>CM053799.1:20084454-30084454 GCA_028671895.1 Oenanthe sinensis | reverse complement strand
TACATGGAAACAACTTGTAAACTCTTGTAGGATCATTCTTAACTCATTTGAACATGAAAACAATTCGTAGCAATTTGAGGTTATAACTCGTTCGAACTTGAAAACAACTTGGAGCTTCCTTCTTGACCCGTTTGTACATGGAAACAACTTGTAAACTCTTGTAGGATCATTCTTAGCTCGTTTGAACATGAAAACAATTCATAGCAATTTACGGCTTCATTCTTGACTCGTTCGAACTTGAAAACAACTTGTAGCTTCATTCTTGACCCGTTTCTACATGGAAACAACTTCTAAACTCTTGTAGGATCATTCTTAGCTCGTTTGAACATGACAATTCATAGCCATTTAAGGCTTCATTCTTGACTCATTCGAACTTGAAAACAACTTGGAACTTCATTCTTGACCCGTTTGTACATGGAAACAACTTGTAAACTCTTGCAGGATCATTCTTAGCTCGTTTGAACATGAAAACAATTCATAGCAATTTACGGCTTCATTCTTGACTCGTTCGAACTTGAAAACAACTTGTAGCTTCATTCTTGACCCGTTTGTACATGGAAACAACTTGTAAACTCTTGTAAAATCATTCTTAACTCGTTTGAACATGAAAACAATTTATAGCAATTTAAGGCTTTATTCTTGACTCGTTCGAACTTGAAAATAACTTGTAGCTTCATTCTTGACCCGTTTGTACATGCAAATAACTTGTAAACTCTTGTAGGATCATTCATAGCTCGTTTGAACATGAAAACAATTCATAGCAATTTACTACTTCATTCTTGACTCGTTCGAACTTGAAAACAACTTGTAGCTTCATTCTTGACCCGTTTGTACATGGAAACAACTTATAACTCTTGTAGGATCATTCTTAGCTCGTTTGAACATGACAATTCATAGCAATTTAAGGCTTCATTCTTGACTCGTTCGAACTTGAAAACAACTTGTAGCTTCATTCTTGACCCATTTGTACATGGAAACAACTTGTAAACTCTTGTAGGATCATTCTTAACTCATTTGAACATGAAAACAATTCGTAGCAATTTGAGGTTATAACTCGTTCGAACTTGAAAACAAGTTGGAGCTTCCTTCTTGACCCGTTTGTACATGGAAACAACTTGTAAACTCTTGTAGGATCATTCTTAGCTCGTTTGAACATGAAAACAATTCATAGCAATTTACTGCTTCATTCTTGACTCGTTCGAACTTGAAAACAACTTGTAGCTTCATTCTTGACCCGTTTGTACATGGAAACAACTTATAACTCTTGTAGGATCATTCTTAGCTCGTTTGAACATGACAATTCATAGCAATTTAAGGCTTCATTCTTGACTCGTTCGAACTTGAAAACAACTTGTAGCTTCATTCTTGATCCATTTGTACATGGAAACAACTTGTAAACTCTTGTAGGATCATTCTTAACTCATTTGAACATTAAAACAATTTATAGCAATTTAAGGCTTCATTCTTGACTCGTTCGAACTTGAAAATAACTAGTAGCTTCATTCTTGACCCGTTTATACATGGAAATAACTTGTAAACTCTTGTAGGATCATTCTTAGCTCGTTTAAACATGAAAACCATTCATAGCAATTTAAGCCTTCATTCTTGACTCGTTCGAACTTGAAAACAACTTGTAGCTTCATTCTTGACCCGTTTGTACATGGAAACAACTTGTAAACTCTTGTAGGATCATTCTTAGCACATCTGAACATGAAAACAATTCATAGCAATTTACGGCTTCATTCTTGACTCGTTCGAACTTGAAAACAACTTGTAGCTTCATTCTTGACCCGTTTCTACATGGAAACAACTTCTAAACTCTTGTAGGATCATTCTTAGCTCATTTGAACATGACAATTCATAGCAATTTAAGGCTTCATTCTTGACTCGTTCGAACTTGAAAACAACTTGTAGCTTCATTCTTGACCCGTTTGTACACGGAAATAACTTGTAAACTCTTGTAGGATCATTCTTAGCTCGTTTCAACATGAAAACAATTCATAGCAATTTAAGCCTTCATTCTTGACTCGTTCGAACTTGAAAACAACTTGTAGCTTCATTCTTGACCCATTTGTACATGGAAACAACTTGTAAACTCTTGTAGGATCATTCTTAACTCATCTGAACATGAAAACAATTCATAGCAATTTACGGCTTCATTCTTGACTCGTTCGAACTTGAAAACAACTTGTAGCTTCATTCTTGACCCGTTTGTACATGGAAACAACTTATAACTCTTGTAGGATCATTCTTAGCTCGTTTGAACATGACAATTCATAGCAATTTAAGGCTTCATTCTTGACTCGTTCGAACTTGAAAACAACTTGTAGCTTCATTCTTGACCCATTTGTACATGGAAACAACTTGTAAACTCTTGTAGGATCATTCTTAACTCATTTGAACATGAAAACAATTCGTAGCAATTTGAGGTTATAACTCGTTCGAACTTGTAAACAAGTTGGAGCTTCCTTCTTGACCCGTTTGTACATGGAAACAACTTGTAAACTCTTGTAGGATCATTCTTAGCTCGTTTGAACATGAAAACAATTCATAGCAATTTACGGCTTCATTCTTGACTCGTTCGAACTTGAAAACAACTTGTAGCTTCATTCTTGACCCGTTTGTACATGGAAATAACTTGTAAACTCTTGTAGGATCATTTTTAGCTCGTTTGAACATGAAAACAATTCATAGCAATTTACGGCTTCATTCTTGACTCGTTCGAACTTGAAAACAACTTGTAGCTTCATTCTTGACCCGTTTCTACATGGAAACAACTTCTAAACTCTTGTAGGATCATTCTTAGCTCATTTGAACATGACAATTCATAGCAATTTAAGGCTTCATTCTTGACTCGTTCGAACTTGAAAACAACTTGTAGCTTCATTCTTGACCCGTTTCTACATGGAAACAACTTGTAAACTTTTGTAAGATCATTCTTAGCTCGTTTGAATATGACAATTCATAGCAATTTAAGGCTTCATTCTTGACTCGTTCTAACTTGAAAACAACTTGTAGCTTCATTCTTGACCCGTTTGTACATGGAAACAAGTTGTAAACTCATGTAGGATCATTCTTAGCTCGTTTGAACATGAACACAATTCATAGCAATTTAAGGCTTCATTCTTGACTCGTTCTAACTTGAAAACAACTTGGAACTTCATTCTTCACCCGTTTGTACATGGAAACAACTTGTAAACTCTTGCAGGATCATTCTTAACTCATTTGAACATGAAAACAATTCGTAGCAATTTGAGGTTATAACTCGTTCGAACTTGAAAATAACTTGTAGCTTCATTCTTGACCCGTTTGTACATGGAAACAACTTGTAAACCCTTGTAGGATCATTCTTAGCTCGTTTGAACATGAAAACAATTCATAGCAATTTACGGCTTCATTCTTGACTCGTTCGAACTTGAAAACAACTTGTAGCTTCATTCTTGACCCATTTGTACATGGAAACAACTTGTAAACTCTTGTAGGATCATTCTTAACTCATTTGAACAAGAAAACAATTCGTAGCAATTTGAGGTTATAACTCGTTCGAACTTGAAAACAACTTGGAGCTTCCTTCTTGACCCGTTTCTACATGGAAACAACTTGTAAACTCTTGTAGGATCATTCTTAGCTCGTTTGAACATGAAAACAATTCATAGCAATTTACGGCTTCATTCTTGACTCGTTCGAACTTGAAAACAACTTGTAGCTTCATTCTGGACCCGTTTTTACATGGAAACAAGTTGTAAACTCATGTAGGATCATTCTTAGCTCGTTTGAACATGAACACAATTCATAGCAATTTAAGGCTTCATTCTTGACTCGTTTTAACTTGAAAACAACTTGGAACTTCATTCTTGACCCGTTTGTACATGTAAACAACTTGTAAACTCTTGCAGGATCATTCTTAGCTCGTTTGAACATGAAAACAATTCATACAATTTACGGCTTCATTCTTGACTCGTTCGAACTTGAAAATAACTTGTAGCTTCATTCTTGACCCGTTTGTACATGGAAACAACTTGTAAACCCTTGTAGGATCATTCTTAGCTCGTTTGAACATGAAAACAATTCATAGCAATTTACGGCTTCATTCTTGACTCGTTCGAACTTGAAAACAACTTGTAGCTTCATTCTTGACCCATTTGTACATGGAAACAACTTGTAAATTCTTGTAGGATCATTCTTAACTCATTTGAACATGAAAACAATTCGTAGCAATTTGAGGTTATAACTCGTTCGAACTTGAAAACAACTTGGAGCTTCCTTCTTGACCCGTTTGTACATGGAAACAACTTGTAAACTCTTGTAGGATCATTCTTAGCTCGTTTGAACATGAAAACAATTCATAGCAATTTACGGCTTCATTCTTGACTCGTTAGAACTTGAAAACAACTTGTAGCTTCATTCTTGACCCGTTTTTACATGGAAACAAGTTGTAAACTCATGTAGGATCATTCTTAGCTCGTTTGAACATGAACACAATTCATAGCAATTTAAGGCTTCATTCTTGACTCGTTCTAACTTGAAAACAACTTGGAACTTCATTCTTGACCCGTTTGTACATGGAAACAACTTGTAAACTCTTGTAGGATCATTCTTAGCTCGTTCGAACATGAAAACAATTCATAGCAATTTACGGCTTCATTCTTGACTCGTTCGAACTTGAAAACAACATGTAGCTTCATTCTTGACCCGTTTGTACATGGAAACAACTTGTAAACTCTTGTAGGATCATTCTTAGCTCGTCTGAACATGAAAACAATTCATAGCAATTTACGGCTTCATTCTTGACTCGTTCGAACTTGAAAACAACTTGTAGCTTCATTCTTGACCCGTTTCTACATGGAAACAACTTCTAAACTCTTGTAGGATCATTCTTAGCTCGTTTGAACATGACAATTCATAGCCATTTAAGGCTTCATTCTTGACTCGTTCGAACTTGAAAATAACTTGTAGCTTCATTCTTGACCCGTTTGTACATGCAAATAACTTGTAAACTCTTGTAGGATCATTTTTAGCTCGTTTGAACATGAAAACAATTCATAGCAATTTACGGCTTCATTCTTGACTCGTTCGAACTTGAAAACAACTTGTAGCTTCATTCTTGACCCGTTTCTACATGGAAACAACTTCTAAACTCTTGTAGGATCATTCTTAGCTCATTTGAACATGACAATTCATAGCAATTTAAGGCTTCATTCTTGACTCGTTCGAACTTGAAAACAACTTGTAGCTTCATTCTTGACCCGTTTCTACATGGAAACAACTTGTAAACTTTTGTAGGATCATTCTTAGCTCGTTTGAATATGACAATTCATAGCAATTTAAGGCTTCATTCTTGACTCGTTCTAACTTGAAAACAACTTGTAGCTTCATTCTTGACCCGTTTGTACATGGAAACAAGTTGTAAACTCATGTAGGATCATTCTTAGCTCGTTTGAACATGAACACAATTCATAGCAATTTAAGGCTTCATTCTTGACTCGTTCTAACTTGAAAACAACTTGGAACTTCATTCTTCACCCGTTTGTACATGGAAACAACTTGTAAACTCTTGCAGGATCATTCTTAACTCATTTGAACATGAAAACAATTCGTAGCAATTTGAGGTTATAACTCGTTCGAACTTGAAAATAACTTGTAGCTTCATTCTTGACCCGTTTGTACATGGAAACAACTTGTAAACCCTTGTAGGATCATTCTTAGCTCGTTTGAACATGAAAACAATTCATAGCAATTTACGGCTTCATTCTTGACTCGTTCGAACTTGAAAACAACTTGTAGCTTCATTCTTGACCCATTTGTACATGGAAACAACTTGTAAACTCTTGTAGGATCATTCTTAACTCATTTGAACATGAAAACAATTCGTAGCAATTTGAGGTTATAACTCGTTCGAACTTGAAAACAACTTGGAGCTTCCTTCTTGACCCGTTTCTACATGGAAACAACTTGTAAACTCTTGTAGGATCATTCTTAGCTCGTTTGAACATGAAAACAATTCATAGCAATTTACGGCTTCATTCTTGACTCGTTCGAACTTGAAAACAACTTGTAGCTTCATTCTGGACCCGTTTTTACATGGAAACAAGTTGTAAACTCATGTAGGATCATTCTTAGCTCGTTTGAACATGAACACAATTCATAGCAATTTAAGGCTTCATTCTTGACTCGTTCTAACTTGAAAACAACTTGGAACTTCATTCTTGACCCGTTTGTACATGTAAACAACTTGTAAACTCTTGCAGGATCATTCTTAGCTCGTTTGAACATGAAAACAATTCATACAATTTACGGCTTCATTCTTGACTCGTTCGAACTTGAAAATAACTTGTAGCTTCATTCTTGACCCGTTTGTACATGGAAACAACTTGTAAACCCTTGTAGGATCATTCTTAGCTCGTTTGAACATGAAAACAATTCATAGCAATTTACGGCTTCATTCTTGACTCGTTCGAACTTGAAAACAACTTGTAGCTTCATTCTTGACCCATTTGTACATGGAAACAACTTGTAAATTCTTGTAGGATCATTCTTAACTCATTTGAACATGAAAACAATTCGTAGCAATTTGAGGTTATAACTCGTTCGAACTTGAAAACCACTTGGAGCTTCCTTCTTGACCCGTTTGTACATGGAAACAACTTGTAAACTCTTGTAGGATCATTCTTAGCTCGTTTGAACATGAAAACAATTCATAGCAATTTACGGCTTCATTCTTGACTCGTTAGAACTTGAAAACAACTTGTAGCTTCATTCTTGACCCGTTTTTACATGGAAACAAGTTGTAAACTCATGTAGGATCATTCTTAGCTCGTTTGAACATGAACACAATTCATAGCAATTTAAGGCTTCATTCTTGACTCGTTCTAACTTGAAAACAACTTGGAACTTCATTCTTGACCCGTTTGTACATGGAAACAACTTGTAAACTCTTGTAGGATCATTCTTAGCTCGTTCGAACATGAAAACAATTCATAGCAATTTACGGCTTCATTCTTGACTCGTTCGAACTTGAAAACAACTTGTAGCTTCATTCTTGACCCGTTTGTACATGGAAACAACTTGTAAACTCTTGTAGGATCATTCTTAGCTCGTCTGAACATGAAAACAATTCATAGCAATTTACGGCTTCATTCTTGACTCGTTCGAACTTGAAAACAACTTGTAGCTTCATTCTTGACCCGTTTCTACATGGAAACAACTTCTAAACTCTTGTAGGATCATTCTTAGCTCGTTTGAACATGACAATTCATAGCAATTTAAGGCTTCATTCTTGACTCGTTCGAACTTGAAAACAACTTGGAGCTTCATTCTTGACCCGTTTGTACATGGAAATAACTTGTAAACTCTTGTAGGATCATTCTTAGCTCGTTTCAACATGAAAACAATTCATAGCAATTTAAGCCTTCATTCTTGACTCGTTCGAATTTGAAAACAACTTGTAGCTTCATTCTTGACCCATTTGTACATGGAAACAACTTGTAAACTCTTGTAGGATCATTCTTAACTCATTTGAACATGAAAACATTTCGTAGCAATTTGAGGTTATAACTCGTTCGAACTTGAAAACAACTTGGAGCTTCCTTCTTGACACGTTTGTACATGGAAACAACTTGTAAACTCTTGTAGGATCATTCTTAGCTCGTTTGAACATGAAAACAATTCATAGCAATTTACGGCTTCATTCTTGACTCGTTCGAACTTGAAAACAACTTGTAGCTTCATTCTTGACCCGTTTGTACATGGAAACAAGTTGTAAACTCATGTAGGATCATTCTTAGCTCGTTTGAACATGAACACAATTCATAGCAATTTAAGGCTTCATTCTTGACTCGTTCTAACTTGAAAACAACTTGGAACTTCATTCTTGACCCGTTTGTACATGGAAACAACTTGTAAACTCTTGCAGGATCATTCTTAGCTCGTTTGAACATGAAAACAATTCATACAATTTACGGCTTCATTCTTGACTCGTTCGAACTTGAAAATAACTTGTAGCTTCATTCTTGACCCGTTTGTACATGGAAACAACTTGTAAACCCTTGTAGGATCATTCTTAGCTCGTTTGAACATGAAAACAATTCATAGCAATTTACGGCTTCATTTTTGACTCGTTCGAACTTGAAAACAACTTGTAGCTTCATTCTTGACCCATTTGTACATGGAAACAACTTGTAAACTCTTGTAGGATCATTCTTAACTCATTTGAACATGAAAACAATTCGTAGCAATTTGAGGTTATAACTCGTTCGAACTTGAAAACAACTTGGAGCTTCCTTCTTGACCCGTTTGTACATGGAAACAACTTGTAAACTCTTGTAGGATCATTCTTAGCTCGTTTGAACATGAAAACAATTCATAGCAATTTACGGCTTCATTCTTGACTCGTTCGAACTTGAAAACAACTTGTAGCTTCATTCTTGACCCGTTTTTACATGGAAACAAGTTGTAAACTCATGTAGGATCATTCATAGCTCGTTTGAACATGAACACAATTCATAGCAATTTAAGGCTTCATTCTTGACTCGTTCTAACTTGAAAACAACTTGGAACTTCATTCTTGACCCGTTTGTACATGGAAACAACTTGTAAACTCTTGCAGGATCATTCTTAGCTCGTTTGAACATGAAAACAATTCATAGCAATTTACGGCTTCATTCTTGACTCGTTCGAACTTGAAAACAACTTGTAGCTTCATTCTTGACCCGTTTGTACATGGAAACAAGTTGTAAACTCATGTAGGATCATTCTTAGCTCGTTTGAACATGAACACAATTCATAGCAATTTAAGGCTTCATTCTTGACTCGTTCTAACTTGAAAACAACTTGGAACTTCATTCTTCACCCGTTTGTACATGGAAACAACTTGTAAACTCTTGCAGGATCATTCTTAGCTCGTTTGAACATGAAAACAATTCATAGCAATTTACGGCTTCATTCTTGACTCGTTCGAACTTGAAAACAACTTGTAGCTTCATTCTTGACCCGTTTGTACATGGAAACAAGTTGTAAACTCATGTAGGATCATTCTTAGCTCGTTTGAACATGAACACAATTCATAGCAATTTAAGGCTTCATTCTTGACTCGTTCGAACTTGAAAACAACTTGTAGCTTCATTCTTGACCCGTTTCTACATGGAAACAACTTGTAAACTTTTGTAGGATCATTCTTAGCTCGTTTGAATATGACAATTCATAGCAATTTAAGGCTTCATTCTTGACTCGTTCTAACTTGAAAACAACTTGTAGCTTCATTCTTGACCCGTTTGTACATGGAAACAAGTTGTAAACTCATGTAGGATCATTCTTAGCTCGTTTGAACATGAACACAATTCATAGCAATTTAAGGCTTCATTCTTGACTCGTTCTAACTTGAAAACAACTTGGAACTTCATTCTTCACCCGTTTGTACATGGAAACAACTTGTAAACTCTTGCAGGATCATTCTTAACTCATTTGAACATGAAAACAATTCGTAGCAATTTGAGGTTATAACTCGTTCGAACTTGAAAATAACTTGTAGCTTCATTCTTGACCCGTTTGTACATGGAAACAACTTGTAAACCCTTGTAGGATCATTCTTAGCTCGTTTGAACATGAAAACAATTCATAGCAATTTACGGCTTCATTCTTGACTCGTTCGAACTTGAAAACAACTTGTAGCTTCATTCTTGACCCATTTGTACATGGAAACAACTTGTAAACTCTTGTAGGATCATTCTTAACTCATTTGAACATGAAAACAATTCGTAGCAATTTGAGGTTATAACTCGTTCGAACTTGAAAACAACTTGGAGCTTCCTTCTTGACCCGTTTCTACATGGAAACAACTTGTAAACTCTTGTAGGATCATTCTTAGCTCGTTTGAACATGAAAACAATTCATAGCAATTTACGGCTTCATTCTTGACTCGTTCGAACTTGAAAACAACTTGTAGCTTCATTCTGGACCCGTTTTTACATGGAAACAAGTTGTAAACTCATGTAGGATCATTCTTAGCTCGTTTGAACATGAACACAATTCATAGCAATTTAAGGCTTCATTCTTGACTCGTTCTAACTTGAAAACAACTTGGAACTTCATTCTTGACCCGTTTGTACATGTAAACAACTTGTAAACTCTTGCAGGATCATTCTTAGCTCGTTTGAACATGAAAACAATTCATACAATTTACGGCTTCATTCTTGACTCGTTCGAACTTGAAAATAACTTGTAGCTTCATTCTTGACCCGTTTGTACATGGAAACAACTTGTAAACCCTTGTAGGATCATTCTTAGCTCGTTTGAACATGAAAACAATTCATAGCAATTTACGGCTTCATTCTTGACTCGTTCGAACTTGAAAACAACTTGTAGCTTCATTCTTGACCCATTTGTACATGGAAACAACTTGTAAATTCTTGTAGGATCATTCTTAACTCATTTGAACATGAAAACAATTCGTAGCAATTTGAGGTTATAACTCGTTCGAACTTGAAAACCACTTGGAGCTTCCTTCTTGACCCGTTTGTACATGGAAACAACTTGTAAACTCTTGTAGGATCATTCTTAGCTCGTTTGAACATGAAAACAATTCATAGCAATTTACGGCTTCATTCTTGACTCGTTAGAACTTGAAAACAACTTGTAGCTTCATTCTTGACCCGTTTTTACATGGAAACAAGTTGTAAACTCATGTAGGATCATTCTTAGCTCGTTTGAACATGAACACAATTCATAGCAATTTAAGGCTTCATTCTTGACTCGTTCTAACTTGAAAACAACTTGGAACTTCATTCTTGACCCGTTTGTACATGGAAACAACTTGTAAACTCTTGTAGGATCATTCTTAGCTCGTTCGAACATGAAAACAATTCATAGCAATTTACGGCTTCATTCTTGACTCGTTCGAACTTGAAAACAACTTGTAGCTTCATTCTTGACCCGTTTGTACATGGAAACAACTTGTAAACTCTTGTAGGATCATTCTTAGCTCGTCTGAACATGAAAACAATTCATAGCAATTTACGGCTTCATTCTTGACTCGTTCGAACTTGAAAACAACTTGTAGCTTCATTCTTGACCCGTTTCTACATGGAAACAACTTCTAAACTCTTGTAGGATCATTCTTAGCTCGTTTGAACATGACAATTCATAGCAATTTAAGGCTTCATTCTTGACTCGTTCGAACTTGAAAACAACTTGGAGCTTCATTCTTGACCCGTTTGTACATGGAAATAACTTGTAAACTCTTGTAGGATCATTCTTAGCTCGTTTCAACATGAAAACAATTCATAGCAATTTAAGCCTTCATTCTTGACTCGTTCGAATTTGAAAACAACTTGTAGCTTCATTCTTGACCCATTTGTACATGGAAACAACTTGTAAACTCTTGTAGGATCATTCTTAACTCATTTGAACATGAAAACATTTCGTAGCAATTTGAGGTTATAACTCGTTCGAACTTGAAAACAACTTGGAGCTTCCTTCTTGACACGTTTGTACATGGAAACAACTTGTAAACTCTTGTAGGATCATTCTTAGCTCGTTTGAACATGAAAACAATTCATAGCAATTTACGGCTTCATTCTTGACTCGTTCGAACTTGAAAACAACTTGTAGCTTCATTCTTGACCCGTTTGTACATGGAAACAAGTTGTAAACTCATGTAGGATCATTCTTAGCTCGTTTGAACATGAACACAATTCATAGCAATTTAAGGCTTCATTCTTGACTCGTTCTAACTTGAAAACAACTTGGAACTTCATTCTTGACCCGTTTGTACATGGAAACAACTTGTAAACTCTTGCAGGATCATTCTTAGCTCGTTTGAACATGAAAACAATTCATACAATTTACGGCTTCATTCTTGACTCGTTCGAACTTGAAAATAACTTGTAGCTTCATTCTTGACCCGTTTGTACATGGAAACAACTTGTAAACCCTTGTAGGATCATTCTTAGCTCGTTTGAACATGAAAACAATTCATAGCAATTTACGGCTTCATTTTTGACTCGTTCGAACTTGAAAACAACTTGTAGCTTCATTCTTGACCCATTTGTACATGGAAACAACTTGTAAACTCTTGTAGGATCATTCTTAACTCATTTGAACATGAAAACAATTCGTAGCAATTTGAGGTTATAACTCGTTCGAACTTGAAAACAACTTGGAGCTTCCTTCTTGACCCGTTTGTACATGGAAACAACTTGTAAACTCTTGTAGGATCATTCTTAGCTCGTTTGAACATGAAAACAATTCATAGCAATTTACGGCTTCATTCTTGACTCGTTCGAACTTGAAAACAACTTGTAGCTTCATTCTTGACCCGTTTTTACATGGAAACAAGTTGTAAACTCATGTAGGATCATTCATAGCTCGTTTGAACATGAACACAATTCATAGCAATTTAAGGCTTCATTCTTGACTCGTTCTAACTTGAAAACAACTTGGAACTTCATTCTTGACCCGTTTGTACATGGAAACAACTTGTAAACTCTTGCAGGATCATTCTTAGCTCGTTTGAACATGAAAACAATTCATAGCAATTTACGGCTTCATTCTTGACTCGTTCGAACTTGAAAACAACTTGTAGCTTCATTCTTGACCCGTTTGTACATGGAAACAAGTTGTAAACTCATGTAGGATCATTCTTAGCTCGTTTGAACATGAACACAATTCATAGCAATTTAAGGCTTCATTCTTGACTCGTTCTAACTTGAAAACAACTTGGAACTTCATTCTTGACCCGTTTGTACATGAAAACAACTTGTAAACTCTTGCAGGATCATTCTTAGCTCGTTTGAACATGAAAACAATTCATACAATTTACGGCTTCATTCTTGACTCGTTCGAACTTGAAAATAACTTGTAGCTTCATTCTTGACCCGTTTGTACATGGAAACAACTTGTAAACCCTTGTAGGATCATTCTTAGCTCGTTTGAACATGAAAACAATTCATAGCAATTTACGGCTTCATTTTTGACTCGTTCGAACTTGAAAACAACTTGTAGCTTCATTCTTGACCCGTTTTTACATGGAAACAAGTTGTAAACTCATGTAGGATCATTCATAGCTCGTTTGAACATGAACACAATTCATAGCAATTTAAGGCTTCATTCTTGACTCGTTCTAACTTGAAAACAACTTGGAACTTCATTCTTGACCCGTTTGTACATGGAAACAACTTGTAAACTCTTGCAGGATCATTCTTAGCTCGTTTGAACATGAAAACAATTCATAGCAATTTACGGCTTCATTCTTGACTCGTTCGAACTTGAAAACAACTTGTAGCTTCATTCTTGACCCGTTTGTACATGGAAACAACTTGTAAACTCTTGTAAAATCATTCTTAACTCGTTTGAACATGAAAACAATTTATAGCAATTTAAGGCTTCATTCTTGACTCGTTCGAACTTGAAAATAACTTGTAGCTTCATTCTTGACCCGTTTGTACATGCAAATAACTTGTAAACTCTTGTAGGATCATTCTTAGCTCGTTTGAACATGAAAACAATTCATAGCAATTTACGGCTTCATTCTTGACTCGTTCGAACTTGAAAACAACTTGTAGCTTCATTCTTGACCCGTTTGTACATGGAAACAAGTTGTAAACTCATGTAGGATCATTCTTAGCTCGTTTGAACATGAACACAATTCATAGCAATTTAAGGCTTCATTCTTGACTCGTTCTAAATTGAAAACAACTTGGAACTTCATTCTTGACCCGTTTATACATGGAAACAACTTGTAAACTCTTGCAGGATCATTCTTAGCTCGTTTGAACATGAAAACAATTCATACAATTTACGGCTTCATTCTTGACTCGTTCGAACTTGAAAATAACTTGTAGCTTCATTCTTGACCCGTTTGTACATGGAAACAACTTGTAAACTCTTGTAGGATCATTCTTAACTCATTTGAACATGAAAACAATTCGTAGCAATTTGAGGTTATAACTCGTTCGAACTTGAAAACAACTTGGAGCTTCCTTCTTGACCCGTTTGTACATGGAAACAACTTGTAAACTCTTGTAGGATCATTCTTAGCTCGTTTGAACATGAAAACAATTCATAGCAATTTACGGCTTCATTCTTGACTCGTTCGAACTTGAAAACAACTTGTAGCTTCATTCTTGACCCGTTTTTACATGGAAACAAGTTGTAAACTCATGTAGGATCATTCATAGCTCGTTTGAACATGAACACAATTCATAGCAATTTAAGGCTTCATTCTTGACTCGTTCTAACTTGAAAACAACTTGGAACTTCATTCTTGACCCGTTTGTACATGGAAACAACTTGTAAACTCTTGCAGGATCATTCTTAGCTCGTTTGAACATGAAAACAATTCATAGCAATTTACGGCTTCATTCTTGACTCGTTCGAACTTGAAAACAACTTGTAGCTTCATTCTTGACCCGTTTGTACATGGAAACAACTTGTAAACTCTTGTAAAATCATTCTTAACTCGTTTGAACATGAAAACAATTTATAGCAATTTAAGGCTTCATTCTTGACTCGTTCGAACTTGAAAATAACTTGTAGCTTCATTCTTGACCCGTTTGTACATGCAAATAACTTGTAAACTCTTGTAGGATCATTCTTAGCTCGTTTGAACATGAAAACAATTCATAGCAATTTACGGCTTCATTCTTGACTCGTTCGAACTTGAAAACAACTTGTAGCTTCATTCTTGACCCGTTTGTACATGGAAACAAGTTGTAAACTCATGTAGGATCATTCTTAGCTCGTTTGAACATGAACACAATTCATAGCAATTTAAGGCTTCATTCTTGACTCGTTCTAACTTGAAAACAACTTGGAACTTCATTCTTGACCCGTTTATACATGGAAACAACTTGTAAACTCTTGCAGGATCATTCTTAGCTCGTTTGAACATGAAAACAATTCATACAATTTACGGCTTCATTCTTGACTCGTTCGAACTTGAAAATAACTTGTAGCTTCATTCTTGACCCGTTTGTACATGGAAACAACTTTTAAACCCTTGTAGGATCATTCTTAGCTCGTTTGAACATGAAAACAATTCATAGCAATTTACGGCTTCATTCTTGACTCGTTCGAACTTGAAAACAACTTGTAGCTTCATTCTTGACCCATTTGTACATGGAAACAACTTGTAAACTCTTGTAGGATCATTCTTAACTCATTTGAACATGAAAACAATTCGTAGCAATTTGAGGTTATAACTCGTTCGAACTTGAAAACAACTTGGAGCTTCCTTCTTGACCCGTTTGTACATGGAAACAACTTGTAAACTCTTGTAGGATCATTCTTAGCTCGTTTGAACATGAAAACAATTCATAGCAATTTACGGCTTCATTCTTGACTCGTTCGAACTTGAAAACAACTTGTAGCTTCATTCTTGACCCGTTTTTACATGGAAACAAGTTGTAAACTCATGTAGAATCATTCTTAGCTCGTTTGAACATGAACACAATTCATAGCAATTTAAGGCTTCATTCTTGACTCGTTCTAACTTGAAAACAACTTGGAACTTCATTCTTGACCCGTTTGTACATGGAAACAACTTGTAAACTCTTGCAGGATCATTCTTAGCTCGTTTGAACATGAAAAAATTCATACAATTTACGGCTTCATTCTTGACTCGTTCGAACTTGAAAATAACTTGTAGCTTCATTCTTGACCCGTTTGTACATGGAAACAACTTGTAAACCCTTGTAGGATCATTCTTAGCTCGTTTGAACATGAAAACAATTCATAGCAATTTACGGCTTCATTTTTGACTCGTTCGAACTTGAAAACAACTTGTAGCTTCATTCTTGACCCATTTGTACATGGAAACAACTTGTAAACTCTTGTAGGATCGTTCTTAACTCATTTGAACATGAAAACAATTCGTAGCAATTTGAGGTTATAACTCGTTCGAACTTGAAAACAACTTGGAGCTTCCTTCTTGACCCGTTTGTACATGGAAACAACTTGTAAACTCTTGTAGGATCATTCTTAGCTCGTTTGAACATGAAAACAATTCATAGCAATTTACGGCTTCATTCTTGACTCGTTCGAACTTGAAAACAACTTGTAGCTTCATTCTTGACCCGTTTTTACATGGAAACAAGTTGTAAACTCATGTAGGATCATTCATAGCTCGTTTGAACATGAACACAATTCATAGCAATTTAAGGCTTCATTCTTGACTCGTTCTAACTTGAAAACAACTTGGAACTTCATTCTTGACCCGTTTGTACATGGAAACAACTTGTAAACTCTTGCAGGATCATTCTTAGCTCGTTTGAACATGAAAACAATTCATAGCAATTTACGGCTTCATTCTTGACTCGTTCGAACTTGAAAACAACTTGTAGCTTCATTCTTGACCCGTTTGTACATGGAAACAACTTGTAAACTCTTGTAAAATCATTCTTAACTCGTTTGAACATGAAAACAATTTATAGCAATTTAAGGCTTCATTCTTGACTCGTTCGAACTTGAAAATAACTTGTAGCTTCATTCTTGACCCGTTTGTACATGCAAATAACTTGTAAACTCTTGTAGGATCATTCTTAGCTCGTTTGAACATGAAAACAATTCATAGCAATTTACGGCTTCATTCTTGACTCGTTCGAACTTGAAAACAACTTGTACTTCATTCTTGACCCGTTTGTACATGGAAACAAGTTGTAAACTCATGTAGGATCATTCTTAGCTCGTTTGAACATGAACACAATTCATAGCAATTTAAGGCTTCATTCTTGACTCGTTCTAACTTGAAAACAACTTGGAACTTCATTCTTGACCCGTTTATACATGGAAACAACTTGTAAACTCTTGCAGGATCATTCTTAGCTCGTTTGAACATGAAAACAATTCATACAATTTACGGCTTCATTCTTGACTCGTTCGAACTTGAAAATAACTTGTAGCTTCATTCTTGACCCGTTTGTACATGGAAACAACTTTTAAACCCTTGTAGGATCATTCTTAGCTCGTTTGAACATGAAAACAATTCATAGCAATTTACGGCTTCATTCTTGACTCGTTCGAACTTGAAAACAACTTGTAGCTTCATTCTTGACCCATTTGTACATGGAAACAACTTGTAAACTCTTGTAGGATCATTCTTAACTCATTTGAACATGAAAACAATTCGTAGCAATTTGAGGTTATAACTCGTTCGAACTTGAAAACAACTTGGAGCTTCCTTCTTGACCCGTTTGTACATGGAAACAACTTGTAAACTCTTGTAGGATCATTCTTAGCTCGTTTGAACATGAAAACAATTCATAGCAATTTACGGCTTCATTCTTGACTCGTTCGAACTTGAAAACAACTTGTAGCTTCATTCTTGACCCGTTTTTACATGGAAACAAGTTGTAAACTCATGTAGAATCATTCTTAGCTCGTTTGAACATGAACACAATTCATAGCAATTTAAGGCTTCATTCTTGACTCGTTCTAACTTGAAAACAATTTGGAACTTCATTCTTGACCCGTTTGTACATGGAAACAACTTGTAAACTCTTGCAGGATCATTCTTAGCTCGTTTGAACATGAAAAAATTCATACAATTTACGGCTTCATTCTTGACTCGTTCGAACTTGAAAATAACTTGTAGCTTCATTCTTGACCCGTTTGTACTTGGAAACAACTTGTAAACCCTTGTAGGATCATTCTTAGCTCGTTTGAACATGAAAACAATTCATACAATTTACGGCTTCATTCTTGACTCGTTCGAACTTGAAAATAACTTGTAGCTTCATTCTTAACCCGTTTGTACATGGAAACAACTTTTAAACCCTTGTAGGATCATTCTTAGCTCGTTTGAACATGAAAACAATTCATAGCAATTTACGGCTTCATTCTTGACTCGTTCTAACTTGAAAACAACTTGGAACTTCATTCTTGACCCGTTTATACATGGAAACAACTTGTAAACTCTTGCAGGATCATTCTTAGCTCGTTTGAACATGAAAACAATTCATACAATTTACGGCTTCATTCTTGACTCGTTCGAACTTGAAAATAACTTGTAGCTTCATTCTTGACCCGTTTGTACATGGAAACAACTTTTAAACCCTTGTAGGATCATTCTTAGCTCGTTTGAACATGAAAACAATTCATAGCAATTTACGGCTTCATTCTTGACTCGTTCGAACTTGAAAACAACTTGTAGCTTCATTCTTGACCCGTTTGTACATGGAAACAACTTGTAAACTCTTGTAAAATCATTCTTAACTCGTTTGAACATGAAAACAATTTATAGCAATTTAAGGCTTCATTCTTGACTCGTTCGAACTTGAAAATAACTTGTAGCTTCATTCTTGACCCGTTTGTACATGCAAATAACTTGTAAACTCTTGTAGGATCATTCTTAGCTCGTTTGAACATGAAAACAATTCATAGCAATTTACGGCTTCATTTTTGACTCGTTCGAACTTGAAAACAACTTGTAGCTTCATTCTTGACCCGTTTCTACATGGAAACAACTTCTAAACTCTTGTAGGATCATTCTTAGCTCGTTTGAACATGACAATTCATAGCAATTTAAGGCTTCATTCTTGACTCGTTCGAACTTGAAAACAACTTGGAACTTCATTCTTGACCCGTTTGTACATGGAAACAACTTGTAAACTCTTGCAGGATCATTCTTAGCTCGTTTGAACATGAAAACAATTCATAGCAATTTACGGCTTCATTCTTGACTCGTTCGAACTTGAAAACAACTTGTAGCTTCATTCTTGACCCGTTTGTACATGCAAACAACTTGTAAACTCTTGTAAAATCATTCTTAACTCGTTTGAACATGAAAACAATTTATAGCAATTTAAGGCTTCATTCTTGACTCGTTCGAACTTGAAAATAACTTGTAGCTTCATTCTTGACCCGTTTGTACATGCAAATAACTTGTAAACTCTTGTAGGATCATTCTTAGCTCGTTTGAACATGAAAACAATTCATAGCAATTTACGGCTTCATTCTTGACTCTTTCGAACTTGAAAACAACTTGTAGCTTCATTCTTGACCCGTTTGTACATGGAAACAACTTGTAAACTCTTGTAAAATCATTCTTAACTCGTTTGAACATGAAAACAATTTATAGCAATTTAAGGCTTCATTCTTGACTCGTTCGAACTTGAAAATAACTTGTAGCTTCATTCTTGACCCGTTTGTACATGCAAATAACTTGTAAATTCTTGTAGGATCATTCTTAGCTCGTTTGAACATGAAAACAATTCATAGCAATTTACGGCTTCATTCTTGACTCGTTCGAACTTGAAAACAACTTGTAGCTTCATTCTTGACCTGTTTGTACATGGAAACAAGTTGTAAACTCATGTAGGATCATTCTTAGCTCGTTTGAACATGAACACAATTCATAGCAATTTAAGGCTTCATTCTTGACTCGTTCTAAATTGAAAACAACTTGGAACTTCATTCTTGACCCGTTTGTACATGGAAACAACTTGTAAACTCTTGCAGGATCATTCTTAGCTCGTTTGAACATGAAAACAATTCATAGCAATTTACGGCTTCATTCTTGACTCGTTCGAACTTGAAAACAACTTGTAGCTTCATTCTTGACCCGTTTGTACATGGAAACAACTTGCAAACTCTTGTAAAATCATTCTTAACTCGTTTGAACATGAAAACAATTTATAGCAATTTAAGGCTTCATTCTTGACTCGTTCGAACTTGAAAATAACTTGTAGCTTCATTCTTGACCCGTTTGTACATGCAAATAACTTTTAAACTCTTGTAGGATCATTCTTAGCTCGTTTGAACATGAAAACAATTCATAGCAATTTACGGCTTCATTCTTGACTCGTTCTAACTTGAAAACAACTTGGAACTTCATTCTTGACCCGTTTATACATGGAAACAACTTGTAAACTCTTGCAGGATCATTCTTAGCTCGTTTGAACATGAAAACAATTCATACAATTTACGGCTTCATTCTTGACTCGTTCGAACTTGAAAATAACTTGTAGCTTCATTCTTGACCCGTTTGTACATGGAAACAACTTTTAAACCCCTGTAGGATCATTCTTAGCTCGTTTGAACATGAAAACAATTCATAGCAATTTACGGCTTCATTCTTGACTCGTTCGAACTTGAAAACAACTTGTAGCTTCATTCTTGACCCGTTTGTACATGGAAACAACTTGTAAACTCTTGTAAAATCATTCTTAACTCGTTTGAACATGAAAACAATTTATAGCAATTTAAGGCTTCATTCTTGACTCGTTCGAACTTGAAAATAACTTGTAGCTTCATTCTTGACCCGTTTGTACATGCAAATAACTTGTAAACTCTTGTAGGATCATTCTTAGCTCGTTTGAACATGAAAACAATTCATAGCAATTTACGGCTTCATTCTTGACTCGTTCGAACTTGAAAACAACTTGTAGCTTCATTCTTGACCCGTTCGTACATGGAAACAACTTGTAAACTCTTGTAAAATCATTCTTAACTCGTTTGAACATGAAAGCAATTTATAGCAATTTAAGGCTTCATTCTTGACTCGTTCGAACTTGAAAATAACTTGTAGCTTCATTCTTGACCCGTTTGTACATGCAAATAACTTGTAAACTCTTGTAGGATCATTCTTAGCTCGTTTGAACATGAAAACAATTCATAGCAATTTACGGCTTCATTCTTGACTCGTTCGAACTTGAAAACAACTTGTAGCTTCATTCTTGACCCGTTTGTACATGGAAACAACTTGTAAACTCTTGTAAAATCATTCTTAACTCGTTTGAACATGAAAACAATTTATAGCAATTTAAGGCTTCATTCTTGACTCGTTCGAACTTGAAAATAACTTGTAGCTTCATTCTTGACCCGTTTGTACATGGAAACAACTTGTAAACTCTTGTAGAATCATTCTTAGCTCGTTTGAACATGAAAACAATTCATAGCAATTTACGGCTTCATTTTTGACTCGTTCGAACTTGAAAACAACTTGTAGCTTCATTCTTGACCCGTTTCTACATGGAAACAACTTCTAAACTCTTGTAGGATCATTCTTAGCTCGTTTGAACATGACAATTCATAGCAATTTAAGGCTTCATTCTTGACTCGTTCGAACTTGAAAACAACTTGGAACTTCATTCTTGACCCGTTTGTACATGGAAACAACTTGTAAACTCTTGCAGGATCATTCTTAGCTAGTTTGAACATGAAAACAATTCATAGCAATTTACGGCTTCATTCTTGACTCGTTCGAACTTGAAAACAACTTGTAGCTTCATTCTTGACCCGTTTGTACATGGAAACAACTTGTAAACTCTTGTAAAATCATTCTTAACTCGTTTGAACTTGAAAACAATTTATAGCAATTTAAGGCTTCATTCTTGACTCGTTCGAACTTGAAAATAACTTGTAGCTTCATTCTTGACCCGTTTGTACATGCAAATAACTTGTAAACTCTTGTAGGATCATTCTTAGCTCGTTTGAACATGAAAACAATTCATAGCAATTTACGGCTTCATTCTTGACTCGTTCGAACTTGAAAACAACTTGTAGCTTCATTCTTGACCCGTTTGTACATGGAAACAACTTGTAAACTCTTGTAAAATCATTCTTAACTCGTTTGAACATGAAAATAATTTATAGCAATTTAAGGCTTCATTCTACACTCGTTCGAACTTGAAAATAACTTGTAGCTTCATTCTTGACCCGTTTGTACATGCAAATAACTTGTAAACTCTTGTAGGATCATTCTTAGCTCGTTTGAACATGAAAACAATTCATAGCAATTTACGGCTTCATTCTTGACTCGTTCGAACTTGAAAACAACTTGTAGCTTCATTCTTGACCTGTTTGTACATGGAAACAAGTTGTAAACTCATGTAGGATCATTCTTAGCTCGTTTGAACATGAACACAATTCATAGCAATTTAAGGCTTCATTCTTGACTCGTTCTAACTTGAAAACAACTTGGAACTTCATTCTTGACCCGTTTGTACATGGAAACAACTTGTAAACTCTTGCAGGATCATTCTTAGCTCGTTTGAACATGAAAACAATTCATAGCAATTTACGGCTTCATTCTTGACTCGTTCGAACTTGAAAACAACTTGTAGCTTCATTCTTGACCCGTTTGTACATGGAAACAACTTGTAAACTCTTGTAAAATCATTCTTAACTCGTTTGAACATGAAAACAATTTATAGCAATTTAAGGCTTCATTCTTGACTCGTTCGAACTTGAAAATAACTTGTAGCTTCATTCTTGACCCGTTTGTACATGCAAATTGTAACACCCCAGTCCCACATCGAGTAGATTGAGATAATTTGTTCAGTATATAAGTAAAAAGTACTACTACTAAGTGCACCAACAAATCATGATCTTTTGGGAGCCTGTGGTGGGCTTGTGGATTACCCAAGTTGTTGCATTTGGGCCAGTTTACTTTGGCTTATTTCGGATTTGAAAGTCGGGACTTGACCCGATTTTCGAAAAAAACTCAGGATTTGACCCGGGTTGTCACATATGGTATCAGAGCCAACTCTCGAAAGCTTGATTCGTCAGGTTGCCGGAGGTGGGGACACGAAGGCTGGTGGTATTATCCCACAATGGACAGAGGTCCGGAGGTGGGGACACGAAACTAGCCGGTATTATCCCACAATGGCTAGAGAGGTACGATCTGGGCCTATGGGCTATCTGTTCGGCTTGACGAGGACGTCAAGAATTTAAGTTGGGGAGTTTGTAACACCCCAGTCCCACATCGAGTAGATTGAGATAATTTGTTCAGTATATAAGTAAAAAGTACTACTACTAAGTGCACCAACAAATCATGATCTTTTGGGAGCCTGTGGTGGGCTTGTGGATTACCCAAGTTGTTGCATTTGGGCCAGTTTACTTTGGCTTATTTCGGATTTGAAAGTCGGGACTTGACCCGATTTTCGAAAAAAACTCAGGATTTGACCCGGGTTGTCACATAATTAGGTGGGGTGTTTGTAAATTTATAACAACCCAAACCCATAACTGAATGCATACCAGGTCCAACAACCCACCACAGGTCAGCCCATAAAAAGCTAGCAATTTTAGGTATACATTAGTTATTAACTTGTCCTTATAAAGGGCCCAAACACACACATTCTATTCGATGCGGGATGTTACAAACACCCCATCTTATTGGGTCGACGTCCTCGTCGAGCCCATGGACAAACTTACGGAACCCGGGCAGTGCCCTAGCACTTCCGGCCGGGCAAGGTTCTGATACCATCTATAACAACTCACGCCCATAACTGAATGCATACCAGGTCCAACAACCCACCACAGGTCAGCCCATAAAAAGCTAGCAATTTTAGGTATACATTAGTTATTAACTTGTCCTTATAAAGGGCCCAAACACACACATTCTATTCGATGCGGGATGTTACAAATTGTAACACCCCAGTCCCACATCGAGTAGATTGAGATAATTTGTTCAGTATATAAGTAAAAAGTACTACTACTAAGTGCACCAACAAATCATGATCTTTTGGGAGCCTGTGGTGGGCTTGTGGATTACCCAAGTTGTTGCATTTGGGCCAGTTTACTTTGGCTTATTTCGGATTTGAAAGTCGGGACTTGACCCGATTTTCGAAAAAAACTCAGGATTTGACCCGGGTTGTCACATATGGTATCAGAGCCAACTCTCGAAAGCTTGATTCGTCAGGTTGCCGGAGGTGGGGACACGAAGGCTGGTGGTATTATCCCACAATGGACAGAGGTCCGGAGGTGGGGACACGAAACTAGCCGGTATTATCCCACAATGGCTAGAGAGGTACGATCTGGGCCTATGGGCTATCTGTTCGGCTTGACGAGGACGTCAAGAATTTAAGTTGGGGAGTTTGTAACACCCCAGTCCCACATCGAGTAGATTGAGATAATTTGTTCAGTATATAAGTAAAAAGTACTACTACTAAGTGCACCAACAAATCATGATCTTTTGGGAGCCTGTGGTGGGCTTGTGGATTACCCAAGTTGTTGCATTTGGGCCAGTTTACTTTGGCTTATTTCGGATTTGAAAGTCGGGACTTGACCCGATTTTCGAAAAAAACTCAGGATTTGACCCGGGTTGTCACACAAATAACTTGTAAACTCTTGTAGGATCATTCTTAGCTCGTTTGAACATGAAAACAATTCATAGCAATTTACGGCTTCATTCTTGACTCGTTCGAACTTGAAAACAACTTGTAGCTTCATTCTTGACCCGTTTGTACATGGAAACAACTTGTAAACTCTTGTAAAATCATTCTTAACTCGTTTGAACATGAAAACAATTTATAGCAATTTAAGGCTTCATTCTTGACTCGTTCGAACTTGAAAATAACTTGTAGCTTCATTCTTGACCCGTTTGTACATGCAAATAACTTGTAAACTCTTGTAGGATCATTTTTAGCTCGTTTGAACATGAAAACAATTCATAGCAATTTACGGCTTCATTCTTGACTCGTTCGAACTTGAAAACAACTTGTAGCTTCATTCTTGACCCGTTTGTACATGGAAACAACTTGTAAACTCTTGTAAAATCATTCTTAACTCGTTTGAACATGAAAACAATTTATAGCAATTTAAGGCTTCATTCTTGACTCGTTCAAACTTGAAAATAACTTGTAGCTTCATTCTTGACCCGTTTGTACATGCAAATAACTTGTAAACTCTTGTAGGATCATTCTTAGCTCGTTTGAACATGAAAACAATTCATAGCAATTTACGGCTTCATTCTTCACTCGTTCGAACTTGAAAATAACTTGTAGCTTCATTCTTGACCCGTTTGTACATGGAAACAAGTTGTAAACTCATGTAGGATCATTCTTAGCTCGTTTGAACATGAACACAATTCATAGCAATTTAAGGCTTCATTCTTGACTCGTTCTAACTTGAAAACAACTTGGAACTTCATTCTTGACCCGTTTGTACATGGAAACAACTTGTAAACTCTTGCAGGATCATTCTTAGCTCGTTTGAACATGAAAACAATTCATACAATTTACGGCTTCATTCTTGACTCATTCGAACTTGAAAATAACTTGTAGCTTCATTCTTGACCCGTTTGTACATGGAAACAACTTGTAAACCCTTGTAGGATCATTCTTAGCTCGTTTGAACATGAAAACAATTCATAGCAATTTACGGCTTCATTCTTGACTCGTTCGAACTTGAAAACAACGTGTAGCTTCATTCTTGACCCATTTGTACATGGAAACAACTTGTAAACTCTTGTAGGATCATTCTTAACTCATTTGAACATGAAAACAATTCGTAGCAATTTGAGGTTATAACTCGTTCGAACTTGAAAACAACTTGGAGCTTCCTTCTTGACCCGTTTGTACATGGAAACAACTTGTAACCTCTTGTAGGATCATTCTTAGCTCGTTTGAACATGAAAACAATTCATAGCAATTTACGGCTTCATTCTTGACTCGTTCGAACTTGAAAACAACTTGTAGCTTCATTCTTGACCCGTTTTTACATGGAAACAAGTTGTAAACTCATGTAGGATCATTCTTAGCTCGTTTGAACATGAACACAATTCATAGCAATTTAAGGCTTCATTCTTGACTCGTTCTAACTTGAAAACAACTTGGAACTTCATTCTTGACCCGTTTGTACATGGAAACAACTTGTAAACTGTTGCAGGATCATTCTTAGCTCGTTTGAACATGAAAACAATTCATACAATTTACGGCTTCATTCTTGACTCGTTCGAACTTGAAAATAACTTGTAGCTTCATTCTTGACCCGTTTGTACATGGAAACAACTTGTAAACTCTTGTAGGATCATTCTTAGCTCGTTTGAACATGAAAACAATTCATAGCAATTTACGGCTTCATTCTTGACTCGTTCGAACTTGAAAACAACTTGTAGCTTCATTCTTGACCCGTTTCTACATGGAAACAACTTCTAAACTCTTGTAGGATCATTCTTAGCTCGTTTGAACATGACAATTCATAGCAATTTAAGGCTTCATTCTTGACTCATTCGAACTTGAAAACAACTTGGAACTTCATTCTTGACCCGTTTGTACATGGAAACAACTTGTAAACTCTTGCAGGATCATTCTTAGCTCGTTTGAACATGAAAACAATTCATAGCAATTTACGGCTTCATTCTTGACTCGTTCGAACTTGAAAACAACTTGTAGCTTCATTCTTGACCCGTTTGTACATGGAAACAACTTGTAAACTCTTGTAAAATCATTCTTAACTCGTTTGAACATGAAAACAATTTATAGCAATTTAAGGCTTTATTCTTGACTCGTTCGAACTTGAAAATAACTTGTAGCTTCATTCTTGACCCGTTTGTACATGCAAATAACTTGTAAACTCTTGTAGGATCATTCTTAGCTCGTTTGAACATGAAGACAATTCATAGCAATTTACGGCTTCATTCTTGACTCGTTCGAACTTGAAAACAACTTGTAGCTTCATTCTTGACCCGTTTGTACATGGAAACAAGTTGTAAACTCTTGTAGGATCATTCTTAACTCATTTGAACATGAAAACAATTCATAGCAATTTGAGGCTATAACTCGTTCGAACTTGAAAACAACTTGGAGCTTCCTTCTTGACCCGTTTGTACATGGAAACAACTTGTAAACTCTTGTAGGATCATTCTTAGCTCGTTTGAACATGAAAACAATTCATAGCAATTTACTGCTTCATTCTTGACTCGTTCGAACTTGAAAACAACTTGTAGCTTCATTCTTGACCCGTTTGTACATGGAAACAACTT
Organism: Oenanthe sinensis; assembly: GCA_028671895.1. Classification (NCBI taxonomy): domain Eukaryota; kingdom Viridiplantae; phylum Streptophyta; class Magnoliopsida; order Apiales; family Apiaceae; genus Oenanthe; species Oenanthe sinensis. The sequence goes on along the minus strand of CM053799.1, from coordinate 30,057,759 downwards.
ATAACTCTTGTAGGATCATTCTTAGCTCGTTTGAACATGACAATTCATAGCAATTTAAGGCTTCATTCTTGACTCGTTCGAACTTGAAAACAACTTGTAGCTTCATTCTTGACCCATTTGTACATGGAAACAACTTGTAAACTCTTGTAGGATCATTCTTAACTCATTTGAACATGAAAACAATTCGTAGCAATTTGAGGTTATAACTCGTTCGAACTTGAAAACAAGTTGGAGCTTCCTTCTTGACCCGTTTGTACATGGAATAAACTTGTAAACTCTTGTAGGATCATTCTTAGCTCGTTTGAACATGAAAACAATTCATAGCAATTTACGGCTTCATTCTTGACTCGTTCGAACTTGAAAACAACTTATAGCTTCATTCTTGACCCGTTTGTACATGCAAATAACTTGTAAACTCTTGTAGGATCATTCTTAGCTCGTTTGAACATGAAAACAATTCATAGCAATTTACGGCTTCATTCTTCACTCGTTCGAACTTGAAAACAACTTGTAGCTTCATTCTTGACCTGTTTGTACATGGAAACAAGTTGTAAACTCATGTAGGATCATTCTTAGCTCGTTTGAACATGAACACAATTCATAGCAATTTAAGGCTTCATTCTTGACTCGTTCTAACTTGAAAACAACTTGGAACTTCATTCTTGACCCGTTTGTACATGGAAACAACTTGTAAACTCTTGCAGGATCATTCTTAGCTCGTTTGAACATGAAAACAATTCATAGCAATTTACGGCTTCATTCTTGACTCGTTCGAACTTGAAAACAACTTGTAGCTTCATTCTTGACCCGTTTGTACATGGAAACAACTTGTAAACTCTTGTAAAATCATTCTTAACTCGTTTGAACATGAAAACAATTTATAGCAATTTAAGGCTTCATTCTTGACTCGTTCGAACTTGAAAATAACTTGTAGCTTCATTCTTGACCCGTTTGTACATGCAAATAACTTGTAAACTCTTGTAGGATCATTCTTAGCTCGTTTGAACATGAAAACAATTCATAGCAATTTACGGCTTCATTCTTGACTCGTTCGAACTTGAAAACAACTTGTAGCTTCATTCTTGACCCGTTTCTACATGGAAACAACTTGTAAACTCTTGTAAAATCATTCTTAACTCGTTTGAACATGAAAACAATTTATAGCAATTTAAGGCTTCATTCTTGACTCGTTCGAACTTGAAAATAACTTGTAGCTTCATTCTTGACCCGTTTGTACATGCAAATAACTTGTAAACTCTTGTAGGATCATTTTTAGCTCGTTTGAACATGAAAACAATTCATAGCAATTTACGGCTTCATTCTTGACTCGTTCGAACTTGAAAACAACTTGTAGCTTCATTCTTGACCCGTTTGTACATGGAAACAACTTGTAAACTCTTGTAAAATCATTCTTAACTCGTTTGAACATGAAAACAATTTATAGCAATTTAAGGCTTCATTCTTGACTCGTTCAAACTTGAAAATAACTTGTAGCTTCATTCTTGACCCGTTTGTACATGCAAATAACTTGTAAACTCTTGTAGGATCATTCTTAGCTCGTTTGAACATGAAAACAATTCATAGCAATTTACGGCTTCATTCTTCACTCGTTCGAACTTGAAAACAACTTGTAGCTTCATTCTTGACCCGTTTGTACATGGAAACAAGTTGTAAACTCATGTAGGATCATTCTTAGCTCGTTTGAACATGAACACAATTCATAGCAATTTAAGGCTTCATTCTTGACTCGTTCTAACTTGAAAACAACTTGGAACTTCATTCTTGACCCGTTTGTACATGGAAACAACTTGTAAACTCTTGCAGGATCATTCTTAGCTCGTTTGAACATGAAAACAATTCATACAATTTACGGCTTCATTCTTGACTCATTCGAACTTGAAAATAACTTGTAGCTTCATTCTTGACCCGTTTGTACATGGAAACAACTTGTAAACCCTTGTAGGATCATTCTTAGCTCGTTTGAACATGAAAACAATTCATAGCAATTTACGGCTTCATTCTTGACTCGTTCGAACTTGAAAACAACGTGTAGCTTCATTCTTGACCCATTTGTACATGGAAACAACTTGTAAACTCTTGTAGGATCATTCTTAACTCATTTGAACATGAAAACAATTCGTAGCAATTTGAGGTTATAACTCGTTCGAACTTGAAAACAACTTGGAGCTTCCTTCTTGACCCGTTTGTACATGGAAACAACTTGTAACCTCTTGTAGGATCATTCTTAGCTCGTTTGAACATGAAAACAATTCATAGCAATTTACGGCTTCATTCTTGACTCGTTCGAACTTGAAAACAACTTGTAGCTTCATTCTTGACCCGTTTGTACATGGAAACAACTTGTAAACTCTTGTAAAATCATTCTTAACTCGTTTGAACATGAAAATAATTTATAGCAATTTAAGGCTTCATTCTACACTCGTTCGAACTTGAAAATAACTTGTAGCTTCATTCTTGACCCGTTTGTACATGCAAATAACTTGTAAACTCTTGTAGGATCATTCTTAGCTCGTTTGAACATGAAAACAATTCATAGCAATTTACGGCTTCATTCTTGACTCGTTCGAACTTGAAAACAACTTGTAGCTTCATTCTTGACCTGTTTGTACATGGAAACAAGTTGTAAACTCATGTAGGATCATTCTTAGCTCGTTTGAACATGAACACAATTCATAGCAATTTAAGGCTTCATTCTTGACTCGTTCTAACTTGAAAACAACTTGGAACTTCATTCTTGACCCGTTTGTACATGGAAACAACTTGTAAACTCTTGCAGGATCATTCTTAGCTCGTTTGAACATGAAAACAATTCATAGCAATTTACGGCTTCATTCTTGACTCGTTCGAACTTGAAAACAACTTGTAGCTTCATTCTTGACCCGTTTGTACATGGAAACAACTTGTAAACTCTTGTAAAATCATTCTTAACTCGTTTGAACATGAAAACAATTTATAGCAATTTAAGGCTTCATTCTTGACTCGTTCGAACTTGAAAATAACTTGTAGCTTCATTCTTGACCCGTTTGTACATGCAAATAACTTGTAAACTCTTGTAGGATCATTCTTAGCTCGTTTGAACATGAAAACAATTCATAGCAATTTACGGCTTCATTCTTGACTCGTTCGAACTTGAAAACAACTTGTAGCTTCATTCTTGACCCGTTTGTACATGGAAACAACTTGTAAACTCTTGTAAAATCATTCTTAACTCGTTTGAACATGAAAACAATTTATAGCAATTTAAGGCTTCATTCTTGACTCGTTCGAACTTGAAAATAACTTGTAGCTTCATTCTTGACCCGTTTGTACATGCAAATAACTTGTAAACTCTTGTAGGATCATTTTTAGCTCGTTTGAACATGAAAACAATTCATAGCAATTTACGGCTTCATTCTTGACTCGTTCGAACTTGAAAACAACTTGTAGCTTCATTCTTGACCCGTTTGTACATGGAAACAACTTGTAAACTCTTGTAAAATCATTCTTAACTCGTTTGAACATGAAAACAATTTATAGCAATTTAAGGCTTCATTCTTGACTCGTTCAAACTTGAAAATAACTTGTAGCTTCATTCTTGACCCGTTTGTACATGCAAATAACTTGTAAACTCTTGTAGGATCATTCTTAGCTCGTTTGAACATGAAAACAATTCATAGCAATTTACGGCTTCATTCTTCACTCGTTCGAACTTGAAAACAACTTGTAGCTTCATTCTTGACCCGTTTGTACATGGAAACAAGTTGTAAACTCATGTAGGATCATTCTTAGCTCGTTTGAACATGAACACAATTCATAGCAATTTAAGGCTTCATTCTTGACTCGTTCTAACTTGAAAACAACTTGGAACTTCATTCTTGACCCGTTTGTACATGGAAACAACTTGTAAACTCTTGCAGGATCATTCTTAGCTCGTTTGAACATGAAAACAATTCATACAATTTACGGCTTCATTCTTGACTCATTCGAACTTGAAAATAACTTGTAGCTTCATTCTTGACCCGTTTGTACATGGAAACAACTTGTAAACCCTTGTAGGATCATTCTTAGCTCGTTTGAACATGAAAACAATTCATAGCAATTTACGGCTTCATTCTTGACTCGTTCGAACTTGAAAACAACGTGTAGCTTCATTCTTGACCCATTTGTACATGGAAACAACTTGTAAACTCTTGTAGGATCATTCTTAACTCATTTGAACATGAAAACAATTCGTAGCAATTTGAGGTTATAACTCGTTCGAACTTGAAAACAACTTGGAGCTTCCTTCTTGACCCGTTTGTACATGGAAACAACTTGTAACCTCTTGTAGGATCATTCTTAGCTCGTTTGAACATGAAAACAATTCATAGCAATTTACGGCTTCATTCTTGACTCGTTCGAACTTGAAAACAACTTGTAGCTTCATTCTTGACCCGTTTTTACATGGAAACAAGTTGTAAACTCATGTAGGATCATTCTTAGCTCGTTTGAACATGAACACAATTCATAGCAATTTAAGGCTTCATTCTTGACTCGTTCTAACTTGAAAACAACTTGGAACTTCATTCTTGACCCGTTTGTGCATGGAAACAACTTGTAAACTGTTGCAGGATCATTCTTAGCTCGTTTGAACATGAAAACAATTCATACAATTTACGGCTTCATTCTTGACTCGTTCGAACTTGAAAATAACTTGTAGCTTCATTCTTGACCCGTTTGTACATGGAAACAACTTGTAAACTCTTGTAGGATCATTCTTAGCTCGTTTGAACATGAAAACAATTCATAGCAATTTACGGCTTCATTCTTGACTCGTTCGAACTTGAAAACAACATGTAGCTTCATTCTTGACCCGTTTCTACATGGAAACAACTTCTAAACTCTTGTAGGATCATTCTTAGCTCGTTTGAACATGACAATTCATAGCAATTTAAGGCTTCATTCTTGACTCATTCGAACTTGAAAACAACTTGGAACTTCATTCTTGACCCGTTTGTACATGGAAACAACTTGTAAACTCTTGCAGGATCATTCTTAGCTCGTTTGAACATGAAAACAATTCATAGCAATTTACGGCTTCATTCTTGACTCGTTCGAACTTGAAAACAACTTGTAGCTTCATTCTTGACCCGTTTGTACATGGAAACAACTTGTAAACTCTTGTAAAATCATTCTTAACTCGTTTGAACATGAAAACAATTTATAGCAATTTAAGGCTTTATTCTTGACTCGTTCGAACTTGAAAATAACTTGTAGCTTCATTCTTGACCCGTTTGTACATGCAAATAACTTGTAAACTCTTGTAGGATCATTCTTAGCTCGTTTGAACATGAAGACAATTCATAGCAATTTACGGCTTCATTCTTGACTCGTTCGAACTTGAAAACAACTTGTAGCTTCATTCTTGACCCGTTTGTACATGGAAACAAGTTGTAAACTCTTGTAGGATCATTCTTAACTCATTTGAACATGAAAACAATTCGTAGCAATTTGAGGTTATAACTCGTTCGAACTTGAAAACAAGTTGGAGCTTCCTTCTTGACCCGTTTGTACATGGAATAAACTTGTAAACTCTTGTAGGATCATTCTTAGCTCGTTTGAACATGAAAACAATTCATAGCAATTTACGGCTTCATTCTTGACTCGTTCGAACTTGAAAACAACTTATAGCTTCATTCTTGACCCGTTTGTACATGCAAATAACTTGTAAACTCTTGTAGGATCATTCTTAGCTCGTTTGAACATGAAAACAATTCATAGCAATTTACGGCTTCATTCTTCACTCGTTCGAACTTGAAAACAACTTGTAGCTTCATTCTTGACCCGTTTGTACATGGAAACAAGTTGTAAACTCATGTAGGATCATTCTTAGCTCGTTTGAACATGAACACAATTCATAGCAATTTAAGGCTTCATTCTTGACTCGTTCTACCTTGAAAACAACTTGGAACTTCATTCTTGACCCGTTTGTACATGGAAACAACTTGTAAACTCTTGCAGGATCATTCTTAGCTCGTTTGAACATGAAAACAATTCATACAATTTACGGCTTCATTCTTGACTCGTTCGAACTTGAAAATAACTTGTAGCTTCATTCTTGACCCGTTTGTACATGGAAACAACTTGTAAACCCTTGTAGGATCATTCTTAGCTCGTTTGAACATGAAAACAATTCATAGCAATTTACGGCTTCATTCTTGACTCGTTCGAACTTGAAAACAACGTGTAGCTTCATTCTTGACCCATTTGTACATGGAAACAACTTGTAAACTCTTGTAGGATCATTCTTAACTCATTTGAACATGAAAACAATTCGTAGCAATTTGAGGTTATAACTCGTTCGAACTTGAAAACAACTTGGAGCTTCCTTCTTGACCCGTTTGTACATGGAAACAACTTGTAACCTCTTGTAGGATCATTCTTAGCTCGTTTGAACATGAAAACAATTCATAGCAATTTACGGCTTAATTCTTGACTCGTTCGAACTTGAAAACAACTTGTAGCTTCATTCTTGACCCGTTTCTACATGGAAACAACTTCTAAACTCTTGTAGGATCATTCTTAGCTCGTTTGAACATGACAATTCATAGCAATTTAAGGCTTCATTCTTGACTCATTCGAACTTGAAAACAACTTGGAACTTCATTCTTGACCCGTTTGTACATGGAAACAACTTGTAAACTCTTGCAGGATCATTCTTAGCTCGTTTGAACATGAAAATAATTCATAGCAATTTACGGCTTCATTCTTGACTCGTTCGAAATTGAAAACAACTTGTAGCTTCATTCTTGACCCGTTTGTACATGGAAACAACTTGTAAACTCTTGTAAAATCATTCTTAACTCGTTTGAACATGAAAACAATTTATAGCAATTTAAGGCTTTATTCTTGACTCGTTCGAACTTGAAAATAACTTGTAGCTTCATTCTTGACCCGTTTGTACATGCAAATAACTTGTAAACTCTTGTAGGATCATTCTTAGCTCGTTTGAACATGAAAACAATTCATAGCAATTTACGGCTTCATTCTTGACTCGTTCGAACTTGAAAACAACTTGTAGCTTCATTCTTGACCCGTTTGTACATGGAAACAAGTTGTAAACTCTTGTAGGATCATTCTTAACTCATTTGAACATGAAAACAATTCATAGCAATTTGAGGCTATAACTCGTTCGAACTTGAAAACAACTTGGAGCTTCCTTCTTGACCCGTTTGTACATGGAAACAACTTGTAAACTCTTGTAGGATCATTCTTAGCTCGTTTGAACATGACAATTCATAGCAATTTAAGGCTTCATTCTTGACTCGTTCGAACTTGAAAACAACTTGTAGCTTCATTCTTGACCCATTTGTACATGGAAACAACTTGTAAACTCTTGTAGGATCATTCTTAACTCATTTGAACATGAAAACAATTCGTAGCAATTTGAGGTTATAACTCGTTCGAACTTGAAAACAAGTTGGAGCTTCCTTCTTGACCCGTTTGTACATGGAATAAACTTGTAAACTCTTGTAGGATCATTCTTAGCTCGTTTGAACATGAAAACAATTCATAGCAATTTACGGCTTCATTCTTGACTCGTTCGAACTTGAAAATAACTTGTAGCTTCATTCTTGACCCGTTTGTACATGGAAACAACTTGTAAACTCTTGTAGGATCATTCTTAGCTCGTTTGAACATGAAAACAATTCATAGCAATTTACGGCTTCATTCTTGACTCGTTCGAACTTGAAAACAACTTGTAGCTTCATTCTTGACCCGTTTCTACATGGAAACAACTTCTAAACTCTTGTAGGATCATTCTTAGCTCGTTTGAACATGACAATTCATAGCAATTTAAGGCTTCATTCTTGACTCATTCGAACTTGAAAACAACTTGGAACTTAATTCTTGACCCGTTTGTACATGGAAACAACTTGTAAACTCTTGCAGGATCATTCTTAGCTCGTTTGAACATGAAAACAATTCATAGCAATTTACGGCTTCATTCTTGACTCGTTCGAACTTGAAAACAACTTGTAGCTTCATTCTTGACCCGTTTGTACATGGAAACAACTTGTAAACTCTTGTAAAATCATTCTTAACTCGTTTGAACATGAAAACAATTTATAGCAATTTAAGGCTTTATTCTTGACTCGTTCGAACTTGAAAATAACTTGTAGCTTCATTCTTGACCCGTTTGTACATGCAAATAACTTGTAAACTCTTGTAGGATCATTCTTAGCTCGTTTGAACATGAAGACAATTCATAGCAATTTACGGCTTCATTCTTGACTCGTTCGAATTTGAAAACAACTTGTAGCTTCATTCTTGACCCGTTTGTACATGGAAACAAGTTGTAAACTCTTGTAGGATCATTCTTAACTCATTTGAACATGAAAACAATTCATAGCAATTTGAGGCTATAACTCGTTCGAACTTGAAAACAACTTGGAGCTTCCTTCTTGACCCGTTTGTACATGGAAACAACTTTTAAACTCTTGTAGGATCATTCTTAGCTCGTTTGAACATGACAATTCATAGCAATTTAAGGCTTCATTCTTGACTCGTTCGAACTTGAAAACAACTTGTGGCTTCATTCTTGACCCATTTGTACATGGAAACAACTTGTAAACTCTTGTAGGATCATTCTTAACTCATTTGAACATGAAAACAATTCGTAGCAATTTGAGGTTATAACTCGTTCGAACTTGAAAACAAGTTGGAGCTTCCTTCTTGACCCGTTTGTACATGGAATAAACTTGTAAACTCTTGTAGGATCATTCTTAGCTCGTTTGAACATGAAAACAATTCATAGCAATTTACGGCTTCATTCTTGACTCGTTCGAACTTGAAAATAACTTGTAGCTTCATTCTTGACCCGTTTGTACATGGAAACAACTTGTAAACTCTTGTAGGATCATTCTTAGCTCGTTTGAACATGAAAACAATTCATAGCAATTTACGGCTTCATTCTTGACTCGTTCGAACTTGAAAACAACTTGTAGCTTCATTCTTGACCCGTTTCTACATGGAAACAACTTCTAAACTCTTGTAGGATCATTCTTAGCTCGTTTGAACATGACAATTCATAGCAATTTAAGGCTTCATTCTTGACTCATTCGAACTTGAAAACAACTTGGAACTTCATTCTTGACCCGTTTGTACATGGAAACAACTTGTAAACTCTTGCAGGATCATTCTTAGCTCGTTTGAACATGAAAACAATTCATAGCAATTTACGGCTTCATTCTTGACTCGTTCGAACTTGAAAACAACTTGTAGCTTCATTCTTGACCCGTTTGTACATGGAAACAACTTGTAAACTCTTGTAAAATCATTCTTAACTCGTTTGAACATGAAAACAATTTATAGCAATTTAAGGCTTTATTCTTGACTCGTTCGAACTTGAAAATAACTTGTAGCTTCATTCTTGACCCGTTTGTACATGCAAATAACTTGTAAACTCTTGTAGGATCATTCTTAGCTCGTTTGAACATGAAGACAATTCATAGCAATTTACGGCTTCATTCTTGACTCGTTCGAACTTGAAAACAACTTGTAGCTTCATTCTTGACCCGTTTGTACATGGAAACAAGTTGTAAACTCTTGTAGGATCATTCTTAACTCCTTTGAACATGAAAACAATTCATAGCAATTTGAGGCTATAACTCGTTCGAACTTGAAAACAACTTGGAGCTTCCTTCTTGACCCGTTTGTACATGGAAACAACTTGTAAACTCTTGTAGGATCATTCTTAGCTCGTTTGAACATGACAATTCATAGCAATTTAAGGCTTCATTCTTGACTCGTTCGAACTTGAAAACAACTTGTAGCTTCATTCTTGACCCATTTGTACATGGAAACAACTTGTAAACTCTTGTAGGATCATTCTTAACTCATTTGAACATTAAAACAATTCGTAGCAATTTGAGGTTATAACTCGTTCGAACTTGAAAACAAGTTGGAGCTTCCTTCTTGACCCGTTTGTACATGGAATAAACTTGTAAACTCTTGTAGGATCATTCTTAGCTCGTTTGAACATGAAAACAATTCATAGCAATTTACGGCTTCATTCTTGACTCGTTCGAACTTGAAAACAACCTATAGCTTCATTCTTGAACCGTTTGTACATGGAAACAACTTGTAAACTCTTGTAGGATCATTCTTAGCTCGTTTGAACATGAAAACAATTCATAGCAATTTACGGCTTCATTCTTGACTCGTTCGAACTTGAAAACAACTTGTAGCTTCATTCTTGACCCGTTTCTACATGGAAACAACTTGTAAACTTTTGTAGGATCATTCTTAGCTCGTTTGAATATGACAATTCATAGCAATTTAAGGCTTCATTCTTGACTCGTTCTAACTTGAAAACAACTTGTAGCTTCACTCTTGACCCGTTTGTACATGGAAACAAGTTGTAAACTCATGTAGGATCATTCTTAGCTCGTTTGAACATGAACACAATTCATAGCAATTTAAGGCTTCATTCTTGACTCGTTCTAACTTGAAAACAACTTGGAACTTCATTCTTGACCCGTTTGTACATGGAAACAACTTGTAAACTCTTGTAGGATCATTCTTAGCTCGTTTGAACATTAAAACAATTTATAGCAATTTAAGGCTTCATTCTTGACTCGTTCGAACTTGAAAATAACTAGTAGCTTCATTCTTGACCCGTTTATACATGGAAATAACTTGTAAACTCTTGTAGGATCATTCTTAGCTCGTTTAAACATGAAAACCATTCATAGCAATTTAAGCCTTCATTCTTGACTCGTTCGAACTTGAAAACAACTTGTAGCTTCATTCTTGACCCGTTTGTACATGGAAACAACTTGTAAACTCTTGTAGGATCATTCTTAGCACGTCTGAACATGAAAACAATTCATAGCAATTTACGGCTTCATTCTTGACTCGTTCGAACTTGAAAACAACTTGTAGCTTCATTCTTGACCCGTTTCTACATGGAAACAACTTCTAAATTCTTGTAGGATCATTCTTAGCTCGTTTGAACATGACAATTCATAGCAATTTAAGGCTTCATTCTTGACTCGTTCGAACTTGAAAACAACTTGTAGCTTCATTCTTGACCCGTTTTTACATGGAAACAAGTTGTAAACTCATGTAGGATCATTCTTAGCTCGTTTGAACATGAACACAATTCATAGCAATTTAACGCTTCATTCTTGACTCGTTCTAACTTGAAAACAACTTGGAACTTCATTCTTGACCCGTTTGTACATGGAAACAACTTGTAAACTCTTGTAGGATCATTCTTAACTCATTTGAACATGAAAACAATTGGTAGCAATTTGAGGTTATAACTCGTTCGAACTTGAAAACAACTTGGAGCTTCCTTCTTGACCCGTCTGTACATGGAAACAACTTGTAAACTCTTGTAGGATCATTCTTAGCTCGTTTGAACATGAAAACAATTCATAGCAATTTACGGCTTCATTCTTGACTCGTTCGAACTTGAAAACAACTTGTAGCTTCATTCTTGACCCGTTTTTACATGGAAACAAGTTGTAAACTCATGTAGGATCATTCTTAGCTCGTTTGAACATGAACACAATTCATAGCAATTTAAGGCTTCATTCTTGACTCGTTCTAACTTGAAAACAACTTGGAACTTCATTCTTGACCCGTTTGTACATGGAAACAAGTTGTAAACTCTTGCAGGATCATTCTTAGCTCGTTTGAACATGAAAACAATTCATACAATTTACGGCTTCATTCTTGACTCGTTCGAACTTGAAAATAACTTGTAGCTTCATTCTTGACCCGTTTGTACATGGAAACAACTTGTAAACTCTTGTAGGATCATTCTTAGCTCGTTTGAACATGAAAACAATTCATAGCAATTTACGGCTTCATTCTTGACTCGTTCGAACTTGAAAACAACTTGTAGCTTCATTCTTGACCCGTTTCTACATGGAAACAACTTCTAAACTCTTGTAGGATCATTCTTAGCTCGTTTGAACATGACAATTCATAGCCATTTAAGGCTTCATTCTTGACTCATTCGAACTTGAAAACAACTTGGAACTTCATTCTTGACCCGTTTGTACATGGAAACAAGTTGTAAACTCTTGCAGGATCATTCTTAGCTCGTTTGAACATGAAAACAATTCATAGCAATTTACGGCTTCATTCTTGACTCGTTCGAACTTGAAAACAACTTGTAGCTTCATTCTTGACCCGTTTGTACATGGAAACAACTTGTAAACTCTTGTAAAATCATTCTTAACTCGTTTGAACATGAAAACAATTTATAGCAATTTAAGGCTTCATTCTTGACTCGTTCGAACTTGAAAATAACTTGTAGCTTCATTCTTGACCCGTTTGTACATGGAAACAACTTGTAAACTCTTGTAGGATCATTCTTAGCTCGTTTGAACATGAAAACAATTCATAGCAATTTACGGCTTCATTCTTGACTCGTTCGAACTTGAAAACAACTTGTAGCTTCATTCTTGACCCGTTTCTACATGGAAACAACTTCAAAACTCTTGTAGGATCATTCTTAGCTCGTTTGAACATGACAATTCATAGCCATTTAAGGCTTCATTCTTGACTCATTCGAACTTGAAAACAACTTGGAACTTCATTCTTGACCCGTTTGTACATGGAAACAACTTGTAAACTCTTGCAGGATCATTCTTAGCTCGTTTGAACATGAAAACAATTCATAGCAATTTACGGCTTCATTCTTGACTCGTTCGAACTTGAAAACAACTTGTAGCTTCATTCTTGACCCGTTTGTACATGGAAACAACTTGTAAACTCTTGTAAAATCATTCTTAACTCGTTTGAACATGAAAACAATTTATAGCAATTTAAGGCTTCATTCTTGACTCGTTCGAACTTGAAAATAACTTGTAGCTTCATTCTTGACCCGTTTGTACATGCAAATAACTTGTAAACTCTTGTAGGATCATTCTTAGCTCGTTTGAACATGAAAACAATTCATAGCAATTTACGGCTTCATTCTTGACTCGTTCGAACTTGAAAACAACTTGTAGCTTCATTCTTGACCCGTTTGTACATGGAAACAAGTTGTAAACTCATGTAGGATCATTCTTAGCTCGTTTGAACATGAACACAATTCATAGCAATTTAAGGCTTCATTCTTGACTCGTTCTAACTTGAAAACAACTTGGAACTTCATTCTTGACCCGTTTGTACATGGAAACAACTTGTAAACTCTTGCAGGATCATTCTTAGCTCGTTTGAACATGAAAACAATTCATACAATTTACGGCTTCATTCTTGACTCGTTCGAACTTGAAAATAACTTGTAGCTTCATTCTTGACCCGTTTGTACATGGAAACAACTTGTAAACTCTTGTAGGATCATTCTTAGCTCGTTTGAACATGAAAACAATTCATAGCAATTTACGGCTTCATTCTTGACTCGTTCGAACTTGAAAACAACTTGTAGCTTCATTCTTGACCCGTTTCTACATGGAAACAACTTCTAAACTCTTGTAGGATCATTCTTAGCTCGTTTGAACATGACAATTCATAGCCATTTAAGGCTTCATTCTTGACTCATTCGAACTTGAAAACAACTTGGAACTTCATTCTTGACCCGTTTGTACATGGAAACAACTTGTAAACTCTTGCAGGATCATTCTTAGCTCGTTTGAACATGAAAGCAATTCATAGCAATTTACGGCTTCATTCTTGACTCGTTCGAACTTGAAAACAACTTGTAGCTTCATTCTTGACCCGTTTGTACATGGAAACAACTTGTAAACTCTTGTAAAATCATTCTTAACTCGTTTGAACATGAAAACAATTTATAGCAATTTAAGGCTTCATTCTTGACTCGTTCGAACTTGAAAATAACTTGTAGCTTCATTCTTGACCCGTTTGTACATGGAAACAACTTGTAAACTCTTGTAGGATCATTCTTAGCTCGTTTGAACATGAAAACAATTCATAGCAATTTACGGCTTCATTCTTGACTCGTTCGAACTTGAAAACAACTTGTAGCTTCATTCTTGACCCGTTTCTACATGGAAACAACTTCAAAACTCTTGTAGGATCATTCTTAGCTCGTTTGAACATGACAATTCATAGCCATTTAAGGCTTCATTCTTGACTCATTCGAACTTGAAAACAACTTGGAACTTCATTCTTGACCCGTTTGTACATGGAAACAACTTGTAAACTCTTGCAGGATCATTCTTAGCTCGTTTGAACATGAAAACAATTCATAGCAATTTACGGCTTCATTCTTGACTCGTTCGAACTTGAAAACAACTTGTAGCTTCATTCTTGACCCGTTTGTACATGGAAACAACTTGTAAACTCTTGTAAAATCATTCTTAACTCGTTTGAACATGAAAACAATTTATAGCAATTTAAGGCTTCATTCTTGACTCGTTCGAACTTGAAAATAACTTGTAGCTTCATTCTTGACCCGTTTGTACATGCAAATAACTTGTAAACTCTTGTAGGATCATTCTTAGCTCGTTTGAACATGAAAACAATTCATAGCAATTTACGGCTTCATTCTTGACTCGTTCGAACTTGAAAACAACTTGTAGCTTCATTCTTGACCCGTTTGTACATGGAAACAAGTTGTAAACTCATGTAGGATCATTCTTAGCTCGTTTGAACATGAACACAATTCATAGCAATTTAAGGCTTCATTCTTGACTCGTTCTAACTTGAAAACAACTTGGAACTTCATTCTTGACCCGTTTGTACATGGAAACAACTTGTAAACTCTTGCAGGATCATTCTTAGCTCGTTTGAACATGAAAACAATTCATACAATTTACGGCTTCATTCTTGACTCGTTCGAACTTGAAAATAACTTGTAGCTTCATTCTTGACCCGTTTGTACATGGAAACAACTTGTAAACTCTTGTAGGATCATTCTTAGCTCGTTTGAACATGAAAACAATTCATAGCAATTTACGGCTTCATTCTTGACTCGTTCGAACTTGAAAACAACTTGTAGCTTCATTCTTGACCCGTTTCTACATGGAAACAACTTCTAAACTCTTGTAGGATCATTCTTAGCTCGTTTGAACATGACAATTCATAGCCATTTAAGGCTTCATTCTTGACTCATTCGAACTTGAAAACAACTTGGAACTTCATTCTTGACCCGTTTGTACATGGAAACAACTTGTAAACTCTTGCAGGATCATTCTTAGCTCGTTTGAACATGAAAGCAATTCATAGCAATTTACGGCTTCATTCTTGACTCGTTCGAACTTGAAAACAACTTGTAGCTTCATTCTTGACCCGTTTGTACATGGAAACAACTTGTAAACTCTTGTAAAATCATTCTTAACTCGTTTGAACATGAAAACAATTTATAGCAATTTAAGGCTTCATTCTTGACTCGTTCGAACTTGAAAATAACTTGTAGCTTCATTCTTGACCCGTTTGTACATGCAAATAACTTGTAAACTCTTGTAGGATCATTCTTAGCTCGTTTGAACATGAAAACAATTCATAGCAATTTACGGCTTCATTCTTGACTCGTTCGAACTTGAAAACAACTTGTAGCTTCATTCTTGACCCGTTTGTACATGGAAACAAGTTGTAAACTCATGTAGGATCATTCTTAGCTCGTTTGAACATGAACACAATTCATAGCAATTTAAGGCTTCATTCTTGACTCGTTCTAACTTGAAAACAACTTGGAACTTCATTCTTGACCCGTTTGTACATGGAAACAACTTGTAAACTTTTGCAGGATCATTCTTAGCTCGTTTGAACATGAAAACAATTCATACAATTTACGGCTTCATTCTTGACTCGTTCGAACTTGAAAATAACTTGTAGCTTCATTCTTGACCCGTTTGTACATGGAAACAACTTGTAAACCCTTGTAGGATCATTCATAGCTCGTTTGAACATGAAAACAATTCATAGCAATTTACGGCTTCATTCTTGACTCGTTCGAACTTGAAAACAACGTGTAGCTTCATTCTTGACCCATTTGTACATGGAAACAACTTGTAAACTCTTGTAGGATCATTCTTAACTCATTTGAACATGAAAACAATTCGTAGCAATTTGAGGTTATAACTCGTTCGAACTTGAAAACAACTTGGAGCTTCCTTCTTGACCCGTTTGTACATGGAAACAACTTGTAAACTCTTGTAGGATCATTCTTAGCTCGTTTGAACATGAAAACAATTCATAGCAATTTACGGCTTCATTCTTGACTCGTTCGAACTTGAAAACAACTTGTAGCTTCATTCTTGACCCGTTTCTACATGGAAACAACTTCTAAACTCTTGTAGGATCATTCTTAGCTCGTTTGAACATGACAATTCATAGCCATTTAAGGCTTCATTCTTGACTCATTCGAACTTGAAAACAACTTGGAACTTCATTCTTGACCCGTTTGTACATGGAAACAACTTGTAAACTCTTGCAGGATCATTCTTAGCTCGTTTGAACATGAAAACAATTCATAGCAATTTA
Source organism: Oenanthe sinensis (assembly GCA_028671895.1). Classification (NCBI taxonomy): domain Eukaryota; kingdom Viridiplantae; phylum Streptophyta; class Magnoliopsida; order Apiales; family Apiaceae; genus Oenanthe; species Oenanthe sinensis. The sequence continues at coordinate 30,041,313 of CM053799.1, read as the reverse complement.
CGGCTTCATTCTTGACTCGTTCGAACTTGAAAACAACTTGTTGCTTCATTCTTGACCCGTTTGTACATGAAAACAACTTGTAAACTCTTGTAAAATCATTCTTAACTCGTTTGAACATGAAAACAATTTATAGCAATTTAAGGCTTTATTCTTGACTCGTTCGAACTTGAAAATAACTTGTAGCTTCATTCTTGACCCGTTTGTACATGCAAATAACTTGTAAACTCTTGTAGGATCATTCTTAGCTCGTTTGAACATGTAAACAATTCATAGCAATTTACGGCTTCATTCTTGACTCGTTCGAACTTGAAAACAACTTGTAGCTTCATTCTTGACCCGTTTGTACATGGAAACAAGTTGTAAACTCTTGTAGGATCATTCTTAACTCATTTGAACATGAAAACAATTCATAGCAATTTGAGGCTATAACTCGTTCGAACTTGAAAACAACTTGGAGCTTCCTTCTTGACCCGTTTGTACATGGAAACAACTTGTAAACTCTTGTAGGATCATTCTTAGCTCGTTTGAACATGAAAACAATTCATAGCAATTTACGGCTTCATTCTTGACTCGTTCGAACTTGAAAACAACTTGTAGCTTCATTCTTGACCCGTTTCTACATGGAAACAACTTCTAAACTCTTGTAGGATCATTCTTAGCTCGTTTGAACATGACAATTCATAGCCATTTAAGGCTTCATTCTTGACTCGTTCGAACTTGAAAACAACTTGGAACTTCATTCTTGACCCGTTTGTACATGGAAACAACTTGTAAACTTTTGCAGGATCATTCTTAGCTCGTTTGAACATGAAAACAATTCATACAATTTACGGCTTCATTCTTGACTCGTTCGAACTTGAAAATAACTTGTAGCTTCATTCTTGACCCGTTTGTACATGGAAACAACTTGTAAACCCTTGTAGGATCATTCTTAGCTCGTTTGAACATGAAAACAATTCATAGCAATTTACGGCTTCATTCTTGACTCGTTCGAACTTGAAAACAACGTGTAGCTTCATTCTTGACCCATTTGTACATGGAAACAACTTGTAAACTCTTGTAGGATCATTCTTAACTCATTTGAACATGAAAACAATTCGTAGCAATTTGAGGTTATAACTCGTTCGAACTTGAAAACAACTTGGAGCTTCCTTCTTGACCCGTTTGTACATGGAAACAACTTGTAAACTCTTGTAGGATCATTCTTAGCTCGTTTGAACATGAAAACAATTCATAGCAATTTACGGCTTCATTCTTGACTCGTTCGAACTTGAAAACAACTTGTAGCTTCATTCTTGACCCGTTTCTACATGGAAACAACTTCTAAACTCTTGTAGGATCATTCTTAGCTCGTTTGAACATGACAATTCATAGCCATTTAAGGCTTCATTCTTGACTCATTCGAACTTGAAAACAACTTGGAACTTCATTCTTGACCCGTTTGTACATGGAAACAACTTGTAAACTCTTGCAGGATCATTCTTAGCTCGTTTGAACATGAAAACAATTCATAGCAATTTACGGCTTCATTCTTGACTCGTTCGAACTTGAAAACAACTTGTAGCTTCATTCTTGACCCGTTTGTACATGAAAACAACTTGTAAACTCTTGTAAAATCATTCTTAACTCGTTTGAACATGAAAACAATTTATAGCAATTTAAGGCTTTATTCTTGACTCGTTCGAACTTGAAAATAACTTGTAGCTTCATTCTTGACCCGTTTGTACATGCAAATAACTTGTAAACTCTTGTAGGATCATTCTTAGCTCGTTTGAACATGTAAACAATTCATAGCAATTTACGGCTTCATTCTTGACTCGTTCGAACTTGAAAACAACTTGTAGCTTCATTCTTGACCCGTTTGTACATGGAAACAAGTTGTAAACTCTTGTAGGATCATTCTTAACTCATTTGAACATGAAAACAATTCATAGCAATTTGAGGCTATAACTCGTTCGAACTTGAAAACAACTTGGAGCTTCCTTCTTGACCCGTTTGTACATGGAAACAACTTGTAAACTCTTGTAGGATCATTCTTAGCTCGTTTGAACATGAAAACAATTCATAGCAATTTACGGCTTCATTCTTGACTCGTTCGAACTTGAAAACAACTTGTAGCTTCATTCTTGACCCGTTTCTACATGGAAACAACTTCTAAACTCTTGTAGGATCATTCTTAGCTCGTTTGAACATGACAATTCATAGCCATTTAAGGCTTCATTCTTGACTCGTTCGAACTTGAAAACAACTTGGAACTTCATTCTTGACCCGTTTGTACATGGAAACAACTTGTAAACTCTTGCAGGATCATTCTTAGCTCGTTTGAACATGAAAACAATTCATAGCAATTTACGGCTTCATTCTTGACTCGTTCGAACTTGAAAACAACTTGTAGCTTCATTCTTGACCCGTTTGTACATGAAAACAACTTGTAAACTCTTGTAAAATCATTCTTAACTCGTTTGAACATGAAAACAATTTATAGCAATTTAAGGCTTCATTCTTGACTCGTTCGAACTTGAAAATAACTTGTAGCTTCATTCTTGACCCGTTTGTACATGGAAACAACTTGTAAACTCTTGTAGGATCATTCTTAGCTCGTTTGAACATGAAAACAATTCATAGCAATTTACGGCTTCATTCTTGACTCGTTCGAACTTGAAAACAACTTGTAGCTTCATTCTTGACCCGTTTCTACATGGAAACAACTTCAAAACTCTTGTAGGATCATTCTTAGCTCGTTTGAACATGACAATTCATAGCCATTTAAGGCTTCATTCTTGACTCATTCGAACTTGAAAACAACTTGGAACTTCATTCTTGACCCGTTTGTACATGGAAACAACTTGTAAACTCTTGCAGGATCATTCTTAGCTCGTTTGAACATGAAAACAATTCATAGCAATTTACGGCTTCATTCTTGACTCGTTCGAACTTGAAAACAACTTGTAGCTTCATTCTTGACCCGTTTGTACATGGAAACAACTTGTAAACTCTTGTAAAATCATTCTTAACTCGTTTGAACATGAAAACAATTTATAGCAATTTAAGGCTTCATTCTTGACTCGTTCGAACTTGAAAATAACTTGTAGCTTCATTCTTGACCCGTTTGTACATGCAAATAACTTGTAAACTCTTGTAGGATCATTCTTAGCTCGTTTGAACATGAAAACAATTCATAGCAATTTACGGCTTCATTCTTGACTCGTTCGAACTTGAAAACAACTTGTAGCTTCATTCTTGACCCGTTTGTACATGGAAACAAGTTGTAAACTCATGTAGGATCATTCTTAGCTCGTTTGAACATGAACACAATTCATAGCAATTTAAGGCTTCATTCTTGACTCGTTCTAACTTGAAAACAACTTGGAACTTCATTCTTGACCCGTTTGTACATGGAAACAACTTGTAAACTCTTGCAGGATCATTCTTAGCTCGTTTGAACATGAAAACAATTCATACAATTTACGGCTTCATTCTTGACTCGTTCGAACTTGAAAATAACTTGTAGCTTCATTCTTGACCCGTTTGTACATGGAAACAACTTGTAAACTCTTGTAGGATCATTCTTAGCTCGTTTGAACATGAAAACAATTCATAGCAATTTACGGCTTCATTCTTGACTCGTTCGAACTTGAAAACAACTTGTAGCTTCATTCTTGACCCGTTTCTACATGGAAACAACTTCTAAACTCTTGTAGGATCATTCTTAGCTCGTTTGAACATGACAATTCATAGCCATATAAGGCTTCATTCTTGACTCATTCGAACTTGAAAACAACTTGGAACTTCATTCTTGACCCGTTTGTACATGGAAACAACTTGTAAACTCTTGCAGGATCATTCTTAGCTCGTTTGAACATGAAAGCAATTCATAGCAATTTACGGCTTCATTCTTGACTCGTTCGAACTTGAAAACAACTTGTAGCTTCATTCTTGACCCGTTTGTACATGGAAACAACTTGTAAACTCTTGTAAAATCATTCTTAACTCGTTTGAACATGAAAACAATTTATAGCAATTTAAGGCTTCATTCTTGACTCGTTCGAACTTGAAAATAACTTGTAGCTTCATTCTTGACCCGTTTGTACATGCAAATAACTTGTAAACTCTTGTAGGATCATTCTTAGCTCGTTTGAACATGAAAACAATTCATAGCAATTTACGGCTTCATTCTTGACTCGTTCGAACTTGAAAACAACTTGTAGCTTCATTCTTGACCCGTTTGTACATGGAAACAAGTTGTAAACTCATGTAGGATCATTCTTAGCTCGTTTGAACATGAACACAATTCATAGCAATTTAAGGCTTCATTCTTGACTCGTTCTAACTTGAAAACAACTTGGAACTTCATTCTTGACCCGTTTGTACATGGAAACAACTTGTAAACTTTTGCAGGATCATTCTTAGCTCGTTTGAACATGAAAACAATTCATACAATTTACGGCTTCATTCTTGACTCGTTCGAACTTGAAAATAACTTGTAGCTTCATTCTTGACCCGTTTGTACATGGAAACAACTTGTAAACCCTTGTAGGATCATTCTTAGCTCGTTTGAACATGAAAACAATTCATAGCAATTTACGGCTTCATTCTTGACTCGTTCGAACTTGAAAACAACGTGTAGCTTCATTCTTGACCCATTTGTACATGGAAACAACTTGTAAACTCTTGTAGGATCATTCTTAACTCATTTGAACATGAAAACAATTCGTAGCAATTTGAGGTTATAACTCGTTCGAACTTGAAAACAACTTGGAGCTTCCTTCTTGACCCGTTTGTACATGGAAACAACTTGTAAACTCTTGTAGGATCATTCTTAGCTCGTTTGAACATGAAAACAATTCATAGCAATTTACGGCTTCATTCTTGACTCGTTCGAACTTGAAAACAACTTGTAGCTTCATTCTTGACCCGTTTCTACATGGAAACAACTTCTAAACTCTTGTAGGATCATTCTTAGCTCGTTTGAACATGACAATTCATAGCCATTTAAGGCTTCATTCTTGACTCATTCGAACTTGAAAACAACTTGGAACTTCATTCTTGACCCGTTTGTACATGGAAACAACTTGTAAACTCTTGCAGGATCATTCTTAGCTCGTTTGAACATGAAAACAATTCATAGCAATTTACGGCTTCATTCTTGACTCGTTCGAACTTGAAAACAACTTGTAGCTTCATTCTTGACCCGTTTGTACATGAAAACAACTTGTAAACTCTTGTAAAATCATTCTTAACTCGTTTGAACATGAAAACAATTTATAGCAATTTAAGGCTTTATTCTTGACTCGTTCGAACTTGAAAATAACTTGTAGCTTCATTCTTGACCCGTTTGTACATGCAAATAACTTGTAAACTCTTGTAGGATCATTCTTAGCTCGTTTGAACATGTAAACAATTCATAGCAATTTACGGCTTCATTCTTGACTCGTTCGAACTTGAAAACAACTTGTAGCTTCATTCTTGACCCGTTTGTACATGGAAACAAGTTGTAAACTCTTGTAGGATCATTCTTAACTCATTTGAACATGAAAACAATTCATAGCAATTTGAGGCTATAACTCGTTCGAACTTGAAAACAACTTGGAGCTTCCTTCTTGACCCGTTTGTACATGGAAACAACTTGTAAACTCTTGTAGGATCATTCTTAGCTCGTTTGAACATGAAAACAATTCATAGCAATTTACGGCTTCATTCTTGACTCGTTCGAACTTGAAAACAACTTGTAGCTTCATTCTTGACCCGTTTCTACATGGAAACAACTTCTAAACTCTTGTAGGATCATTCTTAGCTCGTTTGAACATGACAATTCATAGCCATTTAAGGCTTCATTCTTGACTCGTTCGAACTTGAAAACAACTTGGAACTTCATTCTTGACCCGTTTGTACATGGAAACAACTTGTAAACTCTTGCAGGATCATTCTTAGCTCGTTTGAACATGAAAACAATTCATAGCAATTTACGGCTTCATTCTTGACTCGTTCGAACTTGAAAACAACTTGTAGCTTCATTCTTGACCCGTTTGTACATGAAAACAACTTGTAAACTCTTGTAAAATCATTCTTAACTCGTTTGAACATGAAAACAATTTATAGCAATTTAAGGCTTTATTCTTGACTCGTTCGAACTTGAAAATAACTTGTAGCTTCATTCTTGACCCGTTTGTACATGCAAATAACTTGTAAACTCTTGTAGGATCATTCTTAGCTCGTTTGAACATGAAAACAATTCATAGCAATTTACGGCTTCATTCTTGACTCGTTCGAACTTGAAAACAACTTGTAGCTTCATTCTTGACCCGTTTGTACATGGAAACAAGTTGTAAACTCTTGTAGGATCATTCTTAACTCATTTGAACATGAAAACAATTCATAGCAATTTGAGGCTATAACTCGTTCGAACTTGAAAACAACTTGGAGCTTCCTTCTTGACCCGTTTGTACATGGAAACAACTTGTAAACTCTTGTAGGATCATTCTTAGCTCGTTTGAACATGAAAACAATTCATAGCAATTTACTGCTTCATTCTTGACTCGTTCGAACTTGAAAACAACTTGTAGCTTCATTTTTGACCCGTTTGTACATGGAAACAACTTATAACTCTTGTAGGATCATTCTTAGCTCGTTTGAACATGAAAACAATTCATAGCAATTTACGGCTTCATTCTTGACTCGTTCGAACTTGAAAACAACTTGTAGCTTCATTCTTGACCCGTTTCTACATGGAAACAACTTCTAAACTCTTGTAGGATCATTCTTAGCTCGTTTGAACATGACAATTCATAGCAATTTAAGGCTTCATTCTTGACTCGTTCGAACTTGAAAACAACTTGGAACTTCATTCTTGACCCGTTTGTACATGGAAACAACTTGTAAACTCTTGCAGGATCATTCTTAGCTCGTTTGAACATGAAAACAATTCATAGCAATTTACGGCTTCATTCTTGACTCGTTCGAACTTGAAAACAACTTGTAGCTTCATTCTTGACCCGTTTGTACATGGAAACAACTTGTAAACTCTTGTAAAATCATTCTTAACTCGTTTGAACATGAAAACAATTTATAGCAATTTAAGGCTTTATTCTTGACTCGTTCGAACTTGAAAATAACTTGTAGCTTCATTCTTGACCCGTTTGTACATGCAAATAACTTGTAAACTCTTGTAGGATCATTCTTAGCTCGTTTGAACATGAAGACAATTCATAGCAATTTACGGCTTCATTCTTGACTCGTTCGAACTTGAAAACAACTTGTAGCTTCATTCTTGACCCGTTTGTACATGGAAACAAGTTGTAAACTCTTGTAGGATCATTCTTAACTCATTTGAACATGAAAACAATTCATAGCAATTTGAGGCTATAACTCGTTCGAACTTGAAAACAACTTGGAGCTTCCTTCTTGACCCGTTTGTACATGGAAACAACTTGTAAACTCTTGTAGGATCATTCTTAGCTCGTTTGAACATGAAAACAATTCATAGCAATTTACTGCTTCATTCTTGACTCGTTCGAACTTGAAAACAACTTGTAGCTTCATTCTTGACCCGTTTGTACATGGAAACAACTTATAACTCTTGTAGGATCATTCTTAGCTCGTTTGAACATGACAATTCATAGCAATTTAAGGCTTCATTCTTGACTCGTTCGAACTTGAAAACAACTTGTAGCTTCATTCTTGACCCATTTGTACATGGAAACAACTTGTAAACTCTTGTAGGATCATTCTTAACTCATTTGAACATGAAAACAATTCGTAGCAATTTGAGGTTATAACTCGTTCGAACTTGAAAACAAGTTGGAGCTTCCTTCTTGACCCGTTTGTACATGGAATAAACTTGTAAACTCTTGTAGGATCATTCTTAGCTCGTTTGAACATGAAAACAATTCATAGCAATTTACGGCTTCATTCTTGACTCGTTCGAACTTGAAAACAACTTATAGCTTCATTCTTGACCCGTTTGTACATGCAAATAACTTGTAAACTCTTGTAGGATCATTCTTAGCTCGTTTGAACATGAAAACAATTCATAGCAATTTACGGCTTCATTCTTCACTCGTTCGAACTTGAAAACAACTTGTAGCTTCATTCTTGACCCGTTTGTACATGGAAACAAGTTGTAAACTCATGTAGGATCATTCTTAGCTCGTTTGAACATGAACACAATTCATAGCAATTTAAGGCTTCATTCTTGACTCGTTCTACCTTGAAAACAACTTGGAACTTCATTCTTGACCCGTTTGTACATGGAAACAACTTGTAAACTCTTGCAGGATCATTCTTAGCTCGTTTGAACATGAAAACAATTCATACAATTTACGGCTTCATTCTTGACTCGTTCGAACTTGAAAATAACTTGTAGCTTCATTCTTGACCCGTTTGTACATGGAAACAACTTGTAAACCCTTGTAGGATCATTCTTAGCTCGTTTGAACATGAAAACAATTCATAGCAATTTACGGCTTCATTCTTGACTCGTTCGAACTTGAAAACAACGTGTAGCTTCATTCTTGACCCATTTGTACATGGAAACAACTTGTAAACTCTTGTAGGATCATTCTTAACTCATTTGAACATGAAAACAATTCGTAGCAATTTGAGGTTATAACTCGTTCGAACTTGAAAACAACTTGGAGCTTCCTTCTTGACCCGTTTGTACATGGAAACAACTTGTAACCTCTTGTAGGATCATTCTTAGCTCGTTTGAACATGAAAACAATTCATAGCAATTTACGGCTTAATTCTTGACTCGTTCGAACTTGAAAACAACTTGTAGCTTCATTCTTGACCCGTTTCTACATGGAAACAACTTCTAAACTCTTGTAGGATCATTCTTAGCTCGTTTGAACATGACAATTCATAGCAATTTAAGGCTTCATTCTTGACTCATTCGAACTTGAAAACAACTTGGAACTTCATTCTTGACCCGTTTGTACATGGAAACAACTTGTAAACTCTTGCAGGATCATTCTTAGCTCGTTTGAACATGAAAACAATTCATAGCAATTTACGGCTTCATTCTTGACTCGTTCGAAATTGAAAACAACTTGTAGCTTCATTCTTGACCCGTTTGTACATGGAAACAACTTGTAAACTCTTGTAAAATCATTCTTAACTCGTTTGAACATGAAAACAATTTATAGCAATTTAAGGCTTTATTCTTGACTCGTTCGAACTTGAAAATAACTTGTAGCTTCATTCTTGACCCGTTTGTACATGCAAATAACTTGTAAACTCTTGTAGGATCATTCTTAGCTCGTTTGAACATGAACACAATTCATAGCAATTTAAGGCTTCATTCTTGACTCGTTCTAACTTGAAAACAACTTGGAACTTCATTCTTGACCCGTTTGTACATGGAAACAACTTGTAAACTCTTGCAGGATCATTCTTAGCTCGTTTGAACATGAAAACAATTCATACAATTTACGGCTTCATTCTTGACTCATTCGAACTTGAAAATAACTTGTAGCTTCATTCTTGACCCGTTTGTACATGGAAACAACTTGTAAACCCTTGTAGGATCATTCTTAGCTCGTTTGAACATGAAAACAATTCATAGCAATTTACGGCTTCATTCTTGACTCGTTCGAACTTGAAAACAACGTGTAGCTTCATTCTTGACCCATTTGTACATGGAAACAACTTGTAAACTCTTGTAGGATCATTCTTAACTCATTTGAACATGAAAACAATTCGTAGCAATTTGAGGTTATAACTCGTTCGAACTTGAAAACAACTTGGAGCTTCCTTCTTGACCCGTTTGTACATGGAAACAACTTGTAACCTCTTGTAGGATCATTCTTAGCTCGTTTGAACATGAAAACAATTCATAGCAATTTACGGCTTCATTCTTGACTCGTTCGAACTTGAAAACAACTTGTAGCTTCATTCTTGACCCGTTTTTACATGGAAACAAGTTGTAAACTCATGTAGGATCATTCTTAGCTCGTTTGAACATGAACACAATTCATAGCAATTTAAGGCTTCATTCTTGACTCGTTCTAACTTGAAAACAACTTGGAACTTCATTCTTGACCCGTTTGTACATGGAAACAACTTGTAAACTGTTGCAGGATCATTCTTAGCTCGTTTGAACATGAAAACAATTCATACAATTTACGGCTTCATTCTTGACTCGTTCGAACTTGAAAATAACTTGTAGCTTCATTCTTGACCCGTTTGTACATGGAAACAACTTGTAAACTCTTGTAGGATCATTCTTAGCTCGTTTGAACATGAAAACAATTCATAGCAATTTACGGCTTCATTCTTGACTCGTTCGAACTTGAAAACAACTTGTAGCTTCATTCTTGACCCGTTTCTACATGGAAACAACTTCTAAACTCTTGTAGGATCATTCTTAACTCATTTGAACATGAAAACAATTCGTAGCAATTTGAGGTTATAACTCGTTCGAACTTGAAAACAACTTGGAGCTTCCTTCTTGACCCGTTTGTACATGGAAACAACTTGTAAACTCTTGTAGGATCATTCTTAGCTCGTTTGAACATGAAAACAATTCATAGCAATTTACGGCTTCATTCTTGACTCGTTCGAACTTGAAAACAACTTGTAGCTTCATTCTTGACCCGTTTCTACATGGAAACAACTTCTAAACTCTTGTAGGATCATTCTTAGCTCGTTTGAACATGACAATTCATAGCAATTTAAGGCTTCATTCTTGACTCATTCGAACTTGAAAACAACTTGGAACTTCATTCTTGACCCGTTTGTACATGGAAACAACTTGTAAACTCTTGCAGGATCATTCTTAGCTCGTTTGAACATGAAAACAATTCATAGCAATTTACGGCTTCATTCTTGACTCGTTCGAACTTGAAAACAACTTGTAGCTTCATTCTTGACCCGTTTGTACATGGAAACAACTTGTAAACTCTTGTAAAATCATTCTTAACTCGTTTGAACATGAAAACAATTTATAGCAATTTAAGGCTTTATTCTTGACTCGTTCGAACTTGAAAATAACTTGTAGCTTCATTCTTGACCCGTTTGTACATGCAAATAACTTGTAAACTCTTGTAGGATCATTCTTAGCTCGTTTGAACATGAAGACAATTCATAGCAATTTACGGCTTCATTCTTGACTCGTTCGAACTTGAAAACAACTTGTAGCTTCATTCTTGACCCGTTTGTACATGGAAACAAGTTGTAAACTCTTGTAGGATCATTCTTAACTCATTTGAACATGAAAACAATTCATAGCAATTTGAGGCTATAACTCGTTCGAACTTGAAAACAACTTGGAGCTTCCTTCTTGACCCGTTTGTACATGGAAACAACTTGTAAACTCTTGTAGGATCATTCTTAGCTCGTTTGAACATGAAAACAATTCATAGCAATTTACTGCTTCATTCTTGACTCGTTCGAACTTGAAAACAACTTGTAGCTTCATTCTTGACCCGTTTGTACATGGAAACAACTTATAACTCTTGTAGGATCATTCTTAGCTCGTTTGAACATGACAATTCATAGCAATTTAAGGCTTCATTCTTGACTCGTTCGAACTTGAAAACAACTTGTAGCTTCATTCTTGACCCATTTGTACATGGAAACAACTTGTAAACTCTTGTAGGATCATTCTTAACTCATTTGAACATGAAAACAATTCGTAGCAATTTGAGGTTATAACTCGTTCGAACTTGAAAACAAGTTGGAGCTTCCTTCTTGACCCGTTTGTACATGGAATAAACTTGTAAACTCTTGTAGGATCATTCTTAGCTCGTTTGAACATGAAAACAATTCATAGCAATTTACGGCTTCATTCTTGACTCGTTCGAACTTGAAAACAACTTATAGCTTCATTCTTGACCCGTTTGTACATGCAAATAACTTGTAAACTCTTGTAGGATCATTCTTAGCTCGTTTGAACATGAAAACAATTCATAGCAATTTACGGCTTCATTCTTCACTCGTTCGAACTTGAAAACAACTTGTAGCTTCATTCTTGACCCGTTTGTACATGGAAACAAGTTGTAAACTCATGTAGGATCATTCTTAGCTCGTTTGAACATGAACACAATTCATAGCAATTTAAGGCTTCATTCTTGACTCGTTCTACCTTGAAAACAACTTGGAACTTCATTCTTGACCCGTTTGTACATGGAAACAACTTGTAAACTCTTGCAGGATCATTCTTAGCTCGTTTGAACATGAAAACAATTCATACAATTTACGGCTTCATTCTTGACTCGTTCGAACTTGAAAATAACTTGTAGCTTCATTCTTGACCCGTTTGTACATGGAAACAACTTGTAAACCCTTGTAAGATCATTCTTAGCTCGTTTGAACATGAAAACAATTCATAGCAATTTACGGCTTCATTCTTGACTCGTTCGAACTTGAAAACAACGTGTAGCTTCATTCTTGACCCATTTGTACATGGAAACAACTTGTAAACTCTTGTAGGATCATTCTTAACTCATTTGAACATGAAAACAATTCGTAGCAATTTGAGGTTATAACTCGTTCGAACTTGAAAACAACTTGGAGCTTCCTTCTTGACCCGTTTGTACATGGAAACAACTTGTAACCTCTTGTAGGATCATTCTTAGCTCGTTTGAACATGAAAATAATTCATAGCAATTTACGGCTTAATTCTTGACTCGTTCGAACTTGAAAACAACTTGTAGCTTCATTCTTGACCCGTTTCTACATGGAAACAACTTCTAAACTCTTGTAGGATCATTCTTAGCTCGTTTGAACATGACAATTCATAGCAATTTAAGGCTTCATTCTTGACTCATTCGAACTTGAAAACAACTTGGAACTTCATTCTTGACCCGTTTGTACATGGAAACAACTTGTAAACTCTTGCAGGATCATTCTTAGCTCGTTTGAACATGAAAACAATTCATAGCAATTTACGGCTTCATTCTTGACTCGTTCGAAATTGAAAACAACTTGTAGCTTCATTCTTGACCCGTTTGTACATGGAAACAACTTGTAAACTCTTGTAAAATCATTCTTAACTCGTTTAAACATGAAAACAATTTATAGCAATTTAAGGCTTTATTCTTGACTCGTTCGAACTTGAAAATAACTTGTAGCTTCATTCTTGACCCGTTTGTACATGCAAATAACTTGTAAACTCTTGTAGGATCATTCTTAGCTCGTTTGAACATGAAAACAATTCATAGCAATTTACGGCTTCATTCTTGACTCGTTCGAACTTGAAAACAACTTGTAGCTTCATTCTTGACCCGTTTGTACATGGAAACAAGTTGTAAACTCTTGTAGGATCATTCTTAACTCATTTGAACATGAAAACAATTCATAGCAATTTGAGGCTATAACTCGTTCGAACTTGAAAACAACTTGGAGCTTCCTTCTTGACCCGTTTGTACATGGAAACAACTTGTAAACTCTTGTAGGATCATTCTTAGCTCGTTTGAACATGACAATTCATAGCAATTTAAGGCTTCATTCTTGACTCGTTCGAACTTGAAAACAACTTGTAGCTTCATTCTTGACCCATTTGTACATGGAAACAACTTGTAAACTCTTGTAGGATCATTCTTAACTCATTTGAACATGAAAACAATTCGTAGCAATTTGAGGTTATAACTCGTTCGAACTTGAAAACAAGTTGGAGCTTCCTTCTTGACCCGTTTGTACATGGAATAAACTTGTAAACTCTTGTAGGATCATTCTTAGCTCGTTTGAACATGAAAACAATTCATAGCAATTTACGGCTTCATTCTTGACTCGTTCGAACTTGAAAATAACTTGTAGCTTCATTCTTGACCCGTTTGTACATGGAAACAACTTGTAAACTCTTGTAGGATCATTCTTAGCTCGTTTGAACATGAAAACAATTCATAGCAATTTACGGCTTCATTCTTGACTCGTTCGAACTTGAAAACAACTTGTAGCTTCATTCTTGACCCGTTTCTACATGGAAACAACTTCTAAACTCTTGTAGGATCATTCTTAGCTCGTTTGAACATGACAATTCATAGCAATTTAAGGCTTCATTCTTGACTCATTCGAACTTGAAAACAACTTGGAACTTCATTCTTGACCCGTTTGTACATGGAAACAACTTGTAAACTCTTGCAGGATCATTCTTAGCTCGTTTGAACATGAAAACAATTCATAGCAATTTACGGCTTCATTCTTGACTCGTTCGAAATTGAAAACAACTTGTAGCTTCATTCTTGACCCGTTTGTACATGGAAACAACTTGTAAACTCTTGTAAAATCATTCTTAACTCGTTTGAACATGAAAACAATTTATAGCAATTTAAGGCTTTATTCTTGACTCGTTCGAACTTGAAAATAACTTGTAGCTTCATTCTTGACCCGTTTGTACATGCAAATAACTTGTAAACTCTTGTAGGATCATTCTTAGCTCGTTTGAACATGAAAACAATTCATAGCAATTTACGGCTTCATTGTTGACTCGTTCGAACTTGAAAACAACTTGTAGCTTCATTCTTGACCCGTTTGTACATGGAAACAAGTTGTAAACTCTTGTAGGATCATTCTTAACTCATTTGAACATGAAAACAATTCATAGCAATTTGAGGCTATAACTCGTTCGAACTTGAAAACAACTTGGAGCTTCCTTCTTGACCCGTTTGTACATGGAAACAACTTGTAAACTCTTGTAGGATCATTCTTAGCTCGTTTGAACATGACAATTCATAGCAATTTAAGGCTTCATTCTTGACTCGTTCGAACTTGAAAACAACTTGTAGCTTCATTCTTGACCCATTTGTACATGGAAACAACTTGTAAACTCTTGTAGGATCATTCTTAACTCATTTGAACATGAAAACAATTCGTAGCAATTTGAGGTTATAACTCGTTCGAACTTGAAAACAAGTTGGAGCTTCCTTCTTGACCCGTTTGTACATGGAATAAACTTGTAAACTCTTGTAGGATCATTCTTAGCTCGTTTGAACATGAAAACAATTCATAGCAATTTACGGCTTCATTCTTGACTCGTTCGAACTTGAAAATAACTTGTAGCTTCATTCTTGACCCGTTTGTACATGGAAACAACTTGTAAACTCTTGTAGGATCATTCTTAGCTCGTTTGAACATGAAAACAATTCATAGCAATTTACGGCTTCATTCTTGACTCGTTCGAACTTGAAAACAACTTGTAGCTTCATTCTTGACCCGTTTCTACATGGAAACAACTTCTAAACTCTTGTAGGATCATTCTTAGCTCGTTTGAACATGACAATTCATAGCAATTTAAGGCTTCATTCTTGACTCATTCGAACTTGAAAACAACTTGGAACTTAATTCTTGACCCGTTTGTACATGGAAACAACTTGTAAACTCTTGCAGGATCATTCTTAGCTCGTTTGAACATGAAAACAATTCATAGCAATTTACGGCTTCATTCTTGACTCGTTCGAACTTGAAAACAACTTGTAGCTTCATTCTTGACCCGTTTGTACATGGAAACAACTTGTAAACTCTTGTAAAATCATTCTTAACTCGTTTGAACATGAAAACAATTTATAGCAATTTAAGGCTTTATTCTTGACTCGTTCGAACTTGAAAATAACTTGTAGCTTCATTCTTGACCCGTTTGTACATGCAAATAACTTGTAAACTCTTGTAGGATCATTCTTAGCTCGTTTGAACATGAAGACAATTCATAGCAATTTACGGCTTCATTCTTGACTCGTTCGAATTTGAAAACAACTTGTAGCTTCATTCTTGACCCGTTTGTACATGGAAACAAGTTGTAAACTCTTGTAGGATCATTCTTAACTCATTTGAACATGAAAACAATTCATAGCAATTTGAGGCTATAACTCGTTCGAACTTGAAAACAACTTGGAGCTTCCTTCTTGACCCGTTTGTACATGGAAACAACTTTTAAACTCTTGTAGGATCATTCTTAGCTCGTTTGAACATGACAATTCATAGCAATTTAAGGCTTCATTCTTGACTCGTTCGAACTTGAAAACAACTTGTAGCTTCATTCTTGACCCATTTGTACATGGAAACAACTTGTAAACTCTTGTAGGATCATTCTTAACTCATTTGAACATGAAAACAATTCGTAGCAATTTGAGGTTATAACTCGTTCGAACTTGAAAACAAGTTGGAGCTTCCTTCTTGACCCGTTTGTACATGGAATAAACTTGTAAACTCTTGTAGGATCATTCTTAGCTCGTTTGAACATGAAAACAATTCATAGCAATTTACGGCTTCATTCTTGACTCGTTCGAACTTGAAAATAACTTGTAGCTTCATTCTTGACCCGTTTGTACATGGAAACAACTTGTAAACTCTTGTAGGATCATTCTTAGCTCGTTTGAACATGAAAACAATTCATAGCAATTTACGGCTTCATTCTTGACTCGTTCGAACTTGAAAACAACTTGTAGCTTCATTCTTGACCCGTTTCTACATGGAAACAACTTCTAAACTCTTGTAGGATCATTCTTAGCTCGTTTGAACATGACAATTCATAGCAATTTAAGGCTTCATTCTTGACTCATTCGAACTTGAAAACAACTTGGAACTTAATTCTTGACCCGTTTGTACATGGAAACAACTTGTAAACTCTTGCAGGATCATTCTTAGCTCGTTTGAACATGAAAACAATTCATAGCAATTTACGGCTTCATTCTTGACTCGTTCGAACTTGAAAACAACTTGTAGCTTCATTCTTGACCCGTTTGTACATGGAAACAACTTGTAAACTCTTGTAAAATCATTCTTAACTCGTTTGAACATGAAAACAATTTATAGCAATTTAAGGCTTTATTCTTGACTCGTTCGAACTTGAAAATAACTTGTAGCTTCATTCTTGACCCGTTTGTACATGCAAATAACTTGTAAACTCTTGTAGGATCATTCTTAGCTCGTTTGAACATGAAGACAATTCATAGCAATTTACGGCTTCATTCTTGACTCGTTCGAATTTGAAAACAACTTGTAGCTTCATTCTTGACCCGTTTGTACATGGAAACAAGTTGTAAACTCTTGTAGGATCATTCTTAACTCATTTGAACATGAAAACAATTCATAGCAATTTGAGGCTATAACTCGTTCGAACTTGAAAACAACTTGGAGCTTCCTTCTTGACCCGTTTGTACATGGAAACAACTTTTAAACTCTTGTAGGATCATTCTTAGCTCGTTTGAACATGACAATTCATAGCAATTTAAGGCTTCATTCTTGACTCGTTCGAACTTGAAAACAACTTGTAGCTTCATTCTTGACCCATTTGTACATGGAAACAACTTGTAAACTCTTGTAGGATCATTCTTAACTCATTTGAACATGAAAACAATTCGTAGCAATTTGAGGTTATAACTCGTTCGAACTTGAAAACAAGTTGGAGCTTCCTTCTTGACCCGTTTGTACATGGAATAAACTTGTAAACTCTTGTAGGATCATTCTTAGCTCGTTTGAACATGAAAACAATTCATAGCAATTTACGGCTTCATTCTTGACTCGTTCGAACTTGAAAATAACTTGTAGCTTCATTCTTGACCCGTTTGTACATGGAAACAACTTGTAAACTCTTGTAGGATCATTCTTAGCTCGTTTGAACATGAAAACAATTCATAGCAATTTACGGCTTCATTCTTGACTCGTTCGAACTTGAAAACAACTTGTAGCTTCATTCTTGACCCGTTTCTACATGGAAACAACTTCTAAACTCTTGTAGGATCATTCTTAGCTCGTTTGAACATGACAATTCATAGCAATTTAAGGCTTCATTCTTGACTCATTCGAACTTGAAAACAACTTGGAACTTCATTCTTGACCCGTTTGTACATGGAAACAACTTGTAAACTCTTGCAGGATCATTCTTAGCTCGTTTGAACATGAAAACAATTCATAGCAATTTACGGCTTCATTCTTGACTCGTTCGAACTTGAAAACAACTTGTAGCTTCATTCTTGACCCGTTTGTACATGGAAACAACTTGTAAACTCTTGTAAAATCATTCTTAACTCGTTTGAACATGAAAACAATTTATAGCAATTTAAGGCTTTATTCTTGACTCGTTCGAACTTGAAAATAACTTGTAGCTTCATTCTTGACCCGTTTGTACATGCAAATAACTTGTAAACTCTTGTAGGATCATTCTTAGCTCGTTTGAACATGAAGACAATTCATAGCAATTTACGGCTTCATTCTTGACTCGTTCGAACTTGAAAACAACTTGTAGCTTCATTCTTGACCCGTTTGTACATGGAAACAAGTTGTAAACTCTTGTAGGATCATTCTTAACTCATTTGAACATGAAAACAATTCATAGCAATTTGAGGCTATAACTCGTTCGAACTTGAAAACAACTTGGAGCTTCCTTCTTGACCCGTTTGTACATGGAAACAACTTGTAAACTCTTGTAGGATCATTCTTAGCTCGTTTGAACATGACAATTCATAGCAATTTAAGGCTTCATTCTTGACTCGTTCGAACTTGAAAACAACTTGTAGCTTCATTCTTGACCCATTTGTACATGGAAACAACTTGTAAACTCTTGTAGGATCATTCTTAACTCATTTGAACATTAAAACAATTCGTAGCAATTTGAGGTTATAACTCGTTCGAACTTGAAAACAACTTGGAGCTTCCTTCTTGACCCGTTTGTACATGGAATAAACTTGTAAACTCTTGTAGGATCATTCTTAGCTCGTTTGAACATGAAAACAATTCATAGCAATTTACGGCTTCATTCTTGACTCGTTCGAACTTGAAAACAACTTATAGCTTCATTCTTGACCCGTTTGTACATGGAAACAACTTGTAAACTCTTGTAGGATCATTCTTAGCTCGTTTGAACATGAAAACAATTCATAGCAATTTACGGCTTCATTCTTGACTCGTTCGAACTTGAAAACAACTTGTAGCTTCATTCTTGACCCGTTTCTACATGGAAACAACTTGTAAACTTTTGTAGGATCATTCTTAGCTCGTTTGAATATGACAATTCATAGCAATTTAAGGCTTCATTCTTGACTCGTTCTAACTTGAAAACAACTTGTAGCTTCACTCTTGACCCGTTTGTACATGGAAACAAGTTGTAAACTCATGTAGGATCATTCTTAGCTCGTTTGAACATGAACACAATTCATAGCAATTTAAGGCTTCATTCTTGACTCGTTCTAACTTGAAAACAACTTGGAACTTCATTCTTGACCCGTTTGTACATGGAAACAACTTGTAAACTCTTGTAGGATCATTCTTAGCTCGTTTGAACATTAAAACAATTTATAGCAATTTAAGGCTTCATTCTTGACTCGTTCGAACTTGAAAATAACTAGTAGCTTCATTCTTGACCCGTTTATACATGGAAATAACTTGTAAACTCTTGTAGGATCATTCTTAGCTCGTTTAAACATGAAAACCATTCATAGCAATTTAAGCCTTCATTCTTGACTCGTTCGAACTTGAAAACAACTTGTAGCTTCATTCTTGACCCGTTTGTACATGGAAACAACTTGTAAACTCTTGTAGGATCATTCTTAGCACGTCTGAACATGAAAACAATTCATAGCAATTTACGGCTTCATTCTTGACTCGTTCGAACTTGAAAACAACTTGTAGCTTCATTCTTGACCCGTTTCTACATGGAAACAACTTCTAAATTCTTGTAGGATCATTCTTAGCTCGTTTGAACATGACAATTCATAGCAATTTAAGGCTTCATTCTTGACTCGTTCGAACTTGAAAACAACTTGTAGCTTCATTCTTGACCCGTTTTTACATGGAAACAAGTTGTAAACTCATGTAGGATCATTCTTAGCTCGTTTGAACATGAACACAATTCATAGCAATTTAACGCTTCATTCTTGACTCGTTCTAACTTGAAAACAACTTGGAACTTCATTCTGGACCCGTTTGTACATGGAAACAACTTGTAAACTCTTGTAGGATCATTCTTAACTCATTTGAACATGAAAACAATTCGTAGCAATTTGAGGTTATAACTCGTTCGAACTTGAAAACAACTTGGAGCTTCCTTCTTGACCCGTCTGTACATGGAAACAACTTGTAAACTCTTGTAGGATCATTCTTAGCTCGTTTGAACATGAAAACAATTCATAGCAATTTACGGCTTCATTCTTGACTCGTTCGAACTTGAAAACAACTTGTAGCTTCATTCTTGACCCGTTTTTACATGGAAACAAGTTGTAAACTCATGTAGGATCATTCTTAGCTCGTTTGAACATGAACACAATTCATAGCAATTTAAGGTTTCATTCTTGACTCGTTCTAACTTGAAAACAACTTGGAACTTCATTCTTGACCCGTTTGTACATGGAAACAACTTGTAAACTCTTGCAGGATCATTCTTAGCTCGTTTGAACATGAAAACAATTCATACAATTTACGGCTTCATTCTTGACTCGTTCGAACTTGAAAATAACTTGTAGCTTCATTCTTGACCCGTTTGTACATGGAAACAACTTGTAAACTCTTGTAGGATCATTCTTAGCTCGTTTGAACATGAAAACAATTCATAGCAATTTACGGCTTCATTCTTGACTCGTTCGAACTTGAAAACAACTTGTAGCTTCATTCTTGACCCGTTTCTACATGGAAACAACTTCTAAACTCCTGTAGGATCATTCTTAGCTCGTTTGAACATGACAATTCATAGCCATTTAAGGCTTCATTCTTGACTCATTCGAACTTGAAAACAACTTGGAACTTCATTCTTGACCCGTTTGTACATGGAAACAAGTTGTAAACTCTTGCAGGATCATTCTTAGCTCGTTTGAACATGAAAACAATTCATAGCAATTTACGGCTTCATTCTTGACTCGTTCGAACTTGAAAACAACTTGTAGCTTCATTCTTGACCCGTTTGTACATGGAAACAACTTGTAAACTCTTGTAAAATCATTCTTAACTCGTTTGAACATGAAAACAATTTATAGCAATTTAAGGCTTCATTCTTGACTCGTTCGAACTTGAAAATAACTTGTAGCTTCATTCTTGACCCGTTTGTACATGGAAACAACTTGTAAACTCTTGTAGGATCATTCTTAGCTCGTTTGAACATGAAAACAATTCATAGCAATTTACGGCTTCATTCTTGACTCGTTCGAACTTGAAAACAACTTGTAGCTTCATTCTTGACCCGTTTCTACATGGAAACAACTTCAAAACTCTTGTAGGATCATTCTTAGCTCGTTTGAACATGACAATTCATAGCCATTTAAGGCTTCATTCTTGACTCATTCGAACTTGAAAACAACTTGGAACTTCATTCTTGACCCGTTTGTACATGGAAACAACTTGTAAACTCTTGCAGGATCATTCTTAGCTCGTTTGAACATGAAAACAATTCATAGCAATTTACGGCTTCATTCTTGACTCGTTCGAACTTGAAAACAACTTGTAGCTTCATTCTTGACCCGTTTGTACATGGAAACAACTTGTAAACTCTTGTAAAATCATTCTTAACTCGTTTGAACATGAAAACAATTTATAGCAATTTAAGGCTTCATTCTTGACTCGTTCGAACTTGAAAATAACTTGTAGCTTCATTCTTGACCCGTTTGTACATGCAAATAACTTGTAAACTCTTGTAGGATCATTCTTAGCTCGTTTGAACATGAAAACAATTCATAGCAATTTACGGCTTCATTCTTGACTCGTTCGAACTTGAAAACAACTTGTAGCTTCATTCTTGACCCGTTTGTACATGGAAACAAGTTGTAAACTCATGTAGGATCATTCTTAGCTCGTTTGAACATGAACACAATTCATAGCAATTTAAGGCTTCATTCTTGACTCGTTCTAACTTGAAAACAACTTGGAACTTCATTCTTGACCCGTTTGTACATGGAAACAACTTGTAAACTCTTGCAGGATCATTCTTAGCTCGTTTGAACATGAAAACAATTCATACAATTTACGGCTTCATTCTTGACTCGTTCGAACTTGAAAATAACTTGTAGCTTCATTCTTGACCCGTTTGTACATGGAAACAACTTGTAAACTCTTGTAGGATCATTTTTAGCTCGTTTGAACATGAAAACAATTCATAGCAATTTACGGCTTCATTCTTGACTCGTTCGAACTTGAAAACAACTTGTAGCTTCATTCTTGACCCGTTTCTACATGGAAACAACTTCTAAACTCTTGTAGGATCATTCTTAGCTCGTTTGAACATGACAATTCATAGCCATTTAAGGCTTCATTCTTGACTCATTCGAACTTGAAAACAACTTGGAACTTCATTCTTGACCCGTTTGTACATGGAAACAACTTGTAAACTCTTGCAGGATCATTCTTAGCTCGTTTGAACATGAAAGCAATTCATAGCAATTTACGGCTTCATTCTTGACTCGTTCGAACTTGAAAACAACTTGTAGCTTCATTCTTGACCCGTTTGTACATGGAAACAACTTGTAAACTCTTGTAAAATCATTCTTAACTCGTTTGAACATGAAAACAATTTATAGCAATTTAAGGCTTCATTCTTGACTCGTTCGAACTTGAAAATAACTTGTAGCTTCATTCTTGACCCGTTTGTACATGCAAATAACTTGTAAACTCTTGTAGGATCATTCTTAGCTCGTTTGAACATGAAAACAATTCATAGCAATTTACGGCTTCATTCTTGACTCGTTCGAACTTGAAAACAACTTGTAGCTTCATTCTTGACCCGTTTGTACATGGAAACAAGTTGTAAACTCATGTAGGATCATTCTTAGCTCGTTTGAACATGAACACAATTCATAGCAATTTAAGGCTTCATTCTTGACTCGTTCTAACTTGAAAACAACTTGGAACTTCATTCTTGACCCGTTTGTACATGGAAACAACTTGTAAACTCTTGCAGGATCATTCTTAGCTCGTTTGAACATGAAAACAATTCATACAATTTACGGCTTCATTCTTGACTCGTTCGAACTTGAAAATAACTTGTAGCTTCATTCTTGACCCGTTTGTACATGGAAACAACTTGTAAACTCTTGTAGGATCATTCTTAGCTCGTTTGAACCTGAAAACAATTCATAGCAATTTACGGCTTCATTCTTGACTCGTTCGAACTTGAAAACAACTTGTAGCTTCATTCTTGACCCGTTTCTACATGGAAACAACTTGTAAACTTTTGTAGGATCATTCTTAGCTCGTTTGAATATGACAATTCATAGCAATTTAAGGCTTCATTCTTGACTCGTTCTAACTTGAAAACAACTTGTAGCTTCATTCTTGACCCGTTTGTACATGGAAACAAGTTGTAAACTCATGTAGGATCATTCTTAGCTCGTTTGAACATGAACACAATTCATAGCAATTTAAGGCTTCATTCTTGACTCGTTCTAACTTGAAAACAACTTGGAACTTCATTCTTGACCCGTTTGTACATGGAAACAACTTGTAAACTCTTGTAGGATCATTCTTAGCTCGTTTGAACATTAAAACAATTTATAGCAATTTAAGGCTTCATTCTTGACTCGTTCGAACTTGAAAATAACTAGTAGCTTCATTCTTGACCCGTTTATACATGGAAATAACTTGTAAACTCTTGTAGGATCATTCTTAGCTCGTTTAAACAAGAAAACCATTCATAGCAATTTAAGCCTTCATTCTTGACTCGTTCGAACTTGAAAACAACTTGTAGCTTCATTCTTGACCCGTTTGTACATGGAAACAACTTGTAAACTCTTGTAGGATCATTCTTAGCACGTCTGAACATGAAAACAATTCATAGCAATTTACGGCTTCATTCTTGACTCGTTCGAACTTGAAAACAACTTGGAGCTTCATTCTTGACCCGTTTTTACATGGAAACAAGTTGTAAACTCATGTAGGATCATTCTTAGCTCGTTTGAACATGAACACAATTCATAGCAATTTAAGGCTTCATTCTTGACTCGTTCTAACTTGAAAACAACTTCGAACTTCATTCTTGACCCGTTTGTACATGGAAACAACTTGTAAACTCTTGTAGGATCATTCTTAACTCATTTGAACATGAAAACAATTCGTACCAATTTGAGGTTATAACTCGTTCGAACTTGAAAACAACTTGGAGCTTCCTTCTTGACCCGTTTGTACATGGAAACAACTTGTAAACTCTTGTAGGATCATTCTTAGCTCGTTTGAACATGAAAACAATTCATAGCAATTTACGGCTTCATTCTTGACTCGTTCGAACTTGAAAACAACTTGTAGCTTCATTCTTGACCCGTTTTTACATGGAAACAAGTTGTAAACTCATGTAGGATCATTCTTAGCTCGTTTAAACATGAACACAATTCATAGCAATTTAAGGCTTCATTCTTGACTCGTTCTAACTTGAAAACAACTTGGAACTTCATTCTTGACCCGTTTGTACATGGAAACAACTTGTAAACTCTTGCAGGATCATTCTTAGCTCGTTTGAACATGAAAACAATTCATACAATTTACGGCTTCATTCTTGACTCGTTCGAACTTGAAAATAACTTGTAGCTTCATTCTTGACCCGTTTGTACATGGAAACAACTTGTAAACTCTTGTAGGATCATTCTTAGCTCGTTTGAACCTGAAAACAATTCATAGCAATTTACGGCTTCATTCTTGACTCGTTCGAACTTGAAAACAACTTGTAGCTTCATTCTTGACCCGTTTCTACATGGAAACAACTTCTAAACTCTTGTAGGATCATTCTTAGCTCGTTTGAACATGACAATTCATAGCCATTTAAGGCTTCATTCTTGACTCATTCGAACTTGAAAACAACTTGGAACTTCATTCTTGACCCGTTTGTACATGGAAACAACTTGTAAACTCTTGCAGGATCATTCTTAGCTCGTTTGAACATGAAAACAATTCATAGCAATTTACGGCTTCATTCTTGACTCGTTCGAACTTGAAAACAACTTGTAGCTTCATTCTTGACCCGTTTGTACATGGAAACAACTTGTAAACTCTTGTAAAATCATTCTTAACTCGTTTGAACATGAAAACAATTTATAGCAATTTAAGGCTTCATTCTTGACTCGTTCGAACTTGAAAATAACTTGTAGCTTCATTCTTGACCCGTTTGTACATGCAAATAACTTGTAAACTCTTGTAGGATCATTCTTAGCTCGTTTGAACATGAAAACAATTCATAGCAATTTACGGCTTCATTCTTGACTCGTTCGAACTTGAAAACAACTTGTAGCTTCATTCTTGACCCGTTTTTACATGGAAACAAGTTGTAAACTCATGTAGGATCATTCTTAGCTCGTTTGAACATGAACACAATTCATAGCAATTTAAGGCTTCATTCTTGACTCGTTCTAACTTGAAAACAACTTGGAACTTCATTCTTGACCCGTTTGTACATGGAAACAACTTGTAAACTCTTGCAGGATCATTCTTAGCTCGTTTGAACATGAAAACAATTCATACAATTTACGGCTTCATTCTTGACTCGTTCGAACTTGAAAATAACTTGTAGCTTCATTCTTGACCCGTTTGTACATGGAAACAACTTGTAAACTCTTGTAGGATCATTCTTAGCTCGTTTGAACCTGAAAACAATTCATAGCAATTTACGGCTTCATTCTTGACTCGTTCGAACTTGAAAACAACTTGTAGCTTCATTCTTGACCCGTTTCTACATGGAAACAACTTCTAAACTCTTGTAGGATCATTCTTAGCTCGTTTGAACATGACAATTCATAGCCATTTAAGGCTTCATTCTTGACTCATTCGAACTTGAAAACAACTTGGAACTTCATTCTTGACCCGTTTGTACATGGAAACAACTTGTAAACTCTTGCAGGATCATTCTTAGCTCGTTTGAACATGAAAACAATTCATAGCAATTTACGGCTTCATTCTTGACTCGTTCGAACTTGAAAACAACTTGTAGCTTCATTCTTGACCCGTTTGTACATGGAAACAACTTGTAAACTCTTGTAAAATCATTCTTAACTCGTTTGAACATGAAAACAATTTATAGCAATTTAAGGCTTCATTCTTGACTCGTTCGAACTTGAAAATAACTTGTAGCTTCATTCTTGACCCGTTTGTACATGCAAATAACTTGTAAACTCTTGTAGGATCATTCTTAGCTCGTTTGAACATGAAAACAATTCATAGCAATTTACGGCTTCATTCTTGACTCGTTCGAACTTGAAAACAACTTGTAGCTTCATTCTTGACCCGTTTGTACATGGAAACAAGTTGTAAACTCATGTAGGATCATTCTTAGCTCGTTTGAACATGAACACAATTCATAGCAATTTAAGGCTTCATTCTTGACTCGTTCTAACTTGAAAACCACTTGGAACTTCATTCTTGACCCGTTTGTACATGGAAACAACTTGTAAACTCTTGCAGGATCATTCTTAGCTCGTTTGAACATGAAAACA
The DNA here is from genome assembly GCA_028671895.1 of Oenanthe sinensis. NCBI lineage: Eukaryota > Viridiplantae > Streptophyta > Magnoliopsida > Apiales > Apiaceae > Oenanthe > Oenanthe sinensis. The sequence continues at coordinate 30,014,989 of CM053799.1, read as the reverse complement.
ATTCATACAATTTACGGCTTCATTCTTGACTCGTTCGAACTTGAAAATAACTTGTAGCTTCATTCTTGACCCGTTTGTACATGGAAACAACTTGTAAACCCTTGTAGGATCATTCTTAGCTCGTTTGAACATGAAAACAATTCATAGCAATTTACGGCTTCATTCTTGACTCGTTCGAACTTGAAAACAACGTGTAGCTTCATTCTTGACCCATTTGTACATGGAAACAACTTGTAAACTCTTGTAGGATCATTCTTAACTCATTTGAACATGAAAACAATTCGTAGCAATTTGAGGTTATAACTCGTTCGAACTTGAAAACAACTTGGAGCTTCCTTCTTGACCCGTTTGTACATGGAAACAACTTGTAAACTCTTGTAGGATCATTCTTAGCTCGTTTGAACATGAAAACAATTCATAGCAATTTACGGCTTCATTCTTGACTCGTTCGAACTTGAAAACAACTTGTAGCTTCATTCTTGACCCGTTTCTACATGGAAACAACTTCTAAACTCTTGTAGGATCATTCTTAGCTCGTTTGAACATGACAATTCATAGCCATTTAAGGCTTCATTCTTGACTCATTCGAACTTGAAAACAACTTGGAACTTCATTCTTGACCCGTTTGTACATGGAAACAACTTGTAAACTCTTGCAGGATAATTCTTAGCTCGTTTGAACATGAAAACAATTCATAGCAATTTACGGATTCATTCTTGACTCGTTCGAACTTGAAAACAACTTGTAGCTTCATTCTTGACCCGTTTGTACATGGAAACAACTTGTAAACTCTTGTAAAATCATTCTTAACTCGTTTGAACATTAAAACAATTTATAGCAATTTAAGGCTTTATTCTTGACTCGTTCGAACTTGAAAATAACTTGTAGCTTCATTCTTGACCCATTTGTACATGGAAACAACTTGTAAACTCTTGTAGGATCATTCTTAACTCATTTGAACATGAAAACAATTCGTAGCAATTTGAGGTTATAACTCGTTCGAACTTGAAAACAACTTGGAGCTTCCTTCTTGACCCGTTTGTACATGGAAACAACTTGTAAACTCTTGTAGGATCATTCTTAGCTCGTTTGAACATGAAAACAATTCATAGCAATTTACTGCTTCATTCTTGACTCGTTCGAACTTGAAAACAACTTGTAGCTTCATTCTTGACCCGTTTGTACATGGAAACAACTTATAACTCTTGTAGGATCATTCTTAGCTCGTTTGAACATGACAATTCATAGCAATTTAAGGCTTCATTCTTGACTCGTTCGAACTTGAAAACAACTTGTAGCTTCATTCTTGACCCATTTGTACATGGAAACAACTTGTAAACTCTTGTAGGATCATTCTTAACTCATTTGAACATGAAAACAATTCGTAGCAATTTGAGGTTATAACTCGTTCGAACTTGAAAACAAGTTGGAGCTTCCTTCTTGACCCGTTTGTACATGGAAACAACTTGTAAACTCTTGTAGGATCATTCTTAGCTCGTTTGAACATGAAAACAATTCATAGCAATTTACGGCTTCATTCTTGACTCGTTCGAACTTGAAAACAACTTATAGCTTTATTCTTGACCCGTTTGTACATGGAAACAACTTGTAAACTCTTGTAGGATCATTCTTAGCTCGTTTGAACATGAAAACAATTCATAGCAATTTACGGCTTCATTCTTGACTCGTTCGAACTTGAAAACAACTTGTAGCTTCATTCTTGACCCGTTTCTACATGGAAACAACTTGTAAACTTTTGTAGGATCATTCTTAGCTCGTTTGAATATGACAATTCATAGCAATTTAAGGCTTCATTCTTGACTCGTTCTAACTTAAAAACAACTTGTAGCTTCATTCTTGTCCCGTTTGTACATGGAAACAAGTTGTAAACTCATGTAGGATCATTCTTAGCTCGTTTGAACATGAACACAATTCATAGCAATTTAAGGCTTCATTCTTGACTCGTTCTAACTTGAAAACAACTTGGAACTTCATTCTTGACCCGTTTGTACATGGAAACAACTTGTAAACTCTTGTAGGATCATTCTTAGCTCGTTTGAACATTAAAACAATTTATAGCAATTTAAGGCTTCATTCTTGACTCGTTCGAACTTGAAAATAACTAGTAGCTTCATTCTTGACCCGTTTATACATGGAAATAACTTGTAAACTCTTGTAGGATCATTCTTAGCTCGTTTAAACATGAAAACCATTCATAGCAATTTAAGCCTTCATTCTTGACTCGTTCGAACTTGAAAACAACTTGTAGCTTCATTCTTGACCCGTTTGTACATGGAAACATCTTGTAAACTCTTGTAGGATCATTCTTAGCTCGTTTGAACATGAAAACAATTCATAGCAATTTACGGCTTCATTCTTGACTCGTTCGAACTTGAAAACAACTTGTAGCTTCATTCTTGACCCGTTTCTACATGGAAACAACTTCTAAACTCTTGTAGGATCATTCTTAGCTCGTTTGAACATGACAATTCATAGCAATTTAAGGCTTCATTCTTGACTCGTTCGAACTTGAAAACAACTTGTAGCTTCATTCTTGACCCGTTTTTACATGGAAACAAGTTGTAAACTCATGTAGGATCATTCTTAGCTCGTTTGAACATGAACACAATTCATAGCAATTTAAGGCTTCATTCTTGACTCGTTCTAACTTGAAAACAACTTGGAACTTCATTCTTGACCCGTTTGTACATGGAAACAACTTGTAAACTCTTGTAGGATCATTCTTAACTCATTTGAACATGAAAACAATTCGTAGCAATTTGAGGTTATAACTCGTTCGAACTTGAAAACAACTTGGAGCTTCCTTCTTGACCCGTTTGTACATGGAAACAACTTGTAAACTCTTGTAGGATCATTCTTAGCTCGTTTGAACATGAAACCAATTCATAGCAATTTACGGCTTCATTCTTGACTCGTTCGAACTTGAAAACAACTTGTAGCTTCATTCTTGACCCGTTTTTACATGGAAACAAGTTGTAAACTCATGTAGGATCATTCTTAGCTCGTTTGAACATGAACACAATTCATAGCAATTTAAGGCTTCATTCTTGACTCGTTCTAACTTGAAAACAACTTGGAACTTCATTCTTGACCCGTTTGTACATGGAAACAACTTGTAAACTCTTGCAGGATCATTCTTAGCTCGTTTGAACATGACAATTCATAGCCATTTAAGGCTTCATTCTTGACTCGTTCGAACTTGAATATAACTTGTAGCTTCATTCTTGACCCGTTTGTACATGGAAACAAGTTGTAAACTCATGTAGGATCATTCTTAGCTCGTTTGAACATGAACACAATTCATAGCAATTTAAGGCTTCATTCTTGACTCGTTCTAACTTGAAAACCACTTGGAACTTCATTCATGATGTTTGTACATGGAAACAACTTGTAAACTCTTGCAGGATCATTCTTAGCTCGTTTGAACATGAAAACAATTCATACAATTTACGGCGTCATTCTTGACTCGTTCGAACTTGAAAATAACTTGTAGCTTCATTCTTGACCCGTTTGTACATGGAAACAACTTGTAAACCCTTGTAGGATCATTCTTAGCTCGTTTGAACATGAACACAATTCATAGCAATTTACGGCTTCATTCTTGACTCGTTCGAACTTGAAAACAACTTGTAGCTTCATTCTTGATCCGTTTCTACCTGGAAACAACTTCTAAACACTTGTAGGATCATTCTTAGCTCGTTTGAACATGACAATTCATAGCCATTTAAGGCTTCATTCTTGACTCATTCGAACTTGAAAACAACTTGGAACTTCATTCTTGACCCGTTTGTACATGGAAACAACTTGTAAACTCTTGCAGGATCATTCTTAGCTCGTTTGAACATGAAAACAATTCATAGCAATTTACGGCTTCATTCTTGACTCGTTCGAACTTGAAAACAACTTATAGCTTCATTCTTGACCCGTTTGTAAATGGAAACAACTTGTAAACTCTTGTAAAATCATTCTTAACTCGTTTGAACATGAAAACAATTTATAGCAATTTAAGGCTTCATTCTTGACTCGTTCGAACTTGAAAATAACTTGTAGCTTCATTCTTGACCCGTTTGTACATGCAAATAACTTGTAAACTCTTGTAGGATCATTCTTAGCTCGTTTGAACATGAAAACAATTCATAGCAATTTACGGCTTCATTCTTGACTCGTTCGAACTTGAAAATAACTTGTAGCTTCATTCTTGACCCGTTTGTACATGGAAACAAGTTGTAAACTCATGTAGGATCATTCTTAGCTCGTTTGAACATGAACACAATTCATAGCAATTTAAGGCTTCATTCTTGACTCGTTCTAACTTGAAAACCACTTGGAACTTCATTCATGATGTTTGTACATGGAAACAACTTGTAAACTCTTGCAGGATCATTCTTAGCTCGTTTGAACATGAAAACAATTCATACAATTTACGGCATCATTCTTGACTCGTTCGAACTTGAAAATAACTTGTAGCTTCATTCTTGACCCGTTTGTACATGGAAACAACTTGTAAACCCTTGTAGGATCATTCTTAGCTCGTTTGAACATGAAAACAATTCATAGCAATTTACGGCTTCATTCTTGACTCGTTCGAACTTGAAAACAACGTGTAGCTTCATTCTTGACCCATTTGTACATGGAAACAACTTGTAAACTCTTGTAGGATCATTCTTAACTCATTTGAACATGAAAACAATTCGTAGCAATTTGAGGTTATAACTCGTTCGAACTTGAAAACAAATTGGAGCTTCCTTCTTGACCCGTTTGTACATGGAAACAACTTGTAAACTCTTGTAGGATCATTCTTAGCTCGTTTGAACATGAAAACAATTCATAGCAATTTACGGCTTCATTCTTGACTCGTTCGAACTTGAAAACAACTTGTAGCTTCACTCTTGACCCGTTTCTACATGGAAACAACTTCTAAACTCTTGTAGGATCATTCTTAGCTCGTTTGAACATGACAATTCATAGCCATTTAAGGCTTCATTCTTGACTCATTCGAACTTGAAAACAACTTGGAACTTCATTCTTGACCCGTTTGTACATGGAAATAACTTGTAAACTCTTGCAGGATCATTCTTAGCTCGTTTGAACATGAAAACAATTCATAGCAATTTACGGCTTCATTCTTGACTCGTTCGAACTTGAAAACAACTTGTAGCTTCATTCTTGACCCGTTTGTACATGGAAACAAGTTGTAAACTCATGTAGGATCATTCTTAGCTCGTTTGAACATGAACACAATTCATAGCAATTTAAGGCTTCATTCTAGACTCGTTCTAACTTGAAAACAACTTGGAACTTCATTCTTGACCCGTTTGTACATGGAAACAACTTGTAAACTCTTGTAGGATCATTCTTAGCTCGTTTGAACATTAAAACAATTTATAGCAATTTAAGGCTTCATTCTTGACTCGTTCGAACTTGAAAATAACTAGTAGCTTCATTCTTGACCCGTTTATACATGGAAATAACTTGTAAACTCTTGTAGGATCATTCTTAGCTCGTTTAAACATGAAAACCATTCATAGCAATTTAAGCCTTCATTCTTGACTCGTTCGAACTTGAAAACAACTTGTAGCTTCATTCTTGACCCGTTTGTACATGGAAACAACTTGTAAACTCTTGTAGGATCATTCTTAGCTCGTTTGAACATGAAAACAATTCATAGCAATTTACGGCTTCATTCTTGACTCGTTCGAACTTGAAAACAACTTGTAGCTTCATTCTTGACCCGTTTCTACATGGAAACAACTTCTAAACTCTTGTAGGATCATTCTTAGCTCGTTTGAACATGACAATTCATAGCAATTTAAGGCTTCATTCTTGACTCGTTCGAACTTGAAAACAACTTGTAGCTTCATTCTTGACCCGTTTTTACATGGAAACAAGTTGTAAACTCATGTAGGATCATTCTTAGCTCGTTTGAACATGAACACAATTCATAGCAATTTAAGGCTTCATTCTTGACTCGTTCTAACTTGAAAACAACTTGGAACTTCATTCTTGACCCGTTTGTACATGGAAACAACTTGTAAACTCTTGTAGGATCATTCTTAACTCATTTGAACATGAAAACAATTCGTAGCAATTTGAGGTTATAACTCGTTCGAACTTGAAAACAAGTTGGAGCTTCCTTCTTGACCCGTTTGTACATGGAAACAACTTGTAAACTCTTGTAGGATCATTCTTAGCTCGTTTGAACATGAAACCAATTCATAGCAATTTACGGCTTCATTCTTGACTCGTTCGAACTTGAAAACAACTTGTAGCTTCATTCTTGACCCGTTTCTACATGGAAACAACTTCTAAACTCTTGTAGGATCATTCTTAGCTCGTTTGAACATGACAATTCATAGCCATTTAAGGCTTCATTCTTGACTCATTCGAACTTGAAAACAACTTGGAACTTCATTCTTGACCCGTTTGTACATGGAAACAACTTGTAAACTCTTGCAGGATCATTCTTAGCTCGTTTGAACATGAAAACAATTCATAGCAATTTACGGCTTCATTCTTGACTCGTTCGAACTTGAAAACAACTTGTAGCTTCATTCTTGACCCGTTTGTACATGGAAACAAGTTGTAAACTCATGTAGGATCATTCTTAGCTCGTTTGAACATGAGCACAATTCATAGCAATTTAAGGCTTCATTCTTGACTCGTTCTAACTTGAAAACAACTTGGAACTTCATTCTTGACCCGTTTGTACACGGAAACAACTTGTAAACTCTTGTAGGATCATTCTTAGCTCGTTTGAACATTAAAACAATTTATAGCAATTTAAGGCTTCATTCTTGACTCGTTCGAACTTGAAAATAACTAGTAGCTTCATTCTTGACCCGTTTATACATGGAAATAACTTGTAAACTCTTGTAGGATCATTCTTAGCTCGTTTAAACATGAAAACCATTCATAGCAATTTAAGCCTTCATTCTTGACTCGTTCGAACTTGAAAACAACTTGTAGCTTCATTCTTGACCCGTTTGTACATGGAAACAACTTGTAAACTCTTGTAGGATCATTCTTAGCTCGTTTGAACATGAAAACAATTCATAGCAATTTACGGCTTCATTCTTGACTCGTTCGAACTTGAAAACAACTTGTAGCTTCATTCTTGACCCGTTTCTACATGGAAACAACTTCTAAACTCTTGTAGGATCATTCTTAGCTCGTTTGAACATGACAATTCATAGCAATTTAAGGCTTCATTCTTGACTCGTTCGAACTTGAAAACAACTTGTAGCTTCATTCTTGACCCGTTTGTACATGAAAACAACTTGTAAACTCTTGTAAAATCATTCTTAACTCGTTTGAACATGAAAACAATTTATAGCAATTTAAGGCTTTATTCTTGACTCGTTCGAACTTGAAAATAACTTGTAGCTTCATTCTTGACCCGTTTGTACATGCAAATAACTTGTAAACTCTTGTAGGATCATTCTTAGCTCGTTTGAACATGAAAACAATTCATAGCAATTTACGGCTTCATTCTTGACTCGTTCGAACTTGAAAACAACTTGTAGCTTCATTCTTGACCCGTTTGTACATGGAAACAAGTTGTAAACTCTTGTAGGATCATTCTTAACTCATTTGAACATGAAAACAATTCATAGCAATTTGAGGCTATAACTCGTTCGAACTTGAAAACAACTTGGAGCTTCCTTCTTGACCCGTTTGTACATGGAAACAACTTGTAAACTCTTGTAGGATCATTCTTAGCTCGTTTGAACATGAAAACAATTCATAGCAATTTACTGCTTCATTCTTGACTCGTTCGAACTTGAAAACAACTTGTAGCTTCATTCTTGACCCGTTTGTACATGGAAACAACTTATAACTCTTGTAGGATCATTCTTAGCTCGTTTGAACATGACAATTCATAGCAATTTAAGGCTTCATTCTTGACTCGTTCGAACTTGAAAACAACGTGTAGCTTCATTCTTGACCCATTTGTACATGGAAACAACTTGTAAACTCTTGTAGGATCATTCTTAACTCATTTGAACATGAAAACAATTCGTAGCAATTTGAGGTTATAACTCGTTCGAACTTGAAAACAACTTGGAGCTTCCTTCTTGACCCGTTTGTACATGGAAACAACTTGTAAACTCTTGTAGGATCATTCTTAGCTCGTTTGAACATGAAAACAATTCATAGCAATTTACGGCTTCATTCTTGACTCGTTCGAACTTGAAAACAACTTGTAGCTTCATTCTTGACCCGTTTCTACATGGAAACAACTTCTAAACTCTTGTAGGATCATTCTTAGCTCGTTTGAACATGACAATTCATAGCCATTTAAGGCTTCATTCTTGACTCATTCGAACTTGAAAACAACTTGGAACTTCATTCTTGACCCGTTTGTACATGGAAACAACTTGGAAACTCTTGCAGGATCATTCTTAGCTCGTTTGAACATGAAAACAATTCATAGCAATTTACGGCTTCATTCTTGACTCGTTTGAACTTGAAAACAACTTGTAGCTTCATTCTTGACCCGTTTGTACATGGAAACAACTTGTAAACTCTTGTAAAATCATTCTTAACTCGTTTGAACATGAAAACAATTTATAGCAATTTAAGGCTTTATTCTTGACTCGTTCGAACTTGAAAATAACTTGTAGCTTCATTCTTGACCCGTTTGTACATGCAAATAACTTGTAAACTCTTGTAGGATCATTCTTAGCTCGTTTGAACATGAAAACAATTCATTGCAATTTACGGCTTCATTCTTGACTCGTTCGAACTTGAAAACAACTTGTAGCTTCATTCTTGACCCGTTTGTACATGGAAACAAGTTGTAAACTCTTGTAGGATCATTCTTAACTCATTTGAACATGAAAACAATTCATAGCAATTTGAGGCTATAACTCGTTCGAACTTGAAAACAACTTGGAGCTTCCTTCTTGACCCGTTTGTACATGGAAACAACTTGTAAACTCTTGTAGGATCATTCTTAGCTCGTTTGAACATGAAAACAATTCATAGCAATTTACTGCTTCATTCTTGACTCGTTCGAACTTGAAAACAACTTGTAGCTTCATTCTTGACCCGTTTGTACATGGAAACAACTTATAACTCTTGTAGGATCATTCTTAGCTCGTTTGAACATGACAATTCATAGCAATTTAAGGCTTCATTCTTGACTCGTTCGAACTTGAAAACAACTTGTAGCTTCATTCTTGACCCATTTGTACATGGAAACAACTTGTAAACTCTTGTAGGATCATTCTTAACTCATTTGAACATGAAAACAATTCGTAGCAATTTGAGGTTATAGCTCGTTCGAACTTGAAAACAAGTTGGAGCTTCCTTCTTGACCCGTTTGTACATGGAAACAACTTGTAAACTCTTGTAGGATCATTCTTAGCTCGTTCGAACATGAAAACAATTCATAGCAATTTACGGCTTCATTCTTGACTCGTTCGAACTTGAAAACAACTTATAGCTTCATTCTTGACCCGTTTGTACATGGAAACAACTTGTAAACTCTTGTAGGATCATTCTTAGCTCGTTTGAACATGAAAACAATTCATAGCAATTTACGGCTTCATTCTTGACTCGTTCGAACTTGAAAACAACTTGTAGCTTCATTCTTGACCCGTTTCTACATGGAAACAACTTGTAAACTTTTGTAGGATCATTCTTAGCTCGTTTGAATATGACAATTCATAGCAATTTAAGGCTTCATTCTTGACTCGTTCTAACTTGAAAACAACTTGTAGCTTCATTCTTGACCCGTTTGTACATGGAAACAAGTTGTAAACTCATGTAGGATCATTCTTAGCTCGTTTGAACATGAACACAATTCATAGCAATTTAAGGCTTCATTCTTGACTCGTTCTAACTTGAAAACAACTTGGAACTTCATTCTTGACCCGTTTGTACATGGAAACAACTTGTAAACTCTTGTAGGATCATTCTTAGCTCGTTTGAACATTAAAACAATTTATAGCAATTTAAGGCTTCATTCTTGACTCGTTCGAACTTGAAAATAACTAGTAGCTTCATTCTTGACCCGTTTATACATGGAAATAACTTGTAAACTCTTGTAGGATCATTCTTAGCTCGTTTAAACATGAAAACCATTCATAGCAATTTAAGCCTTCATTCTTGACTCGTTCGAACTTGAAAACAACTTGTAGCTTCATTCTTGACCCGTTTGTACATGGAAACAACTTGTAAACTCTTGTAGGATCATTCTTAGCACGTCTGAACATGAAAACAATTCATAGCAATTTACGGCTTCATTCTTGACTCGTTCGAACTTGAAAACAACTTGGAGCTTCATTCTTGACCCGTTTTTACATGGAAACAAGTTGTAAACTCATGTAGGATCATTCTTAGCTCGTTTGAACATGAACACAATTCATAGCAATTTAAGGCTTCATTCTTGACTCGTTCTAACTTGAAAACAACTTCGAACTTCATTCTTGACCCGTTTGTACATGGAAACAACTTGTAAACTCTTGTAGGATCATTCTTAACTCATTTGAACATGAAAACAATTCGTAGCAATTTGAGGTTATAACTCGTTCGAACTTGAAAACAACTTGGAGCTTCCTTCTTGACCCGTTTGTACATGGAAACAACTTGTAAACTCTTGTAGGATCATTCTTAGCTCGTTTGAACATGAAAACAATTCATAGCAATTTACGGCTTCATTCTTGACTCGTTCGAACTTGAAAACAACTTGTAGCTTCATTCTTGACCCGTTTTTACATGGAAACAAGTTGTAAACTCATGTAGGATCATTCTTAGCTCGTTTGAACATGAACACAATTCATAGCAATTTAAGGCTTCATTCTTGACTCGTTCTAACTTGAAAACAACTTGGAACTTCATTCTTGACCCGTTTGTACATGGAAACAACTTGTAAACTCTTGCAGGATCATTCTTAGCTCGTTTGAACATGAAAACAATTCATACAATTTACGGCTTCATTCTTGACTCGTTCGAACTTGAAAATAACTTGTAGCTTCATTCTTGACCCGTTTGTACATGGAAACAACTTGTAAACTCTTGTAGGATCATTCTTAGCTCGTTTGAACCTGAAAACAATTCATAGCAATTTACGGCTTCATTCTTGACTCGTTCGAACTTGTAAACAACTTGTAGCTTCATTCTTGACCCGTTTCTACATGGAAACAACTTCTAAACTCTTGTAGGATCATTCTTAGCTCGTTTGAACATGACAATTCATAGCCATTTAAGGCTTCATTCTTGACTCATTCGAACTTGAAAACAACTTGGAACTTCATTCTTGACCCGTTTGTACATGGAAACAACTTGTAAACTCTTGCAGGATCATTCTTAGCTCGTTTGAACATGAAAACAATTCATAGCAATTTACGGCTTCATTCTTGACTCGTTCGAACTTGAAAACAACTTGTAGCTTCATTCTTGACCCGTTTGTACATGGAAACAACTTGTAAACTCTTGTAAAATCATTCTTAACTCGTTTGAACATGAAAACAATTTATAGCAATTTAAGGCTTCATTCTTGACTCGTTCGAACTTGAAAATAACTTGTAGCTTCATTCTTGACCCGTTTGTACATGCAAATAACTTGTAAACTCTTGTAGGATCATTCTTAGCTCGTTTGAACATGAAAACAATTCATAGCAATTTACGGCTTCATTCTTGACTCGTTCGAACTTGAAAACAACTTGTAGCTTCATTCTTGACCCGTTTGTACATGGAAACAAGTTGTAAACTCATGTAGGATCATTCTTAGCTCGTTTGAACATGAACACAATTCATAGCAATTTAAGGCTTCATTCTTGACTCGTTCTAACTTGAAAACCACTTGGAACTTCATTCTTGACCCGTTTGTACATGGAAACAACTTGTAAACTCTTGCAATTCTTGACTCGTTCTAACTTGAAAACAACTTGGAACTTCATTCTTGACCCGTTTGTACATGGAAACAACTTGTAAACTCTTGCAAGATCATTCTTAGCTCGTTTGAACATGAAAACAATTCATACAATTTACGGCTTCATTCTTGACTCGTTCGAACTTGAAAACAACTTGTAGCTTCATTCTTGTACCATTTGTACATGGAAACAACTTGTGAACTCTTGTAGGATCATTCTTAACTCATTTGAACATGAAAAAATTCGTAGCAATTTGAGGCTATAACTCGTTCGAACTTGAAAACAACTTGTAGCTTCATTCTTGACCCGTTTGTACATGGAAACAAGTTATAAACTCATGTAGGATCATTCTTAGCTCGTTTGAACATGAACACAATTCATAGCAATTTAAGGCTTCATTCTTGACTCGTTCTAATTTGAAAACAACTTGGAGCTTCATTCTTGACCCGTTTTTACATGGAAACAACTTGTAAACTCCTGTAGGATCATTCTTAGCTCGTTTGAACATGAAAACAATTCATAGCAATTTAAGGCTTCATTCTTGACTCGTTCGAACTTGAAAACAACTTGGAAATTCATTCTTGACCCGTTTGTACATGGAAACATATTGTAAACTCTTGTAGGATCATTCTTAGCTCGTTTGAACATGAAAACAATTCATAGCAATTTACGGCTTCATTCTTGACTCGTTCGAACTTGAAAACAACTTGTAGCTTCATTCGTGACCCATTTGTACATGGAAACAACTGGTAAACTCTTGTAGGATCATTCTTAACTCATTTGAACATGAAAACAATTCGTAGCAATTTGAGGCTATAACTCGTTCGAACTTGAAAACAACTTGGAGCTTCCTTCTTGACCCGTTTGTACATGGAAACAACTTGTAAACTCTTGTAGGATCATTCTTAGCTCGTTTGAACATGAACACAATTCATAGTAATTTAAGGCTTCATTCTTGACTCGTTCTAACTTGAAAACAACTTGGAACTTCATTCTTGACCCGTTTGTACATGGAAACAACTTGTAAACTCTTGTAGGATCATTCTTAACTCATTTGAACATGAAAACAATTCGTAGCAATTTGAGGCTATAACTCGTTCGAACTTGAAAACAACTTGGAGCTTCCTTCTTGACCCGTTTGTACATGCAAACAACTTGTAAACTCTTCTAGGATCATTCTTAGCTCGTTTGAACATGAAAACAATTCATAGCAATTTACGGCTTCATTCTTGACTCGTTCGAACTTGAAAACAACTTGTAGCTTCATTCTTGACCCGTTTTTACATGGAAACAAGTTGTAAACTCATGTAGGATCATTCTTAGCTCGTTTGAACATGAACACAATTCATAGCAATTTAAGGCTTCATTCTTGACTCGTTCTAACTTGAAAACAACTTGGAACTTCATTCTTGACCCGTTTGTACATGGAAACAACTTGTAAACTCTTGCAGGATCATTCTTAGCTCGTTTGAACATGAAAACAATTCATACAATTTACGGCTTCATTCTTGACTCGTTCGAACTTGAAAATAACTTGTAGCTTCATTCTTGACCCGTTTGTACATGGAAACAACTTGTAAACTCTTGTAGGATCATTCTTAGCTCGTTTGAACATGAAAACAATTCATAGCAATTTACGGCTTCATTCTTGACTCGTTCGAACTTGAAAACAACTTGTAGCTTCATTCTTGACCCGTTTCTACATGGAAACAACTTCTAAACTCTTGTAGGATCATTCTTAGCTCGTTTGAACATGACAATTCATAGCAATTTAAGGCTTCATTCTTGACTCATTCGAACTTGAAAACAACTTGGAACTTCATTCTTGACCCGTTTGTACATGGAAACAACTTGTAAACTCTTGCAGGATCATTCTTAGCTCGTTTGAACATGAAAACAATTCATAGCAATTTACGGCTTCATTCTTGACTCGTTCGAACTTGAAAACAACTTGTAGCTTCATTCTTGACCCGTTTGTACATGGAAACAACTTGTAAACTCTTGTAAAATCATTCTTAACTCGTTTGAACATGAAAACAATTTATAGCAATTTAAGGCTTCATTCTTGACTCGTTCGAACTTGAAAATAACTTGTAGCTTCATTCTTGACCCGTTTGTACATGCAAATAACTTGTAAACTCTTGTAGGATCATTCTTAGCTCGTTTGAACATGAAAACAATTCATAGCAATTTACGGCTTCATTCTTGACTCGTTCGAACTTGAAAACAACTTGTAGCTTCATTCTTGACCCGTTTGTACATGGAAACAAGTTGTAAACTCTTGTAGGATCATTCTTCACTCATTTGAACATGAAAACAATTCATAGCAATTTGAGGCTATAACTCGTTCGAACTTGAAAACAACTTGGAGCTTCCTTCTTGACCCGTTTGTACATGGAAACAACTTGTAAACTCTTGTAGGATCATTCTTAGCTCGTTTGAACATGAAAACAATTCATAGCAATTTACGGCTTCATTCTTGACTCGTTCGAACTTGAAAACAACTTGTAGCTTCATTCGTGACCCATTTGTACATGGAAACAACTGGTAAACTCTTGTAGGATCATTCTTAACTCATTTGAACATGAAAACAATTCGTAGCAATTTGAGGCTATAACTCGTTCGAACTTGAAAACAACTTGGAGCTTCGTTCTTGACCCGTTTGTACATGGAAACAACTTGTAAACTCTTGTAGGATCATTCTTAGCTCGTTTGAACATGAACACAATTCATAGTAATTTTAGGCTTCATTCTTGACTCGTTCTAACTTGAAAACAACTTGGAACTTCATTCTTGACCCGTTTGTACATGGAAACAACTTGTAAACTCTTGTAGGATCATTCTTAGCTCGTTTGAACATGAAAACAATTCATAGCAATTTACGGCTTCATTCTTGACTCGTTCGAACTTGAAAACAACTTGTAGCTTCATTCTTGACCCTTTTATACATGGAAACAACTTGTAAACTCTTGTAGGATCATTCTTAACTCATTTGAACATGAAAACAATTCGTAGCAATTTGAGGCTATAACTCGTTCGAACTTGAAAACAACTTGGATCTTCCTTCTTGACCCGTTCGTACATGGAAACAACTTGTAAACTCTTGTAGGATCATTCTTAGCTCGTTTCAACATGAAATTAATTCATAGCAATATAAGCCTTCATTCTTGACTCGTTCGAACTTGAAAACAACTTGTAGCTTCATTCTTGTACCATTTCTACATGGAAACAACTTGTGAACTCTTGTAGGATCATTCTTAACTCATTTGAACATGAAAACAATTCGTAGCAATTTGAGGCTATAACTCGTTCGAACTTGAAAACAACTTGGAGCTTCCTTCTTGACCCGTTTGTACATGCAAACAACTTGTAAACTCTTCTAGGATCATTCTTAGCTCGTTTGAACATGAAAACAATTCATAGCAATTTACGGCTTCATTCTTGACTCGTTCGAACTTGAAAACAACTTGTAGCTTCATTCTTGACCCGTTTCTACATGGAAACAACTTCTAAACTCTTGTAGGATCATTCTTAGCTCGTTTGAACATGACAATTCATAGCAATTTAAGGCTTCATTCTTGACTCATTCGAACTTGAAAACAACTTGGAACTTCATTCTTGACCCGTTTGTACATGGAAACAACTTGTAAACTCTTGCAGGATCATTCTTAGCTCGTTTGAACATGAAAACAATTCATAGCAATTTACGGCTTCATTCTTGACTCGTTCGAACTTGAAAACAACTTGTAGCTTCATTCTTGACCCGTTTGTACATGGAAACAACTTGTAAACTCTTGTAAAATCATTCTTAACTCGTTTGAACATGAAAACAATTTATAGCAATTTAAGGCTTCATTCTTGACTCGTTCGAACTTGAAAATAACTTGTAGCTTCATTCTTGACCCGTTTGTACATGCAAATAACTTGTAAACTCTTGTAGGATCATTCTTAGCTCGTTTGAACATGAAAACAATTCATAGCAATTTACGGCTTCATTCTTGACTCGTTCGAACTTGAAAACAACTTGTAGCTTCATTCTTGACCCGTTTGTACATGGAAACAAGTTGTAAACTCTTGTAGGATCATTCTTCACTCATTTGAACATGAAAACAATTCATAGCAATTTGAGGCTATAACTCGTTCGAACTTGAAAACAACTTGGAGCTTCCTTCTTGACCCGTTTGTACATGGAAACAACTTGTAAACTCTTGTAGGATCATTCTTAGCTCGTTTGAACATGAAAACAATTCATAGCAATTTACGGCTTCATTCTTGACTCGTTCGAACTTGAAAACAACTTGTAGCTTCATTCGTGACCCATTTGTACATGGAAACAACTGGTAAACTCTTGTAGGATCATTCTTAGCTCGTTTTGAACATGAAAACAATTCATAGCAATTTACGGCCTCATTCTTGACTCGTTCGAACTTGAAGCTTCATTCTTGACCCGTTTGTACATGGAAACAAGTTGTAAACTCATGTAGGATCATTCTTAGCTCGTTTGAACATGAACACAATTCATAGCAATTTAAGGCTTCATTCTTGACTCGTTCTAACTTGAAAACAACTTGGAACTTCATTCTTGACCCGTTTGTACATGGAAACAACTTGTAAACTCTTGCAGGATCATTCTTAGCTCGTTTGAACATGAAAACAATTCATAGCAATTTAAGGCTTCATTCTTGACTCGTTCGAACTTGAAAACAACTTGGAAATTCATTCTTGACCCGTTTGTACATGGAAACAAATTGTAAACTCTTATAGGATCATTCTTAGCTCGTTTGAACATGAAAACAATTCATAGCAATTTACGGCTTCATTCTTGACTCGTTCGAACTTGAAAACAACTTGTAGCTTCATTCGTGACCCATTTGTACATGGAAACAACTGGTAAACTCTTGTAGGATCATTCTTAACTCATTTGAACATGAAAACAATTCGTAGCAATTTGAGGCTATAACTCGTTCGAACTTGAAAACAACTTGGAGCTTCCTTCTTGACCCGTTTGTACATGGAAACAACTTGTAAACTCTTGTAGGATCATTCTTAGCTCGTTTGAACATGAACACAATTCATAGTAATTTAAGGCTTCATTCTTGACTCGTTCTAACTTGAAAACAACTTGGAACTTCATTCTTGACCCGTTTGTACATGGAAACAACTTGTAAACTCTTGTAGGATCATTCTTAACTCATTTGAACATGAAAACAATTCGTAACAATTTGAGGCTATAACTCGTTCGAACTTGAAAACAACTTGGAGCTTCCTTCTTGACCCGTTTGTACATGCAAACAACTTGTAAACTCTTCTAGGATCATTCTTAGCTCGTTTGAACATGAAAACAATTCATAGCAATTTACGGCTTCATTCTTGACTCGTTCGAACTTGAAAACAACTTGTAGCTTCATTCTTGACCCGTTTTTACATGGAAACAAGTTGTAAACTCATGTAGGATCATTCTTAGCTCGTTTGAACATGAACACAATTCATAGCAATTTAAGGCTTCATTCTTGACTCGTTCTAACTTGAAAACAACTTGGAACTTCATTCTTGACCCGTTTGTACATGGAAACAACTTGTAAACTCTTGCAGGATCATTCTTAGCTCGTTTGAACATGAAAACAATTCATACAATTTACGGCTTCATTCTTGACTCGTTCGAACTTGAAAATAACTTGTAGCTTCATTCTTGACCCGTTTGTACATGGAAACAACTTGTAAACTCTTGTAGGATCATTCTTAGCTCGTTTGAACATGAAAACAATTCATAGCAATTTACGGCTTCATTCTTGACTCGTTCGAACTTGAAAACAACTTGTAGCTTCATTCTTGACCCGTTTCTACATGGAAACAACTTCTAAACTCTTGTAGGATCATTCTTAGCTCGTTTGAACATGACAATTCATAGCAATTTAAGGCTTCATTCTTGACTCATTCGAACTTGAAAACAACTTGGAACTTCATTCTTGACCCGTTTGTACATGGAAACAACTTGTAAACTCTTGCAGGATCATTCTTAGCTCGTTTGAACATGAAAACAATTCATAGCAATTTACGGCTTCATTCTTGACTCGTTCGAACTTGAAAACAACTTGTAGCTTCATTCTTGACCCGTTTGTACATGGAAACAACTTGTAAACTCTTGTAAAATCATTCTTAACTCGTTTGAACATGAAAACAATTTATAGCAATTTAAGGCTTCATTCTTGACTCGTTCGAACTTGAAAATAACTTGTAGCTTCATTCTTGACCCGTTTGTACATGCAAATAACTTGTAAACTCTTGTAGGATCATTCTTAGCTCGTTTGAACATGAAAACAATTCATAGCAATTTACGGCTTCATTCTTGACTCGTTCGAACTTGAAAACAACTTGTAGCTTCATTCTTGACCCGTTTGTACATGGAAACAAGTTGTAAACTCTTGTAGGATCATTCTTCACTCATTTGAACATGAAAACAATTCATAGCAATTTGAGGCTATAACTCGTTCGAACTTGAAAACAACTTGGAGCTTCCTTCTTGACCCGTTTGTACATGGAAACAACTTGTAAACTCTTGTAGGATCATTCTTAGCTCGTTTGAACATGAAAACAATTCATAGCAATTTACGGCTTCATTCTTGACTCGTTCGAACTTGAAAACAACTTGTAGCTTCATTCGTGACCCATTTGTACATGGAAACAACTGGTAAACTCTTGTAGGATCATTCTTAACTCATTTGAACATGAAAACAATTCGTAGCAATTTGAGGCTATAACTCGTTCGAACTTGAAAACAACTTGGAGCTTCGTTCTTGACCCGTTTGTACATGGAAACAACTTGTAAACTCTTGTAGGATCATTCTTAGCTCGTTTGAACATGAACACAATTCATAGTAATTTTAGGCTTCATTCTTGACTCGTTCTAACTTGAAAACAACTTGGAACTTCATTCTTGACCCGTTTGTACATGGAAACAACTTGTAAACTCTTGTAGGATCATTCTTAGCTCGTTTGAACATGAAAACAATTCATAGCAATTTACGGCTTCATTCTTGACTCGTTCGAACTTGAAAACAACTTGTAGCTTCATTCTTGACCCTTTTATACATGGAAACAACTTGTAAACTCTTGTAGGATCATTCTTAACTCATTTGAACATGAAAACAATTCGTAGCAATTTGAGGCTATAACTCGTTCGAACTTGAAAACAACTTGGATCTTCCTTCTTGACCCGTTCGTACATGGAAACAACTTGTAAACTCTTGTAGGATCATTCTTAGCTCGTTTCAACATGAAATTAATTCATAGCAATATAAGCCTTCATTCTTGACTCGTTCGAACTTGAAAACAACTTGTAGCTTCATTCTTGTACCATTTCTACATGGAAACAACTTGTGAACTCTTGTAGGATCATTCTTAACTCATTTGAACATGAAAACAATTCGTAGCAATTTGAGGCTATAACTCGTTCGAACTTGAAAACAACTTGGAGCTTCCTTCTTGACCCGTTTGTACATGCAAACAACTTGTAAACTCTTCTAGGATCATTCTTAGCTCGTTTGAACATGAAAACAATTCATAGCAATTTACGGCTTCATTCTTGACTCGTTCGAACTTGAAAACAACTTGTAGCTTCATTCTTGACCCGTTTTTACATGGAAACAAGTTGTAAACTCATGTAGGATCATTCTTAGCTCGTTTGAACATGAACACAATTCATAGCAATTTAAGGCTTCATTCTTGACTCGTTCTAACTTGAAAACAACTTGGAACTTCATTCTTGACCCGTTTGTACATGGAAACAACTTGTAAACTCTTGCAGGATCATTCTTAGCTCGTTTGAACATGAAAACAATTCATACAATTTACGGCTTCATTCTTGACTCGTTCGAACTTGAAAATAACTTGTAGCTTCATTCTTGACCCGTTTGTACATGGAAACAACTTGTAAACTCTTGTAGGATCATTCTTAGCTCGTTTGAACATGAAAACAATTCATAGCAATTTACGGCTTCATTCTTGACTCGTTCGAACTTGAAAACAACTTGTAGCTTCATTTTTGACCCGTTTCTACATGGAAACAACTTCTAAACTCTTGTAGGATCATTCTTAGCTCGTTTGAACATGACAATTCATAGCAATTTAAGGCTTCATTCTTGACTCATTCGAACTTGAAAACAACTTGGAACTTCATTCTTGACCCGTTTGTACATGGAAACAACTTGTAAACTCTTGCAGGATCATTCTTAGCTCGTTTGAACATGAAAACAATTCATAGCAATTTACGGCTTCATTCTTGACTCGTTCGAACTTGAAAACAACTTGTAGCTTCATTCTTGACCCGTTTGTACATGGAAACAACTTGTAAACTCTTGTAAAATCATTCTTAACTCGTTTGAACATGAAAACAATTTATAGCAATTTAAGGCTTCATTCTTGACTCGTTCGAACTTGAAAATAACTTGTAGCTTCATTCTTGACCCGTTTGTACATGCAAATAACTTGTAAACTCTTGTAGGATCATTCTTAGCTCGTTTGAACATGAAAACAATTCATAGCAATTTACGGCTTCATTCTTGACTCGTTCGAACTTGAAAACAACTTGTAGCTTCATTCTTGACCCGTTTGTACATGGAAACAAGTTGTAAACTCTTGTAGGATCATTCTTCACTCATTTGAACATGAAAACAATTCATAGCAATTTGAGGCTATAACTCGTTCGAACTTGAAAACAACTTGGAGCTTCCTTCTTGACCCGTTTGTACATGGAAACAACTTGTAAACTCTTGTAGGATCATTCTTAGCTCGTTTGAACATGAAAACAATTCATAGCAATTTACGGCTTCATTCTTGACTCGTTCGAACTTGAAAACAACTTGTAGCTTCATTCGTGACCCATTTGTACATGGAAACAACTGGTAAACTCTTGTAGGATCATTCTTAGCTCGTTTTGAACATGAAAACAATTCATAGCAATTTACGGCCTCATTCTTGACTCGTTCGAACTTGAAGCTTCATTCTTGACCCGTTTGTACATGGAAACAAGTTGTAAACTCATGTAGGATCATTCTTAGCTCGTTTGAACATGAACACAATTCATAGCAATTTAAGGCTTCATTCTTGACTCGTTCTAACTTGAAAACAACTTGGAACTTCATTCTTGACCCGTTTGTACATGGAAACAACTTGTAAACTCTTGCAGGATCATTCTTAGCTCGTTTGAACATGAAAACAATTCATAGCAATTTAAGGCTTCATTCTTGACTCGTTCGAACTTGAAAACAACTTGGAAATTCATTCTTGACCCGTTTGTACATGGAAACAAATTGTAAACTCTTGTAGGATCATTCTTAGCTCGTTTGAACATGAAAACAATTCATAGCAATTTACGGCTTCATTCTTGACTCGTTCGAACTTGAAAACAACTTGTAGCTTCATTCGTGACCCATTTGTACATGGAAACAACTGGTAAACTCTTGTAGGATCATTCTTAACTCATTTGAACATGAAAACAATTCGTAGCAATTTGAGGCTATAACTCGTTCGAACTTGAAAACAACTTGGAGCTTCCTTCTTGACCCGTTTGTACATGGAAACAACTTGTAAACTCTTGTAGGATCATTCTTAGCTCGTTTGAACATGAACACAATTCATAGTAATTTAAGGCTTCATTCTTGACTCGTTCTAACTTGAAAACAACTTGGAACTTCATTCTTGACCCGTTTGTACATGGAAACAACTTGTAAACTCTTGTAGGATCATTCTTAACTCATTTGAACATGAAAACAATTCGTAGCAATTTGAGGCTATAACTCGTTCGAACTTGAAAACAACTTGGAGCTTCCTTCTTGACCCGTTTGTACATGCAAACAACTTGTAAACTCTTCTAGGATCATTCTTAGCTCGTTTGAACATGAAAACAATTCATAGCAATTTACGGCTTCATTCTTGACTCGTTCGAACTTGAAAACAACTTGTAGCTTCATTCTTGACCCGTTTTTACATGGAAACAAGTTGTAAACTCATGTAGGATCATTCTTAGCTCGTTTGAACATGAACACAATTCATAGCAATTTAAGGCTTCATTCTTGACTCGTTCTAACTTGAAAACAACTTGGAACTTCATTCTTGACCCGTTTGTACATGGAAACAACTTGTAAACTCTTGCAGGATCATTCTTAGCTCGTTTGAACATGAAAACAATTCATACAATTTACGGCTTCATTCTTGACTCGTTCGAACTTGAAAATAACTTGTAGCTTCATTCTTGACCCGTTTGTACATGGAAACAACTTGTAAACTCTTGTAGGATCATTCTTAGCTCGTTTGAACATGAAAACAATTCATAGCAATTTACGGCTTCATTCTTGACTCGTTCGAACTTGAAAACAACTTGTAGCTTCATTCTTGACCCGTTTCTACATGGAAACAACTTCTAAACTCTTGTAGGATCATTCTTAGCTCGTTTGAACATGACAATTCATAGCAATTTAAGGCTTCATTCTTGACTCATTCGAACTTGAAAACAACTTGGAACTTCATTCTTGACCCGTTTGTACATGGAAACAACTTGTAAACTCTTGCAGGATCATTCTTAGCTCGTTTGAACATGAAAACAATTCATAGCAATTTACGGCTTCATTCTTGACTCGTTCGAACTTGAAAACAACTTGTAGCTTCATTCTTGACCCGTTTGTACATGGAAACAACTTGTAAACTCTTGTAAAATCATTCTTAACTCGTTTGAACATGAAAACAATTTATAGCAATTTAAGGCTTCATTCTTGACTCGTTCGAACTTGAAAATAACTTGTAGCTTCATTCTTGACCCGTTTGTACATGCAAATAACTTGTAAACTCTTGTAGGATCATTCTTAGCTCGTTTGA
Source organism: Oenanthe sinensis (assembly GCA_028671895.1). NCBI lineage: Eukaryota > Viridiplantae > Streptophyta > Magnoliopsida > Apiales > Apiaceae > Oenanthe > Oenanthe sinensis. The sequence continues at coordinate 29,992,220 of CM053799.1, read as the reverse complement.
ACATGAAAACAATTCATAGCAATTTACGGCTTCATTCTTGACTCGTTCGAACTTGAAAACAACTTGTAGCTTCATTCTTGACCCGTTTGTACATGGAAACAAGTTGTAAACTCTTGTAGGATCATTCTTCACTCATTTGAACATGAAAACAATTCATAGCAATTTGAGGCTATAACTCGTTCGAACTTGAAAACAACTTGGAGCTTCCTTCTTGACCCGTTTGTACATGGAAACAACTTGTAAACTCTTGTAGGATCATTCTTAGCTCGTTTGAACATGAAAACAATTCATAGCAATTTACGGCTTCATTCTTGACTCGTTCGAACTTGAAAACAACTTGTAGCTTCATTCGTGACCCATTTGTACATGGAAACAACTGGTAAACTCTTGTAGGATCATTCTTAACTCATTTGAACATGAAAACAATTCGTAGCAATTTGAGGCTATAACTCGTTCGAACTTGAAAACAACTTGGAGCTTCGTTCTTGACCCGTTTGTACATGGAAACAACTTGTAAACTCTTGTAGGATCATTCTTAGCTCGTTTGAACATGAACACAATTCATAGTAATTTTAGGCTTCATTCTTGACTCGTTCTAACTTGAAAACAACTTGGAACTTCATTCTTGACCCGTTTGTACATGGAAACAACTTGTAAACTCTTGTAGGATCATTCTTAGCTCGTTTGAACATGAAAACAATTCATAGCAATTTACGGCTTCATTCTTGACTCGTTCGAACTTGAAAACAACTTGTAGCTTCATTCTTGACCCTTTTATACATGGAAACAACTTGTAAACTCTTGTAGGATCATTCTTAACTCATTTGAACATGAAAACAATTCGTAGCAATTTGAGGCTATAACTCGTTCGAACTTGAAAACAACTTGGATCTTCCTTCTTGACCCGTTCGTACATGGAAACAACTTGTAAACTCTTGTAGGATCATTCTTAGCTCGTTTCAACATGAAATTAATTCATAGCAATATAAGCCTTCATTCTTGACTCGTTCGAACTTGAAAACAACTTGTAGCTTCATTCTTGTACCATTTCTACATGGAAACAACTTGTGAACTCTTGTAGGATCATTCTTAACTCATTTGAACATGAAAACAATTCGTAGCAATTTGAGGCTATAACTCGTTCGAACTTGAAAACAACTTGGAGCTTCCTTCTTGACCCGTTTGTACATGCAAACAACTTGTAAACTCTTCTAGGATCATTCTTAGCTCGTTTGAACATGAAAACAATTCATAGCAATTTACGGCTTCATTCTTGACTCGTTCGAACTTGAAAACAACTTGTAGCTTCATTCTTGACCCGTTTTTACATGGAAACAAGTTGTAAACTCATGTAGGATCATTCTTAGCTCGTTTGAACATGAACACAATTCATAGCAATTTAAGGCTTCATTCTTGACTCGTTCTAACTTGAAAACAACTTGGAACTTCATTCTTGACCCGTTTGTACATGGAAACAACTTGTAAACTCTTGCAGGATCATTCTTAGCTCGTTTGAACATGAAAACAATTCATACAATTTACGGCTTCATTCTTGACTCGTTCGAACTTGAAAATAACTTGTAGCTTCATTCTTGACCCGTTTGTACATGGAAACAACTTGTAAACTCTTGTAGGATCATTCTTAGCTCGTTTGAACATGAAAACAATTCATAGCAATTTACGGCTTCATTCTTGACTCGTTCGAACTTGAAAACAACTTGTAGCTTCATTCTTGACCCGTTTCTACATGGAAACAACTTCTAAACTCTTGTAGGATCATTCTTAGCTCGTTTGAACATGACAATTCATAGCAATTTAAGGCTTCATTCTTGACTCATTCGAACTTGAAAACAACTTGGAACTTCATTCTTGACCCGTTTGTACATGGAAACAACTTGTAAACTCTTGCAGGATCATTCTTAGCTCGTTTGAACATGAAAACAATTCATAGCAATTTACGGCTTCATTCTTGACTCGTTCGAACTTGAAAACAACTTGTAGCTTTATTCTTGACCCGTTTGTACATGGAAACAACTTGTAAACTCTTGTAAAATCATTCTTAACTCGTTTGAACATGAAAACAATTTATAGCAATTTAAGGCTTCATTCTTGACTCGTTCGAACTTGAAAATAACTTGTAGCTTCATTCTTGACCCGTTTGTACATGCAAATAACTTGTAAACTCTTGTAGGATCATTCTTAGCTCGTTTGAACATGAAAACAATTCATAGCAATTTACGGCTTCATTCTTGACTCGTTCGAACTTGAAAACAACTTGTAGCTTCATTCTTGACCCGTTTGTACATGGAAACAAGTTGTAAACTCTTGTAGGATCATTCTTCACTCATTTGAACATGAAAACAATTCATAGCAATTTGAGGCTATAACTCGTTCGAACTTGAAAACAACTTGGAGCTTCCTTCTTGACCCGTTTGTACATGGAAACAACTTGTAAACTCTTGTAGGATCATTCTTAGCTCGTTTGAACATGAAAACAATTCATAGCAATTTACGGCTTCATTCTTGACTCGTTCGAACTTGAAAACAACTTGTAGCTTCATTCGTGACCCATTTGTACATGGAAACAACTGGTAAACTCTTGTAGGATCATTCTTAGCTCGTTTTGAACATGAAAACAATTCATAGCAATTTACGGCCTCATTCTTGACTCGTTCGAACTTGAAGCTTCATTCTTGACCCGTTTGTACATGGAAACAAGTTGTAAACTCATGTAGGATCATTCTTAGCTCGTTTGAACATGAACACAATTCATAGCAATTTAAGGCTTCATTCTTGACTCGTTCTAACTTGAAAACAACTTGGAACTTCATTCTTGACCCGTTTGTACATGGAAACAACTTGTAAACTCTTGCAGGATCATTCTTAGCTCGTTTGAACATGAAAACAATTCATAGCAATTTAAGGCTTCATTCTTGACTCGTTCGAACTTGAAAACAACTTGGAAATTCATTCTTGACCCGTTTGTACATGGAAACAAATTGTAAACTCTTGTAGGATCATTCTTAGCTCGTTTGAACATGAAAACAATTCATAGCAATTTACGGCTTCATTCTTGACTCGTTCGAACTTGAAAACAACTTGTAGCTTCATTCGTGACCCATTTGTACATGGAAACAACTGGTAAACTCTTGTAGGATCATTCTTAACTCATTTGAACATGAAAACAATTCGTAGCAATTTGAGGCTATAACTCGTTCGAACTTGAAAACAACTTGGAGCTTCCTTCTTGACCCGTTTGTACATGGAAACAACTTGTAAACTCTTGTAGGATCATTCTTAGCTCGTTTGAACATGAACACAATTCATAGTAATTTAAGGCTTCATTCTTGACTCGTTCTAACTTGAAAACAACTTGGAACTTCATTCTTGACCCGTTTGTACATGGAAACAACTTGTAAACTCTTGTAGGATCATTCTTAACTCATTTGAACATGAAAACAATTCGTAGCAATTTGAGGCTATAACTCGTTCGAACTTGAAAACAACTTGGAGCTTCCTTCTTGACCCGTTTGTACATGCAAACAACTTGTAAACTCTTCTAGGATCATTCTTAGCTCGTTTGAACATGAAAACAATTCATAGCAATTTACGGCTTCATTCTTGACTCGTTCGAACTTGAAAACAACTTGTAGCTTCATTCTTGACCCGTTTTTACATGGAAACAAGTTGTAAACTCATGTAGGATCATTCTTAGCTCGTTTGAACATGAACACAATTCATAGCAATTTAAGGCTTCATTCTTGACTCGTTCTAACTTGAAAACAACTTGGAACTTCATTCTTGACCCGTTTGTACATGGAAACAACTTGTAAACTCTTGCAGGATCATTCTTAGCTCGTTTGAACATGAAAACAATTCATACAATTTACGGCTTCATTCTTGACTCGTTCGAACTTGAAAATAACTTGTAGCTTCATTCTTGACCCGTTTGTACATGGAAACAACTTGTAAACTCTTGTAGGATCATTCTTAGCTCGTTTGAACATGAAAACAATTCATAGCAATTTACGGCTTCATTCTTGACTCGTTCGAACTTGAAAACAACTTGTAGCTTCATTCTTGACCCGTTTCTACATGGAAACAACTTCTAAACTCTTGTAGGATCATTCTTAGCTCGTTTGAACATGACAATTCATAGCAATTTAAGGCTTCATTCTTGACTCATTCGAACTTGAAAACAACTTGGAACTTCATTCTTGACCCGTTTGTACATGGAAACAACTTGTAAACTCTTGCAGGATCATTCTTAGCTCGTTTGAACATGAAAACAATTCATAGCAATTTACGGCTTCATTCTTGACTCGTTCGAAATTGAAAACAACTTGTAGCTTCATTCTTGACCCGTTTGTACATGGAAACAACTTGTAAACTCTTGTAAAATCATTCTTAACTCGTTTGAACATGAAAACAATTTATAGCAATTTAAGGCTTCATTCTTGACTCGTTCGAACTTGAAAATAACTTGTAGCTTCATTCTTGACCCGTTTGTACATGCAAATAACTTGTAAACTCTTGTAGGATCATTCTTAGCTCGTTTGAACATGAAAACAATTCATAGCAATTTACGGCTTCATTCTTGACTCGTTCGAACTTGAAAACAACTTGTAGCTTCATTCTTGACCCGTTTGTACATGGAAACAAGTTGTAAACTCTTGTAGGATCATTCTTCACTCATTTGAACATGAAAACAATTCATAGCAATTTGAGGCTATAACTCGTTCGAACTTGAAAACAACTTGGAGCTTCCTTCTTGACCCTTTTATACATGGAAACAACTTGTAAACTCTTGTAGGATCATTCTTAACTCATTTGAACATGAAAACAATTCGTAGCAATTTGAGGCTATAACTCGTTCGAACTTGAAAACAACTTGGATCTTCCTTCTTGACCCGTTCGTACATGGAAACAACTTGTAAACTCTTGTAGGATCATTCTTAGCTCGTTTTGAACATGAAAACAATTCATAGCAATTTACGGCCTCATTCTTGACTCGTTCGAACTTGAAGCTTCATTCTTGACCCGTTTGTACATGGAAACAAGTTGTAAACTCATGTAGGATCATTCTTAGCTCGTTTGAACATGAACACAATTCATAGCAATTTAAGGCTTCATTCTTGACTCGTTCTAACTTGAAAACAACTTGGAACTTCATTCTTGACCCGTTTGTACATGGAAACAACTTGTAAACTCTTGCAGGATCATTCTTAGCTCGTTTGAACATGAAAACAATTCATAGCAATTTAAGGCTTCATTCTTGACTCGTTCGAACTTGAAAACAACTTGGAAATTCATTCTTGACCCGTTTGTACATGGAAACAAATTGTAAACTCTTGTAGGATCATTCTTAGCTCGTTTGAACATGAAAACAATTCATAGCAATTTACGGCTTCATTCTTGACTCGTTCGAACTTGAAAACAACTTGTAGCTTCATTCGTGACCCATTTGTACATGGAAACAACTGGTAAACTCTTGTAGGATCATTCTTAACTCATTTGAACATGAAAACAATTCGTAGCAATTTGAGGCTATAACTCGTTCGAACTTGAAAACAACTTGGAGCTTCCTTCTTGACCCGTTTGTACATGGAAACAACTTGTAAACTCTTGTAGGATCATTCTTAGCTCGTTTGAACATGAACACAATTCATAGTAATTTAAGGCTTCATTCTTGACTCGTTCTAACTTGAAAACAACTTGGAACTTCATTCTTGACCCGTTTGTACATGGAAACAACTTGTAAACTCTTGTAGGATCATTCTTAACTCATTTGAACATGAAAACAATTCGTAGCAATTTGAGGCTATAACTCGTTCGAACTTGAAAACAACTTGGAGCTTCCTTCTTGACCCGTTTGTACATGCAAACAACTTGTAAACTCTTCTAGGATCATTCTTAGCTCGTTTGAACATGAAAACAATTCATAGCAATTTACGGCTTCATTCTTGACTCGTTCGAACTTGAAAACAACTTGTAGCTTCATTCTTGACCCGTTTTTACATGGAAACAAGTTGTAAACTCATGTAGGATCATTCTTAGCTCGTTTGAACATGAACACAATTCATAGCAATTTAAGGCTTCATTCTTGACTCGTTCTAACTTGAAAACAACTTGGAACTTCATTCTTGACCCGTTTGTACATGGAAACAACTTGTAAACTCTTGCAGGATCATTCTTAGCTCGTTTGAACATGAAAACAATTCATACAATTTACGGCTTCATTCTTGACTCGTTCGAACTTGAAAACAACTTGTAGCTTCATTCTTGACCCGTTTGTACATGGAAACAACTTGTAAACTCTTGTAGGATCATTCTTAGCTCGTTTGAACATGAAAACAATTCATAGCAATTTACGGCTTCATTCTTGACTCGTTCGAACTTGAAAACAACTTGTAGCTTCATTCTTGACCCGTTTCTACATGGAAACAACTTCTAAACTCTTGTAGGATCATTCTTAGCTCGTTTGAACATGACAATTCATAGCAATTTAAGGCTTCATTCTTGACTCATTCGAACTTGAAAACAACTTGGAACTTCATTCTTGACCCGTTTGTACATGGAAACAACTTGTAAACTCTTGCAGGATCATTCTTAGCTCGTTTGAACATGAAAACAATTCATAGCAATTTACGGCTTCATTCTTGATTCGTTCGAACTTGAAAACAACTTGTAGCTTCATTCTTGACCCGTTTGTACATGGAAACAACTTGTAAACTCTTGTAAAATCATTCTTAACTCGTTTGAACATGAAAACAATTTATAGCAATTTAAGGCTTCATTCTTGACTCGTTCGAACTTGAAAATAACTTGTAGCTTCATTCTTGACCCGTTTGTACATGCAAATAACTTGTAAACTCTTGTAGGATCATTCTTAGCTCGTTTGAACATGAAAACAATTCATAGCAATTTACGGCTTCATTCTTGACTCGTTCGAACTTGAAAACAACTTGTAGCTTCATTCTTGACCCGTTTGTACATGGAAACAAGTTGTAAACTCTTGTAGGATCATTCTTCACTCATTTGAACATGAAAACAATTCATAGCAATTTGAGGCTATAACTCGTTCGAACTTGAAAACAACTTGGAGCTTCCTTCTTGACCCGTTTGTACATGGAAACAACTTGTAAACTCTTGTAGGATCATTCTTAGCTCGTTTGAACATGAAAACAATTCATAGCAATTTACTGCTTCATTCTTGACTCGTTCGAACTTGAAAACAACTTGTAGCTTCATTCTTGACCCGTTTGTACATGGAAACAACTTATAACTCTTGTAGGATCATTCTTAGCTCGTTTTGAACATGAAAACAATTCATAGCAATTTACGGCCTCATTCTTGACTCGTTCGAACTTGAAGCTTCATTCTTGACCCGTTTGTACATGGAAACAAGTTGTAAACTCATGTAGGATCATTCTTAGCTCGTTTGAACATGAACACAATTCATAGCAATTTAAGGCTTCATTCTTGACTCGTTCTAACTTGAAAACAACTTGGAACTTCATTCTTGACCCGTTTGTACATGGAAACAACTTGTAAACTCTTGCAGGATCATTCTTAGCTCGTTTGAACATGAAAACAATTCATAGCAATTTAAGGCTTCATTCTTGACTCGTTCGAACTTGAAAACAACTTGGAAATTCATTCTTGACCCGTTTGTACATGGAAACAAATTGTAAACTCTTGTAGGATCATTCTTAGCTCGTTTGAACATGAAAACAATTCATAGCAATTTACGGCTTCATTCTTGACTCGTTCGAACTTGAAAACAACTTGTAGCTTCATTCGTGACCCATTTGTACATGGAAACAACTGGTAAACTCTTGTAGGATCATTCTTAACTCATTTGCACATGAAAACAATTCGTAGCAATTTGAGGCTATAACTCGTTCGAACTTGAAAACAACTTGGAGCTTCCTTCTTGACCCGTTTGTACATGGAAACAACTTGTAAACTCTTGTAGGATCATTCTTAGCTCGTTTGAACATGAACACAATTCATAGTAATTTAAGGCTTCATTCTTGACTCGTTCTAACTTGAAAACAACTTGGAACTTCATTCTTGACCCGTTTGTACATGGAAACAACTTGTAAACTCTTGTAGGATCATTCTTAACTCATTTGAACATGAAAACAATTCGTAGCAATTTGAGGCTATAACTCGTTCGAACTTGAAAACAACTTGGAGCTTCCTTCTTGACCCGTTTGTACATGCAAACAACTTGTAAACTCTTCTAGGATCATTCTTAGCTCGTTTGAACATGAAAACAATTCATAGCAATTTACGGCTTCATTCTTGACTCGTTCGAACTTGAAAACAACTTGTAGCTTCATTCTTGACCCGTTTTTACATGGAAACAAGTTGTAAACTCATGTAGGATCATTCTTAGCTCGTTTGAACATGAACACAATTCATAGCAATTTAAGGCTTCATTCTTGACTCGTTCTAACTTGAAAACAACTTGGAACTTCATTCTTGACCCGTTTGTACATGGAAACAACTTGTAAACTCTTGCAGGATCATTCTTAGCTCGTTTGAACATGAAAACAATTCATACAATTTACGGCTTCATTCTTGACTCATTCGAACTTGAAAACAACTTGGAACTTCATTCTTGACCCGTTTGTACATGGAAACAACTTGTAAACTCTTGCAGGATCATTCTTAGCTCGTTTGAACATGAAAACAATTCATAGCAATTTACGGCTTCATTCTTGACTCGTTCGAACTTGAAAACAACTTGTAGCTTCATTCTTGACCCGTTTCTACATGGAAACAACTTCTAAACTCTTGTAGGATCATTCTTAGCTCGTTTGAACATGACAATTCATAGCAATTTAAGGCTTCATTCTTGACTCATTCGAACTTGAAAACAACTTGGAACTTCATTCTTGACCCGTTTGTACATGGAAACAACTTGTAAACTCTTGCAGGATCATTCTTAGCTCGTTTGAACATGAAAACAATTCATAGCAATTTACGGCTTCATTCTTGACTCGTTCGAACTTGAAAACAACTTGTAGCTTCATTCTTGACCCGTTTGTACATGGAAACAACTTGTAAACTCTTGTAAAATCATTCTTAACTCGTTTGAACATGAAAACAATTTATAGCAATTTAAGGCTTCATTCTTGACTCGTTCGAACTTGAAAATAACTTGTAGCTTCATTCTTGACCCGTTTGTCCATGCAAATAACTTGTAAACTCTTGTAGGATCATTCTTAGCTCGTTTGAACATGAAAACAATTCATAGCAATTTACGGCTTCATTCTTGACTCGTTCGAACTTGAAAACAACTTGTAGCTTCATTCTTGACCCGTTTGTACATGGAAACAAGTTGTAAACTCTTGTAGGATCATTCTTCACTCATTTGAACATGAAAACAATTCATAGCAATTTGAGGCTATAACTCGTTCGAACTTGAAAACAACTTGGAGCTTCCTTCTTGACCCGTTTGTACATGGAAACAACTTGTAAACTCTTGTAGGATCATTCTTAGCTCGTTTGAACATGAAAACAATTCATAGCAATTTACTGCTTCATTCTTGACTCGTTCGAACTTGAAAACAACTTGTAGCTTCATTCTTGACCCGTTTGTACATGGAAACAACTTATAACTCTTGTAGGATCATTCTTAGCTCGTTTGAACATGAAAACAATTCATAGCAATTTACGGCCTCATTCTTGACTCGTTCGAACTTGAAGCTTCATTCTTGACCCGTTTGTACATGGAAACAAGTTGTAAACTCATGTAGGATCATTCTTAGCTCGTTTGAACATGAACACAATTCATAGCAATTTAAGGCTTCATTCTTGACTCGTTCTAACTTGAAAACAACTTGGAACTTCATTCTTGACCCGTTTGTACATGGAAACAACTTGTAAACTCTTGCAAGATCATTCTTAGCTCGTTTGAACATGAAAACAATTCATACAATTTACGGCTTCATTCTTGACTCGTTCGAACTCGAAAACAACTTGTAGCTTCATTCTTGTACCATTTGTACATGGAAACAACTTGTGAACTCTTGTAGGATCATTCTTAACTCATTTGAACATGAAAACAATTCGTAGCAATTTGAGGCTATAACTCGTTCGAACTTGAAAACAACTTGTAGCTTCATTCTTGACCCGTTTGTACATGGAAACAAGTTATAAACTCATGTAGGATCATTCTTAGCTCGTTTGAACATGAACACAATTCATAGCAATTTAAGGCTTCATTCTTGACTCGTTCTAACTTGAAAACAACTTGGAGCTTCATTCTTGACCCGTTTGTACATGGAAACAACTTGTAAACTCCTGTAGGATCATTCTTAGCTCGTTTGAACATGAAAACAATTCATAGCAATTTAAGGCTTCATTCTTGACTCGTTCGAACTTGAAAACAACTTGGAAATTCATTCTTGACCCGTTTGTACATGGAAACAACTTGTAAACTCTTGTAGGATCATTCTTAGCTCGTTTGAACATGAAAACAATTCATAGCAATTTACGGCTTCATTCTTGACTCGTTCGAACTTGAAAACAACTTGTAGCTTCATTCGTGACCCATTTGTACATGGAAACAACTGGTAAACTCTTGTAGGATCATTCTTAACTCATTTGAACATGAAAACAATTCGTAGCAATTTGAGGCTATAACTCGTTCGAACTTGAAAACAACTTGGAGCTTCCTTCTTGACCCGTTTGTACATGGAAACAACTTGTAAACTCTTGTAGGATCATTCTTAGCTCGTTTGAACATGAACACAATTCATAGTAATTTAAGGCTTCATTCTTGACTCGTTCTAACTTGAAAACAACTTGGAACTTCATTCTTGACCCGTTTGTACATGAAAACAACTTGTAAACTCTTGTAGGATCATTCTTAGCTCGTTTGAACATGAAAACAATTCATAGCAATTTACGGCTTCATTCTTGACTCGTTCGAACTTGAAAACAACTTGTAGCTTCATTCTTGACCCTTTTATACATGGAAACAACTTGTAAACTCTTGTAGGATCATTCTTAACTCATTTGAACATGAAAACAATTCGTAGCAATTTGAGGCTATAACTCGTTCGAACTTGAAAACAACTTGGATCTTCCTTCTTGACCCGTTCGTACATGGAAACAACTTGTAAACTCTTGTAGGATCATTCTTAGCTCGTTTCAACATGAAAATAATTCATAGCAATATAAGCCTTCATTCTTGACTCGTTCGAACTTGAAAACAACTTGTAGCTTCATTCTTGTACCATTTGTATATGGAAACAACTTGTGAACTCTTGTAGGATCATTCTTAACTCATTTGAACATGAAAACAATTCGTAGCAATTTGAGGCTATAACTCGTTCGAACTTGAAAACAACTTGGAGCTTCCTTCTTGACCCGTTTGTACATGCAAACAACTTGTAAACTCTTCTAGGATCATTCTTAGCTCGTTTGAACATGAAAACAATTCATAGCAATTTACGGCTTCATTCTTGACTCGTTCGAACTTGAAAACAACTTGGAAATTCATTCTTGACCCGTTTGTACATGGAAACAACTTGTAAACTCTTGTAGGATCATTCTTAAATTATTTGAACATGAAAACAATTCGTAGCAATTTGAGGCTATAACTCATTCGAACTTGAAAACAACTTGGATCTTCCTTCTTGACCCGTTCGTACATGGAAACAACTTGTAAACTCTTGTAGGATCATTCTTAGCTCGTTTCAACATGAAAATAATTCATAGCAATATAAGCCTTCATTCTTGACTCGTTCGAACTTGAAAACAACTTGTAGCTTCATTCTTGTACCATTTGTACATGGAAACAACTTGTGAACTCTTGTAGGATCATTCTTAACTCATTTGAACATGAAAACAATTCGTAGCAATTTGAGGCTATAACTCGTTCGAACTTGAAAACAACTTGGAGCTTCCTTCTTGACCCGTTTGTACATGCAAACAACTTGTAAACTCTTCTAGGATCATTCTTAGCTCGTTTGAACATGAAAACAATTCATAGCAATTTACGGCTTCATTCTTGACTCGTTCGAACTTGAAAACAACTTGGAAATTCATTCTTGACCCGTTTGTACATGGAAACAACTTGTAAACTCTTGTAGGATCATTCTTAACTTATTTGAACATGAAAACAATTCGTAGCAGTTTGAGGCTATAACTCGTTCGAACTTGAAAACAACTTGTAGCTTCATTCTTGACCCGTTTGTACATGGAAACAAGTTGTAAACTCATGTAGGATCATTCTTAGCTCGTTTGAACATGAACACAATTCATAGCAATTTAAGGCTTCATTCTTGACTCGTTCGAACTTGAAAACAACTTGGAAATTCATTCTTGACCCGTTTGTACATGGAAACAACTTGTAAACTCTTGTAGGATCATTCTTAACTTATTTGAACATGAAAACAATTCGTAGCAATTTGAGGCTATAACTCGTTCGAACTTGAAAACAACTTGGATCTTCCTTCTTGACCCGTTCGTACATGGAAACAACTTGTAAACTCTTGTAGGATCATTCTTAGCTCGTTTCAACATGAAAATAATTCATAGCAATATAAGCCTTCATTCTTGACTCGTTCGAACTTGAAAACAACTTGTAGCTTCATTCTTGTACCATTTGTACATGGAAACAACTTGTGAACTCTTGTAGGATCATTCTTAACTCATTTGAACATGAAAACAATTCGTAGCAATTTGAGGCTATAACTCGTTCGAACTTGAAAACAACTTGTAGCTTCATTCTTGACCCGTTTGTACATGGAAACAAGTTGTAAACTCATGTAGGATCATTCTTAGCTCGTTTGAACATGAACACAATTCATAGCAATTTAAGGCTTCATTCTTGACTCGTTCGAACTTGAAAACAACTTGGAAATTCATTCTTGACCCGTTTGTACATGGAAACAACTTGTAAACTCTTGTAGGATCATTCTTAACTTATTTGAACATGAAAACAATTCGTAGCAATTTGAGGCTATAACTCGTTCGAACTTGAAAACAACTTGGATCTTCCTTCTTGACCCGTTCGTACATGGAAACAACTTGTAAACTCTTGTAGGATCATTCTTAGCTCGTTTGAACATGAAAACAATTCATAGCAATTTACGGCCTCATTCTTGACTCGTTCGAACTTGAAGCTTCATTCTTGACCCGTTTGTACATGGAAACAAGTTGTAAACTCATGTAGGATCATTCTTAGCTCGTTTGAACATGAACACAATTCATAGCAATTTAAGGCTTCATTCTTGACTCGTTCTAACTTGAAAACAACTTGGAACTTCATTCTTGACCCGTTTGTACATGGAAACAACTTGTAAACTCTTGCAAGATCATTCTTAGCTCGTTTGAACATGAAAACAATTCATACAATTTACGGCTTCATTCTTGACTCGTTCGAAGTCGAAAACAACTTGTAGCTTCATTCTTGTACCATTTGTACATGGAAACAACTTGTGAACTCTTGTAGGATCATTCTTAACTCATTTGAACATGAAAACAATTCGTAGCAATTTGAGGCTATAACTCGTTCGAACTTGAAAACAACTTGTAGCTTCATTCTTGACCCGTTTGTACATGGAAACAAGTTATAAACTCATGTAGGATCATTCTTAGCTCGTTTGAACATGAACACAATTCATAGCAATTTAAGGCTTCATTCTTGACTCGTTCTAACTTGAAAACAACTTGGAGCTTCATTCTTGACCCGTTTGTACATGGAAACAACTTGTAAACTCCTGTAGGATCATTCTTAGCTCGTTTGAACATGAAAACAATTCATAGCAATTTAAGGCTTCATTCTTGACTCGTTCGAACTTGAAAACAACTTGGAAATTCATTCTTGACCCGTTTGTACATGGAAACAACTTGTAAACTCTTGTAGGATCATTCTTAGCTCGTTTGAACATGAAAACAATTCATAGCAATTTACGGCTTCATTCTTGACTCGTTCGAACTTGAAAACAACTTGTAGCTTCATTCGTGACCCATTTGTACATGGAAACAACTGGTAAACTCTTGTAGGATCATTCTTAACTCATTTGAACATGAAAACAATTCGTAGCAATTTGAGGCTATAACTCGTTCGAACTTGAAAACAACTTGGAGCTTCCTTCTTGACCCGTTTGTACATGGAAACAACTTGTAAACTCTTGTAGGATCATTCTTAGCTCGTTTGAACATGAACACAATTCATAGTAATTTAAGGCTTCATTCTTGACTCGTTCTAACTTGAAAACAACTTGGAACTTCATTCTTGACCCGTTTGTACATGGAAACAACTTGTAAACTCTTGTAGGATCATTCTTAGCTCGTTTGAACATGAAAACAATTCATAGCAATTTACGGCTTCATTCTTGACTCGTTCGAACTTGAAAACAACTTGTAGCTTCATTCTTGACCCTTTTATACATGGAAACAACTTGTAAACTCTTGTAGGATCATTCTTAACTCATTTGAACATGAAAACAATTCGTAGCAATTTGAGGCTATAACTCGTTCGAACTTGAAAACAACTTGGATCTTCCTTCTTGACCCGTTCGTACATGGAAACAACTTGTAAACTCTTGTAGGATCATTCTTAGCTCGTTTCAACATGAAAATAATTCATAGCAATATAAGCCTTCATTCTTGACTCGTTCGAACTTGAAAACAACTTGTAGCTTCATTCTTGTACCATTTGTACATGGAAACAACTTGTGAACTCTTGTAGGATCATTCTTAACTCATTTGAACATGAAAACAATTCGTAGCAATTTGAGGCTATAACTCGTTCGAACTTGAAAACAACTTGGAGCTTCCTTCTTGACCCGTTTGTACATGCAAACAACTTGTAAACTCTTCTAGGATCATTCTTAGCTCGTTTGAACATGAAAACAATTCATAGCAATTTACGGCTTCATTCTTGACTCGTTCGAACTTGAAAACAACTTGGAAATTCATTCTTGACCCGTTTGTACATGGAAACAACTTGTAAACTCTTGTAGGATCATTCTTAGCTCGTTTGAACATGAAAACAATTCATAGCAATTTACGGCTTCATTCTTGACTCGTTCGAACTTGAAAACAACTTGGAAATTCATTCTTGACCCGTTTGTACATGGAAACAACTTGTAAACTCTTGTAGGATCATTCTTAACTTATTTGAACATGAAAACAATTCGTAGCAATTTGAGGCTATAACTCGTTCGAACTTGAAAACAACTTGGATCTTCCTTCTTGACCCGTTCGTACATGGAAACAACTTGTAAACTCTTGTAGGATCATTCTTAGCTCGTTTCAACATGAAAATAATTCATAGCAATATAAGCCTTCATTCATGACTCGTTCGAACTTGAAAACAACTTGTAGCTTCATTCTTGTACCATTTGTACATGGAAACAACTTGTGAACTCTTGTAGGATCATTCTTAACTCATTTGAACATGAAAACAATTCGTAGCAATTTGAGGCTATAACTCGTTCGAACTTGAAAACAACTTGGAGCTTCCTTCTTGACCCGTTTGTACATGCAAACAACTTGTAAACTCTTCTAGGATCATTCTTAGCTCGTTTGAACATGAAAACAATTCATAGCAATTTACGGCTTCATTCTTGACTCGTTCGAACTTGAAAACAACTTGGAAATTCATTCTTGACCCGTTTGTACATGGAAACAACTTGTAAACTCTTGTAGGATCATTCTTAACTTATTTGAACATGAAAACAATTCGTAGCAATTTGAGGCTATAACTCGTTCGAACTTGAAAACAACTTGGATCTTCCTTCTTGACCCGTTCGTACATGGAAACAACTTGTAAACTCTTGTAGGATCATTCTTAGCTCGTTTCAACATGAAAATAATTCATAGCAATATAAGCCTTCATTCTTGACTCGTTCGAACTTGAAAACAACTTGTAGCTTCATTCTTGTACCATTTGTACATGGAAACAACTTGTGAACTCTTGTAGGATCATTCTTAACTCATTTGAACATGAAAACAATTCGTAGCAATTTGAGGCTATAACTCGTTCGAACTTGAAAACAACTTGTAGCTTCATTCTTGACCCGTTTGTACATGGAAACAAGTTGTAAACTCATGTAGGATCATTCTTAGCTCGTTTGAACATGAACACAATTCATAGCAATTTAAGGCTTCATTCTTGACTCGTTCGAACTTGAAAACAACTTGGAAATTCATTCTTGACCCGTTTGTACATGGAAACAACTTGTAAACTCTTGTAGGATCATTCTTAACTTATTTGAACATGAAAACAATTCGTAGCAATTTGAGGCTATAACTCGTTCGAACTTGAAAACAACTTGGATCTTCCTTCTTGACCCGTTCGTACATGGAAACAACTTGTAAACTCTTGTAGGATCATTCTTAGCTCGTTTCAACATGAAAATAATTCATAGCAATATAAGCCTTCATTCTTGACTCGTTCGAACTTGAAAACAACTTGTAGCTTCATTCTTGTACCATTTGTACATGGAAACAACTTGTGAACTCTTGTAGGATCATTCTTAACTCATTTGAACATGAAAACAATTCGTAGCAATTTGAGGCTATAACTCGTTCGAACTTGAAAACAACTTGTAGCTTCATTCTTGACCCGTTTGTACATGGAAACAAGTTGTAAACTCATGTAGGATCATTCTTAGCTCGTTTGAACATGAACACAATTCATAGCAATTTAAGGCTTCATTCTTGACTCGTTCGAACTTGAAAACAACTTGGAAATTCATTCTTGACCCGTTTGTACATGGAAACAACTTGTAAACTCTTGTAGGATCATTCTTAACTTATTTGAACATGAAAACAATTCGTAGCAATTTGAGGCTATAACTTGTTCGAACTTGAAAACAACTTGTAGCTTCATTCTTGACCCGTTTGTACATGGAAACAAGTTGTAAACTCATGTAGGATCATTCTTAGCTCGTTTGAACATGAACACAATTCATAGCAATTTAAGGCTTCATTCTTGACTCGTTCTAACTTGAAAACAACTTGGAACTTCATTCTTGACCCGTTTATACATGAAAACAACTTGTAAACTCTTGTAGGATCATTCTTAACTCATTTGAACATGAAAATAATTCGTAGCAATTTGAGACTATAACTCGTTCGAAGTTGAAAACAACTTGGAGCTTCCTTCTTCACCCGTTTGTACATGGAAACAACTTGTAAACTCTCATTCTTAGCTCGTTTGAACATGAAAACAATTCATAGCAATTTACGGCTTCATTCTTGACTCGTTCGGACTTGAAAACAACTTGTAGCTTCATTCTTGACCCGTTTGTACTTGGAAACAACTTGTAAACTCTTGTAGGATCATTCTTAGCTCGTTTGAACATGAAAACAATTCATAGCAATTTACGGCTTCATTCTTGACTCGTTCGAACTTGAAAACAACTTGTAGCTTCATTCTTGACCCGTTTCTACATGGAAACAACTTGTAAACTCTTGTAGGATCATTCTTGGCTCGTTTGAACATGACAATTCATAGCAATTTAAGGCTTCATTCTTGACTCGTTCTAACTTGAAAACAACTTGGAGCTTCCTTCTTGACCCGTTTGTACATGGAAACAACTTGTAAACTCTTGTAGGATCATTCTTAGCTCGTTTGAACATGAACACAATTCATAGCAATTTAAGGCTTCATTCTTGACTCGTTCGAACTTGAAAACAACTTGGAAATTCATTCTTGACCCGTTTGTACATGGAAACAACTTGTAAACTCTTGTAGGATCATTCTTAGCTCGTTTGAACATGAAAACAATTCATAGCAATTTACGGCTTCATTCTTGACTCGTTCGAACTTGAAAACAACTTGTAGCTTCATTCTTGACCCGTTTGTACATGGAAAAAACTTGTAAACTCTTGTAGGATCATTCTTAGCTCGTTTGAACATGAAAACAATTCTTAGCAATTTAAGCCTTCATTCTTGACTCGTTCAAACTTGAAAACAACTTGGAGCTTCATTCTTGACTCGTTTCTACATGGAAACAACTTGTAAACTCTTGTAGGATCATTCTTAGCTCGTTTGAACATGACAATTCATAGCAATTTAAGGCTTCATTCTTGACTCATTCGAACTTGAAAACAACTTGTAGCTTCATTCTTGACCCGTTTGTACATGGAAACAACTTGTAAACTCCTGTAGGATCATTCTTAGCTCGTTTGAACATGAAAACAATTCATAGCAATTTAAGGCTTCATTCTTGACTCGTTCGAACTTGAAAACAACTTGGAAATTCATTCTTGACCCGTTTGTACATGGAAACAACTTGTAAACTCTTGTAGCATCATTCTTAGCTCGTTTGAACATGAAAACAATTCATAGCAATTTACGGCTTCATTCTTGACTCGTTCGAACTTGAAAACAACTTGTAGCTTCATTCTTGACCCGTTTCTACATGGAAACAACTTGTAAACTTTTGTAGGATCATTCTTAGCTCGTTTGAATATGACAACTCATAGCAATTTAAGGCTTCATTCTTGACTCGTTCTAACTTGAAAACAACTTGTAGCTTCATTCTTGACCCGTTTGTACATGGAAACAAGTTGTAAACTCATGTAGGATCATTCTTAGCTCGTTTGAACATGAACACAATTCATAGCAATTTAAGGCTTCATTCTTGACTCGTTCTAACTTGAAAACAACTTGGAACTTCATTCTTGACCCGTTTGTACATGGAAACAACTTGTAAACTCTTGTAGGATCATTCTTAGCTCGTTTGAACATTAAAACAATTTATAGCAATTTAAGGCTTCATTCTTGACTCGTTCGAACTTGAAAATAACTAGTAGCTTCATTCTTGACCCGTTTATACATGGAAATAACTTGTAAACTCTTGTAGGATCATTCTTAGCTCGTTTAAACATGAAAACCATTCATAGCAATTTAAGCCTTCATTCTTGACTCGTTCGAACTTGAAAACAACTTGTAGCTTCATTCTTGACCCGTTTGTACATGGAAACAACTTGTAAACTCTTGTAGGATCATTCTTAGCTCGTTTGAACATGAAAACAATTCATAGCAATTTACGGCTTCATTCTTGACTCGTTCGAACTTGAAAACAACTTGTAGCTTCATTCTTGACCCGTTTGTACATGGAAACAAGTTGTAAACTCATGTAGGATCATTCTTAGCTCGTTTGAACATGAACACAATTCATAGCAATTTAAGGCTTCATTCTTGACTCGTTCTAACTTGAAAACAACTTGGAACTTCATTCTTGACCCGTTTGTACATAGAAACAACTTGTAAACTCTTGCAGGATCATTCTTAGCTCGTTTGAACATGAAAACAATTCATACAATTTACGGCTTCATTCTTGACTCGTTCGAACTTGAAAATAACTTGTAGCTTCATTCTTGACCCGTTTGTACATGGAAACAACTTGTAAACCCTTGTAGGATCATTCTTAGCTCGTTTGAACATGAAAACAATTCATAGCAATTTACGGCTTCATTCTTGACTCGTTCGAACTTGAAAACAACGTGTAGCTTCATTCTTGACCCATTTGTACATGGAAACAACTTGTAAACTCTTGTAGGATCATTCTTAACTCATTTGAACATGAAAACAATTCGTAGCAATTTGAGGTTATAACTCGTTCGAACTTGAAAACAACTTGGAGCTTCCTTCTTGACCCGTTTGTACATGGAAACAACTTGTAAACTCTTGTAGGATCATTCTTAGCTCGTTTGAACATGAAAACAATTCATAGCAATTTACGGCTTCATTCTTGACTCGTTCGAACTTGAAAACAACTTGTAGCTTCATTCTTGACCCGTTTCTACATGGAAACAACTTCTAAACTCTTGTAGGATCATTCTTAGCTCGTTTGAACATGACAATTCATAGCCGTTTAAGGCTTCATTCTTGACTCATTCGAACTTGAAAACAACTTGGAACTTCATTCTTGACCCGTTTGTACATGGAAACAACTTGTAAACTCTTGCAGGATCATTCTTAGCTCGTTTGAACATGAAAACAATTCATAGCAATTGACGGCTTCATTCTTGACTCGTTCGAACTTGAAAACAACTTGTAGCTTCATTCTTGACCCGTTTGTACATGGAAACAACTTGTAAACTCTTGTAAAATCATTCTTAACTCGTTTGAACATGAAAACAATTTATAGCAATTTAAGGCTTTATTCTTGACTCGTTCGAACTTGAAAATAACTTGTAGCTTCATTCTTGACCCGTTTGTACATGCAAATAACTTGTAAACTCTTGTAGGATCATTCTTAGCTCGTTTGAACATGAAAACAATTCATAGCAATTTACTGCTTCATTCTTGACTCGTTCGAACTTGAAAACAACTTGTAGCTTCATTCTTGACCCGTTTGTCCATGGAAACAACTTATAACTCTTGTAGGATCATTCTTAGCTCGTTTGAACATGACAATTCATAGCAATTTAAGGCTTCATTCTTGACTCGTTCGAACTTGAAAACAACTTGTAGCTTCATTCTTGACCCATTTGTACATGGAAACAACTTGTAAACTCTTGTAGGATCATTCTTAACTCATTTGAACATGAAAACAATTCGTAGCAATTTGAGGTTATAACTCGTTCGAACTTGAAAACAAGTTGGAGCTTCCTTCTTGACCCGTTTGTACATGGAAACAACTTGTAAACTCTTGTAGGATCATTCTTAGCTCGTTTGAACATGAAAACAATTCATAGCAATTTACTGCTTCATTCTTGACTCGTTCGAACTTGAAAACAACTTGTAGCTTCATTCTTGACCCGTTTGTACATGGAAACAACTTATAACTCTTGTAGGATCATTCTTAGCTCGTTTGAACATGACAATTCATAGCAATTTAAGGCTTCATTCTTGACTCGTTCGAACTTGAAAACAACTTGTAGCTTCATTCTTGACCCATTTGTACATGGAAACAACTTGTAAACTCTTGTAGGATCATTCTTAACTCATTTGAACATGAAAACAATTCGTAGCAATTTGAGGTTATAACTCGTTCGAACTTGAAAACAAGTTGGAGCTTCCTTCTTGACCCGTTTGTACATGGAAACAACTTGTAAACTCTTGTAGGATCATTCTTAGCTCGTTTGAACATGAAAACAATTCATAGCAATTTACGGCTTCATTCTTGACTCGTTCGAACTTGAAAACAACTTGTAGCTTCATTCTTGACCCGTTTGTACATGGAAACAAGTTGTAAACTCATGTAGGATCATTCTTAGCTCGTTTGAACATGAACACAATTCATAGCAATTTAAGGCTTCATTCTTGACTCGTTCTAACTTGAAAACAACTTGGAACTTCATTCTTGACCCGTTTGTACATGGAAACAACTTGTAAACCCTTGTAGGATCATTCTTAGCTCGTTTGAACATGAAAGCAATTCATAGCAATTTACGGCTTCATTCTTGACTCGTTCGAAGTTGAAAACAACGTGTAGCTTCATTCTTGACCCATTTGTACATGGAAACAACTTGTAAACTCTTGTAGGATCATTCTTAACTCATTTGAACATGAAAACAATTCGTAGCAATTTGAGGTTATAACTCGTTCGAACTTGAAAACAACTTGGAGCTTCCTTCTTGACCCGTTTGTACATGGAAACAACTTGTAAACTCTTGTAGGATCATTCTTAGCTCGTTTGAACATGAAAACAATTCATAGCAATTTACGGCTTCATTCTTGACTCGTTCGAACTTGAAAACAACTTGTAGCTTCATTCTTGACCCGTTTGTACATGGAAACAACTTGTAAACTCTTGTAAAATCATTCTTAACTCGTTTGAACATGAAAACAATTTATAGCAATTTAAGGCTTTATTCTTGACTCATTCGAACTTGAAAATAACTTGTAGCTTCATTCTTGACCCGTTTGTACATGCAAATAACTTGTAAACTCTTGTAGGATCATTCTTAGCTCGTTTGAACATGAAAACAATTCATAGCAATTTACTGCTTCATTCTTGACTCGTTCGAACTTGAAAACAACTTGTAGCTTCATTCTTGACCCGTTTGTACATGGAAACAACTTATAACTCTTGTAGGATCATTCTTAGCTCGTTTGAACATGACAATTCATAGCAATTTAAGGCTTCATTCTTGACTCGTTCGAACTTGAAAACAACTTGTAGCTTCATTCTTGACCCATTTGTACATGGAAACAACTTGTAAACTCTTGTAGGATCATTCTTAACTCATTTGAACATGAAAACAATTCGTAGCAATTTGAGGTTATAACTCGTTCGAACTTGAAAACAAGTTGGAGCTTCCTTCTTGACCCGTTTGTACATGGAAACAACTTGTAAACTCTTGTAGGATCATTCTTAGCTCGTTTGAACATGAAAACAATTCATAGCAATTTACTGCTTCATTCTTGACTCGTTCGAACTTGAAAACAACTTGTAGCTTCATTCTTGACCCGTTTGTACATGGAAACAACTTATAACTCTTGTAGGATCATTCTTAGCTCGTTTGAACATGACAATTCATAGCAATTTAAGGCTTCATTCTTGACTCGTTCGAACTTGAAAACAACTTGTAGCTTCATTCTTGACCCATTTGTACATGGAAACAACTTGTAAACTCTTGTAGGATCATTCTTAACTCATTTGAACATGAAAACAATTCGTAGCAATTTGAGGTTATAACTCGTTCGAACTTGAAAACAAGTTGGAGCTTCCTTCTTGACCCGTTTGTACATGGAAACAACTTGTAAACTCTTGTAGGATCATTCTTAGCTCGTTTGAACATGAAAACAATTCATAGCAATTTACTGCTTCATTCTTGACTCGTTCTAACTTGAAAACAACTTGTAGCTTCATTCTTGATCCGTTTGTACATGGAAACAAGTTGTAAACTCATGTAGGATCATTCTTAGCTCGTTTGAACATGAACACAATTCATAGCAATTTAAGGCTTCATTCTTGACTCGTTCTAACTTGAAAACAACTTGGAACTTCATTCTTGACCCGTTTGTACATGGAAACAACTTGTAAACTCTTGTAGGATCATTCTTAGCTCGTTTGAACATTAAAACAATTTATAGCAATTTAAGGATTCATTCTTGACTCGTTCGAACTTGAAAATAACTAGTAGCTTCATTCTTGACCCGTTTATACATGGAAATAACTTGTAAACTCTTGTAGGATCATTCTTAGCTCGTTTAAACATGAAAACCATTCATAGCAATTTAAGCCTTCATTCTTGACTCGTTCGATCTTGAAAACAACTTGTAGCTTCATTCTTGACCCGTTTGTACATGGAAACAACTTGTAAACTCTTGTAGGATCATTCTTAGCACGTCTGAACATGAAAACAATTCATAGCAATTTACGGCTTCATTCTTGACTCGTTCGAACTTGAAAACAACTTGTAGCTTCATTCTTGACCCGTTTCTACATGGAAACAACTTCTAAACTCTTGTAGGATCATTCTTAGCTCGTTTGAACATGACAATTCATAGCAATTGAAGGCTTCATTCTTGACTCGTTCGAACTTGAAAACAACTTGTAGCTTCATTCTTGACCCGTTTGTACATGGAAATAACTTGTAAACTCTTGTAGGATCATTCTTAGCTCGTTTCAACATGAAAACAATTCATAGCAATTTAAGCCTTCATTCTTGACTCGTTCGAACTTGAAAACAACTTGTAACTTCATTCTTGACCCATTTGTACATGGAAACAACTTGTAAACTCTTGTAGGATCATTCTTAACTCATTTGAACATGAAAACATTTCGTAGCAATTTGAGGTTATAACTCGTTCGAACTTGAAAACAACTTGGAGCTTCCTTCTTGACACGTTTGTACATGGAAATAACTTGTAAACTCTTGTAGGATCATTCTTAGCTCGTTTGAACATGAAAACAATTCATAGCAATTTACGGCTTCATTCTTGACTCGTTCGAACTTGAAAACAACTTGTAGCTTCATTCTTGACCCGTTTGTACATGGAAACAAGTTGTAAACTCATGTAGGATCATTCTTAGCTCGTTTGAACATGAACACAATTCATAGCAATTTAAGGCTTCATTCTTGACTCGTTCTAACTTGAAAACAACTTGGAACTTCATTCTTCACCCGTTTGTACATGGAAACAACTTGTAAACTCTTGCAGGATCATTCTTAGCTCGTTTGAACATGAAAACAATTCATATAATTTACGGCTTCATTCTTGACTCGTTCGAACTTGAAAATAACTTGTTGCTTCATTCTTGACTCGTTTGTACATGGAAACAACTTGTAAACCCTTGTAGGATCATTCTTAGCTCGTTTGAACATGAAAACAATTCATAGCAATTTACGGCTTCATTCTTGACTCGTTCGAACTTGAAAACAACTTGTAGCTTCATTCTTGACCCATTTGTACATGGAAACAACTTGTAAACTCTTGTAGGATCATTCTTAACTCATTTGAACATGAAAACAATTCGTAGCAATTTGAGGTTATAACTCGTTCGAACTTGAAAACAAGTTGGAGCTTCCTTCTTGACCCGTTTGTACATGGAAACAACTTGTAAACTCTTGTAGGATCATTCTTAGCTCGTTTGAACATGAAAACAATTCATAGCAATTTACTGCTTCATTCTTGACTCGTTCGAACTTGAAAACAACTTGTAGCTTCATTCTTGACCCGTTTGTACATGGAAACAACTTATAACTCTTGTAGGATCATTCTTAGCTCGTTTGAACATGACAATTCATAGCAATTTAAGGCTTCATTCTTGACTCGTTCGAACTTGAAAACAACTTGTAGCTTCATTCTTGACCCATTTGTACATGGAAACAACTTGTAAACTCTTGTAGGATCATTCTTAGCTCGTTTGAACATGAAAGCAATTCATAGCAATTTACGGCTTCATTCTTGACTCGTTCGAACTTGAAAACAACTTGTAGCTTCATTCTTGACCCGTTTGTACATGGAAACAACTTGTAAACTCTTGTAAAATCATTCT
Source organism: Oenanthe sinensis (assembly GCA_028671895.1). Lineage (NCBI taxonomy): Eukaryota > Viridiplantae > Streptophyta > Magnoliopsida > Apiales > Apiaceae > Oenanthe > Oenanthe sinensis. Next base: position 29,967,279 of record CM053799.1, on the reverse strand, counting down.
TAACTCGTTTGAACATGAAAACAATTTATAGCAATTTAAGGCTTTATTCTTGACTCATTCGAACTTGAAAATAACTTATAGCTTCATTCTTGACCCGTTTGTACATGCAAATAACTTGTAAACTCTTGTAGGATCATTCTTAGCTCGTTTGAACATGAAAACAATTCATAGCAATTTACTGCTTCATTCTTGACTCGTTCGAACTTGAAAACAACTTGTAGCTTCATTCTTGACCCGTTTGTACATGGAAACAACTTATAACTCTTGTAGGATCATTCTTAGCTCGTTTGAACATGACAATTCATAGCAATTTAAGGCTTCATTCTTGACTCGTTCGAACTTGAAAACAACTTGTAGCTTCATTCTTGACCCATTTGTACATGGAAACAACTTGTAAACTCTTGTAGGATCATTCTTAACTCATTTGAACATGAAAACAATTCGTAGCAATTTGAGGTTATAACTCGTTCGAACTTGAAAACAAGTTGGAGCTTCCTTCTTGACCCGTTTGTACATGGAAACAACTTGTAAACTCTTGTAGGATCATTCTTAGCTCGTTTGAACATGAAAACAATTCATAGCAATTTACTGCTTCATTCTTGACTCGTTCGAACTTGAAAACAACTTGTAGCTTCATTCTTGACCCGTTTGTACATGGAAACAACTTATAACTCTTGTAGGATCATTCTTAGCTCGTTTGAACATGACAATTCATAGCAATTTAAGGCTTCATTCTTGACTCGTTCGAACTTGAAAACAACTTGTAGCTTCATTCTTGACCCATTTGTACATGGAAACAACTTTTAAACTCTTGTAGGATCATTCTTAACTCATTTGAACATGAAAACAATTCGTAGCAATTTGAGGTTATAACTCGTTCGAACTTGAAAAGAAGTTGGAGCTTCCTTCTTGACCCGTTTGTACATGGAAACAACTTGTAAACTCTTGTAGGATCATTCTTAGCTCGTTTGAACATGAACACAATTCATAGCAATTTAAGGCTTCATTCTTGACTCGTTCTAACTTGAAAATAACTTGGAACATCATTCTTGACCCGTTTGTACATGGAAACAACTTGTAAACTCTTGTAGGATCATTCTTAGCTCGTTTGAACATTAAAACAATTTATAGCAATTTAAGGCTTCATTCTTGACTCGTTCGAACTTGAAAATAACTAGTAGCTTCATTCTTGACCCGTTTATACATGGAAATAACTTGTAAACTCTTGTAGGATCATTCTTAGCTCGTTTAAACATGAAAACCATTCATAGCAATTTAAGCCTTCATTCTTGACTCGTTCGAACTTGAAAACAACTTGTAGCTTCATTCTTGACCCGTTTGTACATGGAAACAACTTGTAAACTCTTGTAGGATCATTCTTAGCACGTCTGAACATGAAAACAATTCATAGCAATTTACGGCTTCATTCTTGACTCGTTCGAACTTGAAAACAACTTGTAGCTTCATTCTTGACCCGTTTGTACATGGAAACAAGTTGTAAACTCATGTAGGATCATTCTTAGCTCGTTTGAACATGAACACAATTCATAGCAATTTAAGGCTTCATTCTTGACTCGTTCTAACTTGAAAACAACTTGGAACTTCATTCTTGACCCGTTTGTACATGGAAACAACTTGTAAACTCTTGTAGGATCATTCTTAGCTCGTTTGAACATTAAAACAATTTATAGCAATTTAAGGCTTCATTCTTGACTCGTTCGAACTTGAAAATAACTAGTAGCTTCATTCTTGACCCGTTTATACATGGAAATAACTTGTAAACTCTTGTAGGATCATTCTTAGCTCGTTTAAACATGAAAACCATTCATAGCAATTTAAGCCTTCATTCTTGACTCGTTCGAACTTGAAAACAACTTGTAGCTTCATTCTTGACCCGTTTGTACATGGAAACAACTTGTAAACTCTTGTAGGATCATTCTTAGCACGTCTGAACATGAAAACAATTCATAGCAATTTACGGCTTCATTCTTGACTCGTTCGAACTTGAAAACAACTTGTAGCTTCATTCTTGACCCGTTTCTACATGGAAACAACTTCTAAACTCTTGTAGGATCATTCTTAGCTCGTTTGAACATGACAATTCATAGCAATTTAAGGCTTCATTCTTGACTCGTTCGAACTTGAAAACAACTTGTAGCTTCATTCTTGACCCGTTTGTACATGGAAATAACTTGTAAACTCTTGTAGGATCATTCTTAGCTCGTTTCAACATGAAAACAATTCATAGCAATTTAAGCCTTCATTCTTGACTCGTTCGAACTTGAAAACAACTTGTAGCTTCATTCTTGACCCATTTGTACATGGAAACAACTTGTAAACTCTTGTAGGATCATTCTTAACTCATTTGAACATGAAAACATTTCGTAGCAATTTGAGGTTATAACTCGTTCGAACTTGAAAACAACTTGGAGCTTCCTTCTTGACACGTTTGTACATGGAAACAACTTGTAAACTCTTGTAGGTTCATTCTTAGCTCGTTTGAACATGAAAACAATTCATAGCGATTTACGGCTTCATTCTTGACTCGTTCGAACTTGAAAACAACTTGTAGCTTCATTCTTGACCCGTTTGTACATGGAAACAAGTTGTAAACTCATGTAGGATCATTCTTAGCTCGTTTGAACATGAACACAATTCATAGCAATTTAAGGCTTCATTCTTGACTCGTTCTAACTTGAAAACAACTTGGAACTTCATTCTTCACCCGTTTGTACATGGAAACAACTTGTAAACTCTTGCAGGATCATTCTTAGCTCGTTTGAACATGAAAACAATTCATACAATTTACGGCTTCATTCTTGACTCGTTCGAACTTGAAAATAACTTGTAGCTTCATTCTTGACCCGTTTGTACATGGAAACAACTTGTAAACCCTTGTAGGATCATTCTTAGCTCGTTTGAACATGAAAACAATTCATAGCAATTTACGGCTTCATTCTTGACTCGTTCGAACTTGAAAACAACTTGTAGCTTCATTCTTGACCCATTTGTACATGGAAACAACTTGTAAACTCTTGTAGGATCATTCTTAACTCATTTGAACATGAAAACAATTCGTAGCAATTTGAGGTTATAACTCGTTCGAACTTGAAAACAAGTTGGAGCTTCCTTCTTGACCCGTTTGTACATGGAAACAACTTGTAAACTCTTGTAGGATCATTCTTAGCTCGTTTGAACATGAAAACAATTCATTGCAATTTACTGCTTCATTCTTGACTCGTTCGAACTTGAAAACAACTTGTAGCTTCATTCTTGACCCGTTTGTACATGGAAACAACTTATAACTCTTGTAGGATCATTCTTAGCTCGTTTGAACATGACAATTCATAGCAATTTAAGGCTTCATTCTTGACTCGTTCGAACTTGAAAACAACTTGTAGCTTCATTCTTGACCCATTTGTACATGGAAACAACATGTAAACTCTTGTAGGATCATTCTTAACTCATTTGAACATGAAAACAATTCGTAGCAATTTGAGGTTATAACTCGTTCGAACTTGAAAACAAGTTGGAGCTTCCTTCTTGACCCGTTTGTACATGGAAACAACTTGTAAACTCTTGTAGGATCATTCTTAGATCGTTTGAACATGAAAACAATTCATAGCAATTTACGGCTTCATTCTTGACTCGTTCGAACTTGAAAACAACTTATAGCTTCATTCTTGACCCGTTTGTACATGGAAACAACTTGTAAACTCTTGTAGGATCATTCTTAGCTCGTTTGAACATGAAAACAATTCATAGCAATTTACGGCTTCATTCTTGACTCGTTCGAACTTGAAAACAACTTGTAGCTTCATTCTTGACCCGTTTTTACATGGAAACAACTTGTAAACTTTTGTAGGATCATTCTTAGCTCGTTTGAATATGACAATTCATAGCAATTTAAGGCTTCATTCTTGACTCGTTCTAACTTGAAAACAACTTGTAGCTTCATTCTTGACCCGTTTGTACATGGAAACAAGTTGTAAACTCATGTAGGATCATTCTTAGCTCGTTTGAACATGAACACAATTCATAGCAATTTAAGGCTTCATTCTTGACTCGTTCTAACTTGAAAACAACTTGGAACTTCATTCTTGACCCGTTTGTACATGGAAACAACTTGTAAACTCTTGTAGGATCATTCTTAGCTCGTTTGAACATTAAAACAATTTATAACAATTTAAGGCTTCATTCTTGACTCGTTCGAACTTGAAAATAACTAGTAGCTTCATTCTTGACCCGTTTATACATGGAAATAACTTGTAAACTCTTGTAGGATCATTCTTAGCTCGTTTAAACATGAAAACCATTCATAGCAATTTAAGCCTTCATTCTTGACTCGTTCGAACTTGAAAACAACTTGTAGCTTCATTCTTGACCCGTTTGTACATGGAAACAACTTGTAAACTCTTGTAGGATCATTCTTAGCTCGTTTGAACATGAAAACAATTCATAGCAATTTACGGCTTCATTCTTGACTCGTTCGAACTTGAAAACAACTTGTAGCTTCATTCTTGACCCGTTTGTACATGGAAACAAGTTGTAAACTCATGTAGGATCATTCTTAGCTCGTTTGAACATGAACACAATTCATAGCAATTTAAGGCTTCATTCTTGACTCGTTCTAACTTGAAAACAACTTGGAACTTCATTCTTGACCCGTTTGTACATGGAAACAACTTGTAAACCCTTGTAGGATCATTCTTAGCTCGTTTGAACATGAAAACAATTCATAGCAATTTACGGCTTCATTCTTGACTCGTTCGAAGTTGAAAACAACGTGTAGCTTCATTCTTGACCCCTTTGTACATGGAAACAACTTGTAAACTCTTGTAGGATCATTCTTAACTCATTTGAACATGAAAACAATTCGTAGCAATTTGAGGTTATAACTCGTTCGAACTTGAAAACAACTTGGAGCTTCCTTCTTGACCCGTTTGTACATGGAAACAACTTGTAAACTCTTGTAGGATCATTCTTAGCTCGTTTGAACATGAAAACAATTCATAGCAATTTACGGCTTCATTCTTGACTCGTTCGAACTTGAAAACAACTTGTAGCTTCATTCTTGACCCGTTTCTACATGGAAACAACTTCTAAACTCTTGTAGGATCATTCTTAGCTCGTTTGAACATGACAATTCATAGCCGTTTAAGGCTTCATTCTTGACTCATTCGAACTTGAAAACAACTTGGAACTTCATTCTTGACCCGTTTGTACATGGAAACAACTTGTAAACTCTTGCAGGATCATTCTTAGCTCGTTTGAACATGAAAACAATTCATAGCAATTTACGGCTTCATTCTTGACTCGTTCGAACTTGAAAACAACTTGTAGCTTCATTCTTGACCCGTTTGTACATGGAAACAACTTGTAAACTCTTGTAAAATCATTCTTAACTCGTTTGAACATGAAAACAATTTATAGCAATTTAAGGCTTTATTCTTGACTCGTTCGAACTTGAAAATAACTTGTAGCTTCATTCTTGACCCGTTTGTACATGCAAATAACTTGTAAACTCTTGTAGGATTATTCTTAGCTCGTTTGAACATGAAAACAATTCATAGCAATTTACTGCTTCATTCTTGACTCGTTCGAACTTGAAAACAACTTGTAGCTTCATTCTTGACCCGTTTGTACAAGGAAACAACTTATAACTCTTGTAGGATCATTCTTAGCTCGTTTGAACATGACAATTCATAGCAATTTAAGGCTTCATTCTTGACTCGTTCGAACTTGAAAACAACTTGTAGCTTCATTCTTGACCCATTTGTACAAGGAAACAACTTGTAAACTCTTGTAGGATCATTCTTAACTCATTTGAACATGAAAACAATTCGTAGCAATTTGAGGTTATAACTCGTTCGAACTTGAAAACAAGTTGGAGCTTCCTTCTTGACCCGTTTGTACATGGAAACAACTTGTAAACTCTTGTAGGATCATTCTTAGCTCGTTTGAACATGAAAACAATTCATAGCAATTTACTGCTTCATTCTTGACTCGTTCGAACTTGAAAACAACTTGTAGCTTCATTCTTGACCCGTTTGTACATGGAAACAACTTATAACTCTTGTAGGATCATTCTTAGCTCGTTTGAACATGACAATTCATAGCAATTTAAGGCTTCATTCTTGACTCGTTCGAACTTGAAAACAACTTGTAGCTTCATTCTTGACCCATTTGTACATGGAAACAACTTGTAAACTCTTGTAGGATCATTCTTAACTCATTTGAACATGAAAACAATTCGTAGCAATTTGAGGTTATAACTCGTTCGAACTTGAAAACAAGTTGGAGCTTCCTTCTTGACCCGTTTGTACATGGAAACAGCTTGTAAACTCTTGTAGGATCATTCTTAGCTCGTTTGAACATGAAAACAATTCATAGCAATTTACTGCTTCATTCTTGACTCGTTCTAACTTGAAAACAACTTGTAGTTTCATTCTTGACCCTTTGTACATGGAAACAAGTTGTAAACTCATGTAGGATCATTCTTAGCTCGTTTGAACATGAACACAATTCATAGCAATTTAAGGCTTCATTCTTGACTCGTTCTAACTTGAAAACAACTTGGAACTTCATTCTTGACCCGTTTGTACATGGAAACAACTTGTAAACTCTTGTAGGATCATTCTTAACTCATTTGAACATGAAAACAATTCGTAGCAATTTGAGGTTATAACTCGTTCGAACTTCAAAACAAGTTGGAGCTTCCTTCTTGACCCGTTTGTACATGGAAACAACTTGTAAACTCTTGTAGGATCATTCTTAGCTCGTTTGAACATTAAAACAATTTATAGCAATTTAAGGCTTCATTCTTGACTCGTTCGAACTTGAAAATAACTAGTAGCTTCATTCTTGACCCGTTTATACATGGAAATAACTTGTAAACTCTTGTAGGATCATTCTTAGCTCGTTTAAACATGAAAACCATTCATAGCAATTTAAGCCTTCATTCTAGACTCGTTCGAACTTGAAAACAACTTGTAGCTTCATTCTTGACCCGTTTGTACATGGAAACAACTTGTAAACTCTTGTAGGATCATTCTTAGCACGTCTGAACATGAAAACAATTCATAGCAATTTACGGCTTCATTCTTGACTCGTTCGAACTTGAAAACAACTTGTAGCTTCATTCTTGACCCGTTTCTACATGGAAACAACTTCTAAACTCTTGTAGGATCATTCTTAGCTCGTTTGAACATGACAATTCATAGCAATTTAAGGCTTCATTCTTGACTCATTCGAACTTGAAAACAACTTGTAGCTTCATTCTTGACCCGTTTGTACATGGAAATAACTTGTAAACTCTTGTAGGATCATTCTTAGCTCGTTTCAACATGAAAACAATTCATAGCAATTTAAGCCTTCATTCTTGACTCGTTCGAACTTGAAAACAACTTGTAGCTTCATTCTTGACCCATTTCTACATGGAAACAAGTTGTAAACTCATGTAGGATCATTCTTAGCTCGTTTGAACATGAACACAATTCATAGCAATTTAAGGCTTCATTCTTGACTCGTTCTAACTTGAAAACAACTTGGAACTTAATTCTTCACCCGTTTGTACATGGAAACAACTTGTAAACTTTTGCAGGATCATTCTTAGCTCGTTTGAACATGAAAACAATTCATACAATTTACGGCTTCATTCTTGACTCGTTCGAACTTGAAAATAACTTGTAGCTTCATTCTTGACCCGTTTGTACATGGAAACAACTTGTAAACCCTTGTAGGATCATTCTTAGCTCGTTTGAACATGAAAACAATTCATAGCAATTTACGGCTTCATTCTTGACTCGTTCGAACTTGAAAACAACTTGTAGCTTCATTCTTGACCCATTTGTACATGGAAACAACTTGTAAACTCTTGTAGGATCATTCTTAACTCATTTGAACATGAAAACAATTCGTAGCAATTTGAGGTTATAACTCGTTCGAACTTGAAAACAAGTTGGAGCTTCCTTCTTGACCCGTTTGTACATGGAAACAACTTGTAAACTCTTGTAGGATCATTCTTAGCTCGTTTGAACATGAAAACAATTCATAGCAATTTACTGCTTCATTCTTGACTCGTTCGAACTTGAAAACAACTTGTAGCTTCATTCTTGACCCGTTTGTACATGGAAACAACTTATAACTCTTGTAGGATCATTCTTAGCTCGTTTGAACATGACAATTCATAGCAATTTAAGGCTTCATTCTTGACTCGTTCGAACTTGAAAACAACTTGTAGCTTCATTCTTGACCCATTTGTACATGGAAACAACTTGTAAACTCTTGTAGGATCATTCTTAACTCATTTGAACATGAAAACAATTCGTAGCAATTTGAGGTTATAACTCGTTCGAACTTGAAAACAAGTTGGAGCTTCCTTCTTGACCCGTTTGTACATGGAAACAACTTGTAAACTCTTGTAGGATCATTCTTAGCTCGTTTGAACATGAAAACAATTCATAGCAATTTACGGCTTCATTCTTGACTCGTTCGAACTTGAAAACAACTTATAGCTTCATTCTTGACCCGTTTGTACATGGAAACAACTTGTAAACTCTTGTAGGATCATTCTTAGCTCGTTTGAACATGAAAACAATTCATAGCAATTTACGGCTTCATTCTTGACTCGTTCGAACTTGAAAACAACTTGTAGCTTCATTCTTGACCCGTTTTTACATGGAAACAACTTGTAAACTTTTGTAGGATCATTCTTAGCTCGTTTGAATATGACAATTCATAGCAATTTAAGGCTTCATTCTTGACTCGTTCTAACTTGAAAACAACTTGTAGCTTCATTCTTGACCCGTTTGTACATGGAAACAAGTTGTAAACTCATGTAGGATCATTCTTAGCTCGTTTGAACATGAACACAATTCATAGCAATTTAAGGCTTAATTCTTGACTCGTTCTAACTTGAAAACAACTTGGAACTTCATTCTTGACCCGTTTGTACATGGAAACAACTTGTAAACTCTTGTAGGATCATTCTTAGCTCGTTTGAACATTAAAACAATTTATAGCAATTTAAGGCTTCATTCTTGACTCGTTCGAACTTGAAAATAACTAGTAGCTTCATTCTTGACCCGTTTATACATGTAAATAACTTGTAAACTCTTGTAGGATCATTCTTAGCTCGTTTAAACATGAAAACCATTCATAGCAATTTAAGCCTTCATTCTTGACTCGTTCGAACTTGAAAACAACTTGTAGCTTCATTCTTGACCCGTTTGTACATGGAAACAACTTGTAAACTCTTGTAGGATCATTCTTAGCACGTCTGAACATGAAAACAATTCATAGCAATTTACGGCTTCATTCTTGACTCGTTCGAACTTGAAAACAACTTGTAGCTTCATTCTTGACCCGTTTCTACATGGAAACAACTTCTAAACTCTTGTAGGATCATTCTTAGCTCGTTTGAACATGACAATTCATAGCAATTTAAGGCTTCATTCTTGACTCATTCGAACTTGAAAACAACTTGTAGCTTCATTCTTGACCCGTTTGTACATGGAAATAACTTGTAAACTCTTGTAGGATCATTCTTAGCTCGTTTCAACATGAAAACAATTCATAGCAATTTAAACCTTCATTCTTGACTCGTTCGAACTTGAAAACAACTTGTAGCTTCATTCTTGACCCATTTGTACATGGAAACAACTTGTAAACTCTTGTAGGATCATTCTTAACTCATTTGAACATGAAAACATTTCGTAGCAATTTGAGGTTATAACTCGTTCGAACTTGAAAACAACTTGGAGCTTCCTTCTTGACACGTTTGTACATGGAAACAACTTGTAAACTCTTGTAGGATCATTCTTAGCTCGTTTGAACATGAAAACAATTCATAGCAATTTACGGCTTCATTCTTGACTCGTTCGAACTTGAAAACAACTTGTAGCTTCATTCTTGACCCGTTTGTACATGGAAACAAGTTGTAAACTCATGTAGGATCATTCTTAGCTCGTTTGAACATGAACACAATTCATAGCAATTTAAGGCTTCATTCTTGACTCGTTCTAACTTGAAAACAACTTGGAACTTAATTCTTCACCCGTTTGTACATGGAAACAACTTGTAAACTCTTGCAGGATCATTCTTAGCTCGTTTGAACATGAAAACAATTCATACAATTTACGGCTTCATTCTTGACTCGTTCGAACTTGAAAATAACTTGTAGCTTCATTCTTGACCCGTTTGTACATGGAAACAACTTGTAAACCCTTGTAGGATCATTCTTAGCTCGTTTGAACATGAAAACAATTCATAGCAATTTACGGCTTCATTCTTGACTCGTTCGAACTTGAAAACAACTTGTAGCTTCATTCTTGACCCATTTGTACATGGAAACAACTTGTAAACTCTTGTAGGATCATTCTTAACTCATTTGAACATGAAAACAATTCGTAGCAATTTGAGGTTATAACTCGTTCGAACTTCAAAACAAGTTGGAGCTTCCTTCTTGACCCGTTTGTACATGGAAACAACTTGTAAACTCTTGTAGGATCATTCTTAGCTCGTTTGAACATGAAAACAATTCATAGCAATTTACTGCTTCATTCTTGACTCGTTCGAACTTGAAAACAACTTGTAGCTTCATTCTTGACCCGTTTGTACATGGAAACAACTTATAACTCTTGTAGGATCATTCTTAGCTCGTTTGAACATGACAATTCATAGCAATTTAAGGCTTCATTCTTGACTCGTTCGAACTTGAAAACAACTTGTAGCTTCATTCTTGACCCATTTGTACATGGAAACAACTTGTAAACTCTTGTAGGATCATTCTTAACTCATTTGAACATGAAAACAATTCGTAGCAATTTGAGGTTATAACTCGTTCGAACTTGAAAACAAGTTGGAGCTTCCTTCTTGACCCGTTTGTACATGGAAACAACTTGTAAACTCTTGTAGGATCATTCTTAGCTCGTTTGAACATGAAAACAATTCATAGCAATTTACGGCTTCATTCTTGACTCGTTCGAACTTGAAAACAACTTATAGCTTCATTCTTGACCCGTTTGTACATGGAAACAACTTGTAAACTCTTGTAGGATCATTCTTAGCTCGTTTAAACATGAAAACAATTCATAGCAATTTACGGCTTCATTCTTGACTCGTTCGAACTTGAAAACAACTTGTAGCTTCATTCTTGACCCGTTTTTACATGGAAACAACTTGTAAACTTTTGTAGGATCATTCTTAGCTCGTTTGAATATGACAATTCATAGCAATTTAAGGCTTCATTCTTGACTCGTTCTAACTTGAAAACAACTTGTAGCTTCATTCTTGACCCGTTTGTACATGGAAACAAGTTGTAAACTCATGTAGGATCATTCTTAGCTCGTTTGAACATGAACACAATTCATAGCAATTTAAGGCTTCATTCTTGACTCGTTCTAACTTGAAAACAACTTGGAACTTCATTCTTGACCCGTTTGTACATGGAAACAACTTGTAAACTCTTGTAGGATCATTCTTAGCTCGTTTGAACATTAAAACAATTTATAGCAATTTAAGGCTTCATTCTTGACTCGTTCGAACTTGAAAATAACTAGTAGCTTCATTCTTGACCCGTTTATACATGGAAATAACTTGTAAACTCTTGTAGGATCATTCTTAGCTCGTTTAAACATGAAAACCATTCATAGCAATTTAAGCCTTCATTCTTGACTCGTTCGAACTTGAAAACAACTTGTAGCTTCATTCTTGACCCGTTTATACATGGAAACAACTTGTAAACTATTGTAGGATCATTCTTAGCACATCTGAACATGAAAACAATTCATAGCAATTTACGGCTTCATTCTTGACTCGTTCGAACTTGAAAACAACTTGTAGCTTCATTCTTGAACCGTTTCTACATGGAAACAACTTCTAAACTCTTGTAGGATCATTCTTAGCTCGTTTGAACATGACAATTCATAGCAATTTAAGGCTTCATTCTTGACTCGTTCGAACTTGAAAACAACTTGTAGCTTCATTCTTGACCCGTTTGTACATGGAAATAACTTGTAAACTCTTGTAGGATCATTCTTAGCTCGTTTCAACATGAAAACAATTCATAGCAATTTAAGCCTTCATTCTTGACTCGTTCGAACTTGAAAACAACTTGTAGCTTCATTCTTGACCCATTTGTACATGGAAACAACTTGTAAACTCTTGTAGGTTCATTCTTAACTCATTTGAACATGAAAACATTTCGTAGCAATTTGAGGTTATAACTCGTTCGAACTTGAAAACAACTTGGAGCTTCCTTCTTGACACGTTTGTACATGGAAACAACTTGTAAACTCTTGTAGGATCATTCTTAGCTCGTTTGAACATGAAAACAATTCATAGCAATTTACGGCTTCATTCTTGACTCGTTCGAACTTGAAAACAACTTGTAGCTTCATTCTTGACCCGTTTGTACATGGAAACAAGTTGTAAACTCATGTAGGATCATTCTTAGCTCGTTTGAACATGAACACAATTCATAGCAATTTAAGGCTTCATTCTTGACTCGTTCTAACTTGAAAACAACTTGGAACTTAATTCTTCACCCGTTTGTACATGGAAACAACTTGTAAACTCTTGCAGGATCATTCTTAGCTCGTTTGAACATGAAAACAATTCATACAATTTACGGCTTCATTCTTGACTCGTTCGAACTTGAAAATAACTTGTAGCTTCATTCTTGACCCGTTTGTACATGGAAACAACTTGTAAACCCTTGTAGGATCATTCTTAGCTCGTTTGAACATGAAAACAATTCATAGCAATTTACGGCTTCATTCTTGACTCGTTCGAACTTGAAAACAACTTGTAGCTTCATTCTTGACCCATTTGTACATGGAAACAACTTGTAAACTCTTGTAGGATCATTCTTAACTCATTTGAACATGAAAACAATTCGTAGCAATTTGAGGTTATAACTCGTTCGAACTTGAAAACAAGTTGGAGCTTCCTTCTTGACCCGTTTGTACATGGAAACAACTTGTAAACTCTTGCAGGATCATTCTTAGCTCGTTTGAACATGAAAACAATTCATAGCAATTTACTGCTTCATTCTTGACTCGTTCGAACTTGAAAACAACTTGTAGCTTCATTCTTGACCCGTTTGTACATGGAAACAACTTATAACTCTTGTAGGATCATTCTTAGCTCGTTTGAACATGACAATTCATAGCAATTTAAGGCTTCATTCTTGACTCGTTCGAACTTGAAAACAACTTGTAGCTTCATTCTTGACCCATTTGTACATGGAAACAACATGTAAACTCTTGTAGGATCATTCTTAACTCATTTGAACATGAAAACAATTCGTAGCAATTTGAGGTTATAACTCGTTCGAACTTGAAAACAAGTTGGAGCTTCCTTCTTGACCCGTTTGTACATGGAAACAACTTGTAAACTCTTGTAGGATCATTCTTAGCTCGTTTGAACATGAAAACAATTCATAGCAATTTACGGCTTCATTCTTGACTCGTTCGAACTTGAAAACAACTTATAGCTTCATTCTTGACCCGTTTGTACATGGAAACAACTTGTAAACTCTTGTAGGATCATTCTTAGCTCGTTTGAACATGAAAACAATTCATAGCAATTTACGGCTTCATTCTTGACTCGTTCGAACTTGAAAACAACTTGTAGCTTCATTCTTGACCCGTTTTTACATGGAAACAACTTGTAAACTTTTGTAGGATCATTCTTAGCTCGTTTGAATATGACAATTCATAGCAATTTAAGGCTTCATTCTTGACTCGTTCTAACTTGAAAACAACTTGTAGCTTCATTCTTGACCCGTTTGTACATGGAAACAAGTTGTAAACTCATGTAGGATCATTCTTAGCTCGTTTGAACATGAACACAATTCATAGCAATTTAAGGCTTCATTCTTGACTCGTTCTAACTTGAAAACAACTTGGAACTTCATTCTTGACCCGTTTGTACATGGAAACAACTTGTAAACTCTTGTAGGATCATTCTTAGCTCGTTTGAACATTAAAACAATTTATAGCAATTTAAGGCTTCATTCTTGACTCGTTCGAACTTGAAAATAACTAGTAGCTTCATTCTTGACCCGTTTATACATGGAAATAACTTGTAAACTCTTGTCGGATCATTCTTAGCTCGTTTAAACATGAAAACCATTCATAGCAATTTAAGCCTTCATTCTTGACTCGTTCGAACTTGAAAACAACTTGTAGCTTCATTCTTGACCCGTTTGTACATGGAAACAACTTGTAAACTCTTGTAGGATCATTCTTACCACGTCTGAACATGAAAACAATTCATAGCAATTTACGGCTTCATTCTTGACTCGTTCGAACTTGAAAACAACTTGTAGCTTCATTCTTGACCCGTTTCTACATGGAAACAACTTCTAAACTCTTGTAGGATCATTCTTAGCTCGTTTGAACATGACAATTCATAGCAATTTAAGGCTTCATTCTTGACTCGTTCGAACTTGAAAACAACTTGTAGCTTCATTCTTGACCCGTTTGTACATGGAAATAACTTGTAAACTCTTGTAGGATCATTCTTAGCTCGTTTCAACATGAAAACAATTCATAGCAATTTAAGCCTTCATTCTTGACTCGTTCGAACTTGAAAACAACTTGTAGCTTCATTCTTGACCCATTTGTACATGGAAACAACTTGTAAACTCTTGTAGGATCATTCTTAACTCATTTGAACTTGAAAACATTTCGTAGCAATTTGAGGTTATAACTCGTTCGAACTTGAAAACAACTTGGAGCTTCCTTCTTGACACGTTTGTACATGGAAACAACTTGTAAACTCTTGTAGGATCATTCTTAGCTCGTTTGAACATGAAAACAATTCATAGCAATTTACGGCTTCATTCTTGACTCGTTCGAACTTGAAAACAACTTGTAGCTTCATTCTTGACCCTTTTGTACATGGAAACAAGTTGTAAACTCATGTAGGATCATTCTTAGCTCGTTTGAACATGAACACAATTCATAGCAATTTAAGGCTTCATTCTTGACTCGTTCTAACTTGAAAACAACTTGGAACTTCATTCTTCACCCGTTTGTACATGGAAACAACTTGTAAACTCTTGCAGGATCATTCTTAGCTCGTTTGAACATGAAAACAATTCATACAATTTACGGCTTCATTCTTGACTCGTTCGAACTTGAAAATAACTTGTAGCTTCATTCTTGACCCGTTTGTACATGGAAACAACTTGTAAACCCTTGTAGGATCATTCTTAGCTCGTTTGAACATGAAAACAATTCATAGCAATTTACGGCTTCATTCTTGACTCGTTCGAACTTGAAAACAACTTGTAGCTTCATTCTTGACCCATTTGTACATGGAAACAACTTGTAAACTCTTGTAGGATCATTCTTAACTCATTTGAACATGAAAACAATTCGTAGAAATTTGAGGTTATAACTCGTTCGAACTTGAAAACAACTTGGAGCTTCCTTCTTGACCCGTTTGTACATGGAAACAACTTGTAAACTCTTGTAGGATCATTCTTAGCTCGTTTGAACATGAAAACAATTCATAGCAATTTACGGCTTCATTCTTGACTCGTTCGAACTTGAAAACAACTTGTAGCTTCATTCTTGACCCGTTTTTACATGGAAACAAGTTGTAAACTCATGTAGGATCATTCTTAGCTCGTTTGAACATGAACACAATTCATAGCAATTTAAGGCTTCATTCTTGACTCGTTCTAACTTGAAAATAACTTGGAACTTCATTCTTGACCCGTTTGTACATGGAAACAACTTGTAAACTCTTGCAGGATCATTCTTAGCTCGTTTGAACATGAAAACAATTCATACAATTTACGGCTTCATTCTTGACTCGTTCGAAGTTGAAAATAACTTGTAGCTTCATTCTTGACCCGTTTGTACATGGAAACAACTTGTAAACTCTTGTAGGATCATTCTTAGCTCGTTTGAACATGAAAACAATTCATAGCAATTTACGGCTTCATTCTTGACTCGTTCGAACTTGAAAACAACTTGTAGCTTCATTCTTGACCCGTTTCTACATGGAAACAACTTCTAAACTCTTGTAGGATCATTCTTAGCTCGTTTGAACATGACAATTCATAGCAATTTAAGGCTTCATTCTTGACTCATTCGAACTTGAAAACAACTTGGAACTTCATTCTTGACCCGTTTGTACATGGAAACAACTTGTAAACTCTTGCAGGATCATTCTTAGCTCGTTTGAACATGAAAACAATTCATAGCAATTTACGGCTTCATTCTTGACTCGTTCGAACTTGAAAACAACTTGTAGCTTCATTCTTGACCCGTTTGTACATGGAAACAACTTGTAAACTCTTGTGAAATCATTCTTAACTCGTTTGAACATGAAAACAATTTATAGCAATTTAAGGCTTCATTCTTGACTCGTTCGAACTTGAAAATAACTTGTAGCTTCATTCTTGACCCGTTTGTACATGCAAATAACTTGTAAACTCTTGTAGGATCATTCTTAGCTCGTTTGAACATGAAAACAATTCATAGCAATTTACGGCTTCATTCTTGACTCGTTCGAACTTGAAAACAACTTGTAGCTTCATTCTTGACCCGTTTGTACATGGAAACAAGTTGTAAACTCTTGTAGGATCATTCTTCACTCATTTGAACATGAAAACAATTCATAGCAATTTGAGGCTATAACTCGTTCGAATTTGAAAACAACTTGGAGCTTCCTTCTTGACCCGTTTGTACATGGAAACAACTTGTAAACTCTTGTAGGATCATTCTTAGCTCGTTTGAACATGAAAACAATTCATAGCAATTTACTGCTTCATTCTTGACTCGTTCGAACTTGAAAACAACTTGTAGCTTCATTCTTGACCCGTTTGTACATGGAAACAACTTATAACTCTTGTAGGATCATTCTTAGCTCGTTTGAACATGAAAACAATTCATAGCAATTTACGGCCTCATTCTTGACTCGTTCGAACTTGAAAACAACTTGAAACTTCATTCTTGACCCGTTTGTACATGGAAACAACTTATAACTCTTGTGGGATCATTCTTAGCTCGTTTGAACATGAAAACAATTCATAGCAATTTACGGCCTCATTCTTGACTCGTTCGAACTTGAAAACAACTTGAAGCTTCATTCTTGACCCGTTTGTACATGGAAACAAGTTGTAAACTCATGTAGGATCATTCTTAGCTCGTTTGAACATGAACACAATTCATAGCAATTTAAGGCTTCATTCTTGACTCGTTCTAACTTGAAAACAACTTGGAACTTCATTCTTGACCCGTTTGTACATGGAAACAACTTGTAAACTCTTGCAAGATCATTCTTAGCTCGTTTGAACATGAAAACAATTCATACAATTTACGGCTTCATTCTTGACTCGTTCGAACTTGAAAACAACTTGTAGCTTCATTCTTGTACCATTTGTACATGGAAACAACTTGTGAACTCTTGTAGGATCATTCTTAACTCATTTGAACATGAAAACAATTCGTAGCAATTTGAGGCTATAACTCGTTCGAACTTGAAAACAACTTGTAGCTTCATTCTTGACCCGTTTGTACATGGAAACAAGTTATAAACTCATGTAGGATCATTCTTAGCTCGTTTGAACATGAACACAATTCATAGCAATTTAAGGCTTCATTCTTGACTCGTTCTAACTTGAAAACAACTTGGAGCTTCATTCTTGACCCGTTTGTACATGGAAACAACTTGTAAACTCCTGTAGGATCATTCTTAGCTCGTTTGAACATGAAAACAATTCATTGCAATTTAAGGCTTCATTCTTGACTCGTTCGAACTTGAAAACAACTTGGAAATTCATTCTTGACCCGTTTGTACATGGAAACAACTTGTAAACTCTTGTAGGATCATTCTTAGCTCGTTTGAACATGAAAACAATTCATAGCAATTTACGGCTTCATTCTTGACTCGTTCGAACTTGAAAACAACTTGTAGCTTCATTCGTGACCCATTTGTACATGGAAACAACTGGTAAACTCTTGTAGGATCATTCTTAACTCATTTGAACATGAAAACAATTCGTAGCAATTTGAGGCTATAACTCGTTCGAACTTGAAAACAACTTGGAGCTTCCTTCTTGACCCGTTTGTACATGGAAACAACTTGTAAACTCTTGTAGGATCATTCTTAGCTCGTTTGAACATGAACACAATTCATAGTAATTTAAGGCTTCATTCTTGACTCGTTCTAACTTGAAAACAACTTGGAACTTCATTCTTGACCCGTTTGTACATGGAAACAACTTGTAAACTCTTGTAGGATCATTCTTAGCTCGTTTGAACATGAAAACAATTCATAGCAATTTACGGCTTCATTCTTGACTCGTTCGAACTTGAAAACAACTTGTAGTTTCATTCTTGACCCTTTTATACATGGAAACAACTTGTAAACTCTTGTAGGATCATTCTTAACTCATTTGAACTTGAAAACAATTCGTAGCAATTTGAGGCTATAACTCGTTCGAACTTGAAAACAACTTGGATCTTCCTTCTTGACCCGTTCGTACATGGAAACAACTTGTAAACTCTTGTAGGATCATTCTTAGCTCGTTTCAACATGAAAATAATTCATAGCAATATAAGCCTTCATTCTTGACTCGTTCGAACTTGAAAACAACTTGTAGCTTCATTCTTGTACCATTTGTACATGGAAACAACTTGTGAACTCTTGTAGGATCATTCTTAACTCATTTGAACATGAAAACAATTCGTAGCAATTTGAGGCTATAACTCGTTCGAACTTGAAAACAACTTGGAGCTTCCTTCTTGACCCGTTTGTACATGCAAACAACTTGTAAACTCTTCTAGGATCATTCTTAGCTCGTTTGAATATGAAAACAATTCATAGCAATTTACGGCTTCATTCTTGACTCGTTCGAACTTGAAAACAACTTGTAGCTTCATTCTTGACCCGTTTGTACATGGAAACAAGTTGTAAACTCATGTAGGATCATTCTTAGCTCGTTTGAACATGAACACAATTCATAGCAATTTAAGGCTTCATTCTTGACTCGTTCGAACTTGAAAACAACTTGGAAATTCATTCTTGACCCGTTTGTACATGGAAACAACTTGTAAACTCTTGTAGGATCATTCTTAACTTATTTGAACATGAAAACAATTCGTAGCAATTTGAGGCTATAACTCGTTCGAACTTGAAAACAACTTGTAGCTTCATTCTTGACCCGTTTGTACATGGAAACAAGTTGTAAACTCATGTAGGATCATTCTTAGCTCGTTTGAACATGAATACAATTCATAGCAATTTAAGGCTTCATTCTTGACTCGTTCTAACTTGAAAACAACTTGGAACTTCATTCTTGACCCGTTTATACATGAAAACAACTTGTAAACTCTTGTAGGATCATTCTTAACTCATTTGAACATGAAAACAATTCGTAGCAATTTGAGGCTATAACTCGTTCGAACTTGAAAACCACTTGGAGCTTCCTTCTTCACCCGTTTGTACATGGAAACAACTTGTAAACTCTCATTCTTAGCTCGTTTGAACATGAAAACAATTCATAGCAATTTACGGCTTCATTCTTGACTCGTTCGAACTTGAAAACAACTTGTAGCTTCATTCTTGACCCGTTTGTACATGGAAACAACTTGTAAACTCTTGTAGGATCATTCTTAGCTCGTTTGAACATGAAAACAATTCATAGCAATTTACGGCTTCATTCTTGACTCGTTCGAACTTGAAAACAACTTGTAGCTTCATTCTTGACCCGTTTCTACATGGAAACAACTTGTAAACTCTTGTAGGATCATTCTTAGCTCGTTTGAACATGACAATTCATAGCAATTTAAGGCTTCATTCTTGACTCGTTCTAACTTGAAAATAACTTGTAGCTTCATTCTTGACCCGTTTGTACATGCAAATAACTTGTAAACTCTTGTAGGATCATTCTTAGCTCGTTTGAACATGAAAACAATTCATAGCAATTTACGGCTTCATTCTTGACTCGTTCGAACTTGAAAACAACTTGTAGCTTCATTCTTGACCCGTTTGTACATGGAAACAAGTTGTAAACTCTTGTAGGATCATTCTTAACTCATTTGAACATGAAAACAATTCATAGCAATTTGAGGCTATAACTCGTTCGAACTTGAAAACAACTTGGAGCTTCCTTCTTGACCCGTTTGTACATGGAAACAACTTGTAAACTCTTGTAGGATCATTCTTAGCTCGTTTGAACATGACAATTCATAGCAATTTAAGGCTTCATTCTTGACTCGTTCGAACTTGAAAACAACTTGTAGCTTCCTTCTTGACCCGTTTGTACATGGAAACAACTTGTAAACTCTTGTAGGATCATTCTTAGCTCGTTTGAACATGAACACAATTCAGAGCAATTTAAGGCTTCATTCTTGACTCGTTCGAACTTGAAAACAACTTGGAAATTCATTCTTGACTCGTTTGTACATGGAAACAACTTGTAAACTCTTGTAGGATCATTCTTAGCTCGTTTGAACATGAAAACAATTCATAGCAATTTACGGCTTCATTCTTGACTCGTTCGAACTTGAAAACAACTTGTAGCTTCATTCTTGACCCATTTGTACATGGAAACAACTTGTAAACTCTTGTAGGATCATTCTTAATTCATTTGAACATGAAAACAATTCGTAGCAATTTGAGGTTATAAGTCGTTCGAACTTGAAAACAACTTGGAGCTTCCTTCTTGACCCGTTTGTACATGGAAACAACTTGTAAACTCTTGTAGGATCATTCTTAGCTCGTTTGAACATGAAAACAATTCATAGCAATTTACGGCTTCATTCTTGACTCGTTCGAACTTGAAAACAACTTGTATCTTCATTCTTGACCCGTTTGTACATGGAAACAAGTTGTGAACTCATGTAGGATCATTCTTAGCTCGTTTGAACATGAACACAATTCATAGCAATTTAAGGCTTCATTCTTGACTCGTTCTAACTTGAAAACAACTTGGAGCTTCATTCTTGACCCGTTTGTACATGGAAACAACTTGTAACCTCCTGTAGGATCATTCTTAGCTCGTTTGAACATGAAAACAATTCATAGCAATTTAAGGCTTCATTCTTGACTCGATCGAACTTGAAAACAACTTGGAAATTCATTCTTGACCCGTTTGTACATGGAAACAACTTGTAAACTCTTGTAGGATCATTCTTAGCTCGTTTGAACATGAAAACAATTCATAGCAATTTACGGCTTCATTCTTGACTCGTTCGAACTTGAAAACAACTTGTAGCTTCATTCTTGACCCGTTTGTACATGGAAACAACTTGTAAACTCTTGTAGGATCATTCTTAGCTCGTTTGAACATGAAAACAATTCATAGCAATTTAAGCCTTCATTCTTGACTCGTTCAAACTTGAAAACAACTTGGAGCTTCATTCTTGACTCGTTTCTACATGGAAACAACTTGTAAACTCTTGTAGGATCATTCTTAGCTCGTTTGAACATGACAATTCATAGCAATTTAAGGCTTCATTCTTGACTCATTCGAACTTGAAAACAACTTGTAGCTTCATTCTTGACCCGTTTGTACATGGAAACAACTTGTAAACTCTTGTAGGATCATTCTTAGCTCGTTTGAACATGAAAACAATTCATAGCAATTTAAGGCTTCATTCTTGACTCGTTCGAACTTGAAAATAACTTGTAGCTTCATTCTTGACCCGTTTGTACATGGAAATAACTTGTAAACTCTTGTAGGATCATTCTTAGCACGTTTAAACATGAAAACAATTCATAGCAATTTAAGGCTTCATTCTTGACTCGTTCTAACTTGAAAACAACTTGGGGCTTCCTTCTTGACCCGTTTGTACAAAGAAACAACTTGTAAACTCTTGTAGGATCATTCTTAGCTCGTTTGAACATGAACACAATTCATAGCAATTTAAGGCTTCATTCTTGACTCGTTCGAACTTGAAAACAACTTGGAAATTCATTCTTGACCCGTTTGTACATGGAAACAACTTGTAAACTCTTGTAGGATCATTCTTAGCTCGTTTCAACATGAAAACAATTCATAGCAATTTAAGCCTTCATTCTTGACTCATTCGAACTTGAAAACAACTTGTAGCTTCATTCTTGACCCATTTGTACATGGAAACAACTTGTAAACTCTTGTAGGATCATTCTTAACTCATTTGAACCTGAATACAATTCTTAGCAATTTGAGGTTATAACTCGTTCGAACTTGAAAACAACTTGGAGCTTCCTTCTTGACCCGTTTGTACATGGAAACAACTTGTAAACTCTTGTAGGATCATTCTTAGCTCGTTTGAACATGTAAACAATTCATAGCAATTTACGGCTTCATTCTTGACTCGTTCGAACTTGAAAACAACTTGTATCTTCATTCTTGACCCGTTTGTACATGGAAACAAGTTGTGAACTCATGTAGGATCATTCTTAGCTCGTTTGAACATGAAAACAATTCATAGCAATTTAAGCCTTCATTCTTGACTCGTTCAAACTTGAAAACAACTTGGAGCTTCATTCTTGACTCGTTTCTACATGGAAACAACTTGTAAACTCTTGAAAGATCATTCTTAGCTCGTTTGAACATGACAATTCATAGCAATTTAAGGCTTCATTCTTGACTCATTCGAACTTGAAAACAACTTGTAGCTTCATTCTTGACCCGTTTGTACATGGAAAAAACTTGTAAATTCTTGTAGGATCATTCTTAGCTCGTTTGAACATGAAAACAATTCATAGCAATTTAAGGCTTCATTCTTGACTCGTTCGAACTTGAAAATAACTTGTAGCTTCATTCTTGACCCGTTTGTACATGGAAATAACTTGTAAACTCTTGTAGGATCATTCTTAGCACGTTTAAACATGAAAACAATTCATAGCAATTTAAGGCTTCATTCTTGACTCGTTCGAACTTGAAAACAACTTGTAACTTCATTCTTGACCCATTTGTACATGGAAACAACTTGTAAACTCTTGTAGGATCATTCTTAACTCATTTGAACATGAAAACAATTCATAGCAATTTATGGCTTCATTCTTGACTCGTTCTAACTTGAAAACAACTTGGAGCTTCCTTCTTGACCCGTTTGTACATGGAAACAACTTGTAAACTCTTGTAGGATCATTCTTAGCTCGTTTGAACATGAACACAATTCATAGCAATTTAAAGCTTCATTCTTGACTCGTTCGAACTTGAAAACAACTTGGAAATTCATTCTTTACCCGTTTGTACATGGAAACAACTTGTAAACTCTTGTAGGATCATTCTTAGCTCGTTTCAACATGAAAACGATTCATAGCAATTTAAGCCTTCATTCTTGACTCGTTCGAACTTGAAAACAACTTGTAACTTCATTCTTGACCCATTTGTACATGGAAACAACTTGTAAACTCTTGTAGGATCATTCTTAACTCATTTGAACATGAAAACAATTCGTAGCAATTTGAGGTTATAACTCGTTCGAACTTGAAAATAACTTGGAGCTTCCTTCTTGACCCGTTTGTACATGGAAACAACTTGTAAACTCTTGTAGGATCATTCTTAGCTCGTTTGAACATGAACACAATTCATAGCAATTTAAGGCTTCATTCTTGACTCGTTCGAACTTGAAAACAACTTGGAAATTCATTCTTGACCCGTTTGTACATGAAAACAACTTGTAAACTCTTTTAGGATCATTCTTAGCTCGTTTCAACATGAAAACAATTCATAGCAATTTAAGCCTTCATTCTTGACTCGTTCGAACTTGAAAACAACTTGTAGCTTCATTCTTGACCCATTTGTACATGGAAACAACTTGTAAACTCTTGTAGGATCATTCTTAACTCATTTGAACATGAAAACAATTCGTAGCAATTTGAGGTTATAACTCGTTCGAACTTGAAAACAACTTGGAGCTTCCTTCTTGACCCGTTTGTACATGGAAACAACTTGTAAACTCTTGTAGGATCATTCTTAGCTCGTTTGAACATGAAAACAATTCATAGCAATTTACGGCTTCATTCTTGAGTCGTTCGAACTTGAAAACAACTTGTATCTTCATTCTTGACCCGTTTGTACATGGAAACAAGTTGTGAACTCATGTAGGATCATTCTTAGCTCGTTTGAACATGAAAACAATTCATAGCAATTTAAGCCTTCATTCTTGACTCGTTCAAACTTGAAAACAACTTGGAGCTTCATTCTTGACTCGTTTCTACATGGAAACAACTTGTAAACTCTTGTAGGATCATTCTTAGCTCGTTTGAACATGACAATTCATAGCAATTTAAGGCTTCATTCTTGACTCATTCGAACTTGAAAACAACTTGTAGCTTCATTCTTGACCCGTTTGTACATGAAAACAACTTGTAAACTCTTGTAGGATCATTCTTAGCTCGTTTGAACATGAAAACAATTCATAGCAATTTAAGGCTTCATTCTTGACTCGTTCGAACTTGAAAATAATTTGTAGCTTCATTCTTGACCCGTTTGTACATGGAAATAACTTGTAAACTCTTGTAGGATCATTCTTAGCACGTTTAAACATGAAAACAATTCATAGCAATTTAAGGCTTCATTCTTGACTCGTTCTAACTTGAAAACAACTTGGAGCTTCCTTCTTGACCCGTTTGTACATGGAAACAACTTGTAAACTCTTGTAGGATCATTCTTAGCTCGTTTGAACATGAACACAATTCATAGCAATTTAAGACTTCATTCTTGACTCGTTCGAACTTGAAAACAACTTGGAAATTCATTCTTGACCCGTTTGTACATGGAAACAACTTGTAAACTCTTGTAGGATCATTCTTAGCTCGTTTCAACATGAAAACAATTCATAGCAATTTAAGCCTTCATTCTTGACTCGTTCGAACTTGAAAACAACTTGTAGCTTCATTCTTGACCCATTTGTACATGGAAACAACTTGTAAACTCTTGTAGGATCATTCTTAACTCATTTGAACATGAAAACAATTCGTAGCAATTTGAGGTTATAACTCGTTCGAACTTGAAAACAACTTGGAGCTTCCTTCTTGACCCGTTTGTACATGGAAACAACTTGTAAACTCTTGTAGGATCATTCTTAGCTCGTTTGAACATGAAAACAATTCATAGCAATTTACGGCTTCATTCTTGACTCGTTCGAACTTGAAAACAACTTGTATCTTCATTCTTGACCCGTTTGTACATGGAAAGGGAGGGTACTTCAGGTGTTAAAGCAGTTGTGAATGGTTTTAAGGGGGAAGGTACTTCGGGTGCTAAAGCAGTTGTGAATGATGCTAGTGATGTTTGTGGCCGGGAAAGCTGCAATACTAAGGCGAAGTCTGCCGAAGCAGATAAGGTGTTTGAGCAATTGTCAAAGACAGAGCTTAGCTCTTTTCTAGTTGAAAAGGGTTTTTCCCTTGCTGATGTGCAGAACCATGGTAGCAGGGAGGGTAGTGGATTGAATAAAACATTTCAGGAACAGGGTGAAATGAATATTGCGGACAAAGTGTTTGATACTAGTTCTAACCCAGTGAAAGAGGCTACTAATACTACAGTTCCCAAGCCTACCTCCTGGTCACAAGTGGTTCGAAATGCTTCGCCACCTACAGTGGATCAAAAATTCGACTATCTCCCCATGCCTAACGGTAGCAAAGTAGTAAACCCCCCTGATGATGTCCTCAAGGAAGGCAATGAGAATTTAAATTCTGTATTGTGGGCACCTTCTCTAAAGGTACTTTACCCTACAACAAGGTCTCAGAGTTTGCTCACAAGGTCTGGAGTTCTAGAGGACTACAACAGGTTTCACAGAAAAGCTCACATACATTTATTTTTAAATTTGGCTCGTTGATGCAAATGAATAGTATCTTATCTCGAGGCACTTGGTATATTGAGAAAAAACCTTTGATTGTTCATGCTTGGGGCACAAATATCTTGACCAGCTCTGTAAAAAGTATCCCACTATGGGTAAAATTTGAAAATATCCCTGATTGTTACTGGACGCGTAAAGGATTGAGTTTTCTAGCTAGCACCATAGGCCCTCCTTTATGTGGTGATGAACTCACTTCGAAGCTGGAAATTTTGCCGTTTGCAAAAATGTGTGTGGATTATACTCTTGGTGATGATCTTCCCAGCAAAATTTCAGTGATGGAATTAGATCCTACTACGGGGGAAAAGAAATGCACTGAGGTTTCTGTTAGCTATCCCTCGAAGCCGCTTATCTGTAATGGATGTCATACCTTGGGACACCTTATTGGAGCTTGCCCTATAACGAAGCGGCAGTGGGTGCCAAAGTCAAAGACCCTAGGGGTTGAGGCTACCCCTGTGCCACCATCTCCTACTAAGCCAGCATCTGTTCCCACCAATTTTGAGGCAGGAAAATTTGGCATTGAAAGTCACTCTGCTGCACCAGATGCCCCTGTTGAGAATGAATGGCAACAAGTGTCATCAAAAAGATCTTTTATCTCACCTGCGGCTTGACTCGTTCGAACTTGAAAAGAACTTGTAGCTTCATTCTGGACCCGTTTGTACATGGAAACAACTTGTAAACTCTTGTAGGATCATTCTTAGCTCGTTTGAACATGACAATTCATAGCAATTTAAGGCTTCATTCTTGACTCGTTCTAACTTGAAAATAACTTGTAGCTTCATTCTTGACCCGTTTGTAGATGGAAACAACTTGTAAACTCGTGTAGGATTATTCTTAACTAATTTGAACATGAATACAATTCTTAGCAATTTGAGGCTTCATTCTTAACTCGTTCGAACTTGAAAACAACTTGTATCTTCATTCTTGACCCGTTTGTACATGGAAACAAGTTGTAAACTCATGCAGGATCATTCTTAGCTCGTTTGAACATGAACACAATTCATAGCAATTTAAGGCTTCATTCTTGACTCGTTCTAACTTGAAAACAACTTGGAGCTTCATTCTTGACCCGTTTTTACATGGAAACAACTTGTAAACTCTCGTAGGATCATTCTTAGCTCGTTTGAACATGAAAACAATTCATAGCAATTTAAGACTTCATTCTTGACTCGTTCGAACTTGAAAACAACTTGTAGCTTCATTCTTGACCCATTTGTACATGGAAACAACTTGTAAACTCTTGTAGGATCATTCTTAAATCATTTGAACATGAAAACAATTCGTAGCAATTTGAGGCTATAACTCGTTCGAACTTTAAAACAACTTGGAGCTTCCTTCTTGACCCGTTTGTACAAACGGGTCAAGAATGAAGCTCCAAGTTGTTTTCAAGTTAGATCGAGTCAAGAATGAAGCCTTAAATTGCTATGAATTGTGTTCATGTTCAAACGAGCTAAGAATGATCCTACATGAGTTTACAACTTGTTTCCATGTACAAACGGGTCAAGAATGAAGATACAAGTTGTTTTCAAGTTCGAACGAGTTAAGAATAAAGCCTCAAATTGCTAAGAAGTGTATTCATGTTCAAATAAGTTAAGAATAATCCTACAAGAGTTTACAAGTTATTTCCATCTACAAACGGGTCAAAAATGAAGCTACAAGTTGTTTTCAAGTTCGAACGAGTCAAGAATGAAGCCTTAAATTGCTATGAATCGTTTTCATGTTCAAACGAGCTAAGAATGATCCTAAAAGAGTTTACAAGTTGTTTCCATGTACAAACGGGTCAAGAAGGAAGCTCCAAGTTGTTTTCAAGTTCGAACGAGTTATAGCCTCAAATTGCTACGACTTGTTTTCATGTTCAAATGAGTTAAGAATGATCCTACAAGAGTTTACAAGTTGTTTCCATGTACAAACGGGTCAAGAAGGAAGCTCCAAGTTGTTTTCAAGTTCGAACGAGTTATAGCCTCAAATTGCTACGACTTGTTTTCATGTTCAAATGAGTTAAGAATGATCCTACAAGAGTTTACAAGTTGTTTCCATGTACAAATGGGTCAAGAATGAAGCTACAAGTTGTTTTCAAGTTCGAACGAGTCAAGAATGAAGTCTTAAATTGCTATGAATTGTTTTCATGTTTAAACGAGCTAAGAATGATCCTACGAGAGTTTACAAGTTGTTTCCATGTACAAACGGGTCAAGAATGAAGCTACAAGTTGTTTTCAAGTTCGAACGAGTCAAGAATGAAGCCATAAATTGCTATGAATTGTTTTCATGTTCAAACGAGCTAAGAATGATCCTACAAGAGTTTACAAGTTGTTTCCATGTACAAACGGGTCAAGAATGAAGCTCCAAGTTGTTTTCAAGTTAGAACGAGTCAAGAATGAAGCCTTAAATTGCTATGAATTGTCATGTTCAAACGAGCTAAGAATGATCCTACAAGAGTTTACAAGTTGTTTCCATGTACAAACGGGTGAAGAATGAAGCTACAAGTTGTTTTCAAGTTCGAACGAGTCAAGAATGAAGCCGTAAATTGCTATGAATTGTTTTTATGTTCAAACGAGCTAAGAATGATCCTACAAGAGTTTACAAGTTGTTTCCATGTACAAATGGGTCAAGAATGAAGCTACAAGTTGTTTTCAAGTTCGAATAAGTCAAGAATGAAGCCTTAAATTGCTATGAATCGTTTTCATGTTCAAACGAGCTAAGAATGATCCTACAAGAGTTTACAAGTTGATTCCATGTACAAACGGGTCAAGAAGGAAGCTCCAAGTTGTTTTCAAGTTCGAACGAGTTATAGCCTCAAATTGCAACGAATTGTTTTCATGTTCAAATGAGTTAAGAATGATCCTACAAGAGTTTACAAGTTGTTTCCATGTAAAAATGGGTCAAGAATGAAGCTCCAAGTTGTTTTCAAGTTCGAACGAGTCAAGAATGAAGTCTTAAATTGCTATGAATTGTTTTCATGTTTAAACGAGCTAAGAATGATCCTACGAGAGTTTACAAGTTGTTTCCATGTACAAACGGGTCAAGAATGAAGCTACAAGTTGTTTTCAAGTTCGAACGAGTCAAGAATGAAGCCGTAAATTGCTATGAATTGTTTTCATGTTCAAACGAGCTAAGAATGATCCTAGAAGAGTTTACAAGTTGTTTGCATGTACAAACGGGTCAAGAAGGAAGCTCCAAGTTGTTTTCAAGTTCGAACGAGTTATAGCCTCAAATTACTACGAATTGTTTTCATGTTCAAATGAGTTAAGAATGATCCTACAAGAGTTTACAAGTTGTTTCCATGTACAAATGGGTCAAGAATGAAGCTACAATTTGTTTTCAAGTTCGAACGAGTCAAGAATGAAGTCTTAAATTGCTATGAATAGTTTTCATGTTCAAACGAGCTAAGAATGATCCTACGAGAGTTTACAAGTTGTTTCCATGTACAAACGGGTCAAGAATGAAGCTCCAAGTTGTTTTCAAGTTAGAACGAGTCAAGAATGAAGCCTTAAATTGCTATGAATTGTCATGTTCAAACGAGCTAAGAATGATCCTACAAGAGTTTACAAGTTGTTTCCATGTACAAACGGGTCAAGAATGAAGCTACAAGTTGTTTTCAAGTTCGAACGAGTCAAGAATGAAGTCGTAAATTGCTATGAATTGTTTTCATGTTCAAACGAGCTAAGAATGATCCTACAAGAGTTTACATGTTGTTTCCATGTACAAACGGGTCAAGAATGAAGCTCCAAGTTGTTTTCAAGTTAGAACGAGTCAAGAATGAAGCCTTAAATTGCTATAATTGTTTTCATGTTCAAACGAGCTAAGAATGATCCTACAAGAGTTTACAAGTTGTTTCCATGTACAAATGGGTCAAGAATGAAGCTACAAGTTGTTTTCAAGTTCGAATAAGTCAAGAATGAAGCCTTAAATTGCTATGAATCGTTTTCATGTTCAAACGAGCTAAGAATGATCTTACAAGAGTTTACAAGTTGTTTCCATGTACAAACGGGTCAAGAAGGAAGCTCCAAGTTGTTTTCAAGTTCGAACGAGTTATAGCCTCAAATTGCTACGAATTGTTTTCATGTTCAAATGAGTTAAGAATGATCCTACAAGAGTTTACAAGTTGTTTCCATGTACAAATGGGTCAAGAATGAAGCTACAATTTGTTTTCAAGTTCGAACGAGTCAAGAATGAAGTCTTAAATTGCTATGAATTGTTTTCATGTTCAAACGAGCTAAGAATGATCCTACGAGAGTTTACAAGTTGTTTCCATGTACAAACGGGTCAAGAATGAAGCTCCAAGTTGTTTTCAAGTTAGAACGAGTCAAGAATGAAGCCTTAAATTGCTATGAATTGTCATGTTCAAACGAGTTAAGAATGATCCTACAAGAGTTTACAAGTTGTTTCTATGTACAAACGGGTCAAGAATGAAGCTACAAGTTATTTTCAAGTTCGAACGAGTCAAGAATGAAGCCGTAAATTGCTATGAATTGTTTTCATGTTCAAACGAGCTAAGAATGATCCTACAAGAGTTTACAAGTTGTTTCCATGTACAAACAGGTCAAGAAGGAAGCTCCAAGTTGTTTTCAAGTTCGAACGAGTTATAGCCTCAAATTGCTACGAATTGTTTTCATGTTCAAAGAGTTAAGAATGATCCTACAAGAGTTTACAAGTTGTTTCCATGTAAAAATGGGTCAAGAATGAAGCTACAAGTTGTTTTCAAGTTCGAATAAGTCAAGAATGAAGCCTTAAATTGCTATGAATCGTTTTCATGTTCAAACGAGCTAAGAATGATCCTACAAGAGTTTACAAGTTGTTTCCATGTACAAACGGGTCAAGAAGGAAGCTCCAAGTTGTTTTCAAGTTCGAACGAGTTATAGCCTCAAATTGCTACGAATTGTTTTCATGTTCAAATGAGTTAAGAATGATCCTACAAGAGTTTACAAGTTGTTTCCATGTACAAATGGGTCAAGAATGAAGCTACAGGTTGTTTTCAAGTTCGAACGAGTCAAGAATGAAGTCTTAAATTGCTATGAATTGTTTTCATGTTTAAACGAGCTAAGAATGATCCTACGAGAGTTTACAAGTTGTTTCCATGTACAAACGGGTCAAGAATGAAGCTACAAGTTGTTTTCAAGTTCGAACGAGTCAAGAATGAAGCCGTAAATTGCTATGAATTGTTTTCATGTTCAAACGAGCTAAGAATGATCCTACAAGAGTTTACAAGTTGTTTCCATGTACAAACGGGTCAAGAATGAAGCTCCAAGTTGTTTTCAAGTTAGAACGAGTCAAGAATGAAGCCTTAAATTGCTATGAATTGTCATGTTCAAACGAGCTAAGAATGATCCTACAAGAGTTTACAAGTTGTTTCCATGTACAAACGGGTGAAGAATGAAGCTACAAGTTGTTTTCAAGTTCGAACGAGTCAAGAATGAAGCCGTAAATTGCTATGAATTGTTTTCATGTTCAAACGAGCTAAGAATGATCCTACAAGAGTTTACAAGTTGTTTCCATGTACAAATGGGTCAAGAATGAAGCTACAAGTTGTTTTCAAGTTCGAATAAGTCAAGAATGAAGCCTTAAATTGCTATGAATCGTTTTCATGTTCAAACGAGCTAAGAATGATCCTACAAGAGTTTACAAGTTGTTTCCATGTACAAACGGGTCAAGAAGGAAGCTCCAAGTTGTTTTCAAGTTCGAACGAGTTATAGCCTCAAATTACTACGAATTGTTTTCATGTTCAAATGAGTTAAGAATGATCCTACAAGAGTTTACAAGTTGTTTCCATGTACAAATGGGTCAAGAATGAAGCTACAATTTGTTTTCAAGTTCGAACGAGTCAAGAATGAAGTCTTAAATTGCTATGAATTGTTTTCATGTTCAAACGAGCTAAGAATGATCCTACGAGAGTTTACAAGTTGTTTCCATGTACAAACGGGTCAAGAATGAAGCTCCAAGTTGTTTTCAAGTTAGAACGAGTCAAGAATGAAGCCTTAAATTGCTATGAATTGTCATGTTCAAACGAGCTAAGAATGATCCTACAAGAGTTTACAAGTTGTTTCCATGTACAAACGGGTCAAGAAGGAAGCTCCAAGTTGTTTTCAAGTTCGAACGAGTTATAGCCTCAAATTGCTACGAATTGTTTTCATGTTCAAAGAGTTAAGAATGATCCTACAAGAGTTTACAAGTTGTTTCCATGTAAAAATGGGTCAAGAATGAAGCTACAAGTTGTTTTCAAGTTCGAATAAGTCAAGAATGAAGCCTTAAATTGCTATGAATCGTTTTCATGTTCAAACGAGCTAAGAATGATCCTACAAGAGTTTACAAGTTGTTTCCATGTACAAACGGGTCAAGAAGGAAGCTCCAAGTTGTTTTCAATTTCGAACGAGTTATAGCCTCAAATTGCTACGAATTGTTTTCATGTTCAAAGGAGTTAAGAATGATCCTACAAGAGTTTACAAGTTGTTTCCATGTACAAATGGGTCAAGAATGAAGCTACAAGTTGTTTTCAAGTTCGAACGAGTCAAGAATGAAGTCTTAAATTGCTATGAATTGTTTTCATGTTTAAACGAGCTAAGAATGATCCTACGAGAGTTTACAAGTTGTTTCCATGTACAAACGGGTCAAGAATGAAGCTACAAGTTGTTTTCAAGTTAGAACGAGTCAAGAATGAAGCCTTAAATTGCTATGAATTGTTTTCATGTTCAAATGAGCTAAGAATGATCCTACAAGAGTTTACAAGTTGTTTCCATGTACAAACGGGTCAAGAAGGAAGCTCCAAGTTGTTTTCAAGTTCGAACGAGTTATAGCCTCAAATTGCTACGAATTGTTTTCATGTTCAAAGAGTTAAGAATGATCCTACAAGAGTTTACAAGTTGTTTCCATGTAAAAATGGGTCAAGAATGAAGCTACAAGTTGTTTTCAAGTTCGAATAAGTCAAGAATGAAGCCTTAAATTGCTATGAATCGTTTTCATGTTCAAACGAGCTAAGAATGATCTTACAAGAGTTTACAAGTTGTTTCCATGTACAAACGGGTCAAGAAGGAAGCTCCAAGTTGTTTTCAATTTCGAACGAGTTATAGCCTCAAATTGCTACGAATTGTTTTCATGTTCAAATGAGTTAAGAATGATCCTACAAGAGTTTACAAGTTGTTTCCATGTACAAATGGGTCAAGAATGAAGCTACAAGTTGTTTTCAAGTTCGAACGAGTCAAGAATGAAGTCTTAAATTGCTATGAATTGTTTTCATGTTCAAACGAGCTAAGAATGATCCTACAAGAGTTTACAAGTTGTTTCCATGTACAAACGGGGCAAGAATGAAGCTCCAAGTTGTTTTCAAGTTAGAACGAGTCAAGAATGAAGCCTTAAATTGCTATGAATTGTTTTCATGTTCAAATGAGCTAAGAATGATCCTACAAGAGTTTACAAGTTGTTTCCATGTACAAACGGGTCAAGAATGAAGCTCCAAGTTATTTTCAAGTTAGAACGAGTCAAGAATGAGGCCTTAAATTGCTATGAATTGTGTTCATGTTCAAACGAGATAAGAATGATCCTACATGAGTTGACAACTTGTTTCCATGTACAACGGGTCAGGAATGACGATACAAGTTGTTTTCAAGTTCGAACGAGTTAAGAATGAAGCCTTAAATTGCTATGAATTGTTTTCATGTTCAAAGGAGCTAAGAATGATCCTACAAGAGTTTACAAGTTGTTTCCATGTACAAACGGGTCAAGAAGGAAGCTCCAAGTTGTTTTCAAGTTCGAACGAGTTATAGCCTCAAATTGCTACGACTTGTTTTCATGTTCAAATGAGTTAAGAATGATCCTACAAGAGTTTACAAGTTGTTTCCATGTACAAATGGGTCAAGAATGAAGCTACAAGTTGTTTTCAAGTTTGTACGAGTCAAGAATGAAGGCTTAAATTGCTATGAATTGTTTTCATGTTTAAACGTGCTAAGAATGATCCTACAAGAGTTTACAAGTTATTTCCATGTACAAACGGGTCAAGAATGAAGCTACAAGTTATTTTCAAGTTCGAACGAGTCAAGAATGAAGCCTTAAATTGTTATGAATTGTTTTCATGTTCAAATGAGCTAAGAATGATCCTACAAGAGTTTACAAGTTGTTTCCATGTACAAACGGGTCAAGAATGAAGCTCCAAGTTGTTTTCAAGTTAGAACGAGTCAAGCATGAAGCCTTAAATTGCTATGAATTGTTTTCATGTTTAAACGTGCTAAGAATGATCCTACAAGAGTTTACAAGTTATTTCCATATACAAATGGGTCAAAAATGAAGCCACAAGTTGTTTTCAAGTTCGAATAAGTCAAGAATGAAGCCTTAAATTGCTATGAATCGTTTTCATGTTCAAACGAGCTAAGAATGATCCTACAAGAGTTTACAAGTTGTTTCCATGTACAAACGGGTCAAGAAGGAAGCTCCAAGTTGTTTTCAAGTTCAAACGAGTTATAGCCTCAAATTGCTACGAATTGTTTTCATGTTCAAATGAGTTAAGAATGATCCACCAAGAGTTCACAAGTTTTTTCCATGTACAAATGGGTCAAGAATGAAGCTACAAGTTGTTTTCAAGTTTGAACGAGTCAAGAATGAAGGCTTAAATTGCTATGAATTGTTTTCATGTTCAAACGAGCTAAGAATGATCCTACAAGAGTTTACAAGTTGTTTCCATGTACAAACGGGTCAAGAATGAAGCTCCAAGTTGTTTTCAAGTTAGAACGAGTCAAGAATGAAGCCTTAAATTGCTATGAATTGTCATGTTCAAACGAGCTAAGAATGATCCTACAAGAGTTTACAAGTTGTTTCCATGTACAAACGGGTCAAGAATGAAGCTCCAAGTTGTTTTCAAGTTTGAACGAGTCAAGAATGAAGCCTTAAATTGCTATGAATTGTGTTCATGTTCAAACGAGCTAAGAATGATCCTACATGAGTTTACAACTTGTTTCCATGTACAAACGGGTCAAGAATGAAGATACAAGTTGTTTTCAAGTTCGAACGAGTTAAGAATAAAGCCTCAAATTGCTAAGAAGTGTATTCATGTTCAAATGAGTTAAGAATAATCCTACAAGAGTTTACAAGTTATTTCCATCTACAAACGGGTCAAAAATGAAGCTACAAGTTGTTTTCAAGTTCGAACGAGTCAAGAATGAAGCCTTAAATTGCTATGAATTGTTTTCATGTTCAAATGAGCTAAGAATGATCCTACAAGAGTTTACAAGTTGTTTCCATGTACAAACGGGTGAAGAATGAAGCTCCAAGTTGTTTTCAAGTTAGAACGAGTCAAGCATGAAGCCTTAAATTGCTATGAATTGTTTTCATGTTTAAACGTGCTAAGAATGATCCTACAAGAGTTTACAAGTTATTTCCATATACAAATGGGTCAAAAACGAAGCTACAAGTTGTTTTCAAGTTCGAATAAGTCAAGAATGAAGCCTTAAATTGCTATGAATCGTTTTCATGTTCAAACTAGCTAAGAATGATCCTACAAGAGTTTACAAGTTGTTTCCATGTACAAACGGGTCAAGAAGGAAGCTCCAAGTTGTTTTCAAGTTCAAACGAGTTATAGCCTCAAATTGCTACGAATTGTTTTCATGTTCAAATGAGTTAAGAATGATCCTACAAGAGTTCACAAGTTGTTTCCATGTACAAATGGGTCAAGAATGAAGCTACAAGTTGTTTTCAAGTTTGAACGAGTCAAGAATGAAGGCTTAAATTGCTATGAATTGTTTTCATATTTAAACGTGCTAAGAATGATCCTACAAGAGTTTACAAGTTATTTCCATGTACAAACGGGTCAAGAATGAAGCTACAAGTTATTTTCGAGTTCGAACGAGTCAAGAATGAAGCCTTAAATTGCTATGAATTGTTTTCATGTTCAAACGAGCTAAGAATGATCCTATAAGAGTTTACAAGTTGTTTCCATGTACAAACGGGTCAAGAATGAAGCTCCAAGTTGTTTTCAAGTTAGAACGAGTCAAGAAGGAAGCCTTAAATTGCTATGAATTGTCATGTTCAAACGAGCTAAGAATGATCCTACAAGAGTTTACAGGTTGTTTCCATGTAGAAACGGGTCAAGAATGAAGCTACAAGTTGTTTTCAAGTTCGAACGAGTCAAGAATGAAGCCGTAAATTGCTATGAATTGTCTTCATGTTCAAACGAGCTAAGAAAGATCCTACAAGAGTTTACAAGTTGTTTCCATGTACAAACGGGTCAAGAATGAAGCTCCAAGTTGTTTTCAAGTTAGAACGAGTCAAGAATGAAGCCTTAAATTGCTATGAATTGTCATGTTCAAACGAGCTAAGAATGATCCTACAAGAGTTTACAAGTTGTTTCCATGTACAAACGGGTCAAGAATGAAGCTCCAAGTTGTTTTCAAGTTAGAACGAGTCAAGAATGAAGCCTTAAATTGCTATGAATTGTGTTCATGTTCAAACGAGCTAAGAATGATCCTACATGAGTTTACAACTTGTTTCCATGTACAAACGGGTCAAGAATGAAGATACAAGTTGTTTTCAAGTTCGAACGAGTTAAGAATAAAGCCTCAAATTGCTAAGAAGTGTATTCATGTTCAAAAGAGTTAAGAATAATCCTACAAGAGTTTACAAGTTATTTCCATCTACAAACGGGTCAAAAATGAAGCTACAAGTTGTTTTCAAGTTCGAACGAGTCAAGAATGAAGCCTTAAATTGCTATGAATTGTTTTCATGTTCAAATGAGCTAAGAATGATCCTACAAGAGTTTACAAGTTGTTTCCATGTACAAACGGGTGAAGAATGAAGCTCCAAGTTGTTTTCAAGTTAGAACGAGTCAAGCATGAAGCCTTAAATTGCTATGAATTGTTTTCATGTTTAAACGTGCTAAGAATGATCCTACAAGAGTTTACAAGTTATTTCCATATACAAATGGGTCAAAAATGAAGCTACAAGTTGTTTTCAAGTTCGAATAAGTCAAGAATGAAGCCTTAAATTGCTATGAATCGTTTTCATGTTCAAACTAGCTAAGAATGATCCTACAAGAGTTTACAAGTTGTTTCCATGTACAAACGGGTCAAGAAGGAAGCTCCAAGTTGTTTTCAAGTTCAAACGAGTTATAGCCTCAAATTGCTACGAATTGTTTTCATGTTCAAATGAGTTAAGAATGATCCTACAAGAGTTCACAAGTTGTTTCCATGTACAAATGGGTCAAGAATGAAGCTACAAGTTGTTTTCAAGTTTGAACGAGTCAAGAATGAAGGCTTAAATTGCTATGAATTGTTTTCATATTTAAACGTGCTAAGAATGATCCTACAAGAGTTTACAAGTTATTTCCATGTACAAACGGGTCAAGAATGAAGCTACAAGTTATTTTCGAGTTCGAACGAGTCAAGAATGAAGCCTTAAATTGCTATGAATTGTTTTCATGTTCAAACGAGCTAAGAATGATCCTATAAGAGTTTACAAGTTGTTTCCATGTACAAACGGGTCAAGAATGAAGCTCCAAGTTGTTTTCAAGTTAGAACGAGTCAAGAAGGAAGCCTTAAATTGCTATGAATTGTCATGTTCAAACGAGCTAAGAATGATCCTACAAGAGTTTACAGGTTGTTTCCATGTAGAAACGGGTCAAGAATGAAGCTACAAGTTGTTTTCAAGTTCGAACGAGTCAAGAATGAAGCCGTAAATTGCTATGAATTGTCTTCATGTTCAAACGAGCTAAGAAAGATCCTACAAGAGTTTACAAGTTGTTTCCATGTACAAACGGGTCAAGAATGAAGCTCCAAGTTGTTTTCAAGTTAGAACGAGTCAAGAATGAAGCCTTAAATTGCTATGAATTGTCATGTTCAAACGAGCTAAGAATGATCCTACAAGAGTTTACAAGTTGTTTCCATGTACAAACGGGTCAAGAATGAAGCTCCAAGTTGTTTTCAAGTTAGAACGAGTCAAGAATGAAGCCTTAAATTGCTATGAATTGTGTTCATGTTCAAACGAGCTAAGAATGATCCTACATGAGTTTACAACTTGTTTCCCTGTACAAACGGGTCAAGAATGAAGATACAAGTTGTTTTCAAGTTCGAACTAGTTAAGAATAAAGCCTCAAATTGCTAAGAAGTGTATTCATGTTCAAATGAGTTAAGAATAATCCTACAAGAGTTTACAAGTTATTTCCATCTACAAACGGGTCAAAAATGAAGCTACAAGTTGTTTTCAAGTTCGAACGAGTCAAGAATGAAACCTTAAATTGCTATGAATTGTTTTCATGTTCAAATGAGCTAAGAATGATCCTACAAGAGTTTACAAGTTGTTTCCGTGTACAAACGGGTCAAGAATGAAGCTCCAAGTTGTTTTCAAGTTAGAACGAGTCAAGCATGAAGCCTTAAATTGCTATGAATTGTTTTCATGTTTAAACGTGCTAAGAATGATCCTACAAGAGTTTACAAGTTATTTCCATATACAAATGGGTCAAAAATGAAGCTACAAGTTGTTTTCAAGTTCGAATAAGTCAAGAATGAAGCCTTAAATTGCTATGAATCGTTTTCATGTTCAAACGAGCTAAGAATGATCCTACAAGAGTTTACAAGTTCTTTCCATGTACAAACGGGTCAAGAAGGAAGCTCCAAGTTGTTTTCAAGTTCAAACGAGTTATAGCCTCAAATTGCTACGAATTGTTTTCATGTTCAAATGAGTTAAGAATGATCCTACAAGAGTTCACAAGTTGTTTCCATGTACAAATGGGTCAAGAATAAAGCTACAAGTTGTTTTCAAGTTTGAACGAGTCAAGAATGAAGGCTTAAATTGCTATGAATTGTTTTCATATTTAAACGTGCTAAGAATGATCCTACAAGAGTTTACAAGTTATTTCCATGTACAAACGGGTCAAGAATTAAGCTACAAGTTATTTTCGAGTTCGAACGAGTAAGAATGAAGCCTTAAATTGCTATAAATTGTTTTCATGTTCCAACGAGCTAAGAATGATCCTATAAGAGTTTACAAGTTGTTTCCATGTACAAACGGGTCAAGAATGAAGCTCCAAGTTGTTTTCAAGTTAGAACGAGTCAAGAATGAAGCCTTAAATTGCTATGAATTGTCATGTTCAAACGAGCTAAGAATGATCCTACAAGAGTTTACAGGTTGTTTCCATGTAGAAACGGGTCAAGAATGAAGCTACAAGTTGTTTTCAAGTTCGAACGAGTCAAGAATGAAGCCGTAAATTGCTATGAATTGTTTTCATGTTCAAACGAGCTAAGAATGATCCTACAAGAGTTTACAAGTTGTTTCCATGTACAAACGGGTCAAGAATGAAGCTCCAAGTTGTTTTCAAGTTAGAACGAGTCAAGAATGAAGCCTTAAATTGCTATGAATTGTCATGTTCAAACGAGCTAAGAATGATCCTACAAGAGTTTACAAGTTGTTTCCATGTACAAACGGGTCAAGAATGAAGCTCCAAGTTGTTTTCAAGTTAGAACGAGTCAAGAATGAAGCCTTAAATTGCTATGAATTGTGTTCATGTTCAAACGAGCTAAGAATGATCCTACATGAGTTTACAACTTGTTTCCATGTACAAACGGGTCAAGAATGAAGATACAAGTTGTTTTCAAGTTCGAACGACTTAAGAATAAAGCCTCAAATTGCTAAGAAGTGTATTCATGTTCAAATGAGTTAAGAATAATCCTACAAGAGTTTACAAGTTATTTCCATCTACAAACGGGTCAAAAATGAAGCTACAGGTTGTTTTCAAGTTCGAACGAGTCAAGAATGAAGCCTTAAATTGCTATGAATCGTTTTCATGTTCAAACGAGCTAAGAATGATCCTAAAAGAGTTTACAAGTTGTTTCCACGTACAAACGGGTCAAGAAGGAAGCTCCAAGTTGTTTTCAAGTTCGAACGAGTTATAGCCTCAAATTGCTACGACTTGTTTTCATGTTCAAATGAGTTAAGAATGATCCTACAAGAGTTTACAAGTTGTTTCCATGTACAAATGGGTCAAGAATGAAGCTACAAGTTGTTTTCAAGTTCGAACGAGTCAAGAATGAAGTCTTAAATTGCTATGAATTGTTTTCATGTTTAAACGAGCTAAGAATGATCCTACGAGAGTTTACAAGTTGTTTCCATGTACAAACGGGTCAAGAATGAAGCTACAAGTTGTTTTCAAGTTCGAACGAGTCAAGAATGAAGCCGTAAATTGCTATGAATTGTTTTCATGTTCAAACGAGCTAAGAATGATCCTACAAGAGTTTACAAGTTGTTTCCATGTACAGACGGGTCAAGAATGAAGCTCCAAGTTGTTTTCAAGTTAGAACGAGTCAAGAATGAAGCCTTAAATTGCTATGAATTGTCATGTTCAAACGAGCTAAGAATGATCCTACAAGAGTTTACAAGTTGTTTCCATGTACAACGGGTCAAGAATGAAGCTACAAGTTGTTTTCAAGTTCGAACGAGTCAAGAATGAAGCCGTAAATTCTTATGAATTGTTTTCATGTTCAAACGAGCTAAGAATGATCCTACAAGAGTTTACAAGTTGTTTCCATGTACAAATGGGTCAAGAATGAAGCTACAAGTTGTTTTCAAGTTCGAATAAGTCAAGAATGAAGCCTTAAATTGCTATGAATCGTTTTCATGTTCAATTGAGCTAAGAATGATCCTACAAGAGTTTACAAGTTGTTTCCATGTACAAACGGGTCAAGAAGGAAGCTCCAAGTTGTTTTCAAGTTCGAACGAGTTATAGCCTCAAATTGCTACGAATTGTTTTCATGTTCAAATGAGTTAAGAATGATCCTACAAGAGTTTACAAGTTGTTTCCATGTACAAATGGGTCAAGAATGAAGCTACAAGTTGTTTTCAAGTTCGAATGAGTCAAGAATGAAGTCTTAAATTGCTATGAATTGTTTTCATGTTTAAACGAGCTAAGAATGATCCTACGAGAGTTTACAAGTTGTTTCCATGTACAAACGGGTCAAGAATGAAGCTACAAGTTGTTTTCAAGTTCGAACGAGTCAAGAATGAAGCCGTAAATTGCTATGAATTGTTTTCATGTTCAAACGAGCTAAGAATGATCCTACAAGAGTTTACAAGTTGTTTCCATGTACAAACGGGTCAAGAATGAAGCTCCAAGTTGTTTTCAAGTTAGAACGAGTCAAGAATGAAGCCTTAAATTGCTATGAATTGTCATGTTCAAACGAGCTAAGAATGATCCTACAAGAGTTTACAAGTTGTTTCCATGTACAAACGGGTCAAGAATGAAGCTACAAGTTGTTTTCAAGTTCGAACGAGTCAAGAATGAAGCCGTAAATTGCTATGAATTGTTTTCATGTTCAAACGAGCGAAGAATGATCCTACAAGAGTTTACAAGTTGTTTCCATGTACAAATGGGTCAAGAATGAAGCTACAAGTTGTTTTCAAGTTCGAATAAGTCAAGAATGAAGCCTTCAATTGCTATGAATCGTTTTATTGTTCAAACGAGCTAAGAATGATCCTATAAGAGTTTACAAGTTGTTTCCATGTACAAACGGGTCAAGAATGAAGCTCCAAGTTGTTTTCAAGTTAGAACGAGTCAAGAAGGAAGCCTTAAATTGCTATGAATTGTCATGTTCAAACGAGCTAAGAATGATCCTACAAGAGTTTACAGGTTGTTTCCATGTAGAAACGGGTCAAGAATGAAGCTACAAGTTGTTTTCAAGTTCGAACGAGTCAAGAATGAAGCCGTAAATTGCTATGAATTGTTTTCATGTTCAAACGAGCTAAGAATGATCCTACAAGAGTTTACAAGTTGTTTCCATGTACAAACGGGTCAAGAATGAAGCTCCAAGTTGTTTTCAAGTTAGAACGAGTCAAGAATGAAGCCTTAAATTGCTATGAATTGTGTTCATGTTCAAACGAGCTAAGAATGATCCTACATGAGTTTACAACTTGTTTCCATGTACAAACGGGTCAAGAATGAAGATACAAGTTGTTTTCAAGTTCGAACGAGTTAAGAATAAAGCCTCAAATTGCTAAGAAGTGTATTCATGTTCAAATGAGTTAAGAATAATCCTACAAGAGTTTACAAGTTATTTCCATCTACAAACGGGTCAAAAATGAAGCTACAAGTTGTTTTCAAGTTCGAACGAGTCAAGAATGAAACCTTAAATTGCTATGAATTGTTTTCATGTTCAAATGAGCTAAGAATGATCCTACAAGAGTTTACAAGTTGTTTCCATGTACAAACGGGTCAAGAATGAAGCTCCAAGTTGTTTTCAAGTTAGAACGAGTCAAGCATGAAGCCTTAAATTGCTATGAATTGTTTTCATGTTTAAACGTGCTAAGAATGATCCTACCAGAGTTTACAAGTTATTTCCATATACAAATGGGTCAAAAATGAAGCTATAAGTTGTTTTCAAGTTCGAATAAGTCAAGAATGAAGCCTTAAATTGCTATGAATCGTTTTCATGTTCAAACGAGCTAAGAATGATCCTACAAGAGTTTACAAGTTCTTTCCATGTACAAACGGGTCAAGAAGGAAGCTCCAAGTTGTTTTCAAGTTCAAACGAGTTATAGCCTCAAATTGCTACGAATTGTTTTCATGTTCAAATGAGTTAAGAATGATCCTACAAGAGTTCACAAGTTGTTTCCATGTACAAATGGGTCAAGAATAAAGCTACAAGTTGTTTTCAAGTTTGAACGAGTCAAGAATGAAGGCTTAAATTGCTATGAATTGTTTTCATATTTAAACGTGCTAAGAATGATCCTACAAGAGTTTACAAGTTATTTCCATGTACAAACGGGTCAAGAATGAAGCTACAAGTTATTTTCGAGTTCGAACGAGTCAAGAATGAAGCCTTAAATTGCTATGAATTGTTTTCATGTTCAAACGAGCTAAGAATGATCCTATAAGAGTTTACAAGTTGTTTCCATGTACAAACGGGTCAAGAATGAAGCTCCAAGTTGTTTTCAAGTTAGAACGAGTCAAGAATGAAGCCTTAAATTGCTATGAATTGTCATGTTCAAACGAGCTAAGAATGATCCTACAAGAGTTTACAGGTTGTTTCCATGTAGAAACGGGTCAAGAATGAAGCTACAAGTTGTTTTCAAGTTCGAACGAGTCAAGAATG
This sequence comes from Oenanthe sinensis, assembly GCA_028671895.1. Classification (NCBI taxonomy): domain Eukaryota; kingdom Viridiplantae; phylum Streptophyta; class Magnoliopsida; order Apiales; family Apiaceae; genus Oenanthe; species Oenanthe sinensis. The sequence goes on along the minus strand of CM053799.1, from coordinate 29,924,408 downwards.
AAGCCGTAAATTGCTATGAATTGTTTTCATGTTCAAACGAGCTAAGAATGATCCTACAAGAGTTTACAAGTTGTTTCCATGTACAAACGCGTCAAGAATGAAGCTCCAAGTTGTTTTCAAGTTAGAACGAGTCAAGAATAAAGCCTTAAATTGCTATGAATTGTCATGTTCAAACGAGCTAAGAATGATCCTACAAGAGTTTACAAGTTGTTTCCATGTACAAACGGGTCAAGAATGAAGCTCCAAGTTGTTTTCAAGTTAGAACGAGTCAAAAATGAAGCCTTAAATTGCTATGAATTGTGTTCATGTTCAAACGAGCTAAGAATGATCCTACATGAGTTTACAACTTGTTTCCATGTACAAACGGGTCAAGAATGAAGATACAAGTTGTTTTCAAGTTCGAACGACTTAAGAATAAAGCCTCAAATTGCTAAGAAGTGTATTCATGTTCAAATGAGTTAAGAATAATCCTACAAGAGTTTACAAGTTATTTCCATCTACAAACGGGTCAAAAATGAAGCTACAGGTTGTTTTCAAGTTCGAACGAGTCAAGAATGAAGCCTTAAATTGCTATGAATCGTTTTCATGTTCAAACGAGCTAAGAATGATCCTACAAGAGTTTACAAGTTGTTTCCATGTACAAACGGGTCAAGAAGGAAGCTCCAAGTTGTTTTCAAGTTCGAACGAGTCAAGAATGAAGCCGTAAATTGCTATGAATTGTTTTCATGTTCAAACGAGCTAAGAATGATCCTACAAGAGTTTACAAGTTGTTTCCATGTACAGACGGGTCAAGAATGAAGCTCCAAGTTGTTTTCAAGTTAGAACGAGTCAAGAATGAAGCCTTAAATTGCTATGAATTGTCATGTTCAAACGAGCTAAGAATGATCCTACAAGAGTTTACAAGTTGTTTCCATGTACAAACGGGTCAAGAATGAAGCTCCAAGTTGTTTTCAAGTTAGAACGAGTCAAGAATGAAGCCTTAAATTGCTATGAATTGTCATGTTCAAACGAGCTAAGAATGATCCTACAAGAGTTTACAAGTTGTTTCCATGTACAAACGGGTCAAGAATGAATCTACAAGTTGTTTTCAAGTTCGAACGAGTCAAGAATGAAGCCGTAAATTGCTATGAATTGTTTTCATGTTCAAACGAGCTAAGAATGATCCTACAAGAGTTTACAAGTTGTTTCCATGTACAAATGGGTCAAGAATGAAGCTACAAGTTGTTTTCAAGTTCGAATAAGTCAAGAATGAAGCCTTAAATTGCTATGAATCGTTTTCATGTTCAAACGAGCTAAGAATGATCCTACAAGAGTTTACAAGTTGTTTCCATGTACAAACGGGTCAAGAAGGAAGCTCGAAGTTGTTTTCAAGTTCGAACGAGTTATAGCCTCAAATTGCTACGAATTGTTTTCATGTTCAAATGAGTTAAGAATGATCCTACAAGAGTTTACAAGTTGTTTCCATGTACAAATGGGTCAAGAAAGAAGCTACAAGTTGTTTTCAAGTTCGAACGAGTCAAGAATGAAGTCTTAAATTGCTATGAATTGTTTTCATGTTTAAACGAGCTAAGAATGATCCTACGAGAGTTTACAAGTTGTTTCCATGTACAAACGGGTCAAGAATGAAGCTACAAGTTGTTTTCAAGTTCGAACGAGTCAAGAATGAAGCCGTAAATTGCTATGAATTGTTTTCATGTTCAAACGAGCTAAGAATGATCCTACAAGAGTTTACAAGTTGTTTCCATGTACAAACGGGTCAAGAATGAAGCTCCAAGTTGTTTTCAAGTTAGAACGAGTCAAGAATGAAGCCTTAAATTGCTATGAATTGTCATGTTCAAACGAGCTATGAATGATCCTACAAGAGTTTACAAGTTGTTTCCATGTATAAACGGGTCAAGAATGAAGCTCCAAGTTGTTTTCAAGTTAGAACGAGTCAAGAATGAAGCCTTAAATTGCTATGAATTGTGTTCATGTTCAAACGAGCTAAGAATGATCCCACATGAGTTTACAACTTGTTTCCATGTACAAACGGGTCAAGAATGAAGATACAAGTTGTTTTCAAGTTCGAACGAGTTAAGAATAAAGCCTCAAATTGCTAAGAAGTGTATTCATGTTCAAATGAGTTAAGAATAATCCTACAAGAGTTTACAAGTTATTTCCATCTACAAACGGGTCAAAAATGAAGCTACAAGTTGTTTTCAAGTTCGAACGAGTCAAGAATGAAACCTTAAATTGCTATGAATTGTTTTCATGTTCAAATGAGCTAAGAATGATCCTACAAGAGTTTACAAGTTGTTTCCATGTACAAACGGGTCAAGAATGAAGCTCCAAGTTGTTTTCAAGTTAGAACGAGTCAAGCATGAAGCCTTAAATTGCTATGAATTGTTTTCATGTTTAAACGTGCTAAGAATGATCCTACAAGAGTTTACAAGTTATTTCCATATACAAATGGGTCAAAAATGAAGCTACAAGTTGTTTTCAAGTTCGAATAAGTCAAGAATGAAGCCTTAAATTGCTATGAATCGTTTTCATGTTCAAACGAGCTAAGAATGATCCTACAAGAGTTTACAAGTTCTTTCCATGTACAAACGGGTCAAGAAGGAAGCTCCAAGTTGTTTTCAAGTTCAAACGAGTTATAGCCTCAAATTGCTACGAATTGTTTTCATGTTCAAATGAGTTAAGAATGATCCTACAAGAGTTCACAAGTTGTTTCCATGTACAAATGGGTCAAGAATAAAGCTACAAGTTGTTTTCAAGTTTGAACGAGTCAAGAATGAAGGCTTAAATTGCTATGAATTGTTTTCATATTTAAACGTGCTAAGAATGATCCTACAAGAGTTGACAAGTTATTTCCATGTACAAACGGGTCAAGAATGAAGCTACAAGTTATTTTCAAGTTCGAACGAGTCAAGAATGAAGCCTTAAATTGCTATGAATTGTTTTCATGTTCAAACGAGCTAAGAATGATCCTACAAGAGTTTACAAGTTGTTTCCATGTACAAACGGGTCAAGAATGAAGCTACAAGTTGTTTTCAAGTTCGAACGAGTCAAGAATGAAGCCGTAAATTGCTATGAATTGTTTTCATGTTCAAACGAGCTAAGAATGATCCTACAAGAGTTTACAAGTTGTTTCCATGTACAAATGGGTCAAGAATGAAGCTACAAGTTGTTTTCAAGTTCGAATAAGTCAAGAATGAAGCCTTAAATTGCTATGAATCGTTTTCATGTTCAAACGAGCTAAGAATGATCCTACAAGAGTTTACAAGTTGTTTCCATGTACAAACGGGTCAAGAAGGAAGCTCCAAGTTGTTTTCAAGTTCGAACGAGTTATAGCCTCAAATTGCTACGAATTGTTTTCATGTTCAAATGAGTTAAGAATGATCCTACAAGAGTTTACAAGTTGTTTCCATGTACAAATGGGTCAAGAAAGAAGCTACAAGTTGTTTTCAAGTTCGAACGAGTCAAGAATGAAGTCTTAAATTGCTATGAATTGTTTTCATGTTTAAACGAGCTAAGAATGATCCTACGAGAGTTTACAAGTTGTTTCCATGTACAAACGGGTCAAGAATGAAGCTACAAGTTGTTTTCAAGTTCGAACGAGTCAAGAATGAAGCCGTAAATTGCTATGAATTGTTTTCATGTTCAAACGAGCTAAGAATGATCCTACAAGAGTTTACAAGTTGTTTCCATGTACAAACGGGTCAAGAATGAAGCTCCAAGTTGTTTTCAAGTTAGAACGAGTCAAGAATGAAGCCTTAAATTGCTATGAATTGTCATGTTCAAACGAGCTAAGAATGATCCTACAAGAGTTTACAAGTTGTTTCCATGTATAAACGGGTCAAGAATGAAGCTCCAAGTTGTTTTCAAGTTAGAACGAGTCAAGAATGAAGCCTTAAATTGCTATGAATTGTCATGTTCAAACGAGCTAAGAATGATCCTACAAGAGTTTACAAGTTGTTTCCGTGTACAAACGGGTCAAGAATGAAGCTCCAAGTTGTTTTCAAGTTAGAACGAGTCAAGAATGAAGCCTTAAATTGCTATGAATTGTGTTCATGTTCAAACGAGCTAAGAATGATCCCACATGAGTTTACAACTTGTTTCCATGTACAAACGGGTCAAGAATGAAGATACAAGTTGTTTTCAAGTTCGAACGAGTTAAGAATAAAGCCTCAAATTGCTAAGAAGTGTATTCATGTTCAAATGAGTCAAGAATAATCCTACAAGAGTTTACAAGTTATTTCCATCTACAAACGGGTCAAAAATGAAGCTACAAGTTGTTTTCAAGTTCGAACGAGTCAAGAATGAAACCTTAAATTGCTATGAATTGTTTTCATGTTCAAATGAGCTAAGAATGATCCTACAAGAGTTTACAAGTTGTTTCCATGTACAAACGGGTCAAGAATGAAGCTCCAAGTTGTTTTCAAGTTAGAACGAGTCAAGCATGAAGCCTTAAATTGCTATGAATTGTTTTCATGTTTAAACGTGCTAAGAATGATCCTACAAGAGTTTACAAGTTATTTCCATATACAAATGGGTCAAAAATGAAGCTACAAGTTGTTTTCAAGTTCGAATAAGTCAAGAATGAAGCCTTAAATTGCTATGAATCGTTTTCATGTTCAAACGAGCTAAGAATGATCCTACAAGAGTTTACAAGTTCTTTCCATGTACAAACGGGTCAAGAAGGAAGCTCCAAGTTGTTTTCAAGTTCAAACGAGTTATAGCCTCAAATTGCTACGAATTGTTTTCATGTTCAAATGAGTTAAGAATGATCCTACAAGAGTTCACAAGTTGTTTCCATGTACAAATGGGTCAAGAATAAAGCTACAAGTTGTTTTCAAGTTTGAACGAGTCAAGAATGAAGGCTTAAATTGCTATGAATTGTTTTCATATTTAAACGTGCTAAGAATGATCCTACAAGAGTTGACAAGTTATTTCCATGTACAAACGGGTCAAGAATGAAGCTACAAGTTATTTTCAAGTTCGAACGAGTCAAGAATGAAGCCTTAAATTGCTATGAATTGTTTTCATGTTCAAACGAGCTAAGAATGATCCTATAAGAGTTTACAAGTTGTTTCCATGTACAAACGGGTCAAGAATGAAGCTCCAAGTTGTTTTCAAGTTAGAACGAGTCAAGAATGAAGCCTTAAATTGCTATGAATTGTCATGTTCAAACGAGCTAAGAATGATCCTACAAGAGTTTACAGGTTGTTTCCATGTAGAAACGGGTCAAGAATGAAGCTACAAGTTGTTTTCAATTCGAACGAGTCAAGAATGAAGCCGTAAATTGCTATGAATTGTTTTCATGTTCAAACGAGCTAAGAATGATCCTACAAGAGTTTACAAGTTGTTTCCATGTACAAACGGGTCAAGAATGAAGCTCCAAGTTGTTTTCAAGTTAGAACGAGTCAAGAATGAAGCCTTAAATTGCTATGAATTGTCATGTTCAAACGAGCTAAGAATGATCCTACAAGAGTTTACAAGTTGTTTCCATGTACAAACGGGTTAAGAATGAAGCTCCAAGTTGTTTTCAAGTTAGAACGAGTCAAGAATGAAGCCTTAAATTGCTATGAATTGTGTTCATGTTCAAACGTTCTAAGAATGATCCTACATGAGTTTACAACTTGTTTCCATGTACAAACGGGTCAAGAATGAAGATACAAGTTGTTTTCAAGTTCGAACGACTTAAGAATAAAGCCTCAAATTGCTAAGAAGTGTATTCATGTTCAAATGAGTTAAGAATAATCCTACAAGAGTTTACAAGTTATTTCCATCTACAAACGGGTCAAAAATGAAGCTACAAGTTGTTTTCAAGTTCGAATAAGTCAAGAATGAAGCCTTAAATTGCTATGAATCGTTTTCATGTTCAAACGAGCTAAGAAAGATCCTACAAGAGTTTACAAGTTGTTTCCATGTACAAACGGGTCAAGAAGGAAGCTCCAAGTTGTTTTCAAGTTCGAACGAGTTATAGCCTCAAATTGCTACGAATTGTTTTCATGTTCAAATGAGTTAAGAATGATCCTACAAGAGTTTACAAGTTGTTTCCATGTACAAATGGGTCAAGAATGAAGCTACAATTTGTTTTCAAGTTCGAACGAGTCAAGAATGAAGTCTTAAATTGCTATGAATTGTTTTCATGTTCAAACGAGCTAAGAATGATCCTACGAGAGTTTACAAGTTGTTTCCATGTACAAACGGGTCAAGAATGAAGCTCCAAGTTGTTTTCAAGTTAGAACGAGTCAAGAATGAAGCCTTAAATTGCTATGAATTGTCATGTTCAAACGAGCTAAGAATGATCCTACAAGAGTTTACAAGTTATTTCCATGTACAAACGGGTCAAGAATGAAGCTACAAGTTGTTTTCAAGTTCGAACGAGTCAAGAATGAAGCCTTAAATTGCTATGAATTGTTTTCATGTTCAAACGAGCTAAGAATGATCCTATAAGAGTTTACAAGTTGTTTCCATGTACAAACGGGTCAAGAATGAAGCTCCAAGTTGTTTTCAAGTTAGAACGAGTCAAGAATGAAGCCTTAAATTGCTATGAATTGTCATGTTCAAACGAGCTAAGAATGATCCTACAAGAGTTTACAGGTTGTTTCCATGTAGAAACGGGTCAAGAATGAAGCTACAAGTTGTTTTCAAGTTCGAACGAGTCAAGAATGAAGCCGTAAATTGCTATGAATTGTTTTCATGTTCAAACGAGCTAAGAATGATCCTACAAGAGTTTACAAGTTGTTTCCATGTACAAACGGGTCAAGAATGAAGCTCCAAGTTGTTTTCAAGTTAGAACAAGTCAAGAATGAAGCCTTAAATTGCTATGAATTGTCATGTTCAAACGAGCTAAGAATGATCCTACAAGAGTTTACAAGTTGTTTCCATGTACAAACGGGTCAAGAATGAAGCTCCAAGTTGTTTTCAAGTTAGAACGAGTCAAGAATGAAGCCTTAAATTGCTATGAATTGTGTTCATGTTCAAACGAGCTAAGAATGATCCTACATGAGTTTACAACTTGTTTCCATGTACAAACGGGTCAAGAATGAAGATACAAGTTGTTTTCAAGTTCGAACGACTTAAGAATAAAGCCTCAAATTGCTAAGAAGTGTATTCATGTTCAAATGAGTTAAGAATAATCCTACAAGAGTTTACAAGTTATTTCCATCTACAAACGGGTCAAAAATGAAGCTACAAGTTGTTTTCAAGTTCGAATAAGTCAAGAATGAAGCCTTAAATTGCTATGAATCGTTTTCATGTTCAAACGAGCTAAGAAAGATCCTACAAGAGTTTACAAGTTGTTTCCATGTACAAACGGGTCAAGAAGGAAGCTCCAAGTTGTTTTCAAGTTCGAACGAGTTATAGCCTCAAATTGCTACGAATTGTTTTCATGTTCAAATGAGTTAAGAATGATCCTACAAGAGTTTACAAGTTGTTTCCATGTACAAATGGGTCAAGAATGAAGCTACAATTTGTTTTCAAGTTCGAACGAGTCAAGAATGAAGTCTTAAATTGCTATGAATTGTTTTCATGTTCAAACGAGCTAAGAATGATCCTACGAGAGTTTACAAGTTGTTTCCATGTACAAACGGGTCAAGAATGAAGCTCCAAGTTGTTTTCAAGTTAGAACGAGTCAAGAATGAAGCCTTAAATTGCTATGAATTGTCATGTTCAAACGAGCTAAGAATGATCCTACAAGAGTTTACAAGTTGTTTCCATGTACAAACGGGTCAAGAATGAAGCTACAAGTTGTTTTCAAGTTCGAACGAGTCAAGAATGAAGCCGTAAATTGCTATGAATTGTTTTCATGTTCAAACGAGCTAAGAATGATCCTACAAGAGTTTACAAGTTGTTTCCATGTACAAACGGGTCAAGAATGAAGCTCCAAGTTGTTTTCAAGTTAGAACGAGTCAAGAATGAAGCCTTAAATTGCTATGAGTTGTTTTCATGTTCAAATGAGCTAAGAATGATCCTACAAGAGTTTACAAGTTGTTTCCATGTACAAACGGGTCAAGAATGAAGCTCCAAGTTATTTTCAAGTTAGAACGAGTCAAGAATGAGGCCTTAAATTGCTATGAATTGTGTTCATGTTCAAACGAGATAAGAATGATCCTACATGAGTTTACAACTTGTTTCCATGTACAACGGGTCAGGAATGACGATACAAGTTGTTTTCAAGTTCGAACGAGTTAAGAATGAAGCCTTAAATTGCTATGAATTGTTTTCATGTTCAAAGGAGCTAAGAATGATCCTACAAGAGTTTACAAGTTGTTTCCATGTACAAACGGGTCAAGAAGGTAGCTCCAAGTTGTTTTCAAGTTCGAACGAGTTATAGCCTCAAATTGCTACGACTTGTTTTCATGTTCAAATGAGTTAAGAATGATCCTACAAGAGTTTACAAGTTGTTTCCATGTACAAATGGGTCAAGAATGAAGCTACAAGTTGTTTTCAAGTTTGTACGAGTCAAGAATGAAGGCTTAAATTGCTATGAATTGTTTTCATGTTTAAACGTGCTAAGAATGATCGTACAAGAGTTTACAAGTTATTTCCATGTACAAACGGGTCAAGAATGAAGCTACAAGTTATTTTCAAGTTCGAACGAGTCAAGAATGAAGCCTTAAATTGCTATGAATTGTTTTCATGTTCAAATGAGCTAAGAATGATCCTACAAGAGTTTACAAGTTGTTTCCATGTACAAACGGGTCAAGAATGAAGCTCCAAGTTGTTTTCAAGTTAGAACGAGTCAAGCATGAAGCCTTAAATTGCTATGAATTGTTTTCATGTTTAAACGTGCTAAGAATGATCCTACAAGAGTTTACAAGTTATTTCCATATACAAATGGGTCAAAAATGAAGCTACAAGTTGTTTTCAAGTTCGAATAAGTCAAGAATGAAGCCTTAAATTGCTATGAATCGTTTTCATGTTCAAACGAGCTAAGAATGATCTTACAAGAGTTTACAAGTTGTTTCCATGTACAAACGGGTCAAGAAGGAAGCTCCAAGTTGTTTTCAAGTTCAAACGAGTTATAGCCTCAAATTGCTACGAATTGTTTTCATGTTCAAATGAGTTAAGAATGATCCTACAAGAGTTCACAAGTTGTTTCCATGTACAAATGGGTCAAGAATGAAGCTACAAGTTGTTTTCAAGTTTGAACGAGTCAAGAATGAAGGCTTAAATTGCTATGAATTGTTTTCATATTTTGAAAGGCATATGTTTAGAAGCCTATTTGTTTAGTGAGATGACAACTCAACTCAAACATAGATAATTTGTAAGTAAATATATTATCTGTCACAGGAATCTTCAGTAGGTATTATTTGACAAGAAAAAGAAGATCAAAGTCAATCTACAGACTTGAAGCAGTACTACATTGAAAGAAGTTCAATTTAATTGATCATGCCTCAGTGGAGTATTTAAGTTTGAAGAAGCTACAGTGTCAGAAGATTTAATTATTGTGTGACAACAAATATAGTCAAGTCAGAAGGAGCAGAAGTGAACCATTATAAAAGTCAAGTGAAGAATATTATTTGTTGTGAATCACTCGTGAACCAGACAGTACACGGAGTGTTGACAAAACACAGAGAAGATTCTTTATTACAAAAGAAGTGGTCAGCCACAGTCATCGGTGTGAAGACAGAAGATTTAAATTTATATCATCAACAGTCGTGGAGTCAAGACTTTAATTTAATTCTCTATTAATTAATTAAATTATTTAGTTAATTTAATTGGTAAATTAATTCAATCAGAATTAATTTATTTCTTGAATTGATTAAGAAATTAATTAATTTAGAATTATTTTAGAATGAAGAAGACTTTAATTTAATTCTATTATCAAAAAGATAATTTATTATGTATCCTATTTAATTAGATTAATTCAAAAAGAATTAATTTAATTTATAAGATATATAATAAACTAAATAGAATTTAAATTAAAAAGAAAATAAAAAAAAAGAGGAAAAAGAAGACATATGCTATATATTCAGTCGACCAGATGTTTTAGTCGGGAAGACTTTTGAAAAGTCTCCCGGAGACTTTTCAAAAGTCTCCCCGAGTTGTTGATTTAAATGAAAAACAATATTCATTTCAATTCAAAGCAGGTCGGCAGTAATAATATTCGGGAAGACTTTTAATAAGTCTCTCCGAGATTTTATTAAAAGTCTCTCAAGGTTAAATATGTCTTCCCGAGCTATCAAAGTCTTCCCCAACAAATTAAATGATTTTTCATTTAATTCCAGAAGTCTCTTCAAGCCCAGAAAAAGTCTCCCCGAGGAGAAAAAGTCTCCCCGACCAAGAAAAGTCTCCTGAGCCTGAATTTGTCTATAAATACCAGATTAGATCAGTAGTATTCAACACTTCTATTAACATTCTATTCGGCTTAAACAAAAATTCAAGAGCAGTTAATGTCAAAATCTCTCTAGAATTTTAAGAGCTAAATTAGTGAATATTTATCTGATTTAATCTTGTAACCCACCTCAAGTTTAATATAAGTATTTTACTTGAACTGTGTTTCTTTGATTATTATTTCGTGATAATAATTTAAATTGTTTAATCAAAAATTATCCGAAACAGATTTTAATATTTATTAATGATTGTATTCAACCCCCCCTTCTACAATCATTTGGACCTAACAATTGGTATCAGAGCCATCTGATTGACATAAAAATCAAGATCCTAATATTTTAATTATTAAAAATTCGAAACTTTTAATTTATTAAAAATTCGAAACTTTTAATTTATTAAAAATTCAAAAATTTTAATTTATTAAAAATTCTAAAATTTTTAATTTCTTAAAAATTCAAAATCTCTTTAAATCTTAAAATTTTCAAAACTTTTAATTCATTAAAAATTCGAAATTTTTAATTCTTTAAAAAATTCGAAACTTTTAATTTATTAGAAATTCGAAAATTTTTAATTTCTTAAAAATTCGAAAATTTTTAATTCCTAAAAATCTCAAATCTTTTTAATCTTCCATTATTTTAATATGAGTACTCAAAGAGTGAGTAGCATTAAAATTCCTCCATTTGATAAAGATAATTATAATCTTTGGAAGAGGAAGATGACACTATTTCTTCGAACTGCAAACCCTAAGTACAAAGATATTTTGAAGACCGGTGTTGTTGCTCCAATAACAATCATTCCTGAGCATATGATAGATGGTGTACTTATTCCGCACAGACAATTTGATAAAGAAATTTCTGAGTACACTGATACTGAAAAGGAACTGGATTCTTTGGACACCAGCCTGCAGTTAATTTTAGTAGAATCTCTTGATCCCGGAATGTACAATCATGTTGTTAATTGCAAAAATGCTAAACACATCTGGGAAACGATAGAGATACTAAATGAAGGAACAGAAGAAGTGAGGGAGAACAGATTGGAAATCTTAACGTCTCAATATGAGCATTTTAGATCAAATCCTGGAGAAGGTATCTCTGATGTTTTTGAGAGATACAATAAATTGATAAATGATCTAAATCTCAATGGCAAACACTATACGAAGAAGGAGATTAATAGGAAGTTTTTGCTGACAATGCCAATTCACTTAGAGCATAGGATTACTGCCATCAGGGAGTCAAGGGACATGAATGAAATTTCATTGGAAAGACTTTATGGAGTATTAAAGACCTATGAGCTAGAGCAGATTCAACAGAAAGAAATATATGGCACAGGCAAGGTGGTCAGCAAGTCTACAGCTCTTGTAGCAGAAGTACCAGAACACAGAGAAGCTATGACTGAATCTTCTTCAGTCAAAGTCATTGATCAGGGTATTGTTGCAGAAGTTGGTGCAACTCAAATGAATTCATCTGAAAGTGAATTCTACTCAATGGAAGAACTTGATCAACTTGAGGATGAATCTCTGGCACTGATTGCTAGAAAATTTGGAAATACAAGATTCAGGAGGAACCCTAATTTCAAATTCAAGCCTATGGGAAACAGATTTCAGAGAGGTGGTTCTTCTAGCTCATCCAATACAAGAGGTGGATACAAGACAGGGATGGTTGACAGAAGCAAGATTCGTTGCTTCAACTGCAATGAAATGGGACACTTTGCTACAGATTGTAGAAAGCCCAAGCAGGAAAGAAAGAAGGATTCATATGACGAACTTAAACAGAAATATGAGGCTCTTCTGAAGAAGCATCAGGGAAGATCATACTTAGCAGAAGGAAAAAGCTGGGATGATTCTGACAACGATGAAGAAGAAGATATGGGAAATCTTGCTCTAATGGCCTCTTCTTCTGAAGGATCACAATCCCCACCTCGTCAAGGAATTGAGGTAAATCCTAGCTGTCCTAAAATGTTTAAATTGCTGGGTGAGGATTTAACTAATGCTAGGGATCGAATAAAAGTCTTAATTCTCAAAAATCAAGTTTTATCAGATGAGAATTCTGAATTGAAAAAGCTGAAACTTATAAATGAGAAATTAACTGAAGATGTTGCATTTCAAGTTAATAGAGTCAACTGTTATGTTGAAATTGAAGCCTTTTTGAAGGATAAAATTGAAAAGGAAAAGGTCAGGTGTCAAGCCTATAGAACTGCTTCATTTGTTATGAAAGACCTAGTTGACCAACAAGAGATTAAACGCAAAGTTGGGATAGGTTTTGAATATAACCAATCCGTAGGTAAGGCTAGTAACATTACCCCTTTTAAAAAGACTGCTATAGAAAGGGGTATTCCACATGTTATTAAAGACACTAAGAAACCTCTTTTCATAACTCCTATTGCAGAACCAGTTCTTGATAGTTGTGTAATAGTGGATTATGAAATTAAACTTGAAGATCTTAAAGAGGAAGAGAAAGTACAGGAAAAACCTGTAAGGGACATAAAAGGAATAAATGTCCAGGAAGCTAAATATGTACCTAAAAAACCAATACAAAATGTGAACACTGCTAGTTCATCCACTCCTGTTTTAGGTGCTAATGAGCTTAAGAAAAATCATAACAGACCTAATAAGTTTGTTAATAGTAGGGAAAAGAACAACAGATTCCATGCTACTGAGAACTTTAAAAATGTTAATAAAGTTAAGGTAGAAACTGTTAAGACTCCTGCTATTGTGAATAAAATGCCTACTATTGATGTATGCCATAAACCATGTGGTGTAGATAACTGTATGCTATGTGCTTTCAATGTTATGTCTGCATATTTTAAAAGCATGCATGCTATGAATGTCAATACTACACCTAGACAGCACATAAATCACAGGCATGCTAGATCAAAGACTGCCAGTCCTCCTGTTTCTCAGAAGGAGACATTTTCTCCTAAGCCTGTATACAAAAATGTTAAGGCTGTTTACAAGGAGAAGTGTTCAGTCAAAGTAGTAGATGAGTTTGTCAAGTTGGGTTCTGTTGTTAAACCTGACAAAGGACAATTTTTCAAATATGCTGGGCCCAATCAATGTTGGGTTCCGAAGAAGGCCTAACTCATTTGATGATTGCAGGGTGTAAAACAGGTGAACCGGGTTATTTGGATTCTCGATAGTGGATCCTCACGACACATGACCGGAGATAGAGCCCTGCTATCAAATGTTGTTGAGAGAGCTGGCCCAGTAGTTACCTTTGGAGATGACAGCAAGGGTATGACTAAGGGATATGGCTGTTTAGAAGCTGGCAATGTCGTCATTGATAATGTATCTTTTGTGGAAGGTCTCAAACACAATCTTCTGAGTATCAGTCAGTTTTGTGACAAGGGATACACAGTGAACTTTGTGAAGGAGAGATGTTTGATTTCTCACAAGAAGGATGAAAAGCTTGCTCTTCAGGGAGTAAGGAAAGGAAACTTGTTCGTAGCCGATCTGAACTCAGGTTGCAGAGATGAAGTCAATTGTTTTTATGCTAAAGCTTCGTCAGATGAAAGTTGGCTATGGCACAAGAAACTCTCACACCTTAATTTCAAATCTATGAATTCTCTAGTCAAAAGAGAATTAGTGAGAGGACTGCCTCAATTGGAATTCACTCAAGAAGGACTTTGTGAGGCATGTCAGAAAGGGAAAGCAAAGAAAGCATCACATCCAAGCACTGACACATCTAGTATTACTGAGCCACTACAATTAATTCATATGGATTTATTTGGTCCAGTTAATGTTATGTCAATATCACATAAAAGATATGCCTTGGTGATTGTTGATGACTATTCAAAGTATACATGGGTTTTATTCCTGCACTCAAAGGATGAAACTCCTCAAGTGGTGATTGATCATATAAAAATGATTGAGTTGGATTCGAAGCTTCCAGTTAGAGCTATAAGGTCAGACAATGGAACTGAGTTCAAGAATGCAGTTCTGAATGACTTTTGTTCTGAAAAGGGAATAACTAGACAATTCTCAGCACCTAGAACTCCGCAACAGAATGGAGTTGTAGAAAGGAAGAATCGTACATTAATAGAAGCTGCAAGGACTATGCTGAGTGAATCAAGGCTTCCAATGTACTTTTGGGCTGAAGCTGTAAATACTGCATGTTATACCCAGAATCGAACTCTGATCAACAAGGACTTAATGAAGACACCCTACGAAATAATGGCTAACAAGAAACCAACGCTCAAGTACTTTCATGTATTTGGTGCTAAATGCTTTGTACTTAAAGACGGAGAAGAACGTATTGGGAAGTTCGAAGCTAAAGCTCTAGAAGCTATTTTTGTTGGTTATTCTAAAAGATCTTATCGGGTGTATATTATTGATCAACATCATGTCAAAGAAAGTGTCAATGTAACTTTTGATGACACAAAATTCCCTAACATCCAAAATGATGATCCATCTGAAACTCTTAAGTTCAACAATATGCCAGACTCACACTCAGATGATGAAAACGAACCTGAGGCTGCAACAGGAAACAACAATGTTAATAATGCTGATGATCCAAGTGCTAGTGGTGGAAACAGTGGAAACTCTGGAGATACCCCTAACACACAAGGAGATTCATCAAGAGATCATAGCAGCAACTCAGGGGGAGGAGATGAAGGATCAGCAAATCAAACACAACATCACAATGAAATTCAAGGCGAATCATCAAGATCTAATCTGCCAAGTCAGAGAATTTGGAGTAAAGCTCATCCTTTTGAGCTGATCATTGGTGATCCAGATGTTGGTGTTAGAACAAGAGGTGCTACACAGAATCAATGCAATTATTCTGGGTTTCTATCTGAAATGGAACCTAAGAAAATAGAAGAAGCACTCTCTGATCCTGATTGGGTGATTGCTATGCAAGATGAACTCAATCAATTTGAATCTCAAGAAGTTTGGAAACTGGTACCCAGACCGAAGGACAAGACTGTAATTGGCACACGATGGGTATTCAGAAACAAGTTAGATGAAGATGGCATTGTAATAAGAAACAAAGCCAGACTGGTTGCAAAAGGTTATTCCCAAGCTGAAGGAATTGATTATGATGAAACCTACGCTCCAGTTGCAAGACTTGAGGCTATCAGGATGCTTCTGGCATTCGCAGCTCACTCCAATTTTAAAGTTTAACAAATGGACGTGAAGAGTGCATTCCTGAATGGAAAGCTAGCTGAAGAGGTATATGTACAACAGCCCCCAGGCTTTGAAGATCCAGATCACATGGACTTTGTATATTTTCTTTTCAAGGCTATCTACGGTCTCAAACAAGCACCCAGAACATGGTATGACACTCTTTCTGAATTTCTTCTTGAAAATGCTTTTGTTAGAGGAGTCATAGATAAAACTTTATTTTATAAGAAACACAATAATGATCTGATAATGGTACAAGTATATGTTGATGACATAATATTTGGGTCTACTAATGATAACTTGTGCAAGAGATTTGCTAAGTTAATGCAGAGTAGGTATGAGATGAGCTTAATGGGAGAGCTGAAATTCTTCCTTGGACTTCAAGTGAGTCAAAGAATAGATGGAATATTCATTTGTCAGTCCAAGTACCTTAAAGAACTTCTGAAGAAGTATCACATGGAAGATTCAGCATCTGCAAGAACTCCCTCATCTACAGCTGTCAAGCTTGGAGTATGTGAAAACTCAATAAAGGTAGACATCACAAGCTACAGAGGTATGATTGGATCTCTACTTTACCTAACTGCAAGCCGACCAGATATTATGTATGCCACTTGTATATGTGCAAGGTTCCAAGCGGATCCTAGAGATATTCATCTTGTTGCTGTGAAAAGAATCTTAAGATATCTTAAGGGTACACCTAATCTTGGTATCTGGTACCCTAAAGAATCTGGTTTTAAACTAATAGGATATACAGATTCTGATTATGCAGGTAGTGTTGTTGATAGGAAGAGCACCTCAGGGAGCTGTCAATTCCTAGGAAGAAGATTGATTTCCTGGTACAGCAAGAAACAGCAAACAGTTTCCAATTCTACAGCAGAGGCTGAGTACATTGCTGCGGGAAGCTGTTGCGCTCAGATCTTATGGATAAGAAATCAACTCAGAGATTATGGCTTTATGTTAAATAAAATTCCTATTTTATGTGATAACACAAGTGCCATTGCAATCTCCAACAACCCTGTACAGCACACGAGGACAAAGCACATAGATATCAGGTATCATTTTATTCGAGAACATGTTATGAATGGTACTGTGGAATTACACTTTGTACCCACAGAAGAACAGACTGCAGATATTTTTACTAAGCCACTGGATGAATCCACATTCACCAGGTTGGTTGGTGAACTTGGGATGTTGAATAGTTCTTCATCTTGAACCCCAGTTCACATCTGCATTATGTTCTTAAATAAAATTACAAGTGTTTGTTATATAAATATTTGTCACAACACTTGTGAATTTATTTTACTAAATTCTAGTTCTCGAATGTGTGTTTAGTGTAAATTATTATAATATTTTATTTTATCTATTTTTGGTTGTATACTACTATATTGTAATCTTACATTATTATCTTTAAAATAATTTAATCAAAATTTTACAAGTTAGAATTTTGGTGAAAATTATTTTTATGAGAAAATAATCAAACATTTAAGTATAATTATTATTAGTACAATTCAATATTTTGTGTTATTATATTTTAGTATATTATTAAAAAATATTTCGGATTATATATATATATATATATATATATATATATATATTATATTTTGTTTTTAATATATACATATATGTAATTCGGGAAGACTTTTGATTCTCAGAGAGACTTTTGAAAAGTCTCCCCGAGATATTCAAAATGTCTCCCCGAGTTTTGTATATATATATATATTATATTATATATGTTATATACTAGTTTATTTAAAATAAAATAAATCAAGAGAGACTTTTATTTCAATTTTAAAAATTTTCTGCTCAAAATTTAAAAGTCTCCCCGAGAATTTAAAATGTCTCCCCGAGACATTTTAAAAGTCTCCTTGATCTTTCAATGTCTCACCGAATCTTCTTTTTCTTTTATTATTTATTTAATGTTGTTTTATTTTTGTTGTTATTTTAAATTTTCTTTCCTTTTCTTTCAAAAGTCTCCCCGAGACTTTTGAGAAAGTCTCCCCGAGACACAAATGTCTCCCCGAGACATAAAAGTCTCCCCGAGACTTTGCCTATATATAAATGTTCAGTTTTCATTCTCTAATCCTATCTAATCCTATTCTATTCCGTTTTTAATTGCCAAACCCAATCAAACTCTTGCAAATTTTTCTCTCTATTAAACAAATTGTGTGTGTAAGTTTTTTTTCTTAATTAGTTATTTACTAAATCTTAATCAGTTTTTTTTTCTTCTTCTTCTAAATTTAACTGATTAATGGGTTTAGAAATAATTGTAAAATTTTTGATCACTTATTTAATTTCACCTGTTCTCTTTATTTTCTAATAAATTACATTGTTTGTTACGCAGATAAATTATAATGGCCGCTGTCTTTGAAATCTGCAAGACTAACTATGTAGGGTACTTTGATCCTACAAGATGTCCAGAACCCAGATTCATTCCCTGGATTCGATTTCTCAATGAGCATCCTATGATCGGAACTTCAATATCCCTGGACCCTGTTCTGAAGATTGATCCACTGAAGGCTCTCTACTCTACAGCTGTTAATTGCTCAACCAGCACGTCAACTCGCTTCGCATTCAAAGTAAGAGGAAGAGATTACTGGGTAACAGATATTGATGTAAACAGGATTCTAGGTTTTCCAACAGACAACTTTGATCCACTACCAACACCACAGGAGTTGATAGAATTCTTTCAAACTATCCAGTATCAAGGTGAATTTAATATGGTTAGACTGTCCAAGACTCATCTAGTAAGTGAGTGGGACTACATCTTTGATACACTGGCCAAGGTATTTTCTCCATGTCTGAAGAATAGTTTTCACAACATTCCTCTGCTTTTACAAAACATAGGATTTGCTGTGACACATAACCGGAGAATAAATTTTGGGAAATTAATTTTGAAAGAGATAATCAGGAAAATGGGTACTTTTTCAAGCAGAAGTCTTACAGAAGATCATACAGTTCATTGCTACTATCCAAGATTTCTGACTTTGTTTTTGAATGACAAGCTAACTAATGAACACAAAGTGTTATTTAACAATTCACCTATAGTAAGATCGCTTTCCACACAAAGAAATCTTTTTACAAGGTTGTCGAAGGCAAACAAACTACCAGGTGTTCCTGTAATTTATACACCATACATGGCTCAATTCATTCATCAACAACAAAATCAAGCACCAGCACCAGTGTTTGATGCAGGACCTCTACAAATGATTCCTGCTCCTCCAAGTGAAGATGAAGATGAACAAGTTGAACAACTTGAAGAACATCATGCTCAAGCAGAACCAATTGCCTCTGCTCCTGTAAGTACTCAGGTAAGGAATTCTTCTATTGTGAATTTTGACTTAAATCTTGACTTCAAATATATCAGTGTTAAGCCCCCAGTGGCTATTAGGATAGATCATGAGTCTGAAATCCAACAGTTTCTGACACAGGTCTTAGATCCATACACTGCTACTTCGTCATCACAATCTCTCTCCCAAACACAGAAGAGAAAACATACACAGTTAGGGAGTGAAGAAGACTTGATTCCTGCTCCACAGAAGAAGCAAATGCTTGGTACTTCATCTACCCTAGTAATGGTAGAACATGATGCTTCACAACATCAAGTGCCTTCACAGGCTTTAGGAGGAAACTTGGATCTCTCGCTGATTCCTAGATCCTTGCCTACCTCCCCGGATGGATCATATCCGGAATCTGAAAAGATCTACTCATCATCTCAAGATGATCAGCAACTCTTTGAGTCTTACCCTGAGGCAACTCAGTTTTCTATTCCAAAAGAAACGCAAGACTTTATTGAGGATTGGAACTTGCAAAGTTCCATTGCACCACCAGTGACCTCTCATGAAGGGGCTTTGGTGATCTATACTGCAGGTACATCTGAAGGCTCGGATTTTGAGTTAAACACGAGCGAAGAAAGGCAAACACTGTGTGATACACCTACACGTGAGGTGAGTGAAACACTCTTGCAAATAGGAAAAATGAGTGCACACACAGGCACAGAAAGTGAGATGCAAAATATGTTACTGTCCTTTCAACAACAGATGGATGCACTGAAAGCAGAAAATGCACAACTTCGAGCTCAAGTCAATGCTCAAAATTCTTCAGATCCAGTTACAAATCAGTTTTCTCTTATTAGAAAGGATCTTGAAGAAGTAAAGGCAACTGTGCTTCTCAAAACAAATGATGTGAATCAAACGCAAGGTGTTATAGCAGCTGATATCAAGGACTTGAGACAGAATCAAATTCAAATTGCTGATAATCTCACAGAGATAAATAAGATCTCAAATCGTATTGATGTTCTAGAAGATGATTATCATCAGTACAATGCTCTTAATTCCTCGAGATTTGCAATGATTGAAAGAGGCATAGATCAGCTGAATGAAGGTTTGAGGCATGTCTACAATATGGTAAAGTCTGGAACTACACCCATCCCAGAACAACAACAATTCTTTGAAGGGACTTCAGTCAAGGATCCCTCAACTAAGGGGGAGAAGGTACAAGAAAAAGCTTCAGTCAAAGGAAAAGGGAAAATGCATGACACAGTACAAGAAGCTGCTACAGATCAATACAAGTCAGATCAATCCTACTATGCAGCAGAACAAGATTTTTCTTTCTTTGAACCAGAACAACAAACTCCTGGAAAATCAAATTTTGGTGATACTGAAACAGGTGAGTTTGACAGAGAATTTCTTTTCTCTGATGAAACAGAAAGAAATGCTGAGCTAGATGAAGAACTTAGAAGATTTCAAGAAGAATCCATAGAGAAAAACTTTGAGTTAGATGCAAGGATTTTTGAAATGCAAAATGAAGCTCAAGCAAGAAAAGACAAGCTTGATAAGCTTAAGGCTCTCCTACAAGTTAAAACCAAGGAGAACAAGGAAGCAGCTGCACAAAAGCAAAAGCTATGGGATGCTGCAATCACTGCCAAGAGGGAAGACATTAAAAGAAAGTTTGGACCAAAATGGGATCAAGCTAGAATGATCATGGATCAACCTCAGATTGGCACATATCAAGACAGAGAGGTATCCGGCATGATAGGTGAACTATTCACTGCCAATACAACTGTAGATCTTTACATGGCTGCATTAAAGCTAGAGGTCAGGTATATCACAGTTGAAGTAAATGTAGATGGCTGGCATATCATAATTCATCTTGATAATTATGGTTTCTACAAAGTCTCGTTGGACTTCTTCAGAACAAGAACACCCTCTGAGTTATGGGTTATGCTGTGTAAAGTAAAAAGAAGTTCAGAGATGAATGAAATACTCCGAGATCACATTCGAGACTTTGCTACTCTAAGGAGTCCAGAAATCATACCTGAACCTTATGAAGTAAGGTTTGTAAAAAATAATCGATATCAAATAATTCGTCTCAATTCAGAGTCTATGACTGGATATCCTTTGAACTACTTAATAGACGTAGAGAAAATGCTACGGTCTGAAGGATTTCAAAGTCAAGCTAAATCAGTTGCTGCTGATTATATCCAAGACTACTGTATGTCTAAAGATATTGATTTTTACAAGCAATGGAAAGGACTAGAAGAGTTCAAGCAACCAACTTCAATTCCACATGATCCTCTTGATAATGAAGTTTTGTATAGACTTTCTATATCAGAACAAAACAAGGCGTATGGGGTTTCTGGAAGCTCTCAGACAGTACCTGAACCAGAACCACGCACACCTATTGTTGGTGTTGAAGAAACAGAAGAAGGTGAAATACAGTCTCAAGATGATCAGATTTGAAGAAATGTTAACATCTTTTGTTACTAGAACTAGGATAGATCAAGATAGAAATCTGTACTATTTGTTCAGTCTAGAGGAACAACTATCTTGTATTTATCATTAATGTTTGAATCTGGAAATGTTTAATATAAACCAGAACTAAGTTTGTTTATTTACAAGTTTTATTGTTATATCTTTTTCTTGTTTGTTAGTTGAGTTATCCTCTAGTGATTTGCTTGTTATTGTTTAACAAACAAATAGGGGGAGATTGAAAGGCATATGTTTAGAAGCCTATTTGTTTAGTGAGATGACAACTCAACTCAAACATAGATAATTTGTAAGTAAATATATTATCTGTCACAGGAATCTTCAGTAGGTATTATTTGACAAGAAAAAGAAGATCAAAGTCAATCTACAGACTTGAAGCAGTACTACATTGAAAGAAGTTCAATTTAATTGATCATGCCTCAGTGGAGTATTTAAGTTTGAAGAAGCTACAGTGTCAGAAGATTTAATTATTGTGTGACAACAAATATAGTCAAGTCAGAAGGAGCAGAAGTGAACCATTATAAAAGTCAAGTGAAGAATATTATTTGTTGTGAATCACTCGTGAACCAGACAGTACACGGAGTGTTAACAAAACACAGAGAAGATTCTTTATTACAAAAGAAGTGGTCAGCTACAGTCATCGGTGTGAAGACAGAAGATTTAAATTTATATCATCAACAGTCGTGGAGTCAAGACTTTAATTTAATTCTCTATTAATTAATTAAATTATTTAGTTAATTTAATTGGTAAATTAATTCAATCAGAATTAATTTATTTCTTGAATTGATTAAGAAATTAATTAATTTAGAATTATTTTAGAATGAAGAAGACTTTAATTTAATTCTATTATCAAAAAGATAATTTATTATGTATCCTATTTAATTAGATTAATTCAAAAAGAATTAATTTAATTTATAAGATATATAATAAACTAAATAGAATTTAAATTAAAAAGAAAATAAAAAAAAAAAGAGGAAAAAGAAGACATATGCTATATATTCAGTCGACCAGATGTTTTAGTCGGGAAGACTTTTGAAAAGTCTCCCGGAGACTTTTCAAAAGTCTCCCCGAGTTGTTGATTTAAATGAAAAACAATATTCATTTCAATTCAAAGCAGGTCGGCAGTAATAATATTCGGGAAGACTTTTAATAAGTCTCTCCGAGATTTTATTAAAAGTCTCTCAAGGTTAAATATGTCTTCCCGAGCTATCAAAGTCTTCCCCAACAAATTAAATGATTTTTCATTTAATTCCAGAAGTCTCTTCAAGCCCAGAAAAAGTCTCCCCGAGGAGAAAAAGTCTCCCCGACCAAGAAAAGTCTCCTGAGCCTGAATTTGTCTATAAATACCAGATTAGATCAGTAGTATTCAACACTTCTATTAACATTCTATTCGGCTTAAACAAAAATTCAAGAGCAGTTAATGTCAAAATCTCTCTAGAATTTTAAGAGCTAAATTAGTGAATATTTATCTGATTTAATCTTGTAACCCACCTCAAGTTTAATATAAGTATTTTACTTGAACTGTGTTTCTTTGATTATTATTTCGTGATAATAATTTAAATTGTTTAATCAAAAATTATCCGAAACAGATTTTAATATTTATTAATGATTGTATTCAACCCCCCCTTCTACAATCATTTGGACCTAACATATTTAAACGTGCTAAGAATGATCCTACAAGAGTTTACAAGTTATTTCCATGTACAAACGGGTCAAGAATGAAGCTACAAGTTATTTTCGAGTTCGAACGAGTCAAGAATGAAGCCTTAAATTGCTATGAATTGTTTTCATGTTCAAACGAGCTAAGAATGATCCTATAAGAGTTTACAAGTTGTTTCCATGTACAAACGGGTCAAGAACGAAGCTCCAAGTTGTTTTCAAGTTAGAACGAGTCAAGAATGAAGCCTTAAATTGCTATGAATTGTCATGTTCAAACGAGCTAAGAATGATCCTACAAGAGTTTACAGGTTGTTTCCATGTAGAAACGGGTCAAGAATGAAGCTACAAGTTGTTTTCAAGTTCGAACGAGTCAAGAATGAAGCCGTAAATTGCTATGAATTGTTTTCATGTTCAAACGAGCTAAGAATGATCCTACAAGAGTTTACAAGTTGTTTCCATGTACAAACGGGTCAAGAATGAAGCTCCAAGTTGTCTTCAAGTTAGAACGAGTCAAGAATGAAACCTTAAATTGCTATGAATTGTCATGTTCAAACGAGCTAAGAATGATCCTACAAGAGTTTACAAGTTGTTTCCATGTACAAACGGGTCAAGAATGAAGCTCCAAGTTGTTTTCAAGTTAGAACGAGTCAAGAATGAAGCCTTAAATTGCTATGAATTGTGTTCATGTTCAAACGAGCTAAGAATGATCCTACATGAGTTTACAACTTGTTTCCATGTAAAAACGGGTCAAGAATGAAGATACAAGTTGTTTTCAAGTTCGAACGAGTGAAGAATAAAGCCTCAAATTGCTAAGAAGTGTATTCATGTTTAAATGAGTTAAGAATAATCCTACAAGAGTTTACAAGTTATTTCCATCTACAAACGGATCAAAAATGAAGCTACAAGTTGTTTTCAAGTTCGAACGAGTCAAGAATGAAGCCTTAAATTGCTATGAATCGTTTTCATGTTCAAACGAGCTAAGAATGATCCTAAAAGAGTTTACAAGTTGTTTCCATGTACAAACGGGTCAAGAAGGAAGCTCCAAGTTGTTTTCAAGTTCGAACGAGTTATAGCCTCAAATTGCTACGACTTGTTTTCATGTTCAAATGAGTTAAGAATGATCCTACAAGAGTTTACAAGTTGTTTCCATGTACAAATGGGTCAAGAATGAAGCTACAAGTTGTTTTCAAGTTTGTACGAGTCAAGAATGAAGGCTTAAATTGCTATGAATTGTTTTCATGTTTAAACGTGCTAAGAATGATCCTACAAGAATTTACAAGTTATTTCCATGTACAAACGGGTCAAGAATGAAGCTACAAGTTATTTTCAAGTTCGAACGAGTCAAGAATGAAGCCTTAAATTGCTATGAATTGTTTTCATGTTCAAATGAGCTAAGAATGATCCTACAAGAGTTTACAAGTTGTTTCCATGTACAAACGGGTCAAGAATGAAGCTCCAAGTTGTTTTCAAGTTAGAACGAGTCAAGAATGAAGCCTTAAATTGCTATGAATTGTTTTCATGTTCAAATGAGCTAAGAATGATCCTACAAGAGTTTACAGGTTGTTTCCATGTAGAAACGGGTCAAGAATGAAGCTAAAAGTTGTTTTCAAGTTCGAACGAGTCAAGAATGAAGCCGTAAAATGCTATGAATTGTTTTCATGTTCAAACGAGCTAAGAATGATCCTACAAGAGTTTACAAGTTGTTTCCATGTACAAACGGGTCAAGAATGAAGCTCCAAGTTGTTTTCAAGTTAGAACGAGTCAAGAATGAAGCCATAAATTGCAATGAATTGTGTTCATGTTCAAACGAGCTAAGAATGATCCTACATGAGTTTACAACTTGTTTTCATGTACAAACGGGTCAAGAATGAAGCTCCAAGTTGTTTTCAAGTTAGAACGAGTCAAGAATGAAGCCTTAAATTGCTATGAATTGTGTTCATGTTCAAACGAGCTAAGAATGATCCTACATGAGTTTACAACTTGTTTCCATGTACAAACGGGTCAAGAATGAAGATACAAGTTGTTTTCAAGTTCGAACGAGTTAAGAATAAAGCCTCAAAATGCTATGAAGTGTATTCATGTTCAAATGAGTTAAGAATAATCCTACAAGAGTTTACAAGTTATTTCCATCTACAAACGGGTCAAAAATGAAGCTACAACTTGTTTTCAAGTTCGAACGAGTCAAGAATGAAGCCTTAAATTGCTATGAATCATTTTCATGTTCAAACGAGCTAAGAATGATCCTACAAGAGTTTACAAGTTGTTTCCATGTACAAATGGGTCAAGAATGAAGCTACAAGTTGTTTTCAAGTTTGTACGAGTCAAGAATGAAGGCTTAAATTGCTATGAATTGTTTTCATGTTTAAACGTGCTAAGAATGATCCTACAAGAGTTTACAAGTTATTTCCATGTACAAACGGGTCAAGAATGAAGCTACAAGTTATTTTCAAGTTCGAACGAGTCAAGAATGAAGCCTTAAATTGCTATGAATTGTTTTCATGTTCAAATGAGCTAAGAATGATCCTACAAGAGTTTACAAGTTATTTCTATGTACAAAAGGTTCAAAAATGAAGCTACAAGTTGTTTTCAAGTTCGAATAAGTCAAGAATGAAGCCTTAAATTGCTATGAATCGTTTTCATGTTCAAACGAGCTAAGAATGATCCTACAAGAGTTTACAAGTTGTTTCCATGTACAAACGGGTCAAGAAGGAAGCTCCAAGTTGTTTTCAAGTTCGAACGAGTTATAGCCTCAAATTGCTACGAATTGTTTTCATGTTCAAATGAGTTAAGAATGATCCTACAGGAGTTCACAAGTTGTTTCCATGTACAAATGGGTCAAGAATGAAGCTACAAGTTGTTTTCAAGTTTGAACGAGTCAAGAATGAAGGCTTAAATTGCTATGAATTGTTTTCATATTTAAACGTGCTAAGAATGATCCTACAAGAGTTTACATGTTATTTCCATGTACAAACGGGTCAAGAATGAAGCTACAAGTTATTTTCGAGTTCGAACGAGTCAAGAATGAAGCCTTAAATTGCTATGAATTGTTTACATGTTCAAATGAGCTAAGAATAATCCTACAAGAGTTTACAAGTTGTTTCCATGTACAAACGGGTCAAGAAGGAAGCTCCAAGTTGTTTTGAAGTTCGAACGAGTTATAGCCTCAAATTGCTACGAATTGTTTTCATGTTCAAATGAGTTAAGAATGATCCTACAAGAGTTTACAAGTTGTTTCCATGTACAAACGGGTCAAGAATGAAGCTAAAAGTTGTTTTCAAGTTCGAACGAGTCAAGAATGAAGCCGTAAATTGCTATGAATTGTTTTCATGTTCAAACGAGCTAAGAATGATCCTACAAGAGTTTACAAGTTGTTTCCATCTACAAACGGGTCAAGAATGAAGCTAAAAGTTGTTTTCAAGTTCGAACGAGTCAAGAATGAAGCCGTAAAATGCTATGAATTGTTTTCATGTTCAAACGAGCTAAGAATGATCCTACAAGAGTTTACAAGTTGTTTCCATGTACAAACCGGTCAAGAATGAAGCTCCAAGTTGTTTTCAAGTTAGAACGAGTCAAAAATGAAGTCTTAAATTGCTATGAATTGTGTTCATGTTCAAACGAGCTAAGAATGATCCTACATTAATTTACAACTTGTTTCCATGTACAAACGGGTCAAGCATGAAGATACAACTTGTTTTCAAGTTCGAACGAGTTAAGAATAAAGCCTCAAATTGCTAAGAAGTGTATTCATGTTCAAATGAGTTAAGAATAATCCTACAAGAGTTTACAAGTTATTTCCATCTACAAACGGGTCAAAAATGAAGCTACAAGTTGTTTTCAAGTTCGAACGAGTCAAGAATGAAGCCTTAAATTGCTATGAATCGTTTTCATGTTCAAACGAGCTAAGAATGATCCTATAAGAGTTTACAAGTTGTTTCCATGTACAAACGGGTCAAGAATGAAGCTCCAAGTTGTTTTCAAGTTAGAACGAGTCAAGAATGAAGCCTTAAATTGCTATGAATTGTCATGTTCAAACGAGCTAAGAATGATCCAACAAGAGTTTACAGGTTGTTTCCATGTAGAAACGGGTCAAGAATGAAGCTACAAGTTATTTTCAAGTTCGAACGAGTCAAGAATGAAGCCGTAAATTGCTATGAATTGTTTTCATGTTCAAACGAGCTAAGAATGATCCTACAAGAGTTTACAAGTTGTTTCCATGTACAAACGGGTCAAGAATGAAGCTCCAAGTTGTTTTCAAGTTAGAACGAGTCAAGAATGAAGCCTTAAATTGCTATGAATTGTCATGTTCAAACGAGCTAAGAATGATCCTACAAGAGTTTACAAGTTGTTTCCATGTACAAACGGGTCAAGAATGAAGCTCCAAGTTGTTTTCAAGTTAGAACGAGTCAAGAATGAAGCCATAAATTGCTATGAATTGTGTTCATGTTCAAACGAGCTAAGAATGATCCTACATGAGTTTACAACTTGTTTCCATGTACAAACGGGTCAAGAATGAAGATACAAGTTGTTTTCAAGTTCGAACGAGTTAAGAATAAAGCCTCAAATTGCTAAGAAGTGTATTCATGTTCAAATGAGTTAAGAATAATCCTAAAAGAGTTTACAAGTTATTTCCATCTACAAACGGGTCAAAAATGAAGCTACAAGTTGTTTTCAAGTTCGAACGAGTCAAGAATGAAGCCTTAAATTGCTATGAATCGTTTTCATGTTCAAACGAGCTAAGAATGATCCTAAAAGAGTTTACAAGTTGTTTCCATGTACAAACGGGTCAAGAAGGAAGCTCCAAGTTGTTTTCAAGTTCGAACGAGTTATAGCCTCAAATTGCTACGACTTGTTTTCATGTTCAAATGAGTTAAGAATGATCCTACAAGAGTTTACAAGTTGTTTCCATGTACAAATGGGTCAAGAATGAAGCTACAAGTTGTTTTCAAGTTTGTACGAGTCAAGAATGAAGGCTTAAATTGCTATGAATTGTTTTCATGTTTAAACGTGCTAAGAATGATCCTACAAGAGTTTACAAGTTATTTCCATGTACAAATGGGTCAAAAATGAAGCTACAAGTTGTTTTCAAGTTCGAATAAGTCAAGAATGAAGCCTTAAATTGCTATGAATCGTTTTCATGTTCAAACGAGCTAAGAATGATCCTACAATAGTTTACAAGTTGTTTCCATGTACAAACGGGTCAAGAATGAAGCTAAAAGTTGTTTTCAAGTTCGAACGAGTCAAGAATGAAGCCGTAAATTGCTATGAATTGTTTTCATGTTCAAACGAGCTAAGAATGATCCTACAAGAGTTTACAAGTTGTTTCCATCTACAAACGGGTCAAGAATGAAGCTAAAAGTTGTTTTCAAGTTCGAACGAGTCAAGAATGAAGCCGTAAATTACTATGAATTGTTTTCATGTTCAAACGAGCTAAGAATGATCCTACAAGAGTTTACAAGTTGTTTCCATGTACAAACGGGTCAAGAATGAAGCTCCAAGTTGTTTTCAAGTTAGAACGAGTCAAAAATGAAGCCTTAAATTGCTATGAATTGTGTTCATGTTCAAACGAGCTAAGAATGATCCTACATGAGTTTACAACTTGTTTCCATGTACAAACGGGTCAAGAATGAAGATACAAGTTGTTTTCAAGTTCGAACGAGTTAAGAATAAAGCCTCAAATTGCTAAGAAGTGTATTCATGTTCAAATGAGTTAAGAATAATCCTACAAGAGTTTACAAGTTATTTCTATCTACAAACGGGTCAAAAATGAAGCTACAAGTTGTTTTCAAGTTCGAACGAGTCAAGAATGAAGCCTTAAATTGCTATGAATCGTTTTCATGTTCAAACGAGCTAAGAATGATCCTAAAAGAGTTTACAAGTTGTTTCCATGTACAAACGGGTCAAGAAAGAAGCTCCAAGTTGTTTTCAAGTTCGAACGAGTTATAGCCTCAAATTGCTACGACATGTTTTCTAGTTCAAATTAGTTAAGAATGATCCTACAAGAGTTTACAAGTTGTTTCCATGTACAAACGGGTCAAGAATGAAGATACAAGTTGTTTTCAAGTTCGAACGAGTTAAGAATAAAGCCTCAAATTGCTAAGAAGTGTATTCATGTTCAAATGAGTTAAGAATAATCCTAAAAGAGTTTACAAGTTATTTCCATCTACAAACGGGTCAAAAATGAAGCTACAAGTTGTTTTCAAGTTCGAACGAGTCAAGAATGAAGACTTAAATTGCTATGAATCGTTTTCATGTTCAAACGAGCTAAGAATGATCCTAAAAGAGTTTACAAGTTGTTTCCATGTACAAACGGGTCAAGAAGGAAGCTCCAAGTTGTTTTCAAGTTCGAACGAGTCAAGAATGAAGCCTTAAATTGCTATGAATTGTTTTCATGTTTAAACGTGCTAAGAATGATCTTACAAGAGTTTACAAGTTATTTCCATGTACAAATGGGTCAAAAATGAAGCTACAAGTTGTTTTCAAGTTCGAATAAGTCAAGAATGAAGCCTTAAATTGCTATGAATCGTTTTCATGTTCAAACGAGCTAAGAATGATCCTACAAGAGTTTACAAGTTGTTTCCATGTACAAACGGGTCAAGAAGGAAGCTCCAAGTTGTTTTCAAGTTCGAACGAGTTATAGCCTCAAATTGCTACGAATTGTTTTCATGTTCAAATGAGTTAAGAATGATCCTACAAGAGTTTACAAGTTGTTTCCATGTACAAACGGGTCAAGAATGAAGCTAAAAGTTGTTTTCAAGTTCGAACGAGTCAAGAATGAAGCCGTAAATTGCTATGAATTATTTTCATGTTCAAACGAGCTAAGAATGATCCTACAAGAGTTTACAAGTTGTTTCCATCTACAAACGGGTCAAGAATGAAGCTAAAAGTTGTTTTCAAGTTCGAACGAGTCAAGAATGAAGCCGTAAATTGCTATGAATTGTTTTCATGTTCAAACGAGCTAAGAATGATCCTACAAGAGTTTACAAGTTGTTTCCATGTACAAACGGGTCAAGAATGAAGCTCCAAGTTGTTTTCAAGTTAGAACGAGTCAAAAATGAAGCCTTAAATTGCTATGAATTGTGTTCATGTTCAAACGAGCTAAGAATGATCCTTCATTAATTTACAACTTGTTTCCATGTACAAACGGGTCAAGAATGAAGATACAACTTGTTTTCAAGTTCGAACGAGTTAAGAATAAAGCCTCAAATTGCTAAGAAGTGTATTCATGTTCAAATGAGTTAAGAATAATCCTACAAGAGTTTACAAGTTATTTCCATCTACAAACGGGTCAAAAATGAAGCTACAAGTTGTTTTCAAGTTCGAACGAGTCAAGAATGAAGCCTTAAATTGCTATGAATCGTTTTCATGTTCAAACGAGCTAAGAATGATCCTATAAGAGTTTACAAGTTGTTTCCATGTACAAACGGGTCAAGAATGAAGCTCCAAGTTGTTTTCAAGTTCGAACGAGTCAAGAATGAAGCCTTAAATTGCTATGAATTGTCATGTTCAAACGAGCTAAGAATGATCCAACAAGAGTTTACAGGTTGTTTCCATGTAGAAACGGGTCAAGAATGAAGCTACAAGTTGTTTCCAAGTTCGAACGAGTCAAGAATGAAGCCGTAAATTGCTATGAATTGTTTTCATGTTCAAACGAGCTAAGAATGATCCAACAAGAGTTTACAAGTTGTTTCCATGTACAAACGGGTCAAGAATGAAACTCCAAGTTGTTTTCAAGTTAGAACGAGTCAAGAATGAAGCCTTAAATTGCTATGAATTGTCATGTTCAAACGAGCTAAGAATGATCCTACAAGAGTTTACAAGTTGTTTCCATGTACAAACGGGTCAAGAATGAAGCTCCAAGTTGTTTTCAAGTTAGAACGAGTCAAGAATGAAGCCATAAATTGCTATGAATTGTGTTCATGTTCAAACGAGCTAAGAATGATCCTACATGAGTTTACAACTTGTTTCCATGTACAAACGGGTCAAGAATGAAGATACAAGTTGTTTTCAAGTTCGAACGAGTTAAGAATAAAGCCTCAAATTGCTAAGAAGTGTATTCATGTTCAAATGAGTTAAGAATAATCCTAAAAGAGTTTACAAGTTATTTCCATCTACAAACGGGTCAAAAATGAAGCTACAAGTTGTTTTCAAGTTCGAACGAGTCAAGAATGAAGACTTAAATTGCTATGAATCGTTTTCATGTTCAAACGAGCTAAGAATGATCCTAAAAGAGTTTACAAGTTGTTTCCATGTACAAACGGGTCAAGAAGGAAGCTCCAAGTTGTTTTCAAGTTCGAACGAGTTATAGCCTCAAATTGCTACGACTTGTTTTCATGTTCAAATGACTAAAGAATGATCCTACAAGAGTTTACAAGTTGTTTCCATGTACAAATGGGTCAAGAATGAAGCTACAAGTTGTTTTCAAGTTTGTACGAGTCAAGAATGAAGGCTTAAATTGCT
The DNA here is from genome assembly GCA_028671895.1 of Oenanthe sinensis. Classification (NCBI taxonomy): domain Eukaryota; kingdom Viridiplantae; phylum Streptophyta; class Magnoliopsida; order Apiales; family Apiaceae; genus Oenanthe; species Oenanthe sinensis. The sequence goes on along the minus strand of CM053799.1, from coordinate 29,893,082 downwards.
ATGAATTGTTTTCATGTTTAAACGTGCTAAGAATGATCCTACAAGAGTTTACAAGTTATTTCCATGTACAAATGGGTCAAAAATGAAGCTACTAGTTGTTTTCAAGTTCGAATAAGTCAAGAATGAAGCCTTAAATTGCTATGAATCGTTTTCATGTTCAAACGAGCTAAGAATGATCCTACAAGAGTTTACAAGTTGTTTCCATGTACAAACGGGTCAAGAAGGAAGCTCCAAGTTGTTTTCAAGTTCGAACGAGTTATAGCCTCAAATTGCTACGAATTGTTTTCATGTTCAAATGAGTTAAGAATGATCCTACAATAGTTTACAAGTTGTTTCCATGTACAAACGGGTCAAGAATGAAGCTAAAAGTTGTTTTCAAGTTCGAACGAGTCAAGAATGAAGCCGTAAATTGCTATGAATTGTTTTCATGTTCAAACGAGCTAAGAATGATCCTACAAGAGTTTACAAGTTGTTTCCATCTACAAACGGGTCAAGAATGAAGCTAAAAGTTGTTTTCAAGTTCGAACGAGTCAAGAATGAAGCCGTAAATTACTATGAATTGTTTTCATGTTCAAACGAGCTAAGAATGATCCTACAAGAGTTTACAAGTTGTTTCCATGTACAAACGGGTCAAGAATGAAGCTCCAAGTTGTTTTCAAGTTAGAACGAGTCAAAAATGAAGCCTTAAATTGCTATGAATTGTGTTCATGTTCAAACGAGCTAAGAATGATCCTACATGAGTTTACAACTTGTTTCCATGTACAAACGGGTCAAGAATGAAGGTACAAGTTGTTTTCAAGTTCGAACGAGTTAAGAATAAAGCCTCAAATTGCTAAGAAGTGTATTCATGTTCAAATGAGTTAAGAATAATCCTACAAGAGTTTACAAGTTATTTCTATCTACAAACGGGTCAAAAATGAAGCTACAAGTTGTTTTCAAGTTCGAACGAGTCAAGAATGAAGCCTTAAATTGCTATGAATCGTTTTCATGTTCAAACGAGCTAAGAATGATCATAAAAGAGTTTACAAGTTGTTTCCATGTACAAACGGGTCAAAAAGGAAGCTCCAAGTTGTTTTCAAGTTCGAACGAGTTATAGCCTCAAATTGCTACGACTTATTTTCATGTTCAAATTAGTTAAGAATGATCCTACAAGAGTTTACAAGTTGTTTCCATGTACAAATGGGTCAAGAATGAAGCTACAAGTTGTTTTCAAGTTTGCACGAGTCAAGAATGAAGGCTTAAATTGCTATGAATTGTTTTCATGTTTAAACGTGCTAAGAATGATCCTACAAGAGTTTACAAGTTATTTCCATGTACAAACGGGTCAAGAATGAAGCTACAAGTTATTTTCAAGTTCGAACGAGTCAAGAATGAAGCCTTAAATTACTATGAATTGTTTTCATGTTCAAATGAGCTAAGAATGATCCTACAAGAGTTTACAAGTTGTTTCCATGTACAAACGGGTTAAGAATGAAGCTCCAAGTTGTTTTCAAGTTAGAACGAGTCAAGAATGAAGCCTTAAATTGCTATGAATTGTTTTCATGTTTAAACGTACTAAGAATGATCCTACAAGAGTTTACAAGTTATTTCCATGTACAAATGGGTCAAAAATGAAGCTACAAGTTGTTTTCAAGTTCGAATAAGTCAAGAATGAAGCCTTAAATTGCTATGAATCGTTTTCATGTTCAAACGAGCTAAGAATGATCCTACAAGAGTTTACAAGTTGTTTCCATGTACAAACGGGTCAAGAAGGAAGCTCCAAGTTGTTTTCAAGTTCGAACGAGTTATAGCCTCAAATTGCTACGAATTGTTTTCATGTTCAAATGAGTTAAGAATGATCCTACAAGAGTTTACAAGTTGTTTCCATGTACAAACGGGTCAAGAATGAAGCTAAAAGTTGTTTTCAAGTTCGAACGAGTCAAGAATGAAGCCTTAAATTGCTATGAATTGTCATGTTCAAACGAGCTAAGAATGATCCAACAAGAGTTTACAGGTTATTTCCATGTACAAACGGGTCAAAAAGGAAGCTCCAAGTTGTTTTCAAGTTCGAACGAGTTATAGCCTCAAATTGCTACGACTTATTTTCATGTTCAAATTAGTTAAGAATGATCCTACAAGAGTTTACAAGTTGTTTCCATGTACAAATGGGTCAAGAATGAAGCTACAAGTTGTTTTCAAGTTTGCACGAGTCAAGAATGAAGGCTTAAATTGCTATGAATTGTTTTCATGTTTAAACGTGCTAAGAATGATCCTACAAGAGTTTACAAGTTATTTCCATGTACAAACGGGTCAAGAATGAAGCTACAAGTTATTTTCAAGTTCGAACGAGTCAAGAATGAAGCCTTAAATTGCTATGAATTGTTTTCATGTTCAAATGAGCTAAGAATGATCCTACAAGAGTTTACAAGTTGTTTCCATGTACAAACGGGTCAAGAATGAAGCTCCAAGTTATTTTCAAGTTAGAACGAGTCAAAAATGAAGCCTTAAATTGCTATGAATTGTGTTCATGTTCAAACGAGCTAAGAATGATCCTACATTAGTTTACAACTTGTTTCCATGTACAAACGGGTCAAGAATGAAGATACAAGTTGTTTTCAAGTTCGACCGAGTTAAGAATAAAGCCTCAAATTGCTAAGAAGTGTATTCATGTTCAAATGAGTTAAGAATAATCCTACAAGAGTTTACAAGTTATTTCCATCTACAAACGGGTCAAAAATGAAGCTACAAGTTGTTTTCAAGTTCGAACGAGTCAAGAATGAAGCCTTAAATTGCTATGAATTGTCATGTTCAAACGAGCTAAGAATGATCCAACAAGAGTTTACAGGTTGTTTCCATGTAGAAACGGGTCAAGAATGAAGCTACAAGTTGTTTTCAAGTTCGAACGAGTCAAGAATGAAGCCGTATATTGCTATGAATTGTTTTCATGTTCAAACGAGCTAAGAATGATCCTACAAGAGTTTACAAGTTGTTTCCATGTACAAACGGGTCAAGAAAGAAGCTCCAAGTTGTTTTCAAGTTAGAACGAGTCAAGAATGAAGCCTTAAATTGCTATGAATTGTTTTCATGTTCAAACGAGCTAAGAATGATCCTACAAGAGTTTACAAGTTGTTTCCATGTACAAACGGGTCAAGAATGAAGCTCCAAGTTGTTTTCAAGTTAGAACGAGTCAAGAATGAAGCCTTAAATTGCTATGAATTGTGTTCATGTTCAAACGAGCTAAGAATGATCCTACATGAGTTTACAACTTGTTTCCATGTACAAACGGGTCAAGAATGAAGATACAAGTTGGTTTCAAGTTCGAACGAGTTAAGAATAAAGCCTCAAATTGCTAAGAAGTGTATTCATGTTCAAATGAGTTAAGAATAATCCTACAAGAGTTTACAAGTTATTTCCATCTACAAACGGGTCAAAAATGAAGCTACAAGTTGTTTTCAAGTTCGAACGAGTCAAGAATGAAGCCTTAAATTGCTATGATTCGTTTTCATGTTCAAACGAGCCTAGAATGATCCTAAAAGAGTTTACAAGTTGTTTCCATGTACAAACGGGTCAAGAAGGAAGCTCCAAGTTGTTTTCAAGTTCGAACGAGTTATAGCCTCAAATTGCTACGACTTGTTTTCATGTTCAAATGAGTTAAGAATGATCCTACAAGAGTTTACAAGTTGTTTCCATGTACAAATGGGTCAAGAATGAAGCTACAAGTTATTTTCAAGTTTGTACGAGTCAAGAATGAAGGCTTAAATTGCTATGAATTGTTTTCATGTTTAAACGTGCTAAGAATGATCCTACAAGAGTTTACAAGTTATTTCCATTTACAAACGGGTCAAGAATGAAGCTACAACTTATTTTCAAGTTCGAACGAGTCAAGAATGAAGCCTTAAATTGCTATGAATTGTTTTCATGTTCAAATGAGCTAAGAATGATCCTACAAGAGTTTACAAGTTGTTTCCATGTACAAACGGGTCAAGAATGAAGCTCCAAGTAGTTTTCAAGTTAGAACGAGTCAACAATGAAGCCTTAAATTGCTATGAATTGTTTTCATGTTTAAACGTGCTAAGAATGATCCTACAAGAGTTTACAAGTTATTTCCGTGTACAAATGGGTCAAAAATGAAGCTACAAGTTGTTTTCAAGTTCGAATAAGTCAAGAATGAAGCCTTAAATTGCTATGAATCGTTTTCATGTTCAAACGAGCTAAGAATGATCCTACAAGAGTTTACAAGTTGTTTCCATGTACAAACGGGTCAAGAAGGAAGCTCCAAGTTGTTTTCAAGTTCGAACGAGTTATAGCCTCAAATTGCTACGAATTGTTTTCATGTTCAAATGAGTTAAGAATGATCCTACAAGAGTTTACAAGTTGTTTCCATGTACAAACGGGTCAAGAATGAAGCTAAAAGTTGTTTTCAAGTTCGAACGAGTCAAGAATGAAGCCGTAAATTGCTATGAATTGTTTTCATGTTCAAACGAGCTAAGAATGATCCTACAAGAGTTTACAAGTTGTTTCCATGTACAAACGGGTCAAGAATGAAACTCCAAGTTGTTTTCAAGTTAGAACGAGTCAAGAATGAAGCCTTAAATTGCTATGAATTGTCATGTTCAAACGAGCTAAGAATGATCCTACAAGAGTTTACAAGTTGTTTCCATGTACAAACGGGTCAAGAATGAAGCTCCAAGTTGTTTTCAAGTTAGAACGAGTCAAGAATGAAGCCATAAATTGCTATGAATTGTGTTCATGTTCAAACGAGCTAAGAATGATCCTACATGAGTTTACAACTTGTTTCCATGTACAAACGGGTCAAGAATGAAGATACAAGTTGTTTTCAAGTTCGAACGAGTTAAGAATAAAGCCTCAAATTGCTAAGAAGTGTATTCATGTTCAAATGAGTTAAGAATAATCCTAAAAGAGTTTACAAGTTATTTCCATCTACAAACGGGTCAAAAATGAAGCTACAAGTTGTTTTCAAGTTCGAACGAGTCAAGAATGAAGACTTAAATTGCTATGAATCGTTTTCATGTTCAAACGAGCTAAGAATGATCCTAAAAGAGTTTACAAGTTGTTTCCATGTACAAACGGGTCAAGAAGGAAGTTCCAAGTTGTTTTCAAGTTCGAACGAGTTATAGCCTCAAATTGCTACGACTTGTTTTCATGTTCAAATGAGTTAAGAATGATCCTACAAGAGTTTACAAGTTGTTTCCATGTACAAATGGGTCAAGAATGAAGCTACAAGTTGTTTTCAAGTTTGTACGAGTCAAGAATGAAGGCTTAAATTGCTATGAATTGTTTTCATGTTTAAACGTGCTAAGAATGATCCTACAAGAGTTTACAAGTTATTTCCATGTACAAATGGGTCAAAAATGAAGCTACTAGTTGTTTTCAAGTTCGAATAAGTCAAGAATGAAGCCTTAAATTGCTATGAATCGTTTTCATGTTCAAACGAGCTAAGAATGATCCTACAAGAGTTTACAAGTTGTTTCCATGTACAAACGGGTCAAGAAGGAAGCTCCAAGTTGTTTTCAAGTTCGAACGAGTTATAGCCTCAAATTGCTACGAATTGTTTTCATGTTCAAATGAGTTAAGAATGATCCTACAATAGTTTACAAGTTGTTTCCATGTACAAACGGGTCAAGAATGAAGCTAAAAGTTGTTTTCAAGTTCGAACGAGTCAAGAATGAGGCCGTAAATTGCTATGAATTGTTTTCATGTTCAAACGAGCTAAGAATGATCCTACAAGAGTTTACAAGTTGTTTCCATCTACAAACGGGTCAAGAATGAAGCTAAAAGTTGTTTTCAAGTTCGAACGAGTCAAGAATGAAGCCGTAAATTACTATGAATTGTTTTCATGTTCAAACGAGCTAAGAATGATCCTACAAGAGTTTACAAGTTGTTTCCATGTACAAACGGGTCAAGAATGAAGCTCCAAGTTGTTTTCAAGTTAGAACGAGTCAAAATGAAGCCTTAAATTGCTATGAATTGTGTTCATGTTCAAACGAGCTAAGAATGATCCTACATGAGTTTACAAGTTGTTTCCATGTACAAACGGGTCAAGAATGAAGCTCCAAGTTATTTTCAAGTTAGAACGAGTCAAAAATGAAGCCTTAAATTGCTATGAATTGTGTTCATGTTCAAACGAGCTAAGAATGATCCTACATTAGTTTACAACTTGTTTCCATGTACAAACGGGTCAAGAATGAAGATACAAGTTGTTTTCAAGTTCGACCGAGTTAAGAATAAAGCCTCAAATTGCTAAGAAGTGTATTCATGTTCAAATGAGTTAAGAATAATCCTACAAGAGTTTACAAGTTATTTCCATCTACAAACGGGTCAAAAATGAAGCTACAAGTTGTTTTCAAGTTCGAACGAGTCAAGAATGAAGCCTTAAATTGCTATGAATTGTCATGTTCAAACGAGCTAAGAATGATCCAACAAGAGTTTACAGGTTGTTTCCATGTAGAAACGGGTCAAGAATGAAGCTACAAGTTGTTTTCAAGTTCGAACGAGTCAAGAATGAAGCCGTATATTGCTATGAATTGTTTTCATGTTCAAACGAGCTAAGAATGATCCTACAAGAGTTTACAAGTTGTTTCCATGTACAAACGGGTCAAGAAAGAAGCTCCAAGTTGTTTTCAAGTTAGAACGAGTCAAGAATGAAGCCTTAAATTGCTATGAATTGTTTTCATGTTCAAACGAGCTAAGAATGATCCTACAAGAGTTTACAAGTTGTTTCCATGTACAAACGGGTCAAGAATGAAGCTCCAAGTTGTTTTCAAGTTAGAACGAGTCAAGAATGAAGCCTTAAATTGCTATGAATTGTGTTCATGTTCAAACGAGCTAAGAATGATCCTACATGAGTTTACAACTTGTTTCCATGTACAAACGGGTCAAGAATGAAGATACAAGTTGGTTTCAAGTTCGAACGAGTTAAGAATAAAGCCTCAAATTGCTAAGAAGTGTATTCATGTTCAAATGAGTTAAGAATAATCCTACAAGAGTTTACAAGTTATTTCCATCTACAAACGGGTCAAAAATGAAGCTACAAGTTGTTTTCAAGTTCGAACGAGTCAAGAATGAAGCCTTAAATTGCTATGATTCGTTTTCATGTTCAAACGAGCCTAGAATGATCCTAAAAGAGTTTACAAGTTGTTTCCATGTACAAACGGGTCAAGAAGGAAGCTCCAAGTTGTTTTCAAGTTCGAACGAGTTATAGCCTCAAATTGCTACGACTTGTTTTCATGTTCAAATGAGTTAAGAATGATCCTACAAGAGTTTACAAGTTGTTTCCATGTACAAATGGGTCAAGAATGAAGCTACAAGTTATTTTCAAGTTTGTACGAGTCAAGAATGAAGGCTTAAATTGCTATGAATTGTTTTCATGTTTAAACGTGCTAAGAATGATCCTACAAGAGTTTACAAGTTATTTCCATTTACAAACGGGTCAAGAATGAAGCTACAACTTATTTTCAAGTTCGAACGAGTCAAGAATGAAGCCTTAAATTGCTATGAATTGTTTTCATGTTCAAATGAGCTAAGAATGATCCTACAAGAGTTTACAAGTTGTTTCCATGTACAAACGGGTCAAGAATGAAGCTCCAAGTTGTTTTCAAGTTAGAACGAGTCAACAATGAAGCCTTAAATTGCTATGAATTGTTTTCATGTTTAAACGTGCTAAGAATGATCCTACAAGAGTTTACAAGTTATTTCCGTGTACAAATGGGTCAAAAATGAAGCTACAAGTTGTTTTCAAGTTCGAATAAGTCAAGAATGAAGCCTTAAATTGCTATGAATCGTTTTCATGTTCAAACGAGCTAAGAATGATCCTACAAGAGTTTACAAGTTGTTTCCATGTACAAACGGGTCAAGAAGGAAGCTCCAAGTTGTTTTCAAGTTCGAACGAGTTATAGCCTCAAATTGCTACGAATTGTTTTCATGTTCAAATGAGTTAAGAATGATCCTACAAGAGTTTACAAGTTGTTTCCATGTACAAACGGGTCAAGAATGAAGCTAAAAGTTGTTTTCAAGTTCGAACGAGTCAAGAATGAAGCCGTAAATTGCTATGAATTGTTTTCATGTTCAAACGAGCTAAGAATGATCCTACAAGAGTTTACAAGTTGTTTCCATGTACAAACGGGTCAAGAATGAAACTCCAAGTTGTTTTCAAGTTAGAACGAGTCAAGAATGAAGCCTTAAATTGCTATGAATTGTCATGTTCAAACGAGCTAAGAATGATCCTACAAGAGTTTACAAGTTGTTTCCATGTACAAACGGGTCAAGAATGAAGCTCCAAGTTGTTTTCAAGTTAGAACGAGTCAAGAATGAAGCCATAAATTGCTATGAATTGTGTTCATGTTCAAACGAGCTAAGAATGATCCTACATGAGTTTACAACTTGTTTCCATGTACAAACGGGTCAAGAATGAAGATACAAGTTGTTTTCAAGTTCGAACGAGTTAAGAATAAAGCCTCAAATTGCTAAGAAGTGTATTCATGTTCAAATGAGTTAAGAATAATCCTAAAAGAGTTTACAAGTTATTTCCATCTACAAACGGGTCAAAAATGAAGCTACAAGTTGTTTTCAAGTTCGAACGAGTCAAGAATGAAGACTTAAATTGCTATGAATCGTTTTCATGTTCAAACGAGCTAAGAATGATCCTAAAAGAGTTTACAAGTTGTTTCCATGTACAAACGGGTCAAGAAGGAAGTTCCAAGTTGTTTTCAAGTTCGAACGAGTTATAGCCTCAAATTGCTACGACTTGTTTTCATGTTCAAATGAGTTAAGAATGATCCTACAAGAGTTTACAAGTTGTTTCCATGTACAAATGGGTCAAGAATGAAGCTACAAGTTGTTTTCAAGTTTGTACGAGTCAAGAATGAAGGCTTAAATTGCTATGAATTGTTTTCATGTTTAAACGTGCTAAGAATGATCCTACAAGAGTTTACAAGTTATTTCCATGTACAAATGGGTCAAAAATGAAGCTACTAGTTGTTTTCAAGTTCGAATAAGTCAAGAATGAAGCCTTAAATTGCTATGAATCGTTTTCATGTTCAAACGAGCTAAGAATGATCCTACAAGAGTTTACAAGTTGTTTCCATGTACAAACGGGTCAAGAAGGAAGCTCCAAGTTGTTTTCAAGTTCGAACGAGTTATAGCCTCAAATTGCTACGAATTGTTTTCATGTTCAAATGAGTTAAGAATGATCCTACAATAGTTTACAAGTTGTTTCCATGTACAAACGGGTCAAGAATGAAGCTAAAAGTTGTTTTCAAGTTCGAACGAGTCAAGAATGAGGCCGTAAATTGCTATGAATTGTTTTCATGTTCAAACGAGCTAAGAATGATCCTACAAGAGTTTACAAGTTGTTTCCATCTACAAACGGGTCAAGAATGAAGCTAAAAGTTGTTTTCAAGTTCGAACGAGTCAAGAATGAAGCCGTAAATTACTATGAATTGTTTTCATGTTCAAACGAGCTAAGAATGATCCTACAAGAGTTTACAAGTTGTTTCCATGTACAAACGGGTCAAGAATGAAGCTCCAAGTTGTTTTCAAGTTAGAACGAGTCAAGAATGAAGCCTTAAATTGCTATGAATTGTTTTCATGTTTAAACGTACTAAGAATGATCCTACAAGAGTTTACAAGTTATTTCCATGTACAAATGGGTCAAAAATGAAGCTACAAGTTGTTTTCAAGTTCGAATAAGTCAAGAATGAAGCCTTAAATTGCTATGAATCGTTTTCATGTTCAAACGAGCTAAGAATGATCCTACAAGAGTTTACAAGTTGTCTCCATGTACAAACGGGTCAAGAAGGAAGCTCCAAGTTGTTTTCAAGTTCGAACGAGTTATAGCCTCAAATTGCTACGAATTGTTTTCATGTTCAAATGAGTTAAGAATGATCCTACAAGAGTTTACAAGTTGTTTCCATGTACAAACGGGTCAAGAATGAAGCTAAAAGTTGTTTTCAAGTTCGAACGAGTCAAGAATGAAGCCGTAAATTGCTATGAATTGTTTTCATGTTCAAACGAGCTAAGAATGATCCTACAAGAGTTTACAATTTGTTTCCATCTACAAACGGGTCAAGAATGAAGCTAAAAGTTGTTTTCAAGTTCGAACGAGTCAAGAATGAAGCCGTAAATTGCTATGAATTGTTTTCATGTTCAAACGAGCTAAGAATGATCCTACAAGAGTTTACAAGTTGTTTCCATGTACAAATGGGTCAAGAATGAAGCTCCAAGTTATTTTCAAGTTAGAACGAGTCAAAAATGAAGCCTTAAATTGCTCTGAATTGTGTTCATGTTCAAACGAGCTAAGAATGATCCTACATTAGTTTACAACTTGTTTCCATGTACAAACGGGTCAAGAATGAAGATACAAGTTGTTTTCAAGTTCGACCGAGTTAAGAATAAAGCCTCAAATTGCTAAGAAGTGTATTCATGTTCAAATGAGTTAAGAATAATCCTACAAGAGTTTACAAGTTATTTCCATCTACAAACGGGTCAAAAATGAAGCTACAAGTTGTTTTCAAGTTCGAACGAGTCAAGAATGAAGCCTTAAATTGCTATGAATTGTCATGTTCAAACGAGCTAAGAATGATCCAACAAGAGTTTACAGGTTGTTTCCATGTAGAAACGGGTCAAGAATGAAGCTACAAGTTGTTTTCAAGTTCGAACGAGTCAAGAATGAAGCCGTATATTGCTATGAATTGTTTTCATGTTCAAACGAGCTAAGAATGATCCTACAAGAGTTTACAAGTTGTTTCCATGTACAAACGGGTCAAGAAAGAAGCTCCAAGTTGTTTTCAAGTTAGAACGAGTCAAGAATGAAGCCTTAAATTGCTATGAATTGTTTTCATGTTCAAACGAGCTAAGAATGATCCTACAAGAGTTTACAAGTTGTTTCCATGTACAAACGGGTCAAGAATGAAGCTCCAAGTTGTTTTCAAGTTAGAACGAGTCAAGAATGAAGCCTTAAATTGCTATGAATTGTGTTCATGTTCAAACGAGCTAAGAATGATCCTACATGAGTTTACAACTTGTTTCCATGTACAAACGGGTCAAGAATGAAGATACAAGTTGGTTTCAAGTTCGAACGAGTTAAGAATAAAGCCTCAAATTGCTAAGAAGTGTATTCATGTTCAAATGAGTTAAGAATAATCCTACAAGAGTTTACAAGTTATTTCCATCTACAAACGGGTCAAAAATGAAGCTACAAGTTGTTTTCAAGTTCGAACGAGTCAAGAATGAAGCCTTAAATTGCTATGATTCGTTTTCATGTTCAAACGAGCCTAGAATGATCCTAAAAGAGTTTACAAGTTGTTTCCATGTACAAACGGGTCAAGAAGGAAGCTCCAAGTTGTTTTCAAGTTCGAACGAGTTATAGCCTCAAATTGCTACGACTTGTTTTCATGTTCAAATGAGTTAAGAATGATCCTACAAGAGTTTACAAGTTGTTTCCATGTACAAATGGGTCAAGAATGAAGCTACAAGTTATTTTCAAGTTTGTACGAGTCAAGAATGAAGGCTTAAATTGCTATGAATTGTTTTCATGTTTAAACGTGCTAAGAATGATCCTACAAGAGTTTACAAGTTATTTCCATTTACAAACGGGTCAAGAATGAAGCTACAACTTATTTTCAAGTTCGAACGAGTCAAGAATGAAGCCTTAAATTGCTATGAATTGTTTTCATGTTCAAATGAGCTAAGAATGATCCTACAAGAGTTTACAAGTTGTTTCCATGTACAAACGGGTCAAGAATGAAGCTCCAAGTTGTTTTCAAGTTAGAACGAGTCAACAATGAAGCCTTAAATTGCTATGAATTGTTTTCATGTTTAAACGTGCTAAGAATGATCCTACAAGAGTTTACAAGTTATTTCCGTGTACAAATGGGTCAAAAATGAAGCTACAAGTTGTTTTCAAGTTCGAATAAGTCAAGAATGAAGCCTTAAATTGCTATGAATCGTTTTCATGTTCAAACGAGCTAAGAATGATCCTACAAGAGTTTACAAGTTGTTTCCATGTACAAACGGGTCAAGAAGGAAGCTCCAAGTTGTTTTCAAGTTCGAACGAGTTATAGCCTCAAATTGCTACGAATTGTTTTCATGTTCAAATGAGTTAAGAATGATCCTACAAGAGTTTACAAGTTGTTTCCATGTACAAACGGGTCAAGAATGAAGCTAAAAGTTGTTTTCAAGTTCGAACGAGTCAAGAATGAAGCCGTAAATTGCTATGAATTGTTTTCATGTTCAAACGAGCTAAGAATGATCCTACAAGAGTTTACAAGTTGTTTCCATGTACAAACGGGTCAAGAATGAAACTCCAAGTTGTTTTCAAGTTAGAACGAGTCAAGAATGAAGCCTTAAATTGCTATGAATTGTCATGTTCAAACGAGCTAAGAATGATCCTACAAGAGTTTACAAGTTGTTTCCATGTACAAACGGGTCAAGAATGAAGCTCCAAGTTGTTTTCAAGTTAGAACGAGTCAAGAATGAAGCCATAAATTGCTATGAATTGTGTTCATGTTCAAACGAGCTAAGAATGATCCTACATGAGTTTACAACTTGTTTCCATGTACAAACGGGTCAAGAATGAAGATACAAGTTGTTTTCAAGTTCGAACGAGTTAAGAATAAAGCCTCAAATTGCTAAGAAGTGTATTCATGTTCAAATGAGTTAAGAATAATCCTAAAAGAGTTTACAAGTTATTTCCATCTACAAACGGGTCAAAAATGAAGCTACAAGTTGTTTTCAAGTTCGAACGAGTCAAGAATGAAGACTTAAATTGCTATGAATCGTTTTCATGTTCAAACGAGCTAAGAATGATCCTAAAAGAGTTTACAAGTTGTTTCCATGTACAAACGGGTCAAGAAGGAAGCTCCAAGTTGTTTTCAAGTTCGAACGAGTTATAGCCTCAAATTGCTACGACTTGTTTTCATGTTCAAATGAGTTAAGAATGATCCTACAAGAGTTTACAAGTTGTTTCCATGTACAAATGGGTCAAGAATGAAGCTACAAGTTGTTTTCAAGTTTGTACGAGTCAAGAATGAAGGCTTAAATTGCTATGAATTGTTTTCATGTTTAAACGTGCTAAGAATGATCCTACAAGAGTTTACAAGTTATTTCCATGTACAAATGGGTCAAAAATGAAGCTACTAGTTGTTTTCAAGTTCGAATAAGTCAAGAATGAAGCCTTAAATTGCTATGAATCGTTTTCATGTTCAAACGAGCTAAGAATGATCCTACAAGAGTTTACAAGTTGTTTCCATGTACAAACGGGTCAAGAAGGAAGCTCCAAGTTGTTTTCAAGTTCGAACGAGTTATAGCCTCAAATTGCTACGAATTGTTTTCATGTTCAAATGAGTTAAGAATGATCCTACAATAGTTTACAAGTTGTTTCCATGTACAAACGGGTCAAGAATGAAGCTAAAAGTTGTTTTCAAGTTCGAACGAGTCAAGAATGAGGCCGTAAATTGCTATGAATTGTTTTCATGTTCAAACGAGCTAAGAATGATCCTACAAGAGTTTACAAGTTGTTTCCATCTACAAACGGGTCAAGAATGAAGCTAAAAGTTGTTTTCAAGTTCGAACGAGTCAAGAATGAAGCCGTAAATTACTATGAATTGTTTTCATGTTCAAACGAGCTAAGAATGATCCTACAAGAGTTTACAAGTTGTTTCCATGTACAAACGGGTCAAGAATGAAGCTCCAAGTTGTTTTCAAGTTAGAACGAGTCAAAAATGAAGCCTTAAATTGCTATGAATTGTGTTCATGTTCAAACGAGCTAAGAATGATCCTACATGAGTTTACAACTTGTTTCCATGTACAAACGGGTCAAGAATGAAGGTACAAGTTGTTTTCAAGTTCGAACGAGTTAAGAATAAAGCCTCAAATTGCTAAGAAGTGTATTCATGTTCAAATGAGTTAAGAATAATCCTACAAGAGTTTACAAGTTATTTCTATCTACAAACGGGTCAAAAATGAAGCTACAAGTTGTTTTCAAGTTCGAACGAGTCAAGAATGAAGCCTTAAATTGCTATGAATCGTTTTCATGTTCAAACGAGCTAAGAATGATCATAAAAGAGTTTACAAGTTGTTTCCATGTACAAACGGGTCAAAAAGGAAGCTCCAAGTTGTTTTCAAGTTCGAACGAGTTATAGCCTCAAATTGCTACGACTTGTTTTCATGTTCAAATTAGTTAAGAATGATCCTACAAGAGTTTACAAGTTGTTTCCATGTACAAATGGGTCAAGAATGAAGCTACAAGTTGTTTTCAAGTTTGTACGAGTCAAGAATGAAGGCTTAAATTGCTATGAATTGTTTTCATGTTTAAACGTGCTAAGAATGATCCTACAAGAGTTTACAAGTTATTTCCATGTACAAACGGGTCAAGAATGAAGCTACAAGTTATTTTCAAGTTCGAACGAGTCAAGAATGAAGCCTTAAATTACTATGAATCGTTTTCATGTTCAAATGAGCTAAGAATGATCCTACAAGAGTTTACAAGTTGTTTCCATGTACAAACGGGTTAAGAATGAAGCTCCAAGTTGTTTTCAAGTTAGAACGAGTCAAGAATGAAGCCTTAAATTGCTATGAATTGTTTTCATGTTTAAACGTACTAAGAATGATCCTACAAGAGTTTACAAGTTATTTCCATGTACAAATGGGTCAAAAATGAAGCTACAAGTTGTTTTCAAGTTCGAATAAGTCAAGAATGAAGCCTTAAATTGCTATGAATCGTTTTCATGTTCAAACGAGCTAAGAATGATCCTACAAGAGTTTACAAGTTGTCTCCATGTACAAACGGGTCAAGAAGGAAGCTCCAAGTTGTTTTCAAGTTCGAACGAGTTATAGCCTCAAATTGCTACGAATTGTTTTCATGTTCAAATGAGTTAAGAATGATCCTACAAGAGTTTACAAGTTGTTTCCATGTACAAACGGGTCAAGAATGAAGCTAAAAGTTGTTTTCAAGTTCGAACGAGTCAAGAATGAAGCCGTAAATTGCTATGAATTGTTTTCATGTTCAAACGAGCTAAGAATGATCCTACAAGAGTTTACAATTTGTTTCCATCTACAAACGGGTCAAGAATGAAGCTAAAAGTTGTTTTCAAGTTCGAACGAGTCAAGAATGAAGCCGTAAATTGCTATGAATTGTTTTCATGTTCAAACGAGCTAAGAATGATCCTACAAGAGTTTACAAGTTGTTTCCATGTACAAATGGGTCAAGAATGAAGCTCCAAGTTATTTTCAAGTTAGAACGAGTCAAAAATGAAGCCTTAAATTGCTCTGAATTGTGTTCATGTTCAAACGAGCTAAGAATGATCCTACATTAGTTTACAACTTGTTTCCATGTACAAACGGGTCAAGAATGAAGATACAAGTTGTTTTCAAGTTCGACCGAGTTAAGAATAAAGCCTCAAATTGCTAAGAAGTGTATTCATGTTCAAATGAGTTAAGAATAATCCTACAAGAGTTTACAAGTTATTTCCATCTACAAACGGGTCAAAAATGAAGCTACAAGTTGTTTTCAAGTTCGAACGAGTCAAGAATGAAGCCTTAAATTGCTATGAATTGTCATGTTCAAACGAGTTAAGAATGATCCAACAAGAGTTTACAGGTTGTTTCCATGTAGAAACGGGTCAAGAATGAAGCTACAAGTTGTTTTCAAGTTCGAACGAGTCAAGAATGAAGCCGTATATTGCTATGAATTGTTTTCATGTTCAAACGAGCTAAGAATGATCCTACAAGAGTTTACAAGTTGTTTCCATGTACAAACGGGTCAAGAAAGAAGCTCCAAGTTGTTTTCAAGTTAGAACGAGTCAAGAATGAAGCCTTAAATTGCTATGAATTGTTTTCATGTTCAAACGAGCTAAGAATGATCCTACAAGAGTTTACAAGTTGTTTCCATGTACAAACGGGTCAAGAATGAAGCTCCAAGTTGTTTTCAAGTTAGAACGAGTCAAGAATGAAGCCTTAAATTGCTATGAATTGTGTTCATGTTCAAACGAGCTAAGAATGATCCTACATGAGTTTACAACTTGTTTCCATGTACAAACGGGTCAAGAATGAAGATACAAGTTGTTTTCAAGTTCGAACGAGTTAAGAATAAAGCCTCAAATTGCTAAGAAGTGTATTCATGTTCAAATGAGTTAAGAATAATCCTACAAGAGTTTACAAGTTATTTCCATCTACAAACGGGTCAAAAATGAAGCTACAAGTTGTTTTCAAGTTCGAACGAGTCAAGAATGAAGCCTTAAATTGCTATGAATCGTTTTCATGTTCAAACGAGCTAAGAATGATCCTAAAAGAGTTTACATGTTGTTTCCATGTACAAACGGGTCAAGAAGGAAGCTCCAAGTTGTTTTCAAGTTCGAACGAGTTATAGCCTCAAATTGCTACGACTTGTTTTCATGTTCAAATGAGTTAAGAATGATCCTACAAGAGTTTACAAGTTGTTTCCATGTACAAATGGGTCAAGAATGAAGCTACAAGTTATTTTCAAGTTTGTACGAGTCAAGAATGAAGGCTTAAATTGCTATGAATTGTTTTCATGTTTAAACGTGCTAAGAATGATCCTACAAGAGTTTACAAGTTATTTCCATTTTCAAACGGGTCAAGAATGAAGCTACAAGTTATTTTCAAGTTCGAACGAGTCAAGAATGAAGCCTTAAATTGCTATGAATTGTTTTCATGTTCAAATGAGCTAAGAATGATCCTACAAGAGTTTACAAGTTGTTTCCATGTACAAACGGGTCAAGAATGAAGCTCCAAGTTGTTTTCAAGTTAGAACGAGTCAATAATGAAGCCTTAAATTGCTATGAATTGTTTTCATGTTTAAACGTGCTAAGAATGATCCTACAAGAGTTTACAAGTTATTTCCGTGTACAAATGGGTCAAAAATGAAGCTACAAGTTGTTTTCAAGTTCGAATAAGTCAAGAATGAAGCCTTAAATTGCTATGAATCGTTTTCATGTTCAAACGAGCTAAGAATGATCCTACAAGAGTTTACAAGTTGTTTCCATGTACAAACGGGTCAAGAAGGAAGCTCCAAGTTGTTTTCAAGTTCGAACGAGTTATAGCCTCAAATTGCTACGAATTGTTTTCATGTTCAAATGAGTTAAGAATGATCCTACAAGAGTTTACAAGTTGTTTCCATGTACAAACGGGTCAAGAATGAAGCTAAAAGTTGTTTTCAAGTTCGAACGAGTCAAGAATGAAGCCGTAAATTGCTATGAATTGTTTTCATGTTCAAACGAGCTAAGAATGATCCTACAAGAGTTTACAAGTTGTTTCCATCTACAAACGGGTCAAGAATGAAGCTAAAAGTTGTTTTCAAGTTCGAACGAGTCAAGAATGAAGCCGTAAATTACTATGAATTGTTTTCATGTTCAAACGAGCTAAGAATGATCCTACAAGAGTTTACAAGTTGTTTCCATGTACAAACGGGTCAAGAATGAAGCTCCAAGTTGTTTTCAAGTTAGAACGAGTACAAAATGAAGCCTTAAATTGCTATGAATTGTGTTCATGTTCAAACGAGCTAAGAATGATCCTACATGAGTTTACAACTTGTTTCCATGTACAAACGGGTCAAGAATGAAGATACAAGTTATTTTCAAGTTCGAACGAGTCAAGAATGAAGCCTTAAATTGCTATGAATTGTGTTCATGTTCAAACGAGCTAAGAATGATCCTACATGAGTTTACAACTTGTTTCCATGTACAAACGGGTCAAGAATGAAGATACAAGTTGTTTTCAAGTTCGAACGAGTTAAGAATGAAGCCTCAAATTGCTAAAAATTGTATTCATGTTCAAATGAGTTAAGAATAATCCTACAAGAGTTTACAAGTTGTTTCCATCTACAAACGGGTCAAGAATGAAGCTACAAGTTGTTTTCAAGTTCGAACGAGTCAAGAATGAAGCCTTAAATTGCTATGAATCGTTTTCATGTTCAAACGAGCTAAGAATGATCCTACAAGAGTTTACAAGTTGTTTCCATGTACAAACGGGTCAAGAAGGAAGCTCCAAGTTGTTTTCAAGTTCGAACGAGTTATAGCCTCAAATTGCTACGAATCGTTTTCAGGTTCAAATGAGTTAAGAATGATCCTACAAGAGTTTACAAGTTGTTTCCATGTACAAATGGGTCAAGAATGAAGCTACAAGTTGTTTTCAAGTTCGAACGGTCAAGAATGAAGGCTTAAATTGCTATGAATTGTTTTCATGTTTAAACGAGCTAAGAATGATCCTACAAGTGTTTACAAGTTATTTCCAGGTACAAACGGGTCAAGAATGAAGCTACAAGTTATTTTCAAGTTCGAACGAGTCAAGAATGAAGACTTAAATTGCTATAAATTGTTTTCATGTTCAAACGAGCTAAGAATGATCCTACAAGAGTTTACAAGTTGTTTCCATGTACAAACGGGTCAAGAATGAAGCTACAAGTTGTTTTCAAGTTCGAACGAGTCAAGAATGAAGACTTAAATTGCTATAAATTGTTTTCATGTTCAAACGAGCTAAGAATGATCCTACAAGAGTTTACAAGTTATTTCCATGTAGAAACGGGTCAAGAAAGAAACTACAAGTTATTTTCAAGTTCGAACGAGTCAAGAATGAAGCCTTAAATTGCTATAAATTGTTTTCATGTTCAAACAAGCTAAGAATGATCCTACAAGAGTTTACAAGTTGTTTCCATGTACAAACGGGTCAAGAATGAAGCTACAAGTTGTTTCCAAGTTCGAACGAGTCAAGAATGAAGCCGTAAATTGCTATGAATTGTTTTCATGTTCAAACGAGCTAAGAATGATCCTACAAGAGTTTACAAGTTGTTTCCATGTACAAACGGGTCAAGAAGGAAGCTCCAAGTTGTTTTCAAGTTCGAACGAGTTATAGCTTCAAATTGCTACGAATTGTTTTCTTGTTCAAATGAGTTAAGAATGATCCTACAAGAGTTTACAAGTTGTTTCCATGTACAAACGGGTCAAGAATGAAGCTACAAGTTGTTTCCAAGTTCGAACGAGTCAAGAATGAAGACTTAAATTGCTATAAATTGTTTTCATGTTCAAACGAGCTAAGAATGATCCTACAAGAGTTTACAAGTTATTTCCATGTAGAAACGGGTCAAGAATGAAACTACAAGTTATTTTCAAGTTCGAACGAGTCAAGAATGAAGCCTTAAATTGCTATAAATTGTTTTCATGTTCAAACAAGCTAAGAATGATCCTACAAGAGTTTACAAGTTGTTTCCATGTACAAACGGGTCAAGAATGAAGCTACAAGTTGTTTTCAAGTTCGAACGAGTCAAGAATGAAGGCTTAAATTGCTATGAATTGTTTTCATGTTTAAACGAGCTAAGAATGATCCTACAAGAGTTTACAAGTTATTTCCATGTAGAAACGGGTCAAGAATGAAGCTACAAGTTATTTTCAAGTTCGAACGAGTCAAGAATGAAGCCTTAAATTGCTATGAATTATTTTCATGTTCAAACGAGCTAAGAATGATCCTACAAGAGTTTACAAGTTGTTTCCATGTACAAACGGGTCAAGAATGAAGCTACAAGTTATTTTCAAGTTCGGATGAGTCAGGAATGAAGCCTTAAATTGCTATCAATTGTTTTCATGTTCAAACGAGCTAAGAATGATCCTACAAGAGTTTACAAGTTGTTTCCATGTACAAACGGGTTAAGAATGAAGCTACAAGTTGTTTTCAAGTTCGAACGAGTCAAGAATGAAGCCGTAAATTGCTATGAATTGTTTTCATGTTCAAACGAGCTAAGAATGATCCTACAAGAGTTTACAACTTGTTTCCATGTACAAACGGGTCAAGAATGAAGATACAAGTTGTTTTCAAGTTCGAACGAGTTAAGAATGAAGCCTCAAATTGCTAAAAATTGTATTCATGTTCAAATGAGTTAAGAATAATCCTACAAGAGTTTACAAGTTGTTTCCATCTACAAACGGGTCAAGAATGAAGTTACAAGTTGTTTTCAAGTTCGAACGAGTCAAGAATGAAGCCTTAAATTGCTATGAATCGTTTTCATGTTCAAACGAGCTAAGAATGATCCTACAAGAGTTTACAAGTTGTTTCCATGTACAAACGGGTCAAGAAGGAAGCTCCAAGTTGTTTTCAAGTTCGAACGAGTTATAGCCTCAAATTGCTACGAATCGTTTTCAGGTTCAAATGAGTTAAGAATGATCCTACAAGAGTTTACAAGTTGTTTCCATGTACAAATGGGTCAAGAATGAAGCTACAAGTTGTTTTCAAGTTCGAACGGTCAAGAATGAAGGCTTAAATTGCTATGAATTGTTTTCATGTTTAAACGAGCTAAGAATGATCCTACAAGTGTTTACAAGTTATTTCCAGGTACAAACAGGTCAAGAATGAAGCTACAAGTTATTTTCAAGTTCGAACGAGTCAAGAATGAAGACTTAAATTGCTATAAATTGTTTTCATGTTCAAACGAGCTAAGAATGATCCTACAAGAGTTTACAAGTTGTTTCCATGTACAAACGGGTTAAGAATGAAGCTACAAGTTGTTTTCAAGTTCGAACGAGTCAAGAATGAAGACTTAAATTGCTATAAATTGTTTTCATGTTCAAACGAGCTAAGAATGATCCTACAAGAGTTTACAAGTTATTTCCATGTAGAAACGGGTCAAGAATGAAGCTACAAGTTATTTTCAAGTTCGAACGAGTCAAGAATGAAGCCTTAAATTGCTATAAATTGTTTTCATGTTCAAACAAGCTAAGAATGATCCTACAAGAGTTTACAAGTTGTTTCCATGTACAAACGGGTCAAGAATGAAGCTACAAGTTGTTTCCAAGTTCGAACGAGTCAAGAATGAAGCCGTAAATTGCTATGAATTGTTTTCATGTTCAAACGAGCTAAGAATGATCCTACAAGAGTTTACAAGTTGTTTCCATGTACAAACGGGTCAAGAAGGAAGCTCCAAGTTGTTTTCAAGTTCGAACGAGTTATAGCTTCAAATTGCTACGAATTGTTTTCTTGTTCAAATGAGTTAAGAATGATCCTACAAGAGTTTACAAGTTGTTTCCATGTACAAACGGGTCAAGAATGAAGCTACAAGTTGTTTTCAAGTTCGAACGAGTCAAGAATGAAGGCTTAAATTGCTATGAATTGTTTTCATGTTTAAACGAGCTAAGAATGATCCTACAAGAGTTTACAAGTTATTTCCATGTAGAAACGGGTCAAGAATGAAGCTACAAGTTATTTTCAAGTTCGAACGAGTCAAGAATGAAGCCTTAAATTGCTATGAATTGTTTTCATGTTCAAACGAGCTAAGAATGATCCTACAAGAGTTTACAAGTTGTTTCCATGTACAAACGGGTCAAGAATGAAGCTACAAGTTATTTTCAAGTTCGGATGAGTCAGGAATGAAGCCTTAAATTGCTATCAATTGTTTTCATGTTCAAACGAGCTAAGAATGATCCTACAAGAGTTTACAAGTTGTTTCCATGTACAAACGGGTTAAGAATGAAGCTACAAGTTGTTTTCAAGTTCGAACGAGTCAAGAATGAAGCCGTAAATTGCTATGAATTGTTTTCATGTTCAAACGAGCTAAGAATGATCCTACAAGAGTTTACAAGTTGTTTCCATCTACAAACGGGTCAAGAATGAATTTCCAAGTTGTTTTCAAGTTCGAACGAGTCAAGAATGAAGCCTTAAATTGCTATGAATTGTGTTCATGTTCAAACGAGCTAAGAATGATCCTACATGAGTTTACAACTTGTTTCCATGTACAAACGGGTCAAGAATGAAGCTACAAGTTGTTTTCAAGTTCGAACGAGTCAAGAATGAAGCCGTAAATTGCTATGAATTGTTTTCATGTTCAAACGAGCTAAGAATGATCCTACAAGAGTTTTCAAGTTGTTTCCATGTACAAACGGGTCAAGAATGAAGCTCCAAGTTGTTTTCAAGTTAGAACGAGTCAAGAATGAAGCCTTAAATTGCTATGAATTGTGTTCATGTTCAAACGAGCTAAGAATGATCCTACATGAGTTTAGAACTTGTGTCCATGTACAAACGGGTCAAGAATGAAGCTACAAGTTGTTTTCAAGTTCGAACGAGTCAAGAATGAAGCCGTAAATTGCTACGAATTGTTTTCATGTTCAAACGAGCTAAGAATGATCCTACAAGAGTTTACAAGTTGTTTCCATGTACAAACGGGTCAAGAATGAAACTACAAGTTATTTTCAAGTTCGGATGAGTCAAGAATGAAGCCTTAAATTGCTATCAATTGTTCTCATGTTCAAACGAGCTAAGAATGATCCTACAAGAGTTTACAAGTTGTTTCCATGTACAAACGGGTTAAGAATGAAGCTACAAGTTGTTTTCAAGTTCGAACGAGTCAAGAATGAAGCCGTAAATTGCAATGAATTGTTTTCATGTTCAAACGAGCTAAGAATGATCCTACAAGAGTTTACAAGTTATTTCCATGTACAAACGGGTCAAGAATGAATTTCCAAGTTGTTTTCAAGTTCGAACGAGTCAAGAATGAAGCCTTAAATTGCTATGAATTGTGTTCATGTTCAAACGAGCTAAGAATGATCCTACATGAGTTTAGAACTTGTGTCCATGTACAAACGGGTCAAGAATGAAGCTACAAGTTGTTTTCAAGTTCGAACGAGTCAAGAATGAAGCCGTAAATTGCTATGAATTGTTTTCATGTTCAAACGAGCTAAGAATGATCCTACAAGAGTTTACAAGTTGTTTCCATGTACAAACGGGTCAAGAATGAATTTCCAAGTTGTTTTCAAGTTCGAACGAGTCAAGAATGAAGCCTTAAATTGCTATGAATTGTGTTCATGTTCAAACGAGCTAAGAATGATCCTACATGAGTTTACAAGTTGTTTCCATGTACAAACGGGTCAAGAAGGAAGCTCCAAGTTGTTTTCAAGTTCGAACGAGTTATAGCCTCAAATTGCTACGAATTGTTTTCATGTTCAAATGAGTTAAGAATGATCCTACAAGAGTTTACAAGTTGTTTCCATGTACAAATGGGTCAAGAATGAAGCTACAAGTTGTTTTCAAGTTCGAACGAGTCAAGAATGAAGCCTTAAATTGCTATAAATTGTTTTCATGTTCAAACGAGCTAAGAATGATCCTACAAGAGTTTACAAGTTATTTCCATGTACAAACGGGTCAAGAATGA
Organism: Oenanthe sinensis; assembly: GCA_028671895.1. Lineage (NCBI taxonomy): Eukaryota > Viridiplantae > Streptophyta > Magnoliopsida > Apiales > Apiaceae > Oenanthe > Oenanthe sinensis. The sequence continues at coordinate 29,869,939 of CM053799.1, read as the reverse complement.
AGCTACAAGTTATTTTCAAGTTCGAACGAGTCAAGAATGAAGCCTTAAATTGCTATTAATTGTTTTCATGTTCAAACGAGCTAAGAATGATCCTACAAGAGTTTACAAGTTATTTCCATGTACAAACGGGTCAAGAATGAACCTACAAGTTATTTTCAAGTTCGAACGAGTCAAGAATGAAGCCTTAAATTGCTATTAATTGTTTTCATGTTCAAACGAGCTAAGAATGATCTTAAAGATTTACTAGAGGAATTTGAAACGAACATTAAGCCACAAATAAGAGAAATTCTTGAGTTGCTTAAGACTCAGCAAGCGGAAAATGTTACCAATAACATTGAAGCTGCAGCGGCAAAGATAATCACTGAATTAAAATTAGCAATTCAGGATTGCCCGTGTAATAAGGAAATTCTTTATGCCCTCAACAGAAGACAGCACAAAGAAATTGACCTAACAGAGGAAACCTCTAAGATAAGAAAATATAGTTATCCAAACGACAATGTTGGAAACGAAGAATTAGGAACATGGAAAAACCTTGGTAGCCTGACCTGGCCTTTTGGTGTTGACAAAAAATCAACATGAATTACCTAAGAATCGTAGAAGATATCTTCTGGGGTAATCTAAAAGAAGGAGAATTGCAAGTTAACGACGACAACTTTGAGGTCCTCGAACAAGCAATTAGATTAATGGAAATAGATGATGAATCTATAGCCAACCAGGAAATAAAAGACAATAATGATCTAAGATCCCTTTTTGGAATCAAAGATTATGACTTTCTAAATACTATTGAAGAATTCAGTTCAGAAGAACAAGAAGAATTCCAAGATAATACAGATATGGACAGTTCAGAGAATGAAGAAATAGAAAATCTCAGAACTACCAATCAGGACGCAACTCCTCTTAAAAAAGAAAAAGGAGAAACGTCAAAACCTGAAGAAAATAGGAAAAGAAAAGGAAATTTCTATCCCTTCAATCCTAGTAAAGAGACTACTAATATATTTGGTAGTAACATCCTAAACATTGACAATAAGTCAAATAGGAAAGAACTCATAGATATATGGGCTAAGGAAATTAGTTTGATTATTCAGACTAACAAAGAAGCTTATGATGACCAAAGCACTGTTTTACTTCTAGTTGAACATAAGACTTTAGGTGTTATTAATTCTTTTATTAAGAACACTAATTGGGAACCAACTATGAGTCCAGTTACAGCCTTCGAAAACATTTTAGATGCAATATACACTATGTTTTTAGGCATAAATCAGTCCTCTAATAAACTTCAAGAGTTATTAAGGATAAAAATTAATGCAAAAACCATGCTCACCAACATGCAGCTTTGCGACATATGTTTTCTTGATCAATTTTATGGAGATTATGAAAAATATCTTTATCAATTAAATGATCAAACAGAATATGTGAAATATGTCAAGGATTATCTTTTAAAGATCCCTTTGGTAGGATTAAAAGCCTTAGAAAGATTTAACCTAGAAGCAACAGGCCCGGCAGAATATAGCTTAGCCTACGCACAAAGGATAGTCAAAGAAGAAATTGCTAAAGTCTGTGATCTCGCAAGAAAGCAGAAGCAATTAAAATCCTTCAGTAAGCGATGTTGCGACAAGATTATTGAAGAACCATTTGAGTATGGATGTAGGAAGTCTTCCTATAAGAAGAATTATAAAAAGAAATCGTATAAACATACGAAGAGATATAGGTTTACAAAGAAAAGGAAACCTTTTAAACCAGGAAAATACGTTAAAAAGAAAACTTTTAAGAAATTGTCTAACGAAAAACAAAAGTTTTGCGCAAAAGGCAAGAAAAATTGCAGGTGTTGGATCTGTAATGAAGAAGGACACTATGCAAACGAGTGCCCCAATAGGAAAAAGCATGACAGAAAGGTACAAATGCTTGAACAAGTTTATTCTCTGGGATATACTCCTATAGAAGAACCATATGAGGATACGGAAGAAGTATACTCGATTGAAGAAATTCACCCCGGACCAGAAGAGTCAGATTCTAATGATTCGTCTTCCTCAAGATCAGAATCTGATTAAAGAAGAAGTAGTGATGACCAACATCACTAATCCAAACTCTATTTATATCTTAGGAAAATTAAAATTTGCAGGATATAAACAGATAGAATTACATTGTTATGTAGATACAGGTACCAGCCTCTGCATTGCAAGTAAATTTGTAATACCGCCAGAACATTGGGTTAACGCGGAAAGACCTATACAGGTAAAGATCGCTAATGGAAGTACCATTACAATTAACAAGGTATGTAAAAACCTTAATATATTGATAGCAGGTGAAATATTTCATATTCCTACTGTTTATCAGCAAGAATCCGGAATAGATTTTATAATTGGTAATAATTTTTGTCAATTATATGAACCATTTATCCAATATACAAAAATGATTATACTAACACTTGCAGGACAAGAAGTATATATCAGAAAGATAACAACAGCTCGTAGAGTTGGAGTTGCAGGATTTCTTGAATCAATGAAGAAAAATTCAAAAATCAGACAACCTGATGCTATCAACATTAGCCCTAATAAAATATTTATTTTTCAGAAGGGGAAGGATAGTATTAAAAAATTTAGAGAATTAAAAGATGCTTGTAATAATTTGATTCTTGAAACAGAAAGAAAAGCGATAATCGAAAGATTATTAGATTCAGTCTGCTCAGAAAATCCATTGGATCCAACAAAGACCAAGAAATGGATGAAAACAACGATCAAGCTCAGAGATCCTAAAACTGTAATCAAGGTAAAACCAATGAAATACAGTCCGTTAGATTGAGAAGAATTTGGCAAACAGATTCAAGAGCTTCTAGATATGAAGATCATCATACCTAGCAAATCACCTCACACTCCAGTCTTCCTTGTTGAAAATGAAGCAGAGAAGAGAAGAGGAAAGAAAAGAATGGTAGTCAACTATAAGGCAGTTAATGAAGCCACAATAGGAGATAGCCATAATTTACCCAATAAGGATGAACTTCTCACCCTTATCCGAGGTAAGAAAATGTTTAGTTCTTTAGACTGTAAATCAGGTTTTTGGCAGGTACTGCTAGACGAAGAATCACAGCTATTGACAGCATTCACATGTCCTCAAGGACATTATCAATGGATCGTCATTCCATTTGGACTCAAGCAAGCTCCATCCATCTTTCAAAGACACATGCAAAACGCATTTAGGTCCTTTGAAACATTTTGTTGTGTATATGTTGATGATATTCTTATCTTTAGCGATAATGAACAGGATCATTTAAGACATTTAGCAGCAGTTCTGAAGAAATGTCAATATCTTGGAATAATTCTATCTAAGAAGAAGGCACAACTCTTCAAGACAAAGATTAATTTCTTAGGATTGGAAATTGATCAAGGAACTCATTGTCCGCAAGGCCACATTCTGGAGCATATTAAGAAATTTCCAGACAGGATTGAAGACAAAAAGCAATTACAGAGATTTCTTGGCATACTAACATATGCTTCTGATTATATTCCAAAACTTGCAGCTATTCGTGCGCCATTGCAGGTCAAGCTCAAAAAGGACATTACATGGGAATGGAAAGAATCTGATACAGACTATATCTGTAAGATAAAAAAGAATCTTAAGGGTTTTCCAAAACTCTACCATCCAGATCCTAGTGACAAGCTCATCATTGAGACTGATGCTTCAGGAGAATACTGGGGAGGGGTTCTTAAAGCAGTAAGTTCCGATAAAGAATTAATCTGCAGGTATGCGTCAGGTAGCTTTAAAGATGCTGAAAGAAATTACCACTCTAACGAGAAGGAATATCTTGCAGTAATTAGAGTTATTAATAAATTTTCTATTTATCTAACTCCAACAAAAATTTTGGTTAGAACTGATAATAGAAACTTTACTTATTTTCTTCGTATTAAGTTACAGGGAGACAATAAACAAGGAAGACTTGTCCGTTGGCAACAATGGTTAAGCAGATACAGCTTTGATGTCGAGCACATTGAAGGAGTCAAAAACTGTTTAGCAGATTTTTTAACAAGGGAATACCAGCAATAATTATACTAATGACATCATTCGATGCATCGTTTGCTTACTTTTGCAGGAATCCAAGGCACTAAAGGCCTATAAATACTGAGAGTTATGAGATGCAAACACACAAACAATTCACTATATCTTCCTCTCAATAGCAAAAACTTCTCTGCTTAGTAGTAAAATCTCTTTCTTTGAGATCCTATAAAACTATGGACACTTCCATGGAAAACACTTGTGAACAATTAGCCCTTAGGGAGACTATTCTGATGAAGAAAATTCATCTACTCCAAGAAGAACTCCTTATTGTTCGAGCAGAAATTTGTTATGTAAGGAAGTACTCTCTTCCTAAACATCAAAAGGTTATTTCATCACCTTCTTAAGAAATGGACAAAGATGAGGCTATTCCAGAGCAAACGGCTCCTGGTAAAGAATCAACAAATCCGTTGAAACCTGTGAATTTGGTAAAAATTCAGACTGAGGTTCAGACCTCCACAACTCAAAAGGTTATTTCATCACCTTCTTCAGAAATGGACAAAGATGAGGCTATTCCAGAGCAAACGGCTCCTGGTAAAGAATCAACAAATCCGTTGAAACCTGTGAATTTGGTAAAAATTCAGACTGAGGTTCAGACCTCCACAACATCGGGTTCTACCTCAAGTTTAAACTTGAGACCCAATGGGGGAATTCAAATCCCAACAAAGACTGAAGATCAAACTTCAGCAGTCCCTTCGGTGATCCCAACAGGGTATAAGGCTAAAAAATCTTACTACGTAGTATTCAATGGTCCTCATGCAGGAATATATACTACCTGGAACATTGCAGAACAAGCGATAAAAGGTTTTTCTGGAATTAAGCACAAAAAGTACAAGACTTTCGAAGAAGCCCAGGCTGCATCAAGAGTCTTTACCAATACTAATTTTAGAGCACCCCTTGAATTAATCTGTTCAGCAGAAGCAATCAAGCCGAGCTACTCAAAAATGCTTACAAAGGAGGCAACTACAAAAAATATCCTTGGAACCATTCCAAAAAGTCAGCAACTACTGACGGATACAGACGAGGATGTTCTTGATACAGAGTATTCAGGATTCAGCTATTTATTCCAACTCGGAAGACAAGCTACAGAAAATGAATTTGCAGAAGAACATTACTTCACCACAGATAAGAAGAATGTGTCCTACTTCAATTTCTATCCTAGGTCTCACCCAGAAATGGTCCATGAAGCCTATCAATATGGATTAATTTTTCAGATTTATCCATCCAGCAACTTGTTAGAAATCTCCAAATTTTCGCCGGAGTTTAAGGAAGCAGTCAAGAATTTTAGGAAAAAGTGTCTTAAAAATTCTGATAAAGAAATCTACCTCAAGTTCACCAGCACCATCATACACTGGGAACAAGAAGTTGATGAAGATTTTGGGATGGCTGTTCAGCCATATCATTATGTACAGATTGGAGCTGTAAATGAAAAGATCTATTTTCCAAGTCAAGCCATGGAAGCAAAGCTCGACAAAGAAGATCTTAGGAAACTTGCTGAGGTTAAGTTAATTAATTTAATTAACAAAATCTTTAGTGTAAAACCAGATGACAAGCTCAAGGTCAACTTGGCTACCACATACTGCCTTATGACGTCTTATTCACACAAAGGATTAAGTCAGTCAGATTGGGAAAAAATTGAAGCATTCAAGGTATGCATTACACATACGTATGCACTAGGAAAGCACAATGAGTCTTTTTGTCAGAAGAAGATGAAGGAGCTAAAGAAATTTGGTATAGAAGGAAAATGCCAAATCTGTGGTCCCGCCACTAACAAAGAAAAGCAAGAAGCATCTACTTTAGAAAAAGCAGAAGCATCTACTTTATGAAAAGCAAAAGCAGACGGCAGCTTTATGAAAAGCAAAAGCAGAAGACAAAGAGCATCTACTTTATGTAAAGCAGAAGGCATCTTCTACTTTAATAATGCAAGACCCTTAGTCCTTGATCTATAAAAGGCTAAGTTATATTTGTAAGAAGGGCATCGTTTTTCCAGCAGCATAGCTAAGAAATTCTAGAGTCCATCAATATTGTAATGTGTGAGTAGTAACCCTACGGGGTTTTAAGCAATGTAATGGCCAATCGGCTTGTTATAAATAAATAAATATTTTCTTTTCATATGATTTCTACCCTGGTGGTTGTTCCGCGTTTCGACTTGGTATCAGAGCCATGTTTTTATTCTGGAGGAGGTAAGTCGATGGTATGCAGATCCGTTAGGCAGGTGGCCGTTTAGGAAGAGCTAGTCGCACTCTTGAAGAAAACATTGCTTACATCAATCAGGTTTGTCGAAATCTTGAAAGAAGTATTAATTTGTTTATAAGCTTGATTTTGGTACATATTTGCTTAAGATTCCGTTTCATAAATTCATATTATACAAATCTTTTAAAATCAATTGTTGATTATGATTAGCTATAACCCTACATCTAGGCTCCCGTGGAATCTAGTAGAAAATGGAAACACCATCCAATTAGGAGATGAAGATTTCTTCTCTAGAATTCGAGATCTAGCTTGTTTAGATTTAGAAAGAAATAAATTAGACCGTCTTATAGAATTCTATAAAAGTCTAGAAATGCTGTATGAACAACAAAGTAAGTTCTACGTCAGAAATAGTCAAGAAATCGACTCTTTAAAAATTCATATTAAGAGTTTTATAGACTCAGAAAATCAATGAGTTTTTTAAAGGAAGAAAAAACTCTCGAAGAGATTCAAGACAAAAACAATCTAGAAATAGAGTTTCTAGAGAGTGACAAAGGATTTCAGTCCAGCTTTTTAGTTAATAGGGAGATTCTCTCTAAAATTAAAAATAGCAAACTTGATCTAAAGAAAGAAAAAATATTTAACATATCTATGCTAAATCGATTTAAAAGAAAAAATAATATCTTTTATTATATCTCTACCAAGGAAATGCACGTAGATATAAAAGATACTACATGATTAGTTTACTTACCCTTAATCACTAAGGAAGAGATAAACAAAAATCTGTTGAAAATAGACTCTAAGATAAGATCTACCCTTAGCGTAGTTCACTTAGGAGCTATAAAGATTCTGCTCAAAGCAGAATTTCAGGAAGGTATAGATTCTCCTATTAAAATGGCTTTAATAGACAATAGAATCAACGACCGAAGAGACTGTATTCTAGGAGCAGCTAGAGGCAATCTTGCTTATCAAAAATTTATGTTTACTGTCTATCCTAAATTTGGATTTAGCTTAGATACAAGAAACATAGATCAGATATTATCTTTTGTCCATGACTTTGAAAGACATGATCTGATGAATACAGAAGATAAGGTATTTAGCATAACCTATGTTGTTGCCTACGCCTTAACCAATAGTCATCATAGCATAGACTATAGGAAGAATGAATATATCGAATTAGACGATGTATTCTCAGAAATAGGATCGATAGAAGAGAAGCAATTCTCAGAAATTAGTCCACTAGATAACTCTTGGGCAATAGACATTGCAAAGAATAAACCCATACTAGGACAAAAGCCTAGAAAGAGTTTCAGAAGAAACACCTTAGAGGTTGGTGAATCTTCTCTGGAAAAATTACTTCATAGTGTCTCCAGGAGAGTGGATGAATTATGTCAAAAACTGGAACTTCTATAGAGGTTATTATAGATAATCCCACAAAAATGTACCCACACATTTATAAAAAAGGAAAGGTTCTGGAATTTAAGAAATTAAATAAAGGAGTAGACCTAGAACCTAGAAATTACGTCTTTAGTGGCGTAAAAGGAAGTAATAGTTTAAACACTATTGTTTCATCTACCAATAATCTTAATCAGATTTCAGGAAGATGCCTGTTAGGAATTTACAACCTACTGTCATTTTTTGGGCTTAGTAAAGACCCGAGTGAAAAACTCTCTAAATCACCTAGTATCCATAACAGATACTATTCCTTTGTTAAAAAGGGGAGTGACCTAGAAATAGAAATTCTAAGGGATATTAAAAAGCTTCTAATCAAGCAAAATACTAAGATCGAAGGATTAGAAGGACAAATCTCACAACTTAGGAATCATAAGTGTGATAATGAAGCTCTTAAGTTAAAGCTTAATGAAATAGAAGAATACCTCAAGAAAATTTTAGGATGAGTCTTAAAGATTTACTAGAGGAATTTGAAACGAACATTAAGCCACAAATAAGAGAAATTCTTGAGTTGCTTAAGACTCAGCAAGCGGAAAATGTTACCAATAACATTGAAGCTGCAGCGGCAAAGATAATCACTGAATTAAAATTAGCAATTCAGGATTGCCCGTGTAATAAGGAAATTCTTTATGCTCTCAACAGAAGACAGCACAACGAAATTGACCTAACAGAGGAAACCTTTAAGATAAGAAAATATAGTTATCCAAACGACAATGTTGGAAACGAAGAATTAGGAACAGGGAAAAACCTTGGTAGCCTGACCTGGCCTTTTGGTGTTGACAAAAAATCAACATGAATTACCTAAGAATCGTAGAAGATATCTTCTGGGGTAATCTAAAAGAAGGAGAATTGCAAGTTAACGACGACAACTTTGAGGTCCTCGAACAAGCAATTAGATTAATGGAAATAGATGATGAATCTATAGCCAACCAGGAAATAAAAGACAATAAAGATCTAAGATCCCTTTTTGGAATCAAAGATTATGACTTTCTAAATACTATTGAAGAATTCAGTTCAGAAGAACAAGAAGAATTCCAAGATAATACAGATATGGACAGTTCAGAGAATGAAGAAATAGAAAATCTCAGAACTACCAATCAGGACGCAACTCCTCTTAAAAAAGAAAAAGGAGAAACGTCAAAACCTGAAGAAAATAGGAAAAGAAAAGGAAATTTCTATCCCTTCAATCCTAGTAAAGAGACTACTAATATATTTGGTAGTAACATCCTAAACATTGACAATAAGTCAAATAGGAAAGAACTCATAGATATATGGGCTAAGGAAATTAGTTTGATTATTCAGACTAACAAAGAAGCTTATGATGACCAAAGCACTGTTTTACTTCTAGTTGAACATAAGACTTTAGGTGTTATTAATTCTTTTATTAAGAACACTAATTGGGAACCAACTATGAGTCCAGTTACAGCCTTCGAAAACATTTTAGATGCAATATACACTATGTTTTTAGGCATAAATCAGTCCTCTAATAAACTTCAAGAGTTATTAAGGATAAAAATTAATGCAAAAACCATGCTCACCAACATGCAGCTTTGCGACATATGTTTTCTTGATCAATTTTATGGAGATTATGAAAAATATCTTTATCAATTAAATGATCAAACAGAATATGTGAAATATGTCAAGGATTATCTTTTAAAGATCCCTTTGGTAGGATTAAAAGCCTTAGAAAGATTTAACCTAGAAGCAACAGGCCCGGCAGAATATAGCTTAGCCTACGCACAAAGGATAGTCAAAGAAGAAATTGCTAAAGTCTGTGATCTCGCAAGAAAGCAGAAGCAATTAAAATCCTTCAGCAAGCGATGTTGCGACAAGATTATTGAAGAACCATTTGAGTATGGATGTAGGAAGTCTTCCTATAAGAAGAATTATAAAAAGAAATCGTATAAACATACGAAGAGATATAGGTTTACAAAGAAAAGGAAACCTTTTAAACCAGGAAAATACGTTAAAAAGAAAACTTTTAAGAAATTGTCTAACGAAAAACAAAAGTTTTGCCCAAAAGGCAAGAAAAATTGCAGGTGTTGGATCTGTAATGAAGAAGGACACTAAGCGAACGAGTGCCCCAATAGGAAAAAGCATGACAGAAAGGTACAAATGCTTGAACAAGTTTATTCTCTGGGATATACTCCTATAGAAGAACCATATGAGGATACGGAAGAAGTATACTCGATTGAAGAAATTGACCCCGGACCAGAAGAGTCAGATGATTCGTCTTCCTCAAGATCAGAATCTGATTAAAGAAGAAGTAGTGATGACCAACATCACTAATCCAAACTCTATTTATATCTTAGGAAAATTAAAATTTGCAGGATATAAACAGATAGAATTACATTGTTATGTAGATACAGGTGCCAGCCTCTGCATTGCAAGTAAATTTGTAATACCGCCAGAACATTGGGTTAACGCGGAAAGACCTATACAGGTAAAGATCGCTAATGGAAGTACCATTACAATCAACAAGGTATGTAAAAACCTTAATATATTGATAGCAGGTGAAATATTTCATATTCCTACTGTTTATCAGCAAGAATCCGGAATAGATTTTATAATTGGTAATAATTTTTGTCAATTATATGAACCATTTATCCAATATACAAAAATGATTATACTAACACTTGCAGGACAAGAAGTATATATCAGAAAGATAACAACAGCTCGTAGAGTTGGAGTTGCAGGATTTCTTGAATCAATGAAGTCAATGAAGAAAAATTCAAAAATCAGACAACCTGATGCTATCAACATTAGCCCTAATAAAATATTTCTTTGAATGAAGCCGTAAATTGCTATGAATTGTTTTCAAGTTCAAACGAGCTAAGAATGATCCTACAAGAGTTTACAAGTTGTTTCCATGTACAAACGGGTCAAGAAGGAAGCTCCAAGTTGTTTTCAAGTTCGAACGAGTTATAACCTCAAATTGCTACGAATTGTTTTCATGTTCAAATGAGTTAAGAATGATCCTACAAGAGTTTACAAGTTGTTTCCATGTACAAATGGGTCAAGAATGAAGCTACAAGTTGTTTTCAAGTTCGAACGGGTCAAGAATGAAGGCTTAAATTGCTATGAATTGTTTTCATGTTGAAACGAGCTAAGAATGATCCTACAAGAGTTTACAAGTTATTTCCATGTACAAACGGGTCAAGAATGAAGCTACAAGTTGTTTTCAAGTTCGAACGAGTCAAGAATGAAGCCTTAAATTGCTATGAATTGTTTTCATGTTCAAACGAGCTAAGAATGATCCTACAAGAGTTTACAAGTTGTTTCCATGTACAAACGAGTCAAGAATGAAGCTACAAGTTGTTTTCAAGTTCGAACGAGTCAAGAATGAAGCCGTAAATTGCTATGAATTGTTTTCATGTTCAAACGAGCTAAGAATGATCCTACAAGAGTTTACAAGTTGTTTCCATATACAAACGGGTCAAGAATGAAGCTTCAAGTTGTTTTCATGTTAGAACGAGTCAAGAATGAAGCCTTAAATTGCTATGAATTGTTTTCATGTTTAAACGAGCTAAGAATGATCCTACAAGAGTTTACAAGTTGTTTACTTCAAAACGATTCTAGGATCCTCTTCTAATGTGCTTGATCTTGATGCTGATGTGGAGCTTCCTCACCTCTCACAGTCCCAAAAGGAGGAGCTGCTAGCTCCTTTCACTCCCAATGATGTCCTGCTTACCTTTAAATCAATGGCAAGGAACAAAAGCCCTGGTCCTGATGGATTCTCTCCAGAGTTCTATGTTGCAGCCTGGTCTGTTGTGGGGACAGATGTCACTCAAGCTATTTTAAGTTTCTTTCAAACTAATCACCTGCCTCGGATCATTAACTCCACAGCTATAACCCTGATCCCGAAAGTTGATGGGCCTTCAAACTTAAGCCAGTTTCGGCCTATCTCTTGCTGCAACACGCTCTATAAGTGTATTTCAAAATTGTTGTCAGCTAGGATGAAGTTGCTGATGCCTTTTTTAATTTCTAAGAATCAATCTGCTTTCGTCCCTCTTCGAAGCATTGGTGATAATATCATGTTGGCCCAAGCTCTTTGTAAAGATTACCATCTTCAATCTGGGCCATCGAGATGTGCAATCAAACTAGATATTCACAAAGCATTTGATTCTTTATGCTGGGATTTCTTATTTGCGGTCATGACTCGAATGGGCTTTCCTAACATCTTTATAAACTGGGTTAAAGTTTGTGTTACTAGTAGCATGATTTCTATAAAAATCAATGGTTCCTTGGAGGGTTTTTTCCAAAGCAAATCTGGATTAAGACAGGGAGACCCGCTCTCACCTTATCTCTTTGTGATAGCAATGGAGGTTTTAACTCGAGTTCTTCATCATGATTTGAGTAATAATCCTTCTTTTTCTTATCACTGGCGTACCAAGGAGATCAAGCTAACTCACTTAATCTTTGCAGATGATATTTTTCTGTTTTGCAACGGTGACCAAGTTTCTATTGATGCCATTTGCCGTGCAGTCCATAGATTTTCTAATATGTTTGGCTTAACTCCAAATCAAGCAAAGAGTATGTGTTTCTTTGGCAATGTGGCTAGTGAGATCATTGATTCTACTCTGAGTTGTACTGGGTTTCAACTGGGTACTCTTCCTATTAGTTACCTTGGTTTGCCCCTCATCTCTTCTAGATTGAAAACTGCAGATTGCATTCCTTTAGTTCATAAATTATGCTCCAGGATTGACAACTGGACTTCCAGATTCCTAAAGCTTGCAGGGCGTCTTCAATTGTTAAAATCTATCTTGATAAGCATTCAGGGGTATTGGTCAGCTTATCTCTTTTTACCTAAAGGAGCTTTGAAGCAAATTCGGTCGTATATGGCAAAATTTCTCTGGGGTGGGAATTATAATTCTTCTGCGCACCATAAAGTTGCCTGGAGTGACTGTTGCCTCTTAAAATCTGAGGGTGGTTTAGGTATTCGTGACCCTCTTGAATGGAACAAGGCTGCAATTTTGACACAGGTCTGGCGCATTACACAACCTAATAGAGATTCTCTATGGTTGCTTTGGCTACATAATTGTCTCTTTAAAAATAAATCATTCTGGACAGCTAGTATTCCTCATATGTGTTCTTGGAATGTCCGTAAAATCATGAATGTAAGAGATGAAGCCTTGCGATTTATCACTTACAAGGTTGGTCCCAACTCTGATTTTCTTTTATGGCACGAGCCTTGGCTTGTTCGTAAACCTCTGATTGATCATTTTGGTGAAGAAATCATTTCTATTGTTGAGTCCAGTAGATTTGCAAGGATTAACTCTATTATCTCTGAAGGAGCATGGGCGGTATCGAGTTCTAACCACTACCTGGCCATTGAATTTCGACACCTTCTTGCAGCAACTTGTATTTCTACGGCTGATAAAACGTTCTGGGATGGGGATAGCAGGGTTAAAATCTCCACTGTTTGGCACTCTCTTCGTCAAACATCATCACCACCTCCGTGGATTAATGCAGTTTGGCATCCCATGGAAATACAAAAGTGTGCAATCTTTTTGTGGCTTGCCCTTCGAAATCGGCTGTTAACAAAAGATAGAATGCTTGCCTATGGTTTTACTGTGGATGCAACCTGTGTCCTTTGCAGGAGTAATGCAGAAACCGCAGAGCATCTCTTTACTTCTTGTCCATACACTTCTATTCTTTTGCACGGGTGTCCGATTGATGTGAACAATTCCTGGAATGAATGGCAGAACGGCAACTTTCTCTTAATTCCCAGCTCAAGCATATGCGGTAATTTGACATACCTATTCATCTCGGTGATGATTTATAATGTATGGCAGGAAAGAAACAATCGTATTCATCATAATGGCAGGTTCAGGGATGCATTTCAATTATTGGCAGTTACTAAGCGAATGGTCAAAGAGCGTGTCTATTCTTCAGTAAAATTTAGAAAACAAATTGCAAGGGACCCCACCCTCAGTCTCCTTTTGTATTAATTGTTATTTGCTTGTATTGCTTGATTTTCGAATGGGCTTTTAGGATTTCTTCTTTGCCTTAGGCATAGTTTTTATTTCTAGCCTGTGCTTCCTGGGGTATGCCCCTTGTAGCTTGTCTCCTTGTTATTTTAATTTATTTATTTAGCAAAAAAAAAAAAAGTTGTTTCCATGTACAAACGGGTCAAGAATGAAGCTACAAGTTATTTTCAAGTTCGAAAGAGTCAAGAATGAAGCCTTAAATTGCTTCGAATTGTTTTCATGTTCAAATGAGTTAAGAATGATCCTACAAGAGTTTACAAGTTGTTTCCATGTACAAAAGGGTGAAGAATGAAGCTACAAGTTGTTTTCAAGTTTGAACGAGTCAAGAATGAAGGCTTAAATTGCTATGAATTGTTTTCATGTTTAAACGAGCTAAGAATGATCCTACAAGAGTTTACAAGTTATTTCCATGTACAAACGGGTCAAGAATGAAGCTACAAGTTATTTTCAAGTTCGAACGAGTCAAGAATGAAACCTTAAATTGCTATGAATTGTTTTCATGTTCAAACGAGCTAAGAATGATCCTATAAGAGTTTACAAGTTGTTTCCATGTACAAACGGGTCAAGAATGAAGCTACAAGTTGTTTTCAAGTTCGAAAGAGTCAAGAATGAAGGCTCAAATTGCAACGAATTGTTTTCATGTTCAAACGAGCTAAGAATGATCCTGCAAGAGTTTATAAGTTGTATCCATGTACAAACGGGTCAAGAATGAAGATACAAGTTGTTTTCAGGTTTGAACGAGTTAAGAATGAAGCCTCCAATTGTTACAACTTATTTTCATGTTCAAATGAGTTAAGAATGATCCTAAAAGAGTTTACAAGTTGTTTCCATGTACAAGCGGGTCAAGAATGAAGCTACAAGTTGTTTTCCAGTTCGAACGAGTCAAGAATGAAGCCTTAAATTACTATGAATTATTTTCATGTTCAAACGAGCTAAGAATGATCCTACAAGAGTTTACAAGTTTTTTCCATGTACAAACAGGTCAAGAATGAAGCTACAAGTTGTTTTCAAGTTCGAACGAGTGAAGAATGAAGCCTCAAATTGTTGCAACTTATTTTCATGTTCAAACGAGCCAATAATGCTCCGACAAGGGTTTACAAGTTGTTTCCCATGTACAAACGGATTAAGAATGAAGCTACAAGTTGTTTTCAAGTTCGAACGAGTTAAGAATGAAGCCTTAAATTGCTATGAATTGTTTTCATGTTCAAACGAGCTAAGAATGATCCTACAAGAGTTTACAAGTTGTTTCCATGTACAAACGGGTCAAGAATGAAGCTACAAGTTGTTTTCAAGTTCGAACGAGTCAAGAATGAAGCCGTAAATTGCTATGAATTGTTTTCATGTTCAAACGAGCTAAGAATGATCCTACAAGAGTTTACAAGTTGTTTCCATATACAAACGGGTCAAGAATGAAGCTTCAAGTTGTTTTCAAGTTAGAACGAGTCAAGAATGAAGCCTTAAATTGCTATGAATTGTTTTCATGTTTAAACGAGCTAAGAATGATCCTACAAGAGTTTACAAGTTGTTTCCATGTACAAACGGGTCAAGAATGAAGCTACAAGTTATTTTCAAGTTCGAAAGAGTCAAGAATGAAGCCTTAAATTGCTACGAATTGTTTTCATGTTCAAATGAGTTAAGAATGATCCTACAAGAGTTTACAAGTTGTTTCCATGTACAAAAGGGTGAAGAATGAAGCTACAAGTTGTTTTCAAGTTTGAACGAGTCAAGAATGAAGGCTTAAATTGCTATGAATTGTTTTCATGTTTAAACGAGCTAAGAATGATCCTACAAGAGTTTACAAGTTATTTCCATGTACAAACGGGTCAAGAATGAAGCTACAAGTTATTTTCAAGTTCGAACGAGTCAAGAATGAAGCCTTAAATTGCTATGAATTGTTTTCATGTTCAAACGAGCTAAGAATGATCCTACAAGAGTTTACAAGTTGTTTCCATGTACAAACGGGTCAAGAATGAAGCTACAAGTTGTTTTCAAGTTCGAACGAGTCAAGAATGAAGCCGTAAATTGCTATGAATTGTTTTCATGTTCAAACGAGCTAAGAATGATCCTGCAAGAGTTTACAAGTTGTAACCATGTACAAACGGGTCAAGAATGAAGATACAAGTTGTTTTCAAGTTTGAACTAGTTAAGAATGAAGCCTCCAATTGTTACAACTTATTTTCATGTTCAAATGAGTTAAGAATGATCCTAGAAGAGTTTACAAGTTGTTTCCATGTACAAACGGGTCAAGAATGAAGCTACAAGTTGTTTTTAAGTTCGAAAGAGTCAAGAATGAAGGCTCAAATTGCAACGAATTGTTTTCATGTTCAAACGAGCTAAGAATGATCCTGCAAGAGTTTACAAGTTGTATCCATGTACAAACGGGTCAAGAATGAAGATACAAGTTGTTTTCAGGTTTGAACGAGTTAAGAATGAAGCCTCCAATTGTTACAACTTATTTTCATGTTCAAATGAGTTAAGAATGATCCTAAAAGAGTTTACAAGTTGTTTCCATGTACAACCGGGTCAAGAATGAAGCTACAAGTTGTTTTCCAGTTCGAACGAGTCAAGAATGAAGCCTTAAATTACTATGAATTATTTTCATGTTCAAACGAGCTAAGAATGATCCTACAAGAGTTTACAAGTTTTTTCCATGTACAAACGGGTCAAGAATGAAGCTACAAGTTGTTTTCAAGTTCGAACGAGTGAAGAATGAAGCCTCAAATTGTTGCAACTTGTTTTCATGTTCAAACGAGCCAATAATGCTCCGACAAGGGTTTACAAGTTGTTTCCCATGTACAAACGGATTAAGAATGAAGCTACAAGTTGTTTTCAAGTTCGAACGAGTTAAGAATGAAGCCTCCAAGTGTTACAACTTATTTTCATGTTCAAATGAGTTAAGAATGATCCTATAAGAGTTTACAAGTTGTTTCCAGGTTCAAACGGGTCAAGAATGAAGCTACAAGTTGTTTTCAAGTTCGAACGAGTCAAGAATGAAGCCGTAAATTGCTATGAATTGTTTTCATGTTCAAACGAGCTAAGAATGATCCTACAAGAGTTTACAAGTTGTTTCCATATATAAACGGGTCAAGAATGAAGCATCAAGTTGTTTTCAAGTTAGAACGAGTCAAGAATGAAGCCTTAAATTGCTATGAATTGTTTTCATGTTTAAACGAGCTAAGAATGATCCTACAAGAGTTTACAAGTTGTTTCCATGTACAAACGGGTCAAGAATGAAGCTACAAGTTATTTTCAAGTTCGAAAGAGTCAAGAATGAAGCCTTAAATTGCTACGAATTGTTTTCATGTTCAAATGAGTTAAGAATGATCCTACAAGAGTTTACAAGTTGTTTCCATGTACAAAAGGGTGAAGAATGAAGCTACAAGTTGTTTTCAAGTTTGAACGAGTCAAGAATGAAGGCTTAAATTGCTATGAATTGTTTTCATGTTTAAACGAGCTAAGAATGATCCTACAAGAGTTTACAAGTTATTTCCATGTACAAACGGGTCAAGAATGAAGCTACAAGTTATTTTCAAGTTCGAACGAGTCAAGAATGAAACCTTAAATTGCTATGAATTGTTTTCATGTTCAAACGAGCTAAGAATGATCCAATAAGAGTTTGCAAGTTGTTTCCATGAACAAACGGGTCAAGAATGAAGCTACAAGTTGTTTTCAAGTTCGAACGAGTCAAGAATGAAGCCGTAAATTGCTATGAATTGTTTTGATGTTCAAACGAGCTAAGAATGATCCTACAAGAGTTTACAAGTTGTTTCCATGTACAAACGGGTCAAGAATGAAGCTCCAAGTTGTTTTCAAGTTAGAACGTGTTATAGCCTCAAATTGCTACGAATTGTTTTCATGTTTAAACGTGCTAAGAATGATCCTACAAGAGTTTACAAGTTATTTCCATGTACAAACGGGTCAAGAATGAAGCTACAAGTTATTTTCAAGTTCGAACGAGTCAAGAATGAAGCCTTAAATTGCTATGAATTGTTTTCATGTTCAAACGAGCTAAGAATGATCCTACAAGAGTTTACAAGTTGTTTCCATGTACAAACGGGTCAAGAATGAAGCTACAAGTTGTTTTCAAGTTCGAACGAGTCAAGAATGAAGCCGTAAATTGCTATGAATTGTTTTCATGTTCAAACGAGCTAAGAATGATCCTGCAAGAGTTTACAAGTTGTAACCATGTACAAACGGGTCAAGAATGAAGATACAAGTTGTTTTCAAGTTTGAACGAGTTAAGAATGAAACCTCCAATTGTTACAACTTATTTTCATGTTCAAATGAGTTAAGAATGATCCTAGAAGAGTTTACAAGTTGTTTCCATGTACAAACGTGTCAAGAATGAAGCTACAAGTTGTTTTTAAGTTCGAAAGAGTCAAGAATGAAGGCTCAAATTGCAACGAATTGTTTTCATGTTCAAACGAGCTAAGAATTATCCTGCAAGAGTTTACAAGTTGTATCCATGTACAAACGGGTCAAGAATGAAGATACAAGTTGTTTTCAGGTTTGAACGAGTTAAGAATGAAGCCTCCAATTGTTACAACTTATTTTCATGTTCAAATTAGTTAAGAATGATCCTAAAAGAGTTTACAAGTTGTTTCCATGTACAAGCGGGTCAAGAATGAAGCTACAAGTTGTTTTCCAGTTCGAACGAGTCAAGAATGAAGCCTTAAATTACTATGAATTATTTTCATGTTCAAACGAGCTAAGAATGATCCTACAAGAGTTTACAAGTTTTTTCCATGTACAAACGGGTCAAGAATGAAGCTACAAGTTGTTTTCAAGTTCGAACGAGTGAAGAATGAAGCCTCAAATTGTTGCAACTTGTTTTCATGTTCAAACGAGCCAATAATGCTCCGACAAGGGTTTACAAGTTGTTTCCCATGTACAAACGGATTAAGAATGAAACTGCAAGTTGTTTTAATGTTCGAATGAGTTAAGAATGAAGCCTCCAAGTGTTACAACTTATTTTCATGTTCAAATGAGTTAAGAATGATCCTATAAGAGTTTACAAGTTGTTTCCAGGTACAAACGGGTCAAGAATGAAGCTACAAGTTTTTTTTAAGTTCGAACGAGTCAAGAATGAAGCCTTAAATTGCTATGAATTGTTTTCATGTTCAAATGAGTTAAGAATGATCTTAGAAGAGTTTACAAGTTGTTTTCATGTAAAAACGGGTCAAGAATGAAGCTACAAGTTGTTTTCAAGTTCCAACGTGTCAAGAATGAAGCCTTAAATTGATATGAAATGTTTTCATGTTCAAACGAGCTAAGAATGATCCTACAAGAGTTTACAAGTTGTTTCCTTGTACAAACGGGTCAACAATGAAGCTCTAAGTTGTTTTCAAGTTTGAACGAGTGAAGAATGAAGCCTCAAATTGTTACAACTTGTTTTCATATTCGAACTAGCCAATAATGCTCCTGAAAGGGTTTACAAGTTGTTTCCATGTACAAACGGATTAAGAATGAAGCTACAAGTTGTTTTAATGTTCGAACGAGTTAAGAATGAAGCCTCAAATTGCGACGAATTTTTTTCATGTTCAAATGAGTAAAGAATGATCCTACAAGAGTTTACAAGTTGTTTCCATATATAAACGGGTCAAGAATGAAGCATCAAGTTGTTTTCAAGTTAGAACGAGTCAAGAATGAAGCCTTAAATTGCTATGAATTGTTTTCATGTTTAAACGAGCTAAGAATGATCCTACAAGAGTTTACAAGTTGTTTCCATGTACAAACGGGTCAAGAATGAAGCTACAAGTTATTTTCAAGTTCGAAAGAGTCAAGAATGAAGCCTTAAATTGCTACGAATTGTTTTCATGTTCAAATGAGTTAAGAATGATCCTACAAGAGTTTACAAGTTGTTTCCATGTACAAAAGGGTGAAGAATGAAGCTACAAGTTGTTTTCAAGTTTGAACGAGTCAAGAATGAAGGCTTAAATTGCTATGAATTGTTTTCATGTTTAAACGAGCTAAGAATGATCCTACAAGACTTTACAAGTTATTTCCATGTACAAACGGGTCAAGAATGAAGCTATAAGTTATTTTCAAGTTCGAACGAGTCAAGAATGAAACCTTAAATTGCTATGAATTGTTTTCATGTTCAAACGAGCTAAGAATGATCCTATAAGAGTTTACAAGTTGTTTCCATGAACAAACGGGTCAAGAATGAAGCTACAAGTTGTTTTCAAGTTCGAACGAGTCAAGAATGAAGCCGTAAATGGCTATGAATTGTTTTGATGTTCAAACGAGCTAAGAATGATCCTACAAGAGTTTACAAGTTGTTTCCATGTACAAACGGGTCAAGAATGAAGCTCCAAGTTGTTTTCAAGTTAGAACGTGTTATAGCCTCAAATTGCTACGAATTGTTTTCATGTTTAAACGTGCTAAGAATGATCCTACAAGAGTTTACAAGTTATTTCCATGTACAAACGGGTCAAGAATGAAGCTACAAGTTATTTTCAAGTTCGAACGAGTCAAGAATGAAGCCTTAAATTGCTATGAATTGTTTTCATGTTCAAACGAGCTAAGAATGATCCTACAAGAGTTTACAAGTTGTTTCCATGTACAAACGGGTCAAGAATGAAGCTACAAGTTGTTTTCAAGTTCGAACGAGTCAAGAATGAAGCCGTAAATTGCTATGAATTGTTTTCATGTTCAAACGAGCTAAGAATGATCCTGCAAGAGTTTACAAGTTGTAACCATGTACAAACGGGTCAAGAATGAAGATACAAGTTGTTTTCAAGTTTGAACGAGTTAAGAATGAAACCTCCAATTGTTACAACTTATTTTCATGTTCAAATGAGTTAAGAATGATCCTAGAAGAGTTTACAAGTTGTTTCCATGTACAAACGTGTCAAGAATGAAGCTACAAGTTGTTTTTAAGTTCGAAAGAGTCAAGAATGAAGGCTCAAATTGCAACGAATTGTTTTCATGTTCAAACGAGCTAAGAATTATCCTGCAAGAGTTTACAAGTTGTATCCATGTACAAACGGGTCAAGAATGAAGATACAAGTTGTTTTCAGGTTTGAACGAGTTAAGAATGAAGCCTCCAATTGTTACAACTTATTTTCATGTTCAAATTAGTTAAGAATGATCCTAAAAGAGTTTACAAGTTGTTTCCATGTACAAGCGGGTCAAGAATGAAGCTACAAGTTGTTTTCCAGTTCGAACGAGTCAAGAATGAAGCCTTAAATTACAATGAATTATTTTCATGTTCAAACGAGCTAAGAATGATCCTACAAGAGTTTACAAGTTTTTTCCATGTACAAACGGGTCAAGAATGAAGCTACAAGTTGTTTTCAAGTTCGAACGAGTGAAGAATGAAGCCTCAAATTGTTGCAACTTGTTTTCATGTTCAAACGAGCCAATAATGCTCCGACAAGGGTTTACAAGTTGTTTCCCATGTACAAACGGATTAAGAATGAAACTGCAAGTTGTTTTAATGTTCGAATGAGTTAAGAATGAAGCCTCCAAGTGTTACAACTTATTTTCATGTTCAAATGAGTTAAGAATGATCCTATAAGAGTTTACAAGTTGTTTCCAGGTACAAACGGGTCAAGAATGAAGCTACAAGTTGTTTTTAAGTTCAAGAATGAAGCCTTAAATTGCTATGAATTGTTTTCATGTTCAAATGAGTTAAGAATGATCTTAGAAGAGTTTACAAGTTGTTTTCATGTAAAAACGGGTCAAGAATGAAGCTACAAGTTGTTTTCAAGTTCCAACGTGTCAAGAATGAAGCCTTAAATTGATATGAAATGTTTTCATGTTCAAACGAGCTAAGAATGATCCTACAAGAGTTTACAAGTTGTTTCCTTGTACAAACGGGTCAACAATGAAGCTCTAAGTTGTTTTCAAGTTTGAACGAGTGAAGAATGAAGCCTCAAATTGTTACAACTTGTTTTCATATTCGAACTAGCCAATAATGCTCCTGAAAGGGTTTACAAGTTGTTTCCATGTACAAACGGATTAAGAATGAAGCTACAAGTTGTTTTAATGTTCGAACGAGTTAAGAATGAAGCCTCAAATTGCTACGAATTTTTTTCATGTTCAAATGAGTAAAGAATGATCCTACAAGAGTTTACAAGTTGTTTTCATGTAAAAACGGGTCAAGAATGAAGCTACAAGTTGTTTTCAAGTTCCAACGTGTCAAGAATGAAGCCTTAAACTGCTATGAAATGTTTTCATGTTCAAACGAGCTAAGAATGATCCTACAAGAGTTTACAAGTTGTTTCCTTGTACAAACAGGTCAACAATGAAGCTCTAAGTTGTTTTCAAGTTTGAACAAGTGAAGAATGAAGCCTCAAATTGTTAGAACTTGTTTTCATATTCGAACAAGCCAATAATGCTCCCACAAGGGTTTACAAGTTGTTTCCATGTACAAATGGGTCAAGAATGAAGCTACAAGTTGTTTTCAAGTTCGAACGAGTTAAGAATGGAGCCTCAAATTGCTACGAATTGTATTCATGTTCAAATGAGTTAAGAATAATCCTATATGAGTTGACAAGTTGTTTCCATGTACAAACGGGTCAACAAGGAAGCTCCAAGTTGTTTTCAAGTTCAAACGAGTTATAGCCTCAAATTGGTACGAATTGTTTTTTTTTTTTTTGCTAAGTGGTACGAATTGTTTTCATGTTCAAATGAGTTAAGAATGATCCTACAAGAGTTTACAAGTTGTTTCCATGTACAAATGGGTCAAGAATGAAGCTACAAGTTGTTTTTAAGTTTGAAAGAGTCAAGAATGAAGGCTTAAATTGCTATAAATTGTTTTCATGTTCAAACGAGCTATGAATGATCCTACAAGAGTTTACAAGTTGTTTCCATATACAAACGGGTCAAGAATGAAGCTCCAAGTTGTTTTCAAGTTAGAACGAGTCAAGAATGAAGCCTTAAATTGCTATGAATTATTTTCATGTTTAAACGAGCTAAGAATGATCCTACAAGAGTTTACAAGTTATTTCCATGTACAAATGGGTCAAGAATGAAGCTACAAGTTATTTTCAAGTTCGAATGAGTCAAGAATGAAGCCTTAAATTGCTATGAATTGTTTTCATGTTCAAACGAGCTAAGAATGATCCTACAAGAGTTTACAAGTTGTTTCCATGTAGAAACATGTCAAGAATGAAGCTACAAGTTATTTTCAAGTTCGAACGAGTCAAGAATGAAGCCTTAAATTGCTATGAATTGTTTTCATGTTCAAACGAGCTAAGAATGATCCTACAAGAGTTTACAAGTTGTTTCCATGTACAAACGGGTCAAGAATGAAGCTACAAGTTGTTTTCAAGTTCGAACGAGTCAAGAATGAAGCCGTAAATTGCTATGAATTGTTTTCATGTTCAAACGAGCTAAGAATGATCCTACAAGAGTTTATAAGTTGTTTCCATATACAAACGGGTCAAGAATGAAGCTTCAAATTGTTTTCAAGTTAGAACGAGTCAAGAATGAAGCCTTAAATTGCTATGAATTGTTTTCATGTTTAAACGAGCTAAGAATGATCCTACAAGAGTTTACAAGTTATTTCCACGTACAAACGGGTCAAGAATGAAGCTACAAGTTATTTTCAAGTTCGAACGAGTCAAGAATGAAGCCTTAAATTGCTATGAATTGTTTTCATGTTCAAACGAGCTAAGAATGATCCTAAAAGAGTTTACAAGTTGTTTCCATGTACAAACGGGTCAAGAATGAAGCTACAAGTTATTTTCAAGTTCGAACGAGTCAAGAATGAAGCCTTAAATTGCTACGAATTGTTTTCATGTTAAAACGAGCTAAAAATGATCCTACAAGAGTTTACAAGTTGTTTCCATGTACAAACGGGTCAAGAATGAAGCTACAAGTTATTTTCAAGTTCGAAAGAGTCAAGAATGAAGCCTTAAATTTCTATGAATTGTTTTCATGTTCAAATGAGTTAAGAATGATCCTACAAGAGTTTACAAGTTGTTTCCATGTACAAAAGGGTCAAGAATGAAGCTACAAGTTATTTTCAAGTTTGAACGAGTCAAGAATGAAGGCTTAAATTGCTATGAATTGTTTTCATGTTGAAACGAGCTAAGAATGATCCTACAAGAGTTTACAAGTTATTTCCATGTACAAACGGGTCAAGAATGAAGCTACAAGTTATTTTCAAATTCGAAAGAGTCAAGAATGAAGCCTTAAATTGCTATGAATTGTTTTCATGTTCAAATGAGTTAAGAATGATCCTACAAGAGTTTACAAGTTGTTTCCATGTACAAAAGGGTCAAGAATGAAGCTACAAGTTGTTTTCAAGTTTGAACGAGTCAAGAATGAAGGCTTAAATTGCTATGAATTGTTTTCATGTTAAAACGAGTTAAGAATGATCCTACAAGAGTTTACAAGTTGTTTCCATGTACAAACGGGTTAAGAATGAAGCTACAAGTTATTTTCAAGTTCGAAAGAGTCAAGAATGAAGCCTTAAATTGCTATGAATTGTTTTCATGTTCAAATGAGTTAAGAATGATCCTACAAGAGTTTACAAGTTGTTTCCATGTACAAATGGGTCAAGAATGAAGCTACAAGTTGTTTTTAAGTTTGAAAGAGTCAAGAATGAAGGCTTAAATTGCAATAAATTGTTTTCATGTTTAAACGAGATAAGAATGATCCTACAAGAGTTTACAAGTTGTTTCCATGTACAAATGGGTCAAGAATGAAGCTACAAGTTATTTTCAAGTTCGAACGAGTTAAGAATGGAGCCTCAAATTGCTACGAATCGTATTCATGTTCAAATGAGTTAAGAATAATCCTATATGAGTTGACAAGTTGTTTCCATGTACAAACGGGTCAACAAGGAAGCTCCAAGTTGTTTTCAAGTTCAAACGAGTTATAGCCTCAAATTGGTACGAATTGTTTTTTTTTTTTTTGCTAAGTGGTACGAATTGTTTTCATGTTCAAATGAGTTAAGAATGATCCTACAAGAGTTTACAAGTTGTTTCCATGTACAAATGGGTCAAGAATGAAGCTACAAGTTGTTTTTAAGTTTGAAAGAGTCAAGAATGAAGGCTTAAATTGCTATAAATTGTTTTCATGTTCAAACGAGCTATGAATGATCCTACAAGAGTTTACAAGTTGTTTCCATATACAAACGGGTCAAGAATGAAGCTCCAAGTTGTTTTCAAGTTAGAACGAGTCAAGAATGAAGCCTTAAATTGCTATGAATTATTTTCATGTTTAAACGAGCTAAGAATGATCCTACAAGAGTTTACAAGTTATTTCCATGTACAAATGGGTCAAGAATGAAGCTACAAGTTATTTTCAAGTTCGAATGAGTCAAGAATGAAGCCTTAAATTGCTATGAATTGTTTTCATGTTCAAACGAGCTAAGAATGATCCTACAAGAGTTTACAAGTTGTTTCCATGTAGAAACATGTCAAGAATGAAGCTACAAGTTATTTTCAAGTTCGAACGAGTCAAGAATGAAGCCTTAAATTGCTATGAATTGTTTTCATGTTCAAACGAGCTAAGAATGATCCTACAAGAGTTTACAAGTTGTTTCCATGTACAAACGGGTCAAGAATGAAGCTACAAGTTGTTTTCAAGTTCGAACGAGTCAAGAATGAAGCCGTAAATTGCTATGAATTGTTTTCATGTTCAAACGAGCTAAGAATGATCCTACAAGAGTTTATAAGTTGTTTCCATATACAAACGGGTCAAGAATGAAGCTTCAAATTGTTTTCAAGTTAGAACGAGTCAAGAATGAAGCCTTAAATTGCTATGAATTGTTTTCATGTTTAAACGAGCTAAGAATGATCCTACAAGAGTTTACAAGTTATTTCCACGTACAAACGGGTCAAGAATGAAGCTACAAGTTATTTTCAAGTTCGAACGAGTCAAGAATGAAGCCTTAAATTGCTATGAATTGTTTTCATGTTCAAACGAGCTAAGAATGATCCTAAAAGAGTTTACAAGTTGTTTCCATGTACAAACGGGTCAAGAATGAAGCTACAAGTTATTTTCAAGTTCGAACGAGTCAAGAATGAAGCCTTAAATTGCTACGAATTGTTTTCATGTTAAAACGAGCTAAAAATGATCCTACAAGAGTTTACAAGTTGTTTCCATGTACAAACGGGTCAAGAATGAAGCTACAAGTTATTTTCAAGTTCGAAAGAGTCAAGAATGAAGCCTTAAATTTCTATGAATTGTTTTCATGTTCAAATGAGTTAAGAATGATCCTACAAGAGTTTACAAGTTGTTTCCATGTACAAAAGGGTCAAGAATGAAGCTACAAGTTGTTTTCAAGTTTGAACGAGTCAAGAATGAAGGCTTAAATTGCTATGAATTGTTTTCATGTTGAAACGAGCTAAGAATGATCCTACAAGAGTTTACAAGTTATTTCCATGTACAAACGGGTCAAGAATGAAGCTACAAGTTGTTTTCAAGTTCGAACGAGTCAAGAATGAAGCCGTAAATTGCTATGAATTGTTTTCATGTTCAAACGAGCTAAGAATGATCCTACAAGAGTTTATAAGTTGTTTCCATATACAAACGGGTCAAGAATGAAGCTTCAAATTGTTTTCAAGTTAGAACGAGTCAAGAATGAAGCCTTAAATTGCTATGAATTGTTTTCATGTTTAAACGAGCTAAGAATGATCCTACAAGAGTTTACAAGTTATTTCCACGTACAAACGGGTCAAGAATGAAGCTACAAGTTGTTTTCAAGTTCGAACGAGTCAAGAATGAAGCCGTAAATTGCTATGAATTGTTTTCATGTTCAAACGAGCTAAGAATGATCCTACAAGAGTTTATAAGTTGTTTCCATATACAAACGGGTCAAGAATGAAGCTTCAAATTGTTTTCAAGTTAGAACGAGTCAAGAATGAAGCCTTAAATTGCTATGAATTGTTTTCATGTTCAAACGAGCTAAGAATGATCCTACAAGAGTTTACAAGTTGTTTCCATGTACAAACGGGTCAAGAATGAAGCTACAAGTTGTTTTCAAGTTCGAACGAGTCAAGAATGAAGCCGTAAATTGCTATGAATTGTTTTCATGTTCAAACGAGCTAAGAATGATCCTACAAGAGTTTATAAGTTGTTTCCATATACAAACGGGTCAAGAATGAAGCTTCAAATTGTTTTCAAGTTAGAACGAGTCAAGAATGAAGCCTTAAATTGCTATGAATTGTTTTCATGTTTAAACGAGCTAAGAATGATCCTACAAGAGTTTACAAGTTATTTCCACGTACAAACGGGTCAAGAATGAAGCTACAAGTTATTTTCAAGTTCGAACGAGTCAAGAATGAAGCCTTAAATTGCTATGAATTGTTTTCATGTTCAAACGAGCTAAGAATGATCCTAAAAGAGTTTACAAGTTGTTTCCATGTACAAACGGGTCAAGAATGAAGCTACAAGTTATTTTCAAGTTCGAACGAGTCAAGAATGAAGCCTTAAATTGCTACGAATTGTTTTCATGTTAAAACGAGCTAAAAATGATCCTACAAGAGTTTACAAGTTGTTTCCATGTACAAACGGGTCAAGAATGAAGCTACAAGTTATTTTCAAGTTCGAAAGAGTCAAGAATGAAGCCTTAAATTTCTATGAATTGTTTTCATGTTCAAATGAGTTAAGAATGATCCTACAAGAGTTTACAAGTTGTTTCCATGTACAAAAGGGTCAAGAATGAAGCTACAAGTTGTTTTCAAGTTTGAACGAGTCAAGAATGAAGGCTTAAATTGCTATGAATTGTTTTCATGTTGAAACGAGCTAAGAATGATCCTACAAGAGTTTACAAGTTATTTCCATGTACAAACGGGTCAAGAATGAAGCTACAAGTTATTTTCAAATTCGAAAGAGTCAAGAATGAAGCCTTAAATTGCTATGAATTGTTTTCATGTTCAAATGAGTTAAGAATGATCCTACAAGAGTTTACAAGTTGTTTCCATGTACAAAAGGGTCAAGAATGAAGCTACAAGTTGTTTTCAAGTTTGAACGAGTCAAGAATGAAGGCTTAAATTGCTATGAATTGTTTTCATGTTAAAACGAGTTAAGAATGATCCTACAAGAGTTTACAAGTTGTTTCCATGTACAAACGGGTTAAGAATGAAGCTACAAGTTATTTTCAAGTTCGAAAGAGTCAAGAATGAAGCCTTAAATTGCTATGAATTGTTTTCATGTTCAAATGAGTTAAGAATGATCCTACAAGAGTTTACAAGTTGTTTCCATGTACAAATGGGTCAAGAATGAAGCTACAAGTTGTTTTTAAGTTTGAAAGAGTCAAGAATGAAGGCTTAAATTGCAATAAATTGTTTTCATGTTTAAACGAGATAAGAATGATCCTACAAGAGTTTACAAGTTGTTTCCATGTACAAATGGGTCAAGAATGAAGCTACAAGTTGTTTTTAAGTTTGAAAGAGTCAAGAATGAAGGCTTAAATTGCTATAAATTGTTTTCATGTTTAAACGAGATAAGAATGATCCTACAAGAGTTTACAAGTTGTTTCCATGTACAAACGGGTCAAGAATGAAGCTACAAGTTGTTTTCAAGTTCGAACGAGTCAAGAATGAAGCCTTAAATTGTTATGAATTGTTTTCATGTTCAAACGAGCTAAGAATGATCCTACAAGAGTTTACAAGTTGTTTCCATGTACAAACGGGTCAAGAATGAAGCTACAAGTTGTTTTCAAGTTCGAACGAGTCAAGAATGAAGTCGTAAATTGCAATGAATTGTTTTCATGTTCAAACGAGCTATGAATGATCCTACAAGAGTTTACAAGTTTTTTCCATATACAAACGGGTCAAGAATGAAGCTCCAAGTTGTTTTCAAGTTAGAACGAGTCAAGAATGAAGCCGTAAATTGCTATGAATTGTTTTCATGTTTAAACGAGCTAAGAATGATCCTACAAGAGTTTACAAGTTATTTCCATGTACAAACAGGTCAACAATGAAGCTCTAAGTTGTTTTCAAGTTTGAACGAGTGAAGAATGAAGCCTCAAGTTGTTACAAATTGTTTTCATGTTCGAACAAGCCAATAATGCTCCTACAAGGGTTTACAAGTTGTTTCCATGTACAAACGGGTCAAGAATGAAGCTACAAGTTGTTTTCAAGTTCCAACGAGTCAAGAATGAAGCCTTAAATTGCTATGAATTGTTTTCATGTTCAAACGAGCTAAGAATGATCCTAAAAGAGTTTACAAGTTGTTTCCATGTACAAACGGGTCAAGAATGAAGCTACAAGTTATTTTCAAGTTCGAACGAGTCAAGAATGAAGCCTTAAATTGCTACGAATTGTTTTCATGTTAAAACGAGCTAAGAATGATCCTACAAGAGTTTACAAGTTGTTTCCATGTACAAACGGGTCAAGAATGAAGCTACAAGTTATTTTCAAGTTCGAAAGAGTCAAGAATGAAGCCTTAAATTTCTATGAATTGTTTTCATGTTCAAATGAGTTAAGAATGATCCTACAAGAGTTTACAAGTTGTTTCAATGTACAAAAGGGTCAAGAATGAAGCTACAAGTTGTTTTCAAGTTTGAACGAGTCAAGAATGAAGGCTTAAATTGCTATGAATTGTTTTCATGTTGAAACGAGCTAAGAATGATCCTACAAGAGTTTACAAGTTATTTCCATGTACAAACGGGTCAAGAATGAAGCTACAAGTTATTTTCAAATTCGAAAGAGTCAAGAATGAAGCCTTAAATTGCTATGAATTGTTTTCATGTTCAAATGAGTTAAGAATGATCCTACAAGAGTTTACAAGTTGTTTCCATGTACAAAAGGGTCAAGAATGAAGCTACAAGTTGTTTTCAAGTTTGAACGAGTCAAGAATGAAGGCTTAAATTGCTATGAATTGTTTTCATGTTAAAACGAGTTAAGAATGATCCTACAAGAGTTTACAAGTTGTTTCCATGTACAAACGGGTTAAGAATGAAGCTACAAGTTATTTTCAAGTTCGAAAGAGTCAAGAATGAAGCCTTAAATTGCTATGAATTGTTTTCATGTTCAAATGAGTTAAGAATGATCCTACAAGAGTTTACAAGTTGTTTCCATGTACAAATGGGTCAAGAATGAAGCTACAAGTTGTTTTTAAGTTTGAAAGAGTCAAGAATGAAGGCTTAAATTGCAATAAATTGTTTTCATGTTTAAACGAGCTAAGAATGATCCTACAAGAGTTTACAAGTTGTTTCCATGTACAAACGGGTCAAGAATGAAGCTACAAGTTATTTTCAAGTTCGAAAGAGTCAAGAATGAAGCCTTAAATTTCTATGAATTGTTTTCATGTTCAAATGAGTTAAGAATGATCCTACAAGAGTTTACAAGTTGTTTCCTTGTACAAAAGGGTCAAGAATGAAGCTACAAGTTGTTTTCAAGTTTGAACGAGTCAAGAATGAAGGCTTAAATTGCTATGAATTGTTTTCATGTTGAAACGAGCTAAGAATGATCCTACAAGAGTTTACAAGTTATTTCCATGTACAAACGGGTCAAGAATGAAGCTACAAGTTATTTTCAAATTCGAAAGAGTCAAGAATGAAGCCTTAAATTGCTATGAATTGTTTTCATGTTCAAATGAGTTAAGAATGATCCTACAAGAGTTTACAAGTTGTTTCCATGTACAAAAGGGTCAAGAATGAAGCTACAAGTTGTTTTCTAGTTTGAACGAGTCAAGAATGAAGGCTTAAATTGCTATGAATTGTTTTCATGTTAAAACGAGTTAAGAATGATCCTACAAGAGTTTACAAGTTGTTTCCATGTACAAACGGGTTAAGAATGAAGCTACAAGTTATTTTCAAGTTCGAAAGAGTCAAGAATGAAGCCTTAAATTGCTATGAATTGTTTTCATGTTCAAATGAGTTAAGAATGATCCTACAAGAGTTTACAAGTTGTTTCCATGTACAAATGGGTCAAGAATGAAGCTACAAGTTGTTTTTAAGTTTGAAAGAGTCAAGAATGAAGGCTTAAATTGCAATAAATTGTTTTCATGTTTAAACGAGATAAGAATGATCCTAAAAGAGTTTACAAGTTGTTTCCATGTACAAATGGGTCAAGAATGAAGCTACAAGTTGTTTTTAAGTTTGAAAGAGTCAAGAATGAAGGCTTAAATTGCTATAAATTGTTTTCATGTTTAAACGAGATAAGAATGATCCTACAAGAGTTTACAAGTTGTTTCCATGTACAAACGGGTCAAGAATGAAGCTACAAGTTGTTTTCAAGTTCGAACGAGTCAAGAATGAAGCCTTAAATTGTTATGAATTGTTTTCATGTTCAAACGAGCTAAGAATGATCCTACAAGAGTTTACAAGTTGTTTCCATGTACAAACGGGTCAAGAATGAAGCTACAAGTTATTTTCAAGTTCGAACGAGTCAAGAATGAAGTCGTAAATTGCAATGAATTGTTTTCATGTTCAAACGAGCTATGAATGATCCTACAAGAGTTTACAAGTTGTTTCCATATACAAACGGGTCAAGAATGAAGCTCCAAGTTGTTTTCAAGTTAGAACGAGTCAAGAATGAAGCCGTAAATTGCTATGAATTGTTTTCATGTTTAAACGAGCTAAGAATGATCCTACAAGAGTTTACAAGTTATTTCCATGTACAAACAGGTCAACAATGAAGCTCTAAGTTGTTTTCAAGTTTGAACGAGTGAAGAATGAAGCCTCAAATTGTTACAAATTGTTTTCATGTTCGAACAAGCCAATAATGCTCCTACAAGGGTTTACAAGTTGTTTCCATGTACAAACGGGTCAAGAATGAAGCTACAAGTTGTTTTCAAGTTCCAACGAGTCAAGAATGAAGCCTTAAATTGCTATGAATTGTTTTCATGTTCAAACGAGCTAAGAATGATCCTAAAAGAGTTTACAAGTTGTTTCCATGTACAAACGGGTCAAGAATGAAGCTACAAGTTATTTTCAAGTTCGAACGAGTCAAGAATGAAGCCTTAAATTGCTACGAATTGTTTTCATGTTAAAACGAGCTAAGAATGATCCTACAAGAGTTTACAAGTTGTTTCCATGTACAAACGGGTCAAGAATGAAGCTACAAGTTATTTTCAAGTTCGAAAGAGTCAAGAATGAAGCCTTAAATTTCTATGAATTGTTTTCATGTTCAAATGAGTTAAGAATGATCCTACAAGAGTTTACAAGTTGTTTCCATGTACAAAAGGGTCAAGAATGAAGCTACAAGTTGTTTTCAAGTTTGAACGAGTCAAGAATGAAGGCTTAAATTGCTATGAATTGTTTTCATGTTTAAACGAGCTAAGAATGATCCTACAAGAGTTTACAAGTTATTTCCATGTACAAACGGGTCAAGAATGAAGCTACAAGTTATTTTCAAGTTCGAAAGAGTCAAGAATGAGGCCTTAAATTGCTATGAATTGTTTTCATGTTCAAATGAGTTAAGAATGATCCTACAAGAGTTTACAAGTTGTTTCCATGTACAAAAGGGTCAAGAATGAAGCTACAAGTTGTTTTTAAGTTTGAAAGAGTCAAGAATGAAGGCTTAAATTGCAATAAATTGTTTTCATGTTTAAACGAGATAAGAATGATCCTACAAGAGTTTACAAGTTGTTTCCATGTACAAATGGGTCAAGAATGAAGCTACAAGTTGTTTTTAAGTTTGAAAGAGTCAAGAATGAAGGCTTAAATTGCTATAAATTGTTTTCATGTTTAAACGAGATAAGAATGATCCTACAAGAGTTTACAAGTTGTTTCCATGTACAAACGGGTCAAGAATGAAGCTACAAGTTGTTTTCAAGTTCGAACGAGTCAAGAATGAAGCCTTAAATTGTTATGAATTGTTTTCATGTTCAAACGAGCTAAGAATGATCCTACAAGAGTTTGCAAGTTGTTTCCATGTACAAACGGGTCAAGAATGAAGCTACAAGTTGTTTTCAAGTTCGAACGAGTCAAGAATGAAGTCGTAAATTGCAATGAATTGTTTTCATGTTCAAACGAGCTATGAATGATCCTACAAGAGTTTACAAGTTGTTTCCATATACAAACGGGTCAAGAATGAAGCTCCAAGTTGTTTTCAAGTTAGAACGAGTCAAGAATGAAGCCGTAAATTGCTATGAATTGTTTTCATGTTTAAACGAGCTAAGAATGATCCTACAAGAGTTTACAAGTTATTTCCATGTACAAACAGGTCAACAATGAAGCTCTAAGTTGTTTTCAAGTTTGAACGAGTGAAGAATGAAGCCTCAAATTGTTACAAATTGTTTTCATGTTCGAACAAGCCAATAATGCTCCTACAAGGGTTTACAAGTTGTTTCCATGTACAAACGGGTCAAGAATGAAGCTACAAGTTGTTTTCAAGTTCCAACGAGTCAAGAATGAAGCCTTAAATTGCTATGAATTGTTTTCATGTTCAAACGAGCTAAGAATGATCCTAAAAGAGTTTACAAGTTGTTTCCATGTACAAACGGGTCAAGAATGAAGCTACAAGTTATTTTCAAGTTCGAACGAGTCAAGAATGAAGCCTTAAATTGCTACGAATTGTTTTCATGTTAAAACGAGCTAAGAATGATCCTACAAGAGTTTACAAGTTGTTTCCATGTACAAACGGGTTAAGAATGAAGCTACAAGTTATTTTCAAGTTCGAAAGAGTCAAGAATGAAGCCTTAAATTGCCATGAATTGTTTTCATGTTCAAATGAGTTAAGAATGATCCTACAAGAGTTTACAAGTTGTTTCCATGTACAAATGGGTCAAGAATGAAGCTACAAGTTGTTTTTAAGTTTGAAAGAGTCAAGAATGAAGGCTTAAATTGCTATAAATTGTTTTCATGTTTAAACGAGATAAGAATGATCATACAAGAGTTTACAAGTTGTTTCCATGTACAAATGGGTCAAGAATGAAGCTACAAGTTGTTTTTAAGTTTGAAAGAGTCAAGAATGAAGGCTTAAATTGCTATAAATTGTTTTCATGTTTAAACGAGATAAGAATGATCCTACAAGAGTTTACAAGTTGTTTCCATGTACAAACGGGTCAAGAATGAAGCTACAAGTTGTTTTCAAGTTCGAACGAGTCAAGAATGAAGCCTTAAATTGTTATGAATTGTTTTCATGTTCAAACGAGCTAAGAATGATCCTACAAGAGTTTACAAGTTGTTTCCATGTACAAACGGGTCAAGAATGAAGCTACAAGTTGTTTTCAAGTTCGAACGAGTCAAGAATGAAGTCGTAAATTGCAATGAATTGTTTTCATGTTCAAACGAGCTATGAATGATCCTACAAGAGTTTACAAGTTGTTTCCATATACAAACGGGTCAAGAATGAAGCTCCAAGTTGTTTTCAAGTTAGAACGAGTCAAGAATGAAGCCGTAAATTGCTATGAATTGTTTTCATGTTTAAACGAGCTAAGAATGATCCTACAAGAGTTTACAAGTTGTTTCCTTGTACAAACAGGTCAACAATGAAGCTCTAAGTTGTTTTCAAGTTTGAACAAGTGAAGAATGAAGCCTCAAATTGTTACAAATTGTTTTCATGTTCGAACAAGCCAATAATGCTCCTACAAGGGTTTACAAGTTGTTTCCATGTACAAACGGGTCAAGAATGAAGCTACAAGTTGTTTTCAAGTTCCAACGAGTCAAGAATGAAGCCTTAAATTGCTATGAATTGTTTTCATGTTCAAACGAGATAAGAATGATCCTACAAGAGGTTACAAGTTGTTTCCATGTACAAACGGGTCAAGAATGAAGCTACAAGTTGTTTTCAAGTTCCAACGAGTCAAGAATGAAGCCTTAAATTGCTATGAATTGTTTTCATGTTGAAACGAGCTAAGAATGATCCTACAAGAGTTTACAACTTGTTTCCATGTACAAACGGGTCAAGAATGAATTTCCAAGTTGTTTTCAAGTTCGAACGAGTCAAGAATGAAGCCTCAAATTGCTATGAATTGTGTTCATGTTCAAACGAGCTAAGAATGATCCTACAAGAGTTTACAAGTTGTTTCCATGTACAAACGGGTCAAGAAGGAAGCTCCAAGTTGTTTTCAAGTTAGAACGAGTCAAGAATGAAGCCTTATATTGCTATGAATTGTTTTAATGTTTAAACGTGCTAAGAATGATCCTACAAGAGTTTACAAGTTATTTCCATGTACAAACGGGTCAAGAATGAAGCTACAAGTTGTTTTCAAGTTCGAACGAGTCAAGAATGAAGCCTTAAATTTCTATGAATTGTTTTCATGTTCAAATGAGTTAAGAATGATCCTACAAGAGTTTACAAGTTGTTTCCATGTACAAAAGGGTCAAGAATGAAGCTACAAGTTGTTTTCAAGTTTGAACGAGTCAAGAATGAAGGCTTAAATTGCTATGAATTGTTTTCATGTTTAAACGAGCTAAGAATGATCCTACAAGAGTTTACAAGTTATTTCCATGTACAAACGGGTCAAGAATGAAGCTACAAGTTATTTTCAAGTTCGAAAGAGTCAAGAATGAGGCCTTAAATTGCTATGAATTGTTTTCATGTTCAAATGAGTTAAGAATGATCCTACAAGAGTTTACAAGTTGTTTCCATGTACAAAAGGGTCAAGAATGAAGCTACAAGTTGTTTTCAAGTTTGAACGAGTCAAGAATGAAGGCTTAAATTGCTATGAATTGTTTTCATGTTAAAACGAGCTAAGAATGATCCTACAAGAGTTTACAAGTTGTTTCCATGTACAAACGGGTTAAGAATGAAGCTACAAGTTATTTTCATGTTCGAAAGAGTCAAGAATGAAGCCTTAAATTGCTATGAATTGTTTTCATGTTCAAATGAGTTAAGAATGATCCTACAAGAGTTTACAAGTTGTTTCCATGTACAAAAGGGTCAAGAATGAAGCTACAAGTTGTTTTCAAGTTTGAACGAGTTAAGAATGAAGGCTTAAATTGCTATGAATTGTTTTCATGTTTAAACGAGCTAAGAATGATCCTACAAGAGTTTACAAGTTGTTTCCATGTACAAAAGGGTCAAGAATGAAGCTACAAGTTGTTTTCAAGTCTGAACGAGTCAAGAATGAAGGCTTAAATTGCTATGAATTGTTTTCATGTTAAAACGAGCTAAGAATGATCCTACAAGAGTTTACAAGTTGTTTCCATGTACAAACGGGTTAAGAATGAAGCTACAAGTTATTTTCAAGTTCGAAAGAGTCAAGAATGAAGCCTTAAATTGCTACGAATTGTTTTCATGTTCAAATGAGTTAAGAATGATCCTACAAGAGTTTACAAGTTGTTTCCATGTACAAATGGGTCAAGAATGAAGCTACAAGTTATTTTTAAGTTTGAAAGAGTCAAGAATGAAGGCTTAAATTGCTATAAATTGTTTTCATGTTTAAACGAGATAAGAATGATCCTACAAGAGTTTACAAGTTGTTTCCATGTACAAATGGGTCAAGAATGAAGCTACAAGTTGTTTTTAAGTTTGAAAGAGTCAAGAATGAAGGCTTAAATTGCTATAAATTGTTTTCATGTTTAAACGAGATAAGAATGATCCTACAAGAGTTTACAAGTTGTTTCCATGTACAAACGGGTCAAGAATGAAGCTACAAGTTGTTTTCAAGTTCGAACGAGTCAAGAATGAAGCCTTAAATTGTTATGAATTGTTTTCATGTTCAAACGAGCTAAGAATGATCCTACAAGAGTTTACAAGTTGTTTCCATGTACAAACGGGTCAAGAATGAAGCTACAAGTTGTTTTCAAGTTCGAACGAGTCAAGAATGAAGTCGTAAATTGCAATGAATTGTTTTCATGTTCAAACGAGCTATGAATGATCCTACAAGAGTTTACAAGTTGTTTCCATATACAAACGGGTCAAGAATGAAGCTCCAAGTTGTTTTCAAGTTAGAACGAGTCAAGAATGAAGCCGCAAATTGCTATGAATTGTTTTCATGTTTAAACGAGCTAAGAATGATCCTACAAGAGTTTACCAGTTATTTCCATGTACAAACAGGTCAACAATGAAGCTCTAAGTTGTTTTCAAGTTTGAACGAGTGAAGAATGAAGCCTCAAATTGTTACAAATTGTTTTCATGTTCGAACAAGCCAATAATGCTCCTACAAGGGTTTACAAGTTGTTTCCATGTACAAACGGGTCAAGAATGAAGCTACAAGTTGTTTTCAAGTTCCAACGAGTCAAGAATGAAGCCTTAAATTGCTATGAATTGTTTTCATGTTCAAACGAGATAAGAATGATCCTACAAGAGTTTACAAGTTGTTTCCATGTACAAACGGGTCAAGAATGAAGCTACAAGTTGTTTTCAAGTTCCAATGAGTCAAGAATGAAGCCTTAAATTGCTATGAATTGTTTTCATGTTGAAACGAGCTAAGAATGATCCTACAAGAGTTTACAAGTTGTTTCCATGTACAAACGGGTCAAGAATGAATTTCCAAGTTGTTTTCAAGTTCGAACGAGTCAAGAATGAAGCCTTAAATTGCTATGAATTGTGTTTATGTTCAAACGAGCTAAGAATGATCCTACAAGAGTTTACAAGTTGTTTCCATGTACAAACGGGTCAAGAAGGAAGCTCCAAGTTGTTTTCAAGTTAGAACGAGTCAAGAATGAAGCCTTATATTGCTATGAATTGTTTTCATGTTTAAACGTGCTAAGAATGATCCTACAAGAGTTTACAAGTTATTTCCATGTACAAACGGGTCAAGAATGAAGCTACAAGTTGTTTTCAAGTTCGAACGAGTCAAGAATGAAGCCTTAAATTTCTATGAATTGTTTTCATGTTCAAATGAGTTAAGAATGATCCTACAAGAGTTTACAAGTTGTTTCCATGTACAAAAGGGTCAAGAATGAAGCTAAAAGTTGTTTTCAAGTTTGAACGAGTCAAGAATGAAGGCTTAAATTGCTATGAATTGTTTTCATGTTTAAACGAGCTAAGAATGATCCTACAAGAGTTTACAAGTTATTTCCATGTACAAACGGGTCAAGAATGAAGCTACAAGTTATTTTCAAGTTCGAAAGAGTCAAGAATGAATTCTTAAATTGCTATGAATTGTTTTCATGTTCAAATGAGTTAAGAATGATCCTACAAGAGTTTACAAGTTGTTTCCATGTAGAAACATGTCAAGAATGAAGCTACAAGTTATTTTCAAGTTCGAACGAGTCAAGAATGAAGCCTTAAATTGCTATGAATTGTTTTCATGTTCAACCGAGCTAAGAATGATCCTACAAGAGTTTACAAGTTGTTTCCATGTACAAACGGGTCAAGAATGAAGCTACAAGTTGTTTTCAAGTTCGAACGAGTCAAGAATGAAGTCGTAAATTGCAATGAATTGTTTTCATGTTCAAACGAGCTATGAATGATCCTACAAGAGTTTACAAGTTGTTTCCATATACAAACGGGTCAAGAATGAAGCTCCAAGTTGTTTTCAAGTTAGAACGAGTCAAGAATGAAGCTACAAGTTGTTTTCAAGTTCCAACGAGTCAAGAATGAAGCCTTAAATTGCTATGAATTGTTTTCATGTTCAAACGAGATAAGAATGATCCTACAAGAGTTTACAAGTTGTTTCCATGTACAAACGGGTCAAGAATGAAGCTACAAGTTGTTTTCAAGTTCCAACGAGTCAAGAATGAAGCCTTAAATTGCTATGAATTGTTTTCATGTTGAAACGAGCTAAGAATGATCCTACAAGAGTTTACAAGTTGTTTCCATGTACAAACGGGTCAAGAATGAATTTCCAAGTTGTTTTCAAGTTCGAACGAGTCAAGAATGAAGCCTTAAATTGCTATGAATTGTGTTTATGTTCAAACGAGCTAAGAATGATCCTACAAGAGTTTACAAGTTGTTTCCATGTACAAACGGGTCAAGAAGGAAGCTCCAAGTTGTTTTCAAGTTAGAACGAGTCAAGAATGAAGCCTTATATTGCTATGAATTGTTTTCATGTTTAAACGTGCTAAGAATGATCCTACAAGAGTTTACAAGTTATTTCCATGTACAAACGGGTCAAGAATGAAGCTACAAGTTGTTTTCAAGTTCGAACGAGTCAAGAATGAAGCCTTAAATTTCTATGAATTGTTTTCATGTTCAAATGAGTTAAGAATGATCCTACAAGAGTTTACAAGTTGTTTCCATGTACAAAAGGGTCAAGAATGAAGCTACAAGTTGTTTTCAAGTTTGAACGAGTCAAGAATGAAGGCTTAAATTGCTATGAATTGTTTTCATGTTTAAACGAGCTAAGAATGATCCTACAAGAGTTTACAAGTTATTTCCATGTACAAACGGGTCAAGAATGAAGCTACAAGTTATTTTCAAGTTCGAAAGAGTCAAGAATGAAGCCTTAAATTGCTATGAATTGTTTTCATGTTCAAATGAGTTAAGAATGATCCTACAAGAGTTTACAAGTTGTTTCCATGTACAAAAGGGTCAAGAATGAAGCTACAAGTTGTTTTCAAGTTTGAACGAGTCAAGAATGAAGGCTTAAATTGCTATGAATTGTTTTCATGTTGAAACGAGCTAAGAATGATCCTACAAGAGTTTACAAGTTATTTCCATGTACAAACGGGTCAAGAATGAAGCTACAAGTTATTTTCAAGTTCGAAAGAGTCAAGAATGAATTCTTAAATTGCTATGAATTGTTTTCATGTTCAAATGAGTTAAGAATGATCCTACAAGAGTTTACAAGTTGTTTCCATGTAGAAACATGTCAAGAATGAAGCTACAAGTTATTTTCAAGTTCGAACGAGTCAAGAATGAAGCCTTAAATTGCTATGAATTGTTTTCATGTTCAACCGAGCTAAGAATGATCCTACAAGAATTTACAAGTTGTTTCCATGTACAAACGGGTCAAGAATGAAGCTACAAGTTGTTTTCAAGTTCGAACGAGTCAAGAATGAAGTCGTAAATTGCAATGAATTGTTTTCATGTTCAAACGAGCTATGAATGATCCTACAAGAGTTTACAAGTTGTTTCCATATACAAACGGGTCAAGAATGAAGCTCCAAGTTGTTTTCAAGTTAGAACGAGTCAAGAATGAAGCTACAAGTTGTTTTCAAGTTCCAACGAGTCAAGAATGAAGCCTTAAATTGCTATGAATTGTTTTCATGTTCAAACGAGATAAGAATGATCCTACAAGAGTTTACAAGTTGTTTCCATGTACAAACGGGTCAAGAATGAAGCTACAAGTTGTTTTCAAGTTCCAACGAGTCAAGAATGAAGCCTTAAATTGCTATGAATTGTTTTCATGTTGAAACGAGCTAAGAATGATCCTACAAGAGTTTACAAGTTGTTTCCATGTACAAACGGGTCAAGAATGAATTTCCAAGTTGTTTTCAAGTTCGAACGAGTCAAGAATGAAGCCTTAAATTGCTATGAATTGTGTTTATGTTCAAACGAGCTAAGAATGATCCTACAAGAGTTTACAAGTTGTTTCCATGTACAAACGGGTCAAGAAGGAAGCTCCAAGTTGTTTTCAAGTTAGAACGAGTCAAGAATGAAGCCTTATATTGCTATGAATTGTTTTCATGTTTAAACGTGCTAAGAATGATCCTACAAGAGTTTACAAGTTATTTCCATGTACAAACGGGTCAAGAATGAAGCTACAAGTTGTTTTCAAGTTCGAACGAGTCAAGAATGAAGCCTTAAATTTCTATGAATTGTTTTCATGTTCAAATGAGTTAAGAATGATCCTACAAGAGTTTACAAGTTGTTTCCATGTACAAAAGGGTCAAGAATGAAGCTACAAGTTGTTTTCAAGTTTGAACGAGTCAAGAATGAAGGCTTAAATTGCTATGAATTGTTTTCATGTTTAAACGAGCTAGGAATGATCCTACAAGAGTTTACAAGTTATTTCCATGTACAAACGGGTCAAGAATGAAGCTACAAGTTATTTTCAAGTTCGAAAGAGTCAAGAATGAAGCCTTAAATTGCTATGAATTGTTTTCATGTTCAAATGAGTTAAGAATGATCCTACAAGAGTTTACAAGTTGTTTCCATGTACAAAAGGGTCAAGAATGAAGCTACAAGTTGTTTTCAAGTTTGAACGAGTCAAGAATGAAGGCTTAAATTGCTATGAATTGTTTTCATGTTGAAACGAGCTAAGAATGATCCTACAAGAGTTTACAAGTTATTTCCATGTACAAACGGGTCAAGAATGAAGCTACAAGTTATTTTCAAGTTCGAAAGAGTCAAGAATGAATTCTTAAATTGCTATGAATTGTTTTCATGTTCAAATGAGTTAAGAATGATCCTACAAGAGTTTACAAGTTGTTTCCATGTAGAAACATGTCAAGAATGAAGCTACAAGTTATTTTCAAGTTCGAACGAGTCAAGAATGAAGCCTTAAATTGCTATGAATTGTTTTCATGTTCAACCGAGCTAAGAATGATCCTACAAGAATTTACAAGTTGTTTCCATGTACAAACGGGTCAAGAATGAAGCTACAAGTTGTTTTCAAGTTCGAACGAGTCAAGAATGAAGTCGTAAATTGCAATGAATTGTTTTCATGTTCAAACGAGCTATGAATGATCCTACAAGAGTTTACAAGTTGTTTCCATATACAAACGGGTCAAGAATGAAGCTCCAAGTTGTTTTCAAGTTAGAACGAGTCAAGAATGAAGCTACAAGTTGTTTTCAAGTTCCAACGAGTCAAGAATGAAGCCTTAAATTGCTATGAATTGTTTTCATGTTCAAACGAGATAAGAATGATCCTACAAGAGTTTACAAGTTGTTTCCATGTACAAACGGGTCAAGAATGAAGCTACAAGTTGTTTTCAAGTTCCAACGAGTCAAGAATGAAGCCTTAAATTGCTATGAATTGTTTTCATGTTGAAACGAGCTAAGAATAATCCTACAAGAGTTTACAAGTTGTTTCCATGTACAAACGGGTCAAGAATGAATTTCCAAGTTGTTTTCAAGTTCGAACGAGTCAAGAATGAAGCCTTAAATTGCTATGAATTGTGTTTATGTTCAAACGAGCTAAGAATGATCCTACAAGAGTTTACAAGTTGTTTCCATGTACAAACGGGTCAAGAAGGAAGCTCCAAGTTGTTTTCAAGTTAGAACGAGTCAAGAATGAAGCCTTATATTGCTATGAATTGTTTTCATGTTTAAACGTGCTAAGAATGATCCTACAAGAGTTTACAAGTTATTTCCATGTACAAACGGGTCAAGAATGAAGCTACAAGTTGTTTTCAAGTTCGAACGAGTCAAGAATGAAGCCTTAAATTTCTATGAATTGTTTTCATGTTCAAATGAGTTAAGAATGATCCTACAAGAGTTTACAAGTTGTTTCCATGTACAAAAGGGTCAAGAATGAAGCTACAAGTTGTTTTCAAGTTTGAACGAGTCAAGAATGAAGGCTTAAATTGCTATGAATTGTTTTCATGTTTAAACGAGCTAAGAATGATCCTACAAGAGTTTACAAGTTATTTCCATGTACAAACGGGTCAAGAATGAAGCTACAAGTTATTTTCAAGTTCGAAAGAGTCAAGAATGAAGCCTTAAATTGCTATGAATTGTTTTCATGTTCAAATGAGTTAAGAATGATCCTACAAGAGTTTACAAGTTGTTTCCATGTACAAAAGGGTCAAGAATGAAGCTACAAGTTGTTTTCAAGTTTGAACGAGTCAAGAATGAAGGCTTAAATTGCTATGAATTGTTTTCATGTTGAAACGAGCTAAGAATGATCCTACAAGAGTTTACAAGTTATTTCCATGTACAAA
The DNA here is from genome assembly GCA_028671895.1 of Oenanthe sinensis. Taxonomy (NCBI): domain Eukaryota; kingdom Viridiplantae; phylum Streptophyta; class Magnoliopsida; order Apiales; family Apiaceae; genus Oenanthe; species Oenanthe sinensis. Next base: position 29,827,687 of record CM053799.1, on the reverse strand, counting down.
CGGGTCAAGAATGAAGCTACAAGTTATTTTCAAATTCGAAAGAGTCAAGAATGAAGCCTTAAATTGCTATGAATTGTTTTCATGTTCAAATGAGTTAAGAATCATCCTACAAGAGTTTACAAGTTGTTTCCATGTACAAAAGGGTCAAGAATGAAGCTACAAGTTGTTTTCAAGTTTGAACGAGTCAAGAATGAAGGCTTAAATTGCTATGAATTGTTTTCATGTTAAAACGAGCTAAGAATGATCCTACAAGAGTTTACAAGTTGTTTCCATGTACAAACGGGTTAAGAATGAAGCTACAAGTTATTTTCAAGTTCGAAAGAGTCAAGAATGAAGCCTTAAATTGCTATGAATTGTTTTCATGTTCAAATGAGTTAAGAATGATCCTACAAGAGTTTACAAGTTGTTTCCATGTACAAATGGGTCAAGAATGAAGCTACAAGTTGTTTTTAAGTTTGAAAGAGTCAAGAATGAAGGCTTAAATTGCTATAAATTGTTTTCATGTTTAAACGAGATAAGAATGATCCTACAAGAGTTTACAAGTTGTTTCCATGTACAAATGGGTCAAGAATGAAGCTACAAGTTGTTTTTAAGTTTGAAAGATTCAAGAATGAAGGCTTAAATTGCTATAAATTGTATTCATGTTTAAACGAGATAAGAATGATCCTACAAGAGTTTACAAGTTGTTTCCATGTACAAACGGGTCAAGAATGAAGCTACAAGTTGTTTTCAAGTTCGAACGAGTCAAGAATGAAGCCTTAAATTGTTATGAATTGTTTTCATGTTCAAACTAGCTAAGAATGATCCTACAAGAGTTTACAAGTTGTTTCCATGTACAAACGGGTCAAGAATGAAGCTACAAGTTGTTTTCAAGTTCGAACGAGTCAAGAATGAAGTCGTAAATTGCAATGAATTGTTTTCATGTTCAAACGAGCTATGAATGATCCTACAAGAGTTTACAAGTTGTTTCCATATACAAACGGGTCAAGAATGAAGCTCCAAGTTGTTTTCAAGTTAGAACGAGTCAAGAATGAAGCCGTAAATTGCTATAAATTGTTTTCATGTTTAAACGAGCTAAGAATGATCCTACAAGAGTTTACAAGTTATTTCCATGTACAAACAGGTCAACAATGAAGCTCTAAGATGTTTTCAAGTTTGAACGAGTGAAGAATGAAGCCTCAAATTGTTACAAATTGTTTTCATGTTCGAACAAGCCAATAATGCTCCTACAAGGGTTTACAAGTTGTTTCCATGTACAAACGGGTCAAGAATGAAGCTACAAGTTGTTTTCAAGTTCCAACGAGTCAAGAATGAAGCCTTAAATTGCTATGAATTGTTTTCATGTTCAAACGAGCTAAGAATGATCCTAAAAGAGTTTACAAGTTGTTTCCATGTACAAACGGGTCAAGAATGAAGCTACAAGTTATTTTCAAGTTCGAACGAGTCAAGAATGAAGCCTTAAATTGCTACGAATTGTTTTCATGTTAAAACGAGCTAAGAATGATCCTACAAGAGTTTAGAAGTTGTTTCCATGTACAAACGGGTCAAGAATGAAGCTACAAGTTATTTTCAAGTTCGAAAGAGTCAAGAATGAAGCCTTAAATTTCTATGAATTGTTTTCATGTTCAAATGAGTTAAGAATGATCCTACAAGAGTTTACAAGTTGTTTCCATGTACAAAAGGGTCAAGAATGAAGCTACAAGTTGTTTTCAAGTTTGAACGAGTCAAGAATGAAGGCTTAAATTGCTATGAATTGTTTTCATGTTGAAACGAGCTAAGAATGATCCTACAAGAGTTTACAAGTTATTTCCATGTACAAAACGGGTCAAGAATGAAGCTACAAGTTATTTTCAAGTTCGAAAGAGTCAAGAATGAAGCCTTAAATTGCTATGAATTGTTTTCATGTTCAAATGTGTTAAGAATGATCCTACAAGAGTTTACAAGTTGTTTCCATGTACAAAAGGGTCAAGAATGAAGCTACAAGTTGTTTTCAAGTTTGAACGAGTCAAGAATGAAGGCTTAAATTGCTATGAATTGTTTTCAGGTTAAAACGAGCTAAGAATGATCCTACAAGAGTTTACAAGTTATTTCCATGTACAAACGGGTCAAGAATGAAGCTACAAGTTATTTTCAAGTTCGAAAGAGTCAAGAATGAAGCCTTAAATTGCTATGAATTGTTTTCATGTTCAAATGAGTTAAGAATGATCCTACAAGAGTTTACAAGTTGTTTCCATGTACAAATGGGTCAAGAATGAAACTACAAGTTATTTTTAAGTTTGAAAGAGTCAAGAATGAAGGCTTAAATTGCTATAAATTGTTTTCATGTTTAAACGAGATAAGAATGATCATACAAGAGTTTACAAGTTGTTTCCATGTACAAATGGGTCAAGAATGAAGCTACAAGTTGTTTTTAAGTTTGAAAGAGTCAAGAATGAAGGCTTAAATTGCTATAAATTGTTTTCATGTTTATACGAGATAAGAATGATCCTACAAGAGTTTACAAGTTGTTTCCATATACAAACGGGTCAAGAATGAAGCTCCAAGTTGTTTTCAAGTTAGAACGAGTCAAGAATGAAGCCGTAAATTGCTATAAATTGTTTTCATGTTTAAACGAGCTAAGAATGATCCTACAAGAGTTTACAAGTTATTTCCATGTACAAACAGGTCAACAATGAAGCTCTAAGATGTTTTCAAGTTTGAACGAGTGAAGAATGAAGCCTCAAATTGTTACAAATTGTTTTCATGTTCGAACAAGCCAATAATGCTCCTACAAGGGTTTACAAGTTGTTTCCATGTACAAACGGGTCAAGAATGAAGCTACAAGTTGTTTTCAAGTTCCAACGAGTCAAGAATGAAGCCTTAAATTGCTATGAATTGTTTTCATGTTCAAACGAGCTAAGAATGATCCTAAAAGAGTTTACAAGTTGTTTCCATGTACAAACGGGTCAAGAATGAAGCTACAAGTTATTTTCAAGTTCGAACGAGTCAAGAATGAAGCCTTAAATTGCTACGAATTGTTTTCATGTTAAAACGAGCTAAGAATGATCCTACAAGAGTTTAGAAGTTGTTTCCATGTACAAACGGGTCAAGAATGAAGCTACAAGTTATTTTCAAGTTCGAAAGAGTCAAGAATGAAGCCTTAAATTTCTATGAATTGTTTTCATGTTCAAATGAGTTAAGAATGATCCTACAAGAGTTTACAAGTTGTTTCCATGTACAAAAGGGTCAAGAATGAAGCTACAAGTTGTTTTCAAGTTTGAACGAGTCAAGAATGAAGGCTTAAATTGCTATGAATTGTTTTCATGTTGAAACGAGCTAAGAATGATCCTACAAGAGTTTACAAGTTATTTCCATGTACAAAACGGGTCAAGAATGAAGCTACAAGTTATTTTCAAGTTCGAAAGAGTCAAGAATGAAGCCTTAAATTGCTATGAATTGTTTTCATGTTCAAATGTGTTAAGAATGATCCTACAAGAGTTTACAAGTTGTTTCCATGTACAAAAGGGTCAAGAATGAAGCTACAAGTTGTTTTCAAGTTTGAACGAGTCAAGAATGAAGGCTTAAATTGCTATGAATTGTTTTCAGGTTAAAACGAGCTAAGAATGATCCTACAAGAGTTTACAAGTTATTTCCATGTACAAACGGGTCAAGAATGAAGCTACAAGTTATTTTCAAGTTCGAAAGAGTCAAGAATGAAGCCTTAAATTGCTATGAATTGTTTTCATGTTCAAATGAGTTAAGAATGATCCTACAAGAGTTTACAAGTTGTTTCCATGTACAAATGGGTCAAGAATGAAACTACAAGTTATTTTTAAGTTTGAAAGAGTCAAGAATGAAGGCTTAAATTGCTATAAATTGTTTTCATGTTTAAACGAGATAAGAATGATCATACAAGAGTTTACAAGTTGTTTCCATGTACAAATGGGTCAAGAATGAAGCTACAAGTTGTTTTTAAGTTTGAAAGAGTCAAGAATGAAGGCTTAAATTGCTATAAATTGTTTTCATGTTTATACGAGATAAGAATGATCCTACAAGAGTTTACAAGTTGTTTCCATGTACAAACGGGTCAAGAATGAAGCTACAAGTTGTTTTCAAGTTCGAACGAGTCAAGAATGAAGCCTTAAATTGTTATGAATTGTTTTCATGTTCAAACGAGCTAAGAATGATCCTACAAGAGTTTACAAGTTGTTTCCATGTACAAACGGGTCAAGAATGAAGCTACAAGTTGTTTTCAAGTTCGAACGAGTCAAGAATGAAGTCGTAAATTGCAATGAATTGTTTTCATGTTCAAACGAGCTATGAATGATCCTACAAGAGTTTACAAGTTGTTTCCATATACAAACGGGTCAAGAATGAAGCTCCAAGTTGTTTTCAAGTTAGAACGAGTCAAGAATGAAGCCGTAAATTGCTATGAATTGTTTTCATGTTTAAACGAGCTAAGAATGATCCTACAAGAGTTTACAAGTTGTTTCCATGTACAAACGGGTCAAGAATGAAGCTACAAGTTATTTTCAAGTTCGAAAGAGTCAAGAATGAAGCCTTAAATTTCTATGAATTGTTTTCATGTTCAAATGAGTTAAGAATGATCCTAAAAGAGTTTACAAGTTGTTTCCATGTACAAACGGGTCAAGAATGAAGCTACAAGTTATTTTCAAGTTCGAACGAGTCAAGAATGAAGCCTTAAATTGCTACGAATTGTTTTCATGTTAAAACGAGCTAAGAATGATCCTACAAGAGTTTAGAAGTTGTTTCCATGTACAAACGGGTCAAGAATGAAGCTACAAGTTATTTTCAAGTTCGAAAGAGTCAAGAATGAAGCCTTAAATTTCTATGAATTGTTTTCATGTTCAAATGAGTTAAGAATGATCCTACAAGAGTTTACAAGTTGTTTCCATGTACAAAAGGGTCAAGAATGAAGCTACAAGTTGTTTTCAAGTTTGAACGAGTCAAGAATGAAGGCTTAAATTGCTATGAATTGTTTTCATGTTGAAACGAGCTAAGAATGATCCTACAAGAGTTTACAAGTTATTTCCATGTACAAACGGGTCAAGAATGAAGCTACAAGTTATTTTCAAGTTCGAAAGAGTCAAGAATGAAGCCTTAAATTGCTATGAATTGTTTTCATGTTCAAATGAGTTAAGAATGATCCTACAAGAGTTTACAAGTTGTTTCCATGTACAAAAGGGTCAAGAATGAAGCTACAAGTTGTTTTCAAGTTTGAACGAGTCAAGAATGAAGGCTTAAATTGCTATGAATTGTTTTCAGGTTAAAACGAGCTAAGAATGATCCTACAAGAGTTTACAAGTTATTTCCATGTACAAACGGGTCAAGAATGAAGCTACAAGTTATTTTCAAGTTCGAAAGAGTCAAGAATGAAGCCTTAAATTGCTATGAATTGTTTTCATGTTCAAATGAGTTAAGAATGATCCTACAAGAGTTTACAAGTTGTTTCCATGTACAAATGGGTCAAGAATGAAACTACAAGTTATTTTTAAGTTTGAAAGAGTCAAGAATGAAGGCTTAAATTGCTATAAATTGTTTTCATGTTTAAACGAGATAAGAATGATCATACAAGAGTTTACAAGTTGTTTCCATGTACAAATGGGTCAAGAATGAAGCTACAAGTTGTTTTTAAGTTTGAAAGAGTCAAGAATGAAGGCTTAAATTGCTATAAATTGTTTTCATGTTTATACGAGATAAGAATGATCCTACAAGAGTTTACAAGTTGTTTCCATGTACAAACGGGTCAAGAATGAAGCTACAAGTTGTTTTCAAGTTCGAACGAGTCAAGAATGAAGCCTTAAATTGTTATGAATTGTTTTCATGTTCAAACGAGCTAAGAATGATCCTACAAGAGTTTACAAGTTGTTTCCATGTACAAACGGGTCAAGAATGAAGCTACAAGTTGTTTTCAAGTTCGAACGAGTCAAGAATGAAGTCGTAAATTGCAATGAATTGTTTTCATGTTCAAACGAGCTATGAATGATCCTACAAGAGTTTACAAGTTGTTTCCATATACAAACGGGTCAAGAATGAAGCTCCAAGTTGTTTTCAAGTTAGAACGAGTCAAGAATGAAGCCGTAAATTGCTATGAATTGTTTTCATGTTTAAACGAGCTAAGAATGATCCTACAAGAGTTTACAAGTTGTTTCCATGTACAAACGGGTCAAGAATGAAGCTACAAGTTATTTTCAAGTTCGAAAGAGTCAAGAATGAAGCCTTAAATTTCTATGAATTGTTTTCATGTTCAAATGAGTTAAGAATGATCCTAAAAGAGTTTACAAGTTGTTTCCATGTACAAACGGGTCAAGAATGAAGCTACAAGTTATTTTCAAGTTCGAACGAGTCAAGAATGAAGCCTTAAATTGCTACGAATTGTTTTCATGTTAAAACGAGCTAAGAATGATCCTACAAGAGTTTAGAAGTTGTTTCCATGTACAAACGGGTCAAGAATGAAGCTACAAGTTATTTTCAAGTTCGAAAGAGTCAAGAATGAAGCCTTAAATTTCTATGAATTGTTTTCATGTTCAAATGAGTTAAGAATGATCCTACAAGAGTTTACAAGTTGTTTCCATGTACAAAAGGGTCAAGAATGAAGCTACAAGTTGTTTTCAAGTTTGAACGAGTCAAGAATGAAGGCTTAAATTGCTATGAATTGTTTTCATGTTGAAACGAGCTAAGAATGATCCTACAAGAGTTTACAAGTTATTTCCATGTACAAACGGGTCAAGAATGAAGCTACAAGTTATTTTCAAGTTCGAAAGAGTCAAGAATGAAGCCTTAAATTGCTATGAATTGTTTTCATGTTCAAATGAGTTAAGAATGATCCTACAAGAGTTTACAAGTTGTTTCCATGTACAAAAGGGTCAAGAATGAAGCTACAAGTTGTTTTCAAGTTTGAACGAGTCAAGAATGAAGGCTTAAATTGCTATGAATTGTTTTCAGGTTAAAACGAGCTAAGAATGATCCTACAAGAGTTTACAAGTTATTTCCATGTACAAACGGGTCAAGAATGAAGCTACAAGTTATTTTCAAGTTCGAAAGAGTCAAGAATGAAGCCTTAAATTGCTATGAATTGTTTTCATGTTCAAATGAGTTAAGAATGATCCTACAAGAGTTTACAAGTTGTTTCCATGTACAAATGGGTCAAGAATGAAACTACAAGTTATTTTTAAGTTTGAAAGAGTCAAGAATGAAGGCTTAAATTGCTATAAATTGTTTTCATGTTTAAACGAGATAAGAATGATCATACAAGAGTTTACAAGTTGTTTCCATGTACAAATGGGTCAAGAATGAAGCTACAAGTTGTTTTTAAGTTTGAAAGAGTCAAGAATGAAGGCTTAAATTGCTATAAATTGTTTTCATGTTTATACGAGATAAGAATGATCCTACAAGAGTTTACAAGTTGTTTCCATGTACAAACGGGTCAAGAATGAAGCTACAAGTTGTTTTCAAGTTCGAACGAGTCAAGAATGAAGCCTTAAATTGTTATGAATTGTTTTCATGTTCAAACGAGCTAAGAATGATCCTACAAGAGTTTACAAGTTGTTTCCATGTACAAACGGGTCAAGAATGAAGCTACAAGTTGTTTTCAAGTTCGAAAGAGTCAAGAATGAAGCCTTAAATTTCTATGAATTGTTTTCATGTTCAAATGAGTTAAGAATGATCCTACAAGAGTTTACAAGTTGTTTCCATGTACAAAAGGGTCAAGAATGAAGCTACAAGTTGTTTTCAAGTTTGAACGAGTCAAGAATGAAGGCTTAAATTGCTATGAATTGTTTTCATGTTTAAACGAGCTAAGAATGATCCTACAAGAGTTTACAAGTTATTTCCATGTACAAACGGGTCAAGAATGAAGCTACAAGTTATTTTCAAGTTCGAAAGAGTCAAGAATGAAGCCTTAAATTGCTATGAATTGTTTTCATGTTCAAATGAGTTAAGAATGATCCTACAAGAGTTTACAAGTTGTTTCCATGTACAAAAGGGTCAAGAATGAAGCTACAAGTTGTTTTCAAGTTTGAACGAGTCAAGAATGAAGGCTTAAATTGCTATGAATTGTTTTCATGTTGAAACGAGCTAAGAATGATCCTACAAGAGTTTACAAGTTATTTCCATGTACAAACGGGTCAAGAATGAAGCTACAAGTTATTTTCAAATTCGAAAGAGTCAAGAATGAAGCCTTAAATTGCTATGAATTGTTTTCATGTTCAAATGAGTTAAGAATGATCCTACAAGAGTTTACAAGTTGTTTCCATGTACAAAAGGGTCAAGAATGAAGCTACAAGTTGTTTTCAAGTTTGAACGAGTCAAGAATGAAGGCTTAAATTGCTATGAATTGTTTTCATGTTAAAACGAGCTAAGAATGATCCTACAAGAGTTTACAAGTTGTTTCCATGTACAAACGGGTTAAGAATGAAGCTACAAGTTATTTTCAAGTTCGAAAGAGTCAAGAATGAAGCCTTAAATTGCTATGAATTGTTTTCATGTTCAAATGAGTTAAGAATGATCCTACAAGAGTTTACAAGTTGTTTCCATGTACAAATGGGTCAAGAATGAAGCTACAAGTTGTTTTTAAGTTTGAAAGAGTCAAGAATGAAGGCTTAAATTGCTATAAATTGTTTTCATGTTTAAACGAGATAAGAATGATCCTACAAGAGTTTACAAGTTGTTTCCATGTACAAATGGGTCAAGAATGAAGCTACAAGTTGTTTTTAAGTTTGAAAGATTCAAGAATGAAGGCTTAAATTGCTATAAATTGTATTCATGTTTAAACGAGATAAGAATGATCCTACAAGAGTTTACAAGTTGTTTCCATGTACAAACGGGTCAAGAATGAAGCTACAAGTTGTTTTCAAGTTCGAACGAGTCAAGAATGAAGCCTTAAATTGTTATGAATTGTTTTCATGTTCAAACTAGCTAAGAATGATCCTACAAGAGTTTACAAGTTGTTTCCATGTACAAACGGGTCAAGAATGAAGCTACAAGTTGTTTTCAAGTTCGAACGAGTCAAGAATGAAGTCGTAAATTGCAATGAATTGTTTTCATGTTCAAACGAGCTATGAATGATCCTACAAGAGTTTACAAGTTGTTTCCATATACAAACGGGTCAAGAATGAAGCTCCAAGTTGTTTTCAAGTTAGAACGAGTCAAGAATGAAGCCGTAAATTGCTATAAATTGTTTTCATGTTTAAACGAGCTAAGAATGATCCTACAAGAGTTTACAAGTTATTTCCATGTACAAACAGGTCAACAATGAAGCTCTAAGATGTTTTCAAGTTTGAACGAGTGAAGAATGAAGCCTCAAATTGTTACAAATTGTTTTCATGTTCGAACAAGCCAATAATGCTCCTACAAGGGTTTACAAGTTGTTTCCATGTACAAACGGGTCAAGAATGAAGCTACAAGTTGTTTTCAAGTTCCAACGAGTCAAGAATGAAGCCTTAAATTGCTATGAATTGTTTTCATGTTCAAACGAGCTAAGAATGATCCTAAAAGAGTTTACAAGTTGTTTCCATGTACAAACGGGTCAAGAATGAAGCTACAAGTTATTTTCAAGTTCGAACGAGTCAAGAATGAAGCCTTAAATTGCTACGAATTGTTTTCATGTTAAAACGAGCTAAGAATGATCCTACAAGAGTTTAGAAGTTGTTTCCATGTACAAACGGGTCAAGAATGAAGCTACAAGTTATTTTCAAGTTCGAAAGAGTCAAGAATGAAGCCTTAAATTTCTATGAATTGTTTTCATGTTCAAATGAGTTAAGAATGATCCTACAAGAGTTTACAAGGTGTTTCCATGTACAAAAGGGTCAAGAATGAAGCTACAAGTTGTTTTCAAGTTTGAACGAGTCAAGAATGAAGGCTTAAATTGCTATGAATTGTTTTCATGTTGAAACGAGCTAAGAATGATCCTACAAGAGTTTACAAGTTATTTCCATGTACAAACGGGTCAAGAATGAAGCTACAAGTTATTTTCAAGTTCGAAAGAGTCAAGAATGAAGCCTTAAATTGCTATGAATTGTTTTCATGTTCAAATGAGTTAAGAATGATCCTACAAGAGTTTACAAGTTGTTTCCATGTACAAAAGGGTCAAGAATGAAGCTACAAGTTGTTTTCAAGTTTGAACGAGTCAAGAATGAAGGCTTAAATTGCTATGAATTGTTTTCAGGTTAAAACGAGCTAAGAATGATCCTACAAGAGTTTACAAGTTATTTCCATGTACAAACGGGTCAAGAATGAAGCTACAAGTTATTTTCAAGTTCGAAAGAGTCAAGAATGAAGCCTTAAATTGCTATGAATTGTTTTCATGTTCAAATGAGTTAAGAATGATCCTACAAGAGTTTACAAGTTGTTTCCATGTACAAATGGGTCAAGAATGAAACTACAAGTTATTTTTAAGTTTGAAAGAGTCAAGAATGAAGGCTTAAATTGCTATAAATTGTTTTCATGTTTAAACGAGATAAGAATGATCATACAAGAGTTTACAAGTTGTTTCCATGTACAAATGGGTCAAGAATGAAGCTACAAGTTGTTTTTAAGTTTGAAAGAGTCAAGAATGAAGGCTTAAATTGCTATAAATTGTTTTCATGTTTATACGAGATAAGAATGATCCTACAAGAGTTTACAAGTTGTTTCCATGTACAAACGGGTCAAGAATGAAGCTACAAGTTGTTTTCAAGTTCGAACGAGTCAAGAATGAAGCCTTAAATTGTTATGAATTGTTTTCATGTTCAAACGAGCTAAGAATGATCCTACAAGAGTTTACAAGTTGTTTCCATGTACAAACGGGTCAAGAATGAAGCTACAAGTTGTTTTCAAGTTCGAACGAGTCAAGAATGAAGTCGTAAATTGCAAGGAATTGTTTTCATGTTCAAACGAGCTATGAATGATCCTACAAGAGTTTACAAGTTGTTTCCATATACAAACGGGTCAAGAATGAAGCTCCAAGTTGTTTTCAAGTTAGAACGAGTCAAGAATGAAGCCGTAAATTGCTATGAATTGTTTTCATGTTTAAACGAGCTAAGAATGATCCTACAAGAGTTTACAAGTTGTTTCCATGTACAAACGGGTCAAGAATGAAGCTACAAGTTATTTTCAAGTTCGAAAGAGTCAAGAATGAAGCCTTAAATTTCTATGAATTGTTTTCATGTTCAAATGAGTTAAGAATGATCCTAAAAGAGTTTACAAGTTGTTTCCATGTACAAACGGGTCAAGAATGAAGCTACAAGTTATTTTCAAGTTCGAACGAGTCAAGAATGAAGCCTTAAATTGCTACGAATTGTTTTCATGTTAAAACGAGCTAAGAATGATCCTACAAGAGTTTAGAAGTTGTTTCCATGTACAAACGGGTCAAGAATGAAGCTACAAGTTATTTTCAAGTTCGAAAGAGTCAAGAATGAAGCCTTAAATTTCTATGAATTGTTTTCATGTTTAAATGAGTTAAGAATGATCCTACAAGAGTTTACAAGTTGTTTCCATGTACAAAAGGGTCAAGAATGAAGCTACAAGTTGTTTTCAAGTTTGAACGAGTCAAGAATGAAGGCTTAAAATTCTATGAATTGTTTTCATGTTCAAATGAGTTAAGAATGATCCTAAAAGAGTTTACAAGTTGTTTCCATGTACAAAAGGGTCAAGAATGAAGCTACAAGTTGTTTTCAAGTTTGAACGAGTCAAGAATGAAGGCTTAAATTGCTATGAATTGTTTTCATGTTGAAACGAGCTAAGAATGATCCTACAAGAGTTTACAAGTTATTTCCATGTACAAACGGGTCAAGAATGAAGCTACAAGTTATTTTCAAGTTCGAAAGAGTCAAGAATGAAGCCTTAAATTGCTATGAATTGTTTTCATGTTCAAATGAGTTAAGAATGATCCTACAAGAGTTTACAAGTTGTTTCCATGTACAAAAGGGTCAAGAATGAAGCTACAAGTTGTTTTCAAGTTTGAACGAGTCAAGAATGAAGGCTTAAATTGCTATGAATTGTTTTCAGGTTAAAACGAGCTAAGAATGATCCTACAAGAGTTTACAAGTTATTTCCATGTACAAACGGGTCAAGAATGAAGCTACAAGTTGTTTTTAAGTTTGAAAGAGTCAAGAATGAAGGCTTAAATTGCTATAAATTGTTTTCATGTTTAAACGAGATAAGAATGATCATACAAGAGTTTACAAGTTGTTTCCATGTACAAATGGGTCAAGAATGAAGCTACAAGTTGTTTTTAAGTTTGAAAGAGTCAAGAATGAAGGCTTAAATTGCTATAAATTGTTTTCATGTTTAAACGAGATAAGAATGATCCTACAAGAGTTTACAAGTTGTTTCCATGTACAAACGGGTCAAGAATGAAGCTACAAGTTGTTTTCAAGTTCGAACGAGTCAAGAATGAAGCCTTAAATTGTTATGAATTGTTTTCATGTTCAAACGAGCTAAGAATGATCCTACAAGAGTTTACAAGTTGTTTCCATGTACAAACGGGTCAAGAATGAAGCTACAAGTTGTTTTCAAGTTCGAACGAGTCAAGAATGAAGTCGTAAATTGCAATGAATTGTTTTCATGTTCAAACGAGCTATGAATGATCCTACAAGAGTTTACAAGTTGTTTCCATATACAAACGGGTCAAGAATGAAGCTCCAAGTTGTTTTCAAGTTAGAACGAGTCAAGAATGAAGCCGTAAATTGCTATGAATTGTTTTCATGTTTAAACGAGCTAAGAATGATCCTACAAGAGTTTACAAGTTGTTTCCATGTACAAACGGGTCAAGAATGAAGCTACAAGTTATTTTCAAGTTCGAAAGAGTCAAGAATGAAGCCTTAAATTTCTATGAATTGTTTTCATGTTCAAATGAGTTAAGAATGATCCTACAAGAGTTTACAAGTTGTTTCCATGTACAAAAGGGTCAAGAATGAAGCTACAAGTTGTTTTCAAGTTTGAACGAGTCAAGAATGAAGGCTTAAATTGCTATGAATTGTTTTCATGTTGAAACGAGCTAAGAATGATCCTACAAGAGTTTACAAGTTATTTCCATGTACAAACGGGTCAAGAATGAAGCTACAAGTTATTTTCAAGTTCGAAAGAGTCAAGAATGAAGCCTTAAATTGCTATGAATTGTTTTCATGTTCAAATGAGTTAAGAATGATCCTACAAGAGTTTACAAGTTGTTTCCATGTACAAAAGGGTCAAGAATGAAGCTACAAGTTGTTTTCAAGTTTGAACGAGTCAAGAATGAAGGCTTAAATTGCTATGAATTGTTTTCATGTTAAAACGAGCTAAGAATGATCCTACAAGAGTTTATAAGTTGTTTCCATGTACAAACGGGTTAAGAATGAAGCTACAAGTTATTTTCAAGTTCGAAAGAGTCAAGAATGAAGCCTTAAATTGCTATGAATTGTTTTCATGTTAAAATGAGTTAAGAATGATCCTACAAGAGTTTACAAGTTGTTTCCATGTACAAATGGGTCAAGAATGAAGCTACAAGTTATTTTTAAGTTTGAAAGAGTCAAGAATGAAGGCTTAAATTGCTATAAATTGTTTTCATGTTTAAACGAGATAAGAATGATCATACAAGAGTTTACAAGTTGTTTCCATGTACAAATGGGTCAAGAATGAAGCTACAAGTTGTTTTTAAGTTTGAAAGAGTCAAGAATGAAGGCTTAAATTGCTATAAATTGTTTTCATGTTTATACGAGATAAGAATGATCCTACAAGAGTTTACAAGTTGTTTCCATGTACAAACGGGTCAAGAATGAAGCTACAAGTTGTTTTCAAGTTCGAACGAGTCAAGAATGAAGCCTTAAATTGTTATGAATTGTTTTCATGTTCAAACGAGCTAAGAATGATCCTACAAGAGTTTACAAGTTGTTTCCATGTACAAACGGGTCAAGAATGAAGCTACAAGTTGTTTTCAAGTTCGAACGAGTCAAGAATGAAGTCGTAAATTGCAATGAATTGTTTTCATGTTCAAACGAGCTATGAATGATCCTACAAGAGTTTACAAGTTGTTTCCATATACAAACGGGTCAAGAATGAAGCTCCAAGTTGTTTTCAAGTTAGAACGAGTCAAGAATGAAGCCGTAAATTGCTATGAATTGTTTTCATGTTTAAACGAGCTAAGAATGATCCTACAAGAGTTTACAAGTTGTTTCCATGTACAAACGGGTCAAGAATGAAGCTACAAGTTATTTTCAAGTTCGAAAGAGTCAAGAATGAAGCCTTAAATTTCTATGAATTGTTTTCATGTTCAAATGAGTTAAGAATGATCCTACAAGAGTTTACAAGTTGTTTCCATGTACAAAAGGGTCAAGAATGAAGCTACAAGTTGTTTTCAAGTTTGAACGAGTCAAGAATGAAGGCTTAAATTGCTATGAATTGTTTTCATGTTGAAACGAGCTAAGAATGATCCTACAAGAGTTTACAAGTTATTTCCATGTACAAACGGGTCAAGAATGAAGCTACAAGTTATTTTCAAGTTCGAAAGAGTCAAGAATGAAGCCTTAAATTGCTATGAATTGTTTTCATGTTCAAATGAGTTAAGAATGATCCTACAAGAGTTTACAAGTTGTTTCCATGTACAAAAGGGTCAAGAATGAAGCTACAAGTTGTTTTCAAGTTTGAACGAGTCAAGAATGAAGGCTTAAATTGCTATGAATTGTTTTCATGTTAAAACGAGCTAAGAATGATCCTACAAGAGTTTATAAGTTGTTTCCATGTACAAACGGGTTAAGAATGAAGCTACAAGTTATTTTCAAGTTCGAAAGAGTCAAGAATGAAGCCTTAAATTGCTATGAATTGTTTTCATGTTAAAATGAGTTAAGAATGATCCTACAAGAGTTTACAAGTTGTTTCCATGTACAAATGGGTCAAGAATGAAGCTACAAGTTATTTTTAAGTTTGAAAGAGTCAAGAATGAAGGCTTAAATTGCTATAAATTGTTTTCATGTTTAAACGAGATAAGAATGATCATACAAGAGTTTACAAGTTGTTTCCATGTACAAATGGGTCAAGAATGAAGCTACAAGTTGTTTTTAAGTTTGAAAGAGTCAAGAATGAAGGCTTAAATTGCTATAAATTGTTTTCATGTTTATACGAGATAAGAATGATCCTACAAGAGTTTACAAGTTGTTTCCATGTACAAACGGGTCAAGAATGAAGCTACAAGTTGTTTTCAAGTTCGAACGAGTCAAGAATGAAGCCTTAAATTGTTATGAATTGTTTTCATGTTCAAACGAGCTAAGAATGATCCTACAAGAGTTTACAAGTTGTTTCCATGTACAAACGGGTCAAGAATGAAGCTACAAGTTGTTTTCAAGTTCGAACGAGTGAAGAATGAAGTCGTAAATTGCAATGAATTGTTTTCATGTTCAAACGAGCTATGAATGATCCTACAAGAGTTTACAAGTTGTTTCCATATACAAACGGGTCAAGAATGAAGCTCCAAGTTGTTTTCAAGTTAGAACGAGTCAAGAATGAAGCCGTAAATTGCTATGAATTGTTTTCATGTTTAAACGAGCTAAGAATGATCCTACAAGAGTTTACAAGTTGTTTCCATGTACAAACGGGTCAAGAATGAAGCTACAAGTTATTTTCAAGTTCGAAAGAGTCAAGAATGAAGCCTTAAATTTCTATGAATTGTTTTCATGTTCAAATGAGTTAAGAATGATCCTACAAGAGTTTACAAGTTGTTTCCATGTACAAAAGGGTCAAGAATGAAGCTCAAGTTGTTTTCAAGTTTGAACGAGTCAAGAATGAAGGATTAAATTGCTATGAATTGTTTTCAGGTTAAAACGAGCTAAGAATGATCCTACAAGAGTTTACAAGTTATTTCCATGTACAAACGGGTCAAGAATGAAGCTACAAGTTATTTTCAAGTTCGAAAGAGTCAAGAATGAAGCCTTAAATTGCTATGAATTGTTTTCATGTTCAAATGAGTTAAGAATGATCCTACAAGAGTTTACAAGTTGTTTCCATGTACAAATGGGTCAAGAATGAAGCTACAAGTTGTTTTTAAGTTTGAAAGAGTCAAGAATGAAGGCTTAAATTGCTATAAATTGTTTTCATGTGTAAACGAGATAAGAATGATCATACAAGAGTTTACAAGTTGTTTCCATGTACAAATGGGTCAAGAATGAAGCTACAAGTTGTTTTTAAGTTTGAAAGAGTCAAGAATGAAGGCTTAAATTGCTATAAATTGTTTTCATGTTTAAACGAGATAAGAATGATCCTACAAGAGTTTACAAGTTGTTTCCATGTACAAACGGGTCAAGAATGAAGCTACAAGTTGTTTTCAAGTTCGAACGAGTCAAGAATGAAGCCTTAAATTGTTATGAATTGTTTTCATGTTCAAACGAGCTAAGAATGATCCTACAAGAGTTTACAAGTTGTTTCCATGTACAAACGGGTCAAGAATGAAGCTACAAGTTGTTTTCAAGTTCGAACGAGTCAAGAACGAAGTCGTAAATTGCAATGAATTGTTTTCATGTTCAAACGAGCTATGAATGATCCTACAAGAGTTTACAAGTTGTTTCCATATACAAACGGGTCAAGAATGAAGCTCCAAGTTGTTTTCAAGTTAGAACGAGTCAAGAATGAAGCCGTAAATTGCTATGAATTGTTTTCATGTTTAAACGAGCTAAGAATGATCCTACAAGAGTTTACAAGTTGTTTCCATGTACAAACGGGTCAAGAATGAAGCTACAAGTTATTTTCAAGTTCGAAAGAGTCAAGAATGAAGCCTTAAATTTCTATGAATTGTTTTCATGTTCAAATGAGTTAAGAATGATCCTACAAGAGTTTACAAGTTGTTTCCATGTACAAAAGGGTCAAGAATGAAGCTACAAGTTGTTTTCAAGTTTGAACGAGTCAAGAATGAAGGCTTAAATTGCTATGAATTGTTTTCATGTTGAAACGAGCTAAGAATGATCCTACAAGAGTTTACAAGTTATTTCCATGTACAAACGGGTCAAGAATGAAGCTACAAGTTATTTTCAAGTTCGAAAGAGTCAAGAATGAAGCCTTAAATTGCTATGAATTGTTTTCATGTTCAAATGAGTTAAGAATGATCCTACAAGAGTTTACAAGTTGTTTCCATGTACAAAAGGGTCAAGAATGAAGCTACAAGTTGTTTTCAAGTTTGAACGAGTCAAGAATGAAGGCTTAAATTGCTATGAATTGTTTTCATGTTAAAACGAGCTAAGAATGATCCTACAAGAGTTTACAAGTTGTTTCCATGTACAAACGGGTTAAGAATGAAGCTACAAGTTATTTTCAAGTTCGAAAGAGTCAAGAATGAAGCCTTAAATTGCTATGAATTGTTTTCATGTTAAAATGAGTTAAGAATGATCCTACAAGAGTTTACAAGTTGTTTCCATGTACAAATGGGTCAAGAATGAAGCTACAAGTTATTTTTAAGTTTGAAAGAGTCAAGAATGAAGGCTTAAATTGCTATAAATTGTTTTCATGTTTAAACGAGATAAGAATGATCATACAAGAGTTTACAAGTTGTTTCCATGTACAAATGGGTCAAGAATGAAGCTACAAGTTGTTTTTAAGTTTGAAAGAGTCAAGAATGAAGGCTTAAATTGCTATAAATTGTTTTCATGTTTATACGAGATAAGAATGATCCTACAAGAGTTTACAAGTTGTTTCCATGTACAAACGGGTCAAGAATGAAGCTACAAGTTGTTTTCAAGTTCGAACGAGTCAAGAATGAAGCCTTAAATTGTTATGAATTGTTTTCATGTTCAAACGAGCTAAGAATGATCCTACAAGAGTTTACAAGTTGTTTCCATGTACAAACGGGTCAAGAATGAAGCTACAAGTTGTTTTCAAGTTCGAACGAGTGAAGAATGAAGTCGTAAATTGCAATGAATTGTTTTCATGTTCAAACGAGCTATGAATGATCCTACAAGAGTTTACAAGTTGTTTCCATATACAAACGGGTCAAGAATGAAGCTCCAAGTTGTTTTCAAGTTAGAACGAGTCAAGAATGAAGCCGTAAATTGCTATGAATTGTTTTCATGTTTAAACGAGCTAAGAATGATCCTACAAGAGTTTACAAGTTGTTTCCATGTACAAACGGGTCAAGAATGAAGCTACAAGTTATTTTCAAGTTCGAAAGAGTCAAGAATGAAGCCTTAAATTTCTATGAATTGTTTTCATGTTCAAATGAGTTAAGAATGATCCTACAAGAGTTTACAAGTTGTTTCCATGTACAAAAGGGTCAAGAATGAAGCTCAAGTTGTTTTCAAGTTTGAACGAGTCAAGAATGAAGGATTAAATTACTATGAATTGTTTTCAGGTTAAAACGAGCTAAGAATGATCCTACAAGAGTTTACAAGTTATTTCCATGTACAAACGGGTCAAGAATGAAGCTACAAGTTATTTTCAAGTTCGAAAGAGTCAAGAATGAAGCCTTAAATTGCTATGAATTGTTTTCATGTTCAAATGAGTTAAGAATGATCCTACAAGAGTTTACAAGTTGTTTCCATGTACAAATGGGTCAAGAATGAAGCTACAAGTTGTTTTTAAGTTTGAAAGAGTCAAGAATGAAGGCTTAAATTGCTATAAATTGTTTTCATGTTTAAACGAGATAAGAATGATCATACAAGAGTTTACAAGTTGTTTCCATGTACAAATGGGTCAAGAATGAAGCTACAAGTTGTTTTTAAGTTTGAAAGAGTCAAGAATGAAGGCTTAAATTGCTATAAATTGTTTTCATGTTTAAACGAGATAAGAATGATCCTACAAGAGTTTACAAGTTGTTTCCATGTACAAACGGGTCAAGAATGAAGCTACAAGTTGTTTTCAAGTTCGAACGAGTCAAGAATGAAGCCTTAAATTGTTATGAATTGTTTTCATGTTCAAACGAGCTAAGAATGATCCTACAAGAGTTTACAAGTTGTTTCCATGTACAAACGGGTCAAGAATGAAGCTACAAGTTGTTTTCAAGTTCGAACGAGTCAAGAATGAAGTCGTAAATTGCAATGAATTGTTTTCATGTTCAAACGAGCTATGAATGATCCTACAAGAGTTTACAAGTTGTTTCCATATACAAACGGGTCAAGAATGAAGCTCCAAGTTGTTTTCAAGTTAGAACGAGTCAAGAATGAAGCCGTAAATTGCTATGAATTGTTTTCATGTTTAAACGAGCTAAGAATGATCCTACAAGAGTTTACAAGTTGTTTCCATGTACAAACGGGTCAAGAATGAAGCTACAAGTTATTTTCAAGTTCGAAAGAGTCAAGAATGAAGCCTTAAATTTCTATGAATTGTTTTCATGTTCAAATGAGTTAAGAATGATCCTACAAGAGTTTACAAGTTGTTTCCATGTACAAAAGGGTCAAGAATGAAGCTACAAGTTGTTTTCAAGTTTGAACGAGTCAAGAATGAAGGCTTAAATTGCTATGAATTGTTTTCATGTTGAAACGAGCTAAGAATGATCCTACAAGAGTTTACAAGTTATTTCCATGTACAAACGGGTCAAGAATGAAGCTACAAGTTATTTTCAAGTTCGAAAGAGTCAAGAATGAAGCCTTAAATTGCTATGAATTGTTTTCATGTTCAAATGAGTTAAGAATGATCCTACAAGAGTTTACAAGTTGTTTCCATGTACAAAAGGGTCAAGAATGAAGCTACAAGTTGTTTTCAAGTTTGAACGAGTCAAGAATGAAGGCTTAAATTGCTATGAATTGTTTTCATGTTAAAACGAGCTAAGAATGATCCTACAAGAGTTTACAAGTTGTTTCCATGTACAAACGGGTTAAGAATGAAGCTACAAGTTATTTTCAAGTTCGAAAGAGTCAAAAATGAAGCCTTAAATTGCTATGAATTGTTTTCATGTTAAAATGAGTTAAGAATGATCCTACAAGAGTTTACAAGTTGTTTCCATGTACAAATGGGTCAAGAATGAAGCTACAAGTTATTTTTAAGTTTGAAAGAGTCAAGAATGAAGGCTTAAATTGCTATAAATTGTTTTCATGTTTAAACGAGATAAGAATGATCATACAAGAGTTTACAAGTTGTTTCCATGTACAAATGGGTCAAGAATGAAGCTACAAGTTGTTTTTAAGTTTGAAAGAGTCAAGAATGAAGGCTTAAATTGCTATAAATTGTTTTCATGTTTATACGAGATAAGAATGATCCTACAAGAGTTTACAAGTTGTTTCCATGTACAAACGGGTCAAGAATGAAGCTACAAGTTGTTTTCAAGTTCGAACGAGTCAAGAATGAAGCCTTAAATTGTTATGAATTGTTTTCATGTTCAAACGAGCTAAGAATGATCCTACAAGAGTTTACAAGTTGTTTCCATGTACAAACGGGTCAAGAATGAAGCTACAAGTTGTTTTCAAGTTCGAACGAGTGAAGAATGAAGTCGTAAATTGCAATGAATTGTTTTCATGTTCAAACGAGCTATGAATGATCCTACAAGAGTTTACAAGTTGTTTCCATATACAAACGGGTCAAGAATGAAGCTCCAAGTTGTTTTCAAGTTAGAACGAGTCAAGAATGAAGCCGTAAATTGCTATGAATTGTTTTCATGTTTAAACGAGCTAAGAATGATCCTACAAGAGTTTACAAGTTGTTTCCATGTACAAACGGGTCAAGAATGAAGCTACAAGTTATTTTCAAGTTCGAAAGAGTCAAGAATGAAGCCTTAAATTTCTATGAATTGTTTTCATGTTCAAATGAGTTAAGAATGATCCTACAAGAGTTTACAAGTTGTTTCCATGTACAAAAGGGTCAAGAATGAAGCTCAAGTTGTTTTCAAGTTTGAACGAGTCAAGAATGAAGGATTAAATTGCTATGAATTGTTTTCATGTTGAAACGAGCTAAGAATGATCCTACAAGAGTTTACAAGTTATTTCCATGTACAAACGGGTAAAGAATGAAGCTACAAGTTATTTTCAAGTTCGAAAGAGTCAAGAATGAAGCCTTAAATTGCTATGAATTGTTTTCATGTTCAAATGAGTTAAGAATGATCCTACAAGAGTTTACAAGTTGTTTCCATGTACAAAAGGGTCAAGAATGAAGCTACAAGTTGTTTTCAAGTTTGAACGAGTCAAGAATGAAGGCTTAAATTGCTATGAATTGTTTTCATGTTAAAACGAGCTAAGAATGATCCTACAAGAGTTTACAAGTTGTTTCCATGTACAAACGGGTGAAGAATGAAGCTACAAGTTATTTTCAAGTTCGAAAGAGTCAAGAATGAAGCCTTAAATTGCTATGAATTGTTTTCATGTTCAAATGAGTTAAGAATGATCCTACAAGAGTTTACAAGTTGTTTCCATGTACAAATGGGTCAAGAATGAAGCTACAAGTTATTTTTAAGTTTGAAAGAGTCAAGAATGAAGGCTTAAATTGCTATAAATTGTGTTCATGTTTAAACGAGATAAGAATGATCATACAAGAGTTTACAAGTTGTTTCCATGTACAAATGGGTCAAGAATGAAGCTACAAGTTGTTTTTAAGTTTCAAAGAGTCAAGAATGAAGGCTTAAATTGCTATAAATTGTTTTCATGTTTATACGAGATAAGAATGATCCTACAAGAGTTTACAAGTTGTTTCCATGTACAAACGGGTCAAGAATGAAGCTACAAGTTGTTTTCAAGTTCGAACGAGTCAAGAATGAAGCCTTAAATTGTTATGAATTGTTTTCATGTTCAAACGAGCTAAGAATGATCCTACAAGAGTTTACAAGTTGTTTCCATGTACAAACGGGTCAAGAATGAAGCTACAAGTTGTTTTCAAGTTCGAACGAGTCAAGAATGAAGTCGTAAATTGCAATGAATTGTTTTCATGTTCAAACGAGCTATGAATGATCCTACAAGAGTTTACAAGTTGTTTCCATATACAAACGGGTCAAGAATGAAGCTCCAAGTTGTTTTCAAGTTAGAACGAGTCAAGAATGAAGCCGTAAATTGCTATGAATTGTTTTCATGTTTAAACGAGCTAAGAATGATCCTACAAGAGTTTACAAGTTATTTCCATGTACAAACAGGTCAACAATGAAGCTCTAAGTTGTTTTCAAGTTTGAACGAGTGAAGAATGAAGCCTCAAATTGTTACAAATTGTTTTCATGTTCGAACAAGCCAATAATGCTCCTACAAGGGTTTACAAGTTGTTTCCATGTACAAACGGGTCAAGAATGAAGCTACAAGTTGTTTTCAAGTTCCAACGAGTCAAGAATGAAGCCTTAAATTGCAATGAATTGTTTTCATGTTCAAACGAGATAAGAATGATCCTACAAGAGTTTACAAGTTGTTTCCATGTACAAACGGGTCAAGAATGAAGCTACAAGTTGTTTTCAAGTTCCAACGAGTCAAGAATGAAGCCTTAAATTGCTATGAATTGTTTTCATGTTGAAACGAGCTAAGAATGATCCTACAAGAGTTTACAAGTTGTTTCCATGTACAAACGGGTCAAGAATGAATTTCCAAGTTGTTTTCAAGTTCGAACGAGTCAAGAATGAAGCCTTAAATTGCTATGAATTGTGTTCATGTTGAAACGAGCTAAGAATGATCCTACAAGAGTTTACAAGTTGTTTCCATGTACAAACGGGTCAAGAAGGAAGCTCCAAGTTGTTTTCAAGTTAGAACGAGTCAAGAATGAAGCCTTATATTGCTATGAATTGTTTTCATGTTTAAACGTGCTAAGAATGATCCTACAAGAGTTTACAAGTTATTTCCATGTACAAACGGGTCAAGAATGAAGCTACAAGTTGTTTTCAAGTTCGAACGAGTCAAGAATGAAGCCTTAAATTTCTATGAATTGTTTTCATGTTCAAATGAGTTAAGAATGATCCTACAAGAGTTTACAAGTTGTTTCCATGTACAAAAGGGTCAAGAATGAAGCTACAAGTTGTTTTCAAGTTTGAACGAGTCAAGAATGAAGGCTTAAATTGCTATGAATTGTTTTCATGTTTAAACGAGCTAAGAATGATCCTACAAGAGTTTACAAGTTATTTCCATGTATAAACGGGTCAAGAATGAAGCTACAAGTTATTTTCAAGTTCGAAAGAGTCAAGAATGAAGCCTTAAATTGCTATGAATTGTTTTCATGTTCGAATGAGTTAAGAATGATCCTACAAGAGTTTACAAGTTGTTTCCATGTACAAAAGGGTCAAGAATGAAGCTACAAGTTGTTTTCAAGTTTGAACGAGTCAAGAATGAAGGCTTAAATTGCTATGAATTGTTTTCATGTTAAAACGAGCTAAGAATGATCCTACAAGAGTTTATAAGTTGTTTCCATGTACAAACGGGTTAAGAATGAAGCTACAAGTTGTTTTTAAGTTTGAAAGAGTCAAGAATGAAGGCTTAAATTGCTATAAATTGTTTTCATGTTTAAACGAGATAAGAATGATCCTACAAGAGTTTACAAGTTGTTTCCATGTACAAACGGGTCAAGAATGAAGCTACAAGTTGTTTTCAAGTTCGAACGAGTCAAGAATGAAGCCTTAAATTGTTATGAATTGTTTTCATGTTCAAACGAGCTAAGAATGATCCTACAAGAGTTTACAAGTTGTTTCCATGTACAAACGGGTCAAGAATGAAGCTACAAGTTGTTTTCAAGTTCGAACGAGTCAAGAATGAAGTCGTAAATTGCAATGAATTGTTTTCATGTTCAAACGAGCTATGAATGATCCTACAAGAGTTTACAAGTTGTTTCCATATACAAACGGGTCAAGAATGAAGCTCCAAGTTGTTTTCAAGTTAGAACGAGTCAAGAATGAAGCCGTAAATTGCTATGAATTGTTTTCATGTTTAAACGAGCTAAGAAAGATCCTACAAGAGTTTACAAGTTATTTCCATGTACAAACAGGTCAAAAATGAAGCTCTAAGTTGTTTTCAAGTTTGAACGAGTGAAGAATGAAGCCTCAAATTGTTACAAATTGTTTTCATGTTCGAACAAGCCAATAATGCTCCTACAAGGGTTTACAAGTTGTTTCCATGTACAAACGGGTCAAGAATGAAGCTACGAGTTGTTTTCAAGTTCCAACGAGTCAAGAATGAAGCCTTAAATTGCTATGAATTGTTTTCATGTTCAAACGAGATAAGAATGATCCTACAAGAGTTTACAAGTTGTTTCCATGTACAAACGGGTCAAGAATGAAGCTACAAGTTGTTTTCAAGTTCCAACGAGTCAAGAATGAAGCCTTAAATTGCTATGAATTGTTTTCATGTTGAAACGAGCTAAGAATGATCCTACAAGAGTTTACAAGTGGTTTCCATGTACAAAAGGGTCAAGAATGAAGCTACAAGTTGTTTTCAAGTTTGAACGAGTCAAGAATGAAGGCTTAAATTGCTATGAATTGTTTTCATGTTGAAACGAGCTAAGAATGATCCTACAAGAGTTTACAAGTTATTTCCATGTACAAACGGGTCAAGAATGAAGCTACAAGTTATTTTCAAGTTCGAAAGAGTCAAGAATGAAGCCTTAAATTGCTATGAATTGTTTTCATGTTCAAATGAGTTAAGAATGATCCTACAAGAGTTTACAAGTTGTTTCCATGTACAAAAGGGTCAAGAATGAAGCTACAAGTTGTTTTCAAGTTTGAACGAGTCAAGAATGAAGGCTTAAATTGCTATGATTTGTTTTCATGTTTAAACGAGCTAAGAATGATCCTACAAGAGTTTACAAGTTATTTCCATGTACAAACGGGTCAAGAATGAAGCTACAAGTTGTTTTCAAGTTTGAACGAGTCAAGAATGAAGCCTTAAATTGCTATGAATTGTTTTCATGTTCAAATGAGTTAAGAATGATCCTACAAGAGTTTACAATTTGTTTCCATGTACAAACGGGTCAAGAATGAAGCTACAAGTTGTTTTCAAGTTTGAACGAGTCACGAATGAAGCCTTAAATTGCTATGAAATATTTTCATGTTCAAACGAGCTAAGAATGATCCTTCAAGAGTTTACAAGTTGTTTCCTTGTACAAACGGGTCAACAATGAAGCTCTAAGTTGTTTTCAAGTTTGTACGAGTGAAGAATGAAGCCTCAAATTGTTGCAACTTATTTTCTTGTTCAAACGAGCCAATAATGCTCCTACAAGGGTTTACAAGTTGTTTCCATGTACAAACGGATTAAGAATGAAGCTACAAGTTGTTTTAATGTTCGAACGAGTTAAGAATGAAGCCTCAAATTGCTACGAATTTTTTTCATGTTCAAATGAGTTAAGAATGATCCTACAAGAGTTTACAAGTTGTTTTCATGTAAAAACAGGTCAAGAATGAAGCTACAAGTTGTTTTCAAGTTCCAACGTGTCAAGAATGAAGCCTTAAACTGCTATGAAATGTTTTCATGTTCAAACGAGCTAAGAATGATCCTACAAGAGTTTACAAGTTGTTTCCTTGTACAAACAGGTCAACAATGAAGCTCTAAGTTGTTTTCAAGTTTGAACAAGTGAAGAATGAAGCCTCAAATTGTTACAACTTGTTTTCATATTCGAACAAGCCAATAATGCTCCTACAAGGGTTTACAAGTTGTTTCCATGTACAAATGGGTCAAGAATGAAGCTACAAGTTGTTTTCAAGTTCGAACGAGTTAAGAATGGAGCCTCAAATTGCTACGAATTGTATTCATGTTCAAATGAGTTAAGAATAATCCTATAAGAGTTGACAAGTTGTTTCCATGTACAAAAGGGTCAAGAATGAAGCTACAAGTTGTTTTCAAGTTTGAACGAGTCAAGAATGAAGGCTTAAATTGCTATGAATTGTTTTCATGTTAAAACGAGCTAAGAATGATCCTACAAGAGTTTACAAGTTGTTTCCATGTACAAACGGGTCAAGAATGAAGCTACAAGTTATTTTCAAGTTCGAAAGAGTCAAGAATGAAGCCTTAAATTTCTATGAATTGTTTTCATGTTCAAATGAGTTAAGAATGATCCTACAAGAGTTTACAAGTTGTTTCCATGTACAAACGGGTCAAGAATGAAGCTACAAGTTGTTTTCAAGTTCGAACGAGTCAAGAATGAAGTCGTAAATTGCAATGAATTGTTTTCATGTTCAAACGAGCTATGAATGATCCTACAAGAGTTTACAAGTTGTTTCCATATACAAACGGGTCAAGAATGAAGCTCCAAGTTGTTTTCAAGTTAGAACGAGTCAAGAATGAAGCCGTAAATTGCTATGAATTGTTTTCATGTTTAAACGAGCTAAGAATGATCCTACAAGAGTTTACAAGTTATTTCCATGTACAAACAGGTCAACAATGAAGCTCTAAGTTGTTTTCAAGTTTGAACGAGTGAAGAATGAAGCCTCAAATTGTTACAAATTGTTTTCATGTTCGAACAAGCCAATAATGCTCCTACAAGGGTTTACAAGTTGTTTCCATGTACAAACGGGTCAAGAATGAAGCTACAAGTTGTTTTCAAGTTCCAACGAGTCAAGAATGAAGCCTTAAATTGCTATGAATTGTTTTCATGTTCAAACGAGATAAGAATGATCCTACAAGAGTTTACAAGTTGTTTCCATGTACAAACGGGTCAAGAATGAAGCTACAAGTTGTTTTCAAGTTCCAACGAGTCAAGAATGAAGCCTTAAATTGCTATGAATTGTTTTCATGTTGAAACGAGCTAAGAATGATCCTACAAGAGTTTACAAGTTGTTTCCATGTACAAACGGGTCAAGAATGAATTTCCAAGTTGTTTTCAAGTTCGAACGAGTCAAGAATGAAGCCTTAAATTGCTATGAATTGTGTTCATGTTCAAACGAGCTAAGAATGATCCTACAAGAGTTTACAAGTTGTTTCCATGTACAAACGGGTCAAGAAGGAAGCTCCAAGTTGTTTTCAAGTTAGAACGAGTCAAGAATGAAGCCTTATATTGCTATGAATTGTTTTCATGTTTAAACGTGCTAAGAATGATCCTACAAGAGTTTACAAGTTATTTCCATGTACAAACGGGTCAAGAATGAAGCTACAAGTTGTTTTCAAGTTCGAACGAGTCAAGAATGAAGCCTTAAATTTCTATGAATTGTTTTCATGTTCAAATGAGTTAAGAATGATCCTACAAGAGTTTACAAGTTATTTCCATGTACAAAAGGGTCAAGAATGAAGCTACAAGTTGTTTTCAAGTTTGAACGAGTCAAGAATGAAGGCTTAAATTGCTATGAATTGTTTTCATGTTTAAACGAGCTAAGAATGATCCTACAAGAGTTTACAAGTTAT
The DNA here is from genome assembly GCA_028671895.1 of Oenanthe sinensis. Lineage (NCBI taxonomy): Eukaryota > Viridiplantae > Streptophyta > Magnoliopsida > Apiales > Apiaceae > Oenanthe > Oenanthe sinensis. The sequence continues at coordinate 29,800,541 of CM053799.1, read as the reverse complement.
TTCCATGTACAAACGGGTCAAGAATGAAGCTACAAGTTATTTTCAAGTTCGAAAGAGTCAAGAATGAAGCCTTAAATTGCTATGAATTGTTTTCATGTTCGAATGAGTTAAGAATGATCCTACAAGAGTTTACAAGTTGTTTCCATGTACAAAAGGGTCAAGAATGAAGCTACAAGTTGTTTTCAAGTTTGAACGAGTCAAGAATGAAGGCTTAAATTGCTATGAATTGTTTTCATGTTAAAACGAGCTAAGAATGATCCTACAAGAGTTTATAAGTTGTTTCCATGTACAAACGGGTTAAGAATGAAGCTACAAGTTGTTTTTAAGTTTGAAAGAGTCAAGAATGAAGGCTTAAATTGCTATAAATTGTTTTCATGTTTAAACGAGATAAGAATGATCCTACAAGAGTTTACAAGTTGTTTCCATGTACAAACGGGTCAAGAATGAAGCTACAAGTTGTTTTCAAGTTCGAACGAGTCAAGAATGAAGCCTTAAATTGTTATGAATTGTTTTCATGTTCAAACGAGCTAAGAATGATCCTACAAGAGTTTACAAGTTGTTTCCATGTACAAACGGGTCAAGAATGAAGCTACAAGTTGTTTTCAAGTTCGAACGAGTCAAGAATGAAGTCGTAAATTGCAATGAATTGTTTTCATGTTCAAACGAGCTATGAATGATCCTACAAGAGTTTACAAGTTGTTTCCATATACAAACGGGTCAAGAATGAAGCTCCAAGTTGTTTTCAAGTTAGAACGAGTCAAGAATGAAGCCGTAAATTGCTATGAATTGTTTTCATGTTTAAACGAGCTAAGAAAGATCCTACAAGAGTTTACAAGTTATTTCCATGTACAAACAGGTCAAAAATGAAGCTCTAAGTTGTTTTCAAGTTTGAACGAGTGAAGAATGAAGCCTCAAATTGTTACAAATTGTTTTCATGTTCGAACAAGCCAATAATGCTCCTACAAGGGTTTACAAGTTGTTTCCATGTACAAACGGGTCAAGAATGAAGCTACGAGTTGTTTTCAAGTTCCAACGAGTCAAGAATGAAGCCTTAAATTGCTATGAATTGTTTTCATGTTCAAACGAGATAAGAATGATCCTACAAGAGTTTACAAGTTGTTTCCATGTACAAACGGGTCAAGAATGAAGCTACAAGTTGTTTTCAAGTTCCAACGAGTCAAGAATGAAGCCTTAAATTGCTATGAATTGTTTTCATGTTGAAACGAGCTAAGAATGATCCTACAAGAGTTTACAAGTGGTTTCCATGTACAAAAGGGTCAAGAATGAAGCTACAAGTTGTTTTCAAGTTTGAACGAGTCAAGAATGAAGGCTTAAATTGCTATGAATTGTTTTCATGTTGAAACGAGCTAAGAATGATCCTACAAGAGTTTACAAGTTATTTCCATGTACAAACGGGTCAAGAATGAAGCTACAAGTTATTTTCAAGTTCGAAAGAGTCAAGAATGAAGCCTTAAATTGCTATGAATTGTTTTCATGTTCAAATGAGTTAAGAATGATCCTACAAGAGTTTACAAGTTGTTTCCATGTACAAAAGGGTCAAGAATGAAGCTACAAGTTGTTTTCAAGTTTGAACGAGTCAAGAATGAAGGCTTAAATTGCTATGATTTGTTTTCATGTTTAAACGAGCTAAGAATGATCCTACAAGAGTTTACAAGTTATTTCCATGTACAAACGGGTCAAGAATGAAGCTACAAGTTGTTTTCAAGTTTGAACGAGTCAAGAATGAAGCCTTAAATTGCTATGAATTGTTTTCATGTTCAAATGAGTTAAGAATGATCCTACAAGAATTTACAATTTGTTTCCATGTACAAACGGGTCAAGAATGAAGCTACAAGTTGTTTTCAAGTTTGAACGAGTCACGAATGAAGCCTTAAATTGCTATGAAATATTTTCATGTTCAAACGAGCTAAGAATGATCCTTCAAGAGTTTACAAGTTGTTTCCTTGTACAAACGGGTCAACAATGAAGCTCTAAGTTGTTTTCAAGTTTGTACGAGTGAAGAATGAAGCCTCAAATTGTTGCAACTTATTTTCTTGTTCAAACGAGCCAATAATGCTCCTACAAGGGTTTACAAGTTGTTTCCATGTACAAACGGATTAAGAATGAAGCTACAAGTTGTTTTAATGTTCGAACGAGTTAAGAATGAAGCCTCAAATTGCTACGAATTTTTTTCATGTTCAAATGAGTTAAGAATGATCCTACAAGAGTTTACAAGTTGTTTTCATGTAAAAACAGGTCAAGAATGAAGCTACAAGTTGTTTTCAAGTTCCAACGTGTCAAGAATGAAGCCTTAAACTGCTATGAAATGTTTTCATGTTCAAACGAGCTAAGAATGATCCTACAAGAGTTTACAAGTTGTTTCCTTGTACAAACAGGTCAACAATGAAGCTCTAAGTTGTTTTCAAGTTTGAACAAGTGAAGAATGAAGCCTCAAATTGTTACAACTTGTTTTCATATTCGAACAAGCCAATAATGCTCCTACAAGGGTTTACAAGTTGTTTCCATGTACAAATGGGTCAAGAATGAAGCTACAAGTTGTTTTCAAGTTCGAACGAGTTAAGAATGGAGCCTCAAATTGCTACGAATTGTATTCATGTTCAAATGAGTTAAGAATAATCCTATAAGAGTTGACAAGTTGTTTCCATGTACAAAAGGGTCAAGAATGAAGCTACAAGTTGTTTTCAAGTTTGAACGAGTCAAGAATGAAGGCTTAAATTGCTATGAATTGTTTTCATGTTAAAACGAGCTAAGAATGATCCTACAAGAGTTTACAAGTTGTTTCCATGTACAAACGGGTCAAGAATGAAGCTACAAGTTATTTTCAAGTTCGAAAGAGTCAAGAATGAAGCCTTAAATTTCTATGAATTGTTTTCATGTTCAAATGAGTTAAGAATGATCCTACAAGAGTTTACAAGTTGTTTCCATGTACAAAAGGGTCAAGAATGAAGCTACAAGTTGTTTTCAAGTTTGAACGAGTCAAGAATGAAGGCTTAAATTGCTATGAATTGTTTTCATGTTTAAACGAGCTAAGAATGATCCTACAAGAGTTTACAAGTTATTTCCATGTACAAACGGGTCAAGAATGAAGCTACAAGTTATTTTCAAGTTCGAAAGAGTCAAGAATGAAGCCTTAAATTGCTATGAATTGTTTTCATGTTCAAATGAGTTAAGAATGATCCTACAAGAGTTTACAAGTTGTTTCCATGTACAAAAGGGTCAAGAATGAAGCTACAAGTTGTTTTCAAGTTTGAACGAGTCAAGAATGAAGGCTTAAATTGCTATGAATTGTTTTCATGTTAAAACGAGCTAAGAATGATCCTACAAGAGTTTACAAGTTGTTTCCATGTACAAACGGGTCAAGAATGAAGCTACAAGTTATTTTCAAGTTCGAAAGAGTCAAGAATGAAGCCTTAAATTGCTATGAATTGTTTTCATGTTCAAATGAGTTAAGAATGATCCTACAAGAGTTTACAAGTTGTTTCCATGTACAAAAGGGTCAAGAATGAAGCTACAAGTTGTTTTCAAGTTTGAACGAGTCAAGAATGAAGGCTTAAATTGCTATGAATTGTTTTCATGTTTAAACGAGCTAAGAATGATCCTACAAGAGTTTACAAGTTATTTCCATGTACAAACGGGTCAAGAATGAAGCTACAAGTTATTTTCAAGTTCGAAAGAGTCAAGAATGAAGCCTTAAATTGCTATGAATTGTTTTCATGTTCAAATGAGTTAAGAATGATCCTACAAGAGTTTACAAGTTGTTTCCATGTACAAAAGGGTCAAGAATGAAGCTACAAGTTGTTTTCAAGTTTGAACGAGTCAAGAATGAAGGCTTAAATTGCTATGAATTGTTTTCATGTTAAAACGAGCTAAGAATGATCCTACAAGAGTTTACAAGTTGTTTCCATGTACAAACGGGTCAAGAATGAAGCTACAAGTTATTTTCAAGTTCGAAAGAGTCAAGAATGAAGCCTTAAATTGCTATGAATTGTTTTCATGTTCAAATGAGTTAAGAATGATCCTACAAGAGTTTACAAGTTGGTTCCATGTACAAAAGGGTCAAGAATGAAGCTACAAGTTGTTTTCAAGTTTGAAGGAGTCAAGAATGAAGGCTTAAATTGCTATGAATTGTTTTCATGTTTAAACGAGCTAAGAATGATCCTACAAGAGTTTACAAGTTATTTCCATGTACAAACGGGCCAAGAATGAAGCTACAAGTTATTTTCAAGTTCGAACGAGTCAAGAATGAAACCTTAAATTGCTATGAATTGTTTTCATGTTCAAACGAGCTAAGAATGATCCTATAAGAGTTTACAAGTTGTTTCCATGTACAAACGGGTCAAGAATGAAGCTACAAGTTGTTTTCAAGTTCGAACGAGTCAAGAAAGAAGCCGTAAATTGCTATGAATTGTTTTCATGTTCAAACGAGCTAAGAATGATCCTACAAGAGTTTACAAGTTGTTTCCATGTACAAACGGGTCAAGAATGAAGCTCCAAGTTGTTTTCAAGTTAGAACGAGTTATAGCCTCAAATTGCTACGAATTGTTTTCATGTTTAAACGTGATAAGAATGATCCTACAAGAGTTTACAAGTTATTTCCATGTACAAACGGGTCAAGAATGAAGCTACAAGTTATTTTCAAGTTCGAACGAGTCAAGAATGAAGCCTTAAAATGCTATGAATTGTTTTCATGTTCAAACGAGCTAAGAATGATCCTACAAGAGTTTACAAGTTGTTTCCATGTACAAACGGGTCAAGAATGAAGCTACAAGTTGTTTTCAAGTTCGAACGAGTCAAGAATGAAGCCGTAAATTGCTATGAATTGTTTTCATGTTCAAACGAGCTAAGAATGATCCTACAAGAGTTTACAAGTTATTTCCACGTACAAACGGGTCAAGAATGAAGCTACAAGTTATTTTCAAGTTCGAAAGAGTGAAGAATGAAGCCTTAAATTGCTATGAATTGTTTTCATGTTCAAATGAGTTAAGAATGATCCTACAAGAGTTTACAAGTTATTTCCATGTACAAACGGGTCAAGAATGAAGCTACAAGTTCTTTTCAAGTTCGAACGAGTCAAGAATGAAGCCGTAAATTGCTATGAATTGTTTTCATGTTAAAACGAGCTAAGAATGATCCTACAAGAGTTTACAAGTCGTTTCCATATACAAACGGGTCAAGAATGACGCTACAAGTTATTTTCAAGTTCGAAAGAGTCAAGAATGAAGCCTTAAATTGCTATGAATTGTTTTCATGTTCAAATGAGTTAAGAATGATCCTACAAGAGTTTACAAGTTATTTCCACGTACAAACGGGTCAAGAATGAAGCTACAAGTTCTTTTCAAGTTCGAACGAGTCAAGAATGAAGCCGTAAATTGCTATGAATTGTTTTCATGTTCAAACGAGCTAAGAATGATCCTACAAGAGTTTACAAGTTGTTTCCATGTACAAACGGGTAAAGAATGAAGCTCCAAGTTGTTTTCAAGTTAGAACGAGTCAAGAATGAAGCCTTAAATTGCTATGAATTGTCATGTTCAAACGAGCTAAGAATGATCCTACAAGAGTTTACAAGTTGTTTCCATGTACAAACGGGTCAAGAATGAAGCTACAAGTTCTTTTCAAGTTCGAACGAGTCAAGAATGAAGCCGTAAATTGCTATGAATTGTTTTCATGTTCAAACGAGCTAAGAATGATCCTACAAGAGTTTACAAGTTGTTTCCATGTACAAACAGGTCAAGAAGGAAGCTCCAAGTTGTTTTCAAGTTCGAACGAGTTATAGCCTCAAATTGCTACGAATTGTTTTCATGTTCAAAGAGTTAAGAATGATCCTACAAGAGTTTACCAGTTGTTTCCATGTACAAATGGGTCAAGAATGAAGCTAAAAGTTGTTTTCAAGTTCGAATAAGTCAAGAATGAAGCCTTAAATTGCTATGAATCGTTTTCATGTTCAAACGAGCTAAGAATGATCCTACAAGAGTTTACAAGTTGTTTCCATGTACAAACGGGTCAAGAATGAAGCTACAAGTTGTTTTCAAGTTCGAACGAGTTAAGAATGAAGCCTCAAATTGCTAAGAATTGTATTCATGTTCAAATGAGTTAAGAATAATCCTACAAGAGTTTACAAGTTGTTTCCATCTACAAACGGGTCAAGAATGAAGCTAGAAGTTGTTTTCAAGTTCGAACGAGTCAAGAATGAAGCCTTAAATTGCTATGAATTGTTTTCATGTTCAAACGAGCTAAGAATGATCCTACAAGAGTTTACAAGTTGTTTCCATGTACAAACAGGTCAAGAAGGAAGCTCCAAGTTGTTTTCAAGTTCGAACGAGTTATAGCCTCAAATTGCTACGAATTGTTTTCATGTTCAAAGAGTTAAGAATGATCCTACTAGAGTTTACCAGTTGTTTCCATGTACAAATGGGTCAAGAATGAAGCTAAAGTTGTTTTCAAGTTCGAACGAGTCAAGAATGAAGCCGTAAATTGCTATGAATTGTTTTCATGTTCAAACGAGCTAAGAATGATCCTACAAGAGTTTACAAGTTATTTCCACGTACAAACGGGTCAAGAATGAAGCTACAAGTTATTTTCAAGTTCGAAAGAGTGAAGAATGAAGCCTTAAATTGCTATGAATTGTTTTCATGTTCAAATGAGTTAAGAATGATCCTACAAGAGTTTACAAGTTGTTTCCATGTACAAACGGGTCAAGAATGAAGCTACAAGTTGTTTTCAAGTTCGAACGAGTTAAGAATGAAGCCTCAAATTGCTAAGAATTGTATTCATGTTCAAATGAGTTAAGAATAATCCTACAAGAGTTTACAAGTTGTTTCCATCTACAAACGGGTCAAGAATGAAGCTAGAAGTTGTTTTCAAGTTCGAACGAGTCAAGAATGAAGCCGTAAATTGCTATGAATTGTTTTCATGTTCAAACGAGCTAAGAATGATCCTACAAGAGTTTACAAGTTGTTTCCATGTACAAACAGGTCAAGAAGGAAGCTCCAAGTTGTTTTCAAGTTCGAACGAGTTATAGCCTCAAATTGCTACGAATTGTTTTCATGTTCAAAGAGTTAAGAATGATCCTACAAGAGTTTACCAGTTGTTTCCATGTACAAATGGGTCAAGAATGAAGCTAAAAGTTGTTTTCAAGTTCGAATAAGTCAAGAATGAAGCCTTAAATTGCTATGAATCGTTTTCATGTTCAAACGAGCTAAGAATGATCCTACAAGAGTTTACAAGTTGTTTCCATGTACAAACGGGTCAAGAATGAAGCTACAAGTTGTTTTCAAGTTCGAACGAGTAAAGAATGAAGCCTCAAATTGCTAAGAATTGTATTCATGTTCAAATGAGTTAAGAATAATCCTACAAGAGTTTACAAGTTGTTTCCATCTACAAACGGGTCAAGAATGAAGCTAGAAGTTGTTTTCAAGTTCGAACGAGTCAAGAATGAAGCCTTAAATTGCTATGAATTGTTTTCATGTTCAAACGAGCTAAGAATGATCCTACAAGAGTTTACAAGTTGTTTCCATGTACAAACAGGTCAAGAAGGAAGCTCCAAGTTGTTTTCAAGTTCGAACGAGTTATAGCCTCAAATTGCTACGAATTGTTTTCATGTTCAAAGAGTTAAGAATGATCCTACTAGAGTTTACCAGTTGTTTCCATGTACAAATGGGTCAAGAATGAAGCTAAAGTTGTTTTCAAGTTCGAACGAGTCAAGAATGAAGCCGTAAATTGCTATGAATTGTTTTCATGTTCAAACGAGCTAAGAATGATCCTACATGAGTTACAACATGTTTCCATGTACAAACGGGTCAAGATGAAGATACAAGTTGTTTTCAAGATCGAACGAGTTAAGAATGAAGCCTCAAATTGCTAAAAATTGTATTCATGTTCAAATGAGTTAAGAATAATCCTACAAGAGTTTACAAGTTGTTTCCATCTACAAACGGGTCAAGAATGAAGCTAGAAGTTGTTTTCAAGTTCGAACGAGTCAAGAAGGAAGCCGTAAATTGCTATGAATCGTTTTCATGTTCAAACGAGCTAAGAATGATCCTACAAGAGTTTACAAGTTGTTTCCATGTACAAACGGGTCAAGAATGAAGCTACAAGTTGTTTTCAAGTTCGAACGAGTCAAGAATGAAGCCGTAAATTGCTATGAATTATTTTCATGTTCAAACGAGCTAAGAATGATCCTACATGAGTTACAACATGTTTCCATGTACAAACGGGTCAAGATGAAGATACAAGTTGTTTTCAAGATCGAACGAGTTAAGAATGAAGCCTCAAATTGCTAAGAATTGTATTCATGTTCAAATGAGTTAAGAATAATCCTACAAGAGTTTACAAGTTGTTTCCATCTACAAACGGGTCAAGAATGAAGCTAGAAGTTGTTTTCAGGTTCGAACGAGTCAAGAATGAAGCCTTAAATTGCTATGAATTGTTTTCATGTTGAAATGAGCTAAGAATGATCCTACAAGAGTTTACAAGTTGTTTCCATGTACAAACGGGTCAAGAATGAAGCTCCAAGTTGTTTTCAAGTTCGAACGAGTTATAGCCTCAAATTGCTACGAATTGTTTTCATGTTCAAAGAGTTAAGAATGATCCTACAAGAGTTTACCAGTTGTTTCCATGTACAAATGGGTCAAGAATGAAGCTAAAAGTTGTTTTCAAGTTCGAATAAGTCAAGAATGAAGCCTTAAATTGCTATGAATCGTTTACATGTTCAAACGAGCTAAGAATGATCCTACAAGAGTTTACAAGTTGTTTCCATGTACAAACGGGTCAAGAATGAAGCTACAAGTTGTTTTCAAGTTCGAACGAGTCAAGAATGAAGCCGTAAATTGCTATGAATTGTTTTCATGTTCAAACGAGCTAAGAATGATCCTACATGAGTTACAACATGTTTCCATGTACAAACGGGTCAAGATGAAGATACAAGTTGTTTTCAAGATCGAACGAGTTAAGAATGAAGCCTCAAATTGCTAAGAATTGTATTCATGTTCAAATGAGTTAAGAATAATCCTACAAGAGTTTACAAGTTGTTTCCATCTACAAACGAGTCAAGAATGAAGCTACAAGTTGTTTTCAAGTTCGAACGACTCAAGAATGAAGCCTTAAATTGCTATGAATTGTTTTCATGTTGAAACGAGCTAAGAATGATCCTACAAGAGTTTACAAGTTGTTTCCATGTACAAACAGGTCAAGAAGGAAGCTCCAAGTTGTTTTCAAGTTCGAACGAGTTATAGCCTCAAATTGCTACGAATTGTTTTCATGTTCAAAGAGTTAAGAATGATCCTACAAGAGTTTACCAGTTGTTTCCATGTACAAATGGGTCAAGAATGAAGCTAAAAGTTGTTTTCAAGTTAGAATAAGTCAAGAATGAAGCCTTAAATTGCTATGAATCGTTTTCATGTTCAAACGAGGTAAGAATGATCCTACAAGAGTTTACAAGTTGTTTCCATGTACAAACGGGTCAAGAATGAAGCTACAAGTTGTTTTCAAGTTCGAACGAGTCAAGAATGAAGCCGTAAATTGCTATGAATTGTTTTCATGTTCAAACGAGCTAAGAATGATCCTACATGAGTTACAACATGTTTCCATGTACAAACGGGTGAAGATGAAGATACAAGTTGTTTTCAAGATCGAACGAGTTAAGAATGAAGCCTCAAATTGCTAAGATTTGTATTCATGTTCAAATGAGTTAAGAATAATCCTACAAGAGTTTACAAGTTGTTTCCATCTACAAACGGGTCAAGAATGAAGCTAGAAGTTGTTTTCAAGTTCGAACGAGTCAAGAATGAAGCCTTAAATTGCTATGAATTATTTTCATGTTGAAACGAGCTAAGAATGATCCTACAAGAGTTTACAAGTTGTTTCCATGTACAAACGGGTCAAGAATGAAGCTCCAAGTTGTTTTCAAGTTCGAACGAGTTATAGCCTCAAATTGCTACGAATTGTTTTCATGTTCAAAGAGTTAAGAATGATCCTACAAGAGTTTACCAGTTGTTTCCATGTACAAATGGGTCAGAAAGTTCGAATAAGTCAAGAATGAAGCCTTAAATTGCTATGAATCGTTTACATGTTCAAACGAGCTAAGAATGATCCTACAAGAGTTTACAAGTTGTTTCCATGTACAAACGGGTCAAGAATGAAGCTACAAGTTGTTTTCAAGTTCGAACGAGTCAAGAATGAAGCCGTAAATTGCTATGAATTGTTTTCATGTTCAAACGAGCTAAGAATGATCCTACATGAGTTACAACATGTTTCCATGTACAAACGGGTCAAGATGAAGATACAAGTTGTTTTCAAGATCGAACGAGTTAAGAATGAAGCCTCAAATTGCTAAGAATTGTATTCATGTTCAAATGAGTTAAGAATAATCCTACAAGAGTTTACAAGTTGTTTCCATCTACAACCGAGTCAAGAATGAAGCTACAAGTTGTTTTCAAGTTCGAACGAGTCAAGAATGAAGCCTTAAATTGCTATGAATTGTTTTCATGTTGAAACGAGCTAAGAATGATCCTACAAGAGTTTACAAGTTGTTTCCATGTACAAACAGGTCAAGAAGGAAGCTCCAAGTTGTTTTCAAGTTCGAACGAGTTATAGCCTCAAATTGCTACGAATTGTTTTCATGTTCAAAGAGTTAAGAATGATCCTACAAGAGTTTACCAGTTGTTTCCATGTACAAATGGGTCAAGAATGAAGCTAAAAGTTGTTTTCAAGTTAGAATAAGTCAAGACTGAAGCCTTAAATTGCTATGAATCGTTTTCATGTTCAAACGAGCTAAGAATGATCCTACAAGAGTTTACAAGTTGTTTCCATGTACAAACGGGTCAAGAATGAAGCTACAAGTTGTTTTCAAGTTCGAACGAGTCAAGAATGAAGCCGTAAATTGCTATGAATTGTTTTCATGTTCAAACGAGCTAAGAATGATCCTACATGAGTTACAACATGTTTCCATGTACAAACGGGTGAAGATGAAGATACAAGTTGTTTTCAAGATCGAACGAGTTAAGAATGAAGCCTCAAATTGCTAAGATTTGTATTCATGTTCAAATGAGTTAAGAATAATCCTACAGGAGTTTACAAGTTGTTTCCATCTACAAACGGGTCAAGAATGAAGCTAGAAGTTGTTTTCAAGTTCGAACGAGTCAAGAATGAAGCCTTAAATTGCTATGAATTATTTTCATGTTGAAACGAGCTAAGAATGATCCTACAAGAGTTTACAAGTTGTTTCCATGTACAAACGGGTCAAGAATGAAGCTCCAAGTTGTTTTCAAGTTCGAACGAGTTATAGCCTCAAATTGCTACGAATTATTTTCATGTTCAAAGAGTTAAGAATGATCCTACAAGAGTTTACCAGTTGTTTCCATGTACAAATGGGTCAAGAATGAAGCTAAAAGTTGTTTTCAAGTTCGAATAAGTCAAGAATGAAGCCTTAAATTGCTATGAATCGTTTTCATGTTCAAACGAGCTAAGAATGATCCTACAAGAGTTTACAAGTTGTTTCCATGTACAAACGGGTCAAGAATGAAGCTACAAGTTGTTTTCAAGTTCGAACGAGTCAAGAATGAAGCCGTAAATTGCTATGAATTGTTTTCATGTTCAAACGAGCTAAGAATGATCCTACATGAGTTACAACATGTTTCCATGTACAAACGGGTCAAGATGAAGATACAAGTTGTTTTCAAGATCGAACGAGTTAAGAATGAAGCCTCAAATTGCTAAGAATTGTATTCATGTTCAAATGAGTTAAGAATAATCCTACAAGAGTTTACAAGTTGTTTCCATCTACAAACGGGTCAAGAATGAAGCTAGAAGTTGTTTTCAAGTTCGAACGAGTCAAGAATGAAGCCTTAAATTGCTATGAATTGTTTTCATGTTGAAATGAGCTAAGAATGATCCTACAAGAGTTTACAAGTTGTTTCCATGTACAAACGGGTCAAGAATGAAGCTCCAAGTTGTTTTCAAGTTCGAACGAGTTATAGCCTCAAATTGCTACGAATTGTTTTCATGTTCAAAGAGTTAAGAATGATCCTACAAGAGTTTACCAGTTGTTTCCATGTACAAATGGGTCAAGAATGAAGCTAAAAGTTGTTTTCAAGTTCGAATAAGTCAAGAATGAAGCCTTAAATTGCTATGAATCGTTTACATGTTCAAACGAGCTAAGAATGATCCTACAAGAGTTTACAAGTTGTTTCCATGTACAAACGGGTCAAGAATGAAGCTACAAGTTGTTTTCAAGTTCGAACGAGTCAAGAATGAAGCCGTAAATTGCTATGAATTGTTTTCATGTTCAAACGAGCTAAGAATGATCCTACATGAGTTACAACATGTTTCCATGTACAAACGGGTCAAGATGAAGATACAAGTTGTTTTCAAGATCGAACGAGTTAAGAATGAAGCCTCAAATTGCTAAGAATTGTATTCATGTTCAAATGAGTTAAGAATAATCCTACAAGAGTTTACAAGTTGTTTCCATCTACAAACGGGTCAAGAATGAAGCTAGAAGTTGTTTTCAAGTTCGAACGAGTCAAGAATGAAGCCTTAAATTGCTATGAATTATTTTCATGTTGAAACGAGCTAAGAATGATCCTACAAGAGTTTACAAGTTGTTTCCATGTACAAACGGGTCAAGAATGAAGCTCCAAGTTGTTTTCAAGTTCGAACGAGTTATAGCCTCAAATTGCTACGAATTGTTTTCATGTTCAAAGAGTTAAGAATGATCCTACAAGAGTTTACCAGTTGTTTCCATGTACAAATGGGTCAAGAATGAAGCTAAAAGTTGTTTTCAAGTTCGAATAAGTCAAGAATGAAGCCTTAAATTGCTATGAATCGTTTACATGTTCAAACGAGCTAAGAATGATCCTACAAGAGTTTACAAGTTGTTTCCATGTACAAACGGGTCAAGAATGAAGCTACAAGTTGTTTTCAAGTTCGAACGAGTCAAGAATGAAGCCGTAAATTGCTATGAATTGTTTTCATGTTCAAACGAGCTAAGAATGATCCTACATGAGTTACAACATGTTTCCATGTACAAACGGGTCAAGATGAAGATACAAGTTGTTTTCAAGATCGAACGAGTTAAGAATGAAGCCTCAAATTGCTAAGAATTGTATTCATGTTCAAATGAGTTAAGAATAATCCTACAAGAGTTTACAAGTTGTTTCCATCTACAAACGGGTCAAGAATGAAGCTAGAAGTTGTTTTCAAGTTCGAACGAGTCAAGAATGAAGCCTTAAATTGCTATGAATTGTTTTCATGTTGAAATGAGCTAAGAATGATCCTACAAGAGTTTACAAGTGGTTTCCATGTACAAACGGGTCAAGAATGAAGCTCCAAGTTGTTTTCAAGTTCGAACGAGTTATAGCCTCAAATTGCTACGAATTGTTTTCATGTTCAAAGAGTTAAGAATGATCCTACAAGAGTTTACCAGTTGTTTCCATCTACAAATGGGTCAAGAATGAAGCTAAAAGTTGTTTTCAAGTTCGAATAAGTCAAGAATGAAGCCTTAAATTGCTATGAATCGTTTTCATGTTCAAACGAGCTAAGAATGATCCTACAAGAGTTTACAAGTTGTTTCCATGTACAAACGGGTCAAGAATGAAGCTACAAGTTGTTTTCAAGTTCGAACGAGTCAAGAATGAAGCCGTAAATTGCTATGAATTGTTTTCATGTTCAAACGAGCTAAGAATGATCCTACATGAGTTACAACATGTTTCCATGTACAAACGGGTCAAGATGAAGATACAAGTTGTTTTCAAGATCGAACGAGTCAAGAATGAAGCCTTAAATTGCTATGAATCGTTTTCATGTTCAAACGAGATAAGAATGATCCTACAAGAGTTTACAAGTTGTTTCCATGTACAAACGGGTCAAGAATGAAGCTACAAGTTGTTTTCAAGTTCGAACGAGTCAAGAATGAAGCCGTAAATTGCTATGAATTGTTTTCATGTTCAAACGAGCTAAGAATGATCCTACATGAGTTACAACATGTTTCCATGTACAAACGGGTCAAGATGAAGATACAAGTTGTTTTCAAGTTCGAATGAGTCAAGAATGAAGCCGTAAATTGCTATGAATTGTATTCATGTTCAAATGAGTTAAGAATAATCCTACAAGAATTTACAAGTTGTTTCCATCTACAAACGGGTCAAGAATGAAGCTAGAAGTTGTTTTCAAGTTCGAACGAGTCAAGAATGAAGCCTTAAATTGCTATGAATTGTTTTCATGTTGAAACGAGCTAAGAATGATCCTACAGGAGTTTACAAGTTGTTTCCATGTACAAACGGGTCAAGAATGAAGCTCCAAGTTGTTTTCAAGTTCGAACGAGTTATAGCCTCAAATTGCTACGAATTGTTTTCATGTTCAAAGAGTTAAGAATGATCCTACAAGAGTTTACCAGTTGTTTCCATGTACAAATGGGTCAAGAATGAAGCTAAAAGTTGTTTTCAAGTTCGAATAAGTCAAGAATGAAGCCTTAAATTGCTATGAATCGTTTACATGTTCAAACGAGCTAAGAATGATCCTACAAGAGTTTACAAGTTGTTTCCATGTACAAACGGGTCAAGAATGAAGCTACAAGTTGTTTTCAAGTTCGAACGAGTCAAGAATGAAGCCGTAAATTGCTATGAATTGTTTTCATGTTCAAACGAGCTAAGAATGATCCTACATGAGTTACAACATGTTTCCATGTACAAACGGGTCAAGATGAAGATACAAGTTGTTTTCAAGATCGAACGAGTTAAGAATGAAGCCTCAAATTGCTATGAATTGTTTTCATGTTCAAACGAGCTAAGAATGATCCTACAAGAGTTTACAAGTTGTTTCCATGTACAAACAGGTCAAGAAGGAAGCTCCAAGTTGTTTTCAAGTTCGAACGAGTTATAGCCTCAAATTGCTACGAATTGTTTTCATGTTCAAAGAGTTAAGAATGATCCTACTAGAGTTTACCAGTTGTTTCCATGTACAAATGGGTCAAGAATGAAGCTAAAGTTGTTTTCAAGTTCGAACGAGTCAAGAATGAAGCCGTAAATTGCTATGAATTGTTTTCATGTTCAAACGAGCTAAGAATGATCCTACATGAGTTACAACATGTTTCCATGTACAAACGGGTGAAGATGAAGATACAAGTTGTTTTCAAGATCGAACGAGTTAAGAATGAAGCCTCAAATTGCTAAGATTTGTATTCATGTTCAAATGAGTTAAGAATAATCCTACAAGAGTTTACAAGTTGTTTCCATCTACAAACGGGTCAAGAATGAAGCTAGAAGTTGTTTTCAAGTTCGAACGAGTCAAGAATGAAGCCTTAAATTGCTATGAATTATTTTCATGTTGAAACGAGCTAAGAATGATCCTACAAGAGTTTACAAGTTGTTTCCATGTACAAACGGGTCAAGAATGAAGCTCCAAGTTGTTTTCAAGTTCGAACGAGTTATAGCCTCAAATTGCTACGAATTATTTTCATGTTCAAAGAGTTAAGAATGATCCTACAAGAGTTTACCAGTTGTTTCCATGTACAAATGGGTCAAGAATGAAGCTAAAAGTTGTTTTCAAGTTCGAATAAGTCAAGAATGAAGCCTTAAATTGCTATGAATCGTTTTCATGTTCAAACGAGCTAAGAATGATCCTACAAGAGTTTACAAGTTGTTTCCATGTACAAACGGGTCAAGAATGAAGCTACAAGTTTTTTCAAGTTCGAACGAGTCAAGAATGAAGCCGTAAATTGCTATGAATTGTTTTCATGTTCAAACGAGCTAAGAATGATCCTACATGAGTTACAACATGTTTCCAAGTAAAACGGGTCAAGATGAAGATACAAGTTGTTTTCAAGATCGAACGAGTTAAGAATGAAGTCTCAAATTGCTAAGAATTGTATTCATGTTCAAATGAGTTAAGAATAATCCTACAAGAGTTTACAAGTTGTTTCCATCAACAAACGGGTCAAGAATGAAGCTAGAAGTTGTTTTCAAGTTCGAACGAGTCAAGAATGAAGCCTTAAATTGCTATTAATAGTTTTCATGTTGAAACGAGCTAAGAATGATCCTACAAGAGTTTACAAGTTGTTTCCATGTACAAACGGGTCAAGAATGAAGCTCCAAGTTGTTTTCAAGTTCGAACGAGTTATAGCCTCAAATTGCTACGAATTGTTTTCATGTTCAAAGAGTTAAGAATGATCCTACAAGAGTTTACCAGTTGTTTCCATGTACAAATGGGTCAAGAATGAAGCTAAAAGTTGTTTTCAAGTTCGAATAAGTCAAGAATGAAGCCTTAAATTGCTATGAATCGTTTTCATGTTCAAACGAGCTAAGAATGATCCTACAAGAGTTTACAAGTTGTTTCCATGTACAAACGGGTCAAGAATGAAGCTACAAGTTGTTTTCAAGTTCGAATAAGTCAAGAATGAAGCCTTAAATTGCTATGAATCGTTTTCATGTTCAAACGAGCTAAGAATGATCCTACAAGAGTTTACAAGTTGTTTCCATGTACAAACGGGTCAAGAATGAAGCTACAAGTTGTTTTCAAGTTCGAACGAGTCAAGAATGAAGCCGTAAATTGCTATGAATTGTTTTCATGTTCAAACGAGCTAAGAATGATCCTACATGAGTTACAACATGTTTCCATGTACAAACGGGTCAAGATGAAGATACAAGTTGTTTTCAAGATCGAACGAGTCAAGAATGAAGCCGTAAATTGCTATGAATTGTATTCATGTTCAAATGAGTTAAGAATAATCCTACAAGAATTTACAAGTTGTTTCCATCTACAAACGGGTCAAGAATGAAGCTAGAAGTTGTTTTCAAGTTTGAACGAGTCAAGAATGAAGCCTTAAATTGCTATGAATCGTTTTCATGTTCAAACGAGCTAAGAATGATCTTACAGGAGTTTACATGTTGTTTCCATGTAGAAACGGGTCAAGAATGAAGCTACAAATTGTTTTCAAGTTCGAACGAGTCAAGAATGAAGCCGTAAATTGCTATGAATTGTTTTCATGTTGAAACGAGCTAAGAATGATCCTACAAGATTTCACAAGTTGTTTCCATGTACAAACGGGTCAAGAATGAAGCTCCAAGTTGTTTTCAAGTTAGAAAGAGTGAAGAATGAAGCCTTAAATTGCTATGAATTGTGTTCATGTTCAAACGAGCTGAGAATGATCCTGCAAGAGTTTACAAGTTGTATCCATGTACAAACGGGTCAAGAAGGAAGCTCCAAGTTGTTTTCAAGTTCGAACGAGTTATAGCCTCAAATTGCTACGAATTGTTTTCATGTTCAAAATGAGTTAAGAATGATCCTACAAGAGTTTACAAGTTGTTTCCATGTACAAATGGGTCAAGAATGAAGCTACAAGTTGTTTTCAAGTTCGAACGAGTCAAGAATGAAGGCTTAAATTGCTATGAATTGTTTTCATGTTTAAACGAGCTAAGAATGATCCTACAAGAGTTTACAAGTTGTTTCCATGTACAAACGGGTCAAGAAGGAAGCTCCAAGTTGTTTTCAAGTTCGAACGAGTTATAGCCTCAAATTGCTACGAATTGTTTTCATGTTCAAAATGAGTTAAGAATGATCCTACAAGAGTTTACAAGTTGTTTCCATGTACAAATGGGTCAAGAATGAAGCTACAAGTTGTTTTCAAGTTCGAACGAGTCAAGAATGAAGGCTTAAATTGCTATGAATTGTTTTCATGTTTAAACGAGCTAAGAATGATCCTACGAGAGTTTACAAGTTGTTTCCATGTACAAACGGGTCAAGAATGAAGCTACAAGTTGTTTTCAAGTTCGAACGAGTCAAGAATGAAGCCGTAAATTGCTATGAATTGTTTTCATGTTCAAACGAGCTAAGAATGATCCTACATGAGTTACAACATGTTTCCATGTACAAACGGGTCAAGATGAAGATACAAGTTGTTTTCAAGATCGAACGAGTTAAGAATGAAGACTCAAATTGCTATGAATTGTCATGTTCAAACAAAGCTAAGAATGATTCTACAAGAGTTTACAAGTTGTTTCCATGTACAAACGGGTCAAGAATGAAGCTCCAAGTTGTTTTCAAGTTAGAACGAGTCAAGAATGAAGCCTTAAATTGCTATGAATTGTGTTCATGTTCAAACGAGCTAAGAATGATCCTACATGAGTTTACAACTTGTTTCCATGTACAAACGGGTCAAGAATGAAGATACAAGTTATTTTCAAGTTCGAACGAGTTAAGAATGAAGCCTCATATTGCTAAGAATTGTATTCATGTTCAAATTAGTTAAGAATAATCCTACACGAGTTTACAAGTTGTTTCCATCTACAAACGGGTCAAGAATGAAGCTACAAGTTATTTTCAAGTTCGAATAAGTCAAGAATGAAGCCTTAAATTGCTATGAATCGTTTTCATGTTCAAACGAGGTAAGAATGATCCTACAAGAGTTTACAAGTTGTTTCCATGTACAAACGGGTCAAGAAGGAAGCTCCAAGTTGTTTTCAAGTTCGAACGAGTTATAGCCTCAAATTGCTACGAATTGTTTTCATGTTCAAAATGAGTTAAGAATGATCCTACAAGAGTTTACAAGTTGTTTCCATGTACAAATGGGTCAAGAATGAAGCTACAAGTTGTTTTCAAGTTCGAACGAGTCAAGAATGAAGGCTTAAATTGCTATGAATTGTTTTCATGTTTAAACGAGCTAAGAATGATCCTACGAGAGTTTACAAGTTGTTTCCATGTACAAACGGGTCAAGAATGAAGCTACAAGTTGTTTTCAAGTTCGAACGAGTCAAGAATGAAACCGTAAATTGCTATGAATTGTTTTCAGGTTCAAACGAGCTAAGAATGATCCTACATGAGTTACAACATGTTTCCATGTACAAACGGGTCAAGACGAAGATACAAGTTGTTTTCAAGATCGAACGAGTTAAGAATGAAGCCTCAAATTGCTAAGAATTGTATTCATGTTCAAATGAGTTAAGAATAATCCTACAAGAGTTTACAAGTTGTTTCCATCTACAAACGGGTCAAGAATGAAGCTAGAAGTTGTTTTCAAGTTCGAACGAGTCAAGAATGAAGCCTTAAATTGCTATGAATCGTTTTCATGTTCAAACGAGCTAAGAATGATCCTACAGGAGTTTACAAGTTGTTTCCATGTAGAAACGGGTAAAGAATGAAGCTACAAGTTATTTTCAAGTTCGAACGAGTCAAGAATGAAGCCGTAAATTGCTATGAATTGTTTTCATGTTGAAACGAGCTAAGAATGATCCTACAAGAGTTTACAAGTTGTTTCCATGTACAAACGGGTCAAGAATGAAGCTCCAAGTTGTTTTCAAGTTAGAACGAGTCAAGAATGAAGCCTTAAATTGCTATGAATTGTGTTCATGTTCAAACGAGCTAAGAATGATCCTACATGACTTTACAACTTGTTTCCATGTACAAACGGGTCAAGAATGAAGATACAAGTTGTTTTCAAGTTCGAACGTGTTAAGAATGAAGCCTCGTATTGCTAAGAATTGTATTCATGTTCAAATTAGTTAAGAATAATCCTACACGAGTTTACAAGTTGTTTCCATCTACAAACGGGTCAAGAATGAAGCTACAAGTTATTTTCAAGTTCGAATAAGTCAAGAATGAAGCCTTAAATTGCTATGAATCGTTTTCATGTTCAAACGAGCTAAGAATGATCCTACAAGAGTTTACAAGTTGTTTCCATGTACAAACGGGTCAAGAAGGAAGCTCCAAGTTGTTTTCAAGTTCGAACGAGTTATAGCCTCAAATTGCTACGAATTGTTTTCATGTTCAAAATGAGTTAAGAATGATCCTACAAGAGTTTACAAGTTGTTTCCATGTGCAAATGGGTCAAGAATGAAGCTACAAGTTGTTTTCAAGTTCGAACGAGTCAAGAATGAATGCTTAAATTGCTATGAATTGTTTTCATGTTTAAACGAGCTAAGAATGATCCTACGAGAGTTTACAAGTTGTTTCCATGTACAAACGGGTCAAGAATGAAGCTACAAGTTGTTTTCAAGTTCGAACGAGTCAAGAATGAAGCCGTAAATTGCTATGAATTGTTTTCATGTTCAAACGAGCTAAGAATGATCCTACAAGAGTTTACAAGTTGTTTCCATGTACAAACGGGTCAAGAATGAACCTCCAAGTTGTTTTCAAGTTAGAACGAGTCAAGAATGAAGCCGTAAATTGCTATGAATTGTCATGTTCAAACGAGCTAAGAATGATCCTACAAGAGTTTACAAGTTGTTTCCATGTACAAACGGGTCAAGAATGAAGCTACAAGTTGTTTTCAAGTTCGAACGAGTCAAGAATGAAGCCGTAAATTGCTATGAATTGTTTTCATGTTCAAACGAGCTAAGAATGATCCTACAAGAGTTTACAAGTTGTTTCCATGTACAAACGGGTCAAGAAGGAAGCTCCAAGTTGTTTTCAAGTTCGAACGAGTTATAGCCTCAAATTGCTACGAATTGTTTTCATGTTCAAAGAGTTAAGAATGATCCTACAAGAGTTTACAAGTTGTTTCCATGTACAAACGGGTCAAGAATGAAGCTACAAGTATTTTTCAAGTTCGAACGAGTCAAGAATGAAGCCTTAAATTGCTATGAATTGTTTTCATGTTCAAACGAGCTAAGAATGATCCTACAAGAGTTTACAAGTTGTTTCCATGTACAAACGGGTCAAGAATGAAGCTACAAGTTGTTTTCAAGTTCGAACGAGTCAAGAATGAAGCCGTAAATTGCTATGAATTGTTTTCATGTTCAAACGAGCTAAGAATGATCCTACATGAGTTACAACATGTTTCCATGTACAAACGGGTCAAGATGAAGATACAAGTTGTTTTCAAGATCGAACGAGTTAAGAATGAAGCCTCAAATTGCTAAGAATTGTATTCATGTTCAAATGAGTTAAGAATAATCCTACAAGAGTTTACAAGTTGTTTCCATCTACAAACGAGTCAAGAATGAAGCTACAAGTTGTTTTCAAGTTCGAACGAGTCAAGAATGAAGCCGTAAATTGCTATGAATTGTTTTGATGTTCAAACGAGCTAAGAATGATCCTACAAGAGTTTACAAGTTGTTTCCATGTAAAAACGGGTCAAGAATGAAGCTACAAGTTGTTTTCAGGTTCCAACGTGTCAAGAATGAAGCCTTAAACTACTATGAAATGTTTTCATGTTCAAACGAGCTAAGAATGATCCTACAAGAGTTTACAAGTTGTTTGCTTGTACAAACAGGTCAACAATGAAGCTCTAAGTTGTTTTCAAGTTTGAACGAGTGAAGAATGAAGCCTCAAATTGTTACAACTTGTTTTCATATTCGAACAAGCCAATAATGCTCCTACAAGGGTTTACAAGTTGTTTCCATGTACAAACGGGTCAAGAATGAAGCTACAAGTTGTTTTCAAGTTCCAACGAGTCAAGAATGAAGCCTTAAATTGCTATGAATTGTTTTCATGTTCAAATGAGTTAAGAATGATCCTACAAGAGTTTACAATTTGTTTCCATGTACAAACGGGTCAAGAATGAAGCTACAAGTTGTTTTCAAGTTTGAACGAGTCACGAATGAAGCCTTAAATTGCTATGAAATATTTTCATGTTCAAACGAGCTAAGAATGATCCTTCAAGAGTTTACAAGTTGTTTTCTTGTACAAACGGGTCAACAATGAAGCTCTAAGTTGTTTTCAAGTTTGTACGAGTGAAGAATGAAGCCTCAAATTGTTGCAACTTATTTTCTTGTTCAAACGAGCCAATAATGCTCCTACAAGGGTTTACAAGTTGTTTCCATGTACAAACGGATTAAGAATGAAGCTACAAGTTGTTTTAATGTTCGAACGAGTTAAGAATGAAGCCTCAAATTGCTACGAATTTTTTTCATGTTCAAATGAGTTAAGAATGATCCTACAAGAGTTTATAAGTTGTTTTCATGTAAAAACAGGTCAAGAATGAAGCTACAAGTTGTTTTCAAGTTCCAACGTGTCAAGAATGAAGCCTTAAACTGCTATGAAATGTTTTCATGTTCAAACGAGCTAAGAATGATCCTACAAGAGTTTACAAGTTGTTTCCTTGTACAAACAGGTCAACAATGAAGCTCTAAGTTGTTTTCAAGTTTGAACAAGTGAAGAATGAAGCCTCAAATTGTTACAACTTGTTTTCATATTCGAACAAGCCAATAATGCTCCTACAAGGGTTTACAAGTTGTTTCCATGTACAAATGGGTCAAGAATGAAGCTACAAGTTGTTTTCAAGTTCGAACGAGTTAAGAATGGAGCCTCAAATTGCTACGAATTGTATTCATGTTCAAATGAGTTAAGAATAATCCTATAAGAGTTGACAAGTTGTTTCCATGTACAAAAGGGTCAAGAATGAAGCTACAAGTTGTTTTCAAGTTTGAACGAGTCAAGAATGAAGGCTTAAATTGCTATGAATTGTTTTCATGTTAAAACGAGCTAAGAATGATCCTACAAGAGTTTACAAGTTGTTTCCATGTACAAACGGGTCAAGAATGAAGCTACAAGTTATTTTCAAGTTCGAAAGAGTCAAGAATGAAGCCTTAAATTTCTATGAATTGTTTTCATGTTCAAATGAGTTAAGAATGATCCTACAAGAGTTTACAAGTTGTTTCCATGTACAAAAGGGTCAAGAATGAAGCTACAAGTTGTTTTCAAGTTTGAACGAGTCAAGAATGAAGGCTTAAATTGCTATGAATTGTTTTCATGTTTAAACGAGCTAAGAATGATCCTACAAGAGTTTACAAGTTATTTCCATGTACAAACGGGTCAAGAATGAAGCTACAAGTTATTTTCAAGTTCGAAAGAGTCAAGAATGAAGCCTTAAATTGCTATGAATTGTTTTCATGTTCAAATGAGTTAAGAATGATCCTACAAGAGTTTACAAGTTGTTTCCATGTACAAAAGGGTCAAGAATGAAGCTACAAGTTGTTTTCAAGTTTGAACGAGTCAAGAATGAAGGCTTAAATTGCTATGAATTGTTTTCATGTTAAAACGAGCTAAGAATGATCCTACAAGAGTTTACAAGTTGTTTCCATGTACAAACGGGTCAAGAATGAAGCTACAAGTTATTTTCAAGTTCGAAAGAGTCAAGAATGAAGCCTTAAATTGCTATGAATTGTTTTCATGTTCAAATGAGTTAAGAATGATCCTACAAGAGTTTACAAGTTGGTTCCATGTACAAAAGGGTCAAGAATGAAGCTACAAGTTGTTTTCAAGTTTGAACGAGTCAAGAATGAAGGCTTAAATTGCTATGAATTGTTTTCATGTTTAAACGAGCTAAGAATGATCCTACAAGAGTTTACAAGTTATTTCCATGTACAAACGGGCCAAGAATGAAGCTACAAGTTATTTTCAAGTTCGAACGAGTCAAGAATGAAACCTTAAATTGCTGTGAATTGTTTTCATGTTCAAACGAGCTAAGAATGATCCTATAAGAGTTTACAAGTTGTTTCCATGTACAAACGGGTCAAGAATGAAGCTACAAGTTGTTTTCAAGTTCGAACGAGTCAAGAATGAAGCCGTAAATTGCTATGAATTGTTTTCATGTTCAAACGAGCTAAGAATGATCCTACAAGAGTTTACAAGTTGTTTCCATGTAC
Source organism: Oenanthe sinensis (assembly GCA_028671895.1). Taxonomy (NCBI): domain Eukaryota; kingdom Viridiplantae; phylum Streptophyta; class Magnoliopsida; order Apiales; family Apiaceae; genus Oenanthe; species Oenanthe sinensis. The sequence continues at coordinate 29,776,947 of CM053799.1, read as the reverse complement.
AAACGGGTCAAGAATGAAGCTCCAAGTTGTTTTCAAGTTAGAACGAGTTATAGCCTCAAATTGCTACGAATTGTTTTCATGTTTAAACGTGCTAAGAATGATCCTACAAGAGTTTACAAGTTATTTCCATGTACAAACGGGTCAAGAATGAAGCTACAAGTTATTTTCAAGTTCGAACGAGTCAAGAATGAAGCCTTAAAATGCTATGAATTGTTTTCATGTTCAAACGAGCTAAGAATGATCCTACAAGAGTTTACAAGTTGTTTCCATGTACAAACGGGTCAAGAATGAAGCTACAAGTTGTTTTCAAGTTCGAACGAGTCAAGAATGAAGCCGTAAATTGCTATGAATTGTTTTCATGTTCAAACGAGCTAAGAATGATCCTACAAGAGTTTACAAGTTGTTTCCATATACAAACGGGTCAAGAATGAAGCTCCAAATTGTTTTCAAGTTAGAACGAGTCAAGAATGAAGCCTTAAATTGCTATGAATTGTCATGTTCAAACGAGCTAAGAATGATCCTACAAGAGTTTACAAGTTGTTTCCATGTAGAAACGAGTCAAGAATGAAGCTCCAAGTTGTTTTCAAGTTTGAACGAGTCAAGAATGAAGGCTTAAATTGCTATGAATTGTTTTCATGTTAAAACGAGCTAAGAATGATCCTACAAGAGTTTACAAGTTGTTTCCATGTACAAACGGGTCAAGAATGAAGCTACAAGTTATTTTCAAGTTCGAAAGAGTCAAGAATGAAGCCTTAAATTGCTATGAATTGTTTTCATGTTCAAATGAGTTAAGAATGATCCTACAAGAGTTTACAAGTTGTTTCCATGTACAAACGGGTCAAGAATGAAGCTACAAGTTATTTTCAAGTTCGAAAGAGTCAAGAATGAAGCCTTAAATTGCTATGAATTGTTTTCATGTTCAAATGAGTTAAGAATGATCCTACAAGAGTTTACAAGTTATTTCCACGTACAAACGGGTCAAGAATGAAGCTACAAGTTCTTTTCAAGCTCGAACGAGTCAAGAATGAAGCCGTAAATTGCTATGAATTGTTTTCATGTTCAAACGAGCTAAGAATGATCCTACAAGAGTTTACAAGTTGTTTCCATGTACAAACGGGTCAAGAATGAAGCTCCAAGTTGTTTTCAAGTTAGAACGAGTCAAGAATGAAGCCTTAAATTGCTATGAATTGTCATGTTCAAACGAGCTAAGAATGATCCTACAAGAGTTTACAAGTTGTTTCCATGTACAAACGGGTCAAGAATGAAGCTACAAGTTCTTTTCAAGTTCGAACGAGTCAAGAATGAAGCCGTAAATTGCTATGAATTGTTTTCATGTTCAAACGAGCTAAGATTGATCCTACAAGAGTTTACAAGTTGTTTCCATGTACAAACAGGTCAAGAAGGAAGCTCCAAGTTGTTTTCAAGTTCGAACGAGTTATAGCCTCAAATTGCTACGAATTGTTTTCATGTTCAAAGAGTTAAGAATGATCCTACAAGAGTTTACCAGTTGTTTCCATGTACAAATGGGTCAAGAATGAAGCTAAAAGTTGTTTTCAAGTTCGAATAAGTCAAGAATGAAGCCTTAAATTGCTATGAATCGTTTTCATGTTCAAACGAGCTAAGAATGATCCTACAAGAGTTTACAAGTTGTTTCCATGTACAAACGGGTCAAGAATGAAGCTACAAGTTGTTTTCAAGTTCGAACGAGTTAAGAATGAAGCCTCAAATTGCTAAGAATTGTATTCATGTTCAAATGAGTTAAGAATAATCCTACAAGAGTTTACAAGTTGTTTCCATCTACAAACGGGTCAAGAATGAAGCTAGAAGTTGTTTTCAAGTTCGAACGAGTCAAGAATGAAGCCTTAAATTGCTATGAATTGTTTTCATGTTCAAACGAGCTAAGAATGATCCTACAAGAGTTTACAAGTTGTTTCCATGTACAAACAGGTCAAGAAGGAAGCTCCAAGTTGTTTTCAAGTTCGAACGAGTTATAGCCTCAAATTGCTACGAATTGTTTTCATGTTCAAAGAGTTAAGAATGATCCTACTAGAGTTTACCAGTTGTTTCCATGTACAAATGGGTCAAGAATGAAGCTAAAGTTGTTTTAAAGTTCGAACAGGTCAAGAATGAAGCCGTAAATTGCTATGAATTGTTTTCATGTTCAAACGAGCTAAGAATGATCCTACAAGAGTTTACAAGTTATTTCCACGTACAAACGGGTCAAGAATGAAGCTACAAGTTATTTTCAAGTTCGAAAGAGTGAAGAATGAAGCCTTAAATTGCTATGAATTGTTTTCATGTTCAAATGAGTTAAGAATGATCCTACAAGAGTTTACAAGTTATTTCCATGTACAAACGGGTCAAGAATGAAGCTACAAGTTCTTTTCAAGTTCGAACGAGTCAAGAATGAAGCCGTAAATTGCTATGAATTGTTTTCATGTTAAAACGAGCTAAGAATGATCCTACAAGAGTTTACAAGTCGTTTCCATGTACAAACGGGTCAAGAATGACGCTACAAGTTATTTTCAAGTTCGAAAGAGTCAAGAATGAAGCCTTAAATTGCTATGAATTGTTTTCATGTTCAAATGAGTTAAGAATGATCCTACAAGAGTTTACAAGTTATTTCCACGTACAAACGGGTCAAGAATGAAGCTACAAGTTCTTTTCAAGTTCGAACGAGTCAAGAATGAAGCCGTAAATTGCTATGAATTGTTTTCATGTTCAAACGAGCTAAGAATGATCCTACAAGAGTTTACAAGTTGTTTCCATGTACAAACGGGTAAAGAATGAAGCTCCAAGTTGTTTTCAAGTTAGAACGAGTCAAGAATGAAGCCTTAAATTGCTATGAATTGTCATGTTCAAACGAGCTAAGAATGATCCTACAAGAGTTTACAAGTTGTTTCCATGTACAAACGGGTCAAGAATGAAGCTACAAGTTGTTTTCAAGTTCGAACGAATTAAGAATGAAGCCTCAAATTGCTAAGAATTGTATTCATGTTCAAATGAGTTAAGAATAATCCTACAAGAGTTTACAAGTTGTTTCCATCTACAAACGGGTCAAGAATGAAGCTAGAAGTTGTTTTCAAGTTCGAACGAGTCAAGAATGAAGCCTTAAATTGCTATGAATTGTTTTCATGTTCAAACGAGCTAAGAATGATCCTACAAGAGTTTACAAGTTGTTTCCATGTACAAACAGGTCAAGAAGGAAGCTCCAAGTTGTTTTCAAGTTCGAACGAGTTATAGCCTCAAATTGCTACGAATTGTTTTCATGTTCAAAGAGTTAAGAATGATCCTACTAGAGTTTACCAGTTGTTTCCATGTACAAATGGGTCAAGAATGAAGCTAAAGTTGTTTTAAAGTTCGAACAGGTCAAGAATGAAGCCGTAAATTGCTATGAATTGTTTTCATGTTCAAACGAGCTAAGAATGATCCTACAAGAGTTTACAAGTTATTTCCACGTACAAACGGGTCAAGAATGAAGCTACAAGTTATTTTCAAGTTCGAAAGAGTGAAGAATGAAGCCTTAAATTGCTATGAATTGTTTTCATGTTCAAATGAGTTAAGAATGATCCTACAAGAGTTTACAAGTTATTTCCATGTACAAACGGGTCAAGAATGAAGCTACAAGTTCTTTTCAAGTTCGAACGAGTCAAGAATGAAGCCGTAAATTGCTATGAATTGTTTTCATGTTAAAACGAGCTAAGAATGATCCTACAAGAGTTTACAAGTCGTTTCCATGTACAAACGGGTCAAGAATGACGCTACAAGTTATTTTCAAGTTCGAAAGAGTCAAGAATGAAGCCTTAAATTGCTATGAATTGTTTTCATGTTCAAATGAGTTAAGAATGATCCTACAAGAGTTTACAAGTTATTTCCACGTACAAACGGGTCAAGAATGAAGCTACAAGTTCTTTTCAAGTTCGAACGAGTCAAGAATGAAGCCGTAAATTGCTATGAATTGTTTTCATGTTCAAACGAGCTAAGAATGATCCTACAAGAGTTTACAAGTTGTTTCCATGTACAAACGGGTAAAGAATGAAGCTCCAAGTTGTTTTCAAGTTAGAACGAGTCAAGAATGAAGCCTTAAATTGCTATGAATTGTCATGTTCAAACGAGCTAAGAATGATCCTACAAGAGTTTACAAGTTGTTTCCATGTACAAACGGGTCAAGAATGAAGCTACAAGTTCTTTTCAAGTTCGAACGAGTCAAGAATGAAGCCGTAAATTGCTATGAATTGTTTTCATGTTCAAACGAGCTAAGAATGATCCTACAAGAGTTTACAAGTTGTTTCCATGTACAAACAGGTCAAGAAGGAAGCTCCAAGTTGTTTTCAAGTTCGAACGAGTTATAGCCTCAAATTGCTACGAATTGTTTTCATGTTCAAAGAGTTAAGAATGATCCTACTAGAGTTTACCAGTTGTTTCCATGTACAAATGGGTCAAGAATGAAGCTAAAGTTGTTTTCAAGTTCGAACGAGTCAAGAATGAAGCCGTAAATTGCTATGAATTGTTTTCATGTTCAAACGAGCTAAGAATGATCCTACAAGAGTTTACAAGTTATTTCCACGTACAAACGGGTCAAGAATGAAGCTACAAGTTATTTTCAAGTTCGAAAGAGTGAAGAATGAAGCCTTAAATTGCTATGAATTGTTTTCATGTTCAAATGAGTTAAGAATGATCCTACAAGAGTTTACAAGTTGTTTCCATGTACAAACGGGTCAAGAATGAAGCTACAAGTTGTTTTCAAGTTCGAACGAGTTAAGAATGAAGCCTCAAATTGCTAAGAATTGTATTCATGTTCAAATGAGTTAAGAATAATCCTACAAGAGTTTACAAGTTGTTTCCATCTACAAACGGGTCAAGAATGAAGCTAGAAGTTGTTTTCAAGTTCGAACGAGTCAAGAATGAAGCCGTAAATTGCTATGAATTGTTTTCATGTTCAAACGAGCTAAGAATGATCCTACAAGAGTTTACAAGTTGTTTCCATGTACAAACAGGTCAAGAAGGAAGCTCCAAGTTGTTTTCAAGTTCGAACGAGTTATAGCCTCAAATTGCTACGAATTGTTTTCATGTTCAAAGAGTTAAGAATGATCCTACAAGAGTTTACCAGTTGTTTCCATGTACAAATGGGTCAAGAATGAAGCTAAAAGTTGTTTTCAAGTTCGAATAAGTCAAGAATGAAGCCTTAAATTGCTATGAATCGTTTTCATGTTCAAACGAGCTAAGAATGATCCTACAAGAGTTTACAAGTTGTTTCCATGTACAAACGGGTCAAGAATGAAGCTACAAGTTGTTTTCAAGTTCGAACGAGTAAAGAATGAAGCCTCAAATTGCTAAGAATTGTATTCATGTTCAAATGAGTTAAGAATAATCCTACAAGAGTTTACAAGTTGTTTCCATCTACAAACGGGTCAAGAATGAAGCTAGAAGTTGTTTTCAAGTTCGAACGAGTCAAGAATGAAGCCTTAAATTGCTATGAATTGTTTTCATGTTCAAACGAGCTAAGAATGATCCTACAAGAGTTTACAAGTTGTTTCCATGTACAAACAGGTCAAGAAGGAAGCTCCAAGTTGTTTTCAAGTTCGAACGAGTTATAGCCTCAAATTGCTACGAATTGTTTTCATGTTCAAAGAGTTAAGAATGATCCTACTAGAGTTTACCAGTTGTTTCCATGTACAAATGGGTCAAGAATGAAGCTAAAGTTGTTTTCAAGTTCGAACGAGTCAAGAATGAAGCCGTAAATTGCTATGAATTGTTTTCATGTTCAAACGAGCTAAGAATGATCCTACATGAGTTACAACATGTTTCCATGTACAAACGGGTCAAGATGAAGATACAAGTTGTTTTCAAGATCGAACGAGTTAAGAATGAAGCCTCAAATTGCTAAAAATTGTATTCATGTTCAAATGAGTTAAGAATAATCCTACAAGAGTTTACAAGTTGTTTCCATCTACAAACGGGTCAAGAATGAAGCTAGAAGTTGTTTTCAAGTTCGAACGAGTCAAGAAGGAAGCCGTAAATTGCTATGAATCGTTTTCATGTTCAAACGAGCTAAGAATGATCCTACAAGAGTTTACAAGTTGTTTCCATGTACAAACGGGTCAAGAATGAAGCTACAAGTTGTTTTCAAGTTCGAACGAGTCAAGAATGAAGCCGTAAATTGCTATGAATTGTTTTCATGTTCAAACGAGCTAAGAATGATCCTACATGAGTTACAACATGTTTCCATGTACAAACGGGTCAAGATGAAGATACAAGTTGTTTTCAAGATCGAACGAGTTAAGAATGAAGCCTCAAATTGCTAAGATTTGTATTCATGTTCAAATGAGTTAAGAATAATCCTACAAGAGTTTACAAGTTGTTTCCATCTACAAACGGGTCAAGAATGAAGCTAGAAGTTGTTTTCAAGTTCGAACGAGTCAAGAATGAAGCCTTAAATTGCTATGAATTATTTTCATGTTGAAACGAGCTAAGAATGATCCTACAAGAGTTTACAAGTTGTTTCCATGTACAAACGGGTCAAGAATGAAGCTCCAAGTTGTTTTCAAGTTCGAACGAGTTATAGCCTCAAATTGCTACGAATTGTTTTCATGTTCAAAGAGTTAAGAATGATCCTACAAGAGTTTACCAGTTGTTTCCATGTACAAATGGGTCAAGAATGAAGCTAAAGTTGTTTTAAAGTTCGAACAGGTCAAGAATGAAGCCGTAAATTGCTATGAATTGTTTTCATGTTCAAACGAGCTAAGAATGATCCTACAAGAGTTTACAAGTTATTTCCACGTACAAACGGGTCAAGAATGAAGCTACAAGTTATTTTCAAGTTCGAAAGAGTGAAGAATGAAGCCTTAAATTGCTATGAATTGTTTTCATGTTCAAATGAGTTAAGAATGATCCTACAAGAGTTTACAAGTTATTTCCATGTACAAACGGGTCAAGAATGAAGCTACAAGTTCTTTTCAAGTTCGAACGAGTCAAGAATGAAGCCGTAAATTGCTATGAATTGTTTTCATGTTAAAACGAGCTAAGAATGATCCTACAAGAGTTTACAAGTCGTTTCCATGTACAAACGGGTCAAGAATGACGCTACAAGTTATTTTCAAGTTCGAAAGAGTCAAGAATGAAGCCTTAAATTGCTATGAATTGTTTTCATGTTCAAATGAGTTAAGAATGATCCTACAAGAGTTTACAAGTTATTTCCACGTACAAACGGGTCAAGAATGAAGCTACAAGTTCTTTTCAAGTTCGAACGAGTCAAGAATGAAGCCGTAAATTGCTATGAATTGTTTTCATGTTCAAACGAGCTAAGAATGATCCTACAAGAGTTTACAAGTTGTTTCCATGTACAAACGGGTAAAGAATGAAGCTCCAAGTTGTTTTCAAGTTAGAACGAGTCAAGAATGAAGCCTTAAATTGCTATGAATTGTCATGATCAAACGAGCTAAGAATGATCCTACAAGAGTTTACAAGTTGTTTCCATGTACAAACGGGTCAAGAATGAAGCTACAAGTTCTTTTCAAGTTCGAACGAGTCAAGAATGAAGCCGTAAATTGCTATGAATTGTTTTCATGTTCAAACGAGCTAAGAATGATCCTACAAGAGTTTACAAGTTGTTTCCATGTACAAACAGGTCAAGAAGGAAGCTCCAAGTTGTTTTCAAGTTCGAACGAGTTATAGCCTCAAATTGCTACGAATTGTTTTCATGTTCAAAGAGTTAAGAATGATCCTACTAGAGTTTACCAGTTGTTTCCATGTACAAATGGGTCAAGAATGAAGCTAAAGTTGTTTTAAAGTTCGAACAGGTCAAGAATGAAGCCGTAAATTGCTATGAATTGTTTTCATGTTCAAACGAGCTAAGAATGATCCTACAAGAGTTTACAAGTTATTTCCACGTACAAACGGGTCAAGAATGAAGCTACAAGTTATTTTCAAGTTCGAAAGAGTGAAGAATGAAGCCTTAAATTGCTATGAATTGTTTTCATGTTCAAATGAGTTAAGAATGATCCTACAAGAGTTTACAAGTTATTTCCATGTACAAACGGGTCAAGAATGAAGCTACAAGTTCTTTTCAAGTTCGAACGAGTCAAGAATGAAGCCGTAAATTGCTATGAATTGTTTTCATGTTAAAACGAGCTAAGAATGATCCTACAAGAGTTTACAAGTCGTTTCCATGTACAAACGGGTCAAGAATGACGCTACAAGTTATTTTCAAGTTCGAAAGAGTCAAGAATGAAGCCTTAAATTGCTATGAATTGTTTTCATGTTCAAATGAGTTAAGAATGATCCTACAAGAGTTTACAAGTTATTTCCACGTACAAACGGGTCAAGAATGAAGCTACAAGTTCTTTTCAAGTTCGAACGAGTCAAGAATGAAGCCGTAAATTGCTATGAATTGTTTTCATGTTCAAACGAGCTAAGAATGATCCTACAAGAGTTTACAAGTTGTTTCCATGTACAAACGGGTAAAGAATGAAGCTCCAAGTTGTTTTCAAGTTAGAACGAGTCAAGAATGAAGCCTTAAATTGCTATGAATTGTCATGTTCAAACGAGCTAAGAATGATCCTACAAGAGTTTACAAGTTGTTTCCATGTACAAACGGGTCAAGAATGAAGCTACAAGTTCTTTTCAAGTTCGAACGAGTCAAGAATGAAGCCGTAAATTGCTATGAATTGTTTTCATGTTCAAACGAGCTAAGAATGATCCTACAAGAGTTTACAAGTTGTTTCCATGTACAAACAGGTCAAGAAGGAAGCTCCAAGTTGTTTTCAAGTTCGAACGAGTTATAGCCTCAAATTGCTACGAATTGTTTTCATGTTCAAAGAGTTAAGAATGATCCTACTAGAGTTTACCAGTTGTTTCCATGTACAAATGGGTCAAGAATGAAGCTAAAGTTGTTTTCAAGTTCGAACGAGTCAAGAATGAAGCCGTAAATTGCTATGAATTGTTTTCATGTTCAAACGAGCTAAGAATGATCCTACAAGAGTTTACAAGTTATTTCCACGTACAAACAGGTCAAGAATGAAGCTACAAGTTATTTTCAAGTTCGAAAGAGTGAAGAATGAAGCCTTAAATTGCTATGAATTGTTTTCATGTTCAAATGAGTTAAGAATGATCCTACAAGAGTTTACAAGTTGTTTCCATGTACAAACGGGTCAAGAATGAAGCTACAAGTTGTTTTCAAGTTCGAACGAGTTAAGAATGAAGCCTCAAATTGCTAAGAATTGTATTCATGTTCAAATGAGTTAAGAATAATCCTACAAGAGTTTACAAGTTGTTTCCATCTACAAACGGGTCAAGAATGAAGCTAGAAGTTGTTTTCAAGTTCGAACGAGTCAAGAATGAAGCCGTAAATTGCTATGAATTGTTTTCATGTTCAAACGAGCTAAGAATGATCCTACAAGAGTTTACAAGTTGTTTCCATGTACAAACAGGTCAAGAAGGAAGCTCCAAGTTGTTTTCAAGTTCGAACGAGTTATAGCCTCAAATTGCTACGAATTGTTTTCATGTTCAAAGAGTTAAGAATGATCCTACAAGAGTTTACCAGTTGTTTCCATGTACAAATGGGTCAAGAATGAAGCTAAAAGTTGTTTTCAAGTTCGAATAAGTCAAGAATGAAGCCTTAAATTGCTATGAATCGTTTTCATGTTCAAACGAGCTAAGAATGATCCTACAAGAGTTTACAAGTTGTTTCCATGTACAAACGGGTCAAGAATGAAGCTACAAGTTGTTTTCAAGTTCGAACGAGTAAAGAATGAAGCCTCAAATTGCTAAGAATTGTATTCATGTTCAAATGAGTTAAGAATAATCCTACAAGAGTTTACAAGTTGTTTCCATCTACAAACGGGTCAAGAATGAAGCTAGAAGTTGTTTTCAAGTTCGAACGAGTCAAGAATGAAGCCTTAAATTGCTATGAATTGTTTTCATGTTCAAACGAGCTAAGAATGATCCTACAAGAGTTTACAAGTTGTTTCCATGTACAAACAGGTCAAGAAGGAAGCTCCAAGTTGTTTTCAAGTTCGAACGAGTTATAGCCTCAAATTGCTACGAATTGTTTTCATGTTCAAAGAGTTAAGAATGATCCTACTAGAGTTTACCAGTTGTTTCCATGTACAAATGGGTCAAGAATGAAGCTAAAGTTGTTTTCAAGTTCGAACGAGTCAAGAATGAAGCCGTAAATTGCTATGAATTGTTTTCATGTTCAAACGAGCTAAGAATGATCCTACATGAGTTACAACATGTTTCCATGTACAAACGGGTCAAGATGAAGATACAAGTTGTTTTCAAGATCGAACGAGTTAAGAATGAAGCCTCAAATTGCTAAAAATTGTATTCATGTTCAAATGAGTTAAGAATAATCCTACAAGAGTTTACAAGTTGTTTCCATCTACAAACGGGTCAAGAATGAAGCTAGAAGTTGTTTTCAAGTTCGAACGAGTCAAGAAGGAAGCCGTAAATTGCTATGAATCGTTTTCATGTTCAAACGAGCTAAGAATGATCCTACAAGAGTTTACAAGTTGTTTCCATGTACAAACGGGTCAAGAATGAAGCTACAAGTTGTTTTCAAGTTCGAACGAGTCAAGAATGAAGCCGTAAATTGCTATGAATTATTTTCATGTTCAAACGAGCTAAGAATGATCCTACATGAGTTACAACATGTTTCCATGTACAAACGGGTCAAGATGAAGATACAAGTTGTTTTCAAGATCGAACGAGTTAAGAATGAAGCCTCAAATTGCTAAGATTTGTATTCATGTTCAAATGAGTTAAGAATAATCCTACAAGAGTTTACAAGTTGTTTCCATCTACAAACGGGTCAAGAACGAAGCTAGAAGTTGTTTTCAAGTTCGAACGAGTCAAGAATGAAGCCTTAAATTGCTATGAATTATTTTCATGTTGAAACGAGCTAAGAATGATCCTACAAGAGTTTACAAGTTGTTTCCATGTACAAACGGGTCAAGAATGAAGCTCCAAGTTGTTTTCAAGTTCGAACGAGTTATAGCCTCAAATTGCTACGAATTGTTTTCATGTTCAAAGAGTTAAGAATGATCCTACAAGAGTTTACCAGTTGTTTCCATGTACAAATGGGTCAAGAATGAAGCTAAAGTTGTTTTAAAGTTCGAACAGGTCAAGAATGAAGCCGTAAATTGCTATGAATTGTTTTCATGTTCAAACGAGCTAAGAATGATCCTACAAGAGTTTACAAGTTATTTCCACGTACAAACGGGTCAAGAATGAAGCTACAAGTTATTTTCAAGTTCGAAAGAGTGAAGAATGAAGCCTTAAATTGCTATGAATTGTTTTCATGTTCAAATGAGTTAAGAATGATCCTACAAGAGTTTACAAGTTATTTCCATGTACAAACGGGTCAAGAATGAAGCTACAAGTTCTTTTCAAGTTCGAACGAGTCAAGAATGAAGCCGTAAATTGCTATGAATTGTTTTCATGTTAAAACGAGCTAAGAATGATCCTACAAGAGTTTACAAGTCGTTTCCATGTACAAACGGGTCAAGAATGACGCTACAAGTTATTTTCAAGTTCGAAAGAGTCAAGAATGAAGCCTTAAATTGCTATGAATTGTTTTCATGTTCAAATGAGTTAAGAATGATCCTACAAGAGTTTACAAGTTATTTCCACGTACAAACGGGTCAAGAATGAAGCTACAAGTTCTTTTCAAGTTCGAACGAGTCAAGAATGAAGCCGTAAATTGCTATGAATTGTTTTCATGTTCAAACGAGCTAAGAATGATCCTACAAGAGTTTACAAGTTGTTTCCATGTACAAACGGGTAAAGAATGAAGCTCCAAGTTGTTTTCAAGTTAGAACGAGTCAAGAATGAAGCCTTAAATTGCTATGAATTGTCATGATCAAACGAGCTAAGAATGATCCTACAAGAGTTTACAAGTTGTTTCCATGTACAAACGGGTCAAGAATGAAGCTACAAGTTCTTTTCAAGTTCGAACGAGTCAAGAATGAAGCCGTAAATTGCTATGAATTGTTTTCATGTTCAAACGAGCTAAGAATGATCCTACAAGAGTTTACAAGTTGTTTCCATGTACAAACAGGTCAAGAAGGAAGCTCCAAGTTGTTTTCAAGTTCGAACGAGTTATAGCCTCAAATTGCTACGAATTGTTTTCATGTTCAAAGAGTTAAGAATGATCCTACTAGAGTTTACCAGTTGTTTCCATGTACAAATGGGTCAAGAATGAAGCTAAAGTTGTTTTCAAGTTCGAACGAGTCAAGAATGAAGCCGTAAATTGCTATGAATTGTTTTCATGTTCAAACGAGCTAAGAATGATCCTACAAGAGTTTACAAGTTATTTCCACGTACAAACGGGTCAAGAATGAAGCTACAAGTTATTTTCAAGTTCGAAAGAGTGAAGAATGAAGCCTTAAATTGCTATGAATTGTTTTCATGTTCAAATGAGTTAAGAATGATCCTACAAGAGTTTACAAGTTGTTTCCATGTACAAACGGGTCAAGAATGAAGCTACAAGTTGTTTTCAAGTTCGAACGAGTTAAGAATGAAGCCTCAAATTGCTAAGAATTGTATTCATGTTCAAATGAGTTAAGAATAATCCTACAAGAGTTTACAAGTTGTTTCCATCTACAAACGGGTCAAGAATGAAGCTAGAAGTTGTTTTCAAGTTCGAACGAGTCAAGAATGAAGCCGTAAATTGCTATGAATTGTTTTCATGTTCAAACGAGCTAAGAATGATCCTACAAGAGTTTACAAGTTGTTTCCATGTACAAACAGGTCAAGAAGGAAGCTCCAAGTTGTTTTCAAGTTCGAACGAGTTATAGCCTCAAATTGCTACGAATTGTTTTCATGTTCAAAGAGTTAAGAATGATCCTACAAGAGTTTACCAGTTGTTTCCATGTACAAATGGGTCAAGAATGAAGCTAAAAGTTGTTTTCAAGTTCGAATAAGTCAAGAATGAAGCCTTAAATTGCTATGAATCGTTTTCATGTTCAAACGAGCTAAGAATGATCCTACAAGAGTTTACAAGTTGTTTCCATGTACAAACGGGTCAAGAATGAAGCTACAAGTTGTTTTCAAGTTCGAACGAGTAAAGAATGAAGCCTCAAATTGCTAAGAATTGTATTCATGTTCAAATGAGTTAAGAATAATCCTACAAGAGTTTACAAGTTGTTTCCATCTACAAACGGGTCAAGAATGAAGCTAGAAGTTGTTTTCAAGTTCGAACGAGTCAAGAATGAAGCCTTAAATTGCTATGAATTGTTTTCATGTTCAAACGAGCTAAGAATGATCCTACAAGAGTTTACAAGTTGTTTCCATGTACAAACAGGTCAAGAAGGAAGCTCCAAGTTGTTTTCAAGTTCGAACGAGTTATAGCCTCAAATTGCTACGAATTGTTTTCATGTTCAAAGAGTTAAGAATGATCCTACTAGAGTTTACCAGTTGTTTCCATGTACAAATGGGTCAAGAATGAAGCTAAAGTTGTTTTCAAGTTCGAACGAGTCAAGAATGAAGCCGTAAATTGCTATGAATTGTTTTCATGTTCAAACGAGCTAAGAATGATCCTACATGAGTTACAACATGTTTCCATGTACAAACGGGTCAAGATGAAGATACAAGTTGTTTTCAAGATCGAACGAGTTAAGAATGAAGCCTCAAATTGCTAAAAATTGTATTCATGTTCAAATGAGTTAAGAATAATCCTACAAGAGTTTACAAGTTGTTTCCATCTACAAACGGGTCAAGAATGAAGCTAGAAGTTGTTTTCAAGTTCGAACGAGTCAAGAAGGAAGCCGTAAATTGCTATGAATCGTTTTCATGTTCAAACGAGCTAAGAATGATCCTACAAGAGTTTACAAGTTGTTTCCATGTACAAACGGGTCAAGAATGAAGCTACAAGTTGTTTTCAAGTTCGAACGAGTCAAGAATGAAGCCGTAAATTGCTATGAATTGTTTTCATGTTCAAACGAGCTAAGAATGATCCTACATGAGTTACAACATGTTTCCATGTACAAACGGGTCAAGATGAAGATACAAGTTGTTTTCAAGATCGAACGAGTTAAGAATGAAGCCTCAAATTGCTAAGATTTGTATTCATGTTCAAATGAGTTAAGAATAATCCTACAAGAGTTTACAAGTTGTTTCCATCTACAAACGGGTCAAGAATGAAGCTAGAAGTTGTTTTCAAGTTCGAACGAGTCAAGAATGAAGCCTTAAATTGCTATGAATTATTTTCATGTTGAAACGAGCTAAGAATGATCCTACAAGAGTTTACAAGTTGTTTCCATGTACAAACGGGTCAAGAATGAAGCTCCAAGTTGTTTTCAAGTTCGAACGAGTTATAGCCTCAAATTGCTACGAATTGTTTTCATGTTCAAAGAGTTAAGAATGATCCTACAAGAGTTTACCAGTTGTTTCCATGTACAAATGGGCCAAGAATGAAGCTAAAAGTTGTTTTCAAGTTCGAATAAGTCAAGAATGAAGCCTTAAATTGCTATGAATCGTTTACATGTTCAAACGAGCTAAGAATGATCCTACAAGAGTTTACAAGTTGTTTCCATGTACAAACGGGTCAAGAATGAAGCTACAAGTTGTTTTCAAGTTCGAACGAGTCAAGAATGAAGCCGTAAATTGCTATGAATTGTTTTCTTGTTCAAACGAGCTAAGAATGATCCTACATGAGTTACAACATGTTTCCATGTACAAACGGGTCAAGATGAAGATACAAGTTGTTTTCAAGATCGAACGAGTTAAGAATGAAGCCTCAAATTGCTAAGAATTGTATTCATGTTCAAATGAGTTAAGAATAATCCTACAAGAGTTTACAAGTTGTTTCCATTTACAAACGAGTCAAGAATGAAGCTACAAGTTGTTTTCAAGTTCGAACGAGTCAAGAATGAAGCCTTAAATTGCTATGAATTGTTTTCATGTTGAAACGAGCTAAGAATGATCCTACAAGAGTTTACAAGTTGTTTCCATGTACAAACAGGTCAAGAAGGAAGCTCCAAGTTGTTTTCAAGTTCGAACGAGTTATAGCCTCAAATTGCTACGAATTGTTTTCATGTTCAAAGAGTTAAGAATGATCCTACAAGAGTTTACCAGTTGTTTCCATGTACAAATGGGTCAAGAATGAAGCTAAAAGTTGTTTTCAAGTTAGAATAAGTCAAGAATGAAGCCTTAAATTGCTATGAATCGTTTTCATGTTCAAACGAGCTAAGAATGATCCTACAAGAGTTTACAAGTTGTTTCCATGTACAAACGGGTCAAGAATGAAGCTACAAGTTGTTTTCAAGTTCGAACGAGTCAAGAATGAAGCCGTAAATTGCTATGAATTGTTTTCATGTTCAAACGAGCTAAGAATGATCCTACATGAGTTACAACATGTTTCCATGTACAAACGGGTGAAGATGAAGAAACAAGTTGTTTTCAAGATCGAACGAGTTAAGAATGAAGCCTCAAATTGCTAAGATTTGTATTCATGTTCAAATGAGTTAAGAATAATCCTACAAGAGTTTACAAGTTGTTTCCATCTACAAACGGGTCAAGAATGAAGCTAGAAGTTGTTTTCAAGTTCGAACGAGTCAAGAATGAAGCCTTAAATTGCTATGAATTATTTTCATGTTGAAACGAGCTAAGAATGATCCTACAAGAGTTTACAAGTTGTTTCCATGTACAAACGGGTCAAGAATGAAGCTCCAAGTTGTTTTCAAGTTCGAACGAGTTATAGCCTCAAATTGCTACGAATTATTTTCATGTTCAAAGAGTTAAGAATGATCCTACAAGAGTTTACCAGTTGTTTCCATGTACAAATGGGTCAAGAATGAAGCTAAAAGTTGTTTTCAAGTTCGAATAAGTCAAGAATGAAGCCTTAAATTGCTATGAATCGTTTTCATGTTCAAACGAGCTAAGAATGATCCTACAAGAGTTTACAAGTTGTTTCCATGTACAAACGGGTCAAGAATGAAGCTACAAGTTGTTTTCAAGTTCGAACGAGTCAAGAATGAAGCCGTAAATTGCTATGAATTGTTTTCATGTTCAAACGAGCTAAGAATGATCCTACATGAGTTACAACATGTTTCCATGTACAAACGGGTCAAGATGAAGGTACAAGTTGTTTTCAAGATCGAACGAGTTAAGAATGAAGCCTCAAATTGCTAAGAATTGTATTCATGTTCAAATGAGTTAAGAATAATCCTACAAGAGTTTACAAGTTGTTTCCATCTACAAACGGGTCAAGAATGAAGCTAGAAGTTGTTTTCAAGTTCGAACGAGTCAAGAATGAAGCCTTAAATTGCTATGAATTGTTTTCATGTTGAAATGAGCTAAGAATGATCCTACAAGAGTTTACAAGTTGTTTCCATGTACAAACGGGTCAAGAATGAAGCTCCAAGTTGTTTTCAAGTTCGAACGAGTTATAGCCTCAAATTGCTACGAATTGTTTTCATGTTCAAAGAGTTAAGAATGATCCTACAAGAGTTTACCAGTTGTTTCCATGTACAAATGGGTCAAGAATGAAGCTAAAAGTTGTTTTCAAGTTCGAATAAGTCAAGAATGAAGCCTTAAATTGCTATGAATCGTTTACATGTTCAAACGAGCTAAGAATGATCCTACAAGAGTTTACAAGTTGTTTCCATGTACAAACGGGTCAAGAATGAAGCTACAAGTTGTTTTCAAGTTCGAACGAGTCAAGAATGAAGCCGTAAATTGCTATGAATTGTTTTCATGTTCAAACGAGCTAAGAATGATCCTACATGAGTTACAACATGTTTCCATGTACAAACGGGTGAAGATGAAGAAACAAGTTGTTTTCAAGATCGAACGAGTTAAGAATGAAGCCTCAAATTGCTAAGATTTGTATTCATGTTCAAATGAGTTAAGAATAATCCTACAAGAGTTTACAAGTTGTTTCCATCTACAAACGGGTCAAGAATGAAGCTAGAAGTTGTTTTCAAGTTCGAACGAGTCAAGAATGAAGCCTTAAATTGCTATGAATTGTTTTCATGTTGAAATGAGCTAAGAATGATCCTACAAGAGTTTACAAGTTGTTTCCATGTACAAACGGGTCAAGAATGAAGCTCCAAGTTGTTTTCAAGTTCGAACGAGTTATAGCCTCAAATTGCTACGAATTGTTTTCATGTTCAAAGAGTTAAGAATGATCCTACAAGAGTTTACCAGTTGTTTCCATGTACAAATGGGTCAAAAATGAAGCTAAAAGTTGTTTTCAAGTTCGAATAAGTCAAGAATGAAGCCTTAAATTGCTATGAATCGTTTACATGTTCAAACGAGCTAAGAATGATCCTACAAGAGTTTACAAGTTGTTTCCATGTACAAACGGGTCAAGAATGAAGCTACAAGTTGTTTTCAAGTTCGAACGAGTCAAGAATGAAGCCGTAAATTGCTATGAATTGTTTTCATGTTCAAACGAGCTAAGAATGATCCTACATGAGTTACAACATGTTTCCATGTACAAACGGGTCAAGATGAAGATACAAGTTGTTTTCAAGATCGAACGAGTTAAGAATGAAGCCTCAAATTGCTAAGAATTGTATTCATGTTCAAATGAGTTAAGAATAATCCTACAAGAGTTTACAAGTTGTTTCCATCTACAAACGAGTCAAGAATGAAGCTACAAGTTGTTTTCAAGTTCGAACGAGTTATAGCCTCAAATTGCTACGAATTGTTTTCATGTTCAAAGAGTTAAGAATGATCCTACAAGAGTTTACCAGTTGTTTCCATATACAAATGGGTCAAGAATGAAGCTAAAAGTTGTTTTCAAGTTCGAATAAGTCAAGAATGAAGCCTTAAATTGCTATGAATCGTTTACATGTTCAAACGAGCTAAGAATGATCCTACAAGAGTTTACAAGTTGTTTCCATGTACAAACGGGTCAAGAATGAAGCTACAAGTTGTTTTCAAGTTCGAACGAGTCAAGAATGAAGCCGTAAATTGCTATGAATTGTTTTCATGTTCAAACGAGCTAAGAATGATCCTACATGAGTTACAACATGTTTCCATGTACAAACGGGTCAAGATGAAGATACAAGTTGTTTTCAAGATCGAACGAGTTAAGAATGAAGCCTCAAATTGCTAAGAATTGTATTCATGTTCAAATGAGTTAAGAATAATCCTACAAGAGTTTACAAGTTGTTTCCATCTACAAACGAGTCAAGAATGAAGCTACAAGTTGTTTTCAAGTTCGAACGAGTTATAGCCTCAAATTGCTACGAATTGTTTTCATGTTCAAAGAGTTAAGAATGATCCTACAAGAGTTTACCAGTTGTTTCCATGTACAAATGGGTCAAGAATGAAGCTAAAAGTTGTTTTCAAGTTAGACTAAGTCAAGAATGAAGCCTTAAATTGCTATGAATCGTTTTCATGTTCAAACGAGCTAAGAATGATCCTACAAGAGTTTACAAGTTGTTTCCATGTACAAACGGGTCAAGAATGAAGCTACAAGTTGTTTTCAAGTTCGAACGAGTCAAGAATGAAGCCGTAAATTGCTATGAATTGTTTTCATGTTCAAACGAGCTAAGAATGATCCTACATGAGTTACAACATGTTTCCATGTACAAACGGGTGAAGATGAAGATACAAGTTGTTTTCAAGATCGAACGAGTTAAGAATGAAGCCTCAAATTGCTAAGATTTGTATTCATGTTCAAATGAGTTAAGAATAATCCTACAAGAGTTTACAAGTTGTTTCCATCTACAAACGGGTCAAGAATGAAGCTAGAAGTTGTTTTCAAGTTCGAACGAGTCAAGAATGAAGCCTTAAATTGCTATGAATTATTTTCATGTTGAAACGAGCTAAGAATGATCCTACAAGAGTTTACAAGTTGTTTCCATGTACAAACGGGTCAAGAATGAAGCTCCAAGTTGTTTTCAAGTTCGAACGAGTTATAGCCTCAAATTGCTACGAATTGTTTTCATGTTCAAAGAGTTAAGAATGATCCTACAAGAGTTTACCAGTTGTTTCCATGTACAAATGGGTCAAGAATGAAGCTAAAAGTTGTTTTCAAGTTCGAATAAGTCAAGAATGAAGCCTTAAATTGCTATGAATCGTTTACATGTTCAAACGAGCTAAGAATGATCCTACAAGAGTTTACAAGTTGTTTCCATGTACAAACGGGTCAAGAATGAAGCTACAAGTTGTTTTCAAGTTCGAACGAGTCAAGAATGAAGCCGTAAATTGCTATGAATTGTTTTCATGTTCAAACGAGCTAAGAATGATCCTACATGAGTTACAACATGTTTCCATGTACAAACGGGTCAAGATGAAGATACAAGTTGTTTTCAAGTTCGAACGAGTTAAGAATGAAGCCTCAAATTGCTAAGAATTGTATTCATGTTCAAATGAGTTAAGAATAATCCTACAAGAGTTTACAAGTTGTTTCCATCTACAAACGAGTCAAGAATGAAGCTACAAGTTGTTTTCAAGTTCGAACGAGTCAAGAATGAAGCCTTAAATTGCTATGAATTGTTTTCATGTTGAAACGAGCTAAGAATGATCCTACAAGAGTTTACAAGTTGTTTCCATGTACAAACAGGTCAAGAAGGAAGCTCCAAGTTGTTTTCAAGTTCGAACGAGTTATAGCCTCAAACTGCTACGAATTGTTTTCATGTTCAAAGAGTTAAGAATGATCCTACAAGAGTTTACCAGTTGTTTCCATGTACAAATGGGTCAAGAATGAAGCTAAAAGTTGTTTTCAAGTTAGAATAAGTCAAGAATGAAGCCTTAAATTGCTATGAATCGTTTTCATGTTCAAACGAGCTAAGAATGATCCTACAAGAGTTTACAAGTTGTTTCCATATACAAACGGGTCAAGAATGAAGCTACAAGTTGTTTTCAAGTTCGAACGAGTCAAGAATGAAGCCGTAAATTGCTATGAATTGTTTTCATGTTCAAACGAGCTAAGAATGATCCTACATGAGTTACAACATGTTTCCATGTACAAACGGGTGAAGATGAAGATACAAGTTGTTTTCAAGATCGAACGAGTTAAGAATGAAGCCTCAAATTGCTAAGATTTGTATTCATGTTCAAATGAGTTAAGAATAATCCTACAAGAGTTTACAAGTTGTTTCCATCTACAAACGGGTCAAGAATGAAGCTAGAAGTTGTTTTCAAGTTCGAACGAGTCAAGAATGAAGCCTTAAATTGCTATGAATTATTTTCATGTTGAAACGAGCTAAGAATGATCCTACAAGAGTTTACAAGTTGTTTCCATGTACAAACGGGTCAAGAATGAAGCTCCAAGTTGTTTTCAAGTTCGAACGAGTTATAGCCTCAAATTGCTACGAATTGTTTTCATGTTCAAAGAGTTAAGAATGATCCTACAAGAGTTTACCAGTTGTTTCCATGTACAAATGGGTCAAGAATGAAGCTAAAAGTTGTTTTCAAGTTCGAATAAGTCAAGAATGAAGCCTTAAATTGCTATGAATCGTTTTCATGTTCAAACGAGCTAAGAATGATCCTACAAGAGTTTACAAGTTGTTTCCATGTACAAACGGGTCAAGAATGAAGCTACAAGTTGTTTTCAAGTTCGAACGAGTCAAGAATGAAGCCGTAAATTGCTATGAATTGTTTTCATGTTCAAACGAGCTAAGAATGATCCTACATGAGTTACAACATGTTTCCATGTACAAACGGGTCAAGATGAAGATACAAGTTGTTTTCAAGATCGAACGAGTTAAGAATGAAGCCTCAAATTGCTAAGATTTGTATTCATGTTCAAATGAGTTAAGAATAATCCTACAAGAGTTTACAAGTTGTTTCCATCTACAAACGGGTCAAGAATGAAGCTAGAAGTTGTTTTCAAGTTCGAACGAGTCAAGAATGAAGCCTTAAATTGCTATGAATTGTTTTCATGTTAAAATGAGCTAAGAATGATCCTACAAGAGTTTACAAGTTGTTTCCATGTACAAACGGGTCAAGAATGAAGCTCCAAGTTGTTTTCAAGTTCGAACGAGTTATAGCCTCAAATTGCTACGAATTGTTTTCATGTTCAAAGAGTTAAGAATGATCCTACAAGAGTTTACCAGTTGTTTCCATGTACAAATGGGTCGAGAATGAAGCTAAAAGTTGTTTTCAAGTTCGAATAAGTCAAGAATGAAGCCTTAAATTGCTATGAATCGTTTACATGTTCAAACGAGCTAAGAATGATCCTACAAGAGTTTACAAGTTGTTTCCATGTACAAACGGGTCAAGAATGAAGCTACAAGTTGTTTTCAAGTTCGAACGAGTCAAGAATGAAGCCGTAAATTGCTATGAATTGTTTTCATGTTCAAACGAGCTTAGAATGATCCTACATGAGTTACAACATGTTTCCATGTACAAACGGGTCAAGATGAAGATACAAGTTGTTTTCAAGATCGAACGAGTCAAGAATGAAGCCTTAAATTGCTATGAATCGTTTTCATGTTCAAACGAGATAAGAATGATCCTACAAGAGTTTACAAGTTGTTTCCATGTACAAACGGGTCAAGAATGAAGCTACAAGTTGTTTTCAAGTTCGAACGAGTCAAGAATGAAGCCGTAAATTGCTATGAATTGTTTTCATGTTCAAACGAGCTAAGAATGATCCTACATGAGTTACAACATGTTTCCATGTACAAACGGGTCAAGATGAAGATACAAGTTGTTTTCAAGTTCGAACGAGTCAAGAATGAAGCCGTAAATTGCTATGAATTGTATTCATGTTCAAATGAGTTAAGAATAATCCTACAAGAATTTACAAGTTGTTTCCATCTACAAACGGGTCAAGAATGAAGCTAGAAGTTGTTTTCAAGTTCGAACGAGTCAAGAATGAAGCCTTAAATTGCTATGAATTGTTTTCATGTTGAAACGAGCTAAGAATGATCCTACAAGAGTTTACAAGTTGTTTCCATGTACAAACGGGTCAAGAATGAAGCTCCAAGTTGTTTTCAAGTTCGAACGAGTTATAGCCTCAAATTGCTACGAATTGTTTTCATGTTCAAAGAGTTAAGAATGATCCTACAAGAGTTTACCAGTTGTTTCCATGTACAAATGGGTCAAGAATGAAGCTAAAAGTTGTTTTCAAGTTCGAATAAGTCAAGAATGAAGCCTTAAATTGCTATGAATCGTTTACATGTTCAAACGAGCTAAGAATGATCCTACAAGAGTTTACAAGTTGTTTCCATGTACAAACGGGTCAAGAATGAAGCTACAAGTTGTTTTCAAGTTCGAACGAGTCAAGAATGAAGCCGTAAATTGCTATGAATTGTTTTCATGTTCAAACGAGCTAAGAATGATCCTACATGAGTTACAACATGTTTCCATGTACAAACGGGTCAAGATGAAGATACAAGTTGTTTTCAAGATCGAACGAGTTAAGAATGAAGCCTCAAATTGCTATGAATTGTTTTCATGTTCAAACGAGCTAAGAATGATCCTACAAGAGTTTACAAGTTGTTTCCATGTACAAACAGGTCAAGAAGGAAGCTCCAAGTTGTTTTCAAGTTCGAACGAGTTATAGCCTCAAATTGCTACGAATTGTTTTCATGTTCAAAGAGTTAAGAATGATCCTACTAGAGTTTACCAGTTGTTTCCATGTACAAATGGGTCAAGAATGAAGCTAAAGTTGTTTTCAAGTTCGAACGAGTCAAGAATGAAGCCGTAAATTGCTATGAATTGTTTTCATGTTCAAACGAGCTAAGAATGATCCTACATGAGTTACAACATGTTTCCATGTACAAACGGGTCAAGATGAAGATACAAGTTGTTTTCAAGATCGAACGAGTTAAGAATGAAGCCTCAAATTGCTAAAAATTGTATTCATGTTCAAATGAGTTAAGAATAATCCTACAAGAGTTTACAAGTTGTTTCCATCTACAAACGGGTCAAGAATGAAGCAAGAAGTTGTTTTCAAGTTCGAACGAGTCAAGAATGAAGCCGTAAATTGCTATGAATCGTTTTCATGTTCAAACGAGCTAAGAATGATCCTACAAGAGTTTACAAGTTGTTTCCATGTACAAACGGGTCAAGAATGAAGCTACAAGTTGTTTTCAAGTTCGAACGAGTCAAGAATGAAGCCGTAAATTGCTATGAATTGTTTTCATGTTCAAACGAGCTAAGAATGATCCTACATGAGTTACAACATGTTTCCATGTACAAACGGGTCAAGATGAAGATACAAGTTGTTTTCAAGATCGAACGAGTTAAGAATGAAGCCTCAAATTGCTAAGAATTGTATTCATGTTCAAATGAGTTAAGAATAATCCTACAAGAGTTTACAAGTTGTTTCCATCTATAAACGGGTCAAGAATGAAGCTAGAAGTTGTTTTCAAGTTCGAACGAGTCAAGAATGAAGCCTTAAATTGCTATGAATTGTTTTCATGTTGAAACGAGCTAAGAATGATCCTACAAGAGTTTACAAGTTGTTTCCATGTACAAACGGGTCAAGAATGAAGCTCCAAGTTGTTTTCAAGTTCGAACGAGTTATAGCCTCAAATTGCTACGAATTGTTTTCATGTTCAAAGAGTTAAGAATGATCCTACAAGAGTTTACCAGTTGTTTCCATGTACAAATGGGTCAAGAATGAAGCTAAAAGTTGTTTTCAAGTTCGAATAAGTCAAGAATGAAGCCTTAAATTGCTATGAATCGTTTACATGTTCAAACGAGCTAAGAATGATCCTACAAGAGTTTACAAGTTGTTTCCATGTACAAACGGGTCAAGAATGAAGCTACAAGTTGTTTTCAAGTTCGAACGAGTCAAGAATGAAGCCGTAAATTGCTATGAATTGTTTTCATGTTCAAACGAGCTAAGAATGATCCTACATGAGTTACAACATGTTTCCATGTACAAACGGGTCAAGATGAAGATACAAGTTGTTTTCAAGATCGAACGAGTTAAGAATGAAGCCTCAAATTGCTAAGAATTGTATTCATGTTCAAATGAGTTAAGAATAATCCTACAAGAGTTTACAAGTTGTTTCCATCTACAAACGAGTCAAGAATGAAGCTACAAGTTGTTTTCAAGTTCGAACGAGTCAAGAATGAAGCCTTAAATTGCTATGAATTGTTTTCATGTTGAAACGAGTTAAGAATGATCCTACAAGAGTTTACAAGTTGTTTCCATGTACAAACAGGTCAAGAAGGAAGCTCCAAGTTGTTTTCAAGTTCGAACGAGTTATAGCCTCAAATTGCTACGAATTGTTTTCATGTTCAAAGAGTTAAGAATGATCCTACAAGAGTTTACCAGTTGTTTCCATGTACAAATGGGTCAAGAATGAAGCTAAAAGTTGTTTTCAAGTTCGAATAAGTCAAGAATGAAGCCTTAAATTGCTATGAATCGTTTTCATGTTCAAACGAGCTAAGAATGATCCTACAAGAGTTTACAAGTTGTTTCCATGTACAAACGGGTCAAGAATGAAGCTACAAGTTGTTTTCAAGTTCGAACGAGTCAAGAATGAAGCCGTAAATTGCTATGAATTGTTTTCATGTTCAAACGAGCTAAGAATGATCCTACATGAGTTACAACATGTTTCCATGTACAAACGGGTCAAGATGAAGATACAAGTTGTTTTCAAGATCGAACGAGTTAAGAATGAAGCCTCAAATTGCTAAGATTTGTATTCATGTTCAAATGAGTTAAGAATAATCCTACAAGAGTTTACAAGTTGTTTCCATCTACAAACGGGTCAAGAATGAAGCTAGAAGTTGTTTTCAAGTTCGAACGAGTCAAGAATGAAGCCTTAAATTGCTATGAATTGTTTTCATGTTGAAATGAGCTAAGAATGATCCTACAAGAGTTTACAAGTTGTTTCCATGTACAAACGGGTCAAGAATGAAGCTCCAAGTTGTTTTCAAGTTCGAACGAGTTATAGCCTCAAATTGCTACGAATTGTTTTCATGTTCAAAGAGTTAAGAATGATCCTACAAGAGTTTACCAGTTGTTTCCATGTACAAATGGGTCAAGAATGAAGCTAAAAGTTGTTTTCAAGTTCGAATAAGTCAAGAATGAAGCCTTAAATTGCTATGAATCGTTTACATGTTCAAACGAGCTAAGAATGATCCTACAAGAGTTTACAAGTTGTTTCCATGTACAAACGGGTCAAGAATGAAGCTACAAGTTGTTTTCAAGTTCGAACGAGTCAAGAATGAAGCCGTAAATTGCTATGAATTGTTTTCATGTTCAAACGAGCTTAGAATGATCCTACATGAGTTACAACATGTTTCCATGTACAAACGGGTCAAGATGAAGATACAAGTTGTTTTCAAGATCGAACGAGTCAAGAATGAAGCCTTAAATTGCTATGAATCGTTTTCATGTTCAAACGAGATAAGAATGATCCTACAAGAGTTTACAAGTTGTTTCCATGTACAAACGGGTCAAGAATGAAGCTACAAGTTGTTTTCAAGTTCGAACGAGTCAAGAATGAAGCCGTAAATTGCTATGAATTGTTTTCATGTTCAAACGAGCTAAGAATGATCCTACATGAGTTACAACATGTTTCCATGTACAAACGGGTCAAGATGAAGATACAAGTTGTTTTCAAGTTCGAACGAGTCAAGAATGAAGCCGTAAATTGCTATGAATTGTATTCATGTTCAAATGAGTTAAGAATAATCCTACAAGAATTTACAAGTTGTTTCCATCTACAAACGGGTCAAGAATGAAGCTAGAAGTTGTTTTCAAGTTCGAACGAGTCAAGAATGAAGCCGTAAATTGCTATGAATCGTTTTCATGTTCAAACGAGCTAAGAATGATCCTACAAGAGTTTACAAGTTGTTTCCATGTACAAACGGGTCAAGAATGAAGCTACAAGTTGTTTTCAAGTTCGAACGAGTCAAGAATGAAGCCGTAAATTGCTATGAATTGTTTTCATGTTCAAACGAGCTAAGAATGATCCTACATGAGTTACAACATGTTTCCATGTACAAACGGGTCAAGATGAAGATACAAGTTGTTTTCAAGATCGAACGAGTTAAGAATGAAGCCTCAAATTGCTAAGAATTGTATTCATGTTCAAATGAGTTAAGAATAATCCTACAAGAGTTTACAAGTTGTTTCCATCTACAAACGGGTCAAGAATGAAGCTAGAAGTTGTTTTCAAGTTCGAACGAGTCAAGAATGAAGCCTTAAATTGCTATGAATTGTTTTCATGTTGAAACGAGCTAAGAATGATCCTACAAGAGTTTACAAGTTGTTTCCATGTACAAACGGGTCAAGAATGAAGCTCCAAGTTGTTTTCAAGTTCGAACGAGTTATAGCCTCAAATTGCTACGAATTGTTTTCATGTTCAAAGAGTTAAGAATGATCCTACAAGAGTTTACCAGTTGTTTCCATGTACAAATGGGTCAAGAATGAAGCTAAAAGTTGTTTTCAAGTTCGAATAAGTCAAGAATGAAGCCTTAAATTGCTATGAATCGTTTACATGTTCAAACGAGCTAAGAATGATCCTACAAGAGTTTACAAGTTGTTTCCATGTACAAACGGGTCAAGAATGAAGCTACAAGTTGTTTTCAAGTTCGAACGAGTCAAGAATGAAGCCGTAAATTGCTATGAATTGTTTTCATGTTCAAACGAGCTAAGAATGATCCTACATGAGTTACAACATGTTTCCATGTACAAACGGGTCAAGATGAAGATTCAAGTTGTTTTCAAGATCGAACGAGTTAAGAATGAAGCCTCAAATTGCTAAGAATTGTATTCATGTTCAAATGAGTTAAGAATAATCCTACAAGAGTTTACAAGTTGTTTCCATCTACAAACGAGTCAAGAATGAAGCTACAAGTTGTTTTCAAGTTCGAACGAGTCAAGAATGAAGCCTTAAATTGCTATGAATTGTTTTCATGTTGAAACGAGTTAAGAATGATCCTACAAGAGTTTACAAGTTGTTTCCATGTACAAACAGGTCAAGAAGGAAGCTCCAAGTTGTTTTCAAGTTCGAACGAGTTATAGCCTCAAATTGCTACGAATTGTTTTCATGTTCAAAGAGTTAAGAATGATCCTACAAGAGTTTACCAGTTGTTTCCATGTACAAATGGGTCAAGAATGAAGCTAAAAGTTGTTTTCAAGTTCGAATAAGTCAAGAATGAAGCCTTAAATTGCTATGAATCGTTTTCATGTTCAAACGAGCTAAGAATGATCCTACAAGAGTTTACAAGTTGTTTCCATGTACAAACGGGTCAAGAATGAAGCTACAAGTTGTTTTCAAGTTCGAACGAGTCAAGAATGAAGCCGTAAATTGCTATGAATTGTTTTCATGTTCAAACGAGCTAAGAATGATCCTACATGAGTTACAACATGTTTCCATGTACAAACGGGTCAAGATGAAGATACAAGTTGTTTTCAAGATCGAACGAGTTAAGAATGAAGCCTCAAATTGCTAAGATTTGTATTCATGTTCAAATGAGTTAAGAATAATCCTACAAGAGTTTACAAGTTGTTTCCATCTACAAACGGGTCAAGAATGAAGCTAGAAGTTGTTTTCAAGTTCGAACGAGTCAAGAATGAAGCCTTAAATTGCTATGAATTGTTTTCATGTTGAAATGAGCTAAGAATGATCCTACAAGAGTTTACAAGTTGTTTCCATGTACAAACGGGTCAAGAATGAAGCTCCAAGTTGTTTTCAAGTTCGAACGAGTTATAGCCTCAAATTGCTACGAATTGTTTTCATGTTCAAAGAGTTAAGAATGATCCTACAAGAGTTTACCAGTTGTTTCCATGTACAAATGGGTCAAGAATGAAGCTAAAAGTTGTTTTCAAGTTCGAATAAGTCAAGAATGAAGCCTTAAATTGCTATGAATCGTTTACATGTTCAAACGAGCTAAGAATGATCCTACAAGAGTTTACAAGTTGTTTCCATGTACAAACGGGTCAAGAATGAAGCTACAAGTTGTTTTCAAGTTCGAACGAGTCAAGAATGAAGCCGTAAATTGCTATGAATTGTTTTCATGTTCAAACGAGCTTAGAATGATCCTACATGAGTTACAACATGTTTCCATGTACAAACGGGTCAAGATGAAGATACAAGTTGTTTTCAAGATCGAACGAGTCAAGAATGAAGCCTTAAATTGCTATGAATCGTTTTCATGTTCAAACGAGATAAGAATGATCCTACAAGAGTTTACAAGTTGTTTCCATGTACAAACGGGTCAAGAATGAAGCTACAAGTTGTTTTCAAGTTCGAACGAGTCAAGAATGAAGCCGTAAATTGCTATGAATTGTTTTCATGTTCAAACGAGCTAAGAATGATCCTACATGAGTTACAACATGTTTCCATGTACAAACGGGTCAAGATGAAGATACAAGTTGTTTTCAAGTTCGAACGAGTCAAGAATGAAGCCGTAAATTGCTATGAATTGTATTCATGTTCAAATGAGTTAAGAATAATCCTACAAGAATTTACAAGTTGTTTCCAACTACAAACGGGTCAAGAATGAAGCTAGAAGTTGTTTTCAAGTTCGAACGAGTCAAGAATGAAGCCTTAAATTGCTATGAATTGTTTTCATGTTGAAACGAGCTAAGAATGATCCTACAAGAGTTTACAAGTTGTTTCCATGTACAAACGGGTCAAGAATGAAGCTCCAAGTTGTTTTCAAGTTCGAACGAGTTATAGCCTCAAATTGCTACGAATTGTTTTCATGTTCAAAGTGTTAAGAATGATCCTACAAGAGTTTACCAGTTGTTTCCATGTACAAATGGGTCAAGAATGAAGCTAAAAGTTGTTTTCAAGTTCGAATAAGTCAAGAATGAAGCCTTAAATTGCTATGAATCGTTTACATGTTCAAACGAGCTAAGAATGATCCTACAAGAGTTTACAAGTTGTTTCCATGTACAAACGGGTCAAGAATGAAGCTACAAGTTGTTTTCAAGTTCGAACGAGTCAAGAATGAAGCCGTAAATTGCTATGAATTGTTTTCATGTTCAAACGAGCTAAGAATGATCCTACATGAGTTACAACATGTTTCCATGTACAAACGGGTCAAGATGAAGATACAAGTTGTTTTCAAGATCGAACGAGTTAAGAATGAAGCCTCAAATTGCTATGAATTGTTTTCATGTTCAAACGAGCTAAGAATGATCCTACAAGAGTTTACAAGTTGTTTCCATGTACAAACAGGTCAAGAAGGAAGCTCCAAGTTGTTTTCAAGTTCGAACGAGTTATAGCCTCAAATTGCTACGAATTGTTTTCATGTTCAAAGAGTTAAGAATGATCCTACTAGAGTTTACCAGTTGTTTCCATGTACAAATGGGTCAAGAATGAAGCTAAAGTTGTTTTCAAGTTCGAACGAGTCAAGAATGAAGCCGTAAATTGCTATGAATTGTTTTCATGTTCAAACGAGCTAAGAATGATCCTACATGAGTTACAACATGTTTCCATGTACAAACGGGTCAAGATGAAGATACAAGTTGTTTTCAAGATCGAACGAGTTAAGAATGAAGCCTCAAATTGCTAAAAATTGTATTCATGTTCAAATGAGTTAAGAATAATCCTACAAGAGTTTACAAGTTGTTTCCATCTACAAACGGGTCAAGAATGAAGCTAGAAGTTGTTTTCAAGTTCGAACGAGTCAAGAATGAAGCCGTAAATTGCTATGAATCGTTTTCATGTTCAAACGAGCTAAGAATGATCCTACAAGAGTTTACAAGTTGTTTCCATGTACAAACGGGTCAAGAATGAAGCTACAAGTTGTTTTCAAGTTCGAACGAGTCAAGAATGAAGCCGTAAATTGCTATGAATTGTTTTCATGTTCAAACGAGCTAAGAATGATCCTACATGAGTTACAACATGTTTCCATGTACAAACGGGTCAAGATGAAGATACAAGTTGTTTTCAAGATCGAACGAGTTAAGAATGAAGCCTCAAATTGCTAAGAATTGTATTCATGTTCAAATGAGTTAAGAATAATCCTACAAGAGTTTACAAGTTGTTTCCATCTACAAACGGGTCAAGAATGAAGCTAGAAGTTGTTTTCAAGTTCGAACGAGTCAAGAATGAAGCCTTAAATTGCTATGAATTGTTTTCATGTTGAAACGAGCTAAGAATGATCCTACAAGAGTTTACAAGTTGTTTCCATGTACAAACGGGTCAAGAATGAAGCTCCAAGTTGTTTTCAAGTTCGAACGAGTTATAGCCTCAAATTGCTACGAATTGTTTTCATGTTCAAAGAGTTAAGAATGATCCTACAAGAGTTTACCAGTTGTTTCCATGTACAAATGGGTCAAGAATGAAGCTAAAAGTTGTTTTCAAGTTCGAATAAGTCAAGAATGAAGCCTTAAATTGCTATGAATCGTTTACATGTTCAAACGAGCTAAGAATGATCCTACAAGAGTTTACAAGTTGTTTCCTTGTACAAACGGGTCAAGAATGAAGCTACAAGTTGTTTTCAAGTTCGAACGAGTCAAGAATGAAGCCGTAAATTGCTATGAATTGTTTTCATGTTCAAACGAGCTAAGAATGATCCTACATGAGTTACAACATGTTTCCATGTACAAACGGGTCAAGATGAAGATACAAGTTGTTTTCAAGATCGAACGAGTTAAGAATGAAGCCTCAAATTGCTAAGAATTGTATTCATGTTCAAATGAGTTAAGAATAATCCTACAAGAGTTTACAAGTTGTTTCCATCTACAAACGAGTCAAGAATGAAGCTACAAGTTGTTTTCAAGTTCGAACGAGTCAAGAATGAAGCCTTAAATTGCTATGAATTGTTTTCATGTTGAAACGAGTTAAGAATGATCCTACAAGAGTTTACAAGTTGTTTCCATGTACAAACAGGTCAAGAAGGAAGCTCCAAGTTGTTTTCAAGTTCGAACGAGTTATAGCCTCAAATTGCTACGAATTGTTTTCATGTTCAAAGAGTTAAGAATGATCCTACAAGAGTTTACCAGTTGTTTCCATGTACAAATGGGTCAAGAATGAAGCTAAAAGTTGTTTTCAAGTTCGAATAAGTCAAGAATGAAGCCTTAAATTGCTATGAATCGTTTTCATGTTCAAACGAGCTAAGAATGATCCTACAAGAGTTTACAAGTTGTTTCCATGTACAAACGGGTCAAGAATGAAGCTACAAGTTGTTTTCAAGTTCGAACGAGTCAAGAATGAAGCCGTAAATTGCTATGAATTGTTTTCATATTCAAACGAGCTAAGA
This sequence comes from Oenanthe sinensis, assembly GCA_028671895.1. NCBI lineage: Eukaryota > Viridiplantae > Streptophyta > Magnoliopsida > Apiales > Apiaceae > Oenanthe > Oenanthe sinensis. The sequence goes on along the minus strand of CM053799.1, from coordinate 29,745,858 downwards.
ATGATCCTACATGAGTTACAAAATGTTTCCATGTACAAACGGGTGAAGATGAAGATACAAGTTGTTTTCAAGATCGAACGAGTTAAGAATGAAGCCTCAAATTGCTAAGATTTGTATTCATGTTCAAATGAGTTAAGAATAATCCTACAAGAGTTTACAAGTTGTTTCCATCTACAAACGGGTCAAGAATGAAGCTAGAAGTTGTTTTCAAGTTCGAACGAGTCAAGAATGAAGCCTGAAATTGCTATGAATTATTTTCATGTTGAAACGAGCTAAGAATGATCCTACAAGAGTTTACAAGTTGTTTCCATGTACAAACGGGTCAAGAATGAAGCTCCAAGTTGTTTTCAAGTTCGAACGAGTTATAGCCTCAAATTGCTACGAATTATTTTCATGTTCAAAGAGTTAAGAATGATCCTACAAGAGTTTACCAGTTGTTTCCATGTACAAATGGGTCAAGAATGAAGCTAAAAGTTGTTTTCAAGTTCGAATAAGTCAAGAATGAAGCCTTAAATTGCTATGAATCGTTTTCATGTTCAAACGAGCTAAGAATGATCCTACAAGAGTTTACAAGTTGTTTCCATGTACAAACGGGTCAAGAATGAAGCTAGAAGTTGTTTTCAAGTTCGAACGAGTCAAGAATGAAGCCTTAAATTGCTATGAATTGTTTTCATGTTGAAACGAGCTAAGAATGATCCTACAAGAGTTTACAAGTTGTTTCCATGTACAAACGGGTCAAGAATGAAGCTCCAAGTTGTTTTCAAGTTCGAACGAGTTATAGCCTCAAATTGCTACGAATTGTTTTCATGTTCAAAGAGTTAAGAATGATCCTACAAGAGTTTACCAGTTGTTTCCATGTACAAATGGGTCAAGAATGAAGCTAAAAGTTGTTTTCAAGTTCGAATAAGTCAAGAATGAAGCCTTAAATTGCTATGAATCGTTTACATGTTCAAACGAGCTAAGAATGATCCTACAAGAGTTTACAAGTTGTTTCCTTGTACAAACGGGTCAAGAATGAAGCTACAAGTTGTTTTCAAGTTCGAACGAGTCAAGAATGAAGCCGTAAATTGCTATGAATTGTTTTCATGTTCAAACGAGCTAAGAATGATCCTACATGAGTTACAACATGTTTCCATGTACAAACGGGTCAAGATGAAGATACAAGTTGTTTTCAAGATCGAACGAGTTAAGAATGAAGCCTCAAATTGCTAAGAATTGTATTCATGTTCAAATGAGTTAAGAATAATCCTACAAGAGTTTACAAGTTGTTTCCATCTACAAACGAGTCAAGAATGAAGCTACAAGTTGTTTTCAAGTTCGAACGAGTCAAGAATGAAGCCTTAAATTGCTATGAATTGTTTTCATGTTGAAACGAGTTAAGAATGATCCTACAAGAGTTTACAAGTTGTTTCCATGTACAAACAGGTCAAGAAGGAAGCTCCAAGTTGTTTTCAAGTTCGAACGAGTTATAGCCTCAAATTGCTACGAATTGTTTTCATGTTCAAAGAGTTAAGAATGATCCTACAAGAGTTTACCAGTTGTTTCCATGTACAAATGGGTCAAGAATGAAGCTAAAAGTTGTTTTCAAGTTCGAATAAGTCAAGAATGAAGCCTTAAATTGCTATGAATCGTTTTCATGTTCAAACGAGCTAAGAATGATCCTACAAGAGTTTACAAGTTGTTTCCATGTACAAACGGGTCAAGAATGAAGCTACAAGTTGTTTTCAAGTTCGAACGAGTCAAGAATGAAGCCGTAAATTGCTATGAATTGTTTTCATATTCAAACGAGCTAAGAATGATCCTACATGAGTTACAACATGTTTCCATGTACAAACGGGTGAAGATGAAGATACAAGTTGTTTTCAAGATCGAACGAGTTAAGAATGAAGCCTCAAATTGCTAAGATTTGTATTCATGTTCAAATGAGTTAAGAATAATCCTACAAGAGTTTACAAGTTGTTTCCATCTACAAACGGGTCAAGAATGAAGCTAGAAGTTGTTTTCAAGTTCGAACGAGTCAAGAATGAAGCCTGAAATTGCTATGAATTATTTTCATGTTGAAACGAGCTAAGAATGATCCTACAAGAGTTTACAAGTTGTTTCCATGTACAAACGGGTCAAGAATGAAGCTCCAAGTTGTTTTCAAGTTCGAACGAGTTATAGCCTCAAATTGCTACGAATTATTTTCATGTTCAAAGAGTTAAGAATGATCCTACAAGAGTTTACCAGTTGTTTCCATGTACAAATGGGTCAAGAATGAAGCTAAAAGTTGTTTTCAAGTTCGAATAAGTCAAGAATGAAGCCTTAAATTGCTATGAATCGTTTTCATGTTCAAACGAGCTAAGAATGATCCTACAAGAGTTTACAAGTTGTTTCCATGTACAAACGGGTCAAGAATGAAGCTACAAGTTGTTTTCAAGTTCGAACGAGTCAAGAATGAAGCCGTAAATTGCTATGAATTGTTTTCATATTCAAACGAGCTAAGAATGATCCTACATGAGTTACAACATGTTTCCATGTACAAACGGGTGAAGATGAAGATACAAGTTGTTTTCAAGATCGAACGAGTTAAGAATGAAGCCTCAAATTGCTAAGATTTGTATTCATGTTCAAATGAGTTAAGAATAATCCTACAAGAGTTTACAAGTTGTTTCCATCTACAAACGGGTCAAGAATGAAGCTAGAAGTTGTTTTCAAGTTCGAACGAGTCAAGAATGAAGCCTGAAATTGCTATGAATTATTTTCATGTTGAAACGAGCTAAGAATGATCCTACAAGAGTTTACAAGTTGTTTCCATGTACAAACGGGTCAAGAATGAAGCTCCAAGTTGTTTTCAAGTTCGAACGAGTTATAGCCTCAAATTGCTACGAATTATTTTCATGTTCAAAGAGTTAAGAATGATCCTACAAGAGTTTACCAGTTGTTTCCATGTACAAATGGGTCAAGAATGAAGCTAAAAGTTGTTTTCAAGTTCGAATAAGTCAAGAATGAAGCCTTAAATTGCTATGAATCGTTTTCATGTTCAAACGAGCTAAGAATGATCCTACAAGAGTTTACAAGTTGTTTCCATGTACAAACGGGTCAAGAATGAAGCTAGAAGTTGTTTTCAAGTTCGAACGAGTCAAGAATGAAGCCTTAAATTGCTATGAATTGTTTTCATGTTGAAACGAGCTAAGAATGATCCTACAAGAGTTTACAAGTTGTTTCCATGTACAAACGGGTCAAGAATGAAGCTCCAAGTTGTTTTCAAGTTCGAACGAGTTATAGCCTCAAATTGCTACGAATTGTTTTGATGTTCAAAGAGTTAAGAATGATCCTACAAGAGTTTACCAGTTGTTTCCATGTACAAATGGGTCAAGAATGAAGCTAAAAGTTGTTTTCAAGTTCGAATAAGTCAAGAATGAAGCCTTAAATTGCTATGAATCGTTTACATGTTCAAACGAGCTAAGAATGATCCTACAAGAGTTTACAAGTTGTTTCCTTGTACAAACGGGTCAAGAATGAAGCTACAAGTTGTTTTCAAGTTCGAACGAGTCAAGAATGAAGCCGTAAATTGCTATGAATTGTTTTCATGTTCAAACGAGCTAAGAATGATCCTACATGAGTTACAACATGTTTCCATGTACAAACGGGTCAAGATGAAGATACAAGTTGTTTTCAAGATCGAACGAGTTAAGAATGAAGCCTCAAATTGCTAAGAATTGTATTCATGTTCAAATGAGTTAAGAATAATCCTACAAGAGTTTACAAGTTGTTTCCATCTACAAACGAGTCAAGAATGAAGCTACAAGTTGTTTTCAAGTTCGAACGAGTCAAGAATGAAGCCTTAAATTGCTATGAATTGTTTTCATGTTGAAACGAGTTAAGAATGATCCTACAAGAGTTTACAAGTTGTTTCCATGTACAAACAGGTCAAGAAGGAAGCTCCAAGTTGTTTTCAAGTTCGAACGAGTTATAGCCTCAAATTGCTACGAATTGTTTTCATGTTCAAAGAGTTAAGAATGATCCTACAAGAGTTTACCAGTTGTTTCCATGTACAAATGGGTCAAGAATGAAGCTAAAAGTTGTTTTCAAGTTCGAATAAGTCAAGAATGAAGCCTTAAATTGCTATGAATCGTTTTCATGTTCAAACGAGCTAAGAATGATCCTACAAGAGTTTACAAGTTGTTTCCATGTACAAACGGGTCAAGAATGAAGCTACAAGTTGTTTTCAAGTTCGAACGAGTCAAGAATGAAGCCGTAAATTGCTATGAATTGTTTTCATATTCAAACGAGCTAAGAATGATCCTACATGAGTTACAACATGTTTCCATGTACAAACGGGTGAAGATGAAGATACAAGTTGTTTTCAAGATCGAACGAGTTAAGAATGAAGCCTCAAATTGCTAAGATTTGTATTCATGTTCAAATGAGTTAAGAATAATCCTACAAGAGTTTACAAGTTGTTTCCATCTACAAACGGGTCAAGAATGAAGCTAGAAGTTGTTTTCAAGTTCGAACGAGTCAAGAATGAAGCCTGAAATTGCTATGAATTATTTTCATGTTGAAACGAGCTAAGAATGATCCTACAAGAGTTTACAAGTTGTTTCCATGTACAAACGGGTCAAGAATGAAGCTCCAAGTTGTTTTCAAGTTCGAACGAGTTATAGCCTCAAATTGCTACGAATTATTTTCATGTTCAAAGAGTTAAGAATGATCCTACAAGAGTTTACCAGTTGTTTCCATGTACAAATGGGTCAAGAATGAAGCTAAAAGTTGTTTTCAAGTTCGAATAAGTCAAGAATGAAGCCTTAAATTGCTATGAATCGTTTTCATGTTCAAACGAGCTAAGAATGATCCTACAAGAGTTTACAAGTTGTTTCCATGTACAAACGGGTCAAGAATGAAGCTACAAGTTGTTTTCAAGTTCGAACGAGTCAAGAATGAAGCCGTAAATTGCTATGAATTGTTTTCATGTTCAAACGAGCTAAGAATGATCCTACATGAGTTACAACATGTTTCCAAGTACAAACGGGTCAAGATGAAGATACAAGTTGTTTTCAAGATCGAACGAGTTAAGAATGAAGTCTCAAATTGCTAAGAATTGTATTCATGTTCAAATGAGTTAAGAATAATCCTACAAGAGTTTACAAGTTGTTTCCATCTACAAACGGGTCAAGAATGAAGCTAGAAGTTGTTTTCAAGTTCGAACGAGTCAAGAATGAAGCCTTAAATTGCTATTAATAGTTTTCATGTTGAAACGAGCTAAGAATGATCCTACAAGAGTTTACAAGTTGTTTCCATGTACAAACGGGTCAAGAATGAAGCTCCAAGTTGTTTTCAAGTTCGAACGAGTTATAGCCTCAAATTGCTACAAATTGTTTTCATGTTCAAAGAGTTAAGAATGATCCTACAAGAGTTTACCAGTTGTTTCCATGTACAAATGGGTCAAAAATGAAGCTAAAAGTTGTTTTCAAGTTCGAATAAGTCAAGAATGAAGCCTTAAATTGCTATGAATCGTTTTCATGTTCAAACGAGCTAAGAATGATCCTACAAGAGTTTACAAGTTGTTTCCATGTACAAACGGGTCAAGAATGAAGCTACAAGTTGTTTTCAAGTTCGAATAAGTCAAGAATGAAGCCTTAAATTGCTATGAATCGTTTTCATGTTCAAACGAGCTAAGAATGATCCTACAAGAGTTTACAAGTTGTTTCCATGTACAAACGGGTCAAGAATGAAGCTACAAGTTGTTTTCAAGTTCGAACGAGTCAAGAATGAAGCCGTAAATTGCTATGAATTGTTTTCATGTTCAAACGAGCTAAGAATGATCCTACATGAGTTACAACATGTTTCCATGTACAAACGGGTCAAGATGAAGATACAAGTTGTTTTCAAGATCGAACGAGTCAAGAATGAAGCCGTAAATTGCTATGAATTGTATTCATGTTCAAATGAGTTAAGAATAATCCTACAAGAATTTACAAGTTGTTTCCATCTACAAACGGGTCAAGAATGAAGCTAGAAGTTGTTTTCAAGTTTGAACGAGTCAAGAATGAAGCCTTAAATTGCTATGAATCGTTTTCATGTTCAAACGAGCTAAGAATGATCCTACAGGAGTTTACATGTTGTTTCCATGTAGAAACGGGTCAAGAATGAAGCTACAAATTGTTTTCAAGTTCGAACGAGTCAAGAATGAAGCCGTAAATTGCTATGAATTGTTTTCATGTTGAAACGAGCTAAGAATGATCCTACAAGATTTCACAAGTTGTTTCCATGTACAAACGGGTCAAGAATGAAGCTCCAAGTTGTTTTCAAGTTAGAAAGAGTGAAGAATGAAGCCTTAAATTGCTATGAATTGTGTTCATGTTCAAACGAGCTGAGAATGATCCTGCAAGAGTTTACAAGTTGTATCCATGTACAAACGGGTCAAGAAGGATGCTCCAAGTTGTTTTCAAGTTCGAACGAGTTATAGCCTCAAATTGCTACGAATTGTTTTCATGTTCAAAATGAGTTAAGAATGATCCTACAAGAGTTTACAAGTTGTTTCCATGTACAAATGGGTCAAGAATGAAGCTACAAGTTGTTTTCAAGTTCGAACGAGTCAAGAATGAAGGCTTAAATTGCTATGAATTGTTTTCATGTTTAAACGAGCTAAGAATGATCCTACAAGAGTTTACAAGTTGTTTCCATGTACAAACGGGTCAAGAAGGAAGCTCCAAGTTGTTTTCAAGTTCGAACGAGTTATAGCCTCAAATTGCTACGAATTGTTTTCATGTTCAAAATGAGTTAAGAATGATCCTACAAGAGTTTACAAGTTGTTTCCATGTACAAATGGGTCAAGAATGAAGCTACAAGTTGTTTTCAAGTTCGAACGAGTCAAGAATGAAGGCTTAAATTGCTATGAATTGTTTTCATGTTTAAACGAGCTAAGAATGATCCTACGAGAGTTTACAAGTTGTTTCCATGTACAAACGGGTCAAGAATGAAGCTACAAGTTGTTTTCAAGTTCGAACGAGTCAAGAATGAAGCCGTAAATTGCTATGAATTGTTTTCATGTTCAAACGAGCTAAGAATGATCCTACATGAGTTACAACATGTTTCCATGTACAAACGGGTCAAGATGAAGATACAAGTTGTTTTCAAGATCGAACGAGTTAAGAATGAAGACTCAAATTGCTATGAATTGTCATGTTCAAACAAAGCTAAGAATGATCCTACAAGAGTTTACAAGTTGTTTCCATGTACAAACGGGTCAAGAATGAAGCTCCAAGTTGTTTTCAAGTTAGAACGAGTCAAGAATGAAGCCTTAAATTGCTATGAATTGTGTTCATGTTCAAACGAGCTAAGAATGATCCTACATGAGTTTACAACTTGTTTCCATGTACAAACGGGTCAAGAATGAAGATACAAGTTATTTTCAAGTTCGAACGAGTTAAGAATGAAGCCTCATATTGCTAAGAATTGTATTCATGTTCAAATTAGTTAAGAATAATCCTACACGAGTTTACAAGTTGTTTCCATCTACAAACGGGTCAAGAATGAAGCTACAAGTTATTTTCAAGTTCGAATAAGTCAAGAATGAAGCCTTAAATTGCTATGAATCGTTTTCATGTTCAAACGAGCTAAGAATGATCCTACAAGAGTTTACAAGTTGTTTCCATGTACAAACGGGTCAAGAAGGAAGCTCCAAGTTGTTTTCAAGTTCGAACGAGTTATAGCCTCAAATTGCTACGAATTGTTTTCATGTTTAAAATGAGTTAAGAATGATCCTACAAGAGTTTACCAGTTGTTTCCATGTACAAATGGGTCAAGAATGAAGCTACAAGTTGTTTTCAAGTTCGAACGAGTCAAGAATGAAGGCTTAAATTGCTATGAATCGTTTTAACGTTCAAACGAGCTAAGAATGATCCTACAAGAGTTACAAGTTGTTTCCATGTACAAACGGGTCAAGAATGAAGCTACAAGTTGTTTTCAAGTTCGAACGAGTCAAGAATGAAACCGTAAATTGCTATGAATTGTTTTCAGGTTCAAACGAGCTAAGAATGATCCTACATGAGTTACAACATGTTTCCATGTACAAACGGGTCAAGATGAAGATACAAGTTATTTTCAAGATCGAACGAGTTAAGAATGAAGCCTCAAATTGCTAAGAATTGTATTCATGTTCAAATGAGTTAAGAATAATCCTACAAGAGTTTACAAGTTGTTTCCATCTACAAACGGGTCAAGAATGAAGCTAGAAGTTGTTTTCAAGTTCGAACGAGTCAAGAATGAAGCCTTAAATTGCTATGAATCGTTTTCATGTTCAAACGAGCTAAGAATGATCCTACAGGAGTTTACAAGTTGTTTTCATGTAGAAACGGGTCAAGAATGAAGCTACAAGTTGTTTTCAAGTTCGAACGAGTCAAGAATGAAGCCGTAAATTGCTATGAATTGTTTTCATGTTGAAACGAGCTAAGAATGATCCTACAAGAGTTTACAAGTTGTTTCCATGTACAAACGGGTCAAGAATGAAGCTCCAAGTTGTTTTCAAGTTAGAACGAGTCAAGAATGAAGCCTTAAATTGCTATGAATTGTGTTCATGTTCAAACGAGCTAAGAATGATCCTACATGACTTTACAACTTGTTTCCATGTACAAACGGGTCAAGAATGAAGATACAAGTTATTTTCAAGTTCGAACGAGTTAAGAATGAAGCCTCGTATTGCTAAGAATTGTATTCATGTTCAAATTAGTTAAGAATAATCCTACACGAGTTTACAAGTTGTTTCCATCTACAAACGGGTCAAGAATGAAGCTACAAGTTATTTTCAAGTTCGAATAAGTCAAGAATGAAGCCTTAAATTGCTATGAATCGTTTTCATGTTCAAACGAGCTAAGAATGATCCTACAAGAGTTTACAAGTTGTTTCCATGTACAAACGGGTCAAGAAGGAAGCTCCAAGTTGTTTTCAAGTTCGAACGAGTTATAGCCTCAAATTGCTACGAATTGTTTTCATGTTCAAAATGAGTTAAGAATGATCCTACAAGAGTTTACAAGTTGTTTCCATGTACAAATGGGTCAAGAATGAAGCTACAAGTTGTTTTCAAGTTCGAACGAGTCAAGAATGAATGCTTAAATTGCTATGAATTGTTTTCATGTTTAAACGAGCTAAGAATGATCCTACGAGAGTTTACAAGTTGTTTCCATGTACAAACGGGTCAAGAATGAAGCTACAAGTTGTTTTCAAGTTCGAACGAGTCAAGAATGAAGCCGTAAATTGCTATGAATTGTTTTCATGTTCAAACGAGCTAAGAATGATCCTACAAGAGTTTACAAGTTGTTTCCATGTACAAACGGGTCAAGAATGAACCTCCAAGTTGTTTTCAAGTTAGAACGAGTCAAGAATGAAGCCGTAAATTGCTATGAATTGTCATGTTCAAACGAGGTAAGAATGATCCTACAAGAGTTTACAAGTTGTTTCCATGTACAAACGGGTCAAGAATGAAGCTACAAGTTGTTTTCAAGTTCGAAAGAGTCAAGAATGAAGTCGTAAATTGCTATGAATTGTTTTCATGTTCAAACGAGCTAAGAATGATCCTACAAGAGTTTACAAGTTGTTTCCATGTACAAACGGGTCAAGAATGAAGCTCCAAGTTGTTTTCAAGTTAGAACGAGTCAAGAATGAAGCCTTAAATTGCTATGAATTTTGTTCATGTTCAAACGAGCTAAGAATGATCCTACATGAGTTTACAACATGTTTCCATGTACAAACGGGTCAAGATGAAGATACAAGTTGTTTTCAAGTTCGAACGAGTTAAGAATGAAGCCTCAAATTGCTAAGAATTGTATTCATGTTCAAATGAATTAAGAATAATCCTACAAGAGTTTACAAGTTGTTTCCATCTACAAACGGGTCAAGAATGAAGCTAGAAGTTGTTTTTAAGTTCGAACGAGTCAAAAATGAAGGCTTAAATTGCTATGAATTGTTTTCATGTTTAAACGAGCTAAGAATGATCCTACAAGAGTTTACAAGTTGTTTCCATGTACAAACGGGTCAAGAATGAAGCTACAATTTGTTTTCAAGTTCGAACGAGTCAAGAATGAAGCCGTAAATTGCTATGAATTGTCATGTTCAAACGAGCTAAGAATGATCCTACAAGAGTTTACAAGTTGTTTCCATGTACAAACGGGTCAAGAATGAAGCTACAAGTTGTTTTCAAGTTCGAACGAGTCAAGAATGAAGCCTTAAATTGCTATGAATTGTTTTCATGTTCAAACGAGCTAAGAATGATCCTACAAGAGTTTACAAGTTGTTTCCATGTACAAACGGCTCAATAATGAAGCTAAAAGTTGTTTTCAAGTTCGAACGAGTCAAGAATGAAGCCGTAAATTGCTATGAATTGTTTTCATGTTCAAACGAGCTAAGAATGATCCTACAAGAGTTTACAAGTTGTTTCCATGTACAAACGGGTAAAGAATGAAGCTAAAAATTGTTTTCAAGTTCGAACGAGTCAAGAATGAAGCCGTAAATTGCTATGAATTGTTTTCATGTTCAAACGAGCTAAGAATGATCCTACAAGAGTTTACAAGTTGTTTCCATGTACAAACGGGTCAAGAATGAAGCTCCAAGTTGTTTTCAAGTTCGAACGAGTCAAGAATGAATGCTTAAATTGCTATGAATCGTTTTCATGTTTAAACGAGCTAAGAATGATCCTACGAGAGTTTACAAGTTGTTTCCATGTACAAACGGGTCAAGAATGAAGCTACAAGTTGTTTTCAAGTTCGAACGAGTCAAGAATGAAGCCGTAAATTGCTATGAATTGTTTTCGTGTTCAAACGAGCTAAGAATGATCCTACAAGAGTTTACAAGTTGTTTCCATGTACAAACGGGTCAAGAATGAAGCTCCAAGTTTTTTTCAAGTTAGAACGAGTCAAGAATGAAGCCTTAAATTGCTATGAATTGTGTTCATGTTCAAACGAGCTAAGAATGATCCTACATGAGTTTACAACATGTTTCCATGTACAAACGGGTCAAGATGAAGATACAAGTTGTTTTCAAGTTCGAACGAGTTAAGAATGAAGCCTCAAATTGCTAAGAATTGTATTCATGTTCAAATGAGTTAAGAATAATCCTACAAGAGTTTACAAGTTGTTTCCATCTACAAACGGGTCAAGATTGAAGCTACAAGTTGTTTTCAAGTTCGAACGAGTCAAGAATGAAGCCTTAAATTGCTATGAATCGTTTTCATGTTCAAACGAGCTAAGAATGATCCTACAAGAGTTTACAAGTTGTTTCCATGTACAAACGGGTCAAGAAGAAAGCTCCAAGTTGTGTTCAAGTTCGAACGAGTTATAGCCTCAAATTGCTACAAATTGTTTTCATGTTCAAATGAGTTAAGAATGATCCTACAAAAGTTTAAAAGTTGTTTCCATGTACAAACGGGTCAAGAATGAAGCTACAAGTTCTTTTCAAGTTCGAACGAGTCAAGAATGAAGCCGTAAATTGCTATGAATTGTTTTCATGTTCAAACGAGCTAAGAATGATCCTACAAGAGTTTACAAGTTGTTTCCATGTACAAACAGGTCAAGAAGGAAGCTCCAAGTTGTTTTCAAGTTCGAACGAGTTATAGCCTCAAATTGCTACGAATTGTTTTCATGTTCAAAGAGTTAAGAATGATCCTACAAGAGTTTACCAGTTGTTTCCATGTACAAATGGGTCAAGAATGAAGCTAAAAGATGTTTTCAAGTTCGAATAAGTTAAGAATGAAGCCTTAAATTGCTATGAATCGTTTTCATGTTCAAACGAGCTAAGAATGATCCTACAAGAGTTACAAGTTGTTTCCATGTACAAACGGGTCAAGAATGAAGCTACAAGTTGTTTTCAAGTTCGAACGAGTCAAGAATGAAGCCGTAAATTGCTCTGAATTGTTTTCATGTTCAAACGAGCTAAGAATGATCCTACATGAGTTACAGCATGTTTCCATGTACAAACGGGTCAAGATGAAGATACAAGTTGTTTTCAAGATCGAACGAGTTAAGAATGAAGCCTCAAATTGCTAAGAATTGTATTCACGTTCAAATGAGTTAAGAATAATCCTACAAGAGTTTACAAGTTGTTTCCATCTACAAACGGGTCAAGAATGAAGCTAGAAGTTGTTTTCAAGTTCGAACGAGTCAAGAATGAAGCCTTAAATTGCTATGAATTGTTTTCATGTTGAAACGAGCTAAGAATGATCCTACAAGAGTTTACAAGTTGTTTCCATGTACAAACGGGTCAAGAATGAAGCTCCAAGTTGTTTTCAAGTTCGAACGAGTTATAGCCTCAAATTGCTTCGAATTGTTTTCATGTTCAAAGGGTTAAGAATGATCCTACAAGAGTTTACCAGTTGTTTCCATGTACAAATGGGTCAAGAATGAAGGTAAAAGTTGTTTTCAAGTTCGAATAAGTCAAGAATGAAGCCTTAAATTGCTATGAATCGTTTTAACGTTCAAACGAGCTAAGAATGATCCTACAAGAGTTTACAAGTTGTTTCCATGTACAAACGGGTCAAAAATGAAGCTACAAGTTGTTTTCAAGTTCGAACGAGTCAAGAATGAAGCCGTAAATTGCTATGAATTGTTTTCATGTTGAAACGAGCTAAGAATGATCCTACAAGAGTTTACAACTTGTTTCCATGTACAAACGGGTCAAGAATGAAGCTCCAAGTTGTTTTCAAGTTAGAACGAGTCAAGAATGAAGCCTTAAATTGCTATGAATTGTGTTCATGTTCAAACGAGCTAAGAATGATCCTACATGACTTTACAACTTGTTTCCATGTACAAACGGGTCAAGAATGAAGATACAAGTTGTTTTCAAGTTCGAACGAGTTAATAATGAAGCCTCATATTGCTAAGAATTGTATTCATGTTCAAATTAGTTAAGAATAATCCTACACGAGTTTACAAGTTGTTTCCATCTACAAACGGGTCAAGAATGAAGCTAGAAGTTGTTTTCAAGTTCGAACGAGTCAAGAATGAAGCCTTAAATTGCTATGAATCGTTTTCATGTTCAAACGAGCTAAGAATGATCCTACAGGAGTTTACAAGTTGTTTCCATGTAGAAACGGGTCAAGAATGAAGCTACAAGTTGTTTTCAAGTTCGAACGAGTCAAGAATGAAGCCGTAAATTGCTATGAATTGTTTTCATGTTGAAACGAGCTAAGAATGATCCTACAAGAGTTTACAAGTTGTTTCCATGTACAAACGGGTCAAGAATGAAGCTCCAAGTTGTTTTCAAGTTAGAACGAGTCAAGAATGAAGCCTTAAATTGCTATGAATTGTGTTCATGTTCAAACGAGCTAAGAATGATCCTACATGACTTTACAACTTGTTTCCATGTACAAACAGGTCAAGAATGAAGATACAAGTTGTTTTCAAGTTCGAACGAGTTAAGAATGAAGCCTCATATTGCTAAGAATTGTATTCTTGTTCAAATTAGTTAAGAATAATCCTACACGAGTTTACAAGTTGTTTCCATCTACAAACGGGTCAAGAATGAAGCTACAAGTTATTTTCAAGTTCGAATAAGTCAAGAATGAAGCCTTAAATTGCTATGAATCGTTTTCATGTTCAAACGAGCTAAGAATGATCCTAAAAGAGTTTACAAGTTGTTTCCATGTACAAACGGGTCAAGAAGGAAGCTCCAAGTTGTTTTCAAGTTCGAACGAGTTATAGCCTCAAATTGCTACGAATTGTTTTCATGTTCAAAATGAGTTAAGAATGATCCTACAAGAGTTTACAAGTTGTTTCCATGTACAAATGGGTCAAGAATGAAGCTACAAGTTGTTTTCAAGTTCGAACGAGTCAAGAATGAATGCTTAAATTGCTATGAATCGTTTTCATGTTTAAACGAGCTAAGAATGATCCTACGAGAGTTTACAAGTTGTTTCCATGTACAAACGGGTCAAGAATGAAGCTACAAGTTGTTTTCAAGTTCGAACGAGTCAAGAATGAAGCCGTAAATTGCTATGAATTGTTTTCATGTTCAAACGAGGTAAGAATGATCCTACAAGAGTTTACAAGTTGTTTCCATGTACAAACGGGTCAAGAATGAACCTCCAAGTTGTTTTCAAGTTAGAACGAGTCAAGAATGAAGCCTTAAATTCCAATGAATTGTCATGTTCAAACGAGCTAAGAATGATCCTACAAGAGTTTACAGGTTGTTTCCATGTAGAAACGGGTCAAGAATGAAGCTCCAAGTTGTTTTCAAGTTCGAACGAGTTATAGCCTCAAATTGCTACGAATTGTTTTCATGTTCAAAGAGTTAAGAATGATCCTACAAGAGTTTACAAGTTGTTTCCATGTACAAACGGGTCAAGAATGAAGCTACAAGTTGTTTTCAAGTTCGAACGAGTCAAGAATGAAGCCTTAAATTGCTATGAATTGTTTTCATGTTCAAACGAGCTAAGAATGATCCTACAAGAGTTTACAAGTTGTTTCCATGTACAAACGGGTCAATAATGAAGCTAAAAGTTGTTTTCAAGTTCGAACGAGTCAAGAATGAAGCCTTAAATTGCTATGAATTGTGTTCATGTTCAAATGAGCTAAGAATGATACTACAAGAGTTTACAAGTTGTTTCCATGTAGAAACGGGTCAAGAATGAAGCTACAAGTTGTTTTCAAGTTCGAACGAGTCAAGAATGAAGCCGTAAATTGCTATGAATTGTTTTCATGTTCAAACGAGCTAAGAATGATCCTACAAGAGTTTACAAGTTGTTTCCATGTACAAACGGGTCAAGAATGAAGCTAGAAGTTGTTTTTAAGTTCGAACGAGTCAAGAATGAAGGCTTAAATTGCTATGAATTGTTTTCATGTTTAAACGAGCTAAGAATGATCCTACAAGAGTTTACAAGTTGTTTCCATGTACAAACGGGTCAAGAATGAAGCTACAAGTTGTTTTCAAGTTCGAACGAGTCAAGAATGAAGCCGTAAATTGCTATGAATTGTTTTCATGTTCAAACGAGCTAAGAATGATCCTACAAGAGTTTACAAGTTGTTTCCATGTACAAACGGGTCAAGAATGAAGCTCCAAGTTGTTTTCAAATTAGAACGAGTCAAGAATGAAGCCTTAAATTGCTATGAATTGTCATGTTCAAACGAGCTAAGAATGATCCTACAAGAGTTTACAAGTTGTTTCCATGTACAAACGGGTCAAGAATGAAGCTACAAGTTGTTTTCAAGTTCGAACGAGTCAAGAATGAATGCTTAAATTGCTATGAATCGTTTTCATGTTTAAACGAGCTAAGAATGATCCTACGAGAGTTTACAAGTTGTTTCCATGTACAAACGGGTCAAGAATGAAGCTACAAGTTGTTTTCAAGTTCGAACGAGTCAAGAATGAAGCCGTAAATTGCTATGAATTGTTTTCATGTTCAAACGAGCTAAGAATGATCCTACAAGAGTTTACAAGTTGTTTCCATGTACAAACGGGTCAAGAATGAAGCTCCAAGTTGTTTTCAAATTAGAACGAGTCAAGAATGAAGCCTTAAATTGCTATGAATTGTCATGTTCAAACGAGCTAAGAATGATCCTACAAGAGTTTACAAGTTGTTTCCATGTACAAACGGGTCAAGAATGAAGCTACAAGTTGTTTTCAAGTTCGAACGAGTCAAGAATGAAGCCGTAAATTGCTATGAATTGTTTTATGTTCAAACGAGTTAAGAATGATCCTACAAGACTTTACAAGTTGTTTCCATGTACAAACGGGTCAAGAATGAAGCTCCAAGTTGTTTTCAAGTTAGAACGAGTCAAGAATGAAGCCTTAAATTGCTATGAATTATGTTCATGTTCAAACGAGCTAAGAATGATTCTACATGAGTTTACAACTTGTTTCCATGTACAAACGGGTCAAGAATGAAGATACAAGTTGTTTTCAAGTTCGAACGAGTTAAGAATAAAGCCACAAATTGCTAAGAATTGTATTCATGTTCAAATGAGTTAAGAATAATCCTACAAGAGTTTACAAGTTGTTTCCATCTACAAACGGGTCAAGATTGAAGCTACAAGTTGTTTTCAAGTTCGAACGAGTCAAGAATGAAGCCTTAAATTGCTATGAATCGTTTTCATGTTCAAACGAGCTAAAAATGATCCTACATTAGTTACAACATGTTTCCATGTACAAACGGGTCAAGATGAAGATACAAGTTGTTTTCAAGATCGAACGAGTTAAGAATGAAGCCTCAAATTGCTAAGAATTGTATTCATGTTCAAATGAGTTAAGAATAATCCTACAAGAGTTTACAAGTTGTTTTCATCTACAAACGGGTCAAGAATGAAGCTAGAAGTTGTTTTCAAGTTCGAACGAGTCAAGAATGAAGCCTTAAATTGCTATGAATTGTTTTCATGTTGAAACGAGCTAAGAATGATCCTACAAGAGTTTACAAGTTGTTTCCATGTACAAACGGGTCAAGAATGAAGCTCCAAGTTGTTTTCAAGTTCGAACGAGTTATAGCCTCAAATTGCTACGAATTGTTTTCATGTTCAAAGAGTTAAGAATGATCCTACAAGAGTTTACCAGTTGTTTCCATGTACAAATGGGTCAAGAATGAAGCTACAAGTTGTTTTCAAGTTCGAACGTGTCAAGAATGAAGGCTCAAATTGCAACGAATTGTTTTCATGTTCAAACGAGCTAAGAATGATCCTACAAGAGTTTACAAGTTGTTTCCATGTACAAACGGGTCAAGAATGAACCTCCAAGTTGTTTTCAAGTTAGAACGAGTCAAGAATGAAGCCGTAAATTGCTATGAATTGTCATGTTCAAACGAGGTAAGAATGATCCTACAAGAGTTTACAAGTTGTTTCCATGTACAAACGGGTCAAGAATGAAGCTACAAGTTGTTTTCAAGTTCGAAAGAGTCAAGAATGAAGTCGTAAATTGCTATGAATTGTTTTCATGTTCAAACGAGCTAAGAATGATCCTACAAGAGTTTACAAGTTGTTTCCATGTACAAACGGGTCAAGAATGAAGCTCCAAGTTGTTTTCAAGTTAGAACGAGTCAAGAATGAAGCCTTAAATTGCTATGAATTTTGTTCATGTTCAAACGAGCTAAGAATGATCCTACATGAGTTTACAACATGTTTCCATGTACAAACGGGTCAAGATGAAGATACAAGTTGTTTTCAAGTTCGAACGAGTTAAGAATGAAGCCTCAAATTGCTAAGAATTGTATTCATGTTCAAATGAATTAAGAATAATCCTACAAGAGTTTACAAGTTGTTTCCATCTACAAACGGGTCAAGAATGAAGCTAGAAGTTGTTTTTAAGTTCGAACGAGTCAAAAATGAAGGCTTAAATTGCTATGAATTGTTTTCATGTTTAAACGAGCTAAGAATGATCCTACAAGAGTTTACAAGTTGTTTCCATGTACAAACGGGTCAAGAATGAAGCTACAATTTGTTTTCAAGTTCGAACGAGTCAAGAATGAAGCCGTAAATTGCTATGAATTGTCATGTTCAAACGAGCTAAGAATGATCCTACAAGAGTTTACAAGTTGTTTCCATGTACAAACGGGTCAAGAATGAAGCTACAAGTTGTTTTCAAGTTCGAACGAGTCAAGAATGAAGCCTTAAATTGCTATGAATTGTTTTCATGTTCAAACGAGCTAAGAATGATCCTACAAGAGTTTACAAGTTGTTTCCATGTACAAACGGCTCAATAATGAAGCTAAAAGTTGTTTTCAAGTTCGAACGAGTCAAGAATGAAGCCGTAAATTGCTATGAATTGTTTTCATGTTCAAACGAGCTAAGAATGATCCTACAAGAGTTTACAAGTTGTTTCCATGTACAAACGGGTAAAGAATGAAGCTAAAAATTGTTTTCAAGTTCGAACGAGTCAAGAATGAAGCCGTAAATTGCTATGAATTGTTTTCATGTTCAAACGAGCTAAGAATGATCCTACAAGAGTTTACAAGTTGTTTCCATGTACAAACGGGTCAAGAATGAAGCTCCAAGTTGTTTTCAAGTTCGAACGAGTCAAGAATGAATGCTTAAATTGCTATGAATCGTTTTCATGTTTAAACGAGCTAAGAATGATCCTACGAGAGTTTACAAGTTGTTTCCATGTACAAACGGGTCAAGAATGAAGCTACAAGTTGTTTTCAAGTTCGAACGAGTCAAGAATGAAGCCGTAAATTGCTATGAATTGTTTTCGTGTTCAAACGAGCTAAGAATGATCCTACAAGAGTTTACAAGTTGTTTCCATGTACAAACGGGTCAAGAATGAAGCTCCAAGTTTTTTTCAAGTTAGAACGAGTCAAGAATGAAGCCTTAAATTGCTATGAATTGTGTTCATGTTCAAACGAGCTAAGAATGATCCTACATGAGTTTACAACATGTTTCCATGTACAAACGGGTCAAGATGAAGATACAAGTTGTTTTCAAGTTCGAACGAGTTAAGAATGAAGCCTCAAATTGCTAAGAATTGTATTCATGTTCAAATGAGTTAAGAATAATCCTACAAGAGTTTACAAGTTGTTTCCATCTACAAACGGGTCAAGATTGAAGCTACAAGTTGTTTTCAAGTTCGAACGAGTCAAGAATGAAGCCTTAAATTGCTATGAATCGTTTTCATGTTCAAACGAGCTAAGAATGATCCTACAAGAGTTTACAAGTTGTTTCCATGTACAAACGGGTCAAGAAGAAAGCTCCAAGTTGTGTTCAAGTTCGAACGAGTTATAGCCTCAAATTGCTACAAATTGTTTTCATGTTCAAATGAGTTAAGAATGATCCTACAAAAGTTTAAAAGTTGTTTCCATGTACAAACGGGTCAAGAATGAAGCTACAAGTTCTTTTCAAGTTCGAACGAGTCAAGAATGAAGCCGTAAATTGCTATGAATTGTTTTCATGTTCAAACGAGCTAAGAATGATCCTACAAGAGTTTACAAGTTGTTTCCATGTACAAACAGGTCAAGAAGGAAGCTCCAAGTTGTTTTCAAGTTCGAACGAGTTATAGCCTCAAATTGCTACGAATTGTTTTCATGTTCAAAGAGTTAAGAATGATCCTACAAGAGTTTACCAGTTGTTTCCATGTACAAATGGGTCAAGAATGAAGCTAAAAGTTGTTTTCAAGTTCGAATAAGTTAAGAATGAAGCCTTAAATTGCTATGAATCGTTTTCATGTTCAAACGAGCTAAGAATGATCCTACAAGAGTTACAAGTTGTTTCCATGTACAAACGGGTCAAGAATGAAGCTACAAGTTGTTTTCAAGTTCGAACGAGTCAAGAATGAAGCCGTAAATTGCTCTGAATTGTTTTCATGTTCAAACGAGCTAAGAATGATCCTACATGAGTTACAGCATGTTTCCATGTACAAACGGGTCAAGATGAAGATACAAGTTGTTTTCAAGATCGAACGAGTTAAGAATGAAGCCTCAAATTGCTAAGAATTGTATTCACGTTCAAATGAGTTAAGAATAATCCTACAAGAGTTTACAAGTTGTTTCCATCTACAAACGGGTCAAGAATGAAGCTAGAAGTTGTTTTCAAGTTCGAACGAGTCAAGAATGAAGCCTTAAATTGCTATGAATTGTTTTCATGTTGAAACGAGCTAAGAATGATCCTACAAGAGTTTACAAGTTGTTTCCATGTACAAACGGGTCAAGAATGAAGCTCCAAGTTGTTTTCAAGTTCGAACGAGTTATAGCCTCAAATTGCTTCGAATTGTTTTCATGTTCAAAGGGTTAAGAATGATCCTACAAGAGTTTACCAGTTGTTTCCATGTACAAATGGGTCAAGAATGAAGGTAAAAGTTGTTTTCAAGTTCGAATAAGTCAAGAATGAAGCCTTAAATTGCTATGAATCGTTTTAACGTTCAAACGAGCTAAGAATGATCCTACAAGAGTTTACAAGTTGTTTCCATGTACAAACGGGTCAAAAATGAAGCTACAAGTTGTTTTCAAGTTCGAACGAGTCAAGAATGAAGCCGTAAATTGCTATGAATTGTTTTCATGTTGAAACGAGCTAAGAATGATCCTACAAGAGTTTACAACTTGTTTCCATGTACAAACGGGTCAAGAATGAAGCTCCAAGTTGTTTTCAAGTTAGAACGAGTCAAGAATGAAGCCTTAAATTGCTATGAATTGTGTTCATGTTCAAACGAGCTAAGAATGATCCTACATGACTTTACAACTTGTTTCCATGTACAAACGGGTCAAGAATGAAGATACAAGTTGTTTTCAAGTTCGAACGAGTTAATAATGAAGCCTCATATTGCTAAGAATTGTATTCATGTTCAAATTAGTTAAGAATAATCCTACACGAGTTTACAAGTTGTTTCCATCTACAAACGGGTCAAGAATGAAGCTAGAAGTTGTTTTCAAGTTCGAACGAGTCAAGAATGAAGCCTTAAATTGCTATGAATCGTTTTCATGTTCAAACGAGCTAAGAATGATCCTACAGGAGTTTACAAGTTGTTTCCATGTAGAAACGGGTCAAGAATGAAGCTACAAGTTGTTTTCAAGTTCGAACGAGTCAAGAATGAAGCCGTAAATTGCTATGAATTGTTTTCATGTTGAAACGAGCTAAGAATGATCCTACAAGAGTTTACAAGTTGTTTCCATGTACAAACGGGTCAAGAATGAAGCTCCAAGTTGTTTTCAAGTTAGAACGAGTCAAGAATGAAGCCTTAAATTGCTATGAATTGTGTTCATGTTCAAACGAGCTAAGAATGATCCTACATGACTTTACAACTTGTTTCCATGTACAAACAGGTCAAGAATGAAGATACAAGTTGTTTTCAAGTTCGAACGAGTTAAGAATGAAGCCTCATATTGCTAAGAATTGTATTCTTGTTCAAATTAGTTAAGAATAATCCTACACGAGTTTACAAGTTGTTTCCATCTACAAACGGGTCAAGAATGAAGCTACAAGTTATTTTCAAGTTCGAATAAGTCAAGAATGAAGCCTTAAATTGCTATGAATCGTTTTCATGTTCAAACGAGCTAAGAATGATCCTAAAAGAGTTTACAAGTTGTTTCCATGTACAAACGGGTCAAGAAGGAAGCTCCAAGTTGTTTTCAAGTTCGAACGAGTTATAGCCTCAAATTGCTACGAATTGTTTTCATGTTCAAAATGAGTTAAGAATGATCCTACAAGAGTTTACAAGTTGTTTCCATGTACAAATGGGTCAAGAATGAAGCTACAAGTTGTTTTCAAGTTCGAACGAGTCAAGAATGAATGCTTAAATTGCTATGAATCGTTTTCATGTTTAAACGAGCTAAGAATGATCCTACGAGAGTTTACAAGTTGTTTCCATGTACAAACGGGTCAAGAATGAAGCTACAAGTTGTTTTCAAGTTCGAACGAGTCAAGAATGAAGCCGTAAATTGCTATGAATTGTTTTCATGTTCAAACGAGGTAAGAATGATCCTACAAGAGTTTACAAGTTGTTTCCATGTACAAACGGGTCAAGAATGAACCTCCAAGTTGTTTTCAAGTTAGAACGAGTCAAGAATGAAGCCTTAAATTCCAATGAATTGTCATGTTCAAACGAGCTAAGAATGATCCTACAAGAGTTTACAGGTTGTTTCCATGTAGAAACGGGTCAAGAATGAAGCTCCAAGTTGTTTTCAAGTTCGAACGAGTTATAGCCTCAAATTGCTACGAATTGTTTTCATGTTCAAAGAGTTAAGAATGATCCTACAAGAGTTTACAAGTTGTTTCCATGTACAAACGGGTCAAGAATGAAGCTACAAGTTGTTTTCAAGTTCGAACGAGTCAAGAATGAAGCCTTAAATTGCTATGAATTGTTTTCATGTTCAAACGAGCTAAGAATGATCCTACAAGAGTTTACAAGTTGTTTCCATGTACAAACGGGTCAATAATGAAGCTAAAAGTTGTTTTCAAGTTCGAACGAGTCAAGAATGAAGCCTTAAATTGCTATGAATTGTGTTCATGTTCAAATGAGCTAAGAATGATACTACAAGAGTTTACAAGTTGTTTCCATGTAGAAACGGGTCAAGAATGAAGCTACAAGTTGTTTTCAAGTTCGAACGAGTCAAGAATGAAGCCGTAAATTGCTATGAATTGTTTTCATGTTCAAACGAGCTAAGAATGATCCTACAAGAGTTTACAAGTTGTTTCCATGTACAAACGGGTCAAGAATGAAGCTAGAAGTTGTTTTTAAGTTCGAACGAGTCAAGAATGAAGGCTTAAATTGCTATGAATTGTTTTCATGTTTAAACGAGCTAAGAATGATCCTACAAGAGTTTACAAGTTGTTTCCATGTACAAACGGGTCAAGAATGAAGCTACAAGTTGTTTTCAAGTTCGAACGAGTCAAGAATGAAGCCGTAAATTGCTATGAATTGTTTTCATGTTCAAACGAGCTAAGAATGATCCTACAAGAGTTTACAAGTTGTTTCCATGTACAAACGGGTCAAGAATGAAGCTCCAAGTTGTTTTCAAATTAGAACGAGTCAAGAATGAAGCCTTAAATTGCTATGAATTGTCATGTTCAAACGAGCTAAGAATGATCCTACAAGAGTTTACAAGTTGTTTCCATGTACAAACGGGTCAAGAATGAAGCTACAAGTTGTTTTCAAGTTCGAACGAGTCAAGAATGAATGCTTAAATTGCTATGAATCGTTTTCATGTTTAAACGAGCTAAGAATGATCCTACGAGAGTTTACAAGTTGTTTCCATGTACAAACGGGTCAAGAATGAAGCTACAAGTTGTTTTCAAGTTCGAACGAGTCAAGAATGAAGCCGTAAATTGCTATGAATTGTTTTCATGTTCAAACGAGCTAAGAATGATCCTACAAGAGTTTACAAGTTGTTTCCATGTACAAACGGGTCAAGAATGAAGCTCCAAGTTGTTTTCAAATTAGAACGAGTCAAGAATGAAGCCTTAAATTGCTATGAATTGTCATGTTCAAACGAGCTAAGAATGATCCTACAAGAGTTTACAAGTTGTTTCCATGTACAAACGGGTCAAGAATGAAGCTACAAGTTGTTTTCAAGTTCGAACGAGTCAAGAATGAAGCCGTAAATTGCTATGAATTGTTTTATGTTCAAACGAGTTAAGAATGATCCTACAAGACTTTACAAGTTGTTTCCATGTACAAACGGGTCAAGAATGAAGCTCCAAGTTGTTTTCAAGTTAGAACGAGTCAAGAATGAAGCCTTAAATTGCTATGAATTATGTTCATGTTCAAACGAGCTAAGAATGATTCTACATGAGTTTACAACTTGTTTCCATGTACAAACGGGTCAAGAATGAAGATACAAGTTGTTTTCAAGTTCGAACGAGTTAAGAATAAAGCCACAAATTGCTAAGAATTGTATTCATGTTCAAATGAGTTAAGAATAATCCTACAAGAGTTTACAAGTTGTTTCCATCTACAAACGGGTCAAGATTGAAGCTACAAGTTGTTTTCAAGTTCGAACGAGTCAAGAATGAAGCCTTAAATTGCTATGAATCGTTTTCATGTTCAAACGAGCTAAAAATGATCCTACATTAGTTACAACATGTTTCCATGTACAAACGGGTCAAGATGAAGATACAAGTTGTTTTCAAGATCGAACGAGTTAAGAATGAAGCCTCAAATTGCTAAGAATTGTATTCATGTTCAAATGAGTTAAGAATAATCCTACAAGAGTTTACAAGTTGTTTTCATCTACAAACGGGTCAAGAATGAAGCTAGAAGTTGTTTTCAAGTTCGAACGAGTCAAGAATGAAGCCTTAAATTGCTATGAATTGTTTTCATGTTGAAACGAGCTAAGAATGATCCTACAAGAGTTTACAAGTTGTTTCCATGTACAAACGGGTCAAGAATGAAGCTCCAAGTTGTTTTCAAGTTCGAACGAGTTATAGCCTCAAATTGCTACGAATTGTTTTCATGTTCAAAGAGTTAAGAATGATCCTACAAGAGTTTACCAGTTGTTTCCATGTACAAATGGGTCAAGAATGAAGCTAAAAGTTGTTTTCAAGTTCGAATAAGTCAAGAATGAAGCCTTAAATTGCTACGAATCGTTTTAACGTTCAAACGAGCTAAGAATGATCCTACAAGAGTTTACAAGTTGTTTCCATGTACAAACGGGTCAAAAATGAAGCTACAAGTTGTTTTCAAATTCGAACGAGTCAAGAATGAAGCCGTAAATTGCTATGAATTGTTTTCATGTTGAAACGAGCTAAGAATGATCCTACAAGAGTTTACAAGTTGTTTCCATGTACAAACGGGTCAAGAATGAAGCTCCAAGTTGTTTTCAAGTTAGAACGAGTCAAGAATGAAGCCTTAAATTGCTATGAATTGTGTTCATGTTCAAACGAGCTAAGAATGATCCTACATGACTTTACAACTTGTTTCCATGTACAAACGGGTCAAGAATGAAGATACAAGTTGTTTTCAAGTTCGAACGAGTTAAGAATGAAGCCTCATATTGCTAAGAATTGTATTCATGTTCAAATTAGTTAAGAATAATCCTACACGAGTTTACAAGTTGTTTCCATCTACAAACGGGTCAAGAATGAAGCTAGAAGTTGTTTTCAAGTTCGAACGAGTCAAGAATGAAGCCTTAAATTGCTATGAATCGTTTTCATGTTCAAACGAGCTAAGAATGATCCTACAGGAGTTTACAAGTTGTTTCCATGTAGAAACGGGTCAAGAATGAAGCTACAAGTTGTTTTCAAGTTCGAACGAGTCAAGAATGAAGCCGTAAATTGCTATGAATTGTTTTCATGTTGAAACGAGCTAAGAATGATCCTACAAGAGTTTACAAGTTGTTTCCATCTACAAACGGGTCAAGAATGAAGCTACAAGTTATTTTCAAGTTCGAATAAGTCAAGAATGAAGCCTTAAATTGCTATGAATCGTTTTCATGTTCAAACGAGCTAAGAATGATCCTAAAAGAGTTTACAAGTTGTTTCCATGTACAAACGGGTCAAGAAGGAAGCTCCAAGTTGTTTTCAAGTTCGAACGAGTTATAGCCTCAAATTGCTACGAATTGTTTTCATGTTCAAAATGAGTTAAGAATGATCCTACAAGAGTTTACAAGTTGTTTCCATGTACAAATGGGTCAAGAATGAAGCTACAAGTTGTTTTCAAGTTCGAACGAGTCAAGAATGAAGCCTTAAATTGCAATGAATTGTCATGTTCAAACGAGCTAAGAATGATCCTACAAGAGTTTACAGGTTGTTTCCATGTAGAAACGGGTCAAGAATGAAGCTCCAAGTTGTTTTCAAGTTCGAACGAGTTATAGCCTCAAATTGCTACGAATTGTTTTCATGTTCAAAGAGTTAAGAATGATCCTACAAGAGTTTACAAGTTGTTTCCATGTACAAACGGGTCAAGAATGAAGCTACAAGTTGTTTTCAAGTTCGAACGAGTCAAGAATGAAGCCTTAAATTGCTATGAATTGTTTTCATGTTCAAACGAGCTAAGAATGATCCTACAAGAGTTTACAAGTTGTTTCCATGTACAAACGGGTCAATAATGAAGCTAAAAGTTGTTTTCAAGTTCGAACGAGTCAAGAATGAAGCCGTAAATTGCTATGAATTGTTTTCATGTTCAAACGAGCTAAGAATGATCCTACAAGAGTTTACAAGTTGTTTCCATGTACAAACGGGTAAAGAATGAAGCTAAAAATTGTTTTCAAGTTCGAACGAGTCAAGAATGAAGCCGTAAATTGCTATGAATTGTTTTCATGTTCAAACCAGCTAAGAATGATCCTACAAGAGTTTACAAGTTGTTTCCATGTGCAAACGGGTCAAGAATGAAGCTCCAAGTTGTTTTCAAGTTAGAACGAGTCAAAAATGAAGCCTTAAGTTGCTATGAATTGTTTTCACGTTTAAACGTGCTAAGAATGATCCTACAAGAGTTTACCAGTTATTTCCATGTACAAACGGGTCAAGAATGAAGCTACAAGTTATTTTCAAGTTCGAATAAGTCAAGAATGAAGCCTTAAATTGCTATGAATTGTGTTCATGTTCAAAGGAGCTAAGAATGATACTACAAGAGTTTACAAGTTGTTTCCATGTAGAAACGGGTCAAGAATGAAGCTACAAGTTGTTTTCAAGTTCGAACGAGTCAAGAATGAAGCCGTAAATTGCTATGAATTGTTTTCATGTTCAAACGAGCTAAGAATGATCCTACAAGAGTTTACAAGTTGTTTCCATGTACAAACGGGTCAAGAATGAAGCTCCAAGTTGTTTTCAAGTTAGAACGAGTCAAGAATGACGCCTTAAATTGCTATGAATTGTGTTCATGTTCAAACGAGCTAAGAATGATCCTACATGACTTTACAACTTGTTTCCATGTACAAACGGGTCAAGAATGAAGCTCCAAGTTGTTTTCAAGTTAGAACGAGTCAAAAATGAAGCCTCATATTGCTAAGAATTGTATTCATGTTCAAATTAGTTAAGAATAATCCTACACGAGTTTACAAGTTGTTTCCATCTACAAACGGGTCAAGAATGAAGCTAGAAGTTGTTTTCAAGTTCGAACGAGTCAAGAATGAAGCCGTAAATTGCTATGAATTGTTTTCATGTTCAAACGAGCTAAGAATGATCCTACAAGAGTTTACAAGTTGTTTCCATGTACAAACGGGTCAAGAATGAACCTCCAAGTTGTTTTCAAGTTAGAACGAGTCAAGAATGAAGCCTTAAATTGCAATGAATTGTCATGTTCAAACGAGCTAAGAATGATCCTACAAGAGTTTACAGGTTGTTTCCATGTAGAAACGGGTCAAGAATGAAGCTCCAAGTTGTTTTCAAGTTCGAACGAGTTATAGCCTCAAATTGCTACGAATTGTTTTCATGTTCAAAGAGTTAAGAATGATCCTACAAGAGTTTACAAGTTGTTTCCATGTACAAACGGGTCAAGAATGAAGCTACAAGTTGTTTTCAAGTTCGAACGAGTCAAGAATGAAGCCTTAAATTGCTATGAATTGTTTTCATGTTCAAACGAGCTAAGAATGATCCTACAAGAGTTTACAAGTTGTTTCCATTTACAAACGGGTCAATAATGAAGCTAAAAGTTGTTTTCAAGTTCGAACGAGTCAAGAATGAAGCCGTAAATTGCTATGAATTGTTTTCATGTTCAAACGAGCTAAGAATGATCCTACAAGAGTTTACAAGTTGTTTCCATGTACAAACGGGTAAAGAATGAAGCTAAAAATTGTTTTCAAGTTCGAACGAGTCAAGAATGAAGCCGTAAATTGCTATGAATTGTTTTCATGTTCAAACCAGCTAAGAATGATCCTACAAGAGTTTACAAGTTGTTTCCATGTGCAAACGGGTCAAGAATGAAGCTCCAAGTTGTTTTCAAGTTAGAACGAGTCAAAAATGAAGCCTTAAGTTGCTATGAATTGTTTTCATGTTTAAACGTGCTAAGAATGATCCTACAAGAGTTTACCAGTTATTTCCATGTACAAACGGGTCAAGAATGAAGCTACAAGTTATTTTCAAGTTCGAATAAGTCAAGAATGAAGCCTTAAATTGCTATGAATTGTGTTCATGTTCAAAGGAGCTAAGAATGATACTACAAGAGTTTACAAGTTGTTTCCATGTAGAAACGGGTCAAGAATGAAGCTACAAGTTGTTTTCAAGTTCGAACGAGTCAAGAATGAAGCCGTAAATTGCTATGAATTGTTTTCATGTTCAAACGAGCTAAGAATGATCCTACAAGAGTTTACAAGTTGTTTCCATGTACAAACGGGTCAAGAATGAAGCTCCAAGTTGTTTTCAAGTTAGAACGAGTCAAGAATGACGCCTTAAATTGCTATGAATTGTGTTCATGTTCAAACGAGCTAAGAATGATCCTACATGACTTTACAACTTGTTTCCATGTACAAACGGGTCAAGAATGAAGCTCCAAGTTGTTTTCAAGTTAGAACGAGTCAAAAATGAAGCCTCATATTGCTAAGAATTGTATTCATGTTCAAATTAGTTAAGAATAATCCTACACGAGTTTACAAGTTGTTTCCATCTACAAACGGGTCAAGAATGAAGCTAGAAGTTGTTTTCAAGTTCGAACGAGTCAAGAATGAAGCCTTAAATTGCTATGAATCGTTTTCATGTTCAAACGAGCTAAGAATGATCCTACAGGAGTTTACAAGTTGTTTCCATGTAGAAACGGGTCAAGAATGAAGCTACAAGTTGTTTTCAAGTTCGAACGAGTCAAGAATGAAGCCGTAAATTGCTATGAATTGTTTTCATGTTGAAACGAGCTAAGAATGATCCTACAAGAGTTTACAAGTTGTTTCCATGTACAAACGGGTCAAGAATGAAGCTCCAAGTTGTTTTCAAGTTAGAACGAGTCAAGAATGACGCCTTAAATTGCTATGAATTGTGTTCATGTTCAAACGAGCTAAGAATGATCCTACAGGAGTTTACAAGTTGTTTCCATGTAGAAACGGGTCAAGAATGAAGCTACAAGTTGTTTTCAAGTTCGAACGAGTCAAGAATGAAGCCGTAAATTGCTATGAATTGTTTTCATGTTGAAACGAGCTAAGAATGATCCTACAAGAGTTTACAAGTTGTTTCCATCTACAAACGGGTCAAGAATGAAGCTACAAGTAATTTTCAAGTTCGAATAAGTCAAGAATGAAGCCTTAAATTGCTATGAATCGTTTTCATGTTCAAACGAGCTAAGAATGATCCTAAAAGAGTTTACAAGTTGTTTCCATGTACAAACGGGTCAAGAAGGAAGCTCCAAGTTGTTTTCAAGTTCGAACGAGTTATAGCCTCAAATTGCTACGAATTGTTTTCATGTTCAAAATGAGTTAAGAATGATCCTACAAGAGTTTACAAGTTGTTTCCATGTACAAATGGGTCAAGAATGAAGCTACAAGTTGTTTTCAAGTTCGAACGAGTCAAGAATGAATGCTTAAATTGCTATGAATTGTTTTCATGTTTAAACGAGCTAAGAATGATCCTACGAGAGTTTACAAGTTGTTTCCATGTACAAACGGGTCAAGAATGAAGCTACAAGTTGTTTTCAAGTTCGAACGAGTCAAGAATGAAGCCGTAAATTGCTATGAATTGTTTTCATGTTCAAACGAGCTAAGAATGATCCTACAAGAGTTTACAAGTTGTTTCCATGTACAAACGGGTCAAGAATGAACCTCCAAGTTGTTTTCAAGTTAGAACGAGTCAAGAATGAAGCCTTAAATTGCAATGAATTGTCATGTTCAAACGAGCTAAGAATGATCCTACAAGAGTTTACAGGTTGTTTCCATGTAGAAACGGGTCAAGAATGAAGCTCCAAGTTGTTTTCAAGTTCGAACGAGTTATAGCCTCAAATTGCTACGAATTGTTTTCATGTTCAAAGAGTTAAGAATGATCCTACAAGAGTTTACAAGTTGTTTCCATGTACAAACGGGTCAAGAATGAAGCTACAAGTTGTTTTCAAGTTCGAACGAGTCAAGAATGAAGCCTTAAATTGCTATGAATTGTTTTCATGTTCAAACGAGCTAAGAATGATCCTACAAGAGTTTACAAGTTGTTTCCATGTACAAACGGGTCAATAATGAAGCTAAAAGTTGTTTTCAAGTTCGAACGAGTCCAGAATGAAGCCGTAAATTGCTATGAATTGTTTTCATGTTCAAACGAGCTAAGAATGATCCTACAAGAGTTTACAAGTTGTTTCCATGTACAAACGGGTAAAGAATGAAGCTAAAAATTGTTTTCAAGTTCGAACGAGTCAAGAATGAAGCCGTAAATTGCTATGAATTGTTTTCATGTTCAAACCAGCTAAGAATGATCCTACAAGAGTTTACAAGTTGTTTCCATGTGCAAACGGGTCAAGAATGAAGCTCCAAGTTGTTTTCAAGTTAGAACGAGTCAAAAATGAAGCCTTAAGTTGCTATGAATTGTTTTCATGTTTAAACGTGCTAAGAATGATCCTACAAGAGTTTACCAGTTATTTCCATGTACAAACGGGTCAAGAATGAAGCTACAAGTTATTTTCAAGTTCGAATAAGTCAAGAATGAAGCCTTAAATTGCTATGAATTGTGTTCATGTTCAAAGGAGCTAAGAATGATACTACAAGAGTTTACAAGTTGTTTCCATGTAGAAACGGGTCAAGAATGAAGCTATAAGTTGTTTTCAAGTTCGAACGAGTCAAGAATGAAGCCGTAAATTGCTATGAATTGTTTTCATGTTCAAACGAGCTAAGAATGATCCTACAAGAGTTTACAAGTTGTTTCCATGTACAAACGGGTCAAGAATGAAGCTAGAAGTTGTTTTTAAGTTCGAACGAGTCAAGAATGAGGGCTTAAATTGCTATGAGTTGTTTTCATGTTTAAACGAGCTAAGAATGATCCTACAAGAGTTTACAAGTTGTTTCCATGTACAAACGGGTCAAGAATGAAGCTACAAGTTGTTTTCAAGTTCGAACGAGTCAAGAATGAAGCCGTAAATTGCTATGAATTGTTTTCATGTTCAAACGAGCTAAGAATGATCCTACAAGAGTTTACAAGTTGTTTCCATGTACAAACGGGTCAAGAATGAAGCTCCAAGTTGTTTTCAAATTAGAACGAGTCAAGAATGAAGCCTTAAATTGCTATGAATTGTCATGTTCAAACGAGCTAAGAATGATCCTACAAGAGTTTACAAGTTGTTTTCATGTACAAACGGGTCAAGAATGAAGCTACAAGTTGTTTTCAAGTTCGAACGAGTCAAGAATGAAGCCGTAAATTGCTATGAATTGTTTTATGTTCAAACGAGTTAAGAATGATCCTACAAGACTTTACAAGTTGTTTCCATGTACAAACGGGTCAAGAATGAAGCTCCAAGTTGTTTTCAAGTTAGAACGAGTCAAGAATGAAGCCTTAAATTCTTGAAAACAACTTGGAGCTTCATTCTTGACCCGTTTGTACATGGAAACAACTTGTAAACTCCTGTAGGATCATTCTTAGCTCGTTTGAACATGAAAACAATTCATAGCAATTTGAGGCTATAACTCGTTCGAACTTGAAAACAAATTGGAGCTTCCTTCTTGACCCGTTTGTACATGGAAACAACTTGTAAACTCTTGTAGGATCATTCTTAGCTCGTTTGAACATGAACACAATTCATAGTAATTTAAGGCTTCATTCTTGACTCGTTCTAACTTGAAAACAACTTGGAACTTCATTCTTGACCCGTTTGTACATGGAAACAACTTGTAAACTCTTGTAGGATCATTCTTAGCTCGTTTGAACATGAAAACAATTCGTAGCAATTTGAGGCTATAACTCGTTCGAACTTGAAAACAACTTGGAGCTTCCTTCTTGACCCGTTTGTACATGGAAACAACTTGTAAACTCTTGTAGGATCATTCTTAGCTCGTTTGAACATGAACACAATTCATAGTAATTTAAGGCTTCATTCTTGACTCGTTCTAACTTGAAAACAACTTGGAGCTTCATTCTTGACCCGTTTGTACATGGAAACAACTTGTAAACTCCTGTAGGATCATTCTTAGCTCGTTTGAACATGAAAACAATTCATAGCAATTTAAGGCTTCATTCTTGACTCGTTCGAACTTGAAAACAACTTGGAAATTCATTCTTGACCCGTTTGTACATGGAAACAACTTGTAAACTCTTGTAGGATCATTCTTAGCTCGTTTGAACATGAAAACAATACATAGCAATTTACGGCTTCATTCTTGACTCGTTCGAACTTGAAAACAACTTGTAGTTTCATTCGTGACCCATTTGTACATGGAAACAACTGGTAAACTCTTGTAGGATCATTCTTAACTCATTTGAACATGAAAACAATTCGTAGCAATTTGAGGCTATAACTCGTTCGAACTTGAAAACAACTTGGAGCTTCCTTCTTGACCCGTTTGTACATGGAAACAACTTGTAAACTCTTGTAGGATCATTCTTAGCTCGTTTGAACATGAACACAATTCATAGTAATTTAAGGCTTCATTCTTGACTCGTTCTAACTTGAAAACAACTTGGAACTTCATTCTTGACCCGTTTGTACATGGAAACAACTTGTAAACTCTTGTAGGATCATTCTTAGCTCGTTTGAACATGAAAACAATTCATAGCAATTTACGGCTTCATTCTTGACTCGTTCGAACTTGAAAACAACTTGTAGCTTCATTCTTGACCCTTTTATACATGGAAACAACTTGTAAACTCTTGTAGGATCATTCTTAACTCATTTGAACATGAAAACAATTCGTAGCAATTTGAGGCTATAACTCGTTCGAACTTGAAAACAACTTGGATCTTCCTTCTTGACCCGTTCGTACATGGAAACAACTTGTAAACTCTTGTAGGATCATTCTTAGCTCGTTTCAACATGAAAATAATTCATAGCAATATAAGCCTTCATTCTTGACTCGTTCGAACTTGAAAACAACTTGTAGCTTCATTCTTGTACCATTTGTATATGGAAACAACTTGTGAACTCTTGTAGGATCATTCTTAACTCATTTGAACATGAAAACAATTCGTAGCAATTTGAGGCTATAACTCGTTCGAACTTGAAAACAACTTGGAGCTTCCTTCTTGACCCGTTTGTACATGCAAACAACTTGTAAACTCTTCTAGGATCATTCTTAGCTCGTTTGAACATGAAAACAATTCATAGCAATTTACGGCTTCATTCTTGACTCGTTCGAACTTGAAAACAACTTGGAAATTCATTCTTGACCCGTTTGTACATGGAAACAACTTGTAAACTCTTGTAGGATCATTCTTAACTTATTTGAACATGAAAACAATTCGTAGCAATTTGAGGCTATAACTCATTCGAACTTGAAAACAACTTGGATCTTCCTTCTTGACCCGTTCGTACATGGAAACAACTTGTAAACTCTTGTAGGATCATTCTTAGCTCGTTTCAACATGAAAATAATTCATAGCAATATAAGCCTTCATTCTTGACTCGTTCGAACTTGAAAATAACTTGTAGCTTCATTCTTGTACCATTTGTACATGGAAACAACTTGTGAACTCTTGTAGGATCATTCTTAACTCATTTGAACATGAAAACAATTCGTAGCAATTTGAGGCTATAACTCGTTCGAACTTGAAAACAACTTGGAGCTTCCTTCTTGACCCGTTTGTACATGCAAACAACTTGTAAACTCTTCTAGGATCATTCTTAGCTCGTTTGAACATGAAAACAATTCATAGCAATTTACGGCTTCATTCTTGACTCGTTCGAACTTGAAAACAACTTGGAAATTCATTCTTGACCCGTTTGTACATGGAAACAACTTGTAAACTCTTGTAGGATCATTCTTAACTTATTTGAACATGAAAACAATTCGTAGCAATTTGAGGCTATAACTCGTTCGAACTTGAAAACAACTTGGATCTTCCTTCTTGACCCATTCGTACATGGAAACAACTTGTAAACTCTTGTAGGATCATTCTTAGCTCGTTTCAACATGAAAATAATTCATAGCAATATAAGCCTTCATTCTTGACTCGTTCGAACTTGAAAACAACTTGTAGCTTCATTCTTGTACCATTTGTACATGGAAACAACTTGTGAACTCTTGTAGGATCATTCTTAACTCATTTGAACATGAAAACAATTCGTAGCAATTTGAGGCTATAACTCGTTCGAACTTGAAAACAACTTGTAGCTTCATTCTTGACCCGTTTGTACATGGAAACAAGTTGTAAACTCATGTAGGATCATTCTTAGCTCGTTTGAACATGAACACAATTCATAGCAATTTAAGGCTTCATTCTTGACTCGTTCGAACTTGAAAACAACTTGGAAATTCATTCTTGACCCGTTTGTACATGGAAACAACTTGTAAACTCTTGTAGGATCATTCTTAACTTATTTGAACATGAAAACAATTCGTAGCAATTTGAGGCTATAACTCGTTCGAACTTGAAAACAACTTGGATCTTCCTTCTTGACCCGTTCGTACATGGAAACAACTTGTAAACTCTTGTAGGATCATTCTTAGCTCGTTTGAACATGAAAACAATTCATAGCAATTTACGGCCTCATTCTTGACTCGTTCGAACTTGAAGCTTCATTCTTGACCCGTTTGTACATGGAAACAAGTTGTAAACTCATGTAGGATCATTCTTAGCTCGTTTGAACATGAACACAATTCATAGCAATTTAAGGCTTCATTCTTGACTCGTTCTAACTTGAAAACAACTTGGAACTTCATTCTTGACCCGTTTGTACATGGAAACAACTTGTAAACTCTTGCAAGATCATTCTTAGCTCGTTTGAACATGAAAACAATTCATACAATTTACGGCTTCATTCTTGACTCGTTCGAACTCGAAAACAACTTGTAGCTTCATTCTTGTACCATTTGTACATGGAAACAACTTGTGAACTCTTGTAGGATCATTCTTAACTCATTTGAACATGAAAACAATTCGTAGCAATTTGAGGCTATAACTCGTTCGAACTTGAAAACAACTTGGAGCTTCCTTCTTGACCCGTTTGTACATGGAAACAACTTGTAAACTCTTGTAGGATCATTCTTAGCTCGTTTGAACATGAAAACAATTCATAGCAATTTACGGCTTCATTCTTGACTCGTTCGAACTCGAAAACAACTTGTAGCTTCATTCTTGTACCATTTGTACATGGAAACAACTTGTGAACTCTTGTAGGATCATTCTTAACTCATTTGAACATGAAAACAATTCGTAGCAATTTGAGGCTATAACTCGTTCGAACTTGAAAACAACTTGTATCTTCATCTTGACCCGTTTGTACATGGAAACAAGTTATAAACTCATGTAGGATCATTCTTAGCTCGTTTGAACATGAACACAATTCATAGCAATTTAAGGCTTCATTCTTGACTCGTTCTAACTTGAAAACAACTTGGAGCTTCATTCTTGACCCGTTTGTACATGGAAACAACTTGTAAACTCCTGTAGGATCATTCTTAGCTCGTTTGAACATGAAAACAATTCATAGCAATTTAAGGCTTCATTCTTGACTCGTTCGAACTTGAAAACAACTTGGAAATTCATTCTTGACCCGTTTGTACATGGAAACAACTTGTAAACTCTTGTAGGATCATTCTTAGCTCGTTTGAACATGAAAACAATTCATAGCAATTTACGGCTTCATTCTTGACTCGTTCGAACTTGAAAACAACTTGTAGCTTCATTCGTGACCCATTTGTACATGGAAACAACTGGTAAACTCTTGTAGGATCATTCTTAACTCATTTGAACATGAAAACAATTCGTAGCAATTTGAGGCTATAACTCGTTCGAACTTGAAAACAACTTGGAGCTTCCTTCTTGACCCGTTTGTACATGGAAACAACTTGTAAACTCTTGTAGGATCATTCTTAGCTCGTTTGAACATGAACACAATTCATAGTAATTTAAGGCTTCATTCTTGACTCGTTCTAACTTGAAAACAACTTGGAACTTCATTCTTGACCCGTTTGTACATGGAAACAACTTGTAAACTCTTGTAGGATCATTCTTAGCTCGTTTGAACATGAAAACAATTCATAGCAATTTACGGCTTCATTCTTGACTCGTTCGAACTTGAAAACAACTTGTAGCTTCATTCTTGACCCTTTTATACATGGAAACAACTTGTAAACTCTTGTAGGATCATTCTTAACTCATTTGAACATGAAAACAATTCGTAGCAATTTGAGGCTATAACTCGTTCGAACTTGAAAACAACTTGGATCTTCCTTCTTGACCCGTTCGTACATGGAAACAACTTGTAAACTCTTGTAGGATCATTCTTAGCTCGTTTCAACATGAAAATAATTCATAGCAATATAAGCCTTCATTCTTGACTCGTTCGAACTTGAAAACAACTTGTAGCTTCATTCTTGTACCATTTGTACATGGAAACAACTTGTGAACTCTTGTAGGATCATTCTTAACTCATTTGAACATGAAAACAATTCGTAGCAATTTGAGTCTATAACTCGTTCGAACTTGAAAACAACTTGGAGCTTCCTTCTTGACCCGTTTGTACATGCAAACAACTTGTAAACTCTTCTAGGATCATTCTTAGCTCGTTTGAACATGAAAACAATTCATAGCAATTTACGGCTTCATTCTTGACTCGTTCGAACTTGAAAACAACTTGGAAATTCATTCTTGACCCGTTTGTACATGGAAACAACTTGTAAACTCTTGTAGGATCATTCTTAACTTATTTGAACATGAAAACAATTCGTAGCAATTTGAGGCTATAACTCGTTCGAACTTGAAAACAACTTGGATCTTCCTTCTTGACCCGTTCGTACATGGAAACAACTTGTAAACTCTTGTAGGATCATTCTTAGCTCGTTTCAACATGAAAATAATTCATAGCAATATAAGCCTTCATTCTTGACTCGTTCGAACTTGAAAACAACTTGTAGCTTCATTCTTGTACCATTTGTACATGGAAACAACTTGTGAACTCTTGTAGGATCATTCTTAACTCATTTGAACATGAAAACAATTCGTAGCAATTTGAGGCTATAACTCGTTCGAACTTGAAAACAACTTGGAGCTTCCTTCTTGACCCGTTTGTACATGCAAACAACTTGTAAACTCTTCTAGGATCATTCTTAGCTCGTTTGAACATGAAAACAATTCATAGCAATTTACGGCTTCATTCTTGACTCGTTCGAACTTGAAAACAACTTGGAAATTCATTCTTGACCCGTTTGTACATGGAAACAACTTGTAAACTCTTGTAGGATCATTCTTAACTTATTTGAACATGAAAACAATTCGTAGCAATTTGAGGCTATAACTCATTCGAACTTGAAAACAACTTGGATCTTCCTTCTTGACCCGTTCGTACATGGAAACAACTTGTAAACTCTTGTAGGATCATTCTTAGCTCGTTTCAACATGAAAATAATTCATAGCAATATAAGCCTTCATTCTTGACTCGTTCGAACTTGAAAACAACTTGTAGCTTCATTCTTGTACCATTTGTACATGGAAACAACTTGTGAACTCTTGTAGGATCATTCTTAACTCATTTGAACATGAAAACAATTCGTAGCAATTTGAGGCTATAACTCGTTCGAACTTGAAAACAACTTGTAGCTTCATTCTTGACCCGTTTGTACATGGAAACAAGTTGTAAACTCATGTAGGATCATTCTTAGCTCGTTTGAACATGAACACAATTCATAGCAATTTAAGGCTTCATTCTTGACTCGTTCGAACTTGAAAACAACTTGGAAATTCATTCTTGACCCGTTTGTACATGGAAACAACTTGTAAACTCTTGTAGGATCATTCTTAACTTATTTGAACATGAAAACAATTCGTAGCAATTTGAGGCTATAACTTGTTCGAACTTGAAAACAACTTGTAGCTTCATTCTTGACCCGTTTGTACATGGAAACAAGTTGTAAACTCATGTAGGATCATTCTTAGCTCGTTTGAACATGAACACAATTCATAGCAATTTAAGGCTTCATTCTTGACTCGTTCTAACTTGAAAACAACTTGGAACTTCATTCTTGACCCGTTTATACATGAAAACAACTTGTAAACTCTTGTAGGATCATTCTTAACTCATTTGAACATGAAAATAATTCGTAGCAATTTGAGACTATAACTCGTTCGAAGTTGAAAACAACTTGGAGCTTCCTTCTTCACCCGTTTGTACATGGAAACAACTTGTAAACTCTCATTCTTAGCTCGTTTGAACATGAAAACAATTCATAGCAATTTACGGCTTCATTCTTGACTCGTTCGGACTTGAAAACAACTTGTAGCTTCATTCTTGACCCGTTTGTACTTGGAAACAACTTGTAAACTCTTGTAGGATCATTCTTAGCTCGTTTGAACATGAAAACAATTCATAGCAATTTACGGCTTCATTCTTGACTCGTTCGAACTTGAAAACAACTTGTAGCTTCATTCTTGACCCGTTTCTACATGGAAACAACTTGTAAACTCTTGTAGGATCATTCTTGGCTCGTTTGAACATGACAATTCATAGCAATTTAAGGCTTCATTCTTGACTCGTTCTAACTTGAAAACAACTTGGAGCTTCCTTCTTGACCCGTTTGTACATGGAAACAACTTGTAAACTCTTGTAGGATCATTCTTAGCTCGTTTGAACATGAACACAATTCATAGCAATTTAAGGCTTCATTCTTGACTCGTTCGAACTTGAAAACAACTTGGAAATTCATTCTTGACCCGTTTGTACATGGAAACAACTTGTAAACTCTTGTAGGATCATTCTTAGCTCGTTTGAACATGAAAACAATTCATAGCAATTTACGGCTTCATTCTTGACTCGTTCGAACTTGAAAACAACTTGTAGCTTCATTCTTGACCCATTTGTACATGGAAACAACTTGTAAACTCTTGTAGGATCATTCTTAACTCATTTGAACATGAAAACAATTCGTAGCAATTTGAGGTTATAACTCGTTCGAACTTGAAAACAACTTGGAGCTTCCTTCTTGACCCGTTTGTACATGGAAACAACTTGTAAACTCTTGTAGGATTATTCTTAGCTCGTTTGAACATGAAAACAATTCATAGCAATTTACGGCTTCATTCTTGACTCGTTCGAACTTGAAAACAACTTGTATCTTCATTCTTGACCCGTTTGTACATGGAAACAAGTTGTGAACTCATGTAGGATCATTCTTAGCTCGTTTGAACATGAACACAATTCATAGCAATTTAAGGCTTCATTCTTGACTCGTTCTAACTTGAAAACAACTTGGAGCTTCATTCTTGACCCGTTTGTACATGGAAACAACTTGTAAACTCCTGTAGGATCATTCTTAGCTCGTTTGAACATGAAAACAATTCATAGCAATTTAAGGCTTCATTCTTGACTCGTTCGAACTTGAAAACAACTTGGAAATTCATTCTTGACCCGTTTGTACATGGAAACAACTTGTAAACTCTTGTAGGATCATTCTTAGCTCGTTTGAACATGAAAACAATTCATAGCAATTTACGGCTTCATTCTTGACTCGTTCGAACTTGAAAACAACTTGTAGCTTCATTCTTGACCCGTTTGTACATGGAAACAACTTGTAAACTCTTGTAGGATCATTCTTAGCTCGTTTGAACATGAAAACAATTCTTAGCAATTTAAGCCTTCATTCTTGACTCGTTCAAACTTGAAAACAACTTGGAGCTTCATTCTTGACTCGTTTCTACATGGAAACAACTTGTAAACTCTTGTAGGATCATTCTTAGCTCGTTTGAACATGACAATTCATAGCAATTTAAGGCTTCATTCTTGACTCATTCGAACTTGAAAACAACTTGTAGCTTCATTCTTGACCCGTTTGTACATGGAAACAACTTGTAAACTCCTGTAGGATCATTCTTAGCTCGTTTGAACATGCAAACAATTCATAGCAATTTAAGGCTTCATTCTTGACTCGTTCGAACTTGAAAACAACTTGGAAATTCATTCTTGACCCGTTTGTACATGGAAACAACTTGTAAACTCTTGTAGCATCATTCTTAGCTCGTTTGAACATGAAAACAATTCATAGCAATTTACGGCTTCATTCTTGACTCGTTCGAACTTGAAAACAACTTGTAGCTTCATTCTTGACCCGTTTCTACATGGAAACAACTTGTAAACTTTTGTAGGATCATTCTTAGCTCGTTTGAATATGACAACTCATAGCAATTTAAGGCTTCATTCTTGACTCGTTCTAACTTGAAAACAACTTGTAGCTTCATTCTTGACCCGTTTGTACATGGAAACAAGTTGTAAACTCATGTAGGATCATTCTTAGCTCGTTTGAACATGAACACAATTCATAGCAATTTAAGGCTTCATTCTTGACTCGTTCTAACTTGAAAACAACTTGGAACTTCATTCTTGACCCGTTTGTACATGGAAACAACTTGTAAACTCTTGTAGGATCATTCTTAGCTCGTTTGAACATTAAAACAATTTATAGCAATTTAAGGCTTCATTCTTGACTCGTTCTAACTTGAAAACAACTTGGAGCTTCCTTCTTGACCTGTTTGTACATGGAAACAACTTGTAAACTCTTGTAGGATCATTCTTAGCTCGTTTGAACATGAACACAATTCATAGCAATTTAAGGCTTCATTCTTGACTCGTTCGAACTTGAAAACAACTTGGAAATTCATTCTTGACCCGTTTGTACATGGAAACAACTTGTAAACTCTTGTAGGATCATTCTTAGCTCGTTTGAACATGAAAACAATTCATAGCAATTTACGGCTTCATTCTTGACTCGTTCGAACTTGAAAACAACTTGTAGCTTCATTCTTGATCCATTTGTACATGGAAACAACTTGTAAACTCTTGTAGGATCATTCTTAACTCATTTGAACATGAAAACAATTCGTAGCAATTTGAGGTTATAACTCGTTCGAACTTGAAAACAACTTGGAGCTTCCTTCTTGACCCGTTTGTACATGGAAACAACTTGTAAACTCTTGTAGGATTATTCTTAGCTCGTTTGAACATGAAAACAATTCATAGCAATTTACGGCTTCATTCTTGACTCGTTCGAACTTGAAAACAACTTGTATCTTCATTCTTGACCCGTTTGTACATGGAAACAAGTTGTGAACTCATGTAGGATCATTCTTAGCTCGTTTGAACATGAACACAATTCATAGCAATTTAAGGCTTCATTCTTGACTCGTTCTAACTTGAAAACAACTTGGAGCTTCATTCTTGACCCGTTTGTACATGGAAACAACTTGTAAACTCCTGTAGGATCATTCTTAGCTCGTTTGAACATGAAAACAATTCATAGCAATTTAAGGCTTCATTCTTGACTCGTTCGAACTTGAAAACAACTTGGAAATTCATTCTTGACCCGTTTGTACATGGAAACAACTTGTAAACTCTTGTAGGATCATTCTTAGCTCGTTTGAACATGAAAACAATTCATAGCAATTTACGGCTTCATTCTTGACTCGTTCGAACTTGAAAACAACTTGTAGCTTCATTCTTGACCCGTTTGTACATGGAAACAACTTGTAAACTCTTGTAGGATCATTCTTAGCTCGTTTGAACATGAAAACAATTCTTAGCAATTTAAGCCTTCATTCTTGACTCGTTCAAACTTGAAAACAACTTGGAGCTTCATTCTTGACTCGTTTCTACATGGAAACAACTTGTAAACTCTTGTAGGATCATTCTTAGCTCGTTTGAACATGACAATTCATAGCAATTTAAGGCTTCATTCTTGACTCATTCGAACTTGAAAACAACTTGTAGCTTCATTCTTGACCCGTTTGTACATGGAAACAACTTGTAAACTCCTGTAGGATCATTCTTAGCTCGTTTGAACATGAAAACAATTCATAGCAATTTAAGGCTTCATTCTTGACTCGTTCGAACTTGAAAACAACTTGGAAATTCATTCTTGACCCGTTTGTACATGGAAACAACTTGTAAACTCTTGTAGCATCATTCTTAGCTCGTTTGAACATGAAAACAATTCATAGCAATTTACGGCTTCATTCTTGACTCGTTC
Organism: Oenanthe sinensis; assembly: GCA_028671895.1. NCBI lineage: Eukaryota > Viridiplantae > Streptophyta > Magnoliopsida > Apiales > Apiaceae > Oenanthe > Oenanthe sinensis. Next base: position 29,704,481 of record CM053799.1, on the reverse strand, counting down.
GAACTTGAAAACAACTTGTAGCTTCATTCTTGACCCGTTTCTACATGGAAACAACTTGTAAACTTTTGTAGGATCATTCTTAGCTCGTTTGAATATGACAACTCATAGCAATTTAAGGCTTCATTCTTGACTCGTTCTAACTTGAAAACAACTTGTAGCTTCATTCTTGACCCGTTTGTACATGGAAACAAGTTGTAAACTCATGTAGGATCATTCTTAGCTCGTTTGAACATGAACACAATTCATAGCAATTTAAGGCTTCATTCTTGACTCGTTCTAACTTGAAAACAACTTGGAACTTCATTCTTGACCCGTTTGTACATGGAAACAACTTGTAAACTCTTGTAGGATCATTCTTAGCTCGTTTGAACATTAAAACAATTTATAGCAATTTAAGGCTTCATTCTTGACTCGTTCGAACTTGAAAATAACTAGTAGCTTCATTCTTGACCCGTTTATACATGGAAATAACTTGTAAACTCTTGTAGGATCATTCTTAGCTCGTTTAAACATGAAAACCATTCATAGCAATTTAAGCCTTCATTCTTGACTCGTTCGAACTTGAAAACAACTTGTAGCTTCATTCTTGACCCGTTTGTACATGGAAACAACTTGTAAACTCTTGTAGGATCATTCTTAGCTCGTTTGAACATGAAAACAATTCATAGCAATTTACGGCTTCATTCTTGACTCGTTCGAACTTGAAAACAACTTGTAGCTTCATTCTTGACCCGTTTGTACATGGAAACAAGTTGTAAACTCATGTAGGATCATTCTTAGCTCGTTTGAACATGAACACAATTCATAGCAATTTAAGGCTTCATTCTTGACTCGTTCTAACTTGAAAACAACTTGGAACTTCATTCTTGACCCGTTTGTACATGGAAACAACTTGTAAACTCTTGCAGGATCATTCTTAGCTCGTTTGAACATGAAAACAATTCATACAATTTACGGCTTCATTCTTGACTCGTTCGAACTTGAAAATAACTTGTAGCTTCATTCTTGACCCGTTTGTACATGGAAACAACTTGTAAACCCTTGTAGGATCATTCTTAGCTCGTTTGAACATGAAAACAATTCATAGCAATTTACGGCTTCATTCTTGACTCGTTCGAACTTGAAAACAACGTGTAGCTTCATTCTTGACCCATTTGTACATGGAAACAACTTGTAAACTCTTGTAGGATCATTCTTAACTCATTTGAACATGAAAACAATTCGTAGCAATTTGAGGTTATAACTCGTTCGAACTTGAAAACAACTTGGAGCTTCCTTCTTGACCCGTTTGTACATGGAAACAACTTGTAAACTCTTGTAGGATCATTCTTAGCTCGTTTGAACATGAAAACAATTCATAGCAATTTACGGCTTCATTCTTGACTCGTTCGAACTTGAAAACAACTTGTAGCTTCATTCTTGACCCGTTTCTACATGGAAACAACTTCTAAACTCTTGTAGGATCATTCTTAGCTCGTTTGAACATGACAATTCATAGCCGTTTAAGGCTTCATTCTTGACTCATTCGAACTTGAAAACAACTTGGAACTTCATTCTTGACCCGTTTGTACATGGAAACAACTTGTAAACTCTTGCAGGATCATTCTTAGCTCGTTTGAACATGAAAACAATTCATAGCAATTTACGGCTTCATTCTTGACTCGTTCGAACTTGAAAACAACTTGTAGCTTCATTCTTGACCCGTTTGTACATGGAAACAACTTGTAAACTCTTGTAAAATCATTCTTAACTCGTTTGAACATGAAAACAATTTATAGCAATTTAAGGCTTTATTCTTGACTCGTTCGAACTTGAAAATAACTTGTAGCTTCATTCTTGACCCGTTTGTACATGCAAATAACTTGTAAACTCTTGTAGGATCATTCTTAGCTCGTTTGAACATGAAAACAATTCATAGCAATTTACTGCTTCATTCTTGACTCGTTCGAACTTGAAAACAACTTGTAGCTTCATTCTTGACCCGTTTGTACATGGAAACAACTTATAACTCTTGTAGGATCATTCTTAGCTCGTTTGAACATGACAATTCATAGCAATTTAAGGCTTCATTCTTGACTCGTTCGAACTTGAAAACAACTTGTAGCTTCATTCTTGACCCATTTGTACATGGAAACAACTTGTAAACTCTTGTAGGATCATTCTTAACTCATTTGAACATGAAAACAATTCGTAGCAATTTGAGGTTATAACTCGTTCGAACTTGAAAACAAGTTGGAGCTTCCTTCTTGACCCGTTTGTACATGGAAACAACTTGTAAACTCTTGTAGGATCATTCTTAGCTCGTTTGAACATGAAAACAATTCATAGCAATTTACTGCTTCATTCTTGACTCGTTCGAACTTGAAAACAACTTGTAGCTTCATTCTTGACCCGTTTGTACATGGAAACAACTTATAACTCTTGTAGGATCATTCTTAGCTCGTTTGAACATGACAATTCATAGCAATTTAAGGCTTCATTCTTGACTCGTTCGAACTTGAAAACAACTTGTAGCTTCATTCTTGACCCATTTGTACATGGAAACAACTTGTAAACTCTTGTAGGATCATTCTTAACTCATTTGAACATGAAAACAATTCGTAGCAATTTGAGGTTATAACTCGTTCGAACTTGAAAACAAGTTGGAGCTTCCTTCTTGACCCGTTTGTACATGGAAACAACTTGTAAACTCTTGTAGGATCATTCTTAGCTCGTTTGAACATGAAAACAATTCATAGCAATTTACGGCTTCATTCTTGACTCGTTCGAACTTGAAAACAACTTGTAGCTTCATTCTTGACCCGTTTGTACATGGAAACAAGTTGTAAACTCATGTAGGATCATTCTTAGCTCGTTTGAACATGAACACAATTCATAGCAATTTAAGGCTTCATTCTTGACTCGTTCTAACTTGAAAACAACTTGGAACTTCATTCTTGACCCGTTTGTACATGGAAACAACTTGTAAACCCTTGTAGGATCATTCTTAGCTCGTTTGAACATGAAAGCAATTCATAGCAATTTACGGCTTCATTCTTGACTCGTTCGAAGTTGAAAACAACGTGTAGCTTCATTCTTGACCCATTTGTACATGGAAACAACTTGTAAACTCTTGTAGGATCATTCTTAACTCATTTGAACATGAAAACAATTCGTAGCAATTTGAGGTTATAACTCGTTCGAACTTGAAAACAACTTGGAGCTTCCTTCTTGACCCGTTTGTACATGGAAACAACTTGTAAACTCTTGTAGGATCATTCTTAGCTCGTTTGAACATGAAAACAATTCATAGCAATTTACGGCTTCATTCTTGACTCGTTCGAACTTGAAAACAACTTGTAGCTTCATTCTTGACCCGTTTGTACATGGAAACAACTTGTAAACTCTTGTAAAATCATTCTTAACTCGTTTGAACATGAAAACAATTTATAGCAATTTAAGGCTTTATTCTTGACTCATTCGAACTTGAAAATAACTTGTAGCTTCATTCTTGACCCGTTTGTACATGCAAATAACTTGTAAACTTTTGTAGGATCATTCTTAGCTCGTTTGAACATGAAAACAATTCATAGCAATTTACTGCTTCATTCTTGACTCGTTCGAACTTGAAAACAACTTGTAGCTTCATTCTTGACCCGTTTGTACATGGAAACAACTTATAACTCTTGTAGGATCATTCTTAGCTCGTTTGAACATGACAACTCATAGCAATTTAAGGCTTCATTCTTGACTCGTTCGAACTTGAAAACAACTTGTAGCTTCATTCTTGACCCATTTGTACATGGAAACAACTTGTAAACTCTTGTAGGATCATTCTTAACTCATTTGAACATGAAAACAATTCGTAGCAATTTGAGGTTATAACTCGTTCGAACTTGAAAACAAGTTGGAGCTTCCTTCTTGACCCGTTTGTACATGGAAACAACTTGTAAACTCTTGTAGGATCATTCTTAGCTCGTTTGAACATGAAAACAATTCATAGCAATTTACTGCTTCATTCTTGACTCGTTCGAACTTGAAAACAACTTGTAGCTTCATTCTTGACCCGTTTGTACATGGAAACAACTTATAACTCTTGTAGGATCATTCTTAGCTCGTTTGAACATGACAATTCATAGCAATTTAAGGCTTCATTCTTGACTCGTTCGAACTTGAAAACAACTTGTAGCTTCATTCTTGACCCATTTGTACATGGAAACAACTTGTAAACTCTTGTAGGATCATTCTTAACTCATTTGAACATGAAAACAATTCGTAGCAATTTGAGGTTATAACTCGTTCGAACTTGAAAACAAGTTGGAGCTTCCTTCTTGACCCGTTTGTACATGGAAACAACTTGTAAACTCTTGTAGGATGATTCTTAGCTCGTTTGAACATGAAAACAATTCATAGCAATTTACTGCTTCATTCTTGACTCGTTCTAACTTGAAAACAACTTGTAGCTTCATTCTTGACCCGTTTGTACATGGAAACAAGTTGTAAACTCATGTAGGATCATTCTTAGCTCGTTTGAACATGAACACAATTCATAGCAATTTAAGGCTTCATTCTTGACTCGTTCTAACTTGAAAACAACTTGGAACTTCATTCTTGACCCGTTTGTACATGGAAACAACTTGTAAACTCTTGTAGGATCATTCTTAGCTCGTTTGAACATTAAAACAATTTATAGCAATTTAAGGCTTCATTCTTGACTCGTTCGAACTTGAAAATAACTAGTAGCTTCATTCTTGACCCGTTTATACATGGAAATAACTTGTAAACTCTTGTAGGATCATTCTTAGCTCGTTTAAACATGAAAACCATTCATAGCAATTTAAGCCTTCATTCTTGACTCGTTCGATCTTGAAAACAACTTGTAGCTTCATTCTTGACCCGTTTGTACATGGAAACAACTTGTAAACTCTTGTAGGATCATTCTTAGCACGTCTGAACATGAAAACAATTCATAGCAATTTACGGCTTCATTCTTGACTCGTTCGAACTTGAAAACAACTTGTAGCTTCATTCTTGACCCGTTTCTACATGGAAACAACTTCTAAACTCTTGTCGGATCATTCTTAGCTCGTTTGAACATGACAATTCATAGCAATTTAAGGCTTCATTCTTGACTCGTTCGAACTTGAAAACAACTTGTAGCTTCATTCTTGACCCGTTTGTACATGGAAATAACTTGTAAACTCTTGTAGGATCATTCTTAGCTCGTTTCAACATGAAAACAATTCATAGCAATTTAAGCCTTCATTCTTGACTCGTTCGAACTTGAAAACAACTTGTAACTTCATTCTTGACCCATTTGTACATGGAAACAACTTGTAAACTCTTGTAGGATCATTCTTAACTCATTTGAACATGAAAACATTTCGTAGCAATTTGAGGTTATAACTCGTTCGAACTTGAAAACAACTTGGAGCTTCCTTCTTGACACGTTTGTACATGGAAACAACTTGTAAACTCTTGTAGGATCATTCTTAGCTCGTTTGAACATGAAAACAATTCATAGCAATTTACGGCTTCATTCTTGACTCGTTCGAACTTGAAAACAACTTGTAGCTTCATTCTTGACCCGTTTGTACATGGAAACAAGTTGTAAACTCATGTAGGATCATTCTTAGCTGGTTTGAACATGAACACAATTCATAGCAATTTAAGGCTTCATTCTTGACTCGTTCTAACTTGAAAACAACTTGGAACTTCATTCTTCACCCGTTTGTACATGGAAACAACTTGTAAACTCTTGCAGGATCATTCTTAGCTCGTTTGAACATGAAAACAATTCATATAATTTACGGCTTCATTCTTGACTCGTTCGAACTTGAAAATAACTTGTAGCTTCATTCTTGACTCGTTTGTACATGGAAACAACTTGTAAACCCTTGTAGGATCATTCTTAGCTCGTTTGAACATGAAAACAATTCATAGCAATTTACGGCTTCATTCTTGACTCGTTCGAACTTGAAAACAACTTGTAGCTTCATTCTTGACCCATTTGTACATGGAAACAACTTGTAAACTCTTGTAGGATCATTCTTAACTCATTTGAACATGAAAACAATTCGTAGCAATTTGAGGTTATAACTCGTTCGAACTTGAAAACAAGTTGGAGCTTCCTTCTTGACCCGTTTGTACATGGAAACAACTTGTAAACTCTTGTAGGATCATTCTTAGCTCGTTTGAACATGAAAACAATTCATAGCAATTTACTGCTTCATTCTTGACTCGTTCGAACTTGAAAACAACTTGTAGCTTCATTCTTGACCCGTTTGTACATGGAAACAACTTATAACTCTTGTAGGATCATTCTTAGCTCGTTTGAACATGACAATTCATAGCAATTTAAGGCTTCATTCTTGACTCGTTCGAACTTGAAAACAACTTGTAGCTTCATTCTTGACCCATTTGTACATGGAAACAACTTGTAAACTCTTGTAGGATCATTCTTAGCTCGTTTGAACATGAAAGCAATTCATAGCAATTTACGGCTTCATTCTTGACTCGTTCGAACTTGAAAACAACTTGTAGCTTCATTCTTGACCCGTTTGTACATGGAAACAACTTGTAAACTCTTGTAAAATCATTCTTAACTCGTTTGAACATGAAAACAATTTATAGCAATTTAAGGCTTTATTCTTGACTCATTCGAACTTGAAAATAACTTGTAGCTTCATTCTTGACCCGTTTGTACATGCAAATAACTTGTAAACTCTTGTAGGATCATTCTTAGCTCGTTTGAACATGAAAACAATTCATAGCAATTTACTGCTTCATTCTTGACTCGTTCGAACTTGAAAACAACTTGTAGCTTCATTCTTGACCCGTTTGTACATGGAAACAACTTATAACTCTTGTAGGATCATTCTTAGCTCGTTTGAACATGACAATTCATAGCAATTTAAGGCTTCATTCTTGACTCGTTCGAACTTGAAAACAACTTGTAGCTTCATTCTTGACCCATTTGTACATGGAAACAACTTGTAAACTCTTGTAGGATCATTCTTAACTCATTTGAACATGAAAACAATTCGTAGCAATTTGAGGTTACAACTCGTTCGAATTTGAAAACAAGTTGGAGCTTCCTTCTTGACCCGTTTGTACATGGAAACAACTTGTAAACTCTTGTAGGATCATTCTTACCTCGTTTGAACATGAAAACAATTCATAGCAATTTACTGCTTCATTCTTGACTCGTTCGAACTTGAAAACAACTTGTAGCTTCATTCTTGACCCGTTTGTACATGGAAACAACTTATAACTCTTGTAGGATCATTCTTAGCTCGTTTGAACATGACAATTCATAGCAATTTAAGGCTTCATTCTTGACTCGTTCGAACTTGAAAACAACTTGTAGCTTCATTCTTGACCCATTTGTACATGGAAACAACTTTTAAACTCTTGTAGGATCATTCTTAACTCATTTGAACATGAAAACAATTCGTAGCAATTTGAGGTTATAACTCGTTCGAACTTGAAAACAAGTTGGAGCTTCCTTCTTGACCCGTTTGTACATGGAAACAACTTGTAAACTCTTGTAGGATCATTCTTAGCTCGTTTGAACATGGACACAATTCATAGCAATTTAAGGCTTCATTCTTGACTCGTTCTAACTTGAAAACAACTTGGAACATCATTCTTGACCCGTTTGTACATGGAAACAACTTGTAAACTCTTGTAGGATCATTCTTAGCTCGTTTGAACATTAAAACAATTTATAGCAATTTAAGGCTTCATTCTTGACTCGTTCGAACTTGAAAATAACTAGTAGCTTCATTCTTGACCCGTTTATACATGGAAATAACTTGTAAACTCTTGTAGGATCATTCTTAGCTCGTTTAAACATGAAAACCATTCATAGCAATTTAAGCCTTCATTCTTGACTCGTTCGAACTTGAAAACAACTTGTAGCTTCATTCTTGACCCGTTTGTACATGGAAACAACTTGTAAACTCTTGTAGGATCATTCTTAGCACGTCTGAACATGAAAACAATTCATAGCAATTTACGGCTTCATTCTTGACTCGTTCGAACTTGAAAACAACTTGTAGCTTCATTCTTGACCCGTTTGTACATGGAAACAAGTTGTAAACTCATGTAGGATCATTCTTAGCTCGTTTGAACATGAACACAATTCATAGCAATTTAAGGCTTCATTCTTGACTCGTTCTAACTTGAAAACAACTTGGAACTTCATTCTTGACCCGTTTGTACATGGAAACAACTTGTAAACTCTTGTAGGATCATTCTTAGCTCGTTTGAACATTAAAACAATTTATAGCAATTTAAGGCTTCATTCTTGACTCGTTCGAACTTGAAAATAACTAGTAGCTTCATTCTTGACCCGTTTATACACGGAAATAACTTGTAAACTCTTGTAGGATCATTCTTAGCTCGTTTAAACATGAAAACCATTCATAGCAATTTAAGCCTTCATTCTTGACTCGTTCGAACTTGAAAACAACTTGTAGCTTCATTCTTGACCCGTTTGTACATGGAAACAACTTGTAAACTCTTGTAGGATCATTCTTAGCACGTCTGAACATGAAAACAATTCATAGCAATTTACGGCTTCATTCTTGACTCGTTCGAACTTGAAAACAACTTGTAGCTTCATTCTTGACCCGTTTCTACATGGAAACAACTTCTAAACTCTTGTAGGATCATTCTTAGCTCGTTTGAACATGACAATTCATAGCAATTTAAGGCTTCATTCTTGACTCGTTCGAACTTGAAAACAACTTGTAGCTTCATTCTTGACCCGTTTGTACATGGAAATGACTTGTAAACTCTTGTAGGATCATTCTTAGCTCGTTTCAACATGAAAACAATTCATAGCAATTTAAGCCTTCATTCTTGACTCGTTCGAACTTGAAAACAACTTGTAGCTTCATTCTTGACCCATTTGTACATGGAAACAACTTGTAAACTCTTGTAGGATCATTCTTAACTCATTTGAACATGAAAACATTTCGTAGCAATTTGAGGTTATAACTCGTTCGAACTTGAAAACAACTTGGAGCTTCCTTCTTGACACGTTTGTACATGGAAACAACTTGTAAACTCTTGTAGGATCATTCTTAGCTCGTTTGAACATGAAAACAATTCATAGCGATTTACGGCTTCATTCTTGACTCGTTCGAACTTGAAAACAACTTGTAGCTTCATTCTTGACCCGTTTGTACATGGAAACAAGTTGTAAACTCATGTAGGATCATTCTTAGCTCGTTTGAACATGAACACAATTCATAGCAATTTAAGGCTTCATTCTTGACTCGTTCTAACTTGAAAACAACTTGGAACTTCATTCTTCACCCGTTTGTACATGGAAACAACTTGTAAACTCTTGCAGGATCATTCTTAGCTCGTTTGAACATGAAAACAATTCATACAATTTACGGCTTCATTCTTGACTCGTTCGAACTTGAAAATAACTTGTAGCTTCATTCTTGACCCGTTTGTACATGGAAACAACTTGTAAACCCTTGTAGGATCATTCTTAGCTCGTTTGAACATGAAAACAATTCATAGCAATTTACGGCTTCATTCTTGACTCGTTCGAACTTGAAAACAACTTGTAGCTTCATTCTTGACCCATTTGTACATGGAAACAACTTGTAAACTCTTGTAGGATCATTCTTAACTCATTTGAACATGAAAACAATTCGTAGCAATTTGAGGTTATAACTCGTTCGAACTTGAAAACAAGTTGGAGCTTCCTTCTTGACCCGTTTGTACATGGAAACAACTTGTAAACTCTTGTAGGATCATTCTTAGCTCGTTTGAACATGAAAACAATTCATTGCAATTTACTGCTTCATTCTTGACTCGTTCGAACTTGAAAACAACTTGTAGCTTCATTCTTGACCCGTTTGTACATGGAAACAACTTATAACTCTTGTAGGATCATTCTTAGCTCGTTTGAACATGACAATTCATAGCAATTTAAGGCTTCATTCTTGACTCGTTCGAACTTGAAAACAACTTGTAGCTTCATTCTTGACCCATTTGTACATGGAAACAACATGTAAACTCTTGTAGGATCATTCTTAACTCATTTGAACATGAAAACAATTCGTAGCAATTTGAGGTTATAACTCGTTCGAACTTGAAAACAAGTTGGAGCTTCCTTCTTGACCCGTTTGTACATGGAAACAACTTGTAAACTCTTGTAGGATCATTCTTAGATCGTTTGAACATGAAAACAATTCATAGCAATTTACGGCTTCATTCTTGACTCGTTCGAACTTGAAAACAACTTATAGCTTCATTCTTGACCCGTTTGTACATGGAAACAACTTGTAAACTCTTGTAGGATCATTCTTAGCTCGTTTGAACATGAAAACAATTCATAGCAATTTACGGCTTCATTCTTGACTCGTTCGAACTTGAAAACAACTTGTAGCTTCATTCTTGACCCGTTTTTACATGGAAACAACTTGTAAACTTTTGTAGGATCATTCTTAGCTCGTTTGAATATGACAATTCATAGCAATTTAAGGCTTCATTCTTGACTCGTTCTAACTTGAAAACAACTTGTAGCTTCATTCTTGACCCGTTTGTACATGGAAACAAGTTGTAAACTCATGTAGGATCATTCTTAGCTCGTTTGAACATGAACACAATTCATAGCAATTTAAGGCTTCATTCTTGACTCGTTCTAACTTGAAAACAACTTGGAACTTCATTCTTGACCCGTTTGTACATGGAAACAACTTGTAAACTCTTGTAGGATCATTCTTAGCTCGTTTGAACATTAAAACAATTTATAGCAATTTAAGGCTACATTCTTGACTCGTTCGAACTTGAAAATAACTAGTAGCTTCATTCTTGACCCGTTTATACATGGAAATAACTTGTAAACTCTTGTAGGATCATTCTTAGCTCGTTTAAACATGAAAACCATTCTTAGCAATTTAAGCCTTCATTCTTGACTCGTTCGAACTTGAAAACAACTTGTAGCTTCATTCTTGACCCGTTTGTACATGGAAACAACTTGTAAACTCTTGTAGGATCATTCTTAGCTCGTTTGAACATGAAAACAATTCATAGCAATTTACGGCTTCATTCTTGACTCGTTCGAACTTGAAAACAACTTGTAGCTTCATTCTTGACCCGTTTGTACATGGAAACAAGTTGTAAACTCATGTAGGATCATTCTTAGCTCGTTTGAACATGAACACAATTCATAGCAATTTAAGGCTTCATTCTTGACTCGTTCTAACTTGAAAACAACTTGGAACTTCATTCTTGACCCGTTTGTACATGGAAACAACTTGTAAACCCTTGTAGGATCATTCTTAGCTCGTTTGAACATGAAAACAATTCATAGCAATTTACGGCTTCATTCTTGACTCGTTCGAAGTTGAAAACAACGTGTAGCTTCATTCTTGACCCCTTTGTACATGGAAACAACTTGTAAACTCTTGTAGGATCATTCTTAACTCATTTGAACATGAAAACAATTCGTAGCAATTTGAGGTTATAACTCGTTCGAACTTGAAAACAACTTGGAGCTTCCTTCTTGACCCGTTTGTACATGGAAACAACTTGTAAACTCTTGTAGGATCATTCTTAGCTCGTTTGAACATGAAAACAATTCATAGCAATTTACGGCTTCATTCTTGACTCGTTCGAACTTGAAAACAACTTGTAGCTTCATTCTTGACCCGTTTCTACATGGAAACAACTTCTAAACTCTTGTAGGATCATTCTTAGCTCGTTTGAACATGACAATTCATAGCCGTTTAAGGCTTCATTCTTGACTCATTCGAACTTGAAAACAACTTGGAACTTCATTCTTGACCCGTTTGTACATGGAAACAACTTGTAAACTCTTGCAGGATCATTCTTAGCTCGTTTGAACATGAAAACAATTCATAGCAATTTACGGCTTCATTCTTGACTCGTTCGAACTTGAAAACAACTTGTAGCTTCATTCTTGACCCGTTTGTACATGGAAACAACTTGTAAACTCTTGTAAAATCATTCTTAACTCGTTTGAACATGAAAACAATTTATAGCAATTTAAGGCTTTATTCTTGACTCGTTCGAACTTGAAAATAACTTGTAGCTTCATTCTTGACCCGTTTGTACATGCAAATAACTTGTAAACTCTTGTAGGATTATTCTTAGCTCGTTTGAACATGAAAACAATTCATAGCAATTTACTGCTTCATTCTTGACTCGTTCGAACTTGAAAACAACTTGTAGCTTCATTCTTGACCCGTTTGTACAAGGAAACAACTTATAACTCTTGTAGGATCATTCTTAGCTCGTTTGAACATGACAATTCATAGCAATTTAAGGCTTCATTCTTGACTCGTTCGAACTTGAAAACAACTTGTAGCTTCATTCTTGACCCATTTGTACATGGAAACAACTTGTAAACTCTTGTAGGATCATTCTTAACTCATTTGAACATGAAAACAATTCGTAGCAATTTGAGGTTATAACTCGTTCGAACTTGAAAACAAGTTGGAGCTTCCTTCTTGACCCGTTTGTACATGGAAACAACTTGTAAACTCTTGTAGGATCATTCTTAGCTCGTTTGAACATGAAAACAATTCATAGCAATTTACTGCTTCATTCTTGACTCGTTCGAACTTGAAAACAACTTGTAGCTTCATTCTTGACCCGTTTGTACATGGAAACAACTTATAACTCTTGTAGGATCATTCTTAGCTCGTTTGAACATGACAATTCATAGCAATTTAAGGCTTCATTCTTGACTCGTTCGAACTTGAAAACAACTTGTAGCTTCATTCTTGACCCATTTGTACATGGAAACAACTTGTAAACTCTTGTAGGATCATTCTTAACTCATTTGAACATGAAAACAATTCGTAGCAATTTGAGGTTATAACTCGTTCGAACTTGAAAACAAGTTGGAGCTTCCTTCTTGACCCGTTTGTACATGGAAACAGCTTGTAAACTCTTGTAGGATCATTCTTAGCTCGTTTGAACATGAAAACAATTCATAGCAATTTACTGCTTCATTCTTGACTCGTTCTAACTTGAAAACAACTTGTAGCTTCATTCTTGACCCTTTGTACATGGAAACAAGTTGTAAACTCATGTAGGATCATTCTTAGCTCGTTTGAACATGAACACAATTCATAGCAATTTAAGGCTTCATTCTTGACTCGTTCTAACTTGAAAACAACTTGGAACTTCATTCTTGACCCGTTTGTACATGGAAACAACTTGTAAACTCTTGTAGGATCATTCTTAGCTCGTTTGAACATTAAAACAATTTATAGCAATTTAAGGCTTCATTCTTGACTCGTTCGAACTTGAAAATAACTAGTAGCTTCATTCTTGACCCGTTTATACATGGAAATAACTTGTAAACTCTTGTAGGATCATTCTTAGCTCGTTTAAACATGAAAACCATTCATAGCAATTTAAGCCTTCATTCTAGACTCGTTCGAACTTGAAAACAACTTGTAGCTTCATTCTTGACCCGTTTGTACATGGAAACAACTTGTAAACTCTTGTAGGATCATTCTTAGCACGTCTGAACATGAAAACAATTCATAGCAATTTACGGCTTCATTCTTGACTCGTTCGAACTTGAAAACAACTTGTAGCTTCATTCTTGACCCGTTTCTACATGGAAACAACTTCTAAACTCTTGTAGGATCATTCTTAGCTCGTTTGAACATGACAATTCATAGCAATTTAAGGCTTCATTCTTGACTCATTCGAACTTGAAAACAACTTGTAGCTTCATTCTTGACCCGTTTGTACATGGAAATAACTTGTAAACTCTTGTAGGATCATTCTTAGCTCGTTTCAACATGAAAACAATTCATAGCAATTTAAGCCTTCATTCTTGACTCGTTCGAACTTGAAAACAACTTGTAGCTTCATTCTTGACCCATTTCTACATGGAAACAAGTTGTAAACTCATGTAGGATCATTCTTAGCTCGTTTGAACATGAACACAATTCATAGCAATTTAAGGCTTCATTCTTGACTCGTTCTAACTTGAAAACAACTTGGAACTTAATTCTTCACCCGTTTGTACATGGAAACAACTTGTAAACTTTTGCAGGATCATTCTTAGCTCGTTTGAACATGAAAACAATTCATACAATTTACGGCTTCATTCTTGACTCGTTCGAACTTGAAAATAACTTGTAGCTTCATTCTTGACCCGTTTGTACATGGAAACAACTTGTAAACCCTTGTAGGATCATTCTTAGCTCGTTTGAACATGAAAACAATTCATAGCAATTTACGGCTTCATTCTTGACTCGTTCGAACTTGAAAACAACTTGTAGCTTCATTCTTGACCCATTTGTACATGGAAACAACTTGTAAACTCTTGTAGGATCATTCTTAACTCATTTGAACATGAAAACAATTCGTAGCAATTTGAGGTTATAACTCGTTCGAACTTGAAAACAAGTTGGAGCTTCCTTCTTGACCCGTTTGTACATGGAAACAACTTGTAAACTCTTGTAGGATCATTCTTAGCTCGTTTGAACATGAAAACAATTCATAGCAATTTACTGCTTCATTCTTGACTCGTTCGAACTTGAAAACAACTTGTAGCTTCATTCTTGACCCGTTTGTACATGGAAACAACTTATAACTCTTGTAGGATCATTCTTAGCTCGTTTGAACATGACAATTCATAGCAATTTAAGGCTTCATTCTTGACTCGTTCGAACTTGAAAACAACTTGTAGCTTCATTCTTGACCCATTTGTACATGGAAACAACTTGTAAACTCTTGTAGGATCATTCTTAACTCATTTGAACATGAAAACAATTCGTAGCAATTTGAGGTTATAACTCGTTCGAACTTGAAAACAAGTTGGAGCTTCCTTCTTGACCCGTTTGTACATGGAAACAGCTTGTAAACTCTTGTAGGATCATTCTTAGCTCGTTTGAACATGAAAACAATTCATAGCAATTTACTGCTTCATTCTTGACTCGTTCTTACTTGAAAACAACTTGTAGCTTCATTCTTGACCCTTTGTACATGGAAACAAGTTGTAAACTCATGTAGGATCATTCTTAGCTCGTTTGAACATGAACACAATTCATAGCAATTTAAGGCTTCATTCTTGACTCGTTCTAACTTGAAAACAACTTGGAACTTCATTCTTGACCCGTTTGTACATGGAAACAACTTGTAAACTCTTGTAGGATCATTCTTAGCTCGTTTGAACATTAAAACAATTTATAGCAATTTAAGGCTTCATTCTTGACTCGTTCGAACTGGAAAATAACTAGTAGCTTCATTCTTGACCCGTTTATACATGGAAATAACTTGTAAACTCTTGTAGGATCATTCTTAGCTCGTTTAAACATGAAAACCATTCATAGCAATTTAAGCCTTCATTCTAGACTCGTTCGAACTTGAAAACAACTTGTAGCTTCATTCTTGACCCGTTTGTACATGGAAACAACTTGTAAACTCTTGTAGGATCATTCTTAGCACGTCTGAACATGAAAACAATTCATAGCAATTTACGGCTTCATTCTTGACTCGTTCGAACTTGAAAACAACTTGTAGCTTCATTCTTGACCCGTTTCTACATGGAAACAACTTCTAAACTCTTGTAGGATCATTCTTAGCTCGTTTGAACATGACAATTCATAGCAATTTAAGGCTTCATTCTTGACTCATTCGAACTTGAAAACAACTTGTAGCTTCATTCTTGACCCGTTTGTACATGGAAATAACTTGTAAACTCTTGTAGGATCATTCTTAGCTCGTTTCAACATGAAAACAATTCATAGCAATTTAAGCCTTCATTCTTGACTCGTTCGAACTTGAAAACAACTTGTAGCTTCATTCTTGACCCATTTCTACATGGAAACAAGTTGTAAACTCATGTTGGATCATTCTTAGCTCGTTTGAACATGAACACAATTCATAGCAATTTAAGGCTTCATTCTTGACTCGTTCTAACTTGAAAACAACTTGGAACTTAATTCTTCACCCGTTTGTACATGGAAACAACTTGTAAACTTTTGCAGGATCATTCTTAGCTCGTTTGAACAAGAAAACAATTCATACAATTTACGGCTTCATTCTTGACTCGTTCGAACTTGAAAATAACTTGTAGCTTCATTCTTGACCCGTTTATACATGGAAACAACTTGTAAACCCTTGTAGGATCATTCTTAGCTCGTTTGAACATGAAAACAATTCATAGCAATTTACGGCTTCATTCTTGACTCGTTCGAACTTGAAAACAACTTGTAGCTTCATTCTTGACCCATTTGTACATGGAAACAACTTGTAAACTCTTGTAGGATCATTCTTAACTCATTTGAACATGAAAACAATTCGTAGCAATTTGAGGTTATAACTCGTTCGAACTTGAAAACAAGTTGGAGCTTCCTTCTTGACCCGTTTGTACATGGAAACAACTTGTAAACTCTTGTAGGATCATTCTTAGCTCGTTTGAACATGAAAACAATTCATAGCAATTTACTGCTTCATTCTTGACTCGTTCGAACTTGAAAACAACTTGTAGCTTCATTCTTGACCCGTTTGTACATGGAAACAACTTATAACTCTTGTAGGATCATTCTTAGCTCGTTTGAACATGACAATTCATAGCAATTTAAGGCTTCATTCTTGACTCGTTCGAACTTGAAAACAACTTGTAGCTTCATTCTTGACCCATTTGTACATGGAAATAACTTGTAAACTCTTGTATGATCATTCTTAACTCATTTGAACATGAAAACAATTCGTAGCAATTTGAGGTTATAACTCGTTCGAACTTGAAAACAAGTTGGAGCTTCCTTCTTGACCCGTTTGTACATGGAAACAACTTGTAAACTCTTGTAGGATCATTCTTAGCTCGTTTGAACATGAAAACAATTCATAGCAATTTACGGCTTCATTCTTGACTCGTTCGAACTTGAAAACAACTTATAGCTTCATTCTTGACCCGTTTGTACATGGAAACAACTTGTAAACTCTTGTAGGATCATTCTTAGCTCGTTTGAACATGAAAACAATTCATAGCAATTTACGGCTTCATTCTTGACTCGTTCGAACTTGAAAACAACTTGTAGCTTCATTCTTGACCCGTTTTTACATGGAAACAACTTGTAAACTTTTGTAGGATCATTCTTAGCTCGTTTGAATATGACAATTCATAGCAATTTAAGGCTTCATTCTTGACTCGTTCTAACTTGAAAACAACTTGTAGCTTCATTCTTGACCCGTTTGTACATGGAAACAAGTTGTAAACTCATGTAGGATCATTCTTAGCTCGTTTGAACATGAACACAATTCATAGCAATTTAAGGCTTAATTCTTGACTCGTTCTAACTTGAAAACAACTTGGAACTTCATTCTTGACCCGTTTGTACATGGAAACAACTTGTAAACTCTTGTAGGATCATTCTTAGCTCGTTTGAACATTAAAACAATTTATAGCAATTTAAGGCTTCATTCTTGACTCGTTCGAACTTGAAAATAACTAGTAGCTTCATTCTTGACCCGTTTATACATGGAAATAACTTGTAAACTCTTGTAGGATCATTCTTAGCTTGTTTAAACATGAAAACCATTCATAGCAATTTAAGCCTTCATTCTTGACTCGTTCGAACTTGAAAACAACTTGTAGCTTCATTCTTGACCCGTTTGTACATGGAAACAACTTGTAAACTCTTGTAGGATCATTCTTAGCACGTCTGAACATGAAAACAATTCATAGCAATTTACGGCTTCATTCTTGACTCGTTCGAACTTGAAAACAACTTGTAGCTTCATTCTTGACCCGTTTCTACATGGAAACAACTTCTAAACTCTTGTAGGATCATTCTTAGCTCGTTTGAACATGAAAACAATTCATAGCAATTTACGGCTTCATTCTTGACTCGTTCGAACTTGAAAACAACTTGGAAATTCATTCTTGACCCATTTGTACATGGAAACAACTTGTAAACTCTTGTAGGATCATTCTTAACTCATTTGAACATGAAAACATTTCGTAGCAATTTGAGGTTATAACTCGTTCGAACTTGAAAACAACTTGGAGCTTCCTTCTTGACACGTTTGTACATGGAAACAACTTGTAAACTCTTGTAGGATCATTCTTAGCTCGTTTGAACATGAAAACAATTCATAGCAATTTACGGCTTCATTCTTGACTCGTTCGAACTTGAAAACAACTTGTAGCTTCATTCTTGACCCGTTTGTACATGGAAACAAGTTGTAAACTCATGTAGGATCATTCTTAGCTCGTTTGAACATGAACACAATTCATAGCAATTTAAGGCTTCATTCTTGACTCGTTCTAACTTGAAAACAACTTGGAACTTAATTCTTCACCCGTTTGTACATGGAAACAACTTGTAAACTCTTGCAGGATCATTCTTAGCTCGTTTGAACATGAAAACAATTCATACAATTTACGGCTTCATTCTTGACTCGTTCGAACTTGAAAATAACTTGTAGCTTCATTCTTGACCCGTTTGTACATGGAAACAACTTGTAAACCCTTGTAGGATCATTCTTAGCTCGTTTGAACATGAAAACAATTCATAGCAATTTACGGCTTCATTCTTGACTCGTTCGAACTTGAAAACAACTTGTAGCTTCATTCTTGACCCATTTGTACATGGAAACAACTTGTAAACTCTTGTAGGATCATTCTTAACTCATTTGAACATGAAAACAATTCGTAGCAATTTGAGGTTATAACTCGTTCGAACTTGAAAACAAGTTGGAGCTTCCTTCTTGACCCGTTTGTACATGGAAACAACTTGTAAACTCTTGTAGGATCATTCTTAGCTCGTTTGAACATGAAAACAATTCATAGCAATTTACTGCTTCATTCTTGACTCGTTCGAACTTGAAAACAACTTGTAGCTTCATTCTTGACCCGTTTGTACATGGAAACAACTTATAACTCTTGTAGGATCATTCTTAGCTCGTTTGAACATGACAATTCATAGCAATTTAAGGCTTCATTCTTGACTCGTTCGAACTTGAAAACAACTTGTAGCTTCATTCTTGACCCATTTGTACATGGAAACAACTTGTAAACTCTTGTAGGATCATTCTTAACTCATTTGAACATGAAAACAATTCGTAGCAATTTGAGGTTATAACTCGTTCGAACTTGAAAACAAGTTGGAGCTTCCTTCTTGACCCGTTTGTACATGGAAACAACTTGTAAACTCTTGTAGGATCATTCTTAGCTCGTTTGAACATGAAAACAATTCATAGCAATTTACGGCTTCATTCTTGACTCGTTCGAACTTGAAAACAACTTATAGCTTCATTCTTGACCCGTTTGTACATGGAAACAACTTGTAAACTCTTGTAGGATCATTCTTAGCTCGTTTAAACATGAAAACAATTCATAGCAATTTACGGCTTCATTCTTGACTCGTTCGAACTTGAAAACAACTTGTAGCTTCATTCTTGACCCGTTTTTACATGGAAACAACTTGTAAACTTTTGTAGGATCATTCTTAGCTCGTTCAAACATGAAAACCATTCATAGCAATTTAAGCCTTCATTCTTGACTCGTTCGAACTTGAAAACAACTTGTAGCTTCATTCTTGACCCGTTTATACATGGAAACAACTTGTAAACTATTGTAGGATCATTCTTAGCACGTCTGAACATGAAAACAATTCATAGCAATTTACGGCTTCATTCTTGACTCGTTCGAACTTGAAAACAACTTGTAGCTTCATTCTTGAACCGTTTCTACATGGAAACAACTTCTAAACTCTTGTAGGATCATTCTTAGCTCGTTTGAACATGACAATTCATAGCAATTTAAGGCTTCATTCTTGACTCGTTCGAACTTGAAAACAACTTGTAGCTTCATTCTTGACCCGTTTGTACATGGAAATAACTTGTAAACTCTTGTAGGATCATTCTTAGCTCGTTTCAACATGAAAACAATTCATAGCAATTTAAGCCTTCATTCTTGACTCGTTCGAACTTGAAAACAACTTGTAGCTTCATTCTTGACCCATTTGTACATGGAAACAACTTGTAAACTCTTGTAGGATCATTCTTAACTCATTTGAACATGAAAACATTTCGTAGCAATTTGAGGTTATAACTCGTTCGAACTTGAAAACAACTTGGAGCTTCCTTCTTGACACGTTTGTACATGGAAACAACTTGTAAACTCTTGTAGGATCATTCTTAGCTCGTTTGAACATGAAAACAATTCATAGCAATTTGCGGCTTCATTCTTGACTCGTTCGAACTTGAAAACAACTTGTAGCTTCATTCTTGACCCGTTTGTACATGGAAACAAGTTGTAAACTCATGTAGGATCATTCTTAGCTCGTTTGAACATGAACACAATTCATAGCAATTTAAGGCTTCATTCTTGACTCGTTCTAACTTGAAAACAACTTGGAACTTAATTCTTCACCCGTTTGTACATGGAAACAACTTGTAAACTCTTGCAGGATCATTCTTAGCTCGTTTGAACATGAAAACAATTCATACAATTTACGGCTTCATTCTTGACTCGTTCGAACTTGAAAATAACTTGTAGCTTCATTCTTGACCCGTTTGTACATGGAAACAACTTGTAAACCCTTGTAGGATCATTCTTAGCTCGTTTGAACATGAAAACAATTCATAGCAATTTACGGCTTCATTCTTGACTCGTTCGAACTTGAAAACAACTTGTAGCTTCATTCTTGACCCATTTGTACATGGAAACAACTTGTAAACTCTTGTAGGATCATTCTTAACTCATTTGAACATGAAAACAATTCGTAGCAATTTGAGGTTATAACTCGTTCGAACTTGAAAACAAGTTGGAGCTTCCTTCTTGACCCGTTTGTACATGGAAACAACTTGTAAACTCTTGCAGGATCATTCTTAGCTCGTTTGAACATGAAAACAATTCATAGCAATTTACTGCTTCATTCTTGACTCGTTCGAACTTGAAAACAACTTGTAGCTTCATTCTTGACCCGTTTGTACATGGAAACAACTTATAACTCTTGTAGGATCATTCTTAGCTCGTTTGAACATGACAATTCATAGCAATTTAAGGCTTCATTCTTGACTCGTTCGAACTTGAAAACAACTTGTAGCTTCATTCTTGACCCATTTGTACATGGAAACAACATGTAAACTCTTGTAGGATCATTCTTAACTCATTTGAACATGAAAACAATTCGTAGCAATTTGAGGTTATAACTCGTTCGAACTTGAAAACAAGTTGGAGCTTCCTTCTTGACCCGTTTGTACATGGAAACAACTTGTAAACTCTTGTAGGATCATTCTTAGCTCGTTTGAACATGAAAACAATTCATAGCAATTTACGGCTTCATTCTTGACTCGTTCGAACTTGAAAACAACTTATAGCTTCATTCTTGACCCGTTTGTACATGGAAACAACTTGTAAACTCTTGTAGGATCATTCTTAGCTCGTTTGAACATGAAAACAATTCATAGCAATTTACGGCTTCATTCTTGACTCGTTCGAACTTGAAAACAACTTGTAGCTTCATTCTTGACCCGTTTTTACATGGAAACAACTTGTAAACTTTTGTAGGATCATTCTTAGCTCGTT
The DNA here is from genome assembly GCA_028671895.1 of Oenanthe sinensis. Lineage (NCBI taxonomy): Eukaryota > Viridiplantae > Streptophyta > Magnoliopsida > Apiales > Apiaceae > Oenanthe > Oenanthe sinensis. The sequence continues at coordinate 29,682,943 of CM053799.1, read as the reverse complement.
TGAATATGACAATTCATAGCAATTTAAGGCTTCATTCTTGACTCGTTCTAACTTGAAAACAACTTGTAGCTTCATTCTTGACCCGTTTGTACATGGAAACAAGTTGTAAACTCATGTAGGATCATTCTTAGCTCGTTTGAACATGAACACAATTCATAGCAATTTAAGGCTTCATTCTTGACTCGTTCTAACTTGAAAACAACTTGGAACTTCATTCTTGACCCGTTTGTACATGGAAACAACTTGTAAACTCTTGTAGGATCATTCTTAGCTCGTTTGAACATTAAAACAATTTATAGCAATTTAAGGCTTCATTCTTGACTCGTTCGAACTTGAAAATAACTAGTAGCTTCATTCTTGACCCGTTTATACATGGAAATAACTTGTAAACTCTTGTCGGATCATTCTTAGCTCGTTTAAACATGAAAACCATTCATAGCAATTTAAGCCTTCATTCTTGACTCGTTCGAACTTGAAAACAACTTGTAGCTTCATTCTTGACCCGTTTGTACATGGAAACAACTTGTAAACTCTTGTAGGATCATTCTTACCACGTCTGAACATGAAAACAATTCATAGCAATTTACGGCTTCATTCTTGACTCGTTCGAACTTGAAAACAACTTGTAGCTTCATTCTTGACCCGTTTCTACATGGAAACAACTTCTAAACTCTTGTAGGATCATTCTTAGCTCGTTTGAACATGACAATTCATAGCAATTTAAGGCTTCATTCTTGACTCGTTCGAACTTGAAAACAACTTGTAGCTTCATTCTTGACCCGTTTGTACATGGAAATAACTTGTAAACTCTTGTAGGATCATTCTTAGCTCGTTTCAACATGAAAACAATTCATAGCAATTTAAGCCTTCATTCTTGACTCGTTCGAACTTGAAAACAACTTGTAGCTTCATTCTTGACCCATTTGTACATGGAAACAACTTGTAAACTCTTGTAGGATCATTCTTAACTCATTTGAACATGAAAACATTTCGTAGCAATTTGAGGTTATAACTCGTTCGAACTTGAAAACAACTTGGAGCTTCCTTCTTGACACGTTTGTACATGGAAACAACTTGTAAACTCTTGTAGGATCATTCTTAGCTCGTTTGAACATGAAAACAATTCATAGCAATTTACGGCTTCATTCTTGACTCGTTCGAACTTGAAAACAACTTGTAGCTTCATTCTTGACCCTTTTGTACATGGAAACAAGTTGTAAACTCATGTAGGATCATTCTTAGCTCGTTTGAACATGAACACAATTCATAGCAATTTAAGGCTTCATTCTTGACTCGTTCTAACTTGAAAACAACTTGGAACTTCATTCTTCACCCGTTTGTACATGGAAACAACTTGTAAACTCTTGCAGGATCATTCTTAGCTTGTTTGAACATGAAAACAATTCATACAATTTACGGCTTCATTCTTGACTCGTTCGAACTTGAAAATAACTTGTAGCTTCATTCTTGACCCGTTTGTACATGGAAACAACTTGTAAACCCTTGTAGGATCATTCTTAGCTCGTTTGAACATGAAAACAATTCATAGCAATTTACGGCTTCATTCTTGACTCGTTCGAACTTGAAAACAACTTGTAGCTTCATTCTTGACCCATTTGTACATGGAAACAACTTGTAAACTCTTGTAGGATCATTCTTAACTCATTTGAACATGAAAACAATTCGTAGAAATTTGAGGTTATAACTCGTTCGAACTTGAAAACAACTTGGAGCTTCCTTCTTGACCCGTTTGTACATGGAAACAACTTGTAAACTCTTGTAGGATCATTCTTAGCTCGTTTGAACATGAAAACAATTCATAGCAATTTACGGCTTCATTCTTGACTCGTTCGAACTTGAAAACAACTTGTAGCTTCATTCTTGACCCGTTTTTACATGGAAACAAGTTGTAAACTCATGTAGGATCATTCTTAGCTCGTTTGAACATGAACACAATTCATAGCAATTTAAGGCTTCATTCTTGACTCGTTCTAACTTGAAAATAACTTGGAACTTCATTCTTGACCCGTTTGTACATGGAAACAACTTGTAAACTCTTGCAGGATCATTCTTAGCTCGTTTGAACATGAAAACAATTCATACAATTTACGGCTTCATTCTTGACTCGTTCGAAGTTGAAAATAACTTGTAGCTTCATTCTTGACCCGTTTGTACATGGAAACAACTTGTAAACTCTTGTAGGATCATTCTTAGCTCGTTTGAACATGAAAACAATTCATAGCAATTTACGGCTTCATTCTTGACTCGTTCGAACTTGAAAACAACTTGTAGCTTCATTCTTGACCCGTTTCTACATGGAAACAACTTCTAAACTCTTGTAGGATCATTCTTAGCTCGTTTGAACATGACAATTCATAGCAATTTAAGGCTTCATTCTTGACTCATTCGAACTTGAAAACAACTTGGAACTTCATTCTTGACCCGTTTGTACATGGAAACAACTTGTAAACTCTTGCAGGATCATTCTTAGCTCGTTTGAACATGAAAACAATTCATAGCAATTTACGGCTTCATTCTTGACTCGTTCGAACTTGAAAACAACTTGTAGCTTCATTCTTGACCCGTTTGTACATGGAAACAACTTGTAAACTCTTGTGAAATCATTCTTAACTCGTTTGAACATGAAAACAATTTATAGCAATTTAAGGCTTCATTCTTGACTCGTTCGAACTTGAAAATAACTTGTAGCTTCATTCTTGACCCGTTTGTACATGCAAATAACTTGTAAACTCTTGTAGGATCATTCTTAGCTCGTTTGAACATGAAAACAATTCATAGCAATTTACGGCTTCATTCTTGACTCGTTCGAACTTGAAAACAACTTGTAGCTTCATTCTTGACCCGTTTGTACATGGAAACAAGTTGTAAACTCTTGTAGGATCATTCTTCACTCATTTGAACATGAAAACAATTCATAGCAATTTGAGGCTATAACTCGTTCGAATTTGAAAACAACTTGGAGCTTCCTTCTTGACCCGTTTGTACATGGAAACAACTTGTAAACTCTTGTAGGATCATTCTTAGCTCGTTTGAACATGAAAACAATTCATAGCAATTTACTGCTTCATTCTTGACTCGTTCGAACTTGAAAACAACTTGTAGCTTCATTCTTGACCCGTTTGTACATGGAAACAACTTATAACTCTTGTAGGATCATTCTTAGCTCGTTTGAACATGAAAACAATTCATAGCAATTTACGGCCTCATTCTTGACTCGTTCGAACTTGAAAACAACTTGAAACTTCATTCTTGACCCGTTTGTACATGGAAACAACTTATAACTCTTGTGGGATCATTCTTAGCTCGTTTGAACATGAAAACAATTCATAGCAATTTACGGCCTCATTCTTGACTCGTTCGAACTTGAAAACAACTTGAAGCTTCATTCTTGACCCGTTTGTACATGGAAACAAGTTGTAAACTCATGTAGGATCATTCTTAGCTCGTTTGAACATGAACACAATTCATAGCAATTTAAGGCTTCATTCTTGACTCGTTCTAACTTGAAAACAACTTGGAACTTCATTCTTGACCCGTTTGTACATGGAAACAACTTGTAAACTCTTGCAAGATCATTCTTAGCTCGTTTGAACATGAAAACAATTCATACAATTTACGGCTTCATTCTTGACTCGTTCGAACTTGAAAACAACTTGTAGCTTCATTCTTGTACCATTTGTACATGGAAACAACTTGTGAACTCTTGTAGGATCATTCTTAACTCATTTGAACATGAAAACAATTCGTAGCAATTTGAGGCTATAACTCGTTCGAACTTGAAAACAACTTGTAGCTTCATTCTTGACCCGTTTGTACATGGAAACAAGTTATAAACTCATGTAGGATCATTCTTAGCTCGTTTGAACATGAACACAATTCATAGCAATTTAAGGCTTCATTCTTGACTCGTTCTAACTTGAAAACAACTTGGAGCTTCATTCTTGACCCGTTTGTACATGGAAACAACTTGTAAACTCCTGTAGGATCATTCTTAGCTCGTTTGAACATGAAAACAATTCATAGCAATTTAAGGCTTCATTCTTGACTCGTTCGAACTTGAAAACAACTTGGAAATTCATTCTTGACCCGTTTGTACATGGAAACAACTTGTAAACTCTTGTAGGATCATTCTTAGCTCGTTTGAACATGAAAACAATTCATAGCAATTTACGGCTTCATTCTTGACTCGTTCGAACTTGAAAACAACTTGTAGCTTCATTCGTGACCCATTTGTACATGAAAACAACTGGTAAACTCTTGTAGGATCATTCTTAACTCATTTGAACATGAAAACAATTCGTAGCAATTTGAGGCTATAACTCGTTCGAACTTGAAAACAACTTGGAGCTTCCTTCTTGACCCGTTTGTACATGGAAACAACTTGTAAACTCTTGTAGGATCATTCTTAGCTCGTTTGAACATGAACACAATTCATAGTAATTTAAGGCTTCATTCTTGACTCGTTCTAACTTGAAAACAACTTGGAACTTCATTCTTGACCCGTTTGTACATGGAAACAACTTGTAAACTCTTGTAGGATCATTCTTAGCTCGTTTGAACATGAAAACAATTCATAGCAATTTACGGCTTCATTCTTGACTCGTTCGAACTTGAAAACAACTTGTAGTTTCATTCTTGACCCTTTTATACATGGAAACAACTTGTAAACTCTTGTAGGATCATTCTTAACTCATTTGAACATGAAAACAATTCGTAGCAATTTGAGGCTATAACTCGTTCGAACTTGAAAACAACTTGGATCTTCCTTCTTGACCCGTTCGTACATGGAAACAACTTGTAAACTCTTGTAGGATCATTCTTAGCTCGTTTCAACATGAAAATAATTCATAGCAATATAAGCCTTCATTCTTGACTCGTTCGAACTTGAAAACAACTTGTAGCTTCATTCTTGTACCATTTGTACATGGAAACAACTTGTGAACTCTTGTAGGATCATTCTTAACTCATTTGAACATGAAAACAATTCGTAGCAATTTGAGGCTATAACTCGTTCGAACTTGAAAACAACTTGGAGCTTCCTTCTTGACCCGTTTGTACATGCAAACAACTTGTAAACTCTTCTAGGATCATTCTTAGCTCGTTTGAATATGAAAACAATTCATAGCAATTTACGGCTTCATTCTTGACTCGTTCGAACTTGAAAACAACTTGTAGCTTCATTCTTGACCCGTTTGTACATGGAAACAAGTTGTAAACTCATGTAGGATCATTCTTAGCTCGTTTGAACATGAACACAATTCATAGCAATTTAAGGCTTCATTCTTGACTCGTTCGAACTTGAAAACAACTTGGAAATTCATTCTTGACCCGTTTGTACATGGAAACAACTTGTAAACTCTTGTAGGATCATTCTTAACTTATTTGAACATGAAAACAATTCGTAGCAATTTGAGGCTATAACTCGTTCGAACTTGAAAACAACTTGTAGCTTCATTCTTGACCCGTTTGTACATGGAAACAAGTTGTAAACTCATGTAGGATCATTCTTAGCTCGTTTGAACATGAACACAATTCATAGCAATTTAAGGCTTCATTCTTGACTCGTTCTAACTTGAAAACAACTTGGAACTTCATTCTTGACCCGTTTATACATGAAAACAACTTGTAAACTCTTGTAGGATCATTCTTAACTCATTTGAACATGAAAACAATTCGTAGCAATTTGAGGCTATAACTCGTTCGAACTTGAAAACAACTTGGAGCTTCCTTCTTCACCCGTTTGTACATGGAAACAACTTGTAAACTCTCATTCTTAGCTCGTTTGAACATGAAAACAATTCATAGCAATTTACGGCTTCATTCTTGACTCGTTCGAACTTGAAAACAACTTGTAGCTTCATTCTTGACCCGTTTGTACATGGAAACAACTTGTAAACTCTTGTAGGATCATTCTTAGCTCGTTTGAACATGAAAACAATTCATAGCAATTTACGGCTTCATTCTTGACTCGTTCGAACTTGAAAACAACTTGTAGCTTCATTCTTGACCCGTTTCTACATGGAAACAACTTGTAAACTCTTGTAGGATCATTCTTAGCTCGTTTGAACATGACAATTCATAGCAATTTAAGGCTTCATTCTTGACTCGTTCTAACTTGAAAACAACTTGGAGCTTCCTTCTTGACCCGTTTGTACATGGAAACAACTTGTAAACTCTTGTAGGATCATTCTTAGCTCGTTTGAACATGAACACAATTCATAGCAATTTAAGGCTTCATTCTTGACTCGTTCGAACTTGAAAACAACTTGGAAATTCATTCTTGACTCGTTTGTACATGGAAACAACTTGTAAACTCTTGTAGGATCATTCTTAGCTCGTTTGAACATGAAAACAATTCATAGCAATTTACGGCTTCATTCTTGACTCGTTCGAACTTGAAAACAACTTGTAGCTTCATTCTTGACCCATTTGTACATGGAAACAACTTGTAAACTCTTGTAGGATCATTCTTAATTCATTTGAACATGAAAACAATTCGTAGCAATTTGAGGTTATAAGTCGTTCGAACTTGAAAACAACTTGGAGCTTCCTTCTTGACCCGTTTGTACATGGAAACAACTTGTAAACTCTTGTAGGATCATTCTTAGCTCGTTTGAACATGAAAACAATTCATAGCAATTTACGGCTTCATTCTTGACTCGTTCGAACTTGAAAACAACTTGTATCTTCATTCTTGACCCGTTTGTACATGGAAACAAGTTGTGAACTCATGTAGGATCATTCTTAGCTCGTTTGAACATGAACACAATTCATAGCAATTTAAGGCTTCATTCTTGACTCGTTCTAACTTGAAAACAACTTGGAGCTTCATTCTTGACCCGTTTGTACATGGAAACAACTTGTAACCTCCTGTAGGATCATTCTTAGCTCGTTTGAACATGAAAACAATTCATAGCAATTTAAGGCTTCATTCTTGACTCGTTCGAACTTGAAAACAACTTGGAAATTCATTCTTGACCCGTTTGTACAGGGAAACAACTTGTAAACTCTTGTAGGATCATTCTTAGCTCGTTTGAACATGAAAACAATTCATAGCAATTTACGGCTTCATTCTTGACTCGTTCGAACTTGAAAACAACTTGTAGCTTCATTCTTGACCCGTTTGTACATGGAAACAACTTGTAAACTCTTGTAGGATCATTCTTAGCTCGTTTGAACATGAAAACAATTCATAGCAATTTAAGCCTTCATTCTTGACTCGTTCAAACTTGAAAACAACTTGGAGCTTCATTCTTGACTCGTTTCTACATGGAAACAACTTGTAAACTCTTGTAGGATCATTCTTAGCTCGTTTGAACATGACAATTCATAGCAATTTAAGGCTTCATTCTTGACTCATTCGAACTTGAAAACAACTTGTAGCTTCATTCTTGACCCGTTTGTACATGGAAACAACTTGTAAACTCTTGTAGGATCATTCTTAGCTCGTTTGAACATGAAAACAATTCATAGCAATTTAAGGCTTCATTCTTGACTCGTTCGAACTTGAAAATAACTTGTAGCTTCATTCTTGACCCGTTTGTACATGGAAATAACTTGTAAACTCTTGTAGGATCATTCTTAGCACGTTTAAACATGAAAACAATTCATAGCAATTTAAGGCTTCATTCTTGACTCGTTCTAACTTGAAAACAACTTGGGGCTTCCTTCTTGACCCGTTTGTACAAAGAAACAACTTGTAAACTCTTGTAGGATCATTCTTAGCTCGTTTGAACATGAACACAATTCATAGCAATTTAAGGCTTCATTCTTGACTCGTTCGAACTTGAAAACAACTTGGAAATTCATTCTTGACCCGTTTGTACATGGAAACAACTTGTAAACTCTTGTAGGATCATTCTTAGCTCGTTTCAACATGAAAACAATTCATAGCAATTTAAGCCTTCATTCTTGACTCATTCGAACTTGAAAACAACTTGTAGCTTCATTCTTGACCCATTTGTACATGGAAACAACTTGTAAACTCTTGTAGGATCATTCTTAACTCATTTGAACCTGAATACAATTCTTAGCAATTTGAGGTTATAACTCGTTCGAACTTGAAAACAACTTGGAGCTTCCTTCTTGACCCGTTTGTACATGGAAACAACTTGTAAACTCTTGTAGGATCATTCTTAGCTCGTTTGAACATGTAAACAATTCATAGCAATTTACGGCTTCATTCTTGACTCGTTCGAACTTGAAAACAACTTGTATCTTCATTCTTGACCCGTTTGTACATGGAAACAAGTTGTGAACTCATGTAGGATCATTCTTAGCTCGTTTGAACATGAAAACAATTCATAGCAATTTAAGCCTTCATTCTTGACTCGTTCAAACTTGAAAACAACTTGGAGCTTCATTCTTGACTCGTTTCTACATGGAAACAACTTGTAAACTCTTGAAAGATCATTCTTAGCTCGTTTGAACATGACAATTCATAGCAATTTAAGGCTTCATTCTTGACTCATTCGAACTTGAAAACAACTTGTAGCTTCATTCTTGACCCGTTTGTACATGGAAAAAACTTGTAAATTCTTGTAGGATCATTCTTAGCTCGTTTGAACATGAAAACAATTCATAGCAATTTAAGGCTTCATTCTTGACTCGTTCGAACTTGAAAATAACTTGTAGCTTCATTCTTGACCCGTTTGTACATGGAAATAACTTGTAAACTCTTGTAGGATCATTCTTAGCACGTTTAAACATGAAAACAATTCATAGCAATTTAAGGCTTCATTCTTGACTCGTTCGAACTTGAAAACAACTTGTAACTTCATTCTTGACCCATTTGTACATGGAAACAACTTGTAAACTCTTGTAGGATCATTCTTAACTCATTTGAACATGAAAACAATTCATAGCAATTTATGGCTTCATTCTTGACTCGTTCTAACTTGAAAACAACTTGGAGCTTCCTTCTTGACCCGTTTGTACATGGAAACAACTTGTAAACTCTTGTAGGATCATTCTTAGCTCGTTTGAACATGAACACAATTCATAGCAATTTAAAGCTTCATTCTTGACTCGTTCGAACTTGAAAACAACTTGGAAATTCATTCTTGACCCGTTTGTACATGGAAACAACTTGTAAACTCTTGTAGGATCATTCTTAGCTCGTTTCAACATGAAAACGATTCATAGCAATTTAAGCCTTCATTCTTGACTCGTTCGAACTTGAAAACAATTTGTAACTTCATTCTTGACCCATTTGTACATGGAAACAACTTGTAAACTCTTGTAGGATCATTCTTAACTCATTTGAACATGAAAACAATTCGTAGCAATTTGAGGTTATAACTCGTTCGAACTTGAAAACAACTTGGAGCTTCCTTCTTGACCCGTTTGTACATGGAAACAACTTGTAAACTCTTGTAGGATCATTCTTAGCTCGTTTGAACATGAACACAATTCATAGCAATTTAAGGCTTCATTCTTGACTCGTTCGAACTTGAAAACAACTTGGAAATTCATTCTTGACCCGTTTGTACATGAAAACAACTTGTAAACTCTTTTAGGATCATTCTTAGCTCGTTTCAACATGAAAACAATTCATAGCAATTTAAGCCTTCATTCTTGACTCGTTCGAACTTGAAAACAACTTGTAGCTTCATTCTTGACCCATTTGTACATGGAAACAACTTGTAAACTCTTGTAGGATCATTCTTAACTCATTTGAACATGAAAACAATTCGTAGCAATTTGAGGTTATAACTCGTTCGAACTTGAAAACAACTTGGAGCTTCCTTCTTGACCCGTTTGTACATGGAAACAACTTGTAAACTCTTGTAGGATCATTCTTAGCTCGTTTGAACATGAAAACAATTCATAGCAATTTACGGCTTCATTCTTGAGTCGTTCGAACTTGAAAACAACTTGTATCTTCATTCTTGACCCGTTTGTACATGGAAACAAGTTGTGAACTCATGTAGGATCATTCTTAGCTCGTTTGAACATGAAAACAATTCATAGCAATTTAAGCCTTCATTCTTGACTCGTTCAAACTTGAAAACAACTTGGAGCTTCATTCTTGACTCGTTTCTACATGGAAACAACTTGTAAACTCTTGTAGGATCATTCTTAGCTCGTTTGAACATGACAATTCATAGCAATTTAAGGCTTCATTCTTGACTCATTCGAACTTGAAAACAACTTGTAGCTTCATTCTTGACCCGTTTGTACATGGAAACAACTTGTAAACTCTTGTAGGATCATTCTTAGCTCGTTTGAACATGAAAACAATTCATAGCAATTTAAGGCTTCATTCTTGACTCGTTCGAACTCAAAAATGAAGCTACAAGTTGTTTTCAAGTTCGAACGAGTCAAGAATGAAGCCTTAAATTGCTATGAATCGTTTTCATGTTCAAACGAGCTAAGAATGATCCTAAAAGAGTTTACAAGTTGTTTCCATGTACAAACGGGTCAAGAAGGAAGCTCCAAGTTGTTTTCAAGTTCGAACGAGTTATAGCCTCAAATTGCTACGACTTGTTTTCATGTTCAAATGAGTTAAGAATGATCCTACAAGAGTTTACAAGTTGTTTCCATGTACAAATGGGTCAAGAATGAAGCTACAAGTTGTTTTCAAGTTCGAACGAGTCAAGAATGAAGTCTTAAATTGCTATGAATTGTTTTCATGTTTAAACGAGCTAAGAATGATCCTACGAGAGTTTACAAGTTGTTTCCATGTACAAACGGGTCAAGAATGAAGCTACAAGTTGTTTTCAAGTTCGAACGAGTCAAGAATGAAGCCGTAAATTGCTATGAATTGTTTTCATGTTCAAACGAGCTAAGAATGATCCTACAAGAGTTTACAAGTTGTTTCCATGTACAAACGGGTCAAGAATGAAGCTCCAAGTTGTTTTCAAGTTAGAACGAGTCAAGAATGAAGCCTTAAATTGCTATGAATTGTCATGTTCAAACGAGCTAAGAATGATCCTACAAGAGTTTACAAGTTGTTTCCATGTACAAACGGGTGAAGAATGAAGCTACAAGTTGTTTTCAAGTTCGAACGAGTCAAGAATGAAGCCGTAAATTGCTATGAATTGTTTTCATGTTCAAACGAGCTAAGAATGATCCTACAAGAGTTTACAAGTTGTTTCCATGTACAAATGGGTCAAGAATGAAGCTACAAGTTGTTTTCAAGTTCGAATAAGTCAAGAATGAAGCCTTAAATTGCTATGAATCGTTTTCATGTTCAAACGAGCTAAGAATGATCCTACAAGAGTTTACAAGTTGATTCCATGTACAAACGGGTCAAGAAGGAAGCTCCAAGTTGTTTTCAAGTTCGAACGAGTTATAGCCTCAAATTGCAACGAATTGTTTTCATGTTCAAATGAGTTAAGAATGATCCTACAAGAGTTTACAAGTTGTTTCCATGTAAAAATGGGTCAAGAATGAAGCTCCAAGTTGTTTTCAAGTTCGAACGAGTCAAGAATGAAGTCTTAAATTGCTATGAATTGTTTTCATGTTTAAACGAGCTAAGAATGATCCTACGAGAGTTTACAAGTTGTTTCCATGTACAAACGGGTCAAGAATGAAGCTACAAGTTGTTTTCAAGTTCGAACGAGTCAAGAATGAAGCCGTAAATTGCTATGAATTGTTTTCATGTTCAAACGAGCTAAGAATGATCCTACAAGAGTTTACAAGTTGTTTCCATGTACAAACGGGTCAAGAATGAAGCTCCAAGTTGTTTTCAAGTTAGAACGAGTCAAGAATGAAGCCTTAAATTGCTATGAATTGTCATGTTCAAACGAGCTAAGAATGATCCTACAAGAGTTTACAAGTTGTTTCCATGTACAAACGGGTCAAGAATGAAGCTACAAGTTGTTTTCAAGTTCGAACGAGTCAAGAATGAAGCCGTAAATTGCTATGAATTGTTTTCATGTTCAAACGAGCTAAGAATGATCCTACAAGAGTTTACAAGTTGTTTCCATGTACAAACGGGTCAAGAAGGAAGCTCCAAGTTGTTTTCAAGTTCGAACGAGTTATAGCCTCAAATTACTACGAATTGTTTTCATGTTCAAATGAGTTAAGAATGATCCTACAAGAGTTTACAAGTTCTTTCCATGTACAAATGGGTCAAGAATGAAGCTACAATTTGTTTTCAAGTTCGAACGAGTCAAGAATGAAGTCTTAAATTGCTATGAATTGTTTTCATGTTCAAACGAGCTAAGAATGATCCTACGAGAGTTTACAAGTTGTTTCCATGTACAAACGGGTCAAGAATGAAGCTCTAAGTTGTTTTCAAGTTAGAACGAGTCAAGAATGAAGCCTTAAATTGCTATGAATTGTCATGTTCAAACGAGCTAAGAATGATCCTACAAGAGTTTACAAGTTGTTTCCATGTACAAACGGGTCAAGAATGAAGCTACAAGTTGTTTTCAAGTTCGAACGAGTCAAGAATGAAGTCGTAAATTGCTATGAATTGTTTTCATGTTCAAACGAGCTAAGAATGATCCTACAAGAGTTTACATGTTGTTTCCATGTACAAACGGGTCAAGAATGAAGCTCCAAGTTGTTTTCAAGTTAGAACGAGTCAAGAATGAAGCCTTAAATTGCTATAATTGTTTTCATGTTCAAACGAGCTAAGAATGATCCTACAAGAGTTTACAAGTTGTTTCCATGTACAAATGGGTCAAGAATGAAGCTACAAGTTGTTTTCAAGTTCGAATAAGTCAAGAATGAAGCCTTAAATTGCTATGAATCGTTTTCATGTTCAAACGAGCTAAGAATGATCTTACAAGAGTTTACAAGTTGTTTTCATGTACAAACGGGTCAAGAAGGAAGCTCCAAGTTGTTTTCAAGTTCGAACGAGTTATAGCCTCAAATTGCTACGAATTGTTTTCATGTTCAAATGAGTTAAGAATGATCCTACAAGAGTTTACAATTTGTTTCCATGTACAAATGGGTCAAGAATGAAGCTACAATTTGTTTTCAAGTTCGAACGAGTCAAGAATGAAGTCTTAAATTGCTATGAATTGTTTTCATGTTCAAACGAGCTAAGAATGATCCTACGAGAGTTTACAAGTTGTTTCCATGTACAAACGGGTCAAGAATGAAGCTCCAAGTTGTTTTCAAGTTAGAACGAGTCAAGAATGAAGCCTTAAATTGCTATGAATTGTCATGTTCAAACGAGTTAAGAATGATCCTACAAGAGTTTACAAGTTGTTTCTATGTACAAACGGGTCAAGAATGAAGCTACAAGTTATTTTCAAGTTCGAACGAGTCAAGAATGAAGCCGTAAATTGCTATGAATTGTTTTCATGTTCAAACGAGCTAAGAATGATCCTACAAGAGTTTACAAGTTGTTTCCATGTACAAACAGGTCAAGAAGGAAGCTCCAAGTTGTTTTCAAGTTCGAACGAGTTATAGCCTCAAATTGCTACGAATTGTTTTCATGTTCAAAGAGTTAAGAATGATCCTACAAGAGTTTACAAGTTGTTTCCATGTAAAAATGGGTCAAGAATGAAGCTACAAGTTGTTTTCAAGTTCGAATAAGTCAAGAATGAAGCCTTAAATTGCTATGAATCGTTTTCATGTTCAAACGAGCTAAGAATGATCCTACAAGAGTTTACAAGTTGTTTCCATGTACAAACGGGTCAAGAAGGAAGCTCCAAGTTGTTTTCAAGTTCGAACGAGTTATAGCCTCAAATTGCTACGAATTGTTTTCATGTTCAAATGAGTTAAGAAAGATCCTACAAGAGTTTACAAGTTGTTTCCATGTACAAATGGGTCAAGAATGAAGCTACAGGTTGTTTTCAAGTTCGAACGAGTCAAGAATGAAGTCTTAAATTGCTATGAATTGTTTTCATGTTTAAACGAGCTAAGAATGATCCTACGAGAGTTTACAAGTTGTTTCCATGTACAAACGGGTCAAGAATGAAGCTACAAGTTGTTTTCAAGTTCGAACGAGTCAAGAATGAAGCCGTAAATTGCTATGAATTGTTTTCATGTTCAAACGAGCTAAGAATGATCCTACAAGAGTTTACAAGTTGTTTCCATGTACAAACGGGTCAAGAATGAAGCTCCAAGTTGTTTTCAAGTTAGAACGAGTCAAGAATGAAGCCTTAAATTGCTATGAATTGTCATGTTCAAACGAGCTAAGAATGATCCTACAAGAGTTTACAAGTTGTTTCCATGTACAAACGGGTGAAGAATGAAGCTACAAGTTGTTTTCAAGTTCGAACGAGTCAAGAATGAAGCCGTAAATTGCTATGAATTGTTTTCATGTTCAAACGAGCTAAGAATGATCCTACAAGAGTTTACAAGTTGTTTCCATGTACAAATGGGTCAAGAATGAAGCTACAAGTTGTTTTCAAGTTCGAATAAGTCAAGAATGAAGCCTTAAATTGCTATGAATCGTTTTCATGTTCAAACGAGCTAAGAATGATCCTACAAGAGTTTACAAGTTGTTTCCATGTACAAACGGGTCAAGAAGGAAGCTCCAAGTTGTTTTCAAGTTCGAACGAGTTATAGCCTCAAATTACTACGAATTGTTTTCATGTTCAAATGAGTTAAGAATGATCCTACAAGAGTTTACAAGTTGTTTCCATGTACAAATGGGTCAAGAATGAAGCTACAATTTGTTTTCAAGTTCGAACGAGTCAAGAATGAAGTCTTAAATTGCTATGAATTGTTTTCATGTTCAAACGAGCTAAGAATGATCCTACGAGAGTTTACAAGTTGTTTCCATGTACAAACGGGTCAAGAATGAAGCTCCAAGTTGTTTTCAAGTTAGAACGAGTCAAGAATGAAGCCTTAAATTGCTATGAATTGTCATGTTCAAACGAGCTAAGAATGATCCTACAAGAGTTTACAAGTTGTTTCCATGTACAAACGGGTCAAGAAGGAAGCTCCAAGTTGTTTTCAAGTTCGAACGAGTTATAGCCTCAAATTGCTACGAATTGTTTTCATGTTCAAAGAGTTAAGAATGATCCTACAAGAGTTTACAAGTTGTTTCCATGTAAAAATGGGTCAAGAATGAAGCTACAAGTTGTTTTCAAGTTCGAATAAGTCAAGAATGAAGCCTTAAATTGCTATGAATCGTTTTCATGTTCAAACGAGCTAAGAATGATCCTACAAGAGTTTACAAGTTGTTTCCATGTACAAACGGGTCAAGAAGGAAGCTCCAAGTTGTTTTCAATTTCGAACGAGTTATAGCCTCAAATTGCTACGAATTGTTTTCATGTTCAAAGGAGTTAAGAATGATCCTACAAGAGTTTACAAGTTGTTTCCATGTACAAATGGGTCAAGAATGAAGCTACAAGTTGTTTTCAAGTTCGAACGAGTCAAGAATGAAGTCTTAAATTGCTATGAATTGTTTTCATGTTTAAACGAGCTAAGAATGATCCTACGAGAGTTTACAAGTTGTTTCCATGTACAAACGGGTCAAGAATGAAGCTACAAGTTGTTTTCAAGTTAGAACGAGTCAAGAATGAAGCCTTAAATTGCTATGAATTGTTTTCATGTTCAAATGAGCTAAGAATGATCCTACAAGAGTTTACAAGTTGTTTCCATGTACAAACGGGTCAAGAAGGAAGCTCCAAGTTGTTTTCAAGTTCGAACGAGTTATAGCCTCAAATTGCTACGAATTGTTTTCATGTCCAAAGAGTTAAGAATGATCCTACAAGAGTTTACAAGTTGTTTCCATGTAAAAATGGGTCAAGAATGAAGCTACAAGTTGTTTTCAAGTTCGAATAAGTCAAGAATGAAGCCTTAAATTGCTATGAATCGTTTTCATGTTCAAACGAGCTAAGAATGATCCTACAAGAGTTTACAAGTTGTTTCCATGTACAAACGGGTCAAGAAGGAAGCTCCAAGTTGTTTTCAATTTCGAACGAGTTATAGCCTCAAATTGCTACGAATTGTTTTCATGTTCAAATGAGTTAAGAATGATCCTACAAGAGTTTACAAGTTGTTTCCATGTACAAATGGGTCAAGAATGAAGCTACAAGTTGTTTTCAAGTTCGAACGAGTCAAGAATGAAGTCTTAAATTGCTATGAATTGTTTTCATGTTCAAACGAGCTAAGAATGATCCTACAAGAGTTTACAAGTTGTTTCCATGTACAAACGGGGCAAGAATGAAGCTCCAAGTTGTTTTCAAGTTAGAACGAGTCAAGAATGAAGCCTTAAATTGCTATGAATTGTTTTCATGTTCAAATGAGCTAAGAATGATCCTACAAGAGTTTACAAGTTGTTTCCGTGTACAAACGGGTCAAGAATGAAGCTCCAAGTTGTTTTCAAGTTAGAACGAGTCAAGCATGAAGCCTTAAATTGCTATGAATTGTTTTCATGTTTAAACGTGCTAAGAATGATCCTACAAGAGTTTACAAGTTATTTCCATATACAAATGGGTCAAAAATGAAGCTACAAGTTGTTTTCAAGTTCGAATAAGTCAAGAATGAAGCCTTAAATTGCTATGAATCGTTTTCATGTTCAAACGAGCTAAGAATGATCCTACAAGAGTTTACAAGTTCTTTCCATGTACAAACGGGTCAAGAAGGAAGCTCCAAGTTGTTTTCAAGTTCAAACGAGTTATAGCCTCAAATTGCTACGAATTGTTTTCATGTTCAAATGAGTTAAGAATGATCCTACAAGAGTTCACAAGTTGTTTCCATGTACAAATGGGTCAAGAATAAAGCTACAAGTTGTTTTCAAGTTTGAACGAGTCAAGAATGAAGGCTTAAATTGCTATGAATTGTTTTCATATTTAAACGTGCTAAGAATGATCCTACAAGAGTTTACAAGTTATTTCCATGTACAAACGGGTCAAGAATGAAGCTACAAGTTATTTTCGAGTTCGAACGAGTCAAGAATGAAGCCTTAAATTGCTATAAATTGTTTTCATGTTCAAACGAGCTAAGAATGATCCTATAAGAGTTTACAAGTTGTTTCCATGTACAAACGGGTCAAGAATGAAGCTCCAAGTTGTTTTCAAGTTAGAACGAGTCAAGAATGAAGCCTTAAATTGCTATGAATTGTCATGTTCAAACGAGCTAAGAATGATCCTACAAGAGTTTACAGGTTGTTTCCATGTACAAACGGGTCAAGAATGAAGATACAAGTTGTTTTCAAGTTCGAACGACTTAAGAATAAAGCCTCAAATTGCTAAGAAGTGTATTCATGTTCAAATGAGTTAAGAATAATCCTACAAGAGTTTACAAGTTATTTCCATCTACAAACGGGTCAAAAATGAAGCTACAGGTTGTTTTCAAGTTCGAACGGGTCAAGAATGAAGCCTTAAATTGCTATGAATCGTTTTCATGTTCAAACGAGCTAAGAATGATCCTAAAAGAGTTTACAAGTTGTTTCCATGTACAAACGGGTCAAGAAGGAAGCTCCAAGTTGTTTTCAAGTTCGAACGAGTTATAGCCTCAAATTGCTACGACTTGTTTTCATGTTCAAATGAGTTAAGAATGATCCTACAAGAGTTTACAAGTTGTTTCCATGTACAAATGGGTCAAGAATGAAGCTACAAGTTGTTTTCAAGTTCGAACGAGTCAAGAATGAAGTCTTAAATTGCTATGAATTGTTTTCATGTTTAAACGAGCTAAGAATGATCCTACGAGAGTTTACAAGTTGTTTCCATGTACAAACGGGTCAAGAATGAAGCTACAAGTTGTTTTCAAGTTCGAACGAGTCAAGAATGAAGCCGTAAATTGCTATGAATTGTTTTCATGTTCAAACGAGCTAAGAATGATCCTACAAGAGTTTACAAGTTGTTTCCATGTACAGACGGGTCAAGAATGAAGCTCCAAGTTGTTTTCAAGTTAGAACGAGTCAAGAATGAAGCCTTAAATTGCTATGAATTGTCATGTTCAAACGAGCTAAGAATGATCCTACAAGAGTTTACAAGTTGTTTCCATGTACAACGGGTCAAGAATGAAGCTACAAGTTGTTTTCAAGTTCGAACGAGTCAAGAATGAAGCCGTAAATTCTTATGAATTGTTTTCATGTTCAAACGAGCTAAGAATGATCCTACAAGAGTTTACAAGTTGTTTCCATGTACAAATGGGTCAAGAATGAAGCTACAAGTTGTTTTCAAGTTCGAATAAGTCAAGAATGAAGCCTTAAATTGCTATGAATCGTTTTCATGTTCAATTGAGCTAAGAATGATCCTACAAGAGTTTACAAGTTGTTTCCATGTACAAACGGGTCAAGAAGGAAGCTCCAAGTTGTTTTCAAGTTCGAACGAGTTATAGCCTCAAATTGCTACGAATTGTTTTCATGTTCAAATGAGTTAAGAATGATCCTACAAGAGTTTACAAGTTGTTTCCATGTACAAATGGGTCAAGAATGAAGCTACAAGTTGTTTTCAAGTTCGAACGAGTCAAGAATGAAGTCTTAAATTGCTATGAATTGTTTTCATGTTTAAACGAGCTAAGAATGATCCTACGAGAGTTTACAAGTTGTTTCCATGTACAAACGGGTCAAGAATGAAGCTACAAGTTGTTTTCAAGTTCGAACGAGTCAAGAATGAAGCCGTAAATTGCTATGAATTGTTTTCATGTTCAAACGAGCTAAGAATGATCCTACAAGAGTTTACAAGTTGTTTCCATGTACAAACGGGTCAAGAATGAAGCTCCAAGTTGTTTTCAAGTTAGAACGAGTCAAGAATGAAGCCTTAAATTGCTATGAATTGTCATGTTCAAACGAGCTAAGAATGATCCTACAAGAGTTTACAGGTTGTTTCCATGTACAAACGGGTCAAGAATGAAGCTACAAGTTGTTTTCAAGTTCGAACGAGTCAAGAAGGAAGCCTTAAATTGCTATGAATTGTCATGTTCAAACGAGCTAAGAATGATCCTACAAGAGTTTACAGGTTGTTTCCATGTAGAAACGGGTCAAGAATGAAGCTACAAGTTGTTTTCAAGTTCGAACGAGTCAAGAATGAAGCCGTAAATTGCTATGAATTGTTTTCATGTTCAAACGAGCTAAGAATGATCCTACAAGTGTTTACAAGTTGTTTCCATGTACAAACGGGTCAAGAATGAAGCTCCAAGTTGTTTTCAAGTTAGAACGAGTCAAGAATGAAGCCTTAAATTGCTATGAATTGTCATGTTCAAACGAGCTAAGAATGATCCTACAAGAGTTTACAAGTTGTTTCCATGTACAAACGGGTCAAGAATGAAGCTCCAAGTTGTTTTCAAGTTAGAACGAGTCAAGAATGAAGCCTTAAATTGCTATGAATTGTGTTCATGTTCAAACGAGCTAAGAATGATCCTACATGAGTTTACAACTTGTTTCCATGTACAAACGGGTCAAGAATGAAGATACAAGTTGTTTTCAAGTTCGAACGACTTAAGAATAAAGCCTCAAATTGCTAAGAAGTGTATTCATGTTCAAATGAGTTAAGAATAATCCTACAAGAGTTTACAAGTTATTTCCATCTACAAACGGGTCAAAAATGAAGCTACAGGTTGTTTTCAAGTTCGAACGGGTCAAGAATGAAGCCTTAAATTGCTATGAATCGTTTTCATGTTCAAACGAGCTAAGAATGATCCTAAAAGAGTTTACAAGTTGTTTCCATGTACAAACGGGTCAAGAAGGAAGCTCCAAGTTGTTTTCAAGTTCGAACGAGTTATAGCCTCAAATTGCTACGACTTGTTTTCATGTTCAAATGAGTTAAGAATGATCCTACAAGAGTTTACAAGTTGTTTCCATGTACAAATGGGTCAAGAATGAAGCTACAAGTTGTTTTCAAGTTCGAACGAGTCAAGAATGAAGTCTTAAATTGCTATGAATTGTTTTCATGTTTAAACGAGCTAAGAATGATCCTACGAGAGTTTACAAGTTGTTTCCATGTACAAACGGGTCAAGAATGAAGCTACAAGTTGTTTTCAAGTTCGAACGAGTCAAGAATGAAGCCGTAAATTGCTATGAATTGTTTTCATGTTCAAACGAGCTAAGAATGATCCTACAAGAGTTTACAAGTTGTTTCCATGTACAGACGGGTCAAGAATGAAGCTCCAAGTTGTTTTCAAGTTAGAACGAGTCAAGAATGAAGCCTTAAATTGCTATGAATTGTCATGTTCAAACGAGCTAAGAATGATCCTACAAGAGTTTACAAGTTGTTTCCATGTACAACGGGTCAAGAATGAAGCTACAAGTTGTTTTCAAGTTCGAACGAGTCAAGAATGAAGCCGTAAATTCTTATGAATTGTTTTCATGTTCAAACGAGCTAAGAATGATCCTACAAGAGTTTACAAGTTGTTTCCATGTACAAATGGGTCAAGAATGAAGCTACAAGTTGTTTTCAAGTTCGAATAAGTCAAGAATGAAGCCTTAAATTGCTATGAATCGTTTTCATGTTCAATTGAGCTAAGAATGATCCTACAAGAGTTTACAAGTTGTTTCCATGTACAAACGGGTCAAGAAGGAAGCTCCAAGTTGTTTTCAAGTTCGAACGAGTTATAGCCTCAAATTGCTACGAATTGTTTTCATGTTCAAATGAGTTAAGAATGATCCTACAAGAGTTTACAAGTTGTTTCCATGTACAAATGGGTCAAGAATGAAGCTACAAGTTGTTTTCAAGTTCGAACGAGTCAAGAATGAAGTCTTAAATTGCTATGAATTGTTTTCATGTTTAAACGAGCTAAGAATGATCCTACGAGAGTTTACAAGTTGTTTCCATGTACAAACGGGTCAAGAATGAAGCTACAAGTTGTTTTCAAGTTCGAACGAGTCAAGAATGAAGCCGTAAATTGCTATGAATTGTTTTCATGTTCAAACGAGCTAAGAATGATCCTACAAGAGTTTACAAGTTGTTTCCATGTACAAACGGGTCAAGAATGAAGCTCCAAGTTGTTTTCAAGTTAGAACGAGTCAAGAATGAAGCCTTAAATTGCTATGAATTGTCATGTTCAAACGAGCTAAGAATGATCCTACAAGAGTTTACAGGTTGTTTCCATGTACAAACGGGTCAAGAATGAAGCTACAAGTTGTTTTCAAGTTCGAACGAGTCAAGAAGGAAGCCTTAAATTGCTATGAATTGTCATGTTCAAACGAGCTAAGAATGATCCTACAAGAGTTTACAGGTTGTTTCCATGTAGAAACGGGTCAAGAATGAAGCTACAAGTTGTTTTCAAGTTCGAACGAGTCAAGAATGAAGCCGTAAATTGCTATGAATTGTTTTCATGTTCAAACGAGCTAAGAATGATCCTACAAGAGTTTACAAGTTGTTTCCATGTACAAACGGGTCAAGAATGAAGCTCCAAGTTGTTTTCAAGTTAGAACGAGTCAAGAATGAAGCCTTAAATTGCTATGAATTGTCATGTTCAAACGAGCTAAGAATGATCCTACAAGAGTTTACAAGTTGTTTCCATGTACAAACGGGTCAAGAATGAAGCTACAAGTTGTTTTCAAGTTCGAACGAGTCAAGAATGAAGCCGTAAATTGCTATGAATTGTTTTCATGTTCAAACGAGCGAAGAATGATCCTACAAGAGTTTACAAGTTGTTTCCAGGTACAAATGGGTCAAGAATGAAGCTACCAGTTGTTTTCAAGTTCGAATAAGTCAAGAATGAAGCCTTCAATTGCTATGAATCGTTTTATTGTTCAAACGAGCTAAGAATGATCCTATAAGAGTTTACAAGTTGTTTCCATGTACAAACGGGTCAAGAATGAAGCTCCAAGTTGTTTTCAAGTTAGAACGAGTCAAGAAGGAAGCCTTAAATTGCTATGAATTGTCATGTTCAAACGAGCTAAGAATGATCCTACAAGAGTTTACAGGTTGTTTCCATGTAGAAACGGGT
This sequence comes from Oenanthe sinensis, assembly GCA_028671895.1. Classification (NCBI taxonomy): domain Eukaryota; kingdom Viridiplantae; phylum Streptophyta; class Magnoliopsida; order Apiales; family Apiaceae; genus Oenanthe; species Oenanthe sinensis. Next base: position 29,661,169 of record CM053799.1, on the reverse strand, counting down.
CAAGAATGAAGCTACAAGTTGTTTTCAAGTTCGAACGAGTCAAGAATGAAGCCGTAAATTGCTATGAATTGTTTTCATGTTCAAACGAGCTAAGAATGATCCTACAAGAGTTTACAAGTTGTTTCCATGTACAAACGGGTCAAGAATGAAGCTCCAAGTTGTTTTCAAGTTAGAACGAGTCAAGAATGAAGCCTTAAATTGCTATGAATTGTGTTCATGTTCAAACGAGCTAAGAATGATCCTACATGAGTTTACAACTTGTTTCCATGTACAAACGGGTCAAGAATGAAGATACAAGTTGTTTTCAAGTTCGAACGAGTTAAGAATAAAGCCTCAAATTGCTAAGAAGTGTATTCATGTTCAAATGAGTTAAGAATAATCCTACAAGAGTTTACAAGTTATTTCCATCTACAAACGGGTCAAAAATGAAGCTACAAGTTGTTTTCAAGTTCGAACGAGTCAAGAATGAAACCTTAAATTGCTATGAATTGTTTTCATGTTCAAATGAGCTAAGAATGATCCTACAAGAGTTTACAAGTTGTTTCCATGTACAAACGGGTCAAGAATGAAGCTCCAAGTTGTTTTCAAGTTAGAACGAGTCAAGCATGAAGCCTTAAATTGCTATGAATTGTTTTCATGTTTAAACGTGCTAAGAATGATCCTACCAGAGTTTACAAGTTATTTCCATATACAAATGGGTCAAAAATGAAGCTATAAGTTGTTTTCAAGTTCGAATAAGTCAAGAATGAAGCCTTAAATTGCTATGAATCGTTTTCATGTTCAAACGAGCTAAGAATGATCCTACAAGAGTTTACAAGTTCTTTCCATGTACAAACGGGTCAAGAAGGAAGCTCCAAGTTGTTTTCAAGTTCAAACGAGTTATAGCCTCAAATTGCTACGAATTGTTTTCATGTTCAAATGAGTTAAGAATGATCCTACAAGAGTTCACAAGTTGTTTCCATGTACAAATGGGTCAAGAATAAAGCTACAAGTTGTTTTCAAGTTTGAACGAGTCAAGAATGAAGGCTTAAATTGCTATGTATTGTTTTCATATTTAAACGTGCTAAGAATGATCCTACAAGAGTTTACAAGTTATTTCCATGTACAAACGGGTCAAGAATGAAGCTACAAGTTATTTTCGAGTTCGAACGAGTCAAGAATGAAGCCTTAAATTGCTATGAATTGTTTTCATGTTCAAACGAGCTAAGAATGATCCTATAAGAGTTTACAAGTTGTTTCCATGTACAAACGGGTCAAGAATGAAGCTCCAAGTTGTTTTCAAGTTAGAACGAGTCAAGAATGAAGCCTTAAATTGCTATGAATTGTCATGTTCAAACGAGCTAAGAATGATCCTACAAGAGTTTACAGGTTGTTTCCATGTAGAAACGGGTCAAGAATGAAGCTACAAGTTGTTTTCAAGTTCGAACGAGTCAAGAATGAAGCCGTAAATTGCTATGAATTGTTTTCATGTTCAAACGAGCTAAGAATGATCCTACAAGAGTTTACAAGTTGTTTCCATGTACAAACGCGTCAAGAATGAAGCTCCAAGTTGTTTTCAAGTTAGAACGAGTCAAGAATAAAGCCTTAAATTGCTATGAATTGTCATGTTCAAACGAGCTAAGAATGATCCTACAAGAGTTTACAAGTTGTTTCCATGTACAAACGGGTCAAGAATGAAGCTCCAAGTTGTTTTCAAGTTAGAACGAGTCAAGAATGAAGCCTTAAATTGCTATGAATTGTGTTCATGTTCAAACGAGCTAAGAATGATCCTACATGAGTTTACAACTTGTTTCCATGTACAAACGGGTCAAGAATGAAGATACAAGTTGTTTTCAAGTTCGAACGACTTAAGAATAAAGCCTCAAATTGCTAAGAAGTGTATTCATGTTCAAATGAGTTAAGAATAATCCTACAAGAGTTTACAAGTTATTTCCATCTACAAACGGGTCAAAAATGAAGCTACAGGTTGTTTTCAAGTTCGAACGAGTCAAGAATGAAGCCTTAAATTGCTATGAATCGTTTTCATGTTCAAACGAGCTAAGAATGATCCTACAAGAGTTTACAAGTTGTTTCCATGTACAAACGGGTCAAGAAGGAAGCTCCAAGTTGTTTTCAAGTTCGAACGAGTTATAGCCTCAAATTGCTACGAATTGTTTTCATGTTCAAATGAGTTAAGAATGATCCTACAAGAGTTTACAAGTTGTTTCCATGTACATATGGGTCAAGAAAGAAGCTACAAGTTGTTTTCAAGTTCGAACGAGTCAAGAATGAAGTCTTAAATTGCTATGAATTGTTTTCATGTTTAAACGAGCTAAGAATGATCCTACGAGAGTTTACAAGTTGTTTCCATGTACAAACGGGTCAAGAATGAAGCTACAAGTTGTTTTCAAGTTCGAACGAGTCAAGAATGAAGTCGTAAATTGCTATGAATTGTTTTCATGTTCAAACGAGCTAAGAATGATCCTACAAGAGTTTACAAGTTGTTTCCATGTACAAACGGGTCAAGAATGAAGCTCCAAGTTGTTTTCAAGTTAGAACGAGTCAAGAATGAAGCCTTAAATTGCTATGAATTGTCATGTTCAAACGAGCTAAGAATGATCCTACAAGAGTTTACAAGTTGTTTCCATGTACAAACGGGTCAAGAATGAAGCTCCAAGTTGTTTTCAAGTTAGAACGAGTCAAGAATGAAGCCTTAAATTGCTATGAATTGTCATGTTCAAACGAGCTAAGAATGATCCTACAAGAGTTTACAAGTTGTTTCCATGTACAAACGGGTCAAGAATGAAGCTCCAAGTTGTTTTCAAGTTAGAACGAGTCAAGAATGAAGCCTTAAATTGCTATGAATTGTGTTCATGTTCAAACGAGCTAAGAATGATCCTACATGAGTTTACAACTTGTTTCCATGTACAAACGGGTCAAGAATGAAGCTCCAAGTTGTTTTCCAGTTAGAACGAGTCAAGAATAAAGCCTTAAATTGCTATGAATTGTCATGTTCAAACGAGCTAAGAATGATCCTACAAGAGTTTACAAGTTGTTTCCATGTACAAACGGGTCAAGAATGAAGCTCCAAGTTGTTTTCAAGTTAGAACGAGTCAAGAATGAAGCCTTAAATTGCTATGAATTGTGTTCATGTTCAAACGAGCTAAGAATGATCCTACATGAGTTTACAACTTGTTTCCATGTACAAACGGGTCAAGAATGAAGATACAAGTTGTTTTCAAGTTCGAACGACTTAAGAATAAAGCCTCAAATTGCTAAGAAGTGTATTCATGTTCAAATGAGTTAAGAATGATCCTACAAGAGTTTACAAGTTGTTTCCATGTACAAATGGGTCAAGAATGAAGCTACAATTTGTTTTCAAGTTCGAACGAGTCAAGAATGAAGTCTTAAATTGCTATGAATTGTTTTCATGTTCAAACGAGCTAAGAATGATCCTACGAGAGTTTACAAGTTGTTTCCATGTACAAACGGGTCAAGAATGAAGCTACAAGTTGTTTTCAAGTTAGAACGAGTCAAGAATGAAGCCTTAAATTGCTATGAATTGTCATGTTCAAACGAGCTAAGAATGATCCTACAAGAGTTTACAAGTTGTTTCCATGTACAAACGGGTCAAGAATGAAGCTACAAGTTGTTTTCAAGTTCGAACGAGTCAAGAATGAAGCCGTAAATTGCTATGAATTGTTTTCATGTTCAAACGAGCTAAGAATGATCCTACGAGAGTTTACAAGTTGTTTCCATGTACAAACGGGTCAAGAATGAAGCTCCAAGTTGTTTTCAAGTTAGAACGAGTCAAGAATGAAGCCTTAAATTGCTATGAATTGTCATGTTCAAACGAGCTAAGAATGATCCTACAAGAGTTTACAAGTTGTTTCCATGTACAAACGGGTCAAGAATGAAGCTCCAAGTTGTTTTCAAGTTAGAACGAGTCAAGAATGAAGCCTTAAATTGCTATGAATTGTCATGTTCAAACGAGCTAAGAATGATCCTACAAGAGTTTACAAGTTGTTTCCATGTACAAACGGGTCAAGAATGAAGCTCCAAGTTGTTTTCAAGTTAGAACGAGTCAAGAATGAAGCCTTAAATTGCTATGAATTGTGTTCATGTTCAAGCGAGCTAAGAATGATCCTACATGAGTTTACAACTTGTTTCCATGTACAAACGGGTCAAGAATGAAGCTCCAAGTTGTTTTCAAGTTAGAACGAGTCAAGAATAAAGCCTTAAATTGCTATGAATTGTCATGTTCAAACGAGCTAAGAATGATCCTACAAGAGTTTACAAGTTGTTTCCATGTACAAACGGGTCAAGAATGAAGCTCCAAGTTGTTTTCAAGTTAGAACGAGTCAAGAATGAAGCCTTAAATTGCTATGAATTGTGTTCATGTTCAAACGAGCTAAGAATGATCCTACATGAGTTTACAACTTGTTTCCATGTACAAACGGGTCAAGAATGAAGATACAAGTTGTTTTCAAGTTCGAACGACTTAAGAATAAAGCCTCAAATTGCTAAGAAGTGTATTCATGTTCAAATGAGTTAAGAATAATCCTACAAGAGTTTACAAGTTATTTCCATCTACAAACGGGTCAAAAATGAAGCTACAAGTTGTTTTCAAGTTCGAACGAGTCAAGAATGAAGCCTTAAATTGCTATGAATCGTTTTCATGTTCAAACGAGCTAAGAATGATCCTAAAAGAGTTTACAAGTTGTTTCCATGTACAAACGGGTCAAGAAGGAAGCTCCAAGTTGTTTTCAAGTTCGAACGAGTTATAGCCTCAAATTGCTACGACTTGTTTTCATGTTCAAATGAGTTAAGAATGATCCTACAAGAGTTTACAAGTTGTTTCCATGTACAAATGGGTCAAGAATGAAGCTACAAGTTGTTTTCAAGTTCGAACGAGTCAAGAATGAAGTCTTAAATTGCTATGAATTGTTTTCATGTTTAAACGAGCTAAGAATGATCCTACGAGAGTTTACAAGTTGTTTCCATGTACAAACGGGTCAAGAATGAAGTTACAAGTTGTTTTCAAGTTCGAACGAGTCAAGAATGAAGCCGTAAATTGCTATGAATTGTTTTCATGTTCAAACGAGCTAAGAATGATCCTACAAGAGTTTACAAGTTGTTTCCATGTACAGACGGGTCAAGAATGAAGCTCCAAGTTGTTTTCAAGTTCGAACGAGTCAAGAATGAAGCCGTAAATTGCTATGAATTGTTTTCATGTTCAAACGAGCTAAGAATGATCCTACAAGAGTTTACAAGTTGTTTCCATGTACAGACGGGTCAAGAATGAAGCTCCAAGTTGTTTTCAAGTTAGAACGAGTCAAGAATGAAGCCTTAAATTGCTATGAATTGTCATGTTCAAACGAGCTAAGAATGATCCTACAAGAGTTTACAAGTTGTTTCCATGTACAAACGGGTCAAGAATGAAGCTCCAAGTTGTTTTCAAGTTAGAACGAGTCAAGAATGAAGCCTTAAATTGCTATGAATTGTCATGTTCAAACGAGCTAAGAATGATCCTACAAGAGTTTACAAGTTGTTTCCATGTACAAACGGGTCAAGAATGAAGCTACAAGTTGTTTTCAAGTTCGAACGAGTCAAGAATGAAGCCGTAAATTGCTATGAATTGTTTTCATGTTCAAACGAGCTAAGAATGATCCTACAAGAGTTTACAAGTTGTTTCCATGTACAAATGGGTCAAGAATGAAGCTACAAGTTGTTTTCAAGTTCGAATAAGTCAAGAATGAAGCCTTAAATTGCTATGAATCGTTTTCATGTTCAAACGAGCTAAGAATGATCCTACAAGAGTTTACAAGTTGTTTCCATGTACAAACGGGTCAAGAAGGAAGCTCGAAGTTGTTTTCAAGTTCGAACGAGTTATAGCCTCAAATTGCTACGAATTGTTTTCATGTTCAAATGAGTTAAGAATGATCCTACAAGAGTTTACAAGTTGTTTCCATGTACAAATGGGTCAAGAAAGAAGCTACAAGTTGTTTTCAAGTTCGAACGAGTCAAGAATGAAGTCTTAAATTGCTATGAATTGTTTTCATGTTTAAACGAGCTAAGAATGATCCTATGAGAGTTTACAAGTTGTTTCCATGTACAAACGGGTCAAGAATGAAGCTACAAGTTGTTTTCAAGTTCGAACGAGTCAAGAATGAAGCCGTAAATTGCAATGAATTGTTTTCATGTTCAAACGAGCTAAGAATGAACCTACAAGAGTTTACAAGTTGTTTCCATGTACAAACGGGTCAAGAATGAAGCTCCAAGTTGTTTTCAAGTTAGAACGAGTCAAGAATGAAGCCTTAAATTGCTATGAATTGTCATGTTCAAACGAGCTAAGAATGATCCTACAAGAGTTTACAAGTTGTTTCCATGTATAAACGGGTCAAGAATGAAGCTCCAAGTTGTTTTCAAGTTAGAACGAGTCAAGAATGAAGCCTTAAATTGCTATGAATTGTCATGTTCAAACGAGCTAAGAATGATCCTACAAGAGTTTACAAGTTGTTTCCATGTACAAACGGGTCAAGAATGAAGCTCCAAGTTGTTTTCAAGTTAGAACGAGTCAAGAATGAAGCCTTAAATTGCTATGAATTGTGTTCATGTTCAAACGAGCTAAGAATGATCCCACATGAGTTTACAACTTGTTTCCATGTACAAACGGGTCAAGAATGAAGATACAAGTTGTTTTCAAGTTCGAACGAGTTAAGAATAAAGCCTCAAATTGCTAAGAAGTGTATTCATGTTCAAATGAGTTAAGAATAATCCTACAAGAGTTTACAAGTTATTTCCATCTACAAACGGGTCAAAAATGAAGCTACAAGTTGTTTTCAAGTTCGAACGAGTCAAGAATGAAACCTTAAATTGCTATGAATTGTTTTCATGTTCAAATGAGCTAAGAATGATCCTACAAGAGTTTACAAGTTGTTTCCATGTACAAACGGGTCAAGAATGAAGCTCCAAGTTGTTTTCAAGTTAGAACGAGTCAAGCATGAAGCCTTAAATTGCTATGAATTGTTTTCATGTTTAAGCGTGCTAAGAATGATCCTACAAGAGTTTACAAGTTATTTCCATATACAAATGGGTCAAAAATGAAGCTACAAGTTGTTTTCAAGTTCGAATAAGTCAAGAATGAAGCCTTAAATTGCTATGAATCGTTTTCATGTTCAAACGAGCTAAGAATGATCCTACAAGAGTTTATAAGTTCTTTCCATGTACAAACGGGTCAAGAAGGAAGCTCCAAGTTGTTTTCAAGTTCAAACGAGTTATAGCCTCAAATTGCTACGAATTGTTTTCATGTTCAAATGAGTTAAGAATGATCCTACAAGAGTTCACAAGTTGTTTCCATGTACAAATGGGTCAAGAATAAAGCTACAAGTTGTTTTCAAGTTTGAACGAGTCAAGAATGAAGGCTTAAATTGCTATGAATTGTTTTCATATTTAAACGTGCTAAGAATGATCCTACAAGAGTTGACAAGTTATTTCCATGTACAAACGGGTCAAGAATGAAGCTACAAGTTATTTTCAAGTTCGAACGAGTCAAGAATGAAGCCTTAAATTGCTATGAATTGTTTTCATGTTCAAACGAGCTAAGAATGATCCTACAAGAGTTTACAAGTTGTTTCCATGTACAAACGGGTCAAGAATGAAGCTACAAGTTGTTTTCAAGTTCGAACGAGTCAAGAATGAAGCCGTAAATTGCTATGAATTGTTTTCATGTTCAAACGAGCTAAGAATGATCCTACAAGAGTTTACAAGTTGTTTCCATGTACAAATGGGTCAAGAATGAAGCTACAAGTTGTTTTCAAGTTCGAATAAGTCAAGAATGAAGCCTTAAATTGCTATGAATCGTTTTCATGTTCAAACGAGCTAAGAATGATCCTACAAGAGTTTACAAGTTGTTTCCATGTACAAACGGGTCAAGAAGGAAGCTCCAAGTTGTTTTCAAGTTCGAACGAGTTATAGCCTCAAATTGCTACGAATTGTTTTCATGTTCAAATGAGTTAAGAATGATCCTACAAGAGTTTACAAGTTGTTTCCATGTACAAATGGGTCAAGAAAGAAGCTACAAGTTGTTTTCAAGTTCGAACGAGTCAAGAATGAAGTCTTAAATTGCTATGAATTGTTTTCATGTTTAAACGAGCTAAGAATGATCCTACGAGAGTTTACAAGTTGTTTCCATGTACAAACGGGTCAAGAATGAAGCTACAAGTTGTTTTCAAGTTCGAACGAGTCAAGAATGAAGCCGTAAATTGCTATGAATTGTTTTCATGTTCAAACGAGCTAAGAATGATCCTACAAGAGTTTACAAGTTGTTTCCATGTACAAACGGGTCAAGAATGAAGCTCCAAGTTGTTTTCAAGTTAGAACGAGTCAAGAATGAAGCCTTAAATTGCTATGAATTGTCATGTTCAAACGAGCTAAGAATGATCCTACAAGAGTTTACAAGTTGTTTCCATGTATAAACGGGTCAAGAATGAAGCTCCAAGTTGTTTTCAAGTTAGAACGAGTCAAGAATGAAGCCTTAAATTGCTATGAATTGTCATGTTCAAACGAGCTAAGAATGATCCTACAAGAGTTTACAAGTTGTTTCCGTGTACAAACGGGTCAAGAATGAAGCTCCAAGTTGTTTTCAAGTTAGAACGAGTCAAGAATGAAGCCTTAAATTGCTATGAATTGTGTTCATGTTCAAACGAGCTAAGAATGATCCCACATGAGTTTACAACTTGTTTCCATGTACAAACGGGTCAAGAATGAAGATACAAGTTGTTTTCAAGTTCGAACGAGTTAAGAATAAAGCCTCAAATTGCTAAGAAGTGTATTCATGTTCAAATGAGTCAAGAATAATCCTACAAGAGTTTACAAGTTATTTCCATCTACAAACGGGTCAAAAATGAAGCTACAAGTTGTTTTCAAGTTCGAACGAGTCAAGAATGAAACCTTAAATTGCTATGAATTGTTTTCATGTTCAAATGAGCTAAGAATGATCCTACAAGAGTTTACAAGTTGTTTCCATGTACAAACGGGTCAAGAATGAAGCTCCAAGTTGTTTTCAAGTTAGAACGAGTCAAGCATGAAGCCTTAAATTGCTATGAATTGTTTTCATGTTTAAACGTGCTAAGAATGATCCTACAAGAGTTTACAAGTTATTTCCATATACAAATGGGTCAAAAATGAAGCTACAAGTTGTTTTCAAGTTCGAATAAGTCAAGAATGAAGCCTTAAATTGCTATGAATCGTTTTCATGTTCAAACGAGCTAAGAATGATCCTACAAGAGTTTACAAGTTCTTTCCATGTACAAACGGGTCAAGAAGGAAGCTCCAAGTTGTTTTCAAGTTCAAACGAGTTATAGCCTCAAATTGCTACGAATTGTTTTCATGTTCAAATGAGTTAAGAATGATCCTACAAGAGTTCACAAGTTGTTTCCATGTACAAATGGGTCAAGAATAAAGCTACAAGTTGTTTTCAAGTTTGAACGAGTCAAGAATGAAGGCTTAAATTGCTATGAATTGTTTTCATATTTAAACGTGCTAAGAATGATCCTACAAGAGTTGACAAGTTATTTCCATGTACAAACGGGTCAAGAATGAAGCTACAAGTTATTTTCAAGTTCGAACGAGTCAAGAATGAAGCCTTAAATTGCTATGAATTGTTTTCATGTTCAAACGAGCTAAGAATGATCCTATAAGAGTTTACAAGTTGTTTCCATGTACAAACGGGTCAAGAATGAAACTCCAAGTTGTTTTCAAGTTAGAACGAGTCAAGAATGAAGCCTTAAATTGCTATGAATTGTCATGTTCAAACGAGCTAAGAATGATCCTACAAGAGTTTACAGGTTGTTTCCATGTAGAAACGGGTCAAGAATGAAGCTACAAGTTGTTTTCAATTCGAATGAGTCAAGAATGAAGCCGTAAATTGCTATGAATTGTTTTCATGTTCAAACGAGCTAAGAATGATCCTACAAGAGTTTACAAGTTGTTTCCATGTACAAACGGGTCAAGAATGAAGCTCCAAGTTGTTTTCAAGTTAGAACGAGTCAAGAATGAAGCCTTAAATTGCTATGAATTGTCATGTTCAAACGAGCTAAGAATGATCCTACAAGAGTTTACAAGTTGTTTCCATGTACAAACGGGTCAAGAATGAAGCTCCAAGTTGTTTTCAAGTTAGAACGAGTCAAGAATGAAGCCTTAAATTGCTATGAATTGTGTTCATGTTCAAACGTTCTAAGAATGATCCTACATGAGTTTACAACTTGTTTCCATGTACAAACGGGTCAAGAATGAAGATACAAGTTGTTTTCAAGTTCGAACGACTTAAGAATAAAGCCTCAAATTGCTAAGAAGTGTATTCATGTTCAAATGAGTTAAGAATAATCCTACAAGAGTTTACAAGTTATTTCCATCTACAAACGGGTCAAAAATGAAGCTACAAGTTGTTTTCAAGTTCGAATAAGTCAAGAATGAAGCCTTAAATTGCTATGAATCGTTTTCATGTTCAAACGAGCTAAGAAAGATCCTACAAGAGTTTACAAGTTGTTTCCATGTACAAACGGGTCAAGAAGGAAGCTCCAAGTTGTTTTCAAGTTCGAACGAGTTATAGCCTCAAATTGCTACGAATTGTTTTCATGTTCAAATGAGATAAGAATGATCCTACAAGAGTTTACAAGTTGTTTCCATGTACAAATGGGTCAAGAATGAAGCTACAATTTGTTTTCAAGTTCGAACGAGTCAAGAATGAAGTCTTAAATTGCTATGAATTGTTTTCATGTTCAAACGAGCTAAGAATGATCCTACGAGAGTTTACAAGTTGTTTCCATGTACAAACGGGTCAAGAATGAAGCTCCAAGTTGTTTTCAAGTTAGAACGAGTCAAGAATGAAGCCTTAAATTGCTATGAATTGTCATGTTCAAACGAGCTAAGAATGATCCTACAAGAGTTTACAGGTTGTTTCCATGTAGAAACGGGTCAAGAATGAAGCTACAAGTTGTTTTCAAGTTCGAACGAGTCAAGAATGAAGCCGTAAATTGCTATGAATTGTTTTCATGTTCAAACGAGCTAAGAATGATCCTACAAGAGTTGACAAGTTATTTCCATGTACAAACGGGTCAAGAATGAAGCTACAAGTTATTTTCAAGTTCGAACGAGTCAAGAATGAAGCCTTAAATTGCTATGAATTGTTTTCATGTTCAAACGAGCTAAGAATGATCCTATAAGAGTTTACAAGTTGTTTCCATGTACAAACGGGTCAAGAATGAAACTCCAAGTTGTTTTCAAGTTAGAACGAGTCAAGAATGAAGCCTTAAATTGCTATGAATTGTCATGTTCAAACGAGCTAAGAATGATCCTACAAGAGTTTACAGGTTGTTTCCATGTAGAAACGGGTCAAGAATGAAGCTACAAGTTGTTTTCAATTCGAATGAGTCAAGAATGAAGCCGTAAATTGCTATGAATTGTTTTCATGTTCAAACGAGCTAAGAATGATCCTACAAGAGTTTACAAGTTGTTTCCATGTACAAACGGGTCAAGAATGAAGCTCCAAGTTGTTTTCAAGTTAGAACGAGTCAAGAATGAAGCCTTAAATTGCTATGAATTGTCATGTTCAAACGAGCTAAGAATGATCCTACAAGAGTTTACAAGTTGTTTCCATGTACAAACGGGTCAAGAATGAAGCTCCAAGTTGTTTTCAAGTTAGAACGAGTCAAGAATGAAGCCTTAAATTGCTATGAATTGTGTTCATGTTCAAACGTTCTAAGAATGATCCTACATGAGTTTACAACTTGTTTCCATGTACAAACGGGTCAAGAATGAAGATACAAGTTGTTTTCAAGTTCGAACGACTTAAGAATAAAGCCTCAAATTGCTAAGAAGTGTATTCATGTTCAAATGAGTTAAGAATAATCCTACAAGAGTTTACAAGTTATTTCCATCTACAAACGGGTCAAAAATGAAGCTACAAGTTGTTTTCAAGTTCGAATAAGTCAAGAATGAAGCCTTAAATTGCTATGAATCGTTTTCATGTTCAAACGAGCTAAGAAAGATCCTACAAGAGTTTACAAGTTGTTTCCATGTACAAACGGGTCAAGAAGGAAGCTCCAAGTTGTTTTCAAGTTCGAACGAGTTATAGCCTCAAATTGCTACGAATTGTTTTCATGTTCAAATGAGATAAGAATGATCCTACAAGAGTTTACAAGTTGTTTCCATGTACAAATGGGTCAAGAATGAAGCTACAATTTGTTTTCAAGTTCGAACGAGTCAAGAATGAAGTCTTAAATTGCTATGAATTGTTTTCATGTTCAAACGAGCTAAGAATGATCCTACGAGAGTTTACAAGTTGTTTCCATGTACAAACGGGTCAAGAATGAAGCTCCAAGTTGTTTTCAAGTTAGAACGAGTCAAGAATGAAGCCTTAAATTGCTATGAATTGTCATGTTCAAACGAGCTAAGAATGATCCTACAAGAGTTTACAAGTTATTTCCATGTACAAACGGGTCAAGAATGAAGCTACAAGTTGTTTTCAAGTTCGAACGAGTCAAGAATGAAGCCTTAAATTGCTATGAATTGTTTTCATGTTCAAACGAGCTAAGAATGATCCTATAAGAGTTTACAAGTTGTTTCCATGTACAAACGGGTCAAGAATGAAGCTCCAAGTTGTTTTCAAGTTAGAACGAGTCAAGAATGAAGCCTTAAATTGCTATGAATTGTCATGTTCAAACGAGCTAAGATTGATCCTACAAGAGTTTACAGGTTGTTTCCATGTAGAAACGGGTAAAGAATGAAGCTACAAGTTGTTTTCAAGTTCGAACGAGTCAAGAATGAAGCCGTAAATTGCTATGAATTGTTTTCATGTTCAAACGAGCTAAGAATGATCCTACAAGAGTTTACAAGTTGTTTCCATGTACAAACGGGTCAAGAATGAAGCTCCAAGTTGTTTTCAAGTTAGAACGAGTCAAGAATGAAGCCTTAAATTGCTATGAATTGTCATGTTCAAACGAGCTAAGAATGATCCTACAAGAGTTTACAAGTTGTTTCCATGTACAAACGGGTCAAGAATGAAGCTCCAAGTTGTTTTCAAGTTAGAACGAGTCAAGAATGAAGCCTTAAATTGCTATGAATTGTGTTCATGTTCAAACGAGCTAAGAATGATCCTACATGAGTTTACAACTTGTTTCCATGTACAAACGGGTCAAGAATGAAGATACAAGTTGTTTTCAAGTTCGAACGACTTAAGAATAAAGCCTCAAATTGCTAAGAAGTGTATTCATGTTCAAATGAGTTAAGAATAATCCTACAAGAGTTTACAAGTTATTTCCATCTACAAACGGGTCAAAAATGAAGCTACAAGTTGTTTTCAAGTTCGAATAAGTCAAGAATGAAGCCTTAAATTGCTATGAATCGTTTTCATGTTCAAACGAGCTAAGAAAGATCCTACAAGAGTTTACAAGTTGTTTCCATGTACAAACGGGTCAAGAAGGAAGCTCCAAGTTGTTTTCAAGTTCGAACGAGTTATAGCCTCAAATTGCTACGAATTGTTTTCATGTTCAAATGAGTTAAGAATGATCCTACAAGAGTTTACAAGTTGTTTCCATGTACAAATGGGTCAAGAATGAAGCTACAATTTGTTTTCAAGTTCGAACGAGTCAAGAATGAAGTCTTAAATTGCTATGAATTGTTTTCATGTTCAAACGAGCTAAGAATGATCCTACGAGAGTTTACAAGTTGTTTCCATGTACAAACGGGTCAAGAATGAAGCTCCAAGTTGTTTTCAAGTTAGAACGAGTCAAGAATGAAGCCTTAAATTGCTATGAATTGTCATGTTCAAACGAGCTAAGAATGATCCTACAAGAGTTTACAAGTTGTTTCCATGTACAAACGGGTCAAGAATGAAGCTACAAGTTGTTTTCAAGTTCGAACGAGTCAAGAATGAAGCCGTAAATTGCTATGAATTGTTTTCATGTTCAAACGAGCTAAGAATGATCCTACAAGAGTTTACAAGTTGTTTCCATGTACAAACGGGTCAAGAATGAAGCTCCAAGTTGTTTTCAAGTTAGAACGAGTCAAGAATGAAGGCTTAAATTGCTATGAATTGTTTTCATATTTAAACGTGCTAAGAATGATCCTACAAGAGTTGACAAGTTATTTCCATGTACAAACGGGTCAAGAATGAAGCTACAAGTTATTTTCAAGTTCGAACGAGTCAAGAATGAAGCCTTAAATTGCTATGAATTGTTTTCATGTTCAAACGAGCTAAGAATGATCCTATAAGAGTTTACAAGTTGTTTCCATGTACAAACGGGTCAAGAATGAAGCTCCAAGTTGTTTTCAAGTTAGAACGAGTCAAGAATGAAGCCTTAAATTGCTATGAATTGTCATGTTCAAACGAGCTAAGAATGATCCTACAAGAGTTTACAGGTTGTTTCCATGTAGAAACGGGTCAAGAATGAAGCTACAAGTTGTTTTCAATTCGAACGAGTCAAGAATGAAGCCGTAAATTGCTATGAATTGTTTTCATGTTCAAACGAGCTAAGAATGATCCTACAAGAGTTTACAAGTTGTTTCCATGTACAAACGGGTCAAGAATGAAGCTCCAAGTTGTTTTCAAGTTAGAACGAGTCAAGAATGAAGCCTTAAATTGCTATGAATTGTCATGTTCAAACGAGCTAAGAATGATCCTACAAGAGTTTACAAGTTGTTTCCATGTACAAACGGGTCAAGAATGAAGCTCCAAGTTGTTTTCAAGTTAGAACGAGTCAAGAATGAAGCCTTAAATTGCTATGAATTGTGTTCATGTTCAAACGTTCTAAGAATGATCCTACATGAGTTTACAACTTGTTTCCATGTACAAACGGGTCAAGAATGAAGATACAAGTTGTTTTCAAGTTCGAACGACTTAAGAATAAAGCCTCAAATTGCTAAGAAGTGTATTCATGTTCAAATGAGTTAAGAATAATCCTACAAGAGTTTACAAGTTATTTCCATCTACAAACGGGTCAAAAATGAAGCTACAAGTTGTTTTCAAGTTCGAATAAGTCAGGAATGAAGCCTTAAATTGCTATGAATCGTTTTCATGTTCAAACGAGCTAAGAAAGATCCTACAAGAGTTTACAAGTTGTTTCCATGTACAAACGGGTCCAGAAGGAAGCTCCAAGTTGTTTTCAAGTTCGAACGAGTTATAGCCTCAAATTGCTACGAATTGTTTTCATGTTCAAATGAGTTAAGAATGATCCTACAAGAGTTTACAAGTTGTTTCCATGTACAAATGGGTCAAGAATGAAGCTACAATTTGTTTTCAAGTTCGAACGAGTCAAGAATGAAGTCTTAAATTGCTATGAATTGTTTTCATGTTCAAACGAGCTAAGAATGATCCTACGAGAGTTTACAAGTTGTTTCCATGTACAAACGGGTCAAGAATGAAGCTCCAAGTTGTTTTCAAGTTAGAACGAGTCAAGAATGAAGCCTTAAATTGCTATGAATTGTCATGTTCAAACGAGCTAAGAATGATCCTACAAGAGTTTACAAGTTATTTCCATGTACAAACGGGTCAAGAATGAAGCTACAAGTTGTTTTCAAGTTCGAACGAGTCAAGAATGAAGCCTTAAATTGCTATGAATTGTTTTCATGTTCAAACGAGCTAAGAATGATCCTATAAGAGTTTACAAGTTGTTTCCATGTACAAACGGGTCAAGAATGAAGCTCCAAGTTGTTTTCAAGTTAGAACGAGTCAAGAATGAAGCCTTAAATTGCTATGAATTGTCATGTTCAAACGAGCTAAGAATGATCCTACAAGAGTTTACAGGTTGTTTCCATGTAGAAACGGGTCAAGAATGAAGCTACAAGTTGTTTTCAAGTTCGAACGAGTCAAGAATGAAGCCGTAAATTGCTATGAATTGTTTTCATGTTCAAACGAGCTAAGAATGATCCTACAAGAGTTTACAAGTTGTTTCCATGTACAAACGGGTCAAGAATGAAGCTCCAAGTTGTTTTCAAGTTAGAACGAGTCAAGAATGAAGCCTTAAATTGCTATGAATTGTCATGTTCAAACGAGCTAAGAATGATCCTACAAGAGTTTACAAGTTGTTTCCATGTACAAACGGGTCAAGAATGAAGCTCCAAGTTGTTTTCAAGTTAGAACGAGTCAAGAATGAAGCCTTAAATTGCTATGAATTGTGTTCATGTTCAAACGAGCTAAGAATGATCCTACATGAGTTTACAACTTGTTTCCATGTACAAACGGGTCAAGAATGAAGATACAAGTTGTTTTCAAGTTCGAACGACTTAAGAATAAAGCCTCAAATTGCTAAGAAGTGTATTCATGTTCAAATGAGTTAAGAATAATCCTACAAGAGTTTACAAGTTATTTCCATCTACAAACGGGTCAAAAATGAAGCTACAAGTTGTTTTCAAGTTCGAATAAGTCAAGAATGAAGCCTTAAATTGCTATGAATCGTTTTCATGTTCAAACGAGCTAAGAAAGATCCTACAAGAGTTTACAAGTTGTTTCCATGTACAAACGGGTCAAGAAGGAAGCTCCAAGTTGTTTTCAAGTTCGAACGAGTTATAGCCTCAAATTGCTACGAATTGTTTTCATGTTCAAATGAGTTAAGAATGATCCTACAAGAGTTTACAAGTTGTTTCCATGTACAAATGGGTCAAGAATGAAGCTACAATTTGTTTTCAAGTTCGAACGAGTCAAGAATGAAGTCTTAAATTGCTATGAATTGTTTTCATGTTCAAACGAGCTAAGAATGATCCTACGAGAGTTTACAAGTTGTTTCCATGTACAAACGGGTCAAGAATGAAGCTCCAAGTTGTTTTCAAGTTAGAACGAGTCAAGAATGAAGCCTTAAATTGCTATGAATTGTCATGTTCAAACGAGCTAAGAATGATCCTACAAGAGTTTACAAGTTGTTTCCATGTACAAACGGGTCAAGAATGAAGCTACAAGTTGTTTTCAAGTTCGAACGAGTCAAGAATGAAGCCGTAAATTGCTATGAATTGTTTTCATGTTCAAACGAGCTAAGAATGATCCTACAAGAGTTTACAAGTTGTTTCCATGTACAAACGGGTCAAGAATGAAGCTCCAAGTTGTTTTCAAGTTAGAACGAGTCAAGAATGAAGCCTTAAATTGCTATGAGTTGTTTTCATGTTCAAATGAGCTAAGAATGATCCTACAAGAGTTTACAAGTTGTTTCCATGTACAAACGGGTCAAGAATGAAGCTCCAAGTTATTTTCAAGTTAGAACGAGTCAAGAATGAGGCCTTAAATTGCTATGAATTGTGTTCATGTTCAAACGAGATAAGAATGATCCTACATGAGTTTACAACTTGTTTCCATGTACAACGGGTCAGGAATGACGATACAAGTTGTTTTCAAGTTCGAACGAGTTAAGAATGAAGCCTTAAATTGCTATGAATTGTTTCCATGTTCAAAGTAGCTAAGAATGATCCTACAAGAGTTTACAAGTTGTTTCCATGTACAAACGGGTCAAGAAGGTAGCTCCAAGTTGTTTTCAAGTTCGAACGAGTTATAGCCTCAAATTGCTACGACTTGTTTTCATGTTCAAATGAGTTAAGAATGATCCTACAAGAGTTTACAAGTTGTTTCCATGTACAAATGGGTCAAGAATGAAGCTACAAGTTGTTTTCAAGTTTGTACGAGTCAAGAATGAAGGCTTAAATTGCTATGAATTGTTTTCATGTTTAAACGTGCTAAGAATGATCGTACAAGAGTTTACAAGTTATTTCCATGTACAAACGGGTCAAGAATGAAGCTACAAGTTATTTTCAAGTTCGAACGAGTCAAGAATGAAGCCTTAAATTGCTATGAATTGTTTTCATGTTCAAATGAGCTAAGAATGATCCTACAAGAGTTTACAAGTTGTTTCCATGTACAAACGGGTCAAGAATGAAGCTCCAAGTTGTTTTCAAGTTAGAACGAGTCAAGCATGAAGCCTTAAATTGCTATGAATTGTTTTCATGTTTAAACGTGCTAAGAATGATCCTACAAGAGTTTACAAGTTATTTCCATATACAAATGGGTCAAAAATGAAGCTACAAGTTGTTTTCAAGTTCGAATAAGTCAAGAATGAAGCCTTAAATTGCTATGAATCGTTTTCATGTTCAAACGAGCTAAGAATGATCTTACAAGAGTTTACAAGTTGTTTCCATGTACAAACGGGTCAAGAAGGAAGCTCCAAGTTGTTTTCAAGTTCAAACGAGTTATAGCCTCAAATTGCTACGAATTGTTTTCATGTTCAAATGAGTTAAGAATGATCCTACAAGAGTTCACAAGTTGTTTCCATGTACAAATGGGTCAAGAATGAAGCTACAAGTTGTTTTCAAGTTTAAACGAGTCAAGAATGAAGGCTTAAATTGCTATGAATTGTTTTCATATTTAAACGTGCTAAGAATGATCCTACAAGAGTTTACAAGTTATTTCCATGTACAAACGGGTCAAGAATGAAGCTACAAGTTATTTTCGAGTTCGAACGAGTCAAGAATGAAGCCTTAAATTGCTATGAATTGTTTTCATGTTCAAACGAGCTAAGAATGATCCTATAAGAGTTTACAAGTTGTTTCCATGTACAAACGGGTCAAGAACGAAGCTCCAAGTTGTTTTCAAGTTAGAACGAGTCAAGAATGAAGCCTTAAATTGCTATGAATTGTCATGTTCAAACGAGCTAAGAATGATCCTACAAGAGTTTACAGGTTGTTTCCATGTAGAAACGGGTCAAGAATGAAGCTACAAGTTGTTTTCAAGTTCGAACGAGTCAAGAATGAAGCCGTAAATTGCTATGAATTGTTTTCATGTTCAAACGAGCTAAGAATGATCCTACAAGAGTTTACAAGTTGTTTCCATGTACAAACGGGTCAAGAATGAAGCTCCAAGTTGTCTTCAGTTTCGAACGAGTCAAGAATGAAGCCTTAAATTGCTATGAATTGTTTTCATGTTCAAATGAGCTAAGAATGATCCTACAAGAGTTTACAAGTTGTTTCCATGTACAAACGGGTCAAGAATGAAGCTCCAAGTTGTTTTCAAGTTAGAACGAGTCAAGCATGAAGCCTTAAATTGCTATGAATCGTTTTCATGTTCAAACGAGCTAAGAATGATCCTACAAGAGTTTACAAGTTGTTTCCATGTACAAACGGGTCAAGAAGGAAGCTCCAAGTTGTTTTCAAGTTCGAACGAGTTATAGCCTCAAATTGCTACGAATTGTTTTCATGTTCAAATGAGTTAAGAATGATCCTACAGGAGTTCACAAGTTGTTTCCATGTACAAATGGGTCAAGAATGAAGCTACAAGTTGTTTTCAAGTTTGAACGAGTCAAGAATGAAGGCTTAAATTGCTATGAATTGTTTTCATATTTAAACGTGCTAAGAATGATCCTACAAGAGTTTACATGTTATTTCCATGTACAAACGGGTCAAGAATGAAGCTACAAGTTATTTTCGAGTTCGAACGAGTCAAGAATGAAGCCTTAAATTGCTATGAATTGTTTACATGTTCAAATGAGCTAAGAATAATCCTACAAGAGTTTACAAGTTGTTTCCATGTACAAACGGGTCAAGAAGGAAGCTCCAAGTTGTTTTGAAGTTCGAACGAGTTATAGCCTCAAATTGCTACGAATTGTTTTCATGTTCAAATGAGTTAAGAATGATCCTACAAGAGTTTACAAGTTGTTTCCATGTACAAACGGGTCAAGAATGAAGCTAAAAGTTGTTTTCAAGTTCGAACGAGTCAAGAATGAAGCCGTAAATTGCTATGAATTGTTTTCATGTTCAAACGAGCTAAGAATGATCCTACAAGAGTTTACAAGTTGTTTCCATCTACAAACGGGTCAAGAATGAAGCTAAAAGTTGTTTTCAAGTTCGAACGAGTCAAGAATGAAGCCGTAAAATGCTATGAATTGTTTTCATGTTCAAACGAGCTAAGAATGATCCTACAAGAGTTTACAAGTTGTTTCCATGTACAAACGGGTCAAGAATGAAGCTCCAAGTTGTTTTCAAGTTAGAACGAGTCGAAAATGAAGTCTTAAATTGCTATGAATTGTGTTCATGTTCAAACGAGCTAAGAATGATCCTACATTAATTTACAACTTGTTTCCATGTACAAACGGGTCAAGCATGAAGATACAACTTGTTTTCAAGTTCGAACGAGTTAAGAATAAAGCCTCAAATTGCTAAGAAGTGTATTCATGTTCAAATGAGTTAAGAATAATCCTACAAGAGTTTACAAGTTATTTCCATCTACAAACGGGTCAAAAATGAAGCTACAAGTTGTTTTCAAGTTCGAACGAGTCAAGAATGAAGCCTTAAATTGCTATGAATCGTTTTCATGTTCAAACGAGCTAAGAATGATCCTATAAGAGTTTACAAGTTGTTTCCATGTACAAACGGGTCAAGAATGAAGCTCCAAGTTGTTTTCAAGTTAGAACGAGTCAAGAATGAAGCCTTAAATTGCTATGAATTGTCATGTTCAAACGAGCTAAGAATGATCCAACAAGAGTTTACAGGTTGTTTCCATGTAGAAACGGGTCAAGAATGAAGCTACAAGTTGTTTTCAAGTTCGAACGAGTCAAGAATGAAGCCGTAAATTGCTATGAATTGTTTTCATGTTCAAACGAGCTAAGAATGATCCTACAAGAGTTTACAAGTTGTTTCCATGTACAAACGGGTCAAGAATGAAGCTCCAAGTTGTTTTCAAGTTAGAACGAGTCAAGAATGAAGCCTTAAATTGCTATGAATTGTCATGTTCAAACGAGCTAAGAATGATCCTACAAGAGTTTACAAGTTGTTTCCATGTACAAACGGGTCAAGAATGAAGCTCCAAGTTGTTTTCAAGTTAGAACGAGTCAAGAATGAAGCCATAAATTGCTATGAATTGTGTACATGTTCAAACGAGCTAAGAATGATCCTACATGAGTTTACAACTTGTTTCCATGTACAAACGGGTCAAGAATGAAGATACAAGTTGTTTTCAAGTTCGAACGAGTTAAGAATAAAGCCTCAAATTGCTAAGAAGTGTATTCATGTTCAAATGAGTTAAGAATAATCCTAAAAGAGTTTACAAGTTATTTCCATCTACAAACGGGTCAAAAATGAAGCTACAAGTTGTTTTCAAGTTCGAACGAGTCAAGAATGAAGCCTTAAATTGCTATGAATCGTTTTCATGTTCAAACGAGCTAAGAATGATCCTAAAAGAGTTTACAAGTTGTTTCCATGTACAAACGGGTCAAGAAGGAAGCTCCAAGTTGTTTTCAAGTTCGAACGAGTTATAGCCTCAAATTGCTACGACTTGTTTTCATGTTCAAATGAGTTAAGAATGATCCTACAAGAGTTTACAAGTTGTTTCCATGTACAAATGGGTCAAGAATGAAGCTACAAGTTGTTTTCAAGTTTGTACGAGTCAAGAATGAAGGCTTAAATTGCTATGAATTGTTTTCATGTTTAAACGTGCTAAGAATGATCCTACAAGAGTTTACAAGTTATTTCCATGTACAAATGGGTCAAAAATGAAGCTACAAGTTGTTTTCAAGTTCGAATAAGTCAAGAATGAAGCCTTAAATTGCTATGAATCGTTTTCATGTTCAAACGAGCTAAGAATGATCCTACAATAGTTTACAAGTTGTTTCCATGTACAAACGGGTCAAGAATGAAGCTAAAAGTTGTTTTCAAGTTCGAACGAGTCAAGAATGAAGCCGTAAATTGCTATGAATTGTTTTCATGTTCAAACGAGCTAAGAATGATCCTACAAGAGTTTACAAGTTGTTTCCATCTACAAACGGGTCAAGAATGAAGCTAAAAGTTGTTTTCAAGTTCGAACGAGTCAAGAATGAAGCCGTAAATTACTATGAATTGTTTTCATGTTCAAACGAGCTAAGAATGATCCTACAAGAGTTTACAAGTTGTTTCCATGTACAAACGGGTCAAGAATGAAGCTCCAAGTTGTTTTCAAGTTAGAACGAGTCAAAAATGAAGCCTTAAATTGCTATGAATTGTGTTCATGTTCAAACGAGCTAAGAATGATCCTACATGAGTTTACAACTTGTTTCCATGTACAAACGGGTCAAGAATGAAGATACAAGTTGTTTTCAAGTTCGAACGAGTTAAGAATAAAGCCTCAAATTGCTAAGAAGTGTATTCATGTTCAAATGAGTTAAGAATAATCCTACAAGAGTTTACAAGTTATTTCTATCTACAAACGGGTCAAAAATGAAGCTACAAGTTGTTTTCAAGTTCGAACGAGTCAAGAATGAAGCCTTAAATTGCTATGAATCGTTTTCATGTTCAAACGAGCTAAGAATGATCCTAAAAGAGTTTACAAGTTGTTTCCATGTACAAACGGGCCAAGAAAGAAGCTCCAAGTTGTTTTCAAGTTCGAACGAGTTATAGCCTCAAATTGCTACGACATGTTTTCTAGTTCAAATTAGTTAAGAATGATCCTACAAGAGTTTACAAGTTGTTTCCATGTACAAACGGGTCAAGAATGAAGATACAAGTTGTTTTCAAGTTCGAACGAGTTAAGAATAAAGCCTCAAATTGCTAAGAAGTGTATTCATGTTCAAATGAGTTAAGAATAATCCTAAAAGAGTTTACAAGTTATTTCCATCTACAAACGGGTCAAAAATGAAGCTACAAGTTGTTTTCAAGTTCGAACGAGTCAAGAATGAAGACTTAAATTGCTATGAATCGTTTTCATGTTCAAACGAGCTAAGAATGATCCTAAAAGAGTTTACAAGTTGTTTCCATGTACAAACGGGTCAAGAAGGAAGCTCCAAGTTGTTTTCAAGTTCGAACGAGTCAAGAATGAAGCCTTAAATTGCTATGAATTGTTTTCATGTTTAAACGTGCTAAGAATGATCTTACAAGAGTTTACAAGTTATTTCCATGTACAAATGGGTCAAAAATGAAGCTACAAGTTGTTTTCAAGTTCGAATAAGTCAAGAATGAAGCCTTAAATTGCTATGAATCGTTTTCATGTTCAAACGAGCTAAGAATGATCCTACAAGAGTTTACAAGTTGTTTCCATGTACAAACGGGTCAAGAAGGAAGCTCCAAGTTGTTTTCAAGTTCGAACGAGTTATAGCCTCAAATTGCTACGAATTGTTTTCATGTTCAAATGAGTTAAGAATGATCCTACAAGAGTTTACAAGTTGTTTCCATGTACAAACGGGTCAAGAATGAAGCTAAAAGTTGTTTTCAAGTTCGAACGAGTCAAGAATGAAGCCGTAAATTGCTATGAATTATTTTCATGTTCAAACGAGCTAAGAATGATCCTACAAGAGTTTACAAGTTGTTTCCATCTACAAACGGGTCAAGAATGAAGCTAAAAGTTGTTTTCAAGTTCGAACGAGTCAAGAATGAAGCCGTAAATTGCTATGAATTGTTTTCATGTTCAAACGAGCTAAGAATGATCCTACAAGAGTTTACAAGTTGTTTCCATGTACAAACGGGTCAAGAATGAAGCTCCAAGTTGTTTTCAAGTTAGAACGAGTCAAAAATGAAGCCTTAAATTGCTATGAATTGTGTTCATGTTCAAACGAGCTAAGAATGATCCTTCATTAATTTACAACTTGTTTCCATGTACAAACGGGTCAAGAATGAAGATACAACTTGTTTTCAAGTTCGAACGAGTTAAGAATAAAGCCTCAAATTGCTAAGAAGTGTATTCATGTTCAAATGAGTTAAGAATAATCCTACAAGAGTTTACAAGTTATTTCCATCTACAAACGGGTCAAAAATGAAGCTACAAGTTGTTTTCAAGTTCGAACGAGTCAAGAATGAAGCCTTAAATTGCTATGAATCGTTTTCATGTTCAAACGAGCTAAGAATGATCCTATAAGAGTTTACAAGTTGTTTCCATGTACAAACGGGTCAAGAATGAAGCTCCAAGTTGTTTTCAAGTTAGAACGAGTCAAGAATGAAGCCTTAAATTGCTATGAATTGTCATGTTCAAACGAGCTAAGAATGATCCAACAAGAGTTTACAGGTTGTTTCCATGTAGAAACGGGTCAAGAATGAAGCTACAAGTTGTTTCCAAGTTCGAACGAGTCAAGAATGAAGCCGTAAATTGCTATGAATTGTTTTCATGTTCAAACGAGCTAAGAATGATCCTACAAGAGTTTACAAGTTGTTTCCATGTACAAACGGGTCAAGAATGAAACTCCAAGTTATTTTCAAGTTAGAACGAATCAAGAATGAAGCCTTAAATTGCTATGAATTGTCATGTTCAAACGAGCTAAGAATGATCCTACAAGAGTTTACAAGTTGTTTCCATGTACAAACGGGTCAAGAATGAAGCTCCAAGTTGTTTTCAAGTTAGAACGAGTCAAGAATGAAGCCATAAATTGCTATGAATTGTGTTCATGTTCAAACGAGCTAAGAATGATCCTACATGAGTTTACAACTTGTTTCCATGTACAAACGGGTCAAGAATGAAGATACAAGTTGTTTTCAAGTTCGAACGAGTTAAGAATAAAGCCTCAAATTGCTAAGAAGTGTATTCATGTTCAAATGAGTTAAGAATAATCCTAAAAGAGTTTACAAGTTATTTCCATCTACAAACGGGTCAAAAATGAAGCTACAAGTTGTTTTCAAGTTCGAACGAGTCAAGAATGAAGACTTAAATTGCTATGAATCGTTTTCATGTTCAAACGAGCTAAGAATGATCCTAAAAGAGTTTACAAGTTGTTTCCATGTACAAACGGGTCAAGAAGGAAGCTCCAAGTTGTTTTCAAGTTCGAACGAGTTATAGCCTCAAATTGCTACGACTTGTTTTCATGTTCAAATGACTAAAGAATGATCCTACAAGAGTTTACAAGTTGTTTCCATGTACAAATGGGTCAAGAATGAAGCTACAAGTTGTTTTCAAGTTTGTACGAGTCAAGAATGAAGGCTTAAATTGCTATGAATTGTTTTCATGTTTAAACGTGTTAAGAATAATCCTAAAAGAGTTTACAAGTTATTTCCATCTACAAACGGGTCAAAAATGAAGCTACAAGTTGTTTTCAAGTTCGAACGAGTCAAGAATGAAGCCTTAAATTGCTATGAATCGTTTTCATGTTCAAACGAGCTAAGAATGATCATAAAAGAGTTTACAAGTTGTTTCCATGTACAAACGGGTCAACAAGGAAGCTCCAAGTTGTTTTCAAGTTCGAACGAGTTATAGCCTCAAATTGCTACGACTTATTTTCATGTTCAAATTAGTTAAGAATGATCCTACAAGAGTTTACAAGTTGTTTCCATGTACAAATGGGTCAAGAATGAAGCTACAAGTTGTTTTCAAGTTTGTACGAGTCAAGAATGAAGGCTTAAATTGCTATGAATTGTTTTCATGTTTAAACGTGCTAAGAATGATCCTACAAGAGTTTACAAGTTATTTCCATGTACAAACGGGTCAAGAATGAAGCTACAAGTTATTTTCAAGTTCGAACGAGTCAAGAATGAAGCCTTAAATTACTATGAATTGTTTTCATGTTCAAATGAGCTAAGAATGATCCTACAAGAGTTTACAAGTTGTTTCCATGTACAAACGGGTTAAGAATGAAGCTCCAAGTTGTTTTCAAGTTAGAACGAGTCAAGAATGAAGCCTTAAATTGCTATGAATTGTTTTCATGTTTAAACGTACTAAGAATGATCCTACAAGAGTTTACAAGTTATTTCCATGTACAAATGGGTCAAAAATGAAGCTACAAGTTGTTTTCAAGTTCGAATAAGTCAAGAATGAAGCCTTAAATTGCTATGAATCGTTTTCATGTTCAAACGAGCTAAGAATGATCCTACAAGAGTTTACAAGTTGTTTCCATGTACAAACGGGTCAAGAAGGAAGCTCCAAGTTGTTTTCAAGTTCGAACGAGTTATAGCCTCAAATTGCTACGAATTGTTTTCATGTTCAAATGAGTTAAGAATGATCCTACAAGAGTTTACAAGTTGTTTCCATGTACAAACGGGTCAAGAATGAAGCTAAAAGTTGTTTTCAAGTTCGAACGAGTCAAGAATGAAGCCGTAAATTGCTATGAATTGTTTTCATGTTCAAACGAGCTAAGAATGATCCTACAAGAGTTTACAATTTGTTTCCATCTACAAACGGGTCAAGAATGAAGCTAAAAGTTGTTTTCAAGTTCGAACGAGTCAAGAATGAAGCCGTAAATTGCTATGAATTGTTTTCATGTTCAAACGAGCTAAGAATGATCCTACAAGAGTTTACAAGTTGTTTCCATGTACAAACGGGTCAAGAATGAAGCTCCAAGTTATTTTCAAGTTAGAACGAGTCAAAAATGAAGCCTTAAATTGCTATGAATTGTGTTCATGTTCAAACGAGCTAAGAATGATCCTACATTAGTTTACAACTTGTTTCCATGTACAAACGGGTCAAGAATGAAGATACAAGTTGTTTTCAAGTTCGACCGAGTTAAGAATAAAGCCTCAAATTGCTAAGAAGTGTATTCATGTTCAAATGAGTTAAGAATAATCCTACAAGAGTTTACAAGTTATTTCCATCTACAAACGGGTCAAAAATGAAGCTACAAGTTGTTTTCAAGTTCGAACGAGTCAAGAATGAAGCCTTAAATTGCTATGAATTGTCATGTTCAAACGAGCTAAGAATGATCCAACAAGAGTTTACAGGTTGTTTCCATGTAGAAACGGGTCAAGAATGAAGCTACAAGTTGTTTTCAAGTTCGAACGAGTCAAGAATGAAGCCGTATATTGCTATGAATTGTTTTCATGTTCAAACGAGCTAAGAATGATCCTACAAGAGTTTACAAGTTGTTTCCATGTACAAACGGGTCAAGAAAGAAGCTCCAAGTTGTTTTCAAGTTAGAACGAGTCAAGAATGAAGCCTTAAATTGCTATGAATTGTTTTCATGTTCAAACGAGCTAAGAATGATCCTACAAGAGTTTACAAGTTGTTTCCATGTACAAACGGGTCAAGAATGAAGCTCCAAGTTGTTTTCAAGTTAGAACGAGTCAAGAATGAAGCCTTAAATTGCTATGAATTGTGTTCATGTTCAAACGAGCTAAGAATGATCCTACATGAGTTTACAACTTGTTTCCATGTACAAACGGGTCAAGAATGAAGATACAAGTTGTTTTCAAGTTCGAACGAGTTAAGA
Organism: Oenanthe sinensis; assembly: GCA_028671895.1. NCBI lineage: Eukaryota > Viridiplantae > Streptophyta > Magnoliopsida > Apiales > Apiaceae > Oenanthe > Oenanthe sinensis. The sequence goes on along the minus strand of CM053799.1, from coordinate 29,634,068 downwards.
ATAAAGCCTCAAATTGCTAAGAAGTGTATTCATGTTCAAATGAGTTAAGAATAATCCTACAAGAGTTTACAAGTTATTTCCATCTACAAACGGGTCAAAAATGAAGCTACAAGTTGTTTTCAAGTTCGAACGAGTCAAGAATGAAGCCTTAAATTGCTATGAATCGTTTTCATGTTCAAACGAGCCTAGAATGATCCTAAAAGAGTTTACAAGTTGTTTCCATGTACAAACGGGTCAAGAAGGAAGCTCCAAGTTGTTTTCAAGTTCGAACGAGTTATAGCCTCAAATTGCTACGACTTGTTTTCATGTTCAAATGAGTTAAGAATGATCCTACAAGAGTTTACAAGTTGTTTCCATGTACAAATGGGTCAAGAATGAAGCTACAAGTTATTTTCAAGTTTGTACGAGTCAAGAATGAAGGCTTAAATTGCTATGAATTGTTTTCATGTTTAAACGTGCTAAGAATGATCCTACAAGAGTTTACAAGTTATTTCCATTTACAAACGGGTCAAGAATGAAGCTACAAGTTATTTTCAAGTTCGAACGAGTCAAGAATGAAGCCTTAAATTGCTATGAATTGTTTTCATGTTCAAATGAGCTAAGAATGATCCTACAAGAGTTTACAAGTTGTTTCCATGTACAAACGGGTCAAGAATGAAGCTCCAAGTTGTTTTCAAGTTAGAACGAGTCAACAATGAAGCCTTAAATTGCTATGAATTGTTTTCATGTTTAAACGTGCTAAGAATGATCCTACAAGAGTTTACAAGTTATTTCCGTGTACAAATGGGTCAAAAATGAAGCTACAAGTTGTTTTCAAGTTCGAATAAGTCAAGAATGAAGCCTTAAATTGCTATGAATCGTTTTCATGTTCAAACGAGCTAAGAATGATCCTACAAGAGTTTACAAGTTGTTTCCATGTACAAACGGGTCAAGAAGGAAGCTCCAAGTTGTTTTCAAGTTCGAACGAGTTATAGCCTCAAATTGCTACGAATTGTTTTCATGTTCAAATGAGTTAAGAATGATTCTACAAGAAATTACAAGTTGTTTCCATGTACAAACGGGTCAAGAATGAAGCTAAAAGTTGTTTTCAAGTTCGAACGAGTCAAGAATGAAGCCGTAAATTGCTATGAATTGTTTTCATGTTCAAACGAGCTAAGAATGATCCTACAAGAGTTTACAAGTTGTTTCCATGTACAAACGGGTCAAGAATGAAACTCCAAGTTGTTTTCAAGTTAGAACGAGTCAAGAATGAAGCCTTAAATTGCTATGAATTGTCATGTTCAAACGAGCTAAGAATGATCCTACAAGAGTTTACAAGTTGTTTCCATGTACAAACGGGTCAAGAATGAAGCTCCAAGTTGTTTTCAAGTTAGAACGAGTCAAGAATGAAGCCATAAATTGCTATGAATTGTGTTCATGTTCAAACGAGCTAAGAATGATCCTACATGAGTTTACAACTTGTTTCCATGTACAAACGGGTCAAGAATGAAGATACAAGTTGTTTTCAAGTTCGAACGAGTTAAGAATAAAGCCTCAAATTGCTAAGAAGTGTATTCATGTTCAAATGAGTTAAGAATAATCCTAAAAGAGTTTACAAGTTATTTCCATCTACAAACGGGTCAAAAATGAAGCTACAAGTTGTTTTCAAGTTCGAACGAGTCAAGAATGAAGACTTAAATTGCTATGAATCGTTTTCATGTTCAAACGAGCTAAGAATGATCCTAAAAGAGTTTACAAGTTGTTTCCATGTACAAACGGGTCAAGAAGGAAGCTCCAAGTTGTTTTCAAGTTCGAACGAGTTATAGCCTCAAATTGCTACGACTTGTTTTCATGTTCAAATGAGTTAAGAATGATCCTACAAGAGTTTACAAGTTGTTTCCATGTACAAATGGGTCAAGAATGAAGCTACAAGTTGTTTTCAAGTTTGTACGAGTCAAGAATGAAGGCTTAAATTGCTATGAATTGTTTTCATGTTTAAACGTGCTAAGAATGATCCTACAAGAGTTTACAAGTTATTTCCATGTACAAATGGGTCAAAAATGAAGCTACTAGTTGTTTTCAAGTTCGAATAAGTCAAGAATTAAGCCTTAAATTGCTATGAATCGTTTTCATGTTCAAACGAGCTAAGAATGATCCTACAAGAGTTTACAAGTTGTTTCCATGTACAAACGGGTCAAGAAGGAAGCTCCAAGTTGTTTTCAAGTTCGAACGAGTTATAGCCTCAAATTGCTACGAATTGTTTTCATGTTCAAATGAGTTAAGAATGATCCTACAATAGTTTACAAGTTGTTTCCATGTACAAACGGGTCAAGAATGAAGCTAAAAGTTGTTTTCAAGTTCGAACGAGTCAAGAATGAGGCCGTAAATTGCTATGAATTGTTTTCATGTTCAAACGAGCTAAGAATGATCCTACAAGAGTTTACAAGTTGTTTCCATCTACAAACGGGTCAAGAATGAAGCTAAAAGTTGTTTTCAAGTTCGAACGAGTCAAGAATGAAGCCGTAAATTACTATGAATTGTTTTCATGTTCAAACGAGCTAAGAATGATCCTACAAGAGTTTACAAGTTGTTTCCATGTACAAACGGGTCAAGAATGAAGCTCCAAGTTGTTTTCAAGTTAGAACGAGTCAAAAATGAAGCCTTAAATTGCTATGAATTGTGTTCATGTTCAAACGAGCTAAGAATGATCCTACATGAGTTTACAACTTGTTTCCATGTACAAACGGGTCAAGAATGAAGGTACAAGTTGTTTTCAAGTTCGAACGAGTTAAGAATAAAGCCTCAAATTGCTAAGAAGTGTATTCATGTTCAAATGAGTTAAGAATAATCCTACAAGAGTTTACAAGTTATTTCTATCTACAAACGGGTCAAAAATGAAGCTACAAGTTGTTTTCAAGTTCGAACGAGTCAAGAATGAAGCCTTAAATTGCTATGAATCGTTTTCATGTTCAAACGAGCTAAGAATGATCATAAAAGAGTTTACAAGTTGTTTCCATGTACAAACGGGTCAAAAAGGAAGCTCCAAGTTGTTTTCAAGTTCGAACGAGTTATAGCCTCAAATTGCTACGACTTGTTTTCATGTTCAAATTAGTTAAGAATGATCCTACAAGAGTTTACAAGTTGTTTCCATGTACAAATGGGTCAAGAATGAAGCTACAAGTTGTTTTCAAGTTTGTACGAGTCAAGAATGAAGGCTTAAATTGCTATGAATTGTTTTCATGTTTAAACGTGCTAAGAATGATCCTACAAGAGTTTACAAGTTATTTCCATGTACAAACGGGTCAAGAATGAAGCTACAAGTTATTTTCAAGTTCGAACGAGTCAAGAATGAAGCCTTAAATTACTATGAATCGTTTTCATGTTCAAATGAGCTAAGAATGATCCTACAAGAGTTTACAAGTTGTTTCCATGTACAAACGGGTTAAGAATGAAGCTCCAAGTTGTTTTCAAGTTAGAACGAGTCAAGAATGAAGCCTTAAATTGCTATGAATTGTTTTCATGTTTAAACGTACTAAGAATGATCCTACAAGAGTTTACAAGTTATTTCCATGTACAAATGGGTCAAAAATGAAGCTACAAGTTGTTTTCAAGTTCGAATAAGTCAAGAATGAAGCCTTAAATTGCTATGAATCGTTTTCATGTTCAAACGAGCTAAGAATGATCCTACAAGAGTTTACAAGTTGTCTCCATGTACAAACGGGTCAAGAAGGAAGCTCCAAGTTGTTTTCAAGTTCGAACGAGTTATAGCCTCAAATTGCTACGAATTGTTTTCATGTTCAAATGAGTTAAGAATGATCCTACAAGAGTTTACAAGTTGTTTCCATGTACAAACGGGTCAAGAATGAAGCTAAAAGTTGTTTTCAAGTTCGAACGAGTCAAGAATGAAGCCGTAAATTGCTATGAATTGTTTTCATGTTCAAACGAGCTAAGAATGATCCTACAAGAGTTTACAATTTGTTTCCATCTACAAACGGGTCAAGAATGAAGCTAAAAGTTGTTTTCAAGTTCGAACGAGTCAAGAATGAAGCCGTAAATTGCTATGAATTGTTTTCATGTTCAAACGAGCTAAGAATGATCCTACAAGAGTTTACAAGTTGTTTCCATGTACAAATGGGTCAAGAATGAAGCTCCAAGTTATTTTCAAGTTAGAACGAGTCAAAAATGAAGCCTTAAATTGCTCTGAATTGTGTTCATGTTCAAACGAGCTAAGAATGATCCTACATTAGTTTACAACTTGTTTCCATGTACAAACGGGTCAAGAATGAAGATACAAGTTGTTTTCAAGTTCGACCGAGTTAAGAATAAAGCCTCAAATTGCTAAGAAGTGTATTCATGTTCAAATGAGTTAAGAATAATCCTACAAGAGTTTACAAGTTATTTCCATCTACAAACGGGTCAAAAATGAAGCTACAAGTTGTTTTCAAGTTCGAACGAGTCAAGAATGAAGCCTTAAATTGCTATGAATTGTCATGTTCAAACGAGTTAAGAATGATCCAACAAGAGTTTACAGGTTGTTTCCATGTAGAAACGGGTCAAGAATGAAGCTACAAGTTGTTTTCAAGTTCGAACGAGTCAAGAATGAAGCCGTATATTGCTATGAATTGTTTTCATGTTCAAACGAGCTAAGAATGATCCTACAAGAGTTTACAAGTTGTTTCCATGTACAAACGGGTCAAGAAAGAAGCTCCAAGTTGTTTTCAAGTTAGAACGAGTCAAGAATGAAGCCTTAAATTGCTATGAATTGTTTTCATGTTCAAACGAGCTAAGAATGATCCTACAAGAGTTTACAAGTTGTTTCCATGTACAAACGAGTCAAGAATGAAGCTCCAAGTTGTTTTCAAGTTAGAACGAGTCAAGAATGAAGCCTTAAATTGCTATGAATTGTGTTCATGTTCAAACGAGCTAAGAATGATCCTACATGAGTTTACAACTTGTTTCCATGTACAAACGGGTCAAGAATGAAGATACAAGTTGTTTTCAAGTTCGAACGAGTTAAGAATAAAGCCTCAAATTGCTAAGAAGTGTATTCATGTTCAAATGAGTTAAGAATAATCCTACAAGAGTTTACAAGTTATTTCCATCTACAAACGGGTCAAAAATGAAGCTACAAGTTGTTTTCAAGTTCGAACGAGTCAAGAATGAAGCCTTAAATTGCTATGAATCGTTTTCATGTTCAAACGAGCTAAGAATGATCCTAAAAGAGTTTACATGTTGTTTCCATGTACAAACGGGTCAAGAAGGAAGCTCCAAGTTGTTTTCAAGTTCGAACGAGTTATAGCCTCAAATTGCTACGACTTGTTTTCATGTTCAAATGAGTTAAGAATGATCCTACAAGAGTTTACAAGTTGTTTCCATGTACAAATGGGTCAAGAATGAAGCTATAAGTTATTTTCAAGTTTGTACGAGTCAAGAATGAAGGCTTAAATTGCTATGAATTGTTTTCATGTTTAAACGTGCTAAGAATGATCCTACAAGAGTTTACAAGTTATTTCCATTTTCAAACGGGTCAAGAATGAAGCTACAAGTTATTTTCAAGTTAGAACGAGTCAAGAATGAAGCCTTAAATTGCTATGAATTGTTTTCAAGTTCAAATGAGCTAAGAATGATCCTACAAGAGTTTACAAGTTGTTTCCATGTACAAACGGGTCAAGAATGAAGCTCCAAGTTGTTTTCAAGTTAGAACGAGTCAACAATGAAGCCTTAAATTGCTATGAATTGTTTTCATGTTTAAACGTGCTAAGAATGATCCTACAAGAGTTTACAAGTTATTTCCGTGTACAAATGGGTCAAAAATGAAGCTACAAGTTGTTTTCAAGTTCGAATAAGTCAAGAATGAAGCCTTAAATTGCTATGAATCGTTTTCATGTTCAAACGAGCTAAGAATGATCCTACAAGAGTTTACAAGTTGTTTCCATGTACAAACGGGTCAAGAAGGAAGCTCCAAGTTGTTTTCAAGTTCGAACGAGTTATAGCCTCAAATTGCTACGAATTGTTTTCATGTTCAAATGAGTTAAGAATGATCCTACAAGAGTTTACAAGTTGTTTCCATGTACAAACGGGTCAAGAATGAAGCTAAAAGTTGTTTTCAAGTTCGAACGAGTCAAGAATGAAGCCGTAAATTGCTATGAATTGTTTTCATGTTCAAACGAGCTAAGAATGATCCTACAAGAGTTTACAAGTTGTTTCCATCTACAAACGGGTCAAGAATGAAGCTAAAAGTTGTTTTCAAGTTCGAACGAGTCAAGAATGAAGCCGTAAATTACTATGAATTGTTTTCATGTTCAAACGAGCTAAGAATGATCCTACAAGAGTTTACAAGTTGTTTCCATGTACAAACGGGTCAAGAATGAAGCTCCAAGTTGTTTTCAAGTTAGAACGAGTACAAAATGAAGCCTTAAATTGCTATGAATTGTGTTCATGTTCAAACGAGCTAAGAATGATCCTACATGAGTTTACAACTTGTTTCCATGTACAAACGGGTCAAGAATGAAGATACAAGTTGTTTTCAAGTTCGAACGAGTTAAGAATGAAGCCTCAAATTGCTAAAAATTGTATTCATGTTCAAATGAGTTAAGAATAATCCTACAAGAGTTTACAAGTTGTTTCCATCTACAAACGGGTCAAGAATGAAGCTACAAGTTGTTTTCAAGTTCGAACGAGTCAAGAATGAAGCCTTAAATTGCTATGAATCGTTTTCATGTTCAAACGAGCTAAGAATGATCCTACAAGAGTTTACAAGTTGTTTCCATGTACAAACGGGTCAAGAAGGAAGCTCCAAGTTGTTTTCAAGTTCGAACGAGTTATAGCCTCAAATTGCTACGAATCGTTTTCAGGTTCAAATGAGTTAAGAATGATCCTACAAGAGTTTACAAGTTGTTTCCATGTACAAATGGGTCAAGAATGAAGCTACAAGTTGTTTTCAAGTTCGAACGGTCAAGAATGAAGGCTTAAATTGCTATGAATTGTTTTCATGTTTAAACGAGCTAAGAATGATCCTACAAGTGTTTACAAGTTATTTCCAGGTACAAACGGGTCAAGAATGAAGCTACAAGTTATTTTCAAGTTCGAACGAGTCAAGAATGAAGACTTAAATTGCTATAAATTGTTTTCATGTTCAAACGAGCTAAGAATGATCCTACAAGAGTTTACAAGTTGTTTCCATGTACAAACGGGTCAAGAATGAAGCTACAAGTTGTTTTCAAGTTCGAACGAGTCAAGAATGAAGACTTAAATTGCTATAAATTGTTTTCATGTTCAAACGAGCTAAGAATGATCCTACAAGAGTTTACAAGTTATTTCCATGTAGAAACGGGTCAAGAATGAAACTACAAGTTATTTTCAAGTTCGAACGAGTCAAGAATGAAGCCTTAAATTGCTATAAATTGTTTTCATGTTCAAACAAGCTAAGAATGATCCTACAAGAGTTTACAAGTTGTTTCCATGTACAAACGGGTCAAGAATGAAGCTACAAGTTGTTTCCAAGTTCGAACGAGTCAAGAATGAAGCCGTAAATTGCTATGAATTGTTTTCATGTTCAAACGAGCTAAGAATGATCCTACAAGAGTTTACAAGTTGTTTCCATGTACAAACGGGTCAAGAAGGAAGCTCCAAGTTGTTTTCAAGTTCGAACGAGTTATAGCTTCAAATTGCTACGAATTGTTTTCTTGTTCAAATGAGTTAAGAATGATCCTACAAGAGTTTACAAGTTGTTTCCATGTACAAACGGGTCAAGAATGAAGCTACAAGTTGTTTTCAAGTTCGAACGAGTCAAGAATGAAGGCTTAAATTGCTATGAATTGTTTTCATGTTTAAACGAGCTAAGAATGATCCTACAAGAGTTTACAAGTTATTTCCATGTAGAAACGGGTCAAGAATGAAGCTACAAGTTATTTTCAAGTTCGAACGAGTCAAGAATGAAGCCTTAAATTGCTATGAATTGTTTTCATGTTCAAACGAGCTAAGAATGATCCTACAAGAGTTTACAAGTTGTTTCCATGTACAAACGGGTCAAGAATGAAGCTACAAGTTATTTTCAAGTTCGGATGAGTCAGGAATGAAGCCTTAAATTGCTATCAATTGTTTTCATGTTCAAACGAGCTAAGAATGATCCTACAAGAGTTTACAAGTTGTTTCCATGTACAAACGGGTTAAGAATGAAGCTACAAGTTGTTTTCAAGTTCGAACGAGTCAAGAATGAAGCCGTAAATTGCTATGAATTGTTTTCATGTTCAAACGAGCTAAGAATGATCCTACAAGAGTTTACAACTTGTTTCCATGTACAAACGGGTCAAGAATGAAGATACAAGTTGTTTTCAAGTTCGAACGAGTTAAGAATGAAGCCTCAAATTGCTAAAAATTGTATTCATGTTCAAATGAGTTAAGAATAATCCTACAAGAGTTTACAAGTTGTTTCCATCTACAAACGGGTCAAGAATGAAGCTACAAGTTGTTTTCAAGTTCGAACGAGTCAAGAATGAAGCCTTAAATTGCTATGAATCGTTTTCATGTTCAAACGAGCTAAGAATGATCCTACAAGAGTTTACAAGTTGTTTCCATGTACAAACGGGTCAAGAAGGAAGCTCCAAGTTGTTTTCAAGTTCGAACGAGTTATAGCCTCAAATTGCTACGAATCGTTTTCAGGTTCAAATGAGTTAAGAATGATCCTACAAGAGTTTACAAGTTGTTTCCATGTACAAATGGGTCAAGAATGAAGCTACAAGTTGTTTTCAAGTTCGAACGGTCAAGAATGAAGGCTTAAATTGCTATGAATTGTTTTCATGTTTAAACGAGCTAAGAATGATCCTACAAGTGTTTACAAGTTATTTCCAGGTACAAACGGGTCAAGAATGAAGCTACAAGTTATTTTCAAGTTCGAACGAGTCAAGAATGAAGACTTAAATTGCTATAAATTGTTTTCATGTTCAAACGAGCTAAGAATGATCCTACAAGAGTTTACAAGTTGTTTCCATGTACAAACGGGTCAAGAATGAAGCTACAAGTTGTTTTCAAGTTCGAACGAGTCAAGAATGAAGACTTAAATTGCTATAAATTGTTTTCATGTTCAAACGAGCTAAGAATGATCCTACAAGAGTTTACAAGTTATTTCCATGTAGAAACGGGTCAAGAATGAAGCTACAAGTTATTTTCAAGTTCGAACGAGTCAAGAATGAAGCCTTAAATTGCTATAAATTGTTTTCATGTTCAAACAAGCTAAGAATGATCCTACAAGAGTTTACAAGTTGTTTCCATGTACAAACGGGTCAAGAATGAAGCTACAAGTTGTTTCCAAGTTCGAACGAGTCAATAATGAAGCCGTAAATTGCTATGAATTGTTTTCATGTTCAAACGAGCTAAGAATGATCCTACAAGAGTTTACAAGTTGTTTCCATGTACAAACGGGTCAAGAAGGAAGCTCCAAGTTGTTTTCAAGTTCGAACGAGTTATAGCTTCAAATTGCTATGAATTGTTTTCATGTTTAAACGAGCTAAGAATGATCCTACAAGAGTTTACAAGTTATTTCCATGTAGAAACGGGTCAAGAATGAAGCTACAAGTTATTTTCAAGTTCGAACGAGTCAAGAATGAAGCCTTAAATTGCTATGAATTGTTTTCATGTTCAAACGAGCTAAGAATGATCCTACAAGAGTTTACAAGTTGTTTCCATGTACAAACGGGTCAAGAATGAAGCTACAAGTTATTTTCAAGTTCGGATGAGTCAGGAATGAAGCCTTAAATTGCTATCAATTGTTTTCATGTTCAAACGAGCTAAGAATGATCCTACAAGAGTTTACAAGTTGTTTCCATGTACAAACGGGTTAAGAATGAAGCTACAAGTTGTTTTCAAGTTCGAACGAGTCAAGAATGAAGCCGTAAATTGCTATGAATTGTTTTCATGTTCAAACGAGCTAAGAATGATCCTACAAGAGTTTACAAGTTGTTTCCATCTACAAACGGGTCAAGAATGAATTTCCAAGTTGTTTTCAAGTTCGAACGAGTCAAGAATGAAGCCTTAAATTGCTATGAATTGTGTTCATGTTCAAACGAGCTAAGAATGATCCTACATGAGTTTACAACTTGTTTCCATGTACAAACGGGTCAAGAATGAAGCTACAAGTTGTTTTCAAGTTCGAACGAGTCAAGAATGAAGCCGTAAATTGCTATGAATTGTTTTCATGTTCAAACGAGCTAAGAATGATCCTACAAGAGTTTACAAGTTGTTTCCATGTACAAACGGGTCAAGAATGAAGCTCCAAGTTGTTTTCAAGTTAGAACGAGTCAAGAATGAAGCCTTAAATTGCTATGAATTGTGTTCATGTTCAAACGAGCTAAGAATGATCCTACATGAGTTTAGAACTTGTGTCCATGTACAAACGGGTCAAGAATGAAGCTACAAGTTGTTTTCAAGTTCGAACGAGTCAAGAATGAAGCCGTAAATTGCTACGAATTGTTTTCATGTTCAAACGAGCTAAGAATGATCCTACAAGAGTTTACAAGTTGTTTCCATGTACAAACGGGTCAAGAATGAAACTACAAGTTATTTTCAAGTTCGGATGAGTCAAGAATGAAGCCTTAAATTGCTATCAATTGTTCTCATGTTCAAACGAGCTAAGAATGATCCTACAAGAGTTTACAAGTTGTTTCCATGTACAAACGGGTTAAGAATGAAGCTACAAGTTGTTTTCAAGTTCGAACGAGTCAAGAATGAAGCCGTAAATTGCAATGAATTGTTTTCATGTTCAAACGAGCTAAGAATGATCCTACAAGAGTTTACAAGTTATTTCCATGTACAAACGGGTCAAGAATGAATTTCCAAGTTGTTTTCAAGTTCGAACGAGTCAAGAATGAAGCCTTAAATTGCTATGAATTGTGTTCATGTTCAAACGAGCTAAGAATGATCCTACATGAGTTTAGAACTTGTGTCCATGTACAAACGGGTCAAGAATGAAGCTACAAGTTGTTTTCAAGTTCGAACGAGTCAAGAATGAAGCCGTAAATTGCTATGAATTGTTTTCATGTTCAAACGAGCTAAGAATGATCCTACAAGAGTTTACAAGTTGTTTCCATGTACAAACGGGTCAAGAATGAATTTCCAAGTTGTTTTCAAGTTCGAACGAGTCAAGAATGAAGCCTTAAATTGCTATGAATTGTGTTCATGTTCAAACGAGCTAAGAATGATCCTACATGAGTTTACAAGTTGTTTCCATGTACAAACGGGTCAAGAAGGAAGCTCCAAGTTGTTTTCAAGTTCGAACGAGTTATAGCCTCAAATTGCTACGAATTGTTTTCATGTTCAAATGAGTTAAGAATGATCCTACAAGAGTTTACAAGTTGTTTCCATGTACAAATGGGTCAAGAATGAAGCTACAAGTTGTTTTCAAGTTCGAACGAGTCAAGAATGAAGCCTTAAATTGCTATAAATTGTTTTCATGTTCAAACGAGCTAAGAATGATCCTACAAGAGTTTACAAGTTATTTCCATGTACAAACGGGTCAAGAATGAAGCTACAAGTTATTTTCAAGTTCGAACGAGTCAAGAATGAAGCCTTAAATTGCTATTAATTGTTTTCATGTTCAAACGAGCTAAGAATGATCCTACAAGAGTTTACAAGTTATTTCCATGTACAAACGGGTCAAGAATGAACCTACAAGTTATTTTCAAGTTCGAACGAGTCAAGAATGAAGCCTTAAATTGCTATTAATTGTTTTCATGTTCAAACGAGCTAAGAATGATCTTAAAGATTTACTAGAGGAATTTGAAACGAACATTAAGCCACAAATAAGAGAAATTCTTGAGTTGCTTAAGACTCAGCAAGCGGAAAATGTTACCAATAACATTGAAGCTGCAGCGGCAAAGATAATCACTGAATTAAAATTAGCAATTCAGGATTGCCCGTGTAATAAGGAAATTCTTTATGCCCTCAACAGAAGACAGCACAAAGAAATTGACCTAACAGAGGAAACCTCTAAGATAAGAAAATATAGTTATCCAAACGACAATGTTGGAAACGAAGAATTAGGAACATGGAAAAACCTTGGTAGCCTGACCTGGCCTTTTGGTGTTGACAAAAAATCAACATGAATTACCTAAGAATCGTAGAAGATATCTTCTGGGGTAATCTAAAAGAAGGAGAATTGCAAGTTAACGACGACAACTTTGAGGTCCTCGAACAAGCAATTAGATTAATGGAAATAGATGATGAATCTATAGCCAACCAGGAAATAAAAGACAATAATGATCTAAGATCCCTTTTTGGAATCAAAGATTATGACTTTCTAAATACTATTGAAGAATTCAGTTCAGAAGAACAAGAAGAATTCCAAGATAATACAGATATGGACAGTTCAGAGAATGAAGAAATAGAAAATCTCAGAACTACCAATCAGGACGCAACTCCTCTTAAAAAAGAAAAAGGAGAAACGTCAAAACCTGAAGAAAATAGGAAAAGAAAAGGAAATTTCTATCCCTTCAATCCTAGTAAAGAGACTACTAATATATTTGGTAGTAACATCCTAAACATTGACAATAAGTCAAATAGGAAAGAACTCATAGATATATGGGCTAAGGAAATTAGTTTGATTATTCAGACTAACAAAGAAGCTTATGATGACCAAAGCACTGTTTTACTTCTAGTTGAACATAAGACTTTAGGTGTTATTAATTCTTTTATTAAGAACACTAATTGGGAACCAACTATGAGTCCAGTTACAGCCTTCGAAAACATTTTAGATGCAATATACACTATGTTTTTAGGCATAAATCAGTCCTCTAATAAACTTCAAGAGTTATTAAGGATAAAAATTAATGCAAAAACCATGCTCACCAACATGCAGCTTTGCGACATATGTTTTCTTGATCAATTTTATGGAGATTATGAAAAATATCTTTATCAATTAAATGATCAAACAGAATATGTGAAATATGTCAAGGATTATCTTTTAAAGATCCCTTTGGTAGGATTAAAAGCCTTAGAAAGATTTAACCTAGAAGCAACAGGCCCGGCAGAATATAGCTTAGCCTACGCACAAAGGATAGTCAAAGAAGAAATTGCTAAAGTCTGTGATCTCGCAAGAAAGCAGAAGCAATTAAAATCCTTCAGTAAGCGATGTTGCGACAAGATTATTGAAGAACCATTTGAGTATGGATGTAGGAAGTCTTCCTATAAGAAGAATTATAAAAAGAAATCGTATAAACATACGAAGAGATATAGGTTTACAAAGAAAAGGAAACCTTTTAAACCAGGAAAATACGTTAAAAAGAAAACTTTTAAGAAATTGTCTAACGAAAAACAAAAGTTTTGCGCAAAAGGCAAGAAAAATTGCAGGTGTTGGATCTGTAATGAAGAAGGACACTATGCAAACGAGTGCCCCAATAGGAAAAAGCATGACAGAAAGGTACAAATGCTTGAACAAGTTTATTCTCTGGGATATACTCCTATAGAAGAACCATATGAGGATACGGAAGAAGTATACTCGATTGAAGAAATTGACCCCGGACCAGAAGAGTCAGATTCTAATGATTCGTCTTCCTCAAGATCAGAATCTGATTAAAGAAGAAGTAGTGATGACCAACATCACTAATCCAAACTCTATTTATATCTTAGGAAAATTAAAATTTGCAGGATATAAACAGATAGAATTACATTGTTATGTAGATACAGGTACCAGCCTCTGCATTGCAAGTAAATTTGTAATACCGCCAGAACATTGGGTTAACGCGGAAAGACCTATACAGGTAAAGATCGCTAATGGAAGTACCATTACAATCAACAAGGTATGTAAAAACCTTAATATATTGATAGCAGGTGAAATATTTCATATTCCTACTGTTTATCAGCAAGAATCCGGAATAGATTTTATAATTGGTAATAATTTTTGTCAATTATATGAACCATTTATCCAATATACAAAAATGATTATACTAACACTTGCAGGACAAGAAGTATATATCAGAAAGATAACAACAGCTCGTAGAGTTGGAGTTGCAGGATTTCTTGAATCAATGAAGAAAAATTCAAAAATCAGACAACCTGATGCTATCAACATTAGCCCTAATAAAATATTTATTTTTCAGAAGGGGAAGGATAGTATTAAAAAATTTAGAGAATTAAAAGATGCTTGTAATAATTTGATTCTTGAAACAGAAAGAAAAGCGATAATCGAAAGATTATTAGATTCAGTCTGCTCAGAAAATCCATTGGATCCAACAAAGACCAAGAAATGGATGAAAACAACGATCAAGCTCAGAGATCCTAAAACTGTAATCAAGGTAAAACCAATGAAATACAGTCCGTTAGATTGAGAAGAATTTGGCAAACAGATTCAAGAGCTTCTAGATATGAAGATCATCATACCTAGCAAATCACCTCACACTCCAGTCTTCCTTGTTGAAAATGAAGCAGAGAAGAGAAGAGGAAAGAAAAGAATGGTAGTCAACTATAAGGCAGTTAATGAAGCCACAATAGGAGATAGCCATAATTTACCCAATAAGGATGAACTTCTCACCCTTATCCGAGGTAAGAAAATGTTTAGTTCTTTAGACTGTAAATCAGGTTTTTGGCAGGTACTGCTAGACGAAGAATCACAGCTATTGACAGCATTCACATGTCCTCAAGGACATTATCAATGGATCGTCATTCCATTTGGACTCAAGCAAGCTCCATCCATCTTTCAAAGACACATGCAAAACGCATTTAGGTCCTTTGAAACATTTTGTTGTGTATATGTTGATGATATTCTTATCTTTAGCGATAATGAACAGGATCATTTAAGACATTTAGCAGCAGTTCTGAAGAAATGTCAATATCTTGGAATAATTCTATCTAAGAAGAAGGCACAACTCTTCAAGACAAAGATTAATTTCTTAGGATTGGAAATTGATCAAGGAACTCATTGTCCGCAAGGCCACATTCTGGAGCATATTAAGAAATTTCCAGACAGGATTGAAGACAAAAAGCAATTACAGAGATTTCTTGGCATACTAACATATGCTTCTGATTATATTCCAAAACTTGCAGCTATTCGTGCGCCATTGCAGGTCAAGCTCAAAAAGGACATTACATGGGAATGGAAAGAATCTGATACAGACTATATCTGTAAGATAAAAAAGAATCTTAAGGGTTTTTCAAAACTCTACCATCCAGATCCTAGTGACAAGCTCATCATTGAGACTGATGCTTCAGGAGAATACTGGGGAGGGGTTCTTAAAGCAGTAAGTTCCGATAAAGAATTAATCTGCAGGTATGCGTCAGGTAGCTTTAAAGATGCTGAAAGAAATTACCACTCTAACGAGAAGGAATATCTTGCAGTAATTAGAGTTATTAATAAATTTTCTATTTATCTAACTCCAACAAAAATTTTGGTTAGAACTGATAATAGAAACTTTACTTATTTTCTTCGTATTAAGTTACAGGGAGACAATAAACAAGGAAGACTTGTCCGTTGGCAACAATGGTTAAGCAGATACAGCTTTGATGTCGAGCACATTGAAGGAGTCAAAAACTGTTTAGCAGATTTTTTAACAAGGGAATACCAGCAATAATTATACTAATGACATCATTCGATGCATCGTTTGCTTACTTTTGCAGGAATCCAAGGCACTAAAGGCCTATAAATACTGAGAGTTATGAGATGCAAACACACAAACAATTCACTATATCTTCCTCTCAATAGCAAAAACTTCTCTGCTTAGTAGTAAAATCTCTTTCTTTGAGATCCTATAAAACTATGGACACTTCCATGGAAAACACTTGTGAACAATTAGCCCTTAGGGAGACTATTCTGATGAAGAAAATTCATCTACTCCAAGAAGAACTCCTTATTGTTCGAGCAGAAATTTGTTATGTAAGGAAGTACTCTCTTCCTAAACATCAAAAGGTTATTTCATCACCTTCTTAAGAAATGGACAAAGATGAGGCTATTCCAGAGCAAACGGCTCCTGGTAAAGAATCAACAAATCCGTTGAAACCTGTGAATTTGGTAAAAATTCAGACTGAGGTTCAGACCTCCACAACTCAAAAGGTTATTTCATCACCTTCTTCAGAAATGGACAAAGATGAGGCTATTCCAGAGCAAACGGCTCCTGGTAAAGAATCAACAAATCCGTTGAAACCTGTGAATTTGGTAAAAATTCAGACTGAGGTTCAGACCTCCACAACATCGGGTTCTACCTCAAGTTTAAACTTGAGACCCAATGGGGGAATTCAAATCCCAACAAAGACTGAAGATCAAACTTCAGCAGTCCCTTCGGTGATCCCAACAGGGTATAAGGCTAAAAAATCTTACTACGTAGTATTCAATGGTCCTCATGCAGGAATATATACTACCTGGAACATTGCAGAACAAGCGATAAAAGGTTTTTCTGGAATTAAGCACAAAAAGTACAAGACTTTCGAAGAAGCCCAGGCTGCATCAAGAGTCTTTACCAATACTAATTTTAGAGCACCCCTTGAATTAATCTGTTCAGCAGAAGCAATCAAGCCGAGCTACTCAAAAATGCTTACAAAGGAGGCAACTACAAAAAATATCCTTGGAACCATTCCAAAAAGTCAGCAACTACTGACGGATACGGACGAGGATGTTCTTGATACAGAGTATTCAGGATTCAGCTATTTATTCCAACTCGGAAGACAAGCTACAGAAAATGAATTTGCAGAAGAACATTACTTCACCACAGATAAGAAGAATGTGTCCTACTTCAATTTCTATCCTAGGTCTCACCCAGAAATGGTCCATGAAGCCTATCAATATGGATTAATTTTTCAGATTTATCCATCCAGCAACTTGTTAGAAATCTCCAAATTTTCGCCGGAGTTTAAGGAAGCAGTCAAGAATTTTAGGAAAAAGTGTCTTAAAAATTCTGATAAAGAAATCTACCTCAAGTTCACCAGCACCATCATACACTGGGAACAAGAAGTTGATGAAGATTTTGGGATGGCTGTTCAGCCATATCATTATGTACAGATTGGAGCTGTAAATGAAAAGATCTATTTTCCAAGTCAAGCCATGGAAGCAAAGCTCGACAAAGAAGATCTTAGGAAACTTGCTGAGGTTAAGTTAATTAATTTAATTAACAAAATCTTTAGTGTAAAACCAGATGACAAGCTCAAGGTCAACTTGGCTACCACATACTGCCTTATGACGTCTTATTCACACAAAGGATTAAGTCAGTCAGATTGGGAAAAAATTGAAGCATTCAAGGTATGCATTACACATACGTATGCACTAGGAAAGCACAATGAGTCTTTTTGTCAGAAGAAGATGAAGGAGCTAAAGAAATTTGGTATAGAAGGAAAATGCCAAATCTGTGGTCCCGCCACTAACAAAGAAAAGCAAGAAGCATCTACTTTAGAAAAAGCAGAAGCATCTACTTTATGAAAAGCAAAAGCAGACGGCAGCTTTATGAAAAGCAAAAGCAGAAGACAAAGAGCATCTACTTTATGTAAAGCAGAAGGCATCTTCTACTTTAATAATGCAAGACCCTTAGTCCTTGATCTATAAAAGGCTAAGTTATATTTGTAAGAAGGGCATCGTTTTTCCAGCAGCATAGCTAAGAAATTCTAGAGTCCATCAATATTGTAATGTGTGAGTAGTAACCCTACGGGGTTTTAAGCAATGTAATGGCCAATCGGCTTGTTATAAATAAATAAATATTTTCTTTTCATATGATTTCTACCCTGGTGGTTGTTCCGCGTTTCGACTTGGTATCAGAGCCATGTTTTTATTCTGGAGGAGGTAAGTCGATGGTATGCAGATCCGTTAGGCAGGTGGCCGTTTAGGAAGAGCTAGTCGCACTCTTGAAGAAAACATTGCTTACATCAATCAGGTTTGTCGAAATCTTGAAAGAAGTATTAATTTGTTTATAAGCTTGATTTTGGTACATATTTGCTTAAGATTCCGTTTCATAAATTCATATTATACAAATCTTTTAAAATCAATTGTTGATTATGATTAGCTATAACCCTACATCTAGGCTCCCGTGGAATCTAGTAGAAAATGGAAACACCATCCAATTAGGAGATGAAGATTTCTTCTCTAGAATTCGAGATCTAGCTTGTTTAGATTTAGAAAGAAATAAATTAGACCGTCTTATAGAATTCTATAAAAGTCTAGAAATGCTGTATGAACAACAAAGTAAGTTCTACGTCAGAAATAGTCAAGAAATCGACTCTTTAAAAATTCATATTAAGAGTTTTATAGACTCAGAAAATCAATGAGTTTTTTAAAAGAAGAAAAAACTCTCGAAGAGATTCAAGACAAAAACAATCTAGAAATAGAGTTTCTAGAGAGTGACAAAGGATTTCAGTCCAGCTTTTTAGTTAATAGGGAGATTCTCTCTAAAATTAAAAATAGCAAACTTGATCTAAAGAAAGAAAAAATATTTAACATATCTATGCTAAATCGATTTAAAAGAAAAAATAATATCTTTTATTATATCTCTACCAAGGAAATGCACGTAGATATAAAAGATACTACATGATTAGTTTACTTACCCTTAATCACTAAGGAAGAGATAAACAAAAATCTGTTGAAAATAGACTCTAAGATAAGATCTACCCTTAGCGTAGTTCACTTAGGAGCTATAAAGATTCTGCTCAAAGCAGAATTTCAGGAAGGTATAGATTCTCCTATTAAAATGGCTTTAATAGACAATAGAATCAACGACCGAAGAGACTGTATTCTAGGAGCAGCTAGAGGCAATCTTGCTTATCAAAAATTTATGTTTACTGTCTATCCTAAATTTGGATTTAGCTTAGATACAAGAAACATAGATCAGATATTATCTTTTGTCCATGACTTTGAAAGACATGATCTGATGAATACAGAAGATAAGGTATTTAGCATAACCTATGTTGTTGCCTACGCCTTAACCAATAGTCATCATAGCATAGACTATAGGAAGAATGAATATATCGAATTAGACGATGTATTCTCAGAAATAGGATCGATAGAAGAGAAGCAATTCTCAGAAATTAGTCCACTAGATAACTCTTGGGCAATAGACATTGCAAAGAATAAACCCATACTAGGACAAAAGCCTAGAAAGAGTTTCAGAAGAAACACCTTAGAGGTTGGTGAATCTTCTCTGGAAAAATTACTTCATAGTGTCTCCAGGAGAGTGGATGAATTATGTCAAAAACTGGAACTTCTATAGAGGTTATTATAGATAATCCCACAAAAATGTACCCACACATTTATAAAAAAGGAAAGGTTCTGGAATTTAAGAAATTAAATAAAGGAGTAGACCTAGAACCTAGAAATTACGTCTTTAGTGGCGTAAAAGGAAGTAATAGTTTAAACACTATTGTTTCATCTACCAATAATCTTAATCAGATTTCAGGAAGATGCCTGTTAGGAATTTACAACCTACTGTCATTTTTTGGGCTTAGTAAAGACCCGAGTGAAAAACTCTCTAAATCACCTAGTATCCATAACAGATACTATTCCTTTGTTAAAAAGGGGAGTGACCTAGAAATAGAAATTCTAAGGGATATTAAAAAGCTTCTAATCAAGCAAAATACTAAGATCGAAGGATTAGAAGGACAAATCTCACAACTTAGGAATCATAAGTGTGATAATGAAGCTCTTAAGTTAAAGCTTAATGAAATAGAAGAATACCTCAAGAAAATTTTAGGATGAGTCTTAAAGATTTACTAGAGGAATTTGAAACGAACATTAAGCCACAAATAAGAGAAATTCTTGAGTTGCTTAAGACTCAGCAAGCGGAAAATGTTACCAATAACATTGAAGCTGCAGCGGCAAAGATAATCACTGAATTAAAATTAGCAATTCAGGATTGCCCGTGTAATAAGGAAATTCTTTATGCTCTCAACAGAAGACAGCACAACGAAATTGACCTAACAGAGGAAACCTCTAAGATAAGAAAATATAGTTATCCAAACGACAATGTTGGAAACGAAGAATTAGGAACAGGGAAAAACCTTGGTAGCCTGACCTGGCCTTTTGGTGTTGACAAAAAATCAACATGAATTACCTAAGAATCGTAGAAGATATCTTCTGGGGTAATCTAAAAGAAGGAGAATTGCAAGTTAACGACGACAACTTTGAGGTCCTCGAACAAGCAATTAGATTAATGGAAATAGATGATGAATCTATAGCGAACCAGGAAATAAAAGACAATAAAGATCTAAGATCCCTTTTTGGAATCAAAGATTATGACTTTCTAAATACTATTGAAGAATTCAGTTCAGAAGAACAAGAAGAATTCCAAGATAATACAGATATGGACAGTTCAGAGAATGAAGAAATAGAAAATCTCAGAACTACCAATCAGGACGCAACTCCTCTTAAAAAAGAAAAAGGAGAAACGTCAAAACCTGAAGAAAATAGGAAAAGAAAAGGAAATTTCTATCCCTTCAATCCTAGTAAAGAGACTACTAATATATTTGGTAGTAACATCCTAAACATTGACAATAAGTCAAATAGGAAAGACCTCATAGATATATGGGCTAAGGAAATTAGTTTGATTATTCAGACTAACAAAGAAGCTTATGATGACCAAAGCACTGTTTTACTTCTAGTTGAACATAAGACTTTAGGTGTTATTAATTCTTTTATTAAGAACACTAATTGGGAACCAACTATGAGTCCAGTTACAGCCTTCGAAAACATTTTAGATGCAATATACACTATGTTTTTAGGCATAAATCAGTCCTCTAATAAACTTCAAGAGTTATTAAGGATAAAAATTAATGCAAAAACCATGCTCACCAACATGCAGCTTTGCGACATATGTTTTCTTGATCAATTTTATGGAGATTATGAAAAATATCTTTATCAATTAAATGATCAAACAGAATATGTGAAATATGTCAAGGATTATCTTTTAAAGATCCCTTTGGTAGGATTAAAAGCCTTAGAAAGATTTAACCTAGAAGCAACAGGCCCGGCAGAATATAGCTTAGCCTACGCACAAAGGATAGTCAAAGAAGAAATTGCTAAAGTCTGTGATCTCGCAAGAAAGCAGAAGCAATTAAAATCCTTCAGCAAGCGATGTTGCGACAAGATTATTGAAGAACCATTTGAGTATGGATGTAGGAAGTCTTCCTATAAGAAGAATTATAAAAAGAAATCGTATAAACATACGAAGAGATATAGGTTTACAAAGAAAAGGAAACCTTTTAAACCAGGAAAATACGTTAAAAAGAAAACTTTTAAGAAATTGTCTAACGAAAAACAAAAGTTTTGCCCAAAAGGCAAGAAAAATTGCAGGTGTTGGATCTGTAATGAAGAAGGACACTATGCGAACGAGTGCCCCAATAGGAAAAAGCATGACAGAAAGGTACAAATGCTTGAACAAGTTTATTCTCTGGGATATACTCCTATAGAAGAACCATATGAGGATACGGAAGAAGTATACTCGATTGAAGAAATTGACCCCGGACCAGAAGAGTCAGATGATTCGTCTTCCTCAAGATCAGAATCTGATTAAAGAAGAAGTAGTGATGACCAACATCACTAATCCAAACTCTATTTATATCTTAGGAAAATTAAAATTTGCAGGATATAAACAGATAGAATTACATTGTTATGTAGATACAGGTGCCAGCCTCTGCATTGCAAGTAAATTTGTAATACCGCCAGAACATTGGGTTAACGCGGAAAGACCTATACAGGTAAAGATCGCTAATGGAAGTACCATTACAATCAACAAGGTATGTAAAAACCTTAATATATTGATAGCAGGTGAAATATTTCATATTCCTACTGTTTATCAGCAAGAATCCGGAATAGATTTTATAATTGGTAATAATTTTTGTCAATTATATGAACCATTTATCCAATATACAAAAATGATTATACTAACACTTGCAGGACAAGAAGTATATATCAGAAAGATAACAACAGCTCGTAGAGTTGGAGTTGCAGGATTTCTTGAATCAATGAAGTCAATGAAGAAAAATTCAAAAATCAGACAACCTGATGCTATCAACATTAGCCCTAATAAAATATTTCTTTGAATGAAGCCGTAAATTGCTATGAATTGTTTTCATGTTCAAATGAGTTAAGAATGATCCTACAAGAGTTTACAAGTTGTTTCCATGTACAAATGGGTCAAGAATGAAGCTACAAGTTGTTTTCAAGTTCGAACGGGTCAAGAATGAAGGCTTAAATTGCTATGAATTGTTTTCATGTTGAAACGAGCTAAGAATGATCCTACAAGAGTTTACAAGTTATTTCCATGTACAAACGGGTCAAGAATGAAGCTACAAGTTGTTTTCAAGTTCGAACGAGTCAAGAATGAAGCCTTAAATTGCTATGAATTGTTTTCATGTTCAAACGAGCTAAGAATGATCCTACAAGAGTTTACAAGTTGTTTCCATGTACAAACGAGTCAAGAATGAAGCTACAAGTTGTTTTCAAGTTCGAACGAGTCAAGAATGAAGCCGTAAATTGCTATGAATTGTTTTCATGTTCAAACGAGCTAAGAATGATCCTACAAGAGTTTACAAGTTGTTTCCATATACAAACGGGTCAAGAATGAAGCTTCAAGTTGTTTTCATGTTAGAACGAGTCAAGAATGAAGCCTTAAATTGCTATGAATTGTTTTCATGTTTAAACGAGCTAAGAATGATCCTACAAGAGTTTACAAGTTGTTTACTTCAAAACGATTCTAGGATCCTCTTCTAATGTGCTTGATCTTGATGCTGATGTGGAGCTTCCTCACCTCTCACAGTCCCAAAAGGAGGAGCTGCTAGCTCCTTTCACTCCCAATGATGTCCTGCTTACCTTTAAATCAATGGCAAGGAACAAAAGCCCTGGTCCTGATGGATTCTCTCCAGAGTTCTATGTTGCAGCCTGGTCTGTTGTGGGGACAGATGTCACTCAAGCTATTTTAAGTTTCTTTCAAACTAATCACCTGCCTCGGATCATTAACTCCACAGCTATAACCCTGATCCCGAAAGTTGATGGGCCTTCAAACTTAAGCCAGTTTCGGCCTATCTCTTGCTGCAACACGCTCTATAAGTGTATTTCAAAATTGTTGTCAGCTAGGATGAAGTTGCTGATGCCTTTTTTAATTTCTAAGAATCAATCTGCTTTCGTCCCTCTTCGAAGCATTGGTGATAATATCATGTTGGCCCAAGCTCTTTGTAAAGATTACCATCTTCAATCTGGGCCATCGAGATGTGCAATCAAACTAGATATTCACAAAGCATTTGATTCTTTATGCTGGGATTTCTTATTTGCGGTCATGACTCGAATGGGCTTTCCTAACATCTTTATAAACTGGGTTAAAGTTTGTGTTACTAGTAGCATGATTTCTATAAAAATCAATGGTTCCTTGGAGGGTTTTTTCCAAAGCAAATCTGGATTAAGACAGGGAGACCCGCTCTCACCTTATCTCTTTGTGATAGCAATGGAGGTTTTAACTCGAGTTCTTCATCATGATTTGAGTAATAATCCTTCTTTTTCTTATCACTGGCGTACCAAGGAGATCAAGCTAACTCACTTAATCTTTGCAGATGATATTTTTCTGTTTTGCAACGGTGACCAAGTTTCTATTGATGCCATTTGCCGTGCAGTCCATAGATTTTCTAATATGTTTGGCTTAACTCCAAATCAAGCAAAGAGTATGTGTTTCTTTGGCAATGTGGCTAGTGAGATCATTGATTCTACTCTGAGTTGTACTGGGTTTCAACTGGGTACTCTTCCTATTAGTTACCTTGGTTTGCCCCTCATCTCTTCTAGATTGAAAACTGCAGATTGCATTCCTTTAGTTCATAAATTATGCTCCACGATTGACAACTGGACTTCCAGATTCCTAAAGCTTGCAGGGCGTCTTCAATTGTTAAAATCTATCTTGATAAGCATTCAGGGGTATTGGTCAGCTTATCTCTTTTTACCTAAAGGAGCTTTGAAGCAAATTCGGTCGTATATGGCAAAATTTCTCTGGGGTGGGAATTATAATTCTTCTGCGCACCATAAAGTTGCCTGGAGTGACTGTTGCCTCTTAAAATCTGAGGGTGGTTTAGGTATTCGTGACCCTCTTGAATGGAACAAGGCTGCAATTTTGACACAGGTCTGGCGCATTACACAACCTAATAGAGATTCTCTATGGTTGCTTTGGCTACATAATTGTCTCTTTAAAAATAAATCATTCTGGACAGCTAGTATTCCTCATATGTGTTCTTGGAATGTCCGTAAAATCATGAATGTAAGAGATGAAGCCTTGCGATTTATCACTTACAAGGTTGGTCCCAACTCTGATTTTCTTTTATGGCACGAGCCTTGGCTTGTTCGTAAACCTCTGATTGATCATTTTGGTGAAGAAATCATTTCTATTGTTGAGTCCAGTAGATTTGCAAGGATTAACTCTATTATCTCTGAAGGAGCATGGGCGGTATCGAGTTCTAACCACTACCTGGCCATTGAATTTCGACACCTTCTTGCAGCAACTTGTATTTCTACGGCTGATAAAACGTTCTGGGATGGGGATAGCAGGGTTAAAATCTCCACTGTTTGGCACTCTCTTCGTCAAACATCATCACCACCTCCGTGGATTAATGCAGTTTGGCATCCCATGGAAATACAAAAGTGTGCAATCTTTTTGTGGCTTGCCCTTCGAAATCGGCTGTTAACAAAAGATAGAATGCTTGCCTATGGTTTTACTGTGGATGCAACCTGTGTCCTTTGCAGGAGTAATGCAGAAACCGCAGAGCATCTCTTTACTTCTTGTCCATACACTTCTATTCTTTTGCACGGGTGTCCGATTGATGTGAACAATTCCTGGAATGAATGGCAGAACGGCAACTTTCTCTTAATTCCCAGCTCAAGCATATGCGGTAATTTGACATACCTATTCATCTCGGTGATGATTTATAATGTATGGCAGGAAAGAAACAATCGTATTCATCATAATGGCAGGTTCATGGATGCATTTCAATTATTGGCAGTTACTAAGCGAATGGTCAAAGAGCGTGTCTATTCTTCAGTAAAATTTAGAAAACAAATTGCAAGGGACCCCACCCTCAGTCTCCTTTTGTATTAATTGTTATTTGCTTGTATTGCTTGATTTTCGAATGGGCTTTTAGGATTTCTTCTTTGCCTTAGGCATAGTTTTTATTTCTAGCCTGTGCTTCCTGGGGTATGCCCCTTGTAGCTTGTCTCCTTGTTCTTTTAATTTATTTATTTAGCAAAAAAAAAAAAAGTTGTTTCCATGTACAAACGGGTCAAGAATGAAGCTACAAGTTATTTTCAAGTTCGAAAGAGTCAAGAATGAAGCCTTAAATTGCTTCGAATTGTTTTCATGTTCAAATGAGTTAAGAATGATCCTACAAGAGTTTACAAGTTGTTTCCATGTACAAAAGGGTGAAGAATGAAGCTACAAGTTGTTTTCAAGTTTGAACGAGTCAAGAATGAAGGCTTAAATTGCTATGAATTGTTTTCATGTTTAAACGAGCTAAGAATGATCCTACAAGAGTTTACAAGTTATTTCCATGTACAAACGGGTCAAGAATGAAGCTACAAGTTATTTTCAAGTTCGAACGAGTCAAGAATGAAACCTTAAATTGCTATGAATTGTTTTCATGTTCAAACGAGCTAAGAATGATCCTATAAGAGTTTACAAGTTGTTTCCATGTACAAACGGGTCAAGAATGAAGCTACAAGTTGTTTTCAAGTTCGAAAGAGTCAAGAATGAAGGCTCAAATTGCAACGAATTGTTTTCATGTTCAAACGAGCTAAGAATGATCCTGCAAGAGTTTATAAGTTGTATCCATGTACAAACGGGTCAAGAATGAAGATACAAGTTGTTTTCAGGTTTGAACGAGTTAAGAATGAAGCCTCCAATTGTTACAACTTATTTTCATGTTCAAATGAGTTAAGAATGATCCTAAAAGAGTTTACAAGTTGTTTCCATGTACAAGCGGGTCAAGAATGAAGCTACAAGTTGTTTTCCAGTTCGAACGAGTCAAGAATGAAGCCTTAAATTACTATGAATTATTTTCATGTTCAAACGAGCTAAGAATGATCCTACAAGAGTTTACAAGTTTTTTCCATGTACAAACAGGTCAAGAATGAAGCTACAAGTTGTTTTCAAGTTCGAACGAGTGAAGAATGAAGCCTCAAATTGTTGCAACTTGTTTTCATGTTCAAACGAGCCAATAATGCTCCGACAAGGGTTTACAAGTTGTTTCCCATGTACAAACGGATTAAGAATGAAGCTACAAGTTGTTTTCAAGTTCGAACGAGTTAAGAATGAAGCCTTAAATTGCTATGAATTGTTTTCATGTTCAAACGAGCTAAGAATGATCCTACAAGAGTTTACAAGTTGTTTCCATGTACAAACGGGTCAAGAATGAAGCTACAAGTTGTTTTCAAGTTCGAACGAGTCAAGAATGAAGCCGTAAATTGCTATGAATTGTTTTCATGTTCAAACGAGCTAAGAATGATCCTACAAGAGTTTACAAGTTGTTTCCATATACAAACGGGTCAAGAATGAAGCTTCAAGTTGTTTTCAAGTTAGAACGAGTCAAGAATGAAGCCTTAAATTGCTATGAATTGTTTTCATGTTTAAACGAGCTAAGAATGATCCTACAAGAGTTTACAAGTTGTTTCCATGTACAAACGGGTCATGAATGAAGCTACAAGTTATTTTCAAGTTCGAAAGAGTCAAGAATGAAGCCTTAAATTGCTACGAATTGTTTTCATGTTCAAATGAGTTAAGAATGATCCTACAAGAGTTTACAAGTTGTTTCCATGTACAAAAGGGTGAAGAATGAAGCTACAAGTTGTTTTCAAGTTTGAACGAGTCAAGAATGAAGGCTTAAATTGCTATGAATTGTTTTCATGTTTAAACGAGCTAAGAATGATCCTACAAGAGTTTACAAGTTATTTCCATGTACAAACGGGTCAAGAATGAAGCTACAAGTTATTTTCAAGTTCGAACGAGTCAAGAATGAAGCCTTAAATTGCTATGAATTGTTTTCATGTTCAAACGAGCTAAGAATGATCCTACAAGAGTTTACAAGTTGTTTCCATGTACAAACGGGTCAAGAATGAAGCTACAAGTTGTTTTCAAGTTCGAACGAGTCAAGAATGAAGCCGTAAATTGCTATGAATTGTTTTCATGTTCAAACGAGCTAAGAATGATCCTGCAAGAGTTTACAAGTTGTAACCATGTACAAACGGGTCAAGAATGAAGATACAAGTTGTTTTCAAGTTTGAACTAGTTAAGAATGAAGCCTCCAATTGTTACAACTTATTTTCATGTTCAAATGAGTTAAGAATGATCCTAGAAGAGTTTACAAGTTGTTTCCATGTACAAACGGGTCAAGAATGAAGCTACAAGTTGTTTTTAAGTTCGAAAGAGTCAAGAATGAAGGCTCAAATTGCAACGAATTGTTTTCATGTTCAAACGAGCTAAGAATGATCCTGCAAGAGTTTACAAGTTGTATCCATGTACAAACGGGTCAAGAATGAAGATACAAGTTGTTTTCAGGTTTGAACGAGTTAAGAATGAAGCCTCCAATTGTTACAACTTATTTTCATGTTCAAATGAGTTAAGAATGATCCTAAAAGAGTTTACAAGTTGTTTCCATGTACAACCGGGTCAAGAATGAAGCTACAAGTTGTTTTCCAGTTCGAACGAGTCAAGAATGAAGCCTTAAATTACTATGAATTATTTTCATGTTCAAACGAGCTAAGAATGATCCTACAAGAGTTTACAAGTTTTTTCCATGTACAAACGGGTCAAGAATGAAGCTACAAGTTGTTTTCAAGTTCGAACGAGTGAAGAATGAAGCCTCAAATTGTTGCAACTTGTTTTCATGTTCAAACGAGCCAATAATGCTCCGACAAGGGTTTACAAGTTGTTTCCCATGTACAAACGGATTAAGAATGAAGCTACAAGTTGTTTTCAAGTTCGAACGAGTTAAGAATGAAGCCTCCAAGTGTTACAACTTATTTTCATGTTCAAATGAGTTAAGAATGATCCTATAAGAGTTTACAAGTTGTTTCCAGGTTCAAACGGGTCAAGAATGAAGCTACAAGTTGTTTTCAAGTTCGAACGAGTCAAGAATGAAGCCGTAAATTGCTATGAATTGTTTTCATGTTCAAACGAGCTAAGAATGATCCTACAAGAGTTTACAAGTTGTTTCCATATATAAACGGGTCAAGAATGAAGCATCAAGTTGTTTTCAAGTTAGAACGAGTCAAGAATGAAGCCTTAAATTGCTATGAATTGTTTTCATGTTTAAACGAGCTAAGAATGATCCTACAAGAGTTTACAAGTTGTTTCCATGTACAAACGGGTCAAGAATGAAGCTACAAGTTGTTTTCAAGTTCGAACGAGTGAAGAATGAAGCCTCAAATTGTTGCAACTTGTTTTCATGTTCAAACGAGCCAATAATGCTCCGACAAGGGTTTACAAGTTGTTTCCCATGTACAAACGGATTAAGAATGAAACTGCAAGTTGTTTTAATGTTCGAATGAGTTAAGAATGAAGCCTCCAAGTGTTACAACTTATTTTCATGTTCAAATGAGTTAAGAATGATCCTATAAGAGTTTACAAGTTGTTTCCAGGTACAAACGGGTCAAGAATGAAGCTACAAGTTGTTTTTAAGTTCGAACGAGTCAAGAATGAAGCCTTAAATTGCTATGAATTGTTTTCATGTTCAAATGAGTTAAGAATGATCTTAGAAGAGTTTACAAGTTGTTTTCATGTAAAAACGGGTCAAGAATGAAGCTACAAGTTGTTTTCAAGTTCCAACGTGTCAAGAATGAAGCCTTAAATTGATATGAAATGTTTTCATGTTCAAACGAGCTAAGAATGATCCTACAAGAGTTTACAAGTTGTTTCCTTGTACAAACGGGTCAACAATGAAGCTCTAAGTTGTTTTCAAGTTTGAACGAGTGAAGAATGAAGCCTCAAATTGTTACAACTTGTTTTCATATTCGAACTAGCCAATAATGCTCCTGAAAGAGTTTACAAGTTGTTTCCATGTACAAACGGATTAAGAATGAAGCTACAAGTTGTTTTAATGTTCGAACGAGTTAAGAATGAAGCCTCAAATTATTACGAATTTTTTTCATGTTCAAATGAGTAAAGAATGATCCTACAAGAGTTTACAAGTTGTTTCCATATATAAACGGGTCAAGAATGAAGCATCAAGTTGTTTTCAAGTTAGAACGAGTCAAGAATGAAGCCTTAAATTGCTATGAATTGTTTTCATGTTTAAACGAGCTAAGAATGATCCTACAAGAGTTTACAAGTTGTTTCCATGTACAAACGGGTCAAGAATGAAGCTACAAGTTATTTTCAAGTTCGAAAGAGTCAAGAATGAAGCCTTAAATTGCTACGAATTGTTTTCATGTTCAAATGAGTTAAGAATGATCCTACAAGAGTTTACAAGTTGTTTCCATGTACAAAAGGGTGAAGAATGAAGCTACAAGTTGTTTTCAAGTTTGAACGAGTCAAGAATGAAGGCTTAAATTGCTATGAATTGTTTTCATGTTTAAACGAGCTAAGAATGATCCTACAAGAGTTTACAAGTTATTTCCATGTACAAACGGGTCAAGAATGAAGCTATAAGTTATTTTCAAGTTCGAACGAGTCAAGAATGAAACCTTAAATTGCTATGAATTGTTTTCATGTTCAAACGAGCTAAGAATGATCCTATAAGAGTTTACAAGTTATTTCCATGAACAAACGGGTCAAGAATGAAGCTACAAGTTGTTTTCAAGTTCGAACGAGTCAAGAATGAAGCCGTAAATTGCTATGAATTGTTTTGATGTTCAAACGAGCTAAGAATGATCCTACAAGAGTTTACAAGTTGTTTCCATGTACAAACGGGTCAGGAATGAAGCTCCAAGTTGTTTTCAAGTTAGAACGTGTTATAGCCTCAAATTGCTACGAATTGTTTTCATGTTTAAACGTGCTAAGAATGATCCTACAAGAGTTTACAAGTTATTTCCATGTACAAACGGGTCAAGAATGAAGCTACAAGTTATTTTCAAGTTCGAACGAGTCAAGAATGAAGCCTTAAATTGCTATGAATTGTTTTCATGTTCAAACGAGCTAAGAATGATCCTACAAGAGTTTACAAGTTGTTTCCATGTACAAACGGGTCAAGAATGAAGCTACAAGTTGTTTTCAAGTTCGAACGAGTCAAGAATGAAGCCGTAAATTGCTATGAATTGTTTTCATGTTCAAACGAGCTAAGAATGATCCTGCAAGAGTTTACAAGTTGTAACCATGTACAAACGGGTCAAGAATGAAGATACAAGTTGTTTTCAAGTTTGAACGAGTTAAGAATGAAACCTCCAATTGTTACAACTTATTTTCATGTTCAAATGAGTTAAGAATGATCCTAGAAGAGTTTACAAGTTGTTTCCATGTACAAACGTGTCAAGAATGAAGCTACAAGTTGTTTTTAAGTTCGAAAGAGTCAAGAATGAAGGCTCAAATTGCAACGAATTGTTTTCATGTTCAAACGAGCTAAGAATTATCCTGCAAGAGTTTACAAGTTGTATCCATGTACAAACGGGTCAAGAATGAAGATACAAGTTGTTTTCAGGTTTGAACGAGTTAAGAATGAAGCCTCCAATTGTTACAACTTATTTTCATGTTCAAATTAGTTAAGAATGATCCTAAAAGAGTTTACAAGTTGTTTCCATGTACAAGCGGGTCAAGAATGAAGCTACAAGTTGTTTTCCAGTTCGAACGAGTCAAGAATGAAGCCTTAAATTACTATGAATTATTTTCATGTTCAAACGAGCTAAGAATGATCCTACAAGAGTTTACAAGTTTTTTCCATGTACAAACGGGTCAAGAATGAAGCTACAAGTTGTTTTCAAGTTCGAACGAGTGAAGAATGAAGCCTCAAATTGTTGCAACTTGTTTTCATGTTCAAACGAGCCAATAATGCTCCGACAAGGGTTTACAAGTTGTTTCCCATGTACAAACGGATTAAGAATGAAACTGCAAGTTGTTTTAATGTTCGAATGAGTTAAGAATGAAGCCTCCAAGTGTTACAACTTATTTTCATGTTCAAATGAGTTAAGAATGATCCTATAAGAGTTTACAAGTTGTTTCCAGGTACAAACGGGTCAAGAATGAAGCTACAAGTTGTTTTTAAGTTCAAGAATGAAGCCTTAAATTGCTATGAATTGTTTTCATGTTCAAATGAGTTAAGAATGATCTTAGAAGAGTTTACAAGTTGTTTTCATGTAAAAACGGGTCAAGAATGAAGCTACAAGTTGTTTTCAAGTTCCAACGTGTCAAGAATGAAGCCTTGAATTGATATGAAATGTTTTCATGTTCAAACGAGCTAAGAATGATCCTACAAGAGTTTACAAGTTGTTTCCTTGTACAAACGGGTCAACAATGAAGCTCTAAGTTGTTTTCAAGTTTGAACGAGTGAAGAATGAAGCCTCAAATTGTTACAACTTGTTTTCATATTCGAACTAGCCAATAATGCTCCTGAAAGGGTTTACAAGTTGTTTCCATGTACAAACGGATTAAGAATGAAGCTACAAGTTGTTTTAATGTTCGAACGAGTTAAGAATGAAGCCTCAAATTGCTACGAATTTTTTTCATGTTCAAATGAGTAAAGAATGATCCTACAAGAGTTTACAAGTTGTTTTCATGTAAAAACGGGTCAAGAATGAAGCTACAAGTTGTTTTCAAGTTCCAACGTGTCAAGAATGAAGCCTTAAACTGCTATGAAATGTTTTCATGTTCAAACGAGCTAAGAATGATCCTACAAGAGTTTACAAGTTGTTTCCTTGTACAAACAGGTCAACAATGAAGCTCTAAGTTGTTTTCAAGTTTGAACAAGTGAAGAATGAAGCCTCAAATTGTTAGAACTTGTTTTCATATTCGAACAAGCCAATAATGCTCCCACAAGGGTTTACAAGTTGTTTCCATGTACAAATGGGTCAAGAATGAAGCTACAAGTTGTTTTCAAGTTCGAACGAGTTAAGAATGGAGCCTCAAATTGCTACGAATTGTATTCATGTTCAAATGAGTTAAGAATAATCCTATATGAGTTGACAAGTTGTTTCCATGTACAAACGGGTCAACAAGGAAGCTCCAAGTTGTTTTCAAGTTCAAACGAGTTATAGCCTCAAATTGGTACGAATTGTTTTTTTTTTTTTTGCTAAGTGGTACGAATTGTTTTCATGTTCAAATGAGTTAAGAATGATCCTACAAGAGTTTACAAGTTGTTTCCATGTACAAATGGGTCAAGAATGAAGCTACAAGTTGTTTTTAAGTTTGAAAGAGTCAAGAATGAAGGCTTAAATTGCTATAAATTGTTTTCATGTTTAAACGAGATAAGAATGATCCTACAAGAGTTTACAAGTTGTTTCCATGTACAAACGGGTCAAGAATGAAGCTACAAGTTGTTTGCAAGTTCGAACGAGTCAAGAATGAAGTCGTAAATTGCAATGAATTGTTTTCATGTTCAAACGAGCTATGAATGATCCTACAAGAGTTTACAAGTTGTTTCCATATACAAACGGGTCAAGAATGAAGCTCCAAGTTGTTTTCAAGTTAGAACGAGTCAAGAATGAAGCCTTAAATTGCTATGAATTATTTTCATGTTTAAACGAGCTAAGAATGATCCTACAAGATTTTACAAGTTATTTCCATGTACAAATGGGTCAAGAATGAAGCTACAAGTTATTTTCAAGTTCGAATGAGTCAAGAATGAAGCCTTAAATTGCTATGAATTGTTTTCATGTTCAAACGAGCTAAGAATGATCCTACAAGAGTTTACAAGTTGTTTCCATGTAGAAACATGTCAAGAATGAAGCTACAAGTTATTTTCAAGTTCGAACGAGTCAAGAATGAAGCCTTAAATTGCTATGAATTGTTTTCATGTTCAAACGAGCTAAGAATGATCCTACAAGAGTTTACAAGTTGTTTCCATGTACAAACGGGTCAAGAATGAAGCTACAAGTTGTTTTCATGTTCGAACGAGTCAAGAATGAAGCCGTAAATTGCTATGAATTGTTTTCATGTTCAAACGAGCTAAGAATGATCCTACAAGAGTTTACAAGTTGTTTCCATATACAAACGGGTCAAGAATGAAGCTTCAAATTGTTTTCAAGTTAGAACGAGTCAAGAATGAAGCCTTAAATTGCTATGAATTGTTTTCATGTTTAAACGAGCTAAGAATGATCCTACAAGAGTTTACAAGTTATTTCCACGTACAAACGGGTCAAGAATGAAGCTACAAGTTATTTTCAAGTTCGAACGAGTCAAGAATGAAGCCTTAAATTGCTATGAATTGTTTTCATGTTCAAACGAGCTAAGAATGATCCTAAAAGAGTTTACAAGTTGTTTCCATGTACAAACGGGTCAAGAATGAAGCTACAAGTTATTTTCAAGTTCGAACGAGTCAAGAATGAAGCCTTAAATTGCTACGAATTGTTTTCATGTTAAAACGAGCTAAAAATGATCCTACAAGAGTTTACAAGTTGTTTCCATGTACAAACGGGTCAAGAATGAAGCTACAAGTTATTTTCAAGTTCGAAAGAGTCAAGAATGAAGCCTTAAATTTCTATGAATTGTTTTCATGTTCAAATGAGTTAAGAATGATCCTACAAGAGTTTACAAGTTGTTTCCATGTACAAAAGGGTCAAGAATGAAGCTACAAGTTGTTTTCAAGTTTGAACGAGTCAAGAATGAAGGCTTAAATTGCTATGAATTGTTTTCAAGTTGAAACGAGCTAAGAATGATCCTACAAGAGTTTACAAGTTATTTCCATGTACAAACGGGTCAAGAATGAAGCTACAAGTTATTTTCAAATTCGAAAGAGTCAAGAATGAAGCCTTAAATTGCTATGAATTGTTTTCATGTTCAAATGAGTTAAGAATGATCCTACAAGAGTTTACAAGTTGTTTCCATGTACAAAAGGGTCAAGAATGAAGCTACAAGTTGTTTTCAAGTTTGAACGAGTCAAGAATGAAGGCTTAAATTGCTATGAATTGTTTTCATGTTAAAACGAGTTAAGAATGATCCTACAAGAGTTTACAAGTTGTTTCCATGTACAAACGGGTTAAGAATGAAGCTACAAGTTATTTTCAAGTTCGAAAGAGTCAAGAATGAAGCCTTAAATTGCTATGAATTGTTTTCATGTTCAAATGAGTTAAGAATGATCCTACAAGAGTTTACAAGTTGTTTCCATGTACAAATGGGTCAAGAATGAAGCTACAAGTTGTTTTTAAGTTTGAAAGAGTCAAGAATGAAGGCTTAAATTGCAATAAATTGTTTTCATGTTTAAACGAGATAAGAATGATCCTACAAGAGTTTACAAGTTGTTTCCATGTACAAATGGGTCAAGAATGAAGCTACAAGTTGTTTTTAAGTTTGAAAGAGTCAAGAATGAAGGCTTAAATTGCTATAAATTGTTTTCATGTTTAAACGAGATAAGAATGATCCTACAAGAGTTTACAAGTTGTTTCCATGTACAAACGGGTCAAGAATGAAGCTACAAGTTGTTTTCAAGTTCGAACGAGTCAAGAATGAAGCCTTAAATTGTTATGAATTGTTTTCATGTTCAAACGAGCTAAGAATGATCCTACAAGAGTTTACAAGTTGTTTCCATGTACAAACGGGTCAAGAATGAAGCTACAAGTTGTTTTCAAGTTCGAACGAGTCAAGAATGAAGTCGTAAATTGCAATGAATTGTTTTCATGTTCAAACGAGCTATGAATGATCCTACAAGAGTTTACAAGTTGTTTCCATATACAAACGGGTCAAGAATGAAGCTCCAAGTTGTTTTCAAGTTAGAACGAGTCAAGAATGAAGCCGTAAATTGCTATGAATTGTTTTCATGTTTAAACGAGCTAAGAATGATCCTACAAGAGTTTACAAGTTATTTCCATGTACAAATAGGTCAACAATGAAGCTCTAAGTTGTTTTCAAGTTTGAACGAGTGAAGAATGAAGCCTCAAGTTGTTACAAATTGTTTTCATGTTCGAACAAGCCAATAATGCTCCTACAAGGGTTTACAAGTTGTTTCCATGTACAAACGGGTCAAGAATGAAGCTACAAGTTGTTTTCAAGTTCCAACGAGTCAAGAATGAAGCCTTAAATTGCTATGAATTGTTTTCATGTTCAAACGAGCTAAGAATGATCCTAAAAGAGTTTACAAGTTGTTTCCATGTACAAACGGGTCAAGAATGAAGCTACAAGTTATTTTCAAGTTCGAACGAGTCAAGAATGAAGCCTTAAATTGCTACGAATTGTTTTCATGTTAAAACGAGCTAAGAATGATCCTACAAGAGTTTACAAGTTGTTTCCATGTACAAACGGGTCAAGAATGAAGCTACAAGTTATTTTCAAGTTCGAAAGAGTCAAGAATGAAGCCTTAAATTTCTATGAATTGTTTTCATGTTCAAATGAGTTAAGAATGATCCTACAAGAGTTTACAAGTTGTTTCAATGTACAAAAGGGTCAAGAATGAAGCTACAAGTTGTTTTCAAGTTTGAACGAGTCAAGAATGAAGGCTTAAATTGCTATGAATTGTTTTCATGTTGAAACGAGCTAAGAATGATCCTACAAGAGTTTACAAGTTATTTCCATGTACAAACGGGTCAAGAATGAAGCTACAAGTTATTTTCAAATTCGAAAGAGTCAAGAATGAAGCCTTAAATTGCTATGAATTGTTTTCATGTTCAAATGAGTTAAGAATGATCCTACAAGAGTTTACAAGTTGTTTCCATGTACAAAAGGGTCAAGAATGAAGCTACAAGTTGTTTTCAAGTTTGAACGAGTCAAGAATGAAGGCTTAAATTGCTATGAATTGTTTTCATGTTAAAACGAGTTAAGAATGATCCTACAAGAGTTTACAAGTTGTTTCCATGTACAAACGGGTTAAGAATGAAGCTACAAGTTATTTTCAAGTTCGAAAGAGTCAAGAATGAAGCCTTAAATTGCTATGAATTGTTTTCATGTTCAAATGAGTTAAGAATGATCCTACAAGAGTTTACAAGTTGTTTCCATGTACAAATGGGTCAAGAATGAAGCTACAAGTTGTTTTTAAGTTTGAAAGAGTCAAGAATGAAGGCTTAAATTGCAATAAATTGTTTTCATGTTTAAACGAGCTAAGAATGATCCTACAAGAGTTTACAAGTTGTTTCCATGTACAAACGGGTCAAGAATGAAGCTACAAGTTATTTTCAAGTTCGAAAGAGTCAAGAATGAAGCCTTAAATTTCTATGAATTGTTTTCATGTTCAAATGAGTTAAGAATGATCCTACAAGAGTTTACAAGTTGTTTCCATGTACAAAAGGGTCAAGAATGAAGCTACAAGTTGTTTTCAAGTTTGAACGAGTCAAGAATGAAGGCTTAAATTGCTATGAATTGTTTTCATGTTGAAACGAGCTAAGAATGATCCTACAAGAGTTTACAAGTTATTTCCATGTACAAACGGGTCAAGAATGAAGCTACAAGTTATTTTCAAATTCGAAAGAGTCAAGAATGAAGCCTTAAATTGCTATGAATTGTTTTCATGTTCAAATGAGTTAAGAATGATCCTACAAGAGTTTACAAGTTGTTTCCATGTACAAAAGGGTCAAGAATGAAGCTACAAGTTGTTTTAAAGTTTGAACGAGTCAAGAATGAAGGCTTAAATTGCTATGAATTGTTTTCATGTTAAAACGAGTTAAGAATGATCCTACAAGAGTTTACAAGTTGTTTCCATGTACAAACGGGTTAAGAATGAAGCTACAAGTTATTTTCAAGTTCGAAAGAGTCAAGAATGAAGCCTTAAATTGCTATGAATTGTTTTCATGTTCAAATGAGTTAAGAATGATCCTACAAGAGTTTACAAGTTGTTTCCATGTACAAATGGGTCAAGAATGAAGCTACAAGTTGTTTTTAAGTTTGAAAGAGTCAAGAATGAAGGCTTAAATTGCAATAAATTGTTTTCATGTTTAAACGAGATAAGAATGATCCTAAAAGAGTTTACAAGTTGTTTCCATGTACAAATGGGTCAAGAATGAAGCTACAAGTTGTTTTTAAGTTTGAAAGAGTCAAGAATGAAGGCTTAAATTGCTATAAATTGTTTTCATGTTTAAACGAGATAAGAATGATCCTACAAGAGTTTACAAGTTGTTTCCATGTACAAACGGGTCAAGAATGAAGCTACAAGTTGTTTTCAAGTTCGAACGAGTCAAGAATGAAGCCTTAAATTGTTATGAATTGTTTTCATGTTCAAACGAGCTAAGAATGATCCTACAAGAGTTTACAAGTTGTTTCCATGTACAAACGGGTCAAGAATGAAGCTACAAGTTGTTTTCAAGTTCGAACGAGTCAAGAATGAAGTCGTAAATTGCAATGAATTGTTTTCATGTTCAAACGAGCTATGAATGATCCTACAAGAGTTTACAAGTTGTTTCCATATACAAACGGGTCAAGAATGAAGCTCCAAGTTGTTTTCAAGTTAGAACGAGTCAAGAATGAAGCCGTAAATTGCTATGAATTGTTTTCATGTTTAAACGAGCTAAGAATGATCCTACAAGAGTTTACAAGTTATTTCCATGTACAAACAGGTCAACAATGAAGCTCTAAGTTGTTTTCAAGTTTGAACGAGTGAAGAATGAAGCCTCAAATTGTTACAAATTGTTTTCATGTTCGAACAAGCCAATAATGCTCCTACAAGGGTTTACAAGTTGTTTCCATGTACAAACGGGTCAAGAATGAAGCTACAAGTTGTTTTCAAGTTCCAACGAGTCAAGAATGAAGCCTTAAATTGCTATGAATTGTTTTCATGTTCAAACGAGCTAAGAATGATCCTAAAAGAGTTTACAAGTTGTTTCCATGTACAAACGGGTCAAGAATGAAGCTACAAGTTATTTTCAAGTTCGAACGAGTCAAGAATGAAGCCTTAAATTGCTACGAATTGTTTTCATGTTAAAACGAGCTAAGAATGATCCTACAAGAGTTTACAAGTTGTTTCCATGTACAAACGGGTCAAGAATGAAGCTACAAGTTATTTTCAAGTTCGAAAGAGTCAAGAATGAAGCCTTAAATTTCTATGAATTGTTTTCATGTTCAAATGAGTTAAGAATGATCCTACAAGAGTTTACAAGTTGTTTCCATGTACAAAAGGGTCAAGAATGAAGCTACAAGTTGTTTTCAAGTTTGAACGAGTCAAGAATGAAGGCTTAAATTGCTATGAATTGTTTTCATGTTTAAACGAGCTAAGAATGATCCTACAAGAGTTTACAAGTTATTTCCATGTACAAACGGGTCAAGAATGAAGCTACAAGTTATTTTCAAGTTCGAAAGAGTCAAGAATGAGGCCTTAAATTGCTATGAATTGTTTTCATGTTCAAATGAGTTAAGAATGATCCTACAAGAGTTTACAAGTTGTTTCCATGTACAAAAGGGTCAAGAATGAAGCTACAAGTTGTTTTTAAGTTTGAAAGAGTCAAGAATGAAGGCTTAAATTGCAATAAATTGTTTTCATGTTTAAACGAGATAAGAATGATCCTACAAGAGTTTACAAGTTGTTTCCATGTACAAATGGGTCAAGAATGAAGCTACAAGTTGTTTTTAAGTTTGAAAGAGTCAAGAATGAAGGCTTAAATTGCTATAAATTGTTTTCATGTTTAAACGAGATAAGAATGATCCTACAAGAGTTTACAAGTTGTTTCCATGTACAAACGGGTCAAGAATGAAGCTACAAGTTGTTTTCAAGTTCGAACGAGTCAAGAATGAAGCCTTAAATTGTTATGAATTGTTTTCATGTTCAAACGAGCTAAGAATGATCCTACAAGAGTTTACAAGTTGTTTCCATGTACAAACGGGTCAAGAATGAAGCTACAAGTTGTTTTCAAGTTCGAACGAGTCAAGAATGAAGTCGTAAATTGCAATGAATTGTTTTCATGTTCAAACGAGCTATGAATGATCCTACAAGAGTTTACAAGTTGTTTCCATATACAAACGGGTCAAGAATGAAGCTCCAAGTTGTTTTCAAGTTAGAACGAGTCAAGAATGAAGCCGTAAATTGCTATTAATTGTTTTCATGTTTAAACGAGCTAAGAATGATCCTACAAGAGTTTACAAGTTATTTCCATGTACAAACAGGTCAACAATGAAGCTCTAAGTTGTTTTCAAGTTTGAACGAGTGAAGAATGAAGCCTCAAATTGTTACAAATTGTTTTCATGTTCGAACAAGCCAATAATGCTCCTACAAGGGTTTACAAGTTGTTTCCATGTACAAACGGGTCAAGAATGAAGCTACAAGTTGTTTTCAAGTTCCAACGAGTCAAGAATGAAGCCTTAAATTGCTATGAATTGTTTTCATGTTCAAACGAGCTAAGAATGATCCTAAAAGAGTTTACAAGTTGTTTCCATGTACAAACGGGTCAAGAATGAAGCTACAAGTTATTTTCAAGTTCGAACGAGTCAAGAATGAAGCCTTAAATTGCTACGAATTGTTTTCATGTTAAAACGAGCTAAGAATGATCCTACAAGAGTTTACAAGTTGTTTCCATGTACAAACGGGTTAAGAATGAAGCTACAAGTTATTTTCAAGTTCGAAAGAGTCAAGAATGAAGCCTTAAATTGCTATGAATTGTTTTCATGTTCAAATGAGTTAAGAATGATCCTACAAGAGTTTACAAGTTGTTTCCATGTACAAATGGGTCAAGAATGAAGCTACAAGTTGTTTTTAAGTTTGAAAGAGTCAAGAATGAAGGCTTAAATTGCTATAAATTGTTTTCATGTTTAAACGAGATAAGAATGATCATACAAGAGTTTACAAGTTGTTTCCATGTACAAATGGGTCAAGAATGAAGCTACAAGTTGTTTTTAAGTTTGAAAGAGTCAAGAATGAAGGCTTAAATTGCTATAAATTGTTTTCATGTTTAAACGAGATAAGAATGATCCTACAAGAGTTTACAAGTTGTTTCCATGTACAAACGGGTCAAGAATGAAGCTACAAGTTGTTTTCAAGTTCGAACGAGTCAAGAATGAAGCCTTAAATTGTTATGAATTGTTTTCATGTTCAAACGAGCTAAGAATGATCCTACAAGAGTTTACAAGTTGTTTCCATGTACAAACGGGTCAAGAATGAAGCTACAAGTTGTTTTCAAGTTCGAACGAGTCAAGAATGAAGTCGTAAATTGCAATGAATTGTTTTCATGTTCAAACGAGCTATGAATGATCCTACAAGAGTTTACAAGTTGTTTCCATATACAAACGGGTCAAGAATGAAGCTCCAAGTTGTTTTCAAGTTAGAACGAGTCAAGAATGAAGCCGTAAATTGCTATGAATTGTTTTCATGTTTAAACGAGCTAAGAATGATCCTACAAGAGTTTACAAGTTGTTTCCTTGTACAAACAGGTCAACAATGAAGCTCTAAGTTGTTTTCAAGTTTGAACAAGTGAAGAATGAAGCCTCAAATTGTTACAAATTGTTTTCATGTTCGAACAAGCCAATAATGCTCCTACAAGGGTTTACAAGTTGTTTCCATGTACAAACGGGTCAAGAATGAAGTTACAAGTTGTTTTCAAGTTCCAACGAGTCAAGAATGAAGCCTTAAATTGCTATGAATTGTTTTCATGTTCAAACGAGATAAGAATGATCCTACAAGAGGTTACAAGTTGTTTCCATGTACAAACGGGTCAAGAATGAAGCTACAAGTTGTTTTCAAGTTCCAACGAGTCAAGAATGAAGCCTTAAATTGCTATGAATTGTTTTCATGTTTAAACGAGCTAAGAATGATCCTACAAGAGTTTACAAGTTGTTTCCTTGTACAAACAGGTCAACAATGAAGCTCTAAGTTGTTTTCAAGTTTGAACAAGTGAAGAATGAAGCCTCAAATTGTTACAAATTGTTTTCATGTTCGAACAAGCCAATAATGCTCCTACAAGGGTTTACAAGTTGTTTCCATGTACAAACGGGTCAAGAATGAAGCTACAAGTTGTTTTCAAGTTCCAACGAGTCAAGAATGAAGCCTTAAATTGCTATGAATTGTTTTCATGTTCAAACGAGATAAGAATGATCCTACAAGAGGTTACAAGTTGTTTCCATGTACAAACGGGTCAAGAATGAAGCTACAAGTTGTTTTCAAGTTCCAACGAGTCAAGAATGAAGCCTTAAATTGCTATGAATTGTTTTCATGTTGAAACGAGCTAAGAATGATCCTACAAGAGTTTACAACTTGTTTCCATGTACAAACGGGTCAAGAATGAATTTCCAAGTTGTTTTCAAGTTCGAACGAGTCAAGAATGAAGCCTTAAATTGCTATGAATTGTGTTCATGTTCAAACGAGCTAAGAATGATCCTACAAGAGTTTACAAGTTGTTTCCATGTACAAACGGGTCAAGAAGGAAGCTCCAAGTTGTTTTCAAGTTAGAACGAGTCAAGAATGAAGCCTTATATTGCTATGAATTGTTTTAATGTTTAAACGTGCTAAGAATGATCCTACAAGAGTTTACAAGT
This sequence comes from Oenanthe sinensis, assembly GCA_028671895.1. Taxonomy (NCBI): domain Eukaryota; kingdom Viridiplantae; phylum Streptophyta; class Magnoliopsida; order Apiales; family Apiaceae; genus Oenanthe; species Oenanthe sinensis. Next base: position 29,592,648 of record CM053799.1, on the reverse strand, counting down.
TATTTCCATGTACAAACGGGTCAAGAATGAAGCTACAAGTTGTTTTCAAGTTCGAACGAGTCAAGAATGAAGCCTTAAATTTCTATGAATTGTTTTCATGTTCAAATGAGTTAAGAATGATCCTACAAGAGTTTACAAGTTGTTTCCATGTACAAAAGGGTCAAGAATGAAGCTACAAGTTGTTTTCAAGTTTGAACGAGTCAAGAATGAAGGCTTAAATTGCTATGAATTGTTTTCATGTTTAAACGAGCTAAGAATGATCCTACAAGAGTTTACAAGTTATTTCCATGTACAAACGGGTCAAGAATGAAGCTACAAGTTATTTTCAAGTTCGAAAGAGTCAAGAATGAGGCCTTAAATTGCTATGAATTGTTTTCATGTTCAAATGAGTTAAGAATGATCCTACAAGAGTTTACAAGTTGTTTCCATGTACAAAAGGGTCAAGAATGAAGCTACAAGTTGTTTTCAAGTTTGAACGAGTCAAGAATGAAGGCTTAAATTGCTATGAATTGTTTTCATGTTAAAACGAGCTAAGAATGATCCTACAAGAGTTTACAAGTTGTTTCCATGTACAAACGGGTTAAGAATGAAGCTACAAGTTATTTTCATGTTCGAAAGAGTCAAGAATGAAGCCTTAAATTGCTATGAATTGTTTTCAAGTTCAAATGAGTTAAGAATGATCCTACAAGAGTTTACAAGTTGTTTCCATGTACAAAAGGGTCAAGAATGAAGCTACAAGTTGTTTTCAAGTTTGAACGAGTCAAGAATGAAGGCTTAAATTGCTATGAATTGTTTTCATGTTTAAACGAGCTAAGAATGATCCTACAAGAGTTTACAAGTTGTTTCCATGTACAAAAGGGTCAAGAATGAAGCTACAAGTTGTTTTCAAGTCTGAACGAGTCAAGAATGAAGGCTTAAATTGCTATGAATTGTTTTCATGTTAAAACGAGCTAAGAATGATCCTACAAGAGTTTACAAGTTGTTTCCATGTACAAACGGGTTAAGAATGAAGCTACAAGTTATTTTCAAGTTCGAAAGAGTCAAGAATGAAGCCTTAAATTGCTACGAATTGTTTTCATGTTCAAATGAGTTAAGAATGATCCTACAAGAGTTTACAAGTTGTTTCCATGTACAAATGGGTCAAGAATGAAGCTACAAGTTGTTTTTAAGTTTGAAAGAGTCAAGAATGAAGGCTTAAATTGCTATAAATTGTTTTCATGTTTAAACGAGATAAGAATGATCCTACAAGAGTTTACAAGTTGTTTCCATGTACAAATGGGTCAAGAATGAAGCTACAAGTTGTTTTTAAGTTTGAAAGAGTCAAGAATGAAGGCTTAAATTGCTATAAATTGTTTTCATGTTTAAACGAGATAAGAATGATCCTACAAGAGTTTACAAGTTGTTTCCATGTACAAACGGGTCAAGAATGAAGCTACAAGTTGTTTTCAAGTTCGAACGAGTCAAGAATGAAGCCTTAAATTGTTATGAATTGTTTTCATGTTCAAACGAGCTAAGAATGATCCTACAAGAGTTTACAAGTTGTTTCCATGTACAAACGGGTCAAGAATGAAGCTACAAGTTGTTTTCAAGTTCGAACGAGTCAAGAATGAAGTCGTAAATTGCAATGAATTGTTTTCATGTTCAAACGAGCTATGAATGATCCTACAAGAGTTTACAAGTTGTTTCCATATACAAACGGGTCAAGAATGAAGCTCCAAGTTGTTTTCAAGTTAGAACGAGTCAAGAATGAAGCCGCAAATTGCTATGAATTGTTTTCATGTTTAAACGAGCTAAGAATGATCCTACAAGAGTTTACCAGTTATTTCCATATACAAACAGGTCAACAATGAAGCTCTAAGTTGTTTTCAAGTTTAAACGAGTGAAGAATGAAGCCTCAAATTGTTACAAATTGTTTTCATGTTCGAACAAGCCAATAATGCTCCTACAAGGGTTTACAAGTTGTTTCCATGTACAAACGGGTCAAGAATGAAGCTACAAGTTGTTTTCAAGTTCCAACGAGTCAAGAATGAAGCCTTAAATTGCTATGAATTGTTTTCATGTTCAAACGAGATAAGAATGATCCTACAAGAGTTTACAAGTTGTTTCCATGTACAAACGGGTCAAGAATGAAGCTACAAGTTGTTTTCAAGTTCCAACGAGTCAAGAATGAAGCCTTAAATTGCTATGAATTGTTTTCATGTTGAAACGAGCTAAGAATGATCCTACAAGAGTTTACAAGTTGTTTCCATGTACAAACGGGTCAAGAATGAATTTCCAAGTTGTTTTCAAGTTCGAACGAGTCAAGAATGAAGCCTTAAATTGCTATGAATTGTGTTTATGTTCAAACGAGCTAAGAATGATCCTACAAGAGTTTACAAGTTGTTTCCATGTACAAACGGGTCAAGAAGGAAGCTCCAAGTTGTTTTCAAGTTAGAACGAGTCAAGAATGAAGCCTTATATTGCTATGAATTGTTTTCATGTTTAAACGTGCTAAGAATGATCCTACAAGAGTTTACAAGTTATTTCCATGTACTAACGGGTCAAGAATGAAGCTACAAGTTGTTTTCAAGTTCGAACGAGTCAAGAATGAAGCCTTAAATTTCTATGAATTGTTTTCATGTTCAAATGAGTTAAGAATGATCCTACAAGAGTTTACAAGTTGTTTCCATGTACAAAAGGGTCAAGAATGAAGCTAAAAGTTGTTTTCAAGTTTGAACGAGTCAAGAATGAAGGCTTAAATTGCTATGAATTGTTTTCATGTTTAAACGAGCTAAGAATGATCCTACAAGAGTTTACAAGTTATTTCCATGTACAAACGGGTCAAGAATGAAGCTACAAGTTATTTTCAAGTTCGAAAGAGTCAAGAATGAATTCTTAAATTGCTATGAATTGTTTTCATGTTCAAATGAGTTAAGAATGATCCTACAAGAGTTTACAAGTTGTTTCCATGTAGAAACATGTCAAGAATGAAGCTACAAGTTATTTTCAAGTTCGAACGAGTCAAGAATGAAGCCTTAAATTGCTATGAATTGTTTTCATGTTCAACCGAGCTAAGAATGATCCTACAAGAGTTTACAAGTTGTTTCCATGTACAAACGGGTCAAGAATGAAGCTACAAGTTGTTTTCAAGTTCGAACGAGTCAAGAATGAAGTCGTAAATTGCAATGAATTGTTTTCATGTTCAAACGAGCTATGAATGATCCTACAAGAGTTTACAAGTTGTTTCCATATACAAACGGGTCAAGAATGAAGCTCCAAGTTGTTTTCAAGTTAGAACGAGTCAAGAATGAAGCTACAAGTTGTTTTCAAGTTCCAACGAGTCAAGAATGAAGCCTTAAATTGCTATGAATTGTTTTCATGTTCAAACGAGATAAGAATGATCCTACAAGAGTTTACAAGTTGTTTCCATGTACAAACGGGTCAAGAATGAAGCTACAAGTTGTTTTCAAGTTCCAACGAGTCAAGAATGAAGCCTTAAATTGCTATGAATTGTTTTCATGTTGAAACGAGCTAAGAATGATCCTACAAGAGTTTACAAGTTGTTTCCATGTACAAACGGGTCAAGAATGAATTTCCAAGTTGTTTTCAAGTTCGAACGAGTCAAGAATGAAGCCTTAAATTGCTATGAATTGTGTTTATGTTCAAACGAGCTAAGAATGATCCTACAAGAGTTTACAAGTTGTTTCCATGTACAAACGGGTCAAGAAGGAAGCTCCAAGTTGTTTTCAAGTTAGAACGAGTCAAGAATGAAGCCTTATATTGCTATGAATTGTTTTCATGTTTAAACGTGCTAAGAATGATCCTACAAGAGTTTACAAGTTATTTCCATGTACAAACGGGTCAAGAATGAAGCTACAAGTTGTTTTCAAGTTCGAACGAGTCAAGAATGAAGCCTTAAATTTCTATGAATTGTTTTCATGTTCAAATGAGTTAAGAATGATCCTACAAGAGTTTACAAGTTGTGTCCATGTACAAAAGGGTCAAGAATGAAGCTACAAGTTGTTTTCAAGTTTGAACGAGTCAAGAATGAAGGCTTAAATTGCTATGAATTGTTTTCATGTTTAAACGAGCTAAGAATGATCCTACAAGAGTTTACAAGTTATTTCCATGTACAAACGGGTCAAGAATGAAGCTACAAGTTATTTTCAAGTTCGAAAGAGTCAAGAATGAAGCCTTAAATTGCTATGAATTGTTTTCATGTTCAAATGAGTTAAGAATGATCCTACAAGAGTTTACAAGTTGTTTCCATGTACAAAAGGGTCAAGAATGAAGCTACAAGTTGTTTTCAAGTTTGAACGAGTCAAGAATGAAGGCTTAAATTGCTATGAATTGTTTTCATGTTGAAACGAGCTAAGAATGATCCTACAAGAGTTTACAAGTTATTTCCATGTACAAACGGGTCAAGAATGAAGCTACAAGTTATTTTCAAGTTCGAAAGAGTCAAGAATGAATTCTTAAATTGCTATGAATTGTTTTCATGTTCAAATGAGTTAAGAATGATCCTACAAGAGTTTACAAGTTGTTTCCATGTAGAAACATGTCAAGAATGAAGCTACAAGTTATTTTCAAGTTCGAACGAGTCAAGAATGAAGCCTTAAATTGCTATGAATTGTTTTCATGTTCAACCGAGCTAAGAATGATCCTACAAGAATTTACAAGTTGTTTCCATGTACAAACGGGTCAAGAATGAAGCTACAAGTTGTTTTCAAGTTCGAACGAGTCAAGAATGAAGTCGTAAATTGCAATGAATTGTTTTCATGTTCAAACGAGCTATGAATGATCCTACAAGAGTTTACAAGTTGTTTCCATATACAAACGGGTCAAGAATGAAGCTCCAAGTTGTTTTCAAGTTAGAACGAGTCAAGAATGAAGCTACAAGTTGTTTTCAAGTTCCAACGAGTCAAGAATGAAGCCTTAAATTGCTATGAATTGTTTTCATGTTCAAACGAGATAAGAATGATCCTACAAGAGTTTACAAGTTGTTTCCATGTACAAACGGGTCAAGAATGAAGCTACAAGTTGTTTTCAAGTTCCAACGAGTCAAGAATGAAGCCTTAAATTGCTATGAATTGTTTTCATGTTGAAACGAGCTAAGAATGATCCTACAAGAGTTTACAAGTTGTTTCCATGTACAAACGGGTCAAGAATGAATTTCCAAGTTGTTTTCAAGTTCGAACGAGTCAAGAATGAAGCCTTAAATTGCTATGAATTGTGTTTATGTTCAAACGAGCTAAGAATGATCCTACAAGAGTTTACAAGTTGTTTCCATGTACAAACGGGTCAAGAAGGAAGCTCCAAGTTGTTTTCAAGTTAGAACGAGTCAAGAATGAAGCCTTATATTGCTATGAATTGTTTTCATGTTTAAACGTGCTAAGAATGATCCTACAAGAGTTTACAAGTTATTTCCATGTACAAACGGGTCAAGAATGAAGCTACAAGTTGTTTTCAAGTTCGAACGAGTCAAGAATGAAGCCTTAAATTTCTATGAATTGTTTTCATGTTCAAATGAGTTAAGAATGATCCTACAAGAGTTTACAAGTTGTTTCCATGTACAAAAGGGTCAAGAATGAAGCTACAAGTTGTTTTCAAGTTTGAACGAGTCAAGAATGAAGGCTTAAATTGCTATGAATTGTTTTCATGTTTAAACGAGCTAAGAATGATCCTACAAGAGTTTACAAGTTATTTCCATGTACAAACGGGTCAAGAATGAAGCTACAAGTTATTTTCAAGTTCGAAAGAGTCAAGAATGAAGCCTTAAATTGCTATGAATTGTTTTCATGTTCAAATGAGTTAAGAATGATCCTACAAGAGTTTACAAGTTGTTTCCATGTACAAAAGGGTCAAGAATGAAGCTACAAGTTGTTTTCAAGTTTGAACGAGTCAAGAATGAAGGCTTAAATTGCTATGAATTGTTTTCATGTTGAAACGAGCTAAGAATGATCCTACAAGAGTTTACAAGTTATTTCCATGTACAAACGGGTCAAGAATGAAGCTACAAGTTATTTTCAAATTCGAAAGAGTCAAGAATGAAGCCTTAAATTGCTATGAATTGTTTTCATGTTCAAAAGAGTTAAGAATGATCCTACAAGAGTTTACAAGTTGTTTCCATGTACAAAAGGGTCAAGAATGAAGCTACAAGTTGTTTTCAAGTTTGAACGAGTCAAGAATGAAGGCTTAAATTGCTATGAATTGTTTTCATGTTAAAACGAGCTAAGAATGATCCTACAAGAGTTTACAAGTTGTTTCCATGTACAAACGGGTTAAGAATGAAGCTACAAGTTATTTTCAAGTTCGAAAGAGTCAAGAATGAAGCCTTAAATTGCTATGAATTGTTTTCATGTTCAAATGAGTTAAGAATGATCCTACAAGAGTTTACAAGTTGTTTCCATGTACAAATGGGTCAAGAATGAAGCTACAAGTTGTTTTTAAGTTTGAAAGAGTCAAGAATGAAGGCTTAAATTGCTATAAATTGTTTTCATGTTTAAACGAGATAAGAATGATCCTACAAGAGTTTACAAGTTGTTTCCATGTACAAATGGGTCAAGAATGAAGCTACAAGTTGTTTTTAAGTTTGAAAGATTCAAGAATGAAGGCTTAAATTGCTATAAATTGTATTCATGTTTAAACGAGATAAGAATGATCCTACAAGAGTTTACAAGTTGTTTCCATGTACAAACGGGTCAAGAATGAAGCTACAAGTTGTTTTCAAGTTCGAACGAGTCAAGAATGAAGCCTTAAATTGTTATGAATTGTTTTCATGTTCAAACTAGCTAAGAATGATCCTACAAGAGTTTACAAGTTGTTTCCATGTACAAACGGGTCAAGAATGAAGCTACAAGTTCTTTTCAAGTTCGAACGAGTCAAGAATGAAGTCGTAAATTGCAATGAATTGTTTTCATGTTCAAACGAGCTATGAATGATCCTACAAGAGTTTACAAGTTGTTTCCATATACAAACGGGTCAAGAATGAAGCTCCAAGTTGTTTTCAAGTTAGAACGAGTCAAGAATGAAGCCGTAAATTGCTATAAATTGTTTTCATGTTTAAACGAGCTAAGAATGATCCTACAAGAGTTTACAAGTTATTTCCATGTACAAACAGGTCAACAATGAAGCTCTAAGATGTTTTCAAGTTTGAACGAGTGAAGAATGAAGCCTCAAATTGTTACAAATTGTTTTCATGTTCGAACAAGCCAATAATGCTCCTACAAGGGTTTACAAGTTGTTTCCATGTACAAACGGGTCAAGAATGAAGCTACAAGTTGTTTTCAAGTTCCAACGAGTCAAGAATGAAGCCTTAAATTGCTATGAATTGTTTTCATGTTCAAACGAGCTAAGAATGATCCTAAAAGAGTTTACAAGTTGTTTCCATGTACAAACGGGTCAAGAATGAAGCTACAAGTTATTTTCAAGTTCGAACGAGTCAAGAATGAAGCCTTAAATTGCTACGAATTGTTTTCATGTTAAAACGAGCTAAGAATGATCCTACAAGAGTTTAGAAGTTGTTTCCATGTACAAACGGGTCAAGAATGAAGCTACAAGTTATTTTCAAGTTCGAAAGAGTCAAGAATGAAGCCTTAAATTTCTATGAATTGTTTTCATGTTCAAATGAGTTAAGAATGATCCTACAAGAGTTTACAAGTTGTTTCCATGTACAAAAGGGTCAAGAATGAAGCTACAAGTTGTTTTCAAGTTTGAACGAGTCAAGAATGAAGGCTTAAATTGCTATGAATTGTTTTCATGTTGAAACGAGCTAAGAATGATCCTACAAGAGTTTACAAGTTATTTCCATGTACAAACGGGTCAAGAATGAAGCTACAAGTTATTTTCAAGTTCGAAAGAGTCAAGAATGAAGCCTTAAATTGCTATGAATTGTTTTCATGTTCAAATGAGTTAAGAATGATCCTACAAGAGTTTACAAGTTGTTTCCATGTACAAAAGGGTCAAGAATGAAGCTACAAGTTGTTTTCAAGTTTGAACGAGTCAAGAATGAAGGCTTAAATTGCTATGAATTGTTTTCAGGTTAAAACGAGCTAAGAATGATCCTACAAGAGTTTACAAGTTATTTCCATGTACAAACGGGTCAAGAATGAAGCTACAAGTTATTTTCAAGTTCGAAAGAGTCAAGAATGAAGCCTTAAATTGCTATGAATTGTTTTCATGTTCAAATGAGTTAAGAATGATCCTACAAGAGTTTACAAGTTGTTTCCATGTACAAATGGGTCAAGAATGAAACTACAAGTTATTTTTAAGTTTGAAAGAGTCAAGAATGAAGGCTTAAATTGCTATAAATTGTTTTCATGTTTAAACGAGATAAGAATGATCATACAAGAGTTTACAAGTTGTTTCCATGTACAAATGGGTCAAGAATGAAGCTACAAGTTGTTTTTAAGTTTGAAAGAGTCAAGAATGAAGGCTTAAATTGCTATAAATTGTTTTCATGTTTATACGAGATAAGAATGATCCTACAAGAGTTTACAAGTTGTTTCCATGTAAAAACGGGTCAAGAATGAAGCTACAAGTTGTTTTCAAGTTCGAACGAGTCAAGAATGAAGCCTTAAATTGTTATGAATTGTTTTCATGTTCAAACGAGCTAAGAATGTTCCTACAAGAGTTTACAAGTTGTTTCCATGTACAAACGGGTCAAGAATGAAGCTACAAGTTGTTTTCAAGTTCGAACGAGTCAAGAATGAAGTCGTAAATTGCAATGAATTGTTTTCATGTTCAAACGAGCTATGAATGATCCTACAAGAGTTTACAAGTTGTTTCCATATACAAACGGGTCAAGAATGAAGCTCCAAGTTGTTTTCAAGTTAGAACGAGTCAAGAATGAAGCCGTAAATTGCTATGAATTGTTTTCATGTTTAAACGAGCTAAGAATGATCCTACAAGAGTTTACAAGTTGTTTCCATGTACAAACGGGTCAAGAATGAAGCTACAAGTTATTTTCAAGTTCGAAAGAGTCAAGAATGAAGCCTTAAATTTCTATGAATTGTTTTCATGTTCAAATGAGTTAAGAATGATCCTAAAAGAGTTTACAAGTTGTTTCCATGTACAAACGGGTCAAGAATGAAGCTACAAGTTATTTTCAAGTTCGAACAAGTCAAGAATGAAGCCTTAAATTGCTACGAATTGTTTTCATGTTAAAACGAGCTAAGAATGATCCTACAAGAGTTTAGAAGTTGTTTCCATGTACAAACGGGTCAAGAATGAAGCTACAAGTTATTTTCAAGTTCGAAAGAGTCAAGAATGAAGCCTTAAATTTCTATGAATTGTTTTCATGTTCAAATGAGTTAAGAATGATCCTACAAGAGTTTACAAGTTGTTTCCATGTACAAAAGGGTCAAGAATGAAGCTACAAGTTGTTTTCAAGTTTGAACGAGTCAAGAATGAAGGCTTAAATTGCTATGAATTGTTTTCATGTTGAAACGAGCTAAGAATGATCCTACAAGAGTTTACAAGTTATTTCCATGTACAAACGGGTCAAGAATGAAGCTACAAGTTATTTTCAAGTTCGAAAGAGTCAAGAATGAAGCCTTAAATTGCTATGAATTGTTTTCATGTTCAAATGAGTTAAGAATGATCCTACAAGAGTTTACAAGTTGTTTCCATGTACAAAAGGGTCAAGAATGAAGCTACAAGTTGTTTTCAAGTTTGAACGAGTCAAGAATGAAGGCTTAAATTGCTATGAATTGTTTTCAGGTTAAAACGAGCTAAGAATGATCCTACAAGAGTTTACAAGTTATTTCCATGTACAAACGGGTCAAGAATGAAGCTACAAGTTATTTTCAAGTTCGAAAGAGTCAAGAATGAAGCCTTAAATTGCTATGAATTGTTTTCATGTTCAAATGAGTTAAGAATGATCCTACAAGAGTTTACAAGTTGTTTCCATGTACAAATGGGTCAAGAATGAAACTACAAGTTATTTTTAAGTTTGAAAGAGTCAAGAATGAAGGCTTAAATTGCTATAAATTGTTTTCATGTTTAAACGAGATAAGAATGATCATACAAGAGTTTACAAGTTGTTTCCATGTACAAATGGGTCAAGAATGAAGCTACAAGTTGTTTTTAAGTTTGAAAGAGTCAAGAATGAAGGCTTAAATTGCTATAAATTGTTTTCATGTTTATACGAGATAAGAATGATCCTACAAGAGTTTACAAGTTGTTTCCATGTAAAAACGGGTCAAGAATGAAGCTACAAGTTGTTTTCAAGTTCGAACGAGTCAAGAATGAAGCCTTAAATTGTTATGAATTGTTTTCATGTTCAAACGAGCTAAGAATGATCCTACAAGAGTTTACAAGTTGTTTCCATGTACAAACGGGTCAAGAATGAAGCTACAAGTTGTTTTCAAGTTCGAACGAGTCAAGAATGAAGTCGTAAATTGCAATGAATTGTTTTCATGTTCAAACGAGCTATGAATGATCCTACAAGAGTTTACAAGTTGTTTCCATATACAAACGGGTCAAGAATGAAGCTCCAAGTTGTTTTCAAGTTAGAACGAGTCAAGAATGAAGCCGTAAATTGCTATGAATTGTTTTCATGTTTAAACGAGCTAAGAATGATCCTACAAGAGTTTACATGTTGTTTCCATGTACAAACGGGTCAAGAATGAAGCTACAAGTTATTTTCAAGTTCGAAAGAGTCAAGAATGAAGCCTTAAATTTCTATGAATTGTTTTCATGTTCAAATGAGTTAAGAATGATCCTAAAAGAGTTTACAAGTTGTTTCCATGTACAAACGGGTCAAGAATGAAGCTACAAGTTATTTTCAAGTTCGAACGAGTCAAGAATGAAGCCTTAAATTGCTACGAATTGTTTTCATGTTAAAACGAGCTAAGAATGATCCTACAAGAGTTTAGAAGTTGTTTCCATGTACAAACGGGTCAAGAATGAAGCTACAAGTTATTTTCAAGTTCGAAAGAGTCAAGAATGAAGCCTTAAATTTCTATGAATTGTTTTCATGTTCAAATGAGTTAAGAATGATCCTACAAGAGTTTACAAGTTGTTTCCATGTACAAAAGGGTCAAGAATGAAGCTACAAGTTGTTTTCAAGTTTGAACGAGTCAAGAATGAAGGCTTAAATTGCTATGAATTGTTTTCATGTTGAAACGAGCTAAGAATGATCCTACAAGAGTTTACAAGTTATTTCCATGTACAAACGGGTCAAGAATGAAGCTACAAGTTATTTTCAAGTTCGAAAGAGTCAAGAATGAAGCCTTAAATTGCTATGAATTGTTTTCATGTTCAAATGAGTTAAGAATGATCCTACAAGAGTTTACAAGTTGTTTCCATGTACAAAAGGGTCAAGAATGAAGCTACAAGTTGTTTTCAAGTTTGAACGAGTCAAGAATGAAGGCTTAAATTGCTATGAATTGTTTTCAGGTTAAAACGAGCTAAGAATGATCCTACAAGAGTTTACAAGTTATTTCCATGTACAAACGGGTCAAGAATGAAGCTATAAGTTATTTTCAAGTTCGAAAGAGTCAAGAATGAAGCCTTAAATTGCTATGAATTGTTTTCATGTTCAAATGAGTTAAGAATGATCCTACAAGAGTTTACAAGTTGTTTCCATGTACAAATGGGTCAAGAATGAAACTACAAGTTATTTTTAAGTTTGAAAGAGTCAAGAATGAAGGCTTAAATTGCTATAAATTGTTTTCATGTTTAAACGAGATAAGAATGATCATACAAGAGTTTACAAGTTGTTTCCATGTACAAATGGGTCAAGAATGAAGCTACAAGTTGTTTTTAAGTTTGAAAGAGTCAAGAATGAAGGCTTAAATTGCTATAAATTGTTTTCATGTTTATACGAGATAAGAATGATCCTACAAGAGTTTACAAGTTGTTTCCATGTACAAACGGGTCAAGAATGAAGCTACAAGTTGTTTTCAAGTTCGAACGAGTCAAGAATGAAGCCTTAAATTGTTATGAATTGTTTTCATGTTCAAACGAGCTAAGAATGATCCTACAAGAGTTTACAAGTTGTTTCCATGTACAAACGGGTCAAGAATGAAGCTACAAGTTGTTTTCAAGTTCGAACGAGTCAAGAATGAAGTCGTAAATTGCAATGAATTGTTTTCATGTTCAAACGAGCTATGAATGATCCTACAAGAGTTTACAAGTTGTTTCCATATACAAACAGGTCAAGAATGAAGCTCCAAGTTGTTTTAAAGTTAGAACGAGTCAAGAATGAAGCCGTAAATTGCTATGAATTGTTTTCATGTTTAAACGAGCTAAGAATGATCCTACAAGAGTTTACAAGTTGTTTCCATGTACAAACGGGTCAAGAATGAAGCTACAAGTTATTTTCAAGTTCGAAAGAGTCAAGAATGAAGCCTTAAATTTCTATGAATTGTTTTCATGTTCAAATGAGTTAAGAATGATCCTAAAAGAGTTTACAAGTTGTTTCCTTGTACAAAAGGGTCAAGAATGAAGCTACAAGTTGTTTTCAAGTTTGAACGAGTCAAGAATGAAGGCTTAAATTGCTATGAATTGTTTTCATGTTGAAACGAGCTAAGAATGATCCTACAAGAGTTTACAAGTTATTTCCATGTACAAACGGGTCAAGAATGAAGCTACAAGTTATTTTCAAGTTCGAAAGAGTCAAGAATGAAGCCTTAAATTGCTATGAATTGTTTTCATGTTCAAATGAGTTAAGAATGATCCTACAAGAGTTTACAAGTTGTTTCCATGTACAAAAGGGTCAAGAATGAAGCTACAAGTTGTTTTCAAGTTTGAACGAGTCAAGAATGAAGGCTTAAATTGCTATGAATTGTTTTCATGTTAAAACGAGCTAAGAATGATCCTACAAGAGTTTACAAGTTGTTTCCATGTACAAACGGGTTAAGAATGAAGCTACAAGTTATTTTCAAGTTCGAAAGAGTCAAGAATGAAGCCTTAAATTGCTATGAATTGTTTTCATGTTAAAATGAGTTAAGAATGATCCTACAAGAGTTTACAAGTTGTTTCCATGTACAAATGGGTCAAGAATGAAGCTACAAGTTATTTTTAAGTTTGAAAGAGTCAAGAATGAAGGCTTAAATTGCTATAAATTGTTTTCATGTTTAAACGAGATAAGAATGATCATACAAGAGTTTACAAGTTGTTTCCATGTACAAATGGGTCAAGAATGAAGCTACAAGTTGTTTTTAAGTTTGAAAGAGTCAAGAATGAAGGCTTAAATTGCTATAAATTGTTTTCATGTTTATACGAGATAAGAATGATCCTACAAGAGTTTACAAGTTGTTTCCATGTACAAACGGGTCAAGAATGAAGCTACAAGTTGTTTTCAAGTTCGAACGAGTCAAGAATGAAGCCTTAAATTGTTATGAATTGTTTTCATGTTCAAACGAGCTAAGAATGATCCTACAAGAGTTTACAAGTTGTTTCCATGTACAAACGGGTCAAGAATGAAGCTACAAGTTGTTTTCAAGTTCGAACGAGTGAAGAATGAAGTCGTAAATTGCAATGAATTGTTTTCATGTTCAAACGAGCTATGAATGATCCTACAAGAGTTTACAAGTTGTTTCCATATACAAACGGGTCAAGAATGAAGCTCCAAGTTGTTTTCAAGTTAGAACGAGTCAAGAATGAAGCCGTAAATTGCTATGAATTGTTTTCATGTTTAAACGAGCTAAGAATGATCCTACAAGAGTTTACAAGTTGTTTCCATGTACAAACGGGTCAAGAATGAAGCTACAAGTTATTTTCAAGTTCGAAAGAGTCAAGAATGAAGCCTTAAATTTCTATGAATTGTTTTCATGTTCAAATGAGTTAAGAATGATCCTACAAGAGTTTACAAGTTGTTTCCATGTACAAAAGGGTCAAGAATGAAGCTCAAGTTGTTTTCAAGTTTGAACGAGTCAAGAATGAAGGATTAAATTGCTATGAATTGTTTTCAGGTTAAAACGAGCTAAGAATGATCCTACAAGAGTTTACAAGTTATTTCCATGTACAAACGGGTCAAGAATGAAGCTACAAGTTATTTTCAAGTTCGAAAGAGTCAAGAATGAAGCCTTAAATTGCTATGAATTGTTTTCATGTTCAAATGAGTTAAGAATGATCCTACAAGAGTTTACAAGTTGTTTCCATGTACAAATGGGTCAAGAATGAAGCTACAAGTTGTTTTTAAGTTTGAAAGAGTCAAGAATGAAGGCTTAAATTGCTATAAATTGTTTTCATGTTTAAACGAGATAAGAATGATCATACAAGAGTTTACAAGTTGTTTCCATGTACAAATGGGTCAAGAATGAAGCTACAAGTTGTTTTTAAGTTTGAAAGAGTCAAGAATGAAGGCTTAAATTGCTATAAATTGTTTTCATGTTTAAACGAGATAAGAATGATCCTACAAGAGTTTACAAGTTGTTTCCATGTACAAACGGGTCAAGAATGAAGCTACAAGTTGTTTTCAAGTTCGAACGAGTCAAGAATGAAGCCTTAAATTGTTATGAATTGTTTTCATGTTCAAACGAGCTAAGAATGATCCTACAAGAGTTTACAAGTTGTTTCCATGTACAAACGGGTCAAGAATGAAGCTACAAGTTGTTTTCAAGTTCGAACGAGTCAAGAATGAAGTCGTAAATTGCAATGAATTGTTTTCATGTTCAAACGAGCTATGAATGATCCTACAAGAGTTTACAAGTTGTTTCCATGTACAAACGGGTCAAGAATGAAGCTCCAAGTTGTTTTCAAGGTAGAACGAGTCAAGAATGAAGCCGTAAATTGCTATGAATTGTTTTCATGTTTAAACGAGCTAAGAATGATCCTACAAGAGTTTACAAGTTGTTTCCATGTACAAACGGGTCAAGAATGAAGCTACAAGTTATTTTCAAGTTCGAAAGAGTCAAGAATGAAGCCTTAAATTTCTATGAATTGTTTTCATGTTCAAATGAGTTAAGAATGATCCTACAAGAGTTTACAAGTTGTTTCCATGTACAAAAGGGTCAAGAATGAAGCTACAAGTTGTTTTCAAGTTTGAACGAGTCAAGAATGAAGGCTTAAATTGCTATGAATTGTTTTCATGTTGAAACGAGCTAAGAATGATCCTACAAGAGTTTACAAGTTATTTCCATGTACAAACGGGTCAAGAATGAAGCTACAAGTTATTTTCAAGTTCGAAAGAGTCAAGAATGAAGCCTTAAATTGCTATGAATTGTTTTCATGTTCAAATGAGTTAAGAATGATCCTACAAGAGTTTACAAGTTGTTTCCATGTACAAAAGGGTCAAGAATGAAGCTACAAGTTGTTTTCAAGTTTGAACGAGTCAAGAATGAAGGCTTAAATTGCTATGAATTGTTTTCATGTTAAAACGAGCTAAGAATGATCCTACAAGAGTTTACAAGTTATTTCCATGTACAAACGGGTTAAGAATGAAGCTACAAGTTATTTTCAAGTTCGAAAGAGTCAAGAATGAAGCCTTAAATTTCTATGAATTGTTTTCATGTTCAAATGAGTTAAGAATGATCCTACAAGAGTTTACAAGTTGTTTCCATGTACAAACGGGTCAAGAATGAAGCTACAAGTTGTTTTCAAGTTCGAACGAGTCAAGAATGAAGCCTTAAATTGTTATGAGTTGTTTTCATGTTCAAACGAGCTAAGAATGATCCTACAAGAGTTTACAAGTTGTTTCCATGTACAAACGGGTCAAGAATGAAGCTACAAGTTGTTTTCAAGTTCGAACGAGTGAAGAATGAAGTCGTAAATTGCAATGAATTGTTTTCATGTTCAAACGAGCTATGAATGATCCTACAAGAGTTTACAAGTTGTTTCCATATACAAACGGGTCAAGAATGAAGCTCCAAGTTGTTTTCAAGTTAGAACGAGTCAAGAATGAAGCCGTAAATTGCTATGAATTGTTTTCATGTTTAAACGAGCTAAGAATGATCCTACAAGAGTTTACAAGTTGTTTCCATGTACAAACGGGTCAAGAATGAAGCTACAAGTTATTTTCAAGTTCGAAAGAGTCAAGAATGAAGCCTTAAATTTCTATGAATTGTTTTCATGTTCAAATGAGTTAAGAATGATCCTACAAGAGTTTACAAGTTGTTTCCATGTACAAAAGGGTCAAGAATGAAGCTCAAGTTGTTTTCAAGTTTGAACGAGTCAAGAATGAAGGATTAAATTGCTATGAATTGTTTTCAGGTTAAAACGAGCTAAGAATGATCCTACAAGAGTTTACAAGTTATTTCCATGTACAAACGGGTCAAGAATGAAGCTACAAGTTATTTTCAAGTTCGAAAGAGTCAAGAATGAAGCCTTAAATTGCTATGAATTGTTTTCATGTTCAAATGAGTTAAGAATGATCCTACAAGAGTTTACAAGTTGTTTCCATGTACAAATGGGTCAAGAATGAAGCTACAAGTTGTTTTTAAGTTTGAAAGAGTCAAGAATGAAGGCTTAAATTGCTATAAATTGTTTTCATGTTTAAACGAGATAAGAATGATCATACAAGAGTTTACAAGTTGTTTCCATGTACAAATGGGTCAAGAATGAAGCTACAAGTTGTTTTTAAGTTTGAAAGAGTCAAGAATGAAGGCTTAAATTGCTATAAATTGTTTTCATGTTTAAACGAGATAAGAATGATCCTACAAGAGTTTACAAGTTGTTTCCATGTACAAACGGGTCAAGAATGAAGCTACAAGTTGTTTTCAAGTTCGAACGAGTCAAGAATGAAGCCTTTAATTGTTATGAATTGTTTTCATGTTCAAACGAGCTAAGAATGATCCTACAAGAGTTTACAAGTTGTTTCCATGTACAAACGGGTCAAGAATGAAGCTACAAGTTGTTTTCAAGTTCGAACGAGTCAAGAATGAAGTCGTAAATTGCAATGAATTGTTTTCATGTTCAAACGAGCTATGAATGATCCTACAAGAGTTTACAAGTTGTTTCCATATACAAACGGGTCAAGAATGAAGCTCCAAGTTGTTTTCAAGTTAGAACGAGTCAAGAATGAAGCCGTAAATTGCTATGAATTGTTTTCATGTTTAAACGAGCTAAGAATGATCCTACAAGAGTTTACAAGTTGTTTCCATGTACAAACGGGTCAAGAATGAAGCTACAAGTTATTTTCAAGTTCGAAAGAGTCAAGAATGAAGCCTTAAATTTCTATGAATTGTTTTCATGTTCAAATGAGTTAAGAATGATCCTACAAGAGTTTACAAGTTGTTTCCATGTACAAAAGGGTCAAGAATGAAGCTACAAGTTGTTTTCAAGTTTGAACGAGTCAAGAATGAAGGCTTAAATTGCTATGAATTGTTTTCATGTTGAAACGAGCTAAGAATGATCCTACAAGAGTTTACAAGTTATTTCCATGTACAAACGGGTCAAGAATGAAGCTACAAGTTATTTTCAAGTTCGAAAGAGTCAAGAATGAAGCCTTAAATTGCTATGAATTGTTTTCATGTTCAAATGAGTTAAGAATGATCCTACAAGAGTTTACAAGTTGTTTCCATATACAAAAGGGTCAAGAATGAAGCTACAAGTTGTTTTCAAGTTTGAACGAGTCAAGAATGAAGGCTTAAATTGCTATGAATTGTTTTCATGTTAAAACGAGCTAAGAATGATCCTACAAGAGTTTACAAGTTGTTTCCATGTACAAACGGGTTAAGAATGAAGCTACAAGTTATTTTCAAGTTCGAAAGAGTCAAGAATGAAGCCTTAAATTGCTATGAATTGTTTTCATGTTAAAATGAGTTAAGAATGATCCTACAAGAGTTTACAAGTTGTTTCCATGTACAAATGGGTCAAGAATGAAGCTACAAGTTATTTTTAAGTTTGAAAGAGTCAAGAATGAAGGCTTAAATTGCTATAAATTGTTTTCATGTTTAAACGAGATAAGAATGATCATACAAGAGTTTACAAGTTGTTTCCATGTACAAATGGGTCAAGAATGAAGCTACAAGTTGTTTTTAAGTTTGAAAGAGTCAAGAATGAAGGCTTAAATTGCTATAAATTGTTTTCATGTTTATACGAGATAAGAATGATCCTACAAGAGTTTACAAGTTGTTTCCATGTACAAACGGGTCAAGAATGAAGCTACAAGTTGTTTTCAAGTTCGAACGAGTCAAGAATGAAGCCTTAAATTGTTATGAATTGTTTTCATGTTCAAACGAGCTAAGAATGATCCTACAAGAGTTTACAAGTTGTTTCCATGTACAAACGGGTCAAGAATGAAGCTACAAGTTTTTTTCAAGTTCGAACGAGTGAAGAATGAAGTCGTAAATTGCAATGAATTGTTTTCATGTTCAAACGAGCTATGAATGATCCTACAAGAGTTTACAAGTTGTTTCCATATACAAACGGGTCAAGAATGAAGCTCCAAGTTGTTTTCAAGTTAGAACGAGTCAAGAATGAAGCCGTAAATTGCTATGAATTGTTTTCATGTTTAAACGAGCTAAGAATGATCCTACAAGAGTTTACAAGTTGTTTCCATGTACAAACGGGTCAAGAATGAAGCTACAAGTTATTTTCAAGTTCGAAAGAGTCAAGAATGAAGCCTTAAATTTCTATGAATTGTTTTCATGTTCAAATGAGTTAAGAATGATCCTACAAGAGTTTACAAGTTGTTTCCATGTACAAAAGGGTCAAGAATGAAGCTCAAGTTGTTTTCAAGTTTGAACGAGTCAAGAATGAAGGATTAAATTGCTATGAATTGTTTTCAGGTTAAAACGAGCTAAGAATGATCCTACAAGAGTTTACAAGTTATTTCCATGTACAAACGGGTCAAGAATGAAGCTACAAGTTATTTTCAAGTTCGAAAGAGTCAAGAATGAAGCCTTAAATTGCTATGAATTGTTTTCATGTTCAAATGAGTTAAGAATGATCCTACAAGAGTTTACAAGTTGTTTCCATGTACAAATGGGTCAAGAATGAAGCTACAAGTTGTTTTTAAGTTTGAAAGAGTCAAGAATGAAGGCTTAAATTGCTATAAATTGTTTTCATGTTTAAACGAGATAAGAATGATCATACAAGAGTTTACAAGTTGTTTCCATGTACAAATGGGTCAAGAATGAAGCTACAAGTTGTTTTTAAGTTTGAAAGAGTCAAGAATGAAGGCTTAAATTGCTATAAATTGTTTTCATGTTTAAACGAGATAAGAATGATCCTACAAGAGTTTACAAGTTGTTTCCATGTACAAACGGGTCAAGAATGAAGCTACAAGTTGTTTTCAAGTTCGAACGAGTCAAGAATGAAGCCTTAAATTGTTATGAATTGTTTTCATGTTCAAACGAGCTAAGAATGATCCTACAAGAGTTTACAAGTTGTTTCCATGTACAAACGGGTCAAGAATAAAGCTACAAGTTGTTTTCAAGTTCGAACGAGTCAAGAATGAAGTCGTAAATTGCAATGAATTGTTTTCATGTTCAAACGAGCTATGAATGATCCTACAAGAGTTTACAAGTTGTTTCCATGTACAAACGGGTCAAGAATGAAGCTCCAAGTTGTTTTCAAGTTAGAACGAGTCAAGAATGAAGCCGTAAATTGCTATGAATTGTTTTCATGTTTAAACGAGCTAAGAATGATCCTACAAGAGTTTACAAGTTGTTTCCATGTACAAACGGGTCAAGAATGAAGCTACAAGTTATTTTCAAGTTCGAAAGAGTCAAGAATGAAGCCTTAAATTTCTATGAATTGTTTTCATGTTCAAATGAGTTAAGAATGATCCTACAAGAGTTTACAAGTTGTTTCCATGTACAAAAGGGTCAAGAATGAAGCTACAAGTTGTTTTCAAGTTTGAACGAGTCAAGAATGAAGGCTTAAATTGCTATGAATTGTTTTCATGTTGAAACGAGCTAAGAATGATCCTACAAGAGTTTACAAGTTATTTCCATGTACAAACGGGTCAAGAATGAAGCTACAAGTTATTTTCAAGTTCGAAAGAGTCAAGAATGAAGCCTTAAATTGCTATGAATTGTTTTCATGTTCAAATGAGTTAAGAATGATCCTACAAGAGTTTACAAGTTGTTTCCATGTACAAAAGGGTCAAGAATGAAGCTACAAGTTGTTTTCAAGTTTGAACGAGTCAAGAATGAAGGCTTAAATTGCTATGAATTGTTTTCATGTTAAAACGAGCTAAGAATGATCCTACAAGAGTTTACAAGTTGTTTCCATGTACAAACGGGTTAAGAATGAAGCTACAAGTTATTTTCAAGTTCGAAAGAGTCAAGAATGAAGCCTTAAATTGCTATGAATTGTTTTCATGTTAAAATGAGTTAAGAATGATCCTACAAGAGTTTACAAGTTGTTTCCATGTACAAATGGGTCAAGAATGAAGCTACAAGTTATTTTTAAGTTTGAAAGAGTCAAGAATGAAGGCTTAAATTGCTATAAATTGTTTTCATGTTTAAACGAGATAAGAATGATCATACAAGAGTTTACAAGTTGTTTCCATGTACAAATGGGTCAAGAATGAAGCTACAAGTTGTTTTTAAGTTTGAAAGAGTCAAGAATGAAGGCTTAAATTGCTATAAATTGTTTTCATGTTTATACGAGATAAGAATGATCCTACAAGAGTTTACAAGTTGTTTCCATGTACAAACGGGTCAAGAATGAAGCTACAAGTTGTTTTCAAGTTCGAACGAGTCAAGAATGAAGCCTTAAATTGTTATGAATTGTTTTAATGTTCAAACGAGCTAAGAATGATCCTACAAGAGTTTACAAGTTGTTTCCATGTACAAACGGGTCAAGAATGAAGCTACAAGTTGTTTTCAAGTTCGAACGAGTGAAGAATGAAGTCGTAAATTGCAATGAATTGTTTTCATGTTCAAACGAGCTATGAATGATCCTACAAGAGTTTACAAGTTGTTTCCATATACAAACGGGTCAAGAATGAAGCTCCAAGTTGTTTTCAAGTTAGAACGAGTCAAGAATGAAGCCGTAAATTGCTATGAATTGTTTTCATGTTTAAACGAGCTAAGAATGATCCTACAAGAGTTTACAAGTTGTTTCCATGTACAAACGGGTCAAGAATGAAGCTACAAGTTATTTTCAAGTTCGAAAGAGTCAAGAATGAAGCCTTAAATTTCTATGAATTGTTTTCATGTTCAAATGAGTTAAGAATGATCCTACAAGAGTTTACAAGTTGTTTCCATGTACAAAAGGGTCAAGAATGAAGCTCAAGTTGTTTTCAAGTTTGAACGAGTCAAGAATGAAGGATTAAATTGCTATGAATTGTTTTCATGTTGAAACGAGCTAAGAATGATCCTACAAGAGTTTACAAGTTATTTCCATGTACAAACGGGTCAAGAATGAAGCTACAAGTTATTTTCAAGTTCGAAAGAGTCAAGAATGAAGCCTTAAATTGCTATGAATTGTTTTCATGTTCAAATGAGTTAAGAATGATCCTACAAGAGTTTACAAGTTGTTTCCATGTACAAAAGGGTCAAGAATGAAGCTACAAGTTGTTTTCAAGTTTGAACGAGTCAAGAATGAAGGCTTAAATTGCTATGAATTGTTTTCATGTTAAAACGAGCTAAGAATGATCCTACAAGAGTTTACAAGTTGTTTCCATGTACAAACGGGTGAAGAATGAAGCTA
Source organism: Oenanthe sinensis (assembly GCA_028671895.1). NCBI lineage: Eukaryota > Viridiplantae > Streptophyta > Magnoliopsida > Apiales > Apiaceae > Oenanthe > Oenanthe sinensis. Next base: position 29,571,117 of record CM053799.1, on the reverse strand, counting down.
CAAGTTATTTTCAAGTTCGAAAGAGTCAAGAATGAAGCCTTAAATTGCTATGAATTGTTTTCATGTTCAAATGAGTTAAGAATGATCCTACAAGAGTTTACAAGTTGTTTCCATGTACAAATGGGTCAAGAATGAAGCTACAAGTTATTTTTAAGTTTGAAAGAGTCAAGAATGAAGGCTTAAATTGCTATAAATTGTTTTCATGTTTAAACGAGATAAGAATGATCATACAAGAGTTTACAAGTTGTTTCCATGTACAAATGGGTCAAGAATGAAGCTACAAGTTGTTTTTAAGTTTAAAAGAGTCAAGAATGAAGGCTTAAATTGCTATAAATTGTTTTCATGTTTATACGAGATAAGAATGATCCTACAAGAGTTTACAAGTTGTTTCCATGTACAAACGGGTCAAGAATGAAGCTACAAGTTGTTTTCAAGTTCGAACGAGTCAAGAATGAAGCCTTAAATTGTTATGAATTGTTTTCATGTTCAAACGAGCTAAGAATGATCCTACAAGAGTTTACAAGTTGTTTCCATGTACAAACGGGTCAAGAATGAAGCTACAAGTTGTTTTCAAGTTCGAACGAGTCAAGAATGAAGTCGTAAATTGCAATGAATTGTTTTCATGTTCAAACGAGCTATGAATGATCCTACAAGAGTTTACAAGTTGTTTCCATATACAAACGGGTCAAGAATGAAGCTCCAAGTTGTTTTCAAGTTAGAACGAGTCAAGAATGAAGCCGTAAATTGCTATGAATTGTTTTCATGTTTAAACGAGCTAAGAATGATCCTACAAGAGTTTACAAGTTATTTCCATGTACAAACAGGTCAACAATGAAGCTCTAAGTTGTTTTCAAGTTTGAACGAGTGAAGAATGAAGCCTCAAATTGTTACAAATTGTTTTCATGTTCGAACAAGCCAATAATGCTCCTACAAGGGTTTACAAGTTGTGTCCATGTACAAACGGGTCAAGAATGAAGCTACAAGTTGTTTTCAAGTTCCAACGAGTCAAGAATGAAGCCTTAAATTGCTATGAATTGTTTTCATGTTCAAACGAGATAAGAATGATCCTACAAGAGTTTACAAGTTGTTTCCATGTACAAACGGGTCAAGAATGAAGCTACAAGTTGTTTTCAAGTTCCAACGAGTCAAGAATGAAGCCTTAAATTGCTATGAATTGTTTTCATGTTGAAACGAGCTAAGAATGATCCTACAAGAGTTTACAAGTTGTTTCCATGTACAAACGGGTCAAGAATGAATTTCCAAGTTGTTTTCAAGTTCGAACGAGTCAAGAATGAAGCCTTAAATTGCTATGAATTGTGTTCATGTTCAAACGAGCTAAGAATGATCCTACAAGAGTTTACAAGTTGTTTCCATGTACAAACGGGTCAAGAAGGAAGCTCCAAGTTGTTTTCAAGTTAGAACGAGTCAAGAATGAAGCCTTATATTGCTATGAATTGTTTTCATGTTTAAACGTGCTAAGAATGATCCTACAAGAGTTTACAAGTTATTTCCATGTGCAAACGGGTCAAGAATGAAGCTACAAGTTGTTTTCAAGTTCGAACGAGTCAAGAATGAAGCCTTAAATTTCTATGAATTTTTTTCATGTTCAAATGAGTTAAGAATGATCCTACAAGAGTTTACAAGTTGTTTCCATGTACAAAAGGGTCAAGAATGAAGCTACAAGTTGTTTTCAAGTTTGAACGAGTCAAGAATGAAGGCTTAAATTGCTATGAATTGTTTTCATGTTTAAACGAGCTAAGAATGATCCTACAAGAGTTTACAAGTTATTTCCATGTACAAACGGGTCAAGAATGAAGCTACAAGTTATTTTCAAGTTCGAAAGAGTCAAGAATGAAGCCTTAAATTGCTATGAATTGTTTTCATGTTCGAATGAGTTAAGAATGATCCTACAAGAGTTTACAAGTTGTTTCCATGTACAAAAGGGTCAAGAATGAAGCTACAAGTTGTTTTCAAGTTTGAACGAGTCAAGAATGAAGGCTTAAATTGCTATGAATTGTTTTCATGTTAAAACGAGCTAAGAATGATCCTACAAGAGTTTATAAGTTGTTTCCATGTACAAACGGGTTAAGAATGAAGCTACAAGTTGTTTTTAAGTTTGAAAGAGTCAAGAATGAAGGCTTAAATTGCTATAAATTGTTTTCATGTTTAAACGAGATAAGAATGATCCTACAAGAGTTTACAAGTTGTTTCCATGTACAAACGGGTCAAGAATGAAGCTACAAGTTGTTTTCAAGTTCGAACGAGTCAAGAATGAAGCCTTAAATTGTTATGAATTGTTTTCATGTTCAAACGAGCTAAGAATGATCCTACAAGAGTTTACAAGTTGTTTCCATGTACAAACGGGTCAAGAATGAAGCTACAAGTTGTTTTCAAGTTCGAACGAGTCAAGAATGAAGTCGTAAATTGCAATGAATTGTTTTCATGTTCAAACGAGCTATGAATGATCCTACAAGAGTTTACAAGTTGTTTCCATATACAAACGGGTCAAGAATGAAGCTCCAAGTTGTTTTCAAGTTAGAACGAGCCAAGAATGAAGCCGTAAATTGCTATGAATTGTTTTCATGTTTAAACGAGCTAAGAAAGATCCTACAAGAGTTTACAAGTTATTTCCATGTACAAACAGGTCAAAAATGAAGCTCTAAGTTGTTTTCAAGTTTGAACGAGTGAAGAATGAAGCCTCAAATTGTTACAAATTGTTTTCATGTTCGAACAAGCCAATAATGCTCCTACAAGGGTTTACAAGTTGTTTCCATGTACAAACGGGTCAAGAATGAAGCTACGAGTTGTTTTCAAGTTCCAACGAGTCAAGAATGAAGCCTTAAATTGCTATGAATTGTTTTCATGTTCAAACGAGATAAGAATGATCCTACAAGAGTTTACAAGTTGTTTCCATGTACAAACGGGTCAAGAATGAAGCTACAAGTTGTTTTCAAGTTCCAACGAGTCAAGAATGAAGCCTTAAATTGCTATGAATTGTTTTCATGTTGAAACGAGCTAAGAATGATCCTACAAGAGTTTACAAGTGGTTTCCATGTACAAAAGGGTCAAGAATGAAGCTACAAGTTGTTTTCAAGTTTGAACGAGTCAAGAATGAAGGCTTAAATTGCTATGAATTGTTTTCATGTTGAAACGAGCTAAGAATGATCCTACAAGAGTTTACAAGTTATTTCCATGTACAAACGGGTCAAGAATGAAGCTACAAGTTATTTTCAAGTTCGAAAGAGTCAAGAATGAAGCCTTAAATTGCTATGAATTGTTTTCATGTTCAAATGAGTTAAGAATGATCCTACAAGAGTTTACAAGTTGTTTCCATGTACAAAAGGGTCAAGAATGAAGCAACAAGTTGTTTTCAAGTTTGAACGAGTCAAGAATGAAGGCTTAAATTGCTATGATTTGTTTTCATGTTTAAACGAGCTAAGAATGATCCTACAAGAGTTTACAAGTTATTTCCATGTACAAACGGGTCAAGAATGAAGCTACAAGTTGTTTTCAAGTTTGAACGAGTCAAGAATGAAGCCTTAAATTGCTATGAATTGTTTTCATGTTCAAATGAGTTAAGAATGATCCTACAAGAGTTTACAATTTGTTTCCATGTACAAACGGGTCAAGAATGAAGCTACAAGTTGTTTTCAAGTTTGAACGAGTCACGAATGAAGCCTTAAATTGCTATGAAATATTTTCATGTTCAAACGAGCTAAGAATGATCCTTCAAGAGTTTACAAGTTGTTTCCTTGTACAAACGGGTCAACAATGAAGCTCTAAGTTGTTTTCAAGTTTGTACGAGTGAAGAATGAAGCCTCAAATTGTTGCAACTTATTTTCTTGTTCAAACGAGCCAATAATGCTCCTACAAGGGTTTACAAGTTGTTTCCATGTACAAACGGATTAAGAATGAAGCTACAAGTTGTTTTAATGTTCGAACGAGTTAAGAATGAAGCCTCAAATTGGTACGAATTTTTTTCATGTTCAAATGAGTTAAGAATGATCCTACAAGAGTTTACAAGTTGTTTTCATGTAAAAACAGGTCAAGAATGAAGCTACAAGTTGTTTTCAAGTTCCAACGTGTCAAGAATGAAGCCTTAAACTGCTATGAAATGTTTTCATGTTCAAACGAGCTAAGAATGATCCTACAAGAGTTTACAAGTTGTTTCCTTGTACAAACAGGTCAACAATGAAGCTCTAAGTTGTTTTCAAGTTTGAACAAGTGAAGAATGAAGCCTCAAATTGTTACAACTTGTTTTCATATTCGAACAAGCCAATAATGCTCCTACAAGGGTTTACAAGTTGTTTCCATGTACAAATGGGTCAAGAATGAAGCTACAAGTTGTTTTCAAGTTCGAACGAGTTAAGAATGGAGCCTCAAATTGCTACGAATTGTATTCATGTTCAAATGAGTTAAGAATAATCCTATAAGAGTTGACAAGTTGTTTCCATGTACAAAAGGGTCAAGAATGAAGCTACAAGTTGTTTTCAAGTTTGAACGAGTCAAGAATGAAGGCTTAAATTGCTATGAATTGTTTTCATGTTAAAACGAGCTAAGAATGATCCTACAAGAGTTTACAAGTTGTTTCCATGTACAAACGGGTCAAGAATGAAGCTACAAGTTATTTTCAAGTTCGAAAGAGTCAAGAATGAAGCCTTAAATTTCTATGAATTGTTTTCATGTTCAAATGAGTTAAGAATGATCCTACAAGAGTTTACAAGTTGTTTCCATGTACAAACGGGTCAAGAATGAAGCTACAAGTTGTTTTCAAGTTCGAACGAGTCAAGAATGAAGTCGTAAATTGCAATGAATTGTTTTCATGTTCAAACGAGCTATGAATGATCCTACAAGAGTTTACAAGTTGTTTCCATATACAAACGGGTCAAGAATGAAGCTCCAAGTTGTTTTCAAGTTAGAACGAGTCAAGAATGAAGCCGTAAATTGCTATGAATTGTTTTCATGTTTAAACGAGCTAAGAATGATCCTACAAGAGTTTACAAGTTATTTCCATGTACAAACAGGTCAACAATGAAGCTCTAAGTTGTTTTCAAGTTTGAACGAGTGAAGAATGAAGCCTCAAATTGTTACAAATTGTTTTCATGTTCGAACAAGCCAATAATGCTCCTACAAGGGTTTACAAGTTGTTTCCATGTACAAACGGGTCAAGAATGAAGCTACAAGTTGTTTTCAAGTTCCAACGAGTCAAGAATGAAGCCTTAAATTGCTATGAATTGTTTTCATGTTCAAACGAGATAAGAATGATCCTACAAGAGTTTACAAGTTGTTTCCATGTACAAACGGGTCAAGAATGAAGCTACAAGTTGTTTTCAAGTTCCAACGAGTCAAGAATGAAGCCTTAAATTGCTATGAATTGTTTTCATGTTGAAACGAGCTAAGAATGATCCTACAAGAGTTTACAAGTTGTTTCCATGTACAAACGGGTCAAGAATGAATTTCCAAGTTGTTTTCAAGTTCGAACGAGTCAAGAATGAAGCCTTAAATTGCTATGAATTGTGTTCATGTTCAAACGAGCTAAGAATGATCCTACAAGAGTTTACAAGTTGTTTCCATGTACAAACGGGTCAAGAAGGAAGCTCCAAGTTGTTTTCAAGTTAGAACGAGTCAAGAATGAAGCCTTATATTGCTATGAATTGTTTTCATGTTTAAACGTGCTAAGAATGATCCTACAAGAGTTTACAAGTTATTTCCATGTACAAACGGGTCAAGAATGAAGCTACAAGTTGTTTTCAAGTTCGAACGAGTCAAGAATGAAGCCTTAAATTTCTATGAATTGTTTTCATGTTCAAATGAGTTAAGAATGATCCTACAAGAGTTTACAAGTTGTTTCCATGTACAAAAGGGTCAAGAATGAAGCTACAAGTTGTTTTCAAGTTTGAACGAGTCAAGAATGAAGGCTTAAATTGCTATGAATTGTTTTCATGTTTAAACGAGCTAAGAATGATCCTACAAGAGTTTACAAGTTATTTCCATGTACAAACGGGTCAAGAATGAAGCTACAAGTTATTTTCAAGTTCGAAAGAGTCAAGAATGAAGCCTTAAATTGCTATGAATTGTTTTCATGTTCGAATGAGTTAAGAATGATCCTACAAGAGTTTACAAGTTGTTTCCATGTACAAAAGGGTCAAGAATGAAGCTACAAGTTGTTTTCAAGTTTGAACGAGTCAAGAATGAAGGCTTAAATTGCTATGAATTGTTTTCATGTTAAAACGAGCTAAGAATGATCCTACAAGAGTTTATAAGTTGTTTCCATGTACAAACGGGTTAAGAATGAAGCTACAAGTTGTTTTTAAGTTTGAAAGAGTCAAGAATGAAGGCTTAAATTGCTATAAATTGTTTTCATGTTTAAACGAGATAAGAATGATCCTACAAGAGTTTACAAGTTGTTTCCATGTACAAACGGGTCAAGAATGAAGCTACAAGTTGTTTTCAAGTTCGAACGAGTCAAGAATGAAGCCTTAAATTGTTATGAATTGTTTTCATGTTCAAACGAGCTAAGAATGATCCTACAAGAGTTTACAAGTTGTTTCCATGTACAAACGGGTCAAGAATGAAGCTACAAGCTGTTTTCAAGTTCGAACGAGTCAAGAATGAAGTCGTAAATTGCAATGAATTGTTTTCATGTTCAAACGAGCTATGAATGATCCTACAAGAGTTTACAAGTTGTTTCCATATACAAACGGGTCAAGAATGAAGCTCCAAGTTGTTTTCAAGTTAGAACGAGTCAAGAATGAAGCCGTAAATTGCTATGAATTGTTTTCATGTTTAAACGAGCTAAGAAAGATCCTACAAGAGTTTACAAGTTATTTCCATGTACAAACAGGTCAAAAATGAAGCTCTAAGTTGTTTTCAAGTTTGAACGAGTGAAGAATGAAGCCTCAAATTGTTACAAATTGTTTTCATGTTCGAACAAGCCAATAATGCTCCTACAAGGGTTTACAAGTTGTTTCCATGTACAAACGGGTCAAGAATGAAGCTACGAGTTGTTTTCAAGTTCCAACGAGTCAAGAATGAAGCCTTAAATTGCTATGAATTGTTTTCATGTTCAAACGAGATAAGAATGATCCGACAAGAGTTTACAAGTTGTTTCCATGTACAAACGGGTCAAGAATGAAGCTACAAGTTGTTTTCAAGTTCCAACGAGTCAAGAATGAAGCCTTAAATTGCTATGAATTGTTTTCATGTTGAAACGAGCTAAGAATGATCCTAGAAGAGTTTACAAGTGGTTTCCATGTACAAAAGGGTCAAGAATGAAGCTACAAGTTGTTTTCAAGTTTGAACGAGTCAAGAATGAAGGCTTAAATTGCTATGAATTGTTTTCATGTTGAAACGAGCTAAGAATGATCCTACAAGAGTTTACAAGTTATTTCCATGTACAAACGGGTCAAGAATGAAGCTACAAGTTATTTTCAAGTTCGAAAGAGTCAAGAATGAAGCCTTAAATTGCTATGAATTGTTTTCATGTTCAAATGAGTTAAGAATGATCCTACAAGAGTTTACAAGTTGTTTCCATGTACAAAAGGGTCAAGAATGAAGCTACAAGTTGTTTTCAAGTTTGAACGAGTCAAGAATGAAGGCTTAAATTGCTATGATTTGTTTTCATGTTTAAACGAGCTAAGAATGATCCTACAAGAGTTTACAAGTTATTTCCATGTACAAACGGGTCAAGAATGAAGCTACAAGTTGTTTTCAAGTTTGAACGAGTCAAGAATGAAGCCTTAAATTGCTATGAATTGTTTTCATGTTCAAATGAGTTAAGAATGATCCTACAAGAGTTTACAATTTGTTTCCATGTACAAACGGGTCAAGAATGAAGCTACAAGTTGTTTTCAAGTTTGAACGAGTCACGAATGAAGCCTTAAATTGCTATGAAATATTTTCATGTTCAAACGAGCTAAGAATGATCCTTCAAGAGTTTACAAGTTGTTTCCTTGTACAAACGGGTCAACAATGAAGCTTTAAGTTGTTTTCAAGTTTGTACGAGTGAAGAATGAAGCCTCAAATTGTTGCAACTTATTTTCTTGTTCAAACGAGCCAATAATGCTCCTACAAGGGTTTACAAGTTGTTTCCATGTACAAACGGATTAAGAATGAAGCTACAAGTTGTTTTAATGTTCGAACGAGTTAAGAATGAAGCCTCAAATTGCTACGAATTTTTTTCATGTTCAAATGAGTTAAGAATGATCCTACAAGAGTTTACAAGTTGTTTTCATGTAAAAACAGGTCAAGAATGAAGCTACAAGTTGTTTTCAAGTTCCAACGTGTCAAGAATGAAGCCTTAAACTGCTATGAAATGTTTTCATGTTCAAACGAGCTAAGAATGATCCTACAAGAGTTTACAAGTTGTTTCCTTGTACAAACAGGTCAACAATGAAGCTCTAAGTTGTTTTCAAGTTTGAACAAGTGAAGAATGAAGCCTCAAATTGTTACAACTTGTTTTCATATTCGAACAAGCCAATAATGCTCCTACAAGGGTTTACAAGTTGTTTCCATGTACAAATGGGTCAAGAATGAAGCTACAAGTTGTTTTCAAGTTCGAACGAGTTAAGAATGGAGCCTCAAATTGCTACGAATTGTATTCATGTTCAAATGAGTTAAGAATAATCCTATAAGAGTTGACAAGTTGTTTCCATGTACAAAAGGGTCAAGAATGAAGCTACAAGTTGTTTTCAAGTTTGAACGAGTCAAGAATGAAGGCTTAAATTGCTATGAATTGTTTTCATGTTAAAACGAGCTAAGAATGATCCTACAAGAGTTTACAAGTTGTTTCCATGTACAAACGGGTCAAGAATGAAGCTACAAGTTATTTTCAAGTTCGAAAGAGTCAAGAATGAAGCCTTAAATTTCTATGAATTGTTTTCATGTTCAAATGAGTTAAGAATGATCCTACAAGAGTTTACAAGTTGTTTCCATGTACAAAAGGGTCAAGAATGAAGCTACAAGTTGTTTTCAAGTTTGAACGAGTCAAGAATGAAGGCTTAAATTGCTATGAATTGTTTTCATGTTTAAATGAGCTAAGAATGATCCTACAAGAGTTTACAAGTTATTTCCATGTACAAACGGGTCAAGAATGAAGCTACAAGTTATTTTCAAGTTCGAAAGAGTCAAGAATGAAGCCTTAAATTGCTATGAATTGTTTTCATGTTCAAATGAGTTAAGAATGATCCTACAAGAGTTTACAAGTTGTTTCCATGTACAAAAGGGTCAAGAATGAAGCTACAAGTTGTTTTCAAGTTTGAACGAGTCAAGAATGAAGGCTTAAATTGCTATGAATTGTTTTCATGTTAAAACGAGCTAAGAATGATCCTACAAGAGTTTACAAGTTGTTTCCATGTACAAACGGGTCAAGAATGAAGCTACAAGTTATTTTCAAGTTCGAAAGAGTCAAGAATGAAGCCTTAAATTGCTATGAATTGTTTTCATGTTCAAATGAGTTAAGAATGATCCTACAAGAGTTTACAAGTTGGTTCCATGTACAAAAGGGTCAAGAATGAAGCTACAAGTTGTTTTCAAGTTTGAAGGAGTCAAGAATGAAGGCTTAAATTGCTATGAATTGTTTTCATGTTTAAACGAGCTAAGAATGATCCTACAAGAGTTTACAAGTTATTTCCATGTACAAACGGGCCAAGAATGAAGCTACAAGTTATTTTCAAGTTCGAACGAGTCAAGAATGAAACCTTAAATTGCTATGAATTGTTTTCATGTTCAAACGAGCTAAGAATGATCCTATAAGAGTTTACAAGTTGTTTCCATGTACAAACGGGTCAAGAATGAAGCTACAAGTTGTTTTCAAGTTCGAACGAGTCAAGAATGAAGCCGTAAATTGCTATGAATTGTTTTCATGTTCAAACGAGCTAAGAATGATCCTACAAGAGTTTACAAGTTGTTTCCATGTACAAACGGGTCAAGAATGAAGCTCCAAGTTGTTTTCAAGTTAGAACGAGTTATAGCCTCAAATTGCTACGAATTGTTTTCATGTTTAAACGTGATAAGAATGATCCTACAAGAGTTTACAAGTTATTTCCATGTACAAACGGGTCAAGAATGAAGCTACAAGTTATTTTCAAGTTCGAACGAGTCAAGAATGAAGCCTTAAAATGCTATGAATTGTTTTCATGTTCAAACGAGCTAAGAATGATCCTACAAGAGTTTACAAGTTGTTTCCATGTACAAACGGGTCAAGAATGAAGCTACAAGTTGTTTTCAAGTTCGAACGAGTCAAGAATGAAGCCGTAAATTGCTATGAATTGTTTTCATGTTCAAACGAGCTAAGAATGATCCTACAAGAGTTTACAAGTTATTTCCACGTACAAACGGGTCAAGAATGAAGCTACAAGTTATTTTCAAGTTCGAAAGAGTGAAGAATGAAGCCTTAAATTGCTATGAATTGTTTTCATGTTCAAATGAGTTAAGAATGATCCTACAAGAGTTTACAAGTTATTTCCATGTACAAACGGGTCAAGAATGAAGCTACAAGTTCTTTTCAAGTTCGAACGAGTCAAGAATGAAGCCGTAAATTGCTATGAATTGTTTTCAAGTTAAAACGAGCTAAGAATGATCCTACAAGAGTTTACAAGTCGTTTCCATGTACAAACGGGTCAAGAATGACGCTACAAGTTATTTTCAAGTTCGAAAGAGTCAAGAATGAAGCCTTAAATTGCTATGAATTGTTTTCATGTTCAAATGAGTTAAGAATGATCCTACAAGAGTTTACAAGTTATTTCCACGTACAAACGGGTCAAGAATGAAGCTACAAGTTCTTTTCAAGTTCGAACGAGTCAAGAATGAAGCCGTAAATTGCTATGAATTGTTTTCATGTTCAAACGAGCTAAGAATGATCCTACAAGAGTTTACAAGTTGTTTCCATGTACAAACGGGTAAAGAATGAAGCTCCAAGTTGTTTTCAAGTTAGAACGAGTCAAGAATGAAGCCTTAAATTGCTATGAATTGTCATGTTCAAACGAGCTAAGAATGATCCTACAAGAGTTTACAAGTTGTTTCCATGTACAAACGGGTCAAGAATGAAGCTACAAGTTCTTTTCAAGTTCGAACGAGTCAAGAATGAAGCCGTAAATTGCTATGAATTGTTTTCATGTTCAAACGAGCTAAGAATGATCCTACAAGAGTTTACAAGTTGTTTCCATGTACAAACAGGTCAAGAAGGAAGCTCCAAGTTGTTTTCAAGTTCGAACGAGTTATAGCCTCAAATTGCTACGAATTGTTTTCATGTTCAAAGAGTTAAGAATGATCCTACAAGAGTTTACCAGTTGTTTCCATGTACAAATGGGTCAAGAATGAAGCTAAAAGTTGTTTTCAAGTTCGAATAAGTCAAGAATGAAGCCTTAAATTGCTATGAATCGTTTTCATGTTCAAACGAGCTAAGAATGATCCTACAAGAGTTTACAAGTTGTTTCCATGTACAAATGGGTCAAGAATGAAGCTACAAGTTGTTTTCAAGTTCGAACGAGTTAAGAATGAAGCCTCAAATTGCTAAGAATTGTATTCATGTTCAAATGAGTTAAGAATAATCCTACAAGAGTTTACAAGTTGTTTCCATCTACAAACGGGTCAAGAATGAAGCTAGAAGTTGTTTTCAAGTTCGAACGAGTCAAGAATGAAGCCTTAAATTGCTATGAATTGTTTTCATGTTCAAACGAGCTAAGAATGATCCTACAAGAGTTTACAAGTTGTTTCCATGTACAAACAGGTCAAGAAGGAAGCTCCAAGTTGTTTTCAAGTTCGAACGAGTTATAGCCTCAAATTGCTACGAATTGTTTTCATGTTCAAAGAGTTAAGAATGATCCTACTAGAGTTTACCAGTTGTTTCCATGTACAAATGGGTCAAGAATGAAGCTAAAGTTGTTTTCAAGTTCGAACGAGTCAAGAATGAAGCCGTAAATTGCTATGAATTGTTTTCATGTTCAAACGAGCTAAGAATGATCCTACAAGAGTTTACAAGTTATTTCCACGTACAAACGGGTCAAGAATGAAGCTACAAGTTATTTTCAAGTTCGAAAGAGTGAAGAATGAAGCCTTAAATTGCTATGAATTGTTTTCATGTTCAAATGAGTTAAGAATGATCCTACAAGAGTTTACAAGTTGTTTCCATGTACAAACGGGTCAAGAATGAAGCTACAAGTTGTTTTCAAGTTCGAACGAGTTAAGAATGAAGCCTCAAATTGCTAAGAATTGTATTCATGTTCAAATGAGTTAAGAATAATCCTACAAGAGTTTACAAGTTGTTTCCATCTACAAACGGGTCAAGAATGAAGCTAGAAGTTGTTTTCAAGTTCGAACGAGTCAAGAATGAAGCCGTAAATTGCTATGAATTGTTTTCATGTTCAAACGAGCTAAGAATGATCCTACAAGAGTTTACAAGTTGTTTCCATGTACAAACAGGTCAAGAAGGAAGCTCCAAGTTGTTTTCAAGTTCGAACGAGTTATAGCCTCAAATTGCTACGAATTGTTTTCATGTTCAAAGAGTTAAGAATGATCCTACAAGAGTTTACCAGTTGTTTCCATGTACAAATGGGTCAAGAATGAAGCTAAAAGTTGTTTTCAAGTTCGAATAAGTCAAGAATGAAGCCTTAAATTGCTATGAATCGTTTTCATGTTCAAACGAGCTAAGAATGATCCTACAAGAGTTTACAAGTTGTTTCCATGTACAAACGGGTCAAGAATGAAGCTACAAGTTGTTTTCAAGTTCGAACGAGTTAAGAATGAAGCCTCAAATTGCTAAGAATTGTATTCATGTTCAAATGAGTTAAGAATAATCCTACAAGAGTTTACAAGTTGTTTCCATCTACAAACGGGTCAAGAATGAAGCTAGAAGTTGTTTTCAAGTTCGAACGAGTCAAGAATGAAGCCTTAAATTGCTATGAATTGTTTTCATGTTCAAACGAGCTAAGAATGATCCTACAAGAGTTTACAAGTTGTTTCCATGTACAAACAGGTCAAGAAGGAAGCTCCAAGTTGTTTTCAAGTTCGAACGAGTTATAGCCTCAAATTGCTACGAATTGTTTTCATGTTCAAAGAGTTAAGAATGATCCTACTAGAGTTTACCAGTTGTTTCCATGTACAAATGGGTCAAGAATGAAGCTAAAGTTGTTTTCAAGTTCGAACGAGTCAAGAATGAAGCCGTAAATTGCTATGAATTGTTTTCATGTTCAAACGAGCTAAGAATGATCCTACAAGAGTTTACAAGTTATTTCCACGTACAAACGGGTCAAGAATGAAGCTACAAGTTATTTTCAAGTTCGAAAGAGTGAAGAATGAAGCCTTAAATTGCTATGAATTGTTTTCATGTTCAAATGAGTTAAGAATGATCCTACAAGAGTTTACAAGTTATTTCCATGTACAAACGGGTCAAGAATGAAGCTACAAGTTCTTTTCAAGTTCGAACGAGTCAAGAATGAAGCCGTAAATTGCTATGAATTGTTTTCATGTTAAAACGAGCTAAGAATGATCCTACAAGAGTTTACAAGTCGTTTCCATGTACAAACGGGTCAAGAATGACGCTACAAGTTATTTTCAAGTTCGAAAGAGTCAAGAATGAAGCCTTAAATTGCTATGAATTGTTTTCATGTTCAAATGAGTTAAGAATGATCCTACAAGAGTTTACAAGTTATTTCCACGTACAAACGGGTCAAGAATGAAGCTACAAGTTCTTTTCAAGTTCGAACGAGTCAAGAATGAAGCCGTAAATTGCTATGAATTGTTTTCATGTTCAAACGAGCTAAGAATGATCCTACAAGAGTTTACAAGTTGTTTCCATGTACAAACGGGTAAAGAATGAAGCTCCAAGTTGTTTTCAAGTTAGAACGAGTCAAGAATGAAGCCTTAAATTGCTATGAATTGTCATGTTCAAACGAGCTAAGAATGATCCTACAAGAGTTTACAAGTTGTTTCCATGTACAAACGGGTCAAGAATGAAGCTACAAGTTCTTTTCAAGTTCGAACGAGTCAAGAATGAAGCCGTAAATTGCTATGAATTGTTTTCATGTTCAAACGAGCTAAGAATGATCCTACAAGAGTTTACAAGTTGTTTCCATGTACAAACAGGTCAAGAAGGAAGCTCCAAGTTGTTTTCAAGTTCGAACGAGTTATAGCCTCAAATTGCTACGAATTGTTTTCATGTTCAAAGAGTTAAGAATGATCCTACAAGAGTTTACCAGTTGTTTCCATGTACAAATGGGTCAAGAATGAAGCTAAAAGTTGTTTTCAAGTTCGAATAAGTCAAGAATGAAGCCTTAAATTGCTATGAATCGTTTTCATGTTCAAACGAGCTAAGAATGATCCTACAAGAGTTTACAAGTTGTTTCCATGTACAAACGGGTCAAGAATGAAGCTACAAGTTGTTTTCAAGTTCGAACGAGTTAAGAATGAAGCCTCAAATTGCTAAGAATTGTATTCATGTTCAAATGAGTTAAGAATAATCCTACAAGAGTTTACAAGTTGTTTCCATCTACAAACGGGTCAAGAATGAAGCTAGAAGTTGTTTTCAAGTTCGAACGAGTCAAGAATGAAGCCTTAAATTGCTATGAATTGTTTTCATGTTCAAACGAGCTAAGAATGATCCTACAAGAGTTTACAAGTTGTTTCCATGTACAAACAGGTCAAGAAGGAAGCTCCAAGTTGTTTTCAAGTTCGAACGAGTTATAGCCTCAAATTGCTACGAATTGTTTTCATGTTCAAAGAGTTAAGAATGATCCTACTAGAGTTTACCAGTTGTTTCCATGTACAAATGGGTCAAGAATGAAGCTAAAGTTGTTTTCAAGTTCGAACGAGTCAAGAATGAAGCCGTAAATTGCTATGAATTGTTTTCATGTTCAAACGAGCTAAGAATGATCCTACAAGAGTTTACAAGTTATTTCCACGTACAAACGGGTCAAGAATGAAGCTACAAGTTATTTTCAAGTTCGAAAGAGTGAAGAATGAAGCCTTAAATTGCTATGAATTGTTTTCATGTTCAAATGAGTTAAGAATGATCCTACAAGAGTTTACAAGTTGTTTCCATGTACAAACGGGTCAAGAATGAAGCTACAAGTTGTTTTCAAGTTCGAACGAGTTAAGAATGAAGCCTCAAATTGCTAAGAATTGTATTCATGTTCAAATGAGTTAAGAATAATCCTACAAGAGTTTACAAGTTGTTTCCATCTACAAACGGGTCAAGAATGAAGCTAGAAGTTGTTTTCAAGTTCGAACGAGTCAAGAATGAAGCCGTAAATTGCTATGAATTGTTTTCATGTTCAAACGAGCTAAGAATGATCCTACAAGAGTTTACAAGTTGTTTCCATGTACAAACAGGTCAAGAAGGAAGCTCCAAGTTGTTTTCAAGTTCGAACGAGTTATAGCCTCAAATTGCTACGAATTGTTTTCATGTTCAAAGAGTTAAGAATGATCCTACAAGAGTTTACCAGTTGTTTCCATGTACAAATGGGTCAAGAATGAAGCTAAAAGTTGTTTTCAAGTTCGAATAAGTCAAGAATGAAGCCTTAAATTGCTATGAATCGTTTTCATGTTCAAACGAGCTAAGAATGATCCTACAAGAGTTTACAAGTTGTTTCCATGTACAAACGGGTCAAGAATGAAGCTACAAGTTGTTTTCAAGTTCGAACGAGTAAAGAATGAAGCCTCAAATTGCTAAGAATTGTATTCATGTTCAAATGAGTTAAGAATAATCCTACAAGAGTTTACAAGTTGTTTCCATCTACAAACGGGTCAAGAATGAAGCTAGAAGTTGTTTTCAAGTTCGAACGAGTCAAGAATGAAGCCTTAAATTGCTATGAATTGTTTTCATGTTCAAACGAGCTAAGAATGATCCTACAAGAGTTTACAAGTTGTTTCCATGTACAAACAGGTCAAGAAGGAAGCTCCAAGTTGTTTTCAAGTTCGAACGAGTTATAGCCTCAAATTGCTACGAATTGTTTTCATGTTCAAAGAGTTAAGAATGATCCTACTAGAGTTTACCAGTTGTTTCCATGTACAAATGGGTCAAGAATGAAGCTAAAGTTGTTTTCAAGTTCGAACGAGTCAAGAATGAAGCCGTAAATTGCTATGAATTGTTTTCATGTTCAAACGAGCTAAGAATGATCCTACATGAGTTACAACATGTTTCCATGTACAAACGGGTCAAGATGAAGATACAAGTTGTTTTCAAGATCGAACGAGTTAAGAATGAAGCCTCAAATTGCTAAAAATTGTATTCATGTTCAAATGAGTTAAGAATAATCCTACAAGAGTTTACAAGTTGTTTCCATCTACAAACGGGTCAAGAATGAAGCTAGAAGTTGTTTTCAAGTTCGAACGAGTCAAGAAGGAAGCCGTAAATTGCTATGAATCGTTTTCATGTTCAAACGAGCTAAGAATGATCCTACAAGAGTTTACAAGTTGTTTCCATGTACAAACGGGTCAAGAATGAAGCTACAAGTTGTTTTCAAGTTCGAACGAGTCAAGAATGAAGCCGTAAATTGCTATGAATTGTTTTCATGTTCAAACGAGCTAAGAATGATCCTACATGAGTTACAACATGTTTCCATGTACAAACGGGTCAAGATGAAGATACAAGTTGTTTTCAAGATCGAACGAGTTAAGAATGAAGCCTCAAATTGCTAAGAATTGTATTCATGTTCAAATGAGTTAAGAATAATCCTACAAGAGTTTACAAGTTGTTTCCATCTACAAACGGGTCAAGAATGAAGCTAGAAGTTGTTTTCAAGTTCGAACGAGTCAAGAATGAAGCCTTAAATTGCTATGAATTGTTTTCATGTTGAAATGAGCTAAGAATGATCCTACAAGAGTTTACAAGTTGTTTCCATGTATAAACGGGTCAAGAATGAAGCTCCAAGTTGTTTTCAAGTTCGAACGAGTTATAGCCTCAAATTGCTACGAATTGTTTTCATGTTCAAAGAGTTAAGAATGATCCTACAAGAGTTTACAAGTTGTTTCCATGTACAAATGGGTCAAGAATGAAGCTAAAAGTTGTTTTCAAGTTCGAATAAGTCAAGAATGAAGCCTTAAATTGCTATGAATCGTTTACATGTTCAAACGAGCTAAGAATGATCCTACAAGAGTTTACAAGTTGTTTCCATGTACAAACGGGTCAAGAATGAAGCTACAAGTTGTTTTCAAGTTCGAACGAGTCAAGAATGAAGCCGTAAATTGCTATGAATTGTTTTCATGTTCAAACGAGCTAAGAATGATCCTACATGAGTTACAACATGTTTCCATGTACAAACGGGTCAAGATGAAGATACAAGTTGTTTTCAAGATCGAACGAGTTAAGAATGAAGCCTCAAATTGCTAAGAATTGTATTCATGTTCAAATGAGTTAAGAATAATCCTACAAGAGTTTACAAGTTGTTTCCATCTACAAACGAGTCAAGAATGAAGCTACAAGTTGTTTTCAAGTTCGAACGACTCAAGAATGAAGCCTTAAATTGCTATGAATTGTTTTCATGTTGAAACGAGCTAAGAATGATCCTACAAGAGTTTACAAGTTGTTTCCATGTACAAACAGGTCAAGAAGGAAGCTCCAAGTTGTTTTCAAGTTCGAACGAGTTATAGCCTCAAATTGCTACGAATTGTTTTCATGTTCAAAGAGTTAAGAATGATCCTACAAGAGTTTACCAGTTGTTTCCATGTACAAATGGGTCAAGAATGAAGCTAAAAGTTGTTTTCAAGTTAGAATAAGTCAAGAATGAAGCCTTAAATTGCTATGAATCGTTTTCATGTTCAAACGAGCTAAGAATGATCCTACAAGAGTTTACAAGTTGTTTCCATGTACAAACGGGTCAAGAATGAAGCTACAAGTTGTTTTCAAGTTCGAACGAGTCAAGAATGAAGCCGTAAATTGCTATGAATTGTTTTCATGTTCAAACGAGCTAAGAATGATCCTACATGAGTTACAACATGTTTCCATGTACAAACGGGTGAAGATGAAGATACAAGTTGTTTTCAAGATCGAACGAGTTAAGAATGAAGCCTCAAATTGCTAAGATTTGTATTCATGTTCAAATGAGTTAAGAATAATCCTACAAGAGTTTACAAGTTGTTTCCATCTACAAACGGGTCAAGAATGAAGCTAGAAGTTGTTTTCAAGTTCGAACGAGTCAAGAATGAAGCCTTAAATTGCTATGAATTATTTTCATGTTGAAACGAGCTAAGAATGATCCTACAAGAGTTTACAAGTTGTTTCCATGTACAAACGGGTCAAGAATGAAGCTCCAAGTTGTTTTCAAGTTCGAACGAGTTATAGCCTCAAATTGCTACGAATTGTTTTCATGTTCAAAGAGTTAAGAATGATCCTACAAGAGTTTACCAGTTGTTTCCATGTACAAATGGGTCAAGAATGAAGCTAAAAGTTGTTTTCAAGTTCGAATAAGTCAAGAATGAAGCCTTAAATTGCTATGAATCGTTTACATGTTCAAACGAGCTAAGAATGATCCTACAAGAGTTTACAAGTTGTTTCCATGTACAAACGGGTCAAGAATGAAGCTACAAGTTGTTTTCAAGTTCGAACGAGTCAAGAATGAAGCCGTAAATTGCTATGAATTGTTTTCATGTTCAAACGAGCTAAGAATGATCCTACATGAGTTACAACATGTTTCCATGTACAAACGGGTCAAGATGAAGATACAAGTTGTTTTCAAGATCGAACGAGTTAAGAATGAAGCCTCAAATTGCTAAGAATTGTATTCATGTTCAAATGAGTTAAGAATAATCCTACAAGAGTTTACAAGTTGTTTCCATCTACAAACGAGTCAAGAATGAAGCTACAAGTTGTTTTCAAGTTCGAACGAGTCAAGAATGAAGCCTTAAATTGCTATGAATTGTTTTCATGTTGAAACGAGCTAAGAATGATCCTACAAGAGTTTACAAGTTGTTTCCATGTACAAACAGGTCAAGAAGGAAGCTCCAAGTTGTTTTCAAGTTCGAACGAGTTATAGCCTCAAATTGCTACGAATTGTTTTCATGTTCAAAGAGTTAAGAATGATCCTACAAGAGTTTACCAGTTGTTTCCATGTACAAATGGGTCAAGAATGAAGCTAAAAGTTGTTTTCAAGTTAGAATAAGTCAAGACTGAAGCCTTAAATTGCTATGAATCGTTTTCATGTTCAAACGAGCTAAGAATGATCCTACAAGAGTTTACAAGTTGTTTCCATGTACAAACGGGTCAAGAATGAAGCTACAAGTTGTTTTCAAGTTCGAACGAGTCAAGAATGAAGCCGTAAATTGCTATGAATTGTTTTCATGTTCAAACGAGCTAAGAATGATCCTACATGAGTTACAACATGTTTCCATGTACAAACGGGTGAAGATGAAGATACAAGTTGTTTTCAAGATCGAACGAGTTAAGAATGAAGCCTCAAATTGCTAAGATTTGTATTCATGTTCAAATGAGTTAAGAATAATCCTACAAGAGTTTACAAGTTGTTTCCATCTACAAACGGGTCAAGAATGAAGCTAGAAGTTGTTTTCAAGTTCGAACGAGTCAAGAATGAAGCCTTAAATTGCTATGAATAATTTTCATGTTGAAACGAGCTAAGAATGATCCTACAAGAGTTTACAAGTTGTTTCCATGTACAAACGGGTCAAGAATGAAGCTCCAAGTTGTTTTCAAGTTCGAACGAGTTATAGCCTCAAATTGCTACGAATTATTTTCATGTTCAAAGAGTTAAGAATGATCCTACAAGAGTTTACCAGTTGTTTCCATGTACAAATGGGTCAAGAATGAAGCTAAAAGTTGTTTTCAAGTTCGAATAAGTCAAGAATGAAGCCTTAAATTGCTATGAATCGTTTTCATGTTCAAACGAGCTAAGAATGATCCTACAAGAGTTTACAAGTTGTTTCCATGTACAAACGAGTCAAGAATGAAGCTACAAGTTGTTTTCAAGTTCGAACGAGTCAAGAATGAAGCCGTAAATTGCTATGAATTGTTTTCATGTTCAAACGAGCTAAGAATGATCCTACATGAGTTACAACATGTTTCCATGTACAAACGGGTCAAGATGAAGATACAAGTTGTTTTCAAGATCGAACGAGTTAAGAATGAAGCCTCAAATTGCTAAGAATTGTATTCATGTTCAAATGAGTTAAGAATAATCCTACAAGAGTTTACAAGTTGTTTCCATCTACAAACGGGTCAAGAATGAAGCTAGAAGTTGTTTTCAAGTTCGAACGAGTCAAGAATGAAGCCTTAAATTGCTATGAATTGTTTTCATGTTGAAATGAGCTAAGAATGATCCTACAAGAGTTTACAAGTTGTTTCCATGTACAAACGGGTCAAGAATGAAGCTCCAAGTTGTTTTCAAGTTCGAACGAGTTATAGCCTCAAATTGCTACGAATTGTTTTCATGTTCAAAGAGTTAAGAATGATCCTACAAGAGTTTACCAGTTGTTTCCATGTACAAATGGGTCAAGAATGAAGCTAAAAGTTGTTTTCAAGTTCGAATAAGTCAAGAATGAAGCCTTAAATTGCTATGAATCGTTTACATGTTCAAACGAGCTAAGAATGATCCTACAAGAGTTTACAAGTTGTTTCCATGTACAAACGGGTCAAGAATGAAGCTACAAGTTGTTTTCAAGTTCGAACGAGTCAAGAATGAAGCCGTAAATTGCTATGAATTGTTTTCATGTTCAAACGAGCTAAGAATGATCCTACATGAGTTACAACATGTTTCCATGTACAAACGGGTCAAGATGAAGATACAAGTTGTTTTCAAGATCGAACGAGTTAAGAATGAAGCCTCAAATTGCTAAGAATTGTATTCATGTTCAAATGAGTTAAGAATAATCCTACAAGAGTTTACAAGTTGTTTCCATCTACAAACGGGTCAAGAATGAAGCTAGAAGTTGTTTTCAAGTTCGAACGAGTCAAGAATGAAGCCTTAAATTGCTATGAATTGTTTTCATGTTGAAATGAGCTAAGAATGATCCTACAAGAGTTTACAAGTTGTTTCCATGTACAAACGGGTCAAGAATGAAGCTCCAAGTTGTTTTCAAGTTCGAACGAGTTATAGCCTCAAATTGCTACGAATTGTTTTCATGTTCAAAGAGTTAAGAATGATCCTACAAGAGTTTACCAGTTGTTTCCATGTACAAATGGGTCAAGAATGAAGCTAAAAGTTGTTTTCAAGTTCGAATAAGTCAAGAATGAAGCCTTAAATTGCTATGAATCGTTTACATGTTCAAACGAGCTAAGAATGATCCTACAAGAGTTTACAAGTTGTTTCCATGTACAAACGGGTCAAGAATGAAGCTACAAGTTGTTTTCAAGTTCGAACGAGTCAAGAATGAAGCCGTAAATTGCTATGAATTGTTTTCATGTTCAAACGAGCTAAGAATGATCCTACATGAGTTACAACATGTTTCCATGTACAAACGGGTCAAGATGAAGATACAAGTTGTTTTCAAGATCGAACGGGTTAAGAATGAAGCCTCAAATTGCTAAGAATTGTATTCATGTTCAAATGAGTTAAGAATAATCCTACAAGAGTTTACAAGTTGTTTCCATCTACAAACGAGTCAAGAATGAAGCTACAAGTTGTTTTCAAGTTCGAACGACTCAAGAATGAAGCCTTAAATTGCTATGAATTGTTTTCATGTTGAAACGAGCTAAGAATGATCCTACAAGAGTTTACAAGTTGTTTCCATGTACAAACAGGTCAAGAAGGAAGCTCCAAGTTGTTTTCAAGTTCGAACGAGTTATAGCCTCAAATTGCTACGAATTGTTTTCATGTTCAAAGAGTTAAGAATGATCCTACAAGAGTTTACCAGTTGTTTCCATGTACAAATGGGTCAAGAATGAAGCTAAAAGTTGTTTTCAAGTTAGACTAAGTCAAGAATGTAGCCTTAACTTGCTATGAATCGTTTTCATGTTCAAACGAGCTAAGAATGATCCTACAAGAGTTTACAAGTTGTTTCCATGTACAAACGGGTCAAGAATGAAGCTACAAGTTGTTTTCAAGTTCGAACGAGTCAAGAATGAAGCCGTAAATTGCTATGAATTGTTTTCATGTTCAAACGAGCTAAGAATGATCCTACATGAGTTACAACATGTTTCCATGTACAAACGGGTCAAGATGAAGATACAAGTTGTTTTCAAGATCGAACGAGTTAAGAATGAAGCCTCAAATTGCTAAGAATTGTATTCATGTTCAAATGAGTTAAGAATAATCCTACAAGAGTTTACAAGTTGTTTCCATCTACAAACGAGTCAAGAATGAAGCTACAAGTTGTTTTCAAGTTCGAACGAGTCAAGAATGAAGCCTTAAATTGCTATGAATTGTTTTCATGTTGAAACGAGCTAAGAATGATCCTACAAGAGTCTACAAGTTGTTTCCATGTACAAACAGGTCAAGAAGGAAGCTCCAAGTTGTTTTCAATTTCGAACGAGTTATAGCCTCAAATTGCTACGAATTGTTTTCATGTTCAAAGAGTTAAGAATGATCCTACAAGAGTTTACCAGTTGTTTCCATGTACAAATGGGTCAAGAATGAAGCTAAAAGTTGTTTTCAAGTTAGAATAAGTCAAGAATGAAGCCTTAAATTGCTATGAATCGTTTTCATGTTCAAACGAGCTAAGAATGATCCTACAAGAGTTTACAAGTTGTTTCCATGTACAAACGGGTCAAAAATGAAGCTACAAGTTGTTTTCAAGTTCGAACGAGTCAAGAATGAAGCCGTAAATTGCTATGAATTGTTTTCATGTTCAAACGAGCTAAGAATGATCCTACATGAGTTACAACATGTTTCCATGTACAAACGGGTGAAGATGAAGATACAAGTTGTTTTCAAGATCGAACGAGTTAAGAATGAAGCCTCAAATTGCTAAGATTTGTATTCATGTTCAAATGAGTTAAGAATAATCCTACAAGAGTTTACAAGTTGTTTCCATCTACAAACGGGTCAAGAATGAAGCTAGAAGTTGTTTTCAAGTTCGAACGAGTCAAGAATGAAGCCTTAAATTGCTATGAATTATTTTCATGTTGAAACGAGCTAAGAATGATCCTACAAGAGTTTACAAGTTGTTTCCATGTACAAACGGGTCAAGAATGAAGCTCCAAGTTGTTTTCAAGTTCGAACGAGTTATAGCCTCAAATTGCTACGAATTGTTTTCATGTTCAAAGAGTTAAGAATGATCCTACAAGAGTTTACCAGTTGTTTCCATGTACAAATGGGTCAAGAATGAAGCTAAAAGTTGTTTTCAAGTTCGAATAAGTCAAGAATGAAGCCTTAAATTGCTATGAATCGTTTTCATGTTCAAACGAGCTAAGAATGATCCTACAAGAGTTTACAAGTTGTTTCCATGTACAAACGGGTCAAGAATGAAGCTACAAGTTGTTTTCAAGTTCGAACGAGTCAAGAATGAAGCCGTAAATTGCTATGAATTGTTTTCAGGTTCAAACGAGCTAAGAATGATCCTACATGAGTTACAACATGTTTCCATGTACAAACGGGTCAAGATGAAGATACAAGTTGTTTTCAAGATCGAACGAGTTAAGAATGAAGCCTCAAATTGCTAAGAATTGTATTCATGTTCAAATGAGTTAAGAATAATCCTACAAGAGTTTACAAGTTGTTTCCATCTACAAACGGGTCAAGAATGAAGCTAGAAGTTGTTTTCAAGTTCGAACGAGTCAAGAATGAAGCCTTAAATTGCTATGAATTGTTTTCATGTTGAAATGAGCTAAGAATGATCCTACAAGAGTTTACAAGTGGTTTCCATGTACAAACGGGTCAAGAATGAAGCTCCAAGTTGTTTTCAAGTTCGAACGAGTTATAGCCTCAAATTGCTACGAATTGTTTTCATGTTCAAAGAGTTAAGAATGATCCTACAAGAGTTTACCAGTTGTTTCCATCTACAAATGGGTCAAGAATGAAGCTAAAAGTTGTTTTCAAGTTCGAATAAGTCAAGAATGAAGCCTTAAATTGCTATGAATCGTTTACATGTTCAAACGAGCTAAGAATGATCCTACAAGAGTTTACAAGTTGTTTCCATGTACAAACGGGTCAAGAATGAAGCTACAAGTTGTTTTCAAGTTCGAACGAGTCAAGAATGAAGCCGTAAATTGCTATGAATTGTTTTCATGTTCAAACGAGCTAAGAATGATCCTACATGAGTTACAACATGTTTCCATGTACAAACGGGTCAAGATGAAGATACAAGTTGTTTTCAAGATCGAACGAGTCAAGAATGAAGCCTTAAATTGCTATGAATCGTTTTCATGTTCAAACGAGATAAGAATGATCCTACAAGAGTTTACAAGTTGTTTCCATGTACAAACGGGTCAAGAATGAAGCTACAAGTTGTTTTCAAGTTCGAACGAGTCAAGAATGAAGCCGTAAATTGCTATGAATTGTTTTCATGTTCAAACGAGCTAAGAATGATCCTACATGAGTTACAACATGTTTCCATGTACAAACGGGTCAAGATGAAGATACAAGTTGTTTTCAAGTTCGAATGAGTCAAGAATGAAGCCGTAAATTGCTATGAATTGTATTCATGTTCAAATGAGTTAAGAATAATCCTACAAGAATTTACAAGTTGTTTCCATCTACAAACGGGTCAAGAATGAAGCTAGAAGTTGTTTTCAAGTTCGAACGAGTCAAGAATGAAGCCTTAAATTGCTATGAATTGTTTTCATGTTGAAACGAGCTAAGAATGATCCTACAGGAGTTTACAAGTTGTTTCCATGTACAAACGGGTCAAGAATGAAGCTCCAAGTTGTTTTCAAGTTCGAACGAGTTATAGCCTCAAATTGCTACGAATTGTTTTCATGTTCAAAGAGTTAAGAATGATCCTACAAGAGTTTACCAGTTGTTTCCATGTACAAATGGGTCAAGAATGAAGCTAAAAGTTGTTTTCAAGTTCGAATAAGTCAAGAATGAAGCCTTAAATTGCTATGAATCGTTTACATGTTCAAACGAGCTAAGAATGATCCTACAAGAGTTTACAAGTTGTTTCCATGTACAAACGGGTCAAGAATGAAGCTACAAGTTGTTTTCAAGTTCGAACGAGTCAAGAATGAAGCCGTAAATTGCTATGAATTGTTTTCATGTTCAAACGAGCTAAGAATGATCCTACATGAGTTACAACATGTTTCCATGTACAAACGGGTCAAGATGAAGATACAAGTTGTTTTCAAGATCGAACGAGTTAAGAATGAAGCCTCAAATTGCTATGAATTGTTTTCATGTTCAAACGAGCTAAGAATGATCCTACAAGAGTTTACAAGTTGTTTCCATGTACAAACAGGTCAAGAAGGAAGCTCCAAGTTGTTTTCAAGTTCGAACGAGTTATAGCCTCAAATTGCTACGAATTGTTTTCATGTTCAAAGAGTTAAGAATGATCCTACTAGAGTTTACCAGTTGTTTCCATGTACAAATGGGTCAAGAATGAAGCTAAAGTTGTTTTCAAGTTCGAACGAGTCAAGAATGAAGCCGTAAATTGCTATGAATTGTTTTCATGTTCAAACGAGCTAAGAATGATCCTACATGAGTTACAACATGTTTCCATGTACAAACGGGTCAAGATGAAGATACAAGTTGTTTTCAAGATCGAACGAGTTAAGAATGAAGCCTCAAATTGCTAAAAATTGTATTCATGTTCAAATGAGTTAAGAATAATCCTACAAGAGTTTACAAGTTGTTTCCATCTACAAACGGGTCAAGAATGAAGCTAGAAGTTGTTTTCAAGTTCGAACGAGTCAAGAATGAAGCCGTAAATTGCTATGAATCGTTTTCATGTTCAAACGAGCTAAGAATGATCCTACAAGAGTTTACAAGTTGTTTCCATGTACAAACGGGTCAAGAATGAAGCTACAAGTTGTTTTCAAGTTCGAACGAGTCAAGAATGAAGCCGTAAATTGCTATGAATTGTTTTCATGTTCAAACGAGCTAAGAATGATCCTACATGAGTTACAACATGTTTCCATGTACAAACGGGTCAAGATGAAGATACAAGTTGTTTTCAAGATCGAACGAGTTAAGAATGAAGCCTCAAATTGCTAAGAATTGTATTCATGTTCAAATGAGTTAAGAATAATCCTACAAGAGTTTACAAGTTGTTTCCATCTACAAACGGGTCAAGAATGAAGCTAGAAGTTGTTTTCAAGTTCGAACGAGTCAAGAATGAAGCCTTAAATTGCTATGAATTGTTTTCATGTTGAAACGAGCTAAGAATGATCCTACAAGAGTTTACAAGTTGTTTCCATGTACAAACGGGTCAAGAATGAAGCTCCAAGTTGTTTTCAAGTTCGAACGAGTTATAGCCTCAAATTGCTACGAATTGTTTTCATGTTCAAAGAGTTAAGAATGATCCTACAAGAGTTTACCAGTTGTTTCCATGTACAAATGGGTCAAGAATGAAGCTAAAAGTTGTTTTCAAGTTCGAATAAGTCAAGAATGAAGCCTTAAATTGCTATGAATCGTTTACATGTTCAAACGAGCTAAGAATGATCCTACAAGAGTTTACAAGTTGTTTCCATGTACAAACGGGTCAAGAATGAAGCTACAAGTTGTTTTCAAGTTCGAACGAGTCAAGAATGAAGCCGTAAATTGCTATGAATTGTTTTCATGTTCAAACGAGCTAAGAATGATCCTACATGAGTTACAACATGTTTCCATGTACAAACGGGTCAAGATGAAGATACAAGTTGTTTTCAAGATCGAACGAGTTAAGAATGAAGCCTCAAATTGCTAAGAATTGTATTCATGTTCAAATGAGTTAAGAATAATCCTACAAGAGTTTACAAGTTGTTTCCATCTACAAACGAGTCAAGAATGAAGCTACAAGTTGTTTTCAAGTTCGAACGAGTCAAGAATGAAGCCTTAAATTGCTATGAATTGTTTTCATGTTGAAACGAGTTAAGAATGATCCTACAAGAGTTTACAAGTTGTTTCCATGTACAAACAGGTCAAGAAGGAAGCTCCAAGTTGTTTTCAAGTTCGAACGAGTTATAGCCTCAAATTGCTACGAATTGTTTTCATGTTCAAAGAGTTAAGAATGATCCTACAAGAGTTTACCAGTTGTTTCCATGTACAAATGGGTCAAGAATGAAGCTAAAAGTTGTTTTCAAGTTCGAATAAGTCAAGAATGAAGCCTTAAATTGCTATGAATCGTTTTCATGTTCAAACGAGCTAAGAATGATCCTACAAGAGTTTACAAGTTGTTTCCATGTACAAACGGGTCAAGAATGAAGCTACAAGTTGTTTTCAAGTTCGAACGAGTCAAGAATGAAGCCGTAAATTGCTATGAATTGTTTTCATGTTCAAACGAGCTAAGAATGATCCTACATGAGTTACAACATGTTTCCATGTACAAACGGGTGAAGATGAAGATACAAGTTGTTTTCAAGATCGAACGAGTTAAGAATGAAGCCTCAAATTGCTAAGATTTGTATTCATGTTCAAATGAGTTAAGAATAATCCTACAAGAGTTTACAAGTTGTTTCCATCTACAAACGGGTCAAGAATGAAGCTAGAAGTTGTTTTCAAGTTCGAACGAGTCAAGAATGAAGCCTTAAATTGCTATGAATTATTTTCATGTTGAAACGAGCTAAGAATGATCCTACAAGAGTTTACAAGTTGTTTCCATGTACAAACGGGTCAAGAATGAAGCTCCAAGTTGTTTTCAAGTTCGAACGAGTTATAGCCTCAAATTGCTACGAATTATTTTCATGTTCAAAGAGTTAAGAATGATCCTACAAGAGTTTACCAGTTGTTTCCATGTACAAATGGGTCAAGAATGAAGCTAAAAGTTGTTTTCAAGTTCGAATAAGTCAAGAATGAAGCCTTAAATTGCTATGAATCGTTTTCATGTTCAAACGAGCTAAGAATGATCCTACAAGAGTTTACAAGTTGTTTCCATGTACAAACGGGTCAAGAATGAAGCTACAAGTTGTTTTCAAGTTCGAACGAGTCAAGAATGAAGCCGTAAATTGCTATGAATTGTTTTCATGTTCAAACGAGCTAAGAATGATCCTACATGAGTTACAACATGTTTCCAAGTACAAACGGGTCAAGATGAAGATACAAGTTGTTTTCAAGATCGAACGAGTTAAGAATGAAGTCTCAAATTGCTAAGAATTGTATTCATGTTCAAATGAGTTAAGAATAATCCTACAAGAGTTTACAAGTTGTTTCCATCTACAAACGGGTCAAGAATGAAGCTAGAAGTTGTTTTCAAGTTCGAACGAGTCAAGAATGAAGCCTTAAATTGCTATTAATAGTTTTCATGTTGAAACGAGCTAAGAATGATCCTACAAGAGTTTACAAGTTGTTTCCATGTACAAACGGGTCAAGAATGAAGCTCCAAGTTGTTTTCAAGTTCGAACGAGTTATAGCCTCAAATTGCTACGAATTGTTTTCATGTTCAAAGAGTTAAGAATGATCCTACAAGAGTTTACCAGTTGTTTCAATGTACAAATGGGTCAAGAATGAAGCTAAAAGTTGTTTTCAAGTTCGAATAAGTCAAGAATGAAGCCTTAAATTGCTATGAATCGTTTTCATGTTCAAACGAGCTAAGAATGATCCTACAAGAGTTTACAAGTTGTTTCCATGTACAAACGGGTCAAGAATGAAGCTACAAGTTGTTTTCAAGTTCGAATAAGTCAAGAATGAAGCCTTAAATTGCTATGAATCGTTTTCATGTTCAAACGAGCTAAGAATGATCCTACAAGAGTTTACAAGTTGTTTCCATGTACAAACGGGTCAAGAATGAAGCTACAAGTTGTTTTCAAGTTCGAACGAGTCAAGAATGAAGCCGTAAATTGCTATGAATTGTTTTCATGTTCAAACGAGCTAAGAATGATCCTACATGAGTTACAACATGTTTCCATGTACAAACGGGTCAAGATGAAGATACAAGTTGTTTTCAAGATCGAACGAGTCAAGAATGAAGCCGTAAATTGCTATGAATTGTATTCATGTTCAAATGAGTTAAGAATAATCCTACAAGAATTTACAAGTTGTTTCCATCTACAAACGGGTCAAGAATGAAGCTAGAAGTTGTTTTCAAGTTTGAACGAGTCAAGAATGAAGCCTTAAATTGCTATGAATCGTTTTCATGTTCAAACGAGCTAAGAATGATCCTACAGGAGTTTACATGTTGTTTCCATGTAGAAACGGGTCAAGAATGAAGCTACAAATTGTTTTCAAGTTCGAACGAGTCAAGAATGAAGCCGTAAATTGCTATGAATTGTTTTCATGTTGAAACGAGCTAAGAATGATCCTACAAGATTTCACAAGTTGTTTCCATGTACAAACGGGTCAAGAATGAAGCTCCAAGTTGTTTTCAAGTTAGAAAGAGTGAAGAATGAAGCCTTAAATTGCTATGAATTGTGTTCATGTTCAAACGAGCTGAGAATGATCCTGCAAGAGTTTACAAGTTGTATCCATGTACAAACGGGTCAAGAAGGAAGCTCCAAGTTGTTTTCAAGTTCGAACGAGTTATAGCCTCAAATTGCTACGAATTGTTTTCATGTTCAAAATGAGTTAAGAATGATCCTACAAGAGTTTACAAG
Organism: Oenanthe sinensis; assembly: GCA_028671895.1. Classification (NCBI taxonomy): domain Eukaryota; kingdom Viridiplantae; phylum Streptophyta; class Magnoliopsida; order Apiales; family Apiaceae; genus Oenanthe; species Oenanthe sinensis. The sequence continues at coordinate 29,541,572 of CM053799.1, read as the reverse complement.
TTGTTTCCATGTACAAATGGGTCAAGAATGAAGCTACAAGTTGTTTTCAAGTTCGAACGAGTCAAGAATGAAGGCTTAAATTGCTATGAATTGTTTTCATGTTTAAACGAGCTAAGAATGATCCTACAAGAGTTTACAAGTTGTTTCCATGTACAAACGGGTCAAGAAGGAAGCTCCAAGTTGTTTTCAAGTTCGAACGAGTTATAGCCTCAAATTGCTACGAATTGTTTTCATGTTCAAAATGAGTTAAGAATGATCCTACAAGAGTTTACAAGTTGTTTCCATGTACAAATGGGTCAAGAATGAAGCTACAAGTTGTTTTCAAGTTCGAACGAGTCAAGAATGAAGGCTTAAATTGCTATGAATTGTTTTCATGTTTAAACGAGCTAAGAATGATCCTACGAGAGTTTACAAGTTGTTTCCATGTACAAACGGGTCAAGAATGAAGCTACAAGTTGTTTTCAAGTTCGAACGAGTCAAGAATGAAGCCGTAAATTGCTATGAATTGTTTTCATGTTCAAACGAGCTAAGAATGATCCTACATGAGTTACAACATGTTTCCATGTACAAACGGGTCAAGATGAAGATACAAGTTGTTTTCAAGATCGAACGAGTTAAGAATGAAGACTCAAATTGCTATGAATTGTCATGTTCAAACAAAGCTAAGAATGATTCTACAAGAGTTTACAAGTTGTTTCCATGTACAAACGGGTCAAGAATGAAGCTCCAAGTTGTTTTCAAGTTAGAACGAGTCAAGAATGAAGCCTTAAATTGCTATGAATTGTGTTCATGTTCAAACGAGCTAAGAATGATCCTACATGAGTTTACAACTTGTTTCCATGTACAAACGGGTCAAGAATGAAGATACAAGTTATTTTCAAGTTCGAACGAGTTAAGAATGAAGCCTCATATTGCTAAGAATTGTATTCATGTTCAAATTAGTTAAGAATAATCCTACACGAGTTTACAAGTTGTTTCCATCTACAAACGGGTCAAGAATGAAGCTACAAGTTATTTTCAAGTTCGAATAAGTCAAGAATGAAGCCTTAAATTGCTATGAATCGTTTTCATGTTCAAACGAGCTAAGAATGATCCTACAAGAGTTTACAAGTTGTTTCCATGTACAAACGGGTCAAGAATGAAGCTACAAGTTGTTTTCAAGTTCGAACGAGTCAAGAATGAAGCCGTAAATTGCTATGAATTGTTTTCATGTTCAAACGAGCTAAGAATGATCCTACATGAGTTACAACATGTTTCCATGTACAAACGGGTCAAGATGAAGATACAAGTTGTTTTCAAGATCGAACGAGTCAAGAATGAAGCCGTAAATTGCTATGAATTGTATTCATGTTCAAATGAGTTAAGAATAATCCTACAAGAATTTACAAGTTGTTTCCATCTACAAACGGGTCAAGAATGAAGCTAGAAGTTGTTTTCAAGTTTGAACGAGTCAAGAATGAAGCCTTAAATTGCTATGAATCGTTTTCATGTTCAAACGAGCTAAGAATGATCCTACAGGAGTTTACATGTTGTTTCCATGTAGAAACGGGTCAAGAATGAAGCTACAAATTGTTTTCAAGTTCGAACGAGTCAAGAATGAAGCCGTAAATTGCTATGAATTGTTTTCATGTTGAAACGAGCTAAGAATGATCCTACAAGATTTCACAAGTTGTTTCCATGTACAAACGGGTCAAGAATGAAGCTCCAAGTTGTTTTCAAGTTAGAAAGAGTGAAGAATGAAGCCTTAAATTGCTATGAATTGTGTTCATGTTCAAACGAGCTGAGAATGATCCTGCAAGAGTTTACAAGTTGTATCCATGTACAAACGGGTCAAGAATGAAGCTCCAAGTTGTTTTCAAGTTCGAACGAGTTATAGCCTCAAATTGCTACGAATTGTTTTCATGTTCAAAATGAGTTAAGAATGATCCTACAAGAGTTTACAAGTTGTTTCCATGTACAAATGGGTCAAGAATGAAGCTACAAGTTGTTTTCAAGTTCGAACGAGTCAAGAATGAAGGCTTAAATTGCTATGAATTGTTTTCATGTTTAAACGAGCTAAGAATGATCCTACAAGAGTTTACAAGTTGTTTCCATGTACAAACGGGTCAAGAAGGAAGCTCCAAGTTGTTTTCAAGTTCGAACGAGTTATAGCCTCAAATTGCTACGAATTGTTTTCATGTTCAAAATGAGTTAAGAATGATCCTACAAGAGTTTACAAGTTGTTTCCATGTACAAATGGGTCAAGAATGAAGCTACAAGTTGTTTTCAAGTTCGAACGAGTCAAGAATGAAGGCTTAAATTGCTATGAATTGTTTTCATGTTTAAACGAGCTAAGAATGATCCTACGAGAGTTTACAAGTTGTTTCCATGTACAAACGGGTCAAGAATGAAGCTACAAGTTGTTTTCAAGTTCGAACGAGTCAAGAATGAAGCCGTAAATTGCTATGAATTGTTTTCATGTTCAAACGAGCTAAGAATGATCCTACATGAGTTACAACATGTTTCCATGTACAAACGGGTCAAGATGAAGATACAAGTTGTTTTCAAGATCGAACGAGTTAAGAATGAAGACTCAAATTGCTATGAATTGTCATGTTCAAACAAAGCTAAGAATGATTCTACAAGAGTTTACAAGTTGTTTCCATGTACAAACGGGTCAAGAATGAAGCTCCAAGTTGTTTTCAAGTTAGAACGAGTCAAGAATGAAGCCTTAAATTGCTATGAATTGTGTTCAAGTTCAAACGAGCTAAGAATGATCCTACATGAGTTTACAACTTGTTTCCATGTACAAACGGGTCAAGAATGAAGATACAAGTTATTTTCAAGTTCGAACGAGTTAAGAATGAAGCCTCATATTGCTAAGAATTGTATTCATGTTCAAATTAGTTAAGAATAATCCTACACGAGTTTACAAGTTGTTTCCATCTACAAACGGGTCAAGAATGAAGCTACAAGTTATTTTCAAGTTCGAATAAGTCAAGAATGAAGCCTTAAATTGCTATGAATCGTTTTCATGTTCAAACGAGGTAAGAATGATCCTACAAGAGTTTACAAGTTGTTTCCATGTACAAACGGGTCAAGAAGGAAGCTCCAAGTTGTTTTCAAGTTCGAACGAGTTATAGCCTCAAATTGCTACGAATTGTTTTCATGTTCAAAATGAGTTAAGAATGATCCTACAAGAGTTTACAAGTTGTTTCCATGTACAAATGGGTCAAGAATGAAGCTACAAGTTGTTTTCAAGTTCGAACGAGTCAAGAATGAAGGCTTAAATTGCTATGAATTGTTTTCATGTTTAAACGAGCTAAGAATGATCCTACGAGAGTTTACAAGTTGTTTCCATGTACAAACGGGTCAAGAATGAAGCTACAAGTTGTTTTCAAGTTCGAACGAGTCAAGAATGAAACCGTAAATTGCTATGAATTGTTTTCAGGTTCAAACGAGCTAAGAATGATCCTACATGAGTTACAACATGTTTCCATGTACAAACGGGTCAAGATGAAGATACAAGTTGTTTTCAAGATCGAACGAGTTAAGAATGAAGCCTCAAATTGCTAAGAATTGTATTCATGTTCAAATGAGTTAAGAATAATCCTACAAGAGTTTACAAGTTGTTTCCATCTACAAACGGGTCAAGAATGAAGCTAGAAGTTGTTTTCAAGTTCGAACGAGTCAAGAATGAAGCCTTAAATTGCTATGAATCGTTTTCATGTTCAAACGAGCTAAGAATGATCCTACAGGAGTTTACAAGTTGTTTCCATGTAGAAACGGGTAAAGAATGAAGCTACAAGTTATTTTCAAGTTCGAACGAGTCAAGAATGAAGCCGTAAATTGCTATGAATTGTTTTCATGTTGAAACGAGCTAAGAATGATCCTACAAGAGTTTACAAGTTGTTTCCATGTACAAACGGGTCAAGAATGAAGCTCCAAGTTGTTTTCAAGTTAGAACGAGTCAAGAATGAAGCCTTAAATTGCTATGAATTGTGTTCATGTTCAAACGAGCTAAGAATGATCCTACATGACTTTACAACTTGTTTCCATGTACAAACGGGTCAAGAATGAAGATACAAGTTGTTTTCAAGTTCGAACGTGTTAAGAATGAAGCCTCGTATTGCTAAGAATTGTATTCATGTTCAAATTAGTTAAGAATAATCCTACACGAGTTTACAAGTTGTTTCCATCTACAAACGGGTCAAGAATGAAGCTACAAGTTATTTTCAAGTTCGAATAAGTCAAGAATGAAGCCTTAAATTGCTATGAATCGTTTTCATGTTCAAACGAGCTAAGAATGATCCTACAAGAGTTTACAAGTTGTTTCCATGTACAAACGGGTCAAGAAGGAAGCTCCAAGTTGTTTTCAAGTTCGAACGAGTTATAGCCTCAAATTGCTACGAATTGTTTTCATGTTCAAAATGAGTTAAGAATGATCCTACAAGAGTTTACAAGTTGTTTCCATGTACAAATGGGTCAAGAATGAAGGTACAAGTTGTTTTCAAGTTCGAACGAGTCAAGAATGAATGCTTAAATTGCTATGAATTGTTTTCATGTTTAAACGAGCTAAGAATGATCCTACGAGAGTTTACAAGTTGTTTCCATGTACAAACGGGTCAAGAATGAAGCTACAAGTTGTTTTCAAGTTCGAACGAGTCAAGAATGAAGCCGTAAATTGCTATGAATTGTTTTCATGTTCAAACGAGCTAAGAATGATCCTACAAGAGTTTACAAGTTGTTTCCATGTACAAACGGGTCAAGAATGAACCTCCAAGTTGTTTTCAAGTTAGAACGAGTCAAGAATGAAGCCGTAAATTGCTATGAATTGTCATGTTCAAACGAGCTAAGAATGATCCTACAAGAGTTTACAAGTTGTTTCCATGTACAAACGGGTCAAGAATGAAGCTACAAGTTGTTTTCAAGTTCGAACGAGTCAAGAATGAAGCCGTAAATTGCTATGAATTGTTTTCATGTTCAAACGAGCTAAGAATGATCCTACAAGAGTTTACAAGTTGTTTCCATGTACAAACGGGTCAAGAAGGAAGCTCCAAGTTGTTTTCAAGTTCGAACGAGTTATAGCCTCAAATTGCTACGAATTGTTTTCATGTTCAAAGAGTTAAGAATGATCCTACAAGAGTTTACAAGTTGTTTCCATGTACAAACGGGTCAAGAATGAAGCTACAAGTATTTTTCAAGTTCGAACGAGTCAAGAATGAAGCCTTAAATTGCTATGAATTGTTTTCATGTTCAAACGAGCTAAGAATGATCCTACAAGAGTTTACAAGTTGTTTCCATGTACAAACGGGTCAAGAATGAAGCTACAAGTTGTTTTCAAGTTCGAACGAGTCAAGAATGAAGCCGTAAATTGCTATGAATTGTTTTCATGTTCAAACGAGCTAAGAATGATCCTACATGAGTTACAACATGTTTCCATGTACAAACGGGTCAAGATGAAGATACAAGTTGTTTTCAAGATCGAACGAGTTAAGAATGAAGCCTCAAATTGCTAAGAATTGTATTCATGTTCAAATGAGTTAAGAATAATCCTACAAGAGTTTACAAGTTGTTTCCATCTACAAACGGGTCAAGAATGAAGCTAGAAGTTGTTTTCAAGTTCGAACGAGTCAAGAATGAAGCCGTAAATTGCTATGAATTGTTTTGATGTTCAAACGAGCTAAGAATGATCCTACAAGAGTTTACAAGTTGTTTCCATGTAAAAACGGGTCAAGAATGAAGCTACAAGTTGTTTTCAGGTTCCAACGTGTCAAGAATGAAGCCTTAAACTACTATGAAATGTTTTCATGTTCAAACGAGCTAAGAATGATCCTACAAGAGTTTACAAGTTGTTTGCTTGTACAAACAGGTCAACAATGAAGCTCTAAGTTGTTTTCAAGTTTGAACGAGTGAAGAATGAAGCCTCAAATTTTAACAACTTGTTTTCATATTCGAACAAGCCAATAATGCTCCTACAAGGGTTTACAAGTTGTTTCCATGTACAAACGGGTCAAGAATGAAGCTACAAGTTGTTTTCAAGTTCCAACGAGTCAAGAATGAAGCCTTAAATTGCTATGAATTGTTTTCATGTTCAAATGAGTTAAGAATGATCCTACAAGAGTTTACAATTTGTTTCCATGTACAAACGGGTCAAGAATGAAGCTACAAGTTGTTTTCAAGTTTGAACGAGTCACGAATGAAGCCTTAAATTGCTATGAAATATTTTCATGTTCAAACGAGCTAAGAATGATCCTTCAAGAGTTTACAAGTTGTTTCCTTGTACAAACGGGTCAACAATGAAGCTCTAAGTTGTTTTCAAGTTTGTACGAGTGAAGAATGAAGCCTCAAATTGTTGCAACTTATTTTCTTGTTCAAACGAGCCAATAATGCTCCTACAAGGGTTTACAAGTTGTTTCCATGTACAAACGGATTAAGAATGAAGCTACAAGTTGTTTTAATGTTCGAACGAGTTAAGAATGAAGCCTCAAATTGCTACGAATTTTTTTCATGTTCAAATGAGTTAAGAATGATCCTACAAGAGTTTACAAGTTGTTTTCATGTAAAAACAGGTCAAGAATGAAGCTACAAGTTGTTTTCAAGTTCCAACGTGTCAAGAATGAAGCCTTAAATTGCTATGAAATCTTTCATGTTCAAACGAGCTAAGAATGATCCTACAAGAGTTTACAAGTTGTTTCCTTGTACAAACAGGTCAACAATGAAGCTCTAAGTTGTTTTCAAGTTTGAACAAGTGAAGAATGAAGCCTCAAATTGTTACAACTTGTTTTCATATTCGAACAAGCCAATAATGCTCCTACAAGGGTTTACAAGTTGTTTCCATGTACAAATGGGTCAAGAATGAAGCTACAAGTTGTTTTCAAGTTCGAACGAGTTAAAAATGGAGCCTCAAATTGCTACGAATTGTATTCATGTTCAAATGAGTTAAGAATAATCCTATAAGAGTTGACAAGTTGTTTCCATGTACAAAAGGGTCAAGAATGAAGCCACAAGTTGTTTTCAAGTTTGAACGAGTCAAGAATGAAGGCTTAAATTGCTATGAATTGTTTTCATGTTAAAACGAGCTAAGAATGATCCTACAAGAGTTTACAAGTTGTTTCCATGTACAAACGGGTCAAGAATGAAGCTACAAGTTATTTTCAAGTTCGAAAGAGTCAAGAATGAAGCCTTAAATTTCTATGAATTGTTTTCATGTTCAAATGAGTTAAGAATGATCCTACAAGAGTTTACAAGTTGTTTCCATGTACAAAAGGGTCAAGAATGAAGCTACAAGTTGTTTTCAAGTTTGAACGAGTCAAGAATGAAGGCTTAAATTGCTATGAATTGTTTTCATGTTTAAACGAGCTAAGAATGATCCTACAAGAGTTTACAAGTTATTTCCATGTACAAACGGGTCAAGAATGAAGCTACAAGTTATTTTCAAGTTCGAAAGAGTCAAGAATGAAGCCTTAAATTGCTATGAATTGTTTTCATGTTCAAATGAGTTAAGAATGATCCTACAAGAGTTTACAAGTTGTTTCCATGTACAAAAGGGTCAAGAATGAAGCTACAAGTTGTTTTCAAGTTTGAACGAGTCAAGAATGAAGGCTTAAATTGCTATGAATTGTTTTCATGTTAAAACGAGCTAAGAATGATCCTACAAGAGTTTACAAGTTGTTTCCATGTACAAACGGGTCAAGAATGAAGCTATAAGTTATTTTCAAGTTCGAAAGAGTCAAGAATGAAGCCTTAAATTGCTATGAATTGTTTTCATGTTCAAATGAGTTAAGAATGATCCTACAAGAGTTTACAAGTTGGTTCCATGTACAAAAGGGTCAAGAATGAAGCTACAAGTTGTTTTCAAGTTTGAACGAGTCAAGAATGAAGGCTTAAATTGCTATGAATTGTTTTCATGTTTAAACGAGCTAAGAATGATCCTACAAGAGTTTACAAGTTATTTCCATGTACAAACGGGCCAAGAATGAAGCTACAAGTTATTTTCAAGTTCGAACGAGTCAAGAATAAAACCTTAAATTGCTATGAATTGTTTTCATGTTCAAACGAGCTAAGAATGATCCTATAAGAGTTTACAAGTTGTTTCCATGTACAAACGGGTCAAGAATGAAGCTACAAGTTGTTTTCAAGTTCGAACGAGTCAAGAATGAAGCCGTAAATTGCTATGAATTGTTTTCATGTTCAAACGAGCTAAGAATGATCCTACAAGAGTTTACAAGTTGTTTCCATGTACAAACGGGTCAAGAATGAAGCTCCAAGTTGTTTTCAAGTTAGAACGAGTTATAGCCTCAAATTGCTACGAATTGTTTTCATGTTTAAACGTGCTAAGAATGATCCTACAAGAGTTTACAAGTTATTTCCATGTACAAACGGGTCAAGAATGAAGCTACAAGTTTTTTTCAAGTTCGAACGAGTCAAGAATGAAGCCTTAAAATGCTATGAATTGTTTTCATGTTCAAACGAGCTAAGAATGATCCTACAAGAGTTTACAAGTTGTTTCCATGTACAAACGGGTCAAGAATGAAGCTACAAGTTGTTTTCAAGTTCGAACGAGTCAAGAATGAAGCCGTAAATTGCTATGAATTGTTTTCATGTTCAAACGAGCTAAGAATGATCCTACAAGAGTTTACAAGTTGTTTCCATATACAAACGGGTCAAGAATGAAGCTCCAAATTGTTTTCAAGTTAGAACGAGTCAAGAATGAAACCTTAAATTGCTATGAATTGTCATGTTCAAACGAGCTAAGAATGATCCTACAAGAGTTTACAAGTTGTTTCCATGTAGAAACGAGTCAAGAATGAAGCTCCAAGTTGTTTTCAAGTTTGAACGAGTCAAGAATGAAGGCTTAAATTGCTATGAATTGTTTTCATTTTAAAACGAGCTAAGAATGATCCTACAAGAGTTTACAAGTTGTTTCCATGTACAAACGGGTCAAGAATGAAGCTACAAGTTATTTTCAAGTTCGAAAGAGACAAGAATGAAGCCTTAAATTGCTATGAATTGTTTTCATGTTCAAATGAGTTAAGAATGATCCTACAAGAGTTTACAAGTTGTTTCCATGTACAAACGGGTCAAGAATGAAGCTACAAGTTATTTTCAAGTTCGAAAGAGTCAAGAATGAAGCCTTAAATTGCTATGAATTGTTTTCATGTTCAAATGAGTTAAGAATGATCCTACAAGAGTTTACAAGTTATTTCCACGTACAAACGGGTCAAGAATGAAGCTACAAGTTCTTTTCAAGTTCGAACGAGTCAAGAATGAAGCCGTAAATTGCTATGAATTGTTTTCATGTTCAAACGAGCTAAGAATGATCCTACAAGAGTTTACAAGTTGTTTCCATGTACAAACGGGTCAAGAATGAAGCTCCAAGTTGTTTTCAAGTTAGAACGAGTCAAGAATGAAGCCTTAAATTGCTATGAATTGTCATGTTCAAACGAGCTAAGAATGATCCTACAAGAGTTTACAAGTTGTTTCCATGTACAAACGGGTCAAGAATGAAGCTACAAGTTCTTTTCAAGTTCGAACGAGTCAAGAATGAAGCCGTAAATTGCTATGAATTGTTTTCATGTTCAAACGAGCTAAGATTGATCCTACAAGAGTTTACAAGTTGTTTCCATGTACAAACAGGTCAAGAAGGAAGCTCCAAGTTGTTTTCAAGTTCGAACGAGTTATAGCCTCAAATTGCTACGAATTGTTTTCATGTTCAAAGAGTTAAGAATGATCCTACAAGAGTTTACCAGTTGTTTCCATGTACAAATGGGTCAAGAATGAAGCTAAAAGTTGTTTTCAAGTTCGAATAAGTCAAGAATGAAGCCTTAAATTGCTATGAATCGTTTTCATGTTCAAACGAGCTAAGAATGATCCTACAAGAGTTTACAAGTTGTTTCCATGTACAAACGGGTCAAGAATGAAGCTACAAGTTGTTTTCAAGTTCGAACGAGTTAAGAATGAAGCCTCAAATTGCTAAGAATTGTATTCATGTTCAAATGAGTTAAGAATAATCCTACAAGAGTTTACAAGTTGTTTCCATCTACAAACGGGTCAAGAATGAAGCTAGAAGTTGTTTTCAAGTTCGAACGAGTCAAGAATGAAGCCTTAAATTGCTATGAATTGTTTTCATGTTCAAACGAGCTAAGAATGATCCTACAAGAGTTTACAAGTTGTTTCCATGTACAACCTGGTCAAGAAGGAAGCTCCAAGTTGTTTTCAAGTTCGAACGAGTTATAGCCTCAAATTGCTACGAATTGTTTTCATGTTCAAAGAGTTAAGAATGATCCTACTAGAGTTTACCAGTTGTTTCCATGTACAAATGGGTCAAGAATGAAGCTAAAGTTGTTTTAAAGTTCGAACAGGTCAAGAATGAAGCCGTAAATTGCTATGAATTGTTTTCATGTTCAAACGAGCTAAGAATGATCCTACAAGAGTTTACAAGTTATTTCCACGTACAAACGGGTCAAGAATGAAGCTACAAGTTATTTTCAAGTTCGAAAGAGTGAAGAATGAAGCCTTAAATTGCTATGAATTGTTTTCATGTTCAAATGAGTTAAGAATGATCCTACAAGAGTTTACAAGTTATTTCCATGTACAAACGGGTCAAGAATGAAGCTACAAGTTCTTTTCAAGTTCGAACGAGTCAAGAATGAAGCCGTAAATTGCTATGAATTGTTTTCATGTTAAAACGAGCTAAGAATGATCCTACAAGAGTTTACAAGTCGTTTCCATGTACAAACGGGTCAAGAATGACGCTACAAGTTATTTTCAAGTTCGAAAGAGTCAAGAATGAAGCCTTAAATTGCTATGAATTGTTTTCGTGTTCAAATGAGTTAAGAATGATCCTACAAGAGTTTACAAGTTATTTCCACGTACAAACGGGTCAAGAATGAAGCTACAAGTTCTTTTCTAGTTCGAACGAGTCAAGAATGAAGCCGTAAATTGCTATGAATTGTTTTCATGTTCAAACGAGCTAAGAATGATCCTACAAGAGTTTACAAGTTGTTTCCATGTACAAACGGGTAAAGAATGAAGCTCCAAGTTGTTTTCAAGTTAGAACGAGTCAAGAATGAAGCCTTAAATTGCTATGAATTGTCATGTTCAAACGAGCTAAGAATGATCCTACAAGAGTTTACAAGTTGTTTCCATGTACAAACGGGTCAAGAATGAAGCTACAAGTTGTTTTCAAGTTCGAACGAGTTAAGAATGAAGCCTCAAATTGCTAAGAATTGTATTCATGTTCAAATGAGTTAAGAATAATCCTACAAGAGTTTACAAGTTGTTTCCATCTACAAACGGGTCAAGAATGAAGCTAGAAGTTGTTTTCAAGTTCGAACGAGTCAAGAATGAAGCCTTAAATTGCTATGAATTGTTTTCATGTTCAAACGAGCTAAGAATGATCCTACAAGAGTTTACAAGTTGTTTCCATGTACAAACAGGTCAAGAAGGAAGCTCCAAGTTGTTTTCAAGTTCGAACGAGTTATAGCCTCAAATTGCTACGAATTGTTTTCATGTTCATAGAGTTAAGAATGATCCTACTAGAGTTTACCAGTTGTTTCCATGTACAAATGGGTCAAGAATGAAGCTAAAGTTGTTTTAAAGTTCGAACAGGTCAAGAATGAAGCCGTAAATTGCTATGAATTGTTTTCATGTTCAAACGAGCTAAGAATGATCCTACAAGAGTTTACAAGTTATTTCCACGTACAAACGGGTCAAGAATGAAGCTACAAGTTATTTTCAAGTTCGAAAGAGTGAAGAATGAAGCCTTAAATTGCTATGAATTGTTTTCATGTTCAAATGAGTTAAGAATGATCCTACAAGAGTTTACAAGTTATTTCCATGTACAAACGGGTCAAGAATGAAGCTACAAGTTCTTTTCAAGTTCGAACGAGTCAAGAATGAAGCCGTAAATTGCTATGAATTGTTTTCATGTTAAAACGAGCTAAGAATGATCCTACAAGAGTTTACAAGTCGTTTCCATGTACAAACGGGTCAAGAATGACGCTACAAGTTATTTTCAAGTTCGAAAGAGTCAAGAATGAAGCCTTAAATTGCTATGAATTGTTTTCGTGTTCAAATGAGTTAAGAATGATCCTACAAGAGTTTACAAGTTATTTCCACGTACAAACGGGTCAAGAATGAAGCTACAAGTTCTTTTCTAGTTCGAACGAGTCAAGAATGAAGCCGTAAATTGCTATGAATTGTTTTCATGTTCAAACGAGCTAAGAATGATCCTACAAGAGTTTACAAGTTGTTTCCATGTACAAACGGGTAAAGAATGAAGCTCCAAGTTGTTTTCAAGTTAGAACGAGTCAAGAATGAAGCCTTAAATTGCTATGAATTGTCATGTTCAAACGAGCTAAGAATGATCCTACAAGAGTTTACAAGTTGTTTCCATGTACAAACGGGTCAAGAATGAAGCTACAAGTTGTTTTCAAGTTCGAACGAGTTAAGAATGAAGCCTCAAATTGCTAAGAATTGTATTCATGTTCAAATGAGTTAAGAATAATCCTACAAGAGTTTACAAGTTGTTTCCATCTACAAACGGGTCAAGAATGAAGCTAGAAGTTGTTTTCAAGTTCGAACGAGTCAAGAATGAAGCCTTAAATTGCTATGAATTGTTTTCATGTTCAAACGAGCTAAGAATGATCCTACAAGAGTTTACAAGTTGTTTCCATGTACAAACAGGTCAAGAAGGAAGCTCCAAGTTGTTTTCAAGTTCGAACGAGTTATAGCCTCAAATTGCTACGAATTGTTTTCATGTTCAAAGAGTTAAGAATGATCCTACTAGAGTTTACCAGTTGTTTCCATGTACAAATGGGTCAAGAATGAAGCTAAAGTTGTTTTAAAGTTCGAACAGGTCAAGAATGAAGCCGTAAATTGCTATGAATTGTTTTCATGTTCAAACGAGCTAAGAATGATCCTACAAGAGTTTACAAGTTATTTCCACGTACAAACGGGTCAAGAATGAAGCTACAAGTTATTTTCAAGTTCGAAAGAGTGAAGAATGAAGCCTTAACTTGCTATGAATTGTTTTCATGTTCAAATGAGTTAAGAATGATCCTACAAGAGTTTACAAGTTATTTCCATGTACAAACGGGTCAAGAATGAAGCTACAAGTTCTTTTCAAGTTCGAACGAGTCAAGAATGAAGCCGTAAATTGCTATGAATTGTTTTCATGTTAAAACGAGCTAAGAATGATCCTACAAGAGTTTACAAGTCGTTTCCATGTACAAACGGGTCAAGAATGACGCTACAAGTTATTTTCAAGTTCGAAAGAGTCAAGAATGAAGCCTTAAATTGCTATGAATTGTTTTCATGTTCAAATGAGTTAAGAATGATCCTACAAGAGTTTACAAGTTATTTCCACGTACAAACGGGTCAAGAATGAAGCTACAAGTTCTTTTCAAGTTCGAACGAGTCAAGAATGAAGCCGTAAATTGCTATGAATTGTTTTCATGTTCAAACGAGCTAAGAATGATCCTACAAGAGTTTACAAGTTGTTTCCATGTACAAACGGGTAAAGAATGAAGCTCCAAGTTGTTTTCAAGTTAGAACGAGTCAAGAATGAAGCCTTAAATTGCTATGAATTGTCATGTTCAAACGAGCTAAGAATGATCCTACAAGAGTTTACAAGTTGTTTCCATGTACAAACGGGTCAAGAATGAAGCTACAAGTTCTTTTCAAGTTCGAACGAGTCAAGAATGAAGCCGTAAATTGCTATGAATTGTTTTCATGTTCAAACGAGCTAAGAATGATCCTACAAGAGTTTACAAGTTGTTTCCATGTACAAACAGGTCAAGAAGGAAGCTCCAAGTTGTTTTCAAGTTCGAACGAGTTATAGCCTCAAATTGCTACGAATTGTTTTCATGTTCAAAGAGTTAAGAATGATCCTACTAGAGTTTACCAGTTGTTTCCATGTACAAATGGGTCAAGAATGAAGCTAAAGTTGTTTTCAAGTTCGAACGAGTCAAGAATGAAGCCGTAAATTGCTATGAATTGTTTTCATGTTCAAACGAGCTAAGAATGATCCTACAAGAGTTTACAAGTTATTTCCACGTACAAACGGGTCAAGAATGAAGCTACAAGTTATTTTCAAGTTCGAAAGAGTGAAGAATGAAGCCTTAAATTGCTATGAATTGTTTTCATGTTCAAATGAGTTAAGAATGATCCTACAAGAGTTTACAAGTTGTTTCCATGTACAAACGGGTCAAGAATGAAGCTACAAGTTGTTTTCAAGTTCGAACGAGTTAAGAATGAAGCCTCAAATTGCTAAGAATTGTATTCATGTTCAAATGAGTTAAGAATAATCCTACAAGAGTTTACAAGTTGTTTCCATCTACAAACGGGTCAAGAATGAAGCTAGAAGTTGTTTTCAAGTTCGAACGAGTCAAGAATGAAGCCGTAAATTGCTATGAATTGTTTTCATGTTCAAACGAGCTAAGAATGATCCTACAAGAGTTTACAAGTTGTTTCCATGTACAAACAGGTCAAGAAGGAAGCTCCAAGTTGTTTTCAAGTTCGAACGAGTTATAGCCTCAAATTGCTACGAATTGTTTTCATGTTCAAAGAGTTAAGAATGATCCTACAAGAGTTTACCAGTTGTTTCCATGTACAAATGGGTCAAGAATGAAGCTAAAAGTTGTTTTCAAGTTCGAATAAGTCAAGAATGAAGCCTTAAATTGCTATGAATCGTTTTCATGTTCAAACGAGCTAAGAATGATCCTACAAGAGTTTACAAGTTGTTTCCATGTACAAACGGGTCAAGAATGAAGCTACAAGTTGTTTTCAAGTTCGAACGAGTAAAGAATGAAGCCTCAAATTGCTAAGAATTGTATTCATGTTCAAATGAGTTAAGAATAATCCTACAAGAGTTTACAAGTTGTTTCCATCTACAAACGGGTCAAGAATGAAGCTAGAAGTTGTTTTCAAGTTCGAACGAGTCAAGAATGAAGCCTTAAATTGCTATGAATTGTTTTCATGTTCAAACGAGCTAAGAATGATCCTACAAGAGTTTACAAGTTGTTTCCATGTACAAACAGGTCAAGAAGGAAGCTCCAAGTTGTTTTCAAGTTCGAACGAGTTATAGCCTCAAATTGCTACGAATTGTTTTCATGTTCAAAGAGTTAAGAATGATCCTACTAGAGTTTACCAGTTGTTTCCATGTACAAATGGGTCAAGAATGAAGCTAAAGTTGTTTTCAAGTTCGAACGAGTCAAGAATGAAGCCGTAAATTGCTATGAATTGTTTTCATGTTCAAACGAGCTAAGAATGATCCTACATGAGTTACAACATGTTTCCATGTACAAACGGGTCAAGATGAAGATACAAGTTGTTTTCAAGATCGAACGAGTTAAGAATGAAGCCTCAAATTGCTAAAAATTGTATTCATGTTCAAATGAGTTAAGAATAATCCTACAAGAGTTTACAAGTTGTTTCCATCTACAAACGGGTCAAGAATGAAGCTAGAAGTTGTTTTCAAGTTCGAACGAGTCAAGAAGGAAGCCGTAAATTGCTATGAATCGTTTTCATGTTCAAACGAGCTAAGAATGATCCTACAAGAGTTTACAAGTTGTTTCCATGTACAAACGGGTCAAGAATGAAGCTACAAGTTGTTTTCAAGTTCGAACGAGTCAAGAATGAAGCCGTAAATTGCTATGAATTGTTTTCATGTTCAAACGAGCTAAGAATGATCCTACATGAGTTACAACATGTTTCCATGTACAAACGGGTCAAGATGAAGATACAAGTTGTTTTCAAGATCGAACGAGTTAAGAATGAAGCCTCAAATTGCTAAGAATTGTATTCATGTTCAAATGAGTTAAGAATAATCCTACAAGAGTTTACAAGTTGTTTCCATCTACAAACGGGTCAAGAATGAAGCTAGAAGTTGTTTTCAAGTTCGAACGAGTCAAGAATGAAGCCTTAAATTGCTATGAATTGTTTTCATGTTGAAATGAGCTAAGAATGATCCTACAAGAGTTTACAAGTTGTTTCCATGTACAAACGGGTCAAGAATGAAGCTCCAAGTTGTTTTCAAGTTCGAACGAGTTATAGCCTCAAATTGCTACGAATTGTTTTCATGTTCAAAGAGTTAAGAATGATCCTACAAGAGTTTACCAGTTGTTTCCATGTACAAATGGGTCAAGAATGAAGCTAAAAGTTGTTTTCAAGTTAGAATAAGTCAAGAATGAAGCCTTAAATTGCTATGAATCGTTTTCATGTTCAAACGAGCTAAGAATGATCCTACAAGAGTTTACAAGTTGTTTCCATGTACAAACGGGTCAAGAATGAAGCTACAAGTTGTTTTCAAGTTCGAACGAGTCAAGAATGAAGCCGTAAATTGCTATGAATTGTTTTCATGTTCAAACGAGCTAAGAATGATCATACATGAGTTACAACATGTTTCCATGTACAAACGGGTGAAGATGAAGATACAAGTTGTTTTCAAGATCGAACGAGTTAAGAATGAAGCCTCAAATTGCTAAGATTTGTATTCATGTTCAAATGAGTTAAGAATAATCCTACAAGAGTTTACAAGTTGTTTCCATCTACAAACGGGTCAAGAATGAAGCTAGAAGTTGTTTTCAAGTTCGAACGAGTCAAGAATGAAGCCTTAAATTGCTATGAATTATTTTCATGTTGAAACGAGCTAAGAATGATCCTACAAGAGTTTACAAGTTGTTTCCATGTACAAACGGGTCAAGAATGAAGCTCCAAGTTGTTTTCAAGTTCGAACGAGTTATAGCCTCAAATTGCTACGAATTGTTTTCATGTTCAAAGAGTTAAGAATGATCCTACAAGAGTTTACCAGTTGTTTCCATGTACAAATGGGCCAAGAATGAAGCTAAAAGTTGTTTTCAAGTTCGAATAAGTCAAGAATGAGGCCTTAAATTGCTATGAATCGTTTACATGTTCAAACGAGCTAAGAATGATCCTACAAGAGTTTACAAGTTGTTTCCATGTACAAACGGGTCAAGAATGAAGCTACAAGTTGTTTTCAAGTTCGAACGAGTCAAGAATGAAGCCGTAAATTGCTATGAATTGTTTTCATGTTCAAACGAGCTAAGAATGATCCTACATGAGTTACAACATGTTTCCATGTACAAACGGGTCAAGATGAAGATACAAGTTGTTTTCAAGATCGAACGAGTTAAGAATGAAGCCTCAAATTGCTAAGAATTGTATTCATGTTCAAATGAGTTAAGAATAATCCTACAAGAGTTTACAAGTTGTTTCCATCTACAAACGAGTCAAGAATGAAGCTACAAGTTGTTTTCAAGTTCGAACGAGTCAAGAATGAAGCCTTAAATTGCTATGAATTGTTTTCATGTTGAAACCAGCTAAGAATGATCCTACAAGAGTTTACAAGTTGTTTCCATGTACAAACAGGTCAAGAAGGAAGCTCCAAGTTGTTTTCAAGTTCGAACGAGTTATAGCCTCAAATTGCTACGAATTGTTTTCATGTTCAAAGAGTTAAGAATGATCCTACAAGAGTTTACCAGTTGTTTCCATGTACAAATGGGTCAAGAATGAAGCTAAAAGTTGTTTTCAAGTTAGAATAAGTCAAGAATGAAGCCTTAAATTGCTATGAATCGTTTTCATGTTCAAACGAGCTAAGAATGATCCTACAAGAGTTTACAAGTTGTTTCCATGTACAAACGGGTCAAGAATGAAGCTACAAGTTGTTTTCAAGTTCGAACGAGTCAAGAATGAAGCCGTAAATTGCTATGAATTGTTTTCATGTTCAAACGAGCTAAGAATGATCCTACATGAGTTACAACATGTTTCCATGTACAAACGGGTGAAGATGAAGAAACAAGTTGTTTTCAAGATCGAACGAGTTAAGAATGAAGCCTCAAATTGCTAAGATTTGTATTCATGTTCAAATGAGTTAAGAATAATCCTACAAGAGTTTACAAGTTGTTTCCATCTACAAACGGGTCAAGAATGAAGCTAGAAGTTGTTTTCAAGTTCGAACGAGTCAAGAATGAAGCCTTAAATTGCTATGAATTATTTTCATGTTGAAACGAGCTAAGAATGATCCTACAAGAGTTTACAAGTTGTTTCCATGTACAAACGGGTCAAGAATGAAGCTCCAAGTTGTTTTCAAGTTCGAACGAGTTATAGCCTCAAATTGCTACGAATTATTTTCATGTTCAAAGAGTTAAGAATGATCCTACAAGAGTTTACCAGTTGTTTCCATGTACAAATGGGTCAAGAATGAAGCTACAAGTTGTTTTCAAGTTCGAACGAGTCAAGAATGAAGCCGTAAATTGCTATGAATTGTTTTCATGTTCAAACGAGCTAAGAATGATCCTACATGAGTTACAACATGTTTCCATGTACAAACGGGTCAAGATGAAGATACAAGTTGTTTTCAAGATCGAACGAGTTAAGAATGAAGCCTCAAATTGCTAAGAATTGTATTCATGTTCAAATGAGTTAAGAATAATCCTACAAGAGTTTACAAGTTGTTTCCATCTACAAACGGGTCAAGAATGAAGCTAGAAGTTGTTTTCAAGTTCGAACGAGTCAAGAATGAAGCCTTAAATTGCTATGAATTGTTTTCATGTTGAAATGAGCTAAGAATGATCCTACAAGAGTTTACAAGTTGTTTCCATGTACAAACGGGTCAAGAATGAAGCTCCAAGTTGTTTTCAAGTTCGAACGAGTTATAGCCTCAAATTGCTACGAATTGTTTTCATGTTCAAAGAGTTAAGAATGATCCTACAAGAGTTTACCAGTTGTTTCCATGTACAAATGGGTCAAGAATGAAGCTAAAAGTTGTTTTCAAGTTAGAATAAGTCAAGAATGAAGCCTTAAATTGCTATGAATCGTTTTCATGTTCAAACGAGCTAAGAATGATCCTACAAGAGTTTACAAGTTGTTTCCATGTACAAACGGGTCAAGAATGAAGCTACAAGTTGTTTTCAAGTTCGAACGAGTCAAGAATGAAGCCGTAAATTGCTATGAATTGTTTTCATGTTCAAACGAGCTAAGAATGATCCTACATGAGTTACAACATGTTTCCATGTACAAACGGGTGAAGATGAAGATACAAGTTGTTTTCAAGATCGAACGAGTTAAGAATGAAGCCTCAAATTGCTAAGATTTGTATTCATGTTCAAATGAGTTAAGAATAATCCTACAAGAGTTTACAAGTTGTTTCCATCTACAAACGGGTCAAGAATGAAGCTAGAAGTTGTTTTCAAGTTCGAACGAGTCAAGAATGAAGCCTTAAATTGCTATGAATTATTTTCATGTTGAAACGAGCTAAGAATGATCCTACAAGAGTTTACAAGTTGTTTCCATGTACAAACGGGTCAAGAATGAAGCTCCAAGTTGTTTTCAAGTTCGAACGAGTTATAGCCTCAAATTGCTACGAATTGTTTTCATGTTCAAAGAGTTAAGAATGATCCTACAAGAGTTTACCAGTTGTTTCCATGTACAAATGGGCCAAGAATGAAGCTAAAAGTTGTTTTCAAGTTCGAATAAGTCAAGAATGAGGCCTTAAATTGCTATGAATCGTTTACATGTTCAAACGAGCTAAGAATGATCCTACAAGAGTTTACAAGTTGTTTCCATGTACAAACGGGTCAAGAATGAAGCTACAAGTTGTTTTCAAGTTCGAACGAGTCAAGAATGAAGCCGTAAATTGCTATGAATTGTTTTCATGTTCAAACGAGCTAAGAATGATCCTACATGAGTTACAACATGTTTCCATGTACAAACGGGTCAAGATGAAGATACAAGTTGTTTTCAAGATCGAACGAGTTAAGAATGAAGCCTCAAATTGCTAAGAATTGTATTCATGTTCAAATGAGTTAAGAATAATCCTACAAGAGTTTACAAGTTGTTTCCATCTACAAACGAGTCAAGAATGAAGCTACAAGTTGTTTTCAAGTTCGAACGAGTCAAGAATGAAGCCTTAAATTGCTATGAATTGTTTTCATGTTGAAACGAGCTAAGAATGATCCTACAAGAGTTTACAAGTTGTTTCCATGTACAAACAGGTCAAGAAGGAAGCTCCAAGTTGTTTTCAAGTTCGAACGAGTTATAGCCTCAAATTGCTACGAATTGTTTTCATGTTCAAAGAGTTAAGAATGATCCTACAAGAGTTTACCAGTTGTTTCCATGTACAAATGGGTCAAGAATGAAGCTAAAAGTTGTTTTCAAGTTAGAATAAGTCAAGAATGAAGCCTTAAATTGCTATGAATCGTTTTCATGTTCAAACGAGCTAAGAATGATCCTACAAGAGTTTACAAGTTGTTTCCATGTACAAACGGGTCAAGAATGAAGCTACAAGTTGTTTTCAAGTTCGAACGAGTCAAGAATGAAGCCGTAAATTGCTATGAATTGTTTTCATGTTCAAACGAGCTAAGAATGATCCTACATGAGTTACAACATGTTTCCATGTACAAACGGGTGAAGATGAAGAAACAAGTTGTTTTCAAGATCGAACGAGTTAAGAATGAAGCCTCAAATTGCTAAGATTTGTATTCATGTTCAAATGAGTTAAGAATAATCCTACAAGAGTTTACAAGTTGTTTCCATCTACAAACGGGTCAAGAATGAAGCTAGAAGTTGTTTTCAAGTTCGAACGAGTCAAGAATGAAGCCTTAAATTGCTATGAATTATTTTCATGTTGAAACGAGCTAAGAATGATCCTACAAGAGTTTACAAGTTGTTTCCATGTACAAACGGGTCAAGAATGAAGCTCCAAGTTGTTTTCAAGTTCGAACGAGTTATAGCCTCAAATTGCTACGAATTATTTTCATGTTCAAAGAGTTAAGAATGATCCTACAAGAGTTTACCAGTTGTTTCCATGTACAAATGGGTCAAGAATGAAGCTAAAAGTTGTTTTCAAGTTCGAATAAGTCAAGAATGAAGCCTTAAATTGCTATGAATCGTTTTCATGTTCAAACGAGCTAAGAATGATCCTACAAGAGTTTACAAGTTGTTTCCATGTACAAACGGGTCAAGAATGAAGCTACAAGTTGTTTTCAAGTTCGAACGAGTCAAGAATGAAGCCGTAAATTGCTATGAATTGTTTTCATGTTCAAACGAGCTAAGAATGATCCTACATGAGTTACAACATGTTTCCATGTACAAACGGGTCAAGATGAAGATACAAGTTGTTTTCAAGATCGAACGAGTTAAGAATGAAGCCTCAAATTGCTAAGAATTGTATTCATGTTCAAATGAGTTAAGAATAATCCTACAAGAGTTTACAAGTTGTTTCCATCTACAAACGGGTCAAGAATGAAGCTAGAAGTTGTTTTCAAGTTCGAACGAGTCAAGAATGAAGCCTTAAATTGCTATGAATTGTTTTCATGTTGAAATGAGCTAAGAATGATCCTACAAGAGTTTACAAGTTGTTTCCATGTACAAACGGGTCAAGAATGAAGCTCCAAGTTGTTTTCAAGTTCGAACGAGTTATAGCCTCAAATTGCTACGAATTGTTTTCATGTTCAAAGAGTTAAGAATGATCCTACAAGAGTTTACCAGTTGTTTCCATGTACAAATGGGTCAAGAATGAAGCTAAAAGTTATTTTCAAGTTCGAATAAGTCAAGAATGAAGCCTTAAATTGCTATGAATCGTTTACATGTTCAAACGAGCTAAGAATGATCCTACAAGAGTTTACAAGTTGTTTCCATGTACAAACGGGTCAAGAATGAAGCTACAAGTTGTTTTCAAGTTCGAACGAGTCAAGAATGAAGCCGTAAATTGCTATGAATTGTTTTCATGTTCAAACGAGCTAAGAATGATCCTACATGAGTTACAACATGTTTCCATGTACAAACGGGTCAAGATGAAGATATAAGTTGTTTTCAAGATCGAACGAGTTAAGAATGAAGCCTCAAATTGCTAAGAATTGTATTCATGTTCAAATGAGTTAAGAATAATCCTACAAGAGTTTACAAGTTGTTTCCATCTACAAACGGGTCAAGAATGAAGCTAGAAGTTGTTTTCAAGTTCGAACGAGTCAAGAATGAAGCCTTAAATTGCTATGAATTGTTTTCATGTTGAAATGAGCTAAGAATGATCCTACAAGAGTTTACAAGTTGTTTCCATGTACAAACGGGTCAAGAATGAAGCTCCAAGTTGTTTTCAAGTTCGAACGAGTTATAGCCTCAAATTGCTACGAATTGTTTTCATGTTCAAAGAGTTAAGAATGATCCTACAAGAGTTTACCAGTTGTTTCCATGTACAAATGGGTCAAGAATGAAGCTAAAAGTTGTTTTCAAGTTCGAATAAGTCAAGAATGAAGCCTTAAATTGCTATGAATCGTTTACATGTTCAAACGAGCTAAGAATGATCCTACAAGAGTTTACAAGTTGTTTCCATGTACAAACGGGTCAAGAATGAAGCTACAAGTTGTTTTCAAGTTCGAACGAGTCAAGAATGAAGCCGTAAATTGCTATGAATTGTTTTCATGTTCAAACGAGCTAAGAATGATCCTACATGAGTTACAACATGTTTCCATGTACAAACGGGTCAAGATGAAGATACAAGTTGTTTTCAAGATCGAACGAGTTAAGAATGAAGCCTCAAATTGCTAAGAATTGTATTCATGTTCAAATGAGTTAAGAATAATCCTACAAGAGTTTACAAGTTGTTTCCATCTACAAACGAGTCAAGAATGAAGCTACAAGTTGTTTTCAAGTTCGAACGAGTTATAGCCTCAAATTGCTACGAATTGTTTTCATGTTCAAAGAGTTAAGAATGATCCTACAAGAGTTTACCAGTTGTTTCCATATACAAATGGGTCAAGAATGAAGCTAAAAGTTGTTTTCAAGTTCGAATAAGTCAAGAATGAAGCCTTAAATTGCTATGAATCGTTTACATGTTCAAACGAGCTAAGAATGATCCTACAAGAGTTTACAAGTTGTTTCCATGTACAAACGGGTCAAGAATGAAGCTACAAGTTGTTTTCAAGTTCGAACGAGTCAAGAATGAAGCCGTAAATTGCTATGAATTGTTTTCATGTTCAAACGAGCTAAGAATGATCCTACATGAGTTACAACATGTTTCCATGTACAAACGGGTCAAGATGAAGATACAAGTTGTTTTCAAGATCGAACGAGTTAAGAATGAAGCCTCAAATTGCTAAGAATTGTATTCATGTTCAAATGAGTTAAGAATAATCCTACAAGAGTTTACAAGTTGTTTCCATCTACAAACGAGTCAAGAATGAAGCTACAAGTTGTTTTCAAGTTCGAACGAGTTATAGCCTCAAATTGCTACGAATTGTTTTCATGTTCAAAGAGTTAAGAATGATCCTACAAGAGTTTACCAGTTGTTTCCATGTACAAATGGGTCAAGAATGAAGCTAAAAGTTGTTTTCAAGTTAGACTAAGTCAAGAATGAAGCCTTAAATTGCTATGAATCGTTTTCATGTTCAAACGAGCTAAGAATGATCCTACAAGAGTTTACAAGTTGTTTCCATGTACAAACGGGTCAAGAATGAAGCTACAAGTTGTTTTCAAGTTCGAACGAGTCAAGAATGAAGCCGTAAATTGCTATGAATTGTTTTCATGTTCAAACGAGCTAAGAATGATCCTACATGAGTTACAACATGTTTCCATGTACAAACGGGTGAAGATGAAGATACAAGTTGTTTTCAAGATCGAACGAGTTAAGAATGAAGCCTCAAATTGCTAAGATTTGTATTCATGTTCAAATGAGTTAAGAATAATCCTACAAGAGTTTACAAGTTGTTTCCATCTACAAACGGGTCAAGAATGAAGCTAGAAGTTGTTTTCAAGTTCGAACGAGTCAAGAATGAAGCCTTAAATTGCTATGAATTATTTTCATGTTGAAACGAGCTAAGAATGATCCTACAAGAGTTTACAAGTTGTTTCCATGTACAAACGGGTCAAGAATGAAGCTCCAAGTTGTTTTCAAGTTCGAACGAGTTATAGCCTCAAATTGCTACGAATTGTTTTCATGTTCAAAGAGTTAAGAATGATCCTACAAGAGTTTACCAGTTGTTTCCATGTACAAATGGGTCAAGAATGAAGCTAAAAGTTGTTTTCAAGTTCGAATAAGTCAAGAATGAAGCCTTAAATTGCTATGAATCGTTTACATGTTCAAACGAGCTAAGAATGATCCTACAAGAGTTTACAAGTTGTTTCCATGTACAAACGGGTCAAGAATGAAGCTACAAGTTGTTTTCAAGTTCGAACGAGTCAAGAATGAAGCCGTAAATTGCTATGAATTGTTTTCATGTTCAAACGAGCTAAGAATGATCCTACATGAGTTACAACATGTTTCCATGTACAAACGGGTCAAGATGAAGATACAAGTTGTTTTCAAGTTCGAA
Organism: Oenanthe sinensis; assembly: GCA_028671895.1. Classification (NCBI taxonomy): domain Eukaryota; kingdom Viridiplantae; phylum Streptophyta; class Magnoliopsida; order Apiales; family Apiaceae; genus Oenanthe; species Oenanthe sinensis. The sequence goes on along the minus strand of CM053799.1, from coordinate 29,517,261 downwards.
CGAGTTAAGAATGAAGCCTCAAATTGCTAAGAATTGTATTCATGTTCAAATGAGTTAAGAATAATCCTACAAGAGTTTACAAGTTGTTTCCATCTACAAACGAGTCAAGAATGAAGCTACAAGTTGTTTTCAAGTTCGAACGAGTCAAGAATGAAGCCTTAAATTGCTATGAATTGTTTTCATGTTGAAACGAGCTAAGAATGATCCTACAAGAGTTTACAAGTTGTTTCCATGTACAAACAGGTCAAGAAGGAAGCTCCAAGTTGTTTTCAAGTTCGAACGAGTTATAGCCTCAAATTGCTACGAATTGTTTTCATGTTCAAAGAGTTAAGAATGATCCTACAAGAGTTTACCAGTTGTTTCCATGTACAAATGGGTCAAGAATGAAGCTAAAAGTTGTTTTCAAGTTAGAATAAGTCAAGAATGAAGCCTTAAATTGCTATGAATCGTTTTCATGTTCAAACGAGCTAAGAATGATCCTACAAGAGTTTACAAGTTGTTTCCATATACAAACGGGTCAAGAATGAAGCTACAAGTTGTTTTCAAGTTCGAACGAGTCAAGAATGAAGCCGTAAATTGCTATGAATTGTTTTCATGTTCAAACGAGCTAAGAATGATCCTACATGAGTTACAACATGTTTCCATGTACAAACGGGTGAAGATGAAGATACAAGTTGTTTTCAAGATCGAACGAGTTAAGAATGAAGCCTCAAATTGCTAAGATTTGTATTCATGTTCAAATGAGTTAAGAATAATCCTACAAGAGTTTACAAGTTGTTTCCATCTACAAACGGGTCAAGAATGAAGCTAGAAGTTGTTTTCAAGTTCGAACGAGTCAAGAATGAAGCCTTAAATTGCTATGAATTATTTTCATGTTGAAACGAGCTAAGAATGATCCTACAAGAGTTTACAAGTTGTTTCCATGTACAAACGGGTCAAGAATGAAGCTCCAAGTTGTTTTCAAGTTCGAACTAGTTATAGCCTCAAATTGCTACGAATTGTTTTCATGTTCAAAGAGTTAAGAATGATCCTACAAGAGTTTACCAGTTGTTTCCATGTACAAATGGGTCAAGAATGAAGCTAAAAGTTGTTTTCAAGTTCGAATAAGTCAAGAATGAAGCCTTAAATTGCTATGAATCGTTTTCATGTTCAAACGAGCTAAGAATGATCCTACAAGAGTTTACAAGTTGTTTCCATGTACAAACGGGTCAAGAATGAAGCTACAAGTTGTTTTCAAGTTCGAACGAGTTATAGCCTCAAATTGCTACGAATTGTTTTCATGTTCAAAGAGTTAAGAATGATCCTACTAGAGTTTACCAGTTGTTTCCATGTACAAATGGGTCAAGAATGAAGCTAAAGTTGTTTTCAAGTTCGAACGAGTCAAGAATGAAGCCGTAAATTCCTATGAATTGTTTTCATGTTCAAACGAGCTAAGAATGATCCTACATGAGTTACAACTTGTTTCCATGTACAAACGGGTCAAGATGAAGATACAAGTTGTTTTCAAGATCGAACGAGTTAAGAATGAAGCCTCAAATTGCTAAAAATTGTATTCATGTTCAAATGAGTTAAGAATAATCCTACAAGAGTTTACAAGTTGTTTCCATCTACAAACGGGTCAAGAATGAAGCTAGAAGTTGTTTTCAAGTTCGAACGAGTCAAGAATGAAGCCGTAAATTGCTATGAATCGTTTTCATGTTCAAACGAGCTAAGAATGATCCTACAAGAGTTTACAAGTTGTTTCCATGTACAAACGGGTCAAGAATGAAGCTACAAGTTGTTTTCAAGTTCGAACGAGTCAAGAATGAAGCCGTAAATTTCTATGAATTGTTTTCATGTTCAAACGAGCTAAGAATGATCCTACATGAGTTACAACATGTTTCCATGTACAAACGGGTCAAGATGAAGATACAAGTTGTTTTCAAGATCGAACGAGTTAAGAATGAAGCCTCAAATTGCTAAGAATTGTATTCATGTTCAAATGAGTTAAGAATAATCCTACAAGAGTTTACAAGTTGTTTCCATCTACAAACGAGTCAAGAATGAAGCTACAAGTTGTTTTCAAGTTCGAACGAGTCAAGAATGAAGCCTTAAATTGCTATGAATTGTTTTCATGTTGAAACGAGTTAAGAATGATCCTACAAGAGTTTACAAGTTGTTTCCATGTACAAACAGGTCAAGAAGGAAGCTCCAAGTTGTTTTCAAGTTCGAACGAGTTATAGCCTCAAATTGCTACGAATTGTTTTCATGTTCAAAGAGTTAAGAATGATCCTACAAGAGTTTACCAGTTGTTTCCATGTACAAATGGGTCAAGAATGAAGCTAAAAGTTGTTTTCAAGTTCGAATAAGTCAAGAATGAAGCCTTAAATTGCTATGAATCGTTTTCATGTTCAAACGAGCTAAGAATGATCCTACAAGAGTTTACAAGTTGTTTCCATGTACAAACGGGTCAAGAATGAAGCTACAAGTTGTTTTCAAGTTCGAACGAGTCAAGAATGAAGCCGTAAATTGCTATGAATCGTTTTCATGTTCAAACGAGCTAAGAATGATCCTACATGAGTTACAACATGTTTCCATGTACAAACGGGTCAAGATGAAGATACAAGTTGTTTTCAAGATCGAACGAGTCAAGAATGAAGCCGTAAATTGCTATGAATTGTATTCATGTTCAAATGAGTTAAGAATAATCCTACAAGAATTTACAAGTTGTTTCCATCTACAAACGGGTCAAGAATGAAGCTAGAAGTTGTTTTCAAGTTTGAACGAGTCAAGAATGAAGCCTTAAATTGCTATGAATCGTTTTCATGTTCAAACGAGCTAAGAATGATCCTACAGGAGTTTACATGTTGTTTCCATGTAGAAACGGGTCAAGAATGAAGCTACAAATTGTTTTCAAGTTCGAACGAGTCAAGAATGAAGCCGTAAATTGCTATGAATTGTTTTCATGTTGAAACGAGCTAAGAATGATCCTACAAGATTTAACAAGTTGTTTCCATGTACAAACGGGTCAAGAATGAAGCTCCAAGTTGTTTTCAAGTTAGAAAGAGTGAAGAATGAAGCCTTAAATTGCTATGAATTGTGTTCATGTTCAAACGAGCTGAGAATGATCCTGCAAGAGTTTACAAGTTGTATCCATGTACAAACGGGTCAAGAAGGAAGCTCCAAGTTGTTTTCAAGTTCGAACGAGTTATAGCCTCAAATTGCTACGAATTGTTTTCATGTTCAAAATGAGTTAAGAATGATCCTACAAGAGTTTACAAGTTGTTTCCATGTACAAATGGGTCAAGAATGAAGCTACAAGTTGTTTTCAAGTTCGAACGAGTCAAGAATGAAGGCTTAAATTGCTATGAATTGTTTTCATGTTTAAACGAGCTAAGAATGATCCTACAAGAGTTTACAAGTTGTTTCCATGTACAAACGGGTCAAGAAGGAAGCTCCAAGTTGTTTTCAAGTTCGAACGAGTTATAGCCTCAAATTGCTACGAATTGTTTTCATGTTCAAAATGAGTTAAGAATGATCCTACAAGAGTTTACAAGTTGTTTCCATGTACAAATGGGTCAAGAATGAAGCTACAAGTTGTTTTCAAGTTCGAACGAGTCAAGAATGAAGGCTTAAATTGCTATGAATTGTTTTCATGTTTAAACGAGCTAAGAATGATCCTACGAGAGTTTACAAGTTGTTTCCATGTACAAACGGGTCAAGAATGAAGCTACAAGTTGTTTTCAAGTTCGAACGAGTCAAGAATGAAGCCGTAAATTGCTATGAATTGTTTTCATGTTCAAACGAGCTAAGAATGATCCTACATGAGTTACAACATGTTTCCATGTACAAACGGGTCAAGATGAAGATACAAGTTGTTTTCAAGATCGAACGAGTTAAGAATGAAGACTCAAATTGCTATGAATTGTCATGTTCAAACAAAGCTAAGAATGATCCTACAAGAGTTTACAAGTTGTTTCCATGTACAAACGGGTCAAGAATGAAGCTCCAAGTTGTTTTCAAGTTAGAACGAGTCAAGAATGAAGCCTTAAATTGCTATGAATTGTGTTCATGTTCAAACGAGCTAAGAATGATCCTACATGAGTTTACAACTTGTTTCCATGTACAAACGGGTCAAGAATGAAGATACAAGTTATTTTCAAGTTCGAACGAGTTAAGAATGAAGCCTCATATTGCTAAGAATTGTATTCATGTTCAAATTAGTTAAGAATAATCCTACACGAGTTTACAAGTTGTTTCCATCTACAAACGGGTCAAGAATGAAGCTACAAGTTATTTTCAAGTTCGAATAAGTCAAGAATGAAGCCTTAAATTGCTATGAATCGTTTTCATGTTCAAACGAGCTAAGAATGATCCTACAAGAGTTTACAAGTTGTTTCCATGTACAAACGGGTCAAGAAGGAAGCTCCAAGTTGTTTTCAAGTTCGAACGAGTTATAGCCTCAAATTGCTACGAATTGTTTTCATGTTCAAAATGAGTTAAGAATGATCCTACAAGAGTTTACAAGTTGTTTCCATGTACAAATGGGTCAAGAATGAAGCTACAAGTTGTTTTCAAGTTCGAACGAGTCAAGAATGAAGGCTTAAATTGCTATGAATTGTTTTCATGTTTAAACGAGCTAAGAATGATCCTACGAGAGTTTACAAGTTGTTTCCATGTACAAACGGGTCAAGAATGAAGCTACAAGTTGTTTTCAAGTTCGAACGAGTCAAGAATGAAACCGTAAATTGCTATGAATTGTTTTCAGGTTCAAACGAGCTAAGAATGATCCTACATGAGTTACAACATGTTTCCATGTACAAACGGGTCAAGATGAAGATACAAGTTGTTTTCAAGATCGAACGAGTTAAGAATGAAGCCTCAAATTGCTAAGAATTGTATTCATGTTCAAATGAGTTAAGAATAATCCTACAAGAGTTTACAAGTTGTTTCCATCTACAAACGGGTCAAGAATGAAGCTAGAAGTTGTTTTCAAGTTCGAACGAGTCAAGAATGAAGCCTTAAATTGCTATGAATCATTTTCATGTTCAAACGAGCTAAGAATGATCCTACAGGAGTTTACAAGTTGTTTCCATGTAGAAACGGGTAAAGAATGAAGCTACAAGTTATTTTCAAGTTCGAACGAGTCAAGAATGAAGCCGTAAATTGCTATGAATTGTTTTCATGTTGAAACGAGCTAAGAATGATCCTACAAGAGTTTACAAGTTGTTTCCATGTACAAACGGGTCAAGAATGAAGCTCCAAGTTGTTTTCAAGTTAGAACGAGTCAAGAATGAAGCCTTAAATTGCTATGAATTGTGTTCATGTTCAAACGAGCTAAGAATGATCCTACATGACTTTACAACTTGTTTCCATGTACAAACGGGTCAAGAATGAAGATACAAGTTGTTTTCAAGTTCGAACGTGTTAAGAATGAAGCCTCGTATTGCTAAGAATTGTATTCATGTTCAAATTAGTTAAGAATAATCCTACACGAGTTTACAAGTTGTTTCCATCTACAAACGGGTCAAGAATGAAGCTACAAGTTATTTTCAAGTTCGAATAAGTCAAGAATGAAGCCTTAAATTGCTATGAATCGTTTTCATGTTCAAACGAGCTAAGAATGATCCTACAAGAGTTTACAAGTTGTTTCCATGTACAAACGGGTCAAGAAGGAAGCTCCAAGTTGTTTTCAAGTTCGAACGAGTTATAGCCTCAAATTGCTACGAATTGTTTTCATGTTCAAAATGAGTTAAGAATGATCCTACAAGAGTTTACAAGTTGTTTCCATGTACAAATGGGTCAAGAATGAAGCTACAAGTTGTTTTCAAGTTCGAACGAGTCAAGAATGAATGCTTAAATTGCTATGAATTGTTTTCATGTTTAAACGAGCTAAGAATGATCCTACGAGAGTTTACAAGTTGTTTCCATGTACAAACGGGTCAAGAATGAAGCTACAAGTTGTTTTCAAGTTCGAACGAGTCAAGAATGAAGCCGTAAATTGCTATGAATTGTTTTCATGTTCAAACGAGCTAAGAATGATCCTACAAGAGTTTACAAGTTGTTTCCATGTACAAACGGGTCAAGAAGGAAGCTCCAAGTTGTTTTCAAGTTCGAACGAGTTATAGCCTCAAATTGCTACGAATTGTTTTCATGTTCAAAGAGTTAAGAATGATCCTACAAGAGTTTACAAGTTGTTTCCATGTACAAACGGGTCAAGAATGAAGCTACAAGTATTTTTCAAGTTCGAACGAGTCAAGAATGAAGCCTTAAATTGCTATGAATTGTTTTCATGTTCAAACGAGCTAAGAATGATCCTACAAGAGTTTACAAGTTGTTTCCATGTACAAACGGCTCAATAATGAAGCTAAAAGTTGTTTTCAAGTTCGAACGAGTAAAGAATGAAGCCGTAAATTGCTATGAATTGTTTTCATGTTCAAACGAGCTAGGAATGATCCTACAAGAGTTTACAAGTTGTTTCCATGTACAAACGGGTAAAGAATGAAGCTAAAAATTGTTTTCAAGTTCGAACGAGTCAAGAATGAAGCCGTAAATTGCTATGAATTGTTTTCATGTTCAAACGAGCTAAGAATGATCCTACACGAGTTTACAAGTTGTTTCCATCTACAAACGGGTCAAGAATGAAGCTCCAAGTTGTTTTCAAGTTAGAACGAGTCAAAAATGAAGCCTTAAATTGCTATGAATTGTTTTCATGTTTAAACGTGCTAAGAATGATCCTACAAGAGTTTACCAGTTATTTCCATGTACAAACGGGTCAAGAATGAAGCTACAAGTTATTTTCAAGTTCGAATAAGTCAAGAATGAAGCCTTAAATTGCTATGAATTGTGTTCATGTTCAAATGAGCTAAGAATGATCCTACAAGAGTTTACAAGTTGTTTCCATGTAGAAACGGGTCAAGAATGAAGCTACAAGTTATTTTCAAGTTCGAACGAGTCAAGAATGAAGCCGTAAATTGCTATGAATTGTTTTCATGTTCAAACGAGCTAAGAATGATCCTACAAGAGTTTACAAGTTGTTTCCATGTACAAACGGCTCAATAATGAAGCTAAAAGTTGTTTTCAAGTTAGAACGAGTCAAGAATGAAGCCTTAAATTGCTATGAATTGTGTTCATGTTCAAACGAGCTAAGAATGATCCTACATGAGTTTACAACATGTTTCCATGTACAAACGGGTCAAGAATGAAGATACAAGATGTTTTCAAGTTCGAACGAGTTAAGAATGAAGCCTCATATTGCTAAGAATTGTATTCATGTTCAAATTAGTTAAGAATAATCCTACACGAGTTTACAAGTTGTTTCCATCTACAAACGGGTCAAGAATGAAGCTACAAGTTATTTTCAAGTTCGAATAAGTCAAGAATGAAGCCTTAAATTGCTATGAATCGTTTTCATGTTCAAACGAGCTAAGAATGATCCTACAAGAGTTTACAAGTTGTTTCCATGTACAAACGGGTCAAGAAGGAAGTTCCAAGTTGTTTTCAAGTTCGAACGAGTTATAGCCTCAAATTGCTACGAATTGTTTTCATGTTCAAAATGAGTTAAGAATGATCCTACAAGAGTTTACAAGTTGTTTCCATGTACAAATGGGTCAAGAATGAAGCTACAAGTTGTTTTCAAGTTCGAACGAGTCAAGAATGAAGGCTTAAATTGCTATGAATTGTTTTCATGTTTAAACGAGCTAAGAATGATCCTACGAGAGTTTACAAGTTGTTTCCATGTACAAACGGGTCAAGAATGAAGCTACAAGTTGTTTTCAAGTTCGAACGAGTCAAGAATGAAGCCGTAAATTGCTATGAATTGTTTTCATGTTCAAACGAGCTAAGAATGATCCTACAAGAGTTTACAAGTTGTTTCCATGTACAAACGGGTCAAGAATGAAGCTCCAAGTTGTTTTCAAGTTAGAACGAGTCAAGAATGAAGCCTTAAATTGCTATGAGTTGTCATGTTCAAACGAGCTAAGAATGATCCTACAAGAGTTTACAAGTTGTTTCCATGTACAAACGGGTCAAGAATGAAGCTACAAGTTCTTTTCAAGTTCGAACGAGTCAAGAATGAAGCCGTAAATTGCTATGAATTGTTTTCATGTTCAAACGAGCTAAGAATGATCCTACAAGAGTTTACAAGTTGTTTCCATGTACAAACGGGTCAAGAATGAAGCTCCAAGTTGTTTTCAAGTTAGAACGAGTCAAGAATGAGGCCTTAAATTGCTATGAATTGTCATGTTCAAACGAGCTACGAATGATCCTACAAGAGTTTACATGTTGTTTCCATGTACAAACGGGTCAAGAATGAAGCTCCAAGTTGTTTTCAAGTTCGAACGAGTCAAGAATGAAGCCGTAAATTGCTATGAATTGTTTTCATGTTCAAACGAGCTAAGAATGATCCTACAAGAGTTTACAAGTTATTTCCATGTACAAACAGGTCAAGAAGGAAGCTCCAAGTTGTTTTCAAGTTCGAAAGAGTTATAGCCTCAAATTGCTACGAATTGTTTTCATGTTCAAAGAGTTAAGAATGATCCTACAAGAGTTTACCAGTTGTTTCCATGTACAAATGGGTCAAGAATGAAGCTAAAAGTTGTTTTCAAGTTCGAATAAGTCAAGAATGAAGCCTTAAATTGCTATGAATCGTTTTCATGTTCAAACGAGCTAAGAATGATCCTACAAGAGTTACAAGTTGTTTCCATGTACAAACGGGTCAAGAATGATGCTACAAGTTGTTTTCAAGTTCGAACGAGTCAAGAATGAAGCCGTAAATTGCTATGAATTGTTTTCATGTTCAAACGAGCTAAGAATGATCCTACATGAGTTACAACATGTTTCCATGTACAAACGGGTCAAGATGAAGATACAAGTTGTTTTCAAGATCAAACGAGTTAAGAATGAAGCCTCAAATTGCTAAGAATTGTATTCATGTTCAAATGAGTTAAGAATAATCCTACAAGAGTTTACAAGTTGTTTCCATCTACAAACGGGTCAAGAATGAAGCTAGAAGTTGTTTTCAAGTTCGAACGAGTCAAGAATGAAGCCTTAAATTGCTATGAATTGTTTTCATGTTGAAACGAGCTAAGAATGATCCTACAAGAGTTTACAAGTTGTTTCCATGTACAAACGGGTCAAGAATGAAGCTCCAAGTTGTTTTCAAGTTCGAACGAGTTATAGCCTCAAATTGCTACGAATTGTTTTCATGTTCAAAGAGTTAAGAATGATCCTACAAGAGTTTACCAGTTGTTTCCATGTACAAATGGGTCAAGAATGAAGCTAAAAGTTGTTTTCAAGTTCGAATAAGTCAAGAATGAAGCCTTAAATTGCTATGAATCGTTTTAACGTTCAAACGAGCTAAGAATGATCCTACAAGAGTTACAAGTTGTTTCCATGTACAAACGGGTCAAGAATGAAGCTACAAGTTGTTTTCAAGTTCGAACGAGTCAAGAATGAAACCGTAAATTGCTATGAATTGTTTTCAGGTTCAAACGAGCTAAGAATGATCCTACATGAGTTACAACATGTTTCCATGTACAAACGGGTCAAGATGAAGATACAAGTTGTTTTCAAGATCGAACGAGTTAAGAATGAAGCCTCAAATTGCTAAGAATTGTATTCATGTTCAAATGAGTTAAGAATAATCCTACAAGAGTTTACAAGTTGTTTCCATCTACAAACGGGTCAAGAATGAAGCTAGAAGTTGTTTTCAAGTTCGAACGAGTCAAGAATGAAGCCTTAAATTGCTATGAATCGTTTTCATGTTCAAACGAGCTAAGAATGATCCTACAGGAGTTTACAAGTTGTTTCCATGTAGAAACGGGTAAAGAATGAAGCTACAAGTTATTTTCAAGTTCGAACGAGTCAAGAATGAAGCGGTAAATTGCTATGAATTGTTTTCATGTTGAAACGAGCTAAGAATGATCCTACAAGAGTTTACAAGTTGTTTCCATGTACAAACGGGTCAAGAATGAAGCTCCAAGTTGTTTTCAAGTTAGAACGAGTCAAGAATGAAGCCTTAAATTGCTATGAATTGTGTTCATGTTCAAACGAGCTAAGAATGATCCTACATGACTTTACAACTTGTTTCCATGTACAAACGGGTCAAGAATGAAGATACAAGTTGTTTTCAAGTTCGAACGTGTTAAGAATGAAGCCTCGTATTGCTAAGAATTGTATTCATGTTCGAATTAGTTAAGAATAATCCTACACGAGTTTACAAGTTGTTTCCATCTACAAACGGGTCAAGAATGAAGCTACAAGTTATTTTCAAGTTCGAATAAGTCAAGAATGAAGCCTTAAATTGCTATGAATCGTTTTCATGTTCAAACGAGCTAAGAATGATCCTACAAGAGTTTACAAGTTGTTTCCATGTACAAACGGGTCAAGAAGGAAGCTCCAAGTTGTTTTCAAGTTCGAACGAGTTATAGCCTCAAATTGCTACGAATTGTTTTCATGTTCAAAATGAGTTAAGAATGATCCTACAAGAGTTTACAAGTTGTTTCCATGTACAAATGGGTCAAGAATGAAGCTACAAGTTGTTTTCAAGTTCGAACGAGTCAAGAATGAAGGCTTAAATTGCTATGAATTGTTTTCATGTTTAAACGAGCTAAGAATGATCCTACGAGAGTTTACAAGTTGTTTCCATGTACAAACGGGTCAAGAATGAAGCTACAAGTTGTTTTCAAGTTCGAACGAGTCAAGAATGAAGCCGTAAATTGCTATGAATTGTTTTCATGTTCAAACGAGCTAAGAATGATCCTACAAGAGTTTACAAGTTGTTTCCATGTACAAACGGGTCAAGAATGAAGCTCCAAGTTGTTTTCAAGTTAGAACGAGTCAAGAATGAAGCCTTAAATTGCTATGAGTTGTCATGTTCAAACGAGCTAAGAATGATCCTACAAGAGTTTACAAGTTGTTTCCATGTACAAACGGGTCAAGAATGAAGCTACAAGTTCTTTTCAAGTTCGAACGAGTCAAGAATGAAGCCGTAAATTGCTATGAATTGTTTTCATGTTCAAACGAGCTAAGAATGATCCTACAAGAGTTTACAAGTTGTTTCCATGTACAAACGGGTCAAGAATGAAGCTCCAAGTTGTTTTCAAGTTAGAACGAGTCAAGAATGAGGCCTTAAATTGCTATGAATTGTCATGTTCAAACGAGCTACGAATGATCCTACAAGAGTTTACATGTTGTTTCCATGTACAAACGGGTCAAGAATGAAGCTCCAAGTTGTTTTCAAGTTCGAACGAGTCAAGAATGAAGCCGTAAATTGCTATGAATTGTTTTCATGTTCAAACGAGCTAAGAATGATCCTACAAGAGTTTACAAGTTATTTCCATGTACAAACAGGTCAAGAAGGAAGCTCCAAGTTGTTTTCAAGTTCGAAAGAGTTATAGCCTCAAATTGCTACGAATTGTTTTCATGTTCAAAGAGTTAAGAATGATCCTACAAGAGTTTACCAGTTGTTTCCATGTACAAATGGGTCAAGAATGAAGCTAAAAGTTGTTTTCAAGTTCGAATAAGTCAAGAATGAAGCCTTAAATTGCTATGAATCGTTTTCATGTTCAAACGAGCTAAGAATGATCCTACAAGAGTTACAAGTTGTTTCCATGTACAAACGGGTCAAGAATGATGCTACAAGTTGTTTTCAAGTTCGAACGAGTCAAGAATGAAGCCGTAAATTGCTATGAATTGTTTTCATGTTCAAACGAGCTAAGAATGATCCTACATGAGTTACAACATGTTTCCATGTACAAACGGGTCAAGATGAAGATACAAGTTGTTTTCAAGATCAAACGAGTTAAGAATGAAGCCTCAAATTGCTAAGAATTGTATTCATGTTCAAATGAGTTAAGAATAATCCTACAAGAGTTTACAAGTTGTTTCCATCTACAAACGGGTCAAGAATGAAGCTAGAAGTTGTTTTCAAGTTCGAACGAGTCAAGAATGAAGCCTTAAATTGCTATGAATTGTTTTCATGTTGAAACGAGCTAAGAATGATCCTACAAGAGTTTACAAGTTGTTTCCATGTACAAACGGGTCAAGAATGAAGCTCCAAGTTGTTTTCAAGTTCGAACGAGTTATAGCCTCAAATTGCTACGAATTGTTTTCATGTTCAAAGAGTTAAGAATGATCCTACAAGAGTTTACCAGTTGTTTCCATGTACAAATGGGTCAAGAATGAAGCTAAAAGTTGTTTTCAAGTTCGAATAAGTCAAGAATGAAGCCTTAAATTGCTATGAATCGTTTTAACGTTCAAACGAGCTAAGAATGATCCTACAAGAGTTACAAGTTGTTTCCATGTACAAACGGGTCAAGAATGAAGCTACAAGTTGTTTTCAAGTTCGAACGAGTCAAGAATGAAACCGTAAATTGCTATGAATTGTTTTCAGGTTCAAACGAGCTAAGAATGATCCTACATGAGTTACAACATGTTTCCATGTACAAACGGGTCAAGATGAAGATACAAGTTGTTTTCAAGATCGAACGAGTTAAGAATGAAGCCTCAAATTGCTAAGAATTGTATTCATGTTCAAATGAGTTAAGAATAATCCTACAAGAGTTTACAAGTTGTTTCCATCTACAAACGGGTCAAGAATGAAGCTAGAAGTTGTTTTCAAGTTCGAACGAGTCAAGAATGAAGCCTTAAATTGCTATGAATCGTTTTCATGTTCAAACGAGCTAAGAATGATCCTACAGGAGTTTACAAGTTGTTTCCATGTAGAAACGGGTAAAGAATGAAGCTACAAGTTATTTTCAAGTTCGAACGAGTCAAGAATGAAGCGGTAAATTGCTATGAATTGTTTTCATGTTGAAACGAGCTAAGAATGATCCTACAAGAGTTTACAAGTTGTTTCCATGTACAAACGGGTCAAGAATGAAGCTCCAAGTTGTTTTCAAGTTAGAACGAGTCAAGAATGAAGCCTTAAATTGCTATGAATTGTGTTCATGTTCAAACGAGCTAAGAATGATCCTACATGACTTTACAACTTGTTTCCATGTACAAACGGGTCAAGAATGAAGATACAAGTTGTTTTCAAGTTCGAACGTGTTAAGAATGAAGCCTCGTATTGCTAAGAATTGTATTCATGTTCGAATTAGTTAAGAATAATCCTACACGAGTTTACAAGTTGTTTCCATCTACAAACGGGTCAAGAATGAAGCTACAAGTTATTTTCAAGTTCGAATAAGTCAAGAATGAAGCCTTAAATTGCTATGAATCGTTTTCATGTTCAAACGAGCTAAGAATGATCCTACAAGAGTTTACAAGTTGTTTCCATGTACAAACGGGTCAAGAAGGAAGCTCCAAGTTGTTTTCAAGTTCGAACGAGTTATAGCCTCAAATTGCTACGAATTGTTTTCATGTTCAAAATGAGTTAAGAATGATCCTACAAGAGTTTACAAGTTGTTTCCATGTACAAATGGGTCAAGAATGAAGCTACAAGTTGTTTTCAAGTTCGAACGAGTCAAGAATGAATGCTTAAATTGCTATGAATTGTTTTCATGTTTAAACGAGCTAAGAATGATCCTACGAGAGTTTACAAGTTGTTTCCATGTACAAACGGGTCAAGAATGAAGCTACAAGTTGTTTTCAAGTTCGAACGAGTCAAGAATGAAGCCGTAAATTGCTATGAATTGTTTTCATGTTCAAACGAGCTAAGAATGATCCTACAAGAGTTTACAAGTTGTTTCCATGTACAAACGGGTCAAGAATGAACCTCCAAGTTGTTTTCAAGTTAGAACGAGTCAAGAATGAAGCCGTAAATTGCTATGAATTGTCATGTTCAAACGAGCTAACAATGATCCTACAAGAGTTTACAAGTTGTTTCCATGTACAAACGGGTCAAGAATGAAGCTACAAGTTGTTTTCAAGTTCGAACGAGTCAAGAATGAAGCCGTAAATTGCTATGAATTGTTTTCATGTTCAAACGAGCTAAGAATGATCCTACAAGAGTTTACAAGTTGTTTCCATGTACAAACGGGTCAAGAAGGAAGCTCCAAGTTGTTTTCAAGTTCGAACGAGTTATAGCCTCAAATTGCTACGAATTGTTTTCATGTTCAAAGAGTTAAGAATGATCCTACAAGAGTTTACAAGTTGTTTCCATGTACAAACGGGTCAAGAATGAAGCTACAAGTATTTTTCAAGTTCGAACGAGTCAAGAATGAAGCCTTAAATTGCTATGAATTGTTTTCATGTTCAAACGAGCTAAGAATGATCCTACAAGAGTTTACAAGTTGTTTCCATGTACAAACGGCTCAATAATGAAGCTAAAAGTTGTTTTCAAGTTCGAACGAGTCAAGAATGAAGCCGTAAATTGCTATGAATTGTTTTCATGTTCAAACGAGCTAAGAATGATCCTACAAGAGTTTACAAGTTGTTTCCATGTACAAACGGGTAAAGAATGAAGCTAAAAATTGTTTTCAAGTTCGAACGAGTCAAGAATGAAGCCGTAAATTGCTATGAATTGTTTTCATGTTCAAACGAGCTAAGAATGATCCTACAAGAGTTTACAAGTTGTTTCCACGTACAAACGGGTCAAGAATGAAGCTCCAAGTTGTTTTCAAGTTAGAACGAGTCAAAAATGAAGCCTTAAATTGCTATGAATTGTTTTCATGTTTAAACGTGCTAAGAATGATCCTACAAGAGTTTACCAGTTATTTCCATGTACAAACGGGTCAAGAATGAAGCTACAAGTTATTTTCAAGTTCGAATAAGTCAAGAATGAAGCCTTAAATTGCTATGAATTGTGTTCATGTTCAAATGAGCTAAGAATGATCCTACAAGAGTTTACAAGTTGTTTCCATGTAGAAACGGGTCAAGAATGAAGCTACAAGTTGTTTTCAAGTTCGAACGAGTCAAGAATGAAGCCGTAAATTGCTATGAATTGTTTTCATGTTCAAACGAGCTAAGAATGATCCTACAAGAGTTTACAAGTTGTTTCCATGTACAAACGGGTCAAGAATGAAGCTCCAAGTTGTTTTCAAGTTAGAACGAGTCAAGAATGAAGCCTTAAATTGCTATGAATTGTGTTCATGTTCAAACGAGCTAAGAATGATCCTACATGAGTTTACAACATGTTTCCATGTACAAACGGGTCAAGAATGAAGATACAAGTTGTTTTCAAGTTCGAACGAGTTAAGAATGAAGCCTCATATTGCTAAGAATTGTATTCATGTTCAAATTAGTTAAGAATAATCCTACACGAGTTTACAAGTTGTTTCCATCTACAAACGGGTCAAGAATGAAGCTACAAGTTATTTTCAAGTTCGAATAAGTCAAGAATGAAGCCTTAAATTGCTATGAATCGTTTTCATGTTCAAACGAGCTAAGAATGATCCTACAAGAGTTTACAAGTTGTTTCCATGTACAAACGGGTCAAGAAGGAAGCTCCAAGTTGTTTTCAAGTTCGAACGAGTTATAGCCTCAAATTGCTACGAATTGTTTTCATGTTCAAAATGAGTTAAGAATGATCCTACAAGAGTTTACAAGTTGTTTCCATGTACAAATGGGTCAAGAATGAAGCTACAAGTTGTTTTCAAGTTCGAACGAGTCAAGAATGAAGGCTTAAATTGCTATGAATTGTTTTCATGTTTAAACGAGCTAAGAATGATCCTACGAGAGTTTACAAGTTGTTTCCATGTACAAACGGGTCAAGAATGAAGCTACAAGTTGTTTTCAAGTTCGAACGAGTCAAGAATGAAGCCGTAAATTGCTATGAATTGTTTTCATGTTCAAACGAGCTAAGAATGATCCTACAAGAGTTTACAAGTTGTTTCCATGTACAAACGGGTCAAGAATGAAGCTCCAAGTTGTTTTCAAGTTAGAACGAGTCAAGAATGAAGCCTTAAATTGCTATGAGTTGTCATGTTCAAACGAGCTAAGAATGATCCTACAAGAGTTTACAAGTTGTTTCCATGTACAAACGGGTCAAGAATGAAGCTACAAGTTCTTTTCAAGTTCGAACGAGTCAAGAATGAAGCCGTAAATTGCTATGAATTGTTTTCATGTTCAAACGAGCTAAGAATGATCCTACAAGAGTTTCCAAGTTGTTTCCATGTACAAACGGGTCAAGAATGAAGCTCCAAGTTGTTTTCAAGTTAGAACGAGTCAAGAATGAGGCCTTAAATTGCTATGAATTGTCATGTTCAAACGAGCTACGAATGATCCTACAAGAGTTTACATGTTGTTTCCATGTACAAACGGGTCAAGAATGAAGCTCCAAGTTGTTTTCAAGTTCGAACGAGTCAAGAATGAAGCCGTAAATTGCTATGAATTGTTTTCATGTTCAAACGAGCTAAGAATGATCCTACAAGAGTTTACAAGTTGTTTCCATGTACAAACAGGTCAAGAAGGAAGCTCCAAGTTGTTTTCAAGTTCGAACGAGTTATAGCCTCAAATTGCTACGAATTGTTTTCATGTTCAAAATGAGTTAAGAATGATCCTACAAGAGTTTACCTGTTGTTTCCATGTACAAATGGGTCAAGAATGAAGCTAAAAGTTGTTTTCAAGTTCGAATAAGTCAAGAATGAAGCCTTAAATTGCTATGAATCGTTTTCATGTTCAAACGAGCTAAGAATGATCCTACAAGAGTTACAAGTTGTTTCCATGTACAAACGGGTCAAGAATGAAGCTACAAGTTGTTTTCAAGTTCGAACGAGTCAAGAATGAAGCCGTAAATTGCTATGAATTGTTTTCATGTTCAAACGAGCTAAGAATGATCCTACATGAGTTACAACATGTTTCCATGTACAAACGGGTCAAGATGAAGATACAAGTTGTTTTCAAGATCGAACGAGTTAAGAATGAAGCCTCAAATTGCTAAGAATTGTATTCATGTTCAAATGAGTTAAGAATAATCCTACAAGAGTTTACAAGTTGTTTCCATCTACAAACGGGTCAAGAATGAAGCTAGAAGTTGTTTTCAAGTTCGAACGAGTCAAGAATGAAGCCTTAAATTGCTATGAATTGTTTTCATGTTGAAACGAGCTAAGAATGATCCTACAAGAGTTTACAAGTTGTTTCCATGTACAAACGGGTCAAGAATGAAGCTCCAAGTTGTTTTCAAGTTCGAACGAGTTATAGCCTCAAATTGCTACGAATTGTTTTCATGTTCAAAGAGTTAAGAATGATCCTACAAGAGTTTACCAGTTGTTTCCATGTACAAATGGGTCAAGAATGAAGCTAAAAGTTGTTTTCAAGTTCGAATAAGTCAAGAATGAAGCCTTAAATTGCTATGAATCGTTTTAACGTTCAAACGAGCTAAGAATAATCCTACAAGAGTTACAAGTTGTTTCCATGTACAAACGGGTCAAGAATGAAGCTACAAGTTGTTTTCAAGTTCGAACGAGTCAAGAATGAAACCGTAAATTGCTATGAATTGTTTTCAGGTTCAAACGAGCTAAGAATGATCCTACATGAGTTACAACATGTTTCCATGTACAAACGGGTCAAGATGAAGATACAAGTTATTTTCAAGATCGAACGAGTTAAGAATGAAGCCTCAAATTGCTAAGAATTGTATTCATGTTCAAATGAGTTAAGAATAATCCTACAAGAGTTTACAAGTTGTTTCCATCTACAAACGGGTCAAGAATGAAGCTAGAAGTTGTTTTCAAGTTCGAACGAGTCAAGAATGAAGCCTTAAATTGCTATGAATCGTTTTCATGTTCAAACGAGCTAAGAATGATCCTACAGGAGTTTACAAGTTGTTTTCATGTAGAAACGGGTCAAGAATGAAGCTACAAGTTGTTTTCAAGTTCGAACGAGTCAAGAATGAAGCCGTAAATTGCTATGAATTGTTTTCATGTTGAAACGAGCTAAGAATGATCCTACAAGAGTTTACAAGTTGTTTCCATGTACAAACGGGTCAAGAATGAAGCTCCAAGTTGTTTTCAAGTTAGAACGAGTCAAGAATGAAGCCTTAAATTGCTATGAATTGTGTTCATGTTCAAACGAGCTAAGAATGATCCTACATGACTTTACAACTTGTTTCCATGTACAAACGGGTCAAGAATGAAGATACAAGTTATTTTCAAGTTCGAACGAGTTAAGAATGAAGCCTCGTATTGCTAAGAATTGTATTCATGTTCAAATTAGTTAAGAATAATCCTACACGAGTTTACAAGTTGTTTCCATCTACAAACGGGTCAAGAATGAAGCTACAAGTTATTTTCAAGTTCGAATAAGTCAAGAATGAAGCCTTAAATTGCTATGAATCGTTTTCATGTTCAAACGAGCTAAGAATGATCCTAAAAGAGTTTACAAGTTGTTTCCATGTACAAACGGGTCAAGAAGGAAGCTCCAAGTTGTTTTCAAGTTCGAACGAGTTATAGCCTCAAATTGCTACGAATTGTTTTCATGTTCAAAATGAGTTAAGAATGATCCTACAAGAGTTTACAAGTTGTTTCCATGTACAAATGGGTCAAGAATGAAGCTACAAGTTGTTTTCAAGTTCGAACGAGTCAAGAATGAATGCTTAAATTGCTATGAATTGTTTTCATGTTTAAACGAGCTAAGAATGATCCTACGAGAGTTTACAAGTTGTTTCCATGTACAAACGGGTCAAGAATGAAGCTACAAGTTGTTTTCAAGTTCGAACGAGTCAAGAATGAAGCCGTAAATTGCTATGAATTGTTTTCATGTTGAAACGAGCTAAGAATGATCCTACAAGAGTTTACAAGTTGTTTCCATGTACAAACGGGTCAAGAATGAAGCTCCAAGTTGTTTTCAAGTTAGAACGAGTCAAGAATGAAGCCTTAAATTGCTATGAATTGTGTTCATGTTCAAACGAGCTAAGAATGATCCTACATGACTTTACAACTTGTTTCCATGTACAAACGGGTCAAGAATGAAGATACAAGTTATTTTCAAGTTCGAACGAGTTAAGAATGAAGCCTCGTATTGCTAAGAATTGTATTCATGTTCAAATTAGTTAAGAATAATCCTACACGAGTTTACAAGTTGTTTCCATCTACAAACGGGTCAAGAATGAAGCTACAAGTTATTTTCAAGTTCGAATAAGTCAAGAATGAAGCCTTAAATTGCTATGAATCGTTTTCATGTTCAAACGAGCTAAGAATGATCCTAAAAGAGTTTACAAGTTGTTTCCATGTACAAACGGGTCAAGAAGGAAGCTCCAAGTTGTTTTCAAGTTCGAACGAGTTATAGCCTCAAATTGCTACGAATTGTTTTCATGTTCAAAATGAGTTAAGAATGATCCTACAAGAGTTTACAAGTTGTTTCCATGTACAAATGGGTCAAGAATGAAGCTACAAGTTGTTTTCAAGTTCGAACGAGTCAAGAATGAATGCTTAAATTGCTATGAATTGTTTTCATGTTTAAACGAGCTAAGAATGATCCTACGAGAGTTTACAAGTTGTTTCCATGTACAAACGGGTCAAGAATGAAGCTACAAGTTGTTTTCAAGTTCGAACGAGTCAAGAATGAAGCCGTAAATTGCTATGAATTGTTTTCATGTTCAAACGAGCTAAGAATGATCCTACAAGAGTTTACAAGTTGTTTCCATGTACAAACGGGTCAAGAATGAACCTCCAAGTTGTTTTCAAGTTAGAACGAGTCAAGAAGGAAGCCGTAAATTGCTATGAATTGTCATGTTCAAACGAGGTAAGAATGATCCTACAAGAGTTTACAAGTTGTTTCCATGTACAAACGGGTCAAGAATGAAGCTACAAGTTGTTTTCAAGTTCGAAAGAGTCAAGAATGAAGTCGTAAATTGCTATGAATTGTTTTCATGTTCAAACGAGCTAAGAATGATCCTACAAGAGTTTACAAGTTGTTTCCATGTACAAACGGGTCAAGAATGAAGCTCCAAGTTGTTTTCAAGTTAGAACGAGTCAAGAATGAAGCCTTAAATTGCTATGAATTTTGTTCATGTTCAAACGAGCTAAGAATGATCCTACATGAGTTTACAACATGTTTCCATGTACAAACGGGTCAAGATGAAGATACAAGTTGTTTTCAAGTTCGAACGAGTTAAGAATGAAGCCTCAAATTGCTAAGAATTGTATTCATGTTCAAATGAATTAAGAATAATCCTACAAGAGTTTACAAGTTGTTTCCATCTACAAACGGGTCAAGAATGAAGCTAGAAGTTGTTTTTAAGTTCGAACGAGTCAAAAATGAAGGCTTAAATTGCTATGAATTGTTTTCATGTTTAAACGAGCTAAGAATGATCCTACAAGAGTTTACAAGTTGTTTCCATGTACAAACGGGTCAAGAATGAAGCTACAATTTGTTTTCAAGTTCGAACGAGTCAAGAATGAAGCCGTAAATTGCTATGAATTGTCATGTTCAAACGAGCTAAGAATGATCCTACAAGAGTTTACAAGTTGTTTCCATGTACAAACGGGTCAAGAATGAAGCTACAAGTTGTTTTCAAGTTCGAACGAGTCAAGAATGAAGCCTTAAATTGCTATGAATTGTTTTCATGTTCAAACGAGCTAAGAATGATCCTACAAGAGTTTACAAGTTGTTTCCATGTACAAACGGCTCAATAATGAAGCTAAAAGTTGTTTTCAAGTTCGAACGAGTCAAGAATGAAGCCGTAAATTGCTATGAATTGTTTTCATGTTCAAACGAGCTAAGAATGATCCTACAAGAGTTTACAAGTTGTTTCCATGTACAAACGGGTAAAGAATGAAGCTAAAAATTGTTTTCAAGGTCGAACGAGTCAAGAATGAAGCCGTAAATTGCTATGAATTGTTTTCATGTTCAAACGAGCTAAGAATGATCCTACAAGAGTTTACAAGTTGTTTCCATGTACAAACGGGTCAAGAATGAAGCTCCAAGTTGTTTTCAAGTTCGAACGAGTCAAGAATGAATGCTTAAATTGCTATGAATCGTTTTCATGTTTAAACGAGCTAAGAATGATCCTACGAGAGTTTACAAGTTGTTTCCATGTACAAACGGGTCAAGAATGAAGCTACAAGTTGTTTTCAAGTTCGAACGAGTCAAGAATGAAGCCGTAAATTGCTATGAATTGTTTTCATGTTCAAACGAGCTAAGAATGATCCTACAAGAGTTTACAAGTTGTTTCCATGTACAAACGGGTCAAGAATGAAGCTCCAAGTTTTTTTCAAGTTAGAACGAGTCAAGAATGAAGCCTTAAATTGCTATGAATTGTGTTCATGTTCAAACGAGCTAAGAATGATCCTACATGAGTTTACAACATGTTTCCATGTACAAACGGGTCAAGATGAAGATACAAGTTGTTTTCAAGTTCGAACGAGTTAAGAATGAAGCCTCAAATTGCTAAGAATTGTATTCATGTTCAAATGAGTTAAGAATAATCCTACAAGAGTTTACAAGTTGTTTCCATCTACAAACGGGTCAAGATTTAAGCTACAAGTTGTTTTCAAGTTCGAACGAGTCAAGAATGAAGCCTTAAATTGCTATGAATCGTTTTCATGTTCAAACGAGCTAAGAATGATCCTACAAGAGTTTACAAGTTGTTTCCATGTACAAACGGGTCAAGAAGAAAGCTCCAAGTTGTGTTCAAGTTCGAACGAGTTATAGCCTCAAATTGCTACAAATTGTTTTCATGTTCAAATGAGTTAAGAATGATCCTACAAAAGTTTAAAAGTTGTTTCCATGTACAAACGGGTCAAGAATGAAGCTACAAGTTCTTTTCAAGTTCGAACGAGTCAAGAATGAAGCCGTAAATTGCTATGAATTGTTTTCATGTTCAAACGAGCTAAGAATGATCCTACAAGAGTTTACAAGTTGTTTCCATGTACAAACAGGTCAAGAAGGAAGCTCCAAGTTGTTTTCAAGTTCGAACGAGTTATAGCCTCAAATTGCTACGAATTGTTTTCATGTTCAAAGAGTTAAGAATGATCCTACAAGAGTTTACCAGTTGTTTCCATGTACAAATGGGTCAAGAATGAAGCTAAAAGTTGTTTTCAAGTTCGAATAAGTTAAGAATGAAGCCTTAAATTGCTATGAATCGTTTTCATGTTCAAACGAGCTAAGAATGATCCTACAAGAGTTACAAGTTGTTTCCATGTACAAACGGGTCAAGAATGAAGCTACAAGTTGTTTTCAAGTTCGAACGAGTCAAGAATGAAGCCGTAAATTGCTCTGAATTGTTTTCATGTTCAAACGAGCTAAGAATGATCCTACATGAGTTACAGCATGTTTCCATGTACAAACGGGTCAAGATGAAGATACAAGTTGTTTTCAAGATCGAACGAGTTAAGAATGAAGCCTCAAATTGCTAAGAATTGTATTCACGTTCAAATGAGTTAAGAATAATCCTACAAGAGTTTACAAGTTGTTTCCATCTACAAACGGGTCAAGAATGAAGCTAGAAGTTGTTTTCAAGTTCGAACGAGTCAAGAATGAAGCCTTAAATTGCTATGAATTGTTTTCATGTTGAAACGAGCTAAGAATGATCCTACAAGAGTTTACAAGTTGTTTCCATGTACAAACGGGTCAAGAATGAAGCTCCAAGTTGTTTTCAAGTTCGAACGAGTTATAGCCTCAAATTGCTTCGAATTGTTTTCATGTTCAAAGAGTTAAGAATGATCCTACAAGAGTTTACCAGTTGTTTCCATGTACAAATGGGTCAAGAATGAAGCTAAAAGTTGTTTTCAAGTTCGAATAAGTCAAGAATGAAGCCTTAAATTGCTATGAATCGTTTTAACGTTCAAACGAGCTAAGAATGATCCTACAAGAGTTTACAAGTTGTTTCCATGTACAAACGGGTCAAAAATGAAGCTACAAGTTGTTTTCAAGTTCGAACGAGTCAAGAATGAAGCCGTAAATTGCTATGAATTGTTTTCATGTTGAAACGAGCTAAGAATGATCCTACAAGAGTTTACAACTTGTTTCCATGTACAAACGGGTCAAGAATGAAGCTCCAAGTTGTTTTCAAGTTAGAACGAGTCAAGAATGAAGCCTTAAATTGCTATGAATTGTGTTCATGTTCAAACGAGCTAAGAATGATCCTACATGACTTTACAACTTGTTTCCATGTACAAACGGGTCAAGAATGAAGATACAAGTTGTTTTCAAGTTCGAACGAGTTAAGAATGAAGCCTCATATTGCTAAGAATTGTATTCATGTTCAAATTAGTTAAGAATAATCCTACACGAGTTTACAAGTTGTTTCCATCTACAAACGGGTCAAGAATGAAGCTAGAAGTTGTTTTCAAGTTCGAACGAGTCAAGAATGAAGCCTTAAATTGCTATGAATCGTTTTCATGTTCAAACGAGCTAAGAATGATCCTACAGGAGTTTACAAGTTGTTTCCATGTAGAAACGGGTCAAGAATGAAGCTACAAGTTGTTTTCAAGTTCGAACGAGTCAAGAATGAAGCCGTAAATTGCTATGAATTGTTTTCATGTTGAAACGAGCTAAGAATGATCCTACAAGAGTTTACAAGTTGTTTCCATGTACAAACGGGTCAAGAATGAAGCTCCAAGTTGTTTTCAAGTTAGAACGAGTCAAGAATGAAGCCTTAAATTGCTATGAATTGTGTTCATGTTCAAACGAGCTAAGAATGATCCTACATGACTTTACAACTTGTTTCCATGTACAAACAGGTCAAGAATGAAGATACAAGTTGTTTTCAAGTTCGAACGAGTTAAGAATGAAGCCTCATATTGCTAAGAATTGTATTCTTGTTCAAATTAGTTAAGAATAATCCTACACGAGTTTACAAGTTGTTTCCATCTACAAACGGGTCAAGAATGAAGCTACAAGTTATTTTCAAGTTCGAATAAGTCAAGAATGAAGCCTTAAATTGCTATGAATCGTTTTCATGTTCAAACGAGCTAAGAATGATCCTAAAAGAGTTTACAAGTTGTTTCCATGTACAAACGGGTCAAGAAGGAAGCTCCAAGTTGTTTTCAAGTTCGAACGAGTTATAGCCTCAAATTGCTACGAATTGTTTTCATGTTCAAAATGAGTTAAGAATGATCCTACAAGAGTTTACAAGTTGTTTCCATGTACAAATGGGTCAAGAATGAAGCTACAAGTTGTTTTCAAGTTCGAACGAGTCAAGAATGAAGCCGTAAATTGCTATGAATTGTTTTCATGTTCAAACGAGGTAAGAATGATCCTACAAGAGTTTACAAGTTGTTTCCATGTACAAACGGGTCAAGAATGAACCTCCAAGTTGTTTTCAAGTTAGAACGAGTCAAGAATGAAGCCTTAAATTCCAATGAATTGTCATGTTCAAACGAGCTAAGAATGATCCTACAAGAGTTTACAGGTTGTTTCCATGTAGAAACGGGTCAAGAATGAAGCTCCAAGTTGTTTTCAAGTTCGAACGAGTTATAGCCTCAAATTGCTACGAATTGTTTTCATGTTCAAAGAGTTAAGAATGATCCTACAAGAGTTTACAAGTTGTTTCCATGTACAAACGGGTCAAGAATGAAGCTACAAGTTGTTTTCAAGTTCGAACGAGTCAAGAATGAAGCCTTAAATTGCTATGAATTGTTTTCATGTTCAAACGAGCTAAGAATGATCCTACAAGAGTTTACAAGTTGTTTCCATGTACAAACGGGTCAATAATGAAGCTAAAAGTTGTTTTCAAGTTCGAACGAGTCAAGAATGAAGCCTTAAATTGCTATGAATTGTGTTCATGTTCAAATGAGCTAAGAATGATACTACAAGAGTTTACAAGTTGTTTCCATGTAGAAACGGGTCAAGAATGAAGCTACAAGTTGTTTTCAAGTTCGAACGAGTCAAGAATGAAGCCGTAAATTGCTATGAATTGTTTTCATGTTCAAACGAGCTAAGAATGATCCTACAAGAGTTTACAAGTTGTTTCCATGTACAAACGGGTCAAGAATGAAGCTAGAAGTTGTTTTTAAGTTCGAACGAGTCAAGAATGAAGGCTTAAATTGCTATGAATTGTTTTCATGTTTAAACGAGCTAAGAATGATCCTACAAGAGTTTACAAGTTGTTTCCATGTACAAACGGGTCAAGAATGAAGCTACAAGTTGTTTTCAAGTTCGAACGAGTCAAGAATGAAGCCGTAAATTGCTATGAATTGTTTTCATGTTCAAACGAGCTAAGAATGATCCTACAAGAGTTTACAAGTTGTTTCCATGTACAAACGGGTCAAGAATGAAGCTCCAAGTTGTTTTCAAATTAGAACGAGTCAAGAATGAAGCCTTAAATTGCTATGAATTGTCATGTTCAAACGAGCTAAGAATGATCCTACAAGAGTTTACAAGTTGTTTCCATGTACAAACGGGTCAAGAATGAAGCTACAAGTTGTTTTCAAGTTCGAACGAGTCAAGAATGAATGCTTAAATTGCTATGAATCGTTTTCATGTTTAAACGAGCTAAGAATGATCCTACGAGAGTTTACAAGTTGTTTCCATGTACAAACGGGTCAAGAATGAAGCTACAAGTTGTTTTCAAGTTCGAACGAGTCAAGAATGAAGCCGTAAATTGCTATGAATTGTTTTCATGTTCAAACGAGCTAAGAATGATCCTACAAGAGTTTACAAGTTGTTTCCATGTACAAACGGGTCAAGAATGAAGCTCCAAGTTGTTTTCAAATTAGAACGAGTCAAGAATGAAGCCTTAAATTGCTATGAATTGTCATGTTCAAACGAGCTAAGAATGATCCTACAAGAGTTTACAAGTTGTTTCCATGTACAAACGGGTCAAGAATGAAGCTACAAGTTGTTTTCAAGTTCGAACGAGTCAAGAATGAAGCCGTAAATTGCTATGAATTGTTTTATGTTCAAACGAGTTAAGAATGATCCTACAAGACTTTACAAGTTGTTTCCATGTACAAACGGGTCAAGAATGAAGCTCCAAGTTGTTTTCAAGTTAGAACGAGTCAAGAATGAAGCCTTAAATTGCTATGAATTATGTTCATGTTCAAACGAGCTAAGAATGATTCTACATGAGTTTACAACTTGTTTCCATGTACAAACGGGTCAAGAATGAAGATACAAGTTGTTTTCAAGTTCGAACGAGTTAAGAATAAAGCCACAAATTGCTAAGAATTGTATTCATGTTCAAATGAGTTAAGAATAATCCTACAAGAGTTTACAAGTTGTTTCCATCTACAAACGGGTCAAGATTGAAGCTACAAGTTGTTTTCAAGTTCGAACGAGTCAAGAATGAAGCCTTAAATTGCTATGAATCGTTTTCATGTTCAAACGAGCTAAAAATGATCCTACATTAGTTACAACATGTTTCCATGTACAAACGGGTCAAGATGAAGATACAAGTTGTTTTCAAGATCGAACGAGTTAAGAATGAAGCCTCAAATTGCTAAGAATTGTATTCATGTTCAAATGAGTTAAGAATAATCCTACAAGAGTTTACAAGTTGTTTTCATCTACAAACGGGTCAAGAATGAAGCTAGAAGTTGTTTTCAAGTTCGAACGAGTCAAGAATGAAGCCTTAAATTGCTATGAATTGTTTTCATGTTGAAACGAGCTAAGAATGATCCTACAAGAGTTTACAAGTTGTTTCCATGTACAAACGGGTCAAGAATGAAGCTCCAAGTTGTTTTCAAGTTCGAACGAGTTATAGCCTCAAATTGCTACGAATTGTTTTCATGTTCAAAGAGTTAAGAATGATCCTACAAGAGTTTACCAGTTGTTTCCATGTACAAATGGGTCAAGAATGAAGCTAAAAGTTGTTTTCAAGTTCGAATAAGTCAAGAATGAAGCCTTAAATTGCTACGAATCGTTTTAACGTTCAAACGAGCTAAGAATGATCCTACAAGAGTTTACAAGTTGTTTCCATGTACAAACGGGTCAAAAATGAAGCTACAAGTTGTTTTCAAATTCGAACGAGTCAAGAATGAAGCCGTAAATTGCTATGAATTGTTTTCATGTTGAAACGAGCTAAGAATGATCCTACAAGAGTTTACAAGTTGTTTCCATGTACAAACGGGTCAAGAATGAAGCTCCAAGTTGTTTTCAGGTTAGAACGAGTCAAGAATGAAGCCTTAAATTGCTATGAATTGTGTTCATGTTCAAACGAGCTAAGAATGATCCTACATGACTTTACAACTTGTTTCCATGTACAAACGGGTCAAGAATGAAGATACAAGTTGTTTTCAAGTTCGAACGAGTTAAGAATGAAGCCTCATATTGCTAAGAATTGTATTCATGTTCAAATTAGTTAAGAATAATCCTACACGAGTTTACAAGTTGTTTCCATCTACAAACGGGTCAAGAATGAAGCTAGAAGTTGTTTTCAAGTTCGAACGAGTCAAGAATGAAGCCTTAAATTGCTATGAATCGTTTTCATGTTCAAACGAGCTAAGAATGATCCTACAGGAGTTTACAAGTTGTTTCCATGTAGAAACGGGTCAAGAATGAAGCTACAAGTTATTTTCAAGTTCGAACGAGTCAAGAATGAAGCCGTAAATTGCTATGAATTGTTTTCATGTTGAAACGAGCTAAGAATGATCCTACAAGAGTTTACAAGTTGTTTCCATGTACAAACGGGTCAAGAATGAAGCTCCAAGTTGTTTTCAAGTTAGAACGAGTCAAGAATGAAGCCTTAAATTGCTATGAATTGTGTTCATGTTCAAACGAGCTAAGAATGATCCTACATGACTTTACAACTTGTTTCCATGTACAAACAGGTCAAGAATGAAGATACAAGTTGTTTTCAAGTTCGAACGAGTTAAGAATGAAGCCTCATATTGCTAAGAATTGTATTCTTGTTCAAATTAGTTAAGAATAATCCTACACGAGTTTACAAGTTGTTTCCATCTACAAACGGGTCAAGAATGAAGCTACAAGTTATTTTCAAGTTCGAATAAGTCAAGAATGAAGCCTTAAATTGCTATGAATCGTTTTCATGTTCAAACGAGCTAAGAATGATCCTAAAAGAGTTTACAAGTTGTTTCCATGTACAAACGGGTCAAGAAGGAAGCTCCAAGTTGTTTTCAAGTTCGAACGAGTTATAGCCTCAAATTGCTACGAATTGTTTTCATGTTCAAAATGAGTTAAGAATGATCCTACAAGAGTTTACAAGTTGTTTCCATGTACAAATGGGTCAAGAATGAAGCTACAAGTTGTTTTCAAGTTCGAACTAGTCAAGAATGAATGCTTAAATTGCTATGAATCGTTTTCATGTTTAAACGAGCTAAGAATGATCCTACGAGAGTTTACAAGTTGTTTCCATGTACAAACGGGTCAAGAATGAAGCTACAAGTTGTTTTCAAGTTCGAACGAGTCAAGAATGAAGCCGTAAATTGCTATGAATTGTTTTCATGTTCAAACGAGGTAAGAATGATCCTACAAGAGTTTACAAGTTGTTTCCATGTACAAACGGGTCAAGAATGAACCTCCAAGTTGTTTTCAAGTTAGAACGAGTCAAGAATGAAGCCTTAAATTCCAATGAATTGTCATGTTCAAACGAGCTAAGAATGATCCTACAAGAGTTTACAGGTTGTTTCCATGTAGAAACGGGTCAAGAATGAAGCTCCAAGTTGTTTTCAAGTTCGAACGAGTTATAGCCTCAAATTGCTACGAATTGTTTTCATGTTCAAAGAGTTAAGAATGATCCTACAAGAGTTTACAAGTTGTTTCCATGTACAAACGGGTCAAGAATGAAGCTACAAGTTGTTTTCAAGTTCGAACGAGTCAAGAATGAAGCCTTAAATTGCTATGAATTGTTTTCATGTTCAAACGAGCTAAGAATGATCCTACAAGAGTTTACAAGTTGTTTCCATGTACAAACGGGTCAATAATGAAGCTAAAAGTTGTTTTCAAGTTCGAACGAGTCAAGAATGAAGCCTTAAATTGCTATGAATTGTGTTCATGTTCAAATGAGCTAAGAATGATACTACAAGAGTTTACAAGTTGTTTCCATGTAGAAACGGGTCAAGAATGAAGCTACAAGTTGTTTTCAAGTTCGAACGAGTCAAGAATGAAGCCGTAAATTGCTATGAATTGTTTTCATGTTCAAACGAGCTAAGAATGATCCTACAAGAGTTTACAAGTTGTTTCCATGTACAAACGGGTCAAGAATGAAGCTAGAAGTTGTTTTTAAGTTCGAACGAGTCAAGAATGAAGGCTTAAATTGCTATGAATTGTTTTCATGTTTAAACGAGCTAAGAATGATCCTACAAGAGTTTACAAGTTGTTTCCATGTACAAACGGGTCAAGAATGAAGCTACAAGTTGTTTTCAAGTTCGAACGAGTCAAGAATGAAGCCGTAAATTGCTATGAATTGTTTTCATGTTCAAACGAGCTAAGAATGATCCTACAAGAGTTTACAAGTTGTTTCCATGTACAAACGGGTCAAGAATGAAGCTCCAAGTTGTTTTCAAATTAGAACGAGTCAAGAATGAAGCCTTAAATTGCTATGAATTGTCATGTTCAAACGAGCTAAGAATGATCCTACAAGAGTTTACAAGTTGTTTCCATGTACAAACGGGTCAAGAATGAAGCTACAAGTTGTTTTCAAGTTCGAACGAGTCAAGAATGAATGCTTAAATTGCTATGAATCGTTTTCATGTTTAAACGAGCTAAGAATGATCCTACGAGAGTTTACAAGTTGTTTCCATGTACAAACGGGTCAAGAATGAAGCTACAAGTTGTTTTCAAGTTCGAACGAGTCAAGAATGAAGCCGTAAATTGCTATGAATTGTTTTCATGTTCAAACGAGCTAAGAATGATCCTACAAGAGTTTACAAGTTGTTTCCATGTACAAACGGGTCAAGAATGAAGCTCCAAGTTGTTTTCAAATTAGAACGAGTCAAGAATGAAGCCTTAAATTGCTATGAATTGTCATGTTCAAACGAGCTAAGAATGATCCTACAAGAGTTTACAAGTTGTTTCCATGTACAAACGGGTCAAGAATGAAGCTACAAGTTGTTTTCAAGTTCGAACGAGTCAAGAATGAAGCCGTAAATTGCTATGAATTGTTTTATGTTCAAACGAGTTAAGAATGATCCTACAAGACTTTACAAGTTGTTTCCATGTACAAACGGGTCAAGAATGAAGCTCCAAGTTGTTTTCAAGTTAGAACGAGTCAAGAATGAAGCCTTAAATTGCTATGAATTATGTTCATGTTCAAACGAGCTAAGAATGATTCTACATGAGTTTACAACTTGTTTCCATGTACAAACGGGTCAAGAATGAAGATACAAGTTGTTTTCAAGTTCGAACGAGTTAAGAATAAAGCCACAAATTGCTAAGAATTGTATTCATGTTCAAATGAGTTAAGAATAATCCTACAAGAGTTTACAAGTTGTTTCCATCTACAAACGGGTCAAGATTGAAGCTACAAGTTGTTTTCAAGTTCGAACGAGTCAAGAATGAAGCCTTAAATTGCTATGAATCGTTTTCATGTTCAAACGAGCTAAAAATGATCCTACATTAGTTACAACATGTTTCCTGTACAAACGGGTCAAGATGAAGATACAAGTTGTTTTCAAGATCGAACGAGTTAAGAATGAAGCCTCAAATTGCTAAGAATTGTATTCATGTTCAAATGAGTTAAGAATAATCCTACAAGAGTTTACAAGTTGTTTTCATCTACAAACGGGTCAAGAATGAAGCTAGAAGTTGTTTTCAAGTTCGAACGAGTCAAGAATGAAGCCTTAAATTGCTATGAATTGTTTTCATGTTGAAACGAGCTAAGAATGATCCTACAAGAGTTTACAAGTTGTTTCCATGTACAAACGGGTCAAGAATGAAGCTCCAAGTTGTTTTCAAGTTCGAACGAGTTATAGCCTCAAATTGCTACGAATTGTTTTCATGTTCAAAGAGTTAAGAATGATCCTACAAGAGTTTACCAGTTGTTTCCATGTACAAATGGGTCAAGAATGAAGCTAAAAGTTGTTTTCAAGTTCGAATAAGTCAAGAATGAAGCCTTAAATTGCTACGAATCGTTTTAACGTTCAAACGAGCTAAGAATGATCCTACAAGAGTTTACAAGTTGTTTCCATGTACAAACGGGTCAAAAATGAAGCTACAAGTTGTTTTCAAATTCGAACGAGTCAAGAATGAAGCCGTAAATTGCTATGAATTGTTTTCATGTTGAAACGAGCTAAGAATGATCCTACAAGAGTTTACAAGTTGTTTCCATGTACAAACGGGTCAAGAATGAAGCTCCAAGTTGTTTTCAAGTTAGAACGAGTCAAGAATGAAGCCTTAAATTGCTATGAATTGTGTTCATGTTCAAACGAGCTAAGAATGATCCTACATGACTTTACAACTTGTTTCCATGTACAAACGGGTCAAGAATGAAGATACAAGTTGTTTTCAAGTTCGAACGAGTTAAGAATGAAGCCTCATATTGCTAAGAATTGTATTCATGTTCAAATTAGTTAAGAATAATCCTACACGAGTTTACAAGTTGTTTCCATCTACAAACGGGTCAAGAATGAAGCTAGAAGTTGTTTTCAAGTTCGAACGAGTCAAGAATGAAGCCTTAAATTGCTATGAATCGTTTTCATGTTCAAACGAGCTAAGAATGATCCTACAGGAGTTTACAAGTTGTTTCCATGTAGAAACGGGTCAAGAATGAAGCTACAAGTTGTTTTCAAGTTCGAACGAGTCAAGAATGAAGCCGTAAATTGCTATGAATTGTTTTCATGTTGAAACGAGCTAAGAATGATCCTACAAGAGTTTACAAGTTGTTTCCATCTACAAACGGGTCAAGAATGAAGCTACAAGTTATTTTCAAGTTCGAATAAGTCAAGAATGAAGCCTTAAATTGCTATGAATCGTTTTCATGTTCAAACGAGCTAAGAATGATCCTAAAAGAGTTTACAAGTTGTTTCCATGTACAAACGGGTCAAGAAGGAAGCTCCAAGTTGTTTTCAAGTTCGAACGAGTTATAGCCTCAAATTGCTACGAATTGTTTTCATGTTCAAAATGAGTTAAGAATGATCCTACAAGAGTTTACAAGTTGTTTCCATGTACAAATGGGTCAAGAATGAAGCTACAAGTTGTTTTCAAGTTCGAACGAGTCAAGAATGAAGCCTTAAATTGCAATGAATTGTCATGTTCAAACGAGCTAAGAATGATCCTACAAGAGTTTACAGGTTGTTTCCATGTAGAAACGGGTCAAGAATGAAGCTCCAAGTTGTTTTCAAGTTCGAACGAGTTATAGCCTCAAATTGCTACGAATTGTTTTCATGTTCAAAGAGTTAAGAATGATCCTACAAGAGTTTACAAGTTGTTTCCATGTACAAACGGGTCAAGAATGAAGCTACAAGTTGTTTTCAAGTTCGAACGAGTCAAGAATGAAGCCTTAAATTGCTATGAATTGTTTTCATGTTCAAACGAGCTAAGAATGATCCTACAAGAGTTTACAAGTTGTTTCCATGTACAAACGGGTCAATAATGAAGCTAAAAGTTGTTTTCAAGTTCGAACGAGTCAAGAATGAAGCCGTAAATTGCTATGAATTGTTTTCATGTTCAAACGAGCTAAGAATGATCCTACAAGAGTTTACAAGTTGTTTCCATGTACAAACGGGTAAAGAATGAAGCTAAAAATTGTTTTCAAGTTCGAACGAGTCAAGAATGAAGCCGTAAATTGCTATGAATTGTTTTCATGTTCAAACCAGCTAAGAATGATCCTACAAGAGTTTACAAGTTGTTTCCATGTGCAAACGGGTCAAGAATGAAGCTCCAAGTTGTTTTCAAGTTAGAACGAGTCAAAAATGAAGCCTTAAGTTGCTATGAATTGTTTTCATGTTTAAACGTGCTAAGAATGATCCTACAAGAGTTTACCAGTTATTTCCATGTACAAACGGGTCAAGAATGAAGCTACAAGTTATTTTCAAGTTCGAATAAGTCAAGAATGAAGCCTTAAATTGCTATGAATTGTGTTCATGTTCAAAGGAGCTAAGAATGATACTACAAGAGTTTACAAGTTGTTTCCATGTAGAAACGGGTCAAGAATGAAGCTACAAGTTGTTTTCAAGTTCGAACGAGTCAAGAATGAAGCCGTAAATTGCTATGAATTGTTTTCATGTTCAAACGAGCTAAGAATGATCCTACAAGAGTTTACAAGTTGTTTCCATGTACAAACGGGTCAAGAATGAAGCTCCAAGTTGTTTTCAAGTTAGAACGAGTCAAGAATGACGCCTTAAATTGCTATGAATTGTGTTCATGTTCAAACGAGCTAAGAATGATCCTACATGACTTTACAACTTGTTTCCATGTACAAACGGGTCAAGAATGAAGATACAAGTTGTTTTCAAGTTCGAACGAGTTAAGAATGAAGCCTCATATTGCTAAGAATTGTATTCATGTTCAAATTAGTTAAGAATAATCCTACACGAGTTTACAAGTTGTTTCCATCTACAAACGGGTCAAGAATGAAGCTAGAAGTTGTTTTCAAGTTCGAACGAGTCAAGAATGAAGCCTTAAATTGCTATGAATCGTTTTCATGTTCAAACGAGCTAAGAATGATCCTACAGGAGTTTACAAGTTGTTTCCATGTAGAAACGGGTCAAGAATGAAGCTACAAGTTGTTTTCAAGTTCGAACGAGTCAAGAATGAAGCCGTAAATTGCTATGAATTGTTTTCATGTTGAAACGAGCTAAGAATGATCCTACAAGAGTTTACAAGTTGTTTCCATCTACAAACGGGTCAAGAATGAAGCTACAAGTTATTTTCAAGTTCGAATAAGTCAAGAATGAAGCCTTAAATTGCTATGAATCGTTTTCATGTTCAAACGAGCTAAGAATGATCCTAAAAGAGTTTACAAGTTGTTTCCATGTACAAACGGGTCAAGAAGGAAGCTCCAAGTTGTTTTCAAGTTCGAACGAGTTATAGCCTCAAATTGCTACGAATTGTTTTCATGTTCAAAATGAGTTAAGAATGATCCTACAAGAGTTTACAAGTTGTTTCCATGTACAAATGGGTCAAGAATGAAGCTACAAGTTGTTTTCAAGTTCGAACGAGTCAAGAATGAAGCCTTAAATTGCAATGAATTGTCATGTTCAAACGAGCTAAGAATGATCCTACAAGAGTTTACAGGTTGTTTCCATGTAGAAACGGGTCAAGAATGAAGCTCCAAGTTGTTTTCAAGTTCGAACGAGTTATAGCCTCAAATTGCTACGAATTGTTTTCATGTTCAAAGAGTTAAGAATGATCCTACAAGAGTTTACAAGTTGTTTCCATGTACAAACGGGTCAAGAATGAAGCTACAAGTTGTTTTCAAGTTCGAACGAGTCAAGAATGAAGCCTTAAATTGCTATGAATTGTTTTCATGTTCAAACGAGCTAAGAATGATCCTACAAGAGTTTACAAGTTGTTTCCATGTACAAACGGGTCAATAATGAAGCTAAAAGTTGTTTTCAAGTTCGAACGAGTCAAGAATGAAGCCGTAAATTGCTATGAATTGTTTTCATGTTCAAACGAGCTAAGAATGATCCTACAAGAGTTTACAAGTTGTTTCCATGTACAAACGGGTAAAGAATGAAGCTAAAAATTGTTTTCAAGTTCGAACGAGTCAAGAATGAAGCCGTAAATTGCTATGAATTGTTTTCATGTTCAAACCAGCTAAGAATGATCCTACAAGAGTTTACAAGTTGTTTCCATGTGCAAACGGGTCAAGAATGAAGCTCCAAGTTGTTTTCAAGTTAGAACGAGTCAAAAATGAAGCCTTAAGTTGCTATGAATTGTTTTCATGTTTAAACGTGCTAAGAATGATCCTACAAGAGTTTACCAGTTATTTCCATGTACAAACGGGTCAAGAATGAAGCTACAAGTTATTTTCAAGTTCGAATAAGTCAAGAATGAAGCCTTAAATTGCTATGAATTGTGTTCATGTTCAAAGGAGCTAAGAATGATACTACAAGAGTTTACAAGTTGTTTCCATGTAGAAACGGGTCAAGAATGAAGCTACAAGTTGTTTTCAAGTTCGAACGAGTCAAGAATGAAGCCGTAAATTGCTATGAATTGTTTTCATGTTCAAACGAGCTAAGAATGATCCTACAAGAGTTTACAAGTTGTTTCCATGTACAAACGGGTCAAGAATGAAGCTCCAAGTTGTTTTCAAGTTAGAACGAGTCAAGAATGACGCCTTAAATTGCTATGAATTGTGTTCATGTTCAAACGAGCTAAGAATGATCCTACATGACTTTACAACTTGTTTCCATGTACAAACGGGTCAAGAATGAAGCTCCAAGTTGTTTTCAAGTTAGAACGAGTCAAAAATGAAGCCTCATATTGCTAAGAATTGTATTCATGTTCAAATTAGTTAAGAATAATCCTACACGAGTTTACAAGTTGTTTCCATCTACAAACGGGTCAAGAATGAAGCTAGAAGTTGTTTTCAAGTTCGAACGAGTCAAGAATGAAGCCGTAAATTGCTATGAATTGTTTTCATGTTCAAACGAGCTAAGAATGATCCTACAAGAGTTTACAAGTTGTTTCCATGTACAAACGGGTCAAGAATGAACCTCCAAGTTGTTTTCAAGTTAGAACGAGTCAAGAATGAAGCCTTAAATTGCAATGAATTGTCATGTTCAAACGAGCTAAGAATGATCCTACAAGAGTTTACAGGTTGTTTCCATGTAGAAACGGGTCAAGAATGAAGCTCCAAGTTGTTTTCAAGTTCGAACGAGTTATAGCCTCAAATTGCTACGAATTGTTTTCATGTTCAAAGAGTTAAGAATGATCCTACAAGAGTTTACAAGTTGTTTCCATGTACAAACGGGTCAAGAATGAAGCTACAAGTTGTTTTCAAGTTCGAACGAGTCAAGAATGAAGCCTTAAATTGCTATGAATTGTTTTCATGTTCAAACGAGCTAAGAATGATCCTACAAGAGTTTACAAGTTGTTTCCATGTACAAACGGGTCAATAATGAAGCTAAAAGTTGTTTTCAAGTTCGAACGAGTCAAGAATGAAGCCGTAAATTGCTATGAATTGTTTTCATGTTCAAACGAGCTAAGAATGATCCTACAAGAGTTTACAAGTTGTTTCCATGTACAAACGGGTAAAGAATGAAGCTAAAAATTGTTTTCAAGTTCGAACGAGTCAAGAATGAAGCCGTAAATTGCTATGAATTGTTTTCATGTTCAAACCAGCTAAGAATGATCCTACAAGAGTTTACAAGGTTTTTCCATGTGCAAATGGGTCAAGAATGAAGCTCCAAGTTGTTTTCAAGTTAGAACGAGTCAAAAATGAAGCCTTAAGTTGCTATGAATTGTTTTCATGTTTAAACGTGCTAAGAATGATCCTACAAGAGTTTACCAGTTATTTCCATGTACAAACGGGTCAAGAATGAAGCTACAAGTTATTTTCAAGTTCGAATAAGTCAAGAATGAAGCCTTAAATTGCTATGAATTGTGTTCATGTTCAAAGGAGCTAAGAATGATACTACAAGAGTTTACAAGTTGTTTCCATGTAGAAACGGGTCAAGAATGAAGCTACAAGTTGTTTTCAAGTTCGAACGAGTCAAGAATGAAGCCGTAAATTGCTATGAATTGTTTTCATGTTCAAACGAGCTAAGAATGATCCTACAAGAGTTTACAAGTTGTTTCCATGTACAAACGGGTCAAGAATGAAGCTCCAAGTTGTTTTCAAGTTAGAACGAGTCAAGAATGACGCCTTAAATTGCTATGAATTGTGTTCATGTTCAAACGAGCTAAGAATGATCCTACATGACTTTACAACTTGTTTCCATGTACAAACGGGTCAAGAATGAAGCTCCAAGTTGTTTTCAAGTTAGAACGAGTCAAAAATGAAGCCTCATATTGCTAAGAATTGTATTCATGTTCAAATTAGTTAAGAATAATCCTACACGAGTTTACAAGTTGTTTCCATCTACAAACGGGTCAAGAATGAAGCTAGAAGTTGTTTTCAAGTTCGAACGAGTCAAGAATGAAGCCTTAAATTGCTATGAATCGTTTTCATGTTCAAACGAGCTAAGAATGATCCTACAGGAGTTTACAAGTTGTTTCCATGTAGAAACGGGTCAAGAATGAAGCTACAAGTTGTTTTCAAGTTCGAACGAGTCAAGAATGAAGCCGTAAATTGCTATGAATTGTTTTCATGTTGAAACGAGCTAAGAATGATCCTACAAGAGTTTACAAGTTGTTTCCATGTACAAACGGGTCAAGAATGAAGCTCCAAGTTGTTTTCAAGTTAGAACGAGTCAAGAATGACGCCTTAAATTGCTATGAATTGTGTTCATGTTCAAACGAGCTAAGAATGATCCTACATGACTTTACAACTTGTTTCCATGTACAAACGGGTCAAGAATGAAGATACAAGTTGTTTTCAAGTTCGAACGAGTTAAGAATGAAGCCTCATATTGCTAAGAATTGTATTCATGTTCAAATTAGTTAAGAATAATCCTACACGAGTTTACAAGTTGTTTCCATCTACAAACGGGTCAAGAATGAAGCTAGAAGTTGTTTTCAAGTTCGAACGAGTCAAGAATGAAGCCTTAAATTGCTATGAATCGTTTTCATGTTCAAACGAGCTAAGAATGATCCTACAGGAGTTTACAAGTTGTTTCCATGTAGAAACGGGTCAAGAATGAAGCTACAAGTTGTTTTCAAGTTCGAACGAGTCAAGAATGAAGCCGTAAATTGCTATGAATTGTTTTCATGTTGAAACGAGCTAAGAATGATCCTACAAGAGTTTACAAGTTGTTTCCATCTACAAACGGGTCAAGAATGAAGCTACAAGTAATTTTCAAGTTCGAATAAGTCAAGAATGAAGCCTTAAATTGCTATGAATCGTTTTCATGTTCAAACGAGCTAAGAATGATCCTAAAAGAGTTTACAAGTTGTTTCCATGTACAAACGGGTCAAGAAGGAAGCTCCAAGTTGTTTTCAAGTTCGAACGAGTTATAGCCTCAAATTGCTACGAATTGTTTTCATGTTCAAAATGAGTTAAGAATGATCCTACAAGAGTTTACAAGTTGTTTCCATGTACAAATGGGTCAAGAATGAAGCTACAAGTTGTTTTCAAGTTCGAACGAGTCAAGAATGAATGCTTAAATTGCTATGAATTGTTTTCATGTTTAAACGAGCTAAGAATGATCCTACGAGAGTTTACAAGTTGTTTCCATGTACAAACGGGTCAAGAATGAAGCTACAAGTTGTTTTCAAGTTCGAACGAGTCAAGAATGAAGCCGTAAATTGCTATGAATTGTTTTCATGTTCAAACGAGCTAAGAATGATCCTACAAGAGTTTACAAGTTGTTTCCATGTACAAACGGGTCAAGAATGAACCTCCAAGTTGTTTTCAAGTTAGAACGAGTCAAGAATGAAGCCTTAAATTGCAATGAATTGTCATGTTCAAACGAGCTTAGAATGATCCTACAAGAGTTTACAGGTTGTTTCCATGTAGAAACGGGTCAAGAATGAAGCTCCAAGTTGTTTTCAAGTTCGAACGAGTTATAGCCTCAAATTGCTACGAATTGTTTTCATGTTCAAAGAGTTAAGAATGATCCTACAAGAGTTTACAAGTTGTTTCCATGTACAAACGGGTCAAGAATGAAGCTACAAGTTGTTTTCAAGTTCGAACGAGTCAAGAATGAAGCCTTAAATTGCTATGAATTGTTTTCATGTTCAAACGAGCTAAGAATGATCCTACAAGAGTTTACAAGTTGTTTCCATGTACAAACGGGTCAATAATGAAGCTAAAAGTTGTTTTCAAGTTCGAACGAGTCCAGAATGAAGCCGTAAATTGCTATGAATTGTTTTCATGTTCAAACGAGCTAAGAATGATCCTACAAGAGTTTACAAGTTGTTTCCATGTACAAACGGGTAAAGAATGAAG
The DNA here is from genome assembly GCA_028671895.1 of Oenanthe sinensis. Taxonomy (NCBI): domain Eukaryota; kingdom Viridiplantae; phylum Streptophyta; class Magnoliopsida; order Apiales; family Apiaceae; genus Oenanthe; species Oenanthe sinensis. The sequence goes on along the minus strand of CM053799.1, from coordinate 29,478,560 downwards.
CTAAAAATTGTTTTCAAGTTCGAACGAGTCAAGAATGAAGCCGTAAATTGCTATGAATTGTTTTCATGTTCAAACCAGCTAAGAATGATCCTACAAGAGTTTACAAGATGTTTCCATGTGCAAACGGGTCAAGAATGAAGCTCCAAGTTGTTTTCAAGTTAGAACGAGTCAAAAATGAAGCCTTAAGTTGCTATGAATTGTTTTCATGTTTAAACGTGCTAAGAATGATCCTACAAGAGTTTACCAGTTATTTCCATGTACAAACGGGTCAAGAATGAAGCTACAAGTTATTTTCAAGTTCGAATAAGTCAAGAATGAAGCCTTAAATTGCTATGAATTGTGTTCATGTTCAAAGGAGCTAAGAATGATACTACAAGAGTTTACAAGTTGTTTCCATGTAGAAACGGGTCAAGAATGAAGCTATAAGTTGTTTTCAAGTTCGAACGAGTCAAGAATGAAGCCGTAAATTGCTATGAATTGTTTTCATGTTCAAACGAGCTAAGAATGATCCTACAAGAGTTTACAAGTTGTTTCCATGTACAAACGGGTCAAGAATGAAGCTAGAAGTTGTTTTTAAGTTCGAACGAGTCAAGAATGAGGGCTTAAATTGCTATGAGTTGTTTTCATGTTTAAACGAGCTAAGAATGATCCTACAAGAGTTTACAAGTTGTTTCCATGTACAAACGGGTCAAGAATGAAGCTACAAGTTGTTTTCAAGTTCGAACGAGTCAAGAATGAAGCCGTAAATTGCTATGAATTGTTTTCATGTTCAAACGAGCTAAGAATGATCCTACAAGAGTTTACAAGTTGTTTCCATGTACAAACGGGTCAAGAATGAAGCTCCAAGTTGTTTTCAAATTAGAACGAGTCAAGAATGAAGCCTTAAATTGCTATGAATTGTCATGTTCAAACGAGCTAAGAATGATCCTACAAGAGTTTACAAGTTGTTTTCATGTACAAACGGGTCAAGAATGAAGCTACAAGTTGTTTTCAAGTTCGAACGAGTCAAGAATGAAGCCGTAAATTGCTATGAATTGTTTTATGTTCAAACGAGTTAAGAATGATCCTACAAGACTTTACAAGTTGTTTCCATGTACAAACGGGTCAAGAATGAAGCTCCAAGTTGTTTTCAAGTTAGAACGAGTCAAGAATGAAGCCTTAAATTGCTATGAATTGTGTTCATGTTCAAACGAGCTAAGAATGATTCTACATGAGTTTACAACTTGTTTCCATGTACAAACGGGTCAAGAATGAAGATACAAGTTGTTTTCAAGTTCGAACGAGTTAAGAATAAAGCCTCAAATTGCTAAGAATTGTATTCATGTTCAAATGAGTTAAGAATAATCCTACAAGAGTTTACAAGTTGTTTCCATCTACAAACGGGTCAAGATTGAAGCTACAAGTTGTTTTCAAGTTCGAACGAGTCAAGAATGAAGCCTTAAATTGCTATGAATCGTTTTCATGTTCAAACGAGCTAAGAATGATCCTACAAGAGTTTACAAGTTGTTTCCATACACAAACGGGTCAAGAAGAAAGCTCCAAGTTGTGTTCAAGTTCGAACGAGTTATAGCTTCAAATTGCTACAAATTGTTTTCATATTCAAATGAGTTAAGAATGATCCTACAAGAGTTTACAAGTTGTTTCCATGTACAAATGGGTCAAGAATGAAGCTACAAGTTGTTTTCAAGTTGGAACGAGTCAAGAATGAAGGCTTAAATTGCTATGAATTGTTTTCATGTTCAAACGAGCTAAGAATGATCCTACAAGAGTTTACAAGTTGTTTCCATGTACAAACGGGTAAAGAATGAAGCTAAAAATTGTTTTCAAGTTCGAACGAGTCAAGAATGAAGCCGTAAATTGCGATGAATTGTTTTCATGTTCAAACGAGCTAAGAATGATCCTACAAGAGTTTACAAGTTGTTTCCATGTACAAACGGGTCAAGAATGAAGCTCCAAGTTGTTTTCAAGTTAGAACGAGTCAAAAATGAAACCTTAAATTGCTATGAATTGTTTTCATGTTTAAACGTGCTAAGAATGATCCTACAAGAGTTTACCAGTTATTTCCATGTACAAACGGGTCAAGAATGAAGATACAAGTTGTTTTCAAGTTCGAACGAGTTAAGAATAAAGCCTCAAATTGCTAAGAATTGTATTCATGTTCAAATGAGTTAAGAATAATCCTACAAGAGTTTACAAGTTGTTTCCATCTACAAACGGGTCAAGATTGAAGCTACAAGTTGTTTTCAAGTTCGAACGAGTCAAGAATGAAGCCTTAAATTGCTATGAATCGTTTTCATGTTCAAACGAGCTAAGAATGATCCTACAAGAGTTTACAAGTTGTTTCCATGTACAAACGGGTCAAGAAGAAAGCTCCAAGTTGTGTTCAAGTTCGAACGAGTTATAGCTTCAAATTGCTACAAATTGTTTTCATATTCAAATGAGTTAAGAATGATCCTACAAGAGTTTACAAGTTGTTTCCATGTACAAATGGGTCAAGAATGAAGCTACAAGTTGTTTTCAAGTTGGAACGAGTCAAGAATGAAGGCTTAAATTGCTATGAATTGTTTTCATGTTTAAACGAGCTAAGAATGATCCTACAAGAGTTTACAAGTTATTTCCATGTACAAACGGGTCAAGAAAGAAGCTACAAGTTATTTTCAAGTTCGAACGAGTCAAGAATGAAGCCTTAAATTGCTATGAATTGTTTTCATGTTTAAATGAGCTAAGAATGATCCTACTAGAGTTTACAAGTTGTTTCCATGTTCGAACGGTTCAAGAATGAAGCTCCTAGTTGTTTTCAAGTTAGAACGAGTCAAGAATGAAGCCTTAAATTGCTATGAATTGTGTTCATGTTTAAACGAGCTAAGAATGATCCTACATGACTTTACAACTTGTTTCCATGTACAAACGGGTCAAGAATGAAGATACAAGTTGTTTTCAAGTTCGAACGAGTTAAGAATGAAGCCTCATATTGCTAAGAATTGTATTCATATTCAAATTTGTTAAGAATAATCCTACACGAGTTTACAAGTTGTTTCCATCTACAAACGGGTCAGGAATGAAGCTACAAGTTATTTTCAAGTTCGAATAAGTCAAAAATGAAGCCTTAAATTGCTATGAATCGTTTTCATGTTCAAACGAGCTAAGAATGATCATACAAGAGTTTACAAGTTGTTTCCATGTACAAACGGGTCAAGAAGGAAGCTCCAAGTTGTTTTCAAGTTCGAACGAGTTATAGCCTCAAACTGCTACGAATTGTTTTCATGTTCAAAGAGTTAAGAATGATCCTACAAGAGTTTACAAGTAGTTTCCATGTACAAACGGGTCAAGAATGAAGCTACAAGTTGTTTTCAAGTTCGAACGAGTCAAGAATGAAGCCTTAAATTGCTATGAATTGTTTTCATGTTCAAACGAGCTAAGAATGATCCTACAAGAGTTTACAAGTTGTTTCCATGTACAAACGGGTCAATAATGAAGCTAAAAGTTGTTTTCTAGTTCGAACGAGTCAAGAATGAAGCCGTAAATTGCTATGAATTGTTTTCATGTTCAAACGAGCTAAGAATGATCCTACAAGAGTTTACAAGTTGTTTCCATGTACAAACGGGTAAAGAATGAAGCTAAAAATTGTTTTCAAGTTCGAACGAGTCAAGAATGAAGCCGTAAATTGCTATGAATTGTTTTCATGTTCAAACGAGCTAAGAATGATCCTACAAGAGTTTACAAGTTGTTTCCATGTACAAACGGGTCAAGAATGAAGCTCCAAGTTGTTTTCAAGTTAGAACGAGTGAAAAATGAAGCCTTAAATTGCTATGAATTGTTTTCATGTTTAAACGTGCTAAGAATGATCCTACATGAGTTTACCAGTTATTTCCATGTACAAACGGGTCAAGAATGAAGCTACAAGTTATTTTCAAGTTCGAATAAGTCAAGAATGAAGCCTTAAATTGCTATGAATTGTGTTCATGTTCAAATGAGTTAAGAATGATCCTACAAGAGTTTACAAGTTGTTTCCATGTAGAAACGGGTCAAGAATGAAGCTACAAGTTGTTTTCAAGTTCGAACGAGTCAAGAATGAAGCCGTAAATTGCTATGAATTGTTTTCATGTTCAAACGAGCTAAGAATGATCCTACAAGAGTTTACAAGTTGTTTCCATGTACAAACGGGTCAAGAATGAAGCTCCAAGTTGTTTTCAAGTTAGAACGAGTCAAGAATGAAGCCTTAAATTGCTATGAATTGTGTTCATGTTCAAACGACATAAGAATGATCCTACATGAGTTTACAACATGTTTCCATGTACAAACGGGTCAAGATGAAGATACAAGTTGTTTTCAAGTTCGAACGAGTTAAGAATGAAGCCTCAAATTGCTAAGAATTGTATTCATGTTCAAATGAGTTAAGAATAATCCTACAAGAGTTTACAAGTTGTTTCCATCTACAAACGGGTCAAGAATGAAGCTAGAAGTTGTTTTTAAGTTCGAACGAGTCAAGAATGAAGGCTTAAATTGCTATGAATTGTTTTCATGTTTAAACGAGCTAAGAATGATCCTACAAGAGTTTACAAGTTGTTTCCATGTACAAACGGGTCAAGAATGAAGCTACAATTTGTTTTCAAGTTCGAACGAGTCAAGAATGAAGCCGTAAATTGCTATGAATTGTTTTCATGTTCAAACGAGCTAAGAATGATCCTACAAGAGTTTACAAGTTGTTTCCATGTACAAACGGGTCAAGAATGAAGCTCCAAGTTGTTTTCAAATTAGAACGAGTAAAGAATGAAGCCTTAAATTGCTATGAATTGTCATGTTCAAACGAGCTAAGAATGATCCTACAAGAGTTTACAAGTTGTTTCCATGTACAAACGGGTCAAGAATGAAGCTACAAGTTGTTTTCAAGTTTGAACGAGTCAAGAATGAAGCCGTAAATTGCTATGAATTGTTTTATGTTCAAACGAGTTAAGAATGATCCTACAAGACTTTACAAGTTGTTTCCATGTACAAACGGGTCAAGAATGAAGCTCCAAGTTGTTTTCAGGTTAGAACGAGTCAAGAATGAAGCCTTAAATTGCTATGAATTGTGTTCATGTTCAAACGAGCTAAGAATGATTCTACATGAGTTTACAACTTGTTTCCATGTACAAACGGGTCAAAAATGAAGATACAAGTTGTTTTCAAGTTCGAACGAGTTAAGAATGAAGCCTCAAATTGCTAAGAATTGTATTCATGTTCAAATGAGTTAAGAATAATCCTACAAGAGTTTACAAGTTGTTTCCATCTACAAACGGGTCAAGATTGAAGCTACAAGTTGTTTTCAAGTTCGAACGAGTCAAGAATGAAGCCTTAAATTGCTATGAATCGTTTTCATGTTCAAACGAGCTAAGAATGATCCTACAAGAGTTTACAAGTTGTTTCCATGTACAAACGGGTCAAGAATGAAGCTACAAGTTGTTTTCAAGTTCGAACGAGTCAAGAATGAAGCCGTAAATTGCTATGAATTGTTTTCATGTTCAAACGAGCTAAGAATGATCCTACAAGAGTTTACAAGTTGTTTCCATGTACAAACGGGTCAAGAATGAAGCTCCAAGTTGTTTTCAAATTAGAACGAGTCAAGAATGAAGCCTTAAATTGCTATGAATTGTCATGTTCAAACGAGCTAAGAATGATCCTACAAGAGTTTACAAGTTGTTTTCATGTACAAACGGGTCAAGAATGAAGCTACAAGTTGTTTTCAAGTTCGAACGAGTCAAGAATGAAGCCGTAAATTGCTATGAATTGTTTTATGTTCAAACGAGTTAAGAATGATCCTACAAGACTTTACAAGTTGTTTCCATGTACAAACGGGTCAAGAATGAAGCTCCAAGTTGTTTTCAAGTTAGAACGAGTCAAGAATGAAGCCTTAAATTGCTATGAATTGTGTTCATGTTCAAACGAGCTAAGAATGATTCTACATGAGTTTACAACTTGTTTCCATGTACAAACGGGTCAAGAATGAAGATACAAGTTGTTTTCAAGTTCGAACGAGTTAAGAATAAAGCCTCAAATTGCTAAGAATTGTATTCATGTTCAAATGAGTTAAGAATAATCCTACAAGAGTTTACAAGTTGTTTCTATCTACAAACGGGTCAAGATTGAAGCTACAAGTTGTTTTCAAGTTCGAACGAGTCAAGAATGAAGCCTTAAATTGCTATGAATCGTTTTCATGTTCAAACGAGCTAAGAATGATCCTACAAGAGTTTACAAGTTGTTTCCATGTACAAACGGGTCAAGAAGAAAGCTCCAAGTTGTGTTCAAGTTCGAACGAGTCAAGAATGAAGCCGTAAATTGCTACAAATTGTTTTCATGTTCAAATGAGTTAAGAATGATCCTACAAGAGTTTACAAGTTGTTTCCATGTACAAATGGGTCAAGAATGAAGCTACAAGTTGTTTTCAAGTTGGAACGAGTCAAGAATGAAGGCTTAAATTGCTATGAATTGTTTTCATGTTTAAACGAGCTAAGAATGATCCTACAAGAGTTTACAAGTTATTTCCATGTACAAACGGGTCAAGAAAGAAGCTACAAGTTGTTTTCAAGTTCGAACGAGTCAAGAATTAAGCCTCAAATTGCTATGAATTGTTTTCATGTTTAAATGAGCTAAGAATGATCCTACTAGAGTTTACAAGTTGTTTCCATGTTCGAACGGGTCAAGATTGAAGCTACAAGTTGTTTTCAAGTTCGAACGAGTCAAGAATGAAGCCTTAAAATGCTATGAATTGTGTTCATGTTTAAACGAGCTAAGAATGATCCTACATGACTTTACAACTTGTTTCCATGTACAAACGGGTCAAGAATGAAGATACAAGTTGTTTTCAAGTTCGAACGAGTTAAGAATGAAGCCTCATATTGCTAAGAATTGTATTCATGTTCAAATGAGTTAAGAATAATCCTACACGAGTTTACAAGTTGTTTCCATCTACAAACGGGTCAGGAATGAAGCTACAAGTTATTTTCAAGTTCGAATAAGTCAAAAATGAAGCCTTAAATTGCTATGAATCGTTTTCATGTTCAAACGAGCTAAGAATGATCCTACAAGAGTTTACAAGTCGTTTCCATGTACAAACGGGTCAAGAAGGAAGCTCCAAGTTGTTTTCAAGTTCGAACGAGTTATAGCCTCAAATTGCTACGAATTGTTTTCATGTTCAAAGAGTTAAGAATGATCCTACAAGAGTTTACAAGTTGTTTCCATGTACAAACGGGTCAAGAATGAAGCTACAAGTTGTTTTCAAGTTCGAACGAGTCAAGAATGAAGCCTTAAATTGCTATGAATTGTTTTCATGTTCAAACGAGCTAAGAATGATCCTACAAGAGTTTACAAGTTGTTTCCATGTACAAACGGGTCAATAATGAAGCTAAAAGTTGTTTTCAAGTTCGAACGAGTCAAGAATGAAGCCGTAAATTGCTATGAATTGTTTTCATGTTCAAACGAGCTAAGAATGATCCTACAAGAGTTTACAAGTTGTTTCCATGTACAAACGGGTAAAGAATGAAGCTAAAAATTGTTTTCAAGTTCGAACGAGTCAAGAATGAAGCCGTAAATTGCTATGAATTGTTTTCATGTTCAAACGAGCTATGAATGATCCTACAAGAGTTTACAAGTTGTTTCCATGTACAAACGGGTCAAGAATGAAGCTCCAAGTTGTTTTCAAGTTAGAACGAGTCAAAAATGAAGCCTTAAATTGCTATGAATTGTTTTCATGTTTAAACGTGCTAAGAATGATCCTACAAGAGTTTACCAGTTATTTCCATGTACAAACGGGTCAAGAATGAAGCTACAAGTTATTTTCAAGTTCGAACGAGTCAAGAATGAAGCCTTAAATTGCTATGAATTGTGTTCATGTTCAAATGAGCTAAGAATGATCCTACAAGAGTTTACAAGTTGTTTCCATGTAGAAACGGGTCAAGAATGAAGCTACAAGTTGTTTTCAAGTTCGAACGAGTCAAGAATGAAGCCGTAAATTGCTATGAATTGTTTTCATGTTCAAACGAGCTAAGAATGATCCTACAAGAGTTTACAAGTTATTTCCATGTACAAACGGGTCAAGAATGAAGCTCCAAGTTGTTTTCAAGTTGGAACGAGTCAAGAATGAAGCCTTAAATTGCTATGAATTGTGTTCATGTTCAAACGAGCTAAGAATGATCCTACATGAGTTTACAACATGTTTCCATGTACAAACGGGTCAAGATGAAGATACAAGTTGTTTTCAAGTTCGAACGAGTTAAGAATGAAGCCTCAAATTGCTAAGAATTGTATTCATGTTCAAATGAGTTAAGAATAATCCTACAAGAGTTTACAAGTTGTTTCCATCTACAAACGGGTCAAGAATGAAGCTAGAAGTTGTTTTTAAGTTCGAACGAGTCAAGAATGAAGGCTTAAATTGCTATGAATTGTTTTCATGTTTAAACGAGCTAAGAATGATCCTACAAGAGTTTATAAGTTGTTTCCATGTACAAACGGGTCAAGAATGAAGATACAAGTTGTTTTCAAGTTCGAACGAGTTAAGAATGAAGCCTCAAATTGCTAAGAATTGTATTCATGTTCAAATGAGTTAAGAATAATCCTACAAGAGTTTACAAGTTGTTTCCATGTACAAACGGGTCAAGAATGAAGCTACAATTTGTTTTCAAGTTCGAACGAGTCAAGAATGAAGCCGTAAATTGCTATGAATCGTTTTCATGTTCAAACGAGCTAAGAATGATCCTACAAGAGTTTACAAGTTGTTTCCATGTACAAACGGGTCAAGAATGAAGCTCCAAGTTGTTTTCAAATTAGAACGAGTAAAGAATGAAGCCTTAAATTGCTATGAATTGTCATGTTCAAACGAGCTAAGAATGATCCTACAAGAGTTTACAAGTTGTTTCCATGTACAAACGGGTCAAGAATGAAGCTACAAGTTGTTTTCAAGTTTGAACGAGTCAAGAATGAAGCCGTAAATTGCTATGAATTGTTTTATGTTCAAACGAGTTAAGAATGATCCTACAAGACTTTACAAGTTGTTTCCATGTACAAACGGGTCAAGAATGAAGCTCCAAGTTGTTTTCAAGTTAGAACGAGTCAAGAATGAAGCCTTAAATTGCTATGAATTGTGTTCATGTTCAAACGAGCTAAGAATGATTCTACATGAGTTTACAACTTGTTTCCATGTACAAACGGGTCAAGAATGAAGATACAAGTTGTTTTCAAGTTCGAACGAGTTAAGAATGAAGCCTCAAATTGCTAAGAATTGTATTCATGTTCAAATGAGTTAAGAATAATCCTACAAGAGTTTACAAGTTGTTTCCATGTACAAACGGGTCAAGAATGAAGCTACAATTTGTTTTCAAGTTCGAACGAGTCAAGAATGAAGCCGTAAATTGCTATGAATCGTTTTCATGTTCAAACGAGCTAAGAATGATCCTACAAGAGTTTACAAGTTGTTTCCATGTACAAACGGGTCAAGAATGAAGCTCCAAGTTGTTTTCAAATTAGAACGAGTAAAGAATGAAGCCTTAAATTGCTATGAATTGTCATGTTCAAACGAGCTAAGAATGATCCTACAAGAGTTTACAAGTTGTTTCCATGTACAAACGGGTCAAGAATGAAGCTACAAGTTGTTTTCAAGTTTGAACGAGTCAAGAATGAAGCCGTAAATTGCTATGAATTGTTTTATGTTCAAACGAGTTAAGAATGATCCTACAAGACTTTACAAGTTGTTTCCATGTACAAACGGGTCAAGAATGAAGCTCCAAGTTGTTTTCAAGTTAGAACGAGTCAAGAATGAAGCCTTAAATTGCTATGAATTGTGTTCATGTTCAAACGAGCTAAGAATGATTCTACATGAGTTTACAACTTGTTTCCATGTACAAACGGGTCAAGAATGAAGATACAAGTTGTTTTCAAGTTCGAACGAGTTAAGAATGAAGCCTCAAATTGCTAAGAATTGTATTCATGTTCAAATGAGTTAAGAATAATCCTACAAGAGTTTACAAGTTGTTTCCATGTACAAACGGGTCAAGAATGAAGCTACAATTTGTTTTCAAGTTCGAACGAGTCAAGAATGAAGCCGTAAATTGCTATGAATCGTTTTCATGTTCAAACGAGCTAAGAATGATCCTACAAGAGTTTACAAGTTGTTTCCATGTACAAACGGGTCAAGAATGAAGCTCCAAGTTGTTTTCAAATTAGAACGAGTAAAGAATGAAGCCTTAAATTGCTATGAATTGTCATGTTCAAACGAGCTAAGAATGATCCTACAAGAGTTTACAAGTTGTTTCCATGTACAAACGGGTCAAGAATGAAGCTACAAGTTGTTTTCAAGTTTGAACGAGTCAAGAATGAAGCCGTAAATTGCTATGAATTGTTTTATGTTCAAACGAGTTAAGAATGATCCTACAAGACTTTACAAGTTGTTTCCATGTACAAACGGGTCAAGAATGAAGCTCCAAGTTGTTTTCAAGTTAGAACGAGTCAAGAATGAAGCCTTAAATTGCTATGAATTGTGTTCATGTTCAAACGAGCTAAGAATGATTCTACATGAGTTTACAACTTGTTTCCATGTACAAACGGGTCAAGAATGAAGATACAAGTTGTTTTCAAGTTCGAACGAGTTAAGAATGAAGCCTCAAATTGCTAAGAATTGTATTCATGTTCAAATGAGTTAAGAATAATCCTACAAGAGTTTACAAGTTGTTTCCATGTACAAACGGGTCAAGAATGAAGCTACAATTTGTTTTCAAGTTCGAACGAGTCAAGAATGAAGCCGTAAATTGCTATGAATCGTTTTCATGTTCAAACGAGCTAAGAATGATCCTACAAGAGTTTACAAGTTGTTTCCATGTACAAACGGGTCAAGAATGAAGCTCCAAGTTGTTTTCAAATTAGAACGAGTAAAGAATGAAGCCTTAAATTGCTATGAATTGTCATGTTCAAACGAGCTAAGAATGATCCTACAAGAGTTTACAAGTTGTTTCCATGTACAAACGGGTCAAGAATGAAGCTACAAGTTGTTTTCAAGTTCGAATGAGTCAAGAATGAAGCCGTAAATTGCTATGAATTGTTTTCATGTTCAAACGAGCTAAGAATGATCCTACAAGAGTTTACAAGTTGTTTCCATGTACAAACGGGTAAAGAATGAAGCTAAAAATTGTTTTCAAGTTCGAACGAGTCAAGAATGAAGCCGTAAATTGCTATGAATTGTTTTCATGTTCAAACGAGCTAAGAATGATCCTACAAGAGTTTACAAGTTGTTTCCATGTACAAACGGGTCAAGAATGAAGCTCCAAGTTGTTTTCAAGTTAGAACGAGTCAAAAATGAAGCCTTAAATTGCTATGAATTGTTTTCATGTTTAAACGTGCTAAGAATGATCCTACAAGAGTTTACCAGTTATTTCCATGTACAAACGGGTCAAGAATGAAGCTACAAGTTATTTTCAAGTTCGAATAAGTCAAGAATGAAGCCTTAAATTGCTATGAATTGTGTTCATGTTCAAATGAGCTAAGAATGATCCTACAAGAGTTTACAAGTTGTTTCCATGTAGAAACGGGTCAAGAATGAAGCTCCAAGTTGTTTTCAAGTTCGAACGAGTCAAGAATGAAGCCGTAAATTGCTATGAATTGTTTTCATGTTCAAACGAGGTAAGAATGATCCTACAAGAGTTTACAAGTTATTTCACGTACAAACGGGTCAAGAATGAAGCTCCAAGTTGTTTTCAAGTTAGAACGAGTCAAGAATGAAGCCTTAAATTGCTATGAATTGTGTTCATGTTCAAACGAGCTAAGAATGATCCTACATGAGTTTACAACATGTTTCCATGTACAAACGGGTCAAGATGAAGATACAAGTTGTTTTCAAGTTCGAACGAGTTAAGAATGAAGCCTCAAATTGCTAAGAATTGTATTCATGTTCAAATGAGTTAAGAATAATCCTACAAGAGTTTACAAGTTGTTTCCATCTACAAACGGGTCAAGAATGAAGCTAGAAGTTGTTTTTAAGTTCGAACGAGTCAAGAATGAAGGCTTAAATTGCTATGAATTGTTTTCATGTTTAAACGAGCTAAGAATGATCCTACAAGAGTTTACAAGTTGTTTCCATGTACAAACGGGTCAAGAATGAAGCTACAATTTGTTTTCAAGTTCGAACGAGTCAAGAATGAAGCCGTAAATTGCTATGAATTGTTTTCATGTTCAAACGAGCTAAGAATGATCCTACAAGAGTTTACAAGTTGTTTCCATGTACAAACGGGTCAAGAATGAAGCTCCAAGTTGTTTTCAAATTAGAACGAGTAAAGAATGAAGCCTTAAATTGCTATGAATTGTCATGTTCAAACAAGCTAAGAATGATCCTACAAGAGTTTCAAGTTTGAACGAGTCAAGAATGAAGCCGTAAATTGCTATGAATTGTTTTATGTTCAAACGAGTTAAGAATGATCCTACAAGACTTTACAAGTTGTTTCCATGTACAAACGGGTCAAGAATGAAGCTCCAAGTTGTTTTCAATTTAGAACGAGTCAAGAATGAAGCCTTAAATTGCTATGAATTGTGTTCATGTTCAAACGAGCTAAGAATGATTCTACATGAGTTTATAACTTGTTTCCATGTACAAACGGGTCAAGAATGAAGATACAAGTTGTTTTCAAGTTCGAACGAGTTAAGAATGAAGCCTCAAATTGCTAAGAATTGTATTCATGTTCAAATGAGTTAAGAATAATCCTACAAGAGTTTACAAGTTGTTTCCATCTACAAACGGGTCAAGAATGAAGCTACAATTTGTTTTCAAGTTCGAACGAGTCAAGAATGAAGCCGTAAATTGCTATGAATCGTTTTCATGTTCAAACGAGCTAAGAATGATCCTACAAGAGTTTACAAGTTGTTTCCATGTACAAACGGGTCAAGAATGAAGCTCCAAGTTGTTTTCAAATTAGAACGAGTAAAGAATGAAGCCTTAAATTGCTATGAATTGTCATGTTCAAACGAGCTAAGAATGATCCTACAAGAGTTTACAAGTTGTTTCCATGTACAAACGGGTCAAGAATGAAGCTACAAGTTGTTTTCAAGTTTGAACGAGTCAAGAATGAAGCCGTAAATTGCTATGAATTGTTTTATGTTCAAACGAGTTAAGAATGATCCTACAAGACTTTACAAGTTGTTTCCATGTACAAACGGGTCAAGAATGAAGCTCCAAGTTGTTTTCAAGTTTGAACGAGTGAAGAATGAAGCCTTAAATTGCTATGAATTGTGTTCATGTTCAAACGAGCTAAGAATGATTCTACATGAGTTTACAACTTGTTTCCATGTACAAACGGGTCAAGAATGAAGATACAAGTTGTTTTCAAGTTCGAACGAGTCAAGAATGAAGCCTTAAATTGCTAAGAATTGTTTTCATGTTCAAAGGAGTTAAGAATAATCCTACAAGAGTTTACAAGTTGTTTCCATGTACAAACGGGTCAATAATGAAGCTACAAGTTGTTTTCAAGTTCGAACGAGTCAAGAATGAAGCCGTAAATTGCTATGAATTGTTTTCATGTTCAAACGAGCTAAGAATGATCCTACAAGAGTTTACAAGTTGTTTCCATGTACAAACGGGTAAAGAATGAAGCTAAAAATTGTTTTCAAGTTCGAACGAGTCAAGAATGAAGCCGTAAATTGCTATGAATTGTTTTCATGTTCAAACGAGCTAAGAATGATCCTACAAGAGTTTACAAGTTGTTTCCATGTACAAACGGGTCAAGAATGAAGCTCCAAGTTGTTTTCAAGTTAGAACGAGTCAAAAATGAAGCCTTAAATTGCTATGAATTGTTTTCATGTTTAAACGTGCTAAGAATGATCCTACAAGAGTTTACCAGTTATTTCCATGTACAAACGGGTCAAGAATGAAGCTACAAGTTATTTTCAAGTTCGAATAAGTCAAGAATGAAGCCTTAAATTGCTATGAATTGTGTTCATGTTCAAATGAGCTAAGAATGATCCTACAAGAGTTTACAAGTTGTTTCCATGTAGAAACGGGTCAAGAATGAAGCTCCAAGTTGTTTTCAAGTTCGAACGAGTCAAGAATGAAGCCGTAAATTGCTATGAATTGTTTTCATGTTCAAACGAGCTAAGAATGATCCTACAAGAGTTTACAAGTTATTTCACGTACAAACGGGTCAAGAATGAAGCTCCAAGTTGTTTTCAAGTTAGAACGAGTCAAGAATGAAGCCTTAAATTGCTATGAATTGTGTTCATGTTCAAACGAGCTAAGAATGATCCTACATGAGTTTACAACATGTTTCCATGTACAAACGGGTCAAGATGAAGAAACAAGTTGTTTTCAAGTTCGAACGAGTTAAGAATGAAGCCTCAAATTGCTAAGAATTGTATTCATGTTCAAATGAGTTAAGAATAATCCTACAAGAGTTTACAAGTTGTTTCCATCTACAAACGGGTCAAGAATGAAGCTAGAAGTTGTTTTTAAGTTCGAACGAGTCAAGAATGAAGGCTTAAATTGCTATGAATTGTTTTCATGTTTAAACGAGCTAAGAATGATCCTACAAGAGTTTACAAGTTGTTTCCATGTACAAACGGGTCAAGAATGAAGCTACAATTTGTTTTCAAGTTCGAACGAGTCAAGAATGAAGCCGTAAATTGCTATGAATTGTTTTCATGTTCAAACGAGCTAAGAATGATCCTACAAGAGTTTACAAGTTGTTTCCATGTACAAACGGGTCAAGAATGAAGCTCCAAGTTGTTTTCAAATTAGAACGAGTAAAGAATGAAGCCTTAAATTGCTATGAATTGTCATGTTCAAACAAGCTAAGAATGATCCTACAAGAGTTTCAAGTTTGAACGAGTCAAGAATGAAGCCGTAAATTGCTATGAATTGTTTTATGTTCAAACGAGTTAAGAATGATCCTACAAGACTTTACAAGTTGTTTCCATGTACAGACGGGTCAAGAATGAAGCTCCAAGTTGTTTTCAAGTTAGAACGAGTCAAGAATGAAGCCTTAAATTGCTATGAATTGTCATGTTCAAACGAGCTAAGAATGATCCTACAAGAGTTTACAAGTTGTTTCCATGTACAAACGGGTCAAGAATGAAGCTCCAAGTTGTTTTCAAGTTAGAACGAGTCAAGAATGAAGCCTTAAATTGCTATGAATTGTGTTCATGTTCAAACGAGCTAAGAATGATTCTACATGAGTTTACAACTTGTTTCCATGTACAAACGGGTCAAGAATGAAGATACAAGTTGTTTTCAAGTTCGAACGAGTTATAGCCTCAAATTGCTACGAATTGTTTTCATGTTCAAAGAGTTAAGAATGATCCTACAAGAGTTTACAAGTTGTTTCCATGTACAAATGGGTCAAGAATGAAGCTTCAAGTTGTTTTCAAGTTCGAATAAGTCAAGAATGAAGCCTTAAATTGCTATGAATCGTTTTCATGTTCAAACGAGCTAAGAATGATCCTACAAGAGTTTACAAGTTGTTTCCATGTACAAACGGGTCAAGAAGGAAGCTCCAAGTTGTTTTCAAGTTCGAACGAGTTATAGCCTCAAATTGCTACGAATTGTTTTCATGTTCAAATGATTTAAGAATGATCCTACAAGAGTTTACAAGTTGTTTCCATGTACAAATGGGTCAAGAATGAAGCTACAAGTTGTTTTCAAGTTCGAACGAGTCAAGAATGAAGTCTAAAATTGCTATGAATTGTTTTCATGTTTAAACGAGCTAAGAATGATCCTACGAGAGTTTACAAGTTGTTTCCATGTACAAACGGGTCAAGAATGAAGCTACAAGTTGTTTTCAAGTTCGAACGAGTCAAGAATGAAGCCGTAAATTGCTATGAATTGTTTTCATGTTCAAACGAGCTAAGAATGATCCTAGAAGAGTTTACAAGTTGTTTCCATGTAAAAACGGGTCAAGAATGAAGCTCCAAGTTGTTTTCAAGTTAGAACGAGTCAAGAATGAAGCCTTAAATTGCTATGAATTGTGTTCATGTTCAAACGAGCTAAGAATGATCCTACTAGAGTTTACAAGTTGTTTCCATGTACAAACGGTTTAAGAATGAAGCTACAAGATGTTTTCAAGTTCGAACGAGTCAAGAATGAAGCCGTAAATTGCAATGAATTGTTTTCATGTTCAAACGAGCTAAGAATGATCCTACAAGAGTTTACAAGTTATTTCCATGTACAAACGGGTCAAGAATGAAGCTCCATGTTGTTTTCAAGTTAGAACGAGTCAAGAATGAAGCCTTAAATTGCTATGAATTGTCATGTTCAAACGAGCTAAGAATGATCCTACAAGAGTTTACAGGTTGTTTCCATGTAGAAACGGGTCAAGAATGAAGCTACAAGTTGTTTTCAAGTTCGAACGAGTCAAGAATAAAGCCGTAAATTGCTACGAATTGTTTTCATGTTCAAATGAGTTAAGAATGATCCTACAAGAGTTTACAAGTTGTTTCCATGTACAAATGGGTCAAGAATGAAGCTACAAGTTGTTTTCAAGTTCGAACGAGTCACGAATGAAGGCTTAAATTGCTATGAATTGTTTTCATGTTTAAACGAGCTAAGAATGATCCTACGAGAGTTTACAAGTTGTTTCCATGTACAAACGGGTCAAGAATGAAGCTACAAGTTGTTTTCAAGTTCGAACGAGTCAAGAATGAAGCCGTAAATTGCTATGAATTGTTTTCATGTTCAAACGAGTTAAGAATGATCCTACAAGAGTTTACAAGTTGTTTCCATGTACAAACGGGTCAAGGATAAAGCTCCAAGTTATTTTCAAGTTAGAACGAGTCAAGAATGAAGCCTTAAATTGCTATGAATTGTCATGTTCAAACGAGCTAAGAATGATCCTACAAGAGTTTACAAGTTGTTTCCATGTACAAACGGGTCCAGAATGAAGCTACAAGTTCTTTTCAAGTTCGAACGAGTCAAGAATGAAGTCTTAAATTGCTATGAATTGTTTTCATGTTTAAACGAGCTAAGAATGATCCTACGAGAGTTTACAAGTTGTTTCCATGTACAAACGGGTCAAGAAGGAAGCTCCAAGTTGTTTTCAAGTTCGAACGAGTTATAGCCTCAAATTGCTACGAATTGTTTTCATGTTCAAATGATTTAAGAATGATCCTACAAGAGTTTACAAGTTGTTTCCATGTACAAATGGGTCAAGAATGAAGCTACAAGTTGTTTTCAAGTTCGAACGAGTCAAGAATGAAGTCTAAAATTGCTATGAATTGTTTTCATGTTTAAACGAGCTAAGAATGATCCTACGAGAGTTTACAAGTTGTTTCCATGTACAAACGGGTCAAGAATGAAGCTACAAGTTGTTTTCAAGTTCGAACGAGTCAAGAATGAAGCCGTAAATTGCTATGAATTGTTTTCATGTTCAAACGAGCTAAGAATGATCCTAGAAGAGTTTACAAGTTGTTTCCATGTAAAAACGGGTCAAGAATGAAGCTCCAAGTTGTTTTCAAGTTAGAACGAGTCAAGAATGAAGCCTTAAATTGCTATGAATTGTGTTCATGTTCAAACGAGCTAAGAATGATCCTACATGAGTTTACAACTTGTTTCCATGTACAAACGGGTCAAGAATGAAGCTACAAGTTGTTTTCAAGTTCGAACGAGTCAAGAATGAAGCCTTAAATTGCTATGAATTGTCATGTTCAAACGAGCTAAGAATGATCCTACAAGAGTTTACAACTTGTTTCCATGTACAAACGGGTCCAGAATGAAGCTACAAGTTCTTTTCAAGTTCGAACGAGTCAAGAATGAAGCCTTAAATTGCTATGAATTGTTTTCATGTTCAAACGAGCTAAGAATGATCCTATAAGAGTTTACAAGTTGTTTCCATGTACAAACAGGTCAAGAAGGAAGCTCCAAGTTGTTTTCAAGTTCGAACGAGTTATAGCCTCAAATTGCTACGAATTGTTTTCATGTTCAAAGAGTTAAGAATGATCCTACAAGAGTTTACAAGTTGTTTCCACGTACAAACGGGTCAAGAAGGAAGCTCCAAGTTGTTTTAAAGTTCGAACGAGTTATAGCCTCAAATTGCTACGAATTGTTTTCATGTTCAAATGATTTAAGAATGATCCTACAAGAGTTTACAAGTTGTTTCCATGTACAAATGGGTCAAGAATGAAGCTACAAGTTGTTTTCAAGTTCGAACGAGTCAAGAATGAAGTCTAAAATTGCTATGAATTGTTTTCATGTTTAAACGAGCTAAGAATGATCCTACGAGAGTTTACAAGTTGTTTCCATGTACAAACGGGTCAAGAATGAAGCTACAAGTTGTTTTCAAGTTCGAACGAGTCAAGAATGAAGCCGTAAATTGCTATGAATTGTTTTCATGTTCAAACGAGCTAAGAATGATCCTAGAAGAGTTTACAAGTTGTTTCCATGTAAAAACGGGTCAAGAATGAAGCTCCAAGTTGTTTTCAAGTTAGAACGAGTCAAGAATGAAGCCTTAAATTGCTATGAATTGTGTTCATGTTCAAACGAGCTAAGAATGATCCTACATGAGTTTACAACTTGTTTCCATGTACAAACGGGTCAAGAATGAAGCTACAAGTTGTTTTCAAGTTCGAACGAGTCAAGAATGAAGCCTTAAATTGCTATGAATTGTCATGTTCAAACGAGCTAAGAATGATCCTACAAGAGTTTACAACTTGTTTCCATGTACAAACGGGTCCAGAATGAAGCTACAAGTTCTTTTCAAGTTCGAACGAGTCAAGAATGAAGCCTTAAATTGCTATGAATTGTTTTCATGTTCAAACGAGCTAAGAATGATCCTATAAGAGTTTACAAGTTGTTTCCATGTACAAACAGGTCAAGAAGGAAGCTCCAAGTTGTTTTCAAGTTCGAACGAGTTATAGCCTCAAATTGCTACGAATTGTTTTCATGTTCAAAGAGTTAAGAATGATCCTACAAGAGTTTACAAGTTGTTTCCACGTACAAACGGGTCAAGAAGGAAGCTCCAAGTTGTTTTAAAGTTCGAACGAGTTATAGCCTCAAATTGCTACGAATTGTTTTCATGTTCAAATGATTTAAGAATGATCCTACAAGAGTTTACAAGTTGTTTCCATGTACAAATGGGTCAAGAATGAAGCTACAAGTTGTTTTCAAGTTCGAACGAGTCAAGAATGAAGTCTTAAATTGCTATGAATTGTTTTCATGTTTAAACGAGCTAAGAATGATCCTACGAGAGTTTACAAGTTGTTTCCATGTACAAACGGGTCAAGAATGAAGCTACAAGTTGTTTTCAAGTTCGAACGAGTCAAGAATGAAGCCGTAAATTGCTATGAATTGTTTTCATGTTCAAACGAGCTAAGAATGATCCTACAAGAGTTTACAAGTTGTTTCCATGTAAAAACGGGTCAAGAATGAAGCTCCAAGTTGTTTTCAAGTTCGAACGAGTCAAGAATGAAGCCTTAAATTGCTATGAATTGTGTTCATGTTCAAACGAGCTAAGAATGATCCTGCATGAGTTTACAACTTGTTTCCATGTACAAACGGGTCAAGAATGAAGATACAAGTTGTTTTCAAGTTCGAACGAGTTAAGAATGAAGCCTCAAATTGCTAAGAATTGTATTCATGTTCAAATTAGTTAAGAATAATCCTACACGAGTTTACAAGTTGTTTCCATCTACAAACGGGTCAAGAATGAAGCTACAAGTTATTTTCAAGTTAGAACTAGTCAAGAATGAAGCCTTAAATTGCTATGAATTGTCATGTTCAAACGAGCTAAGAATGATCCTACAAGAGTTTACAAGTTGTTTCCATGTACAAACGGGTCCAGAATGAAGCTACAAGTTCTTTTCAAGTTCGAACGAGTCAAGAATGAAGCCTTAAATTGCTATGAATTGTTTTCATGTTCAAACGAGCTAAGAATGATCCTATAAGAGTTTACAAGTTGTTTCCATGTACAAACAGGTCAAGAAGGAAGCTCCAAGTTGTTTTCAAGTTCGAACGAGTTATAGCCTCAAATTGCTACGAATTGTTTTCATGTTCAAAGAGTTAAGAATGATCCTACAAGAGTTTACAAGTTGTTTCCATGTACAAATGGGTCAAGAATGAAGCTTCAAGTTGTTTTCAAGTTCGAATAAGTCAAGAATGAAGCCTTAAATTGCTATGAATCGTTTTCATGTTCAAACGAGCTAAGAATGATCCTACAAGAGTTTACAAGTTGTTTCCATGTACAAACGGGTCAAGAAGGAAGCTCCAAGTTGTTTTCAAGTTCGAACGAGTTATAGCCTCAAATTGCTACGAATTGTTTTCATGTTCAAATGATTTAAGAATGATCCTACAAGAGTTTACAAGTTGTTTCCATGTACAAATGGGTCAAGAATGAAGCTACAAGTTGTTTTCAAGTTCGAACGAGTCAAGAATGAAGTCTAAAATTGCTATGAATTGTTTTCATGTTTAAACGAGCTAAGAATGATCCTACGAGAGTTTACAAGTTGTTTCCATGTACAAACGGGTCAAGAATGAAGCTACAAGTTGTTTTCAAGTTCGAACGAGTCAAGAATGAAGCCGTAAATTGCTATGAATTGTTTTCATGTTCAAACGAGCTAAGAATGATCCTACAAGAGTTTACAAGTTGTTTCCATGTAAAAACAGGTCAAGAATGAAGCTCCAAGTTGTTTTCAAGTTAGAACGAGTCAAGAATGAAGCCTTAAATTGCTATGAATTGTGTTCATGTTCAAACGAGCTAAGAATGATCCTACATGAGTTTACAACTTGTTTCCATGTACAAACGGGTCAAGAATGAAGCTACAAGTTGTTTTCAAGTTCGAACGAGTCAAGAATGAAGCCTTAAATTGCTACGAATTGTCATGTTCAAACGAGCTAAGAATGATCCTACAAGAGTTTACAACTTGTTTCCATGTACAAACGGGTCCAGAATGAAGCTACAAGTTCTTTTCAAGTTCGAACGAGTCAAGAATGAAGCCTTAAATTGCTATGAATGGTTTTCATGTTCAAACGAGCTAAGAATGATCCTATAAGAGTTTACAAGTTGTTTCCATGTACAAACAGGTCAAGAAGGAAGCTCCAAGTTGTTTTCAAGTTCGAACGAGTTATAGCCTCAAATTGCTACGAATTGTTTTCATGTTCAAAGAGTTAAGAATGATCCTACAAGAGTTTACCAGTTGTTTCCATGTACAAATGGGTCAAGAATGAAGCTAAAAGTTGTTTTCAAGTTCGAACGAGTCAAGAATGAAGTCTTAAATTGCTATGAATTGTTTTCATGTTTAAACGAGCTAAGAATGATCCTACGAGAGTTTACAAGTTGTTTCCATGTACAAACGGGTCAAGAATGAAGCTACAAGTTGTTTTCAAGTTCGAACGAGTCAAGAATGAAGCCGTAAATTGCTATGAATTGTTTTCATGTTCAAACGAGCTAAGAATGATCCTATAAGAGTTTACAAGTTGTTTCCATGTACAAACAGGTCAAGAAGGAAGCTCCAAGTTGTTTTCAAGTTCGAACGAGTTATAGCCTCAAATTGCTACGAATTGTTTTCATGTTCAAAGAGTTAAGAATGATCCTACAAGAGTTTACAAGTTGTTTCCATGTACAAACGGGTCAAGAAGGAAGCTCCAAGTTGTTTTCAAGTTCGAACGAGTTATAGCCTCAAATTGCAACGAATTGTTTTCATGTTCAAATGATTTAAGAATGATCCTACAAGAGTTTACAAGATGTTTCCATGTACAAATGGGTCAAGAATGAAGCTACAAGTTGTTTTCAAGTTCGAACGAGTCAAGAATTAAGTCTTAAATTGCTATGAATTCTTTTCATGTTTAAACGAGCTAAGAATGATCCTACGAGAGTTTACAAGTTGTTTCCATGTACAAACGGGTCAAGAATGAAGCTACAAGTTGTTTTCAAGTTCGAACGAGTCAAGAATGAAGCCGTAAATTGCTATGAATTGTTTTCATGTTCAAACGAGCTAAGAATGATCCTACAAGAGTTTACAAGTTGTTTCCATGTACAAACGGGTCAAGAATGAAGCTCCAAGTTGTTTTCAAGTTAGAACGAGTCAAGAATGAAGCCTTAAATTGCTATGAATTGTCATGTTCAAACGAGCTAAGAATGATCCTACAAGAGTTTACAGGTTGTTTCCATGTAGAAATGGGTCAAGAATGAAGCTACAAGTTATTTTCAAGTTCGAACGAGTCAAGAATGAAGCCGTAAATTGCTATGAATTGTTTTCATGTTCAAACGAGCTAAGAATGATCCTACAAGAGTTTACAAGTTGTTTCCATGTAAAAACGGGTCAAGAATGAAGCTCCAAGTTGTTTTCAAGTTCGAACGAGTCAAGAATGAAGCCTTAAATTGCTATGAATTGTGTTCATGTTCAAACGAGCTAAGAATGATCCTGCATGAGTTTACAACTTGTTTCCATGTACAAACGGGTCAAGAATGAAGATACAAGTTGTTTTCAAGTTAGAACGAGTCAAGAATGAAGCCTTAAATTGCTAAGAATTGTATTCATGTTCAAATTAGTTAAGAATAATCCTACACGAGTTTACAAGTTGTTTCCATCTACAAACGGGTCAAGAATGAAGCTACAAGTTATTTTCAAGTTAGAACGAGTCAAGAATGAAGCCTTAAATTGCTATGAATTGTCATGTTCAAACGAGCTAAGAATGATCCTACAAGAGTTTACAAGTTGTTTCCATGTACAAACGGGTCCAGAATGAAGCTACAAGTTCTTTTCAAGTTCGAACGAGTCAAGAATGAAGCCTTAAATTGCTATGAATTGTTTTCATGTTCAAACGAGCTAAGAATGATCCTATAAGAGTTTACAAGTTGTTTCCATGTACAAACAGGTCAAGAAGGAAGCTCCAAGTTGTTTTCAAGTTCGAACGAGTTATAGCCTCAAATTGCTACGAATTGTTTTCATGTTCAAAGAGTTAAGAATGATCCTACAAGAGTTTAAAAGTTGTTTCCATGTACAAATGGGTCAAGAATGAAGCTAAAAGTTGTTTTCAAGTTCGAACGAGTCAAGAATGAAGTCTTAAATTGCTATGAATTGTTTTCATGTTTAAACGAGCTAAGAATGATCCTACGAGAGTTTACAAGTTGTTTCCATGTACAAACGGGTCAAGAATGAAGCTACAAGTTGTTTTCAAGTTCGAACGAGTCAAGAATGAAGCCGTAAATTGCTATGAATTGTTTTCATGTTCAAACGAGCTAAGAATGATCCTATAAGAGTTTACAAGTTGTTTCCATGTACAAACAGGTCAAGAAGGAAGCTCCAAGTTGTTTTCAAGTTCGAACGAGTTATAGCCTCAAATTGCTACGAATTGTTTTCATGTTCAAAGAGTTAAGAATGATCCTACAAGAGTTTACAAGTTGTTTCCATGTACAAATGGGTCAAGAATGAAGCTACAAGTTGTTTTCAAGTTCGAATCAGTCAAGAATGAAGCCTTAAATTGCTATGAATCGTTTTCATGTTCAAACGAGCTAAGAATGATCCTACAAGAGTTTACAAGTTGTTTCCACGTACAAACGGGTCAAGAAGGAAGCTCCAAGTTGTTTTCAAGTTCGAATAAGTCAAGAATGAAGCCTTAAATTGCTATGAATCATTTTCATGTTCAAACGAGCTAAGAATGATCCTACAAGAGTTTACAAGTTGTTTCCATGTACAAACGGGTCAAGAAGGAAGCTCCAAGTTGTTTTAAAGTTCGAACGAGTTATAGCCTCAAATTGCTACGAATTATTTTCA
This sequence comes from Oenanthe sinensis, assembly GCA_028671895.1. Lineage (NCBI taxonomy): Eukaryota > Viridiplantae > Streptophyta > Magnoliopsida > Apiales > Apiaceae > Oenanthe > Oenanthe sinensis. The sequence goes on along the minus strand of CM053799.1, from coordinate 29,454,854 downwards.
TGGTCAAATGATTTAAGAATGATCCTACAAGAGTTTACAAGTTGTTTCCATGTACAAATGGGTCAGGAATGAAGCTACAAGTTGTTTTCAAGTTCGAACGAGTCAAGAATGAAGTCTTAAATTGCTATGAATTGTTTTCATGTTTAAACGAGCTAAGAATGATCCTACGAGAGTTTACAAGTTGTTTCCATGTACAAACGGGTCAAGAATGAAGCTACAAGTTGTTTTCAAGTTCGAACGAGTCAAGAATGAAGCCGTAAATTGCTATGAATTGTTTTCATGTTCAAACGAGCTAAGAATGATCCTACAAGAGTTTACAAGTTGTTTCCATGTACAAACGGGTCAAAAATGAAGCTCCAAGTTGTTTTCAAGTTAGAACGAGTCAAGAATGAAGCCTTAAATTGTTATGAATTGTCATGTTCAAACGAGCTAAGAATGATCCTACAAGAGTTTACAGGTTGTTTCCATGTAGAAACGGGTCAAGAATGAAGCTACAAGTTGTTTTCAAGTTCGAACGAGTCAAGAATGAAGTCGTAAATTGCTATGAATTGTTTTCATGTTCAAACGAGCTAAGAATGATCCTACAAGAGTTTACAAGTTGTTTCCATGTAAAAACGGGTCAAGAATGAAGCTCCAAGTTGTTTTCAAGTTAGAACGAGTCAAGAATGAAGCCTTAAATTGCTATGAATTGTGTTCATGTTCAAACGAGCTAAGAATGATCCTGCATGAGTTTACAACTTGTTTCCATGTACAAACGGGTCAAGAATGAAGATACAAGTTGTTTTCAAGTTCGAACGAGTTAAGAATGAAGCCTCAAATTTCTAAGAATTGTATTCATGTTCAAATTAGTTAAGAATAATCCTACACGAGTTTACAAGTTGTTTCCATCTACAAACGGGTCAAGAATGAAGCTACAAGTTGTTTTCAAGTTCGAACGAGTCAAGAATGAAGCCGTAAATTGCTATGAATTGTTTTCATGTTCAAACGAGCTAAGAATGATCCTATAAGAGTTTACAAGTTGTTTCCATGTACAAACAGGTCAAGAAGGAAGCTCCAAGTTGTTTTCAAGTTCGAACGAGTTATAGCCTCAAATTGCTACGAATTGTTTTCATGTTCAAAGAGTTAAGAATGATCCTACAAGAGTTTACAAGTTGTTTCCATGTACAAATGGGTCAAGAATGAAGCTACAAGTTGTTTTCAAGTTCGAATCAGTCAAGAATGAAGCCTTAAATTGCTATGAATCGTTTTCATGTTCAAACGAGCTAAGAATGATCCTACAAGAGTTTACAAGTTGTTTCCATGTACAAACGGGTCAAGAAGGAAGCTCCAAGTTGTTTTCAAGTTCGAATAAGTCAAGAATGAAGCCTTAAATTGCTATGAATCATTTTCATGTTCAAACGAGCTAAGAATGATCCTACAAGAGTTTACAAGTTGTTTCCATGTACAAACGGGTCAAGAAGGAAGCTCCAAGTTGTTTTAAAGTTCGAACGAGTTATAGCCTCAAATTGCTACGAATTATTTTCATGGTCAAATGATTTAAGAATGATCCTACAAGAGTTTACAAGTTGTTTCCATGTACAAATGGGTCAGGAATGAAGCTACAAGTTGTTTTCAAGTTCGAACGAGTCAAGAATGAAGTCTTAAATTGCTATGAATTGTTTTCATGTTTAAACGAGCTAAGAATGATCCTACGAGAGTTTACAAGTTGTTTCCATGTACAAACGGGTCAAGAATGAAGCTACAAGTTGTTTTCAAGTTCGAACGAGTCAAGAATGAAGCCGTAAATTGCTATGAATTGTTTTCATGTTCAAACGAGCTAAGAATGATCCTACAAGAGTTTACAAGTTGTTTCCATGTACAAACGGGTCAAGAATGAAGCTCCAAGTTGTTTTCAAGTTAGAACGAGTCAAGAATGAAGCCTTAAATTGTTATGAATTGTCATGTTCAAACGAGCTAAGAATGATCCTACAAGAGTTTACAGGTTGTTTCCATGTAGAAACGGGTCAAGAATGAAGCTACAAGTTGTTTTCAAGTTCGAACGAGTCAAGAATGAAGTCGTAAATTGCTATGAATTGTTTTCATGTTCAAACGAGCTAAGAATGATCCTACAAGAGTTTACAAGTTGTTTCCATGTAAAAACGGGTCAAGAATGAAGCTCCAAGTTGTTTTCAAGTTAGAACGAGTCAAGAATGAAGCCTTAAATTGCTATGAATTGTGTTCATGTTCAAACGAGCTAAGAATGATCCTGCATGAGTTTACAACTTGTTTCCATGTACAAACGGGTCAAGAATGAAGATACAAGTTGTTTTCAAGTTCGAACGAGTTAAGAATGAAGCCTCAAATTTCTAAGAATTGTATTCATGTTCAAATTAGTTAAGAATAATCCTACACGAGTTTACAAGTTGTTTCCATCTACAAACGGGTCAAGAATGAAGCTACAAGTTATTTTCAAGTTAGAACGAGTCAAGAATGAAGCCATAAATTGCTATGAATTGTCATGTTCAAACGAGCTAAGAATGATCTTACAAGAGTTTACAAGTTGTTTCCATGTACAAACGGGTCCAGAATGAAGCTACAAGTTCTTTTCAAGTTCGAACGAGTTATAGCCTCAAATTGCTACGAATTGTTTTCATGTTCAAATGATTTAAGAATGATCCTACAAGAGTTTACAAGTTGTTTCCATGTACAAATGGGTCAAGAATGAAGCTACAAGTTGTGTTCAAGTTCGAACGAGTCAAGAATGAAGTCTAAAATTGCTATGAATTGTTTTCATGTTTAAACGAGCTAAGAATGATCCTACGAGAGTTTACAAGTTGTTTCCATGTACAAACGGGTCAAGAATGAAGCTACAAGTTGTTTTCAAGTTCGAACGAGTCAAGAATGAAGCCGTAAATTGCTATGAATTGTTTTCATGTTCAAACGAGCTAAGAATGATCCTACAAGAGTTTACAAGTTGTTTCCATGTAAAAACAGGTCAAGAATGAAGCTCCAAGTTGTTTTCAAGTTAGAACGAGTCAAGAATGAAGCCTTAAATTGCTATGAATTGTGTTCATGTTCAAACGAGCTAAGAATGATCCTACATGAGTTTACAACTTGTTTCCATGTACAAACGGGTCAAGAATGAAGTTACAAGTTGTTTTCAAGTTCGAACGAGTCAAGAATGAAGCCTTAAATTGCTATGAATTGTCATGTTCAAACGAGCTAAGAATGATCCTACAAGAGTTTACAACTTGTTTCCATGTACAAACGGGTCCAGAATGAAGCTACAAGTTGTTTTCAAGTTCGAACGAGTCAAGAATGAAGCCTTAAATTGCTATGAATTGTCATGTTCAAATGAGCTAAGAATGATCCTACAAGAGTTTACAACTTGTTTCCATGTACAAACGGGTCCAGAATGAAGCTACAAGTTCTTTTCAAGTTCGAACGAGTCAAGAATGAAGCCTTAAATTGCTATGAATTGTTTTCATGTTCAAACGAGCTAAGAATGATCCTATAAGAGTTTACAAGTTGTTTCCATGTACAAACAGGTCAAGAAGGAAGCTCCAAGTTGTTTTCAAGTTCGAACGAGTTATAGCCTCAAATTGCTACGAATTGTTTTCATGTTCAAAGAGTTAAGAATGATCCTACAAGAGTTTACAAGTTGTTTCCATGTACAAACGGGTCAAGAATGAAGCTACAAGTTGTTTTCAAGTTCGAACGAGTCAAGAATGAAGCCGTAAATTGCTATGAATTGTTTTCATGTTCAAACGAGCTAAGAATGATCCTACAAGAGTTTACAAGTTGTTTCCATGTACAAACGGGTCAAGAATGAAGCTCCAAGTTGTTTTCAAGTTAGAACGAGTCAAGAATGAAGCCTTAAATTGCTATGAATTGTCATGTTCAAACGAGCTAAGAATGATCCTACAAGAGTTTACAGGTTGTTTCCATGTAGAAACGGGTCAAGAATGAAGCTACAAGTTGTTTTCAAGTTCGAACGAGTCAAGAATGAAGCCGTAAATTGCTATGAATTGTTTTCATGTTCAAACGAGCTAAGAATGATCCTACAAGAGTTTACAAGTTGTTTCCATGTAAAAACGGGTCAAGAATGAAGCTCCAAGTTGTTTTCAAGTTAGAACGAGTCAAGAATGAAGCCTTAAATTGCTATGAATTGTGTTCATGTTCAAACGAGCTAAGAATGATCCTGCATGAGTTTACAACTTGTTTCCATGTACAAACGGGTCAAGAATGAAGATACAAGTTGTTTTCAAGTTCGAACGAGTTAAGAATGAAGCCTCAAATTTCTAAGAATTGTATTCATGTTCAAATTAGTTAAGAATAATCCTACACGAGTTTACAAGTTGTTTCCATCTACAAACGGGTCAAGAATGAAGCTACAAGTTATTTTCAAGTTAGAACGAGTCAAGAATGAAGCCTTAAATTGCTATGAATTGTCATGTTCAAACGAGCTAAGAATGATCCTACAAGAGTTTACAAGTTGTTTCCATGTACAAACGGGTCCAGAATGAAGCTACAAGTTCTTTTCAAGTTCGAACGAGTCAAGAATGAAGCCTTAAATTGCTATGAATTGTTTTCATGTTCAAACGAGCTAAGAATGATCCTATAAGAGTTTACAAGTTGTTTCCATGTACAAACAGGTCAAGAAGGAAGCTCCAAGTTGTTTTCAAGTTCGAACGAGTTATAGCCTCAAATTGCTACGAATTGTTTTCATGTTCAAAGAGTTAAGAATGATCCTACAAGAGTTTACAAGTTGTTTCCATGTACAAATGGGTCAAGAATGAAGCTACAAGTTGTTTTCAAGTTCGAATAAGTCAAGAATGAAGCCTTAAATTGCTATGAATCGTTTTCATGTTCAAACGAGCTAAGAATGATCCTACAAGAGTTTACAAGTTGTTTCCATGTACAAACGGGTCAAGAAGGAAGCTCCAAGTTGTTTTAAAGTTCGAACGAGTTATAGCCTCAAATTGCTACGAATTGTTTTCATGTTCAAAGAGTTAAGAATGATCCTACAAGAGTTTACAAGTTGTTTCCATGTACAAATGGGTCAAGAATGAAGCTACAAGTTGTTTTCAAGTTCGAATAAGTCAAGAATGAAGCCTTAAATTGCTATGAATCGTTTTCATGTTCAAACGAGCTAAGAATGATCCTACAAGAGTTTACAAGTTGTTTCCATGTACAAACGGGTCAAGAAGGAAGCTCCAAGTTGTTTTAAAGTTCGAACGATTTATAGCCTCAAATTGCTACGAATTGTTTTCATGGTCAAATGATTTAAGAATGATCCTACAAGAGTTTACAAGTTGTTTCCATGTACAAATGGGTCAGGAATGAAGCTACAAGTTGTTTTCAAGTTCGAACGAGTCAAGAATGAAGTCTTAAATTGCTATGAATTGTTTTCATGTTTAAACGAGCTAAGAATGATCCTACGAGAGTTTACAAGTTGTTTCCATGTACAAACGGGTCAAGAATGAAGCTACAAGTTGTTTTCAAGTTCGAACGAGTCAAGAATGAAGCCGTAAATTGCTATGAATTGTTTTCATGTTCAAACGAGCTAAGAATGATCCTACAAGAGTTTACAAGTTGTTTCCATGTACAAACAGGTCAAGAAGGAAGCTCCAAGTTGTTTTCAATTTCGAACGAGTTATAGCCTCAAATTGCTACGAATTGTTTTCATGTTCAAAGAGTTAAGAATGATCCTACAAGAGTTTACAAGTTGTTTCCATGTACAAACGGGTCAAGAATGAAGCTACAAGTTGTTTTCAAGTTCGAACGAGTCAAGAATGAAGCCGTAAATTGCTATGAATTGTTTTCATGTTCAAACGAGCTAAGAATGATCCTACAAGAGTTTACAAGTTGTTTCCATGTACAAACGGGTCAAGAATGAAGCTCCAAGTTGTTTTCAAGTTAGAACGAGTCAAGAATGAAGCCTTAAATTGCTATGAATTGTCATGTTCAAACGAGCTAAGAATGATCCTACAAGAGTTTACAGGTTGTTTCCATGTAGAAACGGGTCAAGAATGAAGCTACAAGTTGTTTTCAAGTTCGAACGAGTCAAGAATGAAGCCGTAAATTGCTATGAATTGTTTTCATGTTCAAACGAGCTAAGAATGATCCTACAAGAGTTTACAAGTTGTTTCCATGTAAAAACGGGTCAAGAATGAAGCTCCAAGTTGTTTTCAAGTTAGAACGAGTCAAGAATGAAGCCTTAAATTGCTATGAATTGTGTTCATGTTCAAACGAGCTAAGAATGATCCTGCATGAGTTTACAACTTGTTTCCATGTACAAACGGGTCAAGAATGAAGATACAAGTTGTTTTCAAGTTCGAACGAGTTAAGAATGAAGCCTCAAATTTCTAAGAATTGTATTCATGTTCAAATTAGTTAAGAATAATCCTACACGAGTTTACAAGTTGTTTCCATCTACAAACGGGTCAAGAATGAAGCTACAAGTTATTTTCAAGTTAGAACGAGTCAAGAATGAAGCCTTAAATTGCTATGAATTGTCATGTTTAAACGAGCTAAGAATGATCCTACAAGAGTTTACAAGTTGTTTCCATGTACAAACGGGTCCAGAATGAAGCTACAAGTTCTTTTCAAGTTCGAACGAGTCAAGAATGAAGCCTTAAATTGCTATGAATTGTTTTCATGTTCAAACGAGCTAAGAATGATCCTATAAGAGTTTACAAGTTGTTTCCATGTACAAACAGGTCAAGAAGGAAGCTCCAAGTTGTTTTCAAGTTCGAACGAGTTATAGCCTCAAATTGCTACGAATTGTTTTCATGTTCAAAGAGTTAAGAATGATCCTACAAGAGTTTACAAGTTGTTTCCATGTACAAATGGGTCAAGAATGAAGCTACAAGTTGTTTTCAAGTTCGAATAAGTCAAGAATGAAGCCTTAAATTGCTATGAATCGTTTTCATGTTCAAACGAGCTAAGAATGATCCTACAAGAGTTTACAAGTTGTTTCCATGTACAAACGGGTCAAGAAGGAAGCTCCAAGTTGTTTTAAAGTTCGAACGAGTTATAGCCTCAAATTGTTACGAATTGTTTTCATGGTCAAATGATTTAAGAATGATCCTACAAGAGTTTACAAGTTGTTTCCATGTACAAATGGGTCAGGAATGAAGCTACAAGTTGTTTTCAAGTTCGAACGAGTCAAGAATGAAGTCTTAAATTGCTATGAATTGTTTTCATGTTTAAACGAGCTAAGAATGATCCTACGAGAGTTTACAAGTTGTTTCCATGTACAAACGGGTCAAGAATGAAGCTACAAGTTGTTTTCAAGTTCGAACGAGTCAAGAATGAAGCCGTAAATTGCTATGAATTGTTTTCATGTTCAAACGAGCTAAGAATGATCTTACAAGAGTTTACAAGTTGTTTCCATGTACAAACAGGTCAAGAAGGAAGCTCCAAGTTGTTTTCAATTTCGAACGAGTTATAGCCTCAAATTGCTACGAATTGTTTTCATGTTCAAAGAGTTAAGAATGATCCTACAAGAGTTTACAAGTTGTTTCCATGTACAAACGGGTCAAGAATGAAGCTACAAGTTGTTTTCAAGTTCGAACGAGTCAAGAATGAAGCCGTAAATTGCTATGAATTGTTTTCATGTTCAAACGAGCTAAGAATGATCCTACAAGAGTTTACAAGTTGTTTCCATGTACAAACGGGTCAAGAATGAAGCTCCAAGTTGTTTTCAAGTTAGAACGAGTCAAGAATGAAGCCTTAAATTGCTATGAATTGTCATGTTCAAACGAGCTAAGAATGATCCTACAAGAGTTTACAGGTTGTTTCCATGTAGAAACGGGTCAAGAATGAAGCTACAAGTTGTTTTCAAGTTCGAACGAGTCAAGAATGAAGCCGTAAATTGCTATGAATTGTTTTCATGTTCAAACGAGCTAAGAATGATCCTACAAGAGTTTACAAGTTGTTTCCATGTAAAAACGGGTCAAGAATGAAGCTCCAAGTTGTTTTCAAGTTCGAACGAGTCAAGAATGAAGCCGTAAATTGCTATGAATTGTTTTCATGTTCAAACGAGCTAAGAATGATCCTACAAGAGTTTACAAGTTGTTTCCATGTACAAACGGGTCAAGAATGAAGCTACAAGTTGTTTTCAAGTTCGAACGAGTCAAGAATGAAGCCGTAAATTGCTATGAATTGTTTTCATGTTCAAACGAGCTAAGAATGATCCTACAAGAGTTTACAAGTTGTTTCCATGTACAAACAGGTCAAGAAGGAAGCTCCAAGTTGTTTTCAATTTCGAACGAGTTATAGCCTCAAATTGCTACGAATTGTTTTCATGTTCAAAGAGTTAAGAATGATCCTACAAGAGTTTACAAGTTGTTTCCATGTACAAACGGGTCAAGAATGAAGCTACAAGTTGTTTTCAAGTTCGAACGAGTCAAGAATGAAGCCGTAAATTGCTATGAATTGTTTTCATGTTCAAACGAGCTAAGAATGATCCTACAAGAGTTTACAAGTTGTTTCCATGTACAAACGGGTCAAGAATGAAGCTACAAGTTGTTTTCAAGTTCGAACGAGTCAAGAATGAAGCCGTAAATTGCTATGAATTGTTTTCATGTTCAAACGAGCTAAGAATGATCCTACAAGAGTTTACAAGTTGTTTCCATGTACAAACAGGTCAAGAAGGAAGCTCCAAGTTGTTTTCAATTTCGAACGAGTTATAGCCTCAAATTGCTACGAATTGTTTTCATGTTCAAAGAGTTAAGAATGATCCTACAAGAGTTTACAAGTTGTTTCCATGTACAAACGGGTCAAGAATGAAGCTACAAGTTGTTTTCAAGTTCGAACGAGTCAAGAATGAAGCCGTAAATTGCTATGAATTGTTTTCATGTTCAAACGAGCTAAGAATGATCCTACAAGAGTTTACAAGTTGTTTCCATGTACAAACGGGTCAAGAATGAAGCTCCAAGTTGTTTTCAAGTTAGAACGAGTCAAGAATGAAGCCTTAAATTGCTATGAATTGTCATGTTCAAACGAGCTAAGAATGATCCTACAAGAGTTTACAGGTTGTTTCCATGTAGAAACGGGTCAAGAATGAAGCTACAAGTTGTTTTCAAGTTCGAACGAGTCAAGAATGAAGCCGTAAATTGCTATGAATTGTTTTCATGTTCAAACGAGCTAAGAATGATCCTACAAGAGTTTACAAGTTGTTTCCATGTAAAAACGGGTCAAGAATGAAGCTCCAAGTTGTTTTCAAGTTAGAACGAGTCAAGAATGAAGCCTTAAATTGCTATGAATTGTGTTCATGTTCAAACGAGCTAAGAATGATCCTGCATGAGTTTACAACTTGTTTCCATGTACAAACGGGTCAAGAATGAAGATACAAGTTGTTTTCAAGTTCGAACGAGTTAAGAATGAAGCCTCAAATTTCTAAGAATTGTATTCATGTTCAAATTAGTTAAGAATAATCCTACACGAGTTTACAAGTTGTTTCCATCTACAAACGGGTCAAGAATGAAGCTACAAGTTATTTTCAAGTTAGAACGAGTCAAGAATGAAGCCTTAAATTGCTATGAATTGTCATGTTTAAACGAGCTAAGAATGATCCTACAAGAGTTTACAAGTTGTTTCCATGTACAAACGGGTCCAGAATGAAGCTACAAGTTCTTTTCAAGTTCGAACGAGTCAAGAATGAAGCCTTAAATTGCTATGAATTGTTTTCATGTTCAAACGAGCTAAGAATGATCCTATAAGAGTTTACAAGTTGTTTCCATGTACAAACAGGTCAAGAAGGAAGCTCCAAGTTGTTTTCAAGTTCGAACGAGTTATAGCCTCAAATTGCTACGAATTGTTTTCATGTTCAAAGAGTTAAGAATGATCCTACAAGAGTTTACAAGTTGTTTCCATGTACAAATGGGTCAAGAATGAAGCTACAAGTTGTTTTCAAGTTCGAATAAGTCAAGAATGAAGCCTTAAATTGCAATGAATCGTTTTCATGTTCAAACGAGCTAAGAATGATCCTACAAGAGTTTACAAGTTGTTTCCATGTACAAACGGGTCAAGAAGGAAGCTCCAAGTTGTTTTAAAGTTCGAACGAGTTATAGCCTCAAATTGCTACGAATTGTTTTCATGGTCAAATGATTTAAGAATGATCCTACAAGAGTTTACAAGTTGTTTCCATGTACAAATGGGTCAGGAATGAAGCTACAAGTTGTTTTCAAGTTCGAACGAGTCAAGAATGAAGTCTTAAATTGCTATGAATTGATTTCATGTTTAAACGAGCTAAGAATGATCCTACGAGAGTTTACAAGTTGTTTCCATGTACAAACGGGTCAAGAATGAAGCTACAAGTTGTTTTCAAGTTCGAACGAGTCAAGAATGAAGCCGTAAATTGCTATGAATTGTTTTCATGTTCAAACGAGCTAAGAATGATCCTACAAGAGTTTACAAGTTGTTTCCATGTACAAACAGGTCAAGAAGGAAGCTCCAAGTTGTTTTCAATTTCGAACGAGTTATAGCCTCAAATTGCTACGAATTGTTTTCATGTTCAAAGAGTTAAGAATGATCCTACAAGAGTTTACAAGTTGTTTCCATGTACAAACGGGTCAAGAATGAAGCTACAAGTTCTTTTCAAGTTCGAACGAGTCAAGAATGAAGCCTTAAATTGCTATGAATTGTTTTCATGTTCAAACGAGCTAAGAATGATCCTATAAGAGTTTACAAGTTGTTTCCATGTACAAACAGGTCAAGAAGGAAGCTCCAAGTTGTTTTCAAGTTCGAACGAGTTATAGCCTCAAATTGCTACGAATTGTTTTCATGTTCAAAGAGTTAAGAATGATCCTACAAGAGTTTACAAGTTGTTTCCATGTACAAATGGGTCAAGAATGAAGCTACAAGTTGTTTTCAAGTTCGAATAAGTCAAGAATGAAGCCTTAAATTGCAATGAATCGTTTTCATGTTCAAACGAGCTAAGAATGATCCTACAAGAGTTTACAAGTTGTTTCCATGTACAAACGGGTCAAGAAGGAAGCTCCAAGTTGTTTTAAAGTTCGAACGAGTTATAGCCTCAAATTGCTACGAATTGTTTTCATGGTCAAATGATTTAAGAATGATCCTACAAGAGTTTACAAGTTGTTTCCATGTACAAATGGGTCAGGAATGAAGCTACAAGTTGTTTTCAAGTTCGAACGAGTCAAGAATGAAGTCTTAAATTGCTATGAATTGATTTCATGTTTAAACGAGCTAAGAATGATCCTACGAGAGTTTACAAGTTGTTTCCATGTACAAACGGGTCAAGAATGAAGCTACAAGTTGTTTTCAAGTTCGAACGAGTCAAGAATGAAGCCTTAAATTGCTATGAATTATTTTCATGTTCAAACGAGCTAAGAATGATCCTACAAGAGTTTACAAGGTGTTTCCTTGTACAAACGGGTCAACAATGAAGCTCTAAGTTGTTTTCAAGTTTGAACGAGTGAAGAATGAAGCCTCAAATTGTTGCAACTTGTTTTCATGTTCAAACAAGCCAATAATGCTCCTACAAGGGTTTACAAGTTGTTTCCATGTACAAACGGATTAAGAATGAAGCTACAAGTTGTTTTCAAGTTCGAACGAGTCAAGAATGAAGGCTCATATTGCAACAAATTGTTTTCATGTTCAAAGAGTTAAGAATGATCCTACAAGAGTTTACAAGTTGTTTCCATGTACAAATGGGTCAAGAATGAAGCTACAAGTTGTTTTCAAGTTCGAATAAGTCAAGAATGAAGCCTTAAATTGCAATGAATCGTTTTCATGTTCAAACGAGCTAAGAATGATCCTACAAGAGTTTACAAGTTGTTTCCATGTACAAACGGGTCAAGAAGGAAGCTCCAAGTTGTTTTAAAGTTCGAACGAGTTATAGCCTCAAATTGCTACGAATTGTTTTCATGGTCAAATGATTTAAGAATGATCCTACAAGAGTTTACAAGTTGTTTCCATGTACAAATGGGTCAGGAATGAAGCTACAAGTTGTTTTCAAGTTCGAACGAGTCAAGAATGAAGTCTTAAATTGCTATGAATTGATTTCATGTTTAAACGAGCTAAGAATGATCCTACGAGAGTTTACAAGTTGTTTCCATGTACAAACGGGTCAAGAATGAAGCTACAAGTTGTTTTCAAGTTCGAACGAGTCAAGAATGAAGCCGTAAATTGCTATGAATTGTTTTCATGTTCAAACGAGCTAAGAATGATCCTACAAGAGTTTACAAGTTGTTTCCATGTACAAACAGGTCAAGAAGGAAGCTCCAAGTTGTTTTCAATTTCGAACGAGTTATAGCCTCAAATTGCTACGAATTGTTTTCATGTTCAAAGAGTTAAGAATGATCCTACAAGAGTTTACAAGTTGTTTCCATGTACAAACGGGTCAAGAATGAAGCTACAAGTTCTTTTCAAGTTCGAACGAGTCAAGAATGAAGCCTTAAATTGCTATGAATTGTTTTCATGTTCAAACGAGCTAAGAATGATCCTATAAGAGTTTACAAGTTGTTTCCATGTACAAACAGGTCAAGAAGGAAGCTCCAAGTTGTTTTCAAGTTCGAACGAGTTATAGCCTCAAATTGCTACGAATTGTTTTCATGTTCAAAGAGTTAAGAATGATCCTACAAGAGTTTACAAGTTGTTTCCATGTACAAATGGGTCAAGAATGAAGCTACAAGTTGTTTTCAAGTTCGAATAAGTCAAGAATGAAGCCTTAAATTGCAATGAATCGTTTTCATGTTCAAACGAGCTAAGAATGATCCTACAAGAGTTTACAAGTTGTTTCCATGTACAAACGGGTCAAGAAGGAAGCTCCAAGTTGTTTTAAAGTTCGAACGAGTTATAGCCTCAAATTGCTACGAATTGTTTTCATGGTCAAATGATTTAAGAATGATCCTACAAGAGTTTACAAGTTGTTTCCATGTACAAATGGGTCAGGAATGAAGCTACAAGTTGTTTTCAAGTTCGAACGAGTCAAGAATGAAGTCTTAAATTGCTATGAATTGATTTCATGTTTAAACGAGCTAAGAATGATCCTACGAGAGTTTACAAGTTGTTTCCATGTACAAACGGGTCAAGAATGAAGCTACAAGTTGTTTTCAAGTTCGAACGAGTCAAGAATGAAGCCGTAAATTGCTATGAATTGTTTTCATGTTCAAACGAGCTAAGAATGATCCTACAAGAGTTTACAAGTTGTTTCCATGTACAAACAGGTCAAGAAGGAAGCTCCAAGTTGTTTTCAATTTCGAACGAGTTATAGCCTCAAATTGCTACGAATTGTTTTCATGTTCAAAGAGTTAAGAATGATCCTACAAGAGTTTACAAGTTGTTTCCATGTACAAACGGGTCAAGAATGAAGCTACAAGTTGTTTTCAAGTTCGAACGAGTCAAGAATGAAGCCGTAAATTGCTATGAATTGTTTTCATGTTCAAACGAGCTAAGAATGATCCTACAAGAGTTTACAAGTTGTTTCCATGTACAAACGGGTCTAGAATGAAGCTCCAAGTTGTTTTCAAGTTAGAACGAGTCAAGAATGAAGCCTTAAATTGCTATGAATTGTCATGTTCAAACGAGCTAAGAATGATCCTACAAGAGTTTACAGGTTGTTTCCATGTAGAAACGGGTCAAGAATGAAGCTACAAGTTGTTTTCAAGTTCGAACGAGTCAAGAATGAAGCCGTAAATTGCTATGAATTGTTTTCATGTTCAAACGAGCTAAGAATGATCCTACAAGAGTTTACAAGTTGTTTCCATGTAAAAACGGGTCAAGAATGAAGCTCCAAGTTGTTTTCAAGTTAGAACGAGTCAAGAATGAAGCCTTAAATTGCTATGAATTGTGTTCATGTTCAAACGAGCTAAGAATGATCCTGCATGAGTTTACAACTTGTTTCCATGTACAAACGGGTCAAGAATGAAGATACAAGTTGTTTTCAAGTTCGAACGAGTTAAGAATGAAGCCTCAAATTTCTAAGAATTGTATTCATGTTCAAATTAGTTAAGAATAATCCTACACGAGTTTACAAGTTGTTTCCATCTACAAACGGGTCAAGAATGAAGCTACAAGTTATTTTCAAGTTAGAACGAGTCAAGAATGAAGCCTTAAATTGCTATGAATTGTCATGTTCAAACGAGCTAAGAATGATCCTACAAGAGTTTACAAGTTGTTTCCATGTACAAACGGGTCCAGAATGAAGCTACAAGTTCTTTTCAAGTTCGAACGAGTCAAGAATGAAGCCTTAAATTGCTATGAATTGTTTTCATGTTCAAACGAGCTAAGAATGATCCTATAAGAGTTTACAAGTTGTTTCCATGTACAAACAGGTCAAGAAGGAAGCTCCAAGTTGTTTTCAAGTTCGAACGAGTTATAGCCTCAAATTGCTACGAATTGTTTTCATGTTCAAAGAGTTAAGAATGATCCTACAAGAGTTTACAAGTTGTTTCCATGTACAAATGGGTCAAGAATGAAGCTACAAGTTGTTTTCAAGTTCGAATAAGTCAAGAATGAAGCCTTAAATTGCTATGAATCGTTTTCATGTTCAAACGAGCTAAGAATGATCCTACAAGAGTTTACAAGTTGTTTCCATGTACAAACGGGTCAAGAAGGAAGCTCCAAGTTGTTTTAAAGTTCGAACGAGTTATAGCCTCAAATTGCTACGAATTGTTTTCATGTTCAAATGATTTAAGAATGATCCTACAAGAGTTTACAAGTTGTTTCCATGTACAAATGGGTCAAGAATGAAGCTACAAGTTGTTTTCAAGTTCGAACGAGTCAAGAATGAAGCCTTAAATTGCTATGAATTGTCATGTTCAAACGAGCTAAGAATGATCCTACAAGAGTTTACAACTTGTTTCCATGTACAAACGGGTCCAGAATGAAGCTACAAGTTGTTTTCAAGTTCGAACGAGTCAAGAATGAAGCCTTAAATTGCTATGAATTGTTTTCATGTTCAAACGAGCTAAGAATGATCCTATAAGAGTTTACAAGTTGTTTCCATGTACAAACAGGTCAAGAAGGAAGCTCCAAGTTGTTTTCAAGTTCGAACGAGTTATAGCCTCAAATTGCTACGAATTGTTTTCATGTTCAAAGAGTTAAGAATGATCCTACAAGAGTTTACAAGTTGTTTCCATGTACAAACGGGTCAAGAATGAAGCTACAAGTTGTTTTCAAGTTCGAACGAGTCAAGAATGAAGCCGTAAATTGCTATGAATTGTTTTCATGTTCAAACGAGCTAAGAATGATCCTACAAGAGTTTACAAGTTGTTTCCATGTACAAACGGGTCAAGAATGAAGCTCCAAGTTGTTTTCAAGTTAGAACGAGTCAAGAATGAAGCCTTAAATTGCTATGAATTGTCATGTTCAAACGAGCTAAGAATGATCCTACAAGAGTTTACAGGTTGTTTCCATGTAGAAACGGGTCAAGAATGAAGCTACAAGTTGTTTTCAAGTTCGAACGAGTCAAGAATGAAGCCGTAAATTGCTATGAATTGTTTTCATGTTCAAACGAGCTAAGAATGATCCTACAAGAGTTTACAAGTTGTTTCCATGTAAAAACGGGTCAAGAATGAAGCTCCAAGTTGTTTTCAAGTTAGAACGAGTCAAGAATGAAGCCTTAAATTGCTATGAATTGTGTTCATGTTCAAACGAGCTAAGAATGATCCTGCATGAGTTTACAACTTGTTTCCATGTACAAACGGGTCAAGAATGAAGATACAAGTTGTTTTCAAGTTCGAACGAGTTAAGAATGAAGCCTCAAATTTCTAAGAATTGTATTCATGTTCAAATTAGTTAAGAATAATCCTACACGAGTTTACAAGTTGTTTCCATCTACAAACGGGTCAAGAATGAAGCTACAAGTTATTTTCAAGTTAGAACGAGTCAAGAATGAAGTCTTAAATTGCTATGAATTGTCATGTTCAAACGAGCTAAGAATGATCCTACAAGAGTTTACAAGTTGTTTCCATGTACAAACGGGTCCAGAATGAAGCTACAAGTTCTTTTCAAGTTCGAACGAGTCAAGAATGAAGCCTTAAATTGCTATGAATTGTTTTCATGTTCAAACGAGCTAAGAATGATCCTACAAGAGTTTACAAGTTGTTTCCATGTAAAAACAGGTCAAGAATGAAGCTCCAAGTTGTTTTCAGGTTAGAACGAGTCAAGAATGAAGCCTTAAATTGCTATGAATTGTGTTCATGTTCAAACGAGCTAAGAATGATCCTACATGAGTTTACAACTTGTTTCCATGTACAAACGGGTCAAGAATGAAGCTACAAGTTGTTTTCAAGTTCGAACGAGTCAAGAATGAAGCCTTAAATTGCTATGAATTGTCATGTTCAAACGAGCTAAGAATGATCCTACAAGAGTTTACAACTTGTTTCCATGTACAAACGGGTCCAGAATGAAGCTACAAGTTGTTTTCAAGTTCGAACGAGTCAAGAATGAAGCCTTAAATTGCTATGAATTGTTTTCATGTTCAAACGAGCTAAGAATGATCCTATAAGAGTTTACAAGTTGTTTCCATGTACAAACAGGTCAAGAAGGAAGCTCCAAGTTGTTTTCAAGTTCGAACGAGTTATAGCCTCAAATTGCTACGAATTGTTTTCATGTTCAAAGAGTTAAGAATGATCCTACAAGAGTTTACAAGTTGTTTCCATGTACAAACGGGTCAAGAATGAAGCTACAAGTTGTTTTCAAGTTCGAACGAGTCAAGAATGAAGCCGTAAATTGCTATGAATTGTTTTCATGTTCAAACGAGCTAAGAATGATCCTACAAGAGTTTACAAGTTGTTTCCATGTACAAACGGGTCAAGAATGAAGCTCCAAGTTGTTTTCAAGTTAGAACGAGTCAAGAATGAAGCCTTAAATTGCTATGAATTGTCATGTTGAAACGAGCTAAGAATGATCCTACAAGAGTTTACAGGTTGTTTCCATGTAGAAACGGGTCAAGAATGAAGCTACAAGTTGTTTTCAAGTTCGAACGAGTCAAGAATGAAGCCGTAAATTGCTATGAATTGTTTTCATGTTCAAACGAGCTAAGAATGATCCTACAAGAGTTTACAAGTTGTTTCCATGTAAAAACGGGTCAAGAATGAAGCTCCAAGTTGTTTTCAAGTTAGAACGAGTCAAGAATGAAGCCTTAAATTGCTATGAATTGTGTTCATGTTCAAACGAGCTAAGAATGATCCTGCATGAGTTTACAACTTGTTTCCATGTACAAACGGGTCAAGAATGAAGATACAAGTTGTTTTCAAGTTCGAACGAGTTAAGAATGAAGCCTCAAATTTCTAAGAATTGTATTCATGTTCAAATTAGTTAAGAATAATCTTACACGAGTTTACAAGTTGTTTCCATCTACAAACGGGTCAAGAATGAAGCTACAAGTTATTGTCAAGTTAGAACGAGTCAAAAATGAAGCCTTAAATTGCTATGAATTGTCATGTTCAAACGAGCTAAGAATGATCCTACAAGAGTTTACAAGTTGTTTCCATGTACAAACGGGTCCCGAATGAAGCTACAAGTTCTTTTCAAGTTTGAACGAGTCAAGAATGAAGCCTTAAATTGCTATGAATTGTTTTCATGTTCAAACGAGCTAAGAATGATCCTACAAGAGTTTACAAGTTGTTTCCATGTAAAAACAGGTCAAGAATGAAGCTCCAAGTTGTTTTCAAGTTAGAACGAGTCAAGAATGAAGCCTTAAATTGCTATGAATTGTGTTCATGTTCAAACGATCTAAGAATGATCCTACATGAGTTTACAACTTGTTTCCATGTACAAACGGGTCAAGAATGAAGCTACAAGTTGTTTTCAAGTTCGAACGAGTCAAGAATGCAGCCTTAAATTGCTATGAATTGTCATGTTCAAACGAGCTAAGAATGATCCTACAAGAGTTTACAACTTGTTTCCATGTACAAACGGGTCCAGAATGAAGCTACAAGTTCTTTTCAAGTTCGAACGAGTCAAGAATGAAGCCTTAAATTGCTATGAATTGTTTTCATGTTCAAACGAGCTAAGAATGATCCTATAAGAGTTTACAAGTTGTTTCCATGTACAAACAGGTCAAGAAGGAAGCTCCAAGTTGTTTTCAAGTTCGAACGAGTTATAGCCTCAAATTGCTACGAATTGTTTTCATGTTCAAAGAGTTAAGAATGATCCTACAAGAGTTTACAAGTTGTTTCCATGTACAAATGGGTCAAGAATGAAGCTACAAGTTGTTTTCAAGTTCGAATAAGTCAAGAATGAAGCCTTAAATTGCTATGAATCGTTTTCATGTTCAAACGAGCTAAGAATGATCCTACAAGAGTTTACAAGTTGTTTCCATGTACAAACGGGTCAAGAAGGAAGCTCCAAGTTGTTTTAAAGTTCGAACGAGTTATAGCCTCAAATTGCTACGAATTGTTTTCATGTTCAAATGATTTAAGAATGATCCTACAAGAGTTTACAAGTTGTTTCCATGTACAAATGGGTCAAGAATGAAGCTACAAGTTGTTTTCAAGTTCGAACGAGTCAAGAATGAAGCCTTAAATTGCTATGAATTGTCATGGTCAAACGAGCTAAGAATGATCCTACAAGAGTTTACAACTTGTTTCCATGTACAAACGGGTCCAGAATGAAGCTACAAGTTCTTTTCAAGTTCGAACGAGTCAAGAATGAAGCCTTAAATTGCTATGAATTGTTTTCATGTTCAAACGAGCTAAGAATGATCCTATAAGAGTTTACAAGTTGTTTCCATGTACAAACAGGTCAAGAAGGAAGCTCCAAGTTGTTTTCAAGTTCGAACGAGTTATAGCCTCAAATTGCTACGAATTGTTTTCATGTTCAAAGAGTTAAGAATGATCCTACAAGAATTTACAAGTTGTTTCCATGTACAAATGGGTCAAGAATGAAGCTATAAGTTGTTTTCAAGTTCGAATAAGTCAAGAATGAAGCCTTAAATTGCTATGAATCATTTTCATGTTCAAACGAGCTAAGAATGATCCTACAAGAGTTTACAAGTTGTTTCCATGTACAAACGGGTCAAGAAGGAAGCTCCAAGTTGTTTTAAAGTTCGAACGAGTTATAGCCTCAAATTGCTACGAATTGTTTTCTTGGTCAAATGATTTAAGAATGATCCTACAAGAGTTTACAAGTTGTTTCCATGTGCAAATGGGTCAAGAATGAAGCTACAAGTTGTTTTCAAGTTCGAACGAGTCAAGAATGAAGTCTTAAATTGCTATGAATTGTTTCTGTTAGGTCCAAAGTGTTGTAGAGGGGGGGGTGAATACAACTGTTTAAAATTTATGAGAGAATAAACAATGTGCAAGTAATAAATGATGACTCAGAATTTCAAGAATATATCATTATATTCATTGATGGATTTGCTACAACATTCATAAAAGCATCATGATCAGTTGAACAATAAATACAGCAATTAAAGCTAGATTCAACTGATCCTCTCTCTCTCACTTTTTGTTTTACAGTAAATGCTCTCTCTTAAAAATTATCGTTTTTAAAATACAGAGATACAAGTTACTTCTAAAAATACAAACAAAGTGCTGCTTTTATAATGTCATGTAGTCTTGATCTTGTCCTTTTTGTGTACGTGGCCCAATCAGGACTTCGACAACAAAAAGTACTTTCCCAACAACTCTGGATCAACCGTTCACAATAAGCCACTTGTCCCTTGAACATTAAATGTTACATTTCTACCCGCATCTCGATCTTCGCCTGGACCCATCTCGATCTCGATCTGTGAAAATCTCGATCTCGATCTGTGAAAATCTCGATCTCGATCTGTGAAAATCTCGATCTCGACCTGGGAAAATCTCGATCTCGATCTGTGAAAATCTCGATCTCGATCTGGGAGAATCTCGATCTCGATCTATCGCCTGGATCGAGATTTGCCTTTGCAGTGTTTTACTTCACTTGTAAATCTCGATCCGCATCTCGATCTGCTGTGGATCGACATTTGCCTTGGCAAATATGCACACATCCAATGTTGACCTTCTTTAGTGACTAATTGAGAATTAACCTTTGTGAGCAAGTTTCCTTAGCTTCTTCAATTTCTTTTCCTCACTCAATTCAAATGAGATCTTCTATTACTGACACGAACTTGCCTCCAATGTCCTGACACTTGATGCAATGGTCTGGTTCATAAGTGACTAGTCTTGTAGGGGTTCTTGCTTCTGAATGTCAGTTCTCATTTGTTGATTAACCTTTACATTATCCAGATGTTGATATACATTACATGAAATCACTTTGGCCTTCTTGATACTTCCTTGACATTAATTTGATTCTCCATTAGATAAGTTAGGGCATGAGCAATACTCAGATTGAACTTCTTCTCACTTATGCATCCTTGATTAACCAAATTAGTTACTTGTAGTTACCAAGTATCATTACCATTTCTTCAGTTGATTGATTCCATGTGCTTCTTCAGTTTCTCTTGTTTTGCTGTTGTTTTATCTTTTACTTAGTTGAGTTACAAAATAATTAAGTGTTACAAGTTAGTACACCTATGCCTTTCAATCTCCCCCTATTTGATTGTCTAACAATGACAACCAAATTCACAATGAGGATAACTCAACTAAACAGGGACTGAAAAAGATAAAATAACATTCATAAAAGATCATGTCAACTTGCATAATGCTTGGCTTGATTAATTAACTTCATGTCTATTACTGATACTTCAAGTGCCAAAATTGGACACCTGTTGGCTCGATTAAATGGCTTCATGCTCTTCTAGAGATTTTCTCTAAGTACTTTAAGAGCACGGTCCACTCAATCTTCAATTATCCTTCTGAAGTCCTTTTAGCAGTATTACCACCGCCGAACTTCGCGAAATAATTGATGCCTTATATAAACCAGTTTCAAGACACTTAGCTAACTAACTTCTACCTTACACTACACAAGACAACAGATAATATATTTTTACAATGCAGGAAAACAAGAAAACAAATTATAACGCAAAGAAACATTACAAGCATGATACATTAAAACTTTTATTTCTTGCGCTCCTCTTCCTCACGAGCTTTCTTCTTGGCTGCTTTTTCCTTCTTCATGAACTCAGGGTTGCAGACTTCATCCATTCTTTTCTTGAGAAGATTAAGTCCTTCTGCTTCCACATGATTTCTGATCTTGTAATTTCGAAACAACCTCAACCACCTTTCAACCATGCTGCGAGTGGTAAGCTTCGTGGGAATGTCTTCAAACCTCAGCTTTGTGACTTTGTCAGGGTACCCCTTTTCCCCTTTCTTCCGTATGACCAGCTGCTTAGGGTATCCAATGACAATAGCGGTGGTGCATTGCTGTAGCCTCTGAATATCAAGTTGTTGTCTTCTCTTACAGAAGTTATCAAACGTGACCCTCAGATAATCCTGATCAAACTCGTCAATATCATCCATCTCCTCAATCAATTCTCTTATACTACACAGTGTTTCATGACTGTGTTCTGCAAAGATGTCGTACTTGATTTCAATGATGGTTTCCACCTTATGCTTGTCTGTATAGATCAGCAGATCATTCTCATTCTCAGCTTTGCTCTTGACAAACTTGACATTTGCACTAACCACTGCACTAGCTTCCTTTCTTATTTCCCCTTCTTCTGGAATGTCTATCCTTGGATCTCCATATCTTTGCACATGCTCTCTTATTGCCTCGTTTTGCAGCTCGAATGCATAGTCTTCAGGTTCCTTCTTAACCACTGGTAGTGTAGCTTCAGGCAACTTGTATCTAGAATCTTGCCTTCTTATCAGCTTCTCCAAGTCCTTAGCCACCAGCTTCTTTTCCTTTGTTAGAAAACCCTTAGAGAGAACTAGCTTTGCAACTGCCTTCAGCACATTTCCGCTCGGAGTTAGTTTCGAATCATGCAGATTTACGATCCTCAAGACCTTGTCATGGACATATCTGATCTGGTAGGGATTTAGAATGATGTCAACCCCTCTGTCTTCAGCCATCTTCAACAATTTCTCCTTAAACAGCACTCCAGTCTTGACAGAGGTGTCTACCTTGTGAGCGAATTCTACCAGTTCACTTGCACCCCTTTCATGGAAGAAAGCTTCATCGACCATACACGGCCCGATTTTTGTTATGGGTGTCCAAGTGATCATCAGATTCCATGCCTTCTCCTTGAATATGACTTGTACGGAGGTGCATCCCTGTCTTATGCAATTTAGATAATTCAGCAGCCCAGGGTTTAGATTTTCTAGCTTATGAAGAAGAAAGCTCAATCTTCCTGAGTCATGAGCATAGGCTCTTGGTCCAGCTAAGGCTTCTCTAGCCTTGTCCCACTCGGGACCTTCCCTCCTTATGTCAGCCTGGACCTTAGGATCATTGATCTTTTTCATTTCAAACTCATGCTGAGTTTTCTGAGCCGCTCTCTTCTCCTTTGCCATTTGTTCTTTTTCAACTATCCCTTGTAGAATTTCTTCATTTACTCTTTCTCTGGCTTCCCTGAAAATCTCTCCTTGCATCTCCGCTTCATCAACTTCTTCTTCTGGAACATGCTCGTCAGCAACCGAGTGGTCTCCTGCATCACCTGCAACTCCTGCGCCAGATCCGCCAGGATTTAGACCTCTTTCTTGTTCCCATTCTCTTGCTCGTTGCTCGAGTCTCGACCTCCTTGCCACTAAGGCTTCTACATCCATCTCGTCATCATCAGAATCTTCAATAAAGTCTCCCATAAATGTATCAACAAGAGGTGTTTCTTTCTCAGCTTCTTCTTCAGCTACCATCTTCTGCTTGCCTTTGTCCTTAAGAGCCGGTTGAGCCTCCTCCACCTTTTCACCAGATTTGTTTGAGGACTCGATCACCGGACCCTTACTAGTCAGCTTTTTCAGACCCTGATCCTCTTTCTCCCCCTTAGGTGTGTTATCCTCATCAGGAGCATCATCATCATTATTATCGTCACCACCACCACCAGTTGAAGGACCAGGTCCATCCTTGTTACGTCCAAAGACAGCATCAAGTAGTTCATGCAGTTTCGTCCAAACCTGAGACATGCCATAAGTGACATCATCTACTGACCTCCCGACCTCCACTTGTGCCAATCCGAGATTGTTTATCTTGTCAATCATCTGATTTTGGACGGCAATCAGGTTCTCCATGAACTGAGCTCCAACCTCCAATCTTCCAGAGTGAGAAGAGACAGCAGCAGTAACACCAGCAACTCCAGCCTCCAAAGCCTCCACTTTCTTCACTAGATCCTGCAATTTGGGGGACGGTGTTTGGCTTGGGTTAGACTGTTTACTCTCACCGGGTTCTGTTTCACTCAAGATCCCTAAAAAGAAGGGATCTACTCTCCCTGTCTCTCCCTCGTGTTTAGAGCCTAACAGTACTAGAGCCTCATCCACTAATCTCTGGGGACTAGCGGTGAGTTGGTCGGCGATATCGGTCAGTGAGACTGAGCCTTTAAGCGCTGTGTCTACGACGGGAGATGACGTTATGACCATGTCATCCCCTTGATCACTTAGAACCTTTTCTGGTTCGCTGGGCTGTTCTGGAGGCGTAGACCCACCAGTCACCAGATGTCGTTGCTCTGCAAGCAACTTGTTTTCTGATTTAGATGAGGAAGCGTCATCCGTACTGGATTCGACAGACTCTTCCTCATTAAAACTGCCTGAGATACTAGTATCAGAAGTGCTAGTCTCAGTTTGCCATTCCCCTTCCGAGAAATTGCTCAAAGAGCCCTGAGCGGACAACTCAGGGAAGGTAGGGCCAGCTCCTATTGGCTGTTGAGATGGACCCCCTTCTTGACTCTCACCAACATGCCTAGGCGAGTGCGAATGTGTTGAAATGATTTGGAGAGGAGAGCCACCAGCGTGAGGTGTGGTGGCTGTGAGAGGTGAACTAGCATTAACAGGTTGTGCAGTTGCCACTGGATTTGAATCCACCTTTTGCTTCTTTGAAGGTGGCAGAGCTGCTGAAGTGACTACTCTCTCAACTCCTACACTTCCTCCACTCGAATCACTCGACTCAGATAAGCTTGCCTTCCTTTTATCACCAGTTTTAGGGCTGGCTGAACGTTTATGAACAGAAGGGCTTGCAGCCTGGGATAGAGCCTGGGGGTTTTCAGGCCCACGGCTGTAGAAAACAGGTTGAATTGATGATTGATCAAGATTAGCAAGAATAGGTACCTGACTAAGAAGATCGTCATCCTTGTCAGCTCCAGCTTCTGCAACATTTGCCTCGGCCATATCAACATCCATTCTTGCTTGTTCCAAAGTTCTAGGCACTGGATCTCCACCTTCAGCTTCGTTACCACTACTCTCAGCTTCTACTGCAGTAAACTGAGAAACATGCCTCCTAGCATACTCATCTTGCAGATCCTGGAAGTACGGAGTCAGGCGCAACTCAAAAAGTCTTGACTTTTGCTGGGTTTCCATGGTGGAGATACTCTTTAGAGTCATATCAAAACATGCCATCCTTTCAGAGCCTTGAAATATTCTTCTGTGTTCCTCTGAAAGGACGTCATCCAGAACAATCTGAAGAAATCTTGGCATCCAGCATTTGACTGGACCATCTTCTGGATTCCTTGAGGCATTTTTCTCCAATGCCCACCTCTCATGTAACTGAATCAACAGATGTTTGCCCACATTCACTCTCTTGTTGTTTGCCACTCCATATAGTATTACCCGGCAGCTGTTGTTCATTGGCCTGTAGTCTTTGTCTTTTGGGAACATGCAGCGCTGAATGGCCTGAACTACATAATCCCACTCAGCTGGTAGCATACCGGTGTTAACCTTTGTTACCTTGATAGGACCCGTGGGAGGGCGACAACCTATCTCCGTGAATAATTGCAACATATCCTCCATAGTGGGTTCCGGAGCATAATCTTCTGTAGGAAGCCCGAGTAACTCATTGAACTTCCGCAGACTGACTTCATATGTGACACCACCAATAGTAAATGATAGTCCTGTTGGATTGGCTTTTCCACCCTGAATCTCTAGTGTAGAGTAAGCAGCTTGAAGGGCTTCGACATTCAGGATGGGAGAGGCGGTTAACGCGTGACTTATGATTGATGTGTTGTTGAGGGATTCAATCCAGAACTGATAGTGAATAAATCTACCAGTTGCTCGATCAGCAGAGAGATTAACAAAGTTGGTCTTGGGAATTGTGAAATTTGGGTTTGCCATTTTAAAGTTGTGTTTGAGAAAAGAAATGTTCTGAAATGGTTTGGCAATGGAAATTTTTAGAGAACAAGTTCTAAATTTAAACAACAAAAAAAACGTACACGAACCCCACTAATTACCCCACGTAATTAGTGACACAAATTAAAACAAATTAACTGCCCACTAATGACCACTTAACTCCCCACTAATGATTGACGGTTGAGTTTTCGAAAATTAAAGTGAACAGCCGTTACAAAATAAATTATTTTTCCAGAAAAACCACAAACACGGCGGTAAAGTTGCACTTTAAGGATTAACCAGTAGTACTCACAACTATTTTGCTCAAGAACACAAAAGTACTTAAGAATAAGAAAGCACGAAACAAAAACCAAACTCACTCGAATGAAGAAGAAAACTAAAGAACTAATTACAAGAACAGTAATAACGATAAAAACAACGCAAGAAGTTCAACAGTTGTAAACAAAATTTTAGCAGAGTTTCGTTTTAGTTATTGATGCTTTTAAGTAACAGTTAGTGATTTTTGTTTAAGAAAATCACAAGAAAACTTGATGTAATGTATGTATACGCGGGTGTATATGAAGAGCTTAAGCTTTTGGAGAGAAAGAAAGTTAATGTAAATAATGAACAGCCTTTTTAATGCTATAATATATACCTGCACGCCAAAAAAAATGACTGAAAAGACACGTCACATCTCGATCTCGAGATCCGCATCTCGATCCTCATCTAGATGTCGATCTAGATGTCGATCTCGATCCGCATCTCGATCTACATCTAGATGTCGATCTAGATGTCGATCTCGATCCGCATCTCGATCTACATCTAGATGTCGATCTGGATGTCGATCTCGATCCGCATCTCGATCTACATCTCGATGTCGATCTTGATGTGGATAGATCGAGATTTGCCATAGAAAATTTCTCATTACTTCATTTAGACACTAACCATAATGATATACAGATCAGCACAAGATTAATGTCATGAAACTTTCTAACTCCTTATGATATGCAACACATACATTTATGAAGTTAAGTACACATTATTAATTATGAATATTCATGAATAACAATAATATGTACACAAGCTGAATTATAACAGATAGGTAGCAAAACTAACAGGTGTTAAGCATCCCTAATTCACCAACCAATCTAGAAAATGTTGATTCGTCTAGGGGTTTAGTGAATATATCTGCTATTTGACGTTCAGTAGACACAAAATGCAACTCTACAGTTCCATTTTCTACATGCTCTCTAATAAAATGATACCTGATGTCAATATGCTTGGTCCTTGAGTGATCCACAGGATTGTTGGTCATTGCAATAGCACTTGTGTTGTCACACATGATAGGAATCTTAGATACTTCCACACCGTAGTCCTTGAGTTGGTTCTTCATCCACAGTATCTGGGCCACACAGCTTCCAGCAGCAATATATTCTGCTTCAGCTGTCGAGGTAGATACTGTGTGTTGTTTCTTGCTTTGCCAAGACACCAACCTTCTTCCAAGGAACTGACAGCTTCCTGAAGTACTCTTCCTATCTATTCTACAACCTGCGTAATCTGAATCCGAATAGCCAACAAGATTAAACCCTGTATCTCTTGGGTACCAAATCCCGAGATTTGATGTTCCCTTGAGATACCTAAAAATGCGCTTTACGGCTATGAGATGTGACTCTCTAGGATCCGCTTGGAACCTTGCACATAAGCATGTAGAGAACATAATATCAGGTCTACTAGCAGTTAAATACAAAAGTGAGCCGATCATACCTCGATAGCTTGAGATGTCTACAGGTTTACCCGATTTGTCCTCGTCAAGTTTCGTGGCTGTTGCCATAGGAGTCTTTGCTTGTGATACATCTTGGAGACCATACTTCTTCAATAGATCATGAATGTACTTGGTCTGGCAGATAAATATTCCGTCCTTCTTCTGACTAACTTGAATGCCCAGAAAGAACGTCAGCTCTCCCATCATGCTCATCTCATACCTTGATTGCATTAACTTAGCGAATTTAGCACACAGCTTCTCATTTGCAGACCCAAAGATAATGTCATCCACATATACTTGCACCATTATTAGATCATCTTTGCATTTCTTGTAGAAAAGCGTCTTGTCGATTACTCCTCTTGTAAAACCACTTTCTAGTAAGAAGTCTGACAGAGTTTCATACCACTTCCGCGGAGACTGCTTAAGGCCATATACTGATTTGAAGAGTCGATAAACATAATCACAATATTTGATATCGATAAACCCGGGAGGTTGCTCGACATACACCTCTTCATCCAGTTCACCGTTTAAGAATGCACTCTTGACATCCATTTGATAGACTTTAAAACCATGATGTGCTGCGAATGCCAAGAACATCCTTACTGCCTCTAGCCTTGCTACTGGTGCATAGGTTTCATCATAATCAATTCCTTCTCTTTGAGTATAACCCTTAGCAACCAGGCGAGCTTTATTTCGTGTTACACGTCCGTCTTCATCCAGCTTGTTCCTGAATACCCATTTTGTCCCAACAACAGATCTATTCTTTGGTCTGGGTACCAGCTTCCACACCTTCTGCCTTTCAAACTGATTGAGTTCCTCTTGCATAGCAATCACCCAATCAGCGTCATCTAGAGCTTCTTCCACCACTTTAGGTTCTATCTGGGAAAGGAACACTGAATATAGACATTCATTCTCAGTGGCAATTTCAGCTCTAGCTTTTCCTCTAGTAGTCACTCCGGCCTCTGGATCACCAATAATTAGCTCGAACGGATGGTCCTTGTTCCAAGTGCGATCCCTAGCAAATGTTCTTGATGATTCAGCTTGATCTTGTAAGTGAAAGTGACTTAGTCTAGAAGCACTTTCACTAGCTTCCCTTGAGCTAGTACTGGCTCCACCTGAGTGAGCTGCTCCCCCTGAGTGCATACTGACTCCCCCTGAGTTAGTACCAGGTCTGACGGAAGGTGATCCCTCAGTCCTAGTGTTTTGAGTTTGCGAAACACTAGACTCTTGATTAATTTCATTATTTATAGTTGGATCACTACCCTGCACTACTGACTCAGGAACTGTATCCAATTCATCAACATCCATATTTTCAAATCTTAGGGAAGTGGGCTCACTATCTTCTTTTTGTATAGAAGGGAGCCTTGAGTCGTCGAATGTGACATTAAGGCTTTCAACCACCTTGCGATCATTAAGCACAAACACCCTGTACGCTGCTACTACTTCAAGAGAATATCCAATGAAAAACCCTTCATCTGCTTTGGCATCAAACTTTCCAAGTTGTGCATTGTCTCTTAACACAAAGCATTTGGCACCGAATACGTGAAAGTACTTGATAGATGGTTTTCGTTTATTCATCATGTAATACGGCGTCTCATTATGGTCCTTTATAATCAGGGTTCTGTTCTGTGTATAACAAGCCGTGTTAACTGCTTCAGCCCAAAAATATAAAGGAAGTTTTGACTCATACAGCATTGTCCTAGCTGCTTCAACCAGTGTCCTGTTCTTCCTTTCTACCACCCCATTTTGCTGTGGTGTTCTCGGTGCTGAATACTGTCGTCTGATCCCTTTAGATATGCAGAAATCCATTAACACTGAGTTCTTGAATTCTGTCCCATTGTCGGATCGGATAGTCTTCACAGTCAGACTTGCTACGTTTTCAATTACCAGTACATGTCTAATGATCTCATGTGGCACTTCATCTTTCGATGTCACAAACTTCACCCATGTGTATTTGGAAAAGTCATCAACAATTACCAGCGCATATCTTTTCCTTGACATTGACATAACATTAACAGGTCCAAACAAATCCATGTGAAGGAGTTGTAGGGGCTCGGTAATGCTATTCACTTGTTTATCCTTATGCGAGGCTCTTTTTGATTTTCCCATCTCACATGCTTCGCAGAGTCCATCTGGAGTGAACTCCATCTGCGGCAGCCCTCTCACCAATTCTCTTCTTACGAGATTATTCATTGCTTTAAAGTTCAGGTGAGATAATCTTTTATGCCATAGCCAACTTTCATCAGCAGAAGCCTTGCTGTAGAAACACGTGACTTCAGACTGATCAGCAGAATTCATGTCAGCTATGAACAAATTTGACTTCCTTACTCCTTTGAGAGCAAGGCTTCCATCCTTTTTGCTTCGAATCGAACAATCATGCTTCCCAAAGTTGACGTCAAAACCCTTGTCGGTGAAGTGACTAACGCTGAGAAGATTATGTCGCAATCCTTCCACAAAAGATACATCCTCAATGATAACATTTCCACAAACGATCTTGCCATATCCCCTAGTGTAACCTTTGCTGTTATCTCCAAAAGTAACCACGGAGCCGGCTCTCAACACCAAATCTGTTAGCAGGGACTTATTGCCGGTCATATGCCTCGATGCTCCACTGTCCAGCACCCATATGACTTTACTCTTTTCCTGTACACTGCCCTGCAAATCCAGAAAGGTTAGGTGTTCTTCGGAACCCAATGATGTTTGGGCCCGGCATCAATAATTTCCTTTTTCTTTTCAGATACAGAAGGCTTTGCCTTGATGCCATCAGGGGCATTCATCTTGACTTTGTCTTTTCCCTTGTCAACCTTGACTGGTTTGTCATGTTTGGAAGTAGACTGGTCACTCCTAACTTTAGGAGGACTTGAAGTCTTAGTTTTTGACCCCACATGCTTTTTCTTACCACTACTAGATGTATGTTCAACAGATGCACTAGCAGTATTCATTAAATTAAAATAAGCATGCATGATGTTTACAGCACATGGCATACAATTAGGATGATTGCATTTAGCATGATTTGCATGCATGTTAGGCACAGCAGTAGTTGCAGGCATGGTATTACAACCAACAGATTTTTCTTCCTCTACATAGAACGGGCAATAGTAAGACAAATGATCAGTTTGATTACAGATATAGCATGCTTTTCTAGCTCGTGTAGATGTAGATACAGATGCAGGTTCAGTTTTAACTGCCTTTACAGGTGCTTTCATTTGGTCTGACCCTGCTACCCATTGTTTATATGACACCGTCTTAGCCTCCTTGGTTCCTACACCTCTCTTAGCATAAGCAATCTTACTAGCTCTTTTAGAAGTTGTAGGTTCTACTACTTTTTTTTCTGAATCTCTTTCAATTTTAATCTCATGTTCAATTTCAGTAGCAACAGGATCTATGGTCCTAGGCTCAAAATGTTTAAAGATAGGTTTTCTAACATCCATTAAAACCTCAGGCACATTTTCTTTGACTAACACTGGCTCTAACAACTCAGCAGCCCTATTTTTCTTTTTCTGTGTGTAGTCAAGTCCTATGTTAACTTTTTCATTTTTGCTCTTGCCTGCCAGTTTCATGTACATGTCCCTTTCTACGAAAACTTTATTAGCGGCTTCTTCAAAAGATTTACATGTTACTTTAAGCTCAGCTAATTCATTTTTAAGTTCTTCGTTAAGGTCTTCCCTAATCTTAAGCTTGTGTTCTAAAACATCTACCTGATTCATTAACTGCCTTTCCTTACTTTCTCCTGATTCTAATTCCTCTACCCTGGCCTCGAGAAGTCTATTCTTAAGGGAGAGTTTAGCATTTTCCTCATTAACAGCAATTAGATTAAGTTGGAGATTGTACATATCTTTAGTCATGGCAGCTAATTCATTTTGGTACTCAGGAATAGACATTTCATTTACGGTTAGAATTGGTACCTCTGATTGTTCTGAAGATTTTGCCATTAAAGCAAAGTTGCATAGCTCCTGATCTTCATCTTCATCAGACTCGTCCCAACCCTTCCCTTCAGTCACAACATACGCCCGGCTTCCCTTCTGTTGCTTGCTAACCAAGGCATCATATTTCTTTTTCAAATCAGCATAGGATTCCTTGGGATGAACGTACTTGGGCTTCTTGCACTCTGTTGCGAAGTGCCCCAATTCATTGCAGTTGTAGCATCTGAACTTGTTCTTGTCTACCAGGTTAGGTCTGTAGCCACTACCAGATGTGCTACTCCGACCGCTGTAACTTCCACTACCACTTACACTACTGCCTCTCCTGCCTCTTCGGCTGAAAGAACTACCAAATCGTCCTTTACCACTTCTTTGCTTCCTGAAGCTGATATGAGCAAATTCTCGAGCAATACAAGCATATGACTTGTCTTCTAATTTGTCCAGCTCTTCAAGGGTATAGTATTCATCCTCACTTTCTTCGGATGGATCTTCAATGTCTAATACCACCCTTTCAGGATTATCATTTTTCAATGAGACAGCTGCAAGTGCCTTTACAGCAGATTCTTCAGCTACAAGTCCAGACTCACTTACCGCTTTGTTTTCTCCACTATTGTAGGATCTTCTTTTGTCATTTTGTTCCTGCTCCAGCTCGTAGGTCTTCAAAACACCATACAGCTTTTCCAGAGAAGTATTTTTCAAGTCTCTTGACTCTCGAATGGCAGTGATCCTGTGTTCCAGATGTTTAGGCAAATTCAAGAGAAACTTGATATTTGAATCTGCTAGTGGATAGACTTTATCTCTTATACTCAGCTCTATAAGCAATTTACTGTAACGTTTGTAAACATCTGCTACGCTTTCTCCTCGTTCGCATCTGAACGATTCATATTCAGATATCAGAATGCGTTTGTGATTATCTCTAACTTCCTCGGTCCCCTCCATCACCACAGCCAGTTTATCCCACATGGCTTTAGCTGTTTTTAATCCCTTTATTTGAACATAGTACTCTGAGTTTAGGGATTCAATTATGACGTTGCGTAATGACGCATCCATACCAACCAATTCCTTATCTGCGTCTGAAAACTCCATTTCCTCTTTAGGAACAGACCGGGATGGAATTAGTATCCCTCCTTCCATTCGCTCTGGCTCAATTCTCATGGGTATGTATGGACCGTTTTCCAATATTCTCAAGTATACCTTGTTTATTGATTCAAGGTAAGCTTTCATCCTTCCGGTCCATTCGTCATAATGTTGTGCATCAAACGGAGGTATCTTAAATCTGTGTGCGGCGGCCATTTTAATAAAGTTTAAAATTAAGATAATACACTTTTCAAATTACAATAAATTGTATTTACTTGAAAAATTAATTATCTCACTTTAAATGTCCAACAATTAATATCCAACGGATTCTGCACTTAAGATTCAAGCAAGTTAGTTTTAATCACAGGAACAGTAGCAGGGTCCACAATTTTTCAAGTCCAAACAAAAAGGTGTCCACTTTCTAGTTGACAGAGGTTCGAAATTGTCCTTTTTGTTTAGCCAATCAGTTGATTCCAGTTTTGACCACAAGAAAATCCACAAAGCTCTAAAGTACAGTATTTTGGAATTTTGTACAAGTATTCCTTACACCATGGCTCAGAACTTTTTAGATCTACGATATATATTTTTTTCAAGAAGAAACAAATAAAAACTTTCGGCACAAACTTCAAGGAAAAATTAGATCTGGGATTTTCAAGAACCAACTCAAACAACACAGTAGGATCTCTGTTAGATGTGTTTAACAGAAGCTCTGATACCAATTGTTAGGTCCAAAGTGTTGTAGAGGGGGGGGTGAATACAACTGTTTAAAATTTATGAGAGAATAAACAATGTGCAAGTAATAAATGATGACTCAGAATTTCAAGAATATATCATTATATTCATTGATGGATTTGCTACAACATTCATAAAAGCATCATGATCAGTTGAACAATAAATACAGCAATTAAAGCTAGATTCAACTGATCCTCTCTCTCTCACTTTTTGTTTTACAGTAAATGCTCTCTCTTAAAAATTATCGTTTTTAAAATACAGAGATACAAGTTACTTCTAAAAATACAAACAAAGTGCTGCTTTTATAATGTCATGTAGTCTTGATCTTGTCCTTTTTGTGTACGTGGCCCAATCAGGACTTCGACAACAAAAAGTACTTTCCCAACAACTCTGGATCAACCGTTCACAATAAGCCACTTGTCCCTTGAACATTAAATGTTACATTTCTACCCGCATCTCGATCTTCGCCTGGACCCATCTCGATCTCGATCTGTGAAAATCTCGATCTCGATCTGTGAAAATCTCGATCTCGATCTGTGAAAATCTCGATCTCGACCTGGGAAAATCTCGATCTCGATCTGTGAAAATCTCGATCTCGATCTGGGAGAATCTCGATCTCGATCTATCGCCTGGATCGAGATTTGCCTTTGCAGTGTTTTACTTCACTTGTAAATCTCGATCCGCATCTCGATCTGCTGTGGATCGACATTTGCCTTGGCAAATATGCACACATCCAATGTTGACCTTCTTTAGTGACTAATTGAGAATTAACCTTTGTGAGCAAGTTTCCTTAGCTTCTTCAATTTCTTTTCCTCACTCAATTCAAATGAGATCTTCTATTACTGACACGAACTTGCCTCCAATGTCCTGACACTTGATGCAATGGTCTGGTTCATAAGTGACTAGTCTTGTAGGGGTTCTTGCTTCTGAATGTCAGTTCTCATTTGTTGATTAACCTTTACATTATCCAGATGTTGATATACATTACATGAAATCACTTTGGCCTTCTTGATACTTCCTTGACATTAATTTGATTCTCCATTAGATAAGTTAGGGCATGAGCAATACTCAGATTGAACTTCTTCTCACTTATGCATCCTTGATTAACCAAATTAGTTACTTGTAGTTACCAAGTATCATTACCATTTCTTCAGTTGATTGATTCCATGTGCTTCTTCAGTTTCTCTTGTTTTGCTGTTGTTTTATCTTTTACTTAGTTGAGTTACAAAATAATTAAGTGTTACAAGTTAGTACACCTATGCCTTTCAGTTTCCATGTTTAAACGAGCTAAGAATGATCCTACGAGAGTTTACAAGTTGTTTCCATGTACAAACGGGTCAAGAATGAAGCTCCAAGTTGTTTTCAAGTTAGAACGAGTCAAGAATGAAGCCTTAAATTGCTATGAATTGTCATGTTCAAACGAGCTAAGAATGATCCTACAAGAGTTTACAGGTTGTTTCCATGTAGAAACGGGTCAAGAATGAAGCTACAAGTTGTTTTCAAGTTCGAACGAGTCAAGAATGAAGCCGTAAATTGCTATGAATTGTTTTCATGTTCAAACGAGCTAAGAATAATCCTACAAGAGTTTACAAGTTGTTTCCATGTAAAAACGGGTCAAGAATGAAGCTCCAAGTTGTTTTCAAGTTAGAACGAGTCAAGAATGAAGCCTTAAATTGCTATGAATTGTCATGTTCAAACGAGCTAAGAATGATCCTACAAGAGTTTACAGGTTGTTTCCATGTAGAAACGGGTCAAGAATGAAGCTACAAGTTGTTTTCAAGTTCGAACGAGTCAAGAATGAAGCCGTAAATTCCTATGAATTGTTTTCATGTTCAAACGAGCTAAGAATGATCCTACAAGAGTTTACAAGTTGTTTCCATGTAAAAACGGGTCAAGAATGAAGCTCCAAGTTGTTTTCAAGTTAGAACGAGTCAAGAATGAAGCCTTAAATTGCTATGAATTGTGTTCATGTTCAAACGAGCTAAGAATGATCCTGCATGAGTTTACAACTTGTTTCCATGTACAAACGGGTCAAGAATGAAGATACAAGTTGTTTTCAAGTTCGAACGAGTTAAGAATGAAGCCTTAAATTGCTAAGAATTGTATTCATGTTCAAATTAGTTAAGAATAATCCTACACGAGTTTACAAGTTGTTTCCATCTACAAACGGGTCAAGAATGAAGCTACAAGTTATTTTCAAGTTAGAACGAGTCAAGAATGAAGCCTTAAATTGCTATGAATTGTCATGTTCAAACGAGCTAAGAATGATCCTACGAGAGTTTACAAGTTGTTTCCATGTACAAACGGGTCAAGAATGAAGCTACAAGTTGTTTTCAAGTTCGAACAAGTTAAGAATGAAGTCTTAAATTGCTATGAATTGTTTTCATGTTTAAACGAGCTAAGAATGATCCTACGAGAGTTTACAAGTTGTTTCCATGTACAAACGGGTCAAGAATGAAGCTACAAGTTGTTTTCAAGTTCGAACGAGTTATAGCCTCAAATTGCTACGAATTGTTTTCATGTTCAAAGAGTTAAGAATGATCCTACAAGAGTTTACAAGTTGTTTCCATGTTCAAACGGGTCCAGAATGAAGCTACAAGTTCTTTTCAAGTTCGAACGAGTCAAGAATGAAGCCTTAAATTGCTATGAATTGTTTTCATGTTCAAACGAGCTAAGAATGATCCTATAAGAGTTTACAAGTTGTTTCCATGTACAAACAGGTCAAGAAGGAAGCTCCAAGTTGTTTTCAAGTTCGAACGAGTTATAGCCTCAAATTGCTACGAATTGTTTTCATGTTCAAAGAGTTAAGAATGATCCTACAAGAGTTTACAAGTTGTTTCCATGTACAAATGGGTCAAGAATGAAGCTACAAGTTGTTTTCAAGTTCGAATAAGTCAAGAATGAAGCCTTAAATTGCTATGAATCGTTTTCATGTTCAAACGAGCTAAGAATGATCCTACAAGAGTTTACAAGTTGTTTCCATGTACAAACGGGTTAAGAAGGAAGCTCCAAGTTGTTTTCAAGTTCGAACGAGTTATAGCCTCAAATTGCTACGAATTGTTTTCATGTTCAAATGATTTAAGAATGATCCTACAATAGTTTACAAGTTGTTTCCATGTACAAATGGGTCAAGAATGAAGCTACAAGTTGTTTTCAAGTTCGAACGAGTCAAGAATGAAGTCTAAAATTGCTATGAATTGTTTTCATGTTTAAACGAGCTAAGAATGATCCTACGAGAGTTTACAAGTTGTTTCCATGTACAAACGGGTCAAGAATGAAGCTACAAGTTGTTTTCAAGTTCGAACGAGTCAAGAATGAAGCCGTAAATTGCTATGAATTGTTTTCATGTTCAAACGAGCTAAGAATGATCCTACAAGAGTTTACAAGTTGTTTCCATGTAAAAACAGGTCAAGAATGAAGCTCCAAGTTGTTTTCAAGTTAGAACGAGTCAAGAATGAAGCCTTAAATTGCTATGAATTGTGTTCATGTTCAAACGAGCTAAGAATGATCCTACATGAGTTTACAACTTGTTTCCATGTACAAACGGGTCAAGAATGAAGCTACAAGTTGTTTTCAAGTTCGAACGAGTCAAGAATGAAGCCTTAAATTGCTATGAATTGTCATGTTCAAACGAGCTAAGAATGATCCTACAAGAGTTTACAAGTTGTTTCCATGTACAAATGGGTCAAGAATGAAGCTACAAGTTGTTTTCAAGTTCGAACGAGTCAAGAATGAAGTCTAAAATTGCTATGAATTGTTTTCATGTTTAAACGAGCTAAGAATGATCCTACGAGAGTTTACAAGTTGTTTCCATGTACAAACGGGTCAAGAATGAAGCTACAAGTTGTTTTCAAGTTCGAACGAGTCAAGAATGAAGCCGTAAATTGCTATGAATTGTTTTCATGTTCAAACGAGCTAAGAATGATCCTACAAGAGTTTACAAGTTGTTTCCATGTAAAAACAGGTCAAGAATGAAGCTCCAAGTTGTTTTCAAGTTAGAACTAGTCAAGAATGAAGCCTTAAATTGCTATGAATTGTGTTCATGTTCAAACGAGCTAAGAATGATCATACATGAGTTTACAACTTGTTTCCATGTACAAACGGGTCAAGAATGAAGCTACAAGTTGTTTTCAAGTTCGAACGAGTCAAGAATGAAGCCTTAAATTGCTATGAATTGTCATGTTCAAACGAGCTAAGAATGATCCTACAAGAGTTTACAACTTGTTTCCATGTACAAACGGGTCCAGAATGAAGCTACAAGTTCTTTTCAAGTTCGAACGAGTCAAGAATGAAGCCTTAAATTGCTATGAATTGTTTTCATGTTCAAACGAGCTAAGAATGATCCTATAAGAGTTTACAAGTTGTTTCCATGTACAAACAAGTCAAGAAGGAAGCTCCAAGTTGTTTTTAAGTTCGAACGAGTTATAGCCTCAAATTGCTACGAATTGTTTTCATGTTCAAAGAGTTAAGAATGATCGTACAAGAGTTTACAAGTTGTTTCCATGTACAAATGGGTCAAGAATGAAGCTACAAGTTGTTTTCAAGTTCGAATAAGTCAAGAATGAAGCCTTAAATTGCTATGAATCATTTTCATGTTCAAACGAGCTAAGAATGATCCTACAAGAGTTTACAAGTTGTTTCCATGTACAAACGGGTCAAGAAGGAAGCTCCAAGTTGTTTTAAAGTTCGAACGAGTTATAGCCTCAAATTGCTACGAATTGTTTTCATGTTCAAATGATTTAAGAATGATCCTACAAGAGTTTACAAGTTGTTTCCATGTACAAATGGGTCAAGAATGAAGCTACAAGTTGTTTTCAAGTTCGAACGAGTCAAGAATGAAGTCTTAAATTGCTATGAATTGTTTTCATGTTTAAACGAGCTAAGAATGATCCTACGAGAGTTTACAAGTTGTTTCCATGTACAAACGGGTCAAGAATGAAGCTACATGTTGTTTTCAAGTTCGAACGAGTCAAGAATGAAGCCGTAAATTGCTATGAATTGTTTTCATGTTCAAACGAGCTAAGAATGATCCTACAAGAGTTTACAAGTTGTTTCCATGTACAAACGGGTCAAGAATGAAGCTCCAAGTTGTTTTCAAGTTAGAACGAGTCAAGAATGAAGCCTTAAATTGCTATGAATTGTCATGTTCAAACGAGCTAAGAATGATCCTACAAGAGTTTACAGGTTGTTTCCATGTAGAAACGGGTCAAGAATGAAGCTACAAGTTGTTTTCAAGTTCGAACGAGTCAAGAATGAAGCCGTAAATTGCTATGAATTGTTTTCATGTTCAAACGAGCTAAGAATGATCCTACAAGAGTTTACAAGTTGTTTCCATGTAAAAACGGGTCAAGAATGAAGCTCCAAGTTGTTTTCAAGTTAGAACGAGTCAAGAATGAAGCCTTAAATTGCTATGAATTGTGTTCATGTTCAAACGAGCTAAGAATGATCCTGCATGAGTTTACAACTTGTTTCCATGTACAAACGGGTCAAGAATGAAGGTACAAGTTGTTTTCAAGTTCGAACGAGTTAAGAATGAAGCCTCAAATAGCTAAGAATTTTATTCATGTTCAAATTAGTTAAGAATAATCCTACACGAGTTTACAAGTTGTTTCCATCTACAAACGGGTCAAGAATGAAGCTACAAGTTATTTTCAAGTTAGAACGAGTCAAGAATGAAGCCTTAAATTGCTATGAATTGTCATGTTCAAACGAGCTAAGAATGATCCTACAAGAGTTTACAAGTTGTTTCCATTTACAAACGGGTCCAGAATGATGCTACAAGTTCTTTTCAAGTTCGAACGAGTCAAGAATGAAGCCTTAAATTGCTATGAATTGTTTTCATGTTCAAACGAGCTAAGAATGATCCTATAAGAGTTTACAAGTTGTTTCCATGTACAAACAGGTCAAGAAGGAAGCTCCAAGTTGTTTTCAAGTTCGAACGAGTTATAGCCTCAAATTGCTACGAATTGTTTTCATGTTCAAATGATTTAAGAATGATCCTACAAGAGTTTACAAGTTGTTTCCATGTACAAACGGGTTAAGAAGGAAGCTCCAAGTTGTTTTCAAGTTCGAACGAGTTATAGCCTCAAATTGCTACGAATTGTTTTCATGTTCAAATGATTTGAGAATGATCCTACAAGAGTTTACAAGTTGTTTCCTTGTCCAAATGGGTCAAGAATGAAGCTACAAGTTGTTTTCAAGTTCGAACGAGTCAAGAATGAAGTCTAAAATTGCTATGAATTGTTTTCATGTTTAAACGAGCTAAGAATGATCCTACGAGAGTTTACAAGTTGTTTCCATGTACAAACGGGTCAAGAATGAAGCTACAAGTTGTTTTCAAGTTCGAACGAGTCAAGAATGAAGCCGTAAATTGCTATGAATTGTTTTCATGTTCAAACGAGCTAAGAATGATCCTACAAGAGTTTACAAGTTGTTTCCATGTAAAAACAGGTCAAGAATGAAGCTCCAAGTTGTTTTCAAGTTAGAACGAGTCAAGAATGAAGCCTTAAATTGCTATGAATTGTGTTCATGTTCAAACGAGCTAAGAATGATCCTACATGAGTTTACAACTTGTTTCCATGTACAAACGGGTAAAGAATGAAGCTACAAGTTGTTTTCAAGTTCGAACGAGTCAAGAATGAAGCCTTAAATTGCTATGAATTGTCATGTTCAAACGAGCTAAGAATGATCCTACAAGAGTTTACAAGTTGTTTCCATGTACAAATGGGTCAAGAATGAAGCTACAAGTTGTT
The DNA here is from genome assembly GCA_028671895.1 of Oenanthe sinensis. Lineage (NCBI taxonomy): Eukaryota > Viridiplantae > Streptophyta > Magnoliopsida > Apiales > Apiaceae > Oenanthe > Oenanthe sinensis. The sequence continues at coordinate 29,415,547 of CM053799.1, read as the reverse complement.
TTCAAGTTCGAATAAGTCAAGAATAAAGCCTTAAATTGCTATGAATCGTTTTCATGTTCAAACGAGCTAAGAATGATCCTACAAGAGTTTACAAGTTGTTTCCATGTACAAACGGGTCAAGAAGGAAGCTCCAAGTTGTTTTCAAGTTCGAACGAGTTATAGCCTCAAATTGCTACGAATTGTTTTCATGTTCAAATGATTTAAGAATGATCCTACAAGAGTTTACAAGTTGTTTCCATGTACAAATGGGTCAAGAATGAAGCTACAAGTTGTTTTCAAGTTCGAACGAGTCAAGAATGAAGTCTAAAATTGCTATGAATTGTTTTCATGTTTAAACGAGCTAAGAATGATCCTACGAGAGTTTACAAGTTGTTTCCATGTACAAACGGGTCAAGAATGAAGCTACAAGTTGTTTTCAAGTTCGAACGAGTCAAGAATGAAGCCGTAAATTGCTATGAATTGTTTTCATGTTCAAACGAGCTAAGAATGATCCTACAAGAGTTTACAAGTTGTTTCCATGTAAAAACAGGTCAAGAATGAAGCTCCAAGTTGTTTTCAAGTTAGAACGAGTCAAGAATGAAGCCTTAAATTGCTATGAATTGTGTTCATGTTCAAACGAGCTAAGAATGATCCTACATGAGTTTACAACTTGTTTCCATGTACAAACGGGTCAAGAATGAAGCTACAAGTTGTTTTCAAGTTCGAACGAGTCAAGAATGAAGCCTTAAATTGCTATGAATTGTCATGTTCAAACGAGCTAAGAATGATCCTACAAGAGTTTACAAGTTGTTTCCATGTACAAATGGGTCAAGAATGAAGCTACAAGTTGTTTTCAAGTTCGAACGAGTCAAGAATGAAGTCTAAAATTGCTATGAATTGTTTTCATGTTTAAACGAGCTAAGAATGATCCTACGAGAGTTTACAAGTTGTTTCCATGTACAAACGGGTCAAGAATGAAGCTACAAGTTGTTTTCAAGTTCGAACGAGTCAAGAATGAAGCCGTAAATTGCTATGAATTGTTTTCATGTTCAAACGAGCTAAGAATGATCCTACAAGAGTTTACAAGTTGTTTCCATGTAAAAACAGGTCAAGAATGAAGCTCCAAGTTGTTTTCAAGTTAGAACGAGTCAAGAATGAAGCCTTAAATTGCTATGAATTGTGTTCATGTTCAAACGAGCTAAGAATGATCATACATGAGTTTACAACTTGTTTCCATGTACAAACGGGTCAAGAATGAAGCTACAAGTTGTTTTCAAGTTCGAACGAGTCAAGAATGAAGCCTTAAATTGCTATGAATTGTCATGTTCAAACGAGCTAAGAATGATCCTACAAGAGTTTACAACTTGTTTCCATGTACAAACGGGTCCAGAATGAAGCTACAAGTTCTTTTCAAGTTCGAACGAGTCAAGAATGAAGCCTTAAATTGCTATGAATTGTTTTCATGTTCAAACGAGCTAAGAATGATCCTATAAGAGTTTACAAGTTGTTTCCATGTACAAACAGGTCAAGAAGGAAGCTCCAAGTTGTTTTCAAGTTCGAACGAGTTATAGCCTCAAATTGCTACGAATTGTTTTCATGTTCAAAGAGTTAAGAATGATCCTACAAGAGTTTACAAGTTGTTTCCATGTACAAATGGGTCAAGAATGAAGCTACAAGTTGTTTTCAAGTTCGAATAAGTCAAGAATGAAGCCTTAAATTGCTATGAATCATTTTCATGTTCAAACGAGCTAAGAATGATCCTACAAGAGTTATAAGTTGTTTCCATGTACAAACGGGTCAAGAAGGAAGCTCCAAGTTGTTTTAAAGTTCGAACGAGTTATAGCCTCAAATTGCTACGAATTGTTTTCATGTTCAAATGATTTAAGAATGATCCTACAAGAGTTTACAAGTTGTTTCCATGTACAAATGGGTCAAGAATGAAACTACAAGTTGTTTTCAAGTTCGAACGAGTCAAGAATGAAGTCTAAAATTGCTATGAATTGTTTTCATGTTTAAACGAGCTAAGAATGATCCTACGAGAGTTTACAAGTTGTTTCCATGTACAAACGGGTCAAGAATGAAGCTACAAGTTGTTTTCAAGTTCGAACGAGTCAAGAATGAAGTCTAAAATTGCTATGAATTGTTTTCATGTTTAAACGAGCTAAGAATGATCCTACGAGAGTTTACAAGTTGTTTCCATGTACAAACGGGTCAAGAATGAAGCTACAAGTTGTTTTCAAGTTCGAACGAGTCAAGAATGAAGCCGTAAATTGCTATGAATTGTTTTCATGTTCAAACGAGCTAAGAATGATCCTACAAGAGTTTACAAGTTGTTTCCATGTAAAAACAGGTCAAGAATGAAGCTCCAAGTTGTTTTCAAGTTAGAACGAGTCAAGAATGAAGCCTTAAATTGCTATGAATTGTGTTCATGTTCAAACGAGCTAAGAATGATCCTACATGAGTTTACAACTTGTTTCCATGTACAAACGGGTCAAGAATGAAGCTACAAGTTGTTTTCAAGTTCGTACGAGTCAAGAATGAAGCCTTAAATTGCTATGAATTGTCATGTTCAAACGAGCTAAGAATGATCCTACAAGAGTTTACAAGTTGTTTCCATGTACAAATGGGTCAAGAATGAAGCTACAAGTTGTTTTCAAGTTCGATCGAGTCAAGAATGAAGTCTAAAATTGCTATGAATTGTTTTCATGTTTAAACGAGCTAAGAATGATCCTACGAGATTTTACAAGTTGTTTCCATGTACAAACGGGTCAAGAATGAAGCTACAAGTTGTTTTCAAGTTCGAACGAGTCAAGAATGAAGCCGTAAATTGCTATGAATTGTTTTCATGTTCAAACGAGCTAAGAATGATCCTACAAGAGTTTACAAGTTGTTTCCATGTAAAAACAGGTCAAGAATGAAGCTCCAAGTTGTTTTCAAGTTAGAACGAGTCAAGAATGAAGCCTTAAATTGTTATGAATTGTGTTCATGTTCAAACGAGCTAAGAATGATCATACATGAGTTTACAACTTGTTTCCATGTACAAACGGGTCAAGAATGAAGCTACAAGTTGTTTTCAAGTTCGAACGAGTCAAGAATGAAGCCTTAAATTGCTATGAATTGTCATGTTCAAACGAGCTAAGAATGATCCTACAAGAGTTTACAACTTGTTTCCATGTACAAACGGGTCCAGAATGAAGCTACAAGTTCTTTTCAAGTTCGAACGAGTCAAGAATGAAGCCTTAAATTGCTATGAATTGTTTTCATGTTCAAACGAGCTAAGAATGATCCTATAAGAGTTTACAAGTTGTTTCCATGTACAAACAGGTCAAGAAGGAAGCTCCAAGTTGTTTTCAAGTTCGAACGAGTTATAGCCTCAAATTGCTACGAATTGTTTTCATGTTCAAAGAGTTAAGAATGATCCTACAAGAGTTTACAAGTTGTTTCCATGTACAAATGGGTCAAGAATGAAGCTACAAGTTGTTTTCAAGTTCGAATAAGTCAAGAATGAAGCCTTAAATTGCTATGAATCATTTTCATGTTCAAACGAGCTAAGAATGATCCTACAAGAGTTATAAGTTGTTTCCATGTACAAACGGGTCAAGAAGGAAGCTCCAAGTTGTTTTAAAGTTCGAACGAGTTATAGCCTCAAATTGCTACGAATTGTTTTCATGTTCAAATGATTTAAGAATGATCCTACAAGAGTTTACAAGTTGTTTCCATGTACAAATGGGTCAAGAATGAAGCTACAAGTTGTTTTCAAGTTCGAACGAGTCAAGAATGAAGTCTTAAATTGCTATGAATTGTTTTCATGTTTAAACGAGCTAAGAATGATCCTACGAGAGTTTACAAGTTGTTTCCATGTACAAACGGGTCAAGAATGAAGCTACAAGTTGTTTTCAAGTTCGAACGAGTCAAGAATGAAGCCGTAAATTGCTATGAATTGTTTTCATGTTCAAACGAGCTAAGAATGATCCTACAAGAGTTTACAAGTTGTTTCCATGTACAAACGGGTCAAGAATGAAGCTCCAAGTTGTTTTCAAGTTAGAACGACTCAAGAATGAAGCCTTAAATTGCTATGAATTGTCATGTTCAAACGAGCTAAGAATGATCCTACAAGAGTTTACAGGTTGTTTCCATGTAGAAACGGGTCAAGAATGAAGCTACAAGTTGTTTTCAAGTTCGAACGAGTCAAGAATGAAGCCGTAAATTACTATGAATTGTTTTCATGTTCAAACGAGCTAAGAATGATCCTACAAGAGTTTACAAGTTGTTTCCATGTAAAAACGGGTCAAGAATGAAGCTCCAAGTTGTTTTCAAGTTAGAACGAGTGAAGAATGAAGCCTTAAATTGCTATGAATTGTGTTCATGTTCAAACGAGCTAAGAATGATCCTGCATGAGTTTACAACTTGTTTCCATGTACAAACGGGTCAAGAATGAAGATACAAGTTGTTTTCAAGTTCGAACGAGTTAAGAATGAAGCCTCAAATAGCTAAGAATTGTATTCATGTTCAAATTAGTTATGAATAATCCTACACGAGTTTACAAGTTGTTTCCATCTACAAACGGGTCAAGAATGAAGCTACAAGTTATTTTCAAGTTAGAACGAGTCAAGAATGAAGCCTTAAATTGCTATGAATTGTCATGTTCAAACGAGCTAAGAATGATCCTACAAGAGTTTACAAGTTGTTTCCATTTACAAACGGGTCCAGAATGAAGCTACAAGTTCTTTTCAAGTTCGAACGAGTCAAGAATGAAGCCTTAAATTGCTATGAATTGTTTTCATGTTCAAACGAGCTAAGAATGATCCTATAAGAGTTTACAAGTTGTTTCCATGTACAAACAGGTCAAGAAGGAAGCTCCAAGTTGTTTTCAAGTTCGAACGAGTTATAGCCTCAAATTGCTACGAATTGTTTTCATGTTCAAAGAGTTAAGAATGATCCTACAAGAGTTTACAAGTTGTTTCCATGTACAAATGGGTCAAGATTGAAGCTACAAGTTGTTTTCAAGTTCGAATAAGTCAAGAATGAAGCCTTAAATTGCTATGAATCGTTTTCATGTTCAAACGAGCTAAGAATTATCCTACAAGAGTTTACAAGTTGTTTCCATGTACAAACGGGTCAAGAAGGAAGCTCCAAGTTGTTTTCAAGTTCGAACGAGTTATAGCCTCAAATTGCTACGAATTGTTTTCATGTTCAAATGATTTAAGAATGATCCTACAAGAGTTTACAAGTTGTTTCCATGTACAAATGGGTCAAGAATGAAGCTACAAGTTGTTTTCAAGTTCGAACGAGTCAAGAATGAAGTCTAAAATTGCTATGAATTGTTTTCATGTTTAAACGAGCTAAGAATGATCCTACGAGAGTTTACAAGTTGTTTCCATGTACAAACGGGTCAAGAATGAAGCTACAAGTTGTTTTCAAGTTCGAACGAGTCAAGAATGAAGCTGTAAATTGCTATGAATTGTTTTCATGTTCAAACGAGCTAAGAATGATCCTACAAGAGTTTACAAGTTGTTTCCATGTAAAAACGGGTCAAGAATGAAGCTCCAAGTTGTTTTCAAGTTAGAACGAGTCAAGAATGAAGCCTTAAATTGCTATGAATTGTGTTCATGTTCAAACGAGCTAAGAATGATCCTGCATGAGTTTACAACTTGTTTCCATGTACAAACGGGTCAAGAATGAAGATACAAGTTGTTTTCAAGTTCGAACGAGTTAAGAATGAAGCCTCAAATTGCTAAGAATTGTATTCATGTTCAAATTAGTTAAGAATAATCCTACACGAGTTTACAAGTTGTTTCCATCTACAAACGGGTCAAGAATGAAGCTACAAGTTATTTTCAAGTTAGAACGAGTCAAGAATGAAGCCTTAAATTGCTATGAATTGTCATGTTCAAACGAGCTAAGAATGATCCTACAAGAGTTTACAAGTTGTTTCCATGTACAAACGGGTCCAGAATGAAGCTACAAGTTTTTTCAAGTTCGAACGAGTCAAGAATGAAGCCTTAAATTGCTATGAATTGTTTTCATGTTCAAACGAGCTAAGAATGATCCTATAAGAGTTTACAAGTTGTTTCCATGTACAAACAGGTCAAGAAGGAAGCTCCAAGTTGTTTTCAAGTTCGAACGAGTTATAGCCTCAAATTGCTACGAATTGTTTTCATGTTCAAAGAGTTAAGAATGATCCTACAAGAGTTTACAAGTTGTTTCCATGTACAAATGGGTCAAGAATGAAGCTACAAGTTGTTTTCAAGTTCGAATAAGTCAAGAATGAAGCCTTAAATTGCTATGAATCGTTTTCATGTTCAAACGAGCTAAGAATGATCCTACAAGAGTTTACAAGTTGTTTCCATGTACAAACGGGTCAAGAAGGAAGCTCCAAGTTGTTTTCAAGTTCGAACGAGTTATAGCCTCAAATTGCTACGAATTGTTTTCATGTTCAAACGAGCTAAGAATGATCCTACAAGAGTTTACAAGTTGTTTCCATGTACAAATGGGTCAAGAATGAAGCTACAAGTTGTTTTCAAGTTCGAACGAGTCAAGAATGAAGTCTAAAATTGCTATGAATTGTTTTCATGTTTAAACGAGCTAAGAATGATCCTACGAGAGTTTACAAGTTGTTTCCATGTACAAACGGGTCAAGAATGAAGCTACAAGTTGTTTTCAAGTTCGAACGAGTCAAGAATGAAGCCGTAAATTGCTATGAATTGTTTTCATGTTCAAACGACCTAGAATGATCCTACAAGAGTTTACAAGTTGTTTCCATGTAAAAACGGGTCAAGAATGAAGCTCCAAGTTGTTTTCAAGTTCGAACGAGTCAAGAATGAAGCCTTAAATTGCTATGAATTGTGTTCATGTTCAAATTAGTTAAGAATAATCCTACACGAGTTTACAAGTTGTTTCCATCTACAAACGGGTCAAGAATGAAGCTACAAGTTATTTTCAAGTTAGAACGAGTCAAGAATGAAGCCTTAAATTGCTATGAATTGTCATGTTCAAACGAGCTAAGAATGATCCTACAAGAGTTTACAAGTTGTTTCCATGTACAAACGGGTCCAGAATGAAGCTACAAGTTCTTTTCAAGTTCGAACGAGTCAAGAATGAAGCCTTAAATTGCTATGAATTGTTTTCATGTTCAAACGAGCTAAGAATGATCCTATAAGAGTTTACAAGTTGTTTCCATGTACAAACAGGTCAAGACGGAAGCTCCAAGTTGTTTTCAAGTTCGAACGAGTTATAGCCTCAAATTGCTACGAATTGTTTTCATGTTCAAAGAGTTAAGAATGATCCTACAAGAGTTTACAAGTTGTTTCCATGTACAAACGGGTCAAGAATGAAGCTACAAGTTGTTTTCAAGTTCGAATAAGTCAAGAATGAAGCCTTAAATTGCTATGAATCGTTTTCATGTTCAAACGAGCTAAGAATGATCCTACAAGAGTTTACAAGTTGTTTCCATGTACAAACGGGTCAAGAAGGAAGCTCCAAGTTGTTTTCAAGTTCGAACGAGTTATAGCCTCAAATTGCTACGAATTGTTTTCATGTTCAAATGATTTAAGAATGATCCTACAAGAGTTTACAAGTTGTTTCCATGTACAAATGGGTCAAGAATGAAGCTACAAGTTGTTTTCAAGTTCGAACGAGTCAAGAATGAAGTCTAAAATTGCTATAAATTGTTTTCATGTTTAAACGAGCTAAGAATGATCCTACGAGAGTTTACAAGTTGTTTCCATGTACAAACGGGTCAAGAATGAAGCTACAAGTTGTTTTCAAGTTCGAACGAGTCAAGAATGAAGCCGTAAATTGCTATGAATTGTTTTCATGTTCAAACGAGCTAAGAATGATCCTACAAGAGTTTACAAGTTGTTTCCATGTAAAAACAGGTCAAGAATGAAGCTCCAAGTTGTTTTCAAGTTAGAACGAGTCAAGAATGAAGCCTTAAATCGCTATGAATTGTGTTCATGTTCAAACGAGCTAAGAATGATCCTACATGAGTTTACAACTTGTTTCCATGTACAAACGGGTCAAGAATGAAGCTACAAGTTGTTTTCAAGTTCGAACGAGTCAAGAATGAAGCCTTAAATTGCTATGAATTGTCATGTTCAAACGAGCTAAGAATGATCCTACAAGAGTTTACAACTTGTTTCCATGTACAAACGGGTCCAGAATGAAGCTACATGTTCTTTTCAAGTTCGAACGAGTCAAGAATGAAGCCTTAAATTGCTATGAATTGTTTTCATGTTCAAACGAGCTAAGAATGATCCTATAAGAGTTTACAAGTTGTTTCCATGTACAAACAGGTCAGGAAGGAAGCTCCAAGTTGTTTTCAAGTTCGAACGAGTTATAGCCTCAAATTGCTACGAATTGCTTTCATGTTCAAAGAGTTAAGAATGATCCTACAAGAGTTTACAAGTTGTTTCCATGTACAAATGGGTCAAGAATGAAGCTACAAGTTGTTTTCAAGTTCGAATAAGTCAAGAATGTAAACTCTTGTAGGATCATTCTTAGCTCGTTTGAACATGACAATTCATAGCAATTTAAGGCTTCATTCTTGACTCGTTCTAACTTGAAAACAACTTGGAGCTTCATTCTTGACCCGTTTGTACATGGAAACAACTTGTAAACTCTTGTAGGATCATTCTTAGCTCGTTTGAACATGAAAACAATTCATAGCAATTTACGGCTTCATTCTTGACTCGTTCGAACTTGAAAACAACTTGTAGCTTCATTCTTGACCCGTTTGTACATGGAAACAACTTGTAAACTCTCGTAGGATCATTCTTAGCTCGTTTAAACATGAAAACAATTCATATCAATTTAAGACTTCATTCTTGACTCGTTCGAACTTGAAAACAACTTGGAGCTTCATTCTTGACCCATTTGTACATGGAAACAACTTGTAAACTCTTGTAGGATCATTCTTAGCTCGTTTGAACATGAAAACAATTCATAGCAATTTAAGGCTTCATTCTTGACTTATTCGAACTTGAAAACAACTTGTAGCTTCATTCTTGACCCATTTGTACATGGAAACAACTTGTAAACTCTTGTAGGATCATTCTTAGCTCGTTTGAACATGAAAACAATTCATAGCAATTTACGGCTTCATTCTTGACTCGTTCGAACTTGAAAACAACTTGTAGCTTCATTCTTCACCCGTTTGTACATGGAAACAACTTGTAAACTCTTGTAGGATCATTCTTAGCTCGTTTGAACATGACAATTCATAGCAATTTAAGGCTTCATTCTTGACTCGTTCTAACTTGAAAACAACTTGAAGATTTATTCTTGACCCGTTTGTACATGGAAATAACTTGTAAACTCTTGTAGGATCATTCTTAGCACGTTTAAACATGAAAACAATTCATAGCAATTTAAGGCTTCATGCTTGACTCGTTCTAACTTGAAAACAACTTGGAGCTTCATTCTTGACCCGTTTGTACATGGAAACAACTTGTAAACTCTTGTAGGATCATTCTTAGCTCATTTGAACATGAAAACAATTCATAGCAATTTAAGGCTTCATTCTTGACTCGTTCGAACTTGAAAATAACTTGTAGCTTCATTCTTGACCCGTTTGTACATGGAAATAACTTGTAAACTCTTGTAGGATCATTCTTAGCACGTTTAAACATGAAAACAATTCATAGCAATTTAAGCCTTCATTCTTGACTCGTACAAACTTGAAATCAACTTGTAGCTTCATTCTTGACCCATTTGTACATGGAAACAACTTGTAAACTCTTGTAGGATCATTCTTAACTCATTTGAACATGAAAACAAGTCGTAGCAATTTGAGGCTATAACTCGTTCGAACTTGAAAACAACTTGGAGCTTCCTTCTTGACCCGTTTGTACATGGAAACAACTTGTAAACTTTTGTAGGATCATTCTTAGCTTCTTTGAACATGAAAACAATTCATAGCAATTTAAGGCTTCATTCTTAACTCGTTCGAACTTGAAAACAACTTGTATCGTCATTCCTGACCCGTTGTACATGGAAACAAGTTGTCAACTCATGTAGGATCATTCTTATCTCGTTTGAACATGAACACAATTCATAGCAATTTAAGGCCTCATTCTTGACTCGTTCTAACTTGAAAATAACTTGGAGCTTCATTCTTGACCCGTTTGTACACGGAAACAACTTGTAAACTCTTGTAGGATCATTCTTAGCTCATTTGAACATGAAAACAATTCATAGCAATTTAAGGCTTCATTCTTGACTCGTTCTAACTTGAAAACAACTTAGAGCTTCATTCTTGCCCCGTTTGTACATGGAAACAACTTGTAAACTCTTGTAGGATCATTCTTAGCTCGTTTGAACATGAAAACAATTCATAGCAATTTACGGCTTCATTCTTGACTCGTTCGAACTTGAAAACAACTTGTAGCTTCATTATTGACCCGTTCGTACATGGAAACAACTTGTAAACTCTCGTAGGATCATTCTTAGCTCGTTTAAACATGAAAACAATTCATAGCAATTTAAGCCTTCATTCTTGACTCGTACAAACTTGAAAACAACTTGTAGCTTCATTCTTGACCCATTTGTACATGGAAACAACTTGTAAACTCTTGTAGGATCATTCTTAACTCATTTGAACATGAAAACAAGTCGTAGCAATTTGAGGCTATAACTCGTTCGAACTTGAACACAACTTGGAGCTTCCTTCTTGACCCGTTTGTACATGGAAACAACTTGTAAACTCTTGTAGGATCATTCTTAGCTCCTTTGAACATGAAAACAATTCATAGCAATTTACGGCTTCATTCTTGACTCGTTCGAACTTGAAAATAACTTGTAGCTTCATTCTTGACCCGTTTGTACATGGAAACAACTTGTAAACTCTTGTAGGATCATTCTTAGCTCGTTTGAACATGACAATTCATAGCAATTTAAGGCTTCATTCTTGACTCGTTCTAACTTGAAAACAACTTGGAGCTTCATTCTTGACCCGTTTGTACATGGAAACAACTTGTAAACTCTTGTAGGATCATTCTTAGCTCGTTTGAACATGAAAACAATTCATAGCAATTTACGGCTTCATTCTTGACTCGTTCGAACTTGAAAACAACTTGTAGCTTCATTCTTGACCCGTTCGTACATGGAAACAACTTGTAAACTCTCATAGGATCATTCTTAGCTCGTTTAAACATGAAAACAATTCATAGCAATTTAAGCCTTCATTCTTGACTCGTACAAACTTGAAAACAACTTGTAGCTTCATTCTTGACCCATTTGTACATGGAAACAACTTGTAAACTCTTGTAGGATCATTCTTAACTCATTTGAACATGAAAACAAGTCGTAGCAATTTGAGGCTATAACTCGTTCGAACTTGAACACAACTTGGAGCTTCCTTCTTGACCCGTTTGTACATGGAAACAACTTGTAAACTCTTGTAGGATCATTCTTAGCTCCTTTGAACATGAAAACAATTCATAGCAATTTACGGCTTCATTCTTGACTCGTTCGAACTTGAAAATAACTTGTAGCTTCATTCTTGACCCGTTTGTACATGGAAACAACTTGTAAACTCTTGTAGGATCATTCTTAGCTCGTTTGAACATGACAATTCATAGCAATTTAAGGCTTCATTCTTGACTCGTTCTAACTTGAAAACAACTTGGAGCTTCATTCTTGACCCGTTTGTACATGGAAACAACTTGTAAACTCTTGTAGGATCATTCTTAGCTCGTTTGAACATGAAAACAATTCATAGCAATTTACGGCTTCATTCTTGACTCGTTCGAACTTGAAAATAACTTGTAGCTTCATTCTTGACCCGTTTGTACATGGAAACAACTTGTAAACTCTTGTAGGATCAAACTTAGCTCGTTTGAACATGACAATTCATAGCAATTTAAGGCTTCATTCTTGACTCGTTCTAACTTGAAAACAACTTGGAGCTTCATTCTTGACCCGTTTGTACATGGAAACAACTTGTAAACTCTCGTAGGATCATTCTTAGCTCGTTTGAACATGAAAACAATTCATAGCAATTTAAGACTTCATTCTTGACTCGTTCGAACTTGAAAACAAATTGTAGCTTCATTCTTGACCCATTTGTACATGGAAACAACTTGTAAACTCTTGTAGGATCATTCTTAACTCATTTGAACATGAAAACAATTCGTAGCAATTTGAGGCTATAACTCGTTCGAACTTGAAAACAACTTGGAGCTTCCTTCTTGACCCGTTTGTACATGGAAACAACTTGTAAACTCTTGTAGGATCATTCTTAGCTCGTTTGAACATGAAAACGATTCATAGCAATTTAAGGCTTCATTCTTGACTTATTCGAACTTGAAAACAACTTGTAGCTTCATTCTTGACCCATTTGTACATGGAAACAACTTGTAAACTCTTGTAGGATCATTCTTAGCTCGTTTGAACATGAAAACAATTCATAGCAATTTACGGCTTCATTCTTGACTCGTTCGAACTTGAAAACAACTTGTAGCTTCATTCTTGACCCGTTTGTACATGGAAACAACTTGTAAACTCTTGTAGGATCATTCTTAGCTCGTTTGAACATGACAATTCATAGCAATTTAAGGCTTCATTCTTGACTCGTTCTAACTTGAAAACAACTTGGAGCTTCATTCTTGACCCGTTTGTACATGGAAACAACTTGTAAACTCTTGTAGGATCATTCTTAGCTCGTTTGAACATGAAAACAATTCATAGCAATTTACGGCTTCATTCTTGACTCGTTCGAACTTGAAAACAACTTGTAGCTTCATTCTTGACTCGTTTGTACATGGAAACAACTTGTAAACTCTCGTAGGATCATTCTTAGCTCGTTTAAACATGAAAACAATTCATAGCAATTTAAGACTTCATCCTTGACTCGTTCGAACTTGAAAACAACTTGTAGCTTCATTCTTGACCCATTTGTACATGGAAACAACTTGTAAACTCTTGTAGGATCATTCTTAACTCATTTGAACATGAAAACAATTCGTAGCAATTTGAGGCTATAACTCGTTCGAACTTGAAAACAACTTGGAGCTTCCTTCTTGACCCGTTTGTACATGGAAACAACTTGTAAACTCTTGTAGGATCATTCTTAGCTCGTTTGAACATGAAAACGATTCATAGCAATTTAAGGCTTCATTCTTGACTTATTCGAACTTGAAAACAACTTGTAGCTTCATTCTTGACCCATTTGTACATGGAAACAACTTGTAAACTCTTGTAGGATCATTCTTAGCTCGTTTGAACATGAAAACAATTCATAGCAATTTACGGCTTCATTCTTGACTCGTTCGAACTTGAAAACAACTTGTAGCTTCATTCTTGACCCGTTTGTACATGGAAACAACTTGTAAACTCTTGTAGGGTCATTCTTAGCTCGTTTGAACATGACAATTCATAGCAATTTAAGGCTTCATTCTTGACTCGTTCTAACTTGAAAACAACTTGGAGCTTCATTCTTGACCCGTTTGTACATGGAAACAACTTGTAAACTCTTGTAGGATCATTCTTAGCTCGTTTGAACATGAAAACGATTCATAGCAATTTAAGGCTTCATTCTTGACTTATTCGAACTTGAAAACAACTTGTAGCTTCATTCTTGACCCATTTGTACATGGAAACAACTTGTAAACTCTTGTAGGATCATTCTTAGCTCGTTTGAACATGAAAACAATTCATAGCAATTTACGGCTTCATTCTTGACTCGTTCGAACTTGAAAACAACTTGTAGCTTCATTCTTGACCCGTTTGTACATGGAAACAACTTGTAAACTCTCGTAGGATCATTCTTAGCTCGTTTAAACATGAAAACAATTCATAGCAATTTAAGACTTCATTCTTGACTCGTTCGAACTTGAAAACAACTTGTAGCTTCATTCTTGACCCATTTGTACATGGAAACAACTTGTAAACTCTTGTAGGATCATTCTTAACTCATTTGAACAAGAAAACAAGTCGTAGCAATTTGAGGCTATAACTCGTTCGAACTTGAAAACAACTTGGAGCTTCCTTCTTGACCCGTTTGTACATGGAAACAACTTGTAAACTCTTTTAGGATCATTCTTAGCTCGTTTGAACATGAAAACGATTCATAGCAATTTAAGGCTTCATTCTTGACTCGTTCGAACTTGAAAACAACTTGTAGCTTCATTTTTGACCCGTTTGTAGATGGAAATAACTTGTAAACTCTTGTAGGATTATTCTTAACTCATTTGAACATGAATACACTTCTTAGCAATTTGAGGCTTTATTCTTAACTCGTTCGAACTTGAAAACAACTTGTATCTTCATTCTTGACCCGTTTGTACATGGAAACAAGTTGTAAACTCATGTAGGATCATTCTTAGCTCGTTTGAACATGAACACAATTCATAGCAATTTAAGGCTTCATTCTTGACTCGTTCTAACTTGAAAACAACTTGGAGCTTCATTCTTGACCCGTTTGTACATGGAAACAACTTGTAAACTCTTGTAGGATCATTCTTAACTCATTTGAACATGAAAACAATTCGTAGCAATTTGAGGCTATAACTCGTTCGAACTTGAAAACAACTTGGAGCTTCCTTCTTGACCCGTTTGTACATGGAAACAACTTGTAAACTCTCGTAGGATCATTCTTAGCTCGTTTGAACATGAAAACAATTCATAGCAATTTAAGACTTCATTCTTGACTCGTTCGAACTTGAAAACAAATTGTAGCTTCATTCTTGACCCATTTGTACATGGAAACAACTTGTAAACTCTTGTAGGATCATTCTTAACTCATTTGAACATGAAAACAATTCGTAGCAATTTGAGGCTATAACTCGTTCGAACTTGAAAACAACTTGGAGATTCCTTCTTGACCCGTTTGTACATGGAAACAACTTGTAAACTCTTGTAGGATCATTCTTAGCTCGTTTGAACATGAAAACGATTCATAGCAATTTAAGGCTTCATTCTTGACTTATTCGAACTTGAAAACAACTTGTAGCTTCATTCTTGACCCATTTGTACATGGAAACAACTTGTAAACTCTTGTAGGATCATTCTTAGCTCGTTTGAACATGAAAACAATTCATAGCAATTTACGGCTTCATTCTTGACTCGTTCGAACTTGAAAATAACTTGTAGCTTCATTCTTGACCCGTTTGTACATGGAAACAACTTGTAAACTCTTGTAGGATCATTCTTAGCTCGTTTGAACATGACAATTCATAGCAATTTAAGGCTTCATTCTTGACTCGTTCTAACTTGAAAACAACTTGGAGCTTCATTCTTGACCCGTTTGTACATGGAAACAACTTGTAAACTCTTGTAGGATCATTCTTAGCTCGTTTGAACATGAAAACAATTCATAGCAATTTACGGCTTCATTCTTGACTCGTTCGAACTTGAAAACAACTTGTAGCTTCATTCTTGACTCGTTTGTACATGGAAACAACTTGTAAACTCTCGTAGGATCATTCTTAGCTCGTTTAAACATGAAAACAATTCATAGCAATTTAAGACTTCATCCTTGACTCGTTCGAACTTGAAAACAACTTGTAGCTTCATTCTTGACCCATTTGTACATGGAAACAACTTGTAAACTCTTGTAGGATCATTCTTAACTCATTTGAACATGAAAACAATTCGTAGCAATTTGAGGCTATAACTCGTTCGAACTTGAAAACAACTTGGAGCTTCCTTCTTGACCCGTTTGTACATGGAAATAACTTGTAAACTCTTGTAGGATCATTCTTAGCTCGTTTGAACATGAAAACGATTCATAGCAATTTAAGGCTTCATTCTTGACTTATTCGAACTTGAAAACAACTTGTAGCTTCATTCTTGACCCATTTGTACATGGAAACAACTTGTAAACTCTTGTAGGATCATTCTTAGCTCGTTTGAACATGAAAACAATTCATAGCAATTTACGGCTTCATTCTTGACTCGTTCGAACTTGAAAACAACTTGTAGCTTCATTCTTGACCCGTTTGTACATGGAAACAACTTGTAAACTCTTGTAGGATCATTCTTAGCTCGTTTGAACATGACAATTCATAGCAATTTAAGGCTTCATTCTTGACTCGTTCTAACTTGAAAACAACTTGGAGCTTCATTCTTGACCCGTTTGTACATGGAAACAACTTGTAAACTCTTGTAGGATCATTCTTAGCTCGTTTGAACATGAAAACAATTCATAGCAATTTACGGCTTCATTCTTGACTCGTTCGAACTTGAAAACAACTTGTAGCTTCATTCTTGACCCGTTTGTACATGGAAACAACTTGTAAACTCTCGTAGGATCATTCTTAGCTCGTTTAAACATGAAAACAATTCATAGCAATTTAAGACTTCATTCTTGACTCGTTCGAACTTGAAAACAACTTGTAGCATCATTCTTGACCCATTTGTACATGGAAACAACTTGTAAACTCTTGTAGGATCATTCTTAACTCATTTGAACATGAAAACAAGTCGTAGCAATTTGAGGCTATAACTCGTTCGAACTTGAACACAACTTGGAGCTTCCTTCTTGACCTGTTTGTACATGGAAACAACTTGTAAACTCTTGTAGGATCATTCTTAGCTCCTTTGAACATGAAAACAATTCATAGCAATTTACGGCTTCATTCTTGACTCGTTCGAACTTGAAAATAACTTGTAGCTTCATTCTTGACCCGTTTGTACATGGAAACAACTTGTAAACTCTTGTAGGATCATTCTTAGCTCGTTTGAACATGACAATTCATAGCAATTTAAGGCTTCATTCTTGACTCGTTCTAACTTGAAAACAACTTGGAGCTTCATTCTTGACCCGTTTGTACATGGAAACAACTTGTAAACTCTTGTAGGATCATTCTTAGCTCGTTTGAACATGAAAACAATTCATAGCAATTTACGGCTTCATTCTTGACTCGTTCTAACTTGAAAACAACTTGGAGCTTCATTCTTGACCCGTTTGTACATGGAAACAACTTGTAAACTCTTGTAGGATCATTCTTAGCTCGTTTGAACATGAAAACAATTCATAGCAATTTACGGCTTCATTCTTGACTCGTTCGAACTTGAAAACAACTTGTAGCTTCATTCTTGACTCGTTTGTACATGGAAACAACTTGTAAACTCTCGTAGGATCATTCTTAGCTCGTTTGAACATGAAAACAATTCATAGCAATTTAAGACTTCATTCTTGACTCGTTCGAACTTGAAAACAAATTGTAGCTTCATTCTTGACCCATTTGTACATGGAAACAACTTATAAACTCTTGTAGGATCATTCTTAACTCATTTGAACATGAAAACAATTCGTAGCAATTTGAGGCTATAACTCGTTCGAACTTGAAAACAACTTGGAGCTTCCTTCTTGACCCGTTTGTACATGGAAACAACTTGTAAACTCTTGTAGGATCATTCTTAGCTCGTTTGAACATGAAAACGATTCATAGCAATTTAAGGCTTCATTCTTGACTTATTCGAACTTGAAAACAACTTGTAGCTTCATTCTTGACCCATTTGTACATGGAAACAACTTGTAAACTCTTGTAGGATCATTCTTAGCTCGTTTGAACATGAAAACAATTCATAGCAATTTACGGCTTCATTCTTGACTCGTTCGAACTTGAAAACAACTTGTAGCTTCATTCTTGACCCGTTTGTACATGGAAACAACTTGTAAACTCTTGTAGGATCATTCTTAGCTCGTTTGAACATGACAATTCATAGCAATTTAAGGCTTCATTCTTGACTCGTTCTAACTTGAAAACAACTTGGAGCTTCATTCTTGACCCGTTTGTACATGGAAACAACTTGTAAACTCTTGTAGGATCATTCTTAGCTCGTTTGAACATGAAAACAATTCATAGCAATTTACGGCTTCATTCTTGACTCGTTCGAACTTGAAAACAACTTGTAGCTTCATTCTTGACTCGTTTGTACATGGAAACAACTTGTAAACTCTCGTAGGATCATTCTTAGCTCGTTTAAACATGAAAACAATTCATAGCAATTTAAGACTTCATCCTTGACTCGTTCGAACTTGAAAACAACTTGTAGCTTCATTCTTGACCCATTTGTACATGGAAACAACTTGTAAACTCTTGTAGGATCATTCTTAACTCATTTGAACATGAAAACAAGTCGTAGCAATTTGAGGCTATAACTCGTTCGAACTTGAAAACAACTTGGAGCTTCCTTCTTGACCCGTTTGTACATGGAAACAACTTGTAAACTTTTGTAGGATCATTCTTAGCTCCTTTGAACATGAAAACAATTCATAGCAATTTAAGGCTTCATTCTTAACTCGTTCGAACTTGAAAACAACTTGTATCGTCATTCCTGACCCGTTGTACATGGAAACAAGTTGTCAACTCATGTAGGATCATTCTTATCTCGTTTGAACATGAACACAATTCATAGCAATTTAAGGCCTCATTCTTGACTCGTTCTAACTTGAAAATAACTTGGAGCTTCATTCTTGACCCGTTTGTACACGGAAACAACTTGTAAACTCTTGTAGGATCATTCTTAGCTCATTTGAACATGAAACCAATTCATAGCAATTTAAGGCTTCATTCTTGACTCGTTCTAACTTGAAAACAACTTGGAGCTTCATTCTTGCCCCGTTTGTACATGGAAACAACTTGTAAACTCTTGTAGGATCATTCTTAGCTCGTTTGAACATGAAAACAATTCATAGCAATTTACGGCTTCATTCTTGACTCGTTCGAACTTGAAAACAACTTGTAGCTTCATTCTTGACCCGTTTGTACATGGAAACAACTTGTAAACTCTCGTAGGATCATTCTTAGCTCGTTTAAACATGAAAACAATTCATAGCAATTTAAGCCTTCATTCTTGACTCGTACAAACTTGAAAACAACTTGTAGCTTCATTCTTGACCCATTTGTACATGGAAATAACTTGTAAACTCTTGTAGGATCATTCTTAGCTCGTTTGAACATGAAAACAATTCATAGCAATTTACGGCTTCATTCTTGACTCGTTCGAACTTGAAAACAACTTGTAGCTTCATTCTTGACCCGTTTGTACATGGAAACAACTTGTAAACTCTTGTAGGATCATTCTTAGCTCGTTTGAACATGACAATTCATAGCAATTTAAGGCTTCATTCTTGACTCGTTCTAACTTGAAAACAACTTGGAGCTTCATTCTTGACCCGTTTGTACATGGAAACAACTTGTAAACTCTTGTAGGATCATTCTTAGCTCGTTTGAACATGAAAACAATTCATAGCAATTTACGGCTTCATTCTTGACTCGTTCGAACTTGAAAACAACTTGTAGCTTCATTCTTGACCCGTTTGTACATGGAAACAACTTGTAAACTCTCGTAGGATCATTCTTAGCTCGTTTAAACATGAAAACAATTCATAGCAATTTAAGACTTCATTCTTGACTCGTTCGAACTTGAAAACAACTTGTAGCTTCATTCTTGACCCATTTGTACATGGAAACAACTTGTAAACTCTTGTAGGATCATTCTTAACTCATTTGAACATGAAAACAAGTCGTAGCAATTTGAGGCTATAACTCGTTCGAACTTGAACACAACTTGGAGCTTCCTTCTTGACCTGTTTGTACATGGAAACAACTTGTAAACTCTTGTAGGATCATTCTTAGCTCCTTTGAACATGAAAACAATTCATAGCAATTTACGGCTTCATTCTTGACTCGTTCGAACTTGAAAATAACTTGTAGCTTCATTCTTGACCCGTTTGTACATGGAAACAACTTGTAAACTCTTGTAGGATCATTCTTAGCTCGTTTGAACATGACAATTCATAGCAATTTAAGGCTTCATTCTTGACTCGTTCTAACTTGAAAACAACTTGGAGCTTCATTCTTGACCCGTTTGTACATGGAAACAACTTGTAAACTCTTGTAGGATCATTCTTAGCTCATTTGAACATGAAAACAATTCATAGCAATTTACGGCTTCATTCTTGACTCGTTCTAACTTGAAAACAACTTGGAGCTTCATTCTTGACCCGTTTGTACATGGAAACAACTTGTAAACTCTCGTAGGATCATTCTTAGCTCGTTTGAACATGAAAACAATTCATAGCAATTTAAGACTTCATTCTTGACTCGTTCGAACTTGAAAACAAATTGTAGCTTCATTCTTGACCCATTTGTACATGGAAACAACTTGTAAACTCTTGTAGGATCATTCTTAACTCATTTGAACATGAAAACAATTCGTAGCAATTTGAGGCTATAACTCGTTCGAACTTGAAAACAACTTGGAGCTTCCTTCTTGACCCGTTTGTACATGGAAACAACTTGTAAACTCTTGTAGGATCATTCTTAGCTCGTTTGAACATGAAAACGATTCATAGCAATTTAAGGCTTCATTCTTGACTTATTCGAACTTGAAAACAACTTGTAGCTTCATTCTTGACCCATTTGTACATGGAAACAACTTGTAAACTCTTGTAGGATCATTCTTAGCTCGTTTGAACATGAAAACAATTCATAGCAATTTACGGCTTCATTCTTGACTCGTTCGAACTTGAAAACAACTTGTAGCTTCATTCTTGACCCGTTTGTACATGGAAACAACTTGTAAACTCTTGTAGGATCATTCTTAGCTCGTTTGAACATGACAATTCATAGCAATTTAAGGCTTCATTCTTGACTCGTTCTAACTTGAAAACAACTTGGAGCTTCATTCTTGACCCGTTTGTACATGGAAACAACTTGTAAACTCTTGTAGGATCATTCTTAGCTCGTTTGAACATGAAAACAATTCATAGCAATTTACGGCTTCATTCTTGACTCGTTCGAACTTGAAAACAACTTGTAGCTTCATTCTTGACTCGTTTGTACATGGAAACAACTTGTAAACTCTCGTAGGATCATTCTTAGCTCGTTTAAACATGAAAACAATTCATAGCAATTTAAGACTTCATCCTTGACTCGTTCGAACTTGAAAACAACTTGTAGCTTCATTCTTGACCCATTTGTACATGGAAACAACTTGTAAACTCTTGTAGGATCATTCTTAACTCATTTGAACATGAAAACAATTCGTAGCAATTTGAGGCTATAACTCGTTCGAACTTGAAAACAACTTGGAGCTTCCTTCTTGACCCGTTTGTACATGGAAACAACTTGTAAACTCTTGTAGGATCATTCTTAGCTCGTTTGAACATGAAAATGATTCATAGCAATTTAAGGCTTCATTCTTGACTTATTCGAACTTGAAAACAACTTGTAGCTTCATTCTTGACCCATTTGTACATGGAAACAACTTGTAAACTCTTGTAGGATCATTCTTAGCTCGTTTGAACATGAAAACAATTCATAGCAATTTACGGCTTCATTCTTGACTCGTTCGAACTTGAAAACAACTTGTAGCTTCATTCTTGACCCGTTTGTACATGGAAACAACTTGTAAACTCTTGTAGGATCATTCTTAGCTCGTTTGAACATGACAATTCATAGCAATTTAAGGCTTCATTCTTGACTCGTTCTAACTTGAAAACAACTTGGAGCTTCATTCTTGACCCGTTTGTACATGGAAACAACTTGTAAACTCTTGTAGGATCATTCTTAGCTCGTTTGAACATGAAAACAATTCATAGCAATTTACGGCTTCATTCTTGACTCGATCTAACTTGAAAACAACTTGGAGCTTCATTCTTGACCCGTTTGTACATGGAAACAACTTGTAAACTCTTGTAGGATCATTCTTAGCTCGTTTGAACATGAAAACAATTCATAGCAATTTACGGCTTCATTCTTGACTCGTTCGAACTTGAAAACAACTTGTAGCTTCATTCTTGACTCGTTTCTACATGGAAACAACTTGTAAACTCTCGTAGGATCATTCTTAGCTCGTTTGAACATGAAAACAATTCATAGCAATTTAAGACTTCATTCTTGACTCGTTCGAACTTGAAAACAAATTGTAGCTTCATTCTTGACCCATTTGTACATGGAAACAACTTGTAAACTCTTGTAGGATCATTCTTAACTCATTTGAACATGAAAACAATTCGTAGCAATTTGAGGCTATAACTCGTTCGAACTTGAAAACAACTTGGAGCTTCCTTCTTGACCCGTTTGTACATGGAAACAACTTGTAAACTCTTGTAGGATCATTCTTAGCTCGTTTGAACATGAAAACGATTCATAGCAATTTAAGGCTTCATTCTTGACTTATTCGAACTTGAAAACAACTTGTAGCTTCATTCTTGACCCATTTGTACATGGAAACAACTTGTAAACTCTTGTAGGATCATTCTTAGCTCGTTTGAACATGAAAACAATTCATAGCAATTTACGGCTTCATTCTTGACTCGTTCGAACTTGAAAACAACTTGTAGCTTCATTCTTGACCCGTTTGTACATGGAAACAACTTGTAAACTCTTGTAGGATCATTCTTAGCTCGTTTGAACATGACAATTCATAGCAATTTAAGGCTTCATTCTTGACTCGTTCTAACTTGAAAACAACTTGGAGCTTCATTCTTGACCCGTTTGTACATGGAAACAACTTGTAAACTCTTGTAGGATCATTCTTAGCTCGTTTGAACATGAAAACAATTCATAGCAATTTACGGCTTCATTCTTGACTCGTTCGAACTTGAAAACAACTTGTAGCTTCATTCTTGACCCGTTTGTACATGGAGACAACTTGTAAACTCTCGTAGGGTCATTCTTAGCTCGTTTAAACATGAAAACCATTCATAGCAATTTAAGACTTCATTCTTGACTCGTTCGAACTTGAAAACAACTTGTAGCTTCATTCTTGACCCATTTGTACATGGAAACAACTTGTAAACTCTTGTAGGATCATTCTTAACTCATTTGAACATGAAAACAAGTCGTAGCAATTTGAGGCTATAACTCGTTCGAACTTGAAAACAACTTGGAGCTTCCTTCTTGACCCGTTTGTACATGGAAACAACTTGTAAACTCTTGTAGGATCATTCTTAGCTCGTTTGAACATGAAAACGATTCATAGCAATTTAAGGCTTCATTCTTGACTCGTTCTAACTTGAAAACAACTTGGAGCTTCATTCTTGACCCGTTTGTACATGGAAACAACTTGTAAACTCTTGTAGGATCATTCTTAGCTCGTTTGAACATGAAAACGATTCATAGCAATTTAAGGCTTCATTCTTGACTTATTCGAACTTGAAAACAACTTGTAGCTTCATTCTTGACCCATTTGTACATGGAAACAACTTGTAAACTCTTGTAGGATCATTCTTAACTCATTTGAACATGAAAACAAGTCGTAGCAATTTGAGGCTATAACTCGTTCGAACTTGAACACAACTTGGAGCTTCCTTCTTGACCTGTTTGTACA
Organism: Oenanthe sinensis; assembly: GCA_028671895.1. NCBI lineage: Eukaryota > Viridiplantae > Streptophyta > Magnoliopsida > Apiales > Apiaceae > Oenanthe > Oenanthe sinensis. The sequence goes on along the minus strand of CM053799.1, from coordinate 29,392,282 downwards.
TGGAAACAACTTGTAAACTCTTGTAGGATCATTCTTAGCTCCTTTGAACATGAAAACAATTCATAGCAATTTACGGCTTCATTCTTGACTCGTTCGAACTTGAAAATAACTTGTAGCTTCATTCTTAACCCGTTTTACATGGAAACAACTTGTAAACTCTTGTAGGATCATTCTTAGCTCGTTTGAACATGACAATTCATAGCAATTTAAGGCTTCATTCTTGACTCGTTCTAACTTGAAAACAACTTGGAGCTTCATTCTTGACCCGTTTGTACATGGAAACAACTTGTAAACTCTTGTAGGATCATTCTTAGCTCGTTTGAACATGAAAACAATTCATAGAAATTTACGGCTTCATTCTTGACTCGTTCTAACTTGAAAACAACTTGGAGCTTCATTCTTGACCCGTTTGTACATGGAAACAACTTGTAAACTCTTGTAGGATCATTCTTAGCTCGTTTGAACATGAAAATAATTCATAGCAATTTACGGCTTCATTCTTGACTCGTTCGAACTTGAAAACAACTTGTAGCTTCATTCTTGACTCGTTTCTACATGGAAACAACTTGTAAACTCTCGTAGGATCATTCTTAGCTCGTTTGAACATGAAAACAATTCATAGCAATTTAAGACTTCATTCTTGACTCGTTCGAACTTGAAAACAAATTGTAGCTTCATTCTTGACCCATTTGTACATGGAAACAACTTGTAAACTCTTGTAGGATCATTCTTAACTCATTTGAACATGAAAACAATTCGTAGCAATTTGAGGCTATAACTCGTTCGAACTTGAAAACAACTTGGAGCTTCCTTCTTGACCCGTTTGTACATGGAAACAACTTGTAAACTCTTGTAGGATCATTCTTAGCTCGTTTGAACATGAAAACGATTCATAGCAATTTAAGGCTTCATTCTTGACTTATTCGAACTTGAAAACAACTTGTAGCTTCATTCTTGACCCATTTGTACATGGAAACAACTTGTAAACTCTTGTAGGATCATTCTTAGCTCGTTTGAACATGAAAACAATTCATAGCAATTTACGGCTTCATTCTTGACTCGTTCGAACTTGAAAACAACTTGTAGCTTCATTCTTGACCCGTTTGTACATGGAAACAACTTGTAAACTCTTGTAGGATCATTCTTAGCTCGTTTGAACATGACAATTCATAGCAATTTAAGGCTTCATTCTTGACTCGTTCTAACTTGAAAACAACTTGGAGCTTCATTCTTGACCCGTTTGTACATGGAAACAAGTTGTAAACTCTTGTAGGATCATTCTTAGCTCGTTTGAACATGAAAACAATTCATAGCAATTTACGGCTTCATTCTTGACTCGTTCGAACTTGAAAACAACTTGTAGCTTCATTCTTGACTCGTTTGTACATGGAAACAACTTGTAAACTCTCGTAGGATCATTCTTAGCTCGTTTAAACATGAAAACAATTCATAGCAATTTAAGACTTCATCCTTGACTCGTTCGAACTTGAAAACAACTTGTAGCTTCATTCTTGACCCATTTGTACATGGAAACAACTTGTAAACTCTTGTAGGATCATTCTTAACTCATTTGAACATGAAAACAATTCGTAGCAATTTGAGGCTATAACTCGTTCGAACTTGAAAACAACTTGGAGCTTCCTTCTTGACCCGTTTGTACATGGAAACAACTTGTAAACTCTTGTAGGATCATTCTTAGCTCGTTTGAACATGAAAACGATTCATAGCAATTTAAGGCTTCATTCTTGACTTATTCGAACTTGAAAACAACTTGTAGCTTCATTCTTGACCCATTTGTACATGGAAACAACTTGTAAACTCTTGTAGGATCATTCTTAGCTCGTTTGAACATGAAAACAATTCATAGCAATTTACGGCTTCATTCTTGACTCGTTCGAACTTGAAAACAACTTGTAGCTTCATTCTTGACCCGTTTGTACATGGAAACAACTTGTAAACTCTTGTAGGATCATTCTTAGCTCGTTTGAACATGACAATTCATAGCAATTTAAGGCTTCATTCTTGACTCGTTCTAACTTGAAAACAACTTGGAGCTTCATTCTTGACCCGTTTGTACATGGAAACAACTTTTAAACTCTTGTAGGATCATTCTTAGCTCGTTTGAACATGAAAACAATTCATAGCAATTTACGGCTTCATTCTTGACTCGTTCGAACTTGAAAACAACTTGTAGCTTCATTCTTGACCCGTTTGTACATGGAAACAACTTGTAAACTCTCGTAGGATCATTCTTAGCTCGTTTAAACATGAAAACAATTCATAGCAATTTAAGACTTCATTCTTGACTCGTTCGAACTTGAAAACAACTTGTAGCTTCATTCTTGACCCATTTGTACATGGAAACAACTTGTAAACTCTTGTAGGATCATTCTTAACTCATTTGAACATGAAAACAAGTCGTAGCAATTTGAGGCTATAACTCGTTCGAACTTGAAAACAACTTGGAGCTTCCTTCTTGACCCGTTTGTACATGGAAACAACTTGTAAACTCTTGTAGGATCATTCTTAGCTCGTTTGAACATGAAAACGATTCATAGCAATTTAAGGCTTCATTCTTGACTCGTTCTAACTTGAAAACAACTTGGAGCTTCATTCTTGACCCGTTTGTACATGGAAACAACTTGTAAACTCTTGTAGGATCATTCTTAGCTCGTTTGAACATGAAAACGATTCATAGCAATTTAAGGCTTCATTCTTGACTTATTCGAACTTGAAAACAACTTGTAGCTTCATTCTTGACCCATTTGTACATGGAAACAACTTGTAAACTCTTGTAGGATCATTCTTAACTCATTTGAACATGAAAACAAGTCGTAGCAATTTGAGGCTATAACTCGTTCGAACTTGAACACAACTTGGAGCTTCCTTCTTGACCGGTTTGTACATGGAAACAACTTGTAAACTCTTGTAGGATCATTCTTAGCTCCTTTGAACATGAAAACAATTCATAGCAATTTACGGCTTCATTCTTAACTCGTTCGAACTTGAAAATAACTTGTAGTTTCATTCTTGACCCGTTCGTACATGGAAACAACTTGTAAACTCTTGTAGGATCATTCTTAGCTCGTTTGAACATGACAATTCATAGCAATTTAAGGCTTCATTCTTGACTCGTTCTAACTTGAAAACAACTTGGAGCTTCATTCTTGACCCGTTTGTACATGGAAACAACTTGTAAACTCTTGTAGGATCATTCTTAGCTCGTTTGAACATGAAAACAATTCATAGCAATTTACGGCTTCATTCTTGACTCGTTCTAACTTGAAAACAACTTGGAGCATCATTCTTGACCCGTTTGTACATGGAAACAACTTGTAAACTCTTGTAGGATCATTCTTAGCTCGTTTGAACATGAAAACAATTCATAGCAATTTACGGCTTCATTCTTGACTCGTTCGAACTTGAAAACAACTTGTAGCTTCATTCTTGACTCGTTTCTACATGGAAACAACTTGTAAACTCTCGTAGGATCATTCTTAGCTCGTTTGAACATGAAAACAATTCATAGCAATTTAAGACTTCATTCTTGACTCGTTCGAACTTGAAAACAAATTGTAGCTTCATTCTTGACCCATTTGTACATGGAAAGAACTTGTAAACTCTTGTAGGATCATTCTTAACTCATTTGAACATGAAAACAATTCGTAGCAATTTGAGGCTATAACTCGTTCGAACTTGAAAACAACTTGGAGCTTCCTTCTTGACCCGTTTGTACATGGAAACAACTTGTAAACTCTTGTAGGATCATTCTTAGCTCGTTTGAACATGAAAACGATTCATAGCAATTTAAGGCTTCATTCTTGACTTATTCGAACTTGAAAACAACTTGTAGCTTCATTCTTGACCCATTTGTACATGGAAACAACTTGTAAACTCTTGTAGGATCATTCTTAGCTCGTTTGAACATGAAAACAATTCATAGCAATTTACGGCTTCATTCTTGACTCGTTCGAACTTGAAAACAACTTGTAGCTTCATTCTTGACCCGTTTGTACATGGAAACAACTTGTAAACTCTTGTAGGATCATTCTTAGCTCGTTTGAACATGACAATTCATAGCAATTTAAGGCTTCATTCTTGACTCGTTCTAACTTGAAAACAACTTGGAGCTTCATTCTTGACCCGTTTGTACATGGAAACAACTTGTAAACTCTTGTAGGATCATTCTTAGCTCGTTTGAACATGAAAACAATTCATAGCAATTTACGGCTTCATTCTTGACTCGTTCGAACTTGAAAACAACTTGTAGCTTCATTCTTGACTCGTTTGTACATGGAAACAACTTGAAACTCTCGTAGGATCATTCTTAGCTCGTTTAAACATGAAAACAATTCATAGCAATTTAAGACTTCATCCTTGACTCGTTCGAACTTGAAAACAACTTGTAGCTTCATTCTTGACCCATTTGTACATGGAAACAACTTGTAAACTCTTGTAGGATCATTCTTAACTCATTTGAACATGAAAACAAGTCGTAGCAATTTGAGGCTATAACTCGTTCGAACTTGAAAACAACTTGGAGCTTCCTTCTTGACCCGTTTGTACATGGAAACAACTTGTAAACTTTTGAAGGATCATTCTTAGCTCCTTTGAACATGAAAACAATTCATAGCAATTTAAGGCTTCATTCTTAACTCGTTCGAACTTGAAAACAACTTGTATCGTCATTCCTGACCCGTTGTACATGGAAACAAGTTGTCAACTCATGTAGGATCATTCTTATCTCGTTTGAACATGAACACAATTCATAGCAATTTAAGGCCTCATTCTTGACTCGTTCTAACTTGAAAATAACTTGGAGCTTCATTCTTGACCCGTTTGTACACGGAAACAACTTGTAAACTCTTGTAGGATCATTCTTAGCTCATTTGAACATGAAAACAATTCATAGCAATTTAAGGCTTCATTCTTGACTCGTTCTAACTTGAAAACAACTTGGAGCTTCATTTTTGCCCCGTTTGTACATGGAAACAACTTGTAAACTCTTGTAGGATCATTCTTAGCTCGTTTGAACATGAAAACAATTCATAGCAATTTACGGCTTCATTCTTGACTCGTTCGAACTTGAAAACAACTTGTAGCTTCATTCTTGACCCGTTTGTACATGGAAACAACTTGTAAACTCTCGTAGGATCATTCTTAGCTCGTTTAAACATGAAAACAATTCATAGCAATTTAAGCCTTCATTCTTGACTCGTACAAACTTGAAAACAACTTGTAGCTTCATTCTTGACCCATTTGTACATGGAAACAACTTGTAAACTCTTGTAGGATCATTCTTAACTCATTTGAACATGAAAACAAGTCGTAGCAATTTGAGGCTATAACTCGTTCGAACTTGAACACAACTTGGAGCTTCCTTCTTGACCCGTTTGTACATGGAAACAACTTGTAAACTCTTGTAGGATCATTCTTAGCTCGTTTGAACATGAAAACAATTCATAGCAATTTACGGCTTCATTCTTGACTCGTTCGAACTTGAAAATAACTTGTAGCTTCATTCTTGACCCGTTTGTACATGGAAACAACTTGTAAACTCTTGTAGGATCAAACTTAGCTCGTTTGAACATGACAATTCATAGCAATTTAAGGCTTCATTCTTGACTCGTTCTAACTTGAAAACAACTTGGAGCTTCATTCTTGACCCGTTTGTACATGGAAACAACTTGTAAACTCTCGTAGGATCATTCTTAGCTCGTTTGAACATGAAAACAATTCATAGCAATTTAAGACTTCATTCTTGACTCGTTCGAACTTGAAAACAAATTGTAGCTTCATTCTTGACCCATTTGTACATGGAAACAACTTGTAAACTCTTGTAGGATCATTCTTAACTCATTTGAACATGAAAACAATTCGTAGCAGTTTGAGGCTATAACTCGTTCGAACTTGAAAACAACTTGGAGCTTCCTTCTTGACCCGTTTGTACATGGAAACAACTTGTAAACTCTTGTAGGATCATTCTTAGCTCGTTTGAACATGAAAACGATTCATAGCAATTTAAGGCTTCATTCTTGACTTATTCGAACTTGAAAACAACTTGTAGCTTCATTCTTGACCCATTTGTACATGGAAACAACTTGTAAACTCTTCTAGGATCATTCTTAGCTCGTTTGAACATGAAAACAATTCATAGCAATTTACGGCTTCATTCTTGACTCGTTCGAACTTGAAAACAACTTGTAGCTTCATTCTTGACCCGTTTGTACATGGAAACAACTTGTAAACTGTTGTAGGATCATTCTTAGCTCGTTTGAACATGACAATTCATAGCAATTTAAGGCTTCATTCTTGACTCGTTCTAACTTGAAAACAACTTGGAGCTTCATTCTTGACCCGTTTGTACATGGAAACAACTTGTAAACTCTTGTAGGATCATTCTTAGCTCGTTTGAACATGAAAACAATTCATAGCAATTTACGGCTTCATTCTTGACTCGTTCGAACTTGAAAACAACTTGTAGCTTCATTCTTGACTCGTTTGTACATGGAAACAACTTGTAAACTCTCGTAGGATCATTCTTAGCTCGTTTAAACATGAAAACAATTCATAGCAATTTAAGACTTCATCCTTGACTCGTTCGAACTTGAAAACAACTTGTAGCTTCATTCTTGACCCCTTTGTACATGGAAACAACTTGTAAACTCTTGTAGGATCATTCTTAACTCATTTGAACATGAAAACAATTCGTAGCAATTTGAGGCTATAACTCGTTCGAACTTGAAAACAACTTGGAGCTTCCTTCTTGACCCGTTTGTACATGGAAACAACTTGTAAACTCTTGCAGGATCATTCTTAGCTCGTTTGAACATGAAAACGATTCATAGCAATTTAAGGCTTCATTCTTGACTTATTCGAACTTGAAAACAACTTGTAGGTTCATTCTTGACCCATTTGTACATGGAAACAACTTGTAAACTCTTGTAGGATCATTCTTAGCTCGTTTGAACATGAAAACAATTCATAGCAATTTACGGCTTCATTCTTGACTCGTTCGAACTTGAAAACAACTTGTAGCTTCATTCTTGACCCGTTTGTACATGGAAACAACTTGTAAACTCTTGTAGGATCATTCTTAGCTCGTTTGAACATGACAATTCATAGCAATTTAAGGCTTCATTCTTGACTCGTTCTAACTTGAAAACAACTTGGAGCTTCATTCTTGACCCGTTTGTACATGGAAACAACTTGTAAACTCTTGTAGGATCATTCTTAGCTCGTTTGAACATGAAAACAATTCATAGCAATTTACGGCTTCATTCTTGACTCGTTCGAACTTGAAAACAACTTGTAGCTTCATTCTTGACCCGTTTGTACATGGAAACAACTTGTAAACTCTCGTAGGATCATTCTTAGCTCGTTTAAACATGAAAACAATTCATAGCAATTTAAGACTTCATTCTTGACTCGTTCGAACTTGAAAACAACTTGTAGCTTCATTCTTGACCCATTTGTACATGGAAACAACTTGTAAACTCTTGTAGGATCATTCTTAACTCATTTGAACATGAAAACATGTCGTAGCAATTTGAGGCTATAACTCGTTCGAACTTGAAAACAACTTGGAGCTTCCTTCTTGACCCGTTTGTACATGGAAACAACTTGTAAACTCTTTTAGGATCATTCTTAGCTCGTTTGAACATGAAAACGATTCATAGCAATTTAAGGCTTCATTCTTGACTCGTTCGAACTTGAAAACAACTTGTAGCTTCATTTTTGACCCGTTTGTAGATGGAAATAACTTGTAAACTCTTGTAGGATTATTCTTAACTCATTTGAACATGAATACACTTCTTAGCAATTTGAGGCTTTATTCTTAACTCGTTCGAACTTGAAAACAACTTGTATCTTCATTCTTGACCCGTTTGTACATGGAAACAAGTTGTAAACTCATGTAGGATCATTCTTAGCTCGTTTGAACATGAACACAATTCATAGCAATTTAAGGCTTCATTCTTGACTCGTTCTAACTTGAAAACAACTTGGAGCTTCATTCTTGACCCGTTTGTACATGGAAACAACTTGTAAACTCTTGTAGGATCATTATTAACTCATTTGAACATGAAAACAATTCGTAGCAATTTGAGGCTATAACTCGTTCGAACTTGAAAACAACTTGGAGCTTCATTCTTGACCCGTTTGTACATGGAAACAACTTGTAAACTCTTGTAGGATCATTCTTAGCTCGTTTGAACATGAAAACAATTCATAGCAATTTACGGCTTCATTCTTGACTCGTTCGAACTTGAAAACAACTTGTAGCTTCATTCTTGACTCGTTTGTACATGGAAACAACTTGTAAACTCTCGTAGGATCATTCTTAGCTCGTTTAAACATGAAAACAATTCATAGCAATTTAAGACTTCATCCTTGACTCGTTCGAACTTGAAAACAACTTGTAGCTTCATTCTTGACCCATTTGTACATGGAAACAACTTGTAAACTCTTGTAGGATCATTCTTAACTCATTTGAACATGAAAACAATTCGTAGCAATTTGAGGCTATAACTCGTTCGAACTTGAAAACAACTTGGAGCTTCCTTCTTGACCCGTTTGTACATGGAAACAACTTGTAAACTCTTGTAGGATCATTCTTAGCTCGTTTGAACATGAAAACGATTCATAGCAATTTAAGGCTTCATTCTTGACTTATTCGAACTTGAAAACAACTTGTAGCTTCATTCTTGACCCATTTGTACATGGAAACAACTTGTAAACTCTTGTAGGATCATTCTTAGCTCGTTTGAACATGAAAACAATTCATAGCAATTTACGGCTTCATTCTTGACTCGTTCGAACTTGAAAACAACTTGTAGCTTCATTCTTGACCCGTTTGTACATGGAAACAACTTGTAAACTCTTGTAGGATCATTCTTAGCTCGTTTGAACATGACAATTCATAGCAATTTAAGGCTTCATTCTTGACTCGTTCTAACTTGAAAACAACTTGGAGCTTCATTCTTGACCCGTTTGTACATGGAAACAACTTGTAAACTCTTGTAGGATCATTCTTAGCTCGTTTGAACATGAAAACAATTCATAGCAATTTACGGCTTCATTCTTGACTCGTTCGAACTTGAAAACAACTTGTAGCTTCATTCTTGACCCGTTTGTACATGGAAACAACTTGTAAACTCTCGTAGGATCATTCTTAGCTCGTTTAAACATGAAAACAATTCATAGCAATTTAAGACTTCATTCTTGACTCGTTCGAACTTGAAAACAACTTGTAGCTTCATTCTTGACCCATTTGTACATGGAAACAACTTGTAAACTCTTGTAGGATCATTCTTAACTCATTTGAACATGAAAACAAGTCGTAGCAATTTGAGGCTATAACTCGTTCGAACTTGAAAACAACTTGGAGCTTCCTTCTTGACCCGTTTGTACATGGAAACAACTTGTAAACTCTTTTAGGATCATTCTTAGCTCGTTTGAACATGAAAACGATTCATAGCAATTTAAGGCTTCATTCTTGACTCGTTCGAACTTGAAAACAACTTGTAGCTTCATTTTTGACCCGTTTGTAGATGGAAATAACTTGTAAACTCTTGTAGGATTATTCTTAACTCATTTGAACATGAATACACTTCTTAGCAATTTGAGGCTTTATTCTTAACTCGTTCGAACTTGAAAACAACTTGTATCTTCATTCTTGACCCGTTTGTACATGGAAACAAGTTGTAAACTCATGTAGGATCATTCTTAGCTCGTTTGAACATGAACACAATTCATAGCAATTTAAGGCTTTATTCTTGACTCGTTCTAACTTGAAAACAACTTGGAGCTTCATTCTTGACCCGTTTGTACATGGAAACAACTTGTAAACTCTTGTAGGATCATTCTTAACTCATTTGAACATGAAAACAATTCGTAGCAATTTGAGGCTATAACTCGTTCGAACTTGAAAACAACTTGGAGCTTCCTTCTTGACCCGTTTGTACATGGAAACAACTTGTAAACTCTCGTAGGATCATTCTTAGCTCGTTTGAACATGAAAACAATTCATAGCAATTTAAGACTTCATTCTTGACTCGTTCGAACTTGAAAACAAATTGTAGCTTCATTCTTGACCCATTTGTACATGGAAACAACTTGTAAACTCTTGTAGGATCATTCTTAACTCATTTGAACATGAAAACAATTCGTAGCAATTTGAGGCTATAACTCGTTCGAACTTGAAAACAACTTGGAGCTTCCTTCTTGACCCGTTTGTACATGGAAACAACTTGTAAACTCTTGTAGGATCATTCTTAGCTCGTTTGAACATGAAAACGATTCATAGCAATTTAAGGCTTCATTCTTGACTTATTCGAACTTGAAAACAACTTGTAGCTTCATTCTTGACCCATTTGTACATGGAAACAACTTGTAAACTCTTGTAGGATCATTCTTAGCTCGTTTGAACATGAAAACAATTCATAGCAATTTACGGCTTCATTCTTGACTCGTTCGAACTTGAAAACAACTTGTAGCTTCATTCTTGACCCGTTTGTACATGGAAACAACTTGTAAACTCTTGTAGGATCATTCTTAGCTCGTTTGAACATGACAATTCATAGCAATTTAAGGCTTCATTCTTGACTCGTTCTAACTTGAAAACAACTTGGAGCTTCATTCTTGACCCGTTTGTACATGAAAACAACTTGTAAACTCTTGTAGGATCATTCTTAGCTCGTTTGAACATGAAAACAATTCATAGCAATTTACGGCTTCATTCTTGACTCGTTCGAACTTGAAAACAACTTGTAGCTTCATTCTTGACTCGTTTATACATGGAAACAACTTGTAAACTCTCGTAGGATCATTCTTAGCTCGTTTAAACATGAAAACAATTCATAGCAATTTAAGACTTCATCCTTGACTCGTTCGAACTTGAAAACAACTTGTAGCTTCATTCTTGACCCATTTGTACATGGAAACAACTTGTAAACTCTTGTAGGATCATTCTTAACTGATTTGAACATGAAAACAATTCGTAGCAATTTGAGGCTATAACTCGTTCGAACTTGAAAACAACTTGGAGCTTCCTTCTTGACCCGTTTGTACAAGGAAACAACTTGTAAACTCTTGTAGGATCATTCTTAGCTCGTTTGAACATGAAAACGATTCATAGCAATTTACGGCTTCATTCTTGACTCGTTCGAACTTGAAAACAACTTGTAGCTTCATTCTTGACCCGTTTGTACATGGAAACAACTTGTAAACTCTTGTAGGATCATTCTTAGCTCGTTTGAACATGAAAACAATTCGTAGCAATTTGAGGCTATAACTCGTTCGAACTTGAAAACAACTTGGAGCTTCCTTCTTGACCTGTTTGAACAAGGAAACAACTTGTAAACTCTTATAGGATCATTCTTAGCTCGTTTGAACATGAAAACAATTCATAGCAATTTAATGCTTCATTCTTGACTCGTTCGAACTTGAAAAGAACTTGTAGCTTCATTCTGGACCCGTTTGTACATGGAAACAACTTGTAAACTCTCGTAGGATCATTCTTAGCTCGTTTGAACATGACAATTCATAGCAATTTAAGGCTTCATTCTTGACTCGTTCTAACTTGAAAACAACTTGGAGCTTCATTCTTGACCCGTTTGTACATGGAAACAACTTGTAAACTCTTGTAGGATCATTCTTAGCTCGTTTGAACATGAAAACAATTCATAGCAATTTACGGCTTCATTCTTGACTCGTTCGAACTTGAAAACAACTTGTAGCTTCCTTCTTGACCCGTTTGTACATGGAAACAACTTGTAAACTCTTGTAGGATCATTCTTAGCTCGTTTGAACAGGAAAACGATTCATAACAATTTAAGGCTTCATTCTTGACTTATTCAAACTTGAAAACAACTTGTAGCTTCATTCTTGACCCATTTGTATATGGAAACAACTTATAAACTCTTGTAGGATCATTCTTAGCTCGTTTGAACATGAAAACAATTCATAGCAATTTACGGCTTCATTCTTGACTCGTTCGAACTTGAAAACAACTTGTAGCTTCATTCTTGACCCGTTTGTACATGGAAACAACTTGTAAACTCTTGTAGGATCATTCTTAGCTCGTTTGAACATGACAATTCATAGCAATTTAAGGCTTCATTCTTGACTCGTTCGAACTTGAAAAGAACTTGTAGCTTCATTCTGGACCCGTTTGTACATGGAAACAACTTGTAAACTCTTGTACGATCATTCTTAGCTCGTTTGAACATGACAATTCATAGCAATTTCAGGCTTCATTCTTGACTCGTTCTAACTTGAAAACAACTTGGAGCTTCATTCTTGACCCGTTTGTACATGGAAACAACTTGTAAACTCTTGTAGGATCATTCTTAGCTCGTTTGAACATGAAAACAATTCATAGCAATTTACGGCTTCATTCTTGACTCGTTCGAACTTGAAAACAACTTGTAGCTTCATTCTTGACCCGTTTGTACATGGAAACAACTTGTAAACTCTCGTAGGATCATTCTTAGCTCGTTTAAACATGAAAACAATTCATAGCAATTTAAGACTTCATTCTTGACTCGTTCGAACATGAAAACAACTTGTAGCTTCATTCTTGACCCGTTTGTACATGGAAACAACTTGTAAACTCTTGTAGGATCATTCTTAACTCATTTGAACATGAAAACAATTCGTAGCAATTTGAGGCTATAACTCGTTCGAACTTGAAAACAACTTGGAGCTTCCTTCTTGACCCGTTTGTACATGGAAACAACTTGTAAACTCTTGTAGGATCATTCTTAGCTCGTTTGAACATGAAAACGATTCATAGCAATTTACGGCTTCATTCTTGACTCGTTCGAACTTGAAAACAACTTGTAGCTTCATTCTTGACCCGTTTGTACATGGAAACAACTTGTAAACTCTTGTAGGATCATTCTTAGCTCGTTTGAACATGAAAACAATTCGTAGCAATTTGAGGCTATAACTCGTTCGAACTTGAAAACAACTTGGAGCTTCCTTCTTGACCTGTTTGAACATGGAAACAACTTGTAAACTCTTATAGGATCATTCTTAGCTCGTTTGAACATGAAAACAATTCATAGCAATTTAATGCTTCATTCTTGACTCGTTCGAACTTGAAAAGAACTTGTAGCTTCATTCTGGACCCGTTTGTACATGGAAACAACTTGTAAACTCTTGTACGATCATTCTTAGCTCGTTTGAACATGACAATTCATAGCAATTTAAGGCTTCATTCTTGACTCGTTCTAACTTGAAAACAACTTGGAGCTTCATTCTTGCCCCGTTTGTACATGGAAACAACTTGTAAACTCTTGTAGGATCATTCTTAGCTCGTTTGAACATGAAAACAATTCATAGCAATTTACGACTTCATTCTTGACTCGTTCGAACTCGAAAACAACTTGTAGCTTCATTCTTGACCCGTTTCTACATGGAAACAACCTGTAAACTCTTGTAGGATCATTCTTAGCTCGTTTGAACATGACAATTCATAGCAATTTAAGGCTTCATTCTTGACTCGTTCTAACTTGAAAACAACTTGGAGCTTCATTCTTGACCCGTTTGTACTTGGAAACAACTTGTAAACTCTTATAGGATCATTCTTAGCTCGTTTGAACATGAAAACAATTCATAGAAATTTAAGGCTTCATTCTTGACTCGTTCGAACTTGAAAATAACTTGTAGCTTCATTCTTGACCCGTTTGTACATGAAAATAACTTGTAAACTCTTGTAGGATCATTCTTAGCACGTTTAAATATGAAAACAATTCATAGCAATTTAAGCCTTCATTCTTGACTCGTTCAAACTTAAAAACAACTTGTAGCTTCATTCTTGACACATTTGTACATGGAAACAACTTGTGAACTCTTGTAGGATCATTCTTAACTCATTTGAACATGAAAACAATTCGTAGCAATTTGAGGCTATAACTCGTTCGAACTTGAAAACAACTTGGAGCTTCCTTCTTGACCAGTTTGTACATGGAAACAACTTGTAAACTCTTATAGGATCATTCTTAGCTCGTTTGAACATGAAAACAATTTGTAGCAATTTGAGGCTATAACTCGTTCGAACTTGAAAACAACTTGGAGCTTCCTTCTTGACCCGTTTGTACATGGAAACAACTTGTAAACTCTTGTAGGATCATTCTTAGCTCATTTGAACATGAAAAAAATTCATAGCAATTTAAGGCTTCATTCTTAACTCGTTCGAACTTGAAAACAACTTGTATCGTCATTCCTGACCCGTTGTACATGGAAACAAGTTGTAAACTCCTGTAGGATCATTCTTATCTCGTTTGAACATGAACACAATTCATAGCAATTTAAGGCCTCATTCTTGACTCGTTCTAACTTGAAAACAACTTGGAGCTTCATTCTTGACCCGTTTGTACATGGAAACAACTTGTAAACTCTTGTAGGATCATTTTTAGCTCGTTTGAACATGAAAACAATTCATAGCAATTTACGGCTTCATTCTTGACTCGTTCGAACTTGAAAACAACTTGTAGCTTCATTCTTGACCCGTTTGTTCATGGAAACAACTTGTAAACTCTTGTAGGATCATTCTTAGCTCATTTGAACATGAAAACAATTCATAGCAATTTCAGACTTCATTCTTGACTCGTTCTAACTTGAAAACAACTTGGAGCTTCATTCTTGCCCCGTTTGTACATGGAAAGAACTTGTAAACTCTTGTAGGATCATTCTTAGCTCGTTTGAACATGAAAACAATTCATAGCAATTTACGGCTTCATTCTTGACTCGTTCGAACTTGAAAACAACTTGTAGCTTCATTCTTGACCCGTTTGTACATGGAAACAACTTGTAAACTCTCGTAGGATCATTCTTAGCTCGTTTAAACATGAAAACAATTCATAGCAATTTAAGACTTCATTCTTGACTCGTTCGAACTTGAAAACAACTTGTAGCTTCATTCTTGACCCATTTGTACATGGAAACAACTTGTAAACTCTTGTAGGATCATTCTTAACTCATTTGAACATGAAAACAATTCATAGCAATTTGAGGCTATAACTCGTTCGAACTTGAAAACAACTTGGAGCTTCCTTCTTGACCCGTTTGTACATGGAAACAACTTGTAAACTCTTGTAGGATCATTCTTAGCTCATTTGAACATGAAAACAATTCATAGCAATTTAAGGCTTCATTCTTAACTCGTTCGAACTTGAAAACAACTTGTATCGTCATTCCTGACCCGTTGTACATGGAAACAAGTTGTAAACTCATGTAGGATCATTCTTATCTCGTTTGAACATGAACACAATTCATAGCAATTTAAGGCCTCATTCTTGACTCGTTCTAACTTGAAAAAAACTTGGAGCTTCATTCTTGACCCGTTTGTACATGGAAACAACTTGTAAACTCTTGTAGGATCATTTTTAGCTCGTTTGAACATGAAAACAATTCATAGCAATTTACCGCTTCATTCTTGACTCGTTCGAACATGAAAACAACTTGTAGCTTCATTCTTGACCCGTTTGTACATGGAAACAACTTGTAAACTCTTGTAGGATCATTCTTAGCTCATTTGAACATGAAAACAATTCATAGCAATTTAAGGCTTCATTCATGACTCGTTCTAACTTGAAAACAACTTGGAGCTTCATTCTTGCCCCGTTTGTACATGGAAACAACTTGTAAACTCTTGTAGGATCATTCTTAGCTCGTTTGAACATGAAAACAATTCATAGCAATTTACGGCTTCATTCTTGACTCGTTCGAACTTGAAAACAACTTGTAGCTTCATTCTTGACCCGTTTGTACATGGAAACAACTTGTAAACTCTCGTAGGATCATTCTTAGCTCGTTTAAACATGAAAACAATTCATAGCAATTTAAGACTTCATTCTTGACTCGTTCGAACTTGAAAACAACTTGGAGCTTCATTCTTGACCCGTTTGTACATGGAAACAACTTGTAAACTCTCGTAGGATCATTCTTAGCTCGTTTAAACATGAAAACAATTCATAGCAATTTAAGACTTCATTCTTGACTCGTTCGAACTTGAAAACAACTTGTAGCTTCATTCTTGACCCATTTGTACATGGAAACAACTTGTAAACTCTTGTAGGATCATTCTTAACTCATTTGAACATGAAAACAATTCGTAGCAATTTGAGGCTATAACTCGTTCGAACTTGAAAACAACTTGGAGCTTCCTTCTTGACCCGTTTGTACATGGAAACAACTTGTAAACTCTTGTAGGATCATTCTTAGCTCATTTGAACATGAAAACAATTCATAGCAATTTAAGGCTTCATTCTTAACTCGTTCGAACTTGAAAACAACTTGTATCGTCATTCCTGACCCGTTGTACATGGAAACAAGTTGTAAACTCATGTAGGATCATTCTTATCTCGTTTGAACATGAACACAATTCATAGCAATTTAAGGCCTCATTCTTGACTCGTTCTAACTTGAAAACAACTTGGAGCTTCATTCTTGACCCGTTTGTACATGGAAACAACTTGTAAACTCTTGTCGGATCATTCTTAGCTCGTTTGAACATGAAAACAATTCATAGCAATTTACGGCTTCATTCTTGACTCGTTCGAACTTGAAAACAACTTGTAGCTTCATTCTTGACCCGTTTGTACATGGAAATAACTTGTAAACTCTCGTAGGATCATTCTTAGCTCGTTTAAACATGAAAACAATTCATAGCAATTTAAGACTTCATTCTTGACTCGTTCGAACTTGAAAACAACTTGTAGCTTCATTCTTGACCCATTTGTACATGGAAACAACTTGTAAACTCTTGTAGGATCATTCTTAACTCATTTGAACATGAAAACAATTCGTAGCAATTTGAGGCTATAACTCGTTCGAACTTGAAAACAACTTGGAGCTTCTTTCTTGACCCGTTTGTACATGGAAACAACTTGTAAACTCTTGTAGGATCATTCTTAGCTCATTTGAACATGAAAACAATTCATAGCAATTTAAGGCTTCATTCTTAACTCGTTCGAACTTGAAAACAACTTGTATCGTCATTCCTGACCCGTTGTACATGGAAACAAGTTGTAAACTCATGTAGGATCATTCTTATCTCGTTTGAACATGAACACAATTCATAGCAATTTAAGGCCTCATTCTTGACTCGTTCTAACTTGAAAACAACTTGGAGCTTCATTCTTGACCCGTTTGTACATGGAAACAACTTGTAAACTCTTGTAGGATCATTTTTAGCTCGTTTGAACATGAAAACAATTCATAGCAATTTACGGCTTCATTCTTGACTCGTTCGAACTTGAAAACAACTTGTAGCTTCATTCTTGACCCGTTTGTACATGGAAACAACTTGTAAACTCTTGTAGGATCATTCTTAGCTCATTTGAACATGAAAACAATTCATAGCAATTTCAGACTTCATTCTTGACTCGTTCTAACTTGAAAACAACTTGGAGCTTCATTCTTGCCCCGTTTGTACATGGAAAGAACTTGTAAACTCTTGTAGGATCATTCTTAGCTCGTTTGAACATGAAAACAATTCATAGCAATTTACGGCTTCATTCTTGACTCGTTCGAACTTGAAAACAACTTGTAGCTTCATTCTTGACCCGTTTGTACATGGAAACAACTTGTAAACTCTCGTAGGATCATTCTTAGCTCGTTTAAACATGAAAACAATTCATAGCAATTTAAGACTTCATTCTTGACTCGTTCGAACTTGAAAACAACTTGTAGCTTCATTCTTGACCCATTTGTACATGGAAACAACTTGTAAACTCTTGTAGGATCATTCTTAACTCATTTGAACATGAAAACAATTCGTAGCAATTTGAGGCTATAACTCGTTCGAACTTGAAAACAACTTGGAGCTTCCTTCTTGACCCGTTTGTACATGGAAACAACTTGTAAACTCTTGTAGGATCATTCTTAGCTCATTTGAACATGAAAACAATTCATAGCAATTTAAGGCTTCATTCTTAACTCGTTCGAACTTGAAAACAACTTGTATCGTCATTCCTGACCCGTTGTACATGGAAACAAGTTGTAAACTCATGTAGGATCATTCTTATCTCGTTTGAACATGAACACAATTCATAGCAATTTAAGGCCTCATTCTTGACTCGTTCTAACTTGAAAACAACTTGGAGCTTCATTCTTGACCCGTTTGTACATGGAAACAACTTGTAAACTCTCGTAGGATCATTCTTAGCTCGTTTAAACATGAAAACAATTCATAGCAATTTAAGACTTCATTCTTGACTCGTTCGAACTTGAAAACAACTTGTAGCTTCATTCTTGACCCATTTGTACATGGAAACAACTTGTAAACTCTTGTAGGATCATTCTTAACTCATTTGAACATGAAAACAATTCGTAGCAATTTGAGGCTATAACTCGTTCGAACTTGAAAACAACTTGGAGCTTCCTTCTTGACCCGTTTGTACATGGAAACAACTTGTAAACTCTTGTAGGATCATTCTTAGCTCATTTGAACATGAAAACAATTCATAGCAATTTAAGGCTTCATTCTTAACTCGTTCGAACTTGAAAACAACTTGTATCGTCATTCCTGACCCGTTGTACATGGAAACAAGTTGTAAACTCATGTAGGATCATTCTTATCTCGTTTGAACATGAACACAATTCATAGCAATTTAAGGCCTCATTCTTGACTCGTTCTAACTTGAAAACAACTTGGAGCTTCATTCTTGACCCGTTTGTACATGGAAACAACTTGTAAACTCTTGTAGGATCATTCTTAGCTCGTTTGAACATGAAAACAATTCATAGCAATTTACGGCTTCATTCTTGACTCGTTCGAACTTGAAAACAACTTGTAGCTTCATTCTTGACCCGTTTGTACATGGAAATAACTTGTAAACTCTCGTAGGATCATTCTTAGCTCGTTTAAACATGAAAACAATTCATAGCAATTTAAGACTTCATTCTTGACTCGTTCGAACTTGAAAACAACTTGTAGCTTCATTCTTGACCCATTTGTACATGGAAACAACTTGTAAACTCTTGTAGGATCATTCTTAACTCATTTGAACATGAAAACAATTCGTAGCAATTTGAGGCTATAACTCGTTCGAACTTGAAAACAACTTGGAGCTTCTTTCTTGACCCGTTTGTACATGGAAACAACTTGTAAACTCTTGTAGGATCATTCTTAGCTCATTTGAACATGAAAACAATTCATAGCAATTTAAGGCTTCATTCTTAACTCGTTCGAACTTGAAAACAACTTGTATCGTCATTCCTGACCCGTTGTACATGGAAACAAGTTGTAAACTCATGTAGGATCATTCTTATCTCGTTTGAACATGAACACAATTCATAGCAATTTAAGGCCTCATTCTTGACTCGTTCTAACTTGAAAACAACTTGGAGCTTCATTCTTGACCAGTTTGTACATGGAAACAACTTGTAAACTCTTGTAGGATCATTTTTAGCTCGTTTGAACATGAAAACAATTCATAGCAATTTACGGCTTCATTCTTGACTCGTTCGAACTTGAAAATAACTTGTAGCTTCATTCTTGACCCGTTTGTACATGGAAACAACTTGTAAACTCTTGTAGGATCATTCTTAGCTCATTTGAACATGAAAACAATTCATAGCAATTTCAGACTTCATTCTTGACTCGTTCTAACTTGAAAACAACTTGGAGCTTCATTCTTGCCCCGTTTGTACATGGAAAGAACTTGTAAACTCTTGTAGGATCATTCTTAGCTCGTTTGAACATGAAAACAATTCATAGCAATTTACGGCTTCATTCTTGACTCGTTCGAACTTGAAAACAACTTGTAGCTTCATTCTTGACCCGTTTGTACATGGAAACAACTTGTAAACTCTCGTAGGATCATTCTTAGCTCGTTTAAACATGAAAACAATTCATAGCAATTTAAGACTTCATTCTTGACTCGTTCGAACTTGAAAACAACTTGTAGCTTCATTCTTGACCCATTTGTACATGGAAACAACTTGTAAACTCTTGTAGGATCATTCTTAACTCATTTGAACATGAAAACAATTCGTTGCAATTTGAGGCTATAACTCGTTCGAACTTGAAAACAACTTGGAGCTTCCTTCTTGACCCGTTTGTACATGGAAACAACTTGTAAACTCTTGTAGGATCATTCTTAGCTCATTTGAACATGAAAACAATTCATAGCAATTTAAGGCTTCATTCTTAACTCGTTCGAACTTGAAAACAACTTGTATCGTCATTCCTGACCCGTTGTACATGGAAACAAGTTGTAAACTCATGTAGGATCATTCTTATCTCGTTTAAACATGAACACAATTCATAGCAATTTAAGGCCTCATTCTTGACTCGTTCTAACTTGAAAACAACTTGGAGCTTCATTCTTGACCCGTTTGTACATGGAAACAACTTGTAAACTCTTGTAGGATCATTCTTAGCTCGTTTGAACATGAAAACAATTCATAGCAATTTACGGCTTCATTCTTGACTCGTTCGAACTTGAAAACAACTTGTAGCTTCATTCTTGACCCGTTTGTACATGGAAACAACTTGTAAACTCTCGTAGGATCATTCTTAGCTCGTTTAAACATGAAAACAATTCATAGCAATTTAAGACTTCATTCTTGACTCGTTCGAACTTGAAAACAACTTGTAGCTTCATTCTTGACCCATTTGTACATGGAAACAACTTGTAAACTCTTGTAGGATCATTCTTAACTCATTTGAACATGAAAACAATTCGTAGCAATTTGAGGCTATAACTCGTTCGAACTTGAAAACAACTTGGAGCTTCCTTCTTGACCCGTTTGTACATGGAAACAACTTGTAAACTCTTGTAGGATCATTCTTAGCTCATTTGAACATGAAAATAATTCATAGCAATTTAAGGCTTCATTCTTAACTCGTTCGAACTTGAAAACAACTTGTATCGTCATTCCTGACCCGTTGTACATGGAAACAAGTTGTAAACTCATGTAGGATCATTCTTATCTCGTTTGAACATGAACACAATTCATAGCAATTTAAGGCCTCATTCTTGACTCGTTCTAACTTGAAAACAACTTGGAGCTTCATTCTTGACCCGTTTGTACATGGAAACAACTTGTAAACTCTTGTAGGATCATTTTTAGCTCGTTTGAACATGAAAAAAATTCATAGCAATTTACGGCTTCATTCTTGACTCGTTCGAACTTGAAAACAACTTGTAGCTTCATTCTTGACCCGTTTGTACATGGAAATAACTTGTAAACTCTTGTAGGATCATTCTTAGCTCATTTGAACATGAAAACAATTCATAGCAATTTAAGGCTTCATTCTTGACTCGTTCTAACTTGAAAACAACTTGGAGCTTCATTCTTGCCCCGTTTGTACATGGAAACAACTTGTAAACTCCTGTAGGATCATTCTTAGCTCGTTTGAACATGAAAACAATTCATAGCAATTTACGGCTTCATTCTTGACTAGTTCGAACTTGAAAACAACTTGTAGCTTCATTCTTGACCCATTTGTACATGGAAACAACTTGTAAACTCTTGTAGGATCATTCTTAACTCATTTGAACATGAAAACAATTCGTAGCAATTTGAGGCTATAACTCGTTCGAACTTGAAAACAACTTGGAGCTTCCTTCTTGACCCGTTTGTACATGGAAACAACTTGTAAACACTTGTAGGATCATTCTTAGCTCATTTGAACATGAAAACAATTCATAACAATTTAAGGCTTCATTCTTAACTCGTTGGAACTTGAAAACAACTTGTATCGTCATTCCTGACCCGTTGTACATGGAAACAAGTTGTAAACTCATGTAGGATCATTCTTATCTCGTTTGAACATGAACACAATTCATAGCAATTTAAGGCCTCATTCTTGACTCGTTCTAACTTGAAAACAACTTGGAACTTCATTCTTGACCCGTTTATACATGGAAACAACTTGTAAACTCTTGCAGGATCATTCTTAGCTCGTTTGAACATGAAAACAATTCATACAATTTACGGCTTCATTCTTGACTCGTTCGAACTTGAAAACAACTTGTAGCTTCATTCTTGACCCGTTTGTACATGGAAACAACTTGTAAACTCTCGTAGGATCATTCTTAGCTCGTTTAAACATGAAAACAATTCATAGCAATTTAAGACTTCATTCTTGACCCGTTTGTACATGGAAACAACTTGTAACCTCTTGTAGGATCATTTTTAGCTCGTTTGAACATGAAAACAATTCATAGCAATTTACCGCTTCATTCTTGACTCGTTCGAACATGAAAACAACTTGTAGCTTCATTCTTGACCCGTTTGTACATGGAAACAACTTGTAAACTCTTGTAGGATCATTCTTAGCTCATTTGAACATGAAAACAATTCATAGCAATTTAAGGCTTCATTCTTGACTCGTTCTAACTTGAAAACAACTTGGAGCTTCATTCTTGCCCCGTTTGTACATGGAAACAACTTGTAAACTCTTGTAGGATCATTCTTAGCTCGTTTGAACATAAAAACAATTCATAGCAATTTACGGCTTCATTCTTGACTCGTTCGAACTTGAAAACAACTTGTAGCTTCATTCTTGACCCGTTTGTACATGGAAACAACTTGTAAACTCTCGTAGGATCATTCTTAGCTCGTTTAAACATGAAAACAATTCATAGCAATTTAAGACTTCATTCTTGACTCGTTCGAACTTGAAAACAACTTGTAGCTTCATTCTTGACCCATTTGTACTTGGAAACAACTTGTAAACTCTTGTAGGATCATTCTTAACTCATTTGAACATGAAAACAATTCGTAGCAATTTGAGGCTATAACTCGTTCGAACTTGAAAACAACTTGGAGCTTCCTTCTTGACCCGTTTGTACATGGAAACAACTTGTAAACTCTTGTAGGATCATTCTTAGCTCATTTGAACATGAAAACAATTCATAGCAATTTAAGGCTTCATTCTTAACTCGTTCGAACTTGAAAACAACTTGTATCGTCATTCCTGACCCGTTGTACATGGAAACAAGTTGTAAACTCATGTAGGATCATTCTTATCTCGTTTGAACATGAACACAATTCATAGCAATTTAAGGCCTCATTCTTGACTCGTTCTAACTTGAAAACAACTTGGAGCTTCATTCTTGACCCGTTTGTACATGGAAACAACTTGTAAACTCTTGTAGGATCATTCTTAGCTCATTTGAACATGAAAACAATTCATAGCAATTTAAGACTTCATTCTTGACTCGTTCGAACATGAAAACAACTTGTAGCTTCATTCTTGACCCGTTTGTACATGGAAACAACTTGTAAACTCTTGTAGGATCATTCTTAGCTCATTTGAACATGAAAACAATTCATAGCAATTTAAGGCTTCATTCTTGACTCGTTCTAACTTGAAAACAACTTGGAGCTTCATTCTTGCCCCGTTTGTACATGGAAACAACTTGTAAACTCTTGTAGGATCATTCTTAGCTCGTTTGAACATGAAAACAATTCATAGCAATTTACGGCTTCATTCTTGACTCGTTCGAACTTGAAAACAACTTGTAGCTTCATTCTTGACCCGTTTGTACATGGAAACAACTTGTAAACTCTTGTAGGATCATTCTTAGCTCATTTGAACATGAAAACAATTCATAGCAATTTAAGGCTTCATTCTTGACTCGTTCGAACTTGAAAACAACTTGTATCGTCATTCCTGACCCGTTGTACATGGAAACAAGTTGTAAACTCATGTAGGATCATTCTTATCTCGTTTGAACATGAACACAATTCATAGCAATTTAAGGCCTCATTCTTGACTCGTTCTAACTTGAAAACAACTTGGAGCTTCATTCTTGACCCGTTTGTACATGGAAACAACTTGTAAACTCTTGTAGGATCATTCTTAGCTCATTTGAACATGAAAACAATTCATAGCAATTTAAGGCTTCATTCTTAACTCGTTCGAACTTGAAAACAACTTGTATCGTCATTCCTGACCCGTTGTACATGGAAACAAGTTGTAAACTCATGTAGGATCATTCTTATCTCGTTTGAACATGAACACAATTCATAGCAATTTAAGGCCTCATTCTTGACTCGTTCTAACTTGAAAACAACTTGGAGCTTCATTCTTGACCCGTTTGTACATGGAAACAACTTGTAAACTCTTGTAGGATCATTCTTAGCTCATTTGAACATGAAAACAATTCATAGCAATTTAAGACTTCATTCTTGACTCGTTCGAACATGAAAACAACTTGTAGCTTCATTCTTGACCCGTTTGTACATGGAAACAACTTGTAAACTCTTGTAGGATCATTCTTAGCTCATTTGAACATGAAAACAATTCATAGCAATTTAAGGCTTCATTCTTGACTCGTTCTAACTTGAAAACAACTTGGAGCTTCATTCTTGCCCCGTTTGTACATGGAAACAACTTGTAAACTCTTGTAGGATCATTCTTAGCTCGTTTGAACATGAAAACAATTCATAGCAATTTACGGCTTCATTCTTGACTCGTTCGAACTTGAAAACAACTTGTAGCTTCATTCTTGACCCGTTTGTACATGGAAACAACTTGTAAACTCTCGTAGGATCATTCTTAGCCGTTTAAACATGAAAACAATTCATAGCAATTTAAGACTTCATTCTTGACTCGTTCGAACTTGAAAACAACTTGTAGCTTCAATCTTGACCCATTTGTACATGGAAACAACTTGTAAACTCTTGTAGGATCATTCTTAACTCATTTGAACATGAAAACAATTCGTAGCACTTTGAGGCTATAACTCGTTCGAACTTGAAAACAACTTGGAGCTTCCTTCTTGACCCGTTTGTACATGGAAACAACTTGTAAACTCTTGTAGGATCATTCTTAGCTCATTTGAACATGAAAACAATTCATAGCAATTTAAGGCTTCATTCTTAACTCGTTCGAACTTGAAAACAACTTGTATCGTCATGCCTGACCCGTTGTACATGGAAACAAGTTGTAAACTCATGTAGGATCATTCTTATCTCGTTTGAACATGAACACAATTCATAGCAATTTAAGGCCTCATTCTTGACTCGTTCTAACTTGAAAACAACTTGGAGCTTCATTCTTGACCCGTTTGTACATGGAAACAACTTGTAAACTCTTGTAGGATCATTTTTAGCTCGTTTGAACATGAAAACAATTCATAGCAATTTACGGCTTCATTCTTGACTCGTTCGAACTTGAAAACAACTTGTAGCTTCATTCTTGACCCGTTTGTACATGGAAACAACTTGTAAACTCTTGTAGGATCATTCTTAGCTCATTTGAACATGAAAACAATTCATAGCAATTTAAGGCTTCATTCTTGACTCGTTCTAACTTGAAAACAACTTGGAGCTTCATTCTTGCCCCGTTTGTACATGGAAACAACTTGTAAACTCTTGTAGGATCATTCTTAGCTCGTTTGAACATGAAAACAATTCATAGCAATTTACGGCTTCATTCTTGACTCGTTCGAACTTGAAAACAACTTGTAGCTTCATTCTTGACCCGTTTGTACATGGAAACAACTTGTAAACTCTCGTAGGATCATTCTTAGCTCGTTTAAACATGAAAACAATTCATAGCAATTTAAGACTTCAT
The DNA here is from genome assembly GCA_028671895.1 of Oenanthe sinensis. NCBI lineage: Eukaryota > Viridiplantae > Streptophyta > Magnoliopsida > Apiales > Apiaceae > Oenanthe > Oenanthe sinensis. The sequence goes on along the minus strand of CM053799.1, from coordinate 29,366,736 downwards.
TCTTGACTCGTTCGAACTTGAAAACAACTTGTAGCTTCATTCTTGACCCATTTGTACATGGAAACAACTTGTAAACTCTTGTAGGATCATTCTTAACTCATTTGAACATGAAAACAATTCGTAGCAATTTGAGGCTATAACTCGTTCGAACTTGAAAACAACTTGGAGCTTCCTTCTTGACCCGTTTGTACATGGAAACAACTTGTAAACTCTTGTAGGATCATTCTTAGCTCATTTGAACATGAAAACAATTCATAGCAATTTAAGGCTTCATTCTTAACTCGTTCGAACTTGAAAACAACTTGTATCGTCATTCCTGACCCGTTGTACATGGAAACAAGTTGTAAACTCATGTAGGATCATTCTTATCTCGTTTGAACATGAACACAATTCATAGCAATTTAAGGCCTCATTCTTGACTCGTTCTAACTTGAAAACAACTTGGAGCTTCATTCTTGACCCGTTTGTACATGGAAACAACTTGTAAACTCTTGTAGGATCATTTTTAGCTCGTTTGAACATGAAAACAATTCATAGCAATTTACCGCTTCATTCTTGACTCGTTCGAACATGAAAACAACTTGTAGCTTCATTCTTGACCCGTTCGTACATGGAAACAACTTGTAAACTCTTGTAGGATCATTCTTAGCTCATTTGAACATGAAAACAATTCATAGCAATTTAAGGCTTCATTCTTGACTCGTTCTAACTTGAAAATAACTTGGAGCTTCATTCTTGCCCCGTTTGTACATGGAAACAACTTGTAAACTCTTGTAGGATCATTCTTAGCTCGTTTGAACATGAAAACAATTCATAGCAATTTACGGCTTCATTCTTGACTCGTTCGAACTTGAAAACAACTTGTAGCTTCATTCTTGACCCGTTTGTACATGGAAACAACTTGTAAACTCTCGTAGGATCATTCTTAGCTCGTTTAAACATGAAAACAATTCATAGCAATTTAAAACTTCATTCTTGACTCGTTCAAACTTGAAAACAACTTGTAGCTTCATTCTTGACCCCTTTGTACATGGAAACAACTTGTAAACTCTTGTAGGATCATTCTTAACTCATTTGAACATGAAAACAATTCGTAGCAATTTGAGGCTATAACTCGTTCGAACTTGAAAACAACTTGGAGCTTCCTTCTTGACCCGTTTGTACATGGAAACAACTTGTAAACTCTTGTAGGATCATTCTTAGGTCGTTTGAACATGAAAACGATTCATAGCAATTTAAGGCTTCATTCTTGACTTATTCGAACTTGAAAACAACTTGTAGCTTCATTCTTGACCCATTTGTACATGGAAACAACTTGTAAACTCTTGTAGGATCATTCTTAACTCTTTGAACATGAAAACAATTCGTAGCAATTTGAGGCTATAACTCGTTCGAACTTGAAAACAACTTGGAGCTTCCTTCTTGACCTGTTTGTACATGGAAACAACTTGTAAACTCTTATAGGATCATTCTTAGCTCGTTTGAACATGAAAACAATTCATAGCAATTTAAGGCTTTATTCTTAACTCGTTCGAACTTGAAAACAACTTGTATCGTCATTCCTGACCCGTTGTACATGGAAACAAGTTGTAAACTCATGTAGGATCATTCTTATCTCGTTTGAACATGAACACAATTCATAGCAATTTAAGGCCTCATTCTTGACTCGTTCTAACTTGAAAACAACTTGGAGCTTCATTCTTGACCCGTTTGTACATGGAAACAACTTGTAAACTCTTGTAGGATCATTTTGAGCTCGTTTGAACATGAAAACAATTCATAGCAATTTACGGCTTCATTCTTGACTCGTTCGAACATGAAAACAACTTGTAGCTTCATTCTTGACCCGTTTGTACATGGAAACAACTTGTAAACTCTTGTAGGATCATTCTTAGCTCATTTGAACATGAAAACAATTCATGGCAATTTAAGGCTTCATTCTTGACTCGTTCTAACTTGAAAACAACTTGGAGCTTCATTCTTGCCCCGTTTGTACATGGAAACAACTTGTAAACTCTTGTAGGATCATTCTTAGCTCGTTTGAACATGAAAACAATTCATAGCAATTTACGGCTTCATTCTTGACTCGTTCGAACTTGAAAACAACTTGTAGCTTCATTCTTGACCCGTTTGTACATGGAAACAACTTGTAAACTCTCGTAGGATCATTCTTAGCTCGTTTAAACATGAAAACAATTCATAGCAATTTAAGACTTCATTCTTGACTCGTTCGAACTTGAAAACAACTTGTAGCTTCATTCTTGACCCCTTTGTACATGGAAACAACTTGTAAACTCTTGTAGGATCATTCTTAACTCATTTGAACATGAAAACAATTCGTAGCAATTTGAGGCTATAACTCGTTCGAACTTGAAAACAACTTGGAGCTTCCTTCTTGACCCGTTTGTACATGGAAACAACTTGTAAACTCTTGTAGGATCATTCTTAGGTCGTTTGAACATGAAAACGATTCATAGCAATTTAAGGCTTCATTCTTGACTTATTCGAACTTGAAAACAACTTGTAGCTTCATTCTTGACCCATTTGTACATGGAAACAACTTGTAAACTCTTGTAGGATCATTCTTAACTCTTTGAACATGAAAACAATTCGTAGCAATTTGAGGCTATAACTCGTTCGAACTTGAAAACAACTTGGAGCTTCCTTCTTGACCTGTTTGTACATGGAAACAACTTGTAAACTCTTATAGGATCATTCTTAGCTCGTTTGAACATGAAAACAATTCATAGCAATTTAAGGCTTCATTCTTGACTCGTTCGAACTTGAAAAGAACTTGTAGCTTCATTCTGGACCCGTTTGTACATGGAAACAACTTGTAAACTCTTGTAGGATCATTCTTAGCTCGTTTGAACATGACAATTCATAGCAATTTAAGGCTTCATTCTTGACTCGTTCTAACTTGAAAACAACTTGGAGCTTCATTCTTGACCCGTTTGTACATGGAAACAACTTGTAAACTCTTGTAGGATCATTCTTAGCTCGTTTGAACATGAAAACAATTCATAGCAATTTACGGCTTCATTCTTGACTCGTTCGAACTTGAAAACAACTTGTAGCTTCATTCTTGGCCCGTTTCTACATGGAAACAACCTGTAAACTCTTGTAGGATCATTCTTAGCTCGTTTGAACATGAAAACAATTCATAGCAATTTATGGCTTCATTCTTGACTCGTTCGAACTTTAAAACAACTTGTAGCTTCATTCTTGACCCGTTTCTACATGGAAACAACCTGTAAACTCTTGTAGGATCATTCTTAGCTCGTTTGAACATGACAATTCATAGCAATTTAAGGCTTCATTCTTGACTCGTTCTAACTTGAAAACAACTTGGAGCTTCATTCTTGACCCGTTTGTACATGGAAACAACTTGTAAACTCTTGTAGGATCATTCTTAGCTCGTTTGAACATGAAAACAATTCATAGCAATTTACGGCTTCATTCTTGACTCGTTCGAACTTGAAAACAACTTGTAGCTTCATTCTTGACCCGTTTCTACATGGAAACAACCTGTAAACTCTTGTAGGATCATTCTTAGCTCGTTTGAACATGACAATTCATAGCAATTTAAGGCTTCATTCTTGACTCGTTCTAACTTGAAAACAACTTGGAGCTTCATTCTTGACCCGTTTGTACATGGAAACAACTTGTAAACTCTTGTAGGATCATTCTTAGCTCGTTTGAACATGAAAACAATTCATAGCAATTTACGGCTTCATTCTTGACTCGTTCGAACTTGAAAACAACTTGTAGCTTCATTCTTGACCCGTTTCTACATGGAAACAACCTGTAAACTCTTGTAGGATCATTCTTAGCTCGTTTGAACATGAAAACAATTCATAGCAATTTACGGCTTCATTCTTGACTCGTTCGAACTTGAAAACAACTTGTAGCTTCATTCTTGACCCCTTTGTACATGGAAACAACTTGTAAACTCTTGTAGGATCATTCTTAACTCATTTGAACATGAAAACAATTCGTAGCAATTTGAGGCTATAACTCGTTCGAACTTGAAAACAACTTGGAGCTTCCTTCTTGACCCGTTTGTACATGGAAACAACTTGTAAACTCTTGTAGGATCATTCTTAGGTCGTTTGAACATGAAAACGATTCATAGCAATTTAAGGCTTCATTCTTGACTTATTCGAACTTGAAAACAACTTGTAGCTTCATTCTTGACACATTTGTACATGGAAACAACTTGTAAACTCTTGTAGGATCATTCTTAACTCTTTGAACATGAAAACAATTCGTAGCAATTTGAGGCTATAACTCGTTCGAACTTGAAAACAACTTGGAGCTTCCTTCTTGACCTGTTTGTACATGGAAACAACTTGTAAACTCTTATAGGATCATTCTTAGCTCGTTTGAACATGAAAACAATTCATAGCAATTTACGGCTTCATTCTTGACTCGTTCGAACTTGAAAACAACTTGTAGCTTCATTCTTGACCCGTTTCTACATGGAAACAACCTGTAAACTCTTGTAGGATCATTCTTAGCTCGTTTGAACATGAAAACAATTCATAGCAATTTACGGCTTCATTCTTGACTCGTTCGAACTTGAAAACAACTTGTAGCTTCATTCTTGACCCGTTTCTACATGGAAACAACCTGTAAACTCTTGTAGGATCATTCTTAGCTCGTTTGAACATGACAATTTATAGCAATTTAAGGCTTCATTCTTGACTCGTTTAACTTGAAAACAACTTGGAGCTTCATTCTTGACCCGTTTGTACATGGAAACAACTTGTAAACTCTTGTAGGATCATTCTTAGCTCGTTTGAACATGAAAACAATTCATAGCAATTTACGGCTTCATTCTTGACTCGTTCGAACTTGAAAACAACTTGTAGCTTCATTCTTGACCCGTTTCTACATGGAAACAACCTGTAAACTCTTGTAGGATCATTCTTAGCTCGTTTGAACATGAAAACAATTCATAGCAATTTACGGCTTCATTCTTGACTCGTTCGAACTTGAAAACAACTTGTAGCTTCATTCTTGACCCGTTTCTACATGGAAACAACCTGTAAACTCTTGTAGGATCATTCTTAGCTCGTTTGAACATGACAATTCATAGCAATTTAAGGCTTCATTCTTGACTCGTTCTAACTTGAAAACAACTTGGAGCTTCATTCTTGACCCGTTTGTACATGGAAACAACTTGTAAACTCTTGTAGGATCATTCTTAGCTCGTTTGAACATGAAAACAATTCATAGCAATTTACGGCTTCATTCTTGACTCGTTCGAACTTGAAAACAACTTGTAGCTTCATTCTTGACCCGTTTCTACATGGAAACAACCTGTAAACTCTTGTAGGATCATTCTTAGCTCGTTTGAACATGACAATTCATAGCAATTTAAGGCTTCATTCTTGACTCGTTCGAACTTGAAAACAACTTGTAGCTTCATTCTTGACCCGTTTCTACATGGAAACAACCTGTAAACTCTTGTAGGATCATTCTTAGCTCGTTTGAACATGGAAACAATTCATAGCAATTTACGGCTTCATTCTTGACTCGTTCGAACTTGAAAACAACTTGTAGCTTCATTCTTGACCCGTTTCTACATGGAAACAACCTGTAAACTCTTGTAGGATCATTCTTAGCTCGTTTGAACATGAAAACAATTCATAGCAATTTACGGCTTCATTCTTGACTCGTTCGAACTTGAAAAGAACTTGTAGCTTCATTCTGGACCCGTTTGTACATGGAAAAAACTTGTAAACTCTTGTAGGATCATTCTTAGCTCGTTTGAACATGACAATTCATAGCAATTTAAGGCTTCATTCTTGACTCGTTCTAACTTGAAAACAACTTGGAGCTTCATTCTTGACCCGTTTGTACATGGAAACAACTTGTAAACTCTTGTAGGATCATTCTTAGCTCGTTTGAACATGAAAACAATTCATAGCAATTTACGGCTTCATTCTTGACTCGTTCGAACTTGAAAACAACTTGTAGCTTCATTCTTGACCCGTTTCTACATGGAAACAACCTGTAAACTCTTGTAGGATCATTCTTAGCTCGTTTGAACATGAAAACAATTCATAGCAATTTACGGCTTCATTCTTGACTCGTTCGAACTTGAAAACAACTTGTAGCTTCATTCTTGACCCGTTTCTACATGGAAACAACCTGTAAACTCTTGTAGGATCATTCTTAGCTCGTTTGAACATGACAATTTATAGCAATTTAAGGCTTCATTCTTGACTCGTTTAACTTGAAAACAACTTGGAGCTTCATTCTTGACCCGTTTGTACATGGAAACAACTTGTAAACTCTTGTAGGATCATTCTTAGCTCGTTTGAACATGAAAACAATTCATAGCAATTTACGGCTTCATTCTTGACTCGTTCGAACTTGAAAACAACTTGTAGCTTCATTCTTGACCCGTTTCTACATGGAAACAACCTGTAAACTCTTGTAGGATCATTCTTAGCTCGTTTGAACATGAAAACAATTCATAGCAATTTACGGCTTCATTCTTGACTCGTTCGAACTTGAAAACAACTTGTAGCTTCATTCTTGACCCGTTTCTACATGGAAACAACCTGTAAACTCTTGTAGGATCATTCTTAGCTCGTTTGAACATGACAATTCATAGCAATTTAAGGCTTCATTCTTGACTCGTTCTAACTTGAAAACAACTTGGAGCTTCATTCTTGACCCGTTTGTACATGGAAACAACTTGTAAACTCTTGTAGGATCATTCTTAGCTCGTTTGAACATGAAAACAATTCATAGCAATTTACGGCTTCATTCTTGACTCGTTCGAACTTGAAAACAACTTGTAGCTTCATTCTTGACCCGTTTCTACATGGAAACAACCTGTAAACTCTTGTAGGATCATTCTTAGCTCGTTTGAACATGACAATTCATAGCAATTTAAGGCTTCATTCTTGACTCGTTCGAACTTGAAAACAACTTGTAGCTTCATTCTTGACCCGTTTCTACATGGAAACAACCTGTAAACTCTTGTAGGATCATTCTTAGCTCGTTTGAACATGGAAACAATTCATAGCAATTTACGGCTTCATTCTTGACTCGTTCGAACTTGAAAACAACTTGTAGCTTCATTCTTGACCCGTTTCTACATGGAAACAACCTGTAAACTCTTGTAGGATCATTCTTAGCTCGTTTGAACATGAAAACAATTCATAGCAATTTACGGCTTCATTCTTGACTCGTTCGAACTTGAAAACAACTTGTAGCTTCATTCTTGACCCGTTTCTACATGGAAACAACCTGTAAACTCTTGTAGGATCATTCTTAGCTCGTTTGAACATGACAATTCATAGCAATTTAAGGCTTCATTCTTGACTCGTTCTAACTTGAAAACAACTTGGAGCTTCATTCTTGACCCGTTTGTACATGGAAACAACTTGTAAACTCTTGTAGGATCATTCTTAGGTCGTTTGAACATGAAAACGATTCATAGCAATTTAAGGCTTCATTCTTGACTTATTCGAACTTGAAAACAACTTGTAGCTTCATTCTTGACCCATTTGTACATGGAAACAACTTGTAAACTCTTGTAGGATCATTCTTAACTCATTTGAACATGAAAACAATTCGTAGCAATTTGAGGCTATAACTCGTTCGAACTTGAAAACAACTTGGAGCTTCCTTCTTGACCCGTTTGTACATGGAAACAACTTGTAAACTCTTGTAGGATCATTCTTAGCTCGTTTGAACATGAAAACGATTCATAGCAATTTAAGGCTTCATTCTTGACTTATTCGAACTTGAAAACAACTTGTAGCTTCATTCTTGACCCATTTGTACATGGAAACAACTTGTAAACTCTTGTAGGATCATTCTTAGCTCGTTTGAACATGAAAACAATTCGTTGCAATTTGAGCCTTCGTGCTTGACTCGTTCTAACTTGAAAACAACTTGGAGCTTCATTCTTGACCCATTTGTACATGGAAACAACTTGTAAACTCTTGTAGGATCATTCTTAGCTCATTTGAACATGAAAACAATTTATAGCAATTTAAGGCTTCATTCTTGACTCGTTCGAACTTGAAAATAACTTGTAGCTTCATTCTTGACCCGTTTGTACATGGAAATAACTTGTAAACTCTTGTAGGATCATTCTTAGCACGTTTAAACATGAAAACAATTCATAGCAATTTAAGCCTTCATTCTTGACTCGTACAAACTTGAAAACAACTTGTAGCTTCATTCTTGACCCATTTGTACATGGAAACAACTTGTAAACTCCTGTAGGATCATTCTTAACTCATTTGAACATGAAAACAAGTCGTAGCAATTTGAGGCTATAACTCGTTCGAACTTGAAAACAACTTGGAGCTTCCTTCTTGACCCGTTTGTACATGGAAACAACTTGTAAACTCTTGTAGGATCATTCGTAGCTCCTTTGAACATGAAAACAATTCATAGCAATTTAAGGCTTCATTCTTAACTCGTTCGAACTTGAAAACAACTTGTATCGTCATTCCTGACCCGTTGTACATGGAAACAAGTTGTAAACTCATGTAGGATCATTCTTATCTCTTTTGAACATGAACACAATTCATAGCAATTTAAGGCCTCATTCTTGACTCGTTCTAACTTGAAAACAACTTGGAGCTTCATTCTTGACCCGTTTGTACATGGAAACAACTTGTAAACTCTTGTAGGATCATTTTTAGCTCGTTTGAAGATGAAAACAATTCATAGCAATTTACCGCTTCATTCTTGACTCGTTCGAACTTGAAAACAACTTGTAGCTTCATTCTTGACCCGTTTGTACATGGAAACAACTTGTAAACTCTTGTAGGATCATTCTTAGCTCATTTGAACATGAAAACAATTCGTAGCAATTTGAGGCTATAACTCGTTCGAACTTGAAAACAACTTGGAGCTTCCTTCTTGACCCGTTTGTACATGGAAACAACTTGTAAACTCTTGTAGGATCATTTTTAGCTCGTTTGAACATGAAAACAATTCATAGCAATTTACCGCCTCATTCTTGACTCGTTCGAACTTGAAAACAACTTGTAGCTTCATTCTTGACCCGTTTGTACATGGAAACAACTTGTAAACTCTTGTAGGATCATTCTTAACTCATTTGAACATGAAAACAATTCGTAGCAATTTGAGGCTATAACTCGTTCGAACTTGAAAACAACTTGGAGCTTCCTTCTTGACTCGTTTGTACATGGAAACAACTTGTAAACTCTTGGAGGATCATTCTTAGCTCATTTGAACGTGAAAACAATTCGTAGCAACTTGAGGCTATAACTCGTTCGAACTTGAAAACAACTTGGAGCTTCCTTCTTGACCCGTTTGTACATGGAAACAACTTGTAAACTCTTGTAGGATCATTTTTAGCTCGTTTGAACATGAAAACAATTCATAGCAATTTACCGCTTCATTCTTGACTCGTTCGAACTTGAAAACAACTTGTAGCTTCATTCTTGACCCGTTTGTACATGGAAACAACTTGTAAACTCTTGTAGGATCATTCTTAGCTCATTTGAACATGAAAACAATTCATAGCAATTTAAGGCTTCATTCTTGACTCGTTATAACTTGAAAACAACTTGGAGCTTCATTCTTGCCCCGTTTGTACATGGAAACAACTTGTAAACTCTTGTAGGATCATTCTTAGCTCGTTTGAACATGAAAACAATTCATAGCAATTTACGGCTTCATTCTTGACTCGTTCGAACTTGAAAACAACTTGTAGCTTCATTCTTGACCCGTTTGTACATGGAAACAACTTGTAAACTCTCGTAGGATCATTCTTAGCTCGTTTAAACATGAAAACAATTCATAGCAATTTAAGACTTCATTCTTGACTTGTTCGAACTTGAAAACAACTTGTAGCTTCATTCTTGACCCCTTTGTACATGGAAACAACTTGTAAACTCTTGTAGGATCATTCTTAACTCATTTGAACATGAAAACAATTCGTAGCAATTTGAGGCTATAAATCGTTCGAACTTGAAAACAACTTGGAGCTTCCTTCTTGACCCGTTTGTACATGGAAACAACTTGTAAACTCTTGTAGGATCATTCTTAGCTCGTTTGAACATGAAAACGATTCATAGCAATTTAAGGCTTCATTCTTGACTTATTCGAACTTGAAAACAACTTGTAGCTTCATTCTTGACCCATTTGTACATGGAAACAACTTGTAAACTTTTGTAGGATCATACTTAACTCTTTGAACATGAAAACAATTCGTAGCAATTTGAGGCTATAACTCGTTCGAACTTGAAAACAACTTGGAGCTTCCTTCTTGACCTGTTTGTACATGGAAACAACTTGTAAACTCTTATAGGATCATTCTTAGCTCGTTTGAACATGAAAACAATTCATAGCAATTTAAGGCTTCATTCTTGACTCGTTCGAACTTGAAAAGAACTTGTAGCTTCATTCTGGACCCGTTTGTACATGGAAACAACTTGTAAACTCTTGTAGGATCATTCTTAGCTCGTTTGAACATGACAATTCATAGCAATTTAAGGCTTCATTCTTGACTCGTTCTAACTTGAAAACAACTTGGAGCTTCATTCTTGACCCGTTTGTACATGAAAACAACTTGTAAACTCTTGTAGGATCATTCTTAGCTCGTTTGAACATGAAAACAATTCATAGCAATTTACGGCTTCATTCTTGACTCGTTCGAACTTGAAAACAACTTGTAGCTTCATTCTTGACCCGTTTCTACATGGAAACAACCTGTAAACTCTTGTAGAATCATTCTTAGCTCGTTTGAACATGAAAACAATTCATAGCAATTTACGGCTTCATTCTTGACTCGTTCGAACTTGAAAACAACTTGTAGCTTCATTCTTGACCCGTTTCTACATGGAAACAACCTGTAAACTCTTGTAGGATCATTCTTAGCTCGTTTGAACATGACAATTCATAGCAATTTAAGGCTTCATTCTTGACTCGTTCTAACTTGAAAACAACTTGGAGCTTCATTCTTGACCCGTTTGTACATGGAAACAACTTGTAAACTCTTGTAGGATCATTCTTAGCTCGTTTGAACATGAAAACAATTCATAGCAATTTACGGCTTCATTCTTGACTCGTTCGAACTTGAAAACAACTTGTAGCTTCATTCTTAACCCGTTTCTACATGGAAACAACCTGTAAACTCTTGTAGGATCATTCTTAGCTCGTTTGAACATGAAAACAATTCATAGCAATTTACGGCTTCATTCTTGACTCGTTCGAACTTGAAAACAACTTGTAGCTTCATTCTTGACCCGTTTCTACATGGAAACAACCTGTAAACTCTTGTAGGATCATTCTTAGCTCATTTGAACATGACAATTCATAGCAATTTAAGGCTTCATTCTTGACTCGTTCTAACTTGAAAACAACTTGGAGCTTCATTCTTGACCCGTTTGTACATGGAAACAACTTGTAAACTCTTGTAGGATCATTTTTAGCTCGATTGAACATGAAAACAATTCATAGCAATTTACCGCTTCATTCTTGACTCGTTCGAACTTGAAAACAACTTGTAGCTTCATTCTTGACCCGTTTGTACATGGAAACAACTTGTAAACTCTTGTAGGATCATTCTTAGCTCATTTGAACATGAAAACAATTCATAGCAATTTAAGGCTTCATTCTTGACTCGTTCTAACTTGAAAACAACTTGTAGCTTCATTCTTGACCCATTTGTACATGGAAACAACTTGTAAACTTTTGTAGGATCATACTTAACTCTTTGAACATGAAAACAATTCGTAGCAATTTGAGGATATAACTCGTTCGAACTTGAAAACAACTTGGAGCTTCCTTCTTGACCTGTTTGTACATGGAAACAACTTGTAAACTCTTATAGGATCATTCTTAGCTCGTTTGAACATGAAAACAATTCATAGCAATTTAAGGCTTCATTCTTGACTCGTTCGAACTTGAAAAGAACTTGTAGCTTCATTCTAGACCCGTTTGTACATGGAAACAACTTGTAAACTCTTGTAGGATCATTCTTAGCTCGTTTGAACATGACAATTCATAGCAATTTAAGGCTTCATTCTTGACTCGTTCTAACTTGAAAACAACTTGGAGCTTCATTCATGACCCGTTTGTACATGGAAACAACTTGTAAACTCTTGTAGGATCATTCTTAGCTCGTTTGAACATGAAAACAATTCATAGCAATTTACGGCTTCATTCTTGACTCGTTCGAACTTGAAAACAACTTGTAGCTTCATTCTTGACCCGTTTCTACATGGAAACAACCTGTAAACTCTTGTAGAATCATTCTTAGCTCGTTTGAACATGAAAACAATTCATAGCAATTTACGGCTTCATTCTTGACTCGTTCGAACTTGAAAACAACTTGTAGCTTCATTCTTAACCCGTTTCTACATGGAAACAACCTGTAAACTCTTGTAGGATCATTCTTAGCTCGTTTGAACATGACAATTCATAGCAATTTAAGGCTTCATTCTTGACTCGTTCTAACTTGAAAACAACTTGGAGCTTCATTCTTGACCCGTTTGTACATGGAAACAACTTGTAAACTCTTGTAGGATCATTCTTAGCTCGTTTGAACATGAAAACAATTCATAGCAATTTACGGCTTCATTCTTGACTCGTTCGAACTTGAAAACAACTTGTAGCTTCATTCTTAACCCGTTTCTACATGGAAACAACCTGTAAACTCTTGTAGGATCATTCTTAGCTCGTTTGAACATGAAAACAATTCATAGCAATTTACGGCTTCATTCTTGACTCGTTCGAACTTGAAAACAACTTGTAGCTTCATTCTTGACCCGTTTCTACATGGAAACAACCTGTAAACTCTTGTAGGATCATTCTTAGCTCGTTTGAACATGACAATTCATAGCAATTTAAGGCTTCATTCTTGACTCGTTCTAACTTGAAAACAACTTGGAGCTTCATTCTTGACCCGTTTGTACATGGAAACAACTTGTAAACTCTTGTAGGATCATTTTTAGCTCGATTGAACATGAAAACAATTCATAGCAATTTACCGCTTCATTCTTGACTCGTTCGAACTTGAAAACAACTTGTAGCTTCATTCTTGACCCGTTTGTACATGGAAACAACTTGTAAACTCTTGTAGGATCATTCTTAGCTCATTTGAACATGAAAACAATTCATAGCAATTTAAGGCTTCATTCTTGACTCGTTCTAACTTGAAAACAACTTGGAGCTTCATTCTTGCCCCGTTTGTACATGGAAACAACTTGTAAACTCTTGTAGGATCATTCTTAGCTCGTTTGAACATGAAAACAATTCATAGCAATTTACGGCTTCATTCTTGACTCGTTCGAACTTGAAAACAACTTGTAGCTTCATTCTTGACCCGTTTGTACATGGAAACAACTTGTAAACTCTCGTAGGATCATTCTTAGCTCGTTTAAACATGAAAACAATTCATAGCAATTTAAGACTTCATTCTTGACTTGTTCGAACTTGAAAACAACTTGTAGCTTCATTCTTGACCCCTTTGTACATGGAAACAACTTGTAAACTCTTGTAGGATCATTCTTAACTCATTTGAACATGAAAACAATTCGTAGCAATTTGAGGCTATAAATCGTTCGAACTTGAAAACAACTTGGAGCTTCCTTCTTGACCCGTTTGTACATGGAAACAACTTGTAAACTCTTGTAGGATCATTCTTAGGTCGTTTGAACATGAAAACGATTCATAGCAATTTAAGGCTTCATTCTTTACTTATTCGAACTTGAAAACAACTTGTAGCTTCATTCTTGACCCATTTGTACATGGAAACAACTTGTAAACTCTTGTAGGATCATTCTTAACTCTTTGAACATGAAAACAATTCGTAGCAATTTGAGGCTATAACTCGTTCGAACTTGAAAACAACTTGGAGCTTCCTTCTTGACCTGTTTGTACATGGAAACAACTTGTAAACTCTTATAGGATCATTCTTAGCTCGTTTGAACATGAAAACAATTCATAGCAATTTAAGGCTTCATTCTTGACTCGTTCGAACTTGAAAAGAACTTGTAGCTTCATTCTGGACCCGTTTGTACATGGAAACAACTTGTAAACTCTTGTAGGATCATTCTTAGCTCGTTTGAACATGACAATTCATAGCAATTTAAGGCTTCATTCTTGACTCGTTCTAACTTGAAAACAACTTGGAGCTTCATTCTTGACCCGTTTGTACATGGAAACAACTTGTAAACTCTTGTAGGATCATTCTTAGCTCGTTTGAACATGAAAACAATTCGTAGCAATTTGAGGCTATAACTCGTTCGAACTTGAAAACAACTTGGAGCTTCCTTCTTGACCCGTTTGTACATGGAAACAACTTGTAAACTCTTGTAGGATCATTCTTAGCTCATTTGAACATGAAAACAATTCATAGCAATTTACCGCTTCATTCTTGACTCGTTCGAACTTGAAAACAACTTGTAGCTTCATTCTTGACCCGTTTCTACATGGAAACAACCTGTAAACTCTTTTAGGATCATTCTTAGCTCGTTTGAACATGAAAACAATTCATAGCAATTTAAGACTTCATTCTTGACTCGTTCGAACTTGAAAACAACTTGTAGCTTCATTCTTGACCCATTTGTACATGGAAACAACTTGTAAACTCTTGTAGGATCATTCTTAACTCATTTGAACATGAAAACAATTCGTAGCAATTTGAGGCTATAACTCGTTCGAACTTGAAAACAACTTGGAGCTTCCTTCTTGACCCGTTTGTACATGGAAACAACTTGTAAACTCTTGTAGGATCATTCTTAGCTCATTTGAACATGAAAACAATTCATAGCAATTTAAGGCTTCATTCTTAACTCGTTCGAACTTGAAAACAACTTGTATCGTCATTCCTGACCCGTTGTACATGGAAACAAGTTGTAAACTCATGTAGGATCATTCTTATCTCGTTTGAACATGAACACAATTCATAGCAATTTAAGGCCTCATTCTTGACTCGTTCTAACTTGAAAACAACTTGGAGCTTCATTCTTGACCCGTTTGTACATGGAAACAACTTGTAAACTCTTGTAGGATCATTTTTAGCTCGTTTGAAGATGAAAACAATTCATAGCAATTTACCGCTTCATTCTTGACTCGTTCGAACTTGAAAACAACTTGTAGCTTCATTCTTGACCCGTTTGTACATGGAAACAACTTGTAAACTCTTGTAGGATCATTCTTAGCTCATTTGAACATGAAAACAATTCGTAGCAATTTGAGGCTATAACTCGTTCGAACTTGAAAACAACTTGGAGCTTCCTTCTTGACCCGTTTGTACATGGAAACAACTTGTAAACTCTTGTAGGATCATTTTTAGCTCGTTTGAACATGAAAACAATTCATAGCAATTTACCGCCTCATTCTTGACTCGTTCGAACTTGAAAACAACTTGTAGCTTCATTCTTGACCCGTTTGTACATGGAAACAACTTGTAAACTCTTGTAGGATCATTCTTAACTCATTTGAACATGAAAATAATTCGTAGCAATTTGAGGCTATAACTCGTTCGAACTTGAAAACAACTTGGAGCTTCCTTCTTGACTCGTTTGTACATGGAAACAACTTGTAAACTCTTGGAGGATCATTCTTAGCTCATTTGAACGTGAAAACAATTCGTAGCAATTTGAGGCTATAACTCGTTCGAACTTGAAAACAACTTGGAGCTTCCTTCTTGACCCGTTTGTACATGGAAACAACTTGTAAACTCTTGTAGGATCATTTTTAGCTCGTTTGAACATGAAAACAATTCATAGCAATTTACCGCTTCATTCTTGACTCGTTCGAACTTGAAAACAACTTGTAGCTTCATTCTTGACCCGTTTGTACATGGAAACAACTTGTAAACTCTTGTAGGATCATTCTTAGCTCATTTGAACATGAAAACAATTCATAGCAATTTAAGGCTTCATTCTTGACTCGTTATAACTTGAAAACAACTTGGAGCTTCATTCTTGCCCCGTTTGTACATGGAAACAACTTGTAAACTCTTGTAGGATCATTCTTAGCTCGTTTGAACATGAAAACAATTCATAGCAATTTACGGCTTCATTCTTGACTCGTTCGAACTTGAAAACAACTTGTAGCTTCATTCTTGACCCGTTTGTACATGGAAACAACTTGTAAACTCTCGTAGGATCATTCTTAGCTCGTTTAAACATGAAAACAATTCATAGCAATTTAAGACTTCATTCTTGACTTGTTCGAACTTGAAAACAACTTGTAGCTTCATTCTTGACCCCTTTGTACATGGAAACAACTTGTAAACTCTTGTAGGATCATTCTTAACTCATTTGAACATGAAAACAATTCGTAGCAATTTGAGGCTATAAATCGTTCGAACTTGAAAACAACTTGGAGCTTCCTTCTTGACCCGTTTGTACATGGAAACAACTTGTAAACTCTTGTAGGATCATTCTTAGCTCGTTTGAACATGAAAACAATTCATAGCAATTTACGGCTTCATTCTTGACTCGTTCGAACTTGAAAACAACTTGTAGCTTCATTCTTGACCCGTTTCTACATGGAAACAACCTGTAAACTCTTGTAGAATCATTCTTAGCTCGTTTGAACATGAAAACAATTCATAGCAATTTACGGCTTCATTCTTGACTCGTTCGAACTTGAAAACAACTTGTAGCTTCATTCTTGACCCGTTTCTACATGGAAACAACCTGTAAACTCTTGTAGGATCATTCTTAGCTCGTTTGAACATGACAATTCATAGCAATTTAAGGCTTTATTCTTGACTCGTTCTAACTTGAAAACAACTTGGAGCTTCATTCTTGACCCGTTTGTACATGGAAACAACTTGTAAACTCTTGTAGGATCATTCTTAGCTCGTTTGAACATGAAAACAATTCATAGCAATTTACGGCTTCATTCTTGACTCGTTCGAACTTGAAAACAACTTGTAGCTTCATTCTTAACCCGTTTCTACATGGAAACAACCTGTAAACTCTTGTAGGATCATTCTTAGCTCGTTTGAACATGAAAACAATTCATAGCAATTTACGGCTTCATTCTTGACTCGTTCGAACTTGAAAACAACTTGTAGCTTCATTCTTGACCCGTTTCTACATGGAAACAACCTGTAAACTCTTGTAGGATCATTCTTAGCTCGTTTGAACATGACAATTCATAGCAATTTAAGGCTTCATTCTTGACTCGTTCTAACTTGAAAACAACTTGGAGCTTCATTCTTGACCCGTTTGTACATGGAAACAACTTGTAAACTCTTGTAGGATCATTTTTAGCTCGATTGAACATGAAAACAATTCATAGCAATTTACCGCTTCATTCTTGACTCGTTCGAACTTGAAAACAACTTGTAGCTTCATTCTTGACCCGTTTGTACATGGAAACAACTTGTAAACTCTTGTAGGATCATTCTTAGCTCATTTGAACATGAAAACAATTCATAGCAATTTAAGGCTTCATTCTTGACTCGTTCTAACTTGAAAACAACTTGGAGCTTCATTCTTGCCCCGTTTGTACATGGAAACAACTTGTAAACTCTTGTAGGATCATTCTTAGCTCGTTTGAACATGAAAACAATTCATAGCAATTTACGGCTTCATTCTTGACTCGTTCGAACTTGAAAACAACTTGTAGCTTCATTCTTGACCCGTTTGTACATGGAAACAACTTGTAAACTCTCGTAGGATCATTCTTAGCTCGTTTAAACATGAAAACAATTCATAGCAATTTAAGACTTCATTCTTGACTTGTTCGAACTTGAAAACAACTTGTAGCTTCATTCTTGACCCCTTTGTACATGGAAACAACTTGTAAACTCTTGTAGGATCATTCTTAACTCATTTGAACATGAAAACAATTCGTAGCAATTTGAGGCTATAAATCGTTCGAACTTGAAAACAACTTGGAGCTTCCTTCTTGACCCGTTTGTACATGGAAACAACTTGTAAACTCTTGTAGGATCATTCTTAGGTCGTTTGAACATGAAAACGATTCATAGCAATTTAAGGCTTCATTCTTTACTTATTCGAACTTGAAAACAACTTGTAGCTTCATTCTTGACCCATTTGTACATGGAAACAACTTGTAAACTCTTGTAGGATCATTCTTAACTCTTTGAACATGAAAACAATTCGTAGCAATTTGAGGCTATAACTCGTTCGAACTTGAAAACAACTTGGAGCTTCCTTCTTGACCTGTTTGTACATGGAAACAACTTGTAAACTCTTATAGGATCATTCTTAGCTCGTTTGAACATGAAAACAATTCATAGCAATTTAAGGCTTCATTCTTGACTCGTTCGAACTTGAAAAGAACTTGTAGCTTCATTCTGGACCCGTTTGTGCATGGAAACAACTTGTAAACTCTTGTAGGATCATTCTTAGCTCGTTTGAACATGACAATTCATAGCAATTTAAGGCTTCATTCTTGACTCGTTCTAACTTGAAAACAACTTGGAGCTTCATTCTTGACCCGTTTGTACATGGAAACAACTTGTAAACTCTTGTAGGATCATTCTTAGCTCGTTTGAACATGAAAACAATTCATAGCAATTTACGGCTTCATTCTTGACTCGTTCGAACTTGAAAACAACTTGTAGCTTCATTCTTGACCTGTTTCTACATGGAAACAACCTGTAAACTCTTGTAGGATCATTCTTAGCTCGTTTGAACATGAAAACAATTCATAGCAATTTACGGCTTCATTCTTGACTCGTTCGAACTTGAAAACAACTTGTAGCTTCATTCTTGACCCGTTTCTACATGGAAACAACCTGTAAACTCTTGTAGGATCATTCTTAACTCGTTTGAACATGACAATTCATAGCAATTTAAGGCTTCATTCTTGACTCGTTCTAACTTGAAAACAACTTGGAGCTTCATTCTTGACCCGTTTGTACATGGAAACAACTTGTAAACTCTTGTATGATCATTCTTAGCTCGTTTGAACATGAAAACAATTCATAGCAATTTACGGCTTCATTCTTGACTCGTTCGAACTTGAAAACAACTTGTAGCTTCATTCTTAACCCGTTTCTACATGGAAACAACCTGTAAACTCTTGTAGGATCATTCTTAGCTCGTTTGAACATGAAAACAATTCATAGCAATTTACGGCTTCATTCTTGACTCGTTCGAACTTGAAAACAACTTGTAGCTTCATTCTTGACCCATTTCTACATGGAAACAACCTGTAAACTCTTGTAGGATCATTCTTAGCTCGTTTGAACATGACAATTCATAGCAATTTAAGGCTTCATTCTTGACTCGTTCTAACTTGAAAACAACTTGGAGCTTCATTCTTGACCCGTTTGTACATGGAAACAACTTGTAAACTCTTGTAGGATCATTTTTAGCTCGATTGAACATGAAAACAATTCATAGCAATTTACCGCTTCATTCTTGACTCGTTCGAACTTGAAAACAACTTGTAGCTTCATTCTTGACCCGTTTGTACATGGAAACAACTTGTAAACTCTTGTAGGATCATTCTTAGCTCATTTGAACATGAAAACAATTCATAGCAATTTAAGGCTTCATTCTTGACTCGTTCTAACTTGAAAACAACTTGGAGCTTCATTCTTGCCCCGTTTGTACATGGAAACAACTTGTAAACTCTTGTAGGATCATTCTTAACTCATTTGAACATGAAAACAATTCATAGCAATTTACGGCTTCATTCTTGACTCGTTCGAACTTGAAAACAACTTGTAGCTTCATTCTTGACCCGTTTCTACATGGAAACAACCTGTAAACTCTTGTAGGATCATTCTTAACTTGTTTGAACATGA
The DNA here is from genome assembly GCA_028671895.1 of Oenanthe sinensis. Classification (NCBI taxonomy): domain Eukaryota; kingdom Viridiplantae; phylum Streptophyta; class Magnoliopsida; order Apiales; family Apiaceae; genus Oenanthe; species Oenanthe sinensis. Next base: position 29,346,977 of record CM053799.1, on the reverse strand, counting down.
CAATTCATAGCAATTTAAGGCTTCATTCTTGACTCGTTCTAACTTGAAAACAACTTGGAGCTTCATTCTTGACCCGTTTGTACATGGAAACAACTTGTAAACTCTTGTAGGATCATTCTTAGCTCGTTTGAACATGAAAACAATTCATAGCAATTTACGGCTTCATTCTTGACTCGTTCGAACTTGAAAACAACTTGTAGCTTCATTCTTGACCCGTTTCTACATGGAAACAACCTGTAAACTCTTGTAGGATCATTCTTAGCTCGTTTGAACATGAAAACAATTCATAGCAATTTACGGCTTCATTCTTGACTCGTTCGAACTTGAAAACAACTTGTAGCTTCATTCTTAACCCGTTTCTACATGGAAACAACCTGTAAACTCTTGTAGGATCATTCTTAGCTCGTTTGAACATGACAATTCATAGCAATTTAAGGCTTCATTCTTGACTCGTTCTAACTTGAAAACAACTTGGAGCTTCATTCTTGACCCGTTTGTACATGGAAACAACTTGTAAACTCTTGTAGGATCATTCTTATCTCGTTTGAACATGAAAACAATTCATAGCAATTTACGGCTTCATTCTTGACTCGTTCGAACTTGAAAACAACTTGTAGCTTCATTCTTGACCCGTTTCTACATGGAAACAACCTGTAAACTCTTGTAGGATCATTCTTAGCTCGTTTGAACATGACAATTCATAGCAATTTAAGGCTTCATTCTTGACTCGTTATAACTTGAAAACAACTTGGAGCTTCATTCTTGACCCGTTTGTACATGGAAACAACTTGTAAACTCTTGTAGGATCATTTTTAGCTCGATTGAACATGAAAACAATTCATAGCAATTTACGGCTTCATTCTTGACTCGTTCGAACTTGAAAACAACTTGTAGCTTCATTCTTAACCCGTTTCTACATGGAAACAACCTGTAAACTCTTGTAGGATCATTCTTAGCTCGTTTGAACATGAAAACAATTCATAGCAATTTACGGCTTCATTCTTGACTCGTTCGAACTTGAAAACAACTTGTAGCTTCATTCTTGACCCATTTCTACATGGAAACAACCTGTAAACTCTTGTAGGATCATTCTTAGCTCGTTTGAACATGACAATTCATAGCAATTTAAGGCTTCATTCTTGACTCGTTCTAACTTGAAAACAACTTGGAGCTTCATTCTTGACCCGTTTGTACATGGAAACAACTTGTAAACTCTTGTAGGATCATTTTTAGCTCGATTGAACATGAAAACAATTCATAGCAATTTACCGCTTCATTCTTGACTCGTTCGAACTTGAAAACAACTTGTAGCTTCATTCTTGACCCGTTTGTACATGGAAACAACTTGTAAACTCTTGTAGGATCATTCTTAGCTCGTTTGAACATGAAAACAATTCATAGCAATTTACGGCTTCATTCTTGACTCGTTCGAACTTGAAAACAACTTGTAGCTTCATTCTTGACCCGTTTCTACATGGAAACAACCTGTAAACTCTTGTAGGATCATTCTTAGCTCGTTTGAACATGAAAACAATTCATAGCAATTTACGGCTTCATTCTTGACTCGTTCGAACTTGAAAACAACTTGTAGATTCATTCTTGACCCGTTTCTACATGGAAACAACCTGTAAACTCTTGTAGGATCATTCTTAACTCGTTTGAACATGACAATTCATAGCAATTTAAGGCTTCATTCTTGACTCGTTCTAACTTGAAAACAACTTGGAGCTTCATTCTTGACCCGTTTGTACATGGAAACAACTTGTAAACTCTTGTAGGATCATTCTTAGCTCGTTTGAACATGAAAACAATTCATAGCAATTTACGGCTTCATTCTTGACTCGTTCGAACTTGAAAACAACTTGTAGCTTCATTCTTAACCCGTTTCTACATGGAAACAACCTGTAAACTCTTGTAGGATCATTCTTAGCTCGTTTGAACATGAAAACAATTCATAGCAATTTACGGCTTCATTCTTGACTCGTTCGAACTTGAAAACAACTTGTAGCTTCATTCTTGACCCATTTCTACATGGAAACAACCTGTAAACTCTTGTAGGATCATTCTTAGCTCGTTTGAACATGACAATTCATAGCAATTTAAGGCTTCATTCTTGACTCGTTCTAACTTGAAAACAACTTGGAGCTTCATTCTTGACCCGTTTGTACATGGAAACAACTTGTAAACTCTTGTAGGATCATTTTTAGCTCGATTGAACATGAAAACAATTCATAGACATTTACCGCTTCATTCTTGACTCGTTCGAACTTGAAAACAACTTGTAGCTTCATTCTTGACCCGTTTGTACATGGAAACAACTTGTAAACTCTTGTAGGATCATTCTTAGCTCATTTGAACATGAAAACAATTCATAGCAATTTAAGGCTTCATTCTTGACTCGTTCTAACTTGAAAACAACTTGGAGCTTCATTCTTGCCCCGTTTGTACATGGAAACAACTTGTAAACTCTTGTAGGATCATTCTTAACTCATTTGAACATGAAAACAATTCATAGCAATTTACGGCTTCATTCTTGACTCGTTCGAACTTGAAAACAACTTGTAGCTTCATTCTTGACCCGTTTCTACATGGAAACAACCTGTAAACTCTTGTAGGATCATTCTTAACTTGTTTGAACATGACAATTCATAGCAATTTAAGGCTTCATTCTTGACTCGTTCTAACTTGAAAACAACTTGGAGCTTCATTCTTGACCCGTTTGTACATGGAAACAACTTGTAAACTCTTGTAGGATCATTCTTAGCTCGTTTGAACATGAAAACAATTCATAGCAATTTACGGCTTCATTCTTGACTCGTTCGAACTTGAAAACAACTTGTAGCTTCATTCTTGACCCGTTTCTACATGGAAACAACCTGTAAACTCTTGTAGGATCATTCTTAGCTCGTTTGAACATGAAAACAATTCATAGCAATTTACGGCTTCATTCTTGACTCGTTCGAACTTGAAAACAACTTGTAGCTTCATTCTTGACCCGTTTCTACATGGAAACAACCTGTAAACTCTTGTAGGATCATTCTTAGCTCGTTTGAACATGACAATTCATAGCAATTTAAGGCTTCATTCTTGACTCGTTCTAACTTGAAAACAACTTGGAGCTTCATTCTTGACCCGTTTGTACATGGAAACAACTTGTAAACTCTTGTAGGATCATTCTTATCTCGTTTGAACATGAAAACAATTCATAGCAATTTACGGCTTCATTCTTGACTCGTTCGAACTTGAAAACAACTTGTAGCTTCATTCTTGACCCATTTCTACATGGAAACAACCTGTAAACTCTTGTAGGATCATTCTTAGCTCGTTTGAACATGACAATTCATAGCAATTTAAGGCTTCATTCTTGACTCGTTCTAACTTGAAAACAACTTGGAGCTTCATTCTTGACCCGTTTGTACATGGAAACAACTTGTAAACTCTTGTAGGATCATTTTTAGCTCGATTGAACATGAAAACAATTCATAGCAATTTACCGCTTCATTCTTGACTCGTTCGAACTTGAAAACAACTTGTAGCTTCATTCTTGACCCGTTTGTACATGGAGACAACTTGTAAACTCTTGTAGGATCATTCTTAGCTCGTTTGAACATGAAAACAATTCATAGCAATTTACGGCTTCATTCTTGACTCGTTCGAACTTGAAAACAACTTGTAGCTTCATTCTTGACCCGTTTCTACATGGAAACAACCTGTAAACTCTTGTAGGATCATTCTTAGCTCGTTTGAACATGACAATTCATAGCAATTTAAGGCTTCATTCTTGACTCGTTCTAACTTGAAAACAACTTGGAGCTTCATTCTTGACCCGTTTGTACATGGAAACAACTTGTAAACTCTTGTAGGATCATTCTTATCTCGTTTGAACATGAAAACAATTCATAGCAATTTACGGCTTCATTCTTGACTCGTTCGAACTTGAAAACAACTTGTAGCTTCATTCTTGACCCGTTTCTACATGGAAACAACCTGTAAACTCTTGTAGGATCATTCTTAACTTGTTTGAACATGACAATTCATAGCAATTTAAGGCTTCATTCTTGACTCGTTCTAACTTGAAAACAACTTGGAGCTTCATTCTTGACCCGTTTGTACATGGAAACAACTTGTAAACTCTTGTAGGATCATTCTTAGCTCGTTTGAACATGAAAACAATTCATAGCAATATACGGCTTCATTCTTGACTCGTTCGAACTTGAAAACAACTTGTAGCTTCATTCTTGACCCGTTTCTACATGGAAACAACCTGTAAACTCTTGTAGGATCATTCTTAGCTCGTTTGAACATGAAAACAATTCATAGCAATTTACGGCTTCATTCTTGACTCGTTCGAACTTGAAAACAACTTGTAGCTTCATTCTTGACCCGTTTCTACATGGAAACAACCTGTAAACTCTTGTAGGATCATTCTTAGCTCGTTTGAACATGACAATTCATAGCAATTTAAGGCTTCATTCTTGACTCGTTATAACTTGAAAACAACTTGGAGCTTCATTCTTGACCCGTTTGTACATGGAAACAACTTGTAAACTCTTGTAGGATCATTCTTATCTCGTTTGAACATGAAAACAATTCATAGCAATTTACGGCTTCATTCTTGACTCGTTCGAACTTGAAAACAACTTGTAGCTTCATTCTTGACCCGTTTCTACATGGAAACAACCTGTAAACTCTTGTAGGATCATTCTTAGCTCGTTTGAACATGAAAACAATTCATAGCAATTTACGGCTTCATTCTTGACTCGTTCGAACTTGAAAACAACTTGTAGCTTCATTCTTGACCCGTTTCTACATGGAAACAACATGTAAACTCTTGTAGGATCATTCTTAGCTCGTTTGAACATGACAATTCATAGCAATTTAAGGCTTCATTCTTGACTCGTTCTAACTTGAAAACAACTTGGAGCTTCATTCTTGACCCGTTTGTACATGGAAACAACTTGTAAACTCTTGTAGGATCATTCTTAGCTCGTTTGAACATGAAAACAATTCATAGCAATTTACGGCTTCATTCTTGACTCGTTCGAACTTGAAAACAACTTGTATCGTCATTCTTGACCCGTTGTACATGGAAACAAGTTGTAAACTCATGTAGGATCATTCTTATCTCGTTTGAACATGAACACAATTCATAGCAATTTAAGGCCTCATTCTTGACTCGTTCTAACTTGAAAACAACTTGGAGCTTCATTCTTGACCCGTTTGTACATGGAGACAACTTGTAAACACTTGTAGGATCATTTTTAGCTCGTTTGAACATGAAAACAATTCATAGCAATTTACGGCTTCATTCTTGACTCGTTCGAACTTGAAAACAACTTGTAGCTTCATTCTTGACCCGTTTGTACATGGAAACAACTTGTAAACTCTTGTAGGATCATTCTTAGCTCATTTGAACATGAAAACTATTCATAGCAATTTAAGACTTCATTCTTGACTCGTTCTAACTTGAAAACAACTTGGAGCTTCATTCTTGCCCCGTTTGTACAAGGAAAGAACTTGTAAACTCTTGTAGGATCATTCTTAGCTCGTTTGAACATGAAAACAATTCATAGCAATTTACGGCTTCATTCTTGACTCGTTCGAACTTGAAAACAACTTGTAGCTTCATTCTTGACCCGTTTGTACATGGAAACAACTTGTAAACTCTTGTAGGATCATTCTTAGCTCTTTTGAACATGAAAACTATTCATAGCAATTTAAGACTTCATTCTTGACTCGTTCTAACTTGAAAATAACTTGGAGCTTCATTCTTGCCCCGTTTGTACAAGGAAACAACTTGTAAACTCTTGTAGGATCATTCTTATCTCGTTTGAACATGAAAACAATTCATAGCAATTTACGGCTTCATTCTTGACTCGTTCGAACTTGAAAACAACTTGTAGCTTCATTCTTGACCCGTTTCTACATGGAAACAACCTGTAAACTCTTGTAGGATCATTCTTAGCTCGTTTGAACATGAAAACAATTCATAGCAATTTACGGCTTCATTCTTGACTCGTTCGAACTTGAAAACAACTTGTAGCTTCATTCTTGACCCGTTTGTACATGGAAACAACTTGTAAACTCTTGTAGGATCATTCTTAGCTCATTTGAACATGAAAACTATTCATAGCAATTTAAGACTTCATTCTTGACTCGTTCTAACTTGAAAACAACTTGGAGCTTCATTCTTGCCCCGTTTGTACAAGGAAACAACTTGTAAACTCTTGTAGGATCATTCTTATCTCGTTTGAACATGAAAACAATTCATAGCAATTTAAGACTTCATTCTTGACTCGTTCGAACTTGAAAACAAATTGTAGCTTCATTCTTGACCCATTTGTACATGGAAACAACTTGTAAACTCTTGTAGGATCATTCTTAACTCATTTGAACATGAAAACAATTCGTAGCAATTTGAGGCTATAACTCGTTCGAACTTCAAAACAACTTGGAGCTTCCTTCTTGACCCGTTTGTACATGGAAACAACTTGTAAACTCTTGTAGGATCATTCTTAGCTCGTTTGAACATGAAAACGATTCATAGCAATTTAAGGCTTCATTCTTGACTTATTCGAACTTGAAAACAACTTGTAGCTTCATTCTTGACCCATTTGTACATGGAAACAACTTGTAAACTCTTGTAGGATCATTCTTAACTCTTTGAACATGAAAACAATTTGTAGCAATTTGAGGCTATAACTCGTTCGAACTTGAAAACAACTTGGAGCTTCCTTCTTGACCTGTTTGTACATGGAAACAACTTGTAAACTCTTATAGGATCATTCTTAGCTCGTTTGAACACGAAAACAATTCATAGCAATTTAAGGCTTCATTTTTAACTCGTTCGAACTTGAAAAGAACTTGTAGCTTCATTCTGGACCCGTTTGTACATGGAAACAACTTGTAAACTCTTGTAGGATCATTCTTACCTCGTTTGAACATGACAATTCATAGCAATTTAAGGCTTCATTCTTGACTCGTTCTAACTTGAAAACTACTTGGAGCTTCATTCTTGACCCGTTTGTACATGGAAACAACTTGTAAACTCTTGTAGGATCATTCTTAGCTCGTTTGAACATGAAAACAATTCATAGCAATTTACGGCTTCATTCTTGACTCGTTCGAACTTGAAAACAACTTGTAACTTCATTCTTGACCCGTTTCTACATGGAAACAACCTGTAAACTCTTGTAGGATCATTCTTAGCTCGTTTGAACATGAAAACAATTCATAGCAATTTACGGCTTCATTCTTGACTCGTTCGAACTTGAAAACAACTTGTAGCTTCATTCTTGACCCGTTTCTACATGGAAACAACCTGTAAACTCTTGTAGGATCATTCTTAGCTCGTTTGAACATGAAAACAATTCATAGCAATTTACGGCTTCATTCTTGACTCGTTCGAACTTGAAAACAACTTGTAGCTTCATTCTTGACCCGTTTCTATATGGAAACAACCTGTAAACTCTTGTAGGATCATTCTTAGCTCGTTTGAACATGACAATTCATAGCAATTTAAGGCTTCATTCTTGACTCGTTCTAACTTGAAAACAACTTGGAGCTTCATTCTTGACCCGTTTGTACATGGAAATAACTTGTAAACTCTTGTAGGATCATTCTTAGCACGTTTAAATATGAAAACAATTCATAGCAATTTAAGCCTTCATTCTTGACTCGTTCAAACTTGAAAACAACTTGTTGCTTCATTCTTGACCCATTTGTACATGGAAACAACTTGTGAACTCTTGTAGGATCATTCTTAACTCATTTGAACATGAAAACAATTCATAGCAATTTGAGGCTATAACTCGTTCGAACTTGAAAACAACTTGGAGCTTCCTTCTTGACCCGTTTGTACATGGAAACAACTTGTAAACTCTTGTAGGATCATTCTTAGCTCATTTGAACATGAAAACAATTCATAGCAATTTAAGGCTTCATTCTTAACTCGTTCGAACTTGAAAACAACTTGTAGCTTCATTCCTAACCCATTTGTACAAGGAAACAACTTGTAAACTCTTTTAGGATCATTCTTATCTCGTTTGAACATGAAAACAATTCATAGCAATTTAAGGCTTCATTCTTGACTCGTTCGGACTTGAAAACAACCTGTAGCTTCATTCTTGTAAACTCTTGTAGGATCATTCTTAACTCATTTGAACATGAAAATAAATTGTAAAATTGGAGGCTTCATTCTTAACTCGTTCCAACTTGAAAACAACTTGTATCTTCATTCTTGACCCGTTTGTACATGGAAACAACTTGTAAACTCTTGTAGGATCATTCTTAACTCGTTTGAACATGAAAACAATTCATAGCAATTTACGGCTTCATTCTTGACTCCTGTAGCTTCATTCTTGACCCGTTTGTACAAGGAAATAACTTGTAAACTCTTGTAGGATCATTCTTAGCTCGTTTGAACATGAAAACAATTCATAGCAATTTAAGGCTTCATTCTTGACTCGTTCTAACTTGAAAACAACTTGGAGCTTCATTCTTGCCCCGTTTGTACATGGAAACAACTTTTAAACTCTTGTAGGATCATTCTTAGCTCGTTTGAACATGAAAAAAATTCGTAGCAATTTGAGGCTTCATTCTTGACTCGTTCGAACATTAAAACAACTTGTAGCTTCATTCTTGACCCGTTTGTACATGGAAACAACTTGTAAACCCTTGTAGGAGCATTATTGGCTCGTTTGAACATGAAAACAAGTTGCAACAATTTGAGGCTTCATTCTTCACTCGTTCAAACTTGAAAACAACTTAGAGCTTCATTGTTCACCCGTTTGTACAAGGAAACAACTTGTAAACACTTGTAGGATCATTCTTAGCTCGTTTGAACATGAAAACAATTCGTTGCAATTTGAGCCTTCATTCTTGACTCATTCGAACTTGAAAACAACTTGTAACTTCATTCTTTACCCGTTTGTACAAGGAAACAACTTGTAAACTCTTGTAGGATCATTCTTAGCTCGTTTGAACATGAAAACAATTCATAGCAATTTACGGCTTCATTCTTGACTCGTTCGAACTTGAAAATAACTTGTAGCTTCATTCTTGATCCGTTTGTACATGGAAACAACTTGTAAACTCTTGTAGGATCATTCTTAGCTCGTTTGAACATGAAAACAATTCCTAGCAATTTAAGGCTACATTCTGGACTCGTTCGAACTTGAAAACAACTTGTAGCTTCATTCTTGACCCGTTTGTACAAGGAAATAACTTGTAAACTCTTGTAGGATCATTCTTAACTCATATGAACATGAAAAAAATTCATAGCAATTTGAGCCTTCATTCTTTACTCGTTCGAACTTGAAAACAACTTGTAGCTTCATTCTGTGGACCCGTTTGTACATGGAAACAACTTGTAAACTCTTGTAGGATCATTCTTAACTCATTTAAACATGAAAATAAGTTGTATAATTGGAGGCTTCATTCTTAACTCGTTCAAACTTGAAAACAACTTGTATCTTCATTCTTGACCCGTTTGTACATGGAAACAACTTGTAAACTCTTGTAGGATCATTCTTAACTCGTTTGAACATGAAAACAATTCATAGCAATTTAAGGCTTCATTCTTGACTCGTTCGAACTTGAAAACAACTTGTAGCTTCATTCTTGACCCGTTTGTACAAGGAAATAACTTGTAAACTCTTGTAGGATCATTCTTAGCTCGTTTGAACATGAAAACAATTCATAGCAATTTTAGGCTTCCTCCTTGACTCGTTCGAACATTAAAACAACTTGTAGCTTCATCATTGATCCGTTTGTACATGGAAACAACTTGTCAACCCTTGTAGGAGCATTATTTGAGGCTCGTTTGAACATGAAAACAAGTTGCAACAATTTGAGGCTTCATTCTTCACTCGTTCAAACTTGAAAACAACTTAGAGCTTCATTGTTGACCCGTTTGTACAAGGAAACAACTTGTAAACTCTTGTAGGATCATTCTTAGCTCGTTTGAACATGAAAATAATTCATAGCAATTTAAGGCTTAATTCTTGACTCGTTCGAACTTGAAAACACTTGTAGCTTCATTCTTGACCCGTTTGTACGTGGAAACAACTTTTAAACTCTTTTAGGATCATTCTTAACTCATTTGAATATGAAAATAAGTTGTAACAATTGGAGGGTTCATTCTTAACTCGTTCAAACTTGAAAACAACTTGTAGCTTCATTCTTGACCCGTTTGTACACGGAAACAACTTGTAAACTCTTGTAGGATCATTCTTAGCACGTTTGAACATGAAAACAATTCGTAGCAATTTGAGACTTCATTCTTGACTAGTTCGAACATTAAAACAACTTGTAGCTTCATTCTTGACCCGTTTGTACATGGAAACAAGTTGTAAACTCATGTAGGATCATTCTTAACTCATTTGAACATGAAAAAAATTCGTAGCAATTTGAGGCTTCATTCTTAACTCGTTCGAACATTAAAACAACTTGTAACTTCATTCTTAATCCGTTTGTACATGGAAACAACTTGTAAACCCTTGTAGGAGCATTATTGGCTCGTTTGAACAAGAAAACAAGTTGCAACAATTTGAGGCTTCATTCTTCACTCGTTCAAACTTGAACACAACTTAGAGCTTCATTGTTCACCCGTTTGTACAAGGAAATAACTTGTAAATTCTTGTAGGATCATTCTTAGCTCGTTTGAACATGAAAACAATTCATAGCAATTTAAGGCTTCATTCTTGACTCGTTCGAACTTGAAAACAAGTTGTAGCTTCATTCTTGACCCGTTTGTACATGGAAACAACTTGTAAACTCTTGTAGGATCATTCTTAACTCATTTGAACATGAAAATAAATTGTAACAATTTGAGGCTTCATTCTTAACTCGTTCAAACTTGAAAACAACTTGTAGCTTCATTCTTGACCCGTTTGTACACGGGAACAACTTGTAAACTCTTGTAGGATCATTCTTAGCTCGTTTGAACATGAAAATAATTCATAGCAATTTAAGGCTTCATTCTTGACTCGTTCGAACTTGAAAACAAGTTGTAGCTTCATTCTCGACCCGTTTGTACGTGGAAACAACTTGTAAACTCTTGTAGGATCATTCTTAACTCATTTGAACATGAATATAAATTGTAACAATTTGAGGCTTCATTCTTAACTCGTTCAAACTTGAAAACAACTTGTAGCTTCATTCTTGACCCGTTTGTACATGGAAACAAGTTGTAAACTCATGTAGGATCATTCTTAGCTCGTTTGAACATGAAAACAATTCGTAGCAATTTGAGACTTCATTCTTGACTAGTTCGAACATTAAAACAACTTGTAGCTTCATTCTTGACCCGTTTGTACATGGAAACAACTTGTAAACTCTTGTAGGATCATTCTTAACTCATTTGAACATGAAAAAAATTCATAGCAATTTGAGGCTTCATTCTTAACTCGTTCGAACATTAAAACAACTTGTAGCTTCATTCTTGATCCGTTTGTACATGGAAACAACTTGTCAACCCCTGTATGAGCATTATTGGCTCGTTTGAACATGAAAACAAGTTGCAACAATTTGAGGCTTCATTCTTCACTCGTTCAAACTTGAAAACAACTTAGAGCTTCATTGTTGACCCGTTTGTACACGGAAACAACTTGTAAACTCTTGTAGGATCATTCTTAGCTCGTTTGAACATGAAAATAATTCATAGCAATTTAAGGCTTCATTCTTGACTCGTTCGAACTTGAAAACAAGTTGTAGCTTCATTCTTGACCCGTTTGTACGTGAAACAACTTGTAAACTCTTGTAGAATCATTCTTAACTCATTTGAACATGAATATAAATTGTAACAATTTGAGGCTTCATTCTTAACTCGTTAAAACTTGAAAACAACTTGTAGCTTCATTCTTGACCCGTTTATACACGGAAACAACTTGTAAACTCTTGTAGGATCATTCTTAACTCATTTGAACATGAAAAAAATTCATAGCAATTTGAGGCCTCATTCTTAACTCGTTCGAACATTAAAACAACTTGTAGCTTCATTCTTGATCCGTTTGTACATGGAAACAACTTGTCAAGGGTAGGAGCATTATTGGCTCGTTTGAACATGAAAACAAGTTGCAACAATTTGAGGCTTCATTCTTCACTCGTTCAAACTTGAAAACAACTTAGAGCTTCATTGTTGACCCGTTTGTACAAGGAAACAACTTGCAAACTCTTGTAGGATCATTCTTAGCTCGTTTGAACATGAAAACATTTCGTTGCAATTTGAGCCTTCATTCTTGACTCGTTCGAACTTGAAAACAAGTTGTAGCTTCATTCTGGACCCGTTTGTACGTGGAAACAACTTGTAAACTCTTGTAGAATCATTCTTAACTCATTTGAACATGAATATAAATTGTAACAATCTGAGGCTTCATTCTTAAATCGTTCAAACTTGAAAACAACTTGTAGCTTCATTCTTGACCCGTTTGTACATGGAAACAACTTGTAAACTCTTGTAGGATCCTTCTTAACTCATTTGAACATGAAAAAAATTCATAGCAATTTGAGGCTTCATTCTTAACTCGTTCGAACATTAAACAACTTGTAGCTTCATTCTTGATCCGTTTGTACATGGAAACAACTTGTCAACCCTTGTAGGAGCATTATTGGCTCGTTTGAACATGAAAACAAGTTGCAACAATTTGAGGCTTCATTCTTCACTCGTTCAAACTTGAAAACAACTTAGAGCTTCATTGTTGACCCGTTTGTACACGGAAACAACTTGTAAACTCTTGTAGGTTCATTCTTAGCTCGTTTGAACATGAAAATAATTCATAGCAATTTAAGGCTTCATTCTTGACTCGTTCGAACTTGAAAACAAGTTGTAGCTTCATTCTTGTCCCGTTTGTACGTGGAAACAACTTGTAAACTCTTGTAGAATCATTCTTAACTCATTTGAACATGAATATAAATTGTAACAATTTGAGGCTTCATTCTTAACTCGTTCAAACTTGAAAACAACTTGTAGCTTCATTCTTGACCCGTTTGTACATGGAAACAAGTTGTAAACTCATGTAGGATCATTCTTAGCTCGTTTGAACATGAAAACAATTCGTAGCAATTTGAGGCTTCATTCTTAACTCGTTCAAAACAACTTGTAGCTTCATTCTTAATCCGTTTGTACATGGAAACAACTTGTAAACCCTTGTAGGAGCATTATTGGCTCGTTTGAACATGAAAACAAGTTGCAACAATTTGAGGCTTCATTCTTCACCCGTTCAAACTTGAAAACAACTTAGAGCTTCATTGTTGACCCGTTTGTACAAGGAAACAACTTGTAAACTCTTGTAGGATCATTCTTAGCTCGTTTAACATGAAAACAATTCGTTGCAATTTGAGCCTTCATTCTTGACTCGTTCGAACTTGAAAACAACTTGTAGCTTCATTCTTTACCCGTTTGTACAAGGAAATAACTTGTAAACTCTTGTAGGATCATTCTTAGCTCGTTTGAACATGAAAACAATTCATAGCAATTTAAGGTTTCATTCTTGACTTGTTCGAACTTGAAAACAAGTTGTAGCTTCATTCTTGACCCGTTTATACATGGAAACAACTTGTAAACTCTTGTAGGATCATTCTTAACTCATTTGAACATGAAAATAAATTGTAAGAATTTGAGGCTTCATTCTTAACTCGTTCAACCTTGAAAACAACTTGTAGCTTCATTCTTGACCCGTTTGTACATGGAAACAACTTGTAAACTCTTGTAGGATCATTCTTAACTCATTTGAACATGAAAACAATTCGTTGCAATTTGAGCCTTCATTCTTGACTCGTTCGAACTTGAAAACAACTTGTAGCTTCATTCTTTACCCGTTTGTACAAGGAAATAACTTGTAAACTCTTGTAGGATCATTCTTAGCTCGTTTGAACATGAAAACAATTCATAGCAATTTAAGGTTTCATTCTTGACCTGTTCGAACTTGAAAACAAGTTGTAGCTTCATTCTTGACCCGTTTATACATGGAAACAACTTGTAAACTCTTGTATGATCATTCTTTACTCATTTGAACATGAAAATAAATTGTAAGAATTTGAGGCTTCATTCTTAACTCGTTCAAACTTGAAAACAACTTGTAGCTTCATTCTTGACCCGTTTGTACATGGAAACAAGTTGTAAACTCATATAGGATCATTCTTAGCTCGTTTGAACATGAAAACAATTCGTAGCAATTTGAGACTTCATTCTTGACTAGTTCGAACATTAAAACAACCTGTAGCTTCATTCTTGACCCGTTTGTACATGGAAACAACTTTTAAACTCTTGTAGGATCGTTCTTAACTCATTTGAACATGAAAAAATTCGTAGCAATTTGAGGCTTCATTCTTAACTCGTTCGAACATTAAAACAACTTGTACCTTCATTCTTAATCCGTTTGTACATGGAAACAACTTATAAACCCTTGTAGGAGCATTATTGGCTCGTTTGAACATGAAAACAAGTTGCAACAATTTGAGGCTTCATTCTTCAGTCGTTGAAACTTGAAAACAATTAGAGCTTCATTGTTGACCCCTTTGTACAAGGAAACAACTTGTAAACTCTTGTAGGATCATTCTTAGCTCGTTTGAACATGAAAACAATTCGTTGCAATTTGAGCCTTCATTCTTGACTCGTTCGAACTTGAAAACAACTTGTAGCTTCATTCTTGACCCGTTTGTACATGGAAACAACTTGTAAACTCTTGTAGGATCATTCTTAACTCATTTGAACATGAAAACAATTCGTTGCAATTTGAGCCTTCATTCTTGACTCGTTCGAACTTGAAAACAACTTGTAGCTTCATTCTTTACCCGTTTGTACAAGGAAATAACTTGTAAACTCTTTTAGGATCATTCTTAGCTCGTTTGAACATGAAAACAATTCATAGCAATTTAAGGTTTCATTCTTGACTTGTTCGAACTTGAAAACAAGTTGTAGCTTCATTCTTGACCCGTTTATACATGGAAATAACTTGTAAACTCTTGTAGGATCATTCTTAACTCATTTGAACATGAAAATAAATTGTAGCAATTTGAGACTTCATTCTTGACTAGTTCGAACATTAAAACAACTTGTAGCTTCATTCTTGACCCGTTTGTACATGGAAACAACTTTTAAACTCTTGTAGGATCATTCTTAACTCATTTGAACATGAAAAAATTCGTAGCAATTTGAGGCTTCATTCTTAACTCGTTCGAACATTAAAACAACTTGTAGCTTCATTCTTAATCCGTTTGTACATGGAAACAACTTATAAACCCTTGTAGGAGCATTATTGGCTCGTTTGAACATGAAAACAAGTTGCAACAATTTGAGGCTTCATTCTTCAGTCGTTGAAACTTGAAAACAACTTAGAGCTTCATTGTTGACCCCTTTGTACAAGGAAACAACTTGTAAACTCTTGTAGGATCATTCTTAGCTCGTTTGAACATGAAAATAATTCGTTGCAATTTGAGCCTTCATTCTTGACTCGTTCGAACTTGAAAACAACTTGTAGCTTCATTCTTGACCCGTTTGTACATGGAAACAACTTGTAAACTCTTGTAGGATCATTCTTAACTCATTTGAACGTGAAAACAATTCGTTGCAATTTGAGCCTTCATTCTTGACTCGTTCGAACTTGAAAACAACTTGTAGCTTCATTCTTTACCCGTTTGTTCAAGGAAATAACTTGTAAACTCTTGTAGGATCATTCTTAGCTCGTTTGAACATGAAAACAATTCATAGCAATTTAAGGCTTCATTCTTAACTCGTTCAAACTTGAAAACAACTTGTAGCTTCATTCTTGACCCGTTTGTACATGGAAACAAGTTGTAAACTCATGTAGGATCATTCTTATCTCGTTTGAACATGAAAACAATTCGTAGCAATTTGAGACTTTATTCTTGACTAGTTCGAACATTAAAACAACTTGTAGCTTCATTCTTGACCCGTTTGTACATGGAAACAACTTTTAAACTCTTGTAGGATCATTCTTAACTCATTTGAACATGAAAAAATTCGTAGCAATTTGAGGCTTCATTCTTAACTCGTTCGAACATTAAAACAACTTGTAGCTTCATTCTTAATCCGTTTGTACATGAAAAAAACTTATAAACCCTTGTAGGAGCATTATTGGCTCATTTGAACATGAAAACAAGTTGCAACAATTTGAGGCTTCATTCTTCACTCGTTGAAACTTGAAAACAACTTAGAGCTTCATTGTTCACCCGTTTCTACAAGGAAACAACTTGTAAACACTTGTAGAATCATTCTTAGCTCGTTTGAACATGAAAACAATTCGTTGCAATTTGAGCGTTCATTCTTGACTCGTTCGAACTTGAAAACAACTTGTAGCTTCATTCTTGACCCGTTTGTACATGGAAATAACTTGTAAACTCTTGTAGGATCATTCTTATCTCATTTGAACATGAAAACAATTCATTGCAATTTGAGCCTTCATTCTTGACTCGTTCGAACTTGAAAACAACTTATAGCTTCATTCTTTACCCGTTTGTACAAGGAAACAACTTGTAAACTCTTGTAGGATCATTCTTAGCTCGTTTGAACATGAAAACAATTCGTTGCAATTTGAGCCTTGATTCTTGACTCGTTCGAACTTGAAAACAACTTGTAGCTTCATTCCTAACCCGTTTGTACAAGGAAACAACTTGTAAACTCTTTTAGGATCATTCTTATCTCGTTTGAACATGAAAACAATTCATAGCAATTTAAGGCTTCATTCTTGACTCGTTCGGACTTGAAAACAACCTATAGCTTCATTCTTGACCCGTTTGTACATGGAAACAACTTGTAAACTCTTGTAGGATCATTCTTAACTCATTTGAACATGAAAATAAGTTGAAAAATTGGAGGCTTCATTCTTAACTCGTTCAAACTTGAAAACAACTTGTATCTTCATTCTTGACCCGTTTGTACATGGAAACAACTTGTAAACTCTTGTAGGATCATTCTTAACTCGTTTGAACATGAAAACAATTCGTTGCAATTTGAGCCTTCATTCTTGACTCGTTCGAACTTGAAAACAACTTGTAGTTTCATTCTGGACCAGTTTGTACATGGAAACAACTTTTAAACTCTTGTAGGATCATTCTTAACTCATTTGAACATGAAAAAAATTCGTAGAAATTTGAGGCTTCATTCTTAACTCGTTCGAACTTTAAAACAACTTGTAGCTTCATTCTTAATCCGTTTGTACATGGAAACAACTTGTAAACCCTTGTAGGAGCATTATTGGCTCGTTTCAACATGAAAACAAGTTGCAACAATTTGAGGCTTCATTCTTCACTCGTTCAAACTTCAAAACAACTTAGAGCTTCATTGTTCACCCATTTGTACAAGGAAACAACTTGTAAACACTTGTAGGATCATTCTTAGCTCGTTTGAACATGAAAACAATTCGTTGCAATTTGAGCCTTCATTCTTGACTCATTCGAACTTGAAAACAACTTGTAGCTTCATTCTTGACCCGTTTGTACAAGGAAATAACTTGTAAACTCTTGTAGGATCATTCTTAGCTCGTTTGAACATGAAAACAATTCATAGCAATTTAAGGCTTCATTCTTGACTCGTTCGAACTTGAAAACAAGTTATAGCTTCATTCTTGACCCGTTTGTACATGGAAACAACTTGTAAACTCTTGTAGGATCATTCTTAACTCATTTGAACATGAAAATAAATTGTAACAATTTGAGGCTTCATTCTTAACTCGTTCAAACTTGAAAACAACTTGTAGCTTCATTCTTGACCCGTTTGTACATGGAAACAAGTTGTAAACTCATGTAGGATCATTCTTAGCTCGTTTGAACATGAAAACAATTCATAGCAATTTGAGCCTTCATTCTTGACTCGTTCGAACTTGAAAACAACTTGTAGCTTCATTTTGGACCCGTTTGTACATGGAAACAACTTTTAAACTCTTGTAGGATCATTCTTAACTCATTTGAACATGAAAAAAATTCGTAGCAATTTGAGGCTTCATTCTTAACTCGTTCGAACATTAAAACAACTTGTAGCTTCATTCTTAATCCGTTTGTACATGGAAACAACTTGTAAACCCTTGTAGGAGCATTATTGGCTTGTTTGAAGATGAAAACAAGTTGCAACAATTTGAGGCTTCATTCTTCACTCGTTCAAACTTGAAAACAACTTAGAGCTTCATTGCTCACCCGTTTGTACGAGGAAACAACTTGTAAACACTTGTAGGATCATTCTTAGCTCGTTTGAACATGAAAACAATTCGTTGCAATTTGAGCCTTCATTCTTGACTCATTCGAACTTGAAAACAACTTGTAGCTTCATTCTTGACCCGTTTGTACAAGGAAATAACTTGTAAACTCTTGTAGGATCATTCTTAGCTCGTTTGAACATGAAAACAATTCATAGCAATTTAAGGCTTCATTCTTGACTCGTTCGAACTTGAAAACAAGTTATAGCTTCATTCTTGACCCGTTTGTACATGGAAACAACTTGTAAACTCTTGTAGGATCATTCTTAACTCATTTGAACATGAAAATAAATTGTAACAATTTGAGGCTTCATTCTTAACTCGTTCAAACTTGAAAACAACTTGTAGCTTCATTCTTGACCCGTTTGTACATGGAAACAACTTGTAAACTCTTGTAGGATCATTCTTAACTCATTTGAACATGAAAATAAATTGTAACAATTTGAGGCTTCATTCTTAACTCGTTCAAACTTGAAAATAACTTGTAGCTTCATTCTTGACCTGTTTGTACATGGAAACAAGTTGTAAACTCATGTAGGATCATTCTTAGCTCGTTTGAACATGAAAACAATTCATAGCAATTTGAGCCTTCATTCTTGACTCGTTCGAACTTGAAAACAACTTGTAGCTTCATTCTGGACCCGTTTGTACATGGAAACAACTTTTAAACTCTTGTAGGATCATTCTTAACTCATTTGAACATGAAAAAAATTCGTAGCAATTTGAGGCTTCATTCTTAACTCGTTCGGACATTAAAACAACTTGTAGCTTCATTCTTAATCCGTTTGTACATGGAAACAACTTGTAAACCCTTGTAGGAGCATTATTGGCTCGTTTCAACATGAAAACAAGTTGCAACAATTTGAGGCTTCATTCTTCACTCGTTCAAACTTGAAAACAACTTAGAGCTTCATTGTTCACCCATTTGTACAAGGAAACAACTTGTAAACACTTGTAGGATCATTCTTAGCTCGTTTGAACATGAAAACAATTCGTTGCAATTTGAGCCTTCATTCTTGACTCATTCGAACTTGAAAACAACTTGTAGCTTCATTCTTGACCCGTTTGTACAAGGAAATAACTTGTAAACTCTTGTAGGATCATTCTTAGCTCGTTTGAACATGAAAACAATTCATAGCAATTTAAGGCTTCATTCTTGACTCGTTCGAACTTGAAAACAAGTTATAGCTTCATTCTTGACCCGTTTGTACATGGAAACAACTTGTAAACTCTTGTAGGATCATTCTTAACTCATTTGAACATGAAAATAAATTGTAACAATTTGAGGCTTCATTCTTAACTCGTTCAAACTTGAAAACAACTTGTAGCTTCATTCTTGACCCGTTTGTACATGGAAACAAGTTGTAAACTCATGTAGGATCATTCTTAGCTCGTTTGAACATGAAAACAATTCATAGCAATTTGAGCCTTCATTCTTGACTCGTTCGAACTTGAAAACAACTTGTAGCTTCATTTTGGACCCGTTTGTACATGGAAACAACTTTTAAACTCTTGTAGGATCATTCTTAACTCATTTGAACATGAAAAAAATTCGTAGCAATTTGAGGCTTCATTCTTAACTCGTCCGAACATTAAAACAACTTGTAGCTTCATTCTTAATCCGTTTGTACATGGAAACAACTTGTAAACCCTTGTAGGAGCATTATTGGCTTGTTTGAAGATGAAAACAAGTTGCAACAATTTGAGGCTTCATTCTTCACTCGTTCAAACTTGAAAACAACTTAGAGCTTCATTGCTCACCCGTTTGTACGAGGAAACAACTTGTAAACACTTGTAGGATCATTCTTAGCTCGTTTGAACATGAAAACAATTCGTTGCAATTTGAGCCTTCATTCTTGACTCATTCGAACTTGAAAACAACTTGTAGCTTCATTCTTGACCCGTTTGTACAAGGAAATAACTTGTAAACTCTTGTAGGATCATTCTTAGCTCGTTTGAACATGAAAACAATTCATAGCAATTTAAGGCTTCATTCTTGACTCGTTCGAACTTGAAAACAAGTTGTAGCTTCATTCTTGACCCGTTTGTACATGGAAACAACTTGTAAACTCTTGTAGGATCATTCTTAACTCATTTGAACATGAAAATAAATTGTAACAATTTGAGGCTTCATTCTTAACTCGTTCAAACTTGAAAATAACTTGTAGCTTCATTCTTGACCTGTTTGTACATGGAAACAAGTTGTAAACTCATGTAGGATCATTCTTAGCTCGTTTGAACATGAAAACAATTCATAGCAATTTGAGCCTTCATTCTTGACTCGTTCGAACTTGAAAACAACTTGTAGCTTCATTCTGGACCCGTTTGTACATGGAAACAACTTTTAAACTCTTGTAGGATCATTCTTAACTCATTTGAACATGAAAAAAATTCGTAGCAATTTGAGGCTTCATTCTTAACTCGTTCGGACATTAAAACAACTTGTAGCTTCATTCTTAATCCGTTTGTACATGGAAACAACTTGTAAACCCTTGTAGGAGCATTATTGGCTCGTTTGAACATGAAAACACGTTGCAACAATTTGAGGCTTCATTCTTCACTCGTTCAAACTTGAAAACAACTTAGAGCTTCATTGTTCACCCGTTTGTACAAGGAAACAACTTGTAAACACTTGTAGGATCAGTCTTAGCTCGTTTGAACATGAAAACAATTCGTTGCAATTTGAGCCTTCATTCTTGACTCATTCGAACTTGAAAACAACTTGTAGCTTCATTCTTGACCCGTTTGTACATGGAAACAACTTGTAAACTCTTGTAGGATCATTCTTAACTCATTTGAACATGAAAACAATTCATTGCAATTTGAGCCTTCATTCTTGACTCGTTCGAACTTGAAAACAACTTGTAGCTTCATTCTTTACCCGTTTGTACAAGGAAACAACTTGTAAACTCTTGTAGGATCATTCTTAGCTCGTTTGAACATGAAAACAATTCGTTGCAATTTGAGCCTTCATTCTTGACACGTTCGAACTTGAAAACAATTTGTAGCTTCATTCTTGACCTGTTTGTACATGGAAACAACTTGTAAACTCTTGTAGGATCATTCTTAGCTCATTTGAACATGAAAACAATTCCTAGCAATTTACGGCTTCATTCTTGACTCGTTCGAACTTGAAAATAACTTGTAGCTTCATTCTTGACCCGTTTGTACATGGAAACAACTTGTAAACTCCTGTAGGATCATTCTTAGCTCGTTTGAACATGAAAACAATTCGTTGCAATTTGAGCCTTGATTCTTGACTCGTTCGAACTTGAAAACAACTTGTAGCTTCATTCCTAACCCATTTGTACATGGAAACAACTTGTAAACTCTTTTAGGATCATTATTATCTCGTTTGAACATGAAAACAATTCATAGCAATTTAAGGCTTCATTCTTGACTCGTTCGGACTTGAAAACAACCTGTAGCTTCATTCTTGACCCGTTTGTACATGGAAACAACTTTTAAACTCTTGTAGGATCATTCTTAACTCATTTGAACATGAAAATAAATTGTAACAATTTGAGGCTTCATTCTTAACTCGTTCAAACTTGAAAATAACTTGTAGCTTCATTCTTGACCTGTTTGTACATGGAAACAAGTTGTAAACTCATGTAGGATCATTCTTAGCTCGTTTGAACATGAAAACAATTCATAGCAATTTGAGCCTTCATTCTTGACTCGTTCGAACTTGAAAACAACTTGTAGCTTCATTCTGGACCCGTTTGTACATGGAAACAACTTTTAAACTCTTGTAGGATCATTCTTAACTCATTTGAACATGAAAAAAATTCGTAGCAATTTGAGGCTTCATTCTTAACTCGTTCGGACATTAAAACAACTTGTAGCTTCATTCTTAATCCGTTTGTACATGGAAACAACTTGTAAACCCTTGTAGGAGCATTATTGGCTCGTTTGAACATGAAAACACGTTGCAACAATTTGAGGCTTCATTCTTCACTCGTTCAAACTTGAAAACAACTTAGAGCTTCATTGTTCACTCGTTTGTACAAGGAAACAACTTGTAAACACTTGTAGGATCAGTCTTAGCTCGTTTGAACATGAAAACAATTCGTTGCAATTTGAGCCTTCATTCTTGACTCATTCGAACTTGAAAACAACTTGTAGCTTCATTCTTGACCCGTTTGTACATGGAAACAACTTGTAAACTCTTGTAGGATCATTCTTAACTCATTTGAACATGAAAACAATTCATTGCAATTTGAGCCTTCATTCTTGACTCGTTCGAACTTGAAAACAACTTGTAGCTTCATTCTTTACCCGTTTGTACAAGGAAACAACTTGTAAACTCTTGTAGGATCATTCTTAGCTCGTTTGAACATGAAAACAATTCGTTGCAATTTGAGCCTTCATTCTTGACACGTTCGAACTTGAAAACAACTTGTAGCTTCATTCTTGACCTGTTTGTACATGGAAACAACTTGTAAACTCTTGTAGGATCATTCTTAGCTCATTTGAACATGAAAACAATTCCTAGCAATTTACGGCTTCATTCTTGACTCGTTCGAACTTGAAAATAATTTGTAGCTTCATTCTTGACCCGTTTGTACATGGAAACAACTTGTAAACTCCTGTAGGATCATTCTTAGCTCGTTTGAACATGAAAACAATTCGTTGCAATTTGAGCCTTGATTCTTGACTCGTTCGAACTTGAAAACAACTTGTAGCTTCATTCCTAACCCATTTGTACATGGAAACAACTTGTAAACTCTTTTAGGATCATTATTATCTCGTTTGAACATGAAAACAATTCATAGCAATTTAAGGCTTCATTCTTGACTCGTTCGGACTTGAAAACAACCTGTAGCTTCATTCTTGACCCGTTTGTACATGGAAACAACTTTTAAACTCTTGTAGGATCATTCTTAACTCATTTGAACATGAAAATAAGTTGTAAAATTGGAGGCTTCATTCTTAACTCGTTCAAACTTGAAAACAACTTGTATCTTCATTCTTGACCCGTTTGTACATGGAAACAACTTGTAAACTCTTGTAGGATCATTCTTAACTCGTTTGAACATGAAAACAATTCATAGCAATTTAAGGCTTCATTCTTGACTCGTTCGAACTTGAAAACAACTTGTAGCTTCATTCTTGACCCGTTTGTACAAGGAAATAACTTGTAAACTCTTGTAGGATCATTCTTAGCTCGTTTGAACATGAAAACAATTCATAGCAATTTAAGGCTTCATTCTTGATTCGTTCGAACTTGAAAACAAGTTGTAGCTTCATTCTTGACCCGTTTGTACATGGAAACAACTTGTAAACTCTTGTAGGATCATTCTTAACTCATTTGAACATGAAAATAAATTGTAACAATTTGAGGCTTCATTCTTAACTCGTTCAAACTTGAAAACAACTTGTAGCTTCATTCTTGACCCGTTTGTACATGGAAACAAGTTGTAAACTCATGTAGGATCATTCTTAGCTCGTTTGAACATGAAAACAATTCATAGCAATTTGAGCCTTCATTCTTGACTCGTTCGAACTTGAAAACAACTTGTAACTTCATTCTGGACCCGTTTGTACATGGAAACAACTTTTAAACTCTTGTAGGATCATTCTTAACTCATTTGAACATGAAAAAAATTCGTAGCAATTTAAGTCTTCATTCTTAACTCGTTCGAACATTAAAACAACTTGTAGCTTCATTCTTAATCCGTTTGTACATGGAAACAACTTGTAAACCCTTGTAGGAGCATTATTGGCTCGTTTGAACATGAAAACAAGTTGCAACAATTTGAGGCTTCATTCTTCACTCGTTCAAACTTGAAAACAACTTAGAGCTTCATTGTTCACCCGTTTGTACAAGGAAACAACTTGTAAACACTTGTAGGATCAGTCTTAGCTCGTTTGAACATGAAAACAATTCGTTGCAATTTGAGCCTTCATTCTTGACTCATTCGAACTTGAAAACAACTTGTAGCTTCATTCTTGACCCGTTTGTACATGGAAAGAACTTGTAAACTCTTGTAGGATCATTCTTAACTCATTTGAACATGAAAACAATTCATTGCAATTTGAGCCTTCATTCTTGACTCGTTCGAACTTGAAAACAACTTGTAGATTCATTCTTTACCCGTTTGTACAAGGAAACAACTTGTAAACTCTTGTAGGATCATTCTTAGCTCGTTTGAACATGAAAATAATTCATAGCAATTTAAGGCTTAATTCTTGACTCGTTCGAACTTGAAAACAACTTGTAGCTTCATTCTTGACCCGTTTGTACATGAAAACAACTTGTAAACTTTTTTAGGATCATTCTTAACTCATTTGAACATGAAAATAAGTTGTAACAATTGGAGGGTTCATTCTTAACTCGTTCAAACTTGAAAACAACTTGTATCTTCATTCTTGACCTGTTTGTACATGGATACAACTTGTAAACTCTTGTAGGATCATTCTTAGCTCGTTTGAACATGAAAACAATTCGGTGCAATTTGAGCCTTCATTCTTGACTCGTTCGAACTTGAAAACAACTTGTAGCTTCATTCTTGACCCGTTTGTACATGGAAACAACTTGTAAACTCTTGTAGGATCATTCTTAACTCGTTTGAACATGAAAACAATTCATAGCAATTTAAGGCTTCATTCTTGACTCGTTCGAACTTGAAAACAACTTGTATCTTCATTCTTGACCTGTTTGTACATGGATACAACTTGTAAACTCTTGTAGGATCATTCTTAGCTCGTTTGAACATGAAAACAATTTGGTGCAATTTGAGCCTTCATTCTTGACTCGTTCGAACTTGAAAACAACTTGTAGCTTCATTCTTGACCCGTTTGTACATGGAAACAACTTGTAAACTCTTGTAGGATCATTCTTAGCTCATTTGAACATGAAAACAATTCATAGCAATTTGAGCCTTCATTCTTGACTCGTTCGAACTTGAAAACAACTTGTAGCTTCATTCTTTACCCGTTTGTACAAGGAAACAACTTGTAAACTCTTGTAGGATCATTCTTAGCTCGTTTGAACATGAAAACAATTCGTTGCAATTTGAGCCTTCATTCTTGACACGTTTGTACATGGAAACAACTTGTAAACTCTTGTAGGATCATTCTTAACTCATTTGAACATGAAAATAAGTTGTAAAATTGGAGGCTTCATTCTTAACTCGTTCAAACTTGAAAACAACTTGTATCTTCATTCTTGACCCGTTTGTACATGGAAACAACTTGTAAACTCTTGTAGGATCATTCTTAACTCGTTTGAACATGAAAACAATTCATAGCAATTTAAGGCTTCATTCTTGACTCGTTCGAACTTGAAAACAACTTGTAGCTTCATTCTTGACCCGTTTGTACAAGGAAATAACTTGTAAACTCTTGTAGGATCATTCTTAGCTCGTTTGAACATGAAAACAATTCATAGCAATTTAAGGCTTCATTCTTGACTCGTTCGAACTTGAAAACAAGTTGTAGCTTCATTCTTGACCCGTTTGTACATGGAAACAACTTGTAAACTCTTGTAGGATCATTCTTAACTCATTTGAACATGAAAATAAATTGTGACAATTTGAGGCTTCATTCTTAACTCGTTCAAACTTGAAAACAACTTGTAGCTTCATTCTTGACCCGTTTGTACATGGAAACAAGTTGTAAACTCATGTAGGATCATTCTTAGCTCGTTTGAACATGAAAACAATTCATAGCAATTTGAGCCTTCATTCTTGACTCGTTCGAACTTGAAAACAACTTGTAGCTTCATTCTGGACCCGTTTGTACATGGAAACAACTTTTAAACTCTTGTAGGATCATTCTTAACTCATTTGAACATGAAAAAAATTCGTAGCAATTTGAGGCTTCATTCTTGACTCGTTCGAACATTAAAACAACTTGTAGCTTCATTCTTAATCCGTTTGTACATGGAAACAACTTGTAAACCCTTGTAGGAGCATTATTGGCTCGTTTGAACATGAAAACAAGTTGCAACAATTTGAGGCTTCATTCTTCACTCGTTCAAACTTGAAAACAACTTAGAGCTTCATTGTTCACCCGTTTGTACAAGGAAACAACTTGTAAACACTTGTAGGATCATTCTTAGCTCGTTTGAACATGAAAACAATTCGTTGCAATTTGAGCCTTCATTCTTGACTCATTCGAACTTGAAAACAACTTGTAGCTTCATTCTTGACCCGTTTGTACATGGAAACAACTTGTAAACTCTTGTAGGATCATTCTTAGCTCATTTGAACATGAAAACAATTCATAGCAATTTACGGCTTCATTCTTGACTCGTTCGAACTTGAAAATAACTTGTAGCTTCATTCTTGACCCGTTTGTACATGGAAACAACTTGTAAACTCTTGTAGGATCATTCTTAGCTCGTTTGAACATGAAAACAATTCGTTGCAATTTGAGCCTTGATTCTTGACTCGTTCGAACTTGAAAACAACTTGTACCTTCATTCCTAACCCATTTGTACATGGAAACAACTTGTAAACTCTTTTAGGATCATTCTTATCTCGTTTGAACATGAAAACAATTCATAGCAATTTAAGGCTTCATTCTTGACTCGTTCGGACTTGAAAACAACCTGTAGCTTCATTCTTGACCCGTTTGTACATGGAAACAACTTGTAAACTCTTGTAGGATCATTCTTAACTCATTTGAACATGAAAATAAGTTGTAAAATTGGAGGCTTCATTCTTAACTCGTTCAAACTTGAAAACAACTTGTATCTTCATTCTTGACCCGTTTGTACATGGAAACAACTTGTAAACTCTTGTAGGATCATTCTTAACTCGTTTGAACATGAAAACAATTCATAGCAATTTAAGGCTTCATTCTTGACTCGTTCGAACTTGAAAACAACTTGTAGCTTCATTCTTGACCCGTTTGAACAAGGAAATAACTTGTAAACTCTTGTAGGATCATTCTTAGCTCGTTTGAACATGAAAACAATTCATAGCAATTTAAGGCTTCATTCTTGACTCGTTCGAACTTGAAAACAAGTTGTAGCTTCATTCTTGACCCGTTTGTACATGGAAACAACTTGTAAACTCTTGTAGGATCATTCTTAACTCATTTGAACATGAAAATAAATTGTGACAATTTGAGGCTTCATTCTTAACTCGTTCAAACTTGAAAACAACTTGTAGCTTCATTCTTGACCCGTTTGTACATGGAAACAAGTTGTAAACTCATGTAGGATCATTCTTAGCTCGTTTGAACATGAAAACAATTCATAGCAATTTGAGCCTTCATTCTTGACTCGTTCAAACTTGAAAACAACTTGTAGCTTCATTCTGGACCCGTTTGTACATGGAAACAACTTTTAAACTCTTGTAGGATCATTCTTAACTCATTTGAACATGAAAAAAATTCGTAGCAATTTGAGGCTTCATTCTTAACTCGTTCGAACATTAAAACAACTTGTAGCTTCATTCTTAATCCGTTTGTACATGGAAACAACTTGTAAACCCTTGTAGGAGCATTATTGGCTCGTTTGAACATGAAAACAAGTTGCAACAATTTGAGGCTTCATTCTTCACTCGTTCAAACTTGAAAACAACTTAGAGCTTCATTGTTCACCCGTTTGTACAAGGAAACAACTTGTAAACACTTGTAGGATCATTCTTAGCTCGTTTGAACATGAAAACAATTCGTTGCAATTTGAGCCTTCATTCTTGACTCATTCGAACTTGAAAACAACTTGTAGCTTCATTCTTGACCCGTTTGTACATGGAAACAACTTGTAAACTCTTGTAGGATCATTCTTAACTCATTTGAACATGAAAACAATTCATTGCAATTTGAGCCTTCATTCTTGACTCGTTCGAACTTGAAAACAACTTGTAGATTCATTCTTTACCCGTTTGTACAAGGAAACAACTTGTAAACTCTTGTAGGATCATTCTTAGCTCGTTTGAACATGAAAACAATTCGTTGCAATATGAGCCTTCATTCTTGACACGTTCGAACTTGAAAACAACTTATAGCTTCATTCTTGACCCGTTTGTACATGGAAACAACTTGTAAACTCTTGTAGGATCATTCTTAGGTCATTTGAACATGAAAACAATTCATAGCAATTTACGGCTTCATTCTTGACTCGTTCGAACTTGAAAATAACTTGTAGCTTCATTCTTGATCCGTTTGTACATGGAAACAACTTGTAAACTCTTGTAGGATCATTCTTAGCTCGTTTGAACATGAAAACAATTAGTAGCAATTTGAGACTTGATTCTTGACTCGTTCGAACTTGAAAACAACTTGTAGCTTCATTCCTAACCCGTTTGTACATGGAAACAACTTGTAAACTCTTGTAGGATCATTCTTAACTCGTTTGAACATGAAAACAATTCATAGCAATTTAAGGCTTCATTCTTGACTCGTTCGAACTTGAAAACAACTTATAGCTTCATTCTTGACCCGTTTGTACAAGGAAATAACTTGTAAACTCTTGTAGGATCATTCTTAGCTCGTTTGAACATGAAAACAATTCATAGCAATTTAAGGCTTCCTTCTTGACTCGTTCGAACATTAAAACAACTTGTAGCTTCATCCTTGATCCGTTTGTACATGGAAACAACTTGTCAACCCTTGTTGGAGCATTATTTGAGGCTCGTTTGAACATGAAAACAAGTTGCAACAATTTGAGGCTTCATTCTTCACTCGTTCAAACTTGAAAACAACTTAGAGCTTCATTGTTGACCCGTTTGTACAAGGAAACAACTTGTAAACTCTTGTAGGATCATTCTTAGCTCGTTTGAACATGAAAATAATTCATACCAATTTAAGGCTTAATTCTTGACTCGTTCGAACTTGAAAACAACTTGTAGCTTCATTCTTGACTCGTTTCTACATGAAAACAACTTGTAAACTCTTTTAGGATCATTCTTAACTCATTTGAACATGAAAATAAGTTGTAACAATTGGAGGGTTCATTCTTAACTCGTTCAAACTTGAAAACAACTTGTATCTTCATTCTTGACCTGTTTGTACATGGATACAACTTGTAAACTCTTGTAGGATCATTCTTAGCTCGTTTGAACATGAAAACAATTCGGTGCAATTTGAGCCTTCATTCTTGACTCGTTCGAACTTGAAAACAACTTGTAGCTTCATTCTTGACCCGTTTGTATATGGAAACAAGTTGTAAACTCATGTAGGATCATTCTTAGCTCGTTTAAACTTGAAAACAATTCGTTGCAATTTGAGCCTTCATTCTTGACTCGTTCGAACTTGAAAACAACTTGTAGCTTCATTCTTGACCCGTTTGTACATGGAAACAACTTGTAAACTCTTGTAGGATCATTCTTAGCTCGTTTGAACATGAATACAATTCATAGCAATTTAAGGCTTCATTCTTGACTCGTTGGAACTTGAAAACAACTTGTAGCTTCATTCTTGACCCGTTTGTACATGGATACAACTTGTAAACCGTTGTAGGAGCATTATTGGCTCGTTTAAACATGAAAACAAGTTACAACAATTTGAGGCTTCATTCTTCACTCGTTCAAACTTGAAAACAACTTAGAGCTTCATTGTTGACCCGTTTGTACAAGGAAATAACTTGTAAACTCTTGTAGGATCATTCTTAGCTCGTTTGAACATGAAAATAATTCATAGCAATTTAAGGCTTCATTCTTGAGTCGTTCGAACTTTAAAACAACTTGTAGCTTCATTCTTGACCCGTTTGTACATGGAAACAACTTGTAAACTCTTGTAGGATCATTCTTAACTCATTTGAACATGAAAACAATTCGTTGCAATTTGAGCCTTCATTCTTGACTCGTTGGAACTTGAAAACAACTTGTAGCTTCATTCTTGACCCGTTTGTACATGGAAACAACTTGAAAACTCTTGTAGGATCATTCTTAGCTCGTTTGAACATGAAAACAATTCATAGCAATTTAAGGTTTCATTCTTGACTCGTTCGAACTTGAAAACAACTTGTAGCTTCATTCTTGACCCGTTTGTACATGGATACAACTTGTAAACTCTTGTAGGATCATTCTTAGCTCGTTTGAACATGAAAACAATTCATAGCAATTTAAGGCTTCCTTCTTGACTCGTTCGAACTTGAAAACAACTTGTAGCTTCATTCTTGACCCGTTTGTACATGGAAACAACTTGTAAACTCTTGTAGGATCATTCTTAACTCATTTGAACATGAAAAAAATTCATAGCAATTTGAGGCTTCATTCTTAACTCGTTCGAACATTAAAACAACTTGTAGCTTCATCCTTGATCCGTTTGTACATGGAAACAACTTGTCAACCCTTGTAGGAGCATTATTGGCTCGTTTGAACATGAAAACAGGTTGCAACAATTTGAGGCTTCATTCTTCACTCGTTCAAACTTGAAAACAACTTTGAGCTTCATTGTTGACCCGTTTGTACCAGGAAACAACTTCTAAACTCTTGTAGGATCATTCTTAGCTCGTTTGAACATGAAAATAATTCATAGCAAATTAAGGCTTCATTGTTGACTCGTTCGAACTTGAAAACAACTTGTAGCTTCATTCTTGACCCGTTTGTACATGGAAACAACTTGTAAACTCTTTTAGGATCATTCTTAACTCATTTGAACATGAAAATAAGTTGTAACAATTGGAGGGTTCATTCTTAACTCGTTCAAACTTGAAAACAACTTGTATCTTCATTCTTGACCCGTTTGTACATGGATACAACTTGTAAACTCTTGTAGGATCATTCTTAGCTCGTTTGAACATGAAAACAATTCGTTGCAATTTGAGCTTTCATTCTTGACTCGTTCGAACTTGAAAATAACTTGTAGCTTCATTCTTGACCCGTTTGTACATGGAAACAACTTGTAAACTCTTGTAGGATCATTATTAACTCATTTGAACATGAAAACAATTCGTTGCAATTTGAGCCTTCATTCTTGATTCGTTGGAACTTGAAAACAACTTGTAGCTTAATTCTTGACCCGTTTGTACATGGAAACAACTTGTAAACTCTTGTAGGATCATTCTTAGCTCGTTTGAACATGAAAAAATTCCATAGGAATTTAAGGTTTCATTCTTGACTCGTTGGAACTTGAAAACAATTTGTAGCTTCATTCTTGACCCGTTTGTACATGGAAACAACTTTTAAACTCTTGTAGGATCATTCTTAACTCATTTGAACATGAAAAAAATTCGTAGCAATTTGAGGCTTCATTCTTAACTCGTTCGAACATTAAAACAACTTGTAGCTTCATTCTTAATCCATTTGTACATGGAAACAACTTGTAAACCCTTGTAGGAGCATTATTGACTCGTTTGAACATGAAAATAATTCATAGCAATTTAAGGCTTCATTCTTGACTCGTTCGAACTTGAAAACAACTTGTAGCTTCATTCTTGACCCGTTTGTACAAGGAAATAACTTGTAAACTCTTGTAGGATCATTCTTAGCTCGTTTGAACATGAAAACAGTCCATAGCAATTTAACGTTTCATTATTGACTCGTTCGGACTTGAAAACAACCTGTAGCTTCATTCTTGACCCGTTTGTACATGGAAACAACTTGTAAACCCTTGTAGGATCATTCTTAACTCATTTGAACATGAAAACAATTCGTTGCAATTTGAGCCTTCATTCTTGACTCGTTGGAACTTGAAAACAACTTGTAGCTTCATTCTTGACCCGTTTGTACATGGAAACAACTTGTAAACTCTTGTCGGATCATTCTTAGCTCATTTGAACATGAAAACAATCCATAGCAATTTAACGTTTCATTATTGACTCGTTCGAACTTGAAAACAACTTGTAGCTTCATTCTTGACCCGTTTGTACATGGAAACAACTTTTAAACTCTTGTAGGATCATTCTTAACTCATTTGAACATGAAAACAATTCCTTGCAATTTGAGCCTTCATTCTTGACTCGTTCGAAAATGAAAACAACTTGTAGCTTCATTCTTGACCCGTTTGTACATGGAAACAACTTGTAAACTCTTGTAGGATCATTCTTAGCTCGTTTGAACATGAAAACAATTCATAGCAATTTAAGGCCTCATTCTTGACTTATTGGAACTTGAAAACAACTTGTAGCTTCATTCTTGACCCGTTTGTACATGGAAACAACTTTTAAACACTTGTAGGATCATTCTTAACTCGTTTGAACATGAAAAAAATTCATAGCAATTTGAGGCTTCATTCTTAACTCGTTCGGACATTAAAATAACTTGTAGCTTCATTCTTAATCCGTTTGTACATGGAAACAACTTGTAAACCCTTGTAGGAGCATTATTGGCTCGTTTAAACATGAAAACAAGTTACAACAATTTGAGGCTTCATTCTTCACTCGTTCAAACTTGAAAAAAACTTAGAGCTTCATTGTTGACCTGTTTGTACATGGAAACAACTTGTAAACTTTTTTAGGATCATTCTTAACTCATTTGAACATGAAAATAAGTTATAACAATTGGAGGGTTCATTCTTAACTCGTTCAAACTTGAAAACAACTTGTAACTTCATTCTTGACCCGTTTGTACATGGAAACAACTTGTAAACTCTTGTAGGATCATTCTTAACTCATTTGAACATGAAAACAATTCATTGCAATTTGAGCCTTCATTCTTGACTCGTTCGAACTTGAAAACAACTTGTAGCTTCATTCTTTACCCGTTTGTACAAGGAAACAACTTGTAAACTCTTGTAGGATCATTCTTAGCTCGTTTGAACATGAAAACAATTCGTTGCAATATGAGCCTTCGTTCTTGACACGTTCGAACTTGAAAACAACTTATAGCTTCATTCTTGACCCGTTTGTACACGGAAACAACTTGTAAACTCTTGTAGGATCATTCTTAGCTCATTTGAACATGAAAACAATTCATAGCAATTTACGGCTTCATTCTTGACTCGTTGGAACTTGAAAATAACTTGTAGCTTCATTCTTGATCCGTTTGTACATGGAAACAACTTGTAAACTCTTGTAGGATCATTCTTAGCTCGTTTGAACATGAAAACAATTCGTTACAATTTGAGACTTGATTCTTGACTCGTTCTAACTTGAAAAAGACTTGTAGCTTCATTCCTAACCCGTTTGTACAAGGAAACAACTTGTAAACTCTTTTAGGATCATTCTTATCTCGTTTGAACATGAAAACAATTCATTGCAATTTAAGGCTTCATTCTTGACTCGTTCGGACTTGAAAACAACCTGTAGCTTCATTCTTAACCCGTTTATACATGGAAACAACTTGTAAACTCTTGTAGGATCATTCTTAACTCATTTAAACATGAAAATAAGTTGTAAAATTGGAGGCTTCATTCTTAACTCGTTCAAACTTTAAAACAACTTGTATCTTCATTCTTGACCCGTTTGTACATGGAAACAACTTGTAAACTCTTGTAGGATCATTCTTAACTCGTCTGAACATGAAAACAATTCATAGCAATTTAAGGCTTCATTCTTAACTCGTTCGAACTTGAAAACAACTTGTAGCTTCATTCTTGACCCGTTTGTACAAGGAAATAACTTGTAAACTCTTGTAGGATCATTCTTAGCTCGTTTGAACATGAAAACAATTCATAGCAATTTAAGGCTTCCTTCTTGACTCGTTCGAACATTAAAACAACTTGTAGCTTCATCCTTGATCCGTTTGTACATGGAAACAACTTGTCAACCCTTGTAGGAGCATTATTTGAGGCTCGTTTGAACATGAAAACAAGTTGCAACAATTTGAGGCTTCATTCTTCACTCTTTCAAACTTGAAAACAACTTAGAGCTTCATTGTTGACACGTTTGTACAAGGAAACAACTTGTAAACTCTTGTAGGATCATTCTTAGCTCGTTTGAACATGAAAATAATTCATAGCAATTTAAGGCTTAATTCTTGACTCGTTCGAACTTGAAAACAACTTGTAGCTTCATTCCTAACCCGTTTGTACATGAAAACAACTTGTAAACTCTTTTAGGATCATTCTTAACTTATTTGAACATGAAAATAAGTTGTAACAATTGGAGGGTTCATTCTTAACTCGTTCAAACTTGAAAACAACTTGTATCTTCATTCTTGACCTGTTTGTACATGGATACAACTTGTAAACTCTTATAGGATCATTCTTAGCTCGTTTGAACATGAAAACAATTCGGTGCAATTTGAGCCTTCATTCTTGACTCGTTCAAACTTGAAAACAACTTGTATCTTCATTCTTTACCCGTTTGTACATGGAAACAACTTGTAAACTCTTGTAGGATCATTCTTAACTCATTTGAACATGAAAAAAATTCATAGCAATTTGAGGCTTCATTCTTGACACGTTCGAACATTAAAACAACTTGTAGCTTCATTCTTGATCCGTTTGTACATGGAAACAACTTGTCAACCCTTGTAGGATCATTCTTAGCTCATTTGAACATGAAAATAAGTTGCAACAATTTGAGGCTTCATTCTTCACTCGTTCAAACTTGAAAACAACTTAGAGCTTCAGTGTTGACCCGTTTGTACACGGAAACAACTTGTAAACTCTTGTAGGATCATTCTTAGCTCGTTTGAACATGAAAATAATTCATAGCAATTTAAGGCTTCATTCTTGACTCGTTCAAACTTGAAAACAAGTTGTAGCTTCATTCTTGACCCGTTTGTACGTGGAAACAACTTGTAAACTCTTGTAGGATCATTCTTAACTCATTTGAACATGAATATAAATTGTAACAATTTGAGGCTTCATTCTTAATTCGTTCAAACTTGAAAACAACTTGTAGCTTCATTCTTGACCCGTTTGTACATGGAAACAAGTTGTAAACTCATGTAGGATCATTCTTAGCTCGTTTGAACATGAAAACAATTCGTAGCAATTTGAGACTTCATTCTTGACTAGTTCGAACATTAAAACAACTTGTAGCTTCATTCTTGACCCGTTTGTACATGGAAACAACTTGTAAACTCTTGTAGGATCATTCTTAACTCATTTGAACATGAAAACAATTCGTTGCAATTTGAGCCTTCATTCTTGACTCGTTGGAACTTGAAAACAACTTGTAGCTTCATTCTTGACCCGTTTGTACATGGAAACAACTTGTAAACTCTTGTAGGATCATTCTTAACTCATTTGAACATGAAAACAATTCCTTGCAATTTGAGCCTTCATTCTTGACTCGTTCGAACATGAAAACAACTTGTAGCTTCATTCTTGACCCGTTTGTACATGGAAACAACTTGTAAACTCTTGTAGGATCATTCTTAGCTCGTTTGAACATGAAAACAATTCATAGCAATTTAAGGCTTCATTCTTGACTTATTGGAACTTGAAAACAACTTGTAGCTTCATTCTTGACCCGTTTGTACATGGAAACAACTTTTAAACACTTGTAGGATCATTCTTAACTCATTTGAACATGAAAACAATTCGTTGCAATTTGAGCCTTCATTCTTGACTCGTTGGAACTTGAAAACAACTTGTAGCTTCATTCTTGACCCGTTTGTACATGGAAACAACTTATAAACTCTTGTAGGATCATTCTTAACTCATTTGAACATGAAAACAATTCCTTGCAATTTGAGCCTTCATTCTTGACTCGTTCGAACATGAAAACAACTTGTAGCTTCATTCTTGACCCGTTTGTACATGGAAACAACTTGTAAACTCTTGTAGGATCATTCTTAGTTCGTTTGAACATGAAAACAATTCATAGCAATTTAAGGCTTCATTCTTGACTTATTGGAACTTGAAAACAACTTGTAGCTTCATTATTGACCCGTTTGTACATGGAAACAACTTTTAAACACTTGTAGGATCATTCTTAACTCATTTGAACATGAAAACAATTCGTTGCAATTTGAGCCTTCATTCTTGACTCGTTGGAACTTGAAAACAACTTGTAGCTTCATTCTTGACCCGTTTGTACATGGAAACAACTTATAAACTCTTGTAGGATCATTCTTAACTCATTTGAACATGAAAACAATTCCTTGCAATTTGAGCCTTCATTCTTGACTCGTTCGAACATGAAAACAACTTGTAGCTTCATTCTTGACCCGTTTGTACATGGAAACAACTTGTAAACTCTTGTAGGATCATTCTTAGCTCGTTTGAACATGAAAACAATTCATAGCAATTTAAGGCTACATTCTTGACTTATTGGAACTTGAAAACAATTTGTAGCTTCATTCTTGACCCGTTTGTACATGGAAACAACTTTTGAACACTTGTAGGATCATTCTTAACTCATTTGAACATGAAAACAATTTGTTGCAATTTGAGCCTTCATTCTTGACTCGTTGGAACTTGAAAACAACTTGTAGCTTCATTCTTGACCCGTTTGTACATGGAAACAACTTGTAAACTCTTGTAGGATCATTCTTAACTCATTTGAACATGAAAACAATTCCTTGCAATTTGAGCCTTCATTCTTGACTCGTTCGAACATGAAAACAACTTGTAGCTTCATTCTTGACCCGTTTGTACATGGAAACAACTTGTAAACTCTTGTAGGATCATTCTTAGTTCGTTTGAACATGAAAACAATTCATAGCAATTTAAGGCTTCATTCTTGACTTATTGGAACTTGAAAACAACTTGTAGCTTCATTCTTGACCCGTTTATACATGGAAACAACTTTTAAACACTTGTAGGATCATTCTTAACTCATTTGAACATGAAAAAAATTCGTAGCAATTTGAGGCTTCATTCTTAACTCGTTCGGACATTAAAATAACTTGTAGCTTCATTCTTAATCCGTTTGTACATGGAAACAACTTGTAAACCCTTGTAGGAGCATTATTGGCTCGTTTAAACATGAAAACAAGTTACAACAATTTGAGGCTTCATTCTTCACTCGTTCAAACTTGAAAAAAACTTAGAGCTTCATTGTTGACCTGTTTGTACATGGAAACAACTTGTAAACTTTTTTAGGATCATTCTTAACTCATTTGAACATGAAAATAAGTTGTAACAATTGGAGGGTTCATTCTTGACTCGTTCGAACTTGAAAACAACTTGTAGCTTCATTCTTTATCCGTTTGTACATGGAAACAACTTGTAAACCCTTGTAGGAGCATTATTGGCTCGTTTAAACATGAAAACAAGTTGCAAAAATTTGAGGCTTCATTCTTCACTCGTTCAAACTTGAAAACAACTTAGAGCTTCATTGTTGACCTGTTTGTACAAGGAAACTACTTGTAAACTCTTATAGGATCATTCTTAGCTCGTTTGAACATGAAAATAATTCATAGCAATTTAAGACTTCATTCTTGACTCGTTCGAACTTGAAAATAACCTGTAGCTTCATTCTTGACCCGTTTGTACAAGGAAATAACTTGTAAACTCTTGTAGGATCATTCTTAGCTCGTTTGAACATGAAAACAATTTGTAGCAATTTGAGACTTCATTCTTGACTAGTTCGAACATTAAAACAACTTGTAAACTCTTTTAGGATCATTCTTAACTCATTTGAACATGAAAATAAGTTGTAACAATAGGAGGCTTCATTCTTAACTCGTTCAAACTTGAAAACAACTTGTATCTTCATTCTTGACCCGTTTATACATGGATACAACTTGTAAAATCTTGTAGGATCATTCTTAGCTCGTTTGAACATGAAAACAATTTGTTGCAATTTGAGCCTTCATTCTTGACTCGTTCGAACTTGAAAACAAATTGTAGTTTCATTCTTGACCCGTTTGTACATGGAAACAACTTGTAAACTCTTGTAGGATCATTCTTAGCTCGTTTGAACATAAAAACAATTCATAGCAATTTAAGGCTTCATTCTTGACTCGTTCGAACTTGAAAACAAGTTGTAGCTTCATTCTTCAGCCGTTTGTACATGGAAACAACTTGTAAACTCTTTTAGGATCATTCTTAACTCATTTGAACATGAAAATAACTTGTAACAATTGGAGGGTTCATTCTTAACTCGTTCAAACTTGAAAACAACTTGTATCTTCATTCTTGACCCGTTTGTACATGGAAACAACTTGTAAACTCTTGTAGGATCATTCTTAACTCATTTGAACATGAAAAAAATTCATAGCAATTTGAGGCTTCATTCTTAACTCGTTCGAACATTAAAACAACTTGTAGCTTCATTCTTGATCCGTTTGTACATGGAAACAACTTGTCAACCCTTGTAGGAGCATTATTGGCTCGTTTAAACATGAAAACAAGTTGCAACAATTTGAGGCTTCATTCTTCAC
This sequence comes from Oenanthe sinensis, assembly GCA_028671895.1. Taxonomy (NCBI): domain Eukaryota; kingdom Viridiplantae; phylum Streptophyta; class Magnoliopsida; order Apiales; family Apiaceae; genus Oenanthe; species Oenanthe sinensis. Next base: position 29,308,645 of record CM053799.1, on the reverse strand, counting down.
TCGTTCAAACTTGAAAACAACTTAGAGATTCATTGTTGACCCGTTTGTACACGGAAACAACTTGTAAACTCTTGTAGGATCATTCTTAACTCGTTTGAAAATGAAAAAAATTCATAGCAATTTAAGGCTTCATTCTTGACTCGTTCGAACTTGAAAACAACTTGTAGCTTCATTCTTGACCCGTTTGTACAAGGAAATAACTTGTAAACTCTTGTAGGATCATTCTTAGCTCGTTTGAACATGAAAACAATTCGTTGCAATTTGAGCCTTGATTCTTGACTCGTTCGAACTTGAAAACAACTTGTAGCTTCATTCCTAACTCGTTCGTACAAGGAAACAACTTGTAAACTCTTTTAGGATCATTCTTAGCTCGTTTGAACATGAAAACAATTAATAGCAATTTAAGGCTTCATTCTTGACTCGTTCGGACTTGAAAACAACCTGTAGCTTCATTCTTGCCCCGTTTGTACATGGAAACAACTTGTAAACTCTTGTAGGATCATTCTTAACTCATTTGAGCATGAAAATAAGTTGTAAGAATTGCAGGCTTCATTCTTAACTCGTTCAAACTTGAAAACAACTTGTATCTTCATTCTTGACCTGTTTGTACATAGAAACAACTTGTAAACTCATGTAGGATCATTCTTAGCTCGTTTGAACATGAAAACAATTCATAGCAATTTAAGGCTTCATTCTTGACTCGTTCGAACTTGAAAACAAGTTGTAGCTTCATTCTTGACCCGTTTGTACATTGAAACAACTTGTAAACTCTTGTAGGATCATTCTTAACTCATTTGAACATGAAAAAAATTCATAGCAATTTGAGGCTTCATTCTTAACTCGTTCGAACATTAAAACAACTTGTAGCTTCATTCTTGATCCGTTTGTACATGGAAACAACTTGTCAACCCTTGTAGGAGCATTATTGGCTCGTTTGAACATGAAAACAAGTGGCAACAATTTGAGGCTTTATTATTCACTCGTTCAAACTTGAAAACAAGTTGTAGCTTCATTCTTGACCCGTTTGTACGTGGAAACAACTTGTAAACTCTTGTAGGATCATTCTTAACTCATTTGAACATGAATATAAATTGTAACAATTTGAGGCTTCATTCTTAATTCGTTCAAACTTGAAAACAACTTGTAGGTTCATTCTTGACCCGTTTGTACATGGAAACAAGTTGTAAACTCATGTAGGATCATTCTTAGCTCGTTTGAACATGAAAACAATTCGTAGCAATTTTAGACTTCATTCTTGACTAGTTCGAACATTTAAACAACTTGTAGCTTCATTCTTGACCCGTTTGTACATGGAAACAACTTGTAAACTCTTGTAGGATCATTCTTAACTCATTTGAACATGAAAACAATTCGTTGCAATTTGAGCCTTCATTCTTGACTCGTTGGAACTTGAAAACAACTTGTAGCTTCATTCTTGACCCGTTTGTACATGGAAACAACTTGTAAACTCTTGTAGGATCATTCTTAACTCATTTGAATATGAAAACAATTCCTTGCAATTTGAGCCTTCATTCTTGACTCGTTCGAACATGAAAACAACTTGTAGCTTCATTCTTGACCCGTTTGTACATGGAAACAACTTGTAAACTCTTGTAGGATCATTCTTAGCTCGTTTGAACATGAAAACAATTCATAGCAATTTAAGGCTTCATTCTTGACTTATTAGAACTTGAAAACAACTTGTAGCTTCATTCTTGACCCGTTTGTACATGGAAACAACTTTTAAACACTTGTAGGATCATTCTTAACTCATTTGAACATGAAAACAATTCGTTGCAATTTGAGCCTTCATTCTTGACTCGTTGGAACTTGAAAACAACTTGTAGCTTCATTCTTGACCCGTTTGTACATGGAAACAACTTGTAAACTCTTGTAGGATCATTCTTAACTCATTTGAACATGAAAACAATTCCTTGCAATTTGAGCCTTCATTCTTGACTCGTTCGAACTTGAAAACAACTTGTAGCTTCATTCTTGACCCGTTTGTACATGGAAACAACTTGTAAACTCTTTTAGGATCATTCTTAACTCATTTGAACATGAAAATAAGTTGTAACAATTGGAGGCTTCATTCTTAACTCGTTCAAACTTGAAAAAAACTTGTATCTTCATTCTTGACCCGTTTGTACATGGATACAACTTGTAAGCTCTTGTAGGATTATTCTTAGCTCGTTTGAACATTAAAACAATTCGTTGCAATTTGAGCCTTCATTGTTGACTCGTTCGAACTTGAAAACAACTTGTAGATCATTCTTGACCCGTTTGTACATGGAAACAACTTGTAAACTCTTGTAGGATCATTCTTAACTCATTTGAACATGAAAATAATTCTTTGCAATTTGAGCCTTCATTCTTGACTCGTTAGAACTTGAAAACAACTTGTAGCTTCATTCTTGACCCGTTTGTACAAGGAAACAACTTGTAAACTCTTGTAGGATCATTCTTAGCTCGTTTGAACATGAAAACATTTCATAGCAATTTAAGGCTTCATTCTTGACACGTGGGAACTTGAAAACAACTTGTAGCTTCATTCTTGACTCGTTTGTACATCGATACAACTTGTAAACTCTTGTAGGATCATTATTAACTCATTTGAACATGAAAACAATTCCTTGCAATTTGAGCCTTCATTCTTGACTCGTTCAAACATGAAAACAACTTGTAGCTTCATTCTTGACCCGTTTGTACATGGAAACAACTTGTAAACTCTTGTAGGATCATTCTTAGCTCGTTTGAACATGAAAACAATTCATAGCAATTTAAGGCTTCATTCTTGACTTATTGGAACCTGAAAACAACTTGTAGCTTCATTCTTGACCCGTTTATACATGGAAACAACTTTTAAACACTTGTAGGATCATTCTTAACTCATTTGAACATGAAAAAAATTCGTAGCAATTTGAGGCTTCATTCTTAACTCGTTCGGACATTAAAATAACTTGTAGCTTCATTCTTAATCCGTTTGTACATGGAAACAACTTGTAAACCCTTGTAGGAGCATTATTGGCTCGTTTAAACATGAAAACAAGTTACAACAATTTGAGGCTTCATTCTTCACTCGTTCAAACTTGAAAAAAACTTAGAGCTTCATTGTTGACCTGTTTGTACATGGAAACAACTTGTAAACTTTTTTAGGATCATTCTTAACTCATTTGAACATGAAAATAAGTTGTAACAATTGGAGGGTTCATTCTTGACTCGTTCGAACTTGAAAACAACTTATAGCTTCATTCTTAATCCGTTTGTACATGGAAACAACTTGTAAACCCTTGTAGGAGCATTATTGGCTCGTTTAAACATGAAAACAAGTTGCAACAATTTGAGGCTTCATTCTTCACCCGTTCAACCTTGAAAACAACTTAGAGCTTCATTGTTGACCTGTTTGTACAATGAAACAACTTGTAAACTCTTATAGGATCATTCTTAGCTCGTTTGAACATGAAAATAATTCATAGCAATTTAAGACTTCATTCTTGACTCGTTCGAACTTGAAAATAACCTGTAGCTTCATTCTTGACCCGTTTGTACAAGGAAATAACTTGTAAACTCTTGTAGGATCATTCTTAGCTCGTTTGAACATGAAAACAATTCGTAGCAATTTGAGACTTCATTTTTGACTAGTTCGAACATTAAAACAACTTGTAAACTCTTTTAGGATCATACTTAACTCATTTGAACATGAAAATAAGTTGTAACAATAGGAGGCTTCATTCTTAACTCGTTCAAACTTGAAAACAACTTGTATCTTCATTCTTGACCCGTTTATACATGGATACAACTTGTAAAATCTTGTAGGATCATTCTTAGCTCGTTTGAACATGAAAACAATTTGTTGCAATTTGAGCCTTCATTCTTGACTCGTTCGAACTTGAAAACAAATTGTAGTTTCATTCTTGACCCGTTTGTACATGGAAACAACTTGTAAACTCTTGTAGGATCATTCTTAGCTCGTTTGAACATGAAAACAATTCATAGCAATTTAAGGCTTCATTCTTGACTCGTTCGAACTTGAAAACAAGTTGTAGCTTCATTCTTCAGCCGTTTGTACATGGAAACAACTTGTAAACTCTTTTAGGATCATTCTTAACTCATTTGAACATGAAAATAAGTTGTAACAATTGGAGGGTTCATTCTTAACTCATTCAAACTTGAAAACAACTTGTATCTTCATTCTTGACCCGTTTGTACATGGAAACAACTTGTAAACTCTTGTAGGATCATTCTTAACTCATTTGAACATGAAAAAAATTCATAGCAATTTGAGGCTTCATTCCTAACTCGTTCGAACATTAAAACAACTTGTAGCTTCATTCTTGATCCGTTTGTACATGGAAACAACTTGTCAACCCTTGTAGGAGCATTATTGGCTCGTTTGAACATGAAAACAAGTTGCAACAATTTGAGGCTTCATTCTTCACTCGTTCAAACTTGAAAACAACTTAGAGATTCATTGTTGACCCGTTTGTACACGGAAACAACTTGTAAACTCTTGTAGGATCATTCTTAACTCGTTTGAAAATGAAAAAAATTCATAGCAATTTAAGGCTTCATTCTTGACTCGTTCGAACTTGAAAACAACTTGTAGCTTCATTCTTGACCCGTTTGTACAAGGAAATAACTTGTAAACTCTTGTAGGATCATTCTTAGCTCGTTTGAACATGAAAACAATTCGTTGCAATTTGAGCCTTGATTCTTGACTCGTTCGAACTTGAAAACAACTTGTAGCTTCATTCCTAACTCGTTTGTACAAGGAAACAACTTGTAAACTCTTTTAGGATCATTCTTAGCTCGTTTGAACATGAAAACAATTAATAGCAATTTAAGGCTTCATTCTTGCCCCGTTTGTACATGGAAATAACTTGTAAACTCTTGTAGGATCATTCTTAACTCATTTGAGCATGAAAATAAGTTGTAAGAATTGCAGGCTTCATTCTTAACTCGTTCAAACTTGAAAACAACTTGTATCTTCATTCTTGACCTGTTTGTACATAGAAACAACTTGTAAACTCATGTAGGATCATTCTTAGCTCGTTTGAACATGAAAACAATTCATAGCAATTTAAGGCTTCATTCTTGACTTGTTCGAACTTGAAAACAAGTTGTAGCTTCATTCTTGACCCGTTTGTACATTGAAACAACTTGTAAACTCTTGTAGGATCATTCTTAACTCATTTGAACATGAAAAAAATTCATAGCAATTTGAGGCTTCATTCTTAACTCGTTCGAACATTAAAACAACTTGTAGCTTCATTCTTGATCCGTTTGTACATGGAAACAACTTGTCAACCCTTGTAGGAGCATTATTGGCTCGTTTGAACATGAAAACAAGTGGCAACAATTTGAGGCTTTATTATTCACTCGTTCAAACTTGAAAACAACTTAGAGCTTCATTGTTGACCCGTTTGTACACGGAAACAACTTGTAAACTCTTGTAGGATCATTCTTAACTCGTTTGAACATGAAAACAATTCGTTGCAATTTGAGCCTTCATTCTTGACTCGTTGGAACTTGAAAACAACTTGTAGCTTCATTCTTGACCCGTTTGTACATGGAAACAACTTGTAAACTCTTGTAGGATCATTCTTAACTCATTTGAACATGAAAACAATTCCTTGCAATTTGAGCCTTCATTCTTGACTCGTTCGAACTTGAAAACAACATGTAGCTTCATTCTTGACCCGTTTGTACATGGAAACAACTTGTAAACTCTTGTAGGATCATTCTTAACTCATTTGAACATGAAAATAAGTTGTAAGAATTTGAGGCTTCATTCTTAACTCGTTCAAACTTGAAAACAACTTGTATCTTCATTCTTGACCCGTTTGTACATGGAAACAACTTGTAAACTCTTGTAGGATCATTCTTAACTCATTTGAACATGAAAAAAATTCATAGCAATTTGAGGCTTCATTCTTAACTCGTTCGAACTTTAAAACAACTTGTAGCTTCATTCTTGATCCGTTTGTACATGGAAACAACTTGTCAACCCTTGTAGGAGCATTATTGGCTCGTTTGAACATGAAAACAAGTTGCAACAATTTGAGGCTTCATTCTTCACTCGTTCAAACTTGAAAACAACTTAGAGCTTCAGTGTTGACCCGTTTGTACACGGAAAAAACTTGTAAACTCTTGTAGGATCATTCTTAGCTCGTTTGAACATGAAAATAATTCATAGCAATTTAAGGCTTCATTCTTGACTCGTTCGAACTTGAAAACAAGTTGTAGCTTCATTCTTGACCCGTTTGTACGTGGAAACAACTTGTAAACTCTTGTAGGATCATTCTTAACTCATTTGAACATGAATATAAATTGTAACAATTTGAGGCTTCATTCTTAATTCGTTCAAACTTGAAAACAACTTGTATCTTCATTCTTGACCCGTTTGTACATGGAAACAAGTTGTAAACTCATGTAGGATCATTCTTAGCTCGTTTGAACATGAAAACAATTCATAGCAATTTGAGACTTCATTCTTGACTAGTTCGAACATTAAAACAACTTGTAGCTTCATTCTTGACCCGTTTGTACATGGAAACAACTTGTAAACTCTTGTAGGATCATTCTTAACTCATTTGAACATGAAAACAATTCGTTGCAATTTGAGCCTTCATTCTTGACTCGTTGGAACTTGAAAACAACTTGTAGCTTCATTCTTGACCCGTTTGTACATGGAAACAACTTGTAAACTCTTGTAGGATCATTCTTAACTCATTTGAACATCAAAACAATTCCTTGCAATTTGAGCCTTCATTCTTGACTCGTTCGAACATGAAAACAACTTGTAGCTTCATTCTTGACCCGTTTGTACATGGAAACAACTTGTAAACTCTTGTAGGATCATTCTTAGCTCGTTTGAACATGAAAACAATTCATAGCAATTTAAGGCTTCATTCTTGACTTATTGGAACTTGAAAACAACTTGTAGCTTCATTCTTGACCCGTTTGTACATGGAAACAACTTTTAAACACTTGTAGGATCATTCTTAACTCATTTGAACATGAAAAAAATTCGTAGCAATTTGAGGCTTCATTCTTAACTCGTTCGGACATTAAAATAACTTGTAGCTTCATTCTTATTCCGTTTGTACATGGAAACAACTTGTAAACCCTTGTAGGAGCATTATTGGCTCGTTTAAACATGAAAGCAAGTTACAACAATTTGAGGCTTCATTCTTCACTCGTTCAAACTTGAAAAAAAGTTAGAGCTTCATTGTTGACCTGTTTGTACATGGAAACAACTTGTAAACTTTTTTAGGATCATTCTTAACTCATTTGAACATGAAAATAAGTTGTAACAATTGGAGGGTTCATTCTTGACTCGTTCGAACTTGAAAACAACTTGTAGCTTCATTCTTAATCCGTTTGTACATGGAAAACACTTGTAAACACTTGTAGGAGCATTATTGGCTCGTTTAAACATGAAAACAAGTTGCAACAATTTGAGGCTTCATTCTTCACTCGTTCAAACTTGAAAACAACTTAGAGCTTCATTGTTGACCTGTTTGTACAAGGAAACAACTTGTAAACTCTTATAGGATCATTCTTAGCTCGTTTGAACATGAAAATAATTCATAGCAATTTAAGACTTCATTCTTGACTCGTTCGAACTTGAAAATAACCTGTAGCTTCATTCATGACCCGTTTGTACAAGGAAATAACTTGTAAACTCTTGTAGGATCATTCTTAGCTCGTTTGAACATGAAAACAATTCGTAGCAATTTGAGACTTCATTCTTGACTAGTTCGAACATTAAAACAACTTGTAAACTCTTTTAGGATCATTCTTAACTCATTTGAACATGAAAATAAGTTGTAACAATAGGAGGCTTCATTCTTAACTCGTTCAAACATGAAAACAACTTGTATCTTCATTCTTGACCCGTTTATACATGGATACAACTTGTAAAATCTTGTAGGATCATTCTTAGCTCGTTTGAACATGAAAACAATTTGTTGCAATTTGAGCCTTCATTCTTGACTCGTTCGAACTTGAAAACAAATTGTAGTTTCATTCTTGACCCGTTTGTACATGGAAACAACTTGTAAACTCTTGTAGGATCATTCTTAGCTCGTTTGAACATGAAAACAATTCATAGCAATTTAAGGCTTCATTCTTGACTCGTTCGAACTTGAAAACAAGTTGTAGCTTCATTCTTCAGCCGTTTGTACATGGAAACAACTTGTAAACTCTTTTAGTATCATTCTTAACTCATTTGAACATGAAAATAAGTTGTAACAATTGGAGGGTTCATTCTTAACTCGTTCAAACTTGAAAACAACTTGTATCTTCATTCTTGACCCGTTTGTACATGGAAACAACTTGTAAACTCTTGTAGGATCATTCTTAACTCATTTGAACATGAAAAAAATTCATAGCAATTTGAGGCTTCATTCTTAACTCGTTCGAACATTAAAACAACTTGTAGCTTCATTCTTGATCCGTTTGTACATGGAAACAACTTGTCAACCCTTGTAGGAGCATTATTGGCTCGTTTGAACATGAAAACAAGTTGCAACAATTTGAGGCTTCATTCTTCACTCGTTCAAACTTGAAAACAACTTAGAGCTTCAGTGTTGACCCGTTTGTACACGGAAAAAACTTGTAAACTCTTGTAGGATCATTCTTAGCTCGTTTGAACATGAAAATAATTCATAGCAATTTAAGGCTTCATTCTTGACTCGTTCGAACTTGAAAACAAGTTGTAGCTTCATTCTTGACCCGTTTGTACGTGGAAACAACTTGTAAACTCTTGTAGGATCATTCTTAACTCATTTGAACATGAATATAAATTGTAACAATTTGAGGCTTCATTCTTAATTCGTTCAAACTTGAAAACAACTTGTAGCTTCATTCTTGACCCGTTTGTACATGGAAACAACTTGTAAACTCTTGTAGGATCATTCTTAGCTCGTTTGAACATGAAAACAATTCATAGCAATTTGAGACTTCATTCTTGACTAGTTCGAACATTAAAACAACTTGTAGCTTCATTCTTGACCCGTTTGTACATGGAAACAACTTGTAAACTCTTGTAGGATCATTCTTAACTCATTTGAACATGAAAACAATTCCTTGCAATTTGAGCCTTCATTCTTGACTCGTTCGAACATGAAAACAACTTGTAGCTTCATTCTTGACCCGTTTGTACATGGAAACAACTTGTAAACTCTTGTAGGATCATTCTTAGCTCGTTTGAACATGAAATCAATTCATAGCAATTTAAGGCTTCATTCTTGACTTATTGGAACTTGAAAACAACTTGTAGCTTCATTCTTGACCCGTTTGTACATGGAAACAACTTTTAAACAATTGTAGGATCATTCTTAACTCATTTGAACATGAAAAAAATTCGTAGCAATTTGAGGCTTCATTCTTAACTCGTTCGGTCATTAAAATAACTTGTAGCTTCATTCTTAATCCGTTTGTACATGGAAACAACTTGTAAACCCTTGTAGGAGCATTATTGGCTCGTTTAAACATGAAAACAAGTTACAACAATTTGAGACTTCATTCTTCACTCGTTCAAACTTGAAAAAAAGTTAGAGCTTCATTGTTGACCTGTTTGTACATGGAAACAACTTGTAAACTTTTTTAGGATCATTCTTAACTCATTTGAACATGAAAATAAGTTGTAACAATTGGAGGGTTCATTCTTGACTCGTTCGAAGTTGAAAACAACTTGTAGCTTCATTCTTAATCCGTTTGTACATGGAAAACACTTGTAAACCCTTGTAGGAGAATTATTGGCTCGTTTAAATATGAAAACAAGTTGCAACAATTTGAGGCTTCATTCTTCACTCGTTCAAACTTGAAAACAACTTAGAGCTTCATTGTTGACCTGTTTGTACAAGGAAACAACTTGTAAACTCTTATAGGATCATTCTTAGCTCGTTTGAACATGAAAACAATTAATAGCAATTTAAGGCTTCATTCTTGACTCGTTCGAACTTGAAAACAACTTGTAGCTTCATTCTTGACCCGTTTGTACAAGGAAATAACTTGTAAACTCTTGTAGGATCATTCTTAGCTCGTTTGAACATGAAAACAACTCGTTGCAATTTGAGCCTTGATTCTTGACTCGTTCGAACTTGAAAACAACTTGTAGCTTCATTCCTAACTCGTTTGTACAAGGAAACAACTTGTAAACTCTTTTAGGATCATTCTTAGCTCGTTTGAACATGAAAACAATTAATAGCAATTTAAGGCTTCATTCTTGACTCGTTCGGACTTGAAAACAACCTGTAGCTTCATTCTTGCCCCGTTTGTACATGGAAACAACTTGTAAACTCTTGTAGGATCATTCTTAACTCATTTGAGCATGAAAATAAGTTGTAAGAATTGCAGGCTTCATTCTTAACTCGTTCAAACTTGAAAACAACTTGTATCTTCATTCTTGACCTGTTTGTACATAGAAACAACTTGTAAACTCATGTAGGATCATTCTTAGCTCGTTTGAACATGAAAACAATTCATAGCAATTTAAGGCTTCATTCTTGACTCGTTCGAACTTGAAAACAAGTTGTAGCTTCATTCTTGACCCGTTTGTACATTGAAACAACTTGTAAACTCTTGTAGGATCATTCTTAACTCATTTGAACATGAAAAAAATTCATAGCAATTTGAGGCTTCATTCTTAACTCATTCGAACATTAAAACAACTTATAGCTTCATTCTTGATCCGTTTGTACATGGAAACAACTTGTCAGCCCTTGTAGGAGCATTATTAGCTCGTTTGAACATGAAAACAAGTTGCAACAATTTGAGGCTTCATTCTTCACTCGTTTAAACTTGAAAACAACTTAGAGCTTCATTGTTGACCCGCTTGTACACGGAAACAACTTGTAAACTCTTGTAGGATCATTCTTAACTCGTTTGAACATGAAAACAATTCATAGCAATTTAAGGCTTCATTCTTGACTCGTTCGAACTTGAAAACAACTTGTAGCTTCATTCTTGACCCGTTTGTACAAGGAAATAACTTGTAAACTCTTGTAGGATCATTCTTAGCTCGTTTGAACATGAAAATAATTCGTTGCAATTTGAGCCTTGATTCTTGACTCGTTCGAACTTGAAAACAACTTGTAGCTTCATTCCTAACCCGTTTGTACAAGCAAACAACTTGTAAACTCTTTTAGGATCATTCTTAGCTCGTTTGAACATGAAAACAATTCATAGCAATTTAAGGCTTCATTCTTGACTCGTTCGGACTTGAAAACTTCCTGTAGCTTCATTCTTGACCCGTTTGTACATGGAAACAACTTGTAAACTCTTGTAGGATCATTCTTAACTCATTTGAACATGAAAATAAGTTGTAAGAATTTGAGGCTTCATTCTTAACTCGTTCAAACTTGAAAACAACTTGTACCTTCATTCTTGACCCGTTTGTACATGGAAACAACTTGTAAACTCTTGTAGGATCATTCTTAACTCATTCGAACATGAAAAAAATTCATAGCAATTTGAGGCTTCATTCTTAACTCGTTCGAACATTAAAACAACTTGTAGCTTCATTCTTGATCCGTTTGTACATGGAAACAACTTGTCACCCCTTGTAGGAGAATTATTGGCTCGTTTGAACATGAAAACAAGTTGCAACAATTTAAGGCTTTATTCTTCACTCGTTCAAACTTGAAAACAACTTAGAGCTTCAGTGTTGACCCGTTTGTACACGGAAACAACTTGTAAACTCTTGTAGGATCATTCTTAGCTCGTTTGAACATGAAAATAATTCATAGCAATTTAAGGCTTCATTCTTGACTCATTCGAACTTGAAAACAAGTTGTAGCTTCATTCTTGACCCGTTTGTACGTGGAAACAACTTGTAAACTATTGTAGGATCATTTTTAACTCATTTGAACATGAATATAAATTGTAACAATTTGAGGCTTCATTCTTAATTCGTTCAAACTTGAAAACAACTTGTAGCTTCATTCTTGACCCGTTTGTACATGGAAACAAGTTGTAAACTCATGTAGGATCATTCTTCGCTCGTTTGAACATGAAAACAATTCGTAGCAATTTGAGACTTCATTCTTGACTAGTTCGAACATGAAAACAACTTGTAGCTTCATTCTTGACCCGTTTGTACATGGAAACAACTTGTAAACTCTTGTAGGATCATTCTTAACTCATTTGAACATGAAAACAAGTCGTTGCAATTTGAGCCTTCATTCTTGACTCGTTCGAACTTGAAAACAACTTGTAGCTTCATTCTTGACCCGTTTTTACATGGATACAACTTGTAAACTCTTGTAGGATCATTCTTAGCTCGTTTGAACATGAAAACAATTCATAGCAATTTAAGGCTTCCTTCTTGACTCGTTCGAACTTGAAAACAACTTGTAGCTTCATTCTTGACCCGTTTGTACATGGAAACAACTTGTAAACTCTTGTAGGATCATTCTTAACTCATTTGAACATGAAAAAAATTCATAGCAATTTAAGGCTTCATTCTTGACTCGTTGGAACTTGAACACAACTTGTAGCTTCATTCTTGACCCGTTTGTACATGGAAACAACTTGTAAACTCTTTTAAGATCATTCTTAACTCATTTGAACATGAAAATATGTTGTAACAATTGGAGGCTTCATTCTTCACTCGTTCAAACTTGAAAACAACTTTGAGCTTCATTGTTGACCCGTTTGTACAAGGAAACAACTTGTAAACTCTTGTAGGATCATTCTTAGCTCGTTTGAACATGAAAATAATTCATAGCAATTTAAGGCTTCATTGTTGACTCGTTCGAACTTGAAAACAACTTGTAGCTTCATTCTTGACCCGTTTGTACATGGAAACAACTTGTAAACTCTTTTAGGATCATTCTTAACTCGTTCAAACTTGAAAACAACTTGTATCTTCATTCTTGACCCGTTTGTACATGGATACAACTTGTAAACTCTTGTAGGATCATTCTTAGCTCGTTTGAACATGAAAACAATTCGTTGCAATTTGAGCCTTCATTCTTGACTCGTTCGAACATGAAAACAACTTGTAGCTTCATTCTTGACCCGTTTGTACATGGAAACAACTTGTAAACTCTTGTAGGATCATTCTTAGCTCGTTTGAACATGAAAACAATTCATAGCAATTTAAGGCTTCATTCTTGACTTATTGGAACTTGAAAACAACTTGTAGCTTCATTCTTGACCCGTTTGTACATGGAAACAACTTTTAAACACTTGTAGGATCATTCTTAACTCATTTGAACATGAAAAAAATTCGTAGCAATTTGAGGCTTCATTCTTAACTCGTTCAGACATTAAAATAACTTGTAGCTTCATTCTTAATCCGTTTGTACATGGAAACAACTTGTAAACCCTTGTAGGAGCATTATTGGCTCGTTTAAACATGAAAGCAAGTTACAACAATTTGAGGCTTCATTCTTCACTCGTTCAAACTTGAAAAAAAGTTAGAGCTTCATTGTTGACCTGTTTGTACATGGAAACAACTTGTAAACTTTTTTAGGATCATTCTTAACTCATTTGAACATGAAAATAAGTTGTAACAATTGGAGGGTTCATTCTTGACTCGTTCGAACTTGAAAACAACTTGTAGCTTCATTCTTAATCCGTTTGTACATGGAAAACACTTGTAAACCCTTGTAGGAGCATTATTGGCTCGTTTAAACATGAAAACAAGTTGCAACAATTTGAGGCTTCATTCTTCACTCGTTCAAACTTGAAAACAACTTAGAGCTTCATTGTTGACCTGTTTGTACAAGGAAACAACTTGTAAACTCTTATAGGATCATTCTTAGCTCGTTTGAACATGAAAATAATTCATAGCAATTTAAGACTTCATTCTTGACTCGTTCGAACTTGAAAATAACCTGTAGCTTCATTCATGACCCGTTTGTACAAGGAAATAACTTGTAAACTCTTGTAGGATCATTCTTAGCTCGTTTGAACATGAAAACAATTCGTAGCAATTTGAGACTTCATTCTTGACTAGTTCGAACATTAAAACAACTTGTAAACTCTTTTAGGATCATTCTTAACTCATTTGATATTGAAAATAAGTTGTAACAATAGGAGGCTTCATTCTTAACTCGTTCAAACATGAAAACAACTTGTATCTTCATTCTTGACCCGTTTATACATGGATACAACTTGTAAAATCTTGTAGGATCATTCTTAGCTCGTTTGAACATGAAAACAATTCGTTGCAATTTGAGCCTTCATTCTTGACTCGTTCGAACTTGAAAACAACTTGTAGCTTCATTCTTGACCCGTTTGTACATGGAAACAACTTGTAAACTCTTGTAGGATCATTATTAACTCATTTGAACATGAAAACAATTCGTTGCAATTTGAGCCTTCATTCTTGACTCGTTGGAACTTGAAAACAACTTGTAGCTTCATTCTTGACCCGTTTGTACATGGAAACAACTTGTAAACTCTTGTAGGATCATTCTTAGCTCGTTTGAACATGAAAAAATTCCTTAGGAATTTAAGGTTTCATTCTTGACTCGTTGGAACTTGAAAACAACTTGTAGCTTCATTCTTGACCCGTTTGTACATGGAAACAACTTTTAAACTCTTGTAGGATCATTCTTAACTCATTTGAACATGAAAAAAATTCGTAGCAATTTGAGGCTTCATTCTCAACTCGTTCGAACTTGAAAACAACTTGTAGCTTCATTCTTGACCCGTTTGTACATGGAAACAACTTGTAAACTCTTGTAGGATCATTCTTAGCTCGTTTGAACATGAAAACAATTCGTTGCAATTTGAGCCTTCATTCTTGACTCGTTCGAACTTGCAAACAACTTGTAGCTTCATTCTTGACCCGTTTGTACATGGAAACAACTTTTAAACTCTTGTAGGATCATTCTTAACTCATTTGAACATGAAAACAATTCCTTGCAATTTGAGCCTTCATTCTTGACTCTTTCGAACATGAAAACAACTTGTAGCTTCATTCTTGACCCGTTTGTACATGGAAACAACTTGTAAACTCTTGTAGGATCATTCTTAGCTCGTTTGAACATGAAAATAATTCATAGCAATTTAAGGCTTCATTGTTGACTCGTTCGAACTTGAAAACAACTTGTAGCTTCATTCTTGACCCGTTTGTACATGGAAACAACTTGTAAACTCTTTTAGGATCATTCTTAACTCATTTGAACATGAAAATAAGTTGTAACAATTGGAGGGTTCATTCTTAACTCGTTCAAACTTGAAAACAACTTGTATCTTCATTCTTGACCCGTTTGTACATGGATACAACTTGTAAACTCTTGTAGGATCATTCTTAGCTCGTTTGAACATGAAAACAATTCGTTGCAATTTGAGCCTTCATTCTTGACTCGTTCGAACTTGAAAACAACTTGTAGCTTCATTCTTGACCCGTTTGTACATGGAAACAACTTGTAAACTCTTGTAGGATCATTATTAACTCATTTGAACATGAAAACAATTCGTTGCAATTTGAGCCTTCATTCTTGACTCGTTGGAACTTGAAAACAACTTGTAGCTTCATTCTTGACCCGTTTGTACATGGAAACAACTTGTAAACTCTTGTAGGATCATTCTTAACTCGTTTGAACATGAAAAAATTCCATAGGAATTTAAGGTTTCATTCTTGACTCGTTGGAACTTGAAAACAACTTGTAGCTTCATTCTTGACCCGTTTGTACATGGAAACAACTTTTAAACTCTTGTAGGATCATTCTTAACTCATTTGAACATGAAAAAAATTCGTAGCAATTTGAGGCTTCATTCTCAACTCGTTCGAACTTGAAAACAACTTGTAGCTTCATTCTTGACCCGTTTGTACATGGAAACAACTTGTAAACTCTTGTAGGATCATTCTTAGCTCGTTTGAACATGAAAACAATTCGTTGCACTTTGAGCCTTCATTCTTGACTCGTTCGAACTTGCAAACAACTTGTAGCTTCATTCTTGACCCGTTTGTACATGGAAACAACTTTTAAACTCTTGTAGGATCATTCTTAACTCATTTGAACATGAAAACAATTCCTTGCAATTTGAGCCTTCATTCTTGACTCGTTCGAACATGAAAACAACTTGTAGCTTCATTCTTGACCCGTTTGTACATGGAAACAACTTGTAAACTCTTGTAGGATCATTCTTAGCTCGTTTGAACATGAAAACAATTCATAGCAATTTAAGGCTTCATTCTTGACTTATTGGAACTTGAAAACAACTTGTAGCTTCATTCTTGACCCGTTTGTACATGGAAACAACTTTTAAACACTTGTAGGATCATTCTTAACTCATTTGAACATGAAAAAAATTCGTAGCAATTTGAGGCTTCATTCTTAACTCGTTCGGACATTAAAATAACTTGTAGCTTCATTCTTAATCCGTTTGTACATGGAAACAACTTGTAAACCCTTGTAGGAGCATTATTGGCTCGTTTAAACATGAAAGCAAGTTAAAACAATTTGAGGCTTCATTCTTCACTCGTTCAAACTTGAAAAAAAGTTAGAGCTTCATTGTTGACCTGTTTGTACATGGAAACAACTTGTAAACTTTTTTAGGATCATTCTTAACTCATTTGAACATGAAAATAAGTTGTAACAATTGGAGGGTTCATTCTTGACTCGTTCGAACTTGAAAACAACTTGTAGCTTCATTCTTAATCCGTTTGTACATGGAAAACACTTGTAAACCCTTGTAGGAGCATTATTGGCTCGTTTAAACATGAAAACAAGTTGCAACAATTTGAGGCTTCATTCTTCACTCGTTCAAACTTGAAAACAACTTAGAGCTTCATTGTTGACCTGTTTGTACAAGGAAACAACTTGTAAACTCTTATAGGATCATTCTTAGCTCGTTTGAACATGAAAATAATTCATAGCAATTTAAGACTTCATTCTTGACTCGTTCGAACTTGAAAATAACCTGTAGCTTCATTCATGACCCGTTTGTACAAGGAAATAACTTGTAAACTCTTGTAGGATCATTCTTAGCTCGTTTGAACATGAAAACAATTCGTAGCAATTTGAGACTTCATTCTTGACTAGTTCGAACATTAAAACAACTTGTAAACTCTTTTAGGATCATTCTTAACTCATTTGAACATGAAAATAAGTTGTAACAATAGGAGGCTTCATTCTTAACTCGTTCAAACATGAAAACAACTTGTATCTTCATTCTTGACCCGTTTATACATGGATACAACTTGTAAAATCTTGTAGGATCATTCTTAGCTCGTTTGAACATGAAAACAATTCGTTGCAATTTGAGCCTTCATTCTTGACTCGTTCGAACTTGAAAACAACTTGTAGCTTCATTCTTGACCCGTTTGTACATGGAAACAACTTGTAAACTCTTGTAGGATCATTATTAACTCATTTGAACATGAAAACAATTCGTTGCAATTTGAGCCTTCATTCTTGACTCGTTGGAACTTGAAAACAACTTGTAGCTTCATTCTTGACCCGTTTGTACATGGAAACAACTTGTAAACTCTTGTAGGATCATTCTTAGCTCGTTTGAACATGAAAAAATTCCTTAGGAATTTAAGGTTTCATTCTTGACTCGTTGGAACTTAAAAACAACTTGTAGCTTCATTCTTGACCCGTTTGTACATGGAAACAACTTTTAAACTCTTGTAGGATCATTCTTAACTCATTTGAACATGAAAAAAATTCGTAGCAATTTGAGGATTCATTCTCAACTCGTTCGAACTTGAAAACAACTTGTAGCTTCATTCTTGACCCGTTTGTACATGGAAACAACTTGTAAACTCTTGTAGGATCATTCTTAGCTCGTTTGAACATGAAAACAATTCGTTGCAATTTGAGCCTTCATTCTTGACTCGTTCGAACTTGCAAACAACTTGTAGCTTCATTCTTGACCCGTTTGTACATGGAAACAACTTTTAAACTCTTGTAGGATCATTCTTAACTCATTTGAACATGAAAACAATTCCTTGCAATTTGAGCCTTCATTCTTGACTCTTTCGAACATGAAAACAACTTGTAGCTTCATTCTTGACCCGTTTGTACATGGAAACAACTTGTAAACTCTTGTAGGATCATTCTTAGCTCGTTTGAACAGGAAAATAATTCATAGCAATTTAAGGCTTCATTGTTGACTCGTTCGAACTTGAAAACAACTTGTAGCTTCATTCTTGACCCGTTTGTACATGGAAACAACTTGTAAACTCTTTTAGGATCATTCTTAACTCATTTGAACATGAAAATAAGTTGTAACAATTGGAGGGTTCATTCTTAACTCGTTCAAACTTGAAAACAACTTGTAGCTTCATTCTTGACCCGTTTGTACATGGAAACAACTTTTAAACTCTTGTAGGATCATTCTTAACTCATTTGAACATGAAAAAAATTCGTAGCAATTTGAGGCTTCATTCTCAACTCGTTCGAACTTGAAAACAACTTGTAGCTTCATTCTTGACCCGTTTGTACATGGAAACAACTTGTAAACTCTTGTAGGATCATTCTTAGCTCGTTTGAACATGAAAACAATTCGTTGCACTTTGAGCCTTCATTCTTGACTCGTTCGAACTTGCAAACAACTTGTAGCTTCATTCTTGACCCGTTTGTACATGGAAACAACTTGTAAACTCTTGTAGGATCATTCTTAACTCGTTTGAACATGAAAAAATTCCATAGGAATTTAAGGTTTCATTCTTGACTCGTTGGAACTTGAAAACAACTTGTAGCTTCATTCTTGACCCGTTTGTACATGGAAACAACTTTTAAACTCTTGTAGGATCATTCTTAACTCATTTGAACATGAAAAAAATTCGTAGCAATTTGAGGCCTCATTCTCAACTCGTTCGAACTTGAAAACAACTTGTAGCTTCATTCTTGACCCGTTTGTACATGGAAACAACTTGTAAACTCTTGTAGGATCATTCTTAGCTCGTTTGAACATGAAAATAATTCATAGCAATTTAAGGCTTCATTGTTGACTCGTTCGAACTTGAAAACAACTTGTAGCTTCATTCTTGACCCGTTTGTACATGGAAACAACTTGTAAACTCTTTTAGGATCATTCTTAACTCATTTGAACATGAAAATAAGTTGTAACAATTGGAGGGTTCATTCTTAACTCGTTCAAACTTGAAAACAACTTGTATCTTCATTCTTGACCCGTTTGTACATGGATACAACTTGTAAACTCTTGTAGGATCATTCTTAGCTCGTTTGAACATGAAAACAATTCGTTGCAATTTGAGCCTTCATTCTTGACTCGTTCGAACTTGAAAACAACTTGTAGCTTCATTCTTGACCCGTTTGTACATGGAAACAACTTGTAAACTCTTGTAGGATCATTATTAACTCATTTGAACATGAAAACAATTCGTTGCAATTTGAGCCTTCATTCTTGACTCGTTGGAACTTGAAAACAACTTGTAGCTTCATTCTTGACCCGTTTGTACATGGAAACAACTTGTAAACTCTTGTAGGATCATTCTTAACTCGTTTGAACATGAAAAAATTCCATAGGAATTTAAGGTTTCATTCTTGACTCGTTGGAACTTGAAAACAACTTGTAGCTTCATTCTTGACCCGTTTGTACATGGAAACAACTTTTAAACTCTTGTAGGATCATTCTTAACTCATTTGAACATGAAAAAAATTCGTAGCAATTTGAGGCTTCATTCTCAACTCGTTCGAACTTGAAAACAACTTGTAGCTTCATTCTTGACCCGTTTGTACATGGAAACAACTTGTAAACTCTTGTAGGATCATTCTTAGCTCGTTTGAACATGAAAACAATTCGTTGCACTTTGAGCCTTCATTCTTGACTCGTTCGAACTTGCAAACAACTTGTAGCTTCATTCTTAACCCGTTTGTACATGGAAACAACTTTTAAACTCTTGTAGGATCATTCTTAACTCATTTGAACATGAAAACAATTCCTTGCAATTTGAGCCTTCATTCTTGACTCGTTCGAACATGAAAACAACTTGTAGCTTCATTCTTGACCCGTTTGTACATGGAAACAACTTGTAAACTCTTGTAGGATCATTCTTAGCTCGTTTGAACATGAAAACAATTCATAGCAATTTAAGGCTTCATTCTTGACTTATTGGAACTTGAAAACAACTTGTAGCTTCATTCTTGACCCGTTTGTACATGGAAACAACTTTTAAACACTTGTAGGATCATTCTTAACTCATTTGAACATGAAAAAAATTCGTAGCAATTTGAGGCTTCATTCTTAACTCGTTCGGACATTAAAATAACTTGTAGCTTCATTCTTAATCCGTTTGTACATGGAAACAACTTGTAAACCCTTGTAGGAGCATTATTGGCTCGTTTAAACATGAAAGCAAGTTAAAACAATTTGAGGCTTCATTCTTCACTCGTTCAAACTTGAAAAAAAGTTAGAGCTTCATTGTTGACCTGTTTGTACATGGAAACAACTTGTAAACTTTTTTAGGATCATTCTTAACTCATTTGAACATGAAAATAAGTTGTAACAATTGGAGGGTTCATTCTTGACTCGTTCGAACTTGAAAACAACTTGTAGCTTCATTCTTAATCCGTTTGTACATGGAAAACACTTGTAAACCCTTGTAGGAGCATTATTGGCTCGTTTAAACATGAAAACAAGTTGCAACAATTTGAGGCTTCATTCTTCACTCGTTCAAACTTGAAAACAACTTAGAGCTTCATTGTTGACCTGTTTGTACAAGGAAACAACTTGTAAACTCTTATAGGATCATTCTTAGCTCGTTTGAACATGAAAATAATTCATAGCAATTTAAGACTTCATTCTTGACTCGTTCGAACTTGAAAATAACCTGTAGCTTCATTCATGACCCGTTTGTACAAGGAAATAACTTGTAAACTCTTGTAGGATCATTCTTAGCTCGTTTGAACATGAAAACAATTCGTAGCAATTTGAGACTTCATTCTTGACTAGTTCGAACATTAAAACAACTTGTAAACTCTTTTAGGATCATTCTTAACTCATTTGAACATGAAAATAAGTTGTAACAATAGGAGGCTTCATTCTTAACTCGTTCAAACATGAAAACAACTTGTATCTTCATTCTTGACCCGTTTATACATGGATACAACTTGTAAAATCTTGTAGGATCATTCTTAGCTCGTTTGAACATGAAAACAATTCGTTGCAATTTGAGCCTTCATTCTTGACTCGTTCGAACTTGAAAACAACTTGTAGCTTCATTCTTGACCCGTTTGTACATGGAAACAACTTGTAAACTCTTGTAGGATCATTATTAACTCATTTGAACATGAAAACAATTCGTTGCAATTTGAGCCTTCATTCTTGACTCGTTGGAACTTGAAAACAACTTGTAGCTTCATTCTTGACCCGTTTGTACATGGAAACAACTTGTAAACTCTTGTAGGATCATTCTTAGCTCGTTTGAACATGAAAAAATTCCTTAGGAATTTAAGGTTTCATTCTTGACTCGTTGGAACTTAAAAACAACTTGTAGCTTCATTCTTGACCCGTTTGTACATGGAAACAACTTTTAAACTCTTGTAGGATCATTCTTAACTCATTTGAACATGAAAAAAATTCGTAGCAATTTGAGGATTCATTCTCAACTCGTTCGAACTTGAAAACAACTTGTAGCTTCATTCTTGACCCGTTTGTACATGGAAACAACTTGTAAACTCTTGTAGGATCATTCTTAGCTCGTTTGAACATGAAAACAATTCGTTGCAATTTGAGCCTTCATTCTTGACTCGTTCGAACTTGCAAACAACTTGTAGCTTCATTCTTGACCCGTTTGTACATGGAAACAACTTTTAAACTCTTGTAGGATCATTCTTAACTCATTTGAACATGAAAACAATTCCTTGCAATTTGAGCCTTCATTCTTGACTCTTTCGAACATGAAAACAACTTGTAGCTTCATTCTTGACCCGTTTGTACATGGAAACAACTTGTAAACTCTTGTAGGATCATTCTTAGCTCGTTTGAACAGGAAAATAATTCATAGCAATTTAAGGCTTCATTGTTGACTCGTTCGAACTTGAAAACAACTTGTAGCTTCATTCTTGACCCGTTTGTACATGGAAACAACTTGTAAACTCTTTTAGGATCATTCTTAACTCATTTGAACATGAAAATAAGTTGTAACAATTGGAGGGTTCATTCTTAACTCGTTCAAACTTGAAAACAACTTGTATCTTCATTCTTGACCCGTTTGTACATGGATACAACTTGTAAACTCTTGTAGGATCATTCTTAGCTCGTTTGAACATGAAAACAATTCGTTGCAATTTGAGCCTTCATTCTTGACTCGTTCGAACTTGAAAACAACTTGTAGCTTCATTCTTGACCCGTTTGTACATGGAAACAACTTGTAAACTCTTGTAGGATCATTATTAACTCATTTGAACATGAAAACAATTCGTTGCAATTTGAGCCTTCATTCTTGACTCGTTGGAACTTGAAAACAACTTGTAGCTTCATTCTTGACCCGTTTGTACATGGAAACAACTTGTAAACTCTTGTAGGATCATTCTTAACTCGTTTGAACATGAAAAAATTCCATAGGAATTTAAGGTTTCATTCTTGACTCGTTGGAACTTGAAAACAACTTGTAGCTTCATTCTTGACCCGTTTGTACATGGAAACAACTTTTAAACTCTTGTAGGATCATTCTTAACTCATTTGAACATGAAAAAAATTCGTAGCAATTTGAGGCCTCATTCTCAACTCGTTCGAACTTGAAAACAACTTGTAGCTTCATTCTTGACCCGTTTGTACATGGAAACAACTTGTAAACTCTTGTAGGATCATTCTTAGCTCGTTTGAACATGAAAACAATTCGTTGCACTTTGAGCCTTCATTCTTGACTCGTTCGAACTTGCAAACAACTTGTAGCTTCATTCTTGACCCGTTTGTACATGGAAACAACTTTTAAACTCTTGTAGGATCATTCTTAACTCATTTGAACATGAAAACAATTCCTTGCAATTTGAGCCTTCATTCTTGACTCGTTCGAACATGAAAACAACTTGTAGCTTCATTCTTGACCCGTTTGTACATGGAAACAACTTGTAAACTCTTGTAGGATCATTCTTAGCTCGTTTGAATATTAAAACAATTCATAGCAATTTAAGGCTTCATTCTTGACTTATTGGAACTTGAAAACAACTTGTAGCTTCATTCTTGACCCGTTTGTACATGGAAACAACTTTTAAACACTTGTAGGATCATTCTTAACTCATTTGAACATGAAAAAAATTCGTAGCAATTTGAGGCTTCATTCTTAACTCGTTCGAACATTAAAACAACTTGTAGCTTCATTCTTGATCCGTTTGTACATGGAAACAACTTGTCAACCCTTGTAGGAGCATTATTGGCTCGTTTTAACATGAAAACAAGTTACAACAATTTGAGGCTTCATTCTTCACTCGTTCAAACTTGAAAAAAACTTAGAGCTTCATTGTTGACCTGTTTGTACATGGAAACAACTTGTAAACTTTTTTAGGATCATTCTTAACTCATTTGAACATGAAAATAAGTTGTAACAATTGGAGGGTTCATTCTTAACTCGTTCAAACTTGAAAACAACTTGTATCTTCATTCTTGACCCGTTTGTACATGGATACAACTTGAAAACTCTTGTAGTATCATTCTTAGCTCGTTTGAACATGAAAACAATTCGTTGCAATTTGAGCCTTCATTCTTGACTCGTTCGAACTTGAAAACAACTTGTAGCTTCATTCTTAATCCGTTTGTACATGGAAACAACTTGTAAACCGTTGTAGGTGCATTATTGGCTCGTTTAAACATGAAAACAAGTTGCAACAATTTGAGGCTTCATTCTTCACTCGTTCAAACTTGAAAACAACTTAGAGCTTCATTGTTGACCTGTTTGTACAAGGAAACAACTTGTAAACTCTTGTAGGATCATTCTTAGCTCGTTTGAACATGAAAACAATTCGTTGCAATTTGAGCCTTCATTCTTGACTCGTTCGAACTTGAAAACAACTTGTAGCTTCATTCTTAATCCGTTTGTACATGGAAACAACTTGTAAACCCTTGTAGGAGCATTATTGGCTCGTTTAAAAATGAAAACAAGTTGCAACAATTTTAGGCTTCATTCTTCACTCGTTCAAACTTGAAAACAACTTAGAGCTTCATTGTTGACCTGTTTGTACAAGGAAACAACTTGTAAACTCTTATAGGATCATTCTTAGCTCGTTTGAACATGAAAATAATTCATAGCAATTTAAGACTTCATTCTTGACTCGTTCGAACTTGAAAACAACTTGTAGCTTCATTCTTGACCTGTTTGTACATGGAAACAACTTGTAAACTCTTTTAGGATCATTCTTAACTCATTTGAACATGAAAATAAGTTGTAACAATAGGAGGCTTCATTCTTAACTCGTTCAAACTTGAAAACAACTTGTATCTTCATTCTTGACCCGTTTGTACATGGATACAACTTGTAAAATCTTGTAGGATGATTCTTAGCTCGTTTGAACATGAAAACAATTTGTTGCAATTTGAGACTTCATTCTTGATTCGTTCGAACTTGAAAACAAATTGTAGTTTCATTCTTGACCCGTTTGTACATGGAAAAACCTTGTAAACTCTTGTAGGATCATTCTTAACTCGTTTGAACATGAAAAAAATTCATAGCAATTTAAGGCTTCATTCTTGACTTGTTCGAACTTGAAAACAACTTGTAGCTTCATTCTTGACCCGTTTGTACAAGGAAATAACTTGTAAACTCTTGTAGGATCATTCTTAGCTCGTTTGAACATGAAAAAATTCCATAGGAATTTAAGGTTTCATTCTTGACTCGTTGGACCTTGAAAACAACTTGTAGCTTCATTCTTGACCCGTTTGTACATGGAAACAACTTTTAAACTCTATAGGATCATTCTTAACTCATTTGAACATGAAAAAAATTCGTAGCAATTTGAGGCTTCATTGTTGACCCGTTTGTACAAGGAAACAACTTGTAAACTCTTGTAGGATCATTCTTAGCTCGTTTGAACATGAAAATAATTCATAGCAATTTAAGGCTTCATTGTTGACTCGTTCGAACTTGAAAACAACTTGTAGCTTCATTCTTGACCCGTTTGTACATGGAAACAACTTGTAAACTCTTGTAGGATCATTCTTAGCTCGTTTGAACATGAAAATAATTCATAGCAATTTAAGGCTTCATTGTTGACTCGTTCGAACTTGAAAACAACTTGTAGCTTCATTCTTGACCCGTTTGTACATGGAAACAACCTTTAAACTCTTTTAGGATCATTCTTAACTCATTTGAACATGAAAATAAGTTGTAACAATTGGAGGGTTCATTCTTAACTCGTTCAAACTTGAAAACAACTTGTATCTTCATTCTTGACCCGTTTGTACATGGAAACAACTTGTAAACTCTTGTAGGATCATTCTTAAATCATTCGAACATGAAAAAAATTCATAGCAATTTGAGGCTTCATTCTTAACTCGTTCGAACATTAAAACAACTTGTAGCTTCATTCTTGATCCGTTTGTACATGGAAACAACTTGTCAACCCTTGTAGGAGCATTATTGGCTCGTTTGAACATGAAAACAAGTTGCAACAATTTGAGACTTCATTCTTCACTCGTTCAAACTTGAAAACAACTTAGAGCTTCAGTGTTGACCCGTTTGTTCACGGAAACAACTTGTAAACTCTGTAGGATCATTCTTAGCTCGTTTGAACATGAAAATAATTCACAGCAATTTAAGGCTTCATTCTTGACTCGTTCGAACTTGAAAAGAAGTTGTAGCTTCATTCTTGACCCGTTTGACGTGGAAACAATTTGTAAACTCTTGTAGGATCATTCTTAACTCATTTGAACATGAATATAAATTGTAACAATTTGAGGCTTCATTCTTAATTCGTTCAAACTTGAAAACAACTTGTAGCTTCATTCTTGACCCGTTTGTACATCGAAACAAGTTGTAAACTCATGTAGGATCATTCTTAGCTCGTTTGAACATGAAAACAATTCGTAGCAATTTGAGACTTCATTCTTGACTAGTTCGAACATTAAAACAACTTGTAGCTTCATTCTTGACCCGTTTGTACATGGAAACAACTTGTAAACTCTTGTAGGATCATTCTTACCTCATTTGAACATGAAAAAAATTCATAGCAATTTGAGGCTTCATTCTTAACTCGTTCGAACATTAAAACAACTTGTAGCTTCATTCTTGATCCGTTTGTACATGGAAACAACTTGTCAACCCTTGTAGGAGCATTATTGGCTCGTTTTAACATGAAAACAAGTTGCAACAATTTGAGGTTTCATTCTTCACTCGTTCAAACTTGAAAACAACTTAGAGATTCATTGTTAACCCGTTTGTACACGGAAACAACTTGTAAACTCTTGTAGGATCATTCTTAACTCGTTTGAACATGAAAAAAATTCATAGCAATTTAAGGCTTCATTCTTGACTTGTTCGAACTTGAAAACAACTTGTAGCTTCATTCTTGACCCGTTTGTACAAGGAAATAACTTGTAAACTCTTGTAGGATCATTCTTAGCTCGTTTGAACATGAAAACAATTCGTTGCAATTTGAGCCTTGATTCTTGACTCGTTCGAACTTGAAAACAACTTGTAGCTTCATTCCTTACCCGTTTGTACAAGGAAACAACTTGTAAACTCTTTTAGGATCATTCTTAGCTCGTTTGAACATGAAAACAATTCATAGCAATTTAAGGCTTCATTCTTGACTCGTTCGGACTTGAAAACAACCTGTAGCTTCATTCTTGACCCGTTTTTACATGGAAACAACTTGTAAACTCTTGTAGGATCATTCTTAACTCATTTGAACATGAAAATAAGTTGTAAGAATTGGAGGCTTCATTCTTAACTCGTTCAAACTTGAAAACAACTTGTATATTCATTCTTGACCTGTTTGTACATAGAAACAACTTGTAAACTCATGTAGGATCATTCTTAGCTCGTTTGAACATGAAAACAATTCATAGCAATTTAAGGCTTCATTCTTGACTCGTTCGAACTTGAAAACAAGTTGTAGCTTCATTCTTGACCCGTTTGTACATTGAAACAACTTGTAAACTCTTGTAGTATCATTCTTAACTCATTTGAACATGAAAAAAATTCATTGCAATTTGAGGCTTCATTCTTAACTCGTTCGAACATTAAAACAACTTGTAGCTTCATCCTTGATCCGTTTGTACATGGAAACAACTTGTCAACCCTTGTAGGAGCATTATTGGCTCGTTTGAACATGAAAACAGGTTGCAACAATTTGAGGCTTCATTCTTCACTCGTTCAAACTTGAAAACAACTTTGAGCTTCATTGTTGACCCGTTTGTACAAGGAAACAACTTGTAAACTCTTGTAGGATCATTCTTAGCTCGTTTGAACATGAAAATAATTCATAGCAATTTAAGGCTTCATTGTTGACTCGTTCGAACTTGAAAACAATTAGTAGCTTCATTCTTGACCCGTTTGTACATGGAAACAACTTGTAAACTCTTTTAGGATCATTCTTAACTCATTTGAACATGAAAATAAGTTGTAACAATTGGAGGGTTCATTCTTAACTCGTTCAAACTTGAAAACAACTTGTATCTTCATTCTTGACCCGTTTGTACATGGAAACAACTTGTAAACTCTTGTAGGATCATTCTTAAATCATTTGAACATGAAAAAAATTCATAGCAATTTGAGGCTTCATTCTTAACTCGTTCGAACATTAAAACAACTTGTAGCTTCATTCTTGATCCGTTTGTACATGGAAACAACTTGTCAACCCTTGTAGGAGAATTATTGGCTCGTTTGAACATGAAAACAAGTTGCAACAATTTGAGGCTTCATTCTTCACTCGTTCAAACTTGAAAACAACTTAGAGCTTCAGTGTTGACCCGTTTATACACGGAAACAACTTGTAAACTCTGTAGGATCATTCTTAGCTCGTTTGAACATGAAAATAATTCATAGCAATTTAAGGCATCATTCTTGACTCGTTCGAACTTGAAAAGAAGTTGTAGCTTCATTCTTGACCCGTTTGACGTGGAAACAATTTGTAAACTCTTTTAGGATCATTCTTAACTCATTTGAACATGAATATAAATTGTAACAATTTGAGGCTTCATTCTTAATTCGTTCAAACTTGAAAACAACTTGTAGCTTCATTCTTGCCCCGTTTGTACATGGAAACAAGTTGTAAACTCATGTAGGATCATTCTTAGCTCGTTTGAACATGAAAACAATTCGTAGCAATTTGAGACTTCATTCTTGACTAGTTCGAACATTAAAACAACTTGTAGCTTCATTCTTGACCCGTTTGTACATGGAAACAACTTGTAAACTCTTGTAGGATCATTCTTAACTCATTTGAACATGAAAAAAATTCATAGCAATTTGAGGCTTCATTCTTAACTCGTTCGAACATTAAAACAAGTTGTAGCTTCATTCTTGATCTGTTTGTACATGGAAACAACTTGTCAACCCTTATAGGAGCATTATTGGCTCGTTTGAACATGAAAACAAGTTGCAACAATTTGAGGCTTCATTCTTCACTCGTTCAAACTTGAAAACAACTTAGAGCTTCAGTGTTGACCCGTTTGTACACGGAAACAACTTGTAAACTCTTGTAGGATCATTCTTAGCTCGTTTGAACATGAAAATAATTCATAGCAATTTAAGACTTCATTCTTGACTCGTTCGAACTTGAAAACAAGTTGTAGCTTCATTCTTGACACGTTTGTACGTGGAAACAACATGTAAACTCTTGTAGGATCATTCTTAACTCATTTGAACATGAATATAAATTGTAACAATTTGAGGCTTCATTCTTAACTCGTTCAAACTTGAAAATAACTTGTAGCTTCATTCTTGACCCGTTTGTACATGGAAACAAGTTGTAAACTCATGTAGGATTATTCTTAGCTCGTTTGAACATGAAAACAATTCGTAGCAATTTGAGACTTCATTCTTGACTAGTTCGAACATTAAAACAACTTGTAGCTTCATTCTTGACCCGTTTGTACATGGAAATAACTTGTAAACTCTTGTAGGATCATTCTTAACTCATTTGAACATGAAAATAAATTGTAACAATTTGAGGCTTCATTCTTAACTCGTTCAAACTTGAAAACAACTTGTAGCTTCATTCTTGACCCGGTTGTACATGGAAACAAGTTGTAAACTCATGTAGGATCATTCTTAGCTCGTTTGAACATGAAAACAATTCATAGCAATTTAAGGCTTCATTCTTGACTCGTTCGAACTTGAAAACAAGTTGTAGCTTCATTCTTGACCCGTTTGTACATGGAAACAACTTGTAAACTCTTGTAGGATCATTCTTAACTCATTTGAACATGAAAAAAATTCATAGCAATTTGAGGCTTCATTCTTAACTCGTTCGAACATTAAAACAACTTGTAGCTTCATTCTTGATCCGTTTGTACATGGAAACAACTTGTCAACCCTTGTAGGAGCATTATTGGCTCGTTTGAACATGAAAACAAGTTGCAACAATTTGAGGCTTCATTCTTCACTCGTTCAAACTTGAAAACAACTTAGAGATTCATTGTTAACCCGTTTGTACACGGAAACAACTTGTAAACTCTTGTAGGATCATTCTTAACTCGTTTGAACATGAAAAAAATTCATAGCAATTTAAGGCTTCATTCTTGACTCGTTCGAACTTGAAAACAAGTTGTAGCTTCATTCTTGAGCCGTTTGTACATGGAAACAACTTGTAAACTCTTTTAGGATCATTCTTAACTCATTTGAACATGAAAATAAGTTGTAACAATTGGAGGGTTCATTCTTAACTCTTTCAAACTTGAAAACAACTTGTATCTTCATTATTGACCCGTTTGTACATGGAAACAACTTGTAAACTCTTGTAGGATCATTCTTAAATCATTTGAACATGAAAAAAATTCATAGCAATTTGAGGCTTCATTCTTAACTCGTTCGAACATTAAAACAACTTGTAGCTTCATTCTTGATCCGTTTGTACATGGAAACAACTTGTCAACCCTTGTAGGAGCATTATTGGCTCGTTTGAACATGAAAATAAGTTGTAACAATTGGAGGGTTCATTCTTAACTCGTTCAAACTTAAAAACAACTTGTAGCTTCATTCTTGACCCGTTTGTACATGGAAATAACTTGTAAACTCTTGTAGGACCATTCTTAACTCATTTGAACATGAAAATAAATTGTAACAATTTGAGGCTTCATTCTTAACTCGTTCTAACTTGAAAACAACTTGTAGCTTCATTCTTGACCCGGTTGTACATGGAAACAAGTTGTTAACTCATGTAGGATCATTCTTATCTCGTTTGAACATGAAAACAATTCATAGCAATTTAAGGCTTCATTCTTGACTCGTTCGAACTTGAAAACAAGTTGTAGCTTCATTCTTGACCCGTTTGTACATGGAAACAACTTGTAAACTCTTGTAGGATCATTCTTAACTCATTTGAACATGAAAAAAATTCATAGCAATTTGAGGCTTCATTCTTAACTCGTTCGAACATTAAAACAACTTGTAGCTTCATTCTTGATCCGTTTGTACATGGAAACAACTTGTCAACCCTTGTAGGAGCATTATTGGCACGTTTGAACATGAAAACAAGTTGCAACAATTTGAGGCTTCATTCTTCGCTCGTTCAAACTTGAAAACAACTTAGAGATTCATTGTTAACCCGTTTGTACACGAAAACAACTTGTAAACTCTGGTAGGATCATTCTTAACTCGTTTGAACATGAAAAAAATTCATAGCAATTTAAGGCCTCATTCTTGACTCGTTCGAACTTGAAAACAACTTGTAGCTTCATTCTTGACCCGTTTGTACATGGAAATAACTTGTAAACTCTTGTAGGATCATTCTTAACTCATTTGAACATGAAGATAAATTGTAACAATTTGAGGCTTCATTCTTAACTCGTTCAAACTTGAAAACAACTTGTAGCTTCATTCTTGACCCGGTTGTACATGGAAACAAGTTGTAAACTCTTGTAGGATCATTCTTAAATCATTTGAACATGAAAAAAATTCATAGCAATTTGAGGCTTCATTCTTAACTCGTTCGAACATTAAAACAACTTGTAGCTTCATTCTTGATCCGTTTGTACATGGAAACAACTTGTCAACCCTTGTAGGAGCATTATTGGCTCGTTTGAACATGAAAATAAGTTGTAACAATTGGAGGGTTCATTCTTAACTCGTTCAAACTTGAAAACAACTTGTAGCTTCATTCTTGACCCGTTTGTACATGGAAATAACTTGTAAACTCTTGTAGGATCATTCTTAACTCATTTGAACATGAAGATAAATTGTAACAATTTGAGGCTTCATTCTTAACTCGTTCAAACTTGAAAACAACTTGTAGCTTCATTCTTGACCCGGTTGTACATGGAAACAAGTTGTAAACTCTTGTAGGATCATTCTTAAATCATTTGAACATGAAAAAAATTCATAGCAATTTGAGGCTTCATTCTTAACTCGTTCGAACATTAAAACAACTTGTAGCTTCATTCTTGATCCGTTTGTACATGGAAACAACTTGTCAACCCTTGTAGGAGCATTATTGGCTCGTTTGAACATGAAAACAAGTTGCAACAATTTGAGGCTTCATTCTTCACTCGTTCAAACTTGAAAACAACTTAGAGATTCATTGTTAACCCGTTTGTACACGGAAACAACTTGTAAACTCTTGTAGGATCATTCTTAACTCGTTTGAACATGAAAAAAATTCATAGCAATTTAAGGCTTCATTCTTGACTCGTTCGAACTTGAAAACAAGTTGTAGCTTCATTCTTGAGCCGTTTGTACATGGAAACAACTTGTAAACTCTTTTAGGATCATTCTTAACTCATTTGAACATGAAAATAAGTTGTAACAATTGGAGGGTTCATTCTTAACTCTTTCAAACTTGAAAACAACTTGTATCTTCATTATTGACCCGTTTGTACATGGAAACAACTTGTAAACTCTTGTAGGATCATTCTTAAATCATTTGAACATGAAAAAAATTCATAGCAATTTGAGGCTTCATTCTTAACTCGTTCGAACATTAAAACAACTTGTAGCTTCATTCTTGATCCGTTTGTACATGGAAACAACTTGTCAACCCTTGTAGGAGCATTATTGGCTCGTTTGAACATGAAAATAAGTTGTAACAATTGGAGGGTTCATTCTTAACTCGTTCAAACTTGAAAACAACTTGTAGCTTCATTCTTGACCCGTTTGTACATGGAAATAACTTGTAAACTCTTGTAGGATCATTCTTAACTCATTTGAACATGAAAATAAATTGTAACAATTTGAGGCTTCATTCTTAACTCGTTCTAACTTGAAAACAACTTGTAGCTTCATTCTTGACCCGGTTGTACATGGAAACAAGTTGTTAACTCATGTAGGATCATTCTTATCTCGTTTGAACATGAAAACAATTCATAGCAATTTAAGGCTTCATTCTTGACTCGTTCGAACTTGAAAACAAGTTGTAGCTTCATTCTTGACCCGTTTGTACATGGAAACAACTTGTAAACTCTTGTAGGATCATTCTTAACTCATTTGAACATGAAAAAAATTCATAGCAATTTGAGGCTTCATTCTTAACTCGTTCGAACATTAAAACAACTTGTAGCTTCATTCTTGATCCGTTTGTACATGGAAACAACTTGTCAACCCTTGTAGGAGCATTATTGGCACGTTTGAACATGAAAACAAGTTGCAACAATTTGAGGCTTCATTCTTCGCTCGTTCAAACTTGAAAACAACTTAGAGATTCATTGTTAACCCGTTTGTACACGAAAACAACTTGTAAACTCTG
The DNA here is from genome assembly GCA_028671895.1 of Oenanthe sinensis. Lineage (NCBI taxonomy): Eukaryota > Viridiplantae > Streptophyta > Magnoliopsida > Apiales > Apiaceae > Oenanthe > Oenanthe sinensis. The sequence goes on along the minus strand of CM053799.1, from coordinate 29,275,868 downwards.
GTAGGATCATTCTTAACTCGTTTGAACATGAAAAAAATTCATAGCAATTTAAGGCCTCATTCTTGACTCGTTCGAACTTGAAAACAACTTGTAGCTTCATTCTTGACCCGTTTGTACATGGAAATAACTTGTAAACTCTTGTAGGATCATTCTTAACTCATTTGAACATGAAGATAAATTGTAACAATTTGAGGCTTCATTCTTAACTCGTTCAAACTTGAAAACAACTTGTAGCTTCATTCTTGACCCGGTTGTACATGGAAACAAGTTGTAAACTCTTGTAGGATCATTCTTAAATCATTTGAACATGAAAAAAATTCATAGCAATTTGAGGCTTCATTCTTAACTCGTTCGAACATTAAAACAACTTGTAGCTTCTTTCTTGATCCGTTTGTACATGGAAACAACTTGTCAACCCTTGTAGGAGCATTATTGGCTCGTTTGAACATGAAAATAAGTTGTAACAATTGGAGGGTTCATTCTTAACTCGTTCAAACTTGAAAACAACTTGTAGCTTCATTCTTGACCCGTTTGTACATGGAAATAACTTGTAAACTCTTGTAGGATCATTCTTAACTCATTTGAACATGAAAATAAATTGTAACAATTTGAGGCTTCATTCTTAACTCGTTCTAACTTGAAAACAACTTGTAGCTTCATTCTTGACCCGGTTGTACATGGAAACAAGTTGTTAACTCATGTAGGATCACTCTTATCTCGTTTGAACATGAAAACAATTCATAGCAATTTAAGGCTTCATTCTTGACTCGTTCGAACTTGAAAACAAGTTGTAGCTTCATTCTTGACCCGTTTGTACATGGAAACAACTTGTAAACTCTTGTAGGATCATTCTTAACTCATTTGAACATGAAAAAAATTCATAGCAATTTGAGGCTTCATTCTTAACTCGTTCGAACATTAAAACAACTTGTAGCTTCATTCTTGATCCGTTTGTACATGGAAACAACTTGTCAACCCTTGTAGGAGCATTATTGGCACGTTTGAACATGAAAACAAGTTGCAACAATTTGAGGCTTCATTCTTCGCTCGTTCAAACTTGAAAACAACTTAGAGATTCATTGTTAACCCGTTTGTACACGAAAACAACTTGTAAACTCTGGTAGGATCATTCTTAACTCGTTTGAACATGAAAAAAATTCATAGCAATTTAAGGCCTCATTCTTGACTCGTTCGAACTTGAAAACAACTTGTAGCTTCATTCTTGACCCGTTTGTACATGGAAATAACTTGTAAACTCTTGTAGGATCATTCTTAACTCATTTGAACATGAAGATAAATTGTAACAATTTGAGGCTTCATTCTTAACTCGTTCAAACTTGAAAACAACTTGTAGCTTCATTCTTGACCCGGTTGTACATGGAAACAAGTTGTAAACTCATGTAGGATCATTCTTAGCTCGTTTGAACATGAAAACAATTCATAGCAATTTAAGGCTTCATTCTTGACTCGTTCGAACTTGAAAACAAGTTGTAGCTTCATTCTTGACCCGTTTGTACATGGAAATAACTTGTAAACTCTTGTAGGATCATTCTTAACTCATTTGAACATGAAGATAAATTGTAACAATTTGAGGCTTCATTCTTAACTCGTTCAAACTTGAAAACAACTTGTAGCTTCATTCTTGACCCGGTTGTACATGGAAACAAGTTGTAAACTCTTGTAGGATCATTCTTAAATCATTTGAACATGAAAAAAATTCATAGCAATTTGAGGCTTCATTCTTAACTCGTTCGAACATTAAAACAACTTGTAGCTTCTTTCTTGATCCGTTTGTACATGGAAACAACTTGTCAACCCTTGTAGGAGCATTATTGGCTCGTTTGAACATGAAAATAAGTTGTAACAATTGGAGGGTTCATTCTTAACTCGTTCAAACTTGAAAACAACTTGTAGCTTCATTCTTGACCCGTTTGTACATGGAAATAACTTGTAAACTCTTGTAGGATCATTCTTAACTCATTTGAACATGAAAATAAATTGTAACAATTTGAGGCTTCATTCTTAACTCGTTCTAACTTGAAAACAACTTGTAGCTTCATTCTTGACCCGGTTGTACATGGAAACAAGTTGTTAACTCATGTAGGATCACTCTTATCTCGTTTGAACATGAAAACAATTCATAGCAATTTAAGGCTTCATTCTTGACTCGTTCGAACTTGAAAACAAGTTGTAGCTTCATTCTTGACCCGTTTGTACATGGAAACAACTTGTAAACTCTTGTAGGATCATTCTTAACTCATTTGAACATGAAAAAAATTCATAGCAATTTGAGGCTTCATTCTTAACTCGTTCGAACATTAAAACAACTTGTAGCTTCATTCTTGATCCGTTTGTACATGGAAACAACTTGTCAACCCTTGTAGGAGCATTATTGGCACGTTTGAACATGAAAACAAGTTGCAACAATTTGAGGCTTCATTCTTCGCTCGTTCAAACTTGAAAACAACTTAGAGATTCATTGTTAACCCGTTTGTACACGAAAACAACTTGTAAACTCTGGTAGGATCATTCTTAACTCGTTTGAACATGAAAAAAATTCATAGCAATTTAAGGCCTCATTCTTGACTCGTTCGAACATGAAAACAACTTGTAGCTTCATTCTTGACCCGTTTGTACATGGAAATAACTTGTAAACTCTTGTAGGATCATTCTTAACTCATTTGAACATGAAGATAAATTGTAACAATTTGAGGCTTCATTCTTAACTCGTTCAAACTTGAAAACAACTTGTAGCTTCATTCTTGACCCGGTTGTACATGGAAACAAGTTGTAAACTCATGTAGGATCATTCTTAGCTCGTTTGAACATGAAAACAATTCATAGCAATTTAAGGCTTCATTCTTGACTCGTTCGAACTTGAAAACAAGTTGTAGCTTCATTCTTGACCCGTTTGTACATGGAAAGAACTTGTAAACTCTTGTAGGATCATTCTTAACTCATTTGAACATGAAAAAAATTCATAGCAATTTAAGGCTTCATTCTTGACTCGTTCGGACTTGAAAACAACCTGTAGCTTCATTCTTGACCCGTTTGTACATGGAAACAACTTGTAAACTCTTGTAGGATCGTTCTTAACTCATTTGAACATGAAAATAAGTTGTAAGAATTGGAGGCTTCATTCTTAACTCGTTGAAACTTGAAAACAACTTGTATATTCATTCTTGACCTGTTTGTACATAGAAACAACTTGTAAACTCATGTAGGATCATTCTTAGCTCGTTTGAACATGAAAACAATTCATAGCAATTTAAGGCTTCATTCTTGACTCGTTCGAACTTGAAAACAAGTTGTAGCTTCATTCTTGACCCGTTTGTACATTGAAACAACTTGTAAACTCTTGTAGTATCAATCTTAACTCATTTGAACATGAAAAAAATTCATAGCAATTTGAGGCTTCATTCTTAACTCGTTCGAACATTAAAACAACTTGTAGCTTCATTCTTGATCCGTTTGTACATGGAAACAACTTGTCAACCCTTGTAGGAGCATTATTGGCTCGTTTGAACATGAAAACAAGTTGCAACAATTTGAGGCTTCATTCTTCACTCGTTCAAACTTGAAAACAACTTAGAGATTCATTGTTAACCCGTTTGTACACGGAAACAACTTGTAAACTCTTGTAGGATCATTCTTAACTCGTTTGAACATGAAAAAAATTCATAGCAATTTAAGGCTTCATTCTTGACTCGTTCGAACTTGAAAACAACTTGTAGCTTCATTCTTGACCCGTTTGTACAAGGAAATAACTTGTAAACTCTTGTAGGATCATTCTTAGCTCGTTTGAACATGAAAACAATTCGTTGCAATTTGAGCCTTGATTCTTGACTCGTTCGAACTTGAAAACAACTTGTAGCTTCATTCCTAACCCGTTTGTACAAGGAAACAACTTGTAAACTCTTTTAGGATCATTCTTAGCTCGTTTGAACATGAAAACAATTCATAGCAATTTAAGGCTTCATTCTTGACTCGTTCGGACTTGAAAACAACCTGTAGCTTCATTCTTGACCCGTTTGTACATGGAAACAACTTGTAAACTCTTGTAGGATCGTTCTTAACTCATTTGAACATGAAAATAAGTTGTAAGAATTGGAGGCTTCATTCTTAACTCGTTCAAACTTGAAAACAACTTGTATATTCATTCTTAACCTGTTTGTACATAGAAACAACTTGTAAACTCATGTAGGATCATTCTTAGCTCGTTTGAACATGAAAACAATTCATAGCAATTTAAGGCTTCATTCTTGACTCGTTCGAACTTGAAAACAAGTTGTAGCTTCATTCTTGACCCGTTTGTACATTGAAACAACTTGTAAACTCTTGTAGTATCAATCTTAACTCATTTGACCATGAAAAAAATTCATAGCAATTTGAGGCTTCATTCTTAACTCGTTCGAACATTAAAACAACTTGTAGCTTCATTCTTGATCCGTTTGTACATGGAAATAACTTGTCAACCCTTGTAGGAGCATTATTGGCTCGTTTGAACATGAAAACAAGTTGCAACAATTTGAGGCTTCATTCTTCACTCGTTCAAACTTGAAAACAACTTAGAGCTTCATTGTTGACCCGTTTGTACACGGAAACAACTTGTAAACTCTTGTAGGATCATTCTTAACTCGTTTGAACATGAAAACATTTCATAGCAATTTAAGGCTTCATTCTTGACTCGTTCGAACTTGAAAACAACTTGTAGCTTCATTCTTGACCCGTTTGTACAAGGAAATAACTTGTAAACTCTTGTAGGATCATTCTTAGCTCGTTTGAACATGAAAACAATTCGTTGCAATTTGAGCCTTGATTCTTGACTCGTTCGAACTTGAAAACAACTTGTAGCTTCATTCCTAACCCGTTTGTACAAGGAAACAACTTGTAAACTCTTTTAGGATCATTCTTAGCTCGTTTGAACATGAAAACAATTCATAGCAATTTAAGGCTTCATTCTTGACTCGTTCGGACTTGAAAACAACCTGTAGCTTCATTCTTGACCCGTTTGTACATGGAAACAACTTGTAAACTCTTGTAGGATCGTTCTTAACTCATTTGAACATGAAAATAAGTTGTAAGAATTGGAGGCTTCATTCTTAACTCGTTCAAACTTGAAAACAACTTGTATATTCATTCTTGACCTGTTTGTACATAGAAACAACTTGTAAACTCATGTAGGATCATTCTTAGCTCGTTTGAACATGAAAACAATTCATAGCAATTTAAGGCTTCATTCTTGACTCGTTCGAACTTGAAAACAAGTTGTAGCTTCATTCTTGACCCGTTTGTACATTGAAACAACTTGTAAACTCTTGTAGTATCAATCTTAACTCCTTTGAACATGAAAAAAATTCATAGCAATTTGAGGCTTCATTCTTAACTCGTTCGAACATTAAAACAACTTGTAGCTTCATTCTTGATCTGTTTGTACAGGGAAACAACTTGTCAACCCTTGTAGGAGCATTATTGGCTCGTTTGAACATGAAAACAAGTTGCAACAATTTCAGGCTTCATTCTTCACTCGTTCAAACTTGAAAACAACTTAGAGCTTCATTGTTGACCCGTTTGTACACGGAAACAACTTGTAAACTCTTGTAGGATCATTCTTAACTCGTTTGAACATGAAAACATTTCATAGCAATTTAAGGCTTCATTCTTGACTCGTTCGAACTTGAAAACAACTTGTAGCTTCATTCTTGACCCGTTTGTACAAGGAAATAACTTGTAAACTCTTGTAGGATCATTCTTAGCTCGTTTGAACATGAAAACAATTCGTTGCAATTTGAGCCTTGATTCTTGACTCGTTCGAACTTGAAAACAACTTGTAGCTTCATTCCTAACCCGTTTGTACAAGGAAACAACTTGTAAACTCTTTTAGGATCATTCTTAGCTCGTTTCAACATGAAAACAATTCATAGCAATTTAAGGCTTCATTCTTGACTCGTTCGGACTTGAAAACAACCTGTAGCTTCATTCGTGACCCGTTTGTACATGGAAACAACTTGTAAACTCTTGTAGGATCGTTCTTAACTCATTTGAACATGAAAATAAGTTGTAAGAATTGGAGGCTTCATTCTTAACTCGTTCAAACTTGAAAACAACTTGTATATTCATTCTTGACCTCTTTGTACATAGAAACAACTTGTAAACTCATGTAGGATCATTCTTAGCTCGTTTGAACATGAAAACAATTCATAGCAATTTAAGGCTTCATTCTTGACTCGTTCGAACTTGAAAACAAGTTGTAGCTTCATTCTTGACCCGTTTGTACATTGAAACAACTTGTAAACTCTTGTAGTATCAATCTTAACTCATTTGAACATGAAAAAAATTCATAGCAATTTGAGGCTTCATTCTTAACTCGTTCGAACATTAAAACAACTTGTAGCTTCATTCTTGATCCGTTTGTACATGGAAACAACTTGTCAACCCTTGTAGGAGCATTATTGGCTCGTTTGAACATGAAAACAATTTGCAACAATTTGAGGCTTCATTCTTCACTCGTTCAAACTTGAAAACAACTTAGAGCTTCATTGTTGACCCGTTTGTACACGGAAACAACTTGTAAACTCTTGTAAGATCATTCTTAACTCGTTTGAACATGAAAACATTTCATAGCAATTTAAGGCTTCATTCTTGACTCGTTCGAACTTGAAAACAACTTGTAGCTTCATTCTTGACCCGTTTGTACAAGGAAATAACTTGTAAACTCTTGTAGGATCATTCTTAGCTCGTTTGAACATGAAAACAATTCGTTGCAATTTGAGCCTTGATTCTTGACTCGTTCAAACTTGAAAATAACTTGTAGCTTCATTCCTAACCCGTTTGTACAAGGAAACAACTTGTAAACTCTTTTAGGATCATTCTTAGCTCGTTTGAACATGAAAACAATTCATAGCAATTTAAGGCTTCATTCTTGACTCGTTCAAACTTGAAATCAACTTGTATCTTCATTCTTGACCCTTTTGTACATGGAAACAACTTGTAAACTCTTGTAGGATCATTCTTAACTCATTTGAACATGAAAAAAATTCATAGCAATTTGAGGCTTCATTCTTAACTCGTTCGAACATTAAAACAACTTGTAGATTCATTCTTGATCCGTTTGTACATGGAAACAACTTGTCAACCCTTGTAGGAGCATTATTGGCTCGTTTGAACATGAAAACAAGTTGCAACAACTTGAGGCTTCATTCTTCACTCGTTCAATCTTGAAAACAACTTAGAGCTTCATTGTTGACCCGTTTGTACACGGAAACAACTTGTAAACTCTTGTAGGATCATTCTTAGCTCGTTTGAACATGAAAATAAATCATAGCAATTTAAGGCTTCATTCTTGACTCGTTCGAACTTGAAAACAAGTTGTAGCTTCATTCTTGACCCGTTTGTACGTGGAAACAACTTGTAAACTCTTGTAGGATCATTCTTAAATCATTTGAACATGAAAAAAATTCATAGCAATTTGAGGCTTCATTCTTAACTCGTTCGAACATTAAAACAACTTTTAGCTTCATTCTTGACCCGTTTGTACGTGGAAACAACTTGTAAACTCTTGTAGGATCATTCTTAACTCATTTGAACATGAATATAAATTATAACAATTTGAGGCTTCATTCTTAACTCGTCCAAACTTGAAAACAACTTGTAGCTTCATTCTTGACCCGTTTGTACATGGAAACAAGTTGTAAACTCATGTAGGGTCATTCTTAGCTTGTTTGAACATGAAAACAATTCGTAGCAATTTGAGACTTCATTATTGACTAGTTCGAACATTAAAACAACTTGTAGCTTCATTCTTGACCCGTTTGTACATGGAAACAACTTGTAAACTCTTGTAGGATCATTCTTAACTCATTTGAACATGAAAAAAATTCATAGCAATTTGAGGCTTCATTCTTAACTCGTTCGAACATTAAAACAACTTGTAGCTTCATTCTTGACCCGTTTGTACGTGGAAACAACTTGTAAACTCTTGTAGGATCATTCTTAACTCATTTGAACATGAATATAAATTATAACAATTTGAGGCTTCATTCTTAACTCGTCCAAACTTGAAAACAACTTGTAGCTTCATTCTTGACCCGTTTGTACATGGAAACAAGTTGTAAACTCATGTAGGATCATTCTTAGTTCGTTTGAACATGAAAACAATTCGTAGCAATTTGAGACTTCATTCTTGACTAGTTCGAACATTAAAACAACTTGTAGCTTCAATCTTGACCCGTTTGTACATGTAAATAACTTGTAAACTCTTGTAGGATCATTCTTAACTCATTTGAACATGAAAATAAATTGTAACAATTTGAGGCTTCATTCTTAACTCGTTCAAACTTGAAAACAACTTGTAGCTTCATTCTTGACCCGGTTGTACATGGAAACAACTTGTAAACTCTTGTAGGATCATTCTTAACTCATTTGAACATGAAAAAAATTCATAGCAATATGAGGCTTCATTCTTAACTCGTTCGAACATTAAAACAACTTGTAGCTTCATTCTTGATCCGTATGTACATGGAAACAACTTGTAAACCCTTGTAGGAGCATTATTGGTTCGTTTGAACATGAAAACAAGTTGCAACAATATGAGGCTTCATTCTTCACTCGTTCAAACTTGAAAACAACTTAGAGCTTCATTGTTGACCCGTTTGTACACGGAAACAACTTGTAAACTCTTGTAGGATCATTCTTAGCTCGTTTGAACATGAAAATAATTCATAGCAATTTAAGGCTTCATTCTTGACTCATTCGAACTTGAAAACAAGTTGTAGCTTCATTCTTGACCCGTTTGTACGTGGAAACAACTTGTAAACTCTTTTAGGATCATTCTTAACTCATTTGAACATGAAAATAAGTTGTAACAATTGGAGGGTTCATTCTTAACTCGTTCAAACTTGAAAAAAACTTGTTGCTTCATTCTTGACCCGTTTGTACATGGAACCAAGTTGTAAACTCATGTAGGATCATTCTTAGCTCGTTTGAACATGAAAACAATTCGTAGCAATTTGAGACTTCATTCTTGACTAGTTCGAACATTAAAACAACTTGTAGCTTCACTCTTGACCCGTTTGTACATGGAAACAACTTGTAAACTCTTGTAGGATCATTCTTAACTCATTTGAACATGAAAAAAATTCATAGCAATTTGAGGCTTCATTCTTAACTCGTTCGAACATTAAAACAACTTGTAGCTTCATTCTTGATCCGTTTGTACATGGAAACAACTTGTCAACCCTTGTAGGAGCATTATTCGCTCGTTTGAACATGAAAACAAGTTGCAACAATTTGAGGCTTCATTCTTCACTCGTTCAAACTTGAAAACAACTTAGAGCTTCATTGTTGACCCGTTTGTACACGGAAACAACTTGTAAACTCTTGTAGGATCATTCTTAGCTCGGTTGAACATGAAAATAATTCATAGCAATTTAAGGCTTCATTCTTGACTCGTTCGAACTTGAAAACAAGTTGTAGCTTCATTCTTGACCCGTTTGTACGTGGAAACAACTTGTAAACTCTTGTAGGATCATTCTTAACTCATTTGAACATGAATATAAATTATAACAATTTGAGGCTTCATTCTTAACTCGTTCAAACTTGAAAACAACTTGTAGCTTCATTCTTGACCCGTTTGTACATGGAAACAAGTTGTAAACTCATGTAGGATCATTCTTAGCTCGTTTGAACATGAAAACAATTCGTAGTAATTTGAGACTTCATTCTTGACTAGTTCGAACATTAAAACAACTTGTAGCTTCATTCTTGACCCGTTTGTACATGGAAATAACTTGTAAACTCTTGTAGGATCATTCTTAACTCATTTGAACATGAAAATAAATTGTAACAATTTGATGCTTCATTCTTAACTCGTTCAAACTTGAAAACAACTTGTAGCTTCATTCTTGACCCGGTTGTACATGGAAACAACTTGTAAACTCTTGTAGGATCATTCTTAACTCATTTGAACATGAAAAAAATTCATAGCAATACGAGGCTTCATTCTTAACTCGTTCGAACATTAAAACAACTTGTAGCTTCATTCTTGATCCGTATGTACATGGAAACAACTTGTAAACCCTTGTAGGAGCATTATTGGCTCGTTTGAACATGAAAACAAGTTGCAACAATATGAGGCTTCATTCTTCACTCGTTCAAACTTGAAAACAACTTAGAGCTTCATTGTTGACCCGTTTGTACACGGAAACAACTTGTAAACTCTTGTAGGATCAGTCTTAGCTCGTTTGAACATGAAAATAATTCATAGCAATTTAAGGCTTCATTCTTGACTCGTTCGAACTTGAAAACAAGTTGTAGCTTCATTCTTGACCCGTTTGTACGTGGAAACAACTTGTAAACTCTTTTAGGATCATTCTTAACTCATTTGAACATGAAAATAAGTTGTAACAATTGGAGGGTTCATTCTTAACTCGTTCAAACTTGAAAAAAACTTGTTGCTTCATTCTTGACCCGTTTGTACATGGAAACAAGTTGTAAACTCATGTAGGATCATTCTTAGCTCGTTTGAACATGAAAACAATTCGTAGCAATTTGAGACTTCATTCTTGACTAGTTCGAACATTAAAACAACTTGTAGCTTCACTCTTGACCCGTTTGTACATGGAAACAACTTGTAAACTCTTGTAGGATCATTCTTAACTCATTTGAACATGAAAAAAATTCATAGCAATTTGAGGCTTCATTCTTAACTCGTTCGAACATTAAAACAACTTGTAGCTTCATTCTTGATCCGTTTGTACATGGAAACAACTTGTCAACCCTTGTAGGAGCATTATTGGCTCGTTTGAACATGAAAACAAGTTGCAACAATTTGAGGCTTCATTCTTCACTCGTTCAAACTTGAAAACAACTTAGAGCTTCATTGTTGACCCGTTTGTACACGGAAACAGCTTGTAAACTCTTGTAGGATCATTTTTAGCTCGTTTGAACATGAAAATAATTCATAGCAATTTAAGGCTTCATTCTTGACTCGTTCGAACTTGAAAACAAGTTGTAGCTTCATTCTTGACCCGTTTGTACGTGGAAACAACTTGTAAACTCTTTTAGGATCATTCTTAACTCATTTGAACATGAAAATAAGTTGTAACAATTGGAGGGTTCATTCTTAACTCGTTCAAACTTGAAAAAAACTTGTTGCTTCATTCTTGACCCGTTTGTACATGGAAACAAGTTGTAAACTCATGTAGGATCATTCTTAGCTCGTTTGAACATGAAAACAATTCGTAGCAATTTGAGACTTCATTCTTGACTAGTTCGAACATTAAAACAACTTGTAGCTTCACTCTTGACCCGTTTGTACATGGAAACAACTTGTAAACTCTTGTAGGATCATTCTTAACTCATTTGAACATGAAAAAAATTCATAGCAATTTGAGGCTTCATTCTTAACTCGTTCGAACATTAAAACAACTTGTAGCTTCATTCTTGATCCGTTTGTACATGGAAACAACTTGTCAACCCTTGTAGGAGCATTATTGGCTCGTTTGAACATGAAAACAAGTTGCAACAATTTGAGGCTTCATTCTTCACTCGTTCAAACTTGAAAACAACTTAGAGCTTCATTGTTGACCCGTTTGTACACGGAAACAGCTTGTAAACTCTTGTAGGATCATTTTTAGCTCGTTTGAACATGAAAATAATTCATAGCAATTTAAGGCTTCATTCTTGACTCGTTCGAACTTGAAAACAAGTTGTAGCTTCATTCTTGACCCGTTTGTACGTGGAAACAACTTGTAAACTCTTTTAGGATCATTCTTAACTCATTTGAACATGAAAATAAGTTGTAACAATTGGAGGGTTCATTCTTAACTCGTTCAAACTTGAAAAAAACTTGTTGCTTCATTCTTGACCCGTTTGTACATGGAAACAAGTTGTAAACTCATGTAGGATCATTCTTAGCTCGTTTGAACATGAAAACAATTCGTAGCAATTTGAGACTTCATTCTTGACTAGTTCGAACATTAAAACAACTTGTAGCTTCACTCTTGACCCGTTTGTACATGGAAACAACTTGTAAACTCTTGTAGGATCATTCTTAACTCATTTGAACATGAAAAAAATTCATAGCAATTTGAGGCTTCATTCTTAACTCGTTCGAACATTAAAACAACTTGTAGCTTCATTCTTGATCCGTTTGTACATGGAAACAACTTGTCAACCCTTGTATGAGCATTATTGGCTCGTTTGAACATGAAAACAAGTTGCAACAATTTGAGGCTTCATTCTTCACTCGTTCAAACTTGAAAACAACTTAGAGCTTCATTGTTGACCCGTTTGTACACGGAAACAGCTTGTAAACTCTTGTAGGATCATTTTTAGCTCGTTTGAACATGAAAATAATTCATAGCAATTTAAGGCTTCATTCTTGACTCGTTCGAACTTGAAAACAAGTTGTAGCTTCATTCTTGACCCGTTTGTACGTGGAAACAACTTGTAAACTCTTGTAGGATCATTCTTAACTCATTTGAACATGAATATAAATTGTAACAATTTGAGGCTTCATTCTTAACTCGTTCAAACTTGAAAACAACTTGTAGCTTCATTCTTGACCCGTTTGTACATGGAAACAGGTTGTAAACTCATGTACGATCATTCTTAGCTCGTTTGAACATGAAAACAATTCGTAGGAATTTGAGACTTCATTCTTGACTAGTTCGAACATTAAAACAACTTGTAGCTTCATTCTTGACCCGTTTGTAAATGTAAACAACTTTTAAACTCTTGTAGGATCATTCTTAACTCATTTGAACATGAAAAAAATTCGTAGCAATTTGAGGCTTCATTCTTAACTCGTTCGAACATTAAAACAACTTGTAGCTTCATTCTTGACCCGTTTGTACGTGAAAACAACTTGTAAACTCTTGTAGGATCATTCTTAACTCATTTGAACATGAATATAAATTATAACAATTTGAGGCTTCATTCTTAACTCGTCCAAACTTGAAAACAACTTGTAGCTTCATTCTTGACCCGTTTGTACATGGAAACAAGTTGTAAACTCATGTAGGATCATTCTTAGCTCGTTTGAACATGGAAACAATTCGTAGCAATTTGAGACTTCATTCTTGACTAGTTCGAACATTAAAACAACTTGTAGCTTCATTCTTGACCCGTTTGTACATGTAAATAACTTGTAAACTCTTGTAGGATCATTCTTAACTCATTTGAACATGAAAATAAATTGTAACAATTTGAGGCTACATTCTTAACTCGTTCAAACTTGAAAACAACTTGTAGCTTCATTCTTGACCCGGTTGTACATGGAAACAACTTGTAAACTCTTGTAGGATCATTCTTAACTCATTTGAACTTGAAAAAAATTCATAGCAATATGAGGCTTCATTCTTAACTCGTTCGAACATTAAAACAACTTGTAGCTTCATTCTTGATCCGTATGTACATGGAAACAACTTGTAAGCCCTTGTAGGAGCATTATTGGCTCGTTTGAACATGAAAACAAGTTGCAACAATATGAGGCTTCATTCTTCACTCGTTCAAACTTGAAAACAACTTAGAGCTTCATTGTTGACCCGTTTGTACACGGAAACAACTTGTAAACTCTTGTAGGATCATTCTTAGCTCGTTTGAACATGAAAATAATTCATAGCAATTTAAGGCTTCATTCTTGACTCGTTCGAACTTGAAAACAAGTTGTAGCTTCATTCTTGACCCGTTTGTACGTGGAAACAACTTGTAAACTCTTTTAGGATCATTCTTAACTCATTTGAACATGAAAATAAGTTGTAACAATTGGAGGGTTCATTCTTAACTCGTTCAAACTTGAAAAAAACTTGTTGCTTCATTCTTGACCCGTTTGTACATGGAACCAAGTTGTAAACTCATGTAGGATCATTATTAGCTCGTTTGAACATGAAAACAATTCGTAGCAATTTGAGACTTCATTCTTGACTAGTTCGAACATTAAAACAACTTGTAGCTTCACTCTTGACCCGTTTGTACATGGAAACAACTTGTAAACTCTTGTAGGATCATTCTTAACTTATTTGAACATGAAAAAAATTCATAGCAATTTGAGGCTTCATTCTTAACTCGTTCGAACATTAAAACAACTTGTAGCTTCATTCTTGATCCGTTTGTACATGGAAACAACTTGTCAACCCTTGTAGGAGCATTATTGGCTCGTTTGAACATGAAAACAAGTTGCAACAATTTGAGGCTTTATTCTTCACTCGTTCAAACTTGAAAACAACTTAGAGCTTCATTGGTGACCCGTTTGTACACGGAAACAGCTTGTAAACTCTTTTAGGATCATTCTTAGCTCGGTTGAACATGAAAATAATTCATAGCAATTTAAGGCTTCATTCTTGACTCGTTCGAACTTGAAAACAAGTTGTAGCTTCATTCTTGACCCGTTTGTACGTGGAAACAACTTGTAAACTCTTGTAGGATCATTCTTAACTCATTTGAACATGAATATAAATTGTAACAATTTGAGGCTTCATTCTTAACTCGTTCAAACTTGAAAACAACTTGTAGCTTCATTCTTGACCCGTTTGTACATGGAAACAGGTTATAAACTCATGTACGATCATTCTTAGCTCGTTTGAACATGAAAACAATTCGTAGGAATTTGAGACTTCATTCTTGACTAGTTCGAACATTAAAACAACTTGTAGCTTCATTCTTGACCCGTTTGTAAATGGAAACAACTTTTAAACTCTTGTAGGATCATTCTTAACTCATTTGAACATGAAAAAAATTCGTAGCAATTTGAGGCTTCATTCTTAACTCGTTCGAACATTAAAACAACTTGTAAACTCTTGTAGGATCATTCTTAACTCATTTGAATATGAAAAAAATTCATAGCAATTTGAGGCTTCATTCTTAACTCGTTCGAACATTAAAACAAGTTGTAGCTTCATTCTTGATCCATTTGTACATGGAAACAACTTGTCAACCCTTGTAGGAGCATTATTGGCTCGTTTGAACATGAAAACAAGTTGCAACAATTTGAGGCTTCATTCTTCACTCGTTCAAACTTGAAAACAACTTAGAGCTTCATTGTTGACCCGTTTGTACAAGGAAACAACTTGCAAACTCTTGTAGGATCATTCTTAGCTCGTTTGAACATGAAAACAATTCGTTGCAATTTGAGCCTTCATTCTTGACTCGTTCGAACTTGAAAACAACTTGTAACTTCATTCTTGACCCGTTTGTACATGGAAACAACTTGTAAACTCTTGTAGGATCATTCTTAACTCATTTGAACATGAAAACAATTCGTTGCAATTTGAGCCTTCATTCTTGACTCGTTCGAACTTGAAAACAACTTGTAGCTTCATTCTTTACCCGTTTGTACAAGGAAATAACTTGTAAACTCTTGTAGGATCATTCTTAGCTCGTTTGAACATGAAAACAATTCATAGCAATTTAAGGCTTCATTCTTTACTTGTTCGAACTTGAAAACAAGTTGTAGCTTCATTCTTGACCCGTTTATACATGGAAACAACTTGTAAACTCTTGTAGGATCATTCTTAACTCATTTGAAGATGAAAATAAATTGTAAGAATTTGAGGCTTCATTCTTAACTCGTTCAAACTTGAAAACAACTTGTAGCTTCATTCTTGACCCGTTTGTACATGTAAACAAGTTGTAAACTCATGTAGGATCATTCTTAGCTCGTTTGAACATGAAAACAATTCATAGCAATTTAAGGCTTCATTCTTGACTCGGTCGAACTTGAAAACAACTTGTAGCTTCATTCTTGACCCGTTTGTACATGGAAACAACTTGTAAACTCTTGTAGGATCATTCTTAATGAAAGGCATATGACTAGGCCTATTTGTAATAATTAGATGGCAACTCAACTCTAACTGTTAAAGAGAAGTAAATACTAAACACCAAACAGGAATCAAGACAAAGTCAGTCAACTAATCACAAAGGATCCAAGTATCAGAAGTATTTTTGTAGGATTGCTACTCAACACTGAATGAAGTTCATTTTTATGTTCAAGCATCAGTGAAAATAAATATGTAGTAGTGGTTCTATAGTAAACAGAAGATATAGAAGATTTCAAGTGGTTACTACAGAAGATTCCAGAAGAAGAATGAAGACAGTGAAGAAGAAAATATGACGCAAGGCCTCTAATTTAAAGTTTTATAAATGGAGAATATTTATTAGTATGACACAAATGAACCAGACAGTACATTTGTGTGTCAACTAAAATAATATTCATTCTTCATTTAATTCAAGAGGTTTCAAGATCAAAAGACACAAAGAAAAGATGGGAAGATTTCAAGACTGACAGCACGGCTGCGACTAAAGATAGTATTTTAATTCTACTATCAATTGTTAATTAATTATTTACTTTATCTAATTAAATTAATTCAAGTTGAATTTAATTTAATTTATAAATTAACTAATTGAATTAAGTAGAATTAATTTACTATAAAAGAAATGCTTTAATATGAATTATATATATATATATAAACTGTTAGTATGACTTATCAATAAGTCATACCGAGCCTGTATAAGCATAAGTCATACCGAATTGTTTCTATATATATATATAATCAGTTAGTATGACTTATTAATAAGTCATACCGAATGACTTATTAATAAGTCATACCGAGCTATATATATATATATAATAAGTCATACCGAGATATCAATGCTCAAAAGGTCATACTGGATTGATTTTTTATTTAATTAAAAAGTCATACCGATTTTTTAATTAGAAAAATAAGTCATACCGACCAAAATAAGTCATGCCCAGTCTTTTATAAGTCATACAAGTGTTAAAATAAGTCATACAGACTTATTTTCTTGAAATTAAGTCATACTCATAAAGGTCATAGCAGCCATTTCAAATCTCTATAAATATGAGATGATCTCTTCACTTTTTCAGTTGTTCAACTTGTTAAGAGTTAGAAAAACAGATCAAATTCAGTAATTTATCTGCATTGTAATATTCACAGATTTCTGTGCTGAGTTTGAATATAATTGTTTAAACACGAACACTTTATGTCGAATTCGTTCTAGACTTTATATCAATTATATAACAGTTTTCTAAATATTAATTGTGTAATACTAATCAAGTTAAAATAATATCTTTCACTTGAAAAGTATTTCATTATAATTAATATTTCGCGAGTAATTAAAATAATATTTTTAATCCAATTATTCCGCGATTAATTTTCAGATATTGTATTCAACCCCCCCTTCTACAATATCAGGGACCAACAATTGGCATCAGAGCTGGTTGATATAGTTAATATCAGATCCAAACCAAAAATTCCGCAACTCATTCAGATCTAAAAAATTATTTTAAATTCGAAATAATTTTTTATTCGAAATAATTTTTTTTCTAAAAATTATTTTTGATCAAAAATTGTTTTAAGTCAGAAATTAAAATATTTTTTGAAACACTTAATTTTTAATCTTATTAAAGATGAGTACCCAGAAAGTAACTAGTATTAAAATTCCACAGTTCGACAGAGAACACTACAACTTGTGGAAACAAAAAATGTTACTGTTTATCGTGATTGCAAATCCCAAGTACGCATTAATTATGGCTAAAGGTGTTGAGCTCCCTATATCAGTTGTTCTCGAACATACAGTAGATAGGGTCGTAATTCCCCACAGACAGTTTCCGAAAAGTCCGGCAGACTATACAGATGAGGAAACAGAAGCTGTGTCCCTTGATAATAACCTGAAGCTCATATTAATTGAATCCCTAGACTACATCATGTACAACCAAGTAGTCAATTGCAAGAATGCAAAACAAATCTGGGAAACAATTGAAATTATCAATGAGGGAACTGAAAAAGTTAAGGAAAATAGACTGGAGATCCTGACCACCCAATATGAACAGTTTAGATCCAACCCTGGTGAGGGTATCTCTGAGGTGTTTCAGAGACTAAACAAATTGATAAACGAGCTAAACATGAATGGAAAGTTTTATCAGAACCAAGAGGTGAACAGGAAGTTTTTGTTGACCTTACCAGAGCATCTGGAGCACAGGATTGCAGCCATCCGGGAATCTAGGGACATGAAAGAGGTAACCCTAGAAAGACTCTACGGAGTTTTAAAAACTTATGAGCTGGAACAGATCCAAACCAGAGAGATGTATGGAAGAGGTAAGGTATTGAGTTCCTCCAAGGCATTAATGGTAGAAGCACCAGAGAAAGAGGAAGTGAAGGCTGTTGCACCTTCTAACAGTTCAACAGAGTATGTGGTTCCAGAACTTGGACATACTGCTAACAAACAAGAAGATGGTGATTTCTACTCACTGGAAGAACTAGATCAGCTATAAGATGAATCTCTAGCTATGGTTGCCAGGAAGTTTGGCAACATGAGATTCCGAAGAAACTCCTCATTCAGAAGTAAGCCTAATTTTGGAAGATTCCAAAGAGGAGGTTCTTCGACAGCAGTATCAAAAAGCGGCTACAAGACCGGCTTAGTTGATAGAAGCAAGTTTCGTTGCTTCAATTGTAATGAGCTAGGGCACTTTGCAACTGAGTGCAAGAAGCCTAAGCAAGGGAAAAAGAGAGAGTCTTATGATAGAATATATTTTTATATATATTCTATCTTATTTTTATTCTCATATTTAATAGTATTTTGCATTAATTGGATATTTATTTAATAGATTTTAATGTTTTATTACAGAAAAGATGGAAATCCTAAACTTGGAAGGATTTGGGCTTAAAGAGCTATTTTGGAGACAAAATAATAGAAAATTCGTATTTATTGGGCTGCTTGCATTACAGACGCTGTTTGGGCCATATCTTGAGTTCTAGAAGTCAGAATTGGACGATTTTACAGTCCACGCGAAGCTTATGGAAATTTCTTTAATTCAGAGGTGGTCCAGCAAGAGAAATCCAATTAGAACAGCCCAGAAACTGAGGAGCAAACAGACCTACGAATTTTAGTTAGAGAATCCTATTCAATTTAGGAAGCCTATTTGTTTTGGGCTTTAATCATTAAAATACTATTATTATTATGATTAGTTGGAGGGAGGGAGATACGATGGATAAAAAAAACATACTTTTTACTTTCACTTTCTAGCTAGGGTTTTTCTTCATCTCTCTTCCATAGCATACAGTTATTCTTCATTAATATATTCAAGGTACTCTTTTATATTCTCTTATTTTAATATATGTTTTACATGGCTTTCTTCATAGTTGTTATTGCTTTTACTTCTAGCATGAGTGAGTAGTTTCATTCTAGGGCGCAAAGGGAAGGCATGTTTGCACCATAACTATGTTTTATTTTTATTAGTAGTTTAATGGGTTATGGGTAATTCTAATCGATATGTTTAAATATTTAATTTGTGTAATTGGCCAATATCATAGATTATTTCATGCAAATAAGAGTAATGGATCGAGAGATTTTACTCATTAGAGGCATACATACGATTAGCAGAATGAATGTGAGTGCGAGAGTATCATTGGATTTCTGAGAGCGTTAATGCTTGAGAGAGATTAACAATTGCTCTAATTATTTGACCCATTGAATTGCTATATTTATATAACTAATTTTGGTGTAAGCATGGTGAACCTGAATTGCCCTAGACTTTTAGTCAATTGATTTAATATAATCTTTAATTTGCATTCTTTAGTTAGTAAAAATTCTCAATAATCGTTTTTCTCTGGAAACAATTCACAATAATTAGATTAAAATTCTAAGAACCCGTCTCCTTGTGGATTCGACCCGTACTTGTCAGTCTCTGCTAATAACAGACACCGTGCACTTGCGGTATTATAAATAAAACGCATCAAGTTTTTGGCGCCGCTGCCGGGGAGACGGCTAGTTTCTATAGTTTTTAGTTTAGTTATTTAAATTGTTTCCTTGTCTCATTGGAACTTTAGTTCCAACTGAGACCGATTTTACTGTTTTCCTTGTTTAGTTGTTCATGCCCAGGTCTACAGGAGACGCAGATACTACTCCCCTTAGTCTTGAATTTGAGCAAACTATACAACAGTTCATCGACAAACGAAAGAAGGGAAAACAACAAAAGATCATCCACTCAAAGATTAAAATGGCTGACCTTCCTTTTAAATCTTTGAAGAACTATTCGCAGCCCTCTCCGGGTGGTGTGCCTATTGGCCTTCCTATGCCAGCTATTCAAGCAGCAAACTTCGAGATCAAACCGGCGTTGCTCAGTATGATCCAACAGAATCAGTTTGCTGGTCTTCCTTCTGAAGACCCTACACTTCATCTGCAAAGGTTTCAACAACTTTGCTCTACTATCAAACATCAGGGTGTCACTACAGATCAGTTGAAAGTCATGTTGTTTGGGTTTTCTCTTCGAGATAAAGCTCAAAAATGGCTGAATGATATTAATGTCACTGAATGGGATGCAATTGCTCAAGCCTTCCTAACTGAGTATTTTCCTCCTAATAAAACTGATGAGTTGGTTGACAAGATGACAACTTTTAAACAAGAATATGGTGAGTCTCTTAGGGATTCTTGGGAAAGATTCAAAGACATTCAACGTTCGTGCCCTCACCATGGTCTTGAGAAATGGTTTCTGCTTAAACGCTTTTACAATGGTCTCGACCCTGAAACAAAGAGTATGGTTGATAATGCTGCAGGTGGTGTATTTTTAGACAAAGGAGTTGACGATGGGTATGCTTTTCTTGCAAATTTAGCTGCTAATCACTTTAATAATTCAAGAGCACCCAAGAAGGGAGGAAAACTTGAAGTTGATGCTTATTCTCTGTTGTCATCTCAAATTAATGCATTAACTCAAGAGATTCATTCATTGAAGACTACACAGTCTCCTACTCCTCCCATGAGCATTAATGCAATGTCATCTATGGCTCCTATTAATAATGCTTTTTGTGAAGTATGTGGAATTCAGGGCCACTTTGGTAATGATTGTTCCTACAATGTTCAAAATTCACAAAATTTTCAGATGGAGCAAGCAAATGCTTTCCAACAAAGGCAACAGTACAATCCGTACTCTAACACTTACAATCCAGGGTGGAGGGATCATCCAAACTTCTCTTACAAAAATAATAATGCTCAGAATCCTCCTCTTCCTAATCAGCAGCAACAATATCAACAAGCATATCAACATCCTCCACAACAACAATTCAAGCCTCCTCAAGGACATATGAATCCTCCTGGATTTCAGAAACCTCATCAACAACATGTTCCTCAAGCAAGCCAAGTTGCGCAACCTGATCAAATGAATGAGATGTTGAAACTACTGATGCAAGAGATTAAAGAATTAAAGGTTCATAACAAGATGATGGAGACTCAAATTGCCCAATTGGCTAGCTCTTCCAATACAAGGCAACATGGCTCTTTACCTTCACAACCAACTCAACCGAAGGAGAATGTGAATGCCATCACTCTTAGAAGTGGTCTGACATATGATGGTCCTCCAATGCCTAATGATGATGTGGTCCTTGCGAAAGAAAAGGAAAACACCCAAGATGACAATGTAGATGAAACCGTTGATCCAGTAAAAGAAAGTGGAACTGAAGGAAGCAAGAAAGTTGATGATGAGAATACTGCTAGTGCTCCTCCACCAATTATGCCTAAGTTGCCGTTCCCTAGCAGGATGAACAAAACTAAGGTAGATCAACAGTTTGGTAAATTTATGACACTTGTCAAAAATCTTGAGGTAACTGTTCCTTTTACTGTTTTAATTTCTCAAGTTCCATCATATGCAAAGTTTTTAAAGGATATTCTTACAAAGAAAAGATCTTTTGGCGAGGTGGAGACAGTAGCTTTTACTGAAGAGTGTAGTGCTGTTTTACAAAATAAGTCTCCACCTAAACTTAAAGATCCTGGTAGTTTTTCGATCCCATGTCATTTAGGTGCATTGTTTATTGACAAAGCTCTATGTGACTTAGGCGCTAGCGTCTCTGTCATGCCTCTTTCAATTTTTCAAAAATTAAACATGGGAGAATTGAAATGCACACAAATGACATTGCAAATGGCAGACCGTTCTATAAAATACCCACTTGGTATTTTAGAGGATGTGCCTGTTAGGGTTGGAAAATTCTATATCCCTATAGACTTTGTAGTGTTGGACATGGAGGAGGATACCCAAATACCCATCATTTTGGGTAGGCCATTCCTCTGTACTGCAGGTGCTGTTATTGATGTTAAAAACGGGACTCTTACTTTAAGTGTTGGTGATGATAAAATTTCTTTTACTCTAACCACTGCTCTTAAGTCCCCTATGCTTGAGAATACTTGTTGCAGGATTGATGTTATAGATGAAATTGTCAATGATGAGCTTTCTCAAATTTTGTTGAGTGATCCATTAGAAACAGTTCTTATGTTGGAAGCTTCAGAAGGAGATGGGAATGCTGAAGTTGATTCTTTAATCCTTGAGTTAGATGGTAAAGCTAATTCGAATAATTGTGAGGTAACATACACTATCCCTTCTAGTGATAAACCTCAGGTAAAGAAACCAGAGTTAAAACCTCTACCATCTAATCTTAAATATGTGTTTCTTGATGATGAAGAGTCTTGTCCTGTGATTGTTAGCTCAACACTTGATGATAATCAAATTTCTAAACTTCTTATTGTGTTGCGTATGCATAAAAAGGCAATTGGGTACAGTATTAATGATCTTAAAGGGATTAGCCCAGACTTTTGCATGCATAGAATAAATCTTGATGAGGATCATAAGCCTTGCATACAGGGACAACGTCGCTTGAACCCTAATATGCAAGAGGTAGTTAAAAAGGAAGTGCTTAAATTACTTGATGCGGGCATCATTTACCCAATTTCTGATTCAAAATGGGTAAGCCCAGTTCAAGTAGTCCCTAAGAAAGGAGGGACAACGGTGGTTAAAAATGACAAAAATGAATTATTCCCTACCAGAGTTGTCACAGACTGGCGGATGTGTATTGATTATCGTAGGTTGAACATCGCCACTAAAAAAGATCATTTTCCTCTCCCATTCATAGATCAAATGCTTGAAAGACTTGCTAAACATAAGTTCTTTTGTTACTTGGATGGGTATTCAGGGTTCTTTCAGATCCCTATTCACCCAGATGATCAAGAGAAAACTACATTCACTTGTCCATATGGTACATTTGCTTATCGTAGAGTACCCTTTGGATTGTGCAATGCCCCTGCTACTTTTCAGCGTTGCATGATAGCCATATTTTCTGATTTCATTGAGTCTATTATGGAAGTATTTATGGATGATTTCAGTGTTTATGGTTCTGATTTTGATGTGTGTTTGCATAATCTTTCCAAAGTGCTAAAAAGATGTGAAGAGGTAAATTTGGTTTTAAATTGGGAAAAATGTCACTTCATGGTCAATGAAGGAGTAGTCCTTGGTCATCTTATTTCTGAACATGGCATCCAAGTTGATAGAGCAAAAATTGAGGTGATTGAGAAACTTCCTCCCCCTGTTAATGTCAAGGGAGTTAGGAGTTTCTTAGGTCATGCGGGGTTTTATAGACGTTTTATTAAAGATTTTTCAAAAATTGCAAAACCCCTTACTCAATTATTGCTTAAGGATGCCACATTTGAGTTTACTGATGAGTGTCTAGAATCTTTTTACAGGATAAAGGAAGCTTTGATAAGTGCACCAATCATACAACCTCCAGATTGGAATCTTCCATTCGAAATTATGTGTGATGCTAGCGATTATGCTATTGGAGCAGTCCTTGGTCAAAGGAAAGATAAGGTGTTGCATGCAGTCTATTATGCAAGTAAAACCTTGGATGCAGCTCAGGTGAATTATGCTACTACCGAGAAAGAACTTCTCGCTGTTGTCTATGCTCTGGATAAGTTTCGTACTTATCTCATTGGTTCCAAAGTCATTATTCACACTGACCATTCTGCGTTGAAATATCTCTTGGCCAAGAAAGAGGCAAAACCGAGGCTTATTCGATGGATTCTACTTCTGCAAGAGTTTGATCTGGAAATAAAAGACAAGAAAGGTGATGAGAATGTGGTTGCCGACCATCTTTCACGATTGCGGTTCAAATCTGTTATTACATCGGACACTCCTATTGATGACTCTTTTCCTGATGACCACCTATTTGCTATCGCTACTGCAACTCCTTGGTATGCGGACTTTGCAAATTTCTGTGTTAGTGGATCTCATCCTCCTGATTTAAATTATCAGCAACGAAAGAAGTTTTATCATGATGCTAAACAATACTTCTGGGATGATCCTTTCTTGTATCGAAAGTGTGCTGATAATATCTTTCGTAGATGTATCCCAGAATTTGAAGTAAATGAAATTCTTCGACATTGTCATTCTCTTGCATGTGGAGGCCACCATGGTCCTTCTAAAACTGCTGCAAAGGTACTTCAGTCTGGTTTTTATTGGCCTTCTTTATTCAAAGATGCTCGTGCTTTCTGTTTGGCTTGTGATGCATGCCAAAGAACGGGTAACATTTCTAAACGTCATGATATGCCACAAACCGGTATCCTAGAAGTTGAAATATTTGACGTATGGGGAATTGATTTCATGGGACCCTTCCCAACTTCTTGTGGTAATAAGTACATCTTAGTTGCTGTTGACTATGTATCCAAGTGGGTTGAAGCTATTGCATCACCAACCAATGATTCTAATGTTGTTATGAAGCTCTTCAAGAAGATCATTTTTCCACGCTTTGGTGTTCCACGGACTGTGATAAGTGATGGTGGTTCGCATTTTCACCAACGTCAATTTCAAACCCTCTTGAAGAAGTACGGTGTTACACAGAAGGTTGGCCTAGCTTATCATCCTCAAACAAGTGGCCAAGTAGAAGTTTCAAATCGTCAAATTAAAAGCATCCTAGAGAAAGTGGTAGCAAAATCTAGAAAAGATTGGTCTCTGAAGTTAGATGATGCTTTGTGGGCATATCGAACAGCCTATAAGACCCCTATTGGAACTACTCCGTACAGGTTGGTCTATGGTAAGGCATGTCATCTGCCAGTTGAACTTGAACATCGTGCTTTTTGGGCTATAAAGGAGCTTAATATGGATTTAAAGGCTGCGGGAAAGGCAAGACTTCTTCAACTTAACGAATTAGATGAACTTCGTTTCAATGCTTATGACAATTCTAAGCTTTACAAAGAGAGAACAAAGAAAATGCACGATAAAATGATCCAAAGACGAGATTTTCATGTCGGTGACAAGGTCCTGTTATTTAATTCGAGACTTCGACTCTTTCCAGGAAAGCTAAAATCTAGATGGTCGGGACCTTTCACTGTAACTGAAGTAAAATTTTATGGTGCTATTGAGATAATGGGGCAAGATGGAAGCAAATTTAAGGTCAATGGTCAACGTCTGAAATTGTACGTGGATGGAGCAATTGTTGGGAGAATAGAGGCGATTCGTCTCGACAACCCCTCTGTGGTGCTTTAAATCGAGGTACAAAGTCAAGCTAATGACTCTAAAAAAAGCGCTTCTTGGGAGGCAACCCAAGGTAAAAAAAAAAATATTATATAATATTTTTATATTTTTTTTAGGAGGCTAGTATATTTTTGTTTTTATTTATTTATTTTTTTACTCCCTCAAGGTGCCTTGATAATTTTGGTGTGAGGTGTTTCAGGAAGACAAATATTTTTCTGTGCTTTGTGTTATGTGCTAAAAAAAAAGAGACGAAAAAAAAAATGATTTTGATGCTCGTGGTGCGATTTACTGCCTGCCAGGCAGCAGACTTCTGTAACGTGTATTCCAACTTAAGACCGCTGCCCGCGGTGCCACATGGCTGCCCACCGTGCGCGACTCTCCTGTAGTAAACATGTTTACAAACATCTCAATTGCTCTCCTGGTCACGTGCTGCATATTTTATTTTATTTTATTTTTATTTTTTTTCCTTTTTGTATGTAACCTATTTCGTTTATTAATTTTATAATTATTAAACTTATATATTTATGTTATACTAATGTACTTATTTATATATTTGTATATACTTTTACTTTGTTTTTTTTTTGTCCATTTAATTAATATTATTAGTATTATTATATATTTTCTGTTATTCTTATAATTTTTTTTGAATTAAATGTATTTAACCTATATGTATTACTAATTGACTTGCGTTAATATGTGTACTTCTTATGTTTAATTAGTTTAGTTTATTAACATATATTATTATTTATGTTCCTTATATATTTGCTTTTATTTATGTAACTGACTTTTTAATTTAACTTTATTTTCTATTAGTTATTTCCGGTGTGTACTATATATATATGTATATATATTTTTTTATTTTTTTTGTTTTGTATCCATGTTTGTACATGGCCCATTACTTTATATACCTAATTTTTTTTCTTAACCTTGCACTGACATAGTATCACATCTTTCATCAATTTTTTTTTCTTTTATTGGACTTCATCACGAGAGCATTCAACAGAAGGGAATCATTGTTACCTCAATTTTCTCCAGCCGCGGTCCATCACACGAGGACATCAGACACTCAACTTTGTTTGTTCATTGTCCAGAATTAATGGCTCGCGCATCTGCTTCTACCCCTCCTAAAAAGAAAAGAAAACAGAGTTGTGCACCAGACACAGTTGTTTCTCAAAAGTATCCTACAGTCAAGACAGTTGGGGACACACAACGGACTCTCTATGCCGCATTATCTAAACGCCTGGTTTTTCCAAATAAGTATGTTGATGGTTTTTGTCTTATAGATTTGAATATAGATGAAGAACTACCACATCGGCTTGCTAAAATTGGATGGAGCGACTTATTAGAGATGGATGACCCCACATATGGTACTCTTACCTGTGAGTTTCTGAGCTCGTTTACAATCACTAGTGAGGGCTTGTTATCCTTCCGCCTGGCCAACAAGAATCACGAGATTACAAAAGCTAAATTGGCTAGTATGTTTGGCTGGCGGTTAGTAGAACAACAACAACTTCCCTCAGATTATGCTACTCCTTTTTGGCTCAGAATCACAGGACTGCCTAATACTCAGAGATATGTTGCTCAAAGTGCCTGCTCTTCAGATATCATTAGCCCCTGCTATCGTTATTTTGCTCGTCTTCTTTCATATACTATATATGGTCGTGCTGATAGTAATAATAGGATTCAAACAGGCGAGCTTGCTTTGTTGTACTATTTTGATGCAGGTATTCCAGTGGATTGGACTAGTTTGTTGATTGAACGATTCCTTTATCAAGCCAAACGGCCAAAAGGTGCTCTTGTGATAAGAGGTTTCATTACTCGAATTGCTGAGGAGTTGGCAATTTTTGATCGTGAAACAACTAATCTTAAAGCTGTGGATGGATGGCCATCGAAACTTAATGTCGAGTATCTCATTGGCATGCAAATGTTGCGGCGTGATAAAAAAAACAAATTTCTTTGGTGCCTCACAAACGTGCTTTGATGCCATCTCAGGAAGTTGTTGAACCAGTTCTAACTCTTGAGCAGCAAGTTGCGGAGTTGAAGGAGAATCAGGTTCAAATAATGGAAGCCCAAGTACGGATGGAGAAACAATTGGCTGATATATCTACTTCTATCGCGAGATACTTTTCACACCATACACCTTGACCTTAGGGGAGTTTTCTTTCTTATCTTTGTAGTATAGTTTTATTTTGTTTTAGTTGTAGCAATTTTTTTCTTTGTTTTGCGTTAAATTGTTCATTGAGGACAATGAACCGCTTAAGTGTGGGAAGGTGTTCTTAATGTCAAAAAAAAATTCCAAAAAAATTATATATGATAAAATAAAAAATTATATATGATAAAATCCAAAAAAATTAGAAAATTTTAAAATCTTTTGTATATTGCCTCGTCTCAAAGTGTGTTAACAAGGATAAGTACACATACTTGTAGATTTATTTTGCATGATTAGTTGATATGTCAGTCCTCTTAAATTCATTTAATACATGATAATTCCTTGTATGTGCTTGCGAAAATTCTAAAACTTGAAATGCATCTTTGTTAATTTTAATAAGTACTGAAGCATGCTTTCACCTTGTGAGATCTTGAGCCTAATTTGTGATTGATACATCTTTATATCAATCAATTTTTTTTCTTGTGTGATGTTCATCATATAGCATGTTGCTCTAGAACTTGTTTTAAACCTTATTAAAATTACATGATATTTGTATGCATGAAAATGATAAAGGCACTAGGATTAACCACGTTTATCCAAACAGTACCCATGAGTTATATCCTTAGTGAGCCCCTTTGAGCTTATATCCATTTTATTCAAATATCACCACTCTAAAATTCTTGAGCCTACTTATTTATTCTTGTTTTGATTTACTAGTAGAACATTTTGATTTGTTTGAGGGCTGGTGAATATCTAGTGTGGGGATTTCTCTGTTAAAGTGTTATTATTTGGTGGGAATTGATATGAGGAGGAAGAAAGAAAAAAAAATACTCTCAATGAAAAAAAAAGTCAAAAAAAATAGTGCTCCTTTGAGATCAATGGGTGGCAAGTGCAATGTCATATGAAAGGGACGATCCATGTACATGTGCTGGTATTAAGTGCAATTGTACTAGAAATTAAGAATGAGATTATCTCTTATTTTTTTATTTCTTGGTGACTTTTCACTGCCCTTGATTACTGGAGAAACACTTGAGATTGAAAAAAAAATGATAAGAAGCTGATTCGAAGAGAGTTTTTGTTCATTGTTGTTACAATATGAATGTGAGAAAGTACATAAATTGTGCTTTGGGGTTTATTGCTTGTGGAAGCCTGATCAACTTTTACAGAATCAAATTTCATGTTGAGTGATTTAATTAAGAATGAACAATATGCTCTATTAGTTTGTCAAGTTAGCCACTTGTTAGCCTTTTTATTGATTTCCTACCCTATACCTTAGCCTTATTACAACCTTTAACAAAGTCCTTTTGATTTGCGCATGCATATATACAAAGTAGTGGAGATTTGGTGGACAACCAAGCCTATGGTAGCACATGTCTATATTGATTGAACTTGAGTGATACACTTACACCCTAAACACTTGTGTGATTTGAGAGTTATTTGAGCTTTTTATCCATAGCATGTAGTACTTATTAAATGCGATATTGATGTTTATTTCATGATACTTTTGTCTATCTAGACAATGTGTGCATACTTGGATAGTTGTGTACAAATGGATGCTCTAAGTGGAAAAACTTATTTTTCTAAATTGTGTAATTAGGTTTACATGAGTGGAGTACTATGATATGTTGCATACTTGAGAATTGGCAGAAAAAAATGGACTTTGTGGGTAGATTCACTATAAACCCTCACGAGACAAAACTCGTCCTACTAGGGCTGCCTAGGGGTTTAACGGCTTGTTGCATATGCTCAATGCAATCGTGCCATCTACGAAAGTGGTGTTAGTTAGTTAGTTAGGATTTTGTTTTTAGCTCTTTTATTTGCCGAGGACATGCAAATATTCAGTGTGGGGATGTTTGATAGAATATATTTTTATATATATTCTATCTTATTTTTATTCTCATATTTAATAGTATTTTGCATTAATTGGATATTTATTTAATAGATTTTAATGTTTTATTGCAGAAAAGATGGAAATCCTAAACTTGGAAGGATTTGGGCTTAAAGAGCTATTTTGGAGACAAAATAATAGAAAATTCGTATTTATTGGGCTGCTTGCATTACAGACGCTGTTTGGGCCATATCTTGAGTTCTAGAAGTCAGAATTGGACGATTTTACAGTCCACGCGAAGCTTATGGAAATTTCTTTAATTCAGAGGTGGTCCAGCAAGAGAAATCCAATTAGAACAGCCCAGAAACTGAGGAGCAAACAGACCTACGAATTTTAGTTAGAGAATCCTATTCAATTTAGGAAGCCTATTTGTTTTGGGCTTTAATCATTAAAATACTATTATTATTATGATTAGTTGGAGGGAGGGAGATACGATGGATAAAAAAAACATACTTTTTACTTTCACTTTCTAGCTAGGGTTTTTCTTCATCTCTCTTCCATAGCATACAGTTATTCTTCATTAATATATTCAAGGTACTCTTTTATATTCTCTTATTTTAATATATGTTTTACATGGCTTTCTTCATAGTTGTTATTGCTTTTACTTCTAGCATGAGTGAGTAGTTTCATTCTAGGGCGCAAAGGGAAGGCATGTTTGCACCATAACTATGTTTTATTTTTATTAGTAGTTTAATGGGTTATGGGTAATTCTAATCGATATGTTTAAATATTTAATTTGTGTAATTGGCCAATATCATAGATTATTTCATGCAAATAAGAGTAATGGATCGAGAGATTTTACTCATTAGAGGCATACATACGATTAGCAGAATGAATGTGAGTGCGAGAGTATCATTGGATTTCTGAGAGCGTTAATGCTTGAGAGAGATTAACAATTGCTCTAATTATTTGACCCATTGAATTGCTATATTTATATAACTAATTTTGGTGTAAGCATGGTGAACCTGAATTGCCCTAGACTTTTAGTCAATTGATTTAATATAATCTTTAATTTGCATTCTTTAGTTAGTAAAAATTCTCAATAATCGTTTTTCTCTGGAAACAATTCACAATAATTAGATTAAAATTCTAAGAACCCGTCTCCTTGTGGATTCGACCCGTACTTGTCAGTCTCTGCTAATAACAGACACCGTGCACTTGAGGTATTATAAATAAAACGCATCATCTTACGAAGAGCTGAAGGAGAAGTATGATGCGCTAGTGAAAAAGCATCAAGGAAAGTCCTATCTAGCAGCAGGCAAAAGCTGGGATGACTCAGATAACGATGATGAGGAAGAGCTGGGAAATCTTGCTCTTATGGCTTCATCAGAGGGATCACTGTCTCCCACCAGTGACAGAGGAATAGAGGTAAATCCTTCGTGTCCTAAGATGTTTGCTTTGCTAGGTAAAGAACTAGATGGTGAAAGAGATAAAGTTAAGAAACTCAGACTCAAAGTCAAAGAGTTAATTGATGAGACTGAAGTTCTTAAACAGTTAAAAAGAAATCATGACAAGTTGGCTGTCAAGCTGACTGAAGACTTAGCTGTTCAAGTCAGTAAAGTCAGTTGTTATGTTGTTGTAGAAACTAATCTCAGAAACCAAATTGAAGAAGAAAAGAAAAAGTGTCTTGCATATAAGAATTCCTCATATATTGTTAAGAACCTAGTTGACCAACAAGAAATAAATCGTAAAGTTGGAATAGGCTTCGAGTATAACAAATCTGTAGGAAAACCAAGCAACATAACCCCCTTTAGAAAAAGTGCTGAAGAAAGGGGTATCCCACATGTTGTTAAAGACACACCGAAACCTCTCTTCATAACACCGATAGCTGAACCCATCCTTGAGACCTCTGTAGTAATTGCATATGAAATGCAGCTGGAAGATCTTGAGGAAGAGAAGAAGAGAGGAGAACAGGTTAAGGACATAAAAGGAGTTAATGTCCAGAAAGAAAAATGTGCACTAGAAACACCAGTGAAAGATGTGGGAACTTCTGATTCCCCCAGACCTGGTGTAGGTGCAAAAGACTTAAAGAGTAAAATGAACAGACCCAACATATTTGTGAACAGTAGGAACAGTAACAATAAATTTCATTCTACTGAAAACTTCAAATCTGCTGAGAAAATTGAAGTAGAATCTGTTAAGCCTCCTACTGTATTGAATAACATGCCTACTATTGATGCTTTCCATAAACCTTGTGGTATAATGAATTGCA
Source organism: Oenanthe sinensis (assembly GCA_028671895.1). NCBI lineage: Eukaryota > Viridiplantae > Streptophyta > Magnoliopsida > Apiales > Apiaceae > Oenanthe > Oenanthe sinensis. The sequence goes on along the minus strand of CM053799.1, from coordinate 29,244,313 downwards.
TGTTATGTGCCTTTAATGCTATGACTGCTTACTTTAAACGCATGATAGCTAAGAAAGATAACATGACACCTAGACAGCACATCAATAGTAAATTTGCTAAATCCAAGACTGCGACTCCTTCACCTGAGAAGAAGGAATCATATATTCCTAAGTCTAAACAGAAAGTTGTTAAGACTGTTTATAGGAAGGTAGGAACAGTCAAGGAAGAAAATAATGTTGTTCGAAAAGGATCTGTTGTCAAAGCAGACAAAGGTCAATTCTTTAAGTATGCCGGGCCCAATCAATTTTGGGCTCCGAAGACAAATTAATCCGTTTGATAATTGCAGGGAGTTAAACAGGCAAACCGAGTTATATGGATCCTGGACAGCGGATCGTCAAGGCATATGACCGGAGATAGAGCCCTGCTATCAGACGTGGTTGAGAGAGCTGGCCCAATCGTCACCTTTGGAGATAACAGCAAAGGAATGACTACGGGATATGGCAAGTTAAATACAGGAAATGTTATCATTGAAAATGTCTCTTTGGTGGAAGGACTTAAGCACAATCTACTCAGCGTCAGTCAATTTTGTGATAGAGGTTACAAAGTAAACTTTATCAAGGAGAAGTGCTTAATAGCTCATTCTAAAGAAGACAGACTAGCCTTGCGTGGAGTAAGGAAAGGAAACTTGTACGTAGCTGATTTCAACTCGGGAACTGAAGCTGAAGCAAACTGTTTTTATTCAAAAGCTTCAACAGAGGAAAGTTGGCTATGGCACAAGAAGCTCTCACACCTGAATTTCAAAACAATGAACTCTCTAGTCAAGAGGGATTTGGTGAGAGGACTGCCTCCGATGGAATTTACTCAAGAAGGATTGTGTGAGGCATGTCAAAAAGGGAAGTCAAGGAAAGCAACTCACAGAGGCACAGACACTACAAACATCACTGAACCACTTCAACTCCTACACATGGATTTATTTGGTCCAGTAAATATTCTGTCTATGTCAAGAAAGAAATACGCCTTAGTGATTGTGGATGACTTCACAAAGTATACATGGGTTTTATTCTTGAATTCTAAAGATGAAACTCCACATTTGGTGATTAATCATATAAAGCTGATTGAGTTAGATTCAAAGTTACCTGTCCGAGCAATCAGATCAGATAATGAAATAGAATTCAAAAATGAAGTTCTGAATAACTTCTGCTCAGACAAGGGGATAACAAGGCAGTACTCAGCACCAAGAACTCCACAACAAAATGGAGTTGTAGAAAGGAAAAATCGAACCCTGATTGAAGCTGCAAGGACTATGCTAAGTGAATCAAGGTTACCTATCTACTTCTGGGCTGAAGCAGTTAATACAGCTTGTTATACTCAGAATCGAACTCTGATCAACAAAGATCATATGAAAACTCCCTATGAATTAATGGCTGGCAAGAAACCTACTCTCAAGTACTTTCATGTATTTGGAGCCAAATGCTTTGTGCTAAAAGATGGAGATGAACGCATTGGCAAATTTGAGGCCAAGGCACATGAAGCTATTTTTGTCGGATACTCAAGAAGAGCATATAGGGTTTACATAATTGATCAGCACCAAGTGAAGGAAAGTGTCAATGTAACTTTTGATGACACTAAACTCCCAAGTATCCAAACTGAAGATTCTTCTGAGTCATTAAAATTTGATAATTATCCAGACTCACATTCTGATGACGAAGAAGAACCTGAGGTTGCAGCAGGAAATGATGACAACAATAATGGTAATGATCCAGGTAATAGTGGTGGAAACAATGGCAACACTGGAGATTCTACTAATACCAGTGGTGGATCAACAAGTCATCCTGGCAGCAACTCAGGGGGAGATGAAAGATCAACTGGCACAACACAACATCACAATGAATTTCGAGGCGAATCATCAAGATCAAACCTACCTAGGGAAAGGATATGGAGCAGAGATCATCCTTTTGAATTGATCATAGGTGATCCAGATGTTGGAGTAAGAACCAGAAGTGCAACTTCAAATGAATGTTTATTCTCAGTTTTTCTATCTCAAGAAGAACCAAAGAAGATTGAAGATGCACTAATTGATCCAGATTGGGTTCTTGCCATGCAAGAAGAGCTCAATCAGTTCGAAAGACAAGAAGTCTGGACACTGGTACCCAGGCCTAAAGATAGATCTGTTATTGGCACGAAATGGGTATACAGGAACAAATTAGACGGTGATGGCATTGTTACAAGGAACAAGGCCAGACTGGTTGCAAAGGGTTACTCCCAGGAAGAGGGAATTGATTATGACGAGACCTACGCACCAGTTGCAAGACTTGAAGCCATCAGGATATTTCTGGCATTCGCAGCACATTCCAATTTTAAAGTCTATCAAATGGATGTGAAGAGTGCATTTCTGAACGGAAAGCTAGAAGAGGAAGTATATGTGGAACAGCCCCCTGGCTTTGAAAATCCAGAGTTTGCTGATTTTGTGTACTTTCTTTTCAAAGCTCTCTATGGACTCAAGCAAGCACCGAGGACATGGTATGACACTCTCTCTGAGTTTTTACTTGAAAATGGTTTCACTAGAGGTGTCATAGATAAAACTCTCTTTTACAAATTACATAATAAAGATATGATATTTGTCCAAGTTTATGTTGACGATATTATATTTGGTTCTACTAACGAAAACTTGTGCAAGAGATTTGCTAAGTTAATGCAGAGCAGATATGAGATGAGCATGATGGGTGAGCTGTCATTCTTCCTTGGATTGCAAGTAAAGCAAAAGGAAGATGGGATTTTTATTTGCCAATCAAAGTACGTAAGAGATCTTCTCAGAAAATACAGTCTAGAAGATTCTTCACCGGCAAAAACCCCAATGCCAACAGCCACGAAGCTTGACAAAGATGAAACTGGTAAGAAAGTTGACATCACAAGCTACAGAGGTATGATAGGCTCATTATTATATCTAACTGCAAGTAGACCCGACATAATGTTCGCAACTTGCTTATGTGCAAGGTTTCAATCTGACCCAAGAGAATCTCATCTAATAGCTGTTAAACGGATTTTTAGATATCTAAAGGGTACACCAGATCTTGGAATTTGGTACCCTAAGGATACAGGTTTTGACTTCAGATTATGCAGGGTGCAGGATGGACAGGAAAAGTACTTCTGGAAGCTGTCAGTTCCTAGGACGAAGGTTGATCTCCTGGTACAGTAAGAAACAGCATTCAGTTTCTACCTCGACAGCCGAAGCAGAATACATTGCGGCAGGTAGCTGTTGTGCACAGATCTTGTGGATCAGGAATCAGCTAAATGACTACGGACTTGCGTTGAACAAAATTCCAATTTTCTGCGACAACACAAGTGCTATAGCTATTTCCAACAATCCTGTACAACATTCACGAACCAAGCACATTGACATAAGGTATCACTTTATCAGAGAGCATGTCATGAACGGAACTGTGGTGTTACATTTTGTACCCACAGAAGATCAGATAGCCGACATCTTCACGAAACCACTTGATGAATCCACTTTCTCAAAGCTGGTTAGTGAATTAGGGATGTTAAACAATGGCTAAATTTTTGATTACTAGGAATTAATTTGAGCTCATAAATATTAAATGTTAATATTTAAAGAATTTATGAGTCTTGAATTAATAAAATCCTAGGACTTATGAATTTTTGGAAAATTATCTTAAGATTAAATCAATATTCTTAGAAGATAATTTCTTCAATTAAAGCATAAGTAATTTTGTTTAAATTAAGCATTTATGTAATTTAATGTATATATTCACTAATTATTGTTGTACATTAATATAAATGATTATGTTATTAGTTATCCAATTAATTTACTTATTAAATTAATTCAAACATGAGTTAATTTAATTATTAAATTAATTAGAACAATTAATAATGTAAATATTTATTATAAGTTAATATTTATTGAATAATTAATAATTTATCTAATATTCGAATAAGATTTTTATTATTTTATTTCGAATTTAGAAACAATTATTAATATAAGTAATTATTCTATTTTATTATTACAAATCAGCATGACTTTTATTTTAAATATCAGTATGACTTTTATATTTAAATTTTCGGCATGACTTTTTATTCTAGTAAAAGTCATACCGAGAGTTTAAAAGAAAAGTCATACCGAGACTTTACAATAAAAGTCATACCGAGATTTTACTGCTATGTCTTTTATTTTATTAAGAAATAGGTTGTTTTTTTTTCTCGGTATGACTTATTAATAAGTCATACCGAACCATTTTTAATACTCCTTCTCTACATTTAATAAGTCATACTCCGTATATGTATACACACACACTGCTATACACATCAACTCGAACAGTTCTCATCCAGTTTACAAAAATCGATTGATTTCCATCCATTTCAACTGATTTCAGTTGCTGTTACTTGCTGATTTCAAGCTCCTTGCTTGCTAGTTTGTTAAAATCGACTAAAACAAGCAAAACTCTGCCCATTTTTTTCTAAAATCGCAGTGATTGTTCTTGTTCTTGATAAAAATCGAAGCAAGTGGTGTTGATTGTAACTAAAGACAGTTGTGTAGTGTATTGTTAACTAAAGCTGATTTGGGATTATTAGAAATTAGGTTTAAATTTTTCAAGTGTAACTTTTCGAATTTTGAATTGTAATTGTTAATTTTAATTTGTAATCGCACATTGTAATTTTATTAATTTGTAATAGCATAAATCAAAAAAAAATGGCTGGTTATTGCGAATTAGTAAAAACTAATTTTGTAGGATATTTCAATCCGGTGATTTGTTCAGTCGAAAGGTTTCGACCGTGGATTATTTTTTTGAATGAACATTCACTCGTCAGAACTGCAATTACTCTGAACGTCCCGTTGCAAGTGTTAGCACTAAGGGCTCTGTATTCCACTGCGAGGAATAGGAGTACTGCAGACAGAGTTCAATTCTCTTTCAGCATAGGAGATCATGAATATATGGTGACTGAAGAGGACGTGAACAGGATTTTGGGCTTTCCAACTGACAATTTCATGGATCCACCCACTGTACCAGAAATTCTAGAATTTTTCTATTATATTAGATATCAGGGTGAGATCAATTTGGTAAGAATGACAAAGTCCAAGTTGGTAAGTGAGTGGGACTATTTCTTTGACACGTTAGCCAAAGTGTTTGCTCCCACTACAAAGAACAACTTCAACAATATATCTTCACTACTGCAAATCTTTGGGTATTCTGTGGCTCACAACAGGAGGATAAATTTTGGGAAGTTGCTTCTGAAAGAAATTATAAGGAAGATGGGGAAACCAGAAAGCAGGGAACAGAATGTACAAGTCTACTATCCGAGGTTCCTGATGCTGTTTATGAATGACTTGTTGGTGGAAGAAGACAAAGCCTTATTTCAGAATGGTCCTGTAGAAGAATCTCCGACTTCTCAGAACCACCTATTTGCAAGGCTCCACAACAACCCCAAGTTTCAAAATGTGCAAGTGGTAAGGACAGATTACATGGCAGAGATATTAGATCATATTGCTAATCCTGTGCAGGAACAAGAGCAAGAACAAGTGCCTATGCAATTAGAACATCCTGTGCACCTTCTACTTGAAGCTGCTCACCATGTCGATCAAGTGGCACAAGATCAACAGGTAATATCTCACTCACAATCTTCTAGTTCAATACCTATAGAAATATCTACTGCACTATTAGATTTATCTGTGGCGGACTATGATGGTGTTATTACACTCCAGGATATCAGCTACGAACCTGAAAACACACAGGTTCCGCCCCCAGCTGAATTAGAGCCTCAAACAGTTTCTCCTTCATCCTCTTCTTTGCTAAAAGTCAGAAAAAGGAAGAAACCTGTCAGAATAGTTAGGGGTCTTGGTGCTGATGTGAGTGAACCCGCAGCTCTGTCTCCACAATCTAAAAGATCTAAATTTCAACCAGAGACAACTGCAGACTCATCCTTTTCCTCTCAATGGGATATGGATTTTGACATGGCCATCCAAGGTTCTTTAGATACACTTGCTCAACCAGGTGATCTAATTCGTTGTTCGGCTACAGCTTCAGATAGTGAGGAAAGCACACTGCTAGCTCTCACTGTAACGATCGAGATAATTAAATCTATTTGAATAATATGAGGTATATGATTTATGTGTTTTAATGTGTTAAGATATGATATGTGGTCATTTTATATGTCTGGTTGACTGCCCGTTTGACTGCATTATGCTTAAGTGATTTAATTAAGTGATTAAGTGATTTCTATGCTTAATTGAGTAACTGTTTGATTTTTATAATATTATTGATATGTCCAATAATTATGAAATTTTATATGTAGCTTCTATGTGATTTTAGAGACTTTTTAAAAATAGTGATGTATTTAATTCTAGTCCCAGTGATTTTATATAAATCTTTCATTCCTGTTTTATTCTAGAGATATTACTCTTCTAAATTCCATATTTAATTATTGGAATGCCCAAAAATCATGAAACCTGTTTCAAAATGTTGCTTAAATATTTTGAGACTTGTGAAAAATAAAAGTTTATTTTATTCGAGCCCAAATGTATTTTTAAAGATTTTCCTACTCTTATTTTCTATTTCTGTGTTAAAACTTCAAAGATTTTTAGTTAATTATTTATTTACCAGAAAAATATTTGAAAAATATGGGGAAGCTTCTAAATTCATGCTCTTAATTTTAAAAATATAAAACTTGTTTTTGTACCCATTTTCCATAAAAATTCGAATTACTAATTGATTTAATCCAGAAAACAGCATATGTGAAGTTACTAGAATGCCCTTGTCTTTGTTTTGTAAAAGCCACCGCCCACTACCTCTCTTTGTTCTGTATCTTCATTTCCCAGGTTACTCTTAGCTCTCTAACTTGCGATTTGCTGTTCCTCTTTGTCATCATAGCAAATTGATGTTAGATGCTTGATTAGATACTATTACTTATGTGAGCCTGATTTTAGATTACATTAGTTGCTTTGCACGTATGTATATATGCTGCCGTGTATATGTTTATGTTGAAGAGTGACATGCAAGCCCTGTTAGTCGATTATCTATGATTCTGAAGCTATGTTGTGATGTTAACTGTGATGGGTAACAAGGAAATCAAAGCTAGGTGTTGAGAATCCAATGAACGGAACTCCACCGGAGCTTTGGCCGCCGGCGATGACTATTACGAGCTGGTAGGTCATGGCAATGATGTTACTTGAGCCTCTATGTAATTTATATATTAATTTTAATAATTATAGATGCTGCATGTTTAAATCCCGAGTTGTATGGTGATTTTCCGATTTAGTTGCAGCACCGCGATTTCAAGGCATTGTATAAGTTTCGTTTGTATCAATATGGTAGTAATGAAGCTCGTGATTGATTGTTGTGGCTGTGATGAGTTTGATGTGTTGTTAATCGAAGGGTGCATGTCAAAATTTTATATTTTCGGCTATAGTTTTCAAAGTTGCCGTTCGATAGTGGAGTAAAACCGCATATACATGTGTGTGCTTGGACATTTCGAGTGTATACATAATTGGTGATTCAATTTATGATGCTAATGGTCATGTTTAATTGGGGGAAAATAGAGTTGCATGTCAATTTTGTGCTAGTTATTCGAATATTTCGAGTTATATGATTAATTCTCATACGATTGATTGAAGTGCACCCATGGTTAGTAGTTAAATTCTAGTGTCAATTGCTATGTTCGGTTGTGAATTTTGATTGCATATCAAATTTAGATTGGTTCTTGAATTTTCCGTTTGTATTACTTATTTTCTGGGCAATTCATGTGTACTACATTTTAGTCAAAGCATGCTAAGTTATTGGGACTATCATTGAGATGAAACGTGGATTAATTGGTTGGTAAATAGTCAAATTAGTGTTGATTACAATTTGGTTATATAAATTCAAATGTATGATAATTATGTACATATATAATTGTTTTCGAAAATAGTATAAAATGAGTAGTATTTGGAGTTGTTATTAAGTTAATAAATTGTGATGGATAGTTATTCGTAACTTAAGTGATTGTTGGAGTTAACTAAATTGCTTGGTTGAATTATGTTATGCATGACAGCCTTTTTCGAAATACATATATGTATATTCTATATTCAAATGTCATACACTAATTGCCAATATGAGTTCTAATTTCTATGAGCTAATGGACATGAGTTGATATGATATAAGAGTGAGTTAAGAATTGAATCGATTGTATAGTTAGGCAGTCGGTACTTGGATTGTTTCAGTTATTTTGAATGACAATAGTATTGCATATTGTTTATAGCTATTGCTTGTTTGATATGAATTTGGTGCAAATATGGTTGTATAATGGTCTATGATTGACATTGATGTTTGGTTGTGTCGGTTGTATTCCGACAGGTAGTTCCAATTACAGGGGAAGTGCTGCCAAAATTTCTAAAAAACTAAAATGACTTTGTAAAATATTATTGGCACACCACTTCTGTATAGGAAAGACTATCAGTCAAGAATACTGTGAATCAATATATGTGTCTATGTGCTATTTGATTGCCAGTGTAAAAGTGAGTATATATCAGAGTATGTCTACAGTGGATTGTGCATATGTGTTAAAGGGTTACACTATCGAAAGGGTAGAATAGTTAGACGTTAATGAAAACGTCGAGAGTTTATAAAATACTGAAATAGTATTATTTGTGTGTAGCTACGAAGGACGTTGAGGTGAAAGACAGAGGGAAAGCTAAAGTAGAGAGTTAGTGTCTGGTGTAGGCGATCTACCTGTTCAACAGCTGTAGCATTCTATTTAAGGCAAGTAACTACTGCCTAATCTCTTTTAACTTAAGCACTGTTTTATGAACTGTATAGTGAACTGTTTTATAAACTGCTTTATGACCCTGCAACTATGTCACCTTATTTCAACTGTTTTAAGCTACAGCCTACCTTACTTTAACTGGTTACTTAAACTGCAACCTTATATCAGTTTCAATTGCACTTTAACTTTCAATCCCTGAACTGCTACTGACAGCTTATAAACTAGTTTTACAAATCTTAAATCAGTAACCTTGAACTATGACTTATGTCAACACCATTTCCTTAGTAATGTTTACTTGAACTTAAATTCTGAACTTACCCTGTCGCTATGGCATAACTACTGTTACAGTTAAATGCCTTACAACTGTTTTCAAAAACAACTGTTATACCTGTGAATTGACCCTGCAACCTGACTTTACAAATATAGCCTGGTTTTGGATTCCCAGTTCACGATTCCAGCTTACCTTACTACAACAGAAGCTTGTTTTGAGAATTATCCTGGAATAAATTTTACCTCTGTCTAATGATCCTAAAAATGGATTTAAATATGAAATCCGACTTTCAAGAAGTCTTTTTCATCAAATGATTTGGTAACTTTAAAAAGAAAGGTTTTGGTTATTATAGGAATTCCGATCAAAATGGTTTCTGCGGATTCCTATAGGTTGGAGGCGTAAGAGGCCGAGTGACGCCGGTCTAGCACTTTTTATGTGAAGACTATAATGAGATAGTCAATGGCTATAATGAGATAGCCCAAGGCCAATGGCAATAAGTGCCTTTATGAGTACTCTTTATGTCCAGAGGGACTTTAGTCCGTTATGGGGACTTTACGTGGCTGATCACCCGTATTGTCTGGCGTTGTGAGAAAACTTCAACCAAAATAATTGTTTTTAAACAGTAAAGGTCCTAATGAGAGGACAGTTTTATAAACGATTTGAACAGTAAAGGTCCTAATGAGAGGACAGTTTTATAAATGATTTGAAAAGCAAAGTCCTAATGAGAGGACAGTTTTATAAATGATTTGAAAAGCAAGGTCCTAATGAGAGGACGCTTTTATAAAATGTTTTGAAAGAATCAGTCCTAATGAAAGGACAGTTTTATACAACTGATCTTTGAAATGATTAATAAAGAAAATTGAAATGCCCTGTTATATCATGCCCTTTACAGCTTAAACTGTCAGACATATCTTGACTTGACTTTGTTTCAATTGCTATATATTACTTCCTGTTATCCATCTAACCCTGCAGATTATTCTTATACTTGGAAATGTTTATTGCTTCTAGTTTCTTAATACCTTGCACCAGTTAGTAAAATTATCTAACCTTGCCAGTGGATTTATAAAAGAAAGTCTTGCGAATAATGAATACCCTGAATGAAATTTTGATTATAGTTATGGGACAATGAGGTCCAGCAATGATTGTTAAAGCATGGTTTTGAGAAAAGACTTTTCAAATTATATATAAGCCTGTAGAACTGTTTTTTTTAACCCACATGGTTACTTGCTGAGCTTTTGTGGCTCATTCTTTCATTTTCTAACCTCTACAGCTTTTGAGAATCATGGAACGTATTAAGCAGACTGCGAGGAAGAATACCTCCTTTCTTAATTATGCTAGGCTGGCTGAGATTGAACAGGTAGGATCGAGGCTGAGTTAGAAGGAAAAGACTTTGTTAAGTCTTAAGTGTTCATGTTGATAGACTTTTGTCAGATGATTCAGAGTTGTAATAATATTTATTCTGGTTATGTAATTAATGAATTTAGAGTTGTGCTTGTTTCATACCATTACCTGTTAAAGGTCCAGGGTAATAGTTGGGGTCATGTATATCTATATTTGTGATTGTTTATATTTATATAGGATGTATGCATATAGAGTGTTAGTGACTCCCCGATCTAGACCCCGGATTGGGAGGGCGTCACAGGTTGGTATCAGAGCTACATGTTTTGGTCACTGAAACAAGCCAGAATTATATTAATAAGATAATAGGATATAGGTTCTAGGAATTACGTACTTATAAACATAGGATAATTATAAGTTTTAAACCCTTAGAGATATAAGATAAGATCACTCAAGATAGGAAGTTAAGTTCAAACAACCATAGAGTTTCGAGTTGAGATTATCGGATAGAGTCTCGATGGTTAAGAATGTTAAGATAGATTGATGTTAAACTTAAGATAACTTCATCTTGGTTTATACATCGGTATACCACTGCATAATTGCAGATATCATCGGACAGTGATAAGGTTCCTCATTTACCATTCCCCTCCATTCTTCAATACTTCTTTTGGCACCACTCCACATGAGTCTTACTTTGAGCCTAGTATGGATTCTGGATCGGACGTGGAGGTTATGGATTGTATCCCTGAGCATATGGTAGCACCTACTAGTGAGGCACCCGTTCTACCTGTATTGCTTGTGTCTGAGCCTGCATCTGTTCGTGCTGAGATTTTTGCACCACCTAGGATTGTATTTGTTATGCCTGTTAGATTTCAAGCCTCGCTAGGAAATCGATTCTCTATTTGTGACTTGAGAAAGATATTTTTTTTCCGCAATTGACCTTACTCACTCTAATTGCCAGAGTCATGTGTATTTTGTTTACTCAAACTCTCTATTCGTTCTATTGAAATATCTTTATTGATTCAGATATTTTATTAACAAGCCTTGAATTGATTCTTGAAATTTTGAATATTATGTGTTATACTATTTTTATACTCTTCTGGGATGAACAACCCTATATAAAGGGGATACCAAGGTGGGACGCCACTGTTGGTAAGTTGCATGTCATGAAAGTGCTAAGGTTGGCCACCTTATGTACTACGGAGGTTCTCCTAAGTGGCATATGTAACGTAATGGAAGTTCGAAGATCATAATGATCTCCCAGTTATTTCTTCTTGAATATGATATTCATTCTTTGCAAAGTCCCATATTTTAAACTCTAATGGTTCTCTAACCAGTAAAAGTTTAGATTTCTTTTGAACCTATTGTTTCAAAGAATCTTGGTCCATGTTTTATACTTTTGTTTGAATATCAAATCTGAGCTTTGCTTTTGATTCCTTCAATTAGTAATTGTTCGACCTTGTAACGAATTGGGATGCTGAGATTGTTAGTGTTAAGAAGAATATGAAACATTATACGTCGGTTATACAGAAAGAATAAGCGAATTAGTAGGAAGCTGAAGTGAATATGAAGGAACTGTTGTAGTTATTTGGTTGGATTTATTGAGTTATTTCTGGAAAAGTATATTATTAAGTATTTAGAAAATTGGATTGAATAAAAGTTCTCAGAGTTGAAACAAAGAAATATATTGAGTATGAAGATAATATACTGAGTTAGAAATGAAAATAAAAGGGGAAGGGCAAAATAAAGCCTGGAAGTTTGAAAGTAGATAATAGTGTGATTTCATTTAAGAAGAAAATGAGAATCACCAGAATTAGAGTCATAGTTTTCAACAGAACAGTAGTACAGAAGGCCAGAAGATTTCAACAAGAATTGAGGCCATGGATTCGAAGCAGAGTGGCAGTTTTTGAGCTACAGAGCTTTGCCGTAATGGTTCAGAAGGCAATGATTGTGGAAAATGAAAGTGATATGTCTCAAAAGGAAAAGGATAAAAAGAAGAGGAAGTTTGGGGCTAGAGAAGAAGGCCAAGGACAAAGTAATTTCAGAAGCAAGTTTAACAGAATATCAGAAGGTCAGAAGAATGACTTTCAACAGTTTAAGAATGGTAACGGAGGTCGAAGAGGGCAGAATAGTAGAAACCAAGGTCTCAATCAGCAGAAGGATTAAGACAATATGTTCATGAATGTAAGACTTGTGGAAAGAAGCATTCCGGAGTGTGTAATAAGCCAAATGTTACTTGTTTCAAGTGCAACAAGAAGGGACACTATGCTATAGAATGTAATAGTCAGACTCAGAGTCAAATTCAGAAGTCTGGAATCAAGTGTTACAAGTGTGGCAAGCTAGGTCACATGACAAGGGAATGCAAGGAACCTACACAGCCTACCAATGTTCTAAGGATAGCTGGAACTCCGTCTCAATCTTCAGCACATCAATCTAGAGCCAGAACCTTCAACATGACTCAGAAAGAAGCTATCCAAGATGTGGATGTGATTTCAGGTACACTTCCTGTTAATTCAGTTCAAGCTAGTGTGTTAATCGATTATGGAGCTACTAAGTCTTTTATATCTCGAGAATTTATTGGTAAATTGCAATGTGAAGTTCAACCTTTGGAACAAGCATTGGTTATAGAAGTAGCCAATCAGGCAAAGATTTTAGTGAGTCAAATACAAGATCTTTTGGATAAAGGAGTGATAAGGCCTAGTGTGTCCCCCTGGGGAGCACCAGTACTGTTTGTGAAGAAGAAGGATGGAAGAATGAGATTGTGCATAGATTACCGAGAGTTGAACAAGTTGACTATCAAGAATAAGTACCCGTTGTCGAGGATCGACGATCTTTTTGACCAGCTGAAAGGAGCTGAATGTTTTTCCAAAATTGACTTAAGGTTCGGATACTATCAGCTCAAGATCAAACCTGAAGACGTATCTAAAACAGCGTTCAGAACAAGGTACGGACACTATGAATTTTTGGTTATGGCTTTAGGATTGACAAATGCTCCAGCAGCATTTATGGATCTGACGAACAGAGTCTTTAAGAAGTATTTGGACAAGTTTGTGATTGTATTCATCGACGACATCCTGATATATTTAAAGTCAGAAGAAGAGCATGCAGATCACTTGAGAATTGCTTTAGAAACTTTAAGAAAGGAAAAGTTGTATGCGAAGTTTTCAAAATGTGAATTTTGGTTGAAGGAGGTACAATTCTTAGGTCATGTTGTCAGCAGAGAAGGTATCAAAGTTGATCCGGCAAAGATAGAAGCAGTGATGAAATGGGAAAGACTAAGGACTCCAACAGAAGTAAGAAGTTTTCTGGGATTAGCGGGATACTATCGAAGATTTGTTCAAGATTTTTCAAAGATAGTTACCCCTATGACCAAGTTGACCAGGAAGAATGAAAAGTTTGTATGGAATGAAAAGTGTGAAGAAAGTTTTGAAGAGCTAAAGCGAAGACTAGTGTCTGCACCAGTGTTGGTATTACCTGACGATCAAGGGAATTTCGTTATCTACAGTGATGCTTCTCACAAAGGCTTGGGATGTGTTTTGATGCAACACGGAAAGGTAATTGTATATGCTTCCAGGCAGTTAAGACCTCATGAATTGAAGTATGCATGATCTAGAATTAGCTGCTATTGTGTTTGCACTGAAGATATGGAGGCACTACTTGTATGGAGAAAAGTGTGAGATTTACACGGATCACAAAAGTTTGAGTATATCTTTACTTAGAAAGAGCTGAACATGAGATAGAGAAGATGGTTGGAATTGATTAAATACTAAAACTGTACGATTAACTATCATCCAGGCAAAGCGAATGTTGTAGCAAATGTTTTAAGTAGAAATGAAAGATTGAATATAATGGTTTCATCTGAAAAATTGATCAAGGAGATTGAAAAAAAAAATTGGAAATAGAAGTATATGGTTCTGATTCAGTAGAAGAGATGGTGTATAAAATGACTTTTCAGCCAGAGTTGTTAGAAAAGATCAAGAGATGTCAAGAACAGATGATGAGTCAAGACAGAGCCAAGTTGACCGGAGAAGAGTTAAGAGGTCAGAAGGACGATAAAGGAATCTTTAGGTATTCCTCACGAATTTGGATCCCTAATGTCCAAGAGCTCAAGAATGAAATTTTGCATGATGCACATAGTTCAAGATACTCTATTCACCCGGGAAGCACAAAGATGTATAAAGACTTGAAAGAAAATTTTTGGTGGCCCAACATGAAAAGAGATGTAGCAGATTGGATCAGTAAATGTTATACGTGCCAGAGAGTCAAAGCTGAACATCAGAGACCCAGTGGATTGTTGCAACCACTAGAGATTCTAGAATGGAAATGGGAGAATCTTGCTATGGATTTTGTAGTAGGATTACCAAGGACAAAGGCTAATCATGATGCTATTTGGGTGATAATAGACAGATTAACCAAGTCAGCGCACTTTCTACCAATCAACGAAAGATTTTCACTGGACAGATTGGTTCATTTGTACCTGAAAGAGATTGTTATGCGACATGGTGTTCCTGTATCGATTGTATCCGACAGAGATCCAAGATTTAATTCTAGATTCTGGAGAAAGTTTTAGGAATGTTTGGGAATAAAGTTGAATATGAGTACTGCATATCATCCTCAGACAGATGGCCAAAGTGAAAGGACAATTCAGACCATTGAAGACATGTTAAGAGTTTGTGCCTTGGATTTTGAAGGAAGTTGGGACGAGCATCTACCGTTAGTGGAGTTTTCTTATAACAACAGCTATCATGCCAGTATTGGGATGCCCCCGTATGAAGCTTTATATGGAAGAAAATGCAGATCACCAGTGTGTTGGAATGAAGTTGGTGAGCGTAAGATTTTGGGTCCAGAGTTAGTTCAACAAACTAAAGAAAAGATTGAGTTGATTCAGAAGAGATTGTTAGCTGCTCAAGATAGGCAAAAGAAGTATGCTGACCAGTCAAGGAAAGATATGAATTTTGAAGAAGGTGACCAAGTGTTGCTAAAGATTTCTCCATGGAAAGGTGTTAGTAGATTTGGCAAGAAAGGAAAGCTTAGTCCAAGATATATAGGACCTTTTGAAGTTTTGAAGCGAGTTGGGGAAGTTGCGTATGAATTGGCTCTACCGCCGCAGATGCAGCATATCCACAATGTTTTTCACGTATCTATGCTTAGAAAGTATAACCCTGACATGAGTTATGTGATAGAGTATGAACCCTTGGAGATTCAACCTGACTTGTCCTATGTAGAACAGCCTGTAGAGATTCAGGATCGTAAAGATAAGGTTTTAAGGAATAAGTCTGTTAAGCTTGTAAAGGTTTTGTGGAGAAATCCTCGAGTTGAGGAATCCACCTGGGAACTTGAGAGTGAAATGCTCGAGAAGTATCCCTATTTGTTTACTTAGACTGATTCTGGGGACAGAATCTTTTTAAGGGGGGGAGAATGTAACGATCGAGATAATTAAATCTATTTGAATAATATGAGGTATATGATTTATGTGTTTTAATGTGTTAAGATATGATATGTGGTCATTTTATATGTCTGGTTGACTGCCCGTTTGACTGCATTATGCTTAAGTGATTTAATTAAGTGATTAAGTGATTTCTATGCTTAATTGAGTAACTGTTTGATTTTTATAATATTATTGATATGTCCAATAATTATGAAATTTTATATGTAGCTTCTATGTGATTTTAGAGACTTTCTAAAAATAGTGATGTATTTAATTCTAGTCCCAGTGATTTTATATAAATCTTTCATTCCTGTTTTATTCTAGAGATATTACTCTTCTAAATTCCATATTTAATTATTGGAATGCCCAAAAATCATGAAACCTGTTTCAAAATGTTGCTTAAATATTTTGAGACTTGTGAAAAATAAAAGTTTATTTTATTCGAGCCCAAATGTATTTTTAAAGATTTTCCTACTCTTATTTTCTATTTCTGTGTTAAAACTTCAAAGATTTTTAGTTAATTATTTATTTACCAGAAAAATATTTGAAAAATATGGGGAAGCTTCTAAATTCATGCTCTTAATTTTAAAAATATAAAACTTGTTTTTGTACCCATTTTCCATAAAAATTCGAATTACTAATTGATTTAATCCAGAAAACAGCATATGTGAAGTTACTAGAATGCCCTTGTCTTTGTTTTGTAAAAGCCACCGCCCACTACCTCTCTTTGTTCTGTATCTTCATTTCCCAGGTTACTCTTAGCTCTCTAACTTGCGATTTGCTGTTCCTCTTTGTCATCATAGCAAATTGATGTTAGATGCTTGATTAGATACTATTACTTATGTGAGCCTGATTTTAGATTACATTAGTTGCTTTGCACGTATGTATATATGCTGCCGTGTATATGTTTATGTTGAAGAGTGACATGCAAGCCCTGTTAGTCGATTATCTATGATTCTGAAGCTATGTTGTGATGTTAACTGTGATGGGTAACAAGGAAATCAAAGCTAGGTGTTGAGAATCCAATGAACGGAACTCCACCGGAGCTTTGGCCGCCGGCGATGACTATTACGAGCTGGTAGGTCATGGCAATGATGTTACTTGAGCCTCTATGTAATTTATATATTAATTTTAATAATTATAGATGCTGCATGTTTAAATCCCGAGTTGTATGGTGATTTTCCGATTTAGTTGCAGCACCTCGATTTCAAGGCATTGTATAAGTTTCGTTTGTATCAATATGGTAGTAATGAAGCTCGTGATTGATTGTTGTGGCTGTGATGAGTTTGATGTGTTGTTAATCGAAGGGTGCATGTCAAAATTTTATATTTTCGGCTATAGTTTTCAAAGTTGCCGTTCGATAGTGGAGTTAAACCGCATATACATGTGTGTGCTTGGACATTTCGAGTGTATACATAATTGGTGATTCAATTTATGATGCTAATGGTCATGTTTAATTGGGGGAAAATAGAGTTGCATGTCAATTTTGTGCTAGTTATTCGAATAGTTCGAGTTATATGATTAATTCTCATACGATTGATTGAAGTGCACCCATGGTTAGTAGTTAAATTCTAGTGTCAATTGCTATGTTCGGTTGTGAATTTTGATTGCATATCAAATTTAGATTGGTTCTTGAATTTTCCGTTTGTATTACTTATTTTCTGGGCAATTCATGTGTACTACATTTTAGTCAAAGCATGCTAAGTTATTGGGACTATCATTGAGATGAAACGTGGATTAATTGGTTGGTAAATAGTCAAATTAGTGTTGATTACAATTTGGTTATATAAATTCAAATGTATGATAATTATGTACATATATAATTGTTTTCGAAAATAGTATAAAATGAGTAGTATTTGGAGTTGTTATTAAGTTAATAAATTGTGATGGATAGTTATTCGTAACTTAAGTGATTGTTGGAGTTAACTAAATTGCTTGGTTGAATTATGTTATGCATGACAGCCTTTTTCGAAATACATATATGTATATTCTATATTCAAATGTCATACACTAATTGCCAATATGAGTTCTAATTTCTATGAGCTAATGGACATGAGTTGATATGATATAAGAGTGAGTTAAGAATTGAATCGATTGTATAGTTAGGCAGTCAGTACTTGGATTGTTTCAGTTATTTTGAATGACAATAGTATTGCATATTGTTTATAGCTATTGCTTGTTTGATATGAATTTGGTGCAAATATGGTTGTATAATGGTCTATGATTGACATTGATGTTTGGTTGTGTCGGTTGTATTCCGACAGGTAGTTCCAATTACAGGGGAAGTGCTGCCAAAATTTCTAAAAAACTAAAATGACTTTGTAAAATATTATTGGCACACCACTTCTGTATAGGAAAGACTATCAGTCAAGAATACTGTGAATCAATATATGTGTCTATGTGCTATTTGATTGCCAGTGTAAAAGTGAGTATATATCAGAGTATGTCTACAGTGGATTGTGCATATGTGTTAAAGGGTTACACTATCGAAAGGGTAGAATAGTTAGACGTTAATGAAAACGTCGAGAGTTTATAAAATACTGAAATAGTATTATTTGTGTGTAGCTACGAAGGACGTTGAGGTGAAAGACAGAGGGAAAGCTAAAGTAGAGAGTTAGTGTCTGGTGTAGGCGATCTACCTGTTCAACAGCTGTAGCATTCTATTTAAGGCAAGTAACTACTCCCTAATCTCTTTTAACTTAAGCACTGTTTTATGAACTGTATAGTGAACTGTTTTATAAACTGCTTTATGACCCTGCAACTATGTCACCTTATTTCAACTGTTTTAAGCTACAGCCTACCTTACTTTAACTGGTTACTTAAACTGCAACCTTATATCAGTTTCAATTGCACTTTAACTTTCAATCCCTGAACTGCTACTGACAGCTTATAAACTAGTTTTACAAATCTTAAATCAGTAACCTTGAACTATGACTTATGTCAACACCATTTCCTTAGTAATGTTTACTTGAACTTAAATTCTGAACTTACCCTGTCGCTATGGCATAACTACTGTTACAGTTAAATGCCTTACAACTGTTTTCAAAAACAACTGTTATACCTGTGAATTGACCCTGCAACCTGACTTTACAAATATAGCCTGGTTTTGGATTCCCAGTTCACGATTCCAGCTTACCTTACTACAACAGAAGCTTGTTTTGAGAATTATCCTGGAATAAATTTTACCTCTGTCTAATGATCCTAAAAATGGATTTAAATATGAAATCCGACTTTCAAGAAGTCTTTTTCATCAAATGATTTGGTAACTTTAAAAAGAAAGGTTTTGGTTATTATAGGAATTCCGACTATAGGTTGGAGGCGTAAGAGGCCGAGTGACGCCGGTCCAGCACTTTTTATGTGAAGACTATAATGAGATAGTCAATGGCTATAATGAGATAGCCCAAGGCCAATGGCAATAAGTGCCTTTATGAGTACTCTTTATGTCCAGAGGGACTTTAGTCCGTTATGGGGACTTTACGTGGCTGATCACCCGTATTGTCTGGCGTTGTGAGAAAACTTCAACCAAAATAATTGTTTTTAAACAGTAAAGGTCCTAATGAGAGGACAGTTTTATAAACGATTTGAACAGTAAAGGTCCTAATGAGAGGACAGTTTTATAAATGATTTGAAAAGCAAAGTCCTAATGAGAGGACAGTTTTATAAATGATTTGAAAAGCAAGGTCCTAATGAGAGGACGGTTTTATAAAATGTTTTGAAAGAATCAGTCCTAATGAAAGGACAGTTTTATACAACTGATCTTTGAAATGATTAATAAAGAAAATTGAAATGCCCTGTTATATCATGCCCTTTACAGCTTAAACTGTCAGACATATCTTGACTTGACTTTGTTTCAATTGCTATATATTACTTCCTGTTATCCATCTAACCCTGCAGATTATTCTTATACTTGGAAATGTTTATTGCTTCTAGTTTCTTAATACCTTGCACCAGTTAGTAAAATTATCTAACCTTGCCAGTGGATTTATAAAAGAAAGTCTTGCGAATAATGAATACCCTGAATGAAATTTTGATTATAGTTATGGGACAATGAGGTCCAGCAATGATTGTTAAAGCATGGTTTTGAGAAAAGACTTTTCAAATTATATATAAGCCTGTAGAACTGTTTTTTTTAACCCACATGGTTACTTGCTGAGCTTTTGTGGCTCATTCTTTCATTTTCTAACCTCTACAGCTTTTGAGAATCATGGAACGTATTAAGCAGACTGCGAGGAAGAATACCTCCTTTCTTAATTATGCTAGGCTGGCTGAGATTGAACAGGTAGGATCGAGGCTGAGTTAGAAGGAAAAGACTTTGTTAAGTCTTAAGTGTTCATGTTGATAGACTTTTGTCAGATGATTCAGAGTTGTAATAATATTTATTCTGGTTATGTAATTAATGAATTTAGAGTTGTGCTTGTTTCATACCATTACCTGTTAAAGGTCCAGGGTAATAGTTGGGGTCATGTATATCTATATTTGTGATTGTTTATATTTATATAGGATGTATGCATATAGAGTGTTAGTGACTCCCCGATCTAGACCCCGGATTGGGAGGGCGTCACACTCACACTAGCAGGACCTCCGCTTGCAGTTACACAAACACATGAGGGCACATTTGTTGAAGAAAATGTTTTTAATAAAAACTGGTCGGATGCCACCTATGATGTGGACCATGACATTTTCGATGCAGTGCAGCATCAGATACCCTCCGAGGTACTTAGGGGCACCACAGACTCTAATGAGCCATACACTACATTGTCTAAGGTGGTGACCCCCCTGGATATATTACATCCAGTGATTTTAAAAGGTCTCGAATCCACTGGTGGATTTGAGAGGCAACCACTCCATAGAGGGAGATGGGACTCCATTCACGGAGTAGCTACGTCAGTAGCGGAGCCACTTCAAGTTAATCTTGTTGAGGACGCGCCTTCACAGGCATCAGAAGAGCAATTTGACTCTTCAAAAGCTATTGTTATATATGCAGGTACAGCTTCAGGATCTGGAGAAGAGCTAAACACGAGTGATGTGAGGCAAACACAAAGTGAAACACATGCACAGAGTGATAGTGAGATAAACAGGAGTGCAAGTGAGCTGAGTGCACACACACACAGTGTTCTATTATCTAAAATGGAAGCTCTCCAGAAAGAAATGCAAATTGTTCAGGCTGAGTTGGTAAAAGTAAAAGCACAAGCAGAAGAAAAATCTACATCTGCCTCTGTAACACAGCAGCTGACAATAGTACGAAAAGATGTTGATGATGTCAAAACCTCCATTCTTCTAAAAACTCAAGACATCCAGAGTGTACAGAATCTTATTGCTGAAGACATGAAAGAAGTCAGCAAATTACATGAAAAGATTGATGAGGTTGAGAAAAGCTTGACATTAACAATCATTGAAAATGAAAAGATCTCTACACAAAGATTCAGCAAACTGGATGATGGAATGACACATTTGAATGAAGGAATGAAGCAAGTCTATCTGACTATGCAGAAAATGTTGACATCTTTTGAAGCCTCTAAAACTCAAGAGGATCCCTCAACTAAGGGGGAGAAATCAAAGGAGAAAGTAGCTAAAGATGGAGGGGCTTCTACTCAAGACAAAGGGAAAGATAAACTGTATTCTGAAGATCAATTTCAATCGTATGATCCAGAACCAGAAAAACAGTTTTATGATTAAGAGAAATTCATTGATGACAGTGCTCATGATGAATCAAACTTTCCTGACTACTGCAGAGCTGAGGAAGAGATTGCATTTGATGAAGATTTTCTGTTTCCAGAAGAAAAAGAAGTTGATCCAGCCTATGAAGTGGCAATGAAGAAACTAAAAGAAGACATCAAGGCAAGTCATGCAAAAACTGAAAAACTGAAAGCTCTAGTCATAGAAAGAACAAAGGCAGAAAAAGAAGAAAGCCAAGAAAAGCAAAATCTCTGGGCCATAGCAGTCAGAGAAAAGAAGAGAGATGTACAGCTCAAGATTGGAAAGAAATGGGATACTGCAAGAGAAATAATGGACAAACAACAAAAGGGTCCATTTGAAGACAAGCATCTGAAATCAATAATTGAGCGTCTAGAAAAGTCAAATGACAACATTGACAACTTCATGAAAGCTCTGAAAGAGGAAGTGGACTACATCACTATCCTAGTGGATCACATTCTTGAAGACTGGCGGATACTAGTCTACACACACAGGAATGGAACATTCAGAATTTCCTTAGAGTTTTTCAGGCAAAGAAGTTTATCAGTAATATGGACGTTCTTGAACAAAATAAAGAGGAGCTCAGAAGAAAATGAACTTCTCAGGGATATACTTAGAGTCTTTGCTACAGCTGTCAGTCCTCAGATCTTATTTGATCCTCATGAGGTAAGATTTTTCTCAAACAAGTTGTATCAAATCATGCAGTTAAATGATGAATCTTTTAAGGGCTACACAGTTAAGTACATGATTCAAGTTGAAAGGATGTTAAGGTCAAAAGGTTTCAAATCCCAAGCTAAAATGGATGCTGCAGAGAAGATAAGAAACTACTGTCTGTCAAAAAGAATTCATTCATACATCAGGCAAATACCAAAGATAGATTCAACACAACCATCTGATGTAGAAGAAGAGATAGTAGATCCTGTTGAACAGGAAGTACTGTGGCAGTTAGCAAGAGCTGAACAAAGAAGGTTGTATGGAGAATCCACTACAACAGAACAATCAGTATCTGAACATATACCGAGGACACCTGTTCATAAAGGTTCAATCCTAGAAGAAGGTGAAGTTGATACATCAGAAGACTGAAGACATAGATAGAACAAGATAGAAACTTTGTAATATTTGTTCAGTGCTAGAGGAACATCTATCTTGTATTTATCTTTTATGTATGAATCTGGAAAATTGTTAAATATAAAACCAGAACTTTTGTTTATTATTTACAGTCATTAAATGTCGTACTACTTTCTTAGTTGTTAGTTGAGTTATCCTCTAGGAATTTGTGTGTTAATTGTTTAACAACAAATAGGGGGAGATTGAAAGGCATATGACTAGGCCTATTTGTAATAATTAGATGGCAACTCAACTCTAACTGTTAAAGAGAAGTAAATACTAAACACCAAACAGGAATCAAGACAAAGTCAGTCAACTAATCACAAAGGATCCAAGTATCAGAAGTATTTTTGTAGGATTGCTACTCAACACTGAATGAAGTTCATTTTTATGTTCAAGCGTCAGTGAAAATAAATATGTAGTAGTGGTTCTATAGTAAACAGAAGATATAGAAGATTTCAAGTGGTTACTACAGAAGATTCCAGAAGAAGAATGAAGACAGTGAAGAAGAAAATATGACGCAAGGCCTCTAATTTAAAGTTTTATAAATGGAGAATATTTATTAGTATGACACAAATGAACCAGACAGTACATTTGTGTGTCAACTAAAATAATATTCATTCTTCATTTAATTCAAGAGGTTTCAAGATCAAAAGACACAAAGAAAAGATGGGAAGATTTCAAGACTGACAGCACGGCTGCGACTAAAGATAGTATTTTAATTCTACTATCAATTGTTAATTAATTATTTAATTTATCTAATTAAATTAATTCAAGTTGAATTTAATTTAATTTATAAATTAACTAATTGAATTAAGTAGAATTAATTTACTATAAAAGAAATGCTTTAATATGAATTATATATATATATAAACTGTTAGTATGACTTATCAATAAGTCATACCGAGTTTATTATATATATATATTCAAATAAGTCATACCGAGCCTGTATAAGCATAAGTCATACCGAATTGTTTCTATATATATATATATATAATCAGTTAGTATGACTTATTAATAAGTCATACCGAATGACTTATTAATAAGTCATACCGAGCTATATATATATATATATATAATAAGTCATACCGAGATATCAATGCTCAAAAGGTCATACTGGATTGATTTTTTATTTAATTAAAAAGTCATACCGATTTTTTAATTAGAAAAATAAGTCATACCGACCAAAATAAGTCATGCCCAGTCTTTTATAAGTCATACAAGTGTTAAAATAAGTCATACAGACTTATTTTCTTGAAATTAAGTCATACTCATAAAGGTCATAGCAGCCATTTCAAATCTCTATAAATATGAGATGATCTCTTCACTTTTTCAGTTGTTCAACTTGTTAAGAGTTAGAAAAACAGATCAAATTCAGTAATTTATCTGCATTGTAATATTCACAGAATTCTGTGCTGAGTTTGAATATAATTGTTTAAACACGAACACTTTATTTCGAATTCGTTCTAGACTTTATATCAATTATATAACAGTTTTCTAAATATTAATTGTGTAATACTAATCAAGTTAAAATAATATCTTTCACTTGAAAAGTATTTCATTATAATTAATATTTCGCGAGTAATTAAAATAATATTTTTAATCCAATTATTCCGCGATTAATTTTCAGATATTGTATTCAACCCCCCCCCCCTCTACAATATCAGGGACCAACACTTAACTCATTTGAACATGAAAAAAATTCATAGCAATTTGAGGCTTCATTCTTAACTCGTTCGAACATTAAAACAAGTTGTAGCTTCATTCTTGATCCGTATGTACATGGAAACAACTTGTCAACCCTTGTAGGAGCATTATTGGCTCGTTTGAACATGAAAACAAGTTGCAACAATTTGAGGCTTCATTCTTCACTCGTTCAAACTTGAAAACAACTTAGAGCTTCATTGTTGACCCGTTTGTTGTACAAGGAAACAACTTGCAAACTCTTGTAGGATCATTCTTAGCTCGTTTGAACATGAAAACAATTCGTTGCAATTTGAGCCTTCATTCTTGACTCGTTCGAACTTGAAAACAACTTGTAACTTCATTCTTGACCCGTTTCTACATGGAAACAACTTGTAAACTCTTGTAGGATCATTCTTAACTCATTTGAAAATGAAAACAATTCGTTGCAATTTGAGCTTTCATTCTTGACTCGTTCGAACTTAAAAACAACTTGTAGCTTCATTCTTTCCCGTTTGTACAAGGAAATAACTTGTAAACTCTTGTAGGATCATTCTTAGCTCGTTTGAACATGAAAACAATTCATAGCAATTTAAGGCTTCATTCTTGACTTGTTCGAACTTGAAAACAAGTTGTAGCTTCATTCTTGACCCGTTTATACATGGAAATAACTTGTAAACTCTTGTAGGATCATTCTTAACTCATTTGAACATGAAAATAAATAGTAAGAATTTGAGGCTTCATTCTTAACTCGTTCAAACTTGAAAACAACTTGTAGCTTCATTCTTGACCCGTTTGTACATGTAAACAAGTTGTAAACTCATGTAGGATCATTCTTAGCTCGTTTGAACATGAAAACAATTCATAGCAATTTAAGGCTTCATTCTTGACTCGTTCGAACTTGAAAATAACTTGTAGCTTCATTCTTGACCCGTTTGTACATGGAAACAACTTGTAAACTCTTGTAGGATCATTCTTAACTCATTTGAACATGAAAAAAATTCATAGCAATTTGAGGCTTCATTCTTAACTCGTTCGAACATTAAAACAAGTTGTAGCTTCATTCTTGATCCGTTTGTACATGGAAACAACTTGTCAACCATTGTAGGAGCATTATTGGCTCGTTTGAACATGAAAACAAGTTGCAACAATTTGAGGCTTCATTCTTCACTCGTTCAAACTTGAAAATAACTTAGAGCTTCATTGTTGACCCGTTTGTACAAGGAAACAACTTGCAAACTCTTGTAGGATCATTCTTAGCTCGTTTGAACATGAAAACAATTCGTTGCAATTTGAGCCTTCATTCTTGACTCGTTCGAACTTGAAAACAACTTGTAACTTCATTCTTGACCCGTTTGTACATGGAAACAACTTGTAAACTCTTGTAGGATCATTCTTAACTCATTTGAACATGAAAACAATTCGTTGCAATTTGAACCTTCATTCTTGACTCGTTCGAACTGGAAAACAACTTCTAGCTTCATTCTTTACCCGTTTGTACAAGGAAATAACTTGTAAACTCTTGTAGGATCATTCTTAGCTCGTTTGAACATGAAAACAATTCATAGCAATTTAAGGCTTCATTCTTGACTTGTTCGAACTTGAAAACAAGTTGTTTCTTCATTCTTGACCCGTTTATACATGGAAACAACTTGTAAACTCTTGTAGGATCATTCTTAACTCATTTGAACATGAAAATAAATTGTAAGAATTTGAGGCTTCATTCTTAACTCGTTCAAACTTGAAAATAACTTGTAGCTTCATTCTTGACCCGTTTGTACATGTAAACAAGTTGTAAAGTCATGTAGGATCATTCTTAGCTCGTTTGAACATGAAAACAATTCATAGCAATTTAAGGCTTCATTCTTGACTCGTTCGAACTTGAAAACAACTTGTAGCTTCATTCTTGACCCGTTTGTACATGTAAACAAGTTGTAAACTCATGTAGGATCATTCTTAGCTCGTTTGAACATGAAAACAATTCATAGCAATTTAAGGCTTCATTCTTGACTCGTTCGAACTTGAAAAACACTTGTAGCTTCATTCTTGATCCGTTTGTACATGGAAACAACTTGTCAACCCTTGTAGGAGCATTATTGGCTCGTTTGAACATGAAAACAAGTTGCAACAATTTGAGGCTTCATTCTTCACTCGTTCAAACTTGAAAACAACTTAGAGCTTCATTGTTGACCCGTTTGTACAAGGAAACAACTTGTAAACTCTTATAGGATCATTCTTAGCTCATTTGAACATGAAAATAATTCATAGCAATTTAAGGCTTCATTCTTGACTCGTTCGAACTTGAAAACAAGTTGTAGCTTCATTCTTGACCCGTTTGTACGTGGAAACAACTTGTAAACTCTTTTAGGATCATTCTTAACTCATTTGAACATGAAAATAAGTTGTAACAATTGGAGGGTTCATTCTTAACTCGTTCAAACTTGAAAAAAACTTGTTGCTTCATTCTTGACCCGTTTGTACATGGAAACAAGTTGTAAACTCATGTAGGATCATTCTTAGCTCGTTTGAACATGAAAACAATTCGTAGCAATTTGAGACTTCATTCTTGACTAGTTCGAACATTAAAACAACTTGTAGCTTCACTCTTGACCCGTTTGTACATGGAAACAACTTGTAAACTCTTGTAGGATCATTCTTAACTCATTTGTACATGAAAAAAATTCATAGCAATTTGAGGCTTCATTCTTAACTCGTTCGAACATTAAAACAACTTGTAGCTTCATTCTTGATCCGTTTGTACATGGAAACAACTTGTCAACCCTTGTAGGAGCATTATTGGCTCGTTTGAACATGAAAACAAGTTCCAACAATTTGAGGCTTCATTCTTCACTCGTTCAAACTTGAAAACAACTTAGAGCTTCATTGTTGACCCGTTTGTACACGGAAACAGCTTGTAAACTCTTGTAGGATCATTCTTAGGTCGTTTGAACATGAAAATAATTCATAGCAATTTAAAGCTTCATTCTTGACTCGTTCGAACTTGAAAACAAGTTGTAGCTTCATTCTTGACCCGTTTGTACGTGGAAACAACTTGTAAACTCTTGTAGGATCATTCTTAACTCATTTGAACATGAATATAAATTGTAACAATTTGAGGCTTCATTCTTAACTCGTTCAAACTTGAAAACAACTTGTAGCTTCATTCTTGACCCGTTTGTACATGGAAACAGGTTGTAAACTCATGTAGGATCATTCTTAGCTCGTTTGAACATGAAAACAATTCGTAGGAATTTGAGACTTCATTCTTGACTAGTTCGAACATTAAAACAATTTGTAGCTTCATTCTTGACCCGTTTGTAAATGGAAACAACTTTTACAC
Organism: Oenanthe sinensis; assembly: GCA_028671895.1. Classification (NCBI taxonomy): domain Eukaryota; kingdom Viridiplantae; phylum Streptophyta; class Magnoliopsida; order Apiales; family Apiaceae; genus Oenanthe; species Oenanthe sinensis. Next base: position 29,216,718 of record CM053799.1, on the reverse strand, counting down.
TCTTGTAGGATCATTCTTAACTCATTTGAACATGAAAAAAATTCGTAGCAATTTGAGGCTTCATTCTTAACTCGTTCGAACATTAAAACAAGTTGTAGCTTCATTCTTGATCCGTTTGTACATGGAAACAACTTGTCAACCCTTGTAGTAGCATTATTGGCTCGTTTGAACATGAAAACAAGTTGCAACAATTTCAGGATTCATTCTTCACTCGTTCAAACTTAAAAACAACTTAGAGCTTCATTGTTCACCGGTTTGTACAAGGAAACAACTTGTAAACACTTGTAGGATCATTCTTAGCTCGTTTGAACATGAAAACAATTCGTTGCAATTTGAGCCTTCATTCTTGACTCGTTCGAACTTGAAAACAACTTGTAACTTCATTCTTGACCCGTTTGTACATGGAAACAACTTGTAAACTCTTGTAGGATCAATCTTAACTCATTTGAACATGAAAACAATTCGTTGCAATTTGAGCCTTCATTCTTGACTCGTTCGAACTTGAAAATAACTTGTAGCTTCATTCTTTCCCGTTTGTACAAGGAAATAACTTGTAAACTCTTGTAGGATCATTCTTAGCTCGTTTGAACATGAAAACAATTCATAGCAATTTAACGCTTCATTCTTGCTTTTTCGAACTTGAAAACAAGTTGTAGCTTCATTCTTGACCCGTTTATACATGGAAACAACTTGTAAACTCTTGTAGGATCATTCTTAACTCATTTGAACATGAAAATAAATTGTAAGAATTTGAGGCTTCATTCTTAACTCGTTCAAACTTGAAAACAACTTGTAGCTTGATTCTTGACCCGTTTGTACATGTAAACAAGTTGTAATCTCATGTAGGATCATTCTTAGCTCGTTTGAACATGAAAACAATTCATAGCAATTTAAGGCTTCATTCTTAACTCGTTCGAACTTGAAAACAACTTGTAGCTTCATTCTTGACCCGTTTGTACATGTAAACAAGTTGTAAACTCATATAGGATCATTCTTAGCTCGTTTGAACATGAAAACAATTCATAGCAATTTAAGGCTTCATTCTTGACTCGTTCGAACTTGAAAACAACTTGTAGCTTCATTCTTGATCCGTTTGTACATGGAAACAACTTGTCAACCCTTGTAGGAGCATTATTGGCTCGTTTGAACATGAAAACAAGTTGCAATAATTTGAGGCTTCATTCTTCACTCGTTCAAACTTGAAAACAACTTAGAGCTTCATTGTTGACCCGTTTGTACAAGGAAACAACTTGTAAGCTCTTGTAGGATCATTCTTAGCTCGTTTGAACATGAAAATAATTCATAGCAATTTAAGGCTTCATTCTTGACTCGTTCGAACTTGAAAATAAGTTGTAGCTTCATTCTTGACCCGTTTGTACGTGGAAACAACTTGTAAACTCTTGTAGGATAATTCTTAACTCATTTGAACATGAATATAAATTGTAACAATTTGAGGCTTCATTCTTAACTCGTTCAAACTTGAAAACAACTTGTAGCTTCATTCTTGACCCGTTTGTACATGGAAACAAGTTGTAAACTCATGTAGGATCATTCTTAGCTCGTTTGAACTTGAAAACAATTCGTAGCAATTTGAGACTTCATTCTTGACTAGTTCGAACATTAAAACAACTTGTAGTTTCATTCATGACCCGTTTGTACATGGAAACAAATTTTAAACTCTTGTAGGATCATTCTTAACTCATTTGAACATGAAAAAAATTCATAGCATTTTGAGGCTTCATTCTTAACTCGTTCGAACTTTAAAACAACTTGTAGCTTCATTCTTAACCTGTTTGTACATGGAAACAACTTATAAACCCTTGTAGGAGCATTATTGGCTCGTTTGAATATGAAAACAAGTTGCAACAATTTCAGGATTCATTCTTCACTCGTTCAAACTTAAAAACAACTTAGAGCTTCATTGTTCACCGGTTTGTACAAGAAAACAACTTGTAAACACTTGTAGGATCATTCTTAGCTCGTTTGAACATTAAAAAAGTTCGTTGCAATTTGAGCGTTCATTCTTGACTCGTTCGAACTTGAAAACAACTTGTAGCTTCATTCTTGACCCGTTTGTACATGGAAATAACTTGTAAACTCTTGTAGGATCATTCGTAACTCATTTGAACATGAAAACAATTCATTGCAATTTGAGCCTTCATTCTTGACTCGTTCGAACTTGAAAACAACTTGTAGCTTCATTCTTTACCCGTTTGTACAAGGAAACAACTTGTAAACTTTTGTAGGATCATTCTTAGCTCTTTTGAACATGAAAACAATTCGTTGCAATTTGAGCCTTCATTCTTGACTCGTTCGAACTTGAAAACAACTTGTAGCTTCATTCTTGACCCGTTTGTACATGGAAACAACTTGTAAACTCTTGTAGGATCATTCTTAACTCATTTGAACATGAAAAAAATTCATAGCAATTTGAGGCTTCATTCTTAACTCGTTCGAACATTAAAACAAGTTGTAGCTTCATTCTTGATCCGTATGTACATGGAAACAACTTGTCAACCCTTGTAGGAGCATTATTGGATCGTTTGAACATGAAAACAAGTTGCAACAATTTGAGGCTTCATTCTTCACTCGTTCAGACTTGAAAACAACTTAGAGCTTCATTGTTGACCCGTTTGTTGTACAAGGAAACAACTTGCAAACTCTTGTAGGATCATTCTTAGCTCGTTTGAACATGAAAACAATTCCTTGCAATTTGAGCCTTCATTCTTGACTCGTTCGAACTTGAAAACAACTTGTAACTTCATTCTTGACCCGTTTCTACATGGAAACAACTTGTAAACTCTTGTAGGATCATTCTTAACTCATTTGAAAATGAAAACAATTCGTTGCAATTTGAGCCTTCATTCTTGACTCGTTCGAACTTGAAAACAACTTGTAGCTTCATTCTTTCCCGTTTGTACAAGGAAATAACTTGTAAACTCTTGTAGGATCATTCTTAGCTCGTTTGAACATGAAAACAATTCATAGCAATTTAAGGCTTCATTCTTGACTTGTTCGAACTTGAAAACAAGTTGTAGCTTCATTCTTGACCCGTTTATACATGGAAACAACTTGTAAACTCTTGTATGATCATTCTTAACTCATTTGAACATGAAAATAAATTGTAAGAATTTGAGGCTTCATTCTTAACTCGTTCAAACTTGGAAACAACTTGTAGCTTCATTCTTGACCCGTTTGTACATGTAAACAAGTTGTAAACTCATGTAGGATCATTCTTAGCTCGTTTGAACATGAAAACAATTCATAGCAATTTAAGGCTTCATTCTTGACTCGTTCGAACTTGAAAACAACTTGTAGCTTCATTCTTGACCCGTTTGTACATGTAAACAAGTTGTAAACTCATGTAGGATCATTCTTAGCTCGTTTGAACATGAAAACAATTCATAGCAATTTAAGGCTTCATTCTTGACTCGTTCGAACTCAAAAACAACTTGTAGCTTCATTCTTGATCCGTTTGTACATGGAAACAACTTGTCAACCCTTGTAGGAGCATTATTGGCTCGTTTGAACATGAAAACAAGTTGCAACAATTTGAGGCTTCATTCTTCACTCGTTCAAACTTGAAAACAACTTAGAGCTTCATTGTTGACCCGTTTGTACAAGGAAACAACTTGTAAACTCTTGTAGGATCATTCTTAGCTCGTTTGAACATGAAAATAATTCATAGCAATTTAAGGCTTCATTCTTGACTCGTTCGAACTTGAAAACAAGTTGTAGCTTCATTCTTGACCCGTTTGTACGTGGAAACAACTTGTAAACTCTTGTAGGATCATTCTTAACTCATTTGAACATGAATATAAATTGTAACAATTTGAGGCTTCATTCTTAACTCGTTCAAACTTGAAAACAACTTGTAGCTTCATTCTTGACCCGTTTGTACATGGAAACAAGTTGTAAACTCATGTAGGATCATTCTTAGCTCGTTTGAACTTGAAAACAATTCGTAGCAATTTGAGACTTCATTCTTGACTAGTTCGAACATTAAAACAACTTGTAGTTTCATTCTTGACCCGTTTGTACATGGAAACAACTTTTAAACTCTTGTAGGATCATTTTTAACTCATTTGAACATGAAAAAAATTCATAGCAATTTGAGGCTTCATTCTTAACTCGTTCGAACTTTAAAACAACTTGTAGCTTCATTCTTAACCTGTTTGTACATGGAAACAACTTATAAACCCTTGTAGGAGCATTATTGGCTCGTTTGAATATGAAAACAAGTTGCAACAATTTCAGGATTCATTCTTCACTCGTTCAAACTTAAAAACAACTTAGAGCTTCATTGTTCACCGGTTTGTACAAGGAAACAACTTGTAAACACTTGTAGGATCATTCTTAGCTCGTTTGAAACTTAAAAAAATTCGTTGCAATTTGAGCGTTCATTCTTGACTCGTTCGAACTTGAAAACAACTTGTAGCTTCATTCTTGACCCGTTTATACATGGAAATAACTTGTAAACTCTTGTAGGATCATTCGTAACTCATTTGAACATGAAAACAATTCATTGCAATTTGAGCCTTCATTCTTGACTCGTTCGAACTTGAAAACAACTTGTAGCTTCATTCTTTACCCGTTTGTACAAGGAAACAACTTGTAAACTCTTGTAGGATCATTCTTAGCTCTTTTGAACATGAAAACAATTCGTTGCAATTTGAGCCTTCATTCTTGACTCGTTCGAACTTGAAAACAACTTGTAGCTTCATTCTTGACCCGTTTGTACATGGAAACAACTTGTAAACTCTTGTAGGATCATTCTTAACTCATTTGAACATGAAAAAAATTCATAGCAATTTGAGGCTTCATTCTTAACTCGTTCGAACATTAAAACAAGTTGTAGCTTCATTCTTGATCCGTATGTACATGGAAACAACTTGTCAACCCTTGTAGGAGCATTATTGGCTCGTTTGAACATGAAAACAAGTTGCAACAATTTGAGGCTTCATTCTTCACTCGTTCAGACTTGAAAACAACTTAGAGCTTCATTGTTGACCCGTTTGTTGTACAAGGAAACAACTTGCAAACTCTTGTAGGATCATTCTTAGCTCGTTTGAACATGAAAATAATTCGTTGCAATTTGAGCCTTCATTCTTGACTCGTTCGAACTTGAAAACAACTTGTAACTTCATTCTTGACCCGTTTCTACATGGAAACAACTTGTAAACTCTTGTAGGATCATTCTTAACTCATTTGAAAATGAAAACAATTCGTTGCAATTTGAGCCTTCATTCTTGACTCGTTCGAACTTGAAAACAACTTGTAGCTTCATTCTTAATCTGTTTGTACATGGAAACAACTTATAAAACCTTGTAGGAGCATTATTGGCTCGTTTGAATATGAAAACAAGTTGCAACAATTTGAGGCTTCATTCTTCACTCGTTCAAACTTGAAAACAACTTAGAGCTTCATTGTTCACCCCGTTTGTACAAGGAAACAACTTGTAAACACTTGTAGGATCATTCTTAGCTCGTTTGAACATTAAAACAATTCGTTGCAATTTGAGCGTTCATTCTTGACTCGTTCGAACTTGAAAACAACTTGTAGCTTCATTCTTGACCCGTTTGTACATGGAAATAACTTGTAAACTCTTGTAGGATCATTCTTAACTCATTTGAACATGAAAACAATTCATTGCAATTTGAGCCTTCATTCTTGACTCGTTCAAACTTGAAAACAACTTGTAGCTTCATTCTTTACCTGTTTGTACAAGGAAACAACTTGTAAACTCTAGTAGGATCATTCTTAGCTCGTTTGAACATGAAAACAATTCGTTGCAATTTGAGCCTTCATTCTTGACTCGTTCGAACTTGAAAACAACTTGTAACTTCATTCTTGACCCGTTTCTACATGGAAACAACTTGTAAACTCTTGTAGGATCATTCTTAACTCATTTGAAAATGAAAACAATTCGTTGCAATTTGAGCCTTCATTCTTGACTCGTTCGAACTTGAAAACAACTTGTAGCTTCATTCTTTCCCGTTTGTACAAGGAAATAACTTGTAAACTCTTGTAGGATCATTCTTAGCTCGTTTGAACATGAAAACAATTCATAGCAATTTAAGGCTTCATTCTTGACTTGTTCGAACTTGAAAACAAGTTGTAGCTTCATTCTTGACCCGTTTATACATGGAAACAACTTGTAAACTCTTGTAGGATCATTCTTAACTCATTTGAACATGAAAATAAATTGTAAGAATTTGAGGCTTCATTCTTAACTCGTTCAAACTTGAAAACAACTTGTAGCTTCATTCTTGACCCGTTTGTACATGTAAACAAGTTGTAAACTCATGTAGGATCATTCTTAGCTCGTTTGAACATGAAAACAATTCATAGCAATTTAAGGCTTCATTCTTGACTCGTTCGAACTTGAAAACAACTTGTAGCTTCATTCTTGACCCGTTTGTACATGGAAACAACTTTTAAACTCTTGTAGGATCATTCTTAACTCATTTGAACATGAAAAAAATTCATAGCAATTTGAGGCTTCATTCTTAACTCGTTCGAACATTAAAACAAGTTGTAGCTTCATTCTTGATCCGTATGTACATGGAAACAACTTGTCAACCCTTGTAGGAGCATTATTGGCTCGTTTGAACATGAAAACAAGTTGCAATAATTTGAGGCTTCATTCTTCACTCGTTCAAACTTGAAAACAACTTAGAGCTTCATTGTTGACCCGTTTGTTGTACAAGGAAACAACTTGTAAACTCTTGTAGGATCATTCTTAGCTCGTTTGAACATGAAAACAATTCGTTGCAATTTGAGCCTTCATTCTTGACTCGTTCGAACTTGAAAACAACTTGTAACTTCATTCTTGACCCGTTTCTACATGGAAACAACTTGTAAACTCTTGTAGGATCATTCTTAACTCATTTGAAAATGAAAACAATTCGTTACAATTTGAGCCTTCATTCTTGACTCGTTCGAACTTGAAAACAACTTGTAGCTTCATTCTTAATCTGTTTGTACATGGAAACAACTTATAAAACCTTGTAGGAGCATTATTGGCTCGTTTGAATATGAAAACAAGTTGCAACAATTTGAGGCTTCATTCTTCACTCGTTCAAACTTGAAAACAACTTAGAGCTTCATTGTTCACCCGTTTGTACAAGGAAACAACTTGTAAACACTTGTAGGATCATTCTTAGCTCGTTTGAACATTAAAACAATTCGTTGCAATTTGAGCGTTCATTCTTGACTCGTTCGAACTTGAAAACAACTTGTAGCTTCATTCTTGACCCGTTTGTACATGGAAATAACTTGTAAACTCTTGTAGGATCATTCTTAACTCATTTGAACATGAAAACAATTCATTGCAATTTGAGCCTTCATTCTTGACTCGTTCAAACTTGAAAACAACTTGTAGCTTCATTCTTTACCTGTTTGTACAAGAAAACAACTTGTAAACTCTTGTAGGATCAATCTTAGCTCGTTTGAACATGAAAACAATTCGTTGCAATTTGAGCCTTCATTCTTGACTCGTTCGAACTTGAAAACAACTTGTAACTTCATTCTTGACCCGTTTCTAGATGGAAACAACTTGTAAACTCTTGTAGGATCATTCTTAACTCATTTGAAAATGAAAACAATTCGTTGCAATTTGAGCATTCATTCTTGACTCGTTCGAACTTGAAAACAACTTGTAGCTTCATTCTTTCCCGTTTGTACAAGGAAATAACTTGTAAACTCTTGTAGGATCATTCTTAGCTCGTTTGAACATGAAAACAATTCATAGCAATTTAAGGCTTCATTCTTGACTTGTTCGAACTTGAAAACAAGTTGTAGCTTCATTCTTGACCCGTTTATACATGGAAACAACTTGTAAACTCTTGTAGGATCATTCTTAACTCATTTGAACATGAAAATAAATTGTAAGAATTTGAGGCTTCATTCTTAACTCGTTCAAACTTGAAAACAACTTGTAACTTCATTCTTGACCCGTTTGTACTTGTAAACAAGTTGTAAACTCATGTAGGATCATTCTTAGCTCGTTTGAACATGAAAACAATTCATAGCAATTTAAGGCTTCATTCTTGACTCGTTCGAACTTGAAAACAACTTGTAGCTTCATTCTTGACCCGTTTGTACATGGAAACAACTTTTAAACTCTTGTAGGATCATTCTTAACTCATTTGAACATGAAAAAAATTCATAGCAATTTGAGGCTTCATTCTTAACTCGTTCGAACATTAAAACAAGTTGTAGCTTCATTCTTGATCCGTATGTACATGGAAACAACTTGTCAACCCTTGTAGGAGCATTATTGGCTCGTTTGAACATGAAAACAAGTTGCAACAATTTGAGGCTTCATTCTTCACTCGTTCAAACTTGAAAACAACTTAGAGCTTCATTGTTGACCCGTTTGTTGTACAAGGAAACAACATGCAAACTCTTGTAGGATCATTCTTAGCTCGTTTGAACATGAAAACAATTCGTTACAATTTGAGCCTTCATTCTTGACTCGTTCGAACTTGAAAACAACTTGTAACTTCATTCTTGACCCGTTTCTACATGGAAACAACTTGTAAACTCTTGTAGGATCATTCTTAACTCATTTGAAAATGAAAACAATTCGTTGCAATTTGAGCCTTCATTCTTGACTCGTTCGAACTTGAAAACAACTTGTAGCTTCATTCTTTCCCGTTTGTACAAGGAAATAACTTGTAAACTCTTGTAGGATCATTCTTAGCTCGTTTGAACATGAAAACAATTCATAGCAATTTAAGGCTTCATTCTTGACTTGTTCGAACTTGAAAACAAGTTGTAGCTTCATTCTTGACCCGTTTATACATGGAAACAACTTGTAAACTCTTGTAGGATCATTCTTAACTCATTTGAACATGAAAATAAATTGTAAGAATTTGAGGCTTCATTCTTAACTCGTTCAAACTTGAAAACAACTTGTAGCTTCATTCTTGACCCGTTTGTACATGTAAACAAGTTGTAAACTCATGTAGGATCATTCTTAGCTCGTTTGAACATGAAAACAATTCATAGCAATTTAAGGCTTCATTCTTGACTCGTTCGAACTTGAAAACAACTTGTAGCTTCATTCTTGACCCGTTTGTACATGGAAACAACTTTTAAACTCTTGTAGGATCATTCTTAACTCATTTGAACATGAAAAAAAATCATAGCAATTTGAGGCTTCATTCTTAACTCGTTCGAACATTAAAACAAGTTGTAGCTTCATTCTTGATCCGTATGTACATGGAAACAACTTGTCAACCCTTGTAGGAGCATTATTGGCTCGTTTGAACATGAAAACAAGTTGCAATAATTTGAGGCTTCATTCTTCACTCGTTCAAACTTGAAAACAACTTAGAGCTTCATTGTTGACCCGTTTGTTGTACAAGGAAACAACTTGCAAACTCTTGTAGGATCATTCTTAGCTCGTTTGAACATGAAAACAATTCGTTGCAATTTGAGCCTTCATTCTTGACTCGTTCGAACTTGAAAACAACTTGTAACTTCATTCTTGACCCGTTTCTACATGGAAACAACTTGTAAACTCTTGTAGGATCATTCTTAACTCATTTGAAAATGAAAACAATTCGTTGCAATTTGAGCCTTCATTCTTGACTCGTTCGAACTTGAAAACAACTTGTAGCTTCATTCTTAATCTGTTTGTACATGGAAACAACTTATAAAACCTTGTAGGAGGATTATTGGCTCGTTTGAATATGAAAACAAGTTGCAACAATTTGAGGCTTCATTCTTCACTCGTTCAAACTTGAAAACAACTTAGAGCTTCATTGTTCACCCGTTTGTACAAGGAAACAACTTGTAAACACTTGTAGGATCATTCTTATCTCGTTTGAACATTAAAACAATTCGTTGCAATTTGAGCGTTCATTCTTGACTCGTTCGAACTTGAAAACAACTTGTAGCTTCATTCTTGACCCGTTTGTACATGGAAATAACTTGTAAACTCTTGTAGGATCATTCTTAACTCATTTGAACATGAAAACAATTCATTGCAATTTGAGCCTTCATTCTTGACTCGTTCAAACTTGAAAACAACTTGTAGCTTCATTCTTTACCTGTTTGTACAAGAAAACAACTTGTAAACTCTTGTAGGATCATTCTTAGCTCGTTTGAACATGAAAACAATTCGTTGCAATTTGAGCCTTCATTCTTGACTCGTTCGAACTTGAAAACAACTTGTAACTTCATTCTTGACCCGTTTCTACATGGAAACAACTTGTAAACTCTTGTAGGATCATTCTTAACTCATTTGAAAATGAAAACAATTCGATGCAATTTGAGCCTTCATTCTTGACTCGTTCGAACTTGAAAACAACTTGTAGCTTCATTCTTTCCCGTTTGTACAAGGAAATAACTTGTAAACTCTTGTAGGATCATTCTTAGCTCGTTTGAACATGAAAACAATTCATAGCAATTTAAGGCTTCATTCTTGACTTGTTCGAACTTGAAAACAAGTTGTAGCTTCATTCTTGACCCGTTTATACATGGAAACAACTTGTAAACTCTTGTAGGATCATTCTTAACTCATTTGAACATGAAAATAAATTGTAAGAATTTGAGGCTTCATTCTTAACTCGTTCAAACTTGAAAACAACTTGTAGCTTCATTCTTGACCCGTTTGTACTTGTAAACAAGTTGTAAACTCATGTAGGATCATTCTTAGCTCGTTTGAACATGAAAACAATTCATAGCAATTTAAGGCTTCATTCTTGACTCGTTCGAACTTGAAAACAACTTGTAGCTTCATTCTTGACCCGTTTGTACATGGAAACAACTTTTAAACTCTTGTAGGATCAGTCTTAACTCATTTGAACATGAAAAAAATTCATAGCAATTTGAGGCTTCATTCTTAACTCGTTCGAACATTAAAACAAGTTGTAGCTTCATTCTTCATCCGTATGTACATGGAAACAACTTGTCAACCCTTGTAGGAGCATTATTGGCTCGTTTGAACATGAAAACAAGTTGCAACAATTTGAGGCTTCATTCTTCACTCGTTCAAACTTGAAAACAACTTAGAGCTTCATTGTTGACCCGTTTGTTGTACAAGGAAACAACTTGCAAACTCTTGTAGGATCATTCTTAGCTCGTTTGAACATGAAAACAATTCGTTGCAATTTGAGCCTTCATTCTTGACTCGTTCGAACTTGAAAACAACTTGTAACTTCATTCTTGACCCGTTTCTACATGGAAACAACTTGTAAACTCTTGTAGGATCATTCTTAACTCATTTGAAAATGAAAACAATTCGTTGCAATTTGAGCCTTCATTCTTGACTCGTTCGAACTTGAAAACAACTTGTAGCTTCATTCTTAATCTGTTTGTACATGGAAACAACTTATAAAACCTTGTAGGAGCATTATTGGCTCGTTTGAATATGAAAACAAGTTGCAACAATTTGAGGCTTCATTCTTCACTCGTTCAAACTTGAAAACAACTTAGAGCTTCATTGTTCACCCGTTTGTACAAGGAAACAACTTGTAAACACTTGTAGGATCATTCTTATCTCGTTTGAACATTAAAACAATTCGTTGCAATTTGAGCGTTCATTCTTGACTCGTTCGAACTTGAAAACAACTTGTAGCTTCATTCTTGACCCGTTTGTACATGGAAATAACTTGTAAACTCTTGTAGGATCATTCTTAACTCATTTGAACATGAAAACAATTCATTGCAATTTGAGCCTTCATTCTTGACTCGTTCAAACTTGAAAACAACTTGTAGCTTCATTCTTTACCTGTTTGTACAAGAAAACAACTTGTAAACTCTTGTAGGATCATTCTTAGCTCGTTTGAACATGAAAACAATTCGTTGCAATTTGAGCCTTCATTCTTGACTCGTTCGAACTTGAAAACAACTTGTAACTTCATTCTTGACCCGTTTCTACATGGAAACAACTTGTAAACTCTTGTAGGATCATTCTTAACTCATTTGAAAATGAAAACAATTCGTTGCAATTTGAGCCTTCATTCTTGACTCGTTCGAACTTGAAAACAACTTGTAGCTTCATTCTTTCCCGTTTGTACAAGGAAATAACTTGTAAACTCTTGTAGGATCATTCTTAGCTCGTTTGAACATGAAAACAATTCATAGCAATTTAAGGCTTCATTCTTGACTTGTTCGAACTTGAAAACAAGTTGTAGCTTCATTCTTGACCCGTTTATACATGGAAACAACTTGTAAACTCTTGTAGGATCATTCTTAACTCATTTGAACATGAAAATAAATTGTAAGAATTTGAGGCTTCATTCTTAACTCGTTCAAACTTGAAAACAACTTGTAGCTTCATTCTTGACCCGTTTGTACTTGTAAACAAGTTGTAAACTCATGTAGGATCATTCTTAGCTCGTTTGAACATGAAAACAATTCATAGCAATTTAAGGCTTCATTCTTGACTCGTTCGAACTTGAAAACAACTTGTAGCTTCATTCTTGACCCGTTTGTACATGGAAACAACTTTTAAACTCTTGTAGGATCATTCTTAACTCTTTTGAACATGAAAAAAATTCATAGCAATTTGAGGCTTCATTCTTAACTCGTTCGAACATTAAAACAAGTTGTAGCTTCATTCTTCATCCGTATGTACATGGAAACAACTTGTCAACCCTTGTAGGAGCATTATTGGCTCGTTTGAACATGAAAACAAGTTGCAACAATTTGAGGCTTCATTCTTCACTCGTTCAAACTTGAAAACAACTTAGAGCTTCATTGTTGACCCGTTTGTTGTACAAGGAAACAACTTGCAAACTCTTGTAGGATCATTCTTAGCTCGTTTGAACATGAAAACAATTCGTTGCAATTTGAGCCTTCATTCTTGACTCGTTCGAACTTGAAAACAACTTGTAACTTCATTCTTGACCCGTTTCTACATGGAAACAACTTGTAAACTCTTGTAGGATCATTCTTAACTCATTTGAAAATGAAAACAATTCGTTGCAATTTGAGCCTTCATTCTTGACTCGTTCGAACTTGAAAACAACTTGTAGCTTCATTCTTTCCCGTTTGTACAAGGAAATAACTTGTAAACTCTTGTAGGATCATTCTTAGCTCGTTTGAACATGAAAACAATTCATAGCAATTTAAGGCTTCATTCTTGACTTGTTCGAACTTGAAAACAAGTTGTAGCTTCATTCTTGACCCGTTTATACATGGAAACAACTTGTAAACTCTTGTAGGATCATTCTTAACTCATTTGAACATGAAAATAAATTGTAAGAATTTGAGGCTTCATTCTTAACTCGTTCAAACTTGAAAACAACTTGTAGCTTCATTCTTGACCCGTTTGTACTTGTAAACAAGTTGTAAACTCATGTAGGATCATTCTTAGCTCGTTTGAACATGAAAACAATTCATAGCAACTTAAGGCTTCATTCTTGACTCGTTCGAACTTGAAAACAACTTGTAGCTTCATTCTTGACCCGTTTGTACATGGAAACAACTTTTAAACTCTTGTAGGATCATTCTTAACTCATTTGAACATGAAAAAAATTTATAGCAATTTGAGGCTTCATTCTTAACTCGTTCGAACATTAAAACAAGTTGTAGCTTCATTCTTCATCCGTATGTACATGGAAACAACTTGTCAACCCTTATAGGAGCATTATTGGCTCGTTTGAACATGAAAACAAGTTGCAACAATTTGACGCTTCATTCTTCACTCGTTCAAACTTGAAAACAACTTAGAGCTTCATTGTTGACCCGTTTGTCGTACAAGGAAACAACTTGCAAACTCTTGTAGGATCATTCTTAGCTCGTTTGAACATGAAAACAATTCGTTGCAATTTGAGCCTTCATTCTTGACTCGTTCGAACTTGAAAATAACTTGTAACTTCATTCTTGACCCGTTTCTACATGGAAACAACTTGTAAACTCTTGTAGGATCATTCTTAACTAATTTGAAAATGAAAACAATTCGTTACAATTTGAGCCTTCATTCTTGACTCGTTCGAACTTGAAAACAACTTGTAGCTTCATTCTTTCCCGTTTGTACAAGGAAATAACTTGTAAACTCTTGTAGGATCATTCTTAGCTCGTTTGAACATGAAAACAATTCATAGCAATTTAAGGCTTCATTCTTGACTTGTTCGAACTTGAAAACAAGTTGTAGCTTCATTCTTGACCCGTTTATACATGGAAACAACTTGTAAACTCTTGTAGGATCATTCTTTACTCATTTGAACATGAAAATAAATTGTAAGAATTTGAGGCTTCATTCTTAACTCGTTCAAACTTGGAAACAACTTGTAGCTTCATTCTTGACCCGTTTGTACATGTAAACAAGTTGTAAACTCATGTAGGATCATTCTTAGCTCGTTTGAACATGAAAACAATTCATAGCAATTTAAGGCTTCATTCTTGACTCGTTCGAACTTGAAAACAACTTGTAGCTTCATTCTTGACCCGTTTGTACATGTAAACAAGTTGTAAACTCATGTAGGATCATTCTTAGCTCGTTTGAACATGAAAACAATTCATAGCAATTTAAGGCTTCATTCTTGACTCGTTCGAACTTGAAAACAACTTGTACATGGAAACAACTTATAAAACCTTGTAGGAGCATTATTGGCTCGTTTGAATATGAAAACAAGTTGCAACAATTTGAGGCTTCATTCTTCACTCGTTCAAACTTGAAAACAACTTAGAGCTTCATTGTTCACCCGTTTGTACAAGGAAACAACTTGTAAACACTTGTAGGATCATTCTTAGCTCGTTTGAACATTAAAACAATTCGTTGCAATTTGAGCGTTCATTCTTGACTCGTTCGAACTTGAAAACAACTTGTAGCTTCATTCTTGACCCGTTTGTACATGGAAATAACTTGTAAACTCTTGTAGGATCATTCTTAACTCATTTGAACATGAAAACAATTCATTGCAATTTGAGCTTTCATTCTTGACTCGTTCAAACTTGAAAACAACTTGTAGCTTCATTCTTTACCTGTTTGTACAAGGAAACAACTTGTAAACTCTTGTAGGATCATTCTTAGCTCTTTTGAACATGAAAACAATTCGTTGCAATTTGAGCCTTTATTCTTGACTCGTTCGAACTGGAAAACAACTTCTAGCTTCATTCTTTACCCGTTTGTACAAGGAAATAACTTGTAAACTCTTGTAGGATCATTTTTAGCTCGTTTGAACATGAAAACAATTCATAGCAATTTAAGGCTTCATTCTTGACTTGTTCGAACTTGAAAACAAGTTGTAGCTTTATTCTTGACCCGTTTATACATGGAAACAACTTGTAAACTCTTGTAGGATCATTCTTAACTCATTTGAACATGAAAATAAATTGTAAGAATTTGAGGCTTCATTCTTAACTCGTTCAAACTTGAAAACAACTTGTAGCTTCATTCTTGACCCGTTTATACATGTAAACAAGTTGTAATCTCATGTAGGATCATTCTTAGCTCGTTTGAACATGAAAACAATTCATAGCAATTTAAGGCTTCATTCTTGACTCGTTCAAACTTGAAAACAACTTGTAGCTTCATTCTTGACTCGTTTGTACATGTAAACAAGTTGTAAACTCATGTAGGATCATTCTTAGCTCGTTTGAACATGAAGACAATTCATAGCAATTTAAGGCTTCATTCTTGACTCGTTCGAACTTGAAAACAACTTGTAGCTTCATTCTTGATCCGTTTGTACATGGAAACAACTTGTCAACCCTTGTAGGAGCATTATTGGCTCGTTTGAACATGAAAACAAGTTGCAACAATTTGAGGCTTCATTCTTCACTCGTTCAAACTTGAAAACAACTTAGAGCTTCATTGTTGACCCGTTTGTACAAGGAAACAACTTGTAAACTCTTGTAGGATCATTCTTAGCTCGTTTGAACATGAAAATAATTCATAGCAATTTAAGGCTTCATTCTTGACTCGTTCGAACTTGAAAACAAGTTGTAGCTTCATTCTTGACCCGTTTGTACGTGGAAACAACTTGTAAACTCTTGTAGGATCATTCTTAACTCATTTGAACATGAATATAAATTGTAACAATTTGAGGCTTCATTCTTAACTCGTTCCAACTTGAAAACAACTTGTAGCTTCATTCTTGACCCGTTTGTACATGGAAACAAGTTGTAAACTCATGTAGGATCATTATTAGCTCGTTTGAACACGAAAACAATTCGTAGCAATTTGAGACTTCATTCTTGACTAGTTCGAACATTAAAACAACTTGTAGCTTCATTCTTAACCTGTTTGTACATGGAAACAACTTATAAACCCTTGTAGGAGCATTATTGGCTCGTTTGAATATGAAAACAAGTTGCAACAATTTCAGGATTCATTCTTCACTCGTTCAAACTTGAAAACAACTTAGAGCTTCATTGTTCACCGGTTTGTACAAGGAAACAACTTGTAAACACTTGTAGGATCATTCTTAGCTCGTTTGAACATTAAAACAATTCGTTGCAATTTGAGCGTTCATTCTTGACTCATTCGAACTTGAAAACAACTTGTAGCTTCATTCTTGACCCGTTTGTACATGGAAATAACTTGTAAACTCTTGTAGGATCATTCGTATCTCATTTGAACATGAAAACAATTCATTGCAATTTGAGCCTTCATTCTTGACTCGTTCGAACTTGAAAACAACTTGTAGCTTCATTCTTTACCCGTTTGTACAAGGAAACAACTTGTAAACTCTTGTAGGATCATTCTTAGCTCTTTTGAACATGAAAACAATTCGTTGCAATTTGAGCCTTCATTCTTGACTCGTTCGAACTTGAAAACAACTTGTAGCTTCATTCTTGACCCGTTTGTACATGGAAACAACTTGTAAACTCTTGTAGGATCATTCTTAGCTCATTTGAACATGAAAACAATTCATAGCAATTTACGGCTTCATTCTTGACTCGTTCGAACTTGAAAATAACTTGTAGCTTCATTCTTGACCCGTTTGTACATGGAAACAACTTGTAAACTCTTGTAGGATCATTCTTAGCTCGTTTAAACATGAAAACAATTCGTTGCAATTTGAGCCTTGATTCTTGACTCGTTCGAACTTGAAAACAACTTGTCGCTTCATTCCTAACCCGTTTGTACAAGGAAACAACTTGTAAACTCTTTTAGGATCATTCTTATCTCGTTTGAACATGAAAACAATTCATAGCAATTTAAGGCTTCATTCTTGACTCGTTCGGACTTGAAAACAACCTGTAGCTTCATTCTTGACCCGTTTGTACATGGAAACAACTTGTAAACTCTTGTAGGATCATTCTTAACTCATTTGAACATGAAAATAAGTTTTAAAACTGGAGGCTTCATTCTTAACTCGTTCAAACTTGAAAACAACTTGTATCTTCATTCTTGACCCGTTTGTACATGTAAACAAGTTGTAAACTCATGTAGGATCATTCTTAGCTCGTTTGAACATGAAAACAATTCATAGCAATTTAAGGCTTCATTCTTGACTTGTTCGAACTTGAAAACAAGTTGTAGCTTCATTCTTGACCCGTTTATACATGGAAACAACTTGTAAACTCTTGTAGGATCATTCTTAACTCATTTGAACATGAAAATAAATTGTAAGAATTTGAGGCTTCATTCTTAACTCGTTCGAACATTAAAACAAGTTGTAGCTTCATTCTTGATCCGTTTGTACATGGAAACAACTTGTCAACCCTTGTAGGAGCATTATTGGCTCGTTTGAACATGAAAACAAGTTACAACAATTTGAGGCTTCATTCTTCACTCGTTCAAACTTGAAAACAACATAGAGCTTCATTGTTGACCCGTTTGTACAAGGAAACAACTTGCAAACTCTTGTCGGATCATTCTTAGCTCGTTTGAACATGAAAACAATTCGTTGCAATTTGAGCCTTCATTCTTGACTCGTTCGAACTTGAAAACAACTTGTAGCTTCATTCTTTACCCGTTTGTACAAGGAAATAACTTGTAAACTCTTGTAGGATCATTCTTAGCTCGTTTGAACATGAAAACAATTCATAGCAATTTAAGGCTTCATTCTTGACTTGTTCGAACTTGAAAACAAGTTGTAGCTTCATTCTTGACCCGTTTATACATGGAAACAACTTGTAAACTCTTGTAGGATCATTCTTAACTCATTTGAAGATGAAAATAAATTGTAAGAATTTGAGGCTTCATTCTTAACTCGTTCAAACCTGAAAACAACTTGTAGCTTCATTCTTGACCCGTTTGTACATATAAACAAGTTGTAAACTCATGTAGGATCATTCTTAGCTCGTTTGAACATGAAAACAATTCATAGCAATTTAAGGCTTCATTCTTGACTTGTTCGAACTTGAAAACAAGTTGTAGCTTCATTCTTGACCCGTTTATACATGGAAACAACTTGTAAACTCTTGTAGGATCATTCTTAACTCATTTGAACATGGAAATAAATTGTAAGAATTTGAGGCTTCATTCTTAACTCGTTCGAACATTAAAACAAGTTGTAGCTTCATTCTTGATCCGTTTGTACATGGAAACAACTTGTCAACCCTTGTAGGAGCATTATTGGCTCGTTTGAACATGAAAACAGGTTGCAACAATTTGAGGCTTCATTCTTCACTCGTTCAAACTTGAAAACAACATAGAGCTTCATTGTTGACCCGTTTGTACAAGGAAACAACTTGCAAACTCTTGTAGGATCATTCTTAGCTCGTTTGAACATGAAAACAATTCGTTGCAATTTAAGGCTTCATTCTTGACTTGTTCGAACTTGAAAACAAGTTGTAGCTTCATTCTTGACCCGTTTATACATGGAAACAACTTGTAAACTCTTGTAGGATCATTCTTAGCTCGTTTGAACATGAAAACAATTCATAGCAATTTAAGGCTTCATTCTAGACTCGTTCGAACTTGAAAACAACTTGTAACTTCATTCTTGATCCGTTTGTACATGGAAACAACTTGTCAACCCTTGTAGGAGCATTATTGGCTCGTTTGAACATGAAAGCAAGTTGCAACAATTTGAGGCTTCATTCTTCACTCGTTCAAACTTGAAAACAACATAGAGCTTCATTGTTGACCCGTTTGTACAAGGAAACAACTTGCAAACTCTTGTAGGATCATTCTTAGCTCGTTTGAACATGAAAACAATTCGTTGCAATTTGAGCCTTCATTCTTGACTCGTTCGAACTTGAAAACAACTTGTAGCTTCATTCTTTACCCGTTTGTACAAGGAAATAACTTGTAAACTCTTGTAGGATCATTCTTAGCTCGTTTGAACATGAAAACAATTCATAGCAATTTAAGGCTTCATTCTTGACTTGTTCGAACTTGAAAACAAGTTGTAGCTTCATTCTTGACCCGTTTATACATGGAAACAACTTGTAAACTCTTGTAGGATCATTCTTAACTCATTTGAAGATGAAAATAAATTGTAAGAATTTGAGGCTTCATTCTTAACTCGTTCAAACCTGAAAACAACTTGTAGCTTCATTCTTGACCCGTTTGTACATATAAACAAGTTGTAAACTCATGTAGGATCATTCTTAGCTCGTTTGAACATGAAAACAATTCATAGCAATTTAAGGCTTCATTCTTGACTTGTTCGAACTTGAAAACAAGTTGTAGCTTCATTCTTGACCCGTTTATACATGGAAACAACTTGTAAACTCTTGTAGGATCATTCTTAACTCATTTGAACATGAAAATAAATTGTAAGAATTTAGGCTTCATTCTTAACTCGTTCGAACATTAAAACAAGTTGTAGCTTCATTCTTGATCCGTTTGTACATGGAAACAACTTGTCAACCCTTGTAGGAGCATTATTGGCTCGTTTGAACATGAAAACAAGTTGCAACAATTTGAGGCTTCATTCTTCACTCGTTCAAACTTGAAAACAACATAGAGCTTCATTGTTGACCCGTTTATACAAGGAAACAATTTGCAAACTCTTGTAGGATCATTCTTAGCTCGTTTGAACATGAAAACAATTTGTTGCAATTTAAGGCTTCATTCTTGACTTGTTCGAACTTGAAAACAAGTTGTAGCTTCATTCTTGACCCGTTTATACATGGAAACAACTTGTAAACTCTTGTAGGATCATTCTTAGCTCGTTTGAACATGAAAACAATTCATAGCAATTTAAGGCTTCATTCTAGACTCGTTCGAACTTGAAAACAACTTGTAGCTTCATTCTTGATCCGTTTGTACATGGAAACAACTTGTCAACCCTTGTAGGAGCATTATTGGCTCGTTTGAACATGAAAGCAAGTTGCAACAATTTGAGGCTTCATTCTTCACTCGTTCAAACTTGAAAACAACATAGAGCTTCATTGTTGACCCGTTTGTACAAGGAAACAACTTGCAAACTCTTGTAGGATCATTCTTAGCTCGTTTGAACATGAAAACAATTCGTTGCAATTTGAGCCTTCATTCTTGACTCGTTCGAACTTGAAAACAACTTGTAGCTTCATTCTTTACCCGTTTGTACAAGGAAATAACTTGTAAACTCTTGTAGGATCATTCTTAGCTCGTTTGAACATGAAAACAATTCATAGCAATTTAAGGCTTCATTCTTGACTTGTTCGAACTTGAAAACAAGTTGTAGCTTCATTCTTGACCCGTTTATACATGGAAACAACTTGTAAACTCTTGTAGGATCATTCTTAACTCATTTGAAGATGAAAATAAATTGTAAGAATTTGAGGCTTCATTCTTAACTCGTTCAAACTTGAAAACAACTTGTAGCTTCATTCTTGACCCGTTTGTACATGTAAACAAGTTGTAAACTCATGTAGGATCATTCTTAGCTCGTTTGAACATGAAAACAATTCATAGCAATTTAAGGCTTCATTCTTGACTCGTTCGAACTTGAAAACAACTTGTAGCTTCATTCTTGACCCGTTTGTACATGGAAACAACTTGTAAACTCTTGTAGGATCATTCTTAACTCATTTGAACATGAAAAAAATTCATAGCAATTTGAGGCTTCATTCTTAACTCGTTCGAACATTAAAACAAGTTGTAGCTTCATTCTTGATCCGTATGTACATGGAAACAACTTGTTAACCCCTTGTAGGAGCATTATTGGCTCGTTTGAACATGAAAACAAGTTGCAACAATATGAGGCTTCATTCTTCACTCGTTCAAACTTGAAAACAACTTAGAGCTTCATTGTTGACCCGTTTGTTGTACAAGGAAACAACTTGCAAACTCTTGTAGGATCATTCTTAGCTCGTTTGAACATGAAAACAATTCGTTACAATTTGAGCCTTCATTCTTGACTCGTTCGAACTTGAAAATAACTTGTAACTTCATTCTTGACCCGTTTCTAATTGGAAACAACTTGTAAACTCTTGTAGGATCATTCTTAACTCATTTGAAAATGAAAACAATTCGTTGCAATTTGAGCCTTCATTCTTGACTCGTTCGAACTTGAAAACAACTTGTAGCTTCATTCTTTCCCGTTTGTACAAGGAAATAACTTGTAAACTCTTGTAGGATCATTCTTAGCTCGTTTGAACATGAAAACAATTCATAGCAATTTAAGGCTTCATTCTTGACTTGTTCGAACTTGAAAACAACTTGTAGCTTCATTCTTGACCCGTTTGTACATGTAAACAAGTTGTAAACTCATGTAGGATCATTCTTAGCTCGTTTGAACATGAAAACAATTCATAGCAATTTAAGGCTTCATTCTAGACTCGTTCGAACTTGAAAACAACTTGTAGCTTCATTCTTGATCCGTTTGTACATGGAAACAACTTGTCAACCCTTGTAGGAGCATTATTGGCTCGTTTGAACATGGAAACAAGTTGCAACAATTTGAGGCTTCATTCTTCACTCGTTCAAACTTGAAAACAACTTAGAGCTTCATTGTTGACCCGTTTGTACAAGGAAACAACTTGTAAACTCTTGTAGGATCATTCTTAGCTCGTTTGAACATGAAAATAATTCATAGCAATTTAAGGCTTCATTCTTGACTCGTTCGAACTTGAAAACAAGTTGTAGCTTCATTCTTGACCCGTTTATACATGGAAACAACTTGTAAACTCTTGTAGGATCATTCTTAACTCATTTGAACATGAAAATAAATTGTAAGAATTTGAGGCTTCATTCTTAACTCGTTCGAACATTAAAACAAGTTGTAGCTTCATTCTTGATCCGTTTGTACATGGAAACAACTTTTTTTTTTTTGTTGCTAAAATTAAGTAGATTAAAAGAAAAAGATACAAAGTCTAGGGGCATACCCCACGATTTAAACAAGCTCGGCTAAGCAGCTAACTATAGAGGGAGCAGTACGAGAATCAACAAGCCTAATACAGAGCTAAAATTAAATTAAAATCTCTTTGGGCAGCCCTCTGAAACAGTTGACAGGTGGAAAGCTTCTCCCTCAGCATTTGTTTGGTGAGCTTTTTTAAGCAAGCAGCAGATCGACTATGACCAGGAGTGTGCAATCTTTCATTTCGTTCCTACCAGGTAAGATAAACAGCCACCGAAAAATACAAGTATGAAAGAGTTTGCCAAACTTTAGTGTGTCTTCCCAGTAGAAATTGACCATTCACATAGCTGCTCCAATTGCAAGTAAAATGGAAGTACTGATCAGTCAAGATAAATTGAAAAAATGGACAAGAACCAAACAAATGAGCATGAGATTCCATGGCATTATGACACAACTCACACTGCAAATCTACAACCATGCCAAATCTCACCATACGATCTTTGGTGAGAAGTCTACATTTTAAAGCCAACCAAAGCCTGAAAGAGCATTTTGGAATACTAAAAGTATTCCAAACTACAGAAACCCAGTTAGGAGCAGAGCTAGTACGCCGAATAGATGTCCAAATAGTAGAAACTGAAACATGAGCTGCCAAACAATTATCCCAGGAGATAGAATCACGAGCTGAAATTGGACAAGCTGCAACAAGATGTCTGAGAGCCATAATCTGCGTATGATTAGAAGGGGGTAAAACCCAGCTGCCATTGCAAATAAAATCACCCACCTTATGCCATAAAGATGAGTCAGCCAACGAGATAATGCCACTGTCAAATCTGTGAAGGAGAGGCAGATTTCCCATCCAAGGATCATGCCAAAAAAGGAATTGAGATTGAGCCCCAACAATATATTTAATAAATCTTAGAGCAACAGGCCTATATTGAAGAATTTTCCGGACACACCACGATGAATGTGAAGGAATCTTCATCGTCCAGAGAGCTCTATTTTTGAGAAAAATTCTCTTAAACCACATTATCCAAAGGGAGTCGGAATCTGGATGCAAAATTCTCCAAAGGTGAAATAGAAAAGAAGCTTTATTCCATTCAGAAAGATCCTTCATCCCAAGCCCCCCTTCTGATTTCGGCAAGCAACAATCTGCCCAAGATACCTTAGGTAGAGTAGAGTTATTACTCGTTCCTCCCCAAAGGAATTTAATAAATAAAGAGCTCAATTGCCTAAGAACAGACTTTGGGAGGAACAGATGACTCGACCAAAAGCCCTGTAAGCCAAAAAGAACCACCTTAATAAGTTGCAATTGACCAGCATGGTTTAAGCATTTTGTTGCCCAGCTATCAATACGTTGACGAATTTTCATAATAAGCGGTGTACAGTCTCTGAGTTTCAGCTTAGAAGAAATTAAAGGTAAGCCCAGATACTTAAAAGGAATGGATCCTTGACTGAAACCAGTAAGATTGAGAGCAAAATCACACACCTCAGAAGCCATATTGCCAAAGTAACACATGCTTTTTTCAGTACTTGGAATCAGACCAGAACTAGAAGCAAAAATCTGAACCCCTTGGTGAAGAAGCTCAATAGAACGCTGATCTCCATGACTGAACAACAAAATATCATCAGCAAAAATTAAATGAGAAATATGTAGTTCTTTAGTTTGCCAATGAAACTTGAAATCTGCAGTAGAAGTTTGCTTCTTAAGACAGGCTGAAAGCACTTCCATGGATAAAACAAAGAGGTAAGGAGAAATGGGGTCTCCTTGTCTCAAACCAGAACGAGCAGGGAAAAAACCTTCTAAAGATCCATTTACCTTGACTGAAAGCATGCAGGTAGAGACACAAACCATAATCCAATCAATGAAATTAGCTGGAAAACCCATTTGCCCTAACGCAGTTGCAAGAAATCTCCAATTTAGCGTATCAAATGCTTTCTTGATGTCCAATTTAATAGCACATCTGGGAGCACCATTTTGAAGATGGTAGTTTTTGAAAAGAGCTTGGGCAAGAAGGATGTTGTCCCCAATCAACCGTTGTGGCACAAACGCTGATTGAAATGGCGAGATTAACCCAGGTAACACCTTCTTCAATCTCAAAGCAAGCATCTTAGAAACACACTTATAAAGAATATTGCAGCAAGCTATAGGACGGAAATCAGAAACTACCGTAGGAGAAGGGTGCTTCGGAGCTAAAGCCAAGGCAGTAGAGTTAACAATGCGAGGGAGATGCAAAGATTCAAAGAAATACAACACCGCCCTAGTGACATCATCACCAACAATACTCCAAGAGTCAACCCTTGTAGGAGCATTATTGGCTCGTTTGAACATGAAAACAAGTTGCAACAATTTGAGGCTTCATTCTTCACTCGTTCAAACTTGAAAACAACTTAGAGCTTCATTGTTGACCCGTTTGTACAAGGAAACAACTTGCAAACTCTTGTAGGATCATTCTTAGCTCGTTTGAACATGAAAACAATTCGTTGCAATTTGAGCCTTCATTCTTGACTCGTTCGAACTTGAAAACAACTTGTAACTTCATTCTTGACCCGTTTGTACATGGAAATAACTTGTAAACTCTTGTAGGATCATTCTTAACTCATTTGAACTTGAAAACAATTCGTTGCAATTTGAGCCTTCATTCTTGACTCGTTTGTCTTGAAAACAACTTGTAGCTTCATTCTTTACCCGTTTGTACAAGGAAATAACTTGTAAACTCTTGTAGGATCATTCTTAGCTCGTTTGAACATGAAAACAATTCATAGCAATTTAAGGCTTCATTCTTGACTTGTTCGAACTTGAAAACAAGTTGTAGCTTCATTCTTGACCCGTTTATACATGGAAACAACTTGTAAACTCTTGTAGGATCATTCTTAACTCATTTGAAGATGAAAATAAATTGTAAGAATTTGAGGCTTCATTCTTAACTCGTTCAAACTTGAAAACAACTTGTAGCTTCATTCTTGACCCGTTTGTACATGTAAATAAGTTGTAAACTCATGTAGGATCATTCTTAGCTCGTTTGAACATGAAAACAATTCATAGCAATTTAAGGCTTCATTCTTGACTCGTTCGAACTTGAAAACAACTTGTAGCTTCATTCTTGACCCGTTTGTACATGGAAACAACTTGTAAACTCTTGTAGGATCATTCTTAACTCATTTGAACATGAAAAAAATTCATAGCAATTTGAGGCTTCATTCTTAAATCGTTCGAACATTAAAACAAGTTGTAGCTTCATTCTTGATCCGTTTGTACATGGAAACAACTTGTCAACCATTGTAGGAGCATTATTGGCTCGTTTGAACATGAAAACAAGTTGCAATAATTTGAGGCTTCATTCTTCACTCGTTCAAACTTGAAAACAACTTAGAGCTTCATTTTTGACCCGTTTGTACAAGGAAACAACTTGCAAACTCTTGTAGGATCATTCTTAGCTCGTTTGAACATGAAAACAATTCGTTGCAATTTGAGCCTTCATTCTTGACTCGTTCGAACTTGAAAACAACTTGTAACTTCATTCTTGACCCGTTTGTACATGATAACAACTTGTAAACTCTTGTAGGATCATTCTTAACTCATTTGAACATGAAAACAATTCGTTGCAATTTGAGCCTTCATTCTTGACTCGTTCGAACTGGAAAACAACTTCTAGCTTCATTCTTTACCCGTTTGTACAAGGAAATAACTTGTAAACTCTTGTAGGATCATTCTAAGCTCGTTTGAACATGAAAACAATTCATAGCAATTTAAGGCTTCATTCTTGACTTGTTCGAACTTGAAAACAAGTTGTAGCTTCATTCTTGACCCGTTTATACATGGAAACAACTTGTAAACTCTTGTAGGATCATTCTTAACTCATTTGAACATGAAAATAAATTGTAAGAATTTGAGGCTTCATTCTTAACTCGTTCAAACTTGAAAACAACTTGTAGCTTCATTCTTGACCCGTTTGTACATGTAAACAAGTTATAATCTCATGTAGGATCATTCTTAGCTCGTTTGAACATGAAAACAATTCATAGCAATTTAAGGCTTCATTCTTGACTCGTTCGAACTTGAAAACAACTTGTAGCTTCATTCTTGACCCGTTTGTACATGTAAACAAGTTGTAAACTCATGTAGGATCATTCTTAGCTCGTTTGAACATGAAAACAATTCATAGCAATTTAAGGCTTCATTCTTGACTCGTTCGAACTTGAAAACAACTTGTAGCTTCATTCTTGATCCGTTTGTACATGGAAACAACTTGTCAACCCTTGTAGGAGCATTATTGGCTCGTTTGAACATGAAAACAAGTTGCAACAATTTGAGGCTTCATTCTTCACTCGTTCGAACTTGAAAACAACTTAGAGCTTCATTGTTGACCCGTTTGTACAAGGAAACAACTTGGAAACTCTTGTAGGATCATTCTTAGCTCGTTTGAACATGAAAATAATTCA
Organism: Oenanthe sinensis; assembly: GCA_028671895.1. NCBI lineage: Eukaryota > Viridiplantae > Streptophyta > Magnoliopsida > Apiales > Apiaceae > Oenanthe > Oenanthe sinensis. Next base: position 29,190,136 of record CM053799.1, on the reverse strand, counting down.
TAGCAATTTAAGGCTTCATTCTTGACTCGTTCGAACTTGAAAACAACTTGTAGCTTCATTCTTGACCCGTTTGTACGTGGAAACAACTTGTAAACTCTTGTAGGATCATTCTTAACTCATTTGAACATGAAAATAAATTGTAAGAATTTGAGGCTTCATTCTTAACTCGTTCAAACTTGAAAACAACTTGTAGCTTCATTCTTGACCCGTTTGTACATGTAAACAAGTTGTAATCTCATGTAGGATCATTCTTAGCTCGTTTGAACATGAAAACAATTCATAGCAATTTAAGGCTTCATTCTTGACTCGTTCAAACTTGAAAACAACTTGTAGCTTCATTCTTGACCCGTTTGTACATGTAAACAAGTTGTAAACTCATGTAGGATCATTCTTAGCTCGTTTGAACATGAAAACAATTCATAGCAATTTAAGGCTTCATTCTTGACTCGTTCGAACTTGAAAACAAATTGTAGCTTCATTCTTGATCCGTTTGTACATGGAAACAACTTGTCAACCCTTGTAGGAGCATTATTGGCTCGTTTGAACATGAAAACAAGTTGCAACAATTTGAGGCTTCATTCTTCACTCGTTCAAACTTGAAAACAACTTAGAGCTTCATTGTTGACCCGTTTGTACAAGGAAACAACTTGTAAACTCTTGTAGGATCATTCTTAGCTCGTTTGAACATGAAAATAATTCATAGCAATTTAAGGCTTCATTCTTGACTCGTTCGAACTTGAAAACAAGTTGTAGCTTCATTCTTGACCCGTTTGTACGTGGAAACAACTTGTAAACTCTTGTAGGATCATTCTTAACTCATTTGAACATGAATATAAATTGTAACAATTTGAGGCTTCATTCTTAACTCGTTCAAACTTGAAAATAACTTGTAGCTTCATTCTTGACCCGTTTGTACATGGAAACAAGTTGTAAACTCATGTAGGATCATTCTTAGCTCGTTTGAACATGAAAACAATTCGTAGCAATTTGAGACTTCATTCTTGACTAGTTCGAACATTAAAACAACTTGTAGCTTCATTCTTGACCCGTTTGTACATGGAAATAACTTTTAAACTCTTGTAGGATCATTCTTAACTCATTTGAACATGAAAAAAATTCATAGCAATTTGAGGCTTCATTCTTAACTCGTTCGAACATTAAAACAAGTTGTAGCTTCATTCTTGATCCGTTTGTACATGGAAACAACTTGTCAACCATTGTAGGAGCATTATTGGCTCGTTTGAACATGAAAACAAGTTGCAACAATTTGAGGCTTCATTCTTCACTCGTTCAAACTTGAAAACAACTTAGAGCTTCATTTTTGACCCGTTTGTACAAGGAAACAACTTGCAAACTCTTGTAGGATCATTCTTAGCTTGTTTGAACATGAAAGCAATTCGTTGCAATTTGAGCCTTCATTCTTGACTCGTTCGAACTTGAAAACAACTTGTAACTTCATTCTTGACCCGTTTGTACATGGAAACAACTTGTAAACTCTTGTAGGATCATTCTTAACTCATTTGAACATGAAAACAATTCGTTGCAATTTGAGCCTTCATTCTTGACTCGTTCGAACTGGAAAACAACTTCTAGCTTCATTCTTTACCCGTTTGTACAAGGAAATAACTTGTAAACTCTTGTAGGATCATTCTAAGCTCGTTTGAACATGAAAACAATTCATAGCAATTTAAGGCTTCATTCTTGACTTGTTCGAACTTGAAAACAAGTTGTAGCTTCATTCTTGACCCGTTTATACATGGAAACAACTTGTAAACTCTTGTAGGATCATTCTTAACTCATTTGAACATGAAAATAAATTGTAAGAATTTGAGGCTTCATTCTTAACTCGTTCAAACTTGAAAACAACTTGTAGCTTCATTCTTGACCCGTTTGTACATGTAAACAAGTTGTAATCTCATGTAGGATCATTCTTAGCTCGTTTGAACATGAAAACAATTCATAGCAATTTAAGGCTTCATTCTTGACTCGTTCAAACTTGAAAACAACTTGTAGCTTCATTCTTGACCCGTTTGTACATGTAAACAAGTTGTAATCTCATGTAGGATCATTCTTAGCTCGTTTGAACATGAAAACAATTCATAGCAATTTAAGGCTTCATTCTTGACTCGTTCGAACTTGAAAACAACTTGTAGCTTCATTCTTGACCCGTTTGTACATGTAAACAAGTTGTAAACTCATGTAGGATCATTCTTAGCTCGTTTGAACATGAAAACAATTCATAGCAATTTAAGGCTTCATTCTTGACTCGTTCGAACTTGAAAACAAATTGTAGCTTCATTCTTGATCCGTTTGTACATGGAAACAACTTGTCAACCCTTGTAGGAGCATTATTGGCTCGTTTGAACATGAAAACAAGTTGCAACAATTTGAGGCTTCATTCTTCACTCGTTCAAACTTGAAAACAACTTAGAGCTTCATTGTTGACCCGTTTGTACAAGGAAACAACTTGTAAACTCTTGTAGGATCATTCTTAGCTCGTTTGAACATGAAAATAATTCATAGCAATTTAAGGCTTCATTCTTGACTCGTTCGAACTTGAAAACAAGTTGTAGCTTCATTCTTGACCCGTTTGTACGTGGAAACAACTTGTAAACTCTTGTAGGATCATTCTTAACTCATTTGAACATGAATATAAATTGTAACAATTTGAGGCTTCATTCTTAACTCGTTCAAACTTGAAAATAACTTGTAGCTTCATTCTTGACCCGTTTGTACATGGAAACAAGTTGTAAACTCATGTAGGATCATTCTTAGCTCGTTTGAACATGAAAACAATTCGTAGCAATTTGAGACTTCATTCTTGACTAGTTCGAACATTAAAACAACTTGTAGCTTCATTCTTGACCCGTTTGTACATGGAAACAACTTTTAAACTCTTGTAGGATCATTCTTAACTCATTTGAACATGAAAAAAATTCATAGCAATTTGAGGCTTCATTCTTAACTCGTTCGAACATTAAAACAAGTTGTAGCTTCATTCTTGATCCGTTTGTACATGGAAACAACTTGTCAACCATTGTAGGAGCATTATTGGCTCGTTTGAACATGAAAACAAGTTGCAACAATTTGAGGCTTCATTCTTCACTCGTTCAAACTTGAAAACAACTTAGAGCTTCATTTTTGACCCGTTTATACAAGGAAACAACTTGCAAACTCTTGTAGGATCATTCTTAGCTCGTTTCAACATGAAAACAATTCGTTGCAATTTGAGCCTTCATTCTTGACTCGTTCGACCTTGAAAACAACTTGTAACTTCATTCTTGACCCGTTTGTACATGGAAACAACTTCTAAACTCTTGTAGGATCATTCTTAACTCATTTGAACATGAAAACAATTCGTTGCAATTGGAGCCTTCATTCTTAACTCGTTCGAACTGGAAAACAACTTCTAGCTTCATTCTTTACCCGTTTGTACAAGGAAATAACTTGTAAACTCTTGTAGGATCATTCTAAGCTCGTTTGAACATGAAAACAATTCATAGCAATTTAAGGCTTCATTCTTGACTCGTTCGAACTTGAAAACAACTTGTAGCTTCATTCTTGACCCGTTTGTACGTGGAAACAACTTGTAAACTCTTGTAGGATCATTCTTAACTCATTTGAACATGAAAATAAATTGTAAGAATTTGAGGCTTCATTCTTAACTCGTTCAAACTTGAAAACAACTTGTAGCTTCATTCTTGACCCGTTTGTACATATAAACAAGTTGTAATCTCATGTAGGATCATTCTTAGCTCGTTTGAACATGAAAACAATTCATAGCAATTTAAGGCTTCATTCTTGACTCGTTCGAACTTGAAAACAACTTGTAGCTTCATTCTTGACCCGTTTGTACGTGGAAACAACTTGTAAACTCTTGTAGGATCATTCTTAACTCATTTGAACATGAAAATAAATTGTAAGAATTTGAGGCTTCATTCTTAACTCGTTCAAACTTGAAAACAACTTGTAGCTTCATTCTTGACCCGTTTGTACATATAAACAAGTTGTAATCTCATGTAGGATAATTCTTAGCTCGTTTGAACATGAAAACAATTCATAGCAATTTAAGGCTTCATTCTTGACTCGTTCGAACTTGAAAACAACTTGTAGCTTCATTCTTGACCCGTTTGTACATGTAAACAAGTTGTAAACTCATGTAGGATCATTCTTAGCTCGTTTGAACATGAAAACAATTCATAGCAATTTAAGGCTTCATTCTTGACTCGTTCGAACTTGAAAACAACTTGTAGCTTCATTCTTGATCCGTTTGTACATGGAAACAACTTGTCAACCCTTGTAGGAGCATTATTGGCTCGTTTGAACATGAAAACACGTTGCAACAATTTGAGGCTTCATTCTTCACTCGTTCAAACTTGAAAACAACTTAGAGCTTCATTGTTGACCCGTTTGTACAAGGAAACAACTTGTAAACTCTTGTAGGATCATTCTTAGCTCGTTTGAACATGAAAATAATTCATAGCAATTTAAGGCTTCATTCTTGACTCGTTCGAACTTGAAAACAAGTTGTAGCTTCATTCTTGACCCATTTGTACGTGGAAACAACTTGTAAACTCTTGTAGGATCATTCTTAACTCATTTGAACATGAATATAAATTGTAACAATTTGAGGCTTCATTCTTAACTCATTCAAACTTGAAAACAACTTGTAGCTTCATTCTTGACCCGTTTGTACATGGAAACAAGTTGTAAACTCATGTAGGATCATTCTTAGCTCGTTTGAACATGAAAACAATTCGTAGCATTTTGAGACTTCATTCTTGACTAGTTCGAACATTAAAACAACTTGTAGCTTCATTCTTGACCCGTTTGTACATGGAAACAACTTTTAAACTCTTGTAGGATCATTCTTAACTCATTTGAACATGAAAAAAATTCATAGCAATTTGAGGCTTCATTCTTAACTCGTTCGAACATTAAAACAACTTGTAGCTTCATTCTTAACCTGTTTGTACATGGAAACAACTTATAAACCCTTGTAGGAGCATTATTGGCTCGTTTGAATATGAAAACAAGTTGCAACAATTTCAGGATTCATTCTTCACTCGTTCAAACTTGAAAACAACTTAGAGCTTCATTGTTCACCGGTTTGTACAAGGAAACAACTTGTAAACACTTGTAGGATCATTCTTAGCTCGTTTGAACATTAAAACAATTCGTTGCAATTTGAGCGTTCATTCTTGACTCGTTCGAACTTGAAAACAACTTGTAGCTTCATTCTTGACCCGTTTGTACATGGAAATAACTTGTAAACTCTTGTAGGATCATTCGTAACTCATTTGAACATGAAAACAATTCATTGCAATTTGAGCCTTCATTCTTGACTCGTTCGAACTTGAAAACAACTTGTAGCTTCATTCTTTACCCGTTTGTACAAGGAAACAACTTGTAAACTCTTGTAGGATCATTCTTAGCTCTTTTGGACATGAAAACAATTCGTTGCAATTTGAGCCTTCATTCTTGACTCGTTCGAACTTGAAAACAACTTGTAGCTTCATTCTTGACCCGTTTGTACATGGAAAGAACTTGTAAACTCTTGTAGGATCATTCTTAGCTCATTTGAACATGAAAACAATTCATAGCAATTTACGGCTTCATTCTTGACTCGTTCGAACTTGAAAATAACTTGTAGCTTCATTCTTGACCCGTTTGTACATGGAAACAACTTGTAAACTCTTGTAGGATCATTCTTAGCTCGTTTGAACATGAAAACAATTCGTTGCAATTTGAGCCTTGATTCTTGACTCGTTCGAACTTGAAAACAACTTGTAGCTTCATTCCTAACCCGTTTGTACAAGGAAACAACTTGTAAACTCTTTTAGGATCATTCTTATCTCGTTTGAACATGAAAACAATTCATAGCAATTTAAGGCTTCATTCTTGACTCGTTCGGACTTGAAAACAACCTGTAGCTTCATTCTTGACCCGTTTGTACATGGAAACAACTTGTAAACTCTTGTAGGATCATTCTTAACTCATTTGAACATGAAAATAAGTTGTAAAACTGGAGGCTTCATTCTTAACTCGTTCAAACTTGAAAACAACTTGTATCTTCATTCTTGACCCGTTTGTACATGTAAACAAGTTGTAAACTCATGTAGGATCATTCTTAGCTCGTTTGAACATGAAAACAATTCATAGCAATTTAAGGCTTCATTCTTGACTTGTTCGAACTTGAAAACAAGTTGTAGCTTCATTCTTGACCCGTTTATACATGGAGTTTAACTTGTAAACTCTTGTAGGATCATTCTTAACTCATTTGAACATGAAAATAAATTGTAAGAATTTGAGGCTTCATTCTTAACTCGTTCGAACATTAAAACAAGTTGTAGCTTCATTCTTGATCCGTTTGTACATGGAAACAACTTGTCAACCCTTGTAGGAGCATTATTGGCTCGTTTGAACATGAAAACAAGTAGCAACAATTTGAGGCTTCATTCTTCACTCGTTCAAACTTGAAAACAACTTAGAGCTTCATTGTTGACCCGTTTGTACAAGGAAACAACTTGCAAACTCTTGTAGGATCATTCTTAGCTCGTTTGAACATGAAAACAATTCGTTGCAATTTGAGCCTTCGTTCTTGACTCGTTCGAACTTGAAAATAACTTGTAGCTTCATTCTTTACCCGTTTGTACAAGGAAATAACTTGTAAACTCTTGTAGGATCATTCTTAACTCATTTGAACATGAAAACAATTCGTTGCAATTTGATCCTTCATTCTTGACTCGTTCGAACCTGAAAATAACTTGTAGCTTCATTCTTTACCCGTTTGTACAAGGAAATAACTTGTAAACTCTTGTAGGATCATTCTTAGCTCGTTTGAACATGAAAACAATTCATAGCAATTTAAGGCTTCATTCTTGACTTGTTCGAACTTGAAAACAAGGTGAGCTTCATTCTTGACCCGTTTATACATGGAAACAACTTGTAAATTCCTGTAGGATCATTCTTAACTCATTTGAACATGAAAATAAATTGTAAGAATTTGAGGCTTCATTCTTAACTCGTTCAAACTTGAAAACAACTTGTAGCTTCATTCTTGACCCGTTTGTACATGTAAACAAGTTGTAAACTCATGTAGGATCATTCTTAGCTCGTTTGAACATGAAAACAATTCATAGCAATTTAAGGCTTCATTCTTGACTCGTTCGAACTTGAAAACAACTTGTAGCTTCATTCTTGACCCGTTTGTACATGGAAACAACTTGTAAACTCTTGTAGGATCATTCTTAGCTCGTTTGAACATGAAAACAATTCATAGCAATTTAAGGCTTCATTCTCGACTCGTTGGAACTTGAAAACAACTTGTAGCTTCATTCTTGACCCGTTTGTACATGGAAACAACTTGTAAACTCTTGTAGGATCATTCTTAAATCTTTTGAACATGAAAAAAATTCATAGCAATTTGAGGCTTCATTCTTAACTTGTTCGAACATTAAAACAAGTTGTAGCTTCATTCTTGATCCGTTTGTACATGGAAACAACTTGTCAACCCTTGTAGGAACATTATTGGCTCGTTTGAACATGAAAACAAGTTGCAACAATTTGAGGCTTCATTCTTCACTCGTTCAAACTTGAAAACAACTTAGAGCTTCATTGTTGACCCGTTTGTACAAGGAAACAACTTGTAAACTCTTGTAGGATCATTCTTAGCTCGTTTGAACATGAAAATAATTCATAGTAATTTAAGGCTTCATTCTTGACTCGTTCGAACTTGAAAACAATTTGTAGCTTCATTCTTGACCCGTTTGTACGTGGAAACAACTTGTAAACTCTTGTAGGATCATTCTTAACTCATTTGAACATGAATATAAATTGTAACAATTTGAGGCTTCATTCTTAACTCGTTCAGACTTGAAAACAACTTGTAGCTTCATTCTTGACCCGTTTGTACATGGAAACAAGTTGTAAACTCATGTAGGATCATTCTTAGCTCGTTTGAACATGAAAACAATTCGTAGCAATTTGAGACTTCATTCTTGACTAGTTCGAACATTAAAACAACTTGTAGCTTCATTCTTGACCCGTTTGTACATGGAAACAACTTTTAAACTCTTGTAGGATCATTCTTAACTCATTTGAACATGAAAAAAATTCGTAGCAATTTGAGGCTTCATTCTTAACTCGTTCGAACATTAAAACAACTTGTAGCTTCATTCTTGACCCGTTTGTACATGGAAACAACTTGTAAACTCTTGTAGGATCATTCTTAACTCATTTGAACATGAAAAAAATTCATAGCAATTTGAGGCTTCATTCTTAACTCGTTCGAACATTAAAACAAGTTGTAGCTTCATTCTTGATCCGTTTGTACATGGAAACAACTTGTCAACCCTTGTAGGAGCATTATTGGCTCGTTTGAACATGAAAACAAGTTGCAACAATTTGAGGCTTCATTCTTCACTCGTTCAAACTTGAAAACAACTTAGAGCTTCATTGTTGACCCGTTTGTACAAGGAAACAACTTGTAAACTCTTGTAGGATCATTCTTAGCTCGTTTGAACATCAAAATAATTCATAGCAATTTAAGGCTTCATTCTTGACTCGTTCGAACTTGAAAACAAGTTGTAGCTTCATTCTTGACCCGTTTGTACGTGGAAACAACTTGTAAACTCTTATAGGATCATTCTTATCTCATTTGAACATGAATATAAATTGTAACAATTTGAGGCTTCATTCTTAACTCGTTCAAACTTGAAAACAACTTGTAGCTTCATTCTCGACCCGTTTGTACATGGAAACAAGTTGTAAACTCATGTAGGATCATTCTTAGCTCGTTTGAACATGAAAACAATTCGTAGCAATTTGAGACTCCATTCTTGACTAGTTCGAACGTTAAAACAACTTGTAGCTTCATTCTTGACCCGTTTGTACATGGAAACAACTTTTAAACTCTTGTAGGATCATTCTTAACTCATTTGAACATGAAAAAAATTCGTAGCAATTTGAGGCTTCATTCTTAACTCGTTCGAACATTAAAACAACTTGTAGCTTCATTCTTAATCTGTTTGTACATGGAAACAACTTATAAACCCTTGTAGGAGCATTATTGGCTCGTTTGAATATGAAAACAAGTTCCAACAATTTCAGGCTTCATTCTTCACTCGTTCAAACTTGAAAACAACTTAGAGCTTCATTGTTCACCCGTTTGTACAAGGAAACAACTTGTAAACACTTGTAGGATCATTCTTAGCTCGTTTGAACATTAAAACAATTCGTTGCAATTTGAGCGTTCATTCTTGACTCGTTCGAACTTGAAAACAACTTGTAGCTTCATTCTTGACCCGTTTGTACATGGAAATAACTTGTAAACTCTTGTAGGATCATTCGTAACTCATTTGAACATGAAAACAATTCATTGCAATTTGAGCCTTCATTCTTGACTCGTTCGAACTTGAAAACAACTTGTAGCTTCATTCTTTACCCGTTTGTACAAGGAAACAACTTGTAAACTCTTGTAGGATCATTCTTAGCTCTTTTGAACATGAAAACAATTCGTTGCAATTTGAGCCTTCATTCTTGACTCGTTCGAACTTGAAAACAACTTGTAGCTTCATTCCTCACCCGTTTGTACATGGAAATAACTTGTAAACTCTTGTAGGATCATTCTTAGCTCATTTGAACATGAAAACAATTCATAGCAATTTACGGCTTCATTCTTGACTCGTTCGAACTTGAAAATAACTTGTAGCTTCATTCTTGACCCGTTTGTACATGGAAACAACTTGTAAACTCTTGTAGGATCATTCTTAGCTCGTTTGAACATGAAAACAATTCGTTGCAATTTGAGCCTTGATTCTTGACTCGTTCGAACTTGAAAACAACTTGTAGCTTCATTCCTAACCCGTTTGTGTAGCGCCCTCCTGACCCGGGGTCTAGATCTGGGAGTCACTACCACTCTATATGCATGCACCCTAAATAACAATAATAGAAAATACGCATAAATATGACCCCGACTACTAACCTGGATCTTTCAAGGTAATGGTATGAAACAAGCACACAACTACATCCATTTATATTTACATTTACAGTAACCAAAATAATATTACAACTTCCGAAACATCTAAAAATCTACTAATAAAATACAAGACTAAACAAAGTCTTTTCCTTCCAACTCTGTCTCGATCCTACCTGTTCAATCTCAGCCAGCCTCATAAAGTTCATGAATGACATATTTTTCCTGGCAGTCTGCTTAAGGCGGACCATGATTCTCAGAAGCTGTAGATGTTAGAAAATAAAAGAATGAGCTACAAAAGCTCAGCAAGTAACCATATAGGTTAAAAACAGTTCTACAGGCTTATATATAATTTAAACAAAATCTTTTCTCAAAACCATGCTTTAAATCATTACTGGACCTCATTGTCCCAAAGTTGTAATTAAAATTCTCATTAGGGTATTCATTACTCGCAAAACATTCTTTTATAAAACCACTGGCATGGTTAAATAATTTCAATCACTAGTGCAAGATAAATAAGAAACTGGAAAGTAATAATCAGTTGCAAGTATATGCGTAATCTGCAGGGTTAGATGGATAACAGGAAATAATGTCTAACAATTGAAACAAGTCAAATCAAGGTATATCTGATAATTGAAGCTGTATATGACAGGTTATAACAAGGCATTTCATTATTCATTACTAATCATTTCAAAGTCCATTTGTATAAAACTGTCCTTTCATTAGGACTGATTCTTTCAAAACATTTTATAAAATTGTCCTCTCATTAGGACATTGCTTTTCAAATCATCTATAAAACTGTCCTCTCATTAGGACCTTTACTATTCAAAAACAATTATTTCGGTTGAAGTTTTCTCACAACGCCAGACAATACGGGTGATCAGCCACGTAAAGTCCCCATAACGGACTAAAGTCCCTCTGGACATAAGGAGTACTCATAAAGGCGCTTATTGCCATTGGCCTTGGGCTATCTCATTATAGCCATTGACAATCTCATTATAGTCTTCACATAAAAAGTGCTGGACCGGTGTCACTCGGCCTCTTACGCCTCCAACCTATAGGAATCCGCAGAAACCATTTTGATCGGAATTCCTATAATAACCAAAACCTTTCTTCTTTAAAATTACCAAATCATTTGATGAAAAAGACTTCTTGAAAGTCGGATTTCATATTTAAATCCATTTTTAAAGATCATTACACAGAGGTAAAGTTTATTCCAGGTAAATCTCAAAACAAGTCTCTGTTGTAATAAAGTAGGCAGAAATCATGAACTGGGAATCAAAAACAAGTTAAAGTTATGAAGTCAAGGTGCAGGGTCAATCTATAGGTATAACAGTTGTTTATTTTGAAAACAGTTGTAAAACATTTAATCAGGACGGTAGTTAGGCCTGAATAACAGGGTTCTTTTAAGGTTTAAGTTTAAGCAATTATTGTTAAGAAAGTGGTGATAGCACAAGTCACAGCTCAAGATCACTGGTGTAAGATTTGTAAAACTAGTTTATAAGTGGTCAGTAGCAGTTCAGGGATTGAAAAGTTTAAAGTGCAATTAACACTGGTATAAGATTGCAGTTTAAGTAAAGCAATTAAAGTAAAGCAGGCTGTAACTTAAAACAGTTGAGATAAGATAATACAGTTGCAGGGTCATAAAGCAGTTCATAAAACAGTTCACTATGCACTTCATAAAACGGTGTTTAAGTGGAAAGAGATTAGGCAGTAGTTACTTGCCTTAAATAGAATGCTACAGCTGTTGAACAGGTAGATCGCCTACACCAGACACTAACTCTCTACTTTAGCTTTTCCTCTGTCTTTCACCTCAACGTCCTTCGTAGCTACACATAAATAATACTATTTCAGTATCTAATAAACTCTCGACGTTCTCATTAACGTCTAACTATTCTACCCTTTCGTTAATGTAACCCTTTACACATATGCATACTTCACTGTAGACATACTCTGCTATATAATCACTTTTATACTGACAAGCAAGTAGCACATAGACAATTATATTGATCCACAGTATTCCTAACTGATAGCCTTTCCTATACAGAAGTGGTGTGCCAATTGTGTTTTACAAAATCATTTTAGTTTTTAGAAATTTTGGCAGCACTTTCCCTGTAATTGGAGCTACCCGTCGGAATACAACCGACACAACCAAACATCAATGTCAAACATACACAATTAGTTATTCATATTATATTATCAATTCCATGTCTAATAAAGCATTGTCTATAGAAGTTATATAATTACCATCACCAAAGTTAACTAAATATACCTCAAGTTCACACTGAATAGGCATATGCATCTACCAAGTATATATATATATATATCAAGGCAAGTCCTATTTACAGGAATTACTAGAATGGCATTCTAATTAACCTTTAACATAGAATTCGAATATTCCACTTGATAACATTCAGAAATCATAACAATTAACTCAACTCAACTAACACAATTGTATAGTTACTACTTCGAGCAATAAATTCACAATCTTTAATATCTCATTCGAATTACTACATACAAATTACACAAACAATTAGTTCATTATCTAGGCATGGCAAATAGCGTTAAATTACACCAAGCTTATGTTGCCATTAATTCAATTTTCGAATATAATAAATATACATATATTCGAATATTTCGACTAATGCTAGAGAAACTGCAGCAAATGGGCTATAACATTTCAATATTACAATTAACTACATCAAGTTCATCATATAAGGATACCCACAACAAGCAATTAGCATATGCCATTGATTACCAATCGGGAAAATCAATTTATAGCCGGAAAATATAATTATCAATCATGCAAGGCTAATTAACCATAAATTCGAGTTCATATTATCATAATTAGCTGTCGCCAATCAAAACCAAGCCATGTAGAGTCATTGCAATCAAGTAAGGTTTATAAATTTTGTTAACAACAAGCAATTCACCAATCGGAAGTCGTAGCTATGGCCGGAAAATAATAACGAAGACTTGCCAAGCGATTAACTAACATGCAATGTAAAAGAATAGTAATTCCGGCTCAATTATCATCATTGCCGTTGACCGGCCGGCTCGTATAGCTCATTGCCGGTGGCCATGGCTTCGGCGGAAGTCCGATCAAGGGACCTTCAACGCCTAGCCTAGATTTCTTGCTATCAATCCTGATTAACCTCACAATCGAGCTTAAAGATCAACAATCACTAGCCGACAAGTCTTGCATGCAACTATCATCGAACAAACATACACGGCACATACAAATACATACATGCAATGCTCAATTGGTGAATTCAAGTGAAACTAGCTCAAGTACTAGCATGGAAATCAAAAATATAGCAAGAATTAGCAACAAAACGATGACAAACGAGAGGAACTGCGTAAATCGCCCAAGGAACGGAAGAAAACCGAACCTAGACAAGAAACTGCAGAATGGGGAAGAAAGAAGACTGCTGTTGTTTTTGTATAAAGCAAGGGTACTTTCATAATTTCACAATTGCTGAATTCTGGATTAAATCAATTAGTAATTCGAATTTTTATAGAAACAGGGTACCAAAATAAATTTTATATTTTTAAAATAAAGATCATGAATTTAGAAGCTTCCCCATATTTTTGAAATATTTTTCTGATGAATAAAGAATTAATTAAAAATCTTTGAAGTTTTAGCACAGAAATAGAAAATGAGAGTAGAAAAATCTACAAAATAATTTTGGGCTCAAATAAAATAAACCTTTATTTTTCAAAAGTCCTAGAATAAATAAGGAACATTTTGGAAAAGGTTTCATGATTTTTGGACATTCCAATAATTAAATATGGAATTTAGAAGAGTAATATCTCTAGAATAAAACAGAAATAAAAGATTTATATAAAGTCACTGGGACTAGAATTAAATACATCACCATTTTTAGAAAGTCTCTAAAATCACATAGAAGCTACATATAAAATTTCATAATTATTGGACAAACCAATAATTTTATAAATATCAAACAGTTACTCAATTAAGCATAAAAATCACTTACTTACTTATTTAAAACACTTAAGCATAATACAGTCAAACAGGCAGTAAACTAGACATATAAAATGACCACATATCATATCTTAACACATTAGAACACATAAATCATATACCTCATATTAATCAAATAGATTTAATTATCTCAATCGTTACAGTTTGTACAAGGAAACAACTTGTAAACTCTTTTAGGATCATTCTTATCTCGTTTGAACATGAAAACAATTCATAGCAATTTAAGGCTTCATTCTTGACTCGTTCGGACTTGAAAACAACCTGTAGCTTCATTCTTGACCCGTTTGTACATGGAAACAACTTGTAAACTCTTGTAGGATCATTCTTAACTCATTTGAACATGAAAATAAGTTGTAAAACTGGAGGCTTCATTCTTAACTCGTTCAAACTTGTAAACAACTTGTATCTACATTCTTGACCCGTTTGTACATGTAAACAAGTTGTAAACTCATGTAGGATCATTCTTAGCTCGTTTGAACATGAAAACAATTCATAGCAATTTAAGGCTTTATTCTTGACTTGTTCGAACTTGAAAACAAGTTGTAGCTTCATTCTTGACCCGTTTATACATGGAAACAACTTGTAAACTCTTGTAGGATCATTCTTAACTCATTTGAACATGAAAATAAATTGTAAGAATTTGAGGCTTCATTCTTAACTCGTTCGAACATTAAAACAAGTTGTAGCTTCATTCTTGATCCGTTTGTACATGGAAACAACGTGTCAACCCTTGTAGGAGCATTATTGGCTCATTTGAACATGAAAACAAGTTGCAACAATTTGAGGCTTCATTCTTCACTCGTTCAAACTTGAAAACAACTTAGAGCTTCATTGTTGACCCGTTTGTACAAGGAAACAACTTGCAAACTCTTGTAGGATCATTCTTAGCTCGTTTGAACATGAAAACAATTGGTTGCAATTTGAGCCTTCATTCTTGACTCGTTCGAACTTGAAAACAACTTGTAACTTCATTCTTGACCCGTTTGTACATGGAAACAACTTGTAAACTCTTGTAGGATCATTCTTAACTCATTTGAACATGAAAACAATTCGTTGCAATTTGAGCCTTCATTCTTGACTCGTTCGAACTTGAAAATAACTTGTAGCTTCATTCTTTACCCGTTTGTACAAGGAAATAACTTGTAAACTCTTATAGGATCATTCTTAGCTCGTTTGAACATGAAAACAATTCATAGCAATTTAAGGCTTCATTCTTGACTGGTTCGAACTTGAAAACAAGTTGTAGCTTCATTCTTGACCCGTTTATACATGGAAACAACTTGTAAACTCTTGTAGGATCATTCTTAACTCATTTGAACATGAAAATAAATTGTAAGAATTTGAGGCTTCATTCTTAACTCGTTCAAACTTGAAAACAACTTGTAGCTTCATTCTTGACCCGTTTGTACATGTAAACAAGTTGTAAACTCATGTAGGATAATTCTTAGCTCGTTTGAACATGAAAACAATTCATAGCAATTTAAGGCTTCATTCTTGACTCGTTCGAATTTGAAAACAACTTGTAGCTTCATTCTTGACCCGTTTGTACATGGAAACAACTTGTAAACTCTTGTAGGATCATTCTTAACTCATTTGAACATGAAAAAAATTCATAGCAATTTGAGGCTTCATTCTTAACTCGTTCGAACATTAAAACAAGTTGTAGCTTCATTCTTGATCCGTTTGTACATGGAAACAACTTGTCAACCCTTGTAGGAACATTATTGGCTCGTTTGAACATGAAAACAAGTTGCAACAATTTGAGGCTTCATTCTTCACTCGTTCAAACTTGAAAACAACTTAGAGCTTCATTGTTGACCCGTTTGTACAAGGAAACAACTTGTAAACTCTTGTAGGATCATTCTTAGCTCGTTTGAACATGAAAATAATTCATAGCAATTTAAGGCTTCATTCTTGACTCGTTCGAACTTGAAAACAAGTTGTAGCTTCATTCTTGACCCGTTTGTACGTGGAAACAACTTGTAAACTCTTGTAGGATCATTCTTAACTCATTTGAACATGAATATAAATTGTAACAATTTGAGGCTTCATTCTTAACTCGTGCAAACTTGAAAACAACTTGTAGCTTCATTCTTGACCTGTTTGTACATGGAAACAAGTTGTAAACTCATGTAGGATCATTCTTAGCTCGTTTGAACATGAAAACAATTCGTAGCAATTTGAGACTTCATTCTTGACTAGTTCGAACATTAAAACAACTTGTAGCTTCATTCTTGACCCGTTTGTACATGGAAACAACTTTTAAACTCTTGTAGGATCATTCTTAACTCATTTGAACATGAAAAAAATTCGTAGCAATTTGAGGCTTCATTGTTAACTCGTTCGAACAATAAAACAACTTGTAGCTTCATTCTTAATCTGTTTGTACATGGAAACAACTTATAAACCCTTGTAGGAGCATTATTGGCACGTTTGAATATGAAAACAAGTTGCAACAATTTGAGGCTTCATTCTTCACTCGTTCAAACTTGAAAACAACTTAGAGCTTCATTGTTCACCCGTTTGTACAAGGAAATAACTTGTAAACACTTGTAGGATCATTCTTAGCTCGTTTAAACATTAAAACAATTCGTTGCAATTTGAGCGTTCATTCTTGACTCGTTCGAACTTGAAAACAACTTGTAGCTTCATTCTTTACCCGTTTGTACATGGAAACAACTTGTAAACTCTTGTAGGATCATTCTTAACTCATTTGAACATGAAAAAAATTCATAGCAATTTGAGGCTTCATTCTTAACTCGTTCGAACATTAAAACAAGTTGTAGCTTCATTCTTGATCCGTTTGTACATGGAAACAACTTGTCAACCCTTGTAGGAACATTATTGGCTCGTTTGAACATGAAAACAAGTTGCAACAATTTGAGGCTTCATTCTTCACTCGTTCGAACTTGAAAACAACTTGTAGCTTCATTCTTGACCCGTTTGTACATGGAAATAATTTGTAAACTCTTGTAGGATCATTCTTAACTCATTTGAACATGAAAACAATTCATTGCAATTTGAGCCTTCATTCTTGACTCGTTCGAACTTGAAAACAACTTGTAGCTTCATTCTTTACCCGTTTGTACAAGGAAACAACTTGTAAACTCTTGTAGGATCATTCTTAGCTCTTTTGAACATGAAAACAATTCGTTGCAATTTGAGCCTTCATTCTTGACTCGTTCGAACTTGAAAACAACTTGTAGCTTCATTCTTGACCCGTTTGTACATGGAAACAACTTGTAAACTCTTGTAGGATGATTCTTAGCTCATTTGAACATGAAAACAATTCATAGCAATTTACGGCTTCATTCTTGACTCGTTCAAACTTGAAAATAACTTGTAGCTTCATTCTTGACCCGTTTGTACATGGAAATAACTTGTAAACTCTTGTAGGATCATTCTTAACTCATTTGAACATGAAACCAATTCATTGCAATTTGAGCCTTCATTCTTGACTCGTTCGAACTTGAAAACAACTTGTAGCTTCATTCTTTACCCGTTTGTACAAGGAAACAACTTGTAAACTCTTGTAGGATCATTCTTAGCTCTTTTGAACATGAAAACAATTCGTTGCAATTTGAGCCTTCATTCTTGACTCGTTCGAACTTGAAAACAACTTGTAGCTTCATTCTTGACCCGTTTGTACATGGAAACAACTTGTAAACTCTTGTAGGATGATTCTTAGCTCATTTGAACTTGAAAACAATTCATAGCAATTTACGGCTTCATTCTTGACTCGTTCGAACTTGAAAATAACTTGTAGCTTCATTCTTGACCCGTTTGTACATGGAAACAACTTGTAAACTCTTGTAGGATCATTCTTAGCTCGTTTGAACATGAAAACAATTCGTTGCAATTTGAGCCTTGATTCTTGACTCGTTCGAACTTGAAAACAACTTGTAGCTTCATTCCTAACCCGTTTGTACAAGGAAACAACTTGTAAACTCTTTTAGGATCATTCTTATCTCGTTTGAACATGAAAACAATTCATAGCAATTTAAGGCTTCATTCTTGACTCGTTCGGACTTGAAAACAACCTGTAGCTTCATTCTTGACCCGTTTGTACATGGAAACAACTTGTAAACTCTTGTAGGATCATTCTTAACACATTTGAACATGAAAATAAGTTGTAAAATTGGAGGCTTCATTCTTAACTCGTTCAAACTTGAAAACAACTTGTATCTTCATTCTTGACCCGTTTGTACATGGAAACAACTTGTAAACTCTTGTAGGATCATTCTTAACTCGTTCAAACTTGAAAACAACTTGTATCTTCATTCTTGACCCGTTTGTACATGGAAACAACTTGTAAACTCTTGTAGGATCATTCTTAACTCGTTCGAACATTAAAAGAAGTTGTAGCTTCATTCTTGATCCGTTTGTACATGGAAACAACTTGTCAACCCTTGTAGGAGCATTATTGGCTCGTTTGAACATGAAAACAAGTTGCAACAATTTGAGGCTTCATTCTTCACTCGTTCAAACTTGAAAACAACTTAGAGCTTCATTGTTGACCCGTTTGTACAAGGAAACAACTTGCAAACTCTGGTAGGATCATTCTTAGCTCGTTTGAACATGAAAACAATTCGTTGCAATTTGAGCCTTCATTCTTGACTCGTTCGAACTTGAAAACAACTTGAAACTTCATTCTTGACCCGTTTGTACGTGGAAACAACTTGTAAACTCTTGTAGGATCATTCTTAACTCATTTGAACATGGAAAAATTTCTTAGCAATTTGAGGCTTCATTCTTAACTCGTTCGAACATTAAAACATGTTGTAGCTTCATTCTTGATCCGTTTGTACATGGAAACAACTTGTCAACCCTTGTAGGAACATTATTGGCTCGTTTGAACATGAAAACAAGTTGCAACAATTTGAGGCTTCATTCTTCACTCGTTCAAACTTGAACACAACTTAGAGCTTCATTGTTGACCCGTTTGTACAAGGAAACAACTTGTAAACTCTTGTAGGATCATTCTTAGCACGTTTGAACATGAAAATAATTCATAGCAATTTAAGGCTTCATTCTTGACTCGTTCTAACTTGAAAACAAGTTGTAGCTTCATTCTTGACCCGTTTGTACGTGGAAACAACTTGTAAACTCTTGTAGGATCATTCTTAACTCATTTGAACATGAATATAAATTGTAACAATTTGAGGCTTCATTCTTAACTCGTTCAAACTTGAAAACAACTTGTAGCTTCATTCTTGACCCGTTTGTACATGGAAACAAGTTGTAAACTCATGTAGGATCATTCTTAGCTCGTTTGAACATGAAAACAATTCGTAGCAATTTGAGACTTCATTCTTGACTAGTTCGAACATTAAAACAACTTGTAGCTTCATTCTTGACCCGTTTGTACACGGAAACAACTTTTAAACTCTTGTAGGATCATTCTTAACTCATTTGAACATGAAAAAAATTCGTAGCAATTTGAGGCTTCATTCTTAACTCGTTCGAACATTAAAACAACTTTTAGCTTCATTCTTAATCTGTTTGTACATGGAAACAACTTATAAAACCTTGTAGGAGCATTATTGGCTCGTTTGAATATGAAAACAAGTTGCAACAATTTGAGACTTCATTCTTCACTCGTTCAAACTTGAAAACAACTTAGAGCTTCATTGTTCACCCGTTTGTACAAGGAAACAACTTGTAAACACTTGTAGGATCATTCTTAGCTCGTTTGAACATTAAAACAATTCGTTGCAATTTGAGCGTTCATTCTTGACTCGTTCGAACTTGAAAACAACTTGTAGCTTCATTCTTGACCCGTTTGTACATGGAAATAACTTGTAAACTCTTGTAGGATCATTCTTAACTCATTTGAACATGAAAACAATTCATTGCAATTTGAGCCTTCATTCTTGACTCGTTCAAACTTGAAAACACCTTGTAGCTTCATTCTTTACCTGTTTGTACAAGGAAACAACTTGTAAACTCTTGTTGGATCATTCTTAGCTCTTTTGAACATGAAAACAATTCGTTGCAATTTGAGCCTTCATTCTTGACTCGTTCGAACTTGAAAACAACTTGCAGCTTCATTCTTGACCCGTTTGTACATGGAAACAACTTGTAAACTCTTGTAGGATCATTCTTAACTCGTTTGAACATGAAAACAATTCATAGCAATTTAAGGCTTCATTCTTGACTCGTTCGAACTTGAAACCAACTTGTAGCTTCATTCTTGACCCGTTTGTACAAGGAAATAACTTGTAAACTCTTGTAGGATCATTCTTAGCTCGTTTGAACATGAAAACAATTCATAGCAATTTAAGGCTTCATTCTTGACTCGTTCGAACTTAAAAACAAGTTGTAGCTTCATTCTTGACCCGTTTGTACATGGAAACAAGTTGTAAACTCATGTAGGATCATTCTTAGCTCGTTTGAACGTGAAAACAATTCGTAGCAATTTGAGACTTCATTCTTGACTAGTTCGAACATTAAAACAACTTGTAGCTTCATTCTTGACCCGTTTGTACATGGAAACAACTTTTAAACTCTTGTAAGGTCATTCTTAACTCATTTGAACATGAAAAAAATTCGTAGCAATTTGAGGCTTCATTCTTAACTCGTTCGAACATTAAAACAACTTGTAGCTTCATTCTTAATCTGTTTGTACATGGAATCAACTTATAAACCCTTGGAGGAGCATTATTGGCTCGTTTGAATATGAAAACAAGTTGCAACAATTTGAGGCTTCATTCTTCACTCGTTCAAACTTGAAAACAACTTAGAGCTTCATTGTTCACCCGTTTGTACAAGGAAACAACTTGTAAACACTTGTAGGATCATTCTTAGCTCGTTTGAACATTAAAACAATTCGTTGCAATTTGAGCGTTCAATCTTGACTCGTTCGAACTTGAAAACAACTTGCAGCTTCATTCTTGACCCGTTTGTACATGGAAACAACTTGTAAACTCTTGTAGGATCATTCTTAACTCGTTTGAACATGAAAACAATTCATAGCAATTTAAGGCTTCATTCTTGACTCGTTCGAACTTGAAACCAACTTGTAGCTTCATTCTTGACCCGTTTGTACAAGGAAATAACTTGTAAACTCTTGTAGGATCATTCTTAGCTCGTTTGAACATGAAAACAATTCATAGCAATTTAAGGCTTCATTCTTGACTCGTTCGAACTTAAAAACAAGTTGTAGCTTCATTCTTAACCCGTTTGTACATGGAAACAAGTTGTAAACTCATGTAGGATCATTCTTAGCTCGTTTGAACATGAAAACAATTCGTAGCAATTTGAGACTTCATTCTTGACTAGTTCGAACATTAAAACAACTTGTAGCTTCATTCTTGACCCGTTTGTACATGGAAACAACTTTTAAACTCTTGTAAGGTCATTCTTAACTCATTTGAACATGAAAAAAATTCGTAGCAATTTGAGGCTTCATTCTTAACTCGTTCGAACATTAAAACAACATGTAGCTTCATTCTTAATCTGTTTGTACATGGAACCAACTTATAAACCCTTGGAGGAGCATTATTGGCTCGTTTGAATATGAAAACAAGTTGCAACAATTTGAGGCTTCATTCTTCACTCGTTCAAACTTGAAAACAACTTAGAGCTTCATTGTTCACCCGTTTGTACAAGGAAACCACTTGTAAACACTTGTAGGATCATTCTTAGCTCGTTTGAACATTAAAACAATTCGTTGCAATTTGAGCGTTCATTCTTGACTCGTTCGAACTTGAAAACAACTTGCAGCTTCATTCTTGACCCGTTTGTACATGGAAACAACTTGTAAACTCTTGTAGGATCATTCTTAACTCGTTTGAACATGAAAACAATTCATAGCAATTTAAGGCTTCATTCTTGACTCGTTCGAACTTGAAACCAACTTGTAGCTTCATTCTTGACCCGTTTGTACAAGGAAATAACTTGTAAACTCTTGTAGGATCATTCTTAGCTCGTTTGAACATGAAAACAATTCATAGCAATTTAAGGCTTCATTCTTGACTCGTTCGAATTTAAAAACAAGTTGTAGCTTCATTCTTGACCCGTTTGTACATGGAAACAAGTTGTAAACTCATGTAGGATCATTCTTAGCTCGTTTGAACATGAAAACAATTCGTAGCAATTTGAGACTTCATTCTTGACTAGTTCGAACATTAAAACAACTTGTAGCTTCATTCTTGACCCGTTTGTACATGGAAACAACTTTTAAACTCTTGTAGGATCATTCTTAACTCATTTGAACATGCAAAAAATTCGTAGCAATTTGAGGCTTCATTCTTAACTCGTTCGAACATTAAAACAACTTGTAGCTTCATTCTTAATCTGTTTGTACATGGAAACAACTTATAAACCCTTGTAGGAGCATTATTGGTTCGTTTGAATATGAAAACAAGTTGCAACAATTTGAGGCTTCATTCTTCACTCGTTCAAACTTGAAAACAACTTAGAGCTTCATTGTTCACCCGTTTGTACAAGGAAACAACTTGTAAACACTTGTAGGATCATTCTTAGCTCGTTTGAACATTAAAACAATTCGTTGCAATTTGAGCGTTCATTCTTGACTCGTTCGAACTTGAAAACAACTTGTAGCTTCATTCTTGACCCGTTTGTACATGGAAATAACTTGTAAACTCTTGTAGGATCATTCTTAACTCATTTGAACATGAAAACAATTCATTGCAATTTGAGCCTTCATTCTTGACTCGTTCAAACTTGAAAACAAGTTGTAGCTTCATTCTTTACCTGTTTGTACAAGGAAACAACTTGTAAACTCTTGTAGGATCATTCTTAGCTCTTTTGAACATGAAAACAATTCGTTGCAATTTGAGCCTTCATTCTTGACTCGTTCGAACTTGAAAACAACTTGCAGCTTCATTCTTGACCCGTTTGTACATGGAAACAACTTGTAAACTCTTGTAGGATCATTCTTAACTCGTTTGAACATGAAAACAATTCATAGCAATTTAAGGCTTCATTCTTGACTCGTTCGAACTTGAAACCAACTTGTAGCTTCATTCTTGACCCGTTTGTACAAGGAAATAACTTGTAAACTCTTGTAGGATCATTCTTAGCTCGTTTGAACATGAAAACAATTCATAGCAATTTAAGGCTTCATTCTTGACTCGTTCGAACTTAAAAACAAGTTGTAGCTTCATTCTTGACCCGTTTGTACATGGAAACAAGTTGTAAACTCATGTAGGATCATTCTTAGCTCGTTTGAACATGAAAACAATTCGTAGCAATTTGAGACTTCATTCTTGACTAGTTCGAACATTAAAACAACTTGTAGCTTCATTCTTGACCCGTTTGTACATGGAAACAACTTTTAAATTCTTGTAAGGTCATTCTTAACTCATTTGAACATGAAAAAAATTCGTAGCAATTTGAGGCTTCATTCTTAACTCGTTCGAACATTAAAACAAGTTGTAGCTTCATTCTTGATCCGTTTGTATAAGGAAACAACTTGTCAACCCTTGTAGGAGCATTATTGGCTCGTTTGAACATGAAAACAAGTTGCAACAATTTGAGGCTTCATTCTTCACTCGTTCAAACTTGAAAACAACTTAGAGGTTCATTGTTGACCCGTTTGTACAAGGAAACAACTTGCAAACTCTTGTAGGATCATTCTTAGCTCGTTTGAACATGAAAACAATTCGTTGCAATTTGAGCCTTCATTCTTGACTCGTTCGAACTTGAAAACAACTTGTAACTTCATTCTTGACCCGTTTGTACATGGAAACCACTTGTAAACTCTTATAGGATCATTCTTAACTCATTTGAACATGAAAACAATTCATTGCAATTTGAGCCTTCATTCTTGACTCGTTCGAACTTGAAAACAACTTGTAGCTTCATTCTTTACCCGTTTGTACAAGGAAATAACTTGTAAACTCTTGTAGGATCATTCTTAGCTCGTTTGAACATGAAAACAATTCGTTGCAATTTAAGGCTTCATTCTTGACTCGTTCGAACTTGAAAACAACTTGCAGCTTCATTCTTGACCCGTTTGTACATGGAAACAACTTGTAAACTCTTGTAGGATCATTCTTAACTCGTTTGAACATGAAAACAATTCATAGCAATTTAAGGCTTCATTCTTGACTCGTTCGAACTTGAAACCAACTTGTAGCTTCATTCTTGACCCGTTTGTACAAGGAAATAACTTGTAAACTCTTGTAGGATCATTCTTAGCTCGTTTGAACATGAAAACAATTCATAGCAATTTCAGGCTTCATTCTTGACTCGTTCGAACTTAAAAACAAGTTGTAGCTTCATTCTTGACCCGTTTGTACATGGAAACAAGTTGTAAACTCATGTAGGATCATTCTTAGCTCGTTTGAACATGAAAACAATTCGTAGCAATTTGAGACTTCATTCTTGACTAGTTCGAACATTAAAACAACTTGTAGCTTCATTCTTGACCCGTTTGTACATGGAAACAACTTTTAAATTCTTGTACGGTCATTCTTAACTCATTTGAACATGAAAAAAATTCGTAGCAATTTGAGGCTTCATTCTTAACTCGTTCGAACATTAAAACAAGTTGTAGCTTCATTCTTGATCCGTTTGTATAAGGAAACAACTTGTCAACCCTTGTAGGAGCATTATTGGCTCGTTTGAACATGAAAACAAGTTGCAACAATTTGAGGCTTCATTCTTCACTCGTTCAAACTTGAAAACAACTTAGAGCTTCATTGTTGACCCGCTTGTACAAGGAAACAACTTGCAAACTCTTGTAGGATCATTCTTAGCTCGTTTGAACATGAAAACAATTCGTTGCAATTTGAGCCTTCATTCTTGACTCGTTCGAACTTGAAAACAACTTGTAACTTCATTCTTGACCCGTTTGTACGTGGAAACAACTTGTAAACTCTTATAGGATCATTCTTAACTCATTTGAACATGAAAACAATTCATTGCAATTTGAGCCTTCATTCTTGACTCGTTCGAACTTGAAAACAACTTGTAGCTTCATTCTTTACCCGTTTGTACAAGGAAATAACTTGTAAACTCTTGTAGGATCATTCTTAGCTCGTTTGAACATGAAAACAATTCATAGCAATTTAAGGCTTCATTCTTGACTCGTTCGAACTTGAAACCAACTTGTAGCTTCATTCTTTACCCGTTTGTACAAGGAAATAACTTGTAAACTCTTGTAGGATCATTCTTAGCTCGTTTGAACATGAAAACAATTCATAGCAATTTAAGGCTTCATTCTTGACTTGTTCGAACTTGAAAACAAGTTGTAGCTTCATTCTTGACCCGTTTATACATGGAAACAACTTGTAAACTCTTGTAGGATCATTCTTAACTCATTTGAACATGAAAATAAATTGTAAGAATTTGAGGCTTCATTCTTAACTCGTTCAAACTTGAAAACAACTTGTAGCTTCATTCTTGACCCGTTTGTACATGTAAACAAGTTGTAAACTCATGTAGGATCATTCTTAGCTCGTTTGAACATGAAAACAATTCATAGCAATTTAAGGCTTCATTCTTGGCTCGTTCGAACTTGAAAACAACTTGTAGCTTCATTCTTGACCCGTTTGTACATGGAAACAACTTGTAAACTCTTGTAGGATCATTCTTAACTCATTTGAACATGAAAAAAATTCATAGCAATTTGAGGCTTCATTCTTAACTCGTTCGAACATTAAAACAAGTTGTAGCTTCATTCTTGATCCGTTTGTACATGGAAACAACTTGTCAACCCTTGTAGGAGCATTATTGGCTCGTTTGAACATGAAAACAAGTTGCAACAATTTGAGGCTTCATTCTTCACTTGTTCAAACTTGAACACAACTTAGAGCTTCATTGTTGACCCGTTTGTACAAGGAAACAACTTGTAAACTCTTGTAGGATCATTCTTAGCTCGTTTGAACATGAAAATAATTCATAGCAATTTAAGGCTTCATTCTTGACTCGTTCGAACTTGAAAACAAGTTGTAGCTTCATTCTTGACCCGTTTGTACGTGGAAACAACTTGTAAACTCTTGTAGGATCATTCTTAGCTCGTTTGAACATGAAAACAATTCATAGCAATTTAAGGCTTCATTCTTGACTCGTTCGAATTTAAAAACAAGTTGTAGCTTCATTCTTGACCCGTTTGTACATGGAAACAAGTTGT
Source organism: Oenanthe sinensis (assembly GCA_028671895.1). Lineage (NCBI taxonomy): Eukaryota > Viridiplantae > Streptophyta > Magnoliopsida > Apiales > Apiaceae > Oenanthe > Oenanthe sinensis. The sequence goes on along the minus strand of CM053799.1, from coordinate 29,164,051 downwards.
AAACTCATGTAGGATCATTCTTAGCTCGTTTGAACATGAAAACAATTCGTAGCAATTTGAGACTTCATTCTTGACTAGTTCGAACATTAAAACAACTTGTAGCTTCATTCTTGACCCGTTTGTACATGGAAACAACTTTTAAACTCTTGTAGGATCATTCTTAACTCATTTGAACATTCAAAAAATTCGTAGCAATTTGAGGCTTCATTCTTAACTCGTTCGAACATTAAAACAACTTGTAGCTTCATTCTTAATCTGTTTGTACATGGAAACAACTTATAAACCCTTGTAGGAGCATTATTGGTTCGTTTGAATATGAAAACAAGTTGCAACAATTTGAGGCTTCATTCTTCACTCGTTCAAACTTGAAAACAACTTAGAGCTTCATTGTTCACCCGTTTGTACAAGGAAACAACTTGTAAACACTTGTAGGATCATTCTTAGCTCGTTTGAACATTAAAACAATTCGTTGCAATTTGAGCGTTCATTCTTGACTCGTTCGAACTTGAAAACAACTTGTAGCTTCATTCTTGACCCGTTTGTACATGGAAATAACTTGTAAACTCTTGTAGGATCATTCTTAACTCATTTGAACATGAAAACAATTCATTGCAATTTGAGCCTTCATTCTTGACTCGTTCAAACTTGAAAACAAGTTGTAGCTTCATTCTTTACCTGTTTGTACAAGGAAACAACTTGTAAACTCTTGTAGGATCATTCTTAGCTCTTTTGAACATGAAAACAATTCGTTGCAATTTGAGCCTTCATTCTTGACTCGTTCGAACTTGAAAATAACTTGCAGCTTCATTCTTGACCCGTTTGTACATGGAAACAACTTGTAAACTCTTGTAGGATCATTCTTAACTCGTTTGAACATGAAAACAATTCATAGCAATTTAAGGCTTCATTCTTGACTCGTTCGAACTTGAAACCAACTTGTAGCTTCATTCTTGACCCGTTTGTACAAGGAAATAACTTGTAAACTCTTGTAGGATCATTCTTAGCTCGTTTGAACATGAAAACAATTCATAGCAATTTAAGGCTTCATTCTTGACTCGTTCGAACTTAAAAACAAGTTGTAGCTTCATTCTTGACCCGTTTGTACATGGAAACAAGTTGTAAACTCATGTAGGATCATTCTTAGCTCGTTTGAACATGAAAACAATTCGTAGCAATTTGAGACTTCATTCTTGACTAGTTCGAACATTAAAACAACTTGTAGCTTCATTCTTGACCCGTTTGTACATGGAAACAACTTTTAAACTCTTGTAAGGTCATTCTTAACTCATTTGAACATGAAAAAAATTCGTAGCAATTTGAGGCTTCATTCTTAACTCGTTCGAACATTAAAACAAGTTGTAGCTTCATTCTTGATCCGTTTGTATAAGGAAACAACTTGTCAACCCTTGTAGGAGCATTATTGGCTCGTTTGAACATGAAAACAAGTTGCAACAATTTGAGGCTTCATTCTTCACTCGTTCAAACTTGAAAACAACTTAGAGGTTCATTGTTGACCCGTTTGTACAAGGAAACAACTTGCAAACTCTTGTAGGATCATTCTTAGCTCGTTTGAACATGAAAACAATTCGTTGCAATTTGAGCCTTCATTCTTGACTCGTTCGAACTTGAAAACAACTTGTAACTTCATTCTTGACCCGTTTGTACATGGAAACAACTTGTAAACTCTTATAGGATCATTCTTAACTCATTTGAACATGAAAACAATTCATTGCAATTTGAGCCTTCATTCTTGACTCGTTCGAACTTGAAAACAACTTGTAGCTTCATTCTTTACCCGTTTGTACAAGGAAATAACTTGTAAACTCTTGTAGGATCATTCTTAGCTCGTTTGAACATGAAAACAATTCATAGCAATTTAAGGCTTCATTCTTGACTCGTTCGAACTTGAAACCAACTTGTAGCTTCATTCTTTACCCGTTTGTACAAGGAAATAACTTGTAAACTCTTGTAGGATCATTCTTAGCTCGTTTGAACATGAAAACAATTCATAGCAATTTAAGGCTTCATTCTTGACTTGTTCGAACTTGAAAACAAGTTGTAGCTTCATTCTTGACCCGTTTATACAAGGAAACAACTTGTAAACTCTTGTAGGATCATTCTTAACTCATTTGAACATGAAAATAAATTGTAAGAATTTGAGGCTTCATTCTTAACTCGTTCAAACTTGAAAACAACTTGTAGCTTCATTCTTGACCCGTTTGTACATGTAAACAAGTTGTAAACTCATGTAGGATCATTCTTAGCTCGTTTGAACATGAAAACAATTCATAGCAATTTAAGGCTTCATTCTTGGCTCGTTCGAACTTGAAAACAACTTGTAGCTTCATTCTTGACCCGTTTGTACATGGAAACAACTTGTAAACTCTTGTAGGATCATTCTTAACTCATTTGAACATGAAAAAAATTCATAGCAATTTGAGGCTTCATTCTTAACTCGTTCGAACATTAAAACAAGTTGTAGCTTCATTCTTGATCCGTTTGTACATGGAAACAACTTGTCAACCCTTGTAGGAGCATTATTGGCTCGTTTGAACATGAAAACAAGTTGCAACAATTTGAGGCTTCATTCTTCACTTGTTCAAACTTGAACACAACTTAGAGCTTCATTGTTGACCCGTTTGTACAAGGAAACAACTTGTAAACTCTTGTAGGATCATTCTTAGCTCGTTTGAACATGAAAATAATTCATAGCAATTTAAGGCTTCATTCTTGACTCGTTCGAACTTGAAAACAAGTTGTAGCTTCATTCTTGACCCGTTTGTACGTGGAAACAACTTGTAAACTCTTGTAGGATCATTCTTAGCTCGTTTGAACATGAAAACAATTCATAGCAATTTAAGGCTTCATTCTTGACTCGTTCGAATTTAAAAACAAGTTGTAGCTTCATTCTTGACCCGTTTGTACATGGAAACAAGTTGTAAACTCATGTAGGATCATTCTTAGCTCGTTTGAACATGAAAACAATTCGTAGCAATTTGAGACTTCATTCTTGACTAGTTCGAACATTAAAACAACTTGTAGCTTCATTCTTGACCCGTTTGTACATGGAAACAACTTTTAAACTCTTGTAGGATCATTCTTAACTCATTTGAACATGCAAAAAATTCGTAGCAATTTGAGGCTTCATTCTTAACTCGTTCGAACATTAAAACAACTTGTAGCTTCATTCTTAATCTGTTTGTACATGGAAACAACTTATAAACCCTTGTAGGAGCATTATTGGTTCGTTTGAATATGAAAACAAGTTGCAACAATTTGAGGCTTCATTCTTCACTCGTTCAAACTTGAAAACAACTTAGAGCTTCATTGTTCACCCGTTTGTACAAGGAAACAACTTGTAAACACTTGTAGGATCATTCTTAGCTCGTTTGAACATTAAAACAATTCGTTGCAATTTGAGCGTTCATTCTTGACTCGTTCGAACTTGAAAACAACTTGTAGCTTCATTCTTGACCCGTTTGTACATGGAAATAACTTGTAAACTCTTGTAGGATCATTCTTAACTCATTTGAACATGAAAACAATTCATTGCAATTTGAGCCTTCATTCTTGACTCGTTCAAACTTGAAAACAAGTTGTAGCTTCATTCTTTACCTGTTTGTACAAGGAAACAACTTGTAAACTCTTGTAGGATCATTCTTAGCTCTTTTGAACATGAAAACAATTCGTTGCAATTTGAGCCTTCATTCTTGACTCGTTCGAACTTGAAAACAACTTGCAGCTTCATTCTTGACCCGTTTGTACATGGAAACAACTTGTAAACTCTTGTAAGATCATTCTTAACTCGTTTGAACATGAAAACAATTCATAGCAATTTAAGGCTTCATTCTTGACTCGTTCGAACTTGAAACCAACTTGTAGCTTCATTCTTGACCCGTTTGTACAAGGAAATAACTTGTAAACTCTTGTAGGATCATTCTTAGCTCGTTTGAACATGAAAACAATTCATAGCAATTTAAGGCTTCATTCTTGACTCGTTCGAACTTAAAAACAAGTTGTAGCTTCATTCTTGACCCGTTTGTACATGGAAACAAGTTGTAAACTCATGTAGGATCATTCTTAGCTCGTTTGAACATGAAAACAATTCGTAGCAATTTGAGACTTCATTCTTGACTAGTTCGAACATTAAAACAACTTGTAGCTTCATTCTTGACCCGTTTGTACATGGAAACAACTTTTAAACTCTTGTAAGGTCATTCTTAACTCATTTGAACATGAAAAAAATTCGTAGCAATTTGAGGCTTCATTCTTAACTCGTTCGAACATTAAAACAAGTTGTAGCTTCATTCTTGATCCGTTTGTATAAGGAAACAACTTGTCAACCCTTGTAGGAGCATTATTGGCTCGTTTGAACATGAAAACAAGTTGCAACAATTTGAGGCTTCATTCTTCACTCGTTCAAACTTGAAAACAACTTAGAGGTTCATTGTTGACCCGTTTGTACAAGGAAACAACTTGCAAACTCTTGTAGGATCATTCTTAGCTCGTTTGAACATGAAAACAATTCGTTGCAATTTGAGCCTTCATTCTTGACTCGTTCGAACTTGAAAACAACTTGTAACTTCATTCTTGACCCGTTTGTACATGGAAACAACTTGTAAACTCTTATAGGATCATTCTTAACTCATTTGAACATGAAAACAATTCATTGCAATTTGAGCCTTCATTCTTGACTCGTTCGAACTTGAAAACAACTTGTAGCTTCATTCTTTACCCGTTTGTACAAGGAAATAACTTGTAAACTCTTGTAGGATCATTCTTAGCTCGTTTGAACATGAAAACAATTCATAGCAATTTAAGGCTTCATTCTTGACTCGTTCGAACTTGAAACCAACTTGTAGCTTCATTCTTTACCCGTTTGTACAAGGAAATAACTTGTAAACTCTTGTAGGATCATTCTTAGCTCGTTTGAACATGAAAACAATTCATAGCAATTTAAGGCTTCATTCTTGACTTGTTCGAACTTGAAAACAAGTTGTAGCTTCATTCTTGACCCGTTTATACAAGGAAACAACTTGTAAACTCTTGTAGGATCATTCTTAACTCATTTGAACATGAAAATAAATTGTAAGAATTTGAGGCTTCATTCTTAACTCGTTCAAACTTGAAAACAACTTGTAGCTTCATTCTTGACCCGTTTGTACATGTAAACAAGTTGTAAACTCATGTAGGATCATTCTTAGCTCGTTTGAACATGAAAACAATTCATAGCAATTTAAGGCTTCATTCTTGGCTCGTTCGAACTTGAAAACAACTTGTAGCTTCATTCTTGACCCGTTTGTACATGGAAACAACTTGTAAACTCTTGTAGGATCATTCTTAACTCATTTGAACATGAAAAAAATTCATAGCAATTTGAGGCTTCATTCTTAACTCGTTCGAACATTAAAACAAGTTGTAGCTTCATTCTTGATCCGTTTGTATATGGAAACAACTTGTCAACCCTTGTAGGAGCATTATTGGCTCGTTTGAACATGAAAACAAGTTGCAACAATTTGAGGCTTCATTCTTCACTTGTTCAAACTTGAACACAACTTAGAGCTTCATTGTTGACCCGTTTGTACAAGGAAACAACTTGTAAACTCTTGTAGGATCATTCTTAGCTCGTTTGAACATGAAAATAATTCATAGCAATTTAAGGCTTCATTCTTGACTCGTTCGAACTTGAAAACAAGTTGTAGCTTCATTCTTGACCCGTTTGTACGTGGAAACAACTTGTAAACTCTTGTAGGATCATTCTTAACTCATTTGAACATGAATATAAATTGTATAAATTTGAGGCTTCATTCTTAACTCGTTCAAACTTGAAAACAACTTGTAGCTTCATTCTTGACCCGTTTGTACATGGAAACAAGTTGTAAACTCATGTAGGATCATTCTTAGCTCGTTTGAACATGAAAACAATTCGTAGCAATTTGAGACATCATTCTTGACTAGTTCGAACATTAAAACAACTTGTAGCTTCATTCTTGACCCGTTTGTACATGGAAACAACTGTTAAACTCTTGTAGGATCATTCTTAACTCATTTGAACATGAAAAAAATTCGTAGCAATTTGAGGCTTCATTCTTAACTCGTTCGAACATTAAAACAACTTGTAGCTTCATTCTTAATCTGTTTGTACATGGAAACAACTTATAAACCCTTGTAGGAGCATTATTGGCTCGTTTGAATATGAAAACAAGTTGCAACAATTTGAGGCTTCATTCTTCACTCGTTCAAACTTGAAAACAACTTAGAGCTTCATTGTTCACCCGTTTATACAAGGAAACAACTTGTAAACACTTGTAGGATCATTCTTAACTCGTTTGAACATTAAAACAATTCGTTGCAATTTGAGCGTTCATTCTTGACTCGTTCGAACTTGAAAACAACTTGTAGCTTCATTCTTGACCCGTTTGTACATAGAAATAACTTCTAAACTCTTGTAGGATCATTCTTAACTCATTTGAACATGAAAACAATTCATTGCAATTTGAGCCTTCATTCTTGACTCGTTCGAACTTGAAAACAACTTGTAGCTTCATTCTTTACCCGTTTGTACAAGAAAATAACTTGTAAACTCTTGTAGGATCATTCTTAGCTCTTTTGAACATGAAAACAATTCGTTGCAATTTGAGCCTTCATTCTTGACTCGTTCGAACTTGAAACCAACTTGTAGCTTCATTCTTTACCCGTTTGTACAAGGAAATAACTTGTAAACTCTTGTAGGATCATTCTTAGCTCGTTTGAACATGAAAACAATTCATAGCAATTTAAGGCTTCATTCTTGACTTGTTCGAACTTGAAAACAAGTTGTAGCTTCATTCTTGACCCGTTTATACATGGAAACAACTTGTAAACTCTTGTAGGATCATTCTTAACTCATTTGAACATGAAAATAAAATTGTAAGAATTTGAGGCTTCATTCTTAACTCGTTCAAACTTGAAAACAACTTGTAGCTTCATTCTTGACCCGTTTGTACATGTAAACAAGTTATAAACTCATGTAGGATCATTCTTAGCTCGTTTGAACATGAAAACAATTCATAGCAATTTAAGGCTTCATTCTTGGCTCGTTCGAACTTGAAAACAACTTGTAGCTTCATTCTTGACCCGTTTGTACATGGAAACAACTTGTAAACTCTTGTAGGATCATTCTTAACTCATTTGAACATGAAAAAAATTCATAGCAATTTGAGGCTTCATTCTTAACTCGTTCGAACATTAAAACAAGTTGTAGCTTCATTCTTGATCCGTTTGTACATGGAAACAACTTGTCAACCCTTGTAAGAGCATTATTGGCTCGTTTGAACATGAAAACAAGTTGCAACAATTTGAGGCTTCATTCTTCACTTGTTCAAACTTGAACACAACTTAGAGCTTCATTGTTGACCCGTTTGTACAAGGAAACAACTTGTAAACTCTTGTAGGATCATTCTTAGCTCGTTTGAACATGAAAATAATTCATAGCAATTTAAGGCTTCATTCTTGACTCGTTCGAACTTGAAAACAAGTTGTAGCTTCATTCTTGACCCGTTTGTACGTGGAAACAACTTGTAAACTCTTGTAGGATCATTCTTAACTCATTTGAACATGAATATAAATTGTATAAATTTGAGGCTTCATTCTTAACTCGTTCAAACTTGAAAACAACTTGTAGCTTCATTCTTGACCCGTTTGTACATGGAAACAAGTTGTAAACTCATGTAGGATCATTCTTAGCTCGTTTGAACATGAAAACAATTCGTAGCAATTTGAGACATCATTCTTGACTAGTTCGAACATTAAAACAACTTGTAGCTTCATTCTTGACCCGTTTGTACATGGAAACAACTTTTAAACTCTTGTAGGATCATTCTTAACTCATTTGAACATGAAAAAAATTCGTAGCAATTTGAGGCTTCATTCTTAACTCGTTCGAACATTAAAACAACTTGTATCTTCATTCTTAATCTGTTTGTACATGGAAACAACTTATAAACCCTTGTAGGAGCATTATTGGCTCGTTTGAATATGAAAACAAGTTGCAACAATTTGAGGCTTCATTCTTCACTCGTTCAAACTTGAAAACAACTTAGAGCTTCATTGTTCACCCGTTTATACAAGGAAACAACTTGTGACAACCCGGGTCAAATCCCGAGTCTTTTTCGAAAATTGGGTCAAGTCCCGACTTCCAAATCCGAAATAAGCCAAAGTAAACTGACCCAAATGCAACAACTTGGGTAATCCACAAGCCCACCACAGGCCCCCAAAAGATCAATGATTTGTTGGTGCACTTAGTAGTAGTACTTTTACTTATATACTGAACAAATTATCCCAATCTACTCGATGTGGGACTGGGGTGTTACAAACTCCCCCACTTAAATTCCTGACGTCCTCGTCAGGCCGAACAGATAGCCCATAGGCCCAGATCGTACCTCTCTAGCCATTGTGGGATAATACCGGCTAGCTTCGTGTCCCCACCTCCGGACCTCTGTCCATTGCGGGATAATACCACCAGCCTTCGTGTCCCCACCTCCGGCAACTTGACGAATCAAGCTTTCGAGAGTTGGCTTTGATACCATATGTGACAACCCGGGTCAAATCCCGAGTCTTTTTCGAAAATTGGGTCAAGTCCCGACTTCCAAATCCGAAATAAGCCAAAGTAAACTGACCCAAATGCAACAACTTGGGTAATCCACAAGCCCACCACAGGCCCCCAAAAGATCAATGATTTGTTGGTGCACTTAGTAGTAGTACTTTTACTTATATACTGAACAAATTATCCCAATCTACTCGATGTGGGACTGGGGTGTTACACAACTTGTAAACACTTGTAGGATCATTCTTAACTCGTTTGAACATTAAAACAATTCGTTGCAATTTGAGCGTTCATTCTTGACTCGTTCGAACTTGAAAACAACTTGTAGCTTCATTCTTGACCCGTTTGTACATAGAAATAACTTGTAAACTCTTGTAGGATCATTCTTAACTCATTTGAACATGAAAACAATTCATTGCAATTTGAGCCTTCATTCTTGACTTGTTCGAACTTGAAAACAACTTTTAGCTTCATTCTTTACCCGTTTGTACAAGAAAATAACTTGTAAACTCTTGTAGGATCATTCTTAGCTCTTTTGAACATGAAAACAATTCGTTGCAATTTGAGCCTTCATTCTTGACTCGTTCGAACTTGAAAACAACTTGTAGCTTCATTCTTGATCCGTTTGTACATGGAAACAACTTGTAAACTCTTGTAGGATCATTCTTAGCTCTTTTGAACATGAAAACAATTCATAGAAATTTACGGCTTCATTCTTGACTCGTTCGAACTTGAAAATAACTTGTAGCTTCATTCTTGACCCGTTTGTACATGGAAACAACTTGTAAACTCTTGTAGGATCATTCTTAGCTCGTTTGAACATAAAAACAATTCGTTGCAAATTGAGCCTTGATTCTTGACTCGTTCGAACTTGAAAACAACTTGTAGCTTCATTCCTAACCCGTTTGTACAAGGAAACAACTTGTAAACTCTTTTTAGGATCATTCTTATCTCGTTTGAACATGAAAACAATTCGTAGCAATTTAAGGCTTCATTCTTGACTCGTTCGGACTTGAAAACAACCTGTAGCTTCATTCTTGACCCGTTTGTACATGGAAACAACTTGTAAACTCTTGTAGGATCATTCTTAACTCATTTGAACATGAAAATAAGTTGTAAAATTGGAGGCTTTATTCTTAACTCGTTCAAACTTGAAAACAACTTGTATCTTCATTCTTGACCCGTTTGTACATGAAAACAAGTTGTAAACTCATGTAGGATCATTCTTAGCTCGTTTGAACATTAAAACAAGTTGTAGCTATATTCTTGATCCGTTTGTATATGGAAACAAATTGTCAACCCTTGTAGGAGCATTATTGGCTCGTTTGAACATGAAAACAAGTTGCAACAATTTGAGGCTTCATTCTTAACTCGTTCAAACTTGAAAACAACTTAGAGCTTCATTGTTGACCCGTTTGTACAAGGAAACAACTTGCAAACTCTTGTAGGATCATTCTTAGCTCGTTTGAACATTAAAACAATTCGTTGCAATTTGAGCGTTCATTCTTGACTCGTTCGAACTTGAAAACAACTTGTAACTTCATTCTTGACCCGTTTGTACGTGGAAACAACTTGTAAACTCTTGTAGGATAATTCTTAACTCATTTGAACATGAAAACAATTCGTTGCAATTTGAGCCTTCATTCTTGACTCGTTCGAACTTGAAAACAACTTGTAGCTTCATTCTTTACCCGTTTGTACAAGGAAATAACTTGTAAACTCTTGTAGGATCATTCTTAGCTCGTTTGAACATGAAAACAATTCATAGCAATTTAAGGCTTCATTCTTGACTTGTTCGAACTTGAAAACAAGTTGTCGCTTCATTCTTGACCCGTTTATACATGGAAACAACTTGTAAACTCTTGTAGGATCATTCTTAACTCATTTGAACATGAAAATAAATTGTAAGAATTTGAGGCTTCATTCTTAACTCGTTCAAACTTGAAAACAACTTGTATCTTCATTCTTGACCCGTTTGTACATGGAAACAACTTGTAAACTCTTGTACGATCATTCTTAACTCGTTTGAACATTAAAACAAGTTGTAGCTTCATTCTTGATCCGTTTGTACATGGAAACAAGTTGTCAACCCTTGTAGGAGCATTATTGGCTCGTTTGAACATGAAAACAAGTTGCAACAATTTGAGGCTTCATTCTTCACTCGTTCAAACTTGAAAACAACTTAGAGCTTCATTGTTGACCCGTTTGTACAAGGAAACAACTTGCAAACTCTTGTAGGATCATTCTGAGCTCGTTTGAACATGAAAACAATTCGTTGCAATTTGAGCCTTCATTCTTGACTCGTTCGAACTTGAAAACAACTTGTAACTTCATTCTTGACCCGTTTGTACGTGGAAACAACTTGTAAACTCTTTTAGGATCATTCTTAACTCATTTGAACATGAAAACAATTCGTTGCAATTTGAGCCTTCATTCTTGACTCGTTCGAACTTGAAAACAACTTGTAGCTTCATTCTTTACCCGTTTGTACAAGGAAATAACTTGTAAACTCTTGTAGGATCATTCTTAGCTCGTTTGAACATGAAAACAATTCATAGCAATTTAAGGCTTCATTCTTGACTTGTTCGAACTTGAAAACAAGTTGTCGCTTCATTCTTGACCCGTTTATACATGGAAACAACTTGTAAACTCTTGTAGGATCAATCTTAACTCATTTGAACATGAAAATAAATTGTAAGAATTTGAGGCTTCATTCTTAACTCGTTCAAACTTGAAAACAACTTGTAGCTTCATTCTTAACCCGTTTGTACATGTAAACAAGTTGTAAACTCATGTAGGATCATTCTTAGCTCGTTTGAACATGAAAATAATTCATAGCAATTTAAGGCTTCATTCTTGACTCGTTCGAACTTGAAAACAACTTGTAGCTTCATTCTTGACCCGTTTGTACATGGAAACAACTTGTAAACTCTTGTAGGATCATTCTTAACTCATTTGAACATGAAAAAAATTCATAGCAATTTGAGGCTTCATTCTTAACTCGTTCGAACATTAAAAGAAGTTGTAGCTTCATTCTTGATCCGTTTGTACATGGAAACAACTTGTCAACCCTTGTAGGAGCATTATTGGCTCGTTTGAACATGAAAACAACTTGCAACAATTTGAGGCTTCATTCTTCACTCGTTCAAACTTGAAAACAACTTAGAGCTTCATTGTTGACCCGTTTGTACAAGGAAACAACTTGCAAACTCTTGTAGGATCATTCTTAGCTCGTTTGAACATGAAAACAATTCGTTGCAATTTGAGCCTTCATTCTTGACTCGTTCGAACTTGAAAACAACTTGTAACTTCATTCTTGACCCGTTTGTTCGTGGAAACAACTTGTAAACTCTTGTAGGATCATTCTTAACTCATTTGAACATGAAAAAAATTCATAGCAATTTGAGGCTTCATTCTTAACTCGTTCGAACATTAAAACAAGTTGTAGCTTCATTCTTGATCCGTTTGTACATGGAAACAACTTGTCAACCCTTGTAGGAACATTATTGGCTCGTTTGAACATGAAAACAAGTTGCAACAATTTGAAGCTTCATTCTTCACTCGTTCAAACTTGAACACAACTTAGAGCTTCATTGTTGACCCGTTTGTACAAGGAAACAACTTGCAAACTCTTGTAGGATCATTCTTAGCTCGTTTGAACATGAAAATAATTCATAGCAATTTAAGGCTTCATTATTGACTCGTTCGAACTTGAAAACAAGTTGTAGCTTCATTCTTGACCCGTTTGTACGTGGAAACAACTTGTAAACTCTTGTAGGATCATTCTTAACTCATTTGAACATGAATATAAATTGTAACAATTTGAGGCTTCATTCTTAACTCGTTCAAACTTGAAAACAACTTGTAGCTTCATTCTTGACCCGTTTGTACATGGAAACAAGTTGTAAACTCATGTAGGATCATTCTTAGCTCGTTTGAACATGAAAACAATTCATAGCAATTTGAGACTTCATTCTTGACTAGTTCGAACATTAAAACAACTTGTAGCTTCATTCTTGACCCGTTTGTACATGGAAACAACTTTTAAACTCTTGTAGGATCATTCTTAACTCATTTGAACATGAAAAAAATTCGTAGCAATTTGAGGCTTCATTCTTAACTCGTTCGAACATTAAAACAACTTGTAGCTTCATTCTTAATCTGTTTGTACATGGAAACAACTTATAAACCCTTGTAGGAGCATTATTGGCTCGTTTGAATATGAAAACAAGTTGCAACAATTTGAGGCTTCATTCTTCACTCGTTCAAACTTGAAAACAACTTAGAGCTTCATTGTTCACCCGTTTGTACAAGGAAACAACTTGTAAACACTTGTAGGATCATTCTTAGCTCGTTTGAACATTAAAACAATTCGTTGCAATTTGAGCGTTCATTCTTGACTCGTTCGAACTTGAAAACAACTTGTAGCTTCATTCTTGACCCGTTTGTACATGGAAATAACTTGTAAACTCTTGTAGGATCATTCTTAACTCATTTGAACATGAAAACAATTCATTGCAATTTGAGCCTTCATTCTTGACTCGCTCAAACTTGAAAACAACTTGTAGCTTCATTCTTTACCTGTTTGTACAAGGAAACAACTTGTAAACTCTTGTAGGATCATTCTTAGCTCTTTTGAACATGAAAACAATTCGTTGCAATTTGAGCCTTCATTCTTGACTCGTTCGAACTTGAAAACAACTTGCAGCTTCATTCTTGACCCGTTTGTACATGGAAACAACTTGTAAACTCTTGTAGGATCATTCTTAACTCGTTTGAACATGAAAACAATTCATAGCAATTTAAGGCTTCATTCTTGACTCGTTCGAACTTGAAACCAACTTGTAGCTTCATTCTTGACCCGTTTGTACAAGGAAATAACTTGTAAACTCTTGTAGGATCATTCTTAGCTCGTTTGAACATGAAAACAATTCATAGCAATTTAAGGCTTCATTCTTGACTCGTTCGAACTTAAAAACAAGTTGTAGCTTCATTCTTGACCCGTTTGTACATGGAAACAAGTTGTAAACTCTTGTAAGGTCATTCTTAGCTCGTTTGAACATGAAAACAATTCGTAGCAATTTGAGACTTCATTCTTGACTAGTTCGAACATTAAAACAACTTGTAGCTTCATTCTTGAAGCGTTTGTACATGGAAACAACTTTTAAACTCTTGTAAGGTCATTCTTAACTCATTTGAACATGAAAAAAATTCGTAGCAATTTGAGGCTTCATTCTTAACTCGTTCGAACATTAAAACAACTTGTAGCTACATTCTTAATCTGTTTGTACATGGAAACAACTTATAAACCCTTGGAGGAGCATTATTAGCTCGTTTGAATATGAAAACAAGTTGCAACAATTTGAGGCTTCATTCTTCAGTCGTTCAAACTTGAAAACAACTTAGAGCTTCATTGTTCACCCGTTTGTACAAGGAAACAACTTGTAAACACTTGTAGGATCATTCTTAGCTCGTTTGAACATTAAAACAATTCGTTGCAATTTGAGCGTTCATTCTTGACTCGTTCGAACTTGAAAACAACTTGTAGCTTCATTCTTGACCCGTTTGTACATGGAAATAACTTGTAAACTCTTGTAGGATCATTCTTAACTCATTTGAACATGAAAACAATTCTTTGCAATTTGAGCCTTCATTCTTGACTCGTTCAAACTTGAAAACAACTTGTAGCTTCATTCTTTACCTGTTTGTACAAGGAAACAACTTGTAAACTCTTGTAGGATCATTCTTAGCTCTTTTGAACATGAAAACAATTCGTTGCAATTTGAGCCTTCATTCTTGACTCGTTCGAACTTGAAAACAACTTGCAGCTTCATTCTTGACCCGTTTGTACATGGAAACAACTTGTAAACTCTTGTAGGATCATTCTTAACTCGTTTGAACATGAAAACAATTCATAGCAATTTAAGGCTTCATTCTTGACTCGTTCGAACTTGAAACCAACTTGTAGCTTCATTCTTGACCCGTTTGTACAAGGAAATAACTTGTAAACTCTTGTAGGATCATTCTTAGCTCGTTTGAACATGAAAACAATTCATAGCAATTTAAGGCTTCATTCTTGACTCGTTCGAACTTAAAAACAAGTTGTAGCTTCATTCTTGACCCGTTTGTACATGGAAACAAGTTGTAAACTCATGTAGGATCATTCTTAGCTCGTTTGAACATGAAAACAATTCGTAGCAATTTGAGACTTCATTCTTGACTAGTTCGAACATTAAAACAACTTGTAGCTTCATTCTTTACCCGTTTGTACATGGAAACAACTTTTAAACTCTTGTAAGGTCATTCTTAACTCATTTGAACATGAAAAAAATTCGTAGCAATTTGAGGCTTCATTCTTAACTCGTTCGAACATTAAAACAACTTGTAGCTTCATTCTTAATCTGTTTGTACATGGAAACAACTTATAAACCCTTGGAGGAGCATTATTAGCTCGTTTGAATATGAAAACAAGTTGCAACAATTTGAGGCTTCATTCTTCAGTCGTTCAAACTTGAAAACAACTTAGAGCTTCATTGTTCACCCGTTTGTACAAGGAAACAACTTGTAAACACTTGTAGGATCATTCTTAGCTCGTTTGAACATTAAAACAATTCGTTGCAATTTGAGCGTTCATTCTTGACTCGTTCGAACTTGAAAACAACTTGTAGCTTCATTCTTGACCCGTTTGTACATGGAAATAACTTGTAAACTCTTGTAGGATCATTCTTAACTCATTTGAACATGAAAACAATTCTTTGCAATTTGAGCCTTCATTCTTGACTCGTTCAAACTTGAAAACAACTTGTAGCTTCATTCTTTACCTGTTTGTACAAGGAAACAACTTGTAAACTCTTGTAGGATCATTCTTAGCTCTTTTGAACATGAAAACAATTCGTTGCAATTTGAGCCTTCATTCTTGACTCGTTCGAACTTGAAAACAACTTGCAGCTTCATTCTTGACCCGTTTGTACATGGAAACAACTTGTAAACTCTTGTAGGATCATTCTTAACTCGTTTGAACATGAAAACAATTCATAGCAATTTAAGGCTTCATTCTTGACTCGTTCGAACTTGAAACCAACTTGTAGCTTCATTCTTGACCCGTTTGTACAAGGAAATAACTTGTAAACTCTTGTAGGATCATTCTTAGCTCGTTTGAACATGAAAACAATTCATAGCAATTTAAGGCTTCATTCTTGACTCGTTCGAACTTAAAAACAAGTTGTAGCTTCATTCTTGACCCGTTTGTACATGGAAACAAGTTGTAAACTCATGTAGGATCATTCTTAGCTCGTTTGAACATGAAAACAATTCGTAGCAATTTGAGACTTCATTCTTGACTAGTTCGAACATTAAAACAACTTGTAGCTTCATTCTTTACCCGTTTGTACATGGAAACAACTTTTAAACTCTTGTAAGGTCATTCTTAACTCATTTGAACATGAAAAAAATTCGTAGCAATTTGAGGCTTCATTCTTAACTCGTTCGAACATTAAAACAACTTGTAGCTTCATTCTTAATCTGTTTGTACATGGAAACAACTTATAAACCCTTGGAGGAGCATTATTAGCTCGTTTGAATATGAAAACAAGTTGCAACAATTTGAGGCTTCATTCTTCACTCGTTCAAACTTGAAAACAACTTAGAGCTTCATTGTTCACCCGTTTGTACAAGGAAACAACTTGTAAACACTTGTAGGATCATTCTTAGCTCGTTTGAACATTAAAACAATTCGTTGCAATTTGAGCGTTCATTCTTGACTCGTTCGAACTTGAAGACAACTTGCAGCTTCATTCTTGACCCGTTTGTACAAGGAAATAACTTGTAAACTCTTGTAGGATCATTCTTAGCTCGTTTGAACATGAAAACAATTCATAGCAATTTAAGGCTTCATTCTTGACTCGTTCGAATTTAAAAACAAGTTGTAGCTTCATTCTTGACCCGTTTCTACATGGAAACAAGTTGTAAACTCATGTAGGATCATTCTTAGCTCGTTTGAACATGAAAACAATTCGTAGCAATTTGAGACTTCATTCTTGACTAGTTCGAACATTAAAACAACTTGTAGCTTCATTCTTGCCCCGTTTGTACATGGAAACAACTTTTAAACTCTTGTAGGATCATTCTTAACTCATTTGAACATGAAAAAAATTCGTAGTAATTTGAGGCTTCATTCTTGACCCGTTTGTACATGGAAACAACTTGTAAACTCTTGTAGGATCATTCTTAACTCATTTGAACATGAAAATAAATTGTAACAATTTGAGGCTTCATTCTTAACTCGTTCAAACTTGAAAACAACTTGTACCTTCATTCTTGACCCGTTTGTACATGGAAAAAAGTTGTAAACTCATCATGTAGGATCATTCTTAGCTCGTTTGAACATGAAAACAATTCGTTGTAATTTGTGCCCTCATTCTTGACTCGTTCGAACTTGAAAACAACTTGTAGCTTCATTCTTGACCCGTTTGTACATGGAAACAAGTTGTAAACTCATGTAGGATCATTCTTAGTTCGTTTAAACATGAAAACAATTCGTTGCAATTTTAGCCTTCATTCTTGACTCGTTCGAACTTGAAACCAACTTGTAGCTTCATTCTTGACCCGTTTGTACATGGAAATAACTTGTAAACTCTTGTAGGATCATTCTTAGCTCGTTTGAACATGAAAACAATTCGTAGCAATTTGAGCCTTCATTCTTGACTCGTTCGAACTTGAAAACAACTTGTAGCTTCATTCTGGACCCGTTTGTACATGGAAACAACTTTTAAACTCTTGTAGGATCATTCTTAATTCATTTGAACATGAAAAAAATTCGTAGCAATTTGAGGCTTCATTCTTAACTCGTTCGAACATTAAAACAACTTGTAGCTTCATTCTTAATCTGTTTGTACATGGAAACAACTTATAAACCCTTGTAGGAGCATTATTGGCTCGTTTGAATATGAAAACAAGTTGCAACTATTTGAGGCTTCATTCTTCACTCGTTCAAACTTGAAAACAACTTAGAGCTTCATTGTTCACCCCGTTTGTACAAGGAAACAACTTGTAAACACTTGTAGGATCATTCTTAGCTCGTTTGAACATTAAAACAATTCGTTGCAATTTGAGCGTTCATTCTTGACTCGTTCGAACTTGAAAACAATTTGTAGCTTCATTCTTGACCCGTTTGTACATGGAAATAACTTGTAAACTCTTGTAGGATCATTCTTAACTCATTTGAACATGAAAACAATTCATTGCAATTTGAGCCTTCATTCTTGACTCGTTCAAACTTGAAAACAACTTGTAGCTTCATTCTTTACCTGTTTGTACAAGGAAACAACTTGTAAACTCTTGTAGGATCATTCTTATCTCTTTTGAACATGAAAACAATTCGTTGCAATTTGAGCCTTCATTCTTGACTCGTTCGAACTTGAAAACAACTTGCAGCTTCATTCTTGACCCGTTTGTACATGGAAACAACTTGTAAACTCTTGTAGGATCATTCTTAACTCGTTTGAACATGAAATCAATTCATAGCAATTTAAGGCTTCATTCTTGACTCGTTCGAACTTGAAACCAACTTGTAGCTTCATTCTTGACCCGTTTGTACAAGGAAATAACTTGTAAACTCTTGTAGGATCATTCTTAGCTCGTTTGAACATGAAAACAATTCATAGCAATTTAAGGCTTCATTCTTGACTCGTTCGAACTTAAAAACAAGTTGTAGCTTCATTCTTGACCCGTTTGTACATGGAAACAACTTGTAAACTCTTGTAGGATCATTCTTAACTCATTTGAACATGAAAATAAATTGTAACAATTTGAGGCTTCATTCTTAACTCGTTCAAACTTGAAAACAACTTGTACCTTCATTCTTGACCCGTTTGTACATGGAAAAAAGTTGTAAACTCATCATGTAGGATCATTCTTAGCTCGTTTGAACATGAAAACAATTCGTTGTAATTTGTGCCCTCATTCTTGACTCGTTCGAACTTGAAAACAACTTGTAGCTTCATTCTTGACCCGTTTGTACATGGAAACAAGTTGTAAACTCATGTAGGATCATTCTTAGTTCGTTTAAACATGAAAACAATTCGTTGCAATTTTAGCCTTCATTCTTGACTCGTTCGAACTTGAAACCAACTTGTAGCTTCATTCTTGACCCGTTTGTACATGGAAATAACTTGTAAACTCTTGTAGGATCATTCTTAGCTCGTTTGAACATGAAAACAATTCGTAGCAATTTGAGCCTTCATTCTTGACTCGTTCGAACTTGAAAACAACTTGTAGCTTCATTCTGGACCCGTTTGTACATGGAAACAACTTTTAAACTCTTGTAGGATTATTCTTAATTCATTTGAACATGAAAAAAATTCGTAGCAATTTGAGGCTTCATTCTTAACTCGTTCGAACATTAAAACAACTTGTAGCTTCATTCTTAATCTGTTTGTACATGGAACCAACTTATAAACCCTTGTAGGAGCATTATTGGCTCGTTTGAATATGAAAACAAGTTGCAACTATTTGAGGCTTCATTCTTCACTCGTTCAAACTTGAAAACAACTTAGAGCTTCATTGTTCACCCGTTTGTACAAGGAAACAACTTGTAAACACTTGTAGGATCATTCTTAGCTCGTTTGAACATTAAAACAATTCGTTGCAATTTGAGCGTTCATTCTTGACTCGTTCGAACTTGAAAACAATTTGTAGCTTCATTCTTGACCCGTTTGTACATGGAAATAACTTGTAAACTCTTGTAGGATCATTCTTAACTCATTTGAACATGAAAACAATTCATTGCAATTTGAGCCTTCATTCTTGACTCGTTCAAACTTGAAAACAACTTGTAGCTTCATTCTTTACCTGTTTGTACAAGGAAACAACTTGTAAACTCTTGTAGGATCATTCTTATCTCTTTTGAACATGAAAACAATTCGTTGCAATTTGAGCCTTCATTCTTGACTCGTTCGAACTTGAAAACAACTTGCAGCTTCATTCTTGACCCGTTTGTACATGGAAACAACTTGTAAACTCTTGTAGGATCATTCTTAACTCGTTTGAACATGAAATCAATTCATAGCAATTTAAGGCTTCATTCTTGACTCGTTCGAACTTGAAACCAACTTGTAGCTTCATTCTTGACCCGTTTGTACAAGGAAATAACTTGTAAACTCTTGTAGGATCATTCTTAGCTCGTTTGAACATGAAAACAATTCATAGCAATTTAAGGCTTCATTCTTGACTCGTTCGAACTTAAAAACAAGTTGTAGCTTCATTCTTGACCCGTTTGTACATGGAAACAACTTGTAAACTCTTGTAAGATCATTCTTAACTCATTTGAACATGAAAATAAATTGTAACAATTTGAGGCTTCATTCTTAACTCGTTCAAACTTGAAAACAACTTGTACCTTCATTCTTGACCCGTTTGTACATGGAAAAAAGTTGTAAACTCATGTAGGATCATTCTTAGCTCGTTTGAACATGAAAACAATTCGTTGTAATTTGAGCCCTCATTCTTGACTCGTTCGAACTTGAAAACAACTTGTAGCTTCATTCTTGACCCGTTTGTACATGGAAACAAGTTGTAAACTCATGTAGGATCATTCTTAGCTGTTTAAACATGAAAAAAATTCGTTGCAATTTTAGCCTTCATTCTTGACTCGTTCGAACTTGAAACCCACTTATAGCTTCATTCTTGACCCGTTTGTACAAGGAAATAACTTGTAAACTCTTGTAGGATCATTCTTAGCTCGTTTGAACATGAAAACAATTCGTAGCAATTTGAGCCTTCATTCTTGACTCGTTCGAACTTGAAAACAACTTGTAGCTTTATTCTGGACCCGTTTGTACATGGAAACAACTTTTAAACTCTTATAGGATCATTCTTAACTCATTTGAACATGAAAAAAATTCGTAGCAATTTGAGGCTTCATTCTTAACTCGTTCGAACATTAAAACAACTTGTAGCTTCATTCTTAATCCGTTTGTACATGGAAACAACTTGTAAACCCTTGTAGGAGCATTATTGGCTCGTTTGAACATGAAAACAAGTTGCAACAATTTGAGGCTTCATTCTTCACTCGTTCAAACTTGAAAACAACTTAGAGCTTCATTGCTCACCCGTTTGTACAAGGAAACAACTTGTAAACACTTGTAGGATCATTCTTAGCTCGTTTAAACATGAAAACAATTCGTTGCAATTGGAGCCTTCATTCTTGACTCATTCGAACTTGAAAACAACTTGTAGCTTCATTCTTGACCCGTTTGTACATGAAAACAACTTGTAAACTCTTGTAGGATCATTCTTAACTCATTTGAACATGAAAACAAATCGTTGCAATTTGAACCTTCATTCTTGACTCGTTCGAACTTGAAAACAACTTGTAGCTTCATTCTTTACCCGTTTGTACAAGGAAACAACTTGTAAACTGTTGTAGGATCATTCTTAGCTCGTTTGAACATGAAAACAATTCGTTGCAATTTGAGCCCTCATTCTTGACTCGTTCGAACTTGAAAACAACTTGTAGCTTCATTGTTGACCCGTTTGTACATGGAAATAACTTGTAAACTCTTGTAGGATCATTCTTAACTCATTTGAACATTAAAACAATTCGTTGCAATTTGAGCCTTCATTCTTGACTCGTTCGAACTTGAAAACAACTTGTAGCTTCATTCTTGACCCGTTTGTACATGGAAACAACTTGTAAACTCTTGTAGAATCATTCTTAGCTCGTTTGAACATGAAAAAAATTCGTTGTAATTTGAGCCCTCATTCTTGACTCGTTCGAACTTGAAAACAACTTGTAGCTTCATTCTTGACCCGTTTGTACATGGAAACAAGTTGTAAACTCATGTAGGATCATTCTTAGCTCGTTTAAACATGAAAACAATTCGTTGCAATTTTAGCCTTCATTCTTGACTCGTTCGAACTTGAAAACAACTTGTAGCTTCATTCTTGACCCGTTTGTACATGGAAATAACTTGTAAACTCTTGTAGGATCATTCTTAACTCGTTTGAACATGAAATCAATTCATAGCAATTTAAGGCTTCATTCTTGACTCGTTCGAACTTGAAACCAACTTGTAGCTTCATTCTTGACCCGTTTGTACAAGGAAATAACTTGTAAACTCTTGTAGGATCATTCTTAGCTCGTTTGAAAATGAAAACAATTCATAGCAATTTAAGGCTTCATTCTTGACTCGTTCGAACTTAAAAACAAGTTGTAGCTTCATTCTTGACCCGTTTGTACATGGAAACAACTGATAAACTCTTGTAGGATCATTCTTAACTCATTTGAACATGAAAATAAATTGTAACAATTTGAGGCTTCATTCTTAACTCGTTCAAACTTGAAAACAACTTGTACCTTCATTCTTGACCCGTTTGTACATGGAAAAAAGTTGTAAACTCATGTAGGATCATTCTTAGCTCGTTTGAACATGAAAACAATTCGTTGTAATTTGAGCCCTCATTCTTGACTCGTTCGAACTTGAAAACAACTTGTAGCTTCATTCTTGACCCGTTTGTACTTGGAAACAAGTTGTAAACTCATGTAGGATCATTCTTAGCTCGTTTAAACATGAAAACAATTCGTTGCAATTTTAGCCTTCATTCTTGACTCGTTCGAACTTGAAACCAACTTGTAGCTTCATTCTTGACCCGTTTGTACAAGGAAATAACTTGTAAACTCTTGTAGGATCATTCTTAGCTCGTTTGAACCTGAAAACAATTCGTAGCAATTTGAGCCTTCATTCTTGACTCGTTCGAACTTGAAAACAACTTGTAGCTTTATTCTGGACCCGTTTGTACATGGAAACAACTTTTAAACTCTTATAGGATCATTCTTAACTCATTTGAACATGAAAAAAATTCGTAGCAATTTGAGGCTTCATTCTTAACTCGTTCGAACATTAAAACAACTTGTAGCTTCATTCTTAATCCGTTTGTACATGGAAACAACTTGTAAACCCTTGTAGGAGCATTATTGGCTCGTTTGAACATGAAAACAAGTTGCAACAATTTGAGGCTTCATTCTTCACTCGTTCAAACTTGAAAACAACTTAGAGCTTCATTGCTCACCCGTTTGTACAAGGAAACAACTTGTAAACACTTGTAGGATCATTCTTAGCTCGTTTAAACATGAAAACAATTCGTTGCAATTTGAGCCTTCATTCTTGACTCATTCGAACTTGAAAACAACTTGTAGCTTCATTCTTTACCCGTTTGTACAAGGAAACAACTTGTAAACTCTTGTAGGATCATTCTTAGCTCGTTTGAACATGAAAACAATTCGTTGCAATTTGAGCCCTCATTCTTGACTCGTTCGAACTTGAAAACAACTTGTAGCTTCATTCTTGACCCGTTTGTACATGGAAACAAGTTGTAAACTCTTGTAGGATCATTCTTAACTCATTTGAACATGAAAACAAATCGTTGCAATTTGAGCCTTCATTCTTGACTCGTTCGAACTTGAAAACAACTTGTAGCTTCATTCTTTACCCGTTTGTACAAGGAAACAACTTGTAAACTCTTGTAGGATCATTCTTAGCTCGTTCGAACATGAAAACAATTCGTTGTAATTTGAGCCCTCATTCTTGACTCGTTCGAACTTGAAAACAACTTGTAGCTTCATTCTTGACCCGTTTGTACATGGAAACAAGTTGTAAACTCATGTAGGATCATTCTTAGCTCGTTTAAACATGAAAACAATTCGTTGCAATTTTAGCCTTCATTCTTGACTCGTTCGAACTTGAAAACAACTTGTAGCTTCATTGTTGACCCGTTTGTACATGGAAATAACTTGTAAACTCTTGTAGGATCATTCTTAACTCATTTGAACATTAAAACAATTCGTTGCAATTTGAGCCTTCATTCTTGACTCGTTCGAACTTAAAAACAAGTTGTAGCTTCATTCTTGACCCGTTTGTACATGGAAACAACTTGTAAACTCTTGTAGGATCATTCTTAGCTCGTTTGAACATGAAAACAATTCGTTGTAATTTGAGCCCTCATTCTTGACTCGTTCGAACATGAAAACAACTTGTAGCTTCATTCTTGACCCGTTTGTACATGGAAACAAGTTGTAAACTCATGTAGGATCATTCTTAGCTCGTTTAAACATGAAAACAATTCGTTGCAATTTTAGCCTTCATTCTTGACTCGTTCGAACTTGAAAACAACTTGTAGCTTCATTCTTGACCCGTTTGTACATGGAAATAACTTGTAAACTCTTGTAGGATCATTCTTAACTCGTTTGAACATGAAATCAATTCATAGCAATTTAAGGCTTCATTCTTGACTCGTTCGAACTTGAAACCAACTTGTAGCTTCATTCTTGACCCGTTTGTACAAGGAAATAACTTGTAAACTCTTGTAGGATCATTCTTAGCTCGTTTGAAAATGAAAACAATTCATAGCAATTTAAGGCTTCATTCTTGACTCGTTCGAACTTAAAAACAAGTTGTAGCTTCATTCTTGACCCGTTTGTACATGGAAACAACTTGTAAACTCTTGTAGGATCATTCTTAACTCATTTGAACATGAAAATAAATTGTAACAATTTGAGGCTTCATTCTTAACTCGTTCAAACTTGAAAACAACTTGTACCTTCATTCTTGACCCGTTTGTACATGGAAAAAAGTTGTAAACTCATGTAGGATCATTCTTAGCTCGTTTGAACATGAAAACAATTCGTTGTAATTTGAGCCCTCATTCTTGACTCGTTCGAACTTGAAAACAACTTGTAGCTTCATTCTTGACCCGTTTGTACATGGAAACAAGTTGTAAACTCATGTAAGATCATTCTTAGCTCGTTTAAACATGAAAACAATTCGTTGCAATTTTAGCCTTCATTCTTGACTCGTTCGAACTTGAAACCAACTTGTAGCTTCATTCTTGACCCGTTTGTACAAGGAAATAACTTGTAAACTCTTGTAGGATCATTCTTAGCTCGTTTGAACATGAAAACAATTCGTAGCAATTTGAGCCTTCATTCTTGACTCGTTCGAACTTGAAAACAACCTGTAGCTTTATTCTGGACCCGTTTGTACATGGAAACAACTTTTAAACTCTTATAGGATCATTCTTAACTCATTTGAACATGAAAAAAATTCGTAGCAATTTGAGGCTTCATTCTTAACTCGTTCGAACATTAAAACAACTTGTAGCTTCATTCTTAATCCGTTTGTACATGGAAACAACTTGTAAACCCTTGTAGGAGCATTATTGGCTCGTTTGAACATGAAAACAAGTTGCAACAATTTGAGGCTTCATTCTTCACTCGTTCAAACTTGAAAACAACTTAGAGCTTCATTGCTCACCCGTTTGTACAAGGAAACAACTTGTAAACACTTGTAGGATCTTTCTTAGCTCGTTTAAACATGAAAACAATTCGTTGCAATTTGAGCCTTCATTCTTGACTCATTCGAACTTGAAAACAACTTGTAGCTTCATTCTTTACCCGTTTGTACAAGGAAACAACTTGTAAACTCTTGTAGGATCATTCTTAGCTCGTTTGAACATGAAAACAATTCGTTGCAATTTGAGCCCTCATTCTTGACTCGTTCGAACTTGAAAACAACTTGTAGCTTCATTCTTGACCCGTTTGTACATGGAAACAAGTTGTAAACTCTTGTAGGATCATTCTTAACTCATTTGAACATGAAAACAAATCGTTGCAATTTGAGCCTTCATTCTTGACTCGTTCGAACTTGAAAACAACTTGTAGCTTCATTCTTTACTCGTTTGTACAAGGAAACAACTTGTAAACTCTTGTAGGATCATTCTTAGCTCGTTCGAACATGAAAACAATTCGTTGTAATTTGAGCCCTCATTCTTGACTCGTTCGAACTTGAAAACAACTTGTAGCTTCATTCTTGACCCGTTTGTACATGGAAACAAGTTGTAAACTCATGTAGGATCATTCTTAGCTCGTTTAAACATGAAAACAATTCGTTGCAATTTTAGCCTTCATTCTTGACTCGTTCGAACTTGAAAACAACTTGTAGCTTCATTGTTGACCCGTTTGTACATGGAAATAACTTGTAAACTCTTGTAGGATCATTCTTAACTCATTTGAACATTAAAACAATTCGTTGCAATTTGAGCCTTCATTCTTGACTCGTTCGAACTTGAAAACAACTTGTAGCTTCATTCTTGACCCGTTTGTACATGGAAACAACTTGTAAACTCTTGTAGGATCATTCTTAGCTCGTTTGAACATGAAAACAATTCGTTGTAATTTGAGCCCTCATTCTTGACTCGTTCGAACTTGAAAACAACTTGTAGCTTCATTCTTGACCCGTTTGTACATGGAAACAAGTTGTAAACTCATGTAGGATCATTCTTAGCTCGTTTAAACATGAAAACAATTCGTTGCAATTTTAGCCTTCATTCTTGACTCGTTCGAACTTGAAAACAACTTGTAGCTTCATTCTTGACCCGTTTGTACATGGAAATAACTTGTAAACTATTGTAGGATCATTCTTAACTCATTTGAACATTAAAACAATTCGTTGCAATTTGAGCCTTCATTCTTGACTCGTTCGAACTTGAAAACAACTTGTAGCTTCATTCTTGACCCGTTTGTACATGGAAACAAATTGTAAACTCTTGTAGGATCATTCTTAACTCATTTGAACATGAAAATAAGTTGTAAAATTGGAGGCTTCATTCTTAACTCGTTCAAACTTGAAAACAACTTGTATCTTCATTCTTGACCCGTTTGTACATGGAAACAACTTGTAAACTCTTGTAGGGTCATTCTTAACTCGTTTGAACATTAAAACAAGTTGTAGCTTCATTCTTGATCCGTTTGTACATGGAAACAAGTTGTCAACCCTTGTAGGAGCATTATTGGCTCGTTTGAACATGAAAACAAGTTGCAACAATTTGAGGCTTCATTCTTCACTCGTTCAAACTTGAAAACAACTTAGAGCTTCATTGTTGACCCGTTTGTACAAGGAAACAACTTGCAAACTCTTGTAGGATCATTCTTAGCTCGTTTGAACATGAAAACAATTCGTTGCAATTTGAGCCTTCATTCTTGACTCGTTCGAACTTGAAAACAACTTGTAACTTCACTCTTGACCCGTTTGTACATGGAAACAACTTGTAAACTCTTGTAGAATCATTCTTAACTCATTTGAACATGAAAACAATTCATAGCAATTTAAGGCTTCATTCTTGACTCGTTCGAACTTGAAACCAACTTGTAGCTTCATTCTTGACCCGTTTGTACAAGGAAATAACTTGTAAACTCTTGTAGGATCATTCTTAGCTCGTTTGAACATGAAAATAAATTGTAAGAATTTGAGGCTTCATTCTTAACTCGTTCAAACTTGAAAACAACTTGTAGGTTCATTCTTGACCCGTTTGTACATGTAAACAAGTTGTAAACTCATGTAGGATCATTCTTAGCTCGTTTGAACATGAAAACAATTCATAGCAATTTAAGGCTTCATTCTTGACTCGTTCGAACTTGAAAACAACTTGTAGCTTCATTCTTGACCCGTTTGTACATGGAAACAACTTGTAAACTCTTGTAGGATCATTCTTAACTTATTTGAACATGAAAAAATTTCATAGCAATTTGAGGCTTCATTCTTAACTCGTTCGAACATTAAAAGAAGTTGTAGCTTCATTCTTGATCCGTTTGTACATGGAAACAACTTGTAAACTCTTGTAGGATCATTCTTAACTCATTTGAACATGAAAATAAATTGTAAGAATTTGAGGCTTCATTCTTCACTCGTTCAAACTTGAACACAACTTAGAGCTTCATTGTTGACCCGTTTGTACAAGGAAACAACTTGTAAACTCTTGTAGGA
This sequence comes from Oenanthe sinensis, assembly GCA_028671895.1. Classification (NCBI taxonomy): domain Eukaryota; kingdom Viridiplantae; phylum Streptophyta; class Magnoliopsida; order Apiales; family Apiaceae; genus Oenanthe; species Oenanthe sinensis. Next base: position 29,136,652 of record CM053799.1, on the reverse strand, counting down.
TCATTCTTAGCTTGTTTGAACATGAAAATAATTCATAGCAATTTAAGGCTTCATTCTTGACTCATTCGAACTTGAAAACAAGTTGTAGCTTCATTCTTGACCCGTTTGTACGTGGAAACAACTTGTAAACTCTTGTAGGATCATTCTTAACTCATTTGAACATGAATATAAATTGTAACAATTTGAGGCTTCATTCTTAACTCGTTCAAACTTGAAAACAACTTGTAGCTTCATTCTTGACCCGTTTGTACATGGAAACAAGTTGTAAACTCATGTAGGATCATTCTTAGCTCGTTTGAACATGAAAACAATTCGTAGCAATCTGAGACTTCATTCTTGACTAGTTCGAACATTAAAACAACTTGTAGCTTCATTCTTGACCCGTTTGTACATAGAAACAACTTTTAAACTCTTGTAGGATCATTCTTAACTCATTTGAACATGAAAAAAATTCGTAGCAATTTGAGGCTTCATTCTTAACTCGTTCGAACTTGAAAACAACTTGTAGCTTCATTCTTTACCTGTTTGTACAAGGAAACAACTTGTAAACTCTTGTAGGATCATTCTTAGCTCTTTTGAACATGAAAACAATTCGTTGGAATTTGAGCCTTCATTCTTGACTCGTTCGAACTTGAAAACAACTTGCAGCTTCATTCTTGACCCGTTTGTACATGGAAACAACTTGTAAACTCTTGTAGGATCATTCTTAACTCGTTTGAACATGAAAACAATTCATAGCAATTTCAGGCTTCATTCTTGACTCGTTCGAACTTGAAACCAACTTGTAGCATCATTCTTGACCCGTTTGTACAAGGAAATAACTTGTAAACTCTTGTAGGATCATTCTTAGCTCGTTTGAACATGAAAACAATTCATAGCAATTTAAGGCTTAATTCTTGACTCGTTCGAACTTAAAAACAAGTTGTAGCTTCATTCTTGACCCGTTTGTACATGGAAACAACTTGTAAACTCTTGTAGGATCATTCTTAACTCATTTGAACATGAAAATAAATTGTAACAATTTGAGGCTTCATTCTTAACTCGTTCAAACTTGAAAACAACTTGTAGCTTCATTCTTGACCCGTTTGTACATGGAAACAAGTTGTAAACTCATGTAGGATCATTCTTAGCTCGTTTGAACATGAAAACAATTCATAGCAATTTGAGCCTTCATTCTTGACTCGTTCGAACTTCAAAACAACTTGTAGCTTCATTCTGGACCCGTTTGTACATGGAAAGAACTTTTAAACTCCTGTAGGATCATTCTTAACTCATTTGAACATGAAAAAAATTCGTAGCAATTTGAGGCTTCATTTTTAACTCGTTCGAACATTAAAACAACTTGTAGCTTCATTCTTAATCCGTTTGTACATGGAAACAACTTGTAAACCCTTGTAGGAGCATTATTGGCTCGTTTGAACATGAAAACAAGTTGCAACAATTTGAGGCTTCATTCTTCACTCGTTCAAACTTGAAAACAACTTAGAGCTTCATTGCTCACCCGTTTGTACAAGGAAACAACTTGTAAACACTTGTAGGATCATTCTTAGCTCGTTTGAACATGAAAACAAATCGTTGCAATTTCAGCCTTCATTCTTGACTCGTTCGAACTTGAAAACAACTTGTAGCTTCATTCTTTACCCGTTTGTACAAGGAAACAACTTGTAAACTCTTGTAGGATCATTCTTAGCTCGTTTGAACATGAAAACAATTCGTTGCAATTTGAGCCCTCATTCTTGACTCGTTCGAACTTGAAAACAACTTGTAGCTTCATTCTTTACCCGTTTGTACAAGGAAACAACTTGTAAACTCTTGTAGGATCATTCTTAGCTCGTTTGAACATGAAAACAATTCGTTGTAATTTGAGCCCTCATTCTTGACTCGTTCGAACTTGAAAACAACTTGTAGCTTCATTCTTGACCCGTTTGTACTTGGAAACAAGTTGTAAACTCATGTAGGATCATTCTTAGCTCGTTTAAACATGAAAACAATTCGTTGCAATTTTAGCCTTCATTCTTGACTCGTTCGAACTTGAAAACAACTTGTAGCTTCATTCTTGACCCGTTTGTACATGGAAACAACTTGTAAACTCTTGTAGGATCATTCTTAGCTCGTTTGAACATGAATACAATTCATAGCAATTTAAGGCTTCATTCTTTACTCGTTGGAACTTGAAAACAACTTGTAGCTTTATTCTTGACCCGGTTGTACATGGAAACAACTTGTAAACTCTTGTAGGATCATTCTTAGCTCGTTTGAACATGAAACAATTCATAGTAATTTAAGGCTTCATTCTTGACTCGTTCGAACTTCAAAACAAGTTGTAGCTTCATTCTTGACCCGTTTGTACGTGGAAACAACTTGTAAACTCTTGTAGGATCATTCTTAACTCATTTGAACATGAATATAAATTGTAACAATTTGAGGCTTCATTCTTAACTCGTTCAAACTTGAAAACAACTTGTAGCTTCATTCTTGACCCGTTTGTACATGGAAACAAGTTGTAAACTCATGTAGGATCATTCTTAGCTCGTTTGAACATGAAAACAATTCGTAGCAATTTGAGACTTCATTCTTGACTAGTTCGAACATTAAAACAACTTGTAGCTTCATTCTTGACCCGTTGGTACATGGAAACAACTTGTAAACTCTTGTAGGATCATTCTTAACTTATTTGAACATGAAAAAAATTCATAGCAATTTGAGGCTTCATTCTTAACTCGTTCGAACATTAAAACAACTCGTAGCTTCATTCTTGATCCGTTTGTACATGGAAAAAACTTGTCAACCCTTGTAGGAGCATTATTGGCTCGTTTGAACATGAAAACAAGTTGCAACAATTTGAGGCTTCATTCTTCACTCGTTCAAACTTGAAAACAACTTAGAGCTTCATTGTTGACCCGTTTGTACACGGAAACAACTTGTAAGCTCTTGTAGGATCATTCTTAGCTCGTTTGAACATGAAAATAATTCATAGCAATTTAAGGCTTCATTCTTGACTCGTTCGAACTTGAAAACAAGTTGTAGCTTCATTCTTGACCCGTTTGTACGTGAAACAACTTGTAAACTCTTGTAGAATCATTCTTAACTCATTTGAACTTGAATATAAATTGTAACAATTTGAGGCTTCATTCTTAACTCGTTCAAACTTGAAAACAACTTGTAGCTTCATTCTTGACCCGTTTGTACATGGAAACAAGTTGTAAACTCATGTAGGATCATTCTTAGCTCGTTTGAACATGAAAACAATTCGTAGCAATTTGAGACTTCATTCTTGACTAGTTCGAATATTAAAACAACCAGTAGCTTCATTCTTGACCCGTTTGTACATGGAAACAACTTGTAAACTCTTGTAGGATCATTCTTAACTCATTTGAACATGAAAAAAATTCATAGCAATTTGAGGCTTCATTCTTAACTCGTTCGAACATTAAAACAACTTGTAGCTTCATTCTTGGTCCGTTTGTACATGGAAACAACTTGTCAACCCTTGTAGGAGCATTATTGGCTCGTTTGAACATGAAAACAAGTTGCAACAATTTGAGGCTTCATTCTTCACTCGTTCAAACTTGAAAACAACTTAGAGCTTCATTGTTGACCCGTTTGTACACGGAAACAACTTGTAAACTCTTGTAGGATCATTCTTAGCTCGTTTGAACATGAAAATAATTCATAGCAATTTAAGGCTTCATTCTTGACTCGTTCGAACTTGAAAACAAGTTGTAGCTTCATTCTTGACCCGTTTGTACGTGGAAACAACTTGTAAACTCTTGTAGGATCATTCTTAACTCATTTGAACATGAATATAAATTGTAACAATTTGAGGCTTCATTCTTAACTCGTTCAAACTTGAAAACAACTTGTAGCTTCATTCTTGACCCGTTTGTACATGGAAACAACTTGTAAACCCTTGTAGGATCATTCTTAACTCATTTGAACATGAAAACAATTCATAGCAATTTAAGGCTTCCTTCTTGACTCGTTCGAACATTAAAACAACTTGTAGCTTCATTCTTGATCCGTTTGTACATGGAAACAACTTGTCAACCCATGTAGGAGCATTATTGGCTCGTTTGAACATGAAAACAAGTTGCAACAATTTGAGGCTTCATTCTTCACTCGTTCAAACTTGAAAACAACATAGAGCTTCATTGTTGACCCGTTTGTACAAGGAAACAACTTGTAAACTCTTGTAGGATCATTCTTAGCTCGTTTGAACATGAATATAAATTGTAACAATTTGAGGCTTCATTCTTAACTCGTTCAAACTTGAAAACAACTTGTAGCTTCATTCTTGACCCGTTTGGACATGGATACAACTTGTAAACTCTTGTAGGTTCATTCTTAGCTCGTTTGAACATGAAAACAATTCATAGCAATTTAAGGCTTCATTCTTAACTCGTTCGAACATTAAAACAACTTGTAGGTTCATTCTTGATCCGTTTGTACATGGAAACAACTTGTCAACCCTTGTAGGAGCATTATTGGCTCGTTTGAACATGAAAACAAGTTGCAACAATTTGAGGCTGCATTCTTCACTCGTTCAAACTTGAAAACAACTTAGAGTTTCATTGTTGACCCGTTTGTACACGGAAACAACTTATAAACTCTTGTAGGATCATTCTTAGCTCGTTTGAACATGAAAATAATTCATAGCCATTTAAGGCTTCATTCTTGACTCGTTTGAACTTCAAAACAAGTTGTAGCTTCATTCTTGACCCGTTTGTACGTGGAAACAACTTGTAAACTCTTGTAGGATCATTCTTAACTCATTTGAACATGAATATAAATTGTAACAATTTGAGGCTTCATTCTTAACTCGTTCAAACTTAAAAACAACTTGTAGCTTCATTCTTGACCCGTTTGTACATGGAAACAAGTTGTAAACTCATGTAGGATCATTCTTAGCTCGTTTGAACATGAAAACAATTCGTAGCAATTTGAGACTTCATTCTTGACTAGTTCGAACATTAAAACAACTTGTAGCTTCATTCTTGACCCGTTTGTACATGGAAACAACTTGTAAACTCTTGTAGGATCATTCTTAACTCATTTGAACATGAAAAAAATTCATAGCAATTTGAGGCTTCATTCTTAACTCGTTCGAACATTAAAACAACTTGTAGCTTCATTCTTGATCCGTTTGTACATGGAAACAACTTGTCAACCCTTGTAGGAGCATTATTGGCTCGTTTGAACATGAAAACAAGTTGCAACAATTTGAGGCTTCATTCTTCACTCGTTCAAACTTGAAAACAACTTAGAGCTTCATTGTTGACCCGTTTGTACACGGAAACAACTTGTAAACTCTTGTAGGATCATTCTTAGCTCGTTTGAACATGAAAATAATTCATAGCAATTTAAGGCTTCATTCTTGACTCGTTCGAACTTGAAAACAAGTTGTAGCTTCATTCTTGACCCGTTTGTACGTGGAAACAACTTGTAAACTCTTGTAGGATCATTCTTAACTCATTTGAACATGAATATAAATTGTAACAATTTGAGGCTTCATTCTTAACTCGTTCAAACTTGAAAACAACTTGTAGCTTCATTCTTGACCCGTTTGTACATGGAAACAACTTGTAAACTCTTGTAGGATCATTCTTAACTCATTTGAACATGAAAACAATTCATAGCAATTTAAGGCTTCCTTCTTGACTCGTTCGAACATTAAAACAACTTGTAGCTTCATTCTTGATCCGTTTGTACATGGAAACAACTTGTCAACCCATGTAGGAGCATTATTGGCTCGTTTGAACATGAAAACAAGTTGCAACAATTTGAGGCTTCATTCTTCACTCGTTCAAACTTGAAAACAACATAGAGCTTCATTGTTGACCCGTTTGTACAAAGAAACAACTTGTAAACTCTTGTAGGATCATTCTTAGCTCGTTTAAACATGAATATAAATTGTAACAATTTGAGGCTTCATTCTTAACTCGTTCAAACTTGAAAACAACTTGTAGCTTCATTCTTGACCCGTTTGTACATGGATACAACTTGTAAACTCTTGTAGGTTCATTCTTAGCTCGTTTGAACATGAAAACAATTCATAGCAATTTAAGGCTTCATTCTTAACTCGTTCGAACATTAAAACAACTTGTAGGTTCATTCTTGATTCGTTTGTACATGGAAACAACTTGTCAACCCTTGTAGGAGCATTATTGGCTCGTTTGAACATGAAAACAAGTTGCAACAATTTGAGGCTGCATTCTTCACTCGTTCAAACTTGAAAACAACTTAGAGCTTCATTGTTGACCCGTTTGTACACGGAAACAACTTATAAACTCTTGTAGGATCATTCTTAGCTCGTTTGAACATGAAAATAATTCATAGCAATTTAAGGCTTCATTCTTGACTCGTTCGAACTTCAAAACAAGTTGTAGCTTCATTCTTGACCCGTTTGTACGTGGAAACAACTTGTAAACTCTTGTAGGATCATTCTTAACTCATTTGAACATGAATATAAATTGTAACAATTTGAGGCTTCATTCTTAACTCGTTCAAACTTGAAAACAACTTGTAGCTTCATTCTTGACCCGTTTGTACATGGAAACAAGTTGTAAATTCATGTAGGATCATTCTTAGCTCGTTTGAACATGAAAACAATTCGTAGCAATTTGAGACTTCATTCTTGACTAGTTCGAACATTAAAACAACTTGTAGCTTCATTCTTGACCCGTTTGTACATGGAAACAACTTGTAAACTCTTGTAGGATCATTCTTAACTCATTTGAACATGAAAAAAATTCATAGCAATTTGAGGCTTCATTCTTAACTCGTTCGAACATTAAAACAACTTGTAGCTTCATTCTTGATCCGTTTGTACATGGAAACAACTTGTCAACCCTTGTAGGAGCATTATTGGCTCGTTTGAACATGAAAACAAGTTGCAACAATTTGAGGCTTCATTCTTCACTCGTTCAAACTTGAAAACAACTTAGAGCTTCATTGTTGACCCGTTTGTACACGTAAACAACTTGTAAACTCTTGTAGGATCATTCTTAGCTCGTTTGAACATGAAAATAATTCATAGTAATTTAAGGATTCATTCTTGACTCGTTCGAACTTGAAAACAAGTTGTAGCTTCATTCTTGACCCGTTTGTACGTGGAAACAACTTGTAAACTCTTGTAGGATCATTCTTAACTCATTTGAACATGACTATAAATTGTAACAATTTGAGGCTTCATTCTGAAATCGTTCAAACTTGAAAACAAGTTGTAGCTTCATTCTTGACACGTTTGTACGTGGAAACAACTTGTAAACTCTTGTAGGATCATTCTTAACTCATTTGAACATGAATATAAATTGTAACAATTTGAGGCTTCATTCTTAACTCGTTCAAACTTGAAAACAACTTGTAGCTTCATTCTTGACCCGTTTGTACATGGAAACAACTTGTAAACTCTTGTAGGATCATTCTTAACTCATTTGAACATGAAAACAATTCATAGCAATTTAAGGCTTCCTTCTTGACTCGTTCGAACATTAAAACAACTTGTAGCTTCATTCTTGATCCGTTTGTACATGGAAACAACTTGTCAACCCATGTAGGAGCATTATTGGCTCGTTTGAACATGAAAACAAGTTGCAACAATTTGAGGCTTCATTCTTCACTCGTTCAAACTTGAAAACAACATAGAGCTTCATTGTTGACCCGTTTGTACGTGGAAACAACTTGTAAACTCTTGTAGGATCATTCTTAGCTCGTTTGAACATGAATATAAATTGTAACAATTTGAGGCTTCATTCTTAACTCGTTCAAACTTGAAAACAACTTGTAGCTTCATTCTTGACCCGTTTGTACATGGAAACAAGTTGTAAACTAATGTAGGATCATTCTTAGCTCGTTTGAACATGAAAACAATTCGTAGCAATTTGAGACTTTATTCTTGACTAGTTCGAACATTAAAACAACTTGTAGCTTCATTCTTGACCCGTTTGTACATGGAAACAACTTGAAAACTCTTGTAGGATCATTCTTAACTCATGTGAACATGAAAAAAATTCATAGCAATTTGAGGCTTCATTCTTAACTCGTTCGAACATTAAAACAACTTGTAGCTTCATTCTTGATCCGTTTGTACATGGAAACAACTTGTCAACCCTTGTAGGAGCATTATTGGCTCGTTTGAACATGAAAACAAGTTGCAACAATTTGAGGCTTCATTCTTCACTCGTTCAAACTTGAAAACAACTTAGAGCTTCATTGTTGACCCGTTTGTACACGGAAACAACTTGTAAACTCTTGTAGGATCATTCTTAGCTCGTTTGAACATGAAAATAATTCATAGCTATTTAAGGCTTCATTCTTGACTCGTTCGAACTTGAAAACACGTTGTAGCTTCATTCTTGACCCGTTTGTACGTGAAACAACTTGTAAACTCTTGTAGAATCATTCTCAACTCATTTGAACATGAATATAAATTGTAACAATTTGAGGCTTCATTCTTAACTCGTTCAAACTTGAAAACAACTTGTAGCTTCATTCTTGACCCGTTTGTACATGGAAACAAGTTGTAAACTCATGTAGGATCATTCTTAGCTCGTTTGAACATGAAAACAATTCGTAGCAATTTGAGACTTCATTCTTGACTAGTTCGAACATTAAAACAACTTGTAGCTTCATTCTTGACCCGTTTGTACATGGAAACAACTTGTAAACTCCTATAGGATCATTCTTAACTCATTTGAACATGAAAAAAATTCATAGCAATTTGAGGCTTCATTATTAACTCGTTCGAACATTAAAACAACTTGTAGCTTCATTCTTGATCCGTTTGTACATGGAAACAACTTGTCAACCCTTGTAGGAGCATTATTGGCTCGTTTGAACATGAAAACAAGTTGCAACAATTTGAGGCTTCATTCTTCACTCGTTCAAACTTGAAAACAACTTAGAGCTTCATTGTTGACCCGTTTGTACACGGAAACAACTTGTAAACTCTTGTAGGATCATTCTTAGCTCGTTTGAACATGAAAATAATTCATAGCAATTTAAGGCTTCATTCTTGACTCGTTCGAACTTGAAAACAAGTTGTAGCTTCATTCTTGACCCGTTTGTACGTGGAAACAACTTGTAAACTCCTGTAGAATCATTCTTAACTCATTTGGACATGAATATAAATTGTAACAATTTGAGGCTTCATTCTTAACTCGTTCAAACTTGAAAACAACTTGTAGCTTCATTCTTGACCCGTTTGTACATGGAAACAAGTTGTAAACTCATGTAGGATCATTCTTAGCTCGTTTGAACATGAAAACAATTCGTAGCAATTTGAGACTTCATTCTTGACTAGTTCGAACATTAAAACAACCAGTAGCTTCATTCTTGACCCGTTTGTACATGGAAACAACTTGTAAACTCTTGTAGGATCATTCTTAACTCATTTGAACATGAAAAAAATTCATAGCAATTTGAGGCTTCATTCTTAACTCGTTCGAACATTAAAACAACTTGTAGCTTCATTCTTGATCCGTTTGTACATGGAAACAACTTGTCAACCCTTGTAGGAGCATTATTGGCTCGTTTGAACATGAAAACAAGTTGCAACAATTTGAGGCTTCATTCTTCACTCGTTCAAACTTGAAAACAACTTAGAGCTTCATTGTTGACCCGTTTGTACACGGAAACAACTTGTAAACTCTTGTAGGATCATTCTTAGCTCGTTTGAACATGAAAATAATTCATAGCATTTTAAGGCTTCATTCTTGACTCGTTCGAACTTCAAAACAAGTTGTAGCTTCATTCTTGACCCGTTTGTACGTGGAAACAACTTGTAAACTCTTGTAGGATCATTCTTAACTCATTTGAACATGAATATAAATTGTAACAATTTGAGGCTTCATTCTTAACTCGTTCAAACTTGAAAACAACTTGTAGCTTCATTCTTGACCCGTTTGTACATGGAAACAAGTTGTAAACTCATGTAGGATCATTCTTAGCTCGTTTGAACATGAAAAAAATTCATAGCAATTTGAGGCTTCATTCTTAACTCGTTCGAACATTAAAACAACTTGTAGCTTCATTCTTGATCCGTTTGTACATGGAAACAACTTGTCAACCCTTGTAGGAGCATTATTGGCTCGTTTGAACATGAAAACAAGTTGCAACAATTTGAGGCTTCATTCTTCACTCGTTCAAACTTGAAAACAACTTAGAGCTTCATTGTTGACCCGTTTGTACACGGAAACAACTTGTAAACTCTTGTAGGATCATTCTTAGCTCGTTTGAACATGAAAATAATTCATAGCAATTTAAGGCTTCATTCTTGACTCGTTCGAACTTGAAAACAAGTTGTAGCTTCATTCTTGACCCGTTTGTACGTGAAACAACTTGTAAACTCTTGTAAAATCATTCTTAACTCATTTGAACATGAATATAAATTGTAACAATTTGAGGTTTCATTCTTAACTCGTTCAAACTTGAAAACAACTTGTAGCTTCATTCTTGACCCGTTTGTACATGGAAACAAGTTGTAAACTCATGTAGGATCATTCTTAGCTCGTTTGAACATGAAAACAATTCGTAGCAATTTGAGACTTCATTCTTGACTAGTTCGAACATTAAAACAACTTGTAGCTTTATTCTTGACCCGTTTGTACATGGAAACAACTTGTAAACTCTTGTAGGATCATTCTTAACTCATTTGAACATGAAAAAAAATCATAGCAATTTGAGGCTTCATTCTTAACTCGTTCGAACATTAAAGCAACTTGTAGCTTCATTCCTGATCCGTTTGTACATGGAAACAACTTGTCAACCCTTGCAGGAGCATTATTGGCTCGTTTGAACATGAAAACAAGTTTCAACAATTTGAGGCTTCATTCTTCACTCGTTCAAACTTGAAAACAACTTAGAGCTTCATTGTTGACCCGTTTGTACACGTAAACAACTTGTAAACTCTTGTAGGATCATTCTTAGCTCGTTTGAACATGAAAACAATTCGTTGCAATTTGAGCCTTCATTCTTGACTCGTTCGAACTTGAAAACAACTTGTAGTTTCATTCTTGACCCGTTTGTACATGGAAACAAGTTGTAAACTCATGTAGGATCATTCTTAGCTCGTTTGAACATGAAAACAATTCGTAGCAATTTGAGACTTCATTCTTGACTAGTTCGAACATTAAAACAACCAGTAGCTTCATTCTTGACCCGTTTGTACATGGAAACAACTTGTAAACTCTTGTAGGATCATTCTTAACTCATTTGAACATGAAAAAAATTCATAGCAATTTGAGGCTTCATTCTTCACTCGTTCGAACATTAAAACAACTTGTAGCTTCATTCTTGACCCGTTTGTACATGGAAACAACTTGTCAACCCTTGTAGGAGCATTATTGGCTCGTTTGAACATGAAAACAAGTTGCAACAATTTGAGGCTTCATTCTTCACTCGTTCAAACTTGAAAACAACTTAGAGCTTCATTGTTGACCCGTTTGTACACGGAAACAACTTGTAAACTCTTGTAGGATCATTCTTAGCTCGTTTGAACATGAAAATAATTTATAGCAATTTAAGGCTTCATTCTTGACTCGTTCGAACTTGAAAACAAGTTGTAGCTTCATTCTTGACCCGTTTGTACGTGAAACAACTTGCAAACTCTTGTAGAATCATTCTTAACTCATTTGAACTTGAATATAAATTGTAACAATTTGAGGCTTCATTCTTAACTCGTTCAAACTTGAAAATAACTTGTAGCTTCATTCTTGACCCGTTTGTACATGGAAACAAGTTGTAAACTCATGTAGGATCATTCTTAGCTCGTTTGAACATGAAAACAATTCGTAGCAATTTGAGACTTCATTCTTGACTAGTTCGAACATTAAAACAACTTGTAGCTTCATTCTTGACCCGTTTGTACATGGAAACAACTTGTAAACTCTTGTAGGATCATTCTTAACTCATTTGAACATGAAAAAAATTCATAGCAATTTGAGGCTTCATTCTTAACTCGTTCGAACATTAAAACAACTTATAGCTTCATTCTTGATCCGTTTGTACATGGAAACAACTTGTCAGCCCTTGCAGGAGCATTATTGGCTCGTTTGAACATGAAAACAAGTTTCAACAATTTGAGGCTTCATTCTTTACTCGTTCAAACTTGAAAACAACTTAGAGCTTCATTGTTGACCCGTTTGTACACGTAAACAACTTGTAAACTCTTGTAGGATCATTCTTAGCTCGTTTGAACATGAAAATAATTCATAGTAATTTAAGGATTCATTCTTGACTCGTTCGAACTTGAAAACAAGTTGTAGCTTCATTCTTGACCCGTTTGTACGTGGAAACAACTTGTAAACTCTTGTAGGATCATTCTTAACTCATTTGAACATGACTATAAATTGTAACAATTTGAGGCTTCATTCTGAAATCGTTCAAACTTGAAAACAACTTGTAGCTTCATTCTTGACCCGTTTGTACATGGAAACAAGTTGTAAACTCATGTAGGATCATTCTTAGCTCGTTTGAACATGAAAACAATTCGTAGCAATTTGAGACTTCATTCTTGACTAGTTCGAACATTAAAACAACTTGTAGCTTCATTCTTGACCCGTTTGTACATGGAAACAACTTGTAAACTCTTGTAGGATCATTCTTAACTCATTTGAACATGAAAAAAATTCATAGCAATTTGAGGCTTCATTCTTAACTCGTTCGAACATTAAAACAACTTGTAGCTTCATTCTTGATCCGTTTGTACATGGAAACAACTTGTCAACCCTTGTAGGAGCATTATTGGCTCGTTTGAACATGAAAACAAGTTGCAACAATTTGAGGCTTCATTCTTCACTCGTTCAAATTTGAAAACAACTTAGAGCTTCATTGTTGACCCGTTTGTACACGCAAACAACTTGTAAACTCTTGTAGGATCATTCTTAGCTCGTTTGAACATGAAAATAATTCATAGCAATTTAAGGCTTCATTCTTGACTCGTTCGTACTTGAAAACAAGTTGTAGCTTCATGCTTGACCCGTTTGTACGTGGAAACAACTTGTAAACTCTTGTAGGATCATTCTTAACTCATTTGAACATGAATATAAATTGTAACAATTTGAGGCTTCATTCTTAACTCGTTCAAACTTGAAAACAACTTGTAGCTTCATTCTTGACCCGTTTGTACATGGAAACAAGTTGTAAACTCATGTAGGATCATTCTTAGCTCGTTTGAACATGAAAACAATTCGTAGCAATTTGAGACTTCATTCTTGACTAGTTCGAACATTAAAACAACTTGTAGCTTCATTCTTGACCCGTTTGTACATGGAAACAACTTGTCAACCCTTGTAGGAGCATTATTGGCTCGTTTGAACATGAAAACAAGTTGCAACAATTTGAGGCTTCATTCTTCACTCGTTCAAACTTGAAAACAACTTAGAGCTTCATTGTTGACCCGTTTGTACACGGAAACAACTTGTAAACTCTTGTAGGATCATTCTTAGCTCGTTTGAACATGAAAATAATTTATAGCAATTTAAGGCTTCATTCTTGACTCGTTCGAACTTGAAAACAAGTTGTAGCTTCATTCTTGACCCGTTTGTACGTGAAACAACTTGTAAACTCTTGTAGAATCATTCTTAACTCATTTGAACTTGAATATAAATTGTAACAATTTGAGGCTTCATTCTTAACTCGTTCAAACTTGAAAACAACTTGTAGCTTCATTCTTGACCCGTTTGTACATGGAAACAAGTTGTAAACTCATGTAGGATCATTCTTAGCTCGTTTGAACATGAAAACAATTCGTAGCAATTTGAGACTTCATTCTTGACTAGTTCGAACATTAAAACAACTTGTAGCTTCATTCTTGACCCGTTTGTACATGGAAACAACTTGTAAACTCTTGTAGGATCATTCTTAACTCATTTGAACATGAAAAAAATTCATAGCAATTTGAGGCTTCATTCTTAACTCGTTCGAACATTAAAACAACTTGTAGCTTCATTCTTGATCCGTTTGTACATGGAAACAACTTGTCAGCCCTTGCAGGAGCATTATTGGCTCGTTTGAACATGAAAACAAGTTTCAACAATTTGAGGCTTCATTCTTTACTCGTTCAAACTTGAAAACAACTTAGAGCTTCATTGTTGACCCGTTTGTACACGTAAACAACTTGTAAACTCTTGTAGGATCATTCTTAGCTCGTTTGAACATGAAAATAATTCATAGTAATTTAAGGATTCATTCTTGACTCGTTCGAACTTGAAAACAAGTTGTAGCTTCATTCTTGACCCGTTTGTACGTGGAAACAACTTGTAAACTCTTGTAGGATCATTCTTAACTCATTTGAACATGACTATAAATTGTAACAATTTGAGGCTTCATTCTGAAATCGTTCAAACTTGAAAACAACTTGTAGCTTCATTCTTGACCCGTTTGTACATGGAAACAAGTTGTAAACTCATGTAGGATCATTCTTAGCTCGTTTGAACATGAAAACAATTCGTAGCAATTTGAGACTTCATTCTTGACTAGTTCGAACATTAAAACAACTTGTAGCTTCATTCTTGACCCGTTTGTACATGGAAACAACTTGTAAACTCTTGTAGGATCATTCTTAACTCATTTGAACATGAAAAAAATTCATAGCAATTTGAGGCTTCATTCTTAACTCGTTCGAACATTAAAACAACTTGTAGCTTCATTCTTGTTCCGTTTGTACATGGAAACAACTTGTCAACCCTTGTAGGAGCATTATTGGCTCGTTTGAACATGAAAACAAGTTGCAACAATTTGAGGCTTCATTCTTCACTCGTTCAAATTTGAAAACAACTTAGAGCTTCATTGTTGACCCGTTTGTACACGCAAACAACTTGTAAACTCTTGTAGGATCATTCTTAGCTCGTTTGAACATGAAAATAATTCATAGCAATTTAAGGCTTCATTCTTGACTCGTTCGTACTTGAAAACAAGTTGTAGCTTCATGCTTGACCCGTTTGTACGTGGAAACAACTTGTAAACTCTTGTAGGATCATTCTTAACTCATTTGAACATGAATATAAATTGTAACAATTTGAGGCTTCATTCTTAACTCGTTCAAACTTGAAAACAACTTGTAGCTTCATTCTTGACCCGTTTGTACATGGAAACAAGTTGTAAACTCATGTAGGATCATTCTTAGCTCGTTTGAACATGAAAACAATTCGTAGCAATTTGAGACTTCATTCTTGACTAGTTCGAACATTAAAACAACTTGTAGCTTCATTCTTGACCCGTTTGTACATGGAAACAACTTGTAAACTCTTGTAGGATCATTCTTAACTCATTTGAACATGAAAAAAATTCATAGCAATTTGAGGCTTCATTCTTAACTCGTTCGAACATTAAAACAACTTGTAGCTTCATTCTTGATCCGTTTGTACATGGAAACAACTTGTCAACCCTTGCAGGAGCATTATTGGCTCGTTTGAACATGAAAACAAGTTTCAACAATTTGAGGCTTCATTCTTCACTCGTTCAAACTTGAAAACAACTTAGAGCTTCATTGTTGACCCGTTTGTACACGTAAACAACTTGTAAACTCTTGTAGGATCATTCTTAGCTCGTTTGAACATGAAAACAATTCGTTGCAATTTGAGCCTTCATTCTTGACTCGTTCGAACTTGAAAACAACTTGTAGTTTCATTCTTGACCCGTTTGTACATGGAAACAAGTTGTAAACTCATGTAGGATCATTCTTAGCTCGTTTGAACATGAAAACAATTCGTAGCAATTTGAGACTTCATTCTTGACTAGTTCGAACATTAAAACAACCAGTAGCTTCATTGTTGACCCGTTTGTACACGTAAACAACTTGTAAACTCTTGTAGGATCATTCTTAGCTCGTTTGAACATGAAAACAATTCGTTGCAATTTGAGCCTTCATTCTTGACTCGTTCGAACTTGAAAACAACTTGTAGTTTCATTCTTGACCCGTTTGTACATGGAAACAAGTTGTAAACTCATGTAGGATCATTCTTAGCTCGTTTGAACATGAAAACAATTCGTAGCAATTTGAGACTTCATTCTTGACTAGTTCGAACATTAAAACAACCAGTAGCTTCATTCTTGACCCGTTTGTACATGGAAACAACTTGTAAACTCTTGTAGGATCATTCTTAACTCATTTGAACATGAAAAAAATTCATAGCAATTTGAGGCTTCATTCTTAACTCGTTCGAACATTAAAACAACTTGTAGCTTCATTCTTGATCCGTTTGTACATGGAAACAACTTGTCAACCCTTGTAGGAGCATTATTGGCTCGTTTGAACATGAAAACAAGTTACAACAATTTGAGGCTTCATTCTTCACTCGTTCAAACTTGAAAACAACTTAGAGCTTCATTGTTGACCCGTTTGTACACGTAAACAACTTGTAAACTCTTGTAGGATCATTCTTAGCTCGTTTGAACATGAAAATAATTCATAGCAATTTAAGGCTTCATTCTTGACTCGTTCGAACTTGAAAACAAGTTGTAGCTTCATTCTTGACCCGTTTGTACGTGAAACAACTTGTAAACTCTTGTAGAATCATTCTTAACTCATTTGAACATGAATATAAATTGTAACAATTTGAGGCTTCATTCTTAACTCGTTCAAACTTGAAAACAACTTGTAGCTTCATTGTTGACCCGTTTGTACATGGAAACAAGTTGTAAACTCTTGTAGGATCATTCTTAACTCATTTGAACATGAAAAAAATTCATAGCAATTTGAGGCTTCATTCTTAACTCGTTCGAACATTAAAACAACTTGTAGCTTCATTCTTGATCCGTTTGTACATGGAAACAACTTGTCAACCCTTGCAGGAGCATTATTGGCTCGTTTGAACATGAAAACAAGTTTCAACAATTTGAGGTTTCATTCTTTACTCGTTCAAACTTGAAAACAACTTAGAGCTTCATTGTTGACCCGTTTGTACACGTAAACAACTTGTAAACTCTTGTAGGATCATTCTTAGCTCGTTTGAACATGAAAATAATTCATAGTAATTTAAGGATTCATTCTTGACTCGTTCGAACTTGAAAACAAGTTGTAGCTTCATTCTTGACCCGTTTGTACGTGGAAACAACTTGTAAACTCTTGTAGGATCATTCTTAACTCATTTGAACATGACTATAAATTGTAACAATTTGAGGCTTCATTCTTAAATCGTTCAAACTTGAAAACAACTTGTAGCTTCATTCTTGACCCGTTTGTACATGGAAACAAGTTGTAAACTCATGTAGGATCATTCTTAGCTCGTTTGAACATGAAAACAATTCGTAGCAATTTGAGACTTCATTCTTGACTAGTTCGAACATTAAAACAACTTGTAGCTTCATTCTTGACCCGTTTGTACATGGAAACAACTTGTAAACTCTTGTAGGATCATTCTTAACTCATTTGAACATGAAAAAAATTCATAGCAATTTGAGGCTTCATTCTTAACTCGTTCGAACATTAAAACAACTTGTAGCTTCATTCTTGATCCGTTTGTACATGGAAACAACTTGTCAACCCTTGCAGGAGCATTATTGGCTCGTTTGAACATGAAAACAAGTTGCAACAATTTGAGGCTTCATTCTTCACTCGTTCAAACTTGAAAACAACTTAGAGCTTCATTGTTGACCCGTTTGTACACGCAAACAACTTGTAAACTCTTGTAGGATCATTCTTAGCTCGTTTGAACATGAAAATAATTCATAGCAATTTAAGGCTTCATTCTTGACTCGTTCGTACTTGAAAACAAGTTGTAGCTTCATGCTTGACCCGTTTGTACGTGGAAACAACTTGTAAACTCTTGTAGGATCATTCTTAACTCATTTGAACATGAATATAAATTGTAACAATTTGAGGCTTCATTCTTAACTCGTTCAAATTTGAAAACAACTTGTAGCTTCATTCTTGACCCGTTTGTACATGGAAACAAGTTGTAAACTCATGTAGGATCATTCTTAGCTCGTTTGAACATGAAAACAATTCGTAGCAATTTGAGACTTCATTCTTGACTAGTTCGAACATTAAAACAACTTGTAGCTTCATTCTTGACCCGTTTGTATATGGAAACAACTTGTAAACTCTTGTAGGATCATTCTTAACTCATTTGAACATGAAAAAAATTCATAGCAATTTGAGGCTTCATTCTTAACTCGTTCGAACATTAAAACAACTTGTAGCTTCATTCTTGATCCGTTTGTACATGGAAACAACTTGTCAACCCTTGTAGGAGCATTATTGGCTCGTTTGAACATGAAAACAAGTTGCAACAATTTGAGGCTTCATTCTTCACTCGTTCAAACTTGAAAACAACTTAGAGCTTCATTGTTGACCCGTTTGTACACGCAAACAACTTGTAAACTCTTGTAGGATCATTCTTAGCTCGTTTGAACATGAAAATAATTCATTGCAATTTAAGGCTTCATTCTTGACTCGTTCGTACTTGAAAACAAGTTGTAGCTTCATGCTTGACCCGTTTGTACGTGGAAATAACTTGTAAACTCTTGTAGGATCATTCTTATCTCATTTGAACATGAATATAAATTGTAACAATTTGAGGCTTCATTCTTAACTCGTTCAAACTTGAAAACAACTTGTAGCTTCATTCTTGACCCGTTTGTACATGGAAGCAAGTTGTAAACTCATGTAGGATCATTCTTAGCTCGTTTGAACATGAAAACAATTCGTAGCAATTTGAGACTTCATTCTTGACTAGTTCGAACATTAAAACAACTAGTAGCTTCATTCTTGACCCGTTTGTACATGGAAACAACTTGTAAACTCTTGTAGGATCATTCTTAACTCATTTGAACATGAAAAAAATTCATAGCAATTTGAGGCTTCATTCTTAACTCGTTCGAACATTAAAACAACTTGTAGCTTCATTCTTGATCCGTTTGTACATGGAAACAACTTGTCAACCCTTGCAGGAGCATTATTGGCTCGTTTGAACATGAAAACAAGTTTCAACAATTTGAGGCTTCATTCTTCACTCGTTCAAACTTGAAAACAACTTAGAGCTTCATTGTTGACCCGTTTGTACACGTAAACAACTTGTAAACTCTTGTAGGATCATTCTTAGCTCGTTTGAACATGAAAATAATTCATAGTAATTTAAGGATTCATTCTTGACTCGTTCGAACTTGAAAACAAGTTGTAGCTTCATTCTTGACCCGTTTGTACGTGGAAACAACTTGTAAACTCTTGTAGGATCATTCTTAACTCATTTGAACATGACTATAAATTGTAACAATTTGAGGCTTCATTCTTAAATCGTTCAAACTTGAAAACAACTTGTAGCTTCATTCTTGACCCGTTTGTACATGGAAACAAGTTGTAAACTCATGTAGGATCATTCTTAGCTCGTTTGAACATGAAAACAATTCGTAGCAATTTGAGACTTCATTCTTGACTAGTTCGAACATTAAAACAACTTGTAGCTTCATTCTTGACCCGTTTGTACATGGAAACAACTTGTAAACTCTTGTAGGATCATTCTTAACTCATTTGAACATGAAAAAAATTCATAGCAATTTGAGGCTTCATTCTTAACTCGTTCGAACATTAAAACAACTTGTAGCTTCATTCTTGATCCGTTTGTACATGGAAACAACTTGTCAACCCTTGCAGGAGCATTATTGGCTCGTTTGAACATGAAAACAAGTTGCAACAATTTGAGGCTTCATTCTTCACTCGTTCAAACTTGAAAACAACTTAGAGCTTCATTGTTGACCCGTTTGTACACGCAAACAACTTGTAAACTCTTGTAGGATCATTCTTAGCTCGTTTGAACATGAAAATAATTCATAGCAATTTAAGGCTTCATTCTTGACTCGTTCGTACTTGAAAACAAGTTGTAGCTTCATGCTTGACCCGTTTGTACGTGGAAACAACTTGTAAACTCTTGTAGGATCATTCTTAACTCATTTGAACATGAATATAAATTGTAACAATTTGAGGCTTCATTCTTAACTCGTTCAAACTTGAAAACAACTTGTAGCTTCATTCTTGACCCGTTTGTACATGGAAACAAGTTGTAAACTCATGTAGGATCATTCTTAGCTCGTTTGAACATGAAAACAATTCGTAGCAATTTGAGACTTCATTCTTGACTAGTTCGAACATTAAAACAACTTGTAGCTTCATTCTTGACCCGTTTGTATATGGAAACAACTTGTAAACTCTTGTAGGATCATTCTTAACTCATTTGAACATGAAAAAAATTCATAGCAATTTGAGGCTTCATTCTTAACTCGTTCGAACATTAAAACAACTTGTAGCTTCATTCTTGATCCGTTTGTACATGGAAACAACTTGTCAACCCTTGTAGGAGCATTATTGGCTCGTTTGAACATGAAAACAAGTTGCAACAATTTGAGGCTTCATTCTTCACTCGTTCAAACTTGAAAACAACTTAGAGCTTCATTGTTGACCCGTTTGTACACGCAAACAACTTGTAAACTCTTGTAGGATCATTCTTAGCTCGTTTGAACATGAAAATAATTCATTGCAATTTAAGGCTTCATTCTTGACTCGTTCGTACTTGAAAACAAGTTGTAGCTTCATGCTTGACCCGTTTGTACGTGGAAATAACTTGTAAACTCTTGTAGGATCATTCTTATCTCATTTGAACATGAATATAAATTGTAACAATTTGAGGCTTCATTCTTAACTCGTTCAAACTTTAAAACAACTTGTAGCTTCATTCTTGACCCGTTTGTACATGGAAGCAAGTTGTAAACTCATGTAGGATCATTCTTAGCTCGTTTGAACATGAAAACAATTCGTAGCAATTTGAGACTTCATTCTTGACTAGTTCGAACATTAAAACAACTAGTAGCTTCATTCTTGACCCGTTTGTACATGGAAACAACTTGTAAACTCTTGTAGGATCATTCTTAACTCATTTGAACATGAAAAAAATTCATAGCAATTTGAGGCTTCATTCTTAACTCGTTCGAACATTAAAACAACTTGTAGCTTCATTCTTGATCCGTTTGTACATGGAAACAACTTGTCAACCCTTGCAGGAGCATTATTGGCTCGTTTGAACATGAAAACAAGTTTCAACAATTTGAGGCTTCATTCTTCACTCGTTCAAACTTGAAAACAACTTAGAGCTTCATTGTTGACCCGTTTGTACACGTAAACAACTTGTAAACTCTTGTAGGATCATTCTTAGCTCGTTTGAACATGAAAATAATTTATAGTAATTTAAGGATTCATTCTTAACTCGTTCGAACTTGAAAACAAGTTGTAGCTTCATTCTTGACCCGTTTGTACGTGGAAACAACTTGTAAACTCTTGTAGGATCATTCTTAACTCATTTGAACATGACTATAAATTGTAACAATTTGAGGCTTCATTCTTAAATCGTTCAAACTTGAAAACAACTTGTAGCTTCATTCTTGACCCGTTTGTACATGGAAACAAGTTGTAAACTCATGTAGGATCATTCTTAGCTCGTTTGAACATGAAAACAATTCGTAGCAATTTGAGACTTCATTCTTGACTAGTTCGAACATTAAAACAACTTGTAGCTTCATTCTTGACCCGTTTGTACATGGAAACAACTTGTAAACTCTTGTAGGATCATTCTTAACTCATTTGAACATGAAAAAAATTCATAGCAATTTGAGGCTTCATTCTTAACTCGTTCGAACATTAAAACAACTTGTAGCTTCATTCTTGATCCGTTTGTACATGAAAACAACTTGTCAACCCTTGCAGGAGCATTATTGGCTCGTTTGAACATGAAAACAAGTTTCAACAATTTGAGGCTTCATTCTTCACTCGTTCAAACTTGAAAACAACTTAGAGCTTCATTGTTGACCCGTTTGTACACGTAAACAACTTGTAAACTCTTGTAGGATCATTCTTAGCTCGTTTGAACATGAAAATAATTCATAGCAATTTAAGGCTTCATTCTTGACTCGTTCGAACTTGAAAACAAGTTGTAGCTTCATTCTTGACCCGTTTGTACGTGAAACAACTTGTAAACTCTTGTAGAATCATTCTTAACTCATTTGAACATGAATATAAATTGTAACAATTTGAGGCTTCATTCTTAACTCGTTCAAACTTGAAAACAACTTGTAGCTTCATTCTTGACCCGTTTGTACATGGAAACAAGTTGTAAACTCATGTAGGATCATTCTTAGCTCGTTTGAACATGAAAACAATTCGTAGCAATTTGAGACTTCATTCTTGACTAGTTTGAACATTAAAACAACTTGTAGCTTCATTCTTGACCCGTTTGTACATGGAAACAACTTGTAAACTCTTGTAGGATCATTCTTAACTCATTTGAACATGAAAAAAATTCATAGCAATTTGAGGCTTCATTCTTAACTCGTTCGAACATTAAAACAACTTGTAGCTTCATTCTTGATCCGTTTGTACATGGAAACAACTTGTCAACCCTTGCAGGAGCATTATTGGCTCGTTTGAACATGAAAACAAGTTTCAACAATTTGAGGCTTCATTCTTCACTCGTTCAAACTTGAAAACAACTTAGAGCTTCATTGTTGACCCGTTTGTACACGTAAACAACTTGTAAACTCTTGTAGGATCATTCTTAGCTCGTTTGAACATGAAAATAATTCATAGTAATTTAAGGATTCATTCTTGACTCGTTCGAACTTGAAAACAAGTTGTAGCTTCATTCTTGACTCGTTTGTACGTGGAAACAACTTGTCAACCCTTGTAGGAGCATTATTGGCTCGTTTGAACATGAAAACAAGTTGCAACAATTTGAGGCTTCATTCTTCACTCGTTCAAACTTGAAAACAACTTAGAGCTTCATTGTTGACCCGTTTGTACACGCAAACAACTTGTAAACTCTTGTAGGATCATTCTTAGCTCGTTTGAACATGAAAATAATTCATTACAATTTAAGGCTTCATTCTTGACTCGTTCGTACTTGAAAACAAGTTGTAGCTTCATGCTTGACCCGTTTGTACGTGGAAACAACTTGTAAACTCTTGTAGGATCATTCTTAACTCATTTGAACATGAATATAAATTGTAACAATTTGAGGCTTCATTCTTAACTCGTTCAAACTTGAAAACAACTTGTAGCTTCATTCTTGACCCGTTTGTACATGGAAACAAGTTGTAAACTCATGTAGGATCATTCTTAGCTCGTTTGAACATGAAAACAATTCGTAGCAATTTGAGACTTCATTCTTGACTAGTTCGAACATTAAAACAACTAGTAGCTTCATTCTTGACCCGTTTGTACATGGAAACAACTTGTAAACTCTTGTAGGATCATTCTTAACTCATTTGAACATGAAAAAAATTCATAGCAATTTGAGGCTTCATTCTTAACTCGTTCGAACATAAAAACAACTTGTAGCTTCATTCTTGATCCGTTTGTACATGGAAACAACTTGTCAACCCTTGCAGGAGCATTATTGGCTCGTTTGAACATGAAAACAAGTTTCAACAATTTGAGGCTTCATTCTTCACTCGTTCAAACTTGAAAACAACTTAGAGCTTCATTGTTGACCCGTTTGTACACGTAAACAACTTGTAAACTCTTGTAGGATCATTCTTAGCTCGTTTGAACATGAAAATAATTCATAGTAATTTAAGGATTCATTCTTGACTCGTTCGAACTTGAAAACAAGTTGTAGCTTCATTCTTGACCCGTTTGTACGTGGAAACAACTTGTAAACTCTTGTAGGATCATTCTTAACTCATTTGAACATGACTATAAATTGTAACAATTTGAGGCTTCATTCTTAAATCGTTCAAACTTGAAAACAACTTGTAGCTTCATTCTTGACCCGTTTGTACATGGAAACAAGTTGTAAACTCATGTAGGATCATTCTTAGCTCGTTTGAACATGAAAACAATTCGTAGCAATTTGAGACTTCATTCTTGACTAGTTCGAACATTAAAACAACTTGTAGCTTCATTCTTGACCCGTTTGTACATGGAAACAACTTGTAAACTCTTGTAGGATCATTCTTAACTCATTTGAACATGAAAAAAATTCATAGCAATTTGAGGCTTCATTCTTAACTCGTTCGAACATTAAAACAACTTGTAGCTTCATTCTTGATCCGTTTGTACATGGAAACAACTTGTCAACCCTTGCAGGAGCATTATTGGCTCGTTTGAACATGAAAACAAGTTTCAACAATTTGAGGCTTCATTCTTCACTCGTTCAAACTTGAAAACAACTTAGAGCTTCATTGTTGACCCGTTTGTACACGTAAACAACTTGTAAACTCTTGTAGGATCATTCTTAGCTCGTTTGAACATGAAAATAATTCATAGTAATTTAAGGATTGATTCTTGACTCGTTCGAACTTGAAAACAAGTTGTAGCTTCATTCTTGACCCGTTTGTACGTGGAAACAACTTGTAAACTCTTGTAGGATCATTCTTAACTCATTTGAACATGACTATAAATTGTAACAATTTGAGGCTTCATTCTTAAATCGTTCAAACTTGAAAACAACTTGTAGCTTCATTCTTGACCCGTTTGTACATGGAAACAAGTTGTAAACTCATGTAGGATCATTCTTAGCTCGTTTGAACATGAAAACAATTCGTAGCAATTTGAGACTTCATTCTTGACTAGTTCGAACATTAAAACAACTTGTAGCTTCATTCTTGACCCGTTTGTACATGGAAACAACTTGTAAACTCTTGTAGGATCATTCTTAACTCATTTGAACATGAAAAAAATTCATAGCAATTTGAGGCTTCATTCTTAACTCGTTCGAACATTAAAACAACTTGTAGCTTCATTCTTGATCCGTTTGTACATGGAAACAACTTGTCAACCCTTGCAGGAGCATTATTGGCTCGTTTGAACATGAAAACAAGTTTCAACAATTTGAGGCTTCATTCTTCACTCGTTCAAACTTGAAAACAACATAGAGCTTCATTGTTGACCCGTTTGTACACGTAAACAACTTGTAAATTCTTGTAGGATCATTCTTAGCTCGTTTGAACATGAAAAGAATTCATAGTAATTTAAGGATTCATTCTTGACTCGTTCGAACTTGAAAACAAGTTGTAGCTTCATTCTTGACCCGTTTGTACGTGGAAACAACTTGTAAACTCTTGTAGGATCATTCTTAACTCATTTGAACATGACTATAAATTGTAACAATTTGAGGCTTCATTCTTAAATCGTTCAAACTTGAAAACAACTTGTAGCTTCATTCTTGACCCGTTTGTACATGGAAACAAGTTGTAAACTCATGTAGGATCATTCTTAGCTCGTTTGAACATGAAAACAATTCGTAGCAATTTGAGACTTCATTCTTGACTAGTTCGAACATTAAAACAACTTGTAGCTTCATTCTTGACCCGTTTGTACATGGAAACAACTTGTAAACTCTTGTAGGATCATTCTTAACTCATTTGAACATGAAAAAAATTCATAGCAATTTGAGGCTTCATTCTTAACTCGTTCGAACATTAAAACAACTTGTAGCTTCATTCTTGATCCGTTTGTACATGGAAACAACTTGTCAACCCTTGGAGGAGCATTATTGGCTCATTTGAACATGAAAACAAGTTGCAACAATTTGAGGCTTCATTCTTCACTCGTTCAAACTTGAAAACAACTTAGAGCTTCATTGTTGACCCGTTTGTACACGCAAACAACTTGTAAACTCTTGTAGGATCATTCTTAGCTCGTTTGAACATGAAAATAATTCATTGCAATTTAAGGCTTCATTCTTGACTCGTTCGTACTTGAAAACAAGTTGTAGCTTCATGCTTGACCCGTTTGTACGTGGAAACAACTTGTAAACTCTTGTAGGATCATTCTTAACTCATTTGAACATGAATATAAATTGTAACAATTTGAGGCTTCATTCTTAACTCGTTCAAACTTGAAAACAACTTGTAGCTTCATTCTTGACCCGTTTGTTCATGGAAACAAGTTGTAAACTCATGTAGGATCATTCTTAGCTCGTTTGAACATGAAAATAATTCGTAGCAATTTGAGACTTCATTCTTGACTAGTTCGAACATTAAAACAACTAGTAGCTTCATTCTTGACCCGTTTGTACATGGAAACAACTTGTAAACTCTTGTAGGATCATTCTTAACTCATTTGAACATGAAAAAAATTCATAGCAATTTGAGGCTTCATTCTTAACTCGTTCGAACATTAAAACAACTTGTAGCTTCATTCTTGATCCGTTTGTACATGGAAACAACTTGTCAACCCTTGCAGGAGCATTATTGGCTCGTTTGAACATGAAAACAAGTTTCAACAATTTGAGGCTTCATTCTTCACTCGTTCAAACTTGAAAACAACTTAGAGCTTCATTGTTGACCCGTTTGTACACGTAAACAACTTGTAAACTCTTGTAGGATCATTCTTAGCTCGTTTGAACATGAAAATAATTCATAGTAATTTAAGGATTCATTCTTGACTCGTTCGAACTTGAAAACAAGTTGTAGCTTCATTCTTGACCCGTTTGTACGTGGAAACAACTTGTAAACTCTTGTAGGATCATTCTTAACTCATTTGAACATGACTATAAATTGTAACAATTTGAGGCTTCATTCTTAAATCGTTCAAACTTGAAAACAACTTGTAGCTTCATTCTTGACCCGTTTGTACATGGAAACAAGTTGTAAACTCATGTAGGATCATTCTTAGCTCGTTTGAACATGAAAACAATTCGTAGCAATTTGAGACTTCATTCTTGACTAGTTCGAACATTAAAACAACTTGTAGCTTCATTCTTGACCCGTTTGTACATGGAAACAACTTGTAAACTCTTGTAGGATCATTCTTAACTCATTTGAATATGAAAATAAGTTGTAACAATTGGAGGGTTCATTCTTAACTCGTTCAAACTTGAAAACAACTTGTAGCTTCATTCTTGACCCGTTTGTACATGGAAACAAGTTGTAAACTCATGTAGGATCATTCTTAGCACGTTTGAACATGAAAACAATTCGTAGCAATTTGAGACTTCATTCTTGACTAGTTCGAACATTAAAACAACTTGTAGCTTCATTCTTGACCCGTTTGTACATGGAAACAAGTTGTAAACTCATGTAGGATCATTCTTAGCTCGTTTGAACATGAAAACAATTCGTAGCAATTTGAGGCTTCATTCTTAACTCGTTCGAACATTAAAACAACTTGTAGCTTCATTCTTGATCCGTTTGTACATGGAAACAACTTGTCAACCCTTGTAGGAGCATTATTGGCTCGTTTGAACATGAAAACAAGTTTCAACAATTTGAGGCTTCATTCTTCACTCGTTCAAACTTGAAAACAACTTAGAGCTTCATTGTTGACCCGTTTGTACACGTAAACAACTTGTAAACTCTTGTAGGATCATTCTTAGCTCGTTTGAACATGAAAATAATTCATAGTAATTTAAGGATTCATTCTTGACTCGTTCGAACTTGAAAACAAGTTGTAGCTTCATTCTTGACCCGTTTGTACGTGGAAACAACTTGTAAACTCTTGTAGGATCATTCTTAACTCATTTGAACATGACTATAAATTGTAACAATTTGAGGCTTCATTCTTAAATCGTTCAAACTTGAAAACAACTTGTAGCTTCATTCTTGACCCGTTTGTACATGGAAACAAGTTGTAAACTCATGTAGGATCATTCTTAGCTCGTTTGAACATGAAAACAATTCGTAGCAATTTGAGACTTCATTCTTGACTAGTTCGAACATTAAAACAACTTGTAGCTTCATTCTTGACCCGTTTGTACATGGAAACAACTTGTAAACTCTTGTAGGATCATTCTTAACTCATTTGAATATGAAAATAAGTTGTAACAATTGGAGGGTTCATTCTTAACTCGTTCAAACTTGAAAACAACTTGTAGCTTCATTCTTGACCCGTTTGTACATGGAAACAAGTTGTAAACTCATGTAGGATCATTCTTAGCACGTTTGAACATGAAAACAATTCGTAGCAATTTGAGACTTCATTCTTGACTAGTTCGAACATTAAAACAACTTGTAGCTTCATTCTTGACCCGTTTGTACATGGAAACAAGTTGTAAACTCATGTAGGATCATTCTTAGCTCGTTTGAACATGAAAACAATTCGTAGCAATTTGAGACTTCATTCTTGACGAGTTCGAACATTAAAACAACTTGTAGCTTCATTCTTGACCCGTTTGTACATGGAAACAACTTGTAAACTCTTGTAGGATCATTCTTAACTCATTTGAACATGAAAAAAATTCATAGCAATTTGAGGCTTCATTCTTAACTCGTTCGAACATTAAAACAACTTGTAGCTTCATTCTTGATCCGTTTGTACATGGAAACAACTTGTCAACCCTTGTAGGAGCATTATTGGCTCGTTTGAACATGAAAACAAGTTGCAACAATTTGAGGCTTCATTCTTCACTCGTTCAAACTTGAAAACAACTTAGAGCTTCATTGTTGACCCGTTTGTACACGCAAACAACTTGTAAACTCTTGTAGGATCATTCTTAGCTCGTTTGAACATGAAAATAATTCATTGCAATTTAAGGCTTCATTCTTGACTCGTTCGTACTTGAAAACAAGTTGTAGCTTCATGCTTGACCCGTTTGTACGTGGAAACAACTTGTAAACTCTTGTAGGATCATTCTTAAATCATTTGAACATGAATATAAATTGTAACAATTTGAGGCTTCATTCTTAACTCGTTCAAACTTGAAAACAACTTGTAGCTTCATTCTTGACCCGTTTGTACATGGAAACAAGTTGTAAACTCATGTAGGATCATTCTTAGCTCGTTTGAACATGAAAACAATTCGTAGCAATTTGAGACTTCATTCTTGACTAGTTCGAACATTAAAACAACTAGTAGCTTCATTCTTGACCCGTTTGTACATGGAAACAACTTGTAAACTCTTGTAGGATCATTCTTAACTCATTTGAACATGAAAAAAATTCATAGAAATTTGAGGCTTCATTCTTAACTCGTTCGAACATTAAAACAACTTGTAGCTTCATTCTTGATCCGTTTGTACATGGAAACAACTTGTCAACCCTTGTAGGAGCATTATTGGCTCGTTTGAACATGAAAACAAGTTGCAACAATATGAGGCTTCATTCTTCACTCGTTCAAACTTGAAAACAACTTAGAGCTTCATTGTTGACCCGTTTGTACACGGAAACAACTTGTAAACTCTTGTAGGATCATTCTTAGCTCGTTTGAACATGAAAATAATTCATAGCAATTTAAGGCTTCATTCTTGACTCGTTCGAACTTGAAAACAAGTTGTAGCTTCATTCTTGACCCGTTTGTACGTGAAACAACTTGTAAACTCTTGTAGAATCATTCTTAACTCATTTGAACATGAATATAAATTGTAACAATTTGAGGCTTCATTCTTAACTCGTTCAAACTTGAAAACAACTTGTAGCTTCATTCTTGACCCGTTTGTACATGGAAACAACTTGTAAACTCTTGTAGGATCATTCTTAACTCATTTGAACATGAAAAAAATTCATAGCAATTTGAGGCTTCATTCTTAACTCGTTCGAACATTAAAACAACTTGTAGCTTCATTCTTGATCCGTTTGTACATGGAAACAACTTGTCAACCCTTGTAGGAGCATTATTGGCTCGTTTGAACATGAAAACAAGTTGCAACAATTTGAGGCTTTATTCTTCACTCGTTCAAACTTGAAAACAACTTAGAGCTTCATTGTTGACCCGTTTGTACACGGAAACAACTTGTAAACTCTTGTAGGATCATTCTTAGCTCGTTTGAACATGAAAATAATTCATAGCAATTTAAGGCTTCATTCTTGACTCGTTCGAACTTGAAAACAAGTTGTAGCTTCATTCTTGACCCGTTTGTACGTGAAACAACTTGAAAACTCTTGTAGAATCATTCTTAACTCATTTGAACATGAATATAAACTGTAACAATTTGAGGCTTCATTCTTAACTCGTTCAAACTTGAAAACAACTTGTAGCTTCATTCTTGACCCGTTTGTACATGGAAACAAGTTGTAAACTCATGTAGGATCATTCTTAGCACGTTTGAACATGAAAACAATTCGTAGCAATTTGAGACTTCATTCTTGACTAGTTCGAACATTAAAACAACTTGTAGCTTCATTCTTGACCCATTTGTACATGGAAACAAGTTGTAAACTCATGTAGGATCATTCTTAGCTCGTTTGAACATGAAAACAATTCGTAGCAATTTGAGACTTCATTCTTGACTAGTTCGAACATTAAAACAACTTGTAGCTTCATTCTTGACCCGTTTGTACATAGAAACAACTTGTAAACTCTTGTAGGATCATTCTTAACTCATTTGAACATGAAAAAAATTCATAGCAATTTGAGGCTTCATTCTTAACTCGTTCGAACATTAAAACAACTTGTAGCTTCATTCTTGATCCGTTTGTACATGGAAACAACTTTTCAACCCTTGTAGGAGCATTATTGGCTCGTTTGAACATGAAAACAAGTTGCAACAATTTGAGGCTTCATTCTTCACTCGTTCAAACTTGAAAACAACTTAGAGCTTCATTGTTGACCCATTTGTACACGTAAACAACTTGTAAACTCTTGTAGGATCATTCTTAGCTCGTTTGAACATGAAAATAATTCATAGTAATTTAAGGATTCATTCTTGACTCGTTCGAACTTGAAAACAAGTTGTAGCTTCATTCTTGACCCGTTTGTACGTGGAAACAACTTGTAAACTCTTGTAGGATCATTCTTAACTCATTTAAACATGACTATAAATTGTAACAATTTGAGGCTTCATTCTTAAATCGTTCAAACTTGAAAATAACTTGTAGCTTCATTCTTGACCCGTTTGTACATGGAAACAAGTTGTAAACTCATGTAGGATCATTCTTAGCTCGTTTGAACATGAAAACAATTCGTAGCAATTTGAGACTTCATTCTTGACTAGTTCGAACATTAAAACAACTTGTAGCTTCATTCTTAAATCGTTCAAACTTGAAAACAACTTGTAGCTTCATTCTTGACCCGTTTGTACATGGAAACAAGTTGTAAACTCATGTAGGATCATTCTTAGCTCGTTTGAACATGAAAACAATTCGTAGCAATTTGAGACTTCATTCTTGACTAGTTCGAACATTAAAACAACTTGTAGCTTCATTCTTGACCCGTTTGTACATGGAAACAACTTGTAAACTCTTGTAGGATCATTCTTAACTCATTTGAATATGAAAATAAGTTGTAACAATTGGAGGGTTCATTCTTAACTCGTTCAAACTTGAAAACAACTTGTAGCTTCATTCTTGACCCGTTTGTACATGGAAACAAGTTGTAAACTCATGTAGGATCATTCTTAGCACGTTTGAACATGAAAACAATTCGTAGCAATTTGAGACTTCATTCTTGACTAGTTCGAACATTAAAACAACTTGTAGCTTCATTCTTGACCCGTTTTTACATGGAAACAAGTTGTAAACTCATGTAGGATCATTCTTAGCTCGTTTGAACATGAAAACAATTCGTAGCAATTTGAGACTTCATTCTTGACTAGTTCGAACATTAAAACAACTTGTAGCTTCATTCTTGACCCGTTTGTACATGGAAACAACTTGTAAACTCTTGTAGGATCATTCTTAACTCATTTGAACATGAAAAAAATTCATAGCAATTTGAGGCTTCATTCTTAACTCGTTCGAACATTAAAACAACTTGTAGCTTCATTCTTGATCCGTTTGTACATGGAAACAACTTGTCAACCCTTGTAGGAGCATTATTGGCTCGTTTGAACATGAAAACAAGTTGCAACAATTTGAGGCTTCATTCTTCACTCGTTCAAACTTGAAAACAACTTAGAGCTTCATTGTTGACCCGTTTGTACACGCAAACAACTTGTAAACTCTTGTAGGATCATTCTTAGCTCGTTTGAACATGAAAATAATTCATTGCAATTTAAGGCTTCATTCTTGACTCGTTCGTACTTGAAAACAAGTTGTAGCTTCATGCTTGACCCGTTTGTACGTGGAAACAACTTGTAAACTCTTGTAGGATCATTCTTAAATCATTTGAACATGAATATAAATTGTAACAATTTGAGGCTTCATTCTTAACTCGTTCAAACTTGAAAACAACTTGTAGCTTCATTCTTGACCCGTTTGTACATGGAAACAAGTTGTAAACTCATGTAGGATCATTCTTAGCTCGTTTGAACATGAAAACAATTCGTAGCAATTTGAGACTTCATTCTTGACTAGTTCGAACATTAAAACAACTAGTAGCTTCATTCTTGACCTGTTTGTACATGGAAACAACTTGTAAACTCTTGTAGGATCATTCTTAACTCATTTGAACATGAAAAAAATTCATAGAAATTTGAGGCTTCATTCTTAACTCGTTCGAACATTAAAACAACTTGTAGCTTCATTCTTGATCCGTTTGTACATGGAAACAACTTGTCAACCCTTGTAGGAGCATTATTGGCTCGTTTGAACATGAAAACAAGTTGCAACAATATGAGGCTTCATTCTTCACTCGTTCAAACTTGAAAACAACTTAGAGCTTCATTGTTGACCCGTTTGTACACGGAAACAACTTGTAAACTCTTGTAGGATCATTCTTAGCTCGTTTGAACATGAAAATAATTCATAGCAATTTAAGGCTTCATTCTTGACTCGTTCGAACTTGAAAACAAGTTGTAGCTTCATTCTTGACCCGTTTGTACGTGAAACAACTTGTAAACTCTTGTAGAATCATTCTTAACTCATTTGAACATGAATATAAATTGTAACAATTTGAGGCTTCATTCTTAACTCGTTCAAACTTGAAAACAACTTGTAGCTTCATTCTTGACCCGTTTGTACATGGAAACAACTTGTAAACTCTTGTAGGATCATTGTTAACTCATTTGAACATGAAAAAAATTCATAGCAATTTGAGGCTTCATTCTTAACTCGTTCGAACATTAAAACAACTTGTAGCTTCATTCTTGATCCGTTTGTACATGGAAACAACTTGTCAACCCTTGTAGGAGCATTATTGGCTCGTTTGAACATGAAAACAAGTTGCAACAATATGAGGCTTCATTCTTCACTCGTTCAAACTTGAAAACAACTTAGAGCTTCATTGTTGACCCGTTTGTACACGGAAACAACTTGTAAACTCTTGTAGGATCATTCTTAGCTCGTTTGAACATGAAAATAATTCATAGCAATTTAAGGCTTCATTCTTGACTCGTTCGAACTTGAAAACAAGTTGTAGCTTCATTCTTGACCCGTTTGTACGTGAAACAACTTGTAAACTCTTGTAGAATCATTCTTAACTCATTTGAACATGAATATAAATTGTAACAATTTGAGGCTTCATTCTTAACTCGTTCAAACTTGAAAACAACTTGTAGCTTCATTCTTGACCCGTTTGTACATGGAAACAAGTTGTAAACTCATGTAGGATCATTCTTAGCTCGTTTGAACATGAAAACAATTCGTAGCAATTTGAGACTTCATTCTTGACTAGTTCGAACATTAAAACAACTAGTAGCTTCATTCTTGACCTGTTTGTACATGGAAACAACTTGTAAACTCTTGTAGGATCATTCTTAACTCATTTGAACATGAAAAAAATTCATAGAAATTTGAGGCTTCATTCTTAACTCGTTCGAACATTAAAACAACTTGTAGCTTCATTCTTGATCCGTTTGTACATGGAAACAACTTGTCAACCCTTGTAGGAGCATTATTGGCTCGTTTGAACATGAAAACAAGTTGCAACAATATGAGGCTTCATTCTTCACTCGTTCAAACTTGAAAACAACTTAGAGCTTCATTGTTGACCCGTTTGTACACGGAAACAACTTGTAAACTCTTGTAGGATCATTCTTAGCTCGTTTGAACATGAAAATAATTCATAGCAATTTAAGGCTTCATTCTTGACTCGTTCGAACTTGAAAACAAGTTGTAGCTTCATTCTTGACCCGTTTGTACGTGAAACAACTTGTAAACTCTTGTAGAATCATTCTTAACTCATTTGAACATGAATATAAATTGTAACAATTTGAGGCTTCATTCTTAACTCGTTCAAACTTGAAAACAACTTGTAGCTTCATTCTTGACCCGTTTGTACATGGAAACAACTTGTAAACTCTTGTAGGATCATTGTTAACTCATTTGAACATGAAAAAAATTCATAGCAATTTGAGGCTTCATTCTTAACTCGTTCGAACATTAAAACAACTTGTAGCTTCATTCTTGATCCGTTTGTACATGGAAACAACTTGTCAACCCTTGTAGGAGCATTATTGGCTCGTTTGAACATGAAAACAAGTTGCAACAATTTGAGGCTTTATTCTTCACTCGTTCAAACTTGAAAACAACTTAGAGCTTCATTGTTGACCCGTTTGTACACGGAAACAACTTGTAAACTCTTGTAGGATCATTCTTAGCTCGTTTGAACATGAAAATAATTCATAGCAATTTAAGGCTTCATTCTTGACTCGTTCGAACTTGAAAACAAGTTGTAGCTTCATTCTTGACCCGTTTGTACGTGAAACAACTTGAAAACTCTTGTAGAATCATTCTTAACTCATTTGAACATGAATATAAACTGTAACAATTTGAGGCTTCATTCTTAACTCGTTCAAACTTGAAAACAACTTGTAGCTTCATTCTTGACCCGTTTGTACATGGAAACACGTTGTAAACTCATGTAGAATCATTCTTAGCTCGTTTGAACATGAAAACAATTCGTAGCAATTTGAGACTTCATTCTTGACTAGTTCGAACATTAAAACAACTTGTAGCTTCATTCTTGACCCGTTTGTACATGGAAACAACTTGAAAACTCTTGTAGGATCATTCTTAACTCATGTGAACATGAAAAAAATTCATAGCAATTTGAGGCTTCATTCTTAACTCGTTCGAACATTAAAACAACTTGTAGCTTCATTCTTGATCCGTTTGTACATGGAAACAACTTGTCAACCCTTGTAGGAGCATTATTGGCTCGTTTGAACATGAAAACAAGTTGCAACAATTTGAGGCTTCATTCTTCACTCGTTCAAACTTGAAAACAACTTAGAGCTTCATTGTTGACCCGTTTGTACACGCAAACAACTTGTAAACTCTTGTAGGATCATTCTTAGCTCGTTTGAACATGAAAATAATTCATTGCAATTTAAGGCTTCATTCTTGACTCGTTCATACTTGAAAACAAGTTGTAGCTTCATGCTTGACCCGTTTGTACGTGGAAACAACTTGTAAACTCTTGTAGGATCATTCTTAAATCATTTGAACATGAATATAAATTGTAACAATTTGAGGCTTCATTCTTAACTCGTTCAAACTTGAAAACAACTTGTAGCTTCATTCTTGACCCGTTTGTACATGGAAACAAGTTGTAAACTCATGTAGGATCATTCTTAGCTCGTTTGAACATGAAAACAATTCGTAGCAATTTGAGACTTCATTCTTGACTAGTTCGAACATTAAAACAACTAGTAGCTTCATTCTTGACCCGTTTGTACATGGAAACAACTTGTAAACTCTTGTAGGATCATTCTTAACTCATTTGAACATGAAAAAAATTCATAGAAATTTGAGGCTTCATTCTTAAGTCGTTCGAACATTAAAACAACTTGTAGCTTCATTCTTGATCCGTTTGTACATGGAAACAACTTGTCAACCCTTGTAGGAGCATTATTGGCTCGTTTGAACATGAAAACAAGTTGCAACAATATGAGGCTTCATTCTTCACTCGTTCAAACTTGAAAACAACTTAGAGCTTCATTGTTGACCCGTTTGTACACGGAAACAACTTGTAAACTCTTGTAGGATCATTCTTAGCTCGTTTGAACATGAAAATAATTCATAGCAATTTAAGGCTTCATTCTTGACTCGTTCGAACTTGAAAACAAGTTGTAGCTTCATTCTTGACCCGTTTGTACGTGAAACAACTTGTAAACTCTTGTAGAATCATTCTTAACTCATTTGAACATGAATATAAATTGTAACAATTTGAGGCTTCATTCTTAACTCGTTCAAACTTGAAAACAACTTGTAGCTTCATTCTTGACCCGTTTGTACATGGAAACAACTTGTAAACTCTTGTAGGATCATTCTTAACTCATTTGAACATGAAAAAAATTCATAGCAATTTGAGGCTTCATTCTTAACTCGTTCGAACATTAAAACAACTTGTAGCTTCATTCTTGATCCGTTTGTACATGGAAACAACTTGTCAACCCTTGTAGGAGCATTATTGGCTCGTTTGAACATGAAAACAAGTTACAACAATTTGAGGCTTCATTCTTCACTCGTTCAAACTTGAAAACAACTTAGAGCTTCATTGTTGACCCGTTTGTACACGGAAACAACTTGTAAACTCTTGTAGGATCATTCTTAGCTCGTTTGAACATGAAAATAATTCATAGCAATTTAAGGCTTCATTCTTGACTCGTTCGAACTTGAAAACAAGTTGTAGCTTCATTCTTGACCCGTTTGTACGTGAAACAACTTGAAAACTCTTGTAGAATCATTCTTAACTCATTTGAACATGAATATAAACTGTAACAATTTGAGGCTTCATTCTTAACTCGTTCAAACTTGAAAACAACTTGTAGCTTCATTCTTGACCCGTTTGTACATGGAAACAAGTTGTAAACTCATGTAGGATCATTCTTAGCACGTTTGAACATGAAAACAATTCGTAGCAATTTGAGACTTCATTCTTGACTAGTTCGAACATTAAAACAACTTGTAGCTTCATTCTTGACCCATTTGTACATGGAAACAAGTTGTAAACTCATGTAGGATCATTCTTAGCTCGTTTGAACATGAAAACAATTCGTAGCAATTTGAGACTTCATTCTTGACTAGTTCGAACATTAAAACAACTTGTAGCTTCATTCTTGACCCGTTTGTACATAGAAACAACTTGTAAACTCTTGTAGGATCATTCTTAACTCATTTGAACATGAAAAAAATTCATAGCAATTTGAGGCTTCATTCTTAACTCGTTCGAACATTAAAACAACTTGTAGCTTCATTCTTGATCCGTTTGTACATGGAAACAACTTTTCAACCCTTGTAGGAGCATTATTGGCTCGTTTGAACATGAAAACAAGTTGCAACAATTTGAGGCTTCATTCTTCACTCGTTCAAACTTGAAAACAACTTAGAGCTTCATTGTTGACCCGTTTGTACACGTAAACAACTTGTAAACTCTTGTAGGATCATTCTTAGCTCGTTTGAACATGAAAATAATTCATAGTAATTTAAGGATTCATTCTTGACTCGTTCGAACTTGAAAACAAGTTGTAGCTTCATTCTTGACCCGTTTGTACGTGAAACAACTTGTAAACTCTTGTAGAATCATTCTTAACTCATTTGAACATGAATATAAATTGTAACAATTTGAGGCTTCATTCTTAACTCGTTCAAACTTGAAAACAACTTGTAGCTTCATTCTTGACCCGTTTGTACATGGAAACAACTTGTAAACTCTTGTAGGATCATTCTTAACTCATTTGAACATGAAAAAAATTCATAGCAATTTGAGGCTTCATTCTTAACTCGTTCGAACATTAAAACAACTTGTAGCTTCATTCTTGATCCGTTTGTACATGGAAACAACTTGTCAACCCTTGTAGGAGCATTATTGGCTCGTTTGAACATGAAAACAAGTTGCAACAATTTGAGGCTTTATTCTTCACTCGTTCAAACTTGAAAACAACTTAGAGCTTCATTGTTGACCCGTTTGTACACGGAAACAACTTGTAAACTCTTGTAGGATCATTCTTAGCTCGTTTGAACATGAAAATAATTCATAGCAATTTAAGGCTTCATTCTTGACTCGTTCGAACTTGAAAACAAGTTGTAGCTTCATTCTTGACCCGTTTGTACGTGAAACAACTTGAAAACTCTTGTAGAATCATTCTTAACTCATTTGAACATGAATATAAACTGTAACAATTTGAGGCTTCATTCTTAACTCGTTCAAACTTGAAAACAACTTGTAGCTTCATTCTTGACCCGTTTGTACATGGAAACAAGTTGTAAACTCATGTAGGATCATTCTTAGCTCGTTTGAACATGAAAACAATTCGTAGCAATTTGAGACTTCATTCTTGACTAGTTCGAACATTAAAACAACTTGTAGCTTCATTCTTGACCCGTTTGTACATGGAAACAACTTGAAAACTCTTGTAGGATCATTCTTAACTCATGTGAACATGAAAAAAATTCATAGCAATTTGAGGCTTCATTCTTAACTCGTTCGAACATTAAAACAACTTGTAGCTTCATTCTTGATCCGTTTGTACATGGAAACAACTTGTCAACCCTTGTTGGAGCATTATTGGCTCGTTTGAACATGAAAACAAGTTGCAACAATATGAGGCTTCATTCTTCACTCGTTCAAACTTGAAAACAACTTAGAGCTTCATTGTTGACCCGTTTGTACACGGAAACAACTTGTAAACTCTTGTAGGATCATTCTTAGCTCGTTTGAACATGAAAATAATTCATAGCAATTTAAGGCTTCATTCTTGACTCGTTCGAACTTGAAAACAAGTTGTAGCTTCATTCTTGACCCGTTTGTACGTGAAACAACTTGTAAACTCTTGTAGAATCATTCTTAACTCATTTGAACATGAATATAAATTGTAACAATTTGAGGCTTCATTCTTAACTCGTTCAAACTTGAAAACAACTTGTAGCTTCATTCTTGACACGTTTGTACATGGAAACAACTTGTAAACTCTTGTAGGATCATTCTTAACTCATTTGAACATGAAAAATATTCATAGCAATTTGAGGCTTCATTCTTAACTCGTTCGAACATTAAAACAACTTGTAGCTTCATTCTTGATCCGTTTGTACATGGAAACAACTTGTCAACCCTTGTAGGAGCATTATTGGCTCGTTTGAACATGAAAACAAGTTGCAACAATTTGAGGCTTCATTCTTCACTCGTTCAAACTTGAAAACAACTTAGAGCTTCATTGTTGACCCGTTTGTACACGCAAACAACTTGTAAACTCTTGTAGGATCATTCTTAGCTCGTTTGAACATGAAAATAATTCATTGCAATTTAAGGCTTCATTCTTGACTCGTTCGTACTTGAAAACAAGTTGTAGCTTCATGCTTGACCCGTTTGTACGTGGAAACAACTTGTAAACTCTTGTAGGATCATTCTTAACTCATTTGAACATGAATATAAATTGTAACAATTCGAGGCTTCATTCTTAACTCGTTCAAACCTGAAAACAACTTGTAGCTTCATTCTTGACCCGTTTGTACATGGAAACAAGTTGTAAACTCATGTAGGATCATTCTTAGCTCGTTTGAACATGAAAGCAATTCGTAGCAATTTGAGACTTCATTCTTGACTAGTTCGAACATTAAAACAACTAGTAGCTTCATTCTTGACCCGTTTGTACATGGAAACAACTTGTAAACTCTTGTAGGATCATTCTTAACTCATTTAAACATGAAAAAAATTCATAGAAATTTGAGGCTTCATTCTTAACTCGTTCGAAAATTAAAACAACTTGTAGCTTTATTCTTGATCCGTTTGTACATGGAAACAACTTGTCAACCCTTGTAGGAGCATTATTGGCTCGTTTGAACATGAAAACAAGTTGCAACAATATGAGGCTTCATTCTTCACTCGTTCAAACTTGAAAACAACTTAGAGCTTCATTGTTGACCCGTTTGTACACGGAAACAACTTGTAAACTCTTGTAGGATCATTCTTAGCTCGTTTGAACATGAAAATAATTCATAGCAATTTAAGGCTTCATTCTTGACTCGTTCGAACTTGAAAACAAGTTGTAGCTTCATTCTTGACCCGTTTGTACGTGAAACAACTTGTAAACTCTTGTAGAATCATTCTTAACTCATTTGAACATGAATATAAATTGTAACAATTTGAGGCTTCATTCTTAACTCGTTCAAACTTGAAAACAACTTGTAGCTTCATTCTTGACCCGTTTGTACATGGAAACAACTTGTAAACTCTTGTAGGATCATTCTTAACTCATTTGAACATGAAAAAAATTCATAGCAATTTGAGGCTTCATTCTTAACTCGTTCGAACATTAAAACAACTTGTAGCTTCATTCTTGATCCGTTTGTACATGGAAACAACTTGTCAACCCTTGTAGGAGCATTATTGGCTCGTTTGAACATGAAAACAAGTTGCAACAATTTGAGGCTTCATTCTTCACTCGTTCAAACTTGAAAACAACTTAGAGCTTCATTGTTGACCCGTTTGTACACGGAAACAACTTGTAAACTCTTGTAGGATCATTCTTAGCTCGTTTGAACATGAAAATAATTCATAGCAATTTAAGACTTCATTCTTGACTCGTTCGAACTTGAAAACAAGTTGTAGCTTCATTCTTGACCCGTTTGTACGTGAAACAACTTGAAAACTCTTGTAGAATCATTCTTAACTCATTTGAACATGAATATAAACTGTAACAATTTGAGGCTTCATTCTTAACTCGTTCAAACTTGAAAACAACTTGTAGCTTCATTCTTGACCCGTTTGTACATGGAAACAAGTTGTAAACTCATGTAGGATCATTCTTAGCTCGTTTGAACATGAAAACAATTCGTAGCAATTTGAGACTTCATTCTTGACTAGTTCGAACATTAAAACAACTTGTAGCTTCATTCTTGACCCGTTTGTACATGGAAACAACTTGAAAACTCTTGTAGGATCATTCTTAACTCATGTGAACATGAAAAAAATTCATAGCAATTTGAGGCTTCATTCTTAACTCGTTCGAACATTAAAATAACTTGTAGCTTCATTCTTGATCCGTTTGTACATGGAAACAACTTGTCAACCCTTGTAGGAGCATTATTGGCTCGTTTGAACATGAAAACAAGTTGCAACAATTTGAGGCTTCATTCTTCACTCGTTCAAACTTGAAAACAACTTAGAGCTTCATTGTTGACCCGTTTGTACACGGAAACAACTTGTAAACTCTTGTAGGATCATTCTTAGCTCGTTTGAACATGAAAATAATTCATAGCAATTTAAGGCTTCATTCTTGCCACGTTCGAACTTGAAAACAAGTTGTAGCTTCATTCTTGACCCGTTTGTACGTGGAAACAACTTGTAAACTCTTGTAGGATCATTCTTAACTCATTTGAACATGAATATAAATTGTAACAATTTGAGGCTTCATTCTTAACTCGTTCAAACTTGAAAACAACTTGTAGCTTCATTCTTGACCCGTTTGTACATGGAAACAAGTTGTAAACTCATGTAGGATCATTCTTAGCTCGTTTGAACATGAAAACAATTCGTAGCAATTTGAGACTTCATTCTTGACTAGTTCGAACATTAAAACAGCTTGTAGCTTCATTCTTGACCCGTTTGTACATGGAAACAACTTGTAAACTCTTGTAGGATCATTCTTAACTCATTTGAACATGAAAAAAATTCATAGCAATTTGAGGCTTCATTCTTAACTCGTTCGAACATTAAAACAACTTGTAGCTTCATTCTTGATCCGTTTGTACATGGAAACAACTTGTCAACCCTTGTAGGAGCATTATTGGCTCGATTGAACATGAAAACAAGTTGCAACAATTTGAGGCTTCATTCTTCACTCGTTCAAACTTGAAAACAACTTAGAGCTTCATTGTTGACCCGTTTGTACACGGAAACAACTTGTAAACTCTTGTAGGATCATTCTTAGCTCGTT
This sequence comes from Oenanthe sinensis, assembly GCA_028671895.1. NCBI lineage: Eukaryota > Viridiplantae > Streptophyta > Magnoliopsida > Apiales > Apiaceae > Oenanthe > Oenanthe sinensis. Next base: position 29,095,037 of record CM053799.1, on the reverse strand, counting down.
TGAACATGAAAATAATTCATAGCAATTTAAGGCTTCATTCTTGACTCGTTCGAACTTGAAAACAAGTTGTAGCTTCATTCTTGACCCGTTTGTACGTGGAAACAACTTGTAAACTCTTGTAGGATCATTCTTAACTCATTTGAACATGAATATAAATTGTAACAATTTGAGGCTTCATTCTTAACTCGTTCAAACTTGAAAACAACTTGTAGCTTCATTCTTGACCCGTTTGTACACGGAAACAAGTTATAAACTCATGTAGGATCGTTCTTAGCTCGTTTGAACATGAAAACAATTCGTAGCAATTTGAGACTTCATTCTTGACTAGTTCGAACATTAAAACAACTTGTAGCTTCATTCTTGACCCGTTTGTACATGGAAACAACTTGTAAACTCTTGTAGGATCATTCTTAACACATTTGAACATGAAAAAAATTCATAGCAATTTGAGGCTTCATTCTTAACTCGTTCGAACATTAAAACAACTTGTAGCTTCATTCTTGATCCGTTTGTACATGGAAACAACTTGTCAACCCTTGTAGGAGCATTATTGGCTCGTTTGAACATGAAAACAAGTTGCAACAATTTGAGGCTTCATTCTTCACTCGTTCAAACTTGAAAACAACTTAGAGCTTCATTGTTGACCCGTTTGTACACGGAAACAACTTGTAAACTCTTGTAGGATCATTCTTAGCTCGTTTGAACATGAAAATAATTCATAGCAATTTAAGGCTTCATTCTTGACTCGTTCGAACTTGAAAACAAGTTGTAGCTTCATTCTTGACCCGTTTGTACGTGGAAACAACTTGTAAACTCTTGTAGAATCATTCTTAACTCATTTGAACATGAATATAAATTGTAACAATTTGAGGCTTCATTCTTAACTCGTTCAAACTTGAAAATAACTTGTAGCTTCATTCTTGACCCGTTTGTACATGGAAACAAGTTGTAAACTCATGTAGGATCATTCTTAGCTCGTTTGAACATGAAAACAATTCGTAGCAATTTGAGACTTCATTCTTGACTAGTTCGAACATTAAAACAACTTGTAGCTTCATTCTTGACCCGTTTGTACATGGAAACAACTTGAAAACTCTTGTAGGATCATTCTTAACTCATGTGAACATGAAAAAAATTCATAGCAATTTGAGGCTTTATTCTTAACTCGTTCGAACATTAAAACAACTTGTAGCTTCATTCTTGATCCGTTTGTACATGGAAACAACTTGTCAACCCTTGTAGGAGCATTATTGGCTCGTTTGAACATGAAAACAAGTTGCAATAATTTGAGGCTTCATTCTTCACTCGTTCAAACTTGAAAACAACTTAGAGCTTCATTGTTGACCCGTTTGTACACGGAAATAACTTGTAAACTCTTGTAGGATCATTCTTAGCTCGTTTGAACATGAAAATAATTCATAGCAATTTAAGGCTTCATTCTTGACTCGTTCGAACTTCAAAACAAGTTATAGCTTCATTCTTGACCCGTTTGTACGTGGAAACAACTTGTAAACTCTTGTAGGATCATTCTTAACTCATTTGAACATGAATATAAATTGTAACAATTTGAGGCTTCATTCTTAACTCGTTCAAACTTGAAAACAACTTAGAGCTTCATTGTTGACCCGTTTGTACAAGGAAACAACTTGCAAACTCTTGTTGGATCATTCTTAACTCATTTGAACATGAAAACAATTCGTTGCAATTTGAGCCTTCATTCTTGACTCGTTCGAACTTGAAAACAACTTGTAGCTTCATTCTTGACCCGTTTGTACATGGAAACAAGTTGTAAACTCATGTAGGATCATTCTTAGCTCGTTTGAACATGAAAACAATTCGTAGCAATTTGAGACTTCATTCTTGACTAGTTCGAACATTAAAACAACTTGTAGCTTCATTCTTGACCCGTTTGTACATGGAAACAACTTGTAAACTCTTGTAGGATCATTCTTAACTCATTTGAACATGAAAAAAATTCATAGCAATTTGAGGCTTCATTCTTAACTCGTTCGAACATTAAAACAACTTGTAGCTTCATTCTTGATCCGTTTGTACATGGAAACAACTTGTCAACCCTTGTAGGAGCATTATTGGCTCGATTGAACATGAAAACAAGTTGCAACAATTTGAGGCTTCATTCTTCACTCGTTCAAACTTGAAAACAACTTAGAGCTTCATTGTTGACCCGTTTGTACACGGAAACAACTTGTAAACTCTTGTAGGATCATTCTTAGCTCGTTTGAACATGAAAATAATTCATAGCAATTTAAGGCTTCATTCTTGACTCGTTCGAACTTGAAAACAAGTTGTAGCTTCATTCTTGACCCGTTTGTACGTGGAAACAACTTGTAAACTCTTGTAGAATCATTCTTAACTCATTTGAACATGAATATAAATTGTAACAATTTGAGGCTTCATTCTTAACTCGTTCAAACTTGAAAACAACTTGTAGCTTCATTCTTGACCCGTTTGTACATGGAAACAAGTTGTAAACTCATGTAGGATCATTCTTAGCTCGTTTGAACATGAAAACAATTCGTAGCAATTTGAGACTTCATTCTTGACTAGTTCGAACATTAAAACAACTTGTAGCTTCATTCTTGACCCGTTTGTACATGGAAACAACTTGAAAACTCTTGTAGGATCATTCTTAACTCATGTGAACATGAATATAAATTGTAACAATTTGAGGCTTCATTCTTAACTCGTTCAAACTTGAAAACAACTTAGAGCTTCATTGTTGACCCGTTTGTACAAGGAAACAACTTGCAAACTCTTGTTGGATCATTCTTAACTCATTTGAACATGAAAACAATTCGTTGCAATTTAAGCCTTCATTCTTGACTCGTTCGAACTTGAAAACAACTTGTAGCTTCATTCTTGACCCGTTTGTACATGGAAACAAGTTGTAAACTCATGTAGGATCATTCTTAGCTCGTTTGAACATGAAAACAATTCGTAGCAATTTGAGACTTCATTCTTGACTAGTTCGAACATTAAAACAACTTGTAGCTTCATTCTTGACCCGTTTGTACATGGAAACAACTTGTAAACTCTTGTAGGATCATTCTTAAATCATTTGAACATGAAAAAAATTCATAGCAATTTGAGGCTTCATTCTTAACTCGTTCGAACATTAAAACAACTTGTAGCTTCATTCTTGATCCGTTTGTACATGGAAACAACTTGTCAACCCTTGTAGGAGCATTATTGGCTCGATTGAACATGAAAACAAGTTGCAACAATTTGAGGCTTCATTCTTCACTCGTTCAAACTTGAAAACAACTTAGAGCTTCATTGTTGACCCGTTTGTACACGGAAACAACTTGTAAACTCTTGTAGGATCATTCTTAGCTCGTTTGAACATGAAAATAATTCATAGCAATTTAAGGCTTCATTCTTGACTCGTTCGAACTTGAAAACAAGTTGTAGCTTCATTCTTGACCCGTTTGTACGTGGAAACAACTTGTAAACTCTTGTAGAATCATTCTTAACTCATTTGAACATGAATATAAATTGTAACAATTTGAGGCTTCATTCTTAACTCGTTCAAACTTGAAAACAACTTGTAGCTTCATTCTTGACCCGTTTGTACATGGAAACAAGTTGTAAACTCATGTAGGATCATTCTTAGCTCGTTTGAACATGAAAACAATTCGTAGCAATTTGAGACTTCATTCTTGACTAGTTCGAACATTAAAACAACTTGTAGCTTCATTCTTGACCCGTTTGTACATGGAAACAACTTGAAAACTCTTGTAGGATCATTCTTAACTCATGTGAACATGAATATAAATTGTAACAATTTGAGGCTTCATTCTTAACTCGTTCAAACTTGAAAACAACTTAGAGCTTCATTGTTGACCCGTTTGTACAAGGAAACAACTTGCAAACTCTTGTTGGATCATTCTTAACTCATTTGAACATGAAAACAATTCGTTGCAATTTAAGCCTTCATTCTTGACTCGTTCGAACTTGAAAACAACTTGTAGCTTCATTCTTGACCCGTTTGTACATGGAAACAAGTTGTAAACTCATGTAGGATCATTCTTAGCTCGTTTGAACATGAAAACAATTCGTAGCAATTTGAGACTTCATTCTTGACTAGTTCGAACATTAAAACAACTTGTAGCTTCATTCTTGACCCGTTTGTACATGGAAACAACTTGTAAACTCTTGTAGGATCATTCTTAAATCATTTGAACATGAAAAAAATTCATAGCAATTTGAGGCTTCATTCTTAACTCGTTCGAACATTAAAACAACTTGTAGCTTCATTCTTGATCCGTTTGTACATGGAAACAACTTGTCAACCCTTGTAGGAGCATTATTGGCTCGATTGAACATGAAAACAAGTTGCAACAATTTGAGGCTTCATTCTTCACTCGTTCAAACTTGAAAACAACTTAGAGCTTCATTGTTGACCCGTTTGTACACGGAAACAACTTGTAAACTCTTGTAGGATCATTCTTAGCTCGTTTGAACATGAAAATAATTCATAGCAATTTAAGGCTTCATTCTTGACTCGTTCGAACTTGAAAACAAGTTGTAGCTTCATTCTTGACCCGTTTGTACGTGGAAACAACTTGTAAACTCTTGTAGAATCATTCTTAACTCATTTGAACATGAATATAAATTGTAACAATTTGAGGCTTCATTCTTAACTCGTTCAAACTTGAAAACAACTTGTAGCTTCATTCTTGACCCGTTTGTACATGGAAACAAGTTGTAAACTCATGTAGGATCATTCTTAGCTCGTTTGAACATGAAAACAATTCGTAGCAATTTGAGACTTCATTCTTGACTAGTTCGAACATTAAAACAACTTGTAGCTTCATTCTTGACCCGTTTGTACATGGAAACAACTTGAAAACTCTTGTAGGATCATTCTTAACTCATGTGAACATGAAAAAAATTCATAGCAATTTGAGGCTTCATTCTTAACTCGTTCGAACATTAAAACAACTTGTAGCTTCATTCTTGATCCGTTTGTACATGGAAACAACTTGTCAACCCTTGTAGGAGCATTATTGGCTCGTTTGAACATGAAAACAAGTTGCAACAATTTGAGGCTTCATTCTTCACTCGTTCAAACTTGAAAACAACTTAGAGCTTCATTCTTGACCCGTTTGTACACGGAAACAACTTGTAAACTCTTGTAGGATCATTCTTAGCTCGTTTGAACATGAAAACAATTCATAGCAATTTAAGGCTTCATTCTTGACTCGTTCGAACTTGAAAACAACTTGTAGCTTCATTCTTTACCCGTTTGTACAAGGAAACAACTTGTAAACTCTTGTAGGATCATTCTTAGCTCGTTTGAACATGAAAACATTTCGTTGCAATTTGAGCCTTCATTCTTGACTCGTTCAAACTTGAAAACAACTTGTAGCTTCATTCTTCACCCGTTTGTACATGGAAACAAGTTGTAAACTCATGTAGGATCATTCTTAGCTCGTTTGAACATGAAAACAATTCGTAGCAATTTGAGACTTCATTCTTGACTAGTTCGAACATTAAAACAACTTGTAGCTTCATTCTTGACCCGTTTGTACATGGAAACAACTTGAAAACTCTTGTAGGATCATTCTTAACTCATGTGAACATGAAAAAAATTCATAGCAATTTGAGGCTTCATTCTTAACTCGTTCGAACATTAAAACAACTTGTAGCTTCATTCTTGATCCGTTTGTACATGGAAACAACTTGTCAACCCTTGTAGGAGCATTATTGGCTCGTTTGAACATGAAAACAAGTTGCAACAATTTGAGGCTTCATTCTTCACTCGTTCAAACTTGAAAACAACTTAGAGCTTCATTGTTGACCCGTTTGTACACGGAAACAACTTGTAAACTCTTGTAGGATCATTCTTAGCTCGTTTGAACATGAAAATAATTCATAGCAATTTCAGGCTTCATTCTTGACTCGTTCGAACTTCAAAACAAGTTGTAGCTTCATTCTTGACCCGTTTGTACGTGGAAACAACTTGTAAACTCTTGTAGGATCATTCTTAACTCATTTGAACATGAATATAAATTGTAACAATTTGAGGCTTCATTCTTAACTCGTTCAAACTTGAAAACAACTTGTAGCTTCATTCTTGACCCGTTTGTACATGGAAACAAGTTGTAAACTCTTGTAGGATCATTCCTAGCTCGTTTGAACATGAAAACAATTCGTAGCAATTTGAGACTTCATTCTTGACTAGTTCGAACATTAAAACAACTTGTAGCTTCATTCTTGACCCGTTTGTAAATGGAAACAACTTTTAAACTCTTGTAGGATCATTCTTAACTCATTTGAACATGAAAAAAATTCGTAGCAATTTGAGGCTTCATTTTTAACTCGTTCGAACATTAAAACAACTTGTAGCGTCATTCTTAATCCGTTTGTACATGGAAACAACTTGTAAACCCTTGTAGGAGCATTATTGGCTCGTTTGAACATGAAAACAAGTTGCAACAATTTGAGGCTTCATTCTTCACTCGTTCAAACTTGAAAACAACTTAGAGCTTCATTCTTGACCCGTTTGTACACGGAAACAACTTGTAAACTCTTGTAGGATCATTCTTAGCTCGTTTGAACATGAAAACAATTCATAGCAATTTAAGGCTTCATTCTTGACTCGTTCGAACTTGAAAACAACTTGTAGCTTCATTCTTTACCCGTTTGTACAAGGAAACAACTTGTAAACTCTTGTAGGATCATTCTTAGCTCGTTTGAACATGAAAACATTTCGTTGCAATTTGAGCCTTCATTCTTGACTCGTTCAAACTTGAAAACAACTTGTAGCTTCATTCTTCACCCGTTTGTACATGGAAACAAGTTGTAAACTCATGTAGGATCATTCTTAGCTCGTTTGAACATGAAAACAATTCGTAGCAATTTGAGACTTCATTCTTGACTAGTTCGAACATTAAAACAACTTGTAGCTTCATTCTTGACCCGTTTGTACATGGAAACAACTTGAAAACTCTTGTAGGATCATTCTTAACTCATGTGAACATGAAAAAAATTCATAGCAATTTGAGGCTTCATTCTTAACTCGTTCGAACATTAAAACAACTTGTAGCTTCATTCTTGATCCGTTTGTACATGGAAACAACTTGTCAACCCTTGTAGGAGCATTATTGGCTCGTTTGAACATGAAAACAAGTTGCAACAATTTGAGGCTTCATTCTTCACTCGTTCAAACTTGAAAACAACTTAGAGCTTCATTGTTGACCCGTTTGTACACGGAAACAACTTGTAAACTCTTGTAGGATCATTCTTAGCTCGTTTGAACATGAAAATAATTCATAGCAATTTCAGGCTTCATTCTTGACTCGTTCGAACTTCAAAACAAGTTGTAGCTTCATTCTTGACCCGTTTGTACGTGGAAACAACTTGTAAACTCTTGTAGGATCATTCTTAACTCATTTGAACATGAATATAAATTGTAACAATTTGAGGCTTCATTCTTAACTCGTTCAAACTTGAAAACAACTTGTAGCTTCATTCTTGACCCGTTTGTACATGGAAACAAGTTGTAAACTCTTGTAGGATCATTCCTAGCTCGTTTGAACATGAAAACAATTCGTAGCAATTTGAGACTTCATTCTTGACTAGTTCGAACATTAAAACAACTTGTAGCTTCATTCTTGACCCGTTTGTAAATGGAAACAACTTTTAAACTCTTGTAGGATCATTCTTAACTCATTTGAACATGAAAAAAATTCGTAGCAATTTGAGGCTTCATTTTTAACTCGTTCGAACATTAAAACAACTTGTAGCGTCATTCTTAATCCGTTTGTACATGGAAACAACTTGTAAACCCTTGTAGGAGCATTATTGGCTCGTTTGAACATGAAAACAAGTTGCAACAATTTGAGGCTTCATTCTTCACTCGTTCAAACTTGAAAACAACTTAGAGCTTCATTGTTGACCCGGTTGTACAAGGAAACAACTTGCAAACTCTTGTTGGATCATTCTTAACTCATTTGAACATGAAAACAATTCGTTGCAATTTGAGCCTTCATTCTTGACTCGTTCGAACTTGAAAACAACTTGTAGCTTCATTCTTTACCCGTTTGTACAAGGAAACAACTTGTAAACTCTTGTAGGATCATTCTTAGCTCGTTTGAATATGAAAACCTTTCGTTGCAATTTGAGCCTTCATTCTTGACTCGTTCGAACTTGAAAACAACTTGTAGCTTCATTCTTGACCCGTTTGTACATGGAAACAACTTGTAAACTCTTGTAGGATCATTCTTAGCTCATTTGAACATGAAAACAATTCATAGCAATTTAAGGCTTCATTCTTGACTCGTTCGAACTTGAAAATAACTTGTAGCTTCATTCTTGACCCGTTTGTACAAGGAAATAACTTGTAAACTCTTGTAGGATCATTCTTAGCTCGTTTGAACATGAAAACAATTCATAGCAATTTAAGGCTTCATTCTTGACTCGTTCGAACTTGAAAACAAGTTGTAGCTTCATTCTTGACCCGTTTGTACATGGAAACAACTTGTAAACTCTTGTAGGATCATTCTTAACTCATTTGAACATGAAAATAAATTGTAACAATTTGAGGCTTCATTCTTAACTCGTTCAAACTTGAAAACAACTTGTAGCTTCATTCTTGACCCGTTTGTACATGGAAACAAGTTGTAAACTCATGTAGGATCATTCTTAGCTCGTTTGAACATGAAAACAATTCCTAGCAATTTGAGCCCTCATTCTTGACTCGTTCGAACTTGAAAACAACTTGTAGCTTCATTCTGGACCCGTTTGTACATGGAAACAACTTTTAAACTCTTGTAGGATCATTCTTAACTCATTTGAACATGAAAAAAATTCGTAGCAATTTGAGGCTTCATTCTTAACTCGTTCGAACATTAAAACAACTTGTAGCTTCATTCTTAATCCGTTTGTACATGGAAACAACTTGTAAACACTTGTAGGAGCATTATTGGCTCGTTTGAACATGAAAACAAGTTGCAACAATTTGAGGCTTCATTCTTCACTCGTTCAAACTTGAAAACAACTTAGAGCTTCATTGTTCACCCGTTTGTACAAGGAAACAACTTGTAAACTCTTTTAGGATCATTCTTATCTCGTTTGAACATGAAAACAATTCATAGCAATTTAAGGCTTCATTCTTGACTCGTTCGAACTTGAAAACAACTTATAGCTTCATTCTTGACCCGTTTGTACAAGGAAATAACTTGTAAACTCTTGTAGGATCATTCTTAACTCGTTTGAACATGAAAACAATTCATAGGAATTTAAGGCTTCATTCTTGACTCGTTCGAACTTGAAAACAAGTTGTAGCATCATTCTTGACCCGTTTGTACTTGGAAACAACTTGTAAACTCTTGTAGGATCATTCTTAACTCATTTGAACATGAAAATAAATTGTAACAATTTGAGGCTTCATTCTTAACTCGTTCAAACTTGAAAACAACTTGTAGCTTCATTCTTGACCCGTTTGTACATGGAAACAAGTTGTAAACTCATGTAGGATCATTCTTAGCTCGTTTGAACATGAAAACAATTCCTAGCAATTTGAGCCTTCATTCTTGACTCGTTCGAACTTGAAAACAACTTATAGCTTCATTCTGGACCCGTTTGTACATGGAAACAACTTTTAAACTCTTGTAGGATCATTCTTAACTCATTTGAACATGAAAAAAATTCGTAGCAATTTGAGGCTTTATTCTTAACTCGTTCGAACATTAAAACAACTTGTAGCTTCATTCTTAATCCGTTTGTACATGGAAACAACTTGTAAACCCTTGTAGGAGCATTATTGGCTCGTTTGAATATGAAAACAAGTTGCAACAATTTGAGGCTTCATTCTTCACTCGTTCAAACTTGAAAACAACTTAGAGCTTCATTGTTCACCCGTTTGTACAAGGAAATAACTTGTAAACACTTGTAGGATCATTCTTAGCTCGTTTGAACATTAAAACAATTCGTTGCAATTTGAGCGTTCATTCTTGACTCGTTCGAACTTGAAAACAACTTGTAGCTTCATTCTTGACCCGTTTGTACATGGAAATAACTTGTAAACTCTAGTAGGATATTCGTAACTCATTTGAACATGAAAACAATTCATTGCAATTTGAGCCTTCATTCTTGACTCGTTCGAACTTGAAAACAACTTGTAGCTTCATTCTTGACCCGTTTGTACATGGAAATAACTTGTAAACTCTTGTAGGATCATTCTTAACTCATTTGAACATGAAAACAATTCGTTGCAATTTGAGCCTTCATTCTTGACTCGTTCGAACTTGAAAACAACTTGTAGCTTCATTCTTGACCCGTTTGTACATGGAAATAACTTGTAAACTCTTGTAGGATCATTCTTAACTCATTTGAGCATGAAAACAATTCGTTGCAATTTGAGCCTTCATTCTTGACTCGTTCGAACTTGAAAACAACTTGTAGCTTCATTCTTGACCCGTTTGTACATGGAAATAACTTGTAAACTCTTGTAGGATCATTCTTAGCTCGTTTGAACATGAAAATAATTCATAGCAATTTAAGGCTTCATTCTTGACTCGTTCGAACTTAAAAAGAACTTGTAGCTTCATTCTTGACCCGTTTGTACATGGAAACAACTTGTAAACCCTTGTAGGAGCATTATTGGCTCGTTTGAACAAGAAAACAAGTTGCAACAATTTGAGGCTTCATTCTTCACTCGTTCAAATTTGAAAACAACTTAGAGCTTCATTGTTGACCCGTTTGTACAAGGAAACAACTTGTAAACTCTTGTAGGATCATTCTTAGCTCGTTTGAACATGAAAATAATTCATAGCAATTTAAGGCTTCATTCTTGACTCGTTCGAACTTGAAAACAACTTGTAGCTTCATTCTTGACCCGTTTGTACATGGAAACAACTTGTAAACTCTTGTAGGATCATTCTTAGCTCATTTGAACATGAAAACAATTCAGAGCAATTTACGGCTTCATTCTTGACTCGTTCGAACTTGAAAATAACTTGTAGCTTCATTCTTGACCCGTTTGTACACGGAAACAACTTGTAAACTCTTGTAGGATCATTCTTAGCTCGTTTGAACATGAAAACAATTCATAGCAATTTAAGGCTTCATTCTTGACTCGTTCGAACTTGAAAACAACTTGTAGCTTCATTCTTTACCCGTTTGTACAAGGAAACAACTTGTAAACTCTTGTAGGATCATTCTTTGCTCGTTTGAACATGAAAACATTTCGTTGCAATTTGAGCCTTCATTCTTGACTCGTTCGAACTTGAAAACAACTTGTAGCTTCATTCTTCACCCGTTTGTACATGGAAACAAGTTGTAAACTCATGTAGGATCATTCTTAGCTCGTTTGAACATGAAAACAATTCGTAGCAATTTGAGACTTCATTCTTGACTAGTTCGAACATTAAAACAACTTGTAGCTTCATTCTTGACCCGTTTGTACATGGAAACAACTTGAAAACTCTTGTAGGATCATTCTTAACTCATGTGAACATGAAAAAAATTCATAGCAATTTGAGGCTTCATTCTTAACTCGTTCGAACATTAAAACAACTTGTAGCTTCATTCTTGATCCGTTTGTACATGGAAACAACTTGTCAACCCTTGTAGGAGCATTATTGGCTCGTTTGAACATGAAAACAAGTTGCAACAATTTGAGGCTTCATTCTTCACTCGTTCAAACTTGAAAACAACTTAGAGCTTCATTGTTGACCCGTTTGTACACGGAAACAACTTGTAAACTCTTGTAGGATCATTCTTAGCTCGTTTGAACATGAAAATAATTCATAGCAATTTCAGGCTTCATTCTTGACTCGTTCGAACTTCAAAACAAGTTGTAGCTTCATTCTTGACCCGTTTGTACGTGGAAACAACTTGTAAACTCTTGTAGGATCATTCTTAACTCATTTGAACATGAATATAAATTGTAACAATTTGAGGCTTCATTCTTAACTCGTTCAAACTTGAAAACAACTTGTAGCTTCATTCTTGACCCGTTTGTACATGGAAACAACTTGTAAACCCTTGTAGGAGCATTATTGGCTCGTTTGAACAAGAAAACAAGTTGCAACAATTTGAGGCTTCATTCTTCACTCGTTCAAATTTGAAAACAACTTAGAGCTTCATTGTTGACCCGTTTGTACAAGGAAACAACTTGTAAACTCTTGTAGGATCATTCTTAGCTCGTTTGAACATGAAAATAATTCATAGCAATTTAAGGCTTCATTCTTGACTCGTTCGAACTTGAAAACAACTTGTAGCTTCATTCTTGACCCGTTTGTACATGGAAACAACTTGTAAACTCTTGTAGGATCATTCTTAGCTCATTTGAACATGAAAACAATTCAGAGCAATTTACGGCTTCATTCTTGACTCGTTCGAACTTGAAAATAACTTGTAGCTTCATTCTTGACCCGTTTGTACACGGAAACAACTTGTAAACTCTTGTAGGATCATTCTTAGCTCGTTTGAACATGAAAACAATTCATAGCAATTTAAGGCTTCATTCTTGACTCGTTCGAACTTGAAAACAACTTGTAGCTTCATTCTTTACCCGTTTGTACAAGGAAACAACTTGTAAACTCTTGTAGGATCATTCTTAGCTCGTTTGAACATGAAAACATTTCGTTGCAATTTGAGCCTTCATTCTTGACTCGTTCGAACTTGAAAACAACTTGTAGCTTCATTCTTCACCCGTTTGTACATGGAAACAAGTTGTAAACTCATGTAGGATCATTCTTAGCTCGTTTGAACATGAAAACAATTCGTAGCAATTTGAGACTTCATTCTTGACTAGTTCGAACATTAAAACAACTTGTAGCTTCATTCTTGACCCGTTTGTACATGGAAACAACTTGAAAACTCTTGTAGGATCATTCTTAACTCATGTGAACATGAAAAAAATTCATAGCAATTTGAGGCTTCATTCTTAACTCGTTCGAACATTAAAACAACTTGTAGCTTCATTCTTGATCCGTTTGTACATGGAAACAACTTGTCAACCCTTGTAGGAGCATTATTGGCTCGTTTGAACATGAAAACAAGTTGCAACAATTTGAGGCTTCATTCTTCACTCGTTCAAACTTGAAAACAACTTGTAGCTTCATTCTTGACCCGTTTGTACATGGAAACCAGTTGTAAACTCATGTAGGATCATTCTTAGCTCGTTTGAACATGAAAACAATTCCTAGCAATTTGAGCCCTCATTCTTGACTCGTTCGAACTTGAAAACAACTTGTAGCTTCATTCTGGACCCGTTTGTACATGGAAACAACTTTTAAACTCTTGTAGGATCATTCTTAACTCATTTGAACATGAAAAAAATTCGTAGCAATTTGAGGCTTCATTCTTAACTCGTTCGAACATTAAAACAACTTGTAGCTTCATTCTTCATCCGTTTGTACATGGAAACAACTTGTAAACACTTGTAGGAGCATTATTGGCTCGTTTGAACATGAAAACAAGTTGCAACAATTTGAGGCTTCATTCTTCACTCGTTCAAACTTGAAAACAACTTAGAGCTTCATTGTTCACCCGTTTGTACAAGGAAACAACTTGTAAACTCTTTTAGGATCATTCTTATCTCGTTTGAACATGAAAACAATTCATAATAATTTAAGGCTTCATTCTTGACTCGTTCGGACTTGAAAACAACCTGTAGCTTCATTCTTGACCCGTTGGTACATGGAAACAACTTGTAAACTCTTGTAGGATCATTCTTAACTCGTTTGAACATGAAAACAATTCATAGCAATTTAAGGCTTCATTCTTGACTCGTTCGAACTTGAAAACAACTTATAGCTTCATTCTTGACCCGTTTGTACAAGGAAATAACTTGTAAACTCTTGTAGGATCATTCTTATCTCGTTTGAACATGAAAACAATTCATAGGAATTTAAGGCTTCATTCTTGACTCGTTCGAACTTGAAAACAAGTTGTAGCATCATTCTTGACCCGTTTGTACATGGAAACAACTTGTAAACTCTTGTAGGATCATTCTTAACTCATTTGAACATGAAAATAAATTGTAACAATTTGAGGCTTCATTCTTAACTCGTTCAAACTTGAAAACAACTTGTAGCTTCATTCTTGACCCGTTTGTACATGGAAACAAGTTGTAAACTCATGTAGGATCATTCTTAGCTCGTTTGAACATGAAAACAATTCCTAGCAATTTGAGCCTTCATTCTTGACTCGTTCGAACTTGAAAACAACTTATAGCTTCATTCTGGACCCGTTTGTACATGGAAACAACTTTTAAACTCTTGTAGGATCATTCTTAACTCATTTGAACATGAAAAAAATTCGTAGCAATTTGAGGCTTTATTCTTAACTCGTTCGAACATTAAAAAAACTTGTAGCTTCATTCTTAATCCGTTTGTACATGGAAACAACTTGTAAACCCTTGTAGGAGCATTATTGGCTCGTTTGAATATGAAAACAAGTTGCAACAATTTGAGGCTTCATTCTTCACTCGTTCAAACTTGAAAACAACTTAGAGCTTCATTGTTCACCCGTTTGTACAAGGAAATAACTTGTAAACACTTGTAGGATCATTCTTAGCTCGTTTGAACATTAAAACAATTCGTTGCAATTTGAGCGTTCATTCTTGACTCGTTCGAACTTGAAAACAACTTGTAGCTTCATTCTTGACCCGTTTGTACATGGAAATAACTTGTAAACTCTAGTAGGATATTCGTAACTCATTTGAACATGAAAATAATTCATAGCAATTTCAGGCTTCATTCTTGACTCGTTCGAACTTCAAAACAAGTTGTAGCTTCATTCTTGACCCGTTTGTACGTGGAAACAACTTGTAAACTCTTGTAGGATCATTCTTAACTCATTTGAACATGAATATAAATTGTAACAATTTGAGGCTTCATTCTTAACTCGTTCAAACTTGAAAACAACTTGTAGCTTCATTCTTCACCCGTTTGTACATGGAAACAAGTTGTAAACTCATGTAGGATCATTCTTAGCTCGTTTGAACATGAAAACAATTCGTAGCAATTTGAGACTTCATTCTTGACTAGTTCGAACATTAAAACAACTTGTAGCTTCATTCTTGACCCGTTTGTACATGGAAACAACTTGAAAACTCTTGTAGGATCATTCTTAACATATGTGAACATGAAAAAAATTCATAGCAATTTGAGGCTTCATTCTTAACTCGTTCGAACATTAAAACAACTTGTAGCTTCATTCTTGATCCGTTTGTACATGGAAACAACTTGTCAACCCTTGTAGGAGCATTATTGGCTCGTTTGAACATGAAAACAAGTTGCAACAATTTGAGGCTTCATTCTTCACTCGTTCAAACTTGAAAACAACTTAGAGCTTCATTGTTGACCCGTTTGTACACGGAAACAACTTGTAAACTCTTGTAGGATCATTCTTAGCTCGTTTGAACATGAAAATAATTCATAGCAATTTCAGGCTTCATTCTTGACTCGTTCGAACTTCAAAACAAGTTGTAGCTTCATTCTTGACCCGTTTGTACGTGGAAACAACTTGTAAACTCTTGTAGGATCATTCTTAACTCATTTGAACATGAATATAAATTGTAACAATTTGAGGCTTCATTCTTAACTCGTTCAAACTTGAAAACAACTTGTAGCTTCATTCTTGACCCGTTTGTACATGGAAACAAGTTGTAAACTCTTGTAGGATCATTCCTAGCTCGTTTGAACATGAAAACAATTCGTAGCAATTTGAGACTTCATTCTTGACTAGTTCGAACATTAAAACAACTTGTAGCTTCATTCTTGACCCGTTTGTAAATGGAAACAACTTTTAAACTCTTGTATGATCATTCTTAACTCATTTGAACATGAAAAAAATTCGTAGCAATTTGAGGCTTCATTTTTAACTCGTTCGAACATTAAAACAACTTGTAGCGTCATTCTTAATCCGTTTGTACATGGAAACAACTTGTAAACCCTTGTAGGAGCATTATTGGCTCGTTTGAACATGAAAACAAGTTGCAACAATTTGAGGCTTCATTCTTCACTCGTTCAAACTTGAAAACAACTTAGAGCTTCATTGTTGACCCGTTTGTACAAGGAAACAACTTGCAAACTCTTGTTGGATCATTCTTAACTCATTTGAACATGAAAACAATTCGTTGCAATTTGAGCCTTCATTCTTGACTCGTTCGAACTTGAAAACAACTTGTAGCTTCATTCTTTACCCGTTTGTACAAGGAAACAACTTGTAAACTCTTGTAGGATCATTCTTAGCTCGTTTGAACATGAAAACATTTCGTTGCAATTTGAGCCTTCATTCTTGACTCGTTCGAACTTGAAAACAACTTGTAGCTTCATTCTTGACCCGTTTGTACATGGAAACAACTTGTAAACTCTTGTAGGATCATTCTTAGCTCATTTGAACATGAAAACAATTCATAGCAATTTAAGGCTTCATTCTTGACTCGTTCGAACTTGAAAATAACTTGTAGCTTCATTCTTGACCCGTTTGTACAAGGAAATAACTTATAAACTCTTGTAGGATCATTCTTAGCTCGTTTGAACATGAAAACAATTCATAGCAATTTAAGGCTTCATTCTTGACTCGTTCGAACTTGAAAACAAGTTGTAGCTTCATTCTTGACCCGTTTGTACATGGAAACAACTTGTAAACTCTTGTAGGATCATTCTTAACTCATTTGAACATGAAAATAAATTGTAACAATTTGAGGCTTCATTCTTGACTCGTTCGAACTTGAAAACAACTTGTAGCTTCATTCTTGACCCGTTTGTACATGGAAACAACTTGTAAACTCTTGTAGGATCATTCTTAGCTCATTTGAACATGAAAACAATTCATAGCAATTTAAGGCTTCATTCTTGACTCGTTCGAACTTGAAAATAACTTGTAGCTTCATTCTTGACCCGTTTGTACAAGGAAATAACTTGTAAACTCTTGTAGGATCATTCTTAGCTCGTTTGAACATGAAAACAATTCATAGCAATTTAAGGCTTCATTCTTGACTCGTTCGAACTTGAAAACAAGTTGTAGCTTCATTCTTGACCCGTTTGTACATGGAAACAACTTGTAAACTCTTGTAGGATCATTCTTAACTCATTTGAACATGAAAATAAATTGTAACAATTTGAGGCTTCATTCTTAACTCGTTCAAACTTGAAAACAACTTGTAGCTTCATTCTTGACCCGTTTGTACATGGAAACAAGTTGTAAACTCATGTAGGATCATTCTTAGCTCGTTTGAACATGAAAACAATTCCTAGCAATTTGAGGCTTCATTCTTGACTTGTTCGGACTTGAAAACAACTTCTAGCTTCATTCTGGACCCGTTTGTACATGGAAACAACTTTTAAACTCTTGTAGGATCATTCTTAACTCATTTGAACATGAAAAAAATTCGTAGCAATTTGAGGCTTCATTCTTAACTCGTTCGAACATTAAAACAACTTGTAGCTTCATTCTTAATCCGTTTGTACATGGAAACAACTTGTAAACCCTTGTAGGAGCATTATTGGCTCGTTTGAACATGAAAACAAGTTGCAACAATTTGAGGCTTCATTCTTCACTCGTTCAAACTTGAAAACAACTTACAGCTTCATTGTTCACCCGTTTGTACAAGGAAACAACTTGTAAACTCTTTTAGGATCATTCTTATCTCGTTTGAACATGAAAACAATTCATAGCAATTTAAGGCTTCATTCTTGACTCGTTCGGACTTGAAAACAACCTGTAGCTTCATTCTTGACCCGTTGGTACATGGAAACAACTTGTAAACTCTTGTAGGATCATTCTTAACTCGTTTGAACATGAAAACAATTCATAGCAATTTAAGGCTTCATTCTTGACTCGTTAGAACTTGAAAACAACTTATAGCTTCATTCTTGACCCGTTTGTACAAGGAAATAACTTGTAAACTCTTGTAGGATCATTCTTATCTCGTTTGAACATGAAAACAATTCATAGGAATTTAAGGCTTCATTCTTGACTCGTTCGAACTTGAAAACAAGTTGTAGCATCATTCTTGACCCGTTTGTACATGGAAACAACTTGTAAACTCTTGTAGGATCATTCTTAACTCATTTGAACATGAAAATAAATTGTAACAATTTGAGGCTTCATTCTTAACTCGTTCAAACTTGAAAACAACTTGTAGCTTCATTCTTGACCCGTTTGTACATGGAAACAAGTTGTAAACTCATGTAGGATCATTCTTAGCTCGTTTGAACATGAAAACAATTCCTAGCAATTTGAGCCTTCATTCTTGACTCGTTCGAACTTGAAAACAACTTATAGCTTCATTCTGGACCCGTTTGTACATGGAAACAACTTTTAAACTCTTGTAGGATCATTCTTAACTCATTTGAACATGAAAAAAATTCGTAGCAATTTGAGGCTTTATTCTTAACTCGTTCGAACATTAAAACAACTTGTAGCTTCATTCTTAATCCGTTTGTACATGGAAACAACTTGTAAACCCTTGTAGGAGCATTATTGGCTCGTTTGAACATGAAAACAAGTTGCAACAATTTGAGGCTTCATTCTTCACTCGTTCAAACTTGAAAACAACTTAGAGCTTCATTGTTCACCCGTTTGTACAAGGAAATAACTTGTAAACACTTGTAGGATCATTCTTAGCTCGTTTGAACATTAAAACAATTCGTTGCAATTTGAGCGTTCATTCTTGACTCGTTCGAACTTGAAAACAACTTGTAGCTTCATTCTTGACCCGTTTGTACATGGAAATAACTTGTAAACTCTTGTAGGATATTCGTAACTCATTTGAACATGAAAACAATTCATTGCAATTTGAGCCTTCATTCTTGACTCGTTCGAACTTGAAAACAACTTGTAGCTTCATTCTTGACCCGTTTGTACATGGAAATACCTTGTAAACTCTTGTAGGATCATTCTTAACTCATTTGAACATGAAAACAATTCGTTGCAATTTGAGCCTTCATTCTTGACTCGTTCGAACTTGAAAACAACTTGTAGCTTCATTCTTGACCCGTTTGTACATGGAAATAACTTGTAAACTCTTGTAGGATCATTCTTAACTCATTTGAACATGAAAACAATTCGTTGCAATTTGAGCCTTCATTCTTGACTCGTTCGAACTTGAAAACAACTTGTAGCTTCATTCTTGACCCGTTTGTACATGGAAACAACTTGTAAACTCTTGTAGGATCATTCTTAGCTCATTTGAACATGAAAACAATTCAGAGCAATTTACGGCTTCATTCTTGACTCGTTCGAACTTGAAAATAACTTGTAGCTTCATTCTTGACCCGTTTGTACAAGGAAATAACTTGTAAACTCTTGTAGGATCATTCTTAGCTCGTTTGAACATGAAAACAATTCATAGCAATTTAAGGCTTCATTCTTGACTCGTTCGAACTTGAAAACAAGTTGTAGCTTCATTCTTGACCCGTTTGTACGTGGAAACAACTTGTAAACTCTTGTAGAATCATTCTTAACTCATTTGAACATGAAAATAAATTGTAACAATTTGAGGCTTCATTCTTAACTCGTTCAAACTTGAAAACAACTTGTAGCTTCATTCTTGACCCGTTTGTACATGGAAACAAGTTGTAAACTCATGTAGGATCATTCTTAGCTCATTTGAACATGAAAACAATTCCTAGCAATTTGAGCCTTCATTCTTGACTCGTTCGAACTTGAAAACAACTTGTAGCTTCATTCTGGACCCGTTTGTACATGGAAACAACTTTTAAACTCTTGTAGGATCATTCTTAACTCATTTGAACATGAAAAAAATTCGTAGCAATTTGAGGCTTCATTCTTAACTCGTTCGAACATTAAAACAACTTGTAGCTTCATTCTTAATCCGTTTGTACATGGAAACAACTTGTAAACCCTTGTAGGAGCATTATTGGCTCGTTTGAACATGAAAACAAGTTGCAACAATTTGAGGCTTCATTCTTCACTCGTTCAAACTTGAAAACAACTTAGAGCTTCATTGTTCACCCGTTTGTACAAGGAAACAACTTGTAAACTCTTTTAGGATCATTCTTATCTCGTTTGAACATGAAAACAATTCATAGCAATTTAAGGCTTCATTCTTGACTCGTTCGGACTTGAAAACAACCTGTAGCTTCATTCTTGACCCGTTGGTACATGGAAACAACTTGTAAACTCTTGTAGGATCATTCTTAACTCATTTGAACATGAAAATAAGTTGTAAAATTGGAGGCTTCATTCTTAACTCGTTCAAACTTGAAAACAACTTGTATCTTCATTCTTGACCCGTTTGTACATGGAAACAACATGTAAACTCTTATAGGATCATTCTTAACTCGTTTGAACATGAAAACAATTCATAGCAATTTAAGGCTTCATTCTTGACTCGTTCGAACTTGAAAACAACTTCTAGCTTCATTCTTGACCCGTTTGTACAAGGAAATAACTTGTAAACTCTTGTAGGATCATTCTTATCTCGTTTGAACATGAAAACAATTCATAGGAATTTAAGGCTTCATTCTTGACTCGTTCGAACTTGAAAACAAGTTGTAGCATCATTCTTGACCCGTTTGTACATGGAAACAACTTGTAAACTCTTGTAGGATCATTCTTAACTCATTTGAACATGAAAATAAATTGTAACAATTTGAGGCTTCATTCTTAACTCGTTCAAACTTGAAAACAACTTGTAGCTTCATTCTTGACCCGTTTGTACATGGAAACAAGTTGTAAACTCATGTAGGATCATTCTTAGCTCGTTTGAACATGAAAACAATTCCTAGCAATTTGAGGCTTTATTCTTAACTCGTTCGAACATTAAAACAACTTGTAGCTTCATTCTTAATCCGTTTGTACATGGAAACAACTTGTAAACCCTTGTAGGAGCATTATTGGCTCGTTTGAACATGAAAACAAGTTGCAACAATTTGAGGCTTCATTCTTCACTCGTTCAAACTTGAAAACAACTTAGAGCTTCATTGTTCACCCGTTTGTACAAGGAAATAACTTGTAAACACTTGTAGGATCATTCTTAGCTCGTTTGAACATTAAAACAATTCGTTGCAATTTGAGCGTTCATTCTTGACTCGTTCGAACTTGAAAACAACTTGTAGCTTCATTCTTGACCCGTTTGTACATGGAAACAACTTGAAAACTCTTGTAGGATCATTCTTAACTCATTTGAACATGAAAAAAATTCATAGCAATTTGAGGCTTCATTCTTAACTCGTTCGAACATTAAAACAACTTGTAGCTTCATTCTTGATCCGTTTGTACATGGAAACAACTTGTCAACCCTTGTAGGAGCATAATTGGCTCGTTTGAACATGAAAACAAGTTGCAACAATTTGAGGCTTCATTCTTCACTCGTTCAAACTTGAAAACAACTTAGAGCTTCATTGTTGACCCATTTGTACACGGAAACAACTTGTAAACACTTGTAGGATCATTCTTAGCTCGTTTGAACATGAAAATAATTCATAGCAATTTAAGGCTTCATTCTTGCCTCGTTCGAACTTGAAAACAAGTTGTAGCTTCATTCTTGACCCGTTTGTACGTGGAAACAACTTGTAAACTCTTGTAGAATCATTCTTAACTCATTTGAACATGAATATAAATTGTAACAATTTGAGGCTTCATTCTTAACTCGTTCAAACTTGAAAACAACTTGTAGCTTCATTATTGACCCGTTTGTACATGGAAACAAGTTGTAAACTCATGTAGGATCATTCTTAGCTCGTTTGAACATGAAAACAATTCGTAGCAATTTGAGACTTCATTCTTGACTAGTTCGAACATTAAAACAACATGTAGCTTCATTCTTGACCCGTTTGTACATGGAAACAACTTGAAAACTCTTGTAGGATCATTCTTAACTCATGTGAACATGAAAAAAATTCATAGCAATTTGAGGCTTCATTCTTAACTCGTTCGAACATTAAAACAACTTGTAGCTTCATTCTTGACCCGTTTGTACATGGAAACAACTTGAAAACTCTTGTAGGATCATTCCTATCTCGTTTGAACATGAAAACAATTCATAGGAATTTTAGGCTTCATTCTTGACTCGTTCGAACTTGAAAACAACTTGTAGCATCATTCTTGACCCGTTTGTACATGGAAACAACTTGTAAACTCTTGTAGGATCATTCTTAACTCATTTGAACATGAAAATAAATTGTAACAATTTGAGGCTTCATTCTTAACTCGTTCAAACTTGAAAACGACTTGTAGCTTCATTCTTGACCCGTTTGTACATGGAAACAAGTTGTAAACTCATGTAGGATCATTCTTAGCTCGTTTGAACATGAAAACAATTCCTAGCAATTTGAGCCTTCATTCTTGACTCGTTCGAACTTGAAAACAACTTATAGCTTCATTCTGGACCCGTTTGTACATGGAAACAACTTTTAAACTCTTGTAGGATCATTCTTAACTCATTTGAACATGAAAAAAATTCGTAGCAATTTGAGGCTTCATTTTTAACTCGTTCGAACATTAAAACAACTTGTAGCTTCATTCTTAATCCGTTTGTACATGGAAACAACTTGTAAACCCTTGTAAGAGCATTATTGGCTCGTTTGAACATGAAAACAAGTTGCAACAATTTGAGGCTTCATTCTTCACTCGTTCAAACTTGAAAACAACTTAGAGCTTCATTGTTGACCCGTTTGTACAAGGAAACAACTTGCAAACTCTTGTAGGATCATTCTTAGCTCGTTTGAACATGAAAACAATTCGTTGCAATTTGAGCCTTCATTCTTGACTCGTTCGAACATGAAAACAACTTGTAGCTTCATTCTTGAGCCGTTTGTACATGGAAACAACTTGTAAACTCTTGTAGGATCATTCTTAACTCATTTGAACATGAAAACAATTCGTTGCAATTTGAGCCTTCATTCTTGACTCGTTCGAACTTGAAAACAACTTGTAGCTTCATTCTTTACCCGTTTGTACAAGGAAATAACTTGTAAACTCTTGTAGGATCATTCTTAGCTCGTTTGAACATGAAAACAATTCATAGCAATTTAAGGCTTCATTCTTGACTCGTTCGAACTTGAAAACAACTTGTAGCTTCATTCTTGACCCGTTTGTACATGCAAATAACTTGTAAACTCTTGTAGGATCATTCTTAACTCATTTGAACATGAAAACAATTCGTTGCAATTTGAGCCTTCATTCTTGACTCGTTCGAACTTGAAAACAACTTGTAGCTTCATTCTTTACCCGTTTGTACAAGGAAACAACTTGTAAACTCTTGTAGGATCATTCTTAGCTCGTTTGAACATGAAAACAATTCGTTGCAATTTGAGCCTTCATTCTTGACTCGTTCGAACTTGAAAACAACTTGTAGCTTCATTCTTGACCCGTTTGTACATGGAAACAACTTGTAAACTCTTGTAGGATCATTCTTAGCTCATTTGAACATGAAAACAATTCATAGCAATTTAAGGCTTCATTCTTGACTCGTTCGAACTTGAAAATAACTTGTAGCTTCATTCTTGACCCGTTTGTACAAGGAAATAACTTATAAACTCTTGTAGGATCATTCTTAGCTCGTTTGAACATGAAAACAATTCATAGCAATTTAAGGCTTCCTTCTTGACTCGTTCGAACTTGAAAACAAGTTGTAGCTTCATTCTTGACCCGTTTGTACATGGAAACAACTTGTAAACTCTTGTAGGATCATTCTTAACTCATTTGAACATGAAAATAAATTGTAACAATTTGAGGCTTCATTCTTAACTCGTTCAAACTTGAAAACAACTTGTAGCTTCATTCTTGACCCGTTTGTACATGGAAACAAGTTGTAAACTCATGTAGGATCATTCTTAGCTCGTTTGAACATGAAAACAATTCCTAGCAATTTGAGCCTTCATTCTTGACTCGTTCGAACTTGAAAACAACTTGTAGCTTTATTCTGGACCCGTTTGTACATGGAAACAACTTTTAAACTCTTGTAGGATCATTCTTAACTCATTTGAACATGAAAAAAATTCGTAACAATTTGAGGCTTCATTCTTAACTCGTTCGAACATTAAAACAACTTGTAGCTTCATTCTTAATCCGTTTGTACATGGAAACAACTTGTAAACCCTTGTAGGAGCATTATTGGCTCGTTTGAACATGAAAACAAGTTGCAACAATTTGAGGCTTCATTCTTCACTCGTTCAAACTTGAAAACAACTTAGAGCTTCATTGTTCACCCGTTTGTACAAGGAAACAACTTGTAAACTCTTTTAGGATCATTCTTATCTCGTTTGCACATGAAAACAATTCATAGCAATTTAAGGCTTCATTCTTGACTCGTTCGGACTTGAAAACAACCTGTAGCTTCATTCTTGACCCGTTGGTACATGGAAACAACTTGTAAACTCTTGTAGGATCATTCTTAACTCGTTTGAACATGAAAACAATTCATAGCAATTTAAGGCTTCATTCTTGACTCGTTCGAACTTGAAAACAACTTATAGCTTCATTCTTGACCCGTTTGTACAAGGAAATAACTTGTAAACTCTTGTAGGATCATTCTTATCTCGTTTGAACATGAAAACAATTCATAGGAATTTAAGGCTTCATTCTTGACTCGTTCGAACTTGAAAACAAGTTGTAGCATCATTCTTGACCCGTTTGTACATGGAAACAACTTGTAAACTCTTGTAGGATCATTCTTAACTCATTTGAACATGAAAATAAATTGTAACAATTTGAGGCTTCATTCTTAACTCGTTCAAACTTGAAAACAACTTGTAGCTTCATTCTTGACCCGTTTGTACATGGAAACAAGTTGTAAACTCATGTAGGATCATTCTTAGCTCGTTTGAACATGAAAACAATTCCTAGCAATTTGAGCCTTCATTCTTGACTCGTTCGAACTTGAAAACAACTTATAGCTTCATTCTGGATCCGTTTGTACATGGAAACAACTTTTAAACTCTTGTAGGATCATTCTTAACTCATTTGAACATGAAAAAAATTCGTAGCAATTTGAGGCTTTATTCATAACTCGTTCGAACATTAAAACAACTTGTAGCTTCATTCTTAATCCGTTTGTACATGGAAACAACTTGTAAACCCTTGTAGGAGCAATAATGGCTCGTTTGAACATGAAAACAAGTTGCAACAATTTGAGGCTTCATTCTTCACTCGTTCAAACTTGAAAACAACTTAGAGCTTCATTGTTCACCCGTTTGTACAAGGAAATAACTTGTAAACACTTGTAGGATCATTCTTAGCTCGTTTGAACATTAAAACAATTCGTTGCAATTTGAGCGTTCATTCTTGACTCGTTCGAACTTGAAAACAACTTGTAGCTTCATTCTTGACCCGTTTGTACATGGAAATAACTTGTAAACTCTTGTAGGATATTCGTAACTCATTTGAACATGAAAACAATTCATTGCAATTTGAGCCTTCATTCTTGACTCGTTCGAACTTGAAAACAACTTGTAGCTTCATTCTTGACCCGTTTCTACATGGAAATAACTTGTAAACTCTTGTAGGATCATTCTTAACTCATTTGAACATGAAAACAATTCGTTGCAATTTGAGCCTTCATTCTTGACTCGTTCGAACTTGAAAACAACTTGTAGCTTCATTCTTTACCCGTTTGTACAAGGAAACAACTTGTAAACTCTTGTAGGATCATTCTTAGCTCGTTTGAACATGAAAACAATTCGTTGCAATTTGAGCCTTCATTCTTGACTCGTTCGAACTTGAAAACAACTTGTAGCTTCATTCTTGACCCGTTTGTACATGGAAACAACTTGTAAACTCTTGTAGGATCATTCTTAGCTCATTTGAACATGAAAACAATTCATAGCAATTTAAGGCTTCATTCTTGACTCGTTCGAACTTGAAAATAACTTGTAGCTTCATTCTTGACCCGTTTGTGCAAGGAAATAACTTGTAAACTCTTGTAGGATCATTCTTAGCTCGTTTGAACATGAAAACAATTCATAGCAATTTAAGGCTTCCTTCTTGACTCGTTCGAACTTGAAAACAAGTTGTAGCTTCATTCTTGACCCGTTTGTACATGGAAACAACTTGTAAACTCTTGTAGGATCATTCTTAACTCATTTGAACATGAAAATAAATTGTAACAATTGGAGGCTTCATTCTTAACTCGTTCAAACTTGAAAACAACTTGTAGCTTCATTCTTGACCCGTTTGTACATGGAAACAAGTTGTAAACTCATGTAGGATCATTCTTAGCTCGTTTGAACATGAAAACAATTCCTAGCAATTTGAGCCTTCATTCTTGACTCGTTCGAACTTGAAAACAACTGGTAGCTTCATTCTGGACCCGTTTGTACATGGAAACAACTTTTAAACTCTTGTAGGATCATTCTTAACTGATTTGAACATGAAAAAAATTCGTAGCAATTTGAGGCTTCATTCTTAACTCGTTCGAACATTAAAACAACTTGTAGCTTCATTCTTAATCCGTTTGTACATGGAAACAACTTGTAAACCCTTGTAGGAGCATTATTGGCTCGTTTGAACATGAAAACAAGTTGCAACAATTTGAGGCTTCATTCTTCACTCGTTCAAACTTGAAAACAACTTAGAGCTTCATTGTTCACCCGTTCGTACAAGGAAACAACTTGTAAACTCTTTTAGGATCATTCTTATCTCGTTTGAACATGAAAACAATTCATAGCAATTTAAGGCTTCATTCTTGACTCGTTCGGACTTGAAAACAACCTGTAGCTTCATTCTTGACCCGTTGGTACATGGAAACAACTTGTAAACTCTTGTAGGATCATTCTTAACTCGTTTGAACATGAAAACAATTCATAGCAATTTAAGGCTTCATTCTTGACTCGTTCGAACTTGAAAACAACTTATAGCTTCATTCTTGACCCGTTTGTACAAGGAAATAACTTGTAAACTCTTGTAGGATCATTCTTATCTCGTTTGAACATGAAAACAATTCATAGGAATTTAAGGCTTCATTCTTGACTCGTTCGAACTTGAAAACAATTTGTAGCATCATTCTTGACCCGTTTGTACATGGAAACAACTTGTAAACTCTTGTAGGATCATTCTTAACTCATTTGAACATGAAAATAAATTGTAACAATTTGAGGCTTCATTCTTAACTCGTTCAAACTTGAAAACAACTTGTAGCTTCATTCTTGACCCATTTGTACATGGAAACAAGTTGTAAACTCATGTAGGATCATTCTTAGCTCGTTTGAACATGAAAATAATTCCTAGCAATTTGAGCCTTCATTCTTGACTCGTTCGAACTTGAAAACAACTTATAGCTTCATTCTGGATCCGTTTGTACATGGAAACAACTTTTAAACTCTTGTAGGATCATTCTTAACTCATTTGAACATGAAAAAAATTCGTAGCAATTTGAGGCTTTATTCTTAACTCGTTCGAACATTAAAACAACTTGTAGCTTCATTCTTAATCCGTTTGTACATGGAAACAACTTGTAAACCCTTGTAGGAGCAATAATGGCTCGTTTGAACATGAAAACAAGTTGCAACAATTTGAGGCTTCATTCTTCACTCGTTCAAACTTGAAAACAACTTAGAGCTTCATTGTTCACCCGTTTGTACAAGAAAATAACTTGTAAACACTTGTAGGATCATTCTTAGCTCGTTTGAACATTAAAACAATTCGTTGCAATTTGAGCGTTCATTCTTGACTCGTTCGAACTTGAAAACAACTTGTAGCTTCATTCTTGACCCGTTTGTACATGGAAATAACTTGTAAACTCTTGTAGGATATTCATAACTCATTTGAACATGAAAACAATTCATTGCAATTTGAGCCTTCATTCTTGACTCGTTCGAACTTGAAAACAACTTGTAGCTTCATTCTTGACCCGTTTGTACATGGAAATAACTTGTAAACTCTTGTAGGATTATTCTTAGCTCTTTTGAACATGAAAACAATTCAGAGCAATTTACGGCTTCATTCTTGACTCGTTCGAACTTGAAAATAACTTTTTTTTTGCTAAGAAAAAATTAACTTGAAAATAACTTGTAGCTTCATTCTTGACCCGTTTGTACAAGGAAATAACTTGTAAACTCTTGTAGGATCATTCTTAGCTCGTTTGAACATGAAAACAATTCATAGCAATTTAAGGCTTCATTCTTGACTCGTTCGAACTTGAAAACAAGTTGTAGCTTCATTCTTGACCCGTTTGTACATGGAAACAACTTGTAAACTCTTGTAGGATCATTCTTAACTCATTTGAACATGAAAATAAATTGTAACAATTTGAGGCTTCATTCTTAACTCGTTCAAGCTTGAAAACAACTGTAGCTTCATTCTTGACCCGTTTGTACAAGGAAACAAGTTGTAAACTAATGTAGGATCATTCTTAGCTCGTTTGAACATGAAAACAATTCCTAGCAATTTGAGCCTTCATTCTTGACTCGTTCGAACTTGAAAACAACTTGTAGCTTCATTCTGGACCCGTTTGTACATGGAAACAACTTTTAAACTCTTGTAGGATCATTCTTAACTCATTTGAACATGAAAAAAATTCGTAGCAATTTGAGGCCTCATTCTTAACTCGTTCGAACATTAAAACAACTTGTAGCTTCATTATTAATCCGTTTGTACATGGAAACAACTTGTAAACCCTTGTAGGAGCATTATTGGCTCGTTTGAACATGAAAACAAGTTGCAACAATTTGAGGCTTCATTCTTCACTCGTTCAAACTTGAAAACAACTTAGAGCTTCATTGTTCACCCGTTTGTACAAGGAAACAACTTGTAAACTCTTTTAGGATCATTCTTATCTCGTTTGAACATGAAAACAATTCATAGCAATTTAAGGCTTCATTCTTGACTCGTTCGGACTTGAAAACAACCTGTAGCTTCATTCTTGACCCGTTGGTACATGGAAACAACTTGTAAACTCTTGTAGGATAATTCTTAACTCGTTTGAACATGAAAACAATTCATAGCAATTTAAGGCTTCATTCTTGACTCGTTCGAACTTGAAAACAACTTATAGCTTCATTCTTGACCCGTTTGTACAAGGAAATAACTTGTAAACTCTTGTAGGATCATTCTTATCTCGTTTGAACATGAAAACAATTCATAGGAATTTAAGGCTTCATTCTTGACTCGTTCGAACTTGAAAACAAGTTGTAGCATCATTCTTGACCCGTTTGTACATGGAAACAACTTGTAAACTCTTGTAGGATCATTCTTAACTCATTTGAACATGAAAATAAATTGTAACAATTTGAGGCTTCATTCTTAACTCGTTCAAACTTGAAAACAACTTGTAGCTTCATTCTTGACCCGTTTGTACATGGAAACAAGTTGTAAACTCATGTAGGATCATTCTTAGCTCGTTTGAACATGAAAACAATTCCTAGCAATTTGAGCCTTCATTCTTGACTCGTTCGAACTTGAAAACAACTTATAGCTTCATTCTGGATCCGTTTGTACATGGAAACAACTTTTAAACACTTGTAGGATCATTCTTAACTCATTTGAACATGAAAAAAATTCGTAGCAATTTGAGGCTTTATTCTTAACTCGTTCGAACATTAAAACAACTTGTAGCTTCATTCTTAATCCGTTTGTACATGGAAACAACTTGTAAACCCTTGTAGGAGCATTATTGGCTCGTTTGAACATGAAAACAAGTTGCAACAATTTGAGGCTTCATTCTTCACTCGTTCAAACTTGAAAACAACTTAGAGCTTCATTGTTCACCCGTTTGTACAAGGAAATAACTTGAAAACACTTGTAGGATCATTCTTAGCTCGTTTGAACATTAAAACAATTCGTTGCAATTTGAGCGTTCATTCTTGACTCGTTCGAACTTGAAAACAACTTGTAGCTTCATTCTTGACCCGTTTGTACATGGAAATAACTTGTAAACTCTTGTAGGATATTCGTAACTCATTTGAACATGAAAACAATTCATTGCAATTTGAGCCTTCATTCTTGACTCGTTCGAACTTGAAAACAACTTGTAGCTTCATTCTTGACCCGTTTGTACATGGAAATAACTTGTAAACTCTTGTAGGATCATTCTTAACTCATTTGAACATGAAAACAATTCGTTGCAATTTGAGCCTTCATTCTTGACTCGTTCGAACTTGAAAACAACTTGTAGCTTCATTCTTGACCCGTTTGTACATGGAAATAACTTGTAAACTCTTGTAGGATCATTCTTAACTCATTTGAACATGAAAACAATTCGTTGCAATTTGAGCCTTCATTCTTGACTCGTTCGTACTTGAAAATAACTTGTAGCTTCATTCTTGACCCGTTTGTACATGGAAACAACTTGTAAACTCTTGTAGGATTATTCTTAGCTCTTTTGAACATGAAAACAATTCAGAGCAATTTACGGCTTCATTCTTGACTCGTTCGAACTTGAAAATAACTTTTTTTTTGCTAAGAAAAAATTAACTTGAAAATAACTTGTAGCTTCATTCTTGACCCGTTTGTACAAGGAAATAACTTGTAAACTCTTGTAGGATCATTCTTAGCTCGTTTGAACATGAAAACAATTCATAGCAATTTAAGGCTTCATTCTTGACTCGTTCGAACTTGAAAACAAGTTGTAGCTTCATTCTTGACCCGTTTGTACATGGAAAAAACTTGTAAACTCTTGTAGGATCATTCTTAACTCATTTGAACATGAAAATAAATTGTAACAATTTGAGGCTTCATTCTTAACTCGTTCAAACTTGAAAACAACTTGTAGCTTCATTCTTGACCCGTTTGTACATGGAAACAAGTTGTAAACTCATGTAGGATCATTCTTAGCTCGTTTGAACATGACAACAATTCCTAGCAATTTGAGCCTTCATTCTTGACTCGTTCGAACTTGAAAACAACTTGTAGCTTCATTCTGGACCCGTTTGTACATGGAAATAACTTGTAAACTCTTGTAGGATCATTCTTAACTCATTTGAACATGAAAACAATTCGTTGCAATTTGAGCCTTCATTCTTGACTCGTTCGAACTTGAAAACAACTTGTAGCTTCATTCTTGACCCGTTTGTACATGGAAATAACTTGTAAACTCTTGTAGGATCATTCTTAACTCATTTGAACATGAAAACAATTCGTTGCAATTTGAGCCTTCATTCTTGACTCGTTCGAACTTGAAAACAACTTGTAGCTTCATTCTTGACCCGTTTGTACATGGAAATAACTTGTAAACTCTTGTAGGATCATTCTTAAATCATTTGAACATGAAAACAATTCGTTGCAATTTGAGCCTTCATTCTTGACTCGTTCGAACTTGAAAATAACTTGTAGCTTCATTCTTGACCCGTTTGTACATGGAAACAACTTGTAAACTCTTGTAGGATTATTCTTAGCTCTTTTGAACATGAAAACAATTCAGAGCAATTTACGGCTTCATTCTTGACTCGTTCGAACTTGAAAATAACTTTTTTTTTGCCAAGAAAAAATTAACTTGAAAATAACTTGTAGCTTCATTCTTGACCCGTTTGTACAAGGAAATAACTTGTAAACTCTTGTAGGATCATTCTTAGCTCGTTTGAACTTTAAAACAATTCGTTGCAATTTGAGCGTTCATTCTTGACTCGTTCGAACTTGAAAACAACTTGTAGCTTCATTCTTGACCCGTTTGTACATGGAAATAACTTGTAAACTCTTGTAGGATATTCGTAACTCATTTGAACATGAAAACAATTCATTGCAATTTGAGCCTTCATTCTTGACTCGTTCGAACTTGAAAACAACTTATAGCTTCATTCTGGATCCGTTTGTACATGGAAACAACTTTTAAACTCTTGTAGGATCATTCTTAACTCATTTGAACATGAAAAAAATTCGTAGCAATTTGAGGCTTTATTCTTAACTCGTTCGAACATTAAAACAACTTGTAGCTTCATTCTTAATCCGTTTGTACATGGAAACAACTTGTAAACCCTTGTAGGAGCATTATTGGCTCGTTTGAACATGAAAACAAGTTGCAACAATTTGAGGCTTCATTCTTCACTCGTTCAAACTTGAAAACAACTTAGAGCTTCATTGTTCACCCGTTTGTACAAGGAAATAACTTGAAAACACTTGTAGGATCATTCTTAGCTCGTTTGAACATTAAAACAATTCGTTGCAATTTGAGCGTTCATTCTTGACTCGTTCGAACTTGAAAACAACTTGTAGCTTCATTCTTGACCCGTTTGTACATGGAAATAACTTGTAAACTCTTGTAGGATATTCGTAACTCATTTGAACATGAAAACAATTCATTGCAATTTGAGCCTTCATTCTTGACTCGTTCGAACTTGAAAACAACTTGTAGCTTCATTCTTGACCCGTTTGTACATGGAAATAACTTGTAAACTCTTGTAGGATCATTCTTAACTCATTTGAACATGAAAACAATTCGTTGCAATTTGAGCCTTCATTCTTGACTCGTTCGAACTTGAAAACAACTTGTAGCTTCATTCTTGACCCGTTTGTACATGGAAATAACTTGTAAACTCTTGTAGGATCATTCTTAACTCATTTGAACATGAAAACAATTCGTTGCAATTTGAGCCTTCATTCTTGACTCGTTCGTACTTGAAAATAACTTGTAGCTTCATTCTTGACCCGTTTGTACATGGAAACAACTTGTAAACTCTTGTAGGATTATTCTTAGCTCTTTTGAACATGAAAACAATTCAGAGCAATTTACGGCTTCATTCTTGACTCGTTCGAACTTGAAAATAACTTTTTTTTTGCTAAGAAAAAATTAACTTGAAAATAACTTGTAGCTTCATTCTTGACCCGTTTGTACAAGGAAATAACTTGTAAACTCTTGTAGGATCATTCTTAGCTCGTTTGAACATGAAAACAATTCATAGCAATTTAAGGCTTCATTCTTGACTCGTTCGAACTTGAAAACAAGTTGTAGCTTCATTCTTGACCCGTTTGTACATGGAAAAAACTTGTAAACTCTTGTAGGATCATTCTTAACTCATTTGAACATGAAAATAAATTGTAACAATTTGAGGCTTCATTCTTAACTCGTTCAAACTTGAAAACAACTTGTAGCTTCATTCTTGACCCGTTTGTACATGGAAACAAGTTGTAAACTCATGTAGGATCATTCTTAGCTCGTTTGAACATGACAACAATTCCTAGCAATTTGAGCCTTCATTCTTGACTCGTTCGAACTTGAAAACAACTTGTAGCTTCATTCTGGACCCGTTTGTACATGGAAATAACTTGTAAACTCTTGTAGGATCATTCTTAACTCATTTGAACATGAAAACAATTCGTTGCAATTTGAGCCTTCATTCTTGACTCGTTCGAACTTGAAAACAACTTGTAGCTTCATTCTTGACCCGTTTGTACATGGAAATAACTTGTAAACTCTTGTAGGATCATTCTTAACTCATTTGAACATGAAAACAATTCGTTGCAATTTGAGCCTTCATTCTTGACTCGTTCGAACTTGAAAACAACTTGTAGCTTCATTCTTGACCCGTTTGTACATGGAAATAACTTGTAAACTCTTGTAGGATCATTCTTAAATCATTTGAACACGAAAACAATTCGTTGCAATTTGAGCCTTCATTCTTGACTCGTTCGAACTTGAAAATAACTTGTAGCTTCATTCTTGACCCGTTTGTACATGGAAACAACTTGTAAACTCTTGTAGGATTATTCTTAGCTCTTTTGAACATGAAAACAATTCAGAGCAATTTACGGCTTCATTCTTGACTCGTTCGAACTTGAAAATAACTTTTTTTTTGCCAAGAAAAAATTAACTTGAAAATAACTTGTAGCTTCATTCTTGACCCGTTTGTACAAGGAAATAACTTGTAAACTCTTGTAGGATCATTCTTAGCTCGTTTGAACATGAAAACAATTCATAGCAATTTAAGGCTTCATTCTTGACTCGTTCGAACTTGAAAACAAGTTGTAGCTTCATTCTTGACCCGTTTGTACATGGAAACAAATTGTAAACGCTTGTAGGATCATTCTTAACTCATTTGAACATGAAAATAAATTGTAACAATTTGAGGCTTCATTCTTAACTCGTTCAAACTTGAAAACAACTTGTAGCTTCATTCTTGACCCGTTTGTACATGGAAACAAGTTGTAAACTCATGTAGGATCATTCTTAGCTCGTTTGAACATGAAAACAATTCCTAGCAATTTGAGCCTTCATTCTTGACTCGTTCGAACTTGAAAACAACTTGTAGCTTCATTCTGGACCCGTTTGTACATGGAAACAACTTTTAAACTCTTGTAGGATCATTCTTAACTCATTTGAACATGAAAAAAATTCGTAGCAATTTGAGGCTTCATTCTTAACTCGTTCGAACATTAAAACAACTTGTAGCTTCATTCTTAATCCGTTTGTACATGGAAACAACTTGTAAACCCTTGTAGGAGCATTATTGGCTCGTTTGAACATGAAAACAAGTTGCAACAATTTGAGGCTTCATTCTTCACTCGTTCAAACTTGAAAACAACTTAGAGCTTCATTGTTCACCCGTTTGTACAAGGAAACAACTTGTAAACTCTTTTAGGATCATTCTTATCTCGTTTGAACATGAAAACAATTCATAGCAATTTAAGGCTTCATTCTTGACTCGTTCGAACTTGAAAACAACTTATAGCTTCATTCTTGACCCGTTTGTACAAGGAAATAACTTGTAAACTCTTGTAGGATCATTCTTATCTCGTTTGAACATGAAAACAATTCATAGGAATTTAAGGCTTCATTCTTGACTCGTTCGAACTTGAAAACAAGTTGTAGCATCATTCTTGACCCGTTTGTACATGGAAACAACTTGTAAACTCTTGTAGGATCATTCTTAACTCATTTGAACATGAAAATAAATTGTAACAATTTGAGGCTTCATTCTTAACTCGTTCAAACTTGAAAACAACTTGTAGCTTCATTCTTGACCCGTTTGTACATGGAAACAAGTTGTAAACTCATGTAGGATCATTCTTAGCTCGTTTGAACATGAAAACAATTCCTAGCAATTTGAGCCTTCATTCTTGACTCGTTCGAACTTGAAAACAACTTATAGCTTCATTCTGGATCCGTTTGTACATGGAAACAACTTTTAAACTCTTGTAGGATCATTCTTAACTCATTTGAACATGAAAAAAATTCGTAGCAATTTGAGGCTTTATTCTTAACTCGTTCGAACATTAAAACAACTTGTAGCTTCATTCTTAATCCGTTTGTACATGGAAACAACTTGTAAACCCTTGTAGGAGCATTATTGGCTCGTTTGAACATGAAAACAAGTTGCAACAATTTGAGGCTTCATTCTTCACTCGTTCAAACTTGAAAACAACTTAGAGCTTCATTGTTCACCCGTTTGTACAAGGAAATAACTTGAAAACACTTGTAGGATCATTCTTAGCTCGTTTGAACATTAAAACAATTCGTTGCAATTTGAGCGTTCATTCTTGACTCGTTCGAACTTGAAAACAACTTGTAGCTTCATTCTTGACCCGTTTGTACATGGAAATAACTTGTAAACTCTTGTAGGATATTCGTAACTCATTTGAACATGAAAACAATTCATTGCAATTTGAGCCTTCATTCTTGACTCGTTCGAACTTGAAAACAACTTGTAGCTTCATTCTTGACCCGTTTGTACATGGAAATAACTTGTAAACTCTTGTAGGATCATTCTTAACTCATTTGAACATGAAAACAATTCGTTGCAATTTGAGCCTTCATTCTTGACTCGTTCGAACTTGAAAACAACTTGTAGCTTCATTCTTGACCCGTTTGTACATGGAAATAACTTGTAAACTCTTGTAGGATCATTCTTAACTCATTTGAACATGAAAACAATTCGTTGCAATTTGAGCCTTCATTCTTGACTCGTTCGTACTTGAAAATAACTTGTAGCTTCATTCTTGACCCGTTTGTACATGGAAACAACTTGTAAACTCTTGTAGGATTATTCTTAGCTCTTTTGAACATGAAAACAATTCAGAGCAATTTACGGCTTCATTCTTGACTCGTTCGAACTTGAAAATAACTTTTTTTTTGCTAAGAAAAAATTAACTTGAAAATAACTTGTAGCTTCATTCTTGACCCGTTTGTACAAGGAAATAACTTGTAAACTCTTGTAGGATCATTCTTAGCTCGTTTGAACATGAAAACAATTCATAGCAATTTAAGGCTTCATTCTTGACTCGTTCGAACTTGAAAACAAGTTGTAGCTTCATTCTTGACCCGTTTGTACATGGAAAAAACTTGTAAACTCTTGTAGGATCATTCTTAACTCATTTGAACATGAAAATAAATTGTAACAATTTGAGGCTTCATTCTTAACTCGTTCAAACTTGAAAACAACTTGTAGCTTCATTCTTGACCCGTTTGTACATGGAAACAAGTTGTAAACTCATGTAGGATCATTCTTAGCTCGTTTGAACATGACAACAATTCCTAGCAATTTGAGCCTTCATTCTTGACTCGTTCGAACTTGAAAACAACTTGTAGCTTCATTCTGGACCCGTTTGTACATGGAAATAACTTGTAAACTCTTGTAGGATCATTCTTAACTCATTTGAACATGAAAACAATTCGTTGTAATTTGAGCCTTCATTCTTGACTCGTTCGAACTTGAAAACAACTTGTAGCTTCATTCTGGACCCGTTTGTACATGGAAATAACTTGTAAACTCTTGTAGGATCATTCTTAACTCATTTGAACATGAAAACAATTCGTTGTAATTTGAGCCTTCATTCTTGACTCGTTCGAACTTGAAAACAACTTGTAGCTTCATTCTTGACCCGTTTGTACATGGAAAAAACTTGTAAACTCTTGTAGGATCATTCTTAACTCATTTGAACATGAAAATAAATTGTAACAATTTGAGGCTTCATTCTTAACTCGTTCAAACTTGAAAACAACTTGTAGCTTCATTCTTGACCCGTTTGTACATGGAAACAAGTTGTAAACTCATGTAGGATCATTCTTAGCTCGTTTGAACATGAAAACAATTCCTAGCAATTTGAGCCTTCATTATTGACTCGTTCGAACTTGAAAACAACTTGTAGCTTCATTCTGGACCCGTTTGTACATGGAAACAACTTTTAAACTCTTGTAGGATCATTCTTAACTCATTTGAACATGAAAAAAATTCGTAGCAATTTGAGGCTTCATTCTTAACTCGTTCGAACATTAAAACAACTTGTAGCTTCATTCTTAATCCGTTTGTACATGGAAACAACTTGTAAACCCTTGTAGGAGCATTATTGGCTCGTTTGAACATGAAAACAAGTTGCAACAATTTGAGGCTTCATTCTTCACTCGTTCAAACTTGAAAACAACTTAGAGCTTCATTGTTCACCCGTTTGTACAAGGAAACAACTTGTAAACTCTTTTAGGATCATTCTTATCTCGTTTGAACATGAAAACAATTCATAGCAATTTAAGGCTTCATTCTTGACTCGTTCGGACTTGAAAACAACCTGTAGCTTCATTCTTGACCCGTTGGTACATGGAAACAACTTGTAAACTCTTGTAGGATCATTCTTAACTCGTTTGAACATGAAAACAATTCATAGCAATTTAAGGCTTCATTCTTGACTCGTTCGAACTTGAAAACAACTTATAGCT
Organism: Oenanthe sinensis; assembly: GCA_028671895.1. Classification (NCBI taxonomy): domain Eukaryota; kingdom Viridiplantae; phylum Streptophyta; class Magnoliopsida; order Apiales; family Apiaceae; genus Oenanthe; species Oenanthe sinensis. Next base: position 29,057,512 of record CM053799.1, on the reverse strand, counting down.
TCATTCTTGACCCGTTTGTACAAGGAAATAACTTGTAAACTCTTGTAGGATCATTCTTATCTCGTTTGAACATGAAAACAATTCATAGGAATTTAAGGCTTCATTCTTGACTCGTTCGAACTTGAAAACAAGTTGTAGCATCATTCTTGACCCGTTTGTACATGGAAACAACTTGTAAACTCTTGTAGGATCATTCTTAACTCATTTGAACATGAAAATAAATTGTAACAATTTAAGGCTTCATTCTTAACTCGTTCAAACTTGAAAACAACTTGTAGCTTCATTCTTGACCCGTTTGTACATGGAAACAAGTTGTAAACTCATGTAGGATCATTCTTAGCTCGTTTCAACATGAAAACAATTCCTAGCAATTTGAGCCTTCATTCTTGACTCGTTCGAACTTGAAAACAACTTATAGCTTCATTCTGGATCCGTTTGTACATGGAAACAACTTTTAAACTCTTGTAGGATCATTCTTAACTCATTTGAACATGAAAAAAATTCGTAGCAATTTGAGGCTTTATTCTTAACTCGTTCGAACATTAAAACAACTTGTAGCTTCATTCTTAATCCGTTTGTACATGGAAACAACTTGTAAACCCTTGTAGGAGCATTATTGGCTCGTTTGAACATGAAAACAAGTTGCAACAATTTGAGGCTTCATTCTTCACTCGTTCAAACTTGAAAACAACTTAGAGCTTCATTGTTCACCCGTTTGTACAAGGAAATAACTTGTAAACACTTGTAGGATCATTCTTAGCTCGTTTGAACATTAAAACAATTCGTTGCAATTTGAGCGTTCATTCTTGACTCGTTCGAACTTGAAAACAACTTGTAGCTTCATTCTTGACCCGTTTGTACATGGAAATAACTTGTAAACTCTTGTAGGATATTCGTAACTCATTTGAACATGAAAACAATTCATTGCAATTTGAGCCTTCATTCTTGACTCGTTCGAACTTGAAAACAACTTGTAGCTTCATTCTTGACCCGTTTGTACATGGAAATAACTTGTAAACTCTTGTAGGATCATTCTTAACTCATTTGAACATGAAAACAATTCGTTGCAATTTGAGCCTTCATTCTTGACTCGTTCGAACTTGAAAACAACTTGTAGCTTCATTCTTGACCCGTTTGTACATGGAAATAACTTGTAAACTCTTGTAGGATCATTCTTAACTCATTTGAACATGAAAACAATTCGTTGCAATTTGAGACTTCATTCTTGACTCGTTCGAACTTGAAAATAACTTGTAGCTTCATTCTTGACCCGTTTGTACATGGAAACAACTTGTAAACTCTTGTAGGATTATTCTTAGCTCTTTTGAACATGAAAACAATTCAGAGCAATTTACGGCTTCATTCTTGACTCGTTCGAACTTGAAAATAACTTTTTTTTTGCTAAGAAAAAATTAACTTGAAAATAACTTGTAGCTTCATTCTTGACCCGTTTGTACAAGGAAATAACTTGTAAACTCTTGTAGGATCATTCTTAGCTCGTTTAAACATGAAAACAATTCATAGCAATTTAAGGCTTCATTCTTGACTCGTTCGAACTTGAAAACAAGTTGTAGCTTCATTCTTGACCCGTTTGTACATGGAAACAACTTGTAAACTCTTGTAGGATCATTCTTAACTCATTTGAACATGAAAATAAATTGTAACAATTTGAGGCTTCATTCTTAACTCGTTCAAACTTGAAAACAACTTGTAGCTTCATTCTTGACCCGTTTGTACATGGAAACAAGTTGTAAACTCATGTAGGATCATTCTTAGCTCGTTTGAACATGAAAACAATTCCTAGCAATTTGAGCCTTCATTCTTGACTCGTTCGAACTTGAAAACAACTTATAGCTTCATTCTGGATCCGTTTGTACATGGAAACTACTTTTAAACTCTTGTAGGATCATTCTTAACTCATTTGAACATGAAAAAAATTCGTAGCAATTTGAGGCTTTATTCTTAACTCGTTCGAACATTAAAACAACTTGTTGCTTCATTCTTAATCCGTTTGTACATGGAAACAACTTGTAAACCCTTGTAGGAGCATTATTGGCTCGTTTGAACATGAAAACAACTTAGAGCTTCATTGTTCACCCGTTTGTACAAGGAAATAACTTGTAAACACTTGTAGGATCATTCTTAGCTCGTTTGAACATTAAAACAATTCGTTGCAATTTGAGCGTTCATTCTTGACTCGTTCGAACTTGAAAACAACTTGTAGCTTCATTCTTGACCCGTTTGTACATGGAAATAACTTGTAAACTCTTGTAGGATATTCGTAACTCATTTGAACATGAAAACAATTCATTGCAATTTGAGCCTTCATTCTTGACTCGTTCGAACTTGAAAACAACTTGTAGCTTCATTCTTGACCCGTTTGTACATGGAAATAACTTGTAAACTCTTGTAGGATCATTCTTAACTCATTTGAACATGAAAACAATTCGTTGCAATTTGAGCCTTCATTCTTGACTCGTTCGAACTTGAAAACAACTTGTAGCTTCATTCTTGACCCGTTTGTACATGGAAATAACTTGTAAACTCTTGTAGGATCATTCTTAACTCATTTGAACATGAAAACAATTCGTTGCAATTTGAGACTTCATTCTTGACTCGTTCGAACTTGAAAATAACTTGTAGCTTCATTCTTGACCCGTTTGTACATGGAAACAACTTGTAAACTCTTGTAGGATTATTCTTAGCTCTTTTGAACATGAAAACAATTCAGAGCAATTTACGGCTTCATTCTTGACTCGTTCGAACTTGAAAATAACTTTTTTTTTGCTAAGAAAAAATTAACTTGAAAATAACTTGTAGCTTCATTCTTGACCCGTTTGTACAAGGAAATAACTTGTAAACTCTTGTAGGATCATTCTTAGCTCGTTTAAACATGAAAACAATTCATAGCAATTTAAGGCTTCATTCTTGACTCGTTCGAACTTGAAAACAAGTTGTAGCTTCATTCTTGACCCGTTTGTACATGGAAACAACTTGTAAACTCTTGTAGGATCATTCTTAACTCATTTGAACATGAAAATAAATTGTAACAATTTGAGGCTTCATTCTTAACTCGTTCAAACTTGAAAACAACTTGTAGCTTCATTCTTGACCCGTTTGTACATGGAAACAAGTTGTAAACTCATGTAGGATCATTCTTAGCTCGTTTGAACATGAAAACAATTCCTAGCAATTTGAGCCTTCATTCTTGACTCGTTCGAACTTGAAAACAACTTATAGCTTCATTCTGGATCCGTTTGTACATGGAAACAACTTTTAAACTCTTGTAGGATCATTCTTAACTCATTTGAACATGAAAAAAATTCGTAGCAATTTGAGGCTTTATTCTTAACTCGTTCGAACATTAAAACAACTTGTAGCTTCATTCTTAATCCGTTTGTACATGGAAACAACTTGTAAACCCTTGTAGGAGCATTATTGGCTCGTTTGAACATGAAAACAACTTAGAGCTTCATTGTTCACCCGTTTGTACAAGGAAATAACTTGTAAACACTTGTAGGATCATTCTTAGCTCGTTTGAACATTAAAACAATTCGTTGCAATTTGAGCGTTCATTCTTGACTCGTTCGAACTTGAAAACAACTTGTAGCTTCATTCTTGACCCGTTTGTACATGGAAATAACTTGTAAACTCTTGTAGGATATTCGTAACTCATTTGAACATGAAAACAATTCATTGCAATTTGAGCCTTCATTCTTGACTCGTTCGAACTTGAAAACAACTTGTAGCTTCATTCTTGACCCGTTTGTACATGGAAATAACTTGTAAACTCTTGTAGGATCATTCTTAACTCATTTGAACATGAAAACAATTCGTTGCAATTTGAGCCTTCATTCTTGACTCGTTCGAACTTGAAAACAACTTGTAGCTTCATTCTTGACCCGTTTGTACATGGAAATAACTTGTAAACTCTTGTAGGATCATTCTTAACTCATTTGAACATGAAAACAATTCGTTGCAATTTGAGCCTTCATTCTTGACTCGTTCGAACTTGAAAACAACTTGTAGCTTCATTCTTGACCCGTTTGTACATGGAAACAACTTGTAAACTCTTGTAGGATCATTCTTAGCTCATTTGAACATGAAAACAATTCAGAGCAATTTACGGCTTCATTCTTGGCTCGTTCGAACTTGAAAATAACTTGTAGCTTCATTCTTGACCCGTTTGTACAAGGAAATAACTTGTAAACTCTTGTCGGATCATTCTTAGCTCGTTTGAACATGAAAACAATTCATAGCAATTTAAGGCTTCATTCTTGACTCGTTCGAACTTGAAAACAAGTTGTAGCTTCATTCTTGACCCGTTTGTACATGGAAACAACTTGTAAACTCTTGTAGGATCATTCTTAACTCATTTGAACATGAAAATAAATTGTAACAATTTGAGGCTTCATTCTTAACTCGTTCAAACTTGAAAACAACTTGTAGCTTCATTCTTGACCCGTTTATACATGGAAATAAGTTGTAAACTCATGTAGGATCATTCTTAGCTCGTTTGAACATGAAAACAATTCCTAGCAATTTGAGCCTTCATTCTTGACTCGTTCGAACTTGAAAACAACTTGTAGCTTCATTCTGGACCCGTTTGTACATGGAAACAACTTTTAAACTCTTGTAGGATCATTCTTAACTCATTTGAACATGAAAAAAATTCGTAGCAATTTGAGGCTTCATTCTTAACTCGTTCGAACATTAAAACAACTTGTAGCTTCATTCTTAATCCGTTTGTACATGGAAACAACTTGTAAACCCTTGTAGGAGCATTATTGGCTCGTTTGAACATGAAAACAAGTTGCAACAATTTGAGGCTTCATTCTTCACTCGTTCAAACTTGAAAACAACTTAGAGCTTCATTGTTCACCCGTTTGTACAAGGAAACAACTTGTAAACTCTTTTAGGATCATTCTTATCTCGTTTGAACATGAAAACAATTCATAGCAATTTAAGGCTTCATTCTTGACTCGTTCGGACTTGAAAACAACCTGTAGCTTCATTCTTGACCCGTTGGTACATGGAAACAACTTGTAAACTCTTGTAGGATCATTCTTAACTCATTTGAACATGAAAATAAGTTGTAAAATTGGAGGCTTCATTCTTAACTCGTTCAAACTTGAAAACAACTTGTATCTTCATTCTTGACCCGTTTGTACATGGAAACAACTTGTAAACTCTTATAGGATCATTCTTAACTCGTTTGAACATGAAAACAATTCATAGCAATTTAAGGCTTCATTCTTGACTCGTTCGAACTTGAAAACAACTTATAGCTTCATTCTTGACCCGTTTGTACAAGGAAATAACTTGTAAACTCTTGTAGGATCATTCTTATCTCGTTTGAACATGAAAACAATTCATAGGAATTTAAGGCTTCATTCTTGACTCGTTCGAACTTGAAAACAAGTTATAGCATCATTCTTGACCCGTTTGTACATGGAAACAACTTGTAAACTCTTGTAGGATCATTCTTAACTCATTTGAACATGAAAATAAATTGTAACAATTTGAGGCTTCATTCTTAACTCGTTCAAACTTGAAAACAACTTGTAGCTTCATTCTTGACCCGTTTGTACATGGAAACAAGTTATAAACTCATGTAGGATCATTCTTAGCTCGTTTGAACATGAAAACAATTCCTAGCAATTTGAGCCTTCATTCTTGACTCGTTCGAACTTGAAAACAACTTATAGCTTCATTCTGGACCCGTTTGTACATGGAAACAACTTTTAAACTCTTGTAGGATCATTCTTAACTCATTTGAACATGAAAAAAAATCGTAGCAATTTGAGGCTTTATTCTTAACTCGTTCGAACATTAAAACAACTTGTAGCTTCATTCTTAATCCGTTTGTACATGGAAACAACTTGTAAACCCTTGTAGGAGCATTATTGGCTCGTTTGAACATGAAAACAAGTTGCAACAATTTGAGGCTTCATTCTTCACTCGTTCAAACTTGAAAACAACTTAGAGCTTCATTGTTCACCCGTATGTACAAGGAAATAACTTGTAAACACTTGTAGGATCATTCTTAGCTTGTTTGAACATTAAAACAATTCGTTGCAATTTGAGCGTTCATTCTTGACTCGTTCGAACTTGAAAACAACTTGTAGCTTCATTCTTGACCCGTTTGTACATGGAAATAACTTGTAAACTCCTGTAGGATATTCGTAACTCATTTGAACATGAAAACAATTCATTGCAATTTGAGCCTTCATTCTTGACTCGTTCGAACTTGAAAACAACTTGTAGCTTCATTCTTGACCCGTTTGTACATGGAAATAACTTGTAAACTCTTGTAGGATCATTCTTAACTCATTTGAACATGAAAACAATTCGTTGCAATTTGAGCCTTCATTCTTGACTCGTTCGAACTTGAAAACAACTTGTAGCTTCATTCTTGACCCGTTTGTACATGGAAATAACTTGTAAACTCTTGTAGGATCATTCTTAACTCATTTGAACATGAAAACAATTCGTTGCAATTTGAGCCTTCATTCTTGACTCGTTCGAACTTGAAAACAACTTGTAGCTTCATTCTTGACCCGTTTGTACATGGAAACAACTTGTAAACTCTTGTAGGATCATTCTTAGCTCATTTGAACATGAAAACAATTCAGAGCAATTTACGACTTCATTCTTGACTCGTTCGAACTTGAAAATAACTTGTAGCTTCATTCTTGACCCGTTTGTACAAGGAAATAACTTGTAAACTCTTGTAGGATCATTCTTAGCTCGTTTGAACATGAAAACAATTCATAGCAATTTAAGGCTTCATTCTTGACTCGTTCAAACTTGAAAACAAGTTGTAGCTTCATTCTTGACCCGTTTGTACATGGAAACAACTTGTAAACTCTTGTAGGATCATTCTTAACTCATTTGAACATGAAAATAAATTGTAACAATTTGAGGCTTCATTCTTAACTCGTTCAAACTTGAAAACAACTTGTACCTTCATTCTTGACCCGTTTTGTGACGCCCTCCCGACCCGGGGTCTAGATCGGGGAGTCACTAACTCTAAATGCATGCACCCTAAATAACAATAATAGAAAATACGCATAAATATGACCCCGATTACTAGCCTGGACCTTTCAAGGTAATGGTATGAAACAAGCACACAACTACATTCATTTATATTTACATTTACAGTAACCAAAATAATATTACAATTCCTGAAACATCTCAAAAGCTACTAATAAAAGTACAAGACTAAACAAAGTCTTTTCCTTCCAACTCTGCCTCGATCCTACCTGTTCAATCTCAGCCAGCCTCACATAGTTCATGAATGACATATTTTTCCTGGCAGTCTGCTTAAGGCGGACCATGATTCTCAGAAGCTGTAGATGTTAGAAAAATAAAAGAATGAGCTACAAAAGCTCAGCAAGTAACCATATAGGTTAAAAACAGTTCTACAGGCTTATATACATAATTAAGAAAGTCTTTTCTCAAAACCATGCTTTAAAATCATTGTTGAACCTCATTGTCCCATAATTGTAATTAAAATTCTAGTCAGGGAATTCATTACTCGTAAAACTTTCTTTTATAAAACCACTGGCAGGGTTAAACAATTTTAATCTCTGGTGCAAGGTAATAAGAACTGGAAAGTAATAATCAAGTGCAAGTATAAGAGTAATCTGTAGGGTTAGATGGATCACAGGAAATAATGTATAACAATTAAAACAAGGTCAACCCAAGATATGTCTGATAATTGAAGCTGTATATGACAGGTTATAACAAGGCATTTCATTATTCATTACTAATCATTTCAAAGTCCATTTGTATAAAGCTGTCCTTTCATTAGGACTGATTCTTTCAAAACATTTTTATAAAACTGTCCTCTCATTAGGACCTTGCTTTTCAAATCATTCATAAAAACTGTCCTCTCATTAGGACCTTTACTGCTTAACAACAATTACTTTGGTTGAAGTTTTCTCACAACGCCAGACAATACGGGTGATCAGCCACGTAAAGTCCCCATAACGGACTAAAGTCCCTCTGGACATAAAGAGTACTCATAAAGGCACTTATTGCCATTGGCCTTGGGCTATCTCATTATAGCCATTGACTATCTCATTATAGTCTTCACATAAAAAGTGCTGGACCGGCGTCACTCGGCCTCTTACGCCTCCAACCTATAGGAATCCGCAGAAACCATTTTGATCAGAATTCCTATAATAACCAAAACCTTTCTTCTTTAAAATTACCAAATCATTTGATGAAAAAGACTTCTTGAAAGTCGGATTCCATATTTAAATCCATTTTTAAGATCATTAGACAGAGGTAAAGTTTATTCCAGGGTAAGTCTCAAAACAAGCTTCTGTTGTAGTAAGATAAGCTGAAATCATGAACTGGGAAATCCAAAACCAGGCTATAGTTGTAAAGTCAGGTTGCAGGGTCAATTCACAAGTATAACAGTTGTTTTTGAAAACAGTTGTAAGGCATTTAATTGTAACAGTAGTTAGGCCATAGCAACAGGGTAAGTTCAGAATTAAATTTCAAGTAAACATAGTTAAGGAAAATGGTGTAGACATAAGTCATAGTTCAAGGTTACTGATTTAAGATCTTTAAAATTAGTTTATAAGCTGACAATAACAGCTCAGGGATTGAAAAGTTTAAAGTGCAATTGAAACTGATATAAGGTTGCAGTTTAAGTCAAACAATTAAAGTAAGGTAGGCTATAGCTTAAAGCAGTTGAAATAAGATAACATAGTTGCAGGGTCTTAAAACAGTTTATAAAACAGTTCACTATGCAGTTCATAAAACAGTGTTTAGGTTGAAAGAGATTAGGCAGTAGTTACTTGCCTCAAAATGAATGCTACGGCTGCTGAACAGGTAGATCTCCTACACCAATACTAACTCTCTACTTTAGCTTTCCATTTGTCCTTCACCTCAACGTCCTTCGTAGCTACACATAAATAATACTATTTCAGTATCTCATTCATACTCGACGTTATCTTTAACGTCTAACTCACTCTACCCTTTCGTTACTGTAACCCCTTAACATATAATAATATATTATAGACATACTCTACTCGTCAACCAATTATATACTGGCAGGCACAAAGCACATAAGCATTCACTTTAATTATCACACTAATACTATTCCTGACTGATAGCTTTTCCTATATCGAAGTGGTGTGCCAATAGTGTTTTATAAGATTATTGATTTTATAAAATTTTGGCAGCACTTCCTCTGTTTATAGAGCTATCCGTCGGAATATAACCGACACAACCGATTACCAAGCTACTTATGTATACAGTCAATTCAATTCTTAACTCAAATCTATATCATAACAAACCATGTCCACTTAATTCATAAAAATTAAAACTCGCATTGACAATTAATGTATGAAATTCGAATATAGAATACATATATATATTCGAAAATTGGCCATCCTGTAATATCATAATTCGACAACTTTCAATAACCAAGCAATTCAATTTTCCAACTCCATCCGTCACTTAAATTATTTATAATTATCTACCAAGTTTTGCTAACTCAATGTATAGCTCATGAATTTATTTTATTACCTTATAATTAGCTACAACAGCATCACCCGCACAAAGTAACATCAATCCATACCTTGGTTCAAGTTGCATGCAACAATATCTTAGCATACATACAGATTACGCATATATACATACACTCTTTGCACGGAAACAAGCAAGCCAGCATAACCAATTCTTGTAGTAATCGAGTAATGAAGAAAAATTATATAAATTAAGTTAATACACACACACCCTTCGCACACTAGCTGGAGAGAGAGAAGGGTTACAGAATCTGAATACTAGAGATGCAGAACAATGAAGAAAGTGGGCGGTGATGGTATTTTATAAAGCAAGGGGCAGAGTTGTCATTTCATAATTGCTATTTTCTGATTTAAAACAACATATAATTCGAATTTTGATGGAAAATGGGTACAAAAATAAGTTTTATATTTTTAAAATAAAGATCTTGAATTTATAAGCTCACCCATATTTTTAAAATATTTTTCAGATAAGTAGATATTTAATTAAAAAGCTTTGAAATTGTAGCACAAAAACAGAAAATAAGGGTAGGAAAATCATTAAAACTATTTTTGGGCTCGAATAAAATACCTTTTTATTTTTAAACACTTTATGAATATCCAAGGATCATTTTAGAAAAAGATTTCATGATTTTTGGACATTCCAATAATTAAATATGGAATTTAGAAGAGAAATATCTTCAGGATAAAATAGGACTGAGAAAATCATATAACAATATTGAGACTGAATTAAATCCCACAACCATTTTTAGAAAGTCTCTAAAATCACATAGAAGCCACATATAAAATTTCATAATTATTGGACACACCAATAATTTTATAAAAATCAAACAGTGCATCAATTTAGCATAAAAAGTCAATTAATCACTTTAATAAATCACTTGAACACATTGTGGTCAAACAGGCAGTCAACTAGACATATAAAATGACCACATACCACATCTTATCATATTGGAGCACAAAAATAATACATCTCATATTAATTAAATATATATAAATATCTCAATCGTTACATTCTTCCCCCCTTATAAAGATTCTGTCCCCAGAATCAGCCTAAATAAACAAGTAGGGATACTTTTCGAGCATTTCACTCTCAAGTTCCCATGTGGATTCCTCAACTCGAGGATTTCTCCACAAAACCTTAACAAGCCTAACAGATTTATTCCTTAAAACCTTATCCTTACGGTCCTGAATCGCTACAGGCTGTTCTATGTAGGACAAATCGGGTTGAATCTCCAAGGGTTCATACTCTATTACATGACTCATATCAGGGTTATACTTTCTAAGCATAGATATGTGAAAAACATTGTGAATGTGCTGCATTTGCGGTGGTAGAGCCAATTCATATGCAACTCTCCCAACTTGCTTCAAAACTTCAAAAGGTCCTACATATCTTGGATTAAGCTTTCCTCTCTTGCCAAATCTACTAACACCTTTCCATGGAGAAATCTTTAACAACACTTGGTCACCTTCTTCAAAATTCATGTCTTTCCTTGACTGGTCAGCATACTTCTTTTGCCTATCTTGAGCAACTAACAATCTCTTCTGAATCAACTCAATCTTTTCTTTAGTTTGTTGAACTAACTCTGGACCCAAAATCTTACGCTCACCAACTTCATTCCAACACACTGGTGATCTGCATTTTCTTCCATATAAAGCTTCATACGGAGGCATTCCAATACTGGCATGATAGCTGTTGTTATATAAAAATTCCACCAACGGTAGATGCTCGTCCCAACTTCTTTCAAAATCCAGTGCACATACTCTCAACATGTCTTCAATTGTCTGAATTGTTCTTTCACTCTGGCCATCTGTCTAAGGATGATATGCAGTACTCATATTCATCTTTGTTCCCAAACATTCTTGAAACTTTTTCCAAAATCTCGAGTTAAATCTCGGGTCTCTGTCGGACACAATCGATATAGGAACGCCATGTCGCATAACAATCTCTTTCAGGTACAAATGAACCAACTTGTCTAGTGAAAATTTCTCGTTAATCGGTAGAAAGTGCGCTAATTTGGTTAATCTAACAATTATCACCCAAATAGCATCATGATTAGCCTTTGTCTTTGGCAATCCCACTACAAAGTCCATAGCAAGATTTTCCCATTTCCATTCTGGAATTTCTAACGGTTGCAACAATCCACTGGGTCTTTGATGTTCAGCTTTGACTCTCTGGCACGTATAACATTTACTGATCCATTCTGCCACATCTCTTTTCATGTTGGGCCACCAAAAATTTTCCTTCAAGTCTTTATACATCTTTGTGCTTCCTGGATGAATAGAGTATCTTGAACTATGTGCATCATGCAAAATTTCATTCTTGAGCTCTTGAACATTAGGGATCCAAATTCGTGAGGAAAACCTAAAGATTCCTTCACTGTCCTTCTGACTTCTTAACTCTTCTCCAGTCAACTTGGCTCTGTCTTGACTCATCATCTGTTCTTGACATCTCTTGATCTTTTCTAACAATTCTGGCTGAAAAGTCATTGTATACACCATCTCTTCCACTGAATCAGCACCACATACTTCTATTTCCAATTTCTCAATCTCCTTGATCAATTTTTTTCAGATGAAACCATTATATTCAATCTTTCATTTCTACTTAAAACATTTGCTACAACATTCGCTTTGCCTGGATGATAGTTAATCGTACAGTTTTAGTCTTTAATCAATTCCAACCATCTTCTCTATCTCATGTTCAGCTCTTTCTGAGTAAAGATATACTTCAAACTTTTGTGATTCGTGTAAATCTCACACTTTTCTCCATACAAGTAGTGCCTCCATATCTTCAGTGCAAGCACAATAGCAGCTAATTCTAGATCATGCATAGGATACTTCAATTCATGAGGTCTTAACTGCCTGGAAGCATATACAATTACCTTTCCGTGTTGCATCAAAACACATCCCAAGCCTTTGTGAGAAGCGTCACTGTAGATAACAAAATTTCCTTGATCGTCAGGTAATACCAACACTGGTGCAGACACTAATCTTCGTTTTAGTTCTTCAAAACTTTCTTCACACTTTTCATTCCACACAAACTTTTCATTCTTCCTGGTCAACTTGGTCATAGGGGTAGCTATCTTGGAAAAATCTTGAACAAAACTTCGATAGTATCCCGCTAATCCCAGAAAACTTCTTACTTCTGTTGGAGTCCTTGGTCTTTCCCATTTCATCACCGCTTCTATCTTTGCCGGATCAACTTTGATGCCTTCTTTGCTGACAACATGTCCTAAGAATTGTATTTCCTTCAGCCAAAATTCACATTTAGAAAACTTCGCATACAGCTTCTCCTTTCTTAAAATCTCTAAAGCAATTCTTAAGTGATCAGCATGCTCTTCTTCTGACTTTAAATATATCAGGATGTCGTCGATGAATACAATCACAAACTTGTCTAAATATTTCTTACAGACTCTGTTCATCAGATCCATAAACGCTGCTGGAGCATTTGTCAATCCTAAAGCCATAACCAAAAATTTATAGTGTCCCCGTACCTTGTTCTGAACGTTGTTTTAGATACATCTTCAGGTTTGATCTTGAGCTGATAGTATCCGGACCTTAAGTCAATTTTGGAAAAACATTCAGCTCCTTTCAGCTGGTCAAAAAGATCGTCGATCCTCGACAACGGGTACTTATTCTTGATAGTCAACTTGTTCAACTCTCGGTAATCTATGCACAATCTCATTCTTCCATCCTTCTTCTTCACAAACAGTACTGGTGCTCCCCAGGGGGACACACTAGGCCTTATCACTCCTTTATCCAAAAGATCTTGTATTTGACTCGCCAACTCTTTCATCTCAACTGGTGCCATCCTATATGGAGCTTTAGAAACTGGCTCGGTGCCTGGGGCTAAATCAATAGAAAATTCAATTTCTCTATCGGAAGGTAAGCCTGGTAATTCATCTGGAAACACGTCGGGAAATTCATTGACTATAGGAACATCTTCCAATTGAACTGGCTCCTTCTCAGTGTCTACAACATAGGCTAGATAAGCCTCACATCCTTGACGCAGAAATCTCTTTGCCTGAACGATATTCAAAAACTTCTTGACTTGTCGGGTACCTCGAAATTCAACTTCTTCTCCTTCTAGGGTTTTCAACTGTAACTTCTTATTCCTACAATCTATCTGAGCCTTGTACTCTGATAACCAATACATTCCTAGGATTACATCATATTTACCTAACTTAAAAGGTATTAAGTTAGCGAGAAAATGACAACTGCCTATTTCAATATCACAATTAGGACAAACTTGACTCACTGAAATCTTTGCCTGATTGGCTACTTCTATAACCAATGCTTGTTCCAAAGGTTGAACTTTACATTGTAATTTACCCATAAATTCTCGAGATATAAAAGACTTAGTAGCTCCATGATCGATTAACACACTAGCTTGAACTGAATTAACAGGAAGTGTACCTGAAATCACATCCACATCTTGGATAGCTTCTCTCTAGGTCATGTTGAAAGTTCTTGCTCTAGATTGTGGTGTTGAAGACTGTGATGGAGTTCTAGCTATCCTGAGAACATTTGCAGGCTGGGTAGGTTCCTTGCACTCTCTTGCTATATGGCCTAGCTTGCCACACTTGTAACACTTGATTCCAGACTTCTGAATTTGACTCTGAGTCTGACTATTACATTCTATAGCATAGTGTCCCTTCTTGTTGCACTTGAAACAAGTAACATTTGGCTTATTACACACTCCGGAATGCTTCTTTCCACAAGTCTTACATTCATGAACATATTGTCTTAATCCTTCTGCTGATTGAGACCTTGGTTTCTACTATTCTGCCCTCTTCGACCTCCGTTACCATTCTTAAACTGCTGAAAGTCATTCTTCTGACCTTCTGATCTTCTGTTGAACTTGCTTCTGAAATTACTTTATCCTTGGCCTTCTTCTCTAGCCCCAAACTTCCTCTTCTTGTTATCCTTTTCCTTTTGAGACATATCACTTTCATTTTCCACAATCATTGCCTTCTGAACCATTGCGGCAAAGCTCTGTAGCTCAAAAACTGCCACTCTGCTTCGAATCCATGGCCTCAAGCCTTGTTGAAATCTTTTGGCCTTCTGTACTACTGTTCTGTTGAAAACTATGACTCTAATTCTGGTGATTCTCATTTTCTTCTAAAATGAAATCACACTATTATCTACTTTCAAACTTCCAGGCTTTATTTTGCCCTTCCCCTTTTATTTTCATTTCTAACTCAGTATATTATCTTCATACTCAATATATTTCTTTGTTTCAACTCTGAGAACTTTTATTCAATCCAATTTTTTTTTAAATACTTAATAATATACTTTTCCAGAAATAACTCAATAAATCCAACCAAATAACTACAACAGTTCCTTCATATTCACTTCAGCTTCCTACTAATTCGCTTCTTCTTTCTGTATAACCGACGTATAATGTTTCATATTCTTCTTAATACTAACAATCTCAGCATCACAATTCGTTACAAGGTCGAACAATTACTAATTGAAGGAATCAAAAGCAAAGCTCAGATTTGATATTCAAACAAAAGTATAAAACATGGACCAAGATTCTTTGAAACAATAGGTTCAAAAGAAATCTCAACTTTTACTGGTTAGAGAACCATTAGAGTTTAAAATATGGGACTTTGTAAAGAATGGATATCATATTCAAGAAGAAATAACTGGGAGATCACTATGATCTTCGAACTTCCATTACGTTACATATGCCACTTAGGAGAACCTCCGTAGTACATAAGGTGGCCAGCCTTAGCACTTTCATGACATGCAACTTACCAACAGTGGCGTCCCACCTTGGTATCCCCTTTATATAGGGTTGTTCATCCCAGAAGAGTATAAAAATAGTAAAACACATAATATTCAAAATTTCAAGAATCAATTCAAGGCTTGTTAATAAAATATCTGAATCAATAAAGATATTTCAATAGAACGAATAGAGAGTTTGAGTAAACAAAATACACATGACTCTGGCAATTAGAGTGAATAAGGTTAATTGCGGAAAAAAAAAATATCTTTCTCAAGTCACAAATAGAGAATCGATTTCCTAGCGAGGCTTGAAATCTAACAGACATAACAAATACAATCCTGGGTGGTGCAAAAATCTCAGCACGAACAGATGCAGGCTCAGACACAAGCAATACAGGTAGAACGGGTGCCTCACTAATAGGTGCTACCATATGCTCAGGGATACAATCCATAACCTCCACGTCTGATCCAGAATCCATACTAGGCTCAAAGTAAGACTCGTGTGGAGTGGTGCCAAAAGAAGTATTGAAGAATGGAGGGGAATGGTAAATGAGAATCCTTATCATTGTCCGATGATATCTGCAATTATGCAGTGGTATACCGATGTATAAACCAAGATGAAATTATCTTAAGTCTAACGTCATTCTATATTAACATTCTTAACCATCGAGACTCTATCCGAATATCTCGACTCAAAACTCTAAGTTCCTATCTTGAGTGATCCTATCTTATATCTCTAAGGGTTTAAATCTTACACTTATCCTATGTCTATAAGTATGTAAATCTTAGAACCTATATCCTATTATCGTACCATTACTCTCTCTTCTTTTATTAAATGATCTACTTGTTTAACTTAATCCTGGCTTGTTTCAGTGACCAAAACCTTAGCTCTGATACCAACCTGTGACGCCCTCCCGACCCGGGGTCTAGATCGGGGAGTCACTAACTCTAAATGCATGCACCCTAAATAACAATAATAGAAAATACGCATAAATATGACCCCGATTACTAGACTGGACCTTTCAAGGTAATGGTATGAAACAAGCACACAACTACATTCATTTATATTTACATTTACAGTAACCAAAATAATATTTCAATTCCTGAAACATCTCAAAAGCTACTAATAAAAGTACAAGACTAAACAAAGTCTTTTCCTTCCAACTCTGCCTCGATCCTACCTGTTCAATCTCAGCCAGCCTCACATAGTTCATGAATGACATATTTTTCCTGGCAGTCTGCTTAAGGCGGACCATGATTCTCAGAAGCTGTAGATGTTAGAAAAATAAAAGAATGAGCTACAAAAGCTCAGCAAGTAACCATATAGGTTAAAAACAGTTCTACAGGCTTATATACATAATTAAGAAAGTCTTTTCTCAAAACCATGCTTTAAAATCATTGCTGAACCTCATTGTCCCATAATTGTAATTAAAATTCTAGTCAGGGAATTCATTACTCGTAAAACTTTCTTTTATAAAACCACTGGCAGGGTTAAACAATTTTAATCTCTGGTGCAATGTAATAAGAACTGGAAAGTAATAATCAAGTGCAAGTATAAGAGTAATCTGCAGGGTTAGATGGATCACAGGAAATAATGTATAACAATTAAAACAAGGTCAACCCAAGATATGTCTGATAATTGAAGCTGTATATGACAGGTTATAACAAGGCATTTCATTATTCATTACTAATCATTTCAAAGTCCATTTGTATAAAGCTGTCCTTTCATTAGGACTGATTCTTTCAAAACATTTTTATAAAACTGTCCTCTCATTAGGACTGTAATAACCCGTATTTTTGACGCTTGGGGTTATTAAGATTTTTGGATAAAATTTTTCATTTTATGAATAAATGATTTTATGGATTTATTTTCTTGATAAGGTACTTGAAGTGTGAGACCGTATTCTTAATATACGGGATATTTGAAAATATGCGTATCGGTGTTACGGTAGCATATGCAAACAATATGGGACTTATAATTATTTTTGGTCTAACAAAAATGAATTTGAAGTCCGGGTGGAAGTCGTAACAGAATTTGAGAGATGGGGTAAGTGAATAGTACTTATTCGGAGAATTGTTTCAGAAATTCTCGAAACAATTAAAGTGTACTAATTTAATGATTCTAAATTATATTAGAATCATAATATGAGATTTTAAGTTTTAAAACTTAGGTGGGACGAAAGAAAAGAGTACGATAACGAGAGATTAAAATGTTATCGGAAAATTACGCGACTACCGCACAAACCTTTTAAAATACTAGCTCCGCCACACACCACACGGAAAAAATCAGTTCTTCCCCATTTCTTGAAGAAAACCGAAGGGAAGAAAAGGGGAGATGGAAAATGGAGAAGATGGAGTGCTAGCTTGCTCATTTCTTGCTCAATCTTCGAGTTTAATAGCTCAAATCGAAGGTACCGACTCCTACTACGCTTGTCTTTGATTTGATTTCATTCCATCCATGAAATCTCTTGCTATGATTCAAAGAAGATCTGCATGAACAGTAAATTCGAAATTAAAAATTTTGTTTTCTTGATTCTTGAGTTCCTATAGCTTGGTGGATGATTGTTATAGCATATATATGTTATGGGTAGTGAGAATCATCCATGTACGACCCTAGAAACGCATGTTTTGATTAATTGATTTCTAGGTTTTGATTTTTATGCTAAACTGATTTTTATGGCTTGATGTGGTAGTATGTTGGTTGTTGATGTTGAATGAGGAGTTTGGGATTGTTTGTTGGTTGATTTGGAGTAGAATAAAAATGGAAAACGATGAATTTACAAACGAAACCATGCCAAATTTTCTTCTAAACTAACTGCAGTAACTGTTCAGAAAATCTGGGAACGTTCAGTCAGTGTTCTTGGCTTATGGCTGATATGGTTAGATAGTAGATTGTCTCTAGATCGTTTGAGCGCTAATTTTGCGTCATTCGGAGTTACGAGGCAAAAGTTATGAACGTTTTAGTAACGGTAGCGCAGGAAATGAAAATCCTGTTTTGTCCAACTTTGAGGCTATGATTGGACTAGCTACGGAGCTTAATAAAATCTGAAACTTTTATGGGAGATTCCTTGACAGTCATACAAGACCCCAGAGAAGAAATCGTGTCAAAATGATTAATTTCCAATTTATTAAAAATGACGGAAAACAGGGTGTTAAGTGAAATGAACCTGAGGAAAAGGTTAAGCAATCGTTTTGGGAAACGATTTCGGGCAAGATAGAAAACTTGTCTCGAGTCGACCCAGTAACGGAAGTTGTTGAGGAATATCATGACTATATGTAGGTGCAAAGAACTTGATTAAAAACTATTGAGAGGATAGTTTTACGAGTAGCTAAAGTAGGCCCGAGAAGGTGAAATGTCGGGCAAAAGAAGAGTTAATAAAACTATCAAGTGCAAATTGTAAGGACCATAAATGGACTCGATATAAGTTTGTGGGTTAGTATCGAGGTCCTAGATTATCAAATTCATGAGATTAAAACTCAATTTATTAAAAATAGTGCAAGTTGGGTAATTATTGAATACTTGGGTTGAGTGTAAGAGTTTTGGATTTTAATGAAATCGCTTGAACTCCCCACCACCAGCAATGAGTTTACATGAGTTGGTGGAGTAATCTTATGATTCGAAAATGATTTAATTTGAGCAAACAATTTAGTTTCGCTTAAATGACATGATTCGAGGATTGATTACTAATGGTTTGGAATTGTTAGACTTACTTAGTCATTCTGGATTTTTCTAAAATAGTAGTTGGTCACCGTCGGTTAGGGCGGGTTGGACTTCGTTTTCAAAGCGTTATGATTAAAACCGGAATTGACTATAGTATGGTGAAAGAATTGGTTTTAAAGTGAGTTTGACTTTATATATAGTAGAATGAATTGTTGATTGGCTTGGTTTGAAAACAGGTGGATAGTCCGATTTACGAAAAGGTCATGCCCGATTTTCTGCAGAAAAGACAGTCGCTTAGGCCTAATAAGCGTCTTGGGTCGATAAATTTTGAAAACAAAAGTTTTAAGTGTAGAACGTGGAGAAGTTGGAATAGCATTCCTTGGACTCCAGGCAAGTTTCTGACTCTATTGTTTTATTCCATATCAGAATATTGTTGATTCATGGTGATGCCAAACTTTTTAAAATCTTTGACTTAATGATAAGTTCTTCAATTATGCATTTTGCTGTGTTTGGAACTATCTAGCTTATTGTAGTCGTTGGAAATGCACGTCGGCATTTCCCTTGAACTGTCTTGTTCTTATATAACTTGATTCTGTTGCTACTCTGAACTTCTCGAAAAGTTAGAGTATGCAAGTATCTGACACTTTGTCACCTTGATTCTGATGTATGACATATGTATGCATAGGTTGTTTAAGGTAGTTCCATGCGAGTAGGACTAGATCCTTTCAACCTAATTCTGAGCCGCCTCTGAACTTCTCAAAAAGTTAGAGGATGTTTGTTTTCAGTTTTGTATAACTGAATCTGGTATCGAGTACATCTTTTTGGTGCTCGATGATCGACCGGGAGTAGTCCAGTATGAGATGGGATTAGTGGATTTGGGTTAATATCCCATCGGTGTTTTAAATAATATTTAGTTTATTAAATATTATTTAAAGGATATAGAAAGTATTTAAATGTTAAATAAATACTTTCGGGACATTTGAAATTATTTAAATATTATTTAATGTTGATTAAATACTATTTAAATATGGTGAATCGTTAAGATTATTTAAATATTAAATAATCTTGATTATATTGGGATTAAATATTTTAATTCTTTTAAATCCTTTTAATATTTTCGAGGGCTATTCTAGACCTCTTAAATATTACTAAAATATTTATTTGTTCTTTAAAAATATTCTGGAGTTGTCTAAAATTCTTCAATTATTATTTTTCATTAAATAATAAACGGCGAGCGATGACTCGGATATTTTGTATTTATTCTGAGTCAATAACTCCAGGTTCGGGAGGTAACGTCTGACTCCGATATTCCTCCCAGTTGTATAGGTGCCCTATGGCCCATTGTTTCATTCCAAAAGTGTAATATTTTGTGGAGTCTATTTTAACTCGTATTAGTGGCTCCCCGGTCGCATTCTTGAGTCTCCTTGATTCAAGGGTTTTTGTCTTGTTGAATTCGTTGACTGAGAGTCAACCCAGATGTTTCGAGAGCACTCCCACTTGGTTTAGGGAACCAAGCTATTGTCAGATATTGAAATCTTACAATAGGTCGTAGTTGTTCTGGAAGGTTGTATTAAATTCCCTTCCTTATCTGTTGATTGAAATCCTGTGAGGGATTGTTGTGTTGTTCTGGAAGGTTGTATTAAATTCCCTTCCTTATTTGTTGATTGAAATCCTGTGATGGATTGTTGTGTTGTTCTGGAAGGTCGTATTAAATTCCCTTCCTTATCTGTTGATTGAAATCCTGTGATGGATTGTTGTGTTGTTCTGGAAGGTTGTATTAAATTCCCTTCCTTATTTGTTGATTGAAATCCTGTCATGGATTGTTGTGTTGTTCTGGAAGGTTGTATTAAATTCCCTTCCTTATCTGTTGATTGAAATCCTGTGATGGATTGTTGTGTTGTTCCGGAAGGTTGTATTAAATTCCCTTCCTTATTTGTTGATTGAAATCCTGTGATGGATTATTGAGTTGTTCTGGAAGGTTGTATTAAATTCCCTTCCTTATCTGTTAATTGAAATCCTGTGATGGATTGTTGTATTGTTCTGGAAGGTTGTATTAAATTCTCTTCCTTATCTGTTAATTGAAATCCTATGATGGATTGTTGTGTTGTTCTGGAAGGTTGTATTAAATTCCCTTCCTTATCTGTTGATTGAAATCCTAGAGTGGATTGTTGTTGTTCTGGAAGGTGGTATTGAATTCCCTTCCTTAACAGTTGATTGAAATCCTAGAGTGGATTGTTGTTATTCTAGAAGGCTTGATTAAATTTCCTTCTAGGTTTAATGAATGTTTAAGTATTCATCAGGGACTGGAGTAAGGTTGCGTAAGAGGTCGGTGACGCACGACCCAGCCGTAAACTAAA
The DNA here is from genome assembly GCA_028671895.1 of Oenanthe sinensis. Classification (NCBI taxonomy): domain Eukaryota; kingdom Viridiplantae; phylum Streptophyta; class Magnoliopsida; order Apiales; family Apiaceae; genus Oenanthe; species Oenanthe sinensis. The sequence goes on along the minus strand of CM053799.1, from coordinate 29,036,219 downwards.
GGCCCATGTGTTGCCTAGGGTGACGTCCCGATAAGGGGTTGTCCTTCTACTAGTAGAGAAAGTGACTGGTTTTTCTATTGTACAAGGCGACTGATCATCGCGTACAATAGGGCGTTGAAAAATCTCCAGATTAATCCCTTTTCTTCCAATTGGAATTTGACGTTGCATTGTAACGAAAGCCTAGGTGCTGAGTTACCGATAGTGTCAACGAGAATGTAATCCACTCTGAGTTGGTTGGTTGTTTTGAGTACCGTTTTATTCGTATATATATCAGTTTCATTGTTCCTACACTATAACGAAAGCCGTGGTGCTAAATTACTGAGAGTGTTAATGGGAATTGATGAACTTTCATTCATTCTTTTCGCAGTATATTGATCTGCTTGCTTATTGGTACTCAAACGAATGGCGCTCGGTGATTGAGGCCATTGTGCTAAGTTATTGATACTGTCAGTCTCAAAAATTATGAACTTAAATTGTTGTATTGCAGTAACGTGAACTGCATTATTGTTGTGAATATCTTCTTGCATCGTGAATCTTGAGTCATTTATTGTCGAGATATAACTGGCTATACATCTTCAATTAGATTGCTAGTTATGTATTTTATTGTTGAATATCCAGTTGGGATAAATATGGCTATCACCTTTTTCTCGAAATATTCTGATACATATAACTTGCTGAACATTCTTTGGCTCATTCTTGCTTTTTGTAAATCTTATATCTTGCAGAAAGAGATGACTATGAATTGTCTACCTCGAGTATTATGTTAAGGAACAGGAAGCTCCGAGCTTGAGCTAGTCAGGTTCCGGACTTCAATAAATGGTGCAAGAAAGACGGGATTCCAGATTAGAATCCTAGACTTGTGGGAAAATATGTAATGTGACAATAGATCTTGGAGTAATGTTTACTTCTAATATAACATCATGTGGAAGTTATATTAGTAGTATGAGATCCTGAGGTTACATTGGTTTGTAATAACCGTTATTATTTTAAGTTCGTTCCCTGAGACTATAACCCGAGTTGTGTGTTTGGTTTGGGGTCACTGCTTTTATGTTTGGTTATTATAATGGTTAAAGCAGGTGAATGATGTTATTGTGGTGAAAATTGGACCGTGATGACCCGGATCCCTGACCCCGGATCTGGGGGCGTCACAGAGATGGTATCAGAGCTCTAGGTTATAGTACTCAGGAACGAGAGAGTTAAGAGTTATGTTTGGATAAGATTGATAGAGAGCGAGCTCCTATCGAATTCATATTCGGGCTATCGGATGTAGGAGTGATTTATATTATGAGGCTAATATACTCATATAAGGATAGTTAGGAAAGATAATAAGAACTTTCCTTACAAAGATGTCGAACACTAGCCGAGGAGACTCATCTGAGTAAGAGGATTTATGATTGAGAATGAGAGTTTGAGAATTATGGAGCACTTGTAAAGGAGCTCAGATATGCTATAAGTGTAGCACTAAGTATGCTAGTACCCCAGGACTGAGGGGAGCATTACTAAGAGAAGAAAAACCACTTCATTCTTGGCACAATCATTAAGATGACCATGTTCAAATTGATGGCATGTCAAATCTTCACCAATCTTTCATCAATTGGCAATAAGCCGAAGAGATAGTTTACATTTCAGTAAACTCTTATTAGTGTTATGGAGCGAATGTGATTGATGGTCCATGATATTGACCATTGATATTGTTGTTGACTGACCTGTGGATACTCGAGAGTAGGTATATAAATGTAGTGACTCATAGTTATTTCCCCTTTTGGTATACATTATGTTATAAGTGGTTGATGAGATGTTGATGTTTGGGAACTGTGAATGTTTTGGGATTATAATTGAGGTGTTTTTACACCGGGCATAGTCCGACATATGAATAGGGCATGCCCAATTGTCTGTGGAAAATACGTTCCCATTAGTTGAATGAAATTTAGAAATAAGAGGACGTGTAAATGGAATGTTTCAAGGTAAAATGGAGTAGTATGGCTTAAAGAATATAGCCATCTATATATGAGTAATATTGAGGATTCTGTTGAGGATTCTCTGAGAGTAAAAAGTAAAGCTCTAGTTTAAATGGTGTATGGTATGCATACAATGTAGAGTCGTAATAAAGAGATGAGATACGCACTTGATATAATTTTTGAATATATTAAGGACGTTGGATTAAGGTAAGCCTTGGGATAGGGATGACCGCCACATTGCAAATATGGTGGTTGGATTAACCGGTATAAATGAGTTATGGCATAAAGGCTTATATGAGGTTACTTGTTTTAATAGTGGAATTCCGGACTAGAGAGCGGTCCGAGTAGTCATTGATGAACCTAAATTTCTGAAAAGTATTTGGTCGAGGCCTAATAAGATCGTTGATTCAGCAAGAATTCTTATGAACTTGGTTGAACAAAGAATTCTTTAGCCATAGCTATATCTTGCATTATGCAACTGTTTCCTAAGTATCGGGAAAATTCAGATGTAATTAAAGTTCTAGACCTGAAACAAGAGTGTGTCAGATCATGAATCAAAGTCTTTGGGAATTGTCAAGATTGTCCCAAAAGTAGTGAATTGAGAATAAAGTCACAGTGTTGGAAATAATCAACTATGACAGAATATGAAAATGAAGTGGCTACACATATGGAAATACCATGAACTTTTAACAAGGAACCAGAGTTCTACTTCTGGAAGAATAGTGGATTAAGAAATATGAGCGGGTTGGTGTACTGCTAATTATGGTTCACCCTAGCCAATCGAGGCCTCACTTACTAAACAGTGAGCCTGAAATGGGAGAATATGTGAAATGGACAGCAAGAAGCTATAATTGTAAAGTCTAGATGTTATGTTAATGATTGCCTTAAAAGAAGGGATGACATGTTTTAAATATGGAGAGATAATTTGAGAAGGTTCGAATTAAGATTCGAATAAAAAGTGTATTACGCTTTGGATGCTAAATTGTGGGGCACCAGTAATGGATATGAAAAAGGAACTATTCAATAAAGAGAGTAGTTAAAGAATTGGGAAAAGTAATCCTTAGTGATATTTTGGGGTTACCACCATCAGAGATCACGTCATTTATCATTGACCTAGTGTTATGAGCAACTTTAGCATTGGAGGCATCTTAGAAGATGGCACCTGGCAGTCTGAGAGGGTTAGTCCCTCAGTTATAAAGACTATTTATTGAAAGTGTTACTAAGAGGTGCACATGGGTGGTTTGTAAAGGAAACGGACAGCGGCATGAGACTGTGTATACATTGGTGAGAATGGATTAAGTGAATTGGTTAATTTAGCAATCAATATTGGTTATCCATAATATGGATAGACCACTCGAATGAATTAGTCTACTGGAGAAGATATATTAAGGATATGTTATCACCAAATAAATATTTGCCTTGGTAGTATGCCAAGGATGGCATTGAGAACGTGATAAGGACAGTATGAGTCTTTGATGAGGTAGGTTATATTAATGTATGCACCTGTACCTTCCAAGGATTAATCGGAATGTTAAGAAATAATTGGACAAGTTGTCATAATCTCCACATAGGATATCCTGATCGGTCTAAAGGTGAAGGAAGAACCCGAAGGTAAAATATATATATCACTGGACATCTTAAGAGAAAAGAGGTTGGATGACAAATCCCATAAGAATGAGTTTGGGTAAAATGAGTCTAAATTGGGAGACATACAGTAAGTGGTGAAGAAATTTGAGGAAAATAAAGGACAAATATGAGTAATTGTCCTGATATGGTAAGTACTAGATAATGAAAGGTGAATCTTGTAATTAATAATGACATGTCTTTTGAGGGATTGCTTGTGCACGGAAGCAACATAGTTGAAATAATTTTATATGCGTCGGAGTAACGGGAGAAACATGAATTAAGGTATCTTAATAATGAGTTGGAGGAAATAGCCATAACAGTTGCACTTAACCTATGGAAACATCACTTGAATGAGTAGAAGCGGAGAAGGTACAAAGACCCTAAAAGTCTTAAGGATTTATTCATTCGGAAAGAATAGGAATGGGAAATAAGAAATTTGGGGATTTTGGCAACAGGTTCCTAAGTGAGTAGGGACTGTTATATATTGAGTTCGTAACGCATTGAGGAATGAGAATTTCAAAATATATTTTCTCTCCCTTTCAAAATCATTTTCTTCTAAATGTTAACTATTTTTCATCCGATTGAGATGAATAATGCATATGGTGTGACTTCTTGTCTGTGTGGCAAAATTCTGGTGGGCAACCACTCGATTATGTATTATAAACCAGAAAGTACTAAAGACTGGCCATCTTGAGTACAAATATGGTTGTTCTCAGTCATATCTAAATTATTTTCGTTCTTATTTATCAAATACATTCGAAAATAAGCATATTGATCTACTTTGTGTTAAGGGCAAAACTGATGAATGATAGATAACTGGGGAGTATGAAGCGAGAGGCTTCGTGTTGCTTAAAGCATTATCGTGGAAAGAAGTAACGAGATTTAGTAAGCAAGAGAACTTAAGCTCGAGGAGTATTGAATCCTTCCAGGTCTCAGAGTATATTAAGGAGGTGTATAAAGACCCTCGACTTTATAAAGAAAGTTTTGAGAAGTGAAACAATAACGCTGATGAGGTTGTTGTACGAAACCAAGAAGGTTGGAGTCTCAACCTAGAAATTAGAAAGCAAGGTGTGAAAATAGTAACCTCGGTTGTTCTCGTATGAATTCCGAGGACGGAATCCTTTTAAGGAGGGGAGACTGTAATAACCCGTATTTTTGACGCTTGGGGTTATTAAGATTTTTGGATAAAATTTTTCATTTTATGAATAAATGATTTTATGGATTTATTTTCTTGATAAGGTACTTGAAGTGTGAGACCGTATTCTTAATATACAGGATATTCGAAAATATGCGTATCGGTGTTACGGTAGCATATGCAAACAATATGGGACTTATAATTATTTTTGGTCTAACAAAAAGGAATTTGAAGTCCGGGTGGAAGTCGTAACAGAATTTGAGAGATGGGGTAAGTGAATAGTACTTATTCGGAGAATTGTTTCAGAAATTCTCGAAACAATTAAAGTGTACTAATTTAATGATTCTAAATTATATTAGAATCATAATATGAGATTTTAAGTTTTAAAACTTAGGTGGGACGAAAGAAAAGAGTACGATAACGAGAGATTAAAATGTTATCGGAAAATTACGCGACTACCGCACAAACCTTTTAAAATACTAGCTCCGCCACACACCACACGGAAAAAATCAGTTCTTCCCCATTTCTTGAAGAAAACCGAAGGGAAGAAAAGGGGAGATGGAAAATGGAGAAGATGGAGTGCTAGCTTGCTCATTTCTTGCTCAATCTTCGAGTTTAATAGCTCAAATCGAAGGTACCGACTCCTACTACGCTTGTCTTTGATTTGATTTCATTCCATCCATGAAATCTCTTGCTATGATTCAAAGAAGATCTGCATGAACAGTAAATTCGAAATTAAAAATTTTGTTTTCTTGATTCTTGAGTTCCTATAGCTTGGTGGATGATTGTTATAGCATATATATGTTATGGGTAGTGAGAATCATCCATGTACGACCCTAGAAACGCATGTTTTGATTAATTGATTTCTAGGTTTTGATTTTTATGCTAAACTGATTTTTATGGCTTGATGTGGTAGTATGTTGGTTGTTGATGTTGAATGAGGAGTTTGGGATTGTTTGTTGGTTGATTTGGAGTAGAATAAAAATGGAAAACGATGAATTTACAAACGAAACCATGCCAAATTTTCTTCTAAACTAACTGCAGTAACTGTTCAGAAAATCTGGGAACGTTCAGTCAGTGTTCTTGGCTTATGGCTGATATGGTTAGATAGTAGATTGTCTCTAGATCGTTTGAGCGCTAATTTTGCGTCATTCGGAGTTACGAGGCAAAAGTTATGAACGTTTTAGTAACGGTAGCGCAGGAAATGAAAATCCTGTTTTGTCCAACTTTGAGGCTATGATTGGACTAGCTACGGAGCTTAATAAAATCTGAAACTTTTATGGGAGATTCCTTGACAGTCATACAAGACCGCAGAGAAGAAATCGTGTCAAAATGATTAATTTCCAATTTATTAAAAATGACGGAAAACAGGGTGTTAAGTGAAATGAACCTGAGGAAAAGGTTAAGCAATCGTTTTGGGAAACGATTTCGGGCAAGATAGAGAACTTGTCTCGAGTCGACCCAGTAACGGAAGTTGTTGAGGAATATCATGACTATATGTAGGTGCAAAGAACTTGATTAAAAACTATTGAGAGGATAGTTTTACGAGTAGCTAAAGTAGGCCCGAGAAGGTGAAATGTCGGGCAAAAGAAGAGTTAATAAAACTATCAAGTGCAAATTGTAAGGACCATAAATGGACTCGATATAAGTTTGTGGGTTAGTATCGAGGTCCTAGATTATCAAATTCATGAGAGTAAAACTCAATTTATTAAAAATAGTACAAGTTGGGTAATTGTTGGATACTTGGGTTGAGTGTAAGAGTTTTGGATTTTAATGAAATCGCTTGAACTCCCCACCACCAGCAATGAGTTTACATGAGTTGGTGGAGTAATCTTATGATTCGAAAATGATTTAATTTGAGCAAACAATTTAGTTTCGCTTAAATGACATGATTCGAGGATTGATTACTAATGGTTTGGAATTGTTAGACTTACTTAGTCATTCTGGATTTTTCTAAAATAGTAGTTGGTCACCGTCGGTTAGGGCGGGTTGGACTTCGTTTTCAAAGCGTTATGATTAAAACCGGAATTGACTATAGTATGGTGAAAGAATTGGTTTTAAAGTGAGTTTGACTTTATATATAGTAGAATGAATTGTTGATTGGCTTGGTTTGAAAACAGGTGGATAGTCCGATTTACGAAAAGGTCATGCCCGATTTTCTGCAGAAAAGACAGTCGCTTAGGCCTAATAAGCGTCTTGGGTCGATAAATTTTGAAAACAAAAGTTTTAAGTGTAGAACGTGGAGAAGTTGGAATAGCATTCCTTGGACTCCAGGCAAGTTTCTGACTCTATTGTTTTATTCCATATCAGAATATTGTTGATTCATGGTGATGCCAAACTTTTTAAAATCTTTGACTTAATGATAAGTTCTTCAATTATGCATTTTGCTGTGTTTGGAACTATCTAGCTTATTGTAGTCGTTGGAAATGCACGTCGGCATTTCCCTTGAACTGTCTTGTTCTTATATAACTTGATTCTGTTGCTACTCTGAACTTCTCGAAAAGTTAGAGTATGCAAGTATCTGACACTTTGTCACCTTGATTCTTTTGTATGACATATGTATGCATAGGTTGTTTAAGGTAGTTCCTTGCGAGTAGGACTAGATCCTTTCAACCTAATTCTGAGCCGCCTCTGAACTTCTCAAAAAGTTAGAGGATGTTTGTTTTCAGTTTTGTATAACTGAATCTGGTATCGAGTACATCTTTTTGGTGCTCGATGGTCGACCGGGAGTAGTCTAGTATGAGATGGGATTAGTGGATTTGGGTTAATATCCCATCGGTGTTTTAAATAATATTTAGTTTATTAAATATTATTTAAAGGATATAGAAAGTATTTAAATGTTAAATAAATACTTTCGGGACATTTGAAATTATTTAAATATTATTTAATGTTGATTAAATACTATTTAAATATGGTGAATCGTTAAGATTATTTAAATATTAAATAATCTTGATTATATTGGGATTAAATATTTTAATTCTTTTAAATCCTTTTAATATTTTCGAGGGCTATTCTAGACCTCTTAAATATTACTAAAATATTTATTTGTTCTTTAAAAATATTCTGGAGTTGTCTAAAATTCTTCAATTATTATTTTTCATTAAATAATAAACGGCGAGCGATGACTCGGATATTTTGTATTTATTCTGAGTCAATAACTCCAGGTTCGGGAGGTAACGTCTGACTCCGATATTCCTCCCAGTTGTATAGGTGCCCTATGGCCCATTGTTTCATTCCAAAAGTGTAATATTTTGTGGAGTCTATTTTAACTCGTATTAGTGGCTCCCCGGTCGCATTCTTGAGTCTCCTTGATTCAAGGGTTTCTGTCTTGTTGAATTCGTTGACTGAGAGTCAACCCAGATGTTTCGAGAGCACTCCCACTTGGTTTAGGGAACCAAGCTATTGTCAGATATTGAAATCTTACAATAGGTCGTAGTTGTTCTGGAAGGTTGTATTAAATTCCCTTCCTTATCTGTTGATTGAAATCCTGTGAGGGATTGTTGTGTTGTTCTGGAAGGTTGTATTAAATTCCCTTCCTTATTTGTTGATTGAAATCCTGTGATGGATTGTTGTGTTGTTCTGGAAGGTCGTATTAAATTCCCTTCCTTATCTGTTGATTGAAATCCTGTGATGGATTGTTGTGTTGTTCTGGAAGGTTGTATTAAATTCCCTTCCTTATTTGTTGATTGAAATCCTGTCATGGATTGTTGTGTTGTTCTGGAAGGTTGTATTAAATTCCCTTCCTTATCTGTTGATTGAAATCCTGTGATGGATTGTTGTGTTGTTCCGGAAGGTTGTATTAAATTCCCTTCCTTATTTGTTGATTGAAATCCTGTGATGGATTATTGAGTTGTTCTGGAAGGTTGTATTAAATTCCCTTCCTTATCTGTTAATTGAAATCCTGTGATGGATTGTTGTATTGTTCTGGAAGGTTGTATTAAATTCTCTTCCTTATCTGTTAATTGAAATCCTGTGATGGATTGTTGTGTTGTTCTGGAAGGTTGTATTAAATTCCCTTCCTTATCTGTTGATTGAAATCCTAGAGTGGATTGTTGTTGTTCTGGAAGGTGGTATTGAATTCCCTTCCTTAACAGTTGATTGAAATCCTAGAGTGGATTGTTGTTATTCTAGAAGGCTTGATTAAATTTCCTTCTAGGTTTAATGAATGTTTAAGTATTCATCAGGGACTGGAGTAAGGTTGCGTAAGAGGTCGGTGACGCACGACCCAGCCGTAAACTAAAGGCCCATGTGTTGCCTAGGGTGACGTCCCGATAAGGGGTTGTCCTTCTACTAGTAGAGAAAGTGACTGGTTTTTCTATTGTACAAGGCGACTGATCATCGCGTACAATAGGGCGTTGAAAAATCTCCAGATTAATCCCTTTTCTTCCAATTGGAATTTGACGTTGCACTGTAACGAAAGCCTAGGTGCTGAGTTACCGATAGTGTCAACGGGAATGTAATCCACTCTGAGTTGGTTGGTTGTTTTGAGTACCGTTTTATTCGTATATATATCAGTTTCATTGTTCCTACACTATAACGAAAGCCGTGGTGCTAAATTACTGAGAGTGTTAATGGGAATTGATGAACTTTCATTCATTCTTTTCGCAGTATATTGATCTGCTTGCTTATTGGTACTCAAACGAATGGCGCTCGGTGATTGAGGCCATTGTGCTAAGTTATTGATACTGTCAGTCTCAAAAATTATGAACTTAAATTGTTGTATTGCAGTAACGTGAACTGCATTATTGTTGTGAATATCTTCTTGCATCGTGAATCTTGAGTCATTTATTGTCGAGATATAACTGGCTATACATCTTCAATTAGATTGCTAGTTATGTATTTTATTGTTGAATATCCAGTTGGGATAAATATGGCTATCACCTTTTTCTCGAAATATTCTGATACATATAACTTGCTGAACATTCTTTGGCTCATTCTTGCTTTTTGTAAATCTTATATCTTGCAGAAAGAGATGACTATGAATTGTCTACCTCGAGTATTATGTTAAGGAACAGGAAGCTCCGAGCTTGAGCTAGTCAGGTTCCGGACTTCAATAAATGGTGCAAGAAAGACGGGATTCCAGATTAGAATCCTAGACTTGTGGGAAAATATGTAATGTGACAATAGATCTTGGAGTAATGTTTACTTCTAATATAACATCATGTGGAAGTTATATTAGTAGTATGAGATCCTGAGGTTACATTGGTTTGTAATAACCGTTATTATTTTAAGTTCGTTCCCTGAGACTATAACCCGAGTTGTGTGTTTGGTTTGGGGTCACTGCTTTTATGTTTGGTTATTATAATGGTTAAAGCAGGTGAATGATGTTATTGTGGTGAAAATTGGACCGTGATGACCCGGATCCCTGACCCCGGATCTGGGGGCGTCACAAGGACCTTGCTTTTCAAATCATTCATAAAAACTGTCCTCTCATTAGGACCTTTACTGCTTAACAACAATTACTTTGGTTGAAGTTTTCTCACAACGCCAGACAATACGGGTGATCAGCCACGTAAAGTCCCCATAACGGACTAAAGTCCCTCTGGACATAAAGAGTACTCATAAAGGCACTTATTGCCATTGGTCTTGGGCTATCTCATTATAGCCATTGACTATCTCATTATAGTCTTCACATGTACAGTTTTAGTCTTTAATCAATTCCAACCATCTTCTCTATCTCATGTTCAGCTCTTTCTGAGTAAAGATATACTTCAAACTTTTGTGATTCGTGTAAATCTCACACTTTTCTCCATACAAGTAGTGCCTCCATATCTTCAGTGCAAACACAATAGCAGCTAATTCTAGATCATGCATAGGATACTTCAATTCATGAGGTCTTAACTGCTTGGAAGCATATACAATTACCTTTCCGTGTTGCATCAAAACACATCCCAAGCCTTTGTGAGAAGCGTCACTGTAGATAACAAAATTTCATTGATCGTCAGGTAATACCAACACTGGTGCAGACACTAATCTTCGTTTTAGTTCTTCAAAACTTTCTTCACACTTTTCATTCCACACAAACTTTTCATTCTTCCTGGTCAACTTGGTCATAGGGGTAGCTATCTTGGAAAAATCTTGAACAAAACTTCGATAGTATCCCGCTAATCCCAGAAAACTTCTTACTTCTGTTGGAGTCCTTGGTCTTTCCCATTTCATCACCGCTTCTATCTTTGCCGGATCAACTTTGATGCCTTCTTTGCTGACAACATGTCCTAAGAATTGTATTTCCTTCAGCCAAAATTCACATTTAGAAAACTTCGCATACAGCTTCTCCTTTCTTAAAATCTCTAAAGCAATTCTTAAGTGATCAGCATGCTCTTCTTCTGACTTTAAATATATCAGGATGTCGTCGATGAATACAATCACAAACTTGTCTAAATATTTCTTACAGACTCTGTTCATCAGATCCATAAACGCTGCTGGAGCATTTGTCAATCCTAAAGCCATAACCAAAAATTTATAGTGTCCCCATACCTTGTTCTGAACGTTGTTTTAGATACATCTTTAGGTTTGATCTTGAGCTGATAGTATCCGGACCTTAAGTCAATTTTGGAAAAACATTCAGCTCCTTTCAGCTGGTCAAAAAGATCGTCGATCCTCGACAACGGGTACTTATTCTTGATAGTCAACTTGTTCAACTCTCGGTAATCTATGCACAATCTCATTCTTCCATCCTTCTTCTTCACAAACAGTACTGGTGCTCCCCAGGGGGACACACTAGGCCTTATCACTCCTTTATCCAAAAGATCTTGTATTTGACTCGCCAACTCTTTCATCTCAACTGGTGCCATCCTATATGGAGCTTTAGAAACTGGCTCGATGCCTGGGGCTAAATCAATAGAAAATTCAATTTCTCTATCGGAAGGTAAGCCTGGTAATTCATCTGGAAACACGTCGGGAAATTCATTGACTATAGGAACATCTTCCAATTGAACTGGCTCCTTCTCAGTGTCTACAACATAGGCTAGATAAGCCTCACATCCTTGACGCAGAAATCTCTTTGCCTGAACGATATTCAAAAACTTCTTGACTTGTCGGGTACCTCGAAATTCAACTTCTTCTCCTTCTAGGGTTTTCAACTGTAACTTCTTATTCCTACAATCTATCTGAGCCTTGTACTCTGATAACCAATACATTCCTAGGATTACATCATATTTACCTAACTTAAAAGGTATTAAGTTAGCGAGAAAATGACAACTGCCTATTTCAATATCACAATTAGGACAAACTTGACTCACTGAAATCTTTGCCTGATTGGCTACTTCTATAACCAATGCTTGTTCCAAAGGTTGAACTTTACATTGTAATTTACCCATAAATTCTCGAGATATAAAAGACTTAGTAGCTCCATGATCGATTAACACACTAGCTTGAACTGAATTAACAGGAAGTGTACCTGAAATCACATCCACATCTTGGATAGCTTCTCTCTAGGTCATGTTGAAAGTTCTTGCTCTAGATTGTGGTGTTGAAGACTGTGATGGAGTTCTAGCTATCCTGAGAACATTTGCAGGCTGGGTAGGTTCCTTGCACTCTCTTGCTATATGGCCTAGCTTGCCACACTTGTAACACTTGATTCCAGACTTCTGAATTTGACTCTGAGTCTGACTATTACATTCTATAGCATAGTGTCCCTTCTTGTTGCACTTGAAACAAGTAACATTTGGCTTATTACACACTCCGGAATGCTTCTTTCCACAAGTCTTACATTCATGAACATATTGTCTTAATCCTTCTGCTGATTGAGACCTTGGTTTCTACTATTCTGCCCTCTTCGACCTCCGTTACCATTCTTAAACTGCTGAAAGGCATTCTTCTGACCTTCTGATCTTCTGTTGAACTTGCTTCTGAAATTACTTTATCCTTGGCCTTCTTCTCTAGCCCCAAACTTCCTCTTCTTGTTATCCTTTTCCTTTTGAGACATATCACTTTCATTTTCCACAATCATTGCCTTCTGAACCATTGCGGCAAAGCTCTGTAGCTCAAAAATTGCCACTCTGCTTCGAATCCATGGCCTCAAGCCTTGTTGAAATCTTTTGGCCTTCTGTACTACTGTTCTGTTGAAAACTATGACTCTAATTCTGGTGATTCTCATTTTCTTCTAAAATGAAATCACACTATTATCTACTTTCAAACTTCCAGGCTTTATTTTGCCCTTCCCCTTTTATTTTCATTTCTAACTCAGTATATTATCTTCATACTCAATATATTTCTTTGTTTCAACTCTGAGAACTTTTATTCAATCCGATTTTTTTTTAAATACTTAATAATATACTTTTCCAGAAATAACTCAATAAATCCAACCAAATAACTACAACAGTTCCTTCATATTCACTTCAGCTTCCTACTAATTCGCTTCTTCTTTCTGTATAACCGACGTATAATGTTTCATATTCTTCTTAATACTAACAATCTCAGCATCACAATTCGTTACAAGGTCGAACAATTACTAATTGAAGGAATCAAAAGCAAAGCTCAGATTTGATATTCAAACAAAAGTATAAAACATGGACCAAGATTCTTTGAAACAATAGGTTCAAAAGAAATCTCAACTTTTACTGGTTAGAGAACCATTAGAGTTTAAAATATGGGACTTTGCAAAGAATGGATATCATATTCAAGAAGAAATAACTGGGAGATCACTATGATCTTCGAACTTCCATTACGTTACATATGCCACTTAGGAGAACCTCCGTAGTACATAAGGTGGCCAGCCTTAGCACTTTCATGACATGCAACTTACCAACAGTGGCGTCCCACCTTGGTATCCCCTTTATATAGGGTTGTTCATCCCAGAAGAGTATAAAAATAGTAAAACACATAATATTCAAAATTTCAAGAATCAATTCAAGGCTTGTTAATAAAATATCTGAATCAATAAAGATATTTCAATAGAACGAATAGAGAGTTTGAGTAAACAAAATACACATGACTCTGGCAATTAGAGTGAATAAGGTTAATTGCGGAAAAAAAAAATATATTTCTCAAGTCACAAATAGAGAATCGATTTCCTAGCGAGGCTTGAAATCTAACAGACATAACAAATACAATCCTGGGTGGTGCAAAAATCTCAGCACGAACAGATGCAGGCTCAGACACAAGCAATACAGGTAGAACGGGTGCCTCACTAATAGGTGCTACCATATGCTCAGGGATACAATCCATAACCTCCACGTCCGATCCAGAATCCATACTAGGCTCAAAGTAAGACTCGTGTGGAGTGGTGCCAAAAGAAGTATTGAAGAATGGAGGGGAATGGTAAATGAGAATCCTTATCATTGTCCTATGATATCTGCAATTATGCAGTGGTATACCGATGTATAAACCAAGATGAAATTATCTTAAGTCTAACGTCATTCTATATTAACATTCTTAACCATCGAGACTCTATCCGAATATCTCGACTCAAAACTCTAAGTTCCTATCTTGAGTGATCCTATCTTATATCTCTAAGGGTTTAAATCTTACACTTATCCTATGTCTATAAGTATGTAAATCTTAGAACCTATATCCTATTATCGTACCATTACTCTCTCTTCTTTTATTAAATGATCTACTTGTTTAACTTAATCCTGGCTTGTTTCAGTGACCAAAACCTTAGCTCTGATACCAACCTGTGACGCCCTCCCGACCCGGGGTCTAGATCGGGGAGTCACTAACTCTAAATGCATGCACCCTAAATAACAATAATAGAAAATACGCATAAATATGACCCCGATTACTAGACTGGACCTTTCAAGGTAATGGTATGAAACAAGCACACAACTACATTCATTTATATTTACATTTACAGTAACCAAAATAATATTTCAATTCCTGAAACATCTCAAAAGCTACTAATAAAAGTACAAGACTAAACAAAGTCTTTTCCTTCCAACTCTGCCTCGATCCTACCTGTTCAATCTCAGCCAGCCTCACATAGTTCATGAATGACATATTTTTCCTGGCAGTCTGCTTAAGGCGGACCATGATTCTCAGAAGCTGTAGATGTTAGAAAAATAAAAGAATGAGCTACAAAAGCTCAGCAAGTAACCATATAGGTTAAAAACAGTTCTACAGGCTTATATACATAATTAAGAAAGTCTTTTCTCAAAACCATGCTTTAAAATCATTGCTGAACCTCATTGTCCCATAATTGTAATTAAAATTCTAGTCAGGGAATTCATTACTCGTAAAACTTTCTTTTATAAAACCACTGGCAGGGTTAAACAATTTTAATCTCTGGTGCAAGGTAATAAGAACTGGAAAGTAATAATCAAGTGCAAGTATAAGAGTAATCTGCAGGGTTAGATGGATCACAGGAAATAATGTATAACAATTAAAACAAGGTCAACCCAAGATATGTCTGATAATTGAAGCTGTATATGACAGGTTATAACAAGGCATTTCATTATTCATTACTAATCATTTCAAAGTCCATTTGTATAAAGCTGTCCTTTCATTAGGACTGATTCTTTCAAAACATTTTTATAAAACTGTCCTCTCATTAGGACCTTGCTTTTCAAATCATTCATAAAAACTGTCCTCTCATTAGGACCTTTACTGCTTAACAACAATTACTTTGGTTGAAGTTTTCTCACAACACCAGACAATACGGGTGATCAGCCACGTAAAGTCCCCATAACGGACTAAAGTCCCTCTGGACATAAAGAGTACTCATAAAGGCACTTATTGCCATTGGCCTTGGGCTATCTCATTATAGCCATTGACTATCTCATTATAGTCTTCACATAAAAAGTGCTGGACCGGCGTCACTCGGCCTCTTACGCCTCCAACCTATAGGAATCCGCAGAAACCATTTTGATCGGAATTCCTATAATAACCAAAACCTTTCTTCTTTAAAATTACCAAATCATTTGATGAAAAAGACTTCTTGAAAGTCGGATTCCATATTTAAATCCATTTTTAAGATCATTAGACAGAGGTAAAGTTTATTCCAGGGTAAGTCTCAAAACAAGCTTCTGTTGTAGTAAGATAAGCTGAAATCATGAACTGGGAAATCCAAAACCAGGCTATAGTTGTAAAGTCAGGTTGCAGGGTCAATTCACAAGTATAACAGTTGTTTTTGAAAACAGTTGTAAGGCATTTAATTGTAACAGTAGTGAGGCCATAGCAACAGGGTAAGTTCAGAATTAAATTTCAAGTAAACATAGTTAAGGAAAATGGTGTAGACATAAGTCATAGTTCAAGGTTACTGATTTAAGATCTTTAAAATTAGTTTATAAGCTGACAATAACAGCTCAGGGATTGAAAAGTTTAAAGTGCAATTGAAACTGATATAAGGTTGCAGTTTAAGTCAAACAATTAAAGTAAGGTAGGCTATAGCTTAAAGCAGTTGAAATAAGATAACATAGTTGCAGGGTCTTAAAACAGTTTATAAAACAGTTCACTATGCAGTTCATAAAACAGTGTTTAAGTTGAAAGAGATTAGGCAGTAGTTACTTGCCTCAAAATGAATGCTACGGCTGCTGAACAGGTAGATCTCCTACACCAATACTAACTCTCTACTTTAGCTTTCCATTTGTCCTTCACCTCAACGTCCTTCGTAGCTACACATAAATAATACTATTTCAGTATCTCATTCATACTCGACGTTATCTTTAACGTCTAACTCACTCTACCCTTTCGTTACTGTAACCCCTTAACATATAATAATATATTGCAGACATACTCTACTCGTCAACCAATTATATACTGGCAGGCACAAAGCTCATAAGCATTCACTTTAATTATCACACTAATACTATTCCTGACTGATAGCTTTTCCTATATCGAAGTGGTGTGCCAATAGTGTTTTATAAGATTATTGATTTTATAAAATTTTGGCAGCACTTCCTCTGTTTATAGAGCTATCCGTCGGAATATAACCGACACAACCGATTACCAAGCTACTTATGTATACAGTCAATTCAATTCTTAACTCAAATCTATATCATAACAAACCATGTCCACTTAATTCATAAAAATTAAAACTCGCATTGGCAATTAATGTATGAAATTCGAATATAGAATACATATATATATTCGAAAATTGGTCATCCTGTAATATCATAATTCGACAACTTTCAATAACCAAGCAATTCAATTTTCCAACTCCATCCGTCACTTAAATTATTTATAATTATCTACCAAGTTTTGCTAACTCAATGTATAGCTCATGAATTTATTTTATTACCTTATAATTAGCTACAACAGCATCACCCACACAAAGTAACATCAATCCATACCTTGGTTCAAGTTGCATGCAACAATATCTTAGCATACATACACATTACGCATATATACATACACTCTTTGCACGGAAACAAGCAAGCCAGCATAACCAATTCTTGTAGTAATCGAGTAATGAAGAAAAATTATATAAATTAAGTTAATACACACACACCCTTCGCACACTAGCTGGAGAGAGAGAAGGGTTACAGAACCTGAATACTAGAGATGCAGAACAATGAAGAAAGTGGGCGGTGATGGTACTTTATAAAGCAAGGGGCAGAGTTGTCATTTCATAATTGCTATTTTCTGATATAAAACAACATATAATTCGAATTTTGATGGAAAATGGGTACAAAAATAATTTTTATATTTTTAAAATAAAGATCTTGAATTTATAAGCTCACCCATATTTTTAAAATATTTTTCAGATAAGTAGATATTTAATTAAAAAGCTTTGAAATTGTAGCACAAAAACAGAAAATAAGGGTAGGAAAATCATTAAAACTATTTTTGGGCTCGAATAAAATACCTTTTTATTTTTAAACACTTTATGAATATCCAAGGATCATTTTAGAAAAAGATTGCATGATTTTTGGACATTCCAATAATTAAATATGGAATTTAGAAGAGAAATATCTTCAGGATAAAATAGGACTGAGAAAATCATATAACAATATTGAGACTGAATTAAATCCCACAACCATTTTTAGAAAGTCTCTAAAATCACATAGAAGCCACATATAAAATTTCATAATTATTGGACACACCAATAATTTTATAAAAATCAAACAGTGCATCAATTTAGCATAAAAAGTCAATTAATCACTTTAATAAATCACTTGAACACATTGTGGTCAAACAGGCAGTCAACTAGACATATAAAATGACCACATACCACATCTTATCATATTGGAGCACAAAAATAATACATCTCATATTAATTAAATATATATAAATATCTCAATCGTTACACGTTTGTACATGGACACAAGTTGTAAACTCATGTAGGATCATTCTTAGCTCGTTTGAACATGAAAACAATTCCTAGCAATTTGAGCCTTCATTCTTAACTCGTTCGAACTTGAAAACAACTTGTAGCTTCATTCTGGACCCGTTTGTACATGGAAACAACTTTTAAACTCTTGTAGGATCATTCTTAACTCATTTGAACATGAAAAAAATTCGTAGCAATTTGAGGCTTCATTCTTAACTCGTTCGAACATTAAAACAACTTGTAGCTTCATTCTTAATCCGTTTGTACATGGAAACAACTTGTAAACCCTTGTAGGAGCATTATTGGCTCGTTTGAACATGAAAACAAGTTGCAACAATTTGAGGCTTCATTCTTCACTCGTTCAAACTTGAAAACAACTTAGAGCTTCATTGTTCATCCGTTTGTACAAGGAAACAACTTGTAAACTCTTTTAGAATCATTCTTATCTCGTTTGAACATGAAAACAATTCATAGCAATTTAAGGCTTCATTCTTGACTCGTTCGGACTTGAAAACAACCTGTAGCTTCATTCTTGACCCGTTGGTACATGGAAACAACTTGTAAACTCTTGTAGGATCATTCTTAACTCATTTGAACATGAAAATAAGTTGTAAAATTGGAGGCTTCATTCTTAACTCGTTCAAACTTGAAAACAACTTGTATCTTCATTCTTGACCCGTTTGTACATGGAAACAACTTGTAAACTCTTATAGGATCATTCTTAACTCGTTTGAACATGAAAACAATTCATAGCAATTTAAGGCTTCATTCTTGACTCGTTCGAACTTGAAAACAACTTATAGCTTCATTCTTGACCCGTTTGTACAAGGAAATAACTTGTAAACTCTTGTAGGATCATTCTTATCTCGTTTGAACATGAAAACAATTCATATGAATTTAAGGCTTCATTCTTGACTCGTTCGAACTTGAAAACAAGTTGTAGCTTCATTCTTGACCCGTTTGTACATGGAAACAACTTGTAAACTCTTGTAGGATCATTCTTAACTCATTTGAACATGAAAATAAATTGTAACAATTTGAGGCTTCATTCTTAACTCGTTCAAACTTGAAAACAACTTGTAGCTTCATTCTTGACCCGTTTGTACATGGAAACAATATGTAAACTCATGTAGGGTCATTCTTAGCTCGTTTGAACATGAAAACAATTCCTAGCAATTTGAGCCTTCATTCTTGACTCGTTCGAACTTGAAAACAACTTGTAGCTTCAGTCTGGACCTGTTTGTACATGGAAACAACTTTTAAACTCTTGTAGGATCATTCTTAACTCATTTGAACATGAAAAAAATTCGTAGCAATTTGAGGCTTCATTCTTAACTCGTTCGAACATTAAAACAACTTGTAGCTTCATTCTTAATCCGTTTGTACATGGAAACAACTTGTAAACCCTTGTAGGAGTATTATTGGCTCGTTTGAACATGAAAACAAGTTGCAACAATTTGAGGCTTCATTCTTCACTCGTTCAAACCTGAAAACAACTTAGAGCTTCATTGTTCACCCGTTCGTACAAGGAAACAGCTTGTAAACACTTGTAGGATCATTCTTAGCTCGTTTGAACATTAAAATAATTTGTTGCAATTTGAGCGTTCATTCTTGACTCGTTCGAACTTGAAAACTACTTGTAGCTTCATTCTTGACCCGTTTGTACATGGAAATAACTTGTAAACTCTTGTAGGATCATTCGTAACTCATTTGAACATGAAAACAATTCATTGCAATTTGAGCCTTCATTCTTGACTCGTTCGAACTTGAAAACAACTTGTAGCTTCATTCTTGACCCGTTTGTACATAGAAATAACTTGTAAACTCTTGTAGGATCATTCTTAACTCATTTGAACATGAAAACAATTCGTTGCAATTTGAGCCTTCATTCTTGACTCGTTCGAACTTGAAAACAACTTGTAGCTTCATTCTTGACCCGTTTGTACATGGAAATAACTTGTAAACTCTTGTAGGATCATTCTTAACTCATTTGAACATGAAAACAATTCGTTACAATTTGAGCCTTCATTCTTGACTCGTTCGAACTTGAAAACAACTTGTAGCTTCATTCTTGACCCGTTTGTACATGGAAACAACTTGTAAACTCTTGTAGGATCATTCTTAGCTCATTTGAACATGAAAACAATTCAGAGCAATTTACGGCTTCATTCTTGACTCGTTCGAACTTGAAAATAACTTGTAGCTTCATTTTTGACCCGTTTGTACATGGAAACAATTTGTAAACTCTTGTAGGATTATTCTTAGCTCGTTTGAACATGAAAACAATTCGTTGCAATTTGAGCCTTGATTCTTGACTCGTTCGAACTTGAAAATAACTTGTAGCTTCATTCCTAACCCGTTTGTACAAGGAAACAACTTGTAAACTCTGTTAGGATCTTTCTTATCTCGTTTGAAGATGAAAACAATTCATAGCAATTTAAGGCTTCATTCTTGACTCGTTCGGACTTGAAAACAACCTGTAGCTTCATTCTTGACCCGTTTGTACATGGAAACAACTTGTAAACTCTTGTAGGATCATTCTTAACTCATTTGAACATGAAAATAAGTTGTAAAATTGGAGGCTTCATTCTTAACTCGTTCAAACTTGAAAACAACTTGTATCTTCATTCTTGACCCGTTTGTACATGGAAACAACTTGTAAACTCTTGTAGGGTCATTCTTAACTCGTTTGAACATGAAAACAATTCATAGCAATTTAAGGCTTCATTCTTGACTCGTTCGAACTTGAAAACAACTTATAGCTTCATTCTTGACCCGTTTGTTCAAGGAAATAACTTGTAAACTCTTGTAGGATCATTCTTAGCTCGTTTGAACATGAAAACAATTCATAGCAATTTAAGGCTTCATTCTTGACTCGTTCAAACTTGAAAACAAGTTGTAGCTTCATTCTTGACCCGTTTGTACATGGAAACAACTTGTAAACTCTTGTAGGATCATTCTTAACTCATTTGAACATGAAAATAAATTGTAACAATTTGAGGCTTCATTCTTAACTCGTTCAAACTTGAAAACAACTTGTAGCTTCATTCTTGACCCGTTTGTACATGGAAACAAGTTGTAAACTCATGTAGGATCATTCTTAGCTCGTTTGAACATGAAAACAATTCCTAGCAATTTGTTCCTGACTCGTTCGAACTTGAAAACAACTTGTAGCTTCATTCTGGACCCGTTTGTACATGGAAACAACTTTTAAACTCTTGTAGGATCATTCTTAAGTCATTTGAACATGAAAAAAATTCGTAGCAATTTGAGGCTTCATTCTTAACTCGTTCGAACATTAAAACAACTTATAGCTTCATTCTTAATCCGTTTGTACATGGAAACAACTTGTAAACCCTTTAAGGAGCATTATTGGCTCGTTTGAACATGAAAACAAGTTGCAACAATTTGAGGCTTCATTCTTCACTCGTTCAAACTTGAAAACAACTTAGAGCTTCATTGTTCACCCGTTTGTACAAGGAAACAACTTGTAAACACTTGTAGGATCATTCTTAGCTCGTTTGAACAATAAAACAATTCGTTGCAATTTGAGCATTCATTCTTGACTCGTTCGAACTTGAAAACAACTTGTAGCTTCATTCTTGACCCGTTTGTACATGGAAATAACTTGTAAACTCTTGTAGGATCATTCGTAACTCATTTGAATATGAAAACAATTCTTTGCAATTTGAGCCTTCATTCTTGACTCGTTCGAACTTGAAAACAACTTGTAGCTTCATTCTTGACCCGTTTGTACATGGAAACAACTTGTAAACTCTTGTAGGATCATTCTTAGCTCATTTGAACATGAAAACAATTCAGAGCAATTTACGGCTTCATTCTTGACTCGTTCGAACTTGAAAATAACTTGTAGCTTCATTCTTGACCCGTTTGTACATGGAAACAACTTGTAAACTCTTGTAGGATTATTCTTATCTCGTTTGAACATGAAAACAATTCGTTGCAATTTGAGCCTTGATTCTTGACTCGTTCGAACTTGAAAATAACTTGTAGCTTCATTCCTAACCCGTTTGTACAAGGAAACAACTTGTAAACTCTTTTAGGATCATTCTTATCTCGTTTGAAGATGAAAACAATTCATAGCAATTTAAGGCTTCATTCTTGACTCGTTCGGACTTGAAAATAACCTGTAGCTTCATTCTTGACCCGTTTGTACATGGAAACAACTTGTAAACTCTTGTAGGATCATTCTTAACTTATTTGAACATGAAAATAAGTTGTAAAATTGGAGGCTTCATTCTTAACTCGTTCAAACTTGAAAACAACTTGTATCTTCATTCTTGACCCGTTTATACATGGAAACAACTTGTAAACTCTTGTAGGATCATTCTTAACTAGTTTGAACATGAAAACAATTCATAGCAATTTAAGGCTTCATTCTTGACTCGTTCGAACTTGAAAACAACTTATAGCTTCATTCTTGACCCGATTGTTCAAGGAAATAACTTGTAAACTCTTGTAGGATCATTCTTAGCTCGTTTGAATATGAAAACAATTCATAGCAATTTAAGGCTTCATTCTTGACTCGTTCAAACTTCAAAACAAGTTGTAGCTTCATTCTTGACCCGTTTGTACATGGAAACAACTTGTAAACTCTTGTAGGATCATTCTTAACTTATTTGAACATGAAAATAAATTGTAACAATTTGAGGCTTCATTCTTAACTCGTTCAAACTTGAAAACAACTTGTAGCTTCATTCTTGACCCGTTTGTACATGGAAACAAGTTGTAAACTCATGTAGGATCATTCTTAGCTCGTTTGAACATGAAAACAATTCCTAGCAATTTGTTCTTGACTCGTTCGAACTTGAAAACAACTTGTAGCTTCATTCTGGACCCGTTTGTACATGGAAACAACTTTTAAACTCTTGTAGGATCATTCTTAACTCATTTGAACATGAAAAAAATTCGTAGCAATTTGAGGCTTCATTCTTAACTCGTTCAAACATTAAAACAACTTGTAGCTACATTCTTAATCCGTTTGTACATGGAAACAACTTGTAAACCCTTGTAGGAGCATTATTGGCTCGTTTGAACATGAATACAAGTTGCAACAATTTGAGGCTTCATTCTTCACTCGTTCAAACTTGAAAACAACTTAGAGCTTCATTGTTCACCCGTTTGTACAAGGAAACAACTTGTAAACACTTGTAGGATCATTCTTAGCTCGTTTGAACAATAAAACAATTCGTTGCAATTTGAGCATTCATTCTTGACTCGTTCGAACTTGAAAACAACTTGTAGCTTCATTCTTGACCCGTTTGTACATGGAAATAACTTGTAAACTCTTGTAGGATCATTCTTAACTCATTTGAACATGAAAACAATTCGTTGCAATTTGAGCCTTCATTCTTGACTCGTTCGAACTTGAAAACAACTTGTAGCTTCATTCTTGACCCGTTTGTACATGGAAACAACTTGTAAACTCTTGTAGGATCATTCTTAGCTCATTTGAACATGAAAACAATTCAGAGCAATTTACGGCTTCATTCTTGACTCGTTCGAACTTGAAAATAACTTGTAGCTTCATTCTTGACCCGTTTGTACATGGAAACATCTTGTAAACTCTTGTAGGATTATTCTTAGCGCGTTTGAACATGAAAACAATTCGTTGCAATTTGAGCCTTGATTCTTGACTCGTTCGAACTTGAAAACAACTTGTAGCTTCATTCCTAACCCGTTTGTACATGGAAACAACTTGTAAACTCTTGTAGGATCATTCTTAGCTCATTTGAACATGAAAACAATTCAGAGCAATTTAAGGCTTCATTCTTGACTCGTTCGGACTTGAAAACAACCTGTAGCTTCATTCTTGACCCGTTTGTACATGGAAACAACTTGTAAACTCTTGTAGGATCATTCTTAACTCTTTTGAACATGAAAATAAGTTGTAAAATTGGAGGCTTCATTCTTAACTCGTTCAAACTTGAAAACAACTTGTATCTTCATTCTTGACCCGTTTGTACATTGAAACAACTTGTAAACTCTTGTAGGATCATTCTTAACTCGTTTGAACATGAAAACAATTCATAGCAATTTAAGGCTTCATTCCTGACTCGTTCAAACTTGAAAACAACTTGTAGCTTCATTCTTGATCCGTTTGTACAAGGAAATAACTTGTAAACTCTTGTAGGATCATTCTTAACTCGTTTGAACATGAAAACAATTCATAGCAATTTAAGGTTTCATTCTTGATTCGTTCGAACTTGAAAACAACTTGTAGCTTCATTCTTAATCCGTTTGTACATGGAAACAACTTGTAAACCCTTGTAGGAGCATTATTGGCTCGTTTGAACATGAAAACAAGTTGCAACAATTTGAGGCTTCATTCTTCACTCGTTCAAACTTGAAAACAACTTAGAGCTTCATTGTTCACCCGTTTGTACAAGGAAACAACTTGTAAACACTTGTAGGATCATTTTTAGCTCGTTTGAACATTAAAACAATTCGTTGCAATTTGAGCGTTCATTCTTGACTCGTTCGAACTTGAAAACAACTTGTAGCTTCATTCTTGACCCGTTTGTACATGGAAATAACTTGTAAACTCTTGTAGGATCATTCTTAACTCATTTGAACATGAAAACAATTCGTTGCAATTTGAGCCTTCATTCTTGACTCGTTCGAACTTGAAAACAACTTGTAGCTTCATTCTTGACCCGTTTATACATGGAAATAACTTGTAAACTCTTGTAGGATCATTCTTAACTCATTTGAACATGAAAACTATTCGTTCCAATTTGAGCCTTCATTCTTGACTCGTTCGAACTTGAAAACAACTTGTAGCTTCATTCTTGACCCGTTTGTACATGGAAACAACTTGTAAACTCTTGTAGGATCATTCTTAGCTCATTTGAACATGAAAACAATTCAGAGCAATTTACGGCTTCATTCTTGACTCGTTCGAACTTGAAAATAACTTGTAGCTTCATTCTTGACCCTTTTGTACATGGAAACAACTTGTAAACTCTTGTAGGATTATTCTTAGCGCGTTTGAACATGAAAACAATTCGTTACAATTTGAGCCTTGATTCTTGACTCGTTCGAACTTGAAAACAACTCTTAACTTCATTCCTAACCCGTTTGTACAAGGAAACAACTTGTAAACTCTTTTAGGATCATTCTTATCTCGTTTGAACATGAAAACAATTCATAGCAATTTAAGGCTTCATTCTTGACTCGTTCGGATTTGAAAACAACCTGTAGCTTCATTCTTGACCCGTTTGTACATGGAAATAACTTGTAAACTCTTTTAGGATCATTCTTAACTCATTTGAACATGAAAATAAGTTGTAAAATTGGAGGCTTCATTCTTAACTCGTTCAAACTTGAAAACAACTTGTATCTTCATTCTTGACCCGTTTGTACATGGAAACAACTTGTAAACTCTTGTAGGATCATTCTTAACTCGTTTGAACATGAAAACAATTCATAGCAATTTAAGGCTTCATTCTTGACTCGTTCGAACTTGAAAACAACTTGTAGCTTCATTCTTGACCCGTTTGTGCAAGGAAATAACTTGTAAACTCTTGTAGGATCATTCTTAACTCGTTTGAACTTGAAAACAATTCATAGCAATTTAAGGCTTCATTCTTGACTCGTTCGAACTTGAAAACAACTTGTAGCTTCATTCTTGACCCGTTTGTACAAGGAAATAAGTTGTAAACTCTTGTAGGATCATTCTTAACTCGTTTGAACATGAAAACAATTCATAGCATTTTAAGGTTTCATTCTTGATTCGTTCGAACTTGAAAACAAGTTGTAGCTTCATTATTGACCCGTTTGTATATGGAAACAAGTTGTAAACTCATGTAGGATCATTCTTAGCTCGTTTAAACATGAAAACAATTCGTTGCAATTTGAGCCTTCATTCTTGACTCGTTCGAACTTGAAAACAACTTGTACCTTCATTCTTGACCCGTTTGTACATGGAAACAACTTGTAAACTCTTGTAGGATCATTCTTAGCTCGTTTGAACATGAAAACAATTCATAGAAATTTCAGGCTTCATTCTCGATTCGTTGGAACTTGAAAACAACTTGTAGCTTCATTCTTGACCCGTTTGTACATGGATACAACTTGTTAACTCTTGTAGGTTCATTCTTAGCTCGTTTGAACATAAAAACAATTCATAGCAATTTAAGGCTTCCTTCTTGACTCGTTCGAACATTAAAACAACTTGTAGCTTCATCCTTGATCCGTTTGTACATGGAAACAACTTGTCAACCCTTGTAGGAGCATTATTGGCTCGTTTGAACATGAAAACAAGTTGCAACAATTTGAGGCTTCATTCTTCACTCGTTCAAACTTGAAAACAACTTGGAGCTTTATTGTTAATCCATTTGTACAAGGAAACAACTTGTAAACTCTTGTAGGATCATTCTTAGCTCGTTTGAACATGAAAATAATTCATAGCAATTTAAGGCTTCATTCTTGACTCGTTCGAACTTGAAAACAACTTGTAGCTTCATTCTTGACCCGTTTGTACATGGAAACAACTTGTAAACTCTTTTAGGATCATTCTTAACTCATTTGAACATGAAAATAAGTTGTAACAATTGGAGGGTTCATCCTTAACTCGTTCAAACTTGAAAACAACTTGTATCTTCATTCTTGACCTGTTTGTACATGGATACAACTTATAAACTCTTGTAGGATCATTCTTAGCTCGTTTGAACATGAAAATAATTCGTTGCAATTTGAGCCTTCATTCTTGACTCGTTCGAACTTGAAAACAACTTGTAGCTTCATTCATGACCCGTTTGTATATGGAAACAAGTTGTAAACTCATGTAGGATCATTCTTAGCTCGTTTAAACATGAAAATAATTCGTTGCAATTTGAGCCTTCATTCTTGACTCGTTCGAACTTGAAAACAACTTGTAGCTTCATTCTTGACCCGTTTGTACATGGAAACAACTTGTAAACTCTTGTAGGATCATTCTTAGCTCATTTGAACATGAAAACAATTCATAGCAATTTACGGCTTCATTCTTGACTCGTTCGAACTTGAAAATAACTTGTAGCTTCATTCTTGACCCGTTTGTACATGGAAACAACTTGTAAACTCTTGTAGGATCATTCTTAACTCATTTGAACATGAAAACAATTCGTTGCAATTTGAGCCTTCATTCTTGACTCGTTGGAACTTGAAAACAACTTGTAGCTTCATTCTTGACCCGTTTGTACATGGAAACAACTTGTAAACTCTTGTAGGATCATTCTTAGCTCGTTTGAACATGAAAACAATCCATAGCAATTTAAGGTTTCATTCTTGACTCGTTCGAACTAGAAAACAACTTGTAGCTTCATTCTTGACCCGTTTGTACATGGATACAACTTGTAAACTCTTGTAGGATCATTCTTAGCTCGTTTGAACATGAAAACAATTCATAGCAATTTAAGGCTTCCTTCTTGCTCGTTCGAACTTGAAAACAACTTGTAGCTTCATTCTTGACCCGTTTGTACATGGAAACAACTTGTAAACTCTTGTAGGATCATTCTTAACTCATTTGAACATGAAAAAAATTCATAGCAATTTGAGGCTTCATTCTTAACTCGTTCGAACATTAAAAAAACTTGTAGCTTCATCCTTGATCCGTTTGTACATGGAAACAACTTGTCAACCCTTGTAGGAGCATTATTGGCTCGTTTGAACATGAAAACAGGTTGCAACAATTTGAGGCTTCATTTTTCACTCGTTCAAACTTGAAAACAACTTTGAGCTTCATTGTAAACCCTTGTAGGATCATTATTGGCTTGTTTGAACATGAAAACAAGTTGCAACAATTTGAGGCTTCATTCTTCACTCGTTCAAACTTGAAAACAACTTGTAGCTTCATTCTTGACCCGTTTGTACATGAAAACAACTTGTAAACTCTTGTAGGATCATTCTTAACTCTTTTGAACATGAAAAAAATTCGTAGCAATTTGAAGCTTCATTCTGATGCAGGACCATTATGGCTGATCTATTTGATCTCATGGGAATCTATTGTGAAGCCAATAATTAGCTTAATTACCAACATTGGTTGATTTATTATGTTGGGGTTATTATTAGATAATTATATTAAATAATTTTGGCTTGCAAGTTTTTACCTTTCACTTGAAAGGGTTTTTCTTGTTTTAAGCACTTAGAATTTATTTTTCTAGTTGAATATGGTTTTGATGTAATTCCTATTTGGATTGGGCTTTTGATTGGTTTCCAATTTGGGTTCAAGTATTAGCAAATTCCTAGCTGATTTTGAATCTAATTGAGAATCCTAATTGTTTTAGGTTAAGGTTATATTCCTTGCCTATATATACCCATATATTGTAATCTTTTAAGAGACAAGAATTTGATGAATAAAATTGTGAGTTTTATACTTGCAAAACCCTAGGAAGTTGGTGGTTAATTCCTTTATACTTTCTTATCCAGATTTCGTTTAGTTTGTGGGTGATTAATTTCTTTAAGCAATCTAAGCAAATCGATCCTTTAGTTTTGTTTCTTGGTGATTAAATTCTTTATAGAAGCAATCTAAAGTTACTTTTCCGCTGTGAATCTGATCTGCATAGAAAATATACATCATCTTGGTATCAGAGCTCGGTTTGGCGATTTGTTTTGAAGATCTTCTTCAAAAACGTGGGCAACAATTCTAGTGTGTTTCGTGGTGGTTTGACGACTTCTTTGAGGGGGTTTTCTTTAAAAAACGTGGGTACACATGGCTGATCTGTTTGGTGGCAGTTTTGCGACTACTTCCAAAGGTTTTCTTCATAAAAACGTAGGCAACATGGCTGATGTATTTGGTGATGAAGAACTGAATGGTATGTGTGG
The DNA here is from genome assembly GCA_028671895.1 of Oenanthe sinensis. NCBI lineage: Eukaryota > Viridiplantae > Streptophyta > Magnoliopsida > Apiales > Apiaceae > Oenanthe > Oenanthe sinensis. The sequence continues at coordinate 29,007,463 of CM053799.1, read as the reverse complement.
TTTAAATCCAGAACAAGTTGAGAACATGCGAAGGGATAGGGAAATCAAAGAATTAAGGGAGCAATTGAAGGAGGTTTTAGCAAAATTGGATCAAAGAAGGGGTTTTCGTATGGATATCCCAGATTTCGATGGTGATATAAATCCTGAAAATTTTATTCAATGGTTGAAACGTATTGAACGAATCTTTGACTACAAGGATTATGATGATCACAAGAGATTCAAAGTGGCAAGATCGAAGCTTAAAGGTTATGCAAATTTGTGGTATGAAAATCTGAAATCAAAGAGGAGAAAAGAAGGCAAAGCACGTATTGATTCTTGGGAAGCACTCAGGGTGAGAATGAAAAAATGTTTTTTACCTACTGATTTTGAACAATATATGTTTCTGAATTTGAAGGGTTTTGAGAAAGATACAATATCTCATGAGGGGTATACAATTGGGTTTGATGAAGAAACAATACTTGCACAAAACGTGGCTGATTTATGTGCCGAAATTACTCCCAAATTTGATAACTCAACGCCTTCAACTATGGAAGATAAGAAGATTTGTGACAAGTGCGAAGGGTCTGAACATGAACAAGAGGGCTGCTTTAATAATATTTGAATGTTGAATTTGCCTTGCATTAAGGAGATTGATGCAACTTATTCTTCCAAGGATATAGAAATCAATAAAGAAGAGGAGCAAGGACAACATAAACAAGATAATGATTCTGAAATTGAAGTGTTAACTACAATTCAAGAACCTAATGAGAATTTGTTTTTGAATGAGACGCATATTGGTAAGGAGTTGGAACAAGAGGATCATCATAACTTGTTGATTTATCTTACAATACCTTTATCATATTTTTTTAATCCTTTTAAGGTTGGGTGTGATGCTAATGGTGTTGGGGCTGTTTTGGTTCAAGAGAAGAGACACATTGATTTTCTAGGCATAGACATCATGCTGGGAACTACTAAAACGTCAAAAAATTTTCTCTTCAAGTTTCTTCCAAAGGTATTTTGCATGGGGCTGAAATTTGATGTTCTCAAGTTTTGTGATAAATCATCTCATTGTGTGTTGATTCTTAAATTCTACAAAACTCGTGGAAGAGTTTTTTTCAAAGGAGAGGAGAATGATGCTGAGTATGACATTAAGATATTCATATGTATCTATTGTGCAATTGAGGACAATTGTTTTCGAAGAAGAGGAGTATGATGCAGGAGCATTATGGCTGATCTATTTGATCTCATGGGAATCTATTGTGAAGCCAATAATTAGCTTAATTACCAACATTGGTTGATTTATTATGTTGGGGTTATTATTAGATAATTATATTAAATAATTTTGGCTTGCAAGTTTTTACCTTTCACTTGAAAGGGTTTTTCTTGTTTTAAGCACTTAGGATTTATTTTTCTAGTTGAATATGATTTTGATGTAATTCCTATTTGGATTGGGCTTTTGATTGGTTTCCAATTTGGGTTCAAGTATTAGCAAATTCCTAGCTGATTTTGAATCTAATTGAGAATCCTAATTGTTTTAGGTTAAGGTTATATTCCTTGCCTATATATACCCATATATTGTAATCTTTTAAGAGACAAGAATTTGATGAATAAAATTGTGAGTTTTATACTTGCAAAACCTTAGGAAGTTGGTGGTTAATTCCTTTATACTTTCTTATCCAGATTTCGTTTAGTTTGTGGGTGATTAATTTCTTTAAGCAATCTAAGCAAATCGATCCTTTATTTTTGTTTCTTGGTGATTAAATTCTTTATAGAAGCAATCTAAAGTTACTTTTCCGTTGTGAATCTGATCTGCATAGAAAATATACATCACATTCTTAACTCGTTCGAACATTAAAACAACTTGTAGCTTCATTCTTAATCCGTTTGTACATTGAAACAACTTGTAATCCCCTGTAGGAGCATTATTGGCTCGTTTGAACATGAAAACAAGTTGCAACAATTTAAGGCTTCATTCTTCACTCGTTCAAACTTGAAAACAACTTAGAGCTTCATTGTTGACCCGTTTCTACAAGGAAACAACTTGTAAACTCTTTTAGGATCATTCTTAGCTCGTTTGAACATGAAAATAATTCATAACAATTTAAGGCTTCATTCTTGACTCGTTCGAACTTGAAAACAACTTGTAGCTTCATTCTTGACCCGTTTGTACATGGAAACAACTTGTAAACTCTTTTAGGATCATTCCTAACTCATTTGAACATGAAAATAAGTTGTAACAATTGGAGGCTTCATTGTTAACTCGTTCAAACTTGAAAACAACTTGTATCTTCATTCTTGACCCGTTTGTACATGGATACAACTTGTAAACTCTTGTAGGATCATTCTTAGCTCGTTTGAACATGAAAACAATTCGTAGCAATTTGAGCCTTCATTCTTGACTCGTTCGAACTTGAAAACAACTTGTAGTTTCATTCTTGACCCGTTTGTACATGGAAATAACTTGTAAACTCTTGTAGGATCATTCTTAGCTCGTTTGAACATGAAAACAATTCATAGCAATTTAAAGCTTCATTCTTGACTCGTTCGAACTAAAAAATAACTTGTAGCTTCATTCTTGACCCGTTTGTACATGGAAACAACTTGTAAACTCTTGTAGGATCATTCTTAGCTCGTTTGAACATGAAAACAATTCATAGCAATTTAAGGCTTCATTCTTGACTCGTTCGAACTTAAAAACAACTTGTAGCTTCATTCTTAACCCGTTTGTACATGGAAACAACTTGTAAACTCTTTTAGGATCATTCTTAACTCATTTGAACATAAAAATAAGTTGTAACAATTGGAGGTTTCATTCTTAACTCGTTCAAACTTGAAAATAACTTGTATCTTCATTCTTGACCGGTTTGTACATGGATACAACTTGTAAACTCTTGTAGGATCATTCTTAGCTCGTTTGAACATGAAAACAATTCGTTGCAATTTGAGCCTTCATTCTTGACTCGTTCAAACTTGAAACCAACTTTTAGCTTCATTCTTGACCCGTTTGTACATGGAAACACCTTGTAAACTCTTGTAGGATCATTCTTAGCTCGTTTGAACATGAAAACAATTCATAACAATTTAAGGCTTCATTCTTGACACGTTGGAACTTGAAAACAACTTGTAGCTTCATTCTTGACCCGTTTGTACATGGAAACAACTTGTAAACTCTTTTAAGATCATTCTTAACTCATTTGAACATGAAAATACGTTGTAACAATTGGAGGCTTCATTCTTAACTCGTTCAAACTTGGAAAAAACTTGTATCTTCAATCTTGACCCGTTTGTACATGGATACAACTTGTAAACTCTTGTAGGATCATTTTTAGGTCGTTTGAACTTGAAAAAAATTCGTAGCAATTTGAGTCTTCATTCTTAACTCGTTCGAACAATAAAACACCTTGTAGCTTCATTCTTAATCCGTTTGTACATGCAAACAACTTGTAAACCCTTGTAGGAGCATTATTGGCTCGTTCGAACATGAAAACAAGTTGCAACAATTTGAGGCTTCATTCTTCACTCGTTCAAACTTGAAAACAACTTAGAGCTTCATTGTTGACCTGTTTGTACAAGGAAACAACTTGTAAACTCTTGTAGGATCATTCTTAGCTCGTTTGGACATGAAAATAATTCATAGCAATTTAAGGCTTCATTCTTGACTCGTTCGAACTTGAAAACAACTTGTAGCTTCATTCTTGACCAGTTTGTACATGGAAACAACTTGTAAACTCTTTTAGGATCATTCTTAACTCATTTGAACATGAAAATAAGTTGTAAAATTGGAGGCTTCATTCTTAACTCGTTCAAACTTGAAAACAACTTGTAACTTCATTCTTGACCCGTTTGTACATGGAAACAACTTGTAAACTCTTATAGGATCATTCTTAACTCGTTTGAATATGAAAACAATTTGTTGCAATTTGAGCCTTCATTCTTGACTCGTTCGAACTTGAAAACAACTTGTAGTTTCATTCTTGGCCCGTTTGTACATGGAAACAACTTGTAAACTCTTGTAGGATCATTCTTAGCTCATTTGAACATGAAAATAATTCATAGCAATTTAAGGCTTCATTCTTGACTCGTTGGAACTTGAAAACAACTTGTAGCTTCATTCTTGACCCGTTTGTACATGGAAACAACTTGTAAACTCTTGTAGGATCATTCTTAACTCATTTGAACATGAAAACAATTCGTTGCAATTTGAGCCTTCATTCATGACTCGTTCGAACTTGAAAACAACTTGTAGCTTCATTCTTAACCCGTTTGTACATGGAAACAACTTTTAAACACTTGTAGGATCATTCTTAACTCATTTGAACATGAAAAAAATTCGTACCAATTTGAGGTTTCATTCTTAACTCATTCGAACATTAAAACAACTTGTAGCTTCATTCTTAATCCGTTTGTACATGGAAACAACTTGTAAACCCTTGTAGGAGCATTATTGGCTCGTTTGAACATGAAAACATTTCATAGCAATTTAAGGCTTCATTCTTGACACGTTGGAACTTGAAAACAACTTGTAGCTTCATTCTTGACCCGTTTGTACATGAAAACAACTTGTAAACTCCTGTAGGATCATTCTTAACTCTTTTCAACATGAAAAAAATTCGTAGCAATTTGAGGCTTCATTCTTAACTCGTTCGAACATTAAAACAACTTGTAGCTTCATTCTTAATCCGTTTGTACATGGAAACAACTTGTAAACCCTTGTAGGAGCATTGTTGGCTCGTTTGAACATGAAAACAAGTTGCAACAATTTAAGGCTTCATTCTTCACTCGTTCAAACTTGAAAACAACTTAGAGCTTCATTGTTGACCCGTTTGTACAAGGAAACAACTTTTAAACTCTTTTAGGATCATTCTTAGCTCGTTTGAACATGAAAATAATTCATAACAATTTAAGGCTTCATTCTTGACTCGTTCGAACTTGAAAACAACTTGTAGCTTCATTCTTGACCCGTTTGTACATGGAAACAACTTGTAAACTCTTTTAGGATCATTCTTAGCTCGTTTGAACAAGAAAACAATTCATAGCAATTTAAGGCTTCATTCTTGACTCGTTCGAACTTGAAAACAACTTGTAGTTTTATTCTTGGCCCGTTTGTACATGGAAACAACTTGTAAACTCTTGTAGGATCATTCTTAGCTCGTTTGAACATGAAAATAATTCATAGCAATTTAAGACTTCATTCTTGACTCGTTGGAACTTGAAAACAACTTGTAGCTTCATTCTTGACCCGTTTGTACATGGAAACAACTTGTAAACTCTTGTAGGATCATTCTTAGCTCGTTTGAACATGAAAATAATTCATAGCAATTTAAGACTTCATTCTTGACTCGTTGGAACTTGAAAACAACTTGTAGCTTCATTCTTGACCCGTTTGTACATGGAAACAACTTGTAAACTCTTGTAGGATCATTCTTAACTCATTTGAACATGAAAACAATTCGTTGCAATTTGAGCCTTCATTCTTGACTCGTTCGAACTTGAAAACAACTTGTAGCTTCATTCTTGACCCGTTTGTACATGGAAACAACTTTTAAACACTTGTAGGATCATTCTTAACTCATTTGAACATGAAAAAAATTCGTACCAATTTGAGGCTTCATTCTTAACTCGTTCGAACATTAAAACAACTTGTAGCTTCATTCTTAATCCGTTTGTACATGGAAACAACTTGTAAACCCTTGTAGGAGCATTATTGGCTCGTTTGAACATGAAAACATTTCATAGCAATTTAAGGCTTCATTTTAGACACGTTGGAACTTGAAAACAACTTGTAGCTTCATTCTTGACCGTTTGTACATGAAAACAACTTGTAAACTCTTGTAGGATCATTCTTAACTCTTTTGAACATGAAAAAAATTCGTAGCAATTTGAGGCTTCATTCTTAACTCGTTCGAACATTAAAACAACTTGTAGCTTCATTCTTAATCCGTCTGTACATGGAAACAACTTGTAAACTCTTTTAGGATCATTCTTAACTCATTTGAACATGAAAATAAGTTGTAACAATTGGAGGCTTCATTGTTAACTCGTTCAAACTTGAAAACAACTTGTATCTTCATTCTTGACCCGTGTGTACATGGATACAACTTGTAAACTCTTGTAGGATCATTCTTAGCTCGTTTGAACATGAAAACAATTCGTAGCAATTTGAGCCTTCATTCTTGACTCGTTCGAACTTGAAAACAACTTGTAGTTTCATTCTTGACCCGTTTGTACATGGAAATAACTTGTAAACTCTTGTAGGATCATTCTTAGCTCGTTTGAACATCAAAACAATTCATAGCAATTTAAGGCTTCATTCTTGACTCGTTCGAACTAAAAAACAACTTGTAGCTTCATTCTTGACCCGTTTGTACATTGAAACAACTTGTAAACTCTTGTAGGATCATTCTTAGCTCGTTTGAACATGAAAACAATTCATAGCAATTTAAGGCTTCATTCTTGACTCGTTCGAACTTAAAAACAACTTGTAGCTTCATTCTTGACCCGTTTGTACATGGAAACAACTTGTAAACTCTTTTAGGATCATTCTTAACTCATTTGAACATGAAAACAATTCGTTGCAATTTGAGCCTTCATTCTTGACTCGTTCGAACTTGAAAATAACTTGTAGCTTCATTCTTGACCCGTTTGTACATGGAAACAACTTGTAAATTCTTTTAGGATCATTCTTAACTCATTTGAACATGAAAAAAAATCGTACCAATTTGAGGCTTCATTGTTAACTCGTTCAAACTTGAAAACAACTTGTATCTTCATTCTTGACCCGTGTGTACATGGATACAACTTGTAAACTCTTGTAGGATCATTCTTACCTCGTTTGAACATGAAAACAATTCGTAGCAATTTGAGCCTTCATTCTTGACTCGTTCGAACTTGAAAACAACTTGTAGCTTCATTCTTGACCCGTTTGTATATGAAAACAACTTGTAAACAGTTGTAGGATCATTCTTAACTCTTTTGAACATGAAAAAAATTCGTAGCAATTTGAGGCTTCATTCTTAACTCGTTCGAACATTAAAACAACTTGTAGCTTAATTCTTAATCCGTTTGTACATGGAAACAACTTGTAAACCCTTGTAGGAGCATTATTGGCTCGTTTGAACATGAAAACAAGTTGCAACAATTTAAGGCTTCATTCTTCACTCGTTCAAACTTGAAAACAACTTAAAGCTTCATTGTTGACCCGTTTGTACAAGGAAACAACTTGTAAACTCTTTTAGGATCATTCTTAGCTCGTTTGAACATGAAAATAATTCATAACAATTTAAGGCTTCATTCTTGACTCGTTCGAACTTGAAAACAACTTGTAGCTTCATTCTTGACCCGTTTGTACATGGAAACAACTTGTAAACTCTTTTAGGATCATTCTTAACTCATTTGAACATGAAAATAAGTTGTAACAATTGGAGGCTTCATTGTTAACTCGTTCAAACTTGAAAAAAACTTGTATCTTCATTCTTGACCCGTGTGTACATGGAAACAACTTGTAAACTCTTGTAGGATCATTCTTAGCTCGTTTGAACATGAAAACAATTCGTAGCAATTTGAGCCTTCATTCTTGACTCGTTCGAACTTGAAAACAACTTGTAGTTTCATTTTTGACCCGTTTGTACATGGAAATAACTTGTAAACTCTTGTAGGATCATTCTTAGCTCGTTTGAACATCAAAACAATTCATAGCAATTTAAGGCTTCATTCTTGACTCGTTCGAACTAAAAAACAACTTGTAGCTTCATTCTTGACCCGTTTGTACATGGAAACAACTTGTAAACTCTTGTAGGATCATTCTTAGCTCGTTTGAACATGAAAACAATTCATAGCAATTTAAGGCTTCATTCTTGACTCGTTCGAACTTAAAAACAACTTGTAGCTTCATTCTTGACCCGTTTGTACATGGAAACAACTTGTAAACTCTTGTAGGATCATTCTTAACTCATTTGAACATGAAAACAATTCGTTGCAATTTGAGCCTTCATTCTTGACTCGTTCGAACTTGAAAATAACTTGTAGCTTCATTCTTGACCCGTTTGTACATGGAAACAACTTTTAAATACTTGTAGGTTCATTCTTAACTCATTTGAACATGAAAAAAATTCGTACCAATTTGAGGCTTCATTCTTAACTCGTTCGAACATTAAAACAACTTGTAGCTTCATTCTTAATCCGTTTATACATGGAAACAACTTGTAAACCCTTGTAGGAGCATTATTGGCTCGTTTGAACATGAAAACATTTCATAGCTATTTAAGGCTTCATTCTTGACACGTTGGAACTTGAAACAACTTGTAGCTTCATTCTTGACCCGTTTGTACATGAAAACAACTTGTAGCTTCATATATATGTACCAGACTTGAAGTGTTTATTGTGTCAACATGATAATGAGAATGCTGGACATATTTTTCATGATTGTCGCTTTACAAGAAAGTTATTATCCCTGTGTCCAGTTAGTCTATCTGCAACCTGGACTAATTTCCTTGCAGGCAACTTCTTTGAGGCACCCACTACTTCTATGTATTCTTCCGTTGCTTTACTATTTATCTCTGTGGCGTTATATAATATTTGGCAGGAGAGAAACTTTCGTTTGCATAATCCAGGAAAACAGCATAATGTAATTTATGTTGCAAAAGTAATTAAAGATATGGGTCGAGGGAAGCTTTTTAGTTGCAAAAAATTCCAGGAGCATGCCAGAAAGGATTTTCATATTATATCTCTCCTGTATTAATTTTAGTTGTACTAATTTAATTCTAGTCACGTAGTTTTATTGCTCATTTTGACTTAGTTGATAGTCTTATGGCTTTGATAAAAGTTGGAGGTGTGTTCCACTTTTAGCCCTAGGGTATACCCTAGTATTATGTATTTCTTTTTTCTTTTATTCAAATCATTAATTAGCAAAAAAAAAAAAACAACTTGTAAACTCTTGTATGATCATTCTTAACTCATTTGAACATGAAAAAAATTCGTAGCAATTTGAGGCTTCATTCTTAACTCGTTCGAACATTAAAACAACTTGTAGCTTCATTCTTAATCCGTTTGTACATGGAAACAACTTGTAAACCCTTGTAGGAGTATTATTGGCTCGTTTGAACATGAAAACAAGTTGCAACAATTTAAGGCTTCATTCTTCACTCGTTCAAACTTGAAAACAACTTAGAGCTTCATTGTTGACCCGTTTGTACAAGGAAACAACTTGTAAACTCTTTTAGGATCATTCTTAGCTCGTTTGAACAAGAAAATAATTCATAACAATTTAAGGCTTCATTCTTGACTCGTTCGAACTTGAAAACAACTTGTAGCTTCATTCTTAACCCGTTTGTACATGGAAACAACTTGTAAACTCTTTTAGTATCATTCTTAACTCATTTGAACATGAAAATAAGTTGTAACAATTGGAGGCTTCATTCTTAACTCGTTCAAACTTGAGAATAACTTGTATCTTCATTCTTGACCCGTTTGTACATGGATACAACTTGTAAACTCTTGTAGGATCATTCTTAGCTCGTTTGAACATGAAAACAATTCGTTGCAATTTGAGCCTTCATTCTTGACTCGTTCAAACTTGAAAACAACTTGTAGCTTCATTCTTGACCCGTTTGTACATGGAAACAACTTGTAAACTCTTGTAGGATCATTCTTAGCTCGTTTGAACATGAAAACAATTCATAACAATTTAAGGCTTCATTCCTGACTCGTTGGAACTTGAAAACAACCTGTAGCTTCATTCTTGACCCGTTTGTACATGGAAACAACTTGTAAACTCTTTTAAGATCATTCTTAACTCATTTGAACATGAAAATACGTTTTAACAATTGGAGGCTTCATTCTTAACTCGTTCAAACTTGAAAACAACTTGTATCTTCATTCTTGACCCGTTTGTACATGGATACAAATTGTAAACTCTTGTAGGATCATTCTTAGGTCGTTTGAACATGAAAAAAATTCGTAGCAATTTGAGTCTTCATTCTTAACTCGTTCGAACAATAAAACATCTTGTAGCTTCATTCTTAATCCGTTTGTACATGCAAACAACTTGTAAACCCTTGTAGGAGCATTATTGGCTCGTTCGAACATGAAAACAAGTTGTAAACCCTTGTAGGAGCATAATTTGAGGCTTCATTCTTCACTCGTTCAAACTTGAAAAAAACTTAGAGCTTCATTGTTGACCCGTTTGTACAAGGAAACAACTTGTAAACTCTTGTAGGATCATTCTTACCTCGTTTGAACATGAAAATAATTCATAGCAATTTAAGGCTTCATTCTTGACTCGTTCGAACTTGAAAACAACTTGTAGCTTCATTCTTGACCCGTTTGTACATGGAAACAACTTGTAAACTCTTGTAGGATCATTCTTAACTCATTTGAACATGAAAATAATTCGTAGCAATTTGAGCCTTCATTCTTGACTCGTTCGAACTTCAAAACAACTTGTAGCTTCATTCTTGACCCGTTTGTGTGACGCCCTCCCGACCCGGGGTCTAGATCGGGGAGTCACTAACTCTAAATACATGCACCCTAATTAACAATAATAGAAAATACGCATAAATATGACCCCGTCTACTAACCTGGACCTTTCAAGGTAATGGTATGAAACAAGCACACAACTACATTCATTTACATTTATAGTAACCAAAATAATATTACAATTCCTGAAACATCTCGAAAGCTACTAATAAAAGTACAAGACTAAACAAATCCTGTGGATCCTTTGAATTCAGGTGGTTTCACTGCTTGAAAAGATTTAAAGGTAACTGCTGGGGGTGGAGAAGGTCTTTGCTGTTGCTGGGTTAAAAGAGTTGTTTGCTGTTGTAGCAACTGAATGAGTTGGGCAACTGTAGGGTCCATGGGATTTTGATCTTGAGTATTATGGTTCTGAGACGAATTTGAGGTGTTTCTTTTCTTTGGCGGCATTTACTATAGGGAAACAAGCAACTTAGTAAGCAATACACTACACCATATTGTAAACAGTTCAAATACTTTGAAAACCATTTGGGCATTAGAAACTCTATTTTAAAAATCAATCTTGTAGCATCATTACTACATAAGTTTCCTGTACAACAAGGATATAAAGGTTCTATCGAAAACAGGTTAGCACAACAGGTATAAATAAGGTACTGGTAAAGGTAAGAAATAGTTTATGAACAAATGTGCGAAAAAGTAAATGACAGATATATCGGAAGATACTGGAACTGAAAGGCAAACGTACAGAGATACTAAAAGTGCCAAAGTGCAGGATAAGTTAAAGTACAACCACGAAATAAAAGTACTGAGAAGAAAACAGAAATAACATCTGGGCAAGTGTGCTAGAGGGCTCTAACAAATGTCCCTTCTAACACTCAAACATCCTAACATCTAATCTCCCCGGTGATCCCTGTCTCTGGCAGCCCTGAGTCCAATCAGCAGTTTACTAAGCACCCGGGTCAACTCTCCTGCCCGCTCCGCCACATCGCCTGGAAATGCTCTAGCTGCTATCTGCCTACGTCCCTCTTCCTCGACAGCCCTAATCCGCTCCTCCCACCACTCGACAGGATGCACAGGGACTCGTAACTGGCCTAAGGTAATGGATGGCCTATAAACTCTACGGCGAATAGGGACACCAGCACTCCCTGAGGGTAGGTCAGGCTGAGCAGGGGGCTCAGGAATCAGCTCCTCCTCCTCGCTCTCAGAACTAGATATAACTATAGCATCATCGTCAGTATCCGAAGAAAATTCAGAGGAACCAGGAGAGGGTGGTTGTTGTGAAACAATGCCACGAGCCTGCAATAATATAATATGGAAAGCAAAAAGGGATAAGATCACCTTAGATCTACAGTTAAAATCCTAACGTCTATACTACTCTTCGTTATCTAATCCTATCTTACCATTACTCTCTCTTCTTTTATTAAATGATCTACTTGTTTAACTTAATCCTGGCTTGTTTCAGTGACCAAAACCTTAGCTCTGATACCAACCTGTGACGCCCTCCCGACCCGGGGTCTAGATCGGGGAGTCACTAACTCTAAATGCATGCACCCTAATTAACAATAATAGAAAATACGCATAAATATGACCCCGTCTACTAACCTGGACCTTTCAAGGTAATGGTATGAAACAAGCACACAACTACATTCATTTACATTTACAGTAACCAAAATAATATTACAATTCCTGAAACATCTCGAAAGCTACTAATAAAAGTACAAGACTAAACAAAGTCTTTTCCTTCCAACTCTGCCTCGATCTTACCTGTTCAATCTCAGCCAGCCTCACATAGTTCATGTATGACATATTCTTCCTGGCAGTCTGCTTAATACGGACCATGATTCTCAAAAGCTGTAGAGGTTAGAAAATAAAAGAATGAGCCATAGAAGCTCAGCAAGTAACCATATAGGTTAAAAACAGTTCTACCGGCTTATATATAATTTAAAAAAAATCTTTTCTCAAAACCATGCTTTAAAATCATTGCTGGACCTCATTGTCCCATAATTGTAATCAAAATTCTAGTCAGGGTATTCATTACTCGCAACACTTTCTTTTATAAAACCACTGGCAGGGTTAAATAATTTCAATAACTGGTGTAAAGTAAATAAGAGGCTGGAAAGTAATAATCAATTGCAAGTATAGGAGTAATCTGCAAGGTTAGATGGATAACAGGAAGTAATGTATAACAGTTGAAACAAGGTTAACTCAAGATATGTCTGATAATTGAAGCTGTATATGACAGGTTATAACAAGACATTTTATTATTCATTACTAATCATTTCAAAGTCCATTTGTATAAAACTGTCCTTTCATTAGGACTGATTCTTTCAAAACATTTTATAAAACTGTCCTCTCATTAGGACCTTGCTTTTCAAATCATCTATAAAACTGTCCTCTCATTAGGACCTTCACTGCTTAAAAACAATTACTATGGTTGAAGTTTTCTCACAACGCCAGACAATACGGGTGATCAGCCACGTAAAGTCCCCATAACGGACTAAAGTCCCTCTGGACATAAAGAGTACTCATAAAGGCACTTATTGCCATTGGCCTTGGGCTATCTCATTATAGCCATTGACTATCTCATTATAGTCTTCACATAAAAAGTGCTGGACCGGCGTCACTCGGCCTCTTACACCTCCAACCTATAGGAATCCGCAGAAACCATTTTGATCGGAATTCCTATAATAACCAAAACCTTTCCTTTATAAAATTACCAAATCATTTGATGAAAAAGACTTCTTGAAAGTCGGATTCCATATTTAAATCCATTTTTAAGATCATTAGACAGAGGTAAATTTTATTCCAGGATAAATCTCAAAACAAGTCTTTGTTGTACTAAAGTAAGTTGAAATCATGAACTGGGAATCTAAAACCAAGCTATAGTTGTAAAGTCAGGTTGCAGGGTCAATTCACAGGTATAACAATTGTTTTTGAAAACAGTTGTAAAGCATTTATTCAGGACAGTAGTTAGGTAAAAGCAACAGGGTAAGTTCAGAATTAAAGTGCAAGCAAACATTACTAAGGAAAAATGGTGTTGACATACGTCATAGTTCAAAGTTACTGATTGAAGATCATTAAAACTAGGTTACAGGTTGTCAATGACCGTTCAGGGATTGAAAAGTTTAAAGTGCAATTGAAACTGATATAAGGTTGCAGTTTAGGTAAAACAATTAAAGTAAAGCAGGCTATAGCTTAAAACAGTTGAAATAAGGTAACATAGTTGCAGGGTCATAAAGCAGTTTATAAAACAGTGCTTAAGTTAAAAGAGATTAGGCAGTAGTTACTTGCCTCAAACAGGAATGCTACAGCTGCTGAACAGGTAGATCGCCTACACCAGACACTAACTCTCTACTTTAGCTTTCCCTCTGTCTTTCACCTCAATATCCTTCGTAGCTACACATAAATAATACTATTTCAGTATCTTATAAACTCTCGACGTTCTCATTAACGTCTAACTATTCTACCCTTTCGTTAAAGCAACCCCTTAACACATATATAATCCACTGTAGACATACTCTACTATATAATCACTTCTACACTGGCAAGCAAGTAGCACATAGACACATATATTGATTCACAGTATTCTTGACTGATAGTCTTTCCTATACAGAAGTGGTGTGCCAATAATATTTTACAAAGTCATTTTAGTTTTAGAAAATTTTGGCAGCACTTCCCCTGTAATTGGAGCTACCTGTCGGAATACAACCGACACAACCACATCAATGTCAATAATACACAATCAGTTACTCATATATATTACCATTCCATGTCTAATAAAGCAATGTCTATAGAAGTTATATAATTAACATCACCAAAGTTAAGTACATATCATATATCTCTAGCTCACACTGGATAAGCATATGCATCTGCCAAGTATATATACATAACAAAGCAAGTCCTATCTACAGGAATGACTAGTATGGCATCCCAATTATCCTTCTAACATAGAATTCGAATATTCCACTTGATAACATCCAAGAATCGTAACAATTGAGTTGTTTTCCACAACAATTAGTGACTATCATCAGGTTACAAATCTAATGCACCATATAAACATCACCATTAACCACATACTAATCAATTTACAAACTCAATCTACTCTTTATATTTTAACATTTTCGAACATAATTATATACATGAGCCTAACTAGAAAATCTACTATTTAATCATAACAATTAACACAACTCACTAACACAATTGCATAGTTACTACTTCGAGCAATACATATTCACAATCTTTCATATCTCATTCGAATTACTACATACAAATTACACAAACAATCAGTTCATTATCTAGGCATGGCAATTAGCATCAATTAATTCAAGCTTATGTTGCCACTAATTCCATTTCGAACATAATATATATATACATATATTCGAATTTTTTTAACTAATGCTAGAGAAATTGCAGCAAATGGGCTATAACATTTTAATTTAACAATTAACTAAATCAAATTCATCATATAAGGATGCCCACCACAAGCAACTAGCATGTGCCATTGACTACCGATCGGAAAATCAATTTATAGCCGGAAAAGTATAATCATTAATCATGCAAGGCTAATTAACTACTAATTCGAGTTCATATCATCATAATTAGCTGCCACCCATCAAAACCAAGCTATGTAGAATCATTGCAATCATGTAAGGGTTATTAGCTATAACAAAAAAAAACAAACCACCGATCGAAAATTGCAACTACAATCGGGAAAAATAAAAACAAACACTTGCCCAGCAACTATCTAACATGCAGAGTAAAAGTATAACATTTCCGGCTCAACTTCATCATCGCCGTTGACCTGCCAGCTCGGAGAGCTTCATTGCCGGCGGCCATGGCTTCGGCGGAAGTCCGATCAACGGACCCTCAAACACCGAGCCTCGATTCTTCTCAACTAGCACATATTAATTCATAACCAAGCCTCAAACATCAAGATTAACTTGTAATCGCTGCTGCATGCAACTATAATCATATATACATACACGGCACATATACATATATGCATGCAATGCTCAAAACGACAGATACAAGCAAACTAGCTCAAGTACTAGCATGGTAATCGAAGTTATAGCAAGAATTAGCAACAAAATGATGACAAACGAGAGGAACTGCATAAATCGCCTAAGGAACGGAAGAAAACCGAACCTAGACAAGAAACTGCAGAATGAGGAAGAAAGAGAGGTCTGCTGGGTTAAGTAAAAACAAGGGCATACTAGTAATTTCACAATTCCCTTTTCTGAATTAAAAGCAATTCATAATTCGAATTTTTATATAATTGGGGTACAAAAATAAGTTTTATATTTTTAAAATTCAGATCATGAATTTAGAAGCTTCCCCATATTTTTGAAATATTTTTCTGATGCGTAAATAATTAAATAAAAATCTTTGAAGTTTTAGCACAGAAATAGAAAATAAGAGTAGAAAAATCTACAAAATAATTTTGGGCTCAAATAAAATAAACTTTTATTTTTCAAAAGTCTCAGAATATATAAGGAACATTTTGGAAAAGATTTCATGATTTTTGGACATTCCAATAATTAAATATGGAATTTAGAAGAGTAATATCTCTAGAATAAAACAGGAATGAAAGATTTATATAAAATCACTGGGACTAGAATTAAATACATAACCATTTTTAGAAAGTCTCTAAAATCACATAGAAGCTACATATAAAATTTCATAATTATTGGACACACCAATAATTTTATAAAAATCAAACAGTTACTCAATTAAGCATGAAAAATCAATTAATCACTTAATTAAAATACTTACGCATACTGCAGTCAAACAGGCAGTCAACTAGACATATAAAATGACCACATATCATATCTTAACACATTAAAACACATAAATCATATACCTCATATTATTCAAATAGATTTAATTATCTCGATCGTTACATTCTCCCCCCCTTAAAAAGATTTTGTCCCTAGAATCAGCCTAAGTAAACAAATAGGGATACTTCTCGAGCATTTCACTCTCAAGTTCCCAGGTGGATTCCTCAACTCGAGGATTTCTCCACAAAACCTTTACAAGCCTAACAGACTTATTCCTTAAAACCTTATCCTTATGATCCTGAATCTCTACAGGCTGTTCTACATAGGACAAATCGGGTTGAATCTCTAGGGGTTCATATTCTATTACATGACTCATATCAGGATTATACTTTCTAAGCATAGATACGTGAAAAACATTGTGAATGTGCTGCATCTGCGGTGGTAGAGCCAATTCATATGCAACTCTCCCAACTTGCTTTAAAACTTCAAAAGGTCCTATATATCTTGGATTAAGCTTTCCTTTCTTGCCAAATCTATTAACACCTTTCCATGGAGAAATCTTTAGCAACACTTGGTCACCTTCTTCAAAATTCATGTCCTTCCTTGACTGGTCAGCATACTTCTTTTGCCTGTCTTGAGCAGCTAACAATCTCTTCTGAATCAACTCAATCTTTTCTTTAGTTTGCTGAACTAACTCTGGACCCAAAATCTTACGCTCACCAACTTCATTCCAACACACTGGTGATCTACACTTCCTTCCATACAGAGCTTCATACGGGGGCATTCCAATACTGGCATGATAGCTGTTGTTATATGAAAACTCCACTAACGGTAGATGCTCGTCCCAACTTCCTTCAAAATCCAAGGCACAAACTCTCAACATGTCTTCAATGGTTTGGATTGTCCTTTCACTCTAGCCGTCGGTCTGAGGGTGATATGCAGTACTCATATTCAGCTTTGTTCCCAAACATTCTTGAAACTTCTTCCAAAATCTTGAATTGAATCTCGGGTCTCTGTCTGACACTATTGATACAGGAACACCATGTCGCATAACAATCTCTTTCAAGTACAAATGAACCAACCTGTCTAGTGAAAATCTTTCATTGATCGGTAGAAAGTGCGCTGACTTGGTCAATCTGTCTATTATTACTCAGATAGCATCATGATTAGCTTTAGTCCTTGGCAGACCTACTACAAAATCCATAGCAAGATTCTCCCATTTCCATTCTGGAATCTCTAGTGGTTGCAACAATCCACTGGGTCTCTGATGTTCAGCTTTGACTCTCTGGCACGTATAACATTTACTGATCCACTCTGCCACATCTCTTTTCATGTTGGGCCACCAAAAATTTTCCTTCAAGTCTTTATACATCTTTGTGCTTCCTGGATGAATAGAGTATCTTGAACTATGTGCATCATGCAAAATTTCATTCTTGAGCTCTTGAACATTAGGGATCCAAATTCGTGAGGAAAACCTAAAGATTCCTTCACTGTCCTTCTGACTTCTTAACTTTTCTCCAGTCAACTTGGCTGTGTCTTGACTCATCATCTGTTCTTGACATCTCTTGATCTTTTCTAACAATTCTGGCTGAAAAGTCATTGTATACACCATCTCTTCCATTGAATCAGAATCATATACTTCTATTTCCAATTTCTCAAACTCTTTGATCAATTCTTCAGATGAAACCATTATATTCAATCTTTCCTTTCTACTTAAAGCATCTGCTACAACATTCGCCTTGCCTGGATGATAGTTGATCGTGCAGTCGTAGTCTTTGATCAATTCCAACCATCTTCTCTGTCTCATGTTCAACTCTTTCTGAGTAAAGATATACTTCAAACTTTTGTGGTCAGTATAAATCTCACACTTTTCTCCGTACAAGTAGTGCCTCCATATCTTTAGTGCAAACACAATGGCAGCTAATTCCAAATCATGCGTAGGATACTTCAATTCATGAGGTCTTAACTGCCTGGAAGCATATGCAATAACTTTTCCATGTTGCATCAGAACACATCCCAAGCCTTTGTGAGAAGCGTCACTGTAGATGACAAAATTTCCTTGATCGTCAGGTAACACCAACACTGGGGCAGACACTAGTCTCCGCTTTAACTCTTCAAAACTTTCTTCACACTTCTCATTCCATACAAACTTTTCATTCTTCCTTGTCAACTTGGTCATAGGGGTAGCTATCTTTGAGAAATCTTGAACAAATCTTCGATAGTATCCCGCTAATCCCAGAAAACTTCTGACTTCTGTTGGAGTCCTTGGTCTTTCCCATTTCATCACTGCTTCTATCTTTGCCGGATCAACTTTGATACCTTCTCTGCTGACAACATGACCTAAGAATTGTACTTCCTTCAACCAAAATTCACATTTTGAGAACTTCGCATACAGCTTCTCCTTTCTTAAAGTCTCTAAAGCAATTCTCAAGTGATCTGCATGCTCTTCTTCTGACTTGGAATATATCAGGATGTCGTCGATGAAAACAATCACAAACTTGTCTAAATACTTCTTAAAGACTCTGTTCATCAGATCCATAAACGCTGCTGGAGCATTTGTCAATCCAAAAGCCATAACTAAAAATTCATAGTGTCCGTACCTTGTTCTGAATGCTGTTTTAGATACATCTTCAGGTTTGATCTTGAGTTGATGGTATCCGGATCTTAAGTCAATTTTTGAGAACCATTCGGCTCCTTTCAGCTGGTCAAAAAGATCGTTGATCCTCGGCAACGGGTACTTGTTCTTGATGGTTATCTTGTTTAACTCTCGGTAATCTATGCACAATCTCATGCTTCCATCCTTCTTCTTAACAAACAAAACTGGTGCTCCCCAGGGGGACACACTAGGCCTTATAATTCCTTTATCCAAGAGATCTTGTATTTGACTCGCCAACTCTTTCATCTCAACTGGCGCCATTCTATATGGGGCTTTGGAAACTGGCTCAGTGCCTGGAGCTAAATCAATAGAGAATTCTATTTCCCTATCGGAAGGTAAGCCTGGCAATTCATCTGGAAATACGTCGGGAAATTCATTGACGATAGGAACATCTTCTAATTGAACTGGCTCCTTCTCAGTGTCTACAACATAGGCTAGGTAAGCCTCACATCCTTGACGCAGAAGTCTCTTTGCCTGAACAATATTCAAAAACTTCTTGACTTGTCGGGTACCTCGAAATTCAACTTCTTCTCCTTCTAGGGTTTTCACCTTTAACTTCTTATTCCTACAATCTATCTGAGCCTTGTATTCTGACAACCAATCCATCCCTAGAATTACATCAAATTCACCTAACTTAAAAGGTATCAAGTTAACGAGAAAATGACAACTGCCTATTTCAATGTCACACCTAGGACAAATTTGGCTTACTGGAATCTTTGCCTGGTTAGCTACTTCTATAACTAAGGCTTGCTCCAAAGGTCGTACTTCGCATTGCAATTTACCAAGAAAATCTTGAGATATAAAAGACTTAGTAGCTCCAGAATCAATCAATACACTAGCTTGGACTGAATTAACAAGAAGTGTACCAGATATCACATCCACATCCTGAATAGCCTCTTTCTCTGTCATGTTGAAGGTTCTTGCTCTAGATTGATGTGCTGAAGATTGTGACGGCGTTCCAGCTATCCTGAGAACATTGGTAGGTTGTGTAGGTTCCTTGCATTCCCTTGCCATGTGGCCTAGCTTGCCACACTTGTAGCATTTGATCCCAGACTTTTGATTGAAGTTCTGACTCTGACTGTTGCACTCTGCTGCATAATGTCCCTTCCTGTTGCATTTGAAGCAGGTAACATTGGGCTTATTACAAACTCCAGAGTGCTTCCTTCCACAAATCTTGCACTCAGGAACAAACTGTCTGACGGCCTTTGGCTGGTTGAAACCTTGAGCTTTATTATTCTGTCTCCCTCTTCTATCATTGCTATTCTTAATCTGCTGGAAATCACTTTTCTGACCTTCTGGCCTTCTGTGAAACTTGTTTCTGAAATTACCATGTCCCTGACTGTCTTCCCTAGCTCCAAACTTTCTCTTTTTGTTATCCTTCTCTTTCGGGGACATATCACTCTCACCTTCCACGATCATTGCTTTCTGAACTATTGCAGTAAAACTTTGCAGCTCAAAAACTGCCACCCTACTTCTAATCCATGGCCTTAGGCCTTGCTGAAACCTCTTAGCCTTCTTAACATCAGTGTTGACAAATTCTGGCACAAACCTGGCCATCTCAGAAAACTTGGCCTCGTACTCTGCTACACTCATACCTCCTTGCTTCAGTTCTAGAAATTTAATCTCCATCTGGTCCTTCATGAAACTAGGAAAGTACTTTTCTAAAAACAATTCTGTAAACTGCTCCCAAGAAATCACACCTTCACCCTGAAGCATCTTCGTAGACTCCCACCAGTAACCGGCTTCAGCTTTAAGAAAACAACTAGCATACTCAGTCTTCTTATCCTCATCTACGTCTACCAACTGAAAAGCTTTTTCCATCTCCTTAAGCCATGTCTGGGCTTCTACTGGGTCTGCGGATCCTTTGAATTCAGGTGGTTTCACTGCTTGAAAAGAGTTAAAGGTAACTGCTGGGGGTGCAGAAGGTCTTTGCTGTTGCTGGGTTAAAAGAGTTGTTTGCTGTTGTAGCAACTGAATGAGTTGGGCAACTGTAGGGTCCATGGGATTTTGATCTTGAGTATTATGGTTCTGAGACGAATTTGAGGTGTTTCTTTTCTTTGGCGGCATTTACTATAGGGAAACAAGCAACTTATTAAGCAATACACTACACCATATTGTAAACAGTTCAAATACTTTGAAAACCATTTGGGCATTAGAAACTCTATTTTAAAAATCAATCTTGTAGCATCATTACTACATAAGTTTCCTGTACAACAAGGATATAAAGGTTCTATCGAAAACAGGTTAGCACAACAGGTATAAATAAGGTACTGGTAAAGGTAAGAAATAGTTTATGAACAAATGTGCGAAAAAGTAAATGACAGATATATCGGAAGATACTGGAACTGAAAGGAAAACGTACATAGATACTAAAAGTGCCAAAGTGCAGGATAAGTTAAAGTACAACCACGAAATAAAAGTACTGAGAAGAAAACAGAAATAACATCTGGGCAAGTGTGCTAGAGGGCTCTAACAAATGTCCCTTCTAACACTCAAACATCCTAACATCTAATCTCCCTGGTGATCCCTGTCTCTGGCAGCCCTGAGTCCAATCAGTAGTTTACTAAGCACCCGGGTCAACTCTTCTGCCCGCTCCGTCACATCGCCTGGAAATGCTCTAGCTGCTATCTGCCTACGTCCCTCTTCCTCGACAGCCCTAATCCGCTCCTCCCACCACTCGACAGGATGCACAGGGACTCGTAACTGGCCTAAGGTAATGGATGGCCTATAAACTCTACGGCGAATAGGGACACCAGCACTCCCTGAGGGTAGGTCAGACTGAGCAGGGGGCTCAGGAATCAGCTCCTTCTCCTCGCTCTCAGAACTAGATATAACTATAGCATCATCGTCAGTATCCGAAGAAAATTCAGAGGAACCAGGAGAGGGTGGTTGTTGTGAAACAATGCCACGAGCCTGCAATAATATAATATGCAAAGCAAAAAGGGATAAGATCACCTTAGATCTACAGTTAAAATCCTAACGTCTATACTACTCTTCGTTATCTAATCCTATCTTACCATTACTCTCTCTTCTTTTATTAAATGATCTACTTGTTTAACTTAATCCTGGCTTGTTTCAGTGACCAAAACCTTAGCTCTGATACCAACCTGTGACGCCCTCCCGACCCGGGGTCTAGATCGGGGAGTCACTAACTCTAAATGCATGCACCCTAATTAACAATAATAGAAAATACGCATAAATATGACCCCGTCTACTAACCTGGACCTTTCAAGGTAATGGTATGAAACAAGCACACAACTACATTCATTTACATTTACAGTAACCAAAATAATATTACAATTCCTGAAACATCTCGAAAGCTACTAATAAAAGTACAAGACTAAACAAAGTCTTTTCCTTCCAACTCTGCCTCGATCCTACCTGTTCAATCTCAGCCAGCCTCACATAGTTCATGTATGACATATTCTTCCTGGCAGTCTGCTTAATACGGACCATGATTCTCAAAAGCTGTAGAGGTTAGAAAATAAAAGAATGAGCCACAGAAGCTCAGCAAGTAACCATATAGGTTAAAAACAGTTCTACCGGCTTATATATAATTTTAAAAAAATCTTTTCTCAAAACCATGCTTTAAAATCATTGCTGGACCTCATTGTCCCATAATTGTAATCAAAATTCTAGTCAGGGTATTCATTACTCGCAACACTTTCTTTTATAAAACCACTGGCAGGGTTAAATAATTTCAATAACTGGTGCAAAGTAAATAAGAGGCTGGAAAGTAATAATCAATTGCAAGTATAGGAGTAATCTGCAAGGTTAGATGGATAACAGGAAGTAATGTATAACAGTTGAAACAAGGTTAACTCAAGATATGTCTGATAATTGAAGCTGTATATGACAGGTTATAACAAGACATTTTATTATTCATTACTAATCATTTCAAAGTCCATTTGTATAAAACTGTCCTTTCATTAGGACTGATTCTTTCAAAACATTTTATAAAACTGTCCTCTCATTAGGACCTTGCTTTTCAAATCATCTATAAAACTGTCCTCTCATTAGGACCTTCACTACTTAAAAACAATTACTATGGTTGAAGTTTTCTCACAACGCCAGACAATACGGGTGATCAGCCACGTAAAGTCCCCATAACGGACTAAAGTCCCTCTGGACATAAAGAGTACTCATAAAGGCACTTATTGCCATTGGCCTTGGGCTATCTCATTATAGCCATTGACTATCTCATTATAGTCTTCACATAAAAAGTGCTGGACCGGCGTCACTCGGCCTCTTACGCCTCCAACCTATAGGAATCCGCAGAAACCATTTTGATCGGAATTCCTATAATAACCAAAACCTTTCCTTTAAAAAATTACCAAATCATTTGATGAAAAAGACTTCTTGAAAGTCGGATTCCATATTTAAATCCATTTTTAAGATCATTAGACAGAGGTAAATTTTATTCCAGGATAAATCTCAAAACAAGTCTTTGTTGTACTAAAGTAAGTTGAAATCATGAACTGGGAATCTAAAACCAAGCTATAGTTGTAAAGTCAGGTTGCAGGGTCAATTCACAGGTATAACAATTGTTTTTGAAAACAGTTGTAAAGCATTTATTCAGGACAGTAGTTAGGTAAAAGCAACAGGGTAAGTTCAGAATTAAAGTGCAAGCAAACATTACTAAGGAAAAATGGTGTTGACATAAGTCATAGTTCAAAGTTACTGATTGAAGATCATTAAAACTAGGTTACAGGTTGTCAATGACCGTTCAGGGATTGAAAAGTTTAAAGTGCAATTGAAACTGATATAAGGTTGCAGTTTAGGTAAAACAATTAAAGTAAAGCAGGCTATAGCTTAAAACAGTTGAAATAAGGTAACATAGTTGCAGGGTCATAAAGCAGTTTATAAAACAGTGCTTAAGTTAAAAGAGATTAGGCAGTAGTTACTTGCCTCAAACAGGAATGCTACAGCTGCTGAACAGGTAGATCGCCTACACCAAACACTAACTCTCTACTTTAGCTTTCCCTCTGTCTTTCACCTCAATATCCTTCGTAGCTACACATAAATAATACTATTTCAGTATCTTATAAACTCTCGACGTTCTCATTAACGTCTAACTATTCTACCCTTTCGTTAAAGCAACCCCTTAACACATGTATAATCCACTGTAGACATACTCTACTATATAATCACTTCTACACTGGCAAGCAAGTAGCACATAGACACATATATTGATTCACAGTATTCTTGACTGATAGTCTTTCCTATACAGAAGTGGTGTGCCAATAATATTTTACAAAGTCATTTTAGTTTTAGAAAATTTTGGCAGCACTTCCCCTGTAATTGGAGCTACCTGTCGGAATACAACCGACACAACCACATCAATGTCAATAATACACAATCAGTTACTCATATATATTACCAATTCCATGTCTAATAAAGCAATGTCTATAGAAGTTATATAATTAACATCACCAAAGTTAACTACATATCATATATCTCAAGCTCACACTGGATAAGCATATGCATCTGCCAAGTATATATACATAACAAAGCAAGTCCTATCTACAGGAATGACTAGTATGGCATCCCAATTATCCTTCTAACATAGAATTCGAATATTCCACTTGATAACATCCAAGAATCGTAACAATTGAGTTGTTTTCCACAACAATTAGTGACTATCATCAGGTTACAAATCTAATGCACCATATAAACATCTCCATTAACCACATACTAATCAATTTACAAACTCAATCTACTCTTTATATTTTAACATTTTCGAACATAATTATATACATGAGCCTAACTAGAAAATCTACTATTTAATCATAACAATTAACACAACTCACTAACACAATTGTATAGTTACTACTTCGAGCAATACATATTCACAATCTTTCATATCTCATTCGAATTACTACATACAAATTACACAAACAATCAGTTCATTATCTAGGCATGGCAATTAGCATCAATTAATTCAAGCTTATGTTGCCATTAATTCCATTTCGAACATAATATATATATACATATATTCGAATTTTTTTAACTAATGCTAGAGAAATTGCAGCAAATGGGCTATAACATTTTAATTTAACAATTAACTAAATCAAATTCATCATATAAGGATGCCCACCACAAGCAACTAGCATATGCCATTGACTACCGATCGGAAAATCAATTTATAGCCGGAAAAGTATAATCATTAATCATGCAAGGCTAATTAACTACTAATTCGAGTTCATATCATCATAATTAGCTGCCACCCATCAAAACCAAGCTATGTAGAATCATTGCAATCATGTAAGGGTTATTAGCTATAACAAAAAAAAAAAACCACCGATCTAAAATTGCAACTACAATCGGGAAAAATAAAAACAAACACTTGCCCAGCAACTATCTAACATGCAGAGTAAAAGTATAACATTTCCGGCTCAACTTCATCATCGCCGTTGACCTGCCAGCTCGGAGAGCTTCATTGTCGGCGGCCATGGCTTCGGCGAAAGTCCGATCAACGGACCCTCAAACACCGAGCCTCGATTCTTCTCAACTAGCACATATTAATTCACAACCAAGCCTCAAACATCAAGATTAACTTGTAATCGCTGCTGCATGCAACTATAATCATATATACATACACGGCACATATACATATATGCATGCAATGCTCAAAACGACAGATACAAGCAAACTAGCTCAAGTACTAGCATGGTAATTGAAGTTATAGCAAGAATTAGCAACAAAATGATGACAAACGAGAGGAACTGCATAAATCGCCTAAGGAACGGAAGAAAACCGAACCTAGACAAGAAACTGCAGAATGAGGAAGAAAGAGAGGTCTGCTGGGTTAAGTAAAAACAAGGGCATACTAGTAATTTCACAATTCCCTTTTCTGAATTAAAAGCAATTCATAATTCGAATTTTTATATAATTGGGGTACAAAAATAAGTTTTATATTTTTAAACTTCAGATCATGAATTTAGAAGCTTCCCCATATTTTTGAAATATTTTTCTGATGCGTAAATAATTAAATAAAAATCTTTGAAGTTTTAGCACAGAAATAGAAAATAAGAGTAGAAAAATCTACAAAATAATTTTGGGCTCAAATAAAATAAACTTTTATTTTTCCAAAGTCTCAGAATATATAAGGAACATTTTGGAAAAGATTTCATGATTTTTGGACATTCCAATAATTAAATATGGAATTTAGAAGAGTAATATCTCTAGAATAAAACAGGAATGAAAGATTTATATAAAATCACTGGGACTAGAATTAAATACATCACCATTTTTAGAAAGTCTCTAAAATCATATAGAAGCTACATATAAAATTTCATAATTATTGGACACACCAATAATTTTATAAAAATCAAAAAGTTACTCAATTAAGCATGAAAAATCAATTAATCACTTAATTAAAATACTTACGCATACTGCAGTCAAAGGGGCAGTCAACTAGACATATAAAATGACCACATATCATATCTTAACACATTAAAACACATAAATCATATACCTCATATTATTCAAATAGATTTAATTATCTCGATCGTTACAGTTTGTACATGGAAACAACTTGTAAACCCTTGTAGGATCATTCTTAGCTCGTTTGAATATGAAAACAATTTGTTGCAATTTGAGCCTTCATTCTTGACTCGTTCGAACTTGAAAACAACTTGTAGTTTCATTCTTGGCCCGTTTGTACATGGAAACAACTTGTAAACTCTTGTAGGATCATTCTTAGCTCGTTTGAACATGAAAATAATTCATAGCAATTTAAGGCTTCATTCTTTACTCGTTGGAACTTGAAAACAACTTGTAGCTTCATTCTTGACCCGTTTGTACATGAAAACAACTTGTAAACTCTTGTAGGATCATTCTTAACTCATTTGAACATGAAAACAATTCGTTGCAATTTGAGCCTTCATTCTTGACTCATTCGAACTTGAAAACAACTTGTAGCTTCATTCTTGACCCGTTTGTACATGGAAACAACTTGTAAACTCTTGTAGGATCATTCTTAGCTCGTTTGAACATGAAAACAATTCCTAGCAATTTAAGGCTTCATTCTTGACTCGTTCGAACTTCAAAACAACTTGTAGCTTCATTCTTGACCCGTTTGTACATGGAAATAACTTGTAAACCCTTGTAGGATCATTCTTAGCTCGTTTGAACATGAAAACAATTCATAGCAATTTAAGGCTTCATTCTTGACTCGTTGGAACTTGAACACAACTTGTAGCTTCATTCTTCACCCGTTTAGACATGGAAACAACTTGTAAACTCTTTTAAGATCATTCTTAACTCATTTGAACATGAAAATACGTTGTAACAATTGGAGGCTTCATTCTTAACTCGTTCAAACTTGAAAACAACTTGTATCTTCATTCTTGGCCCGTTTGTATAAGGATACAACATGTAAACTCTTGCAGGATCATTCTTAGCTCGTTTGAACATGAAAACAATTCATAACAATTTAAGGCTTCATTCTTGACTCGTTGGGACTTGAAAATAACTTGTAGCTTCATTATTGACCCGTTTGTACATGGATACAACTTGTAAACTCTTGTAGGATCATTCTTAACTCATTTGAACATGAAAACAATTCGTTGCAATTTGAGCCTTCATTCTTGACTCATTCAAACTTGAAAACAACATGTAGCTTCATTCTTGACCCGTTTGTACATGGAAACAATTTGTAAACTCTTGTAGGATCATTCTTAGCTCGTTTGAACATGAAAACAATTCATAGCAATTCAAGGCTTCATTCTTGACTCGTTCGAACTTGAAAACAACTTGTAGCTTCATTCTTAACCCGTTTGTACAGAGAAACAACTTGTAAACTCTTTTAGGATCATTCTTAACTAATTTGAACATGAAAAAAAGTTGTAACAATTGGAGGCTACATTCTTAACTCGTTCAAAATTGAAAACAACTTGTATCTTCATTCTTGACCCGTTTGTACATGGATACAACTTGTAAACTCTTGTAGGATCATTCTTAGCTCGTTTGAACATGAAAACAATTTGTTGCAATTTGAGCCTTCATTCTTGACTCGTTCGAACTTGAAAACAACTTGTAGTTTGATTCTTGACCCGTTTGTACATGGAAACAACTTGTAAACTCTTGTAGGATCATTCTTAGCTCGTTTGAACATGAAAACAATTCATAGCAATTTAAGACTTCATTCTTGACTCGTTGGAACTTGAAAACAACTTGTAGCTTCATTCTTGACCCGTTTGTACATGAAAACAACTTGTAAACTCTTGTAGGATCATTCTTAACTCATTTGAACATGAAAACAATTCGTTGCAATTTGAGCCTTCATTCTTGACTCATTCGAACTTGAAAACAACTTGTAGCTTCATTCTTGACCCGTTTGTACATGGAAACAACTTGTAAACTCTTGTAGGATCATTCTTAGCTCGTTTGAACATGAAAACAATTCCTAGCAATTTAAGGCTTCATTCTTGACTCGTTCGAACTTCAAAACAACTTGTAGCTTCATTCTTGACCCGTTTGTACATGGAAATAACTTGTAAACCCTTGTAGGATCATTCTTAGCTCGTTTGAACATGAAAACAATTCATAGCAATTTAAGGCTTCATTCTTGACTCGTTGGAACTTGAACACAACTTGTAGCTTCATTCTTCACCCGTTTGTACATGGAAACAACTTGTAAACTCTTTTAAGATCATTCTTAACTCATTTGAACATGAAAATACGTTATAACAATTGGAGGCTTCATTCTTAACTCGTTCAAACTTGAAAACAACTTGTATCTTCATTCTTGGCCCGTTTGTATAAGGATACAACATGTAAACTCTTGTAGGATCATTCTTAGCTCGTTTGAACATGAAAACAATTCATAACAATTTAAGGCTTCATTCTTGACTCGTTGGGACTTGAAAATAACTTGTAGCTTCATTCTTGACCCGTTTGTACATGGATACAACTTGTAAACTCTTATAGGATCATTCTTAACTCATTTGAACATGAAAACAATTCGTTGCAATTTGGGCCTTCATTCTTGACTCATTCAAACATGAAAACAACATGTAGCTTCATTCTTGACCCGTTTGTACATGGAAACAATTTGTAAACTCTTGTAGGATCATTCTTAGCTCGTTTGAACATGAAAACAATTCATAGCAATTCAAGGCTTCATTCTTGACTCGTTCGAACTTGAAAACAACTTGTAGCTTCATTCTTGACCCGTTTGTACAGAGAAACAACTTGTAAACTCTTTTAGGATCATTCTTAACTAATTTGAACATGAAAAAAAGTTGTAACAATTGGAGGCTACATTCTTAACTCGTTCAAAATTGAAAACAACTTGTATCTTCATTCTTGACCCGTTTGTACATGGATACAACTTGTAAACTCTTGTAGGATCATTCTTAGCTCGTTTGAACATGAAAACAATTTGTTGCAATTTGAGCCTTCATTCTTGACTCGTTCGAACTTGAAAACAACTTGTAGTTTCATTCTTGACCCGTTTGTACATGGAAACAACTTGTAAACTCTTGTAGCATCATTCTTAGCTCGTTTGAACATGAAAACAATTCATAGCAATTTAAGACTTCATTCTTGACTCGTTGGAACTTGAAAACAACTTGTAGCTTCATTCTTGACCCGTTTGTACATGAAAACAACTTGTAAACTCTTGTAGGATCATTCTTAACTCATTTGAACATGAAAACAATTCGTTGCAATTTGAGCCTTCATTCTTGACTCATTCGAACTTGAAAACAACTTGTAGCTTCATTCTTGACCCGTTTGTACATGGAAACAACTTGTAAACTCTTGTAGGATCATTCTTAGCTCGTTTGAACATGAAAACAATTCCTAGCAATTTAAGGCTTCATTCTTGACTCGTTCGAACTTCAAAACAACTTGTAGCTTCATTCTTGACCCGTTTGTACATGGAAATAACTTGTAAACCCTTGTAGGATCATTCTTAGCTCGTTTGAACATGAAAACAATTCATAGCAATTTAAGGCTTCATTCTTGACTCGTTGGAACTTGAACACAACTTGTAGCTTCATTCTTCACCCGTTTGTACATGGAAACAACTTGTAAACTCTTTTAAGATCATTCTTAACTCATTTGAACATGAAAATACGTTGTAACAATTGGAGGCTTCATTCTTAACTCGTTCAAACTTGAAAACAACTTGTATCTTCATTCTTGGCCCGTTTGTATAAGGATACAACATGTAAACTCTTGTAGGATCATTCTTAGCTCGTTTGAACATGAAAACAATTCATAACAATTTAAGGCTTCATTCTTGACTCGTTGGGACTTGAAAATAACTTGTACCTTCATTCTTGACCCGTTTGTACATGGATACAACTTGTAAACTCTTGTAGGATCATTCTTAACTCATTTGAACATGAAAACAATTCGTTGCAATTTGAGCCTTCATTCTTGACTCATTCAAATTTGAAAACAACATGTAGCTTCATTCTTGACCCGTTTGTACATGGAAACAATTTGTAAACTCTTGTAGGATCATTCTTAGCTCGTTTGAACATGAAAACAATTCATAGCAATTCAAGGCTTCATTCTTGACTCGTTCGAACTTGAAAACAACTTGTAGCTTCATTCTTGACCCGTTTGTACAGAGAAACAACTTGTAACTCTTTTAGGATCATTCTTAACTAATTTGAACATGAAAAGAAGTTGTAACAATTGGAGGCTACATTCTTAACTCGTTCAAAATTGAAAACAACTTGTATCTTCATTCTTGACCCGTTTGTACATGGATACAACTTGTAAACTCTTGTAGGATCATTCTTTGCTCGTTTGAACATGAAAACAATTTGTTGCAATTTGAGCCTTCATTCTTGACTCGTTCGAACTTGAAAACAACTTGTAGTTTCATTCTTGACCCGTTTGTACATGGAAACAACTTGTAAACTCTTGTAGGATCATTCTTAGCTCATTTGAACATGAAAACAATTCATAGCAATTTAAGGCTTCATTCTTGACTCGTTGGAACTTGAAAACAACTTGTAGCTTCATTCTTGACCCGTTTGTACATGGAAACAACTTGTAAACTCTTGTAGGATCATTCTTAACTCATTTGAACATGAAAACAATTCGTTGCAATTTGAGCCTTCATTCTTGACTCGTTCGAACTTGAAAACAACTTGTAGCTTCATTCTTGACCCGTTTGTACATGGAAACAACTTCTAAACTCTTGTAGGATCATTCTTAGCTCGTTTGAACATGAAAACAATTCATAGCAATTTAAGGCTTCATTCTTGACTCGTTGGAACTTGAACACAACTTGTAGCTTCATTCTTGACCCGTTTGTACATGGAAACAACTTGTAAACTCTTTTAAGATCATTCTTAACTCATTTGAACATGAAATTACGTTGTAACAATTGGAGGCTTCATTCTTAACTCGTTCAAACTTGAAAATAGCTTGTATCTTCATTCTTGGCCCGTTTGTATAAGGATACAACATCTAAACTCTTGTAGGATCATTCTTAGCTCGTTTGAACATGAAAACAATTCATAGCAATTTAAGGCTTCATTCTTGACTCGTTGGAACTTGAAAATAACTTGTAGCTTCATTCTTAACCCGTTTGTACATGGAAACAACTTGTAAACTCTTGTAAAGATCATTCTTAACTCATTTGAACATGAAAATAAGTTGTAACAATTGGAGGCTACATTCTTAACTCGTTCAAACTTGAAAACAGCTTGTATCTTCATTCTTGACCCGTTTGTACATGGATACAACTTGTAAACTCTTGTAGGATCATTCTTAGCTCGTTTGAACATGAAAACAATTCATAGCAATTCAAGGCTTCATTCTTGACTCGTTCGAACTTGAAAACAACTTGTAGCTTCATTCTTGACCCGTTTGTACATGGAAACAACTTGTAAACTCTTTTAGGATCATTCTTAACTAATTTGAACATGAAAAAAAGTTGTAACAATTGGAGGCTACATTCTTAACTCGTTCAAAATTGAAAACAACTTGTATCTTCATTCTTGACCCGTTTGTACATGGATACAACTTGTAAACTCTTGTAGGATCATTCTTAGCTCGTTTGAACATGAAAACAAATCGTTGCAATTTGAGCCTTGATTCTTGACTCGTTCAAACTTGAAAACAACTTGTAGCTTCATTCTTGACCCGTTTGTACATGGAAACAACTTGTAAACCCTTGTAGGATCATTCTTAGCTCGTTTGAACATGAAAACAATTCATAGCAATTTAAGGCTTCATTCTTGACTCGTTGGAACTTGAACACAACTTGTAGCTTCATTCTTGACCCGTTTGTACATGGAAACAACTTGTAAACTCTTTTAAGATCATTCTTAACTCATTTGAACATGAAAACTATTCGTTGCAATTTGAGCCTTCATTCGTGACTCGTTCGAACTTGAAAATAACTTGTAGCTTCATTCTTGACCCGTTTGTACATGGAAACAACTTGTAAACTCTTGTAGAATCATTCTTAGCTCGTTTGAAAATGAAAACAATTCATAGCAATTTGAGCCTTGATTCTTGACTCGTTCGAACTTGAAAACAACTTGTAGTTTCATTCTTGACCCGTTTGTACATGGAAACAAGTTGTAAACTCTTGTAGGATCATTCTTAGCTCATTTGAACATGAAAATAATTCATAGCAATTTAAGGCTTCATTCTTGACTCGTTCGAACTTAAAAAGAACTTGTAGCTTCATTCTTGACCCGTTTGTACATGGAAACAACTTGTAAACCCTTGTAGGAGTATTATTGGCTCGTTTGAACATGAAAACAATTCGTTACAATTTGAGCCTTCATTCCTGACTCGTTCGAACTTGTAAACAACTTGTAACTTCATTCTTGACCCGTTTGTACTTGGAAACAACTTGTAAATTCTTGTAGGATCATTCTTAGCTCGTTTGAACATGAAAACAATTCATAGCAATTTAAGGTTTCATTCTTGACTCGTTGGAACTTGAAAACAACTTGTAGCTTCATTGTTGACCCGTTTGTACATAGAAACAACTTGTAAACTCTTGTAGGATCATTCTTAACTCATTTGAACATGAAAACAATTCGTTGCAATTTGAGCCTTCATTCTTGACTCGTTCGAACTTGAAAACAACTTGTAGCTTCATTCTTGACCCGTTTGTACATGGAAACAACTTGTAAACTCTTGTAGAATCATTCTTAGCTCGTTTGAAAATGAAAACAATTCATAGGAATTTGAGCCTTGATTCTTGACTCGTTCGAACTTGAAAACAACTTGTAGTTTCATTCTTGACCCGTTTGTACATGGAAACAACTTGTAAACTCTTGTAGGATCATTCTTAGCTCGTTTGAACATGAAAATAATTCATAGCAATTTAAGGCTTCATTCTTGACTCGTTCGAACTTAAAAAGAACTTGTAGCTTCATTCTTGACCCGTTTGTACATGGAAACAACTTGTAAACTCTTTTAGGATCATTCTTAACTAATTTGAACATGAAAAAAAGTTGTAACAATTGGAGGCTACATTCTTAACTCGTTCAAAATTGAAAACAACTTGTATCTTCATTCTTGACCCGTTTGTACATGGATACAACTTGTAAACTCTTGTAGGATCATTCTTAGCTCGTTTGAACATGAAAACAATTCATAGTAATATAAGGCTTCATTCTTGACTCGTTGGAACTTGAAAACAACTTGTAGCTTCATTCTTGACCCGTTTGTACATGGAAACAACTTTTAAACTCTTGTAGGATCATTCTTAACTCATCTGAACATGAAAAAAATTCGTAGCAATTTCAGGCTTCATTCTTAACTCGTTCGAACAATAAAACAACTTGTAGCTTCATTCTTAATCCGTTTGTACATGGAAACAACTTGTAAACCCTTGTAGGAGCATTATTGGCTCGTTCGAACATGAAAACAAGTTGCAACAATTTGAGGCTTCATTCTTCACTCGTTCAAACTTGAAAACAACTTAGAGCTTCATTGTTGACCTGTTTGTACAAGGAAACAACTTGTAAACTCTTGTAGGATCATTCTTAGCTCGTTTGAACATGAAAACATTTCATAGCAATTTAAGGCTTCATTCTTGACACGTTGGAACTTGAAAACAACTTGTAGCTTCATTCTTGACCTGTTTTTACATGAAAACAACTTGTAAACTCTTGTAGGATCATTCTTAACTCATTTGAACATGAAAAAAATTCGTAGCAATTTGAGGCTTCATTCTTAACTCGTTCGAACATTAAAACAACTTGTAGCTTCATTCTTAATCCGTTTGTACATGGAAACAACTTGTAAACCCTTGTAGGATCATTCTTAGCTCGTTTGAACATGAAAACAATTCATAGCAATTTAAGGCTTCATTCTTGACTCGTTGGAACTTGAAAACAACTTGTAGCTTCATTCTTGACCCGTTTGTACATGGAAACAACTTGTAAACTCTTGTAGGATCATTCTTAACTCATTTGAACATGAAAATAATTCGTAGCAATTTGAGCCTTCATTCTTGACTCGTTCGAACTTCAAACAACTTGTAGCTTCATTCTTGACCCGTTTGTACATGGAAATAACTTGTAAACCCTTGTAGGATCATTCTTAGCTCGTTTGAACATGAAAACAATTCATAGCAATTTAAGGCTTCATTCTTCACTCGTTGGAACTTGAAAACAACTTGTAGCTTCATTCTTGACCCGTTTGTACATGGAAACAACTTGTAAACTCTTTTAAGATCATTCTTAACTCATTTGAACATGAAAATACGTTGTAACAATTGGAGGCTTCATTCTTAACTCGTTCAAACTTGAAAAGAACTTTTATCTTCATTCTTGACCCGTTTGTACATGGAAACAACTTGTAAACCCTTGTAGGATCATTCTTAGCTCGTTTGAACATGAAAACATTTCATAGCAATTTAAGGCTTCATTCTTGACACGTTGGAACTTGAAAACAACTTGTAGCTTCATTCTTGACCTGTTTTTACATGAAAACAACTTGTAAACTCTTGTAGGATCATTCTTAACTCATTTGAACATGAAAAAAATTCGTAGCAATTTGAGGCTTCATTCTTAACTCGTTCGAACATTAAAACAACTTGTAGCTTCATTCTTAATCCGTTTGTACATGGAAACAACTTGTAAACCCTTGTAGGAGCAGTATTGGCTC
Source organism: Oenanthe sinensis (assembly GCA_028671895.1). Lineage (NCBI taxonomy): Eukaryota > Viridiplantae > Streptophyta > Magnoliopsida > Apiales > Apiaceae > Oenanthe > Oenanthe sinensis. The sequence goes on along the minus strand of CM053799.1, from coordinate 28,972,474 downwards.
GTTTGAACAAGAAAACAAGTTGCAACAATTTGAGGCTTCATTCTTCACTCGTTCAAATTTGAAAACAACTTAGAGCTTCATTGTTGACCCGTTTGTACAAGGAAACAACTGGTAAACTCTTGTAGGATCATTCTTAGCTCGTTTGAACATGAAAATAATTCATAGCAATTTAAGGCTTCATTCTTGACTCGTTCGAACTTGAAAACAACTTGTAGCTTCATTCTTGACCCGTTTGTACATGGAAACAACTTGTAAACTCTTGTAAGATCATTCTTAACTCATTTGAACATGAAAATAATTCGTAGCAATTTGAGCCTTCATTCTTGACTCGTTCGAACTTCAAACAACTTGTAGCTTCATTCTTGACCCGTTTGTACATGGAAACAACTTGTAAACCCTTGTAGGATCATTCTTAGCTCGTTTGAACATGAAAATAATTAATAGCAATTTAAGGCTTCATTCTTGACTCGTTGGAACTTGAAAACAACTTGTAGCTTCATTCTTGACCCGTTTGTACATGGAAACAACTTGTAAACTCTTTTAAGATCATTCTTAACTCATTTGAACATGAAAATACGTTATAACAATTGGAGGCTTCATTCTTAACTCGTTCAAAGTTGAAAAGAACTTTTATCTTCATTCTTGACCCGTTTGTACATGGATACAACTCGTAAACTCTTGTAGGATCATTCTTAGCTCGTTTGAACATGAAAACAAATCGTTGCAATTTGAGCCTTGATTCTTGACTCGTTCGAACTTGAAAACAACTTGTAGTTTCATTCTTGACCCGTTTGTACATGGAAACAACTTGTAAACTCTTGTAGTATCATTCTTAGCTCGTTTGAACATGAAAATAATTCATAGCAATTTAAGGCTTCATTCTTGACTCGTTCGAACTTAAAAAGAACTTGTAGCTTCATTCTTGACCCGTTTGTACATGGAAACAACTTGTAAACCCTTGTAGGAGCATTATTGGCTCGTTTGAACAAGAAAACAAGTTGCAACAATTTGAGGCTTCATTCTTCACTCGTTCAAATTTGAAAACAACTTAGAGCTTCATTGTTGACCCGTTTGTACAAGGAAACAACTTGTAAACTCTTTTAAGATCATTCTTAACTCATTTGAACATGAAAATACGTTATAACAATTGGAGGCTTCATTCTTAACTCGTTCAAAGTTGAAAAGAACTTTTATCTTCATTCTTGACCCGTTTGTACATGGATACAACTCGTAAACTCTTGTAGGATCATTCTTAGCTCGTTTGAACATGAAAACAAATCGTTGCAATTTGAGCCTTGATTCTTGACTCGTTCGAACTTGAAAACAACTTGTAGTTTCATTCTTGACCCGTTTGTACATGGAAACAACTTGTAAACTCTTGTAGTATCATTCTTAGCTCGTTTGAACATGAAAATAATTCATAGCAATTTAAGGCTTCATTCTTGACTCGTTCGAACTTAAAAAGAACTTGTAGCTTCATTCTTGACCCGTTTGTACATGGAAACAACTTGTAAACCCTTGTAGGAGCATTATTGGCTCGTTTGAACAAGAAAACAAGTTGCAACAATTTGAGGCTTCATTCTTCACTCGTTCAAATTTGAAAACAACTTAGAGCTTCATTGTTGACCCGTTTGTACAAGGAAACAACTTGTAAACTCTTGTAGGATCATTCTTAGCTCGTTTGAACATGAAAATAATTCATAGCAATTTAAGGCTTCATTCTTGACTCGTTCGAACTTGAAAACAACTTGTAGCTTCATTCTTGACCCGTTTGTACATGGAAACAACTTGTAAACTCTTGTAGGATCATACTTAACTCATTTGAACATGAAAATAATTCGTAGCAATTTGAGCCTTCATTCTTGACTCGTTCGAACTTCAAACAACTTGTAGCTTCATTCTTGACCCGTTTGTACATGGAAACAACTTGTAAACCCTTGTAGGATCATTCTTAGCTCGTTTGAACATGAAAACAATTCATAGCAATTTAAGGCTTCATTCTTGACTCGTTGGAACTTGAAAACAACTTGTAGCTTCATTCTTGTCCCGTTTGTACATGGAAACAACTTGTAAACTCTTTTAAGATCATTCTTAACTCATTTGAACATGAAAATACGTTATAATAATTGGAGGCTTCATTCTTAAGTCGTTCAAACTTGAAAAGAACTTTTATCTTCATTCTTGACCCGTTTGTACATGGATACAACTCGTAAACTCTTGTAGGATCATTCTTAGCTCGTTTGAACATGAAAACAAATCGTTGCAATTTGAGCCTTGATTCTTGACTCGTTCGAACTTGAAAACAACTTGTAGTTTCATTCTTGACCCGTTTGTACATGGAAACAACTTGTAAACTCTTGTAGTATCATTCTTAGCTCGTTTGAACATGAAAATAATTCATAGCAATTTAAGGCATCATTCTTGACTCGTTCGAACTTAAAAAGAACTTGTAGCTTCATTCTTGACCCGTTTGTACATGGAAACAACTTGTAAACCCTTGTAGGAGCATTATTGGCTCGTTTGAACAAGAAAACAAGTTGCAACAATTTGAGGCTTCATTCTTCACTCGTTCAAATTTGAAAACAACTTAGAGCTTCATTGTTGACCCGTTTGTACAAGGAAACAACTTGTAAACTCTTTTAAGATCATTCTTAACTCATTTGAACATGAAAATACGTTATAACAATTGGAGGCTTCATTCTTAACTCGTTCAAAGTTGAAAAGAACTTTTATCTTCATTCTTGACCCGTTTGTACATGGATACAACTCGTAAACTCTTGTAGGATCATTCTTAGCTCGTTTGAACATGAAAACAAATCGTTGCAATTTGAGCCTTGATTCTTGACTCGTTCGAACTTGAAAACAACTTGTAGTTTCATTCTTGACCCGTTTGTACATGGAAACAACTTGTAAACTCTTGTAGGATCATTCTTAGCTCATTTGAACATGAAAATAATTCATAGCAATTTAAGGCTTCATTCTTGACTCGTTCGAACTTAAAAAGAACTTGTAGCTTCATTCTTGACCCGTTTGTACATGGAAACAACTTGTAAACCCTTGTAGGAGTATTATTGGCTCGTTTGAACATGAAAACAATTCGTTACAATTTGAGCCTTCATTCCTGACTCGTTCGAACTTGTAAACAACTTGTAACTTCATTCTTGACCCGTTTGTTCTTGGAAACAACTTGTAAACTCTTGTAGGATGATTCTTAGCTCGTTTGAACATGTAAACAATTCATAGCAATTTAAGGTTTCAATCTTGACTCGTTGGAACTTGAAAACAACTTGTAGCTTCATTGTTGACCCGTTTGTACATAGAAACAACTTGTAAACTCTTGTAGGATCATTCTTAACTCATTTGAACATGAAAACAATTCGTTGCAATTTGAGCCTTCATTCTTGACTCGTTCGAACTTAAAAACAACTTGTAGCTTCATTCTTGACCCGTTTGTACATGGAAACAACTTGTAAACTCTTGTAGAATCATTCTTAGCTCGTTTGAAAATGAAAACAATTCATAGCAATTTGAGCCTTGATTCTTGACTCGTTCGAACTTGAAAACAACTTGTAGTTTCATTCTTGATCCGTTTGTACATGGAAACAACTTGTAAACTCTTGTAGGATCATTCTTAGCTCGTTTGAACATGAAAATAATTCATAGCAATTTAAGGCTTCATTCTTGACTCGTTCGAACTTAAAAAGAACTTGTAGCTTCATTCTTGACCCGTTTGTACATGGAAACAACTTGTAAACCCTTGTAGGAGCATTATTGGCTCGTTTGAACATGAAAACAATTCGTTACAATTTGAGCCTTCATTCCTGACTCGTTCGAACTTGTAAACAACTTGTAACTTCATTCTTGACCCGTTTGTACATGGAAACAACTTGTAAACTCTTGTAGGATCATTCTTAGCTCGTTTGAACATGAAAACAATTCATAGCAATTTAAGGTTTCATTCTTGACTCGTTGGAACTTGAAAACAACTTGTAGCTTCATTGTTGACCCGTTTGTACATAGAAACAACTTGTAAACTCTTATAGGATCATTCTTAACTCATTTGAACATGAAAACAATTCATTGCAATTTGAGCCTTCATTCTTGACTCGTTCGAACTTGAAAACAACTTGTAGCTTCATTCTTGACCCGTTTGTACATGGAAACAACTTCTAAACTCTTGTAGGATCATTCTTAGCTCGTTTGAACATGAAAACAATTCATAGTAATTTAAGGCTTCATTCTTGACTCGTTGGAACTTGAAAACAACTTGTAGCTTCATTCTTGACCCGTTTGTACATGGAAACAACTTTTAAACTCTTGTAGGATCATTCTTAACTCATTTGAACATGAAAAAAATTCGTAGCAATTTCAGGCTTCATTCTTAACTCGTTCGAACAATAAAACAACTTGTAGCTTCATTCTTAATCCGTTTGTACATGGAAACAACTTGTAAACCCTTGTAGGAGCATTATTGGCTCGTTCGAACATGAAAACAAGTTGCAACAATTTGAGGCTTCATTCTTCACTCGTTCAAACTTGAAAACAACTTAGAGCTTCATTGTTGACCTGTTTGTACAAGGAAACAACTTGTAAACTCTTGTAGGATCATTCTTAGCTCGTTTGAACATGAAAACATTTCATAGCAATTTAAGGCTTCATTCTTGACACGTTGGAACTTGAAAACAACTTGTAGCTTCATTCTTGACCTGTTTTTACATGAAATCAACTTGTAAACTCTTGTAGGATCATTCTTAACTCATTTGAACATGAAAAAAATTCGTAGCAATTTGAGGCTTCATTCTTAACTCGTTCGAACATTAAAACAACTTGTAGCTTCATTCTTAATCCGTTTGTACATGGAAACAACTTGTAAACCCTTGTAGGAGCATTATTGGCTCGTTCGAACATGAAAACAAGTTGCAACAATTTGAGGCTTCATTCTTCACTCGTTCAAACTTGAAAACAACTTAGAGCTTCATTGTTGACCTGTTTGTACAAGGAAACAACTTGTAAACTCTTGTAGGATCATTCTTAGCTCGTTTGAACATGAAAACATTTCATAGCAATTTAAGGCTTCATTCTTGACACGTTGGAACTTGAAAACAACTTGTAGCTTCATTCTTGACCTGTTTTTACATGAAAACAACTTGTAAACTCTTGTAGGATCATTCTTAACTCATTTGAACATGAAAAAAATTCGTAGCAATTTGAGGCTTCATTCTTAACTCGTTCGAACATTAAAACAACTTGTAGCTTCATTCTTAATCCGTTTGTACATGGAAACAACTTGTAAACCCTTGTAGGATCATTCTTAGCTCGTTTGAACATGAAAACAATTCATAGCAATTTAAGGCTTCATTCTTGACTCGTTGGAACTTGAAAACAACTTGTAGCTTCATTCTTGACCCGTTTGTACACGGAAACAACTTGTAAACTCTTGTAGGATCATTCTTAACTCATTTGAACATGAAAATAATTCGTAGCAATTTGAGCCTTCATTCTTGACTCGTTCGAACTTCAAACAACTTGTAGCTTCATTCTTGACCCGTTTGTACATGGAAATAACTTGTAAACCCTTGTAGGATCATTCTTAGCTCGTTTGAACATGAAAACAATTCATAGCAATTTAAGGCTTCATTCTTCACTCGTTGGAACTTGAAAACAACTTGTAGCTTCATTCTTGACCCGTTTGTACATGGAAACAACTTGTAAACTCTTTTAAGATCATTCTTAACTCATTTGAACATGAAAATACGTTGTAACAATTGGAGGCTTCATTCTTAACTCGTTCAAACTTGAAAAGAACTTTTATCTTCATTCTTGACCCCTTTGTACATGGAAACAACTTGTAAACCCTTGTAGGATCATTCTTAGCTCGTTTGAACATGAAAACATTTCATAGCAATTTAAGGCTTCATTCTTGACACGTTGGAACTTGAAAACAACTTGTAGCTTCATTCTTGACCTGTTTTTACATGAAAACAACTTGTAAACTCTTGTAGGATCATTCTTAACTCATTTGAACATGAAAAAAATTCGTAGCAATTTGAGGCTTCATTCTTAACTCGTTCGAACATTAAAACAACTTGTAGCTTCATTCTTAATCCGTTTGTACATGGAAACAACTTGTAAACCCTTGTAGGAGCATTATTGGCTCGTTTGAACAAGAAAACAAGTTGCAACAATTTGAGGCTTCATTCTTCACTCGTTCAAATTTGAAAACAACTTAGAGCTTCATTGTTGACCCGTTTGTACAAGGAAACAACTTGCAAACTCTTGTAGGATCATTCTTAGCTCGTTTGAACATGAAAATAATTCATAGCAATTTAAGGCTTCATTCTTGACTCGTTCGAACTTGAAAACAACTTGTAGCTTCATTCTTGACCCGTTTGTACATGGAAACAACTTGTAAACTCTTGTAGGATCATTCTTAACTCATTTGAACATGAAAATAATTCGTAGCAATTTGAGCCTTCATTCTTGACTCGTTCGAACTTCAAACAACTTGTAGCTTCATTCTTGACCCGTTTGTACATGGAAACAACTTGTAAACCCTTGTAGGATCATTCTTAGCTCGTTTGAACATGAAAACAATTAATAGCAATTTAAGGCTTCATTCTTGACTCGTTGGAACTTGAAAACAACTTGTAGCTTCATTCTTGACCCGTTTGTACATGGAAACAACTTGTAAACTCTTTTAAGATCATTCTTAACTCATTTGAACATGAAAATACGTTATAACAATTGGAGGCTTCATTCTTAACTCGTTCAAAGTTGAAAAGAACTTTTATCTTCATTCTTGACCCGTTTGTACATGGATACAACTCGTAAACTCTTGTAGGATCATTCTTAGCTCGTTTGAACATGAAAACAAATCGTTGCAATTTGAGCCTTGATTCTTGACTCGTTCGAACTTGAAAACAACTTGTAGTTTCATTCTTGACCCGTTTGTACATGGAAACAACTTGTAAACTCTTGTAGTATCATTCTTAGCTCGTTTGAACATGAAAATAATTCATAGCAATTTAAGGCTTCATTCTTGACTCGTTCGAACTTAAAAAGAACTTGTAGCTTCATTCTTGACCCGTTTGTACATGGAAACAACTTGTAAACCCTTGTAGGAGCATTATTGGCTCGTTTGAACAAGAAAACAAGTTGCAACAATTTGAGGCTTCATTCTTCACTCGTTCAAATTTGAAAACAACTTAGAGCTTCATTGTTGACCCGTTTGTACAAGGAAACAACTTGTAAACTCTTTTAAGATCATTCTTAACTCATTTGAACATGAAAATACGTTATAACAATTGGAGGCTTCATTCTTAACTCGTTCAAAGTTGAAAAGAACTTTTATCTTCATTCTTGACCCGTTTGTACATGGATACAACTCGTAAACTCTTGTAGGATCATTCTTAGCTCGTTTGAACATGAAAACAAATCGTTGCAATTTGAGCCTTGATTCTTGACTCGTTCGAACTTGAAAACAACTTGTAGTTTCATTCTTGACCCGTTTGTACATGGAAACAACTTGTAAACTCTTGTAGTATCATTCTTAGCTCGTTTGAACATGAAAATAATTCATAGCAATTTAAGGCTTCATTCTTGACTCGTTCGAACTTAAAAAGAACTTGTAGCTTCATTCTTGACCCGTTTGTACATGGAAACAACTTGTAAACCCTTGTAGGAGCATTATTGGCTCGTTTGAACAAGAAAACAAGTTGCAACAATTTGAGGCTTCATTCTTCACTCGTTCAAATTTGAAAACAACTTAGAGCTTCATTGTTGACCCGTTTGTACAAGGAAACAACTCGTAAACTCTTGAAGGATCATTCTTAGCTCGTTTGAACATGAAAATAATTCATAGCAATTTAAGGCTTCATTCTTGACTCGTTCGAACTTGAAAACAACTTGTAGCTTCATTCTTGACCCGTTTGTACATGGAAACAACTTGTAAACTCTTGTAGGATCATTCTTAACTCATTTGAACATGAAAATAATTCGTAGCAATTTGAGCCTTCATTCTTGACTCGTTCGAACTTCAAACAACTTGTAGCTTCATTCTTGACCCGTTTGTACATGGAAACAACTTGTAAACCCTTGTAGGATCATTCTTAGCTCGTTTGAACATGAAAACAATTCATAGCAATTTAAGGCTTCATTCTTGACTCGTTGGAACTTGAAAACAACTTGTAGCTTCATTCTTGACCCGTTTGTACATGGAAACAACTTGTAAACTCTTTTAAGATCATTCTTAACTCATTTGAACATGAAAATACGTTATAACAATTGGAGGCTTCATTCTTAAGTCGTTCAAACTTGAAAAGAACTTTTATCTTCATTCTTGACCCGTTTGTACATGGATACAACTCGTAAACTCTTGTAGAATCATTCTTATCTCGTTTGAACATGAAAACAAATCGTTGCAATTTGAGCCTTGATTCTTGACTCGTTCGAACTTGAAAACAACTTGTAGTTTCATTCTTGACCCGTTTGTACATGGAAACAACTTGTAAACTCTTGTAGTATCATTCTTAGCTCGTTTGAACATGAAAATAATTCATAGCAATTTAAGGCTTCATTCTTGACTCGTTCGAACTTAAAAAGAACTTGTAGCTTCATTCTTGACCCGTTTGTACATGGAAACAACTTGTAAACCCTTGTAGGAGCATTATTGGCTCGTTTGAACAAGAAAACAAGGTGCAACAATTTGAGGCTTCATTCTTCACTCGTTCAAATTTGAAAACAACTTAGAGCTTCATTGTTGACCCGTTTGTACAAGGAAACAACTTGTAAACTCTTTTAAGATCATTCTTAACTCATTTGAACATGAAAATACGTTATAACAATTGGAGGTTTCATTCTTAACTCGTTCAAAGTTGAAAAGAACTTTTATCTTCATTCTTGACCCGTTTGTACATGGATACAACTCGTAAACTCTTGTAGGATCATTCTTAGCTCGTTTGAACATGAAAACAATTCATAGCAATTTAAGGCTTCATTCTTGACTCGTTGGAACTTGAAAACAACTTGTAGCTTCATTCTTGACCCGTTTGTACATGGAAACAACTTGTAAACTCTTGTAGGATCATTCTTAACTCATTTGAACATGAAAATAATTCGTAGCAATTTGAGCCTTCATTCTTGACTCGTTCGAACTTCAAACAACTTGTAGCTTCATTCTTGACCCGTTTGTACATGGAAATAACTTGTAAACCCTTGTAGGATCATTCTTAGCTCGTTTGAACATGAAAACAATTCATAGCAATTTAAGGCTTCATTCTTCACTCGTTGGAACTTGAAAACAACTTGTAGCTTCATTCTTGACCCGTTTGTACATGGAAACAACTTGTAAACTCTTTTAAGATCATTCTTAACTCATTTGAACATGAAAATACGTTGTAACAATTGGAGGCTTCATTCTTAACTCGTTCAAACTTGAAAAGAACTTTTATCTTCATTCTTGACCCGTTTGTACATGGAAACAACTTGTAAACCCTTGTAGGATCATTCTTAGCTCGTTTGAACATGAAAACATTTCATAGCAATTTAAGGCTTCATTCTTGACACGTTGGAACTTGAAAACAACTTGTAGCTTCATTCTTGACCTGTTTTTACATGAAAACAACTTGTAAACTCTTGTAGGATCATTCTTAACTCATTTGAACATGAAAAAAATTCGTAGCAATTTGAGGCTTCATTCTTAACTCGTTCGAACATTAAAACAACTTGTAGCTTCATTCTTAATCCGTTTGTACATGGAAACAACTTGTAAACCCTTGTAGGAGCATTATTGGCTCGTTTGAACAAGAAAACAAGTTGCAACAATTTGAGGCTTCATTCTTCACTCGTTCAAATTTGAAAACAACTTAGAGCTTCATTGTTGACCCGTTTGTACAAGGAAACAACTTGTAAACTCTTGTAGGATCATTCTTAGCTCGTTTGAACATGAAAATAATTCATAGCAATTTAAGGCTTCATTCTTGACTCGTTCGAACTTGAAAACAACTTGTAGCTTCATTCTTGACCCGTTTGTACATGGAAACAACTTGTAAACTCTTGTAGGATCATTCTTAACTCATTTGAACATGAAAATAATTCGTAGCAATTTGAGCCTTCATTCTTGACTCGTTCGAACTTCAAACAACTTGTAGCTTCATTCTTGACCCGTTTGTACATGGAAACAACTTGTAAACCCTTGTAGGATCATTCTTAGCTCGTTTGAACATGAAAACAATTAATAGCAATTTAAGGCTTCATTCTTGACTCGTTGGAACTTGAAAACAACTTGTAGCTTCATTCTTGACCCGTTTGTACATGGAAACAACTTGTAAACTCTTTTAAGATCATTCTTAACTCATTTGAACATGAAAATACGTTATAACAATTGGAGGCTTCATTCTTAACTCGTTCAAAGTTGAAAAGAACTTTTATCTTCATTCTTGACCCGTTTGTACATGGATACAACTCGTAAACTCTTGTAGGATCATTCTTAGCTCGTTTGAACATGAAAACAAATCGTTGCAATTTGAGCCTTGATTCTTGACTCGTTCGAACTTTAAAACAACTTGTAGTTTCATTCTTGACCCGTTTGTACATGGAAACAACTTGTAAACTCTTGTAGTATCATTCTTAGCTCGTTTGAACATGAAAATAATTCATAGCAATTTAAGGCTTCATTCTTGACTCGTTCGAACTTAAAAAGAACTTGTAGCTTCATTCTTGACCCGTTTGTACATGGAAACAACTTGTAAACCCTTGTAGGAGCATTATTGGCTCGTTTGAACAAGAAAACAAGTTGCAACAATTTGAGGCTTCATTCTTCACTCGTTCAAATTTGAAAACAACTTAGAGCTTCATTGTTGACCCGTTTGTACAAGGAAACAACTTGTAAACTCTTTTAAGATCATTCTTAACTCATTTGAACATGAAAATACGTTATAACAATTGGAGGCTTCATTCTTAACTCGTTCAAAGTTGAAAAGAACTTTTATCTTCATTCTTGACCCGTTTGTACATGGATACAACTCGTAAACTCTTGTAGGATCATTCTTAGCTCGTTTGAACATGAAAACAAATCGTTGCAATTTGAGCCTTGATTCTTGACTCGTTCGAACTTGAAAACAACTTGTAGTTTCATTCTTGACCCGTTTGTACATGGAAACAACTTGTAAACTCTTGTAATATCATTCTTAGCTCGTTTGAACATGAAAATAATTCATAGCAATTTAAGGCTTCATTCTTGACTCGTTCGAACTTAAAAAGAACTTGTAGCTTCATTCTTGACCCGTTTGTACATGGAAACAACTTGTAAACCCTTGTAGGAGCATTATTGGCTCGTTTGAACAAGAAAACAAGTTGCAACAATTTGAGGCTTCATTCTTCACTCGTTCAAATTTGAAAACAACTTAGAGCTTCATTGTTGTCCCGTTTGTACAAGGAAACAACTTGTAAACTCTTGTAGGATCATTCTTAGCTCGTTTGAACATGAAAATAATTCATAGCAATTTAAGGCTTCATTCTTGACTCGTTCGAACTTGAAAACAACTTGTAGCTTCATTCTTGACCCGTTTGTACATGGAAACAACTTGTAAACTCTTGTAGGATCATTCTTAACTCATTTGAACATGAAAATAATTCGTAGCAATTTGAGCCTTCATTCTTGACTCGTTCGAACTTCAAACAACTTGTAGCTTCATTCTTGACCCGTTTGTACATGGAAACAACTTGTAAACCCTTGTAGGATCATTCTTAGCTCGTTTGAACATGAAAACAATTCATAGCAATTTAAGGCTTCATTCTTGACTCGTTGGAACTTGAAAACAACTTGTAGCTTCATTCTTGACCCGTTTGTACATGGAAACAACTTGTAAACTCTTTTAAGATCATTCTTAACTCATTTGAACATGAAAATACGTTATAACAATTGGAGGCTTCATTCTTAAGTCGTTCAAACTTGAAAAGAACTTTTATCTTCATTCTTGACCCGTTTGTACATGGATACAACTCGTAAACTCTTGTAGGATCATTCTTAGCTCGTTTGAACATGAAAACAAATCGTTGCAATTTGAGCCTTGATTCTTGACTCGTTCGAACTTGAAAACAACTTGTAGTTTCATTCTTGACCCGTTTGTACATGGAAACAACTTGTAAACTCTTGTAGTATCATTCTTAGCTCGTTTGAACATGAAAATAATTCATAGCAATTTAAGGCTTCATTCTTGACTCGTTCGAACTTAAAAAGAACTTATAACTTCATTCTTGACCCGTTTGTACATGGAAACAACTTGTAAACCCTTGTAGGAGCATTATTGGCTCGTTTGAACAAGAAAACAAGTTGCAACAATTTGAGGCTTCATTCTTCACTCGTTCAAATTTGAAAACAACTTAGAGCTTCATTGTTGACCCGTTTGTACAAGGAAACAACTTGTAAACTCTTTTAAGATCATTCTTAACTCATTTGAACATGAAAATACGTTATAACAATTGGAGGCTTTATTCTTAACTCGTTCAAAGTTGAAAAGAACTTTTATCTTCATTCTTGACCCGTTTGTACATGGATACAACTCGTAAACTCTTGTAGGATCATTCTTAGCTCGTTTGAACATGAAAACAAATCGTTGCAATTTGAGCCTTGATTCTTGACTCGTTCGAACTTGAAAACAACTTGTAGTTTCATTCTTGACCCGTTTGTACATGGAAACAAGTTGTAAACTCTTGTAGGATCATTCTTAGCTCATTTGAACATGAAAATAATTCATAGCAATTTAAGGCTTCATTCTTGACTCGTTCGAACTTAAAAAGAACTTGTAGCTTCATTCTTGACCCGTTTGTACATGGAAACAACTTGTAAACCCTTGTAGGAGTATTATTGGCTCGTTTGAACATGAAAACAATTCGTTACAATTTGACCCTTCATTCCTGACTCGTTCGAACTTGTAAACAACTTGTAACTTCATTCTTGACCCGTTTGTACTTGGAAACAACTTGTAAACTCTTGTAGGATCATTCTTAGCTCGTTTGAACATGAAAACAATTCATAGCAATTTAAGGTTTCATTCTTTACTCGTTGGAACTTGAAAACAACTTGTAGCTTCATTGTTGACCCGTTTGTACATAGAAACAACTTGTAAACTCTTGTAGGATCATTCTTAACTCATTTGAACATGAAAACAATTCGTTGCAATTTGAGCCTTCATTCTTGACTCGTTCGAACTTGAAAACAACTTGTAGCTTCATTCTTGACCCGTTTGTACATGGAAACAACTTGTAAACTCTTGTAGAATCATTCTTAGCTCGTTTGAAAATGAAAACAATTCATAGCAATTTGAGCCTTGATTCTTGACTCGTTCGAACTTGAAAACAACTTGTAGTTTCATTCTTGACCCGTTTGTACATGGAAACAACTTGTAAACTCTTGTAGGATCATTCTTAGCTCGTTTGAACATGAAAATAATTCATAGCAATTTAAGGCTTCATTCTTGACTCGTTCGAACTTAAAAAGAACTTGTAGCTCCATTCTTGACCCGTTTGTACATGGAAACAACTTGTAAACCCTTGTAGGAGCATTATTGGCTCGTTTGAACATGAAAACAATTCGTTACAATTTGAGCCTTCATTCCTGACTCGTTCGAACTTGTAAACAACTTGTAACTTCATTCTTGACCCGTTTGTACATGGAAACAACTTGTAAACTCTTGTAGGATCATTCTTAGCTCGTTTGAACATGAAAACAATTCATAGCAATTTAAGGTTTCATTCTTGACTCGTTGGAACTTGAAAACAACTTGTAGCTTCATTCTTGACCCGTTTGTACATGGAAACAACTTTTAAACTCTTGTAGGATCATTCTTAACTCATTTGAACATGAAAAAAATTCGTAGCAATTTCAGGCTTCATTCTTAACTCGTTCGAACAATAAAACAACTTGTAGCTTCATTCTTAATCCGTTTGTACATGGAAACAACTTGTAAACCCTTGTAGGAGCATTATTGGCTCGTTCGAACATGAAAACAAGTTGCAACAATTTGAGGCTTCATTCTTCACTCGTTCAAACTTGAAAACAACTTAGAGCTTCATTGTTGACCTGTTTGTACAAGGAAACAACTTGTAAACTCTTGTAGGATCATTCTTAGCTCGTTTGAACATGAAAACATTTCATAGCAATTTAAGGCTTCATTCTTGACACGTTGGAACTTGAAAACAACTTGTAGCTTCATTCTTGACCTGTTTTTACATGAAAACAACTTGTAAACTCTTGTAGGATCATTCTTAACTCATTTGAACATGAAAAAAATTCGTAGCAATTTGAGGCTTCATTCTTAACTCGTTCGAACATTAAAACAACTTGTAGCTTCATTCTTAATCCGTTTGTACATGGAAACAACTTGTAAACCCTTGTAGGATCATTCTTAGCTCGTTTGAACATGAAAACAATTCATAGCAATTTAAGGCTTCATTCTTGACTCGTTGGAACTTGAAAACAACTTGTAGCTTCATTCTTGACCCGTTTGTACATGGAAACAACTTGTAAACTCTTGTAGGATCATTCTTAACTCATTTGAACATGAAAATAATTCGTAGCAATTTGAGCCTTCATTCTTGACTCGTTCGAACTTCAAACAACTTGTAGCTTCATTCTTGACCCGTTTGTACATGGAAATAACTTGTAAACCCTTGTAGGATCATTCTTAGCTCGTTTGAACATGAAAACAATTCATAGCAATTTAAGGCCTCATTCTTCCCTCGTTGGAACTTGAAAACAACTTGTAGCTTCATTCTTGACCCGTTTGTACATGGAAACAACTTGTAAACTCTTTTAAGATCATTCTTAACTCATTTGAACATGAAAATACGTTGTAACAATTGGAGGCTTCATTCTTAACTCGTTCAAACTTGAAAAGAACTTTTATCTTCATTCTTGACCCGTTTGTACATGGAAACAACTTGTAAACCCTTGTAGGATCATTCTTAGCTCGTTTGAACATGAAAACATTTCATAGCAATTTAAGGCTTCATTCTTGACACGTTGGAACTTGAAAACAACTTGTAGCTTCATTCTTGACCTGTTTTTACATGAAAACAACTTGTAAACTCTTGTAGGATCATTCTTAACTCATTTGAACATGAAAAAAATTCGTAGCAATTTGAGGCTTCATTCTTAACTCGTTCGAACATTAAAACAACTTGTAGCTTCATTCTTAATCCGTTTGTACATGGAAACAACTTGTAAACCCTTGTAGGAGCATTATTGGCTCGTTTGAACAAGAAAACAAGTTGCAACAATTTGAGGCTTCATTCTTCACTCGTTCAAATTTGAAAACAACTTAGAGCTTCATTGTTGACCCGTTTGTACAAGGAAACAACTTGTAAACTCTTGTAGGATCATTCTTAGCTCGTTTGAACATGAAAATAATTCATAGCAATTTAAGGCTTCATTCTTGACTCGTTCGAACTTGAAAACAACTTGTAGCTTCATTCTTGACCCGTTTGTACATGGAAACAACTTGTAAACTCTTGTAGGATCATTCTTAACTCATTTGAACATGAAAATAATTCGTAGTAATTTGAGCCTTCATTCTTGACTCGTTCGAACTTCAAACAACTTGTAGCTTCATTCTTGACCCGTTTGTACATGGAAACAACTTGTAAACCCTTGTAGGATCATTCTTAGCTCGTTTGAACATGAAAACAATTAATAGCATTTTAAGGCTTCATTCTTGACTCGTTGGAACTTGAAAACAACTTGTAGCTTCATTCTTGACCCGTTTGTACATGGAAACAACTTGTAAACTCTTTTAAGATCATTCTTAACTCATTTGAACATGAAAATACGTTATAACAATTGGAGGCTTCATTCTTAACTCGTTCAAAGTTGAAAAGAACTTTTATCTTCATTCTTGACCCGTTTGTACATGGATACAACTCGTAAACTCTTGTAGGATCATTCTTAGCTCGTTTGAACATGAAAACAAATCGTTGCAATTTGAGCCTTGATTCTTGACTCGTTCGAACTTGAAAACAACTTGTAGTTTCATTCTTGACCCGTTTGTACATGGAAACAACTTGTAAACTCTTGTAGTATCATTCTTAGGTCGTTTGAACATGAAAATAATTCATAGCAATTTAAGGCTTCATTCTTGACTCGTTCGAACTTAAAAAGAACTTGTAGCTTCATTCTTGACCCGTTTGTACATGGAAACAACTTGTAAACCCTTGTAGGAGCATTATTGGCTCGTTTGAACAAGAAAACAAGTTGCAACAATTTGAGCCTTCATTCTTGACTCGTTCGAACTTGAAAACAACTTGTAGCTTCATTCTTGACCCGTTTGTACATGGAAATAACGTGTAAACTCTTGTAGAATCATTCTTAGCTCGTTTGAAAATGAAAACAATTCATAGCAATTTGAGCCTTGATTCTTGACTCGTTCGAACTTGAAAACAACTTGTAGTTTCATTCTTGACCCGTTTGTACATGGAAACAACTTGTAAACTCTTGTAGGATCATTCTTAGCTCGTTTGAACATGAAAATAATTCATAGCAATTTAAGGCTTCATTCTTGACTCGTTCGAACTTAAAAAGAACTTGTAGCTTCATTCTTGACCCGTTTGTACATGGAAACAACTTGTAAACCCTTGTAGGAGCATTATTGGCTCGTTTGAACATGAAAACAATTCGTTACAATTTGAGCCTTCATTCCTGACTCGTTCGAACTTGTAAACAACTTGTAACTTCATTCTTGACCCGTTTGTACATGGAAACAACTTGTAAACTCTTGTAGGATCATTCTTAGCTCGTTTGAACATGAAAACAATTCATAGCAATTTAAGGTTTCATTCTTGACTCGTTGGAACTTGAAAACAACTTGTAGCTTCATTGTTGACCCGTTTGTACATAGAAACAACTTGTAAACTCTTATAGGATCATTCTTAACTCATTTGAACATGAAAACAATTCGTTGCAATTTGAGCCTTCATTCTTGACTCGTTCGAACTTGAAAACAACTTGTAGCTTCATTCTTGACCCGTTTGTACATGGAAACAACTTCTAAACTCTTGTAGGATCATTCTTAGCTCGTTTGAACATGAAAACAATTCATAGTAATTTAAGGCTTCATTCTTGACTCGTTGGAACTTGAAAACAACTTGTAGCTTCATTCTTGACCCGTTTGTACATGGAAACAACTTTTAAACTCTTGTAGGATCATTCTTAACTCATTTGAACATGAAAAAAATTCGTAGCAATTTCAGGCTTCATTCTTAACTCGTTCGAACAATAAAACAACTTGTAGCTTCATTCTTAATCCGTTTGTACATGGAAACAACTTGTAAACCCTTGTAGGAGCATTATTGGCTCGTTCGAACATGAAAACAAGTTGCAACAATTTGAGGCTTCATTCTTCACTCGTTCAAACTTGAAAACAACTTAGAGCTTCATTGTTGACCTGTTTGTACAAGGAAACAACTTGTAAACTCTTGTAGGATCATTCTTAGCTCGTTTGAACATGAAAACATTTCATAGCAATTTAAGGCTTCATTCTTGACACGTTGGAACTTGAAAACAACTTGTAGCTTCATTCTTGACCTGTTTTTACATGAAAACAACTTGTAAACTCTTGTAGGATCATTCTTAACTCATTTGAACATGAAAAAAATTCGTAGCAATTTGAGGCTTCATTCTTAACTCGTTCGAACATTAAAACAACTTGTAGCTTCATTCTTAATCCGTTTGTACATGGAAACAACTTGTAAACCCTTGTAGGATCATTCTTAGCTCGTTTGAACATGAAAACAATTAATAGCAATTTAAGGCTTCATTCTTGACTCGTTGGAACTTGAAAACAACTTGTAGCTTCATTCTTGACCCGTTTGTACATGGAAACAACTTGTAAACTCTTGTAGGATCATTCTTAACTCATTTGAACATGAAAATAATTCGTAGCAATTTGAGCCTTCATTCTTGACTCGTTCGAACTTCAAACAACTTGTAGCTTCATTCTTGACCCGTTTGTACATGGAAATAACTTGTAAACCCTTGTAGGATCATTCTTAGCTCGTTTGAACATGAAAACAATTCATAGCAATTTAAGGCTTCATTCTTCACTCGTTGGAACTTGAAAACAACTTGTAGCTTCATTCTTGACCCGTTTGTACATGGAAACAATTTGTAAACTCTTTTAAGATCATTCTTAACTCATTTGAACATGAAAATACGTTGTAACAATTGGAGGCTTCATTCTTAACTCGTTTAAACTTGAAAAGAACTTTTATCTTCATTCTTGACCCGTTTGTACATGGAAACAACTTGTAAACCCTTGTAGGATCATTCTTAGCTCGTTTGAACATGAAAACATTTCATAGCAATTTAAGGCTTCATTCTTGACACGTTGGAACTTGAAAACAACTTGTAGCTTCATTCTTGACCTGTTTTTACATGAAAACAACTTGTAAACTCTTGTAGGATCATTCTTAGCTCGTTTGAACATGAAAACAATTCATAGCAATTTACGGCTTCATTCTTGACTCGTTCGAACTTCAAACAACTTGTAGCTTCATTCTTGACCCGTTTGTACATGGAAACAACTTGTAAACCCTTGTAGGAGCATTATTGGCTCGTTTGAACAAGAAAACAAGTTGCAACAATTTGAGGCTTCATTCTTCACTCGTTCAAATTTGAAAACAACTTAGAGCTTCATTGTTGACCCGTTTGTACAAGGAAACAACTTGTAAACTCTTTTAAGAACATTCTTAACTCATTTGAACATGAAAATACGTTATAACAATTGGAGGCTTCATTCTTAACTCGTTCAAAGTTGAAAAGAACTTTTATCTTCATTCTTGACCCGTTTGTACATGGATACAACTCGTAAACTCTTGTAGGATCATTCTTAGCTCGTTTGAACATGAAAACAAATCGTTGCAATTTGAGCCTTGATTCTTGACTCGTTCGAACTTGAAAACAACTTGTAGTTTCATTCTTGACCCGTTTGTACATGGAAACAACTTGTAAACTCTTGTAGTATCATTCTTAGCTCGTTTGAACATGAAAATAATTCATAGCAATTTAAGGCTTCATTCTTGACTCGTTCGAACTTAAAAAGAACTTGTAGCTTCATTCTTGACCCGTTTGTACATGGAAACAACTTGTAAACCCTTGTAGGAGCATTATTGGCTCGTTTGAACAAGAAAACAAGTTGCAACAATTTGAGGCTTCATTCTTCACTCGTTCAAATTTGAAAACAACTTAGAGCTTCATTGTTGACCCGTTTGTACAAGGAAACAACTTGTAAACTCTTGTAGGATCATTCTTAGCTCGTTTGAACATGAAAATAATTCATAGCAATTTAAGGCTTCATTCTTGACTCGTTCGAACTTGAAAACAACTTGTAGCTTCATTCTTGACCCGTTTGTACATGGAAACAACTTGTAAACTCTTGTAGGATCATTCTTAACTCATTTGAACATGAAAATAATTCGTAGCAATTTGAGCCTTCATTCTTGACTCGTTCGAACTTCAAACAACTTGTAGCTTCATTCTTGACCCGTTTGTACATGGAAACAACTTGTAAACCCTTGTAGGATCATTCTTAGCTCGTTTGAACATGAAAACAATTCATAGCAATTTAAGGCTTCATTCTTGACTCGTTGGAACTTGAAAACAACTTGTAGCTTCATTCTTGACCCGTTTGTACATGGAAACAACTTGTAAACTCTTTTAAGATCATTCTTAACTCATTTGAACATGAAAATACGTTATAACAATTGGAGGCTTCATTCTTAAGTCGTTCAAACTTGAAAAGAACTTTTATCTTCATTCTTGACCCGTTTGTACATGGATACAACTCGTAAACTCTTGTAGGATCATTCTTAGCTCGTTTGAACATGAAAACAAATCGTTGCAATTTGAGCCTTGATTCTTGACTCGTTCGAACTTGAAAACAACTTGTAGTTTCATTCTTGACCCGTTTGTACATGGAAACAACTTGTAAACTCTTGTAGTATCATTCTTAGCTCGTTTGAACATGAAAATAATTCATAGCAATTTAAGGCTTCATTCTTGACTCGTTCGAACTTAAAAAGAACTTGTAGCTTCATTCTTGACCCGTTTGTACATGGAAACAACTTGTAAACCCTTGTAGGAGCATTATTGGCTCGTTTGAACAAGAAAACAAGTTGCAACAATTTGAGGCTTCATTCTTCACTCGTTCAAATTTGAAAACAACTTAGAGCTTCATTGTTGACCCGTTTGTACAAGGAAACAACTTGTAAACTCTTTTAAGATCATTCTTAACTCATTTGAACATGAAAATACGTTATAACAATTGGAGGCTTCATTCTTAACTCGTTCAAAGTTGAAAAGAACTTTTATCTTCATTCTTGACCCGTTTGTACATGGATACAACTCGTAAACTCTTGTAGGATCATTCTTAGCTCGTTTGAACATGAAAACAAATCGTTGCAATTTGAGCCTTGATTCTTGACTCGTTCGAACTTGAAAACAACTTGTAGTTTCATTCTTGACCCGTTTGTACATGGAAACAACTTGTAAACTCTTGTAGTATCATTCTTAGCTCGTTTGAACATGAAAATAATTCATAGCAATTTAAGGCTTCATTCTTGACTCGTTCGAACTTAAAAAGAACTTGTAGCTTCATTCTTGACCCGTTTGTACATGGAAACAACTTGTAAACCCTTGTAGGAGCATTATTGGCTCGTTTGAACAAGAAAACAAGTTGCAACAATTTGAGGCTTCATTCTTCACTCGTTCAAATTTGAAAACAACTTAGAGCTTCATTGTTGACCCGTTTGTACAAGGAAACAACTTGTAAACTCTTGTAGGATCATTCTTAGCTCGTTTGAACATGAAAATAATTCATAGCAATTTAAGGCTTCATTCTTGACTCGTTCGAACTTGAAAACAACTTGTAGCTTCATTCTTGACCCGTTTGTACATGGAAACAACTTGTAAACTCTTGTAGGATCATTCTTAACTCATTTGAACATGAAAATAATTCGTAGCAATTTGAGCCTTCATTCTTGACTCGTTCGAACTTCAAACAACTTGTAGCTTCATTCTTGACCCGTTTGTACATGGAAACAACTTGTAAACCCTTGTAGGATCATTCTTAGCTCGTTTGAACATGAAAACAATTCATAGCAATTTAAGGCTTCATTCTTGACTCGTTGGAACTTGAAAACAACTTGTAGCTTCATTCTTGACCCGTTTGTACATGGAAACAACTTGTAAACTCTTTTAAGATCATTCTTAACTCATTTGAACATGAAAATACGTTATAACAATTGGAGGCTTCATTCTTAAGTCGTTCAAACTTGAAAAGAACTTTTATCTTCATTCTTGACCCGTTTGTACATGGATACAACTCGTAAACTCTTGTAGGATCATTCTTAGCTCGTTTGAACATGAAAACAAATCGTTGCAATTTGAGCCTTGATTCTTGACTCGTTCGAACTTGAAAACAACTTGTAGTTTCATTCTTGACCCGTTTGTACATGGAAACAACTTGTAAACTCTTGTAGTATCATTCTTAGCTCGTTTGAACATGAAAATAATTCATAGCAATTTAAGGCTTCATTCTTGACTCGTTCGAACTTAAAAAGAACTTGTAGCTTCATTCTTGACCCGTTTGTACATGGATACAACTTGTAAACTCTTGTAGGATCATTCTTAGCTCGTTTGAACATGAAAACAAATCGTTGCAATTTGAGCCTTGATTCTTAACTCGTTCGAACTTGAAAACAACTTGTAGTTTCATTCTTGACCCGTTTGTACATGGAAACAACTTGTAAACTCTTGTAGGATCATTCTTAGCTCGTTTGAACATGAAAATAATTCATAGCAATTTAAGGCTTCATTCTTGACTCGTTCGAACTTAAAAAGAACTTGTAGCTTCATTCTTGACCCGTTTGTACATGGAAACAACTTGTAAACTCTTGTAGGATCATTCTTAGCTCGTTTGAACATCAAAACAATTCATAGCAATTTAAGGTTTCATTCTTGACTCGTTGGAACTTGAAAACAACTTGTAGCTTCATTGTTGACCCGTTTGTACATGGAAACAACTTGTAAACTCTTGTAGGATCATTCTTAACTCATTTGAACATGAAACAATTCGTTGCAATTTGAGCCTTCATTCTTGACTCGTTCGAACTTGAAAACAACTTGTAGCTTCATTCTTGACCCGTTTGTACATGGAAACAACTTCTAAACTCTTGTAGGATCATTCTTAGCTCGTTTGAACATGAAAACAATTCATAGTAATTTAAGGCTTCATTCTTGACTCGTTGGAACTTGAAAACAACTTGTAGCTTCATTCTTGACCCGTTTGTACATGGAAACAACTTTTAAACTCTTGTAGGATCATTCTTAACTCATTTGAACATGAAAAAAATTCGTAGCAATTTCAGGCTTCATTCTTAACTCGTTCGAACAATAAAACAACTTGTAGCTTCATTCTTAATCCGTTTGTACATGGAAACAACTTGTAAACCCTTGTAGGAGCATTATTGGCTCGTTCGAACATGAAAACAAGTTGCAACAATTTGAGGCTTCATTCTTCACTCGTTCAAACTTGAAAACAACTTAGAGCTTCATTGTTGACCTGTTTGTACAAGGAAACAACTTGTAAACTCTTGTAGGATCATTCTTAGCTCGTTTGAACATGAAAACATTTCATAGCAATTTAAGGCTTCATTCTTGACACGTTGGAACTTGAAAACAACTTGTAGCTTCATTCTTGACCTGTTTTTACATGAAAACAACTTGTAAACTCTTGTAGGATCATTGTTAACTCATTTGAACATGAAAAAAATTCGTAGCAATTTGAGGCTTCATTCTTAACTCGTTCGAACATTAAAACAACTTGTAGCTTCATTCTTAATCCGTTTGTGCATGGAAACAACTTGTAAACCCTTGTAGGAGCATTATTGGCTCGTTTGAACAAGAAAACAAGTTGCAACAATTTGAGGCTTCATTCTTCACTCGTTCAAATTTGAAAACAACTTAGAGCTTCATTGTTGACCCGTTTGTACAAGGAAACAACTTGAAAACTCTTGTAGGATCATTCTTAGCTCGTTTGAACATGAAAATAATTCATAGCAATTTAAGGCTTCATTCTTGACTCGTTCGAACTTGAAAACAACTTGTAGCTTCATTCTTGACCCGTTTGTACATGGAAACAACTTGTAAACTCTTGTAGGATCATTCTTAACTCATTTGAACATGAAAATAATTCGTAGCAATTTGAGCCTTCATTCTTGACTCGTTCGAACTTCAAACAACTTGTAGCTTCATTCTTGACCCGTTTGTACATGGAAACAACTTGTAAACCCTTGTAGGATCATTCTTAGCTCGTTTGAACATGAAAACAAATCGTTGCAATTTGAGCCTTGATTCTTGACTCGTTCGAACTTGAAAACAACTTGTAGTTTCATTCTTGACCCGTTTGTACATGGAAACAACTTGTAAACTCTTGTATTATCATTCTTAGCTCGTTTGAACATGAAAATAATTCATAGCAATTTAAGGCTTCATTCTTGACTCGTTCGAACTTAAAAAGAACTTGTAGCTTCATTCTTGACCCGTTTGTACATGGAAACAACTTGTAAACCCTTGTAGGATCATTCTTAGCTCGTTTGAACATGAAAACAATTCATATCAATTTATAGCTTCATTCTTGACTCGTTGGAACTTGAAAACAACTTGTAGCTTCATTCTTGACCCGTTTGTACATGGAAACAACTTGTAAACTCTTTTAAGATCATTCTTAACTCATTTGAACATGAAAATACGTTATAACAATTGGAGGCTTCATTCTTAACTCGTTCAAACTTGAAAAGAACTTGTATCTTCATTCTTGACCCGTTTATACATGGATACAACTTGTAAACTCTTGTAGGATCATTCTTAGCTCGTTTGAACATGAAAACAATTCGTTGCAATTTGAGCCTTCATTCTTGACTCGTTCGAACTTGAAAACAACTTGTAGCTTCATTCTTGACCCGTTTGTACATGGAAACAACTTCTAAACTCTTGTAGGATCATTCTTAGCTCGTTTGAACATTAAAACAATTCATAGTAATTTAAGGCTTCATTCTTGACTCGTTGGAACTTGAAAACAACTTGTAGCTTCATTCTTGACCCGTTTGTACATGGAAATAACTTTTAAACTCTTGTAGGATCATTCTTAACTCATTTGAACATGAAAAAAATTCGTAGCAATTTCAGGCTTCACTCTTAACTCGTTCGAACAATAAAACAACTTGTAGCTTCATTCTTAATCCGTTTGTACATGGAAACAACTTGTAAACCCTTGTAGGAGCATTATTGGCTCGTTCGAACATGAAAACAAGTTGCAACAATTTGAGGCTTCATTCTTCACTCGTTCAAACTTGAAAACAACTTAGAGCTTCATTGTTGACCTGTTTGTACAAGGAAACAACTTGTAAACTCTTGTAGGATCATTCTTAGCTCGTTTGAACATGAAAACATTTCATAGCAATTTAAGGCTTCATTCTTGACACGTTGGAACTTGAAAACAACTTGTAGCTTCATTCTTGACCTGTTTTTACATGAAAACAACTTGTAAACTCTTGTAGGATCATTCTTAACTCATTTGAACATGAAAAAAATTCGTAGCAATTTGAGGCTTCATTCTTAACTCGTTCGAACATTAAAACAACTTGTAGCTTCATTCTTAATCCGTTTGTACATGGAAACAACTTGTAAACCCTTGTAGGAGCATTATTGGCTCGTTTGAACAAGAAAACAAGTTGCAACAATTTAAGGCTTCATTCTTGACTCGTTCGAACTTGAAAACAACTTGTAGCCTTCATTCATGACCCGTTTGTACATGGAAACAACTTGTAAACTCTTGTAGGATCATTCTTAACTCATTTGAACATGAAAATAATTCGTAGCAATTTGAGCCTTCATTCTTGACTCGTTCGAACTTCAAACAACTTGTAGCTTCATTCTTGACCCGTTTGTACATGGAAACAACTTGTAAACCCTTGTAGGATCATTCTTAGCTCGTTTGAACATGAAAACAATTCATAGCAATTTAAGGCTTCATTCTTGACCCGTTGGAACTTGAAAACAACTTGTAGCTTCATTCTTGACCCGTTTGTACATGGAAACAACTTGTAAACTCTTTTAAGATCATTCTTAACTCATTTGAACATGAAAATACGTTGTAACAATTGGAGGCTTCATTCTTAACTCGTTCAAACTTGAAAAGAACTTTTATCTTCATTCTTGACCCGTTTGTACATGGATACAACTTGTAAACTCTTGTAGGATCATTCTTAGCTCGTTTGAACATGAAAACAAATCGTTGCAATTTGAGCCTTGATTCTTGACTCGTTCGAACTTGAAAACAACTTGTAGTTTCATTCTTGACCTGTTTGTACATGGAAACAACTTGTAAACTCTTGTAGTATCATTCTTAGCTCGTTTGAACATGAAAATAATTCATAGCAATTTAAGGCTTCATTCTTGACTCATTCGAACTTAAAAAGAACTTGTAGCTTCATTCTTGACCCGTTTGTACATGGAAACAACTTGTAAACCCTTGTAGGATCATTCTTAGCTCGTTTGAACATGAAAACAATTCATAGCAATTTAAGGCTTCATTCTTCACTCGTTGGAACTTGAAAACAACTTGTAGCTTCATTCTTGACCCGTTTGTACATAGAAACAACTTGTAAACTCTTTTAAGATCATTCTTAACTCATTTGAACATGAAAATACGTTATAACAATTGGAGGCTTCATTCTTAACTCATTCAAACTTGAAAAGAACTTGTATCTTCATTCTTGACCCGTTTGTACATGGATACAACTTGTAAACTCTTGTAGGATCATTCTTAGCTCGTTTGAACATGAAAACAAGTCGTTGCAATTTGAGCCTTGATTCTTGACTCGTTCGAACTTGAAAACAACTTGTAGCTTCATTCTTGACCCGTTTGTACAAGGAAACAATTTGTAAACTCTTGTAGGATCATTCATAGCTCGTTTGAACATGAAAACAATTTATAGCAATTTAAGGCTTCATTCTTGACTCGTTCGAACTTGAAAACAACTTGTAGCTTCATTCTTGACCCGTTTGTACATGGAAACAACTTGTAAACCCTTGTAGGATCATTCTTAGCTCGTTTGAACATGAAAACAATTCATAGCAATTTAAGGCTTCATTCTTGACTCGTTGGAACTTGAAAACAACTTGTACCTTCATTCTTGACCCGTTTGTACATGGAAACAACTTGTAAACTCTTTTAAGATCATTCTTAACTCATTTGAACATGAAAATACGTTATAACAATTGGAGGCTTCATTCTTAACTCGATCAAACATGAAAAGAACTTGTATCTTCATTCTTGACCCGTTTGTACATTGATACAACTTGTAAACTCTTGTAGGATCATTCTTAGCTCGTTTGAACATGAAAACAAATCGTTGCAATTTGAGCCTTGATTCTTGACCCGTTTGAACTTGAAAACAACTTGTAGTTTCATTCTTGACCCGTTTGTACATGGAAACAACTTGTAAACTCTTGTAGGATCATTCTTAGCTCGTTTGAACATGAAAATAATTCATAGCAATTTAAGGCTTCATTCTTGACTCGTTCGAACTTAAAAAGAACTTGTAGCTTCATTCTTGACCCGTTTGTACATGGAAACAACTTGTAAACCCTTGTAGGAGCATTATTGGCTCGTTTGAATATGAAAACAATTCGTTACAATTTGAGCCTTCATTCCTGACTCGTTCGAACTTGTAAACAACTTGTAACTTCATTCTTGACCCGTTTGTACATGGAAACAACTTGTAAACTCTTGTAGGATCATTCTTAGCTCGTTTGAACATGAAAACAATTCATAGCAATTTAAGGTTTCATTCTTGACTCGTTGGAACTTGAAAACAACTTGTAGCTTCATTGTTGACCCGTTTGTACATGGAAACAACTTGTAAACTCTTGTAGGATCATTCTTAACTCATTTGAACATGAAAACAATACGTTGCAATTTGAGCCTTCATTCTTGACTCGTTCGAACTTGAAAATAACTTGTAGCTTCATTCTTGACCCGTTTGTACATGGAAACAACTTGTAAACTCTTGTAGGATCATTCTTAGCTCGTTTGAACATGAAAATAATTCGTAGCAATTTGAGGCTTCATTCTTAACTCGTTCGAACATTAAAACAACTTGTAGCTTCATTCTTAATCCGTTTGTACATGGAAACAACTTGTAAACCCTTGTAGGAGCATTATTGGCTCGTTTGAACAAGAAAACAAGTTGCAACAATTTGAGGCTTCATTCTTCACTCGTTCAAATTTGAAAACAACTTAGAGCTTCATTGTTGACCCGTTTGTATAAGGAAACAACTTGTAAACTATTGTAGGATCATTCTTAGCTCGTTTGAACATGAAAATAATTCCTAGCAATTTAAGGCTTCATTCTTGACTCGTTCGAACTTGAAAACAACTTGTAGCTTCATTCTTGACCCGTTTGTACAAGGAAACAATTTGTAAACTCTTGTAGGATCATTCATAGCTCGTTTGAACATGAAAACAATTTATAGCAATTTAAGGCTTCATTCTTGACTCGTTCGAACTTGAAAACAACTTGTAGCTTCATTCTTGACCCGTTTGTACATGGAAACAACTTGTAAACCCTTGTAGGATCATTCTTAGCTCGTTTGAACATGAAAACAATTCATAGCAATTTAAGGCTTCATTCTTGACTCGTTGGAACTTGAAAACAACTTGTAGCTTCATTCTTGACCCGTTTGTACATGGAAACAACTTGTAAACTCTTTTAAGATCATTCTTAACTCATTTGAACATGAAAATACGTTATAACAATTGGAGGCTTCATTCTTAACTCGTTCAAACTTGAAAAGAACTTGTATCTTCATTCTTGACCCGTTTGTACATGGATACAACTTGTAAACTCTTGTAGGATCATTCTTACCTCGTTTGAACATGAAAACAAATCGTTGCAATTTGAGCCTTGATTCTTGACTCGTTCGAACTTGAAAACAACTTGTAGTTTCATTCTTGACCCGTTTGTACATGGAAACAACTTGTAAACTCTTGTAGGATCATTCTTAGCTCGTTTGAACATGAAAATAATTCATAGCAATTTAAGGCTTCATTCTTGACTCGTTCGAACTTAAAAAGAACTTGTAGCTTCATTCTTGACCCGTTTGTACATGGAAACAACTTGTAAACCCTTGTAGGAGCATTATTGGCTCGTTTGAATATGAAAACAATTCGTTACAATTTGAGCCTTCATTCCTGACTCGTTCTAACTTGTAAACAACTTGTAACTTCATTCTTGACCCGTTTGTACATGGAAACAACTTGTAAACTCTTGTAGGATCATTCTTAGCTCGTTTGAACATGAAAACAATTCATAGCAATTTAAGGTTTCATTCTTGACTCGTTGGAACTTGAAAACAACTTGTAGCTTCATTGTTGACCTGTTTGTACATGGAAACAACTTGTAAACTCTTGTAGGATCATTCTTAACTCATTTGAACATGAAAACAATTCGTTGCAATTTGAGCCTTCATTCTTGACTCGTTCGAACTTGAAAATAACTTGTAGCTTCATTCTTGACCCGTTTGTACATGGAAACAACTTGTAAACTCTTGTAGGATCATTCTTAGCTCGTTTGAACATGAAAATAATTCATAGCAATTTAAGGCTTCATTCTTGACTCGTTCGAACTTAAAAAGAACTTGTAGCTTCATTCTTGACCCGTTTGTACATGGAAACAACTTGTAAACCCTTGTAGGAGCATTATTGGCTCGTTTGAATATGAAAACAATTCGTTACAATTTGAGCCTTCATTCCTGACTCGTTCGAACTTGTAAACAACTTGTAACTTCATTCTTGACCCGTTTGTACATGGAAACAACTTGTAAACTCTTGTAGGATCATTCTTAGCTCGTTTGAACATGAAAACAATTCATAGCAATTTAAGGTTTCATTCTTGACTCGTTGGAACTTGAAAACAACTTGTAGCTTCATTGTTGACCTGTTTGTACATGGAAACAACTTGTAAACTCTTGTAGGATCATTCTTAACTCATTTGAACATGAAAACAATTCGTTGCAATTTGAGCCTTCATTCTTGACTCGTTCGAACTTGAAAATAACTTGTAGCTTCATTCTTGACCCGTTTGTACATGGAAACAACTTGTAAACTCTTGTAGGATCATTCTTAACTCGTTTGAACAAGAAAACAAGTTGCAACAATTTGAGGCTTCATTCTTCACTCGTTCAAATTTGAAAACAACTTAGAGCTTCATTGTTGACCCGTTTGTATAAGGAAACAACTTGTAAACTCTTGTAGGATTATTCTTAGCTCGTTTGAACATGAAAATAATTCATAGCAATTTAAGGGTTCATTCTTGACTCGTTCGAACATGAAAACAACTTGTAGCTTCATTCTTGACCCGTTTGTACATGGAAACAACTTGTAAACTCTTGTAGGATCATTCTTAACTCATTTGAACATGAATATAATTCGTAGCAATTTGAGCCTTCATTCTTGACTCGTTCGAACTTCAAACAACTTGTAGCTTCATTCTTGACCCGTTTGTACACGGAAACAACTTGTAAACCCTTGTAGGATCATTCTTAGCTCGTTTGAACATGAAAACAATTCATAGCAATTTAAGGCTTCATTCTTGACTCGTTGGAACTTGAAAACAACTTGTAGCTTCATTCTTGACCCGTTTGTACATGGAAACAACTTGTAAACTCTTTTAAGATCATTCTTAACTCATTTGAACATGAAAATACGTTGTAACAATTGGAGGCTTCATTCTTAACTCGTTCAAACTTGAAAAGAACTTTTATCTTCATTCTTGACCCGTTTGTACATGGATACAACTTGTAAACTCTTGTAGGATCATTCTTAGCTCGTTTGAACATGAAAACAAATCGTTGCAATTTGAGCCTTGATTCTTGACTCGTTTGAGCTTGAAAACAACTTGTAGTTTCATTCTTGACCCGTTTGTACATGGAAACAACTTGTAAACTCTTGTAGTATCATTCTTAGCTCGTTTGAACATGAAAATAATTCATAGCAATTTAAGGCTTCATTCTTGACTCATTCGAACTTAAAAAGAACTTGTAGCTTCATTCTTGACCCGTTTGTACATGGAAACAACTTGTAAACCCTTGTAGGATCATTCTTAGCTCGTTTGAACATGAAAACAATTCATAGCAATTTAAGGCTTCATTCTTCACTCGTTGGAACTTGAAAACAACTTGTAGCTTCATTCTTGACCCGTTTGTACATGGAAACAACTTGTAAACTCTTTTAAGATCATTCTTAACTCATTTCAACATGAAAATACATTATAACAATTGGAGGCTTCATTCTTAACTCCTTCAAACTTGAAAAGAACTTGTATCTTCATTCTTGACCCGTTTGTACATGGATACAACTTGTAAACTCTTGTAGGATCATTCTTAGCTCGTTTGAACATGAAAACAAATCGTTGCAATTTGAGCCTTGATTCTTGACTCGTTCGAACTTGAAAATAACTTGTAGCTTCATTCTTGACCCGTTTGTACAAGGAAACAGTTTGTAAACTCTTGTAGGATCATTCATAGCTCGTTTGAACATGAAAACAATTTATAGCAATTTAAGGCTTCATTCTTGACTCGTTCGAACTTGAAAACAACTTGTAGCTTCATTCTTGACCCGTTTGTACATGGAAACAACTTGTAAACCCTTGTAGGATCATTCTTAGCTCGTTTGAACATGAAAACAATTCATAGCAATTTAAGGCTTCATTCTTGACTCGTTGGAACTTGAAAACAACTTGTAGCTTCATTCTTGACCCGTTTGTACATGGAAACAACTTGTAAACTCTTTTAAGATCATTCTTAACTCATTTGAACATGAAAATACGTTATAACAATTGGAGGCTTCATTCTTAACTCGTTCAAACTTGAAAAGAACTTGTATCTTCATTCTTGACCCGTTTGTACATGGATACAACTTGTAAACTCTTGTAGGATCATTCTTAGCTCGTTTGAACATGAAAACAAATCGTTGCAATTTGAGCCTTGATTCTTGACTCGTTCGAACTTGAAAACAACTTGTAGTTTCATTCTTGACCCGTTTGTACAAGGAAACAGTTTGTAAACTCTTGTAGGATCATTCATAGCTCGTTTGAACATGAAAACAATTTATAGCAATTTAAGGCTTCATTCTTGACTCGTTCGAACTTGAAAACAACTTGTAGCTTCATTCTTGACCCGTTTGTACATGGAAACAACTTGTAAACCCTTGTAGGATCATTCTTAGCTCGTTTGAACATGAAAACAATTCATAGCAATTTAAGGCTTCATTCTTGACTCGTTGGAACTTGAAAACAACTTGTAGCTTCATTCTTGACCCGTTTGTACATGGAAACAACTTGTAAACTCTTTTAAGATCATTCTTAACTCATTTGAACATGAAAATACGTTATAACAATTGGAGGCTTCATTCTTAACTCGTTCAAACTTGAAAAGAACTTGTATCTTCATTCTTGACCCGTTTGTACATGGATACAACTTGTAAACTCTTGTAGGATCATTCTTAGCTCGTTTGAACATGAAAACAAATCGTTGCAATTTGAGCCTTGATTCTTGACTCGTTCGAACTTGAAAACAACTTGTAGTTTCATTCTTGACCCGTTTGTACATGGAAACAACTTGTAAACTCTTGTAGGATCATTCTTAGCTCATTTGAACATGAAAATAATTCATAGCAATTTAAGGCTTCATTCTTGACTCGTACGAACTTAAAAAGAACTTGTAGCTTCATTCTTGACCCGTTTGTACATGGAAACAACTTGTAAACCCTTGTAGGAGCATTATTGGCTCGTTTGAATATGAAAACAATTCGTTACAATTTGAGCCTTCATTCCTGACTCGTTCGAACTTGTAAACAACTTGTAACTTCATTCTTGACCCGTTTGTACATGGAAACAACTTGTAAACTCTTGTAGGATCATTCTTAGCTCGTTTGAACATGAAAACAATTCATAGCAATTTAAGGTTTCATTCTTGACTCGTTGGAACTTGAAAACAACTTGTAGCTTCATTGTTGACCCGTTTGTACATGGAAACAACTTGTAAACTCTTGTAGGATCATTCTTAACTCATTTGAACATGAAAACAATTCGTTGCAATTTGAGCCTTCATTCTTGACTCGTTCGAACTTGAAAATAACTTGTAGCTTCATTGTTGACCCGTTTGTACATGGAAACAACTTGTGAACTCTTGTAGGATCATTCTTAGCTCGTTTGAACATGAAAATAATTCGTAGCAATTTGAGGCTTCATTCTTAACTCGTTCGAACATTAAAACAACTTGTAGTTTCATTCTTAATCCGTTTGTACATGGAAACAACTTGTAAACCCTTGTAGGAGCATTATTGGCTCGTTTGAACAAGAAAACAAGTTGCAACAATTTGAGGCTTCATTCTTCACTCGTTCAAATTTGAAAACAACTTAGAGCTTCATTGTTGACCCGTTTGTATAAGGAAACAACTTGTAAACTCTTGTAGGATCATTCTTAGCTCGTTTGAACATGAAAATAATTCATAGCAATTTAAGGCTTCATTCTTGACTCGTTCGAACTTGAAAACAACTTGTAGCTTCATTCTTGACCCGTTTGTACATGGAAACAACTTGTAAACTCTTGTAGGATCATTCTTAACTCATTTGAACATGAAAATAATTCGTAGCAATTTGAGCCTTCATTCTTGACTCGTTCGAACTTCAAACAACTTGTAGCTTCATTCTTGACCCGTTTGTACATGGAAACAACTTGTAAACCCTTGTAGGATCATTCTTAGCTCGTTTGAACATGAAAATAATTCATAGCAATTTAAGGCTTCATTCTTGACCCGTTTGTACATGGAAACAACTTGTAAACTCTTTTAAGATCATTCTTAACTCATTTGAACATGAAAATACGTTGTAACAATTGGAGGCTTCATTCTTAACTCGTTCAAACTTGAAAAGAACTTTTATCTTCATTCTTGACCCGTTTGTACATGGATACAACTTGTAAACTCTTGTAGGATCATTCTTAGCTCGTTTGAACATGAAAACAAATCGTTGCAATTTGAGCCTTGATTCTTGACTCGTTTGAGCTTGAAAACAACTTGTAGTTTCATTCTTGACCCGTTTGTACATGGAAACAACTTGTAAACTCTTGTAGTATCATTCTTAGCTCGTTTGAACATGAAAATAATTCATAGCAATTTAAGGCTTCATTCTTGACTCATTCGAACTTAAAAAGAACTTGTAGCTTCATTCTTGACCCGTTTGTACATGGAAACAACTTGTAAACCCTTGTAGGATCATTCTTAGCTCGTTTGAACATGAAAACAATTCATAGCAATTTAAGGCTTCATTCTTCACTCGTTGGAACTTGAAAACAACTTGTAGCTTCATTCTTGACCCGTTTGTACATGGAAACAACTTGTAAACTCTTTTAAGATCATTCTTAACTCATTTCAACATGAAAATACGTTATAACAATTGGAGGCTTCATTCTTAACTCCTTCAAACTTGAAAAGAACTTGTATCTTCATTCTTGACCCGTTTGTACATGGATATAACTTGTAAACTCTTGTAGGATCATTCTTAGCTCGTTTGAACATGAAAACAAATCGTTGCAATTTGAGCCTTGATTCTTGACTCGTTCGAACTTGAAAATAACTTGTAGCTTCATTCTTGACCCGTTTGTACAAGGAAACAGTTTGTAAACTCTTGTAGGATCATTCATAGCTCGTTTGAACATGAAAACAATTTATAGCAATTTAAGGCTTCATTCTTGACTCGTTCGAACTTGAAAACAACTTGTAGCTTTATTCTTGACCCGTTTGTACATGGAAACAACTTGTAAACCCTTGTAGGATCATTCTTAGCTCGTTTGAACATGAAAACAATTCATAGCAATTTAAGGCTTCATTCTTGACTCGTTGGAACTTGAAAACAACTTGTAGCTTCATTCTTGACCCGTTTGTACATGGAAACAACTTGTAAACTCTTTTAAGATCATTCTTAACTCATTTGAACATGAAAATACGTTATAACAATTGGAGGCTTCATTCTTAACTCGTTCAAACTTGAAAAGAACTTGTATCTTCATTCTTGACCCGTTTGTACATGGATACAACTTGTAAACTCTTGTAGGATCATTCTTAGCTCGTTTGAACATGAAAACAAATCGTTGCAATTTGAGCCTTGATTCTTGACTCGTTCGAACTTGAAAACAACTTGTAGTTTCATTCTTGACCCGTTTGTACAAGGAAACAGTTTGTAAACTCTTGTAGGATCATTCATAGCTCGTTTGAACATGAAAACAATTTATAGCAATTTAAGGCTTCATTCTTGACTCGTTCGAACTTGAAAACAACTTGTAGCTTCATTCTTGACCCGTTTGTACATGGAAACAACTTGTAAACCCTTGTAGGATCATTCTTAGCTCGTTTGAACATGAAAACAATTCATAGCAATTTAAGGCTTCATTCTTGACTCGTTGGAACTTGAAAACAACTTGTAGCTTCATTCTTGACCCGTTTGTACATGGAAACAACTTGTAAACTCTTTTAAGATCATTCTTAACTCATTTGAACATGAAAATACGTTATAACAATTGGAGGCTTCATTCTTAACTCGTTCAAACTTGAAAAGAACTTGTATCTTCATTCTTGACCCGTTTGTACATGGATACAACTTGTAAACTCTTGTAGGATCATTCTTAGCTCGTTTGAACATGAAAACAAATCGTTGCAATTTGAGCCTTGATTCTTGACTCGTTCGAACTTGAAAATAACTTGTAGTTTCATTCTTGACCCGTTTGTACATGGAAACAACTTGTAAACTCTTGTAGGATCATTCTTAGCTCGTTTGAACATGAAAATAATTCATAGCAATTTAAGGCTTCATTCTTGACTCGTTCGAACTTAAAAAGAACTTGTAGCTTCATTCTTGACCCGTTTGTACATGGAAACAACTTGTAAACCCTTGTAGGAGCATTATTGGCTCGTTTGAATATGAAAACAATTCGTTACAATTTGAGCCTTCATTCCTGACTCGTTCGAACTTGTAAACAACTTGTAACTTCATTCTTGACCCGTTTGTACATGGAAACAACTTGTAAACTCTTGTAGGATCATTCTTAGCTCGTTTGAACATGAAAACAAATCATAGCAATTTAAGGTTTCATTCTTGACTCGTTAGAACTTGAAAACAACTTGTAGCTTCATTGTTGACCCGTTTGTACATGGAAACAACTTGTAAACTCTTGTAGGATCATTCTTAACTCATTTGAACATGAAAACAATTCGTTGCAATTTGAGCCTTCATTCTTGACTCGTTCGAACTTGAAAATAACTTGTAGCTTCATTGTTGACCCGTTTGTACATGGAAACAACTTGTAAACTCTTGTAGGATCATTCTTAGCTCGTTTGAACATGACAATAATTCGTAGCAATTTGAGGCTTCATTCTTAACTCGTTCGAACATTAAAACAACTTGTAGCTTCATTCTTAATCCGTTTGTACATGGAAACAACTTGTAAACCCTTGTAGGAGCATTATTGGCTCGTTTGAACAAGAAAACAAGTTGCAACAATTTGAGGCTTCATTCTTCACTCGTTCAAATTTGAAAACAACTTAGAGCTTCATTGTTGACCCGTTTGTATAAGGAAACAACTTGTAAACTCTTGTAGGATCATTCTTAGCTCGTTTGAACATGAAAATAATTCATAGCAATTTAAGGCTTCATTCTTGACTCGTTCGAACTTGAAAACAACTTGTAGCTTCATTCTTGACCCGTTTGTACATGGAAACAACTTGTAAACTCTTGTAGGATCATTCTTAACTCATTTGAACATGAAAATAATTCGTAGCAATTTGAGCCTTCATTCTTGACTCGTTCGAACTTCAAACAACTTGTAGCTTCATTCTTGACCCGTTTGTACATGGAAACAACTTGTAAACCCTTGTAGGATCATTCTTAGCTCGTTTGAACATGAAAATAATTCATAGCAATTTAAGGCTTCATTCTTGACTCGTTCGAACTTGAAAACAACTTGTAGCTTCATTCTTGACCCGTTTGTACATGGAAACAACTTGTAAACTCTTGTAGGATCATTCTTAACTCATTTGAACATGAAAATAATTCGTAGCAATTTGAGCCTTCATTCTTGACTCGTTCGAACTTCAAAACAACTTGTAGCTTCATTCTTGACCCGTTTGTACATGGAAACAACTTGTAAACCCTTGTAGGATCATTCTTAGCTCGTTTGAACATGAAAATAATTCATAGCAATTTAAGGCTTCATTCTTGACTCGTTGGAACTTGAAAACAACTTGTAGCTTCATTCTTGACCCGTTTGTACATGGAAACAACTTGTAAACTCTTTTAAGATCATTCTTAACTCATTTGAACATGAAAATACGTTGTAACAATTGGAGGCTTCATTCTTAACTCGTTCAAACTTGAAAAGAACTTGTATCTTCATTCTTGACCCGTTTGTACATGGATACAAATTGTAAACTCTTGTAGGATCATTCTTAGCTCGTTTGAACATGAAAACAAATCGTTGCAATTTGAGCCTTGATTCTTGACTCGTTCGAACTTGAAAACAACTTGTAGATTCATTCTTGACCCGTTTGTACATGGAAACAACTTGTAAACCCTTGTAGGAGCATTATTGGCTCTTTGGACATGAAAACAATTCGTTACAATTTGAGGCTTGATTCTTGACTCGTTCGAACTTGAAAACAACTTGTAGCTTCATTCTTCACCCGTTTGTACATGGATACAACTTGTAAACTCTTGTAGGATCATTCTTAGCTCGTTTGAACATGAAAACAAATCGTTGCAATTTGAGCCTTGATTCTTGACTCGTTCGAACTTGAAAACAACTTGTAGCTTCATTCTTGACCCGTTTGTACAAGGAAACAGTTTGTAAACTCTTGTAGGATCATTCATAGCTCGTTTGAACATGAAAACAATTTATAGCAATTTAAGGCTTCATTCTTGACTCGTTCGAACTTGAAAACAACTTGTAGCTTCATTCTTGACCCGTTTGTACATGGAAACAACTTGTAAACCCTTGTAGGATCATTCTTAGCTCGTTTGAACATGAAAACAGTTCATAGCAATTTAAGGCTTCATTCTTGACTCGTTGGAACTTGAAAACAACTTGTAGCTTCATTCTTGACCCGTTTGTACATGGAAACAACTTGTAAACTCTTTTAAGATCATTCTTAATTCATTTGAACATGAAAATACGTTATAACAATTGGAGGCTTCATTCTTAACTCGTTCAAACTTGAAAAGAACTTGTATCTTCATTCTTGACCCGTTTGTACATGGATACAACTTGTAAACTCTTGTAGGATCATTCTTAGCTCGTTTGAACATGAAAACAAATCGTTGCAATTTGAGCCTTGATTCTTGACTCGTTCGAACTTGAAAACAACTTGTAGTTTCATTCTTGACCCGTTTGTACATGGAAACAACTTGTAAACTCTTGTAGGATCATTCTTAGCTCGTTTGAACATGAAAATAATTCATAGCAATTTAAGGCTTCATTCTTGACTCGTTCGAACTTAAAAAGAACTTGTAGCTTCATTCTTGACCCGTTTGTACATGGAAACAACTTGTAAACCCTTGTAGGAGCATTATTGGCTCGTTTGAATATGAAAACAATTCGTTACAATTTGAGCCTTCATTCCTGACTCGTTCGAACTTGTAAACAACTTGTAACTTCATTCTTGACCCGTTTGTACATGGAAACAACTTGTAAACTCTTGTAGGATCATTCTTAGCTCGTTTGAACATGAAAACAATTCATAGCAATTTAAGGTTTCATTCTTGACTCGTTGGAACTTGAAAACAACTTGTAGCTTCATTGTTGACCCGTTTGTACATGGAAACAACTTGTAAACTCTTGTAGGATCATTCTTAACTCATTTGAACATGAAAACAATTCGTTGCAATTTGAGCCTTCATTCTTGACTCGTTCGAACTTGAAAATAACTTGTAGCTTCATTCTTGACCCGTTTGTACATGGAAACAACTTGTAAACTCTTGTAGGATCATTCTTAGCTCGTTTGAACATGAAAATAATTCGTAGCAATTTGAGGCTTCATTCTTAACTCGTTCGAACATTAAAACAACTTGTAGCTTCATTCTTAATCCGTTTGTACATGGAAACAACTTGTAGGAGCATTATTGGCTCGTTTGAACAAGAAAACAAGTTGCAACAATTTGAGGCTTCATTCTTCACTCGTTCAAATTTGAAAACAACTTAGAGCTTCATTGTTGACCCGTATGTATAAGGAAACAACTTGTAAACTCTTGTAGGATCATTCTTAGCTCGTTTGAACATGAAAATAATTCATAGCAATTTAAGGCCTCATTCTTGACTCGTTCGAACTTGAAAACAACTTGTAGCTTCATTCTTGACCCGTTTGTACATGGAAACAACTTGTAAACTCTTGTAGGATCATTCTTAACTCATTTGAACATGAAAATAATTCGTAGCAATTTGAGCCTTCATTCTTGACTCGTTCGAACTTCAAACAACTTGTAGCTTCATTCTTGACCCGTTTGTACATGGAAACAACTTGTAAACCCTTGTAGGATCATTCTTAGCTCGTTTGAACATGAAAATAATTCATAGCAATTTAAGGCTTCATTCTTGACTCGTTCGAACTTGAAAACAACTTGTAGCTTCATTCTTGACCCGTTTGTACATGGAAACAACTTGTAAACTCTTGTAGGATCATTCTTAACTCATTTGAACATGAAAATAATTCGTAGCAATTTGAGCCTTCATTCTTGACTCGTTCGAACTTCAAAACAACTTGTAGCTTCATTCTTGACCCGTTTGTACATGGAAACAACTTGTAAACCCTTGTAGGATCATTCTTAGCTCGTTTGAACATGAAAACAATTCATAGCAATTTAAGGCTTCATTCTTGACTCGTTGGAACTTGAAAACAACTTGTAGCTTCATTCTTGACCCGTTTGTACATGGAAACAACTTGTAAACTCTTTTAAGATCATTCTTAACTCATTTGAACATGAAAATACGTTGTAACAATTGGAGGCTTCATTCTTAACTCGTTCAAACTTGAAAAGAACTTGTATCTTCATTCTTGACCCGTTTGTACATGGATACAACTTGTAAACTCTTGTAGGATCATTCTTAGCTCGTTTGAACATGAAAACAAATCGTTGCAATTTGAGCCTTGATTCTTGACTCGTTCGAACTTGAAAACAACTTGTAGATTCATTCTTGACCCGTTTGTACATGGAAACAACTTGTAAACCCTTGTAGGAGCATTATTGGCTCGTTTGAACATGAAAACAATTCGTTGCAATTTGAGCCTTCATTCTTGACTCGTTCGAACTTGTAAACAACTTGTAACTTCATTCTTGACCCGTTTGTACATGGAAACAACTTGTAAACTCTTGTAGGATCATTCTTAGCTCGTTTGAACATGAAAACAATTCATAGCAATTTAAGGTTTCATTCTTGACTCGTTGGAACATTAAAACAACTTGTAGCTTCATTCTTAATCCGTTTGTACATGGAAACAACTTGTAAACCCTTGTAGGAGCATTATTGGCTCGTTTGAACAAGAAAACAAGTTGCAACAATTTGAGGCTTCATTCTTCACTCGTTCAAATTTGAAAACAACTTAGAGCTTCATTGTTGACCCGTATGTATAAGGAAACAACTTGTAAACTCTTGTAGGATCATTCTTAGCTCGTTTGAACATGAAAATAATTCATAGCAATTTAAGGCCTCATTCTTGACTCGTTCGAACTTGAAAACAACTTGTAGCTTCATTCTTGACCCGTTTGTACATGGAAACAACTTGTAAACTCTTGTAGGATCATTCTTAACTCATTTGAACATGAAAATAATTCGTAGCAATTTGAGCCTTCATTCTTGACTCGTTCGAACTTCAAACAACTTGTAGCTTCATTCTTGACCCGTTTGTACATGGAAACAACTTGTAAACCCTTGTAGGATCATTCTTAGCTCGTTTGAACATGAAAATAATTCATAGCAATTTAAGGCTTCATTCTTGACTCGTTCGAACTTGAAAACAACTTGTAGCTTCATTCTTGACCCGTTTGTACATGGAAACAACTTGTAAACTCTTGTAGGATCATTCTTAACTCATTTGAACATGAAAATAATTCGTAGCAATTTGAGCCTTCATTCTTGACTCGTTCGAACTTCAAAACAACTTGTAGCTTCATTCTTGACCCGTTTGTACATGGAAACAACTTGTAAACCCTTGTAGGATCATTCTTAGCTCGTTTGAACATGAAAACAATTCATAGCAATTTAAGGCTTCATTCTTGACTCGTTGGAACTTGAAAACAACTTGTAGCTTCATTCTTGACCCGTTTGTACATGGAAACAACTTGTAAACTCTTTTAAGATCATTCTTAACTCATTTGAACATGAAAATACGTTGTAACAATTGGAGGCTTCATTCTTAACTCGTTCAACTTGAAAAGAACTTGTATCTTCATTCCTGACCCGTTTGTACATGGATACAACTTGTAAACTCTTGTAGGATCATTCTTAGCTCGTTTGAACATGAAAACAAATCGTTGCAATTTGAGCCTTGATTCTTGACTCGTTCGAACTTGAAAATAACTTGTAGATTCATTCTTGACCCGTTTGTACATGGAAACAACTTGTAAACCCTTGTAGGAGCATTATTGGCTCGTTTGAACATGAAAACAATTCGTTACAATTTGAGCCTTCATTCTTGACTCGTTCGAACTTGTAAACAACTTGTAACTTCATTCTTGACCCGTTTGTACATGGAAACAACTTGTAAACTCTTGTAGGATCATTCTTAGCTCGTTTGAACATGAAAACAATTCATAGCAATTTAAGATTTCATTCTTGACTCGTTGGAACTTGAAAACAACTTGTAGCTTCATTGTTGACCCGTTTGTACATGGAAACAACTTGTAAACCCTTGTAGGAGCATTATTGGCTCGTTTGAATATGAAAATAATTCGTTACAATTTGAGCCTTCATTCCTGACTCGTTCGAACTTGTAAACAACTTGTAACTTCATTCTTGACCCGTTTTTACATGGAAACAACTTGTAAACTCTTGTAGGATCATTCTTAGCTCGTTTGAACATGAAATCAATTCATAGCAATTTAAGGTTTCATTCTTGACTCGTTGGAACTTGAAAACAACTTGTAGCTTCATTGTTGACCCGTTTGTACATGGAAACAACTTGTAAACTCTTGTAGGATCATTCTTAACTCATTTGAACATGAAAACAATTCGTTGCAATTTGAGCCTTCATTCTTGACTCGTTCGAACTTGAAAATAACTTGTAGCTTCATTCTTGACCCGTTTGTACATGGAAACAACTTGTAAACTCTTGTAGGATCATTCTTAGCTCGTTTGAACATGAAAATAATTCGTAGCAATTTGAGGCTT
This sequence comes from Oenanthe sinensis, assembly GCA_028671895.1. Lineage (NCBI taxonomy): Eukaryota > Viridiplantae > Streptophyta > Magnoliopsida > Apiales > Apiaceae > Oenanthe > Oenanthe sinensis. Next base: position 28,930,929 of record CM053799.1, on the reverse strand, counting down.
CATTCTTAACTCGTTCGAACATTAAAACAACTTGTAGCTTCATTCTTAATCCGTTTGTACATGGAAACAACTTGTAAACCCTTGTAGGAGCATTATTGGCTCGTTTGAACAAGAAAACAAGTTGCAACAATTTGAGGCTTCATTCTTCACTCGTTCAAATTTAAAAACAACTTAGAGCTTCATTGTTGACCCGTTTGTATAAGGAAACAACTTGTAAACTCTTGTAGGATCATTCTTAGCTTGTTTCAACATGAAAATAATTCATAGCAATTTAAGGCTTCATTCTTGACTCGTTCGAACTTGAAAACAACTTGTAGCTTCATTCTTGACCCGTTTGTACATGGAAACAACTTGTAAACTCTTGTAGGATCATTCTTAACTCATTTGAACATGAAAATAATTCGTAGCAATTTGAGCCTTCATTCTTGACTCGTTCGAACTTCAAACAACTTGTAGCTTCATTCTTGACCCGTTTGTACATGGAAACAACTTGTAAACCCTTGTAGGATCATTCTTAGCTCGTTTGAACATGAAAATAATTCATAGCAATTTAAGGCTTCATTCTTGACTCGTTCGAACTTGAAAACAACTTGTAGCTTCATTCTTGACCCGTTTGTACATGGAAACAACTTGTAAACTCTTGTAGGATCATTCTTAACTCATTTGAACATGAAAATAATTCGTAGCAATTTGAGCCTTCATTCTTGACTCGTTCGAACTTCAAAACAACTTGTAGCTTCATTCTTGACCCGTTTGTACATGGAAACAACTTGTAAACCCTTGTAGGATCATTCTTAGCTCGTTTGAACATGAAAACAATTCATAGCAATTTAAGGCTTCATTCTTGACTCGTTGGAACTTGAAAACAACTTGTAGCTTCATTCTTGACCCGTTTGTACATGGAAACAACTTGTAAACTCTTTTAAGATCATTCTTAACTCATTTGAACATGAAAATACGTTGTAACAATTGGAGGCTTCATTCTTAACTCGTTCAAACTTGAAAAGAACTTGTATCTTCATTCTTGACCCGTTTGTACATGGATACAACTTGTAAACTCTTGTAGGATCATTCTTAGCTCGTTTGAACATGAAAACAAATCGTTGCAATTTGAGCCTTGATTCTTGACTTGTTCGAACTTGAAAACAACTTGTAGATTCAGTCTTGACCCGTTTGTACATGGAAACAACTTGTAAACCCTTGTAGGAGCATTATTGGCTCGTTTGAACATGAAAACAATTCGTTACAATTTGAGCCTTCATTCTTGACTCGTTCGAACTTGTAAACAACTTGTAACTTCATTCTTGACCCGTTTGTACATGGAAACAACTTGTAAACTCTTGTAGGATCATTCTTAGCTCGTTTGAACATGAAAACAATTCATAGCAATTTAAGGTTTCATTCTTGACTCGTTGGAACTTGAAAACAACTTGTAGCTTCATTGTTGACCCGTTTGTACATGGAAACAACTTGTAAACTCTTGTAGGATCATTCTTAACTCATTTGAACATGAAAACAATTCGTTGCAATTTGAGCCTTCATTCTTGACTCGTTCGAATTTGAAAACAACTTGTAGCTTCATTCTTGACCCGTTTGTACATGGAAACAACTTCTAAACTCTTGTAGGATCATTCTTAGCTCGTTTGAACATGAAAACAATTCATAGTAATTTAAGGCTTCATTCTTGACTCGTTGGAACTTGAAAACAACTTGTAGCTTCATTCTTGACCCGTTTGTACATGGAAACATCTTTTAAACTCTTGTAGGATCATTCTTAACTCATTTGAACATGAAAAAAATTCGTAGCAATTTCAGGCTTCATTCTTAACTCGTTCGAACAATAAAACAACTTGTAGCTTCATTCTTAATCCGTTTGTACATGGAAACAACTTGTAAACCCTTGTAGGAGCATTATTGGCTCGTTCGAACATGAAAACAAGTTGCAACAATTTGAGGCTTCATTCTTCACTCGTTCAAACTTGAAAACAACTTAGAGCTTCATTGTTGACCTGTTTGTACAAGGAAACAACTTGTAAACTCTTGTAGGATCATTCTTAGCTCGTTTGAACATGAAAACATTTCATAGCAATTTAAGGCTTCATTCTTGACACATTGGAACTTGAAAACAACTTGTAGCTTCATTCTTGACCTGTTTTTACATGAAAACAACTTGTAAACTCTTGTAGGATCATTCTTAACTCATTTGAACATGAAAAAAATTCGTAGCAATTTGAGGCTTCATTCTTAACTCGTTCGAACATTAAAACAACTTGTAGCTTCATTCTTAATCCGTTTGTACATGGAAACAACTTGTAAACCCTTGTAGGAGCATTATTGGCTCGTTTGAATAAGAAAACAAGTTGCAACAATTTGAGGCTTCATTCTTCACTCGTTCAAATTTGAAAACAACTTAGAGCGTCATTGTTGACCCGTTTGTACAAGGAAACAACTTGTAAACTCTTGTAGGATCATTCTTAGCTCGTTTGAACATGAAAATATTTCATAGCAATTTAAGGCTTCATTCTTGACTCGTTCGAACTTGAAAACAACTTGTAGCTTCATTCTTGACCCGTTTGTACATGGAAACAACTTGTAAACTCTTGTAGGATCATTCTTAACTCATTTGAACATGAAAATAATTCGTAGCAATTTGAGCCTTCATTCTTGACTCGTTCGAACTTCAAAACAACTTGTAGCTTCATTCTTGACCCGTTTGTACATGGAAACAACTTGTAAACCCTTGTAGGATCATTCTTAACTCGTTTGAACATGAAAACAATTCATAGTAATTTAAGGCTTCATTCTTGACCCGTTTGTACATGGAAACAACTTGTAAACTCTTTTAAGATCATTCTTAACTCATTTGAACATGAAAATACGTTGTAACAATTGGAGGCTTCATTCTTAACTCGTTCAAACTTGAAAAGAACTTGTATCTTCATTCTTGACCCGTTTGTACATGGATACAACTTGTAAACTCTTGTAGGATCATTCTTAGCTCGTTTGAACATGAAAACACATCGTTGCAATTTGAGCCTTGATTCTTGACTCGTTCGAACTTGAAAACAACTTGTAGTTTCATTCTTGACCCGTTTGTACATGGAAACAACTTGTAAACTCTTGTAGGATCATTCTTAGCTAGTTTGAACATGAAAATAATTCATAGCAATTTAAGGCTTCATTCTTGACTCGTTCGAACTTAAAAAGAACTTGTAGCTTCATTCTTGACCCGTTTGTACATGGAAACAACTTGTAAACCCTTGTAGGAGCATTATTGGCTCGTTTGAATGTTACCAGGATTGCGACTAATGTTTCTTTTGCTATATCTTTTGTGTATGGTTTTAACACATATAGTGAAAGACGAGCCCTTTGGTCTGATTTAAAAACTTTTTCAGCAGATATTTCAGACTCAAATGGAAATTTTTTGCACCCATGGTGTTTGTTGGGCGATTTTAATGTATGTTTGAAGCTGGATGAATCTAATAGGGTGACTAGTTTTAATGCTGGAATGTTGGAGTTTCGAGACTTCTTTACAGACTTGGGTTTATCTGATTTGCGGCATCATGGGCAATTCTATACCTGGTGGGATAGTAGTTGTCACTACCCTCTTCGGAGGAAATTGGATCGAATAATGGTTAATGATATTTGGTTGCGGAAATTCTCTTTATCCCTGGCTTGTTTCTTACCTAGAGGCTTATCTGATCATAGCCCGGCTGTGGTAGATATGGGCATCCCCTATGTCCAAATCAAGAAACCTTTTCAATTCTTCCAACATCTTTTTGAAGAGCCTGCTTTTATGAGTACAGTTAGCAACTCTTGGAATGTGAATATACAAGGTGACCCATGGTTTATTCTAACAGGAAAATTGAAGTTGTTGAAGGGTGCTCTAAAACGTATGAATCATGAGGTGGGGAATCTTCATAGTGCTGTAACGGAGGCTCGAACTTCTCTTCTGGGTTTTCAAGCTAATTTGCCAATAAATCCCTCAATAGCTCAGTTTATGGAAGAAGAACGTCTTTGCTATGTTCTTCATAAAGCCTTATCTGCAGAAGAGCAATTTCTTCGACAAAAATCACGTATTAAGTGGTTGGACAAAGGTGATAAAAATAACAAGTACTTCTTCAATAGTTGCAGAGGCAACTGGAATCAAAATAAAATTTTAGTTCTTGAAGATGATCTTGGTTTCTCCCACACTAGTCACTAGAATATTTCTAGTACGGCTGTTCAGTACTTTGAAAATTTATTAGGAAGAGAAGAGGAAGTCCATGCCTTCCCTTCTAATCTGCATCTCCCAAGCCTCACAGATGAACAAAAAGAAAGCCTTATTCAACCTTTTACAGCTGATGAAGTGTTTACAACTTTCAAGAGAATGGCAAAGAATAAAAGTCCGGGTCCGGATGGCTTCACTCCTGAATTTTTCACTGGCACATGGCATATCACGGGTCCAGATGTAGTGAATGGTATCTTGTACTTTTTTACTCATTATAAACTGCCCAGAATTGTAAACTCCACAGCCATTGCATTGATTCCAAAACAAGAAAACTCTTCTCATATGTCGCATTTCAGACCTATCTCTTGTTGCAATGTCCTTTACAAATGCATAGCAAAAATGTTAGCCTCACGGCTAAAACCGATTCTGAGTAGCATTATTTCTTCTAGTCAATCTGCATTCATTCCCCATAGATGTATTGGTGACAATATAATGTTGGCACAATCTTTATGCAGAGATTATCACTTACAAACAGGTCCTCCCAGATGCACTTTTAAGCTTGATATACACAAGGCATTCGACTCCCTAAATTGGAATTTCCTCTTCAAAGCTTTGGAATTAATGGAGTTTCCTCAGGTTTTTCTTCTTTGGTTGAAAACTTGTATCTCATCAGCTATGATTTCTATAAAGATTAACGGAGCTTTAGAGGGTTATTTTGCTGCAAAATTAGGTCTTCGACAAGGAGACCCTTTGTCTCCAGCCCTTTTCGTGATTGCTATGGAGGTTTTTTCTGCTTGCATTCGTAAAACGACATCTCAACCAGATTTTGGCTTTCATTGGAGATCAAAACCAGTCGGCATTACTCATCTAATTTTTGCAGATGACATTCTCATGTTTTGTAAGGGAGAAGAAGAATCTATTAAATTGCTATTTGAAGGAGTTTATGAATTTGCAAATGCTTCTGGCCTTCGTCCAAACTCTGCAAAGAGTCGATGTTTTTTCAGCAGTGTTCAACAAAGTCTAGTTGATTATTCCCTAAACTTGACTGGGTTTCAGAGGGGTTTTCTTCCCATAAAATACTTGGGGCTGCCACTTCTAACCAGTAAACTCTCAGCTCGTGATTGTTTGCCACTAATTCAAAGATTGGGTGCAAAAGTGGAAAAATGGACTTGTCGCTTCTTGAGTTTTGCTGGGCGCTTACAACTTATCAAAGCTATTTTGTTCGGCATACAAAACTATTGGTCTTTGTATTTGTTCTTACCCAAACAGGTGCTTAAAAAGCTGGTTTCTATGTTCTCTAAATTTCTTTGGGGAGGCACATCAACCACTTCTTGTCACTACAAAGTGTCTTGGCGACAATGCTGTCTTCCTAAAGCTGAGGGGGGACTTGGGATTAGAGACCCAGTTGAATGGAATCGTGCTACCATTTTGTATCAGGTATGGCGTATCATCCAACCTGATGCATCATCTTTATGGATTTTATGGCTCCATCAAGCTCTCTTCCGAAATAAATCGTTTTGGACATCAGAAATGCCCTCAGCTTGTCCATGGTGTGTTAGAAAACTACTCAATGCTAGGCCTCAAGCTCTGCAACATCTCCATTTTCAAGTGGGGAGGGAATCAAATTTCTTACTTTGGCATGATCCATGGTTACGTAGAGAACCGTTGATTAACAGATTCCACCCAAGTATTGTTTCGACAATGGAATCATCAAATTTGGCTGTAGTTTCTTCTTTTATTCGGAATGGTGTCTGGGATCCGCATCCTTCTACTCATGTCTTGGCCATTGATCTTCGTAGAGAGATTTTCCAACAGCGAATTTACGCTAGGGACGACATTCTCTGGGATGGACAGACCTTCTCCTCTTTAAAACTCACTGATATTTGGAACTCGATTAGGCAAAATGCTACCTCCCAACCATGGCTCTCAGCAGTTTGGCACACTTATGCAATACCCAGGTGTTCGGTTTTCTTATGGTTGGCTTTTCAAAACAGATTGCTAACCTTTGATCGAATGCAAAGATTCAATATGCATGTAGACATCACTTGTGTTTTATGTCAAACTAATGCAGAATCAGTGAAGCACCTTTTCTCAGAATGTAATTACGCAAAGATTCTCTTACAAGAATGTCCCATTCAAATGCTTACAAATTGGGAAGATTTTCTAGCTGGCCGTTTTACTCCGGGGACTACATCTCAATTGCAAAGATTAATTGTATATCTTTATCTAGCTATTACAGTTTACGTTATTTGGAGGGAACGAAATTCTAAACTGCACAATCCAAGCCATACCATTAGTTTATTGCGAATGCACAAAGCTATAAAGCAAATGGTGAGGGAAAAATTATTCACATGTGCTACATTTCGAAGGAAAATTCAGCAACACAGATCTTTAGTTTTATTATTGTATTAACCGTGTGGGCTGTAATTCAATGAAGTTCTTTAGGTATTTTCTTTGACTTGCCAAGTTTTAAAGATTTGGAGGCTGTTCCTTTTCTTTGTGGCCTAGGGTATGCCCTAGTATTTTGTTTCTTTTCTTGTTGGCTCTATAAAATTTAGTACTTAGCAAAAAAAAAAAAACAATTCGTTACAATTTGAGCCTTCATTCTTGACTCGTTCGAACTTGTAAACAACTTGTAACTTCATTCTTGACCCGTTTGTACATGGAAACAACTTGTAAACTCTTGTAGGATCATTCTTACCTCATTTGAACATGAAAACAATTCATAGCAATTTAAGGTTTCATTCTTGACTCGTTGGAACTTGAAAACAACTTGTAGCTTCATTGTTGACCCGTTTGTACATGGAAACAACTTGTAAACTCTTGTAGGATCATTCTTACCTCATTTGAACATGAAAACAATTCATTGCAATTTGAGCCTTCATTCTTGACTCGTTCGAACTTGAAAACAACTTGTAGCTTCATTCTTGACCCGTTTGTACATGGAAACAACTTCTAAACTCTTGTACGATCATTCTTAGCTCGTTTGAACATGAAAACAATTCATAGTAATTTAAGGCTTCATTCTTGACTCGTTGGAACTTGAAAACAACTTGTAGCTTCATTTTTGACCCGTTTGTACATGGAAACAACTTTTAAACTCTTGTAGGATCATTCTTAACTCATTTGAACATGAAAAAAATTCGTAGCAATTTCAGGCTTCATTCTTAACTCGTTCGAACAATAAAACAACTTGTAGCTTCATTCTTAATCCGTTTGTACATGGAAACAACTTGTAAACCCTTGTAGGAGCATTATTGGCTCGTTCGAACATGAAAACAAGTTGCACCAATTTGAGGCTTTATTCTTCACTCGTTCAAACTTGAAAACAACTTAGAGCTTCATTGTTGACCTGTTTATACAAGGAAACAACTTGTAAACTCTTGTAGGATCATTCTTAGCTCATTTGAACATGAAAACATTTCATAGCAATTTAAGGCTTCATTCTTGACACGTTGGAACTTGAAAACAACTTGTAGCTTCATTCTTGACCTGTTTTTATAAGAAAACAACTTGTAAACTCTTGTAGGATTATTCTTAACTCATTTGAACATGAAAAAAATTCGTAGCAATTTGAGGCTTCATTCTTAACTCGTTCGAACATTAAAACAACTTGTAGCTTCATTCTTAATCCGTTTGTACATGGAAACAACTTGTAAACCCTTGTAGGAGAATTATTGGCTCGTTTGAACAAGAAAACAAGTTGCAACAATTTGAGGCTTCATTCTTCACTCGTTCAAATTTGAAAACAACTTAGAGCTTCATTGTTGACCCGTTTGTACAAGGAAACAACTTGTAAACTCTTGTAGGATCATTCTTAGCTCGTTTGAACATGAAAATAATTCATAGCAATTTAAGGCTTCATTCTTGACTCGTTCGAACTTGAAAACAACTTGTAGCTTCATTCTTGACCCGTTTGTACATGGAAACAACTTGTAAACTCTTGTAGGATCATTCTTAACTCATTTGAACATGAAAATAATTCGTAGCAATTTGAGCCTTCATTCTTGACTCGTTCGAACTTCAAACAACTTGTAGCTTCATTCTTGACCCGTTTGTACATGGAAACAACTTGTAAACTCTTGTAGGATCATTCTTAACTCATTTGAACATGAAAATAATTCGTAGCAATTTGAGCCTTCATTCTTGACTCGTTCGAACATCAAAACAACTTGTAGCTTCATTCTTGACCCGTTTGTACATGGAAACAACTTGTAAACCCTTGTAGGATCATTCTTAGCTCGTTTGAACATGAAAACAATTCATAGCAATTTAAGGCTTCATTCTTGACTCGTTGGAACTTGAAAACAACTTGTAGCTTCATTCTTGACCCGTTTGTACATGGAAACAACTTATAAACTCTTTTAAGATCATTCTTAACTCATTTGAACATGAAAATACGTTGTAACAATTGGAGGCTTCATTCTTAACTCGTTCAAACATGAAAAGAACTTGTATCTTCATTCTTGACCCGTTTGTACATGGATACAACTTGTAAACTCTTGTACGATCATTCTTAGCTCGTTTGAACATGAAAACAAATCGTTGCAATTTGAGCCTTGATTCTTGACTCGTTCGAACTTGAAAACAACTTGTAGATTCATTCTTTACCCGTTTGTACATGGAAACAACTTGTAAACCCTTGTAAGAGCATTATTGGCTCGTTTGAACATGAAAACAATTCGTTACAATTTGAGCCTTCATTCTTGACTCGTTCGAACTTGTAAACAACTTGTAACTTCATTCTTGACCCGTTTGTACATGGAAACAACTTGTAAACTCTTGTAGGATCATTCTTAGCTCGTTTGAACATGAAAACAATTCATAGCAATTTAAGGTTTCATTCTTGACTCGTTGGAACTTGAAAACAACTTGTAGCTTCATTGTTGACCCGTTTGTACATGGAAACAACTTGTAAACTCTTGTAGGATCATTCTTAACTCATTTGAACATGAAAACAATTCGTTGCAATTTGAGCCTTCATTCTTGACTCGTTCGAACTTGAAAACAACTTGTAGCTTCATTCTTGACCCGTTTGTACATGGAAACAACTTCTAAACTCTTGTAGGATCATTCTTAGCTCGTTTGAACATGAAAACAATTCATAGTAATTTAAGGCTTCATTCTTGACTCGTTGGAACTTGAAAACAACTTGTAGCTTCATTCTTGACCCGTTTGTACATGGAAACAACTTGTAAACTCTTGTAGGATCATTCTTAACTCATTTGAACATGAAAATAATTCGTAGCAATTTGAGCCTTCATTCTTGACTCGTTCGAACATCAAAACAACTTGTAGCTTCATTCTTGACCCGTTTGTACATGGAAACAACTTGTAAACCCTTGTAGGATCATTCTTAGCTCGTTTGAACATGAAAACAATTCATAGCAATTTAAGGCTTCATTCTTGACTCGTTGGAACTTGAAAACAACTTGTAGCTTCATTCTTGACCCGTTTGTACATGGAAACAACTTATAAACTCTTTTAAGATCATTCTTAACTCATTTGAACATGAAAATACGTTGTAACAATTGGAGGCTTCATTCTTAACTCGTTCAAACATGAAAAGAACTTGTATCTTCATTCTTGACCCGTTTGTACATGGAAACAACTTCTAAACTCTTGTAGGATCATTCTTAGCTCGTTTGAACATGAAAACAATTCATAGCAATTTAAGGTTTCATTCTTGACTCGTTGGAACTTGAAAACAACTTGTAGCTTCATTGTTGACCCGTTTGTACATGGAAACAACTTGTAAACTCTTGTAGGATCATTCTTAACTCATTTGAACATGAAAACAATTCGTTGCAATTTGAGCCTTCATTCTTGACTCGTTCGAACTTGAAAACAACTTGTAGCTTCATTCTTGACCCGTTTGTACATGGAAACAACTTCTAAACTCTTGTAGGATCATTCTTAGCTCGTTTGAACATGAAAACAATTCATAGTAATTTAAGGCTTCATTCTTGACTCGTTGGAACTTGAAAACAACTTGTAGCTTCATTCTTGACCCGTTTGTACATGGAAACAACTTTTAAACTCTTGTAGGATCATTCTTAACTCATTTGAACATGAAAAAAATTCGTAGCAATTTCAGGCTTCATTCTTAACTCGTTCGAACAATAAAACAACTTGTAGCTTCATTCTTAATCCATTTGTACATGGAAACAACTTGTACACCCTTGTAGGAGTATTATTGGCTCGTTCGAACATGAAAACAAGTTGCAACAATTTGAGGCTTTATTCTTCACTCTTTCAAACTTGAAAACAACTTAGAGCTTCATTGTTGACCTGTTTGTACAAGGAAATAACTTATAAACTCTTGTAGGATCATTCTTAGCTCGTTTGAACATGAAAACATTTCATAGCAATTTAAGGCTTCATTCTTGACACGTTGGAACTTGAAAACAACTTGTAGCTTCATTCTTGACCTGTTTTTACAAGAAAACAACTTGTAAACTCTTGTAGGATTATTCTTAACTCATTTGAACATGAAAAAAATTCGTAGCAATTTGAGGCTTCATTCTTAACTCGTTCGAACATTAAAACAACTTGTAGCTTCATTCTTAATCCGTTTGTACATGGAAACAACTTGTAAACCCTTGTAGGAGAATTATTGGCTCGTTTGAACAAGAAAACAAGTTGCAACAATTTGAGGCTTCATTCTTCACTCGTTCAAATTTGAAAACAACTTAGAGCTTCATTGTTGACCCGTTTATACAAGGAAACAACTTGTAAACTCTTGTAGGATCATTCTTAGCTCGTTTGAACATGAAAATAATTCATAGCAATTTAAGGCTTCATTATTGACTCTTTCGAACTTGAAAACAACTTGTAGCTTCATTCTTGACCCGTTTGTACATGGAAACAACTTGTAAACTCTTGTAGGATCATTCTTAACTCATTTGAACATGAAAATAATTCGTAGCAATTTGAGCCTTCATTCTTGACTCGTTCGAACTTCAAACAACTTGTAGCTTCATTCTTGACCCGTTTGTACATGGAAACAACTTGTAAACCCTTGTAGGATCATTCTTAGCTCGTTTGAACATGAAAATAATTCATAGCAATTTAAGGCTTCATTCTTGACTCGTTCGAACTTGAAAACAACTTGTAGCTTCATTCTTGACCCGTTTGTACATGGAAACAACTTGTAAACTCTTGTAGGATCATTCTTAACTCATTTGAACATGAAAATAATTCGTAGCAATTTGAGCCTTCATTCTTGACTCGTTCGAACTTCAAAACAACTTGTAGCTTCATTCTTGACCCGTTTGTACATGGAAACAACTTGTAAACCCTTGTAGGATCATTCTTAGCTCGTTTGAACATGAAAACAATTCATAGCAATTTAAGGCTTCATTCTTGACTCGTTGGAACTTGAAAACAACTTGTAGCTTCATTCTTGACCCGTTTGTACATGGAAACAACTTGTAAACTCTTTTAAGATCATTCTTAACTCATTTGAACATGAAAATACGTTGTAACAATTGGAGGCTTCATTCTTAACTCGTTCAAACTTGAAAAGAACTTGTATCTTCATTCTTGACCCGTTTGTACATGGATACAACTTGTAAACTCTTGTAGGATCATTCTTAGCTCGTTTGAACATGAAAACAAATCGTTGCAATTTGAGCCTTGATTCTTGACTCGTTCGAACTTGAAAACAACTTGTAGATTCATTTTTTACCCGTTTGTACATGGAAACAACTTGTAAACTGTGGCGCCCTCCCGACCCGGGGTCTAGATCGGGGCGTCACTGACACTCTAAATGCATGCACCCTAATTAACAATAATAGAAAATACGCATAAATATGACCCCGACTACTAACCTGGATCTTTCAAGGTAATGGTATGAAACAAGCACACTACTTCATTCATTTATATTTAAATTTACAGTAACAAAATAATATTACAACTCCTGAAACATCTCAAGATCTACTAATAAAATACAAGACTAAACAAAGTCTTTTCCTTCCAACTCTGCCTCGATCCTACCTGTTCCCTCTCAGCCAGCCTAGCAAAGTTCATGTAAGACATGTTCTTCCGAGCAGTCTGCTTAATACGGACCATGATTCTCAAAAGCTGTAGATGTTAGAAAATAAAAGGATGAGCTACAAAAGCTCAGCAAGTAACCATACTGGTAAAAAAAAAAAACAGTTCTACAGGCTTATATATAATTTAAACAAAATCTTTTGCTCAAAACCATGCTTTAAATCATTACTGGACCTCATTGTCCCAAAATTGTAATTAACATACTAGTCAGGGTAATCATTACTCGCAAAACTTTCTTTTATAAAACTGCTGGCAGGGTTAAACAATTTCAATAACTGGTACAGAATAAACAAGAAGCTGGAAAGTAATAACCAGGTGTAAGTATAAAAGTAATCTGCAGGGTTAGCTGGATAACAGGAAATAATGTATAACAATTGAAACAAGGTGAAGTCAAGATATGACTGACAGTTTAAGCTGAAAAGAAGGGCATGATATAACAGGGCATTTTAATTCTCATTATTAATCATTTCAAAGTTCATTTATATAAAACTGTCCTTTCATTAGGACTGATTCTTTCAAAACATCTTATAAAACTGTCCTCTCATTAGGACCTTGCTTTTCAAATCATCTATAAAATTGTCCTTTCATTAGGACCTTTACTTTTCAAATCATTTATAAAACTGTCCTCTCATTAGGACCTTTTCTGTTTAAAACAATCATTTTGGTTGAAGTTTTCTCACAACGCCAGACAATACGGGTGATCAGCCACGTAAAGTCCCCATAACGGACTAAAGTCCCTCTGGACATAAGGAGTACTCATAAAGGCACTTATTGCCATTGGCCTTGGGCTATCTCATTATAGCCATTGACTATCTCATTATAGTCTACACATAAAAAGTGCTGGACCGGCGTCACTCGGCCTCTTACGCCTCCAACCTATAGGAATCCGCAGAAACCATTTTGATCGGAATTCCTATAATAACCAAAACCTTTCTTTTTAAAGTTACCAAATCATTTGATGAAAAAGACTTCTTGAAAGTCGGATTTCATATTTAAATCTCTTTTTAAAGATCATTAGACAGAGGTAAAGTTTATTTCAAGATATGTCTCAAAACAAGTTGCTGTTGTAGTAAGGTAAGCTGAGATCATAAACTGGGAATCAAAAACAAGTTAAGTTGTGAAGTCAAGGTTGCAAGATTAATTCACAGGATAGTAAAGTGTTTTGAAAACAGTTGCAAGGCATTTATTCATGACAGTAGTTAGGCAATAGTAAAATGGTAAATTCAGGATAAAAGTTTAAGGAAACGTAGTTAAGGAAAATGGTAACAGCTTAAGTCACAGTTCAATGTCACTGGGTTAAGACTTTTAAGACTAGTTTATAAGTTGTAGATAACAGTTCAGGGATTGAAAAGTTTAAAGTTCAATTGAATCTGACATAAGGTTGCAGTTAAGTAAAGCAATTAAAGTAGGACATGATATAGTTTAAAACAGTTGAAACAAGGTATTATAGTTGCAGGGTCATAAAGTAGTTTATAAAACAGTTCACTATGCAGTTCATAAAACAGTGTTTAAGTTGAAAGAGATTAGGCAGTAGTTACTTGCCTCAAACAAAGAATGCTACAGCTGTGGAACAGGTAGATCGTCTACACCAGACACTAACTCTCTACTTTAGCCTTCCCTTTGTCCTTCACCTCAATATCCTTCGTAGCTACACATAAATAATACTATTTCAGTATCTTATAAACTCTCGACGTTCTCATTAACGTCTAACTATTCTACCCTTTCGTTAACTGTAACCCTTTAACACACATATATAATGCATAGTAGACATATTCTACTATTCAATCACTTCTATACTAGCAAACAAGTAGCATATAGACACATATATTGATCCACAGTATTCCTGACTGATAGTCTTTCCTATACAGAATTGGGGTGCCAATAGTGTTTTACAAAATCACTTTAGTTTTTAGAAATTTTGGCAGCACCTCCCCTGTAATTGGAGCTGCCTGTCGGAATACAACCGACCCAAACAATCATTCAAACATCCAATCAAATAGGAATACATACAAACATATATATAATCCAAGAAATTCCTATCAATTATCACAGTTCAACTCACACCACTGTATAATTACTACCTTGAGCCATATATACACAATCTTCCACATCTCATTCAAATTACTATGTACAAAATACAAAGCAATTAGCTCATTATCTAGACATGGCATTTAGCATCCAACCAAGTCAAATTTATACTGCTATTAGTCCAAATTCGAACATAGTAAAATATGCAAAGTTTTAAAATTTCAATTGCCAAACCAATTAATTCTCAAAACTATACACCAATCGATTTTATAACTATAAACATGGCAACCATATCAAATTCACACTAATGCACATATACCATATTATTTTCGAATTAACACATGCATATACACTAGATATTCGAAATGACATAATAGTAAGATCATTTAGCATTTTAGTACATTCTTAACTACTCTAGGCTCTTGATAAACATTACTGGCTTCACCTTCACATACTCTATATTCAATTCACATATATATATATTTGTTCGGAAATTGAGTAACACAATCGGAAAATGCAAAAACAAATCTGCAGTTTGACATGCATCTCGAATTAATAGCAAAAATAGACATGCACGCCACATATGTTATAAATCATAACTAGTAGCAACTGCAAAAATCAAAAACAAGACTGATTCGAACAATTGTAGCCGGAAAAATAAAAATCGAACTTAAATGCTACATGCAATCCCATCTAAGCTAGCTAGCAGCAAGAACATCACATTAGCATAGTAATTTCGATGTGGTAGGCTCAGGTTTGCCATCACAGCCCTCCACCGGCTCGCCGGAGGCTCACCGCCGGTGGGGCAAAATCCGGAGGTTCTCGATTTTCGAGCTTCCTTCACGAATTCTACCGATCTTCTTATTTACAACTCAATTTAGAACCTAGGAGCATGATTACGACTCTATAATCCATTGCATGCGACTTTCCCGATCAAATACATATATGCCGTGCACACAGAGACCCACAGTTACATGCAACGCTCGAGGGAAGGTAATATGCAACAATACAAGTCGGGTATTAGTACCCGATCAACATCTAGCAAGAAATATCACCCAAACTATGGAAGTAACAAGAAATCGCAGAGAACTAGAGAGAAAATATGCAGGACCTGAGCAACTCGATGCAGGGCAAAGAAATGAGGTGGGCGGTGGCTGTTTTAACAAAATAAGGTCAAGGGCAAACTAGTAAATTCACATATACTGATTTCTAAATTAAAAACGATTCAAAAATCGAATTTTGATAGAAACAGAGTACAAGAATAACTTTTATATTTTTAAAATAAAGATCATGAATTTAGAAGCTTCCCCATATTTTTGAAATATTTTTCTGATGAGTAAATATTTAATTAAAAATCTTTGAAGTTTTAGCACAGAAATAGAAAATAAGAGTAAGAAAATCTTTAAAAATACATTTGGGCTCGAATAAAATAAACTTCTATTTTTCACAAGTCTCAAAATATTTAAGAAACATTTTGAAACAGGTTTCATGATTTTTGGACATTCCAATAATTAAATATGGAATTTAGAAGAGTAATATCTCTAGAATAAAACAGGAATGAAAAATTTATATAAAATCACTAAGACTAGAATTAAATACATCACCATTTTTAGAAAGTCTCTAAAATCACATAGGAGCTACATATAAAATTTCATAATTATTGGACACACCAATAATTTTATAAAAATCAAACGGTTACTCAATTAAGCATGAAAAATCAATTAATCACTTAATTAAAACACTTGAGCATAATACAGTCAAACGAGCAGTCAACTAGACATATAAAATCACCACATATCATATCTTAACATATTAGAACACATAAATCATATACCTCATATATTCAAATAGATTTAATTACCTCAATCGTTACATTCTCCCCCCCTTAAAAAGATTCTGTCCTCAGAATCAGCCTAAGTAAACAAATAGGGATACTTCTCGAGCATTTCACTCTCAAGTTCCCAGGTGGATTCCTCAACTCGAGGGTTTCTCCACAAAACTTTTACAAGCTTAACAGACTTATTCCTCAAAACTTTATCCTTACGATCCTGAATCTCTACAGGCTGTTCTACATAGGACAAGTCAGGTTGAATCTCCAAGGGTTCATATTCTATCACATGGCTCATATCAGGATTATACTTTCGAAGCATAGACACGTGAAAAACATTGTGAATGTGCTGCATTTGCGGTGGTAGAGCCAATTCATATGCAACTTTCCCAACTTGCTTCAAAACTTCAAAAGGTCCTATATATCGTGGATTAAGCTTTCCTCTCTTGCCAAATCTACTCACACCTTTCCACGGAGAAATCTTTAACAACACTTGGTCACCTTCTTCAAAATTCATATCTTTCCTTGACTGGTCAGCATACTTCTTTTGTCTATCTTGAGCAGCTAACAATCTCTTCTGAATCAACTCAATCTTTTCTTTAGTTTGTTGAACCAACTCTGGACCCAAAATCTTACGCTCACCAACTTCATTCCAACACACTGGTGATCTGCATTTTCTTCCATACAAAGCTTCATACGGGGGCATCCCAATACTAGCATGATAACTGTTATTATAAGAAAATTCCACCAATGGTAGATGCTCGTCCCAACTTCCTTCAAAATCTAAGGCACAAACTCTTAACATATCTTCAATGGTTTGGATTGTCCTTTCACTCTGGCCATCTGTCTGAGGATGATACGCAGTACTCATATTCAGCTTTGTTCCCAAACATTCTTGAAATTTCTTCCAAAATCTTGAATTGAATCTCGGGTCTCTATCTGACACTATTGATACAGGAACACCATGTCTCATCACAATCTCTTTCAAGTACAAATGAACCAACTTGTCCAGTGAAAATCTTTCGTTGATAGGTAGAAAGTGCGCTGACTTGGTCAATCTGTCTATTATTACCCAGATAGCATCATGATTAGCTTTAGTCCTTGGTAGACCTACTACAAAATCCATAGCAAGATTCTCCCATTTCCATTCTGGAATCTCTAGTGGTTGCAACAATCCGCTGGGCCTCTGGTGTTCAGCTTTGACTCTCTGGCATGTATAACATTTACTGATCCACTCTGCTACATTTCTTTTCATGTTGGGCCACCAAAAATTTTCCTTCAAGTCTTTATACATCTTTGTGCTTCCTGGATGAATAGAGTATCTTGAACTATGTGCATCATGCAAAATTTCATTCTTGAGCTCTTGAACATTGGGGATCCAAATTCGTGAGGAAAACCTAAAGATTCCTTTACCGTCCTTCTGACTTTTTAACTCTTCTCCAGTCAACTTGGCTCTGTCTTGACTCATCATCTGTTCTTGACATCTCTTGATCTTTTCTAACAATTCTGGCTGAAAAGTCATTGTATACACCATTTCTTCCACTGAATCAGAATCACATACCTCTATTTCCAATTTCTCAAACTCTTTGATCAATTTTTCAGACGAAACCATTATATTCAATCTTTCTTTTCTACTTAAAGCATCTGCTACGACATTCGCTTTGCCTGGATGATAGTTGATTGTGCAGTCATAGTCCTTGATCAACTCCAACCATCTTCTCTGTCTCATATTCAACTCTTTCTGAGTAAAGATATACTTCAAACTCTTATGGTCAGTAAAAATCTCACACTTTTCTCCGTACAAATAGTGCCTCCAAATCTTTAATGCAAATACAATGGCAGCTAATTCCAGATCATGTGTAGGATACTTCAATTCATGAGGTCTTAGCTGCCTGGAAGCATATGCAATAACTTTCCCATGTTGCATCAGAACACATCCTAAGCCTTTGAGTGAAGCGTCACTGTAGATGACAAAATTTCCTTGATCGTCTGGTAACACCAATACTAGGGCAGACACTAGTCTCCTCTTTAACTCTTCAAAACTTTCTTCACACTTCTCATTCCATACAAACTTTTCGTTCTTCCTTGTCAACTTGGTCATAGGGGTAGCTATCTTAGAGAAATCTTGAACAAATCTACGATAGTATCCCGCTAAACCCAGAAAACTTCTGACTTCTGTTGGAGTCCGTGGCCTTTCCCATTTCATCACTGCTTCTATCTTCGCCGGATCAACTTTGATGCCTTCTCTGCTGACAACATGACCTAAGAATTGTACCTCCTTCAACCAAAATTCACATTTTGAAAACTTCGCATACAACTTTTCCTTTCGTAAAGTTTCTAAAGCAATTCTCAAATGATCTGCATGCTCTTCTTCTGACTTGGAATATATCAGGATGTCGTCGATGAAAACAATCACAAACTTGTCTAAATATTTCTTAAAGACTCTGTTCATTAGATCCATAAATGCTGCTGGGGCATTTGTCAATCCAAAAGCCATAACTAAAAATTCATAGTGTCCGTACCTTGTTCTGAATGCTGTTTTTGATACATCTTCAGGTTTGATCTTGAGTTGATGGTATCCGGACCTTAAATCAATTTTTGAGAACCATTCGGCTCCTTTCAGCTGGTCGAAAAGATCATCTATTCTCGGCAACGGGTACTTGTTCTTGATGGTTAGCTTATTTAATTCTCGGTAATCTATGCACAACCTCATGCTTCCATCCTTCTTCTTAACAAACAAAACTGGTGCTCCCCAGGGGGACACACTAGGCCTTATAATTCCTTTGTCCAAGAGATCTTGTATTTGACTCGCCAATTCTTTCATCTCAACTGGCGCCATTCTATACGGAGCTTTGGAAACTGGCTCAGTGCCTGGAGCTAAATCAATGGAGAATTCTATTTCCCTATCGGAAGGTAAGCCTGGCAATTCATCTGGAAATACGTCGGGAAATTCATTGACGATAGGAACATCTTCTAACTGAACTGACTTCTTCTCAGTGTCTACAACATAGGCTAGGTAAGCCTCACATCCTTGACGCAGAAATCTCTTTGCCTGAGCAATATTCAAAAACTTCTTGACTTGTCGGGTACCTCGAAACTCAACTTCTTCTCCTTCTAGGGTTTTCAACTTTAACTTCTTATTCCTACAATCTATCTGAGCCTCGTATTCTGACAACCAATCCATCCCTAGAATTACATCAAATTCACCTAACTTAAAAGGTATTAAGTTAGCAAGAAAATGACAACTGCCTATTTCAATGTCACAACTAGGACAAACTTGGCTTACTGGAATCGTTGCCTGGTTAGCTACTTCTATAACTAAGGCTTGATCCAAAGGTCGGACTTCACATTGCAATTTACCAAGAAAATCTTGAGATACAAAAGACTTAGTAGCTCCTGAATCAATCAATACACTAGCTTGCACTGAGTTAACAGGAAGTGTACCTGATATCACATCCACGTCCTGAATAGCTTCTTTCTGAGTCATGTTGAATGTTCTTGCTCTAGATTGATGTGCTGAAGATTGAGACGGAGTTCCAGCTATTCGGAGAACATTGGTAGGCTGTGTAGGTTCCTTGCATTCCCTTGCCATGTGACCCAGCTTGCCACACTTATAGCATTTGATTCCTGACTTTTGATTTTGATTCTGACTCTGACTGTTGCATTCTGCTGCATAATGTCCTTTCCTGTTGCATTTGAAGCAGGTGATATTGGGCTTATTACAAACTCCAGAGTGCTTCCTTCCACAAATTTTGCACTCAGGAACAAACTGTCTGATGGCCTTCGGCTGGTTGAAACCTTGAGCTTTATTATTCTGTCTTCCTCTTCCATCATTATCATTCTTGATCTGCTGGGAATCACTTCTCTGACCTTCTGGCCTTCTATGAAACTTGTTTCTGAAATTACCTTGTCCCTGACTGTCTTCCCTAGCACCAAACTTTCTTTTTCTGTTATCCTTCTCTTTCTGGGACATGTCACTTTCTCCTTCCACGATCATTGCTTTTTGAACTATTGCAGTAAAGCTTTGCAACTCAAAAACTGCTACCCTACTTCTAATCCATGGCCTTAGGCCTTGCTGAAACCTCTTGGCCTTTTTGACATCAGTGTTAACAAATTCTGGCACAAATCTGGCCATCTCAGAAAACTTGGCCTCGTACTCTGCTACACTCATACCTCCTTGCTTCAATTCTAAAAATTTAATTTCCATCTGGTCCTTCATGAAACTAGGAAAGTACTTTTCCAAAAACAATTCTGTAAACCGATCCCAAGAAATCACACCTTCACCCTGAAGCATCTTCGTAGATTCCCACCAGTAACCGGCTTCAGCTTTAAGAAAGTAACTAGCATACTCAGTCTTCTTATCTTCATCTACGTCTACTAACTGAAAAGCTTTTTCCATTTCCTTAAGCCAAGTCTGGGCTTCTACTGGGTTTGTGGATCCTTTAAATTCAGGTGGTTTCACGGCTTGAAAAGATTTAAAAGTAACTGCTGGGGGTGCAGAAGGTCTTTGCTGTTGTTGAGTTAAAAGAGCTGTCTGCTGTTGTAGCAGCTGAATGAGTTGGGCAACTGTAGGGTCCATAGGATTTTGATCTTGAGTATTTTGGTTCTGAGACGAATTTGAGGTGTTTCTTTTTCTTGGCGGCATTTACTATAGGGAAACAAGCAACTTATTAAGCAATACACTACACCATATTGTAAACAGTTCAAATACTTTTAAAACCTTTTGAATATTAAAACTCTATTTTAGAAATCAATCTTGTAGCATCATTACTACATAAGTTGCCTGTACAACAAGGATATAAAGGTTCTATCGAAAACAGGTTAGCACTACCGGTATAAATAAGGTACTGGTAAAGGTAAGGAACAGTTTATGGTCAAATGTGCGAAAAAGTAAATGACAGATATATCGGAAGATACTGGAACTGAAAAGCAAACATACATAGATACTAAAAGTGCCAAAGTGCAAGATAAGTTAGGGTACAAACACGAAATAAAAGTACTGGGAAGAAAATAGAAATAACATCTAGGCAAGGGTGCTAGAGGGCTCTAACAAATGTCCCTTCTAACACTCAAACATCCTGACATCTAATCACCCCTGTGATCCCTGTCTCTAGCTGCCCTGAGTCCAATCAGCAGTCTACTAAGCACACGGGTTAACTCTCCTGCCCGCTCCGCCACATCGTCTGGAAATGCCCTAGCCGCAATCTGCCTACGTCCCTCCTCCTCAACAGCTCTAATGCGATCCTCCCACCACTCGACAGGATGCTCGGGAACTCTCAGCTGGCCTCGGGTAATAGCTGGCCTATAAACTCTACGGCGAATAGGGGCACAAGCACTTCTATACTAGCAAACAAGTAGCATATAGACACATATATTGATCCACAGTATTCCTGACTGATAGTCTTTCCTATACAGAATTGGGGTGCCAATAGTGTTTTACAAAATCACTTTAGTTTTTAGAAATTTTGGCAGCACCTCCCCTGTAATTGGAGCTGCCTGTCGGAATACAACCGACCCAAACAATCATTCAAACATCCAATCAAATAGGAATACATACAAACATATATATAATCCAAGAAATTCCTATCAATTATCACAGTTCAACTCACACCACTGTATAATTACTACCTTGAGCCATATATACACAATCTTCCACATCTCATTCAAATTACTATGTACAAAATACAAAGCAATTAGCTCATTATCTAGACATGGCATTTAGCATCCAACCAAGTCAAATTTATACTGCTATTAGTCCAAATTCGAACATAGTAAAATATGCAAAGTTTTAAAATTTCAATTGCCAAACCAATTAATTCTCAAAACTATACACCAATCGATTTTATAACTATAAACATGGCAACCATATCAAATTCACACTAATGCACATATACCATATTATTTTCGAATTAACACATGCATATACACTAGATATTCGAAATGACATAATAGTAAGATCATTTAGCATTTTAGTACATTCTTAACTACTCTAGGCTCTTGATAAACATTACTGGCTTCACCTTCACATACTCTATATTCAATTCACATATATATATATTTGTTCGGAAATTGAGTAACACAATCGGAAAATGCAAAAACAAATCTGCAGTTTGACATGCATCTCGAATTAATAGCAAAAATAGACATGCACGCCACATATGTTATAAATCATAACTAGTAGCAACTGCAAAAATCAAAAACAAGACTGATTCAAACAATTGTAGCCGGAAAAATAAAAATCGAACTTAAATGCTACATGCAATCCCATCTAAGCTAGCTAGCAGCAAGAACATCACATTAGCATAGTAATTTCGATGTGGTAGGCTCAGGTTTGCCATCACAGCCCTCCACCGGCTCGCCGGAGGCTCACCGCCGGTGGGGCAAAATCCGGAGGTTCTCGATTTTCGAGCTTCCTTCACGAATTCTACCGATCTTCTTATTTACAACTCAATTTAGAACCTAGGAGCATGATTACGACTCTATAATCCATTGCATGCGACTTTCCCGATCAAATACATATATGCCGTGCACACAGAGACCCACAGTTACATGCAACGCTCGAGGGAAGGTAATATGCAACAATACAAGTCGGGTATTAGTACCCGATCAACATCTAGCAAGAAATATCACCCAAACTATGGAAGTAACAAGAAATCGCAGAGAACTAGAGAGAAAATATGCAGGACCTGAGCAACTCGATGCAGGGCAAAGAAATGAGGTGGGCGGTGGCTGTTTTAACAAAATAAGGTCAAGGGCAAACTAGTAAATTCACATATACTGATTTCTAAATTAAAAACGATTCAAAAATCGAATTTTGATAGAAACAGAGTACAAGAATAACTTTTATATTTTTAAAATAAAGATCATGAATTTAGAAGCTTCCCCATATTTTTGAAATATTTTTCTGATGAGTAAATATTTAATTAAAAATCTTTGAAGTTTTAGCACAGAAATAGAAAATAAGAGTAAGAAAATCTTTAAAAATACATTTGGGCTCGAATAAAATAAACTTCTATTTTTCACAAGTCTCAAAATATTTAAGAAACATTTTGAAACAGGTTTCATGATTTTTGGACATTCCAATAATTAAATATGGAATTTAGAAGAGTAATATCTCTAGAATAAAACAGGAATGAAAAATTTATATAAAATCACTAAGACTAGAATTAAATACATCACCATTTTTAGAAAGTCTCTAAAATCACATAGGAGCTACATATAAAATTTCATAATTATTGGACACACCAATAATTTTATAAAAATCAAACGGTTACTCAATTAAGCATGAAAAATCAATTAATCACTTAATTAAAACACTTGAGCATAATACAGTCAAACGAGCAGTCAACTAGACATATAAAATCACCACATATCATATCTTAACATATTAGAACACATAAATCATATACCTCATATATTCAAATAGATTTAATTACCTCAATCGTTACATAAACCCTTGTAAGAGCATTATTGGCTCGTTTGAACATGAAAGCAATTCGTTACAATTTGAGCCTTCATTCTTGACTCGTTCGAACTTGTAAACAACTTGTAACTTCATTCTTGACCCGTTTGTACATGGAAACAACTTGTAAACTCTTGTAGGATCATTCTTAGCTCGTTTGAACATGAAAACAATTCATAGCAATTTAAGGTTTCATTCTTGACTCGTTGGAACTTGAAAACAACTTGTAGCTTCATTGTTGACCCGTTTGTACATGGAAACAACTTGTAAACTCTTGTAGGATCATTCTTAACTCATTTGAACATGAAAACAATTCGTTGCAATTTGAGCCTTCATTCTTGACTCGTTCGAACTTGAAAACAACTTGTAGCTTCATTCTTGACCCGTTTGTACATGGAAACAACTTCTAAACTCTTGTAGGATCATTCTTAGCTCGTTTGAACATGAAAACAATTCATAGTAATTTAAGGCTTCATTCTTGACTCGTTGGAACTTGAAAACAACTTGTAGCTTCATTCTTGACCCGTTTGTACATGGAAACAACTTTTAAACTCTTGTAGGATCATTCTTAACTCATTTGAACATGAAAAAAATTCGTAGCAATTTCAGGCTTCATTCTTAACTCGTTCGAACAATAAAACAACTTGTAGCTTCATTCTTAATCCATTTGTACATGGAAACAACTTGTACACCCTTGTAGGAGCATTATTGGCTCGTTCGAACATGAAAACAAGTTGCAACAATTTGAGGCTTTATTCTTCACTCGTTCAAACTTGAAAACAACTTAGAGCTTCATTGTTGACCTGTTTGTACAAGGAAACAACTTGTAAACTCTTGTAGGATCATTCTTAGCTCGTTTGAACATGAAAACATTTCATAGCAATTTAAGGCTTCATTCTTGACACGTTGGAACTTGAAAACAACTTGTAGCTTCATTCTTGACCTGTTTTTACAAGAAAACAACTTGTAAACTCTTGTAGGATTATTCTTAACTCATTTGAACATGAAAAAAATTCGTAGCAATTTGAGGCTTCATTCTTAACTCGTTCGAACATTAAAACAACTTGTAGCTTCATTCTTAATCCGTTTGTACATGGAAACAACTTGTAAACCCTTGTAGGAGAATTATTGGCTCGTTTGAACAAGAAAACAAGTTGCAACAATTTGAGGCTTCATTCTTCACTCGTTCAAATTTGAAAACAACTTAGAGCTTCATTGTTGACCCGTTTATACAAGGAAACAACTTGTAAACTCTTGTAGGATCATTCTTAGCTCGTTTGAACATGAAAATAATTCATAGCAATTTAAGGCTTCATTATTGAGTCTTTCGAACTTGAAAACAACTTGTAGCTTCATTCTTGACCCGTTTGTACATGGAAACAACTTGTAAACTCTTGTAGGATCATTCTTAACTCATTTGAACATGAAAATAATTCGTAGCAATTTGAGCCTTCATTCTTGACTCGTTCGAACTTCAAACAACTTGTAGCTTCATTCTTGACCCGTTTGTACATGGAAACAACTTGTAAACCCTTGTAGGATCATTCTTAGCTCGTCTGAACATGAAAATAATTCATAGCAATTTAAGGCTTCATTCTTGACTCGTTCGAACTTGAAAACAACTTGTAGCTTCATTCTTGACCCGTTTGTACATGGAAACAACTTGTAAACTCTTGTAGGATCATTCTTAACTCATTTGAACATGAAAATAATTCGTAGCAATTTGAGCCTTCATTCTTGACTCGTTCGAACTTCAAAACAACTTGTAGCTTCATTCTTGACCCGTTTGTACATGGAAACAACTTGTAAACCCTTGTAGGATCATTCTTAGCTCGTTTGAACATGAAAACAATTCATAGCAATTTAAGGCTTCATTCTTGACTCGTTGGAACATGAAAACAACTTGTAGCTTCATTCTTGACCCGTTTGTACATGGAAACAACTTGTAAACTCTTTTAAGATCATTCTTAACTCATTTGAACATGAAAATACGTTGTAACAATTGGAGGCTTCATTCTTAACTCGTTCAAACTTGAAAAGAACTTGTATCTTCATTCTTGACCCGTTTGTACATGGATACAACTTGTAAACTCTTGTAGGATCATTCTTAGCTCGTTTGAACATGAAAACAAATCGTTGCAATTTGAGCCTTGATTCTTGACTCGTTCGAACTTGAAAACAACTTGTAGATTCATTCTTTACCCGTTTGTACATGGAAACAACTTGTAAACCCTTGTAAGAGCATTATTGGCTCGTTTGAACATGAAAACAATTCGTTACAATTTGAGCCTTCATTCTTGACTCGTTCGAACTTGTAAACAACTTGTAACTTCATTCTTGACCCGTTTGTACATGGAAACAACTTGTAAACTCTTGTAGGATCATTCTTAGCTCGTTTGAACATGAAAACAATTCATAGCAATTTAAGGTTTCATTCTTGACTCGTTGGAACTTGAAAACAACTTGTAGCTTCATTGTTGACCCGTTTGTACATGTTAACAACTTGTAAACTCTTGTAGGATCATTCTTAACTCATTTGAACATGAAAACAATTCGTTGCAATTTGAGCCTTCATTCTTGACTCGTTCGAACTTGAAAACAACTTGTAGCTTCATTCTTGACCCGTTTGTACATGGAAACAACTTCTAAACTCTTGTAGGATCATTCTTAGCTCGTTTGAACATGAAAACAATTCATAGCAATTTAAGGCTTCATTCTTGACTCGTTGGAACTTGAAAACAACTTGTAGCTTCATTCTTGACCCGTTTGTACATGGAAACAACTTTTAAACTCTTGTAGGATCATTCTTAACTCATTTGAACATGAAAAAAATTCGTAGCAATTTCAGGCTTCATTCTTAACTCGTTCGAACGATAAAACAACTTGTAGACATGGAAACAACTTGTAAACCCTTGTAGGAGCATTATTGGCTCGTTTGAATAAGAAAACAAGTTGCAACAATTTGAGGCTTCATTCTTCACTCGTTCAAATTTGAAAACAACTTAGAGCGTCATTGTTGACCCGTTTGTACAAGGAAACAACTTGTAAACTCTTGTAGGATCATTCTTAGCTCGTTTGAACATGAAAATAATTCATAACAATTTAAGGCTTCATTCTTGACTCGTTCGAACTTGAAAACAACTTGTAGCTTCATTCTTGACCCGTTTGTACATGGAAACAACTTGTAAACTCTTGTAGGATCATTCTTAACTCATTTGAACATGAAAATAATTCGTAGCAATTTGAGCCTTCATTCTTGACTCGTTTGAACTTCAGAACAACTTGTAGCTTCATTCTTGACCCGTTTGTACATGGAAACAACTTGTAAACCCTTGTAGGATCATTCTTAACTCGTTTGAACATGAAAACAATTCATAGCAATTTAAGGCTTCATTCTTTACTCGTTGGAACTTGAAAACAACTTGTATCTTCATTCTTGACCCGTTTGTACATGGAAACAACTTGTAAACTCTTTTAAGATCATTCTTAACTCATTTGAACATGAAAATACGTTGTAACAATTGGAGGCTTCATTCTTAACTCGTTCAAACTTGAAAAGAACTTGTATCTTCATTCTTGACCCGTTTGTACATGGATACAACTTGTAAACTCTTGTAGGATCATTCTTAGCTCGTTTGAACATGAAAACACATCGTTGCAATTTGAGCCTTGATTCTTGACTCGTTCGAACTTGAAAACAACTTGTAGTTTCATTCTTGACCCGTTTGTACATGGAAACAACTTGTAAACTCTTGTAGGATCATTCTTAGCTAGTTTGAACATGAAAATAATTCATAGCAATTTAAGGCTTCATTCTTGACTCGTTCGAACTTAAAAAGAACTTGTAGCTTCATTCTTGACCAGTTTGTACATGGAAACAACTTGTAAACCCTTGTAAGAGCATTATTGGCTCGTTTGAACATGAAAACAATTCGTTACAATTTGAGCCTTCATTCTTGACTCGTTCGAACTTGTAAACAACTTGTAACTTCATTCTTGACCCGTTTGTACATGGAAACAACTTGTAAACTCTTGTAGGATCATTCTTACCTCATTTGAACATGATAACAATTCATAGCAATTTAAGGTTTCATTCTTGACTCGTTGGAACTTGAAAACAACTTGTAGCTTCATTGTTGACCCGTTTGTACATGTTAACAACTTGTAAACTCTTGTAGGATCATTCTTAACTCATTTGAACATGAAAACAATTCGTTGCAATTTGAGCCTTCATTCTTGACTCGTTCGAACTTGAAAACAACTTGTAGCTTCATTCTTGACCCGTTTGTACATGGAAACAACTTCTAAACTCTTGTAGGATCATTCTTAGCTCGTTTGAACATGAAAACAATTCATAGTAATTTAAGGCTTCATTCTTGACTCGTTGGAACTTGAAAACAACTTGTAGCTTCATTTTTGACCTGTTTGTACATGGAAACAACTTTTAAACTCTTGTAGGATCATTCTTAACTCATTTGAACATGAAAAAAATTCGTAGCAATTTCAGGCTTCATTCTTAACTCGTTCAAACAATAAAACAACTTGTAGCTTCATTCTTAATCCGTTTGTACATGGAAACAACTTGTAAACCCTTGTAGGAGCATTATTGGCTCGTTCGAACATGAAAACAAGTTGCAACAAGTTGAGGCTTTATTCTTCACTCGTTCAAACTTGAAAACAACTTAGAGCTTCATTGTTGACCTGTTTGTACAAGGAAACAACTTGTAAACTCTTGTAGGATCATTCTTAGCTCGTTTGAACATGAAAACATTTCATAGCAATTTAAGGCTTTATTCTTGACACGTTGGAACTTGAAAACAACTTGTAGCTTCATTCTTGACCTGTTTTTACAAGAAAACAACTTGTAAACTCTTGTAGGATTATTCTTAACTCATTTGAACATGAAAAAAATTCGTAGCAATTTGAGGCTTCATTCTTAACTCGTTCGAACATTAAAACAACTTGTAGCTTCATTCTTAATCCGTTTGTACATGGAAACAACTTGTAAACCCTTGTAGGAGAATTATTGGCTCGTTTGAACAAGAAAACAAGTTGCAACAATTTGAGGCTTCATTCTTCACTCGTTCAAATTTGAAAACAACTTAGAGCTTCATTGTTGACCCGTTTGTACAAGGAAACAACTTGTAAACTCTTGTAGGATCATTCTTAGCTCGTTTGAACATGAAAATAATTCATAGCAATTTAAGGCTTCATTCTTGACTCGTTCGAACTTGAAAACAACTTGTAGCTTCATTCTTGACCCGTTTGTACATGGAAACAACTTGTAAACTCTTGTAGGATCATTCTTAACTCATTTGAACATGAAAATAATTCGTAGCAATTTGAGCCTTCATTCTTGACTCGTTCGAACTTCAAACAACTTGTAGCTTCATTCTTGACCCGTTTGTACATGGAAACAACTTGTAAACCCTTGTAGGATCATTCTTAGCTCGTTTGAACATGAAAATAATTCATAGCAATTTAAGGCTTTATTCTTGACTCGTTCGAACTTGAAAACAACTTGTAGCTTCATTCTTGACCCGTTTGTACATGGAAACAACTTGTAAACTCTTGTAGGATCATTCTTAACTCATTTGAACATGAAAATAATTCGTAGCAATTTGAGCCTTCATTCTTGACTCGTTCGAACTTCAAAACAACTTGTAGCTTCATTCTTGACCCGTTTGTACATGAAAACAACTTGTAAACCCTTGTAGGATCATTCTTAGCTCGTTTGAACATGAAAACAATTCATAGCAATTTAAGGCTTCATTCTTGACTCGTTGGAACTTGAAAACAACTTGTAGCTTCATTCTTGACCTGTTTGTACATGGAAACAACTTGTAAACTCTTTTAAGATCATTCTTAACTCATTTGAACATGAAAATACGTTGTAACAATTGGAGGCTTCATTCTTAACTCGTTCAAACTTGAAAAGAACTTGTATCTTCATTCTTGACCCGTTTGTACATGGATACAACTTGTAAACTCTTGTAGGATCATTCTTAGCTCGTTTGAACATGAAAACAAATCGTTGCAATTTGAGCCTTGATTCTTGACTCGTTCGAACTTGAAAACAACTTGTAGATTCATTCTTGACCCGTTTGTACATGGAAACAACTTGTAAACCCTTGTAGGAGCATTATTGGCTCGTTTGAACATGAAAACAATTCGTTACAATTTGAGCCTTCATTCTTGACTCTTTCGAACTTGTAAACAACTTGTAACTTCATTCTTGACCCGTTTGTACTTGGAAACAACCTGTAAACTCTTGTAGGATCATTCTTATCTCGTTTGAACATGAAAACAATTCATAACAATTTAAGGTTTCATTCTTGACTCGTTGGAACTTGAAAATAACTTGTAGCTTCATTGTTGACCCGTTTGTACATGGAAACAACTTGTAAACTCTTGTAGGATCATTCTTAACTCATTTGAACATGAAAACAATTCGTTGCAATTTGAGCCTTCATTCTTGACTCGTTCGAACTTGAAAACAACTTGTAGCTTCATTCTTGACCCGTTTGTACATGGAAACAACTTCTAAACTCTTGTAGGATCATTCTTAGCTCGTTTGAACATGAAAACAATTCATAGTAATTTAAGGCTTCATTCTTGACTCGTTAGAACTTGAAAACAACTTGTAGCTTCATTCTTGACCCGTTTGTACATGAAAACAACTTTTAAACTCTTGTAGGATCATTCTTAACTCATTTGAACATGAAAAAAATTCATAGCAATTTCAGGCTTCATTCTTAACTCGTTCGAACAATAAAACAACTTGTAGCTTCATTCTTAATCCGTTTGTACATGGAAACAACTTGTAAACCCTTGTAGGAGCATTATTGGCTCGTTGGAACGTGAAAACAAGTTGCAACAATTTGAGGCTTCATTCTTCACTCGTTCAAACTTGAAAACAACTTAGAGATTCATTTTTGACCTGTTTGTACAAGGAAACAACTTGTAAACTCTTGTAGGATCATTCTTAGCTCGTTTGAACATGAAAACATTTCATAGCAATTTAAGGCTTCATTCTTGACACGTTGGAACTTGAAAACAACTTGTAGCTTCATTCTTGACCTGTTTTTACATGAAAACAACTTTTAAACTCTTGTAGGATCATTCTTAACTCATTTGAACATGAAAAAAATTCATAGCAATTTGAGGCTTCATTCTTAACTCGTTCGAATATTAAAACAACTTGTAGCTTCATTCTTAATCCGTTTGTACATGGAAACAACTTGTAAACCCTTGTAGGAGCATTATTGGCTCGTTTGAATAAGAAAACAAGTTGCAACAATTTGAGGCTTCATTCTTCACTCGTTCAAATTTGAAAACAACTTAGAGCTTCATTGTTGACCCGTTTGTACAAGGAAACAACTTGTAAACTCTTGTAGGATCATTCTTAGCTCGTTTGAACATGAAAATAATTCATAGCAATTTAATGCTTCATTCTTGACTCGTTCGAACTTGAAAACAACTTGTAGCTTCATTCTTGACCCGTTTGTACATGGAAACAACTTGTAAACTCTTGTAGGATCATTCTTAACTCATTTGAACATGAAAATAATTCGTAGCAATTTGAGCCTTCATTCTTGACTCGTTCGAACTTCAAAACAACTTGTAGCTTCATTCTTGACCCGTTTGTACATGGAAACAACTTGTAAACCCTTATAGGATCATTCTTAGCTCGTTTGAACATGAAAACAATTCATTGCAATTTAAGGCTTCATTCTTGACTCGTTGGAACTTGAAAACAACTTGTAGCTTCATTCTTGACCCGTTTGTACATGGAAACAACTTGTAAATTCTTTTAAGATCATTCTTAACTCATTTGAACATGAAAATACGTTGTAACAATTGGAGGCTTCATTCTTAACTCGTTCAAACTTGAAAAGAACTTGTATCTTCATTCTTGACCCGTTTGTACATGGATACAACTTGTAAACTCTTGTAGGATCATTCTTAGCTCGTTTGAACGTGAAAACAAATCGTTGCAATTTGAGCCTTGATTCTTGACTCGTTCGAACTTGAAAACAACTTGTAGTTTCATTCTTGACCCGTTTGTACATGGAAACAACTTGTAAACTCTTGTAGGATCATTCTTAGCTCGTTTGAACATGAAAATAATTCATAGCAAATTAAGGCTTCATTCTTGACTCGTTCGAACTTAAAAAGAACTTGTAGCTTCATTCTTGACCCGTTTGTACATGGAAACAACTTGTAAACCCTTGTAGGAGCATTATTGGCTCGTTTGAACATGAAAACAATTCGTTACAATTTGAGCCTTCATTCTTGACTCGTTCGAACTTGTAAACAACTTGTAACTTCATTCTTGACCCGTTTGTACATGGAAACAACTTGTAAACTCTTGTAGGATCATTCTTATCTCGTTTGAACATGAAAACAATTCATAGCAATTTAAGGTTTCATTCTTGACTCGTTGGAACTTGAAAACAACTTGTAGCTTCATTGTTGACCCGTTTGTACATGGAAACAACTTGTAAACTCTTGTAGGATCATTCTTAACTCATTTGAACATGAAAACAATTCGTTGCAATTTGAGCCTTCATTCTTGACTCGTTCGAACTTGAAAACAACTTGTAGCTTCATTCTTGACCCGTTTGTACATGGAAACAACTTCTAAACTCTTGTAGGATCATTCTTAGCTCGTTTGAACATGAAAACAATTCATAGTAATTTAAGGCTTCATTCTTGACTCGTTGGAACTTGAAAACAACTTGTAGCTTCATTCTTGACCCGTTTGTACATGAAAACAACTTTTAAACTCTTGTAGGATCATTCTTAACTCATTTGAACATGAAAAAAATTCGTAGCAATTTCAGGCTTCATTCTTAACTCGTTCGAACAATAAAACAACTTGTAGCTTCATTCTTAATCCGTTTGTACATGGAAACAACTTGTAAACCCTTGTAGGAGCATTATTGGCTCGTTGGAACGTGAAAACAAGTTGCAACAATTTGAGGCTTCATTCTTCACTCGTTCAAACTTGAAAACAACTTAGAGCTTCATTTTTGACCTGTTTGTACAAGGAAACAACTTGTAAACTCTTGTAGGATCATTCTTAGCTCGTTTGAACATGAAAACATTTCATAGCAATTTAAGGCTTCATTCTTGACACGTTGGAACTTGAAAACAACTTGTAGCTTCATTCTTGACCTGTTTTTACATGAAAACAACTTTTAAACTCTTGTAGGATCATTCTTAACTCATTTGAACATGAAAAAAATTCATAGCAATTTGAGGCTTCATTCTTAACTCGTTCGAATATTAAAACAACTTGTAGCTTCATTCTTAATCCGTTTGTACATGGAAACAACTTGTAAACCCTTGTAGGAGCATTATTGGCTCGTTTGAATAAGAAAACAAGTTGCAACAATTTGAGGCTTCATTCTTCACTCGTTCAAATTTGAAAACAACTTAGAGCTTCATTGTTGACCCGTTTGTACAAGGAAACAACTTGTAAACTCTTGTAGGATCATTCTTAGCTCGTTTGAACATGAAAATAATTCATAGCAATTTAATGCTTCATTCTTGACTCGTTCGAACTTGAAAACAACTTGTAGCTTCATTCTTGACCCGTTTGTACATGGAAACAACTTGTAAACTCTTGTAGGATCATTCTTAACTCATTTGAACATGAAAATAATTCGTAGCAATTTGAGCCTTCATTCTTGACTCGTTCGAACTTCAAAACAACTTGTAGCTTCATTCTTGACCCGTTTGTACATGGAAACAACTTGTAAACCCTTATAGGATCATTCTTAGCTCGTTTGAACATGAAAACAATTCATTGCAATTTAAGGCTTCATTCTTGACTCGTTGGAACTTGAAAACAACTTGTAGCTTCATTCTTAACCCGTTTTACATGGAAACAACTTGTAAATTCTTTTAAGATCATTCTTAACTCATTTGAACATGAAAATACGTTGTAACAATTGGAGGCTTCATTCTTAACTCGTTCAAACTTGAAAAGAACTTGTATCTTCATTCTTGACCCGTTTGTACATGGATACAACTTGTAAACTCTTGTAGGATCATTCTTAGCTCGTTTGAACGTGAAAACAAATCGTTGCAATTTGAGCCTTGATTCTTGACTCGTTCGAACTTGAAAACAACTTGTAGTTTCATTCTTGACCCGTTTGTACATGGAAACAACTTGTAAACTCTTGTAGGATCATTCTTAGCTCGTTTGAACATGAAAATAATTCATAGCAAATTAAGGCTTCATTCTTGACTCGTTCGAACTTAAAAAGAACTTGTAGCTTCATTCTTGACCCGTTTGTACATGGAAACAACTTGTAAACCCTTGTAGGAGCATTATTGGCTCGTTTGAACATGAAAACAATTCGTTACAATTTGAGCCTTCATTCTTGACTCGTTCGAACTTGTAAACAACTTGTAACTTCATTCTTGACCCGTTTGTACATGGAAACAACTTGTAAACTCTTGTAGGATCATTCTTAGCTCGTTTGAACATGAAAACAATTCATAGCAATTTAAGGTTTCATTCTTGACTCGTTGGAACTTGAAAACAACTTGTAGCTTCATTGTTGACCCGTTTGTACATGGAAACAACTTGTAAACTCTTGTAGGATCATTCTTACCTCATTTGAACATGAAAACAATTCATTGCAATTTGAGCCTTCATTCTTGACTCGTTCGAACTTGAAAACAACTTGTAGCTTCATTCTTGACCCGTTTGTACATGGAAACAACTTCTAAACTCTTGTAGGATCATTCTTAGCTCGTTTGAACATGAAAACATTTCATAGCAATTTGAGGCTTCATTCTTGACACGTTGGAACTTGAAAACAACTTGTAGCTTCATTCTTGACCTGTTTTTACATGAAAACAACTTTTAAACTCTTGTAGGATCATTCTTAACTCATTTGAACATGAAAAAAATTCGTAGCAATTTAAGGCTTCATTCTTAACTCGTTCGAATATTAAAACAACTTGTAGCTTCATTCTTAATCCGTTTGTACATGGAAACAACTTGTAAACCCTTGTAGGAGCATTATTGGCTCGTTTGAATAAGAAAACAAGTTGCAACAATTTGAGGCTTCATTCTTCACTCGTTCAAATTTGAAAACAACTTAGAGCTTCATTGTTGACCCGTTTGTACAAGGAAACAACTTGTAAACTCTTGTAGGATCATTCTTAGCTCGTTTGAACATGAAAATAATTCATAGCAATTTAAGGCTTCATTCTTGACTCGTTCGAACTTGAAAACAACTTGTAGCTTCATTCTTGACCCGTTTGTACATGGAAACAACTTGTAAACTCTTGTAGGATCATACTTAACTCATTTGAACATGAAAATAATTCGTAGCAATTTGAGCCTTCATTCTTGACTCGTTCGAACTTCAAAACAACTTGTAGCTTCATTCTTGACCCGTTTGTACATGGAAACAACTTGTAAACCCTTATAGGATCATTCTTAGCTCGTTTGAACATGAAAACAATTCATTGCAATTTAAGGCTTCATTCTTGACTCGTTGGAACTTGAAAACAACTTGTAGCTTCATTATTGACCCGTTTGTACATGGAAACAACTTGTAAACTCTTGTAGGATCATTCTTAGCTCGTTTGAACATGAAAACAATTCATAGCAATTTAAGGTTTCATTCTTGACTCGTTGGAACTTGAAAACAACTTGTAGCTTCATTGTTGACCCGTTTGTACATGGAAACAACTTGTAAACTCTTGTAGGATCATTCTTACCTCATTTGAACATGAAAACAATTCATTGCAATTTGAGCCTTCATTCTTGACTCGTTCGAACTTGAAAACAACTTGTAGCTTCATTCTTGACCCGTTTGTACATGGAAACAACTTCTAAACTCTTGTAGGATCATTCTTAGCTCGTTTGAACATGAAAACAATTCATAGTAATTTAAGGCTTCATTCTTGACTCGTTGGAACGTGAAAACAACTTGTAGCTTCATTCGTGACCCGTTTGTACATGGAAACAACTTGTAAACTCTTTTAAGATCATTCTTAACTCATTTGAACATGAAAATACGTTGTAACAATTGGAGGCTTCATTCTTAACTCGTTCAAACTTGAAAAGAACTTGTATCTTCATTCTTGACCCGTTTGTACATGGATACAACTTGTAAACTCTTGTAGGATCATTCTTAGCTCGTTTGAACGTGAAAACAAATCGTTGCAATTTGAGCCTTGATTCTTGACTCGTTCGAACTTGAAAACAACTTGTAGTTTCATTCTTGACCCGTTTGTACATGGAAACAACTTGTAAACTCTTGTAGGATCATTCTTAGCTCGTTTGAACATGAAAATAATTCATAGCAATTTAAGGCTTCATTCTTGACTCGTTCGAACTTAAAAAGAACTTGTAGCTTCATTCTTGACCCGTTTGTACATGGAAACAACTTGTAAACCCTTGTAGGATCATTATTGGCTCGTTTGAACATGAAAACAATTCGTTACAATTTGAGACTTCATTCTTGACTCGTTCGAACTTGTAAACAACTTGTAACTTCATTCTTGACCCGTTTGTACATGGAAACAACTTGTAAACTCTTGTAGGATCATTCTTAGCTCGTTTGAACATGAAAACAATTCATAGCAATTTAAGGTTTCATTCTTGACTCGTTGGAACTTGAAAACAACTTGTAGCTTCATTGTTGACCCGTTTGTACATGGAAACAACTTGTAAACTCTTGTAGGATCATTCTTACCTCATTTGAACATGAAAACAATTCATTGCAATTTAAGGCTTCATTCTTGACTCGTTGGAACGTGAAAACAACTTGTAGCTTCATTCGTGACCCGTTTGTACATGGAAACAACTTTTAAACTCTTGTAGGATCATTCTTAACTCATTTGAACATGAAAAAAATTCGTAGCAATTTCAGGCTTCATTCTTAACTCGTTCGAACAATAAAACAACTTGTAGCTTCATTCTTAATCCGTTTGTACATGGAAATAACTTGTAAACCCTTGTAGGAGCATTATTGGCTCGTTCGAACATGAAAACAAGTTGCAACAATTTGAGGCTTCATTCTTCACTCGTTCAAACTTGAAAACAACTTAGAGCTTCATTGTTGACCTGTTTGTACAAGGAAACAACTTGTAAACTCTTGTAGGATCATTCTTAGCTCGTTTGAACATGAAAACATTTCATAGCAATTTAAGGCTTCATTCTTGACACGTTGGAACTTGAAAACAACTTGTAGCTTCATTCTTGACCTGTTTTTACATGAAAACAACTTGTAAACTCTTGTAGGATCATTCTTAACTCATTTGAACATGAAAAAAATTCGTAGCAATTTGAGGCTTCATTCTTAACTCGTTCGAACAATAAAACAACTTGTAGCTTCATTCTTAATCCGTTTGTACATGGAAACAACTTGTAAACCCTTGTAGGAGCATTATTGGCTCGTTTGAACAAGAAAACAAGTTGCAACAATTTGAGGCTTCATTCTTCACTCGTTCAAATTTGAAAACAACTTAGAGCTTCATTATTGACCCGTTTGTACAAGGAAACAACTTGTAAACTCTTGTAGGATCATTCTTACCTCATTTGAACATGAAAACAATTCATTGCAATTTGAGCCTTCATTCTTGACTCGTTCGAACTTGAAAACAACTTGTAGCTTCATTCTTGACCCGTTTGTACATGGAAACAACTTCTAAACTCTTGTAGGATCATTCTTAGCTCGTTTGAACATGAAAACAATTCATAGTAATTTAAGGCTTCATTCTTGACTCGTTGGAACTTGAAAACAACTTGTAGCTTCATTGTTGACCCGTTTGTACATGGAAACAACTTGTAAACTCTTGTAGGATCATTCTTACCTCATTTGAACATGAAAACAATTCATTGCAATTTGAGCCTTCATTCTTGACTCGTTCGAACTTGAAAACAACTTGTAGCTTCATTCTTGACCCGTTTGTACATGGAAACAACTTCTAAACTCTTGTAGGATCATTCTTAGCTCGTTTGAACATGAAAACAATTCATAGTAATTTAAGGCTTCATTCTTGACTCGTTGGAACGTGAAAACAACTTGTAGCTTCATTCGTGACCCGTTTGTACATGGAAACAACTTGTAAACTCTTTTAAGATCATTCTCAACTCATTTGAACATGAAAATACGTTGTAACAATTGGAGGCTTCATTCTTAACTCGTTCAAACTTGAAAAGAACTTGTATCTTCATTCTTGACCCGTTTGTACATGGATACAACTTGTAAACTCTTGTAGGATCATTCTTAGCTCGTTTGAACGTGAAAACAAATCATTGCAATTTGAGCCTTGATTCTTGACTCGTTCGAACTTGAAAACAACTTGTAGTTTCATTCTTGACCCGTTTGTACATGGAAACAACTTGTAAACTCTTGTAGGATCATTCTTAGCTCGTTTGAACATGAAAATAATTCATAGCAATTTAAGGCTTCATTCTTGACTCGTTCGAACTTAAAAAGAACTTGTAGCTTCATTCTTGACCCGTTTGTACATGGAAACAACTTGTAAACCCTTGTAGGAGCATTATTGGCTCGTTTGAACATGAAAACAATTCGTTACAATTTGAGCCTTCATTCTTGACTCGTTCGAACTTGTAAACAACTTGTAACTTCATTCTTGACCCGTTTGTACATGGAAACAACTTCTAAACTCTTGTAGGATCATTCTTAGCTCGTTTGAACATGAAAACAATTCATAGTAATTTAAGGCTTCATTCTTGACTCGTTGGAACTTGAAAACAACTTGTAGCTTCATTGTTGACCCGTTTGTACATGGAAACAACTTGTAAACTCTTGTAGGATCATTCTTACCTCATTTGAACATGAAAACAATTCATTGCAATTTGAGCCTTCATTCTTGACTCGTTCGAACTTGAAAACAACTTGTAGCTTCATTCTTGACCCGTTTGTACATGGAAACAACTTCTAAACTCTTGTAGGATCATTCTTAGCTCGTTTGAACATGAAAACAATTCATAGTAATTTAAGGCTTCATTCTTGACTCGTTGGAACGTGAAAACAACTTGTAGCTTCATTCGTGACCCGTTTGTACATGGAAACAACTTGTAAACTCTTTTAAGATCATTCTTAACTCATTTGAACATGAAAATACGTTGTAACAATTGGAGGCTTCATTCTTAACTCGTTCAAACTTGAAAAGAACTTGTATCTTCATTCTTGACCCGTTTGTACATGGATACAACTTGTAAACTCTTGTAGGATCATTCTTAGCTCGTTTGAACGTGAAAACAAATCGTTGCAATTTGAGCCTTGATTCTTGACTCGTTCGAACTTGAAAACAACTTGTAGTTTCATTCTTGACCCGTTTGTACATGGAAACAACTTGTAAACTCTTGTAGGATCATTCTTAGCTCGTTTGAACATGAAAATAATTCATAGCAATTTAAGGCTTCATTCTTGACTCGTTCGAACTTAAAAAGAACTTGTAGCTTCATTCTTGACCCGTTTGTACATGGAAACAACTTGTAAACCCTTGTAGGAGCATTATTGGCTCGTTTGAACATGAAAACAATTCGTTACAATTTGAGCCTTCATTCTTGACTCGTTCGAACTTGTAAACAACTTGTAACTTCATTCTTGACCCGTTTGTACATGGAAACAACTTGTAAACTCTTGTAGGATCATTCTTAGCTAGTTTGAACATGAAAACAATTCATAGCAATTTAAGGTTTCATTCTTGACTCGTTGGAACTTGAAAACAACTTGTAGCTTCATTGTTGACCCGTTTGTACATGGAAACAACTTGTAAACTCTTGTAGGATCATTCTTACCTCATTTGAACATGAAAACAATTCATTGCAATTTGAGCCTTCATTCTTGACTCGTTCGAACTTGAAAACAACTTGTAGCTTCATTCTTGACCCGTTTGTACATGGAAACAACTCCTAAACTCTTGTAGGATCATTCTTAGCTCGTTTGAACATGAAAACAATTCATAGTAATTTAAGGCTTCATTCTTGACTCGTTGGAACGTGAAAACAACTTGTAGCTTCATTCGTGACCCGTTTGTACATGGAAACAACTTTTAAACTCTTGTAGGATCATTCTTAACTCATTTGAACATGAAAAAAATTCGTAGCAATTTCAGGCTTCATTCTTAACTCGTTCGAACAATAAAACAACTTGTAGCTTCATTCTTAATCCGTTTGTACATGGAAATAACTTGTAAACCCTTGTAGGAGCATTATTGGCTCGTTCGAACATGAAAACAAGTTGCAACAATTTGAGGCTTCATTCTTCACTCGTTCAAACTTGAAAACAACTTAGAGCTTCATTGTTGACCTGTTTGTACAAGGAAACAACTTGTAAACTCTTGTAGGATCATTCTTAGCTCGTTTGAACATGAAAACATTTCATAGCAATTTAAGGCTTCATTCTTGACACGTTGGAACTTGAAAACAACTTGTAGCTTCATTCTTGACCTGTTTTTACATGAAAACAACTTGTAAACTCTTGTAGGATCATTCTTAACTCATTTGAACATGAAAAAAATTCGTAGCAATTTGAGGCTTCATTCTTAACTCGTTCGAACAATAAAACAACTTGTAGCTTCATTCTTAATCCGTTTGTACATGGAAACAACTTGTAAACCCTTGTAGAAGCATTATTGGCTCGTTTGAACAAGAAAACAAGTTGCAACAATTTGAGGCTTCATTCTTCACTCGTTCAAATTTGAAAACAACTTAGAGCTTCATTATTGACCCGTTTGTACAAGGAAACAACTTGTAAACTCTTGTAGGATCATTCTTACCTCATTTGAACATGAAAACAATTCATTGCAATTTGAGCCTTCATTCTTGACTCGTTCGAACTTGAAAACAACTTGTAGCTTCATTCTTGACCCGTTTGTACATGGAAACAACTTCTAAACTCTTGTAGGATCATTCTTAGCTCGTTTGAACATGAAAACAATTCATAGTAATTTAAGGCTTCATTCTTGACTCGTTGGAACTTGAAAACAACTTGTAGCTTCATTCGTGACCCGTTTGTACATGGAAACAACTTTTAAACTCTTGTAGGATCATTCTTAACTCATTTGAACATGAAAAAAATTCATTGCAATTTGAGCCTTCATTCTTGACTCGTTCGAACTTGAAAACAACTTGTAGCTTCATTCTTGACCCGTTTGTACATGGAAACAACTTCTAAACTCTTGTAGGATCATTCTTAGCTCGTTTGAACATGAAAACAATTCATAGTAATTTAAGGCTTCATTCTTGACTCGTTGGAACGTGAAAACAACTTGTAGCTTCATTCGTGACCCGTTTGTACATGGAAACAACTTGTAAACTCTTTTAAGATCATTCTTAACTCATTTGAACATGAAAATACGTTGTAACAATTGGAGGCTTCATTCTTAACTCGTTCAAACTTGAAAAGAACTTGTATCTTCATTCTTGACCCGTTTGTACATGGATACAACTTGCAAACTCTTGTAGGATCATTCTTAGCTCGTTTGAACGTGAAAACAAATCGTTGCAATTTGAGCCTTGATTCTTGACTCGTTCGAACTTGAAAACAACTTGTAGTTTCATTCTTGACCCGTTTGTACATGGAAACAACTTGTAAACTCTTGTAGGATCATTCTTAGCTCGTTTGAACATGAAAATAATTCATAGCAATTTAAGGCTTCATTCTTGACTCGTTCGAACTTAAAAAGAACTTGTAGCTTCATTCTTGACCTGTTTGTACATGGAAACAACTTGTAAAGCCTTGTAGGAGCATTATTGGCTCGTTTGAACATGAAAACAATTCGTTACAATTTGAGCCTTCATTCTTGACTCGTTCGAACTTGTAAACAACTTGTAACTTCATTCTTGACCCGTTTGTACA
The DNA here is from genome assembly GCA_028671895.1 of Oenanthe sinensis. Taxonomy (NCBI): domain Eukaryota; kingdom Viridiplantae; phylum Streptophyta; class Magnoliopsida; order Apiales; family Apiaceae; genus Oenanthe; species Oenanthe sinensis. Next base: position 28,889,476 of record CM053799.1, on the reverse strand, counting down.
TGGAAACAACTTGTAAACTCTTGTAGGATCATTCTTAGCTCGTTTGAACATGAAAACAATTCATAGCAATTTAAGGTTTCATTCTTGACTCGTTGGAACTTGAAAACAACTTGTAGCTTCATTGTTGACCCGTTTGTACATGGAAACAACTTGTAAACTCTTGTAGGATCATTCTTAGCTCGTTTGAACATGAAAACAATTCATTGCAATTTAAGGCTTCATTCTTGACTCGTTGGAACTTGAAAACAACTTGTAGCTTCATTCTTGACCCGTTTGTACATGGAAACAACTTGTAAACTCTTGTAGGATCATTCTTAGCTCGTTTGAACATGAAAACAATTCATAGCAATTTAAGGTTTCATTCTTGACTCGTTGGAACTTGAAAACAACTTGTAGCTTCATTGTTGACCCGTTTGTACATGGAAACAACTTGTAAACTCTTGTAGGATCATTCTTACCTCATTTGAACATGAAAACAATTCATTGCAATTTGAGCCTTCATTCTTGACTCGTTCGAACTTGAAAACAACTTGTAGCTTCATTCTTGACCCGTTTGTACATGGAAACAACTTCTAAACTCTTGTAGGATCATTCTTAGCTCGTTTGAACATGAAAACAATTCATAGTAATTTAAGGCTTCATTCTTGACTCGTTGGAACGTGAAAACAACTTGTAGCTTCATTCGTGACCCGTTTGTACATGGAAACAACTTGTAAACTCTTTTAAGATCATTCTTAACTCATTTGAACATGAAAATACGTTGTAACAATTGGAGGCTTCATTCTTAACTCGTTCAAACTTGAAAAGAACTTGTATCTTCATTCTTGACCCGTTTGTACATGGAAACAACTTGTAAACCCTTGTAGGAGCATTATTGGCTCGTTTGAACATGAAAACAATTCGTTACAATTTGAGCCTTCATTCTTGACTCGTTCGAACTTGTAAACAACTTGTAACTTCATTCTTGACCCGTTTGTACATGGAAACAACTTGTAAACTCTTGTAGGATCATTCTTAGCTCGTTTGAACATGAAAACAATTCATAGCAATTTAAGGTTTCATTCTTGACTCGTTGGAACTTGAAAACAACTTGTAGCTTCATTGTTGACCCGTTTGTACATGGAAACAACTTGTAAACTCTTGTAGGATCATTCTTACCTCATTTGAACATGAAAACAATTCATTGCAATTTGAGCCTTCATTCTTGACTCGTTCGAACTTGAAAACAACTTGTAGCTTCATTCTTGACCCGTTTGTACATGGAAACAACTCCTAAATTCTTGTAGGATCATTCTTAGCTCGTTTGAACATGAAAACAATTCATAGTAATTTAAGGCTTCATTCTTGACTCGTTGGAACGTGAAAACAACTTGTAGCTTCATTCGTGACCCGTTTGTACATGGAAACAACTTTTAAACTCTTGTAGGATCATTCTTAACTCATTTGAACATGAAAAAAATTTATAGCAATTTCAGGCTTCATTCTTAACTCGTTCGAACAATAAAACAACTTGTAGCTTCATTCTTAATCCGTTTGTACATGGAAATAACTTTTAAACCCTTGTAGGAGCATTATTGGCTCGTTCGAACATGAAAACAAGTTGCAACAATTTGAGGCTTCATTCTTCACTCGTTCAAACTTGAAAACAACTTAGAGCTTCATTGTTGACCTGTTTGTACAAGGAAACAACTTGTAAACTCTTGTAGGATCATTCTTAGCTCGTTTGAACATGAAAACATTTCATAGCAATTTAAGGCTTCATTCTTGACACGTTGGAACTTGAAAACAACTTGTAGCTTCATTCTTGACCTGTTTTTACATGAAAACAACTTGTAAACTCTTGTAGGATCATTCTTAACTCATTTGAACATGAAAAAAATTCGTAGCAATTTGAGGCTTCATTCTTAACTCGTTCGAACAATAAAACAACTTGTAGCTTCATTCTTAATCCGTTTGTACATGGAAACAACTTGTAAACCCTTGTAGGAGCATTATTGGCTCGTTTGAACAAGAAAACAAGTTGCAACAATTTGAGGCTTCATTCTTCACTCGTTCAAATTTGAAAACAACTTAGAGCTTCATTATTGACCCGTTTGTACAAGGAAACAACTTGTAAACTCTTGTAGGATCATTCTTACCTCATTTGAACATGAAAACAATTCATTGCAATTTGAGCCTTCATTCTTGACTCGTTCGAACTTGAAAACAACTTGTAGCTTCATTCTTGACCCGTTTGTACATGGAAACAACTTCTAAACTCTTGTAGGATCATTCTTAGCTCGTTTGAACATGAAAACAATTCATAGTAATTTAAGGCTTCATTCTTGACTCGTTGGAACTTGAAAACAACTTGTAGCTTCATTCGTGACCCGTTTGTACATGGAAACAACTTTTAAACTCTTGTAGGATCATTCTTAACTCATTTGAACATGAAAAAAATTCGTAGCAATTTCAAGCTTCATTCTTAACTCGTTCGAACAATAAAACAACTTGTAGCTTCATTCTTAATCCGTTTGTACATGGAAATAACTTGTAAACCCTTGTAGGAGCATTATTGGCTCGTTCGAACATGAAAACAAGTTGCAACAATTTGAGGCTTCATTCTTCACTCGTTCAAACTTGAAATCAACTTAGAGCTTCATTGTTGACCTGTTTGTACAAGGAAACAACTTGTAAACTCTTATAGGATCATTCTTAGCTCGTTTGAACATGAAAACATTTCATAGCAATTTAAGGCTTCATTCTTGACACGTTGGAACTTGAAAACAACTTGTAGCTTCATTCTTGACCTGTTTTTACATGAAAACAACTTGTAAACTCTTGTAGGATCATTCTTAACTCATTTGAACATGAAAAAAATTCGTAGCAATTTGAGGCTTCATTCTTAACTCGTTCGAACAATAAAACAACTTGTAGCTTCATTCTTAATCCGTTTGTACATGGAAACAACTTGTAAACCCTTGTAGGAGCATTATTGGCTCGTTTGAACAAGAAAACAAGTTGCAACAATTTGTGGCTTCATTCTTCATTCGTTCAAATTTGAAAACAACTTAGAGCTTCATTATTGACCCGTTTGTACAAGGAAACAACTTGTAAACTCTTGTAGGATCATTCTTAGCTCGTTTGAACATGAAAATAATTCATAGCAATTTAAGGCTTCATTCTTGACTCGTTCGAACTTGAAAACAACTTGTAGCTTCATTCTTGACCCGTTTGTACATGGAAACAACTTGTAAACTCTTGTAGGATCATTCTTAACTCATTTGAACATGAAAATAATTCGTAGCAATTTGAGCCTTCATTCTTGACTCGTTCGAACTTCAAAACAACTTGTAGCTTCATTCTTGACCCGTTTGTACATGGAAACAACTTGTAAACCCTTGTAGGATCATTCTTAGCTCGTTTGAACATGAAAACAATTCATAGCAATTTAAGGCTTCATTCTTGACTCGTTGGAACTTGAAAACAACTTGTAGCTTCATTCTTGACCCGTTTGTACATGAAAACAACTTGTAAACTCTTTTAAGATCATTCTTAACTCATTTGAACATGAAAATACGTTGTAACAATTGGAGGCTTCATTCATAACTCGTTCAAACTTGAAAAGAACTTGTATCTTCATTCTTGACCCGTTTGTACATGGATACAACTTGTAAACTCTTGTAGGATCATTCTTAGCTCGTTTGAACATGAAAACAAATCGTTGCAATTTGAGTCTTGATTCTTGACTCGTTCGAACTTGAAAACAACTTGTAGTTTCATTCTTGACCCGTTTATACATGGAAACAACTTGTAAACTCTTGTAGGATCATTCTTAGCTCGTTTGAACATGAAAATAATTCATAGCAATTTAAGGCTTCATTCTTGACTCGTTTGAACTTAAAAAGAACTTTTAGCTTCATTCTTGACCCGTTTGTACATGGAAACAACTTGTAAACCCTTGTAGGAGCATTATTGGCTCGTTTGAACATTAAAACAATTCGTTACAATTTGAGCCTTCATTCTTGACTCGTTCGAACTTGTAAACAACTTGTAATTTCATTCTTGACCCGTTTGTACATGGAAACAACTTGTAAACTATTGTAGGATCATTCTTAGCTCGTTTGAACATGAAAAAAATTCATTGCAATTTAAGGTTTCATTCTTGACTCGTTGGAACTTGAAAATGACTTGTAGATTCATTGTTGACCCGTTTGTACATGGAAACAACTTGTAAACTCTTGTAGGATCATTCTTAACTCATTTGAACATGAAAACAATTCGTTGCAATTTGAGCCTTCATTCTTGACTCGTTCGAACTTGAAAACAACTTGTAGCTTCATTCTTGACCCGTTTGTACATGGAAATAACTTGTAAACTCTTGTAGGATCATTCTTGGCTCGTTTGAACATGAAAACAATTCATAGCAATTTAAGGCTTCATTCTTGACTCGTTGGAACTTGAAAACAACTTATAGCTTCATTCTTGACCCGTTGGAACTTGAAAACAACTTGTAGCTTCATTCTTGACCCGTTTGTACATGGAAACAACTTGTAAACTCTTTTAAAATCATTCTCATTTGAACATGAAAATACGTTGTAACAATTGGAGGTTTCATTCTTAACTCGTTCAAACTTGAAAAGAACTTGTATCTTCATTCTTGATCGTTTGTACATGGATACAACTTGTAAACTCTTGTAGGATCATTTTTAGCTCGTTTGAACATGAAAACAAATCGTTGCAATTTGAGCCTTGATTCTTGACTTGTTCGAACTTGAAAACAACTTGTAGTTTCATTCTTGACCCGTTTGTACATGGAAACAACTTGTAAACCCTTGTAGGAGCATTATTGGCTCGTTTGAACATGAAAACAATTCGTTGCAATTTGTGCCTTCATTCTTGACTCGTTCGAACTTGTAAACAACTTGTAACTTCATTCTTGACCCGTTTGTACATGGAAACAACTTGTAAACTCTTGTAGGATCATTCTTACCTCATTTGAACATGAAAACAATTCATAGCAATTTAAGGTTTCATTCTTGACTCGTTGGAACTTGAAAACAACTTGTAGCTTCATTCTTGACCCGTTTGTACATTGAAACAACTTGTAAACTCTTGTAGGATCATTCTTAGCTCGTTTGAACATGAAAGCAATTCATAGCAATTTAAAGCTTCATTCTTGACTCGTTGGAACTTGAAAACAACTTGTAGCTTCATTCCTGACCCGTTTGTACATGGAAACAACTTTTAAACTCTTGTAGGATCATTCTTAACTCATTTGAACATGAAAAAAATTCGTAGCAATTTCAGGCTTCATTTTTAACTCGTTCGAACAATATAACAACTTGTAGCTTCATTCTTAATCCGTTTGTACATGGAAACAACTTGTAAACCCTTGTAGGAGCATTATTGGCTCGTTCGAAGATGAAAACAAGTTGCAACAATTTGAGGCTTCATTTTTCACTCGTTCAAACTTGAAAACAACTTAGAGCTTCATTGTTGACATGTTTGTACAAGGAAACAACTTGTAAACTCTTGTAGGATCATTCTTAACTCATTTGAACATAAAAACATTTCATAGCAATTTAAGGCTTCATTCTTGACACGTTGGAACTTGAAAACAACTTATAGCTTCATTCTTGACCTGTTTTTACATGAAAAAAACTTGTAAACTCTTGTAGGATCATTCTTAACTCATTTGAACATGAAAAAAATTCGTAGCAATTTGAGGCTTCATTCTTAACTCGTTCGAACATTAAAACAACTTGTAGCTTCATTCTTAATCTGTTTGTACATGGAAACAACTTTTAAACTCTTGTAGGATCATTCTTAACTCATTTGAACATGAAAAAAATTCGTAGCAATTTCAGGCTTCATTCTTAACTCGTTCGAACAATAAAACAACTTGTAGCTTCATTCTTAATCTGTTTGTACATGGAAACAACTTTTAAACTCTTGTAGGATCATTCTTAACTCATTTGAACATGAAAAAAATTCGTAGCAATTTCAGGCTTCATTTTTAACTCGTTCGAACAATAAAACAACTTGTAGCTTCATTCTTAATCCGTTTGTACATGGAAACAACTTGTAAACCCTGTAGGAGCATTATTGGCTCGTTTGAACCTGAAAACAAGTTGCAACAATTTGAGGCTTCATTCTTCACTCGTTCAAACTTGAAAACAACTTAGAGCTTCATTGTTGACCTCTTTGTACAAGGAAACAACTTGTAAACTCTTGTAGGATCATTCTTAGCTCGTTTGAACATGAAAACATTTCATAGCAATTTAAGGCTTCATTCTTGACACGTTGGAACTTGAAAACAACTTATAGCTTCATTCTTGACCTGTTTTTACATGAAAAAAACTTGTAAACTCTTGTAGGATCATTCTTAACTCATTTGAACATGAAAAAAATTCGTAGCAATTTGAGGCTTCATTCTTAACTCGTTCGAACATTAAAACAACTTGTAGCTTCATTCTTAATCCGTTTGTACATGGAAACAACTTGTAAACCCTTGTAGGAGCAATATTGGCTGGTTTGAACATGAAAACAAGTTGCAACAATTTGAGGTTTCATTCTTGACTCGTTGGAACTTGAAAACAACTTAGAGCTTCATTGTTGACCCGTTTGTACAAGGAAACAACTTGTAAACTCTTGTAGGATCATTCTTAGCTCGTTTGAACATGAAAATAATTCATAGCAATTTAAGGCTTCATTCTTGACTCGTTCGAACTTGAAAACAATTTGTAGCTTCATTCTTGACCCGTTTGTACATGGAAACAACTTGTAAACTCTTGTAGGATCATTCTTAACTCATTTGAACATGAAAATAATTTGTAGCAATTTGAGCCTTCATTCTTGACTCGTTCGAACTTCAAAAGCTCGTTTGAACAAGAAAACAAGTTGCAACAATTTGAGGCTTCATTCTTCACTCGTTCAAACTTGAAAACAACTTAGAGCTTCATTTTTGACCTGTTTGTACAAGGAAACAACTTCTAAACTCTTGTAGGATCATTCTTAACTCGTTTGAACATGAAAACATTTCATAGCAATTTAAGGCTTCATTCTTGACACGTTGGAACTTGAAAACAACTTGTAGCTTCATTCTTGATCTGTTTTTACATGAAAACAACTTGTAAACTCTTGTAGGATCATTCTTAACTCATTTGAACAAGAAAAAAATTCGTAGCAATTTAAGGCTTCATTCTTAACTCGTTCGAACATTAAAACAACTTGTAGCTTCATTCTTAATCCGTTTGTACATGGAAACAACTTGTAAACCCTTGTAGGAGCATTATTGGCTCGTTTGAATAAGAAAACAAGTTACAACAATTTGAGGCTTCATTCTTCACTCGTTCAAATTTGAAAACAACTTAGAGCTTCATTGTTGACCCGTTTGTACAAGGAAACAACTTGTAAACTCTTGTAGGATCATTCTTAGCTCGTTTGAACATGAAAATAATTCATAGCAATTTAAGGCTTCATTCTTGACTCGTTCGAACTTGAAAAAAACCTGTAGCTTCATTCTTGACCCGTTTGTACATGGAAACAACTTGTAAAATCTTGTAGGATCATTCTTAACTCATTTGAACATGAAAAAAATTCGTAGCAATTTGAGGCTTCATTCTTAACTCGTTCGAACATTAAAACAACTTGTAGCTTCATTCTTAATCCGTTTGTACATGGAAACAACTTGTAAACCCTTGTAGGAGCATTATTGGCTCGTTTGAACAAGAAAACAAGTTGCAACAATTTGAGGCTTCATTCTTCACTCGTTCAAACTTGAAAACAACTTAGAGCTTCATTTTTGTCCTGTTTGTACAAGGAAACAACTTCTAAACTCTTGTAGGATCATTCTTAGCTCGTTTGAACATGAAAACATTTCATAGCAATTTAAGGCTTCATTCTTGACACGTTGGAACTTGAAAACAACTTGTAGCTTCATTCTTGACCTGTTTTTACATGAAAACAACTTGTAAACTCTTGTAGGATCATTCTTAACTCATTTGAACAAGAAAAAAATTCGTAGCAATTTGAGGCTTCATTCTTAACTCGTTCGAACATTAAAACAACTTGTAGCTTCATTCTTAATCCGTTTGTACATGGAAACAACTTGTAAACCCTTGTAGGAGCATTATAGGCTCGTTTGAATAAGAAAACAAGTTACAACAATTTGAGGCTTCATTCTTCACTCGTTCAAATTTGAAAACAACTTAGAGCTTCATTGTTGACCCGTTTGTACAAGGAAACAACTTGTAAACTCCTGTAGGATCATTCTTAGCTCGTTTGAACATGAAAATAATTCATAGCAATTTAAGGCTTCATTCTTGACTCGTTCGAACTTGAAAACAACTTGTAGCTTCATTCTTGACCCGTTTGTACATGGAAACAACTTGTAAACTCTTGTAGGATCATTCTTAACTCATTTGAACATGAAAATAATTCGTAGCAATTTGAGCCTTCATTCTTGACTCGTTCGAACTTCAAAACAACTTGTAGCTTCATTCTTGACCCGTTTGTACACGGAAACAACTTGTAAACCCTTATAGGATCATTTTAGCTCGTTTGAACATGAAAACAATTCATAGCAATTTAAGGCTTCATTCTTGACTCGTTGGAACTTGAAAACAACTTGTAGCTTCATTCTTGACCCGTTTGTACATGGAAATAACTTGTAAACTCTTTTAAGATCATTCTTAACTCATTTGAACATGAAAATACGTTGTAACAATTGGAGGCTTCATTCTTAACTCGTTCAAACTTGAAAAGAACTTGTATCTTCATTCTTGACCCGTTTGTACATGGATACAACTTGGAAACTCTTGTAGGATCATTCTTAGCTCGTTTGAACATGAAAATAAATCGTTGCAATTTGAGCCTTGATTCTTGACTCGTTCGAACTTGAAAACAACTTGTAATTTCATTCTTGACCCGTTTGTACATGGAAACAACTTGTAAACTCTTGTAGGATCATTCTTAGCTCGTTTGAACATGAAAATAATTCATAGCAATTTAAGGCTTCATTCTTGACTCGTTCGAACTTAAAAAGAACTTGTAGCTTCATTCTTGACCCGTTTGTACATGGAAACAACTTGTAAACCCTTGTAGGAGCATTATTGGCTCGTTTGAACATGAAAACAATTCGTTACAATTTGAGCCTTCATTCTTGACTCGTTCGAACTTGTAAACAACTTGTAACTTCATTCTTGACCCGTTTGTACATGGAAACAACTTGTAAACTCTTGTAGGATCATTCTTACCTCATTTGAACATGAAAACAATTCATAGCAATTTAAGGTTTCATTCTTGACTCGTTGGAACTTGAAAACAACTTGTAGCTTCATTGTTGACCCGTTTGTACATGGAAACAACTTGTAAACTCTTGTAGGATCATTCTTACCTCATTTGAACATGAAAACAATTCATTGCAATTTGAGCCTTCATTCTTGACTCGTTCGAACTTGAAAACAACTTGTAGCTTCATTCTTGACCCGTTTGTACATGGAAACGACTTCTAAACTCTTGTAGGATCATTCTTAGCTCGTTTGAACATGAAAACAATTCATAATAATTTAAGGCTTCATTCTTGACTCGTTGGAACTTGAAAACAACTTGTAGCTTCATTCTTGACCCGTTTGTACATGGAAACAACTTTTAAACTCTTGTAGGATCATTCTTAACTCATTTGAACATGAAAAAAGTTCGTAGCAATTTCAGGCTTCATTCTTAACTCGTTCGAACAATAAAACAACTTGTAGCTTCATTCTTAATCCGTTTGTACATGGAAACAACTTGTAAACCCTTGTAGGAGCATTATTGGCTCGTTCGAACATGAAAACAAGTTGCAACAATTTGAGGCTTCATTCTTCACTCGTTCAAACTTGAAAACAACTTAGAGCTTCATTGTTGACCTGTTTGTACAAGGAAACAACTTGTAAACTCTTGTAGGATCATTCTTAGCTCGTTTGAACATGAAAACATTTCATAGCAATTTAAGGCTTCATTCTTGACACGTTGGAACTTGAAAACAACTTGTAGCTTCATTCTTGACCTGTTTTTACATGAAAACAACTTGTAAAATCTTGTAGGATCATTCTTAACTCATTTGAACATGAAAAAAATTCGTAGCAATTTGAGGCTTCATTCTTAACTCGTTCGAACATTAAAACAACTTGTAGCTTCATTCTTAATCCGTTTGTACATGGAAACAACTTGTAAACCCTTGTAGGAGCATTATTGGCTCGTTTGAACAAGAAAACAAGTTGCAACAATTTGAGGCTTCATTCTTCACTCGTTCAAACTTGAAAACAACTTAGAGCTTCATTTTTGTCCTGTTTGTACAAGGAAACAACTTCTAAACTCTTGTAGGATCATTCTTAGCTCGTTTGAACATGAAAACATTTCATAGCAATTTAAGGCTTCATTCTTGACACGTTGGAACTTGAAAACAACTTGTAGCTTCATTCTTGACCTGTTTTTACATGAAAACAACTTGTAAACTCTTGTAGGATCATTCTTAACTCATTTGAACAAGAAAAAAATTCGTAGCAATTTAAGGCTTCATTCTTAACTCGTTCGAACATTAAAACAACTTGTAGCTTCATTCTTAATCCGTTTGTACATGGAAACAACTTGTAAACCCTTGTAGGAGCATTATTGGCTCGTTTGAATAAGAAAACAAGTTACAACAATTTCAGGCTTCATTCTTCACTCGTTCAAATTTGAAAACAACTTAGAGCTTCATTGTTGACCCGTTTGTACAAGGAAACAACTTGTAAACTCTTGTAGGATCATTCTTAGCTCGTTTGAACATGAAAATAATTCATAGCAATTTAAGGCTTCATTCTTGACTCGTTCGAACTTGAAAAAAACCTGTAGCTTCATTCTTGATCCGTTTGTACATGGAAACAACTTGTAAAATCTTGTAGGATCATTCTTAACTCATTTGAACATGAAAAAAATTCGTAGCAATTTGAGGCTTCATTCTTAACTCGTTCGAACATTAAAACAACTTGTAGCTTCATTCTTAATCCGTTTGTACATGGAAACAACTTGTAAACCCTTGTAGGAGCATTATTGGCTCGTTTGAACAAGAAAACAAGTTGCAACAATTTGAGGCTTCATTCTTCACTCGTTCAAACTTGAAAACAACTTAGAGCTTCATTTTTGTCCTGTTTGTACAAGGAAACAACTTCTAAACTCTTGTAGGATCATTCTTAGCTCGTTTGAACATGAAAACATTTCATAGCAATTTAAGGCTTCATTCTTGACACGTTGGAACTTGAAAACAACTTGTAGCTTCATTCTTGACCTGTTTTTACATGAAAACAACTTGTAAACTCTTGTAGGATCATTCTTAACTCATTTGAACAAGAAAAAAATTCGTAGCAATTTGAGGCTTCATTCTTAACTCGTTCGAACATTAAAACAACTTGTAGCTTCATTCTTAATCCGTTTGTACATGGAAACAACTTGTAAACCCTTGTAGGAGCATTATTGGCTCGTTTGAATAAGAAAACAAGTTACAACAATTTGAGGCTTCATTCTTCACTCGTTCAAATTTGAAAACAACTTAGAGCTTCATTGTTGACCCGTTTGTACAAGGAAACAACTTGTAAACTCCTGTAGGATCATTCTTAGCTCGTTTGAACATGAAAATAATTCATAGCAATTTAAGGCTTCATTCTTGACTCGTTCGAACTTGAAAACAACTTGTAGCTTCATTCTTGACCCGTTTGTACATGGAAACAACTTGTAAACTCTTGTAGGATCATTCTTAACTCATTTGAACATGAAAATAATTCGTAGCAATTTGAGCCTTCATTCTTGACTCGTTCGAACTTCAAAACAACTTGTAGCTTCATTCTTGACCCGTTTGTACACGGAAACAACTTGTAAACCCTTATAGGATCATTTTAGCTCGTTTGAACATGAAAACAATTCATAGCAATTTAAGGCTTCATTCTTGACTCGTTGGAACTTGAAAACAACTTGTAGCTTCATTCTTGACCCGTTTGTACATGGAAACAACTTGTAAACTCTTTTAAGATCATTCTTAACTCATTTGAACATGAAAATACGTTGTAACAATTGGAGGCTTCATTCTTAACTCGTTCAAACTTGAAAAGAACTTGTATCTTCATTCTTGACCCGTTTGTACATGGATACAACTTGTAAACTCTTGTAGGATCATTCTTAGCTCGTTTGAACATGAAAATAAATCGTTGCAATTTGAGCCTTGATTCTTGACTCATTCGAACTTGAAAACAACTTGTAGTGTCATTCTTGACCCGTTTGTACATGAAAACAACTTGTAAACTCTTGTAGGATCATTCTTAGCTCGTTTGAACATGAAAATAATTCATAGCAATTTAAGGCTTCATTCTTGACTCGTTCGAACTTAAAAAGAACTTGTAGCTTCATTCTTGACCCGTTTGTACATGGAAACAACTTGTAAACCCTTGTAGGAGCATTATTGGCTCGTTTGAACATGAAAACAATTCGTTACAATTTGAGCCTTCATTCTTGACTCGTTCGAACTTGTAAACAACTTGTAACTTCATTCTTGACCCGTTTGTACATGGAAACAACTTGTAAACTCTTGTAGGATCATTCTTACCTCATTTGAACATGAAAACAATTCATAGCAATTTAAGGTTTCATTCTTGACTCGTTGGAACTTGAAAACAACTTGTAGCTTCATTGTTGACCCGTTTGTACATGGAAACAACTTGTAAACTGTTGTAGGATCATTCTTACCTCATTTGAACATGAAAACAATTCATTGCAATTTGAGCCTTCATTCTTGACTCGTTCGAACTTGAAAACAACTTGTAGCTTCATTCTTGACCCGTTTGTACATGGAAACAACTTCTAAACTCTTGTAGGATCATTCTTAGCTCGTTTGAACATGAAAACAATTCATAATAATTTCAGGCTTCATTCTTGACTCGTTGGAACTTGAAAACAACTTGTAGCTTCATTCTTAATCCGTTTGTACATGGAAACAACTTGTAAACCCTTGTAGGAGCATTATTGGCTCGTTCGAACGTGAAAACAAGTTGCAACAATTTGAGGCTTCATTCTTCACTCGTTCAAACTTGAAAACAACTTAGAGCTTCATTTTTAACCTGTTTGTACAAGGAAACAACTTCTAAACTCTTGTAGGATCATTCTTAGCTCGTTTAAACATGAAAACATTTCATAGCAATTTAAGGCTTCATTCTTGACACGTTGGAACTTGAAAACAACTTGTAGCTTCATTCTTGACCCGTTTGTACATGGAAACAACTTGTAAACTCTTTTAAGATCATTCTTAACTCATTTGAACATGAAAATACGTTGTAACAATTGGAGGCTTCATTCTTAACTCGTTCAAACTTGAAAAGAACTTGTATCTTCATTCTTGACCCGTTTGTACATGGATACAACTTGTAAACTCTTGTAGGATCATTCTTAGCTCGTTTGAACATGAAAATAAATCGTTGCAATTTGAGCCTTGATTCTTGACTCATTCGAACTTGAAAACAACTTGTAGTGTCATTCTTGACCCGTTTGTACATGGAAACAACTTGTAAACTCTTGTAGGATCATTCTTACCTCATTTGAACATGAAAACAATTCATAGCAATTTAAGGTTTCATTCTTGACTCGTTGGAACTTGAAAACAACTTGTAGCTTCATTGTTGACCCGTTTGTACATGGAAACAACTTGTAAACTGTTGTAGGATCATTCTTACCTCATTTGAACATGAAAACAATTCATTGCAATTTGAGCCTTCATTCTTGACTCGTTCGAACTTGAAAACAACTTGTAGCTTCATTCTTGACCCGTTTGTACATGGAAACAACTTCTAAACTCTTGTAGGATCATTCTTAGCTCGTTTGAACATGAAAACAATTCATAATAATTTCAGGCTTCATTCTTGACTCGTTGGAACTTGAAAACAACTTGTAGCTTCATTCTTAATCCGTTTGTACATGGAAACAACTTGTAAACCCTTGTAGGAGCATTATTGGCTCGTTCGAACGTGAAAACAAGTTGCAACAATTTGAGGCTTCATTCTTCACTCGTTCAAACTTGAAAACAACTTAGAGCTTCATTTTTGACCTGTTTGTACAAGGAAACAACTTCTAAACTCTTGTAGGATCATTCTTAGCTCGTTTAAACATGAAAACATTTCATAGCAATTTAAGGCTTCATTCTTGACATGTTGGAACTTGAAAACAACTTGTAGCTTCATTCTTGACCCGTTTGTACATGGAAACAACTTGTAAACTCTTTTAAGATCATTCTTAACTCATTTGAACATGAAAATACGTTGTAACAATTGGAGGCTTCATTCTTAACTCGTTCAAACTTGAAAAGAACTTGTATCTTCATTCTTGACCCGTTTGTACATGGATACAACTTGTAAACTCTTGTAGGATCATTCTTAGCTCGTTTGAACATGAAAATAAATCGTTGCAATTTGAGCCTTGATTCTTGACTCATTCGAACTTGAAAACAACTTGTAGTGTCATTCTTGACCCGTTTGTACATGAAAACAACTTGTAAACTCTTGTAGGATCATTCTTACCTCATTTGAACATGAAAACAATTCATAGCAATTTAAGGTTTCATTCTTGACTCGTTGGAACTTGAAAACAACTTGTAGCTTCATTGTTGACCCGTTTGTACATGGAAACAACTTGTAAACTGTTGTAGGATCATTCTTACCTCATTTGAACATGAAAACAATTCATTGCAATTTGAGCCTTCATTCTTGACTCGTTCGAACTTGAAAACAACTTGTAGCTTCATTCTTGACCCGTTTGTACATGGAAACAACTTCTAAACTCTTGTAGGATCATTCTTAGCTCGTTTGAACATGAAAACAATTCATAATAATTTCAGGCTTCATTCTTGACTCGTTGGAACTTGAAAATAACTTGTAGCTTCATTCTTAATCCGTTTGTACATGGAAACAACTTGTAAACCCTTGTAGGAGCATTATTGGCTCGTTCGAACGTGAAAACAAGTTGCAACAATTTGAGGCTTCATTCTTCACTCGTTCAAACTTGAAAACAACTTAGAGCTTCATTTTTGACCTGTTTGTACAAGGAAACAACTTCTAAACTCTTGTAGGATCATTCTTAGCTCGTTTAAACATGAAAACATTTCATAGCAATTTAAGGCTTCATTCTTGACACGTTGGAACTTGAAAACAACTTGTAGCTTCATTCTTGACCTGTTTTTACATGAAAACAACTTGTAAACTCTTGTAGGATCATTCTTAACTCATTTGAACATGAAAAAAATTCGTAGCAATTTGAGGCTTCATTTTAACTCGTTCGAACATTAAAACAACTTGTAGCTTCATTCTTAATCCGTTTGTACTTGGAAACAACTTGTAAACCCTTGTAGGAGCATTATTGGCTCGTTTGAATAAGAAAACAAGTTACAACAATTTGAGGCTTCATTCTTCACTCGTTCAAATTTGAAAACAACTTAGAGCTTCATTGTTGACCCGTTTGTACAAGGAAACAACTTGTAAACTCTTGTAGGATCATTCTTAGCTCGTTTGAACATGAAAATAATTCATAGCAATTTAAGGCTTCATTCTTGACTCGTTCGAACTTGAAAACAACTTGTAGCTTCATTCTTGACCCGTTTGTACATGGAAACAACTTGTAAACTCTTGTAGGATCATTCTTAACTCATTTGAACATGAAAATAATTCGTAGCAATTTGAACCTTCATTCTTGACTCGTTCGAACTTCAAAACAACTTGTAGCTTCATTCTTGACCCGTTTGTACATGGAAACAACTTGTAAACCCTTATAGGATCATTTTAGCTCGTTTGAACATGAAAACAATTCATAGCAATTTAAGGCTTCATTCTTGACTCGTTGGAACTTGAAAACAACTTGTAGCTTCATTCTTGACCCGTTTGTACATGGAAACAACTTGTAAACTCTTTTAAGATCATTCTTAACTCATTTGAACATGAAAATACGTTGTAACAATTGGAGGCTTCATTCTTAACTCGTTCAAACTTGAAAAGAACTTGTATCTTCATTCTTGACCCCTTTGTACATGGATACAACTTGTAAACTCTTGTAGGATCATTCTTAGCTCGTTTGAACATGAAAATAAATCGTTGCAATTTGAGCCTTGATTCTTGACTCGTTCGAACTTGAAAATAACTTGTAGTTTCATTCTTGACCCGCTTGTACATGGAAACAACTTGTAAACTCTTGTATGATCATTCTTAGCTCGTTTGAACATGAAAATAATTCATAGCAATTTAAGGCTTCATTCTTGACTCGTTCGAACTTAAAAAGAACTTGTAGCTTCATTCTTGACCCGTTTGTACATGGAAACAACTTGTAAACCCTTGTAGGAGCATTATTGGCTCGTTTGAACATGAAAACAATTCCTTACAATTTGAGCCTTCATTCTTGACTCGTTCGAACTTGTAAACAACTTGTAACTTCATTCTTGACCCGTTTGTACATGGAAACAACTTGTAAACTCTTGTAGGATCATTCTTACCTCATTTGAACATGAAAACAATTCATAGTAATTTAAGGTTTCATTCTTGACTCGTTGGAACTTGAAAACAACTTGTAGCTTCATTGTTGACCCGTTTGTACATGGAAACAACTTGTAAACTCTTGTAGGATCATTCTTACCTCATTTGAACATGAAAACAATTCATTGCAATTTGAGCTTTCATTCTTGACTCGTTCGAACTTGAAAACAACTTGTAGCTTCATTCTTGACCCGTTTGTACATGGAAACGACTTCTAAACTCTTGTAGGATCATTCTTAGCTCGTTTGAACATGAAAACAATTCATAATAATTTAAGGCTTCATTCTTGACTCGTTGGAACTTGAAAACAACTTGTAGCTTCATTCTTGACCCGTTTGTACATGGAAACAACTTTTAAACTCTTGTAAGATCATTCTTAACTCATTTGAACATGAAAAAAATTCGTAGCAATTTCAGGCTTCATTCTTAACTCGTTCGAACAATAAAACAACTTGTAGCTTCATTCTTAATCCGTTTGTACATGGAAACAACTTGTAAACCCTTGTAGGAGCATTATTGGCTCGTTCGATCATGAAAACAAGTTGCAACAATTTGAGGCTTCATTCTTCACTCGTTCAAACTTGAAAACAACTTAGAGCTTCATTGTTGACCTGTTTGTACAAGGAAACAACTTGTAAACTCTTGTAGGATCATTCTTAGCTCGTTTGAACATGAAAACATTTCATAGCAATTTAAGGCTTCATTCTTGACACGTTGGAACTTGAAAACAACTTGTAGCTTCATTCTTGACCTGTTTTTACATGAAAACAACTTGTAAACTCTTGTAGGATCATTCTTAACTCATTTGAACATGAAAAAAATTCGTAGCAATTTGAGGCTTCATTCTTAACTCGTTCGAACATTAAAACAACTTGTAGCTTCATTCTTAATCCGTTTGTACATGGAAACAACTTGTAAACCCTTGTAGGAGCATTATTGGCTCGTTTGAATAAGAAAACAAGTTACAACAATTTGAGGCTTCATTCTTCACTCGTTCAAATTTGAAAACAACTTAGAGCTTCATTGTTGACCCGTTTGTACAAGGAAACAACTTGTAAACTCCTGTAGGATCATTCTTAGCTCGTTTGAACATGAAAATAATTCATAGCAATTTAAGGCTTCATTCTTGACTCGTTCGAACTTGAAAACAACTTGTAGCTTCATTCTTGACCCGTTTGTACATGGAAACAACTTGTAAACTCTTGTAGGATCATTCTTAACTCATTTGAACATGAAAATAATTCGTAGCAATTTGAGCCTTCATTCTTGACTCGTTCGAACTTCAAAACAACTTGTAGCTTCATTCTTGACCCGTTTGTACACGGAAACAACTTGTAAACCCTTATAGGATCATTTTAGCTCGTTTGAACATGAAAACAATTCATAGCAATTTAAGGCTTCATTCTTGACTCGTTGGAACTTGAAAACAACTTGTAGCTTCATTCTTGACCCGTTTGTACATGGAAACAACTTGTAAACCCTTGTAGGAGCATTATTGGCTCGTTTGAACATGAAAACAATTCGTTACAATTTGAGCCTTCATTCTTGACTCGTTCGAACTTGTAAACAACTTGTATCTTCATTCTTGACCCGTTTGTACATGGAAACAACTTGTAAACTCTTGTAGGATCATTCTTACCTCATTTGAACATGAAAACAATTCATAGCAATTTAAGGTTTCATTCTTGACTCGTTGGAACTTGAAAACAACTTGTAGCTTCATTGTTGACCCGTTTGTACATGGAAACAACTTGTAAACTGTTGTAGGATCATTCTTACCTCATTTGAACATGAAAACAATTCATTGCAATTTGAGCCTTCATTCTTGACTCGTTCGAACTTGAAAACAACTTGTAGCTTCATTCTTGACCCGTTTGTACATGGAAACAACTTCTAAACTCTTGTAGGATCATTCTTAGCTCGTTTGAACATGAAAACAATTCATAATAATTTCAGGCTTCATTCTTGACTCGTTGGAACTTGAAAACAACTTGTAGCTTCATTCTAAATCCGTTTGTACATGGAAACAACTTGTAAACCCTTGTAGGAGCATTATTGGCTCGTTCGAACGTGAAAACAAGTTGCAACAATTTGAGGCTTCATTCTTCACTCGTTCAAACTTGAAAACAACTTAGAGCTTCATTTTTGACCTGTTTGTACAAGGAAACAACTTCTAAACTCTTGTAGGATCATTCTTAGCTCGTTTAAACATGAAAACATTTCATAGCAATTTAAGGCTTCATTCTTGACACGTTGGAACTTGAAAACAACTTGTAGCTTCATTCTTGACCTGTTTTTACATGAAAACAACTTGTAAACTCTTGTAGGATCATTCTTAACTCATTTGAACATGAAAAAAATTCGTAGCAATTTGAGGCTTCATTCTTAACTCGTTCGAACATTAAAACAACTTGTAGCTTCATTCTTAATCCGTTTGTACATGGAAACAACTTGTAAACCCTTGTAGGAGCATTATTGGCTCGTTTGAATAAGAAAACAAGTTACAACAATTTGAGGCTTCATTCTTCACTCGTTCAAATTTGAAAACAACTTAGAGCTTCATTGTTGACCCGTTTGTACAAGGAAACAACTTGTAAACTCTTGTAGGATCATTCTTAGCTCGTTTGAACATGAAAATAATTCATAGCAATTTAAGGCTTCATTCTTGACTCGTTCGAACTTGAAAACAACTTGTAGCTTCATTCTTGACCCGTTTGTACATGGAAACAACTTGTAAACTCTTGTAGGATCATTCTTAACTCATTTGAACATGAAAATAATTCGTAGCAATTTGAACCTTCATTCTTGACTCGTTCGAACTTCAAAACAACTTGTAGCTTCATTCTTGACCCGTTTGTACATGGAAACAACTTGTAAACCCTTATAGGATCATTTTAGCTCGTTTGAACATGAAAACAATTCATAGCAATTTAAGGCTTCATTCTTGACTCGTTGGAACTTGAAAACAACTTGTAGCTTCATTCTTGACCCGTTTGTACATGGAAACAACTTGTAAACTCTTTTAAGATCATTCTTAACTCATTTGAACATGAAAATACGTTGTAACAATTGGAGGCTTCATTCTTAACTCGTTCAAACTTGAAAAGAACTTGTATCTTCATTCTTGACCCCTTTGTACATGGATACAACTTGTAAACTCTTGTAGGATCATTCTTAGCTCGTTTGAACATGAAAATAAATCGTTGCAATTTGAGCCTTGATTCTTGACTCGTTCGAACTTGAAAATAACTTGTAGTTTCATTCTTGACCCGCTTGTACATGGAAACAACTTGTAAACTCTTGTAGGATCATTCTTAGCTCGTTTGAACATGAAAATAATTCATAGCAATTTAAGGCTTCATTCTTGACTCGT
The DNA here is from genome assembly GCA_028671895.1 of Oenanthe sinensis. Taxonomy (NCBI): domain Eukaryota; kingdom Viridiplantae; phylum Streptophyta; class Magnoliopsida; order Apiales; family Apiaceae; genus Oenanthe; species Oenanthe sinensis. The sequence goes on along the minus strand of CM053799.1, from coordinate 28,869,547 downwards.
TCGAACTTAAAAAGAACTTGTAGCTTCATTCTTGACCCGTTTGTACATGGAAACAACTTGTAAACCCTTGTAGGAGCATTATTGGCTCGTTTGAACATGAAAACAATTCGTTACAATTTGAGCCTTCATTCTTGACTCGTTCGAACTTGTAAACAACTTGTAACTTCATTCTTGACCCGTTTGTACATGGAAACAACTTGTAAACTCTTGTAGGATCATTCTTACCTCATTTGAACATGAAAACAATTCATAGCAATTTAAGGTTTCATTCTTGACTCGTTGGAACTTGAAAACAACTTGTAGCTTCATTGTTGACCCGTTTGTACATGGAAACAACTTGTAAACTCTTGTAGGATCATTCTTACCTCATTTGAACATGAAAACAATTCATTGCAATTTGAGCTTTCATTCTTGACTCGTTCGAACTTGAAAACAACTTGTAGCTTCATTCTTGACCCGTTTGTACATGGAAACGACTTCTAAACTCTTGTAGGATCATTCTTAGCTCGTTTGAACATGAAAACAATTCATAATAATTTAAGGCTTCATTCTTGACTCGTTGGAACTTGAAAACAACTTGTAGCTTCATTCTTGACCCGTTTGTACATGGAAACAACTTTTAAACTCTTGTAGGATCATTCTTAACTCATTTGAACATGAAAAAAATTCGTAGCAATTTCAGGCTTCATTCTTAACTCGTTCGAACAATAAAACAACTTGTAGCTTCATTCTTAATCCGATTGTACATGGAAACAACTTGTAAACCCTTGTAGGAGCATTATTGGCTCGTTCGATCATGAAAACAAGTTGCAACAATTTGAGGCTTCATTCTTCACTCGTTCAAACTTGAAAACAACTTAGAGCTTCATTGTTGACCTGTTTGTACAAGGAAACAACTTGTAAACTCTTGTAGGATCATTCTTAGCTCGTTTGAACATGAAAACATTTCATAGCAATTTAAGGCTTCATTCTTGACACGTTGGAACTTGAAAACAACTTGTAGCTTCATTCTTGACCTGTTTTTACATGAAAACAACTTGTAAACTCTTGTAGGATCATTCTTAACTCATTTGAACATGAAAAAAATTCGTAGCAATTTGAGGCTTCATTCTTAACTCGTTCGAACATTAAAACAACTTGTAGCTTCATTCTTAATCCGTTTGTACATGGAAACAACTTGTAAACCCTTGTAAGAGCATTATTGGCTCGTTTGAACAAGAAAACAAGTTGCAACAATTTGAGGCTTCATTCTTCACTCGTTCAAATTTGAAAACAACTTAGAGCTTCATTATTGACCCGTTTGTACAAGGAAACAACTTGTAAACTCTTGTAGGATCATTCTTAGCTCGTTTGAACATGAAAATAATTCATAGCAATTTAAGGCTTCATTCTTGACTCGTTCGAACTTGAAAACAACTTGTAGCTTCATTGTTGACCCGTTTGTACATGGAAACAACTTGTAAACTCTTGTAGGATCATTCTTACCTCATTTGAACATGAAAACAATTCATTGCAATTTGAGCCTTCATTCTTGACTCGTTCGAACTTGAAAACAACTTGTAGCTTCATTCTTGACCCGTTTGTACATGGAAACGACTTCTAAACTCTTGTAGGATCATTCTTAGCTCGTTTGAACATGAAAACAATTCATAATAATTTAAGGTTTCATTCTTGACTTGTTGGAACTTGAAAACAACTTGTAGCTTCATTCTTGAACCGTTTGTACATGGAAACAACTTTTAAACTCTTGTAGGATCATTCTTAACTCATTTGAACATGAAAAAAATTCGTAGCAATTTCAGGCTTCATTCTTAACTCGTTCGAACAATAAAACAACTTGTAGCTTCATTCTTAATCCGTTTGTACATGGAAACAACTTGTAAACCCTTGTAGGAGCATTATTGGCTCGTTCGAACATGAAAACAAGTTGCAACAATTTGAGGCTTCATTCTTCACTCGTTCAAACTTGAAAACAACTTAGAGCTTCATTGTTGATCTGTTTGTACAAGGAAACAACTTGTAAACTCTTGTAGGATCATTCTTAGCTCGTTTGAACATGAAAACATTTCATAGCAATTTAAGGCTTCATTCTTGACACGTTGGAACTTGAAAACAACTTGTAGCTTCATTCTTGACCTGTTTTTACATGAAAACAACTTGTAAACTCTTGTAGGATCATTCTTAACTCATTTGAACATGAAAAAAATTCGTAGCAATTTGAGGCTTCATTCTTAACTCGTTCGAACATTAAAACAACTTGTAGCTTCATTCTTAATCCGTTTGTACATGGAAACAACATGTAAACCCTTGTAGGAGCATTATTGGCTCGTTTGAACAAGAAAACAAGTTGCAACAATTTGAGGCTTCATTCTTCACTCGTTCAAATTTGAAAACAACTTAGAGCTTTATTATTGACCCGTTTGTACAAGGAAACAACTTGTAAACTCTTGTAGGATCATTTTTAGCTCGTTTGAACATGAAAATAATTCATAGCAATTTAAGGCTTCATTCTTGACTCGTTTGAACTTGAAAACAACTTGTAGCTTCATTCTTGACCCGTTTGTACATGGAAACAACTTGTAAACTCTTGTAGGATCATTCTTAACTCATTTGAACAAGAAAATAATTCGTAGCAATTTGAGCCTTCATTCTTGACTCGTTCGAACTTCAAAACAACTTGTAGCTTCATTCTTGACCCGTTTGTACATGGAAACAACTTGTAAACCCTTGTAGGATCATTCTTAGCTCGTTTGAACATGAAAACAATTCATAGCAATTTAAGGCTTCATTCTTGACTCGTTGGAACTTGAAAACAACTTGTAGCTTCATTCTTGACCCGTTTGTACATGGAAACAACTTGTAAACTCTTTTAAGATCATTCTTAACTCATTTGAACATGAAAATACGTTGTAACAATTGGAGGCTTCATTCTTAACTCGTTCAAACTTGAAAAGAACTTGTATCTTCATTCTTGACCGTTTGTACATGGATACAACTTGTAAACTCTTGTAGGATCATTTTTAGCTCGTTTGAACATGAAAACAAATCGTTGCAATTTGAGCCTTGATTCTTGACTCGTTCGAACTTGAAAACAACTTGTAGTTTCATTCTTGACCCGTTTGTACATGGAAACAACTTGTAAACCCTTGTAGGAGCATTATTGGCTCGTTTGAACATGAAAACAATTCGTTACAATTTGAGCCTTCATTCTTGACTCGTTCGAACTTGTAAACAACTTGTAACTTCATTCTTGACCCGTTTATACATGGAAACAACTTGTAAACTCTTGTAGGATCATTCTTAGCTCGTTTGAACATGAAAACAATTCATAGCAATTTAAGGTTTCATTCTTGACTCGTTGGAACTTGAAAACAACTTGTAGCTTCATTGTTGACCCGTTTGTACATGGAAACAACTTGTAAACTCTTGTAGGATCATTCTTACCTCATTTGAACATGAAAACAATTCATTGCAATTTGAGCCTTCATTCTTGACTCGTTCGAACTTGAAAACAACTTGTAGCTTCATTCTTGACCCGTTTGTACATGGAAACAACTTCTAAACTCTTGTAGGATCATTCTTAGCTCGTTTGAACATGAAAACAATTCATAGTAATTTAAGGCTTCATTCTTGACTCGTTGGACCTTGAAAACAACTTGTAGCTTCATTCTTGACCCGTTTGTACATGGAAACAACTTTTAAACTCTTGTAGGATCATTCTTAACTCATTTGAACATGAAAAAAATTCGTAGCAATTTCAGGCTTCATTCTTAACTCGTTCGAACAATAAAACAACTTGTAGCTTCATTCTTAATCCGTTTGTACATGGAAACAACTTGTAAACCCTTGTAGGAGCATTATTGGCTCGTTCGAACATGAAAACAAGTTGCAACAACTTGAGGCTTCATTCTTCACTCGTTCAAACTTGAAAACAACTTAGAGCTTCATTGTTGACCTGTTTGTACAAGGAAACAACTTGTAAACTCTTGTAGGATCATTCTTAGCTCGTTTGAACATGAAAACATTTCATAGCAATTTAAGGCTTCATTCTTGACACGTTGGAACTTGAAAACAACTTGTAGCTTCATTCTTGACCTGTTTTTACATGAAAACAACTTGTAAACTCTTGTAGGATCATTCTTAACTCATTTGAACATGAAAAAAATTCGTAGCAATTTGAGACTTCATTCTTAACTCGTTCGAACAATAAAACAACTTGTAGCTTCATTCTTAATCCATTTGTACATGGAAACAACTTGTAAACCCTTGTAGGAGCATTATTGGATCGTTTGAACAAGAAAACAAGTTGCAACAATTTGAGGCTTCATTCTTCACTCGTTCAAATTTGAAAACAACTTAGAGCTTCATTATTGACCCGTTTGTACAAGGAAACAACTTGTAAACTCTTGTAGGATCATTCTTAGGTCGTTTGAACATGAAAATAATTCATAGCAATTTAAGGCTTCATTCTTGACTCGTTCGAACTTGAAAACAACTTGAAGCTTCATTCTTGACCCGTTTGTACATGGAAACAACTTGTAAACTCTTGTAGGATCATTCTTAACTCATTTGAACATGAAAATAATTCGTAGCAATTTGAGCCTTCATTCTTGACTCGTTCGAACTTCAAAACAACTTGTAGCTTCATTCTTGACCCGTTTGTACATGGAAACAACTTGTAAACCCTTGTAGGATCATTCTTAGCTCGTTTGAACATGAAAACAATTCATAGCAATTTAAGGTTTCATTCTTGACTCGTTGGAACTTGAAAACAACTTGTAGCTTCATTCTTGACCCGTTTATACATGGAAACAACTTGTAAACTCTTTTAAGATCATTCTTAACTCATTTGAACATGAAAATACGTTGTAACAATTGGAGGCTTCATTCATAACTCGTTCAAACTTGAAAAGAACTTGTATCTTCATTCTTGACCCGTTTGTACATGGATACAACTTGTAAACTCTTGTAGGATCATTCTTAGCTCGTTTGAACATGAAAACAAATCGTTGCAATTTGAGCCTTGATTCTTGACTCGTTCGAACTTGAAAACAACTTGTAGTTTCATTCTTGACCCGTTTGTACATGGAAACAACTTGTAAACTCTTGTAGGATCATTCTTAGCTCGTTTGAACATGAAAATAATTCATAGCAATTTAAGGCTTCATTCTTGACTCGTTCGAACTTAAAAAGAACTTTTAGCTTCATTCTTGACCCGTTTGTACATGGAAACAACTTGTAAACCCTTGTAGGAGCATTATTGGCTCGTTTGAACATAAAAACAATTCGTTACAATTTGAGCCTTCATTCTTGACTCGTTCGAACTTGTAAACAACTTGTAACTTCATTCTTGACCCGTTTGTACATGGACACAACTTGTAAACTATTGTAGGATCATTCTTAGCTCGTTTGAACATGAAAAAAATTCATAGCAATTTAAGGTTTCATTCTTGACTCGTTGGAACTTGAAAACGACTTGTAGCTTCATTGTTGACCCGTTTGTACATGGAAACAACTTGTAAACTCTTGTAGGATCATTCTTAACTCATTTGAACATGAAAACAATTCGTTGCAATTTGAGCCTTCATTCTTGACTCGTTCGAACTTGAAAACAACTTGTAGCTTCATTCTTGACCCGTTTGTACATGGAAATAACTTGTAAACTCTTGTAGGATCATTCTTGGCTCGTTTGAACATGAAAACAATTCATAGCAATTTAAGGCTTCATTCTTGACTCGTTGGAACTTGAAAACAACTTATAGCTTCATTCTTGACCCGTTGGAACTTGAAAACAACTTGTAGCTTCATTCTTGACCCGTTTGTACATGGAAACAACTTGTAAACTCTTTTAAAATCATTCTCATTTGAACATGAAAATACGTTGTAACAATTGGAGGCTTCATTCTTAACTCGTTCAAACTTGAAAAGAACATGTATCTTCATTCTTGACCGTTTGTACATGGATACAACTTGTAAACTCTTGTAGGATCATTTTTAGTTCGTTTGAACATGAAAACAAATCCTTGCAATTTGAGCCGAAATTCTTGACTCGTTCGAACTTGAAAACAACTTGTAGTTTCATTCTTGACCCGTTTGTACATGGAAACAACTTGTAAACCCTTGTAGGAGCATTATTGGCTCGTTTGAACATGAAAACAATTCGTTGCAATTTGAGCCTTCATTCTTGACTCGTTCGAACTTGTAAACAACTTGTAGCTTCATTCTTGACCCGTTTGTACATTGAAACAACTTGTAAACTCTTGTAGGATCATTCTTAACTCATTTGAACATGAAAAAAATTCGTAGCAATTTGAGGCTTCATTCTTAACTCGTTCGAACAATAAAACAACTTGTAGCTTCATTCTTAATCCGTTTGTACATGGAAACAACTTGTAAACCCTTGTAGGAGCATTATTGGATCGTTTGAACAAGAAAACAAGTTGCAACAATTTGAGGCTTCATTCTTCACTCGTTCAAATTTGAAAACAACTTAGAGCTTCATTATTGACCCGTTTGTACAAGGAAACAACTTGTAAACTCTTGTAGGATCATTCTTAGCTCGTTTGAACATGAAAATAATTCATAGCAATTTAAGGCTTCATTCTTGACTCGTTCGAACTTGAAAACAACTTGAAGCTTCATTCTTGACCCGTTTGTACATGGAAACAACTTGTAAACTCTTGTAGGATCATTCTTAACTCATTTGAACATGAAAATAATTCGTAGCAATTTGAGCCTTCATTCTTGACTCGTTCGAACTTCAAAACAACTTGTAGCTTCATTCTTGACCCGTTTGTACATGGAAACAACTTGTAAACCCTTGTAGGATCATTCTTAGCTCGTTTGAACATGAAAACAATTCATAGCAATTTAAGGTTTCATTCTTGACTCGTTGGAACTTGAAAACAACTTGTAGCTTCATTCTTGACCCGTTTATACATGGAAACAACTTGTAAACTCTTTTAAGATCATTCTTAACTCATTTGAACATGAAAATACGTTGTAACAATTGGAGGCTTCATTCATAACTCGTTCAAACTTGAAAAGAACTTGTATCTTCATTCTTGACCCGTTTGTACATGGATACAACTTGTAAACTCTTGTAGGATCATTCTTAGCTCGTTTGAACATGAAAACAAATCGTTGCAATTTGAGCCTTGATTCTTGACTCGTTCGAACTTGAAAACAACTTGTAGTTTCATTCTTGACCCGTTTGTACATGGAAACAACTTGTAAACTCTTGTAGGATCATTCTTAGCTCGTTTGAACATGAAAATAATTCATAGCAATTTAAGGCTTCATTCTTGACTCGTTCGAACTTAAAAAGAACTTTTAGCTTCATTCTTGACCCGTTTGTACATGGAAACAACTTGTAAACCCTTGTAGGAGCATTATTGGCTCGTTTGAACATAAAAACAATTCGTTACAATTTGAGCCTTCATTCTTGACTCGTTCGAACTTGTAAACAACTTGTAACTTCATTCTTGACCCGTTTGTACATGGACACAACTTGTAAACTATTGTAGGATCATTCTTAGCTCGTTTGAACATGAAAAAAATTCATAGCAATTTAAGGTTTCATTCTTGACTCGTTGGAACTTGAAAACGACTTGTAGCTTCATTGTTGACCCGTTTGTACATGGAAACAACTTGTAAACTCTTGTAGGATCATTCTTAACTCATTTGAACATGAAAACAATTCGTTGCAATTTGAGCCTTCATTCTTGACTCGTTCGAACTTGAAAACAACTTGTAGCTTCATTCTTGACCCGTTTGTACATGGAAATAACCTGTAAACTCTTGTAGGATCATTCTTGGCTCGTTTGAACATGAAAACAATTCATAGCAATTTAAGGCTTCATTCTTGACTCGTTGGAACTTGAAAACAACTTATAGCTTCATTCTTGACCCGTTGGAACTTGAAAACAACTTGTAGCTTCATTCTTGACCCGTTTGTACATGGAAACAACTTGTAAACTCTTTTAAAATCATTCTCATTTGAACATGAAAATACGTTGTAACAATTGGAGGCTTCATTCTTAACTCGTTCAAACTTGAAAAGAACTTGTATCTTCATTCTTGACCGTTTGTGCATGGATACAACTTGTAAACTCTTGTAGGATCATTTTTAGTTCGTTTGAACATGAAAACAAATCCTTGCAATTTGAGCCGAAATTCTTGACTCGTTCGAACTTGAAAACAACTTGTAGTTTCATTCTTGACCCGTTTGTACATGGAAACAACTTGTAAACCCTTGTAGGAGCATTATTGGCTCGTTTGAACATGAAAACAATTCGTTGCAATTTGAGCCTTCATTCTTGACTCGTTCGAACTTGTAAACAACTTGTAGCTTCATTCTTGACCCGTTTGTACATTGAAACAACTTGTAAACTCTTGTAGGATCATTCTTAACTCATTTGAACATGAAAAAAATTCGTAGCAATTTGAGGCTTCATTCTTAACTCGTTCGAACATTAAAACAACTTGTAGCTTCATTCTTAATCTGTTTGTACATGGAAACAACTTTTAAACTCTTGTAGGATCATTCTTAACTCATTTGAACATGAAAAAAATTCGTAGCAATTTCAGGCTTCATTCTTAACTCGTTCGAACAATAAAACAACTTGTAGCTTCATTCTTAATCCGTTTGTACATGGAAACAACTTGTAAACCCTGTAGGAGCATTATTGGCTCGTTCGAACATGAAAACAAGTTGCAACAATTTGAGGCTTCATTCTTCACTCGTTCAAACTTGAAAACAACTTAGAGCTTCATTGTTGACCTGTTTGTACAAGGAAACAACTTGTAAACTCTTGTAGGATCATTCTTAGCTCGTTTGAACATGAAAACATTTCATAGCAATTTAAGGCTTCATTCTTGACACGTTGGAACTTGAAAACAACTTATAGCTTCATTCTTGACCTGTTTTTACATGAAAACAACTTGTAAACTCTTGTAGGATCATTCTTAACTCATTTGAACATGAAAAAAATTCGTAGCAATTTGAGGCTTCATTCTTAACTCGTTCGAACAATAAAACAACTTGTAGCTTCATTCTTAATCCGTTTGTACATGGAAACAACTTGTAAACCCTTGTAGGAGCATTATTGGCTCGTTTGAACATGAAAACAAGTTGCAACAATTTGAGGCTTCATTCTTGACTCGTTGGAACTTGAAAACAACTTAGAGCTTCATTGTTGACCCGTTTGTACAAGGAAACAACTTGTAAACTCTTGTAGGATCATTCTTAGCTCGTTTGAACATGAAAATAATTCATAGCAATTTAAGGCTTCATTCTTGACTCGTTCGAACTTGAAAACAACTTGTAGCTTCATTCTTGACCCGTTTGTACATGGAAACAACTTGTAAACTCTTGTAGGATCATTCTTAACTCATTTGAACATTAAAATAATTCGTAGCAATTTGAGCCTTCATTCTTGACTCGTTCGAACTTCAAAACAACTTGTAGCTTCATTCTTGACCCGTTTGTACATGGAAACAACTTGTAAACCCTTGTAGGATCATTCGTAGCTCGTTTGAACATGAAAACAATTCATAGCAATTTAAGGCTTCATTCTTGACTCATTGGAACTTGAAAACAACTTGTAGCTTCATTCTTGACCCGTTTGTACATGGAAACAACTTGTAAACTCTTTTAAGATCATTCTTAAGTCATTTGAACATGAAAATACGTTGTAACAATTGGAGGCTTCATTCTTAACTCGTTCAAACTTGAAAAGAACTTGTATCTTCATTCTTGACCCATTTGTACATGGATACAACTTGTAAACTCTTGTAGGATCATTCTTACCTCGTTTGAACATGAAAACAAATCGTTGCAATTTGAGCCTTGATTCTTGACTCGTTCGAACTTGAAAACAACTTGTAGTTTCATTCTTGACCCGTTTGTACATGGAAACAACTTGTAAACTCTTGTAGGATCATTCTTAGCTCGTTTGAACATGAAAATAATTCATAGCAATTTAAGGCTTCATTCTTGACTCGTTCGAACTTAAAAAGAACTTGTAGCTTCATTCTTGACCCGTTTGTACATAGAAACAACTTGTAAACCCTTGTAGGAGCATTATTGGCTCGTTTGAACATGAAAACAATTCGTTACAATTTGAGCCTTCATTCTTGACTCGTTCGAACTTGTAAACAACTTGTAACTTCATTCTTGACCCGTTTGTACATGGAAACAACTTGTAAACTCTTGTAGGATCATTCTTAGCTCGTTTGAACATGAAAACAATTCATAGCAATTTAAGGTTTCATTCTTGACTCGTTGGAACTTGAAAACAACTTGTAGCTTCATTGTTGACCCGTTTGTACATGGAAACAACTTGTAAACTCTTGTAGGATCATTCTTAACTCATTTGAACATGAAAACAATTCGTTGCAATTTGAGCCTTCATTCTTGACTCGTTCGAACTTGAAAACAACTTGTAGCTTCATTCTTGACCCGTTTGTACATGGAAATAACTTGTAAACTCTTGTAGGATCATTCTTAGCTCGTTTGAACATGAAAACAATTCATAGCAATTTAAGGCTTCATTCTTGACTCGTTTGAACTTGAAAACAACTTGTAGCTTCATTCCTGACCCGTTGGAACTTGAAAATAACTTGTAGCTTCATTCTTGACCCGTTTGTACATGGAAATAACTTGTAAACTCTTGTAGGATCATTCTTAGCTCGTTTGAACATGAAAACAATTCATAGCAATTTAAGGCTTCATTCTTGACTCGTTGGAACTTGAAAACAACTTGTAGCTTCATTCTTGACACGTTGGAACTTGAAAACAACTTATAGCTTCATTCTTGACCTGTTTTTACATGAAAACAACTTGTAAACTCTTGTAGGATCATTCTTAACTCATTTGAACATGAAAAAAATTCGTAGCAATTTGAGGCTTCATTCTTAACTCGTTCGAACAATAAAACAACTTGTAGCTTCATTCTTAATCCGTTTGTACATGGAAACAACTTGTAAACCCTTGTAGGAGCATTATTGGCTCGTTTGAACATGAAAACAAGTTGCAACAATTTGAGGCTTCATTCTTGACTCGTTGGAACTTGAAAACAACTTAGAGCTTCATTGTTGACCCGTTTGTACAAGGAAACAACTTGTAAACTCTTGTAGGATCATTCTTAGCTCGTTTGAACATGAAAATAATTCATAGCAATTTAAGGCTTCATTCTTGACTCGTTCGAACTTGAAAACAACTTGTAGCTTCATTCTTGACCCGTTTGTACATGGAAACAACTTGTAAACTCTTGTAGGATCATTCTTAACTCATTTGAACATTAAAATAATTCGTAGCAATTTGAGCCTTCATTCTTGACTCGTTCGAACTTCAAAACAACTTGTAGCTTCATTCTTGACCCGTTTGTACATGGAAACAACTTGTAAACCCTTGTAGGATCATTCGTAGCTCGTTTGAACATGAAAACAATTCATAGCAATTTAAGGCTTCATTCTTGACTCATTGGAACTTGAAAACAACTTGTAGCTTAATTCTTGACCCGTTTGTACATGGAAACAACTTGTAAACTCTTTTAAGATCATTCTTAAGTCATTTGAACATGAAAATACGTTGTAACAATTGGAGGCTTCATTCTTAACTCGTTCAAACTTGAAAAGAATTTGTATCTTCATTCTTGACCCATTTGTACATGGATACAACTTGTAAACTCTTGTAGGATCATTCTTACCTCGTTTGAACATGAAAACAAATCGTTGCAATTTGAGCCTTGATTCTTGACTCGTTCGAACTTGAAAACAACTTTTAGTTTCATTCTTGACCCGTTTGTACATGGAAACAACTTGTAAACTCTTGTAGGATCATTCTTAGCTCGTTTGAACATGAAAATAATTCATAGCAATTTAAGGCTTCATTCTTGACTCGTTCGAACTTAAAAAGAACTTGTAGCTTCATTCTTGACCCGTTTGTACATAGAAACAACTTGTAAACCCTTGTAGGAGCATTATTGGCTCGTTTGAACATGAAAACAATTCGTTACAATTTGAGCCTTCATTCTTGACTCGTTGGAACTTGAAAACAACTTGTAACTTCATTCTTGACCCGTTTGTACATGGAAACAACTTGTAAACTCTTGTAGGATCATTCTTAGCTCGTTTGAACATGAAAACAATTCATAGCAATTTAAGGTTTCATTCTTGACTCGTTGGAACTTGAAAACAACTTGTAGCTTCATTGTTGACCCGTTTGTACATGGAAACAACTTGTAAACTCTTGTAGGATCATTCTTAACTCATTTGAACATGAAAACAATTCGTTGCAATTTGAGCCTTCATTCTTGACTCGTTCGAACTTGAAAACAACTTGTAGCTTCATTCTTGACCCGTTTGTACATGGAAATAACTTGTAAACTCTTGTAGGATCATTCTTAGCTCGTTTGAACATGAAAACAATTCATAGCAATTTAAGGCTTCATTCTTGACTCGTTGGAACTTGAAAACAACTTGTAGCTTCATTCTTGACCCGTTGGAACTTGAAAATAACTTGTAGCTTCATTCTTGACCCGTTTGTACATGGAAATAACTTGTAAACTCTTGTAGGATCATTCTTAGCTCGTTTGAACATGAAAACAATTCATAGCAATTTAAGGCTTCATTCTTGACTCGTTGGAACTTGAAAACAACTTGTAGCTTCATTCTTGACCCGTTGGAACTTGAAAACAACTTGTAGCTTCATTCTTGACCCGTTTGTACATGGAAACAACTTGTATACTCTTTTAAGATCATTCTTAACTCATTTGAACATGAAAATACGTTGTAACAACTTGAGGCTTCATTCTTAACTCGTTCAAACTTGAAAAGAACTTGTATCTTCATTCTTGACCGTTTGTACATGGATACAACTTGTAAACTCTTGTAGGATCATTTTTAGCTCGTTTGAACATGAAAACAAATCCTTGCAATTTGAGCCTTGATTCTTGACTCGTTCGAACTTGAAAACATCTTGTAGTTTCATTCTTGACCCGTTTGTACATGGAAACAACTTGTAAACCCTTGTAGGAGCATTATTGGCTCGTTTGAACATGAAAACAATTCGTTGCAATTTGAGCCTTCATTCTTGACTCGTTCGAACTTGTAAACAACTTGTAACTTCATTCTTGACCCGTTTGTACATGGATACAACGTGTAAACTCTTGTAGGATCATTCTTAGCTCGTTTGAACATGAAAACAATTCATAGCAATTTAAGGTTTCATTCTTGACTCGTTGGAACTTGAAAACAACTTGTAGCTTCATTCTTGACCCGTTTGTACATGGAAACAACTTGTAAACTCTTGTAGGATCATTCTTAGCTCGTTTGAACATGAAAGCAATTCATAGCAATTTAAGGCTTCATTCTTGACTCGTTGGAACATGAAAACAACTTGTAGCTTCATTCTTGACCCGTTTGTACATGGAAACAACTTTTAAACTCTTGTAGGATCATTCTTAACTCATTTGAACATGAAAAAAATTTGTAGCAATTTCAGGCTTCATTTTTAACTCGTTCGAACAATATAACAACTTGTAGCTTCATTCTTAATCCGTTTGTACATGGAAATAACTTGTAAACCCTTGTAGGAGCATTATTGGCTCGTTCGAAGATGAAAACAAGTTGCAACAATTTGAGGCTTCATTCTTCACTCGTTCAAACTTGAAAACAACTTAGAGCTTCATTGTTGACCTGTTTGTACAAGGAAACAACTTGTAAACTCTTGTAGGATCATTCTTAACTCGTTTGAACGTGAAAACATTTCATAGCAATTTAAGGCTTCATTCTTGACACGTTGGAACATGAAAACAACTTGTAGCTTCTTAATTGACCCGTTTTTACATGAAAACAACTTGTAAACTCTTGTAGGATCATTCTTAACTCATTTGAACATGAAAAAATTTCGTAGCAATTTGAGGCTTCATTCTTAACTCGTTCGAACATTAAAACAACTTGTAGCTTCATTCTTAATCCGTTTGTACATGGAAACAACTTATAAACCCTTGTAGGAGCATTATTGGCTCGTTTGAACATGAAAACAAGTTGCAACAATTTGAGGCTTCATTCTTGACTCGTTGGAACTTGAAAACAACTTAGAGCTTCATTGTTGACCCGTTTGTACAAGGAAACAACTTGTAAACTCTTGTAGGATCATTCTTAGCTCGTTTGAACATGAAAATAATTCATAGCAATTTAAGGCTTCATTCTTGACTCGTTCGAACTTGAAAACAACTTGTAGCTTCATTCTTGACCCGTTTGTACATGGAAACAACTTGTAAACTCTTGTAGGATCATTCTTAACTCATTTGAACATGAAAATAATTCGTAGCAATTTGAGCCTTCATTCTTGACTCGTTCGAACTTCAAAACAACTTGTAGCTTCATTCTTGACCCGTTTTATACATGGAAACAACTTGTAAACTCTTTTAAGATCATTCTTAACTCATTTGAACATGACAATAATTTGTAACAATTGGAGGCTTCATTCTTAACTCGTTCAAACTTGAAAAGAACTTGTATCTTCATTCTTGACCCGTTTGTACATGGATACAACTTGTAAACTCTTGTAGGATCATTCTTAGCTCGTTTGAACATGAAAACAAATCGTTGCAATTTGAGCCTTGATTCTTGACTCGTTCGAACTTGAAAACATCTTGTAGTTTCATTCTTGACCCGTTTGTACATGGAAACAACTTGTAAACCCTTGTAGGAGCATTATTGGCTCGTTTGAACATGAAAACAATTCGTTGCAATTTGAGCCTTCATTCTTGACTCGTTCGAACTTGTAAACAACTTGTAACTTCATTCTTGACCCGTTTGTACATGGATACAACGTGTAAACTCTTGTAAGATCATTCTTAGCTCGTTTGAACATGAAAACAATTCATAGCAATTTAGGGTTTCATTCTTGACTCGTTGGAACTTGAAAACAACTTGTAACTTCATTCTTGACCCGTTTGTACATGGAAACAACTTGTAAACTCTTGTAGGATCATTCTTAGCTCGTTTGAACATGAAAACAATTCATAGCAATTTAAGGTTTCATTCTTGACTCGTTGGAACTTGAAAACAACTTGTAGCTTCATTGTTGACCCGTTTGTACATGGAAACAACTTGTAAACTCTTGTAGGATCATTCTTAACTCATTTGAACATGAAAACAATTCTTTGCAATTTGAGCCTTCATTCTTGACTCGTTCGAACTTGAAAACAACTTGTAGCTTCATTCTTGACCCATTTGTACATGGAAATAACTTGTAAACTCTTGTAGGATCATTCTTAGCTCGTTTGAACATGAAAACAATTCATAGCAATTTAAGGCTTCATTCTTGACTCGTTGGAACTTGAAAACAACTTGTAGCTTCATTCTTGACCCGTTGGAACTTGAAAATAACTTGTAGCTTCATTCTTGACCCGTTTGTACATGGAAATAACTTGTAAACTCTTGTAGGATCATTCTTAGCTCGTTTGAACATGAAAACAATTCATAGCAATTTAAGGCTTCATTCTTGACTCGTTGGAACATGAAAACAACTTGTAGCTTCATTCTTGACCCGTTGGAACTTGAAAATAACTTGTAGCTTCATTCTTGACCCGTTTGTACATGGAAATAACTTGTAAACTCTTGTAGGATCATTCTTAGCTCGTTTGAACATGAAAACAATTCATAGCAATTTAAGGCTTCATTATTGACTCGTTGGAACTTGAAAACAACTTGTAGCTTCATTCTTGACCCGTTGGAACTTGAAAACAACTTGTAGCTTCATTCTTGACCCGTTTGTACATGGAAACAACTTGTATACTCTTTTAAGATCATTCTTAACTCAATTGAACATGAAAATACGTTATAACAACTTGAGGCTTCATTCTTAACTCGTTCAAACTTGAAAAGAACTTGTATCTTCATTCTTGACCGTTTGTACATGGATACAACTTGTAAACTCTTGTAGGATCATTTTTAGCTCGTTTGAACATGAAAACAAATCGTTGCAATTTGAGCCTTGATTCTTGACTCGTTCGAACTTGAAAACATCTTGTAGTTTCATTCTTGACCCGTTTGTACATGGAAACAACTTGTAAACCCTTGTAGGAGCATTATTGGCTCGTTTGAACATGAAAACAATTCGTTGCAATTTGAGCCTTCATTCTTGACTCGTTCGAACTTGTAAACAACTTGTAACTTCATTCTTGACCCGTTTGTACATGGATACAACGTGTAAACTCTTGTAAGATCATTCTTAGCTCGTTTGAACATGAAAACAATTCATAGCAATTTAGGGTTTCATTCTTGACTCGTTGGAACTTGAAAACAACTTGTAACTTCATTCTTGACCCGTTTGTACATGGAAACAACTTGTAAACTCTTGTAGGATCATTCTTAGCTCGTTTGAACATGAAAACAATTCATAGCAATTTAAGGTTTCATTCTTGACTCGTTGGAACTTGAAAACAACTTGTAGCTTCATTGTTGACCCGTTTGTACATGGAAACAACTTGTAAACTCTTGTAGGATCATTCTTAACTCATTTGAACATGAAAACAATTCTTTGCAATTTGAGCCTTCATTCTTGACTCGTTCGAACTTGAAAACAACTTGTAGCTTCATTCTTGACCCATTTGTACATGGAAATAACTTGTAAACTCTTGTAGGATCATTCTTAGCTCGTTTGAACATGAAAACAATTCATAGCAATTTAAGGCTTCATTCTTGACTCGTTGGAACTTGAAAACAACTTGTAGCTTCATTCTTGACCCGTTGGAACTTGAAAATAACTTGTAGCTTCATTCTTGACCCGTTTGTACATGGAAATAACTTGTAAACTCTTGTAGGATCATTCTTAGCTCGTTTGAACATGAAAACAATTCATAGCAATTTAAGGCTTCATTCTTGACTCGTTGGAACATGAAAACAACTTGTAGCTTCATTCTTGACCCGTTGGAACTTGAAAATAACTTGTAGCTTCATTCTTGACCCGTTTGTACATGGAAATAACTTGTAAACTCTTGTAGGATCATTCTTAGCTCGTTTGAACATGAAAACAATTCATAGCAATTTAAGGCTTCATTATTGACTCGTTGGAACTTGAAAACAACTTGTAGCTTCATTCTTGACCCGTTGGAACTTGAAAACAACTTGTAGCTTCATTCTTGACCCGTTTGTACATGGAAACAACTTGTATACTCTTTTAAGATCATTCTTAACTCAATTGAACATGAAAATACGTTATAACAACTTGAGGCTTCATTCTTAACTCGTTCAAACTTGAAAAGAACTTGTATCTTCATTCTTGACCGTTTGTACATGGATACAACTTGTAAACTCTTGTAGGATCATTTTTAGCTCGTTTGAACATGAAAACAAATCGTTGCAATTTGAGCCTTGATTCTTGACTCGTTCGAACTTGAAAACATCTTGTAGTTTCATTCTTGACCCGTTTGTACATGGAAACAACTTGTAAACCCTTGTAGGAGCATTATTGGCTCGTTTGAACATGAAAACAATTCGTTGCAATTTGAGCCTTCATTCTTGACTCGTTCGAACTTGTAAACAACTTGTAACTTCATTCTTGACCCGTTTGTACATGGATACAACGTGTAAACTCTTGTAGGATCATTCTTAGCTCGTTTGAACATGAAAACAATTCATAGCAATTTAAGGTTTCATTCTTGACTCGTTGGAACTTGAAAACAACTTGTAGCTTCATTCTTGACCCGTTTGTACATGGAAACAACTTGTAAACTCTTGTAGGATCATTCTTAGCTCGTTTGAACATGAAAGCAATTCATAGCAATTTAAGGCTTCATTCTTGACTCGTTGGAACATGAAAACAACTTGTAGCTTCATTCTTGACCCGTTTGTACATGGAAACAACTTTTAAACTCTTGTAGGATCATTCTTAACTCATTTGAACATGAAAAAAAATTGTAGCAATTTCAGGCTTCATTTTTAACTCGTTCGAACAATATAACAACTTGTAGCTTCATTCTTAATCCGTTTGTACATAGAAATAACTTGTAAACCCTTGTAGGAGCATTATTGGCTCGTTCGAATATGAAAACAAGTTGCAACAATTTGAGGCTTCATTCTTCACTCGTTCAAACTTGAAAACAACTTAGAGCTTCATTGTTGACCAGTTTGTACAAGGAAACAACTTGTAAACTCTTGTAGGATCATTCTTAACTCGTTTGAACATGAAAACATTTCATAGCAATTTAAGGCTTCATTCTTGACACGTTGGAACTTGAAAACAACTTGTAGCTTCTTAATTGACCCGTTTTTACATGAAAACAACTTGTAAACTCTTGTAGGATCATTCTTAACTCATTTGAACATGAAAAAATATCGTAGCAATTTGAGGCTTCATTCTTAACTCGTTCGAACATTAAAACAACTTGTAACTTCATTCTTGACCCGTTTGTACATGGAAACAACTTGTAAACTCTTGTAGGATCATTCTTAGCTCGTTTGAACATGAAAACAATTCATAGCAATTTATGGTTTCATTCTTGACTCGTTGGAACTTGAAAACAACTTGTAGCTTCATTGTTGACCCGTTTGTACATGGAAACAACTTGTAAACTCTTGTAGGATCATTCTTAACTCATTTGAACATGAAAACAATTCGTTGCAATTTGAGCCTTCATTCTTGACTCGTTCGAACTTGAAAACAACTTGTAGCTTCATTCTTGACCCGTTTGTACATGGAAATAACTTGTAAACTCTTGTAGGATCATTCTTAGCTCGTTTGAACATGAAAACAATTCATAGCAATTTAAGGCTTCATTCTTGACTCGTTGGAACTTGAAAACAACTTGTAGCTTCATTGTTGACCCGTTTGTACATGGAAACAACTTGTAAACTCTTGTAGGATCATTCTTAACTCATTTGAACATGAAAACAATTCGTTGCAATTTGAGCCTTCATTCTTGACTCGTTCGAACTTGAAAACAACTTGTAGCTTCATTCTTGACCCGTTTGTACATGGAAATAACTTGTAAACTCTTGTAGGATCATTCTTAGCTCGTTTGAACATGAAAACAATTCATAGCAATTTAAGGCTTCATTCTTGACTCGTTGGAACTTGAAAACAACTTGTAGCTTCATTCTTGACCCGTTGGAACTTGAAAATAACTTGTAGCTTCATTCTTGACCCGTTTGTACATGGAAATAACTTGTAAACTCTTGTAGGATCATTCTTAGCTCGTTTGAACATGAAAACAATTCATAGCAATTTAAGGCTTCATTCTTGACTCGTTGGAACTTGAAAACAACTTGTAGCTTCATTCTTGACCCGTTGGAACTTGAAAACAACTTGTAGCTTCATTCTTGACCCGTTTGTACATGGAAACAACTTGTATACTCTTTTAAGATCATTCTTAACTCATTTGAACATGAAAATACATTGTAGCAACTTGAGGCTTCATTCTTAACTCGTTCAAACTTGAAAAGAACTTGTATCTTCATTCTTGACCGTTTGTACATGGATACAACTTGTAAACTCTTGTAGGATCATTTTTAGCTCGTTTGAACATGAAAACAAATCGTTGCAATTTGAGCCTTGATTCTTGACTCGTTCGAACTTGAAAACATCTTGTAGTTTCATTCTTGACCCGTTTGTACATGGAAACAACTTGTAAACCCTTGTAGGAGCATTATTGGCTCGTTTGAACATGAAAACAATTCGTTGCAATTTGAGCCTTCATTCTTGACTCGTTCGAACTTGTAAACAACTTGTAACTTCATTCTTGACCCGTTTGTACATGGATACAACGTGTAAACTCTTGTAGGATCATTCTTAGCTCGTTTGAACATGAAAACAATTCGTAGCAATTTGAGCCTTCATTCTTGACTCGTTCGAACTTGAAAACAACTTGTAGCTTCATTCTTGACCCGTTTGTACATGGAAACAACTTGTAAACTCTTGTAGGATTATTCTTAGCCCGTTTCAACATGAAAACAATTCATAGCAATTTAAGGTTTCATTCTTGACTCGTTGGAACTTGAAAACAACTTGTAGCTTCATTCTTGACCCGTTTGTACATGGAAACAACTTGTAAACTCTTGTAGGATCATTCTTAGCTCGTTTGAACATGAAAGCAATTCATAGCAATTTAAGGCTTCATTCTTGACTCGTTGGAACATGAAAACAACTTGTAGCTTCATTCTTGACCCGTTTGTACATGGAAACAACTTTTAAACTCTTGTAGGATCATTCTTAACTCATTTGAACATGAAAAAAATTTGTAGCAATTTCAGGCTTCATTTTTAACTCGTTCGAACAATATAACAACTTGTAGCTTCATTCTTAATCCGTTTGTACATGGAAATAACTTGTAAACCCTTGTAGGAGCATTATTGGCTCGTTCGAAGATGAAAACAAGTTGCAACAATTTGAGGCTTCATTCTTCACTCGTTCAAACTTGAAAACAACTTAGAGCTTCATTGTTGACCTGTTTGTACAAGGAAACAACTTGTAAACTCTTGTAGGATCATTCTTAACTCGTTTGAACATGAAAACATTTCATAGCAATTTAAGGCTTCATTCTTGACACATTGGAACTTGAAAACAACTTGTAGCTTCTTAATTGACCCGTTTTTACATGAAAACAACTTGTAAACTCTTGTAGGATCATTCTTAACTCATTTGAACATGAAAAAATTTCGTAGCAATTTGAGGCTTCATTCTTAACTCGTTCGAACATTAAAACAACCTGTAACTTCATTCTTGACCCGTTTGTACATGGAAACAACTTGTAAACTCTTGTAGGATCATTCTTAGCTCGTTTGAACATGAAAACAATTCATAGCAATTTAAGGTTTCATTCTTGACTCGTTGGAACTTGAAAACAACTTGTAGCTTCATTGTTGACCCGTTTGTACATGGAAACAACTTGTAAACTCTTGTAGGATCATTCTTAACTCATTTGAACATGAAAACAATTCGTTGCAATTTGAGCCTTCATTCTTGACTCGTTCGAACTTGAAAACAACTTGTAGCTTCATTCTTGACCCGTTTGTACATGGAAATAACTTGTAAACTCTTGTAGGATCATTCTTAGCTCGTTTGAACATGAAAACAATTCATAGCAATTTAAGGCTTCATTCTTGACTCGTTGGAACTTGAAAACAACTTGTAGCTTCATTCTTGACCCGTTGGAACTTGAAAATAACTTGTAGCTTCATTCTTGACCCGTTTGTACATGGAAATAACTTGTAAACTCTTGTAGGATCATTCTTAGCTCGTTTGAACATGAAAACAATTCATAGCAATTTAAGGCTTCATTCTTGACTCGTTGGAACTTGAAAACAACTTGTAGCTTCATTCTTGACCCGTTGGAACTTGAAAACAACTTGTAGCTTCATTCTTGACCCGTTTGTACATGGAAACAACTTGTATACTCTTTTAAGATCATTCTTAACTCATTTGAACATGAAAATACATTGTAGCAACTTGAGGCTTCATTCTTAACTCGTTCAAACTTGAAAAGAACTTGTATCTTCATTCTTGACCGTTTGTACATGGATACAACTTGTAAACTCTTGTAGGATCATTTTTAGCTCGTTTGAACATGAAAACAAATCGTTGCAATTTGAGCCTTGATTCTTGACTCGTTCGAACTTGAAAACATCTTGTAGTTTCATTCTTGACCCGTTTGTACATGGAAACAACTTGTAAACCCTTGTAGGAGCATTATTGGCTCGTTTGAACATGAAAACAATTCGTTGCAATTTGAGCCTTCATTCTTGACTCGTTCGAACTTGTAAACAACTTGTAACTTCATTCTTGACCCGTTTGTACATGGATACAACGTGTAAACTCTTGTAGGATCATTCTTAGCTCGTTTGAACATGAAAACAATTCATAGCAATTTAAGGTTTCATTCTTGACTCGTTGGAACTTGAAAACAACTTGTAGCTTCATTCTTGACTCGTTTGTACATGGAAACAACTTGTAAACTCTTGTAGGATCATTCTTAGCTCGTTTGAACATGAAAGCAATTCATAGCAATTTAAGGCTTCATTCTTGACTCGTTGGAACATGAAAACAACTTGTAGCTTCATTCTTGACCCGTTTGTACATGGAAACAACTTTTAAACTCTTGTAGGATCATTCTTAACTCATTTGAACATGAAAAAAATTTGTAGCAATTTCAGGCTTCATTTTTAACTCGTTCGAACAATATAACAACTTGTAGCTTCATTCTTAATCCGTTTGTACATGGAAATAACTTGTAAACCCTTGTAGGAGCATTATTGGCTCGTTCGAAGATGAAAACAAGTTGCAACAATTTGAGGCTTCATTCTTCACTCGTTCAAACTTGAAAACAACTTAGAGCTTCATTGTTGACCTGTTTGTACAAGAAAACAACTTGTAAACTCTTGTAGGATCATTCTTAACTCGTTTGAACATGAAAACATTTCATAGCAATTTAAGGCTTCATTCTTGACACGTTGGAACTTGAAAACAACTTGTAGCTTCTTAATTGACCCGTTTTTACATGAAAAGAACTTGTAAACTCTTGTAGGATCATTCTTAAGTCATTTGAACATGAAAAAATTTCGTAGCAATTTGAGGCTTCATTCTTAACTCGTTCGAACATTAAAACAACCTGTAACTTCATTCTTGACCCGTTTGTACATGGAAACAACTTGTAAACTCTTGTAGGATCATTCTTAGCTCGTTTGAACATGAAAACAATTCATAGCAATTTAAGGTTTCATTCTTGACTCGTTGGAACTTGAAAACAACTTGTAGCTTCATTGTTGACCCGTTTGTACATGGAAACAACTTGTAAACTCTTGTAGGATCATTCTTAACTCATTTGAACATGAAAACAATTCGTTGCAATTTGAGCCTTCATTCTTGACTCGTTCGAACTTGAAAACAACTTGTAGCTTCATTCTTGACCCGTTTGTACATGGAAATAACTTGTAAACTCTTGTAGGATCATTCTTAGCTCGTTTGAACATGAAAACAATTCATAGCAATTTAAGGCTTCATTCTTGACTCGTTGGAACTTGAAAACAACTTGTAGCTTCATTCTTGACCCGTTGGAACTTGAAAATAACTTGTAGCTTCATTCTTGACCCGTTTGTACATGGAAATAACTTGTAAACTCTTGTAGGATCATTCTTAGCTCGTTTGAACATGAAAACAATTCATAGCAATTTAAGGTTTCATTCTTGACTCGTTGGAACTTGAAAACAACTTGTAGCTTCATTGTTGACCCGTTTGTACATGGAAACAACTTGTAAACTCTTGTAGGATCATTCTTAACTCATTTGAACATGAAAACAATTCGTTGCAATTTGAGCCTTCATTCTTGACTCGTTCGAACTTGAAAACAACTTGTAGCTTCATTCTTGACCCGTTTGTACATGGAAATAACTTGTAAACTCTTGTAGGATCATTCTTAGCTCGTTTGAACATGAAAACAATTCATAGCAATTTAAGGCTTCATTCTTGACTCGTTGGAACTTGAAAACAACTTGTAGCTTCATTCTTGACCCGTTGGAACTTGAAAATAACTTGTAGCTTCATTCTTGACCCGTTTGTACATGGAAATAACTTGTAAACTCTTGTAGGATCATTCTTAGCTCGTTTGAACATGAAAACAATTCATAGCAATTTAAGGCTTCATTCTTGACTCGTTGGAACTTGAAAACAACTTGTAGCTTCATTCTTGACCCGTTGGAACTTGAAAACAACTTGTAGCTTCATTCTTGACCCGTTTGTACATGGAAACAACTTGTATACTCTTTTAAGATCATTCTTAACTCATTTGAACATGAAAATACATTGTAGCAACTTGAGGCTTCATTCTTAACTCGTTCAAACTTGAAAAGAACTTGTATCTTCATTCTTGACCGTTTGTACATGGATACAACTTGTAAACTCTTGTAGGATCATTTTTAGCTCGTTTGAACATGAAAACAAATCGTTGCAATTTGAGCCTTGATTCTTGACTCGTTCGAACTTGAAAACATCTTGTAGTTTCATTCTTGACCCGTTTGTACATGGAAACAACTTGTAAACCCTTGTAGGAGCATTATTGGCTCGTTTGAACATGAAAACAATTCGTTGCAATTTGAGCCTTCATTCTTGACTCGTTCGAACTTGTAAACAACTTGTAACTTCATTCTTGACCCGTTTGTACATGGATACAACGTGTAAACTCTTGTAGGATCATTCTTAGCTCGTTTGAACATGAAAACAATTCATAGCAATTTAAGGTTTCATTCTTGACTCGTTGGAACTTGAAAACAACTTGTAGCTTCATTCTTGACTCGTTTGTACATGGAAACAACTTGTAAACTCTTGTAGGATCATTCTTAGCTCGTTTGAACATGAAAGCAATTCATAGCAATTTAAGGCTTCATTCTTGACTCGTTGGAACATGAAAACAACTTGTAGCTTCATTCTTGACCCGTTTGTACATGGAAACAACTTTTAAACTCTTGTAGGATCATTCTTAACTCATTTGAACATGAAAAAAATTTGTAGCAATTTCAGGCTTCATTTTTAACTCGTTCGAACAATATAACAACTTGTAGCTTCATTCTTAATCCGTTTGTACATGGAAATAACTTGTAAACCCTTGTAGGAGCATTATTGGCTCGTTCGAAGATGAAAACAAGTTGCAACAATTTGAGGCTTCATTCTTCACTCGTTCAAACTTGAAAACAACTTAGAGCTTCATTGTTGACCTGTTTGTACAAGAAAACAACTTGTAAACTCTTGTAGGATCATTCTTAACTCGTTTGAACATGAAAACATTTCATAGCAATTTAAGGCTTCATTCTTGACACGTTGGAACTTGAAAACAACTTGTAGCTTCTTAATTGACCCGTTTTTACATGAAAAGAACTTGTAAACTCTTGTAGGATCATTCTTAAGTCATTTGAACATGAAAAAATTTCGTAGCAATTTGAGGCTTCATTCTTAACTCGTTCGAACATTAAAACAACCTGTAACTTCATTCTTGACCCGTTTGTACATGGAAACAACTTGTAAACTCTTGTAGGATCATTCTTAGCTCGTTTGAACATGAAAACAATTCATAGCAATTTAAGGTTTCATTCTTGACTCGTTGGAACTTGAAAACAACTTGTAGCTTCATTGTTGACCCGTTTGTACATGGAAACAACTTGTAAACTCTTGTAGGATCATTCTTAACTCATTTGAACATGAAAACAATTCGTTGCAATTTGAGCCTTCATTCTTGACTCGTTCGAACTTGAAAACAACTTGTAGCTTCATTCTTGACCCGTTTGTACATGGAAATAACTTGTAAACTCTTGTAGGATCATTCTTAGCTCGTTTGAACATGAAAACAATTCATAACAATTTAAGGCTTCATTCTTGACTCGTTGGAACTTGAAAACAACTTGTAGCTTCATTCTTGACCCGTTGGAACTTGAAAACAACTTGTAGCTTCATTCTTGACCCGTTTGTACATGGAAACAACTTGTAAACTCTTTTAAGATCATTCTTAACTCATTTGAACATGAAAATACGTTGTAACAATTGGAGGCTTCATTCTTAACTCGTTCAAACTTGAAAAGAACTTGTATCTTCATTCTTGACCGTTTGTACATGGATACAACTTGTAAACTCTTGTAGGATCATTTTTAGCTCGTTTGAACATGAAAACAAATCGTTGCAATTTGAGCCTTGATTCTTGACTCGTTCGAACTTGAAAACATCTTGTAGTTTCATTCTTGACCCGTTTGTACATGGAAACAACTTGTAAACCCTTGTACAAGCATTATTGGCTCGTTTGAACATGAAAACAATTCGTTGCAATTTGAGCCTTCATTCTTGACTCGTTCGAACTTGTAAACAACTTGTAACTTCATTCTTGACCCGTTTGTACATGGATACAACGTGTAAACTCTTGTAGGATCATTCTTAGCTCGTTTGAACATGAAAACAATTCATAGCAATTTAAGGTTTCATTCTTGACTCGTTGGAACTTGAAAACAACTTGTAGCTTCATTCTTGACCCGTTTGTACATGGAAACAACTTGTAAACTCTTGTAGGATCATTCTTAGCTCGTTTGAACATTAAAGCAATTCATAGCAATTTAAGGCTTCATTCTTGACTCGTTGGAACATGAAAACAACTTGTAGCTTCATTCTTGACCCGTTTGTACATGGAAACAACTTTTAAACTCTTGTAGGATCATTCTTAACTCATTTGAACATGAAAACAATTCATAGCAATTTAAGGTTTCATTCTTGACTCGTTCGAACTTGAAAACAACTTGTAGCTTCATTCTTGACCCGTTTGTACATGGAAACAACTTGTAAACTCTTGTAGGATCATTCCTAGCTCGTTTGAACATGAAAACATTTCATAGCAATTTAAGGCTTTATTCTTGACACGTTGGAACTTGAAAACAACATGTAGCTTCATTCTTGACCCGTTTGTACATGAAAACAACTTGTAAACTCTTGTAGGATCATTCTTAACTCATTTGAACATGAAAAAAAATCGTAGCAATTTGAGGCTTCATTCTTAACTCGTTCGAACATTAAAACAACTTGTAGCTTCATTCTTAATCCGTTTGTACATGGAAACAACTTGTAAACCCTTGTAGGAGCATTATTGGCTCGTTTGAACAAGAAAACAAGTTGCAACAATTAGAGGCTTCATTCTTCACTCGTTCAAACTTGAAAACAACTTAGAGCTTCATTGTTGACCCGTTTGAACAAGGAAACAACTTGTAAACTCTTGTAGGATCATTCCTAGCTCGTTTGAACATGAAAACATTTCATAGCAATTTAAGGCTTTATTCTTGACACGTTGGAACTTGAAAACAACATGTAGCTTCATTCTTGACCCGTTTGTACATGAAAACAACTTGTAAACTCTTGTAGGATCATTCTTAACTCATTTGAACATGAAAAAAAATCGTAGCAATTTGAGGCTTTATTCTTAACTCGTTCGAACATTAAAACAACTTGTAGCTTCATTCTTAATCCGTTTGTACATGGAAACAACTTGTAAACCCTTGTAGGAGCATTATTGGCTCGTTTGAACATGAAAACAAGTTGCAACAATTTGAGGCTTCATTCTTCACTCGTTCAAACTTGAAAACAACTTAGAGCTTCATTGTTGACCTGTTTGTACAAGGAAACAACTTGTAAACTCTTGTAGGATCATTCTTAACTCGTTTGAACATGAAAACATTTCATAGCAATTTAAGGCTTCATTCTTGACACGTTGGAACTTGAAAACAACTTGTAGCTTCTTAATTGACCCGTTTTTACATGAAAACAACTTGTAAACTCTTGTAGGATCATTCTTAACTCATTTGAACATGAAAAAAATTCGTAGCAATTTGAGGCTTCATTCTTAACTCGTTCGAACATTAAAACAACTTGTAGCTTCATTCTTAATCCGTTTGTACATGGAAACAACTTGTAAACCCTTGTAGGAGCATTATTGGCTCGTTTGAACAAGAAAACAAGTTGCAACAATTTGAGGCTTCATTCTTCACTCGTTCAAACTTGAAAATAACTTAGAGCATCATTGTTGACCCGTTTGTACAAGGAAACAACTTGTAAACTCTTGTAGGATCATTCTTAGCTCGTTTGAACATGAAAATAATTCATAGCAATTTCAGGCTTCATTCTTGACTCGTTCAAACTTGAAAACAACTTGTAGCTTCATTCTTGACCCGTTTGTACATGGAAACAACTTGTAAACTCTTGTAGGATCATTCTTAACTCATTTGAACATGAAAACAATTCGTTGGAATTTGAGCCTACATTCTTGACTCGTTCGAACTTGAAAACAACTTGTAGCTTCATTCTTGACTCGTTTGTACATGGAAACAACTTGTAAACTCTTGTAGGATCATTCTTAGCTCGTTTGAACATGAAAGCAATTCATAGCAATTTAAGGCTTCATTCTTGACTCGTTCGAACTTCAAAACAACTTGTAGCTTCATTCTTGACCCGTTTGTACATGGAAACAACTTGTAAACCCTTGTAGGATCAATCTTATCTCGTTTGAAGATGAAAACAATTCATAGCAATTTAAGGCTTCATTCTTGACTCGTTCGAACTTCAAAACAACTTGTAGCTTCATTCTTGACTCGTTCGAACTTCAAAACAACTTGTAGCTTCATTCTTGACCCGTTTGTACATGGAAACAACTTGTAAACCCTTGTAGGATCAATCTTAGCTCGTTTGAAGATGAAAACAATTCATAGCAATTTAAGGCTTCATTCTTGACTCGTTCGAACTTCAAAACAACTTGTAGCTTCATTCTTGACCCGTTTGTACATGGAAACAACTTGTAAACTCTTTTAAGATCATTCTTAACTCATTTGAACATGAAAATACGTTGTAACAATTGGAGGCTTCATTCTTAACTCGTTCAAACTTGAAAAGAACTTGTATCTTCATTCTTGACCGTTTGTACATGGATACAACTTGTAAACTCTTGTAGGATCATTTTTAGCTCGTTTGAACATGAAAACAAATCGTTGCAATTTGAGCCTTGATTCTTGACTCGTTCGAACTTGAAAACATCTTGTAGTTTCATTCTTGACCCGTTTGTACATGGAAACAACTTGTAAACCCTTGTACAAGCATTATTGGCTCGTTTGAACATGAAAACAATTCGTTGCAATTTGAGCCTTCATTCTTGACTCGTTCGAACTTCAAAACAACTTGTAGCTTCATTCTTGACCCGTTTGTACATGGAAACAACTTGTAAACCCTTGTAGGATCAATCTTAGCTCGTTTGAAGATGAAAACAATTCATAGCAATTTAAGGCTTCATTCTTGACTCGTTCGAACTTCAAAACAACTTGTAGCTTCATTCTTGACCCGTTTGTACATGGAAACAACTTGTAAACTCTTTTAAGATAATTCTTAACTCATTTAAACATGAAAATACGTTGTAACAATTGGAGGCTTCATTCTTAACTCGTTCAAACTTGAAAAGAACTTGTATCTTCATTCTTGACCGTTTGTACATGGATACAACTTGTAAACTCTTGTAGGATCATTTTTAGCTCGTTTGAACATGAAAACAAATCGTTGCAATTTGAGCCTTGATTCTTGACTCGTTCGAACTTGAAAACATCTTGTAGTTTCATTCTTGACCCGTTTGTACATGGAAACAACTTGTAAACCCTTGTACAAGCATTATTGGCTCGTTTGAACATGAAAACAATTCGTTGCAATTTGAGCCTTCATTCTTGACTCGTTCGAACTTGTAAACAACTTGTAACTTCATTCTTGACCCGTTTGTACATGGATACAACGTGTAAACTCTTGTAGGATCATTCTTAGCTCGTTTGAACATGAAAACAATTCATAGCAATTTAAGGTTTCATTCTTGACTCGTTGGAACTTGAAAACAACTTGTAGCTTCATTCTTGACCCGTTTGTACATGGAAACAACTTGTAAACTCTTGTAGGATCATTCTTAGCTCGTTTGAACATGAAAGCAATTCATAGCAATTTAAGGCTTCATTCTTGACTCGTTGGAACATGAAAACAACTTGTAGCTTCATTCTTGACCCGTTTGTACATGGAAACAACTTTTAAACTCTTGTAGGATCATTCTTAACTCATTTGAACATGAAAACAATTCATAGCAATTTAAGGTTTCATTCTTGACTCGTTCGAACTTGAAAACAACTTGTAGCTTCATTCTTGACCCGTTTGTACATGGAAACAACTTGTAAACTCCTGTAGGATCATTCCTAGCTCGTTTGAACATGAAAACATTTCATAGCAATTTAAGGCTTTATTCTTGACACGTTGGAACTTGAAAACAACATGTAGCTTCATTCTTGACCCGTTTGTACATGAAAACAACTTGTAAACTCTTGTAGGATCATTCTTAACTCATTTGAACATGAAAAAAAATCGTAGCAATTTGAGGCTTCATTCTTAACTCGTTCGAACATTAAAACAACTTGTAGCTTCATTCTTAATCCGTTTGTACATGGAAACAACTTGTAAACCCTTGTAGGAGCATTATTGGCTCGTTTGAACAAGAAAACAAGTTGCAACAATTTGAGGCTTCATTCTTCACTCGTTCAAACTTGAAAACAACTTAGAGCTTCGTTGTTGACCCGTTTGTACAAGGAAACAACTTGTAAACTCTTGTAAGATCATTCCTAGCTCGTTTGAACATGAAAACATTTCATAGCAATTTAAGGCTTTATTCTTGACACGTTGGAACTTGAAAACAACATGTAGCTTCATTCTTGACCCGTTTGTACATGAAAACAACTTGTAAACTCTTGTAGGATCATTCTTAACTCATTTGAACATGAAAAAAAATCGTAGCAATTTTAGGCTTCATTCTTAACTCGTTCGAACATTAAAACAACTTGTAGCTTCATTCTTAATCCGTTTGTACATGGAAACAACTTGTAAACCCTTGTAGGTGCATTATTGGCTCGTTTGAACATGAAAACAAGTTGCAACAATTTGAGGCTTCATTCTTCACTCGTTCAAACTTGAAAACAACTTAGAGCTTCATTGTTGACCTGTTTGTACAAGGAAACAACTTGTAAACTCTTGTAGGATCATTATTAACTCGTTTGAACATGAAAACATTTCATAGCAATTTAAGGCTTCATTCTTGACACGTTGGAACTTGAAAACAACTTGTAGCTTCTTAATTGACCCGTTTTTACATGAAAACAACTTGTAAACTCTTGTAGGATCATTCTTAACTCATTTGAACATGAAAAAAATTCGTAGCAATTTGAGGCTTCATTCTTGACCCGTTTGTACATGAAAACAACTTGTAAACTCTTGTAGGATCATTCTTAACTCATTTGAACATGAAAAAAAATCGTAGCAATTTGAGGCTTCATTCTTAACTCGTTCGAACATTAAAACAACTTGTAGCTTCATTCTTAATCCGTTTGTACATGGAAACAACTTGTAAACCCTTGTAGGAGCATTATTGGCTCGTTTGAACAAGAAAACAAGTTGCAACAATTTGAGGCTTCATTCTTCACTCGTTCAAACTTGAAAACAACTTAGAGCTTCGTTATTGACCCGTTTGTACAAGGAAACAACTTGTAAACTCTTGTAAGATCATTCCTAGCTCGTTTGAACATGAAAACATTTCATAGCAATTTAAGGCTTTATTCTTGACACGTTGGAACTTGAAAACAACATGTAGCTTCATTCTTGACCCGTTTGTACATGAAAACAACTTGTAAACTCTTGTAGGATCATTCTTAACTCATTTGAACATGAAAAAAAATCGTAGCAATTTTAGGCTTCATTCTTAACTCGTTCGAACATTAAAACAACTTGTAGCTTCATTCTTAATCCGTTTGTACATGGAAACAACTTGTAAACCCTTGTAGGAGCATTATTGGCTCGTTTGAACAAGAAAACAAGTTGCAACAATTTGAGGCTTCATTCTTCACTCGTTCAAACTTGAAAACAACTTAGAGCTTCATTGTTGACCCGTTTGTACAAGGAAACAACTTGTAAACTCTTGAAGGATCATTCTTAGCTCGTTTGAACATGAAAATAATTCATAGCAATTTCAGGCTTCATTCTTGACTAGTTCAAACTTGAAAACAACTTGTAGCTTCATTCTTGACCCGTTTGTACATGGAAACAACTTGTAAACTCTTGTAGGATCATTCTTAGCTCGTTTGAAGATGAAAACAATTCATAGCAATTTAAGGCTTCATTCTTGACTCGTTCGAACTTCAAAACAACTTGTAGCTTCATTCTTGACTCGTTCGAACTTCAAAACAACTTGTAGCTTCATTCTTGACCCGTTTGTACATGGAAACAACTTGTAAACCCTTGTAGGATCAATCTTAGCTCGTTTGAAGATGAAAACAATTCATAGCAATTTAAGGCTTCATTCTTGACTCGTTCGAACTTCAAAACAACTTGTAGCTTCATTCTTGACCCGTTTGTACATGGAAACAACTTGTAAACCCTTGTAGGATCATTCTTAGCTCGTTTGAACATGAAAGCAATTCATAGCAATTTAAGGCTTCATTCTTGACTCGTTCGAACTTCAAAACAACTTGTAGCTTCATTCTTGACCCGTTTGTACATGGAAACAACTTGTAAACCCTTGTAGGATCAATCTTAGCTC
Source organism: Oenanthe sinensis (assembly GCA_028671895.1). Lineage (NCBI taxonomy): Eukaryota > Viridiplantae > Streptophyta > Magnoliopsida > Apiales > Apiaceae > Oenanthe > Oenanthe sinensis. The sequence continues at coordinate 28,837,421 of CM053799.1, read as the reverse complement.
GTTTGAAGATGAAAACAATTCATAGCAATTTAAGGCTTCATTGTTGACTCGTTCGAACTTCAAAACAACTTGTAGCTTCATTCTTGACTCGTTCGAACTTCAAAACAACTTGTAGCTTCATTCTTGACCCGTTTGTACATGGAAACAACTTGTAAACCCTTGTAGGATCATTCTTAGCTCGTTTGAACATGAAAACAATTCATAGCAATTTAAGGCTTCATTCTTGACTCGTTGGAACTTGAAAACAACTTGAGGCTTCATTCTTGACCCGTTTGTACATGGAAACAACTTGTAAACTCTTTTAAGATCATTCTTAAGTCATTTGAACATGAAAATACGTTGTAACAATTGGAGGCTTCCTTCTTAACTCGTTCAAACTTGAAAACAACTTGTATCTTCATTCTTGACCCGTTTGTACATGGATACAAATTGTAAACTCTTGTAGGATCATTTTTAGCTCGTTTTAACATGAAAACAATTCGTTGCAATTTGAGCCTTGATTCTTGACTCGTTCGAACTTGAAAACAACTTGTAGTTTCATTCTTGACCCGTTTATACATGGAAACAACTTGTAAACTCTTGTAGGATCATTCTTAGCTCGTTTGAAGATGAAAACAATTCATAGCAATTTAAGGCTTCATTCTTGACTCGTTCGAACTTCAAAACAACTTGTAGCTTCATTCTTGACCCGTTTGTACATGGAAACAACTTGTAAACCCTTGTAGGATCAATCTTAGCTCGTTTGAAGATGAAAACAATTCATAGCAATTTAAGGCTTCATTCTTGACTCGTTCGAACTTCAAAACAACTTGTAGCTTCATTCTTGACCCGTTTGTACATGGAAACAACTTGTAAACCCTTGTAGGATCATTCTTAGCTCGTTTGAACATGAAAGCAATTCATAGCAATTTAAGGCTTCATTCTTGACTCGTTTGAACTTCAAAACAACTTGTAGCTTCATTCTTGACCCGTTTGTACATGGAAACAACTTGTAAACCCTTGTAGGATCAATCTTAGCTCGTTTGAAGATGAAAACAATTCATAGCAATTTAAGGCTTCATTGTTGACTCGTTCGAACTTCAAAACAACTTGTAGCTTCATTCTTGACTCGTTCGAACTTCAAAACAACTTGTAGCTTCATTCTTGACCCGTTTGTACATGGAAACAACTTGTAAACCCTTGTAGGATCATTCTTAGCTCGTTTGAACATGAAAACAATTCATAGCAATTTAAGGCTTCATTCTTGACTCGTTGGAACTTGAAAATAACTTGAGGCTTCATTCTTGACCCGTTTGTACATGGAAACAACTTGTAAACTCTTTTAAGATCATTCTTAAGTCATTTGAACATGAAAATACGTTGTAACAATTGGAGGCTTCCTTCTTAACTCGTTCACACTTGAAAACAACTTATATCTTCATTCTTGACCCGTTTGTACATGGATACAAATTGTAAACTCTTGTAGGATCATTTTTAGCTCGTTTTAACATGAAAACAATTCGTTGCAATTTGAGCCTTGATTCTTGACTCGTTCGAACTTGAAAACAACTTGTAGTTTCATTCTTGACCCGTTTATACATGGAAACAACTTGTAAACTCTTGTAGGATCATTCTTAGCTCGTTTGAACATGAAAACAATTCGTTGCAATTTGAGCCTTCATTGTTGACTCGTTCGAACTTGAAAACAACTTGTAGCTTCATTCATGACCCGTTTGTACATGGAAACAACTTGTAAACTCTTGTAGGATCATTCCTAGCTCGTTTGAACATGAAAACATTTCATAGCAATTTAAGGCTTTATTCTTGACACGTTGGAACTTGAAAACAACATGTAGCTTCATTCTTGACCCGTTTGTACATGAAAACAACTTGTAAACTCTTGTAGGATCATTCTTAACTCATTTGAACATGAAAAAAAATCGTAGCAATTTGAGGCTTCATTCTTAACTCGTTCGAACATTAAAACAACTTGTAGCTTCATTCTTAATCCGTTTGTACATGGAAACAACTTGTAAACCCTTGTAGGAGAATTATTGGCTCGTTTGAACATGAAAACAAGTTGCAACAATTTGAGGCTTCATTCTTCACTCGTTCAAACTTGAAAACAACTTAGAGTTTCATTGTTGACCCGTTTGTACAAGGAAACAACTTGTAAACTCTTGTAGGATCATTCTTAGCTCGTTTGAACTTGAAAATAATTCATAACAATTTAAGGCTTCATTCTTGACTCGTTCGAACTTGAAAACAACTTGTAGCTTCATTCTTGACCCGTTTGTACATGGAAACAACTTGTAAACTCTTGTAGGATCATTCTTAACTCATTTAAACATGAAAATAATTCGTAGCAATTTGAGCCTTCATTCTTGAATCGTTCGAACTTCAAAACAACTTGTAGCTTCATTCTTGACCCGTTTGTACATGGAAACAACTTGTAAACCCTTGTAGGATCATTCGTAGCTCGTTTGAACATGAAAACAATTCATAGCAATTTAAGGCTTCATTCTTGACTCATTGGAACTTGAAAACAACTTGTAGCTTCATTCTTGACCCGTTTGTACATGGAAACAACTTGTAAACTCTTTTAAGATCATTCTTAACTCATTTGAACATGAAAATACGTTGTAACAATTGGAGGCTTCATTCTTAACTCGTTCAAACTTGAAAAGAACTTGTATCTTCATTCTTGACCCGTTTGTACATGGATACAACTTGTAAACTCTTGTAGGATCATTCTTAACTCATTTGAACATGAAAATAAGTTGTAACAATTGGAGGCTTCATTCTTAACTCGTTCAAACTTGAAAACAACTTGTATCTTCATTCTTGACCCGTTTGTACATGGATACAACTTGTAAACTCTTGTAGGATCATTCTTAGCTCGTTTGAACATGAAAACAATTCATTGCAATTTGAGCGTTTATTCTTGACTCGTTCGAACTTGAAAACAACTTGTAGCTTCATTCTTGACCCGTTTGTACATGGAAACAACTTCTAAACTCTTGTAGGATCATTCTTAGCTCGTTTGAACATGAAAACAATTCATAGCAATTTAAGGCTTCATTCTTGACTCATTGGAACTTGAAACCAACTTGTAGCTTCATTCTTGACACGTTTGTACATGGAAACAACTTGTAAACTCTTTTAAGATCATTTTTAACTCATTTGAACATGAAAATACGTTGTGACAATTGGAGGCTTCATTCTTAACTCGTTCAAACTTGAAAAGAACTTGTATCTTCATTCTTGACCCGTTTGTACATGGATACAACTTGTAAACTCTTATAGGATCATTCTTAGCTCGTTTGAACATGAAAAAAATTCGTAGCAATTTGAGGCTTCATTCTTAACTCGTTCGAACATTAAAACAACTTGTAGCTTCATTCTTAATCCGTTTGTACATGGAAAGAACTTGTAAACCCTTGTAGGAGCATTATTGGCTCGTTTGAACATGAAAACAAGTTGCAACAATTTGAGGCTTCATTCTTGACTCGTTGGAACTTGAAAACAACTTAGAGCTTCATTGTTGACCCGTTTGTACAAGGAAACAACTTGTAAACTCTTGTAGGATCATTCTTAGCTCGTTTGAACATGAAAATAATTCATAGCAATTTAAGGCTTCATTCTTGACTCGTTCGAACTTGAAAACAACTTGTAGCTTCATTCTTGACCCGTTTGTACATGGAAACAACTTGTAAACTCTTGTAGGATCATTCTTAACTCATTTGAACATGAAAATAATTCGTAGCAATTTGAGCCTTCATTCTTGACTCGTTCGAACTTCAAAACAACTTGTAGCTTCATTCTTGACCCGTTTGTACATGGAAACAACTTGTAAACCCTTGTAGGATCATTCTTAGCTCGTTTGAACATGAAAATAATTCATAGCAATTTAAGGCTTCATTCTTGACTCGTTCGAACTTAAAAAGAACTTGTAGCTTCATTCTTGACCCGTTTGTACATAGAAACAACTTGTAAACCCTTGTAGGATCATTCTTAACTCATTTGAACATGAAAACAATTCGTTACAATTTGAGCCTTCATTCTTGACTCGTTCGAACTTGAAAACAACTTGTAGCTTCATTCTTGACCCGTTTGTACATGGAGACAACTTGTAAACTCTTGTAGGATCATTCTTAGCTCGTTTGAACATGAAAACAATTCATAGTAATTTAAGGTTTCATTCTTGACTCGTTGGAACTTGAAAACAACTTGTAGCTTCATTGTTGACCCGTTTGTACATGGAAACAACTTGTAAACTCTTGTAGGATCATTCTTAACTCATTTGAACATGAAAACAATTCGTTACAATTTGAGCCTTCATTCTTTTCTCGTTCGAACTTGAAAACAACTTGTAGCTTCATTCTTGACCCGTTTGTACATGGAAATAACTTGTAAACTCTTGTAGGATCATTCTTAGCTCGTTTGAACATGAAAACAATTCATAGCAATTTAAGGCTTCATTCTTGACTCGTTGGAACTTGAAAACAACTTGTAGCTTCATTCTTGACCCGTTTGTACATGGAAACAACTTGTAAACTCTTTTAAGATCATTCTTAACTCATTTGAACATGAAAATACGTTGTAACAATTGGAGGCTTCATTCTTAACTCGTTCAAACTTGAAAAGAACTTGTATCTTCACTCTTGACCGTTTGTACATGGATACAACTTGTAAACTCTTGTAGGATCATTTTTAGCTCGTTTGAACATGAAAACAAATCGTTGCAATTTGAGCCTTGATTCTTGACTCGTTCGAACTTGAAAACATCTTGTAGTTTCATTCTGGACCCGTTTGTACATGGAAACAACTTGTAAACCCTTGTAGGAGCATTATTGGCTCGTTTGAACATGAAAACAATTCGTTGCAATTTGAGCCTTCATTCTTGACTCGTTCGAACTTGTAAACAACTTGTAACTTCATTCTTGACCCGTTTGTACATGGATACAACGTGTAAACTCTTGTAGGATCATTCTTAGCTCGTTTGAACATGAAAACTATTCATAGCAATTTAAGGTTTCATTCTTGACTCGTTGGAACTTGAAAACAACTTGTAGCTTCATTCTTGACCCGTTTGTACATGGAAACAACTTGTAAACTCTTGTAGGATCATTCTTAGCTCGTTTGAACATGAAAACAATTCATAGCAATTTAAGGTTTCATTCTTGACTCGTTGGAACTTGAAAACAACTTGTAGCTTCATTGTTGACCCGTTTGTACATGGAAACAACTTGTAAACTCTTGTAGGATCATTCTTAACTCATTTGAACATGAAAACAATTCGTTACAATTTGAGCCTTCATTCTTGACTCGTTCAAACTTGAAAACAACTTGTAGCTTCATTCTTGACCCGTTTGTACATGGAAATAACTTGTAAACTCTTGTAGGATCATTCTTAGCTCGTTTGAACATGAAAACAATTCATAGCAATTTAAGGCTTCATTCTTGACTCGTTGGAACTTGAAAACAACTTGTAGCTTCATTCTTGACCCGTTTGTACATGGAAACAACTTGTAAACTCTTTTAAGATCATTCTTAACTCATTTGAACATGAAAATACGTTGTAACAATTGGAGGCTTCATTCTTAACTCGTTCAAACTTGAAAAGAACTTGTATCTTCACTCTTGACCGTTTGTACATGGATACAACTTGTAAACTCTTGTAGGATCATTTTTAGCTCGTTTGAACATGAAAACAAATCGTTGCAATTTGAGCCTTGATTCTTGACTCGTTCGAACTTGAAAACATCTTGTAGTTTCATTCTTGACCCGTTTATACATGGAAATAACTTGTAAACTCTTGTAGGATCATTCTTAGCTCGTTTGAAGATGAAAACAATTCATAGCAATTTAAGGCTTCATTCTTGACTCGTTCGAACTTCAAAACAACTTGTAGCTTCATTCTTGACTCGTTCGAACTTCAAAACAACTTGTAGCTTCATTCTTGACCCGTTTGTACATGGAAACAACTTGTAAACCCTTGTAGGATCAATCTTAGCTCGTTTGAAGATGAAAACAATTCATAGCAATTTAAGGCTTCATTCTTGACTCGTTCGAACTTCAAAACAACTTGTAGCTTCATTCTTGACCCGTTTGTACATGGAAACAACTTGTAAACCCTTGTAGGATCATTCTTAGCTCGTTTGAACATGAAAGCAATTCATAGCAATTTAAGGCTTCATTCTTGACTCGTTCGAACTTCAAAACAACTTGTAGCTTCATTCTTGACCCGTTTGTACATGGAAACAACTTGTAAACCCTTGTAGGATCAATCTTAGCTCGTTTGAAGATGAAAACAATTCATAGCAATTTAAGGCTTCATTGTTGACTCGTTCGAACTTCAAAACAACTTGTAGCTTCATTCTTGACTCGTTCGAACTTCAAAACAACTTGTAGCTTCATTCTTGACCCGTTTGTACATGGAAACAACTTGTAAACCCTTGTAGGATCATTCTTAGCTCGTTTGAACATGAAAACAATTCATAGCAATTTAAGGCTTCATTCTTGACTCGTTGGAACTTGAAAATAACTTGAGGCTTCATTCTTGACCCGTTTGTACATGGAAACAACTTGTAAACTCTTTTAAGATCATTCTTAAGTCATTTGAACATGAAAATACGTTGTAACAATTGGAGGCTTCCTTCTTAACTCGTTCACACTTGAAAACAACTTGTATCTTCATTCTTGACCCGTTTGTACATGGATACAAATTGTAAACTCTTGTAGGATCATTTTTAGCTCGTTTTAACATGAAAACAATTCGTTGCAATTTGAGCCTTGATTCTTGACTCGTTCGAACTTGAAAACAACTTGTAGTTTCATTCTTGACCCGTTTATACATGGAAACAACTTGTAAACTCTTGTAGGATCATTCTTAGCTCGTTTGAACATGAAAACAATTCGTTGCAATTTGAGCCTTCATTGTTGACTCGTTCGAACTTGAAAACAACTTGTAGCTTCATTCATGACCCGTTTGTACATGGAAACAACTTGTAAACTCTTGTAGGATCATTCCTAGCTCGTTTGAACATGAAAACATTTCATAGCAATTTAAGGCTTTATTCTTGACACGTTGGAACTTGAAAACAACATGTAGCTTCATTCTTGACCCGTTTGTACATGAAAACAACTTGTAAACTCTTGTAGGATCATTCTTAACTCATTTGAACATGAAAAAAAATCGTAGCAATTTGAGGCTTCATTCTTAACTCGTTCGAACATTAAAACAACTTGTAGCTTCATTCTTAATCCGTTTGTACATGGAAACAACTTGTAAACCCTTGTAGGAGAATTATTGGCTCGTTTGAACATGAAAACAAGTTGCAACAATTTGAGGCTTCATTCTTCACTCGTTCAAACTTGAAAACAACTTAGAGCTTCATTGTTGACCCGTTTGTACAAGGAAACAACTTGTAAACTCTTGTAGGATCATTCTTAGCTCGTTTGAACTTGAAAATAATTCATAACAATTTAAGGCTTCATTCTTGACTCGTTCGAACTTGAAAACAACTTGTAGCTTCATTCTTGACCCGTTTGTACATGGAAACAACTTGTAAACTCTTGTAGGATCATTCTTAACTCATTTGAACATGAAAATAATTCGTAGCAATTTGAGCCTTCATTCTTGAATCGTTCGAACTTCAAAACAACTTGTAGCTTCATTCTTGACCCGTTTGTACATGGAAACAACTTGTAAACCCTTGTAGGATCATTCGTAGCTCGTTTGAACATGAAAACAATTCATAGCAATTTAAGGCTTCATTCTTGACTCATTGGAACTTGAAAACAACTTGTAGCTTCATTCTTGACCCGTTTGTACATGGAAACAACTTGTAAACTCTTTTAAGATCATTCTTAACTCATTTGAACATGAAAATACGTTGTAACAATTGGAGGCTTCATTCTTAACTCGTTCAAACTTGAAAAGAACTTGTATCTTCATTCTTGACCCGTTTGTACATGGATACAACTTGTAAACTCTTGTAGGATCATTCTTAACTCATTTGAACATGAAAATAAGTTGTAACAATTGGAGGCTTCATTCTTAACTCGTTCAAACTTGAAAACAACTTGTATCTTCATTCTTGACCCGTTTGTACATGGATACAACTTGTAAACTCTTGTAGGATCATTCTTAGCTCGTTTGAACATGAAAACAATTCATTGCAATTTGAGCGTTTATTCTTGACTCGTTCGAACTTGAAAACAACTTGTAGCTTCATTCTTGACCCGTTTGTACATGAAAACAACTTCTAAACTCTTGTAGGATCATTCTTAGCTCGTTTGAACATGAAAACAATTCATAGCAATTTAAGGCTTCATTCTTGACTCATTGGAACTTGAAACCAACTTGTAGCTTCATTCTTGACCCGTTTGTACATGGAAACAACTTGTAAACTCTTTTAAGATCATTCTTAACTCATTTGAACATGAAAATACGTTGTGACAATTGGAGGCTTCATTCTTAACTCGTTCAAACTTGAAAAGAACTTGTATCTTCATTCTTGACCCGTTTGTACATGGATACAACTTGTAAACTCTTGTAGGATCATTCTTAGCTCGTTTGAACATGAAAACAATTCATTGCAATTTGAGCGTTTATTCTTGACTCGTTCGAACTTGAAAACAACTTGTAGCTTCATTCTTGACCCGTTTGTACATGAAAACAACTTCTAAACTCTTGTAGGATCATTCTTAGCTCGTTTGAACATGAAAACAATTCATAGCAATTTAAGGCTTCATTCTTGACTCATTGGAACTTGAAACCAACTTGTAGCTTCATTCTTGACCCGTTTGTACATGGAAACAACTTGTAAACTCTTTTAAGATCATTCTTAACTCATTTGAACATGAAAATACGTTGTGACAATTGGAGGCTTCATTCTTAACTCGTTCAAACTTGAAAAGAACTTGTATCTTCATTCTTGACCCGTTTGTACATGGATACAACTTGTAAACTCTTATAGGATCATTCTTAGCTCGTTTGAACATGAAAAAAATTCGTAGCAATTTGAGGCTTCATTCTTAACTCGTTCGAACATTAAAACAACTTGTAGCTTCATTCTTGATCCGTTTGTACATGGAAACAACTTGTAAACCCTTGTAGGATCATTCTTAGCTCGTTTGAACTTGAAAATAATTCATAGCAATTTCAGGCTTCATTCTTGACTCGTTCGAACTTGAAAACAACTTGTAGCTTCATTCTTGACCCGTTTGTACATGGAAACAACTTGTAAACTCTTGTAGGATCATTCTTAACTCATTTGAACATGAAAACAATTCGTTGGTATTTGAGCCTACATTCTTGACTCGTTCGAACTTGAAAACAACTTGTAGCTTCATTCTTGACCCGTTTGTACATGGAGACAACTTGTAAACTCTTGTAGGATCATTCTTAGCTCGTTTGAACATGAAAACAATTCATAGCAATTTAAGGTTTCATTCTTGACTCGTTGGAACTTGAAAACAACTTGTAGCTTCATTGTTGACCCGTTTGTACATGGAAACAACTTGTAAACTCTTGTAGGATCATTCTTAACTCATTTGAACATGAAAACAATTCGTTACAATTTGAGCCTTCATTCTTGACTCGTTCGAACTTGAAAACAACTTGTAGCTTCATTCTTGACCCGTTTGTACATGGAAATAACTTGTAAACTCTTGTAGGATCATTCTTAGCTCGTTTGAACATGAAAACAATTCATAGCAATTTAAGGCTTCATTCTTGACTCGTTGGAACTTGAAAACAACTTGTAGCTTCATTCTTGACCCGTTTGTACATGGAAACAACTTGTAAACTCTTTTAAGATCATTCTTAACTCATTTGAACATGAAAATACGTTGTAACAATTGGAGGCTTCATTCTTAACTCGTTCAAACTTGAAAAGAACTTGTATCTTCACTCTTGACCGTTTGTACATGGATACAACTTGTAAACTCTTGTAGGATCATTTTTAGCTCGTTTGAACATGAAAACAAATCGTTGCAATTTGAGCCTTGATTCTTGACTCGTTCGAACTTGAAAACATCTTGTAGTTTCATTCTGGACCCGTTTGTACATGGAAACAACTTGTAAACCCTTGTAGGAGCATTATTGGCTCGTTTGAACATGAAAACAATTCGTTGCAATTTGAGCCTTCATTCTTGACTCGTTCGAACTTGTAAACAACTTGTAACTTCATTCTTGACCCATTTGTACATGGATACAACGTGTAAACTCTTGTAGGATCATTCTTAGCTCGTTTGAACATGAAAACTATTCATAGCAATTTAAGGTTTCATTCTTGACTCGTTGGAACTTGAAAACAACTTGTAGCTTCATTCTTGACCCGTTTGTACATGGAAACAACTTGTAAACTCTTGTAGGATCATTCTTAGCTCGTTTGAACATGAAAACAATTCATAGCAATTTAAGGTTTCATTCTTGACTCGTTGGAACTTGAAAACAACTTGTAGCTTCATTGTTGACCCGTTTGTACATGGAAACAACTTGTAAACTCTTGTAGGATCATTCTTAACTCATTTGAACATGAAAACAATTCGTTACAATTTGAGCCTTCATTCTTGACTCGTTCGAACTTGAAAACAACTTGTAGCTTCATTCTTGACCCGTTTGTACATGGAAATAACTTGTAAACTCTTGTAGGATCATTCTTAGCTCGTTTGAACATGAAAACAATTCATAGCAATTTAAGGCTTCATTCTTGACTCGTTGGAACTTGAAAACAACTTGTAGCTTCATTCTTGACCCGTTTGTACATGGAAACAACTTGTAAACTCTTTTAAGATCATTCTTAACTCATTTGAACATGAAAATACGTTGTAACAATTGGAGGCTTCATTCTTAACTCGTTCAAACTTGAAAAGAACTTGTATCTTCACTCTTGACCGTTTGTACATGGATACAACTTGTAAACTCTTGTAGGATCATTTTTAGCTCGTTTGAACATGAAAACAAATCGTTGCAATTTGAGCCTTGATTCTTGACTCGTTCGAACTTGAAAACATCTTGTAGTTTCATTCTGGACCCGTTTGTACATGGAAACAACTTGTAAACCCTTGTAGGAGCATTATTGGCTCGTTTGAACATGAAAACAATTCGTTGCAATTTGAGCCTTCATTCTTGACTCGTTCGAACTTGTAAACAACTTGTAACTTCATTCTTGACCCGTTTGTACATGGATACAACGTGTAAACTCTTGTAGGATCATTCTTAGCTCGTTTGAACATGAAAACTATTCATAGCAATTTAAGGTTTCATTCTTGACTCGTTGGAACTTGAAAACAACTTGTAGCTTCATTCTTGACCCGTTTGTACATGGAAACAACTTGTAAACTCTTGTAGGATCATTCTTAGCTCGTTTGAACATGAAAGCAATTCATAGCAATTTAAGGCTTCATTCTTGACTCGTTGGAACATGAAAACAACTTGTAGCTTCATTCTTGACCCGTTTGTACATGGAAACAAATTTTAAACTCTTGTAGGATCATTCTTAACTCATTTGAACATGAAAAAAATTCGTAGCAATTTCAGGCTTCAGTTTTAACTCGTTCGAACAATATAACAACTTGTAGCTTCATTCTTAATCCGTTTGTACATGGAAACAACTTGTAAACCCTTGTAGGAGCATTATTGGCTCGTTCGAAGATGAAAACAAGTTGCAACAATTTGAGGCTTCATTCTTCACTCGTTCAAACTTGAAAACAACTTAGAGCTTCATTGTTGACCCGTTTGTACAAGGAGATAACTTGTAAACTCTTGTAGGATCATTCTTAGCTCGTTTGAACATGAAAATAATTCATAGCAATTTCAGGCTTCATTCTTGACTCGTTCGAACTTGAAAACAACTTGTAGCTTCATTCTTGACCCGTTTGTACATGGAAACAACTTGTAAACTCTTGTAGGATCATTCTTAACTCATTTGAACATGAAAATAATTCGTAGCAATTTGAGCCTTCATTCTTGACTCGTTCGAACTTGAAAACAACTTGTAGCTTCATTCTTGACCCGTTTGTACATAGAAACAACTTGTAAACCCTTGTAGGATCATTCTTAGCTCGTTTGAACATGAAAGCAATTCATAGCAATTTAAGGCTTCATTCTTGACTCGTTGGAACATGAAAACAACTTGTAGCTTCATTCTTGACCCGTTTGTACATGGAAACAACTTTTAAACTCTTGTAGGATCATTCTTAACTCATTTGAACATGAAAAAAATTCGTAGCAATTTCAGGGTTCATTTTTAACTCGTTCGAACAATATAAAAACTTGTAGCTTCATTCTTAATCCGTTTGTACATGGAAACAACTTGTAAACCCTTGTAGGAGCATTATTGGCTCGTTCGAAGATGAAAACAAGTTGCAACAATTTGAGGCTTCATTCTTCACTCGTTCAAACTTGAAAACAACTTAGAGCTTCATTGTTGACATGTTTGTACAAGGAAACAACTTGTAAACTCTTGTAGGATCATTCTTAACTCGTTTGAACATGAAAACAGTTCATAGCAATTTAAGGCTTCATTCTTGACACGTTGGAACTTGAAAACAACTTGTAGCTTCTTAATTGACCCGTTTTTACATAAAAACAACTTGTAAACTCTTGTAGGATCATTCTTAATTCATTTGAACATGAAAAAAATTCGTAGCAATTTGAGGCTTCATTCTTAACTCGTTCGAACATTAAAACAACTTGTAGCTTCATTCTTAATCCGTTTGTACATGGAAACAACTTGTAAACCCTTGTAGGATCATTCTTAGCTCGTTTGAACTTGAAAATAATTCATAGCAATTTCAGGCTTCATTCTTGACTCGTTCGAACTTGAAAACAACTTGTAGCTTCATTCTTGACCCGTTTGTACATGGAAACAACTTGTAAACTCTTGTAGGATCATTCTTAACTCATTTGAACATGAAAACAATTCGTTGGTATTTGAGCCTACATTCTTGACTCGTTCGAACTTGAAAACAACTTGTAGCTTCATTCTTGACCCGTTTGTACATGGAAACAACTTGTAAACTCTTGTAGGATCATTCTTAGCTCGTTTGAACATGGAAACAATTCATAGCAATTAAGGCTTCATTCTTGACTCGTTGGAACTTGAAAACAACTTGTAGCTTCATTCTTGACCCGTTTGTACATGGAAACAACTTATAAACCCTTGTAGGATCATTCTTAGCTCGTTTGAACATGAAAACAATTCATAGCAATTAAGGCTTCATTCTTGACTCGTTGGAACTTGAAAACAACTTGTAGCTTCATTCTTGACCCGTTTGTACATGGAAACAACTTGTAAACTCTTTTAAGATCATTCTTAAGTCATTTGAACATGAAAATACGTTGTAACAATTGGAGGCTTCCTTCTTAACTCGTTCAAACTTGAAAACAACTTGTATCTTCATTCTTGACATGTTTGTACAAGGAAACAACTTGTAAACTCTTGTAGGATCATTCTTAACTCGTTTGAACATGAAAACAGTTCATAGCAATTTAAGGCTTCATTCTTGACACGTTGGAACTTGAAAACAACTTGTAGCTTCTTAATTGACCCGTTTTTACATGAAAACAACTTGTAAACTCTTGTAGGATCATTCTTAACTCATTTGAACATGAAAACAATTCGTTGCAATTTGAGCCTTCATTCTTGACTCGTTCGAACTTGAAAACAACTTGTAGCTTCATTCTTGACCCGTTTGTACATGGAAATAACTTGTAAACTCTTGTAGGATCATTCTTAGCTCGTTTGAACATGAAAACAATTCATAGCAATTTAAGGCTTCATTCTTGACTCGTTGGAACTTGAAAACAACTTGTAGCTTAATTCTTGACCCGTTTGTACCTGGAAACAATTTGTAAACTCTTGTAGGATCATTCTTAACTCATTTGAACATGAAAATAGTTCGTAGCAATTTGAGCCTTCATTCTTGACTCGTTCGAACTTGAAAACAACTTGTAGCTTCATTCTTAATCCGTTTGTACATGGAAACAACTTGTAAACCCTTGTAGGAGCATTATTGGCTTGTTTGAACATGAAAACAAGTTGCAACAATTTGAGGCTTCATTCTTCACTCGTTCAAATTGAAAACAACATAGAGCTTCATTGTTGACCCGTTTGTACAAGGAAACAACTTGTAAACTCTTGTAGGATCATTCTTAGCTCGTTTGAACATGAAAATAATTCATAGCAATGTAAGGCTTCATTCTTGACTCGTTCGAACTTGAAAACAACTTGTAGCTTCATTCTTGACCCGTTTGTACATGGAAACAACTTGTAAACTCTTGTAGGATCATTCTTAACTCATTTGAACATGAAAATAATTCGTAGCAATTTGAGCCTTCATTCTTGACTCGTTCGAACTTGAAAACAACTTGTAGCTTCATTCTTGACCCGTTTGTACATGGAAACAACATGTAAACCCTTGTAGGATCATTCGTAGCTCGTTTGAACATGAAAACAATTCATAGCAATTTAAGGCTTCATTCTTGACTCGTTCGAACTTGAAAACAACTTGTAGCTTCATTCTTGACCCGTTTGTACATGGAAACAACTTGTAAACTCTTGTAGGATCATTCTTAGCTCGTTTGAACATGAAAATAATTCATAGCAATTTAAGGCTTCATTCTTGACTCGTTCGAACTTAAAAAGAACTTGTAGCTTCATTCTTGACCCGTTTGTACATAGAAACAACTTGTAAACCCTTGTAGGAGCATTATTGGCTCGTTTGAACATGAAAACAATTCGTTACAATTTGAGCCTTCATTCTTGACTAGTTCAAACTTGTAAACAACTTGTAACTTCATTCTTGACCCGTTTGTACATGGAAACAACTTGTAAACTCTTGTAGGATCATTCTTAGCTCGTTTGAACATGAAAACAATTCATAGCAATTTAAGGCTTCATTCTTGACTCGTTGGAACTTGAAAACAACTTGTAGCTTCATTCTTGACCCGTTGGAACTTGAAAACAACTTGTAGCTTCATTCTTGACCCGTTTGTACATGGAAACAACTTGTAAAGTCTTTTAAGATCATTCTTAACTCATTTGAACATGAAAATACGTTGTAACAATTGGAGGCTTCATTCTTAACTCGTTCAAACTTGAAAAGAACTTGTATCTTCATTCTTGACCGTTTGTACATGGATACAACTTGTAAACTCTTGTAGGATCATTTTTAGCTCGTTTGAACATGAAAACAAATCGTTGTAATTTGAGCCTTGATTCTTGACTCGTTCGAACTTGAAAACATCTTGTAGTTTCATTCTTGACCCGTTTGTACATGGAAACAACTTGTAAACCCTTGTAGGAGCATTATTGGCTCGTTTGAACATGAAAACAATTCGTTGCAATTTGAGCCTTCATTCTTGACTCGTTCGAACTTGAAAACAACTTGTAGCTTCATTCTTGACCAGTTTGTACATGGAAATAAATTGTAAACTCTTGTAGGATCATTCTTAGCTCGTTTGAACATGAAAACAATTCATAGCAATTTAAGGCTTCATTCTTGACTCGTTGGAACTTGAAAACAACTTGTAGCTTCATTCTTGACCCGTTGGAACTTGAAAACAACTTGTAGCTTCATTCTTGACCCGTTTGTACATGAAAACAACTTGTAAACTCTTTTAAGATCATTATTAACTCATTTGAACATGAAAATACGTTGTAACAATTGGAGGCTTCCTTCTTAACTCGTTCAAACTTGAAAACAACTTGTATCTTCATTCTTGACCCGTTTGTACATGGATACAACTTGTAAACTCTTGTAGGATCATTCTTAGCTCGTTTGAACATGAAAACAATTCATAGCAATTTAAGATTTCATTCTTGACTCGTTGGAACTTGAAAATAACTTGTAGCTTCATTGTTCACCCGTTTGTACATGGAAACAACTTGTAAACTCTTGTAGGATCATTCTTAACTCATTTGAACATGAAAACAATTCGTTGCAATTTGAGCCTTCATTCTTGACTCGTTCGAACTTGAAAACAACTTGTAGCTTCATTCTTGACCCGTTTGTACATGGAAATAACTTGTAAACTCTTGTAGGATCATTCTTAGCTCGTTTGAACATGAAAACAATTCATAGCAATTTAAGGCTTCATTCTTGACTCGTTGGAACTTGAAAACAACTTGTAGCTTAATTCTTGACCCGTTTGTACCTGGAAACAATTTGTAAACTCTTGTAGGATCATTCTTAACTCATTTGAACATGAAAATAGTTCGTAGCAATTTGAGCCTTCATTCTTGACTCGTTCGAATTTGAAAACAACTTGTAGCTTCATTCTTAATCCGTTTGTACATGGAAACAACTTGTAAACCCTTGTAGGAGCATTATTGGCTTGTTTGAACATGAAAACAAGTTGCAACAATTTGAGGCTTCATTCTTCACTCGTTCAAATTGAAAACAACATAGAGCTTCATTGTTGACCCGTTTGTACAAGGAAACAACTTGTAAACTCTTGTAGGATCATTCTTAGCTCGTTTGAACATGAAAATAATTCATAGCAATGTAAGGCTTCATTCTTGACTCGTTCGAACTTGAAAACAACTTGTAGCTTCATTCTTGACCCGTTTGTACATGGAAACAACTTGTAAACTCTTGTAGGATCATTCTTAACTCATTTGAACATGAAAATAATTCGTAGCAATTTGAGCCTTCATTCTTGACTCGTTCGAACTTGAAAACAACTTGTAGCTTCATTCTTGACCCGTTTGTACATGGAAACAACATGTAAACCCTTGTAGGATCATTCGTAGCTCGTTTGAACATGAAAACAATTCATAGCAATTTAAGGCTTCATTCTTGACTCGTTCGAACTTGAAAACAACTTGTAGCTTCATTCTTGACCCGTTTGTACATGGAAACAACTTGTAAACTCTTGTAGGATCATTCTTAGCTCGTTTGAACATGAAAATAATTCATAGCAATTTAAGGCTTCATTCTTGACTCGTTCGAACTTAAAAAGAACTTGTAGCTTCATTCTTGACCCGTTTGTACATAGAAACAACTTGTAAACCCTTGTAGGAGCATTATTGGCTCGTTTGAACATGAAAACAATTCGTTACAATTTGAGCCTTCATTCTTGACTAGTTCAAACTTGTAAACAACTTGTAACTTCATTCTTGACCCGTTTGTACATGGAAACAACTTGTAAACTCTTGTAGGATCATTCTTAGCTCGTTTGAACATGAAAACAATTCATAGCAATTTAAGGCTTCATTCTTGACTCGTTGGAACTTGAAAACAACTTGTAGCTTCATTCTTGACCCGTTGGAACTTGAAAACAACTTGTAGCTTCATTCTTGACCCGTTTGTACATGGAAACAACTTGTAAACTCTTTTAAGATCATTCTTAACTCATTTGAACATGAAAATACGTTGTAACAATTGGAGGCTTCATTCTTAACTCGTTCAAACTTGAAAAGAACTTGTATCTTCATTCTTGACCGTTTGTACATGGATACAACTTGTAAACTCTTGTAGGATCATTTTTAGCTCGTTTGAACATGAAAACAAATCGTTGTAATTTGAGCCTTGATTCTTGACTCGTTCGAACTTGAAAACATCTTGTAGTTTCATTCTTGACCCGTTTGTACATGGAAACAACTTGTAAACCCTTGTAGGAGCATTATTGGCTCGTTTGAACATGAAAACAATTCGTTGCAATTTGAGCCTTCATTCTTGACTCGTTCGAACTTGAAAACAACTTGTAGCTTCATTCTTGACCCGTTTGTACATGGAAATAAATTGTAAACTCTTGTAGGATCATTCTTAGCTCGTTTGAACATGAAAACAATTCATAGCAATTTAAGGCTTCATTCTTGACTCGTTGGAACTTGAAAACAACTTGTAGCTTCATTCTTGACCCGTTGGAACTTGAAAACAACTTGTAGCTTCATTCTTGACCCGTTTGTACATGAAAACAACTTGTAAACTCTTTTAAGATCATTATTAACTCATTTGAACATGAAAATACGTTGTAACAATTGGAGGCTTCATTCTTAACTCGTTCAAACTTGAAAAGAACTTGTATCTTCATTCTTGACCGTTTGTACATGGATACAACTTGTAAACTCTTGTAGGATCATTTTTAGCTCGTTTGAACATGAAAACAAATCGTTGCAATTTGAGCCTTGATTTTTGACTCGTTCGAACTTGAAAACATCTTGTAGTTTCATTCTTGACCCGTTTGTACATGGAAACAACTTGTAAACCCTTGTAGGAGCATTATTGGCTCGTTTGAACATGAAAACAATTCGTTGCAATTTGAGCCTTCATTTTTGACTCGTTCGAACTTGTAAACAACTTGTAACTTCATTCTTGACCCGTTTGTACATGGATACAACGTGTAAACTCTTGTAGGATCATTCTTAGCTCGTTTGAACATGAAAACAATTCATAGCAATTTAAGGTTTCATTCTTGACTCGTTGGAACTTGAAAACAACTTGTAGCTTCATTCTTGACCCGTTTGTACATGGAAACAACTTGTAAACTCTTGTAGGATCATTCTTAGCTCGTTTGAACATGAAAGCAATTCATAGCAATTTAAGGCTTCATTCTTGACTCGTTGGAACTTGAAAACAACTTGTAGCTTCATTCTTGACCCGTTTGTACATGGAAACAACTTTTAAACTCTTGTAGGATCATTCTTAACTCATTTGAACATGAAAAAAATTCGTAGCAATTTCAGGCTTCATTTTTAACTCGTTCGAACAATATAACAACTTGTAGCTTCATTCTTAATCCGTTTGTACATGGAAACAACTTGTAAACCCTTGTAGGATCAATCTTAGCTCGTTTGAAGATGAAAACAATTCATAGCAATTTAAGGCTTCATTCTTGACTCGTTCGAACTTCAAAACAACTTGTAGCTTCATTCTTGACCCGTTTGTACATGGAAACAACTTGTAAACCCTTGTAGGATCATTCTTAGCTCGTTTGAACATGAAAACAATTCATAGCAATTAAGGCTTCATTCTTGACTCGTTGGAACTTGAAAACAACTTGTAGCTGCATTCTTGACCCGTTTGTACATGGAAACAACTTGTAAACTCTTTTAAGATCATTCTTAAGTCATTTGAACATGAAAATACGTTGTAACAATTGGAGGCTTCCTTCTTAACTCGTTCAAACTTGAAAACAACTTGTATCTTCATTCTTGACCCGTTTGTACAAGGATACAACTTATAAACTCTTGTAGGATCATTTTTAGCTCGTTTTAACATGAAAACAAATCGTTGCAATTTGAGCCTTGATTCTTGACTCGTTCGAACTTGAAAACAACTTGTAGTTTCATTCTTGACCCGTTTATACATGGAAACAACTTGTAAACTCTTGTAGGATCATTCTTAGCTCGTTTGAACATGAAAACAATTCGTTGCAATTTGAGCCTTCATTGTTGACTCGTTCGAACTTGAAAACAACTTGTAGCTTCATTCTTGACCCGTTTGTACATGGAAACAACTTGTAAACTCTTGTAGGATCATTCTTAACTCATTTGAACATGAAAAAAATTCGTAGCAATTTCAGGCTTCATTTTTAACTCGTTCGAACAATATAACAACTTGTAGCTTCATTCTTAATCCGTTTGTACATGGAAACAACTTGTAAACCCTTGTAGGAGCATTATTGGCTCGTTCGAAGATGAAAACAAGTTGCAACAATTTGAGGCTTCATTCCTCACTCGTTCAAACTTGAAAACAACTTAGAGCTTCATTGTTGACCTGTTTGTACAAGGAAACAACTTGTAAACTCTTGTAGGATCATTCTTAACTCGTTTGAACATGAAAATAATTCATAGCAATTTAAGGCTTCATTCCTGACTCGTTCGAACTTGAAAACAACTTGTAGCTTCATTCTTGACCCGTTTGTACATGGAAACAACTTGTAAACTCTTGTAGGATCATTCTTAACTCATTTGAACATGAAAATAATTCGTAGCAATTTGAGCCATCATTCTTGACTCGTTCGAACTTGAAAACAACTTGTAGCTTCATTCTTGACCCGTTTGTACATGGAAATAACTTGTAAACCCTTGTAGGATCATTCTTAGCTCGTTTGAACATGAAAGCAATTCATAGCAATTTAAGGCTTCATTCTTGACTCGTTGGAACATGAAAACAACTTGTAGCTTCATTCTTGACCCGTTTGTACATGGAAACAACTTTTAAACTCTTGTAGGATCATTCTTAACTCATTTGAACATGAAAAAAATTCGTAGCAATTTCAGGGTTCATTTTTAACTCGTTCGAACAATATAAAAACTTGTAGCTTCATTCTTAATCCGTTTGTACATGGAAACAACTTGTAAACCCTTGTAGGAGCATTATTGGCTCGTTCGAAGATGAAAACAAGTTGCAACAATTTGAGGCTTCATTCTTCACTCGTTCAAACTTGAAAACAACTTAGAGCTTCATTGTTGACCTGTTTGTACAAGGAAACAACTTGTAAACTCTTGTAGGATCATTCTTAACTCGTTTGAACATGAAAACATTTCATAGCAATTTAAGGCTTCATTCTTGACACGTTGGAACTTGAAAACAACTTGTAGCTTCTTAATTGACCCGTTTTTACATGAAAACAACTTGTAAACTCTTGTAGGATCATTCTTAACTCATTTGAACATGAAAAAAATTCGTAGCAATTTGAGGCTTCATTCTTAACTCGTTCGAACATTAAAACAACTTGTAGCTTCATTCTTAATCCGTTTGTACATGGAAACAACTTGTAAACCCTTGTAGGATCATTCTTAGCTCGTTTGAACTTGAAAATAATTCATAGCAATTTCAGGTTTCATTCTTGACTCGTTCGAACTTGAAAACAACTTGTAGCTTCATTCTTGACCCGTTTGTACATAGAAACAACTTGTAAACCCTTGTAGGAGCATTATTGGCTCGTTTGAACATGAAAACAATTCGTTACAATTTGGGCCTTCATCCTTGACTAGTTCAAACTTGTAAACAACTTGTAACTTCATTCTTGACCCGTTTGTACATGGAAACAACTTGTAAACTCTTGTAGGATCATTCTTAGCTCGTTTGAACATGAAAACAATTCATAGCAATTTAAGGCTTCATTCTTGACTCGTTGGAACTTGAAAACAACTTGTAGCTTCATTCTTGACCCGTTGGAACTTGAAAACAACTTGTAGCTTCATTCTTGACCCGTTTGTACATGGAAACAACTTGTAAACTCTTTTAAGATCATTCTTAACTCATTTGAACATGAAAATACGTTGTAACAATTGGAGGCTTCATTCTTAACTCGTTCAAACTTGAAAAGAACTTGTATCTTCATTCTTGACTCGTTCGAACTTGAAAACAACTTATTACTTCATTCTTGACCCGTTTGTACATGGAAACAACTTGTAAACTCTTGTAGGATCATTCTTAGCTCGTTTGAACATGAAAATAATTCATAGCAATTTAAGGCTTCATTCTTGACTCGTTCGAACTTAAAAAGAACTTGTAGCTTCATTCTTGACCCGTTTGTACATAGAAACAACTTGTAAACCCTTGTAGGAGCATTATTGGCTCGTTTGAACATGAAAACAATTCGTTACAATTTGAGCCTTCATTCTTGACTAGTTCAAACTTGTAAACAACTTGTAACTTCATTCTTGACCCGTTTGTACATGGAAACAACTTGTAAACTCTTGTAGGATCATTCTTAGCTCGTTTGAACATGAAAACAATTCATAGCAATTTAAGGCTTCATTCTTGACTCGTTGGAACTTGAAAACAACTTGTAGCTTCATTCTTGACCCGTTGGAACTTGAAAACAACTTGTAGCTTCATTCTTGACCCGTTTGTACATAGAAACAACTTGTAAACTCTTTTAAGATCATTCTTAACTCATTTGAACATGAAAATACGTTGTAACAATTGGAGGCTTCATTCTTAACTCGTTCAAACTTGAAAAGAACTTGTATCTTCATTCTTGACCGTTTGTACATGGATACAACTTGTAAACTCTTGTAGGATCATTTTTAGCTCGTTTGAACATGAAAACAAATCGTTGTAATTTGAGCCTTGATTCTTGACTCGTTCGAACTTGAAAACATCTTGTAGTTTCATTCTTGACCCGTTTGTACATGGAAACAACTTGTAAACCCTTGTAGGAGCATTATTGGCTCCTTTGAACATGAAAACAATTCGTTGCAATTTGAGCCTTCATTCTTGACTCGTTCGAACTTGAAAACAACTTGTAGCTTCATTCTTGACCCGTTTGTACATGGAAATAAATTGTAAACTCTTGTAGGATCATTCTTAGCTCGTTTGAACATGAAAACAATTCATAGCAATTTAAGGCTTCATTCTTGACTCGTTGGAACTTGAAAACAACTTGTAGCTTCATTCTTGACCCGTTGGAACTTGAAAACAACTTGTAGCTTCATTCTTGACCCGTTTGTACATGAAAACAACTTGTAAACTCTTTTAAGATCATTATTAACTCATTTGAACATGAAAATACATTGTAACAATTGGAGGCTTCATTCTTAACTCGTTCAAACTTGAAAAGAACTTGTATCTTCATTCTTGACCGTTTGTACATGGATACAACTTGTAAACTCTTGTAGGATCATTTTTAGCTCGTTTGAACATGAAAACAAATCGTTGCAATTTGAGCCTTGATTCTTGACTCGTTCGAACTTGAAAACATCTTGTAGTTTCATTCTTGACCCGTTTGTACATGGAAACAACTTGTAAACCCTTGTAGGAGCATTATTGGCTCGTTTGAACATGAAAACAATTCGTTGCAATTTGAGCCTTCATTTTTGACTCGTTCGAACTTGTAAACAACTTGTAACTTCATTCTTGACCCGTTTGTACATGGATACAACGTGTAAACTCTTGTAGGATCATTCTTAGCTCGTTTGAACATGAAAACAATTCATAGCAATTTAAGGTTTCATTCTTGACTCGTTGGAACTTGAAAACAACTTGTAGCTTCATTCTTGACCCGTTTGTACATGGAAACAACTTGTAAACTCTTGTAGGATCATTCTTAGCTCGTTTGAACATGAAAGCAATTCATAGCAATTTAAGGCTTCATTCTTGACTCGTTGGTACTTGAAAACAACTTGTAGCTTCATTCTTGACCCGTTTGTACATGGAAACAACTTTTAAACTCTTGTAGGATCATTCTTAACTCATTTGAACATGAAAAAAATTCGTAGCAATTTCAGGCTTCATTTTTAACTCGTTCGAACAATATAACAACTTGTAGCTTCATTCTTAATCTGTTTGTACATGGAAACAACTTGTAAACCCTTGTAGGATCAATCTTAGCTCGTTTGAAGATGAAAACAATTCATAGCAATTTAAGGCTTCATTCTTGACTCGTTCGAACTTCAAAACAACTTGTAGCTTCATTCTTGACCCGTTTGTACATGGAAACAACTTGTAAACCCTTGTAGGATCATTCTTAGCTCGTTTGAACATGAAAACAATTCATAGCAATTAAGGCTTCATTCTTGACTCGTTGGAACTTGAAAACAACTTGTAGCTTCATTCTTGACCCGTTTGTACATGGAAACAACTTGTAAACTCTTTTAAGATCATTCTTAAGTCATTTGAACATGAAAATACGTTGTAACAATTGGAGGCTTCCTTCTTAACTCGTTCAAACTTGAAAACAACTTGTATCTTCATTCTTGACCCGTTTGTACATGGATACAACTTATAAACTCTTGTAGGATCCTTTTTAGCTCGTTTTAACATGAAAACAAATCGTTGCAATTTGAGCCTTGATTCTTGACTCGTTCGAACTTGAAAACAACTTGTAGTTTCATTCTTGACCCGTTTATACATGGAAACAACTTGTAAACTCTTGTAGGATCATTCTTAGCTCGTTTGAACATGAAAACAATTCGTTGCAATTTGAGCCTTCATTGTTGACTCGTTCGAACTTGAAAACAACTTGTAGCTTCATTCTTGACCCGTTTGTACATGGAAACAACTTGTAAACTCTTGTAGGATCATTCTTAACTCATTTGAACATGAAAAAAATTCGTAGCAATTTCAGGCTTCATTTGTAACTCGTTCGAACAATATAACAACTTGTAGCTTCATTCTTAATCCGTTTGTACATGGAAACAACTTGTAAACCCTTGTAGGAGCATTATTGGCTCGTTCGAAGATGAAAACAAGTTGCAACAATTTGAGGCTTCATTCCTCACTCGTTCAAACTTGAAAACAACTTAGAGCTTCATTGTTGACCTGTTTGTACAAGGAAACAACTTGTAAACTCTTGTAGGATCATTCTTAACTCGTTTGAACATGAAAATAATTCATAGCAATTTAAGGCTTCATTCCTGACTCGTTCGAACTTGAAAACAACTTGTAGCTTCATTCTTGACCCGTTTGTACATGGAAACAACTTGTAAACTCTTGTAGGATCATTCTTAACTCATTTGAACATGAAAATAATTCGTAGCAATTTGAGCCTTCATTCTTGACTCGTTCGAACTTGAAAACAACTTGTAGCTTCATTCTTGACCCGTTTGTACATGGAAACAACTTGTAAACCCTTGTAGGATCATTCTTAGCTCGTTTGAACATGAAAGCAATTCATAGCAATTTAAGGCTTCATTCTTGACTCGTTGGAACATGAAAACAACTTGTAGCTTCATTCTTGACCCGTTTGTACATGGAAACAACTTTTAAACTCTTGTAGGATCATTCTTAACTCATTTGAACATGAAAAAAATTCGTAGCAATTTCAGGGTTCATTTTTAACTCGTTCGAACAATATAAAAACTTGTAGCTTCATTCTTAATCCGTTTGTACATGGAAACAACTTGTAAACCCTTGTAGGAGCATTATTGGCTCGTTCGAAGATGAAAACAAGTTGCAACAATTTGAGGCTTCATTCTTCACTCGTTCAAACTTGAAAACAACTTAGAGCTTCATTGTTGACCTATTTGTACAAGGAAACAACTTGTAAACTCTTGTAGGATCATTCTTAACTCGTTTGAACATGAAAACATTTCATAGCAATTTAAGGCTTCATTCTTGACACGTTGGAACTTGAAAACAACTTGTAGCTTCTTAATTGACCCGTTTTTACATGAAAACAACTTGTAAACTCTTGTAGGATCATTCTTAACTCATTTGAACATGAAAAAAATTCGTAGCAATTTGAGGCTTCATTCTTAACTCGTTCGAACATTAAAACAACTTGTAGCTTCATTCTTAATCCGTTTGTACATGGAAACAACTTGTAAACCCTTGTAGGATCATTCTTACCTCGTTTGAACTTGAAAATAATTCATAGCAATTTCAGGCTTCATTCTTGACTCGTTCGAACTTGAAAACAACTTGTAGCTTCATTCTTGACCCGTTTGTACATGGAAACAACTTGTAAACTCTTGTAGGATCATTCTTAGCTCATTTGAACATGAAAACAATTCGTTGGTATTTGAGCCTACATTCTTGACTCGTTCGAACTTGAAAACAATTTGTAGCTTCATTCTTGACCCGTTTGTACATGGAAACAACTTGTAAAATCTTGTAGGATCATTTTTAGCTCGTTTGAACATGGAAACAACTTGTAAACCCTTGTAGGATCAATCTTAGCTCGTTTGAAGATGAAAACAATTCATAGCAATTTAAGGCTTCATTCTTGACTCGTTCGAACTTCAAAACAACTTGTAGCCTCATTCTTGACCCGTTTGTACATGGAAACAACTTGTAAACCCTTGTAGGATCATTCTTTGCTCGTTTGAACATGAAAACAATTCATAGCAATTAAGGCTTCATTCTTGACTCGTTGGAACTTGAAAACAACTTGTAGCTTCATTCTTGACCCGTTTGTACATGGAAACAACTTGTAAACTCTTTTAAGATCATTCTTAAGTCATTTGAACATGAAAATACGTTGTAACAATTGGAGGCTTCCTTCTTAACTCGTTCAAACTTGAAAACAACTTGTATCTTCATTCTTGACCCGTTTGTACATGGATACAACTTATAAACTTTTGTAGGATCATTTTTAGCTCGTTTTAACATGAAAACAAATCGTTGCAATTTGAGCCTTGATTCTTGACTCGTTCGAACTTGAAAACAACTTGTAGTTTCATTCTTGACCCGTTTATACATGGAAACAACTTGTAAACTCTTGTAGGATCATTCTTAGCTTGTTTGAACATGAAAACAATTCGTTGCAATTTGAGCCTTCATTGTTGACTCGTTCGAACTTGAAAACAACTTGTAGCTTCATTCTTGACCCGTTTGTACATGGAAAAAACTTGTAAACTCTTGTAGGATCATTCCTAGCTCGTTTGAACATGAAAACATTTCATAGCAATTTAAGGCTTTATTCTTGACACGTTGGAACTTGAAAACAACATGTAGCTTCATTCTTGACCCGTTTGTACATGGAAACAACTTGTAAACTCTTGTAGGATCATTCTTAACCCATTTGAACATGAAAAAAATTCATAGCAATTTGAGGCTTCATTCTTAACTCGTTCGAACATTAAAACAACTTGTAGCTTCATTCTTAATCCGTTTGTACATGGAAACAACTTGTAAACCCTTGTAGGAGCATTATTGGCTCGTTTGAATATGAAAACAAGTTGCAACAATTTGAGGCTTCATTCTTCACTCGTTCAAACTTGAAAACAACTTAGAGCTTCATTGTTGACCCGTTTGTACAAGGAAACAACTTGTAAACTCTTGTAGGATCATTCTTAGCTCGTTTGAACATGAAAATAATTCATAGCAATTTAAGGCTTCATTCTTGACTCGTTCGAACTTGTAAACAACTTGTAACTTCATTCTTGACCCGTTTGTACATGGAAACAACTTGTAAACTCTTGTAGGATCATTCTTAGCTCGTTTGAACATGAAAACAATTCATAGCAATTTAAGATTTCATTCTTGACTCGTTGGAACTTGAAAATAACTTGTAGCTTCATTGTTGACCCGTTTGTACATGGAAACAACTTGTAAACTCTTGTAGGATCATTCTTAACTCATTTGAACATGAAAACAATTTGTTGCAATATGAGCCTTCATTCTTGACTCGTTCGAACTTGAAAACAACTTGTAGCTTCATTCTTAATCCGTTTGTACATGGAAACAACTTGTAAACCCTTGTAGGAGCATTATTGGCTTGTTTGAACATGAAAACAAGTTGCAACAATTTGAGGCTTCATTCTTCACTCGTTCAAACTTGAAAACAACTTAGAGCTTCATTGTTGACCCGTTTGTACAAGGAAACACCTTGTAAACTCTTGTAGGATCATTCTTAGCTCGTTTGAACATGAAAATAATTCATAGCAATTTAAGGCTTCATTCTTGACTCGTTCGAACTTGAAAACAACTTGTAGCTTCATTCTTGACCCGTTTGTACATGGAAACAACATGTAAACCCTTGTAGGATCATTCGTAGCTCGTTTGAACATGAAAACAATTCATAGCAATTTAAGGCTTCATTCTTAACTCGTTCGAACTTGAAAACAACTTGTAGCTTCATTCTTGACCCGTTTGTACATGGAAACAACTTGTAAACTCTTGTAGGATCATTCTTAGCTCGTTTGAACATGAAAATAATTCATAGCAATTTAAGGCTTCATTCTTGACTCGTTCGAACTTAAAAAGAACTTGTAGCTTCATTCTTGACCCGTTTGTACATAGAAACAACTTGTAAACCCTTGTAGGAGCATTATTGGCTCGTTTGAACATGAAAACAATTCGTTACAATTTGAGCCTTCATTCTTGACTTGTTCGAACTTGTAAACAACTTGTAACTTCATTCTTGACCCGTTTGTACATGGAAACAACTTGTAAACTCTTGTAGGATCATTCTTAGCTCGTTTGAACATGAAAACAATTCATAGCAATATAAGGCTTCATTCTTGACTCGTTGGAACTTGAAAACAACTTGTAGCTTCATTCTTGACCCGTTGGAACTTGAAAACAACTTGTAGCTTCATTCTTGACCCGTTTGTACATGGAAATAACTTGTAAACTCTTTTAAGATCATTCTTAACTCATTTGAACATGAAAATACGTTGTAACAATTGGAGGCTTCATTCTTAACTCGTTCAAACTTGAAAAGAACTTGTATCTTCATTCTTGACCGTTTGTACATGGATACAACTTGTAAACTCTTGTAGGATCATTTTTAGCTCGTTTGAACATGAAAACAAATCGTTGCAATTTGAGCCTTGATTCTTGACTCGTTCGAACTTGAAAACAACTTGTAGCTTCATTCTTGACCCGTTTGTACATGGAAACAACTTGTAAACTCTTGTAGGATCATTCTTAACTCATTTGAACATGAAAAAAATTCGTAGCAATTTCAGGCTTCATTTTTAACTCGTTCGAACAATATAACAACTTGTAGCTTCATTCTTAATCCGTTTGTACATGGAAACAACTTGTAAACCCTTGTAGGAGCATTATTGGCTCGTTCGAAGATGAAAACAAGTTGCAACAATTTGAGGCTTCATTCCTCACTCGTTCAAACTTGAAAACAACTTAGAGCTTCATTGTTGACCTGTTTGTACAAGGAAACAACTTGTAAACTCTTGTAGGATCATTCTTAACTCGTTTGAACATGAAAATAATTCATAGCAATTTAAGGCTTCATTCCTGACTCGTTCGAACTTGAAAACAACTTGTAGCTTCATTCTTGACCCGTTTGTACATGGAAACAACTTGTAAACTCTTGTAGGATCATTCTTAACTCATTTGAACATGAAAATAATTCGTAGCAATTTGAGCCTTCATTCTTGACTCGTTCGAACTTGAAAACAACTTGTAGCTTCATTCTTGACCCGTTTGTACATGGAAACAACTTGTAAACCCTTGTAGGATCATTCTTAGCTCGTTTGAACATGAAAGCAATTCATAGCAATTTAAGGCTTCATTCTTGACTCGTTGGAACATGAAAACAACTTGTAGCTTCATTCTTGACCCGTTTGTACATGGAAACAACTTTTAAACTCTTGTAGGATCATTCTTAACTCATTTGAACAGGAAAAAAATTCGTAGCAATTTCAGGGTTCATTTTTAACTCGTTCGAACAATATAAAAACTTGTAGCTTCATTCTTAATCCGTTTGTACATGGAAACAACTTGTAAACCCTTGTAGGAGCATTATTGGCTCGTTCGAAGATGAAAACAAGTTGCAACAATTTGAGGCTTCATTCTTCACTCGTTCAAACTTGAAAACAACTTAGAGCTTCATTGTTGACCTGTTTGTACAAGGAAACAACTTGTAAACTCTTGTAGGATCATTCTTAACTCGTTTGAACATGAAAACATTTCATAGCAATTTAAGGCTTCATTCTTGACACGTTGGAACTTGAAAACAACTTGTAGCTTCTTAATTGACCCGTTTTTACATGAAAACAACTTGTAAACTCTTGTAGGATCATTCTTAACTCATTTGAACATGAAAAAAATTCGTAGCAATTTGAGGCTTCATTCTTAACTCGTTCGAACATTAAAACAACTTGTAGCTTCATTCTTAATCCGTTTGTACATGGAAACAACTTGTAAACCCTTGTAGGATCATTCTTACCTCGTTTGAACTTGAAAATAATTCATAGCAATTTCAGGCTTCATTCTTGACTCGTTCGAACTTGAAAACAACTTGTAGCTTCATTCTTGACCCGTTTGTACATGGAAACAACTTGTAAACTCTTGTAGGATCATTCTTAACTCATTTGAACATGAAAACAATTCGTTGGTATTTGAGCCTACATTCTTGACTCGTTCGAACTTGAAAACAACTTGTAGCTTCATTCTTGACCCGTTTGTACATGGAAACAACTTGTAAAATCTTGTAGGATCATTTTTAGCTCGTTTGAACATGGAAATAACTTGTAAACCCTTGTAGGATCAATCTTAGCTCGTTTGAAGATGAAAACAATTCATAGCAATTTAAGGCTTCATTCTTGACTCGTTCGAACTTCAAAACAATTTGTAGCCTCATTCTTGACCCGTTTGTACATGGAAACAACTTGTAAACCCTTGTAGGATCATTCTTTGCTCGTTTGAACATGAAAACAATTCATAGCAATTAAGGCTTCATTCTTGACTCGTTGGAACTTGAAAACAACTTGTAGCTTCATTCTTGACCCGTTTGTACATGGAAACAACTTGTAAACTCTTTTAAGATCATTCTTAAGTCATTTGAACATGAAAATACGTTGTAACAATTGGAGGCTTCCTTCTTAACTCGTTCAAACTTGAAAACAACTTGTATCTTCATTCTTGACCCGTTTGTACATGGATACAACTTATAAACTTTTGTAGGATCATTTTTAGCTCGTTTTAACATGAAAACAAATCGTTGCAATTTGAGCCTTGATTCTTGACTCGTTCGAACTTGAAAACAACTTGTAGTTTCATTCTTGACCCGTTTATACATGGAAACAACTTGTAAACTCTTGTAGGATCATTCTTAGCTTGTTTGAACATGAAAACAATTCGTTGCAATTTGAGCCTTCATTGTTGACTCGTTCGAACTTGAAAACAACTTGTAGCTTCATTCTTGACCCGTTTGTACATGGAAAAAACTTGTAAACTCTTGTAGGATCATTCCTAGCTCGTTTGAACATGAAAACATTTCATAGCAATTTAAGGCTTTATTCTTGACACGTTGGAACTTGAAAACAACATGTAGCTTCATTCTTGACCCGTTTGTACATGGAAACAACTTGTAAACTCTTGTAGGATCATTCTTAACTCATTTGAACATGAAAAAAATTCATAGCAATTTGAGGCTTCATTCTTAACTCGTTCGAACATTAAAACAACTTGTAGCTTCATTCTTAATCCGTTTGTACATGGAAACAACTTGTAAACCCTTGTAGGAGCATTATTGGCTCGTTTGAATATGAAAACAAGTTGCAACAATTTGAGGCTTCATTCTTCACTCGTTCAAACTTGAAAACAACTTAGAGCTTCATTGTTGACCCGTTTGTACAAGGAAACAACTTGTAAACTCTTGTAGGATCATTCTTAGCTCGTTTGAACATGAAAATAATTCATAGCAATTTAAGGCTTCATTCTTGACTCGTTCGAACTTGTAAACAACTTGTAACTTCATTCTTGACCCGTTTGTACATGGAAACAACTTGTAAACTCTTGTAGGATCATTCTTAGCTCGTTTGAACATGAAAACAATTCATAGCAATTTAAGATTTCATTCTTGACTCGTTGGAACTTGAAAATAACTTGTAGCTTCATTGTTGACCCGTTTGTACATGGAAACAACTTGTAAACTCTTGTAGGATCATTCTTAACTCATTTGAACATGAAAACAATTTGTTGCAATATGAGCCTTCATTCTTGACTCGTTCGAACTTGAAAACAACTTGTAGCTTCATTCTTAATCCGTTTGTACATGGAAACAACTTGTAAACCCTTGTAGGAGCATTATTGGCTTGTTTGAACATGAAAACAAGTTGCAACAATTTGAGGCTTCATTCTTCACTCGTTCAAACTTGAAAACAACTTAGAGCTTCATTGTTGACCCGTTTGTACAAGGAAACACCTTGTAAACTCTTGTAGGATCATTCTTAGCTCGTTTGAACATGAAAATAATTCATAGCAATTTAAGGCTTCATTCTTGACTCGTTCGAACTTGAAAACAACTTGTAGCTTCATTCTTGACCCGTTTGTACATGGAAACAACTTGTAAACTCTTGTAGGATCATTCTTAACTCATTTGAACATGAAAATAATTCGTAGCAATTTGAGCCTTCATTCTTGACTCGTTCGAACTTGAAAACAACTTGTAGCTTCATTCTTGACCCGTTTGTACATGGAAACAACATGTAAACCCTTGTAGGATCATTCGTAGCTCGTTTGAAAATGAAAACAATTCATAGCAATTTAAGGCTTCATTCTTAACTCGTTCGAACTTGAAAACAACTTGTAGCTTCATTCTTGACCCGTTTGTACATGGAAACAACTTGTAAACTCTTGTAGGATCATTCTTAGCTCGTTTGAACATGAAAATAATTCATAGCAATTTAAGGCTTCATTCTTGACTCGTTCGAACTTAAAAAGAACTTGTAGCTTCATTCTTGACCCGTTTGTACATAGAAACAACTTGTAAACCCTTGTAGGAGCATTATTGGCTCGTTTGAACATGAAAACAATTCGTTACAATTTGAGCCTTCATTCTTGACTAGTTCGAACTTGTAAACAACTTGTAACTTCATTCTTGACCCGTTTGTACATGGAAACAACTTGTAAACTCTTGTAGGATCATTCTTAGCTCGTTTGAACATGAAAACAATTCATAGCAATTTAAGGCTTCATTCTTGACTCGTTGGAACTTGAAAACAACTTGTAGCTTCATTCTTGACCTGTTGGAACTTGAAAACAACTTGTAGCTTCATTCTTGACCCGTTTGTACATGGAAATAACTTGTAAACTCTTTTAAGATCATTCTTAACTCATTTGAACATGAAAATACGTTGTAACAATTGGAGGCTTCATTCTTAACTCGTTCAAACTTGAAAAGAACTTGTATCTTCATTCTTGACCGTTTGTACATGGATACAACTTGTAAATTCTTGTAGGATCATTTTTAGCTCGTTTGAACATGAAAACAAATCGTTGCAATTTGAGCCTTGATTCTTGACTCGTTCGAACTTGAAAACATCTTGTAGTTTCATTCTTGACCCGTTTGTACATGGAAACAACTTGTAAACCCTTGTAGGAGCATTATTGGCTCGTTTGAACATGAAAACAATTCGTTGCAATTTGAGCCTTCATTCTTGACTCGTTCGAACTTGAAAACAACTTGTAGCTTCATTCTTGACCCGTTTGTACATGGAAATAACTTGTAAACTCTTGTAGGATCATTCTTAGCTCGTTTGAACATGAAAACAATTCATAGCAATTTAAGGCTTCATTCTTGACTCGTTGGAACTTGAAAATAACTTGTAGCTTCATTCTTGACCCGTTGGAACTTGAAAACAACTTGTAGCTTCATTCTTGACCCGTTTGTACATGAAAACAACTTGTAAACTCTTTTAAGATCATTCTTAACTCATTTGAACATGAAAATACGTTGTAACAATTGGAGGCTTCATTCTTAACTCGTTCAAACTTGAAAAGAACTTGTATCTTCATTCTTGACCGTTTGTACATGGATACAACTTGTAAACTCTTGTAGGATCATTTTTAGCTCGTTTGAACATGAAAACAAATTGTTGCAATTTGAGCCTTGATTCTTGACTCGTTCGAACTTGAAAACATCTTGTAGTTTCATTCTTGACCCGTTTGTACATGGAAACAACTTGTAAACCCTTGTAGGAGCATTATTGGCTCGTTTGAACATGAAAACAATTCGTTGCAATTTGAGCCTTCATTCTTGACTCGTTCGAACTTGAAAACAACTTGTAGCTTCATTCTTGACCCGTTTGTACATGGAAATAACTTGTAAACTCTTGTAGGATCATTCTTAGCTCGTTTGAACATGAAAACAATTCATAGCAATTTAAGGCTTCATTCTTGACTCGTTGGAACTTGAAAATAACTTGTAGCTTCATTCTTGACCCGTTGGAACTTGAAAACAACTTGTAGCTTCATTCTTGACCCGTTTGTACATGAAAACAACTTGTAAACTCTTTTAAGATCATTCTTAACTCATTTGAACATGAAAATACGTTGTAACAATTGGAGGCTTCATTCTTAACTCGTTCAAACTTGAAAAGAACTTGTATCTTCATTCTTGACCGTTTGTACATGGATACAACTTGTAAACTCTTGTAGGATCATTTTTAGCTCGTTTGAACATGAAAACAAATTGTTGCAATTTGAGCCTTGATTCTTGACTCGTTCGAACTTGAAAACATCTTGTAGTTTCATTCTTGACCCGTTTGTACATGGAAACAACTTGTAAACCCTTGTAGGAGCATTATTGGCTCGTTTGAACATGAAAACAATTCGTTGCAATTTGAGCCTTCATTCTTGACTCGTTCGAACTTGAAAACAACTTGTAGCTTCATTCTTGACACGTTTGTACATGGAAACAACATGTAAACCCTTGTAGGATCATTCGTAGCTCGTTTGAACATGAAAACAATTCATAGCAATTTAAGGCTTCATTCTTGACTCGTTCGAACTTGAAAACAACTTGTAACTTCATTCTTGACCCGTTTGTACATGGAAACAACTTGTAAACTCTTATAGGATCATTCTTAGCTCGTTTGAACATGAAAATAATTCATAGCAATTTAAGGCTTCATTCTTGACTCGTTCGAACTTAAAAAGAACTTGTAGCTTCATTCTTGACCCGTTTGTACATAGAAACAACTTGTAAACCCTTGTAGGAGCATTATTGGCTCGTTTGAACATGAAAACAATTCGTTACAATTTGAGCCTTCATTCCTGACTAGTTCGAACTTGTAAATAACTTGTAACTTCATTCTTGACCCGTTTGTACATGGAAACAACTTGTAAACTCTTGTAGGATCATTCTTAGCTCGTTTGAACATGAAAACAATTCATAGCAATTTAAGGCTTCATTCTTGACTCGTTGGAACTTGAAAACAACTTGTAGCTTCATTCTTGACCCGTTGGAACTTGAAAACAACTTGTAGCTTCATTCTTGACCCGTTTGTACATGGAAACAACTTGTAAACTCTTTTAAGATCATTCTTAACTCATTTGAACATGAAAATACGTTGTAACAATTGGAGGCTTCATTCTTAACTCGTTCAAACTTGAAAAGAACTTGTATCTTCATTCTTGACCGTTTGTACATGGATACAACTTGTAAACTCTTGTAGGATCATTTTTAGCTCGTTTGAATATGAAAACAAATCGTTGCAATTTGAGCCTTGATTCTTGATTCGTTCGAACTTGAAAACATCTTGTAGTTTCATTCTTGACCCGTTTGTACATGGAAACAACTTGTAAACCCTTGTAGGAGCATTATTGGCTCGTTTGAACATTAAAACAATTCGTTGCAATTTGAGCCTTCATTCTTGACTCGTTCGAACTTGAAAACAACTTGTAGCTTCATTCTTGACCCGTTTGTACATGGAAATAACTTGTAAACTCTTATAGGATCATTCTTAGCTCGTTTGAACATGAAAACAATTCATAGCAATTTAAGGCTTCATTCTTGACTCGTTCGAACTTGAAAACAACTTGTAGCTTCATTCTTGACCCGTTTGTACATGGAAACAACTTGTAAACTCTTATAGGATCATTCTTAGCTCGTTTGAACATGAAAACAATTCGTTGCAATTTGAGCCTTCATTCTTGACTCGTTCGAACTTGTAAACAACTTGTAACTTCATTCTTGACCCGTTTGTACATGGATACAACGTGTAAACTCTTGTAGGATCATTCTTAGCTCGTTTGAACATGAAAACAATTCATGGCAATTTAAGGTTTCATTCTTGACTCGTTGGAACTTGAAAACAACTTGTAGCTTCATTCTTGACCCGTTTGTACATGGAAACAACTTGTAAACTCTTGTAGGATCATTCTTAGCTCGTTTGAACATGAAAGCAATTCATAGCAATTTAAGGCTTCATTCTTGACTCGTTGGAACTTGAAAACAACTTGTAGCTTCATTCTTGACCCGTTTGTACATGGAAACAACTTTTAAACTCTTGTAGGATCATTCTTAACTCATTTGAACATGAAAAAAATTCGTAGCAATTTCAGGCTTCATTTTTAACTCGTTCGAACAATATAACAACTTGTAGCTTCATTCTTAATCCGTTTGTACATAGAAACAACTTGTAAACCCTTGTAGGAGCATTATTGGCTCGTTCGAAGATGAAAACAAGTTGCAACAATTTGAGGCTTCATTCTTCACTCGTTCAAACTTGAAAACAACTTAGAGCTTCATTGTTGACCTGTTTGTACAAGGAAACAACTTGTAAACTCTTGTAGGATCATTCTTAACTCGTTTGAACATGAAAACATATCATGGTAATTTAAGGCTTCATTCTTGACACGTTGGAACTTGAAAACAACTTGTAGCTTCTTTCTTGACCCGTTTTTACATGAAAACAACTTGTAAACTCTTGTAGGATCATTCTTAACTCATTTGAACATGAAAAAAATTCGTAGCAATTTGAGGCTTCATTCTTAACTCGTTCGAACATTAAAACAACTTGTAGCTTCATTCTTAATCTGTTTGTACATGGAAACAACTTGTAAACCCTTGTAGGAGCATTATTGGCTCGTTTGAACAAGAAAACAAGTTGCAACAATTTGAGGCTTCATTCTTCACTCGTTCGAACTTGAAAACAACTTAGAGCTTTATTGTTGACCCGTTTGTACAAGGAAACAACTTGTAAACTCTTGTAGGATCATTCTTAGCTCGTTTGAACATGAAAATAATTCATAGCAATTTCAGGCTTCATTCTTGACTCGTTCGAACTTGAAAACAACTTGTAGCTTCATTCTTGACCCGTTTGTACATGGAAACAACTTGTAAACTCTTGTAGGATCATTCTTAACTCATTTGAACATGAAAACAATTCGTTGGAATTTGAGCCTACATTCTTGACTCGATCGAACTTGAAAACAACTTATAGCTTCATTCTTGACCCGTTTGTACATGGAAACAACTTGTAAACTCTTGAAGGATCATTCTTAGCTCGTTTGAACATGAAAGCAATTCATAGCAATTTAAGTCTTCATTCTTGACTCGTTCGAACTTCAAAACAACTTGTAGCTTCATTCTTGACCCGTTTGTACATGGAAACAACTTGTAAACCCTTGTAGGATCAATCTTAGCTCGTTTGAAGATGAAAACAATTCATAGCAATTTAAGGCTTCATTCTTGACTCGTTCTAACTTCAAAACAACTTGTAGCTTCATTCTTGACCCGTTTGTACATGGAAACAACTTGTAAACCCTTGTAGGATCATTCTTAGCTCGTTTGAACATGAAAACAATTCATAGCAATTTAAGGCTTCATTCTTGACTCGTTGGAACTTGAAAACAACTTGTTGCTTCATTCTTGACCCGTTTGTACATGGAAACAACTTGTAAACTCTTTTAAGATCATTCTTAAGTCATTTGAACATGAAAATACGTTGTAACAATTGGAGGCTTCATTCTTAACTCGTTCAAACTTGAAAACAACTTGTATCTTCATTCTTGACCTGTTTGTACATGGATACAACTTGTAAACTCTTGTAGGGCCATTTTTAGCTCGTTTTAACATGAAAACAAATCGTTGCAATTTGAGCCTTGATTCTTGACTCGTTCGAACTTGAAAACAACTTGTAGTTTAATTCTTGACCCGTTTATACATGGAAACAACTTGTAAACTCTTGTAGGATCATTCTTAGCTCGTTTGAACATGAAAACAATTCGTTGCAATTTGAGCCTTCATTGTTGACTCGTTCGAACTTGAAAACAACTTGTAGCTTCATTCTTGACCCGTTTGTACATGGAAACAACTTGTAAACTCTTGTAGGATCATTCTTAGCTCGTTTGAACATGAAAATAATTCATAGCAATTTAAGGCTTCATTCTTGACTCGTTCGAACTTGAAAACAACTTGTAGCTTCATTCTTGACCCGTTTGTACATGGAAACAACTTGTAAACTCTTTTAGGATCATTCTTAACTCATTTCACCATGAAAATAAGTTGTAACAATTGGAGGCTTCATTCTTAACTCGTTCAAACTTGAAAACAACTTGTATCTTCATTCTTGACCCGTTTGTACATGGATACAACTTGTAAACTCTTGTAGGATCATTCTTAGCTTGTTTGAACATGAAAATAATTCGTTGCAATTTGAGCCTTCATTGTTGACTCGTTCGAACTTGAAAACAACTTGTAGCTTCATTCTTGACCCTTTTTTACATGGAAACAACTTGTAAACTCTTGTAGGATCATTCCTAGCTCGTTTGAACATGAAAACATTTCATAGCAATTTAAGGCTTTATTCTTGACACGTTGGAACTTGAAAACAACATGTAGCTTCATTCTTGACCCGTTTGTACATGAAAACAACTTGTAAACTCTTGTAGGATCATTCCTAACTCATTTGAACATGAAAAAAATTCGTAGCAATTTGAGGCTTCATTCTTAACTCGTTCGAACATTAAAACAACTTGTAGCTTCATTCTTAATCCGTTTGTACATGGAAATAACTTGTAAACCCTTGTAGGAGCATTATTGGCTCGTTTGAACTTGAAAACAAGTTGCAACAATTTGAGGCTTCATTCTTCACTCGTTCAAACTTGAAAACAACTTAGAGCTTCATTGTTGACCCGTTTGTACAAGGAAACAACTTGTAAACTCTTGTAGGATCATTCTTAGCTCGTTTGAACATGAAAACAATTCATAGCAATTTAAGGCTTCATTCTTGACACGTTGGAACTTGAAAACAACTTGTAGCTTCATTCTTGACCCGTTTTTACATGAAAACAACTTGTAAACTCTTCTAGGATCATTCTTAACTCATTTGAACATGAAAACAATTCATAGCAATTTAAGGCTTCATTCTTGACTCGTTCGAACTTAAAAACAACTTGTAGCTTCATTCTTGACCCGTTTGTACATGGAAACAACTTGTAAACTCATCTAGGATCATTCTTAACTCATTTGAACATGAAAATAAGTTGTAACAATTGGAGGCTTCATTCTTTACTCGTTCGAACATTAAAACAACTTGTAGCTTCATTCTTAATCCGTTTGTACATGGAAACAACTTGTAAACCCTTGTAGGAGCATTATTGGCTCGTTTGAACATGAAAACAAGTTGCAACAATTTGAGGCTTCATTCTTCACTCGTTCGAACTTGAAAACAACTTGTAGCTTCATTCTTGACCCGTTTGTACATGGAAAAAACTTGTAAACTCTTGTAGGATCATTCTTAGCTCGTTTGAACATGAAAATAATTCATAGCAATTTAAGGCTTCATTCTTGACTCGTTCGAACTTGAAAACAACTTGTAGCTTCATTCTTGACCCGCTTGTACATGGAAACAACTTGTAAACTCTTTTAGGATCATTCTTAACTCATTTGAACATGAAAATAAGTTGTAACAATTGGAGGCTTCATTCTTAACTCGTTCAAACTTGAAAACAACTTGTATCTTCATTCTTGACCCGTTTGTACATGGATACAACTTGTAAACTCTTTTAGGATCATTCTTAACTCATTTCAACATGAAAATAAGTTGTAACAATTGGAGGCTTCATTCTTAACTCATTCAAACTTGAAAACAACTTGTATCTTCATTCTTGACCCGTTTGTACATGGATATAACTTGTAAACTCTTGTAGGATCAATCTTAGCTCGTTTGAACATGAAAACAATTCATATCAATTTTAGGCTTCATTCTTGACTCGTTCGAACTTCAAAACAACTTGTAGCTTCATTCTTGACCCGTTTGTACATGGAAACAACTTGTAAACCCTTGTAGGATCATTCTTAGCTCGTTTGAACATGAAAACAATTCATAGCAATTTAAGGCTTCATTCTTGACTCGTTGGAACTTGAAAACAACTTGTAGCTTCATTCTTGACCCGTTTGTACATGGAAACAACTTGTAAACTCTTTTAAGATCATTCTTAAGTCATTTGAACATGAAAATACGTTGTAACAATTGGAGGCTTCATTCTTAACTCGTTCAAACTTGAAAATAACTTGTATCTTCATTCTTGACCCGTTTGTACATGGATACAACTTGTAAACTCTTGTAGGATCATTCTTAGCTTGTTTGAACATGAAAACAATTCGTTGCAATTTGAGCCTTCATTGTTGACTCGTTCGAACTTGAAAACAACTTGTATCTTCATTCTTGACCCGTTTGTACATGGAAACAACTTGTAAACTCTTGTAGGATCATTCCTAGCTCGTTTGAACATGAAAACATTTCATAGCAATTTAAGGCTTTATTCTTGACACGTTGGAACTTGAAAACAACATGTAGCTTCATTCTTGAGCCGTTTGTACATGAAAACAACTTGTAAACTCTTGTAGGATCATTCTTAACTCATTTGAACATGAAAAAATTTCGTAGCAATTTGAGGCTTCATTCTTAACTCGTTCAAACATTAAAAACAACTTGTAGCTTCATTCTTAATCCGTTTGTACATGGAAACAACTTGTAAACCCTTGTAGGAGTATTATTGGCTCGTTTGAACATGAAAACAAGTTGCAACAATTTGAGGCTTCATTCTTCACTCGTTCAAACTTGAAAACAACTTAGAGCTTCATTGTTGACCCGTTTGTACAAGGAAACAACTTGTAAACTCTTGTAGGATCATTC
This sequence comes from Oenanthe sinensis, assembly GCA_028671895.1. NCBI lineage: Eukaryota > Viridiplantae > Streptophyta > Magnoliopsida > Apiales > Apiaceae > Oenanthe > Oenanthe sinensis. Next base: position 28,797,189 of record CM053799.1, on the reverse strand, counting down.
TTAGCTCGTTTGAACATGAAAACATTTCATAGCAATTTAAGGCTTCATTCTTGACTCGTTCGAACTTGAAAACAACTTGTAGCTTCATTCTTGACCCGCTTGTACATGGAAACAACTTGTAAACTCATCTAGGATCATTCTTAACTCATTTGAACATGAAAATAAGTTGTAACAATTGGAGGCTTCATTCTTAACTCGTACGAACATTAAAACAACTTGTAGCTTCATTCTTAATCCGTTTGTACATGGAAACAACATGTAAACCCTTGTAGGAGCATTATTGGCTCGTTTGAACATGAAAACAAGTTGCAACAATTTGAGGCTTCATTCTTCACTCGTTCGAACTTGAAAACAACTTGTAGCTTCATTCTTGACCCGTTTGTACATGGAAAAAACTTGTAAACTCTTATAGGATCATTCTTAGCTCGTTTGAACATGAAAATAATTCAAAGCAATTTAAGGCTTCATTCTTGACTCGTTCGAACTTGAAAACAACTTGTAGCTTCATTCTTGACCCGCTTGTACATGGAAACAACTTGTAAACTCTTTTAGGATCATTCTTAACTCATTTGAACATGAAAATAAGTTGTAATAATTGGAGGCTTCATTCTTAACTCGTTCAAACTTGAAAACAACTTGTATCTTCATTCTTGACCCGTTTGTACATGGATACAACTTGTAAACTCTTTTAGGATCATTCTTAACTCATTTCAACATGAAAATAAGTTGTAACAATTGGAGGCTTCATTCTTAACTCATTCAAACTTGAAAACAACTTGTAGCTTCATTCTTGACCCGTTTTTACATGAAAACAACTTGTAAGCTCTTCTAGGATCATTCTTAACTCATTTGAACATGAAAACAATTCATAGCAATTTAAGGCTTCATTCTTGACTCGTTCGAACTTAAAAACAACTTGTAGCTTCATTCTTGACCCGTTTGTACATGGAAGCAACTTGTAAACTCATCTAGGATCATTCTTAACTCATTTGAACATGAAAATAAGTTGTAACAATTGGAGGCTTCATTCTTAACTCGTTCGAACATTAAAACAACTTGTAGCTTCATTCTTAATCCGTTTGTACATGGAAACAACTTGTAAACCCTTGTAGGAGCATTATTGGCTCGTTTGAACATGAAAACAAGTTGAAACAATTTGAGGCTTCATTCTTGACTCGTTCTAACTTCAAAACAACTTGTAGCTTCATTCTTGGCCCGTTTGTATAAGGATACAACATCTAAACCCTTGTAGGATCATTCTTAGCTCCTTTGAACATGAAAACAATTCATAGCAATTTAAGGCTTCATTCTTGACTCGTTGGAACTTGAAAACAACTTGTTGCTTCATTCTTGACCCGTTTGTACATGGAAACAACTTGTAAACTCTTTTAAGATCATTCTTAAGTCATTTGAACATGAAAATACGTTGTAACAATTGGAGGCTTCATTCTTAACTCGTTCAAACTTGAAAACAACTTGTATCTTCATTCTTGACCAGTTTGTACATGGATACAACTTGTAAACTCTTGTAGGGTCATTTTTAGCTCGTTTTAACATGAAAACAAATCGTTGCAATTTGAGCCTTGATTCTTGACTCGTTGGAACTTCAAAATAACTTGTAGTTTAATTCTTGACCCGTTTATACATGGAAACAACTTGTAAACTCTTGTAGGATCATTCTTAACTCGTTTGAACATGAAAACAATTCGTTGCAATTTGAGCCTTCATTGTTGACTCGTTCGAACTTGAAAACAACTTTTAGCTTCATTCTTGACCCGTTTGTACATGGAAACAACTTGTAAACTCTTGTAGGATCATTCTTAGCTCGTTTGAACATGAAAATAATTCATAGCAATTTAAGGCTTCATTCTTGACTTGTTCGAACTTGAAAACAACTTGTAGCTTCATTCTTGACCCGTTTGTACATGGAAACAACTTGTAAACTATTTTAGGATCATTCTTAACTCATTTGACCATGAAAATAAGTTGTAACAATTGGAGGCTTCATTCTTAACTCGTTCAAACTTGAAAACAACTTGTATCTTCATTCTTGACCCGTTTGTACATGGATACAACTTGTAAACTCTTGTAGGATCATTCTTAGCTTGTTTGAACATGAAAATAATTCGTTGCAATTTGAGCCTTCATTGTTGACTCGTTCGAACTTGAAAACAACTTGTAGCTTCATTCTTGACCCTTTTTTACATGGAAACAACTTGTAAACTCTTGTAGGATCATTCCTAGCTCGTTTGAACATGAAAACATTTCATAGCAATTTAAGGCTTTATTCTTGACACGTTGGAACTTGAAAACAACATGTAGCTTCATTCTTGACCCGTTTGTACATGAAAACAACTTGTAAACTCTTGTAGGATCATTCCTAACTCATTTGAACATGAAAAAAATTCGTAGCAATTTGAGGCTTCATTCTTAACTCGTTCGAACATTAAAACAACTTGTAGCGTCATTCTTAATCCGTTTGTACATGGAAACAACTTGTAAACCCTTGTAGGAGCATTATTGGCTCGTTTGAACATGAAAACAAGTTGCAACAATTTGAGGCTTCATTCTTCACTCGTTCAAACTTGAAAACAACTTAGAGCTTCATTGTTGACCCGTTTGTACAAGGAAACAACTTGTAAACTCTTGTAGGATCATTCTTAGCTCGTTTGAACATGAAAACATTTCATAGCAATTTAAGGCTTCATTCTTGACACGTTGGAACTTGAAAACAACTTGTAGCTTCATTCTTGACCCGTTTTTACATGAAAACAACTTGTAAACTCTTCTAGGATCATTCTTAACTCATTTGAACATGAAAACAATTCATAGCAATTTAGGGCTTCATTCTTGACTCGTTCGAACTTAAAAACAACTTGTAGCTTCATTCTTGACCCGTTTGTACATGGAAACAACTTGTAAACCCTTGTAGGAGCATTATTGGCTCGTTTGAACATGAAAACAAGTTGCAACAATTTGAGGCTTCATTCTTCACTCGTTCGAACTTGAAAACAACTTGTAGCTTCATTCTTGACCCGTTTGTACATGGAAAAAACTTGTAAACTCTTGTAGGATCATTCTTAGCTCGTTTGAACATGAAAATAATTCATAGCAATTTAAGGCTTCATTCTTGACTCGTTCGAACTTGAAAACAACTTGTAGCTTCATTCTTGACCCGCTTGTACATGGAAACAACTTGTAAACTCTTTTAGGATCATTCTTAACTCATTTGAACATGAAAATAAGTTGTAACAATTGGAGGCTTCATTCTTAACTCGTACGAACATTAAAACAACTTGTAGCTTCATTCTTAATCCGTTTGTACATGGAAACAACATGTAAACCCTTGTATGAGCATTATTGGCTCGTTTGAACATGAAAACAAGTTGCAACAATTTGAGGCTTCATTCTTCACTCGTTCGAACTTGAAAACAACTTGTAGCTTCATTCTTGACCCGTTTGTACATGGAAAAAACTTGTAAACTCTTATAGGATCATTCTTAACTCGTTTGAACATGAAAATAATTCAAAGCAATTTAAGGCTTCATTCTTGAGTCGTTCGAACTTGAAAACAACTTGTAGCTTCATTCTTGACCCGCTTGTACATGGAAACAACTTGTAAACTCTTTTAGGATCATTCTTAACTCATTTGAACATGAAAATAAGTTGTAACAATTGGAGGCTTCATTCTTAACTCGTTCAAACTTGAAAACAACTTGTATCTTCATTCTTGACCCGTTTGTACATGGATACAACTTGTAAACTCTTTTAGGATCATTCTTAACTCATTTCAACATGAAAATAAGTTGTAACAATTGGAGGCTTCATTCTTAACTCATTCAAACTTGAAAACAACTTGTATCTTCATTCTTGACCCGTTTGTACATGGATATAACTTGTAAACTCTTGTAGGATCATTCTTAACTCATTTGAACATGAAAACAATTCATAGCAATTTTAGGCTTCATTCTTGACTCGTTCGAACTTCAAAACAACTTGTAGCTTCATTCTTGACCCGTTTGTACATGGAAACAACTTGTAAACCCTTGTAGGATCATTCTTAGCTCGTTTGAACATGAAAACAATTCATAGCAATTTAAGGCTTCATTCTTGACTCGTTGGAACTTGAAAACAACTTGTAGCTTCATTCTTGACCCGTTTGTACATGGAAACAACTTGTAAACTCTTTTAAGATCATTCTTAAGTCATTTCAACATGAAAATACGTTGTAACAATTGGAGGCTTCATTCTTAACTCGTTCAAACTTGAAAACAACTTGTATCTTCATTCTTGACCCGTTTGTACATGGATACAACTTGTAAACTCTTGTAGGATCATTCTTAGCTTGTTTGAACATGAAAACAATTCGTTGCAATTTGAGCCTTCATTGTTGACTCGTTCGAACTTGAAAACAACTTGTATCTTCATTCTTGACCCGTTTGTACATGGAAACAACTTGTAAACTCTTGTAGGATCATTCCTAGCTCGTTTGAACATGAAAACATTTCATAGCAATTTAAGGCTTTATTCTTGACACGTTGGAACTTGAAAACAACATGTAGCTTCATTCTTGAGCCGTTTGTACATGAAAACAACTTGTAAACTCTTGTAGGATCATTCTTAACTCATTTGAACATGAAAAAATTTCGTAGCAATTTGAGGCTTCATTCTTAACTCGTTCAAACATTAAAACAACTTGTAGCTTCATTCTTAATCCGTTTGTACATGGAAACAACTTGTAAACCCTTGTAGGAGCATTATTGGCTCGTTTGAACATGAAAACAAGTTGCAACAATTTGAGGCTTCATTCTTCACTCGTTCAAACTTGAAAACAACTTAGAGCTTCATTGTTGACCCGTTTGTACAAGGAAACAACTTGTAAACTCTTGTAGGATCATTCTTAGCTCGTTTGAACATGAAAACATTTCATAGCAATTTAAGGCTTCATTCTTGACTCGTTCGAACTTGAAAACAACTTGTAGCTTCATTCTTGACCCGCTTGTACATGGAAACAACTTGTAAACTCATCTAGGATCATTCTTAACTCATTTGAACATGAAAATAAGTTGTAACAATTGGAGGCTTCATTCTTAACTCGTACGAACATTAAAACAACTTGTAGCTTCATTCTTAATCCGTTTGTACATGGAAACAACATGTAAACCCTTGTAGGAGCATTATTGGCTCGTTTGAACATGAAAACAAGTTGCAACAATTTGAGGCTTCATTCTTCACTCGTTCGAACTTGAAAACAACTTGTAGCTTCATTCTTGACCCGTTTGTACATGGAAAAAACTTGTAAACTCTTATAGGATCATTCTTAGCTCGTTTGAACATGAAAATAATTCAAAGCAATTTAAGGCTTCATTCTTGACTCGTTCGAACTTGAAAACAACTTGTAGCTTCATTCTTGACCCGCTTGTACATGGAAACAACTTGTAAACTCTTTTAGGATCATTCTTAACTCATTTGAACATGAAAATAAGTTGTAACAATTGGAGGCTTCATTCTTAACTCGTTCAAACTTGAAAACAACTTGTATCTTCATTCTTGACCCGTTTGTACATGGATACAACTTGTAAACTCTTTTAGGATCATTCTTAACTCATTTCAACATGAAAATAAGTTGTAACAATTGGAGGCTTCATTCTTAACTCATTCAAACTTGAAAACAACTTATATCTTCATTCTTGACCCGTTTGTACATGGATATAACTTGTAAACTCTTGTAGGATCATTCTTAACTCATTTGAACATGAAAACAATTCATAGCAATTTTAGGCTTCATTCTTGACTCGTTCGAACTTCAAAACAACTTGTAGCTTCATTCTTGACCCGTTTGTACATGGAAACAACTTGTAAACCCTTGTAGGATCATTCTTAGCTCGTTTGAACATGAAAACAATTCATAGCAATTTAAGGCTTCATTCTTGACTCGTTGGAACTTGAAAACAACTTGTAGCTTCATTCTTGACCCGTTTGTACATGGAAACAACTTGTAAACTCTTTTAAGATCATTCTTAAGTCATTTGAACATGAAAATACGTTGTAACAATTGGAGGCTTTATTCTTAACTCGTTCGAACTTGAAAACAACTTGTAGCTTCATTCTTGACCCGTTTGTACATGGAAACAACTTGTAAACTCTTGTAGGATCATTCCTAGCTCGTTTGAACATAAAAACATTTCATAGCAATTTAAGGCTTTATTCTTGACACGTTGGAACTTGAAAACAACATGTAGCTTCATTCTTGAGCCGTTTGTACATGAAAACAACTTGTAAACTCTTGTAGGATCATTCTTAACTCATTTGAACATGAAAAAATTTCGTAGCAATTTGAGGCTTCATTCTTAACTCGTTCAAACATTAAAACAACTTGTAGCTTCATTCTTAATCCGTTTGTACATGGAAACAACTTGTAAACCCTTGTAGGAGCATTATTGGCTCGTTTGAACATGAAAACAAGTTGCAACAATTTGAGGCTTCATTCTTCACTCGTTCAAACTTGAAAACAACTTAGAGCTTCATTGTTGACCCGTTTGTACAAGGAAACAACTTGTAAACCCTTGTAGGATCATTCTTAGCTCGTTTGAACATGAAAACAATTCATAGCAATTTAAGGCTTCATTCTTGACTCGTTGGAACTTGAAAATAACTTGTAGCTTCATTCTTGACCCGTTTGTACATGGAAACAACTTGTAAACTCTTTTAAGATCATTCTTAAGTCATTTGAACATGAAAACACGTTGTAACAATTGAAGGCTTCATTCTTAACTCGTTCAAACTTGAAAACAACTTGTATCTTCATTCTTGACCCGTTTGTACATTGATAGAACTTGTGAACTCTTGTAGGATCATTTTTAGCTCGTTTGAACATGAAAACAATTCGTTGCAATTTGAGCCTTCATTGTTGACTCGTTCGAACTTGAAAACAACTTGTAGCTTCATTCTTGACCCGTTTGTACATGGAAACAACTTGTAAACTCTTGTAGGATCATTCTTAGCTCGTTTGAACATGAAAATAATTCATAGCAATTTAAGGCTTCATTCTTGAATCGTTCGAACTTGAAAACAACTTGTAGCTTCATTCTTGACCCGTTTGTACATGGAAACAACTTGTAAACTCTTTTAGGATCATTCTTAGCTCGTTTGAACATGAAAACAATTCATAGCAATTTAAGGCTTCATTCTTGACTCGTTCAAACTTGAAAACAACTTGTATCTTCATTGTTGACCCGTTTGTACATGGATACAACTTGTAAACTCTGGCAGGATCATTCTTAGCTCGTTTGAACATGAAAATATTTCGTTGCAATTTGAGCCTTTATTCTTGACTCGTTCGAACTTGAAAACAACTTGTAGCTTCATTCTTGACCCGTTTGTACATGGAAACAACTTGTAAACTCTTGTAGGATCATTCCTAGCTCGTTTGAACATGAAAACATTTCATAGCAATTTAAGGCTTTATTCTTGACACGTTGGAACTTGAAAACAACATGTAGCTTCATTCTTGACCCGTTTGTACATGAAAACAACTTGTAAACTCTTTTCTTGACCCGTTTTTACATGAAAACAACTTGTAAACTCTTCTAGGATCATTCTTAACTCATTTGAACATGAAAACAATTCATAGCAATTTAAGGCTTCATTCTTGACTCGTTCGAACTTAAAAACAACTTGTAGCTTCATTCTTGACCCGTTTGTACATGGAAATAACTTGTAAACTCTTCTAGGATCATTCTTAACTCATTTGAACATGAAAATAAGTTGTAACAATTGGAGGCTTCATTCTTAACTCGTTCGAACATTAAAACAACTTGTAGCTTCATTCTTAGTCCGTTTGTACATGGACACAACTTGTAAACCCTTGTTGGAGCATTATTGGCTCGTTTGAACATGAAAACAAGTTGCAACAATTTGAGGCTTCATTCTTCACTCGTTCGAACTTGAAAACAACTTGTAACTTCATTCTTGACCCGTTTGTACATGGAAAAAACTTGTAAACTCTTGTAGGATTATTCTTAGCTCGTTTGAACATGAAAATAATTCATAGCAAGTTAACGCTTCATTCTTGACTCGTTCGAACTTGAAAACAACTTGTAGCTTCATTCTTGACCCGCTTGTACATGGAAACAACTTGTAAACTCTTTTAGGATCATTCTTAACTCATTTGAACATGAAAATAAGTTGTAACAATTGGAGGCTTCATTCTTAACTCGTTCAAACTTGAAAACAACTTGTATCTTCATTCTTGACCCGTTTGTACATGGATACAACTTGTAAACTCTTTTAGGATCAGTCTTAACTCATTTCAACATGAAAATAAGTTGTAACAATTGGAGGCTTCATTCTTAACTCATTCAAACTTGAAAACAACTTGTATCTTCATTCTTGACCCGTTTGTACAAGGATACAACTTGTAAACTCTTGTAGGATCATTCTTAGCTCGTTTGAACATGAAAACAATTCGTTGCAATTTGAGCCTTCATTCTTGACTCATTCGAACTTGAAAACAACTTGTAGTTTCATTCTTGACCCGTTTGTACATGGAAACAACTTGTAAACTCTTGTAGGATCATTTTTAGCTCGTTTGAACATGAAAACAATTCATAGCAATTTAAGGCTTCGTTCTTGACTCGTTGGAACTTGAAAACAACTTGTAGCTTCATTCTTGACCCGTTTGTACATGGAAACAACTTGTAAATTCTTTTAAGATCATTCTTAAGTCATTTGAACATGAAAATACGTTGTAACAATTGGAGGCTTCATTCTTAACTCGTTCAAACTTGAAAACAACTTGTATCTTCATTCTTGACCCGTTTGTACATGGATACAACTTGTAAACTCTTGTAGGATCATTCTTAGCTCGTTTGAACTTGAAAACAATTCGTTGCAATTTGAGCCTTCATTGTTGACTCGTTCGAACTTGAAAACAACTTGTAGCTTCATTCTTGACCCGTTTGTACATAGAAACAACTTGTAAACTCTTGTAGGATCATTCCTAGCTCGTTTGAACATGAAAACATTTCATAGCAATTTAAGGCTTTATTCTTGACACGTTGGAACTTGAAAACAACATGTAGCTTCATTCTTGACCCGTTTGTACATGAAAACAACTTGTAAACTCTTGTAGGATCATTCTTAGCTCGTTTGAACATGAAAATAATTCATAGTAATTTAAGGCTTCATTCTTGACTCGTTCGAACTTGAAAACAACTTGTAGCTTCATTCTTGACCCGCTTGTACATGGAAACAACTTGTAAACTCTTTTAGGATCATTCTTAACTCATTTGAACATGAAAATAAGTTGTAACAATTGGAGGCTTCATTCTTAACTCGTTCAAACTTGAAAACAATTTGTATCTTCATTCTTGACCCGTTTATACATGGATACAACTTGTAAACTCTTTTAGGATCATTCTTAACTTATTTCAACATGAAAATAAGTTGTAACAATTGGAGGCTTCATTCTTAACTCATTCAAACTTGAAAACAACTTGTATCTTCATTCTTGACCCGTTTGTACATGGATATAACTTGTAGACTCTTGTAGGATAAATCTTAGCTCGTTTGAACATGAAAACAATTCATAGCAATTTTAGGCTTCATTCTTGACTCGTTCGAACTTCAAAATAACTTGTAGCTTCATTCTTGACCCGTTTGTACATGGAAACAACTTGTAAACCCTTGTAGGATCATTCTTAGCTCGTTTGAACATGAAAACAATTCATAGCAATTTAAGGCTTCATTCTTGACTCGTTGAAACTTGAAAACAACTTGTAGCTTCATTCTTGACCCGTTTGTACATGGAAACAACTTGTAAACTCTTTTAAGATCATTCTTAAGTCATTTGAACATGAAAATACGTTGTAACAATTGAAGGCTTCATTCTTAACTCGTTCAAACTTGAAAACAACTTGTAGCTTCATTCTTGACCCGTTTGTACATGGATACAACTTGTAAACTCTTGTAGGATCATTTTTAGCTCGTTTGAACATGAAAACAATTCGTTGCAATTTGAGCCTTCATTGTTGACTCGTTCGAACTTGAAAACAACTTGTAGCTTCATTCTTGACCCGTTTGTACATGGATACAACTTGTAAACTCTTGTAGGATCATTTTTAGCTCGTTTGAACATGAAAACAATTCGTTGCAATTTGAGCCTTGATTCTTGACTCGTTCGAACATGAAAACATGTTTTGTTTCATTCTTGACCCGTTTGTACATGGAAACAACTTGTAAACTCTTGTAGGATCATTCTTAGCTCGTTTGAACATGAAAATAATTCGTTGCAATTTGAGCCTTCATTGTTGACTCGTTCGAACTTGAAAACAACTTGTAGTTTCATTCTTGACCCGTTTGTACATGGAAACAACTTGTAAACTCTTGTAGGATCATTCTTAGCTCGTTTGAACATCAAAATAATTCATAGCAATTTAAGGCTTCATTCTTGACTCGTTCGAACTTGAAAACAACTTGTAGCTTCATTCTTAACCCGTTTGTACATGGAAACAACTTGTAAACTCTTTTAGGATCATTCTTAGCTCGTTTGAACATGAAAACAATTCATAGCAATTTAAGGCTTCATTTTTGACTCGTTCAAACTTGAAAACAACTTGTATCTTCATTCTTGACCCGTTTGTACATGGAAACAACTTGTAAACCCTTGTAGGATCAATCTTAGCTCGTTTGAAGATGAAAACAATTCATAGCAATTTAAGGCTTCATTGTTGACTCGTTCGAACTTCAAAACAACTTGTAGCTTCATTCTTGACTCGTTCGAACTTCAAAACAACTTGTAGCTTCATTCTTGACCCGTTTGTACATGGATACAACTTGTAAACTCTTGTAGGATCATTTTTAGCTCGTTTGAACATGAAAACAATTCGTTGCAATTTGAGCCTTGATTCTTGACTCGTTCGAACATGAAAACATGTTTTGTTTCATTCTTGACCCGTTTGTACATGGAAACAACTTGTAAACTCTTGTAGGATCATTCTTAGCTCGTTTGAACATGAAAATAATTCGTTGCAATTTGAGCCTTCATTGTTGACTCGTTCGAACTTGAAAACAACTTGTAGTTTCATTCTTGACCCGTTTGTACATGGAAACAACTTGTAAACTCTTGTAGGATCATTCTTAGCTCGTTTGAACATCAAAATAATTCATAGCAATTTAAGGCTTCATTCTTGACTCGTTCGAACTTGAAAACAACTTGTAGCTTCATTCTTAACCCGTTTGTACATGGAAACAACTTGTAAACTCTTTTAGGATCATTCTTAGCTCGTTTGAACATGAAAACAATTCATAGCAATTTAAGGCTTCATTTTTGACTCGTTCAAACTTGAAAACAACTTGTATCTTCATTCTTGACCCGTTTGTACAAGGATACAACTTGTAAACTCTGGCAGGATCATTCTTAGCTCGTTTGAACATGAAAACAATTCGTTGCAATTTGAGCCTTCATTCTTGACTCGTTCGAACTTGAAAACAACTTGTAGCTTCATTCTTGAGCCGTTTGTACATGGAAACAACTTGTAAACTCTTGTAGGATCATTTTTAGCTCGTTTGAACATGAAAACAATTCATAGCAATTTAAGGCTTCGTTCTTGACTCGTTGGAACTTGAAAACAACTTGTAGCTTCATTCTTGACCCGTTTGTACATGGAAACAGCTTGTAAATTCTTTTAAGATCATTCTTAAGTCATTTGAACATGAAAATACGTTGTAACAATTGGAGGCTTCATTCTTAACTCGTTCAAACTTGAAAACAACTTGTATCTTCATTCTTGACCCGTTTGTACATGGATACAACTTGTAAACTCTTGTAGGATCATTCTTAGCTCGTTTGAACTTGAAAACAATTCGTTGCAATTTGAGCCTTCATTGTTGACTCGTTCGAACTTGAAAACAACTTGTAGCTTCATTCTTGACCCGTTTGTACATGGAAACAACTTGTAAACTCTTGTAGGATCATTCCTAGCTCGTTTGAACATGAAAACATTTCATAGCAATTTAAGGCTTTATTCTTGACACGTTGGAACTTGAAAACAACATGTAGCTTCATTCTTGACCCGTTTGTACATGAAAACAACTTGTAAACTCTTGTAGGATCATTCTTAGCTCGTTTGAACATGAAAATAATTCATAGCAATTTAAGGCTTCATTCTTGACTCGTTCGAACTTGAAAACAACTTGTAGCTTCATTCTTGACCCGCTTGTACATGGAAACAACTTGTAAACTCTTTTAGGATCATTCTTAACTCATTTGAACATGAAAATAAGTTGTAACAATTGGAGGCTTCATTCTTAACTCGTTCAAACTTGAAAACAACTTGTATCTTCATTCTTGACCCGTTTATACATGGATACAACTTGTAAACTCTTTTAGGATCATTCTTAACTTATTTCAACATGAAAATAAGTTGTAACAATTGGAGGCTTCATTCTTAACTCATTCAAACTTGAAAACAACTTGTATCTTCATTCTTGACCCGTTTGTACATGGATATAACTTGTAGACTCTTGTAGGATAAATCTTAGCTCGTTTGAACATGAAAACAATTCATAGCAATTTTAGGCTTCATTCTTGACTCGTTCGAACTTCAAAATAACTTGTAGCTTCATTCTTGACCCGTTTGTACATGGAAACAACTTGTAAACCCTTGTAGGATCATTCTTAGCTCGTTTGAACATGAAAACAATTCATAGCAATTTAAGGCTTCATTCTTGACTCGTTGAAACTTGAAAACAACTTGTAGCTTCATTCTTGACCCGTTTGTACATGGAAACAACTTGTAAACTCTTTTAAGATCATTCTTAAGTCATTTGAACATGAAAATACGTTGTAACAATTGAAGGCTTCATTCTTAACTCGTTCAAACTTGAAAACAACTTGTAGCTTCATTCTTGACCCGTTTGTACATGGATACAACTTGTAAACTCTTGTAGGATCATTTTTAGCTCGTTTGAACATGAAAACAATTCGTTGCAATTTGAGCCTTCATTGTTGACTCGTTCGAACTTGAAAACAACTTGTAGCTTCATTCTTGACCCGTTTGTACATGGATACAACTTGTAAACTCTTGTAGGATCATTTTTAGCTCGTTTGAACATGAAAACAATTCGTTGCAATTTGAGCCTTGATTCTTGACTCGTTCGAACATGAAAACATGTTTTGTTTCATTCTTGACCCGTTTGTACATGGAAACAACTTGTAAACTCTTGTAGGATCATTCTTAGCTCGTTTGAACATGAAAATAATTCGTTGCAATTTGAGCCTTCATTGTTGACTCGTTCGAACTTGAAAACAACTTGTAGTTTCATTCTTGACCCGTTTGTACATGGAAACAACTTGTAAACTCTTGTAGGATCATTCTTAGCTCGTTTGAACATCAAAATAATTCATAGCAATTTAAGGCTTCATTCTTGACTCGTTCGAACTTGAAAACAACTTGTAGCTTCATTCTTAACCCGTTTGTACATGGAAACAACTTGTAAACTCTTTTAGGATCATTCTTAGCTCGTTTGAACATGAAAACAATTCATAGCAATTTAAGGCTTCATTTTTGACTCGTTCAAACTTGAAAACAACTTGTATCTTCATTCTTGACCCGTTTGTACAAGGATACAACTTGTAAACTCTGGCAGGATCATTCTTAGCTCGTTTGAACATGAAAACAATTCGTTGCAATTTGAGCCTTCATTCTTGACTCGTTCGAACTTGAAAACAACTTGTAGCTTCATTCTTGAGCCGTTTGTACATGGAAACAACTTGTAAACTCTTGTAGGATCATTTTTAGCTCGTTTGAACATGAAAACAATTCATAGCAATTTAAGGCTTCGTTCTTGACTCGTTGGAACTTGAAAACAACTTGTAGCTTCATTCTTGACCCGTTTGTATGGAAACAACTTGTAAATTCTTTTAAGATCATTCTTAAGTCATTTGAACATGAAAATACGTTGTAACAATTGGAGGCTTCATTCTTAACTCGTTCAAACTTGAAAACAACTTGTATCTTCATTCTTGACCCGTTTGTACATGGATACAACTTGTAAACTCTTGTAGGATCATTCTTAGCTCGTTTGAACTTGAAAACAATTCGTTGCAATTTGAGCCTTCATTGTTGACTCGTTCGAACTTGAAAACAACTTGTAGCTTCATTCTTGACCCGTTTGTACATGGAAACAACTTGTAAACTCTTGTAGGATCATTCCTAGCTCGTTTGAACATGAAAACATTTCATAGCAATTTAAGGCTTTATTCTTGACACGTTGGAACTTGAAAACAACATGTAGCTTCATTCTTGACCCGTTTGTACATGAAAACAACTTGTAAACTCTTGTAGGATCATTCTTAGCTCGTTTGAACATGAAAATAATTCATAGCAATTTAAGGCTTCATTCTTGACTCGTTCGAACTTGAAAACAACTTGTAGCTTCATTCTTGACCCGCTTGTACATGGAAACAACTTGTAAACTCTTTTAGGATCATTCTTAACTCATTTGAACATGAAAATAAGTTGTAACAATTGGAGGCTTCATTCTTAACTCGTTCAAACTTGAAAACAACTTGTATCTTCATTCTTGACCCGTTTATACATGGATACAACTTGTAAACTCTTTTAGGATCATTCTTAACTTATTTCAACATGAAAATAAGTTGTAACAATTGGAGGCTTCATTCTTAACTCATTCAAACTTGAAAACAACTTGTATCTTCATTCTTGACCCGTTTGTACATGGATATAACTTGTAGACTCTTGTAGGATAAATCTTAGCTCGTTTGAACATGAAAACAATTCATAGCAATTTTAGGCTTCATTCTTGACTCGTTCGAACTTCAAAATAACTTGTAGCTTCATTCTTGACCCGTTTGTACATGGAAACAACTTGTAAACCCTTGTAGGATCATTCTTAGCTCGTTTGAACATGAAAACAATTCATAGCAATTTAAGGCTTCATTCTTGACTCGTTGAAACTTGAAAACAACTTGTAGCTTCATTCTTGACCCGTTTGTACATGGAAACAACTTGTAAACTCTTTTAAGATCATTCTTAAGTCATTTGAACATGAAAATACGTTGTAACAATTGAAGGCTTCATTCTTAACTCGTTCAAACTTGAAAACAACTTGTAGCTTCATTCTTGACCCGTTTGTACATGGATACAACTTGTAAACTCTTGTAGGATCATTTTTAGCTCGTTTGAACATGAAAACAATTCGTTGCAATTTGAGCCTTGATTCTTGACTCGTTCGAACATGAAAACATGTTTTGTTTCATTCTTGACCCGTTTGTACATGGAAACAACTTGTAAACTCTTGTAGGATCATTCTTAGCTCGTTTGAACATGAAAATAATTCGTTGCAATTTGAGCCTTCATTGTTGACTCGTTCGAACTTGAAAACAACTTGTAGTTTCATTCTTGACCCGTTTGTACATGGAAACAACTTGTAAACTCTTGTAGGATCATTCTTAGCTCGTTTGAACATCAAAATAATTCATAGCAATTTAAGGCTTCATTCTTGACTCGTTCGAACTTGAAAACAACTTGTAGCTTCATTCTTAACCCGTTTGTACATGGAAACAACTTGTAAACTCTTTTAGGATCATTCTTAGCTCGTTTGAACATGAAAACAATTCATAGCAATTTAAGGCTTCATTTTTGACTCGTTCAAACTTGAAAACAACTTGTATCTTCATTCTTGACCCGTTTGTACAAGGATACAACTTGTAAACTCTGGCAGGATCATTCTTAGCTCGTTTGAACATGAAAACAATTCGTTGCAATTTGAGCCTTCATTCTTGACTCGTTCGAACTTGAAAACAACTTGTAGCTTCATTCTTGAGCCGTTTGTACATGGAAACAACTTGTAAACTCTTGTAGGATCATTTTTAGCTCGTTTGAACATGAAAACAATTCATAGCAATTTAAGGCTTCGTTCTTGACTCGTTGGAACTTGAAAACAACTTGTAGCTTCATTCTTGACCCGTTTGTATGGAAACAACTTGTAAATTCTTTTAAGATCATTCTTAAGTCATTTGAACATGAAAATACGTTGTAACAATTGGAGGCTTCATTCTTAACTCGTTCAAACTTGAAAACAACTTGTATCTTCATTCTTGACCCGTTTGTACATGGATACAACTTGTAAACTCTTGTAGGATCATTCTTAGCTCGTTTGAACTTGAAAACAATTCGTTGCAATTTGAGCCTTCATTGTTGACTCGTTCGAACTTGAAAACAACTTGTAGCTTCATTCTTGACCCGTTTGTACATGGAAACAACTTGTAAACTCTTGTAGGATCATTCCTAGCTCGTTTGAACATGAAAACATTTCATAGCAATTTAAGGCTTTATTCTTGACACGTTGGAACTTGAAAACAACATGTAGCTTCATTCTTGACCCGTTTGTACATGAAAACAACTTGTAAACTCTTGTAGGATCATTCTTAGCTCGTTTGAACATGAAAATAATTCATAGCAATTTAAGGCTTCATTCTTGACTCGTTCGAACTTGAAAACAACTTGTAGCTTCATTCTTGACCCGCTTGTACATGGAAACAACTTGTAAACTCTTTTAGGATCATTCTTAACTCATTTGAACATGAAAATAAGTTGTAACAATTGGAGGCTTCATTCTTAACTCGTTCAAACTTGAAAACAACTTGTATCTTCATTCTTGACCCGTTTATACATGGATACAACTTGTAAACTCTTTTAGGATCATTCTTAACTTATTTCAACATGAAAATAAGTTGTAACAATTGGAGGCTTCATTCTTAACTCATTCAAACTTGAAAACAACTTGTATCTTCATTCTTGACCCGTTTGTACATGGATATAACTTGTAGACTCTTGTAGGATAAATCTTAGCTCGTTTGAACATGAAAACAATTCATAGCAATTTTAGGCTTCATTCTTGACTCGTTCGAACTTCAAAATAACTTGTAGCTTCATTCTTGACCCGTTTGTACATGGAAACAACTTGTAAACCCTTGTAGGATCATTCTTAGCTCGTTTGAACATGAAAACAATTCATAGCAATTTAAGGCTTCATTCTTGACTCGTTGAAACTTGAAAACAACTTGTAGCTTCATTCTTGACCCGTTTGTACATGGAAACAACTTGTAAACTCTTTTAAGATCATTCTTAAGTCATTTGAACATGAAAATACGTTGTAACAATTGAAGGCTTCATTCTTAACTCGTTCAAACTTGAAAACAACTTGTAGCTTCATTCTTGACCCGTTTGTACATGGATACAACTTGTAAACTCTTGTAGGATCATTTTTAGCTCGTTTGAACATGAAAACAATTCGTTGCAATTTGAGCCTTCATTGTTGACTCGTTCGAACTTGAAAACAACTTGTAGCTTCATTCTTGACCCGTTTGTACATGGATACAACTTGTAAACTCTTGTAGGATCATTTTTAGCTCGTTTGAACATGAAAACAATTCGTTGCAATTTGAGCCTTGATTCTTGACTCGTTCGAACATGAAAACATGTTTTGTTTCATTCTTGACCCGTTTGTACATGGAAACAACTTGTAAACTCTTGTAGGATCATTCGTAGCTTGTTTGAACATGAAAACAATTCGTTGCAATTTGAGCCTTGATTCTTGACTCGTTCGAACTTGAAAACAACTTGTAGCTTCATTCTTGACCTGTTTGTACATGGAAACAACTTGTAAACTGTTTTAGGATCATTCTTAGCTCGTTTGAACTTGAAAACAATTCATAGCAATTTAAGGCTTCATTCTTGACTCGTTCAAACTTGAAAACAACTTGTATCTTCATTCTTGACCCGTTTGTACATGGATACAACTTGTAAACTCTGGCAGGATCATTCTTAGCTCGTTTGAACATGAAAACAATTCGTTGCAATTTGAGCCTTCATTCTTGACTCGTTCGAACTTGAAAACAACTTGTAGCTTCATTCTTGAGCCGTTTGTACATGGAAACAACTTGTAAACTCTTGTAGGATCATTCCTAGCTCGTTTGAACATGAAAACATTTCATAGCAATTTAAGGCTTTATTCTTGACACGTTGGAACTTGAAAACAACATGTAGCTTCATTCTTGACCCGTTTGTACATGAAAACAACTTGTAAACTCTTGTAGGATCATTCTTAACTCATTTGAACATGAAAAAAATTCGTAGCAATTTGAGGCTTCATTCTTAACTAGTTCGAACATTAAAACAACTTGTAGCTTCATTCTTAATCCGTTTGTACATGGAAACAACTTGTAAACCCTTGTAGGAGCATTATTGGCTCGTTTGAACATGAAAACAAGTTGCAACAATTTGAGGCTTCATTCTTCACTCGTTCGAACTTGAAAACAACTTGTAGCTTCATTCTTGACCCGTTTGTACATGGAAAAAACTTGTAAACTCTTGTAGGATCATTCTTAGCTCGTTTGAACATGAAAATAATTCATAGCCATTTAAGGCTTCATTCTTGACTCGTTCGAACTTGAAAACAACTTGTAGCTTCATTCTTGACCCGCTTGTACATGGAAACAACTTGTAAACTCTTTTAGGATCATTCTTAACTCATTTGAACATGAAAATAAGTTGTAACAATTGGAGGCTTCATTCTTAACTCGTTCGAACATTAAAACAACTTGTAGCTTCATTCTTAATCCGTTTGAACATGGAAACAACTTAAAAACTCTGGCAGGATCATTCTTAGCTCGTTTGAACATGAAAATAATTCGTTGCAATTTGAGCCTTCATTCTTGACTCGTTCGAACTTGAAAACAACTTGTAGCTTCATTCTTGACCCGTTTGTACATGGAAATAACTTGTAAACTCTTGTAGGATCATTCGTAGCTCGTTTGAACATGAAAACAATTCGTTGCAATTTGAGCCTTGATTCTTGACTCGTTCGAACTTGAAAACAACTTGTAGCTTCATTCTTGACCCGTTTGTACATGGAAACAACTTGTAAACTCTTTTAGGATCATTCTTCACTCGTTCAAACTTGAAAACAACTTAGAGCTTCATTGTTGACCCGTTTGTACAATGAAACAATTGTAAACTCTTGTAGGATCATTCTTAGCTGGTTTGAACATGAAAACAATTCGTTGCAATTTAAGGCTTCATTCTTGACACGTTGGAACTTGAAAACAACTTGTAGCTTCATTCTTGACCCGTTTTTACATGAAAACAACTTGTAAACTCTTCTAGGATCATTCTTAACTCATTTGAACATGAAAACAATTCATAGCAATTTAAGGCTTCATTCTTGACTCGTTCGAAATTAAAAACAACTTGTAGGTTCATTCTTGACCCGTTTGTACATGGAAACAACTTGTAAACTCTTCTAGGATCATTCTTAACTCATTTGAACATGAAAATAAGTTGTAACAATTGGAGGCTTCATTCTTAACTCGTTCGAACATTAAAACAACTTGTAGCTTCATTCTTAATCCGTTTGTACATGGAAACAACTTGTAAACCCTTGTAGGAGCATTATTGGCTCGTTTGAACATGAAAACAAGTTGCAACAATTTGAGGCTTCATTCTTCACTCGTTCGAACTTGAAAACAACTTGTAGCTTCATTCTTGACCCGTTTGTACATGGAAAAAACTTGTAAACTCTTGTAGGATCATTCTTAGCTCGTTTGAACATGAAAATAATTCATAGCAATTTAAGGCTTCATTCTTGACTCGTTCGAACTTGAAAACAACTTGTAGCTTCATTCTTGACCCGCTTGTACATGGAAACAACTTGTAAACTCTTTTAGGATCATTCTTAACTCATTTGAACATGAAAATAAGTTGTAACAATTGGAGGCTTCATTCTTAACTCGTTCGAACATTAAAACAACTTGTAGCTTCATTCTTAATCCGTTTGTACATGGAAACAACTTGTAAACCCTTGTAGGAGCATTATTGGCTCGTTTGAACATGAAAACAAGTTGCAACAATTTGAGGCTTCATTCTTCACTCGTTAGAACTTGAAAACAACTTGTAGCTTCATTCTTGACCCGTTTGTACATGGAAAAAACTTGTAAACTCTTGTAGGATCATTCTTAGCTCGTGTGAACATGAAAATAATTCATAGCCATTTAAGGCTTCATTCTTGACTCGTTCGAACTTGAAAACAACTTGTAGCTTCATTTTTGACCCGCTTGTACATGGAAACAACTTGTAAACTCTTTTAGGATCATTCTTAACTCATTTGAACATGAAAATAAGTTGTAACAATTGGAGGCTTCATTCTTAACTCGTTCGAACATTAAAACAACTTGTAGCTTCATTCTTAATCCGTTTGTACATGAAAACAACTTAAAAACTATGGCAGGATCATTCTTAGCTCGTTTGAACATGAAAACAATTCGTTGCAATTTGAGCCTTCATTCTTGACTCGTTCGAACTTGAAAACAACTTGTAGCTTCATTCTTGACCCGTTTGTACATGGAAACAACTTGTAAACTCTTGTAGGATCATTCATAGCTCGTTTGAACATGAAAACAATTCGTTGCAATTTGAGCCTTGATTCTTGACTCGTTCGAACTTGAAAACAACTTGTATCTTCATTCTTGACCCGTTTGTACATGGAAACAACTTGTAACCTCTTTTAGGATCATTCTTAACTCATTTCAACATGAAAATAAGTTGTAACAATTGGAGGCTTCATTCTTAACTCATTCAAACTTGAAAACAACTTATATCTTCATTCTTGACCCGTTTGTACATGGATACAAGTTGTAAACTCTTGTAGGATCATTCTTAGCTCGTTTGAACATGAAAACAATTCGTTGCAATTTGAGCCTTGATTCTTGACTCGTTCGAACTTGAAAACAACTTGTATCTTCATTCTTGACCCGCTTGTACATGGAAACAACTTGTAAACTCTTTTAGGATCATTCTTAACTCATTTGAACATGAAAATAAGTTGTAACAATTGGAGGCTTCATTCTTAACTCGTTCAAACTTCAAAACAACTTGTATCTTCATTCTTGACCCGTTTGTACATGGATACAACTTGTAAACTCTTGTAGGATCATTCTTAGCTTGTTTGAACATGAAAACAATTCGTTGCAATTTGAGCCTTCATTGTTGACTCGTTCGAACTTGAAAACAACTTGTAGCTTCATTCTTGACCTGTTTGTACATGGAAACAACTTGTAAACTCTTATAGGATCATTCTTAGCTCGTTTGAACATGAAAACAATTCGTTGCAATTAGAGCCTTGATTCTTGACTCGTTCGAACTTGAAAACAACTTGTAGCTTCATTCTTGACCCGTTTGTACATGGAAACAACTTGTAAACTCTTTTAGGATCATTCTTAACTCATTTCAACATGAAAATAAGTTGTAACAATTGGAGGCTTCATTCTTAACTCATTCAAACTTGAAAACAACTTGTATCTTCATTCTTGACCCGTTTGTACATGGATACAACTTGTAAACTCTTGTAGGATCATTCTTAGCTCGTTTGAACATGAAAACAATTCGTTGCAATTTGAGCCTTCATTCTTGACTCATTCGAACTTGAAAACAACTTGTAGTTTCATTCTTGACCCGTTTGTACATGGAAACAACTTGTAAACTCTTGTAGGATCATTCTTAGCTCGTTTGAACATGAAAACAATTCATAGCAATTTAAGGCTTCATTCTTGACTCGTTCAAACTTGAAAACAACTTGTATCTTCATTCTTGACCCGTTTGTACATGGATACAACTTGTAAACTCTGGCAGGATCATTCTTAGCTCGTTTGAACATGAAAACAATTCGCTGCAATTTGAGCCTTCATTCTTGACTCGTTCGAACTTGAAAACAACTTGTAGCTTCATTCTTGAGCCGTTTGTACATGGAAACAACTTGTAAACTCTTGTAGGATCATTCCTAGCTCGTTTGAACATGAAAACATTTCATAGCAATTTAAGGCTTTATTCTTGACACGTTGGAACTTGAAAACAACATGTAGCGTCATTCTTGACCCGTTTGTACGTGAAAACAACTTGTAAACTCTTGTAGGGTCATTCTTAACTCATTTGAACATGAAAAAAATTCGTAGCAATTTGAGGCTTCATTCTTAACTCGTTCGAACATTAAAACAACTTGTAGCTTCATTCTTAATCCGTTTGTACATGGAAACAACTTGTAAACCCTTGTAGGAGCATTATTGGCTCGTTTGAACATGAAAACAAGTTGCAACAATTTGAGGCTTCATTCTTCACTCGTTCAAACTTGAAAACAACTTAGAGCTTCATTGTTGACCCGTTTGTACAAGGAAACAATTGTAAACTCTTGTAGGATCATTCTTAGCTCGTTTGAACATGAAAACATTTCATAGCAATTTAAGGCTTCATTCTTGACATGTTGGAACTTGAAAACAACTTGTAGCTTCATTCTTGACCCGTTTTTACATGAAAACAACTTGTAAACTCTTCTAGGATCATTCTTAGCTCGTTTGAACATGAAAACAATTCATAGCAATTTAAGGCTTCATTCTTGACTCGTTCAAACTTGAAAACAACTTGTATCTTCATTCTTGACCCGTTTGTACATGGATACAACTTGTAAACTCTGGCAGGATCATTCTTAGCTCGTTTGAAAATGAAAACAATTCGTTGCAATTTGAGCCTTCATTCTTGACTCGTTCGAACTTGAAAACAACTTGTAGCTTCATTTTTGACCCGTTTGTACATGGAAACAACTTGTAAACTCTTGTAGGATCATTCTTAGCTCGTTTGAACATGAAAACAATTCATAGCAATTTAAGGCTTCATTCTTGACTCGTTCAAACTTGAAAACAACTTGTATCTTCATTCTTGACCCGCTTGTACATGGAAACAACTTGTAAACTCTTTTAGGATCATTCTTAACTCATTTGAACATGAAAATAAGTTGTAACAATTGGAGGCTTCATTCTTAACTCGTTCAAACTTCAAAACAACTTGTATCTTCATTCTTGACCCGTTTGTACATGGATACAACTTGTAAACTCTTGTAGGATCATTCTTAGCTTGTTTGAACATGAAAACAATTCGTTGCAATTTGAGCCTTCATTGTTGACTCGTTCGAACTTGAAAACAACTTGTAGCTTCATTCTTGACCCGTTCGTACATGGAAACAACTTGTAAACTCTTGTAGGATCATTCTTAGCTCGTTTGAACATGAAAACAATTCGTTGCAATTTGAGCCATGATTCTTGACTCGTTCGAACTTGAAAACAACTTGTAGCTTCATTCTTGACCCGTTTGTACATGGATACAACTTGTAAACTCTTGTAGGATCATTCTTAGCTCGTTTGAACATGAAAACAATTCGTTGCAATTTGAGCCTTCATTTTTAACTCATTCGAACTTGAAAAGAACTTGTAGTTTCATTCTTGACCCGTTTGTACATGGAAACAAGTTGTAAACTCTTGTAGGATCATTCTTAGCTCGTTTGAACATGAAAACAATTCGTTGCAATTTGAGCCTTCATTCTTGACTCATTCAAACTTGAAAACAACTTGTAGTTTCATTCTTGACCCGTTTGTACATGGAAACAACTTGTAAACTCTTGTAGGATCATTCTTAGCTCGTTTGAACATGAAAACAATTCATAGCAATTTAAGGCTTCATTCTTGACTCGTTCAAACTTGAAAACAACTTGTATCTTCATTCTTGACCCGCTTGTACATGGAAACAACTTGTAAACTCTTTTAGG
This sequence comes from Oenanthe sinensis, assembly GCA_028671895.1. NCBI lineage: Eukaryota > Viridiplantae > Streptophyta > Magnoliopsida > Apiales > Apiaceae > Oenanthe > Oenanthe sinensis. The sequence continues at coordinate 28,773,516 of CM053799.1, read as the reverse complement.
ATCATTCTTAACTCATTTGAACATGAAAATAAGTTGTAACAATTGGAGGCTTCATTCTTAACGTTCAAACTTCAAAACAACTTGTATCTTCATTCTTGACCCGTTTGTACATGGATACAACTTGTAAACTCTTGTAGGATCATTCTTAGCTCGTTTGAACATGAAAACAATTCGTTGCAATTTGAGCCTTCATTTTTAACTCATTCGAACTTGAAAAGAACTTGTAGTTTCATTCTTGACCCGTTTGTACATGGAAACAAGTTGTAAACTCTTGTAGGATCATTCTTAGCTCGTTTGAACATGAAAACAATTCGTTGCAATTTGAGCCTTCATTCTTGACTCATTCGAACTTGAAAAGAACTTGTAGTTTCATTCTTGACCCGTTTGTACATGGAAACAAGTTGTAAACTCTTGTAGGATCATTCTTAGCTCGTTTGAACATGAAAACAATTCGTTGCAATTTGAGCCTTCATTCTTGACTCATTCGAACTTGAAAACAACTTGTAGTTTCATTCTTGACCCGTTTGTACATGGAAACAACTTGTAAACTCTTGTAGGATCATTCTTAGCTCGTTTGAACATGAAAACAATTCATAGCAATTTAAGGCTTCATTCTTGACTCGTTCAAACTTGAAAACAACTTGTATCTTCATTCTTGACCCGCTTGTACATGGAAACAACTTGTAAACTCTTTTAGGATCATTCTTAACTCATTTGAACATGAAAATAAGTTGTAACAATTGGAGGCTTCATTCTTAACTCGTTCAAACTTCAAAACAACTTGTATCTTCATTCTTGACCCGTTTGTACATGGATACAACTTGTAAACTCTTGTAGGATCATTCTTAGCTCGTTTGAACATGAAAACAATTCGTTGCAATTTGAGCCTTCATTCTTGACTCATTCGAACTTGAAAACAACTTGTAGTTTCATTCTTGACCCGTTTGTACATGGAAACAACTTGTAAACTCTTGTAGGATCATTCTTAGCTCGTTTGAACATGAAAACAATTCATAGCAATTTAAGGCTTCATTCTTGACTCGTTCAAACTTGAAAACAACTTGTATCTTCATTCTTGACCCGTTTGTACATGGATACAACTTGTAAACTCTGGCAGGATCATTCTTAGCTCGTTTGAAAATGAAAACAATTCGTTGCAATTTGAGCCTTCATTCTTGACTCGTTCGAACTTGAAAACAACTTGTAGCTTCATTCTTGACCCGTTTGTACATGGAAACAACTTGTAAACTCTTGTAGGATCATTCCTAGCTCGTTTGAACATGAAAAAATTTCATAGCAATTTAAGGCTTTATTCCTGACACGGTGGAACTTGAAAACAACATGTAGCTTCATTCTTGACCCGTTTGTACATGAAAACAACTTGTAAACTCTTATAGGATCATTCTTAGCTCGTTTGAACATAAAAATAATTCATAGTAATTTAAGGCTTCATTCTTGACTCGTTCGAACTTGAAAATAACTTGTAGCTTCATTCTTGACCCGCTTGTACATGGAAACAACTTGTAAACTCTTTTACGATCATTCTTAACTCATTTGAACATGAAAATAAGTTGTAACAATTGGAGGCTTCATTCTTAACTCGTTCAAACTTGAAAACAACTTGTATCTTCATTCTTGACCCGTTTGTACATGGATACAACTTGTAAACCCTTGTAGAAGCATTATTGGCTCGTTTGAACATGAAAACAAGTTGCAACAATTTGAGGCTTCATTCTTCACTCGTTTGAACTTTAAAACAACTTGTAGCTTCATTCTTGACCTGTTTGTACATGGAAAAAACTTGTAAACTCTAGTAGGATCATTCTTAGCTCGTTTGAACATGAAAATAATTCATAGCAATTTAAGGCTTCATTCTTGACTCGTTCGAACTTGAAAACAACTTGTAGCTTCATTCTTGACCCGCTTGTACATGGAAACAACTTGTAAACTCTTTTAGGATCATTCTTAACTCATTTGAACATGAAAATAAGTTGTAACAATTGGAGGCTTCATTCTTAACTCGTTCAAACTTGAAAACAACTTGTATCTTCATTCTTGACCCGTTTTTACATGGATACAACTTGTAAACTCTTGTAGGATCATTCTTAGCTTGTTTGAACATGAAAACAATTCGTTGCAATTTGAGCCTTCATTGTTGACTCGTTCGAACCTGAAAACAACTTGTAGCTTCATTCTTGACCCGTTTGTACATGAAAACAACTTGTAAACTCTTGTAGGATCATTCTTAGCTCGTTTGAACATGAAAACAATTCGTTGCAATTTGAGCCTTGATTCTTGACTCGTTCGAACTTGAAAACAACTTGTAGCTTCATTCTTTACCCGTTTGTACATGGAAACAACTTGTAAACTCTTTTAGGATCATTCTTAACTCATTTCAACATAAAAATAAGTTGTAACAATTAGAGGCTTCATTCTTAACTTATTCAAACTTGAAAACAACTTGTATCTTCATTCTTGACCCGTTTGTACATGGATACAACTTGTAAACTCTTGTAGGATCATTCTTAGCTCGTTTGAACATGAAAACAATTCGTTGCAATTTGAGCCTTCATTCTTGACTCATTCGAACTTGAAAACAACTTGTAGTTTCATTCTTGACCCGTTTGTACATGGAAACAACTTGTAAACTCTTGTAGGATCATTCTTAGCTCGTTTGAACATGAAAACAATTTATAGCAATTTAAGGCTTCATTCTTGACTCGTTCAAACTTGAAAACAACTTGTATATTCATTCTTGACCCGTTTGTACATGGATACAACTTGTAAACTCTTGCAGGATCATTCTTAGCTCGTTTGAACATGAAAACAATTCGTTTCAATTTGAGCCTTCATTCTTGACTCGTTCGAACTTGAAAACAACTTGTAGCTTCATTCTTGACCTGTTTGTACATGGAAACAACTTGTAAACACTTGTAGGATCATTCCTAGCTCGTTTGAACATGAAAACATTTCATAGCAATTTAAGGCTTTATTCTTGACACGTTGGAACTTGAAAACAACATGTATCTTCATTCTTGACCGGTTTGTACATGAAAACAACTTGTAAACTCTTGTAGGATCATTCTTAGCTCGTTTGAACATGAAAATAATTCATAGCAATTTAAGGCTTCATTCTTGACTCGTTCGAACTTGAAAACAACTTGTAGCTTCATTCTTGACCCGCTTGTACATGGAAACAACTTGTAAACTCTTTTACGATCATTCTTAACTCATTTGAACATGAAAATAAGTTGTAACAATTGGAAGCTTCATTCTTAACTCGTTCAAACTTGAAAACAAGTTGTATCTTCATTCTTGACCCGTTTGTACATGGATACAACTTGTAAACTCTTGTAGGATCATTCTTAACTCATTTGAACATTAAAATAAGTTGTAACAGTTGGAGGCTTCATTCTTAACTCGTTCGAACATTAAAACAACTTGTAGCTTCATTCTTAATCCGTTTGTACATGGAAACAACTTGTAAACCCTTGTAGGAGCATTATTGGCTCGTTTGAACATGAAAACAAGTTGCAACAATTTGAGGCTTCATTCTTCACTCGTTCGAACTTGAAAACAACTTGTAGCTTCATTCTTGACCTGTTTGTACATGGGAAAAACTTGTAAACTCTAGTAGGATCATTCTTAGCTCGTTGAACATGAAAATAATTCATAGCAATTTAAGGCTTCATTCTTGACTCGTTCGAACTTGAAAACAACTTGTAGCTTCATTCTTGACCCGCTTGTACATGGAAACAACTTGTAAACTCTTTTAGGATCATTCTTAACTCATTTGAACATGAAAATAAGTTGTAACAATTGGAGGCTTCATTCTTAACTCGTTCAAACTTGAAAACAACTTGTATCTTCATTCTTGACCCGTACATGGATACAACTTGTAAATTCTTGTAGGATCATTCTTAGCTTGTTTGAACATGAAAACAATTCGTTGCTGATGTATATTTTTCTATGTAGATCAGATTTACAGCGGAAAAGTAACTTTAGATTGCTTCTATAAAGAATTTAATCACCAAGAAACAAAACTAAAGGATCGATTTGCTTAGATTGCTTAAAGAAATTAATCACCCACAAACTAAACGAAATCTGGATAAGAAAGTATAAAGGAATTAACCACCAACTTCCTAGGGTTTTGCAAGTATAAAAACTCACGATTTTATTTATCAAATTCTTCTTCCTTAAAAGATTACAAAATATGGGTATATATAGGCAAGGAATATAACCTTAATCTAAAACAATTAGGATTCTCAATTAGATTCAAAATCAGCTAGGAATTTGCTAATACTTGAACCCAAATTGGAAACCAATCAAAATCCCAATCCAAATAGGAATTACATCAAAACCATATTCAACTAGAAAAATAAATCCTAAGTGCTTAAAACAAGAAAAACCCTTTCAAGTGAATGGTAAAAACTTGCAAGCCAAAATTTACTTAATATAATTATCCAATAATAACCCCAACATAATAAATCAGCCCATGTTGATAATTAAGCTGATTATTGGCTTGATAATAGATTCCCATGAGATCAAACAGATCAGCCCTTAATGTTCATGCATCATACTCCTCTTGTTCGAAAACAATTGTCCTCAATTGTACAATAGATACATATGAATAGATTAATGTCATACTCTGCATCATTCTCTTCTCCTTTAAAAAAAACTCTTCCACGAGTTTTGTAGAATTTAAGAATCAACACACAATGAGATGATTTATCACAAAACTTGAGAACATCAAATTTCAGCCCCATGCAAAATACCTTTGGAAGAAACTTGAAGAGAAAAAATTTTGACGTTTTAGTAGTTTCCAACATGATGTCTATGCCTAGAAAATCAATGTGTCTCTTCTCTTGAACCAAAACAGCCCCAACACCATTAGCATCACACCCAACCTTAAAAGGATTAAAAAAATATGATAAAGGTATTGTAGGATAAATCAACAAGTTATGATGATCCTCTTGTTCCAACTCCTTCCCAATATGCGTCCCATTCAAAAACAAATTCTCGTTAGGTTCTTGAATTGTAGTTAACACTTCAATTTCAGGATCATTATCTTGTTCATGGTGTGCTTGCTCCTCTTCTTTATTGATTTCTATATCCTTGGAAGAATAAGTTGCCTCAATATCCTCAATGTCAGGCAAATTCAACATTCGAATATTATTAAAGCAGCCCTCTTGTTCATGTTCATATCCTTCGCACTTGTCACAAATCTTCTTATCTTCCATAGTTGAAGGCGTTGAGTTATCAAATTTGGGAGTAATTTCGGCACATAATTCAGCCACGTTTTGTGCAAGTATTGTTTCTTCATCAAACCCAATTGTATACTCCTCATGAGATATTGTATCTTTCACAAAACCCTTCAAATTCATAAACATATATTGTTCAAAATCAGTAGGTAAAAAACGTTTTTTCATTCTCACCCTGAGTGCTTCCCAAGAATCAATACGTGTTTTGCCTTCTTTTCTCCTCTTTGATTTTAGATTTTCATACCACGAATTTGCATAACCTTTAAGCTTCGATCTTGCCACTTTGAATCTCTTGTGATCATCATAATCCTTGTAGTCAAAGATTCGTTCAATACGTTTCAACCATTGAATAAAATTTTCAGGATTTATATCACCATCGAAATCTGGGATATCCATACGAAAACCCCTTCTTTGATCCAATTTTGCTAAAACCTCATTCAATTGCTCCCTTAATTCCTTGATTTCCCTATCCCTTCGCATGTTCTCAACTTGTTCTGGATTTAAACCACACATAACATTCAGTTCTTCATCACCAAATACATCAGCCATGTTGCCTACGTTTCTATGAAGAAAACCTTTGGAAGAAGTCGCAAAACTGCCACAAAACAGATCAGCCATGTGTACCCACGTTTTTTTAAAGAAAACCCCCTCAAAGAAGTCGTCAAACCACCACGAAACACACCAGAATTGTTACCCACGTTTTTGAAGAAGATCTTCAAAACAAATCGCCAAACCGAGCTCTAGATACCAAGATGATGTATATTTTTCTATGTAGATCAGATTTACAGCGGAAAAGTAACTTTAGATTGCTTCTATAAAGAATTTAATCACCAAGAAACAAAACTAAAGGATCGATTTGCTTAGATTGCTTAAAGAAATTAATCACCCACAAACTAAACGAAATCTTGATATGAAAGTATAAAGGAATTAACCACCAACTTCCTAGGGTTTTGCAAGTATAAAAACTCACGATTTTATTTATCAAATTCTTCTTCCTTAAAAGATTACAAAATATGGGTATATATAGGCAAGGAATATAACTTAACCTAAAACAATTAGGATTCTCAATTAGATTCAAAATCAGCTAGGAATTTGCTAATACTTGAACCCAAATTGAAAACCAATCAAAATCCCAATCCAAATAGGAATTACATCAAAACCATATTCAACTAGAAAAATAAATCCTAAGTGCTTAAAACAAGAAAAACCCTTTCAAGTGAATGGTAAAAACTTGCAAGCCAAAATTTACTTAATATAATTATCTAATAATAACCCCAACATAATAAATCAGCCCATGTTGATAATTAAGCTGATTATTGGCTTGATAATAGATTCCCATGAGATCAAACAGATCAGCCCTTAATGTTCATTCATCATACTCCTCTTGTTCGAAAACAATTGTCCTCAATTGTACAATAGATACATATGAATAGATTAATGTCATACTCCGCATCAGTTGCAATTTGAGCCTTCATTGTTGACTCGTTCGAACTTGAAAACAACTTGTAGCTTCATTCTTGACCCGTTTGTACATGGAAACAACTTGTAAACTCTTGTAGGATCATTCTTAGCTCGTTTGAACATGAAAACAATTCGTTGCAATTTGAGCCTTGATTCTTGACTCGTTCGAACTTGAAAACAACTTGTAGCTTCATTCTTAACCCGTTTGTACATGGAAACAACTTGTAAACTCTTTTAGGATCATTCTTAACTCATTTCAACATGAAAATAAGTTGTAACAATTGGAGGCTTCATTCTTAACTCGTTCAAACTTGAAAACAACTTGTATCTTCATTCTTGACCCGTTTGTACATGGATACAACTTGTAAACTCTTGTAAGATCATTCTTAGCTCGTTTGAAGATGAAAACAAATCGTTGCAATTTGAGCCTTGATTCTTGACTCGTTCGAACTTGAAAACAACTTGTAGTTTCATTCTTGACCCGTTTGTACATGGAAACAACTTGTAAACTCTTGTAGGATCATTCTTAGCTCGTTTGAACATGAAAACAATTCATAGCAATTTAAGGCTTCATTCTTGACTCGTTCAAACTTGAAAACAACTTGTATCTTCATTCTTGACCCGTTTGTACATGGATACAACTTGTAAACTCTGGCAGGATCATTCTTAGCTCGTTTGAACATGAAAACAATTCGTTGCAATTTGAGCCTTCATTCTTGACTCGTTCGAACTTGAAAACAACTTGTAGCTTCATTCTTGACCCGTTTGTACATGGAAACAACTTGTAAACTCTTGTAGGATCATTCCTAGCTCGTTTGAACATGAAAACATTTCATAGCAATTTAAGGCTTTATTCTTGACACGTTCGAACTTGAAAACAACATGTAGCTTCATTCTTGACCCGTTTGTACATGGAAACAACTTGTAAACTCTTTTAGGATCATTCTTAACTCATTTCAACATGAAAATAAGTTGTAACAATTGGAGGCTTCATTCTTAACTCGTTCAAACTTGAAAACAACTTGTATCTTCATTCTTGACCCGTTTGTACATGGATACAACTTGTAAACTCTTGTAGGATCATTCTTAGCTCGTTTGAACATGAAAACAAGTCGTTGCAATTTGAGCCTTGATTCTTGACTCGTTCGAACTTGAAAACAACTTGTAGTTTCATTCTTGACCCGTTTGTACATGGAAACAACTTGTAAACTCTTGTAGGATCATTCTTAGCTCGTTTGAACATGAAAACAATTCATAGCAATTTAAGGCTTCATTCTTGACTCGTTCAAACTTGAAAACAACTTGTATCTTCATTCTTGACCCGTTTGTACATGGATACAACTTGTAAACTCTGGCAGGATCATTCTTAGCTCGTTTGAACATGAAAACAATTCGTTGCAATTTGAGCCGTCATTCTTGACTCGTTCGAACATGAAAACAACTTGTAGCTTCATTCTTGACCTGTTTGTACATGGATACAACTTGTAAACTCTTGTAGGATCATTCTTAGCTCGTTTGAACATGAAAACAATTCGTTGCAATTTGAGCCTTCATTCTTGACTCATTCGAACTTGAAACAACTTGTAGGTTCATTCTTGACCCGTTTGTACATGGAACCAACTTGTAAACTCTTGTAGGATCATTCTTAGCTCGTTTGAACATGAAAATAATTCATAGCAATTTAAGGCTTCATTCTTGACTCGTTTGAACTTGAAAACAACTTGTAGCTTCATTCTTGACCCGTTTGTACATGGAAACAACTTGTAAACTCTTTTAGGATCATTCTTAACTCATTTCAACATGAAAATAAGTTGTAACAATTGGAGGCTTCATTCTTAACTCATTCAAACTTGAAAACAACTTGTATCTTCATTCTTGACCCGTTTGTACATGGATACAACTTGTAAACTCTTGTAGGATCATTCTTAGCTTGTTTGAAGATGAAAACAAATCGTTGCAATTTGAGCCTTCATTCTTGACTCATTCGAACTTGAAACAACTTGTAGTTTCATTCTTGACCCGTTTGTACATGTAACCAACTTGTAAACTCTTGTAGGATCATTCTTAGGTCGTTTGAACATGAAAACAATTCATAGCAATTTAAGGCTTCATTCTTGACTCGTTCAAACTTGAAAACAACTTGTATCTTCATTCTTGACCTGTTTGTTCATGGATACAACTTGTAAACTCTGGCAGGATCATTCTTAGCTCATTTGAAGATGAAAACAATTCGTTGCAATTTGAGCCTTCATTCTTGACTCGTTCGAACTTGAAAACAACTTGTAGCTTCATTCTTGACCCGTTTGTACATGGAAACAACTTGTAAACTCTTGTAGGATCATTCCTAACTCATTTGAACATGAAAAAATTTCGTAGCAATTTGAGGCTTCATTCTTAACTCGTTCGAACATTAAAACAACTTGTAGCTTCATTCTTAATCCATTTGTACATGGAAACAACTTGTAAACCCTTATAGGAGCATTATTGGCTCGTTTGAACATGAAAACAAGTTGCAACAATTTGAGGCTTCATTCTTCACTCGTTCAAACTTGAAAACAACTTAGAGCTTCATTGTTGACCCGTTTGTACAAGGAAACAACTTGTAAAACTCTTGTAAGATCATTCTTAGCTCGTTTGAACATGAAAACATTTCATAGCAATTTAAGGCTTCATTCTTGACACGTTGGAACTTGAAAACAACTTGTAGCTTCATTTTTGACCCGTTTTTACATGAAAACATCTTGTAAACTCTTCTAGGATCATTCTTAACTCATTTGAACATGAAAACAATTCATAGCAATCTAAGGCTTCATTCTTTACTCGTTCGAACTTAAAAACGACTTGTAGCTTCATTCTTGACCCGTTTGTACATGGAAACAACTTGTAAACTCTTCTAGGATCATTCTTAACTCATTTGAACATGAAAATAAGTTGTAACAATTGGAGGCTTCATTCTTAACTCGTTCGAACATTAAAACAACTTGTAGCTTCATTTTTAATCCGTTTGTACATGGAAACAACTTGTAAACCCTTGTAGGAGCATTATTGGCACGTTTGAACATGAAAACAAGTTGCAACAATTTGAGGCTTCATTCTTCACTCGTTCAAACTTGAAAACAACTTGTAGCTTCATTCTTGACCCGTTTGTACTTGGAAAAAACTTGTAAACTCTTGTAGGATCATTCTTAGCTCGTTTGAACATGAAAATAATTCATAGGAATTTAAGGCTTCATTCTTGACTCGTTTGAACTTGAAAACAACTTGTAGCTTCATTCTTGACCCGCTTGTACATGGAAACAACTTGTAAACTCTTGTAGGATCATTCTTAACTTATTTGAACATGAAAACAATTCGTAGCAATTTGAGGCTATAACTCGTTCGAACTTGAAAACAACTTGTAGCTTCATTCTTGACCCGTTTGTACATGAAAACAACTTGTAAATTCTTTTAGGATCATTCTTAACTCATTTCAACATGAAAATAAGTTGTAACAATTGGAGGCTTCATTCTTAACTCGTTCAAACTTGAAAACAACTTGTATCTTCATTCTTGACCCGTTTGTACATGGATACAACTTGTAAACTCTTGTAGGATCATTCTTAGCTCGTTTGAAGATGAAAACAAATCGTTGCAATTTGAGCCTTGATTCTTGACTCGTTCGAACTTGAAAACAACTTGTAGTTTCATTCTTGACCCGTTTGTACATGGAAACAACTTGTAAACTCTTGTAGGATCATTCTTAGCTCGTTTGAACATGAAAACAATTCATAGCAATTTAAGGCTTCATTCTTGACTCGTTCAAACTTGAAAACAACTTGTATCTTCATTCTTGACCCGTTTGTACATGGATACAACTTGTAAACTCTGGCAGGATCATTCTTAGCTCGTTTGAACATGAAAACAATTCATTGCAATTTGAGCCTTCATTCTTGACTCGTTCGAACTTGAAAACAACTTGTAGCTTTATTCTTGACCTGTTTGTACATGGAAACAACTTGTAAACTCTTGTAGGATCATTCCTAGCTCGTTTGAACATGAAAACATTTCATAGCAATTTAAGGCTTTATTCTTGACACGTTGGAACTTGAAAACAACATGTAGCTTCATTCTTGACCCGTTTGTACATGAAAACAACTTGTAAACTCTTGTAGGATCATTCTTAGCTCGTTTGAACATGAAAATAATTCATAGCAATTTAAGGCTTCATTCTTGACTCGTTCGAACTTGAAAACAACTTATAGCTTCATTCTTGACCCGCTTGTACATGGAAACAACTTGTAAACTCTTCTAGGATCATTCTTAACTCATTTGAACATGAAAATAAGTTGTAACAATTGGAGGCTTCATTCTTAACTCGTTCGAACATTAAAACAACTTGTAGCTTCATTTTTAATCCGTTTATACATGGAAACAACTTGTAAACCCTTGTAGGAGCATTATTGGCACGTTTGAACATGAAAACAAGTTGCAACAATTTGAGGCTTCATTCTTCACTCGTTCAAACTTGAAAACAACTTGTAGCTTCATTCTTGACCCGTTTGTACTTGGAAAAAACTTGTAAACTCTTGTAGGATCATTCTTAGCTCGTTTGAACATGAAAATAATTCATAGGAATTTAAGGCTTCATTCTTGACTCGTTTGAACTTGAAAACAACTTGTAGCTTCATTCTTGACCCGCTTGTACATGGAAACAACTTGTAAACTCTTGTAGGATCATTCTTAACTTATTTGAACATGAAAACAATTCGTAGCAATTTGAGGCTATAACTCGTTCGAACTTGAAAACAACTTGTAGCTTCATTCTTGACCCGTTTGTACATGAAAACAACTTGTAAACTCTTTTAGGATCATTCTTAACTCATTTCAACATGAAAATAAGTTGTAACAATTGGAGGCTTCATTCTTAACTCGTTCAAACTTGAAAACAACTTGTATCTTCATTCTTGACCCGTTTGTACATGGATACAACTTGTAAACTCTTGTAGGATCATTCTTAGCTCGTTTGAAGATGAAAACAAATCGTTGCAATTTGAGCCTTGATTCTTGACTCGTTCGAACTTGAAAACAACTTGTAGTTTCATTCTTGACCCGTTTGTACATGGAAACAACTTGTAAACTCTTGTAGGATCATTCTTAGCTCGTTTGAACATGAAAACAATTCATAGCAATTTAAGGCTTCATTCTTGACTCGTTCAAACTTGAAAACAACTTGTATCTTCATTCTTGACCCGTTTGTACATGGATACAACTTGTAAACTCTGGCAGGATCATTCTTAGCTCGTTTGAACATGAAAACAATTCATTGCAATTTGAGCCTTCATTCTTGACTCGTTCGAACTTGAAAACAACTTGTAGCTTCATTCTTGACCTGTTTGTACATGGAAACAACTTGTAAACTCTTGTAGGATCATTCCTAGCTCGTTTGAACATGAAAACATTTCATAGCAATTTAAGGCTTTATTCTTGACACGTTGGAACTTGAAAACAACATGTAGCTTCATTCTTGACCCGTTTGTACATGAAAACAACTTGTAAACTCTTGTAGGATCATTCTTAGCTCGTTTGAACATGAAAATAATTCATAGCAATTTAAGGCTTCATTCTTGACTCGTTCGAACTTGAAAACAACTTATAGCTTCATTCTTGACCCGCTTGTACATGGAAACAACTTGTAAATTCTTCTAGGATCATTCTTAACTCATTTGAACATGAAAATAAGTTGTAACAATTGGAGGCTTCATTCTTAACTCGTTCGAACATTAAAACAACTTGTAGCTTCATTTTTAATCCGTTTGTACATGGAAACAACTTGTAAACCCTTGTAGGAGCATTATTGGCACGTTTGAACATGAAAACAAGTTGCAACAATTTGAGGCTTCATTCTTCACTCGTTCAAACTTGAAAACAACTTGTAGCTTCATTCTTGACCCGTTTGTACTTGGAAAAAACTTGTAAACTCTTGTAGGATCATTCTTAGCTCGTTTGAACATGAAAATAATTCATAGGAATTTAAGGCTTCATTCTTGACTCGTTTGAACTTGAAAACAACTTGTAGCTTCATTCTTGACCCGCTTGTACATGGAAACAACTTGTAAACTCTTGTAGGATCATTCTTAACTTATTTGAACATGAAAACAATTCGTAGCAATTTGAGGCTATAACTCGTTCGAACTTGAAAACAACTTGTAGCTTCATTCTTGACCCGTTTGTACATGGAAACAACTTGTAAACTCTTTTTGGATCATTCTTAACTCATTTCAACATGAAAATAAGTTGTAACAATCGGAGGCTTCATTCTTAATTCGTTCAAACTTGAAAACAACTTGTATCTTCATTCTTGACCCGTTTGTACATGGATACAACTTGTAAACTCTTGTAGGATCATTCTTAGCTCGTTTGAAGATGAAAACAAATCGTTGCAATTTGAGCCTTGATTCTTGACTCGTTCGAACTTGAAAACAACTTGTAGTTTCATTCTTGACCCGTTTGTACATGGAAACAACTTGTAAACTCTTGTAGGATCATTCTTAGCTCGTTTGAACATGAAAACAATTCATAGCAATTTAAGGCTTCATTCTTGACTCGTTCAAACTTGAAAACAACTTGTATCTTCATTCTTGACCCGTTTGTACATGGATACAACTTGTAAACTCTGGCAGGATCATTCTTAGCTCGTTTGAACATGAAAACAATTCGTTGCAATTTGAGCCTTCATTCTTGACTCGTTCGAACTTGAAAACAACTTGTAGCTTCATTCTTGACCTGTTTGTACATGGAAACAACTTGTAAACTCTTGTAGGATCATTCCTAGCTCGTTTGAACATGAAAACATTTCCTAGCAATTTAAGGCTTTATTCTTGACACGTTGGAACTTGAAAACAACATGTAGCTTCATTCTTGACCCGTTTGTACATGAAAACAACTTGTAAACTCTTGTAGGATCATTCTTAGCTCGTTTGAACATGAAAATAATTCATAGCAATTTAAGGCTTCATTCTTGACTCGTTTGAACTTGAAAACAACTTGTAGCTTCATTCTTGACCCGTTTGTACATCGAAACAACTTGTAAACTCTTTTAGGATCATTCTTAACTCATTTCAACATGAAAATAAGTTGTAACAATTGGAGGCTTCATTCTTAACTCATTCAAACTTGAAAACAACTTGTATCTTCATTCTTGACCCGTTTGTACATGGATACAACTTGTAAACTCTTGTAGGATCATTCTTAGCTCGTTTGAAGATGAAAACAAATCGTTGCAATTTGAGCCTTCATTCTTGACTCATTCGAACTTGAAACAACTTGTAGTTTCATTCTTGACCCGTTTGTACATGAACCAACTTGTAAACTCTTGTAGGATCATTCTTAGGTCGTTTGAACATGAAAACAATTCATAGCAATTTAATGCTTCATTCTTGACTCGTTCAAACTTGAAAACAACTTGTATCTTCATTCTTGACCTGTTTGTTCATGGATACAACTTGTAAACTCTGGCAGGATCATTCTTAGCTCATTTGAACATGAAAACAATTCGTTGCAATTTGAGCCTTCATTCTTGACTCGTTCGAACTTGAAAACAACTTGTAGCTTCATTCTTGACCCGTTTGTACATGGAAACAACTTGTAAACTCTTGTAGGATCATTCTTAACTCATTTGAACATGAAAAAATTTCGTAGCAATTTGAGGCTTCATTCTTAACTCGTTCGAACATTAAAACAACTTGTAGCTTCATTCTTAATCCATTTGTACATGGAAACAACTTGTAAACCCTTGTAGGAGCATTATTGGCTCATTTGAACATGAAAACAAGTTGCAACAATTTGAGGCTTCATTCTTCACTCGTTCAAACTTGAAAACAACTTAGAGCTTCATTGTTGACCCGTTTGTACAAGGAAACAACTTGTAAAACTCTTGTAAGATCATTCTTAGCTCGTTTGAACATGAAAACATTTCATAGCAATTTAAGGCTTCATTCTTGACACGTTGGAACTTGAAAACAACTTGTAGCTTCATTTTTGACCCGTTTTTACATGAAAACAACTTGTAAACTCTTCTAGGATCATTCTTAACTCATTTGAACATGAAAACAATTCATAGCAATCTAAGGCTTCATTCTTTACTCGTTCGAACTTAAAAACAACTTGTAGCTTCATTCTTGACCCGTTTATACATGGAAACAACTTGTAAACTCTTCTAGGATCATTCTTAACTCATTTGAACATGAAAATAAGTTGTAACAATTGGAGGCTTCATTCTTAACTCGTTCGAACATTAAAACAACTTGTAGCTTCATTTTTAATCCGTTTGTACATGGAAACAACTTGTAAACCCTTGTAGGAGCATTATTGGCATGTTTGAACATGAAAACAAGTTGCAACAATTTGAGGCTTCATTCTTCACTCGTTCAAACTTGAAAACAACTTGTAGCTTCATTCTTGACCCGTTTGTACTTGGAAAAAACTTGTAAACTCTTGTAGGATCATTCTTAGCTCGTTTGAACATGAAAATAATTCATAGGAATTTAAGGCTTCATTCTTGACTCGTTTGAACTTGAAAACAACTTGTAGCTTCATTCTTGACCCGCTTGTACATGGAAACAACTTGTAAACTCTTGTAGGATCATTCTTAACTTATTTGAACATGAAAACAATTCGTAGCAATTTGAGGCTATAACTCGTTCGAACTTGAAAACAACTTGTAGCTTCATTCTTGACCCGTTTGTACATGGAAACAACTTGTAAACTCTTTTAGGATCATTCTTAACTCATTTCAACATGAAAATAAGTTGTAACAATTGGAGGCTTCATTCTTAACTCGTTCAAACTTGAAAACAACTTGTATCTTCATTCTTGACCCGTTTGTACATGGATACAACTTGTAAACTCTGGCAGGATCATTCTTAGCTCGTTTGAACATGAAAACAATTCGTTGCAATTTGAGCCTTCATTCTTGACTCGTTCGAACTTGAAAACAACTTGTAGCTTCATTCTTGACCTGTTTGTACATGGAAACAACTTGTAAACTCTTGTAGGATCATTCCTAGCTCATTTGAACATGAAAACATTTCATAGCAATTTAAGGCTTTATTCTTGACACGTTGGAACTTGAAAACAACATGTAGCTTCATTCTTGACCCGTTTGTACATGAAAACAACTTGTAAACTCTTGTAGGATCATTCTTAGCTCGTTTGAACATGAAAATAATTCATAGCAATTTAAGGCTTCATTCTTGACTCGTTCGAACTTGAAAACAACTTGTAGCTTCATTCTTGACCCGCTTGTACATGGAAACAACTTGTAAACTCTTTTACGATCATTTTTAACTCATTTGAACATGAAAATAAGTTGTAACAATTGGAGGCTTCATTCTTAACTCGTTCAAACTTGAAAACAACTTGTATCTTCATTCTTGACCCGTTTGTACATGGATACAACTTGTAAACTCTTGTAGGATCATTCTTAACTCATTTGAACATTAAAATAAGTTGTAACAGTTGGAGGCTTCATTCTTAACTCGTTCGAACATTAAAACAACTTGTAGCTTCATTCTTAATCCGTTTGTACATGGAAACAACTTGTAAACCCTTGTAGGAGCATTATTGGCTCGTTTGAACATGAAAACATGTTGCAACAATTTGAGGCTTCATTCTTCACTCGTTCAAACTTGAAAACAACTTGTAGCTTCATTCTTGACCCGTTTGTAGTTGGAAAAAACTTGTAAACTCTTGTAGGATCATTCTTAGCTCGTTTGAACATGAAAATAATTCATAGCAATTTAAGGCTTCATTCTTGACTCGTTTGAACTTGAAAACAACTTGTAGTTTCATTCTTGACCCGTTTGTACATGGAAACAACTTGTAAACTCTTGTAGGATCATTCTTAGCTCGTTTGAACATGAAAACAATTCATAGCAATTTAAGGCTTCATTCTTGACTCGTTGGAACTTGAAAACAACTTGTAGCTTCATTCTTGACCCGTTTGTACATGGAAACAACTTGTAAACACTTGGAGGATCATTCTTAGCTCGTTTGAACATGAACACAATTCATAGCAATTTAAGGCTTCATTCTTGACTCGTTCGAACTTCAAAACAACTTGTAGCTTCATTCTTGACCCGTTTGTACATGGAAATAACTTGTAAGCTCTTTTAGGATCATTCTTAACTCATTTCAACATGAAAATAAGTTGTAACAATTGGAGGCTTCATTCTTAACTCATTCAAACTTGAAAACAACTTGTATCTTCATTCTTGACCCGTTTGTACATGGATACAACTTGTAAACTCTTGTAGGATCATTCTTAGCTCGTTTGAAGATGAAAACAAATCGTTGCAATTTGAGCCTTCATTCTTGACTCATTCGAACTTGAAACAACTTGTAGTTTCACTCTTGACCCGTTTGTACATGGAACCAACTTGTAAACTCTTGTAGGATCATTCTTAGGTCGTTTGAACATGAAAACAATTCATAGCAATTTAAGGCTTCATTCTTGACTCGTTCAAACTTGAAAACAACTTGTATCTTCATTCTTGACCTGTTTGTTCATGGATACAACTTGTAAACTCTGGCAGGATCATTCTTAGCTCATTTGAACATGAAAACAATTCGTTGCAATTTGAGCCTTCATTCTTGACTCGTTCGAACTTGAAAACAACTTGTAGCTTCATTCTTGACCCGTTTGTACATGGAAACAACCTGTAAACTCTTGTAGGATCATTCTTAACTCATTTGAACATGAAAAAATTTCGTAGCAATTTGAGGCTTCATTCTTAACTCGTTCGAACATTAAAACAACTTGTAGCTTCATTCTTAATCCATTTGTACATGGAAACAACTTGTAAACCCTTGTAGGAGCATTATTGGCTCGTTTGAACATGAAAACAAGTTGCAACAATTTGAGGCTTCATTCTTCACTCGTTCAAACTTGAAAACAACTTAGAGCTTCATTGTTGACCCGTTTGTACAAGGAAACAACTTGTAAAACTCTTGTAAGATCATTCTTAGCTCGTTTGAACATGAAAACATTTCATAGCAATTTAAGGCTTCATTCTTGACACGTTGGAACTTGAAAACAACTTGTAGCTTCATTTTTGACCCGTTTTTACATGAAAACAACTTGTAAACTCTTCTAGGATCATTCTTAACTCATTTGAACATGAAAACAATTCATAGCAATCTAAGGCTTCATTCTTTACTCGTTCGAACTTAAAAACAACTTGTAGCTTCATTCTTGACCCGTTTGTACATGGAAACAACTTGTAAACTCTTCTAGGATCATTCTTAACTCATTTGAACATGAAAATAAGTTGTAACAATTGGAGGCTTCATTCTTAACTCGTTCGAACATTAAAACAACTTGTAGCTTCATTTTTAATCCGTTTGTACATGGAAACAACTTGTAAACCCTTATAGGAGCATTATTGGCACGTTTGAACATGAAAACAAGTTGCAACAATTTGAGGCTTCATTCTTCACTCGTTCAAACTTGAAAACAACTTGTAGCTTCATTCTTGACCCGTTTGTACTTGGAAAAAACTTGTAAACTCTTGTAGGATCATTCTTAGCTCGTTTGAACATGAAAATAATTCATAGGAATTTAAGGCTTCATTCTTGACTCGTTTGAACTTGAAAACAACTTGTAGCTTCATTCTTGACCCGCTTGTACATGGAAACAACTTGTAAACTCTTGTAGGATCATTCTTAACTTATTTGAACATGAAAACAATTCGTAGCAATTTGAGGCTATAACTCGTTCGAACTTGAAAACAACTTGTAGCTTCATTCTTGACCCGTTTGTACATGGAAACAACTTGTAAACTCTTTTAGGATCATTCTTAACTCATTTCAACATGAAAATAAGTTGTAACAATTGGAGGCTTCATTCTTAACTCGTTCAAACTTGAAAACAACTTGTATCTTCATTCTTGACCCGTTTGTACATGGATACAACTTGTAAACTCTTGTAGGATCATTCTTAGCTCGTTTGAAGATGAAAACAAATCGTTGCAATTTGAGCCTTGATTCTTGACTCGTTCGAACTTGAAAACAACTTGTAGTTTCATTCTTGACCCGTTTGTACATGGAAACAACTTGTAAACTCTTGTAGGATCATTCTTAGCTCGTTTGAACATGAAAACAATTCATAGCAATTTAAGGCTTCATTCTTGACTCGTTCAAACTTGAAAACAACTTGTATCTTCATTCTTGACCCGTTTGTACATGGATACAACTTGTAAACTCTGGCAGGATCATTCTTAGCTCGTTTGAACATGAAAACAATTCGTTGCAATTTGAGCCTTCATTCTTGACTCGTTCGAACTTGAAACAACTTGTAGTTTCATTCTTGACCCGTTTGTACATGGAACCAACTTGTAAACTCTTGTAGGATCATTCTTAGGTCGTTTGAACATGAAAACAATTCATAGCAATTTAAGGCTTCATTCTTGACTCGTTCAAACTTGAAAACAACTTGTATCTTCATTCTTGACCCGTTTGTTCATGGATACAACTTGTAAACTCTGGCAGGATCATTCTTAGCTCATTTGAACATGAAAACAATTCGTTGCAATTTGAGCCTTCATTCTTGACTCGTTCGAACTTGAAAACAACTTGTAGCTTCATTCTTGACCCGTTTGTACATGGAAACAACTTGTAAACTCTTGTTGGATCATTCCTAGCTCGTTTGAACATGAAAACATTTCATAGCAATTTAAGGCTTTATTCTTGACACGTTGGAACTTGAAAACAACATGTAGCTTCATTCTTGACCCGTTTGTACATGAAAACAACTTGTAAACTCTTGTAGGATCATTCTTAACTCATTTGAACATGAAAAAATTTCGTAGCAATTTGAGACTTCATTTTTAACTCGTTCGAACATTAAAACAACTTGTAGCTTCATTCTTAATCCATTTGTACATGGAAACAACTTGTAAACCCTTGTAGGAGCATTATTGGCTCGTTTGAACATGAAAACAAGTTGCAACAATTTGAGGCTTCATTCTTCACTCGTTCAAACTTGAAAACAACTTAGAGCTTCATTGTTGACCCGTTTGTACAAGGAAACAACTTGTAAAACTCTTGTAAGATCATTCTTAGCTCGTTTGAACATGAAAACATTTCATAGCAATTTAAGGCTTCATTCTTGACACGTTGGAACTTGAAAACAACTTGTAGCTTCATTTTTGACCCGTTTTTACATGAAAACAACTTGTAAACTCTTCTAGGATCATTCTTAACTCATTTGAACATGAAAACAATTCATAGCAATCTAAGGCTTCATTCTTGACTCGTTCGAACTTAAAAACAACTTGTAGCTTCATTCTTGACCCGTTTTTACATGAAAACAACTTGTAAACTCTTCTAGAATCATTCTTAACTAATTTGAACATGAAAACAAATCATAGCAATTTAAGGCTTCATTCTGGACTCGTTCGAACTTAAAAACAACTTGTAGCTTTATTCTTGACCCGTTTGTACATGGAAACGACTTGTAAACTCTTCTAGGATCATTCTTAACTCATTTGAACATGATAATAAATTGTAACAATTGGAGGCTTCATTCTTAACTCGTTCGAACATTAAAACAACTTGTAGCTTCATTCCTAATCCGTTTGTACTTAGAAACAACTTGTAAACCCTTGTAGGAGCATTATTGGCTCATTTGAACATAAAAACAAGTTGCAACAATTTGAGGCTTCATTCTTCACTCGTTCGAACTTGAAAACAACTTGTAGCTTCATTCTTGACCCGTTTGTACATGGAAAAAACTTGTAAACTCTTGTAGGATCATTCTTAGCTCGTTTGAACATGAAAATAATTCATAGCAATTTAAGGCTTCATTCTTGACTCGTTCGAACTTGAAAACAACTTGTAGCTTCATTCTTGACCCGTTTGTACATGGAAACAACTTGTAAACTCTTTTAGGATCATTTTTAACTCATTTCAACATGAAAATAAGTTGTAACAATTGGAGGCTTCATTCTTAACTCGTTCAAACTTGAAAACAACTTGTATCTTCATTCTTAACCCGTTTGTACATGGATACAACTTGTAAACTCTTGTAGGATCATTCTTAGCTCGTTTGAAGATGAAAACAAATCGTTGCAATTTGAGCCTTGATTCTTGACTCGTTCGAACTTGAAAACAGCTTGTAGTTTCATTCTTGACCCGTTTGTACATGGAAACAACTTGTAAACTCTTGTAGGATCATTCTTAGCTCGTTTGAACATGAAAACAATTCATAGCAATTTAAGGCTTCATTCTTGACTCGTTCAAACTTGAAAACAACTTGTATCTTCATTCTTGACCCGTTTGTACATGGATACAACTTGTAAACTCTGGCCGGATCATTCTTAGCTCGTTTGAACATGAAAACAATTCGTTGCAA
This sequence comes from Oenanthe sinensis, assembly GCA_028671895.1. Lineage (NCBI taxonomy): Eukaryota > Viridiplantae > Streptophyta > Magnoliopsida > Apiales > Apiaceae > Oenanthe > Oenanthe sinensis. Next base: position 28,752,405 of record CM053799.1, on the reverse strand, counting down.
TTTGAGCCTTCATTCTTGACTCGTTCGAACTTGAAAACAACTTGTAGCTTCATTCTTGACCCGTTTGTACATGGAAACAACTTGTAAACTCTTGTAGGATCATTCCTAGCTCGTTTGAACATGAAAACATTTCATAGCAATTTAAGGCTTTATTCTTGACACGTTGGAACTTGAAAACAACATGTAGCTTCATTCTTGACCCGTTTGTACATGAAAACAACTTGTAAACTCTTGAAGGATCATTCTTAGCTCGTTTGAACATGAAAATAATTCATAGCAATTTAAGGCTTCATTCTTGACTCGTTCGAACTTGAAAACAACTTGTAGCTTCATTCTTGACCCGCTTGTACATGGAAACAACTTGTAAACTCTTTTACGATCATTTTTAAATCATTTGAACATGAAAATAAGTTTTAACAATTGGAGGCTTCATTCTTAACTCGTTCAAACTTGAAAACAACTTGTATCTTCATTCTTGACCCGTTTGTACATGGATACAACTTGTAAACTCTTGTAGGATCATTCTTAACTCATTTGAACATTAAAATAAGTTGTAACAGTTGGAGGCTTCATTCTTAACTCGTTCGAACATTAAAACAACTTGTAGCTTCATTCTTAATCCGTTTGTACATGGAAACAACTTGTAAACCCTTGTAGGAGCATTATTGGCTCGTTTGAACATGAAAACAAGTTGCAACAATTTGAGGCTTCATTCTTCACTCGTTCAAACTTGAAAACAACTTGTAGCTTCATTCTTGACCCGTTTGTACTTGGAAAAAACTTGTAAACTCTTGTAGGATCATTCTTAGCTCGTTTGAACATGAAAATAATTCATAGCAATTTAAGGCTTCATTCTTGACTCGTTTGAACTTGAAAACAACTTGTAGCTTCATTCTTGACCCGTTTGTACATGGAAACAACTTGTAAACTCTTTTAGGATCATTCTTAACTCATTTCAACATGAAAATAAGTTGTAACAATTGGAGGCTTCATTCTTAACTCTTTCAAACTTGAAAACAACTTGTATCTTCATTCTTGACCCGTTTGTACATGGATACAACTTGTAAACTCTTGTAGGATCATTCTTAGCTCGTTTGAACATGAAAACAATTCGTAGCAATTTGAGCCTTCATTCTTGACTCATTCGAACTTGAAACAACTTGTAGTTTCATTCTTGACCCGTTTGTACATGGAACCAACTTGTAAACTCTTGTAGGATCATTCTTAGGTCGTTTGAACATGAAAACAATTCATAGCAATTTAAGGCTTCATTCTTGACTCGTTCAAACTTGAAAACAACTTGTATCTTCATTCTTGACCCGTTTGTACATGGATACAACTTGTAAACTCTGGCCGGATCATTCTTAGCTCGTTTGAACATGAAAACAATTCGTTGCAATTTGAGCCTTCATTCTTGACTCGTTCGAACTTGAAAACAACTTGTAGCTTCATTCTTGACCCGTTTGTACATGGAAACAACTTGTAAACTCTTGTAGGATCATTCCTAGCTCGTTTGAACATGAAAACATTTCATAGCAATTTAAGGCTTTATTCTTGACACGTTGGAACTTGAAAACAACATGTAGCTTCATTCTTGACCCGTTTGTACATGAAAACAACTTGTAAACTCTTGAAGGATCATTCTTAGCTCGTTTGAACATGAAAATAATTCATAGCAATTTAAGGCTTCATTCTTGACTCGTTCGAACTTGAAAACAACTTGTAGCTTCATTCTTGACCCGCTTGTACATGGAAACAACTTGTAAACTCTTTTACGATCATTTTTAAATCATTTGAACATGAAAATAAGTTTTAACAATTGGAGGCTTCATTCTTAACTCGTTCAAACTTGAAAACAACTTGTATCTTCATTCTTGACCCGTTTGTACATGGATACAACTTGTAAACTCTTGTAGGATCATTCTTAACTCATTTGAACATTAAAATAAGTTGTAACAGTTGGAGGCTTCATTCTTAACTCGTTCGAACATTAAAACAACTTGTAGCTTAATTCTTAATCCGTTTGTACATGGAAACAACTTGTAAACCCTTGTAGGAGCATTATTGGCTCGTTTGAACATGAAAACAAGTTGCAACAATTTGAGGCTTCATTCTTCACTCGTTCAAACTTGAAAACAACTTGTAGCTTCATTCTTGACCCGTTTGTACTTGGAAAAAACTTGTAAACTCTTGTAGGATCATTCTTAGCTCGTTTGAACATGAAAATAATTCATAGCAATTTAAGGCTTCATTCTTGACTCGTTTGAACTTGAAAACAACTTGTAGCTTCATTCTTGACCCGTTTGTACATGGAAACAACTTGTAAACTCTTTTAGGATCATTCTTAACTCATTTCAACATGAAAATAAGTTGTAACAATTGGAGGCTTCATTCTTAACTCTTTCAAACTTGAAAACAACTTGTATCTTCATTCTTGACCCGTTTGTACATGGATACAACTTGTAAACTCTTGTAGGATCATTCTTAGCTCGTTTGAACATGAAAACAATTCGTAGCAATTTGAGCCTTCATTCTTGACTCATTCGAACTTGAAACAACTTGTAGTTTCATTCTTGACCCGTTTGTACATGGAACCAACTTGTAAACTCTTGTAGGATCATTCTTAGGTCGTTTGAACATGAAAACAATTCATAGCAATTTAAGGCTTCATTCTTGACTCGTTCAAACTTGAAAACAACTTGTATCTTCATTCTTGACCCGTTTGTTCATGGATACAACTTGTAAACTCTGGCAGGATCATTCTTAGCTCATTTAAACATGAAAACAATTCGTTGCAATTTGAGCCTTCATTCTTGACTCGTTCGAACTTGAAAACAACTTGTAGCTTCATTCTTGACCCGTTTGTACATGGAAACAACTTGTAAACTCTTGTAGGATCATTCCTAGCTCGTTTGAACATGAAAACATTTCATAGCAATTTAAGGCTTTATTCTTGACACGTTGGAACTTGAAAACAACATGTAGCTTCATTCTTGACCCGTTTGTACATGAAAACAAATTGTAAACTCTTGTAGGATCATTCTTAACTCATTTGAACATGAAAAAATTTCGTAGCAATTTGAGGCTTCATTCTTAACTCGTTCGAACATTAAAACAACTTGTAGCTTCATTCTTAATCCATTTGTACATGGAAACAACTTGTAAACCCTTGTAGGAGCATTATTGGCTCGTTTGAACATGAAAACAAGTTGCAACAATTTGAGGCTTCATTCTTCACTCGTTCAAACTTGAAAATAACTTAGAGCTTCATTGTTGACCCGTTTGTACAAGGAAACAACTTGTAAAACTCTTGTAAGATCATTCTTAGCTCGTTTGAACATGAAAACATTTCATAGCAATTTAAGGCTTCATTCTTGACACGTTGGAACTTGAAAACAACTTGTAGCTTCATTTTTGACCCGTTTTTACATGAAAACAACTTGTAAACTCTTCTAGGATCATTCTTAACTCATTTGAACATGAAAACAATTCATAGCAATCTAAGGCTTCATTCTTGACTCGTTCGAACTTAAAAACAACTTGTAGCTTCATTCTTGACCCGTTTTTACATGAAAACAACTTGTAAACTCTTCTAGGATCATTCTTAACTAATTTGAACATGAAAACAAATCATAGCAATTTAAGGCTTCATTCTGGACTCGTTCGAACTTAAAAACAACTTGTAGCTTTATTCTTGACCCGTTTGTACATGGAAACGACTTGTAAACTCTTCTAGGATCATTCTTAACTCATTTGAACATGATAATAAATTGTAACAATTGGAGGCTTCATTCTTAACTCGTTCGAACATTAAAACAACTTGTAGCTTCATTCCTAATCCGTTTGTACTTAGAAACAACTTGTAAACCCTTGTAGGAGCATTATTGGCTCATTTGAACATAAAAACAAGTTGCAACAATTTGAGGCTTCATTCTTCACTCGTTCGAACTTGAAAACAACTTGTAGCTTCATTCTTGACCCGTTTGTACATGGAAAAAACTTGTAAACTCTTGTAGGATCATTCTTAGCTCGTTTGAACATGAAAATAATTCATAGCAATTTAAGGCTTCATTCTTGACTCGTTCGAACTTGAAAACAACTTGTAGCTTCATTCTTGACCCGTTTGTACATGGAAACAACTTGTAAACTCATTTAGGATCATTTTTAACTCATTTCAACATGAAAATAAGTTGTAACAATTGGAGGCTTCATTCTTAACTCGTTCAAACTTGAAAACAACTTGTATCTTCATTCTTAACCCGTTTGTACATGGATACAACTTGTAAACTCTTGTAGGATCATTCTTAGCTCGTTTGAAGATGAAAACAAATCGTTACAATTTGAGCCTTGATTCTTGACTCGTTCGAACTTGAAAACAGCTTGTAGTTTCATTCTTGACCCGTTTATACATGGAAACAACTTGTAAACTCTTGTAGGATCATTCTTAGCTCGTTTGAACATGAAAACAATTCATAGCAATTTAAGGCTTCATTCTTGACTCGTTCAAACTTGAAAACAACTTGTATCTTCATTCTTGACCCGTTTGTACATGGATACAACTTGTAAACTCTGGCCGGATCATTCTTAGCTCGTTTGAATATGAAAACAATTCGTTGCAATTTGAGCCTTCATTCTTGACTCATTCGAACTTGAAAACAACTTGTAGCTTCATTCTTGACCCGTTTGTACATGGAAACAACTTGTAAACTCTTGTAGGATCATTCCTAGCTCGTTTGAACATGAAAACATTTCATAGCAATTTAAGGCTTTATTCTTGACACGTTGGAACTTGAAAACAACATGTAGCTTCATTCTTGACCCGTTTGTACATGAAAACAACTTGTAAACTCTTGAAGGATCATTCTTAGCTCGTTTGAACATGAAAATAATTCATAGCAATTTAAGGCTTCATTCTTGACTCGTTCGAACTTGAAAACAACTTGTAGCTTCATTCTTGACCCGCTTATACATGGAAACAACTTGTAAACTCTGTTACGATCATTTTTAAATCATTTGAACATGAAAATAAGTTTTAACAATTGGAGGCTTCATTCTTAACTCGTTCAAACTTGAAAACAACTTGTATCTTCATTCTTGACCCGTTTGTACATGGATACAACTTGTAAACTCTTGTAGGATCATTCTTAACTCATTTGAACATTAAAATAAGTTGTAACAGTTGGAGGCTTCATTCTTAACTCGTTCAAACTTGAAAACAACTTGTATCTTCATTCTTGACCCGTTTGTACATGGATACAACTTGTAAACTCTTGCAGGATCATTCTTAGCTCGTTTGAACATGAAAACAATTCGTTGCAATTTGAGCCTTCATTCTTAACTCGTTCAAACTTGAAAACAACTTGTATCTTCATTCTTGACCCGTTTGTACATGGATACAACTTGTAAACTCTTGCAGGATCATTCTTAGCTCGTTTGAACATGAAAACAATTCGTTGCAATTTGAGCCTTCATTCTTGACTCGTTCAAACTTGAAAACAACTTGTATCTTCATTCTTGACACGTTTGTACATGGATACAACTTGTAAACTCTTGCAGGATCATTCTTAGCTCGTTTGAACATGAAAACAATTCGTTGCAATTTGAGCCTTCATTCTTGACTCGTTCGAACTTGAAAACAACTTGTAGTTACATTCTTGACCCGTTTGTACATGAAAACAACTTGTAAACTCTTGTAGGATCATTCTTAACTCATTTGAACATGAAAAAAATTCGTAGCAATTTGAGGCTTCATTCTTAACTCGTTCGAACATTAAAACAACTTGTAGCTTCATTCTTAATCTGTTTGTACATGGAAACAACTTGTAAACCCTTGTAGGAGCATTATTGGCTCATTTGAACATGAAAACAAGTTGCAAAAATTTGAGGATTCATTCTTCACTCGTTCAAACTTGAAAACAACTTAGAGCTTCATTGTTGACCCGTTTGTATAAGGAAACAACTTGTAAACTCTTCTAGGATCATTCCTAGCTCGTTTGAACATGAAAACATTTCATAGCAATTTAAGGCTTCATTCTTGACACGTTGGAACTTTAAAACAACTTGTAGCTTCATTCTTGACCCGTTTTTACATGAAAACAACTTGTAAACTCTTCTAGGATCATTCTTAACTCATTTGAACATGAAAACAAATCATAGCAATTTAAGGCTTCATTCTGGACTCGTTCGAACTTAGAAACAACTTGTAGCTTCATTCTTGACCCTTTTGTACATGGAAACGACTTGTAAACTCTTCTAGGATCATTCTTAACTCATTTGAACATGATAATAAATTGTAACAATTGGAGGCTTCATTCTTAACTCGTTCGAACATTAAAACAACTTGTAGCTTCATTCTTAATCCGTTTGTACTTGGAAACAACTTGTCAACCCTTGTAGGAGCATTATTGGCTCATTTGAACATGAAAACAAGTTGCAACAATTTGAGGCTTCATTCTTCACTCGTTCGAACTTGAAAACAACTTGTAGCTTCATTCTTGACCCGTTTGTACATGGAAAAAACTTGTAAACTCTTGTAGGATCATTCTTAGCTCGTTTGAACATGAAAATAATTCATAGCAATTTAAGGCTTCATTCTTGACTCGTTCGAACTTGAAAACAACTTGTAGCTTCATTCTTGACCCGTTTGTACATGGAAATAACTTGTAAACTCTTTTAGGATCATTCTTAACTCATTTCAACATGAAAATAAGATGTAACAATTGGACGCTTCATTCTTAACTCGTTCAAACTTGAAAACAACTTGTATCTTCATTCTTGACCCGTTTGTACATGGATACAACTTGTAAACTCTTGTAGGATCATTCTTAGCTCGTTTGAAGATGAAAACAAATCGTTGTAATTTGAGCCTTGATTCTTGACTCGTTCGAACTTGAAAACAACTTGTAGTTTCATTCTTGACCCGTTTGTACATGGAAACAACTTGTAAACTCTTGTAGGATCATTCTTAGCTCGTTTGAACATGAAAACAATTCATAGCAATTTAAGGCTTCATTCTTGACTCGTTTAAACTTGAAAACAACTTGTATCTTCATTCTTGACCCGTTTGTACATGGATACAACTTGTAAACTCTGGCAGGATGATTCTTAGCTCGTTTGAACATGAAAACAATTCGTTGCAATTTGAGCCTTCATTCTTGACTCGTTCGAACTTGAAAACAACTTGTAGCTTCATTCTTGACCCGTTTGTACATGGAAACAACTTGTAAACTCTTGTAGGATCATTCCTAGCTCGTTTGAACATGAAAACATTTCATAGCAATTTAAGGCTTTATTCTTGACACGTTGGAACTTGAAAACAACATGTAGCTTCATTCTTGACCCGTTTGTACATGAAAACAACTTGTAAACTCTTGTAGGATCATTCTTAGCTCGTTTGAACATGAAAATAATTCATAGCAATTTAAGGCTTCATTCTTGACTCGTTCGAACTTGAAAACAACTTGTAGCTTCATTCTTGACCCGCTTGTACATGGAAACAACTTGTAAACTCTTGTAGGATCATTCTTAACTCGTTTGAACATGAAAATAATTCATAGCAATTTAAGGCTTCATTCTTGACTCGTTTGAACTTGAAAACAACTTGTAGCTTCATTCTTGACCCGCTTGTACATGGAAACAACTTGTAAACTCTTTTAGGATCATTCTTAACTCATTTGAACATGAAAATATGTTGTAACAATTGGAGGCTTCATTCTTAACTCGTTCAAACTTGAAAACAACTTGTATCTTCATTCTTGACCCGTTTGTACATGGATACAACTTGTAAACTCTTGCAGGATCATTCTTAGCTCGTTTGAACATGAAAACAATTCGTTGCAATTTGAGCCTTCATTCTTAACTCGTTCAAACTTGAAAACAACTTGTATCTTCATTCTTGACCCGTTTGTACATGGATACAACTTGTAAACTCTTGCAGGATCATTCTTAGCTCGCTTGAACATGAAAACAATTCGTTGCAATTTGAGCCTTCATTCTTGACTCGTTCAAACTTGAAAACAACTTGTATCTTCATTCTTGACCCGTTTGTACATGGAAAAAACTTGTAAACTCTTGTAGGATCATTCTTAGCTCGTTTGAACATGAAAACAATTCATAGCAATTTAAGGCTTCATTCTTGACTCGTTTAAACTTGAAAACAACTTGTATCTTCATTCTTGACCAGTTTGTACATGGATACAACTTGTAAACTCTGGCAGGATCATTCTTAGCTCGTTTGAACATGAAAACAATTCGTTGCAATTTGAGCCTTCATTCTTAACTCGTTCAAACTTGAAAACAACTTGTATCTTCATTCTTGACCCGTTTGTACATGGATACAACTTGTAAACTCTTGCAGGATCATTCTTAGCTCGCTTGAACATGAAAACAATTCGTTGCAATTTGAGGCTTCATTCTTCACTCGTTCAAACTTGAAAACAACTTGTAGCTTCATTCTTGACCCGTTTGTACATGGAAAAAACTTGTAAACTCTTGTAGGATCATTCTTAGCTCGTTTGAACATGAAAACAATTCATAGCAATTTAAGGCTTCATTCTTGACTCGTTTAAACTTGAAAACAACTTGTATCTTCATTCTTGACCCGTTTGTACATGGATACAACTTGTAAACTCTGGCAGGATCATTCTTAGCTCGTTTGAACATGAAAACAATTCGTTGCAATTTGAGCCTTCATTCTTGACACGTTGGAACTTGAAAATAACTTGTAGTTTCATTCTTGACCCGTTTGTTCATGGAAACAACTTGTAAACTCTTGTAGGATCATTCTTAGCTCGTTTGAACATGAAAACAATTCATAGCAATTTGAGGCTTCATTCTTAACTCGTTCGAACATTAAAACAACTTGTAGCTTCATTCTTAATCCATTTGTACATGGAAACAACTTGTAAACCCTTGTAGGAGCATTATTGGCTCGTTCGAATATGAAAACAAGTTGTAACAATTTGAGGCTTCATTCTTCACTCGTTCAAACTTGAAAACAACTTAGAGCTTCATTGTTGACCCGTTTGTACAAGGAAACAACTTGTAAAACTCTTGTAAGATCATTCTTAGCTCGTTTGAACATGAAAACATTTCATAGCAATTTAAGGCTTCATACTTGACACGTTGGAACTTGAAAACAACTTGTAGCTTCATTGTTGACCCGTTTTTACATGAAAACAACTTGTAAACTCTTCTAGGATCATTCTTAACTCATTTGAACATGAAAACAATTCATAGCAATTTAAGGCTTCATTCTTGACTCGTTTGAACTTGAAAACAACTTGTAGCTTCATTTTTAATCCGTTTGTACATGGAAACAACTTGTAAACCCTTGTAGGAGCATTATTGGCACGTTTGAACATGAAAACAAGTTGCAACAATTTGAGGCTTCATTCTTCACTCGTTCAAACTTGAAAACAACTTGTAGCTTCATTCTTGACCCGTTTGTACTTGGAAAAAACTTGTAAACTCTTGTAGGATCATTCTTAGCTCGTTTGAACATGAAAATAATTCATAGCAATTTAAGGCTTCATTCTTGACTCGTTTGAACTTGAAAACAACTTGTAGCTTCATTCTTGACCCGCTTGTACATGGAAACAACTTGTAAACTCTTTTAGGATCATTCTTTACTCATTTGAACATGAAAATATGTTGTAACAATTGGAGGCTTCATTCTTAACTCGTTCAAACTTGAAAACAACTTGTATCTTCATTCTTGACCCGTTTGTACATGGATACAACTTGTAAACTCTTGCAGGATCATTCTTAGCTCGTTTGAACATGAAAACAATTCGTTGCAATTTGAGCCTTCATTCTTAACTCGTTCAAACTTGAAAACAACTTGTATCTTCATTCTTGACCCGTTTGTACATGGATACAACTTGTAAACTCTTGCAGGATCATTCTTAGCTCGCTTGAACATGAAAACAATTCGTTGCAATTTGAGCCTTCATTCTTGACTCGTTCAAACTTGAAAACAACTTGTATCTTCATTCTTGACCCGTTTGTACATGGATACAACTTGTAAACTCTTGCAGGATCATTCTTAGCTCGTTTGAACATGAAAACAATTCGTTGCAATTTGAGCCTTCATTCTTGACTCGTTCGAACTTGAAAACAACTTGTAGTTACATTCTTGACCCGTTTGTACATGAAAACAACTTGTAAACTCTTGTAGGATCATTCTTAACTTATTTGAACATGAAAAAAATTCGTAGCAATTTGAGGCTTCATTCTTAACTCGTTCGAACATTAAAACAACTTGTAGTTTCATTCTTGACCCGATTGTTCATGGAAACAACTTGTAAACACTTGTAGGATCATTCTTAGCTCGTTTGAACATGAAAACTATTCATAGCAATTTAAGGCTTCATTCTTGACTCGTTCGAACTTAAAAACAACTTGTAGCTTCATTCTTAATCCGTTTGTACATGGAAACAACTTGTAAACCCTTGTAGGAGCATTATTGGCTCGTTCGAATATGAAAACAAGTTGTAACAATTTGAGGCTTCATTCTTCACTCGTTCAAACTTGAAAACAACTTAGAGCTTCATTGTTGACCCGTTTGTACAAGGAAACAACTTGTAAACTCTTGTAAGATCATTCTTAGCTCGTTTGAACATGAAAACATTTCATTGCAATTTAAGGCTTCATTCTTGACACGTTGGAACTTGAAAACAACTTGTAGCTTCATTTTTGACCCGTTTTTACATGAAAACAACTTGTAAACTCTTCTAGGATCATTCTTAACTCATTTGAACATGAAAACAATTCATAGCAATCTAAGGCTTCATTCTTGACTCGTTCGAACTTAAAAACAACTTGTAGCTTCGTTCTTGACCCGTTTGTACATGGAAACGACTTGTAAACTCTTATAGGATCATTCTTAACTCATTTGAACATGATAATAAATTGTAACAATTGGAGGCTTCATTCTTAACTCGTTCGAACATTAAAACAACTTGTAGCTTCATTCTTAATCCGTTTGTACTTGGAAACAACTTGTAAACCCTTGTAGGAGCATTATTGGCTCGTTTGAACATGAAAACAAGTTGCAACAATTTGAGGCTTCATTCTTCACTCGTTCGAACTTGAAAACAACTTGTAGCTTTATTCTTGACCCGTTTGTACTTGGAAAAAACTTGTAAACTCTTGTAGGATCATTCTTAGCTCGTTTGAACATGAAAATAATTCATAGCAATTTAAGGCTTCATTCTTGACTCGTTTGAACTTGAAAACAACTTGTAGCTTCATTCTTGACCCGCTTGTACATGGAAACAACTTGTAAACTCCTTTAGGATCATTCTTAACTCATTTGAACATGAAAATAAATTGTAACAATTGGAGGCTTCATTCTTAACTCGTTCAAACTTGAAAACAACTTGTATCTTCATTCTTGACCCGTTTGTACATGGATACAACTTGTAAACTCTTGCAGGATCATTCTTAGCTCGTTTGAACATGAAAACAATTCGTTGCAATTTGAGCCTTCATTCTTGACACGTTCGAACTTGAAAACAACTTGTAGTTACATTCTTGACCCGTTTGTACATGAAAACAACTTGTAAACTCTTGTAGGATCATTCTTAACTCATTTGAACATGAAAAAAATTCATAGCAATTTGAGGCTTCATTCTTAACTCGTTCGAACATTAAAACAACTTGTAGCTTCATTCTTAATCCGTTTGTACATGGAAACAACTTGTAAACCCTTGTAGGAGCATTATTGGCTCATTTGAACATAAAAACAAGTTGCAACAATTTGAGGATTCATTCTTCACTCGTTCAAACTTGAAAACAACTTAGAGCTTCATTGTTGACCCGTTTGTATAAGGAAACAACTTGTAAACTCTTCTAGGATCATTCCTAGCTCGTTTGAACATGAAAACATTTCATAGCAATTTAAGGCTTCATTCTTGACACGTTGGAACTTGAAAACAACTTGTAGCTTCATTCTTGACCCGTTTTTACATGAAAACAACTTGTAAACTCTTCTAGGATCATTCTTAACTCATTTGAACATGAAAACAATTCATAGCAATTTAAGGCTTCATTCTTGACTCGTTCGAACTTAAAAACAACTTGTAGCTTCATTCTTTACCCGTTTATACATGGAAACGACTTGTAAACTCTTCTAGGATCATTCTTAACTCATTTGAACATGATAATAAATTGTAACAATTGGAGGCTTCATTCTTAACTCGTTCGAACATTAAAACAACTTGTAGCTTCATTCTTAATCCATTTGTACTTGGAAACAACTTGTAAACCCTTGTAGGAGCATTATTGGCTCATTTGAACATGAAAACAAGTTGCAACAATTTGAGGCTTCATTCTTCACTCGTTCGAACTTGAAAACAACTTGTAGCTTCATTCTTGACCCGTTTGTACATGGAAAAAACTTGTAAACTCTTGTAGGATCATTCTTAGCTCGTTTGAACATGAAAATAATTCATAGCAATTTAAGGCTTCATTCTTGACTCGTTCGAACTTGAAAACAACTTGTAGCTTCATTCTTGACCCGCTTGTACATGGAAACAACTTGTAAACTCTTTTAGGATCATTCTTAACTCATTTGAACATGAAAATAAGTTGTAACAATTGGAGGCTTCATTCTTAACTCGTTCAAACTTGAAAACAACTTGTATCTTCATTCTTGACCCATTTGTACATGGATACAACTTGTAAACTCTTGCAGGATCATTCTTAGCTCGTTTGAACATGAAAACAATTCGTTGCAATTTGAGCCTTCATTCTTGACACGTTCGAACTTGAAAACAACTTGTAGTTACATTCTTGACCCGTTTGTACATGAAAACAACTTGTAAACTCTTGTAGGATCATTCTTAACTTATTTGAACATGAAAAAAATTCGTAGCAATTTGAGGCTTCATTCTTAACTCGTTCGAACATTAAAACAACTTGTAGTTTCATTCTTGACCCGATTGTTCATGGAAACAACTTGTAAACACTTGTAGGATCATTCTTAGCTCGTTTGAACATGAAAACTATTCATAGCAATTTAAGGCTTCATTCTTGACTCGTTCGAACTTAAAAACAACTTGTAGCTTCATTCTTAATCCGTTTGTACATGGAAACAACTTGTAAACCCTTGTAGGAGCATTATTGGCTCGTTCGAATATGAAAACAAGTTGTAACAATTTGAGGCTTCATTCTTCACTCGTTCAAACTTGAAAACAACTTAGAGCTTCATTGTTGACCCGTTTGTACAAGGAAACAACTTGTAAACTCTTGTAAGATCATTCTTAGCTCGTTTGAACATGAAAACATTTCATTGCAATTTAAGGCTTCATTCTTGACACGTTGGAACTTGAAAACAACTTGTAGCTTCATTTTTGACCCGTTTTTACATGAAAACAACTTGTAAACTCTTCTAGGATCATTCTTAACTCATTTGAACATGAAAACAATTCATAGCAATCTAAGGCTTCATTCTTGACTCGTTCGAACTTAAAAACAACTTGTAGCTTCGTTCTTGACCCGTTTGTACATGGAAACGACTTGTAAACTCTTATAGGATCATTCTTAACTCATTTGAACATGATAATAAATTGTAACAATTGGAGGCTTCATTCTTAACTCGTTCGAACATTAAAACAACTTGTAGCTTCATTCTTAATCCGTTTGTACTTGGAAACAACTTGTAAACCCTTGTAGGAGCATTATTGGCTCGTTTGAACATGAAAACAAGTTGCAACAATTTGAGGCTTCATTCTTCACTCGTTCGAACTTGAAAACAACTTGTAGCTTTATTCTTGACCCGTTTGTACTTGGAAAAAACTTGTAAACTCTTGTAGGATCATTCTTAGCTCGTTTGAACATGAAAATAATTCATAGCAATTTAAGGCTTCATTCTTGACTCGTTTGAACTTGAAAACAACTTGTAGCTTCATTCTTGACCCGCTTGTACATGGAAACAACTTGTAAACTCCTTTAGGATCATTCTTAACTCATTTGAACATGAAAATAAATTGTAACAATTGGAGGCTTCATTCTTAACTCGTTCAAACTTGAAAACAACTTGTATCTTCATTCTTGACCCGTTTGTACATGGATACAACTTGTAAACTCTTGCAGGATCATTCTTAGCTCGTTTGAACATGAAAACAATTCGTTGCAATTTGAGCCTTCATTCTTGACACGTTCGAACTTGAAAACAACTTGTAGTTACATTCTTGACCCGTTTGTACATGAAAACAACTTGTAAACTCTTGTAGGATCATTCTTAACTCATTTGAACATGAAAAAAATTCATAGCAATTTGAGGCTTCATTCTTAACTCGTTCGAACATTAAAACAACTTGTAGCTTCATTCTTAATCCGTTTGTACATGGAAACAACTTGTAAACCCTTGTAGGAGCATTATTGGCTCATTTGAACATAAAAACAAGTTGCAACAATTTGAGGATTCATTCTTCACTCGTTCAAACTTGAAAACAACTTAGAGCTTCATTGTTGACCCGTTTGTATAAGGAAACAACTTGTAAACTCTTCTAGGATCATTCCGAGCTCGTTTGAACATGAAAACATTTCATAGCAATTTAAGGCTTCATTCTTGACACGTTGGAACTTGAAAACAACTTGTAGCTTCATTCTTGACCCGTTTTTACATGAAAACAACTTGTAAACTCTTCTAGGATCATTCTTAACTCATTTGAACATGAAAACAATTCATAGCAATTTAAGGCTTCATTCTTGACTCGTTCGAACTTAAAAACAACTTGTAGCTTCATTCTTTACCCGTTTATACATGGAAACGACTTGTAAACTCTTCTAGGATCATTCTTAACTCATTTGAACATGATAATAAATTGTAACAATTGGAGGCTTCATTCTTAACTCGTTCGAACATTAAAACAACTTGTAGCTTCATTCTTAATCCATTTGTACTTGGAAACAACTTGTAAACCCTTGTAGGAGCATTATTGGCTCATTTGAACATGAAAACAAGTTGCAACAATTTGAGGCTTCATTCTTCACTCGTTCGAACTTGAAAACAACTTGTAGCTTCATTCTTGACCCGTTTGTACATGGAAAAAACTTGTAAACTCTTGTAGGATCATTCTTAGCTCGTTTGAACATGAAAATAATTCATAGCAATTTAAGGCTTCATTCTTGACTCGTTCGAACTTGAAAACAACTTGTAGCTTCATTCTTGACCCGCTTGTACATGGAAACAACTTGTAAACTCTTTTAGGATCATTCTTAACTCATTTGAACATGAAAATAAGTTGTAACAATTGGAGGCTTCATTCTTAACTCGTTCAAACTTGAAAACAACTTGTATCTTCATTCTTGACCCGTTTGTACATGGATACAACTTGTAAACTCTTGCAGGATCATTCTTAGCTCTTTTGAACATGAAAACATTTCATAGCAGTTTAAGGCTTCATTCTTGACACGTTGGAACTTGAAAACAACTTGTAGCTTCATTCTTGACCCGTTTTGACATGAAAATAACTTGTAAACTCTTGTAGGATCATTCTTAACTCATTTGAACATGAAAAAAATTTGTTGCAATTTGAGGCTTCATTCTTAACTCGTTCGAACATTAAAACAACTTGTAGCTTCATTCTTAATCCGTTTGTACATGGAAACAACTTGTAAACCCTTGTAGGAGCATTATTGGCTCGTTTGAACAAGAAAATAAGTTTCAACAATTTGAGGCTTCATTCTTAACTCGTTCAAACTTGAAAACAACTTGTATCTTCATTCTTGACCCGTTTGTACATCGATACAACTTGTAAACTCTTGGAGGATCATTCTTAGCTCGTTTGAACATGAAAACAATTCGTTGCAATTTGAGCCTTCATTCTTGACTCGTTCGAACTTCAAACAACTTGTAGCTTCATTCTTGACTCGTTTGTACATGAAAACAACTTGTAAACTCTTGTAGGATCATTCTTAGCTCGTTTGAACATGAAAGCAATTCGTTGCAATTTGAGCCTTCATTCTTGACTCGTTCGAACTTGAAAATAACTTATTACTTCATTCTTGACCCGTTTGTACATGGAAACAACTTGTAAACTCTTGTAGGTTCATTCTTAGCTCGTTTGAACATGAAAACAATTCATAGCAATTTAAGGCATCATTCTCGACTCGTTGGAACTTGAAAACAACTTGTAGCTTCATTCTTGACCCGTTTGTACATGGAAACAACTTGTAAACTCTTCTAGGATCATTCTTAACTCATTTGAACATGAAAATAAGTTGTAACAATTGGAGGCTTCATTCTTAACTCGTTCAAACTTGAAAACAACTTGTATCTTCATTCTTGACCCGTTTGTACATGGATACAACTTGTAAACTCTTGCAGGATCATTCTTAGCTCGTTTGAACATGAAAACAATTCGTTACAATTTGAGCCTTCATTCTTGACTCGTTCGAACTTGAAAACAAATTGTAGTTTCATTCTTGACCAGTTTTTAGATGGAAACAACTTGTAAACTCTTGTAGGATCATTCTTAACTCGTTTGTTGGTCCCTGATATTGTAGAAGGGGGGTTGAATACAATATTTGAAAATTAATCGCGGAATGATTGGATTAAAAAAATATTATTTTAATTACTCGCGAAATATTAATTATAATGAAATACTTTTCAAGTGAAAGATATTATTTTAACTTGATTAGTATTACACAATTAATATTTAGAAAACTGTTATATAATTGATATAAAGTCTAGAACGAATTCGACATGAAGTGTTCGTGTTTAAACAATTATATTCAAACTCAGCACAGAAATATGTGAATATTACAATGCAGACAAATTACTGAATTTGATCTGTTTTTTTTTTCTAACTCTTAACAAGTTGAACAACAAACAAATGAAGCAAACATCTCATATTTATAGAGATTAGAAAAGGCTGCTATGACCTTTTCCAGCATGACTTAATTTCAAGAAAATAAGTCTGTATGACTTATTTTAACACTTGTATGACTTTCAAAAGACTGGGCATGACTTATTTCTGGTCGGTATGACTTATTAAATTTCGGTATGACTTATTGAAAGTCATATTCAGATTTTATTTAATTAAAACAAATCGGTATGACTTATTTTAAATAAACAAAATAAATCCAGCATGACCTTTTGATCTCAGAAATCTCGGTATGACTTTTGCTTCAGCCTGCTCGGTATGACTTATCTTTAACAGCTCGGTATGACTTATTTATAGTGCATATATATATATAAGAAACTCGGTATGACTTATTGATAAGTCATACTAGCAGTTTATATATATATATATAAGTCATTTTAAACCATTTCTTTTATAGTAAATTAATTCTACTTAATTTAATTAGTTAATTTATAAATTAAATTAATTTCAACTTGAATTAATTTAATTAGATAAATTAAATAATTAATTAACAATTGATAGTAGAATTAAAATACTATCTTTAGTCGCAGCCATGCTGATAGTCTTGAAATCTTCCTGTCTTTTCTTCGTCTTCTAATCTTGAAACCTCTTGAATTAAATGAAGAATAAATATTATATTAGTTGACATACAAATGTACTGTCTGGTTCATTAGTGTCATCCCAATAAATATTCTCCATTTAAATAACATTTAACTAGAGGCCTTCTGTCATTATTTCTTCTTCACTGTTTGCATTCTTCTTCTGGAATCTGCTTGTAGTAACCACTTGAAATCTTCTATATCTTCTGTCTTCAATAGAAGTACTACCACATTATTAATTTCACTGACGCTTGAACAAATAATTGAACTTCTTCCAGTGTTGAGTAGCAATCCTATAAAATACCTCTGATACTTGGATCCTTTGTGATTAGTTGACTGTCTTCGTCTTGATTCCTATTTAGTGTTTAGTATTTACTTCTCTTTATTAGTTAGAGCTGAGTTGCCATCTAATTATTACAAATAGGCCTAGTCATATGCCTTTCAATCTCCCCCTATTTGTTGTTAAACATTTAACACACAAATTCCTAGAGGATAACTCAACTAACAACTAAGAAAGTAGTACGACATTTAATGACTTGTAAATAATAAACAAAAGTTCTGGTTTTATATTTAACAATTTTCCAGATTCATACGTAAAAGATAAATACAAGATAGATGTTCCTCTAGCACTGAACAAATATTACAAAGTTTCTATCTTGTCCTATCTACGTCTTCAGTCTTCAGAAGTATCAACTTCACCTTCTTCCAGGGTTGTACTTTTATGCACAGGTGTCCTTGGTACCTCTTCAGTTACTGATTGTTCTGTTGTAGTGGCCTCTCCATACAACCTTCTTTGTTCAGCTCTTGCTAACTGCCACAGCACTTCCTGTTCAATAGGATCTACTATCTCTTCTTCTACATCAGATGGTTGTGTTGAATCTATCTTTGGAATTTGCCTGATGTATGAAGGAATTCTCTTTGATAGACAGTAGTTTCTTATCTTTTCTGCAGCATCCATTTTAGCTTGAGATTTGAAACCTTTTGACCTTAGCATCCTTTCAACTTGAATCATGTACTTAACTGTGTAGCCCTTAAAAGATTCCTCATTTAACTGCATGATTTGATACAACTTGTTTGAGAAAAATCTTACCTCATGAGGATCAAATAAGATCTGAGGACTAACAGCTGTGGCAAAGACTCTAAGTCTATCCCTGAGAAGTTCATTTTCTTCTGAGCTCCTCTTTATTTTGTTCAAGAACGTCCATATTACTGATAAACTTCTTTGCCTGGAAAACTCTAAGGAAATTCTGAATGTTCCATTCCTGTGTGTGTAGACTAGTATCCGCCAGTCTTCAAGAACGTGATCCACTAGGATAGTGATGTAGTCCACTTCCTCTTTCAGAGCTTTCATGAAGTTGTCAATGTTGTCATTTGACTTTTCTAGACGCTCAATTATTGATTTCAGATGCTTGTCTTCAAATGGACCCTTTTGTTGTTTGTCCATTATTTTTCTTGCAGTATCCCATTTCTTTCCAATCTTGAGCTGTACATCTCTCTTCTTTTCTCTGACTGCTATGGCCCAGAGATTTTGCTTTTCTTGGCTTTCTTCTCTTTCTGCCTTTGTTCTTTCTATGACTAGAGCTTTCAGATTTTCAGTTTTTGCATGACTTGCCTTGATGTCTTCTTTTAGTTTCTTCATTGCCTCTTCATAGGCTGGATCAACTTCTTTTTCTTCTGGAAACAGAAAATCTTCATCAAATGCAATCTCTTCCTCAGCTCTGCAGTAGTCAGGAAAGTTTGATTCATCATGAGCACTGTCATCAATGAATTTCTCTTGATCATAAAACTGTTTTTCTGGTTCTGGATCATACGATTGAAATTGATCTTCAGAGTACAGTTTATCTTTCCCTTTGTCTTGAGTAGAAGCCCCTCCATCTTTAGCTACTTTCTCCTTTGATTTCTCCCCCTTAGTTGAGGGATCCTCTTGAGTTTTAGAGGCTTCAAAAGATGTCAACATTTTCTGCATAGTCAGATAGATTTGCTTCATTCCTTCATTCAAATGTGTCATTCCATCATCCAGTTTGCTGAATCTTTGTGTAGAGATCTTTCATTTTCAATGATTGTTAATGTCAAGCTTTTCTCAACCTCATCAATCTTTTCATGTAATTTGATGACTTCTTTCATGTCTTCAGCAATAAGATTCTGTACACTCTGGATGTCTTGAGTTTTTAGAAGAATGGAGGTTTTGACATCATCAACATCTTTTCGGACTATTGTCAGCTGCTGTGTTACAGAGGCAGATGTAGATTTTTCTTCTGCTTGTGCTTTTACTTTTACCAACTCAGCCTGAACAATTTGCATTTCTTTCTGGAGAGCTTCCATTTTAGATAATAGAACACTGTGTGTGTGTGCACTCAGCTCACTTGCACTCCTGTTTATCTCACTATCACTCTGTGCATGTGTTTCACTTTGTGTTTGTCTCACATCACTCGTGTTTAGCTCCTTTCTAGATCCTGAAGCTGTACCTGCATATAGAACAATAGCTTTTGAAGAGTCAAAATGCCCTTCTGATGCCTGTGAAGGCGCGTCCTCAACAAGATTAACTTGAAGTGGCTCCGCTACTGACGTAGCTACTCCGTGAATGGAGTCCCATCTCCCTCTATGGAGTGGTTGCCTCTCAAATCCACCAGTGGATTCGAGACCTTTTAAAATCACTGGATGTAATATATCCAGGGGGGTCACCACCTTAGACAATGTAGTGTATGGCTCATTAGAGTCTGTGGTGCCCCTAAGTACCTCGGAGGGTATCTGATGCTGCACTGCATCGAAAATGTCGTGGTCCACATCATAGGTGGCATCCGACCAGTTTTTATTAAAAACATTTTCTTCAACAAATGTGCCCTCATGTGTTTGTGTAACTGCAAGCGGAGGTCCTGCTAGTGTGAGAGCTAGCAGTGTGCTTTCCTCACTATCTGAAGCTGTAGCCGAACAGCGAAGTAGATCACCTGGTTGAGCAAGTGTATCTAAAGAACCTTGGATGGCCATGTCAAAATCCATATCCCATTGAGAGGAAAAGGATGAGTCTGCAGGTGTCTCTGGTTGAAATTTAGATCTTTTAGATTGTGGAGACAGAGCTGCGGGTTCATTCACATCAGCACCAAGACCCCTAACTATTCTGACAGGTTTCTTCCTTTTTTTGACTTTTAGCGAAGAAGAGGATGAAGGAGAAATTGTTTGAGGTTCTAATTCAGCTGGGGGCGGAACCTGTGTGTTTTCAGGTTCGTAGCTGATATCCTGGAGTGTAAGAACACCATCATAGTCCGCCACAGATAAATCTAATAGTGCAGTAGATATTTCTATAGGTATTGAACTAGAAGATTGTGAGTGAGATATTACCTGTTGATCTTGTGCCACTTGATCGACATGCTGAGCAGCTTCAAGTAGAAGGTGCACAGGATGTTCTAATTGCATAGGCACTTGTTCTTGCTCTTGTTCCTGCACAGGATTAGCAATATGATCTAATATCTCAGCCATGTAATCTGTCCTTACCACTTGCACATTTTGAAACTTGGGGTTGTTGTGGAGCCTTGCAAATAAATGGTTCTGAGAAGTCGGAGATTCTTCTACAGGACCATTCTGAAATAAGGCTTTGTCTTCTTCCACCAACAAGTCATTCATAAACAGCATCAGGAACCTCGGATAGTAGACTTGAACATTCTGTTCCCTGCTTTCTGGTTTCCCCATTTTCCTTATAATTTCTTTCAGAAGCAACTTCCCAAAATTTATCCTCCTATTGTGAGCCACAGAATACCCAAAGATTTGCAGTAGTGAAGATATATTGTTGAAGTTGTTCTTTGTAGTGGGAGCAAACACTTTGGCTAACGCGTCAAAGAAATAGTCCCACTCACTTACCAACTTGGACTTTGTCATTCTTACCAAATTGATCTCACCCTGATATCTAATAGAATAGAAAAATTCTAGAATTTCTGGTACAGTGGGTGGATCCATGAAATTGTCAGTGGGAAAGCCCAAAATCCTGTTCACGTCCTCTTCAGTCACCATATATTCATGATCTCCTATGCTGAAAGAGAATTGAACTCTGTCTGCAGTACTCCTATTCCTTGCAGTAGAATACAGGGCCCTTAGTGCTAACACTTGCAACGGGGCGTTCAGAGTAATTGCAGTTCTGACGAGTGAATGTTCATTCAAAAAAATAATCCACGGTCGAAACCTCTCGACTGAACAATTCACCGGATTAAAATATCCAACAAAATTAGTTTTTACTAATTCGCAATAACCAGCCATATTCCTTTAAACTATTACAATTAAGAAAATTACAATGTGCGATTACAAATTAAAATTAACAATTACAAGCCAATAATTCAAAAATTACACTTGAAAAATTGAAACCCTAATTTCTATTAAAACCCAAATCGACTTTAATCAGTAAAACACTACACAACTGACTTAGGTCACAATTAACACCACTTGCTTCGATTTTTGACAAGAATAAGAACAATCACTGCGATTTTTGAAAAAAAAATGGGCAGAGTTTTGCTTGTTTTAGTCAATTATAACAAACTAGCAAGCAAGGAGCTTGAAATCAGCAAGTAACAGCAACTGAAATCAGTTGAAATGGATGAGAATCAATCGATTTCTTGTTAAAGACAAGCAACTGATCGGGTTGTGTGTATCAGTGTGTGTATGACTAATAGAACTGAGTATGACATATTGTAATATGACTTATATAATAGAAATAGTATTAACATGGGCTCGGTATGACTTATTAATAAGTCATACCGAGAAAATCAATTAAAAACAATAATAAAAATAAAAAAATACAAACTATTCTCGGTATGACTTTTATTGAACACTCTCGGTATGACTTTTTCTTTTAAACTTTCGGTATGACTTTTACTTGTTTTAAAAAGTCATGCCGAAAATTTAAATATAAAAGTCATGCTGATATTAAAATAAAAGTCATGCTGACAAGTAAAGATAAAATAGAATAATTACTTTTATTAATAATTGTTTCTAAATTCGAAATAAAATAACAAAAATCTTATTCGAATATTAGATAAATTATTAATTTTACAATAAATATTAACAAACAATATTCTACATACTAATAACTTATTAAAGACATATAATAAATATTTACATTATTAATTGTTTTAATTAATTTAAGAATTAAATTAACTCATGTTTGGATTAATTTAATAAGCAATTTAATTGAACAATTAATAACATACTCATTTATTTTACTATACAATAATAGTTAGACAAATATATATATTAATTTACATAATGCTTATAAATGCTTAATTTAAACAAAATTACTTATGCTTTAATTGAAACACTTATCTTCTAAGAATATTGATTTAATCTTAAGATAATTTTCCAAAAATTCATAAGCCCTAGGATTTTATTAATTCAAGTCTCATAAACTCTTTAAATATTAACATTTAATATTTATGAGCTTAAATTAACTCCTAGCAACCAAAAATTTAGCCATAGTTTAACATCCCTAATTCACTAACCAGCTTTGAGAAAGTGGATTCATCAAGTGGTTTTGTGAAGATGTCGGCTAATTGATCTTCCGTGGGTACAAAATGTAACACCACAGTTCCGTTCATGACATGCTCTCTGATAAAGTGATACCTTATGTCAATGTGCTTGGTTCGTGAATGTTGTACAGGATTGTTGGAAATAGCTATAGCACTTGTGTTGTCGCAGAAAATTGGAATTTTGTTCAACGCAAGTCCGTAGTCATTTAGCTGATTCCTGATCCACAAGATCTGTGCACAACAGCTACCTGCCGCAATGTATTCTGCTTCGGCTGTCGAGGTAGAAACTGAATGCTGTTTCTTGCTGTACCAGGAGATCAACCTTCGTCCTAGAAATTGACAGCTTCCAGAAGTACTTTTCCTGTCCATCCTGCACCCTGCATAATCTGAATCTGTATAGCCTATTAGGTCAAAACCTGTATCCTTAGGGTACCAAATACCTAGATTTGGTGTACCCTTTAGATATCTAAAAATCCGTTTAACAGCTATTAGATGAGATTCTTTTGGGTCAGATTGAAACCTTGCACATAAGCAAGTTGCGAACATTATGTCGGGTCTACTTGCAGTTAGATATAATAATGAGCCTATCATACCTCTGTAGCTTGTGATGTCAACTTTCTTACCAGTTTCATCTTTGTCAAGCTTCGTGGCTGTTGGCATTGGGGTTTTTGCCGGTGAAGAATCTTCTAGATTGTATTTTCTGAGAAGATCTCTTACGTACTTTGATTGGCAAATAAAAATCCCATCTTCCTTTTGCTTTACTTGCAATCCAAGGAAGAATGACAGCTCACCCATCATGCTCATTTCATATCTACTCTGCATTAACTTAGCAAATCTTTTGCATAGGTTTTCGTTAGTAGAACCAAATATAATATCGTCAACATACACTTGGACAAATATCATATCTTTTTCATGCAATTTATAAAAGAGAGTTTTATCTATGACACCTCTAATGAAACCATTTTCAAGTAAAAACACAGAGAGAGTGTCATACCATGTCCTCGGTGCTTGCTTGAGTCCATAGGGAGCTTTGAAAAGAAAATACACAAAATCAGCAAACTCTGGATTTTCAAAGCCAGGGGGCTGTTCCACATATACTTCCTCTTCTAGCTCTCCATTCAGAAATGCACTCTTCACATCCATTTGATAGACTTTGAAATTGGAATGTGCTGCGAATGCCAGAAATATTCTGATGGCTTCAAGTCTTGCAACTGGTGCGTAGGTCTCGTCATAATCAATTCCCTCTTCCTGGGAGTAACCCTTTGCAACCAGTCTGGCCTTGTTCCTTGTAACAATGCCATCACCGTCTAATTTGTTCCTGTATACCCATTTCGTGCCAATAATAGATCTATCTTTAGGCCTGGGTACCAGTGTCCAGACTTCTTGTCTTTCGAACTGATTGAGCTCTTCTTGCATGGCAAGAACCCAATCTGGATCAATTAGTGCATCTTCAATCTTCTTTGGTTCTTCTTGAGATAGAAAAACTGAGAATAAACATTCATTTGAAGTTGCACTTCTGGTTCTTACTCCAACATCTGGATCACCTATGATCAATTCAAAAGGATGATCTCTGCTCCATATCCTTTCCCTAGGTAGGTTTGATCTTGATGATTCGCCTCGAAATTCATTGTGATGTTGTGTTGTGCCAGTTGATCTTTCATCTCCCCCTGAGTTGCTGCCAGGATGACTCGTTGATCCACCACTGGTATTAGTAGAATCTCCAGTGTTGCCATTGTTTCCACCACTATTACCTGGATCATTACCATCATTGTTGTCATCATTTCCTGCTGCAACCTCAGGTTCTTCTTCGTCATCAGAATGTGAGTCTGGATAATTATCAAATTTTAATGACTCAGAAGAATCTTCAGTTTGGATACTTGGGAGTTTAGTGTCATCAAAAGTTACATTGACACTTTCCTTCACTTGGTGCTGATCAATTATGTAAACCCTATATGCTCTTCTCGAGTATCCGACAAAAATAGCTTCATGTGCCTTGGCCTCAAATTTGCCAATGCGTTCATCTCCATCTTTTAGCACAAAGCATTTGGCTCCAAATACATGAAAGTACTTGAGAGTTGGTTTCTTGCCAGCAATTAATTCATAGGGAGTTTTCATATGATCTTTGTTGATCAGAGTTCGATTCTGAGTATAACAAGCTGTATTAATTGCTTCAGCCCAGAAGTAGATAGGTAACCTTGATTCACTTAGCATAGTTCTTGCAGCTTCAATCAGGGTTCTATTTTTCCTTTCTACAACTCCATTTTGTTGCGGAGTTCTTGGTGCTGAATATTGCCTTGATATTCCCTTGTTTGAGCAGAAGTTATTCAGAACTTCATTTTTGAATTCTGTTCCATTATCTGATCTGATTGCCCGGACAGGTAACTTTGAATCTAACTCAATCAGCTTTATATGATCAATCACCAATTGTGGAGTTTCATCCTTAGAGTTCAAGAATAAAACCCATGTATATTTTGTGAAGTCATCCACAATCACTAAGGCGTATCTCTTCCTTGACATAGACAGAATATTTACTGGACCAAATAAATCCATGTGAAGGAGTTGAAGTGGTTCAGTGATGTTTGTAGTGTCTGTGCCTCTGTGAGTTGCTTTCTTTGACTTCCCTTTCTGACATGCCTCACACAATCCTTCTTGAGTAAATTCCATCGGAGGCAGTCCTCTCACCAAATCCCTCTTGACTAGAGAGTTCATTGTTTTGAAATTCAGGTGTGAGAGTTTCTTGTGCCATAGCCAACTATCTTCTGTTGAAGCTTTTGAATAAAAACAGTTTGCTTCAGCTTCAGTTCCCGAGTTGAAATCAGCTACGTACAAGTTTCCTTTCCTTACTCCACGCAAGGCTAGTTTGTCTTCTTTAGAGTGAGCTATTAAGCACTTCTCCTTGATAAAGTTTACTTTGTAACCTCTATCACAAAATTGACTGACGCTGAGTAGATTGTGCTTAAGTCCTTCCACCAAAGAGACATTTTCAATGATAACATTTCCTGTATTTAACTTGCCATAACCCGTAGTCATTCCTTTGCTGTTATCTCCAAAGGTGACGATTGGGCCAGCTCTCTCAACTACGTCTGATAGCAGGGCTCTATCTCCGGTCATATGCCTTGACGATCCGCTGTCCAGGATCCATATAACTCGGTTTACCTGTTTAACTCCCTGCAATTATCAAACGGATTAATTCGTCTTCGGAGCCCAAAATTGATTGGGCCCGGCATACTTAAAGAATTGACCTTTGTCTGCTTTGACAACAGATCCTTTTCGAACAACATCATTTTCTTCCTTGATTGTTCCTACCTTCCTATAAACAGTCTTAACAACTTTCTGTTTAGACTTAGGAATATATGATTCCTTCTTCTCAGGTGAAGGAGTCACAGTCTTGGATTTAGCAAATTTACTATTGATGTGTTGTCTAGGTGTCATGTTATCTTTCTTAGCTATCATGCGTTTGAAGTAAGCAGTCATAGCATTAAAGGCACATAACATGCAATTCATTATACCACAAGGTTTATGGAAAGCATCAATAGTAGGCATGTTATTCAATACAGTAGGAGGCTTAACAGATTCTACTTCAATTTTTTCAGCAGATTTGAAGTTTTCAGTAGAATGTAATTTATTGTTACTGTTCCTACTGTTCACAAATATGTTTGGTCTGTTCATTTTATTCTTTAAGTCTTTTACACCTACACCAGGTCTGGGGGAATCAGACGTTCCCACATCTTTCATTGGTGTCTCCGGTGCACCTTTTTCTTTATGGACATTTACTCCTTTTATGTCCTTAACCTGTTCTCCTCTCTTCTTCTCTTCCTCAAGATCTTCCAACTGCATTTCATATGCAATTAGAACTGAGCTCTCAAGGATGGGTTCAGCTATCGGTGTTATGAAGAGAGGTTTCGGTGTGTCTTTAACAACATGTGGGATACCCCTTTCTACAGCACTTTTTCTAAAGGGGGTTATGTTGCTTGGCTTTCCTACAGATTTGTTATACTCGAAGCCTATTCCAACTTTACGACTTATTTCTTGTTGGTCAACTAGGTTCTTAACAATATATGAGGAATTCTTATAAGCAAAACACTTCTTCTTTTCTTCTTCTATCTGGTTTCTGAGATTAGTTTCTACTACAACATGACAACTGACTTTGCTGACTTGAACAGCTAAGTCTTCAGTCAACTTAATAGTCAACTTGTCATGATTTCTTTTTAACTGTTTAAAAACTTCAGTCTCATCAATTAACTCTTTGACTTTGAGTCTGAGTTTCTTAACTTTATCTCTTTCACCATCTAGTTCTTTACCTAGCAAAGCAAACATCTTAGGACACGAAGGATTTACCTCTTTTCCTCTGTCACTGGTGGGAGACAGTGATCCCTCTGATGAAGCCATAAGAGCAAGATTTCCCAGCTCTTCCTCATCATCGTTATCTGAGTCATCCCAGCTTTTGCCTGCTGCTAGATAGGACTTTCCTTGATGCTTTTTCACTAGCGCATCATACTTCTCCTTGAGCTCTTCATAAGACTCTCTCTTCTTCCCTTGCTTAGGCTTCTTGCACTCAGTTGCAAAGTGGCCTAGCTCATTACAGTTGAAGCAACGAAACTTGCTTCTATCAACTAAGCCGGTCTTGTAGCCGCTTTTTGATACTGCTGTCGAAGAACCTCCTCTTTGGAATCTTCCAAAATTAGGCTTATTTCTGAATGAGGAGTTTCTTCGGAATCTCATGTTGCCAAACTTCCTGGCAACCATAGCTAGAGATTCATCTTCTAGCTGATCTAGTTCTTCCAGTGAGTAGAAATCACCATCTTCTTGTTTGTCAGCAGTATGTCCAAGTTCTGGAACCACATACTCTGTTGAACTGTTAGAAGGTGCAACAGCCTTCACTTCTTCTTTCTCTGGTGATTCTACCATTAATGCCTTGGAGGAACTCAGTACCTTACCTCTTCCATACATCTCTCTGGTTTGGATCTGTTCAAGCTCATAAGTTTTTAAAACTCCATAGAGTCTTTCTAGGGTTACCTCTTTCATGTCCCTAGATTCCCGTATGGCTGCAATCCTGTGCTCCAGATGCTCTGGTAAGGTCAACAAAAACTTCCTATTCACCTCTTGGTTCTGATAAAACTTTCCATTCATGTTTAGCTCGTTTATCAATTTGTTTAGTCTCTGAAACACCTCAGAGATACCCTCACCAGGGTTGGATCTAAACTGTTCATATTGGGTGGTCAGGATCTCCAGTCTATTCTCCTTAACTTCTTCAGTTCCCTCATTGATAATTTCAATTGTTTCCCAGATTTGTTTTGCATTCTTGCAATTGACTACTTGGTTGTACATGATGTAGTCTAGGGATTCAATTAATATGAGCTTCAGATTATTATCAAGGGACACAGCTTCTGTTTCCTCATCTGTATAGTCTGCCGGACTTTTCGGAAACTGTCTGTGGGGAATTACGACCCCATCTACTGTATGTTCGAGAACAACTGATATAGGGAGCTCAACACCTTTAGCCATAATCAATGCATACTTAGGATTTGCAATCCCGATAAACAGTAGCATTTTTTGTTTCCACAAGTTGTAGTGTTCTCTATCAAACTGTGGAATTTTAATACTAGTCACTTTCTGGGTACTCATCTTTAATAAGATTAAAAATTAAGTGTTAAAAAAAATATTTTAATTTTTGACTTAAAACAATTTTTGATCAAAAATAATTTTTTTTTTTTGAAAAAAAAGAAAAAAAATTATTTCGAATAAAAAATTATTTCGAATTTAAAATAATTTTTGAGATCTGAATGAGTTGCGGAATTTTTGGTTTGGATCTGATATTAACTATATCAACCTGCTCTGATACCAATTGTTGGTCCCTGATATTGTAGAAGGGGGGTTGAATACAATATCTGAAAATTAATCGCGGAATGATTGGATTAAAAAAATATTATTTTAATTACTCGCGAAATATTAATTATAATGAAATACTTTTCAAGTGAAAGATATTATTTTAACTTGATTAGTATTACACAATTAATATTTAGAAAACTGTTATATAATTGATATAAAGTCTAGAACGAATTCGACATGAAGTGTTCGTGTTTAAACAATTATATTCAAACTCAGCACAGAAATATGTGAATATTACAATGCAGACAAATTACTGAATTTGATCTGTTTTTTTTTCTAACTCTTAACAAGTTGAACAACAAACAAATGAAGCAAACATCTCATATTTATAGAGATTAGAAAAGGCTGCTATGACCTTTTCCAGCATGACTTAATTTCAAGAAAATAAGTCTGTATGACTTATTTTAACACTTGTATGACTTTCAAAAGACTGGGCATGACTTATTTCTGGTCGGTATGACTTATTAAATTTCGGTATGACTTATTGAAAGTCATATTCGGATTTTATTTAATTAAAACAAATCGGTATGACTTATTTTAAATAAACAAAATAAATCCAGCATGACCTTTTGAT
Organism: Oenanthe sinensis; assembly: GCA_028671895.1. NCBI lineage: Eukaryota > Viridiplantae > Streptophyta > Magnoliopsida > Apiales > Apiaceae > Oenanthe > Oenanthe sinensis. The sequence continues at coordinate 28,722,962 of CM053799.1, read as the reverse complement.
CTCAGAAATCTCGGTATGACTTTTGCTTCAGCCTGCTCGGTATGACTTATCTTTAACAGCTCGGTATGACTTATTTATAGTGCATATATATATATAAGAAACTCGGTATGACTTATTGATAAGTCATACTAGCAGTTTATATATATATATATATAAGTCATTTTAAACCATTTCTTTTATAGTAAATTAATTCTACTTAATTTAATTAGTTAATTTATAAATTAAATTAATTTCAACTTGAATTAATTTAATTAGATAAATTAAATAATTAATTAACAATTGATAGTAGAATTAAAATACTATCTTTAGTCGCAGCCATGCTGATAGTCTTGAAATCTTCCTGTCTTTTCTTCGTCTTCTAATCTTGAAACCTCTTGAATTAAATGAAGAATAAATATTATATTAGTTGACACACAAATGTACTGTCTGGTTCATTAGTGTCATCCCAATAAATATTCTCCATTTAAATAACATTTAACTAGAGGCCTTCTGTCATTATTTCTTCTTCACTGTTTGCATTCTTCTTCTGGAATCTGCTTGTAGTAACCACTTGAAATCTTCTATATCTTCTGTCTTCAATAGAAGTACTACCACATTATTAATTTCACTGACGCTTGAACAAATAATTGAACTTCTTCCAGTGTTGAGTAGCAATCCTATAAAATACCTCTGATAGTTGGATCCTTTGTGATTAGTTGACTGTCTTCGTCTTGATTCTTGTTTAGTGTTTAGTATTTACTTCTCTTTATTAGTTAGAGCTGAGTTGCCATCTAATTATTACAAATAGGCCTAGTCATATGCCTTTCATCGTTTGAACAAGAAAACAATTCATAGCAATTTAAGGCTTCATTCTTGACTCGTTCGAACTTAAAAAGAACTTGTAGCTTCATTCTTAATCCGTTTGTACATGGAAACAACTTGTAAACCCTTGTAGGAGCATTATTGGCTCGTTCGAATATGAAAACAAGTTGTAACAATTTGAGGCTTCATTCTTCACTCGTTCAAACTTGAAAACAACTTAGAGCTTCATTGTTGACCTGTTTGTACAAGGAAACAACTTGTAAACTCTTGTAGGATCATTCTTAGCTCGTTTGAACATGAAAACATTTCATAGCAGTTTAAGGCTTCATTCTTGGCACGTTGGAACTTGAAAACAACTTGTAGCTTCATTCTTGACCCGTTTGTACATGGATACAACTTGTAAACTTTTGTAGGATCCTTCTTAGCTCATTTGAACATGAAAACAATTCGTTGCAATTTGAGCCTTCATTCTTGACTCGTTCGAACTTGAAAACAACTTGTAGTTTCATTCTTGACCCGTTTGTACATGGAAACAACTTGTAAACTCTTGTAGGATCATTCTTAGCTCGTTTGAACATGAAAACAATTCATAGCAATTTAAGGCTTCATTCTTGACTCGTTCGAACTTAAAAACAACTTGTAGCTTCATTCTTAAGCCGTTTGTACATGGAAACAACTTGTAAACCCTTGTAAGAGCATTATTGGCTCGTTCGAATATGAAAAAAAGTTGTAACAATTTGAGGCTTCATTCTTCACTCGTTCAAACATGAAAACAACTTAGAGCTTCATTGTTGACCTGTTTGGATAAGGAAACAACTTGTAAACTCTTGTAAGATCATTCTTAGCTCTTTTGAACATGAAAACATTTCATAGCAGTTTAAGGCTTCATTCTTGACACGTTGGAACTTGAAAACAACTTGTAGCTTCATTCTTGACCCGTTTTGACATGAAAACAACTTGTAAACTCTTGTAGGATCATTCTTAACTCATTTGAACATGAAAAAAATTGTTGCAATTTGAGGCTTCATTCTTAACTCGTTCGAACATTAAAACAACTTGTAGCTTCATTCTTAATCCGTTTGTACATGGAAACAACTTGTAAACCCTTGTAGGAGCATTATTGGCTCGTTTGAACAAGAAAATAAGTTGCAGCAATTTGAGGCTTCATTCTTAACTCGTTCAAACTTGAAAACAACTTGTATCTTCATTCTTGACCCGTTTGTACATCGATACAACTTGTAAACTCTTGCAGGATCATTCTTAGCTCGTTTGAACATGAAAACAATTCGTTGCAATTTGAGCCTTCATTCTTGACTCGTTCGAACTTCAAACAACTTGTAGCTTCATTCTTGACTCGTTTGTACATGAAAACAACTTGTAAACTCTTGTAGGATCATTCTTAGCTCGTTTGAACATGAAAGCATTTCGTTGCAATTTGAGCCTTCATTCTTGACTCGTTCGAACTTGAAAATAACTTATTACTTCATTCTTGACCCGTTTGTACATGGAAACAACTTGTAAACTCTTGTAGGTTCATTCTTAGCTCGTTTGAACATGAAAACAATTCATAGCAATTTAAGGCTTCATTCTTGACTCGTTGGAACTTGAAAACAACTTGTAGCTTCATTCTTGACCCGTTTGTACATGGAAACAACTTGTAAACTCTTCTAGGATCATTCTTAACTCATTTGAACATGAAAATAAGTTGTAACAATTGGAGGCTTCATTCTTAACTCGTTCAAACTTGAAAACAACTTGTATCTTCATTCTTGACCCGTTTGTACATGGATACAACTTGTAAACTCTTGCAGGATCATTCTTAGCTCGTTTGAACATGAAAACAATTCGTTACAATTTGAGCCTTCATTCTTGACTCGTTCGAACTTGAAAACAAATTGTAGTTTCATTCTTGACCAGTTTTTAGATGGAAACAACTTGTAAACTCTTGTAGGATCATTCTTAACTCGTTTGAACAAGAAAACAATTCATAGCAATTTAAGGCTTCATTCTTGACTCGTTCGAACTTAAAAAGAACTTGTAGCTTCATTCTTAATCCGTTTGTACATGGAAACAACTTGTAAACCCTTGTAGGAGCATTATTGGCTCGTTCGAATATGAAAACAAGTTGTAACAATTTGAGGCTTCATTCTTCACTCGTTCAAACTTGAAAACAACTTAGAGCTTCATTGTTGACCTGTTTGTACAAGGAAACAACTTGTAAACTCTTGTAGGATCATTCTTAGCTCGTTTGAACATGAAAACATTTCATAGCAGTTTAAGGCTTCATTCTTGGCACGTTGGAACTTGAAAACAACTTGTAGCTTCATTCTTGACCCGTTTGTACATGGATACAACTTGTAAACTCTTGTAGGATCCTTCTTAGCTCATTTGAACATGAAAACAATTCGTTGCAATTTGAGCCTTCATTCTTGACTCGTTCGAACTTGAAAACAACTTGTAGTTTCATTCTTGACCCGTTTGTACATGGAAACAACTTGTAAACTCTTGTAGGATCATTCTTAGCTCGTTTGAACATGAAAACAATTCAAAGCAATTTAAGGCTTCATTCTTGACTCGTTCGAACTTAAAAACAACTTGTAGCTTCATTCTTAATCCGTTTGTACATGGAAACAACTTGTAAACCCTTGTAAGAGCATTATTGGCTCGTTCGAATATGAAAACAAGTTTTAACAATTTGAGGCTTCATTCTTCACTCGTTCAAACTTGAAAACAACTTAGAGCTTCATTGTTGACCTGTTTGGATAAGGAAACAACTTGTAAACTCTTGTAAGATCATTCTTAGCTCTTTTGAACATGAAAACATTTCATAGCAGTTTAAGGCTTCATTCTTGACACGTTGGAACTTGAAAACAACTTGTAGCTTCATTCTTGACCCGTTTTGACATGAAAACAACTTGTAAACTCTTGTAGGATCATTCTTAACTCATTTGAACATGAAAAAAATTTGTTGCAATTTGAGGCTTCATTCTTAACTCGTTCGAACATTAAAACAACTTGTAGCTTCATTCTTAATCCGTTTGTACATGGAAACAACTTGTAAACCCTTGTAGGAGCATTATTGGCTCGTTTGAACAAGAAAATAAGTTGCAACAATTTGAGGCTTCATTCTTAACTCGTTCAAACTTGAAAACAACTTGTATCTTCATTCTTGACCCGTTTGTACATCGATACAACTTGTAAACTCTTGCAGGATCATTCTTAGCTCGTTTGAACATGAAAACAATTCGTTGCAATTTGAGCCTTCATTCTTGACTCGTTCGAACTTCAAACAACTTGTAGCTTCATTCTTGACTCGTTTGTACATGAAAACAACTTGTGAACTCTTGTAGGATCATTCTTAGCTCGTTTGAACTTGAAAGCATTTCGTTGCAATTTGAGCCTTCATTCTTGACTCGTTCGAACTTGAAAATAACTTATTACTTCATTCTTGACCCGTTTGTACATGGAAACAACTTGTAAACTCTTGTAGGTTCATTCTTAGCTCGTTTGAACATGAAAACAATTCATAGCAATTTAAGGCTTCATTCTTGACTCGTTGGAACTTGAAAACAACTTGTAGCTTCATTCTTGACCCGTTTGTACATGGAAACAACTTGTAAACTCTTCTAGGATCATTCTTAACTCATTTGAACATGAAAATAAGTTGTAACAATTGGAGGCTTCATTCTTAACTCGTTCAAACTTAAAAACAACATGTATATTCATTCTTGACCCGTTTGTACATGGATACAACTTGTAAACTCTTGCAGGATCATTCTTAGCTCGTTTGAACATGAAAACAATTCGTTACAATTTGAGCCTTCATTCTTGACTCGTTCAAACTTGAAAACAAATTGTAGTTTCATTCTTGACCAGTCTTTAGATGGAAACAACTTGTAAACTCTTGTAGGATCATTCTTAACTCGTTTGAACAAGAAAACAATTCATAGCAATTTAAGGCTTCATTCTTGACTCGTTCGAACTTAAAAAGAACTTGTAGCTTCATTCTTAATCCGTTTGTACATGGAAACAACTTGTAAACCCTTGTAGGAGCATTATTGGCTCGTTCGAATATGAAAACAAGTTGTAACAATTTGAGGCTTCATTCTTCACTCGTTCAAACTTGAAAACAACTTAGAGCTTCATTGTTGACCTGTTTGTACAAGGAAACAACTTGTAAACTCTTGTAGGATCATTCTTAGCTCGTTTGAACATGAAAACAATTCATAGCAATTTAAGGCTTCATTCTTGACTCGTTCGAAATTAAAAACAACTTGTAGCTTCATTCTTGACCCGTTTGTACATGTAAAACAACTTGTAAACCCTTGTAGGAGCATTATTGGCTCGTTTGAACATGAAAACAATTCGTTGCAATTTGAGCCTTCATTCTTGACTCGTTCGAACTTGAAAACAACTTGTAGTTTCATTCTTGACCCGTTTTTAGATGGAAACAACTTGTAAACTCTTGTAGGATCATTTTTAACTCGTTTATACAAGAAAACAATTCTTAGCAATTTAAGGCTTCATTCTTGACGCGTTCGAACTTAAAAAGAACTTGTAGCTTCATTCTTAATCCGTTTGTACATGGAAACAACTTTTAAACCCTTGTAGGAGCATTATTGGCTCGTTCGAATATGAAAACAAGTTGGAACAATTTGAGGCTTCATTCTTCACTCGTTCAAACTTGAAAACAACTTAGAGCTTCATTGTTGACCTGTTTGTACAAGGACACAACTTGTAAACTCTTGTAGGATCATTCTTAGCTCGTTTGAACATGAAAACATTTCATAGCAGTTTAAGGCTTCATTCTTGGCACTTTGGAACTTGAAAACAACTTGTAGCTTCATTCTTGACCCGTTTGTACATGGATACAACTTGTAAACTCTTGTAGGATCATTCTTAGCTCGTTTGAACATGAAAACAATTCATAGCAATTTAAGCCTTCATTCTTGACTCGTTCGAACTTGAAAACAACTTGTAGCTTCATTCTTAATCCGTTTGTACATGGAAACAACTTGTAAACCCTTGTAGGAGATTGGCTCGTTTGAACAAGAAAATAAGTTGCAACAATTTGAGCCTTCATTCTTGACTCGTTCGAACTTGAAAACAACTTGTAACTTCATTCTTGACCCGTTTGTACATGGAAACAACTTGTAAACTCTTGTAGGATCATTCTTAACTCGTTTGAACATGAAAACAATTCATAGCAATTTAAGGCTTCATTCTTGACTCGTTCGAAATTAAAAACAACTTGTAGCTTCATTCTTGACCCGTTTGTACATGGAAACAACTTGTAAACCCTTGTAGGAGCATTATTGGCTCGTTTGAACATGAAAACAATTCGTTGCAATTTGAGCCTTCATTCCTGACTCGTTCGAACTTGTAAACAACTTGTAACTTCATTCTTGACCCGTTTGTACATGGAAACAACTTGTAAACTCTTGTAGGATCATTCTTAACTCGTTTGAACATGAAAACAATTCATAGCAATTTAAGGTTTCATTCTTGACTCGTTGGAACTTGAAAATAACTTGTAGCTTCATTCTTGACCCGTTTGTACATGGAAACAACTTGTCAACTCTTATAGGATCATTCTTAAATCATTTGAACATGAAAACAATTCGTTGCAATTTGAGCCTTGATTCTTGACTCGTTCGAACTTCAAACAACTTGTAGCTTCATTCTTGACCCGTTTGTACATGAAAACAACTTGTAAACTCTTTTATGATCATTCTTAACTCATTTGAACATGAAAATAAGTTGTAACAATTGGAGGCTTCATTCTTAACTCGTTCAAACTTGAAAACAACTTGTATCTTCATTCTTGACCCGTTTGTACATGGATACAACTTGTAAACTCTTGTAGTATCATTCTTAGCTCGTTTGAATATGAAAACAATTCGTTGCAATTTGAGCCTTCATTCTTGACTCGTTCGAACTTGAAAACAACTTATTACTTCATTCTTGACCCGTTTGTATATGGAAACAACTTGTAAACTCTTGTAGGTTCATTCTTAGCTCGTTTGAACATGAAAACAATTCATAGCAATTTAAGGCTTCATTCTTGACTCGTTGAAACTTGAAAACAACTTGTAGCTTCATTCTTGACCCGTTTGTACATGGAAACAACTTGTAAACTCTTCTAGGATCATTCTTAACTCATTTGAACATGAAAATAAGTTGTAACAATTGGAGGCTTCATTCTTAACTCGTTCAAACTTGAAAACAACTTGTATCTTCATTCTTGACCCGTTTGTACATGGATACAACTTGTAAACTCTTGCAGGATCATTCTTAGCTCGTTTGAACATGAAAACAATTCGTTGCAATTTGAGCCTTCATTCTTGACTCGTTCGAACTTGAAAACAACTTGTAGTTTCATTCTTGACCCGTTTGTACATGGATACAACTTGTAAACTCTTGTAGGATCATTTTTAACTCGTTTATACAAGAAAACAATTCATAGCAATTTAAGGCTTCATTCTTGACTCGTTCGAACTTAAAAAGAACTTGTAGCTTCATTCTTAATCCGTTTGTACATGGAAACAACTTGTAAACCCTTGTAGGAGCATTATTGGCTCGTTCGAATATGAAAACAAGTTGGAACAATTTGAGGCTTCATTCTTCACTCGTTCAAACTTGAAAACAACTTAGAGCTTCATTGTTGACCTGTTTGTACAAGGACACAACTTGTAAACTCTTGTAGGATCATTCTTAGCTCGTTTGAACATGAAAACATTTCATAGCAGTTTAAGGCTTCATTCTTGGCACGTTGGAACTTGAAAACAACTTGTAGCTTCATTCTTGACCCGTTTGTACATGGATACAACTTGTAAACTCTTGTAGGATCATTCTTAGCTCGTTTGAACATGAAAACAATTCATAGCAATTTAAGCCTTCATTCTTGACTCGTTCGAACTTGAAAACAACTTGTAGCTTCATTCTTAATCCGTTTGTACATGGAAACAACTTGTAAACCCTTGTAGGAGATTGGCTCGTTTGAACAAGAAAATAAGTTGCAACAATTTGAGCCTTCATTCTTGACTCGTTCGAACTTGAAAACAACTTGTAACTTCATTCTTGACCCATTTGTACATGGAAACAACTTGTAAACTCTTGTAGGATCATTCTTAACTCGTTTGAACATGAAAACAATTCATAGCAATTTAAGGTTTCATTCTTGACTCGTTGGAACTTGAAAATAACTTGTAGCTTCATTCTTGACCCGTTTGTACATGGAAACAACTTGTCAACTCTTATAGGATCATTCTTAAATCATTTGAACATGAAAACAATTCATTGCAATTTGAGCCTTGATTCTTGACTCGTTCGAACTTCAAACAACTTGTAGCTTCATTCTTGACCCGTTTGTACATGAAAACAACTTGTAAACTCTTTTAGGATCATTCTTAACTCATTTGAACATGAAAATAAGTTGTAACAATTGGAGGCTTCATTCTTAACTCGTTCAAACTTGAAAACAACTTGTATCTTCATTCTTGACCCGTTTGTACATGGATACAACTTGTAAACTCTTGTAGGATCATTCTTAGCTCGTTTGAACATGAAAACAATTCGTTGCAATTTGAGCCTTCATTCTTGACTCGTTCGAACTTGAAAACAACTTATTACTTCATTCTTGACCCGTTTGTACATGGAAACAACTTGTAAACTCTTGTAGGTTCATTCTTAGCTCGTTTGAACATGAAAACAATTCATAGCAATTTAAGGCTTCATTCTTGACTCGTTGGAACTTGAAAACAACTTGTAGCTTCATTCTTGACCCGTTTGTACATGGAAACAACTTGTAAACTCTTCTAGGATCATTCTTAACTCATTTGAACATGAAAATAAGTTGTAACAATTGGAGGCTTCATTCTTAACTCGTTCAAACTTGAAAACAACTTGTATCTTCATTCTTGACCCGTTTGTACATGGATACAACTTGTAAACTCTTGCAGGATCATTCTTAGCTCGTTTGAACATGAAAACAATTCGTTGCAATTTGAGCCTTCATTCTTGACTCGTTCGAACTTGAAAACAACTTGTAGTTTCATTCTTGACCCGTTTGTACATGGATACAACTTGTAAACTCTTGTAGGATCATTTTTAACTCGTTTATACAAGAAAACAATTCATAGCAATTTAAGGCTTCATTCTTGACTCGTTCGAACTTAAAAAGAACTTGTAGCTTCATTCTTAATCCGTTTGTACATGGAAACAACTTGTAAACCCTTGTAGGAGCATTATTGGCTCGTTCGAATATGAAAACAAGTTGGAACAATTTGAGGCTTCATTCTTCACTCGTTCAAACTTGAAAACAACTTAGAGCTTCATTGTTGACCTGTTTGTACAAGGACACAACTTGTAAACTCTTGTAGGATCATTCTTAGCTCGTTTGAACATGAAAACATTTCATAGCAGTTTAAGGCTTCATTCTTGGCACGTTGGAACTTGAAAACAACTTGTAGCTTCATTCTCGACCCGTTTGTACATGGATACAACTTGTAAACTCTTGTAGGATCATTCTTAGCTCGTTTGAACATGAAAACAATTCATAGCAATTTAAGCCTTCATTCTTGACTCGTTCGAACTTGAAAACAACTTGTAGCTTCATTCTTAATCCGTTTGTACATGGAAACAACTTGTAAACCCTTGTAGGAGATTGGCTCGTTTGAACAAGAAAATAAGTTGCAACAATTTGAGCCTTCATTCTTGACTCGTTCGAACTTGAAAACAACTTGTAACTTCATTCTTGACCCGTTTGTACATGGAAACAACTTGTAAACTCTTGTAGGATCATTCTTAACTCGTTTGAACATGAAAACAATTCATAGCAATTTAAGGTTTCATTCTTGACTCGTTGGAACTTGAAAATAACTTGTAGCTTCATTCTTGACCCGTTTGTACATGGAAACAACTTGTCAACTCTTATAGGATCATTCTTAAATCATTTGAACATGAAAACAATTCGTTGCAATTTGAGCCTTGATTCTTGACTCGTTCGAACTTCAAACAACTTGTAGCTTCATTCTTGACCCGTTTGTACATGAAAACAACTTGTAAACTCTTTTAGGATCATTTTTAACTCATTTGAACATGAAAATAAGTTGTAACAATTGGAGGCTTCATTCTTAACTCGTTCAAACTTGAAAACAACTTGTATCTTCATTCTTGACCCGTTTGTACATGGATACAACTTGTAAACTCTTGTAGGATCATTCTTAGCTCGTTTGAACATGAAAACAATTCGTTGCAATTTGAGCCTTCATTCTTGACTCGTTCGAACTTGAAAACAACTTATTACTTCATTCTTGACCCGTTTGTACATGGAAACAACTTGTAAACTCTTGTAGGTTCATTCTTAGCTCGTTTGAACATGAAAACAATTCATAGCAATTTAAGGCTTCATTCTTGACTCGTTGGAACTTGAAAACAACTTGTAGCTTCATTCTTGACCCGTTTGTACATGGAAACAACTTGTAAACTCTTCTAGGATCATTCTTAACTCATTTGAACATGAAAATAAGTTGTAACAATTGGAGACTTCATTCTTAACTCGTTCAAACTTGAAAATAACTTGTATCTTCATTCTTGACCCGTTTGTACATGGATACAACTTGTAAACTCTTGCAGGATCATTCTTAGCTCGTTTGAACATGAAAACAATTCGTTGCAATTTGAGCCTTCATTCTTGACTCGTTCGAACTTGAAAACAACTTGTAGTTTCATTCTTGACCCGTTTGTACATGGATACAACTTGTAAACTCTTGTAGGATCATTTTTAACTCGTTTATACAAGAAAACAATTCATAGCAATTTAAGGCTTCATTCTTGACTCGTTCGAACTTAAAAAGAACTTGTAGCTTCATTCTTAATCCGTTTGTACATGGAAACAACTTGTAAACCCTTGTAGGAGCATTATTGGCTCGTTCGAATATGAAAACAAGTTGGAACAATTTGAGGCTTCATTCTTCACTCGTTCAAACTTGAAAACAACTTAGAGCTTCATTGTTGACCTGTTTGTACAAGGACACAACTTGTAAACTCTTGTAGGATCATTCTTAGCTCGTTTGAACATGAAAACATTTCATAGCAGTTTAAGGCTTCATTCTTGGCACGTTGGAACTTGAAAACAACTTGTAGCTTCATTCTTGACCCGTTTGTACATGGATACAACTTGTAAACTCTTGTAGGATCATTCTTAGCTCGTTTGAACATGAAAACAATTCATAGCAATTTAAGCCTTCATTCTTGACTCGTTCGAACTTGAAAACAACTTGTAGCTTCATTCTTAATCCGTTTGTACATGGAAACAACTTGTAAACCCTTGTAGGAGATTGGCTCGTTTGAACAAGAAAATAAGTTGCAACAATTTGAGCCTTCATTCTTGACTCGTTCGAACTTGAAAACAACTTATAACTTCATTCTTGACCCGTTTGTACATGGAAACAACTTGTAAACTCTTGTAGGATCATTCTTAACTCGTTTGAACATGAAAACAATTCATAGCAATTTAAGGTTTCATTCTTGACTCGTTGGAACTTGAAAATAACTTATAGCTTCATTCTTGACCCGTTTGTACATGGAAACAACTTGTCAACTCTTATAGGATCATTCTTAAATCATTTGAACATGAAAACAATTCGTTGCAATTTGAGCCTTGATTCTTGACTCGTTCGAACTTCAAACAACTTGTAGCTTCATTCTTGACCCGTTTGTACATGAAAATAACTTGTAAACTCTTTTAGGATCATTCTTAACTCATTTGAACATGAAAATAAGTTGTAACAATTGGAGGCTTCATTCTTAACTCGTTCAAACTTGAAAACAACTTGTATCTTCATTCTTGACCCGTTTGTACATGGATACAACTTGTAAACTCTTGTAGGATCATTCTTAGCTAGTTTGAACATGAAAACAATTCGTTGCAATTTGAGCCTTCATTCTTGACTCGTTCGAACTTGAAAACAACTTATTACTTCATTCTTGACCCGTTTGTACATGGAAACAACTTGTAAACTCTTGTAGGTTCATTCTTAGCTCGTTTGAACATGAAAACAATTCATAGCAATTTAAGGCTTCATTCTTGACTCGTTGGAACTTGAAAACAACTTGTAGCTTCATTCTTGACCCGTTTGTACATGGAAACAACTTGTAAACTCTTCTAGGATCATTCTTAACTCATTTGAACATGAAAATAAGTTGTAACAATTGGAGGCTTCATTCTTAACTCGTTCAAACTTGAAAACAATTTGTATCTTCATTCTTGACCCGTTTGTACATGGACACAACTTGTAAACTCTTGTAGGATCATTCTTATCTCGTTTGAACATGAAAACATTTCATAGCAGTTTAAGGCTTCATTCTTGGCACGTTGGAACTTGAAAACAACTTGTAGCTTCATTCTTGACCCGTTTGTACATGGATACAACTTGTAAACTCTTGTAGGATCATTCTTAGCTCGTTTGAACATGAAAACAATTCATAGCAATTTAAGCCTTCATTCTTGACTCGTTCGAACTTGAAAACAACTTGTAGCTTCATTCTTAATCCGTTTGTACATGGAAACAACTTGTAAAACCTTGTAGGAGATTGGCTCGTTTGAACAAGAAAATAAGTTGCAACAATTTGAGGCTTCATTCTTCACTCGTTCAAACTTGAAAACAACTTAGAGCTTCATTGTTGACCCGTTTGTACAAGGAAACAACTTGTAAATTCTTGTAGGATCATTCTTAGCTCGTTTGAACTTGAAAATAATTCATAGCAATTTAAGGCTTCATTCTTGACTCGTTCGAACTTGAAAACAACTTGTAGCTTCATTCTTGACCCGTTTGTACACGGAAACAACTTGTAAACTCTTGTAGGATCATTCTTAGCTCGTTTGAACATGAAAACAATTCATAGCAATTTCAGGCTTCATTCTTGACTCGTTCGAACTTCAAAACAACTTGTAGCTGCATTCTTGACCCGTTTGTACATGGAAACAACTTGTAGGATCATTCTTAGCTCGTTTGAAACTGAAAACAATTGATAGCAATTTAAGGCTTCATTCTTGACTCGTTGGAACTTAAAAAAAAGTTGTAGCTTCATTCTTGACCCGTTTGTACATGGAAACAACTTGTAAACTCTTTTAAGATCATTCTTAACTCATTTGAACATGAAAATACGTTGTAACAATTGGAGGCTTCATTCTTAACTCGTTCAAACATGAAAACAACTTGTATCTTCATTCTTGACCCGTTTGTACATGGAAACAACTTGTAAACTCTTCTAGGATCATTCTTAACTCATTTGAACATGAAAATAAGTTGTAACAATTGGAGACTTCATTCTTAACTCGTTCAAACTTGAAAACAACTTGTATCTTCATTCTTGACCCGTTTGTACATGGATACAACTTGTAAACTCTTGCAGGATCATTCTTAGCTCGTTTGAACATGAAAACAATTCGTTGCAATTTGAGCCTTCATTCTTGACTCGTTCGAACTTGAAAACAACTTGTAGTTTCATTCTTGACCCGTTTGTACATGGATACAACTTGTAAACTCTTGTAGGATCATTTTTAACTCGTTTATACAAGAAAACAATTCATAGCAATTTAAGGCTTCATTCTTGACTCGTTCGAACTTAAAAAGAACTTGTAGCTTCATTCTTAATCCGTTTGTACATGGAAACAACTTGTAAACCCTTGTAGGAGCATTATTGGCTCGTTCGAATATGAAAACAAGTTGGAACAATTTGAGGCTTCATTCTTCACTCGTTCAAACTTGAAAACAACTTAGAGCTTCATTGTTGACCTGTTTGTACAAGGACACAACTTGTAAACTCTTGTAGGATCATTCTTAGCTCGTTTGAACATGAAAACATTTCATAGCAGTTTAAGGCTTCATTCTTGGCACGTTGGAACTTGAAAACAACTTGTAGCTTCATTCTTGACCCGTTTGTACATGGATACAACTTGTAAACTCTTGTAGGATCATTCTTAGCTCGTTTGAACATGAAAACAATTCATAGCAATTTAAGCCTTCATTCTTGACTCGTTCGAACTTGAAAACAACTTGTAGCTTCATTCTTAATCCGTTTGTACATGGAAACAACTTGTAAACCCTTGTAGGAGATTGGCTCGTTTGAACAAGAAAATAAGTTGCAACAATTTGAGCCTTCATTCTTGACTCGTTCGAACTTGAAAACAACTTATAACTTCATTCTTGACCCGTTTGTACATGGAAACAACTTGTAAACTCTTGTAGGATCATTCTTAACTCGTTTGAACATGAAAACAATTCATAGCAATTTAAGGTTTCATTCTTGACTCGTTGGAACTTGAAAATAACTTATAGCTTCATTCTTGACCCGTTTGTACATGGAAACAACTTGTCAACTCTTATAGGATCATTCTTAAATCATTTGAACATGAAAACAATTCGTTGCAATTTGAGCCTTGATTCTTGACTCGTTCGAACTTCAAACAACTTGTAGCTTCATTCTTGACCCGTTTGTACATGAAAATAACTTGTAAACTCTTTTAGGATCATTCTTAACTCATTTGAACATGAAAATAAGTTGTAACAATTGGAGGCTTCATTCTTAACTCGTTCAAACTTGAAAACAACTTGTATCTTCATTCTTGACCCGTTTGTACATGGATACAACTTGTAAACTCTTGTAGGATCATTCTTAGCTAGTTTGAACATGAAAACAATTCGTTGCAATTTGAGCCTTCATTCTTGACTCGTTCGAACTTGAAAACAACTTATTACTTCATTCTTGACCCGTTTGTACATGGAAACAACTTGTAAACTCTTGTAGGTTCATTCTTAGCTCGTTTGAACATGAAAACAATTCATAGCAATTTAAGGCTTCATTCTTGACTCGTTGGAACTTGAAAACAACTTGTAGCTTCATTCTTGACCCGTTTGTACATGGAAACAACTTGTAAACTCTTCTAGGATCATTCTTAACTCATTTGAACATGAAAATAAGTTGTAACAATTGGAGGCTTCATTCTTAACTCGTTCAAACTTGAAAACAATTTGTATCTTCATTCTTGACCCGTTTGTACATGGACACAACTTGTAAACTCTTGTAGGATCATTCTTAGCTCGTTTGAACATGAAAACATTTCATAGCAGTTTAAGGCTTCATTCTTGGCACGTTGGAACTTGAAAACAACTTGTAGCTTCATTCTTGACCCGTTTGTACATGGATACAACTTGTAAACTCTTGTAGGATCATTCTTAGCTCGTTTGAACATGAAAACAATTCATAGCAATTTAAGCCTTCATTCTTGACTCGTTCGAACTTGAAAACAACTTGTAGCTTCATTCTTAATCCGTTTGTACATGGAAACAACTTGTAAAACCTTGTAGGAGATTGGCTCGTTTGAACAAGAAAATAAGTTGCAACAATTTGAGGCTTCATTCTTCACTCGTTCAAACTTGAAAACAACTTAGAGCTTCATTGTTGACCCGTTTGTACAAGGAAACAACTTGTAAATTCTTGTAGGATCATTCTTAGCTCGTTTGAACTTGAAAATAATTCATAGCAATTTAAGGCTTCATTCTTGACTCGTTCGAACTTGAAAACAACTTGTAGCTTCATTCTTGACCTGTTTGTACACGGAAACAACTTGTAAACTCTTGTAGGATCATTCTTAGCTCGTTTGAACATGAAAACAATTCATAGCAATTTCAGGCTTCATTCTTGACTCGTTCGAACTTCAAAACAACTTGTAGCTGCATTCTTGACCCGTTTGTACATGGAAACAACTTGTAGGATCATTCTTAGCTCGTTTGAAACTGAAAACAATTGATAGCAATTTAAGGCTTCATTCTTGACTCGTTGGAACTTAAAAAAAAGTTGTAGCTTCATTCTTGACCCGTTTGTACATGGAAACAACTTGTAAACTCTTTTAAGATCATTCTTAACTCATTTGAACATGAAAATACGTTGTAACAATTGGAGGCTTCATTCTTAACTCGTTCAAACATGAAAACAACTTGTATCTTCATTCTTGACCCGTTTGTACATGGATACAACTTGTAAACTCTTGTAGGATCATTCTTAGCTCGTTTGAACATGAAAACAAATCTTTGCAATTTGAGCCTTGATTCTTGACTTGTTCGAACTTGAAAACAACTTGTAGTTTCATTCTTGACCCGTTTGTACATGGAAATAACTTGTAAACCCTTGTAGGATCATTCTTAGCTCGTTTGAACATGAAAACAATTCATAGCAATTTAAGGCTTCATTCTTGACTCGTTCGAAATTAAAAACAACTTGTAGCTTCATTCTTGACCCGTTTGTACATGGAAACCACTTGTAAACCCTTGTAGGAGCATTATTGGCTCGTTTGAACATGAAAACAATTCGTTGAAATTTGAGCGTTCATTCTTGACTCGTTCGAACTTGTAAACAACTTGTAACTTCATTCTTGACCCGTTTGTACATGGAAACAACTTGTAAACTCTTGTAGGATCATTCTTAGCTCGTTTGAACATGAAAACAATTCATAGCAATTTAAGGCTTAATTCTTGACTCGTTGGAACTTGAAAACAACTTGTAGCTTCATTCTTGACCCGTTTGTACATGGAAACAACTTGTAAACTCTTCTAGGATCATTCTTAACTCATTTGAACATGAAAATAAGTTGTAACAATTGGAGGCTTCATTCTTAACTCGTTCAAACTTGAAAACAACTTGTATCTTCATTCTTGACCCGTTTGTACATGGATACAACTTGTAAACTCTTGCAGGATCATTCTTAGCTCGTTTGAACATGAAAACAATTCGTTGCAATTTGAGCCTTCATTCTTGACTCGTTCGAACTTGAAATCAACTTGTAGTTTCATTCCTGACCCGTTTTTAGATGGAAACAACTTGTAAACTCTTGTAGGATCATTTTTAACTCGTTTATACAAGAAAACAATTCATAGCAATTTAAGGCTTCATTCTTGACTCGTTCAAACTTAAAAAGAACTTGTAGCTTCATTCTTAATCCGTTTGTACATGGAAACAACTTGTAAACCCTTGTAGGAGCATTATTGGCTCGTTCGAATATGAAAACAAGTTGGAACAATTTGAGGCTTCATTCTTCACTCGTTCAAACTTGAAAACAACTTAGAGCTTCATTGTTGACCATTTTGTACAAGGACACAACTTGTAAACTCTTGTAGGATCATTCTTAGCTCGTTTGAACATGAAAACATTTCATAGCAGTTTAAGGCTTCATTCTTGGCACGTTGGAACTTGAAAACAACTTGTAGCTTCATTCTCGACCCGTTTGTACATGGATACAACTTGTAAACTCTTGTAGGATCATTCTTAGCACGTTTGAACATGAAAACAATTCATAGCAATTTAAGCCTTCATTCTTGACTCGTACGAACTTGAAAACAACTTGTAGCTTCATTCTTAATCCGTTTGTACATGGAAACAACTTGTAAACCCTTGTAGGAGATTGGCTCGTTGGAACAAGAAAATAAGTTGCAACAATTTGAGCCTTCATTCTTGACTCGTTCGAACTTGAAAACAACTTGTAACTTCATTCTTGACCCGTTTGTACATGGAAACAACTTGTAAACTCTTGTAGGATCATTCTTAACTCGTTTGAACATGAAAACAATTCATAGCAATTTAAGGTTTCATTCTTGACTCGTTGGAACTTGAAAATAACTTGTAGCTTCATTCTTGACCCGTTTGTACATGGAAACAACTTGTCAACTCTTATAGGATCATTCTTAAATCATTTGAACATGAAAACAATTCGTTGCAATTTGAGCCTTGATTCTTGACTCGTTCGAACTTCAAACAACTTGTAGCTTCATTCTTGACCCGTTTGTACATGAAAACAACTTGTAAACTCTTTTAGGATCATTCTTAACTCATTTGAACATGAAAATAAGTTGTAACAATTGGAGGCTTCATTCTTAACTCGTTCAAACTTGAAAACAACTTGTATCTTCATTCTTGACCCGTTTGTACATGGATACAACTTGTAAACTCTTGTAGGATCATTCTTAGCTCGTTTGAACATGAAAACAATTCGTTGCAATTTGAGCCTTCATTCTTGACTCGTTCGAACTTGAAAATAACTTATTACTTCACTCTTGACCCGTTTGTACATGGAAACAACTTGTAAACTCTTGTAGGTTCATTCTTAGCTCGTTTGAACATGAAAACAATTCATAGCAATTTAAGGCTTCATTCTTGACTCGTTGGAACTTGAAAACAACTTGTAGCTTCATTCTTGACCCGTTTGTACATGGAAACAACTTGTAAACTCTTCTAGGATCATTCTTAACTCATTTGAACATGAAAATAAGTTTTAACAATTGGAGGCTTCATTCTTAACTCGTTCAAACTTGAAAACAACTTGTATCTTCATTCTTGACCCGTTTGTACATGGATACAACTTGTAAACTCTTGCAGGATCATTCTTAGCTCGTTTGAACATGAAAACAATTCGTTGCAATTTGAGCCTTCATTCTTGACTCGTTCGAACTTGAAAACAACTTGTAGTTTCATTCTTGACCCGTTTTTAGATGGAAACAACTTGTAAACTCTTGTAGGATCATTTTTAACTCGTTTATACAAGAAAACAATTCATAGCAATTTAAGGCTTCATTCTTGACTCGTTCGAACTTAAAAAGAACTTGTAGCTTCATTCTTAATCCGTTTGTACATGGAAACAACTTGTAAACCCTTGTAGGAGCATTATTGGCTCGTTCGAATATGAAAACAAGTTGGAACAATTTGAGGCTTCATTCTTCACTCGTTCAAACTTGAAAACAACTTAGAGCTTCATTGTTGACCTGTTTGTACAAGGACACAACTTGTAAACTCTTGTAGGATCATTCTTAGCTCGTTTGAACATGAAAACATTTCATAGCAGTTTAAGGCTTCATTCTTGGCACGTTGGAACTTGAAAACAACTTGTAGCTTCATTCTTGACCCGTTTGTACATGGATACAACTTGTAAACTCTTGTAGGATCATTCTTAGCTCGTTTGAACATGAAAACAATTCATAGCAATTTAAGCCTTCATTCTTGACTCGTTCGAACTTGAAAACAACTTGTAGCTTCATTCTTAATCCGTTTATACATGGAAACAACTTGTAAACCCTTATAGGAGATTGGCTCGTTTGAACAAGAAAATAAGTTGCAACAATTTGAGGCTTCATTCTTCACTCGTTCAAACTTGAAAACAACTTAGAGCTTCATTGTTGACCCGTTTGTACAAGGAAACAACTTGTAAATTCTTGTAGGATCATTCTTAGCTCGTTTGAACTTGAAAATAATTCATAGCAATTTAAGGCTTCATTCTTGACTCGTTCGAACTTGAAAACAACTTGTAGCTTCATTCTTGACCCGTTTGTACACGGAAACAACTTGTAAACTCTTGTAGGATCATTCTTAGCTCGTTTGAACATGAAAACAATTCATAGCAATTTCAGGCTTCATTCTTGACTCGTTCGAACTTCAAAACAACTTGTAGCTGCATTCTTGACCCGTTTGTACATGGAAACAACTTGTAGGATCATTCTTAGCTCGTTTGAAACTGAAAACAATTGATAGCAATTTAAGGCTTCATTCTTGACTCGTTGGAACTTGAAAACAAGTTGTAGCTTCATTCTTGACCCGTTTGTACATGGAAACAACTTGTAAACTCTTTTAAGATCATTCTTAACTCATTTGAACATGAAAATACATTGTAACAATTGGAGGCTTCATTCTTAACTCGTTCAAACATGAAAACAACTTGTATCTTCATTCTTGACCCGTTTGTACATGGATACAACTTGTAAACTCTTGTAGGATCATTCTTAGCTCGTTTGAACATGAAAACAAATCTTTGCAATTTGAGCCTTGATTCTTGACTTGTTCGAACTTGAAAACAACTTGTAGTTTCATTCTTGACCCGTTTGTACATGGAAACAACTTGTAAACCCTTGTAGGATCATTCTTAGCTCGTTTGAACATGAAAACAATTCATAGCAATTTAAGGCTTCATTCTTGACTCGTTCGAAATTAAAAACAACTTGTAGCTTCATTCTTGACCCGTTTGTACATGGAAACCACTTGTAAACCCTTGTAGGAGCATTATTGGCTCGTTTGAACATGAAAACAATTCGTTGAAATTTGAGCGTTCATTCTTGACTCGCTCGAACTTGTAAACAACTTGTAACTTCATTCTTGACCCGTTTGTACATGGAAACAACTTGTAAACTCTTGTAGGATCATTCTTAGCTCGTTTGAACATGAAAACAATTCATAGCAATTTAAGGTTTCATTCTTGACTCGTTGGAACTTGAAAATAACTTGTAGCTTCATTCTTGACCCGTTTGTACATGGAAACAACTTGTCAACTCTTATAGGATCATTCTTAACTCATTTGAACATGAAAACAATTCGTTGCAATTTGAGCCTTGATTCTTGACTCGTTCGAACTTGTAAACAACTTGTAACTTCATTCTTGACCCGTTTGTACATGGAAACAACTTGTAAACTCTTGTAGGATCATTCTTAGCTCGTTTGGACATGAAAACTGTGGCTCCCTCCCGACCCGGGGTCTAGATCGGGGAGTCACTAACTCTAAATGCATGCACCCTAAATAACAATAATAGAAAATACGCATAAATATGACCCCGACTACTAGCCTGGACCTTTCAAGGTAATGGTATGAAACAAGCACACAACTACATTCATTTATATTTACATTTACAGTAACCAAAATAATATTACAGTTCCTGAAACATCTCAAAAGCTACTAATAAAAGTACAAGACTAAACAAAGTCTTTTCCTTCCAACTCTGCCTCGATCCTACCTGTTCAATCTCAGCCAGCCTAGCAAAGTTCATGTAGGACATATTCTTCCTGGCAGTCTGCTTAATACGGACCATGATTCTCAAAAGCTGTAGATGTTAGAAAATAAAAGAATGAGCTACAAAAGCTCAGCAAGTAACCATATAGGTTAAAAACAGTTCTACAGGCTTATATATATAATTTAAAAAGTCTTTTCTCAAAACCATGCTTTAAAATCACTGCTGGACCTCATTGTCCCAAAGTTGTAATTAAAATTCTAGTCAGGGTATTCATTACTAGTAAAACTTTCTTTTGTAAAACCACTGGCAGGGTTAAATAATTTCAATCACTGGAGCACGGTAAATAAGAAACTGGAAAGTAATAATCAATTGCAAGTATAGGAGTAATCTGCAGGGTTAGATGGATAACAGGAAGTAATGTATAACAATTGAAACAAAGTTAACTCAAGATATATCTGACAATTGAAGCTGTATATGACAGGTTATAACAAGGCATTTCATTGTTCATTACTAATCATTTCAAATTCCATTTGTATAAAACTGCCCTTTCATTAGGACTGATTCTTTCAAAACATTTCATAAAACTGTCCTCTCATTAGGACCTTGCTTTTCAAATCATTTATAAAAACTGTCCTCTCATTAGGACCTTTACTGATTAGAAACAATTCATTTTGATTGGAGTTTTCTCACAACGCCAGACAATACGGGTGATCAGCCAGGTAAAGTCTCCATAATGGACTAAAGTCCCTCTGGACATAAAGAGTACTCATAAAGGCACTTATTGCCATTGGCCTTGGGCTGTCTCATTATAGCCATTGACTATCTCATTATAGTCTTCACATAAAAAGTGCTGGACCGGCGTCACTCGGCCTCTTACGCCTCCAACCTATAGGAATCCGCAGAAACCATTTTGATCGGAATTCCTATAATAACCAAAACCTTTCTTTTAAAAGTTACCAATTCATTTGATGAAAAAGACTTCTTGAAAGTCGGATTCCATATTTAAATCCATTTTTAAGATCATTAGACAGAGGTAAATTTTTATTCCAGGATAAATCTCAAAACAAGTCTCTGTTGTAATAAAGTAAGCTGAAATCATGAACTGGGAATCCAAAACCAAGCTATAGTTGTAAAGTCAGGTTGCAGGGTCAATTCACAGGTATAACAATTGTTTTTGAAAACAGTTGTAAGGCATTTGATCATGATAGTAGTTAGACAATAACAACAGGGTACTTTCAGGGTTTAAAGTTTAAGTAAACATAATTAAGGAAAATGGTGTAGACATAAGTCATAGTTCAAGGTTACTGATGTAAGATCTTTAAAACTAGTTTAAAAGCTGACAGTAGCAGTTCAGGGATTAAAAAGTTTAAGTACAATCAAAACTGGTATAAGGTTGCAGTTTAGGTAAAACAATTAAAGTAAAGCAGGCTATAGCTTAAAACAGTTGAAATAAGGTAACATAGTTGCAGGGTCATAAAGCAGTTTATAAAACAGTGCTTAAGTTAAAAGAGATTAGGCAGTAGTTACTTGCCTTAAACAGAATGCTACAGCTGTTGAACAGGTAGATCGCCTACACCAGACACTAACTCTCTACTTTAGCTTTTCCCTTGCCCTTCACCTCAATGTCCTTCGTAGCTACACATAAATAATACTATTTCAGTATCTTATAAACTCTCGACGTTCTCATTAACGTCTAACTATTCTACCCTTTCGATAACTATAACTCCTTAACACGTATATAATGTACAGTAGGCATATTCTACTATATAATCACTGCTACACTGGCAAGCAAGTAGCACATAGACAATTATATTTATCCACAGCATTCCTGACTGATAGTCTTTCCTATACAGAAGTGGTGTGCCATTAATGTTTTACAAAGTCGTTTTAGTTTTAGATAATTTTGGCAGCACCTCCTCTGTAATTGGAAGCTGCCTGTCGGAATACAACCGACCCAAACAATCATTCAAACATATATATACGGCCAATCACATATTGTTTCAAATCTATGCCATATAAAGTAATGTCTATACCCTTATATAATTAACATCACTAATCACTTAAATTATAACCCTTATTAGTAATGCCTTTACAATTCCTAGCTATAAACTCACATCATTCTTACAAATACTCATATACATTCGAATATTTAAGTAACAAAGGAATTAAGTCTCAATTAGACATGGCATTTAGCATTAATGTGGCTAAAATCTACATACTAGCTCTATTCGAACACAATTATTCATACATGCCACCAAATGTTTATCATACCAAGCTATATCTACAACGTTATAAAGATTTAAATCATACTATCATTTAATCACCAAACTTCAAACACAAATATACACATATACAATTTCAAAATTGCTATTACTACTTTAGCAACCACTTGCAATTATCCAAAACACCTCAATTAACCGATTCGAGTCGTCAATTTGCACTCTTTACACCATTGTACTTGGAATTGCAAACAAGCATGTATATTCAATAAACGCCAATAAAAATCTTTACTTAAAATTCATATACTAACTTATTCAATTTAAATCCGGATATGAATTAATCATATAACATATCAAATCAATCTAGCTATAGCATTTCAGGAAATTAAAACTTATATTATCACTTAGGCCGAATAATGCACCAAATGTTGACATGTACTTGCCAATTTCCATGAGTCATGACCTCATATATAAAGAATTAGACATTTATCTCATAACCGAGCTTAACATACAATTTAGCATATATATATTTTGCTAATAATCGGCCATTTAACAAAAGTTGCCGGAACATCAAAACCCTAATCATGCAAAGGTAGTCAGTACCACAATTAGTCCTCATAGCAGCAAGACAACACATAATCGAGCACATAGATTCAAGTACAAATCGAGCATGATGAAGCCTTGGCCGGAAAATGAGTGTTTAAATCGGAAAAAAACACAAAACGACATCCAAGTCGACATGCAAGCTAAATGGATAACAAATCAAGCAACTAGATTACATTGTTAACCTTAACAACCCCTCATGGCAGCAACCACACCACCGGCTCCCCGTAGGTCACGGCCGGTGGTGACAACTTCCGGTGGAACCCCATTAATGGGTGTTCTTACACCAAAGTTGTCCCCTTCCACCTATTATTACGAAATCACACCTTAAATCAAGAAACCAAGTACTCAATTCGGTTGCATGCAATCGATTTCTGCATATATACATACAAACTCAAAAACAAAGAATCATATACACATCTATGACTCGATACTAGTACAAACTCGAAGCACTAGCAATTTTTGACATGAAAATTCATGGGAAAAGTAGAAATCGCCAGGAGAGAGGAACAGCTAACCTACGAACTTAGATACAGAGCAAATGAGGAAGAAAAGGTAATTTCACATATGCTGCTTTTCTAATTTAAAACAAATTTAAAATCGAATTTTGGTAGAAACAGGGTACAAAAATAACTTTTATATTTTTAAAATAAAGATCATGAATTTAGAAGTTTTCCCATATTTTTGAAATATTTTTCTGATGAGTAAATATTTAATTAAAAATCTTTGAAGTTTTAGCACAGAAATAGAAAATGAGGGTAGAAAAATCATTAAAATAATTTTGGGCTCAAATAAAATAAACTTTTATTTTTCAAAAGTCTCAAAATATTTAAGAAACATTTTGAAACAGGTTTCATGATTTTTTGGACATTCCAATAATTAAATATGGAATTTGGAAGAGTAATATCTCTAGAATAAAACAGAAATGAAAGATTTATATAAAATCACTGGGACTAGAATTAAATACATCACCATTTTTAGAAAGTCTCTAAAATCACATAGAAGCTACATATAAAATTTCATAATTATTGGACTCACCAATAATTTTATAAAAATCAAACAGTTACTCATTTAAGCAATAAAATCAATTAATCACTTAATTAAAACACTTAAGCGTAATGCAGTCAAACAGATAGTCAACTAGACATATAAAATGACCACATATCATATCTTAACACATTAAAATACATAAATCATATACCTCATATTATTCAACTAGATTTAATTATCTCGACCGTTACAAAAACAATTCATAGCAATTTAAGGTTTCATTCTTGACTCGTTGGAACTTGAAAATAACTTGTAGCTTCATTCTTGACCTGTTTGTACATGGAAACAACTTGTCAACTCTTATAGGATCATTCTTAACTCATTTGAACATGAAAACAATTCGTTGCAATTTGAGCCTTCATTCTTGACTCGTTCGAACTTGTAAACAACTTGTAACTTCATTCTTGACCCGTTTGTACATGGAAACAACTTGTAAACTCTTGTAGGATCATTCTTAGCTCGTTTGAACATGAAAACAATTCATAGCAATTTAAGGTTTCATTCTTGACTCGTTGGAACTTGAAAATAACTTGTAGCTTCATTCTTGACCCGTTTGTACATGGAAACAACTTGTCAACTCTTATAGGATCATTCTTAAATCATTTGAACATGAAAACAATTCGTTGCAATTTGAGCCTTGATTCTAGACTCGTTCGAACTTCAAACAACTTGTAGCTTCATTCTTGACCCGTTTGTACATGAAAACAACTTGTAAACTCTTGTAGGATCATTCTTAGCTCGTTTGAACATGAAAACAATTCGTTGCAATTTGAGCCTTCATTCTTGACTCGTTCGAACTTGAAAACAACTTATTACTTCATTCTTGACCCGTTTGTACATGGAAACAACTTATAAACTCTTGTAGGTTCATTCTTAGCTCGTTTGAACATGAAAACAATTCATAGCAATTTAAGGCTTCATTCTTGACTCGTTGGAACTTGAAAACAACTTGTAGCTTCATTCTTGACCCGTTTGTACATGGAAACAACTTGTAAACTCTTTTAGGATCATTCTTAACTCATTTGAACATGAAAATAAGTTGTAACAATTGGAGGCTTCATTCTTAACTCGTTCAAACTTGAAAACAACTTGTATCTTCATTCTTGACCCGTTTGTACATGGATACAACTTGTAAACTCTTGTAGGATAATTCTTAGCTCGTTTGAACATGAAAACAATTCGTTGCAATTTGAGCCTTCATTCTTGACTCGTTCGAACTTGAAAACAACTTATTACTTCATTCTTGACCCGTTTGTACATGGAAACAACTTGTAAACTCTTGTAGGTTCATTCTTAGCTCGTTTGAACATGAAAACAATTCATAGCAATTTAAGGCTTCATTCTTGACTCGTTGGAACTTGAAAACAACTTGTAGCTTCATTCTTGACCCGTTTGTACATGGAAACAACTTGTAAACTCTTCTAGGATCATTCTTAACTCATTTGAATATGAAAATAAGTTGTAACAATTGGAGGCTTCATTCTTAACTCGTTCAAACTTGAAAACAACTTGTATCTTCATTCTTGACCCGTTTGTACATGGATACAACTTGTAAACTCTTGCCGGATCATTCTTAGCTCGTTTGAACATGAAAACAATTCGTTGCAATTTGAGCCTTCATTCTTGACTCGTTCGAACTTGAAAACAACTTGTAGTTTCATTCTTGACCCGTTTCTAGATGGAAACAACTTGTAAACTCTTGTAGGATCATTTTTAACTCGTTTATACAAGAAAACAATTCATAGCAATTTAAGGCTTCATTCTTGACTCGTTCGAACTTAAAAAGAACTTGTAGCTTCATTCTTAATCCGTTTGTACATGGAAACAACTTGTAAACCCTTGTAGGAGCATCATTGGCTCGTTCGAATATGAAAACAAGTTGGAACAATTTGAGGCTTCATTCTTCATTCGTTCAAACTTGAAAACAACTTAGAGCTTCATTGTTGACCTGTTTGTACAAGGACACAACTTGTAAACTCTTGTAGGATCATTCTTAGCTCGTTTGAACATGAAAACATTTCTTAGCAGTTTAAGGCTTCATTCTTGGCACGTTGGAACTTGAAAACAACTTGTAGCTTCATTCTTGACCCGTTTGTACATGGATACAACTTGTAAACTCTTGTAGGATCATTCTTAGCTCGTTTGAACATGAAAACAATTCATAGCAATTTAAGCCTTCATTCTTGACTCGTTCGAACTTGAAAACAACTTGTAGCTTCATTCTTAATCCGTTTGTACATGGAAACAACTTGTAAACCCTTGTAGGAGATTGGCTCGTTTGAACAAGAAAATAAGTTGCAACAATTTGAGGCTTCATTCTTTACTCGTTCAAACTTGAAAAAAACTTAGAGCTTCATTGTTGACCCGTTTGTACAAGGAAACAACTTGTAAACTCTTGTAGGATCATTCTTAGCTCGTTTGAACATGAAAATAATTCATAGCAATTTAAGGCTTCATTCTTGACTCGTTCGAACTTGAAAACAACTTGTAGCTTCATTCTTGACCCGTTTGTACACGGAAACAACTTGTAAACTCTTGTAGGATCATTCTTAGCTCGTTTGAACATGAAAACAATTCATAGCAATTTCAGGCTTCATTCTTGACTCGTTCGAACTTCAAAACAACTTGTAGCTGCATTCTTGACCCGTTTGTACATGGAAACAACTTGTAAAGTTTTGTAGGATCATTCTTAGCTCGTTTGAGACTGAAAACAATTGATAGCAATTTAAGGGTTCATTCTTGACTCGTTGGAACTTGAAAACAACTTGTAGCTTCATTCTTGACCCGTTTGTACATGGAAACAACTTGTAAACTCTTTTAAGATCATTCTTAACTCATTTGAACATGAAAATACGTTGTAACAATTGGAGGCTTCATTCTTAACTCGTTCAAACATGAAAACAACTTGTATCTTCATTCTTGACCCGTTTGTACATGGATACAACTTGTAAACTCTTGTAGGATCATTCTTAGCTCGTTTGAACATGAAAACAAATCTTTGCAATTTGAGCCTTGATTCTTGACTCGTTCGAACTTGAAAACAACTTGTAGTTTCATTCTTGACCCGTTTGTACATGGAAACAATTTGTAAACCCTTGTAGGATCATTCTTAGTTCTTTTGAACATGAAAACAATTCATAGCAATTTAAGGCTTCATTCTTGACTCGTTCGAAATTAAAAACAACTTGTAGCTTCATTCTTGACCCGTTTGTACATGGAAACCACTTGTAAACCCTTGTAGGAGCATTATTGGCTCGTTTGAACATGAAAACAATTCGTTGAAATTTGAGCGTTCATTCTTGACTCGTTCGAACTTGTAAACAACTTGTAACTTCATTCTTGACCCGTTTGTACATGGAAACAACTTGTAAACTCTTGTAGGATCATTCTTAGCTCGTTTGAACATGAAAACAATTCATAGCAATTTAAGGTTTCATTCTTGACTCGTTGGAACTTAAAAATAACATGTAGCTTCATTCTTGACCCGTTTGTACATGGAAACAACTTGTCAACTCTTATAGGATCATTCTTAACTCATTTGAACATGAAAACAATTCGTTGCAATTTGAGCCTTGATTCTTGACTCGTTCGAACTTCAAACAACTTGTAGCTTCATTCTTGACCCGTTTGTACATGGAAACAACTTGTAAACTCTTTTAGGATCATTCTTAACACATTTGAACATGAAAATAAGTTGTAACAATTGGAGGCTTCATTCTTAACTCGTTAAAACTTGAAAACAACTTGTATCTTCATTCTTGACCCGTTTGTACATGGATACAACTTGTAAACTCTTGTAGGATCATTCTTAGCTCGTTTGAACATGAAAACAATTCGTTGCAATTTGAGCCTTCATTCTTGACTCGTTCGAACTTGAAAACAACTTATTACTTCATTCTTGACCCATTTGTACATGGAAACAACTTGTAAACTCTTGTAGGTTCATTCTTAGCTCGTTTGAACATGAAAACAATTCATAGCAATTTAAGGCTTCACTCTTGACTCGTTGGAACTTGAAAACAACTTGTAGCTTCATTCTTGACCCGTTTGTACATGGATAGAACTTGTAAACTCTTGTAGGATCATTCTTAGCTCGTTTGAACATGAAAACAAATCGTTGCAATTTGAGCCTTGATTCTTGACTCGTTCGAACTTCAAAACAACTTGTAGCATCATTCTTGACCCGTTTGTACATGGAAACAACTTGTAAACCCTTGTAGAATCATTCTTTGCTCGTTTGAACATGAAAACAATTCATAGCAATTTAAGGCTTCATTCTTGACTCGTTCGAACTTGAAAACAACTTGTAGCTTCATTCTTGACCCGTTTGTACCTGGAAACAACTTGTAAACTCTTTTAGGGTCATTCTTAACTAATTTGAACATGAAAATAAGTTGTAACAATTGGAGGCTTCATTCTTAACTCGTTCAAACTTGAAAACAACTTGTATCTTCATTCTTGACCCGTTTGTACATGGATACAACTTGTAAACTCTTGTAGGATCATTCTTAGCTCGTTTGAAGATGAAAACAAATCGTTGCAATTTGAGCCTTGATTCTTGACTCGTTCGAACTTGAAAACAACTTGTAGTTTCATTCTTGACCCGTTTGTACATGGAAACAACTTGTAAACTCTTGTAGGATCATTCTTAGCTCGTTTGAACATGAAAACAATTCATAGCAATTTAAGGCTTCATTCTTGACTCGTTCGAACTTGAAAACAACTTGTAGTTTCATTTTTGACCCGTTTGTACATGGAAACAACTTGTAAACCCTTGTAGGAGCAATATTGGCTCGTTTGAACATGAAAACAATTCGTTGCAATTTGAGCCTTCATTCTTGACTCGTTCGAACTTGAAAACAACTTATTACTTCATTCTTGACCCGTTTGTACATGGAAACAACTTGTAAACTCTTGTAGGATCATTCTTAGCTCGTTTGAACATGAAAACAATTCATAGCAATTTAAGGCTTCATTCTTGACTCGTTGGAACTTGAAAACAACTTGTAGCTTCATTCTTGACCCGTTTGTCCATGGAAACAACTTATAAACTCTTGTAGGGTCATTCTTAGCTCGTTTGAACATGAAAACAATTCATAGTAATTTAAGGCTTCATTCTTGACTCGTCCGAACTTCAAAACAACTTGTAGCTTCATTCTTGACCCGTTTGTACATGGAAACAACTTGTAAACCCTTGTAGGATCCTTCTTAGCTCGTTTGACCATGAAAACAATTCATAGCAATTTAAGGCTTCATTCTTGACTCGTTCGAACTTCAAAACAACTTGTAGCTTCATTCTTGACCCGTTTGTACATGGAAACAACTTGTAAACTCTTGTAGGATCATTCTTAGCTCATTTGAACATGAAAACAATTCATAGCAATTTCAGGCTTCATTCTTGACTCGTTCGAACTTCAAAACAACTTGTAGCTTCATTCTTGACCCGTTTGTACATGGAAACAACACATAAACTCTTGTAGGATCATTCTTAGCTCGTTTGTAGATGAAAACAAATCGATGCAATTTGAGCCTTGATTCTTGACTCGTTCGAACTTGAAAACAACTTGTAGTTTCATTCTTGACCCGTTTGTACATGGAAACAACTTGTAAACTCTTGTAGGATCATTCTTAGCTCGTTTGAACATGAAAACAATTCATAGCAATTTAAGGCTTTATTCTTGACTCGTTCGAACTTGAAAACAACTTGTAGTTTCATTTTTGACCCGTTTGTACATGGAAACAACTTGTAAACCCTTGTAGGAGCATTATTGGCTCGTTTGAACATGAAAATAATTCGTTGCAATTTGAGCCTTCATTCTTGACTCGTTCGAACTTGAAAGCAACTTATTACTTCATTCTTGACCCGTTTGTACATGGAAACAACTTGTAAACTCTTGTAGGATCATTCTTAGCTCGTTTGAACATGAAAACAATTCATAGCAATTTAAGGCTTCATTCTTGACTCGTTGGAACTTGAAAACAACTTGTAGCTTCATTCTTGACCCGTTTGTCCATGGATAGAACTTGTAAACTCTTGTAGGATCATTCTTAGCTCGTTTGAACATGAAAACAAATCGTTGCAATTTGAGCCTTGATTCTTGACTCGTTCGAACTTGAAAACAACTTGTAGTTTCATTCTTGACCCGTTTGTACATGGAAACAACTTGTAAACTCTTGTAGGATCATTCTTAGCTCGTTTGAACATGAAAACAATTCATACCAATTTAAGGCTTCATTCTTGACTGGTTCAAACTTGAAAACAACTTGTAGCTTCATTCTTGACCCGTTTGTACATGGAAACAACTTGTAAGAGTAGGATAATTCTTAACCCATTTGAACATGAAAATAAGTTGTAACAATTGGAGGCTTCATTCTTAACTCGTTAAAACTTGAAAACAACTTGTATCTTCATTCTTGACCCGTTTGTACATGGATACAACTTGTAAACTCTTGTAGGATCATTCTTAGCTCGTTTGAACATGAAAATAATTCGTTGCAATTTGAGCCTTCATTCTTGACTCGTTCGAACTTGAAAACAACTTGTAGTTTCATTCTTGACCCGTTTGTACATGGAAACAACTTGTAAACTCTTGTAGGATCATTCTTAGCTCGTTTGAACATGAAAACAATTCATAGCAATTTAAGGCTTCATTCTTGACTCGTTCGAACTTGAAAACAACTTGTAGTTTCATTTTTGACCCGTTTGTACATGGAAACAACTTGTAAACCCTTGTAGGAGCATTATTGGCTCGTTTGAACATGAAAACAATTCGTTGCAATTTGAGCCTTCATTCTTGACTCGTTCGAACTTGAAAACCACTTATTACTTCATTCTTGACCCGTTTGTACATGGAAACAACTTGTAAACTCTTGTAGGATCATTCTTAGCTCGTTTGAACATGAAAACAATTCATAGCAATTTAAGGCTTCATTCTTGACTCGTTGGAACTTGAAAACAACTTGTAGCTTCATTCTTGACCCGTTTGTCCATGGAAACAACTTATAAACTCTTGTAGGATCATTCTTAGCTCGTTTGAACATGAAAACAATTCATAGTAATTTAAGGCTTCATTCTTGACTCGTCCGAACTTCAAAACAACTTGTAGCTTCATTCTTGACCCGTTTGTACATGGAAACAACTTGTAAACCCTTGTAGGATCATTCTTAGCTCGTTTGACCATGAAAACAATTCATAGCAATTTAAGGCTTCATTCTAGACTCGTTCGAACTTCAAAACAACTTGTAGCTTCATTCTTGACCCGTTTGTACATGGAAACAACTTGTAAACTCTTGTAGGATCATTCTTAGCTCATTTGAACATGAAAACAATTCATAGCAATTTCAGGCTTCATTCTTGACTCGTTCGAACTTCAAAACAACTTGTAGCTTCATTCTTGACCCGTTTGTACATGGAAACAACACATAAACTCTTGTAGGATCGTTCTTAGCTCGTTTGAAGATGAAAACAAATCGATGCAATTTGAGCCTTGATTCTTGACTCGTTCGAACTTGAAAACAACTTGTAGTTTCATTCTTGACCCGTTTGTACATGGAAACAACTTGTAAACTCTTGTAGGATCATTCTTAGCTCGTTTGAACATGAAAACAATTCATAGCAATTTAAGGCTTTATTCTTGACTCGTTCGAACTTGAAAACAACTTGTAGTTTCATTTTTGACCCGCTTGTACATGGAAACAACTTGTAAACCCTTGTAGGAGCATTATTGGCTCGTTTGAACATGAAAATAATTCGTTGCAATTTGAGCCTTCATTCTTGACTCGTTTGAACTTGAAAGCAACTTATTACTTCATTCTTGACCCGTTTGTACATGGAAACAACTTGTAAACTCTTGTAGGATCATTCTTAGCTCGTTTGAACATGAAAACAATTCATAGCAATTTAAGGCTTCATTCTTGACTCGTTGGAACTTGAATACAACTTGTAGCTTCATTCTTGACCCGTTTGTCCATGGATAGAACTTGTAAACTCTTGTAGGATCATTCTTAGCTCGTTTGAACATGAAAACAAATCGTTGCAATTTGAGCCTTGATTCTTGACTCGTTCGAACTTGAAAACAACTTGTAGTTTCATTCTTGACCCGTTTGTACATGGAAACAACTTGTAAACTATTGTAGGATCATTCTTAGCTCGTTTGAACATGAAAACAATTCATAGCAATTTAAGGCTTCATTCTTGACTGGTTCAAACTTGAAAACAACTTGTAGCTTCATTCTTGACCCGTTTGTACATGGAAACAACTTGTAAACTCTTGTAGGATAATTCTTAACCCATTTGAACATGAAAATAAGTTGTAACAATTGGAGGCTTCATTCTTAACTCGTTAAAACTTGAAAACAACTTGTATCTTCATTCTTGACCCGTTTGTACATGGATACAACTTGTAAACTCTTGTAGGATCATTCTTAGCTCGTTTGAAGATGAAAACAAATCGTTGCAATTTGAGCCTTGATTCTTGACTCGTTCGAACTTGAAAACAACTTGTAGTTTCATTCTTGACCCGTTTGTACATGGAAACAACTTGTAAACTCTTGTAGGATCATTCTTAGCTCGTTTGAACATGAAAACAATTCATAGCAATTTAAGGCTTCATTCTTGACTCGTTCGAACTTGAAAACAACTTGTAGTTTCATTTTTGACCCGTTTGTACATGGAAACAACTTGTAAACCCTTGTAGGAGCATTATTGGCTCGTTTGAACATGAAAACAATTCGTTGCAATTTGAGCCTTCATTCTTGACTCGTTCGAACTTGAAAACAACTTATTACTTCATTCTTGACCCGTTTGTACATGGAAACAACTTGTAAACTCTTGTAGGTTCATTCTTAGCTCGTTTGAACATGAAAACAATTCATAGCAATTTAAGGCTTCACTCTTGACTCGTTGGAACTTGAAAACAACTTGTAGCTTCATTCTTGACCCGTTTGTACATGGATAGAACTTGTAAACTCTTGTAAGATCATTCTTAGCTCGTTTGAACATGAAAACAAATCGTTGCAATTTGAGCCTTGATTCTTGACTCGTTCGAACTTCAAAACAACTTGTAGCATCATTCTTGACCCGTTTGTACATGGAAACAACTTGTAAACCCTTGTAGGATCATTCTTTGCTCGTTTGAACATGAAAACAATTCATAGCAATTTAAGGCTTCATTCTTGACTCGTTCGAACTTGAAAACAACTTGTAGCTTCATTCTTGACCCGTTTGTACCTGGAAACAACTTGTAAACTCTTTTAGGATCATTCTTAACTAATTTGAACAAGAAAATAAGTTGTAACAATTGGAGGCTTCATTCTTAACTCGTTCAAACTTGAAAACAACTTGTATCTTCATTCTTGACCCGTTTGTACATGGATACAACTTGTAAACTCTTGTAGGATCATTCTTAGCTCGTTTGAAGATGAAAACAAATCGTTGCAATTTGAGCCTTGATTCTTGACTCGTTCGAACTTGAAAACAACTTGTAGTTTCATTCTTGACCCGTTTGTACATGGAAACAACTTGTAAACTCTTGTAGGATCATTCTTAGCTCGTTTGAACATGAAAACAATTCATAGCAATTTAAGGCTTCATTCTTGACTCGTTCGAACTTGAAAACAACTTGTAGTTTCATTTTTGACCCGTTTGTACATGGAAACAACTTGTAAACCCTTGTAGGAGCATTATTGGCTCGTTTGAACATGAAAACAATTCGTTGCAATTTGAGCCTTCATTCTTGACTCGTTCGAACTTGAAAACCACTTATTACTTCATTCTTGACCCGTTTGTACATGGAAACAACTTGTAAACTCTTGTAGGATCATTCTTAGCTCGTTTGAACATGAAAACAATTCATAGCAATTTAAGGCTTCATTCTTGACTCGTTGGAACTTGAAAACAACTTGTAGCTTCATTCTTGACCCGTTTGTCCATGGAAACAACTTATAAACTCTTGTAGGATCATTCTTAGCTCGTTTGAACATGAAAACAATTCATAGTAATTTAAGGCTTCATTCTTGACTCGTCCGAACTTCAAAACAACTTGTAGCTTCATTCTTGACCCGTTTGTACATGGAAACAACTTGTAAACCCTTGTAGGATCATTCTTAGCTCGTTTGACCATGAAAACAATTCATAGCAATTTAAGGCTTCATTCTAGACTCGTTCGAACTTCAAAACAACTTGTAGCTTCATTCTTGACCCGTTTGTACATGGAAACAACTTGTAAACTCTTGTAGGATCATTCTTAGCTCATTTGAACATGAAAACAATTCATAGCAATTTCAGGCTTCATTCTTGACTCGTTCGAACTTCAAAACAACTTGTAGCTTCATTCTTGACCCGTTTGTACATGGAAACAATACATAAACTCTTGTAGGATCGTTCTTAGCTCGTTTGAAGATGAAAACAAATCGATGCAATTTGAGCCTTGATTCTTGACTCGTTCGAACTTGAAAACAACTTGTAGTTTCATTCTTGACCCGTTTGTACATGGAAACAACTTGTAAACTCTTGTAGGATCATTCTTAGCTCGTTTGAACATGAAAACAATTCATAGCAATTTAAGGCTTTATTCTTGACTCGTTCGAACTTGAAAACAACTTGTAGTTTCATTTTTGACCCGCTTGTACATGGAAACAACTTGTAAACCCTTGTAGGAGCATTATTGGCTCGTTTGAACATGAAAATAATTCGTTGCAATTTGAGCCTTCATTCTTGACTCGTTTGAACTTGAAAGCAACTTATTACTTCATTCTTGACCCGTTTGTACATGGAAACAACTTGTAAACTCTTGTAGGATCATTCTTAGCTCGTTTGAACATGAAAACAATTCATAGCAATTTAAGGCTTCATTCTTGACTCGTTGGAACTTGAATACAACTTGTAGCTTCATTCTTGACCCGTTTGTCCATGGATAGAACTTGTAAACTCTTGTAGGATCATTCTTAGCTCGTTTGAACATGAAAACAAATCGTTGCAATTTGAGCCTTGATTCTTGACTCGTTCGAACTTGAAAACAACTTGTAGTTTCATTCTTGACCCGTTTGTACATGGAAACAACTTGTAAACTATTGTAGGATCATTCTTAGCTCGTTTGAACATGAAAACAATTCATAGCAATTTAAGGCTTCATTCTTGACTGGTTCAAACTTGAAAACAACTTGTAGCTTCATTCTTGACCCGTTTGTACATGGAAACAACTTGTAAACTCTTGTAGGATAATTCTTAACCCATTTGAACATGAAAATAAGTTGTAACAATTGGAGGCTTCATTCTTAACTCGTTAAAACTTGAAAACAACTTGTATCTTCATTCTTGACCCGTTTGTACATGGATACAACTTGTAAACTCTTGTAGGATCATTCTTAGCTCGTTTGAAGATGAAAACAAATCGTTGCAATTTGAGCCTT
Source organism: Oenanthe sinensis (assembly GCA_028671895.1). Classification (NCBI taxonomy): domain Eukaryota; kingdom Viridiplantae; phylum Streptophyta; class Magnoliopsida; order Apiales; family Apiaceae; genus Oenanthe; species Oenanthe sinensis. The sequence goes on along the minus strand of CM053799.1, from coordinate 28,687,054 downwards.
GATTCTTGACTCGTTCGAACTTGAAAACAACTTGTAGTTTCATTCTTGACCCGTTTGTACATGGAAACAACTTGTAAACTCTTGTAGGATCATTCTTAGCTCGTTTGAACATGAAAACAATTCATAGCAATTTAAGGCTTCATTCTTGACTCGTTCGAACTTGAAAACAACTTGTAGTTTCATTTTTGACCCGTTTGTACATGGAAACAACTTGTAAACCCTTGTAGGAGCATTATTGGCTCGTTTGAACATGAAAACAATTCGTTGCAATTTGAGCCTTCATTCTTGACTCGTTCGAACTTGAAAACAACTTATTACTTCATTCTTGACCCGTTTGTACATGGAAACAACTAGTAAACTCTTGTAGGATCATTCTTAGCTCGTTTGAACATGAAAACAATTCATAGCAATTTAAGGCTTCATTCTTGACTCGTTGGAACTTGAAAACAACTTGTAGCTTCATTCTTGACCCGTTTGTCCATGGAAACAACTTATAAACTCTTGTAGGATCATTCTTAGCTCGTTTGAACATGAAAACAATTCATAGTAATTTAAGGCTTCATTCTTGACTCGTCCGAACTTCAAAACAACTTGTAGCTTCATTCTTGACCCGTTTGTACATGGAAACAACTTGTAAACCCTTGTAGGATCATTCTTAGCTCGTTTGACCATGAAAACAATTCATAGCAATTTAAGGCTTCATTCTTGACTTGTTCGAACTTCAAAACAACTTGTAGCTTCATTCTTGACCCGTTTGTACATGGAAACAACTTGTAAACTCTTGTAGGATCATTCTTAGCTCATTTGAACATGAAAACAATTCATAGCAATTTCAGGCTTCATTCTTGACTCGTTCGAACTTCAAAACAACTTGTAGCTTCATTCTTGACCCGTTTGTACATGGAAACAACACATAAACTCTTGTAGGATCATTCTTAGCTCGTTTGAAGATGAAAACAAATCGATGCAATTTGAGCCTTGATTCTTGACTCGTTCGAACTTGAAAACAACTTGTAGTTTCATTCTTGACCCGTTTGTACATGGAAACAACTTGTAAACTCTTGTAGGATCATTCTTAGCTCGTTTGAACATGAAAACAATTCATAGCAATTTAAGGCTTTATTCTTGACTCGTTCGAACTTGAAAACAACTTGTAGTTTCATTTTTGAACCGTTTGTACATGGAAACAACTTGTAAACCCTTGTAGGAGCATTATTGGCTCGTTTGAACATGAAAATAATTCGTTGCAATTTGAGCCTTCATTCTTGACTCGTTCGAACTTGAAAGCAACTTATTACTTCATTCTTGACCCGTTTGTACATGGAAACAACTTGTAAACTCTTGTAGGATCATTCTTAGCTCGTTTGAACATGAAAACAATTCATAGCAATTTAAGGCTTCATTCTTGACTCGTTGGAACTTGAAAACAACTTGTAGCTTCATTCTTGACCCGTTTGTCCATGGATAGAACTTGTAAACTCTTGTAGGATCATTCTTAGCTCGTTTGAACATGAAAACAAATCGTTGCAATTTGAGCCTTGATTCTTGACTCGTTCGAACTTGAAAACAACTTGTAGTTTCATTCTTGACCCGTTTGTACATGGAAACAACTTGTAAACTCTTGTAGGATCATTCTTAGCTCGTTTGAACATGAAAACAATTCATAGCAATTTAAGGCTTCATTCTTGACTGGTTCAAACTTGAAAACAACTTGTAGCTTCATTCTTGACCCGTTTGTACATGGAAACAACTTGTAAACTCTTGTAGGATAATTCTTAACCCATTTGAACATGAAAACAATTCGTTGCAATTTGAGCCTTCATTCTTGACCCGTTCGAACTTGAAAACAACTTGTAGCTTCATTCTTGACCCGTTTGTACATCAAAACAACTTGTAAACTCTTGTAGGATCATTCTTAACTCATTTGAACATGAAAAAAATTCGAAGCAATTTCAGGCTTCATTCTTAACTCGTTCGAACATTAAAACAACTTGTAGCTTCATTCTTGATCCGTTTGTACATGGAAACAACCTGTAAACTCTTGTAGGATCATTCTTAGCTCGTTTGAACATGAAAACAATTCATAGCAATTTAAGGCTTCATTCTTGACTCGTTGGAACTTGAAAACAACTTGTAGCTTCATTCTTGACCCGTTTGTACATGGAAACAACTTGTAAACACTTGTAGGATCATTCTTAGCTCGTTTGAACATGAAAACAATTCATAGCAATTTAAGGCTTCATTCTTGACTCGTTCGAACTTGAAAATAACTTGTAGCTTCATTCTTGACCCGTTTGTACATGGAAACAACTTGTAAACTCATGTAGGATCATTCTTAGCTCATTTGAACATGAAAACAATTCATAGCAATTTAAGGCTTCATTCTTGACTCGTTCGAACTTCAAAACAACTTGTAGCTTCATTCTTGACCCGTTTGTACATGGAAACAACTTGTAAACCCTTGTAGGATCATTCTTAGCTCGTTTGACCATGAAAACAATTCATAGCAATTTAAGGCTTCATTCTTGACTCGTTCGAACTTGAAAACAACTTGTAGCTTCATTTTTGACCCGTTTGTACATGGAAACAACTTGTAAACTCTTGTAGGATCATTCTTAGCTCATTTGAACATGAAAACAATTCATAGCAATTTAAGGCTTCATTCTTGACTCGTTCGAACTTCAAAACAACTTGTAGCTTCATTCTTGACCCGTTTGTACATGGAAACAACTTGTAAACTCTTGTAGGATCATTCTTAGCTCGTTTGAATATGAAAACAAATCGATGCAATTTGAGCCTTGATTCTTGACTCGTTCTAACTTGAAAACAACTTGTAGTTTCATTCTTGACCCGTTTGTACATGGAAACAACTTGTAAACTCTTGTAGGATCATTCTTAGCTCGTTTGAACATGAAAACAATTCATAGCAATTTAAGGCTTCATTCTTGACTCGTTCGAACTTGAAAACAACTTGTAGCTTCATTCTTGATCCGTTTGTACATGGAAACAACTTGTAAACCCTTGTAGGAGCATTATTGGCTCGTTTGAACATGAAAATAATTCGTTGCAATTTGAGCCTTCGTTCTTGACTCGTTCGAACTTGAAAACAACTTATTACTTCATTCTTGACCCGTTTGTACATGGAAACAACTTGTAAACTCTTGTAGGATCATTCTTAGCTCGTTTGAACGTGAAAACAATTCATAGCAATTTAAGGCTTCATTCTTGACTCGTTGGAACTTGAAAACAACTTGTAGCTTCATTCTTGACCCGTTTGTCCATGGATAGAACTTGTAAACTCTTGTAGGATCATTCTTAGCTCGTTTGAACATGAAAACAAATCGTTGCAATTTGAGCCTTGATTCTTGACTCGTTCGAACTTGAAAACAACTTGTAGTTTCATTCTTGACCCGTTTGTACATGGAAACAACTTGTAAACTCTTGTAGGATCATTCTTAGCTCGTTTGAACATGAAAACAATTCATAGCAATTTAAGGCTTCATTCTTGACTGGTTCAAACTTGAAAACAACTTGTAGCTTCATTCTTGACCCGTTTGTACATGGAAACAACTTGTAAACTCTTGTAGGATAATTCTTAACCCATTTGAACATGAAAACAATTCGTTGCAATTTGAGCCTTCATTCTTGACTCGTTCGAACTTGAAAACAACTTGTAGCTTCATTCTTGACCCGTTTGTACATGAAAACAACTTGTAAACTCTTGTAGGATCATTCTTAACTCATTTGAACATGAAAAAAATTCGTAGCAATTTCAGGCTTCATTCTTAACTCGTTCGAACATTAAAACAACTTGTAGCTTCATTCTTGATCCGTTTGTACATGGAAACAACTTGTAAACTCTTGTAGGATCATTCTTAGCTCGTTTGAACATGAAAACAATTCATAGCAATTTAAGGCTTCATTCTTGACTCGTTGGAACTTGAAAACAACTTGTAGCTTCATTCTTGACCCGTTTGTACATGGAAACAACTTGTAAACACTTGTAGGATCATTCTTAGCTCGTTTGAACATGAAAACAATTCATAGCAATTTAAGGCTTCATTCTTGACTCGTTCGAACTTGAAAACAACTTGTAGCTTCATTCTTGACCCGTTTGTACATGGAAACAACTTGTAAACCCTTGTAGGATCATTCTTAGCTCATTTGAACATGAAAACAATTCATAGCAATTTAAGGCTTCATTCTTGACTCGTTCGAACTTCAAAACAACTTGTAGCTTCATTCTTGACCCGTTTGTACATGGAAACAACTTGTAAACCCTTGTAGGATCATTCTTAGCTCGTTTGACCATGAAAACAATTCATAGCAATTTAAGGCTTCATTCTTGACTCGTTCGAACTTCAAAACAACTTGTAGCTTCATTCTTGACCCGTTTGTACATGGAAATAACTTGTAAACTCTTTTAGGATCATTCTTAACTAATTTGAACATGAAAATAAGTATTAACAATTGGAGGCTTCATTCTTAACTCGTTCAAACTTGAAAACAACTTGTATCTTCATTCTTGACCCGTTTGTACATGGATACAACTTGTAAACTCTTGTAGGATCATTCTTAGCTCGTTTGAAGATGAAAACAAATCGTTGCAATTTGAGCCTTGATACTTGACTCGTTCGAACTTGAAAACAACTTGTAGTTTCATTCTTGACCCGTTTGTACATGGAAACAACTTGTAAACTCTTGCAGGATCATTCTTAGCTCGTTTGAACATGAAAACAATTCATAGCAATTTAAGGCTTCATTCTTGACTCGTTCGAACTTGAAAACAACTTGTAGCTTGATTTTTGACCCGTTTGTACATGGAAACAACTTGTAAACCCTTGTAGGAGCATTATTGGCTCGTTTGAACATGAAAACAATTCGTTGCAATTTGAGCCTTCATTCTTGACTCGTTCGAACTTGAAAACAACTTATTACTTCATTCTTGACCCGTTTGTACATGGAAACAACTTGTAAACTTCGTAGGATCATTCTTAGCTCGTTTGAACATGAAAACAATTCATAGCAATTTATGGCTTCATTCTTGACTCGTTGGAACTTGAAAACAACTTGTAGCTTCATTCTTGACCCGTTTGTACATGGATAGAACTTGTAAACTCTTGTAGGATCATTCTTAGCTCGTTTGAACATGAAAACAATTCATAGCAATTTAAGGCTTCATTCTTGACTCGTTCAAACTTGAAAACAACTTGTAGTTTCATTCTTGACCCGTTTGTACATGGAAACAACTTGTAAACTCTTGTAGGATCATTCTTAGCTCGTTTGAACATGAAAACAATTCATAGCAATTTAAGGCTTCATTCTTGACTCGTTCGAACTTCAAAACAACTTGTAGCTTCATTCTTGACCCGTTTGTACATGGAAACAACTTGTAAACTCTTGTAGGATCATTCTTAGCTCGTTTGAAGATGAAAACAAATCGATGCAATTTGAGCCTTGATTCTTGACTCGTTCGAACTTGAAAACAACTTGTAGTTTCATTCTTGACCCGTTTGTACATGGAAACAACTTGTAAACCCTTGTAGGATCATTCTTAGCTCGTTTGACCATGAAAAAAATTCATCGCAATTTAAGGCTTCATTCTTGACTCGTTCGAACTTGAAAACAACTTGTAGCTTCATTTTTGACCCGTTTGTACATGGAAACAACTTGTAAACTCTTGTAGGATCATTCTTAGCTCATTTGAACATGAAAACAATTCATAGCAATTTAAGGCTTCATTCTTGACTCGTTCGAACTTCAAAACAACTTGTAGCTTCATTCTTGACCCGTTTGTACATGGAAACAACTTGTAAACTCTTGTAGGATCATTCTTAGCTCGTTTGAAGATGAAAACAAATCGATGCAATTTGAGCCTTGATTCTTGACTCGTTCGAACTTGAAAACAACTTGTAGTTTCATTATTGACCCGTTTGTACATGGAAACAACTTGTAAACTCTTGTAGGATCATTCTTAGCTCGTTTGAACATGAAAACAATTCATAGCAATTTAAGGCTTCATTCTTGACTCGTTCGAACTTGAAAACAACTTGTAGCTTCATTCTTGATCCGTTTGTACATGGAAACAACTTGTAAACCCTTGTAGGAGCATTATTGGCTCGTTTGAACATGAAAATAATTCGTTGCAATTTGAGCCTTCATTCTTGACTCGTTCGAACTTGAAAACAACTTATTACTTCATTCTTGACCCGTTTGTACATGGAAACAACTTGTAAACTATTGTAGGATCATTCTTAGCTCGTTTGAACACGAAAACAATTCATAGCAATTTAAGGCTTCATTCTTGACTCGTTGGAACTTGAAAACAACTTGTAGCTTCATTCTTGACCCGTTTGTCCATGGATAGAACTTGTAAACTCTTGTAGGATCATTCTTAGCTCGTTTGAACATGAAAACAAATCGTTGCAATTTGAGCCTTGATTCTTGACTCGTTCGAACTTGAAAACAACTTGTAGTTTCATTCTTGACCCGTTTGTACATGGAAACAACTTGTAAACTCTTGTAGGATCATTCTTAGCTCGTTTGAACATGAAAACAATTCATAGCAATTTAAGGCTTCATTCTTGACTCGTTCGAACTTCAAAACAACTTGTAGCTTCATTCTTGACCCGTTTGTACATGGAAACAACTTGTAAACCCTTGTAGGATCATTCTTAGCTCGTTTGACCATGAAAAAAATTCATAGCAATTTAAGGCTTCATTCTTGACTCGTTCGAACTTCAAAACAACTTGTAGCTTCATTCTTGACCCGTTTGTACATGGAAACAACTTGTAAACTCTTTTAGGATCATTCTTAACTAATTTGAACATGAAAATAAGTTGTAACAATTGGAGGCTTCATTCTTAACTCGTTCAAACTTGAAAACAACTTGTATCTTCATTCTTGACCCGTTTGTACATGGATACAACTTGTAAACTCTTGTAGGATCATTCTTACCTCGTTTGAAGATGAAAACAAATCGTTGCAATTTGAGCCTTGATTCTTGACTCGTTCGAACTTGAACACAACTTGTAGTTTCATTCTTGACCCGTTTGTACATGGAAACAACTTGTAAACTCTTGTAGGATCATTGTTAGCTCGTTTGGACATGAAAACAATTCATAGCAATTTAAGGCTTCATTCTTGACTCGTTCGAACTTGAAAACAACTTGTAGCTTTATTTTTGACCCGTTTGTACATGGAAACAACTTGTAAACTCTTGTAGGATCATTCTTAGCTCATTTGAACATGAAAACAATTCATAGCAATTTAAGGCTTCATTCTTGACTCGTTCGAACTTCAAAACAACTTGTAGCTTCATTCTTGACCCGTTTATACATGGAAACAACTTGTAAACTCTTGTAGGATCATTCTTAGCTCGTTTGAAGATGAAAACAAATCGTTGCAATTTGAGCCTTGATTCTTGACTCGTTCGAACTTGAAAACAACTTGTAGTTTCATTCTTGACCCGTTTGTACATGGAAACAACTTGTAAACTCTTGTAGGATCATTCTTAGCTCGTTTGAACATGAAAACAATTCATAGCAATTTAAGGCTTCATTCTTGACTCGTTCGAACTTGAAAACAACTTGTAGTTTCATTTTTGACCCGTTTGTACATGGAAACAACTTGTTAACTCTTGTAGGATAATTCTTAACCCATTTGAACATGAAAACAATTCGTTGCAATTTGAGCCTTCATTCTTGACTCGTTCGAACTTGAAAACAACTTGTAGTTTCATTTTTGACCCGTTTGTACATGGAAACAACTTGTTAACTCTTGTAGGATAATTCTTAACCCATTTGAACATGAAAACAATTCGTTGCAATTTGAGCCTTCATTCTTGACTCGTTCGAACTTGAAAACAACTTGTAGCTTCATTTTTGACCAGTTTGTACATGAAAACAACTTGTAAACTCTTGTAGGATCATTCTTAACTCATTTGAACATGAAAAAAATTCGTAGCAATTTCAGGCTTCATTCTTAACTCGTTCGAACATTAAAAACTCTTGTAGCTTCATTCTTGACCCGTTTGTACATGGAAACAACTTGTAAATTCTTGTAGGATCATTCTTAGCTCGTTTGAACATGAAAACAATTCATAGCAATTTAAGGCTTCATTCTTGACTCGTTGGAACTTGAAAACAACTTGTAGCTTCATTCTTGACCCGTTTGTACATGGAAACAACTTGTAAACACTTGTAGGATCATTCTTAGCTCGTTTGAACATGAAAACAATTCATAGCAATTTAAGGCTTCATTCTTGACTCGTTCGAACTTGAAAACAACTTGTAGCTTCATTCTTGACCCGTTTGTACATGGAAACAACTTGTAAACTCTTGTAGGATCATTCTTAGCTCATTTGAACATGAAAACAATTCATAGCAATTTAAGGCTTCATTCTTGACTCGTTCGAACTTCAAAACAACTTGTAGCTTCATTCTTGACCCGTTTGTACATGGAAACAACTTGTAAACCCTTGTAGGATCATTCTTAGCTCGTTTGACCATGAAAACAATTCATAGCAATTTAAGGCTTCATTCTTGACTCGTTCGAACTTCAAAACAACTTTTAGCTTCATTCTTGACCCGTTTGTACATGGAAACAACTTGTAAACTCTTTTAGGATCATTCTTAACTAATTTGAACATGAAAATAAGTTGTAACAATTGGAGGCTTCATTCTTAACTCGTTCAAACTTGAAAACAACTTGTATCTTCATTCTTGACCCGTTTGTACATGGATACAACTTGTAAACTCTTGTAGGATCATTCTTACCTCGTTTGAAGATGAAAACAAATCGTTGCAATTTGAGCCTTGATTCTTGACTCGTTCGAACTTGAACACAACTTGTAGTTTCATTCTTGACCCGTTTGTACATGGAAACAACTTGTAAACTCTTGTAGGATCATTGTTAGCTCGTTTGAACATGAAAACAATTCATAGCAATTTAGGGCTTCATTCTTGACTCGTTCGAACTTGAAAACAACTTGTAGCTTCATTTTTGACCCGTTTGTACATGGAAACAACTTGTAAACTCTTGTAGGATCATTCTTAGCTCATTTGAACATGAAAACAATTCATAGCAATTTAAGGCTTCATTCTTGACTCGTTCGAACTTCAAAACAACTTGTAGCTTCATTCTTGACCCGTTTATACATGGAAACAACTTGTAAACTCTTGTAGGATCATTCTTAGCTCGTTTGAAGACGAAAACAAATCGTTGCAATTTGAGCCTTGATTCTTGACTCGTTCGAACTTGAAAACAACTTGTAGTTTCATTCTTGACCCGTTTGTACATGGAAACAACTTGTAAACTCTTGTAGGATCATTCTTAGCTCGTTTGAACATGAAAACAATTCATAGCAATTTAAGGCTTCATTCTTGACTCGTTCGAACTTGAAAACAACTTGTAGTTTCATTTTTGACCCGTTTGTACATGGAAACAACTTGTTAACTCTTGTAGGATAATTCTTAACCCATTTGAACATGAAAACAATTCGTTGCAATTTGAGCCTTCATTCTTGACTCGTTCGAACTTGAAAACAACTTGTAGCTTCATTTTTGACCAGTTTGTACATGAAAACAACTTGTAAACTCTTGTAGGATCATTCTTAACTCATTTGAACATGAAAAAAATTTGTAGCAATTTCAGGCTTCATTCTTAACTCGTTCGAACATTAAAAACTCTTGTAGCTTCATTCTTGACCCGTTTGTACATGGAAACAACTTGTAAATTCTTGTAGGATCATTCTTAGCTCGGTTGAACATGAAAACAATTCATAGCAATTTAAGGCTTCATTCTTGACTCGTTGGAACTTGAAAACAACTTGTAACTTCATTCTTGACCCGTTTGTACATGGAAACAACTTGTAAACACTTGTAGGATCATTCTTAGCTCGTTTGAACATGAAAACAATTCATAGCAATTTAAGGCTTCATTCTTGACTCGTTCGAACTTGAAAACAACTTGTAGTTTCATTCTTGACCCGTTTGTACATGGAAACAACTTGTAAACTCTTGTAGGATCATTCTTAGCTCGTTTGAACATGAAAACAATTCATAGCAATTTAAGCCTTCATTCTTGACTGGTTCAAACTTGAAAACAACTTGTAGCTTCATTCTTGACCCGTTTGTACATGGAAATAACTTGTAAACCCTTGTAGGATCATTCTTAGCTCGTTTGACCATGAAAACAATTCATAGCAATTTAAGGCTTCATTCTTGACTAGTTCGAACTTCAAAACAACTTGTAGCTTCATTCTTGACCCGTTTGTACATGGAAACAACTTGTAAACTCTTTTAGGATCATTCTTAACTAATTTGAACATGAAAATAAGTTGTAACAATTGGAGGCTTCATTCTTAACTCGTTCAAACTTGAAAACAACTTGTATCTTCATTTTTGACCCGTTTGTACATGGATACAACTTGTAAACTCTTGTAGGATCATTCTTACCTCGTTTGAAGATGAAAACAAATCGTTGCAATTTGAGCCTTGATTCTTGACTCGTTCGAACTTGAACACAACTTGTAGTTTCATTCTTGACCCGTTTGTACATGGAAACAACTTGTAAACTCTTGTAGGATCATTCTTAGCTCGTTTGAACATGAAAACAATTCATAGCAATTTAAGGCTTCATTCTTGACTCGTTCGAACTTGAAAACAACTTGTAGCTTCATTTTTGACCCGTTTGTACATGGAAACAACTTGTAAACTCTTGTAGGATCATTCTTAGCTCATTTGAACATGAAAACAATTCATAGCAATTTAAGGCTTCATTCTTGACTCGTTCGAACTTCAAAACAACTTGTAGCTTCATTCTTGACCCGTTTGTACATGGAAACAACTTGTAAACTCTTGTAGGATCATTCTTAGCTCGTTTGAACATGAAAACAATTCATAGCAATTTAAGCCTTCATTCTTGACTGGTTCAAACTTGAAAACAACTTGTAGCTTCATTCTTGACCCGTTTGTACATGGAAATAACTTGTAAACCCTTGTAGGATCATTCTTAGCTCGTTTGACCATGAAAACAATTCATAGCAATTTAAGGCTTCATTCTTGACTAGTTCGAACTTCAAAACAACTTGTAGCTTCATTCTTGACCCGTTTGTACATGGAAACAACTTGTAAACTCTTTTAGGATCATTCTTAACTAATTTGAACATGAAAATAAGTTGTAACAATTGGAGGCTTCATTCTTAACTCGTTCAAACTTGAAAACAACTTGTATCTTCATTCTTGACCCGTTTGTACATGGATACAACTTGTAAACTCTTGTAGGATCATTCTTACCTCGTTTGAAGATGAAAACAAATCGTTGCAATTTGAGCCTTGATTCTTGACTCGTTCGAACTTGAACACAACTTGTAGTTTCATTCTTGACCCGTTTGTACATGGAAACAACTTGTAAACTCTTGTAGGATCATTCTTAGCTCGTTTGAACATGAAAACAATTCATAGCAATTTAAGGCTTCATTCTTGACTCGTTCGAACTTGAAAACAACTTGTAGCTTCATTTTTGACCCGTTTGTACATGGAAACAACTTGTAAACTCTTGTAGGATCATTCTTAGCTCATTTGAACATGAAAACAATTCATAGCAATTTAAGGCTTCATTCTTGACTCGTTCGAACTTCAAAACAACTTGTAACTTCATTCTTGACCCGTTTGTACATGGAAACAACTTGTAAACTCTTGTAGGATCATTCTTAGCTCGTTTGAAGATGAAAACAAATCGTTGCAATTTGAGCCTTGATTCTTGACTCGTTCGAACTTGAAAACAACTTGTAGTTTCATTCTTGACCCATTTGTACATGGAAACAACTTGTAAACTCTTGTAGGATCATTCTTAGCTCGTTTAAACATGAAAACAATTCAAAGCAATTTAAGGCTTCATTCTTGACTCGTTCGAACTTGAAAACAACTTGTAGTTTCATTTTTGACCCGTTTGTACATGGAAACAACTTGTTAACTCTTGTAGGATAATTCTTAACCCATTTGAACATGAAAACAATTCGTTGCAATTTGAGCCTTCATTCTTGACTCGTTCGAACTTGAAAACAACTTGTAGCTTCATTTTTGACCCGTTTGTACATGAAAACAACTTGTAAACTCTTGTTGGATCATTCTTAACTCATTTGAACATGAAAAAAATTCGTAGCAATTTCAGGCTTCATTCTTAACTCGTTCGAACATTAAAAACTCTTGTAGCTTCATTCTTGACCCGTTTGTACATGGAAACAACTTGTAAATTCTTGTAGGATCATTCTTAGCTCGTTTGAACATGAAAACAATTCATAGCAATTTAAGGCTTCATTCTTTACTCGTTCGAACTTGAAAACAACTTGTAGCTTCATTTTTGACCCGTTTGTACATGGAAACAACTTGTAAACCCTTGTAGGAGCATTTTTGGCTCGTTTGAACATGAAAACAATTCGTTGCAATTTGAGCCTTCATTCTTGACTCGTTCGAACTTGAAAATAACTTATTACTTCATTCTTGACCCGTTTGTACATGGAAACAACTTGTAAACTTTGTAGGATCATTCTTAGCTCGTTTGAACATGAAAACAATTCATAGCAATTTATGGCTTCATTCTTGACTCGTTGGAACTTGAAAATAACTTGTAGCTTCATTCTTGACCCGTTTGTGTTAGGGAGTATACTGAACTATTCGTTTGAAGTATATGACATTGTCTTTTTTTATTGAAAATCTTGAATGCGTATTTTAACACTGTTTGTATATTATATATTGTGGATAATCTAGTATCAAATGGGATAACAGAAGATTAGATTGTCAGTGTCTATATATAATATAATAAATGTTCACAGTTTAAGTGGAGTTAAACAAACCACTGGAATGACTGAAGTATTATTTAGAAATAATCTATCTTGATTATTGAATAATACTTGTATGCTTTGTGTATATTGAACGGGATTAAAATATTAGAATTGTTCTTCTATTCTGATAATAAAGAAGAACTAAGATTCTATAATATTATTATTGCTTAGGTTCTTAATCCGGATACAGTGATTGACACTTGTATGCAATGCATATGTTTTGATTCATATGTGATGTGATTTTTTGTTAATCACAATATTATGTTTTGGACAATGACATTGCATACAGAGTGGGATATTGACTATAAAAGGAAACCGTGTCCGAAAATATTCGGGTGATGATGTCCTCTTGAAAGCTCATAAAGATAATTATGCTTTAGTCCTGCAGGCAGATTTGTTCTTGCATAATTATAAGGTTGAGTGGATGATCAAGGATAAAAGATATTGATTAAATTAATTATCAGAAATTAATTTAATTAATGGACATTCGATATCTTAAACATGGGGAATTTAATAAGCAAATAATATTGGAGCCGAATTAAATAATTAAATTACGGCATTAGGAGAGGTAGTGCAAATATTAATTCTTTAGTGGATTGAATTAATATTTAATGACATTGGGCTTGACCCAGAATGTCATTGGAAGGCCCGACCTAATTATCCAGGATCCCTACTGTAGCCTATATATTCATCTTATTCTCTTCTAGCTAAGAGTTGGAAAATACTAGGGTTTTTGTGAGCAGCCGTTCAAGGAGGCAACCAAGAACTAGGGTTCCAAGATCTCAAAGTTAGAAGGGAGGCAACCTTGGGAGGATCGAAGGCCACACTTCGCTCAAGGTGAATACGGGAATACAGTAGAAGACGTGGATTTGAATCGCTTGCGCCGTAGCGATTAAGGTTAATTTTCTATTCAAACTCGTTCGTTTTCATATCATAAAACGCAGCATCATGATTCGATTGTCCCAACAATTGGCATCAAGAGCCAGGTTCTAGGGTTCTGCGTTATATGATATGATGTCCATGTCGTAATTATGTATGTATATAGTGGTGGGTTTGTATTGTTTTTTTGATGCAGGTTGTTATCCACTATTATGGCCATGGTTGTAATTATGTTTTTGGATCCCACGTGGTTTATCGTGGTTGTAAATTAAATCATGAGGGTTGATCATGATTAGTTTTAATTTTTGATTTCTATTTTGATTGTAATCTTGTAATTCGAATTGTATTCAATTTAGATTATGATCTGATGTAATAGAATAGATTTTTCTGTTGTATTTGTCGTATGTAATTGTTTGATCGACGAAGATGCGAGAAACAGAGTTTTTCTGCTGCTATATGCTGTTTTTGTGGCTGCTTCGCTGTTCTGGCTACAGATTTTGCGTACGATATCCGATTGGGGCGAATAATATCTTTTCGGAAACGGCAGAGCGATACCTACAGGCTGAGATGGAAACCATCTCCAGATTTTTCAAGCCATTCTGAGCTCGTTTAGGCAGTCAAACAGGCGGCTGAAGATTTTCGAAAATTTATCGATGGATGATTTTGAAGATTATTCTTCGGGGCCATAATAGTGGATGTATTTTATTATGTTTTACATAATGTTTGCTGATCTTGATTATTACTACTATGTGTTCCATGTTTGTTTGTTATGCCATGTGATACTAACCATTCGCATGCTAGAACGACATGGACATAGGGCTGTTTTATTATGCTTTAATCATGATGAGTATGCTGCTATGTTATGTGTTATATGTATTGTTATTATGATACATGTGGACTGCGAAAAAATAACATAGGACGATGCATCTAGATAAAATCCTCATAGTAAAATACTAAGTGGGAGAGGGAATTAATTTGGTATTAAATCCCATGGTCTCCATTATTGTTTGTATGTAATTTAACACTAAGTCGAATATAAATTATGTATACGTCACCCATCGTGGCATGTAATTTATGGTGTCTAGAGTGTTATGGAAATTACTAGAACAAACTTCTAAAATTAATTATGAATATTGGAAGGTACATATGTCACCCAACGTGGCGTACTAAGTTTCATAGAATTCAAATAATAAAAGGATACCATATTTTTTGATAGCTTTCACGCTCAACTAGGAAGAGAATCTAAAATAACACATCTTTGAGTATTCTTGCGTTGGTGTCTAGGAAAGCGTGCAGCTTACCTGGCCATTTAGATTGGTGTCTAGAAAAGTGGTTAGCCTCTTGGCAATGCTTCCACCGGCCTGGCCAGTCAGTCTGAATACTCTTTAGATTTGTAATTTTAGTAGTATCTTATTGTTAGGAGCAAGAATTTATCATAGTCAAAAGGCGCATCTGGTATTATTATTATTAATTTAAGATTTAATAATGGTATACACTTAGCTATGAAAAATAATATAGATCACCCTAACGTGACTAATTATTTAGTAGTAGGACCGAAGTAACATTTAAATAAATTTAGGTGGTATATAAGTCACCCAACGTGGCATACCGGAAACCTATGGTGTTTAAGTGTTGGTGTTTTAATTTTAAATAATTGTTAGAGGAACCAATTTTTTTAAACACCCTATAATTATGTGTTATATGTATGATTCTCAGGATATAATGGGCTTTAATCCACTTTTTACCATACTTAAGGATAACAAACTTACTGGACCTAACTATATTGAATGGAAACGTAATTTGGACATTGTGTTGACTGCTGAGGAGTACAAATTTTGCATTAATGAACCCAAGCCAGAGGAGCCTGCTGAGAATGCTTCTGAAGTTGAGAAGGAGTATTATAAGAAGTGGATTAAGGCTGATGAGATGTCACGATGTTACATTCTGGCAGCAATGTCAGGTGTTTTGCAGCATCAGCATCAGGCTATGGCCACTGCTTCAGATATGCTCTTTAATCTCAAAGAACTTTTTGGAGATCAGAATAGGGCTGCAAGGCAAGTAGCAATGAAAGCTTTAATGAACACTCAGATGACTGAAGGGACACCTGTAAAGGATCATGTTCTCAGGATGATGTCACATCTGAATGAGATGGAGATCCTTGGTGCTGAGGTTGATGGGGAAACCCAGATCGATATCATCCTTATGAGTTTACCCAAAAGTTTTGAGCAATTCCGCTTGAATTACACCATGAACAAAAGGATGTATAGTCTTGCGGAACTTCTGACAGAACTTCAGGCAGCTGAAGGACTTTTTCAGCAGAGTGTTCAAGTCAATGTGACTGAGAAACCTTCTTCTTCTAAGACGAAAACCAAGAAGAAGAAAAAGGCTCAGACACAGAAAGTTGTGAAAGCTGTGGGAGTTCAAGGTGGTGCTGTGAAAAAGCCCAAGGGCAAGTGCTTCAGGTGCAAGCAGTCGGGTCACTGGAAACAGGATTGTCCTCTTCCTAAGAAGAAAAACAATACTGGTATGTCTCTTTCTCTAGTTACAGAAACATATATAGCGGCTATATCTACGAGCACTTGGTGTGTAGATACAGGAGCCACTGATCATGTTTGTAATTCTATGCAGGGGTTCCAGCAATCCAGAATGCTTAGAGATGGCGAGATATATGTGTTCATGGGAGATGCTACGAAAGTAGCAGTAGTTGCAGTGGGAGATGTTAATTTATCTTTTGGTGATGATAGGAATTTGGTTTTGAACAATTGTCTTTATGTACCTTCGTTTAGAAGGAATTTAATTTCGGTTTCTAAACATGCTTTGGATGGTTATAATGTTTGTTTGGATCATAATGTTTCAATTATGAAGAATAAACTAGTTATATGTTCTGGTACATTGCAAGACAATTTATACATAATCACTCCTAATCAACCTGCACTGCAACTACAACATAGGGTATTAAATAACACATCTTCTATCACTACTAAAAGAAAGGAACCTTCTTCTTTGAACCAAACATATCTTTGGCACTTAAGATTAGGTCATATTAACTTGAGGAGGATTCAAAGACTGGTAGTAGATGGGCCTTTAGGCTCATTGGCAGTGGAGCCATTTCCAGTCTGTGAATCCTGTTTGGAAGGTAAAATGACCACTAGGCCTTTTAAGGCAAAGGGGAATAGAGCCAAAGAAGTGTTAGAATTGGTTCATACTGATTTATGTGGACCCATGAATATTCAAGCAAGAGGTGGTTATGAATATTTTGTCACTTTTATTGATGATTATTCTAGATATGGATACATTTATTTGTTGCGCCGTAAATCAGAGTGCTTTGACAAGTTCAAGGAGTACAAAACTGTAACGGAGAAGCGACATGGAAAATGTATCAAGTCACTACGATCAGATCGTGGTGGCGAATACTTGCTTGGAGAATTTAGGGATTACTTATCAAAGAATGGGATCATGTCTCAGTTGACTGCACCTGGAACACCCCAACAGAATGGTGTAGCGGAGAGAAGGAATCGTACTCTTTTGGAGAGTGTTAGATCGATGATGAGTTATTCAGAATTACCCAAGTCGTTTTGGGGACATGCTTTAGAAACAACAGCTTATCTTTTGAATTTAGTTCCTTCTAAGTCAGTTCCTAAGACTCCAAAAGAATTGTGGACTGGTTCAAAACCTAGTCTAAGACATATTCGGATATGGGGTTGTCCAGCACATGTGTTGAACAAGAACGTGACTAAGTTAGAATCTCGTACTGAAGTAAGGCTTTTTGTAGGCTATCCCATGGGAACGAAAGGATATTTATTTTATAGTCCTAAGGATCGGGATGTCATTGTTAGTACCAATGCTAGATTCCTAGAGGAGGACTATATGATGAACCATAAACCCATGAGCAGTGTCGTTTTAGAGCAACTAGTGGGAGAGACAAATAATGAACAAGTGCCAATAGTACAAGTAGAACAGCCACAAGAGAACACACAACCTATCACTAATACCACACCGGTGTCTCGTCGTAGTGGGAGGGTTATTCGTAAACCCAGCAGATTCATGTTATTGGGAGAGTCTTCAGACTTGGTCTCTGATGAACATGATGAGGATCCCATGACATACGAGGAAGCACTGCAAGACAAAGATGCAGATCTATGGCAAAAAGCAATGAAATCTGAGATGGAATCTATGTATTCAAATCAAGTCTGGGAGCTCGTGGAACCACCCAAAGGTGTAAAACCCATTGGATGTAAGTGGATCTACAAGAGAAAAAGAGGATCTGACAAAAAGGTAAAAGCTTGGAAAGCAAGACTTGTTGCGAAAGGGTATACTCAGAAAGAAGGGATCGATTATGAGGAAACCTTTTCACCAGTAGTCATGCTAAAGTCGATCCGGATTCTTTTATCTATAGCAGCTCATCTCGATTATGAGATTTGGCAAATGGATGTCAAGACAGTTTTCCTAAATGGGAGTCTTGATGATGAGATCATCTATATGCAACAACCAGAAGGATTCATTAAGGAAGGCCAAGAGCATCTGGTATGTAAGCTTAAGAAGTCCATTTATGGACTTAAACAAGCTTCTAGGTATTGGAATATTCGCTTTGATCAGGTAATCCAGTCATACGGATTTGATCAATGTCCAAGCGAGTCGTGTGTGTACAAGAAATGTGAGGGTAGTTCAGTGACTTTTCTAGTGCTATACGTAGATGATATTTTACTCATTGGAAACAATGTAGGGATGTTATCAGCGGTAAAGGCATGGTTGTTCAAACAGTTCGAAATGAAGGACTTAGGTGAAGCGGCATACATCCTTGGGATCAAAGTTATAAGGGATCGCAAGAAAAGGATGTTGGCTTTATCCCAAGAGCCCTATATTGATGAGGTATTGGCTCGTTTTAACATGCAGGACTCTAAGAAGGGTAACCTACCTTATAAACATGGAGTTGCTCTATCAAAGAAACAGTGTCCTAAGACACCAGAGGCGATAGAGAGCATGAAAGCGGTTCCCTATGCTTCGGCATGCGGAAGCTTAATGTATGCAATGTTATGTACGAGACCTGATATTTGTTTTGCCGTGGGCATGGTTAGCAGATATCAGTCAAACCCAGGACAGGAACATTGGAGTGCAGTAAAGGCTATACTCAAGTACCTGAGAAGGACTAAGGAGTATATGCTAATTTACAAGGCCTCAGATTTGTTACCTCTAGGATATACCGATTCAGATTTCCAAGCAGATAGAGATAAGAGGAAATCAACCTCGGGATATGTGTTTACCTTAGGAGGTGGAGCTGTAATATGGAGGAGTGTAAAGCAGAAATGCGTTGCTGACTCTACCATGGAAGCCGAATATGTGGCAGCTTCGGAGGCAGCTAAAGAGGCAATATGGTTCAGAAACTTTCTTTTGGACATAGATGTGGTACCTAATTTGCCTAGGAGCTTGACAGTGTATTGTGATAACACTGGTGCTGTGGCAAATGCAAAGGAACCGCGAGACCATAAGGCAGCAAAACACATCGAGCGTAAGTATCACCTTATACGACAATTCGTTAAGCGAGGAGATATTATTGTGACTGATATAGCATCAAAGGACAACCGGGCAGATCCTTTCACAAAGAGCTTACCAGCTAAGGCTTTTGAGCAGCACGTGGAGGCGATAGGAGTCAGATGTATGGTCACATAATAGTTATTTAATTGGTAGTGGATTGCTTGTAATAAAACACTGATATACTCAAAGAATAGCTTGAGTATAAGTGGGAGATTGTTAGGGAGTATACTGAACTATTCGTTTGAAGTATATGACATTGTCTTTTTTTATTGAGAATCTTGAATGCGTATTTTAACACTGTTTGTATATTATATATTGTGGATAATCTAGTATCAAATGGGATAACAGAAGATTAGATTGTCAGTGTCTATATATAATATAATAAATGTTCACAGTTTAAGTGGAGTTAAACAAACCACTGGAATGACTGAAGTATTATTTAGAAATAATCTATCTTGATTATTGAATAATACTTGTATGCTTTGTGTATATTGAACGGGATTAAAATATTAGAATTGTTCTTCTATTCTGATAATAAAGAAGAACTAAGATTCTATAATATTATTATTGCTTAGGTTCTTAATCCGGATACAGTGATTGACACTTGTATGCAATGCACATGTTTTGATTCATATGTGATGTGATTTTTTGTTAATCACAATATTATGTTTTGGACAATGACATTGCATACAGAGTGGGATATTGACTATAAAAGGAAACCGTGTCCGAAAATATTCGGGTTATGATGTCCTCTTGAAAGCTCATAAAGATAATTATGCTTTAGTCCTGCAGGCAGATTTGTTCTTGCATAATTATAAGGTTGAGTGGATGATCAAGGATAAAAGATATTGATTAAATTAATTATCAGAAATTAATTTAATTAATGGACATTCGATATCTTAAACATGGGGAATTTAATAAGCAAATAATATTGGAGCCGAATTAAATAATTAAATTACGGCATTAGGAGAGGTAGTGCAAATATTAATTCTTTAGTGGATTGAATTAATATTTAATGACATTGGGCTTGACCCAGAATGTCATTGGAAGGCCCGACCTAATTATCCAGGATCCCTACTGTAGCCTATATATTCATCTTATTCTCTTCTAGCTAAGAGTTGGAAAATACTAGGATTTTTGTGAGCAGCCGTTCAAGGAGGCAACCAAGAACTAGGGTTCCAAGATCTCAAAGTTAGAAGGGAGGCAACCTTGGGAGGATCGAAGGCCACACTTCGCTCAAGGTGAATACGGGAATACAGTAGAAGACGTGGATTTGAATCGCTTGCGCCGTAGCGATTAAGGTTAATTTTCTATTCAAACTCGTTCGTTTTCATATCATAAAACGCAGCATCATGATTCGATTGTCCCAACAGTTTGTCCATGGATAGAACTTGTAAACTCTTGTAGGATCATTCTTAGCTCGTTTGAACATGAAAACAAATCGTTGCAATTTGAGCCTTGATTCTTGACTCGTTCGAACTTGAAAACAACTTGTAGTTTCATTCTTGACCCGTTTGTACATGGAAACAACTTGTAAACTCTTGTAGGATCATTCTTAGCTCGTTTGAACATGAAAACAATTCATAGCAATTTAAGCCTTCATTCTTGACTGGTTCAAACTTGAAAATAACTTGTAGCTTCATTCTTGACCCGTTTGTACATGGAAACAACTTGTAAACCCTTGTAGGATCATTCTTAGCTCGTTTGACCATGAAAACAATTCATAGCAATTTAAGGCTTCATTCTTGACTCGTTCGAACTTCAAAACAACTTGTAGCTTCATTCTTGACCCGTTTGTACATGGAAACAACTTGTAAACTCTTTTAGGATCATTCTTAACTAATTTGAACATGAAAATAAGTTGTAACAATTGGAGGCTTCATTCTTAACTCGTTCAAACTTGAAAACAACTTGTATCTTCATTCTTGACCCGTTTGTACATGGATACAACTTGTAAACTCTTGTAGGATCATTCTTAGCTCGTTTGAAGATGAAAACAAATCGTTGCAATTTGAGCCTTGATTCTTGACTCGTTCGAACTTGAAAACAACTTGTAGTTTCATTCTTGACCCGTTTGTACATGGAAACAACTTGTAAACTCTTGTAGGATCATTTTTAGCTTGGTTGAACATGAAAACAATTCATAGCAATTTAAGGCTTCATTCTTGACTCGTTCGAACTTGAAAACAACTTGTAGCTTCATTTTTGACCCGTTTGTACATGGAAACAACTTGTAAACTCTTGTAGGATCATTCTTAGCTCATTTGAACATGAAAACAATTCATAGCAATTTAAGGCTTCATTCTTGAGTCGTTCGAACTTCAAAACAACTTGTAGCTTCATTCTTGACCCGTTTGTACATGGAAACAACTTGTAAACTCTTGTAGGATCATTCTTAGCTCGTTTGAAGATGAAAATAAATCGTTGCAATTTGAGCCTTGATTCTTGACTCGTTCGAACTTGAAAACAACTTGTAGTTTCATTCTTGACCCGTTTGTACATGGAAACAACTTGTAAACTCTTGTAGGATCATTCTTAGCTCGTTTGAACATGAAAACAATTCATAGCAATTTAAAGCTTCATTCTTGACTCGTTCGAACTTGAAAACAACTTGTAGTTTCATTTTTGACCCGTTTGTACATGGAAACAACTTGTAAACCCTTGTAGGAGCATTATTGGCTCGTTTGAACATGAAAACAATTCGTTGCAATTTGAGCCTTCATTCTTGACTCGTTCGAACTTGAAAACAACTTATTACTTCATTCTTGACCCGTTTGTACATGGAAACAACTTGTAAACTCTTGTAGGATCATTCTTAGCTCGTTTGAACATGAAAACAATTCATAGCAATTTAAGGCTTCATTCTTGACTCGTTGGAACTTGAAAACAACTTGTAGCTTCATTCTTGACCCGTTTGTCCATGGATAGAACTTGTAAACTCTTGTAGGATCATTCTTAGCTCGTTTGAACATGAAAACAAATCGTTGCAATTTGAGCCTTGATTCTTGACTCGTTCGAACTTGAAAACAACTTGTAGTTTCATTCTTGACCCGTTTGTACATGGAAACAACTTGTAAACTCTTGTAGGATCATTCTTAGCTCGTTTGAACATGAAAACAATTCATAGCAATTTAAGCCTTCATTCTTGACTGGTTCAAACTTGAAAACAACTTGTAGCTTCATTCTTGACCCGTTTGTACATGGAAACAACTTGTAAACTCTTGTAGGATAGTTCTTAACCCATTTGAACATGAAAACAATTCGTTGCAATTTGAGCCTTCATTCTTGACTCGTTCGAACTTGAAAACAACTTGTAGCTTCATTCTTGACCCGTTTTACATGAAAACAACTTGTAAACTCTTGTAGGATCATTCTTAACTCATTTGAACATGATAAAAATTCGTAGCAATTTCAGGCTTCATTCTTAACTCGTTCGAACATTAAAACAACTTGTAGCTTCATTCTTGACCCGTTTGTACATGGAAACAATTTATAAACTCTTGTAGGATCATTCTTAGCTCGTTTGAACATGAAAACAATTCATAGCAATTTAAGGCTTCATTCTTGACTCGTTCAAACTTGAAAACAACATGTAGTTTTATTCTTGACCCGTTTGTACATGGAAACAACTTGTAAACTCTTGTAGGATCATTCTTAGCTCGTTTGAACATGAAAACAATTCATAGCAATTTAAGGCTTCATTCTTAACTCGTTCGAACTTCGAAACAACTTGTAGCTTCATTCTTGACCCGTTTGTACATGGAAACAACTTGTAAACCCTTGTAGGATCATTCTTAGCTCGTTTGACCATGAAAACAATTCATAGCAATTTAAGGCTTCATTCTTGACTCGTTCGAACTTCAAAACAACTTGTAGCTTCATTCTTGACCCGTTTGTACATGGAAACAACTTGTAAACTCTTTTATGATCATTCTTAACTAATTTGAACATGAAAATAAGTTGTAACAATTGGAGGCTTCATTCTTAACTCGTTCAAACTTGAAAACAACTTGTATCTTCATTCTTGACCCGTTTGTACATGGATACAACTTGTAAACTCTTGTAGGATCATTCTTAGCTCATTTGAAGATGAAAACAAATCGTTGCAATTTGAGCCTTGATTCTTGACTCGTTCGAACTTGAAAACAACTTGTAGTTTCATTCTTGACCCGTTTGTACATGGAAACAACTTGTAAACTCTTGTAGGATCATTTTTAGCTCGTTTGAACATGAAAACAATTCATAGCAATTTAAGGCTTCATTCTTGACTCGTTCGAACTTGAAAACAACTTGTAGCTTCATTTTTGACCCGTTTGTACATGGAAACAACTTGTAAACTCTTGTAGGATCATTCTTAGCTCATTTGAACATGAAAACAATTCATAGCAATTTAAGGCTTCATTCTTGACTCGTTCGAACTTCAAAACAACTTGTAGCTTCATTCTTGACCCGTTTGTACATGGAAACAACTTGTAAACTCTTGTAGGATCATTCTTAGCTCGTTTGAAGATGAAAACAAATCGTTGCAATTTGAGCCTTGATTCTTGACTCGTTCGAACTTGAAAACAACTTGTAGTTTCATTCTTGACCCGTTTGTACATGGAAACAACTTGTAAACTCTTGTAGGATCATTCTTAGCTCGTTTGAACATGAAAACAATTCATAGCAATTTAAAGCTTAATTCTTGACTCGTTCGAACTTGAAAACAACTTGTAGTTTCATTTTTGACCCGTTTGTACATGGAAACAACTTGTAAACCCTTGTAGGAGCATTATTGGCTCGTTTGAACATGAAAACAATTCGTTGCAATTTGAGCCTTCATTCTTTACTCGTTCGAACTTGAAAACAACTTATTACTTCATTCTTGACCCGTTTGTCCATGGATAGAACTTGTAAACTCTTGTAGGATCATTCTTAGCTCGTTTGAACATGAAAACAAATCGTTGCAATTTGAGCCTTGATTCTTGACTCGTTCGAACTTGAAAACAACTTGTAGTTTCATTCTTGACCCGTTTGTACATGAAAACAACTTGTAAACTCTTGTAGGATCATTCTTAGCTCGTTTGAACATGAAAACAATTCATAGCAATTTAAGCCTTCATTCTTGACTGGTTCAAACTTGAAAACAACTTGTAGCTTCATTCTTAACCCGTTTGTACATGGAAACAACTTGTAAACTCTTGTAGGATCATTCTTAGCTCGTTTGAACATGAAAACAATTCATAGCAATTTAAGCCTTCATTCTTGACTGGTTCAAACTTGAAAACAACTTGTAGCTTCATTCTTGACCCGTTTGTACATGGAAACAACTTGTAAACCCTTGTAGGATCATTCTTAGCTCGTTTGACCATGAAAACAATTCATAGCAATTTAAGGCTTCATTCTTGACTCGTTCGAACTTCAAAACAACTTGTAGCTTCATTCTTGACCCGTTTGTACATGGAAACAACTTGTAAACTCTTTTAGGATCATTCTTAACTAATTTGAACATGAAAATAAGTTGTAACAATTGGAGGCTTCATTCTTAACTCGTTCAAACTTGAAAACAACTTGTATCTTCATTCTTGACCCGTTTGTACATGGATACAACTTGTAAACTCTTGTAGGATCATTCTTAGCTCGTTTGAAGATGAAAACAAATCGTTGCAATTTGAGCCTTGATTCTTGACTCGTTCGAACTTGAAAACAACTTATAGTTTCATTCTTGACCCGTTTGTACATGGAAACAACTTGTAAACTCTTGTAGGATCATTTTTAGCTTGGTTGAACATGAAAACAATTCATAGCAATTTAAGGCTTCATTCTTGACTCGTTCGAACTTGAAAACAACTTGTAGCTTCATTTTTGACCCGTTTGTACATGGAAACAACTTGTAAACTCTTGTAGGATCATTCTTAGCTCATTTGAACATGAAAACAATTCATAGCAATTTAAGGCTTCATTCTTGAGTCGTTCGAACTTCAAAACAACTTGTAGCTTCATTCTTGACCCGTTTGTACATGGAAACAACTTGTAAACTCTTGTAGGATCATTCTTAGCTCGTTTGAAGATGAAAATAAATCGTTGCAATTTGAGCCTTGATTCTTGACTCGTTCGAACTTGAAAACAACTTGTAGTTTCATTCTTGACCCGTTTGTACATGGAAACAACTTGTTAACTCTTGTAGGATCATTCTTAGCTCGTTTGAACATGAAAACAATTCATAGCAATTTAAAGCTTCATTCTTGACTCGTTCGAACTTGAAAACAACTTGTAGTTTCATTTTTGACCCGTTTGTACATGGAAACAACTTGTAAACCCTTGTAGGAGCATTATTGGCTCGTTTGAACATGAAAACAATTCGTTGCAATTTGAGCCTTCATTCTTGACTCGTTCGAACTTGAAAACAACTTATTACTTCATTCTTGACCCGTTTGTACATGGAAACAACTTGTAAACTCTTGTAGGATCATTCTTAGCTCGTTTGAACATGAAAACAATTCATAGCAATTTAAGGCTTCATTCTTGACTCGTTGGAACTTGAAAACAACTTGTAGCTTCATTCTTGACCCGTTTGTCCATGGATAGAACTTGTAAACTCTTGTAGGATCATTCTTAGCTCGTTTGAACATGAAAACAAATCGTTGCAATTTGAGCCTTGATTCTTGACTCGTTCGAACTTGAAAACAACTTGTAGTTTCATTCTTGACCCGTTTGTACATGGAAACAACTTGTAAACTCTTGTAGGATCATTCTTAGCTCGTTTGAACATGAAAACAATTCATAGCAATTTAAGCCTTCATTCTTGACTGGTTCAAACTTGAAAACAACTTGTAGCTTCATTCTTGACCCGTTTGTACATGGAAACAACTTGTAAACTCTTGTAGGATAATTCTTAACCCATTTGAACATGAAAACAATTCGTTGCAATTTGAGCCTTCATTCTTGACTCGTTCGAACTTGAAAACAACTTGTAGCTTCATTCTTGACCCGTTTTACATGAAAACAACTTGTAAACTCTTGTAGGATCATTCTTAACTCATTTGAACATGATAAAAATTCGTAGCAATTTCAGGCTTCATTCTTAACTCGTTCGAACATTAAAACAACTTGTAGCTTCATTCTTGACCCGTTTGTACATGGAAACAATTTATAAACTCTTGTAGGATCATTCTTAGCTCGTTTGAACATGAAAACAATTCATAGCAATTTAAGGCTTCATTCTTGACTCGTTCAAACTTGAAAACAACTTGTAGTTTTATTCTTGACCCGTTTGTACATGGAAATAACTTGTAAACTCTTGTAGGATCATTCTTAGCTCGTTTGAACATGAAAACAATTCATAGCAATTTAAGGCTTCATTCTTAACTCGTTCGAACTTCGAAACAACTTGTAGCTTCATTCTTGACCCGTTTGTACATGGAAACAACTTGTAAACCCTTGTAGGATCATTCTTAGCTCGTTTGACCATGAAAACAATTCATAGCAATTTAAGGCTTCATTCTTGACTCGTTCGAACTTCAAAACAACTTGTAGCTTCATTCTTGACCCGTTTGTACATGGAAACAACTTGTAAACTCTTTTATGATCATTCTTAACTAATTTGAACATGAAAATAAGTTGTAACAATTGGAGGCTTCATTCTTAACTCGTTCAAACTTGAAAACAACTTGTATCTTCATTCTTGACCCGTTTGTACATGGATACAACTTGTAAACTCTTGTAGGATCATTCTTAGCTCGTTTGAAGATGAAAACAAATCGTTGCAATTTGAGCCTTGATTCTTGACTCGTTCGAACTTGAAAACAACTTGTAGTTTCATTCTTGACCCGTTTGTACATGGAAACAACTTGTAAACTCTTGTAGGATCATTTTTAGCTCGTTTGAACATGAAAACAATTCATAGCAATTTAAGGCTTCATTCTTGACTCGTTCGAACTTGAAAACAACTTGTAGCTTCATTTTTGACCCGTTTGTACATGGAAACAACTTGTAAACTCTTGTAGGATCATTCTTAGCTCATTTGAACATGAAAACAATTCATAGCAATTTAAGGCTTCATTCTTGACTCGTTCGAACTTCAAAACAACTTGTAGCTTCATTCTTGACCCGTTTGTACATGGAAACAACTTGTAAACTCTTGTAGGATCATTCTTAGCTCGTTTGAAGATGAAAACAAATCGTTGCAATTTGAGCCTTGATTCTTGACTCGTTCGAACTTGAA
The DNA here is from genome assembly GCA_028671895.1 of Oenanthe sinensis. NCBI lineage: Eukaryota > Viridiplantae > Streptophyta > Magnoliopsida > Apiales > Apiaceae > Oenanthe > Oenanthe sinensis. The sequence goes on along the minus strand of CM053799.1, from coordinate 28,659,595 downwards.
AACAACTTGTAGTTTCATTCTTGACCCGTTTGTACATGGAAACAACTTGTAAACTCTTGTAGGATCATTCTTAGCTCGTTTGAACATGAAAACAATTCATAGCAATTTAAAGCTTCATTCTTGACTCGTTCGAACTTGAAAACAACTTGTAGTTTCATTTTTGACCCGTTTGTACATGGAAACAACTTGTAAACCCTTGTAGGAGCATTATTGGCTCGTTTGAACATGAAAACAATTCGTTGCAATTTGAGCCTTCATTCTTTACTCGTTCGAACTTGAAAACAACTTATTACTTCATTCTTGACCCGTTTGTCCATGGATAGAACTTGTAAACTCTTGTAGGATCATTCTTAGCTCGTTTGAACATGAAAACAAATCGTTGCAATTTGAGCCTTGATTCTTGACTCGTTCGAACTTGAAAACAACTTGTAGTTTCATTCTTGACCCGTTTGTACATGAAAACAACTTGTAAACTCTTGTAGGATCATTCTTAGCTCGTTTGAACATGAAAACAATTCATAGCAATTTAAGCCTTCATTCTTGACTGGTTCAAACTTGAAAACAACTTGTAGCTTCATTCTTAACCCGTTTGTACATGGAAACAACTTGTAAACTCTTGTAGGATCATTCTTAGCTCGTTTGAACATGAAAACAATTCATAGCAATTTAAGCCTTCATTCTTGACTGGTTCAAACTTGAAAACAACTTGTAGCTTCATTCTTGACCCGTTTGTACATGGAAACAACTTGTAAACCCTTGTAGGATCATTCTTAGCTCGTTTGACCATGAAAACAATTCATAGCAATTTAAGGCTTCATTCTTGACTCGTTCGAACTTCAAAACAACTTGTAGCTTCATTCTTGACCCGTTTGTACATGGAAACAACTTGTAAACTCTTTTAGGATCATTCTTAACTAATTTGAACATGAAAATAAGTTGTAACAATTGGAGGCTTCATTCTTAACTCGTTCAAACTTGAAAACAACTTGTATCTTCATTCTTGACCCGTTTGTACATGGATACAACTTGTAAACTCTTGTAGGATCATTCTTAGCTCGTTTGAAGATGAAAACAAATCGTTGCAATTTGAGCCTTGATTCTTGACTCGTTCGAACTTGAAAACAACTTGTAGTTTCATTCTTGACCCGTTTGTACATGGAAACAACTTGTAAACTCTTGTAGGATCATTTTTAGCTCGTTTGAACATGAAAACAATTCATAGCAATTTAAGGCTTCATTCTTGACTCGTTCGAACTTGAAAACAACTTGTAGCTTCATTTTTGACCTGTTTGTACATGGAAACAACTTGTAAACTCTTGTAGGATCATTCTTAGCTCATTTGAACATGAAAACAATTCATAGCAATTTAAGGCTTCATTCTTGACTCGTTCGAACTTCAAAACAACTTGTAGCTTCATTCTTGACCCGTTTGTACATGGAAACAACTTGTAAACTCTTTTATGATCATTCTTAACTAATTTGAACATGAAAATAAGTTGTAACAATTGGAGGCTTCATTCTTAACTCGTTCAAACTTGAAAACAACTTGTATCTTCATTCTTGACCCGTTTGTACATGGATACAACTTGTAAACTCTTGTAGGATCATTCTTAGCTCGTTTGAAGATGAAAACAAATCGTTGCAATTTGAGCCTTGATTCTTGACTCGTTCGAACTTGAAAACAACTTGTAGTTTCATTCTTGACCCGTTTGTACATGGAAACAACTTGTAAACTCTTGTAGGATCATTTTTAGCTCGTTTGAACATGAAAACAATTCATAGCAATTTAAGGCTTCATTCTTGACTCGTTCGAACTTGAAAACAACTTGTAGCTTCATTTTTGACCCGTTTGTACATGGAAACAACTTGTAAACTCTTGTAGGATCATTCTTAGCTCATTTGAACATGAAAACAATTCATAGCAATTTAAGGCTTCATTCTTGACTCGTTCGAACTTCAAAACAACTTGTAGCTTCATTCTTGACCCGTTTGTACATGGAAACAACTTGTAAACTCTTGTAGGATCATTCTTAGCTCGTTTGAAGATGAAAACAAATCGTTGCAATTTGAGCCTTGATTCTTGACTCGTTCGAACTTGAAAACAACTTGTAGTTTCATTCTTGACCCGTTTGTACATGGAAACAACTTGTAAACTCTTGTAGGATCATTCTTAGCTCGTTTGAACATGAAAACAATTCATAGCAATTTAAAGCTTCATTCTTGACTCGTTCGAACTTGAAAACAACTTGTAGTTTCATTTTTGACCCGTTTGTACATGGAAACAACTTGTAAACCCTTGTAGGAGCATTATTGGCTCGTTTGAACATGAAAACAATTCGTTGCAATTTGAGCCTTCATTCTTTACTCGTTCGAACTTGAAAACAACTTATTACTTCATTCTTGACCCGTTTGTCCATGGATAGAACTTGTAAACTCTTGTAGGATCATTCTTAGCTCGTTTGAACATGAAAACAAATCGTTGCAATTTGAGCCTTGATTCTTGACTCGTTCGAACTTGAAAACAACTTGTAGTTTCATTCTTGACCCGTTTGTACATGAAAACAACTTGTAAACTCTTGTAGGATCATTCTTAGCTCGTTTGAACATGAAAACAATTCATAGCAATTTAAGCCTTCATTCTTGACTGGTTCAAACTTGAAAACAACTTGTAGCTTCATTCTTAACCCGTTTGTACATGGAAACAACTTGTAAACTCTTGTAGGATAATTCTTAACCCATTTGAACATGAAAACAATTCGTTGCAATTTGAGCCTTCATTCTTGACTCATTCGAACTTGAAAACAACTTGTAGCTTCATTCTTGACCCGTTTTACATGAAAACAACTTGTAAACTCTTGTAGGATCATTCTTAACTCATTTGAACATGATAAAAATTCGTAGCAATTTCAGGCTTCATTCTTAACTCGTTCGAACATTAAAACAACTTGTAGCTTCATTCTTGACCCGTTTGTACATGGAAACAACTTGTAAACTCTTGTAGGATCACTCTAAGCTCGTTTGAACATGAAAACAATTCATAGCAATTTAAGGCTTCATTCTTGACTCGTTGGAACTTGAGAACAAGTTGTAGCTTCATTCTTGACCCGTTTGTACATGGAAACAACTTGTAAACACTTGTAGGATCATTCTTAGCTCGTTTGAACATGAAAACAATTCATAGCAATTTAAGGCTTCATTCTTGACTCGTTCGAACTTGAAAACAACTTGTAGCTTCATTCTTGACCCGTTTGTACATGGAAACAACTTGTAAACTCTTGTAGGATCATTCTTAGCTCGTTTGAACATGAAAACAATTCATAGCAATTTAAGGTTTCATTCTTGACTCGCTGGAACTTCAAAATAACTAGTAGCTTCATTGTTGACCCGTTTGTACATGGAAACAACTTGTAAACTCTTGTAGGATCATTCTTAACTCATTTGAACATGAAAACAAATCGTTGCAATTTGAGCCTTGATTCTTGACTCGTTCGAACTTGAAAACAACTTGTAGTTTCATTCTTGACCCGTTTGTACATGGAAACAACTTGTAAACTCTTGTAGGATCATTCTTAGCTCGTTTGAACATGAAAACAATTCATAGCAATTTAAGGCTTCATTCTTGACTCGTTCGGACTTGAAAACAACTTGTAGTTTCATTTTTGACCCGTTTGTACATGGAAACAACTTGTAAACCCTTGTAGGAGCATTATTGGCTCGTTTGAACATGAAAACAATTCGTTGCAATTTGAGCCTTCATTCTTGACTCATTCGAACTTGAAAACAACTTATTACTTCATTCTTGACCCGTTTGTACATGGAAACAACTTGTAAACTCCTGTACGATCATTCTTAGCTCGTTTGAACATGAAAACAATTCATAGCAATTTAAGGCTTCATTCTTGACTCGTTGGAACTTGAAAACAACTTGTAGCTTCATTGTTGACCCGTTTGTCCATGGATAGAACTTGTAAACTCTTGTAGGATCATTCTTAGCTCGTTTGAACATGAAAACAAATCGTTGCAATTTGAGCCTTGATTCTTGACTCGTTCGAACTTGAAAACAACTTGTAGTTTCATTGTTGACCCGTTTGTACATGGAAACAACTTGTAAACTCTTGTAGGATCATTCTTAGCTCGTTTGAACATGAAAACAATTCATAGCAATTTAAGGCTTCATTCTTGACTCGTTGGAACTTGAAAACAACTTGTAGCTTCATTTTTGACCCGTTTGTACATGGAAACAACTTGTAAACTCTTGTAGGATCATTCTTAGCTCGTTTGAACATAAAAACAATTCATAGCAATTTAAGCCTTCATTCTTGACTGGTTCAAACTTGAAAACAACTTGTAGCTTCATTCTTGACCCGTTTGTACATGGAAACAACTTGTAAACTCTTGTAGGATAATTCTTAACCCATTTGAACATGAAAACAATTCGTTGCAATTTGAGCCTTCATTCTTGACTCGTTCGAACTTGAAAACAACTTGTAGCTTCATTCTTGACCCGTTTGTACATGGAAACAACTTGTAAACTCTTGTAGGATCATTCTTAGCTCGTTTGAACATGAAAACAATTCGTTGCAATTTGAGCCTTCATTCTTGACTCATTCGAACTTGAAAACAACTTGTAGCTTCATTCTTGACCCGTTTTACATGAAAACAACTTGTAAACTCTTGTAGGATCATTCTTAACTCATTTGAACATGATAAAAATTCGTAGCAATTTCAGGCTTCATTCTTAACTCGTTCGAACATTAAAACAACTTGTAGCTTCATTCTTGACCCGTTTGTACATGGAAACAACTTGTAAACTCTTGTAGGATCACTCTTAGCTCGTTTGAACATGAAAACAATTCATAGCAATTTAAGGCTTCATTCTTGACTCGTTGGAACTTGAGAACAACTTGTAGCTTCATTCTTGACCCGTTTGTACATGGAAACAACTTGTAAACACTTGTAGGATCATTCTTAGCTCGTTTGAACATGAAAACAATTCATAGCAATTTAAGGCTTCATTCTTGACTCGTTCGAACTTGAAAACAACTTGTAGCTTCATTCTTGACCCGTTTGTACATGGAAACAACTTGTAAACTCTTGTAGGATCATTCTTAGCTCGTTTGAACATGAAAACAATTCATAGCAATTTAAGGTTTCATTCTTGACTCGCTGGAACTTCAAAATAACTAGTAGCTTCATTGTTGACCCGTTTGTACATGGAAACAACTTGTAAACTCTTGTAGGATCATTCTTAACTCATTTGAACATGAAAACCAATCGTTGCAATTTGAGCCTTCATTCTTGACTCGTTCGAACTTGAAAACAACTTGTAGTTTCATTCTTGACCCGTTTGTACATGGAAACAACTTGTAAACTCTTGTAGGATCATTCTTAGCTCGTTTGAACATGAAAACAATTCATAGCAATTTAAGGCTTCATTCTTGACTCGTTCGAACTTGAAAACAACTTGTAGTTTCATTTTTGACCCGTTTGTACATGGAAACAACTTGTAAACCCATGTAGGAGCATTATTGGCTCGTTTGAACATGAAAACAATTCGTTGCAATTTGAGCCTTCATTCTTGACTCGTTCGAACTTGAAAACAACTTATTACTTCATTCTTGACCCGTTTGTACATGGAAACAACTTGTAAACTCCTGTAGGATCATTCTTAGCTCGTTTGAACATGAAAACAATTCATAGCAATTTAAGGCTTCATTCTTGACTCGTTGGAACTTGAAAACAACTTGTAGCTTCATTCTTGACCCGTTTGTCCATGGATAGAACTTGTAAACTCTTGTAGGATCATTCTTAGCTCGTTTGAACATGAAAATAAATCGTTGCAATTTGAGCCTTGATTCTTGACTCGTTCGAACTTGAAAACAACTTGTAGTTTCATTGTTGACCCGTTTGTACATGGAAACAACTTGTAAACTCTTGTAGGATCATTCTTAGCTCGTTTGAACATGAAAACAATTCATAGCAATTTAAGGCTTCATTCTTGACTCGTTGGAACTTGAAAACAACTTGTAGCTTCATTTTTGACCCGTTTGTACATGGAAACAACTTGTAAACTCTTGTAGGATCATTCTTAGCTCGTTTGAACATGAAAACAATTCATAGCAATTTAAGCCTTCATTCTTGACTGGTTCAACTTGAAAACAACTTGTAGCTTCATTCTTGACCCGTTTGTACATGGAAACAACTTGTAAACTCTTGTAGGATAATTCTTAACCCATTTGAACATGAAAACAATTCGTTGCAATTTGAGCCTTCATTCTTGACTCGTTCGAACTTGAAAACAACTTGTAGCTTCATTCTTGACCCGTTTGTACATGGAAACAACTTGTAAACACTTGTAGGATAATTCTTAACCCATTTGAACATGAAAACAATTCGTTGCAATTTGAGCCTTCATTCTTGACTCGTTCGAACTTGAAAACAACTTGTAGCTTCATTCTTGACCCGTTTGTACATGGAAACAACTTGTAAACTCTTGTAGGATCATTCTTAGCTCGTTTGAACATGAAAACAATTCATAGCAATTTAAGGCTTCAATCTTGACTGGTTCAAACTTGAAAACAACTTGTAGCTTCATTCTTGACCCGTTTTACATGAAAACAACTTGTAAACTCTTGTAGGATCATTCTTAACTCATTTGAACTTGATAAAAATTCGTAGCAATTTCAGGCTTCATTCTTAACTCGTTCGAACATTAAAACAACTTGTAGCTTCATTCTTGACCCGTTTGTACATGGAAACAACTTGTAAACTCTTGTAGGATCATTCTTAGCTCGTTTGAACATGAAAACAATTCATAGCAATTTAAGGCTTCATTCTTTACTCGTTGGAACTAGAAAACAACTTGTAGCTTCATTCTTGACCCGTTTGTACATGGAAACAACTTGTAAACACTTGTAGGATCATTCTTAGCTCATTTGAACATGAAAACAATTCATAGCAATTTAAGGCTTCATTCTTGACTCGTTCGAACTTGAAAACAACTTGTAGCTTCATTCTTCACCCGTTTGTACATGGAAACAACTTGTAAACTCTTGTAGGATCATTCTTAGCTCATTTGAACATGAAAACTATTCATAGCAATTTAAGGCTTCATTATTGACTCGTTCGAACTTCAAAACAACTTGTAGCTTCATTCTTGACCCGTTTGTACATGGAAACAACTTGTAAACCCTTGTAGGATCATTCTTAGCTCGTTTGACCATGAAAACAATTCATAGCAATTTAAGGCTTCATTCTTGACTCGTTCGAACTTCAAAACAACTTGTAGCTTCATTCTTGACCCGTTTGTACTTGGAAATAACTTGTAAACTCTTTTAGGATCATTCTTAACTAATTTGAACATGAAAATAAGTTGTAACAATTGGAGGCTTCATTCTTAACTCGTTCAAACTTGAAAACAACTTGTATCTTCATTCTTGACCCGTTTGTACATGGATACAACTTGTAAACTCTTGTAGGATTATTCTTAGCTCGTTTGAAGATGAAAACAAATCGTTGCAATTTGAGCCTTGATTCTTGACTCGTTCGAACTTGAAAACAACTTGTAGCTTCATTCTTGACCCGTTTGTACATGGAAAAAACCTGTAAACTCTCGTAGGATCATTCTTAGCTCGTTTGAACATGAAAACAATTCATAGCAATTTAAGGCTTCATTCTTGACTCGTTGGAACTTGAAAACAACTTGTAGCTTCATTCTTGACCCGTTTGTACATGGAAACAACTTGTAAACACTTGTAGGATCATTCTTAGCTCGTTTGAACATGAAAACAATTCATAGCAATTTAAGGCTTCATTCTTGACTCGTTCGAACTTGAAAACAACTTGTAGCTTCATTCTTGACCCGTTTGTACATGGAAACAACTTGTAAACTCTTGTAGGATCATTCTTAGCTCGTTTGAACATGAAAACAATTCATAGCAATTTAAGGTTTCATTCTTGACTCGCTGGAACTTCAAAATAACTTGTAGCTTCATTGTTGACCCGTTTGTACATGGAAACAACTTGTAAACTCTTGTAGGATCATTCTTAACTCATTTGAACATGAAAACAAATCGTTGCAATTTGAGCCTTGATTCTTGACTCGTTCGAACTTGAAAACAACTTGTAGTTTCATTCTTGACCCGTTTGTACATGGAAACAACTTGTAAACTCTTGTAGGATCATTCTTAGCTCGTTTGAACATGAAAACAATTCATAGGAATTTAAGGCTTTATTCTTGACTCGTTCGAACTTGAAAACAACTTGTAGCTTCATTCATGACCCGTTTGTACATGGAAACAACTTGTAAACCCTTGTAGGATCATTCTTAGCTTGTTTGACCATGAAAACAATTCATAGCAATTTAAGGCTTCATTCTTGACTCGATCGAACTTGAAAACAACTTGTAGTTTCATTCTTGACCCGTTTGTACATGGAAACAACTTGTAAACTCTTGTAGGATCATTCTTAGCTCGTTTGAACATGAAAACAATTCCTAGCAATTTAAGCCTTCATTCTTGACTGGTTCATACTTGAAAACAACTTGTAGCTTCATTCTTGACCCGTTTGTACATGGAAACAACTTGTAAACTCTTGTAGGATAATTCTTAACCCATTTGAACATGAAAACAATTCGTTGCAATTTGAGCCTTCATTCTTGACACGTTCGAACTTGAAAACAACTTGTAGCTTCATTCTTGACCCGTTTTACATGAAAACAACTTGTAAACTCTTGTAGGATAATTCTTAACTCATTTGAACATGATAAAAATTCGTAGCAATTTCAGGCTTCATTCTTAACTCGTTCGAACATTAAAACAACTTGTAGCTTCATTCTTGACCCGTTTGTACATGGAAACAACTTGTAAACTCTTGTAGGATCATTCTTAGCTCGTTTGAACATGAAAACAATTCATAGCAATTTAAGGCTTCATTCTTGACTCGTTGGAACTTGAAAACAACTTGTAGCTTCATTCTTGACCCGTTTGTACATGGAAACAACTTGTAAACACTTGTAGGATCATTCTTAGCTCGTTTGAACATGAAAACAATTCATAGCAATTTAAGGCTTCATTCTTGACTCGTTCGAACTTGAAAACAACTTGTAGCTTCATTCTTGACCCGTTTGTACATGGAAACAACTTGTAAACTCTTGTAGGATCATTCTTAGCTCGTTTGAACATGAAAACAATTCATAGCAATTTAAGGCTTCATTCTTGACTGGTTCAAACTTGAAAACAACTTGTAGCTTCATTCTTGACCCGTTTGTACATGGAAACAACTTGTAAACTCTTGTAGGATAATTCTTAACCCATTTGGACATGAAAACAATTCGTTGTAATTTGAGCCTTCATTCTTGACTCGTTCGAACTTGAAAACAACTTGTAGCTTCATTCTTGACCCGTTTTACATGAAAACAACTTGTAAACTCTTGTAGGATAATTCTTAACTCATTTGAACATGATAAAAATTCGTAGCAATTTCAGGCTTCATTCTTAACTCGTTCGAACATTAAAACAACTTGTAGCTTCATTCTTGACCCGTTTGTACATGGAAACAACTTGTAAACTCTTGTAGGATCATTCTTAGCTCGTTTGAACATGAAAACAATTCATAGCAATTTAAGGCTTCATTCTTGACTCGTTGGAACTTGAAAACAACTTGTAGCTTCATTCTTGACCCGTTTGTACATGGAAACAACTTGTAAACACTTGTAGGATCATTCTTAGCTCGTTTGAACATGAAAACAATTCATAGCAATTTAAGGCTTCATTCTTGACTCGTTCGAACTTGAAAACAACTTGTAGCTTCATTCTTGACCCGTTTGTACATGGAAACAACTTGTAAACTCTTGTAGGATCATTCTTAGCTCGTTTGAACATGAAAACAATTCATAGCAATTTAAGGTTTCATTCTTGACTCGCTGGAAATTCAAAACAACTTGTAGCTTCATTGTTGACCCGTTTGTACATGGAAACAACTTGTAAACTCTTGTAGGATCATTCTTAACTCATTTGAACATGAAAACAAATCGTTGCAATTTGAGCCTTGATTCTTGACTCGTTCGAACTTGAAAACAACTTGTAGTTTCATTCTTGACCCGTTTGTACATGGAAACAACTTGTAAACTCTTGTAGGATCATTCTTAGCTCGTTTGAACATGAAAACAATTCATAGCAATTTAAGGCTTCATTCTTGACTCGTTCGAACTTGAAAACAACTTGTAGTTTCATTTTTGACCCGTTTGTACATGGAAACAACTTGTAAGCCCTTGTAGGAGCATTATTGGCTCGTTTGAACATGAAAACAATTCGTTGCAATTTGAGCCTTCATTCTTGACTCGTTCGAACTTGAAAACAACTTATTACTTCATTCTTGACCCGTTTGTACATTGAAACAACTTGTAAACTCCTGTAGGATCATTCTTAGCTCGTTTGAACATGAAAACAATTCATAGCAATTTAAGGCTTCATTCTTGACTCGTTGGAACTTGAAAACAACTTGTAGCTTCATTCTTGACCCGTTTGTCCATGGATAGAACTTGTAAACTCTTGTAGGATCATTCTTAGCTCGTTTGAACATGAAAACAAATCGTTGCAATTTGAGCCTTGATTCTTGACTCGTTCGAACTTGAAAACAACTTGTAGTTTCATTCTTGACCCGTTTGTACATGGAAACAACTTGTAAACTCTTGTAGGATCATTCTTAGCTCGTTTGAACATGAAAACAATTCATAGCAATTTAAGCCTTCATTCTTGACTGGTTCAAACTTGAAAACAACTTGTAGCTTCATTCTTGACCCGTTTGTACATGGAAACAACTTGTAAACTCTTGTAGGATAATTCTTAACCCATTTGAACATGAAAACAATTCGTTGCAATTTGAGCCTTCATTCTTGACTCGTTCGAACTTGAAAACAACTTGTAGCTTCATTCTTGACCCGTTTTACATGAAAACAACTTGTAAACTCTTGTAGGATCATTCTTAACTCATTTGAACATGATAAAAATTCGTAGCAATTTCAGGCTTCATTCTTAACTCGTTCGAACATTAAAACAACTTGTAGCTTCATTCTTGACCCGTTTGTACATGGAAACAACTTGTAAACTCTTGTAGGATCATTCTTAGCTCGTTTGAACATGAAAACAATTCATAGCAATTTAAGGCTTCATTCTTGACTCGTTGGAACTTGAAAACAACTTGTAGCTTCATTCTTGACCCGTTTGTACATGGAAACAACTTGTAAACACTTGTAGGATCATTCTTAGCTCGTTTGAACATGAAAACAATTCATAGCAATTTAAGGCTTCATTTTTGACTCGTTCGAACTTGAAAACAACTTGTAGCTTCATTCTTGACCCGTTTGTACATGGAAACAACTTGTAAACTCTTGTAGGATCATTCTTAGCTCGTTTGAACATGAAAAATTTTCATAGCAATTTAAGGTTTCATTCTTGACTCGCTGGAACTTCAAAACAACTTGTAGCTTCATTGTTGACCCGTTTGTACATGGAAACAACTTGTAAACTCTTGTAGGATCATTCTTAACTCATTTGAACATGAAAACAAATCGTTGCAATTTGAGCCTTGATTCTTGACTCGTTCGAACTTGAAAACAACTTGTAGTTTCATTCTTGACCCGTTTGTACATGGAAACAACTTGTAAACTCTTGTAGGATCATTCTTAGCTCGTTTGAACATGAAAACAATTCATAGCAATTTAAGGCTTCATTCTTGACTATTTGGAACTTCAAAACAACTTGTAGCTTCATTCTTGACCCGTTTGTACATGGAAACAACTTGTAAACACTTGTAGGATCATTCTTAGCTCGTTTGAACATGAAAACAATTCATAGCAATTTAAGGCTTCATTCTTGACTCGTTCGAACTTGAAAACAACTTGTAGCTTCATTCTTGACCCGTTTGTACATGGAAACAACTTGTAAACTCTTGTAGGATCATTCTTAGCTCATTTGAACATGAAAACTATTCATAGCAATTTAAGGCTTCATTCTTGACTCGTTCGAACTTCAAAACAACTTGTAGCTTAATTCTTGACCCGTTTGTACATGGAAACAACTTGTAAACCCTTGTAGGATTATTCTTAGCTCGTTTGACCATGAAAACAATTCATAGCAATTTAAGGCTTCATTCTTGACTCGATCGAACTTGAAAACAACTTGTAGTTTCATATTTTACCCGTTTGTACATGGAAACAACTTGTAAACCTTTGTAGGAGCATTATTGGCTCGTCGGTACATGAAAACAATTCGTTGCAATTTGAGCCTTGATTCTTGACTCGTTCGAACTTGAAAACAACTTGTAGTTTCATTCTTGACCCGTTTGTACATGGAAACAACTTGTAAACTCTTGTAGGATCATTCTTAGCTCGTTTGAACATGAAAACAATTCATAGCAATTTAAGGCTTCATTCTTGACTCGATCGAACTTGAAAACAACTTGTAGTTTCATTTTTGACCCGTTTGTACATGGAAACAACTTGTAAACCCTTGTAGGAGCATTATTGGCTCGTTGGAACATGAAAACTATTCGTTGCAATTTGAGCCTTCATTCTTGACTCGTTCGAACTTGAAAACAAGTTATTACTTCATTCTTGACCCGTTTGTACATGGAAACAACTTGTAAACTCTTGTAGGATCATTCTTAGCTCGTTTGAACATGAAAACAATTCATAGCAATTTAAGGCTTCATTCTTGACTCGTTGGAACTTGAAAACAACTTGTAGCTTCATTCTTGACCCGTTTGTCCATGGATAGAACTTGTAAACTCTTGTAGGATCATTCTTAGCTCGTTTGAACATGAAAACAAATCGTTGCAATTTGAGCCTTGATTCTTGACTCGTTCGAACTTGAAAACAACTTGTAGTTTCATTCTTGACCCGTTTGTACATGGAAACAACTTGTAAACTCTTGTAGGATCATTCTTAGCTCGTTTGAACATGAAAACAATTCATAGCAATTTAAGCCTTCATTCTTGACTGGTTCAAACTTGAAAACAACTTGTAGCTTCATTCTTGACCCGTTTGTACATGGAAACAACTTGTAAACTCTTGTAGGATAATTCTTAACCCATTTGAACATGAAAACAATTCGTTGCAATTTGAGCCTTCATTCTTGACTCGTTCGAACTTGAAAACAACTTGTAGCTTCATTCTTGACCCGTTTTACATGAAAACAACTTGTAAACTCTTGTAGGATCATTCTTAACTCATTTGAACATGATAAAAATTCGTAGCAATTTCAGGCTTCATTCTTAACTCGTTCGAACATTAAAACAACTTGTAGCTTCATTCTTGACCCGTTTGTACATGGAAACAACTTGTAAACTCTTGTAGGATCATTCTTAGCTCGTTTGAACATGAAAACAATTCATAGCAATTTAAGGCTTCATTCTTGACTCGTTGGAACTTGAAAACAACTTGTAGCTTCATTCTTGACCCGTTTGTACATGGAAACAACTTGTAAACACTTGTAGGATCATTCTTAGCTCGTTTGAACATGAAAACAATTCATAGCAATTTAAGGCTTCATTCTTGACTCGTTCGAACTTGAAAACAACTTGTAGCTTCATTCTTGACCCGTTTGTACATGGAAACAACTTGTAAACTCTTGTAGGATCATTCTTAGCTCGTTTGAACATGAAAACAATTCATAGCAATTTAAGGTTTCATTCTTGACTCGCTGGAACTTCAAAACAACTTGTAGCTTCATTGTTGACCCGTTTGTACATGGAAACAACTTGTAAACTCTTGTAGGATCATTCTTAACTCATTTGAACATGAAAACAAATCGTTGCAATTTGAGCCTTGATTCTTGACTCGTTCGAACTTGAAAACAACTTGTAGTTTCATTCTTGACCCGTTTGTACATGGAAACAACTTGTAAACTCTTGTAGGATCATTCTTAGCTCGTTTGAACATGAAAACAATTCATAGCAATTTAAGGCTTCATTCTTGACTATTTGGAACTTCAAAACAACTTGTAGCTTCATTCTTGACCCGTTTGTACATGGAAACAACTTGTAAACACTTGTAGGATCATTCTTAGCTCGTTTGAATATGAAAACAATTCATAGCAATTTAAGGCTTCATTCTTGACTCGTTCGAACTTGAAAACAACTTGTAGCTTCATTCTTGACCCGTTTGTACATGGAAACAACTTGTAAACTCTTGTAGGATCATTCTTAGCTCATTTGAACATGAAAACTATTCATAGCAATTTAAGGCTTCATTCTTGACTCGTTCGAACTTCAAAACAACTTGTAGCTTAATTCTTGACCCGTTTGTACATGGAAACAACTTGTAAACCCTTGTAGGATCATTCTTAGCTCGTTTGACCATGAAAACAATTCATAGCAATTTAAGGCTTCATTCTTGACTCGATCGAACTTGAAAACAACTTGTAGTTTCATATTTTACCCGTTTGTACATGGAAACAACTTGTAAACCCTTGTAGGAGCATTATTGGCTCGTCGGTACATGAAAACAATTCGTTGCATTTTTGAGCCTTGATTCTTGACTCGTTCGAACTTGAAAACAACTTGTAGTTTCATTCTTGACCCGTTTGTACATGGAAACAACTTGTAAACTCTTGTAGGATCATTCTTAGCTCGTTTGAACATGAAAACAATTCATAGCAATTTAAGGCTTCATTCTTGACTCGATCGAACTTGAAAACAACTTGTAGTTTCATTTTTGACCCGTTTGTACATGGAAACAACTTGTAAACCCTTGTAGGAGCATTATTGGCTCGTTGGAACATGAAAACAATTCGTTGCAATTTGAGCCTTCATTCTTGACTCGTTCGAACTTGAAAACAAGTTATTACTTCATTCTTGACCCGTTTGTACATGGAAACAACTTGTAAACTCTTGTAGGATCATTCTTAGCTCGTTTGAACATGAAAACAATTCATAGCAATTTAAGGCTTCATTCTTGACTCGTTGGAACTTGAAAACAACTTGTAGCTTCATTCTTGACCCGTTTGTCCATGGATAGAACTTGTAAACTCTTGTAGGATCATTCTTAGCTCGTTTGAACATGAAAACAAATCGTTGCAATTTGAGCCTTGATTCTTGACTCGTTCGAACTTGAAAACAACTTGTAGTTTCATTCTTGACCCGTTTGTACATGGAAACAACTTGTAAACTCTTGTAGGATCATTCTTAGCTCGTTTGAACATGAAAACAATTCATAGCAATTTAAGCCTTCATTCTTGACTGGTTCAAACTTGAAAACAACTTGTAGCTTCATTCTTGACCCGTTTGTACATGGAAACAACTTGTAAACTCTTGTAGGATAATTCTTAACCCATTTGAACATGAAAACAATTCGTTGCAATTTGAGCCTTCATTCTTGACTCGTTCGAACTTGAAAACAACTTGTAGCTTCATTCTTGACCCGTTTTACGTGAAAACAACTTGTAAACTCTTGTAGGATCATTCTTAACTCATTTGAACATGATAAAAATTCGTAGCAATTTCAGGCTTCATTCTTAACTCGTTCGAACATTAAAACAACTTGTAGCTTCATTCTTGACCCGTTTGTACATGGAAACAACTTGTAAACTCTTGTAGGATCATTCTTAGCTCGTTTGAACATGAAAACAATTCATAGCAATTTAAGGCTTCATTCTTGACTATTTGGAACTTCAAAACAACTTGTAGCTTCATTCTTGACCCGTTTGTACATGGAAACAACTTGTAAACACTTGTAGGATCATTCTTAGCTCGTTTGAACATGAAAACAAATCGTTGCAATTTGAGCCTTGATTCTTGACTCGTTCGAACTTGAAAACAACTTGTAGTTTCATTCTTGACCCGTTTGTACATGGAAACAACTTGTAAACTCTTGTAGGATCATTCTTAGCTCGTTTGAACATGAAAACAATTCATAGCAATTTAAGCCTTCATTCTTGACTGGTTCAAACTTGAAAACAACTTGTAGCTTCATTCTTGACCCGTTTGTACATGGAAACAACTTGTAAACTCTTGTAGGATAATTCTTAACCCATTTGAACATGAAAACAATTCGTTGCAATTTGAGCCTTCATTCTTGACTCGTTCGAACTTGAAAACAACTTGTAGCTTCATTCTTGACCCGTTTTACATGAAAACAACTTGTAAACTCTTGTAGGATAATTCTTAACTCATTTGAACATGATAAAAATTCGTAGCAATTTCAGGCTTCATTCTTAACTCGTTCAAACTTGAAAACAACTTGTAGCTTCATTCTTGACCCGTTTGTACATGGAAACAACTTGTAAACTCTTGTAGGATAATTCTTAACCCATTTGAACATGAAAACAATTCGTTGCAATTTGAGCCTTCATTCTTGACTCGTTCGAACTTGAAAACAACTTGTAGTTTCATTCTTGACCCGTTTGTACATGGAAACAACTTGTAAACTCTTGTAGGATCATTCTTAGCTCGTTTGAACATGAAAACAATTCATAGCAATTTAAGCCTTCATTCTTGACTGGTTCAAACTTGAAAACAACTTGTAGCTTCATTCTTGACCCGTTTGTACATGGAAACAACTTGTAAACTCTTGTAGGATAATTCTTAACCCATTTGAACATGAAAACAATTCGTTGCAATTTGAGCCTTCATTCTTGACTCGTTCGAACTTGAAAACAACTTGTAGCTTCATTCTTGACCCGTTTTACATGAAAACAACTTGTAAACTCTTGTAGGATCATTCTTAACTCATTTGAACATGATAAAAATTCGTAGCAATTTCAGGCTTCATTCTTAACTCGTTCGAACATTAAAACAACTTGTAGCTTCATTCTTGACCCGTTTGTACATGGAAACAACTTGTAAACTCTTGTAGGATCATTCTTAGCTCGTTTGAACATGAAAACAATTCATAGCAATTTAAGGCTTCATTCTTGACTATTTGGAACTTCAAAACAACTTGTAGCTTCATTCTTGACCCGTTTGTACATGGAAACAACTTGTAAACACTTGTAGGATCATTCTTAGCTCGTTTGAACATGAAAACAAATCGTTGCAATTTGAGCCTTGATTCTTGACTCGTTCGAACTTGAAAAGAACTTGTAGTTTCATTCTTGACCCGTTTGTACATGGAAACAACTTGTAAACTCTTGTAGGATCATTCTTAGCTCGTTTGAACATGAAAACAATTCATAGCAATTTAAGCCTTCATTCTTGACTGGTTCAAACTTGAAAACAACTTGTAGCTTCATTCTTGACCCGTTTGTACATGGAAACAACTTGTAAACTCTTGTAGGATAATTCTTAACCCATTTGAACATGAAAACAATTCGTTGCAATTTGAGCCTTCATTCTTGACTCGTTCGAACTTGAAAACAACTTGTAGCTTCATTCTTGACCCGTTTTACATGAAAACAACTTGTAAACTCTTGTAGGATAATTCTTAACTCATTTGAACATGATAAAAATTCGTAGCAATTTCAGGCTTCATTCTTAACTCGTTCGAACATTAAAACAACTTGTAGCTTCATTCTTGACCCGTTTGTACATGGAAACAACTTGTAAACTCTTGTAGGATCATTCTTAGCTCGTTTGAACATGAAAACAATTCATAGCAATTTAAGGCTTCATTCTTGACTCGTTGGAACTTGAAAACAACTTGTAGCTTCATTCTTGACCCGTTTGTACATGGAAACAACTTGTAAACACTTGTAGGATCATTCTTAGCTCGTTTGAACATGAAAACAATTCATTGCAATTTAAGGCTTCATTCTTGACTCGTTCGAACTTGAAAACAACTTGTAGCTTCATTCTTGACCCGTTTGTACATGGAAACAACTTGTAAACTCTTGTAGGATCATTCTTAGCTCGTTTGAACATGAAAACAATTCATAGCAATTTAAGGTTTCATTCTTGACTCGCTGGAAATTCAAAACAACTTGTAGCTTCATTGTTGACCCGTTTGTACATGGAAACAACTTGTAAACTCTTGTAGGATCATTCTTAACTCATTTGAACATGAAAACAAATCGTTGCAATTTGAGCCTTGATTCTTGACTCGTTCGAACTTGAAAACAACTTGTAGTTTCATTCTTGACCCGTTTGTACATGGAAACAACTTGTAAACTCTTGTAGGATCATTCTTAGCTCGTTTGAACATGAAAACAATTCATAGCAATTTAAGGCTTCATTCTTGACTCGTTCGAACTTGAAAACAACTTGTAGTTTCATTTTTGACCCGTTTGTACATGAAAACAACTTGTAAGCCCTTGTAGGAGCATTATTGGCTCGTTTGAACATGAAAACAATTCGTTGCAATTTGAGCCTTCATTCTTGACTCGTTCGAACTTGAAAACAACTTATTACTTCATTCTTGACCCGTTTGTACATTGAAACAACTTGTAAACTCCTGTAGGATCATTCTTAGCTCGTTTGAACATGAAAACAATTCATAGCAATTTAAGGCTTCATTCTTGACTCGTTGGAACTTGAAAACAACTTGTAGCTTCATTCTTGACCCGTTTGTACATGGAAACAACTTGTAAACACTTGTAGGATCATTCTTAGCTCGTTTGAACATGAAAACAATTCATAGCAATTTAAGGCTTCATTCTTGACTCGTTCGAACTTGAAAACAACTTGTAGCTTCATTCTTGACCCGTTTGTACATGGAAACAACTTGTAAACTCTTGTAGGATCATTCTTAGCTCGTTTGAACATGAAAACAATTCATAGCAATTTAAGGTTTCATTCTTGACTCGCTGGAACTTCAAAACAACTTGTAGCTTCATTGTTGACCCGTTTGTACATGGAAACAACTTGTAAACTCTTGTAGGATCATTCTTAACTCATTTGAACATGAAAATAAATCGTTGCAATTTGAGCCTTGATTCTTGACTCGTTCGAACTTGAAAACAACTTGTAGTTTCATTCTTGACCCGTTTGTACATGGAAACAACTTGTAAACTCTTGTAGGATCATTCTTAGCTCGTTTGAACATGAAAACAATTCATAGCAATTTAAGGCTTCATTCTTGACTATTTGGAACTTCAAAACAACTTGTAGCTTCATTCTTGACCCGTTTGTACATGGAAACAACTTGTAAACACTTGTAGGATCATTCTTAGCTCGTTTGAACATGAAAACAATTCATAGCAATTTAAGGCTTCATTCTTGACTCGTTCGAACTTGAAAACAACTTGTAGCTTCATTCTTGACCCGTTTGTACATGGAAACAACTTGTAAACTCTTGTAGGATCATTCTGAGCTCATTTGAACATGAAAACTATTCATAGCAATTTAAGGCTTCATTCTTGACTCGTTCGAACTTCAAAACAACTTGTAGCTTAATTCTTGACCCGTTTGTACATGGAAACAACTTGTAAACCCTTGTAGGATCATTCTTAGCTCGTTTGACCATGAAAACAATTCATAGCAATTTAAGGCTTCATTCTTGACTCGATCGAACTTGAAAACAACTTGTAGTTTCATATTTTACCCGTTTGTACATGGAATCAACTTGTAAACCCTTGTAGGAGCATTATTGGCTCGTCGGTACATGAAAACAATTCGTTGCAATTTGAGCCTTGATTCTTGACTCGTTCGAACTTGAAAACAACTTGTAGCTTCATTCTTGACCCGTTTGTACATGGAAACAACTTGTAAACTCTTGTAGGATCATTCTTAGCTCGTTTGAACATGAAAACAATTCATAGCAATTTAAGGCTTCATTCTTGACTCGATCGAACTTGAAAACAACTTGTAGTTTCATTTTTGACCCGTTTGTACATGGAAACAACTTGTAAACCCTTGTAGGAGCATTATTGGCACGTTGGAACATGAAAACAATTCGTTGCAATTTGAGCCTTCATTCTTGACTCGTTCGAACTTGAAAACAAGTTATTACTTCATTCTTGACCCGTTTGTACATGGAAACAACTTGTAAACTCTTGTAGGATCATTCTTAGCTCGTTTGAACATGAAAACAATTCATAGCAATTTAAGGCTTCATTCTTGACTCGTTGGAACTTGAAAACAACTTGTAGCTTCATTCTTGACCCGTTTGTCCATGGATAGAACTTGTAAACTCTTGTAGGATCATTCTTAGCTCGTTTGAACATGAAAACAAATCGTTGCAATTTGAGCCTTGATTCTTGACTCGTTCGAACTTGAAAACAACTTGTAGTTTCATTCTTGACCCGTTTGTACATGGAAACAACTTGTAAACTCCTGTAGGATCATTCTTAGCTCGTTTGAACATGAAAACAATTCATAGCAATTTAAGCCTTCATTCTTGACTGGTTCAAACTTGAAAACAACTTGTAGCTTCATTCTTGACCCGTTTGTACATGGAAACAACTTGTAAACTCTTGTAGGATAATTCTTAACCCATTTGAACATGAAAACAATTCGTTGCAATTTGAGCCTTCATTCTTGACTCGTTCGAACTTGAAAACAACTTGTAGCTTCATTCTTGACCCGTTTTACATGAAAACAACTTGTAAACTCTTGTAGGATCATTCTTAACTCATTTGAACATGATAAAAATTCGTAGCAATTTCAGGCTTCATTCTTAACTCGTTCGAACATTAAAACAACTTGTAGCTTCATTCTTGACCCGTTTGTACATGGAAACAACTTGTAAACTCTTGTAGGATCATTCTTAGCTCGTTTGACCATGAAAACAATTCATAGCAATTTAAGGCTTCATTCTTGACTCGATCGAACTTGAAAACAACTTGTAGTTTCATATTTTACCCGTTTGTACATGGAATCAACTTGTAAACCCTTGTAGGAGCATTATTGGCTCGTCGGGACATGAAAACAATTCGTTGCAATTTGAGCCTTGATTCTTGACTCGTTCGAACTTGAAAACAACTTGTAGTTTCATTCTTGACCCGTTTGTACATGGAAACAACTTGTAAACTCTTGTAGGATCATTCTTAGCTCGTTTGAACATGAAAACAATTCATAGCAATTTAAGGCTTCATTCTTGACTCGATCGAACTTGAAAACAACTTGTAGTTTCATTTTTGACCCGTTTGTACATGGAAACAACTTGTAAACCCTTGTAGGAGCATTATTGGCTCGTTGGAACATGAAAACAATTCGTTGCAATTTGAGCCTTCATTCTTGACTCGTTCGAACTTGAAAACAAGTTATTACTTCATTCTTGACCCGTTTGTACATGGAAACAACTTGTAAACTCTTGTAGGATCATTCTTAGCTCGTTTGAACATGAAAACAATTCATAGCAATTTAAGGCTTCATTCTTGACTCGTTGGAACTTGAAAACAACTTGTAGCTTCATTCTTGACCCGTTTGTCCATGGATAGAACTTGTAAACTCTTGTAGGATCATTCTTAGCTCGTTTGAACATGAAAACAAATCGTTGCAATTTGAGCCTTGATTCTTGACTCGTTCGAACTTGAAAACAACTTGTAGTTTCATTCTTGACCCGTTTGTACATGGAAACAACTTGTAAACTCTTGTAGGATCATTGTTAGCTCGTTTGAACATGAAAACAATTCATAGCAATTTAAGCCTTCATTCTTGACTGGTTCAAACTTGAAAACAACTTGTAGCTTCATTCTTGACCCGTTTGTACATGGAAACAACTTGTAAACTCTTGTAGGATAATTCTTAACCCATTTGAACATGAAAACAATTCGTTGCAATTTGAGCCTTCATTCTTGACTCGTTCGAACTTGAAAACAACTTGTAGCTTCATTCTTGACCCGTTTTACATGAAAACAACTTGTAAACTCTTGTAGGATCATTCTTAACTCATTTGAACATGATAAAAATTCGTAGCAATTTCAGGCTTCATTCTTAACTCGTTCGAACATTAAAACAACTTGTAGCTTCATTCTTGACCCGTTTGTACATGGAAACAACTTGTAAACTCTTGTAGGATCATTTTTAGCTCGTTTGAACATGAAAACAATTCATAGCAATTTAAGGCTTCATTCTTGACTATTTGGAACTTCAAAACAACTTGTAGCTTCATTCTTGACCCGTTTGTACATGGAAACAACTTGTAAACACTTGTAGGATCATTCTTAGCTCGTTTGAACATGAAAACAAATCGTTGCAATTTGAGCCTTGATTCTTGACTCGTTCGAACTTGAAAACAACTTGTAGTTTCATTCTTGACCCGTTTGTACATGGAAACAACTTGTAAACTCTTGTAGGATCATTCTTAGCTCGTTTGAACATGAAAACAATTCATAGCAATTTAAGCCTTCATTCTTGACTGGTTCAAACTTGAAAACAACTTGTAGCTTCATTCTTGACCCGTTTGTACATGGAAACAACTTGTAAATTCTTGTAGGATAATTCTTAACCCATTTGAACATGAAAACAATTCGTTGCAATTTGAGCCTTCATTCTTGACTCGTTCGAACTTGAAAACAACTTGTAGCTTCATTCTTGACCCGTTTTACATGAAAACAACTTGTAAACTCTTGTAGGATAATTCTTAACTCATTTGAACATGATAAAAATTCGTAGCAATTTCAGGCTTCATTCTTAACTCGTTCGAACATTAAAACAACTTGTAGCTTCATTCTTGACCCGTTTGTACATGGAAACAACTTGTAAACTCTTGTAGGATCATTCTTAGCTCGTTTGAACATGAAAACAATTCATAGCAATTTAAGGCTTCATTCTTGACTCGTTGGAACTTGAAAACAACTTGTAGCTTCATTCTTGACCCGTTTGTACATGGAAACAACTTGTAAACACTTGTAGGATCATTCTTAGCTCGTTTGAACATGAAAACAATTCATAGCAATTTAAGGCTTCATTCTTGACTCGTTCGAACTTGAAAACAACTTGTAGCTTCATTCTTGACCCGTTTGTACATGGAAACAACTTGTAAACTCTTGTAGGATCATTCTTAGCTCGTTTGAACATGAAAACAATTCATAGCAATTTAAGGTTTCATTCTTGACTCGCTGGAAATTCAAAACAACTTGTAGCTTCATTGTTGACCCGTTTGTACATGGAAACAACTTGTAAACTCTTGTAGGATCATTCTTAACTCATTTGAACATGAAAACAAATCGTTGCAATTTGAGCCTTGATTCTTGACTCGTTCGAACTTGAAAACAACTTGTAGTTTCATTCTTGACCCGTTTGTACATGGAAACAACTTGTAAACTCTTGTAGGATCATTCTTAGCTCGTTTGAACATGAAAACAATTCATAGCAATTTAAGGCTTCATTCTTGACTCGTTCGAACTTGAAAACAACTTGTAGTTTCATTTTTGACCCGTTTGTACATGGAAACAACTTGTAAGCCCTTGTAGGAGCATTATTGGCTCGTTTGAACATGAAAACAATTCGTTGCAATTTGAGCCTTCATTCTTGACTCGTTCGAACTTGAAAACAACTTATTACTTCATTCTTGACCCGTTTGTACATTGAAACAACTTGTAAACTCCTGTAGGATCATTCTTAGCTCGTTTGAACATGAAAACAATTCATAGCAATTTAAGCCTTCATTCTTGACTGGTTCAAACTTGAAAACAACTTGTAGCTTCATTCTTGACCCGTTTGTACATGGAAACAACTTGTAAACTCTTGTAGGATAATTCTTAACCCATTTGAACATGAAAACAATTCGTTGCAATTTGAGCCTTCATTCTTGACTCGTTGGAACTTGAAAACAACTTGTAGCTTCATTCTTGACCCGTTTTACATGAAAACAACTTGTAAACTCTTGTAGGATCATTCTTAACTCATTTGAACATGATAAAAATTCGTAGCAATTTCAGGCTTCATTCTTAACTCGTTCGAACATTAAAACAACTTGTAGCTTCATTCTTGACCCGTTTGTACATGGAAACAACTTGTAAACTCTTGTAGGATCATTCTTAGCTCGTTTGAACATGAAAACAATTCATAGCAATTTAAGGCTTCATTCTTGACTCGTTGGAACTTGAAAACAACTTGTAGCTTCATTCTTGACCCGTTTGTACATGAAAACAACTTGTAAACACTTGTAGGATCATTCTTAGCTCGTTTGAACATGAAAACAATTCATAGCAATTTAAGGCTTCATTCTTGACTCGTTCGAACTTGAAAACAACTTGTAGCTTCATTCTTGACCCGTTTGTACATGGAAACAACTTGTAAACTCTTGTAGGATCATTCTTAGCTCGTTTGAACATGAAAACAATTCATAGCAATTTAAGGTTTCATTCTTGACTCGCTGGAACTTCAAAACAACTTGTAGCTTCATTGTTGACCCGTTTGTACATGGAAACAACTTGTAAACTCTTGTAGGATCATTCTTAACTCATTTGAACATGAAAACAAATCGTTGCAATTTGAGCCTTGATTCTTGACTCGTTCGAACTTGAAAACAACTTGTAGTTTCATTCTTGACCCGTTTGTACATGGAAACAACTTGTAAACTCTTGTAGGATCATTCTTAGCTCGTTTGAACATGAAAACAATTCATAGCAATTTAAGGCTTCATTCTTGACTATTTGGAACTTCAAAACAACTTGTAGCTTCATTCTTGACCCGTTTGTACATGGAAACAACTTGTAAACACTTGTAGGATCATTCTTAGCTCGTTTGAACATGAAAACAATTCATAGCAATTTAAGGCTTCATTCTTGACTCGTTCGAACTTGAAAACAACTTGTAGCTTCATTCTTAACCCGTTTGTACATGGAAACAACTTGTAAACTCTTGTAGGATCATTCTTAGCTCATTTGAACATGAAAACTATTCATAGCAATTTAAGGCTTCATTCTTGACTCGTTCGAACTTCAAAACAACTTGTAGCTTAATTCTTGACCCGTTTGTACATGGAAACAACTTGTAAACCCTTGTAGGATCATTCTTAGCTCGTTTGACCATGAAAACAATTCATAGCAATTTGAGGCTTCATTCTTGACTCGATCGAACTTCAAAACAACTTGTAGCTTCATTCTTGACCCGTTTGTACATGGAAACAACTTGTAAACTCTTGTAGGATCATTCTTAGCTCGTTTGAACATGAAAACAATTCATAGCAATTTAAGGCTTCATTCTTGACTCGTTGGAACTTGAAAACAACTTGTAGCTTCATTCTTGACCCGTTTGTACATGAAAACAACTTGTAAACACTTGTAGGATCATTCTTAGCTCGTTTGAACATGAAAACAATTCATAGCAATTTAAGGCTTCATTCTTGACTCGTTCGAACTTGAAAACAACTTGTAGCTTCATTCTTGACCCGTTTGTACATGGAAACAACTTGTAAACTCTTGTAGGATCATTCTTAGCTCGTTTGAACATGAAAACAATTCATAGCAATTTAAGGTTTCATTCTTGACTCGTTGGAACTTGAAAACAACTTGTAGCTTCATTCTTGACCCGTTTGTACATTGAAACAACTTGTAAACCCTTGTAGGAGCATTATTGGCTCGTTGGAACATGAAAACAATTCGTTGCAATTTGAGCCTTCATTCTTGACTCGTTCGAACTTGAAAACAACTTATTACTTCATTCTTGACCCGTTTGTACATTGAAACAACTTGTAAACTCCTGTAGGATCATTCTTAGCTCGTTTGAACATGAAAACAATTCATAGCAATTTAAGGCTTCATTCTTGACTATTTGGAACTTCAAAACAACTTGTAGCTTCATTCTTGACCCGTTTGTACATGGAAACAACTTGTAAACACTTGTAGGATCATTCTTAGCTCGTTTGAACATGAAAACAATTCATAGCAATTTAAGGTTTCATTCTTGACTCGTTCGAACTTGAAAACAACTTGTAGCTTCATTCTTGACCCGTTTGTACATGGAAACAACTTGTAAACTCTTGTAGGATCATTCTTAGCTCATTTGAACATGAAAACTATTCATAGCAATTTAAGGCTTCATTCTTGATTCGTTCGAACTTCAAAACAACTTGTAGCTTAATTCTTGACCCGTTTGTACATGGAAACAACTTGTAAACCCTTGTAGGATCATTCTTAGCTCGGTTGACCATGAAAACAATTCATAGCAATTTAAGGCTTCATTCTTGACTCGATCGAACTTGAAAACAACTTGTAGTTTCATTTTTGACCCGTTTGTACATGGAAACAACTTGTAAACCCTTGTAGGAGCATTATTGGCTCGTCGGTACATGAAAACAATTTGTTGCAATTTGAGCCTTGATTCTTGACTCGTTCGAACTTGAAAACAACTTGTAGTTTCATTCTTGACCCGTTTGTACATGGAAACAACTTGTAAACTCTTGTAGGATCATTCTTAGCTCGTTTGAACATGAAAACAATTCATAGCAATTTAAGGCTTCATTCTTGACTCGATCGAACTTGAAAACAACTTGTAGCTTCATTTTTGACCCGTTTGTACATGGAAACAACTTGTAAACCCTTGTAGGAGCATTATTGGCTCGTTGGAACATGAAAACAATTCGTTGCAATTTGAGCCTTCATTCTTGACTCGTTCGAACTTGAAAACAACTTATTACTTCATTCTTGACCCGTTTGTACATGGAAACAACTTGTAAACTCTTGTAGGATCATTCTTAGCTCGTTTGAACATGAAAACAATTCATAGCAATTTAAGGCTTCATTCTTGACTCGTTGGAACTTGAAAACAACTTGTAGCTTCATTCTTGACCCGTTTGTCCATGGATAGAACTTGTAAACTCTTGTAGGATCATTCTTAGCTCGTTTGAACATGAAAACAAATCGTTGCAATTTGAGCCTTGATTCTTGACTCGTTCGAACTTGAAAACAACTTGTAGTTTCATTCTTGACCCGTTTGTACATGGAAACAACTTGTAAACTCTTGTAGGATCATTCTTAGCTCGTTTGAACATGAAAACAATTCATAGCAATTTAAGCCTTCATTCTTGACTGGTTCAAACTTGAAAACAACTTGTAGCTTCATTCTTGACCCGTTTGTACATGGAAACAACTTGTAAACTCTTGTAGGATAATTCTTAACCCATTTGAACATGAAAACAATTCGTTGCAATTTGAGCCTTCATTCTTGACTCGTTCGAACTTGAAAACAACTTATAGCTTCATTCTTGACCCGTTTTACATGAAAACAACTTGTAAACTCTTGTAAGATCATTCTTAACTCATTTGAACATGATAAAAATTCGTAGCAATTTCAGGCTTCATTCTTAACTCGTTCGAACATTAAAACAACTTGTAGCTTCATTCTTGACCCGTTTGTACATGGAAATAACTTGTAAACTCTTGTAGGATCATTCTTAGCTCGTTTGAACATGAAAACAATTCATAGCAATTTAAGGCTTCATTCTTGACTCGTTGGAACTTGAAAACAACTTGTAGCTTCATTCTTGACCCGTTTGTACATGGAAATAACTTGTAAACACTTGTAGGATCATTCTTAGCTCGTTTGAACATGAAAACAATTCATAGCAATTTAAGGCTTCATTCTTGACTCGTTCGAACTTGAAAACAACTTGTAGCTTCATTCTTGACCCGTTTGTACATGGAAACAACTTGTAAACTCTTGTAGGATCATTCTTAGCTCGTTTGAACATGAAAACAATTCATAGCAATTTAAGGTTTCATTCTTGACTCGCTGGAACTTCAAAACAACTTGTAGCTTCATTGTTGACCCGTTTGTCCATGGATAGAACTTGTAAACTCTTGTAGGATCATTCTTAGCTCGTTTGAACATGAAAACAAATCGTTGCAATTTGAGCTTTGATTCTTGACTCGTTCGAACTTGAAAACAACTTGTAGTTTCATTCTTGACCCGTTTGTACATGGAAACAACTTGTAAACTCTTGTAGGATCATTCTTAGCTCGTTTGAACATGAAAACAATTCATAGCAATTTAAGCCTTCATTCTTGACTGGTTCAAACTTGAAAACAACTTGTAGCTTCATTCTTGACCAGTTTGTACATGGAAACAACTTGTAAACTCTTGTAGGATAATTCTTAACCCATTTGAACATGAAAACAATTCGTTGCAATTTGAGCCTTCATTCTTGACTCGTTCGAACTTGAAAACAACTTGTAGCTTCATTCTTGACCCGTTTTACATGAAAACAACTTGTAAACTCTTGTAGGATCATTCTTAACTCATTTGAACATGATAAAAATTCGTAGCAATTTCAGGATTCATTCTTAACTCGTTCGAACATTAAAACAACTTGTCGCTTCATTCTTGACCCGTTTGTACATGGAAACAACTTGTAAACTCTTGTAGGATCATTCTTAGCTCGTTTGAACATGAAAAAAATTCATAGCAATTTAAGGCTTCATTCTTGACTCGTTCGAACTTCAAAACAACTTGTAACTTCATTCTTGACCCGTTTGTACATGGAAACAACTTGTAAACACTTGTAGGATCATTCTTAGCTCGTTTGAACATGAAAACAATTCATAGCAATTTAAGGCTTCATTCTTGACTCGTTCGAACTTGAAAACAACTTGTAGCTTCATTCTTGACCCGTTTGTACATGGAAACAACTTGTAAACTCTTGTAGGATCATTCTTAGCTCGTTTGAACATGAAAACAATTCATAGCAATTTAAGCCTTCATTCTTGACGGGTTCAAACTTGAAAACAACTTGTAGCTTCATTCTTGACCCGTTTGTACATGGAAACAACTTGTAAACTCTTGTAGGATAATTCTTAACCCATTTGAACATGAAAACAATTCGTTGCAATTTGAGCCTTCATTCTTGACTCGTTCGAACTTGAAAACAACTTGTAGCTTCATTCTTGACCCGTTTTACATGAAAACAACTTGTAAACACTTGTAGGATCATTCTTAGCTCATTTGAACATGAAAACAATTCATAGCAATTTAAGGCTTCATTCTTGACTCGTTCGAACTTGAAAACAACTTGTAGCTTCATTCTTGACCCGTTTGTACATGGAAATAACTTGTAAACTCTTGTAGGATCATTCTTAGCTCATTTGAACATGAAAACTATTCATAGCAATTTAAGGCTTCATTATTGACTCGTTCGAACTTAAAAACAACTTGTAGCTTCATTCTTGACCCGTTTGTACATGGAAACAACTTGTAAACCCTTGTAGGATCATTCTTAGCTCGTTTGACCATGAAAACAATTCATAGCAATTTAAGGCTTCATTCTTGACTCGTTCGAACTTCAAAACAACTTGTAGCTTCATTCTTGACCCGTTTGTACATGGAAATAACTTGTAAACTCTTTTAGGATCATTCTTAACTAATTTGAACATGAAAATAAGTTGTAACAATTGGAGGCTTCATTCTTAACTCGTTCAAACTTGAAAACAACTTGTAGCTTCATTCTTGACCCGTTTGTACATGGAAACAACTTGTAAACTCTTGTAGGATCATTCTTAGGTCATTTGAACATGAAAACTATTCATAGCAATTTAAGGCTTCATTCTTGACTCGTTCGAACTTCAAAACAACTTGTAGCTTCATTCTTGACCCGTTTGTACATGGAAACAACTTGTAAACCCTTGTAGGATCATTCTTAGCTCGTTTGACCATGAAAACAATTCATAGCAATTTAAGGCTTCATTCTTGAATCGATCGAACTTCAAAACAACTTGTAGCTTCATTCTTGACCCGTTTGTACATGGAAATAACTTGTAAACTCTTTTAGGATCATTCTTAACTAATTTGAACATGAAAATAAGTTGTAACAATTGGAGGCTTCATTCTTAACTCGTTCAAACTTGAAAACAACTTGTATCTTCATTCTTGACCCGTTTGTACATGGATACAACTTGTAAACTTTGTAGGATCATTCTTAGCTCGTTTGAACATGAAAACAATTCATAGCATTTTATGGCTTCATTCTTGACTCGTTGGAACTTGAAAACAACTTGTAGCTTCATTCTTGACCCGTTTGTACATGGAAACAACTTGTAAACTCTTGTAGGATCATTCTTAGCTCGTTTGAACATGAAAACAATTCATAGCAATTTAAGGCTTCATTCTTGACTCGTTCGAACTTGAAAACAACTTGTAGCTTCATTTTTGACCCGTTTGTACATGGAAACAACTTGTAAACTCTTGTAGGATCATTCTTAGCTCATTTGAACATGAAAACAATTCATAGCAATTTAGGGCTTCATTCTTGACTCGTTCGAACTTCAAAACAACTTGTAGCTTCATTCTTGACCCGTTTGTACATGGAAACAACTTGTAAACTCTTGTAGGATCATTCTTAGCTCGTTTGAAGATGAAAACAAATCGTTGCAATTTGAGCCTTGATTCTTGACTCGTTCGAACTTGAAAACAACTTGTAGTTTCATTCTTGACCCGTTTGTATATGGAAACAACTTGTAAACTCTTGTAGGATCATTCTTAGCTCGTTTGAACATGAAAACAATTCATAGCAGTTTAAGGCTTCATTCTTGACTCGTTCGAACTTGAAAACAACTTGTAGTTTCATTTTTGACCCGTTTGTACATGGAAACAACTTGTAAACCCTTGTAGGAGCATTATTGGCTCGTTTGAACATGAAAACAATTCGTTGCAATTTGAGCCTTCATTCTTGACTCGTTCGAACTTGAAAACAACTTATTACTTCATTCTCTACCCGTTTGTACATGGAAACAACTTGTAAACTCTTGTAGGATCATTCTTAGCTCGTTTGAACATGAAAACAATTCATAGCAATTTAAGGCTTCGTTCTTGACTCGTTGGAACTTGAAAACAACTTGTAGCTTCATTCTTGACCCGTTTGTCCATGGATAGAAGTTGTAAACTCTTGTAGGATCATTCTTAGCTCGTTTGAACATGAAAACAAATCGTTGCAATTTGAGCCTTGATTCTTGACTCGTTCGAACTTGAAAACAACTTGTAGTTTCATTCTTGACCCGTTTGTACATGGAAACAACTTGTAAACTCTTGTAGGATCATTCTTAGCTCGTTTGAACATGAAAACAATTCATAGCAATTTAAGGCTTCATTCTTGACTCGTTCGAACTTCAAAACAACTTGTAGCTTCATTCTTGACCCGTTTGTACATGGAAACAACTTGTAAACCCTTGTAGGATCATTCTTAGCTCGTTTGACCATGAAAACAATTCATAGCAATTTAAGGCTTCATTCTTGACTCGTTCGAACTTCAAAACAACTTGTAGCTTCATTCTTGACCCGTTTGTACATGGAAATAACTTGTAAACTCTTTTAGGATCATTCTTAACTAATTTGAACATGAAAATAAGTTGTAACAATTGGAGGCTTCATTCTTAACTCGTTCAAACTTGAAAACAACTTGTATCTTCATTCTTGACCCGTTTGTACATGGATACAACTTGTAAACTCTTGTAGGATCATTCTTAGCTCGTTTAAAGATGAAAACAAATCGTTACAATTTGAGCCTTGTTTCTTGACTCGTTCGAACTTGAAAACAACTGGTAGTTTCATTCTTGACCCGTTTGTACATGGAAACAACTTGTAAACTCTTGTAGGATCATTCTTAGCTCGTTTGAACATGAAAACAATTCATAGCAATTTAAGGCTTCATTCTTGACTCGTTCGAACTTGAAAACAACTTGTAGCTTCATTTTTGACCCGTTTGTACATGGAAACAACTTGTAAACTCTTGTAGGATCATTCTTAGCTCATTTGAACATGAAAACAATTCATAGCAATTTAAGGCTTCATTCTTGACTCGTTCAAACTTGAAAACAACTTTTAGTTTCATTCTTGACCCGTTTGTACATGGAAACAACTTGTAAACTCTTGTAGGATCATTCTTAGCTCGTTTGAACATGAAAACAATTCATAGCAATTTAAGGCTTCATTCTTGACTCGTTCGAACTTCAAAACAACTTGTAGCTTCATTCTTGACCCGTTTGTACATGGAAACAACTTGTAAACCCTTGTAGGATCATTCTTAGCTCGTTTGACCATGAAAACAATTCATAGCAATTTAAGGCTTCATTCTTGACTCGTTCGAACTTCAAAACAACTTGTAGCTTCATTCTTGACCCGTTTGTACATGGAAACAACTTGTAAACTCTTTTAGGATCATTCTTAACTAATTTGAACATGAAAATAAGTTGTAACAATTTGAGCCTTGATTCTTGACTCGTTCGTACTTCAAAACAACTTGTATCTTCATTCTTGACCCGTTTGTACATGGATACAACTTGTAAACTCTTGTAGGATCATTCTTAGCTCGTTTAAAGATGAAAACAATTCATAGCATTTTATGGCTTCATTCTTGACTCGTTAGAACTTGAAAACAACTTGTAGCTTCATTCTTGACCCGTTTGTACATGGAAACAACTTGTAAACTCTTGTAGGATCATTCTTAGCTCGTTTGAACATGAAAACAATTCATAGCAATTTAAGGCTTCATTCTTGACTCGTTCGAACTTGAAAACAACTTGTAGCTTCATTTTTGACCCGTTTGTACATGGAAACAACTTGTAAACTCTTGTAGGATCATTCTTAGCTCATTTGAACATGAAAACAATTCATAGCAATTTAGGGCTTCATTCTTGACTCGTTCGAACTTCAAAACAACTTGTAGCTTCATTCTTGACCCGTTTGTACATGGAAACAACTTGTAAACTCTTGTAGGATCATTCTTAGCTCGTTTGAAGATGAAAACAAATCGTTGCAATTTGAGCCTTGATTCTTGACTCGTTCGAACTTGAAAACAACTTGTAGTTTCATTCTTGACCCGTTTGTATATGGAAACAACTTGTAAACTCTTGTAGGATCATTCTTAGCTCGTTTGAACATGAAAACAATTCATAGCAGTTTAAGGCTTCATTCTTGACTCGTTCGAACTTGAAAACAACTTGTAGTTTCATTTTTGACCCGTTTGTACATGGAAACAACTTGTAAACCCTTGTAGGAGCATTATTGGCTCGTTTGAACATGAAAACAATTCGTTGCAATTTGAGCCTTCATTCTTGACTCGTTCGAACTTGAAAACAACTTATTACTTCATTCTCTACCCGTTTGTACATGGAAACAACTTGTAAACTCTTGTAGGATCATTCTTAGCTCGTTTGAACATGAAAACAATTCATAGCAATTTAAGGCTTCATTCTTGACTCGTTGGAACTTGAAAACAACTTGTAGCTTCATTCTTGACCCGTTTGTCCATGGATAGAAGTTGTAAACTCTTGTAGGATCATTCTTAGCTCGTTTGAACATGAAAACAAATCGTTGCAATTTGAGCCTTGATTCTTGACTCGTTCGAACTTGAAAACAACTTGTAGTTTCATTCTTGACCCGTTTGTACATGGAAACAACTTGTAAACTCTTGTAGGATCATTCTTAGCTCGTTTGAACATGAAAACAATTCATAGCAATTTAAGGCTTCATTCTTGACTCGTTCGAACTTCAAAACAACTTGTAGCTTCATTCTTGACCCGTTTGTACATGGAAACAACTTGTAAACCCTTGTAGGATCATTCTTAGCTCGTTTGACCATGAAAACAATTCATAGCAATTTAAGGCTTCATTCTTGACTCGTTCGAACTTCAAAACAACTTGTAGCTTCATTCTTGACCCGTTTGTACATGGAAATAACTTGTAAACTCTTTTAGGATCATTCTTAACTAATTTGAACATGAAAATAAGTTGTAACAATTGGAGGCTTCATTCTTAACTCGTTCAAACTTGAAAACAACTTGTATCTTCATTCTTGACCCGTTTGTACATGGATACAACTTGTAAACTCTTTTAGGATCATTCTTAGCTCGTTTAAAGATGAAAACAAATCGTTACAATTTGAGCCTTGTTTCTTGACTCGTTCGAACTTGAAAACAACTGGTAGTTTCATTCTTGACCCGTTTGTACATGGAAACAACTTGTAAACTCTTGTAGGATCATTCTTAGCTCGTTTGAACATGAAAACAATTCATAGCAATTTAAGGCTTCATTCTTGACTCGTTCGAACTTGAAAACAACTTGTAGCTTCATTTTTGACCCGTTTGTACATGGAAACAACTTGTAAACTCTTGTAGGATCATTCTTAGCTCATTTGAACATGAAAACAATTCATAGCAATTTAAGGCTTCATTCTTGACTCGTTCAAACTTGAAAACAACTTTTAGTTTCATTCTTGACCCGTTTGTACATGGAAACAACTTGTAAACTCTTGTAGGATCATTCTTAGCTCGTTTGAACATGAAAACAATTCATAGCAATTTAAGGCTTCATTCTTGACTCGTTCGAACTTCAAAACAACTTGTAGCTTCATTCTTGACCCGTTTGTACATGGAAACAACTTAGAAACCCTTGTAGGATCATTCTTAGCTCGTTTGACCATGAAAACAATTCATAGCAATTTAAGGCTTCATTCTTGACTCGTTCGAACTTCAAAACAACTTGTAGCTTCATTCTTGACCCGTTTGTACATGGAAACAACTTGTAAACTCTTTTAGGATCATTCTTAACTAATTTGAACATGAAAATAAGTTGTAACAATTTGAGCCTTGATTCTTGACTCGTTCGAACTTCAAAACAACTTGTATCTTCATTCTTGACCCGTTTGTACATGGATACAACTTGTAAACTCTTGTAGGATCATTCTTAGCTCGTTTAAAGATGAAAACAAATCGTTGCAATTTGAGCCTTGATTCTTGACTCGTTCGAACTTGAAAACAACTTGTAGCTTCATTCTTGACCCGTTTGTACATGGAAACAACTTGTAAACTCTTGTAGGATCATTCTTAGCTCGTTTGAACATGAAAACAATTCATAGCAATTTAAGGCTTCATTCTTGACTCGTTGGAACTTGAAAATAACTTGTAGCTTCATTTTTTACCCGTTTGTACATGGAAACAACTTGTAAACTCTTGTAGGATCATTCTTAGCTCATTTGAACATGAAAACAATTCATAGCAATTTAAGGCTTCATTCTTGACTCGTTCGAACTTCAAAACAACTTGTAGCTTCATTCTTGACCCGTTTGTACATGGAAACAACTTGTAAACTCTTGTAGGATCATTCTTAGCTCGTTTGAAGTTGAAAACAAATCGTTGCAATTTGAGCCTTGATTCTCGACTCGTTCGAACTTGAAAACAACTTGTAGTTTCATTTTTGACCCGTTTGTACATGGAAACAACTTGTAAACTCTTGTAGGATCATTCTTAGCTCATTTGAACATGAAAACAATTCATAGCAATTTAAGGCTTCATTCTTGACTCGTTCAAACTTGAAAACAACTTTTAGTTTTATTCTTGACCCGTTTGTACATGGAAACAACTTGTAAACTCTTGTAGGATCATTCTTAGCTCGTTTGAACATGAAAACAATTCATAGCAATTTAAGGCTTCATTCTTGACTCGTTCGAACTTCAAAACAACTTGTAGCTTCATTCTTGACCCGTTTGTACATGGAAACAACTTGTAAACCCTTGTAGGATCATTCTTAGCTCGTTTGACCATGAAAACAATTCATAGCAATTTAAGGCTTCATTCTTGACTCGTTCGAACTTCAAAACAACTTGTAGCTTCATTCTTGACCCGTTTGTACATGGAAACAACTTGTAAACTCTTTTAGGATCATTCTTAACTAATTTGAACATGAAAATAAGTTGTAACAATTTGAGCCTTGATTCTTGACTCGTTCGAACTTCAAAACAACTTGTATCTTCATTCTTGACCCGTTTGTACATGGATACAACTTGTAAACTCTTGTAGGATCATTCTTAGCTCGTTTAAAGATGAAAACAAATCGTTGCAATTTGAGCCTTGATTCTTGACTCGTTCGAACTTGAAAACAACTTGTAGTTTCATTCTTGACCTGTTTGTACATGGAAACAACTTGTAAACTCTTGTAGGATCATTCTTAGCTCGTTTGAACATGAAAACAATTCATAGCAATTTAAGGCTTCATTCTTGACTCGTTCGAACATGAAAACAACTTGTAGTTTCATTTTTGACCCGTTTGTACATGGAAACAACTTGTAAACACTTGTAGGAGCATTATTGGCTCGTTTGAACATGAAAACAATTCGTTGCAATTTGAGCCTTCATTCTTGACTCGTTCGAACTTGAAAACAACTTATTACTTCATTCTTGACCCGTTTGTACATGGAAACAACTTGTAAACTCTTGTAGGATCATTCTTAGCTCGTTTGAACATGAAAACAATTCATAGCAATTTAAGGCTTCATTCTTGACTCGTTGGAACTTGAAAACAACTTGTAGCTTCATTCTTGACCCGTTTGTCCATGGATAGAACTTGTAAACTCTTGTAGGATGATTCTTAGCTCGTTTGAACATGAAAACAAATCGTTGCAATTTGAGCCTTGATTCTTGACTCGTTCGAACTTGAAAACAACTTGTAGTTTCATTCTTGACCCGTTTATACATGGAAACAACTTGTAAACCCTTGTAGGAGCATTATTGGCTCGTTTGAACATGAAAACAATTCGTTGCAATTTGAGCCTTCATTCTTGACTCGTTCGAACTTGAAAACAACTTATTACTTCATTCTTGACCTGTTTATACATGGAAACAACTTGTAAACTCTTGTAGGATCATTCTTAGCTCGTTTGAACATGAAAACAATTCATAGCAATTTAAGGCTTCATTCTTGACTCGTTGGAACTTGAAAATAACTTGTAGTTTCATTCTTGACCCGTTTATACATGGAAACAACTTGTAAACCCTTGTAGGAGCATTATTGGCTCGTTTGAACATGAAAACAATTCGTTGCAATTTGAGCCTTCATTCTTGACTCGTTCCAACTTGAAAACAACTTATTACTTCATTCTTGACCTGTTTATACATGGAAACAACTTGTAAACTCTTGTAGGATCATTCTTAGCTCGTTTGAACATGAAAACAATTCATAGCAATTTAAGGCTTCATTCTTGACTCGTTGGAACTTGAAAACAACTTGTAGCTTCATTCTTGACCCGTTTGTCCATGGATAGAACTTGTAAACTCTTGTAGGATCATTCTTAGCTCGTTTGAACATGAAAACAAATCGTTGCAATTTGAGCCTTGATTCTTGACTCGTTCGAACTTGAAAACAACTTGTAGTTTCATCCTTGACCCTTTGTACATGGAAACAACTTGTAAACTCTTGTAGGATCATTCTTAGCTCGTTTGAACATGAAAACAATTCATAGCAATTTAAGGCTTCATTCTTGACTGGTTCAAACTTGAAAACAACTTGTAGCTTCATTCTTGACCCGTTTGTACATGGAAACAACTTGTAAACTCTTGTAGGATAATTCTTAACCCATTTGAACATGAAAACAATTCGTTGCAATTTGAGCCTTCATTCTTGACTCGTTCAAACTTGAAAACAACTTGTAGCTTCATTCTTGACCCGTTTGTACATGGAAACAACTTGTAAACTCTTGTAGGATCATTCTTAGCTCGTTTGAACATGAAAACAATTCATAGCAATTTAAGGCTTCATTCTTGACTGGTTCAAACTTGAAAACAACTTGTAGCTTCTTTCTTGACCCGTTTGTACATGGAAACAACTTGTAAACTCTTGTAGGATAATTCTTAAGCCATTTGAACATGAAAACAATTCGTTGCAATTTGAGCCTTCATTCTTGACTCGTTAGAACTTGAAAACAACTTGTAGCTTCATTCTTGACCCGTTTGTATATGAAAATAACTTGTAAACTCTTGTAGGATCATTCTTAACTCTTTTGAACATGAAAAAAATTCGTAGCAATTTCAGGCTTCATCTTAACTCGTTCGAACATTAAAACAACTTGTAGCTTCATTCTTGACCCGTTTGTACATGAAAACAACTTGTAAACTCTTGTAGGATCATTCTTAGCTCGTTTGAACATGAAAACAATTCATAGCAATTTAAGGCTTCATTCTTGACTCGTTGGAACTTGAAAACAACTTGTAGCTTCATTCTTGACCCGTTTGTACATGGAAACAACTTGTAAACACTTGTAGGATCATTCTTAGCTCGTTTGAACATGAACACAATTCATAGCAATTTCAGGCTTCATTCTTGACTCGTTCGAACTTGAAAACAACTTGTAGCTTCATTCTTGACCCGTTTGTCCAAGGAAACAACTTGTAAACTCTTGTAGGATCATTCTTAGCTCATTTGAACAGGAAAACAATTCATAGCAATTTGAGGCTTCATTCTTGACTCGTTCGAACTTGAAAACAACTTGTAGCTTCATTATTGACCCGTTTGTACATGGAAACAACTTGTAAACTCTTGTAGGATCATTCTTAGCTCGTTTGAACATGAAAACAATTCATAGCAATTTAAGGCTTCATTCTTGACTGGTTCGAACTTGAAAACAACTTGTAGCTTCATT
The DNA here is from genome assembly GCA_028671895.1 of Oenanthe sinensis. Classification (NCBI taxonomy): domain Eukaryota; kingdom Viridiplantae; phylum Streptophyta; class Magnoliopsida; order Apiales; family Apiaceae; genus Oenanthe; species Oenanthe sinensis. Next base: position 28,621,377 of record CM053799.1, on the reverse strand, counting down.
CTTGACCCGTTTGTACATGGAAATAACTTGTAAACTCTTTTAGGATCATTCTTAACCCATTTGAACATGAAAATAAGTTGTAACAATTGGAGGCTTCATTCTTAACTCGTTCAAACTTGAAAACAACTTGTATCTTCATTCTTGACCCGTTTGTCCATGGATACAACTTGTAAACTCTTGTAGGATCATTCTTTGCTCGTTTGAAGATGAAAACAAATCGTTGCAATTTGAGCCATGATTCTTGACTCGTTCGAACTTGAAAACAACTTGTAGCTTCATTCTTGACCCGTTTGTACATGGAAACAACTTGTAAACTCTTGTAGGATCATTCTTAGCTCGTTTGAACATGAAAACAATTCATAGCAATTTAAGGCTTCATTCTTGACTCGTTCGAACTTGAAAACAACTTGTAGCTTCATTTTTGACCCGTTTGTACATGGAAACAACTTGTAAACTCTTGTAGGATCATTCTTAGCTCATTTGAACATGAAAACAATTCATAGCAATTTAAGGCTTCATTCTTGACTCGTTCGAACTTCAAAACATCTTGTAGCTTCATTCTTTACCCGTTTGTACATGGAAACAACTTGTAAACTCTTGTAGGATCATTCTTAGCTCGTTTGAAGATGAAAACAAATCGTTGCAATTTGAGCCTTGATTCTTGACTCGTTCGAACTTGAAAACAACTTGTAGTTTCATTCTTGACTCGTTTGTACATGGAAACAACTTGTAAACTCTTGTAGGATCATTCTTAGCTCGTTTGAACATGAAAACAATTCATAGCAATTTAAGGCTTCATTCTTGACTCGTTCGAACTTGAAAACAACTTGTAGTTTCATTTTTGACCCGTTTGTACATGGAAACAACTTGTAAACCCTTGTAGGAGCATTATTGGCTCGTTTGAACATGAAAACAATTCATTGCAATTTGAGCCTTCATTCTTGACTCGTTCGAACTTGAAAACAACTTATTACTTCATTCTTGACCCGTTTGTACATGGAAACAACTTGTAAACTCTTGTAGGATCATTCTTAGCTCGTTTGAAGATGAAAACAAATCGTTGCAATTTGAGCCTTGATTCTTGACTCGTTCGAACTTGAAAACAACTTGTAGTTTCATTCTTGACTCGTTTGTACATGGAAACAACTTGTAAACTCTTGTAGGATCATTCTTAGCTCGTTTGAACATGAAAACAATTCATAGCAATTTAAGGCTTCATTCTTGACTCGTTGGAACTTGAAAACAACTTGTAGTTTCATTTTTGACCCGTTTGTACATGGAAACAACTTGTAAACCCTTGTAGGAGCATTATTGGCTCGTTTGAACATGAAAAATATTCATTGCAATTTGAGCCTTCATTCTTGACTCGTTCGAACTTGAAAACAACTTATTACTTCATTCTTGACCCGTTTGTACATGGAAACAACTTGTAAACTCTTGTAGGATCATTCTTAGGTCGTTTGAACATGAAACCAATTCATTGCAATTTGAGCCTTCATTCTTGACTCGTTGGAACTTGAAAACAACTTGTAGCTTCATTCTTGACCCGTTTGTCCATGGATAGAACTTGTAAACTCTTGTAGGATCATTCTTAGCTCGTTTGAACATGAAAACAAATCGTTGCAATTTGAGCCTTGATTCTTGACTCGTTCGAACTTGAAAACAACTTGTAGTTTCATTCTTGACCCGTTTGTACATGGAAACAACTTGTAAACTCTTGTAGGATCATTCTTAGCTCGTTTGAACATGAAAACAATTCATAGCAATTTAAGGCTTCATTCTTGACTGGTTCAAACTTGAAAACAACTTGTAGCTTCATTCTTGACCCGTTTGTACATGGAAACAACTTGTAAACTCTTGTAGGATAATTCTTAACCCATTTGAACATGAAAACAATTCGTTGCAATTTGAGCCTTCATTCTTGACTCGTTCGAACTTGAAAACAACTTGTAGCTTCATTCTTGACCCGTTTGTACATGAAAACAACTTGTAAACTCTTGTAGGATCATTCTTAACTCTTTTGAACATGAAAAAAATTCGTAGCAATTTCAGGCTTCATTCTTCACTCGTTCGAACATTAAAACAACTTGTAGCTTCATTCTTGACCCGTTTGTACATGGAAACAACTTGTAAACTCTTGTAGGATCATTCTTAGCTCGTTTGAACATGAAAACAATTCATAACAATTTAAGGCTTCATTCTTGACTCGTTGGAACTTGAAAACAACTTGTAGCTACATTCTTGACCCGTTTGTACATGGAAACAACTTGTAAACACTTGTAGGATCATTCTTAACTCTTTTGAACATGAAAAAAATTCGTAGCAATTTCAGGCTTCATTCTTCACTCGTTCGAACATTAAAACAACTTGTAGCTTCATTCTTGACCCGTTTGTACATGGAAACAACTTGTAAACTCTTGTAGGATCATTCTTAGCTCGTTTGAACATGAAAACAATTCATAGCAATTTAAGGCTTCATTCTTGACTCGTTGGAACTTGAAAACAACTTGTAGCTACATTCTTGACCCGTTTGTACATGGAAACAACTTGTAAACACTTGTAGGATCATTCTTAGCTCGTTTGAACATGAAAACAATTCATAGCAATTTAAGTCTTCATTCTTGACTCGTTCGAACTTGAAAACAACTTGTAGCTTCATTCTTGACCCGTTTGTACATGGAAACAACTTGTAAACTCTTTTAGGATCATTCTTAACTAATTTGAACATGAAAATAAGTTGTAACAATTGGAGGCTTCATTCTTAACTCGTTCAAACTTGAAAACAACTTGAATCTTCATTCTTGACCCGTTTGTACATGGATACAACTTGTAAACTCTTGTAGGATCATTCTTTGCTCGTTTGAAGATGAAAACAAATCGTTGCAATTTGAGCCATGATTCTTGACTCGTTCGAACTTGAAAACAACTTGTAAACTCTTGTAGGATCATTCTTAGCTCGTTTGAACATGAAAACAAATCGTTGCAATTTGAGCCTTGATTCTTGACTCGTTCGAACTTGAAAACAACTTGTAGCTTCTTTCTTGACCCGTTTGTACATGGAAACAACTTGTAAACTCTTGTAGGATAATTCTTAACCCATTTGAACATGAAAACAATTCGTTGCAATTTGAGCCTTCATTCTTGACTCGTTCGAACTTGAAAACAACTTGTAAACAACTTGAAAACAACTTGTAGCTTCATTCTTGACCCGTTTGTACATGGAAACAACTTGTAAACTCTTGTAGGATCATTCTTAGCTCGTTTGAACATGAAAACAATTCATAGCAATTTAAGGCTTCATTCTTGACTGGTTCAAACTTGAAAACAACTTGTAGCTTCTTTCTTGACCCGTTTGTACATGGAAACAACTTGTAAACTCTTGTAGGATAATTCTTAACCCATTTGAACATGAAAACAATTCGTTGCAATTTGAGCCTTCATTCTTGACTCGTTAGAACTTGAAAACAACTTGTAGCTTCATTCTTGACCCGTTTGTATATGAAAACAACTTGTAAACTCTTGTAGGATCATTCTTAACTGTTTTGAACATGAAAAAAATTCGTAGCAATTTCAGGCTTCATTCTTAACTCGTTCGAACATTAAAACAACTTGTAGCTTCATTCTTGACCCGTTTGTACATGAAAACAACTTGTAAACTCTTGTAGGATCATTCTTAGCTCGTTTGAACATGAAAACAATTCATAGCAATTTAAGGCTTCATTCTTGACTCGTTGGAACTTGAAAACAACTTGTAGCTTCATTCTTGACCCGTTTGTACATGGAAACAACTTGTAAACACTTGTAGGATCATTCTTAGCTCGTTTGAACATGAACACAATTCATAGCAATTTCAGGCTTCATTCTTGACTCGTTCGAACTTGAAAACAACTTGTAGCTTCATTCTTGACCCGTTTGTACATGGAAACAACTTGTAAACTCTTGTAGGATCATTCTTAGCTCATTTGAACATGAAAACAATTCATAGCAATTTAAGGCTTCATTCTTGACTCGTTCGAACTTCAAAACAACTTGTAGCTTCATTCTTGACCCGTTTGTACATGGAAACAACTTGTAAACCCTTGTAGGATCATTCTTAGCTCGTTTGACAATGAAAACAATTCCTAGCAATTTAAGGCTTCATTCTTGACTCGTTCGAACTTCAAAACAACTTGTAGCTTCATTCTTGACCCGTTTGTACATGGAAATAACTTGTAAACTCTTTTAGGATCATTCTTAACTAATTTGAACATGAAAATAAGTTGTAACAATTGGAGGCTTCATTCTTAACTCGTTCAAACTTGAAAACAACTTGTATCTTCATTCTTGACCCGTTTGTAGATGGATACAACTTGTAAACTCTTGTAGGATCATTCTTAGCTCGTTTGAAGATGAAAACAAATCGTTGCAATTTGAGCCTTGATTCTTGACTCGTTCAAACTTGAAAACAACTTGTAGCTTCATTCTTGACCCGTTTGTACATGGAAACAACTTGTAAACTCTTGTAGGATCATTCTTAGCTCGTTTGAACATGAAAACAATTCATAGCAATTTAAGGCTTCATTCTTGACTGGTTCAAACTTGAAAACAACTTGTAGCTTCTTTCTTGACCCGTTTGTACATGGAAACAACTTGTAAACTCTTGTAGGATAATTCTTAACCCATTTGAACATGAAAACAATTCGTTGCAATTTGAGCCTTCATTCTTGACTCGTTAGAACTTGAAAACAACTTGTAGCTTCATTCTTGACCCGTTTGTATATGAAAACAACTTGTAAACTCTTGTAGGATCATTCTTAACTGTTTTGAACATGAAAAAAATTCGTAGCAATTTCAGGCTTCATTCTTAACTCGTTCGAACATTAAAACAACTTGTAGCTTCATTCTTGACCCGTTTGTACATGAAAACAACTTGTAAACTCTTGTAGGATCATTCTTAGCTCGTTTGAACATGAAAACAATTCATAGCAATTTAAGGCTTCATTCTTGACTCGTTGGAACTTGAAAACAACTTGTAGCTTCATTCTTGACCCGTTTGTACATGGAAACAACTTGTAAACACTTGTAGGATGATTCTTAGCTCGTTTGAACATGAACACAATTCATAGCAATTTCAGGCTTCATTCTTGACTCGTTCGAACTTGAAAACAACTTGTAGCTTCATTCTTGACCCGTTTGTACATGGAAACAACTTGTAAACTCTTGTAGGATCATTCTTAGCTCATTTGAACATGAAAACAATTCATAGCAATTTAAGGCTTCATTCTTGACTCGTTCGAACTTCAAAACAACTTGTAGCTTCATTCTTGACCCGTTTGTACATGGAAACAACTTGTAAACCCTTGTAGGATCATTCTTAGCTCGTTTGACCATGAAAACAATTCATAGCAATTTAAGGCTTCATTCTTGACTCGTTCGAACTTCAAAACAACTTGTAGCTTCATTCTTGACCCGTTTGTACATGGAAATAACTTGTAAACTCTTTTAGGATCATTCTTAACTAATTTGAACATGAAAATAAGTTGTAACAATTGGAGGCTTCATTCTTAACTCGTTCAAACTTGAAAACAACTTGTATCTTCATTCTTGACCCGTTTGTCCATGGATAGAACTTGTAAACTCTTGTAGGATCATTCTTAGCTCGTTTGAAGATGAAAACAAATCGTTGCAATTTGAGCCTTGATTCTTGACTCGTTCGAACTTGAAAACAACTTGTAGTTTCATTCTTGACCCGTTTGTACATGGAAACAACTTGTAAACTCTTGTAGGATCATTCTTAGCTCGTTTGAACATGAAAACAATTCATAGCAATTTAAGGCTTCATTCTTGACTCGTTCGAACTTGAAAACAACTTGTAGCTTCATTTTTGACCCGTTTGTACATGGAAACAACTTGTAAACCCTTGTAGGAGCATTATTGGCTCGTTTGAGCATGAAAACAATTCGTTGCAATTTGAGCCTTCATTCTTGACTCGTTCGAACTTGAAAACAACTTATTACTTCATTCTTGACCCGTTTGTACATGGAAACAACTTGTAAACTTTGTAGGATCATTCTTAGCTCGTTTGAACATGAAAACAATTCATAGCAATTTATGGCTTCATTCTTGACTCGTTGGAACTTGAAAACAACTTGTAGCTTCATTCTTGACCCGTTTGTACATGGATAGAACTTGTAAACTCTTGTAGGATCATTCTTAGCTCGTTTGAACATGAAAACAATTCATAGCAATTTAAATCTTCATTCTTGACTCGTTCAAACTTGAAAACAACTTGTAGTTTCATTCTTGACCCGTTTGTACATGGAAACAACTTGTGAACTCTTGTAGGATCATTCTTAGCTCGTTTGAACATGAAAACAATTCATAGCAATTTAAGGCTTCATTCTTGACTCGTTCGAACTTCAAAACAACTTGTAGCATCATTCTTGACCCGTTTGTACATGGAAACAACTTGTAAACCCTTGTAGGATCATTCTTAGCTCGTTTGACCATGAAAAAAATTCATAGCAATTTAAGGCTTCATTCTTGACTCGTTCGAACTTCAAAACAACTTGTAGCTTCATTCTTGACCCGTTTGTACATGGAAACAACTTGTAAACTCTTTTAGGATCATTCTTAACTAATTTGAACATGAAAATAAGTTGTAACAATTGGAGGCTTCATTCTTAACTCGTTCAAACTTGAAAACAACTTGAATCTTCATTCTTGACCCGTTTGTACATGGATACAACTTGTAAACTCTTGTAGGATCATTCTTTGCTCGTTTGAAGATGAAAACAAATCGTTGCAATTTGAGCCATGATTCTTGACTCGTTCGAACTTGAAAACAACTTGTAGTTTCATTCTTGACCCGTTTGTACATGGAAACAACTTGTAAACTCTTGTAGGATCATTCTTTGCTCGTTTGAACATGAAAACAATTCATAGCAATTTAAGGCTTCATTCTTGACTCGTTCGAACTTGAAAACAACTTGTAGCTTCATTTTTGACCCGTTTGTACATGGAAACAACTTGTAAACTCTTGTAGGATCATTCTTAGCTCATTTGAACATGAAAACAATTCATAGCAATTTAAGGCTTCATTCTTGACTCGTTCGAACTTCAAAACATCTTGTAGCTTCATTCTTTACCCGTTTGTACATGGAAACAACTTGTAAACTCTTGTAGGATCATTCTTAGCTCGTTTGAAGATGAAAACAAATCGTTGCAATTTGAGCCTTGATTCTTGACTCGTTCGAACTTGAAAACAACTTGTAGTTTCATTCTTGACTCGTTTGTACATGGAAACAACTTGTAAACTCTTGTAGGATCATTCTTAGCTCGTTTGAACATGAAAACAATTCATAGCAATTTAAGGCTTCATTCTTGACTCGTTCGAACTTGAAAACAACTTGTAGTTTCATTTTTGACCCGTTTGTACATGGAAACAACTTGTAAACCCTTGTAGGAGCATTATTGGCTCGTTTGAACATGAAAAATATTCATTGCAATTTGAGCCTTCATTCTTGACTCGTTCGAACTTGAAAACAACTTATTACTTCATTCTTGACCCGTTTGTACATGGAAACAACTTGTAAACTCTTGTAGGATCATTCTTAGGTCGTTTGAACATGAAACCAATTCATTGCAATTTGAGCCTTCATTCTTGACTCGTTGGAACTTGAAAACAACTTGTAGCTTCATTCTTGACCCGTTTGTCCATGGATAGAACTTGTAAACTCTTGTAGGATCATTCTTAGCTCGTTTGAACATGAAAACAAATCGTTGCAATTTGAGCCTTGATTCTTGACTCGTTCGAACTTGAAAACAACTTGTAGTTTCATTCTTGACCCGTTTGTACATGGAAACAACTTGTAAACTCTTGTAGGATCATTCTTAGCTCGTTTGAACATGAAAACAATTCATAGCAATTTAAGGCTTCATTCTTGACTGGTTCAAACTTGAAAACAACTTGTAGCTTCATTCTTGACCCGTTTGTACATGGAAACAACTTGTAAACTCTTGTAGGATAATTCTTAACCCATTTGAACATGAAAACAATTCGTTGCAATTTGAGCCTTCATTCTTGACTCGTTCGAACTTGAAAACAACTTGTAGCTTCATTCTTGACCCGTTTGTACATGAAAACAACTTGTAAACTCTTGTAGGATCATTCTTAACTCTTTTGAACATGAAAAAAATTCGTAGCAATTTCAGGCTTCATTCTTCACTCGTTCGAACATTTAAACAACTTGTAGCTTCATTCTTGACCCGTTTGTACATGGAAACAACTTGTAAACTCTTGTAGGATCATTCTTAGCTCGTTTGAACATGAAAACAATTCATAACAATTTAAGGCTTCATTCTTGACTCGTTGGAACTTGAAAACAACTTGTAGCTACATTCTTGACCCGTTTGTACATGGAAACAACTTGTAAACACTTGTAGGATCATTCTTAACTCTTTTGAACATGAAAAAAATTCGTAGCAATTTCAGGCTTCATTCTTCACTCGTTCGAACATTAAAACAACTTGTAGCTTCATTCTTGACCCGTTTGTACATGGAAACAACTTGTAAACTCTTGTAGGATCATTCTTAGCTCGTTTGAACATGAAAACAATTCATAGCAATTTAAGGCTTCATTCTTGACTCGTTGGAACTTGAAAACAACTTGTAGCTACATTCTTGACCCGTTTGTACATGGAAACAACTTGTAAACACTTGTAGGATCATTCTTAGCTCGTTTGAACATGAAAACAATTCATAGCAATTTAAGTCTTCATTCTTGACTCGTTCGAACTTGAAAACAACTTGTAGCTTCATTCTTGACCCGTTTGTACATGGAAACAACTTGTAAACTCTTTTAGGATCATTCTTAACTAATTTGAACATGAAAATAAGTTGTAACAATTGGAGGCTTCATTCTTAACTCGTTCAAACTTGAAAACAACTTGAATCTTCATTCTTGACCCGTTTGTACATGGATACAACTTGTAAACTCTTGTAGGATCATTCTTTGCTCGTTTGAAGATGAAAACAAATCGTTGCAATTTGAGCCATGATTCTTGACTCGTTCGAACTTGAAAACAACTTGTAGTTTCATTCTTGACCCGTTTGTACATGGAAACAACTTGTAAACTCTTGTAGGATCATTCTTTGCTCGTTTGAACATGAAAACAATTCATAGCAATTTAAGGCTTCATTCTTGACTCGTTCGAACTTGAAAACAACTTGTAGCTTCATTTTTGACCCGTTTGTACATGGAAACAACTTGTAAACTCTTGTAGGATCATTCTTAGCTCATTTGAACATGAAAACAATTCATAGCAATTTAAGGCTTCATTCTTGACTCGTTCGAACTTCAAAACATCTTGTAGCTTCATTCTTTACCCGTTTGTACATGGAAACAACTTGTAAACTCTTGTAGGATCATTCTTAGCTCGTTTGAAGATGAAAACAAATCGTTGCAATTTGAGCCTTGATTCTTGACTCGTTCGAACTTGAAAACAACTTGTAGTTTCATTCTTGACTCGTTTGTACATGGAAACAACTTGTAAACTCTTGTAGGATCATTCTTAGCTCGTTTGAACATGAAAACAATTCATAGCAATTTAAGGCTTCATTCTTGACTCGTTCGAACTTGAAAACAACTTGTAGTTTCATTTTTGACCCGTTTGTACATGGAAACAACTTGTAAACCCTTGTAGGAGCATTATTGGCTCGTTTGAACATGAAAAATATTCATTGCAATTTGAGCCTTCATTCTTGACTCGTTCGAACTTGAAAACAACTTATTACTTCATTCTTGACCCGTTTGTACATGGAAACAACTTGTAAACTCTTGTAGGATCATTCTTAGGTCGTTTGAACATGAAACCAATTCATTGCAATTTGAGCCTTCATTCTTGACTCGTTGGAACTTGAAAACAACTTGTAGCTTCATTCTTGACCCGTTTGTCCATGGATAGAACTTGTAAACTCTTGTAGGATCATTCTTAGCTCGTTTGAACATGAAAACAAATCGTTGCAATTTGAGCCTTGATTCTTGACTCGTTCGAACTTGAAAACAACTTGTAGTTTCATTCTTGACCCGTTTGTACATGGAAACAACTTGTAAACTCTTGTAGGATCATTCTTAGCTCGTTTGAACATGAAAACAATTCATAGCAATTTAAGGCTTCATTCTTGACTGGTTCAAACTTGAAAACAACTTGTAGCTTCATTCTTGACCCGTTTGTACATGGAAACAACTTGTAAACTCTTGTAGGATAATTCTTAACCCATTTGAACATGAAAACAATTCGTTGCAATTTGAGCCTTCATTCTTGACTCGTTCGAACTTGAAAACAACTTGTAGCTTCATTCTTGACCCGTTTGTACATGAAAACAACTTGTAAACTCTTGTAGGATCATTCTTAACTCTTTTGAACATGAAAAAAATTCGTAGCAATTTCAGGCTTCATTCTTCACTCGTTCGAACATTTAAACAACTTGTAGCTTCATTCTTGACCCGTTTGTACATGGAAACAACTTGTAAACTCTTGTAGGATCATTCTTAGCTCGTTTGAACATGAAAACAATTCATAACAATTTAAGGCTTCATTCTTGACTCGTTGGAACTTGAAAACAACTTGTAGCTACATTCTTGACCCGTTTGTACATGGAAACAACTTGTAAACACTTGTAGGATCATTCTTAACTCTTTTGAACATGAAAAAAATTCGTAGCAATTTCAGGCTTCATTCTTCACTCGTTCGAACATTAAAACAACTTGTAGCTTCATTCTTGACCCGTTTGTACATGGAAACAACTTGTAAACTCTTGTAGGATCATTCTTAGCTCGTTTGAACATGAAAACAATTCATAGCAATTTAAGGCTTCATTCTTGACTCGTTGGAACTTGAAAACAACTTGTAGCTACATTCTTGACCCGTTTGTACATGGAAACAACTTGTAAACACTTGTAGGATCATTCTTAGCTCGTTTGAACATGAAAACAATTCATAGCAATTTAAGTCTTCATTCTTGACTCGTTCGAACTTGAAAACAACTTGTAGCTTCATTCTTGACCCGTTTGTACATGGAAACAACTTGTAAACTCTTGTAGGATCATTCTTAGCTCATTTGAACATGAAAACAATTCATAGCAATTTAAGGCTTCATTCTTGACTCGTTCGAACTTCAAAACAACTTGTAGCTTCATTCTTGACCCGTTTGTACATGGAAACAACTTGTAAACCCTTGTAGGAGCATTATTGGCTCGTTTGAACATGAAAACAATTCATTTCAATTTGAGCCTTCATTCTTGACTCGTTCGAACTTGAAAACAACTTATTACTTCATTCTTGACCCGTTTGTACATGGAAATAACTTGTAAACTCTTGTAGGATCATTCTTAGCTCGTTTGAACATGAAAACAATTCATAGCAATTTAAGGCTTCATTCTTGACTCGTTGGAACTTGAAAACAACTTGTAGCTTCATTCTTGACCCGTTTGTCCAAGGATAGAACTTGTAAACTCTTGTAGGATCATTCTTAGCTCGTTTGAACAGGAAAACAAATCGTTGCAATTTGAGCCTTGATTCTTGACTCGTTCGAACTTGAAAACAACTTGTAGTTTCATTCTTGACCCGTTTGTACATGGAAACAACTTGTAAACTCTTGTAGGATCATTCTTAGCTCGTTTGAACATGAAAACAATTCATAGCAATTTAAGGCTTCATTCTTGACTGGTTCAAACTTGAAAACAACTTGTAGCTTCATTCTTGACCCGTTTGTACATGGAAACAACTTGTAAACTCTTGTAGGATAATTCTTAACCCATTTGAACATGAAAATAAGTTGTAACAATTGGAGGCTTCATTCTTAACTCGTTCAAACTTGAAAACAACTTGAATCTTCATTCTTGACCCGTTTGTACATGGATACAACTTGTAAACTCTTGTAGGATCATTCTTTGCTCGTTTGAAGATGAAAACAAATCGTTGCAATTTGAGCCATGATTCTTGACTCGTTCGAACTTGAAAACAACTTGTAGTTTCATTCTTGACCCGTTTGTACATGGAAACAACTTGTAAACTCTTGTAGGATCATTCTTTGCTCGTTTGAACATGAAAACAATTCATAGCAATTTAAGGCTTCATTCTTGACTCGTTCGAACTTGAAAACAACTTGTAGCTTCATTTTTGACCCGTTTGTACATGGAAACAACTTGTAAACTCTTGTAGGATCATTCTTAGCTCATTTGAACATGAAAACAATTCATAGCAATTTAAGGCTTCATTCTTGACTCGTTCGAACTTCAAAACATCTTGTAGCTTCATTCTTTACCCGTTTGTACATGGAAACAACTTGTAAACTCTTGTAGGATCATTCTTAGCTCGTTTGAAGATGAAAACAAATCGTTGCAATTTGAGCCTTGATTCTTGACTCGTTCGAACTTGAAAACAACTTGTAGTTTCATTCTTGACTCGTTTGTACATGGAAACAACTTGTAAACTCTTGTAGGATCATTCTTAGCTCGTTTGAACATGAAAACAATTCATAGCAATTTAAGGCTTCATTCTTGACTCGTTCGAACTTGAAAACAACTTGTAGTTTCATTTTTGACCCGTTTGTACATGGAAACAACTTGTAAACCCTTGTAGGAGCATTATTGGCTCGTTTGAACATGAAAACAATTCATTGCAATTTGAGCCTTCATTCTTGACTCGTTCGAACTTGAAAACAACTTATTACTTCATTCTTGACCCGTTTGTACATGGAAACAACTTGTAAACTCTTGTAGGATCATTCTTAGGTCGTTTGAACATGAAACCAATTCATTGCAATTTGAGCCTTCATTCTTGACTCGTTGGAACTTGAAAACAACTTGTAGCTTCATTCTTGACCCGTTTGTCCATGGATAGAACTTGTAAACTCTTGTAGGATCATTCTTAGCTCGTTTGAACATGAAAACAAATCGTTGCAATTTGAGCCTTGATTCTTGACTCGTTCGAACTTGAAAACAACTTGTAGTTTCATTCTTGACCCGTTTGTACATGGAAACAACTTGTAAACTCTTGTAGGATCATTCTTAGCTCGTTTGAACATGAAAACAATTCATAGCAATTTAAGGCTTCATTCTTGACTCGTTGGAACTTGAAAACAACTTGTAGCTTCATTCTTGACCCGTTTGTCCAAGGATAGAACTTGTAAACTCTTGTAGGATCATTCTTAGCTCGTTTGAACATGAAAACAATTCATAGCAATTTAAGGCTTCATTCTTGACTCGTTCGAACTTGAAAACAACTTGTAGCTTCATTTTTAACCCGTTTGTACATGGAAACAACTTGTAAACTCTTGTAGGATCATTCTTAGCTCATTTGAACATGAAAACAATTCATAGCAATTTAAGGCTTCATTCTTGACTCGTTCGAACTTCAAAACATCTTGTAGCTTCATTCTTTACCCGTTTGTACATGGAAACAACTTGTAAACTCTTGTAGGATCATTCTTAGCTCGTTTGAAGATGAAAACAAATCGTTGCAATTTGAGCCTTCATTCTTGACTCGTTCGAACTTGAAAACAACTTATTACTTCATTCTTGACCCGTTTGTACATGGAAACAACTTGTAAACTCTTGTAGGATCATTCTTAGGTCGTTTGAACATGAAACCAATTCATTGCAATTTGAGCCTTCATTCTTGACTCGTTGGAACTTGAAAACAACTTGTAGCTTCATTCTTGACCCGTTTGTCCATGGATAGAACTTGTAAACTCTTGTAGGATCATTCTTAGCTCGTTTGAACATGAAAACAAATCGTTGCAATTTGAGCCTTGATTCTTGACTCGTTCGAACTTGAAAACAACTTGTAGTTTCATTCTTGACCCGTTTGTACATGGAAACAACTTGTAAACTCTTGTAGGATCATTCTTAGCTCGTTTGAACATGAAAACAATTCATAGCAATTTAAGGCTTCATTCTTGACTGGTTCAAACTTGAAAACAACATGTAGCTTCATTCTTGACCCGTTTGTACATGGAAACAACTTGTAAACTCTTGTAGGATAATTCTTAACCCATTTGAACATGAAAACAATTCGTTGCAATTTGAGCCTTCATTCTTGACTCGTTCGAACTTGAAAACAACTTGTAGCTTCATTCTTGACCCGTTTGTACATGAAAACAACTTGTAAACTCTTGTAGGATCATTCTTAACTCTTTTGAACATGAAAAAAATTCGTAGCAATTTCAGGCTTCATTCTTCACTCGTTCGAACATTAAAACAACTTGTAGCTTCATTCTTGACCCGTTTGTACATGGAAACAACTTGTAAACTCTTGTAGGATCATTCTTAGCTCGTTTGAACATGAAAACAATTCATAGCAATTTAAGGCTTCATTCTTGACTCGTTGGAACTTGAAAACAACTTGTAGCTACATTCTTGACCCGTTTGTACATGGAAACAACTTGTAAACACTTGTAGGATCATTCTTAGCTCGTTTGAACATGAAAACAATTCATAGCAATTTAAGTCTTCATTCTTGACTCGTTCGAACTTGAAAACAACTTGTAGCTTCATTCTTGACCCGTTTGTACATGGAAACAACTTGTAAACTCTTGTAGGATCATTCTTAGCTCATTTGAACATGAAAACAATTCATAGCAATTTAAGGCTTCATTCTTGACTCGTTCGAACTTCAAAACAACTTGTAGCTTCATTCTTGACCCGTTTGTACATGGAAACAACTTGTAAACCCTTGTAGGAGCATTATTGGCTCGTTTGAACATGAAAACAATTCGTTTCAATTTGAGCCTTCATTCTTGACTCGTTCGAACTTGAAAACAACTTATTACTTCATTCTTGACCCGTTTGTACATGGAAATAACTTGTAAACTCTTGTAGGATCATTCTTAGCTCGTTTGAACATGAAAACAATTCATAGCAATTTAAGGCTTCATTCTTGACTCGTTGGAACTTGAAAACAACTTGTAGCTTCATTCTTGACCCGTTTGTCCATGGATAGAACTTGTAAACTCTTGTAGGATCATTCTTAGCTCGTTTGAACATGAAAACAAATCGTTGCAATTTGAGCCTTGAATCTTGACTCGTTCGAACTTGAAAACAACTTGTAGTTTCATTCTTGACCCGTTTGTACATGGAAACAACTTGTAAACTCTTGTAGGATCATTCTTAGCTCGTTTGAACATGAAAACAATTCATAGCAATTTAAGGCTTCATTCTTGACTGGTTCAAACTTGAAAACAACTTGTAGCTTCATTCTTGACCCGTTTGTACATGGAAACAACTTGTAAACTCTTGTAGGATAATTCTTAACCCATTTGAACATGAAAACAATTCGTTGCAATTTGAGCCTTCATTCTTGACTCGTTCGAACTTGAAAACAACTTGTAGCTTCATTCTTGACCCGTTCGTACATGAAAACAACTTGTAAACTCTTGTAGGATCATTCTTAACTCTTTTGAACATGAAAAAAATTCGTAGCAATTTCAGGCTTCATTCTTCACTCGTTCGAACATTAAAACAACTTGTAGCTTCATTCTTGACCCGTTTGTACATGGAAACAACTTGTAAACTTTTGTAGGATCATTCTTAGCTCGTTTGAACATGAAAACAATTCATAGCAATTTAAGGCTTCATTCTTGACTCGTTGGAACTTGAAAACAACTTGTAGCTACATTCTTGACCCGTTTGTACATGGAAACAACTTGTAAACACTTGTAGGATCATTCTTAGCTCGTTTGAACATGAAAACAATTCATAGCAATTTAAGGCTTCATTCTTGACTCGTTCAAACTTGAAAACAACTTGTAGCTTCATTCTTGACCCGTTTGTACATGGAAACAACTTGTAAACCCTTCTAGGATCATTCTTAGCTCGTTTGACCATGAAAACAATTCATAGCAATTTAAGGCTTCATTCTTGACTCGTTCGAACTTGAAAACAACTTATTACTTCATTCTTGACCCGTTTGTACATGGAAACAACTTGTAGCTTCATTCTTGACCCGTTTGTACATGGAAACAACTTGTAAACCCTTGTAGGAGCATTATTGGCTCGTTTGAACATGAAAACAATTCGTTTCAATTTGAGCCTTCATTCTTGACTCGTTCGAACTTGAAAACAACTTATTACTTCATTCTTGACCCGTTTGTACATGGAAACAACTTATAAACTCTTGTAGGATCATTCTTAGCTCGTTTGAACATGAAAACAATTCATAGCAATTTAAGGCTTCATTCTTGACTCGTTGGAACTTGAAAACAACTTGTAGCTTCATTCTTGACCCGTTTGTCCATGGATAGAACTTGTAAACTCTTGTAGGATCATTCTTAGCTCGTTTGAACATGAAAACAAATCGTTGCAATTTGAGCCTTGATTCTTGACTCGTTCAAACTTGAAAACAACTTGTAGTTTCATTCTTGACCCGTTTGTACATGGAAACAACTTGTAAACTCTTGTAGGATCATTCTTAGCTCGTTTGAACATGAAAACAATTCATAGCAATTTAAGGCTTCATTCTTGACTCGTTCGAACTTGAAAACAACTTGTAGCTTCATTGTTGACCCGTTTGTACATGGAAACAACTTGTAAACCCTAGTAGGAGCATTATTGGCTCGTTTGAACATGAAAACAATTCGTTGCAATTTGAGCCTTCATTATTGACTCGTTCGAACTTGAAAACAACTTATTACTTCATTCTTGACCCGTTTGTACATGGAAACAACTTGTAAACTTTGTAGGATCATTCTTAGCTCGTTTGAACATGAAAACAATTCATAGCAATTTATGACTTCATTCTTGACTCGTTGGAACTTGAAAACAACTTGTAGATTCATTCTTGATCCGTTTGTACATGGATAGAACTTGTAAATTCTTGTAGGATCATTCTTAGCTCGTTTGAACATGAAAACAATTCATAGCAATTTAAGGCTTCATTCTTGACTTGTTCAAACTTGACAACAACTTGTAGTTTCATTCTTGACCCGTTTGTACGTGGAAACAACTTGTAAACTCTTGTAGGATCATTCTTAGCTCGTTTGAACATGAAAACAATTCATAGCAATTTAAGGCTTCATTCTTGACTCGTTCGAACTTCAAAATAACTTGTAGCTTCATTCTTGACCCGTTTGTACATGGAAACAACTTGTAAACCCTTCTAGGATCATTCTTAGCTCGTTTGACCATGAAAACAATTCATAGCAATTTAAGGCTTCATTCTTGACTCGTTCGAACTTGAAAACAACTTGTAGTTTCATTCTTGACCCGTTTGTACATGGAAACAACTTGTAAACTCTTGTAGGATCATTCTTAGCTCATTTGAACATGAAAACAATTCATAGCAATTTAAGGCTTCATTCTTGACTCGTTCGAACTTCAAAACAACTTGTAGCTTCATTCTTGACCCGTTTGTACATGGAAACAACTTGTAAACCCTACTAGGATCATTCTTAGCTCGTTTGACCATGAAAACAATTCATAGCAATTTAAGGCTTCATTCTTGACTCGTTCGAACTTGAAACCAACTTGTAGTTTCATTCTTGACCCGTTTGTACATGGAAACAACTTGTAAACTCTTGTAGGATCATTCTTAGCTCGTTTGAACATGAAAACAATTCATAGCAATTTAAGGCTTCATTCTTGACTCGTTCGAACTTTAAAACAACTTGTAGCTTCATTCTTGACCCGTTTGTACATGGAAACAACTTGTAAACTCTTGTAGGATCATTCTTAGCTCGTTTGAACAATAAAACAATTCATAGCAATTTAAGGCTTCATTCTTGACTCGTTCGAACTTGAAAACAACTTGTAGCTTCATTTTTGACCCGTTTGTACATGGAAACAACTTGTAAACCCTTGTAGGAGCATTATTGGCTCGTTTGAACATGAAAACAATTCGTTGCAATTTGAGCCTTCATCTTTGACTCGTTCGAACTTGAAAACAACTTATTACTTCATTCTTGACCCATTTGTACATGGAAACAACTTGTAAACTTTGTAGGATCATTCTTAGCTCGTTTGAACATGAAAACAATTCATAGCAATTTATGGCTTCATTCTTGACTCGTTGGAACTTGAAAACAACTTGTAGATTCATTCTTGACCTGTTTGTACATGGATAGAACTTGTAAACTCTTGTAGGATCATTCTTAGCTCGTTTGAACATGAAAACAATTCATAGCAATTTAAGGCTTCATTCTTGACTTGTTCAAACTTGACAACAACTTGTAGTTTCATTCTTGACCCGTTTGTACATGGAAACAACTTGTAAACTCTTGTAGGATCATTCTTAGCTCGTTTGAACATGAAAACAATTCATAGCAATTTAAGGCTTCATTCTTGACTCGTTGGAACTTGAAAACAACTTGTAGCTTCATTCTTGACCCGTTTGTCCATGGATAGAACTTGTAAACTCTTGTAGGATCATTCTTAGCTCATTTGAACATGAAAACAAATCGTTGCAATTTGAGCCTTGATTCTTGACTCGTTCGAACTTGAAAACAACTTGTAGTTTCATTCTTGACCCGTTTGTACATGGAAACAACTTGTAAACTCTTGTAGGATCATTCTTAGCTCGTTTGAACATGGAAACAATTCATAGCAATTTAAGGCTTCATTCTTGACTGGTTCAAACTTGAAAACAACTTGTAGCTTCATTCTTGACCCGTTTGTACATGGAAACAACTTGTAAACTCTTGTAGGATAATTCTTAACCCATTTGAACATGAAAACAATTCGTTGCAATTTGAGCCTTCATTCTTGACTCGTTCGAACTTGAAAACAACTTGTAGCTTCATTCTTGACCCGTTTGTACATGGAAACAACTTGTAAACTCTTGTAGGATCATTCTTAGCTCGTTTGAACAATAAAACAATTCATAGCAATTTAAGGCTTCATTCTTGACTCGTTCGAACTTGAAAACAACTTGTAGCTTCATTTTTGACCCGTTTGTACATGGAAACAACTTGTAAACCCTTGTAGGAGCATTATTGGCTCGTTTGAACATGAAAACAATTCGTTGCAATTTGAGCCTTCATCTTTGACTCGTTCGAACTTGAAAACAACTTATTACTTCATTCTTGACCCATTTGTACATGGAAACAACTTGTAAACTTTGTAGAATCATTCTTAGCTCGTTTGAACATGAAAACAATTCATAGCAATTTATGGCTTCATTCTTGACTCGTTGGAACTTGAAAACAACTTGTAGATTCATTCTTGACCTGTTTGTACATGGATAGAACTTGTAAACTCTTGTAGGATCATTCTTAGCTCGTTTGAACATGAAAACAATTCATAGCAATTTAAGGCTTCATTCTTGACTTGTTCAAACTTGACAACAACTTGTAGTTTCATTCTTGACCCGTTTGTACATGGAAACAACTTGTAAACTCTTGTAGGATCATTCTTAGCTCGTTTGAACATGAAAACAATTCATAGCAATTTAAGGCTTCATTCTTGACTCGTTGGAACTTGAAAACAACTTGTAGCTTCATTCTTGACCCGTTTGTCCATGGATAGAACTTGTAAACTCTTGTAGGATCATTCTTAGCTCATTTGAACATGAAAACAAATCGTTGCAATTTGAGCCTTGATTCTTGACTCGTTCGAACTTGAAAACAACTTGTAGTTTCATTCTTGACCCGTTTGTACATGGAAACAACTTGTAAACTCTTGTAGGATCATTCTTAGCTCGTTTGAACATGGAAACAATTCATAGCAATTTAAGGCTTCATTCTTGACTGGTTCAAACTTGAAAACAACTTGTAGCTTCATTCTTGACCCGTTTGTACATGGAAACAACTTGTAAACTCTTGTAGGATAATTCTTAACCCATTTGAACATGAAAACAATTCGTTGCAATTTGAGCCTTCATTCTTGACTCGTTCGAACTTGAAAACAACTTGTAGCTTCATTCTTGACCCGTTTGTACATGGAAACAACTTGTAAACTCTTGTAGGATCATTCTTAGCTCGTTTGAACATGAAAACAATTCATAGCAATTTAAGGCTTCATTCTTGACTGGTTCAAACTTGAAAACAACTTGTAGCTTCATTCTTGACCCGTTTGTACATGGAAACAACTTGTAAACTCTTGTAGGATAATTCTTAACCCATTTGAACATGAAAACAATTCGTTGCAATTTGAGCCTTCATTCTTGACTCGTTCGAACTTGAAAACAACTTGTAGCTTCATTCTTGACCCGTTTGTACATGAAAACAACTTGTAAACTCTTGTAGGATCATTCTTAACTCATTTGAACATGAAAAAAATTCGTAGCAATTTCAGGCTTCATTCTTAACTCGTTCGAACATTAAAACAACTTGTAGCTTCATTCTTGACCCGTTTGTACATGGAAACAACTTGTAAACCCTTGTAGGAGCATTATTGGCTCGTTTGAACATGAAAACAATTCGTTTCAATTTGAGCCTTCATTCTTGACTCGTTCGAACTTGAAAACAACTTATTACTTCATTCTTGACCCGTTTGTAAAAGGAAACAACTTGTAAACTCTTGTAGGATCATTCTTAGCTCGTTTGAACATGAAAACAATTCATAGCAATTTAAGGCTTCATTCTTGACTCGTTGGAACTTGAAAACAACTTGTAGCTTCATTCTTGACCCGTTTGTCCATGGATAGAACTTGTAAACTCTTGTAGGATCATTCTTAGCTCGTTTGAACATGAAAACAAATCGTTGCAATTTGAGCCTTGATTCTTGACTCGTTCGAACTTGAAAACAACTTGTAGTTTCATTCTTGACCCGTTTGTACATGGAAACAACTTGTAAACTCTTGTAGGATCATTCTTAGCTCGTTTGAACATGAAAACAATTCATAGCAATTTAAGGCTTCATTCTTGACTGGTTCAAACTTGAAAACAACTTGCAGCTTTATTCTTGACCCGTTTGTAAATGGAAACAACTTGTAAACTCTTGTAGGATAATTCTTAACCCATTTGAACATGAAAACAATTCGTTGCAATTTGAGCCTTCATTCTTGACTCGTTCGAACTTGAAAACAACTTGTAGCTTCATTCTTGACCCGTTTGTACATGGAAACAACTTGTAAACTCTTGTAGGATCATTCTTAGCTCGTTTGAACATGAAAACAATTCATAGCAATTTAAGGCTTCATTCTTGACTGGTTCAAACTTGAAAACAACTTGTAGCTTCATTCTTGACCCGTTTGTACATGGAAACAACTTGTAAACTCTTGTAGGATAATTCTTAACCCATTTGAACATGAAAACAATTCGTTGCAATTTGAGCCTTCATTCTTGACTCGTTCGAACTTGAAAACAACTTGTAGCTTCATTCTTGACCCGTTTGTACATGAAAACAACTTGTAAACTCTTGTAGGATCATTCTTAACTCATTTGAACATGAAAAAAATTCGTAGCAATTTCAGGCTTCATTCTTAACTCATTCGAACATTAAAACAACTTGTAGCTTCATTCTTGACCCGTTTGTACATGGAAACAACTTGTAAACCCTTGTAGGAGCATTATTGGCTCGTTTGAACATGAAAACAATTCGTTTCAATTTGAGCCTTCATTCTTGACTCGTTCGAACTTGAAAACAACTTATTACTTCATTCTTGACCCGTTTGTACATGGAAACAACTTGTAAACTCTTGTAGGATCATTCTTAGCTCGTTTGAACATGAAAACAATTCATAGCAATTTAAGGCTTCATTCTTGACTCGTTGGAACTTGAAAACAACTTGTAGCTTCATTCTTGACCCGTTTGTCCATGGATAGAACTTGTAAACTCTTGTAGGATCATTCTTAGCTCGTTTGAACATGAAAATAAATCGTTGCAATTTGAGCCTTGATTCTTGACTCGTTCGAACTTGAAAACAACTTGTAGTTTCATTCTTGACCCGTTTGTACATGAAAACAACTTGTAAACTCTTGTAGGATCATTCTTAGCTCGTTTGAACATGAAAACAATTCATAGCAATTTAAGGCTTCATTCTTGACTGGTTCAAACTTGAAAACAACTTGTAGCTTCATTCTTGACCCGTTTGTACATGGAAACAACTTGTAAACTCTTGTAGGATAATTCTTAACCCATTTGAACATGAAAACAATTCGTTGCAATTTGAGCCTTCATTCTTGACTCGTTCGAACTTGAAAACAACTTGTAGCTTCATTCTTGACCCGTTTGTAGATGGAAACAACTTGTAAACTCTTGTAGGATCATTCTTAGCTCGTTTGAACATGAAAACAATTCATAGCAATTTAAGGCTTCATTCTTGACTGGTTCAAACTTGAAAACAACTTGTAGCTTCATTCTTGACCCGTTTGTACATGGAAACAACTTGTAAACTCTTGTAGGATAATTCTTAACCCATTTGAACATGAAAACAATTCGTTGCAATTTGAGCCTTCATTCTTGACTCGTTCGAACTTGAAAACAACTTGTAGCTTCATTCTTGACCCGTTTGTACATGAAAACAACTTGTAAACTCTTGTAGGATCATTCTTAACTCATTTGAACATGAAAAAAATTCGTAGCAATTTCAGGCTTCATTCTTAACTCGTTCGAACATTAAAACAACTTGTAGCTTCATTCTTGACCCGTTTGTACATGGAAACAACTTGTAAACCCTTGTAGGAGCATTATTGGCTCGTTTGAACATGAAAACAATTCGTTTCAATTTGAGCCTTCATTCTTGACTCGTTCGAACTTGAAAACAACTTATTACTTCATTCTTGACCCGTTTGTACATGGAAACAACTTGTAAACTCTTGTAGGATCATTCTTAGCTCGTTTGAACATGAAAACAATTCATAGCAATTTAAGGCTTCATTCTTGACTCGTTCGAACTTGAAAACAACTTGTAGCTTCATTCTTGACCCGTTTGTACATGGAAACAACTTGTAAACTCTTGTAGGATCATTCTTAGCTCATTTGAACATGAAAATAATTCATAGCAATTTAAGGCTTCATTCTTGACTCGTTCGAACTTCAAAACAACTTGTAGCTTCATTCTTGACCCGTTTGTACATGGAAACAACTTGTAAACCCTTCTTGGATCATTCTTAGCTCGTTTGACCATGAAAACAATTCATAGCAATTTAAGGCTTCATTCTTGACTCGTTCGAACTTGAAAACAACTTGTAGTTTCATTCTTGACCCGTTTGTACATGGAAACAACTTGTAAACTCTTGTAGGATCATTCTTAGCTCATTTGAACATGAAAACAATTCATAGCAATTTAAGGCTTCATTCTTGACTCGTTCGAACTTCAAAACAACTTGTAGCTTCATTCTTGACCCGTTTGTACATGGAAACAACTTGTAAACCCTACTAGGATCATTCTTAGCTCGTTTGACCATGAAAACAATTCATAGTAATTTAAGGCTTCATTATTGACTCGTTCGAACTTGAAAACAACTTGTAGTTGCATTCTTGACCCGTTTGTACATGGAAACAACTTGTAAACTCTTGTAGGATCATTCTTAGCTCGTTTGAACATGAAAACAATTCATAGCAATTTAAGGCTTCATTCTTGACTCGTTCGAACTTGAAAACAACTTGTAGCTTCATTCTTGACCCGTTTGTACATGGAAACAACTTGTAAACTCTTGTAGGATCATTCTTAGCTCGTTTGAACATGAAAACAATTCATAGCAATTTAAGGCTTCATTCTTGACTCGTTCGAACTTGAAAACAACTTGTAGCTTCATTTTTGACCCGTTTGTACATGGAAACAACTTGTAAACCCTTCTTGGATCATTCTTAGCTCGTTTGACCATGAAAACAATTCATAGCAATTTAAGGCTTCATTCTTGACTCGTTCGAACTTGAAAACAACTTGTAGTTTCATTCTTGACCCGTTTGTACATGGAAACAACATGTAAACTCTTGTAGGATCATTCTTAGCTCATTTGAACATGAAAACAATTCATAGCAATTTAAGGCTTCATTCTTGACTCGTTCGAACTTCAAAACAACTTGTAGCTTCATTCTTGACCCGTTTGTACATGGAAACAACTTGTAAACCCTACTAGGATCATTCTTAGCTCGTTTGACCATGAAAACAATTCATAGTAATTTAAGGCTTCATTCTTGACTCGTTCGAACTTGAAAACAACTTGTAGTTTCATTCTTGACCCGTTTGTACATGGAAACAACTTGTAAACTCTTGTAGGATCATTCTTAGCTCATTTGAACATGAAAACAATTCATAGCAATTTAAGGCTTCATTCTTGACTCATTCGAACTTCAAAACAACTTGTAGCTTCATTCTTGATCCGTTTGTACATGGAAACAACTTGTAAACCCTACTAGGATCATTCTTAGCTCGTTTGACCATGAAAACAATTCATAGTAATTTAAGGCTTCATTATTGACTCGTTCGAACTTGAAAACAACTTGTAGTTGCATTCTTGACCCGTTTGTACATGGAAACAACTTGTAAACTCTTGTAGGATCATTCTTAGCTCGTTTGAACATGAAAACAATTCATAGCAATTTAAGGCTTCATTCTTGACTCGTTCGAACTTGAAAACAACTTGTAGCTACATTCTTGACCCGTTTGTACATGGAAACAACTTGTAAACTCTTGTAGGATCATTCTTAGCTCGTTTGAACATGAAAACAATTCATAGCAATTTAAGGCTTCATTCTTGACTCGTTCGAACTTCAAAACAACTTGTAGCTTCATTCTTGACCCGTTTGTACATGGAAACAACTTGTAAACCCTTGTAGGAGCATTATTGGCTCGTTTGAACATGAAAACAATTCGTTTCAATTTGAGCCTTCATTCTTGACTCGTTCGAACTTGAAAACAACTTATTACTTCATTCTTGACCCGTTTGTACATGGAAATAACTTGTAAACTCTTGTAGGATCATTCTTAGCTCGTTTGAACATGAAAACAATTCATAGCAATTTAAGGCTTCATTTTTGACTCGTTGGAACTTGAAAACAACTTGTAGCTTCATTCTTGACCCGTTTGTCCATGGATAGAACTTGTAAACTCTTGTAGGATCATTCTTAGCTCGTTTGAACATGAAAACAAATCGTTGCAATTTGAGCCTTGATTCTTGACTCGTTCGAACTTGAAAACAACTTGTAGTTTCATTCTTGACCCGTTTGTACATGGAAACAACTTGTAAACTCTTGTAGGATCATTCTTACCTCGTTTGAACATGAAAACAATTCATAGCAATTTAAGGCTTCATTCTTGACTCGTTCGAACTTGAAAACAACTTGTAGCTTCATTCTTGACCCGTTTGTACATGGAAACAACTTGTAAACTCTTGTAGGATCATTCTTAGATCATTTGAACATGAAAACAATTCATAGCAATTTAAGGCTTCATTCTTGACTCGTTCGAACTTCAAAACAACTTGTAGCTTCATTCTTGACCCGTTTGTACATGGAAACAACTTGTAAACCCTTCTAGGATCATTCTTAGCTCGTTTGACCCTGAAAACAATTCATAGCAATTTAAGGCTTCATTCTTGACTCGTTCGAACTTGAAAACAACTTGTAGTTTCATTCTTGACCCGTTTGTACATGGAAACAACTTGTAAACTCTTGTAGGATCATTCTTAGCTCGTTTGAACATGAAAACAATTCATAGCAATTTAAGGCTTCATTCTTGACTGGTTCAAACTTGAAAACAACTTGTAGCTTCATTCTTGACCCGTTTGTACATGGAAACAACTTGTAAACTCTTGTAGGATAATTCTTAACCCATTTGAACATGAAAACAATTCGTTGCAATTTGAGCCTTCATTCTTGACTCGTTCGAACTTGAAAACAACTTGTAGCTTCATTCTTGACCCGTTTGTACATGGAAACAACTTGTAAACTCTTATAGGATCATTCTTAGCTCGTTTGAACATGAAAACAATTCATAGCAATTTAAGGCTTCATTCTTGACTGGTTCAAACTTGAAAACAACTTGTAGCTTCATTCTTGACCCGTTTGTACATGGAAACAACTTGTAAACTCTTGTAGGATAATTCTTAACCCATTTGAACATGAAAACAATTCGTTGCAATTTGAGCCTTCATTCTTGACTCGTTCGAACTTGAAAACAACTTGTAGCTTCATTCTTGACCCGTTCGTACATGAAAACAACTTGTAAACTCTTGTAGGATCATTCTTAACTCATTTGAACATGAAAAAAATTCGTAGCAATTTCAGGCTTCATTCTTAACTCGTTCGAACATTAAAACAACTTGTAGCTTCATTCTTGACCCGTTTGTACATGGAAACAACTTGTAAACCCTTGTAGGAGCATTATTGGCTCGTTTGAACATGAAAACAATTCGTTTCAATTTGAGCCTTCATTCTTGACTCGTTCGAACTTGAAAACAACTTATTACTTCATTTTTGACCCGTTTGTACATGGAAACAACTTGTAAACTCTTGTAGGATCATTCTTAGCTCGTTTGAACATGAAAACAATTCATAGCAATTTAAGGCTTCATTCTTGACTCGTTGAAACTTGAAAACAACTTGTAGCTTCATTCTTGACCCGTTTGTCCATGGATAGAACTTGTAAACTCTTGTAGGATCATTCTTAGCTCGTTTGAACATGAAAACAAATCGTTGCAATTTGAGCCTTGATTCTTGACTCGTTCGAACTTGAAAACAACTTGTAGTTTCATTCTTGACCCGTTTGTACATGGAAACAACTTGTAAACTCTTGTAGGATCATTCTTAGCTCGTTTGAACATGAAAACAATTCATAGCAATTTAAGGCTTCATTCTTGACTAGTTCAAACTTGAAAACAACTTGTAGCTTCATTCTTGACCCGTTTGTACATGGAAACAACTTGTAAACTCTTGTAGGATAATTCTTAACCCATTTGAACATGAAAACAATTCGTTGCAATTTGAGCCTTCATTCTTGACTCGTTCGAACTTGAAAACAACTTGTAGCTTCATTCTTGACCCGTTTGTACATGGAAACAACTTGTAAACTCTTGTAGGATCATTCTTAGCTCGTTTGAACATGAAAACAATTCATAGCAATTTAAGGCTTCATTCTTGACTGGTTCAAACTTGAAAACAACTTGTAGCTTCATTCTTGACCCGTTTGTACATGGAAACAACTTGTAAACTCTTGTAGGATAATTCTTAACCCATTTGAACATGAAAACAATTCGTTGCAATTTGAGCCTTCATTCTTGACTCGTTCGAACTTGAAAACAACTTGTAGCTTCATTCTTGACCCGTTTGTACATGAAAACAACTTGTAAACTCTTGTAGGATCATTCTTAACTCATTTGAACATGAAAAAAATTCGTAGCAATTTCAGGCTTCATTCTTAACTCGTTCGAACATTAAAACAACTTGTAGCTTCATTCTTGACCCGTTTGTACATGGAAACAACTTGTAAACCCTTGTAGGAGCATTATTGGCTCGTTTGAACATGAAAACAATTCGTTTCAATTTGAGCCTTCATTCTTGACTCGTTCGAACTTGAAAACAACTTATTACTTCATTCTTGACCCGTTTGTACATGGAAACAACTTGTAAACTCTTGTAGGATCATTCTTAGCTCGTTTGAACATGAAAACAATTCATAGCAATTTAAGGCTTCATTCTTGACTCGTTCGAACTTGAAAACAACTTGTAGCTTCATTTTTGACCCGTTTGTACATGGAAACAACTTGTAAACTCTTGTAGGATCATTCTTAGCTCATTTGAACATGAAAACAATTCATAGCAATTTAAGGCTTCATTCTTGACTCGTTCGAACTTCAAAACAACTTGTAGCTTCATTCTTGACCCGTTTGTACATGGAAACAACTTGTAAACCCTTCTTGGATCATTCTTAGCTCGTTTGACCATGAAAACAATTCATAGCAATTTAAGGCTTCATTCTTGACTCGTTCGAACTTGAAAACAACTTGTAGTTTCATTCTTGACCCGTTTGTACATGGAAACAACTTGTAAACTCTTGTAGGATCATTCTTAGCTCATTTGAACATGAAAACAATTCATAGCAATTTAAGGCTTCATTCTTGACTCGTTCGAACTTCAAAACAACTTGTAGCTTCATTCTTGACCCGTTTGTACATGGAAACAACTTGTAAACCCTACTAGGATCATTCTTAGCTCGTTTGACCATGAAAACAATTCATAGTAATTTAAGGCTTCATTATTGACTCGTTCGAACTTGAAAACAACTTGTAGTTGCATTCTTGACCCGTTTGTACATGGAAACAACTTGTAAACTCTTGTAGGATCATTCTTAGCTCGTTTGAACATGAAAACAATTCATAGCAATTTAAGGCTTCATTCTTGACTCGTTCGAACTTGAAAACAACTTGTAGCTTCATTCTTGACCCGTTTGTACATGGAAACAACTTGTAAACTCTTGTAGGATCATTCTTAGCTCGTTTGAACATGAAAACAATTCATAGCAATTTAAGGCTTCATTCTTGACTCGTTCGAACTTGAAAACAACTTGTAGCTTCATTTTTGACCCGTTTGTACATGGAAACAACTTGTAAACCCTTCTTGGATCATTCTTAGCTCGTTTGACCATGAAAACAATTCATAGCAATTTAAGGCTTCATTCTTGACTCGTTCGAACTTGAAAACAACTTGTAGTTTCATTCTTGACCCGTTTGTACATGGAAACAACTTGTAAACTCTTGTAGGATCATTCTTAGCTCATTTGAACATGAAAACAATTCATAGCAATTTAAGGCTTCATTCTTGACTCGTTCGAACTTCAAAACAACTTGTAGCTTCATTCTTGACCCGTTTGTACAAGGAAACAACTTGTAAACCCTACTAGGATCATTCTTAGCTCGTTTGACCATGAAAACAATTCATAGTAATTTAAGGCTTCATTCTTGACTCGTTCGAACTTGAAAACGACTTGTAGTTTCATTCTTGACCCGTTTGTACATGGAAACAACTTGTAAACTCTTGTAGGATCATTCTTAGCTCGTTTGAACATGAAAACAATTCATAGCAATTTAAGGCTTCATTCTTGACTCGTTGGAACTTGAAAACAACTTGTAGCTTCATTCTTGACCCGTTTGTCCATGGATAGAACTTGTAAACTCTTGTAGGATCATTCTTAGTCGTTTGAACATGAAAACAAATCGTTGCAATTTGAGCCTTGATTCTTGACTCGTTCGAACTTGAAAACAACTTGTAGTTTCATTCTTGACCCGTTTGTACATGGAAACAACTTGTAAACTCTTGTAGGATCATTCTTAGCTCGTTTGAACATGAAAACAATTCATAGCAATTTAAGGCTTCATTCTTGACTGGTTCAAACTTGAAAACAACTTGTAGCTTCATTCTTGACCCGTTTGTACATGGAAACAACTTGTAAACTCTTGTAGGATAATTCTTAACCCATTTGAACATGAAAACAATTCGTTGCAATTTGAGCCTTCATTCTTGACTCGTTCGAACTTGAAAACAACTTGTAGCTTCATTCTTGACCCGTTTGTACATGGAAACAACTTGTAAACTCTTGTAGGATCATTCTTAGCTCGTTTGAACATGAAAACAATTCATAGCAATTTAAGGCTTCATTCTTGACTGGTTCAAACTTGAAAACAACTTGTAGCTTCATTCTTGACCCGTTTGTACATGGAAACAACTTGTAAACTCTTGTAGGATAATTCTTAACCCATTTGAACATGAAAACAATTCGTTGCAATTTGAGCCTTCATTCTTGACTCGTTCGAACTTGAAAACAACTTGTAGCTTCATTCTTGACCCGTTTGTACATGAAAACAACTTGTAAACTCTTGTAGGATCATTCTTAACTCATTTGAACATGAAAAAAATTCGTAGCAATTTCAGGCTTCATTCTTAACTCGTTCGAACATTAAAACAACTTGTAGCTTCATTCTTGACCCGTTTGTACATGGAAACAACTTGTAAACCCTTGTAGGAGCATTTTTGGCTCGTTTGAACATGAAAACAATTCGTTTCAATTTGAGCCTTCATTCTTGACTCGTTCGAACTTGAAAACAACTTATTACTTCATTTTTGACCCGTTTGTACATGGAAACAACTTGTAAACTCTTGTAGGATCATTCTTAGCTCGTTTGAACATGAAAACAATTCATAGCAATTTAAGGCTTCATTCTTGACTCGTTGGAACTTGAAAACAACTTGTAGCTTCATTCTTGACCCGTTTGTCCATGGATAGAACTTGTAAACTCTTGTAGGATCATTCTTAGCTCGTTTGAACATGAAAACAAATCGTTGCAATTTGAGCCTTGATTCTTGACTCGTTCGAACTTGAAAACAACTTGTAGTTTCATTCTTGACCCGTTTGTACATGGAAACAACTTGTAAACTCTTGTAGGATCATTCTTAGCTCGTTTGAACATGAAAACAATTCATAGCAATTTAAGGCTTCATTCTTGACTGGTTCAAACTTGAAAACAACTTGTAGCTTCATTCTTGACCCGTTTGTACATGGAAACAACTTGTAAACTCTTGTAGGATAATTCTTAACCCATTTGAACATGAAAACAATTCGTTGCAATTTGAGCCTTCATTCTTGACTCGTTCGAACTTGAAAACAACTTGTAGCTTCATTCTTGACCCGTTTGTACATGGAAACAACTTGTAAACTCTTGTAGGATCATTCTTAGCTCGTTTGAACATGAAAACAATTCATAGCAATTTAAGGCTTCATTCTTGACTGGTTCAAACTTGAAAACAACTTGTAGCTTCATTCTTGACCCGTTTGTACATGGAAACAACTTGTAAACTCTTGTAGGATAATTCTTAACCCATTTGAACATGAAAACAATTCGTTGCAATTTGAGCCTTCATTCTTGACTCGTTCGAACTTGAAAACAACTTGTAGCTTCATTCTTGACCCGTTTGTACATGAAAACAACTTGTAAACTCTTGTAGGATCATTCTTAACTCATTTGAACATGAAAAAAATTCGTAGCAATTTCAGGCTTCATTCTTAACTCGTTCGAACATTAAAACAACTTGTAGCTTCATTCTTGACCCGTTTGTACATGGAAACAACTTGTAAACCCTTGTAGGAGCATTATTGGCTCGTTTGAACATGAAAACAATTCGTTTCAATTTGAGC
Organism: Oenanthe sinensis; assembly: GCA_028671895.1. Taxonomy (NCBI): domain Eukaryota; kingdom Viridiplantae; phylum Streptophyta; class Magnoliopsida; order Apiales; family Apiaceae; genus Oenanthe; species Oenanthe sinensis. The sequence continues at coordinate 28,590,327 of CM053799.1, read as the reverse complement.
CTTCATTCTTGACTCGTTCGAACTTGAAAACAACTTATTACTTCATTCTTGACCCGTTTGTACATGGAAACAACTTGTAAACTCTTGTAGGATCATTCTTAGCTCGTTTGAACATGAAAACAATTCATAGCAATTTAAGGCTTCATTCTTGACTCGTTCGAACTTGAAAACAACTTGTAGCTTCATTCTTGACCCATTTGTACATGGAAACAACTTGTAAACTCTTGTAGGATCATTCTTAGCTCATTTGAACATGAAAACAATTCATAGCAATTTAAGGCTTCATTCTTGACTCGTTCGAACTTCAAAACAACTTGTAGCTTCATTCTTGACCCGTTTGTACATGGAAACAACTTGTAAACCCTTCTTGGATCATTCTTAGCTCGTTTGACCATGAAAACAATTCATAGCAATTTAAGGCTTCATTCTTGACTCGTTCGAACTTGAAAACAACTTGTAGTTTCATTCTTGACCCGTTTGTACATGGAAACAACTTGTAAACTCTTGTAGGATCATTCTTAGCTCATTTGAACATGAAAACAATTCATAGCAATTTAAGGCTTCATTCTTGACTCGTTCGAACTTCAAAACAACTTGTAGCTTCATTCTTGACCCGTTTGTACATGGAAACAACTTGTAAACCCTACTAGGATCATTCTTAGCTCGTTTGACCATGAAAACAATTCATAGTATTTTAAGGCTTCATTATTGACTCGTTCGAACTTGAAAACAACTTGTAGTTGCATTCTTGACCCGTTTGTACATGGAAACAACTTGTAAACTCTTGTAGGATCATTCTTAGCTCGTTTGAACATGAAAACAATTCATAGCAATTTAAGGCTTCATTCTTGACTCGTTCGAACTTGAAAACAACTTGTAGCTTCATTCTTGACCCGTTTGTACATGGAAACAACTTGTAAACTCTTGTAGGATCATTCTTAGCTCGTTTGAACATGAAAACAATTCATAGCAATTTAAGGCTTCATTCTTGACTCGTTCGAACTTGAAAACAACTTGTAGCTTCATTTTTGACCCGTTTGTACATGGAAACAACTTGTAAACCCTTCTTGGATCATTCTTAGCTCGTTTGACCATGAAAACAATTCATAGCAATTTAAGGCTTCATTCTTGACTCGTTCGAACTTGAAAACAACTTGTAGTTTCATTCTTGACCCGTTTGTACATGGAAACAACTTGTAAACTCTTGTAGGATCATTCTTAGCTCATTTGAACATGAAAACAATTCATAGCAATTTAAGGCTTCATTCTTGACTCGTTCGAACTTCAAAACAACTTGTAGCTTCATTCTTGACCCGTTTGTACATGGAAACAACTTGTAAACCCTACTAGGATCATTCTTAGCTCGTTTGACCATGAAAACAATTCATAGTAATTTAAGGCTTCATTCTTGACTCGTTCGAACTTGAAAACAACTTGTAGTTTCATTCTTGACCCGTTTGTACATGGAAACAACTTGTAAACTCTTGTAGGATCATTCTTAGCTCATTTGAACATGAAAACAATTCATAGCAATTTAAGGCTTCATTCTTGACTCGTTCGAACTTCAAAACAACTTGTAGCTTCATTCTTGACCCGTTTGTACATGGAAACAACTTGTAAACCCTACTAGGATCATTCTTAGCTCGTTTGACCATGAAAACAATTCATAGTAATTTAAGGCTTCATTATTGACTCGTTCGAACTTGAAAACAACTTGTAGTTGCATTCTTGACCCGTTTGTACATGGAAACAACTTGTAAACTCTTGTAGGATCATTCTTAGCTCGTTTGAACATGAAAACAATTCATAGCAATTTAAGGCTTCATTATTGACTCGTTCGAACTTGAAAACAACTTGTAGCTACATTCTTGACCCGTTTGTACATGGAAACAACTTGTAAACTCTTGTAGGATCATTCTTAGCTCGTTTGAACATGAAAACAATTCATAGCAATTTAAGGCTTCATTCTTGACTCGTTCGAACTTGAAAACAACTTGTAGCTTCATTTTTGACCCGTTTGTACATGGAAACAACTTGTAAACCCTTCTTGGATCATTCTTAGCTCGTTTGACCATGAAAACAATTCATAGCAATTTAAGGCTTCATTCTTGACTCGTTCGAACTTGAAAACAACTTGTAGTTTCATTCTTGACCCGTTTGTACATGGAAACAACTTGTAAACTCTTGTAGGATCATTCTTAGCTCATTTGAACATGAAAACAATTCATAGCAATTTAAGGCTTTATTCTTGACTCGTTCGAACTTCAAAACAACTTGTAGCTGCATTCTTGACCCGTTTGTACAAGGAAACAACTTGTAAACCCTACTAGGATCATTCTTAGCTCGTTTGACCATGAAAACAATTCATAGTAATTTAAGGCTTCATTATTGACTCGTTCGAACTTGAAAACAACTTGTAGTTGCATTCTTGACCCGTTTGTACATGGAAACAACTTGTAAACTCTTGTAGGATCATTCTTAGCTCGTTTGAACATGAAAACAATTCATAGCAATTTAAGGCTTCATTCTTGACTCGTTCGAACTTGAAAACAACTTGTAGCTTCATTCTTGACCCATTTGTACATGGAAACAACTTGTAAACTCTTGTAGGATCATTCTTAGCTCGTTTGAACATGAAAACAATTCATAGCAATTTAAGGCTTCATTCTTGACTCGTTCGAACTTGAAAACAACTTGTAGCTTCATTTTTGACCCGTTTGTACATGGAAACAACTTGTAAACCCTTGTAGGAGCATTATTGGCTCGTTTGAACATGAAAACAATTCGTTGCAATTTGAGCCTTCATTTTTGACTCGTTCGAACTTGAAAACAACTTATTACTTCATTCTTGACCCGTTTGTACATGGAAACAACTTGTAAAATTTGTAGGATCATTCTTAGCTCGTTTGAACACGAAAACAATTCATAGCAATTTATGGCTTCATTCTTGACTCGTTGGAACTTGAAAACAACTTGTAGCTTCATTCTTGACCCGTTTGTACATGGATAGAACTTGTAAACTCTTGTAGGATCATTCTTAGCTCATTTGAACATGAAAACAATTCATAGCAATTTAAGGCTTCATTCTTGACTCGTTCAAACTTGACAACAAGTTGTAGCTTCATTCTTGACCCGTTTGTACATGGAAACAACTTGTAAACTCTTGTAGGATCATTCTTAGCTCTTTTGAACATGAAAACAATTCATAGCAATTTAAGGCTTCATTCTTGACTCGTTCGAACTTCAAAACAACTTGTAGCTTCATTCTTGACCCGTTTGTACATGGAAACAACTTGTAAACCCTTCTTGGATCATTCTTAGCTCGTTTGACCATGAAAACAATTCATAGCAATTTAAGGCTTCATTCTTGACTCGTTCGAACTTGAAAACAACTTGTAGTTTCATTCTTGACCCGTTTGTACATGGAAACAACTTGTAAACTCTTGTAGGATCATTCTTAGCTCATTTGAACATGAAAACAATTCATAGCAATTTAAGGCTTCATTCTTGACTCGTTCGAACTTCAAAACAACTTGTAGCTTCATTCTTGACCCGTTTGTACATGGAAACAACTTGTAAACCCTACTAGGATCATTCTTAGGCGTTTGACCATGAAAACAATTCATAGTAATTTAAGGCTTCATTATTGACTCGTTCGAACTTGAAAACAACTTGTAGTTGCATTCTTGACCCGTTTGTACATGGAAACAACTTGTAAACTCTTGTAGGATCATTCTTAGCTCGTTTGAACATGAAAACAATTCATAGCAATTTAAGGCTTCATTCTTGACTCGTTCGAACTTGAAAACAACTTGTAGCTTCATTCTTGACCCGTTTGTACATGGAAACAACTTGTAAACTCTTGTAGGATCATTCTTAGCTCGTTTGAACATGAAAACAATTCATAGCAATTTAAGGCTTCATTCTTGACTCGTTCGAACATGAAAACAATTTGTAGCTTCATTTTTGACCCGTTTGTACATGGAAACAACTTGTAAACCCTTGTAGGAGCATTATTGGCTCGTTTGAACATGAAAACAATTCGTTGCAATTTGAGCCTTCATTTTTGACTCGTTCGAACTTGAAAACAACTTATTACTTCATTCTTGACCCGTTTGTACATGGAAACAACTTGTAAAATTTGTAGGATCATTCTTAGCTCGTTTGAACATGAAAACAATTCATAGCAATTTATGGCTTCATTCTTGACTCGTTGGAACTTGAAAACAACTTGTAGCTTCATTCTTGACCCGTTTGTACATGGATAGAACTTGTAAACTCTTGTAGGATCATTCTTAGCTCATTTGAACATGAAAACAATTCATAGCAATTTAAGGCTTCATTCTTGACTCGTTCAAACTTGACAACAACTTGTAGTTTCATTCTTGACCCGTTTGTACATGGAAACAACTTGTAAACTCTTGTAGGATTATTCTTAGCTCGTTTGAACATGAAAACAATTCATAGCAATTTAAGGCTTCATTTTTGACTCGTTCGAACTTCAAAACAACTTGTAGCTTCATTCTTGACCCGTTTGTCCATGGATAGAACTTGTAAACTCTTGTAGGATCATTCTTAGCTCGTTTGAACATGAAAACAAATCGTTGCAATTTGAGCCTTCATTCTTGACTCGTTCGAACTTGAAAACAACTTGTAGTTTCATTCTTGACCCGTTTGTACATGGAAACAACTTGTAAACTCTTGTAGGATCATTCTTAGCTCGTTTGAACATGAAAACAATTCATAGCAATTTAAGGCTTCATTCTTGACTCGTTGGAACTTGAAAACAACTTGTAGCTTCATTCTTGACCCGTTTGTCCATGGATAGAACTTGTAAACTCTTGTAGGATCATTCTTAGCTCGTTTGAACATGAAAACAAATCGTTGCAATTTGAGCCTTGATTCTTGACTCGTTCGAACTTGAAAACAACTTGTAGTTTCATTCTTGACCCGTTTGTACATGGAAACAACTTGTAAACTCTTGTAGGATCATTCTTAGCTCGTTTGAACATGAAAACAATTCATAGCAATTTAAGGCTTCATTCTTGACTGGTTCAAACTTGAAAACAACTTGTAGCTTCATTCTTGACCCGTTTGTACATGGAAACAACTTGTAAACTCTTGTAGGATAATTCTTAACCCATTTGAACATGAAAACAATTCGTTGCAATTTGAGCCTTCATTCTTGACTCGTTCGAACTTGAAAACAACTTGTAGCTTCATTCTTGACCCGTTTGTACATGGAAACAACTTGTAAACTCTTGTAGGATCATTCTTAGCTATTTTGAACATGAAAACAATTCATAGCAATTTAAGGCTTCATTCTTGACTCATTCGAACTTCAAAACAACTTGTAGCTTCATTCTTGACCCGTTTGTACATGGAAACAACTTGTAAACCCTTGTAGGATCATTCTTAGCTCGTTTGACCAGGAAAACAATTCATAGCAATTTAAGGCTTCATTCTTGACTCGTTCGAACTTCAAAACAACTTGTAGCTTCATTCTTGACCCGTTTGTACATGGAAATAACTTGTAAACTCTTTTAGGATCATTCTTAACTACTTTGAACATGAAAATAAGTTGTAACAATTGGAGGCTTCATTCTTAACTCGTTCCAACTTGAAAATAACTTGTATCTTCATTCTTGACCCGTTTGTACATGGATACAACTTGTAAACTCTTGTAGGATCATTCTTAGCTCGTTTGAAGATGAAAACAAATCGTTGCAATTTGAGCCTTGATTCTTGACTCGTTCGAACTTGAAAACAACTTGTAGTTTCATTCTTGACCCGTTTGTACATGGAAACAACTTGTAAACTCTTGTAGGATCATTCTTAGCTCGTTTGAACATGAAAACAATTCATAGCAATTTAAGGCTTCATTCTTGACTCGTTCGAACTTGAAAACAACTTGTAGCTTCATTTTTGACCCGTTTGTCATGGAAACAACTTGTAAACCCTTGTAGGAGCATTATTGGCTCGTTTGAACATGAAAACAATTCGTTGCAATTTGAGCCTTCATTCTTAACTCGTTCGAACTTGAAAACAACTTATTACTTCATTCTTGACCCGTTTGTACATGGAAACAACTTGTAAACTTTGTAGGATCATTCTTAGCTCGTTTGAACATGAAAACAATTCATAGCAATTTATGGCTTCATTCTTGACTCGTTGGAACTTGAAAACAACTTGTAGCTTCATTCTTGGCCCGTTTGTACATGGATAGAACTTGTAAACTCTTGTAGGATCATTCTTAGCTCGTTTGAACATGAAAACAAATCGTTGCAATTTGAGCCTTGATTCTTGACTCGTTCGAACTTGAAAACAACTTGTAGTTTCATTCTTGACCCGTTTGTACATGGAAACAACTTGTAAACTCTTGTAGGATCATTCTTAGCTCGTTTGAACATGAAAACAATTCATAGCAATTTAAGGCTTCATTCTTGACTCGTTCGAACTTGAAAACAACTTGTAGCTTCATTCTTGACCCGTTTGTACATGGAAACAACTTGTAAACTCTTGTAGGATCATTCTTAGCTCGTTTGAACATGAAAACAATTCATAGCAATTTAAGGCTTCATTCTTGACTCGTTCGAACTTGAAAAGAACTTGTAGCTTCATTCTTTACCCGTTTGTACATGGAAACAACTTGTAAACTCTTGTAGGATCATTCTTAGCTCGTTTGACCATGAAAACAATTCATAGCAATTTAAGGCTTCATTCTTGACTCGTTCGAATTTCAAAACAACTTGTAGCTTCATTCTTGACCCGTTTGTACATGGAAACAACTTGTAAACTCTTTTAGGATCATTCTTAACTAATTTGAACATGAAAATAAGCTGTAACAATTGGAGGCTTCATTCTTGAAAGGGGAGATAGGAGTGAAGGGAAGTAACTCACTGCACTTTCATGTATACTAAGAATGCTAAATGTAATCTCTATGTAATGGTTGATGATAACTCAACAATAGAACAGGACATGTAATAATATGCAGGTGCACAGAAATCTTGGATCACAGAGTTCAATTAAGACAAAGTATCAAGGGATCATCTACAGACTTGAAGCTCACTGGAAGAAGTTCATTAACATGTTCATGCCTCAGTGGAGAATAAAAGATGTTGACATCTATTCAAGGATGTGGAAGCTACAGAAGATTGTCTTAGTCTATGACGATTTTAGTGCATTACAATCGAAGCAACAAGTAAGGTTTGCAAAGAAGAATGTGGAATCATGTTCGGAATCAAGAGCCCCTATCAAGACTAGTCACTTATGAACCAGACCGTTGCATCAAGTGTCAGGACATTGGAGGCAAGCTCTCGTCGGTTAATATGGTTTTAATCAATCTAAAGTTGTTGGTTTTCTTGAGTCATGTGGAGGATCAACAAAGGTGGTAAATCAGTGTTGGAGAAATGCCAGCCTAATGGATAAGAGACAGACGGCACAACCTGATTGGATCTTACTAAAGCTTCACAGATTAGAAGGCCAAATACTTGGACGTGGTGGAGTCACGTATACGGGGCCTAGTATTTGGATAAGGAAGTCTACATAAATTGAAGAGTGGAATGGAAATATTTAATTTAATTAAATAAAGTATTTATTTAATTATTTATATATTTTATAAATAAAGACATTCTTTATTTATATTATATATATTTATTTAAATATTACTTTTACATTAAATATTTCCAAAGGCATACTTGGCACATGACTTTGAAGATGAGATTTGAGTGGACAAGAGTAAAAGGTGGAAAAACAAAAAGTAGCACCTTTTTCAATATATAAAGAAGAAACCCAAGTCTTAATAGGTGTGGTGAGTGTGTGCATTCGGATGAAAAAAAGAAAAGGGGAGAGAGAAAAAAAATTTCTCTCCCCCATGGCCAAACTAAATCTTGAATATATTTGTAGCCATGATTTTCTTTATCATACCACTCCTCTATCTTTCTATTGTAAACACTTGTTAAATCTTGTATAGAAGATAGGGCTGATTTTTATCTCCTTGATCTAGAATTTGTAATATTTTTAGAGGAGCCAAAAATCATTTCTTTGTTGTGTTCTTGAGCTTTTGTTCTTGAACTTGTTGTAGCATCTACTCCACTTCAATGAATATAAAGTTATATTCTTGGATCTTGTTGTGTTGTGTGTTTTGGATGATTTACCGTTCATTATCTTGGTTATTTTAATGGTGTTCTTGAGGTTGAAGAAGATGATGAACAGTACCTGGGTTTGAACCAAAGTAATTTTTATGTTGTCCCAAAAATAAATAAAAGTCAGATTTTTATTTGGGAATCGTATTCACCCCCCCCCCCTCTACGATCTCCAGGACCTAACAATTGGTATCAAAGCTACTCGATTGACATACAAATCGATTGGATCTATTTTTATTTTTGAGATTAAAGAGGGTACAATTGGTTCACTGGACATCCAGAATTTTTTCTGAAACCCGGAATTTTTCTAAGTACAAAATGTTCTAGATGGCCAAGTAGAACATTCCTATGTAGAATATTCGAGATAGATATTCGAGATGGCTAAGTAGAACATTTCTATGTAGAAATTCGACTTGATGTTCGAGATAGTGTCTAACTCGAACATTATCTCAAATATTCTACTTAATGTTCTAGATAGAACCTAAGTAGAAATTCTGGAGTTAGAAATATTTTCTAAGTCAGAAGTTCTACTTAATGTTCTACATAGAGCCTAAGTAGAACATTTCTATGTAGAAATTCTACTTAATGTTCTAGATAGAAACTAAGTAGAAATTCTGGAGTTAGAAATATTTTCTAAGTCAGAAGTTCTACTTAATGTTCTACATAGAGCCTAAGTAGAACATTTCTATGTAGAAATTCTACTTAATGTTCTAGATAGAACCTAAGTAGAAATTCTGGAGTTAGAAATATTTTCTAAGTCAGAAGTTCTACTTAATGTTCTACATAGAGCCTAAGTAGAACATTTCTATGTAGAAATTCGACTTGATGTTCGAGATAGTGTCTAACTCGAACATTATCTCGAATATTCTACTTAATGTTCTAGATAGAACCTAAGTAGAAATTCTGGAGTTAGAAATATTTTCTAAGTCAGAAGTTCTACTTAATGTTCTACATAGAGCCTAAGTAGAACATTTCTATGTAGAAATTCTACTTAATGTTCTAGATAGAACCTAAGTAGAAATTCTGGAGTTAGAAATATTTTCTAAGTCAGAAGTTCTACTTAATGTTCTACATAGAGCCTAAGTAGAACATTTCTATGTAGAATTTCTACTTGATGTTCTAGATAGAGTCTATGTAGAACATTTCTATGTAGAATTTTTTTCTTAGAAGGCTGTTTCAACATGACACATGGCTACATAGTTTAACTTTTATTTAAAACAAAAATTGTTTTTCTCTCAAATTGTTTTTAGTTTAATAATTAATTTAATAATTAAATTTGAATTTAATTATATAAAATATTTTGAAAATAATTTTTAAATTTAAATAATTTATTTTTCAAGTTTATTTTACATCTTGGAAAATATTTTATTTTCTTTTAAATTTTAGAGTCAAATATTTTATATTTTTAATATTCTTAGTTAAGAATTTTATTAATTTAAAAACTAAAATTAATCTTAAAATCCAATTTAATTTCTTTTGAGTTTAACATTCTTAAAAGTATTTTGAGAATTATTTTTGAGGTTTAATAATTTATTTTTTATAGAAGTTTTAATTATAAATCTCATAAAACTTTTTGGAAAATCATTTTGGTTGAAATAATTTATTTTCAAGAATATCTAAGATGACTTGAAAATTTATTATTTTTATATCAAACTTATATTTTCAATCTGTTTTATTTTAATTATAATTGAAACTGTTTTGGATTATAAATTCTATAAAATTCTTTGGAAATTAATTTTGATTTGAAATAATTTCTTTTTCGGGATTATTTAATATACCTTGAAAATTTTGTTATCTCTATATCAAAACTTTCTTTTCGAATTTTATTTTATTTATAATTTGAAATTGAGAAATTTATTATTATTTATCAAAAATGCATTTTCAATTTATTTTGATTATTTAAATTCCTAAAAAAAATTAAATACTTCTGTTTGAACAAAATGTTTTATTAAACGAAACAACAGGAGTTGATTCTTCGTTCGTTGAGGACAAACGAACTGACTGAAGAACATTCTAATGGAGTTGAGACCTGATCTTACCATTGGAGATGTATTTCTACATCGGTCTACTCAGTGGATCATTTGGTTATTGAAAGGGGATTAGTTCATTTAGGGAAGAGTCTTCGATCAGTGGTTTTCGAATCAATATCTGAAGAATTTGAGATTTTGAAAAGGAATTCAGTTTAACGGTCAAAGAACCAAAACAACAATTGAAGATTTGGTTAAAGGACATCAGTGGCAGAAATACACAAGGTTTGATTATCACTGACATATGATAATCAAGGGGTTATTGCTACACATACAAAGAAGAGTGATCTTTTCAAGCAGAACATGAGACATTCTATGTCGGGGTCTTTAAGCAGAACAATCAGGTATCAGTTTGGGTTGAAGCAGGAACATCATTGGTTATTGAGGTCAAATGCAAGGATACTTCCATGAGTGTTAGTAGAATGGAAATTGATTTGGATCAATTGATTATCACTCGAGATGGAATGTTAAGCATCGCACAAGTATACTTTCTAACTAGTTTATACTTGTTTGATTTAATTATAGAGTATTAAGTGCTGAACTGCATTATATTATAAGTTTGATGTAATGCATGTCTCACCTTGATTTCTATATAAATTAGATAACTTATGCTAGTTTGTTAGTGTTGCTTGTTTATCAGTATTTGACTTCATGATTAGATCTTGTGTGATTTAATGCTTGCTTTACGATAATTGATCATGTTAGCATATAGAGTCTTAGGTATTTATAGGGGTACATTTACCGGAAAGAGTATTTGCTGCATGCTAAGTGCCTTGATGTTTACATTGTCTATAATCTGTTTATACTCGCATGGTTGTATTAAATGCTATATCTGATCATGTGCTTGTTAAGATGAGTTTGTTTCTAATTTGGGAATTGCCTAGGGGTCAGTATAATAAACCATGAATTAAATTTTTAAATCTAAATTGACTCAGGTAATTAGAGATAATATAATGTTAAAGTGAACAACAAAGGTGATTTAGAAGAATTAGGAATCTGAGTGATTGATTCTTCTATGACTACATATATGTACGACATGATTCTTATAGACTGCTAGTCCACCTTAAGTTAGGTTGGGATCACTGAGCTCATAGCCAAGACTACTTGTTGAGGCTGATATAGATGAGGAGTGATCAGTCAGATAAGAATGAGCATGTTGAACTTGAATGCTTTGTTGTTAACTATGTTTAGAAATATCTCTAACCCTTGGACTCAATCAAATTGAGGACCACGTGTCTTAATCATTTGTGAATGCAGAGTATCTTTCAACATGTACAAGTTATATATCTCTGACATTTTCATGTTCGAGGCATGTAACTACTTTTGCTTTGGTATTCAAATGGTTAAGCAAGGTTACCTATTTTTCTTGAATGATTTGAAGCACAATATTAAGAAAGACCTAGGGGATTCTTTGTGAAGGGTTTCCTAATATCAGTTCGACGATGAACAGTATTGATCGGGGTCAAGAGAAATAGAAGCTCACTCTACTGGAAGTGAGGTTACTGCTGACACGAAATTTAATGCTTATGATGAAGTCAACTATTCGTTGAAGTTTATCAGAATGGAGTTAGCTGCAACAACAAGTGATGCTCTCAAACTTAGTTTATCAACTAATACTTGGTTTATCAAGATAACGGATTCGACGGTAAAGATGAAGTTGGTGAGAAAGGACTACTTCTAATGAAATTCTTTTAAGAAGGACATTAGTGAAGTATGTCAGTTGAAGGGAAGTCAAGTCAAAGGCTACCCTGTTTAGTTTTGGTGTTTGTTCATGCATTCGATAGATGAAGCATCTCAGTGATTAATCACATTCAAAGGATTAGGCAGATTGTTGTAAGAACACTTTGAGGGCAGGTAATGGAATTTGTTGACGAACGAAGTTCTATGTTATGTCTGCACTGAAAGAAGTATTCTAGAGTAAAGTTCAGTTTCCGGACTTCATGACCAAATGGAGGAGTTGATAGGGAAATCCAGACCTTGAGTGGAATTACAAGGATAATGGATAGAGTTAAGGTTTCCTATTCACTACGGCTGAATCAGTTGACACAGCAAGTCTAATCAGCAAATGTAAAGAGAAGACATCAAGTAAGATTAATCATGCCTGAAGTCACATGGTGTGATGGAAGGCTATCTTATTTGGAGTTAAGAGCTTACACAGAGTCTGTGATTGATTTAAGATGATCTAGATGCAGTGAACAACATCATCAAGCTCCCTAGCATTCGTTTGATTTTAGCTCTGAATTTCTAAAGGTTGACATCCTGTTTAGGGCTCAAGATCAGATGACACCAGATGAAGAAAAGCTGCAAGCAGCATCACAGGGGGAGCATCAGTAAGTTGGATCAACTAGTCGTGTTTGATGCTCAAAGGCTAGCAGTGCTCATTGAGTAAGAGTTGAGATTCTTAGGAGCACTGAGTGATCCAGATTGAGTGATTGCATATTAGAAAGGAAATTGTCAATTTAAAAATAATGCAAGATGATCTCAATCATATTTGAAGAAGACTACTCTACCCACTGAAAATCTAAGGAAACATTAAGGACACATCTGTCATGACAAAGGGTTTTGTGTAACAACATTTCCTAGAGTCAGTTCTTGATGAATCTGGGTAGTAGAGTAGTGATTGGTAGTGCCGTGCATGTATAAGAGTATTTCATTAGTTTTTCTGAGTGAATTCAATGAAGATTGAAGATGCACTAACTAATCAAGATTGAGTAGGGTTCGAATCAAGGAACTAACTCAATTGAACCAGAGGCAGATACACTTAGCACAAGGAATCAATCCACATGAAGACTTGGTATTGATACAGAAGCTGAAGGGTAGTTCGGAGTTTTTGAAGGTTCTACTCTGCTAGTGTCAAGACTACTGGTTTCTAGAGTGTTGAGTGTAGTGAAGCTGCTGCCAAGACCAATATCTACAAGAAAATATTTGGGTGCTGAAGGTAATGCAGTTTCCGTCTGGATGAGCGTGGTATTGTTTCGAGGAATAATGTTAACTGGTAGCTGAAAAGTTATTCCTGTCCAAATAGAGTAAACGTTCGATCTCGAAAGGAGTAAACGTTCGATCTCTCGGGCAAAGAGAAGTAATTGTTCATTCAACGATCATACACCAGTAAAAGCTCTATTGACTAAGGTATGTCACTCTAGTCTAATATTGATTTATTTAAACATAATGTTTATAGAGAGTGTTCATGCTATTTAGATGTCTACAATCTCTAGGAACTGATTAATGTTTGGCGTGTGACCACCCGGGACTCAATATTATCATTATGAGATTACCTATGATCACCCGGGACCTAGGGACCTAACATTGTAGCATCTCTTTGTATAGTCAATTTATATCCAGGATCTCGTACTTTGTGCTGTCATATGTTATTCATGCTATATGTATCAAATGTTTCAGCATAAGTATTTGTATATATTAATTAATTGTAATTTTATTTACTTTTAATTGTTTAATGCTAATATTAATGGAACCACTTAATATGTAGTTTAAGTGATGTAATTCATGTCTTTTGCAAAATCCATTAATATTAGTTGTCATTCTTTTGATATTAGTGATGTCACTTAGAATTTCTGCACTAAGTGACAAAAAGATTATTTCAAAAACACTGATATTGAAAGTAATTTACTACATCGCGAGGGGTTGTCAAAGATCATAAATTTTAAACATTAATATTTAAAGGTATTTGATCTCTGATGCAACTAGTACCTCGAGCTTACATACATTCTGATTGTCATGAGTATTTTCAATATGCTTATGTGATAATTGTTGAGATGTAGTGTAAGAAGTTAAATGCTGTCATTCGGTCAATGTATGTTCAGTGTTTAGCGGATGCTTATTTTTATACTTTAGAATTACCATGATCTATATTACAAAATGTGTTTGTTTCAAGCGACAAATGGTAATTGTCTAGCATAATGTAAGTATCTTATGTGCTTGATTGTTTTGTAGTAAGATGCATTTTTATTACAAAATGATTGAATGATGTTAGTACTTTTGAATGTCTTGTCATTCATATCTTTGATAGTTCATTAGTATTAACATATGTTTTTCATTCTTTAAAACTTGAATGCATAAAGAAATTTCTTGTCTATTTCTTGTGAAAAATGTTTTATCTAAACATGCATTTATTTGCCAGAGAATGAAAAGCCACTAAAAGTTTTTTTTTAATTCCCTTTGAAAGAGAAAATTTCTTGAGGATTATCTTTCTATTTCAAAATCATATATCCTCTCTCACTAAATATTTTGTAATGAAAACTGTTTTCTCTCCACGATTTGTTTAAATAAAGTTACTTGATAACTTATAACTTAGGTTGCATAGTATCAGGCTATTTTATTTGAGTAAATTGTTTTGATCTTGAGGTATCAACTATTGGTAAAACATTTTTCAAAACTCTTGTTAATGTCTGTTTCACATTGACCTGTAGTATTAAAACAATGGTTGTTTGCTTTGGGATTAGTGCCTTGGACTGTATGACTAAAGCATTCATTCGATTTTTTTTAAATGATTTATGTTTTAAGTCGGAGATAATATCCGATAAGAATGAATTGCAAAACAATTTCTGAAAACATACAGTGAGCAAGATGAAATAGATTTGAGTTATTAATCAAAATGTTTTTGTTAAAAGAGTTGGATTTCAATTGGATATTTATCTAAGAGAAATTCAAAAGAACACTTTTGTTAATCTGTTAATTTTTTTTCAAAATTGTGAGTTTATGAAATTTGTCTTAATATTCTTTTACCTATTCTTTATTAATTCCCACATTTTAGCTCTGGTGCATTGTTTCTTGAGGACACATTGCTCTGATGCTATATTTCTGAGAAGAAATAGAGAATAAGTTTAATCATACTCTACCAAATTTTATATAGCTCTGATCAACTCTATCTATTTAGCCGTAATGGCTTGGCCTAAATGGCTATAGGGGAAGGTCTAGAAGTTGAATAATCCATCAATTTCTAACCAAGGCCTTAGTACCAAACACTATCATTCTAATTCAAACTTTCAACCCTTGGTGATATAAGGAACTTATGTAGATTAGCGGTTGTTAAGGGAGATACTGCACTTGATGCAGCAAATAAGGATGAAGTCGGAAGTGCACCCACAGCTCTACCTCTCGAGAAGGAAAGAAGTATACAAATTGTGGTATCTGTAGCTCATCTGTATTCTCTCAAAAGGATGCAGAGCTGAAAAGGCAATTCAACCGTTTCTGAATGAACTCTCTCAACAGGGTGATTTCATTGAAAATTCGCTCGTCAGCCAGAGCACCTTGTAATGAGTCAAGCACACCAAAAGCATTCACGCTGATGGTGATCCTAAAGTTTTTGCTTCTAAGGGATGTTATAGGACCTAACAGTTCTCTAGCCTCTCTTGGGACTAACAATTGTGAGGACACATTGCAAGAAGTGCACATTGTGAGGTATAGGTAAAACCCCTAAACTTCTTTGTTTACCATTCATGGTGAATGAAGTTGTTGAGCCACCTTCACAGGTATTTGAGGGAAACTTTGATTTCTTGCCATATATTAGAATCCTTGTCAACCTTCCTAGGAGGAACAGTCCTAGTTCCCTAACGGGATTTCACATCCGCAGAGCAATCTGTTGATGTTGAGAGGCAATCACTAACAGTTTTCCATGACTGAAAATAGTGAGTTAATTCATCTTCACAGGTGATTGAGAGAGATGTTTGTACACGTCTACTCTCCCAGGAATTCAAATTCTGGAATACATGGATCACTCAAAACTTAAAGGCATATCACCGTCAACGATCCAGTGCATGGATTTGCATATGGGGAGTCGGTTGATGCTTAGATAGCTGCTAGTACGCATACCACATTCAACGATCCAGTGCATGGATTTGCATATGGGGAGATTGTTGATGCTGAAAGTAGCTGAGCAACAACTCGTAGACTATGATTCAGTTGGTTTACCAATTTGATGAGTCTTTTGAGGATTAGGGTATTGGGATTTCAGTCACTCCTGGAATCTGTTGAAGAGATTCTTTTCTGGAAGACAAGCTGAAGAAGAGTCTAGCTGAAGCTTAGTGGGAATGTCCAAACTATTATCTTTAGGTCTATTAATTCATGTTGTTCTCAATCTCAAAGGGGGAGACATTAATTTTTAGACCTAAGGAGGATTTTATGTTCAATTGGAGGAGAGTTTCTTATTCGATTGGATGTAGATGATACTTTTATTGTTTTAAAGGATATTCTCAACTAAGGGGGAGAATTTGGTGATACAAGAAACAAAATCTGTCAATCCTATCTTGTGGAGGTTACTTAGAGGATATCTAAAGACACAAGGGTGGATTGGAGCTTGCATGAACTAAGGAGGAGACTTAGATAAAATTGAAACCTTAGTGATGCAAGGGAGAAATTACTAAGGGGGAGTTTCTTAGTAATTGGTTGGAGCCTAATCCCTAAAGGTATTGTAGATTTAACTGTTTTTTCGTCTGAAGTGGAGAAGTTACTTGTCGTACTAAGGGGAATAAGTTATGGAGAATCTTAACATCTTGGTTTGCAGTGCTATATCTTATTCTGAAAAGATATCTAAAGGATTTTTGCTCTCTTTGTTTGAAGATCTGTCCTTGGAACATTCTTAGGAGAGGTTCGGCAGAAGAATTCTTTCTAGCACGATCAATGAATGAAAATGAAGATTTCTTTGAAGAGTATCAACTCAGGGGGAGTTTTTGCTAAGTAGAAGTTTTCTGGGTAAAGAAGAATGTGAAGGAGATTTTCAAGGGGCATCTAAGAAGTGTCCAAGTGTGTTCTATTTCTTGTTTCAGTGATAGATGGAGTCAGTGGAGTAGTGCAGGGAAGAAAGAAAAATATGTTTCTTGGAAATAGAACATCCTGAAGAAAAAGAGGAAGTGACTTTCATTCAAAGAGAGAACAACCTTAAGGGGAGAATGAGTTGACCTCTTATGGGGAATATAGAGAGCTGTATGTTCTAGTTCGAATTGCAAGATGAACAAGAATGATTGTTCAGAAGTCTTTACTAATGATTTGTTTCTTTATTGAAAGAACCCCATCTTTGAAGAACATTGAAGTGGAGGAAGCTAAAGGAAAATGAAATTCAGAAATTCATCATTCATTTTCAGCAACTCAGGAAATCTGGATTTAACTGATTATATCTTTCCAGAACCTTTTGTATATTATTTTCATGTCCAGTACTTTAATTGTTTCTTGTATGTTAGTTGAGTTATCCTCTAGTAGTTAATTTTATTTAATTGCTTTTGGGGGAGATTGTAAAGGGAAATAGTATTTGATTGCTATTCCATATCAACCAAATAGGGGGAGATTGAAAGGGGAGATAGGAGTGAAGGGAAGTAACTCACTGCACTTTCATGTATACTAAGAATGCTAAATGTAATCTCTATGTAATGGTTGATGATAACTCAACAATAGAACAGGACATGTAATAATATGCAGGTGCACAGAAATCTTGGATCACAGAGTTCAATTAAGACAAAGTATCAAAGGATCATCTACAGACTTGAAGCTCACTGGAAGAAGTTCATTAACATGTTCATGCCTCAGTGGAGAATAAAAGATGTTGACATCTATTCAAGGATGTGGAAGCTACAGAAGATTGTCTTAGTCTATGACGATTTTAGTGCATTACAATCGAAGCAACAAGTAAGGTTTGCAAAGAAGAATGTGGAATCATGTTCGGAATCAAGAGCCCCTATCAAGACTAGTCACTTATGAACCAGACCGTTGCATCAAGTGTCAGGACATTGGAGGCAAGCTCTCGTCGGTTAATATGGTTTTAATCAATCTAAAGTTGTTGGTTTTCTTGAGTCATGTGGAGGATCAACAAAGGTGGTAAATCAGTGTTGGAGAAATGCCAGCCTAATGGATAAGAGACAGACGGCACAACCTGATTGGATCTTACTAAAGCTTCACAGATTAGAAGGCCAAATACTTGGACGTGGTGGAGTCACGTATACGGGGCCTAGTATTTGGATAAGGAAGTCTACATAAATTGAAGAGTGGAATGGAAATATTTAATTTAATTAAATAAAATATTTATTTAATTATTTATATATTTTATAAATAAAGACATTCTTTATTTATATTATATATATTTATTTAAATATTACTTTTACATTAAATATTTCCAAAGGCATACTTGGCACATGACTTTGAAGATGAGATTTGAGTGGACAAGAGTAAAAGGTGGAAAAACAAAAAGTAGCACCTTTTTCAATATATAAAGAAGAAACCCAAGTCTTAATAGGTGTGGTGAGTGTGTGCATTCGGATGAAAAAAAGGAAAGGGGAGAGAGAGAAAAAATTTCTCTCCCCCATGGCCAAACTAAATCTTGAATATATTTATAGCCATGATTTTCTTTATCATACCACTCCTCTATCTTTCTATTGTAAACACTTGTTAAATCTTGTATAGAAGATAGGGCTGATTTTTATCTCCTTGATCTAGAATTTGTAATATTTTTAGAGGAGCCAAAAATCATTTCTTTGTTGTGTTCTTGAGCTTTTGTTCTTGAACTTGTTGTAGCATCTATCCCACTTCAATGAATATAAAGTTATATTCTTGGATCTTGTTGTGTTGTGTGTTTTGGATGATTTACCGTTCATTATCTTGGTTATTTTAATGGTGTTCTTGAGGTTGAAGAAGATGATGAACAGTACCTGGGTTTGAACCAAAGTAATTTTTATGTTGTCCCAAAAATAAATAAAAGTCAGATTTTTATTTGGGAATCGTATTCACCCCCCCCTCTACGATCTCCAGGACCTAACAATTCTTAACTCGTTCAAACTTGAAAACAACTTGTATCTTCATTCTTGACCCGTTTGTACATGGATACAACTTGTAAACTCTTGTAGGATCATTCTTAGCTCGATTGAAGATGAAAACAAATCGTTGCAATTTGAGCCTTGATTCTTGACTCGTTCGAACTTGAAAACAACTTGTAGTTTCATTCTTGACCCGTTTGTACATGGAAACAACTTGTAAACTCTTGTAGGATCATTCTTAGCTCGTTTGAACATGAAAACAATTCATAGCAATTTAAGGCTTCATTCTTGACTCGTTCGAACTTGAAAACAACTTGTAGCTTCATTTTTGACCCGTTTGTACATGGAAACAACTTGTAAACCCTTGTAGGAGCATTATTGGCTCGTTTGAACATGAAAACAATTCGTTGCAATTTGAGCCTTCATTCTTGACTCGTTCGAACTTGAAAACAACTTATTACTTCATTCTTGACCCGTTTGTACATGGAAACAACTTGTAAACTTTGTAGGATCATTCTTAGCTCGTTTGAACATGAAAACAAATCGTTGCAATTTAAGGCTTCATTCTTGACTCGTTCAAACTTGAAAACAACTTGTAGCTTCATTCTTGACCCGTTTGTACACGGATAGAACTTGTAAACTCTTGTAGGATCATTCTTAGCTCGTTTGAACATTAAAACAATTCATAGCAATTTAAGGCTTCATTCTTGACTCGTTCAAACTTGAAAACAACTTGTAGCTTCATTCTTGACCCGTTTGTACATGGAAACAACTTGTAAACTCTTTTAGGATCATTCTTAACTAATTTGAACATGAAAATAAGTTGTAACAATTGGAGGCTTCATTCTTCACTCGTTCAAACTTGAAAACAACTTGAATCTTCATTCTTGACCCGTTTGAACATGGATACAACTTGTAAACTCTTGTAGGATCATTCTTAGCTCGTTTGAAGATGAAAACAAATCGTTGCAATTTGAGCCTTGATTCTTGACTCGTTCGAACTTGAAAACAACTTGTAGTTTCATTCTTGACCCGTTTGTACATGGAAACAACTTGTAAACTCTTGTAGGATCATTCTTAGCTCGTTTGAACATGAAAACAATTCATAGCAATTTAAGGCTTCATTCTTGACTGGTTCAAACTTGAAAACAACTTGTAGCTTCATTCTTGACCCGTTTGTACATGGAAACAACTTGTAAACTCTTGTAGGATAATTCTTAGCTCGTTTGAACATGAAAACAATTCATAGCAATTTATGGCTTCATTCTTGACTCGTTCGAACTTGAAAACAACTTGTAGCTTCATTCTTGACCCGTTTGTACATGAAAACAATTCGTTGCAATTTGAGCCTTCATTCTTGACTCGTTCGAACTTGAAAACAACTTGTAGCTTCATTCTTGACCTGTTTGTACATGAAAACAACTTGTAAACTCTTGTAGGATCATTCTTAACTCTTTTGAACATGAAAAAAATTCGTAGCAATTTCAGGCTTCATTCTTCACTCGTTCGAACATTAAAACAACTTGTAGCTTCATTCTTGACCCGTTTGTACATGGAAACAACTTGTAAACTCTTGTAGGATCATTCTTAGCTCGTTTGAACATGAAAACAATTCATAGCAATTTAAGGCTTCATTCTTGACTCGTTGGAACTTGAAAACAACTTGTAGCTTCATTCTTGACCCGTTTGTACATGGAAACAACTTGTAAACACTTGTAGGATCATTCTTAGCTCGTTTGAACATGAAAACAATTCATAGCAATTTAAGGCTTCATTCTTGACTCGTTCGAACTTGAAAACAACTTGTAGCTTCATTCTTGACCCGTTTGTACATGGAAACAACTTGTAAACTCTTGTAGGATCATTCTTAGCTCGTTTGAACATGAAAACAATTCATAGCAATTTAAGGCTTCATTCTTGACTCGTTCGAACTTGAAAACAACTTGTAGCTTCATTCTTGACCCGTTTGTACATGGAAACAACTTGTAAACTCTTGTCGGAACATTCTTAGCTCATTTGAACATGAAAACAATTCATAGCAATTTAAGGCTTCATTCTTGACTCGTTCGAACTTCAAAACAACTTGTAGCTTCATTCTTGACCCGTTTGTACATGGAAACAACTTGTAAACCCTTCTAGGATCATTCTTAGCTCGTTTGACCATGAAAACAATTCATAGCAATTTAAGGCTTCATTCTTCACTCGTTCGAACTTGAAAACAACTTGTAGTTTCATTCTTGACCCGTTTGTACATGGAAACAACTTGTAAACTCTTGTAGGATCATTCTTAGCTCGTTTAAACATGAAAACAATTCATAGCAATTTAAGGCTTCATTCTTGACTCGTTCGAACTTGAAAAGAACTTGTAGCTTCATTCTTGACCCGTTTGTACATGGAAACAACTTGTAAACTCTTGTAGGATCATTCTTAGCTCGTTTGAACATGAAAACAATTCATAGCAATTTAAGGCTTCATTCTTGACTCGTTCGAACTTGAAAACAACTTGTAGCTTCATTTTTGACCCGTTTGTACATGGAAACAACTTGTAAACCCTTGTAGGAGCATTATTGGCTCGTTTGAACATGAAAACAATTCGTTGCAATTTGAGCCTTCATTCTTGACTCGTTCGAACTTGAAAACAACTTATTACTTCATTCTTGACCCGTTTGTACATGGAAATAACTTGTAAACTTTGTAGGATCATTCTTAGCTCGTTTGAACATGAAAACAATTCATAGCAATTTATGGCTTCATTCTTGACTCGTTGGAACTTGAAAACAACTTGTAGCTTCATTCTTGACCCGTTTGTACATGGATAGAACTTGTAAACTCTTGTAGGATCATTCTTAGCTCGTTTGAACATTAAAACAATTCATAGAAATTTAAGGCTTCATTCTTGACTCGTTCAAACTTGAAAACAACTTGTAGCTTCATTCTTGACCCGTTTGTACACGGATAGAACTTGTAAACTCTTGTAGGATCATTCTTAGCTCGTTTGAACATTAAAACAATTCATAGCAATTTAAGGCTTCATTCTTGACTCGTTCAAACTTGAAAACAACTTGTAGCTTCATTCTTGACCCGTTTGTACATGGAAACAACTTGTAAACTCTTTTAGGATCATTCTTAACTAATTTGAACATGAAAATAAGTTGTAACAATTGGAGGTTTCATTCTTCACTCGTTCAAACTTGAAAACAACTTGAATCTTCATTCTTGACCCGTTTGAACATGGATACAACTTGTAAACTCTTGTAGGATCATTCTTAGCTCGTTTGAAGATGAAAACAAATCGTTGCAATTTGAGCCTTCATTCTTGACTCGTTCGAACTTGAAAACAACTTGTAGTTTCATTCTTGACCCGTTTGTACATGGAAACAACTTGTAAACTCTTGTAGGATCATTCTTAGCTCGTTTGAACATGAAAACAATTCATAGCAATTTAAGGCTTCATTCTTGACTGGTTCAAACTTGAAAACAACTTGTAGCTTCATTCTTGACCCGTTTGTACATGGAAACAACTTGTAAACTCTTGTAGGATAATTCTTAGCTCGTTTGAACATGAAAACAATTCATAGCAATTTAAGGCTTCATTCTTGACTCGTTCGAACTTGAAAACAACTTGTAGCTTCATTCTTGACCCGTTTGTACATGAAAACAATTCGTTGCAATTTGAGCCTTCATTCTTGACTCGTTCGAACTTGAAAACAACTTGTAGCTTCATTCTTGACCCGTTTGTACATGAAAACAACTTGTAAACTCTTGTAGGATCATTCTTAACTCTTTTGAACATGAAAAAAATTCGTAGCAATTTCAGGCTTCATTCTTCACTCGTTCGAACATTAAAACAACTTGTAGCTTCATTCTTGACCCGTTTGTACATGGAAACAACTTGTAAACTCTTGTAGGATCATTCTTAGCTCGTTTGAACATGAAAACAATTCATAGCAATTTAAGGCTTCATTCTTGACTCGTTGGAACTTGAAAACAACTTGTAGCTTCATTCTTGACCCGTTTGTACATGGAAACAACTTGTAAACACTTGTAGGATCATTCTTAGCTCGTTTGAACATGAAAACAATTCATAGCAATTTAAGGCTTCATTCTTGACTCGTTCGAACTTGAAAACAACTTGTAGCTTCATTCTTGACCCGTTTGTACATGGAAACAACTTGTAAACTCTTGTAGGATCATTCTTAGCTCGTTTGAACATGAAAACAATTCATAGCAATTTAAGGCTTCATTCTTGACTCGTTCGAACTTGAAAACAACTTGTAGCTTCATTCTTGACCCGTTTGTACATGGAAACAACTTGTAAACTCTTGTAGGAACATTCTTAGCTCATTTGAACATGAAAACAATTCATAGCAATTTAAGGCTTCATTCTTGACTCGTTCGAACTTCAAAACAACTTGTAGCTTCATTCTTGACCCGTTTGTACATGGAAACAACTTGTAAACCCTTCTAGGATCATTCTTAGCTCGTTTGACCATGAAAACAATTCATAGCAATTTAAGGCTTCATTCTTGACTCGTTCGAACTTGAAAACAACTTGTAGTTTCATTCTTGACCCGTTTGTACATGGAAACAACTTGTAAACTCTTGTAGGATCTTTCTTAGCTCGTTTAAACATGAAAACAATTCATAGCAATTTAAGGCTTCATTCTTGACTCGTTCGAACTTGAAAAGAACTTGTAGCTTCATTCTTGACCCGTTTGTACATGGAAACAACTTGTAAACTCTTGTAGGATCATTCTTAGCTCGTTTGAACATGAAAACAATTCATAGCAATTTAAGGCTTCATTCTTGACTCGTTCGAACTTGAAAACAACTTGTAGCTTCATTTTTGACCCGTTTGTACATGGAAACAACTTGTAAACCCTTGTAGGAGCATTATTGGCTCGTTTGAACATGAAAACAATTCGTTGCAATTTGAGCCTTCATTCTTGACTCGTTCGAACTTGAAAACAACTTATTACTTCATTCTTGACCCGTTTGTACATGGAAACAACTTGTAAACTTTGTAGGATCATTCTTAGCTCGTTTGAACATGAAAACAATTCATAGCAATTTATGGCTTCATTCTTGACTCGTTGGAACTTGAAAACAACTTGTAGCTTCATTCTTGACCCGTTTGTACATGGATAGAACTTGTAAACTCTTGTAGGATCATTCTTAGCTCGTTTGAACATTAAAACAATTCATAGAAATTTAAGGCTTCATTCTTGACTCGTTCAAACTTGAAAACAACTTGTAGCTTCATTCTTGACCCGTTTGTACACGGATAGAACTTGTAAACTCTTGTAGGATCATTCTTAGCTCGTTTGAACATTAAAACAATTCATAGCAATTTAAGGCTTCATTCTTGACTCGTTCAAACTTGAAAACAACTTGTAGCTTCATTCTTGACCCGTTTGTACATGGAAACAACTTGTAAACTCTTTTAGGATCATTCTTAACTAATTTGAACATGAAAATAAGTTGTAACAATTGGAGGCTTCATTCTTCACTCGTTCAAACTTGAAAACAACTTGAATCTTCATTCTTGACCCGTTTGAACATGGATACAACTTGTAAACTCTTGTAGGATCATTCTTAGCTCGTTTGAAGATGAAAACAAATCGTTGCAATTTGAGCCTTGATTCTTGACTCGTTCGAACTTGAAAACAACTTGTAGTTTCATTCTTGACCCGTTTGTACATGGAAACAACTTGTAAACTCTTGTAGGATCATTCTTAGCTCGTTTGAACATGAAAACAATTCATAGCAATTTAAGGCTTCATTCTTGACTGGTTCAAACTTGAAAACAACTTGTAGCTTCATTCTTGACCCGTTTGTACATGGAAACAACTTGTAAACTCTTGTAGGATAATTCTTAGCTCGTTTGAACATGAAAACAATTCATAGCAATTTAAGGCTTCATTCTTGACTCGTTCGAACTTGAAAACAACTTGTAGCTTCATTCTTGACCCGTTTGTACATGAAAACAATTCGTTGCAATTTGAGCCTTCATTCTTGACTCGTTCGAACTTGAAAACAACTTGTAGCTTCATTCTTGACCCGTTTGTACATGAAAACAACTTGTAAACTCTTGTAGGATCATTCTTAACTCTTTTGAACATGAAAAAAATTCGTAGCAATTTCAGGCTTCATTCTTCACTCGTTCGAACATTAAAACAACTTGTAGCTTCATTCTTGACCCGTTTGTACATGGAAACAACTTGTAAACTCTTGTAGGATCATTCTTAGCTCGTTTGAACATGAAAACAATTCATAGCAATTTAAGGCTTCATTCTTGACTCGTTGGAACTTGAAAACAACTTGTAGCTTCATTCTTGACCCGTTTGTACATGGAAACAACTTGTAAACACTTGTAGGATCATTCTTAGCTCGTTTGAACATGAAAACAATTCATAGCAATTTAAGGCTTCATTCTTGACTCGTTCGAACTTGAAAACAACTTGTAGCTTCATTCTTGACCCGTTTGTACATGGAAACAACTTGTAAACTCTTGTAGGATCATTCTTAGCTCATTTGAACATGAAAACAATTCATAGCAATTTAAGGCTTCATTCTTGACTCGTTCGAACTTCAAAACAACTTGTAGCTTCATTCTTGACCCGTATGTACATGGAAACAACTTGTAAACCCTTGTAGGAGCATTATTGGCTCGTTTGAACATGAAAACAATTCGTTGCAATTTGAGCCTTCATTCTTGACTCGTTCGAACTTGAAAACAACTTATTACTTCATTCTTGACCCGTTTGTACATGGAAACAACTTGTAAACTCTTGTAGGATCATTCTTAGCTCGTTTGAACATGAAAACAATTCATAGCAATTTAAGGCTTCATTCTTGACTCGTTGGAACTTGAAAACAACTTGTAGCTTCATTCTTGACCCATTTGTCCATGGATAGAACTTGTAAACTCTTGTAGGATCATTCTTAGCTCATTTGAACATGAAAACAAATCGTTGCAATTTGAGCCTTGATTCTTGACTCGTTCGAACTTGAAAACAACTTGTAGTTTCATTCTTGACCCGTTTGTACATGGAAACAACTTGTAAACTCTTGTAGGATCATTCTTAGCTCGTTTGAACATGAAAACAATTCATAGCAATTTAAGGCTTCATTCTTGACTCGTTCGAACTTGAAAACAACTTGTAGCTTCATTCTTGACCCGTTTGTACATGGAAACAACTTGTAAACTCTTGTAGGAACATTCTTAGCTCATTTGAACATGAAAACAATTCATAGCAATTTAAGGCTTCATTCTTGACTCGTTCGAACTTCAAAACAACTTGTAGCTTCATTCTTGACCCGTTTGTACATGGAAATAACTTGTAAACCCTTCTAGGATCATTCTTAGCTCGTTTGACCATGAAAACAATACATAGCAATTTAAGGCTTCATTCTTGACTCGTTCGAACTTGAAAACAACTTGTAGTTTCATTCTTGACCCGTTTGTACATGGAAACAACTTGTAAACTCTTGTAGGATCATTCTTAGCTCGTTTAAACATGAAAACAATTCATAGCAATTTAAGGCTTCATTCTTGACTCGTTCGAACTTGAAAAGAACTTGTAGCTTCATTCTTGACCCGTTTGTACATGGAAACAACTTGTAAACTCTTGTAGGATCATTCTTAGCTCGTTTGAACATGAAAACAATTCATAGCAATTTAAGGCTTCATTCTTGACTCGTTCGAACTTGAAAACAACTTGTAGCTTCATTTTTGACCCGTTTGTACATGGAAACAACTTGTAAACCCTTGTAGGAGCATTATTGGCTCGTTTGAACATGAAAACAATTCGTTGCAATTTGAGCCTTCATTCTTGACTCGTTCGAACTTGAAAACAACTTATTACTTCATTCTTGACCCGTTTGTACATGGAAACAACTTGTAAACTTTGTAGGATCATTCTTAGCTCGTTTGAACATGAAAACAATTCATAGCAATTTATGGCTTCATTCTTGACTCGTTGGAACTTGAAAACAACTTGTAGCTTCATTCTTGACCCGTTTGTACATGGATAGAACTTGTAAACTCTTGTAGGATCATTCTTAGCTCGTTTGAACATTAAAACAATTCATAGAAATTTAAGGCTTCATTCTTGACTCGTTCAAACTTGAAAACAACTTGTAGCTTCATTCTTGACCCGTTTGTACACGGATAGAACTTGTAAACTCTTGTAGGATCATTCTTAGCTCGTTTGAACATTAAAACAATTCATAGCAATTTAAGGCTTCATTCTTGACTCGTTCAAACTTGAAAACAACTTGTAGCTTCATTCTTGACCCGTTTGTACATGGAAACAACTTGTAAACTCTTTTAGGATCATTCTTAACTAATTTGAACATGAAAATAAGTTGTAACAATTGGAGGCTTCATTCTTCACTCGTTCAAACTTGAAAACAACTTAAATCTTCATTCTTGACCCGTTTGAACATGGATACAACTTGTAAACTCTTGTAGGATCATTCTTAGCTCGTTTGAAGATGAAAACAAATCGTTGCAATTTGAGCCTTGATTCTTGACTCGTTCGAACTTGAAAACAACTTGTAGTTTCATTCTTGACCCGTTTGTACATGGAAACAACTTGTAAACTCTTGTAGGATCATTCTTAGCTCGTTTGAACATGAAAACAATTCATAGCAATTTAAGGCTTCATTCTTGACTCGTTGGAACTTGAAAACAACTTGTAGCTTCATTCTTGACCCGTTTGTACATGGAAACAACTTGTAAACTCTTGTAGGATCATTCTTAGCTCGTTTGAACATGAAAACAATTCATAGCAATTTAAGGCTTCATTCTTGACTCGTTCGAACTTGAAAACAACTTGTAGCTTCATTCTTGACCCGTTTGTACATGGAAACAACTTGTAAACTCTTGTAGGAACATTCTTAGCTCATTTGAACATGAAAACAATTCATAGCAATTTAAGGCTTCATTCTTGACTCGTTCGAACTTCAAAACAACTTGTAGCTTCATTCTTGACCCGTTTGTACATGGAAACAACTTGTAAACCCTTGTAGGATCATTCTTAGCTCGTTTGACCATGAAAACAATTCATAGCAATTTAAGGCTTCATTCTTGACTCGTTCGAACTTGAAAACAACTTGTAGTTTCATTCTTGACCCGTTTGTACATGGAAACAACTTGTAAACTCTTGTAGGATCATTCTTAGCTCGTTTAAACATGAAAACAATTCATAGCAAATTAAGGCTTCATTCTTGACTCGTTCGAACTTGAAAAGAACTTGTAGCTTCATTCTTGACCCGTTTGTACATGGAAACAACTTGTAAACTCTTGTAGGATCATTCTTAGCTCGTTTGAACATGAAAACAATTCATAGCAATTTAAGGCTTCAATCTTGACTCGTTCGAACTTGAAAACAACTTGTAGCTTCATTTTTGACCCGTTTGTACATGGAAACAACTTGTAAACCCTTGTAGGAGCATTATTGACTCGTTTGAACATGAAAACAATTCGTTGCAATTTGAGCCTTCATTCTTGACTCGTTCGAACTTGAAAACAACTTATTACTTCATTCTTGACCCGTTTGTACATGGAAACAACTTGTAAACTTTGTAGGATCATTCTTAGCTCGTTTGAACATGAAAACAATTCATAGCAATTTATGGCTTCATTCTTGACTCGTTGGAACTTGAAAACAACTTGTAGCTTCATTCTTGACCCGTTTGTACATGGATAGAACTTGTAAACTCTTGTAGGATCATTCTTAGCTCGTTTGAACATGAAAACAATTCATAGCAATTTAAGGCTTCATTCTTGACTCGTTCAAACTTGAAAACAACTTGTAGTTTCATTCTTGACCCGTTTGTACATGGAAACAACTTGTAAACTCTTGTAGGATCATTCTTAGCTCGTTTGAACATGAAAAAAATTCATAGCAATTTAAGGCTTCATTCTTGACTCGTTCGAACTTCAAAACAACTTGTAGCTTCATTCTTGACCCGTTTGTACATGGAAACAACTTGTAAACCCTTGTAGGATCATTCTTAGCTCGTTTGACCATGAAAACAATTCATAGCAATTTAAGGCTTCAGTCTTGACTCGTTCGAACTTCAAAACAACTTGTAGCTTCATTCTTGACCCGTTTGTACATGGAAACAACTTGTAAACTCTTTTAGGATCATTCTTAACTAATTTGAACATGAAAATAAGTTGTAACAATTGGAGGCTTCATTCTTAACTCGTTCAAACTTGAAAACAACTTGTATCTTCATTCTTGACCCGTTTGAACATGGATACAACTTGTAAACTCTTGTAGGATTATTCTTAGCTCGTTTGAAGATGAAAACAAATCGTTGCAATTTGAGCCTTGATTCTTGACTCGTTCGAACTTGAAAACAACTTGTAGTTTCATTCTTGACCCGTTTGTACATGGAAACAACTTGTAAACTCTTGTAGGATCATTCTTAGCTCGTTTGAACATGAAAACAATTCATAGCAATTTAAGGATTCATTCTTGACTCGTTCGAACTTGAAAACAACTTGTAGTTTCATTCTTGACCCGTTTGTACATGGAAACAACTTGTAAACTCTTGTAGGATCATTCTTAGCTCGTTTGAACATGAAAACAATTCATAGCAATTTAAGGATTCA
Source organism: Oenanthe sinensis (assembly GCA_028671895.1). Classification (NCBI taxonomy): domain Eukaryota; kingdom Viridiplantae; phylum Streptophyta; class Magnoliopsida; order Apiales; family Apiaceae; genus Oenanthe; species Oenanthe sinensis. The sequence goes on along the minus strand of CM053799.1, from coordinate 28,560,770 downwards.
TTCTTGACTCGTTCAAACTTGAAAACAACTTGTAGTTTCATTCTTGACCCGTTTGTACATGGAAACAACTTGTAAACTCTTGTAGGATCATTCTTAGCTCGTTTGAACATGAAAAAAATTCATAGCAATTTAAGGCTTCATTCTTGACTCGTTCGAACTTCAAAACAACTTGTAGCTTCATTCTTGACCCGTTTGTACATGGAAACAACTTGTAAACCCTTGTAGGATCATTCTTAGCTCGTTTGACCATGAAAACAATTCATAGCAATTTAAGGCTTCAGTCTTGACTCGTTCGAACTTCAAAACAACTTGTAGCTTCATTCTTGACCCGTTTGTACATGGAAACAACTTGTAAACTCTTTTAGGATCATTCTTAACTAATTTGAACATGAAAATAAGTTGTAACAATTGGAGGCTTCATTCTTAACTCGTTCAAACTTGAAAACAACTTGTATCTTCATTCTTGACCCGTTTGAACATGGATACAACTTGTAAACTCTTGTAGGATCATTCTTAGCTCGTTTGAAGATGAAAACAAATCGTTGCAATTTGAGCCTTGATTCTTGACTCGTTCGAACTTGAAAACAACTTGTAGTTTCATTCTTGACCCGTTTGTACATGGAAACAACTTGTAAACTCTTGTAGGATCATTCTTAGCTCGTTTGAACATGAAAACAATTCATAGCAATTTAAGGCTTCATTCTTGACTCGTTCGAACTTGAAAACAACTTTTAGCTTCATTTTTGACCCGTTTGTACATGGAAACAACTTGTAAACTCTTGTAGGATCATTCTTAGCTCATTTGAACATGAAAACAATTCATAGCAATATAAGGCTTCATTCTTGACTCGTTCGAACTTCAAAACAACTTGTAGCTTCATTCTTGACCCGTTTGTACATGGAAACAACTTGTAAACTCTTGTAGGATCATTCTTAGCTCGTTTGAAGATGAAAACAAATCGTTGCAATTTGAGCCTTGATTCTTGACTCGTTCGAACTTGAAAATAACTTGTAGTTTCATTCTTGACCCGTTTGTACATGGAAACAACTTGTAAACTCTTGTAGGATCATTCTTAGCTCGTTTGAACATGAAAACAATTCATAGCAATTTAAGGCTTCATTCTTGACTCGTTCGAACTTGAAAACAACTTTTAGCTTCATTTTTGACCCGTTTGTACATGGAAACAACTTGTAAACTCTTGTAGGATCATTCTTAGCTCATTTGAACATGAAAACAATTCATAGCAATATAAGGCTTCATTCTTGACTCGTTCGAACTTCAAAACAACTTGTAGCTTCATTCTTGACCCGTTTGTACATGGAAACAACTTGTAAATTCTTGTAGGATCATTCTTAGCTCGTTTGAAGATGAAAACAAATCGTTGCAATTTGAGCCTTGATTCTTGACTCGTTCGAACTTGAAAACAACTTGTAGTTTCATTCTTGACCCGTTTGTACATGGAAACAACTTGTAAACTCTTGTAGGATCATTCTTAGCTCGTTTGAACATGAAAACAATTCATAGCAATTTAAGGCTTCATTCTTGACTCGTTCGAACTTGAAAACAACTTGTAGTTTCATTTTTGACCCGTTTGTACATGGAAACAACTTGTAAACCCTTGTAGGAGCATTATTGGCTCGTTTGAACATGAAAACAATTCGTTGCAATTTGAGACTTCATTCTTGACTCGTTCGAACTTGAAAACAACTTATTACTTCATTCTTGACCCGTTTGTACATGGAAACAACTTGTAAACTCTTGTATGATCATTCTTAGCTCGTTTGAACATGAAAACAATTCATAGCAATTTAAGGCTTCATTCTTGACTCGTTGGAACTTGAAAACAACTTGTAGCTTCATTCTTGACCCGTTTGTCTATGGATAGAACTTGTAAACTCTTGTAGGATCATTCTTAGCTCGTTTGAACATGAAAACAAATCGTTGCAATTTGAGCCTTGATTCTTGACTCGTTCGAACTTGAAAACAACTTGTAGTTTCATTCTTGACCCGTTTGTACATGGAAACAACTTGTAAACTCTTGTAGGATCATTCTTAGCTCGTTTGAACATGAAAACAATTCATAGCAATTTAAGGATTCATTCTTGACTCGTTCGAACTTGAAAACAACTTGTAGTTTCATTCTTGACCCGTTTGTACATGGAAACAACTTGTAAACTCTTGTAGGATCATTCTTAGCTCGTTTGAACATGAAAACAATTCATAGCAATTTAAGGATTCATTCTTGACTCGTTCAAACTTGAAAACAACTTGTAGTTTCATTCTTGACCCGTTTGTACATGGAAACAACTTGTAAACTCTTGTAGGATCATTCTTAGCTCGTTTGAACATGAAAAAAATTCATAGCAATTTAAGGCTTCATTCTTGACTCGTTCGAACTTCAAAACAACTTGTAGCTTCATTCTTGACCCGTTTGTACATGGAAACAACTTGTAAACCCTTGTAGGATCATTCTTAGCTCGTTTGACCATGAAAACAATTCATAGCAATTTAAGGCTTCAGTCTTGACTCGTTCGAACTTCAAAACAACTTGTAGCTTCATTCTTGACCCGTTTGTACATGGAAACAACTTGTAAACTCTTTTAGGATCATTCTTAACTAATTTGAACATGAAAATAAGTTGTAACAATTGGAGGCTTCATTCTTAACTCGTTCAAACTTGAAAACAACTTGTATCTTCATTCTTGACCCGTTTGAACATGGATACAACTTGTAAACTCTTGTAGGATCATTCTTAGCTCGTTTGAAGATGAAAACAAATCGTTGCAATTTGAGCCTTGATTCTTGACTCGTTCGAACTTGAAAACAACTTGTAGTTTCATTCTTGACCCGTTTGTACATGGAAACAACTTGTAAACTCTTGTAGGATCATTCTTAGCTCGTTTGAACATGAAAACAATTCATAGCAATTTAAGGCTTCATTCTTGACTCGTTCGAACTTGAAAACAACTTTTAGCTTCATTTTTGACCCGTTTGTACATGGAAACAACTTGTAAACTCTTGTAGGATCATTCTTAGCTCATTTGAACATGAAAACAATTCATAGCAATATAAGGCTTCATTCTTGACTCGTTCGAACTTCAAAACAACTTGTAGCTTCATTCTTGACCCGTTTGTACATGGAAACAACTTGTAAACTCTTGTAGGATCATTCTTAGCTCGTTTGAAGATGAAAACAAATCGTTGCAATTTGAGCCTTGATTCTTGACTCGTTCGAACTTGAAAATAACTTGTAGTTTCATTCTTGACCCGTTTGTACATGGAAACAACTTGTAAACTCTTGTAGGATCATTCTTAGCTCGTTTGAACATGAAAACAATTCATAGCAATTTAAGGCTTCATTCTTGACTCGTTCGAACTTGAAAACAACTTTTAGCTTCATTTTTGACCCGTTTGTACATGGAAACAACTTGTAAACTCTTGTAGGATCATTCTTAGCTCATTTGAACATGAAAACAATTCATAGCAATATAAGGCTTCATTCTTGACTCGTTCGAACTTCAAAACAACTTGTAGCTTCATTCTTGACCCGTTTGTACATGGAAACAACTTGTAAATTCTTGTAGGATCATTCTTAGCTCGTTTGAAGATGAAAACAAATCGTTGCAATTTGAGCCTTGATTCTTGACTCGTTCGAACTTGAAAATAACTTGTAGTTTCATTCTTGACCCGTTTGTACATGGAAACAACTTGTAAACTCTTGTAGGATCATTCTTAGCTCGTTTGAACATGAAAACAATTCATAGCAATTTAAGGCTTCATTCTTGACTCGTTCGAACTTGAAAACAACTTTTAGCTTCATTTTTGACCCGTTTGTACATGGAAACAACTTGTAAACTCTTGTAGGATCATTCTTAGCTCATTTGAACATGAAAACAATTCATAGCAATATAAGGCTTCATTCTTGACTCGTTCGAACTTCAAAACAACTTGTAGCTTCATTCTTGACCCGTTTGTACATGGAAACAACTTGTAAATTCTTGTAGGATCATTCTTAGCTCGTTTGAAGATGAAAACAAATCGTTGCAATTTGAGCCTTGATTCTTGACTCGTTCGAACTTGAAAACAACTTGTAGTTTCATTCTTGACCCGTTTGTACATGGAAACAACTTGTAAACTCTTGTAGGATCATTCTTAGCTCGTTTGAACATGAAAACAATTCATAGCAATTTAAGGCTTCATTCTTGACTCGTTCGAACTTGAAAACAACTTGTAGTTTCATTTTTGACCCGTTTGTACATGGAAACAACTTGTAAACCCTTGTAGGAGCATTATTGGCTCGTTTGAACATGAAAACAATTCGTTGCAATTTGAGACTTCATTCTTGACTCGTTCGAACTTGAAAACAACTTATTACTTCATTCTTGACCCGTTTGTACATGGAAACAACTTGTAAACTCTTGTAGGATCATTCTTAGCTCGTTTGAACATGAAAACAATTCATAGCAATTTAAGGCTTCATTCTTGACTCGTTGGAACTTGAAAACAACTTGTAGCTTCATTCTTGACCCGTTTGTCTATGGATAGAACTTGTAAACTCTTGTAGGATCATTCTTAGCTCGTTTGAACATGAAAACAAATCGTTGCAATTTGAGCCTTGATTCTTGACTCGTTCGAACTTGAAAACAACTTGTAGTTTCATTCTTGACCCGTTTGTACATGGAAACAACTTGTAAACTCTTGTAGGATCATTCTTAGCTCGTTTGAACATGAAAACAATTCATAGCAATTTAAGGCTTCATTCTTGACTGGTTCAAACTTGAAAACAACTTGTAGCTTCATTCTTGACCCGTTTGCACATGGAAACAACTTGTAAACTCTTGTAGGATAATTCTTAACCCATTTGAACATGAAAACAATTCGTTGCAATTTGAGCCTTCATTCTTGACTCGTTCGAACTTCAAAACAACTTGTAGCTTCATTCTTGACCCGTTTGTACATGGAAACAACTTGTAAACCCTTGTAGGATCATTCTTAGCTCGTTTGACCATGAAAACAATTCATAGCAATTTAAGGCTTCATTCTTGACTCGTTCGAACTTGAAAACAACTTGTAGTTTCATTCTTGACCCGTTTGTACATGGAAACAACTTGTAAACTCTTGTAGGATCATTCTTAGCTCGTTTAAACATGAAAACAATTCATAGCAATTTAAGGCTTCATTCTTGACTCGTTCGAACTTGAAAACAACTTGTAGCTTCATTCTTGACCCGTTTGTACATGGAAACAACTTGTAAACTCTTGTAGGATCATTCTTAGCTCGTTTGAACATGAAAACAATTCATAGCAATTTAAGGCTTCAATCTTGACTCGTTCGAACTTGAAAACAACTTGTAGCTTCATTTTTGACCCGTTTGTACATGGAAACAACTTGTAAACCCTTGTAGGAGCATTATTGACTCGTTTGAACATGAAAACAATTCGTTGCAATTTGAGCCTTCATTCTTGACTCGTTCGAACTTGAAAACAACTTATTACTTCATTCTTGACCCGTTTGTACATGGAAAAAACTTGTAAACTTTGTAGGATCATTCTTAGCTCGTTTGAACATGAAAACAATTCATAGCAATTTATGGCTTCATTCTTGACTCGTTGGAACTTGAAAACAACTTGTAGCTTCATTCTTGACCCGTTTGTACATGGATAGAACTTGTAAACTCTTGTAGGATCATTCTTAGCTCGTTTGAACATGAAAACAATTCATAGCAATTTAAGGCTTCATTCTTGACTCGTTCAAACTTGAAAACAACTTGTAGTTTCATTCTTGACCCGTTTGTACATGGAAACAACTTGTAAACTCTTGTAGGATCATTCTTAGCTCGTTTGAACATGAAAAAAATTCATAGCAATTTAAGGCTTCATTCTTGACTCGTTCGAACTTCAAAACAACTTGTAGCTTCATTCTTGACCCGTTTATACATGGAAACAACTTGTAAACCCTTGTAGGATCATTCTTAGCTCGTTTGACCATGAAAACAATTCATAGCAATTTAAGGCTTCATTCTTGACTCGTTCGAACTTGAAAACAACTTGTAGCTTCATTCTTGACCCGTTTGTACATGAAAACAATTCATAGCAATATAAGGCTTCATTCTTGACTCGTTCGAACTTCAAAACAACTTGTAGCTTCATTCTTGACCCGTTTGTACATGGAAACAACTTGTAAACTCTTGTAGGATCATTCTTAGCTCGTTTGAAGATGAAAACAAATCGTTGCAATTTGAGCCTTGATTCTTGACTCGTTCGAACTTGAAAATAACTTGTAGTTTCATTCTTGACCCGTTTGTACATGGAAACAACTTGTAAACTCTTGTAGGATCATTCTTAGCTCGTTTGAACATGAAAACAATTCATAGTAATTTAAGGCTTCATTCTTGACTCGTTCGAACTTGAAAACAACTTTTAGCTTCATTTTTGACCCGTTTGTACATGGAAACAACTTGTAAACTCTTGTAGGATCATTCTTAGCTCATTTGAACATGAAAACAATTCATAGCAATATAAGGCTTCATTCTTGACTCGTTCGAACTTCAAAACAACTTGTAGCTTCATTCTTGACCCGTTTGTACATGGGAACAACTTGTAAATTCTTGTAGGATCATTCTTAGCTCGTTGGAAGATGAAAACAAATCGTTGCAATTTGAGCCTTGATTCTTGACTCGTTCGAACTTGTAAACAACTTGTAGTTTCATTCTTGACCCGTTTGTACATGGAAACAACTTGTAAACTCTTGTAGGATCATTCTTAGCTCGTTTGAACATGAAAACAATTCATAGCAATTTAAGGCTTCATTCTTGACTCGTTCGAACTTGAAAACAACTTGTAGTTTCATTTTTGACCCGTTTGTACATGGAAACAACTTGTAAACCCTTGTAGGAGCATTATTGGCTCGTTTGAACATGAAAACAATTCGTTGCAATTTGAGACTTCATTCTTGACTCGTTCGAACTTGAAAACAACTTATTACTTCATTCTTGACCCGTTTGTACATGGAAACAACTTGTAAACTCTTGTAGGATCATTCTTAGCTCGTTTGAACATGAAAACAATTCATAGCAATTTAAGGCTTCATTCTTGACTCGTTGGAACTTGAAAACAACTTGTAGCTTCATTCTTGACCCGTTTGTCCATGGATAGAACTTGTAAACTCTTGTAGGATCATTCTTAGCTCGTTTGAACATGAAAACAAATCGTTGCAATTTGAGCCTTGATTCTTGACTCGTTCGAACTTGAAAACAACTTGTAGTTTCATTCTTGACCCGTTTGTACATGGAAACAACTTGTAAACTCTTGTAGGATCATTCTTAGCTCGTTTGAACATGAAAACAATTCATAGCAATTTAAGGCTTCATTCTTGACTGGTTCAAACTTGAAAACAACTTGTAGCTTCATTCTTGACCCGTTTGCACATGGAAACAACTTGTAAACTCTTGTAGGATAATTCTTAACCCATTTGAACATGAAAACAATTCGTTGCAATTTGAGCCTTCATTCTTGACTCGTTCGAACTTGAAAACAACTTGTAGCTTCATTCTTGACCCGTTTGTACATGAAAACAACTTGTAAACTCTTGTAGGATCATTCTTAACTCATTTGAACATGAAAAAAATTCGTAGCAATTTCAGGCTTCATTCTTAACTCGTTCGAACATTAAAACAACTTGTAGCTTCATTCTTGACCCATTTGTACATGGAAACAACTTGTAAACTCTTGTAGGATCATTCTTAGCTCGTTTGAACATGAAAACAATTCATAGCAATTTAAGGCTTCATTCTTGACTCGTTGGAACTTGAAAACAACTTGTAGCTTCATTCTTGACCCGTTTGTACATGGAAACAACTTGTAAACACTTGTAGGATCATTCTTAGCTCGTTTGAACATGAAAACAATTCATAGCAATTTAAGGCTTCATTCTTGACTCGTTCGAACTTGAAAACAACTTGTAGCTTCATTCTTGACCCGTTTGTACATGGAAACAACTTGTAAACTCTTGTAGGATCATTCTTAGCTCATTTGAACATGAAAACAATTCATAGCAATTTAAGGCTTCATTCTTGACTCGTTCGAACTTCAAAACAACTTGTAGCTTCATTCTTGACCCGTTTGTACATGGAAACAACTTGTAAACCCTTGTAGGATCATTCTTAGCTCGTTTGACCATGAAAACAATTCATAGCAATTTAAGGCTTCATTCTTGACTCGTTCGAACTTCAAAACAACTTGTAGCTTCATTCTTGACCCGTTTGTACATGGAAATAACTTGTAAACTCTTGTAGGATCATTCTTAGCTCGTTTGAACATGAAAAAAATTCATAGCAATTTAAGGCTTCATTCTTGACTCGTTCGAACTTCAAAACAACTTGTAGTTTCATTCTTGACCCGTTTGTACATGGAAACAACTTGTAAACTCTTGTAGGATCATTCTTAGCTCGTTTGAACATGAAAAAAATTCATAGCAATTTAAGGCTTCATTCTTGACTCGTTCGAACTTCAAAACAACTTGTAGCTTCATTCTTGACCCGTTTATACATGGAAACAACTTGTAAACCCTTGTAGGATCATTCTTAGCTCGTTTGACCATGAAAACAATTCATAGCAATTTAAGGCTTCATTCTTGACTCGTTCGAACTTGAAAACAACTTGTAGCTTCATTCTTGACCCGTTTGTACATGAAAACAATTCATAGCAATATAAGGCTTCATTCTTGACTCGTTCGAACTTCAAAACAACTTGTAGCTTCATTCTTGACCCGTTTGTACATGGAAACAACTTGTAAACTCTTGTAGGATCATTCTTAGCTCGTTTGAAGATGAAAACAAATCGTTGCAATTTGAGCCTTGATTCTTGACTCGTTCGAACTTGAAAATAACTTGTAGTTTCATTCTTGACCCGTTTGTACATGGAAACAACTTGTAAACTCTTGTAGGATCATTCTTAGCTCGTTTGAACATGAAAACAATTCATAGTAATTTAAGGCTTCATTCTTGACTCGTTCGAACTTGAAAACAACTTTTAGCTTCATTTTTGACCCGTTTGTACATGGAAACAACTTGTAAACTCTTGTAGGATCATTCTTAGCTCATTTGAACATGAAAACAATTCATAGCAATATAAGGCTTCATTCTTGACTCGTTCGAACTTCAAAACAACTTGTAGCTTCATTCTTGACCCGTTTGTACATGGGAACAACTTGTAAATTCTTGTAGGATCATTCTTAGCTCGTTGGAAGATGAAAACAAATCGTTGCAATTTGAGCCTTGATTCTTGACTCGTTCGAACTTGTAAACAACTTGTAGTTTCATTCTTGACCCGTTTGTACATGGAAACAACTTGTAAACTCTTGTAGGATCATTCTTAGCTCGTTTGAACATGAAAACAATTCATAGCAATTTAAGGCTTCATTCTTGACTCGTTCGAACTTGAAAACAACTTGTAGTTTCATTTTTGACCCGTTTGTACATGGAAACAACTTGTAAACCCTTGTAGGAGCATTATTGGCTCGTTTGAACATGAAAACAATTCGTTGCAATTTGAGACTTCATTCTTGACTCGTTCGAACTTGAAAACAACTTATTACTTCATTCTTGACCCGTTTGTACATGGAAACAACTTGTAAACTCTTGTAGGATCATTCTTAGCTCGTTTGAACATGAAAACAATTCATAGCAATTTAAGGCTTCATTCTTGACTCGTTGGAACTTGAAAACAACTTGTAGCTTCATTCTTGACCCGTTTGTCCATGGATAGAACTTGTAAACTCTTGTAGGATCATTCTTAGCTCGTTTGAACATGAAAACAAATCGTTGCAATTTGAGCCTTGATTCTTGACTCGTTCGAACTTGAAAACAACTTGTAGTTTCATTCTTGACCCGTTTGTACATGGAAACAACTTGTAAACTCTTGTAGGATCATTCTTAGCTCGTTTGAACATGAAAACAATTCATAGCAATTTAAGGCTTCATTCTTGACTGGTTCAAACTTGAAAACAACTTGTAGCTTCATTCTTGACCCGTTTGCACATGGAAACAACTTGTAAACTCTTGTAGGATAATTCTTAACCCATTTGAACATGAAAACAATTCGTTGCAATTTGAGCCTTCATTCTTGACTCGTTCGAACTTGAAAACAACTTGTAGCTTCATTCTTGACCCGTTTGTACATGAAAACAACTTGTAAACTCTTGTAGGATCATTCTTAACTCATTTGAACATGAAAAAAATTCGTAGCAATTTCAGGCTTCATTCTTAACTCGTTCGAACATTAAAACAACTTGTAGCTTCATTCTTGACCCATTTGTACATGGAAACAACTTGTAAACTCTTGTAGGATCATTCTTAGCTCGTTTGAACATGAAAACAATTCATAGCAATTTAAGGCTTCATTCTTGACTCGTTGGAACTTGAAAACAACTTGTAGCTTCATTCTTGACCCGTTTGTACATGGAAACAACTTGTAAACACTTGTAGGATCATTCTTAGCTCGTTTGAACATGAAAACAATTCATAGCAATTTAAGGCTTCATTCTTGACTCGTTCGAACTTGAAAACAACTTGTAGCTTCATTCTTGACCCGTTTGTACATGGAAACAACTTGTAAACTCTTGTAGGATCATTCTTAGCTCATTTGAACATGAAAACAATTCATAGCAATTTAAGGCTTCATTCTTGACTCGTTCGAACTTCAAAACAACTTGTAGCTTCATTCTTGACCCGTTTGTACATGGAAACAACTTGTAAACCCTTGTAGGATCATTCTTAGCTCGTTTGACCATGAAAACAATTCATAGCAATTTAAGGCTTCATTCTTGACTCGTTCGAACTTCAAAACAACTTGTAGCTTCATTCTTGACCCGTTTGTACATGGAAATAACTTGTAAACTCTTGTAGGATCATTCTTAGCTCGTTTGAACATGAAAAAAATTCATAGCAATTTAAGGCTTCATTCTTGACTCGTTCGAACTTCAAAACAACTTGTAGCTTCATTCTTGACCCGTTTATACATGGAAACAACTTGTAAACCCTTGTAGGATCATTCTTAGCTCGTTTGACCATGAAAACAATTCATAGCAATTTAAGGCTTCATTCTTGACTCGTTCGAACTTCAAAACAACTTGTAGCTTCATTCTTGACCCGTTTGTACATGGAAACAACTTGTAAACTCTTTTAGGATCATTCTTAACTAATTTGAACATGAAAATAAGTTGTAACAATTGGAGGCTTCATTCTTAACTCGTTCAAACTTGAAAACAACTTGTATCTTCATTCTTGACCCGTTTGAACATGGATACAACTTGTAAACTCTTGTAGGATCATTCTTAGCTCGTTTGAAGATGAAAACAAATCGTTGCAATTTGAGCCTTGATTCTTGACTCGTTCGAACTTGAAAACAACTTGTAGTTTCATTCTTGACCCGTTTGTACATGGAAACAACTTGTAAACTCTTGTAGGATCATTCTTAGCTCGTTTGAACATGAAAACAATTCATAGCAATTTAAGGCTTCATTCTTGACTCGTTCGAACTTGAAAACAACTTTTAGCTTCATTTTTGACCCGTTTGTACATGGAAACAACTTGTAAACTCTTGTAGGATCATTCTTAGCTCATTTGAACATGAAAACAATTCATAGCAATATAAGGCTTCATTCTTGACTCGTTCGAACTTCAAAACAACTTGTAGCTTCATTCTTGACCCGTTTGTACATGGAAACAACTTGTAAACTCTTGTAGGATCATTCTTAGCTCGTTTGAAGATGAAAACAAATCGTTGCAATTTGAGCCTTGATTCTTGACTCGTTCGAACTTGAAAATAACTTGTAGTTTCATTCTTGACCCGTTTGTACATGGAAACAACTTGTAAACTCTTGTAGGATCATTCTTAGCTCGTTTGAACATGAAAACAATTCATAGTAATTTAAGGCTTCATTCTTGACTCGTTCGAACTTGAAAACAACTTTTAGCTTCATTTTTGACCCGTTTGTACATGGAAACAACTTGTAAACTCTTGTAGGATCATTCTTAGCTCATTTGAACATGAAAACAATTCATAGCAATATAAGGCTTCATTCTTGACTCGTTCGAACTTCAAAACAACTTGTAGCTTCATTCTTGACCCGTTTGTACATGGAAACAACTTGTAAATTCTTGTAGGATCATTCTTAGCTCGTTTGAAGATGAAAACAAATCGTTGCAATTTGAGCCTTGATTCTTGACTCGTTCGAACTTGTAAACAACTTGTAGTTTCATTCTTGACCCGTTTGTACATGGAAACAACTTGTAAACTCTTGTAGGATCATTCTTAGCTCGTTTGAACATGAAAACAATTCATAGCAATTTAAGGCTTCATTCTTGACTCGTTCGAACTTGAAAACAACTTGTAGTTTCATTTTTGACCCGTTTGTACATGGAAACAACTTGTAAACCCTTGTAGGAGCATTATTGGCTCGTTTGAACATGAAAACAATTCGTTGCAATTTGAGACTTCATTCTTGACTCGTTCGAACTTGAAAACAACTTATTACTTCATTCTTGACCCGTTTGTACATGGAAACAACTTGTAAACTCTTGTAGGATCATTCTTAGCTCGTTTGAACATGAAAACAATTCATAGCAATTTAAGGCTTCATTCTTGACTCGTTGGAACTTGAAAACAACTTGTAGCTTCATTCTTGACCCGTTTATCCATGGATAGAACTTGTAAACTCTTGTAGGATCATTCTTAGCTCGTTTGAACATGAAAACAAATCGTTGCAATTTGAGCCTTGATTCTTGACTCGTTCGAACTTGAAAACAACTTGTAGTTTCATTCTTGACCCGTTTGTACATGGAAACAACTTGTAAACTCTTGTAGGATCATTCTTAGCTCGTTTGAACATGAAAACAATTCATAGCAATTTAAGGCTTCATTCTTGACTGGTTCAAACTTGAAAACAACTTGTAGCTTCATTCTTGACCCGTTTGCACATGGAAACAACTTGTAAACTCTTGTAGGATAATTCTTAACCCATTTGAACATGAAAACAATTCGTTGCAATTTGAGCCTTCATTCTTGACTCGTTCGAACTTGAAAACAACTTGTAGCTTCATTCTTGACCCGTTTGTACATGAAAACAACTTGTAAACTCTTGTAGGATCATTCTTAACTCATTTGAACATGAAAAAAATTCGTAGCAATTTCAGGCTTCATTCTTAACTCGTTCGAACATTAAAACAACTTGTAGCTTCATTCTTGACCCATTTGTACATGGAAACAACTTGTAAACTCTTGTAGGATCATTCTTAGCTCGTTTGAACATGAAAACAATTCATAGCAATTTAAGGCTTCATTCTTGACTCGTTGGAACTTGAAAACAACTTGTAGCTTCATTCTTGACCCGTTTGTACATGGAAATAACTTGTAAACACTTGTAGGATCATTCTTAGCTCGTTTGAACATGAAAACAATTCATAGCAATTTAAGGCTTCATTCTTGACTCGTTCGAACTTGAAAACAACTTGTAGCTTCATTCTTGACCCGTTTGTACATGGAAACAACTTGTAAACTCTTGTAGGATCATTCTTAGCTCATTTGAACATGAAAACAATTCATAGCAATTTAAGGCTTCATTCTTGACTCGTTCGAACTTCAAAACAACTTGTAGCTTCATTCTTGACCCGTTTGTACATGGAAACAACTTGTAAACCCTTGTAGGATCATTCTTAGCTCGTTTGACCATGAAAACAATTCATAGCAATTTAAGGCTTCATTCTTGACTCGTTCGAACTTCAAAACAACTTGTAGCTTCATTCTTGACCCGTTTGTACATGGAAATAACTTGTAAATTCTTTTAGGATCATTATTAACTAATTTGAACATGAAAATAAGTTGTAACAATTGGAGGCTTCATTCTTAACTCGTTCAAACTTGAAAACAACTTGTATCTTCATTCTTGACCCGTTTGTACATGGATACAACTTGTAAACTCTTGTAGGATCATTCTTAGCTCGTTTGAAGATGAAAACAAATCGTTGCAATTTGAGCCTTGATTCTTGACTCGTTCGAACTTGAAAACAACTTGTAGTTTCATTCTTGACCCGTTTGTACATGGAAACAACTTGTAAACTCTTATAGGATCATTCTTAGCTCGTTTGAACATGAAAACAATTCATAGCAATTTAAGGCTTCATTCTTGACTCGTTCGAACTTGAAAACAACTTGTAGCTTCATTTTTGACCCGTTTGTACATGGAAACAACTTGTAAACCCTTGTAGGAGCATTATTGGCTCGTTTGAACATGAAAACAATTCGTTGCAATTTGAGCCTTCATTCTTGACTCGTTCGAACTTGAAAACAACTTATTACTTCATTCTTGACCCGTTTGTACATGGAAACAACTTGTAAACTTTGTAGGATCATTCTTAGCTCGTTTGAACATGAAAACAATTCATAGCAATTTATGGCTTCATTCTTGACTCGTTGGAACTTGAAAACAACTTGTAGCTTCATTCTTGACCCGTTTGTACATGGATAGAACTTGTAAACTCTTGTAGGATCAGTCTTAGCTCGTTTGAACATGAAAACAATTCATAGCAATTTAAGGCTTCATTCTTGACTCGTTCAAACTTGAAAACAACTTGTAGTTTCATTCTTGACCCGTTTGTACATGGAAACAACTTGTAAACTCTTGTAGGATCATTCTTAGCTCGTTTGAACATGAAAACAATTCATAGCAATTTAAGGCTTCATTCTTGACTCGTTCGAACTTCAAAACAACTTGTAGCTTCATTCTTGACCCGTTTGTACATGGAAACAACTTGTAAACCCTTGTAGGATCATTCTTAGCTCGTTTGAACATGAAAACAATTCATAACAATTTAAGGCTTCATTCTTGACTCGTTCGAACTTGAAAACAACTTGTAGCTTCATTTTTGACCCGTTTGTACATGGAAACAACTTGTAAACTCTTGTAGGATCATTCTTAGCTCGTTTGAAGATGAAAACAAATCGTTGCAATTTGAGCCTTGATTCTTGACTCGTTCGAACTTGAAAACAACTTGTAGTTTCATTCTTGACCTGTTTGTACATGGAAACAACTTGTAAACTCTTGTAGGATCATTCTTAGCTCGTTTGAACATGAAAACAATTCATAGCAATTTAAGGCTTCATTCTTGACTCGTTCGAACTTGAAAACAACTTGTAGCTTCATTTTTGACCCGTTTGTACATGGAAACAACTTGTAAACTCTTGTAGGATCATTCTTAGCTCATTTGAACATGAAAACAATTCATAGCAATTTAAGGCTTCATTCTTGACTCGTTCGAACTTCAAAACAACTTGTAGCTTCATTCTTGACCCGTTTGTACATGGAAACAACTTGTAAACCCTTGTAGGATCATTCTTAGCTCGTTTGACCATGAAAACAATTCATAGCAATTTAAGGCTTCATTCTTGACTCGTTCGAACTTCAAAACAACTTGTAGCTTCATTCTTGACCCGTTTGTACATGGAAATAACTTGTAAACTCTTTTAGGATCATTCTTAACTAATTTGAACATGAAAATAAGTATTAACAATTGGAGGCTTCATTCTTAACTCGTTCAAACTTGAAAACAACTTGTATCTTCATTCTTGACCCGTTTGTACATGGATACAACTTGTAAACTCTTGTAGGATCATTCTTAGCTCGTTTGAAGATGAAAACAAATCGTTGCAATTTGAGCCTTGATTCTTCACTCTTTAGAACTTGAAAACAACTTGTAGTTTCATTCTTGACCCGTTTGTACATGGAAACAACTTGTAAACTCTTGTAGGATCATTCTTAGCTCGTTTGAACATGAAAACAATTCATAGCAATTTAAGGCTTCATTCTTGACTCGTTCGAACTTGAAAACAACTTGTAGCTTCATTTTTGACCCGTTTGTACATGGAAACAACTTGTAAACCCTTGTAGGAGCATTATTGGCTCGTTTGAACATGAAAACAATTCGTTGCAATTTGAGCCTTCATTCTTGACTCGTTCGAACTTGAAAACAACTTATTACTTCATTCTTGACCCGTTTGTACATGGAAACAACTTGTAAATTTTGTAGGATCATTCTTAGCTCGTTTGAACATGAAAACAATTCATAGCAATTTATGGCTTCATTCTTGACTCGTTAGAACTTGAAAACAACTTGTAGCTTCATTCTTGACCCGTTTGTACATGGATAGAACTTGTAAACTCTTGTAGGATCATTCTTAGCTCGTTTGAACATGAAAACAATTCATAGCAATTTAAGGCTTCATTCTTGACTCGTTCAAACTTGAAAACAACTTGTAGTTTCATTCTTGACCCGTTTGTACATGGAAACAACTTGTAAACTCTTGTAGGATCATTCTTAGCTCGTTTGAACATGAAAACAATTCATAGCAATTTAAGGCTTCATTCTTGACTCGTTCGAACTTCAAAACAACTTGTAGCTTCATTCTTGACCCGTTTGTACATGGAAACAACTTGTAAACCCTTGTAGGATCATTCTTAGCTCGTTTGACCATGAAAACAATTCATAGCAATTTAAGGCTTCATTCTTGACTCGTTCGAACTTCAAAACAACTTGTAGCTTCATTCTTGACCCGTTTGTACATGGAAACAACTTGTAAACTCTTTTAGGATCATTCTTAACTAATTTGAACATGAAAATAAGTTGTAACAATTGGAGGCTTCATTCTTAACTCGTTCAAACGTGAAAACAACTTGTATCTTCATTCTTGACCCGTTTGTACATGGATACAACTTGTAAACTCTTGTAGGATCATTCTTAGCTCGTTTGAAGATGAAAACAAAACGTTGCAATTTGAGCCTTGATTCTTGACTCGTTCGAACTTGAAAACACTTGTAGTTTCATTCTTGACCCGATTGTACATGAAAACAACTTGTAAACTCTTGTAGGATCATTCTTAGCTCGTTTGACCATGAAAACAATTCATAGCAATTTAAGGCTTCATTCTTGACTCGTTCGAACTCAAAACAACTTGTAGCTTCATTCTTGACCCGTTTGTACATGGAAACAACTTGTAAACTCTTTTAGGATCATTCTTAACTAATTTAAACATGAAAATAAGTTGTAACAATTGGAGGCTTCATTCTTAACTCGTTCAAACGTGAAAACAACTTGTATCTTCATTCTTGACCCGTTTGTACATGGATACAACTTGTAAACTCTTGTAGGATCATTCTTAGCTCGTTTGAAGATGAAAACAAATCGTTGCAATTTGAGCCTTGATTCTTCACTCTTTAGAACTTGAAAACAACTTGTAGTTTCATTCTTGACCCGTTTGTACATGGAAACAACTTGTAAACTCTTGTAGGATCATTCTTAGCTCGTTTGAACATGAAAACAATTCATAGCAATTTAAGGCTTCATTCTTGACTCGTTCGAACTTGAAAACAACTTGTAGCTTCATTTTTGACCCGTTTGTACATGGAAACAACTTGTAAACCCTTGTAGGAGCATTATTGGCTCGTTTGAACATGAAAACAATTCGTTGCAATTTGAGCCTTCATTCTTGACTCGTTCGAACTTGAAAACAACTTATTACTTCATTCTTGACCCGTTTGTACATGGAAACAACTTGTAAACTTTGTAGGATCATTCTTAGCTCGTTTGAACATGAAAACAATTCATAGCAATTTATGGCTTCATTCTTGACTCGTTAGAACTTGAAAACAACTTGTAGCTTCATTCTTGACCCGTTTGTACATGGATAGAACTTGTAAACTCTTGTAGGATCATTCTTAGCTCGTTTGAACATGAAAACAATTCATAGCAATTTAAGGCTTCATTCTTGACTCGTTCAAACTTGAAAACAACTTGTAGTTTCATTCTTGACCCGTTTGTACATGGAAACAACTTGTAAACTCTTGTAGGATCATTCTTAGCTCGTTTGAACATGAAAACAATTCATAGTAATTTAAGGCTTCATTCTTGACTCGTTCGAACTTGAAAACAACTTTTAGCTTCATTTTTGACCCGTTTGTACATGGAAACAACTTGTAAACTCTTGTAGGATCATTCTTAGCTCATTTGACCATGAAAACAATTCATAGCAATTTAAGGCTTCATTCTTGACTCGTTCGAACTTCAAAACAACTTGTAGCTTCATTTTTGACCCGTTTGTACATGGAAACAACTTGTAAACTCTTTTAGGATCATTCTTAACTAATTTGAACATGAAAATAAGTTGTAACAATTGGAGGCTTCATTCTTAACTCGTTCAAACGTGAAAACAACTTGTATCTTCATTCTTGACCCGTTTGTACATGGATACAACTTGTAAACTCTTGTAGGATCATTCTTAGCTCGTTTGAAGATGAAAACAAATTGTTGCAATTTGAGCCTTGATTCTTGACTCGTTCGAACTTGAAAACACTTGTAGTTTCATTCTTGACCCGATTGTACATGAAAACAACTTGTAAACTCTTGTAGGATCATTCTTAGCTCGTTTGAACATGAAAACAATTCATAGCAATTTAAGGCTTCATTCTTGACTCGTTCGAACTTCAAAACAACTTGTAGCTTCATTCTTGACCCGTTTGTACATGGAAACAACTTGTAAACTCTTGTAGGATCATTCTTAGCTCGTTTGAACATGAAAACAATTCATAGCAATTTAAGGCTTCATTCTTGACTCGTTCGAACTTGAAAACAACTTGTAGCTTCATTTTTGACCCGTTTGTACATGGAAACAACTTGTAAACCCTTGTAGGAGCATTATTGGCTCGTTTGAACATGAAAACAATTCGTTGCAATTTGAGCCTTCATTCTTGACTCGTTCGAACTTGAAA
The DNA here is from genome assembly GCA_028671895.1 of Oenanthe sinensis. Lineage (NCBI taxonomy): Eukaryota > Viridiplantae > Streptophyta > Magnoliopsida > Apiales > Apiaceae > Oenanthe > Oenanthe sinensis. The sequence goes on along the minus strand of CM053799.1, from coordinate 28,541,953 downwards.
ACAACTTATTACTTCATTCTTGACCCGTTTGTACATGGAAACAACTTGTAAACTTTGTAGGATCATTCTTAGCTCGTTTGAACATGAAAACAATTCATAGCAATTTATGGCTTCATTCTTGACTCGTTGGAACTTGAAAACAACTTGTAGCTTCATTCTTGACCCGTTTGTACATGGATAGAACTTGCAAACTCTTGTAGGATCATTCTTAGTTCGTTTGAACATGAAAACAATTCATAGCAATTTAAGGCTTCATTCTTGACTCGTTCAAACTTGAAAACAACTTGTAGTTTCATTCTTGACCCGTTTGTACATGGAAACAACTTATAAACGCTTGTAGGATCATTCTTAGCTCGTTTGAACATGAAAACAATTCATAGCAATTTAAGGCTTCATTCTTGACTCGTTCGAACTTCAAAACAACTTGTAGCTTCATTCTTGACCCGTTTGTACATGGAAACAACTTGTAAACTCTTTTAGGATCATTCTTAACTAATTTAAACATGAAAATAAGTTGTAACAATTGGAGGCTTCATTCTTAACTCGTTCAAACGTGAAAACAACTTGTATCTTCATTCTTGACCCGTTTGTACATGGATACAACTTGTAAACTCTTGTAGGATCATTCTTAGCTCGTTTGAAGATGAAAACAAATCGTTGCAATTTGAGCCTTGATTCTTCACTCTTTAGAACTTGAAAACAACTTGTAGTTTCATTCTTGACCCGTTTGTACATGGAAACAACTTGTAAACTCTTGTAGGATCATTCTTAGCTCGTTTGAACATGAAAACAATTCATAGCAATTTAAGGCTTCATTCTTGACTCGTTCGAACTTGAAAACAACTTGTAGCTTCATTTTTGACCCGTTTGTACATGGAAACAACTTGTAAACCCTTGTAGGAGCATTATTGGCTCGTTTGAACATGAAAACAATTCGTTGCAATTTGAGCCTTCATTCTTGACTCGTTCGAACTTGAAAACAACTTATTACTTCATTCTTGACCCGTTTGTACATGGAAACAACTTGTAAACTTTGTAGGATCATTCTTAGCTCGTTTGAACATGAAAACAATTCATAGCAATTTATGGCTTCATTCTTGACTCGTTAGAACTTGAAAACAACTTGTAGCTTCATTCTTGACCCGTTTGTACATGGATAGAACTTGTAAACTCTTGTAGGATCATTCTTAGCTCGTTTGAACATGAAAACAATTCATAGCAATTTAAGGCTTCATTCTTGACTCGTTCAAACTTGAAAACAACTTGTAGTTTCATTCTTGACCCGTTTGTACATGGAAACAACTTGTAAACTCTTGTAGGATCATTCTTAGCTCGTTTGAACATGAAAACAATTCATAGCAATTTAAGGCTTCATTCTTGACTCGTTCGAACTTCAAAACAACTTGTAGCTTCATTCTTGACCCGTTTGTACATGGAAACAACTTGTAAACCCTTGTAGGATCATTCTTAGCTCGTTTGACCATGAAAACAATTCATAGCAATTTAAGGCTTCATTCTTGACTCGTTCGAACTTCAAAACAACTTGTAGCTTCATTCTTGACCCGTTTGTACATGGAAACAACTTGTAAACTCTTTTAGGATCATTCTTAACTAATTTGAACATGAAAATAAGTTGTAACAATTGGAGGCTTCATTCTTAACTCGTTCAAACGTGAAAACAACTTGTATCTTCATTCTTGACCCGTTTGTACATGGATACAACTTGTAAACTCTTGTAGGATCATTCTTAGCTCGTTTGAAGATGAAAACAAATCGTTGCAATTTGAGCCTTGATTCTTGACTCGTTCGAACTTGAAAACACTTGTAGTTTCATTCTTGACCCGATTGTACATGAAAACAACTTGTAAACTCTTGTAGGATCATTCTTAGCTCGTTTGACCATGAAAACAATTCATAGCAATTTAAGGCTTCATTCTTGACTCGTTCGAACTCAAAACAACTTGTAGCTTCATTCTTGACCCGTTTGTACATGGAAACAACTTGTAAACTCTTTTAGGATCATTCTTAACTAATTTAAACATGAAAATAAGTTGTAACAATTGGAGGCTTCATTCTTAACTCGTTCAAACGTGAAAACAACTTGTATCTTCATTCTTGACCCGTTTGTACATGGATACAACTTGTAAACTCTTGTAGGATCATTCTTAGCTCGTTTGAAGATGAAAACAAATCGTTGCAATTTGAGCCTTGATTCTTCACTCTTTAGAACTTGAAAACAACTTGTAGTTTCATTCTTGACCCGTTTGTACATGGAAACAACTTGTAAACTCTTGTAGGATCATTCTTAGCTCGTTTGAACATGAAAACAATTCATAGCAATTTAAGGCTTCATTCTTGACTCGTTCGAACTTGAAAACAACTTGTAGCTTCATTTTTGACCCGTTTGTACATGGAAACAACTTGTAAACCCTTGTAGGAGCATTATTGGCTCGTTTGAACATGAAAACAATTCGTTGCAATTTGAGCCTTCATTCTTGACTCGTTCGAACTTGAAAACAACTTATTACTTCATTCTTGACCCGTTTGTACATGGAAACAACTTGTAAACTTTGTAGGATCATTCTTAGCTCGTTTGAACATGAAAACAATTCATAGCAATTTATGGCTTCATTCTTGACTCGTTAGAACTTGAAAACAACTTGTAGCTTCATTCTTGACCCGTTTGTACATGGATAGAACTTGTAAACTCTTGTAGGATCATTCTTAGCTCGTTTGAACATGAAAACAATTCATAGCAATCTAAGGCTTCATTCTTGACTCGTTCAAACTTGAAAACAACTTGTAGTTTCATTCTTGACCCGTTTGTACATGGAAACAACTTGTAAACTCTTGTAGGATCATTCTTAGCTCGTTTGAACATGAAAACAATTCATAGCAATTTAAGGCTTCATTCTTGACTCGTTCGAACTTGAAAACAACTTTTAGCTTCATTTTTGACCCGTTTGTACATGGAAACAACTTGTAAACTCTTGTAGGATCATTCTTAGCTCCTTTGACCATGAAAACAATTCATAGCAATTTAAGGCTTCATTCTTGACTCGTTCGAACTTCAAAACAACTTGTAGCTTCATTTTTGACCCGTTTGTACATGGAAACAACTTGTAAACTCTTTTAGGATCATTCTTAACTAATTTGAACATGAAAATAAGTTGTAACAATTGGAGGCTTCATTCTTAACTCGTTCAAACGTGAAAACAACTTGTATCTTCATTCTTGACCCGTTTGTACATGGATACAACTTGTAAACTCTTGTAGGATCATTCTTAGCTCGTTTGAAGATGAAAACAAATCGTTGCAATTTGAGCCTTGATTCTTGACTCGTTCGAACTTGAAAACACTTGTAGTTTCATTCTTGACCCGATTGTACATGAAAACAACTTGTAAACTCTTGTAGGATCATTCTTAGCTCGTTTGAACATGAAAACAATTCATAGCAATTTAAGGCTTCATTCTTGACTCGTTCGAACTTCAAAACAACTTGTAGCTTCATTCTTGACCCGTTTGTACATGGAAACAACTTGTAAACTCTTGTAGGATCATTCTTAGCTCGTTTGAACATGAAAACAATTCATAGCAATTTAAGGCTTCATTCTTGACTCGTTCGAACTTGAAAACAACTTGTAGCTTCATTTTTGACCCGTTTGTACATGGAAACAACTTGTAAACCCTTGTAGGAGCATTATTGGCTCGTTTGAACATGAAAACAATTCGTTGCAATTTGAGCCTTCATTCTTGACTCGTTCGAACTTCAAAACAACTTATTACTTCATTCTTGACCCGTTTGTACATGGAAACAACTTGTAAACTTTGTAGGATCATTCTTAGCTCGTTTGAACATGAAAACAATTCATAGCAATTTATGGCTTCATTCTTGACTCGTTGGAACTTGAAAACAACTTGTAGCTTCATTCTTGACCCGTTTGTACATGGATAGAACTTGCAAACTCTTGTAGGATCATTCTTAGTTCGTTTGAACATGAAAACAATTCATAGCAATTTAAGGCTTCATTCTTGACTCGTTCAAACTTGAAAACAACTTGTAGTTTCATTCTTGACCCGTTTGTACATGGAAACAACTTATAAACGCTTGTAGGATCATTCTTAGCTCGTTTGAACATGAAAACAATTCATAGCAATTTAAGGCTTCATTCTTGACTCGTTCGAACTTCAAAACAACTTGTAGCTTCATTCTTGACCCGTTTGTACATGGAAACAACTTGTAAACTCTTTTAGGATCATTCTTAACTAATTTGAACATGAAAATAAGTTGTAACAATTGGAGGCTTCATTCTTAACTCGTTCAAACTTGAAAACAACTCGTATCTTCATTCTTGACCCGTTTGTACATGGATACAACTTGTAAACTCTTGTAGGATCATTCTTAGCTCGTTTGAAGATGAAAACAAATCGTTGCAATTTGAGCCTTGATTCTTGACTCGTTCGAACTTGAAAACAACTTGTAGTTTCATTCTTGACCCGTTTGTACATGGAAACAACTTGTAAACTCTTGTAGGATCATTCTTAGCTCGTTTGAACATGAAAACAATTCATAGCAATTTAAGGCTTCATTCTTGACTCGTTCGAACTTGAAAACAACTTGTAGCTTCATTTTTGACCCGTTTGTACATGGAAATAACTTGTAAACCCTTGTAGGATCATTCTTAGCTCGTTTGACCATGAAAACAATTCCTAGCAATTTAAGGCTTCATTCTTGACTCGTTCGAACTTCAAAACAACTTGTAGCTTCATTCTTGACCCGTTTGTACATGGAAATAACCTGCAAACTCTTTTAGGATCATTCTTAACTAATTGGAACATGAAAATAAGTTGTAACAATTGGAGGCTTCATTCTTAACTCGTTCAAACTTGAAAACAACTTGTATCTTCATTCTTGACCCGTTTGTACATGGATACAACTTGTAAACTCTTGTAGGATCATTCTTAGCTCGTTTGAAGATGAAAACAAATCGTTGCAATTTGAGCCTTGATTCTTGACTCGTTCGAACTTGAAAACAACTTGTAGTTTCATTCTTGACCCGTTTGTACATGGAAACAACTTGTAAACTCTTCTAGGATCATTCTTAGCTCGTTTGAACATGAAAACAATTCATAGCAATTTAAGGCTTCATTCTTGACTCGTTCGAACTTGAAAATAACTTGTAGCTTCATTTTTGACCCGTTTGTACATGGAAACAACTTGTAAACCCTTGTAGGAGCATTATTGGCTCGTTTGAACATGAAAATAATTCGTTGCAATTTGAGCCTTCATTCTTGACTCGTTCGAACTTGAAAACAACTTATTACTTCATTCTTGACCCGTTTGTACATGGAAATAACTTGTAAACTTTGTAGGATCATTCTTAGCTCGTTTGAACATGAAAACAATTCATAGCAATTTATGGCTTCATTCTTGACTCGTTGGAACTTGAAAACAACTTGTAGCTTCATTCTTGACCCGTTTGTACATGGATAGAACTTGTAAACTCTTGTAGGATCATTCTTAGCTCGTTTGAACATGAAAACAATTCATAGCAATTTAAGGCTTCATTCTTGACTCGTTCAAACTTGAAAACAACTTGTAGTTTCATTCTTGACCCGTTTGTACATGGAAACAACTTGTAAACTCTTGTAGGATCATTCTTAGCTCGTTTGAACATGAAAACAATTCATAGCAATTTAAGGCTTCATTCTTGACTCGTTCGAACTTCAAAACAACTTGTAGCTTCATTCTTGACCCGTTTGTACATGGAAACAACTTGTAAACTCTTTTAGGATCATTCTTAACTAATTTGAACATGAAAATAAGTTGTAACAATTGGAGGCTTCATTCTTAACTCGTTCAAACTTGAAAACAACTTGTATCTTCATTCTTGACCCGTTTGTACATGGATACAACTTGTAAACTCTTGTAGGATCATTCTTAGCTCGTTTGAAGATGAAAACAAATCGTTGCAATTTGAGCCTTGTTCTTGACTCGTTCGAACTTGAAAACAACATGTAGTTTCATTCTTGACCCGTTTGTACATGGAAACAACTTGTAAACTCTTCTAGGATCATTCTTAGCTCGTTTGAACATGAAAACAATTCATAGCAATTTAAGGCTTCATTCTTGACTCGTTCGAACTTGAAAATAACTTGTAGCTTCATTTTTGACCCGTTTGTACATGGAAACAACTTGTAAACCCTTGTAGGAGCATTATTGGCTCGTTTGAACATGAAAATAATTCGTTGCAATTTGAGCCTTCATTCTTGACTCGTTCGAACTTGAAAACAACTTATTACTTCATTCTTGACCCGTTTGTACATGGAAATAACTTGTAAACTTTGTAGGATCATTCTTAGCTCGTTTGAACATGAAAACAATTCATAGCAATTTATGGCTTCATTCTTGACTCGTTGGAACTTGAAAACAACTTGTAGCTTCATTCTTGACCCGTTTGTACATGGAAATAACTTGCAAACTCTTTTAGGATCATTCTTAACTAATTGGAACATGAAAATAAGTTGTAACAATTGGAGGCTTCATTCTTAACTCGTTCAAACTTGAAAACAACTTGTAGTTTCATTCTTGACCCGTTTGTACATGGAAACAACTTGTAAACTCTTCTTGGATCATTCTTAGCTCGTTTGAACATGAAAACAATTCATAGCAATTTAAGGCTTCATTCTTGACTCGTTCGAACTTGAAAATAACTTGTAGCTTCATTTTTGACCCGTTTGTACATGGAAACAACTTGTAAACCCTTGTAGGAGCATTATTGGCTCGTTTTAACATGAAAACAATTCGTTGCAATTTGAGCCTTCATTCTTGACTCGTTCGAACTTGAAAACAACTTATTACTTCATTCTTGACCCGTTTGTACATGGAAATAACTTGTAAACTTTGTAGGATCATTCTTAGCTCGTTTGAACATGAAAACAATTCATAGCAATTTATGGCTTCATTCTTGACTCGTTGGAACTTGAAAACAACTTGTAGCTTCATTCTTGACCCGTTTGTACATGGATAGAACTTGTAAACTCTTGTAGGATCATTCTTAGCTCGTTTGAACATGAAAACAATTCATAGCAATTTAAGGCTTCATTCTTGACTCGTTCAAACTTGAAAACAACTTGTAGTTTCATTCTTGACCCGTTTGTACATGGAAACAACTTGTAAACTCTTATAGGATCATTCTTAGCTCGTTTGAACATGAAAACAATTCATAGCAATTTAAGGCTTCATTCTTGACTCGTTCGAACTTCAAAACAACTTGTAGCTTCATTCTTGACCCGTTTGTACATGGTAACAACTTGTAAACCCTTGTAGGATCATTCTTAGCTCGTTTGACCATGAAAACAATTCATAGCAATTTAAGGCTTCATTCTTGACTCGTTCGAACTTCAAAACAACTTGTAGCTTCATTCTTGACCCGTTTGTACATGGAAACAACTTGTAAACTCTTTTAGGATCATTCTTAACTAATTTGAACATGAAAATAAGTTGTAACAATTGGAGGCTTCATTCTTAACTCGTTCAAACTTGAAAACAACTTGTATCTTCATTCTTGACCCGTTTGTACATGGATACAACTTGTAAACTCTTGTAGGATCATTCTTAGCTCGTTTGAAGATGAAAACAAATCGTTGCAATTTGAGCCTTGTTCTTGACTCGTTCGAACTTGAAAACAACTTGTAGTTTCATTCTTGACCCGTTTGTACATGGAAACAACTTGTAAACTCTTGTAGGATCATTCTTAGCTCGTTTGAACATGAAAACAATTCATAGCAATTTAAGACTTCATTCTTGACTCGTTCGAACTTGAAAACAACTTGTAGCTTCATTTTTGACCCGTTTGTACATGGAAATAACTTGTAAACCCTTGTAGGAGCATTATTGGCTCGTTTGAACATGAAAACAATTCGTTGCAATTTGAGCCTTCATTCTTGACTCGTTCGAACTTGAAAACAACTTATTACTTCATTCTTGACCCGTTTGTACATGGAAACAACTTGTAAACACTTGTAGGATCATTCTTAGCTCGTTTGAACATGAAAACAATTCATAGCAATTTAAGGCTTCATTCTTGACTCGTTGGAACTTGAAAACAACTTGTAGCTTCATTTTTGACCCGTTTGTACATGGATAGAACTTGTAAACTCTTGTAGGATCATTCTTAGCTCGTCTGAACATGAAAACAAATCGTTGCAATTTGAGCCTTCATTCTTGACTCGTTCGAACTTGAAAACAACTTGTAGTTTCATTCTTGACCCGTTTGTACATGGAAACAACTTGTAAACTCTTGTAGGATCATTCTTAGCTCGTTTGAACATGAAAACAATTCATAGCAATTTAAGGCTTCATTCTTGACTCGTTCGAACTTGAAAACAACTTGTAGCTTCATTTTTGACCCGTTTGTACATGGAAACAACTTGTAAACCCTTGTAGGAGCATTATTGGCTCGTTTGAACATGAAAATAATTCGTTGCAATTTGAGCCTTCATTCTTGACTCGTTCGAACTTGAAAACAACTTATTACTTCATTCTTGACCCGTTTGTACATGGAAATAACTTGTAAACTTTGTAGGATCATTCTTAGCTCGTTTGAACATGAAAACAATTCATAGCAATTTATGGCTTCATTCTTGACTCGTTGGAACTTGAAAACAACTTGTAGCTTCATTCTTGACCCGTTTGTACATGGAAATAACTTGCAAACTCTTTTAGGATCATTCTTAACTAATTGGAACATGAAAATAAGTTGTAACAATTGGAGGCTTCATTCTTAACTCGTTCAAACTTGAAAACAACTTGTAGTTTCATTCTTGACCCGTTTGTACATGGAAACAACTTGTAAACTCTTCTTGGATCATTCTTAGCTCGTTTGAACATGAAAACAATTCATAGCAATTTAAGGCTTCATTCTTGACTCGTTCGAACTTGAAAATAACTTGTAGCTTCATTTTTGACCCGTTTGTACATGGAAACAACTTGTAAACCCTTGTAGGAGCATTATTGGCTCGTTTTAACATGAAAACAATTCGTTGCAATTTGAGCCTTCATTCTTGACTCGTTCGAACTTAAAAACAACTTATTACTTCATTCTTGACCCGTTTGTACATGGAAATAACTTGTAAACTTTGTAGGATCATTCTTAGCTCGTTTGAACATGAAAACAATTCATAGCAATTTATGGCTTCATTCTTGACTCGTTGGAACTTGAAAACAACTTGTAGCTTCATTCTTGACCCGTTTGTACATGGATAGAACTTGTAAACTCTTGTAGGATCATTCTTAGCTCGTTTGAACATGAAAACAATTCATAGCAATTTAAGGCTTCATTCTTGACTCGTTCAAACTTGAAAACAACTTGTAGTTTCATTCTTGACCCGTTTGTACATGGAAACAACTTGTAAACTCTTATAGGATCATTCTTAGCTCGTTTGAACATGAAAACAATTCATAGCAATTTAAGGCTTCATTCTTGACTCGTTCGAACTTCAAAACAACTTGTAGCTTCATTCTTGACCCGTTTGTACATGGTAACAACTTGTAAACCCTTGTAGGATCATTCTTAGCTCGTTTGACCATGAAAACAATTCATAGCAATTTAAGGCTTCATTCTTGACTCGTTCGAACTTCAAAACAACTTGTAGCTTCATTCTTGACCCGTTTGTACATGGAAACAACTTGTAAACTCTTTTAGGATCATTCTTAACTAATTTGAACATGAAAATAAGTTGTAACAATTGGAGGCTTCATTCTTAACTCGTTCAAACTTGAAAACAACTTGTATCTTCATTCTTGACCCGTTTGTACATGGATACAACTTGTAAACTCTTGTAGGATCATTCTTAGCTCGTTTGAAGATGAAAACAAATCGTTGCAATTTGAGCCTTGTTCTTGACTCGTTCGAACTTGAAAACAACTTGTAGTTTCATTCTTGACCCGTTTGTACATGGAAACAACTTGTAAACTCTTGTAGGATCATTCTTAGCTCGTTTGAACATGAAAACAATTCATAGCAATTTAAGACTTCATTCTTGACTCGTTCGAACTTGAAAACAACTTGTAGCTTCATTTTTGACCCGTTTGTACATGGAAATAACTTGTAAACCCTTGTAGGAGCATTATTGGCTCGTTTGAACATGAAAACAATTCGTTGCAATTTGAGCCTTCATTCTTGACTCGTTCGAACTTGAAAACAACTTATTACTTCATTCTTGACCCGTTTGTACATGGAAACAACTTGTAAACACTTGTAGGATCATTCTTAGCTCGTTTGAACATGAAAACAATTCATAGCAATTTAAGGCTTCATTCTTGACTCGTTGGAACTTGAAAACAACTTGTAGCTTCATTTTTGACCCGTTTGTACATGGATAGAACTTGTAAACTCTTGTAGGATCATTCTTAGCTCGTCTGAACATGAAAACAAATCGTTGCAATTTGAGCCTTCATTCTTGACTCGTTCGAACTTGAAAACAACTTGTAGTTTCATTCTTGACCCGTTTGTACATGGAAACAACTTGTAAACTCTTGTAGGATCATTCTTAGCTCGTTTGAACATCAAAACAATTCATAGCAATTTAAGGCTTCATTCTTGACTCGTTCAAACTTGAAAACAACTTGTAGTTTCATTCTTGACCCGTTTGTACATGGAAAGAACTTGTAAACTCTTTTAGGATCATTCTTAGCTCGTTTGAACATGAAAAGAATTCATAGCAATTTAAGGCTCCATTCTTGACTCGTTGGAACTTGAAAACAACTTGTAGCTTCATTTTTGACCCGTTTGTACATGGAAACAACTTGTAAACTCTTGTAGGATAATTCTTAACCCATTTGAAAATGAAAACAATTCGTTGCAATTTGAGCCTTCATTCTTGACTCGTTCAAACGTGAAAACAACTTATTACTTCATTCTTGACCCGTTTGTACATGGAAACAACTTGTAAACTTTGTAGGATCATTCTTAGCTCGTTTGAACATGAAAACAATTCATAGCAATTTACGGCTTCATTCTTGACTCGTTGGAACTTGAAAACAACTTGTAGCTTCATTCTTGACCCGTTTGTACATGGATAGAACTTGTAAACTCTTGTAGGATCATTCTTAGCTCGTTTGAACATCAAAACAATTCATAGCAATTTAAGGCTTCATTCTTGACTCGTTAAAACTTGAAAACAACTTGTAGTTTCATTCTTGACCCGTTTGTACATGGAAACAAGTTGTAAACTCTTGTAGGATCATTCTTAGCTCGTTTGAACATGAAAACAATTCATAGCAATTTAAGGCTTCATTCTTGACTCGTTCGAACTTCAAAACAACTTGTAGCTTCATTCTTGACCCGTTTGTACATGGAAATAACTTGCAAACTCTTTTAGGATCATTCTTAACTAATTGGAACATGAAAATAAGTTGTAACAATTGGAGGCTTCATTCTTAACTCGTTCAAATTTGAAAACAACTTGTATCTTCATTCTTGACCCGTTTGTACATGGATAGAACTTGTAAACTCTTGTAGGATCATTCTTAGCTCGTTTGAACATGAAAACAAATCGTTGTAATTTGAGCCTTCATTCTTGACTCGTTCGAACTTGAAAACAACTTGTAGTTTCATTCTTGACCCGTTTGTACATGGAAACAACTTGTAAACTCTTGTAGGATCATTCTTAGCTCGTTTGAACATGAAAACAATTCATAGCAATTTAAGGCTTCATTCTTGACTCGTTCGAACTTGAAAACAACTTGTAGCTTCATTTTTGACCCGTTTGTACATGGAAACAACTTGTAAACCCTTGTAGGAGCATTATTGGCACGTTTGAACATGAAAACAATTCGTTGCAATTTGAGCCTTCATTCTTGACTCGATCAAACTTGAAAACAACTTATTACTTCATTCTTGACCCGTTTGTACATGGAAACAACTTGTAAACTTTGTAGGATTATTCTTAGCTCGTTTTAACATGAAAACAATTCATAGCAATTTATGGCTTCATTCTTGACTCGTTGGAACTTGAAAACAACTTGTAGCTTCATTCTTGACCCGTTTGTACATGGATAGAACTTGTAAACTCTTGTAGGATCATTCTTAGCTCGTTTGAACATCAAAACAATTCATAGCAATTTAAGGCTTCATTCTTGACTCGTTCAAACTTGAAAACAACTTGTAGTTTCATTCTTGACCCGTTTGTACATGGAAAGAACTTGTAAACTCTTTTAGGATCATTCTTAGCTCGTTTGAACATGAAAAGAATTCATAGCAATTTAAGGCTCCATTCTTGACTCGTTGGAACTTGAAAACAACTTGTAGCTTCATTTTTGACCCGTTTGTACATGGAAACAACTTGTAAACTCTTGTAGGATAATTCTTAACCCATTTGAAAATGAAAACAATTCGTTGCAATTTGAGCCTTCATTCTTGACTCGTTCGAACTTGAAAACAACTTGTATTTTCATTCTTGACCCGTTTGTACATGAGAACAACTTGTAAACTCTTGTTGGATCATTCTTAGCTCGTTTGAACATGAAAACAATTCATAGCAATTTAAGGCTTCATTCTTGACTCGTTGGAACTTGAAAACAACTTGTAGCTTCATTCTTAATCCGTTTGTACATGGAAACCACTTGTAAACCCTTGTAGGAGCATTATTGGCTCGTTCGAACATGAAAACAAGTTGCAATAATTTGAGGCTTCATTCTTCACTCGTTCAAACTTGAAAACAACTTAGAGCTTCATTGTTGACCTGTTTGTACAAGGAAACAACTTGTAAACTCTTATAGGATCATTCTTAGCTCGTTTGAACATGAAAATAATTCATAGCAATTTAAGGCTTCATTCTTGACTCGTTCGAACTTCAAAACAACTTGTAGCTTCATTCTTGCCCCTTTTTTCATGGAAACAACTTGTAAACTCTTTTAGAATCATTCTTAACTAATTTGAACATGAAAATAAGTGGTAACAATTGGAGGCTTCATTTTTAACTCGTTCAAACTTGAAAACAACTTGTATCTTCATTCTTGACCCGTTTGTACATGGATACAACTTGTAAACTCTTGTAGGATCATTCTTAGCTCGTTTGAAATGAAAACAATTCATAGCAATTTAAGGCTTCATTCTTGACTCGTTCGAACTTGAAAACAACTTGTAGCTTCATTCTTGACCCGTTTGTACATGGAAACAACTTGTAAACCCTTGTCGGAGCATTATTGGCTCGTTTGAACAGGAAAACAATTCGTTGCAATTTGAGCCTTCATTCTTGACTCGTTCGAACTTGAAAACAACTTATAACTTCATTCTTGACCCGTTTGTACATGGAAACAACTTGTAAACTCTTGTAGGATCATTCTTAGCTCGTTTGAACATGAAAAGAATTCATAGCAATTTAAGGCTTCATTCTTGACTCGTTGGAACTTGAAAACAACTTGTAGCTTCATTTTTGACCCGTTTGTACATGGAAACTACTTCTAAACTCTTGTAGGATAATTCTTAACCCATTTGAAAATGAAAACAATTCGTTGCAATTTGAGCCTTCATTCTTGACTCGTTCGAACTTGAAAACAACTTGTAGCTTCATTCTTAACCCCTTTGTACATGAAAACAACTTGTAAACTCTTGTTGGATCATTCTTAGCTCGTTTGAACATGAAAACAATTCATAGAAATTTAAGGCTTCATTCTTGACTCGTTGGAACTTGAAAACAACTTGTAGCTTCATTCTTAATCCGTTTGTACATGGAAACAACTTGTAAACCCATGTAGGAGCATTATTGGCTCGTTCGAACATGAAAACAAGTTGCAATAATTTGAGGCTTCATTCTTCACTCGTTCAAACTTGAAAACAACTTAGAGCTTCATTGTTGACCTGTTTGTACAAGGAAACATCTTGTAAACTCTTATAGGATCATTCTTAGCTCGTTTGAACATGAAAATAATTCATAGCAATTTAAGGCTTCATTCTTGACTCGTTCGAACTTCAAAACAACTTATAGCTTCATTCTTGCCCCTTTTTTCATGGAAACAACTTGTAAACTCTTTTAGGATCATTCTTAACTAATTTGAACATGAAAATAAGTGGTAACAATTGGAGGCTTCATTTTTAACTCGTTCAAACTTGAAAACAACTTGTATCTTCATTCTTGACCCGTTTGTACATGGATACAACTTGTAAACTCTTGTAGGATCATTCTTTGCTCGTTTGAACATGAAAACAAATTGTTGCAATTTGAGCCTTCATTCTTGACTCGTTCGAACTTGAAAACAACTTGTAGTTTCATTCTTAACCTGTTTGTACATGGAAACAACTTGTAAACTCTTGTAGGATCATTCTTAGCTCGTTTGAACATGAAAACAATTCATAGCAATTTAAGGCTTCATTCTTGACTCGTTGGAACTTGAAAACAACTTGTAGCTTCATTCTTGACCCGTTTGTACATGGAAACAACTTGTAAACCCTTGTAGGAGCATTATTGGCTCGTTTGAACATGAAAACAATTCGTTGCAATTTGAGCCTTCATTCTTGACTCGTTCGAACATGAAAACAACTTGTAGTTTCATTCTTGACCCGTTTGTACATGGAAACAACTTGTAAACTCTTGTAGGATCATTCTTAGCTCGTTTGAAATAAAAACAATTCATAGCCATTTAATGGCTTCATTCTTGAGTCGTTCGAACTTGAAAACAACTTGTAGCTTCATTCTTGATCCGTTTGTACATGGAAACAACTTGTAAACCCTTGTCGGAGCATTATTGGCTCGTTTGAACAGGAAAACAATTCGTTGCAATTTGAGCCTTCATTCTTGACTCGTTCGAACTTGAAAACAACTTATAACTTCATTCTTGACCCGTTTGTACATGGAAACAACTTGTAAACTCTTGTAGGATCATTCTTAGCTCGTTTCAACATGAAAACAATTCATAACAATTTAAGGCTTCATTCTTGACTCGTTGGAACTTGAAAACAACTTGTAGCTTCATTCTTGACCCGTTTGTACATGGAAACAACTTTTAAACTCTTGTAGGATCATTCTTAACTCATTTGAACATGAAAAAAATTCGTAGCAATTTCAGGCTTCATTCTTAACTCGTTGGAACTTGAAAACAACTTGTAGCTTCATTCTTGACCCGTTTGTACATGGAAACAACTTTTAAACTCTTGTAGGATCATTCTTAACTCATTTGAACATGAAAAAAATTCGTAGCAATTTCAGGCTTCATTCTTAACTCGTTGGAACTTAAAAACAACTTGTAGCTTCATTCTTGACCCGTTTGTACATGGATACAATTTGTAAACTCTTGTAGGATCATTCTTAGCTCGTTTGAACATGAAAATAAATTGGTGCAATTTGAGTCTTCATTCTTGACTCGTTCGAACTTGAAAACAACTTGAAGTTTCATTCTTGACCCGTTTGTACATGGAAACAACTTGTAAACTCTTGTAGGATCATTCTTAGCTCGTTTGAATATGAAAACAATTCATAGCAATTTAAGGCTTCATTCTTGACTCGTTGGAACTTGAAAACAACTTGTAGCTTGATTCCTGATCCGTTTGTACATGGAAACAACTTTTTTTTTTGTTAAATTACATGGAAACAACTTGTAAACTCTTGTAGGATCATTCTTAACTCATTTGAACATGAAAACAATTTGTTGCAATTTGAGCCTTCATTCTTGACTCGTTCGAACTTGAAAACAACTTGTAGCTTCATTCTTGACCCGATTGTACATGGAAACAACTTGTAAACTCTTGTAGGATCATTCTTAGCTCGTTTGAACATGAAAATAAATTGTTGCAATTTGAGCCTTCATTCTTGACTCGTTAGAACTTGAAAACAACTTGTATCTTCATTCTTGACCCGTTTGTACATGGATACAACTTGTAAGCTCTTGTAGGATCATTCTTAGCTCGTTTGAACATGAAAACAATTCGTTGCAATTTGAGCCTTCATTGTTGACTCGTTCGAACTTGAAAACAACTTGTAGCTTCATTCTTGACCCGTTTGTACATGGAAACAACTTGTAAACTCTTGTAGGATCATTCTTAACTCATTTGAACATGAAAACAATTCTTTGCAATTTGAGCCTTCATTCTTGACTCGTTAGAACTTGAAAACAACTTGTAGCTTCATTCTTGACCCGTTTGTACATGGAAACAACTTGTAAACTCTTGTAGGATCATTCTTAGCTCGTTTGAACATGAAAACATTTCATAGCAATTTAAGGCTTCATTCTTGACACGTGGGAACTTGAAAACAACTTGTAGCTTCATTCTTGGCTCGTTTGTACATCGATACAACTTGTAAACTCTTATAGGATCATTCTTAGCTCGTTTGAACATGAAAACAATTCGTTGCAATTTGAGCCTTGATTCTTGACTCGTTCGAACATGAAAACAACTTGTAGTTTCATTCTTGACCCGTTTGTACATGGAAATAACTTGTAAACTCTTGTAGGAGCATTATTGGCTCGTTCGAACTTGAAAACAACTTGTAGCTTCATTCTTGACCCGTTTGTACATTGAAACAACTTGTAAACTCTTGTAGGATCATTCTTAGCTCGTTTGAATATGAAAACAATTCATAGCAATTTAAGGCTTCATTCTTGACTCGTTCGAACATGAAAAAAACTTGTATCTTCATTCTTGACCCGTTTGTACATGGATACAACTTGTAAGCTCTTGTAGGATCATTCTTAGCTCGTTTGAACATGAAAACAATTCGTTGCAATTTGAGCCTTCATAGTTGACTCGTTCGAACTTGAAAACAACTTGTAGCTTCATTCTTGACCCGTTTGTACATGGAAACAACTTGTAAACTCTTGTAGGATCATTCTTAACTCATTTGAACATGAAAACAATTCTTTGCAATTTGAGCCTTCATTCTTGACTCGTTAGAACTTGAAAACAACTTGTAGCTTCATTCTTGACCCGTTTGTACATGGAAACAACTTATAAACTCTTGTAGGATCATTCTTAGCTCGTTTGAACATGAAAACATTTCATAGCAATTTAAGGCTTCATTCTTGACACGTTGGAACTTGAAAACAACTTGTAGCTTGATTCTTGACCCATTTGTACATGGATACAACTTGTAAACATTTGTAGGATCATTCTTAGCTCGTTTGAACATGAAAACAATTCATAGCAATTTAAGGCTTCATTCTTGACACGTTGGAACTTGAAAACAACTTGTAGCTTCATTCTTGACCCGTTTGTATATGGATACAACTTGTAAACTCTTGTAGGATCATTCTTAGCTCGTTTGAACATGAAAACAATTCATAGCAATTTAAGACTCCATTCTTGACTCGTTGGAACTTGAAAACAACTTGTAGCTTCATTCTTGACCCGTTTGTACATGGAAACAACTTGTAAACTCTTGTAGGATCATTCTCAACTCATTTGAACATGAAAACAATTCTTTGCAATTTGAGCCTTCATTCTTGACTCGTTAGAACATGAAAACAACTTGTAGCTTCATTCTTGACCCGTTTGTACATGGAAACAACTTGTAAACTCTTGTAGGATCATTCTTAGCTCGTTTGAACAAGAAAACATTTCATAGCAATTTAAGGCTTCATTCTTGACACGTGGGAACTTGAAAACAACTTGTAGCTTCATTCTTGACTCGTTTGTACATCGATACAACTTGTAAACTCTTGTAGGATCATTCTTAGCTCGTTTGAACATGAAAAAAATTCGTTGCAATTTGAGCCTAGATTCTTGACTCGTTCGAACATGAAAACAACTTGTAGTTTCATTCTTGACCCGTTTGTACATGGAAATAACCTGTAAACTCTTGTAGGAGCATTATTGGCTCGTTCGAACTTGAAAACAACTTGTAGCTTCATTTTTGACCCGTTTGTACATTGAAACAACTTGTAAACTCTTGTAGGATCATTCTTAGCTCGTTTGAATATGAAAACAATTCATAGCAATTTAAGGCTTCATTCTTGACTCGTTCGAACATGAAAAAAACTTGTATCTTCATTCTTGACCCGTTTGTACATGGATACAACTTGTAAGCTCTTGTAGGATCATTCTTAGCTCGTTTGAACATGAAAACAATTCGTTGCAATTTGAGCCTTTATAGTTGACTCGTTCGAACTTGAAAACATCTTGTAGCTTCATTCTTGACCCGTTTGTACATGGAAACAACTTGTAAACTCTTGTAGGATCATTCTTAACTCATTTGAACATGAAAACAATTCTTTGCAATTTGAGCCTTCATTCTTGACTCGTTAGAACTTGAAAACAACTTGTAGCTTCATTCTTGACCCGTTCGTACATGGAAACAACTTATAAACTCTTGTAGGATCATTCTTAGCTCGTTTGAACATGAAAACATTTCATAGCAATTTAAGGCTTCATTCTTGACACGTTGGAACTTGAAAACAACTTGTAGCTTGATTCTTGACCCATTTGTACATGGATACAACTTTTAAACATTTGTAGGATCATTCTTAGCTCGTTTGAACATGAAAACAATTCATAGCAATTTAAGGCTTCATTCTTGACACGTTGGAACTTGAAAACAACTTGTAGCTTCATTCTTGACCCGTTTGTACATGGATACAACTTGTAAACTCTTGTAGGATCATTCTTAGCTCGTTTGAACATGAAAACAACTTGTAGCTTCATTCTTGACCCGTTTGTACATGGAAACAACTTGTAAACTCTTGTAGGATCATTCTTAGCTCGTTTGAACATGAAAGCATTTCATAGCAATTTAAGGCTTCATTCTTGACACGTGGGAACTTGAAAACAACTTGTAGCTTCATTCTTGACTCGTTTGTACATCGATACAACTTGTAAACTCTTGTAGGATCATTCTTAGCTCGTTTGAACATGAAAACAATTCGTTGCAATTTGAGCCTCTATTCTTGACTCGTTCGAACATGAAAACAACTTGTAGTTTCATTCTTGACCCGTTTGTACATGGAAATAACTTGTAAACTCTTGTAGGAGCATTATTGGCTCGTTCGAACTTGAAAACAATTCGTAGCAATTTAAGGCTTCATTCTTGACACGTTAGAACTTGAAAACAACATGTAGCTTCATTCTTGACCCATTTGTACATGGAAACAACTTGTAAACTCTTGTAGGATCATTCTTAACTCATTTGAACATGAAAACAATTCTGAAAGGCATAGGTGTACTAACTTGTAACACTTAATTACTATGTAACTCAACTAAGTAAAAGATAAAACAACAGCAAAACAAGAGAAACTGAAGAAGCACATGGAATCAATCAACTGAAGAAATGGCAATGATACTTGGTAACTACAAGTAACTAATTTGGTTAATCAAGGATGCATAAGTGAGAAGAAGTTCAGTCTAAGTATTGCTCATGCCCTAACTTATCTAATGGAGAATCAAATTAATGTCAAAGAAGTATCAAGAAGGCCAAAGTGATTTCATGTAATGTATATCAACATCTGGATAATGTAAAGGTTAATCAACAAATGAGAACTGACATTCAGAAGCAAGAACCCCTACAAGACTAGTCACTTATGAACCAGACCATTGCATCAAGTGTCAGGACATTGGAGGCAAGTTCATGTCAGTAATAGAAGATCTCATTTGAATTGAGTGAGGAAAAGAAATTGAAGAAGCTAAGGAAACTTGCTCATAAAGGTTAATTCTCAATTAGTCACTAAAGAAGGTCAACATTGGATGTGTGCATATTTGCTAAGGCAAATGTCGATCCACAGCAGATCGAGATGTGGGTCGAGATTTACAAGTGAAGTAAAACACTGCAAAGGCAAATCTCGATCCAGGCGATAGATCGAGATCGAGATTCTCCCAGATCGAGATCGAGATCTTCACAGATCGAGATCGAGATCTTCATAGATCGAGATCGAGATTCTCCCAGATCGAGATCGAGATTTTCACAGATCGAGATCGAGATGGGTCCAGGCGAAGATCGAGATGCGGGTAGAAATGTAACATTTAATGTTCAAGGGACAAGTGGCTTATTGTGAACGGTTGATCCAGAGTTGTTGTTAAAGTACTTTTTGTTGTCGAAATCCTGATTGGGCCACGTACACAAAAAGGACAAGATCAAGACTACATGACATTATAAAAGCAGCACTTTATTTTTTGAAAAAAAAAAACTTGTATCTCTGTATTTTTCAACGATAATTTTTAAGAGAGAGCATTTACTGTAAAACAAAAAGTGAGAGAGAGGATCAGTTGAATCTAGCTTTAATTGCTGTATTTATTGTTCAACTGATCATGATGCTTTTATGAATGTTGTAGCAAATCCATCAATGAATATAATGATATATTCTTGAAATTCTGTGTCATCATTTATTACCTGCATATTGTTTATTCTCTCATAAATTCTAAACAATTGTATTCACCCCCCCTCTACAACACTTTGGACCTAACAATTGGTTCTTGAAAATCCCAGATCTAATTTTTTTCTTGAAGTTTGTGCCGAAAGTTTTTATTTGTTTCTTCTTGAAAAAGTCGTAGATCTAAAAAGTTCTGAGTCATGGTGTAAGGAATATTTGTACAAAATTCCAAAATACTGTACTTTAGAGCTTTGTGGATTTTTCTGTGGTCAAAACTGGAATCAACTGATTGACTAAACAAAAAGGACAATTTCGAACTTCTGTCAACTAGAAAGTGGACACCTTTTTGTTTGGACTTGAAAAATTGTGGACCCTGCTACTGTTCCTGTGATTAAAACTAACTTGCTTGAATCTTAAGTGCAAAATCCGTTGGATATTGAGTGTTGGATATTTAAAGTGAGAAAATTAATTTTTCAAGTAAATACAATTTATTGTAATTTGAAAAGTGTATTATCTTAATTTTAAATTTTATTAAAATGGCCGCCGCACACAGATTTAAGATACCTCCGTTTGATGCACAACATTATGACGAATGGACCGGAAGGATGAGAGCTTACCTTGAATCAATAAACAAGGTATACTTGAGAATATTGGAAAACGGTCCATACATACCCATGAAAATTGAGCCAGAGCGAATGGAATGAGGGATACTAATACCATCCCGGTCTGTTCCTAAAGAGGAAATGGAGTTTTCAGACGCAGTCAGACGTAGATAAAGAATTGGTCGGTATGGATGCGTCGTTACGCAACGTCATAATTGAATCCCTAAACTCAGAGTACTATGTTCAGATAAAGGGATTAAAAACAGCTAAAGCCATGTGGGATAAACTGGCTGTGGTGATGGAGGGGACCGAGAAAGTTAGAGATAATCACAAACGCATTCTGATATCTGAATATGAATCGTTCAGATGCGAACGAGGAGAAAGCGTAGCGGATGTTTACAAACGTTACAATAAATTGCTTATCGAGCTGAGTATAAGAGATAAAGTCTATCCACTAGCAGATTCAAATATCAAGTTTTTATTGAATTTGCCTAAACATCTGGAACACAGGATCACTGCCATTCGAGAGTCAAGAGACTTGAAAAATACTTCTCTCGAAAAGCTGTATGGTGTTTTGAAGACCTACGAGCTGGAGCAGGAACAAAATGACAGAAGAAGATCCTACAATAGTGGAGAAAACAAAGCGGTAAGTGAGTCTGGACTTGTAACTGAAGAGTCTGATGTAAAGGCACTTGCAGCTGTCTCATTGAAAACTGCTAATCCTGAAAGGGTGGTATTAAACATTGAAGATCCATCCGAAGAAAGTGAGGATGAATACTATACCCTTGAAGAGCTGGACAAATTAGAAGACAAGTCATATGCTTGTATTGCTCGAGAATTTGCTCATATCAGCGTCAGGAAGCAAAGAAGTGGTAAAGGACGATTTGGTAGTTCTTTCAGCCGAAGAGGCAGCAGTAGCGGCAGAGGCAGTAGTGTAAGTGGTCGGGGAAGTTACAGTGGCCGAGGTAGCACATCCGGTAGTGGCTACCGACCTAACCTGGTAGACAAGAACAAGTTCAGATGCTACAACTGCAATGAATTGGGGCACTTCGCAACAGAGTGCAAGAAGCCCAAGTACGTTCATCCCAAGGAATCCTATGCTGATCTGAAAAAGAAATATGATGCCTTGGTTAGCAAGCAACAGAAGGGAAGCCGGGCGTATGTTGTGACTGAAGGGAAGGGTTGGGACGAGTCTGATGAAGATGAAGATCAGGAGCTATGCAACTTCGCTTTAATGGCAAAATCTTCAGAACAATCAGAGGTACCAATTCTAACCGTAAATGAAATGTCTATTCCTGAGTACCAAAATGAATTAGCTGCCATGACTAAAGATATGTACAATCTCCAACTAAATCTAATTGTTGTTAATGAGGAAAATGCTAAACTCTCCCTTAAGAATAGACTTCTCGAGGCCAGGGTAGAGGAATTAGAATCAGGAGAAAGTAAAGAAAGGCAGTTAATGAATCAGGTAGACGTTTTAGAACACAAGCTTAAGATTAGGGAAGACCTTAACGAAGAACTTAAAAATGAATTAGCTGAGCTTAAAATAACATGTCAATCTTTTGAAGAAGCCGCTAATAAAGTTTTCGTAGAAAGGGACATGTACATGAAACTGGCAGGCAAGAGTAAAAATGAAAAAGTAAACATAGGACTTGACTACACACAGAAAAAGAAAAATAGGGCTGCTGAGTTGTTAGAGCCAGTGTTAGTCAAAGAAAATGTGCCTGAGGTTTTAATGGATGTTAGAAAACCTATCTTTAAGCATTTTGAGCCTAGGACCATAGATCCTGTTGCTACTAAAATTGAACATGAGATTAAAATTGAAAGAGATTCAGAAGAAAAAGTGGTAGAACCTACAACTTCTAAGAGAGCTAGTAAGATTGCTTATGCTAAGAGAGGTGTAGGAACCAAGGAGGCTAAGACGGTGTCATATAAACAATGGGTAGCAGGGTCAGACCAAAAGAAAGCACCTGTAAAGGCAGTTAAAACTGAACCTGCATCTGTATCTACATCTATACGAGCTAGAAAGGCATGCTATATCTGTAATCAAACTGATCATTTGTCTTACTATTGCCCGTTCTATGTAGAGGAAGAAAAATCTGTTGGTTGTAATACCATGCCTGCAACTACTGCTTTGCCTAACATGCATGCAAATCATGCTAAATGCAATAATCCAAATTGCATGCCATGTGATGTAAACATCATGCATGCTTATTTTAATTTAATGAATACTGCTAGCGCATCTGTTGAACATACAACTAGTAGTAGTAAGAAAAAGCATGCGGGGTCAAAGGCTAAGACTTCAAGTCCTCCTAAAGTTAGGAGTGACCAGTCTGCTCCCAAACCTGACAAATCAGTCAAGGTTGACAAGGGAAAAGACAAAGTCAAGATGGATGCCCCTGATGGCAACAAGGCAAAGCCTTCTGTATCTGAAAAGAAAAAGGAAATTATTGATGCCGGGCCCAAACATCATTGGGTTCCGAAGAACACCTAACCTTTATGGATTTGCAGGGCAGTGAACAGGAAAAGAGTAAAGTCATATGGGTGCTAGACAGTGGAGCATCGAGGCATATGACCGGCAATAAGTCCCTGCTAACAGATTTGGTGTTGAGAGCCGGCTCCATGGTCACTTTTGGAGATAACAGCAAAGGTTACATCAGGGGATATGGCAAGATTGTTTGTGGAAATGTTATCATTGAGGACGTGTCTTTTGTGGAAGGATTGCGACATAATCTTCTCAGCGTTAGTCAGTTCACCGACAAGGGTTTTGACGTCAACTTTGGGAAGCATGATTGTTCGATTCGAAGCAAAAAGGATGGAAGCCTTGCTCTCAAAGGAGTAAGGAAGTCAAATTTGTTCATAGCTGACATGAATTCTGCTGATCAGTCTGAAGTCACGTGTTTCTACAGCAAGGCTTCTGCTGATGAAAGTTGGCTATGGCATAAAAGATTATCTCACCTGAACTTTAAAGCAATGAATAATCTCGTAAGGAGAGAATTGGTGAGAGGGCTGCCGCAGATGGAGTTCACCCCAGATGGACTCTGCGAAGCATGTGAAGTGGGAAAATCAAAAAGAGCCTCGCATAAGGATAAACAAGTGAATAGCATTACCGAGCCCCTACAACTTCTTCACATGGATTTGTTTGGACCCGTTAATGTTATGTCAATGTCAAGGAAAAGATATGCGTTGGTAATCGTCGATGACTTTTCCAAATACACATGGGTGAAGTTTGTGACATCGAAAGAGGAAGTGCCACATGAGATCATTAGACATGTACTGGAAATTGAAAATGTAGCAAGTCTGACTGTGAAGACTATCCGATCCGACAATGGGACAGAATTCAAGAACTCAGTGTTAATGGATTTCTGCATATCTAAAGGGATCAGACGACAGTATTCAACACCGAGAACACCGCAGCAGAACGGGGTGGTAGAAAGGAAGAACAGAACACTGGTTGAAGCAGCTAGGACAATGCTGTATTAGTCAAAACTTCCTTTATATTTTTGGGCTGAAGCAGTTAGCACGGCTTGTTATACACAGAACAGAACCCTGATTATAAAGGACCATAATGAGACGCCGTATTACATGATGAATAAACGAAAACCATCTATCAAGTACTTTCACGTATTTGGTGCCAAATGCTTTGTGTTAAGAGACAATGCACAACTTGGAAAGTTTGATGCCAAAGCAGATGAAGGGGTTTTCATTGGATATTCTCTTGAAGTAGTAGCAGCGTACAGGGTGTTTGTGCTTAATGATCGCAAGGTGGTTGAAAGCCTTAATGTCACATTCGACGACTCAAAGCTCCCTTCTATACAAAAAGAAGATAGTGAGCCCACTTCCCTAAGATTTGAAAATATGGATATTGATGAAGTGGATACAGTTCCTGAGTCTGTAGTGCAGGGTAGTGATCCAACGATAAATAATGAAATTAATCAAGAGTCTAGTGTTTCGCAAATTCAAAACACTAGGGCTGAGGGATCACCTTCCGTCAGACCTGGTACTAACTCAGGGGGAGTCAGTGTGCACTCAGGGGGAGCAGCTCACTCAGGGGGAGCTAGTACTAGCTCAAGAGAAGCTAGTGAAAGTGCTTCTAGACTAAGTCACCTTCACTTACAAGATTAAGCTGAATCATCAAGAACATTTGCTAGGGATCGCACTTGGAACAAGGACCATCCGTTCGAGCTAATTATTGGTGATCCAGAAGCCGGAGAGACTACTAGAGGAAAAGCTAGAGCTGAAGTTGCCACTGAGAATGAATGTCTATATTCAGTGTTCCTTTCCCAGATGGAACCTAAAGTGGTGGAAGAAGCTCTAGATGACGCTGATTGGGTGATTGCTATGCAAGAGGAACTCAATCAGTTTGAAAGGCAGAAGGTGTGGAAGCTGGTACCCAGACCAAAGAATAGATCTGTTGTTGGGACAAAATGGGTATTCAGAAACAAGCTGGATGAAGAAGGACGTGTAACACGAAATAAAGCTCGTCTGGTTGCTAAGGGTTATACTCAAAGAGAAGGAATTGATTATGATGAAACCTATGCACCAGTAGCAAGGCTAGAGGCAGTGAGGATGTTCTTGGCATTCGCAGCACATCATGGTTTTAAAGTCTATAAAATGGATGTCAAGAGTGCATTCTTAAACGGTGAACTGGATGAAGAGGTGTATGTCGAGCAACCTCCCGGGTTTATCGATATCAAATATTGTGATTATGTTTATCGACTCTTCAAATCAGTATATGGCCTTAAGCAGTCTCCGCGGAAGTGGTATGAAACTCTGTCAGACTTCTTACTAGAAAGTGGTTTTACAAGAGGAGTAATCGACAAGACGCTTTTCTACAAGAAATGCAAAGATGATCTAATAATGGTGCAAGTATATGTGGATGACATTATCTTTGGGTCTGCAAATGAGAGGCTGTGTGCTAAATTCGCTAAGTTAATGCAATCAAGGTATGAGATGAGCATGATGGGAGAGCTGACGTTCTTTCTGGGCATTCAAGTTAGTCAGAAGAAGGACGGGATATTTATCTGCCAGACCAAGTACATTCATGATCTATTGAAAAAGTATGGTCTTCAAGATGTATCACAAGCTAAGACTCCTATGGCAACAGCCACGAAACTTGACGAGGACAAATCGGGTAAACCTGTAGACATCTCAAGCTATCGAGGTATGATCGGCTCACTTTTGTATTTAACTGCTAGCAGACCTGATATTATGTTCTCTACATGCTTATGTGCAAGGTTCCAAGCGGATCCTAGAGAGTCACATCTCATAGCCGTAAAGCGTATATTTAGGTATCTCAAGGGAACATCAAATCTCGGGATTTGGTACCCAAGAGATACAGGGTTTAATCTTGTTGGCTATTCGGATTCAGATTACGCAGGTTGTAGAATAGATAGGAAGAGCACTTCAGGAAGCTGTCAGTTCCTTGGAAGAAGGTTGGTGTCTTGGCAAAGCAAGAAACAACACACAGTATCTACCTCGACAGCTGAAGCAGAATATATTGCTGCTGGAAGCTGTGTGGCCCAGATACTGTGGATGAAGAACCAACTCAAGGACTACGGTGTGGAAGTATCTAAGATTCCTATCATGTGTGACAACACAAGTGCTATTGCAATGACCAACAACCCTGTGGATCACTCCAGAACCAAGCACATTGACATCAGGTATCACTTTATTAGAGAGCATGTAGAAAATGGAACTGTAGAATTGCATTTTGTGTCTACTGAACGTCAAATAGCAGATATATTCACTAAACCTCTAGACGAATCAACATTTTCTAGATTGGTTGGTGAATTAGGGATGCTTAACACCAGTTAGTTTTGCTACCTATCTGTTAGAATTCAGTTTGTGTACATATTATTGTTGTTCATGAATATTCTTCATTAATAATGTGTCCTTAATTTCAAAAAAAATGTATGTGTTGCATATCATAAGGGGTTAGAAAGTTTCATGATATTAATCTTATGCTGATCTGTATATCTTTATGGTTAGTGTCTAAATGAAGTCATGAGAAATTTTCTAAGGCAAATCTCGATCTATCCACATCGAGATCGACATCGAGATGTAGATCGAGATGCGGATCGAGATCGACATCAAGATCGACATCGAGATGTAGATCGAGATGCGGATCGAGATCGACATCAAGATCGACATCTAGATGAGGATCGAGATGCGGATCTCGAGATCGAGATGTGACTTGTCTTTTCAATCACTTCTTTTTAGGCGTGAAAGTATATATTATAGCATTAAAAAGGCTGTTCATTATTTACATTAACTTTCTTTCTCTCCAAAAGCTTAAGCTCTTCATATACACACGCGTATACATACATTACATCAAGTTTTCTTGTGATTTTCTTAAACAAAAATCACTAACTGTTACTTAAAAGCATCAATAACTAAAACGAAACTCTGCTAAAATTTTATTTAAAACTGTTGAACTTCTTGTGTTGTTTTAACGTCATTACTGTTCTTGCAATTAGTTCTTTAGTTTTCTTTTTCATTCGAGTGAGTTTGTTTTTGTTTCGTGCTTTCTTATTCTTATGTTCTTTTGTGTTCTTGAGCAAAATAGTTGTGAGTACTACTGGTTAATCCTTAAAGTGCAACTTTACCGCCGTGTTTGTGGTTTTCTGGAAAAATAATTTATTTTGTAACGGCTGTTCACTTTAATTTTCGAAAACTCAACCGTCAATCATTAGTGGGAAGTTAAGTGGTCATTAGTGGGCAGTTAATTTGTTTTAATTTGTGTCACTAATTACGTGGGGTAATTAGTGGGGTTCGTGTACGTTTTATTTTGTTTAAATTTAGAACTTGTTCTCTAAAAATTCCATTGCAAAACCATTTTAGAACATTTCTTTTCTCAAACACTAATTTAAAATGGCAAACCCAAATTTCACAATTCCCAAGACCAACTTTGTTAATCTCTCTGCTGATCGAGCAACTGGTAGATTTATTCACTATCAGTTCTGGATTGAATCCCTCAACAACACATCAATCATAAGTCATGCTTTAACTGCCTCTCCCATCCTGAATGTCGAAGCCCTTCAAGCTGCTTACTCTACACTAGAGATTCAGGGTGGAAAAGCCAATCCAACAGGCCTATCCTTTACTATTGGTGGTGTCAAATATGAAGTCAGTCTGCGGAAGTTCAATGAGTTACTCGGGCTTCCTACAGAAGATTATGCTCCGGAACCCACTATGGAGGATATGTTGCAATTATTCACGGAGATAGGTTGTCGCCCTCCCACGGGTCCTATCAAGGTAACAAAGGTTAACACCGGTATGCTACCAGCTGAGTGGGATTATGTAGTTCAGGCCATTCAGCGCTGCATGTTCCCAAAGGACAAAGACTACAGGCCAATGAACAACAGCTGCCGGGTAATACTATATGGAGTGGCAAACAACAGGAGAGTGAATGTGGGTAAACATCTGTTGATTCAGTTGCATGAGAGGTGGGCATTGGAGAAAAATGCATCAAGGAATCCGGAAGATGGTCCAGTCAAATGCTGGATGCCAAGATTTCTTCAGATGGTTCTGGATGACGTCCTTTCAGAAGAACACAGAAGAGTATTTCAAGGCTCTGAAAGGATGGCATGTTTTGATATGACTCTAAAGAGTATCTCCACCATGGAAACCCAGCAAAAGTCAAGACTTTTTGAGTTGCGCCTGACTCCGTACTTCCAGGATCTGCAAGATGAGTATGCTAGGAGGCACGCTTCTCAGTTTACTGCAGTAGAAGCTGAGAGTAGCGGTAACGAAGCTGAAGGTGGAGATCAAGTGCCTAGAAATTTGGAACAAGCAGGAATGGATGTTGACATGGCCGAGGCAAATGTTGCAGAAGCTGGAGCTGACAAGGATGACGATCTTCTTAGTCAGGTACCTATTCTTGCTGATCTTGATCAATCATCAATTCAACCTATTTTCTACAGCCGTGGGCCTGAAAACCCCCAGGCTCTATCCCAGGCTGCAAGCCCTTCTGTTCATAAACGTTCAGCCAGCCCTAAAACTGGTGATAAAAGGAAGGCAAGCTTATCTGAGTCGAGTGATTCGAGTGGAGGGAGTGTAGGAGTTGAGAGAGTAGTCACTTCAGCAGCTCTGCCACCTCCAAATAAGCAAAAGGTGGATTCAAACCCAGTGGCAACTGCACAACCTGTTAAGGCTAGTTCACCTCTCACAGCCACCACACCTCACGCTGGTGGCTCTCCTCTCCAAATCATTTCAACACATTCGCACTCGCCTAGGCATGTTGGTGAGAGTCAATGAGGGGGTCCAGCTCAACAGCCAATAGGAGCTGGCCCTACCTCCCCTGAGTTGTCCGCTCAGGGCTCTTTGAGAAATTTCTCGGAAGGGGAATGGCAAACTGAGACTAGCGCTTCTGATACTAGTATCTCAGGAAGTTTTAATGAGGAAGAGTCTGTCGAATCCAGTACGGATGACGCTTCCTCATCTAAATCAGAAAACAAGTTGCTTGCAGAGCAACGACATCTGGTGACTGGTGGGTCTACGCCTCCAGAACAGCCCAGCGAACCAGAAAAGGTTCTAAGTGAACAAGGGGATGACATGGTCATAACGCCATCTCCTATCGTAGACACAGCGCTTAAAGGCTCAGTCTCACTGACCGATATCGCCGACCAACTCGCCGCTAGTCCCCAGCGATTAGTGGATGAGGCTCTAGTACTGTTAGGCTCTAAACACGAGGGAGAGACAGGGAGAGTAGATCCCTTCTTTTTAGGGATCTTGAGTGAAACAGAACCCGGCGAGAGTAAACAGTCTAACCCAAGCCAAACACCGTCCCCCAAATTGCAGGATCTAGTGAAGAAAGTGGAGGCTTTGGAGGCTGGAGTTGCTGGTGTTACTGCTGCTGTCTCTTCTCACTCTGGAAGATTGGAGGTTGGAGCTCAGTTCATGGAGAACCTCATTGCCGTCCAAAATCAAATGATTGACAAGATAAACAATCTCGGATTGGCACAGGTGGAGGTTGGAAGATCAGTAGATGATGTCACTTATGGCATGTCTCAAGTTTGGACGAAGCTGAATGAACTACTTGATGCTGTCTTTGGCCGTAACAGGGCTGGACCTGGTCCTTCAACCGGTGGTGGTGGTGACGATAATAATGATGATGATGCTCCTGATGAGGATAACACACCTAAGGGGGAGAAGGAGGATCAGGGTCTGAAAAAGCTGACTAGTAAGGGTCCGGTGATCGAGTCCTCAAACAAATCTGGTGAAAAGGTGGAGGAGGCTCAACCGGCTCTTAAGGACAAAGGCAAGCAGAAGATGGTAGTTGAAGAAGAAGCTGAGAAAGAAACACCTCTTGTCGATGCATTTATGGGAGACTTTATTGAAGATTCTGATGATGACGAGATGGATGTAGAAGCCTTAGTGGCAAGGAGGTCGAGACTCGAGCAACGGGCAAGAGAGTGGGAACAAGAAAGAGGTCTAAAATCTGGCGCAGGAGTTGCAGGTGATGCAGGAGACCACTCGGTTGCTGACGAGCATGTCCCAGAAGAAGAAGTTGATGAAGCGGAGATGCAAGGAGAGATTTTCAGGGAAGCCAGAGAAAGAGTAAATGAAGAAGTACTACAAGGGATAGTTGAAAAAGAACTAATGGCAAAGGAGAAGAGAGCGGCTCAGAAAACTCAGCATGAGTTTGAAATGAAAAAGATCAATGATCCTAAGGTCCAGGCTGACATAAGGAGGGAAGGTCCCGAGTGAGACAAGGCTAGAGAAGCCTTAGCTGGACCAAGAGCCTATGCTCATGACTCAGAAAGATTGAGCTTTCTTCTTCATAAGCTAGAAAATCTAAACCCTGGGCTGCTGAATTATCTAAATTGTATAAGACAGGGATGCACCTCCGTACAAGTCATATTCAAGGAGAAGGCATGGAATCTGATGATCACTTGGACACCCAGAACAAAAATCGGGCCGTGTATGGTCGATGAAGCTTTCTTCCAAGAAAGGGGTGCAAGTGAACTGGTAGAATTCGCTCACAAGGTAGACACCTCTGTCAAGACTGGAGTGCTGTTTAAGGAAAAGTTGTTGAAGATGGCTGAAGACAGAGGGGTTGACATTATTCTAAATCCCTACCAGATCAGATATGTCCATGACAAGGTCTTGAGGATCGTAAATTTGCATGACTCGAAACTAACTCCGAGCGGAAATGTGTTGAAGGCAGTTGCAAAGCTAGTCCTCTCTAAGGGTTTTCTAACAAAGGAAAAGAAGCTGGTGGCTAAGGACTTGGAGAAGCTGATAAGAAGGCAAGACGCTAGATACAAGTTGCCTGAAGCTACACTACCAGTGGTTAAGAAGGAACCTGAAGACTATGCATTCGAGCTGCAAGACGAGGCAATAAGAGAGCATGTGCAAAGATACGGAGATCCAAGGATAGACATTCCAGAAGAAGGGGAAATAAGGAAGGAAGCTAGTGCAGTGGCTGGTGCAAATGTCAAGTTTGTCAAGAGCAAAGCTGAGAATGAGAATGATCTGCTGATCTATACAGACAAGCATGAGGTGGAAACCATCATTGAAATCAAGTACTACATCTTTGCAGAACACAGTCATGAAACACTGTGTATTATAAGGGAATTGATTGAGGAGATGGATGATGTTGACGAGTTTGATCAGGATTATCTGAGGGTCACGTTTGATAACTTCTGTAAGAGAAGACAACAGCTTGATATTCAGAGGCTACAGCAATGCACCACCGCTATTGTCATTGGATACCCTAAGCAGCTGGTTATAAGGAAGAAAGGGGAAAAGGGGTACCCTGACAAAGTCACAAAGCTGAGGTTTGAAGACATTCCCACGAAGCTTACCACTCGCAGCATGGTTGAAAGGTGGTTGAGGTTGTTTCGAAATTACAAGATCAGAAATCATGTGGAAGCAGAAGGACTTAATCTTCTCAAGAAAAGAATGGATGAAGTCTGCAACCCTGAGTTCATGAAGAAAGAAAAAGCAGCCAAGAAGAAAGCTCGTGAGGAAGAGGAGCGCAAGAAATCAAAGTTTTAATGTATTATGCTTATAATGTTTCTTTGCGTTGTAATTTGTTTTCTTGTTTTCCTGCATTGTAAAAATATTATCTGTTTTCTTGTGTAGTGTAAGGTAGAAGTTAGTTAGCTAAGTGTCTTGAAACTGGTTTATATTAGGCGTCAATTATTTCGCGAAGTTCGGCGGTGGTAATACTGCTAAAAGGACTTCAGAATGATAATTGAAGATTGAGTGGACCGTGCTCTTAAAGTACTTAGAGAAAATCTCTAGAAGAGCATGAAGCCATTTAATCGAGCCAACAGGTGTCCAATTTTGGCACTTGAAGTATCAGTAATAGACATGAAGTTAATTAATCAAGCCAAGCATTATGCAAGTTGACATGATTTTTTTTATGAATGTTATTTTATCTTTTTCAGTCCCTGGTTAGTTGAGTTATCCTCATTGTGAATTTGGTTGTCATTGTTAGACAATCAAATAGGGGGAGATTGAAAGGCATAGGTGTACTAACTTGTAACACTTAGTTACTATGTAACTCAACTAAGTAAAAGATAAAACAACAGCAAAACAAGAGAAACTGAAGAAGCACATAGAATCAATCAACTGAAGAAATGGCAATGATACTTGGTAACTACAAGTAACTAATTTGGTTAATCAAGGATGCATAAGTGAGAAGAAGTTCAGTCTAAGTATTGCTCATGCCCTAACTTATCTAATGGAGAATCAAATTAATGTCAAAGAAGTATCAAGAAGGCCAAAGTGATTTCATGTAATGTATATCAACATCTGGATAATGTAAAGGTTAATCAACAAATGAGAACTGACATTCAGAAGCAAGAACCCCTACAAGACTAGTCACTTATGAACCAGACCATTGCATCAAGTGTCAGGACATTGGAGGCAAGTTCATGTCAGTAATAGAAGATCTCATTTGAATTGAGTGAGGAAAAGAAATTGAAGAAGCTAAGGAAACTTGCTCATAAAGGTTAATTCTCAATTAGTCACTAAAGAAGGTCAACATTGGATGTGTGCATATTTGCTAAGGCAAATGTCGATCCACAGCAGATCGAGATGCGGGTCGAGATTTACAAGTGAAGTAAAACACTGCAAAGGCAAATCTCGATCCAGGCGATAGATCGAGATCGAGATTCTCCCCGATCGAGATCGAGATCTTCACAGATCGAGATCGAGATCTTCATAGATCGAGATCGAGATTCTCCCAGATCGAGATCGAGATTTTCACAGATTGAGATCGAGATGGGTCCAGGCGAAGATCGAGATGCGGGTAGAAATGTAACATTTAATGTTCAAGGGACAAGTGGCTTATTGTGAACGGTTGATCCAGAGTTGTTGTTAAAGTACTTTTTGTTGTCGAAATCCTGATTGGGCCACGTACACAAAAAGGACAAGATCAAGACTACATGACATTATAAAAGCAGCACTTTATTTTTTGAAAAAAAAAAACTTGTATCTCTGTATTTTTCAACGATAATTTTTAAGAGAGAGCTTTTACTGTAAAACAAAAAGTGAGAGAGAGGATCAGTTGAATCTAGCTTTAATTGCTGTATTTATTGTTCAACTGATCATGATGCTTTTATGAATGTTGTAGCAAATCCATCAATGAATATAATGATATATTCTTGAAATTCTGTGTCATCATTTATTACCTGCATATTGTTTATTCTCTCATAAATTCTAAACAGTTGTATTCACCCCCCCCCCTCTACAACACTTTGGACCTAACAAATTCTTTGCAATTTGAGCCTTCATTCTTGACTCGTTAAAACTTGAAAACAACTTGTAGCTTCATTCTTGACCCGTTTGTACATGGAAACAACTTGTAAACTCTTGTAGGATCATTCTTAGCTCGTTTGAACATGAAAACATTTCATAGCAATTTAAGGCTTCATTCTTGACACGTGGGAACTTGAAAACAACTTGTAGCTTCATTCTTGACTCGTTTGTACAAGGATACAACTTGTAAACTCTTGTAGGATCATTCTTAGCTCATTTGAACATGAAAACAATTCGTTGCAATTTGAGCCTTGATTCTTGACTCGTTCGAACTTGAAAACAACTTGTAGTTTCATTCTTGACCCGTTTGTACGTGGAAACAACTTGTAAACTCTTGTAGGAGCATTATTGGGTCGTTCGAACTTGAAAACAACTTGTAGCTTCATTCTTGACCCGTTTGTACATGGAAACAACTTGTAAACTCTTTTAGGATCATTCTTAACTCATTTGAACATGAAAATAAGTTGTAACAATTGGAGGCTTCATTCTTAACTCGTTCAAACTTGAAAAAAACTTGTATCTTCATTCTTGACCCGTTTGTACATGGATACAACTTGTAAGCTCTTGTAGGATTATTCTTAGCTCGTTTGAACATTAAAACAATTCGTTGCAATTTGAGCCTTCATTGTTGACTCGTTCGAACTTGAAAACAACTTGTAGCTTCATTCTTGACCCGTTTGTACATGGAAACAACTTGTAAACTCTTGTAGGATCATTCTTAACTCATTTGAACATGAAAACAATTCTTTGCAATTTGAGCCTTCATTCTTGACTCGTTAGAACTTGAAAACAACTTGTAGCTTCATTCTTGACCCGTTTGTACATGGAAACAACTTGTAAACTCTTGTAGGATCATTCTTAGCTCGTTTGAACATGAAAACATTTCATAGCAATTTAAGGCTTCATTCTTGACACGTGGGAACTTGAAAACAACTTGTAGCTTCATTCTTGACTCGTTTGTACATCGATACAACTTGTACACTCTTGTAGGATCATTATTAGCTCGTTTGAACATGAAAACAATTCGTTGCAATTTGAGCCTTGATTCTTGACTCGTTCGAACATGAAAACAACTTGTAGTTTCATTCTTGACCCGTTTGTACATGGAAATAACTTGTAAACTCTTGTAGGAGCATTATTGGCTCGTTCGAACTTGAAAACAACTTGTAGCTTCATTCTTAACCCGTTTGTACATTGAAACAACTTGTAAACTCTTGTAGGATCGTTCTTAGCTCGTTTGAATATGAAAACAATTCATAGCAATTTAAGGCTTCATTCTTGACTCGTTCGAACTTGAAAAAAACTTGTATCTTCATTCTTGACCCGTTTGTACATGGATACAACTTGTAAGCTCTTGTAGGATCATTCTTAGCTCGTTTAAACATGAAAACAATTCGTTACAATTTGAGCATTCATAGTTGACTCGTTCGAACTTGAAAACAACTTGTAGCTTCATTCTTGACCCGTTTGTACATGGAAACAACTTGTAAACTCTTGTAGGATCATTCTTAACTCATTTGAACATGAAAACAATTCTTTGCAATTTGAGCCTTCATTCTTGATTCGTTAGAACTTGAAAACAACTTGTAGCTTCATTCTTGACCCGTTTGTACATGGAAACAACTTGTAAACTCTTGTAGGATCATTCTTAGCTCGTTTGAACATGAAAACATTTCATAGCAATTTAAGGCTTCATTCTTGACACGTGGGAACTTGAAAACAACTTGTAGCTTCATTCTTGACTCGTTTGTACAAGGATACAACTTGTAAACTCTTGTAGGATCATTCTTAGCTCATTTGAACATGAAAACAATTCGTTGCAATTTGAGCCTTGATTCTTGACTCGTTCGAACTTGAAAACAACTTGTAGTTTCATTCATGACCCGTTTGTACGTGGAAACAACTTCTAAACTCTTGTAGGAGCATTATTGGCTCGTTCGAACTTGAAAATAACTTGTAGCTTCATTCTTGACCCGTTTGTACATGGAAACAACTTGTAAACTCTTTTAGGATCATTCTGAACTCATTTGAACATGAAAATAAGTTGTAACAATTGGAGGCTTCATTCTTAACTCGTTCAAACTTGAAAAAAACTTGTATCTTCATTCTTGACCCGTTTGTACATGGATACAACTTGTAAGCTCTTGTAGGATTATTCTTAGCTCGTTTGAACATTAAAACAATTCGTTGCAATTTGAGCCTTCATTGTTGACTCGTTCGAACTTGAAAACAACTTGTAGATCATTCTTGACCCGTTTGTACATGGAAACAACTTGTAAACTCTTGTAGGATCATTATTAGCTCGTTTGAACATGAAAACAATTCGTTGCAATTTGAGCCTTGATTCTTGACTCGTTCGAACATGAAAACAACTTGTAGTTTCATTCTTGACCCGTTTGTACATGGAAATAACTTGTAAACTCTTGTAGAAGCATTATTGGCTCGTTCGAACTTGAAAACAACTTGTAGCTTCATTCTTAACCCGTTTGTACATTGAAACAACTTGTAAACTCTTGTAGGATCATTCTTAGCTCGTTTGAATATGAAAACAATTCATAGCAATTTAAGGCTTCATTCTTGACTCGTTCGAACTTGAAAAAAACTTGTATCTTCATTCTTGACCCGTTTGTACATGGATACAACTTGTAAGCTCTTGTAGGATCATTCTTAGCTCGTTTGAACATGAAAACAATTCGTTGCAATTTGAGCCTTCATAGTTGACTCGTTCGAACTTGAAAACAACTTGTAGCTTCATTCTTGACCCTTTTGTACATGGAAACAACTTGTAAACTCTTGTAGGATCATTCTTAACTCATTTGAACATGAAAACAATTCTTTGCAATTTGAGCCTTCATTCTTGACTCGTTAGAACTTGAAAACAACTTGTAACTTCATTCTTGACCCGTTTGTACATGGAAACAACTTGTAAACTCTTGTAGGATCATTCTTAGCTCGTTTGAACATGAAAACATTTCATAGCAATTTAAGGCTTCATTCTTGACACGTTCGAACTTAAAAACAACTTGTAGCTTCATTCTTGACCCGTTTGTACATGGAAACAACTTGTAAACTCTTTTAGGATCATTTTTAACTCATTTGAACATGAAAATAAGTTGTAACAATTGGAGGCTTCATTCTTAACTCGTTCAAACTTGAAAAAAACTTGTATCTTCATTCTTGACCCGTTTGTACATGGATACAACTTGTAAGCTCTTGTAGGATTATTCTTAGCTCGTTTGAACATTAAAACAATTCGTTGCAATTTGAGCCTTCATTGTTGACTCGTTCGAACTTGAAAACAACTTGTAGCTTCATTCTTGACCCGTTTGTACATGGAAACAACTTGTAAACTCTTGTAGGATCATTCTTAACTCATTTGAACATGAAAACAATTCTTTGCAATTTGAGCCTTCATTCTTGACTCGTTAGAACTTGAAATCATTCTTGACTCGTTAGAACTTGAAAACAACTTGTAGCTTCATTCTTGACCCGTTTGTACATGGAAACAACTTGTAAACTCTTGTAGGATCATTCTTAGCTCGTTTGAACATGAAAACATTTCATAGCAATTTAAGGCTTCATTCTTGACACGTGGGAACTTGAAAACAACTTGTAGCTTCATTCTTGACTCGTTTGTACAAGGATACAACTTGTAAACTCTTGTAGGATCATTCTTAGCTCATTTGAACATGAAAACAATTCGTTGCAATTTGAGCCTTGATTCTTGACTCGTTCGAACTTGAAAACAACTTGTAGTTTCATTCTTGACCCGTTTGTACGTGGAAACAACTTCTAAACTCTTGTAGGAGCATTATTGGCTCGTTCGAACTTGAAAACAACTTGTAGCTTCATTCTTGACCCGTTTGTACATGGAAACAACTTGTAAACTCTTTTAGGATCATTCTTAACTCATTTGAACATGAAAATAAGTTGTAACAATTGGAGGCTTCATTCTTAACTCGTTCAAACTTGAAAAAAACTTGTATCTTCATTCTTGACCCGTTTGTACATGGATACAACTTGTAAGCTCTTGTAGGATTATTCTTAGCTCGTTTGAACATTAAAACAATTCGTTGCAATTTGAGCCTTCATTATTGACTCGTTCGAATTTGAAAACAACTTGTAGATCATTCTTGACCCGTTTGTACATGGAAACAACTTGTAAACTCTTGTAGGATCATTCTTAACTCATTTGAACATGAAAATAATTCTTTGCAATTTGAGCCTTCATTCTTGACTCGTTAGAACTTGAAAACAACTTGTAGCTTCATTCTTGACCCGTTTGTACATGGAAACAACTTGTAAACTCTTGTAGGATCATTCTTAGCTCGTTTGAACATGAAAACATTTCATAGCAATTTAAGGCTTCATTCTTGACACCTGGGAACTTGAAAATAACTTGTAGATTCATTCTTGACTCGTTTGTACATCGATACAACTTGTAAACTCTTGTAGGATCATTCTTAGCTCGTTTGAACATGAAAACAATTCGTTGCAATTTGAGCCTTGATTCTTGACTCGTTCGAACATAAAAACAACTTGTAGTTTCATTCTTGACCCGTTTGTACATGGAAATAACTTGTAAACTCTTGTAGGAGCATTATTGGCTCGTTCGAACTTGAAAACAACTTGTAGCTTCATTCTTAACCCGTTTGTACATTGAAACAACTTGTAAACTCTTGTAGGATCATTCTTAGCTCGTTTGAATATGAAAACAATTCATAGCAATTTAAGGCTTTATTCTTGACTCGTTCGAACTTGAAAAAAACTTGTATCTTCATTCTTGACCCGTTTGTACATGGATACAACTTGTAAGCTCTTGTAGGATCATTCTTAGCTCGTTTGAACATGAAAACAATTCGTTGCAATTTGAGCCTTCATAGTTGACTCGTTCGAACTTGAAAACAACTTGTAGCTTCATTCTTGACCCGTTTGTACATGGAAACAACTTGTAAACTCTTGTAGGATCATTCTTAACTCATTTGAACATGAAAACAATTCTTTGCAATTTGAGCCTTCATTCTTGACTCGTTAGAACTTGAAAACAACTTGTAACTTCATTCTTGACCCGTTTGTACATGGAAACAACTTGTAAACTCTTGTAGGATCATTCTTAGCTCGTTTGAACCTGAAAATATTTCATAGCAATTTAAGGCTTCATTCTTAACACGTGGGAACTTGAAAATAACTTGTAGCTTCATTCTTGACTCGTTTGAACAAGGATACAACTTGTAAACTCTTGTAGGATCATTCTTAGCTCATTTGAACATGAAAACTATTCGTTGCAATTTGAGCCTTGATTCTTGACTCGTTCGAACTTGAAAACAACTTGTAGTTTCATTCTTGACCCGTTTGTACGTGGAAACAACTAGTAAACTCTTGTAGGAGCATTATTGGCTCGTTCGAACTTGAAAACAACTTGTAGCTTCATTCTTGACCCGTTTGTACATGGAAACAACTTGTAAACTCTTTTAGGATCATTCTTAACTCATTTGAACATGAAAATAAGTTGTAACAATTGGAGGCTTCATTCTTAACTCGTTCAAAGTTGAAAAAAACTTGTATCTTCATTCTTAACCCGTTTGTACATGGATACAACTTGTAAGCTCTTGTAGGATTATTCTTAGCTCGTTTGAACATTAAAACAATTCGTTGCAATTTGAGCCTTCATTGTTGACTCGTTCGAACTTGAAAACAACTTGTAGCTTCATTCTTGACCCGTTTGTACATGGAAACAACTTGTAAACTCTTGTAGGACCATTCTTAACTCATTTGAACATGAAAACAATTCTTTGCAATTTGAGCCTTCATTCTTGACTCGTTAGAACTTGAAAACAACTTGTAGCTTCATTCTTGACCCGTTTGTACATGGAAACAACTTGTAAACTCTTGTAGGATCATTCTTAGCTCGTTTGAACATGAAAACATTTCATAGCAATTTAAGGCTTCATTCTTGACACGTGGGAACTTGAAAACAACTTGTAGCTTCATTCTTGACTCGTTTGTACAAGGATACAACTTGTAAACTCTTGTAGGATCATTCTTAGCTCATTTGAACATGAAAACAATTCGTTGCAATTTGAGCCTTGATTCTTGACTCGTTCGAACTTGAAAACAACTTGTAGTTTCATTCTTGACCCGTTTGTACGTGGAAACAACTTCTAAACTCTTGTAGGAGCATTATTGGCTCGTTCGAACTTGAAAACAACTTGTAGCTTCATTCTTGACCCGTTTGTACATGGAAACAACTTGTAAACTCTTTTAGGATCATTCTTAACTCATTTGAACATGAAAATAAGTTGTAACAATTGGAGGCTTCATTCTTAACTCGTTCAAACTTGAAAAAAACTTGTATCTTCATTCTTGACCCGTTTGTACATGGATACAACTTGTAAGCTCTTGTAGGATTATTCTTAGCTCGTTTGAACATTAAAACAATTCGTTGCAATTTGAGCCTTCATTGTTGACTCGTTCGAATTTGAAAACAACTTGTAGATCATTCTTGACCCGTTTGTACATGGAAACAACTTGTAAACTCTTGTTGGATCATTCTTAACTCATTTGAACATGAAAATAATTCTTTGCAATTTGAGCCTTCATTCTTGACTCGTTAGAACTTGAAAACAACTTGTAGCTTCATTCTTGACCCGTTTGTACATGGAAACAACTTGTAAACTCTTGTAGGATCATTCTTAGCTCGTTTGAACATGAAAACATTTCATAGCAATTTAAGGCTTCATTCTTGACACGTGGGAACTTGAAAACAACTTGTAGCTTCATTCTTGACTCGTTTGTACATCGATACAACTTGTAAACTCTTGTAGGATCATTATTAGCTCGTTTGAACATGAAAACAATTCGTTGCAATTTGAGCCTTGATTCTTGACTCGTTCGAACATAAAAACAACTTGTAGTTTCATTCTTGACCCGTTTGTACATGGAAATAACTTGTAAACTCTTGTAGGAGCATTATTGGCTCGTTCGAACTTGAAAACAACTTGTAGCTTCATTCTTAACCCGTTTGTACATTGAAACAACTTGTAAACTCTTGTAGGATCATTCTTAGCTCGGTTGAATATGAAAACAATTCATAGCAATTTAAGGCTTCATTCTTGACTCGTTCGAACTTGAAAAAAACTTGTATCTTCATTCTTGACCCGTTTGTACATGGATACAACTTGTAAACTCTTGTAGGATCATTCTTAGCTCGTTTGAACATGAAAACAATTCATAGCAATTTAAGGCTTCATTCTTGACTCGTAGGAACTTGAAAACAACTTGTAGCTTCATTCTTGACCCGTTTGTACATGGAAACAACTTGTAAACTCTTGTAGGATCATTCTTAGCTCGTTTGAATATGAAAACAATTCATAGCAATTTAAGGCTTCATTCTTGACTCGTTCGAACTTCAAAACAACTTGTAGCTTCATTCTTGACCCGTTTGTACATGGAAACAACTTGTAAACTCTTGTAGTATCATTCTTAACTCATTTGAACATGAAAACAATTCTTTGCAATTTGAGCCTTCATTCTTGACTCGTTAGAACTTGAAAACAACTTGTAGCTTCATTCTTGACCCGTTTGTACATGGAAACAACTTGTAAACTCTTGTAGGATCATTCTTAGCTCGTTTGAACATGAAAACATTTCATAGCAATTTAAGGCTTCATTCTTGACACCTGGGAACTTGAAAATAACTTGTAGATTCATTCTTGACTCGTTTGTACATCGATACAACTTGTAAACTCTTGTAGGATCATTCTTAGCTCGTTTGAACATGAAAACAATTCGTTGCAATTTGAGCCTTGATTCTTGACTCGTTCGAACTTGAAAACAACTTGTAGTTTCATTCTTGACCCGTTTGTACATGGAAACAACTTGTAAACTCTTGTAGGAGCATTATTGGCTTGTTCGAACTTGAAAACAACTTGTAGCTTCATTCTTGACCCGTTTGTACATGGAAACAACTTGTAAACTCTTTTAGGATCATTCTTAACTCATTTAAACATGAAAATAAGTTGTAAGAATTGGAGGCTTCATTCTTAACTCGTTCAAACTTGAAAAAAACTTGTATCTTCATTCTTAACCCGTTTGTACATGGATACAACTTGTAATCTCTTGTAGGATTATTCTTAGCTCGTTTGAACATTAAAACAATTCGTTGCAATTTGAGCCTTCATTGTTGACTCGTTCGAACTTGAAAACAACTTGTAGTTTCATTCTTGACCCGTTTGTACGTGGAAACAACTTCTAAACACTTGTAGGAGCATTATTGGCTCGTTCGAACTTGAAAACAAATTGTAGCTTCATTCTTGACCCGTTTGTACATGGAAACAACTTGTAAACTCTTTTAGGATCATTCTTAACTCATTTGAACATGAAAATAAGTTGTAACAATTGGAGGCTTCATTCTTAACTCGTTCAAACTTGAAAAAAACTTGTATCTTCATTCTTGACCCGTTTGTACATGGATACAACTTGTAAGCTCTTGTAGGATTATTCTTAGCTCGTTTGAACATTAAAACAATTCGTTGCAATTTGAGCCTTCATTGTTGACTCGTTCGAACTTGAAAAAAACTTGTATCTTCATTCTTGACCCGTTTGTACATGGATACAACTTGTAAGCTCTTGTAGGATCATTCTTAGCTCGTTTGAACATGAAAACAATTCGTTGCAATTTGAGCCTTCATAGTTGACTCGTTCGAACTTGAAAACAACTTGTAGCTTCATTCTTGACCCGTTTGTACATGGAAACAACTTGTAAACTCTTGTAGGATCATTCTTAACTCATTTGAACATGAAAACAATTCTTTGCAATTTGAGCCTTCATTCTTGACTCGTTAGAACTTGAAAACAACTTGTAGCTTCATTCTTGACCCGTTTGTACATGGAAACAACTTGTAAACTCTTGTAGGATCATTCTTAGCTCGTTTGAACATGAAAACATTTCATAGCAATTTAAGGCTTCATTCTTGACACGTGGGAACTTGAAAACAACTTGTAGCTTCATTCTTGACTCGTTTGTACAAGGATACAACTTGTAAACTCTTGTAGGATCATTCTTAGCTCATTTGAACATGAAAACAATTCGTTGCAATTTGAGACTTGATTCTTGACTCGTTCGAACTTGAAAACAACTTGTAGTTTCATTCTTGACCCGTTTGTACGTGGAAACAACTCGTAAACTCTTGTAGGAGCATTATTGGCTCGTTCGAACTTGAAAACAACTTGTAGCTTCATTCTTGACCCGTTTGTACATGGAAACAACTTGTAAACTCTTTTAGGATCATTCTTAACTCATTTGAACATGAAAATAAGTTGTAACAATTGGAGGCTTCATTCTTAACTCGTTCAAACTTGAAAAAAACTTGTATCTTCATTCTTGACCCGTTTGTACATGGATACAACTTGTAAGCTCTTGTAGGATTATTCTTAGCTCGTTTGAACATTAAAACAATTCGTTGCAATTTGAGCCTTCATTGTTGACTCGTTCGAACTTGAAAACAACTTGTAGATCATTCTTGACCCGTTTGTACATGGAAACAACTTGTAAACTCTTGTAGGATCATTCTTAACTCATTTGAACATGAAAATAATTCTTTGCAATTTTAGCCTTCATTCTTGACTCGTTAGAACTTGAAAACAACTTGTAGCTTCATTCTTGACCTGTTTGTACATGGAAACAACTTGTAAACTCTTGTAGGATCATTCTTAGCTCGTTTGAACATGAAAACATTTCATAGCAATTTAAGGCTTCATTCTTGACACGTGGGAACTTGAAAACAACTTGTAGCTTCATTCTTGACTCGTTTGTACATCGATACAACTTGTAAACTCTTGTAGGATCATTATTAGCTCGTTTGAACATGAAAACAATTCGTTGCAATTTGAGCCTTGATTCTTGACTCGTTCGAACTTGAAAACAACTTGTAGTTTCATTCTTGACCCGTTTGTACGTGGAA
Organism: Oenanthe sinensis; assembly: GCA_028671895.1. Lineage (NCBI taxonomy): Eukaryota > Viridiplantae > Streptophyta > Magnoliopsida > Apiales > Apiaceae > Oenanthe > Oenanthe sinensis. Next base: position 28,498,319 of record CM053799.1, on the reverse strand, counting down.
ACAACTCGTAAACTCTTGTAGGAGCATTATTGGCTCGTTCGAACTTGAAAACAACTTGTAGCTTCATTCTTGACCCGTTTGTACATGGAAACAACTTGTAAACTCTTTTAGGATCATTCTTAACTCATTTGAACATGAAAATAAGTTGTAACAATTGGAGGCTTCATTCTTAACTCGTTCAAACTTGAAAAAAACTTGTATCTTCATTCTTGACCCGTTTGTACATGGATACAACTTGTAAGCTCTTGTAGGATTATTCTTAGCTCGTTTGAACATTAAAACAATTCGTTGCAATTTGAGCCTTCATTGTTGACTCGTTCGAACTTGAAAACAACTTGTAGATCATTCTTGACCCGTTTGTACATGGAAACAACTTGTAAACTCTTGTAGGATCATTCTTAACTCATTTGAACATGAAAATAATTCTTTGCAATTTTAGCCTTCATTCTTGACTCGTTAGAACTTGAAAACAACTTGTAGCTTCATTCTTGACCTGTTTGTACATGGAAACAACTTGTAAACTCTTGTAGGATCATTCTTAGCTCGTTTGAACATGAAAACATTTCATAGCAATTTAAGGCTTCATTCTTGACACGTGGGAACTTGAAAACAACTTGTAGCTTCATTCTTGACTCGTTTGTACATCGATACAACTTGTAAACTCTTGTAGGATCATTATTAGCTCGTTTGAACATGAAAACAATTCGTTGCAATTTGAGCCTTGATTCTTGACTCGTTCGAACATGAAAACAACTTGTAGTTTCATTCTTGACCCGTTTGTACATGGAAATAACTTGTAAACTCTTGTAGGAGCATTATTGGCTCGTTCGAACTTGAAAACAACTTGTAGCTTCATTCTTAACCCGTTTGTACATTGAAACAACTTGTAAACTCTTGTAGGATCATTCTTAGCTCGTTTGAATATGAAAACAATTCATAGCAATTTAAGGCTTCATTCTTGACTCGTTCGAACTTGAAAAAAACTTGTATCTTCATTCTTGACCCGTTTGTACATGGATACAACTTGTAAGCTCTTGTAGGATCATTCTTAGCTCGTTTGAACATGAAAACAATTCGTTGCAATTTGAGCCTTCATAGTTGACTCGTTCGAACTTGAAAACAACTTGTAGCTTCATTCTTGACCCGTTTGTACATGGAAACAACTTGTAAACTCTTGTAGGATCATTCTTAACTCATTTGAACATGAAAACAATTCTTTGCAATTTGAGCCTTCATTCTTGACTCGTTAGAACTTGAAAACAACTTGTAACTTCATTCTTGACCCGTTTGTACATGGAAACAACTTGTAAACTCTTGTAGGATCATTCTTAGCTCGTTTGAACATGAAAACATTTCATAGCAATTTAAGGCTTCATTCTTGACACGTGGGAACTTGAAAACAGCTTGTAGCTTCATTCTTGACTCGTTTGTACAAGGATACAACTTGTAAACTCTTGTAGGATCATTCTTAGCTCATTTGAACATGAAAACAATTCGTTGCAATTTGAGCCTTGATTCTTGACTCGTTCGAACTTGAAAACAACTTGTAGTTTCATTCTTGACCCGTTTGTACGTGGAAACAACTTGTAAACTCTTGTAGGAGCATTATTGGCTCGTTCGAACTTGAAAACAACTTGTAGCTTCATTCTTGACCCGTTTGTACATGGAAACAACTTGTAAACTCTTTTAGGATCATTCTTAACTCATTTGAACATGAAAATAAGTTGTAACAATTGGAGGCTTCATTCTTAACTCATTCAAAGTTGAAAAAAACTTGTATCTTCATTCTTAACCCGTTTGTACATGGATACAACTTGTAAGCTCTTGTAGGATTATTCTTAGCTCGTTTGAACATTAAAACAATTCGTTGCAATTTGAGCCTTCATTGTTGACTCGTTCGAACTTGAAAACAACTTGTAGCTTCATTCTTGACCCGTTTGTACATGGAAACAACTTGTAAACTCTTGTAGGACCATTCTTAACTCATTTGAACATGAAAACAATTCTTTGCAATTTGAGCCTTCATTCTTGACTCGTTAGAACTTGAAAACAACTTGTAGCTTCATTCTTGACCCGTTTGTACATGGAAACAACTTGTAAACTCTTGTAGGATCATTCTTAGCTCGTTTGAACATGAAAACATTTCATAGCAATTTAAGGCTTCATTCTTGACACGTTGGAACTTGAAAACAACTTGTAGCTTCATTCTTGACCCGTTTGTACATGGATACAACTTATAAACTCTTGTAGGATCATTCTTAGCTCGTTTGAACATGAAAACAATTCATAGCAATTTAAGGCTTCATTCTTGACTCGTAGGAACTTGAAAACAACTTCTAGCTTCATTCTTGACCCGTTTGTACATGGAAACAACTTATAAACTCTTGTAGGATCATTCTTAGCTCGTTTGAACATGAAAACATTTCATAGCAATTTAAGGCTTCATTCTTGACACGTGGGAACTTGAAAACAACTTGTAGCTTCATTCTTGACTCGTTTGTACATCGATACAACTTGTAAACTCTTGTAGGATCATTATTAGCTCGTTTGAACATGAAAACAATTCGTTGCAATTTGAGCCTTGATTCTTGACTCGTTCGAACATGAAAACAACTTGTAGTTTCATTCTTGACCCGTTTGTACATGGAAATAACTTGTAAACTCTTGTAGGAGCATTATTGGCTCGTTCGAACTTGAAAACAACTTGTAGCTTCATTCTTAACCCGTTTGTACATTGAAACAACTTGTAAACTCTTGTAGGATCATTCTTAGCTCGTTTGAATATGAAAACAATTCATAGCAATTTAAGGCTTCATTCTTGACTCGTTCGAACTTGAAAAAAACTTGTATCTTCATTCTTGACCCGTTTGTACATGGATACAACTTGTAAGCTCTTGTAGGATCATTCTTAGCTCGTTTGAACATGAAAACAATTCGTTGCAATTTGAGCCTTCATAGTTGACTCGTTCGAACTTGAAAACAACTTGTAGCTTCATTCTTGACCCGTTTGTACATGGAAACAACTTGTAAACTCTTGTAGGATCATTCTTAACTCATTTGAACATGAAAACAATTCTTTGCAATTTGAGCCTTCATTCTTGACTCGTTAGAACTTGAAAACAACTTGTAGCTTCATTCTTGACCCGTTTGTACATGGAAACAACTGGTAAACTCTTGTAGGATCATTCTTAGCTCGTTTGAACATGAAAACATTTCATAGCAATTTAAGGCTTCATTCTTGACACGTGGGAACTTGAAAACAACTTGTAGCTTCATTCTTGACTCGTTTGTACAAGGATACAACTTGTAAACTCTTGTAGGATCATTCTTAGCTCATTTGAACATGAAAACAATTCGTTGCAATTTGAGCCTTGATTCTTGACTCGTTCGAACTTGAAAACAACTTGTAGTTTCATTCTTGACCCGTTTGTACGTGGAAACAACTCGTAAACTCTTGTAGGAGCATTATTGGCTCGTTCGAACTTGAAAACAACTTGTAGCTTCATTCTTGACCCGTTTGTACATGGAAACAACTTGTAAACTCTTTTAGGATCATTCTTAACTCATTTGAACATGAAAATAAGTTGTAACAATTGGAGGCTTCATTCTTAACTCGTTCAAACTTGAAAAAAACTTGTATCTTCATTCTTGACCCGTTTGTACATGGATACAACTTGTAAGCTCTTGTAGGATTATTCTTAGCTCGTTTGAACATTAAAACAATTCGTTGCAATTTGAGCCTTCATTGTTGACTCGTTCGAACTTGAAAACAACTTGTAGATCATTCTTGACCCGTTTGTACATGGAAACAACTTGTAAACTCTTGTAGGATCATTCTTAACTCATTTGAACATGAAAATAATTCTTTGCAATTTGAGCCTTCATTCTTGACTCGTTAGAACTTGAAAACAACTTGTAGCTTCATTCTTGACCCGTTTGTACATGGAAACAACTTGTAAACTCTTGTAGGATCATTCTTAACTCGTTTGAACATGAAAACATTTCATAGCAATTTAAGGCTTCATTCTTGACACGTGGGAACTTGAAAACAACTTGTAGCTTCATTCTTGACTCGTTTGTACATCGATACAACTTGTAAACTCTTGTAGGATCATTATTAGCTCGTTTGAACATGAAAACAATTCGTTGCAATTTGAGCCTTGATTCTTGACTCGTTCGAACATGAAAACAACTTGTAGTTTCATTCTTGACCCGTTTGTACATGGAAATAACTTGTAAACTCTTGTAGGAGCATTATTGGCTCGTTCGAACTTGAAAACAACTTGTAGCTTCATTCTTAACCCGTTTGTACATTGAAACAACTTGTAAACTCTTGTAGGATCATTCTTAGCTCGTTTGAATATGAAAACAATTCATAGCAATTTAAGGCTTCATTCTTGACTCGTTCGAACTTGAAAAAAACTTGTATCTTCATTCTTGACCCGTTTGTACATGGATACAACTTGTAAGCTCTTGTAGGATCATTCTTAGCTCGTTTGAACATGAAAACAATTCGTTGCAATTTGAGCCTTCATAGTTGACTCGTTCGAACTTGAAAACAACTTGTAGCTTCATTCTTGACCCGTTTGTACATGGAAACAACTTGTAAACTCTTGTAGGATCATTCTTAACTCATTTGAACATGAAAACAATTCTGTGCAATTTGAGCCTTCATTCTTGACTCGTTAGAACTTGAAAACAACTTGTAACTTCATTCTTGACCCGTATGTAAGTGGAAACAACTTGTAAACTCTTGTAGGATCATTCTTAGCTCGTTTGAACATGAAAACATTTCATAGCAATTTAAGGCTTCATTCTTGACACGTGGGAACTTGAAAACAACTTGTAGCTTCATTCTTGACTCGTTTGTACAAGGATACAACTTGTAAACTCTTGTAGGATCATTCTTAGCTCATTTGAACATGAAAACAATTCTTTGCAATTTGAGCCTTCATTCTTGACTCGTTAGAACTTGAAAACAACTTGTAACTTCATTCTTGACCCGTTTGTACATGGAAATAACTCGTAAACTCTTGTAGGAGCATTATTGGCTCGTTCGAACTTGAAAACAACTTGTAGCTTCATTCTTGACCCGTTTGTACATGGAAACAACTTGTAAACTCTTGTAGGATCATTCTTAGCTCGTTTGAACATGAAAACATTTCATAGCAATTTAAGGCTTCATTCTTGACACGTGGGAACTTGAAAACAACTTGTAGCTTCATTCTTGACTTGTTTGTACATCGATACAACTTGTAAACTCTTGTAGGATCATTATTCGCTCGTTTGAACATGAAAACAATTCGTTGCAATTTGAGCCTTGATTCTTGACTCGTTCGAACATGAAAACAACTTGTAGTTTCATTCTTGACCCGTTTGTACATGGAAATAACTTGTAAACTCTTGTAGGAGCATTATTGGCTCGTTCGAACTTGAAAACAACTTGTAGCTTCATTCTTAACCCGTTTGTACATTGAAACAACTTGTAAACTCTTGTAGGATCATTCTTAGCTCGTTTGAATATGAAAACAATTCATAGCAATTTAAGGCTTCATTCTTGACTCGTTCGAACTTGAAAAAAACTTGTATCTTCATTCTTGACCCGTTTGTACATGGATACAACTTGTAAGCTCTTGTAGGATCATTCTTAGCTCGTTTGAACATGAAAACAATTCGTTGCAATTTGAGCCTTCATAGTTGACTCGTTCGAACTTGAAAACAACTTGTAGCTTCATTCTTGACCCGTTTGTACATGGAAACAACTTGTAAACTCTTGTAGGATCATTCTTAACTCATTTGAACATGAAAACAATTCTTTGCAATTTGAGCCTTCATTCTTGACTCGTTAGAACTTGAAAACAACTTGTAACTTCATTCTTGACCCGTTTGTACATGGAAATAACTTGTAAACTCTTGTAGGATCATTCTTAGCTCGTTTGAACATGAAAACATTTCATAGCAATTTAAGGCTTCATTCTTGACACGTGGGAACTTGAAAACAACTTGTAGCTTCATTCTTGACTCGTTTGTACAAGGATACAACTTGTAAACTCTTGTAGGATCATTCTTAGCTCATTTGAACATGAAAACAATTCGTTGCAATTTGAGCCTTGATTCTTGACTCGTTCGAACTTGAAAACAACTTGTAGTTTCATTCTTGACCCGTTTGTACGTGGAAACAACTTGTAAACTCTTGTAGGAGCATTATTGGCTCGTTCGAACTTGAAAACAACTTGTAGCTTCATTCTTGACCCGTTTGTACATGGAAACAACTTGTAAACTCTTTTAGGATCATTCTTAACTCATTTGAACATGAAAATAAGTTGTAACAATTGGAGGCTTCATTCTTAACTCGTTCAAAGTTGAAAAAAACTTGTATCTTCATTCTTAACCCGTTTGTACATGGATACAACTTGTAAGCTCTTGTAGGATTATTCTTAGCTCGTTTGAACATTAAAACAATTCGTTGCAATTTGAGCCTTCATTGTTGACTCGTTCGAACTTGAAAACAACTTGTAGCTTCATTCTTGACCCGTTTGTACATGGAAACAACTTGTAAACTCTTGTAGGACCATTCTTAACTCATTTGAACATGAAAACAATTCTTTGCAATTTGAGCCTTCATTCTTGACTCGTTAGAACTTGAAAACAACTTGTAGCTTCATTCTTGACCCGTTTGTACATGGAAACAACTTGTAAACTCTTGTAGGATCATTCTTAGCTCGTTTGAACATGAAAACATTTCATAGCAATTTAAGGCCTCATTCTTGACACGTGGGAACTTGAAAACAACTTGTAGCTTCATTCTTGACTCGTTTGTACAAGGATACAACTTGTAAACTCTTGTAGGATCATTCTTAGCTCATTTGAACATGAAAACAATTCGTTGCAATTTGAGCCTTGATTCTTGACTCGTTCGAACTTGAAAACAACTTGTAGTTTCATTCTTGACCCGTTTGTACGTGGAAACAACTCGTAAACTCTTGTAGGAGCATTATTGGCTCGTTCGAACTTGAAAACAACTTGTAGCTTCATTCTTGACCCGTTTGTACATGGAAACAACTTGTAAACTCTTTTAGGATCATTCTTAACTCATTTGAACATGAAAATAAGTTGTAACAATTGGAGGCTTCATTCTTAACTCGTTCAAACTTGAAAAAAACTTGTATCTTCATTCTTGACCCGTTTGTACATGGATACAACTTGTAAGCTCTTGTAGGATTATTCTTAGCTCGTTTGAACATTAAAACAATTCGTTGCAATTTGAGCCTTCATTGTTGACTCGTTCGAACTTGAAAACAACTTGTAGATCATTCTTGACCCGTTTGTACATGGAAACAACTTGTAAACTCTTGTAGGATCATTCTTAACTCATTTGAACATGAAAATAATTCTTTGCAATTTGAGCCTTCATTCTTGACTCGTTAGAACTTGAAAACAACTTGTAGCTTCATTCTTGACCCGTTTGTACATGGAAACAACTTGTAAACTCTTGTAGGATCATTCTTAGCTCGTTTGAACATGAAAACATTTCATAGCAATTTAAGGCTTCATTCTTGACACGTGGGAACTTGAAAACAACTTGTAGCTTCATTCTTGACTCGTTTGTACATCGATACAACTTGTAAACTCTTGTAGGATCATTATTAGCTCGTTTGAACATGAAAACAATTCGTTGCAATTTGAGCCTTGATTCTTGACTCGTTCGAACATGAAAACAACTTGTAGTTTCATTCTTGACGCGTTTGTACATGGAAATAACTTGTAAACTCTTGTAGGAGCATTATTGGCTCGTTCGAACTTGAAAACAACTTGTAGCTTCATTCTTAACCCGTTTGTACATTGAAACAACTTGTAAACTCTTGTAGGATCATTCTTAGCTCGTTTGAATATGAAAACAATTCATAGCAATTTAAGGCTTCATTCTTGACTCGTTCGAACTTGAAAAAAACTTGTATCTTCATTCTTGACCCGTTTGTACATGGATACAACTTGTAAGCTCTTGTAGGATCATTCTTAGCTCGTTTGAACATGAAAACAATTCGTTGCAATTTGAGCCTTCATAGTTGACTCGTTCGAACTTGAAAACAACTTGTAGCTTCATTCTTGACCCGTTTGTACATGGAAACAACTTGTAAACTCTTGTAGGATCATTCTTAACTCATTTGAACATGAAAACAATTCTTTGCAATTTGAGCCTTCATTCTTGACTCGTTAGAACTTGAAAACAACTTGTAACTTCATTCTTGACCCGTATGTACATGGAAACAACTTGTAAACTCTTGTATGATCATTCTTAGCTCGTTTGAACATGAAAACATTTCATAGCAATTTAAGGCTTCATTCTTGACACGTGGGAACTTGAAAACAACTTGTAGCTTCATTCTTGACTCGTTTGTACAAGGATACAACTTGTAAACTCTTGTAGGATCATTCTTAGCTCATTTGAACATGAAAACAATTCTTTGCAATTTGAGCCTTCATTCTTGACTCGTTAGAACTTGAAAACAACTTGTAACTTCATTCTTGACCCGTTTGTACATGGAAACAACTTGTAAACTCTTGTAGGATCATTCTTAGCTCGTTTGAACATGAAAACATTTCATAGCAATTTAAGGCTTCATTCTTGACACGTGGGAACTTGAAAACAACTTGTAGCTTCATTCTTGACTCGTTTGTACATCGATACAACTTGTAAACTCTTGTAGGATCATTATTAGCTCGTTTGAACATGAAAACAATTCGTTGCAATTTGAGCCTTGATTCTTGACTCGTTCGAACATGAAAACAACTTGTAGTTTCATTCTTGACCCGTTTGTACATGGAAATAACTTGTAAACTCTTGTAGGAGCATTATTGGCTCGTTCGAACTTGAAAACAACTTGTAGCTTCATTCTTAACCCGTTTGTACATTGAAACAACTTGTAAACTCTTGTAGGATCATTCTTAGCTCGTTTGAATATGAAAACAATTCATAGCAATTTAAGGCTTCATTCTTGACTCGTTCGAACTTGAAAAAAACTTGTATCTTCATTCTTGACCCGTTTGTACATGGATACAACTTGTAAGCTCTTGTAGGATCATTCTTAGCTCGTTTGAACATGAAAACAATTCGTTGCAATTTGAGCCTTCATAGTTGACTCGTTCGAACTTGAAAACAACTTGTAGCTTCATTCTTGACCCGTTTGTACATGGAAACAACTTGTAAACTCTTGTAGGATCATTCTTAACTCATTTGAACATGAAAACAATTCTTTGCAATTTGAGCCTTCATACTTGACTCGTTAGAACTTGAAAACAACTTGTAACTTCATTCTTGACCCGTTTGTACATGGAAACAACTTGTAAACTCTTGTAGGATCATTCTTAGCTCGTTTGAACATGAAAACATTTCATAGCAATTTAAGGCTTCATTCTTGACACGTGGGAACTTGAAAACAACTTGTAGCTTCATTCTTGACTCGTTTGTACAAGGATACAACTTGTAAACACTTGTAGGATCATTCTTAGCTCATTTGAACATGAAAACAATTCGTTGCAATTTGAGCCTTGATTCTTGACTCGTTCGAACTTGAAAACAACTTGTAGTTTCATTCTTGACCCGTTTGTACGTGGAAACAACTTGTAAACTCTTGTAGGAGCATTATTGGCTCGTTCGAACTTGAAAACAACTTGTAGCTTCATTCTTGACCCGTTTGTACATGGAAACAACTTGTAAACTCTTTTAGGATCATTCTTAACTCATTTGACCATGAAAATAAGTTGTAACAATTGGAGGCTTCATTCTTAACTCGTTCAAAGTTGAAAAAAACTTGTATCTTCATTCTTAACCCGTTTGTACATGGATACAACTTGTAAGCTCTTGTAGGATTATTCTTAGCTCGTTTGAACATTAAAACAATTCGTTGCAATTTGAGCCTTCATTGTTGACTCGTTCGAACTTGAAAACAACTTGTAGCTTCATTCTTGACCCGTTTGTACATGGAAACAACTTGTAAACTCTTGTAGGACCATTCTTAACTCATTTGAACATGAAAACAATTCTTTGCAATTTGAGCCTTCATTCTTGACTCGTTAGAACTTGAAAACAACTTGTAGCTTCATTCTTGACCCGTTTGTACATGGAAACAACTTGTAAACTCTTGTAGGATCATTCTTAGCTCGTTTGAATATGAAAACATTTCATAGCAATTTAAGGCTTCATTCTTGACACGTTGGAACTTGAAAACAACTTGTAGCTTCATTCTTGACCCGTTTGTACATGGATACAACTTGTAAACTCTTGTAGGATCATTCTTAGCTCGTTTGAACATGAAAACAATTCATAGCAATTTAAGGCTTCATTCTTGACTGGTAGGAACTTGAAAACAACTTGTAGCTTCATTCTTGACCCGTTTGTACATGGAAACAACTTGTAAACTCTTGTAGGATCATTCTTAGCTCGTTTGAATATGAAAACAATTCATAGCAATTTCAGGCTTCATTCTTGACTCGTTCGAACTTCAAAACAACTTGTAGCTTCATTCTTGACCCGTTTGTACATGGAAACAACTTATAAACTCTTGTAGGATCATTCTTAACTCATTTGAACATGAAAACAATTCTTTGCAATTTGAGCCTTCATTCTTGACTCGTTAGAACTTGAAAACAACTTGTAGCTTCATTCATGACCCGTTTGTACATGGAAACAACTTGTAAACTCTTGTAGGATCATTCTTAGCTCGTTTGAACATGAAAACATTTCATAGCAATTTAAGGCTTCATTCTTGACACCTGGGAACTTGAAAACAACTTGTAGATTCCTTCTTGACTCGTTTGTACATCGATACAACTTGTAAACTCTTGTAGGATCATTCTTAGCTCGTTTGAACATGAAAACAATTCGTTGCAATTTGAGCCTTGATTCTTGACTCGTTCGAACTTGAAAACAACTTGTAGTTTCATTCTTGACCCGTTTGTACATGGAAACAACTTGTAAACTCTTGTAGGAGCATTATTGGCTTGTTCGAACTTGAAAACAACTTGTAGCTTCATTCTTGACCCGTTTGTACATGGAAACAACTTGTAAACTCTTTTAGGATCATTCTTAACTCATTTAAACATGAAAATAAGTTGTAAGAATTGGAGGCTTCATTCTTAACTCGTTCAAACTTGAAAAAAACTTGTATCTTCATTCTTAACCCGTTTGTACATGGATACAACTTGTAATCTCTTGTAGGATTATTCTTGGCTCGTTTGAACATTAAAACAATTCGTTGCAATTTGAGCCTTCATTGTTGACTCGTTCGAACTTGAAAACAACTTGTAGTTTCATTCTTGACCCGTTTGTACGTGGAAACAACTTCTAAACTCTTGTAGGAGCATTATTGGCTCGTTCGAACTTGAAAACAACTTGTAGCTTCATTCTTGACCCGTTTGTACATGGAAACAACTTGTAAACTCTTTTAGGATCATTCTTAACTCATTTGAACATGAAAATAAGTTGTAACAATTGGAAGCTTCATTCTTAACTCGTTCAAACTTGAAAAAAACTTGTATCTTCATTCTTGACCCGTTTGTACATGGATACAACTTGTAAGCTCTTGTAGGATTATTCTTAGCTCGTTTGAACATTAAAACAATTCGTTGCAATTTGAGCCTTCATTGTTGACTCGTTCGAACTTGAAAACAACTTGTAGCTTCATTCTTGACCCGTTTGTACATGGAAACAACTTGTAAACTCTTGTAGGATCATTCTTAACTCATTTGAACATGAAAACAATTCTTTGCAATTTGAGCCTTCATTCTTGACTCGTTAGAACTTGAAAATAACTTGTAGCTTAATTCTTGACCCGTTTGTACATGGAAACAACTTGTAAACTCTTGTAGGATCATTCTTAGCTCGTTTGAACATGAAAACATTTTATTGCAATTTAAGGCTTCATTCTTGACACGTTGGAACTTGAAAACAACTTGTAGCTTCATTCTTGACCCGTTTGTACATGGATACAACTTGTAAACTCTTGTAGGATCATTCTTAGCTCGTTTGAACATGAAAACAATTCATAGCAATTTAAGGCTTCATTCTTGACTCGTTGGAACTTGAAAACAACTTGTAGCTTCATTCTTGACCCGTTTGTACATGGAAACAACTTGTAAACTCTTGTAGGATCATTCTTAGCTCGTTTGAACATGAAAACATTTCATAGCAATTTAAGGCTTCATTCTTGACACCTGGGAACTTGAAAACAACTTGTAGCTTCATTCTTGACTCGTTTGTACATCGATACAACTTGTAAACTCTTGTAGGATCATTCTTAGCTCGTTTGAACATGAAAACAATTCGTTGCAATTTGAGCCTTGATTCTTGACTCGTTCGAACTTGAAAACAACTTGTAGTTTCATTCTTGACCCGTTTGTACATGGAAACAACTTGTAAACTCTTGTAGGAGCATTATTGGCTTGTTCGAACTTGAAAACAACTTGTAGCTTCATTCTTGACCCGTTTGTACATGGAAACAACTTGTAAACTCTTTTAGGATCATTCTTAACTCATTTAAACATGAAAATAAGTTGTAAGAAATGGAGGCTTCATTCTTAACTCGTTCAAACTTGAAAAAAACTTGTATCTTCATTCTTTACCCGTTTGTACATGGATACAACTTGTAAGCTCTTGTAGGATTATTCTTAGCTCGTTTGAACATTAAAACAATTCGTTGCAATTTGAGCCTTCATTGTTGACTCGTTCGAACTTGAAAACAACTTGTAGCTTCATTCTTGACCCGTTTGTACATGGAAACAACTTGTAAACTCTTGTAGGATCATTCTTAACTCATTTGAACATGAAAACAATTCTTTGCAATTTGAGCCTTCATTCTTGACTCGTTAGAACTTGAAAACAACTTGTAGCTTCATTCTTGACCCGTTTGTACATGGAAACAACTTGTAAACTCTTGTAGGATCATTCTTAGCTCGTTTGAACATGAAAACATTTCATAGCAATTTAAGGCTTCATTCTTGACACGTTGGAACTTGAAAACAACTTGTAGCTTCATTCTTGACCCGTTTGTACATGGATACAACTTGTAAACTCTTGTAGGATCATTCTTAGCTCGTTTGAACATGAAAACAATTCATAGCAATTTAAGGCTTCATTCTTGACTCGTTGGAACTTGAAAACAACTTGTAGCTTCATTCTTGACCCGTTTGTACATGGAAACAACTTGTAAACTCTTGTAGGATCATTCTTAGCTCGTTTGAACATGAAAACATTTCATAGCAATTTAAGGCTTCATTCTTGACACGTTGGAACTTGAAAACAACTTGTAGCTTCATTCTTGACCCGTTTGTACATGGATACAACTTGTAAACTCTTGTAGGATCATTCTTAGCTCGTTTGAACATGAAAACAATTCATAGCAATTTAAGGCTTCATTCTTGACTCGTTGGAACTTGAAAACAACTTGTAGCTTCATTCTTGACCCGTTTGTACATGGAAACAACTTGTAAACTCTTGTAGTATCATTCTTAGCTCGTTTGAATATGAAAACAATTCATAGCAATTTAAGGCTTCATTCTTGACTCGTTCGATCTTGAAAACAACTTGTAGCTTCATTCTTGACCCGTTTGTACATGGATACAACTTGTAAACTCTTGTAGGATCATTCTTAGCTCGTTTGAACATGAAAACAATTCATAGCAATTTAAGGCTTCATTCTTGACTCGTTGGAACTTGAAAACAACTTGTAGCTTCATTCTTGACCCGTTTGTACATGGAAACAACTTGTAAACTCTTGTAGGATCATTCTTAGCTCGTTTAAACATGAAAACATTTCATAGCAATTTAAGGCTTCATTCTTGACTCGTTCGAACTTGAAAACAACTTGTAGCTTTATTCTTGACCCGTTTGTACATGGAAACAACTTGTAAACTCTTGTAGGATCATTCTTAACTCATTTGAACATGAAAACAATTCTTTGCAATTTGAGCCTTCATTCTTGACTCGTTAGAACTTGAAAACAACTTGTAACTTCATTCTTAACCCGTTTGTACATGGAAACAACTTGTAAACTCTTGTAGGATCATTCTTAGCTCGTTTGAATATGAAAACAATTCATAGCAATTTAAGGCTTCATTCTTGACCCGTTTGTACATGGAAACAACTTGTAAACTCTTTTAGGATCATTCTTAACTCATTTGAACATGAAAATAAGTTGTAACAATTGGATGCTTCATTCTTAACTCGTTCAAACTTAAAAATAACTTGTATCTTCATTCTTGACCCGTTTGTACATGGATACAACTTGTAAACTCTTGTAGGATCATTCTTAGCTCGTTTGAACATGAAAACAATTCATAGCAATTTAAGGCTTCATTCTTGACTCGTTGGAACTTGAAAACAACTTGTAGCTTCATTCTTGACCCGTTTGTACATGGAAACAACTTGTAAACTCTTGTAGTATCATTCTTAGCTCGTTTGAACATGAAAACAATTCATAGCAATTTAAGGCTTCATTCTTGACTCGTTCGAACTTGAAAACAACTTGTAGCTTCATTCTCGACCCGTTTGTACATGGAAACAACTTGTAAACCCTTGTAGGATCATTCTTAGCTCGTTTGAACATGAAAACAATTCATAGCAATTTAAGCCTTCATTCTTGACTCGTTCGAACTTGAAAACAACTTGTAGCTTCATTCTTGACCCGTTTGTACATGGAAACAACTTGTAAACTCTTGTAGGATCATTCTTAGCTCGTTTGAACATGAAAACAATTCATAGGAATTTAAGGCTTCATTCTTGACTCGTTGGAACTTGAAAACAACTTGTAGCTTCATTCTTGACCCGTTTGTACATGGAACAACTTGTAAACTCTTGTAGGATCATTCTTAACTCATTTGAACATGAAAACAATTCTTTGCAATTTGAGCCTTCATTCTTGACTCGTTAGAACTTGAAAACAACTTGTAGCTTCATTCTTGACCCGTTTGTACATGGAAACAACTTGTAAACTCTTGTAGGATCATTCTTAGCTCGTTTGAACATGAAAACATTTCATAGCAATTTAAGGCTTCATTCTTGATACGTGGGAACTTGAAAACAACTTGTAGCTTCATTCTTGACTCGTTCGTACATGGATACAACTTGTAAACTCTTGTAGGATCATTCTTAGCTCGTTTGAACATGAAAACAATTCGTTGCAATTTGAGCCTTGATTCTTGACTCGTTCGAACTTGAAAACAACTTGTAGTTTCATTGTTGACCCGTTTGTACATGTAAACAACTTGTAAACTCTTATAGGAGCATTATTGGCTCGTTCGAACTTGAAAACAACTTGTAGCTTCATTCTTGACCCGTTTGTAAATGGAAACAACTTGTAAACTCTTTTAGGATCATTCTTAACTCATTTGAACATGAAAATAAGTTGTAACAATTGGAGGCTTCATTCTTAACTCGTTCAAACTTGAAAATGACTTGTATCTTCATTCTTGACCCGTTTCTACATGGAAACAATTCGTAAACTCTTGTAGGATCATTCTTAGCTTGTTTGAACCTCAAAATAAGTTGTAACAATGGGAGGCTTCATTCTTAACTTGTTCAAACTTGAAAAAAACTTGTAGTTTCATTCTTGACCTGTTTATACCTGGAAACAACTTGTAAACTCTTGTAGGATCATTCTTAGCTCGTTTGAACATGAAAACAATTCATAGCAATTTAAGGCTTCATTCTTGACTCGTTCGAACTTGAAAACAACTTGTAGCTTCATTCTTGACCCGTTTGTACATGGAAACAACTTGTAAACTCTTGTAGGATTATTCTTAACTCATTTGAACATGAAAACAATTCTTTGCAATTTGAGCCTTCAGGTTGACTGGTTAGAACTTGAAAACAACTTGTAGCTTCATTCTTGACACGTTTGTACATGGAAACAACTTGTAAACTCTTGTAGGATCATTCTTAGCTCGTTTGAACATGAAAACATTTCATAGCAATTTAAGGCTTCATTCTTGACACGTTGGAACTTGAAAACAACTTGTAGCTTCATTCTTGACCCGTTTGTACATGGATACAACTTGTAAACTCTTGTAGGATCATTCTTAGCTCGTTTGAACATGAAAACAATTCATAGCAATTTAAGGCTTCATTCTTGACTCGTTGGAACTTGAAAACAACTTGTAGCTTCATTCTTGACCCGTTTGTACATGGAAACAACTTGTAAACTCTTGTAGTATCATTCTTAGCTCGTTTGAACATGAAAACAATTCATAGCAATTTAAGGCTTCATTCTTGACTCGTTCGAACTTGAAAACAACTTGTAGCTTCATTCTTGACCCGTTTGTACATGGAAACAACTTGTAAACTCTTGTAGGATTATTCTTAACTCATTTGAACATGAAAACAATTCTTTGCAATTTGAGCCTTCAGGTTGACTGGTTAGAACTTGAAAACAACTTGTAGCTTCATTCTTGACACGTTTGTACATGGAAACAACTTGTAAACTCTTGTAGGATCATTCTTAGCTCGTTTGAACATGAAAACATTTCATAGCAATTTAAGGCTTCATTCTTGACACGTTGGAACTTGAAAACAACTTGTAGCTTCATTCTTGACCCGTTTGTACATGGATACAACTTGTAAACTCTTGTAGGATCATTCTTAGCTCGTTTGAACATGAAAACAATTCATAGCAATTTAAGGCTTCATTCTTGACTCGTTGGAACTTGAAAACAACTTGTAGCTTCATTCTTGACCCGTTTGTACATGGAAACAACTTGTAAACTCTTGTAGTATCATTCTTAGCTCGTTTGAACATGAAAACAATTCATAGCAATTTAAGGCTTCATTCTTGACTCGTTCGAACTTGAAAACAACTTGTAGCTTCATTCTCGACCCGTTTGTACATGGAAACAACTTGTAAACCCTTGTAGGATCATTCTTAGCTCGTTTGAACATGAAAACAATTCATAGCAATTTAAGCCTTCATTCTTGACTCGTTCGAACTTGAAAACAACTTGTAGCTTCATTCTTGACCCGTTTGTACATGGAAACAACTTGTAAACTCTTGTAGGATCATTCTTAGCTCGTTTGAACATGAAAACAATTCATAGGAATTTAAGGCTTCATTCTTGACTCGTTGGAACTTGAAAACAACTTGTAGCTTCATTCTTGACCCGTTTGTACATGGAACAACTTGTAAACTCTTGTAGGATCATTCTTAACTCATTTGAACATGAAAACAATTCTTTGCAATTTGAGCCTTCATTCTTGACTCGTTAGAACTTGAAAACAACTTGTAGCTTCATTCTTGACCCGTTTGTACATGGAAACAACTTGTAAACTCTTGTAGGATCATTCTTAGCTCGTTTGAACATGAAAACATTTCATAGCAATTTAAGGCTTCATTCTTGATACGTGGGAACTTGAAAACAACTTGTAGCTTCATTCTTGACTCGTTCGTACATGGATACAACTTGTAAACTCTTGTAGGATCATTCTTAGCTCGTTTGAACATGAAAACAATTCGTTGCAATTTGAGCCTTGATTCTTGACTCGTTCGAACTTGAAAACAACTTGTAGTTTCATTGTTGACCCGTTTGTACATGTAAACAACTTGTAAACTCTTATAGGAGCATTATTGGCTCGTTCGAACTTGAAAACAACTTGTAGCTTCATTCTTGACCCGTTTGTAAATGGAAACAACTTGTAAACTCTTTTAGGATCATTCTTAACTCATTTGAACATGAAAATAAGTTGTAACAATTGGAGGCTTCATTCTTAACTCGTTCAAACTTGAAAATGACTTGTATCTTCATTCTTGACCCGTTTCTACATGGAAACAATTCGTAAACTCTTGTAGGATCATTCTTAGCTTGTTTGAACCTCAAAATAAGTTGTAACAATGGGAGGCTTCATTCTTAACTTGTTCAAACTTGAAAAAAACTTGTAGTTTCATTCTTGACCTGTTTATACCTGGAAACAACTTGTAAACTCTTGTAGGATCATTCTTAGCTCGTTTGAACATGAAAACAATTCATAGCAATTTAAGGCTTCATTCTTGACTCGTTCGAACTTGAAAACAACTTGTAGCTTCATTCTTGACCCGTTTGTACATGGAAACAACTTGTAAACTCTTGTAGGATTATTCTTAACTCATTTGAACATGAAAACAATTCTTTGCAATTTGAGCCTTCAGGTTGACTGGTTAGAACTTGAAAACAACTTGTAGCTTCATTCTTGACACGTTTGTACATGGAAACAACTTGTAAACTCTTGTAGGATCATTCTTAGCTCGTTTGAACATGAAAACATTTCATAGCAATTTAAGGCTTCATTCTTGACACGTTGGAACTTGAAAACAACTTGTAGCTTCATTCTTGACCCGTTTGTACATGGATACAACTTGTAAACTCTTGTAGGATCATTCTTAGCTCGTTTGAACATGAAAACAATTCATAGCAATTTAAGGCTTCATTCTTGACTCGTTGGAACTTGAAAACAACTTGTAGCTTCATTCTTGACCCGTTTGTACATGGAAACAACTTGTAAACTCTTGTAGTATCATTCTTAGCTCGTTTGAATATGAAAACAATTCATAGCAATTTAAGGCTTCATTCTTGACTCGTTCGATCTTGAAAACAACTTGTAGCTTCATTCTTGACCCGTTTGTACATGGAAACAACTTGTAAACTCTTGTAGGATCATTCTTAGCTCGTTTGAACATGAAAACATTTCATAGCAATTTAAGGCTTCATTCTTGACACGTTGGAACTTGAAAACAACTTGTAGCTTCATTCTTGACCCGTTTGTACATGGATACAACTTGTAAACTCTTGTAGGATCATTCTTAGCTCGTTTGAACATGAAAACAATTCATAGCAATTTAAGGCTTCATTCTTGACTCGTTGGAACTTGAAAACAACTTGTAGCTTCATTCTTGACCCGTTTGTACATGGAAACAACTTGTAAACTCTTGTAGTATCATTCTTAGCTCGTTTGAATATGAAAACAATTCATAGCAATTTAAGGCTTCATTCTTGACTCGTTCGATCTTGAAAACAACTTGTAGCTTCATTCTTGACCCGTTTGTACATGGATACAACTTGTAAACTCTTGTAGGATCATTCTTAGCTCGTTTGAACATGAAAACAATTCATAGCAATTTAAGGCTTCATTCTTGACTCGTTGGAACTTGAAAACAACTTGTAGCTTCATTCTTGACCCGTTTGTACATGGAAACAACTTGTAAACTCTTGTAGGATCATTCTTAGCTCGTTTAAACATGAAAACATTTCATAGCAATTTAAGGCTTCATTCTTGACTCGTTCGAACTTGAAAACAACTTGTAGCTTTATTCTTGACCCGTTTGTACATGGAAACAACTTGTAAACTCTTGTAGGATCATTCTTAACTCATTTGAACATGAAAACAATTCTTTGCAATTTGAGCCTTCATTCTTGACTCGTTAGAACTTGAAAACAACTTGTAGCTTCATTCTTGACCCGTTTGTACATGGAAACAACTTGTAAACTCTTGTAGGATCATTCTTAGCTCGTTTGAATATGAAAACAATTCATAGCAATTTAAGGCTTCATTCTTGACCCGTTTGTACATGGAAACAACTTGTAAACTCTTTTAGGATCATTCTTAACTCATTTGAACATGAAAATAAGTTGTAACAATTGGATGCTTCATTCTTAACTCGTTCAAACTTAAAAATAACTTGTATCTTCATTCTTGACCCGTTTGTACATGGATACAACTTGTAAACTCTTGTAGGATCATTCTTAGCTCGTTTGAACATGAAAACAATTCATAGCAATTTAAGGCTTCATTCTTGACTCGTTGGAACTTGAAAACAACTTGTAGCTTCATTCTTGACCCGTTTGTACATGGAAACAACTTGTAAACTCTTGTAGTATCATTCTTAGCTCGTTTGAACATGAAAACAATTCATAGCAATTTAAGGCTTCATTCTTGACTCGTTCGAACTTGAAAACAACTTGTAGCTTCATTCTTGACCCGTTTGTACATGGAAACAACTTGTAAACCCTTGTAGGATCATTCTTAGCTCGTTTGAACATGAAAACAATTCATAGCAATTTAAGCCTTCATTCTTGACTCGTTCGAACTTGAAAACAACTTGTAGCTTCATTCTTGACCCGTTTGTACATGGAAACAACTTGTAAACTCTTGTAGGATCATTCTTAGCTCGTTTGAACATGAAAACAATTCATAGGAATTTAAGGCTTCATTCTTGACTCGTTGGAACTTGAAAACAACTTGTAGCTTCATTCTTGACCCGTTTGTACATGGAACAACTTGTAAACTCTTGTAGGATCATTCTTAACTCATTTGAACATGAAAACAATTCTTTGCAATTTGAGCCTTCATTCTTGACTCGTTAGAACTTGAAAACAACTTGTAGCTTCATTCTTGACCCGTTTGTACATGGAAACAACTTGTAAACTCTTGTAGGATCATTCTTAGCTCGTTTGAACATGAAAACATTTCATAGCAATTTAAGGCTTCATTCTTGATACGTGGGAACTTGAAAACAACTTGTAGCTTCATTCTTGACTCGTTTGTACATGGATACAACTTGTAAACTCTTGTAGGATCATTCTTAGCTCGTTTGAACATGAAAACAATTCGTTGCAATTTGAGCCTTGATTCTTGACTCGTTCGAACTTGAAAACAACTTGTAGTTTCATTGTTGACCCGTTTGTACATGTAAACAACTTGTAAACTCTTATAGGAGCATTATTGGCTCGTTCGAACTTGAAAACAACTTGTAGCTTCATTCTTGACCCGTTTGTAAATGGAAACAACTTGTAAACTCTTTTAGGATCATTCTTAACTCATTTGAACATGAAAATAAGTTGTAACAATTGGAGGCTTCATTCTTAACTTGTTCAAACTTGAAAATGACTTGTATCTTCATTCTTGACCCGTTTCTACATGGAAACAATTCGTAAACTCTTGTAGGATCATTCTTAGCTTGTTTGAACCTCAAAATAAGTTGTAACAATGGGAGGCTTCATTCTTAACTTGTTCAAACTTGAAAAAAACTTGTAGTTTCATTCTTGACCTGTTTATACCTGGAAACAACTTGTAAACTCTTGTAGGATCATTCTTAGCTCGTTTGAACATGAAAACAATTCATAGCAATTTAAGGCTTCATTCTTGACTCGTTCGAACTTGAAAACAACTTGTAGCTTCATTCTTGACCCGTTTGTACATGGAAACAACTTGTAAACTCTTGTAGGATTATTCTTAACTCATTTGAACATGAAAACAATTCTTTGCAATTTGAGCCTTCAGGTTGACTGGTTAGAACTTGAAAACAACTTGTAGCTTCATTCTTGACACGTTTGTACATGGAAACAACTTGTAAACTCTTGTAGGATCATTCTTAGCTCGTTTAAACATGAAAACATTTCATAGCAATTTAAGGCTTCATTCTTGACTCGTTCGAACTTGAAAACAACTTGTAGCTTTATTCTTGACCCGTTTGTACATGGAAACAACTTGTAAACTCTTGTAGGATCATTCTTAACTCATTTGAACATGAAAACAATTCTTTGCAATTTGAGCCTTCATTCTTGACTCGTTAGAACTTGAAAACAACTTGTAGCTTCATTCTTGACCCGTTTGTACATGGAAACAACTTGTAAACTCTTGTAGGATCATTCTTAGCTCGTTTGAATATGAAAACAATTCATAGCAATTTAAGGCTTCATTCTTGACCCGTTTGTACATGGAAACAACTTGTAAACTCTTTTAGGATCATTCTTAACTCATTTGAACATGAAAATAAGTTGTAACAATTGGAGGCTTCATTCTTAACTCGTTCAAACTTAAAAATAACTTGTATCTTCATTCTTGACCCGTTTGTACATGGAAACAACTTGTAAACTCTTGTAGGATTATTCTTAGCTCGTTTGAACATGAAAACAATTCTTTGCAATTTGAGCCTTCAGGTTGACTGGTTAGAACTTGAAAACAACTTGTATCTTCATTCTTGACCCGTTTGTACATGGAAACAACTTGTAAACTCTTGTAGGATTATTCTTAGCTCGTTTGAACATGAAAACAATTCATAGCAATTTAAGCCTTCATTCTTGACTCGTTCGAACTTGAAAACAACTTGTAGCTTCATTCTTGACCCGTTTGTACATGGAAACAACTTGTAAACTCTTGTAGGATCATTCTTAGCTCGTTTGAACATGAAAACAATTCATAGCAATTTAAGGCTTCATTCTTGACTCGTTGGAACTTGAAAACAACTTGTAGCTTCATTCTTGACCCGTTTGTACATGGAAATAACTTGTAAACTCTTGTAGGATCATTCTTAACTCATTTGAACATGAAAACAATTCTTTGCAATTTGAGCCTTCATTCTTGACTCGTTAGAACTTGAAAACAACTTGTAGCTTCATTCTTGACCCGTTTGTACATGGAAACAACTTGTAAACTCTTGTAGGATCATTCTTAGCTCGTTTGAACATGAAAACATTTCATAGCAATTTAAGGCTTCATTCTTGATACGTGGGAACTTGAAAACAACTTGTAGCTTCATTCTTGACTCGTTTGTACATGGATACAACTTGTAAACTCTTGTAGGATCATTCTTAGCTCGTTTGAACATGAAAACAATTCGTTGCAATTTGAGACTTGATTCTTGACTCGTTCGAACTTGAAAACAACTTGTAGTTTCATTGTTGACCCGTTTGTACATGGAAACAACTTGTAAACTCTTGTAGGAGCATTATTGGCTCGTTCGAACTTGAAAACAACTTGTAGCTTCATTCTTGACCCGTTTGTAAATGGAAACAACTTGTAAACTCTTTTAGGATCATTCTTAACTCATTTGAACATGAAAATAAGTTGTAACAATTGGAGGCTTCATTCTTAACTCGTTCAAACTTGAAAATGACTTGTATCTTCATTCTTGACCCGTTTGTACATGGAAACAATTCGTAAACTCTTGTAGGATCATTCTTAGCTTGTTTGAACCTGAAAATAAGTTGTAACAATGGGAGGCTTCATTCTTAACTTGTTCAAACTTGAAAACAACTTGTAGTTTCATTCTTGACCCGTTTATACCTGGAAACAACTTGTAAACTCTTGTAGGATCATTCTTAGCTCGTTTGAACATGAAAACAATTCATAGCAATTTAAGGCTTCATTCTTGACTCGTTCGAACTTGAAAACAACTTGTAGCTTCATTCTTGACCCGTTTGTACATGGAAACAACTTGTAAACTCTTGTAGGATTATTCTTAGCTCGTTTGAACATAAAACAATTCATAGCAATTTAAGCCTTCATTCTTGACTCGTTCGAACTTGAAAACAACTTGTAGCTTCATTCTTGACCCGTTTGTACATGGAAACAACTTGTAAACTCTTGTAGGATCATTCTTAGCTCGTTTGAACATGAAAACAATTCATAGCCATTTAAGGCTTCATTCTTGACTCGTTGGAACTTGAAAACAACTTGTAGCTTCATTCTTGACCCGTTTGTACATGGAAACAACTTGTAAACTCTTGTAGGATCATTCTTAGCTCGTTTGAACATGAAAACAATTCATAGCAATTTAAGGCTTCATTCTTGACTCGTTCGAACTTGAAAACAACTTGTAGCTTCATTCTTGACCCGTTTGTACATGGAAACAACTTGTAAACTCATGTAGGATCATTCTTAACTCATTTGAACATGAAAACAATTGTTTGCAATTTGAGCCTTCATTCTTGACTCGTTAGAACTTGAAAACAACTTGTAGCTTCATTCTTGACCCGTTTGTACATGGAAACAACTTGTAAACTCTTGTAGGATCATTCTTAGCTCGTTTGAACATGAAAACATTTCATAGCAATTTAAGGCTTCATTCTTGACACATTGAAACTTGAAAACAACTTTTAGCTTCATTCTTGACCCGTTTGTACTTGGATACAACTTGTAAACTCTTGTAGGATCATTCTTAGCTCGTTTGAACATGAAAATAATTCGTTGCAATTTGAGCCTTCATTCTTGACTCATTCGAACTTGAAAACAACTTGTAGTTTCATTCTTGACCCGTTTGTACATGGAAATAACTTGTAAACTCTTGTAGGAGCATTATTGGCTCGTTCGAACTTGAAAACAACTTGTAGCTTCATTCTTGACCCGTTTGTACATGGAAACAACTTGTAAACTCTTTTAGGATCATTCTTAACTCATTTGAACATGAAAATAAGTTGTAACAATTGGAGGCTTCATTCTTAACTCGTTCAAACTTGAAACCAAGTTGTATCTTCATTCTTGACCCGTTTGTACATGGATATAACTTGTAAACTCTTGTAGGATCATTCTTAGCTCGTTTGAATATGAAAACAATTGGTTGCAATTTGAGCCTTCATTCTTGACTCGTTCGAACTTGAAAACAACTTGTAGTTTCATTCTTGACCCGTTTGTACATGAAAACAACTTGTAAACTCTTGTAAGATCATTCTTAGCTCGTTTGAACATGAAAACAATTCATAGCAATTTAAGGCTTCATTCTTGATTCGTTCGAACTTGAAAACAACTCGTAGCTTCATTCTTGACCCGTTTGTACATGGAAACAACTTGTAAACTCTTTTAGGATCATTCTTAACTCATTTGAACATGAAAATAAGTTGTAACAATTGGAGGCTTCATTCTTAACTCGTTCAAACTTGAAACCAACTTGTATCTTCATTCTTGACCCGTTTATACATGGATTCAACTTGTAAACTCTTGTAGGATCATTCTTAACTCATTTGAACAAGAAAATAAGTTGTAACAATTGGAGGCTTCATTCTTAACTCGTTCAAACTTGAAACCAACTTGTATCTTCATTCTTGACCCGTTTGTACATGGATACAACTTGTAAACTCATGTAGGATCATTCTTAGCTCGTTTGAACATGAAAACAATTGGTTGCAATTTGAGCCTTCATTCTTGACTCGTTCGAACTTGAAAACAACTTGTAGTTTCATTCTTTACCCGTTTGTACATGAAAACAACTTGGAAACTCTTGTAGGATCATTCTTAGCTCGTTTGAACATGAAAACAATTCATAGCAATTTAAGGCTTTATTCTTGATTCGTTCGAACTTGAAAACAACTTGTAGCTTCATTCTTGACCCGTTTGTACATGGATACAACTTGTAAACTCTTTTGGGATCATTCTTAACTCATTTGAACATGAAAATAAGTTGTAACAATTGGAGGCTTCATTCTTAACTCGTTCAAACTTGAAAACAACTTGTATCTTCATTCTTGACCCGTTTGTACATGGATACAACTTGTAAACTCTTGTAGGATTATTCTTAGCTCGTTTGAACATGAAAACAATTCGTTGCAATTTGAGCCTTCATTCTTGACTCGTTCGAACTTGAAAACAACTTGTAGTTTCATTCTTGACCCGTTTGTACATGAAAACAACTTGTAAACTCTTGTAAGATCATTCTTAGCTCGTTTGAACATGAAAACAATTCATAGCAATTTAAGGCTTCATTCTTGATTCGTTCGAACTTGAAAACAACTCGTAGCTTCATTCTTGACCCGGTTGTACATGGAAACAACTTGTAAACCCTTGTAGGAGCATTATTGGCTCGTTTGAACATGAAAATAATTCGTTGCAATTTGAGCCTTCATTCTTGACTCGTTAGAACTTGAAAACAACTTGTAGCTTCATTCTTGACCCGTTTGTACATGGAAACAACTTGTAAACTCTTGTAGGATCATTCTTAGCTCGTTTGAACATGAAAACAATTCGTTGCAATTTGAGCCTTGATTCTTGACTCGTTCGAACTTGAAAACAACTTGTAGTTTCATTGTTGACCCGTTTGTACATGGAAACAACTTGTAAACTCTTGTAGGAGCATTATTGGCTCGTTCGAACTTGAAAACAACTTGTAGCTTCATTCTTGACCCGTTTGTAAATGGAAACAACTTGTAAACTCTTTTAGGATCATTCTTAACTCATTTGAACATGAAAATAAGTTGTAACAATTGGAGGCTTCATTCTTAACTCGTTCAAACTTGAAAATGACTTGTATCTTCATTCTTGACCCGTTTGTACATGGAAACAATTCGTAAACTCTTGTAGGATCATTCTTAGCTTGTTTGAACCTGAAAATAAGTTGTAACAATGGGAGGCTTCATTCTTAACTTGTTCAAACTTGAAAACAACTTGTAGTTTCATTCTTGACCCGTTTATACCTGGAAACAACTTGTAAACTCTTGTAGAATCATTCTTAGCTCGTTTGAACATGAAAACAATTCATAGCAATTTAAGGCTTCATTCTTGACTCGTTCGAACTTGAAAACAACTTGTAGCTTCATTCTTGACCCGTTTGTACATGGAAACAACTTGTAAACTCATGTAGGATCATTCTTAACTCATTTGAACATGAAAACAATTGTTTGCAATTTGAGCCTTCATTCTTGACTCGTTAGAACTTGAAAACAACTTGTAGCTTCATTCTTGACCCGTTTGTACATGGAAACAACTTGTAAACTCTTGTAGGATCATTCTTAGCTCGTTTGAACATGAAAACATTTCATAGCAATTTAAGGCTTCATTCTTGACACATTGAAACTTGAAAACAACTTTTAGCTTCATTCTTGACCCGTTTGTACTTGGATACAACTTGTAAACTCTTGTAGGATCATTCTTAGCTCGTTTGAACATGAAAATAATTCGTTGCAATTTGAGCCTTCATTCTTGACTCGTTCGAACTTGAAAACAACTTGTAGTTTCATTCTTGACCCGTTTGTACATGGAAATAACTTGTAAACTCTTGTAGGAGCATTATTGGCTCGTTCGAACTTGAAAACAACTTGTAGCTTCATTCTTGACCCGTTTGTACATGGAAACAACTTGTAAACTCTTTTAGGATCATTCTTAACTCATTTGAACATGAAAATAAGTTGTAACAATTGGAGGCTTCATTCTTAACTCGTTCAAACTTGAAACCAAGTTGTATCTTCATTCTTGACCCGTTTGTACATGGATATAACTTGTAAACTCTTGTAGGATCATTCTTAGCTCGTTTGAATATGAAAACAATTGGTTGCAATTTGAGCCTTCATTCTTGACTCGTTCGAACTTGAAAACAACTTGTAGTTTCATTCTTGACCCGTTTGTACATGAAAACAACTTGTAAACTCTTGTAAGATCATTCTTAGCTCGTTTGAACATGAAAACAATTCATAGCAATTTAAGGCTTCATTCTTGATTCGTTCGAACTTGAAAACAACTCGTAGCTTCATTCTTGACCCGTTTGTACATGGAAACAACTTGTAAACTCTTTTAGGATCATTCTTAACTCATTTGAACATGAAAATAAGTTGTAACAATTGGAGGCTTCATTCTTAACTCGTTCAAACTTGAAACCAACTTGTATCTTCATTCTTGACCCGTTTATACATGGATTCAACTTGTAAACTCTTGTAGGATCATTCTTAACTCATTTGAACATGAAAATAAGTTGTAACAATTGGAGGCTTCATTCTTAACTCGTTCAAACTTGAAACCAACTTGTATCTTCATTCTTGACCCGTTTGTACATGAATACAACTTGTAAACTCATGTAGGATCATTCTTAGCTCGTTTGAACATGAAAACAATTGGTTGCAATTTGAGCCTTCATTCTTGACTCGTTCGAACTTGAAAACAACTTGTAGTTTCATTCTTTACCCGTTTGTACATGAAAACAACTTGGAAACTCTTGTAGGATCATTCTTAGCTCGTTTGAACATGAAAACAATTCATAGCAATTTAAGGCTTTATTCTTGATTCGTTCGAACTTGAAAACAACTTGTAGCTTCATTCTTGACCCGTTTGTACATGGATACAACTTGTAACTCTTTTGGGATCATTCTTAACTCATTTGAACATGAAAATAAGTTGTAACAATTGGAGGCTTCATTCTTAACTCGTTCAAACTTGAAAACAACTTGTATCTTCATTCTTGACCCGTTTGTACATGGATACAACTTGTAAACTCTTGTAGGATTATTCTTAGCTCGTTTGAACATGAAAACAATTCGTTGCAATTTGAGCCTTCATTCTTGACTCGTTCGAACTTGAAAACAACTTGTAGTTTCATTCTTGACCCGTTTGTACATGAAAACAACTTGTAAACTCTTGTAAGATCATTCTTAGCTCGTTTGAACATGAAAACAATTCATAGCAATTTAAGGCTTCATTCTTGATTCGTTCGAACTTGAAAACAACTCGTAGCTTCATTCTTGACCCGGTTGTACATGGAAACAACTTGTAAACCCTTGTAGGAGCATTATTGGCTCGTTTGAACATGAAAATAATTCGTTGCAATTTGAGCCTTCATTCTTGACTCGTTAGAACTTGAAAACAACTTGTAGCTTCATTCTTGACCCGTTTGTACATGGAAACAACTTGTAAACTCTTGTAGGATCATTCTTAGCTCGTTTGCACATGAAAACATTTCATAGCAATTTAAGGCTTCATTCTTGACACATTGAAACTTGAAAACAACTTTTAGCTTCATTCTTGACCCGTTTGTACTTGGATACAACTTGTAAACTCTTGTAGGATCATTCTTAGCTCGTTTGAACATGAAAATAATTCGTTGCAATTTGAGCCTTCATTCTTGACTCGTTCGAACTTGAAAACAACTTGTAGTTTCATTCTTGACCCGTTTGTACATGGAAACAACTTGTAAACTCTTGTAGGAGCATTATTGGCTCGTTCGAATTTGAAAACAACTTGTAGCTTCATTCTTGACCCGTTTGTACATGGAAACAACTTGTAAACTCTTTTAGGATCATTCTTAACTCATTTGAACATGAAAATAAGTTGTAACAATTGGAGGCTTCATTCTTAACTCGTTCAAACTTGAAACCAACTTGTATCTTCATTCTTGACCCGTTTGTACATGGATACAACTTGTAAACTCTTGTAGGATCATTCTTAGCTCGTTTGAATATGAAAACAATTGGTTGCAATTTGAGCCTTCATTCTTGACTCGTTCGAACTTGAAAACAACTTGTAGTTTCATTCTTGACCCGTTTGTACATGAAAACAACTTGTAAACTCTTGTAAGATCATTCTTAGCTCGTTTGAACATGAAAACAATTCATAGCAATTTAAGGCTTCATTCTTGTTTCGTTCGAACTTGAAAACAACTCGTAGCTTCATTCTTGACCCGTTTGTACATGGAAATAACTTGTAAACTCTTTTAGGATCATTCTTAACTCATTTGAACATGAAAATAAGTTGTAACAATTGGAGGCTTCATTCTTAACTCGTTCAAACTTGAAACCAACTTGTATCTTCATTCTTGACCCGTTTATACATGGATTCAACTTGT
The DNA here is from genome assembly GCA_028671895.1 of Oenanthe sinensis. NCBI lineage: Eukaryota > Viridiplantae > Streptophyta > Magnoliopsida > Apiales > Apiaceae > Oenanthe > Oenanthe sinensis. The sequence continues at coordinate 28,468,983 of CM053799.1, read as the reverse complement.
AAACTCTTGTAGGATCATTCTTAACTCATTTGAACATGAAAATAAGTTGTAACAATTGGAGGCTTCATTCTTAACTCGTTCAAACTTGAAACCAACTTGTATCTTCATTCTTGACCCGTTTGTACATGGATACAACTTGTAAACTCATGTAGGATCATTCTTAGCTCGTTTGAACATGAAAACAATTGGTTGCAATTTGAGCCTTCATTCTTGACTCGTTCGAACTTGAAAACAACTTGTAGTTTCATTCTTGACCCGTTTGTACATGAAAACAACTTGGAAACTCTTGTAGGATCATTCTTAGCTCGTTTGAACATGAAAACAATTCATAGCAATTTAAGGCTTTATTCTTGATTCGTTCGAACTTGAAAACAACTTGTAGCTTCATTCTTGACCCGTTTGTGCATGGATACAACTTGTAAACTCTTTTGGGATCATTCTTAACTCATTTGAACATGAAAATAAGTTGTAACAATTGGAGGCTTCATTCTTAACTCATTCAAACTTGAAAACAACTTGTATCTTCATTCTTGACCCGTTTGTACATGGATACAACTTGTAAACTCTTGTAGGATTATTCTTAGCTCGTTTGAACATGAAAACAATTCGTTGCAATTTGAGCCTTCATTCTTGACTCGTTCGAACTTGAAAACAACTTGTAGTTTCATTCTTGACCCGTTTGTACATGAAAACAACTTGTAAACTCTTGTAAGATCATTCTTAGCTCGTTTGAACATGAAAACAATTCATAGCAATTTAAGGCTTCATTCTTGATTCGTTCGAACTTGAAAACAACTCGTAGCTTCATTCTTGACCCGGTTGTACATGGAAACAACTTTTAAACCCTTGTAGGAGCATTATTGGCTCGTTTGAACATGAAAATAATTCGTTGCAATTTGAGCCTTCATTCTTGACTCGTTAGAACTTGAAAACAACTTGTAGCTTCATTCTTGACCCGTTTGTACATGGAAACAACTTGTAAACTCTTGTAGGATCATTCTTAGCTCGTTTGAACATGAAAACATTTCATAGCAATTTAAGGCTTCATTCTTGACACATTGAAACTTGAAAACAACTTTTAGCTTCATTCTTGACCCGTTTGTACTTGGATACAACTTGTAAACTCTTGTAGGATCATTCTTAGCTCGTTTGAACATGAAAATAATTCGTTGCAATTTGAGCCTTCATTCTTGACTCGTTCGAACTTGAAAACAACTTGTAGTTTCATTCTTGACCCGTTTGTACATGGAAACAACTTGTAAACTCTTGTAGGAGCATTATGGGCTCGTTCGAACTTGAAAACAACTTGTAGCTTCATTCTTGACCCGTTTGTACATGGAAACAACTTGTAAACTCTTTTAGGATCATTCTTAACTCATTTGAACATGAAAATAAGTTGTAACAATTGGAGGCTTCATTCTTAACTCGTTCAAACTTGAAACCAACTTGTATCTTCATTCTTGACCCGTTTGTACATGGATACAACCTATAAACTCTTGTAGGATCATTCTTACCTCGTTTGAATATGAAAACAATTGGTTGCAATTTGAGCCTTCATTCTTGACTCGTTCGAACTTGAAAACAACTTGTAGTTTCATTCTTGACCCGTTTGTACATGAAAACAACTTGTAAACTCTTGTAAGATCATTCTTAGCTCGTTTGAACATGAAAACAATTCATAGCAATTTAAGGCTTCATTCTTGATTCGTTCGAACTTGAAAACAACTCGTAGCTTCATTCTTGACCCGTTTGTACATGGAAACAACTTGTAAACCCTTGTAGGAGCATTATTGGCTCGTTTGAACATGAAAATAATTCGTTGCAATTTGAGCCTTCATTCTTGACTCGTTCGAACTTGAAAACAACTTATAACTTCATTCTTGACCCGTTTGTACATGGAAACAACTTGTAAACTCTTGTAGGATCATTCTTAGCTCGTTTGAACAAGAAAACAATTCATAGCAATTTAAGGCTTCATTCTTGACTCGTTCGAACTTAAAAACAACTTGTAGCTTCATTCTTGACCCGGTTGTACATGGAAACAACTTGTAAACCCTTGTAGGAGCATTATTGGCTCGTTTGAACATGAAAATAATTCGTTGCAATTTGAGCCTTCATTCTTGACTCGTTCGAACTTGAAAACAACTTATAACTTCATTCTTGACCCGTTTGTACATGGAAACAACTTGTAAACTCTTGTAGGATCATTCTTAGCTCGTTTGAACAAGAAAACAATTCATAGCAATTTAAGGCTTCATTCTTGACTCGTTGGAACTTGAAAACAATTTGTAGCTTCATTCTTGACCCGTTTGTACATGGAAACAACTTTTAAACTCTTCTGGGATCATTCTTAACTCATTTGAACATGAAAAAAATTCGTAGCAATTTGAGGCTTCATTCTTAACTCGTTCGAACCTTAAAACAACTTGTAGCTTCATTCTTAATCCGTTTGTACATGGAAACAACTTGTAAACCCTTTGAGGAGCATCATTAGCTCGTTTGAACATGAAAACAAGTTGCAACAATTTGAGCGTTCATTCTTGACTCGTTCGAACTTGAAAACAACTTGTAGCTTCATTCTTGACCCGTTTGTACATGAAAACAACTTGTAAACTCTTGTAGGATCATTCTTAGCTCGGTTGAACATGAAAACAATTCATAGCAATTTAAGGATTCATTCTTGACTCGTTCGAACTTAAAAACAACTTGTAGCTTCATTCTTGACCCGGTTGTATATGGAAACAACTTGTAAACCCATGTAGGAGCATTATTGGCTCGTTTGAACATGAAAATAATTCGTTGCAATTTGAGCCTTCATTCTTGACTCGTTCGAACTTGAAAACAACTTATAACTTCATTCTTGACCCGTTTGTACGTGGAAACAACTTGTAAACTCTTGTAGGATCATTCTTAGCTCGTTTGAACATGAAAACAATTCATAGCAATTTAAGGCTTCATTCTTGACTCGTTGGAACTTGAAAACAACTTGTAGCTTCATTCTTGACCCGTTTGTACATGGAAACAACTTGTAAACTCTTTTAGGATCATTCTTAACTCATTTGAACATGAAAATAAGTTGTAACAATTGGAGGCTTCATTCTTAACTCGTTCAAACTTGAAAACAACTTGTATCTTCATTCTTGACCCGTTTGTACATGGATACAACATGTAAACTCTTGTAGGATCATTCTTAGCTCGTTTGAACATGAAAACAATTCGTTGCAATTTGAGCCTTCATTCTTGACTCGTTCGAACTTGAAAACAACTTGTAGTTTCATTCTTGACCCGTTTGTACATGGAAACAACTTGTAAACTCTTGTAGGATCATTCTTAGCTCGTTTGAACATGAAAACAATTCATAGCAATTTAAGGCTTCATTCTTGACTCGTTCGAACTTAAAAACAACTTGTAGCTTCATTCTTGACCCGGTTGTACATGGAAACAACTTGTAAACCCTTGTAGGAGCATTATTGGCTCGTTTGAACATGAAAATAATTCGTTGCAATTTGAGCCTTCATTCTTGACTCGTTCGAACTTGAAAACAACTTATAACTTCATTCTTGACCCGTTTGTACGTGGAAACAACTTGTAAACTCTTGTAGGATCATTCTTAGCTCGTTTGAACATGAAAACAATTCATAGCAATTTAAGGCTTCATTCTTGACTCGTTGGAACTTGAAAACAACTTGTAGCTGCATTCTTGACCCGTTTGTACATGGAAACAACTTTTAAACTCTTCTGGGATCATTCTTAACTCATTTGAACATGAAAAAAATTCGTAGCAATTTGAGGCTTCATTCTTAACTCGTTCGAACCTTAAAACAACTTGTAGCTTCATTCTTAATCCGTTTGTACATGGAAACAACTTGTAAACCCTTGTAGGAGCATCATTAGCTCGTTTGAACATGAAAACAAGTTGCAACAATTTGAGCCTTCATTCTTGACTCGTTCGAACTTGAAAACAACTTGTATCTTCATTCTTGACCCGTTTGTACATGAAAACAACTTGTAAGCTCTTGTAGGATCATTCTTAGCTCGTTTGAACATGAAAACAATTCATAGCAATTTAAGGCTTCATTCTTGACTCGTTCGAACTTAAAAACAACTTATAGCTTCATTCTTGACCCGGTTGTACATGGAAACAACTTGTAAACCCTTGTAGGAGCATTATTGGCTTGTTTGAACATGAAAATAATTCGTTGCAATTTGAGCCTTCATTCTTGACTCGTTCGAACTTGAAAACAACTTATAACTTCATTCTTGACCCGTTTGTACATGGAAACAACTTGTAAACTCTTGTAGGATCATTCTTAGCTCGTTTGAACATGAAACAATTCATAGAAATTTAAGGCTTCATTCTTGATTCGTTCGAACTTGAAAACAACTTGTAGCTTCATTCTTGACCCGTTTGTACATGGATACAACTTGAACATGAACACAATTGGTTGCAATTTGAGCCTTCATTCTTGACTCGTTCGAACTTGAAAACAACTTGTAGTTTCATTCTTGACCCGTTTGTACATGAAAACAACTTGTAAACTCTTGTAGGATCATTCTTAGCTCGTTTGAACATGAAAACAATTCATAGCAGTTTAAGGCTTCATTCTTGATTCGTTCGAACTTGAAAACACCTCGTAGCTTCATTCTTGACCCGTTTGTACATGGAAACAACTTGTAAACTCTTTTAGGATCATTCTTAACTCATTTGAACTTGAAAATAAGTTGTAACAATTGGAGGCTTCATTCTTAACTCGTTCAAACTTGAAACCAACTTGTATCTTCATTCTTGACCCGTTTATACATGGATTCAACTTGTAAACTCTTGTAGGATCATTCTTAACTCATTTGAACATGAAAATAAATTGTAACAATTGGAGGCTTCATTCTTAACTCGTTCAAACTTGAAACCAACTTGTATCTTCATTCTTGACCCGTTTGTACATGGATACAACTTGTAAACTCTTGTAGGATCATTCTTAGCTCGTTTAAACATGAACACAATTGGTTGCAATTTGAGCCTTCATTCTTGACTCGTTCGAACTTGAAAACAATTTGTAGTTTCATTCTTGACCCGTTTGTACATGAAAACAACTTGTAAACTCTTGTAGGATCATTCTTAGCTCGTTTGAACATGAAAACAATTCATAGCAATTTAAGGCTTTATTCTTGATTCGTTCGAACTTGAAAATAACTTGTAGCTTCATTCTTGACCCGTTTGTACATGGATACAACTTGTAAACTCTTTTAGGATCATTCTTAACTCATTTGAACATGAAAATAAGTTGTAACAATTGGAGGCTTCATTCTTAACTCGTTCAAACTTAAAAACAACTTGTATCTTCATTCTTGACCCGTTTGTACATGGATACAACTTGTAAACTCTTGTAGGATCATTCTTAGCTCGTTTGAACATGAAAACCATTCGTTGCAATTTGAGCCTTCATTCTTGACTAGTTCGAACTTGAAAACAACTTGTAGTTTCATTCTTGACCCGTTTGTACATGGAAACAAGTTGTAAACTCTTATAAGATCATTCTTAGCTCGTTTGAACATGAAAATAATTCATAGAAATTTAAGGCTTCATTCTTGACTCGTTCGAACTTGAAAACAACTTGTAGCTCCATTCTTGACCCGTTTGTACATGGAAACAACTTGTAAACTCTTGTAGGATCATTCTTAACTCATTTGAACATGAAAAAAATTCGTAGCAATTTGAGGCTTCATTCTTAACTCGTTCGAACCTTAAAACAACTTGTAGCTTCATTCTTAATCCGTTTGTACATGGAAACAACTTGTAAACCCTTGTAGGAGCATCATTAGCTCGTTTGAACATGAAAACAAGTTGCAACAATTTGAGCCTTCATTCTTGACTCGTTCGAACTTGAAAACAACTTGTAGCTTCATTCTTGACCCATTTGTACATGGAAACAAGTTGTAAACTCTTATAGGATCATTCTTAGCTCGTTTGAACATGAAAACAATTCATAGAAATTGAAGGCTTCATTCTTGACTCGTTCGAACTTGAAAACAACTTGTAGCTCCATTCTTGACCCGTTTGTACATGGAAACAACTTGTAAACTCTTGTAGGATCATTCTTAACTCATTTGAACATGAAAAAAATTCGTAGCAATTTGAGGCTTCATTCTTAACTCGTTCGAACATTAAAACAACTTGTAGCTTCATTCTTAATCTGTTTGTACATGGAAACAACTTGTAAACCCTTTGAGGAGCATCATTAGCTCGTTTGAACATGAAAACAAGTTGCAACAATTTGAGCCTTCATTCTTGACTCGTTCGAACTTGAAAACAACTTTTAGCTTCATTCTTGACCCGTTTGTACATGGAAACAACTTTTAAACTCTTCTGGGATCATTCTTAACTCATTTGAACATGAAAAAAATTCGTAGCAATTTGAGGCTTCATTCTTAACTCGTTCGAACATTAAAACAACTTGTAGCTTCATTCTTAATCCGTTTGTACATGGAAACAACTTGTAAACCCTTGTAGGAGCATCATTAGCTCGTTTGAACATGAAAACAAGTTGCAAAAATTTGAGCCTTCATTCTTGACTCGTTCGAACTTGAAAACAACTTGTAGCTTCATTCTTCACCCGTTTGTACATGGAAACAAGTTGTAAACTCTTGTAGGATCATTCTTAGCTCGTTTGAACATGAAAACAATTCATAGCAATTTAAGGCTTCATTCTTGACTCGTTGGAACTTGAAAACAACTTGTAGCTCCATTCTTGACCCGTTTGTACATGGAAACAACTTGTAAACTCTTGTAGGATCATTCTTAACTCATTTGAACATGAAAAAAATTCGTAGCAATTTGAGGCTTCATTCTTAACTCGTTCGAACATTAAAACAACTTGTAGCTTCATTCTTAATCTGTTTGTACATGGAAACAACTTGTAAACCCTTTGAGGAGCATCATTAGCTCGTTTGAACATGAAAACAAGTTGCAACAATTTGAGCCTTCATTCTTGACTCGTTCGAACTTGAAAACAACTTTTAGCTTCATTCTTGACCCGTTTGTACATGGAAACAACTTTTAAACTCTTCTGGGATCATTCTTAACTCATTTGAACATGAAAAAAATTCGTAGCAATTTGAGGCTTCATTCTTAACTCGTTCGAACATTAAAACAACTTGTAGCTTCATTCTTAATCCGTTTGTACATGGAAACAACTTGTAAACCCTTGTAGGAGCATCATTAGCTCGTTTGAACATGAAAACAAGTTGCAAAAATTTGAGCCTTCATTCTTGACTCGTTCGAACTTGAAAACAACTTGTAACTTCATTCTTGACCCGTTTGTACATGGAAACAAGTTGTAAACTCTTATAGGATCATTCTTAGCTCGTTTGAACATGAAAACAATTCATAGAAATTGAAGGCTTCATTCATGACTCGTTCGAACTTGAAAACAACTTGTAGCTCCATTCTTGACCCGTTTGTACATGGAAACAACTTGTAAACTCTTGTAGGATCATTCTTAACTCATTTGAACATGAAAAAAATTCGTAGCAATTTGAGGCTTCATTCTTAACTCGTTCGAACCTTAAAACAACTTGTAGCTTCATTCTTAATCCGTTTGTACATGGAAACAACTTGTAAACCCTTGTAGGAGCATCATTAGCTCGTTTGAACATGAAAACAAGTTGCAACAATTTGAGCCTTCATTCTTGACTCGTTCGAACTTGAAAACAACTTGTATCTTCATTCTTCACTCGTTTGTACATGAAAACAACTTGTAAACTCTTGTAGGATCATTCTTAGCTCGTTTGAACATGAAAACAATTCATAGCAATTTAAGGCTTCATTCTTGACTCGTTCGAACTTAAAAACAACTGTAGCTTCATTCTTGACCCGGTTGTACATGGAAACAACTTGTAAACCCTTGTAGGAGCATTATTGGCTCGTTTGAACATGAAAATAATTCGTTGCAATTTGAGCCTTCATTCTTGACTCGTTCGAACTTGAAAACAACTTATAACTTCATTCTTGACCCGTTTGTACGTGGAAACAACTTGTAAACTCTTGTAGGATCATTCTTAGCTCATTTGAACATGAAAACAATTCATAGCAATTTAAGGCTTCATTCTTGACTCGTTGGAACTTGAAAACAACTTGTAGCTCCATTCTTGACCCGTTTGTACATGGAAACAACTTGTAAATTCTTGTAGGATCATTCTTAACTCATTTGAACATGAAAAAAATTCGTAGCAATTTGAGGCTTCATTCTTAACTCGTTCGAACATTTAAACAACTTGTAGCTTCATTCTTAATCTGTTTGTACATGGAAACAACTTGTAAACCCTTTGAGGAGCATCATTAGCTCGTTTGAACATGAAAACAAGTTGCAACAATTTGAGCCTTCATTCTTGACTCGTTCGAACTTAAAAACAACTTTTAGCTTCATTCTTGACCCGTTTGTACATGGAAACAACTTTTAAACTCTTCTGGGATCATTCTTAACTCATTTGAACATGAAAAAAATTCGTAGCAATTTGAGGCTTCATTCTTAACTCGTTCGAACATTAAAACAACTTGTAGCTTCATTCTTAATCCGTTTGTACATGGAAACAACTTGTAAACCCTTGTAGGAGCATCATTAGCTCGTTTGAACATGAAAACAAGTTGCAACAATTTGAGCCTTCATTCTTGACTCGTTCGAACTTGAAAACAACTTGTAGTTTCATTCTTGACCCGTTTGTACATGAAAACAACTTGTAAACTCTTGTAGGATCATTCTTAGCTCGTTTGAACATGAAAACAATTCATTGCAATTTAAGGCTTCATTCTTGATTCGTTCGAACTTGAAAACAACTTGTAGCTTCATTCTTAATCCGTTTGTACATGGAAACAACTTGTAAACTCTTTTAGGATCATTCTTAACTCATTTGAACATGAAAATAAGTTGTAACAATTAGAGGCTTCATTCTTAACTCGTTCAAACTTGAAAACAACTTGTATCTTCATTCTTGACCCGTTTTTACATGGATACAACATGTAAACTCTTGTAGGATAATTCTTAGCTCGTTTGAACATGAAAACAATTCGTTGCAATTTGAGCCTTCATTCTTGACTCGTTCGAACTTGAAAACAACTTGTAGTTTCATTCTTGACCCGTTTGTACATTGAAACAACTTGTAAACTCATGTAGGATCATTCTTAGCTCGTTTGAACATGAAAACAATTCATAGCAATTTAAGGCTTCATTCTTGACTCGTTCGAACTTAAAAACAACTTGTAGCTTCATTCTTGACCCGGTTGTACATGGAAACAACTTGTAAACCCTTGTAGGAGCATTATTGGCTCGTTTGAACATGAAAATAATTCGTTGCAATTTGAGCCTTCATTCTTGACTCGTTCGAACTTGAAAACAACTTATAACTTCATTCTTGACCCGTTTGTACGTGGAAACAACTTGTAAACTCTTGTAGGATCATTCTTAGCTCGTTTGAACATGAAAACAATTCATAGCAATTTAAGGGCTTCATTCTTGACTCGTTGGAACTTGAAAACAACTTGTAGCTCCATTCTTGACCCGTTTGTACATGGAAACAACTTGTAAATTCTTGTAGGATCATTCTTAACTCATTTGAACATGAAAAAAATTCGTAGCAATTTGAGGCTTCATTCTTAACTCGTTCGAACATTAAAACAACTTGTAGCTTCATTCTTAATCTGTTTGTACATGGAAACAACTTGTAAACCCTTGTAGGAGCATCATTAGCTCGTTTGAACATGAAAACAAGTTGCAACAATTTGAGCCTTCATTCTTGACTCGTTCGAACTTGAAAACAACTTGTAGCTTCATTCTTGACCCGTTTATACATGGAAACAAGTTGTAAACTCTTATAGGATCATTCTTAACTCATTTGAACATGAAAAAAATTCGTAGCAATTTGAGGCTTCATTCTTAACTCGTTCGAACATTAAAACAACTTGTAGCTTCATTCTTAATCCGCTTGTACATGGAAACAACTTGTAAACCCTTGTAGGAGCATCATTAGCTCGTTTGAACATGAAAACAAGTTGCAACAATTTGAGCCTTCATTCTTGACTCGTTCGAACTTGAAAACAACTTGTAGCTTCATTCTTGACCCGTTTGTACATGGAAACAAGTTGTAAACTCTTATAGGATCATTCTTAGCTTGTTTGAACATGAAAACAATTCATAGAAATTTAAGGCTTCATTCTTGACTCGTTCGAACTTGAAAACAACTTGTAGCTCCATTCTTGACCCGTTTGTACATGGAAACAAGTTGTAAACTCTTGTAGGATCATTCTTAACTCATTTGAACATGAAAAAAATTCGTAGCAATTTGAGGCTTCATTCTTAACTCGTTCGAACCTTAAAACAACTTGTAGCTTCATTCTTAATCCGTTTGTACATGGAAATAACTTGTAAACCCTTGTAGGAGCATCATTAGCTCGTTTGAACATGAAAACAAGTTGCAACAATTTGAGCCTTCATTCTTGACTCGTTCGAACTTGAAAACAACTTGTATCTTCATTCTTGACCCGTTTGTACATGAAAACAACTTGTAAACTCTTGTAGGATCATTCTTAGCTCGTTTGAACATGAAAACAATTCATAGCAATTTAAGGCTTCATTCTTGACTCGTTCGAACTTAAAAACAACTTGTAGCTTCATTCTTGACCCGGTTGTACATGGAAACAACTTGTAAACCCTTGTAGGAGCATTATTGGCTCGTTTGAACATGAAAATAATTCGTTGCAATTTCAGCCTTCATTCTTGACTCGTTCGAACTTGAAAACAACTTATAACTTCATTCTTGACCCGTTTGTACGTGGAAACAACTTGTAAACTCTTGTAGGATCATTCTTAGCTCGTTTGAACATGAAAACAATTCATAGCAATTTAAGGCTTCATTCTTGACTCGTTGGAACTTGAAAACAACTTGTAGCTTCATTCTTGACCCGTTTGTACATGGAAACAACTTTTAAACTCCTCTGGGATCATTCTTAACTCATTTGAATATGAAAAAAATTCGTAGCAATTTGAGGCTTCATTCTTAACTCGTTCGAACCTTAAAACAACTTGTAGCTTCATTCTTAATCCGTTTGTACATGGAAACAACTTGTAAACCCTTTGAGGAGCATCATTAGCTCGTTTGAACATGAAAACAAGTTGCAACAATTTGAGCCTTCATTCTTGACTCGTTCGAACTTGAAAACAACTTGTAGTTTCATTCTTGACTCGTTTGTACATGAAAACAACTTGTAAACTCTTGTAGGATCATTCTTAGCTCGTTTGAACATGAAAACAATTCATAGCAATTTAAGGCTTCATTCTTGACTCGTTCGAACTTAAAAACAACTTGTAGCTTCATTCTTGACCCGGTTGTACATGGAAACAACTTGTAAACCCTTGTAGAAGCATTATTGGCTCGTCTGAACATGAAAATAATTCGTTGCAATTTGAGCCTTTATTCTTGACTCGTTCGAACTTGAAAACAACTTGTAGCTTCATTCTTGACCCGTTTGTACATGGAAACAAGTTGTAAACTCTTATAGGATCATTCTTAGCTCGTTTGAACATGAAAATAATTCATAGAAATTTAAGGCTTCATTCTTGACTCGTTCGAACTTGAAAACAACTTGTAGCTCCATTCTTGACCCGTGTGTACATGGAAACAACTTGTAAACTCTTGTAGGATCATTCTTAACTCATTTGAACATGAAAAAAATTCGTAGCAATTTGAGGCTTCATTCTTAACTCGTTCGAACCTTAAAACAACTTGTAGCTTCATTCTTAATCCGTTTGTACATGGAAACAACTTGTAAACCCTTGTAGGAGCATCATTAGCTCGTTTGAACATGAAAACAAGTTGCAACATTTTGAGCCTTCATTCTTGACTCGTTCGAACTTGAAAACAACTTGTAGCTTCATTCTTGACCCGTTTGTACATGGAAACAAGTTGTAAACTCTTATAGGATCATTCTTAGCTCGTTTGAACAAGAAAACAATTAATAGAAATTTAAGGCTTCATTCTTGACTCGTTCGAACTTGAAAACAACTTGTAGCTCCATTCTTGACCCGTTTGTACATGGAAACAACTTGTAAACTCTTGTAGGATCATTCTTAACTCATTTGAACATGAAAAAAATTCGTAGCAATTTGAGGCTTCATTCTTAACTCGTTCGAACCTTAAAACAACTTGTAGCTTCATTCTTAATCCGTTTGTACATGGAAACAACTTGTAAACCCTTGTAGGAGCATCATTAGCTCGTTTGAACATGAAAACAAGTTGCAACAATTTGTGCCTTCATTCTTGACTCGTTCGAACTTGAAAACAACTTGTATCTTCATTCTTGACCCGTTTGTACATGAAAACAACTTGTAAACTCTTGTAGGATCATTCTTAGCTCGTTTTAACATGAAAACAATTCATAGCAATTTAAGGCTTCATTCTTGACTCGTTCGAACTTAAAAACAACTTGTAGCTTCATTCTTGACCCGGTTGTACATGGAAACAACTTGTAAACCCTTGTAGGAGCATTATTGGCTCGTTTGAACATGAAAATAATTCGTTACAATTTGAGCCTTCATTCTTGACTCGTTCGAACTTGAAAACAACTTATAACTTCATTCTTGACCCGTTTGTACGTGGAAACAACTTGTAAACTCTTGTAGGATCATTCTTAGCTCGTTTGAACATGAAAACAATTCATAGCAATTTAAGGCTTCATTCTTGACTCGTTGGAACTTGAAAACAACTTGTAGCTCCATTCTTGACCCGTTTGTACATGGAAACAACTTGTAAATTCTTGTAGGATCATTCTTAACTCATTTGAACATGAAAAAAATTCGTAGCAATTTGAGGCTTCATTCTTAACTCGTTCGAACATTAAAACAACTTGTAGCTTCATTCTTAATCTGTTTGTACATGGAAACAACTTGTAAACCCTTGTAGGAGCATCATTAGCTCGTTTGAACATGAAAACAAGTTGCAACAATTTGAGCCTTCATTCTTGACTCGTTCGAACTTGAAAACAACTTTTAGCTTCATTCTTGACCCGTTTGTACATGGAAACAACTTTTAAACTCTTCTGGGATCATTCTTAACTCATTTGAACATGAAAAAAATTCGTAGCAATTTGAGGCTTCATTCTTAACTCGTTCGAACATTAAAACAACTTGTAGCTTCATTCTTAATCCGTTTGTACATGGAAACAACTTGTAAACCCTTGTAGGAGCATCATTAGCTCGTTTGAACATGAAAACAAGTTGCAACAATTTGAGCCTTCATTCTTGACTCGTTCGAACTTGAAAACAACTTGTAGTTTCATTCTTGACCCGTTTGTACATGAAAACAACTTGTAAACTCTTGTAGGATCATTCTTAGCTCGTTTGAACATGAAAACAATTCATTGCAATCTAAGGCTTCATTCTTGATTCGTTCGAACTTGAAAACAACTTGTAGCTTCATTCTTGACCCGTTTGTACATGGAAACAACTTGTAAACTCTTTTAGGATCATTCTTAACTCATTTGAACATGAAAATAAGTTGTAACAATTGGAGGCTTCATTCTTAACTCGTTCAAACTTGAAAACAACTTGTATCTTCATTCTTGACCCGTTTGTACATGGATACAACATGTAAACTCTTGTAGGATCATTCTTAGCTCGTTTAAACATGAAAACAATTCGTTGCAATTTGAGCCTTCATTCTTGACTCGTTCGAACTTGAAAACAACTTGTAGTTTCATTCTTGACCCGTTTGTACATGGAAATAACTTGTAAACTCTTTTAGGATCCTTCTTAGCTCGTTTGAACATGAAAACAATTCATAGCAATTTAAGGCTTCATTCTTGACTCGTTCGAACTTGAAAACAACTTGTAGCTTGATTCTTGACCCGTTTGTACATGGAAACAACTTGTAAACCCTTTTAGGAGCATTATTGGCTCGTTTGAACATGAAAACAATTCGTTGCAATTTGAGACTTCATTCTTGACTCGTTCGAACTTGAAAACAACTTATTACTTCATTCTTGACCCGTTTGTACATGGAAACAACTTGTAAACTCTTGTAGGATCATTCTTAGCTCGTTTGAACATGAAAACAATTCATAGCAATTTAAGGCTTCATTCTTGACTCGTTCGAACTTGAAAACAACTTGTAGCTTCATTCTTGACCCGGTTGTACATGGAAACAACTTGTAAACCCTTGTAGGAGCATTATTGGCTCGTTTGAACATGAAAATAATTCGTTGCAATTTGAGCCTTCATTCTTGACTCGTTCGAACTTGAAAACAACTTATAACTTCATTCTTGACCCGTTTGTACGTGGAAACAACTTGTAAACTCTTGTAGGATCATTCTTAGCTCGTTTGAACATGAAAACAATTCATAGCAATTTAAGGCTTCATTCTTGACTCGTTGGAACTTGAAAACAACTTGTAGCTTCATTCTTGACCCGTTTGTACATGGAAACAACTTTTAAACTCTTCTGGGATCATTCTTAACTCATTTGAACATGAAAAAAATTCGTAGCAATTTGAGGCTTCATTCTTAACTCGTTCGAACATTAAAACAACTTGTAGCTTCATTTTTAATCCGCTTGTACATGGAAACAACTTGTAAACCCTTGTAGGAGCATCATTAGCTCGTTTGAACATGAAAACAAGTTGCAACAATTTGAGCCTTCATTCTTGACTCGTTCGAACTTGAAAACAACTTGTAGCTTCATTCTTGACCCGTTTGTACATGGAAACAAGTTGTAAACTCTTATAGGATCATTCTTAACTAGTTTGAACATGAAAACAATTCATAGAAATTTAAGGCTTCATTCTTGACTCGTTCGAACTTGAAAACAACTTGTAGCTCCATTCTTGACCCGTTTGTACATGGAAACAACTTGTAAACTCTTGTAGGATCATTCTTAACTCATTTGAACATGAAAAAAATTCGTAGCAATTTGAGGCTTCATTCTTAACTCGTTCGAACCTTAAAACAACTTGTAGCTTCATTCTTAATCCGTTTGTACATGGAAACAACTTGTAAACCCTTTTTGGAGCATCATTAGCTCGTTTGAACATGAAAACAAGTTGCAACAATTTGAGCCTTCATTCTTGACTCGTTCGAACTTGAACACAACTTGTACCTTCATTCTTGACCCGTTTATACATGAAAACAACTTGTAAACTCTTGTAGGATCATTCTTAGCTCGTTTGAACATGAAAACCATTCATAGCAATTTAAGGCTTCATTCTTGACTCGTTCGAACCTTAAAACAACTTGTAGCTTCATTCTTAATCCGTTTGTACATGGAAACAACTTGTAAACCCTTGTAGGAGCATCATTAGCTCGTTTGAACATGAAAACAAGTTGCAACAATTTGAGCCTTCATTCTTGACTCGTTCGAACTTGAAAACAACTTGTATCTTCATTCTTGACCCGTTTATACATGAAAACAACTTGTAAACTCTTGTAGGATCATTCTTAGCTCGTTTGAACATGAAAATAAGTTGTAACAATTGGAGGCTTCATTCTTAACTCGTTCAAACTTGAAACCAACTTGTATCTTCATTCTTGACCGGTTTGTATATGGATACAACTTGTAAACTCTTGTAGGACCATTCTTAGCTCGTTTGAATATGAAAACAAATGGTTGCAATTTGAGCCTTCATTCTTGACTCGTTCGAACTTGAAAACAAATTGTAGTTTCATTCTTGACCCGTTTGTACATGAAAACAACTTGTAAACTCTTGTAGGATCATTCTTAGCTCGTTTAAACATGAAAACAATTCATAGCAATTTAAGGCTTTATTCTTGATTCGTTCGAACTTGAAAACAACTTGTAGCTTCATTCTTGACCCATTTGTACATGGAAACAACTTGTAAACTCTTTTAGGATCATTCTTAACTTATTTAAACATTAAAATAAGTTGTAACAATTGGAGGCTTCATTCTTAACTCGTTCAAACTTGAAAACAACTTGTATCTTCATTCTTGACCCGTTTGTACATGGATACAATATGTAAACTCTTGTAGGATCATTCTTAGCTCATTTGAACATGAAAACAAATCGTTGCAATTTGAGCCTTCATTCTTGACTCGTTCGAACTTGAAAATGACTTGTAGTTTCATTCTTGACCCGTTTGTACATGGAAACAACTTGTAAACCTTTGTAGCAGCATTATTGGCTCGTTTGACCATGAAAACAATTCGTTGCAATTTGAGCCTTCATTCTTGATTCGTTCGAACTTGAAAACAACTTGTAACTTCATTCTTGACCCGTTTGTACATGGAAACAACTTGTAAACTCTTGTAGGAGCATCATTAGCTCGTTTGAACATGAAAACAAGTTGCAACAATTTGAGCCTTCATTCTTGACTCGTTCGAACTTGAAAACAACTTGTAGCTTCATTCTTGACCCGTTTGTACATGGAAACAAGTTGTAAACTCTTATAGGATCATTCTTAACTCGTTTGAACATGAAAACAATTCATAGAAATTTAAGGCTTCATTCTTGACTCGTTCGAACTTGAAAACAACTTGTAGCTCCATTCTTGACCCGTTTGTACATGGAAACAACTTGTAAACTCTTGTAGGATCATTCTTAACTCATTTGAACATGAAAAAAATTCGTAGCAATTTGAGGCTTCATTCTTAACTCGTTCGAACCTTAAAACAACTTGTAGCTTCATTCTTAATCCGTTTGTACATGGAAACAACTTGTAAACCCTTGTAGGAGCATCATTAGCTCGTTTGAACATGAAAACAAGTTGCAACAATTTGAGCCTTCATTCTTGACTCGTTCGAACTTGAAAACAACTTGTATCTTCATTCTTGACCCGTTTATACATGAAAACAACTTGTAAACTCTTGTAGGATCATTCTTAGCTCGTTTTAACATGAAAACCATTCATAGCAATTTAAGGCTTCATTCTTGACTCGTTCGAACCTTAAAACAACTTGTAGCTTCATTCTTAATCCGTTTGTACATGGAAACAACTTGTAAACCCTTGTAGGAGCATCATTAGCTCGTTTGAACATGAAAACAAGTTGCAACAATTTGAGCCTTCATTCTTGACTCGTTCGAACTTGAAAACAACTTGTATCTTCATTCTTGACCCGTTTATACATGAAAACAACTTGTAAACTCTTGTAGGATCATTCTTAGCTCGTTTGAACATGAAAACAATTCATAGCAATTTAAGGCTTCATTCTTGACTCGTTCGAACTTAAAAACAACTTGTAGCTTCATTCTTGACCCGGTTGTACATGGAAACAACTTGTAAACCCTTGTAGGAGCATTATTGGCTCGTTTGAACATGAAAATAATTCGTTACAATTTCAGCCTTCATTCTTGACTCGTTCGAACTTGAAAACAACTTATAACTTCATTCTTGACCCGTTTGTACGTGGAAACAACTTGTAAACTCTTGTAGGATCATTCTTAGCTCGTTTGAACATGAAAACAATTCATAGCAATTTAAGGCTTCATTCTTGACTCGTTCGAACTTAAAAACAACTTGTAGCTTCATTCTTGACCCGGTTGTACATGGAAACAACTTGTAAACCCTTGTAGGAGCATTATTGGCTCGTTTGAACATGAAAATAATTCGTTGCAATTTCAGCCTTCATTCTTGACTCATTCGAACTTGAAAACAACTTATAACTTCATTCTTGACCCGTTTGTACGTGGAAACAACTTGTAAACTCTTGTAGGATCATTCTTAGCTCGTTTGAACATGAAAACAATTCATAGAAATTTAAGGCTTCATTCTTGATTCGCTCGAACTTGAAAACAACTTGTAGCTTCATTCTTGACCCGTTTGTACATGGAAACAACTTGTAAACTCTTTTAGGATCATTCTTAACTCATTTGAACATGAAAATAAGTTGTAACAATTGGAGGCTTCATTCTTAACTCGTTCAAACTTGAAACCAACTTGTATCTTCATTCTTGACCGGTTTGTATATGGATACAACTTGTAAACTCTTGTAGGACCATTCTTAGCTCGTTTGAATATGAAAACAAATGGTTGCAATTTGAGCCTTCATTCTTGACTCGTTCGAACTTGAAAACAAATTGTAGTTTCATTCTTGACCCGTTTGTACATGAAACCAACTTGTAAACTCTTGTAGGATCATTCTTAGCTCGTTTGAACATGAAAACAATTCATAGCAATTTAAGGCTTTATTCTTGATTCGTTCGAACTTGAAAACAACTTGTAGCTTCATTCTTGACCCATTTGTACATGGAAACAACTTGTAAACTCTTTTAGGATCATTCTTAACTTATTTAAACATTAAAATAAGTTGTAACAATTGGAGGCTTCATTCTTAACTCGTTCAAACTTGAAAACAACTTGTATCTTCATTCTTGACCCGTTTGTACATGGATACAATATGTAAACTCTTGTAGGATCATTCTTAGCTCATTTGAACATGAAAACAAATCGTTGCAATTTGAGCCTTCATTCTTGACTCGTTCGAACTTGAAAATGACTTGTAGTTTCATTCTTGACCCGTTTGTACATGGAAACAACTTGTAAACCTTTGTAGCAGCATTATTGGCTCGTTTGACCATGAAAACAATTCGTTGCAATTTGAGCCTTCATTCTTGATTCGTTCGAACTTGAAAACAACTTGTAACTTCATTCTTGACCCGTTTGTACATGGAAACAACTTGTAAACTCTTGTAGGATCATTCTTAGCTCGTTTGAACATGAAAACAATTCATAGCAATTTAAGGCTTCATTCTTGACTCGTTCGAACTTAAAAACAACTTGTAGCTTCATTCTTGACCCGGTTGTACATGGAAACAACTTGTAAACCCTTGTAGGAGCATTATTGGCTCGTTTGAACATGAAAATAATTCGTTGTAATTTCAGCCTTTATTCTTGACTCATTCGAACTTGAAAACAACTTATAACTTCATTCTTGACCCGTTTGTACGTGGAAACAACTTGTAAACTCTTGTAGGATCATTCTTAGCTCGTTTGAACATGAAAACAATTCATAGAAATTTAAGGCTTCATTCTTGATTCGTTCGAACTTGAAAACAACTTGTAGCTTCATTCTTGACCCGTTTGTACATGGAAACAACTTGTAAACTCTTTTAGGATCATTCTTAACTCATTTGAACATGAAAATAAGTTGTAACAATTGGAGGCTTCATTCTTAACTCGTTCAAACTTGAAACCAACTTGTATCTTCATTCTTGACCGGTTTGTATATGGATACAACTTGTAAACTCTTGTAGGACCATTCTTAGCTCGTTTGAATATGAAAACAAATGGTTGCAATTTGAGCCTTCATTCTTGACTCGTTCGAACTTGAAAACAAATTGTAGTTTCATTCTTGACCCGTTTGTACATGAAAACAACTTGTAAACTCTTGTAGGATCATTCTTAGCTCGTTTGAACATGAAAACAATTCATAGCAATTTAAGGCTTTATTCTTGATTCATTCGAACTTGAAAAAAACTTGTAGCTTCATTCTTGACCCATTTGTACATGGAAACAACTTGTAAACTCTATTAGGATCATTCTTAACTCATTTGAACATGAAAATTGTTAGGTCCTGGAGATCGTAGAGGGGGGGTGAATACGATTCCCAAATAAAAATCTGACTTTTATTTATTTTTGGGACAACATAAAAATTACTTTGGTTCAAACCCAGGTACTGTTCATCATCTTCTTCAACCTCAAGAACACCATTAAAATAACCAAGATAATGAACGGTAAATCATCCAAAACACACAACACAACAAGATCCAAGAATATAACTTTATATTCATTGAAGTGGGGTAGATGCTACAACAAGTTCAAGAACAAAAGCTCAAGAACACAACAAAGAAATGATTTTTGGCTCCTCTAAAAATATTACAAATTCTAGATCAAGGAGACAAAAATCAAACCTATCTTCTAAACAAGATTTAGCAATGTTTACAATAGAAGAATAGATGAGTGGTGAAAACAAAGAAATTCATGGCCCCATAATATTCAAGATATGGAGTATGGCCATGGGGGAGAGAAAAATAATTTTTCTCTCTCTCCCCTTTTCTTTTCTCATCCGGATACACACCCTAACCACTTCTTGAAAATGGAGACTTGAGTTTCCTTTATATTATTGAAAAAGGTGTTGCTTTTTCCTTTTTCCTTTTGCTTTTTGTTTTTCAACCTTTTTCTCTTGTCCACTCAAATCTTATCTTCAAAGTCATGTGCCAAGTATGCCTTTGGAAATATTTAATGTAAAAGTATTATTTAAATAAATATATATAATATAAATAAAGAATGTCTTTATTTATAAAATATATAAATAATTAAATAAATACTTTATTTAATTAAATTAAATATTTCCATTCCACTCTTCAATTTGTGTAGACTTCCTTATCCAAATACTTGACCCCGTATACGTGACTCCACCACGTCCAAGTATTTGGCCTTCTAATCTGTGAAGCTTTAGTAAGATCCAATCAGGTTGTGCCATCTGTCCCTTATCCATTAGGCTGGCATTTCTCCAACACTGATTTACCACCTTTGTTGATCCTCCACATGACTCAAGAAAACCAACAACTTTAGAATGATTAAAACCATATTAACCGACGAGAGCTTGCCTCCAATGTCCTGACACTTTATGCAACGGTCTGGTTCATAAGTGACTAGTCTTGATAGGGGCTCTTGATTCTGAACATGATTCCACATTCTTCTTTGCAAACCTTACTTGTAGCTTCGATTGTAATGCACTAAAATCTTCATAGACTAAGACAATCTTTTGTAGCTTCCACATCCTTGAATAGATGTCAATATCTTTTATTCTCCACTGAGGCATGAACATGTTAATGAACTTCTTCCAGTGAGCTTCAAGTCTGTAGATGATCCTTTGATACTTTGTCTTAACTGAACTCTATGATCCAAGATTTCTGTGCACCTGCATATTATTACATGTCCTGTTCTATTGTTGAGTTATCATCAACCATTACATAGAGATTACATTTAGCATTCCTAGTACACATGAAAGTGAAGTGAGTTACTTCCCTTCACTCCTATCTCCCCTTTCAATCTCCCCCTATTTGGTTGATATGGAATAGCAATCAAATACTATTTCCATTTACAATTTCCCCCAAAAGCAATTAAATAAAATTAGCTACTAGAGGATAACTCAACTAATATACAAGAAACAATTAAAGTACTGGACATGAAAATAATATACAAAAGGTTCTGGAAAGATATAATCAGTTAAATCCAGATTTCCTGAGTTGCTGAAAATGAATGATGAATTTCTGAATTTCATTTTCCTTTAGCTTCCTCCACTTCAATGTTCTTCAAAGATGGGGTTCTTTCAATAAAGAAACAAATCATTAGTAAAGACTTCTGAACAATCATTCTTGTTCATCTTGCAATTCGAACTAGAACATACAGCTCTCTATGTTCCCCATAATAGGTCAACTCAATCTCCCCTTAAGGTTGTTCTCTCTTAGAATGAAAGTCACTTCTTCTTTTTCTTCAGGATGTTCTATTTCCAGGAAACATATTTTTCTTTCTTCCTTGCACTACTCCACTGACTTCATCTATCACTGAAACAAGAAATAGAACACACTTGGACACTTCTCAGATGCCCCTTGAAAATCTCCTTCACATTCTTCTTTACCCAGAAAACTTCTACTTAATAAAAACTCCCCCTGAGTTGATACTCTTCAAAGAAATCTTCATTTTCATTCATTGATCGTGCTAGAAAGAATTCTTCTGCCAAACCTCTCTTAAGAATGTTCCAAGGACAGATCTTCAAACAAATAGAGCAAAATCCCTTAGATATCTTTTCAGAATAAGATATAGCACTGCAAACCAAGATGTTAAAATTCTCCATAACTTCTCCCCTTAGTACGACAAGTAACTTCTTCTCAATTGACAAAAAGTAACTTCTCCACTTCAGACGAAAAATCAGTTAAATCTACAACACCTTTAGGGATTAGGCTCCAACCAATTACTAAGAAACTCCCCCTTAGTAATTTCTCCATTGCATCACTAAGGTTTCAATTTTATCTAATTCTCCCCCTTAGTTCATGCAAGCTCCAATCCACCCTTGTGTCTTTAGATATCCTCTAAGTAACCTCCACAAGATAGGATTGACAGATCTCGTTTCTTGTATCACCAAGAGATCTCGTTTCTTGTATCACCAAATTCTCCCCCTTAGTTGAGAATATCCTTTAAAATAATAAAAGTATCATCTACATCCAATCGAAAAAGAAACTCTCCTCCAACTGAACATAAAATCCTCCTTAGGCCTAAAAATTAATGTCTCCCCCTTTGAGATTGAGAACAACATAAATTAATAGACCCAAAGGTAATAGTTTGGACATTCCCACTAAGCTTCAGCTAGACTCTTCTTCAGCTTGTCTTCCAGAAAAGAATCTCTTCAACATTTCAGAGCTGGAAAATTCAGTAACAGGATTCAAGCATAGTAGCAAGGTTAGTGTTTGGTCTATGGTTTCCTCACTTCTACTACGTTCTGTTGGTGTTTACACTTTCAAGCGTAAGTGTTCCACTCATTTCTCTCCCTATTTCTCTCACTCAAGTGTATCACTCCCTCACTTCACTCAAGTGTTTCTCTCCCTTACTTGCACTCATTCCATTTATAGCAATTTATACCTGCAAGTAAATCCATGCTAGTCTCACCAAGATATTATGGATCGTTGACTGTAGCATGTTGTCGATCACTAAAGATCTAGGTTCTGAGATAGAATCTCAGACAGAGTTTCAGTTAGGTCATCACCCAACTCACCATGAGCAAATCCATGCACACTTGGCTCGTCGTCGGGGAATAACCCTTCTGAAATTGGAATCTCCTCCATTCCAGGAGTGACTGAAATCCCAACACCCTGATCCTCAAAAGACTCATCAAATTGGTAAACCAACTGAATCATAGTCTACGAGTTGTTGCTCAGCTACTTTCAGCATCAAAAATCTCCCCATATGCAAATCCATGCACTGGATCGTTGACAGTGGTATGCGTACTAGCAACTATCTAAGCATCAACCGACTCCCCATATGCAAATCCATGCACTGGATCGTTGACGGTGATATGCCTTTAAGTTTTGAGCGATCCATGTATTCCAGAATTTGAATTCCTGGGAGAGTAGATGTGTACACACATCTCTCTCAATCACCTGTGAAGATGAATTAACTCACTATTTTCAGTCATGGAAAACTGTTAGTGATTGCCTCTCAACATCAACAGATTGCTCTGTGGATGTGAAATCCCGTTAGGGAACTAGGACTGTTCCTCCTAGGAAGGTTGACAAGGATTCTAATATATGGCAAGAAATCCAAGTTTCCCTCAAATACCTGTGAAGGTGGCTCAACAACTTCATTCACCATGAATGGTAAACAAAGAGGTTTAGGGGTTTTACCTATATCTCACAATGTGCACTTCTTGCAATGTGTCCTCACAATTGTAAGTCCCAAGAGAGGCTAGAGAACTGTTAGGTCCTATAACATCCCTTAGAAGCAAAAACTTTAGGATTACCATCAGCGTGAATGCTTTTGGTGTGCTTGACTCATTACAAGGTGCTCTGGCTGACGAGCAAATTTTCAATGAAATCACCTTATTGAGAGAGTTCATTCAGAAACGGTTGAATTGCCTTTTCAGCTCTGCATCCTTTTGAGAGAATACAGATGAGCTACAGATACCTCAATTTGTATACTTCTTTTCTTCTCTGGAGGTAGAGCTGTGGGTGCACTTCCGACTTCATCCTTATTTGCTGCATCAAGTGCAGTTTCTCCTTTAACAACCGCTAATCTATATAAGTTCCTTATATCACCAAGGGTTGAAAGTTTGAATTAGAATGATAGTGTTTGGTACTAAGGCCTTGGTTAGAAATTGATGGATTATTCAACTTCTTGACCTTCCCCTATAGCCACTTAGGCCAAGCCATTACGGCTAAATAGATAGAGTTGATCAGAGCTATATAAAATCTGGTAGAGTATGATTAAACTTATTCTCTATTCCTTCTCAGAAATATAGCATCGGAGCAATGTGTCCTTAAGAAACAATGCACCAGAGCTAAAATGTGGGAATTAATAAAGAATAGGTAAAAGAATATTAAGCCAAATTTCATAAACTCACAATTTTGAAAAAAAGTTTAACAGATTAACAAAAGTGTTCTTTTGAATTTCTCTTAGACAAATATCCAATTGAAATTCAACTCTTTTAACAAAAACATTTTGATTAATAACTCAAATCTATTTCATCTTGCTCACTATATGTTTTCATAAATTGTTTTGCAATTCATTCTTATCGGATATTATCTCCGACTTAAAACATAAATCATTTTAAAAAAAATCGAATGAATGCTTTAGTCATACAGTCCAAGGCACTAATCCCAAAGCAAACAACCATTGTTTTAATACTACAGGTCAATGTGAAACAGACATTAACAAGAGTTTTGAAAAACGTTTTACCAATGATTGATACCTCAAGATCAAAACAATTTACTCAAATAAAATATCCTGATACCATGCAACCTAAGTTACAAGTTATCAAGTAACTTTATTTAAACAAATCGTGGAGAGAAAACAGTTTTCATTACAAAATATTTAGTGAGAGAGGATATATGATTTTGAAATAGAAAGATAATCCTCAAGAAATTTTCTCTTTCAAAGGGAGTTTAAAAAAAACTTTTAGTGGCTTTTCATTCTCTGGCAAATAAATGCATGTTTAGATAAAACATTTTTCACAAGAAATAGACAAGAAATTTCTTTATGCATTCAAGTTTTAAAGAATGAAAAACATATGTTAATACTAATGAATTATCAAAGATATGAATGACAAGACATTCAAAAGTACTAACATCATTCAATCATTTTGTAATAAAAATGCATCTTACTACAAAACAATCAAGCACATAAGATACTTACATTATGCTAGACAATTACCATTTGTCGCTTGAAACAAACACATTTTGTAATATAGATCATGGTAATTCTAAAGTATAAAACATAAGCATCCGCTAAACACTGAACATACATTGATCGAATGACAGCATTTAACTTCTTACACTACATCTTAACAATTATCACATAAGCATATTGAAAATACTCATGACAATCAGAATGTATGTAAGCTCGAGGTACTAGTTGCATCAGAGATCAAATACCTTTAAATATTAATGCTAAAATTTATGATCTTTGACAACCCCTCGCGATGTAGTAAATTACTTTCAATATCAGTGTTTTTGAAATAATCTTTTTGTCACTTAGTGCAGAAATTCTAAGTGGCATCACTAATATCAAAAGAATGACAACTAATATTAATGGATTTTACAAAAGACATGAATTACATCACTTAAACTACATATTAAGTGGTTCCATTAATATTAGCATTAAACAATTAAAAGTAAATAAAATTACAATTAATTAATATATACAAATACTTATGCTGAAACATTTGATATATATAGCATGAATAACATATGACAGCACAAAGTACGAGGTCCTGGATATAAATTGACTATACAAAGAGATGCTACATTGTTAGGTCCCGGGTGATCATAGGTAATCTCATAATGATAATATTGAGTCCCGGGTGGTCACACGCCAAACATTAATCAGTTCCTAGAGATCGTAGACATCTAAATAGCATGAACACTCTCTATAAACATTATGTTTAAATAAATCAATATTAGACTAGAGTGACATACCTTAGTCAATAGAGCTTTTACTGGTGTATGATCGTTGAATGAACAATTACTCCTCTTTGCCCGAGAGATCGAACGTTTACTCCTTTCGAGATCGAACGTTTACTCCTTTTGGACAGGAATAACTTTTCAGCTACCAGTTAACATTGTTCCTCGAAACAATACCACGCTCATCCAGACGGAAACTGCATTACCTTCAGCACCCAAATATTTTCTTGTAGATATTGGTCTTGGCAGCAGCTTCACTAAACTCAGCACTCTAGAAACCAGTAGTCTTGACACTAGCAGAGTAGAACCTTCAAAAACTCCGAACTACCCTTCAGCTTCTGTATCAATACCAAGTCTTCATGTGGATTGATTCCTTGTGCTAAGTGTATCTGCCTCTGGTTCAATTGAGTTAGTTCCTTGATTCAAACCCTACTCAATCTTGATTAGTTAGTGCATCTTCAGTCTTCATTGAATTCACTCAGAAAAACCAATGAAATACTCTTATACATGCACGACCAATCACTACTCTACTACCCAGATTCATCAAGAACTGACTCTAGGAAATTTTGTTACACAAAACCCTTTGTCATGACAGATGTGTCCTTAATGTTTCCTTAGATATTCAGTGGGTAGAGTAATCTTCTTCAATTATGATTGAGATCATCTTGCATTATCTTTAAATTGATAATTTCCTTTCTAATATGCAATCACTCAATCTGGATCACTAAGTGCTCCTAAGAATCTCAACTCTTACTCAATGAGCACTGCTAGCCTTTGAACATCAAACATGACTAGTTGATCCAACTTACTGATGCTCCCCCTGTGATGCTGCTTGCAGCTTTTCTTCATCTGGTGTCATCTGATCTTGAGCCCTAAACAGGATGTCAACCTTTAGAAATTCAAAGCTAAAATCAAACGAATGCTAGGGAGCTTGATGATGATGTTCACTACATCTAGATCATCTTAAATCAATCACAGACTCTGTATAAGCTCTTAACTCTAAATAAGATAGCCTTCCATCACACCATGTGACTTCAGGCATGATTAATCTTACTTGATGTCTTCTCTTTACATTTGCTGATTAGACTTGCTGTGTCAACTGATTCAGCCGTAGTGAATAGGAAACCTTAAGTCTATCCATTATCCTTGTAATTCCACTCAAGGTCTGGATTTCCCTATCAACTCCTCCATTTGGTCATGAAGTCCGGAAACTGAACTTTACTCTAGAATACTCCTTTCAGTGCAGACATAACATAGAACTTCGTTCGTCAATAAATTCTATTACCTGCCCACAAAGTGTTCTTACAGCAATCTGCCTAATCCTTTGAATGTGATAAATCACTGAGATGCTTCATCTATCGAATGCATGAACAACCACCAAAACTAAACAGGGTAGCCTTTGACTTGACTTCCCTTCAACTGACATACTTCACTAATGTCCTTCTTAAAAGAATTTCATTAGAAGTAGT
Organism: Oenanthe sinensis; assembly: GCA_028671895.1. NCBI lineage: Eukaryota > Viridiplantae > Streptophyta > Magnoliopsida > Apiales > Apiaceae > Oenanthe > Oenanthe sinensis. Next base: position 28,441,843 of record CM053799.1, on the reverse strand, counting down.
CCTTTCTCACCAACTTCATCTTTACCGTCGAATCCGTTATCTTGATAAACCAAGTATTAGTTGATAAACCAAGTGTGAGAGCATCACTTGTCGTTGCAGCTAACTCCATTCTGATAAACTTCAACGAATAGTTGACTTCATCATAAGCATTACATTTCGTGTCAGCAATAACCTCACTTCCAGTAGAGTGAGCTTCTATTTCTCTTGACCCCGATCAATACTGTTCATCGTCGAACTGATATTAGGAAACCCTTCGCAAAGAATTCCCTAGGTCTTCCTTAATATGTGCTTCAGATCATTCAAGAAAAATAGGTAACCTTGCTTAACCATTTGAATACCAAAGCAAAAGTAGTTACATGCCTCGAACATGAAAATGTCAGAGATATATAACTTGTACATGTTGAAAGATACTCTGCATTCACAAATGATTAAGACATGTGGTCCTCAATTTGATTGAGTCCAAGGGTTATAGATATTTCTAAAAATAGTTAACAACAAAGCATTCAAGTTCAACATGCTCATTCTTATCTGACTGATCACTCCTCATCTATATCAGCCTCAACAAGTAGTCTTGGCTATGAGCTCAGTGATCCCAACCTAACTTAAGGTGGACTAGCAGTCTATAAGAATCATGTCGTACATATATGTAGTCATAGAAGAATCAATCACTCAGATTCCTAATTCTTCTAAATCACCTTTGTTGTTCACTTTAACATTATATTATCTCTAATTGCCTGAGTCAATTTAGATTTAAAAATTTAATTCATGGTTTATTATACTGACCTCTAGGCAATTCCCAAATTAGAAACAAACTCATCTTAACAAGCACATGATCAGATATAACTTTTAATACAACCATGCGAGTATAAACAGATTATAGACAATGTAAGCATCAAGGCACTTAGCATGCAGCAAATACTCTTTCCGGTAAATGTACCCCTACAAATACCTAAGACTCTATATGCTAACATGATCAATTTTCGTAAAGCAAGCATTAAATAACACAAGATCTAATCATGAAGTCAAATACTGATAAACAAGCAACACTAACAAACTAGCATAAGTTATCTAATTTATATAGAAATCAAGGTGAGACATGCATTACATCAAACTTATAATATAATGCAGTTCAGCACTTAATACTCTATAATTGAATCAAACAAGTATAAACTAGTTAGAAAGTATACCTGTGCGATGCTTAACATTCCATCTCGAGTGATAATCAATTGATCCAAATCAATTTCCATTCTACTGACACTCATGGAAGTATCCTTGCATTTGACCTCAATAACCAATGATGTTCCTGCTTCAACCCAAATTGATACCTGATTGTTCTGCTTAAAGACCCCGACATAGAATGTCTCATGTTCTGCTTGAAAAGATCACTCTTCTTTGTATGTGTAGCAATAACCCCTTGATTATCATATGTCAGTGATAATCAAACCTTGTGTATTTCTGCCACTGATGTCCTTTAACCAAATCTTCAATTGTTGTTTTGGTTCTTTGACCGTTAAACTGAATTCCTTTTCAAAATCCCAAATTCTTCAGATATTGATTCGAAAACCACTGATCGAAGACTCTTCCCTAAATGAACTAATCCCCTTTCAATAACCAAATGATCCACTGAGTAGACCGATGTAGAAATACATCTCCAATGGTAAGATCAGGTCTCAACTCCATTAGAATGTTCTTCAGTCAGTTCGTTTGTCCTCAACGAACGAAGAATCAACTCCTGTTGTTTCGTTTAATAAAACATTTTATTCAAACAGAAGTATTTAATTTTTTTTTAGGAATTTAAATAATCAAAATAAATTGAAAATGCATTTTTGATAAATAATAATAAATTTCTCAATTTCAAATTATAAATAAAATAAAATTCGAAAAGAAAGTTTTGATATAGAGATAACAAAATTTTCAAGGTATATTAAATAATCCCGAAAAAGAAATTATTTCAAATCAAAATTAATTTCCAAAGAATTTTATAGAATTTATAATCCAAAACAGTTTCAATTATAATTAAAATAAAACAGATTGAAAATATAAGTTTGATATAAAAATAATAAATTTTCAAGTCATCTTAGATATTCTTGAAAATAAATTATTTCAACCAAAATGATTTTCCAAAAAGTTTTATGAGATTTATAATTAAAACTTCTATAAAAAATAAATTATTAAACCTCAAAATTAATTCTCAAAATACTTTTAAGAATGTTAAACTCAAAAGAAATTAAATTGGATTTTAAGATTAATTTTAGTTTTTAAATTAATAAAATTCTTAACTAAGAATATTAAAAATATAAAATATTTGGCTCTAAAATTTAAAAGAAAATAAAATATTTTCCAAGATGTAAAATAAACTTGAAAAATAAATTATTTAAATTTAAAAATTATTTTCAAAATATTTTATATAATTAAATTCAAATTTAATTATTAAATTAATTATTAAACTAAAAACAATTTGAGAGAAAAACATTTTTTGTTTTAAATAAAAGTTAAACTATGTAGCCATGTGTCATGTTGAAACAGCCTTCTAAGAAAAAAATTCTACATAGAAATGTTCTACATAGACTCTATCTAGAACATCAAGTAGAAATTCTACATAGAAATGTTCTACTTAGGCTCTATCTAGAACATTAAGTAGAACTTCTGACTTAGAAAATATTTCTAACTCCAGAATTTCTACTTAGGTTCTATCTAGAACATTAAGTAGAATTTCTACATAGAAATGTTCTACTTAGGCTCTATGTAGAACATTAAGTAGAACTTCTGACTTAGAAAATATTTCTAACTCCAGAATTTCTACTTAGGTTCTATCTAGAACATTAAGTAGAATTTCTACATAGAAATGTTCTACTTAGGCTCTATGTAGAACATTAAGTAGAACTTCTGACTTAGAAAATATTTCTAACTCCAGAATTTCTACTTAGGTTCTATCTAGAACATTAAGTAGAATTTCTACATAGAAATGTTCTACTTAGGCTCTATGTAGAACATTAAGTAGAACTTCTGACTTAGAAAACATTTCTAACTCCAGAATTTCTACTTAGGTTCTATCTAGAACATTAAGTAGAATATTCGAGATAATGTTCGAGTTAGACACTATCTCGAACATCAAGTCGAATTTCTACATAGAAATGTTCTACTTAGCCATCTCGAATATCTATCTCGAATATTCTACATAGGAATGTTCTACTTGGCCATCTAGAACATTTTGTACTTAGAAAAATTCCGGGCTTCAGAAAAAATTCTGGATGTCCAGTGAACCAATTGTACCCTCTTTAATCTCAAAAATAAAAATAGATCCAATCGATTTGTATGTCAATCGAGTAGCTCTGATACCAATTGTTAGGTCCTGGAGATCGTAGAGGGGGGGTGAATACGATTCCCAAATAAAAATCTGACTTTTATTTATTTTTGGGACAACATAAAAATTACTTTGGTTCAAACCCAGGTACTGTTCATCATCTTCTTCAACCTCAAGAACACCATTAAAATAACCAAGATAATGAACGGTAAATCATCCAAAACACACAACACAACAAGATCCAAGAATATAACTTTATATTCATTGAAGTGGGGTAGATGCTACAACAAGTTCAAGAACAAAAGCTCAAGAACACAACAAAGAAATGATTTTTGGCTCCTCTAAAAATATTACAAATTCTAGATCAAGGAGACAAAAATCAAACCTATCTTCTAAACAAGATTTAGCAATGTTTACAATAGAAGAATAGATGAGTGGTGAAAACAAAGAAATTCATGGCCCCATAATATTCAAGATATGGAGTATGGCCATGGGGGAGAGAAAAATAATTTTTCTCTCTCTCCCCTTTTCTTTTCTCATCCGGATACACACCCTGACCACTTCTTGAAAATGGAGACTTGAGTTTCCTTTATATTATTGAAAAAGGTGTTGCTTTTTCCTTTTTCCTTTTGCTTTTTGTTTTTCAACCTTTTTCTCTTGTCCACTCAAATCTTATCTTCAAAGTCATGTGCCAAGTATGCCTTTGGAAATATTTAATGTAAAAGTAATATTTAAATAAATATATATAATATAAATAAAGAATGTCTTTATTTATAAAATACATAAATAATTAAATAAATACTTTATTTAATTAAATTAAATATTTCCATTCCACTCTTCAATTTGTGTAGACTTCCTTATCCAAATACTTGACCCCGTATACGTGACTCCACCACGTCCAAGTATTTGGCCTTCTAATCTGTGAAGCTTTAGTAAGATCCAATCAGGTTGTGCCATCTGTCCCTTATCCATTAGGCTGGCATTTCTCCACCACTGATTTACCACCTTTGTTGATCCTCCACATGACTCAAGAAAACCAACAACTTTAGAATGATTAAAACCATATTAACCGACGAGAGCTTGCCTCCAATGTCCTGACACTTTATGCAACGGTCTGGTTCATAAGTGACTAGTCTTGATAGGGGCTCTTGATTCTGAACATGATTCCACATTCTTCTTTGCAAACCTTACTTGTAGCTTCGATTGTAATGCACTAAAATCTTCATAGACTAAGACAATCTTTGGTAGCTTCCACATCCTTGAATAGATGTCAATATCTTTTATTCTCCACTGAGGCATGAACATGTTAATGAACTTCTTCCAGTGAGCTTCAAGTCTGTAGATGATCCTTTGATACTTTGTCTTAACTGAACTCTGTGATCCAAGATTTCTGTGCACCTGCATATTATTACATGTCCTGTTCTATTGTTGAGTTATCATCAACCATTACATAGAGATTACATTTAGCATTCCTAGTACACATGAAAGTGCAGTGAGTTACTTCCCTTCACTCCTATCTCCCCTTTCAAAAATAAGTTGTAACAATTGGAGGCTTCATTCTTAACTCGTTCAAACTTGAAAACAACTTGTATCTTCATTTTTGACCCGTTTGTACATGGATACAACATGTAAACTCTTGTAGGATCATTCTTAGCTCATTTGAACATGAAAACAAATCGTTGCAATTTGAGCCTTCATTCTTGACTCGTTCGAACTTGAAAACGACTTGTAGTTTCATTCATGACCCGTTTGTACATGGAAACAACTTGTAAACCTTTGTAGCAGCATTATTGGCTCGTTTGACCATGAAAACAATTCGTTGCAATTTGAGCCTTCATTCTTGATTCGTTCGAACTTGAAAACAACTTGTAACTTCATTCTTGACCCGTTTGTACATGGAAACAACTTGTAAACTCTTGTAGGATCATTCTTAGCTCGTTTGAACATGAAAACAATTCATAGCAATTTAAGGCTTCATTCTTGACTCGTTGGAACTTGAAAACAACTTGTAGTTTCATTCTTGACCCGTTTGTACAGAAAAACAACTTATAAACTCTTGTAGGATCATTCTTAGCTCGTTTGAACATGAAAACAATTCATAGCAATTTAAGGCTTCATTCTTGACTCATTCGAACTTGAAAACAACTTGTAGCTTCATTCTTGACCCGTTTGTACATGGAAACAACTTGTAAACTCTTTTAGGATCATTTTTAACTCATTTGAACATGAAAATAAGTTGTAACAATTGGAGGCTTCATTCTTAACTCGTTCAAACTTGAAAACAACTTGTATCTTCATTCTTGACCCGTTTGTACATGGATTCAACTTGTAAACTCTTGTAGGATCATTCTTAGCTCGATTGAACATGAAAATAATTGGTTGCAATTTGAGCCTTCATTCTTGAATCGTTCGAACTTGAAAACAACTTGTAGTTTCATTCTTGCCCCTTTGTACATAAAAACAACTTGTAAACTCTTGTAGGATCATTCTTAGCTCGTTTGAACATGAAAACAATTCATAGCAATTTAAGGCTTCATTCTTGACTCGTTGGAACTTGAAAACAACTTGTAGGTTCATTCTTGACCCGTTTGTACATGGAAACAACTTGTAAACGCTTGTAGGATCATTCTTAGCTCGTTTGAACATGAAAACAATTCATAGCAATTTAAGGCTTCATTCTTGACTCGTTGGAACTTGAAAACAACTTGTAGCTTCATTCTTGACCCGTTTGTACATGGAAACAACTTGTAAACTCTTTTAGGATCATTCTTAACTCATTTGAACATGAAAATAAGTTGTAACAATTGGAGGCTTCATTCTTAACTCGTTCAAACTTGAAACCAACTTGTATCTTCATTCTTGACCCGTTTGTAATGGATATAACTTGTAAACTCTTGTAGGATCATTCTTAGCTCGTTTGAACATGAAAACAATTGGTTGCAATTTGAGCCTTCATTCTTGACTCGTTCGAACTTGAAAACAACTTGTAGTTTCATTCTTGACCCGTTTGTATATGAAAACAACTTATAAACTCTTGTAGGATCATTCTTAGCTCGTTTGAACATGAAAACAATTCATAGCAATTTAAGGCTTTATTCTTGATTCATTCGAACTTGAAAACAACTTGTAGCTTCATTCTTGACACGTTTGTACAAGGATACAACTTGTAAACTCTTTTAGGATCATTCTTAACTCATTTGAACATGAAAATAAGTTGTAACAATTGGAGGCTTCATTCTTAACTCGTTCAAACTTGAAACCAACTTGTATCTTCATTCTTGACCCGTTTGTACATGGATACAATTTGTAAACTCTTGTAGGATCATTCTTAGCTCGTTTGAACATGAAAAAAATTCGTTGCAATTTTAGCCTTCATTCTTGACTCGTTCGAACTTGAAAACAACTTGTAGTTTCATTCTTGACCCGTTTGTACATGGAAACAACTTGTAAACTCTTGTAGGATCATTCTTAGCTCGTTTGAACATGAAAACAATTCATAGCAATTTAAGGCTTCATTCTTGACTCGTTCGAACTTAAAAACAACTTGTAGCTTCATTCTTGAACCGGTTGTACATGGAAACAACTTGTAAACCCTTGTAGGAGCATTATTGGCTCGTTTGAACATGAAAATAATTCGTTGCAATTTGAGCCTTCATTCTTGACTCGTTCGAACTTGAAAACAACTTATAACTTCATTCTTGAACCGTTTGTACGTGGAAACTGAAGGGTTTCGTGACACAAACGCAGCGGAATAAACGCAAAAAATAAATCAAAATAGCGAAACCCTCCGCAGGATCCATGCGAAAATAAAAGATTTAATTCGGAGATAAAGAATAAATACCTTTAGAAGCTTTAACAGTTCATTAATGGAAGATTAATGGAGGTCCAAAGCTTGTTTAATCACCACGTATCCCGCTCTCGCGATCTACGCTCTACGGTATCCACACGAACACTTTTCATGAAGGATTGATGTGTATTAGCACCCGAAAACTTCTTCTCTCTCTATCTTCCTCCTCTCTCAGAGCGGCTAGGGTTTTTGTAAAATCTCTCTTTTATTAAATCAGCCCATAAAGAGATTATATAGAGAGAGGAATAAGTTTCTAATTATAATCCAATTATAATTATTACTAATCCAAAATTCTAAATTATTTAATTAAGTCTCACTTAATTAATTAATTATTAATTTTGGAATTAGTTTAAGTAATTCATTTATTCTATTTATATAATTAATTAAGTCATACTTAATTAATATCATAAATAAAATAAATTACTTATTTAATTTAAATTCATAATTTAAATTATTTCTCCTTCAAGCGTTCTTTGTGTGTGACCCTGTAGGTTATTATTACGTTGGCAACAATTTTAATATCTAATTAAAATTGTAAACAATGAGCGGCATCTAGTAATACATCATTGCTACCCAAGTAATAATAATAAATCGGTGATTCGATTAAGCCTTTCGTGAATAATGTTCCATGTAATATAATCCCTTTAATCTTGATATTATAGATTAAACTCAAGGCATGTTTCGTGTCATCCTCTTCATAATTTAATCTTTATTTTCTTGATCGATGAGTAGACTATTAAAATCAAATCAACATTTGAGCACGGCCGTGCATTTCATAGTCTCACTCAAACAAGAGGCCAATAATATCACCCCTAAAATTAGGAGGATTAAATCACATCTAGATCATTCATATTTCTCATACGATTCATAATATACCCAATGTCCACTTTTATCATCACCCGGTCAAAGGTAACTTTTAATGTAATCAAAGTATATTAATTCTCGTATAGAAATATAATGATTTCAGGTCTAAGGATCATTACACCATTATCACAGTGAGAATTACTTATGACACTTACTTAACATGTAGAATCTCACGGCGGGTCATTCCAGTGCCATGCATTGATACATGCACTTATGTTCTTGACTTTAGTATCCCCATACCTATGACCAATGAGATGTGGTCATCTGTCAAGAAACATACTAGTCTTTGTGCATTATTATTGTCCTTAAATAATAATACTCGACTAGGGAATTTTAGGAATAAGATACTATTCATATAATCTCATTTTTAAGTCACATACTTAAAGATATATAATACGTATCAAAATTCCAAGGACATTTATCATGCTTTCAATTTATTACGCAGTAAATAAAACATAATAAATAAATAATAATCAATAAAACATAATCCTTAATAATAAATATTTTCCTTAAAATATAAAAAGTATTGTCTCTAGAGCACAATTACTAACAATCTCCCACTTGCACTAGAGCCAATTACCCAAGTATCCAATACTCATGGAACTAGTGTGACTTTCGTGCTTCTGCTGCGACAAAGCCTTAGTCAGTGTGTCTGCAATATTATTATTAGTATACACTTTACATATATGTATATCTCCTTGATCATTAATCTCATTAATTAGGTGATATCTCCTAAGTACATGCCCAAACAGCCTCCTTGGCTGCTTCACAAGCACCAATATACTCAGGTTCTATTGTAAAATCAACAATTGTCTTTGCTGTGAACCATTCCAGCATACAACATCTCAATAAAACACAAAGCCAGACATAAACATTAAATTATCGTTATCTGTCTAGAAACCAGTATCACTGAAATCTCTTACAACTAGCTTCACATCTCCTCCATATAACAAGAATGAATCTTTAGTCCTCTTTAAGTACTTAAGAATATTCTTGACTGTCGTCCAGTGACCTTCACCTGGATTAGATCGGTATCTACTCATCATGGTTAAAGCATACGAGACATCAGGACAAGTACATATCATTGCATACATTATAAAACCAATTGCTAACGCATATGGAATTTTACTCATGCAGTCCCTCTCATCCAATGATTTAGGACAAATTTTATTTTGAGATCACTATCCCATGAGACATTGGGACATATCCATTTTAGTCTCTTTGCATTTGAAATCGATGCAAAACTTTGTCAATGTATGTACTCTAAATTAGGCCGATCAATCACTTTGATCTATCTCTATAGATCTCGATCCCTAATATATATGTCACATCGCCTAAGTCTTTCATTGAGAAATTATTTCTCAACCAAGTCTTCACAGTCTATAGAGAAGGAATGTCATTCCCTATTAGTAATATATCATCAACATATAATACTAGGAATGCCACATGGCTCCCACTAAACTTCTTGTAAACACAAGTTTCATCTTCATTCTGAATAAAGTCAAACTCTTTTTGACTGTTTCATGAAAACAAATGTTCCATCTCCTCGAGGCCTGCTTTAATCCATAAATGGATCGACGCAACTTACATACATTTCCAGCATCCTTTAGATCAACAAAACCCTTAGGGTGTGTCATGTACACATCCATATCTTCTTCAAGGCTCTCATTTAAGAAAGCGGTTTTGACATCCATTTGCCAGATTTCATAGTCATAGTAAGCAGCTATAGCAAGCAAAATCCTGATGGACATGACCATAACAACTGGTGAAAAGGTCTCATCATAGTCAATACCATGAATTTTCTTGAAACCTTTTGCCACCAATCGTGCCTTATAGGTCTGTACATTAGCATCCATGTCGGTCTTCTTCTTGAAAACCCACTTGCACCCTATAGGTTTTACCCCTTCAGGTGGATCAACCAAAGTCCATACTTGATTAGTATACATGGATTCCATCTCAGATTTAATAGCATCCAGCCATCTCTTAGAATCTGGAGTGTTCATAGCGTCTTGGTAGGTGAGAGGCTCATCTTCATCCATAAGCATCATATCACCATCTTGACTCAAGAGAAATCCATATTATCTCTCGAGCTCATGGCGAATCCTACTAGACTTACGAATACCTGTGTTTCTTGAGCAGTATTATTTTTCTTGTATATTCTGCTCAGGTTCCTCCATTGGTTCAACATTATCATGTGGGTCTCAAACTTCATTGAGATCTATTATCCTCCCACTGTCTCTCAGCAGTTCGAGCAACAAACACTTTATTCTCAGAAGGATTATAGAAAGAATAACCCCTTGTTTCAGTTAGGTATTCCACAAAATTACATTTATCTGATTTTGGTCCTAGCTTGTCATAGATTAGACGTTTCACAAACGCTTCACATCACCAAATTTTCATAAATGACATGCTGTGACGTTTCTCAGTCCATATCTCATAAGGATTCTTTTGAACCATTTTAGTAGGAACAATGTTAAGTGTATGTGGAGCCGTTTCCAGAGTGCAACCCCAGAAACTAATTGGAAGATTTATTGACTCAACATTGATGCACCATGTCCAACAAGGTGTGATCCCTCCTATCAAAAACCTTTCTTTGATATTTTCTACTTCATCTTTATAGTCTTTGAACTTTTCAAATGATTTGGATTAGTTCTTCAAAAGATACATATATCCGTATCTACTAAAATAATTAGTAAATTTTATGAAGTTAATAAAATCTACCTTTTGTCATCGTACACATATGACCACATACATCACTATGTATAAGTCATACCCATTCAATGATCCCTTCACCATGTCCGGTAAAAGGAGCTTTAGTCATTTTGCCAAATAAGCCAAGATTCGCATCCTTTTGTATAATTCATAATCAAACTTTTCCATGAATGCATCCTTATGTATTCTGAAAATGCGTTTCTCATTAATATGGCCTCAACAACAGTGCCAAAGGTAATATTTTATTTGAGTCACTTTAGAACATATAAATTGTTAATTAGTTGTGCAACATTATAAGGCTCATCATCAAAATAGAATAAACAACTATTGTTATTTAATTAAAATGAAAAAGCCTTTCTTGTCCAAACAAGAAACTGAAATAATGTCCCTGCGAATTGCAAGCACGTTATAACAATTATCAAGTTCTAAATTTTCCTTATAGGCCAAAAATTAAGTAACGAGTTCCTCGAACCAGAGCAACTATCTTTACTCCAATTCCAACCCGATACCTTAAGCTTGACCCTTATTGATCATCATCTTCCGATCTTCCAATTAAGCATGACAGTTTAATTTCCAGTCTCCCAACTTTCCACAGAAGTGACAATCGTCTTCTTTATCAACACCTCATTCAGACTTTAGAGTCTGCTTTAGGGATTGGACTTTGGTTTGACAACGGAACTAGATCAAATCTTCTCCTTGCCTTTCCATTTTCCTTTCCCTTTTGCATTCCCTATGTTTACCATCAATATAGTAGTAGTTCATGCATTTATCATATTACTTTCAGTAGTTCTCAACATGTTTAGCAACTCAATGGGTGTTTTACCAATCTTATTCACTTTATTGTTCATAACAAAATAAGAATAATATTTGTCCAAAGATTGTAAGATCAAATCTAACTGTCTCCAGACCAATCTGGAAACCCAAAATATCAATGGTATTCATTATACCCTATAATCTTTAGAACATGTGGTGTAACCGGGTCTCACTCTCCCTACTTGTAAGTGTATAGTGCCCTTTCAAATATATCTTGTGCTCAATCGTTTCATAAGCATCTATATGCTTGTATTGCTTCTTAAGCTCAGCACATATATTTGCGAGCATGAGACATGAAACATCAGTCGCAACGTCAATTTGCTTCCAATAAGCACTATGATTTGCACATGTTACATTCTCAACTTTAAGAGCAGGGGAAGAGATTTGACTAATATCGTGGTGCCCGAGGACGATCCTCAAGCTCCTATGTCAGTCCAGGAAATATATTCTCGTCAACTTGTCCTTCTCAAGAACTGATCGCATAAAGAAGTTGTTTGTGTTTATCATTTAATATCTACAATATTAAAGTGCATAAAATAAACTAGATTGCAATTTTAATATTAATTATGTTTAAGTGATTATGGTATATCATCATATACCTTCCACTATTTTATCAAACTAATAGCCCTTACTATTAATTTGGAAAGTATATCCCATAATTCTTTCTAGTGAGCCAAGATCCATATTTCGTCATGTCCTAAGTCAACCACTGGAAGTCCTTAGAAAATGATTATTTAGGTAGACAACAGTTGTCAATTATATCATATATAATTCTTGGATAGTTTGGTGAACAACGATTGATCTTATCTATCTAATAGACTTTTAACCAAACTCTATGCTTCTAAGTTCATAATAGTTGAATATAACCGTTTATTTTCACTTATTATGACGACTCAGTTAAGTTAGACCCAATGATACAACGGCCGAATATAACCGTTTATATTCGTCGCATCTCACCACGATAGATAGGAGTCCCCTGCCACTGACAGTCCTTCCCCTTATCGATCTAGGATTCGATGAGTGTTCATTCATTGGAAAGCATCCGAGTAAAACTTAATATTTTGTTAAAGGGTTTTAGAAAATTTACAACGATCATGATCACATCATAAAAAGATCCTCAATTTTTCCTTGAACCAAATATTTCAAATCGACATATTAAATTGTTCATTTCCCAGGTAGATGGAGGATACCAATGGTCACACTTAAAACCCATCAGCCTTACGAATACGCATATCCGCTTTTGTCAGAAAATCCCAATTATAGATATCAAAAATCCATATTTAATTCCGTGTTTTAAAAATCCATATTTCATAAACACAAGAATCTCATGATCGTTTGTTAATTTTAAAATCTTGAATCGTTACAGATTTTATCTTGTTTAAGCAAACATGGTATGGGTGTCGTATCTAATACATACATGATTAATCAATATTAAGCATGCATCTCAATTATATCTACGCATACATACCAATACATGCAATCATATACATATATGTAATGTGCGTAAATTAAACGTGTTTGGTTATGGCCCCATCCTATATGATATTTCCAAGCTAATGGAAATATCAAGGTCAGTCTATGGTGGTTTTAAAAATACTATCTATTACATGTCTTCTTTCTTCATTGCTCCATCATCCCCTTTTGGATCGCCTCCTTACTTGCAAGTCTTCATTGATAATTACATTGAATAATAAAAAATAAAACTATTCTAATGAAATTACAAGAAGAACTCGAGTTACATTCGAGATAATTAAATTACAATGAATAAACGACATGCAAGTCGTATTTAGAAACCAAAACCATAAATCAAAACCACTATCCTATGGGTCTTTAGGCCATAACCATACACCATGCTATCATATAACACATATAATATATCTCATATTATATAATCATATCATATAATCATATATAACAAATTTCGAAATTTCAGAAAATTAATAACAGATTTCTGAAAACAATAAATCGCTATTTCGAGGCCCTTAACGAAGTCAAACGCCTTACAGACCCGTCGGTGATAGAAAAGCTATCAGTTTTGTTCATTGGCCCGATTCCATTCAGAAAACACATATCGTTTACGAAAATCGGATACAGCAGTCAGATTTCTCCAAATCTGACGGTGTTTCAGAAATCGTATCATATACAATTCTCATAACAAGAACAAGCATATATCATATATACATACACAGAGATACATACAATCATCATATGATTATACATTACATGAATATCATATATTCATAATATATACATACATATACTCAAAATTTTAGAAAATCAAATAATTTTCAGAAAATCATAAATCACCGTTTTGGAGGTTGTAACGACATCTAATGGCTTACAGACGCAGAGCTGACTAAGTCAGTATTGCTCAGTGACCCGATTACAGTCAGAAAACACATATCGTTTGCGAAAATCGGACAACGGACACAGATTTCAGAAAATCAACGGCAGCCGTTTCAGAATTCGTATCGAATACGATTCCCACAATAAGAACAAACATGTATCATATACATACATCAACACACATAATCATCACATGATTATATATCATAAAATATCATATATTCAAAATATATATAAACATATACATATTATATCAATATAAAATCATGATAGATCGCATACATGCTTATATATCAAAAACTGTTAAGCACATAACCGAATTAAAACGTTTCGCAAGTAGCTCTGATGCCATTGAAGGGTTTCGTGACACAAACGTAGCGGAATAAACGCGAAAAATAAATCAAAATAGCGAAACCCTCCGCAGGATCCATGCGAAAACAAAAGATTTAATTCGGAGATAAAGAATAAATACCTTTAGAAGCTTTAACAGTTCATTAATGGAAGATTAATGGAGGTCCAAAGCTTGTTTAATCACCACGTATCCCGCTCTCGCGATCTACGCTCTACGGTATCCACACGAACACTTTTCATGAAGGATTGATGTGTACTAGCACCCGAAAACTTCTTCTCTCTCTATCTTCCTCCTCTCTCAGAGCGGCTAGGATTTTTGTAAAATCTCTCTTTTATTAAATCAGCCCATAAAGAGATTATATAGAGAGAGGAATAAGTTTCTAATTATAATCCAATTATAATTATTACTAATCCAAAATTCTAAATTATTTAATTAAGTCTCACTTAATTAATTAATTATTAATTTTGGAATTAGTTTAAGTAATTCATTTATTCTATTTATATAATTAATTAAGTCATACTTAATTAATATCATAAATAAAATAAATTACTTATTTAATTTAAATTCATAATTTAAATTATTTCTCCTTCAAGCGTTCTTTGTGTGTGACCCTGTAGGTTATTATTACGTTGGCAACAATTTTAATATCTAATTAAAATTGTAAACAATGAGCGGCATCTAGTAATACATCATTGCTACCCAAGTAATAATAATAAATCGGTGATTCGATTAAGCCTTTCGTGAATAATGTTCCATGTAATATAATCCCTTTAATCTTGATATTATAGATTAAACTCAAGGCATGTTTCGTGTCATCCTCTTCATAATTTAATCTTTATTTTCTTGATCGATGAGTAGACTATTAAAATCAAATCAACATTTGAGCACGGCCGTGCATTTCATAGTCTCACTCAAACAAGAGGCCAATAATATCACTCCTAAAATTAGGATGATTAAATCCCATCTAGATCATTCATATTTCTCATACGATTCATAATATACCCAATGTCCACTTTTATCATCACCCGGTCAAAGGTAACTTTTAATGTAATCAAAGTATATTAATTCTCGTATAGAAATATAATGATTTCATGTCTAAGGATCATTACACCATTATCACAGTGAGAATTACTTATGACACTTACTTAACATGTAGAATCTCACGGCGGGTCATTCCAGTGCCATGCATTGATACATGCACTTATGTTCTTGACTTTAGTATCCTCATACCTATGACCAATGAGATGTGGTCATCTGTCAAGAAATATACTAGTCTTTGTGCATTATTATTGTCCTTAAATAATAATACTCGACTAGGGAATTTTAGGAATAAGATACTATTCATATAATCTCATTTTTAAGTCACATACTTAAAGATATATAATACGTATCAAAATTCCAAGGACATTTATTATGCTTTCAATTTATTACGCAGTAAATAAAACATAATAAATAAATAATAATCAATAAAACATAATCCTTAATAATAAATATTTTCCTTAAAATATAAAAAGTATTGTCTCTAGAGCACAATTACTAACAGAAACAACTTGTAAACTCTTGTAGGATCATTCTTAGCTCCTTTGAACATGAAAACAATTCATAGCAATTTAAGGCTTCATTCTTGACTCGTTGGAACTTGAAAATAACTTGTAGCTTCATTCTTGACCCGTTTGTACATGGAAACAACTTTTAAACTCTTCTGGGATCATTCTTAACTCATTTGAACATGAAAAAAATTCGTAGCAATTTGAGGCTTCATTCTTAACTCGTTCGAACATTAAAACAACTTGTAGCTTCATTCTTAATCCGTTAGAACATGGAAACAACTTGTAAACCCTTGTAGGAGCATCATTAGCTCGTTTGAACATGAAAACAAGTTGCAACAATTTGAGCCTTCATTCTTGACTCGTTCGAACTTGAAAACAACTTGTAGTTTCATTCTTGAGCCGTTTGTACATGAAAACAACTTGTAAACTCTTGTAGGATCATTCTTAGCTCGTTTGAACATGAAAACAATTCATAGCAATTTAAGGCTTCATTCTTGATTCGTTCGAACTTGAAAACAACTTGTAGGTTCATTCTTGACCCGTTTGTACATGGAAACAACTTGTAAACTCTTTTAGGATCATTCTTTACTCATTTGAACATGAAAATAAGTTGTAACAATTGGAGGCTTCATTCTTAACTCGTTCAAACTTGAAACCAACTTGTATCTTCATTCTTGACCCGTTTGTACCTGGATACAACTTGTAAACTCTTGTAGGATCATTCTTAGCTCGTTTGAACATGAAAACAATTGGTTGCAATTTGAGCCTTCATTCTTGACTCGTTCGAACTTGAAAACAACTTGTAGTTTCATTCTTGACCCGTTTGTACATGAAAACAACTTGTAAACCCTTGTAGGATCATTCTTAGCTCGTTTGAACATGAAAACAATTCAATGCTATTTAAGGCTTCATTCTTGATTCGTTCGAACTTGAAAACAACTTGTAGTTTCATTCTTGACCCGTTTGTACATGGAAACAACTTGTAAACTCTTGTAGGATCATTCTTAGCTCGTTTGAACATGAAAACAATTCATAGCAATTTAAGGCTTCATTCTTGACTCGTTGGAACTTGAGAACAACTTGTAGCTTCATTCTTGACCCGTTTGTACATGGAAACAACTTGTAAACGCTTGTAGGATCATTCTTAGCTCGTTTGAACATGAAAATAAGTTGTAACAATTGGAGGCTTCATTCTTAACTCGTTCAAACTTGAAACCAACTTGTATCTTCATTCTTGACCCGTTTGTAATAGATACAACTTGTAAACTCTTGTAGGATCATTCTTAGCTCGTTTGAACATGAAAACAATTGGTTGCAATTTGAGCCTTCATTCTTGACTCGTTCGAACTTCAAAACAACTTGTAGTTTCATTCTTGACCCGTTTGTATATGAAAACAACTTTTAAACTCTTGTAGGATCATTCTTAGCTCGTTTGAACATGAAAACAATTCATAGCAATTTAAGGCTTTATTCTTGATTCATTCGAACTTGAAAACAATTTGTAGCTTCATTCTTTACACGTTTGTACAAGGATACAACTTGTAAACTCTTTTAGGATCATTCTTAACTCATTTGAACATGAAAATAAGTTGTAACAATTGGAGGCTTCATTCTTAACTCGTTCAAAATTGAAACCAACTTGTATCTTCATTCTTGACCCGTTTGTACATGGATACAACTTGTAAACTCTTGTAGGATCATTCTTAGCTCGTTTGAACATGAAAACAATTCGTTGCAATTTGAGCCTTCATTCTTGACTCGTTCGAACTTGAAAACAACTTGTAGTTTCATTCTTGACCCAGTTGTACATGGAAACAACTTGTAAACCCTTGTAGGAGCATTATTGGCTTGTTTGAACATGAAAATAATTCGTTGCAATTTGAGCCTTCATTCTTGACTCGTTCGAACTTGAAAACAACTTATAACTTCATTCTTGAACCGTTTGTACGTGGAAACAACTTGTAAACTCTTGTAGGACCATTCTTAGCTCCTTTGAACATGAAAACAATTCATAGCAATTTAAGCCTTCATTCTTGACTCGTTGGAACTTGAAAATAACTTGTAGCTTCATTCTTGACCCATTTGTACATGGAAATAACTTTTAAACTCTTCTGGGATCATTCTTAACTCATTTGAACATGAAAAAAATTCGTAGCAATTTGAGGCTTCATTCTTAACTCGTTCGAACATTAAAACAATTTGTAGCTTCATTCTTAATCCCTTAGAACATGGAAACAACTTGTAAACCCTTGTAGGAGCATCATTAGCTCGTTTGAACATGAAAACAAGTTGCAACAATTTGAGCCTTTATTCTTGACCCATTCGAACTTGAAAACAACTTGTAGTTTCATTCTTGACCCGTTTGTACATGAAAACAACTTGTAAACTCTTGTAGGATCATTCTTAGCTCGTTTGAACATGAAAACAATTCATAGCAATTTAAGGCTTCATTCTTGATTCGTTCGAACTTGAAAACAACTTGTAGCTTCATTCTTGACCCGTTTGTACATGGAAATAACTTGTAATCTCTTTTAGGATCATTCTTAACTCATTTGAACATGAAAATAAGTTGTAACAATTGGAGGCTTCATTCTTAACTCGTTCAAACTTGAAACCAACTTGTATCTTCATTCTTGACCCGTTTGTACATGGATACAACTTGTAAACTCTTGTAGTATCATTCTTAGCTCGTTTGAATATGAAAACAATTGGTTGCAATTTGAGCCTTCATTCTTGACTCGTTCGAACTTGAAAACAACTTGTAGTTTCATTCTTGACCCGTTTGTACATGAAAACAACTTGTAAACTCTTGTAGGATCATTCTTAGCTCGTTTGAACATGAAAACAATTCATAGCAATTTAAGGCTTTATTCTTGATTCGTTCGAACTTGAAAACAACTTGTAGCTTCATTCTTGACCCGTTTGTACATGGAAACAACTTGTAAACTCTTTTAGGATCATTCTTAACTCATTTGAACATGAAAATAAGTTGTAACAATTGGAGGCTTCATTCTTAACTCGTTCAAACTTGAAAACAACTTGTATCTTCATTCTTGACCCGTTTGTACATGGATACAACTTGTAAACTCTTGTAGGATCATTCTTAGCTCGTTTGAACATGAAAACAAATCGTTGCAATTTGAGCCTTCATTCTTGACTCGTTCGAACTTGAAAACGACTTGTAGTTTCATTCTTGACCCGTTTGTACATGAAAACAACTTGTAAACCCTTGTAGCAGCATTATTGGCTCGTTTGACCATGAAAACAATTCGTTGCAATTTGAGCCTTCATTCTTGAATCGTTCGAACTTGAAAACAACTTATAACTTCATTCTTGACCCTTTTGTACATGGAAACAACTTGTAAACTCTTGTAGGATCATTCTTAGCTCGTTTGAACATGAAAACAATTCATAGCAATTTAAGGCTTCATTCTTGACTCGTTGGAACTTGAAAACAACTTGTAGTTTCAGTCTTGACCCGTTTGTACATAAAAACAACTTGTAAACTCTTGTAGGATCATTCTTAGCTCGTTTGAACATAAAAACAATTCAAAGCAATTTAAGGCTTCATTCTTGACTCGTTCGAACTTGAAAACAACTTGTAGCTTCATTCTTGACCCGTTTGTACATGGAAACAACTTGTAAACTCTTTTAGGATCATTCTTAACTCATTTGAACATGAAAATAAGTTGTAACAATTGGAGGTTTCATTCTTAACTCGTTCAAACTTGAAACCAACTTGTATCTTCATTCTTGACCCGTTTGTACCTGGATACAACTTGTAAACTCTTGTAGGATCATTCTTAGCTCGTTTGAAAATGAAAACAATTGGTTGCAATTTGAGCCTTCATTCTTGACTCGTTCGAACTTGAAAACAACTTGTAGTTTCATTCTTGACCCGTTTGTACATGAAAACAACTTCTAAACTCTTGTAGGATCATTCTTAGCTCGTTTGAACATGAAAACAATTCATAGCAATTTAAGGCTTCATTCTTGATTCGTTCGAACTTGAAAACAACTTGTAGTTTCATTCTTGACCCGTTTGTACATGGAAACAACTTGTAAACTCTTTTAGGATCATTCTTAACTCATTTGAACATGAAAATAAGTTATAACAATTGGAGGCTTCATTCTTAACTCGTTCAAACTTGAAAACAACTTGTATCTTCATTCTTGACCCGTTTGTACATGGATACAACTTGTAAACTCTTGTAGGATCATTCTTAGCTCGTTTGAACATGAAAACAATTCGTTGCAATTTGAGCCTTCATTCTTGACTCGTTCGAACTTGAAAACAACTTGTAGCTTTATTCTTGACCCGTTTGTACATGGAAACAACTTGTAAACTCTTGTAGGATCATTCTTAGCTTGTTTGAACATGAAAACAATTCGTTGCAATTTGAGCCTTCATTCTTGACTCGTTCGAACTTGAAAACAACTTGTAGCTTCATTGTTGACCCGTTTGTACATGAAAACAACTTGTAAACGCTTGTAGGATCATTCTTAGCTCGTTTGAACATGAAAACAATTCATAGCAATTTAAGGCTTCATTCTCGACTCGTTGGAACTTGAAAATAACTTGTAGTTTCATTCTTGAGCCGTTTGTACATGAAAACAACTTGTAAACTTTTGTAGGATCATTCTTAGCTCGTTTGAACATGAAAACAATTCATAGCAATTTAAGGCTTCATTCTTGATTCGTTCGAACTTGAAAACAACTTGTAGTTTCATTCTTGACCCGTTTGTACATGGAAACAACTTGTAAACTCTTTTAGGATCATTCTTAACTCATTTGAACATGAAAATAAGTTGTAACAATTGGAGGCTTCATTCTTAACTCGTTCAAACTTGAAAACAACTTGTATCTTCATTCTTGACCCGTTTGTACATGGATATAACTTGTAAACTCTTGTAGGATCATTCTTAGCTCGTTTGAACATGAAAACAATTCGTTGCAATTTGAGCCTTCATTCTTGACTCGTTCGAACTTGAAAACAACTTGTAGCTTTATTCTTGACCCGTTTGTACATGGAAACAACTTGTAAACTCTTGTAGGATCATTCTTAGCTTGTTTGAACATGAAAATAATTCGTTCCAATTTGAGCCTTAATTCTTGACTCATTCGAACTTGAAAACAACTTGTAGCTTTATTCTTGACCCGTTTGTACATGTAAACAACTTGTAAACTCTTGTAGGATCATTCTTAGCTTGTTTGAACATGAAAACAATTCGTTGCAATTTGAGCCTTCATTCTTGACTCGTTCGAACTTGAAAACAACTTGTAGCTTCATTGTTGACCCGTTTGTACATGGAAACAACTTGTAAACGCTTGTAGGATCACTCTTAGCTCGTTTGAACATGAAAACAATTCATAGCAATTCAAGGCTTCATTCTCGACTCGTTGGAACTTGAAAACAACTTGTAGCTTCATTCTTGACCCGTCTGTACATGGGAAAAACTTGTAAACGCTTGTATGATCACTCTTAGCTCGTTTGAACATGAAAACAATTCATAGCAATTTAAGGCTTCATTCTTGACTCGTTGGAACTTGAAAACAACTTGTAGCTTCATTCTTGACCCGTTTGTACATGGAAACAACTTGTAAACTCTTTTAGGATCATTTTTAACTCATTTGAACATGAAAATAAGTTGTAACAATTGCAGGCTTCATTCTTAACTCGTTCAAATTTGAAAACAACTTGTATCTTCATTCTTGACCCGTTTGTACATGGATACAACTTGTAAACTCTTGTAGGATCATTCTTAACTCGTTTGAACATGAAAACAATTCGTTGCAATTTGAGCCTTTATTCTTGACTCGTTCGAACTTGAAAAGAACTTGTAGTTTCATTCTTGACTCGTTTGTACATGGAAACAACTTGTAAACTCTTGTAGGATCATTCTTAGCTCGTTTGAACATGAAAACAATTCATAGCAATTTAAGGCTTCATTCTTGACTCGTTCGAACTTAAAAACAACTTGTAGCTTCATTCTTGACCCGGTTGTACATGGAAACAACTTGTAAACCCTTGTAGGAGCATTATTGGCTCGTTTGAACATGAAAATAATTCGTTGCAATTTGAGCCTTCATTCTTGACTCGTTCGAACTTGAAAACAACTTGTAACTTCATTCTTGACCCGTTTGTACGTGGAAACAACTTGTAAACTCTTGTAGGATCATTCTTAGCTCGTTTGAACATGAAAACAATTCATAGGAATTTAAGGCTTCATTCTTGACTCGTTGGAACTTGAAAACAACTTGTAACTTCATTCTGGACCCGTTTGTACGTGGAAACAACTTGTAAACTCTTGTAGGATCATTCTTAGCTCGTTTGAACATGAAAACAATTCATAGCAATTTAAGGCTTCATTCTTGACTCGTTGGAACTTGAAAACAACTTGTAGCTTTATTCTTGACCCGTTTGTACATGGAAACAACTTTTAAACTCTTGTAGGATCATTCTTAACTCATCTGAACATGAAAAAAATTCGTAGCAATTTGAGGCTTCATTCTTAACTCGTTCGAACATTAAAACAACTTGTAGCTTCATTCTTAATCCGTTTGTACATGGAAACAACTTGTAAACCCTTGTAGGAGCATCATTAGCTCGTTTGAACATGAAAACAAGTTGCAACAATTTGAGGCTTCATTCTTCACTCGTTCAAACTTGAAAACAACTTAGAGCTTCATTGTTGACCTGTTTGTACAAGGAAACAACTTGTAAACTCTTGCAGGATCATTCTTAGCTCGTTTGAACATGAAAATAATTCATAGCAATTTAAGGCTTTATTCTTGACTCATTCGAACTTGAAAACAACTTGTAGCTTCATTCTTGACCCGTGTGTACATGGAAACAACTTGTAAACTCTTTTAGGATCATTCTTAACTCATTTGACCATGAAAATAAGTTATAACAATTGGAGGATTCATTCTTAACTCGTTCAAACTTGAAACCAACTTGTATCTTCATTCTTGACCCGTTTGTACATGGATACAACTTGTAAACTCTTGTAGGATCATTCTTAGCTCGTTTGAACATGAAAACAATTGGTTGCAATTTGAGCCTTCATTCTTGACTCGTTCGAACTTGAAAACAACTTGTAGTTTCATTCTTGACCCTTTTGTACATGAAAACAACTTGTAAACTCTTGTAGGATCATTCTTAGCTCATTTGAACTTGAAAACAATTCATAGCAATTTAAGGCTTCATTCTTGATTCGTTCGAACTTGAAAACAACTTGTAGCTTCATTCTTGACCCGTTTGTACATGGAAACAACTTGTAAACTCTTTTAGGATCATTCTTAACTCATTTGAACATGAAAATAAGTTGTAACAATTGGAGGCTTCATTCTTAACTTGTTCAAACTTGAAAACAACTTGTATCTTCATTCTTGACCGGTTTGTACATGGATATAACTTGTAAACTCTTGTAGGATCATTCTTAGCTCGTTTGAACATGAAAACAATTCGTTGCAATTTGAGCCTTCATTCTTGACTCGTTCGAACTTGAAAACAACTTGTAGCTTTATTCTTGACCCGTTTGTACATGGAAACAACTTGTAAACTCTTGTAGGATCATTCTTAGGTTGTTTGAACATGAAAACAATTCGTTGCAATTTGAGCCTTAATTCTTGACTCGTTCGAACTTGAAAACAACTTGTAGCTTTATTCTTGACCCGTTTGTACATGGAAACAACTTGTAAACTCTTGTAGGATCATTCTTAGCTTGTTTGAACATGAAAACAATTCGTTGCAATTTGAGCCTTCATTCTTGACTCGTTCGAACTTGAAAACAACTTGTAGCTTCATTGTTGACCCGTTTGTACATGGAAACAACTTGTAAACGCTTGTAGGATCATTCTTAGCTCGTTTGAACATGAAAACAATTCATAGCAATTTAAGGCTTCATTCTCGACTCGTTGGAACTTGAAAACAACTTGTAGCTTCATTCTTGACCCGTCTGTACATGGAAAAAACTTGTAAACGCTTGCAGGATCATTCTTAGCTCGTTTGAACATGAAAACAATTCATTGCAATTTAAGGCTTCATTCTTGACTCGTTGGAACTTGAAAACAACTTGTAGCTTCATTCTTGACCCGTTTGTACATGGAAACAACTTGTAAACTCTTTTAGGATCATTTTTAACTCATTTGAACATGACAATAAGTTGTAACAATTGCAGGCTTCATTCTTAACTCGTTCAAATTTGAAAACAACTTGTATCTTCATTCTTGACCCGTTTGTACATGGATACAACTTGTAAACTCTTGTAGGATCATTCTTAGCTCGTTTGAACATGAAAACAAGTCGTTGCAATTTGAGCCTTTATTCTTGACTCGTTCGAACTTGAAAAGAACTTGTAGTTTCATTCTTGACTCGTTTGTACATGGAAACAACTTGTAAACTCTTGTAGGATCATTCTTAGGTTGTTTGAACATGAAAACAATTCGTTGCAATTTGAACCTTAATTCTTGACTCGTTCGAACTTGAAAACAACTTGTAGCTTTATTCTTGACCCGTTTGTACATGGAAACAACTTGTAAACTCTTGTAGGATCATTCTTAGCTTGTTTGAACATGAAAACAATTCGTTGCAATTTGAGCCTTCATTCTTGACTCGTTCGATTTTGAAAACAACTTGTAGCTTCATTGTTGACCCGTTTGTACATGGAAACAACTTGTAAACGCTTGTAGGATCATTCTTAGCTCGTTTGAACATGAAAACAATTCATAGCAATTTAAGGCTTCATTCTCGACTCGTTGGAACTTGAAAACAACTTGTAGCTTCATTCTTGACCCGTTTGTACATGGAAACAACTTGTAAACTCTTTTAGGATCATTCTTAACTCATTTGAACATGAAAATAAGTTGTAACAATTGCAGGCTTCATTCTTAACTCGTTCAAATTTGAAAACAACTTGTATCTTCATTCTTGACCCGTTTGTACATGGATACAACTTGTAAACTCTTGTAGGATCATTCTTAGCTCGTTTGAACATGAAAACAATTCGTTGCAATTTGAGCCTTTATTCTTGACTCGTTCGAACTTGAAAAGAACTTGTAGTTTCATTCTTGACTCGTTTGTACATGGAAACAACTTGTAAACTCTTGTAGGATCATTCTTAGCTCGTTTGAACATGAAAACAATTCATAGCAATTTAAGGCTTCATTCTTGATTCGTTCGAACTTGAAAACAACTTGTAGCCTCATTCTTGACCCGTTGGTACATGGAAACAACTTGTAAACACTTTTAGGATCATTCTTAACTCATTTGACCATGAAAATAAGTTATAACAATTGGAGGATTCATTCTTAACTCGTTCAAACTTGAAACCAACTTGTATCTTCATTCTTGACCCGTTTGTACATGGATACAACTTGTAAACTCTTGTAGGATCATTCTTAGCTCGTTTGAACATGAAAACAATTGGTTGCAATTTGAGCCTTCATTCTTGACTCGTTCGAACTTGAAAACAACTTGTAGTTTCATTCTTGACCCGTTTGTACATGAAAACAACTTGTAAACTCTTGTAGGATCATTCTTAGCTCGTTTGAACATGAAAACAATTCATAGCAATTTAAGGCTTCATTCTTGATTCGTTCGAACTTGAAAACAACTTGTAGCTTCATTCTTGACCCGTTTGTACATGGAAACAACTTGTAAACTCCTTTAGGATCATTCTTAACTCATTTGAACATGAAAATAAGTTGTAACAATTGGAGGCTTCATTCTTAACTTGTTCAAACTTGAAAACAACTTGTATCTTCATTCTTGACCCGTTTGTACATGGATATAACTTGTAAACTCTTGTAGGATCATTCTTAGCTCGTTTGAACATGAAAACAATTCGTTGCAATTTGAGCCTTCATTCTTGACTCGTTCGAACTTGAAAACAACTTGTAGCTTTATGCTTGACCCGTTTGTACATGGAAACAACTTGTAAACTCTTGTAGGATCATTCTTAGGTTGTTTGAACATGAAAACAATTCGTTGCAATTTGAGCCTTAATTCTTGACTCGTTCGAACTTGAAAACAACTTGTAGCTTTATTCTTGACCCGTTTGTACTTGGAAACAACTTGTAAACTCTTGTAGGATCATTCTTAGCTTGTTTGACCATGAAAACAATTCGTTGCAATTTGAGCCTTCATTCTTGACTCGTCGAACTTGAAAACAACTTGTAGCTTCATTGTTGACCCGTTTGTACATGGAAACAACTTGTAAACGCTTGTAGGATCATTCTTAGCTCGTTTGAACATGAAAACAATTCATAGCAATTTAAGGCTTCATTCTCGACTCGTTGGAACTTGAAAACAACTTGTAGCTTCATTCTTGACCCGTCTGTACATGGAAAAAACTTGTAAACGCTTGTAGGATCATCCTTAGCTCGTTTGAACATGAAAACAATTCATTGCAATTTAAGGCTTCATTCTTGACTCGTTGGAACTTGAAAACAACTTGTAGCTTCATTCTTGACCCGTTTGTACATGGAAACAACTTGTAAACTCTTTTAGGATCATTTTTAACTCATTTGAACATGAAAATAAGTTGTAACAATTGCAGGCTTCATTCTTAACTCGTTCAAATTTGAAAACAACTTGTATCTTCATTCTTGACCCGTTTGTACATGGATACAACTTGTAAACTCTTGTAGGATCATTCTTAGCTCGTTTGAACATGAAAACAATTCGTTGCAATTTGAGCCTTTATTCTTGACTCGTTCGAACTTGAAAAGAACTTGTAGTTTCATTCTTGACTCGTTTGTACATGGAAACAACTTGTAAACTCTTGTAGGATCATTCTTAGCTCGTTTGAACATGAAAACAATTCATAGCAATTTAAGGCTTCATTCTTGACTCGTTCGAACTTAAAAACAACTTGTAGCTTCATTCTTGACCCGGTTGTACATGGAAACAACTTGTAAACCCTTGTAGGAGCATTATTGGCTCGTTTGAACATGAAAATAATTCGTTGCAATTTGAGCCTTCATTCTTGACTCGTTCGAACTTGAAAACAACTTGTAACTTCATTCTTGAACCGTTTGTACGTGGAAACAACTTGTAAACTCTTGTAGGATCATTCTTAGCTCGTTTGAACATGAAAACAATTCATAGCAATTTAAGGCTTCATTCTTGACTCGTTGGAACTTGAAAACAACTTGTAGCTTCATTCTTGACCCGTTTGTACATGGAAACAACTTTTAAACTCTTGTAGGATCATTCTTAACTCATTTGAACATGAAAAAAATTCGTAGCAATTTGAGGCTTCATTCTTAACTCGTTCGAACATTAAAACAACTTGTAGCTTCATTCTTAATCCGTTTGTACATGGAAACAACTTGTAAACCCTTGTACGAGCATCATTAGCTCGTTTGAACATGAAAACAAGTTGCAACAATTTGAGGCTTCATTCTTCACTCGTTCAAACTTGAAAACAACTTAGAGCTTCATTGTTGACCTGTTTGTACAAGGAAACAACTTGTAAACTCTTGCAGGATCATTCTTAGCTCGTTTGAACATGAAAATAATTCATAGCAATTTAAGGCTTTATTCTTGACTCATTCGAACTTGAAAACAACTTGTAGCTTCATTCTTGACCCGTGTGTACATGGAAACAACTTGTAAACTCTTTTAGGATCATTCTTAACTCATTTGACCATGAAAATAAGTTATAACAATTGGAGGATTCATTCTTAACTCGTTCAAACTTGAAACCAACTTGTATCTTCATTCTTGACCCGTTTGTACATGGATACAACTTGTAAACTCTTGTAGGATCATTCTTAGCTCGTTTGAACATGAAAACAATTGGTTGCAATTTGAGCCTTCATTCTTGACTCGTTCGAACTTGAAAACAACTTGTAGTTTCATTCTTGACCCTTTTGTACATGAAAACAACTTGTAAACTCTTGTAGGATCATTCTTAGCTCATTTGAACTTGAAAACAATTCATAGCAATTTAAGGCTTCATTCTTGATTCGTTCGAATTTGAAAACAACTTGTAGCTTCATTCTTGACCCGTTTGTACATGGAAACAACTTGTAAACTCTTTTAGGATCATTCTTAACTCATTTGAACATGAAAATAAGTTGTAACAATTGGAGGCTTCATTCTTAACTTGTTCAAACTTGAAAACAACTTGTATCTTCATTCTTGACCGGTTTGTACATGGATATAACTTGTAAACTCTTGTAGGATCATTCTTAGCTCGTTTGAACATGAAAACAATTCGTTGCAATTTGAGCCTTCATTCTTGACTCGTTCGAACTTGAAAACAACTTGTAGCTTTATTCTTGACCCGTTTGTACATGGAAACAACTTGTAAACTCTTGTAGGATCATTCTTAGGTTGTTTGAACATGAAAACAATTCGTTGCAATTTGAGCCTTAATTCTTGACTCGTTCGAACTTGAAAACAACTTGTAGCTTTATTCTTGACCCGTTTGTACATGGAAACAACTTGTAAACTCTTGTAGGATCATTCTTAGCTTGTTTGAACATGAAAACAATTCGTTGCAATTTGAGCCTTCATTCTTGACTCGTTCGAACTTGAAAACAACTTGTAGCTTCATTGTTGACCCGTTTGTACATGGAAACAACTTGTAAACGCTTGTAGGATCATTCTTAGCTCGTTTGAACATGAAAACAATTCATAGCAATTTAAGGCTTCATTCTCGACTCGTTGGAACTTGAAAACAACTTGTAGCTTCATTCTTGACCCGTCTGTACATGGAAAAAACTTGTAAACGCTTGTAGGATCATTCTTAGCTCGTTTGAACATGAAAACAATTCATTGCAATTTAAGGCTTCATTCTTGACTCGTTGGAACTTGAAAACAACTTGTAGCTTCATTCTTGACCCGTTTGTACATGGAAACAACTTGTAAACTCTTTTAGGATCATTTTTAACTCATTTGAACATGACAATAAGTTGTAACAATTGCAGGCTTCATTCTTAACTCGTTCAAATTTGAAAACAACTTGTATCTTCATTCTTGACCCGTTTGTACATGGATACAACTTGTAAACTCTTGTAGGATCATTCTTAGCTCGTTTGAACATGAAAACAATTCGTTGCAATTTGAGCCTTTATTCTTGACTCGTTCGAACTTGAAAAGAACTTGTAGTTTCATTCTTGACTCGTTTGTACATGGAAACAACTTGTAAACTCTTGTAGGATCATTCTTAGGTTGTTTGAACATGAAAACAATTCGTTGCAATTTGAACCTTAATTCTTGACTCGTTCGAACTTGAAAACAACTTGTAGCTTTATTCTTGACCCGTTTGTACATGGAAACAACTTGTAAACTCTTGTAGGATCATTCTTAGCTTGTTTGAACATGAAAACAATTCGTTGCAATTTGAGCCTTCATTCTTGACTCGTTCGATTTTGAAAACAACTTGTAGCTTCATTGTTGACCCGTTTGTACATGGAAACAACTTGTAAACGCTTGTAGGATCATTCTTAGCTCGTTTGAACATGAAAACAATTCATAGCAATTTAAGGCTTCATTCTCGACTCGTTGGAACTTGAAAACAACTTGTAGCTTCATTCTTGACCCGTTTGTACATGGAAACAACTTGTAAACTCTTTTAGGATCATTCTTAACTCATTTGAACATGAAAATAAGTTGTAACAATTGCAGGCTTCATTCTTAACTCGTTCAAATTTGAAAACAACTTGTATCTTCATTCTTGACCCGTTTGTACATGGATACAACTTGTAAACTCTTGTAGGATCATTCTTAGCTCGTTTGAACATGAAAACAATTCGTTGCAATTTGAGCCTTTGTTCTTGACTCGTTCGAACTTGAAAAGAACTTGTAGTTTCATTCTTGACTCGTTTGTACATGGAAACAACTTGTAAACTCTTGTAGGATCATTCTTAGCTCGTTTGAACATGAAAACAATTCATAGCAATTTAAGGCTTCATTCTTGATTCGTTCGAACTTGAAAACAACTTGTAGCCTCATTCTTGACCCGTTGGTACATGGAAACAACTTGTAAACACTTTTAGGATCATTCTTAACTCATTTGACCATGAAAATAAGTTATAACAATTGGAGGATTCATTCTTAACTCGTTCAAACTTGAAACCAACTTGTATCTTCATTCTTGACCCGTTTGTACATGGATACAACTTGTAAACTCTTGTAGGATCATTCTTAGCTCGTTTGAACATGAAAACAATTGGTTGCAATTTGAGCCTTCATTCTTGACTCGTTCGAACTTGAAAACAACTTGTAGTTTCATTCTTGACCCGTTTGTACATGAAAACAACTTGTAAACTCTTGTAGGATCATTCTTAGCTCGTTTGAACATGAAAACAATTCATAGCAATTTAAGGCTTCATTCTTGATTCGTTCGAACTTGAAAACAACTTGTAGCTTCATTCTTGACCCGTTTGTACATGGAAACAACTTGTAAACTCCTTTAGGATCATTCTTAACTCATTTGAACATGAAAATAAGTTGTAACAATTGGAGGCTTCATTCTTAACTTGTTCAAACTTGAAAACAACTTGTATCTTCATTCTTGACCCGTTTGTACATGGATATAACTTGTAAACTCTTGTAGGATCATTCTTAGCTCGTTTGAACATGAAAACAATTCGTTGCAATTTGAGCCTTCATTCTTGACTCGTTCGAACTTGAAAACAACTTGTAGCTTTATTCTTGACCCGTTTGTACATGGAAACAACTTGTAAACTCTTGTAGGATCATTCTTAGGTTGTTTGAACATGAAAACAATTCGTTGCAATTTGAGCCTTAATTCTTGACTCGTTCGAACTTGAAAACAACTTGTAGCTTTATTCTTGACCCGTTTGTACTTGGAAACAACTTGTAAACTCTTGTAGGATCATTCTTAGCTTGTTTGACCATGAAAACAATTCGTTGCAATTTGAGCCTTCATTCTTGACTCGTCGAACTTGAAAACAACTTGTAGCTTCATTGTTGACCCGTTTGTACATGGAAACAACTTGTAAACGCTTGTAGGATCATTCTTAGCTCGTTTGAACATGAAAACAATTCATAGCAATTTAAGGCTTCATTCTCGACTCGTTGGAACTTGAAAACAACTTGTAGCTTCATTCTTGACCCGTCTGTACATGGAAAAAACTTGTAAACGCTTGTAGGATCATCCTTAGCTCGTTTGAACATGAAAACAATTCATTGCAATTTAAGGCTTCATTCTTGACTCGTTGGAACTTGAAAACAACTTGTAGCTTCATTCTTGACCCGTTTGTACATGGAAACAACTTGTAAACTCTTTTAGGATCATTTTTAACTCATTTGAACATGAAAATAAGTTGTAACAATTGCAGGCTTCATTCTTAACTCGTTCAAATTTGAAAACAACTTGTATCTTCATTCTTGACCCGTTTGTACATGGATACAACTTGTAAACTCTTGTAGGATCATTCTTAGCTCGTTTGAACATGAAAACAATTCGTTGCAATTTGAGCCTTTATTCTTGACTCGTTCGAACTTGAAAAGAACTTGTAGTTTCATTCTTGACTCGTTTGTACATGGAAACAACTTGTAAACTCTTGTAGGATCATTCTTAGCTCGTTTGAACATGAAAACAATTCATAGCAATTTAAGGCTTCATTCTTGACTCGTTCGAACTTAAAAACAACTTGTAGCTTCATTCTTGACCCGGTTGTACATGGAAACAACTTGTAAACCCTTGTAGGAGCATTATTGGCTCGTTTGAACATGAAAATAATTCGTTGCAATTTGAGCCTTCATTCTTGACTCGTTCGAACTTAAAAACAACTTGTAACTTCATTCTTGAACCGTTTGTACGTGGAAACAACTTGTAAACTCTTGTAGGATCATTCTTAGCTCGTTTGAACATGAAAACAATTCATAGCAATTTAAGGCTTCATTCTTGACTCGTTGGAACTTGAAAACAACTTGTAGCTTCATTCTTGACCCGTTTGTACATGGAAACAACTTTTAAACTCTTGTAGGATCATTCTTAACTCATTTGAACATGAAAAAAATTCGTAACAATTTGAGGCTTCATTCTTAACTCGTTCGAACATTAAAACAACTTGTAGCTTCATTCTTAATCCGTTTGTACATGGAAACAACTTGTAAACCCTTGTACGAGCATCATTAGCTCGTTTGAACATGAAAACAAGTTGCAACAATTTGAGGCTTCATTCTTCACTCGTTCAAACTTGAAAACAACTTAGAGCTTCATTGTTGACCTGTTTGTACAAGGAAACAACTTGTAAACTCTTGCAGGATCATTCTTAGCTCGTTTGAACATGAAAATAATTCATAGCA
Source organism: Oenanthe sinensis (assembly GCA_028671895.1). NCBI lineage: Eukaryota > Viridiplantae > Streptophyta > Magnoliopsida > Apiales > Apiaceae > Oenanthe > Oenanthe sinensis. The sequence goes on along the minus strand of CM053799.1, from coordinate 28,409,760 downwards.
ATTTAAGGCTTTATTCTTGACTCATTCGAACTTGAAAACAACTTGTAGCTTCATTCTTGACCCGTTTGTACATGGAAACAACTTGTAAACTCTTTTAGGATCATTCTTAACTCATTTGACCATGAAAATAAGTTATAACAATTGGAGGATTCATTCTTAACTCGTTCAAACTTGAAACCAACTTGTATCTTCATTCTTGACCCGTTAGTACATGGAAACAACTTGTAAACTCTTGTAGGATCATTCTTAGCTCGTTTGAACATGAAAACAATTTATTGCAATTTGAGCCTTCATTCTTGACTCGTTCGAACTTGAAAACAACTTGTAGTTTCATTCCTGACCCGTTTGTACATGAAAACAACTTGTAAACTCTTGTAGGATCATTCTTAGCTCGTTTGAACATGAAAACAATTCATAAAAATTTAAGGCTTCATTCTTGACTCGTTTGAACTTGAAAACAACTTGTAGCTTCATTCTTGACCCGTTTATACATGGAAACAACTTGTAAACTCTTTTAGGATCATTCTTAACTCATTTGAACATGAAAATAAGTTGTAACAATTGGAGGCTTCATTCTTAACTCGTTCAAACTTGAAAACAACTTGTATCTTCATTCTTGACCCGTTTGTACATGGATACAACTTGTAAACTCTTGTAGGATCATTCCTATCTCGTTTGAACATGAAAACAATTCGTTGCAATTTGAGCCTTCATTCTTGACTCGTTCGAACTTGAAAACAACTTGTAGCATCATTCTTGACCCGTTAGTACATGGAAACAACTTGTAAACTCTTGTAGGATCATTCTTAGCTCGTTTGAACATGAAAACAATTCGTTGCAATTCTGTTTTTGTCCAACTTTGAGGCTATGATTGGACTAGCTACGGAGCTTAATAAAATCTAAAACTTTTATGGGATATTCCTTGGCAGTCATAGAAGACCTCAGAGAAGAAATCGTGTCAAAATGATTAATTTACAATTTATTAAAAATGTTAGAAAACAGGGGTTGGAGTGAAATGAACATGATGAAAATGTTAGACAACCGTTTCGGGAGTCGATTTCGAGCAAGTTAGAGGACTTGTTTCGAGTATGTCAAGTGATGAAAGTTATTAAGGAGTATCATGACTACATGTTGGTATATAGAACTTGATTAAAAATCATTGACACGATAGTTTTACGAGTAGCTAAAGTAGGTTCGATGAGATGAAATATCGGGAATAATAAGAGTTAATAAAACGAAGAAGTGCAAATTGTAATGACCATAATTGGACTCGATATAGGTTTGTGGATTAGTATCGAGGTCCTAGATTATCAAAATCATGAGATTTAATAATTGTAAAGCAAATGTTAGTACTTAATAAAAGTGGTTATGATTAGTAGAGTTAAAGTAGTTAACTCGAGTAGAGAGACTAACCAAAGTTCTTATATCTATTGATAGAACTTCTGGATTACAAGTGGGATCATGGATATGCATCATGGACACCAGGCAAGATTTCTAACTCCATTCTTTTATTCTATATAAGAATATTTTGATTCCTGTTAATGCAAGTTCTCTAAATTCTGACCTTATAACACGTTTCTTGGTTATAAGGCTGTGGTGCTTGGATTCTTTTCTGTCATTGACTTGTATCATTGATTAATTGTTGTTCGCGCCTCTGAACTCTCAAAAGTTAGAGGACGCTTCCTGTCAGTTTTGCATAACTGACTTCCGTGTCAAGTACATCTCTTTGGTACTTGACAGACGACCGGGAGTAGTATATTACCTCTCGACTATTAGTCGATACTATTCAGGGATTCTCCCTGGAATATAAGTTTTGGAGATAATAAGTATTATGGGTTAGGGATTAATCAAGTTGATTAATATCCCTTCGATATTTTAAATAATATTTAGTTTTATTAAATATTATTTAAAAGGGTATATATCTAGTATTTAATGTTAATTAAATACTTTCAACTCATTTTGAGTTATTTCAATATTATTTAAGATTGATTAAATATTATTTAAATATATTGATTCATTTAAAACTATTTAAATATTAAATAATCTTGATTAAATCCTAATTAAATATTTTAATTATTTTAAAATATTTTCAGGGACTATTCTAGGTTCAGTAATTATTGATTAAATATTTATTGGATCTTTAAAAATATTCGTGAGTTATCTAAAATCTTTTAAATATTATTTTCATTAAACATTAAATACTGAGCTATGACTCGAGTATTCTATAATTATTTTGAGTCGATAACTCCAGATTAGGGAAGGACGAGTCTACTTTAACATTCTTTCCATTTAAACTGGTGCCTGTAGGGACCATTATTTTACCCAAAAATATTATATTTTCGTGGGGTTTATTTTATCACCTATTAGTGACTCCCCGGTCGTGATCTTGATTTGAGTTGTCCATTCGTTGACCAAGAGTCAACCCACTCATATAAAGAGATTACTTCCACATCGTTTCGGGAGTTAATCTACTATCGAATATTGAAATCCTACCAAGCTTTGTTGTCGTTCTGGAAGGTCTGATTAAATTCCCTTCCACATTTTGATTTGAATGAATCCTAGAAAGTTTGTTGTCATTCTAGAAGGTTGTATTAAATTCCCTTCTACCCAAGCTTGTTGTCATTCTAGAAGGTTGTATTAAATTCCCTTCTACCCTTGTTGATTGTATTCCAAAGGAACTGGAGAAAAGAAAAATGTTTTCGGGCCTTGATGTCGCCCGTGTTGCGTAAGAGGTCGATTGACACCGACCCAGTGGAAAAATGTTTTCGGGCCTTGATGTCGCCCGTGTTGCGTAAGAGGTCGATTGACACCGATCCAGCGGATAAATATTATAGGCCCATGTGTTGCCTAGGGTGATGACCGGATTTAGGATCATCCATCTACTAGTAGAAAAATTTCACGGTACTATACGACTGATCATCGTGTACTGTGGTTGTACTCCAGTATTGTTCCTTTTCCTCCAATTGGAATTTGATGTGGCACTGTAACGAAGGCCTAGGTGCTAAGTTACTGATAGTGTTAATGGGAACTGTTGAACTTTCATTGGTCCTACACTAAGGATAGTGTTAATGGGAACTGTTGAACTTTCATTGGTCCTACACTAAGGATAGTGTTAATGGGAACTGTTGAACTTTCATTGGTCCTACACTAAGGATAGTGTTAATGGGAACTGTTGAACTTTCATTGGTCCTACACTAGCGATAGTGTGAATGAAAATTGTCGAGCCTTTATAGATTCTTTTCGCAGTATCTTGAACTGCCTTCTTATTGATGCTCGAATAAATAGTACTCTGTGGTTGATGCCATTGTGCTAAATTGTCGATTCTGTTGTTCCCAAAACCGTGAATCTTAAATTGTGGTATCGCAGTAACTTGAACTGCATACTTATGTTGAAAATCTTCTTGCATCGTAAACTCTGATTCATTTATTGTCGAAACATATTTCGCTAAACTTTCTGCTGGAAAAGCATTGCAAATTATCTACTGATATTGTTGGACATCGCATCGGTATAAATATTAGTTGCCACCATTTCCTTGGTGCAAGTTACAAAATATTCTAATATATATCTTGTTGAGCATTATTTGGCTCATTCTTGTTTTTATTGTAAACTTTAAAACTTGCAGTAAGACTTGCCCATGGGATGAAAAAGAAAGGAGATGCTCGAGCTTGAGTTAGTCAGGTCAAGGCTTCTACAGGTGGTGTAAGCTAGATAGGATTTTAGTTTAGAATTCTAATACTTATTGTTTAATATGCAATGTAATAATAAATGTTGAAATAGTGTTGACTTCTAATGCAACTTCAGGTAGAGGTTATATTAGTAGCATGAGATCCTGAGTTTATTTCAGTTGAATTATATTAACTGTTATTATTTTAAGTTCGTTTTCTGAGACCATGGCTCGAGTTGTGTAATTGGATTGGGGTCACCAGTATATGTTGTTGATATAATTGTTAAGCAGGTGAGTATTTTATTGTGGAATTGGATCGTGATGGCCTAGATCCCTGACCCCGGATCTGGGGTTGTCACAGAAGTGGTATCAGAGCTCTGAGTCATAGTACTTAGATACGAGAGAGTTAAGAGTTATATATATAAAAGGAGGACGTAAGAACTCATATAGAGTTCATTATTGGACTACCGAATGTAGTTCCAATGAATAAGATAGAAAAGTGACAATTATCTTAGGTTAGTAATGTCAAGATCATGGAGAACCTTTTTAGGTTATAATTTTGTGTCGGATTCGAGGAATTGTTCCCAAATTGGCAATGACCCGGTATTTGTAAGACTAACGAGAAGTATGATGGATTTAAGGATATTATTGATGTTTGTTTGAGGATGAGGAATCGGGGATTTTGTTGAAGATTATCTGAGAATAAAAAGTAAAGTATCAATTTAGATGATGTATGATATGAATACAATGTAGAGTCACAACAAAGAGTTAAGATACACACTTGATGTAGTCTTTGAATATATTAAGGATTTTGGATTAAAGTAAGCCTTTGGGGTAGAGATGACTGCCCCATTGCAAATATGATGGTTAGGTTAAGCAGTATAGATGAGTTATTGCATAAGTGCTTGTACGAAGCTCTTTCTTTCAAAAAGTGGAATTCTGGACCAGAGAGGGGTTCGAGTAGTTATTGATGATGAAATGGTTTGAGTTGAGATATGAAGTTCGAGAAAAAGTCTCGTAACTAAATTATAGATCCATAAGTGAGGCTTAATTGAGACTACATATAGTGAATAGAATAGTCATTCTTTTGGCAATAACTTGGAGAGTAGTGTGCATTTCAGCAAATCCTTGTTAATGTTATGGAGCAAATGAGATTGATGGTCCAAGGTGGTGGTCATTGATATTGTTGTTGACTGACGTGGAGGATGCTCGAGAGTACACATACATATATAGTGACTCTAGTTATCGCCTGTTGATATACATTTCATATTCTAGATGACTGGCTAGATGTCGATGTTTGAGGTCACTAGAGGGCAAATATTTGTTTGTGGATGTTTGGGATTATAATCGAGGTATTTTTACACCGGGCATAGTCTAACTTACGAATAGGTCATGCCCAATTTTCTGTAGAAAAAAAAAACATTCACTTAAGTTTAATAAAACTTTAGAATTAAAAAGGCGTGTAAATGAAATGTTTCAGGGTAAAATAGAGAAGCATGACTTAAAGGTTATGGCCACCTACATATGAGTTAATATTGAGGATTTAGAGGGATTGATGCCATAATAAAATGTATATAGATGATGACTTAAGAGACATGAAAGTCTATAATGAGATAATATCGAGGCATAATTTTAATGAGAAGTTGTGAGTTTCGCAATAGGGATTTGTTTGGTTGAGTTGGATGTTGGGTTTTAATAACCAAATGCGTAGTCGGATTATATCTAATTGAGTTATGAGGTTGAGATAATATATGTTTTTATCCACTAGAATGTTATCGAGTCAGAGTACTGTGAATTTTAAAGAAATTCGTCATACGTACAGTAGTATTTATCTTGAGAAACTAAATGATGGATTTGGCGTATTTGGCGCTCAGGGTTATATTTCAACCCATAAAGAGTTATAATAGGATTAAAGGTAGTGACTATAGGATGACCAAATCGTATAATATACCCTGTTTCCCTACCTTGTCATATATAAGGTTATTATGTGCTGATCAAAATTTCTGAAGAGAAATTGGTGGAGACCTAATAAGGTCATTGATTCAGCGAGAATTCCTATGAACTTTATAGAACAAAGATTTCTTTAGCCATAACTATTTCTTGTATTATGCAACTGTTCCTAAGTATTTGGAAATTCAGATGTAATTGAAGTTTATACCTGAAACAAGAGTGTGGTAGATTATGAATTGAAGTTTGCAGTTATTGGCAGGATTGTCACCTCGAATGTTGAGGATTTAATTAGATCCATAGTGTTGGAAATGACTACTATATAGATTCAATAAGTGGTTATAGAAGGAAGTTGAAATGAAATGGTTGAGAAAGAGACATAGAAAAAAAAAAGAATTTGAGGAGCAACATATAAAGAAATACCATGACTTTTAATAAGGAACAAGAGTTCTACTTCGGAAAGAGTAGTGGATTAAGAAATATGAGCGTGTTGGCGTACAGTTAATTATGGTTCACCTAATTCAATCAAGACCTCACTTACTAGACAGTGAGATTGATATTGGAAAATATGTGAAATGGACAGCAAGAAGCTATAATTATAAAGTCTAGATGTCACGATAATGATTGCCCTAAAAGAAGGGATAACATGTTTTAAATATGGAGAATAAGGGAAAGGTATTATGGTATCAAGATTGACTGGTGTATCAGTTTGACATAGATTTAAGTCCCTTCCATATTGAAGAATTGATGTGATGTTGAGACTGGATGATTGTCCAAATAAGGATGTTTAAACTGATGGTAACAATGAAATAGTGAAGTTAAGATTTCCCAATATTGGATAAAGTTGGATTTGAAAATAGAGATAAATTGAGAAGGGTTAAATTAAGATTCGAGTGAAAAGTATATTACGCTTTGGATGCTAAGTTGTGGGGCACCGGTAATGGATATGAAAAAGGAAACATGGAATAATGAGAAGTACGTAGTAGTTAAAGAATTGAAGGATGGAACCTTTAGCGACATTTTGGGGTTACCACCCATTAGAGATTATATCATTCGTCATTGACCTAGTGTTACTATGAGGTGCACATGTTTTGTTTGTAAAGGAAATGGATAGCGACATGAGACCGCGCATACCTTGGTGAGAATGGATTAAGTGAATTGATTAAGTTATCAATCAATTTTGGATATCTATAAAATGGATAGACATAATATTCGACCACTCGAAGAAGTTAGTCTACTGGTAAAGATATATGGAGGATAGGTTATCACTAATTAAAGAATTATCTAGATAGTATGCCCAGGATGGCATTTAGCACGCGATAAGGACAATATGAGTCTTTAATGATGAAGGTTATATTAATGAATGCACCTGTACCTTTTAAGTATTTCATTGGAGTTTTAAGAAATAATTGGACAAGTTGTCGAAGTCCTCATAGGGGATATTTTGATCTGCCCAAAGATTAAGGAAGAACATGAAGGAAAAATGTATATAGCCTTGGAAATATTAAGAGAAAAGAGATTGGTTGCCAAATTCTCTAAGTGTGAATTTTGGTAAAATGAGTTGAAAATTTGAGACATGTAGTAAGTGGGGAAAGAAGTTTGAAGAAATTAAAGAATAGATTAGCAACAACCCCGTTGTCTTGACTATCAGATGATAAAAGGCGAATCTTGTAATTATTGATGACATGCCTTTTGTGGAATGGATTGTGCACGGAAGCAACATAGTAGAAATTATTTTATATGCGTTTGAGTAACTGAAGAAATACGACTTAAGGTATCCTACCTAGGAGTTGGAGCTGATAGCTATAGTGTTTGCACTTGAGCTTTGGAAATATCATTTGACTGGGTAGATGTATAAAATTTAAAAAGACTATAAGAGCCTTAAGGATATATTCACTCGCAAAAAATAGAAATGGGAAATAAGAAGTTTAGAGATTTTGTCAATAAGTTCCTAAATGAGTAGGGACTGTTGTATATTGAGTTCGTAATGCACTAAGGAATGAAAATTTCAAAATATATTTTGTCTCCCTTTCAAAAATCATTTTCTTCTAAATGCTAACTATTTTTCATCGGATTGAGATAGACAATGCGTATGGTGTGACTTCTTGTCTGTGTGACAAAAGTCTGGTGGGAAACCACTCAATTATGTGTTGTAAGCCAGAAAGTACTAAAGACTGGTCATCTTAAGTACAAATATGGTTGTTCTCAGTAATATCCAAATTATTTTCTTTCTTATTTCCTATATACATTGAAAATGAGTTATTGATTTACAAACCACTCTGATCAATTGTTTCGATGATCGTATTGATAAGATCTCTATTAAAATTATGTATAAATGTATCTTTTTATAGAAAGTTTGTACCTTGGATTTAAAAAGGAGTGGTGGTAGTTAGTTCTTACGAATAGAGTTTTCCATACGAGGCTAGTTACCACTCACATGTAGGCATGTCACCTTACGAAGTTTAGTACGGATGAAAAGATGTCGATCTACCTTGCGATAGGGACAAAATCGATGAAAGATAGATAACAGGAGACAAGAACCGATTCGACGGGTATACGATACAAATTGTAGTAATTGAAAGTGATTATTGATAACCGAAGATGGACAACGCAAGTATGGTGATCAAGTTTGAAAAGGGAAGAGAGTATATGAAGTGAAAGACTTCGTATTAGTGAACGTATTATCGTAGAAAGGAGTAACCAGATTTGGTAAAAGATATAACTTAAGCTCGAGGAGTATTGAATCTTCCAAGGTCAGGTATATTAATAAGTTGTATATGAAGTGGCGCCCTTTCCAAATTTTATTGAATCCATCGTGTGTATCATACGTTAGTGTTAGGAAATTATAGCGCGGACGCTAGGCATGCGTTAGAGTACGAACTTATAAAGACCATCGACTGAATAAAGAAAGTATTGAGAAGTGAAGTATTGTTGTATGAAACTGAGTAGGTTGAAGACTCAACCTGAGAATTCGAAATTGAGGTGTGAGGATAGTAACCTAAGTTATTCGCATGTAAATTCCGAGGACGGAATTCTTTTAAGGAGGGGAGACTGTAATAACCCGAATTTTCGACGTTTGGTATTATTAAAATTTTTGGATAAAATTTTTCATTTTATGAATAAACAATTTTATGGATTTATTTTTTTTATAATGTACTTGAGATACGAGGCCATATTATTAATATACGGGGTAATCGAAAATATGCGTATCATGGTTATGGTAGCATACGTAATAGATATAGGACTTATAATTATTTTTAGCCTAACAAAATAAATTTGGAATCCGGGTGAAAGTTGTAACAGAGTTTGAGAGACGATGTAAGTGAATAGTATTTATCCGGAGAATTATTTCATAAATTCTCGAAATAATTAAAGGGCTTTTAATTTAATAATAATGATTCATAATAGAATTATAAAATGAGAATTTGATATTTTAAAACTTAAGTTTGTCAGATGAACAAAGTACGAGAACGAGAGATTAAAATGTTGTCGGGAAATTACGCGACTACCGCACAAAGCTAGGGGACGCATAAAAAGAGAAAAATCAGCCAACACCCCATTCATTTTCATAAATGCCGATTGAGAGAGAGGAAGAGAGAAATGTGAGAGAGATTTCTCATAACTTGCTCGATTCTTGTCGGAATCGCTTGATTTTGGTTTCGTTGATCACCTCTCTTCGAACCCGTTCTTCCCTAGCCATCATCTTCATCACCAACACCAATTTTCACCACGATTTCTAGTAGAGCAAGGGCTGAGTTTTTGGGGGATCATCATAGGCTTGCTTGTTCATCGCGTTCTATAGCTTAAATCGAAGGTATAACCCTCCTCTAGCCTTGTCTTGAATCTTATATCATTTCATCCATTCAATCTCTTGCAATGATCAAAACCCTCAAGAACATGAATAGTGATTTCGAAAATTGAATATTTATTTCTTTTATTCTTGAGTTCCTATGGCTTGGATGATGATTGTTATAGCTTCTACATGTTATGGGTAGTAGAGATTGAGCTTGGTTGATGCTAGAAACACAAGACTTGCTCATTTGATTTTGAATTACATTTAATAAGCTTGACTGATTTTTTTGGCCTGAGGTTGTAGTTTGTGGATTGTTGATGTTGAATGAGGAGTTTGGGATTGATTGTTGGTTGAATTGAAGTAGAATAGAAATGGAAAACGATGAGTTTACAAACGTAACCATGCCATTTTTTCTTGACCCTGTCTGCTGCCCACTGTCCAGAAAATCTGGGAACATTGTTTGTCTGCTCTGGGCAGTTTGATGAAATGACTGGATAGTAGTTAGTCTCTAGATCGTTTGAGCGCTAATTTTACGTCATTCGGAGTTACGAGTCAAAAGTTATGGCCGATTTAGTAACGGTAGCGCAGAAAATGGAAATTCTGTTTTTGTCCAACTTTGAGGCTATGATTGGACTAGCTACGGAGCTTAATAAAATCTAAAACTTTTATGGGATATTCCTTGGCAGTCATAGAAGACCTCAGAGAAGAAATCGTGTCAAAATGATTAATTTACAATTTATTAAAAATGTTAGAAAACAGGGGTTGGAGTGAAATGAACATGATGAAAATGTTAGACAACCGTTTCGGGAGTCGATTTCGAGCAAGTTAGAGGACTTGTTTCGAGTATGTCAAGTGATGAAAGTTATTAAGGAGTATCATGACTACATGTTGGTATATAGAACTTGATTAAAAATCATTGACACGATAGTTTTACGAGTAGCTAAAGTAGGTTCGATGAGATGAAATATCGGGAATAATAAGAGTTAATAAAACGAAGAAGTGCAAATTGTAATGACCATAATTGGACTCGATATAGGTTTGTGGATTAGTATCGAGGTCCTAGATTATCAAAATCATGAGATTTAATAATTGTAAAGCAAATGTTAGTACTTAATAAAAGTGGTTATGATTAGTAGAGTTAAAGTAGTTAACTCGAGTAGAGAGACTAACCAAAGTTCTTATATCTATTGATAGAACTTCTGGATTACAAGTGGGATCATGGATATGCATCATGGACACCAGGCAAGATTTCTAACTCCATTCTTTTATTCTATATAAGAATATTTTGATTCCTGTTAATGCAAGTTCTCTAAATTCTGACCTTATAACATGTTTCTTGGTGCTTGGATTCTTTTCTGTCATTGACTTGTATCATTGATTAATTGTTGTTCGCGCCTCTGAACTCTCAAAAGTTAGAGGACGCTTCCTGTCAGTTTTGCATAACTGACTTCCGTGTCAAGTACATCTCTTTGGTACTTGACAGACGACCGGGAGTAGTATATTACCTCTCGACTATTAGTCGATACTATTCAGGGATTCTCCCTGGAATATAAGTTTTGGAGATAATAAGTATTATGGGTTAGGGATTAATCAAGTTGATTAATATCCCTTCGATATTTTAAATAATATTTAGTTTTATTAAATATTATTTAAAAGGGTATATATCTAGTATTTAATGTTAATTAAATACTTTCAACTCATTTTGAGTTATTTCAATATTATTTAAGATTGATTAAATATTATTTAAATATATTGATTCATTTAAAACTATTTAAATATTAAATAATCTTGATTAAATCCTAATTAAATATTTTAATTATTTTAAAATATTTTCAGGGACTATTCTAGGTTCAGTAATTATTGATTAAATATTTATTGGATCTTTAAAAATATTCCGGAGTTATCTAAAATCCTTTAAATATTATTTTCATTAAACATTAAATACTGAGCTATGACTCGAGTATTCTATAATTATTTTGAGTCGATAACTCCAGATTAGGGAAGGACGAGTCTACTTTAACATTCTTTCCATTTAAACTGGTGCCTGTAGGGACCATTATTTTACCCAAAAATATTATATTTTCGTGGGGTTTATTTTATCACCTATTAGCGACTCCCCGGTCGTGATCTTGATTTGAGTTGTCCATTCGTTGACCAAGAGTCAACCCACTCATATAAAGAGATTACTTCCACATCGTTTCGGGAGTTAATCTACTATCAAATATTGAAATCCTACCAAGCTTTATTGTCGTTCTGGAAGGTCGGATTAAATTCCCTTCCACATTTTGATTTGAATGAATCCCAGAAAGTTTGTTGTCATTCTAGAAGGTTGTATTAAATTCCCTTCTACCCAAGCTTGTTGTCATTCTAGAAGGTTGTATTAAATTCCCTTCTACCCTTGTTGATTGTATTCCAAAGGAACTGGAGAAAAGAAAAATGTTTTCGGGCCTTGATGTCGCCCGTGTTGCGTAAGAGGTCGATTGACACCGACCCAGCGGAAAAATGTTTTCGGGCCTTGATGTCGCCCGTGTTGCGTAAGAGGTCGATTGACACCGACCCAGCGGATAAATATTATAGGCCCATGTGTTGCCTAGGGTGATGACCGGATTTAGGATCATCCATCTACTAGTAGAAAAATTTCACGGTACTATACGACTCATCATCGTGTACTGTGGTTGTACTCCAATATTGTTCCTTTTCCTCCAATTGGAATTTGATGTGGCACTGTAACGAAGGCCTAGGTGCTAAGTTACTGATAGTGTTAATGGGAACTGTTGAACTTTCATTGGTCCTACACTAAGGATAGTGTTAATGGGAACTGTTGAACTTTCATTGGTCCTACACTAAGGATAGTGTTAATGGGTACTGTTGAACTTTCATTGGTCCTACACTAAGGATAGTGTTAATGGGAACTGTTGAACTTTCATTGGTCCTACACTAGCGATAGTGTGAATGAAAATTGTCGAGCCTTTATTGATTCTTTTCGCAGTATCTTGAACTGCCTTCTTATTGATGCTCGAATAAATAGTACTCTGTGGTTGATGCCATTGTGCTAAATTGTCGATTCTGTTGTTCCCAAAACCGTGAATCTTAAATTGTGGTATCGCAGTAACTTGAACTGCATACTTATGTTGAAAATCTTCTTGCATCGTAAACTCTGATTCATTTATTGTCGAAAGATATTTCGCTAAACTTTCTGCTGGAAAAGCATTGCAAATTATCTACTGATATTGTTGGACATCGCGTCGGTATAAATATTAGTTGCCACCCTTTCCTTGGTGCAAGTTACAAAATATTCTAATATATATCTTGTTGAGCATTATTTGGCTCATTCTTGTTTTTATTGTAAACTTTAAAACTTGAAGTAAGACTTGCCCATGGGATGAAAAAGAAAGGAGATGCTCGAGCTTGAGTTAGTCAGGTTCAAGGCTTCTACAAGTGGTGTAAGCTAGATAGGATTTTAGTTTAGAATTCTAATACTTATTGTTTAATATGCAATGTAATAATAAATGTTGAAATAGTGTTGACTTCTAATGCAACTTCAGGTAGAGGTTATATTAGTAGCATGAGATCCTGAGTTTATTTCAGTTGAATTATATTAACTGTTATTATTTTAAGTTCGTTTTCTGAGACTATGGCTCGAGTTGTGTAATTGGATTGGGGTCACTAGTGTATGTTGTTGATAAAATTGTTAAGCAGGTGAGTATTTTATTGTGGAATTGGATCGTGATGGCCTAGATACCTGACCCCGGATCTGGGGGTGTCACACGTTTGTACATGGAAACAACTTGTAGGATCATTCTTAGCTTGTTTGAACATGAAAACAATTCGTTGCAATTTGAGCCTTCATTCTTGACTCGTTCGAACTTGAAAACAACTTGTAGCTTCATTGTTGACCCGTTTATACATGGAAACAACTTGTAAACTCTTGTAGGACCATTCTTAGCTCGTTTGAACATGAAAACAATTCATAGCAATTTAAGGCTTCATTCTTGACTCGTTGGAACTTGAAAACAACTTGTAGCTTCAATCTTGACCCGTTTGTACATGGAAACAATTTGTAAACTCTTTTAGGATCATTCTTAACTCATTTGAACATGAAAATAAGCTGTAACAATTGGAGGCCTCATTCTTAACTCGTTCAAACTTGAAAACAACTTGTATCTTCATTCTTGACCCGTTTGTACATGGATACAACATGTAAACTCTTGTAGGATCATTCTCAGCTCGTTTGAAAATGAAAACAAATCGTTGCAATTTGAGCCTTCATTCTTGACTCGTTCGAACTTGAAAACGACTTGTAGTTTCATACTTGACCCGTTTGTACATGGAAACAACTTGTAAGCTCTTGAAGGATCATTCTTTGCTCGTTTGAACATGAAAACAATTCATAGAAATTTAAGGCTTCATTCGTGACTCGTTCGAACTTAAAAACAATTTGTAGCTTCATTCTTGACCCGTTTGAACATGGAAACAACTTGTAAACCCTTGTAGCAACATTATTGGCTCGTTTGAACATGAAAACAATTCGTTGCAATTTGAGCCTTCATTCTTGATTCGTTCGAACTTGAAAACAACTTGTAACTTCATTCTTGACCCGTTTGTACATGGAAATAAATTGTAAACTCTTGTAGGATCATTCTTAGCTCGTTTGAACATGAAAACAATTCATAGCAATTTAAGGCTTCATTCTTGACTCGTTGGAACTTGAAAACAACTTGTAGCTTCATTCTTGACCCGTTTGTACATGGAAATAACTTGTAAACTCTTTTAGGATCATTCTTAACTCATTTGAACATAAAAACAATTCATAGCAATTTAAGGCTTCATTCTTGACTCGTTCGAACTTGAAAACAACTTGTAACTTCATTCTTGACCCGTTTCTACATGGAAACAACTTGTAAACTCTTTTAGGATCATTCTTAACTCATTTAAACATGAAAATAAGTTGTAACAATTGGAGGCTTCATTCTTAACTCGTTCAAACTTGAAAAGAACTTGTACCTTCATTCTTGACCCGTTTGTACATGGATACAACTTGTAAACTCTTGTAGGATCATTCTTAGCTCGTTTGAACATGAAAACAATTGGTTGCAATTTGAGCCTTCATTCTGGACTCATTCGAACTTGAAAACAATTTGTAGCTTCATTCTTGACCCGTTAGTACATGGAGAAACAACTTGTAAACTCTTGTAGGATCATTCTTAGCTTGTTTGAACATGAAAACAAATCGTTGCAATTTGAGCCTTCATTCTTGACTCGTTCGAACTTGAAAACAACTTGTAGTTTCATTCTTGACCCGTTTGTACATGGAAACAACTTGTAAACTCTTGTAGGATCATTCTTAGCTCGTTTGAACATGAAAACAATTCATAGCAATTTAAGGCTTCATTCTTGACTCGTTCGAACTTAAAAACAACTTGTAGCTTCATTCTTGACTCGGTTGTACATGGAAACAACTTGTAAACCCTTGTAGGAGCATTATTGGCTCGTTTGAACATGAAAAAATTCGTTGCAATTTGAGCCTTCATTCTTGACTCGTTCGAACTTGAAAACAACTTGTAACTTCATTCTTGACCCGTTTGTACGTGGAAATAACTTGTAAACTCTTGTAGGATCATTCTTAGCTCGTTTGTACATGAAAACAATTCATAGCAATTTAATGCTTCATTCTTGACTCGTTGGAACTTGAAAACAACTTGTAGCTTCATTCTTGACCCGTTTGTACATGGAAACAACTTTTAAACTCTTGTAGGATCATTCTTAACTCATTTGAACATGAAAAAAATTCGTAGCAATTTGAGGCTTCATTCTTAACTCGTTCGAACATTAAAACAACTTGTTCTTCATTCTTAATCCGTTTGTACATGGAAACAACTTGTAAACCCTTGTAGGAGCATCATTAGCTCGTTTGATCATGAAAACAAGTTGCAACAATTTGAGGCTTCATTCTTCACTCGTTCAAACTTGAAAACAACTTAGAGCTTCATTGTTGACCTGTTTGTACAAGGAAACAACTTGTAAATTCTTGCAGGATCATTCTTAGCTCGTTTGAACATGAAAATAATTCATAGCAATTTAAGGCTTTATTCTTGACTTATTCGAACTTGAAAACAACTTGTAGCTTCATTCTTGACCCGTTTGTACATGGAAACAACTTGTAAACTCTTTTAGGATCATTCTTAACTCATTTGACCATGAAAATAAGTTGTAACAATTGGAGGCTTCATTCTTAACTCGTTCAAACTTGAAACCAACTTGTATCTTCATTCTTGACCCGTTTGTACATGGATACAACTTGTAAGCTCTTGTAGGATTATTCTTAGCTCGTTTGAACATTAAAACAATTCGTTGCAATTTGAGCCTTCATTGTTGACTCGTTCGAATTTGAAAACAACTTGTAGATCATTCTTGACCCGTTTGTACATGGAAACAACTTGTAAACTCTTGTAGGATCATTCTTAACTCATTTGAACATGAAAATAATTCTTTGCAATTTGAGCCTTCATTCTTGACTCGTTCGAACTTGAAAACAACTTGTAGTTTCATTCTTGACCCGTTTGTACATGAAAACAACTTGTCAACTCTTGTAGGATCATTCTTAGCTCGTTTGAACATGAAAACAATTCATAGCAATTTAAGGCTTCATTCTTGATTCGTTCAAACTTGAAAACAACTTGTAGCTTAATTCTTGACCCGTTTGTACATGAAAACAACTTGTAAACTCTTGTAGGATCATTCTTAGCTTGTTTGAACATGAAAACAATTCATAGCAATTTAAGGCTTCATTCTTGACTCGTTGGAACTTGAAAACAACTTGTAGCTTCATTCTTGACCCGTTAGTACATGGAAACAACTTGTAAACTCTTGTAGGATCATTCTTATCTCGTTTGAACATGAAAACAACTTGTACCTTCATTCTTGACCCGTTTGTACATGGATACAACTTGTAAACTCTTGTAGGACCATTCTTAGCTCGTTTGAACATGAAAACAATTCATAGCAATTTAAGGCTTCATTCTTGACTCGTTGGAACTTGAAAACAACTTGTAGCTTCATTCTTGACCCGTTTGTACATGGAAACAACTTGTAAACTCTTTTAGGATCATTCTTAACTCATTTGAACATGAAAATAAGTTGTAACAATTGGAGGCTTCATTCTTAACTCGTTCAAACTTGAAAACAACTTGTACCTTCATTCTTGACCCGTTTGTACATGGATACAACTTGTAAACTCTTGTAGGGTCATTCTTAGCTCGTTTGAACATGAAAACAATTGGTTGCAATTTGAGCCTTCATTCTTGACTCGTTCGAACTTGAAAACGACTTGTAGTTTCATTTTTGTCCCGTTTGTACATGGAAACAACTTGTAAGCTCTTGAAGGAGCATTCTTTGCTCGTTTGAACATGAAAACAATTCATAGCAATTTAAGGCTTCATTCGTGACTCGTTCGAACTTAAAAACAACTTGTAGCTTCATTCTTGACCCGTTTGAACATGTAAACAACTTGTAAACCCTTGTAGCAGCATTATTGGCTCGTTTGAACATGAAAACAATTCGTTGCAATTTGAGCCTTCATTCTTGACTCGTTCGAACTTGAAAACAACTTGTAACTTCATTCTTGACCCGTTTGTACATGGAAACAACTCGTAAACTCTTGTAGGATCATTCTTAGCTCGTTTGAACATGAAAACAATTCATAGCAATTTAAGACTTCATTCTTGACTCGTTGGAACTTGAAAACAACTTGTAGTTTCATTCTTGACCCGTTTGTACAGAACAACAACTTGTAAACTCTTGTAGGATCATTCTTAGCTCGTTTGAACGTAAAAACAATTCATAGCAATTTAAGGCTTCATTCTTGACGCGTTCGAACTTGAAAACAACTTGTAGCTTCATTCTTGACCCGTTTCTACATGGAAACAACTTGTAAACTCTTTTAGGATCATTCTTAACTAATTTGAACATGAAAATAAGTTGTAACAATTGGAGGCTTCATTCTTAACTCGTTCAAACTTGAAAACAACTTATACCTTCATTCTTGACCCGTTTGTACATGGATACAACTTGTAAACTCTTGTAGGATCATTCTTGGCTCGTTTGCACATGAAAACAATTCGTTGCAATTTGAGCCTTCATTCTTGACTCATTCGAACTTGAAAACAACTTGTAGCTTCATTCTTGACCCGTTAGTACATGGAAACAACTTGTAAACTCTTGTAGGATCATTCTTAGCTCGTTTGAACATGAAAACAATTCATAGCAATTTAAGGCTTCATTCTTGACACGTTGGAACTTGAAAACAAGTTGTAGCTTCATTCTTGACCTGTTTGTACATGAAAACAACTTGTAAACTCTTGTAGGATCATTCTTAACTCATTTGAACATGGAAAAAAATCGTAGCAATTTGAGGCTTCATTTTTAACTCGTTCGAACATTAAAACAACTTGTAGCTTCATTCTTAATCCGTTTGTACATGGAAACAACTTGTAAACCCTTGTAGGAGCATTATTGGCTCGTTTGAACATGAAAACAAGTTGCAACAAATTGAGGCTTCATTCTTCACTCGTTCAAACTTGGAAACAACTTAGAGGTTTATTGTTGACCCGTTTGTACAAGGAAACAACTTGTAAACTCTTGTAGGATCATTCTTAGCTTGTTTGAAGATGAAAACAATTCGTTGCAATTTGAGCCTTCATTCTTGACTCGTTCGAACTTGAAAACAAGTTGTAGCTTCATTGTTGACCCGTTTGTACATGGAAACAACTTGTAAACGCTTGTAGGATCATTCTTAGTTCGTTTGAACTTGAAAATAATTCATAGCAATTTAAGGCTTCATTCTTGACTCGTTGGAACTTGAAAACAACTTGTAGCTTCATTCTTGACCCGTTTGTACATGGAAACAACTTGTAAACTCTTTTAGGATCATTCTTAACTCATTTGAACATGAAAATAAGTTGTAACAATTGGAGGCTTCATTCTTAACTCGTTCAAACTTGAAAACAACTTGTATCTTCATTCTTGACCCGTTTCTACATGGATACAACTTGTAAACTCTTGTAGGATCATTCTTAGCTTGTTTGAACATGAAAGTAATTCATAGCAATTTAAGGCTTCATTCTTGACTCGTTGGAACTTGAAAACAACTTGTAGCTTCATTCGTGACCCGTTTGTACATGGAAACAACTTTTAAACCCTTGTAGGATCATTCTTAACTCATTTGAACATGAAAAAAATTCGTAGCAATTTGAGGCTTCATTCTTAACTCGTTCGAACATTAAAACAACTTGTAGCTTCATTCTTAATCCGTTTGTACATGGAACAACTTATAAACCCTTGTAGGAGCATCATTAGCTCGTTTGAACTTGAAAACAAGTTGCAACAATTTGAGGCTTCATTCTTCACTCGTTCAAACTTGAAAACAACTTTGAGCTTCATTGTTAACCTGTTTATACAAGGAAACAACTTGTAAACTCTTGCAGGAACATTCTTAGCTCGTTTGAACATGAAAATAATTCATAGCAATTTAAGGCTTCATTCTTGACTCATTCGAACTTGAAAACAACTTGAAGCTTCATTCTTGACCCGTTTGTACATGGAAACAACTTGTAAACTCTTTTAGGATCATTCTTAACTCATTTGAACATGAAAATAAGTTGTAACAATTGGAGGCTTCATTCTTAACTCGTTCAAACTTGAAAACAACTTGTATCTTCATTCTTGACCCGTTTGTACATGGATACAACTTGTAAACTCTTATAGGATCATTCTTAGCTCGTTTGAACATGAAAACAATTCGTTGCAATTTGAGCCTTCATTTTTGACTCGTTCGAATTTGAAAACAACTTGTAGTTTCATTCTTGACCCGTTTGTACATGGAAACAACTTGTAAACTCTTGTAGGATCATTCTTAGCTCGTTTGAACATGAAAACAATTCATAGCAATTGAAGGCTTTACTCTTGACTCGTTCGAACTTAAAAACAACTTGTAGCTTCATTCTTGACCCGGTTGTACATGGAAACAACTTGTAAACCCTTTTAGGAGCATTATTGGCTCGTTTGAACATGAAAATAATTCGTTGCAATTTGAGCCTTCATTCTTGACTCGTTCGAACTTGAAAATAACTTGTAACTTCATTCTTGACCCGTTTGTACATGGAAACAACTTGTAAACTCTTGTAGGATCATTCTTAGCTCGTTTGAACATGAAAACAATTCATAGCAATTTAAGGCTTCATTCTTGACTCGTTGGAACTTGAAATCAACTTGTAGCTTCATTCGTGACCCGTTTGTACTTGGAAACAACTTTTAAACTCTTGTAGGATCATTCTTAACTCATTTGAACATGAAAAAAATTCATAGCAATTTGAGGCTTCATTCTTAACTCGTTCGAACATTAAAACAACTTGTAGCTTCATTCTTAATCCGTTTGTACATGGAAACAACTTGTAAACCCTTGTAGGAGCATCATTAGCTCGTTTGAACATGAAAACAAGTTGCAACAATTTGTGGCTTCATTCTTCACTCGTTTAAACTTGAAAACAACGTAGAGCTTCATTGTTAACCTGTTTGTACAAGGAAACAACTTGTAAACTCTTGCAGGAACATTCTTAGCTCGTTTGAACATGAAAACAATTCATAGCAATTGAAGGCTTTATTCTTGACTCGTTCGAACTTAAAAACAACTTGTAGCTTCATTCTTGACCCGGTTGTACATGGAAACAACTTGTAAACCCTTTTAGGAGCATTATTGGCTCGTTTGAACATGAAAATAATTCGTTGCA
The DNA here is from genome assembly GCA_028671895.1 of Oenanthe sinensis. Lineage (NCBI taxonomy): Eukaryota > Viridiplantae > Streptophyta > Magnoliopsida > Apiales > Apiaceae > Oenanthe > Oenanthe sinensis. The sequence goes on along the minus strand of CM053799.1, from coordinate 28,389,572 downwards.
ATTTGAGCCTTCATTCTTGACTCGTTCGAACTTGAAAACAACTTGTAGCTTCATTCTTGACCCGTTTGTACATGGAAACAACTTGTAAACTCTTTTAGGATCATTCTTAACTAATTTGAACATGAAAATAAGTTGTAACAATTGGAGGCTTCATTCTTAACTCGTTCAAACTTGAAACCAACTTGTATCTTCAGTCTTGACCCGTTTGTACATGGATACAACTTGTAAACTCCTGTAGGATCATTCTTAGCTCGTTTGAACATGAAAACAATTCGTTGCAATTTGAGCCTTCATTCTTGACTCGTTCGAACTTGAAAACAACTTGTAGTTTCATTCTTGACCCGTTTGTACATGAAAACAACTTGTAAACTCTTGTAGGATCATTCTTAGCTCGTTTGAACATGAAAACAATTCATAGCAATTGAAGGCTTCATTCTTGACTCGTTCGAACTTAAAAACAACTTGTAGCTTCATTCTTGACCCGGTTGTACATGGAAACAACTTGTAAACCCTTTTAGAAGCATTATTGGCTCGTTTGAACATGAAAATAATTCGTTGCAATTTGAGCCTTCATTCTTGACTAGTTCGAACTTGAAAACAACTTGTAACTTCATTCTTGACCCGTTTGTACATGGAAACAACTTGTAAACTCTTGTAGGATCATTCTTAGCTCATTTGAACATGAAAACAATTCATAGCAATTTAAGGCTTCATTCTTGACTCGTTGGAACTTGAAAACAACTTGTAGCTTCATTCGTGACCCGTTTGTACATGGAAACAACTTTTAAACTCTTGTAGGATCATTCTTAACTCATTTGAACATGAAAAAAATTTGTAGCAATTTGAGTCTTCATTCTTAACTCGTTTGAACATTAAAACAACTTGTAGCTTCATTCTTAATCCGTTTGTACATGGAAACAACTTGTAAACCCTTGTAGGAGCATCATTAGCTCGTTTGAACATGAAAACAAGTTGCAACAATTTGAGGCTTCATTCTTCACTCGTTTAAACTTGAAAACAACTTAGAGCTTCATTGTTAACCTGTTTGTATAAGGAAACAACTTGTAAACTCTTGCAGGAACATTCTTAGCTCGTTTGAACATGAAAATAATTCATAGCAATTTAAGGCTTCATTCTTGACTCATTCGAACTTGAAAACAACTTGTAGCTTCATTCTTGACCCGTTTGTACATGGAAACAACTTGTAAACTCTTTTAGGATCATTCTTAACTCATTTGAACATGAAACTAAGTTGTAACAATTGGAGGCTTCATTCTTAACTCGTTCAAACTTGAAACCAACTTGTATCTTCATTCTTGACCCGTTTGTACATGGATACAACTTGTAAACTCTTGTAGGATCATTCTTAGCTCGTTTGAACATGAAAAAATTTGGTTGCAATTTGAGCCTTCATTCTTGACTCGTGCGAACTTGAAAACAACTTGTAGTTTCATTCTTGACCCGTTTGTACATGAAAACAACTTGTAAACTCTTGTAGGATCATTCTTAGCTCGTTTGAACATGAAAACAATTCATAGCAATTTAAGGCTTCATTCTTGACTCGTTCGAACTTGAAAACAACTTGTAGCTTCATTCTTGACCCGTTTGTACATGGAAACAACTTGTAAACTCTTGTAGGATCATTCTTAGCTCGTTTGAACATGAAAACAATTCGTTGCAATTTGAGCCTTCATTCTTGACTCGTTCGAACTTGAAAACAACTTGTAGCTTCATTCTTGACCCGTTTGTACATGGAAACAACTTGTAAACTCTTGTAGGATCATTCTTAGCTCGTTTAAACATGAAAACAATTCATAGCAATTTAAGGCTTCATTCTTGACTCGTTGGAACTTGAAAACAACTTGTAGTTTCATTCTTGACCCGTTTGTACAGAAAAACAACTTGTAAACTCTTGTAGGATCAGTCTTAGCTCGTTTGAACATGAAAACAATTCATAGCAATTTAAGGCTTCATTCTTGACTCGTTGGAACTTGAAAACAATTTGTAGCTTCATTCTTGACCCGTTTGTACATGGAAAGAACTTGTAAACTCTTTTAGGATCATTCTTAACTCATTTGAACATGAAACTAAGTTGTAACAATTGGAGGCTTCATTCTTAACTCGTTCAAACTTGAAAACAACTTGTATCTTCATTCTTGACCCGTTTGTACATGGATACAACTTGTAAACTCTTGTAGGATCATTCTTAGCTCGTTTGAACATGAAAACAATTCGTTGCAATTTGAGCCTTCATTCTTGACTCGTCTAACTTGAAAACAACTTGTAGCTTCATTGTTGACCCGTTTGTACATGGAAACAACTTGTAAACTCTTTTAGGATCATTCTTAACTCATTTGAACATGAAAATAAGTTGTAACAATTTGAGCCTTCATTCTTGACTCGTTCGAACTTGAAAACACCTTGTACCTTCATTCTTGACCCGTTTGTACATGGATACAAGTTGTAAACTCTTGTAGGATCATTCTTAGCTCGTTTGAACATGAAAACAATTCGTTGCAATTTGAGCCTTCATTCTTGACTCGTTCGAACTTGAAAACAACTTGTAGCTTCATTCTTGACCCGTTTGTACATGGAAACAACTTGTAAACTCTTGTAGGATCATTCTTAGCTCGTTTGAACATGAAAACAATTCGTTGCAATTTGAGCCTTCATTCTTGACTCGTTCGAACTTGAAAACAACTTGTAGCTTCATTCTTGACCCGTTTGTACATGGAAACAACTTGTAAACTCTTGTAGGATCATTCTTAGCTCGTTTAAACATGAAAACAATTCATAGCAATTTAAGGCTTCATTCTTGACTCGTTGGAACTTGAAAACAACTTGTAGTTTCATTCTTGACCCGTTTGTACAGAAAAACAACTTGTAAACTCTTGTAGGATCAGTCTTAGCTCGTTTGAACATGAAAACAATTCATAGCAATTTAAGGCTTCATTCTAAACTCGTTCGAACTTGAAACCAACTTGTAGCTTCATTCTTGACCCGTTTGTACATGAAAACAACTTGTAAACTCTTGTAGGATCATTCTTAGCTCGTTTGAACATAAAAACAATTCGTCGCAATTTGAGCCTTCATTCTTGACTCGTTCGAACTTGAAAACAACTTGTAGCTTCATTCTTGACCCGTTTGTACATGGAAACAACTTGTAAACTCTTGTAGGATCATTCTTAGCTCGTTTAAACATGAAAACAATTCATAGCAATTTAAGGCTTCATTCTTGACTCGTTGGAACTTGAAAACAACTTGTAGTTTCATTCTTGGCCCGTTTGTACAGAAAAACAACTTGTAAACTCTTGTAGGATCAGTCTTAGCTCGTTTGAACATGAAAACAATTCATAGCAATTTAAGGCTTCATTCTTGACTCGTTCGAACTTGAAAACAACTTGTAGCCTCATTCTTGACCCGTTTGTACATGGAAACAACTTGTAAACTCTTTTAGGATCATTCTTAACTCATTTGAACATGAAAATAAGTTGTAACAATTGGAGGCTTCATTCTTCACTCGTTCAAACTTGAAAACAACTTGTATCTTCATTCTTGACCCGTTTCTACATGGATACAACTTGTAAACTCTTGTAGGATCATTCTTAGCTTGTTAGAACATGAAAACAATTCGTTGCAATTTGAGCCTTCATTCTTGATTCGTTCGAACTTGAAAACAACATGTACCTTCATTCTTGACCCGTTAGTACATGGAAACAACTTCTAAACTCTTGTAGGATCATTCTTAGCTCGTTTGAACATGAAAACAATTCGTTGCAATTTGAGCCTTCATTCTTGACTCGTTCGAACTTGAAAACAACTTGTAGCTTCATTCGTTTGTACATGGAAACAACTTGTAAACTCTTGTAGGATCATTCTTAGCTCGTTTGAACATGAAAACAATTCATAGCAATTTAAGGCTTCATTCTTGACTCGTTGGAACTTGAAAACAATTTGTAGCTTCATTCTTGACCCGTTTGTACATGGAAAGAACTTGTAAACTCTTTTAGGATCATTCTTAACTCATTTGAACATGAAACTAAGTTGTAACAATTGGAGGCTTCATTCTTAACTCGTTCAAACTTGAAAACAACTTGTATCTTCATTCTTGACCCGTTTGTACATGGATACAACTTGTAAACTCTTGTAGGATCATTCTTAGCTCGTTTGAACATGAAAACAATTCGTTGCAATTTGAGCCTTCATTCTTGACTCGTCTAACTTGAAAACAACTTGTAGCTTCATTGTTGACCCGTTTGTACATGGAAACAACTTGTAAACTCTTTTAGGATCATTCTTAACTCATTTGAACATGAAAATAAGTTGTAACAATTTGAGCCTTCATTCTTGACTCGTTCGAACTTGAAAACACCTTGTACCTTCATTCTTGACCCGTTTGTACATGGATACAAGTTGTAAACTCTTGTAGGATCATTCTTAGCTCGTTTGAACATGAAAACAATTCGTTGCAATTTGAGCCTTCATTCTTGACTCGTTCGAACTTGAAAACAACTTGTAGCTTCATTCTTGACCCGTTTGTACATGGAAACAACTTGTAAACTCTTGTAGGATCATTCTTAGCTCGTTTGAACATGAAAACAATTCGTTGCAATTTGAGCCTTCATTCTTGACTCGTTCGAACTTGAAAACAACTTGTAGCTTCATTCTTGACCCGTTTGTACATGGAAACAACTTGTAAACTCTTGTAGGATCATTCTTAGCTCGTTTAAACATGAAAACAATTCATAGCAATTTAAGGCTTCATTCTTGACTCGTTGGAACTTGAAAACAACTTGTAGTTTCATTCTTGACCCGTTTGTACAGAAAAACAACTTGTAAACTCTTGTAGGATCAGTCTTAGCTCGTTTGAACATGAAAACAATTCATAGCAATTTAAGGCTTCATTCTTGACTCGTTCGAACTTGAAAACAACTTGTAGCTTCATTCTTGACCCGTTTGTACATGAAAACAACTTGTAAACTCTTGTAGGATCATTCTTAGCTCGTTTGAACATAAAAACAATTCGTCGCAATTTGAGCCTTCATTCTTGACTCGTTCGAACTTGAAAACAACTTGTAGCTTCATTCTTGACCCGTTTGTACATGGAAACAACTTGTAAACTCTTGTAGGATCATTCTTAGCTCGTTTAAACATGAAAACAATTCATAGCAATTTAAGGCTTTATTCTTGACTCGTCGGAACTTGAAAACAACTTGTAGTTTCATTCTTGGCCCGTTTGTACAGAAAAACAACTTGTAAACTCTTGTAGGATCAGTCTTAGCTCGTTTGAACATGAAAACAATTCATAGCAATTTAAGGCTTCATTCTTGACTCGTTCGAACTTGAAAACAACTTGTAGCTTCATTCTTGACCCGTTTGTACATGGAAACAACTTGTAAACTCTTTTAGGATCATTCTTAACTCATTTGAACATGAAAATAAGTTGTAACAATTGGAGGCTTCATTCTTAACTCGTTCAAACTTGAAAACAACTTGTATCTTCATTCTTGACCCGTTTCTACATGGATACAACTTGTAAACTCTTGTAGGATCATTCTTAGCTTGTTTGAACATGAAAACAATTCCTTGCAATTTGAGCCTTCATTCTTGATTCGTTCGAACTTGAAAACAACATGTACCTTCATTCTTGACCCGTTAGTACATGGAAACAACTTCTAAACTCTTGTAGGATCATTCTTAGCTCGTTTGAACATGAAAACAATTCGTTGCAATTTGAGCCTTCATTCTTGACTCGTTCGAACTTGAAAACAACTTGTAGCTTCATTCGTTTGTACATGGAAACAACTTGTAAACTCTTGTAGGATCATTCTTAGCTCGTTTGAACATGAAAACAATTCATAGCAATTTAAGGCTTCATTCTTGACTCGTTCGAACTTGAAAACAACTTGTAGCTTCATTCTTGACCCGTTTGTACATGGAAACAACTTGTAAACTCTTTTAGGATCATTCTTAGCTCGTTTGAACATGAAAACAATTCGTTGCAATTTAAGCCTTCATTCTTGACTCGTTCGAACTTGAAAACAACTTGTAGCTTCATTCGTTTGTACATGGAAATAACTTGTAAACTCTTGTAGGATCATTCTTAGCTCGTTTGAACATGAAAACAATTCATAGCAATTTAAGGCTTCATTCTTGAGTCGTTGGAACTTGAAAACAACTTGTGGTTTCATTCTTGACCCGTTTGTACAGAAAAACAACTTGTAAACTCTTGTAGGATCATTCTTAGCTCGTTTGAACATGAAAACAATTCATAGCAATTTAAGGCTTCATTCTTGACTCGTTCGAACTTGAAAACAATTTGTAGCTTCATTCTTGACCCGTTTGTACATGGAAAGAACTTGTAAACTCTTTTAGGATCATTCTTAACTCATTTGAACATGAAACTAAGTTGTAACAATTGAAGGCTTCATTCTTAACTCGTTCAAACTTGAAAACAACTTGTATCTTCATTCTTGACCCGTTTGTACATGGATACAACTTGTAAACTCTTGTAGGATCATTCTTAGCTCGTTTGAACATGAAAACAATTCGTTGCAATTTGAGCCGTCATTCTTGACTCGTCTAACTTGAAAACAACTTGTAGCTTCATTGTTGACCCGTTTGTACATGGAAACAACTTGTAAACTCTTTTAGGATCATTCTTAACTCATTTGAACATGAAAATAAGTTGTAACAATTTGAGCCTTCATTCTTGACTCGTTCGAACTTGAAAACACCTTGTACCTTCATTCTTGACCCGTTTGTACATGGATACAAGTTGTAAACTCTTGTAGGATCATTCTTAGCTCGTTTGAACATGAAAACAATTCGTTGCAATTTGAGCCTTCATTCTTGACTCGTTCGAACTTGAAAACAACTTGTAGCTTCATTCTTGACCCGTTTGTACATGGAAACAACTTGTAAACTCTTGTAGGATCATTCTTAGCTCGTTTGAACATGAAAACAATTCGTTGCAATTTGAGCCTTCATTCTTGACTCGTTCGAACTTGAAAACAACTTGTAGCTTCATTCTTGACCCGTTTGTACATGGAAACAACTTGTAAACTCTTGTAGGATCATTCTTAGCTCGTTTAAACATGAAAACAATTCATAGCAATTTAAGGCTTCATTCTTGACTCGTTGGAACTTGAAAACAACTTGTAGTTTCATTCTTGACCCCTTTGTACAGAAAAACAACTTGTAAACTCTTGTAGGATCAGTCTTAGCTCGTTTGAACATGAAAACAATTCATAGCAATTTAAGGCTTCATTCTTGACTCGTTCGAACTTGAAAACAACTTGTAGCTTCATTCTTGACCCGTTTGTACATGAAAACAACTTGTAAACTCTTGTAGGATCATTCTTAGCTCGTTTGAACATAAAAACAATTCGTCGCAATTTGAGCCTTCATTCTTGACTCGTTCGAACTTGAAAACAACTTGTAGCTTCATTCTTGACCCGTTTGTACATGGAAAATACTTGTAAACTCTTGTAGGATCATTCTTAGCTCGTTTAAACATGAAAACAATTCATAGCAATTTAAGGCTTCATTCTTGACTCGTTGGAACTTGAAAACAACTTGTAGTTTCATTCTTGGCCCGTTTGTACAGAAAAATAACTTGTAAACTCTTGTAGGATCAGTCTTAGCTCGTTTGAACATGAAAACAATTCATAGCAATTTAAGGCTTCATTCTTGACTCGTTCGAACTTGAAAACAACTTGTAGCTTCATTCTTGACCCGTTTGTACATGGAAACAACTTGTAAACTCTTTTAGGATCATTCTTAACTCATTTGAACATGAAAATAAGTTGTAACAATTGGAGGCTTCATTCTTAACTCGTTCAAACTTGAAAACAACTTGTATCATCATTCTTGACCCGTTTCTACATGGATACAACTTGTAAACTCTTGTAGGATCATTCTTAGCTTGTTTGAACATGAAAACAATTCCTTGCAATTTGAGCCTTCATTCTTGATTCGTTCGAACTTGAAAACAACATGTACCTTCATTCTTGACCCGTTAGTACATGGAAACAACTTCTAAACTCTTGTAGGATCATTCTTAGCTCGTTTGAACATGAAAACAATTCGTTGCAATTTGTGCCTTCATTCTTGACTCGTTCGAACTTGAAAACAACTTGTAGCTTCATTCGTTTGTACATGGAAAGAACTTGTAAACTCTTGTAGGATCATTCTTAGCTCGTTTGAACATGAAAACAATTCATAGCAATTTAAGGCTTCATTCTTGACTCGTTGGAACTTGAAAACAATTTGTAGCTTCATTCTTGACCCGTTTGTACATGGAAAGAACTTGTAAACTCTTTTAGGATCATTCTTAACTCATTTGAACATGAAACTAAGTTGTAACAATTGGAGGCTTCATTCTTAACTCGTTCAAACTTGAAAACAACTTGTATCTTCATTCTTGACCCGTTTGTACATGGATAAAACTTGTAAACTCTTGTAGGATCATTCTTAGCTCGTTTGAACATGAAAACAATTCGTTGCAATTTGAGCCTTCATTCTTGACTCGTCTAACTTGAAAACAACTTGTAGCTTCATTGTTGACCCGTTTGTACATGGAAACAACTTGTAAACTCTTTTAGGATCATTCTTAACTCATTTGAACATGAAAATAAGTTGTAACAATTTGAGCCTTCATTCTTGACTCGTTCGAACTTGAAAACACCTTGTACCTTCATTCTTGACCCGTTTGTACATGGATACAAGTTGTAAACTCTTGTAGGATCATTCTTAGCTCGTTTGAACATGAAAACAATTCGTTGCAATTTGAGCCTTCATTCTTGACTCGTTCGAACTTGAAAACAACTTGTAGCTTCATTCTTGACCCGTTTGTACATGTAAACAACTTGTAAACTCTTGTAGGATCATTCTTAGCTCGTTTGAACATGAAAACAATTCGTTGCAATTTGAGCCTTCATTCTTGACTCGTTCGAACTTGAAAACAACTTGTAGCTTCATTCTTGACCCGTTTGTACATGGAAACAACTTGTAAACTCTTGTAGGATCATTCATAGCTCGTTTAAACATGAAAACAATTCATAGCAATTTAAGGCTTCATTCTTGACTCGTTGAAACTTGAAAACAACTTGTAGTTTCATTCTTGACCCGTTTGTACAGAAAAACAACTTGTAAACTCTTGTAGGATCAGTCTTAGCTCGTTTGAACATGAAAACAATTCATAGCAATTTAAGGCTTCATTCTTGACTCGTTCGAACTTGAAAACAACTTGTAGCTTCATTCTTGACCCGTTTGTACATGAAAACAACTTGTAAACTCTTGTAGGATCATTCTTAGCTCGTTTGAACATAAAAACAATTCGTTGCAATTTGAGCCTTCATTCTTGACGCGTTCGAACTTGAAAACAACTTGTAGCTTCATTCTTGACCCGTTTGTACATGGAAACAACTTGTAAACTCTTGTAGGATCATTCTTAGCTCGTTTAAACATGAAAACAATTCATAGCAATTTAAGGCTTCATTCTTGACTCGTTGGAACTTGAAAACAACTTGTAGTTTCATTCTTGGCCCGTTTGTACAGAAAAACAACTTGTAAACTCTTGTAGGATCAGTCTTAGCTCGTTTGAACATGAAAACAATTCATAGCAATTTAAGGCTTCATTCTTGACTCGTTCGAACTTGAAAACAACTTGTAGCTTCATTCTTGACCCGTTTGTACATGGAAACAACTTGTAAACTCTTTTAGGATCATTCTTAACTCATTTGAACATGAAAATAAGTTGTAACAATTGGAGGCTTCATTCTTAACTCGTTCAAACTTGAAAACAACTTGTATCTTCATTCTTGACCCGTTTCTACATGGATACAACTTGTAAATTCTTGTAGGATCATTCTTAGCTTGTTTGAACAAGAAAACAATTCGTTGCAATTTGAGCCTTCATTCTTGATTCGTTCGAACTTGAAAACAACATGTACCTTCATTCTTGACCCGTTAGTACATGGAAACAACTTCTAAACTCTTGTAGGATCATTCTTAGCTCGTTTGAACATGAAAACAATTCGTTGCAATTTGAGCCTTCATTCTTGACTCGTTCGAACTTGAAAACAACTTGTAGCTTCATTCGTTTGTACAAGGAAACAACTTGTAAACTCTTTTAGGATCATTCTTAACTCATTTGAACATGAAAATAAGTTGTAACAATTTGAGCCTTCATTCTTGACTCGTTCGAACTTGAAAACACCTTGTAGCTTCATTCTTGACCCGTTTGTACATGGAAACAACTTGTAAACTCTTGTAGGATCATTCTTAGCTCGTTTGAACATGAAAACAATTCATAGCAATTTAAGGCTTCATTCTTGACTCGTTGGAACTTGAAAACAACTTGTAGCTTCATTCTTGACCCGTTTGAACATGGAAACAACTTGTAAACTCTTTTAGGATCATTCTTAACTCATTTGAACATGAAAATAAGTTGTAACAATTGGAGGCTTCATTCTTAACTCGTTCAAACTTGAAAACAACTTGTACCTTCATTCTTGACCCGTTTGTACATGGATACAAGTTGTAAACTCGTGTAGGATCATTCTTAGCTCGTTTGAACATGAAAACAATTCGTTGCAATTTGAGCCTTCATTCTTGACTCGTTCGAAGTTGAAAACAACTTGTAGCTTCATTCTTGACCCGTTAGTACATGGAAACAACTTGTAAACTCTTGTAGGATCATTCTTAACTCATTTGAACATTAAAACAATTCGTTGCAATTTGGGCCTTCATTCTTGACTCGTTCGAACTTGAAAACAACTTGTAGCTTCATTGTTGACCCGTTTGTACATGGAAACAACTTGTAAACTCTTGTAGGATCATTCTTAGCTCGTTTGACCATGAAAACAATTCATAGCAATTTAAGGCTTCATTCTTGAGTCGTTGGAACTTGAAAACAACTTGTAGTTTCATTCTTGACCCGTTTGTACAGAAAAATAACTTGTAAACTCTTGTCGGATCATTCTTAGCTCGTTTGAACATGAAAACAATTCATAGCAATTTAAGGCTTCATTCTTGACTCGTTCGAACTTGAAAACAACTTGTAGCTTCATTCTTGACCCGTTTGTACATGGAAACAACTTGTAAACTCTTTTAGGATCATTCTTAACTCATTTGAACATGAAAATAAGTTGTAACAATTTGAGCCTTCATTCTTGACTCGTTCGAACTTGAAAACACCTTGTAGCTTCATTCTTGACCCGTTTGTACATGGAAACAACTTGTAAACTCTTGTAGGATCATTCTTAGCTCGTTTGAACATGAAAACAATTCATAGCAATTTAAGGTTTCATTCTTGACTCGTTGGAACTTGAAAAAAACTTGTAGCTTCATTCTTGACCCGTTTGTACATGGAAACAACTTGTAAACTCTTTTAGGATCATTCTTAACTCATTTGAACATGAAAATAAGTTGTAACAATTGGAGGCTTCATTCTTAACTCGTTCAAACTTGAAAACAACTTGTACCTTCATTCTTGACCCGTTTGTACATGGATACAACTTGTAAACTCTTGTAGGATCATTCTTAGCTCGTTTGAACATGAAAACAATTCGTTGCAATTTGAGCCTTCATTCTTGACTCGTTCGAACTTGAAAACAACTTGTAGTTTCATTCTTGACCCGTTAGTACATGGAAACAACTTGTAAACTCTTGTAGGATCATTCTTAACTCATTTGAACATGAATATAAGTTGTAACAATTTGAGCCTTCATTCTTGACTCGTTCGAACTTGAAAACACCTTGTAGCTTCATTCTTGACCCGTTTGTACATGGAAACAACTTGTAAACTCTTGTAGGATCATTCTTAGCTCGTTTGAACATGAAAACAATTCATAGCAATTTAAGGTTTCATTCTTGACTCGTTGGAACTTGAAAACAACTTGTAGCTTCATTCTTGACCCGTTTGTACATGGAAACAACTTGTAAACTCTTGTAGGATCATTCTTAGCTCGTTTGACCATGAAAACAATTCATAGCAATTTAAGGCTTCATTCTTGAGTCGTTGGAACTTGAAAACAACTTGTGGTTTCATTCTTGACCCGTTTGTACAGAAAAACAACTTGTAAACTCTTGTAGGATCATTCTTAGCTCGTTTGAACATGAAAACAATTCATAGCAATTTAAGGCTTCATTCTTGACTCGTTGGAACTTGAAAACAATTTGTAGCTTCATTCTTGACCCGTTTGTACATGGAAAGAACTTGTAAACTCTTTTAGGATCATTCTTAACTCATTTGAACATGAAACTAAGTTGTAACAATTGGAGGCTTCATTCTTAACTCGTTCAAACTTGAAAACAACTTGTATCTTCATTCTTGACCCGTTTGTACATGGATACAACTTGTAAACTCTTGTAGGATCATTCTTAGCTCGTTTGAACATGAAAACAATTCGTTGCAATTTGAGCCTTCATTCTTGACTCGTCTAACTTGAAAACAACTTGTAGCTTCATTGTTGACCCGTTTGTACATGGAAACAACTTGTAAACTCTTGTAGGATCATTCTTAGCTCGTTTGACCATGAAAACAATTCATAGCAATTTAAGGCTTCATTCTTGAGTCGTTAGAACTTGAAAACAACTTGTGGTTTCATTCTTGACCCGTTTGTACAGAAAAACAACTTGTAAACTCTTGTAGGATCATTCTTAGCTCGTTTGAACATGAAAACAATTCATAGCAATTTAAGGCTTCATTCTCTACTCGTTCGAACTTGAAAACAACTTGTAGCTTCATTCTTGACCCGTTTGTACATGGAAACAACTTGTAAACTCTTTTAGGATCATTCTTAACTCATTTGAACATGAAAATAAGTTGTAACAATTTGAGCCTTCATTCTTGACTCGTTCGAACTTGAAAACACCTTGTAGCTTCATTCTTGACCCGTTTGTACATGGAAACAACTTGTAAACTCTTGTAGGATCATTCTTAGCTCGTTTGAACATGAAAACAATTCATAGCAATTTAAGGCTTCATTCTTGACTCGTTGGAACTTGAAAACAACTTGTAGCTTCATTCTTGACCCGTTTGAACATGGAAACAACTTGTAAACTCTTTTAGGATCATTCTTAACTCATTTGAACATGAAAATAAGTTGTAACAATTGGAGGCTTCATTCTTAACTCGTTCAAACTTGAAAACAACTTGTACCTTCATTCTTGACCCGTTTGTACATGGATACAAGTTGTAAACTCTTGTAGGATCATTCTTAGCTCGTTTGAACATGAAAACAATTCGTTGCAATTTGAGCCTTCATTCTTGACTCGTTCGAACTTGAAAACACCTTGTAGCTTCATTCTTGACCCGTTTGTACATGGAAACAACTTGTAAACTCTTGTAGGATCATTCTTAGCTCGTTTGAACATAAAAACAATTCATAGCAATTTAAGGTTTCATTCTTGACTCGTTGGAACTTGAAAACAACTTGTAGCTTCATTCTTGACCCGTTTGTACATGGAAACAACTTGTAAACTCTTTTAGGAACATTCTTAACTCATTTGAACATGAAAATAAGTTGTAACAATTGGAGGCTTCATTCTTAACTCGTTCAAACTTGAAAACAACTTGTATCTTCATTCTTGACCCGTTTGTACATGGATACAACTTGTAAACTCTTGTAGGATCATTCTTAGCTTGTTTGAACATGAAAACAATTCGTTGCAATTTGAGCCTTCATTCTTGACTCGTTCGAACTTGAAAACAACTTGTACCTTCATTCTTGACCCGTTGGTACATGGAAACAACTTGTAAACTCTTGTAGGATCATTCTTAGTTCGTTTGAACATGAAAACAATTCGTTGCAATTTGAGCCTTCATTCTTGACTCGTTCGAACTTGAAAACAACTTGTAGCTTCATTCTTGACCCGTTTGTACATGGAAACAACTTGTAAACTCTTGTAGGATCATTCTTAGCTCGTTTGAACATGAAAACAATTCATAGCAATTTAAGGCTTCATTCTTGACTCGTTGGAACTTGAAAACAACTTGTAGCTTCATTCTTGACCCGTTTGTACATGGAAACAACTTGTAAACTCTTTTAGGATCATTCTTAGCTCGTTTGAACATGAAAACAATTCATAGCAATTTAAGGTTTCATTCTTGACTCGTTGGAACTTGAAAACAACTTGTAGCTTCATTCTTGACCCGTTTGTACATGGAAACAACTTGTAAACTCTTTTAGGATCATTCTTAACTCATTTGAACATGAAAATAAGTTGTAACAATTGGAGGCTTCATTCTTAACTCGTTCAAACTTGAAAACAACTTGTACCTTCATTCTTGACCCGTTTGTACATGGATACAACTTGTAAACTCTTGTAGGATCATTCTTAGCTCGTTTGAACATGAAAACAATTCGTTGCAATTTGAGCCTTCATTCTTGACTCGTTCGAACTTGAAAACAACTTGTAGTTTCATTCTTGACCCGTTAGTACATGGAAACAACTTGTAAACTCTTGTAGGATCATTCTTAACTCATTTGAACATGAAAACAATTCGTTGCAATTTGGGCCTTCATTCTTGACTCGTTCGAACTTGAAAACAACTTGTAGCTTCATTGTTGACCCGTTTGTACATGGAAACAACTTGTAAACTCTTGTAGGATCATTCTTAGATCGTTTGACCATGAAAACAATTCATAGCAATTTAAGGCAATTCTTGAGTCGTTGGAACTTGAAAACAACTTGTAGTTTCATTCTTGACCCGTTTGTACAGAAAAACAACTTGTAAACTCTTGTAGGATCATTCTTAGCTCGTTTGAACATGAAAACAATTCATAGCAATTTAATGCTTCATTCTTGAATCGTTCGAACTTGAAAACAACTTGTAGCTTCATTCTTGACCCGTTTGTACATGGAAACAACTTGTAAACTCTTTTAGGATCATTCTTAACTCATTTGAACATGAAAATAAGTTGTAACAATTGGACGCTTCATTCTTAACTCGTTCAAACTTGAAAACAACTTGTATCTTCATTCTTGACCCGTTTGTACATGGATACAACTTGTAAACTCTTGTAGGATCATTCTTAGCTTGTTTGAACATGAAAACAATTCGTTGCAATTTGAGCCTTCATTCTTGACTCGTTTGAACTTGAAAACAACTTGTACCTTCATTCTTGACCCGTTAGTACATGGAAACAACTTGTAAACTCTTGTAGGATCATTCTTAGTTCGTTTGAACATGAAAACAATTCGTTGCAATTTGAGCCTTCATTCTTGACTCGTTCGAACTTGAAAACAACTTGTAGCTTCATTCTTGACCCGTTTGTACATGGAAACAACTTGTAAACTCTTGTAGGATCATTCTTAGCTCGTTTGAACATGAAAACAATTCATAGCAATTTAAGGCTTCATTCTTGACTCGTTGGAACTTGAAAACAACTTGTAGTTTCATTATTGACCCGTTTGTACAGAAAAACAACTTGTAAACTCTTTTAGGATCAGTCTTAGCTCGTTTGAACATGAAAACAATTCATAGCAATTTAAGGCTTCATTCTTGACTCGTTCGAACTTGAAAACAACTTGTAGCTTCATTCTTGACCCGTTTGTACATGGAAACAACTTGTAAACTCTTTTAGGATCATTCTTAACTCATTTGAACATGAAAATAAGTTGTAACAATTGGAGGCTTCATTCTTAACTCGTTCAAACTTGAAAACAACTTGTATCTTCATTCTTGACCCGTTTGTACATGGATACAACTTGTAAACTCTTGTAGGATCACTCTTATCTTGTTTGAACATGAAAACAATTCGTTGCAATTTGAGCCTTCATTCTTGACTCGTTCGAACTTGGAAACAACATGTACCTTCATTCTTGACCCGTTAGTACATGGAAACAACTTCTAAACTCTTGTAGGATCATTCTTAGCTCGTTTGAACATGAAAACAATTCGTTGCAATTTGAGCCTTCATTCTTGACTCGTTCGAACTTGAAAACAACTTGTAGCTTCATTCGTTTGTACATGGAAACAACTTGTAAACTCTTGTAGGATCATTCTTAGCTCGTTTGAACATGAAAACAATTCATAGCAATTTAAGGCTTCATTCTTGACTCGTTGGAACTTGAAAACAATTTGTAGCTTCATTCTTGACCCGTTTGTACATGGAAAGAACTTGTAAACTCTTTTAGGATCATTCTTAACTCATTTGAACATGAAATTAAGTTGTAACAATTGGAGGCTTCATTCTTAACTCGTTCAAACTTGAAAACAACTTGTATCTTCATTCTTGACCCGTTTGTACATGGATACAACTTGTAAACTCTTGTAGGATCATTCTTAGCTCGTTTGAACATGAAAACAATTTGTTGCAATTTGAGACTTCATTCTTGACTCGTCTAACTTGAAAACAACTTGTAGCTTCATTGTTGACCCGTTTGTACATGGAAACAACTTATAAACTCTTGTAGGATCATTCTTAGCTCGTTTGACCATGAAAACAATTCATAGCAATTTAAGGCTTCATTCTTGAGTCGTTGGAACTTGAAAACAACTTGTGGTTTCATTCCTGACCCGTTTGTACAGAAAAACAACTTGTAAACTCTTGTAGGATCATTCTTAGCTCGTTTGAACATGAAAACAATTCATAGCAATTTAAGGCTTCATTCTTGACTCGTTCGAACTTGAAAACAACTTGTAGCTTCATTCTTGACCCGTTCGTACATGGAAACAACTTGTAAACTCTTTTAGGATCATTCTTAACTCATTTGAACATGAAAATAAGTTGTAACAATTTGAGCCTTCATTCTTGACTCGTTCGAACTTGAAAACACCTTGTAGCTTCATTCTTGACCCGTTTGTACATGGAAACAACTTGTAAACTCTTGTAGGATCATTCTTAGCTCGTTTGAACATGAAAACAAATCATAGCAATTTAAGGCTTCATTCTTGACTCGTTGGAACTTGAAAACAACTTGTAGCTTCATTCTTGACCCGTTTGAACATGGAAACAACTTGTAAACTCTTTTAGGATCATTCTTAACTCATTTGAACATGAAAATAAGTTGTAACAATTGGAGGCTTCATTCTTAACTCGTTCAAACTTGAAAACAACTTGTACCTTCATTCTTGACCCGTTTGTACATGGATACAAGTTGTAAACTCTTGTAGGATCATTCTTAGCTCGTTTGAACATGAAAACAATTCGTTGCAATTTGAGCCGTCATTCCTGACTCGTTCGAAGTTGAAAACAACTTGTAGCTTCATTCTTGACCCGTTAGTACATGGAAACAACTTGTAAACTCTTGTAGGATCATTCTTAACTCATTTGAACATTAAAACAATTCGTTGCAATTTGGGCCTTCATTCTTGACTCGTTCGAACTTGAAAACAACTTGTAGCTTCATTGTTGACCCGTTTGTACATGGAAACAACTTGTAAACTCTTGTAGGATCATTCTTAGCTCGTTTGACCATGAAAACAATTCATAGCAATTTAAGGCTTCATTCTTGAGTCGTTGGAACTTGAAAACAACTTGTGGTTTCATTCTTGACCCGTTTGTACAGAAAAACAACTTGTAAACTCTTGTAGGATCATTCTTAGCTCGTTTGAACATGAAAACAATTGATAGCAATTTAAGGCTTCATTCTTGACTCGTTCGAACTTGAAAACAACTTGTAGCTTCATTCTTGACCCGTTTGTACATGGAAACAACTTGTAAACTCTTTTAGGATCATTCTTAACTCATTTGAACATGAAAATAAGTTGTAACAATTTGAGCCTTCATTCTTGACTCGTTCGAACTTGAAAACACCTTGTAGCTTCATTCTTGACCCGTTTGTACATGGAAACAACTTGTAAACTCTTGTAGGATCATTCTTAGCTCGTTTGAACATGAAAACAAATCATAGCAATTTAAGGCTTCATTCTTGACTCGTTGGAACTTGAAAACAACTTGTAGCTTCATTCTTGACCCGTTTGAACATGGAAACAACTTGTAAACTCTTTTAGGATCATTCTTAACTCATTTGAACATGAAAATAAGTTGTAACAATTGGAGGCTTCATTCTTAACTCGTTCAAACTTGAAAACAACTTGTACCTTCATTCTTGACCTGTTTGTACATGGATACAAGTTGTAAACTCTTGTAGGATCATTTTTAGCTCGTTTGAACATGAAAACAATTCGTTGCAATTTGAGCCGTCATTCTTGACTCGTTCGAAGTTGAAAACAACTTGTAGCTTCATTCTTGACCCGTTAGTACATGGAAACAACTTGTAAACTCTTGTAGGATCATTCTTAACTCATTTGAACATTAAAACAATTCGTTGCAATTTGGGCCTTCATTCTTGACTCGTTCGAACTTGAAAACAACTTGTAGCTTCATTGTTGACCCGTTTGTACATGGAAACAACTTGTAAACTCTTGTAGGATCATTCTTAGCTCGTTTGACCATGAAAACAATTCATAGCAATTTAAGGCTTCATTCTTGAGTCGTTGGAACTTGAAAACAACTTGTAGTTTCATTCTTGACCCGTTTGTACAGAAAAATAACTTGTAAACTCTTGTCGGATCATTCTTAGCTCGTTTGAACATGAAAACAATTCATAGCAATTTAAGGCTTCATTCTTGACTCGTTCGAACTTGAAAACAACTTGTAGCTTCATTCTTGACCCGTTTGTACATGGAAACAACTTGTAAACTCTTTTAGGATCATTCTTAACTCATTTGAACATGAAAATAAGTTGTAACAATTTGAGCCTTCATTCTTGACTCGTTCGAACTTGAAAACACCTTGTAGCTTCATTCTTGACCCGTTTGTACATGGAAACAACTTGTAAACTCTTGTAGGATCATTCTTAGCTCGTTTGAACATGAAAACAATTCATAGCAATTTAAGGTTTCATTCTTGACTCGTTGGAACTTGAAAACAACTTGTAGCTTCATTCTTGACCCGTTTGTACATGGAAACAACTTGTAAACTCTTTTAAGATCATTCTTAACTCATTTGAACATGAAAATAAGTTGTAACAATTGGAGGCTTCATTCTTAACTCGTTCAAACTTGAAAACAACTTGTACCTTCATTCTTGACCCGTTTGTACATGGATACAACTTGTAAACTCTTGTAGGATCATTCTTAGCTCGTTTGAACATGAAAACAATTCGTTGCAATTTGAGCCTTCATTCTTGACTCGTTCGAACTTGAAAACAACTTGTAGTTTCATTCTTGACCCGTTAGTACATGGAAACAACTTGTAAACTCTTGTAGGATCATTCTTAACTCATTTGAACATGAAAACAATTCGTTGCAATTTGGGCCTTCATTCTTGACTCGTTCGAACTTGAAAACAACTTGTAGCTTCATTGTTGACCCGTTTGTACATGGAAACAACTTGTAAACTCTTGTAGGATCATTCTTAGCTCGTTTGACCATGAAAACAATTCATAGCAATTTAAGGCAATTCTTGAGTCGTTGGAACTTGAAAACAACTTGTAGTTTCATTCTTGACCCGTTTGTACCGAAAAACAACTTGTAAACTCTTGTAGGATCATTCTTAGCTCGTTTGAACATGAAAACAATTCATAGCAATTTAATGCTTCATTCTTGAATCGTTCGAACTTGAAAACAACTTGTAGCTTCATTCTTGACCCGTTTGTACATGGAAACAACTTGTAAACTCTTTTAGGATCATTCTTAACTCATTTGAACATGAAAATAAGTTGTAACAATTGGACGCTTCATTCTTAACTCGTTCAAACTTGAAAACAACTTGTATCTTCATTCTTGACCCGTTTGTACATGGATACAACTTGTAAACTCTTGTAGGATCATTCTTAGCTTGTTTGAACATGAAAACAATTCGTTGCAATTTGAGCCTTCATTCTTGACTCGTTCGAACTTGAAAACAACTTGTACCTTCATTCTTGACCCGTTAGTACATGGAAACAACTTGTAAACTCTTGTAGGATCATTCTTAGTTCGTTTGAACATGAAAACAATTCGTTGCAATTTGAGCCTTCATTCTTGACTCGTTAGAACTTGAAAACAACTTGTAGCTCCATTCTTGACCCGTTTGTACATGGAAACAACTTGTAAACTCTTGTAGGATCATTCTTAGCTCGTTTGAACATGAAAACAATTCATAGCAATTTAAGGCTTCATTCTTGACTCGTTGGAACTTGAAAACAACTTGTAGTTTCATTATTGACCCGTTTGTACAGAAAAACAACTTGTAAACTCTTGTAGGATCAGTCTTAGCTCGTTTGAACATGAAAACAATTCATAGCAATTTAAGGCTTCATTCTTGACTCGTTCGAACTTGAAAACAACTTGTAGCTTCATTCTTGACCCGTTTGTACATGGAAACAACTTGTAAACTCTTTTAGGATCATTCTTAACTCATTTGAATATGAAAATAAGTTGTAACAATTGGAGGCTTCATTCTTAACTCGTTCAAACTTGAAAACAACTTGTATCTTCATTCTTGACCCGTTTGTACATGGATACAACTTGTAAACTCTTGTAGGATCACTCTTATCTTGTTTGAACATGAAAACAATTCGTTGCAATTTGAGCCTTCATTCTTGACTCGTTCGAAATTGGAAACAACATGTACCTTCATTCTTGACCCGTTAGTACATGGAAACAACTTCTAAACTCTTGTAGGATCATTCTTAGCTCGTTTGAACATGAAAACAATTCGTTGCAATTTGAGCCTTCATTCTTGACTCGTTCGAACTTGAAAACAACTTGTAGTTTCATTCTTGACCCGTTAGTACATGGAAACAACTTGTAAACTCTTGTAGGATCATTCTTAACTCATTTGAACATGAAAACAATTCGTTGCAATTTGGGCCTTCATTCTTGACTCGTTCGAACTTGAAAACAACTTGTAGCTTCATTGTTGACCCGTTTGTACATGGAAACAACTTGTAAACTCTTGTAGGATCATTCTTAGCTCGTTTGACCATGAAAACAATTCATAGCAATTTAAGGCAATTCTTGAGTCGTTGGAACTTGAAAACAACTTGTAGTTTCATTCTTGACCCGTTTGTACAGAAAAACAACTTGTAAACTCTTGTAGGATCATTCTTAGCTCGTTTGAACATGAAAACAATTCATAGCAATTTAATGCTTCATTCTTGAATCGTTCGAACTTGAAAACAACTTGTAGCTTCATTCTTGACCCGTTTGTACATGGAAACAACTTGTAAACTCTTTTAGGATCATTCTTAACTCATTTGAACATGAAAATAAGTTGTAACAATTGGACGCTTCATTCTTAACTCGTTCAAACTTGAAAACAACTTGTATCTTCATTCTTGACCCGTTTGTACATGGATACAACTTGTAAACTCTTGTAGGATCATTCTTAGCTTGTTTGAACATGAAAACAATTCGTTGCAATTTGAGCCTTCATTCTTGACTCGTTCGAACTTGAAAACAACTTGTACCTTCATTCTTGACCCGTTAGTACATGGAAACAACTTGTAAACTCTTGTAGGATCATTCTTAGTTCGTTTGAACATGAAAACAATTCGTTGCAATTTGAGCCTTCATTCTTGACTCGTTCGAACTTGAAAACAACTTGTAGCTTCATTCTTGACCCGTTTGTACATGGAAACAACTTGTAAACTCTTGTAGGATCATTCTTAGCTCGTTTGAACATGAAAACAATTCATAGCAATTTAAGGCTTCATTCTTGACTCGTTGGAACTTGAAAACAACTTGTAGTTTCATTATTGACCCGTTTGTACAGAAAAACAACTTGTAAACTCTTGTAGGATCAGTCTTAGCTCGTTTGAACATGAAAACAATTCATAGCAATTTAAGGCTTCATTCTTGACTCGTTCGAACTTGAAAACAACTTGTAGCTTCATTCTTGACCCGTTTGTACATGGAAACAACTTGTAAACTCTTTTAGGATCATTCTTAACTCATTTGAACATGAAAATAAGTTGTAACAATTGGAGGCTTCATTCTTAACTCGTTCAAACTTGAAAACAACTTGTATCTTCATTCTTGACCCGTTTGTACATGGATACAACTTGTAAACTCTTGTAGGATCACTCTTATCTTGTTTGAACATGAAAACAATTCGTTGCAATTTGAGCCTTCATTCTTGACTCGTTCGAACTTGAAAACAACTTGTAGCTTCATTCTTGACCCGTTTGTACATGGAAACAACTTGTAAACTCTTGTAGGATCATTCTTAGCTCGTTTGAACATGAAAACAATTCATAGCAATTTAAGGCTTCATTCTTGACTCGTTGGAACTTGAAAACAACTTGTAGTTTCATTCTTGACCCGTTTGTACAGAAAAACAACTTGTAAACTCTTGTAGGATCAGTCTTAGCTCGTTTGAACATGAAAACAATTCATAGCAATTTAAGGCTTCATTCTTGACTCGTTCGAACTTGAAAACAACTTGTAGCTTCATTCTTGACCCGTTTGTACATGGAAACAACTTGTAAACTCTTTTAGGATCATTCTTAACTCATTTGAACAAGAAAATAAGTTGTAACAATTGGAGGCTTCATTCTGAACTCGTTCAAACTTGAAAACAACTTGTAACTACATTCTTGACCCGTTTGTACATGGATACAACTTGTAATCTCTTGTAGGATCATTCTTAGCTTGTTTGAACATGAAAACAATTCGTTGCAATTTGAGCCTTCATTCTTGACTCGTTCGAACTTGAAAACAACTTATACCTTCATTCTTGACCCGTTTGTACATGGAAACAACTTGTAAACTCTTTTAGGATCATTCTTAACTCATTTGAACATGAAAATAAGTTGTAACAATTGGAGGCTTCATTCTTAACTCGTTCAAACTTGAAAACAACTTGTATCTTCATTCTTGACCCGTTTGTACATGGATACAACTTGTAAACTCTTGTAGGATCATTCTTAGCTTGTTTGAACCTGAAAACAATTCGTTGCAATTTGAGCCTTCATTCTTGACTCGTTCGAACTTGAAAACAACTTGTACCTTCATTCTTGACCCGTTAGTACATGGAAACAACTTGTAAACTCTTGTAGGATCATTCTTAGCTCGTTTAAACAAGAAAACAATTCGTTGCAATTTGAGCCTTCATTCTTGACTCGTTCGAACTTGAAAACAACTTGTAGCTTCATTCTTGACCCGTTTGTACATGGAAACAACTTGTAAACTCTTGTAGGATCATTCTTAGCTCGTTTGAACATGAAAACAATTCATAGCAATTTAAGGCTTCATTCTTGACTCGTTGGAACTTGAAAACAACTTGTAGTTTCATTCTTGACCCGTTTGTACAGAAAAACAACTTGTAAACTCTTGTAGGATCAGACTTAGCTCGTTTGAACATGAAAACAATTCATAGCAATTTAAGGCTTCATTCTTGACTCGTTCGAACTTGGAAACAACATGTACCTTCATTCTTGACCCGTTAGTACATGGAAACAACTTCTAAACTCTTGTAGGATCATTCTTAGCTCGTTTGAACATGAAAACAATTCGTTGCAATTTAAGCCTTCATTCTTGACTCGTTCGAACTTGAAAACAACTTGTAGCTTCATTCGTTTGTACATGGAAATAACTTGTAAACTCTTGTAGGATCATTCTTAGCTCGTTTGAACATGAAAACAATTCATAGCAATTTAAGGCTTCATTCTTGACTCGTTGGAACTTGAAAACAATTTGTAGCTTCATTCTTGACCTTTTTGTACATGGAAAGAACTTGTAAACTCTTTTAGGATCATTCTTAACTCATTTGAACATGAAACTAAGTTGTAACAATTGAAGGCTTCATTCTTAACTCGTTCAAACTTGAAAACAACTTGTATCTTCATTCTTGACCCGTTTGTGCATGGATACAACTTGTAAACTCTTGTAGGATCATTCTTAGCTCGTTTGAACATGAAAACAATTCGTTGCAATTTGAGCCTTCATTCTTGACTCGTCTAACTTGAAAACAACTTGTAGCTTCATTGTTGACCCGTTTGTACAAGGAAACAACTTGTAAACTCTTGTAGGATCATTCTTAGCTCGTTTGACCATGAAAACAATTCAAAGCAATTTAAGGCTTCATTCTTGAGTCGTTGGAACTTGGAAACAACTTGTAGTTTCATTCTTTACCCGTTTGTATAGAAAAACAACTTGTAAACTCTTGTAGGATCATTCTTAGCTCGTTTGAACATGAAAACAATTCATAGCAATTTAAGGCTTCATTCTTGACTCGTTCGAACTTGAAAATAACTTGTAGCTTCATTCTTGACCCGTTTGTACATGGAAACAACTTGTAAACTCTTGTAGGATCAGTCTTAGCTCGTTTGAACATGAAAACAATTCATAGCAATTTAAGGCTTCATTCTTGACTCGTTCGAACTTGAAAACAACTTGTAGCTTCATTCTTGACCCGTTTGTACATGGAAACAACTTGTAAACTCTTTTAGGATCATTCTTAACTCATTTGAACATGAAAATAAGTTGTAACCATTGGAGGCTTCATTCTTAACTCGTTCAAACTTGAAAACAACTTGTATCTTCATTCTTGACCCGTTTGTACATGGATACAACTTGTAAACTCTTGTAGGATCATTCTTAGCTCGTTTGCACATGAAAACAATTCGTTGCAATTTGAGCCTTCATTCTTGACTCGTTCGAACTTGAAAACAACTTGTAGTTTCATTCTTGACCCGTTAGTACATGGAAACAACTTGTAAACTCTTGTAGGATCATTCTTAACTCAGTTGAACATGAAAACAATTCGTTGCAATTTGGGCCTTCATTCTTGACTTGTTCGAACTTGAAAACAACTTGTAGCTTCATTGTTGACCCGTTTGTACATGGAAACAACTTGTAAACTCTTGTAGGATCATTCTTAGCTCGTTTGACCATGAAAACAATTCATAGCAATTTAAGGCTTCATTCTTGAGTCGTTGGAACTTGAAAACAACTTGTAGTTTCATTCTTGACCCGTTTGTACAGAAAAACAACTTGTAAACTCTTGTAGGATCATTCTTAGCTCGTTTTAACATGAAAACAATTCATAGCAATTTAATGCTTCATTCTTGACTCGTTCGAACTTGAAAACAACTTGTAGCTTCATTCTTGACCCGTTTGTACATGGAAACAACTTGTAAACTCTTTTAGGATCATTCTTAACTCATTTGAACATGAAAATAAGTTGTAACAGTTGGAGGCTTCATTCTTAACTCGTTCAAACTTGAAAACAACTTGTATCTTCATTCTTGACCCGTTTGTACATGGATACAACTTGTAAACTCTTGTAGGATCATTCTTAGCTTGTTTGAACCTGAAAACAATTCGTTGCAATTTGAGCCTTCATTCTTGACTCGTTCGAACTTGAAAACAACTCGTACCTTCATTCTTGACCCGTTAGTACATGGAAACAACTTGTAAACTCTTGTAGGATCATTCTTAGCTCGTTTGAACATGAAAACAATTCGTTGCAATTTAAGCCTTCATTCTTGACTCGTTCGAACTTGAAAACAACTTGTAGCTTCATTGTTGACCCGTTTGTACATGGAAACAACTTGTAAACTCTTGTAGGATCATTCTTAGCTCGTTTGACCATGAAAACAATTCATAGCAATTTAAGGCTTCATTCTTGAGTCGTTGGAACTTGAAAACAACTTGTAGTTTCATTCTTGACCCGTTTGTACAGAAAAACAACTTGTAAACTCTTGTAGGATCATTCTTAGCTTGTTTGAACATGAAAACAATTCATAGCAATTTAATGCTTCATTCTTGACTCGTTCGAACTTGAAAACAACTTGTAGCTTCATTCTTGACCCGTTTGTACATGGAAACAACTTGTAAACTCTTTTAGGATCATTCTTAACTCATTTGAACATGAAAATAAGTTGTAACAGTTGGAGGCTTCATTCTTAACTCGTTCAAACTTGAAAACAACTTGTATCTTCATTCTTGACCCGTTTGTACATGGATACAACTTGTAAACTCTTGTAGGATCATTCTTAGCTTGTTTGAACCTGAAAACAATTCGTTGCAATTTGAGCCTTCATTCTTGACTCGTTCGAACTTGAAAACAACTTGTACCTTCATTCTTGACCCGTTAGTACATGGAAACAACTTGTAAACTCTTGTAGGATCATTCTTAGCTCGTTTGAACATGAAAACAATTCGTTGCAATTTGAGCCTTCATTCTTGACTCGTTCGAACTTGAAAACAACTTGTAGTTTCATTCTTGACCCGTTTGTACATGAAAACAACTTGTAAACTCTTGTAGGATCATTCTTAGCTCGTTTGAACATGAAAACAATTCATAAAAATTTAAGGCTTCATTCTTGACTCATTCGAACTTGAAAATAACTTGTAGCTTCATTCTTGACCCGTTTATACATGGAAACAACTTGTAAACTCTTTCAGGATCATTCTTAACTCATTTGAACATGAAAATAAGTTGTAACAATTGGAGGCTTCATTCTTAACTCGTTCAAACTTGAAAACAACTTGTATCTTCATTCTTGACCCGTTTGTACATGGATACAACTTGTAAACTCTTGCAGGATCATTCATATCTCGTTTGAACATGAAAACAATTCGTTGCAATTTGAGCCTTCATTCTTGACTCGTTCGAACTTGAAAACAACTTGTAGCTTCATTCTTGACCCGTTAGTACATGGAAACAACTTGTAAACTCTTGTAGGATCATTCTTAGCTCGTTTGAACATGAAAACAATTCGTTGCAATTTGAGCCTTCATTCTTGACTCGTTCGAACTTGAAAACAACTTGTACCTTCATTCTTGACCCGTTAGTACATGGAAACAACTTGTAAACTCTTGTAGGATCATTCTTAGCTCGTTTGAACATGAAAACAATTCGTTGCAATTTGAGCCTTCATTCTTGACTCGTTCGAACTTGAAAACAACTTGTAGTTTCATTCTTGACCCGTTTGTACATGAAAACAACTTGTAAACTCTTGTAGGATCATTCTTAGCTCGTTTGAACATGAAAACAATTCATAAAAATTTAAGGCTTCATTCTTGACTCGTTCGAACTTGAAAACAACTTGTAGCTTCATTCTTGACCCGTTTATACATGGAAACAACTTGTAAACTCTTTTAGGATCATTCTTAACTCATTTGAACATGAAAATAAGTTGTAACAATTGGAGGCTTCATTCTTAACTCGTTCAAACTTGAAAACAACTTGTATCTTCATTCTTGACCCGTTTGTACATGGATACAACTTGTAAACTCTTGTAGGATCATTCCTATCTCGTTTGAACATGAAAACAATTCGTTGCAATTTGAGCCGTCATTCTTGACTCGTTCGAACTTGAAAACAACTTGTAGCTTCATTCTTGACCCGTTAGTACATGGAAACAACTTGTAAACTCTTGTAGGATCATTCTTAGCTCGTTTGAACATGAAAACAATTCGTTGCAATTTGAGCCTTCATTCTTGACTCGTTCGAACTTGAAAACAACTTGTACCTTCATTCTTGACCCGTTAGTACATGGAAACAACTTGTAAACTCTTGTAGGATCATTCTTAGCTCGTTTGAACATGAAAACAATTCGTTGCAATTTGAGCCTTCATTCTTGACTCGTTCGAACTTGAAAACAACTTGTAGCTTCATTCTTGACCCGTTTGTACATGGAAACAACTTGTAAACTCTTGTAGGATCATTCTTAGCTCGTTTGAACATGAAAACAATTTATAGCAATTTAAGGCTTCATTCTTGACTCGTTGGAACTTGAAAACAACCTGTAGTTTCATTCTTGACCCGTTTGTACAGAAAAACAACTTGTAAACTCTTGTAGGATCAGTCTTAGCTCGTTTGAACATGAAAACAATTCATAGCAATTTAAGGCTTCATTCTTGACTCGTTCGAACTTGAAAACAACTTGTAGCTTCATTCTTGACCCGTTTGTACATGGAAACAACTTGTAAACTCTTTTAGGATCATTCTTAACTCATTTGAACATGAAAATAAGTTGTAACAATTGGAGGCTTCATTCTTAACTCGTTCAAACTTGAAAACAACTTGTATCTTCATTCTTGACCCGTTTGTACATGGATACAACTTGTAAACTCTTGTAGGATCATTCTTAGCTTATTTGAACCTGAAAACAATTCGTTGCAATTTGAGCCTTCATTCTTGACTCGTTCGAACTTGAAAACAACTTGTACCTTCATTCTTGACCCGTTAGTACATGGAAACAACTTGTAAACTCTTGTAGGATCATTCTTAGCTCGTTTGAACATGAAAACAATTCGTTGCAATTTGAGCCTTCATTCTTGACTCGTTCGAACTTGAAAACAACTTGTAGCTTCATTCTTGACTCGTTGGAACTTGAAAACAACTTGTAGTTTCATTCTTGACCCGTTTGTACAGAAAAACAACTTGTAAACTCTTGTAGGATCAGTCTTAGCTCGTTTGAACATGAAAACAATTCATAGCAATTTAAGGCTTCATTCTAGACTCGTTCGAACTTAAAAACAACTTGTAGCTTCATTCTTGACCCGTTTGTACATGGAAACAACTTGTAAACACTTTTAGGATCATTCTTAACTCATTTGAACATGAAAATAAGTTGTAACAATTGGAGGCTTCATTCTTAACTCGTTCAAACTTGAAAACAACTTGTATCTTCATTCTTGACCCGTTTGTACATGGATACAACTTGTAAACTCTTGTAGGATCATTCTTAGCTTGTTTGAACATGAAAACAATTCGTTGCAATTTGAGCCTTCATTCTTGACTCGTTTGAACTTGAAAACAACTTGTACCTTCATTCTTGACCCGTTAGTACATGGAAACAACTTGTAAACTCTTGTAGGATCATTCTTAGCTCGTTTGAACATGAAAACAATTCGTTGCAATTTGAGCCTTCATTCTTGACTCGTTCGAACTTGAAAACAACTTGTAGCTTCATTCTTGACCCGTTTGTACATGGAAACAACTTGTAAACTCTTGTAGGATCATTCTTAGCTCGTTTGAACATGAAAACAATTCATAGCAATTTAAGGCTTCATTCTTGACTCGTTGGAACTTGAAAACAACCTGTAGTTTCATTCTTGACCCGTTTGTACAGAAAAACAACTTGTAAACTGTTGTAGGATCAGTCTTAGCTCGTTTGAACGTGAAAACAATTCATAGCAATTTAAGGCTTCATTCTTGACTCGTTCGAACTTGAAAACAACTTGTAGCTTCATTCTTGACCCGTTTGTACATGGAAACAACTTGTAAACTCTTTTAGGATCATTCTTAACTCATTTGAACATGAAAATAAGTTGTAACAATTGGAGGCTTCATTCTTAACTCGTTCAAACTTGAAAACAACTTGTATCTTCATTCTTGACCCGTTTGTACATGGATACAACTTGTAAACTCTTGTAGGATCATTCTTAGCTTGTTTGAACCTGAAAACAATTCGTTGCAATTTGAGCCTTCATTCTTGACTCGTTCGAACTTGAAAACAACTTGTACCTTCATTCTTGACCCGTTAGTACATGGAAACAACTTGTAAACTCTTGTAGGATCATTCTTAGCTCGTTTGAACATGAAAACAATTCGTTGCAATTTGAGCCTTCATTCTTGACTCGTTCGAACTTGAAAACAACTTGTAGCTTCATTCTTGACTCGTTGGAACTTGAAAACAACTTGTAGTTTCATTCTTGACCCGTTTGTACAGAAAAACAACTTGTAAACTCTTGTAGGATCAGTCTTAGCTCGTTTGAACATGAAAACAATTCATAGCAATTTAAGGCTTCATTCTAGACTCGTTCGAACTTAAAAACAACTTGTAGCTTCATTCTTGACCCGTTTGTACATGGAAACAACTTGTAAACCCTTTTAGGATCATTCTTAACTCATTTGAACATGAAAATAAGTTGTAACAATTGGAGGCTTCATTCTTAACTCGTTCAAACTTGAAAACAACTTGTATCTTCATTCTTGACCCGTTTGTACATGGATACAACTTGTAAACTCTTGTAGGATCATTCTTAGCTTGTTTGAACATGAAAACAATTCGTTGCAATTTGAGCCTTCATTCTTGACTCGTTTGAACTTGAAAACAACTTGTACCTTCATTCTTGACCCGTTAGTACATGGAAACAACTTGTAAACTCTTGTAGGATCATTCTTAGCTCGTTTGAACATGAAAACAATTCGTTGCAATTTGAGCCTTCATTCTTGACTCGTTCGAACTTGAAAACAACTTGTAGCTTCATTCTTGACCCGTTTGTACATGGAAACAACTTGTAAACTCTTGTAGGATCATTCTTAGCTCGTTTGAACATGAAAACAATTCATAGCAATTTAAGGCTTCATTCTTGACTCGTTGGAACTTGAAAACAACCTGTAGTTTCATTCTTGACCCGTTTGTACAGAAAAACAACTTGTAAACTGTTGTAGGATCAGTCTTAGCTCGTTTGAACATGAAAACAATTCATAGCAATTTAAGGCTTCATTCTTGACTCGTTCGAACTTGAAAACAACTTGTAGCTTCATTCTTGACCCGTTTGTACATGGAAACAACTTGTAAATTCTTTTAGGATCATTCTTAACTCATTTGAACATGAAAATAAGTTGTAACAATTGGAGGCTTCATTCTTAACTCGTTCAAACTTGAAAACAACTTGTATCTTCATTCTTGACCCGTTTGTACATGGATACAACTTGTAAACTCTTGTAGGATCATTCTTAGCTTGTTTGAACCTGAAAACAATTCGTTGCAATTTGAGCCTTCATTCTTGACTCGTTCGAACTTGAAAACAACTTGTACCTTCATTCTTGACCCGTTAGTACATGGAAACAACTTGTAAACTCTTGTAGGATCATTCTTAGCTCGTTTGAACATGAAAACAATTCGTTGCAATTTGAGCCTTCATTCTTGACTCGTTCGAACTTGAAAACAACTTGTAGCTTCATTCTTGACTCGTTGGAACTTGAAAACAACTTGTAGTTTCATTCTTGACCCGTTTGTACAGAAAAACAACTTGTAAACTCTTGTAGGATCAGTCTTAGCTCGTTTGAACATGAAAACAATTCATAGCAATTTAAGGCTTCATTCTAGACTCGTTCGAACTTAAAAACAACTTGTAGCTTCATTCTTGACCCGTTTGTACATGGAAACAACTTGTAAACCCTTTTAGGATCATTCTTAACTCATTTGAACATGAAAATAAGTTGTAACAATTGGAGGCTTCATTCTTAACTCGTTCAAACTTGAAAACAACTTGTATCTTCATTCTTGACCCGTTTGTACATGGATACAACTTGTAAACTCTTGTAGGATCATTCTTAGCTTGTTTGAACATGAAAACAATTCGTTGCAATTTGAGCCTTCATTCTTGACTCGTTTGAACTTGGAAACAACATGTACCTTCATTCTTGACCTGTTAGTACATGGAAACAACTTCTAAACTCTTGTAGGATCATTCTTAGCTCGTTTGAACATGAAAACAATTCGTTGCAATTTGAGCCTTCATTCTTGACTCGTTCGAACTTGAAAACAACTTGTAGCTTCATTCGTTTGTACATGGAAACAACTTGTAAACTCTTGTAGGATCATTCTTATCTCGTTTGAACATGAAAACAATTCATAGCAATTTAAGGCTTCATTCTTGACTCGTTGGAACTTGAAAACAATTTGTAGCTTCATTCTTGACCCGTTTGTACATGGAAAGAACTTGTAAACTCTTTTAGGATCATTCTTAACTCATTTGAACATGAAACTAAGTTGTAACAATTGAAGGCTTCATTCTTAACTCGTTCAAACTTGAAAACAACTTGTATCTTCATTCTTGACCCGTTTGTACATGGATACAACTTGTAAACTCTTGTAGGATCATTCTTAGCTCGTTTGAACATGAAAACAATTCGTAGCAATTTGAGCCTTCATTCTTGACTCGTCTAACTTGAAAACAACTTGTAGCTTCATTGTTGACCCGTTTGTACATAGAAACAACTTGTAAACTCTTGTAGGATCATTCTTAGCTCGTTTGACCATGAAAACAATTCATAGCAATTTAAGGCTTCATTCTTGAGTCGTTGGAACTTGAAAACAACTTGTAGTTTCATTCTTTACCCGTTTGTACAGAAAAACAACTTGTAAACTCTTGTAGGATCATTGTTAGCTCGTTTGAACATGAAAACAATTCATAGCAATTTAAGGCTTCATTCTTGACTCGTTTGAACTTGAAAACAACTTGTAGCTTTATTCTTGACCCGTTTGTACATGGAAACAACTTGTAAACTCTTGTAGGATCATTCTTAGCTCGTTTTAACATGAAAACAATTCATAGCAATTTAAGGCTTCATTCTTGACCCGTTTGTACATAGAAAGAACTTGTAAACTCTTTGAGGATCATTCTTAACTCATTTGAACATGAAACTAAGTTGTAACAATTGGAGGCTTCATTCTTAACTCGTTCAAACTTGAAAACAACTTGTATCTTCATTCTTGACCCGTTTGTACATGGATACAACTTGTAAACTCTTGTAGGATCATTCTTAGCTCGTTTGAACATGAAAACAATTCGTTGCAATTTGAGCCTTCATTCTTGACTCGTTCGAACTTGAAAACAACTTGTAGTTTCATTCTTGACCCGTTTGTACAAGGAAACAACTTGTAAACTCTTGTAGGATCATTCTTAGCTCGTTTGAACATGAACACAATTCGTTGCAATTTGAGCCTTCATTCTTCACTCGTTCGAACTTGAAAACAACTTGTAGCTTCATTCTTGACCCGTTTGTACATGGAAACAACTTGTAAACTCTTGTAGGATCATTCTTAGCTCGTTTGAACATGAAAACAATTCATAGCAATTTAAGGCTTCATTCTTGACTCGTTCGAACATGAAAACAACTTGTAGCTTCATTCTTGACCCGTTTGTAAATGGAAACAACTTGTAAACCCTTGTAGGATCATTCTTAGCTCGTTTGAAGATGAAAACAATTCATAACAATTTAAGGCTTCATTCTTGCATCGTTGGAACTTGAAAACAACTTGTAGTTTCATTCTTGACCCGTTTGTACAGAAAAACAACTTATAAACTCTTGTAGGATCATTCTTAGCTCGTTTGAACATGAAAACAATTCATAGCAATTTAAGGCTTAGTTCTTTACTCGTTCGAACTTGAAAACAACTTGTAGCTTCATTCTTGACCCGTTTGTACATGGAAACAACTTGTAAACTCTTTTAGGATCATTCTTAACTCATTTGAACATGAAAATAAGTTGTAACAATTGGAGGCTTCATTCTTAACTCGTTCTAACTTGAAAACAACGTGTACCTTCATTCTTGACCCGTTTGTACATGGATACAACTTGTAAACTCTTGTAGGATCATTCTTAGCTCGTTTGAACATGAAAACAATTCGTTGCAATTTGATCCTTCATTCTTGACTCGTTCGAACTTGAAAACAACTTGTAGCTTCATTCTTGACCCGTTAGTACATGGATACAACTTGTAAACTCTTGTAGGATCATTCTGAGCTCGTTTGAACATGAAAATAATTCGTTGCAATTTGAGTCTTCATTCTTGACTCGTCTAACTTGAAAACAACTTGTAGCTTCATTGTTGACCCGTTTGTACATGGAAACAACTTGTAAACTCTTGTAGGATCATTCTTAGCTCGTTTGACCATGAAAACAATTCATAGCAATTTAAGTCTTCATTCTTGAGTCGTTAGAACTTGAAAACAACTTGTAGTTTCATTCTTGACCCGTTTGTACAGAAAAACAACTTGTAAACTCTTGTAGGATCATTCTTAGCTCGTTTGAACATGAAAACAATTCATAGCAATTTAAGGCTTCATTCTTGACCCGTTCGAACTTGAAAACAACTTGTAGCTTCATTCTTGACCCGTTAGTACATGGAAACAACTTCTAAACTCTTGTAGGATCATTCTTAGCTCGTTTGAACATGAAAACAATTCGTTGCAATTTGAGCCTTCATTCTTGACTCGTTCGAACTTGAAAACAACTTGTAGCTTCATTCTTGACCCGTTAGTACATGGAAACAACTTGTAAACTCTTGTAGGATCATTCTGAGCTCGTTTGAACATGAAAACAATTCGTTGCAATTTGAGCCTTCATTCTTGACTCGTCTAACTTGAAAACAACTTGTAGCTTCATTGTTGACCCGTTTGTACATGGAAACAACTTGTAAACTCTTGTAGGATCATTCTTAGCTCGTTTGACCATGAAAACAATTCATAGCAATTTAAGGCTTCATTCTTGAGTCGTTGGAACTTGAAAACAACTTGTAGTTTCATTCTTGACCCGTTTGTACAGAAAAACAACTTGTAAACTCTTGTAGGATCATTCTTAGCTCGTTTGAACATGAAAACAATTCATAGCAATTTAAGGCTTCATTCTTGACTCGTTCGAACTTGAAAACAACTTGTAGCTTCATTCTTGACCCGTTAGTACATGGAAACAACTTCTAAACTCTTGTAGGATCATTCTTAGCTCGTTTGAACATGAAAACAATTCGTTGCAATTTGAGCCTTCATTTTTGACTCGTTCGAACTTGAAAACAACTTGTACCTTCATTCGTTTGTACATGGAAATAACTTGTAAACTCTTGTAGGATCATTCTTAGCTCGTTTGAACATGAAAACAATTCATAGCAATTTAAGGCTTCATTCTTGACTCGTTGGAACTTGAAAACAATTTGTAGCTTCATTCCTGACCCGTTTGTACATGGAAACAACTTCTAAACTCTTGTAGGATCATTCTTAGCTCGTTTGAACATGAAAACAATTCGTTGCAATTTGAGCCTTCATTCTTGACTCGTTCGAACTTGAAAACAACTTGTAGCTTCATTCTTGACCCGTTAGTACATGGAAACAACTTGTAAACTCTTGTAGGATCATTCTGAGCTCGTTTGAACATGAAAACAATTCATAGCAATTTAAGGCTTCATTCTTGACTCGTTCGAACATGAAAACAACTTGTAGCTTCATTCTTGACCCGTTTGTAAATGGAAACAACTTGTAAACCCTTGTAGGATCATTCTTAGCTCGTTTGAACATGAAAACAATTCATAACAATTTAAGGCTTCATTCTTGCATCGTTGGAACTTGAAAACAACTTGTAGTTTCATTCTTGACCCGTTTGTACAGAAAAACAACTTATAAACTCTTGTAGGATCATTCTTAGCTCGTTTGAACATGAAAACAATTCATAGCAATTTAAGGCTTAGTTCTTGACTCGTTCGAACTTGAAAACAACTTGTAGCTTCATTCTTGACCCGTTTGTACATGGAAAGAACTTGTAAACTCTTTTAGGATCATTCTTAACTCATTTGAACATGAAAATAAGTTGTAACAATTGGAGGCTTCATTCTTAACTCGTTCAAACTTGAAAACAACGTGTACCTTCATTCTTGACCCGTTTGTACATGGATACAACTTGTAAACTCTTGTAGGATCATTCTTAGCTCGTTTGAACATGAAAACAATTCGTTGCAATTTGAGCCTTCATTCTTGACTCGTTCGAACTTGAAAACAACTTGTAGCTTCATTCTTGACCCGTTAGTACATGGATACAACTTGTAAACTCTTGTAGGATCATTCTGAGCTCGTTTGAACATGAAAACAATTCGTTGCAATTTGAGTCTTCATTCTTGACTCGTCTAACTTGAAAACAACTTGTAGCTTCATTGTTGACCCGTTTGTACATGGAAACAACTTGTAAACTCTTGTAGGATCATTCTTAGCTCGTTTGACCATGAAAACAATTCATAGCAATTTAAGGCTTCATTCTTGAGTCGTTGGAACTTGAAAACAACTTGTAGTTTCATTCTTGACCCGTTTGTACAGAAAAACAACTTGTAAACTCTTGTAGGATCATTCTTAGCTCGTTTGAACATGAAAACAATTCATAGCAATTTAAGGCTTCATTCTTGACCCGTTCGAACTTGAAAACAACTTGTAGCTTCATTCTTGACCCGTTAGTACATGGAAACAACTTCTAAACTCTTGTAGGATCATTCTTAGCTCGTTTGAACATGAAAACAATTCGTTGCAATTTGAGCCTTCATTCTTGACTCGTTCGAACTTGAAAACAACTTGTAGCTTCATTCTTGACCCGTTAGTACATGGAAACAACTTGTAAACTCTTGTAGGATCATTCTGAGCTCGTTTGAACATGAAAACAATTCGTTGCAATTTGAGCCTTCATTCTTCACTCGTTCGAACTTGAAAACAACTTGTAGCTTCATTCTTGACCCGTTTGTAAATGGAAACAACTTGTAAACCCTTGTAGGATCATTCTTAGCTCGTTTGAAGATGAAAACAATTCATAACAATTTAAGGCTTCATTCTTGCATCGTTGGAACTTGAAAACAACTTGTAGTTTCATTCTTGACCCGTTTGTACAGAAAAACAACTTATAAACTCTTGTAGGATCATTCTTAGCTCGTTTGAACATGAAAACAATTCATAGCAATTTAAGGCTTAGTTCTTGACTCGTTCGAACTTGAAAACAACTTGTAGCTTCATTCTTGACCCGTTTGTACATGGAAACAACTTGTAAACTCTTTTAGGATCATTCTTAACTCATTTGAACATGAAAATAAGTTGTAACAATTGGAGGCTTCATTCTTAACTCGTTCTAACTTGAAAACAACGTGTACCTTCATTCTTGACCCGTTTGTACATGGATACAACTTGTAAACTCTTGTAGGATCATTCTTAGCTCGTTTGAACATGAAAACAATTCGTTGCAATTTGATCCTTCATTCTTGACTCGTTCGAACTTGAAAACAACTTGTAGCTTCATTCTTGACCCGTTAGTACATGGATACAACTTGTAAACTCTTGTAGGATCATTCTGAGCTCGTTTGAACATGAAAATAATTCGTTGCAATTTGAGTCTTCATTCTTGACTCGTCTAACTTGAAAACAACTTGTAGCTTCATTGTTGACCCGTTTGTACATGGAAACAACTTGTAAACTCTTGTAGGATCATTCTTAGCTCGTTTGACCATGAAAACAATTCATAGCAATTTAAGGCTTCATTCTTGAGTCGTTAGAACTTGAAAACAACTTGTAGTTTCATTCTTGACCCGTTTGTACAGAAAAACAACTTGTAAACTCTTGTAGGATCATTCTTAGCTCGTTTGAACATGAAAACAATTCATAGCAATTTAAGGCTTCATTCTTGACCCGTTCGAACTTGAAAACAACTTGTAGCTTCATTCTTGACCCGTTAGTACATGGAAACAACTTCTAAACTCTTGTAGGATCATTCTTAGCTCGTTTGAACATGAAAACAATTCGTTGCAATTTGAGCCTTCATTCTTGACTCGTTCGAACTTGAAAACAACTTGTAGCTTCATTCTTGACCCGTTAGTACATGGAAACAACTTGTAAACTCTTGTAGGATCATTCTGAGCTCGTTTGAACATGAAAACAATTCGTTGCAATTTGAGCCTTCATTCTTGACTCGTCTAACTTGAAAACAACTTGTAGCTTCATTGTTGACCCGTTTGTACATGGAAACAACTTGTAAACTCTTGTAGGATCATTCTTAGCTCGTTTGACCATGAAAACAATTCATAGCAATTTAAGGCTTCATTCTTGAGTCGTTGGAACTTGAAAACAACTTGTAGTTTCATTCTTGACCCGTTTGTACAGAAAAACAACTTGTAAACTCTTGTAGGATCATTCTTAGCTCGTTTGAACATGAAAACAATTCATAGCAATTTAAGGCTTCATTCTTGACTCGTTCGAACTTGAAAACAACTTGTAGCTTCATTCTTGACCCGTTAGTACATGGAAACAACTTCTAAACTCTTGTAGGATCATTCTTAGCTCGTTTGAACATGAAAACAATTCGTTGCAATTTGAGCCTTCATTCTTGACTTGTTCGAACTTGAAAACAACTTGTACCTTCATTCGTTTGTACATGGAAATAACTTGTAAACTCTTGTAGGATCATTCTTAGCTCGTTTGAACATGAAAACAATTCATAGCAATTTAAGGCTTCATTCTTGACTCGTTGGAACTTGAAAATAATTTGTAGCTTCATTCCTGACCCGTTTGTACATGGAAACAACTTCTAAACTCTTGTAGGATCATTCTTAGCTCGTTTGAACATGAAAACAATTCGTTGCAATTTGAGCCTTCATTCTTGACTCGTTCGAACTTGAAAACAACTTGTAGCTTCATTCTTGACCCGTTAGTACATGGAAACAACTTGTAAACTCTTGTAGGATCATTCTGAGCTCGTTTGAACATGAAAACAATTCATAGCAATTTAAGGCTTCATTCTTGACTCGTTCGAACATGAAAACAACTTGTAGCTTCATTCTTGACCCGTTTGTAAATGGAAACAACTTGTAAACCCTTGTAGGATCATTCTTAGCTCGTTTGAACATGAAAACAATTCATAACAATTTAAGGCTTCATTCTTGCATCGTTGGAACTTGAAAACAACTTGTAGTTTCATTCTTGACCCGTTTGTACAGAAAAACAACTTATAAACTCTTGTAGGATCATTCTTAGCTCGTTTGAACATGAAAACAATTCATAGCAATTTAAGGCTTAGTTCTTGACTCGTTCGAACTTGAAAACAACTTGTAGCTTCATTCTTGACCCGTTTGTACATGGAAAGAACTTGTAAACTCTTTTAGGATCATTCTTAACTCATTTGAACATGAAAATAAGTTGTAACAATTGGAGGCTTCATTCTTAACTCGTTCAAACTTGAAAACAACGTGTACCTTCATTCTTGACCCGTTTGTACATGGATACAACTTGTAAACTCTTGTAGAATCATTCTTAGCTCGTTTGAACATGAAAACAATTCGTTGCAATTTGAGCCTTCATTCTTGACTCGTTCGAACTTGAAAACAACTTGTAGCTTCATTCTTGACCCGTTAGTACATGGATACAACTTGTAAACTCTTGTAGGATCATTCTGAGCTCGTTTGAACATGAAAACAATTCGTTGCAATTTGAGTCTTCATTCTTGACTCGTCTAACTTGAAAACAACTTGTAGCTTCATTGTTGACCCGTTTGTACATGGAAACAACTTGTAAACTCTTGTAGGATCATTCTTAGCTCGTTTGACCATGAAAACAATTCATAGCAATTTAAGGCTTCATTCTTGAGTCGTTGGAACTTGAAAACAACTTGTAGTTTCATTCTTGACCCGTTTGTACAGAAAAACAACTTGTAAACTCTTGTAGGATCATTCTTAGCTCGTTTGAACATGAAAACAATTCATAGCAATTTAAGGCTTCATTCTTGACCCGTTCGAACTTGAAAACAACTTGTAGCTTCATTCTTGACCCGTTAGTACATGGAAACAACTTCTAAACTCTTGTAGGATCATTCTTAGCTCGTTTGAACATGAAAACAATTCGTTGCAATTTGAGCCTTCATTCTTGACTCGTTCGAACTTGAAAACAACTTGTAGCTTCATTCTTGACCCGTTAGTACATGGAAACAACTTGTAAACTCTTGTAGGATCATTCTGAGCTCGTTTGAACATGAAAACAATTCGTTGCAATTTGAGTCTTCATTCTTGACTCGTCTAACTTGAAAACAACTTGTAGCTTCATTGTTGACCCGTTTGTACATGGAAACAACTTGTAAACTCTTGTAGGATCATTCTTAGCTCGTTTGACCATGAAAACAATTCATAGCAATTTAAGGCTTCATTCTTGAGTCGTTGGAACTTGAAAACAACTTGTAGTTTCATTCTTGACCCGTTTGTACAGAAAAACAACTTGTAAACTCTTGTAGGATCATTCTTAGCTCGTTTGAACATGAAAACAATTCATAGCAATTTAAGGCTTCATTCTTGACTCGTTCGAACTTGAAAACAACTTGTAGCTTCATTCTTGACCCGTTAGTACATGGAAACAACTTCTAAACTCTTGTAGGATCATTCTTAGCTCGTTTGAACATGAAAACAATTCGTTGCAATTTGAGCCTTCATTCTTGACTCGTTCGAACTTGAAAACAACTTGTACCTTCATTCGTTTGTACATGGAAATAACTTGTAAACTCTTGTAGGATCATTCTTAGCTCGTTTGAACATGAAAACAATTCATAGCAATTTAAGGCTTCATTCTTGACTCGTTGGAACTTGAAAACAATTTGTAGCTTCATTCCTGACCCGTTTGTACATGGAAACAACTTCTAAACTCTTGTAGGATCATTCTTAGCTCGTTTGAACATGAAAACAATTCGTTGCAATTTGAGCCTTCATTCTTGACTCGTTCGAACTTGAAAACAACTTGTAGCTTCATTCTTGACCCGTTAGTACATGGAAACAACTTGTAAACTCTTGTAGGATCATTCTGAGCTCGTTTGAACATGAAAACAATTCATAGCAATTTAAGGCTTCATTCTTGACTCGTTCGAACATGAAAACAACTTGTAGCTTCATTCTTGACCCGTTTGTAAATGGAAACAACTTGTAAACCCTTGTAGGATCATTCTTAGCTCGTTTGAACATGAAAACAATTCATAACAATTTAAGGCTTCATTCTTGCATCGTTGGAACTTGAAAACAACTTGTAGTTTCATTCTTGACCCGTTTGTACAGAAAAACAACTTATAAACTCTTGTAGGATCATTCTTAGCTCGTTTGAACATGAAAACAATTCATAGCAATTTAAGGCTTAGTTCTTGACTCGTTCGAACTTGAAAACAACTTGTAGCTTCATTCTTGACCCGTTTGTACATGGAAAGAACTTGTAAACTCTTTTAGGATCATTCTTAACTCATTTGAACATGAAAATAAGTTGTAACAATTGGAGGCTTCATTCTTAACTCGTTCAAACTTGAAAACAACGTGTACCTTCATTCTTGACCCGTTTGTACATGGATACAACTTGTAAACTCTTGTAGGATCATTCTTAGCTCGTTTGAACATGAAAACAATTCGTTGCAATTTGAGCCTTCATTCTTGACTCGTTCGAACTTGAAAACAACTTGTAGCTTCATTCTTGACCCGTTAGTACATGGATACAACTTGTAAACTCTTGTAGGATCATTCTGAGCTCGTTTGAACATGAAAACAATTCGTTGCAATTTGAGTCTTCATTCTTGACTCGTCTAACTTGAAAGCAACTTGTAGCTTCATTGTTGACCCGTTTGTACATGGAAACAACTTGTAAACTCTTGTAGGATCATTCTTAGCTCGTTTGACCATGAAAACAATTCATAGCAATTTAAGGCTTCATTCTTGAGTCGTTGGAACTTGAAAACAACTTGTAGTTTCATTCTTGACCCGTTTGTACAGAAAAACAACTTGTAAACTCTTGTAGGATCATTCTTAGCTCGTTTGAACATGAAAACAATTCATAGCAATTTAAGGCTTCATTCTTGACCCGTTCGAACTTGAAAACAACTTGTAGCTTCATTCTTGACCCGTTAGTACATGGAAACAACTTCTAAACTCTTGTAGGATCATTCTTAGCTCGTTTGAACATGAAAACAATTCGTTGCAATTTGAGCCTTCATTCTTGACTCGTTCGAACTTGAAAACAACTTGTAGCTTCATTCTTGACCCGTTAGTACATGGAAACAACTTGTAAACTCTTGTAGGATCATTCTGAGCTCGTTTGAACATGAAAACAATTCGTTGCAATTTGAGCCTTCATTCTTGACTCGTCTAACTTGAAAACAACTTGTAGCTTCATTGTTGACCCGTTTGTACATGGAAACAACTTGTAAACTCTTGTAGGATCATTCTTAGCTCGTTTGACCATGAAAACAATTCATAGCAATTTAAGGCTTCATTCTTGAGTCGTTGGAACTTGAAAACAACTTGTAGTTTCATTCTTGACCCGTTTGTACAGAAAAACAACTTGTAAACTCTTGTAGGATCATTCTTAGCTCGTTTGAACATGAAAACAATTCATAGCAATTTAAGGCTTCATTCTTGACTCGTTCGAACTTGAAAACAACTTGTAGCTTCATTCTTGACCCGTTAGTACATGGAAACAACTTCTAAACTCTTGT
The DNA here is from genome assembly GCA_028671895.1 of Oenanthe sinensis. Lineage (NCBI taxonomy): Eukaryota > Viridiplantae > Streptophyta > Magnoliopsida > Apiales > Apiaceae > Oenanthe > Oenanthe sinensis. Next base: position 28,347,636 of record CM053799.1, on the reverse strand, counting down.
AGGATCATTCTTAGCTCGTTTGAACATGAAAACAATTCGTTGCAATTTGAGCCTTCATTCTTGACTCGTTCGAACTTGAAAACAACTTGTACCTTCATTCGTTTGTACATGGAAATAACTTGTAAACTCTTGTAGGATCATTCTTAGCTCGTTTGAACATGAAAACAATTCATAGCAATTTAAGGCTTCATTCTTGACTCGTTGGAACTTGAAAACAATTTGTAGCTTCATTCCTGACCCGTTTGTACATTGAAACAACTTCTAAACTCTTGTAGGATCATTCTTAGCTCGTTTGAACATGAAAACAATTCGTTGCAATTTGAGCCTTCATTCTTGACTCGTTCGAACTTGAAAACAACTTGTAGCTTCATTCTTGACCCGTTAGTACATGGAAACAACTTGTAAACTCTTGTAGGATCATTCTGAGCTCGTTTGAACATGAAAACAATTCATAGCAATTTAAGGCTTCATTCTTGACTCGTTCGAACATGAAAACAACTTGTAGCTTCATTCTTGACCCGTTTGTAAATGGAAACAACTTGTAAACCCTTGTAGGATCATTCTTAGCTCGTTTGAACATGAAAACAATTCATAACAATTTAAGGCTTCATTCTTGCATCGTTGGAACTTGAAAACAACTTGTAGTTTCATTCTTGACCCGTTTGTACAGAAAAACAACTTATAAACTCTTGTAGGATCATTCTTAGCTCGTTTGAACATGAAAACAATTCATAGCAATTTAAGGCTTAGTTCTTGACTCGTTCGAACATGAAAACAACTTGTAGCTTCATTCTTGACCCGTTTGTACATGGAAAGAACTTGTAAACTCTTTTAGGATCATTCTTAACTCATTTGAACATGAAAATAAGTTGTAACAATTGGAGGCTTCATTCTTAACTCGTTCAAACTTGAAAACAACGTGAACCTTCATTCTTGACCCGTTTGTACATGGATACAACTTGTAAACTCTTGTAGGATCATTCTTAGCTCGTTTGAACATGAAAACAATTCGTTGCAATTTGAGCCTTCATTCTTGACTCGTTCGAACTTGAAAACAACTTGTAGCTTCATTCTTGACCCGTTAGTACATGGATACAACTTGTAAACTCTTGTAGGATCATTCTGAGCTCGTTTGAACATGAAAACAATTCGTTGCAATTTGAGTCTTCATTCTTGACTCGTCTAACTTGAAAACAACTTGTAGCTTCATTGTTGACCCGTTTGTACATGGAAACAACTTGTAAACTCTTGTAGGATCATTCTTAGCTCGTTTGACCATGAAAACAATTCATAGCAATTTAAGGCTTCATTCTTGAGTCGTTGGAACTTGAAAACAACTTGTAGTTTCATTCTTGACCCGTTTGTACAGAAAAACAACTTGTAAACTCTTGTAGGATCATTCTTAGCTCGTTTGAACATGAAAACAATTCATAGCAATTTAAGGCTTCATTCTTGACTCGTTCGAACTTGAAAACAACTTGTAGCTTCATTCTTGACCCGTTAGTACATGGATACAACTTGTAAACTCTTGTAGGATCATTCTGAGCTCGTTTGAACATGAAAACAATTCGTTGCAATTTGAGTCTTCATTCTTGACTCGTCTAACTTGAAAACAACTTGTAGCTTCATTGTTGACCCGTTTGTACATGGAAACAACTTGTAAACTCTTGTAGGATCATTCTTAGCTCGTTTGACCATGAAAACAATTCATAGCAATTTAAGGCTTCATTCTTGAGTCGTTGGAACTTGAAAACAACTTGTAGTTTCATTCTTGACCCGTTTGTACAGAAAAACAACTTGTAAACTCTTGTAGGATCATTCTTAGCTCGTTTGAACATGAAAACAATTCATAGCAATTTAAGGCTTCATTCTTGACTCGTTCGAACTTGAAAACAACTTGTAGCTTCATTCTTGACCCGTTAGTACATGGAAACAACTTCTAAACTCTTGTAGGATCATTCTTAGCTCGTTTGAACATGAAAACAATTCGTTGCAATTTGAGCCTTCATTCTTGACTCGTTCGAACTTGAAAACAACTTGTAGCTTCATTCTTGACCCGTTAGTACATGGAAACAACTTGTAAACTCTTGTAGGATCATTCTGAGCTCGTTTGAACATGAAAACAATTCGTTGCAATTTGAGCCTTCATTCTTGACTCGTCTAACTTGAAAACAACTTGTAGCTTCATTATTGACCCGTTTGTACATGGAAACAACTTGTAAACTCTTGTAGGATCATTCTTAGCTCGTTTGACCATGAAAACAATTCATAGCAATTTAAGGCTTCATTCTTGAGTCGTTGGAACTTGAAAACAACTTGTAGTTTCATTCTTGACCCGTTTGTACAGAAAAACAACTTGTAAACTCTTGTAGGATCATTCTTAGCTCGTTTGAACATGAAAACAATTCATAGCAATTTAAGGCTTCATTCTTGACTCGTTCGAACTTGAAAACAACTTGTAGCTTCATTCTTGACCCGTTAGTACATGGAAACAACTTCTAAACTCTTGTAGGATCATTCTTAGCTCGTTTGAACATGAAAACAATTCGTTGCAATTTGAGCCTTCATTCTTGACTCGTTCGAACTTGAAAACAACTTGTACCTTCATTCGTTTGTACATGGAAATAACTTGTAAACTCTTGTAGGATCATTCTTAGCTCGTTTGAACATGAAAACAATTCATAGCAATTTAAGGCTTCATTCTTGACTCGTTGGAACTTGAAAACAATTTGTAGCTTCATTCCTGACCCGTTTGTACATGGAAACAACTTCTAAACTCTTGTAGGATCATTCTTAGCTCGTTTGAACATGAAAACAATTCGTTGCAATTTGAGCCTTCATTCTTGACTCGTTCGAACTTGAAAACAACTTGTAGCTTCATTCTTGACCCGTTAGTACATGGAAACAACTTGTAAACTCTTGTAGGATCATTCTGAGCTCGTTTGAACATGAAAACAATTCGTTGCAATTTGAGCCTTCATTCTTGACTCGTCTAACTTGAAAACAACTTGTAGCTTCATTGTTGACCCGTTTGTACATGGAAACAACTTGTAAACTCTTGTGGGATCATTCTTAGCTCGTTTGACCATGAAAACAATTCATAGCAATTTAAGGCTTCATTCTTGAGTCGTTGGAACTTCAAAACAACTTGTAGTTTCATTCTTGACCCGTTTGTCCAGAAAAACAACTTGTAAACTCTTGTAGGATCATTCTTAGCTCGTTTGAACATGAAAACAATTCATAGCAATTTAAGGCTTCATTCTTGACTCGTTCGAACTTGAAAACAACTTGTAGCTTCATTCTTGACCCGTTAGTACATGGAAACAACTTCTAAACTCTTGTAGGATCATTCTTAGCTCGTTTGAACATGAAAACAATTCGTTGCAATTTGAGCTTTCATTCTTGACTCGTTCGAACTTGAAAACAACTTGTACCTTCATTCGTTTGTACATGGAAATAACTTGTAAAATCTTGTAGGATCATTCTTAGCTCGTTTGAACATGAAAACAATTCATAGCAATTTAAGGCTTCATTCTTGACTCGTTGGAACTTGAAAACAATTTGTAGCTTCATTCCTGACCCGTTTGTACATGGAAAGAACTTGTAAAGTCTTTTAGGATCATTCTGAGCTCGTTTGAACATGAAAACAATTCGTTGCAATTTGAGCCTTCATTCTTGACTCGTCTAACTTGAAAACAACTTGTAGCTTCATTGTTGACCCGTTTGTACATGGAAACAACTTGTAAACTCTTGTAGGATCATTCTTAGCTCGTTTGACCATGAAAACAATTCATAGCAATTTAAGGCTTCATTCTTGAGTCGTTGGAACTTGAAAACAACTTATAGTTTCATTCTTGACCCGTTTGTACAGAAAAACAACTTGTAAACTCTTATAGGATCATTCTTAGCTCGTTTGAACATGAAAACAATTCATAGCAATTTAAGGCTTCATTCTTGACTCGTTCGAACTTGAAAACAACTTGTAGCTTCATTCTTGACCCGTTAGTACATGGAAACAACTTCTAAACTCTTGTAGGATCATTCTTAGCTCGTTTGAACATGAAAACAATTCGTTGCAATTTGAGCCTTCATTCTTGACTCGTTCGAACTTGAAAACAACTTGTACCTTCACTCGTTTGTACATGGAAATAACTTGTAAACTCTTGTAGGATCATTCTTAGCTCGTTTGAACATGAAAATAATTCATAGCAATTTAAGGCTTCATTCTTGACTCATTGGAACTTGAAAACAATTTGTAGCTTCATTCCTGACCCGTTTGTACATGGAAAGAACTTGTAAACTCTTTTAGGATCATTCTGAGCTCGTTTGAACATGAAAACAATTCGTTGCAATTTGAGCCTTCATTCTTCACTCGTTCAAACTTGAAAACAACTTGTATCTTCATTCTTGACCCGTTTGTACATGGATACAACTTGTAAACTCTTGTAGGATCATTCTGAGCTCGTTTGAACATGAAAACAATTCGTTGCAATTTGAGCCTTCATTCTTGACTCGTCTAACTTGAAAACAACTTGTAGCTTCATTGTTGACCCGTTTGTACATGGAAACAACTTGTAAACTCTTGTAGGATCATTCTTAGCTCGTTTGACCATGAAAACAATTCATAGCAATTTAAGGCTTCATTCTTGAGTCGTTGGAACTTGAAAACAACTTGTAGTTTCATTCTTGACCCGTTTGTACAGAAAAACAACTTGTAAACTCTTGTAGTATCATTCTTAGCTCGTTTGAACATGAAAACAATTCATAGCAATTTAAGGCTTCATTCTTGACTCGTTCGAACTTGAAAACAACTTGTAGCTTCATTCTTGACCCGTTAGTACATGGAAACAACTTCTAAACTCTTGTAGGATCATTCTTAGCTCGTTTGAACATGAAAACAATTCGTTGCAATTTGAGCCTTCATTCTTGACTCGTTCGAACTTGAAAACAACTTGTACCTTCATTCGTTTGTACATGGAAATAACTTGTAAACTCTTGTAGGATCATTCTTAGCTCGTTTGAACATGAAAACAATTCATAACAATTTAAGGCTTCATTCTTGCATCGTTGGAACTTGAAAACAACTTGTAGTTTCATTCTTGACCCGTTTGTACAGAAAAACAACTTATAAACTCTTGTAGGATCATTCTTAGCTCGTTTGAACATGAAAACAATTCATAGCAATTTAAGGCTTAGTTCTTGACTCGTTCGAACTTGAAAACAACTTGTAGCTTCATTCTTGACCCGTTTGTACATGGAAACAACTTGTAAACTCTTTTAGGATCATTCTTAACTCATTTGAACATGAAAATAAGTTGTAACAATTGGAGGCTTCATTCTTAACTCGTTCAAACTTGAAAACAACTTGTACCTTCATTCTTGACCCGTTTGTACATGGATACAACTTGTAAACTCTTGTAGGATCATTCTTAGCGTGTTTGAACATGAAAACAATTCGTTGCAATTTGAGCCTTCATTCTTGACTCGTTCGAACTTGAAAACAACTTGTACCTTCATTCTTGACCCGTTAGTACATGGAAACAACTTGTAAACTCTTGTAGGATCATTCTTAACTCATTTGAACATGAAAACAATTCGTTGCAATTTGGGCCTTCATTCTTGACTCGTTCAAACTTGAAAACAACTTGTACCTTCATTCTTGACCCGTTTGTACATGGATACAACTTGTAAACTCTTGTAGGATCATTCTTATCTCGTTTGAACATGAAAACAATTCGTTGCAATTTGAGCCTTCATTCTTGACTCGTTCGAACTTGAAAACAACTTGTAGCTTCATTCTTGACCCGTTAGTACATGGAAACAACTTGTAAACTCTTGTAGGATCATTCTTAACTCATTTGAACAAGAAAACAATTCGATGCAATTTGGGCCTTCATTCTTGACTCGTTCGAACTTGAAAACAACTTGTAGCTTCATTGTTGACCTGTTTGTACATGGAAACAACTTGTAAACTCTTGTAGTATCATTCTTAGCTCGTTTGACCATGAAAACAATTCATAGCAATTTAAGGCTTCATTCTTGAGTCGTTGGAACTTGAAAACAACTTGTAGTTTCATTCTTGACCCGTTTGTACAGAAAAACAACTTGTAAACTCTTGTAGGATCAGTCTTAGCTCGTTTGAACATGAAAACAATTCATAGCAATTTAAGGCTTCATTCTTGACTCGTTCGAACTTGAAAACAACTTGTAGCTTCATTCTTGACCCGTTTGTACAGAAAAACAACTTGTAAACTCTTGTAGTATCATTCTTAGCTCGTTTGAACATGAAAACAATTCATAGCAATTTAAGGCTTCATTCTTGACTCGTTCGAACTTGAAAACAACTTGTAGCTTCATTCTTGACCCGTTAGTACATGGAAACAACTTCTAAACTCTTGTAGGATCATTCTTAGCTCGTTTGAACATGAAAACAATTCGTTGCAATTTGAGCCTTCATTCTTGACTCGTTCGAACTTGAAAACAACTTGTACCTTCATTCGTTTGTACATGGAAATAACTTGTAAACTCTTGTAGGATCATTCTTAGCTCGTTTGAACATGAAAACAATTCATAACAATTTAAGGCTTCATTCTTGCATCGTTGGAACTTGAAAACAACTTGTAGTTTCATTCTTGACCCGTTTGTACAGAAAAACAACTTATAAACTCTTGTAGGATCATTCTTAGCTCGTTTGAACATGAAAACAATTCATAGCAATTTAAGGCTTAGTTCTTGACTCGTTCGAACTTGAAAACAACTTGTAGCTTCATTCTTGACCCGTTTGTACATGGAAACAACTTGTAAACTCTTTTAGGATCATTCTTAACTCATTTGAACATGAAAATAAGTTGTAACAATTGGAGGCTTCATTCTTAACTCGTTCAAACTTGAAAACAACTTGTACCTTCATTCTTGACCCGTTTGTACATGGATACAACTTGTAAACTCTTGTAGGATCATTCTTAGCGTGTTTGAACATGAAAACAATTCGTTGCAATTTGAGCCTTCATTCTTGACTCGTTCGAACTTGAAAACAACTTGTACCTTCATTCTTGACCCGTTAGTACATGGAAACAACTTGTAAACTCTTGTAGGATCATTCTTAACTCATTTGAACATGAAAACAATTCGTTGCAATTTGGGCCTTCATTCTTGACTCGTTCAAACTTGAAAACAACTTGTACCTTCATTCTTGACCCGTTTGTACATGGATACAACTTGTAAACTCTTGTAGGATCATTCTTATCTCGTTTGAACATGAAAACAATTCGTTGCAATTTGAGCCTTCATTCTTGACTCGTTCGAACTTGAAAACAACTTGTAGCTTCATTCTTGACCCGTTAGTACATGGAAACAACTTGTAAACTCTTGTAGGATCATTCTTAACTCATTTGAACAAGAAAACAATTCGATGCAATTTGGGCCTTCATTCTTGACTCGTTCGAACTTGAAAACAACTTGTAGCTTCATTGTTGACCTGTTTGTACATGGAAACAACTTGTAAACTCTTGTAGTATCATTCTTAGCTCGTTTGACCATGAAAACAATTCATAGCAATTTAAGGCTTCATTCTTGAGTCGTTGGAACTTGAAAACAACTTGTAGTTTCATTCTTGACCCGTTTGTACAGAAAAACAACTTGTAAACTCTTGTAGGATCAGTCTTAGCTCGTTTGAACATGAAAACAATTCATAGCAATTTAAGGCTTCATTCTTGACTCGTTCGAACTTGAAAACAACTTGTAGCTTCATTCTTGACCCGTTAGTACATGGAAACAACTTCTAAACTCTTGTAGGATCATTCTTAGCTCGTTTGAACATGAAAACAATTCGTTGCAATTTGAGCCTTCATTCTTGACTCGTTCGAACTTGAAAACAACTTGTACCTTCATTCGTTTGTACATGGAAATAACTTGTAAACTCTTGTAGGATCATTCTTAGCTCGTTTGAACATGAAAACAATTCATAGCAATTTAAGGCTTCATTTTGACTCGTTGGAACTTGAAAACAATTTGTAGCTTCATTCCTGACCCGTTTGTACATGGAAAGAACTTGTAAACTCTTTTAGGATCATTCTTAACTCATTTGAACATAAAACTAAGTTGTAACAATTGGAGGCTTCATTCTTAACTCGTTCAAACTTGAAAACAACTTGTATCTTCATTCTTGACCCGTTTGTACATGGATACAACTTGTAAACTCTTGTAGGATCATTCTGAGCTCGTTTGAACATGAAAACAATTCGTTGCAATTTGAGCCTTCATTCTTGACTCGTTTAACTTGAAAACAACTTGTAGCTTCATTGTTGACCCGTTTGTACATGGAAACAACTTGTAAACTCTTGTAGGATCATTCTTAGCTCGTTTGACCATGAAAACAATTCAAAGCAATTTAAGGCTTCATTCTTGAGTCGTTGGAACTTGAAAACAACTTGTAGTTTCATTCTTGACCCGTTTGTACAGAAAAACAACATGTAAACTCTTGTAGGATCATTCTTAGCTCGTTTGAACATGAAAACAATTCATAGCAATTTAAGGCTTCATTCTTGACTCGTTCGAACTTGAAAACAACTTGTAGCTTCATTCTTGACCCGTTTGTACATGGAAACAACTTGTAAACTCTTTTAGGATCATTCTTAACTCATTTGAACATGAAAATAAGTTGTAAGAATTTGAGCCTTCATTCTTGACTCGTTCGAACATGAAAACAACTTGTAGCTTCATTCTTGACCCGTTTGTACATGGAAACAACTTGTAAACTCTTGTAGGATCATTCTTAGCTCGTTTGAACTTGAAAAAAATTCATAGCAATTTAAGGCTTCATTCTTGACTCGTTCGAAGTTGAAAACAACTTGTAGCTTCATTCTTGACCCGTTTGTACATGGAAAGAACTTGTAAACTCTTTTAGGATCATTCTTAACTCATTTGAACATGAAACAAAGTTGTAACAATTGGAGGCTTCATTCTTAACTCGTTCAAACTTGAAAACAACTTGTATCTTCATTCTTGACCCGTTTGTACATGGATACAACTTGTAAACTCTTGTAGGATCATTCTAAGCTCGTTTGAACATGAAAACAATTCGTTGCAATTTGAGCCTTCATTCTTGACTCGTTCGAACTTGAAAACAACTTGTAGCTTCATTCTTGACCCGTTTGTACATGGAAACAACTTGTAAACTCTTGTAGGATCATTCTTAGCTCGTTTGAACATGAAAACAATTCATAGCATTTTAAGGCTTCATTCTTGACTCGTTGGAACTTGAAAACAACCTATAGTTTCATTCTTGACCCGTTTGTACAGAAAAACAACTTGTAAACTCTTGTAGGATCAGTCTTAGCTCGTTTGAACATGAAAACAATTCATAGCAATTTAAGGCTTCATTCTTGACTCGTTCGAACTTGAAAACAACTTGTAGCTTCATTCTTGACCCGTTTGTTCATGGAAACAACTTGTAAACTCTTTTAGGATCATTCTTAACTCATTTGAACATGAAAATAAGTTGTAACAATTGGAGGCTTCATTCTTAACTCGTTCAAACTTGAAAACAACTTGTATCTTCATTCTTGACCCGTTTGTACATAGATATAACTTGTAAACTCTTGTAGGATCATTCTTAGCTTGTTTGAACATGAAAACAATTCGTTGCAATTTGAGCCTTCATTCTTGACTCGTTCGAACTTGAAAACAACACGTACCTTCATTCTTGACCCGTTAGTACATGGAAACAACTTCTAAACTCTTGTAGGATCATTCTTAGCTCGTTTGAACATGAAAACAATTCGTTGCAATTTGAGCCTTCATTCTTGACTCGTTTGAACTTGAAAACAACTTGTAGCTTCATTCGTTTGTACATGGAAACAACTTGTAAACTCTTGTAGGATCATTCTTAGGTCGTTTGAACATGAAAAAAATTCATAGCAATTTAAGGCTTCATTCTTGACTCGTTGGAACTTGAAAACAATTTGTAGCTTCATTCTTGACCCGTTTGTACATGGAAAGAACCTGTAAACTCTTTTAGGATCATTCTTAACTCATTTGAACATGAAACTAAGTTGTAACAATTGGAGGCTTCATTCTTAACTCGTTCAAACTTGAAAACAATTTGTATCTTCATTCTTGACCCGTTTGTACATGGATACAACTTGTAAACTCTTGTAGGATCATTCTGAGCTCGTTTGAACATGAAAACAATTCGTTGCAATTTGAGCCTTCATTCTTGACTCGTCTAACTTGAAAACAACTTGTAGCTTCATTGTTGACCCGTTTGTACATGGAAACAACTTGTAAACTCTTGTAGGATCATTCTTAGCTCGTTTGACCATGAAAACAATTCATAGCAATTTAAGGCTTCATTCTTGAGTCGTTGGAACTTGAAAACAACTTGTAGTTTCATTCTTGACCCGTTTGTACAGAAAAACAACTTGTAAACTCTTGTAGGATCATTCTTAGCTCGTTTGAACATGAAAACAATTCATAGCAATTTAAGGCTTCATTCTTGACTCGTTCGAACTTGAAAACAACTTGTAGCTTCATTCTTGACCCGTTTGTACATGGAAACAACTTGTAAACTCTTTTAGGATCATTCTTAACTCATTTGAACATGAAAATAAGTTGTAACAATTTGAGCCTTCATTCTTGACTCGTTCGAACATGAAAACAACTTGTAGCTTCATTCTTGACCCGTTTGTACATGGAAACAACTTGTAAACTCTTGTAGGATCATTCTTAGCTCGTTTGAACTTGAAAAAAATTCATAGCAATTTAAGGCTTCATTCTTGACTTGTTCGAACTTGAAAACAACTTGTAGCTTCATTCTTGACCCGTTTGTACATGGAAAGAACTTGTAAACTCTTTTAGGATCATTCTTAACTCATTTGAACATGAAACAAAGTTGTAACAATTGGAGGCTTCATTCTTAACTCGTTCAAACTTGAAAACAACTTGTATCTTCATTCTTGACCCGTTTGTACATGGATACAACTTGTAAACTCTTGTAGGATCATTCTAAGCTCGTTTGAACATGAAAACAATTCGTTGCAATTTGAGCCTTCATTCTTGACTCGTTCGAACTTGAAAACAACTTGTAGCTTCATTCTTGACCCGTTTGTACATGGAAACAACTTGTAAACTCTTGTAGGATCATTCTTAGCTCGTTTGAACATGAAAACAATTCATAGCATTTTAAGGCTTCATTCTTGACTCGTTGGAACTTGAAAACAACCTGTAGTTTCATTCTTGACCCGTTTGTACAGAAAAACAACTTGTAAACTCTTGTAGGATCAGTCTTAGCTCGTTTGAACATGAAAACAATTCATAGCAATTTAAGGCTTCATTCTTGACTCGTTCGAACTTGAAAACAACTTGTAGCTTCATTCTTGACCCGTTTGTTCATGGAAACAACTTGTAAACTCTTTTAGGATCATTCTTAACTCATTTGAACATGAAAATAAGTTGTAACAATTGGAGGCTTCATTCTTAACTCGTTCAAACTTGAAAACAACTTGTATCTTCATTCTTGACCCGTTTGTACATAGATATAACTTGTAAACTCTTGTAGGATCATTCTTAGCTTGTTTGAACATGAAAACAATTCGTTGCAATTTGAGCCTTCATTCTTGACTCGTTCGAACTTGAAAACAACACGTACCTTCATTCTTGACCCGTTAGTACATGGAAACAACTTCTAAACTCTTGTAGGATAATTCTTAGCTCGTTTGAACATGAAAACAATTCGTTGCAATTTGAGCCTTCATTCTTGACTCGTTTGAACTTGAAAACAACTTGTAGCTTCATTCGTTTGTACATGGAAACAACTTGTAAACTCTTGTAGGATCATTCTTAGCTCGTTTGAACATGAAAAAAATTCATAGCAATTTAAGGCTTCATTCTTGACTCGTTGGAACTTGAAAACAATTTGTAGCTTCATTCTTGACCCGTTTGTACATGGAAAGAACTTGTAAACTCTTTTAGGATCATTCTTAACTCATTTGAACATGAAACTAAGTTGTAACAATTGGAGGCTTCATTCTTAACTCGTTCAAACTTGAAAACAACTTGTATCTTCATTCTTGACCCGTTTGTACATGGATACAACTTGTAAACTCTTGTAGGATCATTCTTAGCTCGTTTGAACATGAAAACAATTCGTTGCAATTTGAGCCTTCATTCTTGACTCGTCTAACTTGAAAACAACTTGTAGCTTCATTATTGACCCGTTTGTACATGGAAACAACTTGTAAACTCTTGTAGGATCATTCTTAGCTCGTTTGACCATGAAAACAATTCATAGCAATTTAAGGCTTCATTCTTGAGTCGTTGGAACTTGAAAACAACTTGTAGTTTCATTCTTGACCCGTTTGTACAGAAAAACAACTTGTAAACTCTTGTAGGATCATTCTTAGCTCGTTTGAACATGAAAACAATTCATAGCAATTTAAGGCTTCATTCTTGACTCGTTCGAACTTGAAAACAACTTGTAGCTTCATTCTTGACCCGTTTGTACATGGAAACAACTTGTAAACTCTTTTAGGATCATTCTTAACTCATTTGAACATGAAAATAAGTTGTAACAATTTGAGCCTTCATTCTTGACTCGTTCGAACTTGAAAACAACTTGTAGCTTCATTCTTGACCCGTTTGTACATGGAAACAACTTGTAAACTCTTGTAGGATCATTCTTAGCTCGTTTGAACATGAAAAAAATTCATAGCAATTTAAGGCTTCATTCTTGACTCGTTGGAACTTGAAAACAATTTGTAGCTTAATTCTTGACCCGTTTGTACATGGAAAGAACTTGTAAACTCTTTTAGGATCATTCTTAACTCATTTGAACATGAAACTAAGTTGTAACAATTGGAGGCTTCATTCTTAACTCGTTCAAACTTGAAAACAACTTGTATCTTCATTCTTGACCCGTTTGTACATGGATACAACTTGTAAACTCTTGTAGGATCATTCTTAGCTCGTTTGAACATGAAAACAATTTGTTGCAATTTGAGCCTTCATTCTTGACTCGTCTAACTTGAAAACAACTTGTAGCTTCATTGTTGACCCGTTTGTACATGGAAACAACTTGTAAACTCTTGTAGGATCATTCTTAGCTCGTTTGAACATGAAAACAATTTGTTGCAATTTGAGCCTTCATTCTTGACTCGTCTAACTTGAAAACAACTTGTAGCTTCATTGTTGACCCGTTTGTACATGGAAACAACTTGTAAACTCTTGTAGGATCATTCTTAGCTCGTTTGAACATGAAAACAATTCCTTGCAATTTGAGCCTTCATTCTTCACTCGTTCGAACTTGAAAACAACTTGTAGCTTCATTCTTGACCCGTTTGTACATGGAAACAACTTTTAAACTCTTGTAGGATCATTCTTAGCTCGTTTGAACATGAAAACAATTCATAGCAATTTAAGGCTTCATTCTTGCTCGTTCGAACATGAAAACAACTTGTAGCTTCATTCTTGACCCGTTTGTACATGGAAACAACTTGTAAACCCTTGTAGGATCATTCTTAGCTCGTTTGAACATGAAAAGAATTCATAGCAATTTAAGGCTTCATTCTTGAGTCGTTGGAACTTGAAAACAACTTGTAGTTTCATTCTTGACCCGTTTGTACAGAAAAACAACTTATAAACTCTTGTAGGATCATTCTTAGCTCGTTTGAACATGAAAACAATTCATTGCAATTTAAGGCTTCATTCTTGACTCGTTCGAACTTGGAAACAACTTGTATCTTCATTCTTGACCCGTTTGTACATGGATATAACTTGTAAACCCTTGTAGGATCATTCTTCGCTTGTTTGAACATGAAAACAATTCGTTGCAATTTGAGCCTTCATTCTTGACTCGTTCGAACTTGAAAACAACATGTACCTTCATTCTTGACCCGTTAGTACATGGAAACAACTTCTAGACTCTTGTAGGATCATTCTTAGCTCGTTTGAACATGAAAACAATTCATTGCAATTTGAGCCTTCATTCTTGACTCGTTCGAACTTGAAAACAACTTGTAGCTTCATTCGTTTGTACATGGAAACAACTTGTAAACTCTTGTAGGATCATTCTTAGCTCGTTTGAACATGAAAACAATTCATAGCAATTTAAGGCTTCATTCTTGACTCGTTGGAACTTGAAAACAATTTGTAGCTTCATTCTTGACCCGTTTGTACATGGAAAGAACTTGTAAACTCTTTTAGGATCATTCTTAACTCATTTGAACATGAAACTAAGTTGTAACAATTGGAGGCTTCATTCTTAACTCGTTCAAACTTGAAAACAACTTGTATCTTCATTCTTGACCCGTTTTTACATGGATATAACTTGTAAACTCTTGTAGGATCATTCTTAGCTCGTTTGAACATGAAAACAATTCGTTGCAATTTGAGCCTTCATTCTTGACTAATCTAACTTGAAAACAACTTGTAGCTTCATTGTTGACCCGTTTGTATATGGAAACAACTTGTAAACTCTTGTAGGATCATTCTTAGCTCGTTTGACCATGAAAACAATTCATAGCAATTTAAGGCTTCATTCTTGAGTCGTTGGAACTTCAAAACAACTTGTAGTTTCATTCTTGACCCGTTTGTACAGAAAAACAACTTGTAAACTCTTGTAGGATCATTCTTAGCTCGTTTGAACATGAAAACAATTCATTGCAATTTAAGGCTTCATTCTTGACTCGTTCGAACTTGAAAACAACTTGTAGCTTCATTCTTGACCCGTTTGTACATGGAAACAACTTGTAAACTCTTTTAGGATCATTCTTAACTCATTTGAACATGAAAATAAGTTGTAACAATTTGAGCCTTCATTCTTGACTCGTTCGAACTTGAAAACAACTTGTAGCTTCATTCTTGACCCGTTTGTACATGGAAACAACTTGTAAACTCTTGTAGGATCATTCTTAGCTCGTTTGAACATGAAAAAAATTCATAGCAATTTAAGGCTTCATTCTTGACTCGTTGGAACTTGAAAACAATTTGTAGCTTAATTCTTGACCCGTTTGTACATGGAAAGAACTTGTAAACTCTTTTAGGATCATTCTTAACTCATTTGAACATGAAACTAAGTTGTAACAATTGGAGGCTTCATTCTTAACTCGTTCAAACTTGAAAACAACTTGTATCTTCATTCTTGACCCGTTTGTACATGGATACAACTTGTAAACTCTTGTAGGATCATTCTTAGCTCGTTTGAACATGAAAACAATTTGTTGCAATTTGAGCCTTCATTCTTGACTCGTCTAACTTGAAAACAACTTGTAGCTTCATTGTTGACCCGTTTGTACATGGAAACAACTTGTAAACTCTTGTAGGATCATTCTTAGCTCGTTTGAACATGAAAACAATTTGTTGCAATTTGAGCCTTCATTCTTGACTCGTCTAACTTGAAAACAACTTGTAGCTTCATTGTTGACCCGTTTGTACATGGAAACAACTTGTAAACTCTTGTAGGATCATTCTTAGCTCGTTTGAACATGAAAACAATTCCTTGCAATTTGAGCCTTCATTCTTCACTCGTTCGAACTTGAAAACAACTTGTAGCTTCATTCTTGACCCGTTTGTACATGGAAACAACTTTTAAACTCTTGTAGGATCATTCTTAGCTCGTTTGAACATGAAAACAATTCATAGCAATTTAAGGCTTCATTCTTGCTCGTTCGAACATGAAAACAACTTGTAGCTTCATTCTTGACCCGTTTGTACATGGAAACAACTTGTAAACCCTTGTAGGATCATTCTTAGCTCGTTTGAACATGAAAAGAATTTATAGCAATTTAAGGCTTCATTCTTGAGTCGTTGGAACTTGAAAACAACTTGTAGTTTCATTCTTGACCCGTTTGTACAGAAAAACAACTTATAAACTCTTGTAGGATCATTCTTAGCTCGTTTGAACATGAAAACAATTCATTGCAATTTAAGGCTTCATTCTTGACTCGTTCGAACTTGGAAACAACTTGTATCTTCATTCTTGACCCGTTTGTACATGGATATAACTTGTAAACCCTTGTAGGATCATTCTTCGCTTGTTTGAACATGAAAACAATTCGTTGCAATTTGAGCCTTCATTCTTGACTCGTTCGAACTTGAAAACAACATGTACCTTCATTCTTGACCCGTTAGTACATGGAAACAACTTCTAGACTCTTGTAGGATCATTCTTAGCTCGTTTGAACATGAAAACAATTCATTGCAATTTGAGCCTTCATTCTTGACTCGTTCGAACTTGAAAACAACTTGTAGCTTCATTCGTTTGTACATGGAAACAACTTGTAAACTCTTGTAGGATCATTCTTAGCTCGTTTGAACATGAAAACAATTCATAGCAATTTAAGGCTTCATTCTTGACTCGTTGGAACTTGAAAACAATTTGTAGCTTCATTCTTGACCCGTTTGTACATGGAAAGAACTTGTAAACTCTTTTAGGATCATTCTTAACTCATTTGAACATGAAACTAAGTTGTAACAATTGGAGGCTTCATTCTTAACTCGTTCAAACTTGAAAACAACTTGTATCTTCATTCTTGACCCGTTTTTACATGGATATAACTTGTAAACTCTTGTAGGATCATTCTTAGCTCGTTTGAACATGAAAACAATTCGTTGCAATTTGAGCCTTCATTCTTGACTAATCTAACTTGAAAACAACTTGTAGCTTCATTGTTGACCCGTTTGTATATGGAAACAACTTGTAAACTCTTGTAGGATCATTCTTAGCTAGTTTGACCATGAAAACAATTCATAGCAATTTAAGGCTTCATTCTTGAGTCGTTGGAACTTGAAAACAACTTGTAGTTTCATTCTTGACCCGTTTGTACAGAAAAACAACTTGTAAACTCTTGTAGGATCATTCTTAGCTCGTTTGAACATGAAAACAATTCATTGCAATTTAAGGCTTCATTCTTGACTCGTTCGAACTTGAAAACAACTTGTAGCTTCATTCTTGACCCGTTTGTACATGGAAACAACTTGTAAACTCTTTTAGGATCATTCTTAACTCATTTGAACATGAAAATAAGTTGTAACAATTTGAGCCTTCATTCTTGACTCGTTCGAACATGAAAACAACTTGTAGCTTCATTCTTGACCCGTTTGTACATGGAAACAACTTGTAAACTCTTGTAGGATCATTCTTAGCTCGTTTGAACATGAAAAAAATTCATAGCAATTTAAGGCTTCATTCTTGACTCGTTGGAACTTAAAAACAACTTGTAGCTTCATTCTTGACCCGTTTGTACATGGAAAGAACTTGTAAACTCTTTTAGGATCATTCTTAACTCATTTGAACATGAAACTAAGTTGTAACAATTGGAGGCTTCATTCTTAACTCGTTCAAACATGAAAACAACTTGTATCTTCATTCTTGACCCGTTTGTACATGGATACAACTTGTAAACTCTTGTAGGATCATTCTAAGCTCGTTTGAACATGAAAACAATTCGTTGCAATTTGAGCCTTCATTCTTGACTCGTTCGAACTTGAAAACAACTTGTAGCTTCATTCTTGACCCGTTTGTACATGGAAACAACTTGTAAACTCTTGTAGGATCATTCTTAGCTCGTTTGAACATGAAAACAATTCATAGCATTTTAAGGCTTCATTCTTGACTCGTTGGAACTTGAAAACAACTTGTAGCTTCATTCTTGACCCGTTTGTACATGGAAAGAACTTGTAAACTCTTTTAGGATCATTCTTAACTCATTTGAACATGAAACTAAGTTGTAACAATTGGAGGCTTCATTCTTAACTCGTTCAAACATGAAAACAACTTGTATCATCATTCTTGACCCGTTTGTACATGGATACAACTTGTAAACTCTTGTAGGATCATTCTTAGCTCGTTTGAACATGAAAACAATTCATAGCAATTTAAGGCTTCATTCTTGACTCGTTGGAACTTGAAAACAATTTATAGCTTCATTCTTGACCCGTTTGTACATGGAAAGAACTTGTAAACTCTTTTAGGATCATTCTTAACTCATTTGAACATGAAACTAAGTTGTAACAATTGGAGGCTTCATTCTTAACTCGTTCAAACATGAAAACAACTTGTATCTTCATTCTTGACCCGTTTGTACATGGATACAACTTGTAAACTCTTGTAGGATCATTCTAAGCTCGTTTGAACATGAAAACAATTCGTTGCAATTTGAGCCTTCATTCTTGACTCGTTCGAACTTGAAAACAACTTGTAGCTTCATTCTTGACCCGTTTGTACATGGAAACAACTTGTAAACTCTTGTAGGATCATTCTTAGCTCGTTTGAACATGAAAACAATTCATAGCATTTTAAGGCTTTATTCTTGACTCGTTGGAACTTGAAAACAACTTGTAGTTTCATTCTTGACCCGTTTATACAGAAAAACAACTTGTAAACTCTTGTAGGATCAGTCTTAGCTCGTTTGAACATGAAAACAATTCATAGCAATTTCAGGCTTCATTCTTGACTCGTTCGAACTTGAAAACAACTTGTAGCTTCATTCTTGACCCGTTTGTACATGGAAACAACTTTTAAACTCTTGTAGGATCATTCTTAGCTCGTTTGAACATGAAAACAATTCATAGCAATTTCAGGCTTCATTCTTGACTCGTTCGAACTTGAAAACAACTTGTAGCTTCATTCTTGACCCGTTTGTACATGGAAACAACTTGTAAACCCTTGTAGGATCATTCTTAGCTCGTTTGAACATGAAAACAATTCATAGCAATTTAAGGCTTCATTCTTGAGTCGTTGGAACTTGAAAACAACTTGTAGTTTCATTCTTGACCCGTTTGTACAGAAAAACAACTTATAAACTCTTGTAGGATCATTCTTAGCTCGTTTGAACATGAAAACAATTC
Source organism: Oenanthe sinensis (assembly GCA_028671895.1). Taxonomy (NCBI): domain Eukaryota; kingdom Viridiplantae; phylum Streptophyta; class Magnoliopsida; order Apiales; family Apiaceae; genus Oenanthe; species Oenanthe sinensis. The sequence continues at coordinate 28,328,793 of CM053799.1, read as the reverse complement.
ATTGCAATTTAAGGCTTCATTCTTGACTCGTTCGAACTTGGAAACAACTTGTATCTTCATTCTTGACCCGTTTGTACATGGATATAACTTGTAAACTCTTGTAGGATCATTCTTAGCTTGTTTGAACATGAAAACAATTCGTTGCAATTTGAGCCTTCATTCTTGACTCGTTCGAACTTGAAAACAACATGTACCTTCATTCTTGACCCGTTAGTACATGGAAACAACTTCTAAACTCTTGTAGGATCATTCTTAGCTCGTTTGAACATGAAAACAATTCGTTGCAATTTGAGCCTTCATTCTTGACTCGTTCGAACTTGAAAACAACTTGTAGCTTCATTCTTGACCCGTTTGTACATGGAAACAACTTGTAAACTCTTGTAGGATCATTCTTAGCTCGTTTGAACATGAAAACAATTCATAGCATTTTAAGGCTTCATTCTTGACTCGTTGGAACTTGAAAACAACTTATAGTTTCATTCTTGACCCGTTTGTACAGAAAAACAACTTGTAAACTCTTGTAGGATCAGTCTTAGCTCGTTTGAACATGAAAACAATTCATAGCAATTTCAGGCTTCATTCTTGACTCGTTCGAACTTGAAAACAACTTGTAGCTTCATTCTTGACCCGTTTGTACATGGAAAGAACTTGTAAACTCTTTTAGGATCATTCTTAACTCATTTGAACATCAAACTAAGTTGTAACAATTGGAGGCTTCATTCTTAACTCGTTCAAACATGAAAACAACTTGTATCTTCATTCTTGACCCGTTTGTACATGGATACAACTTGTAAACTCTTGTAGGATCATTCTAAGCTCGTTTGAACTTGAAAACAATTCGTTGCTATTTGAGCCTTCATTCTTGACTCGTTCGAACTTGAAAACAACTTGTAGCTTCATTCTTGACCCGTTTGTACATGGAAACAACTTGTAAACTCTTGTAGGATCATTCTTAGCTCGTTTGAACATGAAAACAATTTATAGCATTTTAAGGCTTCATTCTTGACTCGTTGGAACTTGAAAACAACTTGTAGTTTCATTCTTGACCCGTTTGTACAGAAAAACAACTTGTAAACTCTTGTAGGATCAGTCTTAGCTCGTTTGAACATGAAAACAATTCATAGCAATTTCAGGCTTCATTCTTGACTCGTTCGAACTTGAAAACAACTTGTAGCTTCATTCTTGACCCGTTTGTACATGGAAACAAATTTTAAACTCTTGTAGGATCATTCTTAGCTCGTTTGAACATGAAAACAATTCATAGCAATTTAAGGCTTCATTCTTGACTCGTTCGAACATGAAAACAACTTGTAGCTTCATTCTTGACCCGTTTGTACATGGAAACAACTTTAAAACCCTTGTAGGATCATTCTTAGCTCGTTTGAACATGAAAACAATTCATAGCAATTTAAGGCTTCATTCTTGAGTCGTTGGAACTTGAAAACAACTTGTAGTTTCATTCTTGACCCGTTTGTACAGAAAAACAACTTATAAACTCTTGTAGGATCATTCTTAGCTCGTTTGAACATGAAAACAATTCATTGCAATTTAAGGTTTCATTCTTGACTCGTTCGAACTTGGAAACAACTTGTATCTTCATTCTTGACCCGTTTGTATATGGATATAACTTGTAAACTCTTGTAGGATCATTCTTAGCTTGTTTGAACATGAAAACAATTCGTTGCAATTTGAGCCTTCATTCTTGACTCGTTCGAACTTGAAAACAACATGTACCTTCATTCTTGACCCGTTAGTACATGGAAACAACTTCTAAACTCTTGTAGGATCATTCTTAGCTCGTTTGAACATGAAAACAATTCGTTGCAATTTGAGCCTTCATTCTTGACTCGTTCGAACTTGAAAACAACTTGTAGTTTCATTCCTGACCCGTTTGTACAGAAAATCAACTTGTAAACTCTTGTAGGATCATTCTTAGCTCGTTTGAACATGAAAACAATTCATTGCAATTTAAGGCTTCATTCTTGACTCGTTCGAACTTGAAAACAACTTGTAGCTTCATTCTTGACCCGTTTGTACATGGAAACAACTTGTAAACTCTTTTAGGATCATTCTTAACTCATTTGAACATGAAAATAAGTTGTAACAATTTGAGCCTTCATTCTTGACTCGTTCGAACATGAAAACAACTTGTAGCTTCATTCTTGACCCGTTTGTACATGGAAACAACTTGTAAACTCTTGTAGGATCATTCTTAGCTCGTTTGAACATGAAAAAAATTCATAGCAATTTAAGGCTTCATTCTTGACTCGTTGGAACTTAAAAACAACTTGTAGCTTCATTCTTGACCCGTTTGTACATGGAAAGAACTTGTAAACTCTTTTAGGATCATTCTTAACTCATTTGAACATGAAACTAAGATGTAACAATTGGAGGCTTCATTCTTAACTCGTTCAAACATGAAAACAACTTGTATCTTCATTCTTGACCCGTTTGTACATGGATACAACTTGTAAACTCTTGTAGGATCATTCTAAGCTCGTTTGAACATGAAAACAATTCGTTGCAATTTGAGCCTTCATTCTTGACTCGTTCGAACTTGAAAACAACTTGTAGCTTCATTCTTGACCCGTTTGTACATGGAAACAACTTGTAAACTCTTGTAGGATCATTCTTAGCTCGTTTGAACATGAAAACAATTCATAGCATTTTAAGGCTTCATTCTTGACTCGTTGGAACTTGAAAACAACTTGTAGTTTCATTCTTGACCCGTTTGTACAGAAAAACAACTTGTAAACTCTTGTAGGATCAGTCTTAGCTCGTTTGAACATGAAAACAATTCATAGCAATTTAAGGCTTCATTCTTGACTCGTTCGAACTTGAAAACAACTTGTAGCTTCATTCTTGACCCGTTTGTTCATGGAAACAACTTGTAAACTCTTTTAGGATCATTCTTAACTCATTTGAACATGAAAATAAGTTGTAACAATTGGAGGCTTCATTCTTAACTCGTTCAAACTTGAAAACAACTTGTATCTTCATTCTTGACCCGTTTGTACATGGATATAACTTGTAAACTCTTGTAGGATCATTCTTAGCTTGTTTGAACATGAAAACAATTCGTTGCAATTTGAGCCTTCATTCTTGACTCGTTCGAACTTGAAAACAACATGTACCTTCATTCTTGACCCGTTAGTACATGGAAACAACTTCTAAACTCTTGTAGGATCATTCTTAGCTCGATTGAACATGAAAACAATTCGTTGCAATTTGAGCCTTCATTCTTGACTCGTTCGAACTTGAAAACAACTTGTAGCTTCATTCGTTTGTACATGGAAACAACTTGTAAACTCTTGTAGGATCATTCTTAGCTCGTTTGAACATGAAAAAAATTCATAGCAATTTAAGGCTTCATTCGTGACTCGTTGGAACTTGAAAACAATTTGTAGCTTCATTCTTGACCCGTTTGTACATGGAAAGAACTTGTAAACTCTTTTAGGATCATTCTTAACTCATTTGAACATGAAACTAAGTTGTAACAATTGGAGGCTTCATTCTTAACTCGTTCAAACTTGAAAACAACTTGTATCTTCATTCTTGACCCGTTTGTACATGGATACAACTTGTAAACTCTTGTAGGATCATTCTTAGCTCGTTTGAACATGAAAACAATTCGTTGCAATTTGAGCCTTCATTCTTGACTCGTCTAACTTGAAAACAACTTGTAGCTTCATTCTTGACCCGTTTGTACATGGAAACAACTTTTAAACTCTTGTAGGATCATTCTTAGCTCGTTTGAACATGAAAACAATTCATAGCAATTTAAGGCTTCATTCTTGACTCGTTCGAACATGAAAACAACTTGTAGCTTCATTCTTGACCCGTTTGTACATGGAAACAACTTGTAAACCCTTGTAGGATCATTCTTAGCTCGTTTGAACATGAAAACAATTCATAGCAATTTAAGGCTTCATTCTTGAGTCGTTGGAACTTGAAAACAACTTGTAGTTTCATTCTTGACCCGTTTGTACAGAAAAACAACTTATAAACTCTTGTAGGATCATTCTTAGCTCGTTTGAACATGAAAACAATTCGTTGCAATTTGAGCCTTCATTCTTGACTTGTTCGAACTTGAAAACAACATGTACCTTCATTCTTGACCCGTTAGTACATGGAAACAACTTCTAAACTCTTGTAGGATCATTCTTAGCTCGTTTGAACATGAAAACAATTCGTTGCAATTTGAGCCTTCATTCTTGACTCGTTCGAACTTGAAAACAACTTGTAGTTTCATTCTTGACCCGTTTGTACAGAAAAACAACTTATAAACTCTTGTAGGATCATTCTTAGCTCGTTTGAACATGAAAACAATTCATTGCAATTTAAGGCTTCATTCTTGACTCGTTGGAACTTGAAAACAATTTGTAGCTTCATTCTTGACCCGTTTGTACATGGAAAGAACTTGTAAACTCTTTTAGGATCATTCTTAACTCATTTGAACATCAAACTAAGTTGTAACAATTGGAGGCTTCATTCTTAACTCGTTCAAACATGAAAACAACTTGTATCTTCATTCTTGACCCGTTTGTACATGGATACAACTTGTAAACTCTTGTAGGATCATTCTAAGCTCGTTTGAACTTGAAAACAATTCGTTGCTATTTGAGCCTTCATTCTTGACTCGTTCGAACTTGAAAACAACTTGTAGCTTCATTCTTGACCCGTTTGTACATGGAAACAACTTGTAAACTCTTGTAGGATCATTCTTAGCTCGTTTGAACATGAAAACAATTTATAGCATTTTAAGGCTTCATTCTTGACTCGTTGGAACTTGAAAACAACTTGTAGTTTCATTCTTGACCCGTTTGTACAGAAAAACAACTTGTAAACTCTTGTAGGATCAGTCTTAGCTCGTTTGAACATGAAAACAATTCATAGCAATTTCAGGCTTCATTCTTGACTCGTTCGAACTTGAAAACAACTTGTAGCTTCATTCTTGACCCGTTTGTACATGGAAACAAATTTTAAACTCTTGTAGGATCATTCTTAGCTCGTTTGAACATGAAAACAATTCATAGCAATTTAAGGCTTCATTCTTGACTCGTTCGAACATGAAAACAACTTGTAGCTTCATTCTTGACCCGTTTGTACATGGAAACAACTTTAAAACCCTTGTAGGATCATTCTTAGCTCGTTTGAACATGAAAACAATTCATAGCAATTTAAGGCTTCATTCTTGAGTCGTTGGAACTTGAAAACAACTTGTAGTTTCATTCTTGACCCGTTTGTACAGAAAAACAACTTATAAACTCTTGTAGGATCATTCTTAGCTCGTTTGAACATGAAAACAATTCATTGCAATTTAAGGTTTCATTCTTGACTCGTTCGAACTTGGAAACAACTTGTATCTTCATTCTTGACCCGTTTGTATATGGATATAACTTGTAAACTCTTGTAGGATCATTCTTAGCTTGTTTGAACATGAAAACAATTCGTTGCAATTTGAGCCTTCATTCTTGACTCGTTCGAACTTGAAAACAACATGTACCTTCATTCTTGACCCGTTAGTACATGGAAACAACTTCTAAACTCTTGTAGGATCATTCTTAGCTCGTTTGAACATGAAAACAATTCGTTGCAATTTGAGCCTTCATTCTTGACTCGTTCGAACTTGAAAACAACTTGTAGTTTCATTCCTGACCCGTTTGTACAGAAAATCAACTTGTAAACTCTTGTAGGATCATTCTTAGCTCGTTTGAACATGAAAACAATTCATTGCAATTTAAGGCTTCATTCTTGACTCGTTCGAACTTGAAAACAACTTGTAGCTTCATTCTTGACCCGTTTGTACATGGAAACAACTTGTAAACTCTTTTAGGATCATTCTTAACTCATTTGAACATGAAAATAAGTTGTAACAATTTGAGCCTTCATTCTTGACTCGTTCGAACATGAAAACAACTTGTAGCTTCATTCTTGACCCGTTTGTACATGGAAACAACTTGTAAACTCTTGTAGGATCATTCTTAGCTCGTTTGAACATGAAAAAAATTCATAGCAATTTAAGGCTTCATTCTTGACTCGTTGGAACTTAAAAACAACTTGTAGCTTCATTCTTGACCCGTTTGTACATGGAAAGAACTTGTAAACTCTTTTAGGATCATTCTTAACTCATTTGAACATGAAACTAAGATGTAACAATTGGAGGCTTCATTCTTAACTCGTTCAAACATGAAAACAACTTGTATCTTCATTCTTGACCCGTTTGTACATGGATACAACTTGTAAACTCTTGTAGGATCATTCTAAGCTCGTTTGAACATGAAAACAATTCGTTGCAATTTGAGCCTTCATTCTTGACTCGTTCGAACTTGAAAACAACTTGTAGCTTCATTCTTGACCCGTTTGTACATGGAAACAACTTGTAAACTCTTGTAGGATCATTCTTAGCTCGTTTGAACATGAAAACAATTCATAGCATTTTAAGGCTTCATTCTTGACTCGTTGGAACTTGAAAACAACTTGTAGTTTCATTCTTGACCCGTTTGTACAGAAAAACAACTTGTAAACTCTTGTAGGATCAGTCTTAGCTCGTTTGAACATGAAAACAATTCATAGCAATTTAAGGCTTCATTCTTGACTCGTTCGAACTTGAAAACAACTTGTAGCTTCATTCTTGACCCGTTTGTTCATGGAAACAACTTGTAAACTCTTTTAGGATCATTCTTAACTCATTTGAACATGAAAATAAGTTGTAACAATTGGAGGCTTCATTCTTAACTCGTTCAAACTTGAAAACAACTTGTATCTTCATTCTTGACCCGTTTGTACATGGATATAACTTGTAAACTCTTGTAGGATCATTCTTAGCTTGTTTGAACATGAAAACAATTCGTTGCAATTTGAGCCTTCATTCTTGACTCGTTCGAACTTGAAAACAACATGTACCTTCATTCTTGACCCGTTAGTACATGGAAACAACTTCTAAACTCTTGTAGGATCATTCTTAGCTCGTTTGAACATGAAAACAATTCATAGCAATTTAAGGCTTCATTCTTGAGTCGTTGGAACTTGAAAACAACTTGTAGTTTCATTCTTGACCCGTTTGTACAGAAAAACAACTTGTAAACTCTTGTAGGATCATTCTTAGCTCGTTTGAACGTGAAAACAATTCATAGCAATTTAAGGTTTCATTCTTGACTCGTTCGAACTTGAAAACAACTTGTAGCTTCATTCTTGACCCGTTTGTACATGGAAACAACTTGTAAAATCTATTAGGATCATTCTTAACTCATTTGAACATGAAAATAAGTTGTAACAATTTTAGCCTTCATTCTTGACTCGTTCGAACTTGAAAACAACTTGTAGCTTCATTCTTGACCCGTTTGTACATGGAAACAACTTGTAAACTCTTGTAGGATCATTCTTAGCTCGTTTGAACATGAAAAAAATTCATAGCAATTTAAGGCTTCATTCTTGACTCGTTGGAACTTGAAAACAATTTGTAGCTTCGTTCTTGACCCGTTTGTACATGGAAAGAACTTGTAAACTCTTTTAGGATCATTCTTAACTCATTTGAACATGAAACTAAGTTGTAACAATTGGATGCTTCATTCTTAACTCGTTCAAACTTGAAAACAACTTGTATCTTCATTCTTGACCCGTTTTTACATGGATACAACTTGTAAACTCTTGTAGGATCATTCTTAGCTCGTTTGAACATGAAAACAATTCGTTGCAATTTGAGCCTTCATTCTTGACTCGTCTAACTTGAAAACAACTTGTAGCTTCATTGTTGACCCGTTTGTACATGGAAACAACTTGTAAACTCTTGTAGGATCATTCTTAGCTCGTTTGACCATGAAAACAATTCATTGCAATTTAAGGCTTCATTCTTGAGTCGTTGGAACTTGAAAACAACTTGTAGTTTCATTCTTGACCCGTTTGTACAGAAAAACAACTTGTAAACTCTTGTAGGAACATTCTTAGCTCGTTTGAACATGAAAACAATTCATAGCAATTTAAGGCTTCATTCTTGACTCGTTCGAACTTGAAAACAACTTGTAGCTTCATTCTTGACCCGTTTGTACATGGAAAGAACTTGTAAACTCTTTTAGGATCATTCTTAACTCATTTGAACATGAAAATAAGTTGTAACAATTTGAGCCTTCATTCTTGACTCGTTCGAACTTGAAAACAACTTGTAGCTTCATTCTTGACCCGTTTGTAGATGGAAACAACTTGTAAACTCTTGTAGGATCATTCTTAGCTCGTTTGAACATGAAAAAAATTCATAGCAATTTAAGGCTTCATTCTTGACTCGTTGGAACTTAAAAACAACTTGTAGCTTCATTCTTGACCCGTTTGTACATGGAAAGAACTTGTAAACTCTTTTAGGATCATTCTTAACTCATTTGAACATGAAACTAAGTTGTAACAATTGGAGGCTTCATTCTTAACTCGTTCAAACTTGAAAACAACTTGTATCTTCATTCTTGACCCGTTTGTACATGGATACAACTTGTAAACTCTTGTAGGATCATTCTTAGCTCGTTTGAACATGAAAACAATTCCTTGCAATTTGAGCCTTCATTCTTCACTCGTTCGAACTTGAAAACAACTTGTAGCTTCCTTCTTGACCCGTTTGTACATGGAAACAACTTGTAATCTCTTGTAGGATCATTCTTAGCTCGTTTGAACATCATAACAATTCATAGCAATTTAAGGCTTCATTCTTGACTCGTTCGAACATGAAAACAACTTGTAGCTTCATTCTTGACCCGTTTGTACATGGAAACAACTTGTAAACCCTTGTAGGATCATTCTTAGCTCGTTTGAACATGAAAACAATTCATAGCAATTTAAGGCTTCATTCTTGAGTCGTTGGAACTTGAAAACAACTTGTAGTTTCATTCTTGACCCGTTTGTACAGAAAAACAACTTATAAACTCTTGTAGGATCATTCTTAGCTCGTTTGAACATGAAAACAATTCATAGCAATTTAAGGCTACAATATTGACTCGTTCGAACTTGGAAACAACTTGTAAACTCTTTTAGGATCATTCTTAACTCATTTGAACATGAAAATAAGTTGTAACAATTGGAGGCTTCATTCTTAACTCGTTCAAACTTGAAAACAACTTGTAGCTTCATTCGTTTGTACATGGAAACAACTTGTAAACTCTTGTAGGATCATTCTTAGCTCGTTTGAACATGAAAAAAATTCATAGCAATTTAAGGCTTCATTCGTGACTCGTTGGAACTTGAAAACAATTTGTAGCTTCATTCTTGACCCGTTTGTACATGGAAAGAACTTGTAAACTCTTTTAGGATCATTCTTAACTCATTTGAACATGAAACTAAGTTGTAACAATTGGAGGCTTCATTCTTAACTCGTTCAAACTTGAAAACAACTTGTATCTTCATTCTTGACCCGTTTGTACATGGATACAACTTGTAAACTCTTGTAGGATCATTCTTAGCTCGTTTGAACATGAAAACAATTCGTTGCAATTTGAGCCTTCATTCTTGACTCGTCTAACTTGAAAACAACTTGTAGCTTCATTCTTGACCCGTTTGTACATGGAAACAACTTTTAAACTCTTGTAGGATCATTCTTAGCTCGTTTGAACATGAAAACAATTCATAGCAATTTAAGGCTTCATTCTTGACTCGTTCGAACATGAAAACAACTTGTAGCTTCATTCTTGACCCGTTTGTACATGGAAACAACTTGTAAACCCTTGTAGGATCATTCTTAGCTCGTTTGAACATGAAAACAATTCATAGCAATTTAAGGCTTCATTCTTGAGTCGTTGGAACTTGAAAACAACTTGTAGTTTCATTCTTGACCCGTTTGTACAGAAAAACAACTTATAAACTCTTGTAGGATCATTCTTAGCTCGTTTGAACATGAAAACAATTCGTTGCAATTTGAGCCTTCATTCTTGACTTGTTCGAACTTGAAAACAACATGTACCTTCATTCTTGACCCGTTAGTACATGGAAACAACTTCTAAACTCTTGTAGGATCATTCTTAGCTCGTTTGAACATGAAAACAATTCGTTGCAATTTGAGCCTTCATTCTTGACTCGTTCGAACTTGAAAACAACTTGTAGTTTCATTCTTGACCCGTTTGTACAGAAAAACAACTTATAAACTCTTGTAGGATCATTCTTAGCTCGTTTGAACATGAAAACAATTCATTGCAATTTAAGGCTTCATTCTTGACTCGTTGGAACTTGAAAACAATTTGTAGCTTCATTCTTGACCCGTTTGTACATGGAAAGAACTTGTAAACTCTTTTAGGATCATTCTTAACTCATTTGAACATCAAACTAAGTTGTAACAATTGGAGGCTTCATTCTTAACTCGTTCAAACATGAAAACAACTTGTATCTTCATTCTTGACCCGTTTGTACATGGATACAACTTGTAAACTCTTGTAGGATCATTCTAAGCTCGTTTGAACTTGAAAACAATTCGTTGCTATTTGAGCCTTCATTCTTGACTCGTTCGAACTTGAAAACAACTTGTAGCTTCATTCTTGACCCGTTTGTACATGGAAACAACTTGTAAACTCTTGTAGGATCATTCTTAGCTCGTTTGAACATGAAAACAATTTATAGCATTTTAAGGCTTCATTCTTGACTCGTTGGAACTTGAAAACAACTTGTAGTTTCATTCTTGACCCGTTTGTACAGAAAAACAACTTGTAAACTCTTGTAGGATCAGTCTTAGCTCGTTTGAACATGAAAACAATTCATAGCAATTTCAGGCTTCATTCTTGACTCGTTCGAACTTGAAAACAACTTGTAGCTTCATTCTTGACCCGTTTGTACATGGAAACAAATTTTAAACTCTTGTAGGATCATTCTTAGCTCGTTTGAACATGAAAACAATTCATAGCAATTTAAGGCTTCATTCTTGACTCGTTCGAACATGAAAACAACTTGTAGCTTCATTCTTGACCCGTTTGTACATGGAAACAACTTTAAAACCCTTGTAGGATCATTCTTAGCTCGTTTGAACATGAAAACAATTCATAGCAATTTAAGGCTTCATTCTTGAGTCGTTGGAACTTGAAAACAACTTGTAGTTTCATTCTTGACCCGTTTGTACAGAAAAACAACTTATAAACTCTTGTAGGATCATTCTTAGCTCGTTTGAACATGAAAACAATTCATTGCAATTTAAGGTTTCATTCTTGACTCGTTCGAACTTGGAAACAACTTGTATCTTCATTCTTGACCCGTTTGTATATGGATATAACTTGTAAACTCTTGTAGGATCATTCTTAGCTTGTTTGAACATGAAAACAATTCGTTGCAATTTGAGCCTTCATTCTTGACTCGTTCGAACTTGAAAACAACATGTACCTTCATTCTTGACCCGTTAGTACATGGAAACAACTTCTAAACTCTTGTAGGATCATTCTTAGCTCGTTTGAACATGAAAACAATTCGTTGCAATTTGAGCCTTCATTCTTGACTCGTTCGAACTTGAAAACAACTTGTAGTTTCATTCCTGACCCGTTTGTACAGAAAATCAACTTGTAAACTCTTGTAGGATCATTCTTAGCTCGTTTGAACATGAAAACAATTCATTGCAATTTAAGGCTTCATTCTTGACTCGTTCGAACTTGAAAACAACTTGTAGCTTCATTCTTGACCCGTTTGTACATGGAAACAACTTGTAAACTCTTTTAGGATCATTCTTAACTCATTTGAACATGAAAATAAGTTGTAACAATTTGAGCCTTCATTCTTGACTCGTTCGAACATGAAAACAACTTGTAGCTTCATTCTTGACCCGTTTGTACATGGAAACAACTTGTAAACTCTTGTAGGATCATTCTTAGCTCGTTTGAACATGAAAAAAATTCATAGCAATTTAAGGCTTCATTCTTGACTCGTTGGAACTTAAAAACAACTTGTAGCTTCATTCTTGACCCGTTTGTACATGGAAAGAACTTGTAAACTCTTTTAGGATCATTCTTAACTCATTTGAACATGAAACTAAGATGTAACAATTGGAGGCTTCATTCTTAACTCGTTCAAACATGAAAACAACTTGTATCTTCATTCTTGACCCGTTTGTACATGGATACAACTTGTAAACTCTTGTAGGATCATTCTAAGCTCGTTTGAACATGAAAACAATTCGTTGCAATTTGAGCCTTCATTCTTGACTCGTTCGAACTTGAAAACAACTTGTAGCTTCATTCTTGACCCGTTTGTACATGGAAACAACTTGTAAACTCTTGTAGGATCATTCTTAGCTCGTTTGAACATGAAAACAATTCATAGCATTTTAAGGCTTCATTCTTGACTCGTTGGAACTTGAAAACAACTTGTAGTTTCATTCTTGACCCGTTTGTACAGAAAAACAACTTGTAAACTCTTGTAGGATCAGTCTTAGCTCGTTTGAACATGAAAACAATTCATAGCAATTTAAGGCTTCATTCTTGACTCGTTCGAACTTGAAAACAACTTGTAGCTTCATTCTTGACCCGTTTGTTCATGGAAACAACTTGTAAACTCTTTTAGGATCATTCTTAACTCATTTGAACATGAAAATAAGTTGTAACAATTGGAGGCTTCATTCTTAACTCGTTCAAACTTGAAAACAACTTGTATCTTCATTCTTGACCCGTTTGTACATGGATATAACTTGTAAACTCTTGTAGGATCATTCTTAGCTTGTTTGAACATGAAAACAATTCGTTGCAATTTGAGCCTTCATTCTTGACTCGTTCGAACTTGAAAACAACATGTACCTTCATTCTTGACCCGTTAGTACATGGAAACAACTTCTAAACTCTTGTAGGATCATTCTTAGCTCGTTTGAACATGAAAACAATTCATAGCAATTTAAGGCTTCATTCTTGAGTCGTTGGAACTTGAAAACAACTTGTAGTTTCATTCTTGACCCGTTTGTACAGAAAAACAACTTGTAAACTCTTGTAGGATCATTCTTAGCTCGTTTGAACGTGAAAACAATTCATAGCAATTTAAGGTTTCATTCTTGACTCGTTCGAACTTGAAAACAACTTGTAGCTTCATTCTTGACCCGTTTGTACATGGAAACAACTTGTAAAATCTATTAGGATCATTCTTAACTCATTTGAACATGAAAATAAGTTGTAACAATTTTAGCCTTCATTCTTGACTCGTTCGAACTTGAAAACAACTTGTAGCTTCATTCTTGACCCGTTTGTACATGGAAACAACTTGTAAACTCTTGTAGGATCATTCTTAGCTCGTTTGAACATGAAAAAAATTCATAGCAATTTAAGGCTTCATTCTTGACTCGTTGGAACTTGAAAACAATTTGTAGCTTCGTTCTTGACCCGTTTGTACATGGAAAGAACTTGTAAACTCTTTTAGGATCATTCTTAACTCATTTGAACATGAAACTAAGTTGTAACAATTGGATGCTTCATTCTTAACTCGTTCAAACTTGAAAACAACTTGTATCTTCATTCTTGACCCGTTTTTACATGGATACAACTTGTAAACTCTTGTAGGATCATTCTTAGCTCGTTTGAACATGAAAACAATTCGTTGCAATTTGAGCCTTCATTCTTGACTCGTCTAACTTGAAAACAACTTGTAGCTTCATTGTTGACCCGTTTGTACATGGAAACAACTTGTAAACTCTTGTAGGATCATTCTTAGCTCGTTTGACCATGAAAACAATTCATTGCAATTTAAGGCTTCATTCTTGAGTCGTTGGAACTTGAAAACAACTTGTAGTTTCATTCTTGACCCGTTTGTACAGAAAAACAACTTGTAAACTCTTGTAGGAACATTCTTAGCTCGTTTGAACATGAAAACAATTCATAGCAATTTAAGGCTTCATTCTTGACTCGTTCGAACTTGAAAACAACTTGTAGCTTCATTCTTGACCCGTTTGTACATGGAAAGAACTTGTAAACTCTTTTAGGATCATTCTTAACTCATTTGAACATGAAAATAAGTTGTAACAATTTGAGCCTTCATTCTTGACTCGTTCGAACTTGAAAACAACTTGTAGCTTCATTCTTGACCCGTTTGTAGATGGAAACAACTTGTAAACTCTTGTAGGATCATTCTTAGCTCGTTTGAACATGAAAAAAATTCATAGCAATTTAAGGCTTCATTCTTGACTCGTTGGAACTTAAAAACAACTTGTAGCTTCATTCTTGACCCGTTTGTACATGGAAAGAACTTGTAAACTCTTTTAGGATCATTCTTAACTCATTTGAACATGAAACTAAGTTGTAACAATTGGAGGCTTCATTCTTAACTCGTTCAAACTTGAAAACAACTTGTATCTTCATTCTTGACCCGTTTGTACATGGATACAACTTGTAAACTCTTGTAGGATCATTCTTAGCTCGTTTGAACATGAAAACAATTCCTTGCAATTTGAGCCTTCATTCTTCACTCGTTCGAACTTGAAAACAACTTGTAGCTTCCTTCTTGACCCGTTTGTACATGGAAACAACTTGTAATCTCTTGTAGGATCATTCTTAGCTCGTTTGAACATCATAACAATTCATAGCAATTTAAGGCTTCATTCTTGACTCGTTCGAACATGAAAACAACTTGTAGCTTCATTCTTGACCCGTTTGTACATGGAAACAACTTGTAAACCCTTGTAGGATCATTCTTAGCTCGTTTGAACATGAAAACAATTCATAGCAATTTAAGGCTTCATTCTTGAGTCGTTGGAACTTGAAAACAACTTGTAGTTTCATTCTTGACCCGTTTGTACAGAAAAACAACTTATAAACTCTTGTAGGATCATTCTTAGCTCGTTTGAACATGAAAACAATTCATAGCAATTTAAGGCTACAATATTGACTCGTTCGAACTTGGAAACAACTTGTAAACTCTTTTAGGATCATTCTTAACTCATTTGAACATGAAAATAAGTTGTAACAATTGGAGGCTTCATTCTTAACTCGTTCAAACTTGAAAACAACTTGTATCTTCATTCTTGACCCGTTTGTACATGGATACAAATTGTAAACTCTTGTAGGATCATTCTTAGCTCGTTTGAACATGAAAACAATTCGTTGCAATTTGGGCCTTCATTCTTGACTCGTTCGAACTTGAAAACAACTTGTAGCTTCATTCTTGATCCGTTTGTACATGGAAACAACTTGTAAACTCTTGTAGGATCATTCTTAGCTCGTTTGAACATGAAAACAATTCAAAGCAATTTAAGGCTTCATTCTTGACTCGTTGGAACTTGAAAACAACTTGTAGCTTCATTTTTGACCCGTTTGTACATGGAAAGAACTTGTAAACTCTTTTAGGATCATTCTTAATTCATTTGAACATGAAACTAAGTTGTAACAATTTGAGCCTTCATTCTTGACTCGTTCGAACTTGAAAACAACTTGTAGTTTCATTCTTGACCCGTTTGTACATGGAAACAACTTGTAAACTCTTGTAAGATCATTCTTAGCTCTTTTGAACATGAAAACAATTCATAGCAATTTAAGGCTTCATTCTTGACTCGTTCGAACTTAAAAATAACTTGTAGCTTCATTCTTGACCCGTTTGTACATGGAAACAACTTGGAAACCCTTGTAGGAGCATTATTGGCTCGTTTGAACATGAAAACAATTCGTTGCAATTTGAGCCTTCATTCTTGACTCGTTCGAACTTGAAAACAACTTGTAACTTCATTCTTGACCCGTTTGTACATGGAAACAACTTGTAAACTCTTGTAGGATCATTCTTAGCTCGTTTGAACATGAAAAAAATTCATAGCAATTTAAGGCTCCATTCTTGACTCGTTGGAACTTGAAAACAACTTGTAGCTTCATTCTTGACCCGTTTGTACATGGAAAGAACTTGTAAACTCTTTTAGGATCATTCTTAACTCATTTGAACATGAAACTAATCTGTAACAATTGGAGGCTTCATTCTTAACTCGTTCAAACTTGAAAACAACTTGTATCTTCATTCTTGACCCGTTTGTACATGGATACAACTTGTAAACTCTTGTAGGATCATTCTTAGCTCGTTTGAACATGAAAACAATTCGTTGCAATTTGAGACTTCATTCTTGACTCGTCTAACTTGAAAACAACTTGTAGCTTCATTGTTGACCCGTTTGTACATGGAAACAACTTGTAAACTCTTGTAGGATCATTCTTAGCTCGTTTGAACATGAAAACAATTCCTTGCAATTTGAGCCTTCATTCTTCACTCGTTCGAACTTGAAAACAACTTGTAGCTTCATTCTTGACCCGTTTGTACATGGAAACAACTTGTAAACTCTTGTAGGATCATTCTTAGCTCGTTTGAACATGAAAATAATTCATAGCAATTTAAGGCTTCATTCTTGACTCGTTCGAACATGAAAACAACTTGTAGCTTCATTCTTGACCCGTTTGTACATGGAAACAACTTGTAAACCCTTGTAGGATCATTCTTAGCTCGTTTGAACATGAAAACAATTCATAGCAATTTAAGGCTTCATTCTTGAGTCGTTGGAACTTGAAAACAACTTGTAGTTTCATTCTTGACCCGTTTGTACAGAAAAACAACTTATAAACTCTTGTAGGATCATTCTTAGCTCGTTTGAACATGAAAACAATTCATAGCAATTTAAGGCTTCATTCTTGACTCGTTCGAACTTGGAAACAACTTGTAAACTCTTTTAGGATCATTCTTAACTCATTTGAACATGAAAATAAGTTGTAGCAATTGGAGGCTTCATTCTTAACTCGTTCAAACTTGAAAACAACTTGTATCTTCATTCTTGACCCGTTTGTACATGGATACAACTTGTAAACTCTTGTAGGATCATTCTTAGCTTGTTTGAACATGAAACCAATTCGTTGCAATTTGAGCCTTCATTCTTGACTCGTTCGAACTTGAAAACAACTTGTAGTTTCATTCTTGACCCGTTTGTACATGGAAACAACTTGTAAACTCTTGTAGGATCATTCTTAGCTCATTTGAACATGAAAACAATTCATAGCAATTTAAGGCTTCATTCTTGACTCGTTGGAACTTGAAAACAACTTGTAGCTTCATTCTTGACCCGTTAGTACATGGAAACAACTTGTAAACTCTTGTAGGATCATTCTTATCTCGTTTGAACATGAAAACAACTTGTACCTTCATTCTTGACCCGTTTGTACATGGATACAACTTGTAAACTCTTGTAGGATCATTCTTAGTTCGTTTGAACATGAAAACAATTCATAGCAATTTAAGGCTTCATTCTTGACTCGTTGGAACTTGAAAACAACTTGTAGTTTCATTCTTGACCCGTTTGTACAGAAAAACAACTTGTAAACTCTTGTAGGATCATTCTTAGCTCCTTTGAACATGAAAACAAAACATAGCAATTTATGGCTTCATTCTTGACTCGTTCGAACTTGAAAACAACTTGTAGCTTCATTCTTGACCCGTTTGTACATGGAAACAACTTGTAAACTCTTTTAGGATCATTCTTGTAATAACCCGTATTTTTGACGTATTTTTTTTTAATTATAAAAGACCTCGATGAATAGTGATTTTACGGATTATGAAAAACTTTTTAGCCCACACTAAGTAAGTGTTGGAAAGATTGAAATCCGGAGATGTAATGTTTTTGTATGAAACAAATGAGTGAATGTAAAAGTTGTCAAAATCCGAGGATTTTCACTTTTACTATTTGTTTCGTAATTTATGAGATATTGAGGAATAAGAGAATTAAGTTGTGATCAAGAGGATTATATTTTAGAAAGTTATGGTTATAATCGAATTGAAGTGTTTTGGAATATTAAGGATTTACGCTACGAAAATCCTACGAAGAGATGCTTTCGGAAATTAATCGAACTTACGTGAAGGACTAAGTGTTAAATGTTGGATAACAAGTAATTACACCAAAAAGCCATGCAACTAGAATACTTGGCAACCAAATGGGAGTAACCAAGCAAGAAACTAGCTAGTTAGAAACCAACCAAGCAACCAACTAATACTTGGAGACATAGTTCCCTAAAACATGGAAAAGTAGAAGACAATATCCTTAATATATGGAACCTTGCTAGCACTTGCCTTGGACTGATTTACATCAGCACACACTTTTCAAGAAAGCTGAGAAAATAAGTCAAAGAAGCAAGAGAAAAGCTCTCTCCCCCATTTGTACCATTCGGCCATTTCAAGAAAGCAAGAGGAGAAAATTTTCAAACCCCCCAGCTCCACTCATCCAAAAATCACCAAAATTTAACCAGAGCTTCTTCATGATATGTATAAGGTACGGATTAAATTTCACAATTTTTGGAGGTGTTTTGGTTGGGTAAATAAAATGTAGAAAATGACTGTGAATAGTAACTGCGAAAACTGCTAACTTATTTCTTGATGTTCTCTTGCTAATTTAAGGGTGTTAAGCATGAATCAAAGCTTCCTTAAGGCTTACAAGCTCTTGTTAGTATGTTGGGGATTCAAGGAAGGTATAAACCCCATCCAACCTTTGATTTATTTTAAGTTATGAGCTTGAGTTTAAGATGTGTTTATGTATATGATAGTTTAAGGAGCTTGGATGTATATGATTGTTTATTGTTGGTTAAAAGTTTTGGATTGTTGAGGGTAACAATTTTATGAAGTTTATCAACTGATGTTATAGTAAAGATTGTAGTGTTGATGATTAATGTTGGTTGTGAATGGATTCACGTTGGTTGAATCCGGAAAACGTTACGATTATAGCCGTCGTAATGCCCGTTTGATTTGGGACTGTTTTAACCAAGCTTTAAGAACTGTCAAAATGATGATTTTGTAAACCACTGGCCATGTATGTGTAGGCCTTGCCTTGTAGTTTGTTTTGGTATAAAAATCATATCGATACGATTTACGGTTTAGGAGAAAAGCTAGTTTTAGTGAAGGTGATGAAAATGAGCAAACTGCTGTCTTGTGCTCACTTTGGAAATATAAACGGACCCCTTACCAGTGGTTACAAATCATGAAATTTGGAGGATAAATAATTTGGACATTGATTAAGGCTCCTGTAAAATTTCATGTAAAGATGTTAAAATTTCGATTTTATAAAAATGTTGAAACCAAAGTTGCGCGGTGACGCCGTTCATGGGAGAAGCTACTGCCCTGTTTTAGACAGTTGAAAATGAGTCCCCTGTCCAAGGGAAATTTTTGATGGATTGTATTCTAGGTATTCTCTAGATCGTTTGCGCGCTAAGTTTGCGTCATTTGGAGTTACGAGTCAAAAGTTATGGCCAATTTAGTAACGGTAGCGCGGGAAATGGAAATCCTGTTTTTTTTGTCCAACTTTGAGGCTATGATTGGACTAGCTACGGAGCTTAATAAAATCTGAAACTTTTATGAGATATTCCTTGACAGTCATAGAAGACCTCAGAAAAGAAATCGTGTCAAATGGATTAATTTCCAATTTATTAAAAATGCTAGAAAACGGGGTGTTAAGTGAAATGAACGTGAGGAAAATGTTAAACCACCGTTTTGGGAGTCGAATTCGAGCAAGTTAGAGGACTTGTCTCGAGTCGACCAAGTAACGAAAGTTGTTAAGGAACATCATGACTATACGTAGATGCAAAGAACTTGATTAAAAATCATTGACAAGATAGTTTTGCGAGTAGCTAAAGTAGGCCCGAGGAGGTGAAATGTCGGGCAAAATAAGAGTTAATAAAATGACAAAGTGTCAATCGTATTGGTCACGATTGGACTCGAGATAGGTTGTGGAGTTAATATTGAGGCATAATTGTAACAAGAAGTTGTGAGTTTCCCAAAGGGGGATTTGTTCGTTTGGTTGATTTTGAGTTTAATAACTAAATGTGTAGTTGAGTTGTGTTTGCTTGAGATATGAGACCAAGCTGATATATATATCTTGTTATATTAGAAAGATATCAAGATGGAGTATTACGACGTCTAAGTGACGAGAGAAGATGTATCCATACCTTGAGAAAAGGAGACTTAATTGGAATGCCTGCCCGTTGCTAAGGACCAAAGGCAAGTTCTCCTAACCTTATACTTTTATTTTCAAAAGATTATATTCTTGAGTTACATAGGAAATTAAATTATGTTTATGCAAGTTTTTGAAACATGTACTTGATATACTGATGTTGTGGTTGTGATATATACTATTTTTGAAATTACGTATTGATTTAATAATTGTTTGAACCTTTCGTAATTATTTGGCTATATGCTATAAGGTATTATAGATATAAGACGGTGTTTATAAAGGCTCTAGGAGTAGAGCAGATATTCGTATTTTCAAACATAGACCGGGAGTTGGAAAGTTGTTTTAAAAACTGTTGTAATCCGGGGAACGCCGGAGGCAGATTATTTCAAAATAAAGGGTTTAAATATTCCAATAAATATATTTTGGATATTCTTTTAATAAAAGGATTAAATGGAGTTAATAAATATTATTTGAATATTTATTTTAATTAATGAATATTATTTTGAATATTCATTTAAAAAGGGTTTATTAATTGAATAATTATTTAATAAATATTATTTGAATATTTATTAAATATTCTAAATTGATTTCAAAATTAGTGGAGGTCTTTGATAATTATTTAAAAATATTTCGACCTTCAGAAAAATTATTTAAAAATAGTGAGGGTTCCCTAATACTTATTTATATTTTATTTTATTCTTTTAATAAGAATAAAATATTTTCAGACTTATCAAAAATAGGGAACGAGGTCTAGAAAGAAAAAGGTGATTTATTTTTCAAAAGAGATTATGTTTTGGCATCACTGCCCTTCGGTGGTAGGGTTTTCAACTTATCAAAACATGAGAGGTTTTCCAACTAACTCCCGGGTCGTGGTTTTAAATGGTTTTCATCCCTTGATAGAGGACATCAGTTGACGGAGGTCAACACACATTTGTGGTGAAAGGACTGCCCCGAATATTCTGGCAGTACACATTCAGAGTTTTGTGAATCTATTAACAAGTAAGATCTACTTGGGGGACTAAGATTGAGTTCTAGTTCCAGATTAGATAGATGAATCTATTAACAAGTATGATATACTTGGGGGACTAAGATTGAGTTCTAGTTCCAAGTTAGATAGATGAATCTATTAACAAGTATGATACACTTGGGGAATTAGGATTAAGTTCCAGTTCCAGGTTATAGATTATTCCAGTGGACTTGGAGATATAAAGTGTAAGAGGCTTGTGTGCGGCACAGTCCATCTAGCGTAAGAGGCCGAGTGACGCACGGTCCAGCATTTAAAGGCCCATGTGTTGCCTAGGGTGATGACCTGTTTTGGATCATCCTTCTACTAGTAGTAAAGGTTACTTAACTATTGTACTATACGACTGATCATCGTGTACAATAGGCGTGGTGGATGCTCCAGATAAAGTCCCATCTTCCAATTGGAATTATGCTGCAACATCGTAATGAAAGCCTAGGAGCTGATTTACCGAGGGTGTTGTCAGTGGTTGAGATGTTGAGATTTTCGTACTCATTCAAACTACTTTGACAAAAAAGTTTATTTTGCAAACTCGTAGAGTACGTAAAGTATGCATAATATTGCAGTTTTTTTTTAACAATGTTTTAAAAGAGAATATTTACAGTTATATATGTGCTTGCGGAGCTATATTGCTCACGCTTGCTTTCTTTATATATATCACAACACAACAGGTCAGTCGAGATATTTTGATAAAAAGTTATTTTGAAAACTTAAGCGGGTACATGATGTACACCGAACAGCCACAGTATGCTGAAATTGTCTAAGAGGTTTTGACAAAAGGTTTATTTTAAAGATTTAAGTGGATATATGATATATACCAATTAAATTATAGATCTTTAAAATGTTTTACTAGATTTTAAACCTTACAAGGGGTATGATTTGCTTATGATGAGAAGCAACTATGATTGCGGTATCTTGAAACTGGGTACTTATTATATTTATGGGAATCTAGCAAAACTATAGTCGATACTATTTTGCTAAGTTATTATTAATATTATCTCAAAACCGTGAACATAATAAGTTCATTGAGTTTTATTTCAAAATCTTCAGAGGAAGTATGAAAAGGGTGATAACACTATATTTGATAGTGTCTTATTTTATATAATGAACTATAATGTTCGGATTATATTCTTCTAAACTCCATGTTGAGGATAAATGACTTTAAGAGAAAACTTCGACAATATGTATCGGCGAGAGATACTTTGTTATGCTTACCCTATACCGGTAGCCCTATAATATACTATTGAGATAGTAGTGATTATCATGTTCTTTGATGAGAATCACATAGATAATATGGTGGATAATTTGCTGAGCATTCTTTCGCTCACCCTTGCTTTATAATCAATTTTCAGAGAAAGCGAGCACACATTGGATCGGCTCCATACTTCAAGGAAGGAAAGTAGGAGATTCACCTATGAGATGGTTCAGCCAAGAATAATTCCGCAGAAGTAAGTTGAATAGGTTTTCGGTATCGATCTAGTTATCAATGTCACTTCAGGTAGAGATTATCATTGATAGCGTGAGATCCTGGTTAAGTACATTTGGTTTGTAATAACTAATGGTACTTGTTGTATATCGTTTCTAAGACTATAACTTGTATGTGTGTGAGAGAGGGGTCTATGATGTGATTTGGTTGAATTGTTGAGTATTGCAGGTTTTAAAGGATTGGATGATGACGTGACGACTCAAATCCCAGACCCCGGATTTTGGGGCGCTACAGAGGTGGTATCAGAGCATGAGTTATAGCACTTAGATACGAGAGTGTTAAGAGGTATTAAGATATAAGAGGTTAACGTGAGAACTCATGTAGAGTTCGTAATTGGACTATCGGATGTAGTACCAATGAATGAGTTAAGAAAAGGTCATCTACTTGGAGTTAGTAGTGAGGAGATTATGAATGACATTTGGGATATAGATTTTGGATAGGAACTGGCAAGACCGTTCCGAGAGAGGCAATGATATATTTTGTACAAAGCTGATAAGTATAAAGATTTTGAGGATTCTATTGAGGATAAGAAGCCGAGCATAATTGTTAAGACAATGCGTAGTATTGATACGGTATAAAGTCGCAACGAGGAGTTAAGACGCACGTCTGTTGTATCTTCTAAGTATGTTAAGTATTTTCTGATCAAGGTAAGCCTATTAGTGTAGTGACCAACGCATTCGGGATATTGTGGTCAGGATGAAAAGTATGAATGACCCAGTGTGTAAATGTTGGTATAAAGCTCCTTCTGGTAGTGGTGGGACTACGGACAGAAAAGAGGGTTCTGAGCATTCATTGAGAATTTAATGGTTTAGTTGAGATAAAGGGTTCGGGGAAAGAGGTCCCGAAATACAATTATAGACCCTTAGGTGTGAATTGATTGAGACTACAAAATGGATAGTATGTCTCGTCCTTTTGGTAATATACCATATGTCGTGTAGACCATGAGTTTTGAAAAGTGACGGTCGGAAGGACCAGACGAGAAATGTATGAACATGAAATTGTTATAAGTTGTGAGGAATCTTCCCTTAAGTAGAAACCTGATAGGAAATATTGATCTGGCATATCTCACGTGTTGTGTTTGGTAGCCTGTTGAGTATTATGACAATCCTGCTGTGGTGGTCAGTGATAAGGATTATTAAACCAAGAGGTTTGAAAGAAGTGTGTTTTGAGGAAACTCTCCTTATGAAAAGGCTTAAATAGAGGGTGTTGATTCACCTCAGAAAGTATCACCCATGAGTGCAATTCGTTAAAGACCCGTGATTAAAGGGGAAATCCAGGGTGGGTGTAACCCAGAGCTGAGTCTAAACCAGAGCCGGTGGAATAATTATTGTGAATAGTCAAGCCTAGCAATTGTTGCTTTCACGAGAGTAAGTATGAACTTTTGAAGTGAATCTGTCTATTTCCAGAACTAGGTTGTGTATCTTACGAATACGTTCCTAAATATTTGGGAAGCTGGATGAAGTTGAAGTTTGGGAATAGGACGAAATAACCTAAGTATGGAATATTATGAATTAAAGGTTACAATAGTTGTTCAGTGGTTGTCTCGTATGCTATGACCAAATAAATTATTGTGATGGATATAATTTATTAATTGATGATGATTCAAGAAATTGTTATAAGGAAAAGTGGAAGCGTAAGAAGTGGTGATTCGAGAGTGCAAGACTGAGGCAGAAAGAGTAATATTGTAAGAATATTTACTAGTGCCATTCAGCAGAGATATAAGTTCAGTTGAGAAAAGAGAATAGATGTAATGTCGAGATAAAAATATCGTCGACATAAGGATGTTCAAAGTAATGATAGAGATAAAATAGTGAAGGTTAAGATTATACAATAATGATGAAGTTGTGTTCAAGGACAGAGAGACAAACTGAGGAATTTTGATTATAATGGAAGTGAACTATTACACTTTGGATGATAGGTTGTTGAACAACCGTGATTGGTACAAAAGAGGAAATACTTGGGAAAAAGAGAGAGTATGTAGTAGCTAATGGGTTGAGGATGTAATTATCAGTGACCTTATGAGGTACTATCTGATAGAGTATTATAATTCACCATTAATCTAGTGTCAGGAACATCACTAGCATCAAAGTTATATTAGAAGTTTGCACCTACCAAGATGAAAAAGGATTAATCACTCAAGTAAAAGAAGTATTAGAGAGAGGCATGAGGAGAATGAAAGTGTCACCATGAGGTGTACTTGTTTTGATTGTTGAAGAAAAGGATAACACCATGAATCGGTGTGTTGATTGCCAAAATTGATTAAGATAGCAATTAGGAATGAATATCCTAACCAGGGATAGAGATCATCCGACTATTTGGAGACCTAATTTACCCTTCGAGGTTAGATTCGAGGATCAAGTATCCTGAAATAGAGATTGACCTAGAGGAATTGCCCAAGGTTGCATTCGACAAGAGTTATGAACATTGCGAGTTCTAAGATATGATGTCAATTGGATCAATGAATGCACCTATAACTTTATGGGTTTAATCAATGGAAATTTTAAGAAATGAGTGGGCAAATGACCATAGTTTTTATAAGTGATATTTCGATCTACTAAAAGATGAAGAGAGAGAACGAAAGGACAAATGTGATTAGCCTGAGAAAGAGAAAAAGAGGTTTTATGCCCTTTTCTCTAAAGGATAAATTTTGGTTGAGTAAAGTTAAATTCAGGGAAATTAATGTGTAACAAAGGAGATTTGTTGACATAGTAAAATTGTTGGGAATTGGGAAAGACCCAATGTATTAAAGGAAGTGAGAACTTGTGGACTAGAGGTCGTTATAAATATTTGTTAATGTATCCGACTCGTGATCGCAGTCAATAGCTATAGTATCTGCATCTGAGCTATAAAAGCATTAAATTGCACGGATGAGAGTTTAGGACTTATGAGGAACATGAGTGCCATAGAGGTATTCAAGCCGGAATTCTAGAGTTGAGATGATGGGTTTGAGACTTTGTAAAATGGATTCCTAGATAAGTACGGATTTGTTTTATGTTAAAAGTTCCGTAACGCATTCAGGAAGGAAAACTCCTTGCAATTCTTTTCAACATCATTCTTTTCCTTCTTCTTATGTTTGGCAATTCGTCATCCGATTGGGATTGACAATGCATATGGTGTGACTTCTTGTCTGTGTGACAAAAGTCTGGTGGGACGCCACCCAATTATGTGTTGAAAAACCAAATGATGATAAAGACTTTCCATCACAAGTACATAAATGGTTGTTTTCATTCATATCAATATTTTTCCTCTTCTCATATACATTTGGAAGTGAGTTTATTTATCTTCAAATCACTCGAATCATTTTATTGCAATGTTATCCGATAAAGGGATCTCCAGTTAAAATCTCGTGCAAAAATAGTACTTCATAAAAAGGTTTATACCTTGGATATTGAGAAGAGTCGGGAAAATCACGTACTATGAATAGAGTTTTCATTCGAGAATAGTTACATTCCGAATGCAGCCACGCCACCTTACGAAATTTGGTATGAAAGAATAATGTTGATCTCCCTCACTGTAGGACTAAGACAAAGAATGAGGAAATGTTTGGGTATCGAGAAGGAACCCGCATGTACGTTAATCAAATCAGAAAGGAAAGAAAGCATGGAGTGAGAGACTTCATATTTCTAGAAATATTATCGCGGAAAGTGGTAACAAGATTTGACTTATGAGCAAAGTTAAGCTCGAGGATATTAATACTGGTAAGTTCTGACGCATGATAGAAAATGCATATACGTTGGCGCAGTTTTGCAATATTTATAATACGAAAACCTCGCGTGCCCTATGTCTATATTACGAGAGAGTAATGTGAATGCTATGCATGTGTTATAATAAGAAATTGTGGGGATGATAAGCAAATGTGTCTTACGAATGGTAGAGGCCAATGATCGAAAAGAGCCAGTATGGACAAATAAAGCCATGGCACCAGAAAGAGTGCATGGAGGAATCAAAAGGTTGAAGAGACAAACCTTGATTACTTTTGTTTAAATTCCGAGGACGGAATCCTTTTAAGGAGGGTAGACTGTAATAACCCGTATTTTTGACGTATTTTTTTTTTAATTATAAAAGACCTCGATGAATAGTGATTTTACGGATTATGAAAAACTTTTTAGCCCACACTAAGTAAGTGTTGGAAAGATTGAAATCCGGAGATGTAATGTTTTTGTATGAAACAAATGAGTGAATGTAAAAGTTGTCAAAATCCGAGGATTTTCACTTTTACTATTTGTTTCGTAATTTATGAGATATTGAGGAATAAGAGAATTAAGTTGTGATCAAGAGGATTATATTTTAGAAAGTTATGGTTATAATCGAATTGAAGTGTTTTGGAATATTAAGGATTTACGCTACGAAAATCCTACGAAGAGATGCTTTCGGAAATTAATTGAACTTACGTGGAGGACTAAGTGTTAAATGTTGGATAACAAGTAATTACACCAAAAAGCCATGCAACTAGAATACTTGGCAACCAAATGGGAGTAACCAAGCAAGGAACTAGCTAGTTAGAAACCAACCAAGCAACCAACTAATACTTGGAGACATAGTTCCCTAAAACATGGAAAAGTAGAAGACAATATCCTTAATATATGGAACCTTGCTAGCACTTGCCTTGGACTGATTTACATCAGCACACACTTTTCAAGAAAGCTGAGAAAATAAGTCAAAGAAGCAAGAGAAAAGCTCTCTCCCCCATTTGTACCATTCGGCCATTTCAAGAAAGCAAGAGGAGAAAATTTTCAAACCCCCCAGCTCCACTCATCCAAAAATCACCAAAATTTAACCAGAGCTTCTTCATGATATGTATAAGGTACGGATTAAATTTCACAATTTTTGGAGGTGTTTTGGTTGGGTAAATAAAATGTAGAAAATGACTGTGAATAGTAACTGCGAAAACTGCTAACTTATTTCTTGATGTTCTCTTGCTAATTTAAGGGTGTTAAGCATGAATCAAAGCTTCTTTAAGGCTTACAAGCTCTTGTTAGTATGTTGGGGATTCAAGGAAGGTATAAACCCCATCCAACCTTTGATTTATTTTAAGTTATGAGCTTGAGTTTAAGATGTGTTTATGTATATGATAGTTTAAGGAGCTTGGATGTATATGATTGTTTATTGTTGGTTAAAAGTTTTGGATTGTTGAGGGTAACAATTTTATGAAGTTTATCAACTGATGTTATAGTAAAGATTGTAGTGTTGATGATTAATGTTGGTTGTGAATGGATTCACGTTGGTTGAATCCGGAAAACGTTACGATTATAGCCGTCGTAATGCCCGTTTGATTTGGGACTGTTTTAACCAAGCTTTAAGAACTGTCAAAATGATGATTTTGTAAACCACTGGCCATGTATGTGTAGGCCTTGCCTTGTAGTTTGTTTTGGTATAAAAATCATATCGATACGATTTACGGTTTAGGAGAAAAGCTAGTTTTAGTGAAGGTGATGAAAATGAGCAAACTGCTGTCTTGTGCTCACTTTGGAAATATAAACGGACCCCTTACCAGTGGTTACAAATCATGAAATTTGGAGGATAAATAATTTGGACATTGATTAAGGCTCCTGTAAAATTTCATGTAAAGATGTTAAAATTTCGATTTTATAAAAATGTTGAAACCAAAGTTGCGCGGTGACGCCGTTCATGGGAGAAGCTACTGCCCTGTTTTAGACAGTTGAAAATGAGTCCCCTGTCCAAGGGAAATTTTTGATGGATTGTATTCTAGGTATTCTCTAGATCGTTTGCGCGCTAAGTTTGCGTCATTTGGAGTTACGAGTCAAAAGTTATGGCCAATTTAGTAACGGTAGCGCGGGAAATGGAAATCCTGTTTTTTTTGTCCAACTTTGAGGCTATGATTGGACTAGCTACGGAGCTTAATAAAATCTGAAACTTTTATGAGATATTTCTTGACAGTCATAGAAGACCTCAGAAAAGAAATCGTGTCAAATGGATTAATTTCCAATTTATTAAAAATGCTAGAAAACGGGGTGTTAAGTGAAATGAACGTGAGGAAAATGTTAAACCACCGTTTTGGGAGTCGAATTCGAGCAAGTTAGAGGACTTGTCTCGAGTCGACCAAGTAACGAAAGTTGTTAAGGAACATCATGACTATACGTAGATGCAAAGAACTTGATTAAAAATCATTGACAAGATAGTTTTGCGAGTAGCTAAAGTAGGTCCGAGGAGGTGAAATGTCGGGCAAAATAAGAGTTAATAAAATGACAAAGTGTCAATCGTAATGGTCACGATTGGACTCGAGATAGGTTGTGGAGTTAATATTGAGGCATAATTGTAACAAGAAGTTGTGAGTTTCCCAAAGGGGGATTTGTTCGTTTGGTTGATTTTGAGTTTAATAACTAAATGTGTAGTTGAGTTGTGTTTGCTTGAGATATGAGACCAAGCTGATATATATATCTTGTTATATTAGAAAGATATCAAGATGGAGTATTACGACGTCTAAGTGACGAGAGAAGATGTATCCATACCTTGAGAAAAGGAGACTTAATTGGAATGCCTGCCCGTTGCTAAGGACCAAAGGCAAGTTCTCCTAACCTTATACTTTTATTTTCAAAAGATTATATTCTTGAGTTACATAGGAAATTAAATTATGTTTATGCAAGTTTTTGAAACATGTACTTGATATACTGATGTTGTGGTTGTGATATATACTATTTTTGAAATTACGTATTGATTTAATAACTGTTTGAACCTTTCGTAATTATTTGGCTATATGCTATAAGGTATTATAGATATAAGACGGTGTTTATAAAGGCTCTAGGAGTAGAGCAGATATTCGTATTTTCAAACATAGACCGGGAGTTGGAAAGTTGTTTTAAAAACTGTTGTAATCCGGGGAACGCCGGAGGCAGATTATTTCAAAATAAAGGGTTTAAATATTCCAATAAATATATTTTGGATATTCTTTTAATAAAAGGATTAAATGGAGTTAATAAATATTATTTGAATATTTATTTTAATTAATGAATATTATTTTGAATATTCATTTAAAAAGGGTTTATTAATTGAATAATTATTTAATAAATATTATTTGAATATTTATTAAATATTCTAAATTGATTTCAAAATTAGTGGAGGTCTTTGATAATTATTTAAAAATATTTCGACCTTCAGAAAAATTATTTAAAAATAGTGAGGGTTCCCTAATACTTATTTATATTTTATTTTATTCTTTTAATAAGAATAAAATATTTTCAGACTTATCAAAAATAGGGAACGAGGTCTAGAAAGAAAAAGGTGATTTATTTTTCAAAAGAGATTATGTTTTGGCATCACTGCCCTTCGGTGGTAGGGTTTTCAACTTATCAAAACATGAGAGGTTTTCCAACTAACTCCCGGGTCGTGGTTTTAAATGGTTTTCATCCCTTGATAGAGGACATCAGTTGACGGAGGTCAACACACATTTGTGGTGAAAGGACTGCCCCGAATATTCTGGCAGTACACATTCAGAGTTTTGTGAATCTATTAACAAGTAAGATCTACTTGGGGGACTAAGATTGAGTTCTAGTTCCAGATTAGATAGATGAATCTATTAACAAGTATGATATACTTGGGGGACTAAGATTGAGTTCTAGTTCCAAGTTAGATAGATGAATCTATTAACAAGTATGATACACTTGGGGAATTAGGATTAAGTTCCAGTTCCAGGTTATAGATTATTCCAGTGGACTTGGAGATATAAAGTGTAAGAGGCTTGTGTGCGGCACAGTCCATCTAGCGTAAGAGGCCGAGTGACGCACGGTCCAGCATTTAAAGGCCCATGTGTTGCCTAGGGTGATGACCTGTTTTGGATCATCCTTCTACTAGTAGTAAAGGTTACTTAACTATTGTACTATACGACTGATCATCGTGTACAATAGGCGTGGTGGATGCTCCAGATAAAGTCCCATCTTCCAATTGGAATTGTGCTGCAACATCGTAATGAAAGCCTAGGAGCTGATTTACCGAGGGTGTTGTCAGTGGTTGAGATGTTGAGATTTTCGTACTCATTCAAACTACTTTGACAAAAAAGTTTATTTTGCAAACTCGTAGAGTACGTAAAGTATGCATAATATTGCAGTTTTTTTTAACAATGTTTTAAAAGAGAATATTTACAGTTATATATGTGCTTGCGGAGCTATATTGCTCACGCTTGCTTTCTTTATATATATCACAACACAACAGGTCAGTCGAGATATTTTGATAAAAAGTTATTTTGAAAACTTAAGCGGGTACATGATGTACACCGAACAGCCACAGTATGCTGAAATTGTCTAAGAGGTTTTGACAAAAGGTTTATTTTAAAGATTTAAGTGGATATATGATATATACCAATTAAATTATAGATCTTTAAAATGTTTTACTAGATTTTAAACCTTACAAGGGGTATGGTTAAAGGGGTATGATTTGCTTATGATGAGAAGCAACTATGATTGCGGTATCTTGAAACTGGGTACTTATTATATTTATGGGAATCTAGCAAAACTATAGTCGATACTATTTTGCTAAGTTATTGTTAATATTATCTCAAAACCGTGAACATAATAAGTTCATTGAGTTTTATTTCAAAATCTTCAGAGGAAGTATGAAAAGGGTGATAACACTATATTTGATAGTGTCTTATTTTATATAATGAACTATAATGTTCGGATTATATTCTTCTAAACTCCATGTTGAGGATAAATGACTTTAAGAGAAAACTCCGACAATATGTATCGGCGAGAGATACTTTGTTATGCTTACCCTATACCGGTAGCCCTATAATATACTATTGAGATAGTAGTGATTATCATGTTCTTTGATGAGAATCACATAGATAATATGGTGGATAATTTGCTGAGCATTCTTTCGCTCACCCTTGCTTTATAATCAATTTTCAGAGAAAGCGAGCACACATTGGATCGGCTCCATACTTCAAGGAAGGAAAGTAGGAGATTCACCTATGAGATATTTCAGCCAAGAATAATTCCGCAGAAGTAAGTTGAATAGGTTTTCGGTATCGATCTAGTTATCAATGTCACTTCAGGTAGAGATTATCATTGATAGCGTGAGATCCTGGTTAAGTACATTTGGTTTGTAATAACTAATGGTACTTTTTGTATATCGTTTCTAAGACTATAACTTGTATGTGTGTGAGAGAGGGGTCTATGATGTGATTTGGTTGAATTGTTGAGTATTGCAGGTTTTAAAGGATTGGATGATGACGTGACGACTCAAATCCCAGACCCCGGATTTTGGGGCGCTACAGAGGTGGTATCAGAGCATGAGTTATAGCACTTAGATACGAGAGTGTTAAGAGGTATTAAGATATAAGAGGTTAACGTGAGAACTCATGTAGAGTTCGTAATTGGACTATCGGATGTAGTACCAATGAATGAGTTAAGAAAAGGTCATCTACTTGGAGTTAGTAGTGAGGAGATTATGAATGACATTTGGGATATAGATTTTGGATAGGAACTGGCAAGACCGTTCCGAGAGAGGCAATGATATATTTTGTACAAAGCTGATAAGTATAAAGATTTTGAGGATTCTATTGAGGATAAGAAGCCGAGCATAATTGTTAAGACAATGCGTAGTATTGATACGGTATAAAGTATAGGGTAAGCATATTGTTAAGACAATGTAGCTTCATTGTTGACCCGTTTGTACATGAAAACAACGTGCAAACTCTTGTAGGATCATTCTTAGCTCGTTTGAACATGAAAACAATTCATAGCAATTTAAGGCTTCATTCTTGACTAGTTCGAACTTAAAAATAACTTGTAGCTTCATTCTTGACCCGTTTGTACAGAAAAACAACTTGTAAACTCTTGTAGGATCATTCTTAGCTCCTTTGAACATGAAAACAATTCATAGCAATTTATGGCTTCATTCTTGACTCGTTCGAACTTGAAAACAACTTGTAGCTTCATTCTTGACCCGTTTGTACATGGAAACAACTTGTAAACTCTTTTAGGATCATTCTTAACTCATTTGAACATGAAAATAAGTTGTAACAATTGGAGGCTTCATTCTAAACTCATTCAAACTTGAAAACAACTTGTATCTTCATTCTTGACCCGTTTGTACATGGATACAACTTGTAAACTCTTGTAGGATCATTCTTAGCTCATTTGAACATGAAAACAATTCGTTGCAATTTGAGCCTTCATTCTTGACTCGTTCGAACTTGAAAACAACTTGTAGCTTCATTCTTGACCCGTTAGTACATGGAAACAACTTGTAAACTCTTGTAGGATCATTCTTAGCTCGTTTGAACATGAAAACAATTCGTTGCAATTTGAGCCTTCATTCTTGACTCGTTCGAACTTGAAAACAACTTGTAGCTTCATTGTTGACCCGTTTGTACATGGAAACAACTTGTAAACTCTTGTAGGATCATTCTTAGCTCGTTTGAACATGAAAACAATTCATAGCAATTTAAGGCTTCATTCTTGACTCGTTGGAACTTGAAAACAACTTGTAGCTTCATTCTTGACCTGTTTGTACGTGGAAACAACTTGTAAACTCTTTTAGGATCATTCTTAACTCATTTCAACATGAAAATAAGTTGTAACAATTGGAGGCTTCATTCTTAACTCGTTCAAACTTGAAAACAACTTGTATCTTCATTCTTGACCCGTTTGTACATGGATACAACTTGTAAACTCTTGTAGGATCATTCTTAGCTCGTTTGAACATGAAACCAATTCGTTGCAATTTGAGCCTTCATTCTTGACTCGTTCGAACTTGAAAACAACTTGTAGCTTCATTGTTGACCCGTTTGTACATGAAAACAACTTGTAAACTCTTGTAGGATCATTCTTAGCTCGTTTGAACATGAAAACAATTCATAGCAATTTAAGGCTTCATTCTTGACTAGTTCGAACTTAAAAATAACTTGTAGCTTCATTCTTGACCCGTTTGTACATGGAAACAACTTTTAAACTCTTGTAGGATCATTCTTAACTCATTTGAACATGAAAAAAATTCGTAGCAATTTGAGGCTTCATTCTTAACTCGTTCAATCATTAAAACAACTTGTAACTTCATTCTTGACCCGTTTGTACATGGAAACAACTTGTAAACTCTTGTAGGATTATTCTTAGTTCGTTTGAACATGAAAACAATTCATAGCAATTTAAGGCTTCATTCTTGACTCGTTGGAACTTGAAAACAACTTGTAGTTTCATTCTTGACCCGTTTGTACAGAAAAACAACTTGTAAACTCTTGTAGGATCATTCTTAGCTCCTTTGAACATGAAAACAATTCATAGCAATTTATGGCTTCATTCTTGACTCGTTCGAACTTGAAAACAACTTGTAGCTTCATTCTTGACCCGTTTGTACATGGAAACAACTTGTAAACTCTTTTAGGATCATTTTTAACTCATTTGAACATGAAAATAAGTTGTAACAATTGGAGGCTTCATTCTAAACTCATTCAAACTTGAAAACAACTTGTATCTTCATTCTTGACCCGTTTGTACATGGATACAACTTGTAAACTCTTGTAGGATCATTCTTAGCTCATTTGAATATGAAAACAATTCGTTGCAATTTGAGCCTTCATTCTTGACTCGTTCGAACTTGAAAACAACTTGTAGCTTCATTCTTGACCCGTTAGTACATGGAAACAACTTGTAAACTCTTGTAGGATCATTCTTAGCTCGTTTGAACATGAAAACAATTTGTTGCAATTTGAGCCTTCATTCTTGACTCGTTCGAACTTGAAAACAACTTGTAGCTTCATTCTTGACCCGTTTGTACATGGAAACAACTTGTAAACTCTTGTAGTATCATTCTTAGCTCGTTTGAACATGAAAACAATTCCTTGCAATTTGAGCCTTCATTCTTCACTCGTTCGAACTTGAAAACAACTTGTAGCTCCATTCTTGACCCGTTTGTACATGGAAACAACTTGTAAACTCTTGTAGGATCATTCTTAGCTCGTTTGAACATGAAAACAATTCATAGCAATTTAAGGCTTCATTCTTGACTTGTTCGAACATGAAAACAACTTGTAGCTTCATTCTTGACCCGTTTGTACATGGAAACAACTTGTAAACCCTTGTAGGATCATTCTTAGCTCGTTTGAACATGAAAACAATTCATAGCAATTTAAGGCTTCATTCTTGAGTCGTTGGAACTTGAAAACAACTTGTAGTTTCATTCTTGACCCGTTTGTACAAAACAACAACTTATAAACTCTTGTAGGATCATTCTTAGCTCGTTTGAACATGAAAACAATTCATAGCAATTTAAGGCTTCATTCTTGACTCGTTCGAACTTGGAAAAAACTTGTAAACTCTTTTAGGATCATTCTTAACTCATTTGAACATGAAAATAAGTTGTAGCAATTGGAGGCTTCATTCTTAACTCGTTCAAACTTGAAAACAACTTGTATCTTCATTCTTGACCCGTTTGTACATAGATACAACTTGTAAACTCTTGTAGGATCATTCCTAGCTCGTTTGAACATGAAACCAATTCGTTGCAATTTGAGCCTTCATTCTTGACTCGTTCGAACTTGAAAACAACTTGTAGTTTCATTCTTGACCCGTTTGTACATGGAAACAACTTGTAAACTCTTGTAGGATCATTCTTAGCTCGTTTGAACATGAAAACAATTCATAGCAATTTAAGGCTTCATTCTTGACTAGTTCGAACTTAAAAATAACTTGTAGCTTCAGTCTTGACCCGTTTGTACATAGATAAAACTTGTAAACTCTTGTAGGATCATTCTTAGCTCGTTTGAACATGAAACCAATTCTTTGCAATTTGAGCCTTCATTCTTGACTCGTTCGAACTTGAAAACAACTTGTAGTTTCATTCTTGACCCGTTTGTACATGGAAACAACTTGTAAACTCCTGTAGGATCATTCTTAGCTCATTTGAACATGAAAACAATTCATAGCAATTTAAGGCTTCATTCTTGACTAGTTCGAACTTAAAAATAACTTGTAGCTTCATTCTTGACCCGTTTGTACATGGAAACAACTTTTAAACTCTTGTGGGATCATTCTTAACTCATTTGAACATGAAAAAAATTCGTAGCAATTTGAGGCTTCATTCTTAACTCGTTCAATCATTAAAACAACTTGTAACTTCATTCTTGACCCGTTTGTACATGGAAACAACTTGTAAACTCTTGTAGGATCATTCTTAGTTCGTTTGAACATGAAAACAATTCATAGCAATTTAAGGCTTCATTCTTGACTCGTTGGAACTTGAAAACAACTTGTAGTTT
The DNA here is from genome assembly GCA_028671895.1 of Oenanthe sinensis. Classification (NCBI taxonomy): domain Eukaryota; kingdom Viridiplantae; phylum Streptophyta; class Magnoliopsida; order Apiales; family Apiaceae; genus Oenanthe; species Oenanthe sinensis. Next base: position 28,293,197 of record CM053799.1, on the reverse strand, counting down.
CATTCTTGACCCGTTTGTACAGAAAAACAACTTGTAAACTCTTGTAGGATCATTCTTAACTCCTTTGAACATGAAAACAATTCATAGCAATTTATGGCTTCATTCTTGAATCGTTCGAACTTGAAAACAACTTGTAGCTTCATTCTTGACCCGTTTGTACATGGAAGACACTTGTAAACTCTTTTAGGATCATTCTTAGCTCGTTTGAACATGAAAACAATTCGTTGCAATTTGAGCCTTCATTCTTGACTCGTTCGAACTTGAAAACAACTTGTAGCTCCATTCTTGACCCGTTTGTACATGGAAACAACTTGTAAACTCTTGTAGGATCATTCTTAGCTCGTTTGAACATGAAAACAATTCCTTGCAATTTGAGCCTTCATTCTTCACTCGTTCGAACTTGAAAACAACTTGTAGCTCCATTCTTGACCCGTTTGTACATGGAAACAACTTGTAAACTCTTGTAGGATCATTCTTAGCTCGTTTGAACATGAAAACAATTCATAGCAATTTAAGGCTTCATTCTTGACTCGTTCGAACATGAAAACAACTTGTAGCTTCATTCTTGACCCGTTTGTACATGGAAACAACTTGTAAACCCTTGTAGGATCATTCTTAGCTCGTTTGAACATGAAAACAATTCATAACAATTTGAGGCTTCATTCTTGAGTCGTTGGAACTTGAAAACAACTTGTAGTTTCATTCTTGACCCGTTTGTACAAAAAAACAACTTATAAACTCTTGTAGGATCATTCTTAGCTCGTTTGAACATGAAAACAATTCATAGCAATTTAAGGCTTCATTCTTGACTCGTTCGAACTTGGAAAAAACTTGTAAACTCTTTTAGGATCATTCTTAACTCATTTGAACATGAAAATAAGTTGTAGCAATTGGAGGCTTCATTCTTAACTCGTTCAAACTTGAAAACAACTTGTATCTTCATTCTTGACCCGTTTGTACATGGATACAACTTGTAAACTCTTGTAGGATCATTCTTAGCTCGTTTGAACATGAAACCAATTCGTTGCAATTTGAGCCTTCATTCTTGACTCGTTCGAACTTGAAAACAACTTGTAGTTTCATTCTTGACCCGTTTGTACATGGAAACAACTTGTAAACTCTTGTAGGATCATTCTTAGCTCGTTTGAACATGAAAACAATTCATAGCAATTTAAGGCTTCATTCTTGACTAGTTCGAACTTAAAAATAACTTGTAGCTCCAGTCTTGACCCGTTTGTACATAGATACAACTTGTAAACTCTTGTAGGATCATTCTTAGCTTGTTTGAACATGAAACCAATTCGTTGCAATTTGAGCCTTCATTCTTGACTCGTTCGAACTTGAAAACAACTTGTAGTTTCATTCTTGACCCGTTTGTACATGGAAACAACTTGTAAACTCCTGTAGGATCATTCTTAGCTCGTTTGAACATGAAAACAATTCATAGCAATTTAAGGCTTCATTCTTGACTAGTTCGAACTTAAAAATAACTTGTAGCTTCATTCTTGACCCGTTTGTACATGGAAACAACTTTTAAACTCTTGTGGGATCATTCTTAACTCATTTGAACATGAAAAAAATTCGTAGCAATTTGAGGCTTCATTCTTAACTCGTTCAATCATTAAAACAACTTGTAACTTCATTCTTGACCCGTTTGTACATGGAAACAACTTGTAAACTCTTGTAGGATCATTCTTAGTTCGTTTGAACATGAAAACAATTCATAGCAATTTAAGGCTTCATTCTTGACTCGTTGGAACTTGAAAACAACTTGTAGTTTCATTCTTGACCCGTTTGTACAGAAAAACAACTTGTAAATTCTTGTAGGATCATTCTTAACTCCTTTGAACATGAAAACAATTCATAGCAATTTATGGCTTCATTCTTGAATCGTTCGAACTTGAAAACAACTTGTAGCTTCATTCTTGACCCGTTTGTACATGGAAGACACTTGTAAACTCTTTTAGGATCATTCTTAACTCATTTGAACATGAAAATAAGTTGTAACAATTGGAGGCTTCATTCTAAACTCATTCAAACTTGAAAACAACTTGTATCTTCATTCTTGACCCGTTTGTACATGGATACAACTTGTAAACTCTTGTAGGATCATTCTTAGCTGGTTTGAACATGAAACCAATTCGTTGCAATTTGAGCCTTCATTCTTGACTCGTTCGAACTTGAAAACAACTTGTAGCTTCATTGTTGACCCGTTTGTACATGGAAACAACTTGTAAACTCTTGTAGGATCATTCTTAGCTCGTTTGAACATGAAAACAATTCATAGCAATTTAAGACTTCATTCTTGACTAGTTCGAACTTAAAAATAACTTGTAGCTTCATTCTTGACCCGTTTGTACATGGATACAACTTGTAAACTCTTGTAGGATCATTCTTAGCTCGTTTGAACATAAAACCAATTCGTTGCAATTTGAGCCTTCATTCTTGACTCGTTCGAACTTGAATACAACTTGTAGTTTCATTCTTGACCCGTTTGTATATGGAAACAACTTGTAAACTCCTGTAGGATCATTCTTAGCTCGTTTGAACATGAAAACAATTCATAGCAATTTAAGGCTTCATTCTTGACTAGTTCGAACTTAAAAATAACTTGTAGCTTCATTCTTGACCCGTTTGTACATGGAAACAACTTTTAAACTCTTGTAGGATCATTCTTAACTCATTTGAACATGAAAAAAATTCGTAGGAATTTGAGGCTTCATTCTTAACTCGTTCAATCATTAAAACAACTTGTAACTTCATTCTTGACCCGTTTGTACATGGAAACAACTTGTAAACTCTTGTAGGATCATTCTTAGTTCGTTTGAACATGAAAACAATTCATAGCAATTTAAGGCTTCATTCTTGACTCGTTGGAACTTAAAAACAACTTGTAGTTTCATTCTTGACCCGTTTGTACAGAAAAACAACTTGTAAACTCTTGTAGGATCATTCTTAACTCCTTTGAACATGAAAACAATTCATAGCAATTTATGGCTTCATTCTTGAATCGTTCGAACTTGAAAACAACTTGTAGCTTCATTCTTGACCCGTTTGTACAAGGAAGACACTTGTAAACTCTTTTAGGATCATTCTTAACTCATTTGAACATGAAAATAAGTTGTAACAATTGGAGGCTTCATTCTAAACTCATTCAAACTTGAAAACAACTTGTATCTTCATTCTTGACCCGTTTGTACATGGATACAACTTGTAAACTCTTGTAGGATCATTCTTAGCTCATTTGAACATGAAAACAATTCGTTGCAATTTGAGCCTTCATTCTTGACTCGTTCGAACTTGAAAACAACTTGTAGCTTCATTCTTGACCCGTTAGTACATGGAAACAACTTGTAAACTCTTGTAGGATCATTCTTACCTCGTTTGAACATGAAAACAATTCGTTGCAATTTGAGCCTTCATTCTTGACTCGTTCGAACTTGAAAACAACTTGTAGCTTCATTCTTGACCCGTTTGTACATGGAAACAACTTGTAAACTCTTGTAGGATCATTCTTAGCTCGTTTGAACATGAAAACAATTCATAGCAATTTAAGGCTTCATTCTTGACTCGTTGGAACTTGAAAACAACTTGTAGCTTCATTCTTGACCCGTTTGTACGTGGAAACAACTTGAAAACTCTTTTAGGATCATTCTTAACTCATTTCAACATGAAAATAAGTTGTAACAATTGGAGGCTTCATTCTTAACTCGTTCAAACTTGAAAACAACTTGTATCTTCATTCTTGACCCGTTTGTACATGGATACAACTTGTAAACTCTTGTAGGATCATTCTTAGCTCGTTTGAACATGAAAACAATTCATAGCAATTTAAGGCTTCATTCTTGACTCGTTGGAACTTGAAAACAACTTGTAGTTTCATTCTTGACCCGTTTGTACAGAAAAACAACTTGTAAACTCTTGTAGGATCATTCTTAACTCCTTTGAACATGAAAACAATTCATAGCAATTTATGGCTTCATTCTTGAATCGTTCGAACTTGAAAACAACTTGTAGCTTCATTCTTGACCCGTTTGTACAAGGAAGACACTTGTAAACTCTTTTAGGATCATTCTTAACTCATTTGAACATGAAAATAAGTTGTAACAATTGGAGGCTTCATTCTAAACTCATTCAAACTTGAAAACAACTTGTATCTTCATTCTTGACCCGTTTGTACATGGATACAACTTGTAAACTCTTGTAGGATCATTCTTAGCTCATTTGAACATGAAAACAATTCGTTGCAATTTGAGCCTTCATTCTTGACTCGTTCGAACTTGAAAACAACTTGTAGCTTCATTCTTGACCCGTTAGTACATGGAAACAACTTGTAAACTCTTGTAGGATCATTCTTACCTCGTTTGAACATGAAAACAATTCGTTGCAATTTGAGCCTTCATTCTTGACTCGTTCGAACTTGAAAACAACTTGTAGCTTCATTCTTGACCCGTTTGTACATGGAAACAACTTGTAAACTCTTGTAGGATCATTCTTAGCTCGTTTGAACATGAAAACAATTCATAGCAATTTAAGGCTTCATTCTTGACTCGTTGGAACTTGAAAACAACTTGTAGCTTCATTCTTGACCCGTTTGTACGTGGAAACAACTTGTAAACTCTTTTAGGATCATTCTTAACTCATTTCAATATGAAAATAAGTTGTAACAATTGGAGGCTTCATTCTTAACTCGTTCAAACTTGAAAACAACTTGTATCTTCATTCTTGACCCGTTTGTACATGGATACAACTTGTAAACTCTTGTAGGATCATTCTTAGCTCGTTTGAACATGAAACCAATTCGTTGCAATTTGAGCCTTCATTCTTGCCTCGTTCGAACTTGAAAACAACTTGTAGCTTCATTGTTGACCCGTTTGTACATGAAAACAACTTGTAAACTCTTGTAGGATCATTCTTAGCTCGTTTGAACATGAAAACAATTCATAGCAATTTAAGGCTTCATTCTTGACTCGTTCGAACTTGAAAACAACTTGTATCTTCATTCTTGACCCGTTTGTACATGGATACAACTTGTAAACTCTTGTAGGATCATTCTTAGCTCGTTTGAACATGAAAACAATTCGTTGCAATTTGAGCCTTCATTCTTGACTCGTTCGAACTTGAAAACAACTTGTAGCTTCATTGTTGACCCATTTGTCCATGGAAACAACTTGTAAACTCTTGTTGGACCATTATTAGCTCGTTTGAATATGAAAACAATTCATAGCAATTAAGGCTTCATTCTTGACTCGTTGGAACTTGAAAACAACTTGTAGCTTCATTCTTGACCCGTTTGTACATGGAAACAACTTGTAAACTCTTTTAGGATCATTCTTAACTCATTTGAACATGAAAATAAGTGGTAACAATTGGAGGCTTCATTCTTAACTCGTTCAAACTTCAAAATAACTTGTATCTTCATTCTTGACCCGTTTGTATATGGATACAACTTGTAAACTCTTGTAGGATCATTCTTAGCTCGTTTAAACATGAAAACAATTCATTGCAATTTAAGGCTTCATTCTTGACTCGTTGGAACTTGAAAACAACTTGTAGTTTCATTCTTGACCCGTTTGTACAGAAAAACAACTTGTAAACTCTTGTAGGATCATTCTTAGCTCGTTTGAACATGAAAACAATTCATAGCAATTTAAGGCTTCATTCTTGACTTGTTGGAACTTGAAAACAACTTGTAGCTTCATTCTTGACCCGTTTGTACATGGAAACAACTTTTAAACTCTTGTAGGATCATTCTTAACTCATTTGAACATGAGAAAAATTCGTAGCAATTTGAGACTTCATTCTTAACTCGTTCGAACATTAAAACAACTTGTAACTTCATTCTTGACCCGTTTGTACATGGAAACAACTTGTAAACTCTTGTAGGATCATTCTTAGCTCGTTTGAACATGAAAACAATTCAGAACAATTTAAGGCTTCATTCTTGACACGTTGGAACTTGAAAACAACTTGTAGTTTCATTCTTGACCCGTTTGTACAGAAAAACAACTTGTAAACTCTTGTAGGATCATTCTTAGCTCGTTTGAACATGAAAACAATTCATAGCAATTTAAGGCTTCATTCTTGACTCGTTGGAACTTGAAAACAACTTGTAGCTTCATTCTTGACCCGTTTGGACATGGAAACAGATTGTAAACTCTTTTAGGATCATTCTTAACTCATTTGAACATGAAACTAAGTTGTAACAATTGGAGGCTTCATTCTTAACTCGTTCAAACTTGAAAACAACTTGTATCTTCATTCTTGACCCGTTTGTACATGGATACAACTTGTAAACTCTTGTAGGATCATTCTTAGCTCGTTTGAACATGAAAACAATTCGTTGCAATTTGAGCCTTCATTCTTGACTCGTTCGAACTTGAAAACAACATGTAGCTTCATTCTTGACCCGTTAGTACAAGGAAACAACTTGTAAACTCTTGTAGGATCATTCTTAGCTCGTTTGAACATGAAACCAATTCGTTGCAATTTGAGCCTTCATTCTTGACTCGTTCGAACTTGAAAACAACTTGTAGTTTCATTCTTGACCCGTTTGTACATTGAAACAACTTGTAAACCTTTGTAGGATCATTCTTAGCTCGTTTGAACATGAAAACAATTCATAGAAATTTAAGGCTTCATTCTTGACTAGTTCGAACTTAAAAATAACTTGTAGCTTCATTCTTGACCCGTTTGTACATGGAAACAACTTTTAAACTCTTGTAGGATCATTCTTAACTCATTTGAACATGAAAAAAATTCGTAGCAATTTGAGGCTTCATTCTTAACTCGTTCAATCATTAAAACAACTTGTAACTTCATTCTTGACCCGTTTGTACATGGAAACAACTTGTAAACTCTTGTAGGATCATTCTTAGTTCGTTTGAACATGAAAACAATTCATAGCAATTTAAGGCTTCATTCTTGACTCGTTGGAACTTGAAAACAACTTGTAGTTTCATTCTTGACCCGGTTGTACAGAAAAACAACTTGTAAACTCTTGTAGGATCATTCTTAGCTCCTTTGAACATGAAAACAATTCATAGCAATTTACGGCTTCATTCTTGACTTGTTCGAATTTGAAAACAACTTGTAGCTTCATTCTTGACCCGTTTGTACATGGAAGACACTTGTAAACTCTTTTAGGATCATTCTTAACTCATTTGAACATGAAAATAAGTTGTAACAATTGGAGGCTTCATTCTAAACTCATTCAAACTTGAAAACAACTTGTATCTTCATTCTTGACCCGTTTGTACATGGATACAACTTGTAAACTCTTGTAGGATCATTCTTAGCTCATTTGAACATCAAAACAATTCGTTGCAATTTGAGCCTTCATTCTTGACTCGTTCGAACTTGAAAACAACTTGTAGCTTCATTCTTGACCCGTTAGTACATGGAAACAACTTGTAAACTCTTGTAGGATCATTCTTACCTCGTTTGAACTTGAAAAAAATTCGTTGCAATTTGAGCCTTCATTCTTGACTCGTTCGAACTTGAAATCAACTTGTAGCTTCATTCTTGACCCGTTTGTACATGGAAACAACTTGTAAACTCTTGTAGGATCATTCTTAGCTCGTTTGAACATGAAAATAATTCATAGCAATTTAAGGCTTCATTCTTGACTCGTTGGAACTTGAAAACAACTTGTAGCTTCATTCTTGACCCGTTTGTACGTGGAAACAACTTGTAAACTCTTTTAGGATCATTCTTAACTCATTTCAACATGAAAATAAGTTGTAACAATTGGAGGCTTCATTCTTAACTCGTTCAAACTTGAAAACAACTTGTATCTTCATTCTTGACCCGTTTGTACATGGATACAACTTGTAAACTCTTGTAGGATCATTCTTAGCTCGTTTGAACATGAAACCAATTCGTTGCAATTTGAGCCTTCATTCTTGACTCGTTCGAACTTGAAAACAACTTGTAGCTTCATTGTTGACCCGTTTGTACATGAAAACAACTTGTAAACTCTTATAGGATCATTCTTAGCTCGTTTGAACATGAAAACAATTCATAGCAATTTAAGGCTTCATTCTTGACTCGTTCGAACTTGAAAACAACTTGTATCTTCATTCTTGACCCGTTTGTACATGGATACAACTTGTAAACTCTTGTAGGATCATTCTTAGCTCGTTTGAACATGAAAACAATTCGTTGCAATTTGAGCCTTCATTCTTGACTCGTTCGAACTTGAAAACAACTTGTAGCTTCATTCTTGACCCGTTAGTACATGGAAACAACTTGTAAACTCTTGTAGGATCATTCTTAACTGGTTTGAACATGAAAACAATTCGTTGCAATTTGAGCCTTCATTCTTGACTCGTTCGAACTTGAAAACAACTTGTAGCTTCATTCTTGTCCCGTTAGTACATGGAAACAACTTGTAAACTCTTGTAGGATCATTCTTAACTGGTTTGAACATGAAAACAATTCGTTGCAATTTGAGCCTTCATTCTTGACTCGTTCGAACTTGAAAACAACTTGTAGCTTCATTCTTGACCCGTTAGTACATGGAAACAACTTGTAAACTCTTGTAGGATCATTCTTAGCTCGTTTAAACATGAAAACATTTCATAGCAATTTAAGGCTTCATTCTTGACTCGTTGGAACTTGAAAACAACTTGTAGTTTCATTCTTGACCCGTTTGTACAGAAAAACAACTTGTAAACTCTTGTAGGATCATTCTTAGCTCGTTTGAACATGAAAACAATTCATAGCAATTTAAGGCTTCATTCTTGACTTGTTGGAACTTGAAAACAACTTGTAGCTTCATTCTTGACCCGTTTGTACATGGAAACAACTTTTAAACTCTTGTAGGATCATTCTTAACTCATTTGAACATGAGAAAAATTCGTAGCAATTTGAGACTTCATTCTTAACTCGTTCGAACATTAAAACAACTTGTAACTTCATTCTTGACCCGTTTGTACATGGAAACAACTTGTAAACTCTTGTAGGATCATTCTTAGCTCGTTTGAACATGAAAACAATTCAGAACAATTTAAGGCTTCATTCTTGACACGTTGGAACTTGAAAACAACTTGTAGTTTCATTCTTGACCCGTTTGTACAGAAAAACAACTTGTAAACTCTTGTAGAATCATTCTTAGCTCGTTTGAACATGAAAACAATTCATAGCAATTTAAGGCTTCATTCTTGACTCGTTGGAACTTGAAAACAACTTGTAGCTTCATTCTTGACCCGTTAGGACATGGAAACAGATTGTAAACTCTTTTAGGATCATTCTTAACTCATTTGAACATGAAACTAAGTTGTAACAATTGGAGGCTTCATTCTTAACTCGTTCAAACTTGAAAACAACTTGTATCTTCATTCTTGACCCGTTTGTACATGGATACAACTTGTAAACTCTTGTAGGATCATTCTTAGCTCGTTTGAACATGAAACCAATTCGTTGCAATTTGAGCCTTCATTCTTGACTCGTTCGAACTTGAAAACAACTTGTAGTTTCATTCTTGACCCGTTTGTACATGGAAACAACTTGTAAACCTTTGTAGGATCATTCTTAGCTCGTTTGAACATGAAAACAATTCATAGAAATTTAAGGCTTCATTCTTGACTAGTTCGAACATAAAAATAACTTGTAGCTTCATTCTTGACCCGTTTGTACATGGAAACAACTTTTAAACTCTTGTAGGATCATTCTTAACTCATTTGAACATGAAAAAAATTCGTAGCAATTTGAGGCTTCATTCTTAACTCGTTCAATCATTAAAACAACTTGTAACTTCATTCTTGACCCGTTTGTACATGGAAACAACTTGTAAACTCTTGTAGGATCATTCTTAGTTCGTTTGAACATGAAAACAATTCATAGCAATTTAAGGCTTCATTCTTGACTCGTTGGAACTTGAAAACAACTTGTAGTTTCATTCTTGACCCGGTTGTACAGAAAAACAACTTGTAAACTCTTGTAGGATCATTCTTAGCTCCTTTGAACATGAAAACAATTCATAGCAATTTATGGCTTCATTCTTGACTTGTTCGAATTTGAAAACAACTTGTAGCTTCATTCTTGACCCGTTTGTACATGGAAGACACCTGTAAACTCTTTTAGGATCATTCTTAACTTATTTGAACATGAAAATAAGTTGTAACAATTGGAGGCTTCATTCTAAACTCATTCAAACTTGAAAACAACTTGTATCTTCATTCCTGACCCATTTGTACATGGATACAACTTGTAAACTCTTGTAGGATCATTCTTAGCTCATTTGAACATCAAAACAATTCGTTGCAATTTGAGCCTTCATTCTTGACTCGTTCGAACTTGAAAACAACTTGTAGCTTCATTCTTGACCCGTTTGTACATGGAAACAACTTGTAAACTCTTGTAGGATCATTCTTAGCTCGTTTGAACATGAAAACAATTCATAGCAATTTAAGGCTTCATTCTTGACTCGTTGGAACTTGAAAACAACTTGTAGCTTCATTCTTGACCCGTTTGTACGTGGAAACAACTTGTAAACTCTTTTAGGATCATTCTTAACTCATTTCAACATGAAAATAAGTTGTAACAATTGGAGGCTTCATTCTTAACTCGTTCAAACTTGAAAACAACTTGTATCTTCATTCTTGACCCGTTTGTACATGGATACAACTTGTAAACTCTTGTAGGATCATTCTTAGCTCGTTTGAACATGAAACCAATTCGTTGCAATTTGAGCCTTCATTCTTGACTCGTTCGAACTTGAAAACAACTTGTAGCTTCATTGTTGACCCGTTTGTACATGAAAACAACTTGTAAACTCTTGTAGGATCATTCTTAGCTCGTTTGAACATGAAAACAATTCATAGCAATTTAAGGCTTCATTCTTGACTCGTTCGAACTTGAAAACAACTTGTATCTTCATTCTTGACCCGTTTGTACATGGATACAACTTGTAAACTCTTGTAGGATCATTCTTAGCTCGTTTGAACATGAAAACAATTCGTTGCAATTTGAGCCTTCATTCTTGACTCGTTCGAACTTGAAAACAACTTGTAGCTTCATTCTTGACCCGTTAGTACATGGAAACAACTTGTAAACTCTTGTAGGATCATTCTTAACTGGTTTGAACATGAAAACAATTCGTTGCAATTTGAGCCTTCATTCTTGACTCGTTCGAACTTGAAAACAACTTGTAGCTTCATTCTTGACCCGTTTGTACATGGAAACAACTTGTAAACTCTTGTAGGATCATTCTTAGCTCGTTTGAACATGAAAACAATTCGTTGCAATTTGAGCCTTCATTCTTGACTCGTTCGAACTTGAAAACAACTTGTAGCTTCATTGTTGACCCGTTTGTACATGGAAATAACTTGTAAACTCTTGTAGGACCATTATTAGCTCGTTTGAACATGAAAACAATTCATAGCAATTTAAGGCTTCATTCTTAACTCGTTCGAACTTGAAAACAACTTGTATCTTCATTCTTGACCCGTTTGTACATGGATACAACTTGTAAACTCTTGTAGGATCATTATTAGCTCGTTTGAACATGAAAACAATTCGTTGCAATTTGAGCCTTCATTCTTGACTCGTTCGAACTTGAAAACAACTTGTAGCTTCATTCTTGACCCGTTAGTACATGGAAACAACTTGTAAACTCTTGTAGGATCATTCTTAACTGGTTTGAACATGAAAACAATTCGTTGCAATTTGAGCCTTCATTCTTGACTCGTTCGAACTTGAAAACAACTTGTAGCTTCATTCTTGACCCGTTAGTACATGGAAACAACTTGTAAACTCTTGTAGGATCATTCTTAACTGGTTTGAACATGAAAACAATTCGTTGCAATTTGAGCCTTCATTCTTGACTCGTTCGAACTTGAAAACAACTTGTAGCTTCATTCTTGACCCGTTAGTACATGGAAACAACTTGTAAACTCTTGTAGGATCATTCTTAGCTCGTTTAAACATGAAAACAATTCATAGCAATTTAAGGCTTCATTCTTGACTCGTTGGAACTTGAAAACAACTTGTAGTTTCATTCTTGACCCGTTTGTACAGAAAAACAACTTGTAAACTCTTGTAGGATCATTCTTAGCTCGTTTGAACATGAAAACAATTCATAGCAATTTAAGGCTTCATTCTTGACTTGTTGGAACTTGAAAACAACTTGTAGCTTCATTCTTGACCCGTTTGTACATGGAAACAACTTTTAAACTCTTGTAGGATCATTCTTAACTCATTTGAACATGAGAAAAATTCGTAGCAATTTGAGACTTCATTCTTAACTCGTTCGAACATTAAAACAACTTGTAACTTCATTCTTGACCCGTTTGTACATGGAAACAACTTGTAAACTCTTGTAGGATCATTCTTAGCTCGTTTGAACATGAAAACAATTCAGAACAATTTAAGGCTTCATTCTTGACACGTTGGAACTTGAAAATAACTTGTAGTTTCATTCTTGACCCGTTTGTACAGAAAAACAACTTGTAAACTCTTGTAGGATCATTCTTAGCTCGTTTGAACATGAAAACAATTCATAGCAATTTAAGGCTTCATTCTTGACTCGTTGGAACTTGAAAACAACTTGTAGCTTCATTCTTGACCCGTTTGGACATGGAAACAGATTGTAAACTCTTTTAGGATCATTCTTAACTCATTTGAACATGAAACTAAGTTGTAACAATTGGAGGCTTCATTCTTAACTCGTTCAAACTTGAAAACAACTTGTATCTTCATTCTTGACCCGTTTGTACATGGATACAACTTGTAAACTCTTGTAGGATCATTCTTAGCTCGTTTGAACATGAAACCAATTCGTTGCAATTTGAGCCTTCATTCTTGACTCGTTCGAACTTGAAAACAACTTGTAGTTTCATTCTTGACCCGTTTGTACATGGAAACAACTTGTAAACCTTTGTAGGATCATTCTTAGCTCGTTTGAACATGAAAACAATTCATAGAAATTTAAGGCTTCATTCTTGACTAGTTCGAACATAAAAATAACTTGTAGCTTCATTCTTGACCCGTTTGTACATGGAAACAACTTTTAAACTCTTGTAGGATCATTCTTAACTCATTTGAACATGAAAAAAATTTGTAGCAATTTGAGGCTTCATTCTTAACTCGTTCAATCATTAAAACAACTTGTAACTTCATTCTTGACCCGTTTGTACATGGAAACAACTTGTAAACTCTTGTAGGATCATTCTTAGTTCGTTTGAACATGAAAACAATTCATAGCAATTTAAGGCTTCATTCTTGACTCGTTGGAACTTGAAAACAACTTGTAGTTTCATTCTTGACCCGGTTGTACAGAAAAACAACTTGTAAACTCTTGTAGGATCATTCTTAGCTCCTTTGAACATGAAAACAATTCATAGCAATTTATGGCTTCATTCTTGACTTGTTCGAATTTGAAAACAACTTGTAGCTTCATTCTTGACCCGTTTGTACATGGAAGACACTTGTAAACTCTTTTAGGATCATTCTTAACTTATTTGAACATGAAAATAAGTTGTAACAATTGGAGGCTTCATTCTAAACTCATTCAAACTTGAAAACAACTTGTATCTTCATTCTTGACCCGTTTGTACATGGATACAACTTGTGAACTCTTGTAGGATCATTCTTAGCTCATTTGAACATCAAAACAATTCGTTGCAATTTGAGCCTTCATTCTTGACTCGTTCGAACTTGAAAACAACTTGTAGCTTCATTCTTGACCCGTTAGTACATGGAAACAACTTGTAAACTCTTGTAGGATCATTCTTACCTCGTTTGAACATGAAAAAATTTCGTTGCAATTTGAGCCTTCATTCTTGACTCGTTCGAACTTGAAAACAACTTGTAGCTTCATTCTTGACCCGTTTGTACATGGAAACAACTTGTAAACTCTTGTAGGATCATTCTTAGCTCGTTTGAACATGAAAACAATTCATAGCAATTTAAGGCTTCATTCTTGACTCGTTGGAACTTGAAAACAACTTGTAGCTTCATTCTTGACCCGTTTGTACGTGGAAACAACTTGTAAACTCTTTTAGGATCATTCTTAACTCATTTCAACATGAAAATAAGTTGTAACAATTGGAGGCTTCATTCTTAACTCGTTCAAACTTGAAAACAACTTGTATCTTCATTCTTGACCCGTTTGTACATGGATACAACTTGTAAACTCTTGTAGGATCATTCTTAGCTCGTTTGAACATGAAACCAATTCGTTGCAATTTGAGCCTTCATTCTTGACTCGTTCGAACTTGAAAACAACTTGTAGCTTCATTGTTGACCCGTTTGTACATGAAAACAACTTGTAAACTCTTGTAGGATCATTCTTAGCTCGTTTGAACATGAAAACAATTCATAGCAATTTAAGGCTTCATTCTTGACTCGTTCGAACTTGAAAACAACTTGTATCTTCATTCTTGACCCGTTTGTACATGGATACAACTTGTAAACTCTTGTAGGATCATTCTTAGCTCGTTTGAACATGAAAACAATTCGTTGCAATTTGAGCCTTCATTCTTGACTCGTTCGAACTTGAAAACAACTTGTAGCTTCATTCTTGACCCGTTAGTACATGGAAACAACTTGTAAACTCTTGTAGGATCATTCTTAGCTCGTTTGAACATGAAAACAATTCGTTGCAATTTGAGCCTTCATTCTTGACTCGTTCGAACTTGAAAACAACTTGTAGCTTCATTCTTGACCCGTTTGTACATGGAAACAACTTGTAAACTCTTGTAGGATCATTCTTAGCTCGTTTGAATATGAAAACAATTCGTTGCAATTTGAGCCTTCATTCTTGACTCGTTCGAACTTGAAAACAACTTGTAGCTTCATTGTTGACCCGTTTGTACATGGAAACAACTTGTAAACTCTTGTAGGACCATTATTAGCTCGTTTGAATATGAAAACAATTCATAGCAATTAAGGCTTCATTCTTGACTCGTTGGAACTTGAAAACAACTTGTAGCTTCATTCTTGACCCGTTTGTACATGGAAACAACTTGTAAACTCTTTTAGGATCATTCTTAACTCATTTGAACATGAAAATAAGTGGTAACAATTGGAGGCTTCATTCTTAACTCGTTCAAACTTCAAAATAACTTGTATCTTCATTCTTGACCCGTTTGTATATGGATACAACTTGTAAACTCTTGTAGGATCATTCTTAGCTCGTTTAAACTTGAAAACAATTCATAGCAATTTAAGGCTTCATTCTTGACTCGTTGGAACTTGAAAACAACTTGTAGTTTCATTCTTGACCCGTTTGTACAGAAAAACAACTTGTAAACTCTTGTAGGATCATTCTTAGCTCGTTTGAACATGAAAACAATTCATAGCAATTTAAGGCTTCATTCTTGACTTGTTGGAACTTGAAAACAACTTGTAGCTTCATTCTTGACCCGTTTATACATGGAAACAACTTTTAAACTCTTGTAGGATCATTCTTAACTCATTTGAACATGAGAAAAATTCGTAGCAATTTGAGACTTCATTCTTAACTCGTTCGAACATTAAAACAACTTGTAACTTCATTCTTGACCCGTTTGTACATGGAAACAACTTGTAAACTCTTGTAGGATCATTCTTAGCTCGTTTGAACATGAAAACAATTCAGAACAATTTAAGGCTTCATTCTTGACACGTTGGAACTTGAAAACAACTTGTAGTTTCATTCTTGACCCGTTTGTACAGAAAAACAACTTGTAAACTCTTGTAGGATCATTCTTAGCTCGTTTGAACATGAAAACAATTCATAGCAATTTAAGGCTTCATTCTTGACTCGTTGGAACTTGAAAACAACTTGTAGCTTCATTCTTGACCCGTTTGGACATGGAAACAGATTGTAAACTCTTTTAGGATCATTCTTAACTCATTTGAACATGAAACTAAGTTGTAACAATTGGAGGCTTCATTCTTAACTCGTTCAAACTTGAAAACAACTTGTATCTTCATTCTTGACCCGTTTGTACATGGATACAACTTGTAAACTCTTGTAGGATCATTCTTAGCTCGTTTGAACATGAAACCAATTCGTTGCAATTTGAGCCTTCATTCTTGACTCGTTCGAACTTGAAAACAACTTGTAGTTTCATTCGTGACCCGTTTGTACATGGAAACAACTTGTAAACTCTTGTAGGATCATTCTTAGCTCGTTTGAACATGAAAACAATTCATAGAAATTTAAGGCGTCATTCTTGACTAGTTCGAACTTAAAAATAACTTGTAGCTTCATTCTTGACCCGTTTGTACATGGAAACAACTTTTAAACTCTTGTAGGATCATTCTTAACTCATTTGAACATGAAAAAAATTCGTAGCAATTTGAGGCTTCATTCTTAACTCGTTCAATCATTAAAACAACTTGTAACTTCATTCTTGACCCGTTTGTACATGGAAACAACTTGTAAACTCTTGTAGGATTATTCTTAGTTCGTTTGAACATGAAAACAATTCATAGCAATTTAAGGCTTCATTCTTGACTCGTTGGAACTTGAAAACAACTTGTAGTTTCATTCTTGACCCGGTTGTACAGAAAAACAACTTGTAAACTCTTGTAGGATCATTCTTAGCTCCTTTGAACATGAAAACAATTCATTGCAATTTATGGCTTCATTCTTGACTCGTTCGAATTTGAAAACAACTTGTAGCTTCATTCTTGACCCGTTTGTACATGGAAACAACTTGTAAACCCTTTTAGGATCATTCTTAACTCATTTGAACATGAAAATAAGTTGTAACAATTGGAGGCTTCATTCTTAACTCATTCAAACTTGAAAACAACTTGTATCTTCATTCTTGACCCATTTGTACATGGATACAACTTGTAAACTCTTGTAGGATCATTCTTAGCTCATTTGAACATGAAAACAATTCGTTGCAATTTGAGTCTTCATTCTTGACTCGTTCGAACTTGAAAACAACTTGTAGTTTCATTCTTGACCCGTTTGTACATGGAAACAACTTGTAAACTCTTGTAGGATCATTCTTAGCTCGTTTCAACATGAAAACAATTCATAGAAATTTAAGGCTTCATTCTTGACTAGTTCGAACTTAAAAATAACTTGTAGCTTCATTCTTGACCCTTTTGTACATGGAAACATCTTTTAAACTCTTGTAGGATCATTCTTAACTCATTTGAACATGAAAAAAATTCGTAGCAATTTGAGGCTTCATTCTTAACTCGTTCAATCATTAAAACAACTTGTAACTTCATTCTTGACCCGTTTGTACATGGAAACAACTTGTAAACTCTTGTAGGATTCTTAGTTCGTTTGAACATGAAAACAATTCATAGCAATTTAAGGCTTCATTCTTGACTCGTTGGAACTTGAAAACAACTTGTAGTTTCATTCTTGACCCGGGTGTACAGAAAAACAACTTGTAAACTCTTGTAGGATCATTCTTAGCTCCTTTGAACATGAAAACAATTAATAGCAATTTATGGCTTCATTCTTGACTCGTTCGAATTTGAAAACAACTTGTAGCTTCATTCTTGACCCGTTTGTACATGGAAACAACTTGTAAACTCTTTTAGTATCATTCTTAACTCATTTGAACATGAAAATAAGTTGTAACAATTGGAGGCTTCATTCTTAACTCATTCAAACTTGAAAACAACTTGTATCTTCATTCTTGACCCATTTGTACATGGATACAACTTGTAAACTCTTGTAGGATCATTCTTAGCTCATTTGAACATGAAAACAATTCGTTGCAATTTGAGCCTTCATTCTTGACTCGTTCGAACTTGAAAACAACTTGTAGCTTCATTCTTGACCCGTTAGTACATGGAAACAACTTGTAAACTCTTGTAGGATCATTCTTAGCTCGTTTGAACATGAAAACAATTCGTTGCAATTTGAGCCTTCATTCTTGACTCGTTCGAACTTGAAAACAACTTGTAGCTTCATTCGTTTGTACATGGAAACAACTTGTAAACTCTTGTAGGATCATTCTTAGCTCCTTTGAACATGAAAACAATTCATAGCAATTTATGGCTTCATTCTTGACTCGTTAGAACTTGAAAACAACTTGTAGCTTCATTCTTGACCCGTTTGTACGTGGAAACAACTTGTAAACTATTTTAGGATCATTCTTAACTCATTTGAACATGAAAATAAGTTGTAACAATTGGAGGCTTCATTCTTAACTCATTCAAACTTGAAAACAACTTGTATCTTCATTCTTGACCCATTTGTACATGGATACAACTTGTAAACTCTTGTAGGATCATTCTTAGCTCATTTGAACATGAAAACAATTCGTTGCAATTTGAGCCTTCATTCTTGACTCGTTCGAACTTGAAAACAACTTGTAGCTTCATTCTTGACCCGTTAGTACATGGAAACAACTTGTAAACTCTTGTAGGATCATTCTTAGCTCGTTTGAACAAGAAAACAATTCGTTGCAATTTGAGCCTTCATTCTTGACTCGTTCGAACTTGAAAATAACTTGTAGCTTCATTCGTTTGTACATGGAAACAACTTGTAAACTCTTGTAGGATCATTCTTAGCTCCTTTGAACATGAAAACAATTCATAGCAATTTATGGCTTCATTCTTGACTCGTTAGAACTTGAAAACAACTTGTAGCTTCATTCTTGACCCGTTTGTACGTGGAAACAACTTGTAAACTATTTTAGGATCATTCTTAACTCATTTCAACATGAAAATAAGTTGTAACAATTGGAGGCTTCATTCTTAACTCGTTCAAACTTGAAAACAACTTGTATCTTCATTCTTGACCCGTTTGTACATGGATACAACTTGTAAACTCTTGTAGGATCATTCTTAGCTCGTTTGAACATGAAACCAATTCGTTGCAATTTGAGCCTTTATTCTTGACTCGTTCGAACTTGAAAACAACTTGTAGCTTCATTGTTGACCCGTTTGTACATGGAAACAACTTGTAAACTCTTGTAGGATCATTCTTAGCTCGTTTGAACATGAAAACAATTCATAGCAATTTAAGGCTTCATTCTTGACTCGTTCGAACTTGAAAACAACTTGTAGCTTCATTCTTGACCCGTTTGTACATGGAAACAACTTGTAAACTCTTTTAGGATCATTCTTAACTCATTTGAACATGAAAATAAGTTGTAACAATTGGAGGCTTCATTCTTAACCCGTTCAAACTTGAAAACAACTTGTATCTTCATTCTTGACCCGTTTGTACATGGATACAACTTGTAAACTCTTGTAGGATCATTCTTAGCTCGTTTGAACATGAAAACAATTCGTTGCAATTTGAGCCTTCATTCTTGACTCGTTCGAACTTGAAAACAACATGTAGCTTCATTCTTGACCCGTTAGTACAAGGAAACAACTTGTAAACTCTTGTAGGATCATTCTTAGCTCGTTTGAACATGAAAACAATTCGTTGCAATTTGAGCCTTCATTCTTGACTCGTTCGAACTTGAAAACAACTTGTAGCTTCATTCTTGACCCGTTTGTACATGGAAAAAACTTGTAAACTCTTGTAGGATCATTCTTAGCTCGTTTGAACATGAAAACAATTCGTTGCAATTTGAGCCTTCATTCTTGACTTGTTCGAACTTGAAAACAACATGTAGCTTCATTCTTGACCCGTTAGTACATGGAAACAACTTGTAAACTCTTGTAGGATCATTCTTAGCTCGTTTGAACATGAAAACAATTCGTTGCAATTTGAGCCTTCATTCTTGACTCGTTCGAACTTGAAAACAACTTGTAGCTTCATTCTTGACCCGTTTGTACATGGAAACAACTTGTAAACTCTTGTAGGATCATTCTTAGCTCGTTTGAACATGAAAACAAATCATAGCAATTTAAGGCTTCATTCTTGACTCGTTGGAACTTGAAAACAATTTGTAGCTTCATTCTTGACCCGTTTGTACGTGGAAACAACTTGTAAACTCTTTTAGGATCATTCTTAACTCATTTCAACATGAAAATAAGTTGTAACAATTGGAGGCTTCATTCTTAACTCGTTCAAACTTGAAAACAACTTGTATCTTCATTCTTGACCCGTTTGTACATGGATACAACTTGTAAACTCTTGTAGGATCATTCTTAGCTCGTTTGAACATGAAACCAATTCGTTGCAATTTGAGCCTTTATTCTTGACTCGTTTGAACTTGAAAACAACTTGTAGCTTCATTGTTGACCCGTTTGTACATGGAAACAACTTGTAAACTCTTGTAGGATCATTCTTAACTCGTTTGAACATGAAAACAATTCATAGCAATTTAAGGCTTCATTCTTGACTCGTTCGAACTTGAAAACAACTTGTAGCTTCATTCTTGACCCGTTTGTACATGGAAACAACTTGTAAACTCTTTTAGGATCATTCTTAACTCATTTGAACATGAAAATAAGTTGTAACAATTGGAGGCTTCATTCTTAACTCGTTCAAACTTGAAAACAACTTGTATCTTCATTCTTGACCCGTTTGTACATGGATACAACTTGTAAACTCTTGTAGGATCATTCTTAGCTCGTTTGAACCTGAAAACAATTCGTTGCAATTTGAGCCTTCATTCTTGACTCGTTCGAACTTGAAAACAACATGTAGCTTCATTCTTGACCCGTTAGTACAAGGAAACAACTTGTAAACTCTTGTAGGATCATTCTTAGCTCGTTTGAACATGAAAACAATTCGTTGCAGTTTGAGCCTTCATTCTTGACTCGTTCGAACTTGAAAACAACTTGTAGCTTCATTCTTGACCCGTTTGTACATGGAAAAAACTTATAAACTCTTGTAGGATCATTCTTAGCTCGTTTGAACATGAAAATAATTCATAGCAATTTAAGGCTTCATTCTTGACTCGTTGGAACTTGAAAACAACTTGTAGCTTCATTCCTGACCCGTTTGTACATGGAAACAACTTGTAAACTCTTTTAGGATCATTCTTAACTCATTTGAACATGAAACTAAGTTGTAACAATTGGAGGCTTCATTCTTAACTCGTTCAAACTTGAAAACAACTTGTATCTTCATTCTTGACCCGTTTGTACATGGATACAACTTGTAAACTCTTGTAGGATCATTCTTAGCTCGTTTGAACATGAAAACAATTCGTTGCAATTTGAGCCTTCATTCTTGACTCGTTCGAACTTGAAAACAACATGTAGCTTCATTCTTGACCCGTTAGTACATGGAAACAACTTGTAAACTCTTGTAGGATCATTCTTAGCTCGTTTGAACATGAAAACAATTCGTTGCAATTTGAGCCTTCATTCTTGACTCGTTCGAACTTGAAAACAACTTGTAGCTTCATTCTTGACCCGTTAGTACATGGAAACAACTTGTAAACTCTTGTAGGATCATTCTTAGCTCATTTGAACATGAAAACAATTCGTTGCAATTTGAGCCTTCATTCTTGACTCGTTCGAACTTGAAAACAACTTGTAGCTTCATTCTTGACCCGTTAGTACATGGAAACAACTTGTAAACTCTTGTAGGATCATTCTTAGCTCGTTTGAACATGAAAACAATTCGTTGCAATTTGAGCCTTCATTCTTGACTCGTTCGAACTTGAAAACAACTTGTAGCTTCATTCGTTTGTACATGGAAACAACTTGTAAACTCTTGTAGGATCATTCTTAGCTCCTTTGAACATTAAAACAATTCATAGCAATTTATGGCTTCATTCTTGACTCGTTAGAACTTGAAAACAACTTGTAGCTTCATTCTTGACCCGTTTGTACGTGGAAACAACTTGTAAACTATTTTAGGATCATTCTTAACTCATTTGAACATGAAAATAAGTTGTAACAATTGGAGGCTTCATTCTTAACTCATTCAAACTTGAAAACAACTTGTATCTTCATTCTTGACCCATTTGTACATGGATACAACTTGTAAACTCTTGTAGGATCATTCTTAGCTCATTTGAACATGAAAACAATTCGTTGCAATTTGAGCCTTCATTCTTGACTCGTTCGAACTTGAAAATAACTTGTAGCTTCATTCTTGACCCGTTAGTACATGGAAACAACTTGTAAACTCTTGTAGGATCATTCTTAGCTCGTTTGAACATGAAAACAATTCGTTGCAATTTGAGCCTTCATTCTTGACTCGTTCGAACTTGAAAACAACTTGTAGCTTCATTCTTGACCCGTTAGTACATGGAAACAACTTGTAAACTCTTGTAGGATCATTCTTAGCTCGTTTGAACATGAAAACAATTCGTTGCAATTTGAGCCTTCATTCTTGACTCGTTCGAACTTGAAAACAACTTGTAGCTTCATTCGTTTGTACATGGAAACAACTTGTAAACTCTTGTAGGATCATTCTTAGCTCCTTTGAACATTAAAACAATTCATAGCAATTTATGGCTTCATTCTTGACTCGTTAGAACTTGAAAACAACTTGTAGCTTCATTCTTGACCCGTTTGTACGTGGAAACAACTTGTAAACTATTTTAGGATCATTCTTAACTCATTTGAACATGAAAATAAGTTGTAACAATTGGAGGCTTCATTCTTAACTCATTCAAACTTGAAAACAACTTGTATCTTCATTCTTGACCCATTTGTACATGGATACAACTTGTAAACTCTTGTAGGATCATTCTTAGCTCATTTGAACATGAAAACAATTCGTTGCAATTTGAGCCTTCATTCTTGACTCGTTCGAACTTGAAAATAACTTGTAGCTTCATTCTTGACCCGTTAGTACATGGAAACAACTTGTAAACTCTTGTAGGATCATTCTTAGCTCGTTTGAACATGAAAACAATTCGTTGCAATTTGAGCCTTCATTCTTGACTCGTTCGAACTTGAAAACAACTTGTAGCTTCATTCGTTTGTACATGGAAACAACTTGTAAACTCTTGTAGGATCATTCTTAGCTCCTTTGAACATTAAAACAATTCATAGCAATTTATGGCTTCATTCTTGACTCGTTAGAACTTGAAAACAACTTGTAGCTTCATTCTTGACCCGTTTGTACGTGGAAACAACTTGTAAACTATTTTAGGATCATTCTTAACTCATTTGAACATGAAAATAAGTTGTAACAATTGGAGGCTTCATTCTTAACTCATTCAAACTTGAAAACAACTTGTATCTTCATTCTTGACCCATTTGTACATGGATACAACTTGTAAACTCTTGTAGGATCATTCTTAGCTCATTTGAACATGAAAACAATTCGTTGCAATTTGAGCCTTCATTCTTGACTCGTTCGAACTTGAAAATAACTTGTAGCTTCATTCTTGACCCGTTAGTACATGGAAACAACTTGTAAACTCTTGTAGGATCATTCTTAGCTCGTTTGAACATGAAAACAATTCGTTGCAATTTGAGCCTTCATTCTTGACTCGTTCGAACTTGAAAACAACTTGTAGCTTCATTCTTGACCCGTTAGTACATGGAAACAACTTGTAAACTCTTGTAGGATCATTCTTAGCTCGTTTGAACATGAAAACAATTCGTTGCAATTTGAGCCTTCATTCTTGACTCGTTCGAACTTGAAAACAACTTGTAGCTTCATTCGTTTGTACATGGAAACAACTTGTAAACTCTTGTAGGATCATTCTTAGCTCCTTTGAACATTAAAACAATTCATAGCAATTTATGGCTTCATTCTTGACTCGTTAGAACTTGAAAACAACTTGTAGCTTCATTCTTGACCCGTTTGTACGTGGAAACAACTTGTAAACTATTTTAGGATCATTCTTAACTCATTTGAACATGAAAATAAGTTGTAACAATTGGAGGCTTCATTCTTAACTCATTCAAACTTGAAAACAACTTGTATCTTCATTCTTGACCCATTTGTACATGGATACAACTTGTAAACTCTTGTAGGATCATTCTTAGCTCATTTGAACATGAAAACAATTCGTTGCAATTTGAGCCTTCATTCTTGACTCGTTCGAACTTGAAAATAACTTGTAGCTTCATTCTTGACCCGTTAGTACATGGAAACAACTTGTAAACTCTTGTAGGATCATTCTTAGCTCGTTTGAACATGAAAACAATTCGTTGCAATTTGAGCCTTCATTCTTGACTCGTTCGAACTTGAAAACAACTTGTAGCTTCATTCGTTTGTACATGGAAACAACTTGTAAACTCTTGTAGGATCATTCTTAGCTCCTTTGAACATTAAAACAATTCATAGCAATTTATGGCTTCATTCTTGACTCGTTAGAACTTGAAAACAACTTGTAGCTTCATTCTTGACCCGTTTGTACGTGGAAACAACTTGTAAACTATTTTAGGATCATTCTTAACTCATTTGAACATGAAAATAAGTTGTAACAATTGGAGGCTTCATTCTTAACTCATTCAAACTTGAAAACAACTTGTATCTTCATTCTTGACCCATTTGTACATGGATACAACTTGTAAACTCTTGTAGGATCATTCTTAGCTCATTTGAACATGAAAACAATTCGTTGCAATTTGAGCCTTCATTCTTGACTCGTTCGAACTTGAAAATAACTTGTAGCTTCATTCTTGACCCGTTAGTACATGGAAACAACTTGTAAACTCTTGTAGGATCATTCTTAGCTCGTTTGAACATGAAAACAATTCGTTGCAATTTGAGCCTTCATTCTTGACTCGTTCGAACTTGAAAACAACTTGTAGCTTCATTCTTGACCCGTTAGTACATGGAAACAACTTGTAAACTCTTGTAGGATCATTCTTAGCTCGTTTGAACATGAAAACAATTCGTTGCAATTTGAGCCTTCATTCTTGACTCGTTCGAACTTGAAAACAACTTGTAGCTTCATTCGTTTGTACATGGAAACAACTTGTAAACTCTTGTAGGATCATTCTTAGCTCCTTTGAACATTAAAACAATTCATAGCAATTTATGGCTTCATTCTTGACTCGTTAGAACTTGAAAACAACTTGTAGCTTCATTCTTGACCCGTTTGTACGTGGAAACAACTTGTAAACTATTTTAGGATCATTCTTAACTCATTTGAACATGAAAATAAGTTGTAACAATTGGAGGCTTCATTCTTAACTCATTCAAACTTGAAAACAACTTGTATCTTCATTCTTGACCCATTTGTACATGGATACAACTTGTAAACTCTTGTAGGATCATTCTTAGCTCATTTGAACATGAAAACAATTCGTTGCAATTTGAGCCTTCATTCTTGACTCGTTCGAACTTGAAAATAACTTGTAGCTTCATTCTTGACCCGTTAGTACATGGAAACAACTTGTAAACTCTTGTAGGATCATTCTTAGCTCGTTTGAACATGAAAACAATTCGTTGCAATTTGAGCCTTCATTCTTGACTCGTTCGAACTTGAAAACAACTTGTAGCTTCATTCGTTTGTACATGGAAACAACTTGTAAACTCTTGTAGGATCATTCTTAGCTCCTTTGAACATGAAAACAATTCATAGCAATTTATGGCTTCATTCTTGACTCGTTAGAACTTGAAAACAACTTGTAGCTTCATTCTTGACCCGTTTGTACGTGGAAACAACTTGTAAACTATTTTAGGATCATTCTTAACTCATTTCAACATGAAAATAAGTTGTAACAATTGGAGGCTTCATTCTTAACTCGTTCAAACTTGAAAACAACTTGTATCTTCATTCTTGACCCGTTTGTACATGGATACAACTTGTAAACTCTTGTAGGATCATTCTTAGCTCGTTTGAACATGAAACCAATTCGTTGCAATTTGAGCCTTTATTCTTGACTCGTTCGAACTTGAAAACAACTTGTAGCTTCATTGTTGACCCGTTTGTACATGGAAACAACTTGTAAACTCTTGTAAGATCATTCTTAGCTCGTTTGAACATGAAAACAATTCATAGCAATTTAAGGCTTCATTCTTGACTCGTTCGAACTTGAAAACAACTTGTAGTTTCATTCTTGACCCATTTGTACATGGAAACAACTTGTAAACTCTTTTAGGATCATTCTTAACTCATTTGAACATGAAAATAAGTTGTAACAATTGGAGGCTTCATTCTTAACCCGTTCAAACTTGAAAACAACTTGTATCTTCATTCTTGACCCGTTTGTACATGGATACAACTTGTAAACTCTTGTAGGATCATTCTTAGCTCGTTTGAACATGAAAACAATTCGTTGCAATTTGAGCCTTCATTCTTGACTCGTTCGAACTTGAAAACAACATGTAGCTTCATTCTTGACCCGTTAGTACATGGAAACAACTTGTAAACTCTTGTAGGATCATTCTTAGCTCGTTTGAACATGAAAACAATTCGTTGCAATTTGAGCCTTCATTCTTGACTCGTTCGAACTTGAAAACAACTTGTAGCTTCATTCTTGACCCGTTTGTACATGGAAACAACTTGTAAACTCTTGTAGGATCATTCTTAGCTCGTTTGAACATGAAAACAAATCATAGCAATTTAAGGCTTCATTCTTGACTCGTTGGAACTTGAAAACAATTTGTAGCTTCATTCTTGACCCGTTTGTACGTGGAAACAACTTGTAAACTCTTTTAGGATCATTCTTAACTCATTTCAACATGAAAATAAGTTGTAACAATTGGAGGCTTCATTCTTAACTCGTTCAAACTTGAAAACAACTTGTATCTTCATTCTTGACCCGTTTGTACATGGATACAACTTGTAAACTCTTGTAGGATCATTCTTAGCTCGTTTGAACATGAAACCAATTCGTTGCAATTTGAGCCTTTATTCTTGACTCGTTCGAACTTGAAAACAACTTGTAGCTTCATTGTTGACCCGTTTGTACATGGAAACAACTTGTAAACTCTTGTAGGATCATTCTTAGCTCGTTTGAACATGAAAACAATTCGTTGCAATTTGAGCCTTCATTCTTGACTCGTTCGAACTTGAAAACAACTTGTAGCTTCATTCTTGACCCGTTTGTACATGGAAAAAACTTGTAAACTCTTGTAGGATCATTCTTAGCTCGTTTGAACATGAAAATAATTCATAGCAATTTAAGGCTTCATTCTTGACTCGTTGGAACTTGAAAACAACTTGTAGCTTCATTCTTGACCCGTTTGTACATGGAAACAACTTGTAAACTCTTTTAGGATCATTCTTAACTCATTTGAACATGAAACTAAGTTGTAACAATTGGAGGCTTCATTCTTAACTCGTTCAAACTTGAAAACAACTTGTATCTTCATTCTTGACCCGTTTGTACATGGATACAACTTGTAAACTCTTGTAGGATCATTCTTAGCTCGTTTGAACATGAAAACAATTCGTTGCAATTTGAGCCTTCATTCTTGACTCGTTCGAACTTGAAAACAACATGTAGCTTCATTCTTGACCCGTTAGTACATGGAAACAACTTGTAAACTCTTGTAGGATCATTCTTAGCTCGTTTGAACATGAAAACAATTCGTTGCAATTTGAGCCTTCATTCTTGACTCGTTCGAACTTGAAAACAACTTGTAGCTTCATTCTTGTCCCGTTTGTACATGGAAACAACTTGTAAACTCTTGTAGGATCATTCTTAGCTCGTTTGAACATGAAAACAAATCATAGCAATTTAAGGCTTCATTCTTGACTCGTTGGAACTTGAAAACAACTTGTAGCTTCATTCTTGACCCGTTTGTACGCGGAAACAACTTGTAAACTCTTTTAGGATCATTCTTAACTCATTTCAACATGAAAATAAGTTGTAACAATTGGAGGCTTCATTCTTAACTCGTTCAAACTTGAAAACAACTTGTATCTTCATTCTTGACCCGTTTGTACATGGATACAACTTGTAAACTCTTGTAGGATCATTCTTAGCTCGTTTGAACATGAAAACAATTCGTTGCAATTTGAGCCTTCATTCTTGACTCGTTCGAACTTGAAAACAACATGTAGCTTCATTCTTGACCCGTTAGTACATGGAAACAACTTGTAAACTCTTGTAGGATCATTCTTAGCTCGTTTGAACATGAAAACAATTCGTTGCAATTTGAGCCTTCATTCTTGACTCGTTCGAACTTGAAAACAACTTGTAGCTTCATTCTTGTCCCGTTTGTACATGGAAACAACTTGTAAACTCTTGTAGGATCATTCTTAGCTCGTTTGAACATGAAAACAAATCATAGCAATTTAAGGCTTCATTCTTGACTCGTTGGAACTTGAAAACAACTTGTAGCTTCATTCTTGTCCCGTTTGTACGCGGAAACAACTTGTAAACTCTTTTAGGATCATTCTTAAGTCATTTCAACATGAAAATAAGTTGTAACAATTGGAGGCTTCATTCTTAACTCGTTCAAACTTGAAAACAACTTGTATCTTCATTCTTGACCCGTTTGTACATGGATACAACTTGTAAACTCTTGTAGGATCATTCTTAGCTCGTTTGAACATGAAAACAATTCATAGCAATTTAAGGCTTCGTTCTTGACTCGTTGGAACTTGAAAACAACTTGTAGCTTCATTCTTGACCCGTTTGTACATGGAAACAACTTGTAAACTCTTTTAGGATCATTCTTAACTCATTTGAACATGAAACTAAGTTGTAACAATTGGAGGCTTCATTCTTAACTCGTTCAAACTTGAAAACAACTTGTATCTTCATTCTTGACCCGTTTGTACATGGATACAACTTATAAACTCTTGTAGGATCATTCTTAGCTCGTTTGAACATGAAAACAATTCGTTGCAATTTGAGCCTTCATTCTTGACTCGTTCGAACTTGAAAACAACATGTAGCTTCATTCTTGACCCGTTAGTACATGGAAACAACTTGTAAACTCTTGTAGGATCATTCTTAGCTCGTTTGAACATGAAAACAATTCATAGCAATTTAAGGCTTCATTCTTGACTAGTTGGAACTTGAAAACAACTTGTAGTTTCATTCTTGACCCGTTTGTACATGGAAACAACTTGTAAAGTCTTTTAGGATCATTCTTAACTCATTTGAACATGAAACTAAGTTGTAACAATTGGAGGCTTCATTCTTAACTCGTTCAAACTTGAAAACAACTTGTATCTTCATTCTTGACCCGTTTGTACATGGATACAACTTGTAAACTCTTGTAGGATCATTCTTAGCTCGTTTGAACATGAAAACAATTCGTTGCAATTTGAGCCTTCATTCTTGACTCGTTCGAACTTGAAAACAACATGTAGCTTCATTCTTGACCCGTTAGTACATGGAAACAACTTGTAAACTCTTGTAGGATCATTCTTAGCTCGTTTGAACATGAAAACAATTCGTTGCAATTTGAGACTTCATTCTTGACTCGTTCGAACTTGAAAACAACTTGTAGCTTCATTCTTGTCCCGTTTGTACATGGAAACAACTAGTAAACTCTTGTAGGATCATTCTTAGCTCGTTTGAACATGAAAACAAATCATAGCAATTTAAGGCTTCATTCTTGACTCGTTGGAACTTGAAAACAACTTGTAGCTTCATTCTTGACCCGTTTGTACGCGGAAACAACTTGTAAACTCTTTTAGGATCATTCTTAACTCATTTCAACATGAAAATAAGTTATAACAATTGGAGGCTTCATTCTTAACTCGTTCAAACTTGAAAACAACTTGTATCTTCATTCTTGACCCGTTTGTACATGGATACAACTTGTAAACTCTTGTAGGATCATTCTTAGCTCGTTTGAACATGAAAACAATTCGTTGCAATTTGAGCCTTCATTCTTGACTCGTTCGAACTTGAAAACAACATGTAGCTTCATTCTTGACCCGTTAGTACATGGAAACAACTTGTAAACTCTTGTAGGATCATTCTTAGCTCGTTTGAACATGAAAACAATTCGTTGCAATTTGAGCCTTCATTCTTGACTCGTTCGAACTTGAAAACAACTTGTAGCTTCATTCTTGTCCCGTTTGTACATGGAAACAACTTGTAAACTCTTGTAGGATCATTCTTAGCTCGTTTGAACATGAAAACAATTCGTTGCAATTTGAGCCTTCATTCTTGACTCGTTCGAACTTGAAAACAACTTGTAGCTTCATTCTTGTCCCGTTTGTACATGGAAACAACTTGTAAACTCTTGTAGGATCATTCTTAGCTCGTTTGAACATGAAAACAAATCATAGCAATTTAAGGCTTCATTCTTGACTCGTTGGAACTTGAAAACAACTTGTAGCTTCATTCTTGACCCGTTTGTACGCGGAAACAACTTGTAAACTCTTTTAGGATCATTCTTAACTCATTTCAACATGAAAATAAGTTGTAACAATTGGAGGCTTCATTCTTAACTCGTTCAAACTTGAAAATAACTTGTATCTTCATTCTTGACCCGTTTGTACATGGATACAACTTGTAAACTCTTGTAGGATCATTCTTAGCTCGTTTGAACATGAAAACAATTCATAGCAATTTAAGGCTTCGTTCTTGACTCGTTGGAACTTGAAAACAACTTGTAGCTTCATTCTTGACCCGTTTGTACATGGAAACAACTTGTAAACTCTTTTAGGATCATTCTTAACTCATTTGAACATGAAACTAAGTTGTAACAATTGGAGGCTTCATTCTTAACTCGTTCAAACTTGAAAACAACTTGTATCTTCATTCTTGACCCGTTTGTACATGGATACAACTTGTAAACTCTTGTAGGATCATTCTTAGCTCGTTTGAACATGAAAACAATTCGTTGCAATTTGAGCCTTCATTCTTGACTCGTTCGAACTTGAAAACAACATGTAGCTTCATTCTTGACCCGTTAGTACATGGAAACAACTTGTAAACTCTTGTAGGATCATTCTTAGCTCGTTTGAACATGAAAACAATTCGTTGCAATTTGAGCCTTCATTCTTGACTCGTTCGAACTTGAAAACAACTTGTAGCTTCATTCTTGACCCGTTTGTACATGGAAACAACTTGTAAACTCTTGTAGGATCATTCTTAGCTCGTTTGAACATGAAAACAAATCATAGCAATTTAAGGCTTCATTCTTGACTCGTTGGAACTTGAAAACAACTTGTAGCTTCATTCTTGACCCGTTTGTACGTGGAAACAACTTGTAAACTCTTTTAGGATCATTCTTAACTCATTTCAACATGAAAATAAGTTGTAACAATTGGAGGCTTCATTCTTAACTCGTTCAAACTTGAAAACAACTTGTATCTTCATTCTTGACCCGTTTGTACATGGATACAACTTGTAAACTCTTGTAGGATCATTCTTAGCTCGTTTGAACATGAAACCAATTCGTTGCAATTTGAGCCTTTATTCTTGACTCGTTCGAACTTGGAAACAACTTGTAGCTTCATTGTTGACCCGTTTGTACATGGAAACAACTTGTAAACTCTTGTAGGATCATTCTTAGCTCGTTTGAACATGAAAACAATTCATAGCAATTTAAGGATTCATTCTTGACTCGTTCGAACTTGAAAACAACTTGTAGCTTCATTCTTGACCCGTTTGTACATGGAAACAACTTGTAAACTCTTTTAGGATCATTCTTAACTCATTTGAACATGAAAATAAGTTGTAACAATTGGAGGCTTCATTCTTAACTCGTTCAAACTTGAAAACAACTTGTATCTTCATTCTTGACCCGTTTGTACATGGATACAACTTGTAAACTTTTGTAGGATCATTCTTAGCTCGTTTGAACATGAAAACAATTCGTTGCAATTTGAGCCTTCATTCTTGACTCGTTCGAACTTGAAAACAACATGTAGCTTCATTCTTGACCCGTTAGTACAAGGAAACAACTTGTAAACTCTTGTAGGATCATTCTTAGCTCATTTGAACATGAAAACAATTCGTTGCAATTTGAGCCTTCATTCTTGACTCGTTCGAACTTGAAAACAACTTGTAGCTTCATTCTTGACCCGTTTGTACATTGAAAAAACTTGTAAACTCTTGTAGGATCTTTCTTAGCTCGTTTGAACATGAAAACAATTCATAGCAATTTAAGGATTCATTCTTGACTCGTTGGAACTTGAAAACAACTTGTAGCTTCATTCTTGACCCGTTTGTACATGGAAACAACTTGTAAACTCTTTTAGGATCATTCTTAACTCATTTGAACATGAAACTAAGTTGTAACAATTGGAGGCTTCATTCTTAACTCGTTCAAACTTGAAAACAACTTGTATCTTCATTCTTGACCCGTTTGTACATGGATACAACTTGTAAACTCTTGTAGGATCATTCTTAGCTCGTTTGAACATGAAACCAATTCGTTGCAATTTGAGCCTTCATTGTTGACTCGTTCGAACCTGAAAATAACTTGTAGTTTCATTCTTGACCCGTTTGTACATGGAAACAACTTGTAAACTCTTGTAGGATCATTCTTAGCTCGTTTGAACATGAAAACAATTCATAGCAATTTAAGGCTTCATTCTTGACTAGTTCGAACTTAAAAATAACTTGTAGCTTCATTCTTGACCCGTTTGTACATGGAAACAACTTTTAAACTCTTGTAGGATCATTCTTAACTCATTTGAACATGAAAAAAATTCGTAGCAATTTGAGGCTTCATTCTTAACTCGTTCGATCATTAAAACAACTTGTAACTTCATTCTTGACCCGTTTGTACATGGAAACAGCTTGTAAACTCTTGTAGGATCATTCTTTGCTCGTTTGAACATGAAAACAATTCATAGCAATTTAAGGCTTCATTCTTGACTCGTTGGAACTTGAAAACAACTTGTAGCTTCATTCTTGACCCGTTTGTACATGGAAACAACTTGTAAACTCTTTTAGGATCATTCTTAACTCATTTGAACATGAAACTAAGTTGTAACAATTGGAGGCTTCATTCTTAACTCGTTCAAACTTGAAAACAACTTGTATCTTCATTCTTGACCCGTTTGTACATGGATACAACTTGTAAACTCTTGTAGGATCATTCTTAGCTCGTTTGAACATGAAACCAATTCGTTGCAATTTGAGCCTTCATTCTTGACTCGTTCGAACTTGAAAACAACTTGTAGCTTCATTCTTGACCCGTTTGTACATGGATACAACTTGTAAACTCTTGTAGGATCATTCTTAGTTCGTTTGAACATGAAAACCATTCATAGCAATTTAAGGCTTCATTCTTGACTCGTTGGAACTTGAAAACAACTTGTAGTTTCATTCTTGACCCGTTTGTACATGGAAACAACTTGTAAACTCTTGTA
The DNA here is from genome assembly GCA_028671895.1 of Oenanthe sinensis. NCBI lineage: Eukaryota > Viridiplantae > Streptophyta > Magnoliopsida > Apiales > Apiaceae > Oenanthe > Oenanthe sinensis. The sequence goes on along the minus strand of CM053799.1, from coordinate 28,260,219 downwards.
GGATCATTCTTAACTCATTTGAACATGAAAACAATTCGTTGCAATTTGAGCCTTCATTCTTGACTCGTTCGAACTTGAAAATAACTTGTAGCTTCATTCTTGACCCGTTTGTACATGGAAACAACTTGTAAACTCTTGTAGGATCATTCTTAGCTCGTTTGAACATGAAAACAATTCATAGCAATTTAAGGCTTCATTCTTGACTAGTTGGAACTTGAAAACAACTTGTAGCTTCATTCTTGACCCGTTTGTAAATGGAAACAACTTTTAAACTCTTGTAGGATCATTCTTAACTCATTTGAACATGAAAAAAATTCATAGCAATTTGAGGCTTCATTCTTAACCTGTTCGAACATTAAAACAACTTGTGACTCGTTGGAACTTGAAAACAACTTGTAAACTCTTGTAGGATCATTCTTAGCTCCTTTGAACATGAAAACAATTCATAGCAATTTAAGGCTTCATTCTTGACTCGTTGGAACTTGAAAACAACTTGTAGTTTCATTCTTGACCCGTTTGTACAGAAAAACAACTTGTAAACTCTTGTAGGATCATTCTTAGCTCCTTTGAACATGAAAACAATTCATAGCAATTTATGGCTTCATTCTTGACTCGTTCGAACTTGAAAACAACTTGTAGCTTCATTCTTGACCCGTTTGTACATGGAAACAACTTGTAAACTCTTTTAGGATCATTCTTAACTCATTTGAACATGAAAATAAGTTGTAACAATTGGAGGCTTCATTCTTAACTCGTTCAAACTTGAAAACAACTTGTATCTTCATTCTTGACCCGTTTGTACATGGATACAACTTGTAAACTTTTGTAGGATCATTCTTAGCTCGTTTGAACATGAAAACAATTCGTTGCAATTTGAGCCTTCATTCTTGACTCGTTCGAACTTGAAAACAACATGTAGCTTCATTCTTGACCCGTTAGTACAAGGAAACAACTTGTAAACTCTTGTAGGATCATTCTTAGCTCATTTGAACATGAAAACAATTCGTTGCAATTTGAGCCTTCATTCTTGACTCGTTCGAACTTGAAAACAACTTGTAGCTTCATTCTTGACCCGTTTGTACATTGAAAAAACTTGTAAACTCTTGTAGGATCTTTCTTAGCTCGTTTGAACATGAAAACAATTCATAGCAATTTAAGGATTCATTCTTGACTCGTTGGAACTTGAAAACAACTTGTAGCTTCATTCTTGACCCGTTTGTACATGGAAACAACTTGTAAACTCTTTTAGGATCATTCTTAACTCATTTGAACATGAAACTAAGTTGTAACAATTGGAGGCTTCATTCTTAACTCGTTCAAACTTGAAAACAACTTGTATCTTCATTCTTGACCCGTTTGTACATGGATACAACTTGTAAACTCTTGTAGGATCATTCTTAGCTCGTTTGAACATGAAACCAATTCGTTGCAATTTGAGCCTTCATTGTTGACTCGTTCGAACCTGAAAATAACTTGTAGTTTCATTCTTGACCCGTTTGTACATGGAAACAACTTGTAAACTCTTGTAGGATCATTCTTAGCTCGTTTGAACATGAAAACAATTCATAGCAATTTAAGGCTTCATTCTTGACTAGTTCGAACTTAAAAATAACTTGTAGCTTCATTCTTGACCCGTTTGTACATGGAAACAACTTTTAAACTCTTGTAGGATCATTCTTAACTCATTTGAACATGAAAAAAATTCGTAGCAATTTGAGGCTTCATTCTTAACTCGTTCGATCATTAAAACAACTTGTAACTTCATTCTTGACCCGTTTGTACATGGAAACAGCTTGTAAACTCTTGTAGGATCATTCTTTGCTCGTTTGAACATGAAAACAATTCATAGCAATTTAAGGCTTCATTCTTGACTCGTTGGAACTTGAAAACAACTTGTAGCTTCATTCTTGACCCGTTTGTACATGGAAACAACTTGTAAACTCTTTTAGGATCATTCTTAACTCATTTGAACATGAAACTAAGTTGTAACAATTGGAGGCTTCATTCTTAACTCGTTCAAACTTGAAAACAACTTGTATCTTCATTCTTGACCCGTTTGTACATGGATACAACTTGTAAACTCTTGTAGGATCATTCTTAGCTCGTTTGAACATGAAACCAATTCGTTGCAATTTGAGCCTTCATTCTTGACTCGTTCGAACTTGAAAACAACTTGTAGCTTCATTCTTGACCCGTTTGTACATGGATACAACTTGTAAACTCTTGTAGGATCATTCTTAGTTCGTTTGAACATGAAAACCATTCATAGCAATTTAAGGCTTCATTCTTGACTCGTTGGAACTTGAAAACAACTTGTAGTTTCATTCTTGACCCGTTTGTACATGGAAACAACTTGTAAACTCTTGTAGGATCATTCTTAACTCATTTGAACATGAAAACAATTCGTTGCAATTTGAGCCTTCATTCTTGACTCGTTCGAACTTGAAAATAACTTGTAGCTTCATTCTTGACCCGTTTGTACATGGAAACAACTTGTAAACTCTTGTAGGATCATTCTTAGCTCGTTTGAACATGAAAACAATTCATAGCAATTTAAGGCTTCATTCTTGACTAGTTGGAACTTGAAAACAACTTGTAGCTTCATTCTTGACCCGTTTGTAAATGGAAACAACTTTTAAACTCTTGTAGGATCATTCTTAACTCATTTGAACATGAAAAAAATTCATAGCAATTTGAGGCTTCATTCTTAACCTGTTCGAACATTAAAACAACTTGTGACTCGTTGGAACTTGAAAACAACTTGTAAACTCTTGTAGGATCATTCTTAGCTCCTTTGAACATGAAAACAATTCATAGCAATTTAAGGCTTCATTCTTGACTCGTTGGAACTTGAAAACAACTTGTAGTTTCATTCTTGACCCGTTTGTACAGAAAAACAACTTGTAAACTCTTGTAGGATCATTCTTAGCTCCTTTGAACATGAAAACAATTCATAGCAATTTATGGCTTCATTCTTGACTCGTTCGAACTTGAAAACAACTTGTAGCTTCATTCTTGACCCGTTTGTACATGGAAACAACTTGTAAACTCTTTTAGGATCATTCTTAACTCATTTGAACATGAAAATAAGTTGTAACAATTGGAGGCTTCATTCTTAACTCATTCAAACTTGAAAACAACTTGTATCTTCATTCTTGACCCGTTTGTACATGGATACAACTTGTAAATTCTTGTAGGATCATTCTTAGCTCATTTGAACATGAAAATAATTCATTGCAATTTGAGCCTTCATTCTTGACTCGTTCGAACTTGAAAACAACTTGTAGCTTCATTCTTGACCCGTTAGTACATGGAAACAACTTGTAAACTCTTGTAGGATCATTCTTAGCTCGTTTGAACATGAAAACAATTCGTTGCAATTTGAGCCTTCATTCTTGACTCGTTCGAACTTGAAAACAACTTGTAGCTTCATTCTTGATCCGTTTGTACATGGAAACAACTTGTAAACTCTTGTAGGATCATTCTTAGCTCATTTGAACATGAAAATAATTCATAGCAATTTAAGGCTTCATTCTTGACTAGTTGGAACTTGAAAACAACTTGTAGCTTCATTCTTGACCCGTTTGTACATGGAAACAACTTGTAAACTCTTTTAGGATCATTCTTAACTCATTTCAACATGAAAATAAGTTGTAACAATTGGAGGCTTCATTCTTAACTCGTTCAAACTTGAAAACAACTTGTATCTTCATTCTTGACCCGTTTGTACATGGATACAACTTGTAAACTCTTGTAGGATCATTCTTAGCTCGTTTGAACATGAAACCAATTCGTTGCAATTTGAGCCTTCATTCTTGACTCGTTCGAACTTGAAAATAACTTGTAGCTTCATTGTTGACCCGTTTGTACATGGAAAAAACTGGTAAACTCTTGTAGGATCATTCTTAGCTCGTTTGAACATGAAAACAATTCATAGCAATTTAAGGCTTCATTCCTGACTCGTTCGAACTTGAAAACAACTTGTAGCTTCATTCTTGACCCGTTTGTACATGGAAACAACTTTTAAACTCTTGTAGGATCATTCTTAACTCATTTGAACATGAAAAAAATTCGTAGCAATTTGAGGCTTCATTCTTAACTCGTTCGATCATTAAAACAACTTGTAACTTCATTTTTGACCCGTTTGTACATGGAAACAGCTTGTAAACTCTTGTAGGGTCATTCTTTGCTCGTTTGAACATGAAAACAATTCATAGCAATTTAAGGCTTCATTCTTGACTCGTTGGAACTTGAAAACAACTAGTAGCTTCATTCTTGACCCGTTTGTACATGGAAACTTGTAAACTCTTTTAGGATCATTCTTAACTCATTTGAACATGAAACTAAGTTGTAACAATTGGAGGCTTCATTCTTAACTCGTTCAAACTTGAAAACAACTTGTATCTTCATTCTTGACCCGTTTGTACATGGATACAACTTGTAAACTCTTGTAGGATCATTCTTAGCTCGTTTGAACATGAAACCAATTCGTTGCAATTTGAGCCTTCATTCTTGACTCGTTCGAACTTGAAAACAACTTGTAGCTTCATTCTTGACCCGTTTGTACATGGATACAACTTGTAAACTCTTGTAGGATCATTCTTAGTTCGTTTGAACATGAAAACCATTCATAGCAATTTAAGGCTTCATTCTTGACTCGTTGGAACTTGAAAACAACTTGTAGTTTCATTCTTGACCCGTTTGTACATGGAAACAACTTGTAAACTCTTGTAGGATCATTCTTAACTCATTTGAACATGAAAACAATTCGTTGCAATTTGAGCCTTCATTCTTGACTCGTTCGAACTTGAAAACAACTTGTAGCTTCATTCTTGACCCGTTTGTACATGGAAACAACTTGTAAACTCTTGTAGGATCATTCTTAGCTCGTTTGAACATGAAAACAATTCATAGCAATTTAAGGCTTCATTCTTGACTAGTTGGAACTTGAAAACAACTTGTAGCTTCATTCTTGACCCGTTTGTAAATGGAAACAACTTTTAAACTCTTGTAGGATCATTCTTAACTCATTTGAACATGAAAAAAATTCATAGCAATTTGAGGCTTCATTCTTAACCTGTTCGAACATTAAAACAACTTGTGACTCGTTGGAACTTGAAAACAACTTGTAAACTCTTGTAGGATCATTCTTAGCTCCTTTGAACATGAAAACAATTCATAGCAATTTAAGGCTTCATTCTTGACTCGTTGGAACTTGAAAACAACTTGTAGTTTCATTCTTGACCCGTTTGTACAGAAAAACAATTTGTAAACTCTTGTAGGATCATTCTTAGCTCCTTTGAACATGAAAACAATTCATAGCAATTTATGGCTTCATTCTTGACTCGTTCGAACTTGAAAACAACTTGTAGCTTCATTCTTGACCCGTTTGTACATGGAAACAACTTGTAAACTCTTTTAGGATCATTCTTAACTCATTTGAACATGAAAATAAGTTGTAACAATTGGAGGATTCATTCTTAACTCATTCAAACTTGAAAACAACTTGTATCTTCATTCTTGACCCGTTTGTACATGGATACAACTTGTAAATTCTTGTAGGATCATTCTTAGCTCATTTGAACATGAAAATAATTCATTGCAATTTGAGCCTTCATTCTTGACTCGTTCGAACTTGAAAACAACTTGTAGCTTCATTCTTGACCCGTTAGTACATGGAAACAACTTGTAAACTCTTGTAGGATCATTCTTAGCTCGTTTGAACATGAAAACAATTCGTTGCAATTTGAGCCTTCATTCTTGACTCGTTCGAACTTGAAAACAACTTGTAGCTTCATTCTTGACCCGTTTGTACATGGAAACAACTTGTAAACTCTTGTAGGATCATTCTTAGCTCGTTTGAACATGAAAATAATTCATAGCAATTTAAGGCTTCATTCTTGACTAGTTGGAACTTGAAAACAACTTGTAGCTTCATTCTTGACCCGTTTGTACATGGAAACAACTTGTAAACTCTTTTAGGATCATTCTTAACTCATTTCAACATGAAAATAAGTTGTAACAATTGGAGGCTTCATTCTTAACTCGTTCAAACTTGAAAACAACTTGTATCTTCATTCTTGACCCGTTTGTACATGGATACAACTTGTAAACTCTTGTAGGATCATTCTTAGCTCGTTTGAACATGAAACCAATTCGTTGCAATTTGAGCCTTCATTCTTGACTCGTTCGAACTTGAAAATAACTTGTGGCTTCATTGTTGACCCGTTTGTACATGGAAAAAACTGGTAAACTCTTGTAGGATCATTCTTAGCTCGTTTGAACATGAAAACAATTCATAGCAATTTAAGGCTTCATTCCTGACTCGTTCGAACTTGAAAACAACTTGTAGCTTCATTCTTGACCCGTTTGTACATGGAAACAACTTGTAAACTCTTTTAGGATCATTCTTAACTCATTTTAACATGAAAATAAGTTGTAACAGTTGGAGGCTTCATTCTTAACTCGTTCAAACTTGAAAACAACTTGTATCTTCATTCTTGACCCGTTTGTACATAGATACAACTTGTAAACTCTTGTAGGATCATTCTTAGCTCATTTGAACATTAAAACAATTCATTGCAATTTGAGACTTCATTCTTGACTCGTTCGAACTTGAAAACAACTTGTAGCTTCATTCTTGACCCGTTAGTACATGGAAACAATTTGTAAACTCTTGTAGGATCATTCTTAGCTCGTTTGAACATGAAAACAATTCGTTGCAATTTGAGCCTTCATTCTTGACTCGTTCGAACTTGAAAACAACTTGTAGCTTCATTCTTGACTCGTTTGTACATGGAAAAAACTTATAACTCTTGTAGGATCATTCATAGCTCGTTTGAACATGAAAACAATTCATAGCAATTTAAGGCTTCATTCCTGACTCGTTCGAACTTGAAAACAACTTGTAGCTTCATTCTTGACCCGTTTGTACATGGAAACAACTTGTAAACTCTTTTAGGATCATTCTTAACTCATTTTAACATGAAAATAAGTTGTAACAGTTGGAGGCTTCATTCTTAACTCGTTCAAACTTGAAAACAACTTGTAGCTTCATTCTTGACCCGTTTGTACGTGGAAACAACTTGTAAACTCTTTTAGGATCATTCTTAACTCCTTTCAACATGAAAATAAGTTGTAACAATTGGAGGCTTCATTCTTCACTCGTTCAAACTTGAAAACAACTTGTATCTTCATTCTTGACCCGTTTGTACATGGATACAACTTGTAAACTCTTATAGGATCATTCTTAGCTCGTTTGAACATGAAACCAATTCGTTGCAATTTGAGCCTTCATTCTTGACTCGTTCGAACTTGAAAACAACTTGTAGCTTCATTGTTGACCCGTTTGTACATGGAAACAACTTGTAAACTCTTGTAGGATAATTCTTAGCTCGTTTGAACATGAAAACAATTCATAGCAATTTAAGGCTTCATTCCTGACTCGTTCGAACTTGAAAACAACTTGTAGCTTCATTTTTGACCCGTTTGTACATGGAAACAACTTGTAAACACTTTTACGAATCATTCTTAACTCATTTTAACATGAAAATAAGTTGTAACAGTTGGAGGCTTCATTCTTAACTCGTTCAAACTTGAAAACAACTTGTATCTTCATTCTTGACCCGTTTGTACATGGATACAACTTGTGAACTCTTGTAGGATCATTCTTAGCTCGTTTGAACATGAAAACAATTCGTTGCAATTTGAGCCTTCATTCTTGACTCGTTCGAACTTGAAAACAACTTGTAGCTTCATTCTTGACCCGTTAGTACATGAAAACAACTTGTAAACTCTTGTAGGATCATTCTTAGCTCGTTTGAACATGAAAACAATTCGTTGCAATTTGAGCCTTCATTCTTGACTCGTTCGAACTTGAAAACAACTTGTAGCTTCATTCTTGACCCGTTTATACATGGAAAAAACTTGTAAACTCTTGTAGGATCATTCTTAGCTCGTTTGAACATGAAAACAATTCATAGCAATTTAAGGCTTCATTCTTGACTCGTTGGAACTTGAAAACAACTTGTAGCTTCATTCTTGACCCGTTTGTACATGGAAACAACTTATAAACTCTTTTAGGATCATTCTTAACTCATTTGAACATGAAACTAAGTTGTAACAATTGGAGGCTTCATTCTTAACTCGTTCAAACTTGAAAACAACTTGTATCTTCATTCTTGACCCGTTTGTACATGGATACAACTTGTAAACTCTTGTAGGATCATTCTTAGCTCGTTTGAACATGAAACCAATTCATTGCAATTTGAGCCTTCATTCTTGACTCGTTCGAACCTGAAAATAACTTGTAGTTTCATTCTTGACCCGTTTGTACATGGAAATAAGTTGTAACAATTGGAGGCTTCATTCTTAACTCATTCAAACTTGAAAACAAATTGTATCTTCATTCTTGACCCGTTTGTACATGGAAACAACTTGTAAACTCTTGTAAGATCATTCTTAGCTCGTTTGAACATGAAAACAATTCATAGCAATTTAAGGTTTCATTCTTGACTCGTTGGAACTTGAAAACAACTTGTAGCTTCATTCTTGACCCGTTTGTACGTGGAAACAACTTGTAAACTCTTTTAGGATCATTCTTAACTCATTTCAACATGAAAATAAGTTGTAACAATTGGAGGCTTCATTCTTAACTCGTTCAAGCTTGAAAACAACTTGTATCTTCATTCTTGACCCGTTTGTACATGGATACAACTTGTAAACTCTTGTAGGATCATTCTTAGCTCGTTTTAACATGAAACCAATTCATTGCAATTTGAGCCTTCATTCTTGACTCGTTCGAACCTGAAAATAACTTGTAGTTTCATTCTTGACCCGTTTGTACATGGAAACAACTTGTAAACTCTTGTAGGATCATTCTTAGCTCGTTTGAACATTAAAACAATTCATAGCAATTTAAGGCTTCATTCTTAACTCGTTCAAACTTGAAAACAACTTGTATCTTCATTCTTGACCCGTTTGTACATGGATACAACTTGTAAACTCTTGTAGGATCATTCTTAGCTCGTTTGAACATGAAACCAATTCGTTGCAATTTGAGCCTTCATTCTTGACTCGTTCGAACTTGAAAACAACTTGTAGCTTCATTGTTGACCCGTTTGTACATGGAAACAACTTGTAAACTGTGACGCCCCCAGATCCGGGGTCAGGGATCCAGGCCATCACGATCCAATTCCAACAATAAATTACTCACCTGCTTAACAATTATATCACAACATATCCTGGTGACCCCAATCGAAATACACAACTCGAGCCATAGTCTCAGAAAACGAACTTAAAATAATAACAGTTAATATAATTCAACTGAAATAATCTCAGGATCTCATGCTACTAATATAACCTCTACCTGAAGTTGCATTAGAAGTCAACACTATTTCAACATTTATTATTACATTGCATATTATACAATAAGTATTAGAATTCTAAACTAAAATCCTATCTAGCTTACACAACCTGTAGAAGCCTTGAACCTAACTAACTCAAGCTCGAGCATCTCCTTTCTTTTGCATCCCATGGACCTGTCTTACTGCAAGGTTTAAAATTTGCAAAAACAAGAATGAGCCAAAGAATGCTCAGCAAGATATATATTAGAATATTTTGTAACTTGCACCAAGAAAAGGGTGGCAACTGATATTTATACCAACCCGATGTCCAACAATATCAGTAGATAATTTGCAATACTTTTCCAGCAGAAAGTTTAGCGAAATATGTTTCGACAATAAATGAATCAGAGTTTACGATGCAAGAAGATATTCAAAATAAGTATGCAGTTCAAGTTACTACGATACCACAATTTAAGATTCACAGTTTTGGGATCAACAGAATCGACAATTTAGCACAATGGCATCAACCACAGAGTACCATTTATTCGAGCATCAATAAGAAGGCAGTTCAAGATACTGCGAAAAGAATCAATAAAAGCTCAACAATTCTCATTCACACTATCGCTAGTGTAGGACCAATGAAAGTTCAACAGTTCCCATTAACACTATCCTTAGTGTAGGATCAATGAAAGTTCAACAGTTCCCATTAACACTATCAGTAACTTAGCACCTAGGCCTTCGTTACAGTGTTAATGTCAAATTCCAATTGGAAGAAAAGAAGATACTGGAGCATCCACCGCGCCTATTGTACACGATGATCAGTCGTATAGTACAATAGTTAAGTAACCTTTTCTACTAGTAGAAGGATGATCCAAAACAGGTCATCACCCTAGGCAACACATGGGCCTTTAAATGCTGGACCGGCGCCACTCGGCCTCTTACGCTAGATGGACTGTGCCGCACACAAGCCTCTTACACTTTATATCTCCAGTTCCCTTTGAGTACAATCAACAAGTCTAGAAGGGAATTTAATACAACCTTCTAGGATAACAACAACAAAGCTTTCTGGGAATATTCAAATCAAAGTGTGCAAGGGAATTTAATACAACCTTCCGGAACAACAACAAAGTTTTATGGGAATTCAATATTCGATAATAGATTAACTCCTGAAACGAGGTGGAAGTAATCTCTTTATATGTGTGGGTTGACCTTTAGTCATGAATGAACAGTTCGAATCAAGATCACGACCGGGGAGTCGCTAATAGGTGATAAAATAAACCCCACGAAAATATAATACTTTTAGGTAAAATAATGGTCCCTACAGGCACCAGTTTAAATAAAAAGAATGTTAAAGTGGGATATTCCTTCCCTAACATGGAGTTATCGACTCAAAGTAAGTATAAAATATCCGAGTCATAGCTCAGTATTTATTATTCAATGAAAAATAATGTTTTAAGAATTTTCTTGATAACTCCGGAATATTTTTAAAGATCCAATCAATATTTAATCAATAATTACTGAACCTAGAATAGTCCCTGAAAATATTTTAAAATAATTAAAATATTTTAATTAGGATTGTAATCAAGACTATTTAATATTTAAATAGTTTTAAATGAATCAATATATTTAAATAGTATTTATTCAATCTCAAATAATATTTAAATATTCCCAAAAGAATCAAAAGTATTTAATCAAAATAAATACTTTGAAATAATCCAAAATATTTAAATAATATTTAATCAATCTTAAATAATATTTAAATAACTCAAAATGAGTTGAAAGTATTTAAATCAACATTTAAATACTATACATATATCCTTTTTAAATAATATTTAATAAACTAAATATTATTTAAAATATCAAAGGAACATTAATCAACTTGATTAATCCCTAACCCATACTAATTATTATCCCAAAACTTATATTCCAGGAAGAATCCCTGGATAATATCGACTAATAGTCGAGCGATAATATACTACTCCCGGTCGTCTGTCAAGTACCAAAGAAATGTACTTAACACTGAAATCAGTCATGCAAAACTGACAGGAAGCGTCCTCTAACTTTTGAGAGTTCAGAGGCGCGAACAACAATTAATCAATGATACAAGTCAATGACAGAAAAGAATCCAAGCACCACAGCCATATAACCAAGAAACATGTTATAAGGTCAGAGTTTAGAGAACTTGCATTAACATGAATCAAAATATTCTTACATAGAATAAAAGAATGGAGTTAGAAATCTTGCCTGGTGTCCATGATGCATATCCATGATCCCACTTGTAATCCAGAAGTTCTATCAATAGATATAAGAACTTTGGTTAGTCTCTCTACTCGAGTTAACTAATTAACTCTACTAATCATAACTACTTTTCATTAAGTACTAACATTTGCTTCACGATTATTAAGCCTCATGATTTTGGATAAGCTAGGACCTCGATACTAATCCACAAACCTCTATCGAGTCCAATTATGGTCTACACCATTTGCACTTGGTAGTTTTATTAACTCTCATTACTCTCGATATTTCACCTCCTCGGGTCTATTTTAGCTACTCGTAAAACTATCCTCTCAATAGTTTTTAATCAAGTTCTTTGCACCTACGTATAGTCATGATGTTCCTTAACAACTTTCGTTACTGGGGCGACTCGAGACAAGTCCTCTATCTTGCTCGAAATCGTTCCCCAAAACGGTTGTTCAACCTTTCTCTTATATTCATTTCACTTAAACACCCTGTTTTCTAGCATTTTTAGTAAATTGGAAATCAATCATTTTGACACGATTTCTTCTCTGGGGTCTTATATGACTGTCAAATAATCTCCCATAAAAGTTTCGGATTTTATTAAGCTCCGTAGTTAGTCCATTCATAGCCTCAAAGTTGGATAAGAAAAAACAGGATTTCCATTTCCTGCGCTACCGTTACTAAAACGTTCATAACTTTTGACTCGTAACTCCGAATGACGCAAAATTAGCGCTCAAACGATCTAGAGACTATCTACTATCTAACCATATCAACCATAATCCAAGAACAGTGACTGACTCTTCCCAGACTTTGCTGGACAGTTACTGCAGATAGGTTTTAGAAAAATTTGGCATGGTTACGTTTGTAAACTCATCGTTTTCCATTTTTATCCTACTCCAAAACAACCAACAACAATCCCAAACTCCTCAACCAACACCAATAATCATCATACATCAATTCCAAATCATCCAACCAACTCAAGCTTATGAAATGAGTTTATTAAATATTTACCAAACAAATACATCCATGATTTTCCATGCTTAAACTACATTACACATAACTCTTTCAATCAAAGTTCAAAAATTACTAAACTTTGCAAACTTCTAGTAAAGAGATTTATGAACAACTTTCATCATTTGACCCACATCAAATAAGGTCTCTAACCTTTCCAAAACAATTCCTCAAAACAGGGCAACCATTACAAAAACATAAACGCTACTGCGCACCCTTCACCCAAACATTTTTAATAAATCCAAAAATGTTCCATAAATTACCAAATTTTACAGACCTCTTCCTTAGTCACCTATACACCTTAAATAAAATTTGCAGTTCGAATTAAAGAGTTTAACTAGGTGAAACATTGCTACAAATTTCAGTGTTCAGTCAAACTCGGAGGTTATGTACAAGCTACACTAAAACTGCCATAACTCCTAGCTCGTAAATCCGATCAACGCAAAATTAGCGCCCAAATGAGCTAGAAATCATAAGCAACAACTTTCATTAAGACTTCAACTGAAGAAAACGAATTAACTAGTCCGAATCAGTGTTCCAAAAACAGGGCAGTAGCTAGCTTAACTGAGATTATATTTGCAAGGAAAGAGTTTATACCTCTTTGGTCAAATCCACCAATAATCAAGCAACCAAGCTCCATTTATACTACCCATAACCTATACATCACATAACAATCATCCACCAAGCTATAAGAACTCAAGAATCAAGAAAACAAGAATTCAATTTTCGACTTTTACTGTTCATTCGAGTTTTCTATTGATCATAACTCAAGATTCCATGGATGGAACGAAATGAAATCAAAGACAAGCGTAGTAGGAGTCGGTACCTTCGATTTGAGCTATTAAACGCAAGAAACAAGCAAGAATCGAGTGAGTTCTTGATTTTTCTTCTTCCTTGCTCCATGCCATCAGCCGAAGCTTGAAAAAGGGGGGGGGGGAAGAACTGATTTTTTTTTTCTTCTTATTTTGTGTGTGGTGTGTGGAGGAAGCTAGTATTTAATAAGGCTTGCGCGGTAGTCGCGTAATTTCCCGACAACGTTTTAATCTCTCGTTCTCGTTCTCTTTTCTTTCGTCCCACCTAAGTTTTAAAAACTTAAAATCTCATATTATGATTCTAATATATTTTAGAATTATTAAATTAATGCTCTTTAATTGTTTCGAGAATTTACGAAACAATTCTCCGAATAAATACTAATTACTTACACCGTCTCTCAAATTCTGTCACGACTTCCATCCGGACTTCCAATTTATTTTATTGGACCAAAAATACTTATAAGTCCTATATTGATTGCGTATGCCACCGTAACATCGATACGCATATTTTCGAATACCCCGTATATTAATAATACGGTCTCACATTTCAAGTACCTTACGAAGAAATAAATCCATAAAATCATTCATTCATAAAATGAAAAAATTTTATCCAAAAATCTTAATAATCCCAAACGTCAGAAATATGGGTTATTACAGTCTCCCCTCCTTAAAAGGATTCCGTCCTCGGAATTTACGTGCGAACAACTGTGGTTACTATCCTCACACCTCCATTTCGAATTCTAATATTGAGTCTTCAACCTACTCAGTTTCGTACAACAATATCACTACTGATACTACTTCACTTCTCAACACTTTCTTTAATCAGTCGATTGTCTTTATAAGTTCGTACTATAACGCATGCCTAACGCCCGCGCTATAATTTCCTCACACTTAACGTATGATACACACGATGGATTCGTTAAAATTGGGAAGAAGCGCCACCTCGTATACAACTTCTTGATATACTTCAAGACCTGGAAAGATTCAATACTCCTTGAGCTTAAGTTTTCGTTCTTACTAAATTTCATTACTTCTCTTCACGATAATATGTTCAGCAATATGAAGTCTCTCGCTTCATATTCTCTGCCCTTTTTAGACTTGATCACCATACTCGCGTTGTCCATCTTGGGTTATTAGTAATCACTTTCAAATATTACAATTTGCATCATATGCCTGTCAAACCGGTTCTTATTCTCAGTTATCTATCATTCATCGATTTTGTCCCTGGCACAAAGTAGATCGATACTTTCGTTCGCACTAAACTTCGTAAGGGGGCATGACTATATATGAGTGATAACCAGAGTCATATAAAAGCTCTAACCGTAGTAAGTAACTACTACCACTCCTTTTTGAAATCCAAGGTACACACTTTCTATAAAAGATAACCTTGTACATAATTTTAATAGAGATCTTTTCAACGAAGATCATTGTAACAAAACAAATGATCAGAGTAGTTTGTAATCAATAAACTCATTTTTAATGTATATGATAAATAAGAAGAAAATAATTTAGATATGACTGAGAACAACCATATTTGTACTCAAGATGGCCAGTCTTTAGTACTTTCTGGTTTATAATACATAATCGAGTGGTTGCCCACCAGACTTTTGTCACACAGACAAGAAGTCACACCATATGCATTGTTTATCTCAATCGGGTGAAAAATAGTTAACATTTAGAAGAAAATGATTTTGAAAGGGAGAGAAAATATATTTTGAAATTTTTATTCCTTAATGCATTACGAACTCAATATACAACGGTCCCTACTCATTTAGGAACCTATTGACAAAATCCCCAAATTTCTTATTTCCCACTTCTATTCTTTTAATGAATAAATCCTTAAGACTTTTATGGTCTTTGTACTTTCTCCGCTTATACCCATTCAAGTGATGTTTCCACAGGTTAAGTGCAACCATTATGGCTATTTCCCCCAATTCATGATTAGGATACCTTAATTCATGTTCTCCCGTTACTCCGACGTATAAAATTATTTCTACTATGTTGCATCCGCACACAATCAATCCCTTACAGTACTTGTAATTATTAATTACAAGATTCACCTTTTATCATCTGGTACTTACCACATTAGGACAATTACTCATATTTGTCCTTTACTTTCCTTAAACTTTCTTCGCCACTTACTATACGTCTCACAATTTAAACTCATTTTACCCAAAACTCATTCTTATGGGATTTGTCATCCAACCTCTTTTCTCTTAAGATTTTCTAATGATATATATATTTACCTTCGGTTCTTCCTTCACCTTTAGACAGATCAGGATATCCTCTTTGAAGATTATGACAACTTATCCAATTATTTCTTACAACTCCAATTAATCCTTGGAAGGTACAGGTGTATACATTAATATAACCTACCTCATCGAAGACTCATACTGTCCTTATCGTGTCCTCAATGCCATCCTTGGCATACTATCTAGGTAATTCTGTAGTTGGCGATAACCTATCCTCAATATATCTTCTCCAGTAGACTAATTTCTTCGAGTGGTCTATCCATATCATAGATATCCAATATTGACTGCTAAATTAATCAATTCATTTAATCCATTCTCACCAATGTATGCGCAGTCTCATACCGCTATCCGCTTCCTTTACACAAAACATGTGCACCTCATAGTAACACTTTCAATCTTATGATACCTTTATATATAATAGTCCTTATAACTGAGTGACTAACTCTTTTATGCTGACAGGTGCCATCTTCTAAGATGCCTCTAATGCTGATGCTGCTCCTCACACTGGCTCAATGGCGAATGATATAATCTCTAACGGATGATAACCCCAAAATATCATTAAGGGTTACTTTTCCCCAATTCTTTAACTACTCTCCTTATTGGATAGTTCTTTTGTCATATCCATTACCGGTGCCCCATAACTTAGCATCCAACACGTAATATACTTTTTACTCGAATCTTAATTCAAACCTTCTCACTTCATCTCTATCTCCCAATCCCAACTTTATCCAATATTGAGAAATCTTAACTTCACTATTTCATTGTTACCATCAGCTTAAACATCCTTATTTGGACAATCATCCATTCTTAACATCCTATCAATTCTTCAATCTGGAAGGGACTTAAATCTATGTCAAACCGGTACGCTAATCAGTCTTGATACCATATTACTTTTCCTTCATTCTCCATATTTAAAACATGATATCCCTTCTTTCAGGGCAATCATTCTCATAACATCTAGACTTTATAATTATAGCCTCTTGTTGTCCATTTCACATATTTCCCAATATCAGTCTCACTGTTTAGTAAATGAGGTCTTGATTGACTTGGGTGAACCATAATTAACCGTACCCCAACACGCTCAGATTTCTTAATCCACTGTTCTTTCTGAAGTAGAACTCCAGTTCCTAGTTAAAAGTTCATGGTAGTTCTATATATGTTGTCCCTCAAATTCCCTTTTTCTCCATGTCTCTTTCTCAACCATTTCATTTCAACTTCCTTCTATAATCACTTATTGAATCTATATAGTAGTTATTCCCAACACTAAGGATCTAATTGAATCCTCAACATTCGAGGTGACAATCTTGCCAATAACCATAACTTCTATTCATAATCTAACACATTCTTGTTTCAGGTCTAGAATTCTCATTGAATCAACAACCTTATTAGGTCTCTACCAATTTCTCTTCAGAAATTTTGATCGGCACATGATAACCTTATATATAGCAAGGTAGGGAAACAAGGTATATTATATGATTTGGTCATCCTATAGTCAATACCATTAGTCCTATTATAACTCTTTGTGGGTTGAAATATAACCCTGAGCACCAAACACGCCAAATCTATCATTTAGTTTCTCAAGATAAATACTATTGTACGTATGACAAACTCCTTTAAATTCACAGTACTCCGACTCGATAACGTTCTAGCGGAACAAAAACATAGATTAGCTCAGTCTCATAACTCAATCAGACATATCCGACTACACATTTGGTTATTAAAACCCAACATCAAACTCAACCAAACAAATCCCCATTGGGGAACTCATAATTTCTCATTACAGCTATGCCTCGATATTCTCTCATTATAGACTTTCATGTCTCTTAAGTCATCATCTATATACATCTTATTATGGCATTAATCCCTCTAAATCCTCAATATTACTCATATGTAGGTGGCCATAACCTTTAAGCCATGCTTCTCTATTTTACCCTGAAACCTTTTATTTACACGTCTTCTTAATTCTAAAGTTTAATAAACTTAAGTGAATGTATTTTCTACAGAAAATTGGGCATGACTTATTCGTATTTAGACTATACCCGGTGTAAAAACACCTCAATTACAATCCCAAACATTCACAAACAATCTTTGTCCTCTAGGGACCTCAAACATCAATGTCTAGTCAGTCTCTACACATAATGTATATCAAAAGAACGATAAATAGAGTCACTATATATATATATGTACTCTCGAACATCCTCAAAGTTAGTCAACAACATTATTGACGGTCACTTCCTCATACCATCAATCTTATTCGCTCCATAACATTAACAAGGATTTGCTGAAATGCACAATACCTCTTCGGGTTATTGCCAAATGATGAATATTCTATCCACTATAGGCAGTCTCAATAAAGTTTAGCTTATGGATCTATCATTGGGTTACAGGACTTTTTCCCGAACCTCCTATCTCAACTTAAACTATTTCATCATCAATGACTACTCAGACCCTTCTCTAGTCCGGAATTCCACTATTTAAAAGAATGAGCATCGTACAAGCACTTATGCAATAGCTCATCTATATTGGTTAACCTTACCATCATATTTGCAATGTGGTGGTCATCTCTGCAAGGGCTTACTTTAATCCAATATTCATAATATAATCAAAAACTACACCAAGTGTATATCTTAACTCTTTGTTGTGACTCTACATTGTACGCATACCATACATCATCTAAATTAATGCTTTACTTTGTACTATCATAGAATCCTCAACAAAATCCTCGTATTCCTCATACTCAAACAAACATCAATATTATCCTTAGACCCATCATACTTCTCGTTAGTCTTGCAAATACCGGGTCATTTCTTATTTGGAAACAATTCCTCGAATCCGACACAAAATTATAACCAAAATGGTTCTCCATGATCTTGACATTACTAACTTAAAGTAATTGTCACTGTTCTATCTTATTCACTGGAACTACATCCGGTAGTCCAATAATGAACTCTATATGAACTCTTACGTCCTCTTATATGTATATATAACTCTTAACTCTCTCGTATCTAAGTACTATGACTCAGAGCTCTGATACCACCTCTGTGACGCCCCCAGATCCGGGGTCAGGGATCCGGGCCATCACGATCCAATTCCAACAATAAATTACTCACCTGCTTAACAATTATATCACAACATATCCTGGTGACCCCAATCCAAATACACAACTCGAGCCATAGTCTCAGAAAACGAACTTAAAATAATAACAGTTAATATAATTCAACTGAAATAATCTCAGGATCTCATGCTACTAATATAACCTCTACCTGAAGTTGCATTAGAAGTCAACACTATTTCAACATTTATTATTACATTGCATATTATACAATAAGTATTAGAATTCTAAACTAAAATCCTATCTAGCTTACACAACCTGTAGAAGCCTTGAACCTAACTAACTCAAGCTCGAGCATCTCCTTTCTTTTGCATCCCATGGACCTGTCTTACTGCAAGGTTTAAAATTTGCAAAAACAAGAATGAGCCAAAGAATGCTCAGCAAGATATATATTAGAATATTTTGTAACTTGCACCAAGAAAAGGGTGGCAACTGATATTTATACCAACCCGATGTCCAACAATATCAGTAGATAATTTGCAATACTTTTCCAGCAGAAAGTTTAGCGAAATATGTTTCGACAATAAATGAATCAGAGTTTACGATGCAAGAAGATATTCAAAATAAGTATGCAGTTCAAGTTACTGCGATACCACAATTTAAGATTCACATTTTTGGGATCAACAGAATCGACAATTTAGCACAATGGCATCAACCACAGAGTACCATTTATTCGAGCATCAATAAGAAGGCAGTTCAAGATACTGCGAAAAGAATCAATAAAAGCTCAACAATTCTCATTCACACTATCGCTAGTGTAGGACCAATGAAAGTTCAACAGTTCTCATTAACACTATCCTTAGTGTAGGATCAATGAAAGTTCAACAGTTCCCATTAACACTATCAGTAACTTAGCACCTAGGCCTTCGTTACAGTGTTAATGTCAAATTCCAATTGGAAGAAAAGAAGATACTGGAGCATCCACCGCGCCTATTGTACACGATGATCAGTCGTATAGTACAATAGTTAAGTAACCTTTTCTACTAGTAGAAGGATGATCCAAAACAGGTCATCACCCTAGGCAACACATGGGCCTTTAAATGCTGGACCGGCGCCACTCGGCCTCTTACGCTAGATGGACTGTGCCGCACACAAGCCTCTTACACTTTATATCTCCAGTTCCCTTTGAGTACAATCAACAAGTCTAGAAGGGAATTTAATACAACCTTCTAGGATAACAACAACAAAGCTTTCTGGGAATATTCAAATCAAAGTGTGGAAGGGAATTTAATACAACCTTCCGGAACAACAACAAAGTTTTATGGGAATTCAATATTCGATAATAGATTAACTCCCGAAACGAGGTGGAAGTAATCTCTTTATATGTGTGGGTTGACCTTTAGTCATGAATGAACAGTTCGAATCAAGATCACGACCGGGGAGTCGCTAATAGGTGATAAAATAAACCCCACGAAAATATAATACTTTTAGGTAAAATAATGGTCCCTACAGGCACCAGTTTAAATAAAAAGAATGTTAAAGTGAGATATTCCTTCCCTAACATGGAGTTATCGACTCAAAGTAAGTATAAAATATCCGAGTCATAGCTCAGTATTTATTATTCAATGAAAAATAATGTTTTAAGAATTTTCTTGATAACTCCGGAATATTTTTAAAGATCCAATCAATATTTAATCAATAATTACTGAACCTAGAATAGTCCCTGAAAATATTTTAAAATAATTAAAATATTTTAATTAGGATTGTAATCAAGACTATTTAATATTTAAATAGTTTTAAATGAATCAATATATTTAAATAGTATTTATTCAATCTCAAATAATATTTAAATATTCCCAAAAGAATCAAAAGTATTTAATCAAAATAAATACTTTGAAATAATCCAAAATATTTAAATAATATTTAATCAATCTTAAATAATATTTAAATAACTCAAAATGAGTTGAAAGTATTTAAATCAACATTTAAATACTATACATATATCCTTTTTAAATAATATTTAATAAACTAAATATTATTTAAAATATCAAAGGAACATTAATCAACTTGATTAATCCCTAACCCATACTAATTATTATCCCAAAACTTATATTCCAGGAAGAATCCCTGGATAATATCGACTAATAGTCGAGCGATAATATACTACTCCCGGTCGTCTGTCAAGTACCAAAGAAATGTACTTAACACTGAAATCAGTCATGCAAAACTGACAGGAAGCGTCCTCTAACTTTTGAGAGTTCAGAGGCGCGAACAACAATTAATCAATGATACAAGTCAATGACAGAAAAGAATCCAAGCACCACAGCCATATAACCAAGAAACATGTTATAAGGTCAGAGTTTAGAGAACTTGCATTAACATGAATCAAAATATTCTTACATAGAATAAAAGAATGGAGTTAGAAATCTTGCCTGGTGTCCATGATGCATATCCATGATCCCACTTGTAATCCAGAAGTTCTATCAATAGATATAAGAACTTTGGTTAGTCTCTCTACTCGAGTTAACTAATTAACTCTACTAATCATAACTACTTTTCATTAAGTACTAACATTTGCTTCACGATTATTAAGCCTCATGATTTTGGATAAGCTAGGACCTCGATACTAATCCACAAACCTCTATCGAGTCCAATTATGGTCTACACCATTTGCACTTGGTAGTTTTATTAACTCTCATTACTCTCGATATTTCACCTCCTCGGGTCTATTTTAGCTACTCGTAAAACTATCCTCTCAATAGTTTTTAATCAAGTTCTTTGCACCTACGTATAGTCATGATGTTCCTTAACAACTTTCGTTACTGGGGCGACTCGAGACAAGTCCTCTATCTTGCTCGAAATCGTTCCCCAAAACGGTTGTTCAACCTTTCTCTTATATTCATTTCACTTAAACACCCTGTTTTCTAGCATTTTTAGTAAATTGGAAATCAATCATTTTGACACGATTTCTTCTCTGGGGTCTTATATGACTGTCAAATAATCTCCCATAAAAGTTTCGGATTTTATTAAGCTCCGTAGTTAATCCATTCATAGCCTCAAAGTTGGATAAGAAAAAACAGGATTTCCATTTCCTGCGCTACCGTTACTAAAACGTTCATAACTTTTGACTCGTAACTCCGAATGACGCAAAATTAGCGCTCAAACGATCTAGAGACTATCTACTATCTAACCATATCAACCATAATCCAAGAACAGTGACTGACTCTTCCCAGACTTTGCTGGACAGTTACTGCAGATAGGTTTTAGAAAAATTTGGCATGGTTACGTTTGTAAACTCATCGTTTTCCATTTTTATCCTACTCCAAAACAACCAACAACAATCCCAAACTCCTCAAACAACACCAATAATCATCATACATCAATTCCAAATCATCCAACCAACTCAAGCTTATGAAATGAGTTTATTAAATATTTACCAAACAAATACATCCATGATTTTCCATGCTTAAACTACATTACACATAACTCTTTCAATCAAAGTTCAAAAATTACTAAACTTTGCAAACTTCTAGTAAAGAGATTTATGAACAACTTTCATCATTTGACCCACATCAAATAAGGTCTCTAACCTTTCCAAAACAATTCCTCAAAACAGGGCAACCATTACAAAAACATAAACGCTACTGCGCACCCTTCACCCAAACATTTTTAATAAATCCAAAAATGTTCCATAAATTACCAAATTTTACAGACCTCTTCCTTAGTCACCTATACACCTTAAATAAAATTTGCAGTTCGAATTAAAGAGTTTAACTAGGTGAAACATTGCTACAAATTTCAGTGTTCAGTCAAACTCGGAGGTTATGTACAAGCTACACTAAAACTGCCATAACTCCTAGCTCGTAAATCCGATCAACGCAAAATTAGCGCCCAAATGAGCTAGAAATCATAAGCAACAACTTTCATTAAGACTTCAACTGAAGAAAACGAATTAACTAGTCCGAATCAGTGTTCCAAAAACAGGGCAGTAGCTAGCTTAACTGAGATTATATTTGCAAGGAAAGAGTTTATACCTCTTTGGTCAAATCCACCAATAATCAAGCAACCAAGCTCCATTTATACTACCCATAACCTATACATCACATAACAATCATCCACCAAGCTATAAGAACTCAAGAATCAAGAAAACAAGAATTCAATTTTCGACTTTTACTGTTCATTCGAGTTTTCTATTGATCATAACTCAAGATTCCATGGATGGAACGAAATGAAATCAAAGACAAGCGTAGTAGGAGTCGGTACCTTCGATTTGAGCTATTAAACGCAAGAAACAAGCAAGAATCGAGTGAGTTCTTGATTTTTCTTCTTCCTTGCTCCATGCCATCAGCCGAAGCTTGAAAAAGGGGGGGGGGGGAAGAACTGATTTTTTTTTTCTTCTTATTTTGTGTGTGGTGTGTGGTGGAAGCTAGTATTTAATAAGGCTTGCGCGGTAGTCGCGTAATTTCCCGACAACGTTTTAATCTCTCGTTCTCGTTCTCTTTTCTTTCGTCCCACCTAAGTTTTAAAAACTTAAAATCTCATATTATGATTCTAATATATTTTAGAATTATTAAATTAATGCTCTTTAATTGTTTCGAGAATTTACGAAACAATTCTCCGAATAAATACTAATTACTTACACCGTCTCTCAAATTCTGTCACGACTTCCATCCGGACTTCCAATTTATTTTATTGGACCAAAAATACTTATAAGTCCTATATTGATTGCGTATGCCACCGTAACATCGATACACATATTTTCGAATACCCCGTATATTAATAATACGGTCTCACATTTCAAGTACCTTACGAAGAAATAAATCCATAAAATCATTCATTCATAAAATGAAAAAATTTTATCCAAAAATCTTAATAATCCCAAACGTCAGAAATATGGGTTATTACAGTCTCCCCTCCTTAAAAGGATTCCGTCCTCGGAATTTACGTGCGAACAACTGTGGTTACTATCCTCACACCTCCATTTCGAATTCTAATATTGAGTCTTCAACCTACTCAGTTTCGTACAACAATATCACTACTGATACTACTTCACTTCTCAACACTTTCTTTAATCAGTCGATTGTCTTTATAAGTTCGTACTATAACGCATGCCTAACGCCCGCGCTATAATTTCCTCACACTTAACGTATGATACACACGATGGATTCGTTAAAATTGGGAAGAAGCGCCACCTCGTATACAACTTCTTGATATACTTCAAGACCTGGAAAGATTCAATACTCCTTGAGCTTAAGTTTTCGTTCTTACTAAATTTCATTACTTCTCTTCACGATAATATGTTCAGCAATATGAAGTCTCTCGCTTCATATTCTCTGCCCTTTTTAGACTTGATCACCATACTCGCGTTGTCCATCTTGGGTTATTAGTAATCACTTTCAAATATTACAATTTGCATCATATGCCTGTCAAACCGGTTCTTATTCTCAGTTATCTATCATTCATCGATTTTGTCCCTGGCACAAAGTAGATCGATACTTTCGTTCGCACTAAACTTCGTAAGGGGGCATGACTATATATGAGTGATAACCAGAGTCATATAAAAGCTCTAACCGTAGTAAGTAACTACCACCACTCCTTTTTGAAATCCAAGGTACACACTTTCTATAAAAGATAACCTTGTACATAATTTTAATAGAGATCTTTTCAACGAAGATCATTGTAACAAAACAAATGATCAGAGTAGTTTGTAATCAATAAACTCATTTTTAATGTATATGATAAATAAGAAGAAAATAATTTAGATATGACTGAGAACAACCATATTTGTACTCAAGATGGCCAGTCTTTAGTACTTTCTGGTTTATAATACATAATCGAGTGGTTGCCCACCAGACTTTTGTCACACAGACAAGAAGTCACACCATATGCATTGTTTATCTCAATCGGGTGAAAAATAGTTAACATTTAGAAGAAAATGATTTTGAAAGGGAGAGAAAATATATTTTGAAATTTTTATTCCTTAATGCATTACGAACTCAATATACAACGGTCCCTACTCATTTAGGAACCTATTGACAAAATCCCCAAATTTCTTATTTCCCACTTCTATTCTTTTAATGAATAAATCCTTAAGACTTTTATGGTCTTTGTACTTTCTCCGCTTATACCCATTCAAGTGATGTTTCCACAGGTTAAGTGCAACCATTATGGCTATTTCCCCCAATTCATGATTAGGATACCTTAATTCATGTTCTCCCGTTACTCCGACGTATAAAATTATTTCTACTATGTTGCATCCGCACACAATCAATCCCTTACAGTACTTGTAATTATTAATTACAAGATTCACCTTTTATCATCTGGTACTTACCACATTAGGACAATTACTCATATTTGTCCTTTACTTTCCTTAAACTTTCTTCGCCACTTACTATACGTCTCACAATTTAAACTCATTTTACCCAAAACTCATTCTTATGGGATTTGTCATCCAACCTCTTTTCTCTTAAGATTTTCTAATGATATATATATTTACCTTCGGTTCTTCCTTCACCTTTAGACAGATCAGGATATCCTCTTTGAAGATTATGACAACTTATCCAATTATTTCTTACAACTCCAATTAATCCTTGGAAGGTACAGGTGTATACATTAATATAACCTACCTCATCGAAGACTCATACTGTCCTTATCGTGTCCTCAATGCCATCCTTGGCATACTATCTAGGTAATTCTGTAGTTGGCGATAACCTATCCTCAATATATCTTCTCCAGTAGACTAATTTCTTCGAGTGGTCTATCCATATCATAGATATCCAATATTGACTGCTAAATTAATCAATTCATTTAATCCATTCTCACCAATGTATGCGCAGTCTCATACCGCTATCCGCTTCCTTTACACAAAACATGTGCACCTCATAGTAACACTTTCAATCTTATGATACCTTTATATATAATAGTCCTTATAACTGAGTGACTAACTCTTTTATGCTGACAGGTGCCATCTTCTAAGATGCCTCTAATGCTGATGCTGCTCCTCACACTGGCTCAATGGCGAATGATATAATCTCTAACGGATGATAACCCCAAAATATCATTAAGGGTTACTTTTCCCCAATTCTTTAACTACTCTCCTTATTGGATAGTTCTTTTGTCATATCCATTACCGGTGCCCCATAACTTAGCATCCAACACGTAATATACTTTTTACTCGAATCTTAATTCAAACCTTCTCACTTCATCTCTATCTCCCAATCCCAACTTTATCCAATATTGAGAAATCTTAACTTCACTATTTCATTGTTACCATCAGCTTAAACATCCTTATTTGGACAATCATCCATTCTTAACATCCTATCAATTCTTCAATCTGGAAGGGACTTAAATCTATGTCAAACCGGTACGCTAATCAGTCTTGATACCATATTACTTTTCCTTCATTCTCCATATTTAAAACATGATATCCCTTCTTTCAGGGCAATCATTCTCATAACATCTAGACTTTATAATTATAGCCTCTTGTTGTCCATTTCACATATTTCCCAATATCAGTCTCACTGTTTAGTAAATGAGGTCTTGATTGACTTGGGTGAACCATAATTAACCGTACCCCAACACGCTCAGATTTCTTAATCCACTGTTCTTTCTGAAGTAGAACTCCAGTTCCTAGTTAAAAGTTCATGGTAGTTCTATATATGTTGTCCCTCAAATTCCCTTTTTCTCCATGTCTCTTTCTCAACCATTTCATTTCAACTTCCTTCTATAATCACTTATTGAATCTATATAGTAGTTATTCCCAACACTAAGGATCTAATTGAATCCTCAACATTCGAGGTGACAATCTTGCCAATAACCATAACTTCTATTCATAATCTAACACATTCTTGTTTCAGGTCTAGAATTCTCATTGAATCAACAACCTTATTAGGTCTCTACCAATTTCTCTTCAGAAATTTTGATCGGCACATGATAACCTTATATATAGCAAGGTAGGGAAACAAGGTATATTATATGATTTGGTCATCCTATAGTCAATACCATTAGTCCTATTATAACTCTTTGTGGGTTGAAATATAACCCTGAGCACCAAACACGCCAAATCTATCATTTAGTTTCTCAAGATAAATACTATTGTACGTATGACAAACTCCTTTAAATTCACAGTACTCCGACTCGATAACGTTCTAGCGGAACAAAAACATAGATTAGCTCAGTCTCATAACTCAATCAGACATATCCGACTACACATTTGGTTATTAAAACCCAACATCAAACTCAACCAAACAAATCCCCATTGGGGAACTCATAATTTCTCATTACAGCTATGCCTCGATATTCTCTCATTATAGACTTTCATGTCTCTTAAGTCATCATCTATATACATCTTATTATGGCATTAATCCCTCTAAATCCTCAATATTACTCATATGTAGGTGGCCATAACCTTTAAGCCATGCTTCTCTATTTTACCCTGAAACCTTTTATTTACACGTCTTCTTAATTCTAAAGTTTAATAAACTTAAGTGAATGTATTTTCTACAGAAAATTGGGCATGACTTATTCGTATTTAGACTATACCCGGTGTAAAAACACCTCAATTACAATCCCAAACATTCACAAACAATCTTTGTCCTCTAGGGACCTCAAACATCAATGTCTAGTCAGTCTCTACACATAATGTATATCAAAAGAACGATAAATAGAGTCACTATATATATATATGTACTCTCGAACATCCTCAAAGTTAGTCAACAACATTATTGACGGTCACTTCCTCATACCATCAATCTTATTCGCTCCATAACATTAACAAGGATTTGCTGAAATGCACAATACCTCTTCGGGTTATTGCCAAATGATGAATATTCTATCCACTATAGGCAGTCTCAATAAAGTTTAGCTTATGGATCTATCATTGGGTTACAGGACTTTTTCCCGAACCTCCTATCTCAACTTAAACTATTTCATCATCAATGACTACTCAGACCCTTCTCTAGTCCGGAATTCCACTATTTAAAAGAATGAGCATCGTACAAGCACTTATGCAATAGCTCATCTATATTGGTTAACCTTACCATCATATTTGCAATGTGGTGGTCATCTCTGCAAGGGCTTACTTTAATCCAATATTCATAATATAATCAAAAACTACACCAAGTGTATATCTTAACTCTTTGTTGTGACTCTACATTGTACGCATACCATACATCATCTAAATTAATGCTTTACTTTGTACTATCATAGAATCCTCAACAAAATCCTCGTATTCCTCATACTCAAACAAACATCAATATTATCCTTAGACCCATCATACTTCTCGTTAGTCTTGCAAATACCGGGTCATTTCTTATTTGGAAACAATTCCTCGAATCCGACACAAAATTATAACCAAAATGGTTCTCCATGATCTTGACATTACTAACTTAAAGTAATTGTCACTGTTCTATCTTATTCACTGGAACTACATCCGGTAGTCCAATAATGAACTCTATATGAACTCTTACGTCCTCTTATATGTATATATAACTCTTAACTCTCTCGTATCTAAGTACTATGACTCAGAGCTCTGATACCACCTCTGTGACGCCCCCAGATCCGGGGTCAGGGATCCGGGCCATCACGATCCAATTCCAACAATAAATTACTCACCTGCTTAACAATTATATCACAACATATCCTGGTGACCCCAATCCAAATACACAACTCGAGCCATAGTCTCAGAAAACGAACTTAAAATAATAACAGTTAATATAATTCAACTGAAATAATCTCAGGATCTCATGCTACTAATATAACCTCTACCTGAAGTTGCATTAGAAGTCAACACTATTTCAACATTTATTATTACATTGCATATTATACAATAAGTATTAGAATTCTAAACTAAAATCCTATCTAGCTTACACAACCTGTAGAAGCCTTGAACCTAACTAACTCAAGCTCGAGCATCTCCTTTCTTTTGCATCCCATGGACCTGTCTTACTGCAAGGTTTAAAATTTGCAAAAACAAGAATGAGCCAAAGAATGCTCAGCAAGATATATATTAGAATATTTTGTAACTTGCACCAAGAAAAGGGTGGCAACTGATATTTATACCAACCCGATGTCCAACAATATCAGTAGATAATTTGCAATACTTTTCCAGCAGAAAGTTTAGCGAAATATGTTTCGACAATAAATGAATCAGAGTTTACGATGCAAGAAGATATTCAAAATAAGTATGCAGTTCAAGTTACTGCGATACCACAATTTAAGATTCACAGTTTTGGGATCAACAGAATCGACAATTTAGCACAATGGCATCAACCACAGAGTACCATTTATTCGAGCATCAATAAGAAGGCAGTTCAAGATACTGCGAAAAGAATCAATAAAAGCTCAACAATTCTCATTCACACTATCGCTAGTGTAGGACCAATGAAAGTTCAACAGTTCCCATTAACACTATCCTTAGTGTAGGATCAATGAAAGTTCAACAGTTCCCATTAACACTATCAGTAACTTAGCACCTAGGCCTTCGTTACAGTGTTAATGTCAAATTCCAATTGGAAGAAAAGAAGATACTGGAGCATCCACCGCGCCTATTGTACACGATGATCAGTCGTATAGTACAATAGTTAAGTAACCTTTTCTACTAGTAGAAGGATGATCCAAAACAGGTCATCACCCTAGACAACACATGGGCCTTTAAATGCTGGACCGGCGCCACTCGGCCTCTTACGCTAGATGGACTGTGCCGCACACAAGCCTCTTACACTTTATATCTCCAGTTCCCTTTGAGTACAATCAACAAGTCTAGAAGGGAATTTAATACAACCTTCTAGGATAACAACAACAAAGCTTTCTGGGAATATTCAAATCAAAGTGTGGAAGGGAATTTAATACAACCTTTCGGAACAACAACAAAGTTTTATGGGAATTCAATATTCGATAATAGATTAACTCCCGAAACGAGGTGGAAGTAATCTCTTTATATGTGTGGGTTGACCTTTAGTCATGAATGAACAGTTCGAATCAAGATCACGACCGGGGAGTCGCTAATAGGTGATAAAATAAACCCCACGAAAATATAATACTTTTAGGTAAAATAATGGTCCCTACAGGCACCAGTTTAAATAAAAAGAATGTTAAAGTGGGATATTCCTTCCCTAACATGGAGTTATCGACTCAAAGTAAGTATAAAATATCCGAGTCATAGCTCAGTATTTATTATTCAATGAAAAATAATGTTTTAAGAATTTTCTTGATAACTCCGGAATATTTTTAAAGATCCAATCAATATTTAATCAATAATTACTGAACCTAGAATAGTCCCTGAAAATATTTTAAAATAATTAAAATATTTTAATTAGGATTGTAATCAAGACTATTTAATATTTAAATAGTTTTAAATGAATCAATATATTTAAATAGTATTTATTCAATCTCAAATAATATTTAAATATTCCCAAAAGAATCAAAAGTATTTAATCAAAATAAATACTTTGAAATAATCCAAAATATTTAAATAATATTTAATCAATCTTAAATAATATTTAAATAACTCAAAATGAGTTGAAAGTATTTAAATCAACATTTAAATACTATACATATATCCTTTTTAAATAATATTTAATAAACTAAATATTATTTAAAATATCAAAGGAACATTAATCAACTTGATTAATCCCTAACCCATACTAATTATTATCCCAAAACTTATATTCCAGGAAGAATCCCTGGATAATATCGACTAATAGTCGAGCGATAATATACTACTCCCGGTCGTCTGTCAAGTACCAAAGAAATGTACTTAACACTGAAATCAGTCATGCAAAACTGACAGGAAGCGTCCTCTAACTTTTGAGAGTTCAGAGGCGCGAACAACAATTAATCAATGATACAAGTCAATGACAGAAAAGAATCCAAGCACCACAGCCATATAACCAAGAAACATGTTATAAGGTCAGAGTTTAGAGAACTTGCATTAACATGAATCAAAATATTCTTACATAGAATAAAAGAATGGAGTTAGAAATCTTGCCTGGTGTCCATGATGCATATCCATGATCCCACTTGTAATCCAGAAGTTCTATCAATAGATATAAGAACTTTGGTTAGTCTCTCTACTCGAGTTAACTAATTAACTCTACTAATCATAACTACTTTTCATTAAGTACTAACATTTGCTTCACGATTATTAAGCCTCATGATTTTGGATAAGCTAGGACCTCGATACTAATCCACAAACCTCTATCGAGTCCAATTATGGTCTACACCATTTGCACTTGGTAGTTTTATTAACTCTCATTACTCTCGATATTTCACCTCCTCGGGTCTATTTTAGCTACTCGTAAAACTATCCTCTCAATAGTTTTTAATCAAGTTCTTTGCACCTACGTATAGTCATGATGTTCCTTAACAACTTTCGTTACTGGGGCGACTCGAGACAAGTCCTCTATCTTGCTCGAAATCGTTCCCCAAAACGGTTGTTCAACCTTTCTCTTATATTCATTTCACTTAAACACCCTGTTTTCTAGCATTTTTAGTAAATTGGAAATCAATCATTTTGACACGATTTCTTCTCTGGGGTCTTATATGACTGTCAAATAATCTCCCATAAAAGTTTCGGATTTTATTAAGCTCCGTAGTTAGTCCATTCATAGCCTCAAAGTTGGATAAGAAAAAACAGGATTTTCATTTCCTGCGCTGCCGTTACTAAAACGTTCATAACTTTTGACTCGTAACTCCGAATGACGCAAAATTAGCGCTCAAACGATCTAGAGACTATCTACTATCTAACCATATCAACCATAATCCAAGAACAGTGACTGACTCTTCCCAGACTTTGCTGGACAGTTACTGCAGATAGGTTTTAGAAAAATTTGGCATGGTTACGTTTGTAAACTCATCGTTTTCCATTTTTATCCTACTCCAAAACAACCAACAACAATCCCAAACTCCTCAACCAACACCAATAATCATCATACATCAATTCCAAATCATCCAACCAACTCAAGCTTTTGAAATGAGTTTATTAAATATTTACCAAACAAATACATCCATGATTTTCCATGCTTAAACTACATTACACATAACTCTTTCAATCAAAGTTCAAAAATTACTAAACTTTGCAAACTTCTAGTAAAGAGATTTATGAACAACTTTCATCATTTGACCCACATCAAATAAGGTCTCTAACCTTTCCAAAACAATTCCTCAAAACAGGGCAACCATTACAAAAACATAAACGCTACTGCGCACCCTTCACCCAAACATTTTTAATAAATCCAAAAATGTTCCATAAATTACCAAATTTTACAGACCTCTTCCTTAGTCACCTATACACCTTAAATAAAATTTGCAGTTCGAATTAAAGAGTTTAACTAGGTGAAACATTGCTACAAATTTCAGTGTTCAGTCAAACTCGGAGGTTATGTACAAGCTACACTAAAACTGCCATAACTCCTAGCTCGTAAATCCGATCAACGCAAAATTAGCGCCCAAATGAGCTAGAAATCATAAGCAACAACTTTCATTAAGACTTCAACTGAAGAAAACGAATTAACTAGTCCGAATCAGTGTTCCAAAAACAGGGCAGTAGCTAGCTTAACTGAGATTATATTTGCAAGGAAAGAGTTTATACCTCTTTGGTCAAATCCACCAATAATCAAGCAACCAAGCTCCATTTATACTACCCATAACCTATACATCACATAACAATCATCCACCAAGCTATAAGAACTCAAGAATCAAGAAAACAAGAATTCAATTTTCGACTTTTACTGTTCATTCGAGTTTTCTATTGATCATAACTCAAGATTCCATGGATGGAACGAAATGAAATCAAAGACAAGCGTAGTAGGAGTCGGTACCTTCGATTTGAGCTATTAAACGCAAGAAACAAGCAAGAATCGAGTGAGTTCTTGATTTTTCTTCTTCCTTGCTCCATGCCATCAGCCGAAGCTTGAAAAAGGGGGGGGGAAGAACTGATTTTTTTTTTCTTCTTATTTTGTGTGTGGTGTGTGGTGGAAGCTAGTATTTAATAAGGCTTGCGCGGTAGTCGCGTAATTTCCCGACAACGTTTTAATCTCTCGTTCTCGTTCTCTTTTCTTTCGTCCCACCTAAGTTTTAAAAACTTAAAATCTCATATTATGATTCTAATATATTTTAGAATTATTAAATTAATGCTCTTTAATTGTTTCGAGAATTTACGAAACAATTCTCCGAATAAATACTAATTACTTACACCGTCTCTCAAATTCTGTCACGACTTCCATCCGGACTTCCAATTTATTTTATTGGACCAAAAATACTTATAAGTCCTATATTGATTGCGTATGCCACCGTAACATCGATACGCATATTTTCGAATACCCCGTATATTAATAATACGGTCTCACATTTCAAGTACCTTACGAAGAAATAAATCCATAAAATCATTCATTCATAAAATGAAAAATTTTTATCCAAAAATCTTAATAATCCCAAACGTCAGAAATATGGGTTATTACATAAACTCTTGTAGGATCATTCTTAGCTCATTTGAACATGAAAACAATTCATAGCAATTTAAGGCTTCATTCCTGACTCGTTCGAACTTGAAAACAACTTGTAGCTTCATTCTTGACCCGTTTGTACATGGAAACAACTTGTAAACTCTTTTAGGATCATTCTTAACTCATTTTAACATGAAAATAAGTTGTAACAGTTGGAGGCTTCATTCTTAACTCGTTCAAACTTGAAAACAACTTGTATCTTCATTCTTGACCCGTTTGTACATGGATACAACTTGTAAACTCTTGTAGGGTCATTCTTAGCTCGTTTGAACATGAAAACAATTCGTTGCAATTTGAGCCTTCATTCTTGACTCGTTCGAACTTGAAAACAACTTGTAGCTTCATTCTTGACCTGTTAGTACATGGAAATAACTTGTAAACTCTTGTAGGATCATTCTTAGCTCGTTTGAACATGAAAACAATTCATAGCAATTTAAGGCTTTATTCTTGACTCGTTGGAACTTGAAAACAACTTGTAGTTTCATTCTTGACACGTTTGTACAGAAAAACAACTCTTAAACTCTTGTAGGATCATTCTTAGCTCATTTGAACATGAAAACAATTCATAGCAATTTAAGGCTTCATTCTTGACTCGTTCGAACTTGAAAACAACTTGTAGCTTCATTCTTGACCCGTTTGTACATGGAAACAACTTGTAAACTCTTTTAGGATCATTCTTAACTAAATTGAACATGAAAATAAGTTGTAACAATTGGAGGCTTCATTCTTAACTCATTCAAACTTGAAAACAACTTGTATCTTCATTCTTGACCCGTTTGTACATGGATACAACTTGTAAACTCTTGTAGGATCATTCTTAGCTCGTTTGAACATGAAAACAATTCGTTGCAATTTGAGCCTTCATTCTTGACTCGTTCGAACTTGAAAACAACTTGTAGCTTCATTCTTGACCCGTTAGAACATGGAAACAACTTGTAAACTCTTGTAGGATCATTCTTAGCTCGTTTGAACATGAAAACAATTCGTTGCAATTTGAGCCTTCATTCTTGACTCGTTCGAACTTGAAAACAACTTGTAGCTTCATTCTTGACTCGTTTGTACATGGAAAAAACTTGTAAACTCTTGTAGGATCATTCTTAGCTCGTTTGAACATGAAAACAATTCATAGCAATTTAAGGCTTCATTCCTGACTCGTTCGAACTTGAAAACAACTTGTAGCTTCATTCTTGACCCGTTTGTACATGGAAACAACTTGTAAACTCTTTTAGGATCATTCTTAACTCATTTTAACATGAAAATAAGTTGTAACAGTTGGAGGCTTCATTCTTAACTCGTTCAAACTTGAAAACAACTTGTAGCTTCATTCTTGACCCGTTTGTACGTGGAAACAACTTGTAAACTCTTTTAGGATCATTCTTAACTCCTTTCAACATGAAAATAAGTTGTAACAATTGGAGGCTTCATTCTTCACTCGTTCAAACTTGAAAATAACTTGTATCTTCATTCTTGACCCGTTTGTACATGGATACAACTTGTAAACTCTTGTAGGATCATTCTTAGCTCGTTTGAACATGAAACCAATTCGTTGCAATTTGAGCCTTCATTCTTGACTCGTTCGAACTTGAAAACAACTTGTAGCTTCATTCTTGACCCGTTAGTACATGGAAACAACTTGTAAACTCTTGTAGGATCATTCTTAGCTCGTTTGAACATGAAAACAATTCGTTGCAATTTGAGCCTTCATTCTTGACTCGTTCGAACTTGAAAATAACTTGTAGCTTCATTCTTGACCCGTTTATACATGGAAAAAACTTGTAAACTCTTGTAGGATCATTCTTAGCTCGTTTGAACATGAAAACAATTCATAGCAATTTAAGGCTTCATTCTTGACTCGTTGAAACTTGAAAACAACTTGTAGCTTCATTCTTGACCCGTTTGTACATGGAAACAACTTATAAACTCTTTTAGGATCATTCTTAACTCATTTGAACATGAAACTAAGTTGTAACAATTGGAGGCTTCATTCTTAACTCGTTCAAACTTGAAAACAACTTGTATCTTCATTCTTGACCCGTTTGTACATGGATACAACTTGTAAACTCTTGTAGGATCATTCTTAGCTCGTTTGAACATGAAACCAATTCATTGCAATTTGAGCCTTCATTCTTGACTCGTTCGAACCTGAAAATAACTTGTAGTTTCATTCTTGACCCGTTTGTACATGGAAATAAGTTGTAACAATTGGAGGCTTCATTCTTAACTCATTCAAACTTGAAAACAACTTGTATCTTCATTCTTGACCCGTTTGTACATGGAAACAACTTGTAAACTCTTGTAGGATCATTCTTAGCTCGTTTGAACATGAAAACAATTCATAGCAATTTAAGGTTTCATTCTTGACTCGTTGGAACTTGAAAACAACTTGTAGCTTCATTCTTGACCCGTTTGTACGTGGAAACAACTTGTAAACTCTTTTAGGATCATTCTTAACTCATTTCAACATGAAAATAAGTTGTAACAATTGGAGGCTTCATTCTTAACTCGTTCAAACTTGAAAACAACTTGTATCTTCATTCTTGACCCGTTTGTACATGGATACAACTTGTAAACTCTTGTAGGATCATTCTTAGCTCGTTTGAACATGAAACCAATTCGTTGCAATTTGAGCCTTCATTCTTGACTCGTTCGAACCTGAAAATAACTTGTAGTTTCATTCTTGACCCGTTTGTACATGGAAACAACTTGTAAACTCTTGTAGGATCATTCTTAGCTCGTTTGAACATGAAAACAATTCATAGCAATTTAAGGCTTCATTCTTAACTCGTTCAAACTTGAAAACAACTTGTATCTTCATTCTTGACCCGTTTGTACATGGATACAACTTGTAAACTCTTGTAGGATCATTCTTAGCTCGTTTGAACATGAAACCAATTCGTTGCAATTTGAGCCTTCATTCTTGACTCGTTCGAACTTGAAAACAACTTGTAGCTTCATTGTTGACCCCTTTGTACATGGAAACAACTTGTAAACTCTTGTAGGATCATTCTTAGCTCATTTGAACATGAAAACAATTCTTAGCAATTTAAGGCTTCATTCCTGACTCGTTCGAACTTGAAAACAACTTGTAGCTTCATTCTTGACCCGTTTGTACATGGAAACAACTTGTAAACTCTTTTAGGATCATTCTTAACTCATTTTAACATGAAAATAAGTTGTAACAGTTGGAGGCTTCATTCTTAACTCGTTCAAACTTGAAAACAACTTGTATCTTCATTCTTGACCCGTTTGTACATGGATACAACTTGTAAACTCTTGTAGGGTCATTCTTAGCTCGTTTGAACATGAAAACAATTCGTTGCAATTTGAGCCTTCATTCTTGACTCGTTCGAACTTGAAAACAACTTGTAGCTTCATTCTTGACCTGTTAGTACATGGAAATAACTTGTAAACTCTTGTAGGATCATTCTTAGCTCGTTTGAACATGAAAACAATTCATAGCAATTTAAGGCTTCATTCTTGACTCGTTGGAACTTGAAAACAACTTGTAGTTTCATTCTTGACACGTTTGTACAGAAAAACAACTCATAAACTCTTGTAGGATCATTCTTAGCTCATTTGAACATGAAAACAATTCATAGCAATTTAAGGCTTCATTCTTGACTCGTTCGAACTTGAAAACAACTTGTAGCTTCATTCTTGACCCGTTTGTACATGGAAACAACTTGTAAACTCTTTTAGGATCATTCTTAACTAAATTGAACATGAAAATAAGTTGTAACAGTTGGAGGCTTCATTCTTAACTCGTTCAAACTTGAAAACAACTTGTATCTTCATTCTTGACCCGTTTGTACATAGATACAACTTGTAAACTCTTGTAGGGTCATTCTTAGCTCGTTTGAACATGAAAACAATTCGTTGCAAGTTGAGCCTTCATTCTTGACTCGTTCGAACTTGAAAAAAACTTGTAGCTTCATTCTTGACCCGTTTGTACATGGAAACAACTTGTAAACTCTTGTAGGATCATTCTTAGCTCGTTTGAACATGAAAACAATTCATAGCAATTTAAGGTTTCATTCTTGACTCGTTGGAACTTGAAAACAACTTGTAGCTTCATTCTTGACCCGTTTGTACGTGGAAACAACTTGTAAACTCTTTTAGGATCATTCTTAACTCATTTCAACATGAAAATAAGTTGTAACAGTTGGAGGCTTCATTCTTAACTCGTTCAAACTTGAAAACAACTTGTATCTTCATTCTTGACCCGTTTGTACATAGATACAACTTGTAAACTCTTGTAGGGTCATTCTTAGCTCGTTTGAACATGAAAACAATTCGTTGCAATTTGAGCCTTCATTCTTGACTCGTTTGAACTTGAAAACAACTTGTAGCTTCATTCTTGACCTGTTAGTACATGGAAATAACTTGTAAACTCTTGTAGGATCATTCTTAGCTCGTTTGAACATGAAAACAATTCATAGCAATTTAAGGCTTCATTCTTGACTCGTTGGAACTTGAAAACAACTTGTAGTTTCATTCTTGACACGTTTGTACAGAAAAACAACTCCTAAACTCTTGTAGGATCATTCTTAGCTCATTTGAACATGAAAACAATTCATAGCAATTTAAGGCTTCATTCTTGACTCGTTCGAACTTGAAAACAACTTGTAGCTTCATTCTTGACCCGTTTGTACATGGAAACAACTTGTAAACTCTTTTAGGATCATTCTTAACTAAATTGAACATGAAAATAAGTTGTAACAATTGGAGGCTTCATTCTTAACTTATTCAAACTTGAAAACAACTTGTATCTTCATTCTTGACTCGTTTGTACATGGATACAACTTGTAAACTCTTGTAGGATCATTCTTAGCTCGTTTGAACATGAAAACAATTCGTTGCAATTTGAGCCTTCATTCTTGACTCGTTCGAACTTGAAAACAACTTGTAGCTTCATTCTTGACCCGTTAGTACATGGAAACAACTTGTAAACTCTTGTAGGATCATTCTTAGCTCGTTTGAACATGAAAACAATTCGTTGCAATTTGAGCCTTCATTCTTGACTCGTTCGAACTTGAAAACAACTTGTAGCTTCATTCTTGACCCGTTTGTACATGGAAACAACTTGTAAACTCTTGTAGGATCATTCTTAGCTCGTTTGAACATGAAAACAATTCATAGCAATTTAAGGTTTCATTCTTGACTCGTTGGAACTTGAAAACAACTTGTAGCTTCATTCTTGACCCGTTTGTACGTGGAAACAACTTGTAAACTCTTTTAGGATCATTCTTAACTCATTTCAACATGAAAATAAGTTGTAACAGTTGGAGGCTTCATTCTTAACTCGTTCAAAATTGAAAACAACTTGTATCTTCATTCTTGACCCGTTTGTACATGGATACAACTTGTAAACTCTTGTAGGATCATTCTTAGCTTGTTTGAACATGAAAACAATTCGTTGCAATTTGAGCCTTCATTCTTGACTCGTTCGAACTTGAAAACAACTTGTAGCTTCATTCTTGACCCGTTAGTACATGGAAACAACTTGTAAACTCTTGTAGGATCATTCTTAGCTCATTTGAACATGAAAACAATTCATAGCAATTTAAGGCTTCATTCCTGACTCGTTCGAACTTGAAAACAACTTGTAGCTTCATTCTTGACCCGTTTGTACATGGAAACAACTTGTAAACTCTTTTAGGATCATTCTTAACTCATTTTAACATGAAAATAAGTTGTAACAATTGGAGGCTTCATTCTTAACTCGTTCAAACTTGAAAACAACTTGTATCTTCATTCTTGACCCGTTTGTACATGGATACAACTTGTAAACTCTTGTAGGATCATTCTTAGCTCGTTTGAACATGAAACCAATTCGTTGCAATTTGAGCCTTCATTCTTGACTCGTTCGAACTTGAAAACAACTTGTAGCTTCATTGTTGACCCGTTTGTACATGGAAACAACTTGTAAACTCTTGTAGGATCATTCTTAGCTCGTTTGAACATGAAAACAATTCATAGCAATTTAAGGCTTCATTCCTGACTCGTTCGAACTTGAAAACAACTTGTAGCTTCATTCTTGACCCGTTTGTACATGGAAACAACTTGTAAACTCTTTTACGAATCATTCTTAACTCATTTTAACATGAAAATAAGTTGTAACAGTTGGAGGCTTCATTCTTAACTCGTTCAAACTTGAAAACAACTTGTATCTTCATTCTTGACCCGTTTGTACATGGATACAACTTGTGAACTCTTGTAGGATCATTCTTAGCTCGTTTGAACATGAAAACAATTCGTTGCAATTTGAGCCTTCATTCTTGACTCGTTCGAACTTGAAAACAACTTGTAGCTTCATTCTTGACCCGTTAGTACATGGAAACAACTTGTAAACTCTTGTAGGATCATTCTTAGCTCGTTTGAACATGAAAACAATTCGTTGCAATTTGAGCCTTCATTCTTGACTCGTTCGAACTTGAAAACAACTTGTAGCTTCATTCTTGACCCGTTTATACATGGAAAAAACTTGTAAACTCTTGTAGGATCATTCTTAGCTCGTTTGAACATGAAAACAATTCATAGCAATTTAAGGCTTCATTCTTGACTCGTTGGAACTTGAAAACAACTTGTAGCTTCATTCTTGACCCGTTTGTACATGGAATCAACTTATAAACTCTTTTAGGATCATTCTTAACTCATTTGAACATGAAACTAAGTTGTAACAATTGGAGGCTTCATTCTTAACTCGTTCAAACTTGAAAACAACTTGTATCTTCATTCTTGACCCGTTTGTACATGGATACAACTTGTAAACTCTTGTAGGATCATTCTTAGCTCGTTTGAACATGAAACCAATTCATTGCAATTTGAGCCTTCATTCTTGACTCGTTCGAACCTGAAAATAACTTGTAGTTTCATTCTTGACCCGTTTGTACATGGAAATAAGTTGTAACAATTGGAGGCTTCATTCTTAACTCATTCAAACTTGAAAACAACTTGTAGCTTTATTCTTGACCCGTTAGTACATGGAAACAACTTGTAAACTCTTGTAGGATCATTCTTAGCTCGTTTGAACATGAAAACAATTCGTTGCAATTTGAGCCTTCATTCTTGACTCGTTCGAACTTGAAAACAACTTGTAGCTTCATTCTTGACCCGTTTATACATGGAAAAAACTTGTAAACTCTTGTAGGATCATTCTTAGCTCGTTTGAACATGAAAACAATTCATAGCAATTTAAGGCTTCATTCTTGACTCGTTGGAACTTGAAAACAACTTGTAGCTTCATTCTTGACCCGTTTGTACATGGAATCAACTTATAAACTCTTTTAGGATCATTCTTAACTCATTTGAACATGAAACTAAGTTGTAACAATTGGAGGCTTCATTCTTAACTCGTTCAAACTTGAAAACAACTTGTATCTTCATTCTTGACCCGTTTGTACATGGATACAACTTGTAAACTCTTGTAGGATCATTCTTAGCTCGTTTGAACATGAAAACAATTCGTTGCAATTTGAGCCTTCATTCTTGACTCGTTCGAACTTGAAAACAACTTGTAGCTTCATTCTTGACCCGTTAGTACATGGAAACAACTTGTAAACTCTTGTAGGATCATTCTTAGCTCATTTGAACATGAAAACAATTCATAGCAATTTAAGGCTTCATTCTTAACTCGTTCAAACTTGAAAACAACTTGTATCTTCATTCTTGACCCGTTTGTACATGGATACAACTTGTAAACTCTTGTAGGATCATTCTTAGCTCGTTTGAACATGAAACCAATTCGTTGCAATTTGAGCCTTCATTCTTGACTCGTTCGAACTTGAAAACAACTTGTAGCTTCATTGTTGACCCGTTTGTACATGGAAACAACTTGTAAACTCTTGTAGGATCATTCTTAGCTCATTTGAACATGAAAACAATTCATAGCAATTTAAGGCTTCATTCCTGACTCGTTCGAACTTGAAAACAACTTGTAGCTTCATTCTTGACCCGTTTGTACATGGAAACAACTTGTAAACTCTTTTAGGATCATTCTTAACTCATTTTAACATGAAAATAAGTTGTAACAGTTGGAGGCTTCATTCTTAACTCGTTCAAACTTGAAAACAACTTGTATCTTCATTCTTGACCCGTTTGTACATGGATACAACTTGTAAACTCTTGTAGGGTCATTCTTAGCTCGTTTGAACATGAAAACAATTCGTTGCAATTTGAGCCTTCATTCTTGACTCGTTCGAACTTGAAAACAACTTGTAGCTTCATTCTTGACTTGTTAGTACATGGAAATAACCTGTAAACTCTTGTAGGATCATTCTTAGCTCGTTTGAACATGAAAACAATTCATAGCAATTTAAGGCTTCATTCTTGACTCGTTGGAACTTGAAAACAACTTGTAGTTTCATTCTTGACACGTTTGTACAGAAAAACAACTCCTAAACTCTTGTAGGATCATTCTTAGCTCGTTTGAACATGAAAACAATTCATAGCAATTTAAGGCTTCATTCTTGACTCGTTCGAACTTGAAAACAACTTGTAGCTTCATTCTTGACCCGTTTGTACATGGAAACAACTTGTAAACTCTTTTAGGATCATTCTTAACTAAATTGAACATGAAAATAAGTTGTAACAGTTGGAGGCTTCATTCTTAACTCGTTCAAACTTGAAAACAACTTGTATCTTCATTCTTGACCCGTTTGTACATAGATACAACTTGTAAACTCTTGTAGGGTCATTCTTAGCTCGTTTGAACATGAAAACAATTCGTTGCAATTTGAGCCTTCATTCTTGACTCGTTCGAACTTGAAAACAACTTGTAGCTTCATTCTTGACCCGTTTGTACATGGAAACAACTTGTAAACTCTTGTAGGATCATTCTTAGCTCGTTTGAACATGAAAACAATTCATAGCAATTTAAGGTTTCATTCTTGACTCGTTGGAACTTGAAAACAACTTGTAGCTTCATTCTTGACCCGTTTGTACGTGGTAACAACTTGTAAACTCTTTTAGGATCATTCTTAACTCATTTCAACATGAAAATAAGTTGTAACAGTTGGAGGCTTCATTCTTAACTCGTTCAAACTTGAAAACAACTTGTATCTTCATTCTTGACCCGTTTGTACATGGATACAACTTGTAAACTCTTGTAGGATCATTCTTAGCTCGTTTGAACATGAAAACAATTCGTTGCAATTTGAGCCTTCATTCTTGACTCGTTCGAACTTGAAAACAACTTGTAGCTTCATTCTTGACCCGTTAGTACATGGAAACAACTTGTAAACTCTTGTAGGATCATTCTTAGCTCGTTTGAACATGAAAACAATTCGTTGCAATTTGAGCCTTCATTCTTGACTCGTTCGAACTTGAAAACAACTTGTAGCTTCATTCTTGACCCGTTTGTACGTGGTAACAACTTGTAAACTCTTTTAGGATCATTCTTAACTCATTTCAACATGAAAATAAGTTGTAACAGTTGGAGGCTTCATTCTTAACTCGTTCAAACTTGAAAACAACTTGTATCTTCATTCTTGACCCGTTTGTACATGGATACAACTTGTAAACTCTTGTAGGATCATTCTTAGCTCATTTGAACATGAAAACAATTCATAGCAATTAAAGGCTTCATTCCTGACTCGTTCGAACTTGAAAACAACTTGTAGCTTCATTCTTGACCCGTTTGTACATGGAAACAACTTGTAAACTCTTTTAGGATCATTCTTAACTCATTTTAACATGAAAATAAGTTGTAACAGTTGGAGGCTTCATTCTTAACTCGTTCAAACTTGAAAACAACTTGTATCTTCATTCTTGACCCGTTTGTACATGGATACAACTTGTAAACTCTTGTAGGGTCATTCTTAGCTCGTTTGAACATGAAAACAATTCGTTGCAATTTGAGCCTTCATTCTTGACTCGTTCGAACTTGAAAACAACTTGTAGCTTCATTCTTGACCTGTTAGTACATGGAAACAACTTGTAAACTCTTGTAGGATCATTCTTAGCTCGTTTGAACATGAAAACAATTCATAGCAATTTAAGGCTTCATTCTTGACTCGTTGGAACTTGAAAACAACTTGTAGTTTCATTCTTGACCCGTTTGTACAGAAAAACAACTGGTAAACTCTTGTAGGATCATTCTTAGCTCATTTGAACATGAAAACAATTCATAGCAATTTAAGGCTTCATTCTTGACTCGTTCGAACTTGAAAACAACTTGTAGCTTCATTCTTGACCCGTTTGTACATGGAAACAACTTGTAAACTCTTGTAGGATCATTCTTAGCTCGTTTGAACATGAAAACAATTCGTTGCAATTTGAGCCTTCATTCTTGACTCGTTCGAACTTGAAAACAACTTGTAGCTTCATTCTTGACCCGTTTGTACATGGAAACAACTTGTAAACTCTTGTAGGATCATTCTTGGCTCGTTTGAACATGAAAACAATTCATAGCAATTTAAGGTTTCATTCTTGACTCGTTGGAACTTGAAAACAACTTGTAGCTTCATTCTTGACCCGTTTGTACGTGGAAACAACTTGTAAACTCTTTTAGGATCATTCTTAACTCATTTCAACATGAAAATAAGTTGTAACAATTGGAGGCTTCATTCTTAACTCGTTCAAACTTGAAAACAACTTGTATCTTCATTCTTGACCCGTTTGTACATGGATACAACTTGTAAACTCTTGTAGGATCATTCTTAGCTCGTTTGAATATGAAAACAATTCGTTGCAATTTGAGCCTTCATTCTTGACTCGTTCGAACTTGAAAACAACTTGTAGCTTCATTCTTGACCCGTTAGTACATGGAAACAACTTGTAAACTCTTGTAGGATCATTCTTAGCTCGTTTGAACATGAAAACAATTCGTTGCAATTTGAGCCTTCATTCTTGACTCGTTCGAACTTGAAAACAACTTGTAGCTTCATTCTTGACCCGTTTGTACATGGAAACAACTTGTAAACTCTTGTAGGAACATTCTTAGCTCGTTTGAACATGAAAACAATTCATAGCAATTTAAGGTTTCATTCTTGACTCGTTGGAACTTGAAAACAACTTGTAGCTTCATTCTTGACCCGTTTGTACGTGGAAACAACTTGTAAACTCTTTTAGGATCATTCTTAACTCATTTCAACATGAAAATAAGTTGTAACAATTGGAGGCTTCATTCTTAACTCGTTCAAACTTGAAAACAACTTGTATCTTCATTCTTGACCCGTTTGTACATGGATACAACTTGTAAACTCTTGTAGGATC
Organism: Oenanthe sinensis; assembly: GCA_028671895.1. Lineage (NCBI taxonomy): Eukaryota > Viridiplantae > Streptophyta > Magnoliopsida > Apiales > Apiaceae > Oenanthe > Oenanthe sinensis. The sequence continues at coordinate 28,215,795 of CM053799.1, read as the reverse complement.
ATTCTTAGCTCGTTTGAACATGAAACCAATTCGTTGCAATTTGAGCCTTCATTCTTGACTCGTTCGAACTTGAAAACAACTTGTAGCTTCATTGTTGACCCGTTTGTACATGGAAACAACTTGTAAACTCTTGTAGGATCATTCTTAGCTCGTTTGAACATGAAAACAATTCATAGCAATTTCAGGCTTCATTCCTGACTCGTTCGAACTTGAAAACAACTTGTAGCTTCATTCTTGACCCGTTTGTACATGGAAACAACTTGTAAACTCTTTTAGGATCATTCTTAACTCCTTTTAACATGAAAATAAGTTGTAACAGTTGGAGGCTTCATTCTTAACTCGTTCAAACTTGAAAACAACTTGTATCTTCATTCTTGACCCGTTTGTACATGGATACAACTTGTAAACACTTGTAGGGTCATTCTTAGCTCGTTTGAACATGAAAACAATTCGTTGCAATTTGAGCCTTCATTCTTGACTCGTTCGAACTTGAAAACAACTTGTAGCTTCATTCTTGACCTGTTAGTACATGGAAACAACTTGTAAACTCTTGTAGGATCATTCTTAGCTCGTTTGAACATGAAAACAATTCATAGCAATTTAAGGCTTCATTCTTGACTCGTTGGAACTTGAAAACAACTTGTAGTTTCATTCTTGACCCGTTTGTACAGAAAAACAACTTGTAAACTCTTGCAGGATCATTCTTAGCTCATTTGAACATGAAAACAATTCATAGCAATTTAAGGCTTCATTCTTGACTCGTTCGAACTTGAAAACAACTTGTAGCTTCATTCTTGACCCGTTTGTACATGGAAACAACTTGTAAACTCTTTTAGGATCATTCTTAACTAATTTGAACATGAAAATAAGTTGTAACAATTGGAGGCTTCATTCTTAACTCATTCAAACTTGAAAACAACTTGTATCTTCATTCTTGACCCGTTTGTACATGGATACAACTTGTAAACTCTTGTAGGATCATTCATAGCTCGTTTGAATATGAAAACAATTCGTTGCAATTTGAGCCTTCATTCTTGACTCGTTCGAACTTGAAAACAACTTGTAGCTTCATTCTTGACCCGTTAGTACATGGAAAGAACTTGTAAACTCTTGTAGGATCATTCTTAGCTCGTTTGAACATGAAAACAATTCGTTGCAATTTGAGCCTTCATTCTTGACTCGTTCGAACTTGAAAACAACTTGTAGCTTCATTCTTGACCCGTTTGTACATGGAAACAACTTGTAAACTCTTGTAGGATCATTCTTAGCTCGTTTGAACATGAAAACAATTCATAGCAATTTAAGGTTTCATTCTTGACTCGTTGGAACTTGAAAACAACTTGTAGCTTCATTCTTGACCCGTTTGTACGTGGAAACAACTTGTAAACTCTTTTAGGATCATTCTTAACTCATTTCAACATGAAAATAAGTTGTAACAATTGGAGGCTTCATTCTTAACTCGTTCAAACTTGATAACAACTTGTATCTTCATTCTTGACCCGTTTGTACATGGATACAACTTGTAAACTCTGGTAGGATCATTCTTAGCTCGTTTGAACATGAAACCAATTCGTTGCAATTTGAGCCTTCATTCTTGACTCGTTCGAACTTGAAAACAACTTGTAGTTTCATTCTTGACCCGTTTGTACATGGAAACAACTTGTAAACTCTTGTAAGATCATTCTTAGCTCGTTTGAACATGAAACCAATTCTTTGCAATTCGAGCCTTCATTCTTCACTCGTTCGAACTTGAAAACAACTTGTAGTTTCATTCTTGACCCGTTTGTACATGGAAACAACTTGTAAACTCTGGTAGGATCATTCTTAGCTCGTTTGAACATGAAAATAATTCATAGCAATTTAAGGCTTCATTCTTGACTCGTTCGAACTTGAAAACAACTTGTAGCTTCATTCTTGACCCGTTTATTCATGGAAACAACTTGTAAACTCTTGTAGGATCATTCTTAACTCATTTGAACATGAAAAAAATTCGTTGCAATTTGAACCTTCATTCTTGACTCGTTCGAACTTGAAAACAACTTGTAGCTTCATTCTTGACCCGTTTGAACATGGAAACAACTTGTAAACTCTTGTAGGATCATTCTTAGCTCGTTTGAACATGAAACCAATTCGTTGCAATTTGAGCCTTCATTCTTGACTCGTTCGAACTTGAAAACAACTTGTAGTTTCATTCTTGACCCGTTTGTACATGGAAACAACTTGTAAACTCTTGTAGGATCATTCTTAGCTCGTTTGAACATGAAAACAATTCATAGAAATTTAAGGCTTCATTCTTGACTCGTTCGAACTTAAAAACAACTTGTAGCTTCATTCTTGACCCGTTTGTACATGGAAACAACTTGGAAACTCTTGTAGGAGCATTATTGGCTCGTTTGAACATGAAAACAATTCGTTGCAATTTCAGCCTTCATTCTTGACTCGTTCGAACTTGAAAATAACTTGTAACTTCATTCTTGACCCGTTTGTACATGGAAACAACTTGTAAACTCTTGTAGGATCATTCTTAGCTCGATTGAACATGAAAACAATTCATAGCAATTTAAGGCTTCATTCTTGACTCGTTGAAACTTGAAAATAACTTGTAGCTTCATTCTTGACCCGTTTGTACATGGAAACAACTTGTAAACTCTTGTAGGATCATTCTTAACTCATTTGAACATGAAAACAATTCGTTGCAATTTGAGCCTTCATTCTTGACTCGTTCGAACTTGAAAACAACTTGTAGCTTCATTCTTGACCCGTTTGTACATGGAAACAACTTGTAAACTCTTGTAGGATCATTCTTAGCTCGTTTGGACATGAAAACAATTCATAGCAATTTAAGGCTTCATTCTTGACTAGTTGGAACTTGAAAACAACTTGTAGCTTCATTCTTGACCCGTTTGTAAATAGAAACAACTTTTAAACTCTTGTAGGATCATTCTTAACTCATTTGAACATGAAAAAAATTCATAGCAATTTGAGGCTTCATTCTTAACCTGTTCGAACATTAAAACAACTTGTGACTCGTTGGAACTTGAAAACAACTTGTAGCTGCATTCTTAACCTGTTTGTACATGGAAACAACTTGTAAACTCTTTTAGGATCATTCTTAACTCATTTGAACATGAAAATAAGTTGTAACAATTGGAGGCTTCATTCTTAACTCGTTCAAACTTGAAAACAACTTGTATCTTCATTCTTGACCCGTTTGTACATGGATACAACTTGTAAATTCTTGTAGGATCATTCTTAGCTCGTTTGAACATGAAACCAATTCGTTGCAATTTGAGCCTTCATTCTTGACTCGTTCGAACTTGAAAACAACTTGTAGTTTCATTCTTGACCCGTTTGTACATGGAAACAACTTGTAAACTCTTGTAAGATCATTCTTAGCTCGTTTGAACATGAAACCAATTCTTTGCAATTTGAGCCTTCATTCTTGACTCGTTCGAACTTGAAAACAACTTGTAGTTTCATTCTTGACCCGTTTGTACATGGAAACAACTTGTAAACTCTTGTAGGATCATTCTTAGCTCGTTTGAACATGAAAATAATTCATAGCAATTTAAGGCTTCATTCTTGACTCGTTCGAACTTGAAAACAACTTGTAGCTTCATTCTTGACCCGTTTATTCATGGAAACAACTTGTAAACTCTTGTAGGATCATTCTTAACTCATTTGAACATGAAAAAAATTCGTTGCAATTTGAACCTTCATTCTTGACTCGTTCGAACTTGAAAACAACTTGTAGCTTCATTCTTGACCCGTTTGAACATGGAAACAACTTGTAAACTCTTGTAGGATCATTCTTAGCTCGTTTGAACATGAAACCAATTCGTTGCAATTTGAGCCTTCATTCTTGACTCGTTCGAACTTGAAAACAACTTGTAGTTTCATTCTTGACCCGTTTGTACATGGAAACAACTTGTAAACTCTTGTAGGTTCATTCTTAGCTCGTTTGAACATGAAAACAATTCATAGAAATTTAAGGCTTCATTCTTGACTCGTTCGAACTTAAAAACAACTTGTAGCTTCATTCTTGACCCGTTTGTACATGGAAACAACTTGGAAACTCTTGTAGGAGCATTATTGGCTCGTTTGAACAAGAAAACAATTCGTTACAATTTCAGCCTTCATTCTTGACTCGTTCAAACTTGAAAATAACTTGTAACTTCATTCTTGACCCGTTTGTACATGGAAAAAACTTGTAAACTCTTATAGGATCATTCTTAGCTCGTTTGAACATGAAAACAATTCAGAGCAATTTAAGGCTTCATTCTTGACTCGTTGAAACTTGAAAACAACTTGTAGCTTCATTCTTGACCCGTTTGTACATGGAAACAACTTGTAAACTCTTGTAGGATCATTCTTAACTCATTTGAACATGAAAACAATTCGTTGCAATTTGAGCCTTCATTCTTGACTCGTTCGAACTTGAAAACAACTTGTAGCTTCATTCTTGACCCGTTTGTACATGGAAACAACTTGTAAACTCTTGTAGGATCATTCTTAGCTCGTTTGGACATGAAAACAATTCATAGCAATTTAAGGCTTCATTCTTGACTAGTTGGAACTTGAAAACAACTTGTAGCTTCATTCTTGACCCGTTTGTAAATGGAAACAACTTTTAAACTATTGTAGGATCATTCTTAACTCATTTGAACATGAAAAAAATTCATAGCAATTTGAGGCTTCATTCTTAACCTGTTCGAACATTAAAACAACTTGTGACTCGTTGGAACTTGAAAACAACTTGTAGCTTCATTCTTAACCTGTTTGTACATGGAAACAACTTGTAAACTCTTTTAGGATCATTCTTAACTCATTTGAACATGAAAATAAGTTGTAACAATTGGAGGCTTCATTCTTAACTCGTTCAAACTTGAAAACAACTTGTATCTTCATTCTTGACCCGTTTGTACATGGATACAACTTGTAAATTCTTGTAGGATCATTCTTAGCTCGTTTGAACATGAAAACAATTCGTTGCAATTTAAGCCTTCATTCTTTACTCGTTCGAACTTGAAAACAACTTGTAGTTTCATTCTTGACCCGTTTGTACATGAAAACAACTTGTAAACTCTTGTAGGATCATTCTTAACTCGTTTGAACATGAAAACAATTCATAGCAATTTAAGGCTTCATTCTTGACTCGTTCGAACTTAAAAACAACTTGTAGCTTCATTCTTGACCCGTTTGTACATGGAAACCACTTGTAAACCCTTGTAGGAGCATTATTGGCTCGTTTGAACATGAAAACAATTCGTTGCAATTTGAGCCTTCATTCTTGACAAAATCAGTTATTGATTATGATTATCTATAACCCTAAATCTAGGCTCCCGTGGAATCTAATAGAAAATGGAAAAATCATTCAATTATGAGACGAAGATTTCTTCTCTAGAATTCGAGATCTAGCTTGTTTAGATTTAGAAAGAAAAAGAGCAGACCGTCTTATAGATTTCTATAAAAGTCTAGAAATAATGTACGAACAACAAGGTAAGTTCTACACCAGAAATAGTCAAGAAATTGACTCTTTAAAAATTCATATTAAGAGTTTTATAGACTTCATAGAACAATGAGTCTGTTAAAAGAAGAAGAATCTCTCGAAGAAATTCAGGAGGAAAACAATCTAGAAATAGAGTTTTTAGAAAGTGAAAAAGGATTTCAAGCTAGTTTTTTAATCAACAGAGAAATTCTCTCTAAAATTAAAAATAGCAAACTTTATTTAAGAAAAGAAAAAATATTTAACATCCCTTTGTTAAATTGTTTTAAAAGAAAAAACAATATCTTTTAACACATCTCTACTAAAGAAATGCATGTAGATATAAAAGATACTATCGGACTTGTTTATTTACCTTTAATCACTAAGGAAGAAATAAACAAAAATCTGTCAAAAATAGACTCTAAGATAAGATCTACCCTCAGCGTAGTTCACTTAGGAGCCATAAAAATCCTGCTCAAAGCAGAATTTCAAGAAGGTATAGATTCTCCTATTAAAATGGCATTAATAGACAACAGAATCAATGACCGAAAAAACTGTATTTTAGGAGCTGCTAGAGGCAATCTAGCATACCAAAAATTCATGTTCACTGTCTATCCTAAATTTGGATTTAGTTTAGACACCAAAAACATAGATCAGATATTATCTTTTATCCATGACTTTGAAAGACATAATCTGATGAATACAGGAGATAAGGTATTTAGCATAACTTATGTTGTTGCTTATGCTTTAACTAATAGTCATCATAGCATAGACTATAGAAAAAATGAATATATTGAATTAGACGATGTATTCTCAGAAATAGGATCTATAAAGAGAAGCAGTTCTCAGAAATTAGTCCACTAGATAATTCTTGGGCAATAGACATTGCAAAGAATAAACCCATACTAGGACAGAAGCCTAGAAAGAGTTTCAGGAGAAACACCTTAGAGGTTGGTGAATCTTCTCAGAAAGAATTACTTCATAGTGTCTCCAGGAGAGTTGATGATTTATGTCAGAAGTTGGATCTTCTATAGTCATTATTAAGGAAAATCCTTCAAAAATGAATCCCCATATTTATAAAAAAGGTAAGGTTCTGGAATTTAAGAAATGAAATGAAGGAGTAGACCTAGAACCCAGAAATTACGTCTTTAGTGGTGTAAAAGGAAGCAACAGCTTAAACACTATTGTTTCATCAACCAATAATCTAAATCAAATTTCAGGAAGATGTTTACTAGGAATTTACTGTAGGGTTTCGGGCATGAAAATGCAGCGGAAATAACGTAAAAATAAATACAAAAACGAAACCCCATCGCAGGATCCATGTATAACGTTGGATGATTATGGAGAATAAGATGTGTACCTTATTAAAGCTTTCCTATGGATGATTATAGAGGTCCAGAAGCGATGAATCACAGCAGCCCCTTCTTCAAGAACTGCTCTCTAATGGTATCCACACGAACGTCGTATCGTCTAACGATCACCGGAGTTAGATACTAGCCTGTTTCTGCCTCTTTGTCTCTCTCTTTCTCTAGCCTCTCAAAACGTAGAGCTGCTAGGGTTTTTCTTAAAACCGAAATTATAAAACTTAACCCTAAACTATACATCCTTATATATATATATAGGGGAGAGAGAGACTTGGACCAAAACCCTAATCTGATTGGACCTTTTAAAACCCATTCAGATTTCGGATTTATATTATTATTAAATTCGAATTCTAATATGTATATAATTAATCAAGTCTCACTTAATTAATTAAATAAATAAATTCGAATAATAATAATTATTAAATTTGAATTCTAATATGTATATAATTAATCAAGTCTCACTTAATTAATTAAATAAATAAATTCTAATAATAATAATTATTAAATTCGAATTTTAATATGTATATAATTAATCAAGTCACACTTAATTAATTAAATAAATAAATTTGAATAATAATAATAACAGTATATAAATTCATAATTTAAATAACACTCCGTTTAAACGTTCTTTGTGTGTGACCCTTTAGGTTATTATTACGTTGGCAATAATTTTATTTTCTAATAATAAAATTATAAACAATGAGCGGCATCTAGTAATACATTATTGCTACCCAAGTAATAATAATAAATCGTGATTCGATAAAACCTTTCATGATTAATGTTTCCGTGTAATATAATCCCTTTAACCTTATATTATAGATCAAACTCGAGGCATGTATTGTGTCATCCTCTTCAATATTTAATCCGGGTTTACTTGATCCATGAGTAGACTATGAAACAAATCATTATTTGAGCGCGGCCATGCATTTTATAGTCTCACTCAATCAAGAGGCCAATAATATCTCTCCTAATTATAGGAGGGTTAAATCTTTTATCTATCATTCATATTTCTCATACGACTCATGATATACCCGATGTCCACTTTTATCATTACCCGGTTAAAGGTAACTTTTAATGTAGTCAAAGTATATTAATCCTCGTATAGAAATATAATGATCTCAAGTCAGAGGATCATTACACCATTATCACTGTGAGTCTTTCTTATGACATTATTAAACATGAAGAATCTCACTGTGGGTCTGTCCAGTATCATGTACTCCTACATGTACCTATGTATTGACTTTAGTATCCCCATACTTATAACCAATGAGATGTGGTTATCTGTCAAACAACATACTAGTCTATTTATATATTATTATTGTCCTATAATAATAATACTCGACTAGGGACCTTTAAGAATATGATATATTATATAATCTCAAGTTCAAGTCATGTACTCAAACTATATAATGTGTATCATGATTCTAAGGACATTTATTATGCTAACAAATATATCGCAGTAATTTAAAGTCATAATAAATACGTTTATTGAATAATCAAATGACATAAAGGTTTATTAAAAGAAACATTGTATTGCCTCTAGGGCACCTACACTAACAATCTCCCACTTGCACTAGAGCCAATCACCCATGTATCTAATACCCATGGAACTAGTGTGACCGTCATGCTTCGTCTGCGATAAGCCTTTGGTCAGTAGGTCTGCAATGTTATCATTTGTGTGCACTTTACATATGTGTATGTCACCCCTTTCATTAATCTCTCGAATGAGGTGATATCTCCTGAGTATATGTTTGGTTCGGGAGTGAGATCTAGGTTCTTTAGCCTGTGTAATGGCTCCATTATTATCGCAGTATAGATCAATGGGATCTGCGATTGATGGAACCACTCCCAAATCAGTAATGAACTTTCGAATCCAAACAGCTTCCTTTGCCGCTTCACAAGCTGCAATGTACTCAGCCTCCATTGTAGAATCAGCTACTATTTCTTGTTTTGAACTCTTCCAACTTACAGCACCTCCGTTTAGACAAAACACAAAGCCAGACTGTGATACAGTATCATCCTTGTCTGTTTGGAAACTTGCATCGGTGTAACCTTTTACAACCAGTTTCTCCTCTCCTCCATACACCAAGAATGAATCTTTGGTTCTTTTCAAGTACTTTAGAATATTCTTGACAGCCGTCCAGTGACCTTCACCTGGATTAGATTGGTATCTGCTCGTCATGCTTAAAGCATACGAAACATCTGGGCGAGTACATACCATTGCATACATGATAGATCCAATTGCTGAGGCATATGGAACCTTACTCATGCGGTCCGTATCATCCAATGATTTCGGACACTGATCTTTAGAGATCGTTATCCTTTGAGACACGGGGACATATCCCCTTTTTGCATTTTGCATACCAAAACGATGCAAAACCTTATCGATGTATGTACTCTGACTTAGACTGATCATCCTTCTAGATCTATCCCTATAGATCCTCATTCCTAGAATGTAGGATGCATCTCCTAAGTCTTTCATAGAGAAGTTTCTTCCTAACCAAATCTTAACATCCTTGAGAGAAGGTATGTCATTCCCCATTAGTAGTATGTCATCAACATATAGTACTATGAATGCCACATGGCTCCCACTAACCTTCTTGTAAACAAACGGTTCATCTTCGTTTTGAACAAATCCACACTCTTTTACAGTTTCATCAAAATGGATATTCCATCTCCTAGAGGCTTGCTTTAATCCATAAATGGATCGACGTAATTTACATATCTTGCTAACATTCCCTAGACTGACAAAACCTTCAGGTTGTGTCATATACACATCCACATCTTCTTCAAGGCTTCCATTAAGGAAGGCTGTTTTGACATCCATTTGCCAGATTTCATAATCATGGAATGCTGCAATAACAAGCAAAATCCTTATGGACTTGACCATAGCCACTGGTGAGAAAGTTTCATCATAGTCAATACCATGAATTTGTTTGAAACCTTTCGCAACCAGCCTTGCTTTATAGATCTGAACATTTCCATCCATGTTAGTTTTCTTCTTGAAAACCCATTTGCACCCTATGGGTTTTATCCCTTCAGGTGGATCAACCAAAGTCCATACTTGGTTTTCGTACATGGATTCCATCTCGGATTTCATGGCTTCTAGCCATCACTTAGATTATGGACTGCTCATAGCATCTTGGTATGTGAGAGGCTCATCTTCATTTATGAGCATCAAATCACTATATTGAGTCAAAAGAAATCCATATCTCTCTGGCTCATGGCAAATTCTACCAGTTCTACGAACAACCTGTGTTTGTTGAGCATTATCACTATCTTGCTCTTGTTCCACTTCAGGTTCAATGCTATTTTGTGGTTCTCGATCTTCATCGAGGTCTATAGTTCTCCCACTGTTTCTTTTGGAAACAAAATCTCTTTCCATGAAGACAGCGTCTCGAGCAATAAACACTTTCTGCTCAGAAGGACTATAAAAGTAATACGCCTTTGTTTCTTTAGGGTATCCCACAAAATTGCACTCTTCAGATTTAGGTCCAAGCTTGTCAGATGCTTGACGTTTCACAAACACCTTGCATCCCCAAACTTTCATAAAGCTCATGCTTGACCGTTTATCCTCCCATATCTCATATGGAGTCTTTTGAACCTTCTTAGTAGGAACACGGTTAAGTGTGAAAGCCGCTGTTTCTAGAGTGTAACCCCAGAAACTAATTGGAAGATCTGCATGACTCATCATCGATCGCACCATGTCCAACAAGGTGCGATTTCTCCTCTCTGAAACTCCATTCCATTGAGGTGTACCTGGTGGAGTGAGTTGTGATACAATACCACACTCCTTTAAATAATCTTTAAACTCTGTGCTCAAGTATTCTCCTCCACGATCAGATCGTAAGATTTTAATACTTGCACCTCCGCCAATTTGCTTCTCTACTTCAGCCTTGTATTCTTTGAACTTTTCAAAAGAATCGGATTTATTCTTCATAAGATATACATATCCATATCTACTGAAATCATCAGTAAATGTTATGAAGTAGTAGGAGCCTCCTCTAGCCATCACACGCATTGGGCGACATACATCACTATGTATTAGCTCTAGACGTTCAGTGGCCCTTTGACCCTTACCAGTGAAAGGGGTTTTAGTCATCTTACCAAGCAAACAAGATTCGCATTCTTGGTATGATTCAAAATCAAAATTATCCAAGTATCCATCCTTATATAACTTGGATATGCGTTTCTCATTTATATGGCCTAGACGATAATGCCAGAGGTATGTTTGATTTGAGTCATTAACTTTAAGTCGTTTGTTTTCTATATTACAGACAGGATTATCTGAGTCAAGAACATATAAACCATTAAACAAACGTACAACACCATAGGTTAAATCATTCAAAGCAAAAGAGCAACTGTTGTTCTTTATTGTAAACGAAAAACCTTTCTTGTCCAAACAAGAAACAGAAATAATGTTTCTGCGAATCGCAGGCACGTAATAACAATTCTCTAGTTCTAAAACTAGCCCAGAGGGCAAAGATAAATAATAGGTTCCTACAGCTAAAGCAGTAACTCTTGCTCCACTACCAACTCGTAGGTCCATTTCTCCTTTAGCCAATGTCCTACGTCTCTGCATTTCTTGCACATTTATACAAATGTGAGCAGCACATCCAGTATCCAATACCCAAGATGTAGAAATAGACAGATTGACTTCTATAACATATATATCTGAAGTAGAGGCTTGCTCAGCCCTCTTCTTCTTCAGATCTTCTGTCAGCTTATCCTTCTCAAGGACTTATAGTACGGATAATGTGTTTGTGTTGTTTGTCATTACTTGGTATCTACAATGTTAAAAGCACAAAATAAACATTAGATTGTCTGAGTTATTTATTATGTTCAAATGATTATGATATATTCATAATATATCTCCCACTATTTTTATCAAATTAATAGCTTTTACTACTAATTTGGAAAGAATATCCCATAATTCTTTCTAGTGAACCAAGATCCATATTTCGTCATGTCTTAAGTCAACCACTGGAAGTCCTTAAAAAATGATTATTTAGGTAGACAACAGTTGTCAATTATATCATATATAATTCTTGGATAGATTGGTGAACAACGATTGATCTTATCTATCTAATAGATTTTTAACCAAACTCTATGCTTCTAAGTTCATAATGGTTGAATATAACCGTTTATTTTCACCTTATTATGACGACTCAGTTAAGTTAGACCCAATGATACAACGGCCGAATATAACCGTTTATATTCGTCGCATCTCACCACGATAGATAGGAGTCCCCTGCCACTGACAGTCTTTAACTTAATCGATCTAGGATTCGATGAGTGTTCATTCATTGGAAAGCATCCGAGTAAAACTTAATATTTTGTTAAGGGGTTTTTAAAAATTTACGACGATCATGATCACATCATAAAGAGATCCTCAATTTTTCCTTGAACCAAATATTTCAAATTGATATCTTAAATTGTTCATTTCCCAGGTAGATGGAGGATACCAGTGGTCACACTTAAAACCCATCAGCCTTACGAATACGCATATCCGCTTTTGTCAGAAAATCCCAATTATAGATCTCAAAAATTCATATTTAATTCCGTGTTTTAAAAATCCATATTTTATAAACACAAGAATCTCATGATCGTTTGTTAATTTTAAAATCTTAAATCGTTACAGATTTTATCTTGAGTCGTTACAGATTTTATCTTGTTTAAACAAGCATGGCATGGGTGTCGTATCTAATACATACATCATTCCAACGCATACATATCTACACATGCATTCATATAATATATGTACAGTGCGTAAATTAAACGTGTTTGGTTATGGCCCCATCCTATGCGATATTTCCAAGCTAATGGAAATATCAAGGTCAATCTATGGTGGTTTTAAATACTACACTATTACATGTCTTTATCTTCTTCATTGCTCCATCATCTGGATTGCCTCCTAGCTTCCTTGCTTCCAAGTCTCCATTGAACAATTACATAGAATAATAAATAAATCTATTATAATGAAATTACAAGAAGAACTCGAGTTACATTCGAGATTAACAATTACAATGAATAAACGACATGCAAGTCGTATTTAAAAACCAAAACCATAAATCAAAACCACTATCCTATGGGTCTTTAGGCCATAGCCATCCACCATGCTATCATATAACACATGTAATATATCTCAGATTATATAAACATATCATATAATCATATATAACAAATTCGTATCAGAATACGATTCCCATAACAAGAACAAACATGTATCATATACATACAGCAATATACACAATCATCCCATGATTATACAATCCATCATGAATATCATATATTCAAAATCATATAAAACATATATATCAATATATAGCCATGGCATATCATATACATGTTTATATACATCGAAAAACTGTTAAACACATAACCAAATCATCCCATTATACACGTAGCTCTGATGCCATTGAAGGGTTTCGGGCATGAAAACACAGCGGAAGTAACGTAAAAATAAATACAAAAACGAAACTCCATCGCAGGATCCATGTATAACGTTGGATGATTATGGAGAATAAGATGTGTACCTTATTAAATCTTTCCTATGGATGATTATAGAGGTCCAGAAGCGATGAATCACAATAGCCCCTTCTTCAAGAACTGCTCTCTAATGGTATCCACATGAACGTCGTATCGTCTAACGATCACCGGAGTTAGGTACTAGCCTGTTTCCGCCTCTTTGTCTCTCTCTTTCTCTAGCCTCTCAAAACGTAGAGCTGCTAGGGTTTTTCTTAAAACCGAAATTATAAAATTTAACCCTAAACTATACATCCTTATGTATATATAGGGGAGAGAGAGACTTGGGCTAAAACCCTAATCTGATTGGATCTTTCAAAACCCATTAAGATTTCGGATTTATATTATTATTAAATTCGAATTCTAATATGTATATAATTAATCAAGTCCCACTTAATTAATTAAATAAATTCTAATAATAATAATTATTAAATTCGAATTCTAATATGTATATAATTAATCAAGTCTCACTTAATTAATTAAATAAATAAATTCTAATAATAATAATTATTAAATTCGAATTCTAATATGTATACAATTAATCAAGTCTCACTTAATTAATTAAATAAATAAATTCGAATAATAATAATAACAGTATTTAAATTCATAATTTAAATAACACTCCGTTTAAACGTTCTTTGTGTGTGACCCTTTAGATTATTATTACGTTGACAATAATTTTATTTTCTAATAATAAAATTATAAACAATGAGCGGCATCTAGTAATACATCATTGCTACCCAAGTAATAATAATAAATCGTGATTCGATAAAACCTTTCATGATTAATGTTTCCGTGTAATATTATCTCTTTAACCTTATATTATAGATCAAACTCGAGGCATTTATTGTGTCATCCTCTTCAACATTTAATCCGGGTTTACTTGATCCATGAGTAGACTATGAAACAAATCATTATTTGAGCACGGCCATGCATTATTTTATAGTCTCACTCAATCAAGAGGCCAATAATATCTCTCCTAATTATAGGAGGGTTAAATCATTTATCTATCATTCATATTTCTCATACGACTCATGATATACCCGATGTCCACTTTTATCATTACCCCGTCAAAGGTAACTTTTAATGTAGTCAAAGTATATTAATCCTCGTATAGAAATATAATGATCTCAAGTCAGAGGATCATTACACCATTATCACTGTGAGTCTTTCTTATGACATTATTAAACATGAAAAATCTCACTGTGGGTCTGTCCAGTACCATGTACTCCTACATGTACCTTTGTATTGACTTTAGTGTCCCCATACTTATAACCAATGAGATGTGGTTATCTGTCAAACAACATACTAGTCTATTTATATATTATTATTGTCCTATAATAATAATACTCGACTAGGGACCTTTAAGAATATAATATATTTTATAATCTCAAGTTCAAGTCATGTACTCAAACTATATAATGTGTATCATGATTCTAAGGACATTTATTATGCTAACAAATATATCGCTATAATTTAAAATCATAATAAATACGTTTATTGAATAATCAAATGACATAAAGGTTTATTAAAAGAAACATTGTATTGCCTCTAGGGCACCTACACTAACATTTACAACCTACTGTCATTCTTTGGGCTTAGTAAAGATCCGAGTGAAAAACTCTCTAAATCACCTAGTATCCACAACAGATACTATTCCTTTGTTAAAAAGGGGAGTGACTTAGAAATAGAAATCCTAAGAGATATTAAAAAGCTGCTAATCAAGCAAAATACTAAGATCGAAGGATTAGAAGGACAAATCTCACAACTTAGAAATCATAAGTGTGATAATGAAGCTCTTAAGACAAAGCTTAATGAAATAGAAGAATACCTCAAGAAAATTTTAGGATGAGTCTTAAAGATTTATTAGAGGAATTCGAAACGAATATTAAGCCACAAATAAGAGAAATTCTCGAGTTGCTTAAAACTTGGCAAACGGAAAATGTTACTAATAACATTGAAGCTGCAGCGGCAAAGATAATCACTGAATTAAAATTAGAAATTCAGGATTGCCCATGTAATAAGGAAATTCTTTATGCTATCAACAGAAGACAGCACAAAGAAATTGACCTAACAGGAGAAACCCCAAAGATGGGAAAATACAGTTATCCAAACGACAACGTTGGAAACGAAGAATTAGGAACAGGGAAAAACCTTGGTAGCTTAACCTGGCCATTTGGTGTTGACAAAAAATCAACATGAGTTACCTAAGAAAAGTAGAAGATTTCTTCTGGGGTAATATAAAAGAAGGAGAATTGCAGGTTAACGATGACAACTATGAGGTCCTCGAACAAGCAATTAGATTAATGGAAATTGATGATGAATCTAAGGCCAACCAAGAAATAAAAGATAGTAAAAATCTAAAATCCCTATTCGGCATTAAAGATTACGATCTTCTAAATACAATAGAAGAATTTAGTTCTGAAATGAAGAAATCCAGAATGATAACACTAATATAGATAGTTCAGAAAATGAGGAAATTGAGAATCTCAGAACTACTAATCAAGACGCGACTCCTTTAAAAAGAGAAAAAGGAGAATCATCAGACCATAAACCTGAAAATAGGAAAAGGAAAGGAAATTTTCATCCTTTTAACCCTGAGAAGGAAACTACTAACATATTTGGTAGTAATATCCTAAACATCGACAATAAGTCGAATAGAAAAGAACTCATAGATATTTGGGCCAAAGAAATTAGTTTGATTATTCAAACCAATAAAGAAGCTTATGATGACCAAAGCACTGTTTTACTACTGGTTGAACATAAGACTTTAGGTGTTATTAATTCTTTTATTAAGATCACTACTTGGGATCCAGTTATGAGTCCAGTTACAGCCTTTGAAAACATCTTAGATGCGATATACACTATGTTTTTAGGCATAAATCAATCCTCTAATAAATTCCAAGAGTTATTAAGGATAAAAATTAATGCAAAAACCATGCTCACCAACATGCAGCTTTGCGACATATGTTTTCTTGATCAATTTTATGGAGATTATGAGAAATATCTTTATCAATTAAATGATCAAACAGAATATATAAAATATGTCAAAGATTATCTTCTGAAGATTCCTTTGGTAGGATTAAAAGCCTTAGAAAGATTTAATCTAGAAGTAACAGGCCCGGCAGAATACAGCTTAGCCTATGCTCAGAGAATAGTCAAAGAAGAAATTGCTAAAGTTTGTGATCTTGCAAGAAAGCAGAAGCAATTAAAATTCTTCAGTAAGCGAGCTGCGAAAGGATTGTTGAAGAACCATTTGAATATGGATGTAGAAAGTCTTCCTATAAAAAGACTCATAAAAAGAAATCGTATAACAAACATACGAAAAAATATAGGTTTACTAAGAAAAGGAAACCTTTTAAACCAGGAAAATACGTTAAGAAAAGAACCTTTAAAAAATTTTCTAACGATAAACAAAAGTTTTGTCCAAAAAAAAGAAAAAATTGCAGGTGTTGGATCTGTAATGAAGAAGGACACTATGCGAATGAGTGCCCCAACAGAAAGAAGCATGATAGAAAGGTACATATGCTTGAAAAAATATATTCTCTAGGATATATTCCTATAGAAGAACCGTATGAAAATACAGAAGAGGTATACTCAATTGAAGAGATTGACCCTGGACCAGAAGAGTCAGATTCTAATGATTCGTCTTCCTCAAGATCAGAATCAGACTAAAAAAAGAAGTAATGATGACCAACATCACTAATCCAAATTCTATTTATATCTTAGGAAAATTAAAATTTGCCGGATATAAACAGATTGAATTACATTGTTATGTAGATACAGGTGTCAGCCTATGCATAGCAAGCAAAAATGTGATTCCGCCAGAACATTGGGTTAATGCGGAAAGACCTATACAGGTAAAAATCGCTAATGGAAGTACCATTACAATCAACAAGGTATGTAAAAACCTTAATATATTGATAGCAGGTGAAATATTTCATATTCCTACTGTTTACCAGCAAGAATCAGAAATAGATTTTATAATTGGAAACAACTTTTGCCAATTATATGAACCTTTTATACAATATACAAAAATGATTATACTAACCCTTGCAGGACAAGAGGTTTATATCAGAAAAATAACAACAGCTCGACGAGTTGGAGTACCAGGATTTCTTGAATCAATGAAAAAACATTCAAAAATCAAACAACCGGAGGCTATCAACATTAGTCCTAATAAAATCTTCATTCTTCAGAAGGGGAAGGTTAGTATTGAAAAATTTAAAGAATTAAAAAATGCTTGTGCTAATTTGATTCTTGTAATAGAAAAAAAAAAGCAATAATCGAAAGATTGCTAGATTCAGTTTGCTCAGAAAATCCATTAAACCCAACAAAGACCAAAAAATGGATGAAAGCAACAATCAAACTTAGAGATCCTAAAACTGTAATCAAGGTTCGTCCAATGAAATACAGTCCGTTAGATTGACAAGAATTTGGTAAACAAATACAGGAATTACTAGATATGAAAATCATTATACCTAGTAAATCACCACACATGTCTCCAGCCTTCCTAGTAGAAAATGAAGCAGAAAGGAGAAGAGGAAAAAGGAGAATGGTAGTCAACTACAAAGCAGTCAATGAGGCCACAATAGGTGACAGTCATAATCTGCCTAACAAAGATGAACTTCTCACTCTTATTCGAGGTAAGGAAATGTTTAGTTCTTTAGACTGTAAATCAGGTTTTTGGCAGGGATTGCTAGACGAAGAATCACAGCTATTGACGACATTCACATGTCCCCAAGGACATTATCAATGGATCGTTGTCCCATTTGGTCTTAAACAGGCACCATCCATCTTTCAAAGACATATGTAAAATGTGTTTAGGTCTTATGAAACATTCTGTTGCGTTTATGTTGATGACATTCTTATCTTTAGTGATAACGAACAAGATCATTTAAGACACCTCGCAGCCGTATTGAAGAAATATCAACATCTTGGTATAATTTTATCTAAGAAAAAAGCACAACTCTTCAAAACAAAGATTAATTTCTTAGGATTAGAAATTGATCAGGGAACTCATTGTCCACAAAGCCATATCCTAGAACATATTAAGAAATTTTCAGATAGGATTGAAGACAAAAAGCAATTGCAAAGATTTTTAGGCATACTAACATAAGCATCTGATTATATTCCAAAACTTGTAGCTATTCGTGCACCATTGCAGGTGAAGCTCAAAAAGGATATTCCATGGGAATGGAAAGAATCTGATACAGACTACATCTGTAAGATAAAAAAGAATTTTAAGGGTTTTCCAAAACTCTACCATCCAGACCCTGACGACAAGCTTATCATAGAGACTGATGCTTCAGGAGAGTACTGGGGAGGGGTTCTTAAAGCAGTAAGTTCCGATAAAGAATTAATCTGCCGATATACGTCAGGTTGCTTTAAAGATGCAGAGAAGAATTACCATTCTAATGAAAAAGAATACTTGGCGGTAATCAGGGTTATTAACAAATTTTCTATTTATCTAACCCCAATAAATTTTTTGGTTAGAACTGATAATAGAAACTTCACTTATTTTCTTCGTATTAAGTTACAGGGAGACAATAAGCAAGGAAGACTTGTCCGTTGGCAACAATGGCTGAGCCGATACAGTTTTGATGTTGAACACATTGAAGGAATCAAAAACTGTTTAGCTGATTTTTTAACAAGAGAATATCAGCAATAATTATACTAATGACATCACTCGATGCATCATTTACTTACTTTTGCAGGTATCCGAGGCACAAGGAAAGTCTATAAATACTGAGAGATATGAGATACAAACTCACAAACAATTCTCTATATCTTCCTCTCAAAAATAAAAGCTTCTCTGCTTAATAGTGAAATCTCTTTCTTTGAGATCCTATAGAAACTATGGACACTTCCATGGAAAACACTTGTGAGCAACTTGCTATGAGGGAAACCATATTAATGAAAAAAATACTTTTGCTACAAAAAGAACTTCACATAGTTCGGGCAGAAATTGAATATGTAAGGAAGTATTCTCTTCCTGAACAACAAAAGGTCATTTCATCACCTTCTTCAGAAATGGACAAAGATGAGGTTATTCCAGAGCAAACGGCTTCTGGTAAAGAATCAACAAATCCGTTGAAACCTGTGAATTTAGTAAAAATTCAGACTGAGGTTCAGACCTCCACAACATTAGGATCTACCTTAAGTTTAAACTTAAGACCTAATGGGGGAATTCAAATCCCACAAAAATCTGAAGGTCGGACTTTAGTAGTCCCTACGGAAAATCCATCAGGATATACAACAAAAGCTTACTATGTGGTATTTAATGGTCCATATGCAGGCATCTATACCACCTGGAATGTTGCAGAACAAGCAGTAAAAGGCTTTTCTGGAATCAAGCACAAGAAATACAAGACTTTTGAAGAAGCTCAGGCAGCATCAAGAGTCTTTACCAATAGTAATTTTAAAGCACCCCTTGAGTTAATCTGCTCAGCAGAAGCAATCAAACCAAGCTACTCAAAGGCGCTTACAAAAGAAGCAACTTCTAAGAATATCCTTGGAACCATTCCAAAAAATCAGCAGAAAAAGCCGCTGATGGATACAAATGAAGACGTTCTAGATACGGTGTATTCAGGATTCAAATACCTATTTCAACTCGGAAGACATGCTACGGAAAAAGAATTTGCAGAGGAACACTACTTCACTACCGATAAGAAGAATGTGACTTACTTTAATTTTTATCCAAGATCTCATCAATAAATGGTTTATGAAGCATATCAATATGGATTAATTTATCGAATTTATCCATCTAGTAACCTACTGGAAATCTCTAAATTCTCTCCAGAATTTAAGGAAACAGTCAAGAATTTTAGGAAAAAATGTCTTAATAATTCCGACAAAGAGGTTTATCTCAAGTTCACCAGCACCATCATATTCTGGGCACAAGATGCGGATGAAGAATTTGCAACAGCTGTTTAACCCTTCCATTATGTTCAGGTTGGAGCGATAAAGGAAAAGATCTACTTTCCAAGCCAGGCTATGGAGGCAAGGCTCGAAAAAGAAGACCTTAAGAAGCTTTCTGAAGTTAAGTTAATTAATTTAATTAATAAAATCTTCAGCATTAATCCTGATGACAAGCTCAAGGTCAACCTGGCCACTCCTTATTGTCTTATGACATCCTATTCACATAAAGGATTAAGTCAGATAGACTGGGAAAAGATCGAGGCATTTAAGGTTTGCATTACTAGCACATATGCCTTAGGAAGCCACGACGAATCTTTCTGCCGAAAGAAGATGAAAGAACTACAGAAATTTGGAACAGAAGGAAGATGCCAAATTTGTGGTCCCAAATCCAGCACTAAAGAAGTGGAGGAAAATTAAAGCGGAAAGCATCCACTTTATGAAAAGCAGAAGGCGTCTACTTTATGAAAAGCAGAAGGCATCTACTTTATGAAAAGCAGAAGGCATCTACTTTACGAAAAACAGAAGGCATCTACTTTACAAAAAGCAGAAGACAAGAGGCATCTACTTTATACTTTATGTAAAAGTAGAAGCATCTTCTACTTTAATAATTCAAGATCCTTAGTCCTTGGTTGATAAAAGGCTAAGTTATTTCCTAAGAAGGACATCGTTTTTCCAGCAGTCTAGCTAAGAAATGCTAGAGTCCAGCAATTTTATTGTAATGTGTGAGTAGAAACCCTACGGGGTTTTAAGCAATGTAATGGCCAATCGGCTTTGATAAATAAATAAATACTTTCTTTTCTTATGATTTCGATCCTGGTTGTTTTCCGTTTCGAATTGGCACACCATTTGAATATGGATGTAGAAAGTCTTCCTATAAAAAGACTCATAAAAAGAAATCGTATAACAAACATACGATGTCTGATGATGATGAATAAAATAATTTGTCAGTTGTATGGAGGTCTCTTTTATTTCTCTTTATTGGTATCTTATTTTGTAATTGCCCTGTTTTCCTGTATTATGTTATATGAATCTTAATAAAAAGTAAATGTTAGTTTTAATTCCTTTTTATTACATTTTGATTTCATAAATAATAGCAAAGTACGCTACCTTACGGGTCGATTTGACAAGTTGAAAAATTTCCAGTCCATAATTTAACTTTAGTATTAGATAAAGTCACTTAACTTTGTGAAATTTCAAATTTAAAATATATTTCACTAGGGACAAAATATTGCAAACTTGGGAAAATGAAGAAACACACAAAAATAAACATACAAACATTATAGAAGAAATATAACAAACTAAAAAAACATCTTTTAATCCCCTTTTATGGCTGACTAAGATCAACAACTTGTGTCAAATCAACATATCCATCTTCATCTTCATCTTCAATCTGAACATCTTTCATTTTCTCTCCTTTACCCAATGCCTTCTCATCAGCCCTCTTCATTACATGCTCAAAAGAAGCATCAAGTTTGGCCCAACTAGTCTTCATTTCATCCTTAGAGATTTCCCCAGCACGATAAGATTGGTAATAATACCTTTATTTATAAGACAACTGAAGTTGGATCATTTCCATTTTGTTGTAGTTCTTTTTATCAACCCCAGCTAGGAAACTCTTCCAGGATGGGTATTTCTATTTTACGTAATGTAACCCTTCCATGATGGGATGTCCCTTCTTCTTCAAATCTTCCACAATGTTTGTCAACCAATACTTTCCTCGTTCCATTCTTTCAAACTCCAACTTCTCTTCCCGTTCCACTACCTTCAGTAAACTATCCAAATTCTTTTCATGGTCATCAACATGAGGATCACGACTTGGTACGCAGAAGGCTGTATTTATGTTGATGACATTCTTATCTTTAGCGATAATGAACAAGATCATTTAAGATATTTAGCAGCAGTTTTGAAGAAATGTCAATATCTTGGAATAATTCTATCTAAGAAGAAAGCACAACTCTTTCTTCCCCTTCTTTGGAGCAACCCTTTCACGCACATCTTCAGGATTTATTGGTTTCTTCTCCCAATCCATTTGATGTAACTTACCTACAAGAATTTATTATAAATATTTTTATAGGGAAATCGTTAAAAGAATGCACATTTATAGGGAAACAATGATCAATACTGATAACCTTGCTTTTAACTTTGGTTGGTGTTATTTTACATATCATTCACTTTTACTTTTACTTTGCAGAACTTTAAATTTTACTTTTCACAACTTTAACTTTTACTTTGCACAACTTTTACTTTTACTTTGCACAGTTATTCATAATCTTTATCTTTAAAATTACATTTTAAAGGAATATACAGCATATTCTGAAGATAACTAATAATTAAATGATGAACTAGAACAACATATTTTAACTAGATGTTAAAGTTCGCAAATAAAAAATAAATCACAAAATCATTTTGGAATAATCCAAAATTCATGACAGTCATACATATAATAAAAACCGAAATTAGGCATATAATATAAATATTATTGTGAACATCACACACTAATCAACAGGATGTGGACATCTTAAACTGTGTCTTGTATGTCCTTCTGGACCACACCGACTACACTTCTTTCTCGTCCTAGGCGCATCCATCTCTGTTTGGATTCGAACTGATTCCCTCTTATCACCGCATTTTTTCTTAACCTTCATTAGCCTCTCATCGGGTACTAATGTGCCATACTGCTGTCAACGCCTCGGTAATACATAATTCCAATACTCAGTTGGTTCCAAAGGCAATATCAAAGGTTCTCACAACTTCTGTAACTTCATGGTGTAATGGTAAGGCTCTATCCATTGCCTCCAGTTAATGTTATGTTGCATACATCCAACCACGGCATGTGAACAAGGCATGTGATGGCACGCCCATTTTTCACAAGTGCCAGTAAATATACGTATATCAACATTCTTTCTGTGACCACCCTTCCACGCCGATTTCAACCGATATCGGTGCGTCATCACTTAAAATATGTCGCGTTGTCGACTAAAGGTGTCCACATTATGTGCAGTTGCCTTCTTCTCAATTTTCGCCAACATCACATTACTCCTAGCACATAACTCCTCACTTTTTTACATGTTATCCTCAACATTGTTCTGCTGGTTGTTCACTATCTACACAGTTTTTAGAAGAGGTATTCCATCATCGCCATCACCGGTAGAAACCGGGCCATTCTAATGTTCCCATTGAAACCTTCCATAATATTTGTTGTAGCTTGGCTGAAATGAGCGCCCCCAGTGTCATGCGACAGGGTCCACAATTCTGGTGGAATGTTACGTAGATATTGTAAGGCAGGAGGTGAGATCTCACCAATTTGTTTCATGTAGGCTTCGCATTTTCTGACCTGCGTGGTTACACTAGCTAACCACATCAAATGTTTTAGCTCTCCCCCGGGGTGGTGTGAGGAAAAATTACTTCGCACATGGAATAAGCAAAATCTATGCATGCCCAGAGGTGGTGTAAATCCATTTCTTGAGTCCCTCATCGCTGCAAGAATACCCGATGCCCGGTCCAAAATTATACACATACCATGCTTTTCCCTGCATACGTGTTTGCGCAACAGTTTTAAAAATGATGACTAGTTCTCGTTTGACTCCTCTTCCACCAATGCATAACATACAGGATATTGGTGGTTGTTTGAATCCACACCCATAGCAATAAGCAACTTGCCGTTATACCTTCCCTTCAAGAACGTACCATCAATTGAAAGTATAGGACGGGCATGCTCCCAACCATCCATCATTGCTTTCAAACACCAGAAAATACGCTTGCATACTAAGGACCGGGATTGGGTTTCATGACTGACAGCATCAATCACAGCAACACTCCCAGGATTGGCATGTACCATAGCCGTCAAAAACATAGGTAGAACATCATAAGTTATACTCCATTTTCCATATACATCCTCCGCTGTAGACTGCTTCCCTCTCCATGCTCTCAGATAATTCACACGATGATTGTATTCATCATTCACCATTGTAATAACAGTCATGATGGGTATATTAGGCCTCTCCATCACCTATTACACATTTCAGAAATATTTACATCAACTAAAATACTAAATCAATTAATAACAAATTAATTTTGCAATACTATTTCACTTACATGAGGTTTAATAAGCCTAGCAATTAATTTTGCAGATATCTTTCGGTGATCCTGCATCGGCTCATTATTCAAACATGTGTGATTACCCCTCATCTTTGTGATTTTAAACATACCGTGTTTCACCATTTTAGCAGCCCTTAATCTCCATGGACAGTAACCGTAAACAAACTTTACAATGAACTGAGTTGGATTACTCTTGTACACTTGGTAGTTCCGGTTACTCTTTATATGAATCCCCTTACCGCTGTTATAAGGGTTTCCTTATAACGAAACATACAACTAACTGATAATTCAGAATGTTGTGGATCGAAACCACTACACATGCCATACTCACCTCGCACCACAATAGGATTGTACTCTTCATTTTCAAACCAAGGTGCCCTAGCTACATGGTGGCCTTGATGTATAGGCGTCGGGACATCTTCTAATTCATCCCCGTCATCCATGGACTTATCGTTGTCATCCTCATACTCATCACAATCCTCACTGCTTGAATTATGTGCATCAAATTCTTCATTTTCATGAATGAGGGCCAAGTCTCTACCAGCACTGAGTGTAGTTATATCCCGTGGGGGAGACACATCAACATCAACATTTTTACGGGAGAATTGATTCTTGAATCCCCTACTTGTGGAACCACCAGCATTTACTCGACTACTTGAATCGCCAACATACGTTTCGGTGTTACCTCCTCCACCAAAATAGTAGTACGACCAACCCGGAGGGCCGTACTCAAGAAACTGTCAGAAACCGTAATCAGGAAACTGGCTCGAACCGTACATTGTTTCATATGTTGCATGTGTTGGCTTCGAGTACCAACCCTAGTCAGACATATGAACCTCATCCGGAATAATCTTTTCAGCCTCTACATACAGGTACACATCACCATTTCCCTTCTACATCTGTCTAGGCACACTGAGCATTCTCCATACATCATCATCACATGTCATATCAGCTATATAGTATCCTGATACCAAATTACCTACACCTAACTAGGGATATTTATAACTCATCTTCAAATTCCAAGACGAACTGCTAATTTTCATTAATCCATACACCACTTCTTTCAACTCTTCATAAAAAGTTCCCCATTTAATGTATTGCATTCTTTTAGGGTCTTTAGTACTATATCTTATATCATCATCTCGTCTGATAATTTCTCCACCCCAAAAGAAATTTACGTTAACGTAATCATCCATTTTTCCTATTTTCAACATAATAAATACATATTTTCATAATTTAACATGTGTTAATACATAATTTAACATGCGTTAATACATAATTTAACATGCGTTAATTAACAATAACACATACAAATTTAAACTAACATGTATCAATAATACGATAAAAAATTATAATATTATAATTATGATAAAAAAATTAGTATTTATTAATTTTCAACTAACATGTAGTTACAAAAATTGTTGTGTTAAACTCAAATTTAATGCCAATTTATATAAATCTATCATAATCCAAATGGCGTTAACATATTTTTACATAACATTAATTCTAAACTAACATGCATGAATATATAATATAAATTGACATATAATCGCAGCATATCAAATTTATAATTGTAATATTATTTTGAAATTATAAAATTATACCTAAGGAGAGGTAACGAAGACAGAGAAGCAAGCCGTAAACGAAGCAAATAAGCAACCTTGAAGAAGGAGGAGAGTACAATGAGTGAATGTGAAATGAAGCCGTAAAGAGTGAATGTGAAATGAAGGCATATATAGGATAATATACCAAAAAAATGCAGATATTTAGGTAAAAATAGATATTAAGATAACATAAAAGCAGATATTCAGATAAGATAACAGATAAGAGTACAGAAGATAATTTATTCGTGAACATAAATATTTGAAAATATAAAATAATTTTTAAAAATATGATACATTTGGTGATCGCCATGATGGTTGGCGGTCACTATTTTTTTATCTTTGGTGACCGCTACATAGAAGGGCGCTCATTACATGTTTCAAGCTATGTTATGATCGCCACACCAAAGGGCGGTCATCAACAATTTTATTTGTTTCATAACCACCAGACTACATGGTGGTCTTGACTGAAAATTACCCTAGCTGCTCAACTTCGATGACCGCCAATACAAGCAATTAGATGTGCTAGTTTTGAAAGAATGAATGTAGCCGTCCTATTTTTACAACTGAACTCGTGTGGTGTCCTATAAAAAAAACGAAGCCCAACTTCTTGCTTTTAATATAATTATTTTTATTCGAAATATAACTTCACTCCTTCATACTCAAATTAATAAAAAACAATTCCTCTTTGATAAAATCCGTAGTTGGCTCATGTAAGGCCTCATGTGCCTCGACACCTTGAAATAGTCCTGAGACTTTTCCACTTTGTATTCAAAAAATTTCAAATTTTGGAGACGTGCCTCCCCTGTAACAAGTCTAGACATATTTTTATAATATCTTTTCACAATAGTACCCAAAGCCAGTCTTATCTTTTCACAATAGATTGTCAGAATTGATAAATTCATCATATCTACTCGATGGCTCCATTTTTTTCTAGGATAGCCCTCGAGTTGAATTTCAAATATGGGATTTCAAAACTAGCACATCTAGTTGCCTA
Source organism: Oenanthe sinensis (assembly GCA_028671895.1). Taxonomy (NCBI): domain Eukaryota; kingdom Viridiplantae; phylum Streptophyta; class Magnoliopsida; order Apiales; family Apiaceae; genus Oenanthe; species Oenanthe sinensis. The sequence goes on along the minus strand of CM053799.1, from coordinate 28,188,804 downwards.
TATTAGCGGTCATCAAAGTTGAGCAATTGTGGGTGGTTGGATTAAATTTGAGTCAAGAACGCCATGTTGTATTGCGGTTATGAGGGGAACAAAGAATTTGATGACCGCCCTTTGGTATGGCGGTCATGACACAATTTGAATTTGTAATGTAATGTCATGAGCGCCATGTCTCATGGCGGTCACCAAACCTATAAAAAAAAGCAGTGAGCGCCAACCATCATGGCAGTCACCAATTAGATAAATTTATTTTATATTTTCCTTTGAATATTTACGTTCACAAATAATTTATCCTTTCCCTGTACTCTTATCTCTTATCTGAATATCTGATTTTATATTATCTTAATATCTACTTTTGCCTAAATATCTGCAATTGTTTTTGTATATTATCCTATATCTGCCTTCATTTTCATTTTGTGAAGTGCTTCACTCTACTGCTTCTTTGCTTCGAGCTTGCTTATTTGCTTCTTTTACTGCTTACTTCTCTGTCTTCATTACCTCCTTAGGTATGATTTTACAATTTCAAAATAATATTCAATAGTAAATTTGATATCCTGCGATTATATGTCAGTTCATATTATATATTCATGCATATTATTTTAGAATTAATGTTATGTATAAATATGTGATATGGGCAGAACTAAGGAAATAATAAATACAACATTTATTATTTCATTTATTTAACTTAGTGTGGTCCAAATGCTTAGGCCCCTTGAAACGGACAAGGAATAATAAATCTATGATCAACTGGATTTGTAAGTCCATCCCATAAGCTCTATTAGAGCCCTAGGCCCATTAAGCCTTTATTATTAATTAATTACGTAATTAATTAATAAAGGCTCAATTAAAGGCCTTTAGAGTCCTATGAGGCCACTCATCTATGGAAGGTTCTAGAAATTCTATCACAAAGATAAGACCTCATCTGCAAGAGTCTAACGAGGATTTTCATTCCTAGAAGGTTCCAACAACCTTATCACTAGGAGACTTGACCACCAAGTCTCCTAACTCTAATATAATTCCTAGGCCCTCGTGCGCCTATATAAAGGGCATAACCCCTCAATCTTAGAACTATGTTTTTGGTTTGATTCTCATCACTTGAGATACGTAGGCAATTTAAGAGGACTTGATTAGTCACGAAACGTAAGGGCATCCATTAAAACTCGAAAGCTCTCACCACTCATTAATTGCATATGATTTTGATCCGTAACAATATGTTAACACCATTTTGATTATGATAAATTTATATAAATTAGCTTCAAATTTTAGTTTGACACAACAATTTTTATAACTGCATGTTAGTTTAGAATTAATATTTAATAATTTTTACCATAATTATAATATTATAATTATTTATCGTATTATGTATTGATACATGTTAGTTTAAATTTGTATGTGTTATTGTTAATTAATGCATGTTAAATTATGAAAAATTTATATATGTTGTTATAATTGTTATTATAATTATTGGTAGGTGAGATAAGGGTTGCAGAAGGGGGGGTTGAATGCATCTTAGTTAATTATACCTAATTCTTGCTAACAACACACAAGAATAATAATTAAAAAGTTTTCTAGTGTAAACATGAAAACAGTTAAGTAAGACAGTGTTTTAAACTTCAATAATAATTTTATTATTTTTGTTTTGCTATAACTGACTTGAAATGAATTCCAGCTTCGATAGATACAATAACAATGAATTTGCTAATGTTTCTATACTTGAGAGAATATCTAGCTCAGTGGCATAAGAGAAAGTACTTGTGAGATATGTGTATTTATATTGAAACACATATCCCACTTATATGTGCACTTTCCCTTATTCCTAGAACAAAGTTTGAAATGGAAACTGTGCTTTTTCCATTCAAATTTGTCTTCATTCCATTTATAGATAAACGAACTCTGAGATATGTAGAAACCTTTGACTCTTTGAGCACACTTTAACTTTTGTTTGTCTTCTCCCAAGTTACAGTAGTAGACTTGACAGACTAGATAGACATGTCCAAATCATTCCTTGTAACTTCACTATCTTAGTCTGCTACCTGGAACAGACTGTCAACTTCACTAAAAGTTTACTATCAACTTTTAGCTCCCCTATGGTGATAGTATCTTCGGCTCCACATACTTTGTTGTCAAGTTTTGATAGTGTTCTAAAACATATTGTCTCTAAAGCCGTTGTCAACTATCCCCGTCAATGTTGTTGTCAACTATCCCCGCCAAAGTTGCTGTCAGAAAAACTTGTTATCTTCAAATCTTCATTCTCCACCAAGTTTACTGTCAATGAGATGGTTGATGTCAGTAATACTTGTTGTCATCAAATCTTTATTCTTCGCCAAGTTTACTGTCAATAGAATAGTTGATGTCGTCTGTAATATTCCCAATTCCCAAGTACTTTTGAAACCTTATTAATAATAATATATATATTGGATAATAATTATGGAATAAGATTTTGATGGGTATTCAAGTTATTAGAATTGTCGGAACGAGTTAAAGATTAAAATTATCGTTGCGAATTATTATGGAAACGAAGAAAATCAAATGAGTTTCCTTGATTTATTAAAGAGCCAATTTTATATATTTGTATAAAATTTGATTAATGCAAATACTTGTATGAGTGAAGTATTAAGAATACTAGTAACATTGACTAAGATGTTGACTTGACCTTTGGGAAATTATAAAGACATGAGCCAAGTTAAGTGATAGGCATAACAAAAGAAAAGAAAAAAAAAATAGAAAGCTAGCCTTGGAGAAGGTACCATCGGCTGAAACATAGAAGGGGGGGGGGAGAAAAATCAAAAACTCCATCAATCCTTGCTTGTTTGTGTTGATTAAGAGCTTAAAAGCAAGGTATGATCATTGTCTAGCTTCCATATCAATTTGAAGCAAAGTTAACCATAGAATCTCTTGATTTTTATGAAAGAATAAGAACATGAATAGTACTTATGATTTTGATTAAATTCTTAAACTCTTGTTTTATGGTTCCTTAAGCTTTGCTAGTGTTTGTTAAGTGATAATTAGGCTATGGGTAGTAGTAATGAAGCATGAATGGCTTGAAAAACTCAAGCCCTAGTTATATGAGATTAATGTGATTTTAAGCATGCTATGTAATGAGCTTGATCATATGTTTAAGTGCTTGTTTTGTTGGCTATAGTTGTGTAATGTAGAGATGATTTGATTAAGGCTTGTGGATGTTAAGAGGATGAAGAGAATTGATTGTTTGTGAATTAGTAAAACAGTTTTAAAAGCTAACTGCAGTAGTGAAGGAATTGGATGAATTATTGGCAATGTTTGGAGTGTTGATTAATTGTGTTTGGGCTTGGGATGTCTTGAGTACATTCCCAAGTAGTAGTGTAAAATATATGGAAGTCATTTGAGTTGAATTGGATGAGTTTAAAACAGGGTAAACAATGAACGTACAAACGGAACCATGCAAAATTTTCTTCTGCCTGCCAACTGTTCACCACACCCGAAGGGTCTAGCCTGTGTTGCTTGATGATTTCTTTATATGGTTAGATAGATATTAGTCTCTAGATCGGTTGCGCGCTAATTTTGCGTCAAACGGAGTTGTGAGCTAAAAGTTATGGCCAAAATGGTAAGACTAGGCAGTAAACTTAACTGCCCTGTTTTTAACCAACTTGGAGGAGGTGATCAGCCTAGTTAGACTGCCTTATAAAATCTGAAACTTTTACATAAAATACTAGGAACATTTGGGAAGACTTGGGAAAAGGTTTCGGATTAAAATGAGTAAAATCTGATTTATGTTAATTGTTGGAAGCAAGTAGGTGCAGTCAGGACACCTTGCAAAAACTGCTTGCATTACCTTTGCATAAGCTATGTTCTAAATAGAATTCGAGGCTAGCCTAGCAAACGGACTTTTAATGAAATGTGTTGGTAATACTTATGAGTTCATGACTAACTAAAATCCGCGCTAAAACTCGTTAGCAAGATAAGTTAGTATACATTCATGAGTAGCTATAAATAGCATTAAAAACCTTTGTGACTAATTAGGATCCGTGTTTTCTTTCTTATAGAGACACGTGCCAAGGAGGGACAAGCGAGCTACCACTTCAACAGTAAAGGCAAGTTCTCTAAACTCTGACCTTATAATATGTTTCTTGGTTATAAGGCTGTGGTGCTTGGAATTCGTTTCTGTCTTTGAATTGTTTATTCGACTGCATTGTTTGCTCGCGCCTCTGAACTCTCAAAAGTTAGAGGACGCTTCCTATCAGTTTTGCATAACTGATTTCCGTGTTAAGTACATTTCTTTGGTACTTGACAGACGACCGGGAGTAGTGTATTATCTCTCGACTATTAGTCGATACTATCTAGGGATTCTCCCTGGAATATAAGTTTTGGGATAATAATTAGTATGGGTTAGGGATTAATCAAGTTGATTAATATCCCTTCGATATTTTAAATAGTATTGGGTTTTATTAAATATTATATAAAAAAAAGAATATATATAGTATTTATTCTTGATTAAATACTTTCAATTCTTTTTGGATTATTTAAATATTATTTAATGGTGATTAAATATTATTTAAATAGGTTGATTCATTTAAAAACTATTTAAATATTAAATAGTCTTGATTAAATCCTAATTAAATATTTTAAAATATTTCCAGGGACTATTCTAGGTCCCGTAATTATTGATTAAATATTTATTGGATCTTTAAAAATATTCCGGAGTTATCTAAAAATTCTTTAAATATTATTTTTCATTAAATAATAAATACTGAGCTATGACTCAAATATTTTGTACTTATTTTGAGTCGATAACTCCATGTTAGGGAAGGAATATCCCACTTTAACATTCTTTTCATTTAAACTGGTGCCCGTAGGGACTATTATTTTACCTAAAAGTATTATATTTTCGTGGGGTTTATTTTATCACCTAGTAGCGACTCCCCGGTCGTGATCTTGATTCAAGCTATCCATTCGTTGACTAAAAGTCAACCTACTCCTATAAAGAGATTACTTCCACCTTGTTTCGGGAGTTAATCTGCTATCGAACTTTGAAATTCCGCCAAGCTTTGTTGTCGTTCTGGAAGGTCGGATTAAATTCCCTTCCACATTTGATTTGAATAAATCCCAGAAAGCTTTGTTGTTATCCTAGAAGGTTGTATTAAATTCCCTTCTAGATTTGTTGATTGTACTCAAAGGGAACTGGAGATATAAAGTGTAAGAGGCTTGTGTGCGGCACAGTCCATCTAGCGTAAGAGGCCGAGTGACGCACGGTCCAGCATTTAAAGGCCCATGTGTTGCCTAGGGTGATGACCGGATTTAGGATCATCCTTCTGCTAGTAGAAAAGGTTACTTAACTATTGTACTATACGACTGATCATCGTGTACAATAGGCGTGGTGGATGCTCCAGTATCTTCTTTTCTTCCAATTGGAATTTGACGTTGCACTGTAACGAAAGCCCAGGTGCTTAGTTACCGATAGTGTTAACGAGGATTATGGCAACCTATTATTCTTTTGTCCAGTATCTAGAACTGTTCACCATTTCCGTACAGGTTGCATTTTATCACTCTGATACATATATTGTTGTTGTTTCTTTATTATGCCATATTGATTGATTCTATACTTGCTGAGCATTGTAGCTCATTCTTGCTTTCTGTTTATCTTTCCACCACTACAGCTGCAGACCATGCCACGAGGGGCACGCAGGACGTTGAGAAAGAGCGAGCGAAGGGCAAGGACCCCTTATGACCGACCCCTTGGCCCTATTCCCGAGGTAGGGAGATTGAGCAGGATAGGATGGCAGCTTCTGCTAGTTAGATTTATTTATAAACATTGTTTATGTAAATACGTGTAACTTAATGAGATTTAATCTACTTTTGGACTGCTATTATAGTTTAATGCAGAAGCTATAACTAGTAGTGCGAACTCAATATTTTGATAACTAGTAATGTAATGATGAAGATCCAAGTATGTATATTAATGTATGCTCGTTTCCTGAGACTATGGCTCGTGTGTGTGTGTTAAAGTGGGTGGGGGTCATCAGATTGTTATTTACCTTAGAATGGTTAAATTTTATTATGATTATCAATAAATTGTAAGTGTATGGATATTGGAAATTGGACCGTGACAACCTGGATCTTGGACCCCGGGTCTAGGGGCGTCACATCGTCTGTCCCAATTGTGCTGTCACTTAAATATGTTGTCATAGGCTTGAGTGTTGAATGTTACTGTCATGGATTTGAACCATGCTGTGAATGAACACTTTGTGAACTTCGACTCCATGGATCAAGTTATTACATTTGTACAAGACAGTAACTATTAAACTTACTATCACCTATTTGGCTTTGTTAAACATATTGTTTCAAGTGACTATCTAAACATACTGTTAATATACATATGAAAATACATTTTACTTAGCTTATTATAAATTAAGACTAAGTAACTTTTAGTTGATTACACTATTAACACCACAATCCCTAACAATCTCCCCCAATTTGTTTTTATATAAAATAAAAAAAAATTTAAAGTGAATTGCAGAAACAAACTCAACTAACATAAACTGAAGTGTTTGTACATGAAAAATATATAAAAAATTACAAGTACAAATTTTTCTCAAACTAAGCTCCTCTAGACAGATCAAATCTTCAACTTTGGCTTGAGCTTCCTTGTTCTGATTTCTTTTGAGGATTCTTTCTTTCATACAGCAATTCTAAAATCATCAGTAAGAAATCTGGCTTTGGAAGATGTGTATACTTGATTTACCCTGAGTTTCCACATCATCATCTTCCTTAGACCTTGCTTCAATTAATTTTCCTGCTGCTGCACTCAAGTTCCTTTCAGTTTCCAGAAGTGATCCTGTTATTAGTTTGAAAATTCTTCTTAGAGTTGTAGTGTTGAGAATCCCAAAGTCTTCAGTCTTCACTTCAATGCTGCCAATAATGATTCTCAATAGATTTGTAAAGATAGGAGACACATAATCATATTTTCTAGAGAATTGATCAATTAGCTTAGCATACTTCAAATCAATCTCAGCTTCTTTGATTTGTTTGCTAATTCTATCTATCTCCTTCTTTGTAGCTTCGACATCATCATTAAATTTCCTTACATTTTCTCTTTCTTCCATTCTCTTCTTCATCTTTAAATCAAAAATATGTAGAGGTTTATTCGTGGGATCAAACACCTCAAAATTTATAATGTTGAGTAGTTGTCTCTTGATCAGTTCTGTGATTTGAGGTTCCTTTTCAACCAAATTCTTCAATTGCTCAAAGGTGATCTCTTTAACAGATCTACCAGTGTTGTAGAATATAATTATATCAGGATTTCTGAGAAGATATTGTTGAGTCCTCTCATAATCAACCTTCTTTTCAAACTCCTGTTTCTTCTATGAAGAGATGATTCTTTCGAGTGTAGGAATAAATCCTTGCTCCTCAGGATATGGATATTCACTTAATTGTTCCACCAGCTTCAACAGGAGTTCAGTGTTCTTATCCTGAAAAGAATCCATACTCTAGAATTCTTTGACACCATCATCATTTGCAAACATCACTCCATCTGAGTAGATTACTGGCTCGGGTTCTTCAACATCAACACCATTCAAAAGATGAAGCTTGAAAGAATCCATAAGTTCTAGGAATTTTCTGATCAACATCCCTCTAAAAACCTGAGTCTTTACATCTGAGCCCTTAATGATTTACAGCATTCTTCTGATCATGAAGTAACTTGCACTCTTCAACTCATAGTTTAATTCTTCAATCAACCCAGTAGAATAGAAGTGTTATTCCCTAAAACAAAGTCAATATATTTGTAGAAGGGGGGGAACTCTTTAAGTTTTTAATATTTTCTTGAGAAGTTTAAGAAATGTATATAAAAGAACAACAATAACTGAAATAAATACTGAACAAGATATTTAAAAATTATTGATGGATTGGTTTTTCTATCAGTGTATATATTTGCTCAAACAATCTAGGTTAATAAAACCTAGTTGCTTTTTACAAAGTTAGAAATAAAATCAACTGTTCTTACAAAGTACTCTAAGGATGAACAGTTGATTCAGAATGATATTTTCACTTCTATATTTTTAACAATGCTACCACTCTTATTAATATAATACAAGAGTGTTTACAATCTCGAGAATAGTAAGACAAAATTACCTATTCTAGGAATGTTACGAAACTATCATTCCTTTCTGTTTATTTCAATTTTGAGAAATATCTTCATCCCAGGAAATACAGCTTCAATCTGAGTCTTCACAGTCAATGCAGACTGTCTTCCATAGGTATACTTTAGTCTGAAGATTCGTAACATTTTGTCTTGTTGTGCAGTCCCTATCAATTAATAATTTGTTGTTAAGCATATCAATTGATTCTTCCTTGTATCCATCAACTGATATTCTTCTTCGACTGATCTTGATATCCATCGATTGATAATAGTTGTTGACTTATCGATTGATAGATGTTATCAAATGATATATCAATCGATGGTTCTTAATATCAGTTGATGGTCTTCAATCTCTGACTTGACTTGTTATCAATTAATCTTCTATCCATTGATGCCTCCATATCAATTGATCATCCTTCACTTGCATAATTTTCTTGTCTTTAAATTATTACAATTTGATAGTCTAAGTTACACATCAGTTGATGACCTATATCAATCGACTCTAGTATCAATTGATGAGAAAATTATTAATCGACTAAAGCCATATCAATTGAAATAGACTAAGTACACCTATGCTACCATCCATATTATCAGTTGATTCACATAAACATTTCAACAAATAAATGGTTTCCTGATCAATTGATATTTATAATTTTCATATCAGTTGATCAGTTATAATAAAATAAAATTCTATAATTCTAAGGTTAAAGTTATCATCAAGCCTACATTGATTCCTAACAATCTCCCCCTATTTGTGTCTGTGACAATAACAGACATAAATCTTCTTGATGATAACAAAACCCCTAAACTAATTACATTCATATAGAATCAAGAATTTTAAAAGCACTTAAAATTTAGAAGTACCAGTTGGTTGAATTTTGCAGACTACTTCAATCTACTCAGGGCTTCAATCACTTCTTCATCTTCTTTCTCTTCCTAGCATTCTCCTTTAGTTGCCTCAGGAATGATCCTCTTAATATATGCTCATCCCTATCTGAGTTCCCAAGTTGCCTCATTAAATGGACAATCTCCTGATCTGTGATTATGTCTAGATACTTATATATGTCAAAATACTTTTTCCTGCCTTACATCTATAAATATCATGGCATAGACTGGTTCCAGCACTACACTCTTTAATTGAGACTCCCAAAGCTTCAAAGGAGGGTCAGGATCAACTTATGTAGGCAATCTCCTTAGCTTTGTGATTTGATGTTATAACTCCTAAGCAACAGTAATGTTTAGCTTGTATCTCTTGTTGAGTAGAGGAAGAATGGTCTTCAATGTGTCGTAACCCTGCTTCATAATCAGCCTCATTGGATAGGTTACCTTATGACCATCCTCACATTCCAAACTCATGCACTCCTCATGATTTGAAGGTGCAGGATGAGTTTTGTAGCCTATTAAACCCTTCTCACTAATCCTTGGCACTTCATTCATTTCATACCCTTCAAGAACAATCTCATTTGTAGCTTCTGCAACCATATCTCCTTGTCCCTCCTTGGATGTAGATTGTTTTTGTTGAACATTTTCTTGGGGCCTCACAGCCTTTTTTCTGGCCATTTTAGTCTGTCTTTATGGTTTTGAAGGTTGGTCTTCAGTTGCATCCATTTGATTCCATTACATCTGCATTTGCCTTGCTATTTCTGCATCCTCCTTTTCTCTCCTAGCAGCATCTGACATTCCTGAAGTAATGGCTCCCTGTAGCAACTTTTCTCTTGAAAACCTTTCCTTCTTTTTCCTCTCCTCTTCAACCATAATGGCTTTCCCCTTTTTCTTTTCTTCTAATTGAAAAAATTGTTTCTGCATGAACATTAACTTCATTAGCAGCTTCATTTGCACTCTCATGCATAACTTTGGTCTGTGTAATGAAGTCATCCAAATTCCCTATTTGGGCAGCCTTTGTCATCAACTATGTTCTTTGTTTTAACTGATCAAACCTTCTTCTTTCTTTTTCAATTAGCTCATTTATCTCTTTTTCTCTAGAAATCCTCCTAGCTTCCAAGTCATCATCAAATTTCTATGCATTAGTCCTTTTCTTGTCCAAATCATCCTTGATTGAACTTGATGATTGCCCCTTTTGCTTCTGGTTCCTCCTGTCTCCTTATTACTTATATTAACACCACTACTACTAGCTTCTACAAACCTACTACTCCCAGCAGCTCCATTTCCACCACCATTTCCATCCTTATCCCTCTTATCAGTGTTCTCCCCCTTTTTATTATCATCATAAGAAAGAGGTATTGGCATCCTGTCAAGAAACTTCTGAAGAATCTGTGCATGAAGGGCTTGACCTCTGATAATATCATCCATCTTGGACTCTATGGCAGAATCCCTCTTCTCCAAATCAGTCAAACCCTTTGCATCCTTTAGAAACTTTTGTTGAATGTGATGAAGAGTACCATGAGGCAATTTTTCATTCAACCTTCTCTCCAACACATCTTTGGTGGATGAGATAGAGTCTTTGATTGAGGCAAATTCACTCTTGACTCCTGTCACTGTCATCTTTTGAACCTTCAATTGGTCTCTCAAATAATTTGTAATTCCCCTTTGAGTGGGATCTGTAAATTTCACCTCCATCATGGATCTTCTATACTGAGAGAGTAGCTCAGTTTCAGCATCAGCCAAGCTTCCATCAATTGTGCTCATCGATGGTTCTTCATCACTGTCATTATCAATGTCACCAAGAGCCATGTGACAAACACCTATAGTATTTGCTAGACTCTCCTTCAAGCTTTTAGTTCTTTGCTCTGTGTGCTCCAACCCCAGAATTGTCTCAGAATCCCTGTTAGATGAAATAGCCAACCCTTGATACCTCGGATCAGGATGGACAATGTTTCTTGGATCCAATTCTCCTGCATCCACTTCTTCATCTTTTACAACCACCTTCTTCAATTACTCATCCTCATTATCAACTCCACTACTACTAGCTTTATTGGTATTAGGGACTCCCTCTATCTCTTGCACTCCTTTCCCCTCAGACATAAACTCCAATTCAAGTTCCTATGCAAATAGAAGAATTCTTTTATCACTCTCACTCATCTCTCTATTTTTCATCAGGATCTCATCCTGGAACCTCATCTCTCCCTCACTCATACATGTTGGACCTACTAAGGTGGGGCCCTCATGTGTTTCACTCTCATTCCTAGAAGAAGTAGGAATGTCCTCACTCACTCCCTCTTCTTTTGCCAGACTGCAAGCCTGCCTCTCACTCAACTCACTCAATCCTAAAAGTGTGTCTATCACATCAATTGATTGAGTATCAATTGATGTGAAAATAGAAGCAGTTGCTGTGTTTGGGACATCCATCGATTGATGTTGAGTATCGATCGATGGCTTATTAGTCGATGGATGATTATCAATTGATGAGAGTACATCAATTGATGAGGTTGAAACATTAGAGGTTGAAGGAATTTCGGTGTTTAGTTTTGAGATATTGTTTGAGAAAGTGTCTTGAGAATCCTGTGAAGGAGACTCAAGAAAGAGTGTTGGCTTCTTCTTGATGAATAAAGAATGAGAATTTGAAAATGCCTGATTGTCTATCTGAAAGGCATATGACTAGGCCTATTTGTAATAAATAGATGACAACTCAACTCAAGTAAGAAAATGAAGTAAGTAATAAATACAGAGGAAGGAATCAAATTGAAGAATGTCAACTAGACACAAAGAATCAATTTGTCAGAAGAATTTTAATGAAGTTGCTACTCTACACTGGAAGAAATTCATTAATTTGTTCAAGCGTCGGAGAAAAATAGAGTAGCAGTTATTCAGAAGAGTTCAGAAGATACAGAAGAATCTAAGTGCCTACTATAAAGAGATTCCAAAAGAAGAACACAAAGGAGGAAAGACAGTAAAGCTAAAGAAGGACAGAATACCACATCTTAATGTTAAAGGTGGAGAATATTTATTATAGTATGACACAAATGAACCAAACAGTATATTTGTGTGTTAACTAAAATAATAAATATTCATCATCTAGCTCAAGTGGTTTTATGACAAAAGACACAACGAAGACTAGAAGATTTCAAGACTGACAGCACGGTTATGCAAGTACAGATAATATTTTAATTCTACTATTAAAAGATATTTGATTATTTAATTTATATAATTAAATTAATTCAAGTTGAATTTAATTTAATTTATAAATTATTTAATTAGATAAAGTAGAATTAATTTATTATAAAAGATATGACTTAATATGACTTTAATATAATTCAAATGACTGATTAAAAAGTCATACCGAATTATATTAATAAAAGTCATACCGACTGTTTAATTAAAACTCATACCGAAGAGAAAGTCATACCGAGCTAGAGATGATAAAAGTCATACTGAAGACTGAACAGAAAGTCATACCGAGCTGGAGATGATAAAAGTCATACCGAAGTTCAAAACAGAAAGTCATACCGAGTTTCATTTGAAAAAGGTCATACCGAACTGTTAGGTCCTGGAGATCGTAGAGGGGGGGGTGAATACGATTCCCAAATAAAAATCTGACTTTTATTTATTTTTGGGACAACATAAAAATTACTTTGGTTCAAACCCAGGTACTGTTCATCATCTTCTTCAACCTCAAAAATACCATTAAAATAACCAAGATAATGAACGGTAAATCATCCAAACCACACAACACAACAAGATCCAAGAATATAACTTTATATTCATTGAAGTGGGGTAGATGCTACAAACAAGTTCAAGAACATAAGCTCAAGAACACAACAAAGAAATGATTTTTGGCTCCTCTAAAAATATTACAAATTCTAGATCTAGGAGACAAAAATCAAACCTATCTTCTAAACAAGATTTAGCAATGTTTACAATAGAAGAATAGATGAGTGGTGAAACAAAGAAATTTATGGCCCCATAATATTCAAGATATGGAGTATGGCCATGGGGGAGAGAGAAAATAATTTTCTCTCTCTCTCCCCATTTTTTCTCTGCCGAATACTACTGCCTGTGTTGTTATGAAGATGATGACTTGGGTTTCTTCTTTATATATTGAAAAAGGTGTTACTTTTTGTTTTTCCACCTTTTACTTTTGTCCACTCAAATCATATCTTCAAAGTCATGTGCCAAGCATGCCTTTGGAAATATTTAATATAAAAGTAATATTTAATAAATATATAAAATACAAATAAAGAATATCTTTATTTATAAAATATATAAATAATTAAATAATTACTTTATTTAATTAAATTAAATATTTCCATTCCACTCTTCAATTTGTGTAGACTTCCTTATCCAAATACTTGGCCCCGTATACGTGACTCCACCACGTCCAAGATTTGGCCTTCTAATCTGTGAAGCTTTAGTAAGATCCAATCAGGTTGTGCCGACTGTCCCTTATCCATTAGGTTGGCATTTCTCCAACACTGATTTACCACCTTTGTTGATCCTCCACTTGACTCAAGAAAACCAACAACTTTAGAATGATTAAAACCATATTAACCGACGAGAGCTTGCCTCCAATGTCCTGACACTTGATGCAACGGTCTGGTTCATAAGTGACTAGTCTTGATAGGGGCTCTTGATTCCGAACATGATTCCACATTCTTCTTTGCAAACCTTACTTGTTGCTTCGATTGTAATGCACTAAAATCTTCATAGACTAAGACAATCTTCTGTTATTCTTGAATAGATGTCAACATCTTTTATTCTCCACTGAGGCCTGAACATGTTAATGAACTTCTTCCAGTGGGCTTCAAGTCTGTAGATGATCCTTTGATACTTTGTCTTAATTGAACTCTGTGATCCAAGATTTCTGTGCACCTGCATATTATTACATGTCCTGTTCTATTGTTGAGTTATCATCAACCATTACATAGAGATTACATTTAGCATTCCTAGTACACATGAAAGTGCAGTGAGTTACTTCCCTTCACTCCTATCTCCCCTTTCAATCTCCCCCTATTTGGTTGATATGGAATAGCAATCAAATACTATTTCCATTTACAATTTCCCCCAAAAGCAATTAAATAAAATTAGCTACTAGAGGATAACTCAACTAATATAAAAGAAACAATTAAAGTACTAGACATGAAAATAATATACAAAAGGTTCTGGAAAGATATAATCAGTTAAATCCAGATTTCCTGAGTTGATGAAAATGAATGATGAATTTCTGAATTTCATTTTCCTTTAGCTTCCTCCACTTCAATGTTCTTCAAAGATGGGGTTCTTTCAATAAAGAAACAAATCATTAGTAAAGACTTCTGAACAATCATTCTTGTTTATCTTGCAATTCGAACTAGAACATACAGCTCTCTATGTTCCCCATAAGAGGTCAACTCATTCTCCCCTTAAGGTTGTTTTCTCTTGGAATGAAAGTCACTTCCTCTTTTTCTTCAGGATGTTCTATTTCCAGGAAACATATTTTTCTTTCTTCCCTGCACTATTCCACTGACTTCATCTATCACTGAAACAAGAAATAGAACACACTTGGACACTTCTCAGATGCCCCTTGAAAATCTCCTTCACATTCTTCTTTACCCAGAAAACTTCTACTTAGCAAAAACTCCCCCTGAGTTGATACTCTTCAAAGAAATCTTCATTTTCATTAATTGATCGTGCTAGAAAGAATTCTTCTGCCGAACCTCTCCTAAGAATGTTCCAAGGACAGATCTTCAAACAAATAGAGCAAAATCCCTTAGATATCTTTTCAGAATAAGATATAGCACTGCAAACCAAGATGTTAAGATTCTCCATAACTTCTCCCCTTTAGTACGACAAGTAACTTCTTCCCATTTGACAAAAAATAACTTCTCCACTTCAGACGGAAAATCAGTTAAATCTACAACACCTTTAGGGATTAGGCTCCAACCAATTACTAAGAAACTCCCCCTTAGTAATTTCTCCATTGCATCACTAAGGTTTCAATTTTATCTAATTCTCCCCCTTAGTTCATGCAAGCTCTAATCCACCCTTGTGTCTTTAGATATCCTCTAAGTAACCTCCACAAGATAGGATTGAAAGATCTCGTTTCTTATAGATCTCGTTTCTTGTATCACCAAATTCTCCCCCTTAGTTGAGAATATCCGTTAAAACAATAAAAGTATCATCTACATCCAATCGAATAAGAAACTCTCCTCCAACTGAACATAAAATCCTCCTTAGGCCTAAAAATTAATGTCTCCCCCTTTGAGATTAAGAACAACATGAATTAATAGACCCAAAGGTAATAGTTTGGACATTCCCACTAAGCTTCAGCTAGACTCTTCTTCATCTTGTCTTCCAGAAAAGAATCTTTTCAACATTCCAGAGCTGGAAAATTCAGTAACAGGATTCAAGCATAGTAGCAAGGTTAGTGTTTGGTCTATGGTTTCCTCACTTCTACTACGTTCTGTTGGTGTTTACACTTTCAAGCGTAAGTGTTCCACTCATTTCTCTCCCTATTTCTCTCACTCAAGTGTATCATTCCCTCACTTCACTCAAGTGTTTCTCTCCCTTACTTGCACTCATTTCATTTATAGCAATTTGTACCTGCAAGTAAATCCATGCTAGTCTCACCAAGATATTATGGATCGTTGACTGTAGCATGTTGTCGATCACTAAAGATCTAGGTTCTGAGATGGAATCTCAGACAGAGTTTCAGTTAGGTCATCACCCAACTCACCATGAGCAAATCCATGCACACGTGGCTCGTCGTCGGGGAATAACCCTTCTGAAATTGGAATTTCCTCCATTCCAGGAGTGACTGAAATCCCAACACCCTGATCCTCAAAAGACTCATCAAATTGGTAAACCAACTGAATTATGGTCTACGAGTTGTTGCTCAGCTACTTTCAGCATCAACAATCTCCCCATATGCAAATCCATGCACTGGATCGTTGAATGTGGTATGCGTACTAGCAGCTATCTAAGCATCAACCGACTCCCCATATGCAAATCCATGCACTGGATCGTTGACGGTGATATGCCTTTAAGTTTTGAGCGATCCATGTATTCCAGAATTTGAATTCCTGGGAGAGTAGACGTGTACAAACGTCTCTCTCAATCACCTATGAAGATGAATTAACTCACTATTTTAAGTCATGGAAAACTGTTAGTGATTGCCTTTCAACATCAACAGATTTCTCTGCGGATGTGAAATCCCGTCAGGGAACTAGGACTGTTCCTCCTAGGAAGGTTGACAAGGATTCTAATATATGGCAAGAAATCCAAGTTTCCCTCTAATTCCTGTGAAGGCGGCTCAACAACTTCATTCACCATGAATGGTAAACACAGAAGTTTAGGGGTTTTACCTATACCTCACAATGTGCACTTCTTGCAATGTGTCCTCACAATTGTTAGTCCCAAGAGAGGCTAGAGAACTGTTAGGTCCTATAACATCCCTTAGAAGCAAAAACTTTAGGATTACCATCAGCGTGAATGCTTTTGGTGTGCTTGACTCATTACAAGGTGCTCTGGCTGACGAGCGAATTTTCAATGAAATCACCCTGTTAAGAGAGTTCATTCAGAAACGGTTGAATTGCCTTTTCAGCCCTGCATCCTTTTGAGAGAATACAGATGAGCTACAGATACCTCAATTTGTATACTTCTTTCCTTCTCGAGAGGTAGAGCTGTGGGTGCACTTCCGACACATCCTTATTTGCTGCATCAAGTGCAGTTTCTCCCTTAACAACCGCTAATCTACATAAGTTCCTTATATCACCAAGGGTTGAAAGTTTGAATTAGAATGATAGTGTTTGGTACTAAGGCCTTGGTTAGAAATTGATGGATTATTCAACTTCTTGACCTTCCCCTATAGCCACTAAGGCCAAGCCATTACGGCTAAATAGATAGAGTTGATCAGAGCTATATAAAATTTGGTATAGTATGATTAAACTTATTCTCTATTCCTTCTCAGAAATATAGCATCGGAGCAATGTGTCCTCAAGAAACAATGCACCAGAGCTAAAATGTGGGAATTAATAAAGAATAGATAAAAGAATATTAAGCCAAATTTCATAAACTCACAATTTTGAAAAAAAAGTTTAACAGATTAACAAAAGCGTTCTTTTGAATTTCTCTTAGACAAATATCCAATTGAAATTCAACTCTTTTAACAAAAACATTTTGATTAATAACTCAAATCTATTTCATCTTGCTCACTGTATGTTTTCAGAAATTGTTTTGCAATTCATTCTTATCAGATATTATCTCCGACTTAAAACATAAATCATTTAAAAAAAAATCGAATGAATGCTTTAGTCATACAGTCCAAGGCACTAATCCCAAAGCAAACAACCATTGTTTTAATACTACAGGTCAATGTGAAACAGACATTAACAAGAGTTTTGAAAAACGTTTTACCAATGGTTGATACTTTAAGATCAAAACAATTTACTCAAATAAAATAACCTGATACCATGCAACTTAAGTTACAAGTTTTCAAGTGACTTTATTTAAACAAATTGTGGAGAGAAAACAGTTTTCATTACAAAAAAAATTTAGAGAGAGAGAGGATATATGATTTTGAAATAGAAAGATAATCCTCAAGAAATGTTCTCTTTCAAAGAAAACTTTTAGTGGCTTTTCATTCTCTGGCAAATGAATGCATGTTTAGATAAAACATTTTTCACAAGAAATAGACAAGAAATTTCTTTATGCACTCAAGTTCTAAAGAATGAAAAACATATGTTAATACTAATGAATTATCAAAGATATGAGTGACAATACATTCAAAAGTACTAACATCATTCAATCATTTTGTAATAAAATGCATCTTACTACAAAATAATCAAGCACATAAGATACTTACATTATGCTAGACAATTACCATTTGTCGCTTGAAACAAACACATTTTGCAATAAAGATCATGGTAATTCTAAAGCATAAAACATAAGCATCCGCTAAACACTGAACATACATTGACCGAATGACAGCATTTAACTTCTTACACTACATCTCAACAATTATCACATAATCATATTGAAAATACTCATGACAATCAGAATGTATGTAAGCTCGAGGTACTAGTTGCATCAGAGATCAAATACCTTTAAATATTAATGCTAAAATTTATGATCTTTGACAACCCCTCGCGATGTAGTAAATTACTTTCAATATCAGTGTTTTTGAAATAATCTTTTTGTCACTTAGTGCAGAAATTCTAAGTGGCATCACTAATATCAAAAGAATGACAACTAATATTAATGGATTTTACAAAAGACATGAATTACATCACTTAAACTACATATTAAGTGGTTCCATTAATATTAGCATTAAATAATTAAAAGTAAATAAAATTTCAATTAATTAATATATACAAATACTTATGCTGAAACATTTGATACATATAGCATGAATAACATATGACAGCACAAAGTACGAGATCCTGGATATAAATTGACTATACAAAGAGATGCTACAATGTTAGGTCCCTAGGTCCCGGGTGATTATAGGTAATCTCATACCGATAATATTGAGTCCCGGGTGGTCACACGCCAAACATTAATCAGTTCCTAGAGATCGTAGACATCTAAATAGCATGAACACTCTCTATAAACATTATGTTTAAATAAATCAATATTAGACTAGAGTGACATACCTTAGTCAATAGAGCTTTTACTGGTGTATAATCGTTGAATGAACAATTACTCCTCTTTGCCCGAGAGATCGAACGTTTACTCCTTTCGAGATCGAACGTTTACTCCATTTGGACAGGAATAACTTTTCAGCTACCAGTTAACATTGTTCCTCGAAACAATACCACGCTCATCCAGACGGAAACTGCATTACCTTCAACACCCAAATATTTCCTTGTAGATATTGGTCTTGGCAGCAGCTTCACTAAACTCAGCACTCTAGAAACCAGTAGTCCTGACACTAGCAGAGTAGAACCTTCAAATAAAACTCCGAACTACCCTTCAGCTTCTGTATCAATACCAAGTCTTCATATGGATTGATTCCTTGTGCTAAGTGTATCTGCCTCTGGTTCAATTGAGTTAGTTCCTTGATTCGAACCCTACTCAATCTTGATTAGTTAGTGCATCTTCAGTCTTCATTGAATTCACAAAAAAAACCAATGAAATACTCTTATACATGCACGACACTACCAATCAGTACTCTACTACCCAGATTCATCAAGAACTGACTCTAGGAAATGTTGTTACACAAAACCCTTTGTCATGACAGATGTGTCCTTAATGTTTCCTTAGATTTTCAGTGGGTAGAGTAGTCTTCTTCAAATATGATTGAGATCATCTTGCATTATTTTTAAATTGACAATTTTCTTTCTAATATGCAATCACTCAATCTGGATCACTAAGTGCTCCTAAGAATCTCAACTCTTACTCAGTGAGCACTGCTAGCCTTTGAACATCAAACATGACTAGTTGATCCAACTTACTGATGCTCCCCCTGTGATGCTGCTTGCAGCTTTTCTTCATCTGGTGTCATCTGATCTTGAGCCCTAAACAGGATGTCAACCTTTAGAAATTCAGAGCTAAAATCAAACGAATGCTAGGGAGCTTGATGATGATGTTCACTGCATCTAGATCATCTTAAATCAATCACAGACTCTGTGTAAGCTCTTAACTCCAAATAAGATAGCCTTCCATCACACCATGTGACTTCAGGCATGATTAATCTTACTTGATGTCTTCTCTTTACATTTGCTGATTAGACTTGCTGTGTCAACTGATTCAGTCGTAGTGAATAGGAAACCTTAAGTCTATCCATTATCCTTGTAATTTCACTCAAGGTCTGGATTTCCCTATTAACTCCTCCATTTGGTCATGAAGTCCGAAAACTGAACTTTACTCTAGAATACTCCTTTCAGTGCAGACATAACATAGAACTTCATTCGTCAACAAATTCCATTACCTGCCCTCAAAGTGTTCTTACAGCAATCTGCCTAATCCTTTGAATGTGATTAATCACTGAGATGCTTCATCTATCGAATGCATGAACAAACACCAAAACTAAACAGGGTAGTCTTTGACTTGACTTCCCTTCAACTGACATACTTCACTAATGTCCTTCTTAAAAGAATTTCATTAGAAGTAGTCCTTTCTCACCAACTTCATCTTTACCGTCGAATCCGTTATCTTGATAAACCAAGTATTAGTTGATAAAGCAAGTGTGAGAGCATCACTTGTTATTGCAGCTAACTCCATTCTGATAAACTTCAACGAATAGTTGACTTCATCATAAGCATTAAATTTCGTGTCAGCAGTAACCTCACTTCCAGTAGAGTGAGCTTCTATTTCTCTTGACCCCGATCAATATTGTTCATCCTCGAACTGATATTAGGAAACCCTTCACAAAGAATCCCCTAGGTCTTTCTTAATATTGTGCTTCAGATCATTCAAGAAAAATAGGTAACCTTGCTTAATCATTTGAATACCAAAGCAAAAGTAGTTACATGCCTCGAACATGAAAATGTCAGAGATATATAACTTGTACATGTTGAAAGATACTCTGCATTCACAAATGATTAAGACACGTGGTCCTCAATTTTGATTGAGTCCAAGGGTTAGAGATATTTCTAAACATAGTTAACAACAAAGCATTCAAGTTCAACATGCTCATTCTTATCTGACTGATCACTCCTCATCTATATCAGCCTCAACAAGTAGTCTTGGCTATGAGCTCAGTGATCCCAACCTAACTTAAGGTGGACTAGCAGTCTATAAGAATCATGTCGTACATATATGTAGTCATAGAAGAATCAATCACTCAGATTCCTAATTCTTCTAAATCACCTTTGTTGTTTACTTTAACATTATATTATCTCTAATTACCTGAGTCAGTTTAAATTTAAAAATTTAATTCCTGGTTTATTATACTGACCCCTAGGCAATTCCCAAAATAGAAACAAACTCATCTTAACAAGCACATGATCAAATATAACATTTAATATAACCATGCGAGTATAAACAGATTATTGACAATGTAAACATCAAGGCACTTAGCATGCAGCAAATACTCTTTCCGGTAAATGTACCCCTACAAATACCTAAGACTCTATATGCTAACATGATCAATTATCGTAAAGCAAGCATTAAATCACACAAGATCTAATCATGAAGTCAAATACTGATAAACAAGCAACACTAACAAACTAGCATAAGTTATCTAATTTATATAGAAATCAAGGTGAGACATGCATTACATCAAACTTATAATATAATGCAGTTCAGCACTTAATACTCTATAATTAAATCAAACAAGTATAAACTAGTTAGAAAGTATACCTGAACGATGCTTAGCATTCCATCTCGAGTGATAATCAATTGATCCAAATCAATTTCCATTCTACTGACACTCATGGAAGTATCCTTGCATTTGACCTCAATAACCAATGATGTTCCTGCTTCAACCCAAACTGATACCTGATTGTTCTGCTTAAAGACCCCGACATAGAATGTCTCATGTTCTGCTTGAAAAGATCATTCTTCTTTGAATGTGTAGCAATAACCCCTTGATTATCATATGTCAGTGATAATCAAACCTTGTGTATTTCTGCCACTGATGTCCTTTAACCAAATCTTCAATTGTTGTTTTGGTTCTTTGACCGTTAAACTGAATTCCTTTTCAAAATCCCAAATTTTTCATATATTGATTCGAAAACCACTGATCGAAGACTCTTCCCTAAATGAACTAATCCCCTTTCAATAACCAAATGATCCACTGAGTAGACCGATGTAGAAATACATCTCCAATGGTAAGATCAGGTTTCAACTCCATTATAATGTTTTTCAGTCAGTTCGTTTGTCCTCAACGAACGAAGAATCAACTCCTGTTGTTTCGTTTAATAAAACATTTTGTTCAAACAGAAGTATTTAATTTTTTTAGGAATTTAAATAATCAAAATAAATTGAAAATGCATTTTTGATAAATAATAATAAATTTCTCAATTTCAAATTATAAATAAAATAAAATTCGAAAAGAAAGTTTTGATATAGAGATAACAAAATTTTCAAGGTATATTAAATAATCCCGAAAAAGAAATTATTTCAAATCAAAATTAATTTCCAAAGAATTTTATAGAATTTATAATCCAAAACAGTTTCAATTATAATTAAAATAAAACAGATTGAAAATATAAGTTTGATATAAAAATAATAAATTTTCAAGTCATCTTAGATATTCTTGAAAATAAATTATTTCAACCAAAATGATTTTCCAAAAAGTTTTATGAGATTTATAATTAAAACTTCTATAAAAAATAAATTATTAAACCTCAAAAATAATTCTCAAAATACTTTTAAGAATATTAAACTCAAAAGAAATTAAATTGGATTTTAAGATTAATTTTAGTTTTTAAATTAATAAAATTCTTAACTAAGAATATTAAAAATATAAAATATTTGACTCTAAAATTTAAAAGAAAATAAAATATTTTCCAAGATGTAAAATAAACTTGAAAAATAAATTATTTAAATTTAAAAATTATTTTCAAAATATTTTATATAATTAAATTCAAATTTAATTATTAAATTAATTATTAAACTAAAAACAATTTGAGAGAAAAACAATTTTTGTTTTAAATAAAAGTTAAACTATGTAGCCATGTGTCATGTTGAAACAGTCTTCTAAGAAAAAAAATTCTACATAGAAATGTTCTACATAAACTCTATCTAGAACATCAAGTAGAAATTCTACATAGAAATGTTCTACTTAGGCTCTATCTAGAACATTAAGTAGAACTTCTGACTTAGAAAATATTTCTAACTCCAGAATTTCTACTTAGGTTCTATCTAGAACATTAAGTAGAATTTCTACATAGAAATGTTCTACTTAGGCTCTATGTAGAACATTAAGTAGAACTTCTGA
The DNA here is from genome assembly GCA_028671895.1 of Oenanthe sinensis. Taxonomy (NCBI): domain Eukaryota; kingdom Viridiplantae; phylum Streptophyta; class Magnoliopsida; order Apiales; family Apiaceae; genus Oenanthe; species Oenanthe sinensis. Next base: position 28,165,936 of record CM053799.1, on the reverse strand, counting down.
CTTAGAAAATATTTCTAACTCCAGAATTTCTACTTAGGTTCTATCTAGAACATTAAGTAGAATTTCTACATAGAAATGTTCTACTTAGGCTCTATGTAGAACATTAAGTAGAACTTCTGACTTAGAAAATATTTCTAACTCCAGAATTTCTACTTAGGTTCTATCTAGAACATTAAGTAGAATTTCAACATAGAAATGTTCTACTTAGGCTCTATGTAGAACATTAAGTAGAACTTCTGACTTAGAAAATATTTCTAACTCCAGAATTTCTACTTAGGTTCTATCTAGAACATTAAGTAGAATTTCTACATAGAAATGTTCTACTTAGGCTCTATCTAGAACATTAAGTAGAACTTCTGACTTAGAAAATATTTCTAACTCCAGAATTTCTACTTAGGTTCTATCTAGAACATTAAGTAGAATTTCTACATAGAAATGTTCTACTTAGGCTCTATGTAGAACATTAAGTAGAACTTCTGACTTAGAAAATATTTCTAACTCCAGAATTTCTACTTAGGTTCTATCTAGAACATTTTGTACTTAGAAAAATTCCGGGCTTCAAAAAAAATTCTGGATGCCCAGTGAACCAATTGTACCCTCTTTAATCTCAAAAATAAAAATAGATCCAATCGATTTGTATGTCAATCGAGTAGCTCTGATACCAATTGTTAGGTCCTGGAGATCGTAGAGGGGGGGTGAATACGATTCCCAAATAAAAATCTGACTTTTATTTATTTTTGGGACAACATAAAAATTACTTTGGTTCAAACCCAGGTACTGTTCATCATCTTCTTCAACCTCAAAAATACCATTAAAATAACCAAGATAATGAACGGTAAATCATCCAAACCACACAACACAACAAGATCCAAGAATATAACTTTATATTCATTGAAGTGGGGTAGATGCTACAAACAAGTTCAAGAACATAAGCTCAAGAACACAACAAAGAAATGATTTTTGGCTCCTCTAAAAATATTACAAATTCTAGATCTAGGAGACAAAAATCAAACCTATCTTCTAAACAAGATTTAGCAATGTTTACAATAGAAGAATAGATGAGTGGTGAAACAAAGAAATTTATGGCCCCATAATATTCAAGATATGGAGTATGGCCATGGGGGAGAGAGAAAATAATTTTCTCTCTCTCTCCCCATTTTTTCTCTGCCGAATACTACTGCCTGTGTTGTTATGAAGATGATGACTTGGGTTTCTTCTTTATATATTGAAAAAGGTGTTACTTTTTGTTTTTCCACCTTTTACTTTTGTCCACTCAAATCATATCTTCAAAGTCATGTGCCAAGCATGCCTTTGGAAATATTTAATATAAAAGTAATATTTAATAAATATATAAAATACAAATAAAGAATATCTTTATTTATAAAATATATAAATAATTAAATAATTACTTTATTTAATTAAATTAAATATTTCCATTCCACTCTTCAATTTGTGTAGATTACATTTATTTATAAAATATATAAATAATTAAATAATTACATAGAGATTACATTTAGCATTCCTAGTACACATGAAAGTGCAGTGAGTTACTTCCCTTCACTCCTATCTCCCCTTTCACGAACAATTTTCTTATTATATTAAAAAATCATACCGATTTTTTAATTAATAAAAAAAAAGGTCATACCGAATTTTTGTTGAATAAGAAGTCATACCGAGTGTTTTTTTATTATATTAAAAAGTCATACCGATTTTTTAATTAATAAAAAAAGTCATACCGACTATTCACATGTCATACCCAGCCTTTTCAAAAGTCATACAAGTGTTAAAAATGTCATACTAACTTAAATAAAGTCTGTAAAATATCATGTACTAGGAAAGTCATACAAGCTTTCTTTTCCTCTATAAATATGAGGAGTAGTCTTAATATTTTAAGTAAGTGAAAAAATATTCAAATTCAGAAATTTGTATGTATTGTAATATTCACAGATTTCTATGCAAAGTATTGGAATATAATTGTTAAACCCGAACACTTCATGTCGAATTCGTTCTAGATAACTTTATCAATTATATACAATTATCATCAGATAAATTTTGTAATACTTTTCAAGTTAAAATTATATCTTCTACTTGAATAGTATTTCATTAAAATTTATATTTCATGATTAATTTAAATAATCTTTTAAATCCGAAATTCCGCGATAATTTATTGATATTGTATTCAACCCCCCCCCCTTACAATATCAGGGACCAACAATTGGTATCTGAGCCATCTGATTGACACAAAAATCAAGATCCTAATATTTTTATTTATTAAAAATTTCAAAACTTTTAATTCGTTAAAAAAATTCAAAATTTTTAATTTCTTAAAAAATTTGAAATCTTCTTAATTCCTAAAAATCTCAAATCTTTTTAATCTTCTATTATTTCAAGACGAGTACTCAAAGAGTGAGTAGCATTAAAATTCCTCCATTTGATAAAGATAATTATAATCTTTGGAAGAGGAAGATGACCTTGTTTCTTCGAACTGCAAATCCTAAGTACAAGCATATTTTGAATACTGGTGTTGCTGTTCCAATAACAATTGTTCCTGAGCATATGGAAGATGGTGTACTTATTCCGCACAGATAATTTGATAAAGATATTTCTGAGTACACTGAAACAGAAAAGGAACTGGATTCTGTGGACACCAGCCTGCAGTTAATTTTAATGAAATCTCTTGATCCTGGAATGTACAATCATGTTGTTAATTGTAAAAATGCTAAACACATCTAGGAAACGATATAGATACTAAATGAAGGAACAGAAGAAGTGAGGGAGAACAGATTGGAAATCTTAACGTCTCAATATGAGCATTTTAGATCAAATCCTGGAGAAGGTATCTCTAAGGTTTTTGAGAGAAATCAACAAACTGATAAATGATCTAAATCTCAATGGCAAACACTATACGAAGAAGGAGATCAGTAGGAAGTTTTTGCTAACAATGCCAGTTCACTTAGAGCATAGGACTACGACCATCAGGGAGTCAAGGGACATGAATGAAATTTCATTGGAAAGACTTTATGGCATACTGAAGACCTATAAGCTAGAGCAGATTCAACAAAAAGAAATATATGGTACAAGCAAGGTGGTCAGCAAGTCTACAGCTCTTGTAGCAGAAGTACCAGAATATAGAAAAGCTAAGACTGAATCTTCTTCACTCAATGTCATTGATCAGGGTATTGTTGCAGAAGTTGGTGCAACTCAAATGAATTCAACTGAAAGTGAATTCTACTCAATGGAAGAACTTCATCAACTTGAGGATGAATCTCTGGCTCTGATTGCTAGAAAATTTTGAAATACAAGATTCAGGAGGAACCCTAGTTTCAAATTCAAGCCTATGGCAAGCAGATTTCAGACAAGTAGTTCTTCTAGTTCATCCAATACAAGAGGTGGATACAAGACAGGGATGGTAGACAGAAGCAAGATCTGTTGCTTCAACTGCAATGAAATAGGACACTTTGCTACTGATTGTAGAAAGCCCAAGCAGGAAAGAAAGAAGGATTCATATGACGAGCTTAAACAGAAATATGACGCTCTATTGAAGAAGCATTAGGGAAGATCATACTTGGCAGCAGGAAAAAGCTGGGATGATTCTGACAACGATGAAGAAGATGATATGGGAAATCTTGCTCTAATGGCCTCTTCTTCTGAAGGATCACAATCTCTACCTCGACAAGGAATTGAGGTAAACCCTAGTTGTCCTAAAATGTTTAAATTGCTAGGTGAGAATTTAACTGATGCTAGAGAACAAATAAAAGTCTTAAGTCTCAAAAACAAAGTTTTATCAGACGAGAATTTTGAATTGAAAAGCTGAAACTTATAAATGTTAAATTAACTGAAGATGTTGCATTTCAAGTTAATAGAGTCAACTACTATGTTGAAATTGAAGCTTTTTTGAAGGATAAAATTGAAAAAGAAAAGGTCAGGTGTCAAGCCTATAGAACTGCTTCATTTGTTATGAAAGATCTAGTTGACCAACCAGAGATTAAACGGAAAGTTGGGATAGGTTTTGAATATAATGAATCCGTAGGAAAGGCTAGTAACATCACCCCTTTTAAAAAGACTGCTACAGAGAGGGGTATTCCACATGTTATTAAGGACACTAAGAAACCTCTTTTCATAACTCCTATTATAGAACCAGTTCTTGATAGTTGTGTAATAGTGGATTATGAAATTAAAATTGAAGACCTTAGAGAGAAAGAGAAAGAACAGGAAAAACCTGTTAGGGACATAAAAGGAATAAATGTCGAGAAAGCTAAATATGTACCTAAAAGACCAATAAAAAATGTGAACACTGCTAGTTCATCCACTCCTGGTTTAGGTGCTAATGAGCTTAAGAAAAATCATAACAGACCTAATAAGTTTGTTAATAGTAGAAATTCCATGCTACTGAGAACTTTAAAAATGTTAATAAAGTTGAGGTAGAAACTGTTAAGACTCCTGCTACTGTAACTAACATGTCTATTATTGATGCTTTCTATAAACCTTGTGGAATATTAAATTGTATGTTATGTGCTTTTAATGCTATGACTGCTTATTTTAATCACATGATTGCTAAGAAAGATAACATGACACCTAGACAACACATCAATAATAAATTCGCAAAATCCAAGACTGCGACTCCTTCACCTGATAAGAAGGAATCATATATTCCAAAGTCTAAACAGAAAGTTGTTAAGATTGTTTATAGGAAGGTACGAACAGTCAAGGACGATAATGTTGTTATTTAAAAAGGATCTATTGTCAAAGCTGACAAAGGTCAATTCTTTAAGTATGCCGGCCCCAATCAATTTTGGGCTTCGAAGACGAATTAATCCATTTGATATTTGCAGGGAGTTAAACAGGTAAATCGGGTTGTATGTGTTGGTATTGGTGTCCTAGAGACAATACTTTTAATATTTTATTGAAAACAATTAAAGATTATGTTTTATTAGATTATTTAATTAATATTTATTATGTCTTTATTTACTGCATTATAAATTGAAAGCATAATAAATGTCCTTGGAATATTAATATGCATTATATACCTTTAAATATGTGACTTAAAACTGAGATTATATTAATAGTATTTTATTCCTAAAATTCCCTAGTCGAGTATTATTATTTAAGGACAATAATAATGCAATAAGACTAGTATGTTTGTTGACAGATGATCGCATCTCTTTGGTCATAGGTATGGTGATACTAAAGTCAAGAACATAAGTGCATGTCTCAATGCATGGCACTGGACAGACACGCTGTGAAAATCTACATGTTAAGAAGTGTCATAAGAAATTCTCACTGTGATAATGATCCTTTGACTTGAAATCATTATATTTCTATACGAGAATTAATATATTTTGATTACACTCAAAGTTACCTTTAACTGGGTAATGATAAAGGTGGACATTGGGTATGCTATGAATCGTATGAGAAATATGAATGATAGATATAGGATTTAACCCTCCTATTTTAGGAGTGATATTATTGGCATCTTGATTGAGTGAGACTATAAAATGCATGGTCATGCTCAAATGTTGATTTAGTTAATAGTCTACTCATTAATCAAGGAAACCCGGATTAAACGTTGAAGAGGATGACACAATACATGCCTCGAGTTTGATCTATAATATAATGTTAAAGGGATTATATTACATTGTACATTATTCACGAAAGGTTTAATTGAATCACAATTAATTATTATTACTTGGGTAGCAATGATGTATTACTAGATGCCGCTCATTGTTTATAATTTTATTATTGGATATTAAAATTATTGCCAACGTAATAATAACCTATAGGGTCACACACAAAGAACGCTAAAGGGGAATTAATTTAAATTATGAATTTAAATTAAATAAGAAATTCGAATTTAATTATGATATTAATTACGTTGGACTTAATTAATTAATTAATTTGAATTTAAATAGAAGCCCAATATGATTAGGCTTCTCAAAATAGATTGAGCTCTCTATATAAACCTCTTTAAGTCTCATATTAGAAAAACATGTTTTTGTGAAAAGCCCTAGCCATTTGAGAGAATTAGAGAGATAGAGAGAAATCTGTTCTTGGTGGCTAGTACCTCCCTCCTTAGTGTTGATACAAAGCGTTCGTGTGGATACCGATAGAGACGTAAATCGTATATACGGGATACGTGGTGATTGAAGGTTTTGTACTCTTCTTCTCTCATGGATACATGGTGATTCAAGCTTGGACCTCCATTATTCATCTATTATTAAATCTTCGTTTAAGGTAAACATCTAATCTCCGAATTAAATATCATGTTTCGCATGGATCCTGCGTTTGAGTTTCGTTTTTATATTTATTTTTATGTTAGTTCCGCTGCGTTTACATGCCCGAAACCCATCAATGGCATCAGAGCTACTTGCGAAACTTTTTAATTCAGTTATGTGTTTAACAGTTTTTCGATGTATGTAAACATTTATATGATATGCCATGGCTATATATTGATATATATGTTTTATATGATTTTGAATATATATGATATTCATGATGGATTGTATAATCATGGGATGATTGTGTATATTGCTGTATGTATATGATACATGTTTGTTCTTGTTATGGGAATCGTATTCGATACGAATTCTAAAATGGCTTCTGTAGATTTTCTGAAATCTGTGTCCAGTGTCCGATTTTTGCAAATAATATGATTTTTCTTACTGGAATCGTATCACTGAGCAATACTGATATTATCAGCTTGGCGTCTGTAAGCCATTCTATATCGTTACAGACCCCAAAACGGCGATTTATTATTTTCTGAAATTTATTTGATTTTCTGAAATTTCAAAATTTGTTATATATGATTATATGATATGTTTATATAATCTGAGATATATTACATGTGTTATGTGATAACATGGTGGATGGTTATGGCCTAAAGACCCATAGGATAATGGTTTTGAAATATGGTTTTGGTTTTTAAATACGACTTGCATGTCGTTTATTCATTGTAATTGTTAATCTCGAATGTAACTCGAGTTCTTCTTGTAATTTTATTAGAATAGATTTATTTATCATTCAATGTAATTGTTCAATGGAGACTTGGAAACAAGGAAGCTAGGAGGCAATCCAGATGATGGAGCAATGAAAAAGATAAAGACATGTAATAGTGTAGTATTTGAAACCACCATAGATTGACCTTGATATTTCCATTAGCTTGGAAATATCACATAGGATGGGGCCATAACCAAACACGTTTAATTTACGCACTGTACATATATGTATATGAATGCATGTGTAGATATGTATGCGTTGGAATGATGTATGTATTAGATACGACACCCATGCCATGCTTGTTTAAACAAGATAAAATCTGTAACGACTCAAGATAAAATCTGTAACGACTCAAGATTTTAAAATTGAACAAACGATCAAGAGATCCTTGTGTTTATGAAACACGGTATTGAATATGAATTTTCATTTTTCTGATATGGGGAGATTTTGTCAACAACGGATTATTATTTAATCTGTAAGAAAGTTGGGTTTTAAGTGAGACCGCTTGTGACTTCTCCAACAATCTGGAAATCAAACCATTGAAGAATATTGAAATGGATTATTTCATCAAGGAAAAATTGAGAATCTCTTTATGATGGGATCATGATCGTTAAATAATAAATCCCTAAATAAATATTAAGTTAATATAGATGCCTTCCAATGTTTATACACATTAAGATCTAGATTGAAAAGGAGTGAGTTTGCCAAAGTAAAGTGCTCTTATCAATCATGGGAAAATGTGATAAGTAATTGTAGTTTGTTTATTAAACGTTGGGTCTAACTTAACTAAATCATCACAATAGGATTGTGGGTTTAGAGGCATAGAGTTTGGTGAGATTTATTGGATAAATGTGTACAAAGGGTTATTCCACCAAACTATCCAAGAGTTATATTTGATATAATTGACAAATGTTGTTTACCTAAATAGTCGTGTTTTGGGTGTATTAGCCAATGCTATCTTGAAACATGGATGAAATATGGATCTTGGCTCACTAGAAAGATTTGATGAAATGCTTTCCGAATTAATAGTTAGGGCTATTGATTTGAATAAAATAGTGAGAGATATATATTATGAATGTATATGATAATCACTTGAACATAATTAAAATTCTGCAGACTAACTAAATTTATGCATTTTTAACATTGTAGATATTTAAATGGCAAATAATACAAATACTTTCTCCGTACGAGCAACCCTTGAGAAGGACAAGCTGACAGGAACTAACTTCCTTGATTGGTAAAGGAATTTGAGGATTGTCCTCAGGCAAGAGCGTAAACTCCACGTCATTGAAATTCCTTCTCCTGCTCCTTCTGCTGAGAATGCAACTCGCGCTCAACAAAATGCTTATCAGAAGCATATTGCTGATGCGACTGATGTGGCATGTCTCATGCTAGCAACCATGAGTGCTGAGCTTCAAAAACAACATGAGCATATGCATGCTTATGAGATAATTGAACACCTTCAAAGGATGTTTGAAGGACAGACTCGTCAAGAAAGGTTCGACACGAGCAAAGCACTGTCGCTTGCAAGCAGGGAGAGCGTGAACCTGTTCAACCACATGTTCTGAAGATGATAGGTTATATTGAGTATCTTGATACTTTGGGTTTCCCGATTGGTCCGGAAGCTCAGATTGACTTAATCTTACAATCTTTGAACAACAACTACACTCATTTTGTTATGAACTACAATATGAATGAGATAGACAAAACACCTACTGAATTGTTGGCTATGTTGCGAACTGCTGAAACCAACATGAAAAAGGTCGAACCTGCTCCCATATTGATGGTGAACAAGAAAGGTAAGGCTAAAGGGAAAGGTAAATGGAAGGAAAGGAAGAAGATTGGATCTGATTCTGCTCCCAAGCCAAAGTCTAATCCCAAACAGGCTTTAAAGCCTAAAGGTGCTGTTGCAAAGAGTGATTGTCACTACTGTGGTAAACCAGGTCATTGGAAGAGAAACTGTCATGCTAATTTGGAGGATCTGAAGAAGAAGAAGGCTGGTCAAGCTTCTGATTCAGGTATTTATGTTATAGAAGTCAATATGTCTACTTCTACATCATGGGTATTGGATACTGGATGTGCTTCTCACATTTGTATAAATGTGCAGTACTATAAATGAGTAGGACTTTGGCTAAGGGAGAGGTCGACCTACGAGTTGGCAATGGAGCAAAGGTTGTTGCTTTGGCTGTAGGGACTTATCATTTATCGTTGCCTACTGAAGGGTTTTGGGCATGTAAACGCAGCGGAATTAACGTAAAAACAATAAAAATCGAAACCCCATCGCAGGATCCATGTATAACGTTGGATGATTATGGAGAATAAGATGTGTACCTTATTAAAGCTTTCCTATGGATGATTATAGAGGTCCAAAAGCGATGAATCACAGCGGCCCCTTCTTCAAGAACTGCTCTCTAATGGTATCCACACGAACGTCGTACCGTCTAACAATCACCGGAGTTAGGTACTAGCCTGTTTCTGCCTCTTTCTCTCTCTCTTTCTCTAGCCTCTCAAAACGTAGAGCTGTTAGGGTTTTTCTTAAAACCGAAATTATGAAAAACTTAACCCTAAACTATACATCCTTATGTATATATAGGGGAAAGAGAGCCTTGGGCCAAAATCCTAATCTGATTGGACCTTTTAAAACCCATTCAGATTTCGGATTTATATTATTATTAAATTCGAATTTTAATATGTATATAATTAATCAAGTCTCACTTAATTAATTAAATAAATAAATTCGAATAATAATAATTATTAAATTCGAATTCTAATATGTATATAATTAATCAAGTCTCACTTAATTAATTAAATAAATAAATTCTAATAATAATAATTATTAAATTCGAATTCTAATATGTATATAATTAATCAAGTCTCACTTAATTAATTTAATAAATAAATTCGAATAATAATAATAACAGTATTTAAATTCATAATTTAAATAACACTCCGTTTAAACGTTCTTTGTGTGTGACCCTTTAGGTTATTATTACGTTGGCAATAATTTTATTTTCTAATAATAAAATTATAAATAATGAGCGGCATCTAGTAATACATCATTGCTACCCAAGTAATAATAATAAATCGTGATTCGATAAAACCTTTCATGATTAATGTTTCTGTGTAATATAATTCCTTTAACCTTATATTATAGATCAAACTCGAGGCATGTATTGTGTCATCCTCTTCAACATTTAACCTGGGTTTACTTGATCCATGAGTAGACTATGAAACAAATCATTATTTGAGCACGACCATGCATTTTATAGTCTCACTCAATCAAGAGGCCAATAATATCTCTCCTAATTATAGGAGGGTTAAATCCTTTATCTATCATTCATATTTCACATACAACTCATGATATACCCGATATCCACTTTTATCATTACCCGGTCAAAGGTAACTTTTAATGTAGTCAAAGTATATTAATCCTCGTATAGAAATATAATGATCTCAAGTCAGAGGATCATTACATCATTATCACTGTGAGTCTTTCTTAGGACATTATTAAACATGAAAAATCTCACTGTGGGTCTTTCCAGTACCATGTACTCCTACATGTACCTATGTATTGACTTTAGTATCCCCATACTTATAACCAATGAGATGTGATTATCTGTCAAACAACATACTAGTCTATTTATATATTATTATTGTCCTATAATAATAATACTCGACTAGGGACCTTTAAGAATATGATATATTATATAATATCAAGTTCAAGTCATGTACTCAAACTATATAATGTGTATCATGATTCTAAGGACATTTATTATGCTAACAAATATATCGCAGTAATTTAAAGTCATAATAAATACGTTTATTGAATAATCAAATGACATAAAGGTTTATTAAAAGAAACATTGTATTGCCTCTAGGGCACCTACACTAATAATCTCCCACTTGCACTAGAGTCAATCACCCATGTATCTAATACCCATGGAACTAGTGTGACCGTCATGCTTCGTCTGCGATAAGCCTTTGGTCAGTGGGTCTGCAATGTTATCATTTGTGTGCACTTTACATATGTGTATGTCACCCCTTTTATTAATCTCTCGAATGAGGTGATATCTCCTGAGTATATGTTTGGTTCGGGAGTGAGATCTAGGTTCTTTAGCCTGTGCAATGGCTCCATTGTTATCGTAGTATAGATCAATGGGATCTGCGATTGATGGAACCACTCCCAATTCAGTAATGAACTTTCGAATCCAAATAGCTTCCTTTGCCGCTTCACAAGCTGCAATGTACTCAGCCTTCATTGTAGAATCAGCTACTGTTTCTTGTTTTGAACTCTTCCAACTTGCAGCACCTCCGTTTAGACAAAACACAAAGCCAGACTGTGATACATTATCATCTTTGTCTGTTTGGAAACTTGCATCGGTGTAACCTTTTACAATCAGTTTCTCCTCTCCTCCATACACCAAGAATGAATCTTTGGTTCTTTTCAAGTACTTTAGAATATTCTTGATAGCCGTCCAGTGACCTTCACCTGGATTAGATTGGTATCTGCTTGTCATGCTTAAAGCATACGAAACATCTGGGCGAGTACATACCATTGCATACATGATAGATCCAATTGCTGAGGCATATGGAACTTTACTCATGTTGTCCTTCTCATCCAATGATTTCAGACACTGTTCTTTAGAGATCATTATCCTTTGAGACACAGGGACATATCCCCTTTTTGCATTTTGCATACCAAAACGGTGCAAAACCTTATCGATGTATGTACTCTGACTTAGACCGATCATCCTTCTAGATCTATCCCTATAGATCCTCATTCCTAGAATGTAGGATGCATCTCCTAAGTCTTTCATAGAGAAGTTTCTTCCTAACCAAATCTTAACATCCTTGAGAGAAGGTATGTCAATGCCCATTAGTAGTATGTCATCAACATATAGTACTATGAATGCCACATGGCTCCCACTAACCTTCTTGTAAACACAAGGTTCATCTTCATTTTGAACAAATCCATACTCTTTTACAATTTCATCAAAACGGATATTCCATCTCCTAGAGGCTTGCTTTAATCCATAAATGGATCGACGTAATTTACATATCTTGCTAACATTTCCTGGACTGACAAAACCTTTAGGTTGTGTCATGTACACATCCATATCTTCTTCAAGGCTTCCATTAAGGAAGGCTGTTTTGACATCCATTTGCCAGATTTCATAATCATGGAATGTTGCAATAGCAAGCAAAATCCTTATGGACTTGACCATAACCACTGGTGAGAAAGTTTCATCATAGTCAATACCATGAATTTGTTTGAAACCTTTCGCAACCAGTCTTGCTTTATAGGTCTGAACATTTCCATCCATGTCAGTTTTCTTCTTGAAAACCCATTTGCACCCTATGGGTTTTACCCCTTCAGGTGGATCAACCAAAGTCCATACTTGGTTTTCGTACATGGATTCCATCTCGGATTTCATGGCTTCTAGCCATCTCTTAGATTCTGGACTGCTCATAGCATCTTGGTATGTGAGAGGCTCATCTTCATCTATGAGCATCAAATCACCACATTGAGTCAAAAGAAATCCATATCTCTCTAGCTCATGGCAAATTCTACCAGTTCTACGAACAACCTGTGTTTGTTGAGCATTATCATTATCTTGCTCTTGTTCCACTTCAGGTTCAATGCTATTTTGTGGTTCTCGATCTTCATCGAGGTCTATAGTTCTCCCACTGTTTCTTTTGGAAACAAAATCTCTTTCCATGAAGATAGCGTCTCGAGCAATAAACACTTTTTACTCAGAAGGACTATAAAAGTAATACGCCTTTGTTTTTTTAGGGTATCCCACAAAATTGCACTCTTCAGATTTAGGTCCAAGCTTGTCAGATGCTTGACGTTTCACAAACGCCTTGCATCCCCAAACTTTCATAAAGCTCATGCTTGACCGTTTATCCTCCCATATCTCATATGGAGTCTTTTGAACCTTCTTAGTAGGAACACGGTTAAGTGTGAAAGCCGATGTTTCTAGAGCGTAACCCCAGAAACTAATTGGAAGATCTGCATGACTCATCATCGATCGCACCATGTCCAACAAAGTGCGATTTCTCCTCTCTGAAACTCCATTCCATTGAGGTGTACCTGGTGGAGTGAGTTGTGATACAATACCACACTCCTTTAAATAATCTTTAAACTCTGTGCTCAAGTATTCTCCTCCACGATCAGATCGTAAGATTTTAATACTTGCACCTCCACCAATTTGCTTCTCTACTTCAGCCTTGTATTCTTTGAACTTTTCAAAAGAATCGGATTTATTCTTCATAAGATATACATATCCATATCTACTGAAATCATCAGTAAATGTTATAAAGTAGTAGTAGCCTCCTCTAGCCATCACACTATGTATTAGCTCCAGACGTTCAGTGGCCCTTTGACCCTTACCAGTGAAAGGGGTTTTAGTCATCTTACCAAGCAAACAAGATTCGCATTCTTGGTATGATTCAAAATCAAACTTATCCAAGTATCCATCCTTATGTAACTTGGATATGCGTTTCTCATTTATATGGCCTAGACGACAATGCCAGAGATATGTTTGATTTGAGTCATTAACTTTAAGTCGTTTGTTTTCTATATTACAAACAGGATTATCTAAGTCAAGAACATATAAACCATTAAACAAACGCGCAACACCATAGGTTAAATCATTCAAAGCAAAAGAGCAACTGTTGTTCTTTATTGTAAACGAAAAACCTTTCTTGTCCAAACAAGAAACAGAAATAATGTTTTTGCGAATCGCAGGCACGTAATAACAATTCTCCAGTTCTAAAACTAGCCTAGAGAGCAAAGATAAATAATAGGTTCCTACAGCTAAAGCAGCAACTCTTGCTCCATTACCAACTCGTAGGTCCATTTCTCCTTTAGCCAATGTCCTACTTCTCTGCATTTCTTGCACATTTATACAAATGTGAGCAGCACATCCAGTATCCAATACCCAAGATGTAGAAATAGACAGATTGACTTCTGTAACATATATATCTGAAGTAGAGGCTTGCTCAGCCCTCTTCTTCTTCAGATCTTCTGTCAGCTTATCCTTCTCAAGGACTGATCGTACGGATAATGTGTTTGTGTTGTTTGTCATTACTTGGTATCTACAATGTTAAAAGCACAAAATAAACATTAGATTGTCTGAGTTATTTATTATGTTTAAATGATTATGATATATTCATAATATATCTCCCACTATTTTTATCAAATTAATAGCCCTTACTACTAATTTGGAAAGAATATCCCATAATTCTTTCTAGTGAGCCAAGATCCATATTTCGTCATGTCTTAAGTCAACCACTGGAAGTCCTTAAAAAATGATTATTTAGGTAGACAACAGTTGTCAATTATATCATATATAATTCTTGGATAGATTGGTGAACAACGATTGATCTTATCTATCTAATAGACTTTTTACGAAACTCTATGCTTCTAAGTTCATAATGGTTGAATATAACCGTTTATTTTCACCTTATTATGACGACTCAGTTAAGTTAGACCCAATGATACAAAGGCCGAATATAACCGTTTATATTCGCCGCATCTCACCACGATAGATAGGAGTCCCCTGCCACTGACAGTCTTTTCCCTAATCGATCTAGGATTCGATGAGTTTTCATTCATTGGAAAGCATCCGAGTAAAACTTAATATTTTATTAAGGGGTTTTTAAAAATTTACGACGATCATGATCACATCATAAAGAGATCCTCAATTTTTCCTTGAACCAAATATTTCAAATTGATATCTTAAATTGTTCATTTCCCAGGTAGATGGAGGATACCAGTGGTCACACTTAAAACCCATAAGCCTTACGAATACGCATATCCGTTTTTGTCAGAAAATCCCAATTATAGATCTCAAAAATTCATATTTAATTCCATGTTTTAAAAATCCATATTTCATAAACACAAGAATCTAATGATCGTTTGTTAATTTTAAAATCTTAAATCGTTACAGATTTTATCTTGAGTCGTTACAGATTTTATCTTGTTTAAACAAGCATGGCATGGGTGTCGTATATAATACATACATCATTCCAACGCATACATATCTACACATGCATTCATATATATATATATATATATATATATATATATATATATATATATATATATATATATATATATATATATATGTACAGTGCGTAAATTAAACGTGTTTGGTTATGGCTCCATCCTATGCGATATTTCCAAGCTAATGGAAATATCAAGTTCAATCTATGGTGGTTTCAAATACTACACTATTACATGTCTTTATCTTCTTCATTGCTCCATCATCTGGATTGCCTCCTAGCTTCCTTGCTTCCAAGTCTCCATTGAACAATTACATTGAATAATAAATAAATCTATTCTAATGAAATTACAAGAAGAACTCGAGTTACATTCGAGATTAACAATTACAATGAATAAACGACATGCAAGTCATATTTAAAAACCAAAACCATAAATCAAAACCACTATCCTATGGGTCTTTAGGCCATAACCATCCACCACGCTATCATATAACACATGTAATATATCTCAGATTATATAAACATATCATATAATCATATATAACAAGTTTCAAAATTTCAGAAAATCAAATAAATTTCAGAAAATAATAAATCGCCGTTTTGGAGCCTGTAACGACATCGAATGGCTTACAGACGCCAAGCTGACAAAGTCAGTATTTCTCAGTGACATGATTCCAGTCAGAAAAAACATATTATTTGTGAAAATCGGACACTGGACACAGATTTCAAAAAATCTACAGAAGCCGTTTCAGAATTCGTATCGAATACGATTCCCATAACAAGAACAAACATGTATCATATACATACAGCAATACACACAATCATCCCATGATTATACAACACATGAATATCATATATTCAAAATCATATAAAACATATATATCAATATATAGCCATGGCATATCATATACATGTTTACATACATCGAAAAACTGTTAAACACATAACCAAATCATCCCATTATACACGTAGCTCTGATACCATTGAAGGGTTTTGGGCATGTAAACGCAGCGGAATTAACGTAAAAACAATAAAAATCGAAATCCCATCGCAGGATCCATGTATAACGTTGGATGATTATGGAGAATAAGATGTGTACCTTATTAAAGCTTTCCTATGGATGATTATAGAGGTCCAAAAGCGATGAATCACAGCAGCCCCTTCTTCAAGAACTGCTCTCTAATGGTATCCACACGAACGTCGTATCGTCTAACGATCACCGGAGTTAGGTACTAGCCTGTTTCTGCCTCTTTGTTTCTCTCTTTCTCTAGTCTCTCAAAACGTAGAGCTGCTAGGGTTTTTCTTAAAACCGAAATTATGAAAAACTTAACCCTAAACTATACATCCTTATGTATATATAGGGGAGAGAGAGACTTGTGCCAAAATCCTAATCTGATTGGACCTTTTAAAACCCATTCAGATTTCGGATTTATATTATTATTAAATTCGAATTCTAATATGTATATAATTAATCAAGTCTCACTTAATTAATTAAATAAATAAATTCGAATAATAATAATTATTAAATTCGAATTCTAATATGTATATAATTAATCAAGTCTCACTTAATTAATTAAATAAATAAATTCTAATAATAATAATAACAGTATTTAAATTCATAATTTAAATAACACTCCGTTTAAACGTTCTTTGTATGTGACCCTTTAGGTTATTATTACGTTGGCAATAATTTTATTTTCTAATAATAAAATTATAAATAATGAGCGGCATCTAGTAATACATCATTGCTACCCAAGTAATAATAATAAATCGTGATTCGATAAAACCTTTCATGATTAATGTTTCCGTGTAATATAAACTCTTTAACCTTATATTATAGATCAAACTCGAGGCATGTATTGTGTCATCATCTTCAACATTTAATCTGGGTTTACTTGATCCATGAGTAGACTATGAAACAAATCATTATTTGAGCACGACCATGCATTTTATAGTCTCACTCAATCAAGAGGCCAATAATATCTCTCCTAATTATAGGAGGGTTAAATCCTTTATCTATCATTCATATTTCTCATACGACTCATGATATACCCGATGTCCACTTTTATCATTACCCGGTCAAAGGTAACTTTTAATGTAGTCAAAGTATATTAATCCTCGTATAGAAATATAATGATCTCAAGTCAGAGTATCATTACACCATTATCACTGTGAGTCTTTCTTAGGACATTATTAAACATGAAGAATCTCACTGTGGGTCTGTCCAGTACCATGTACTCCTACATGTACCTATGTATTGACTTTAATATCCCCATACTTATAACCAATGAGATGTGGTTATCTGTCAAACAACATACTAGTCTATTTATATATTATTATTGTCCTATAATAATAATACTCGACTAGGGACCTTTAAGAATATGATATATTATATAATCTCAAGTTCAAGTCATGTACTCAAACTATATAATGTGTATCATGATTCTAAGGACATTTATTATGCTAACAAATATATCGCAGTACTTTAAAGTCATAATAAATACGTTTATTGAATAATCAAATGACATAAAGGTTTATTAAAAGAAACATTGTATTGCCTCTAGGGCACCTTCACTAACACCTACTGGGCTTATTTTAGAACTTGAGAATTGTTTTTACGTGCCTGCAATTTGCAGAAATATTATTTCAGTTTCTTGTTTGGACAAGAAAGGTTTTACTTTTTTAATTCAGAATAAATGTTGTTCCTTTTCTTTGAATAATGTTACCTATGGGGTTGCACGTTTGTTTAACGGTTTATATATTCTTGATTTAGACACTCATATCTATAATGTGAATAACAAATGTCTTAAGACTAATGACTCAAATCAAACATACCTTTGGCACTGTCGTTTAGGCCATATAAATGAGAAGCGCATTTCCAAGTTACATAAAGATGGATACTTGGATAAGTTTGATTTTGAATCATACGAAGCATGTAAACCCTGTCTCATTGGAAAAATGACTAAAGCTCCTTTTACTAAACAAGGTGAAAGGGCCACTGAACGATTAGAACTAATACATAGTGATGTATGTGGTCCTATGCGTACTATGGCAAGAGGTGGCTTTTACTCATTTATCACGTTTACTGATGATTTCAATAGATATGTGTTACGGATCAAAATCAGGCGAATTTGATGTGTGGTTACTGCTAGGGTTTGAGAGAGAGCTTCGAGCTTTTATGACTGCGTTAACGTTTCGTGACTACCTCGGGTCCTCGTTAACTGCCTACGTATCTCAATGGGTGTGAGAATCAAGTCAATAAAACGTAGTTCTAATGTTGAGGGGTTAGGCCCTTTATATAGGCGCACGGAGGCCTTGGAGTCATATTAGAATTAGGAGACTTGGAGGCCAAGTCTCCTAGTGATAGAGTTGTTCAAACCTTGTACGAATGAGAGCTCTTCTTGTTGGGTTCCGAGGCATAAAACGCAGCGGATAAATGTAAATATAACGAAAAAATCGGAACCCAATTCCAGGATCATGTATAAGATTGGACGGATTATGGTGATAATCGAATCATACCTATTACGATCTTGAATGTCACGAACTCAACGGAGATCCTTGCTATCACGACTTGTGTCTTCCTCTCGAAAACACCTCTATGGTATCCACACGAGCACCTTCAAGAGCGTCTCACGATCTTGATTACGGAGTGGATGTACTAGCAAACCTTTGATAATTCGAATTGTCTTCCTGCCTCCTGCCTCTTTGCTGCCTCTTCTAGGGTTTTTCTATAAAAACGTGTTAAGCCTCTTAACCCTACATTATCTATTTATAATGTTTGGTTAACAGGCCCATAGCAGCAAAACCTAACCCATGTAGGTCTAGGATTAAAATAATAAAACGAATTTTATTATTTAATTAATAACTAAGTCATACTTAATTATTATGGGCAGAAATACAATTCTAATTTGAATTTATATTATCTCAATTAATTAAGTCTCACTTAATTAATATAATAAAATTCAAATAATTATCAATTAATTTAAATCTATAATTTAAATTAACTATTCCTCTAAGTGCTCTTTTCGTATGACCCTATAGGCTATTATTTAATTGGCAATAATTTTATTTTCTAATAAAATTATAAACAATGAGCGGCATCTAGTAATACATCATTGCTACCCAATTAAACAATAATTAAATCGTGATTCGATAAAACCTTTCATGATAAATGTTTCCGTGTAATATAATCTCTTTAACCAAATATATTATAGATTAAACTCGAGGCATGTGTTTAGTCATCCTCTTCAACATTTAATCCGGGTTTACTTGATCCATGAGTAGACTATGGAAAAACAAATCATTATTTGAGCACGGCCATGCATTTTATAGTCTCACGCAATCAAGAGGCCAATAATATCTCTCCTAATTATAGGAGGGTTAAATCCTTTATCTATCATTCATATTTCTCATACGACTCATGATATACCCGATATCTACTTTTATCATTACCCGGTCAAAGGTAACTTTTAATGTAGTCAAAGTATATTAATCCTCGTATAGAAATATAATGATCTCAAGTCAGAGGATCATTACATCATTATCACTGTGAGTCTTTCTTAGGACATTATTAAATATGAAAAATCTCACTGTGGGTATGTCCAGTACCATGTACTCCTACATGTACCTATATATTGACTTTAGTATCCCCATACTTATAACCAATGAGATGTGATTATCTGTCAAACAACATACTAGTCTATTTATATATTATTATTGTCCTATAATAATAATACTCGACTAGGGACCTTTAAGAATATGATATATTATATAATCTCAAGTTCAAGTCATGTACTTAAACTATACAATGTGTATCATGATTCTAAGGACATTTATTATGCTAACAAATATATCGCAGTAATTAAAGTCATAATAAATATGTTTATTGAATAATCAAATGACATAAAGGTTTATTAAAAGAAATATTGTATTGCCTCTAGGGCACCTACACTAACAATCGCCCACTTGCACTAGAGCCAATCACCCATGTATCTAATACCCATGGAACTAGTGTGACCGTCGTGCTTCTTCTGCGACAAGCCTTTGGTCAGTGGGTCTGCAATGCTATCATTTGTGTGTACTTTACATATGTGTATGTCACCCCTTTCATTAATTTCTCGAATGAGGTGATATCTTCTGAGTATATGTTTGGTTCGGGAGTGAGCTCTAGGTTCTTTAGCCTGTGCAATGGCTCCATTATTATCGTAGTATAGATCAATGGGATCTGCAATCGATGGAACCACTCCCAAATCAGTAATGAATTTTCGAATCCAAACAGCCTCCTTAGCCGCTTCACAAGCTGCAATGTACTCAGCCTCCATTGTAGAATCAGCTACTGTTTCTTGTTTTGAACTCTTCCAACTTACAGCACCTCCGTTTAGACAAAACACAAAACCAGACTGTGATACAGTATCATCCCTGTCTGTTTGGAAACTTGCATCAGTGTAACCTTTTACAACCAGTTTCTCCTCTCCTCCATACACCAAGAATGAATCTTTAGTCGTTTTCAAGTACATTAGAATATTCTTGACAGCCGTCCAGTGACCTTCACCTGGATTACATTGGTATCTGCTCGTCATGCTTAAAGCATACGAAACATCTGGGCGAGTACATACCATTGTATACATGATAGATCCAATTGCTGAGGCATATGGAACCTTACTCATGCGGTCCGTGTCATCCAATGATTTCGGACACTGATCTTTAGAGATCGTTATCCCTTGAGACACGGGGACATATCCCCTTTTTGCATTTTGCATACCAAAACGATGCAAAACCTTATCGATGTATGTACTCTAACTTAGACCGATCATCCTTCTAGATCTATCCCTATAGATCCTCATTCCTAGAATGTAGGATGCATCTCCTAAGTCTTTTATAGAGAAGTTTCTTCCTAACCAAATCTTAACATCCTTGAGAGAAGGTATGTCATTCCCCATTAGTAATATGTCATCAACATATAGTACTATGAATGCCACATGGCTCCCACTAACCTTCTTGTAAACACAAGGTTCATCTTCGTTTTGAACAAATCCATACTCTTTGACTGTTTCATCAAAACGAATATTCCATCTCCTAGAGGCTTGCTTCAATCCATAAATGGGTCGACGTAATTTACATACCTTGCTAACATTCCTTGGATCGACAAAACCTTCAGGTTGTGTCATGTACACATCCTCATCAAGGGTTCCATTAAGGAAAGCTGTTTTGACATCCATTTGCCAGATTTCATAATCATGGAATGCTGCAATAGCAAGCAAAATCCTTATGGACTTGACCATAGCCACTGGTGAGAAAGTTTCATCATAGTCAATACCATGAATTTGTCTGAAACCTTTTGCAACCAGCCTTGCTTTATAGGTCTGAACATTTCCATCCATGTCAGTTTTCTTCTTGAAAACCCACTTGCACCCTATTGGTTTTACCCCTTCAGGTGGATCAACCAAAGTCCATACTTGGTTTTCATACATGGAATCCATCTCGGATTTCATGGCTTCTAGCCATCTCTTAGAGTCTGGACTGATCATAGCATCTTGGTATGTGAGAGGCTCATCTTCATCTATGAGCATCAAATCACCACATTTGAGTCAAGAGAAATCCATATCTCTCTGGCTCATGGCGAATTCTACCAGTTCTACGAACAACCTGTGTTTGTTGAGCATTATCATTATCCTGCTCTTGTTCCACTTCAGGTTCAATGCTATTTTGTGGTTCTCGATCTTCATCGAGATCTATAGTTCTCCCACTATTTCTTTTGGAAACAAAATCTCTTTCCATGAAAACAGCATCTCGAGCAATAAACACTTTCTGCTCAGAGGGACTATAAAAATAATACGCCTTTGTTTCTTTAGGGTATCCCACAAAATTGTACTCTTCAGATTTAGGTCCAATCTTGTCAGATACTTGACGATTCACAAACGCCTTGCATCCTCAAACTTTCATAAAGCTCATGCTTGACCGTTTCTCCTCCCATATCTCATATGGAGTCTTTTGAACCTTCTTAGTAGGAACACGGTTAAGTGTGAAAGCCGTTGTTTCTATAGCGTAACCCCAGAAACTAATTGGAAGATCTGCATGACTCATCATCGATCGCACCATGTCCAACAAGGTGCAATTTCTCCTCTCTGAAACTCCATTCCATTGAGGTGTACCTGGTGGAGTGAGTTGTGATACAATACCACACTCCTTTAAATAATCTTTAAATTCTGTGCTCAAGTATTCTCCTCCACGATCAGATCGTAAGACTTTAATACTTGCGCCTCCGCCAATTTGCTTCTCTACTTCAGCCTTGTATTCTTTGAACTTTTCAAAAGAATCAGATTTATTCTTTATAAGATATACATATCCATATCTACTGAAATCATCAGTAAATGTTATGAAGTAGTAGTAGCCTCCTCTAGCCATCACACGCATTGGGCCACATACATCACTATGTATTAGCTCTAGACGTTCAGTGGCCCTTTTACCCTTACCAGCGAAAGGGGCTTTAGTCATTTTACCAAGCAAACAAGATTCGCATTCATGGTATGATTCAAAATCAAACTTATCCAAGTATCCATCCTTATGTAATTTGGATATGCGTTTCTCATTTATATGGCCTAGACGACAATGCCAGAGGTATGTTTGATTTGAGTCATTAACTTTAAGTCGTTTATTTTCTATATTATAGACAGGATTATCTAAGTCAAGAACATATAAACCATTAAACAAACGCGCAACACCATAGGTTAAATCATTCAAAGAAAAAGAGCAACTATTGTTCCTTATTGTAAACGAAAAACCTTTCTTGTCCAAACAAGAAACAGAAATAATGTTTCTGCGAATCGCAGGCACGTAATAACAATTTTCCAGTTCTAAAACAAGCCCAGAGGGCAAAGATAAATAATAAGTTCCTACAGCTAAAGCAACAACTCTTGCTCCATTGCCAACTCGTAGGTCCATCTCTCCTTTAGCCAATGTCCTACTTCTCTACATTTCCTGCACATTTATACAAATGTGAGCAGCACATCCAGTATCCAATACCCAAGATGTAGAAATAGACAGATTGACTTCTATAACATATATACCTGAATTAGAAGCTTGCTCAGCCCTCTTCTTCTTCAGATCCTCCAAGTAAACTGAACAGTTTCTCTTCCAGTGACCAGTTTTGTTACAGTAGTGACATTCACCCTTAACGACCCCACCTTTAGGCTTTAAAGCCTGTTTAGGACCTGACTTTGGCTTGGGTGTAGAATCAGATCATGTCTTCTTCTTACCCTTCCACTTGCCTTTCCCTTTTGCCTTACCTTTATTGCCCACCATCAGTATGGGAGCAGGTTCAGCCGTCCTCATGTTGGTCTCATATGTTCTCAACATAGCCAACAATTCAGTAGGTGTTTTGTCAAATTCATTCATATTGTAGTTTATAACAAATTGAGTGAATTTGTTGTTCAAAGAATTCATGATTAGGTCAATACCAATTTCCTGAATTAACGGGAAACCCAAAGTTTCAAGGTACTCAATGTAACCAATCATCTTCAAAACATGTGGGCCAACTGGTTCACTTGCCCCTTGTTTGCAATTAAAGAGTGACTTACTCGTGTTGAACCTTTCTTGACGAGTTTGGCTTGCAAACATGCTTTGCAAGTGCTCATTAATAGTATATGCATCCATATGCACATGCTGTCTTTGAAGCTCAGCACTCATAGTTTCCAACATAAGACATGCAACATCAGTTGCATCATTCTCATCCTTTGTATGGGCCGCTCGTTCCTCAACAGTAGTGCCCTCAGGAAGGGGACCTGCCGGAGGAATATCAATGACATGAAGCTTGCGCTCTTGTCTGAGGACAATCCTCAAATTCCTCTGCCAGTCTAGGAAGTTATTTCCTCCTGTCAGCTTATCCTTCTCAAGGACTGATCGTACGGATAGTGTGTTTGTGTTGTTTGTCATTATCTACAATGATAAAAGCACAAAATAAACATTAGATTGTCTGAGTTATTTATTATGTTCAAATGATTATGATATATTCATAATATATCTCCCACTATTTTTATCAAATTAATAGCCCTTACTATTAATTTGGAAAGTATATCCCATAATTCTAGTGAGCCAAGATCCATATTTCGTCATGTCTAAAGTCAACCACTGGAAGTCCTTAAAAATGATTATTTAGGTAGACAACAATTGTCAATTATATCATATATAATTCTTGGATAGTTTGGTGAACAACGATTGATCTTATCTATCTAATAGACTTTTAACCAAACTCTATGCTTCTAAGTTCATAATGGTTGAATATAACCGTTTATTTTCACCTTATTATGACGACTCAGTTAAGTTAGACCCAATGATACAACGGCCGAATATAACCGTTTATATTCGTCGCATCTCACCACGATAGATAGGAGTCCCCTGTCACTGACAGTCTTTCCCCTAATCGATCTAGGATTCGATGAGTGTTCATTCATTGGAAAGCATCCGATTAAAACTTAATATTTTGTTAAGGGGTTTAGAAAATTTACGACGATCATGATCACATCATGAAGAGATCCTCAATTTTTCCTTGAACCAAATACTTCAAATTGACATCTTAAATTGTTCATTTCCCAGGTAGATGGATGATACCAGTGGTCACACTTAAAACCCATCAGCCTTACGAATACGCATATCCGCTTTTGTCAGAAAATCCCAATTATAGATATCAAAAATTCATATTCAATTCCGTGTTTTAAAAATCCATATTTCATAAACACAAGAATCTCATGATCGTTTGTTAATTTTAAAATCTTAAATCGTTACAGATTTTATCTTATTTAGCATGACAAGCATGGCATGGGTGACGTATCTAATACATACATACATGATTAATCAAATTAAAGCATGCATCATTAACTATTCTACACTACCATTCATACATCAATATGTAAAGTGCAGTATGTAAACGTGCTTGGTTATGACCCCTTTCCTATGTGATCCTTTCGAGCTAATGAAAGGATCAAAGTCAATCTATAGTGGTAATATATAAATACAATTACATGTCTTCATTCTTCTTGTATCCATGGGTGCTTGCTCCTCTTCTTGGATCATCCATCAATCTTTAAGTACATTACATGGAATAATTGAATACAACCTATACTAATGTACTTACATAAGAAAACTCGAGTTACATTCGAGGTTTAGCAATTACAAGAATGAAGAAAACGACATGCAAGTCATATTTATAAAACCAAAACCAAAACCATTAATCTAGGGGTCTGAAGGCCATAACCAGCACCAAGCTCAAGTACACAAAAAAATGAAAAAATATTGCGGGGGTCCGGGGGCGGCAGCCCCTGGGTGGGATCCGGGGCGGCAGTCCCGGGCGGGGTCCTGGGGCTGCAGCCCCGGGCTGGGGTCGAGGCATAAAATGCAGCGGATAAACGTAAATATAACGAAAAAATCGGAACCCAATTCCAGGATCATGTATAAGATTGGACGGATTATGGTGATAATCGAATCATACCTATTACGATCTTGAATGTCACGAACTCAACGGAGATCCTTGCTATCACGACTTGTGTCTTCCTCTCGAAAACACCTCTATGGTATCCACACGAGCACCTTCAAGAGCGTCTCACGATCTTGATTACGGAGTGGATGTACTAGCAAACCTTTGATAATTCGAATTGTCTTCCTGCCTCCTGCCTCTTTGCTGCCTCTTCTAGGGTTTTTCTGTAAAAATGTGTTAAGCCTCTTAACCCTACATTATCTATTTATAATGTTTGGTTAACAGGCCCATAGCAGCAAAACCTAACCCATGTAGGTCTAGGATTAAAATAATAAAATGAATTTTATTATTTAATTAATAACTAAGTCATACTTAATTATTATGGCCAGAAATACAATTCTAATTTGAATTTATATTATCTCAATTAATTAAGTCTCACTTAATTAATATAATAAAATTCAAATAATTATCAATTAATTTAAATCTATAATTTAAATTAACTATTCCTCTAAGTGCTCTTTGCGTGTGACCCTATAGGCTATTATTTAATTGGCATTAATTTTATTCTCCAATAAAATTATAAACAATGAGCGCATCTAGTAATACATCATTGCTACCCAATTAAACAATAATTAAATCGTGATTCGATAAAACCTTTCATGATAAATGTTTCCGTGTAATATAATCCCTTTAACCAAATATATTATAGATTAAACTCGAGGCATGTGTTTAGTCATCCTCTTCAACATTTAATCCGGGTTTACTTGATCCATGAGTAGACTATGGAAAAACAAATCATTATTTGAGCACGGCCATGCATTTTATAGTCTCACGCAATCAAGAGGCCAATAATATCTCTCCTAATTATAGGAGGGTTAAATCCTTTATCTATCATTCATATTTCTCATACGACTCATGATATACCCGATGTCCACTTTTCTCATCACCCGGTCAAAGGTAACTTTTAATGTAGTCAGAGTATATTAATCATCGTATAGAAATATAATGATCTCAAGTCAGAGGATCATTACACCATTATCACTGTGAGTCTTTCTTATGACTTTATTAAACATGAAGAATCTCACTGTGGGTCTGTCCAGTACCATGTACTCCTACATATACCTATGCATTGACTTTAGTATCCCCATACTTATAACCAATGAGATATGGTTATCTGTCAAACAACATACTAGTCTATTTATGTATTATTATTGTCCTATAATAATAATACTCGACTAGGGACCTTTAAGAATATGATATATTATATAATCTCAAGTTCAAGTCATGTACTTAAACTATACAATGTGTATCATGATTCTAAGGACATTTATTATGCTAACAAATATATCGCAGTAATTAAAGTCATAATAAATATGTTTATTGAATATTCAAATGACATAAAGGTTTATTAAAAGAAATATTGTATTGCCTCTAGGGCACCTACACTAACACTTCTCACGTTTGGGTTTCTAGATCCCTCTAGGATGAAGGCCTCCACCAGGCTTCTTGGGCCTCAATGAGCCTTTATTAATTAATTACGAAATTAATTAATAACATGGGCTTACTGGGCCTATAGCTTCCACAGAGCTTGTGGGCTGGATTTACAAATCCAGTTGATCCTTGGATTACAAATCCAACTGATCCTAGGATTTATTTCCCTAGTTTGTTTCATGGGCCCAGGCCTTTGGACCATAACAGGTCTATTTAATGTCCTCAGGGTTATTTTTGCCCATATCATTTGCCCCCCAACTTTTGGGAAAACTTCGCGAGTTTTCGTAAAAGTTTTACAAGGGTTCTAGTGCTTTTTTCTGGTCTTTTGACTTGTTTCAATCAATTTTACCATGTTTTTTTGGGCTCAGGCCTTTTATTTTTAATTCTTTTGAAGAATTAATGCTAAATAAATTGGTCCCCAAAGGACTTTTGTTCTTGGCTATCTTGCCAAAGATATTTTTCAAAAATTCTGCCCTGGATCGACCTAGAGGGTCGAGGTCGATTTCGACCTCGATCGAAGTCGAACTAGGCTTCAAAACAACCCCCAAGTCGAAACTCTGTATTTCAGGTCGAATTCGACTTCGTTTGAGGTCGATTTCGACTTCGTTTGTGGTTGAAGTCGAACCGCAAGGTTGAAGTCGATTTCGACATCGATCGAAGTCGAAGAAAAGCTTGTTTTTAGTATGAGGTCGATTTGTATACTTGAGGTCGATTTCGACCTGGATTGAAGTCGATTTAGGCCTCAAATATCCTTGAAATCAAAATTTCTAGGGGCCTCTTGGCTTTGTAATTTTCGACTAGGATTGAAGTCAAATTAGACCTCAAATATCCTTGAAGTCGAAATTATTGAGGGCCTCCTGGCTTTGTAATTTTCAACTAGGATTGAAGTCGAATTAGACCTCAAAACTCTTTGAAGTCGAAGTTCTTATTAAGTACCTTTAAAATTTTGAGATAGCTCCTATCTCGAACCTTATCTCGAATTTCGACTTGAAGTTCGAGATAGGTTTTCAGGAGTAAAAGTTTGAAATTTCCAAGTCTGGGAAAACTTTCGACTTGGCGCCTATCTCGAACTTTATCTCGAATTTCGACTTAGTGTCTATCTCGAACTTTATCTCGAATTTCGACTTGAAGTTTGAGATAGGTTTTCAGGAATTTTTATGTACCCACAGGTATTTTTTTAAATATTTCCTAATAATTTAAGAATTTTTATGTACCCACAGGTATTTTTCTTAATTATTCCTAATAATTTAGGAATTATTTGTGTACCCACAGGTATTTTTTTTAATTATTCCTAATAATTTAGAAATTTTCATGTACCCACAAGTATTTTTCTTAATTATTCCTAATAATTTAGGAATTTTCATGTACCCACAGGTATATTTTCTAATTATTCCTAATAATTTAAGAATTTTCATGTACCCACAGGTATTTT
The DNA here is from genome assembly GCA_028671895.1 of Oenanthe sinensis. Taxonomy (NCBI): domain Eukaryota; kingdom Viridiplantae; phylum Streptophyta; class Magnoliopsida; order Apiales; family Apiaceae; genus Oenanthe; species Oenanthe sinensis. The sequence continues at coordinate 28,137,542 of CM053799.1, read as the reverse complement.
TCGTAATTATTCCTAATAATTTAGGAATTTTCATGTACCCACAGGTATATTTTCTAATTTTTTCCTAATATTTTAGGAATTATTTATGTACCCATAGGTATTTAATTATTCCTAACTTCAAAATTCTTTGAAGTTGAAGTTTTTATCAAGTACTTTCAAAATTTCGAGATAGCTCCTATCTCGAACCTTATCTTGAATTTTGACTTGAACTTCGAGATAAGTTTTCAGGAGTAAAAGTTTGAAATTTCCAAGTCTGGGAAAGCTTTCGACTTAGCACCTATCTCGAACTTTATCTCGAATTTCGACTTAGTGTCTATCTCGAACTTTATCTCGAATTTCGACTTGAAGTTCGAGATAGGTTTTCAGGAATTTTTATGTACCCACAGGTATTTTTTTTAATTATTTCCTAATAATTTAGGAATTTTTATGTACCCACAAGTATTTTTCTTAATTATTCCTAATAATTTAGGAATTATTTATGTACCCACAGGTATTTTTCCTAATTATTCCTAATAATTTAGGAATTTTCATATACCCACAGGTATTTTTCTTAATTATTCCTAATAATTTAGGAATTTTCATGTACCCACAAGTATATTTTCTAATTATTCCTAATAATTTAGGAATTTTCATGTACCTACAAGTATTTTTCTTAATTATTCATAATAATTTAGGAATTTTCATGTACCCACATGTATTTTTCTTAATTATTCCTAATAATTTAGGAATTTTCATGTACCCACAGGTATTTTTCTTAATTATTCCTAATAATTTAGGAATTTTCAACTTTAGTGAAGCATTTGTAAGCTTTCAAACTTCAGGGGAGTAATCGTGAGTTTTGTCAAACTTGGGTGACCAAACTGCTAAATGGTCACCCAAGTATCTTTCTCTCTCCTCCGACCTCATTTGAGGTCGAATTATGACTTGATTTTATCTCCAGCTCGAAACTTTTCCAGCCCGATGGTTTCGAGCTGGCTTGAGGTCATTGAGCCCTACAGGGTTTGAGGTCGATGAGCTCATTTCGGCCCTTAGCTCGAATTGTGCTTCCAAGGGGCTGGTCTGTCAAGACCTTAAAGACGTGCACCTGGAAGTATGGGCATAGCTTTCTTGAAGCAAATTTCTCAATTTTTTGAGTTATTCAACTCTGCGCCATGCAGAATCTTACTAACATAACTGATGGGTTTCTAGGCCTTGGTTTCCTCCAGTGTTTAATTTCTTGGGGAATCCTTTATCCTTACCCAGGCCCCTCAAGGCTTTGCCGTTTTCTATTCATGTTAGCCATGCGTGGCTTTTATCTTTTATTCTCGTACCTTGAACCCCTTCAGTACTCGGCACTCTTATTACGTTCATGCATTCTCTTTTGCATTTATACGTTATGTGCCTTGGTACAAAGTTGTTTTAGTGTTTAGTAGTAACATAACAAGAGAGTTCGAGGATACTAAATAAACTTTCATTAAAATATCTCGAAGTATATCTTCAAGTCAAAGAGGGTTCTACCCTGACATAATAACAAGCTATTTTCCCCTTGGGGTAAAAACTTCTTGGTTCCTAGTGGTTCCATAGAACCTTATTCCTATTTAATAATCCTTAATATAACTCCTGAAGGAGTTGCCTACTACTTCCACGTATCCGCGTCTTCGATCAGGAGTACTTGCCCCCCGACTCCGTCGGACCTTAACGAGGCTACATTGAAGGAAATTTACGGAGGTACGGAAGCGTAATATTACAATTATTTGCCGTAAAACCATATATATGATCGCATATAATCATATAAAACCGAGATGGAATCGAAACCTTACCTTTAAAGCGATCCAAGTGTGTGAACAAGAGATCCTAGCAGCTACTTCTCAGAGTGTGAAGTACTCTACCTGTATCCACCAAGAATTCTTCCTTTGATGAAGATCTTCAAATAATTTCTAAAACTTATTTTAGAGAGAAAAGAGAGAGAGAGATGAAGGCTAGTGTTTTCTCCAAAAACTAAAAGTTCACCCTAAAAGTTCACCCCTCTAGAATGAAGCATCTCATTCTATTTATAGGACTATCCTAGGGTTTTTCCATAAATAATATATCAATATATATTATTATATTAAACCCCATATTTTATAAAATGCTTTAATAATAATTAAAACTATTTTAATCATCATTTCCTTTTTCTAAACTATTTAGAAAATAATTCTCTCTCTCATAATTTAAATCTTTTCATCAAAGAAAATATTCTTTTATGGTGTGACCATGTAGGTTCAATATTAAGCCGGTAGTAGAAATAAATAATAATAAACTTTTTATTTATTATTTATATGAATTCTAATAATTCATTAAATATAATTAACTGATTAATTATATTTATTCTACATCGTGAGTGATGCTTCTCAACATATCGCGACTATCCGGATAATATGAATTCACTCCCAAGAACCTGTCAGTGACTAGTTACCGTACAATCAATTCCTTCCACCCTACAATATCCCGATTAAATACAAGGCATGGAACTCGTGTCAAGCCTATCAAGTTTAATCATATGTTTTCTTATTCATAATGCAAAGTTCATATTAATGCAAATTAGAAACTCCTTTCTAATTTCATTCACTCTGGCCAGAGATTCCAGAACTCGCATACTAAGAATAACATAGGATATTCTCTTCCTATACTGGAAGGGGTGGATCCTCTATTGACGTTAACTATCTTCATACACAAATCCCTATGCCCGGAATAGACCTAATGGATGTCCTTGAGACTAAGGACTAAACCAAAACATAGTTCATTATATACAAGATAACTTTAACGATCTCAAGTCTAAGGATACTTGCACAACTATCACTTAGTGAACAACTATTGACACATGAGTAAACTCCATTAGTTGTTCAATTTATCGAGTCACGTTCAGTGAACTTATTCCTTAATAAGCACCTACATACTAGCTATAGTGTCACCACACAAATGCCTATGAGAACAGACATCCTCCTTAAAGGAGCAAGCATAGTATGTACCAATCTTTGCGGATTCACTAACTTCCAATTAGTTATCCTATGATCAGGAACTGTTTAAGTCAAGAGTCATCATCTTCTAGATCTCACTATTATAATCTCATTATAATTCTAGAAGCTTCACTCTAAACTATGGAACATCTTATTTAAGACACTTTAAACAGATAAAGCCCGTAATAAAACAAATAAGTCTTTTATTAATATTAATGAAATCAAATAAGAATACAAGAAAGTTCTTCCTAACTCATCATACATGATTGGATTTAGGACAAACACTTTCAATCTCCCACTTGGACTAAAGCCAATTACCCTGGTATGTAATACCCATCTTCCTTTTATGACGATCAAAAAGAATCTGAGACAACGGCTTTGTAAGTGGGTCTGCTATATTGTTATGTGTGTCAACTCTCTCTATTTTGACATCTCCCCTTTCTATGATCTCCCTAATCAAATGAAAGCGCCGCAAAACATGTTTGGAATTTTTATGAGACCTAGGTTCCTTGGTTTGTGCTATTGCTGCATTGTTATCACAATACAATACAATAGGCTCCTCAACACTAGGAACAACTCCCAACTCAGAAACAAATTTCCTCATCCAAACGGCTTCTTTTGCAGCCTCACTTGCAGCTATATACTCTGCTTCCGCTGTGGAGTCAGCCGTTGTAGACTGTTTGGAACTCTTCCAACTAATCGCACCACCATTCAGAGTAAACACGTACCCTGACATAGATTTGCTATCATCACATTCTGATTGAAAACTAGAGTCGGTATAACCTTCTATTATCAACTCAGAACCACCAAAAACAAGAAAATTATCCTTAGTCCTTCGCAAGTACTTAAGGATGTTCTTTACTGCTTTCCAGTGATCTTCACCTGGATCGGACTGATATCTGCTCATCACACTGATTGAATGAGCAACATCAGGCCTAGTACATATCATCGCGTACATGATAGATCCTATTGCTGAAGCATAAGGAATCTTACTCATACGCTGTCTTTCCTCAGCTGTCTTAGGAGACATCTTCTCGGAAAGGGAAACTCCATGGCTCATCGGCATGAGACCTCTCTTGGAGTTTTCCATGCTAAATCTTTTCAGCACTTTCTCGATGTATGTACCCTGGGTAAGACCTATCATTCTTCTAGATCTATCTCTATAGATCTTTATACCGAGAATGTAGGATGCTTCTCCCAAGTCCTTCATAGTGAAGTTCTTTGATAGCCACACTTTGACTGATTGAAGCATCGGTATATCATTTCCTATAAGAAGTATGTCATCCACATACAACACAAGAAATGTTACCGCGCTCCCACTAACCTTCTTGTAGATACATGGTTCATCTATGTTTTTGATAAAACCAAACTCTTTGATTGTCTCATCAAAACGGATGTTCCATCTACGAGAAGCTTACCTCAATCCATATATGGTTCGTAGCAGCTTACACACTAGGTGTTCATTCCCTTTGGAAACAAAACCCTCTGGCTGTGTCATATACACTTCCTCTTCAAGTTTCCCATTGAGGAAGGCCGTTTTCACGTCCATTTGCCAGATCTCATAGTCATAGTAAGCTGCAATCGCAAGCAAAATCCGAATTGATTTAAGCAGGGCTACAGGCGAAAAAGTTTCATCAAAGTCAATCCCTTGCCTTTGTTTGAATCCTTTTGCCACGAGCCTGGCCTTATAGGTCTCCACCTGGCCTTCCGCTCCAATCTTTCTTTTGTATATCCATTTGCACCCTACAGGTTTCACATCCTTGGGTGCTTCAACCAAAGTCCATACTTGGTTGGTATACATAGAATCCATTTCGGATTTCATGGCACGTAGCCATTTCTCTGAGTCAATACTACTTATAGCCTCACTATAGGTCATTGGGTCGTCATCATTAACGATTGTTAACTCATTGTCATTCTCAATGACAAGGCCATAATACCTCTCAGGTTGGCGAGACACTCTCTCTGACCTACGAATGGGCTGTTCCACAGAAGGTTGTTCAGTCTGAACAGGTGTTTCCTCTTGAACTGTAGTAGTTTGTGTTTCTTGAACTTCATTAAGTTCTATTTTGCTCCCACTGTTTCCTTCAAGGATAAACTGTTTTTCCAAGAAGGTAGCATGTCTGGAGACAAACACCCTATGATCGGTGTAAAAGTAATGCCCTAAAGTCTCTTTAGGATATCCCACAAATCTACATTTTACAGATCGAGATTCCAGTTTATCAGGGTCAACTTTCTTGACATAAGCTGGATATCCCCATATCTTAACGTGTTTAAGACTCGGTTTCCTTTATTTCCATATCTCATACGGAGTTTGAGGAACAGATTTGGAAGGCACCTTATTCAGTAAATATGTTGAGGTTTCCAATGCATAACCCCATAGGAATACTGGAAGATCTGCATAGCTCATTATGGATCGAACCATGTCTAACAAAGTTCGATTTCTCCTTTCTGATACTCCATTTAACTGTGGAGTATATGGAGGAGTCCATTGAGAGACTATACCATTTTCCTTGAGATAATCTAGAAACTCTCCATTCAAGTATTCACCACCTCGATCTGATCGAAGGGTTTTAATACTATGTTTGGTTTGTTTCTCTACTTCATACTTATATTCTTTGAACTTTTCAAAGGCTTCAGATTTGTGTTTCATCAAATACACATATCTGAATCTAGATCGATCATCTGTGAAAGTAATGAAGTACGAAAAACCTTGTAGGAATGAGAGTCCTTGTTGGACTCTTCCCATGTTTGGGTTTCTAGATCCCTCTAGGATGAAGGCCTCCACCAGGCTTCTTGGGCCTCAACGAGCCTTTATTAATTAATTACGAAATTAATTAATAACATGGGCTTACTAGTCCTATGGCTTCCACAGAGCTTGTGGGCTGGATTTACAAATCCAGTTGATCCTTGGATTACAAATCCAATTGATCCTAGGATTTATTTCCCTAGTTTGTTTCATGGGCCCAGGCCTTTGGACCATAACAGGTCTATTTAATGAAATAATAAATGCCATATTTATTATTTCTTCAGGGTTATTTTTGCCCATATCAATATGGATATGTGTATCTTATGAAGAACAAATCCGATTCTTTCGAAAAGTTCAAAGAATACAAAGCTGAAGTAGAAAAGCAGACTAACGGAAGTATTAAGACTCTACGATCTGATCGTGGGGGAGAATACTTAAGCCATGAATTTAAGAGTTTCTTAAAAGAGTGTGGTATCGTATCACAACTCACTCTTCCCGGAACACCACAATGTAATGGAGTTTCTGAGAGGAGAAATCGTACCTTGTTGGACATGGTGCGATCGATGATGAGTCATGTAGATCTTCCAATTAGTTTCTGGGGCTACACCCTGGAGACGGCTGCTTATACACTTAATCGAGTTCCTACTAAAACGGTTCAGAAGACTCCATATGAGATATGGACTGAGAAACGTCATAACATGTCATTTATGAAAATATGGGGATGTGAAGCGTTTCTGAAATGTTTAACTTCAGACAAGCTAGGACCTAAATCAGACAAATATAAATTTGTGGGATACCCAATTGAAACAAAGGGTTATTCATTCTATAATCCTTCCGAGAACAAAGTGTTTGTTGCTCGAACTGTAGTTTTTCTTGAAAGAGAAATGCTTTCGAAGAAAAACAGTGGGAGGATAATAGATCTCGATGAAGTTTGAGGCCCACAAGATAACACTGAACCAATGGAGGAACTTGAGCAGGATGTACAAAAACACAACACTGCTCAAGAAACACAGGTTGTTCATAGGTCTAGTAGGATTCACCATGAGCCTGAGAGATATTATGGATTTCTCTTAACTCAAGATGGTCATGTGATGCTTATCGACGAAGATGAGTCTCTCACCTACCAAGATGCTATGAACACTCCAGAATCCAAGAGATGGCTGGATGCCATGAAATCTGAGATGGAATCCATGTATACTAATCAAGTATGGACTTTGGTTGATCCACCTGAAGGGGCAAAACCTATAGAGTGCAAGTGGGTTTTCAAGAAGAAGACCAACATGGATGGTAATGTACAGACATATAAGGCACGATTGGTGGCAAAAGGTTTCAAGCAAATTCATGGTATTGACTATGATGAGACTTTTTCACCAGTGGCTATGGTCAAGTCCATTAGAATTTTGTTTGCTATAGCTGCTTACTATGATTATGAAATCTGGCAGATGGATGTCAAAACCGCTTTCTTAAATGGTAGCCTTGAAGAAGATGTGGATGTGTACATGACATAGCCTGAGGGTTTTGTTGATCCAAAGCATGCTGGAAAGGTATGTAAGTTGCGTCGATCCATTTATGGATTGAAACAAGACTCGAGGAGATGGAACATTCGTTTTGATGAAACCGTCAAAGAGTTTGGGTTTATTCAAAATGAAGATGAACCATGTGTTTACAAGAAGGTTAGTGGGAGCAATGTGACATTCCTAGTGTTATATGTTGATGACATATTATTAATAGGGAATGACATTCCTTCTTTACAGGCTGTTAAGACTTGGTTGAGTAAAAATTTCTCAATGAAAGACTTAGGCGATGCGACCTATATATTAGGTATCAGGATCTATAGAGATAGATCAAGAAGAATGATTGGCCTAAGTTAGAGTACATACATTGACAAAGTTTTGCATCGATTTGGGATGCAAGATGCTAAAAGGGGCTATGTCCCGATGACTCATAGGATATCGATCTCTAAAGAAAACAGTCCTAAGTCATTAGATGATAAGGACCGTATGAGTAAAGTTCCATATGCATCGGCAATTGGTTCTATAATGTATTCAATGTTATGTACTCATCTTGATGTCTCGTGTATGCCTTGAGCATGACGAGCAGATACCAGTCTATTCCAGGTGAAAGTCATTGGACGGCAGTCAAGAATATTCTTAAGTACTTGAAAAGGACTAAAGATCAATTCTTGGTATATGGAGGAGAGGAAGAGCTGGTTGTAAAAGGTTACACCGAGGCTAGTTTCCAAACAGACAAGGATGATTCGATCTCTCGGTCTGGTTTTTTATTTTGTCTAAATAGAGGTGCTGTAAGCTGGAAAAGTTCAAAGCAAGAGACGGTTGCCGATTCTACAATGGAGGCTGAGTATATTGTTGTCTGTGAAGCAGCCAAGGAGGCTGTCTGAATTCGGAATTTTATTGCAGGACTTGGTGTGGTTCCTTCGGTCGCAGATCCGATAGATTTATACTGCGATAATAACGGAGCCATTTCACAGGCTAAAGAACCAAGGTCTCATTCCCGAACAAAGCATATACTCAGACGATATCATCTTCTTCGAGAGATTAATAATCGAGGGGATATGCATATATGTAAAGTGTATATAAATGAGAACATTGCAGATCCACTGACCAAGACTTTGTCACAGCAAAAGCACGAAGGTCATACTAGTTCCATGGGTATTAGATACATGAGAGATTGGCTCTAGTACAAGTGAGAGATTATTAGTATTGGTGTCCTAGAGATAATACTTTTAATATTTTATTGAAAACAATTAAGGACTATGTTTTATTAGATTATTTAATTAATATTTATTATGTCTTTATTTACTGCGTTATAAATTGAAAGCATAATAAATGTCCTTGGAATATTAATACGCATTATATACCTTTAAGTATGTGACTTAAAAATGAGATTATATTAATAGTATTTTATTCGTAAAATTTCCTAATCGTGTATTATTATTTAAGGACAATAATAATGCAATAAGACTAGTATGTTTGTTGACAGATGACCGCATCTCATTGGTCATATGTATGGTGATACTAAAGTCAAGAACATAAGTGCATGTCTCAATGCATGGCACTGGACAGACCCACTGTAATATTCCTAATTTCCAAGTACTTTTGAAACTTTTGTTAATAATAGTATATAATGGATAATAATTAAGGAATAAGGTCTTGGTGGGTATTCAAATTATTAGAATCCCTGGAATGAATTAAGAGATTAGTTTGTCATCATGAATCATTACGAGAACGAAAATTGAATCATTTCCTAATTAATTATTAAGGAACCAAGCTTTATTATTACATGGGTTAATTAACTAAAACACTTGTGTTAATGAGTGGATAAAGAGCAAGTGTTGTTGACCAAAGTCAAGAAGACTTCCTTGACTTACCCTTTGACTTATCCAAGAGCCAAGCTAGTTATTAACATAAAGAAATAAAAAAAAATTCAATCACCACCCCTAGCAAGAGCAACCATCGGCCAAGAAGAAGAAAAGGAGGGAAAAAATTCAAGAACTCCACTTACACTTACTTGATCATTGTGTTTAGTAGCTTAAATCAAAGGTATAACTCTTATCTAGCTTCCACATGAATCTTAGACTTAGTTATGCCCTAGAACTCTTGATTTCCATGAAAATGCTAGAACATGAATAGTAACTTGGTTTGAAAATAAAGTGTTAAACTTATTATTGATGCTTGCTTAGCCTTGGTAGATGATTGTTTAGTGTTCTTTATGCTATGGGTAGTTGTTTAAGAGCATGTTAGATCATAGAATGCTTGAAACCCTTATGTGGTGGTTGTAGTATGTGTTATGCCATGTTTGGGGTTATGATCTTAGAATAAATCATGGTAAATTGTGATCTTAGTTGTTAAACAAGTATCTTGATTGATTAGGGTTTGGGTGATGGAAATTGTATGGGTTGATTATGAATTGAATTGGTTGTTATAGAGTAGTATAAATTGTGGTTTGAATTTGTAAAGCTAGTGACTGCGTTTTAATGAGTTATTGGTAATATTTGGAAGTTAGTGTTGGGTTCCGAGGCATAAAACGCAGCGGATTAAACGTAAATATAACGAAAAATTTCGGAACCCTAACGCAGGATCATGTATAAGATTGACAGATTATGGTGAAACGGAATCATACCTTTTGTCTGGTCTTGACTTACACGAACTCAACGGAGATCCTAGCTTTCACGACTTGTGTCTTCCTCTCGAAAGCACCTCTATGGTATCCACACGAGCACCTTCAAGAACGTCTCACGATCTTGATTACGGAATGGATGTACTAGCCTCCTTTGATGATTTCGAATTCTGCCTCTGCCTTTTCTCTCTGCCTTTGCTGCTGCTAGGGTTCGTTTTTCTTAAAAACTTAATACCTATTAACCCTACATTATCTATTTATAATGGTTGGTTAATAGGCCCATAATAGCAACCCATAATAGCAAAGCCTAACCCGTGTAGGGTTAGGATTAAATAATAAAACCGAATTTTATTATTTAATTAATAACTAAGTCACACTTAATTATTAAGGGCATAATTCAAATTTGAATTTGAATTTATATTATTTTAATTAATTAAGTCTCACTTAATTAATATAATAAAATTCAAATAATCATCAATTAATTTAAATCTATAATTTAAATTAACTATTCCTCTAAGTACTCTATGTGTGTGACCCTATAGGCTATTATTTAATTAGTAATAATTTTATTCTCCAATAAAATTATAAACAATGAGCGGTATCTAGTAATACATCATTGCTACCCAATTAAATAATAATTAAATCGTGATTCGATAAAACCTTTCGTGATTAATGTTTCCGTGTAATATAATCCATTTAACCATATATATTATAGATTAAACTTGAGGCATGTATTTAGTCATCCTCTTCATCATTTAATCCGGGTTTACTTGATCCATGAGTAGACTATGAAAAACAAAACATTATTTGAGCATGGCCATGCATTTTATAGTCTCACTCAATCAAGAGGCCAATAATATCTCTCCTAATTATAGGAGGGTTAAATCCTTTATCTATCATTCATATTTCTCATACGACTCATGATATACCCGATGTCCACTTTTATCATCACCCGGTCAAAAGTGACTTTTAATGTAGTCAAAGTATATTAATCCTCATACAGAAATATAATGATCTCAAGTCGAAGGATCATTACACCATTATCACTGTGAGTCTTTCTTATGACTTTATTAAACATGAAGAATCTCACTATGGGTCTGTCCAGTACCATGTACTCCTGCATGTACCTATGTGTTGACTTTAGTATCCCCATACTTATAACCAATGAGATGTGGTTATCTGTCAAACAACATACTAGTCTATTTATGTATTATTATTGTCCTATAATAATAATACTCGACTAGGGACATTTAAGAATATGATCTATTATATAATCTCAAGTTCAAGTCATGTACTAAACTATACAATGTGTATCATGATTCTAAGGACATTTATTATGCTAACAAATATATCGCAGTAATTAAAGTCATAATAAATACGTTTATTGAATAATCAATTGACATAAAGGTTTATCAAAATAAACATTGTATTGCCTCTAGGGCACCTACACCAACAATCTCCCACTTGCACTAGAGCCAATCACCCATGTATCTAATACCCATGGAACTAGTGTGACCGTCGTGCTTCTTCTGCGACAAGCCTTTGGTCAGTGGGTCTGCAATGTTATCATTTGTGTGCACTTTACATATGTGTATGTCACCCCTTTCATTAATCTCTCGAACGAGGTGATATCTCCTGAGTATGTGTTTGGTTCGGGAGTGAGCTCTAGGTTCTTTAGCCTGTGCAATGGCTCCATTATTATCGCAGTATAGATCAATGGGATCTGCGATCGATGGAACCACTCCCAAATCAGTAATGAATTTTCGAATCCAAACAGCTTTCTTAGCCGCTTCACAAGCTGCAATGTACTCAGCCTCCATTGTAGAATCAGCTACTGTTTCTTGTTTTGAACTCTTCCAACTTACAGCACCTCCGTTTAGACAAAACACAAAACCAGACTGTGATACAGTATCATCCTTCTGTTAGTAGAAAAGGTTACTTAACTATTGTACTATACGACTGATCATCGTGTACAATAGGCGTGGTGAATGCTCCAGTTTCTCCTTTTTTTTCCAATTGGAATTTGACGTTGCACTGTAACGAAAGCCCAGGTGCTTAGTTACCGATAGTGTTAACGAGGATTATAGTAACCTATTATTCTTTTGTCCAGTATCTAGAACTGTTCACCATTCAAATACAGGTTGCATTTTATTACACTGATACACATATTGTTGTTGTTTCTTTATTATGCCATGTTGTTGATTTTATACTTGCTGAGCATTTGTCGCTCAGTCTTTCTTGTTTTTTTTATTTTACCGTTCCAAACAAAACAATTGAAGACAATGTCAAGGCGCGTGCACCGTACCCCCCGCAAGAGTGTGGCAAGGGCAAGGACCCCGTATGATCGGCCACTCAGCTCGATTCCCGAGGTAGGGAAAATGAGCAGGATAGGTTTACAGCTTTTGATGGTTAGAATTATCTATAAGTATGGTTTATGTAAGTATATGTAACCTAAAGTAACTTAATCCACTTTTGACTGAGATTATAGTTTCTTGCAAAAGCTGTAATCAGTAGTACAAATTCAGAAGTATGATAACTGGGAATGTAATGATAAAGATTTAAATATGTAAATAAATGTATTTTCATTTCTTTAGACTATGGCTCGCATGTGTTAAAGTGTTTGGGGTCAACAGCATGTGATTTACCCTAAGGCTATTAAATTTTATTATGTTATCAACGAATTACAAGTGCATGAATATTGGAAATTGGACCGTGACAACCTAGATCTTGGACCCCGGGTCTAGGGGTGTCACAGAGATGGTATCAGAGCCCTAAGTTATAGTACTCAGAAACGAGAGGCGTATCGGTAATAAAAGCAATTAAAATAAAAGACTAAAAACTTTAAGTAGACTAAAACCCGAAAAGGGAAATTATTCATTATACGATAGTGACTAGTTATTGTTGTATTGTAGATACCCGACCATGAGGCATATGAGGCCCAGCATGATAGAGCATTGCTAGGAGAGGATGAAGACCCCGAGGAGGATCCTATAGAGGCTCCAGTAGAGGCGGACGCAGTGTCAGCCATACCAGCACCCACCCTCCCAGTTGCTGATCAGGCCGGACCAGCAGAGGTTGTGTACAGAGATATCCATATGATACCACCACCCATAGTGATTCCACGTTCACCTCCAGCTAACCCTATACCTTCCGAGGATGATGAGCTAGAGGGACTCCTCCCAGACCCCTCAGAGCCAAAGGATGCTCCGCTTGACACACCATCACCACCACCAGCAGCACAGTCGCCACCACCTCTACCACCATCAGCCGTAAGGGAGCCAGTGCCATCATGGATAGTGTCTTCCCTTATAAGGGATCGGGATGTCTCGATCGGTCGTGTAGACGAGTTGAGGCGCATTGTGGACAGGGTAGTTCCAGGACGCGTTGGATCTCAGAGTGGCCTACCTTCGAGCGACATTTCTCAAGGTGGCGTTCCACAGGACATTGAGACAGGCCTTATCGGGATTCAGACGTGGGCACGATATTTTCGTGAGTTGAGGGCACCCTTAGGGGGAGGGCCGATAGGGAGTAAGTGAGGTGGATTCGATGGTGGAGGGTGTGATGGGTCAGGTTAGGGACTTGATTCGTGGTAGGTTTCAGTGACTTCTATGGGATGATGTAGTCTTCTAGTATCAGATTTTGGCATTATGTATAGATGTGCCATTTTTGGGGGAGTAGTATCTTGTGTACATAGTAGTAGTCCCACTCTGACTAGAAGATAGCCTACTGACTTACTTTTGATGTAATCAGAACTTGTGACAGCTGATGTAACCTAGAACTTATGTATATATATGACGTTTCAGTTCTCTTTAAATGCAGTCTTATTTTGTTTACAGAATTATGCGCCTTCTTGCTCTTGTTATAAAAGTTGTATATACTGTATAGGCAGGGTTAAACGTAAATGCAAATCAGTATTCATACGATTGTTAATATAATGAATAATATAGTGATTTAGACTAATTGAAAGTTGACCAATATTATTTGATTGTATCAGAAAAATGCCACCAAGGAGGAACACTAGGTTGCACCCTGTAAACAGTGGGGATTCGCATGAGCAAAGTATTCACGGGGAGGAAAGTGACTCAGAAGAGTATAACGAGTTTGATGAGGAAGAATATGCGGAAGAAGAGTATGTGAGTTCTAGCGCCTAGGGTCATAGTCAAAATCAAAACCAGAATGAACAGGGGGAAAACGAGAGTCAGGGTCACCAAGGGGAAGACCGAAATATGGACCCCATGAACTTGTGCGTGGATTTTCTCAGGCAGCATGTTAATTCCAATCCAAATCAGCCGCCACCTTTTCCCCGTAACACAGTTGCCAATTCCTTCCGAGCTTTTAAGTCCTTGCGACCACCTGAGTTTCAAGGGACTGCAGACCCAGTAGAGGCTAGGGCCTGGTTAAAGGAAATGGAAAAGTCATTTGAGATACTGCAGATAGAGGAAGGACAAAAGACGGTCTTCGCTACTTATCTCCTAAAGGGGGAGGCAAACTTCTGGTGGGAAGCTAAGAGGAATCTGGAGGGAGAAGGGGTAGTAGCATGGGAAAGGTTCTCTCAACTATTTTTAGAGAAGTATTTCCCCAAATTCATGGAAAACCAGATGGAGCTGAAATTTCTAGAGTTAAAGCAGAATAACCTAACTGTAGCCGAGTATGAAGCAAAGTTTACTGAACTGTCTAGGTTCGTGCCAGATTTTGTGAACACGGACGAGCAAAGGGCTAGGAGGTTTCAGCAGGGATTAAAATAGTGGATTCAGAATCGTGTGGCAATACTTGAGTTGACTGACTATGCCATGTTGGTGCAGAAAGCTTCGATTGTAGAGGCTGGGAGTGATCTGATCCAAAAGGAAAGAGATGGGAAGAAGGGGAAGGCATATAGCCACCAGGGAGGTTCAGCAAGTGGGAACTTCCAGAGTAAAATTGAAGGGGGACAAGGATCTCAGTTTCGGAAGAACGTCGGGTTTAAGAGAGCCGAAGGTGTGAGTGTTAACCAGGGCGGCAGGCAGTCAGGGGTGGAATACTCCAATCAATCACGACCCCCACTGCCAGATTGTAGGACATGTGGGAAGAGGCATTTGGGCATGTGTAGCAAGTCAGGGGTTACCTGTTTCAAGTGTGGACGAGTGGGGCATTTCGCAACTACTTGCCCTCAGAATAGCATGGTTTGTCACAACTGTGGACGGATGGGGCACGTGAAGAAGGACTGTAAATCTCCCGGACCAGCGGTAACTAGTTAAAGCGGGGCTGCTTCCAATAAGGCCCCTACTGCTAGGACTTTCAACATGACTGTGAGGGATGCCGCGAGGAACACGGATGTTATTGCAGGTACACTCTTACTTAATTCCGTCAATGCAAATGTTTTGTTTGGTTCAGGAGCAACCAGGTCTTTTATATCTCGAGACTTTGCGCATAAATAGAACCTTGAGTCAAAACCGTTAAAAGATCCCATGCGTGTAGAAATAGCTAATCAGGAGGTCATTCCTGTTAGTCATGTATGTAATAATTGTGAGCTAGAAATCGAAGGGCAGTGATTCATCCTAGACTTGATTCCCTTTTCACTAGGGGAGTTTGATGTCATTTTAGGAATGGACTGGCTGACAACTTGTGAAGCTAATATTGATTGCAAAGGAAAGAAAGTGAGGATAAAGTTGCCCAACCAGAAAGAAGTGGTGTTCAGGGGGCAGAGGCAGATTAATAAATTCTTGACTAAGATGTAGGTAAAAAGGTTGTTACGCCAAGGGTGTGAAGCTTATTTAGCCTATGTAGTAGACACAGAGAAGGAATTAACTAGTATAAGTGACATAGCAGTTGTCAATGAATTTGAAGATGTATTTCCCGATGACCTTCCAGGGTTACCTCCTGACAGAGACATAGAGTTTGCCATCGAGCTAGCACCAGGGACGGTACCCGTGTCAAAGGCTCCTTACCGATGAGCCCCTGTAGAGATGAAAGAATTAGCCACCCAGCTACAAGAGCTATTGGAAAAAAGGATGATTCGACCAAGTGTGTCTCCATGGGGCGCACCAGTGCTGTTTGTCAAGAAAAAAGATGGAAGTATGAGATTATGTACAGACTATAGAGAACTCAACAAGCTAACCATAAAAAATAAATACCCCTTACCAAGAATAGATGATTTGTTTGATCAGTTAAAGGATGCTGTTTACTTTTCAAAGATCGACCTGAGAAGTGGATATCACCAACTGAAGATTAAACACGAAGATGTTCCAAAGACAGCATTTCGTACTCGATATGGGCACTATGAGTTTTTGGTAATGTCCTTTGGATTAACCAACGCCCCCGCAGCCTTTATGGATTTGATGAACCGAGTTTTCAAGAAGTATCTAGACAAGTTTGTCATAGTCTTCATAAATGATATATTGATCTATTCAAGGTCAAGGGAAGAGCATGAAGAACATTTGAGGATAGTACTGGAAATATTAAGAAATGAGAAGCTCTACGCTAAATTTTCAAAATGTGAGTTTTGGTTGAAAGAAGTTCAATTTTTGGGACACGTGATAAGTAGTAAGGGCGTGCTAGTCGACCCTGCTAAGATTGAAGCTATTTCAAATTGGGGAAGGCCAACGACGCCAACTGAAGTAAGAAGTTTTGTGGGATTAGTAGGATATTATAGGAGATTCATCCAGGACTTTGCTAAAATAGCTACTCCATTGACGAAACTCACCCGTAAGACTGAAAAGTTTGAGTGGACTGAAAAATGTGAAGAGACTTTTCAAGAACTGAAAAAGAGGTTAATTACCGCGCCAGTGTTAGCCCTACCAGATGAAAAGGGTGATTTTGTGATTTATAGCGACGCATCTCATAAGGGACTAGGATGTGTATTGATGCAGCATGGCAAAGTAATTGCTTATGCGTCCAGACAACTGAAAGAGTATGAGATAAGATATCCAACCCATGACCTAGAATTAGCAGCGATAGTTTTCGCATTAAAGATATGAAGGCACTACCTATATGGAGAGAAGTGCGAGATTTACACAGATCATAAGAGCCTTAAGTACATTTTCACACAGAAAGATCTAAACATGAGGCAAAGGAGGTGGTTAGAGCTAATCAAGGATTACGACTGTTCGATTAATTACCACCCAGGGAAGGCCAATGTGGTGGCTGATGCCCTAAGTAGAAAGGAAACACTAAAAATGATGGTTTCTTCTGAGGAATTGATACGAGAGTTTGAACGGATGAAATTAGAAGTGAAGTTTTTCGAAGATGGTATGGAGACGCTATTTGAGATTCGGGTTGAGTCAGAACTAGTTGAGAAAGTCAGGATATGTCAAGAAAAGACGATGGAAGAAAAAGAGGAAAAGATAATTGGAGATGAACGAGGATGTGTTAAGGATGAGAGAGGGATTCTAAGATTTGCTAATAGAATTTGGATTCCTAACGTTCAGGAACTGAAAGATGAGGTATTGAATGAGGCACACAACTCTAGGTTCTCTATTCACCCCGGAGGTACTAAGATGTATAAAGATCTGAGAGTGCACTATTGGTGGCCGAATATGAAGAGAGACATCGCCGAATGGGTAAGTAAGTGTTTGACCTGTCAGAGAGTGAAAGCAGAGCACCAAAGACCAAGTGGACTTTTACATCCCCTGGAGATTCCAGAGTGGAAATGGGAGCACATTGCAATGGATTTTGTGGTGGGGTTACCAAGAACAAAAATGAACCACGATGCTATTTGGGTAATAATTGACCGATTAACAAAGTCAGCACATTTTCTTCCTATGAATGAAAGATATTCAGTCGACCGATTAGTTGAGCTTTATTTGAAAGAGATAGTGGTACGTCATGGAGTTCCAGTAGGAATTGTGTCGGACAGAGACCCAAGATTCAATTCTAGATTTTGGAGAAGCTTCCAAGAATGCTTGGGAACAAGACTGAATATGAGCACCGCTTATCACCCACAAACTGATGGACAAAGTGAGAGAACCATCCAAACAGTAGAAGATATGTTGAGAGTCTGTGCCATAGATTTCAAAGATAGTTGGGATGATCATTTGCCATTAATTGAGTTTTCCTACAACAACAGCTATCATGTCAGCATTGGGATGCCCCCTTACGAAGCCTTGTATGGCAAGAAGTGTCGATCACCCCTGTGTTGGGACGAAGTAGGTGAACGGAAGATGTTGGGACCCGAATTGGTCCAGCAAACCAAAGAGATAATAGATCTTATTAGAAAAAGACTAGTGGCAGCTCAAGATAGACAACGCAAGTATGAAGATCAAGCCAAAAGAGACAGAGACTATGTAGTGGGAGATTCAGTGTTACTAAAAGTATCCCCGTGGAAAGGTCTGATGAGGTTTGGCAAGAAAGGGAAGTTAAGCCCTAGATTTATTGGACCGTTTGAGATTCTGAAGCGCATCGGGAAGGTAGCATATGAGTTAGCCTTACCCTCAAATCTGCAACAGGTTCATAACGTATTCCATATGTCCATGTTAAGGCAGTATCACCCGGATGCCAAACACATAATAGAGTATGATAATGTGGAAATCCAACCTGACATATCCTGCGTAGAGTAGCCAGTGGAGATCATGGATAGAAAGGAACAAGTGTTAAGTAAGAAACAAGGTCGTCAAGTTGGTACGAGTGTTGTGGAGGAATCAGAATGTAGAAGAATCAACCTGGGAATTAGAAAGTGTCATGCTATAAAAGTACCCTCACCTGTTTTCAAGTTAGATTCCGGGTCGGAATCCTTTTAAGGAGGGGAGACTGTAATATTCCTAATTTCCAGGTACTTTTGAAACTTTTGTTAATAATAGTATATAATGGATAATAATTAAGGAATAAGGTCTTGGTGGGTATTCAAATTATTAGAATCCCCGGAATGAATAAAGAGATTAGTTTGTCGTCATGAATCATTACGAGAACGAAAATTGAATCGTTTCCTAATTAATTATTAAGGAACCAAGCTTTATTATTACATGGGTTAATTAACTAAAACACTTGTGTTAATTAGTGGATAAAGAGCAAGTGTTGTTGACCAAAGTCAAGAAGACTTCCTTGACTTACCCTTTGACTTATCCAAGAGACAAGCTAGTTATTAACATAAAGAAAGAAAAAAAATATTCAATCACCACCCCTAGCAAGAGCAACCATCGGCCAAGAAGAAGAAAAGGAGGGAAGAAATTCAAGAACTCCACTTACACTTGCTTGATCATTGTGTTTAGTAGCTTAAATCAAAGGTATAACTCTTATCTAGCTTCCACATGAATCTTAGACTTAGTTATGCCCTAGAACTCTTGATTTCCATGAAAATGCTAGAACATGAATAGTAACTTGGTTTGAAAATAAAGTGTTAAACTTATGATTGATGCTTGATTAGCCTTGGTAGATGATTGTTTAGTGTTCTTTATGCTATGAGTATTTGTTTAAGAGCATGTTAGATCATAGAATGCTTGAAACCCTTATGTGGTGGTTGTAGTATGTGTTATGCCATGTTTGGGGTTATGATCTTAGAATAAATCATGGTAAATTGTGATCTTAGTTGTTAAACAAGTATCTTGATTGGTTAGGGTTTGGGTGATGGAAATTGTATGGGTTGATTATGAATTGAATTGGTTGTTATGGAGTAGTATAAATTGTGGTTTGAATGAGTAAAGCTAGTGACTGCGTTTTGATGATTTATTGATAATATTTGGAAGTTAGAATAAATGTGAATTGGCTTGGGATGTCTTGAGTACATGCCCAAGCATTGGTATAAAATATTTAAGGGTTGTGAGAGTTGATTTGAGCAAGTAAAGAAGTGGTAAATGATGAGCATACAAACAGGTCATGTCTGCCCTGTTTCTGCCTCCCAACTGATCAAGGGACCCGACAAGGCTATATTGCCATTCTTGATCAATTATGTACTTGGTTAGAAAGAGGGTAGTCTCTAGATCATTTAGGCACAATATTCATGTCAATCGGAGTTACAAGCGAAAAGATATGAATTAATTAGTAGCGGTAGTGCAGATTCTTGAAAAACTGTTTTCACCTAACTTGGAGGATATGATCATACTAGTTAGGCTACTCCATAAAATCTGAAACTTTTATATAAAATACTAGGGACATCTGGAAAGACTTGGGAAAATTGGAGGATATAATCATAACTTGGAGGATATGATCATACTAGTTAGGTGAAACATAAGTAAGTTTTCGAGGCTGGTTTATAAAACGAACTTTAAACGAAAATTGTTAAGAATTGTGATGAGTTCATAACTAACTAAAGAACCGGGCTAAAACTCGTTAGCAAGATAAGCTATTATGCATTCATGAGTAGGCATAAGTAGAGTTAAAAACTCTTATAACTAATTAGGAACCGTGTTTTCATTCTTATAGCGACTCGCGCCAAGGAAGGACTAGCCAACTACCGCATCAACAACAAAGGCAAGTTCTTAAACTCTTGACTTTATAACAACTTATTGGTTATAAAGATCTGTGGTGTTTGACATTCTGTTCAGATAGAAATATACTTTTGTTGTACGATTCGTTCGCGCCTCTGAACTTCTCAAAAAGTAGAGGACGCATCCTATCAGTTTTGCATAACTGAATCCCATGGCGAGTACGTTTTTTTTTTGTGCTCGATAGTCGACCGGGAGTAGGCTATTACTCTTCAAATCATAGTCGATATTTTCAGCGACTTTCTCTAAAATAAATATTTTATTGATTAGTAGGATGTAAGGATTAATTAATTTTGATTAATATCCCTTAAATATTTTGAATAATATTTAGTTTTATTATATATTATTAAAAGGGTATATATAGTATTTAAATATTGATTAAATACTTTCAGTCCTCTGAATTATTTAAAATGTTTTCACTCTTTTAAAATTTATTAAATATTTAATCATATATCCTTATATATTCTTTATCAATATTAAAGAGTTATTTGATGTTTCTAAATTAGTAACTAAATATGATCTGATCTTTAAAAATATTCTGGAGTTATCTAAAATTTCTTAAATAGTATTTTCATTAAATAATAAATACTGAGCTATGACTCGAATATTCTGTAATTATTTTTGAGTCGATAACTCCATATTAGGGAAGGAATATTCCCCTTTAACATTCTTTCCATTTATACTGGTGCCTTTAGGGACCATTATTTTACCCAAAAATTAAATATATTCGCGAGACTTATTTTATTCCATATTAGTGACTCCCTGGTCATTTTCTTGAACTTTCTTGATTCGATCATCTCTAGCTTATTCATTCGTTGACTGAGAATCAATCCACATACTCCGAGATTACTCCCCCCTCATTTCGGGAGCTAATCTATTATCTGATGTTGAAATTTTACAAGGATTTATTGTTGTTATTCTGGAAAGTTGGATTAAATTCCCTTCTAGACTTGTTGATTTTAAATTATTCAAAGGGGGCAGGAGATATAAAGTGTAAGAGGCTTGTGTGCGGCACAGTCCATCTAGCGTAAGAGGCCGAGTGACGTACGGTCCAGCATTTAAAGGCCCAGGTGTTGCCTAGGGTGATGACCAATTGAGGATCATCCTTCTGCTAGTAGAAAAGGTTACTTAACTATTGTACTATACGACTGATCATCGTGTACAATAGGCGTGGTGAATGCTCCAGTTTCTCCTCTTTTCTTCCAATTGGAATTTGACGTTGCACTGTAACGAAAGCCCAGGTGCTTAGTTACCGATAGTGTTAACGAGGATTATAGCAACCTATTATTCTTTTGTCCAGTATCTAGAACTGTTCACCATTCAAATACAGGTTGCATTTTATTACACTGATACACATATTGTTATTGTTTCTTTATTATGCCATGTTGTTGATTTTATACTTGCTGAGCATTTGTCGCTCATTCTTGCTTGTTTTTTTTATTTTACCGTTCCAAACAAAACAGTTGAAGACAATGTCCAGGCGCGTGCACCGTACCCCCCGCAAGAGCGTGGCAAGGGCAAGGACCCCGTATGATCGGCCACACAGCTCGATTCCCGAGGTAGAGAAAATGAGCAGGATAGGTTTACAGCTTTTGATGGTTAGAATTATCTATAAGTATGGTTTATGTAAGTATATGTAACCTAAAGTAACTTAATCCACTTTTCACTGCGATTATAGTTTCTCGTAGAAGCTGTAATCAGTAGTACAAATTCAGAAGTATGATAACTGGGAATGTAATGATAAAGATTTAAATATGTAAATAAATGTATTTTCGTTTCTTGAGACTATGGCTCGCATGTGTTAAAGTGTTTGGGGTCAACAACATGTGATTTACCCTAAGGCTATTAAATTTTATTATGTTATCAACGAATTACAAGTGCATGAATATTGGAAATTGGACCGTGACAACCTGGATCTTGGACCCCGGGTCTGGGGGTGTCACACCCGCTGTGAGAATCTACATGTTAATAAGGGCCATACGACATTCTCACTGTAATAATGATGTAATGATCCTTTGACTTGAAATCATTATATTTCTATACGAGAAATAATATATTTTGATTACACTCAAAGTTACCTTTAACCGGGTAATGATAAAGGTGGACATTGGGTATGCTATGAATCGTATGAGAAATATGAATGATAGATATAGGATTTAACCCTCCTATTTTAGGAGTGATATTATTGGCCTCTTGATTGAGTGAGACTATAAAATGCATGGTCATGTTCAAATGTTGATTTGATTAATAGTCTACTCATTGATCAAGGAAACCCGGATTAAAAGTTGAAGAGGATGACACAATACATGCCTCGAGTTTGATCTATAATATAAGGTTAAAGGGATTATATTACATTGTACATTATTCACGAAAGGTTTAATTGAATCACCAATTAATTATTATTACTTGGGTAGCAATGATGTATTACTAGATGCCGCTCATTGTTTATAATTTTATTATTGGATATTAAAATTATTGTCAACGTAATAATAACCTATAGGGTCACACACAAAGAACGCTAAAGGAGAATTAATTTAAATTATGAATTTAAATTAAATAAGAAATTTGAATTTACTTATGATATTAATTAAGTTGGACTTAATTAATTAATTAAGTTGAATTTAAATAGAAGCCTAATATGATTAGGCTTCTCAAAATAGATTGGGCTCTCTATATAAACATTTTTAAGTCTCATATTAGAAAAATACGTTTTTGTGAAAAGCCCTAGCCATTTAAGAGAAAGAGAGAGATATAGAGAAATATGTTCTTGGTGGCTACTACCTCCCTCCTTAGTGTTGATACAAAGCGTTCGTGTGGATACCGATAGAGACGTAAATTGTATATACGGGATACGTGGTGATTGAAGGTTTTGTACTCTTCTTCTCTCATGGATACATGGTGATTCAAGCTTGGACCTCCATTATTCATCTATTATTAAAGCTCCGTTTAAGGTAAACATCTAATCTCTGAATTAAATATCATGTTTCGCATGGATCCTGCGTTTGAGTTTCATTTTTGTATTTATTTTTACGTTAATTCCGCTGCATTTACATGCCCAAAACCCATCAGTATGGATCCTGGACAGCGGATCTTTAAGGCATATGACCGGTGATAGAGGTCTGCTATCAGACGTGGTTGAAAGAGCTGGCTCAATCGTCACCTTTGGAGATAATAGCAAAGGAATGACTACGGGATATGACAAGTTAAATACTGGAAATGTTATCATTGAAAATGTCTCTTTAGTGGAAGGACTTAAGCACAATCTACTCAGCGTCAGTCAATTCTGCGATAAAGGATACAGAGTAAACTTTATCAAAGAGAAGTGTTTAATAGCTCATTCTAAAGATGACAGACTAGCCTTACGTGGAGTAAGGATAGGAAACTTGTACGTAGCCGATCTCAATTCAGGAACTGAAGATGAAGCAAACTGTTTCTATTCAAAAGCTTCATCAGAAGAAAGCTGGCTATGGCACAAAAAACTCTCACATCTGAAATTCAAAACAATGAACTCCTTAGTCAAGAGGGATTTGGTGAGAGGACTGCCTCCGATGGAATTTACACAAGAAAGATTGTGTGAGGCATGTCAGAAAGGGAAGTCAAAAAGAGCAACTCACAAAGGCACAGACACTACAAACATCACTGAACCACTTCAACTCCTACACATGGATTTATTTGGTCCAGTAAATATTATGTCTATGTCAAGGAAGAGATATGCCTTAGTGATTGTAGATGACTTCACAAAGTACACGTGGGTTTTATTCTTGAACTCTAAGGATGAAACTCCACAATTGGTGATTGATCATGTAAAGCTAATTGAGTTAGATTCAAATCTACTTGTCCGAGCAATCAGATCAGATAATGGAACATAATTGAAAAATGAAATTCTGAATAGCTTTTGCTCAGACAAGGGGATAACAAGACAATATTCAGCACCAAGAACTCCGCAACAGAATAAAGTTATAGAAAGGAAAAATAGAACCCTGATTGAAGCTGCTAGAACTATGCTAAATGAATCAAGGTTGCATATCTACTTCTGGGCTGAAGCAGTGAACACAACATGTTATACCCAGAATCGAATTTTAATCAATAAAGATAATATGAAGACTCCCTATGAATTAATGGTTGGCAAGAAACCTACTCTAAAGTACTTTCATGTATTTGGAGCCAAGTGTTATGTGCTGAAGGATGGAGATGAACATCATGGCAAGTTCGAGGCCAAAGTACATGAAGCTATTTTTGTCGGTTATTCAAGAAGAGCATATAGGGTGTACATAATTGATCAACACCAAGTAAAAGAAAGTGTCACTGTTACATTTGATGACACTAAACTCCCAAGTATCCAAACTGAAGATTCTTCTGAGTCATTAAAATTTTATAATTATCCAGATTTCTTGAGTAACTGAAATGAAAGATGTTTGTTCCTCTAGTACTGAACATATTATACAAGTAGTATTATCTTCATTTCTCTTCTTACCACTTTTCCTATTGTTCTCCAACTTCTGTCTTCACTCCTTACCCAAGGTAGATTCAATTTCTCCTTTCGTGAATAACCCAACTTTTCTTGTTCAACAATTGAGTAATCCTTTTCTGGAATCCTCTTTTGGTAAAAGAATTTGTTCAGCAATTCTCCCCTTTGGATCTTGTTCAACACTTCTCCCCCTTAGTTGAACACTTCGAATATAATACTTCTCCCCCTTAGTTGAGTAATCCTCTCCATTCGAAATTTTCTCTCCTTTAGTTGAGTAACATTTGAAATCTGTAACAGGGAATTGGGAATAGGATTTGGTAATTGTGCTAGTGCGTGATTTTACTTTGTGTTCCTCACAAATGTTTCGCTCATATACTCTCTAAGTGTTTCACTCATAGAATATATATTTTCACTCGTCCTTACTTGTGTTTCACTTTGTCCTCACAATACTATATCTCTCTTAGTACGGATGTCACAGTCTTTTGTACCTGCAAGAAAGATCACCATAGCCCCTTCAAGAGAGGTCACTGGTGGTGCAATGGGGTTTCGTAAATCCCCGTCCTCAATTGAATCTATAAAAATATTTGACTTTGAAAAACTGAATTGCTTCAGGAATAGATTAAGTGAGTTGCTGATCATCCAAGATGATCTATTCCGTTAGGAATCCAGATATGTTCCATTTGGGGAGGGAGACAAGGATCTGTAATGTAGCACATGATCCAAGTTTCCTCCTGACGCCTGTGAAGGCATGTTGATTCAGTCAGAATCATCAATCATTCTTCCTTCCTTGATATGGAAGTTTAGAAAAATTGATTCCGTCAATTCATCCTTACAGTGACATTTTAGTTGCTCCCTCTCTGTCCCAATGTTGGTTCCTCTTTGGATACCATGTTGGTCCTTTTAAAAAATAAGACACTTTATTTGAAGTAAAAGAAATGTTAGATGAAATTGACTCTTTACAAATGACATTGGCTGACAGGCCGAATTCAATAGACTCACTCTGTTGAGAGAATGAACCTAGTAACAGTTTTGCCTTTTCCAAGTCTATGGGAAAGTATTATATTCGAAGTGTTCAACTAAGGGGGAGAAGTGTTGAACAAGATCCAAAAGGGAAAATTGTTGAACAAAGTCTTTTACCAAAAGAGGATTCCAAAAAAGGATTACTCAATTGTTGAACAAGAAAAGTTGGCTTATTCACGAAAGGAGAAATTGAATCTACCTTGGGTGAGGAGTGAAGACAGAAGTTGGAGAACAATAGGAAAAGTGGTAAGAAGAGAAATGAAAATAATACTACTTGTATAATATGTTCAGTACTAGAGGAACAAACATATTTCATTTCAGTTACTCAAGAAATCTGGAAATGTATTCCAGAGAACAATTTATTTACTTACAGTTCTTAAATGTCATATTAGTTTCTTAGTTGTTAGTTGAGTTATCCTCTAGAAATTTGTGTGTTAAATGTTTAACAACAAATAGGGGAGATTGAAAGGCATATGACTAGGCCTATTTGTAATAAATAGATGACTCGTAATAAATATTGAGGAAGGAATCAAATCGAAGAATGTCAACTAGACACAAAGAATCAATTTGTCAGAAGAATTTTAATGAAGTTGCTACTCTATACCGGAAGAAGTTCATTAATTTGTTCAAGCGTCAGAGAAAAATAGAGAAGTAGTTATTCAGAAGAGTTCAGAAGATACAGAAGATTCTAAGTGCCTACTACAAAGAGATTCCAGAAGAAGAACACAATGGAGGAAAGACAGTAAAGCTAAAGAAGGACAGAAGACCACAACTTAATTGTAATATTCCGTATTTTTTTAGAATATATTTAGCTATTTTATTTAATATTATGAATAATATTAATGAGTCATTATTGATTTATTATATATTTTTATATTTATTTTATTAGTAGAATATTTTAGAAGGTATTTTAGTCAACAAGAGAAATAGAAATAGAGAAAAAAAAAGGAAAAGGAATAGAAAATGAAAAGGAAAAGGAATAGAAAAGGAAAAGAAATAGATTTAGGGTTTTGTAAGTTAAATAGGTATTCTTGGAGCAGCCATAGAGAAGACAGAAAGAGAGAATGGAAGATGGAGAAAGAGAAGAAGAAAAAGCTTGAGAAGATGGGTTATGGTATCAAATTAGGGTTCGTATAATGGCGACATCTATATTTTTTATAATCATTCACATCTTTGATTTTTAAGGTACGGATATCTTCGTTACACTCTCTTTGTATTCGTAACACTCTATTTGTTCTCGTTTTGTTATTCAATTCGTATGTATATTGTGTATAGTTTGTATTCATTCAGAATCTTATAAACTTCTTATCTCATTCGTTCTTTATCTGATTATTACGATTTTATACTACCTGGAAAGGTATTTCAATTATCTACAACTTTCGTTCTTTATGTTTTCTGAAATTCGATTCGTTAGTATGTTAAAATCGGCCGTTTGTATAATCTAGTTGGTTATTGGAATTGTTCTGCTGTAAATTCATAAATTCATAATAAATTAAATATTTGTTCAATATTCATGTGTAATATCATTATGAAAAGATCTTTTAGATCTATTCGTTATTTATTAACATTCCTCTGTCAAATTCTGTGATCTTGGTGTCGT
Source organism: Oenanthe sinensis (assembly GCA_028671895.1). Classification (NCBI taxonomy): domain Eukaryota; kingdom Viridiplantae; phylum Streptophyta; class Magnoliopsida; order Apiales; family Apiaceae; genus Oenanthe; species Oenanthe sinensis. Next base: position 28,110,205 of record CM053799.1, on the reverse strand, counting down.
AAATCTTAAAATACTACTGTGATCAGGTGCTGATTATGTTCTAACAGCTCATATTTGTTTATTTTCTGCATTCGTTATTTCTCCGTTTTTGACGAGTCTTACCATTCTGGAAAGGTCTCGGAATTTTCTACAAGTTTCGTGTTTTGTGATTTGTCATTCAAGTTCATCTTTATAGAGTTAATTGGCTTTTTTTAGAACTGGTCAGGTCTGATTTTATTCGTAATAGTTTGTGATATTTGGCTTGTGTGATATTTCGAGCATGATATTTTCAGTCTTTTTGTGATATATGTATGACTTGGTAGATATTGTAAGACTCCGTCATGAGTGCATAATCTCATGCTTTGGCACCACCTATACGGTGTATTTAAATTGTATTGGCGTGTCGCCAGAGCTATGGGACATGTAGAGTCATGACTATTGTGTATGTATGTTTGGCCATTTGGGTAGCATTGTGTTTTGTACCGTGCAAGCCCCTGTAAGATTTTGGGTAGCATTTGATTTATTCTATGCAAGCCCCTGTAAGTTTTGATGACTACATATTCTGGAGAACCGAAATGTAGGACATCCTGTAAGTGTAAGATTGTCCCCCATATCCGTAAGTAAGTTCACTTTTGATATATTTGATATTATTATCAGTAAGTGGTAAGAGTATATGTGAGTAAGCTTTCTTTAATTCTAAGTACGTACGTTTGTATTTTAAGTTAAGTATTTATAGTACTCTGTCTCATTCAATTTTCTTTATCATCGATCATCATTTTGATATTCCGTTTGAATTATATATTATCATCATCTAATCTTTGTTCACCTTGTGCATTGTTTTATATATCCTTATATGAGCCTTTCGCTCACTGTCGGTCTATGTTTCTTGATTTCCCCCGGCAGGTATTCATTATTAGGTGGACTACCTTTTGGGAAGAATGTGAGTTGCTGACTTTGAGGAGTTGTAAAGTTTATATTTAGATTTGAATTTGTACAGTTTAGGTGTATACTTTTAAATTTTGGATTGTAAGTTTTTAGATATTGAGAAGTTGTAACGATTCATTGGATTTTTGGAGAATTTCAATTAAGTGAATAATTCAGGATTTTAAAGTTGGCATCAGAGCTACAGTTTTATGATTTTGTAGACTTGCCTTTAGGCTCGACTTGTGAGATTTAGGTACTTGTAAGATAGAGTTTCAGGATTATTAAGATTTGCCTTTAGGCTCGACCTGTGAGTATGGGTAGATAGTAGGTTTGTTAGTTAGTTTAGAATATTATGTGTTTCTTCTTTGATATCTATTCGTAATTATTTATGACCATCTTTTGGTGAGATCCTTAATCGTAAGTGTGTACAATATGGAAAAGCTACTAGATAAAGATGTAATGTGAAGACTCAGTCGTAAACAAATTTTCGATGGAAAACCAGGTTTATGGAAAACAAGAACAAGGACATTTTTGTCAATTTTGACTTAACATATGACTTTTTGTTAGATTTAATATGGATATCGTGTATTTTAGTGGTATTATCAAGTAGCAGCGATGGAAAGAGGCCGACAACACGTAATGGGAATATATGACATTTTCAGGATAATCGTCAAGTTGTGACCGATTTAAGACTTTTAGTGTTAGTTATCAACGAATACCATGATCTAGTTAAATGCAACGTGAATATAGAGCTACTTACGATATTAGAGGAGACGGTTCGTGTACGTTATCATGACTTTTTTTATAGAGGTGTGTAAGATTAATTTCGAGGACGAAATTTCTATTAGGAGGGAAGAATGTAACATCCCGTATTTTTTAGAATATATTTAGCTATTTTATTTAATATTATGAATAATATTAGTGAGTCATTATTGATTTATTAGATATTTTTATATTTATTTTATTAGTAGAATATTTTAGAAGGTGTTTTAGTCAAACAAAAGAAATAGAAATAAAGAAAAAAAAGAAAAGGAATAGAAAAGGAAAAGAAATAGATTTAGGGTTTTGTAAGTTACATAGGTATTCTTGGAGCAGCCATAGAGAAGACAGAAAGAGAGAAGGGAAGATGGAGAAAGAGAAGAAAAAAAAGCTTGAGAAGATGGGTTACGGTATCAAATTAGGATTCGTGTGATGGAGACATCTATATTTTTTATAATCAATCACATCTTTGATTTTTAAGGTACGGATATCTTCGTTACACTCTTTGTATTCGTAACACTCTCTTTGTTCTCGTTTTGTTATTCAATTCGTATGTATATTGTGTATAGTTTGTATTCATTCAGATTCTTATAAAATTCGTATCTCATTCGTTCTTTATCTGATATTTATGATTTTATAGTACCTGGAAAGGTATTTCAATTATCTACAACTTTCGCTCTTTACATTTTCTGAAATTCGGTTCGTAAGTATGTTAAAATCTGCCATTTGTATAATCTAGTTGATTATTGGAATTGTTCTACTGTAACTTAATAAATTCATAATAAATTGAATATTTGTTCAATATTCATGTGTAATATCATTATTAAAAGGTATTTCCAAGATCTTCGTTATTTGTTTACATTCCTCTGTCAAATTCTGTGATCTTGGTGTCGTAAATCTTAAAATACTACTGTGATCAGGTACTGATTCTGTTCTAACAGCTCATATTTGTTTATTTTTTGCATTCGTTATTTCTCCGTTTTAGACGAGTCTTATCATTTTGGAAAGATCTCGGAATTGTCTACAAGTTTTGTGTTTTGTGATTTGTCATTCAAGTTCATCTTTATAGAGGTAATTGGCTTTTTTTAGAACTGGTCAGGTCTGATTTTATTTGTAATAGTCTATGATATTTGGCGTGTGTGATATTTTGAGCATGATATTTTCAGTCTTTTTATGATATATGTATGACTTGGGAGATATTGTACGACTCCGTCATGAATGGATAATCTCATGCTTTGGCACCACCTATACGGTGTATTTAAATTGTATGGGCGTGTCGCCGGAGCTATGGAACACGTAGAGTCATGACTATTGTGTATGTATGTTTGGTCATTTGGGTAGTATTATGTTTTGTACCGTGCAAGCCCCTGTAAGATTTTAGGTAGCATTTGATTTGTTCTATGCAAGCCCCTGTAAGTTTTGATGACTACATATTCTAGAGAACCGAAATGTAGGACATCTTGTAAGTGTAAGATTGTCCCCCATATCCGTAAGTAAGTTCACTTTTGATATATTTGATATTATTATCAGGAAGTGGTAAGGGTATGTGTGAGTAAGTTTTCTTTGATTTTAAGTACGTACGTTTGTATTTTAAGTTAAGTATTTATAGTACTCTGTCTCATTCAATTTTCTTTATCATCGATCATCATTTTGATATTCAGTTTGAATTATATATTGTCATCTTCTAATCTTTGTTCACCTTGTGCATTATTTTATATATCCGTATATGAGCCTTTCGCTCACTGTCGGTCTATGTTTCTTGATTTCCCCCGGCAGGTATTCATTATTAGGTGGGCTACCTTTTGGGAAGAATGCGAGTTGCTGACTTTGAGGAGTTGTGAAGTTTATATTTAGATTTGAATTTGTACAGTTGAGTTGTATACATTTTAATTTTGGATTGTAAGTTGTTGGATATTGAGAAGTTGTAACGATTCATTTGATTTTTGGAGAATTTCAAATAAGTGAATAATTTGGGATTTTAAATTAATGTTAAAGGTGGAGAATATTTATTATAGTATGACACAAATGAACCAGACACTACATTTGTGTGTCAACTAAAATAATAAATATTCATCATTTAGCTCAAGTGGTTTTTTGACAAAAGACACAACGAAGACTGGAAGATTTCAAGACTGACAGCACGGCTATGCAAGTACAGATAATATTTTAATTCTACTATTAAAATATATTTGATTATTTAATTTATATATTTAAATTAATTCAAGTTGAATTTAATTTAATTTATAAATTATTTAATTAAATAAAGTAGAATTAATTTATTATAAAAGATATGACTTAATATGACTTTTAATATAATTCAAATGACTGATTAAAAAGTCATACCGAATTATATTAATAAAAGTCATATCGACTGTTTAATTAAAAGTCATACCGAAGAGAAAGTCATACCGAGCTGGAGATGATAAAAGTCATACCGAAATTCAAAACAGAAAGTCATACCGAGTTTCATTTGAAAAAGGTCATACCGAACAATTTTCTTATTATATTAAAAAGTCATACCGATTTTTTAATTAATAAATAAAAAGGTCATACCGAATTTCTGTTGAACAAAAGGTCATACCGAGTGTTTTTTTATTATATTAAAAAATCATACTGATTTTTTAATTAATAAAAAAAGTCATACCGACTATTCAGGAGTCATACCCAGCCTTTTCAAAAGTCATATAAGTGTTAAAAATGTCATACTGGTTTAAATAAAGTCTGTAAAATGTCCTGTACGAGAAAGTTATACAAGCTTTCTTTTCCTCTATAAATATGAGGAGTAGTCTTCATATTTTAAGTAAGTGAAAAAACATTCAAATTCAGAAATTTGTATGCATTGTAATATTCACAGATTTCTGTGCAAAGTATTGGAATATAATTGTTAAATCCGAACATTTCATGTCGAATTCGTTCTAGATAACTTTATCAATTATATACAATTATCATCAGATAAATTTTGTAATACTTTTCAAGTTAAAATTATATCAGAGACTGTGGAGTGGCTAGGCTGGGTTGTCTCACCCTCACAAACTTTATCCTTATGGGCTCTTTGATGTTCCCCAGTTCCCTCACCAGTAACAGTCTCCTATAATCTATCAACCAAAACAGGTGTTTTTCTTTTCTTTGATTTTATGTAAACAGGTTTTTGGGAACCTGTTGATGTTGGTTTCTTAGATTTGGGTTTGAAAATTTGTTGTGTGGCTTAGGTATGAGGGTTGGGGTCATTGCTAGCACCCTCCATAGCCACAGAAGGCAAAGAAGTTTGAGGATTCGAAGAAGGAGTTAAGGAAGAAATGTATACCTTCACAAATTCAGGATAAATTAACTCCATCTCATTGTGGATTTTAATTCTCACCAAGTCCTTGAATACTCTTTGTTTCTGAGTCCAACACTCAAGAGTTTCAGTTTCCTTGCAAATCTCAATTTCTTTGACAAAATGGTTAATAAAAATCATGATAAACCTTGCATAGTAAATATGATTTGATCTATCAGACTTTTTACCTAGTTTAGCAACAATTTCATTCAATAAAATAGATGACAAATTATGAAATTCATCAAATAAAATACTGTAAGCTATCTGTTGCATACTAGAGGTAATAGCATCAAAATTACTAATTTTACCACTAAAAAATTTAATAATGGCATCAAAGAAATATGACCATTCTCTCCTAAGGTGCTTTCTAACTACATGACCTAAATAAATGTCAGGATTTGCATAATTAACAGCCCTAAGCATTTTTCTAATATCTGATTCAGTGGGTGCATTAGCAAAATTATTAACAGGCAAATCTAAACATTTATTTAAAATTAAAGTGGTTAGAATATACTCTTGTCCTTTGCAGTTGAATTTGATGCTTGAATAGTCATTAGACACTTCTGCAGTGGTCCAAAACTCCTCCACCAGATTGCAGATAATTTTTGGTTCTTCTTTCAAAGCCTTCTGTACTTTGCAACTTCCCAGAAACTGCATCAATGGATGAAATTCCCTTGGTTATTCTTCAACCACAGTGCAAGCCACAAAATTGTTTAACTCTTAGATAAATCCAGCTTGAGAAACTTTCTTGGATGAAGATGCCATTGCTTTATATTAGAATATTAAGAACACAAAAAGCTTTGAAGAAGTTAAGAATGAGAAGAATGGAGATAGAGTACAGAGAGAATTGAGTACAGAGAGAAAGAGGGAAAGGGAATTAGTTAGAAAATGTAAGTAAGAATTAATAGAAATTTTAATCTCACTATATATATTTTTGAAGCGATACTGATTTCTCAATCGATTACTTTCTCAAAATAGAACTCAATTGACCGTTAAATTAAAAAGTAAAAAGAAGAAATTACCAATTTTAGCAATCGACTGTTATACATACAAGGATGTATGTATTCATCAATTGATAAAATAAGTAATCAACGGCTAGATATTGTACAAGTCGATTGATGACATGGACCTTCTAGGTCATCGATTGATAACTAACTTATCCATCGACAGATAGTACTATCCATCGATAAACAAATATATCATCAATTAATATATTTAACTATCGACAGCAAAAAAATGTCCATCGATATGTAAAATATTTATCAATTGATTATGGAAAAATCAATAGATTAACATAATCAATGGCTACAAACTGAATATAACAAAAGAAAATAACTTATCAAACATCTAAAAGATTAATCATAATTAAGCATACCTAAATCACAGACCAATCTATTGAAAGTAGATTCGTCTAATGGTTTGGTAAAAATATTTGCAAGTTGTCTTTCACTATGGACAAAATGTAATTCAACAATACCATTCATTACATATTCCCTAATGAGGTGATACCTTATGTGTATGTGCTTGGTCCTTGAATGTTGAACTGGATTTTCAGTAATGGCAATTGCACTTGTATTGTCACAGAATATTGGAATTTTGTTCAAGTTAAATCCATAGTCAAACAATTGATTCCTCATCCATAGCACTTGTGCACAACAGCTTCCAGCAGCAATATATTCAGCTTCTGCAGTGGATGTAGATACTAAATTTTGCTTTTTGCTAAACCATAAAACAAGCTTATTTCCTAGAAATTGACAAGTGCCTGTAGTACTTTTCCTGTAAATTTTGCAACCTGCATAGTCTGTATCTGAATAAACAATTAGATCAAATCCAGAGTCTCTAGGATACCAAATTCCAAGATTTAGTGTTCCTTTGAGATATCTGAATATTCTTTTTATAGCAATCAAATGAGACTCTCTAGGATCTTCCTGAAACCTAGCACAAAGACATGTAGTAAACATTATGTCTGGCCTACTTGCAGTTAAATATAACAATGAGCCAACCATGCCTCTATAACTTGAAATGTCCACTTTAGCTTCCTTAGTATTCAATTCAAGTTTAGTTACAGAGGCCATGAGAGTTTTTGCAGAAGAACATTCATTTAAATAAAATTTCTTTAATAAGTCAGAAATATATTTTGCTTTGATTTATGAAAATACCATCTTTAACTTTTTTGACTTGCAAACTAAGAAAATAAGTAAGTTCTCCCATAATACTCATTTCATATTTACTCTGCATCAACTTAGCAAACTTTTAACAAAGTTTCTCATTAGTTGAGCCAAAAATAATGTCATCTACATAGATTTGAACAAGAATAATAGAACCATTAACATTTCTATGAAAGAAAGTCTTACCAACAGTACCTCTTGTGAAGTGATTCTCAATCAAGAATTTAGAAAGTGTGTCATAACAGGCTCTAGGTGCTTGTTTCAAACCATACAATGCTTTAAGAAGATAGTACACAAATCCCGGATGAACAGGATCCACAAAACTAGGTGGTTGTTCCACATATACTTCTTCTTCTAATTCTCCATTGAGAAAAATATTTTTTACATCCATCTGGTATACCTTGAAATTGGCATGGATAGCATATGCTAGAAAGATTCTGATAGCTTCCAACCTTGCAACAGGTGCAAATGTCTCATCAAAATCTATGCCTTCTTCTTGTGAGTAGCCCTTTGCCACTAACCTTGCCTTGTTTCTTGTTCATGTACCAGTTTCATCCATTTTGTTCCTGAATACACATTTTGTACCAATAACAAATTTGTTCTTTAGTTTGGGTACCAGCTTCCATACCTTGTTTCTTTCAAACTAATTCAACTCTTCTTGCATAGCTATTACCCAATCAGGATCATTCAAGTCTTCTTCAATCCTTTTTGGTTCTTCTTAAGATAGGATGCTGTTATATAAGCATTCATTTTGAGTTGCACTTCTAGTTTGAGACCATCATTTTCATTCCCAATAATCAACTCAAAGGGATGACTTTTGGTGCATTTCCTTTGTGGAGGTAAACTTGTCCTTGAGGATGATGCTTCATGATCATTAGAATTGTTATGATCATTGTGATGTGATTGAATGGTTGAGAACCCTCCCCCTGAGATGGACACTTTACTTGAAGATTATTGAGCAGAGATATAATCCATTGATTGGTTATCAATTGATGTATTATCAGTCAATTAATGATCATCAACTGATAAGTTATCTGTTGGTGTATTGACATCAATTGATGGGGAATTTCTGGGTACTTGATTCCTTAGAATTTCCACTTCATCATCACATTCTTCACCATTACCAGTTGATTCATTCTCAAAATGTAAAGAGTCATGATATCATTCATCAAGAAATCCTTGAATCTTCTTGTCATCAAAGACTACATGCATAGATTCCATAACAATGTCTAATATAAGATTGTAGAGTCTGAAGGCCTTGGTTATTATTCCATACCTAACAAATATTGCCTTATCAACTTTGGCTTCAAATTTTTCCAAATTTTCACCTTGATTCCTTAGGACAAAACTGTTAGGTCCAAAATCATCATAGAAGGGGGGGTTGAATATGATATGGTAGATTTTTCGTTTTATTGCGGATTAAGTGTTTGTGTTTATGAGATATGTATTTGGCAGTAACTGAAACACAAAGTTCGGGGAAATAACAATATATTATTAAATCCCTGAAGTGCTACAATTCTAATCAGTAGATTAGCTTCAGTGGGTTCAAAACAATATTACAACACAGATACAGTTGGGTATAATAAATGTATCGCTTTAATGGAGCTTCCCGTCTGTGTGTGTTGAATGCTGAAGATGATAACCATTTAATTCTATTGAATTAAACCCATATATAATTGTAGACTTTTTCGAAAAATGGTTTCCATCAATGCATAAGTCCCTTATTGCACCTCTAGAGTGTGAATGGTGTGTAGGCACCACTAAATTGCTTGATGCGCTAATATCCCTTTGTTGCGCCTTTAACTTCATGTTAGTTGCGCCTGTACAGTGGTTTCCCTGTACAGGCGCCACTAATGCCTTAGAGAATCTTTGTTGCGCCTTCATAGAAATTTAGTTACGCCACTACTCTTGTTACACTGTATGGGCGCCACTTCTGCCTTAGAATCTGAGTTCCTTGTGTCTTGACTTGTTTGTTGCGCCTGCACTCTATGCATACTGTATTGGAGCCACAAACAAGTTCTTTTTCCTTTGTTGTGCCTGGGACAAGTTTTGTTGCGCCTATACACTTGTTCCCCTGTATAGTGTATAGGCGCCACAAATGCCTTGGATTCTAAGTTCAACATTTCCTTGCGCCTTGGTAGATTAGTTGCGCCTGCACTCTTATTGCCTTGTGTAGGCGCCACTAAACTTCCCTTAAACTTTTCTTGCACCTTGAAATATATGTTGGGCCTCTCCATTATTTCAAGAGTGTAAGAGCCACCAAATGTAGTAATACTTGCCTTGACATATTTCTTGAATTCTTGAAGTAATTACCACTTGGTTTTCACTCTTCTGTCTTGGCTTGATCAACTGATTTTCTTCTGATTAATCAAGGTAATTCTCTTCTTGTTGTGCTGACGCTTAGTGCACTGGTCTGGTTCACAAACGACTAACACTGAATTGAATTCCCTTGACTTCTGTTTTGTTTTAGGTGAATCACTTTGGACTGTTGCGTTGCTTCTGATCATTGGAACCCTTTGACAACTATACATGAATCATTACTCTGTCTTTAGAATGAAGTCTTCTAAACACTTATTTGTCACTGAGGCATGAACATATTAATAAACTTCTCTCGCTGACGTTCAGTAATTCTTTCATCTTGAATGCTCAGCAATGATGTATGTATGATCTCTTGTTTATGTCCTTCTGGATTCCTGTGCTGCATATTAGTATTATTTATCTGTCTTTTTTTCTTAGTTGAGTTATCGTTATCACTATTGCATACTACGTTACATTATGCTTTACAATTTCCCCCTATTTGGTTGTTAGAGTTCGACAAGCAAATCCTGTGAGAGGATAACTCAACTGATACTTACAAGAAAAAGTAAAGTTCAGAAAGATAGTAAATAATATTAATTACATTCTGGATTAGATTTTTTTTTTCATTTCCAGATTTCTTTGAGTACAAAAGAAGTTTGCTCCTTTAGCCTGAACAAATAAGTCTATGATCTTCTACTTCTTTGCACTAGGTCCTGCTTGTTTTTAGATCTTGTTTCGGAGTGAAGCTTTCTCAGCTCTTCTTCTTTTTGTTCTAACCTTGCCTTCACTATGTCTCTAACTTCCACTTCAAGAGTGTTGAAAGGAGGTGGATCTTCTAATTTCTTCAAAATCTCAGTAAGAAACGCCGTTGAATTTAACTTGGAGATTGACAAGAAGGCCAGAGATTGTCTCTTTGAAAATACAAACACTGTTATCCTTTTTGGAAAGCCTTTGACTCGGTTAGTGTCATGCATTGACTCTTCTGCCAGTTTCTCCCTTAGAACATCTTGGATCATCCTCAAAGCCTTTTTATCTGACTTGACATTGGATCTCTTCACCCTTGACAAGACTTTTCGGATAATCTCAGAATTGTTTCTCCTTAGATTTGATAGCTCCTTCTTTTTGTCCACTCCATTCTTCTTAAAGAGGAAGTATTTTGTTCCGTTTGTTTCCGTTTGAATGCAAGGTACAGAGTCTTTAATGGTTTCGAGTACTTCAGTGCCATCCTCTCTTCTTACAAACACTGGGACTTGGTAATATCTGGACGTTTCCATGAGATATTTTCCAGAAATTTGAATTGCTCTGTTCAGCCTGAATGCATAGATCAACTCAGCAGCATTTAAGCCTTCTTGAGTTCTGTTCTTCTTGCTTCTGAGTTTCCCTTCTACATACTGCAAGAACAACACATGGCTTGAGTCCAAACATTCGTCTGACAAAGTTAAGTTGTGAAGTGTTGTTGCTTTGTAGTACTTGACAACTGGAGGCTTCTCAAATGCTTCGACACCGATCTCTAAAATTTTCTTCTCGATTAGATCTCTCAGTATCTCATTTGTTTTATGCCCTCAAAAGATGACTTTCCTCTTTAGCACATACAACTCCACTATGTTCATCTTCTCAAAGCTCTTTGTCGACAATATCCTCGATCCTAGTGATGTTGTGTTGATATACATTTTCCATCCGGATTTGAAGGCACTTACTGACATGCTTGAAATTTCTTCTAACAGCATAGCATAGAACTCATGAACATCTTCATATTTTTCTTTCAAGGTTCTGAAAAGATCAAGGACTTCTCTATCTTTCTTTTGAGTTAAAGATGACTCCTTCTTTTTGAGCAGATTCCTTGCTTCATCCCAATCAGGACCATCTTTGGCTGATATGTCCTTCATTCTATTTTTTCTTTCTATTGCGTGCTGTATTCTCTTCCATTTTCTCTTCATTATGTCTTGAGCTTGAACTATGTCATGAGTAATAACTTCATCTACCCCAACTAGAAGACAGTCATTATCAAAGGCATATTCTTCAGCAAACTCCTCTTCAACATCTATCCCTTCAGCCTTTAATGTTTTCTCTATTTCCATCTCTGTAGGAATATCCATTGGCACATAGGGTTCCAAAATTTTTCCTTCTTCAAGTTGCCTTGCTCCAGGCCTGTAAAAGAAATCTGTCTCCCCCTGAGCTGTATATTCCATTATCATCTCAGCTCCAACTTTTTCTTGTGCTATCCTCTCCCCCTCAGTTGGGTTATCCTCCCTTCCGACCGGAGGAATCTGAGCTGTTGAAGTTGATTGAGTAGAAACAGGAATTTTCTGAGCCAGCAGTTGTTGGACTAAATCTTTGATTTCTTTCATTTCAGCTCGCTGCTGCTCTTGCACCTCCAAGATCTTTCGCAAAGAGTAATGAATTTCAGTGACTTGAGCCTCCAGATTTAAAATCCTTTGGCTGTGTGTTGTGTGTGTGTTGTGTGGGGTGTTTATTTGGTTAGTGGGTGTCTCACTGCTCACTGTTACTGTTTGTGTCTGTCCCTCAACACTCACACTCGGCTGATCGGGGTCAGGGAATTGAAGATCACTAAGGTGAAGTGTTTCACTCATTTCCATTATAGCATCTGGATCTTCAGTACCTGCAATAAAATCTCTATCCCTTCTATGGGTAGGTTACCTCCCCGCCTGACCACTGTGGGTGGGGAGAACTCCTTTTTCAGGAACTGGGGGATTGAGACCCAGTGTGGTCACCACTATGAATTCTGTAATGATTGGCAAAGTTGAAGAATCCGTGATGCCAGCTGAAGCCATTGAAGGCATGACCTGTCCAGAGGCACCCTGAACAGGTTCTACTACCGAAGCAGCAGATACTCTATTAATAGAGTCCACATCCCTTCTATGGGTGTGTTGTCCCTCCACCTGACCTGTAAAGGTGGGGAGGACCTCCGTTGTCGGAGATGGACTTGGAATTTCCAGGGGGGTCACCACCTCAAGCAATGTAGTGATTGACAGATTAGAGCCTGTGCTGCCCCACGAAGCCTGTGAAGGCATTTTCACTTGAAGTGGTGGTGCTGCTGACACAACTACTCCTTGAATGGAGACCTCTTCCCTTCTATGGGAGAGTTGCCTTTCCACTTCACCCATTTGGGGAGGGAAAACATCCTGAATAGGATCTGGAGATGTTAAGTCTAGGGGGGTCACCACATTTGACAATGTAATGAATGGCTCGTGAGAGTTAGTGATGCCCCCAACTGTCTATGAAGACAGGTTCTGAATTGGATCAACCAAAATAGTACTAGCTACTGAAGTAGCGGATGTTGTTACAATCTCTGTTTCTGTTCTCCTACCTTTCAGGATTTTATCAATTTCAGAATTGAGATCACGAAGAAAAAGAAAGGTTTCAGAGATTGGAGAATCAGGTTCCTGGCTCACAGTTTCCTTAGGTTTAAAATTCATTTTACGACGTTTTTGAGAAGGCAGAGCTGTAGGGGATATTGCAATAAATTCCTGATTCGGTAGAGACTCACTCTTATCATCTAAATCAAGGGTTCTTTTTCTGGTTGTGGGAGATGAATGGAGTGTTTGTTGTTCTCTGGCAGTGGTTAGAACTGGTTGGTCGTCAAGTTCATTGTCAGCTCCGATGGCCACTGAGGGCTCTTGTGTGTGCATTGTCGTTTGAGGCACAAAAGGAGGTATTGTGTCAATTTCATCTGTTAGAAAAGCAGAGAGATCAAAGTAAAGAAGTGAAACTTCGTCCATATGTTCATCAGACATGCTAGGGATGTACACATCTATAGCCTGAGGCTCTTCCACTTCTTTCTCGACAGTTATCTCCTCTGTAGGATTTTCAGGGCTATTCCTTTGTTCTTCTGCAGGAATTTGGTCTTGGTCATGTTCAGAACCAGCTTCATTCATCATTTCATCTTCTTTATCAGTGTCTGGTTCTTCTTCTTCTTCAGCTAATGTTGTGCTTCCAGAGTCACTTGAAGTTTCAGCTTCATTGTCCTCGTTAGAGATTGCTGCTTCTTCTTCTACTTCTTCTTCTTCATTAACCTGTCTAAGAAGAGCAACAAAATCACGTATAGGTTCAGTCATTGGAGCAGGTGCATACCTATTAGGATAGTCAGCCTCATTCTTTAGCAGCAAAATTGTTCTGATCTGCAATGAAGGTGACTCTTCCAATTGATTGTTCTGAAACATTTAGAGTTGATCAACTTCAAGTACTTCATTCAACACCAGCTGTAAAAATCTTGGATATAGACAGAAGTTCTCCATTTTTGCCTGGTTCTTCAAAATTTCAGCCATGATCAATTTTCCAAAATTTATTCTAGAGCCAGTAGCCATTGCATAGCCAACCACCTTGTTGAACTGTGTAATGCCATGGAATCCACCTGTCTTTGGTGCAAAGCCATGAGACAAGATGTTGAAAAACAGATTCCACTCCTTAGGCAGGTGATTCTTGTAAATCTTCTTTGAAAGCTTTGAGTTTACTCTTGTGCAGTGCAAGAACATGAAGAAGTTGTCCAATTCTTCCTGAGATGGCTCATTTTCAAAATCTTCAGATGGCAGATGCAGTGCTCGATTGATGTCATTCTCAGTTATTTGCACCCTCTGCTTCTGAATTTTACAAGTGAAGGTTAAGATTCCATCTGTAGACGTGTCCAGAGCAGACCTGTATACCTGTCTTAATAAATTTCTTTTCAAAGGAACAGAAGTTGTTAGTGCATACCGGACTATTGAATCTTCGTTTAAAAACCTAGCCCAGTTACCTAACTCCCCTGCTTCAGTCCAATCATCTACTAAAATAGATAAATAATTAGTCTTTTTAATCTCAAAATGACCTGTCATTTAATTTAAATGAGAGATAATTTTTATGAATTAAAAATTACTAATTAAAAGCAAATTATTTTAGTAAATTATGAACTAAAACCCTAATTTTAAAAATTACTTGGATTTCCTTGAAATTAAGATATGATATACTCCTAGTAATTCTAAGCACACTTTTGATTTTATTATTATTTTTAATCGATTAAACAAGTGTCAAACAGTAGCCAATCTATTCGAATTTTGTCAAAAAGTGAATTTTTAAAAACTTGACCAAATTAAATGGGACCACTTGCAAATGAAAGGTAAGAATCAGGGTCGCACAAAACTGGTTTTAGTTTAAAAATCGGACAAGAAATGGCCAAGATATGATCGATTAAAAAGTGGATCTGAGTTTTGTTCTTGGTGTTGCGCTTGATATTGTGTGTACTGTGTATGTATACTAAAAGTGCAACAAAAACAACACTCATGTTTTTATAGGCGCCACTTAAAGAAAAAAAATGTTAAAGTGAGTAAGTTGCGCCTGCACAGTGCTTGCATTGTGTAGGCGCCACTAACTAAGCTAGCGCCACTAAAATTGGCCCAGTACTTTAGTTGCGCCTATACAGTGCACACACTGTATTGGCGCCACTAAAGTTAATTTTTAACTTAGCACAATCTGGCAACCTCAGTTTTACTTATGTTGCGCCTTCACAGTGTTAACACTGTGTTGGCGCCACATAAGTTAACTATAGCCAAACTAGCAACAAAATTGTAAAGGGGATTAGTTGTGCCTATACAGTGATAACACTATATTGGCGTCACTAAACTTGAGGAGCCACTTGATGTTAATCAATAAAATTTCTAAGTACTTGAGTGAGAATATGTTGCGCTTATACAGTGATCTAACTGTATAGGCGCCAATTAGTACTTAGTTAAATTCTCAAGTGTTCTCAAATTTTGCTACTAGTTTATAATAATATTCATGAATAACTAGAATAATTAATCAATAATAATTAATTACTCACAAATATTATTTCACAAAATATTTATTAATAACAATAATAACATTAATTGTTAAAATTATTATCATAAATAAATTATGCTTCTTATTATTTTACTTTTATTTTAAATAAGAGAATAAATATAAATATTCATCCTTTTTATTTAAAATCATTTCAAATAATATTTAAATAAATAAGTGCTAAAAAGTTATCAACTAAATACAAGCACTTAAATATTTTCTAAGATCAAAATTAGATAAATACCAGATTAATAAATTTAGCAGGCATGCACAAGGTATTCATCTAGAATTTAATCTTAATAGCTGGAAAATAATTTGGTAGATAAATTCACAAGTTCTAAAAATATTGAAATTAATCAACTAGTGAATTTATCATCTTCAAATTGCAGTTTTTTATTACTAACATATTAGTTAGTAGAATTTAACATCCCAAGTTCACAAACCAGTCTAGTGAAAGTTATTTCATCCAGTGGTTTAGTGAAGATGTCTGCAATTTGTTGCTCTGTAGGTACAAAATGTTACTCTATAGTACCATTCATGACATGCCCTCTTATGAAATGATGCCTAATATCAATGTGCTTGGTCCTTGAATGTTGAACAGGATTATTTGTTATGGCTATGACACTTGTGTTGTCACAGAATATTGGAATTTTGTTCAGCAACAGTCCATAGTCCTGAAGTTGGTTCCTTATCCACAGAATTTGTGCACAACAACTTCCAGCAGCAACATATTCAGCTTCAGCTGTTGACATTGTAACTGAGTGTTGCTTCTTGCTATACCAGGACACCAATATTCTACCAAGGAATTGACAACTCCCTGATGTACTTTTTCTATCAATCCTACACCTTGCATAATCAGAATCTGTATAGCCAACAAGGTCAAAACCTGTATCCTTAGGTTACCAAATTCCAAGATTCAGACTTCTCTTAAGATACTTAAAAATCCGTTTAACAGCTATAAGATGTGATTCTTTAGGATCTGATTGAAACCTAGCACACAAGCATGTAGAGAACATAATATCTGGCCTACTTGTAGTTAAGTAGAGTAGTGAGCCGATCATACCTCTGTAGCTTGTGATGTCTACCCTCTTACCAGGTTCATCTTTATCAAGCTTAGTGGAAGTTGCCATTAGGGTTTTGGCTGTGGATGCATCTTCAAGACCATACTTCTTCAAAAGTTCTTTGATGTACTTGGTCTGGCAAATGAAGATTTCATCTTTCCTTTGACTTACTTGGAGTCCAAGGAAGTAATTCAGCTCTCCCATCATGCTCATTTCATACCTACTCTGCATTAGCTTAGCAAATCTACTACACAGCTGATCGTTAGTAGAACCAAATATAATGTCATCTATATATACTTGCACTAATATTATATCATTTTTTTGCATTTTGTGAAACAGAGTCTTGTCTATGACACCTCTAGTGAAACCATTTTTAAGTAAAAATATAGATAGAGTGTCATACCATGTTCGAGGTGCTTGCTTTAGGCCATAGAGTGCCTTGAAGAGGAAGTATACAAAATCTGCAAATTCTGGATCTTCAAACCCTGGGGGTTGTTCCACATACACTTCTTCTTTAAGCTCTCCATTCAGGAATGCACTCTTCACATCCATTTGATATACTTTAAAGTTGGAATGTGCTGCAAATGCCAAGAACATCCTGATAGCTTCAAGCCTTGCCACTGGTGCATATGTTTCATCATAGTCTATTCCTTCCTCTTAGGAATAACCTTTAGCAACCAGTCTAGCTTTATTCCTCGTAACAATGTCATCTTCATCCAGTTTGTTCCTGAATACCCACTTTGTGCCAATAATAGACTTGTTCTTTGGCCTAGGTACCAGTTTCTACACCTTTTGTCTCTCAAATTGATTGAGTTCTTCTTGCATAGAAATAACCCAATCTGGATCTTCCAGTGCTTCTTCCACTTTCTTTGGTTCTATTTCAGAGAGAAAACCAAAGAATAAACATTCAGTTTGGGAAGCACGTCTAGTTTGAACTCCGGCATTTGGATCTCCTAGAATCAACTCAAAGGGGTGAGCTCTACTCCACACCCTATGTCTAGGCAGATTTGCCCTAGTTGATTCAGCCTGATTATCATTGAAGTGCTGAGTCCTGCTAGTAGATCCTTCAGTTGCTCCCCCTGGGCTGCTACTTGGTTGAGAATGAGATTCTCTGCCACTACTAGTAGTTTCTGTGAATCTTCCACTGTTTCCACTACTAGGATCAGAATCATCATTATTGTTATTCTCATTTGGTGCATGATTTTCTGTTGCAGCTTCAGGTTCTACTTCACCTTCATCTGAGTTCATATTTTCAAACTGTAGAGTTTCAGTGTCATCCGTTCTTTGTAGACTTGGGAGCTTGAGATCATCGAAAGTTACATTCATGCTTTCAATGACCTTTTTGTGTTCAATCACATAAACCCTATACGCCTTAGATTCCATTGAGTAGCCAAGAAATATGCCTTCATGAGCCTTGGATTCAAAATTTCCTAGATGCTCATCATCTTTCAATACAAAGCACTTTGCTCCAAACACATGAAAGTATTTCAGTGTTGGTTTCTTGTTTGCCATTATCTCATATGGAGTCTTGTCATGTTCTTTATTAATCAGGGTACGATTCTGAGTGTAGCAAGCTGTTTTGACTGCTTCAACCCAAAAGTATAGAGGTAACTTAGCTTCATTCAACATTGTTCTTGTTGCTTCCACTAAAGTTCTGTTCTTCCTTTCCACCACTCCATTTTGTTGTGGAGTTCTGGGCGCTGAGAATTGTCTTGATATTCCTTTTTCAACACAGAATTCATTCAGGGTTACATTCTTGAATTCTGTTCCATTGTCAGACCTTATTTTCCTGACAGACAGACTAGTTTCTAACTCAATTTTCTTTATGTGATCGATGATTATTTGGGGGGGCTTCATCCTTTGAGGCTAGAAACAACACCCACGTGTACTTGGAGTAGTCATCAACAATTACAAGTACATATCTCTTCCTTAACATAGACATGACGTTGACTAGACCAAATAAATCCATATGCAGTAGTTGTAGTGGTTCAGTAATGTCTGTTGAGTCTTTGCTTCGGTGAGATGCTTTCTTTGACTTCCCCTTTTCACATGCTTCACGTAACCCTTCTTGACAGAATTCCATCTCGGGTAAACCTCTAACCAATTCCCTCTTAACTAAAGAGTTCATTGTCTTGAAGTTCAGGTGTGAAAGTTTCTTGTGCCACAACCAACTGTCCTCTGTTGAAGCTTTGCTATAAAAACATTGAACTTCGCCTTTGCTTGCAGAGAACAAATCAGCTACAAAGAGATTCCCCTTTCTCACTTCTTGAAGAGCGAGCTTCTCATCTTTCCTATTTTGGATTGCACATCTTTCTTTCTCAAATGTTACTTTGAAGCCCTTGTCAGTGAACTGACTGATACTTAGAAGATTATGCTTTAATCCATCCACAAGAGAGATATTTTCTATGATAACATTTCCAATCTCCAGATTGCCATATCCCGTTGTGAATCCCTTGCTGTTATCTCCAAAGGTCACTATCGGGCCAGCTTTCTCAATCACATCTGATAACAGGGCTTTATCACCAGTCATATGCCTTGAACAGCCGCTGTCAAGAATCCACATGACACGCTTGTTCTTTGTTGTGCCCTGTAACCATAGATTGATTACTTTTTCTTTGGCACCCAAATTTGATTGGGTCCAAGAGGCTTAGATAAGTAAACATTTTTAGCTACAGAAGTTTTCTGGTCCTTGTCTTTCTCATCGACTGCACCCTTGCCCTTTGGTTTAGCCTTGACAGGGGTGTCTTTAGGCTTAGGGACAGGGGTTTCCTTCCTAGATTTAGGAGGACTAGCAGTGTTTGCCCTAATATGCTTTCTAGTTATGTTCACATATGTATTCATGCAAGTACTTGATGATGTATTCATTAAGTTAATGTATGCAGACATGATATTGAAAGCACATGGCATGCATCATACTTTACCGCATGGTTGATGAGGAATAGACATGGCAGACATACTAGGAGTTTCTATTTTTACTACTTTTATCTTATTGCATGCATGCGTAAGATGACCAGTAGAATTGCAATTTTTACAAACTTTCCTAGCATTGTTAGCACCTACCTTACCATTTCTATTTGCTTTCTTGTTTTCAGTTTTATTGCTTATTTCAATTTTAACCTGTTTCTTAGGTTCTTCAATCCTAACAGATTTCTTAGGCATGTTCTTCTTATCTATAACCTTTTCCTTTTTCTCCTCAGCAAGGAGTTCTTCTTTTATTAAGAGCTCTTCTTCATTTAAGGGATCAATGACGAACTTCTTATATAGGGGCTTAGCTACATTCTTCAATACATGTGGAATATCTTGCTTCATAGGAATTTCCTCAGCAATAGATTCTACATGCATTTTTCTTGCCTTTTTATCATAGTCAAATCCTATTCCAGTTTTTTGACCTATGACCTGTTTGTCTATAGCCTCCTTTACAAGATTCACAAACTTCTTATAAGCTTGAAGTTTTAACTCTAGATCAGAAATTTTATTTCTAAGAGCTGCTTCTACTTCCTGGTTGCATCTGTCTCTATTATGAAGGTATTCTATTTTCTGTTTCAGATCTTTTAAATTAACACATGCAAGCTCTAGTTCTTCATTTTTAGCTTCTAGCATTTTATTCTTAAGAACTAGTTTAGCATTCTCTTCTTCAGATGCTAGCATGGTTGTATGTATGTTAAACATTTCTATACTCAGATCTTCCACAATTTTTTTATACTCAGAATTAGACATGTCAACGGAGGAAAGAAATGATACCTTTCATGATTGAGGTAATGCTTCTGAAGAGTCTGCCATTAATGCAAGATTTCCATAAATCTCTTCTTCATCGTTGTCTGAATCATCCCAGCTCTTTCCTTCAGCTATATAAGCTCTTCCTTGATGCTTCTTCACTAGAGCATCATATTTCTGCTTGAGTTCATCATATGACTCCTTTCTCTCTTTCCCTTGCTTCGGCTCCCGGCATTCTGTTGCAAAATGACTGGGTTCATCACAGTTGTAGCATCTGAACTTACTGTGATCTACCATCCCTGTCTTATAGCCTCCTTTGTTGTGAGACCCTGAAGACGATCCACCTCGATTGCTGTTTCTCAAACTGGAACCACTGTAACTGGAGTTACTCTTGAATTTGTACTTTGGGTTCCTCCTGAATCTGAGGTTCCTGAACTTTCCTGCCATATAGGCCATTGTTTTATTTTCCAATTGTTCAAGTTCTTCTATTGAATAGAAGTCGTCTTCATCGCCTGGTTGAGTATTCTCTGTAAATTAAGCTTCCAATATTTCTTCTTTCTCAACTACAGGTTTTACTGTGCTGGTCTCTGTGACAGCAAAGTCTTTGGCTACAAGAGCTGTCATCTTCAACAGTGCTGAATTCTTACTGTCCACTGTACCTGAACCATAAATGATCTGTCACTACTCTTGCTCCATTTCGTGAGTCTTGAGCTTTCCGTATAGCATTTCAATGGACATATCATTTATATCACTCCTTTCTCCGATGGCAGAGATTTTGTGCTCCAGGTGTGCTGGCAGTGTCAACATAAACTTTCTGTTGATCTCCCTACGTGAGTAGGTCTTCCCATGGAGTGACAAGTCATTTAATAATTTGTTGTATCTCTCGAAAACTTGAGTGATACTTTCTCCTTGTAGTGACTTGAACGCTTCATATTGGGAGGTAAGAATATCTAGCCTGTTCTCCTTCACTTCAGCTGTACCCTCCATTAACAGATCAATTGTATCCCACATCTGTTTGGCACTAGTGCAATTAATCACTTGATTTAACATTGTTGTGTCCAGTGAATCCATTAAGATGAATTGAAGATGATTGTCCCATGCAACTCTCTCCTTATCAGTGTCAGTAAACTCTGAATGTTCCTTTGGGGTAAACCCTTGAGGAATCCTTTCGCCGTCTACTGAAACTGTTTCCGGTGTTAGCTTCTGAGGCACATAGGGTCCATTTTCCAGAATTCCCACATATTGAGAATTACAAGTCTTGATGAAAATGGTCATCTTCTTCTTCCACAAAATGTATTCATTTTTATCAAATGTTGGGATTTTAATACTGCTAAGCTTTTGGGTACTCATGGTTGTTAAGAATTTTAAATCTTAAGAAATAATTAATTTCTCAAAAATTAAAATCAATTCGAATAAAAATTAAATATTGAGAAATATAATTTTAATTCGAATTCTTGATGATTGATAGCCTTTTAAAAAATTAGTGAATTTAAAATCTTTAAAAAATTCAAAATTGAATTTTCTTTTAAAAATAAAGGAAAATTCAAGATAAAATTTTCTAGATCTAAAAATGCACTTTTTCAAAAAACTATTTTTGGATCTTGATTTGTAACTTCAATCAACAAGCTCTGATACCAATTGTTAGGTCCAAAATCATCATAGAAAGGGGGGTTGAATATGATATGGTAGATTTTTCGTTTTGTTATGGATTAAGTGTTTGTGTTTATGAGATATGTATTTGGCAGTAACTGAAACACAAAGTTCGGGGAAATAACAATATATTATTAAATCCCTGAGGTGCTACAATTCTAATCAGTAGATTAGCTTCAGTTGGTTCAAAATAATATTAGAACACATATACAGTTGGGTATAATAAATGTATGGCTTTAATGGAGCTTCCCGTCTGTGTGTTGAATGCTGAAGATGATAACCATTTAATTCTATTGAATTAAACCCATACATAATTGTAGACTTTTTGGGAAAATGATTTCCATCAATGCATAAGTCCCTTGTTGCGCCTCTAGAGTATGAATGGTGTGTAGGCGCCACTAGATTGCTTGCTGCGCCAATATCCCTTTGTTGCGCCTCTAACTTCATGTTAGTTGCGCCTATAAAGTGGTTTCCCTGTACAGGCGCCACTAATGCCTTAGAGAATCTTTGTTGCGCCTTCATAGAATTTTAGTTGCGCCACTACTCTTGTTACACTGTATGGGCGCCACTTCTGCCTTAGAATCTGAGTTCCTTGTGTCTTGACTTGTTTGTTGCGCCTGCACTCTATACATACTGTATAGGCACCGCAAACAAATTCTTTTTCCTTTGTTGCGCTTGGGACAAGTTTTGTTACGCCTATACACTTGTTCCCCTGTATAGGCGCCACAAATGCCTTGGATTCTAAGTTCAACATTTCCTTGTGCCTTGGTAGATTAGTTGCGCCTGCACTCTTATTGCCTTGTGTAGGCGCCACTAAACTTCCCTTAAACTTTTCTTGCACCTTGAAATATATGTTGGGCCTCTCCATTATTTCAAGAGTGTAAGAGCCACCAAATGTAGTAATACTTGCCTTGACATATTTCTTGAATTCTTGAAGTAATTACCACTTGGTTTTCACTCTTCTGTCTTGGCTTGATCAACTGATTTTCTTCTGATTAATCAAGGTAATTCTCTTCTTGTTGTGCTGACGCTTAGTGCCCTGGTGTAGTTCATAAACGACTAACACTGAATTGAATTCCCTTGACTTCTGTTTTGTTTCAGCTGAATCACTTTGGACTGTTGCGTTGCTTCTGATCACTGGAACCCTTTGACAACTATACATGAATCATTACTCTGTCTTTAGAATGAAGTCTTCTAAACTCTTATTTGTCACTGAGGCATGAACATATTAATGAACTTCTCTCGCTGACGTTCAGTAATTCTTTCATCTTGAATGCTCAGCAATGATGTATGTATGATCTCTTGTTTATGTTCTTCTGGATTCCTGTGCTGCATATTAGTATTATTTATCTGTCTTTTTTTCTTAGTTGAGTTATCGCTATCACTATTACATACTACGTTACATTATGCTTTACAAAAACATTTGCAGCCAAAAACATGAAGAAAATTTACTACTGGCTTCTTGTCCTTCTTCATTAATTGATACGGAATTTTACCTTGTAGTTGATTGACCATGGAGATATTCTGAATGTAGCATGCAATGTTAATTGCTTCTGCCCAGAAATATGTAATTTGGCTTCTTCCAACATAGTTCTAGTAGCTTCAATCAAGGTTCTATTTTTCCTTTCAACAACTACATTCTGTTGGGGAGTTCTATGAGCAGAGGAATGATGAGTGATACCTTTTTCTTCATAAAATTCTGTCATTGTTGCATTCTTAAATTCAGTACCATTATCAATCCTTATCTTCTTGACTTTCATTCAGTACCATTTTAAACATTCTTCACATGATTGATAATAAATTTGTTTGCCTCATCCTTGGAATGTAAGAAATGTACCCATGTGTATCTTGTGAAGTCATCAACAATTACTAAGGTATATTTCTTTTTGGCAATAGACATATGTTGATAGGACTTTTGAAAAGGTCTTACCGATTTAATTCGGTAAGACTTTTCAAATGTCTGACCGACTTAATTCGGTAAAACTTTCTAATTTATGCAGCAAGACTTTCTTTAATTATTACATAAAATGTTCTTTTTAACTTAATTAATTCCACCAATTTTTAATTAAATAATTTATAAATTAAATTAATTCAAGGTGAATTAATTTAAGTAGATAAATTAAATAATTAATTAACTTTTGATAGTAGAATTAATTTAGTTTCTTCACTGCACAACCGTTGTAGAACTTGAGTCTTCCTGTCTTCTGTCTTCTGTTTGAAAATCACTTGAGCTAGGTGAAAAATATTTATTAATTTAGTTGACACACAAATGTACTGTCTGGTTCATTTGTGCCATACTAAATGAATATTCTTTAACTTTTAATTTTAAAAGTTGTGATCTTCTGTCTTGTTCTCGCTTCTAGCTTTGTCTTCAATATTTCTTTTCTTGGAATCATTTTGTAGTAGTCACTTGGAATCTTCTGTATCTTCTGAACTCTTCTGAAATAGTACTTCTCTATTTTTCGCCGACGCTTGAACATGTTAATGAACTTCTTCCGGTGTAGAGTAGCAGCTTCATTGGAACACTTCTGATTTTAGGATTCTATGTGTCTAGTTGACTTTCTTCGTCTTAATTCTTTTCTCAGTATTTATTACTTACTTCACTTTCTTATCTGAGTTGAGTTGTCATCTACTTATTACAAAGAGGACTAGTCATATGACTTTCAGTGCTATCAGCTCTGAAATCTTTCCTTCTTCCCCATGTCTTCTGTCATAAAACCACTTAAGCTATCTGATGAATATTTATTATTTTAGTTGACACACAAATATACTGTCTGGTTCATTTGTGTCATACTATAATAAATATTCTCCACCATTTAACTTTAAAGCTATGGTCTTCTGTCTTTCTTTAGCTTAACTAGTCAAATTCGACCTAGGCATGAAATTGAGGTTTATCCGACCTCAATCCAGGTCTATTCGACCTGGGGCTCATTTTGAGGTCTATTCGACCTCAATCTATGTCTACAAGAAAATAAAAATAAAAATTATTATTATTAATAATAAAATCCGGGTTGGACTATATTCGAATAAAATTTTATCTGAGTGGGACACCTCATTTTATCCGAGTAGGACACCTCTGAATCGACGAAAAATCTATCCAAAAACTAATTGGATAAAAATAGAAATTTTTATTATTTAATAATAATAATAAAATCCAGGTTGAACTTTATTCGAATAAAATTTTATCCGAGTGGGACACCACCAAATTCGGAATCTAATTATCCAAAAATAAATATTATTATTTACTAATAATATTTGGGAAAAAATGAAGTGCAAAAAAAAAAACGGACTGAAATGAGCTCGACACCTGCCAGCTGGAAAGCTGTCGACCTGGTCCTCAAAAAGCGGGATAAGTCGACCAGACTTCAGGTATAATTGAATGGTCAAATTACGAAAAGATCACCTCGTTTCTGCAGTTTACACAACAGTGCCTCCGAATTTGGAAAACTGACAAAATAACTCTTAGAATTTCCAAATTGACAAGTCAAGCCCTGCAAAATTAAAAGTTGATCCCTGATGGAAAAATTAAATAAAAAAAATTCTAAATTATTAGGAAAAATTACGAAAAATACCTGCGGGTACACAGAAATTTCTAAAATATTCGAAATAATTAAGAAAAATACGCGTATGCACATAAAAATTCCTAAGTTATTAGGAAAAATATCCGTGGGTACATAAAAATCCTAAAATATTAGGAATAATTAGAAAAAAATACCTGTATGTGCATAAAAATTTCTAAATTATTAGGAAAAATTAGGAAAAATACGTGTGGGTACATAAAAATTCCTAAAATATTAGGAAAAATTAAGAAAAGATACCCGTGGGTACACAAAAATTCTTAAATTATTAGGAATAATTAAGGAAAATACTCGTGGGTATACAAAAATTCCTATGTTATTAGAAAAAATACATGTCGGTACACAAAAATTCTTAAAATATTAGGAATAATTAGGAAAAATACCTGTGGGTACATAACAATTCCTAAATTATTAGGAAAAATACCTATGGGTATATAAAAATTCCTAAAATATTAGAAAAAATTAAGAAAAATACTTGTGGGTACACAAAATTTTTCTAAAATATTAGGAAAAATCCCATAAATTATGAAAAATACCTATGGGGTATAGAAAATAAAGAAAAGCCCTCAATTGTTTTTGAAAATAATTGTAGGATAAATACCCAATGATTGGATGTCTGTAGACACGATAAGTTCAAGATAATTTCGCACTCGAAATAACAAACAAAGAGTTTTAGCCTCGTAAAAGACCATAAAATCGTTGTAAATGTGTAGGTCGCTCCACACTTTTACATGAAGATGATAATCTCAAACAAAAGGACTATAATAATAGACCCCAAGTCTAAAGACGACTAGTTATAACTTCTACGAAAACTCAAGAGTTTTCTTAGAAGTTGAGGGGCAAATGATATGGGCTAAAAAATATCCTATACATATAATTAATATTACATTAATTAAGCCTAGTTTGGTCCAAAGGGATGACCCAATTAATGAGGCCCAATACCCTATTTATTAATTAATTTCATAATTAATTAATAAAGGATCAATAAAAGGCACAAAGAGTCCCATGGGGGCCCTCATTCCTGAAGGTTTTAGAAACGCAATCTCTAAGGAGGTATCATCTGAAAGAGTTCAACGAGGACTCTCATTCCAGAAAAGTTCCAGCAACCTTATCACTTGGAGACTGGTGGCCAAGTTTCTTAACCCTAATCTAATTTCTAGGCCCTCATGCGCCTATATAAAGGGTCTAACCCCTCAACATTAGAATTAAATTTTTTGGCTTGATTCTCATCACGTGAGATATGTAGGCAACTTACAAGGACCTGATTACTCACGAAACGTAAGTACCACCATTAAGGCTCGAAAACTCTCACCACTCATTAATTGTATCCGATTTTAATCCGTAACAAATAATTAGATTTTTATTTAATATATAAAGTTTCTCTTTGTATTATAATAAATAAAATTTTAATATAATAAATGTATATATATGCGTGTGTGTGTGTGAATGGGCGTGTTTATATATTAAAAATATGAAAGTATTTTTTTGTTATTAAATATTTTATATATGCTAAGATTACATAATATTTTTAAGATTAATAGAATTTTATATAAAATTTAATATAGATATATAAATAACAATATTATAATATTTATAAAATTTAATTAACAAATTTTAATTTTTAATGAATTAAAGGGTTTGAGTATTTATGAAATTGTGAAGTGTTAGCCGATTGTATTAAGTACAACTATATTATATAAAAATTATATTGTATAGAATTCTTAGAATATGAAATTTAGGTTATAATTTAGATATAATATAATATGAATAAAATATTGGATTAGTCAAGATAAAATATAAAATATTCTTTAATATTAGATTTAACGGTTTTTATTTATCTTCTTTATATCTAACTATCACTATTATTTTTATGTTAAAAAATTTAACAAAACCGTCTAAAAATTATCATAAAAGATCTAAAATTTGGTTATAATAATACAATACAGAAGTATAGATAGTGTAGATATAGTATAGTAATTAAATTTATTTAATATAGATAAAATAATATTATTATTTTAATATTCATAAAATCTATTTAATAAATTATAATTTTAAATAAATTAAAGAATTTGAGCGAAATTGAAAGATGTTATTTTGAGGACAATGTTAGTTTGACTGATTAAATAATATTATTACATTAATATACCAATATCTGTATCAAATTTTGACGAAACTTTTCCCAAACATATTACGGTTGCCTTGACATTTCCAATGGAGAAATCAGAATCGAAAATGAACGTTGACCCCAGAAATGGCTACTCCGGCACAACAAAAACATTCCGGAGTCTCCGGCCGGTAGTCCCGTTTCCGGCGGAGAATACACCTCTCTCCGCCGCAACATACTCCCTGTCCCTCCAACAACAGACAACTCGTTGGCCCCACCCAACAGCAATCATAGACTCCGACACAGGCCACCGAGTTTCCTACTCCGAGTTCATTCAACTCACTCAAAATCTAGCCTCCTATTTATCAACTCAACTCAAACTCACTAAAGGCCAAACCGCTTTCATCTTATCCCCCAACTCCACATCCATTCCAATCCTTTACTTCTCGCTTCTCTCTATCGGTGTAATCATTTCTCCCTCGAATCCAGTCAGCACTGAATCCGAGATTTCCCGCCAAATTCAGTTATGCCAGCCGGTCATAGCGTTTGCCACGTCGGAAACATATCATAAGCTCCCGGTTCTCAAGCACCGAGCCATCCTGCTCGACTCGGCCGTGTTTGAATCGATGATGCAGCAAGAGAGTACGAGTGAGGAACGAGTTGAAGTGAGTCAGTCGGATACTGCTGCGGTGCTCTACTCGTCTGGAACAACCGGGAAAGTGAAAGGCGTGGTGTTGACTCATCGCAATTTGATTGCGATTACTTCGAGTTATCAGGTGGATGATGTGAGGGAGAATCCGTCGGTTGTGATGTATACTGTTCCGCTTTTTCATGTGATTGGATTTTTTTACTGTGTCAATAAGTCGGTGAGTTTGAGTGAAACGGTGGTGGTGATGAAGAGATTTGACATAAAAAAGATGTGTAGAGCAGTGCAGGAGTATAAGGTCACGCAGATCGTGGGAGCGCCACCTGTGGTGGTGGCAATGACTAAGGATAGTGTGACGAATGGATTTAATCTCGAGTCGTTGGAGACTGTGGGAAGCGGTGGTGCTCCACTGGGAAAGAATATGATTGCTGCCTTTAAAGCCAAATTTCCGGATAAGGAACTGTTTCAGGTCAGTAATAGTTATCTTATTTCTATATATCAATAGCTTTCGCTGTCAATTTCTGATTGAATAAACTTTCAAAATCGTATATTTGTACCTCTCTAGTTTAACTAGCTTATCCAAATTATTTGTTATTCAATTGTTTCGTTTCTTGAAGATGCAATCGGTCATGAAAATGACTTAACATCTGGTGCACAACAGAACTACTTTCAAATGTACATGTTAGGATATCTGAAGTAATTTTAGACATATGAATCTTTTTCATTTCAACATCTCAAGTTACATGATTTTTGAACCTCTGATCATTTTCTGTATTGTCACATATACAACTGATTCTGGCATGTTCACTTCGGTTTTACAACTAAACATTGTACCAATCCATTAGAGTATGTCTTATGTATTTTTCAGAACCAGGAGAACCATCTGTGATTATAAAGTTTCTCAAATTCATCCTAAACTAGCCGTTCGCGACCTAATCCAGGAGTAGAGGTGAGAAGCAGCAGTGGCTCAACCTCAAATCTCAAAACAGTCTTTTCTTTGTAAATCTGTAACACCCCCGTCCCAAAATGACACGAAGAGTTACTTATCAAACCACAAACATGCATACAAAGTACTAAAATCCACCAGTTTAATAATTAAATAGGTCCAACAAGTCTCCAAACTAATTTTAAAACCTCCAAAATAATTTAAAACAATAAATGTGAATAAATCCAAAATCTCTAATAATAAATAATGTCTAAATAATTCGAGAAGTTTAAATGTCCTAATAAAAGAGTAAGGGTAGCTCTTCATCACACAACCCGAAATCTCCCTAAGTACCTGTCAGAAGAAAAATACGGCATGAGCCAAATGCCCAGTACGGATTGGAATACAGTTTATAAAACAAGAAGCAAAATATATAATTTGATAATAATAAATAAACTTTAATTTTTAAAAACAAGGCTGAAGCAAAGAACAGTTATGATATTTCATACCGATATCAAAACAAGTAACAAATACACACATCATAGGGTACCTAATGCGTGTAACAAACCGGACAACGTGTACAGCATATACAACTTCACCGTCAAATATCAAATCACAAATCAAATCAAACTCTGGGTGCACCCACATATCCTCAAACAAATATCAAATGGCCAAAGCTCGCCTCCTGAGTTAACAGAAGGATACGCCGTGATCAATCACACTGTCACGGAAGTGTCATGTCACTGGTGCCGCAATGACATGGCTGTAGTACCCCTACAGCTAGTTAACTCTGTATATCCTATATCACTCTAAGGGTTCAAATAAAATAATTTTCACAATTTAAAAATCACCTGAAACAGATATTTCAAATATTCTTTGCTGATATGTAATATACATAATTTTTGAAAATTGTAGAAACAAATATTTAAATATTGCGAAACATATTTTAAAATAATTTTCAGAAAATCAAAACAGTTAAAACGAATAATAATGGAAAGAACAGATTTACTAACGGAACGAATCAAATATAATTAATTCTGAAAAGAGTAGCACTGAAGAGAAAATGGACGAAATTTCGTACCTCGAAAATAGTGATCACAAATATTAACGATATCCGTAAATAATCCGCTAAACGCCTAGCTCCCAATCTAATTATAAGTTATAAAATATTATTCAAATTATTAGTACATGAAAGGCATATGACTAGGCCTATTTGTAATAATTAGATGATAACTCAACTCAATCTAGAAACAGTGGTAAATAATAAATATCTAACAGGAATCAAGACGAAGAATGTCAACTAGACACAAAGAATCCAAAAAATCAGAAGTGTTCTAATGAAGTTGCTACTGTAATAAACCGATAATTTTAATAATATTTTAGTCCCGATTAGTTACGTTTAACGAGTGCGACGAATATATTATAAAATGTGATTATATTAAATATGTGTTCTAGTTGACCAAGTCAACTATGTTTAACTGTTAGAAAGTCAATTATATGTTTACATGTGTATCTGTGAAATTGCATGCATAGATTAAATGCTTAATTGAGTAACTGTTTGATTTTTATAAAAAGTTTGGTGTGTCCAATAATTATGAAATGTTATATGTAGCTTCTATGTGATTTTAAAGACTTTCTAAAAATAGTGATGTTATTTAATTCAGTCTCAATATTTTTATATGATTTTCTCAATCCTATCTTATCCTGAAAATATTTCTCTTCTAAATTCCATATTTAATTATTGGAATGTCCAAAAATCATGAAACCTTTTCCAAAATGTTCCTTATATATTCCAGGACTTTCTAAAAATAAAATTTTATTTTATTTGAGCCCAAAAATTATTTTTATGATTTTCCTACTCTTATTTTCTATTTCTGTGCTAAAACTTCAAAGATTTTTATTTAAATATTTACTCATCAGAAAAATATTTCAAAAATATGAGTGAGCTTCTAAATTTATGATCTTTATTTTAAAAATATAAAAATTATTTTTGTGCCCCATTTATATCAAAATTCGAATTTTAATTGTTTTAATTCAGAAAACTCAGCTTGTGAAATTACTATTTTACCCCTAGCTTTTATATAACAACCACCGCCCACTTTCTTTCTCACTTTGCTCGGCATTTCTATGTTCCAGGTCCCTAGCTCTCTCTCTCCTGCGATTTCTTGTTCCCAGTTAATGTGCTAAGTAATTGCTAGTATTTGCTTTGATTTGTAGCTAGTAATCGAGTTGTAAATGGCTATGTAATTCGTTTTCTTGAATGCATGTGTATGTATGTGTGCTGCCGTGT
Source organism: Oenanthe sinensis (assembly GCA_028671895.1). NCBI lineage: Eukaryota > Viridiplantae > Streptophyta > Magnoliopsida > Apiales > Apiaceae > Oenanthe > Oenanthe sinensis. The sequence continues at coordinate 28,078,985 of CM053799.1, read as the reverse complement.
GTGTGTATAGTAGTGACATGCAATGGACTTAGCAGCCTAATCTTGAGTTGTGGTGAACTGGGCTAGCTAGATATGTAGAGAAAGAACAATTTCCGGTGAGGAAGAACCGTAATCGGTTTCCACCGGAGTTGTCACCGTCGGCAGTGACCTCCGGGGAGCCGACGGAGTGGGTTTGTGTTAATTTGTTGTGAAGGCAGTTGATTGTGATGCTAGAAGCTTGATTACCTGGTCGTTTAGCTTTGCATGTTAAGGTTGTGATTTTCTGGCTAAGATTGAAATTTTCCGATTGAAGCTCATGTTTTATCTCGGTTGTTCTTGAATGGTTAGGCTAATGCAGTAAGCATGACTGGGTTCCCCTTGTATATGATGTTATTGGTTTTACTCGGAACTTGACTGCATGTTCTGTTTTCATTTTTTTTCCTGCATTGCCGACTTGAGATGCATGAAGGGCTTCGGTTGTTCGTGGTTGCATTGTAGTTGATGTTAGTTGAGCTATGCCATGAACTAAGATTTTTTTTGTTTGGAGCCTTAACTGTTGCATGTTGATATTTAGTTACAAATCAATGAAATTATTGGATGTTAGGTGTGTGTAATTCGAATATGTATATATATGTGTGTAAGCTAGTATTTGGTTGGCAATTGAATTAAGATTTATGGATTAATTTCGAATGTGATGAGTTTTTGTATAGTCGAAGTTAACTATATATATATATATATATATATATATAAGCTAGTACATGGATTGCAAGTTAGTTTGGAAAATTTATAATTGCCATAATTCATTCGAATACTATTTGTGCATAGTTACTTGTCTAGTAAGAGTAGTTTGGGACTGATTATGTGTGATTGAATGATTGTTTGTATCGGTTATATTCCGACGGATAGCTCGATATACAAAGGAGATGCTGCCAAATTTTTTCCAAAACTAACGATCTTTAGAAGGTTAACGGCACATCATCCTTGTATAAAGATAGCTATTGGTTGAGAATAGTATAGTATTGTGTGATTGAGTAGTATTTGATGATGTGGCTTATTGTGATTGGTTTTTATTATTAAATATTGTGTTATAATTATTTGAGAGGTTTAAGTAAAGAATTTGCTTACGTGTTTAAAACGAAAGTTATTATAAATAATTTTCCGAAATTACTGGTATAATTAGATTTCTAATCCGAGCTTTATATTAATTTATTAGTATGATTTGATAATAAAATTACGTGCATTGAGTGCTAAGTGATTACGTGCTTATGTGACTATGAGTATATTATTATTAAATTATTCGTCGAATAAGAGAGTGACTTATACGTATAATTTATGATTAGGAACGAGTAAAAAGAGTGGACCAGGACCCGATTGTTAGGACGCACAAAGATTATTTCGAGAGTTAGTCAGACAGCCCTTCAGATTAAGGCAAGTGTTCCTTTTCCCTCTTGATATCCTGTTATCATTTCAGTTCCATATTATATCCAATTCTGTATAATACCTATGCTGAACCCTGATTTTGAATACAGTTTTATATCATGATTTTACGAACAATAATTATGATGAAATTGTTTTACAAGTATTCTAAAAGATCTTTTCATATCATTATTCAATTCAAGTTTATTTACTGTATCAATTATATCGTAAAGATTGAGATTTTGCTGAAACTGAATATTATATTACGATTTGAAAGTTATGGGATTATTAAAAATGTTTTAGACCGAGACGCCGGTCTGTGAAGTAATATAGCTCAATGCTAACGGCCAAAGCGTGCCAAGGATATCCGCAATTGTTTGAAAGGTGGAGTCACTCTGCGTGGTGGCCCGGAGTTAATGCGTTGGCTGATCACCTAGCTTAACTCGTAGCGTCAAATTAAATCCCAATTATACGAATACTATTGTTCCGAAACAGTTCTAAAAGTTATTGATTTCAAAAGCAAGTGGAAAAATAAGATTTACCTTTCAGCAATACGATTATTGTTTACACTTGCTGAGCAATTTAGCTCACTCCTTGCTTCCTAACCCTTTCAGCAGCCGTAGAAGATGGTACGTACTTACAGAACCACCCGTAAGGTTACAGGAGGTACAAGTAGAGCATATAGAGACCGTATGCATGTGTGTTGAGATCCAGTTAGATCAGTAAGTTGTAATAAGTTTAGAACTTAGACTTTTTGAGTTGGACTTGTAATATTTAATGAGTATGTTGTTTTCATACTTGAACCTGATGGCGATCTAGGATTGTGTTTGGGTGGCAGGGTTATATATATATATAATCACTGCTATTATCTGTTTAATATTGTTAATTAATTAGTATTGGGTGTAGTAATTTTGGGGGTGTTACAGCTACTCTATACCGGAAGAAGTTCATTAATATGTTCAAGCGTCGGGATTTATGGAGAAGCAGTATTTTAGAAGAATTCAGAAGATACAGAAGATTCCAAGTACCTACTTCAAAGAGATTCCAAGAAAAGAAATAATGAAGTAAAGCATGAGAATGATAGAAGGCCACCGTTTAAAAGTTAATAATTGAATAATATTTATTAGAATGACACAAATGAACCAGACAGTACATTTGTGTGTCATCTATAATAATATTTATTCTTCAGTTAGCTTAAGTGGTTTTATGACAGAAGACAAAGAAAATACGGAAAGACCTCAGAGCGGACTACAGAGTTAAATAAGTCCTAATAGTATTTTAATTCTACAATTAAAATTAAGTTAATTATTTAATTTATTTAATTAAATTAATTCAAGTCTGAATTTAATTTAATTCATAAATTATTTAATTAAATTAAGTAGAATTGATTTACTATAAAAGAAATGATTCAATATGAATTAAATATGAGTCATACCGAACTGCTGAAATATGAGTCATACTGAGCTGCTGAAATATGAGTCATACCGAGCAGAATTCATGAGTCATACCGAGCAGAATTCATGAGTCATACCGAGCAGAATTCTGAAGAGTCATACCGAGTTTCTTTCCTTTAAAATAAGTCATTCTGATTTATTTTAATTAAAGAAAATTCGAATATGACTTACAAGGAGTCATACCGAGCTTCTGCCGACCTTCCTTTTTAATTAGTCATACCGAGCTAATTAAAGGCAAGTCATACCGAATGTTTAATGAGTCATACCGAATTCTGAAGAGTCATACCGACCAGAATAAGTCATGCCCAACCTTTTTATGAGTCATACAATGGTTAATTTTAATTGAAAAAGGTCATATTGGGATGAGTCATGCTGAGTTTCCACCTCTATAAATATGAGGAGTTGCTCTCATTATTTCAGTTGTTAAGAATAGAAAAAACAGTTCAAATTCAGTAATTTGTCTGCATTGTAATATTCACAGATTTATGTGCTGAGTTTGGAATATAATTGTAAAACACGAACAATCCATGTCAAATTTGTTCTAGAACTTTTATCAATTATATAACAGTTTTCTTAATATTAATTTTGTAATACGTTTCAAGTTAAAAATTATATCTTCTACTTGAACAGTATTTCATTAAAATTAATATTTCGTGAGAAATTAAAATAATATTTTTAATTCAAATTTTCCGCGATTAATTTTCAGATATTGTATTCAACCCCCCTTCTACAATATCAGGGACCAACAGTACAGTACCTAAATAAATAATAATAATAATAATAATAATATTATTAAAACTAACATGTTAATACCTGCACATTACCCCAGACCATAGCCATAATTTATGTTCTGTAACACCCTGGACTAGAGTATATAAGCTTAGCATGTATATATACTCCACGCCATGTGATGCTAATATATATTAATTTAAACAGATGTGATGACTACACACCATCAGAATACAATTTGTTTCCTGACAACCTTAAGCAATTAAATAATAAGCATGAGATTTTGTTACTATGGTCTGTTCTTGACTATATTATTAACTAACAACGTAAACATAAATATTTAGTTACTTGCTTGATCTGATGGATACTCTGCTCGATCTGATGGACACTCGGAAGCTAGAATCTCAAACTAGTCAATTGATATGGGTAAAAATAGCCCCGAAAAAATAATAAATATAGCATTTATTATTTCATTTATTAGACCTATTATGGTCCAAAGGCTTGGGCCCTTGAAACAAACTAGGAAAATAAATTTTAGGATCAATTGGATTTGTAATCCAAGGATCAACCGGATTTGTAATAAGCCCAAAAGCTCTATTGAAGCTATAGGCCCGTTAAGTCTTTGTTATTAATTAATTTTGTAATTAATTAATAAAGGTTCAGTAAAGACTCAAGAAGTCTGTTGAAGGCCTTCATCCTAGAAAGATCTAGAAAACCCAAACGTGGGAAGAGTCCAATAAGGACTCTCATTCCAATAAGGTTTGAACAACCCTATCACTAGGAGACTTGGCCTCCAAGTCTCCCAATTCTAATCTAACTCCAAGGCCCTCGTGCGCCTATTTAAAGGGCCTAACCCCTCAACATTAGAACTACGTTTTATTGGCTTGATTCTCACACTCATTGAGATACGTAGGTAGTTAACGAGGACCAGAGATAGTCACGAAACGTTAGTGCAGTCATTAAAGCTCGAAAATCTCTCAAACCCTAGCAGTAATTACAAATTAAATACATCTGATTTTGATCCGTAACATTTGGCGTCGTCTGTGGGAAACCGGATAACAACCATGGCAAGAACACGAAGTACTGCGAGCTCCCTCGAGGGAGAGATCCCTAACACCGTTGTTGACACCAACATTCTCCCCGCTACTACGCAGGATCAAGAAAGTATTGTCCCAACCACCTCCGTCGGAGGCACTGAAACAAGTACCCAGCGTACCGGACCCCTCAGCATCGTTGTTCATCCTTCCAACCCTGATGTGTCCATCCATGCTTTGGTTCCTCCACTCCAGGTAATTCCACCCCTTCGTACAACTTTTATTGCTCCTCCTAGTCTGCAGATTTCGTCTGCCGTGACACCTGACCCCCGTTATGGACTCTCGAGAAACTACGAACCCCCATATGAGCAAGGGCTGTTGCCCCACTATACCTCACGACGAAGGAGTAGGGACTTCTCTGGACCTTATTCTACGGATGACGAGGAGTCATCTAACGAGGATGTTAATCCCCGAAGGAGGCGACCCAGTAAGGAGCCCCTTGGAAGGAGGAGTACCCAGCCTCGAGGGCTTCAAAGTACTGACTTTGCATCCCTCCAGGAAAGGATCCGAGCTCACGAAGCCGAATCCCAACGACCGAGGCAAGACCTGGATAGGGCACTAACAAGGCGCCCTCGGCCAAGAGTCGAAAGGGCTGGATGATCAACTAGGAACACATCTGTAATAGACCTTGATGAGCCCCCAATAAGAAGGCATGTCAGGACAAGGGCTGACCCCCAGGACCTGTTACCTCTTGAAGATCCCGATGATCCAGTGCCTCCCTTTACAGAGGAAATTATGAATGTCAAAATCTCGAGGAAGTGGAAGATGCCTACTATTAGGGCTTATGACAGGATAGGAGACCCCTCAAACCACGTCCTTACTTTTACCAACGCTCTGTTGTTGCAACCAGTGAACGACGCCGTCAAGTGTAGGGCATTCCCCCAAACTCTGAGTGGCATGGCTCAGAGGTGATTCAGCCGTCTACCACGTAACTCTGTGGGATCATTCCAAGATTTAAGCAGGGCCTTCATAGGTCAGTTCATCAACAGCAAAACTCACGAGAAGAGCTCAACCTCGTTGATGAATATGCATCAAGGGAAAAATGAGTCCCTGAGGGATTATATGAACAAGTTCACAAAGGAAGCCTTGAAGGTCCCCGATCTAGACCAGAAGGTAGCTATGATAGCCTTACAGTAAGGGACTTCTGACGAAAATTTCAGGGGATCGCTAGCTAAGAGGGCCCCTGAAACTATGAATGAGCTCCAAGAGAGACCAGGAAAATATATCAAAGCCGAGGAAAGTATGAGGAAAGCCCAAGGGTTTCAAGCCTCGAACACCTATTCTCCAGTGACACTGAGTATACTGTTGATACCAAGTATGCGAAAAATGGTGATGCCAATGACTCCAAGAAAAAAGGAGGAGCCAGATTCGCTAAGTATGCACGATTAAACACCGCCCGTAGCCAAATACTGATGGACATTGAGAAGGGTAAGGACCTTCGATGACCGAAGACACTAAGGACTGATCCTGAAAAAAGAAATAAGAACGCGTGCTGCCAGTTCCACAGGGACGCGGGACACGATACTGATGATTGCCGTCAGTTGAAAGACGAGATCGAGTTTCTGATTAGGAGAGGGAAGTTGGAAAAATACACCAAAGACGGTGTTAGAAACGACAGAGGGTACAATGACAAACAAAGGGACTCGGACCCCAAAGAAAGAAATAAACAACCTCGAGGGCCTGTGATCAATGTAATTTCAAGAGGGCCAACCGCTGCAGGTAACTCCCGAAACTCCAGAAAGGCTTATGCCCGAGAAGTAATGAGCATTGTAGGAGAGCCTCCCAAGAGGGCAAGAACTGAGATCTCGTTGTCCTTTGATGATTCTGACCTGGAAGGGGTGAGGTTCCCCCATGATGATCACTTGGTGATCACCCCCACCATAGGGAATTCTCCTGTAAAAAGAGTCTTGGTAGACAACGGGTCATCTGTAGACATCCTGTTTTATGATGCGTATGTAAAAATGGGGTACAACGATACACAACCGACCCCCTCCAACATGCCTATATAAGGTTTTAATGGAGTGGAGTCTCGGATTGAGGGAATCATACAACTACCTATGACTATGGGCGAAGAACCTCGACTGTCCACTCAGATGCTGAATTTCCTAGTTATTAAGGCGAGCACTACCTATAATGCGATCCTTGGTAGGACAGGGTTGCATGCCTTCAAAGCACTAGCTTCTATATACCACTTGAAGCTCAAATTCTCGACTAAGAATGGAGTAGGAGAAGAGATAGGGGATCAGAAAATGGCTAGAAGTTGCTATGTGGCCGCTTTGAAGCCTGATGGCACTGGGGGCAGGTTCTCCCCATTGAAGATATGGATGTCAGAGATCACGAGGAAAAAGGGGGAAACCCGCAGAGGACCTAGAGTCCATTCCCTTGGATCCTCTAGATCGTGAGAAAGTGACTTATGTTGGGGCTTCACTCCCCAAGGACATGAAACAACAGCTAGTTCAGTTCTTGCAGGATAACAGAGATGTCTTTGCTTGGACAGCAGCCGACATGCCAGGGATAGACCCCAAACTCATAACGCATCAGTTGGATGTGAATCCTAGTAGGATAGCAGTCAAACAGAAGAAAAGAAATTTTGCTCCTGAAAGGCAAGAGGCCATTAAGGAAGAAGTAGAGAAGTTGTTAGAAGCCGGATTTATTGAAGAAATTCAATTTCCTGAGTGGTTGGCTAACCCTGTAATTGTCAAAAAGAGCAACGGAAAGTGGAGAATGTGCGTGGACTTCACTGATTTGAATGATGCCTGTCCTAAGGACTGTTTCCCCTTGCCACAGATAGATATGTTTATAGACGCCACGGTTGGGCACGAAATGCTTAGCTTCATGGATGGTTTTAGTGGTTACAACCAGATCAAGATGCACCCCGGAGGCGTCCCTAAGGTATCATTCGTCACTGACTTTGGTGTTTTTTGTTATCTGGTTATGGCTTTGGGACTTAAGAACGCATGAGCCACATATCAAAGGCTTGTTAATAAAATTTTCAAGCATCTCATCGGCAAGACTATGGAGGTTTATGTTGATGACATGCTAGTCAAAAGCTTAGACAAGGACGAACATCTTGTGCACCTGAATGAGGCATTTGAAGTTCTGAGAACCCACAAGATGATGTTAAACCCGACCAAGTGTGCCTTTGGTGTAGGGTCTGGCAAATTTCTAGGCCTGATGGTCTCAAAAAGAGGCATTGAGGCCAATCCTGATAAGATTTAAGCGATCTTGGACATGGAGCCCCCCAAAACTATTAAAGAGGTCCAAAAGCTCACTGGAAGAGTAGCGGCCCTGGGACGTTTCATATCCAAATTTGGAGAGAAGTGTCTACCATTATTCAAGGCCCTCAAGAAGGTGAAAAACTTTGAATGGAATGACGAGAGTCAAGCAGCATTTGAAGAGCTGAAGAAGTATATGGCTGACCCACCTTTGCTTGCTAAACCAAAACCTGAAGAAGTGCTATTCATGTACCTTGCTGTCTCGAGCTCAGCCCTAAGTGCAGTTCTTGTGAAAGAAGAAGCTAAAGTTCAGAAGCCCATCTATTATGTTAGCTAGATTCTACATGGTGCAGAGCTGAACTACTCAAAGGTCGAGAAGTTTGTCTTAGCATTAATAATGGCTTCGAGGAAGTTATGCCTATACTTTCAGGCGCATGTTATTGAAGTCTTGACAAACCAACCCCTGAGAAACATACTGCATAGTGTTAGTGGACTTTTTGGTCCACTTTATACGTTCCATTTTGACTTAAATTGATCGCTTGTGCCCAAGTATGTAGTGTCTTTTGATGTGTTTTGTGTCTTTGGTGTGCAGATCGCCGTTCGTAGCAGAGTTGTTGATTAATTGCATAAATTGGTGGTGCATGAGCTAGGATTTCAAAGGAGGAAGATCATGACTTGAAAAGAGGCCAAGAGAAAGCAAGGCGACGCGCTGAAGAAGCAACGAGCAAAGAAAAGCTTTTCTGGACAGAACAGGCAGGCGCGCCCACTCCTCTACAGGCGCCCCCGCGCTCCATTAATGAGGCGCGCCCGCGCTCCTTGAGGCGCGCCCGCCCTCTAGTCGAGTCCAGCTGCTGATTTTTCTGCAGTTGGTCCGTTTCGAAGCCCAGACTGCAGCAAGCCCATGAATCATTGTTTTTATGTAACCTAGTATAAAAACATAAGGATTATTATTATTGTCAGGATCTAGAAAATTAATTAAGCAAGTAGGGTTTTTATTATCGTACAAGAAGACAGAGTACTTTGTGAGCCGTCAAGCTATTTTTCTTTTATAATTTTCATCACGTGGATTATCGGTTGTTTCTTTTACTATTGCAATTTAATATCAGTCTTTTATGTTAATTGTTTATCTACTATGTTTTCATATGAACCCATTATGTCGGCTAGTCCAATTATGGGCTAATCGTTGTCATGGGATTTTAATGGATTTTTCTATCGATTCTAGATATTGATTGTTTTTATGCCTAAGTGTGTGATTGTTATGGATATCCTAGTATGGTTAAGCTTATTCGTTGTAAATGCGTCGCGAACATTTATGATTGTTTGTTAAATCCTCGTGAATGCGAAAGTGGATCTAGGGTTTAGAACATGCCATGCTAGCATAGGTTTTTGCGTGTTAAGAGCAGGTATTAATTTGTGGTGTAATTCTAACCGTCTTGCACTGACTATGTGATTTTATGGATCCTTGTGCTTAAGCCATTATGTTTTCAATCTCTATAGACATATAGGGACTAAGTATAGTGGTTGACTATTTGACTTCTATCTTTTGTGGATGTTCATTAGGATGGTATGCGTGCAACGAAAGTTGGCGTTTATCAGTTTAGAGGGTCTGATCAGTTATCGTCACTTTCACATACTAGGTTGAAAAGGCATAAGATTCTAGATGAGATAGTTAATGAAGTTAAAATCTCATGTTTATTTTATATAAGTAATTCGTTAAGTTTTAATTAGTAGTGTAATCAAAATTCCAATTGTTATTTTCTTAGCAGTGAAACTTAATCATACTCTGGTGTATAAGTGAACTAAACGTAAGCAAGTCGAGTCTCTGTGGGAACGAATCCTACTTATTACTGTATTACTTGTGACCACGTTTTCTTGCGTGAATAAAGTGCGAACAAGTTTTTGGCGCCGCTGCCGGGGACTCGGTTCATTGTTTTATTTAGTTAATGTGCTTATCATCAGTGGTCGTTAGATATCACTGACTGAGATTTATTATTAATCGTTCTTGTTTGTTACGTGAATTCAGGTAATTGATCGTGTATGCGTACTCGTTCTCAATCGAGTAAGGAAAAACTGGAAGAACACTTAGACGAAGAAGAGGGGATTGCAGTTCCAGAAATTGAACCAGAAATAGTAATGGGGGATCCAGTGAAAGCTCTTAAGGATTACTCTCAACCAAAGATCAATGACATTCAGTCAAGCATTGTTAGGCCGACCATTGCAGCTAATAATTTCGAAATCAAGCCGGGCACAATTCAAATGGTTCAGAATTCTGTACAGTTTGGGGGTTCACCTGCTGAGGACCCTAATATGCATATCAGAGACTTCATCGAGATCTATGATACCTTTAAAACCAACGGGGTTTCTGAAGATGCTATAAAACTGAGGCTGTTTCCATTCTCTCTACGAGACAAGGCAAAGAGCTGGTTGCATTCGCTGCCAGCAGGTTCTATAACTACTTGGGAGGATCTCGCACAAAAGTTTCTGACTAAATTCTTTCCTATGGCTAAGACGGTAACCATGAGGAATGCTCTTACACAGTTCAATCAACATTCTGGAGAAACGTTGTGTGAAGCTTGGGAAAGGTATAAAGAGATGCTTCGAAAGTGTCCCCATCATGGGATGCCAGATTGGATGGTCATTAATGGTTTCTATAATGGATTGAATCATTCACGACCTATGCTTGATGCAGCATCTGGAGGAGCTCTGTGGGCCAAGAGCTATGAAGAAGCTTATGACTTGATTGAAATGATGGCTGCCAACGAGTATCAGAATCCTACTCAGCGATTGCCGCAGAGTAAAACTGCAGGTATTTTTGAAGTGGACGCTGCCACTGCTATAACAGCTCAACTACAAGCTTTATCTATAAAGGTGGACGCATTATCCAAGGCAGGAATTCAGCAAGTCGCTATGGTTTGTGATTTATGTGCAGGTGCTCATGATACAACTCAGTGTGCTATTTCTAGCGATTCAGCGTATTTTGTCGGCAACTTTCAGAAACCTACACAACCGGCACCTAATACATATCACCCCAACAACAGGAATCATCCTAACTTCAGTTGGAGCAACAATCAGAATGCCAGTCCACAACCATCGCAGGGTCAGCAATTTGGAACAAGGCCTTTCAACAATTCTGTTCCTCAACAATCTTATGCACCAAGACAATCATACAACCCTCCTGGTTTTCATCAACAATCTCAGGGAGGACAAGGGCACTCAAATGAAAAGTCAGAGATGGAGGAACTGAGAATGATGTATAAGAGTCAAGCTGTAACGCTGAAGACATTGGAAAATCAAATTGGTCAACTAGCAAGTGCTCTTCTACACGGACTTCAAGGACAATTACCAAGTGACACAGAGGCTAACCCAGGCAAGAAAGAAAGCAAGGAACAAATACACGCTATTACATTGCGTTCTGGAAGGGTTACGAACAATCAGGAGGTCGAAATTCCACAAAACGAAGAACGTCAGCATTCTGGGCAGGAGGTGCAGGGCGGGCGCGCTTCCTCAGGCGCGGGCGCGCCTCACCTTACTGCCGGGAGGGGAATTTCTGCAGAAAAAGTTACGCAGGAGGAGCAGATTAAGGAAAAAAAAATGATTCAGAAGAGAAAAGCAGTTCAGAGACAGACAGTGTTCACAAGGAAGTATTTCCTCCTCCACCATTCCCTAAAAGGCTTCAGAAGCAAAAATCAGATAAACAGTTTGCTAAATTCTTGGAAGTTTTTAAGAAACTACACATCAACTTACCTTTTGCTGAAGCGCTGGAGCAAATGCCAAGCTACGCCAAATTCATGAAAGGCATTCTATCTAGGAAACTGAAACTAGAAGAGTTAAACACTGTTGCCTTGACGGAAGAGTGTAGTGCAGTATTGCAGCAGAAGTTACCACCAAAGTTGAAGGATCCTGGTAGTTTCACTATACCATGCATAATTGGGAATTTGGCGTTCGACAAATGTTTGTGCGATTTGGGAGCAAGCATCAACCTCATGCCATACTCTATATTCTTACAACTTGGTCTTCCTGAGCCGAAGCCAACTAACATGTCATTGCAGTTGGCGGATCGTTCAATTACTTATCCGCGAGGAATTGTCGAAGATGTGTTGGTAAAAGTCGACAAACTAATCTTTCCAGCAGATTTTGTCATCCTTGATTTTGAAGAAGACAAGAAAATCCCTATCATTCTTGGGAGACCAGTCTTGGCAACGGGAAAGACATTGATTGACGTACAGAAGGGAGAACTCACCATGAGAGTGCACGATCAGAATGTCACATTCAATGTGTTCAAAGCAATGCAATTTCCAACAGAAGAAGATCAATGCTTTAAAGTAGATGTAGTGGAATCTGCTGTGCAAGTAAAAATTGAACACATGCTTATGGATGATACACTGGAAAAGGCTCTACGTGGGGACTTTACAATTGAAGAGGAAGAGGTTGAAGAACAGGTACAGTCTCTGAATGCTTCTCCTTGGCAACAAAAATTTGAAAAACCAGAATCGTTGGGTTTATCTGAATTGAGAGAATCACATCAGCGGTTGAAACCATCTATCGAGGAAGCACCAAAGCTAGAGCTCAAACCATTGCCTGATCACTTAAGGTATGCTTCTCTTGGGGAATCATCTACTTTACCTGTGATTATTGCTGCTAACCTTACAGGTCCTGAAGAAGAAAAGCTGTTAAGGGTGCTCAGGGAATTCAAATCAGCCATTGGGTGGACTATTGCAGACATTAAAGGAATCAGCCCTGCCTATTGCCAGCATAAGATCCCGCTGGAAGAAGGTAGTAAGCCAACAGTGGAACATCAGAGAAGGCTTAATCCACTCATGAAGGAAGTAGTGAAGAAGGAAATTATTAAGTGGTTGGATGCAGGGATTATCTATCCTATTTCTGACAGTGCTTGGGTGAGTCCAGTTCAATGTGTGCCAAAGAAAGGAGGCATGACGGTGGTAACTAACGAAAAGAACGAGCTCATTCCTACGCGGACAGTAACTGGCTGGAGAATCTGCATGGATTACAGGAAGCTGAACAAAGCTACTAGGAAGGATCACTTCCCTCTTCCTTTCATTGATCAAATGCTAGACCGACTGGTCGGCCATGAGTACTTTTGCCTTCTGGATGGATATTCGGGTTACAATCAGATCTGCATTGCTCCAGAGGATCAGGAGAAGACAACATTTACATGTCCATTTGGTACCTTCGCTTTTCGAAGGGTTTCATTCGGGTTATGTGGTGCACCTGGCACTTTTCAGAGGTGCATGATGGCAATTTTTTCAGACATGATTGGTAAGACAGTGGAAGTCTTCATGGATGATTTTTCAGTATTTGGGGTTTCTTTTGACGAATGTCTACACAATCTTAGCATGGTTCTGAAAAGATGCGTGGAGACTAATCTGGTCCTCAACTGGGAGAAGTGCCATTTCATGGTACAAGAGGGAACTATTCTTGGACACAAGGTGTCACGTCGAGGCCTGGAAGTGGATAAAGCAAAAATAGAGACAATTGAAAATCTTCCACCGCCTACTTCAGTGAGAGGAATTCGTAGTTTCCTCGGTCATGCAGGTTTCTACAGAAGATTCATCAAGGACTTCTCCAAAATTTCCAAACCTTTGTGTAAGCTGTTGGAGAAGGATGTTCCCTTCAAATTCGATGATGATTGTATGACAGCCTTTGAGACATTGAAGAAGAAGTTGATTTCAGCACCTGTGATCATCGCCCCAGATTGGAATAAACCTTTTGCTATGATGTGTGATGCTAGCGATTTTGCAGTAGGGGCTGTTCTTGGGCAAAAAAAAGACAAGATTTTTCATGTTATCTACTATGCAAGCAAGACACTCAATGATGCGCAGTTGAATTACACAACCACGGAGAAGGAGCTGTTAGCCATTGTATATGGCTTTGAAAAATTCAGATCATACTTGCTTGGTACGAAAGTAACGGTGTATACTGACCATGCAGCTATTAGATATTTGCTCTCTAAGAAGGATTCTAAACCCCGCCTGATTCGATGGGTTCTTTTATTACAAGAATTTGATATTGAGATCAAAGATAGAAAAGGGACAGACAATCAAGTAGCTGATCACCTCTCACGATTGGAAGATCTTGGTAAATCATCTCAAGACAATACCATCATCAATGAATCATTTCCAGATGAACAGCTATTTGGAATACAAGAAGAAGAACCATGGTATGCTGATATTGTGAATTATCTGGTAAGTCAAATTGTTCCACCTGAGTTGTCGCCAGCTCAATGGAAGAAATTCATGCACGACGTCAAGTGGTTCCGTTGGGATGAACCATATCTGTTTAAACAAGGGGCTGATCAGATTATCAGAAGGTGTGTACCATATAGTGAGACTGAAGCCATTCTAAGGGATTATCATGCCACAGCTTATGGAGGCCATTATGGAGGTGAAAAGACAGCTACTCGTATTCTGCAGGCAGGATTTTATTGGCCATCACTATTCAAGGATGCTCATCAGTTTGTAACCAGATGTGATCATTGCCAGCGAGTAGGCAACATTTCAAAAAGGGATGAGATGCCCCTTAATGTAATGCTAGAGGTAGAAATTTTTGATGTGTGGGGGATCGACTTCATGGGCCTGTTCGTTCCATCTTGCAATAACCAATACATCTTGCTAGCTGTGGATTATGTCTCCAAATGGGTTGAGGTCAAGGCACTTCCAACTAATGATGCCAATGTAGTGCTCAACTTCCTTCACAAGAACATTTTCACCAGATTTGGGACTCCAAGGGTCATTATCAGCGATGAGGGTTCTCACTTTTGCAATCGGAAGTTCACTAATCTGATGGCAAGATTCAACATCAACCATCGGGTGGCGACAGCATACCACCCTCACACCAATGGCCAAGCTGAAGTATCAAACCGAGAGATCAAACGCATTCTGGAAAAAGTGGTAAGTCCTTCTCGTAAGGATTGGTCTTTCAAACTGGATGAAGCTGTGTGGGCTTACCGAACTGCGTTCAAAACACCTTTGGGTATGTCACCATATCAACTTGTCTATGGCAAGGCTTGTCATCTGCCAGCAGAACAGGAACACAAGGCTTATTGGGCATTGCAGAGGCTGAATTATGATTGTAAAGCCGCAAGGGAAAGGAGGATGGTACAAATCAATGAAATGGATGAGTTTCGTCTACAAGCTTATGAGAATAACAAGCTCTACAAGGAAAAAGTGAAAAGATGGCATGATCGTCTGTTGACAACAAAGGTATTGGTTCCTGGTCAATTAGTTTTATTATTTAACTCTCGTCTGCGATTGTTTCCAGGAAAACTTAAGTCAAGGTGGTCAGGACCCTTTGTTGTGAAAACTGTGTATCCACACGGAGCTGTGGAGATTTATGAAAAGACCCCAGATCAAGCGTTTAAAGTCAATGGTCAGAGATTGAAGCCGTATTTGGGAGAACAAGTAAATCGCGAAGCTGAAATCACGATTCTGTCAACCTCGGATTGAGGACCTTAAGTAACGTCCGGCTAAATGACGTTAACGACAGCGCTCGTGGGAGGCAACCTACGGCTTGACTGGTAATTTTTATTCTTATAAAAAAAAATATATAAAAAAAAAAGAAGCAAAAACACAAAAAAAAAATTTGAAAAATTGCAGTAGCCTCAGGCGCGGGCGCGCTCCGGGAGGCGCGGGCGCCCTGAGTGCGGCTGTTAAAAAACCGAAAAAAAATATAAAAATATAAAAACAAAAGAAATCAGCAATTTTATGTTTTAAATCAGTTTTTAGCCCAAGCCCAGCCACTCTAACTTGTTAAAAGCCTTCACATACCCTACCCTAACCTAATTTTTACTTTTCATCTCTCATTCACACATATACATACAAATATACACGCACTGCATCTCATCTCTTCACACTTCCACAACTCATTCAATGGCACCCAAGAGATCTAGGCGCTTAGGGACATCAAGTTCTTCTTCGAGTGGGGGCGTTGTGCCCCAATTCAATTCACCGGAGGCCCAAGTTGAGTTTGCACGATTGATGACCAAATCTGTGGTCAAGGAAAGGGGATTTATTCCGGGTGTTCTTGATGGGTCTCTAATCGCGATGGTTAGTGAGCGCGGTTGGGAGACCGTGTGTGAGGCTGCGGAGGCAATCCCATTGAGTATCGTTAGGGAGTTCTATGCCAATGCCAAGTAGGAGAAGAATGGGTATTCAGCAGTTCGAGGGTATGTTGTGGATTATACTCCTGCCGCCATCACTAGGGTTTTGAATTTGCCAGCACCGCAGGAGGGAGTGGAAGATTTTGGGTTGAAGACCCGTGGGGAGGTTGACCTTGAGGCCATCCTGCGGGATATGACAGTTCCCGGCACTACTTGGAAGCCAGGGCAGGCTCTACTGAGCCGGTTACCTTCTCCGCCATGGCCTTGAACCCGTATGCTAAGGCCTGGAACCTGTTTCTGTGTGCTAACATTGTGCCATCGTCACACACTCATGAGGTGACAGTGGATCGGGCTATTTTGTTGTGGGGTATTCTCAGCGGGCGATACATCGACCTGGGCTCCCTTATCCACAGGCACATGATCCGATTCTTGCAGGGCAGTACCACTGGCGCGATTCCGTATGGCTCAGTGGTTGTTCGTCTGTGTGTTGATGTGGGTATTCACTGGCCGGCGGAGGAACAGTTGCAACTTCCTGCGAGTGCCATTGACACGGCGGCGATAGCTCGACTCCCTGAATGGGACGGTGGTGTCCCGCATCCCCGTGGCTTGGGGTATATTGTGGGTGGTGAAGTGCCACCAAGACAGCCGAGGGAGGCTAGGGCTGGATCTTCTAGGGCACCGCCAGCTGTGGCTAGTGCTGGTATGGGTGAGGCTCATTTTAGGAGGTTAGCACGGCGGATGGACGCAGTTGATGATCGGCAGAGCCGGTTTGCGGCTGACCTGACTCAGGCTCTTGGTGCAGCTTTCCTAGCTACAAGTGTACAGGTCGATTGGCCTGTTTATGGGGCTGGCACCGTGTATCCCCCACCGGATTCACCCGAGGAGGGTGACTATGCTGAGGATTGAGGTATTTCTGCACACTTTCTTCGTTTCTTGCCTTCAATGGGGACATTGAATATTTTAAAGTTTGGGGGTAGGAAATGGAGATTGTAGTTAGATGCATATAGGACATGTAGTTGTAGTGTTTGTCATGCATTTTGTTTTAATTGTCCATATAGAGCATTTTGTTTGAAAATTTTTGTTCTGGTTATCATATGAATCCATGTTAGTTGCATTTCATAGAATGTTTGTTATTCCCTTGATAATGTACGAATACCAAAGTATAAGTTTGGGGGAAAACAAAGATTCATGCTGATTGTTAATGATTGTCAAGTATGGCTAGGCGTCAAATGGCTAGTAGCCGGCTCATATTTTTATGAGTAGTCTAGGGTTGGAATTGAGAATTCTCATTCCAGATTCTGTTTAAAAAAAAAAAGAAAAAAAAGAAAAAAAAAGAAAAAAAAAAAGAAAAAAAGAGTCATGTGAATAATTCGAGGCAAAATTAACCAGGGTGAGCTCTTTAATACTCGGGCAATTAAGTTCGAGGGGACTTTGTGCCTAGTGACCTAAGGCTTTTTATAGTCTGGGATCCACTAACCTAACGCTCGCTACATGGGTATTATTGTATAAGCCTTTAGGGGTCTCATCCATTGTACGGTTAAATAAGCCTATGTATTGTGTTATGTGTCGTAGTGGTGGTTTAGCAATAAAGTGTGATTCCCTGTCTAACTCAAATGAATGACGGCGGTGTTTGTATGTTATGGAGTGTTTACCACTCATTCTGTTTATAAGCAGGTGATTGTCTTGGCTAAAAATAGGTATGATTTTGATCTAGTGTCAGAGTATATTTGATGAGCATCGCACACACGCACGTTCTGTTCATGTATTATCAGTATAAGGGGACTTGGTCGAGCTCTGCTTGGATGTATTGCATTTCTTTGAGACTTTGGATTATCGATTGGATTTGGTGAGTTCGAGGGGGTCCGTGCATTTTCATAGTAAGTTGCATTCATGCATTGCATTGTCTTAGATTGTTTAGAGTCTGTTTATGCTTGGGGACAAGCATCGGTTTAAGTTTGGGGGTGTGTTAGTGGACTTTTTGGTCCACTTTATACGTTCCATTTTGACTTAAATTGATCGCTTGTGCCCAAATATGTAGTGTCTTTTGATGTGTTTTGTGTCTTTGGTGTGCAGATCGCCGTTCGTAGCAGAGTTGTTGATTAATTGCATAAATTGGTGGTGCATGAGCTAGGATTTCAAAGGAGGAAGATCAGGACTTGAAAAGAGGCCAAGAGAAAGCAAGGCGACGCGCTGAAGAAGCAACGAGCAAAGAAAAGCTTTTCTGGACAGAACAGGCAGGCGCGCCCACTCCTCTACAGGCGCCCCCGCGCTCCATTAATGAGGCGCGCCCGCGCTCCTTGAGGCGCGCCCGCCCTCTAGTCGAGTCCAGCTGCTGATTTTTCTGCAGTTGGTCCGTTTCGAAGCCCAGACTGCAGCAAGCCCATGAATCATTGTTTTTATGTAACCTAGTATAAAAACATAAGGATTATTATTATTGTCAGGATCTAGAAAATTAATTAAGCAAGTAGGGTTTTTATTATCGTACAAGAAGACAGAGTACTTTGTGAGCCGTCAAGCTATTTTTCTTTTATAATTTTCATCACGTGGATTATCGGTTGTTTCTTTTACTATTGCAATTTAATATCAGTCTTTTATGTTAATTGTTTATCTACTATGTTTTCATATGAACCCATGATGTCGGCTAGTCCAATTATGGGCTAATCGTTGTCATGGGATTTTAATGGATTTTTCTATCGATTCTAGATATTGATTGTTTTTATGCCTAAGTGTGTGATTGTTATGGATATCCTAGTATGGTTAAGCTTATTCGTTGTAAATGCGTCGCGAACATTTATGATTGTTTGTTAAATCCTCGTAAATGCGAAAGTGGATCTAGGGTTTAGAAAATGCCATGCTACCATAGGTTTTTGCGTGTTAAGAGCAGGTATTAATTTGTGGTGTAATTCTAACCGTCTTGCACTGACTATGTGATTTTATGGATCCTTGTGCTTAAGCCATTATGTTTTCAATCTCTATAGACATATAGGGACTAAGTATAGTGGTTGACTATTTGACTTCTATCTTTTGTGGATGTTCATTAGGATGGTATGCGTGCAACGAAAGTTGGCGTTTATCAGTTTAGAGGGTCTGATCAGTTATCGTCACTTTCACATACTAGGTTGAAAAGGCATAAGATTCTAGATGAGATAGTTAATGAAGTTAAAATCCCATGTTTATTTTATATAAGTAATTCGTTAAGTTTTAATTAGTAGTGTAATCAAAATTCCAATTGTTATTTTCTTAGCAGTGAAACTTAATCATACTCTGGTGTATAAGTGAACTAAACGTAAGCAAGTCGAGTCTCTGAGGGAACGAATCCTACTTATTACTGTATTACTTGTGACCACGTTCTCTTGCGTGAATAAAGTGCGAACACATAGCCCCAAGGCCAGTGAAAGGCTGATCAAATGGGTTGTTGAACTTGGAGAGTTCGAAATCAGATACAAGCCAAGAACGACCATCAAAGCTCAAGCTCTAGCTGATTTCGTGGTTGAATGCACCATTCCAAACCAAGAAGTCGGGGGGCAAGAAGAGGATAAAGAGAGTGAAGAAAAGAAGGAAAAAGAGGAAGAACTCAAAGAATGCTGGGTACTCTTTTCTGACGGAGCTTCAAAAACAAAAGCTAGCGGGGCTGGCCTAGTTTTGCAGAGCCCGGGTGGTTTCATTGTTGAATATGCAATCAAGTTGGATTTTCCGACTAAAAACAACGAGGCAGAATACGAAGCTCTGATAGCTGGGCTTGGTCTGGCCAGAACCCTGATGGTAAAGAACATGAAAGTATGTGGCAATTCAAAGCTAGTAATCTCTCAAATAAATGGGGAGTTCGAGGCCCATGATGAGACTATGGCAAAATATTTTAGAATTGTTAAAGCTCAAGCCACGCAGTTTGAAGAATGCCACTTTGAGTACATCCTGAGAGAAGAGAATATGAAGGCTGATGCCCTGTCCAAATTTGCATCATTAGATATTGAAAGTTACTCTGGCAGTGTTTATTTTCAAGTCTTGAAGACCCCAAGCATTGATGCGAAACTAGTAGCTCCGATTGGGCTGGGAGCATGTTGGATGGATTCCATCAGGCTCTACTTGTAGACGGGGAAAACACCGACCGACCCCATGGAAGCTCGCAAGCTATCAGTGAGGGCCTTGAAGTATACCCTCATAGAAGGAATACTCTACACATAGTCATACGTGATACCTTACTTGAGGTGTCTGAGATCCCATGAGGCTGAAGCTGCCCTAAAGGAAGTCCATGAAGGTATATGTGGCCAACACCTTGGAAGCAGGGCTTTAGCTCACAAAGTCATAAGACTAGGATTTTATTGGCCCGAGATGCTTAAGGATGCTAAAGCTTATGTTAAGAAGTGTGATCACTGCCAAAGGTTCGCACACATTGTAAGGCAGCCCCCTGAGATGCTAACATCCATCAACTCTCCACTCCCATTTGCCATGTGGGAAATAGATATTTTAGGTCCGTTTCCTATGGCTAGCGCACAAAGGAAGTTCCTCATTGTTGCCATAGACTACTTTACCAAGTGGATAGAAGCCAAGCCCTTGGCTAAAATTGACACTAAGAACGTGACTCAGTTCTTTTGGGAGAACGTTATATGCAGGTATGGGCTACCCCGAATCCTAGTGACAGACAACGGAACTCAATTTAACAGCAAGGACTTCATAGAGTACTACGGAAATTATAACATTGAGCTACGCTTTACTTCAGTAGCTCATCCGCAGTCAAACGGGCAACCTGAAGTTGCTAACAGGATAATCCTAGATGGACTCAAAAAAAGGATTGAACGCTCCCAAGGGACTTGGGTTGATGAGCTACTCCCAATCTTGTGGGCATACAGAACTACTTGCAGAGCATCAACACGAGCTACTCCATTTCAACTAGCCTACGGGGCTGAGGCAGTGGTGCCCGTTGAAATTGCTTAGACGTCACTAAGGATACAAGAGTTTCAGGTTGACACCAATGAGGAAGGCATGAAGCTGGCTCTAGACTTAATAGATGAGCTGCACGACGAAGCTAATGCTAGAATAGTAAAAAGCCAGAAGCAAGCTTCGTTCTACTACAACCTTAGAGTCAATGAGAGGTTCTTCCGCGAAGGAGACTTAGTCCTGCGAAAGATCGAGGCATCTGGAGTTGGTCCTAAGGGCAAGCTAGCTCCAAATTGGGAAGGACCATACCAAGTGAAGGAAGTCACAGGGCAGGGCGCATACAAGATCCAAACCCTTGAAGGGGTTGAAGTCCCTAGAAGCTGGAATGCAGCCAACTTAAGAATTTATTATGTTTAGATTTTTGACTTTGATTTTCAAAAATGTTCAAGTAAGGGTTTATTAGCCTCGGAGGCATGACGTTTATTAGCCTCACAGGCTTGACATGTTTTTAATACTAAGTTACTTTGGAGAACTTGATAAGTTTCTAAAGAATATTTTTTATCTTTATACAATATTGGTCATTTGCACCGAGTTTTTTACAAGCCACACAAGTATTTGTTGTTTATGTTCAAGTTAACATGAAAAATAAACAAAACTGAGGCAGAAAGTAAAAAGACAGAAATATGAAAAACGTGATTGCATAAATAAAAGCCTAAAGGCCAAATATTTCTACAAAGCCACTGGGGCCATCAGTTGCCTCTTCTCCGGAGGAGCTTTCTTCTATTGGTTTATGAGGAGTTGCCTCTGAGGCAGTCTTCTCCAAAGAAATCCTGCAAGGAGAAGGAGATGGAGAAGGAGTAAGAGAAGGTTCACGAGCCCTTTCTGTCCTAACATCAGGATTGTCCTCCCCATCAGTTTCCTCATGCTCCTCGAACAACTGCTTCAAGGCTTCGGCTGACTGAGGGCATTTAAGGTCTACCCTTGGGTCAAACAAACACGGATGCTTATCCAGCACTTCCTTAAAGGCGTCATTCCACCCAATAGTATAGTTGGCCGGGAAGACAAGGTCGTCATGAGCCTCAATCAAATCCCGGTACTCATCTGAGGCCATATATTTGTCGATGATAGCATTTTTATCGGCCCGGAGTTCGACTACCTCAGCTTGAGCCTGTCTCAGAATCTCCTCCTTCTCGGCCAACTTCTCCTCTAAGTGCTTGATTTTGGCATGCGCCACAGTAAGCTCCTTCTTATGCTTCCCCGCCTGAGTCTTCCATGCTTCTGTCTGATGCAAAGAAGCCTGAAAATAGGCATTGGCCTGAAAGGCAACAAACCAAGTTAAAACATATAGAAGGCCCCAAAACATAAATAAAAGAACTGTGAAATGCGAATTAAGCAAGTGAGGAAACTTACCGATGCCAATGCCTGTGCACCCAAAGCCTTGGTGCTCTCCTCATCCCGTCCCAAAACAATGTCCTTGTAATCACAAGGAGTGAGGGAATGAAGGGACCAATCCCTTGCATGATCTGTGCAGCCGACCACAGTGTCCGACTTCCTAAAACCCCAACCTGGCTTGTACACCTGGGATTTGGGGGCTTTGACAGGCTCGCTGCCCTCGGCCTCGGTTGGCCCAGAATGTGGCTGTAAGAAAGCCGGAAGTTCCTTCCCCTGCCTAGGGTCATTCATCAGCCTTAGCCGCTTCATACGGCCTGTTTCCTCCATGGGTGGAATAGTCCACTCGTTAATCAACGCAGCAGTTGAAAAGAAAATATAGACACATTAGTAAAGCAATCAAACAAGTAAAAAGAGGGCAGATCTAAGTAAGACAATATACCTTTGCTCGAGGCCCTCGATAGGCCCACGGCCTTCAACTTATACTCATCAAGAAGAACCCAAGCAACTTGCTTGGTTTCCATCTGAGTAAGCCTGACATAAGCTGCCTGCTCCTCCTCTGAGAGCTTAATGGAGTCGACGCTCCCATCTGCTACCTTGCTAAATGTGGGCCTAAAGAGAGTCCCCCAATCTCCCCTTCCCATTTTACTTGAACAAAATTCTCCTTCCAGTGAAGGTTGTTATCAGGAATTGAAGAAGTGTCAAAGATGTGGGGTTTGTTAGGCCTGTGGGCTATTTGAACCCAACCTAAGGAAAGGCTAGAAGAGTTTTTGAATTGAAATTTTTTTCGGAAAAGGGGGACAGTCATTTTAATTTTCTTTTCCAAACACAAAACCATAAAACAATGGATGAGTCTCCATCCATTGGGCAAGGATTTATTTGAACGTCGGCTAGAAGAGTTGGGTTGAAATCATGTAAGGGAACCTAAGCCCCGCTAATAGGGCATCTACGTAAACAAATAAACGGCTTGGGTGCCAATGGCAGGTCCTATCACCAGGCTCCACCAAGAAAATGGTAAATCTAGGGGGGAAATTAAAAAGTTTGTTGTATTCCTCTACGACATCGGTATCAAAAAACTTGCTACTACGACTGTACGAGTCTAAGTGAGATTTAGGTATTCGTCTCCCCTTTGATTTACCATATCTATAAAAGACATGTAAGTAGAAAAAATGGGGATTCGATTTAGGGGTTTACCTCTTTTGGCCGATCCCGCATTCATGGCTGCCAGTATCGAAGCTCTTTTGTCTGCCGTCTGATTTTCGAGTTTATGAGTATCCTCGAGGAAACTAAAGATTTGAATTGCTTAAAAGCTAGAGAGCTCAAATGAAAAGAAGGAAAATGAGAAGTGAGAAATGAGAAGTGTGAGAAGGGAAGTCACTCACACCACTTATATATAGTTTCCTGCCCGGTCACATGCCCGTTGGTATTCACCTTTTAACGGGTGTTTATAGGTCACATGACCGTTGAAGAGTAAATCAACCGGTATGACTGGTGAATGGGCTCAAACTAAAAAGCCCATATTTTAAGGCCCCAAATCTATGTAACCTGTTAGGTCCAAAGTGTTGTAGAGGGGGGGGTGAATACAACTGTTTAAAATTTATGAGAGAATAAACAATGTGCAAGTAATAAATGATGACTCAGAATTTCAAGAATATATCATTATATTCATTGATGGATTTGCTACAACATTCATAAAAGCATCATGATCAGTTGAACAATAAATACAGCAATTAAAGCTAGATTCAACTGATCCTCTCTCTCTCACTTTTTGTTTTACAGTAAATGCTCTCTCTTAAAAATTATCGTTTTTAAAATACAGAGATACAAGTTACTTCTAAAAATACAAACAAAGTGCTGCTTTTATAATGTCATGTAGTCTTGATCTTGTCCTTTTTGTGTACGTGGCCCAATCAGGACTTCGACAACAAAAAGTACTTTCCCAACAACTCTGGATCAACCGTTCACAATAAGCCACTTGTCCCTTGAACATTAAATGTTACATTTCTACCCGCATCTCGATCTTCGCCTGGACCCATCTCGATCTCGATCTGTGAAAATCTCGATCTCGATCTGTGAAAATCTCGATCTCGATCTGTGAAAATCTCGATCTCGACCTGGGAAAATCTCGATCTCGATCTGTGAAAATCTCGATCTCGATCTGGGAGAATCTCGATCTCGATCTATCGCCTGGATCGAGATTTGCCTTTGCAGTGTTTTACTTCACTTGTAAATCTCGATCCGCATCTCGATCTGCTGTGGATCGACATTTGCCTTGGCAAATATGCACACATCCAATGTTGACCTTCTTTAGTGACTAATTGAGAATTAACCTTTGTGAGCAAGTTTCCTTAGCTTCTTCAATTTCTTTTCCTCACTCAATTCAAATGAGATCTTCTATTACTGACACGAACTTGCCTCCAATGTCCTGACACTTGATGCAATGGTCTGGTTCATAAGTGACTAGTCTTGTAGGGGTTCTTGCTTCTGAATGTCAGTTCTCATTTGTTGATTAACCTTTACATTATCCAGATGTTGATATACATTACATGAAATCACTTTGGCCTTCTTGATACTTCCTTGACATTAATTTGATTCTCCATTAGATAAGTTAGGGCATGAGCAATACTCAGATTGAACTTCTTCTCACTTATGCATCCTTGATTAACCAAATTAGTTACTTGTAGTTACCAAGTATCATTACCATTTCTTCAGTTGATTGATTCCATGTGCTTCTTCAGTTTCTCTTGTTTTGCTGTTGGTTTATCTTTTACTTAGTTGAGTTACAAAATAATTAAGTGTTACAAGTTAGTACACCTATGCCTTTCAATCTCCCCCTATTTGATTGTCTAACAATGACAACCAAATTCACAATGAGGATAACTCAACTAAACAGGGACTGAAAAAGATAAAATAACATTCATAAAAGATCATGTCAACTTGCATAATGCTTGGCTTGATTAATTAACTTCATGTCTATTACTGATACTTCAAGTGCCAAAATTGGACACCTGTTGGCTCGATTAAATGGCTTCATGCTCTTCTAGAGATTTTCTCTAAGTACTTTAAGAGCACGGTCCACTCAATCTTCAATTATCCTTCTGAAGTCCTTTTAGCAGTATTACCACCGCCGAACTTCGCGAAATAATTGATGCCTTATATAAACCAGTTTCAAGACACTTAGCTAACTAACTTCTACCTTACACTACACAAGACAACAGATAATATATTTTTACAATGCAGGAAAACAAGAAAACAAATTATAACGCAAAGAAACATTACAAGCATGATACATTAAAACTTTTATTTCTTGCGCTCCTCTTCCTCACGAGCTTTCTTCTTGGCTGCTTTTTCTTTCTTCATGAACTCAGGGTTGCAGACTTCATCCATTCTTTTCTTGAGAAGATTAAGTCCTTCTGCTTCCACATGATTTCTGATCTTGTAATTTCGAAACAACCTCAACCACCTTTCAACCATGCTGCGAGTGGTAAGCTTCGTGGGAATGTCTTCAAACCTCAGCTTTGTGACTTTGTCAGGGTACCCCTTTTCCCCTTTCTTCCGTATGACCAGCTGCTTAGGGTATCCAATGACAATAGCGGTGGTGCATTGCTGTAGCCTCTGAATATCAAGTTGTTGTCTTCTCTTACAGAAGTTATCAAACGTGACCCTCAGATAATCCTGATCAAACTCGTCAATATCATCCATCTCCTCAATCAATTCTCTTATACTACACAGTGTTTCATGACTGTGTTCTGCAAAGATGTCGTACTTGATTTCAATGATGGTTTCCACCTTATGCTTGTCTGTATAGATCAGCAGATCATTCTCATTCTCAGCTTTGCTCTTGACAAACTTGACATTTGCACTAACCACTGCACTAGCTTCCTTTCTTATTTCCCCTTCTTCTGGAATGTCTATCCTTGGATCTCCGTATCTTTGCACATGCTCTCTTATTGCCTCGTTTTGCAGCTCGAATGCATAGTCTTCAGGTTCCTTCTTAACCACTGGTAGTGTAGCTTCAGGCAACTTGTATCTAGAATCTTGCCTTCTTATCAGCTTCTCCAAGTCCTTAGCCACCAGCTTCTTTTCCTTTGTTAGAAAACCCTTAGAGAGAACTAGCTTTGCAACTGCCTTCAGCACATTTCCGCTCGGAGTTAGTTTCGAATCATGCAGATTTACGATCCTCAAGACCTTGTCATGGACATATCTGATCTGGTAGGGATTTAGAATGATGTCAACCCCTCTGTCTTCAGCCATCTTCAACAATTTCTCCTTAAACAGCACTCCAGTCTTGACAGAGGTGTCTACCTTGTGAGCGAATTCTACCAGTTCACTTGCACCCCTTTCATGGAAGAAAGCTTCATCGACCATACACGGCCCGATTTTTGTTATGGGTGTCCAAGTGATCATCAGATTCCATGCCTTCTCCTTGAATATGACTTGTACGGAGGTGCATCCCTGTCTTATGCAATTTAGATAATTCAGCAGCCCAGGGTTTAGATTTTCTAGCTTATGAAGAAGAAAGCTCAATCTTCCTGAGTCATGAGCATAGGCTCTTGGTCCAGCTAAGGCTTCTCTAGCCTTGTCCCACTCGGGACCTTCCCTCCTTATGTCAGCCTGGACCTTAGGATCATTGATCTTTTTCATTTCAAACTCATGCTGAGTTTTCTGAGCCGCTCTCTTCTCCTTTGCCATTTGTTCTTTTTCAACTATCCCTTGTAGAATTTCTTCATTTACTCTTTCTCTGGCTTCCCTGAAAATCTCTCCTTGCATCTCCGCTTCATCAACTTCTTCTTCTGGAACATGCTCGTCAGCAACCGAGTGGTCTCCTGCATCACCTGCAACTCCTGCGCCAGATCCGCCAGGATTTAGACCTCTTTCTTGTTCCCATTCTCTTGCTCGTTGCTCGAGTCTCGACCTCCTTGCCACTAAGGCTTCTACATCCATCTCGTCATCATCAGAATCTTCAATAAAGTCTCCCATAAATGTATCAACAAGAGGTGTTTCTTTCTCAGCTTCTTCTTCAGCTACCATCTTCTGCTTGCCTTTGTCCTTAAGAGCCGGTTGAGCCTCCTCCACCTTTTCACCAGATTTGTTTGAGGACTCGATCACCGGACCCTTACTAGTCAGCTTTTTCAGACCCTGATCCTCTTTCTCCCCCTTAGGTGTGTTATCCTCATCAGGAGCATCATCATCATTATTATCGTCACCACCACCACCAGTTGAAGGACCAGGTCCATCCTTGTTACGTCCAAAGACAGCATCAAGTAGTTCATGCAGTTTCGTCCAAACCTGAGACATGCCATAAGTGACATCATCTACTGACCTCCCGACCTCCACTTGTGCCAATCCGAGATTGTTTATCTTGTCAATCATCTGATTTTGGACGGCAATCAGGTTCTCCATGAACTGAGCTCCAACCTCCAATCTTCCAGAGTGAGAAGAGACAGCAGCAGTAACACCAGCAACTCCAGCCTCCAAAGCCTCCACTTTCTTCACTAGATCCTGCAATTTGGGGGACGGTGTTTGGCTTGGGTTAGACTGTTTACTCTCACCGGGTTCTGTTTCACTCAAGATCCCTAAAAAGAAGGGATCTACTCTCCCTGTCTCTCCCTCGTGTTTAGAGCCTAACAGTACTAGAGCCTCATCCACTAATCTCTGGGGACTAGCGGTGAGTTGGTCGGCGATATCGGTCAGTGAGACTGAGCCTTTAAGCGCTGTGTCTACGACGGGAGATGACGTTATGACCATGTCATCCCCTTGATCACTTAGAACCTTTTCTGGTTCGCTGGGCTGTTCTGGAGGCGTAGACCCACCAGTCACCAGATGTCGTTGCTCTGCAAGCAACTTGTTTTTTGATTTAGATGAGGAAGCGTCATCCGTACTGGATTCGACAGACTCTTCCTCATTAAAACTGCCTGAGATACTAGTATCAGAAGTGCTAGTCTCAGTTTGCCATTCCCCTTCCGAGAAATTGCTCAAAGAGCCCTGAGCGGACAACTCAGGGAAGGTAGGGCCAGCTCCTATTGGCTGTTGAGATGGACCCCCTTCTTGACTCTCACCAACATGCCTAGGCGAGTGCGAATGTGTTGAAATGATTTGGAGAGGAGAGCCACCAGCGTGAGGTGTGGTGGCTGTGAGAGGTGAACTAGCATTAACAGGTTGTGCAGTTGCCACTGGATTTGAATCCACCTTTTGCTTCTTTGAAGGTGGCAGAGCTGCTGAAGTGACTACTCTCTCAACTCCTACACTTCCTCCACTCGAATCACTCGACTCAGATAAGCTTGCCTTCCTTTTATCACCAGTTTTAGGGCTGGCTGAACGTTTATGAACAGAAGGGCTTGCAGCCTGGGATAGAGCCTGGGGGTTTTCAGGCCCACGGCTGTAGAAAACAGGTTGAATTGATGATTGATCAAGATTAGCAAGAATAGGTACCTGACTAAGAAGATCGTCATCCTTGTCAGCTCCAGCTTCTGCAACATTTGCCTCGGCCATATCAACATCCATTCTTGCTTGTTCCAAAGTTCTAGGCACTGGATCTCCACCTTCAGCTTCGTTACCACTACTCTCAGCTTCTACTGCAGTAAACTGAGAAACATGCCTCCTAGCATACTCATCTTGCAGATCCTGGAAGTACGGAGTCAGGCGCAACTCAAAAAGTCTTGACTTTTGCTGGGTTTCCATGGTGGAGATACTCTTTAGAGTCATATCAAAACATGCCATCCTTTCAGAGCCTTGAAATATTCTTCTGTGTTCCTCTGAAAGGACGTCATCCAGAACAATCTGAAGAAATCTTGGCATCCAGCATTTGACTGGACCATCTTCTGGATTCCTTGAGGCATTTTTCTCCAATGCCCACCTCTCATGTAACTGAATCAACAGATGTTTGCCCACATTCACTCTCTTGTTGTTTGCCACTCCATATAGTATTACCCGGCAGCTGTTGTTCATTGGCCTGTAGTCTTTGTCTTTTGGGAACATGCAGCGCTGAATGGCCTGAACTACATAATCCCACTCAGCTGGTAGCATACCGGTGTTAACCTTTGTTACCTTGATAGGACCCGTGGGAGGGCGACAACCTATCTCCGTGAATAATTGCAACATATCCTCCATAGTGGGTTCCGGAGCATAATCTTCTGTAGGAAGCCCGAGTAACTCATTGAACTTCCGCAGACTGACTTCATATGTGACACCACCAATAGTAAAGGATAGTCCTGTTGGATTGGCTTTTCCACCCTGAATCTCTAGTGTAGAGTAAGCAGCTTGAAGGGCTTCGACATTCAGGATGGGAGAGGCGGTTAACGCGTGACTTATGATTGATGTGTTGTTGAGGGATTCAATCCAGAACTGATAGTGAATAAATCTACCAGTTGCTCGATCAGCAGAGAGATTAACAAAGTTGGTCTTGGGAATTGTGAAATTTGGGTTTGCCATTTTAAAGTTGTGTTTGAGAAAAGAAATGTTCTGAAATGGTTTGGCAATGGAAATTTTTAGAGAACAAGTTCTAAATTTAAACAACAAAAAAAAACGTACACGAACCCCACTAATTACCCCACGTAATTAGTGACACAAATTAAAACAAATTAACTGCCCACTAATGACCACTTAACTCCCCACTAATGATTGACGGTTGAGTTTTCGAAAATTAAAGTGAACAGCCGTTACAAAATAAATTATTTTTCCAGAAAAACCACAAACACGGCGGTAAAGTTGCACTTTAAGGATTAACCAGTAGTACTCACAACTATTTTGCTCAAGAACACAAAAGTACTTAAGAATAAGAAAGCACGAAACAAAAACCAAACTCACTCGAATGAAGAAGAAAACTAAAGAACTAATTACAAGAACAGTAATAACGATAAAAACAACGCAAGAAGTTCAACAGTTGTAAACAAAATTTTAGCAGAGTTTCGTTTTAGTTATTGATGCTTTTAAGTAACAGTTAGTGATTTTTGTTTAAGAAAATCACAAGAAAACTTGATGTAATGTATGTATACGCGGGTGTATATGAAGAGCTTAAGCTTTTGGAGAGAAAGAAAGTTAATGTAAATAATGAACAGCCTTTTTAATGCTATAATATATACCTGCACGCCAAAAAAAATGACTGAAAAGACACGTCACATCTCGATCTCGAGATCCGCATCTCGATCCTCATCTAGATGTCGATCTAGATGTCGATCTCGATCCGCATCTCGATCTACATCTAGATGTCGATCTAGATGTCGATCTCGATCCGCATCTCGATCTACATCTAGATGTCGATCTGGATGTCGATCTCGATCCGCATCTCGATCTACATCTCGATGTCGATCTTGATGTGGATAGATCGAGATTTGCCATAGAAAATTTCTCATTACTTCATTTAGACACTAACCATAATGATATACAGATCAGCACAAGATTAATGTCATGAAACTTTCTAACTCCTTATGATATGCAACACATACATTTATGAAGTTAAGTACACATTATTAATTATGAATATTCATGAATAACAATAATATGTACACAAGCTGAATTATAACAGATAGGTAGCAAAACTAACAGGTGTTAAGCATCCCTAATTCACCAACCAATCTAGAAAATGTTGATTCGTCTAGGGGTTTAGTGAATATATCTGCTATTTGACGTTCAGTAGACACAAAATGCAACTCTACAGTTCCATTTTCTACATGCTCTCTAATAAAATGATACCTGATGTCAATATGCTTGGTCCTTGAGTGATCCACAGGATTGTTGGTCATTGCAATAGCACTTGTGTTGTCACACATGATAGGAATCTTAGATACTTCCACACCGTAGTCCTTGAGTTGGTTCTTCATCCACAGTATCTGGGCCACACAGCTTCCAGCAGCAATATATTCTGCTTCAGCTGTCGAGGTAGATACTGTGTGTTGTTTCTTGCTTTGCCAAGACACCAACCTTCTTCCAAGGAACTGACAGCTTCCTGAAGTACTCTTCCTATCTATTCTACAACCTGCGTAATCTGAATCCGAATAGCCAACAAGATTAAACCCTGTATCTCTTGGGTACCAAATCCCGAGATTTGATGTTCCCTTGAGATACCTAAAAATGCGCTTTACGGCTATGAGATGTGACTCTCTAGGATCCGCTTGGAACCTTGCACATAAGCATGTAGAGAACATAATATCAGGTCTACTAGCAGTTAAATACAAAAGTGAGCCGATCATACCTCGATAGCTTGAGATGTCTACAGGTTTACCCGATTTGTCCTCGTCAAGTTTCGTGGCTGTTGCCATAGGAGTCTTTGCTTGTGATACATCTTGGAGACCATACTTCTTCAATAGATCATGAATGTACTTGGTCTGGCAGATAAATATTCCGTCCTTCTTCTGACTAACTTGAATGCCCAGAAAGAACGTCAGCTCTCCCATCATGCTCATCTCATACCTTGATTGCATTAACTTAGCGAATTTAGCACACAGCTTCTCATTTGCAGACCCAAAGATAATGTCATCCACATATACTTGCACCATTATTAGATCATCTTTGCATTTCTTGTAGAAAAGCGTCTTGTCGATTACTCCTCTTGTAAAACCACTTTCTAGTAAGAAGTCTGACAGAGTTTCATACCACTTCCGCGGAGACTGCTTAAGGCCATATACTGATTTGAAGAGTCGATAAACATAATCACAATATTTGATATCGATAAACCCGGGAGGTTGCTCGACATACACCTCTTCATCCAGTTCACCGTTTAAGAATGCACTCTTGACATCCATTTGATAGACTTTAAAACCATGATGTGCTGCGAATGCCAAGAACATCCTTACTGCCTCTAGCCTTGCTACTGGTGCATAGGTTTCATCATAATCAATTCCTTCTCTTTGAGTATAACCCTTAGCAACCAGGCGAGCTTTATTTCGTGTTACACGTCCGTCTTCATCCAGCTTGTTCCTGAATACCCATTTTGTCCCAACAACAGATCTATTCTTTGGTCTGGGTACCAGCTTCCACACCTTCTGCCTTTCAAACTGATTGAGTTCCTCTTGCATAGCAATCACCCAATCAGCGTCATCTAGAGCTTCTTCCACCACTTTAGGTTCTATCTGGGAAAGGAACACTGAATATAGACATTCATTCTCAGTGGCAATTTCAGCTCTAGCTTTTCCTCTAGTAGTCACTCCGGCCTCTGGATCACCAATAATTAGCTCGAACGGATGGTCCTTGTTCCAAGTGCGATCCCTAGCAAATGTTCTTGATGATTCAGCTTGATCTTGTAAGTGAAAGTGACTTAGTCTAGAAGCACTTTCACTAGCTTCCCTTGAGCTAGTACTGGCTCCACCTGAGTGAGCTGCTCCCCCTGAGTGCATACTGACTCCCCCTGAGTTAGTACCAGGTCTGACGGAAGGTGATCCCTCAGTCCTAGTGTTTTGAGTTTGCGAAACACTAGACTCTTGATTAATTTCATTATTTATAGTTGGATCACTACCCTGCACTACTGACTCAGGAACTGTATCCAATTCATCAACATCCATATTTTCAAATCTTAGGGAAGTGGGCTCACTATCTTCTTTTTGTATAGAAGGGAGCCTTGAGTCGTCGAATGTGACATTAAGGCTTTCAACCACCTTGCGATCATTAAGCACAAACACCCTGTACGCTGCTACTACTTCAAGAGAATATCCAATGAAAAACCCTTCATCTGCTTTGGCATCAAACTTTCCAAGTTGTGCATTGTCTCTTAACACAAAGCATTTGGCACCGAATACGTGAAAGTACTTGATAGATGGTTTTCGTTTATTCATCATGTAATACGGCGTCTCATTATGGTCCTTTATAATCAGGGTTCTGTTCTGTGTATAACAAGCCGTGTTAACTGCTTCAGCCCAAAAATATAAAGGAAGTTTTGACTCATACAGCATTGTCCTAGCTGCTTCAACCAGTGTCCTGTTCTTCCTTTCTACCACCCCATTTTGCTGTGGTGTTCTCGGTGCTGAATACTGTCGTCTGATCCCTTTAGATATGCAGAAATCCATTAACACTGAGTTCTTGAATTCTGTCCCATTGTCGGATCGGATAGTCTTCACAGTCAGACTTGCTACGTTTTCAATTACCAGTACATGTCTAATGATCTCATGTGGCACTTCATCTTTCGATGTCACAAACTTCACCCATGTGTATTTGGAAAAGTCATCAACAATTACCAGCGCATATCTTTTCCTTGACATTGACATAACATTAACAGGTCCAAACAAATCCATGTGAAGGAGTTGTAGGGGCTCGGTAATGCTATTCACTTGTTTATCCTTATGCGAGGCTCTTTTTGATTTTCCCATCTCACATGCTTCGCAGAGTCCATCTGGAGTGAACTCCATCTGCGGCAGCCCTCTCACCAATTCTCTTCTTACGAGATTATTCATTGCTTTAAAGTTCAGGTGAGATAATCTTTTATGCCATAGCCAACTTTCATCAGCAGAAGCCTTGCTGTAGAAACACGTGACTTCAGACTGATCAGCAGAATTCATGTCAGCTATGAACAAATTTGACTTCCTTACTCCTTTGAGAGCAAGGCTTCCATCCTTTTTGCTTCGAATCGAACAATCATGCTTCCCAAAGTTGACGTCAAAACCCTTGTCGGTGAACTGACTAACGCTGAGAAGATTATGTCGCAATCCTTCCACAAAAGATACATCCTCAATGATAACATTTCCACAAACGATCTTGCCATATCCCCTGGTGTAACCTTTGCTGTTATCTCCAAAAGTAACCACGGAGCCGGCTCTCAACACCAAATCTGTTAGCAGGGACTTATTGCCGGTCATATGCCTCGATGCTCCACTGTCCAGCACCCATATGACTTTACTCTTTTCCTGTACACTGCCCTGCAAATCCAGAAAGGTTAGGTGTTCTTCGGAACCCAATGATGTTTGGGCCCGGCATCAATAATTTCCTTTTTCTTTTCAGATACAGAAGGCTTTGCCTTGATGCCATCAGGGGCATTCATCTTGACTTTGTCTTTTCCCTTGTCAACCTTGACTGGTTTGTCATGTTTGGAAGTAGACTGGTCACTCCTAACTTTAGGAGGACTTGAAGTCTTAGTTTTTGACCCCACATGCTTTTTCTTACCACTACTAGATGTATGTTCAACAGATGCACTAGCAGTATTCATTAAATTAAAATAAGCATGCATGATGTTTACAGCACATGGCATACAATTAGGATGATTGCATTTAGCATGATTTGCATGCATGTTAGGCACAGCAGTAGTTGCAGGCATGGTATTACAACCAACAGATTTTTCTTCCTCTACATAGAACGGGCAATAGTAAGACAAATGATCAGTTTGATTACAGATATAGCATGCTTTTCTAGCTCGTGTAGATGTAGATACAGATGCAGGTTCAGTTTTAACTGCCTTTACAGGTGCTTTCATTTGGTCTGACCCTGCTACCCATTGTTTATATGACACCGTCTTAGCCTCCTTGGTTCCTACACCTCTCTTAGCATAAGCAATCTTACTAGCTCTTTTAGAAGTTGTAGGTTCTACTACTTTTTCTTCTGAATCTCTTTCAATTTTAATCTCATGTTCAATTTCAGTAGCAACAGGATCTATGGTCCTAGGCTCAAAATGTTTAAAGATAGGTTTTCTAACATCCATTAAAACCTCAGGCACATTTTCTTTGACTAACACTGGCTCTAACAACTCAGCAGCCCTATTTTTCTTTTTCTGTGTGTAGTCAAGTCCTATGTTAACTTTTTCATTTTTGCTCTTGCCTGCCAGTTTCATGTACATGTCCCTTTCTACGAAAACTTTATTAGCGGCTTCTTCAAAAGATTTACATGTTACTTTAAGCTCAGCTAATTCATTTTTAAGTTCTTCGTTAAGGTCTTCCCTAATCTTAAGCTTGTGTTCTAAAACATCTACCTGATTCATTAACTGCCTTTCCTTACTTTCTCCTGATTCTAATTCCTCTACCCTGGCCTCGAGAAGTCTATTCTTAAGGGAGAGTTTAGCATTTTCCTCATTAACAGCAATTAGATTAAGTTGGAGATTGTACATATCTTTAGTCATGGCAGCTAATTCATTTTGGTACTCAGGAATAGACATTTCATTTACGGTTAGAATTGGTACCTCTGATTGTTCTGAAGATTTTGCCATTAAAGCAAAGTTGCATAGCTCCTGATCTTCATCTTCATCAGACTCGTCCCAACCCTTCCCTTCAGTCACAACATACGCCCGGCTTCCCTTCTGTTGCTTGCTAACCAAGGCATCATATTTCTTTTTCAAATCAGCATAGGATTCCTTGGGATGAACGTACTTGGGCTTCTTGCACTCTGTTGCGAAGTGCCCCAATTCATTGCAGTTGTAGCATCTGAACTTGTTCTTGTCTACCAGGTTAGGTCTGTAGCCACTACCAGATGTGCTACTCCGACCGCTGTAACTTCCACTACCACTTACACTACTGCCTCTCCTGCCTCTTCGGCTGAAAGAACTACCAAATCGTCCTTTACCACTTCTTTGCTTCCTGAAGCTGATATGAGCAAATTCTCGAGCAATACAAGCATATGACTTGTCTTCTAATTTGTCCAGCTCTTCAAGGGTATAGTATTCATCCTCACTTTCTTCGGATGGATCTTCAATGTCTAATACCACCCTTTCAGGATTATCATTTTTCAATGAGACAGCTGCAAGTGCCTTTACAGCAGATTCTTCAGCTACAAGTCCAGACTCACTTACCGCTTTGTTTTCTCCACTATTGTAGGATCTTCTTCTGTCATTTTGTTCCTGCTCCAGCTCGTAGGTCTTCAAAACACCATACAGCTTTTCCAGAGAAGTATTTTTCAAGTCTCTTGACTCTCGAATGGCAGTGATCCTGTGTTCCAGATGTTTAGGCAAATTCAAGAGAAACTTGATATTTGAATCTGCTAGTGGATAGACTTTATCTCTTATACTCAGCTCTATAAGCAATTTACTGTAACGTTTGTAAACATCTGCTACGCTTTCTCCTCGTTCGCATCTGAACGATTCATATTCAGATATCAGAATGCGTTTGTGATTATCTCTAACTTCCTCGGTCCCCTCCATCACCACAGCCAGTTTATCCCACATGGCTTTAGCTGTTTTTAATCCCTTTATTTGAACATAGTACTCTGAGTTTAGGGATTCAATTATGACGTTGCGTAATGACGCATCCATACCAACCAATTCCTTATCTGCGTCTGAAAACTCCATTTCCTCTTTAGGAACAGACCGGGATGGAATTAGTATCCCTCCTTCCATTCGCTCTGGCTCAATTCTCATGGGTATGTATGGACCGTTTTCCAATATTCTCAAGTATACCTTGTTTATTGATTCAAGGTAAGCTTTCATCCTTCCGGTCCATTCGTCATAATGTTGTGCATCAAACGGAGGTATCTTAAATCTGTGTGCGGCGGCCATTTTAATAAAGTTTAAAATTAAGATAATACACTTTTCAAATTACAATAAATTGTATTTACTTGAAAAATTAATTATCTCACTTTAAATGTCCAACAATTAATATCCAACGGATTCTGCACTTAAGATTCAAGCAAGTTAGTTTTAATCACAGGAACAGTAGCAGGGTCCACAATTTTTCAAGTCCAAACAAAAAGGTGTCCACTTTCTAGTTGACAGAGGTTCGAAATTGTCCTTTTTGTTTAGCCAATCAGTTGATTCCAGTTTTGACCACAAGAAAATCCACAAAGCTCTAAAGTACAGTATTTTGGAATTTTGTACAAGTATTCCTTACACCATGGCTCAGAACTTTTTAGATCTACGATATATATTTTTTTCAAGAAGAAACAAATAAAAACTTTCGGCACAAACTTCAAGGAAAAATTAGATCTGGGATTTTCAAGAACCAACTCAAACAACACAGTAGGATCTCTGTTAGATGTGTTTAACAGAAGCTCTGATACCAATTGTTAGGTCCAAAGTGTTGTAGAGGGGGGGGTGAATACAACTGTTTAAAATTTATGAGAGAATAAACAATGTGCAAGTAATAAATGATGACTCAGAATTTCAAGAATATATCATTATATTCATTGATGGATTTGCTACAACATTCATAAAAGCATCATGATCAGTTGAACAATAAATACAGCAATTAAAGCTAGATTCAACTGATCCTCTCTCTCTCACTTTTTGTTTTACAGTAAATGCTCTCTCTTAAAAATTATCGTTTTTAAAATACAGAGATACAAGTTACTTCTAAAAATACAAACAAAGTGCTGCTTTTATAATGTCATGTAGTCTTGATCTTGTCCTTTTTGTGTACGTGGCCCAATCAGGACTTCGACAACAAAAAGTACTTTCCCAACAACTCTGGATCAACCGTTCACAATAAGCCACTTGTCCCTTGAACATTAAATGTTACATTTCTACCCGCATCTCGATCTTCGCCTGGACCCATCTCGATCTCGATCTGTGAAAATCTCGATCTCGATCTGTGAAAATCTCGATCTCGATCTGTGAAAATCTCGATCTCGACCTGGGAAAATCTCGATCTCGATCTGTGAAAATCTCGATCTCGATCTGGGAGAATCTCGATCTCGATCTATCGCCTGGATCGAGATTTGCCTTTGCAGTGTTTTACTTCACTTGTAAATCTCGATCCGCATCTCGATCTGCTGTGGATCGACATTTGCCTTGGCAAATATGCACACATCCAATGTTGACCTTCTTTAGTGACTAATTGAGAATTAACCTTTGTGAGCAAGTTTCCTTAGCTTCTTCAATTTCTTTTCCTCACTCAATTCAAATGAGATCTTCTATTACTGACACGAACTTGCCTCCAATGTCCTGACACTTGATGCAATGGTCTGGTTCATAAGTGACTAGTCTTGTAGGGGTTCTTGCTTCTGAATGTCAGTTCTCATTTGTTGATTAACCTTTACATTATCCAGATGTTGATATACATTACATGAAATCACTTTGGCCTTCTTGATACTTCCTTGACATTAATTTGATTCTCCATTAGATAAGTTAGGGCATGAGCAATACTCAGATTGAACTTCTTCTCACTTATGCATCCTTGATTAACCAAATTAGTTACTTGTAGTTACCAAGTATCATTACCATTTCTTCAGTTGATTGATTCCATGTGCTTCTTCAGTTTCTCTTGTTTTGCTGTTGTTTTATCTTTTACTTAGTTGAGTTACAAAATAATTAAGTGTTACAAGTTAGTACACCTATGCCTTTCATAACCCACGAACCAGGAAGGATCTAGAACTTCGGCCTGCGAAGCCCATAACCCTTAAAGCCATGGAGGCCCATTGTATAAAGTCAAAAGCCTCGAAGGCCTAGAATATAGAGAGTCGAAGGCCTAAAAGGCCTAATAAAGATAAAAGGCCTATAAGTTAATTAATAAAGAGCCATAATCCAAAAACCTTGAAGGCCAGTTATTTTGAGAAATCTGTTAGACTCTTCGATAAAGGGCCCAAGTGTAGCCCACATTAAATAGAGCCCAGAAAGTCATGAGGCCCTAAGTGGTTTCGACCTCAAAGAATTTTGAGGCCTAATTCGACCTCATTTTAAGTCGAAAGTTACAAAGCCGTGAGGCCCTAAGTGATTTCGACCTCAAAGAATTTTAAGGCCTAATTCGACCTCGTTCTAAGTCGAAGGTTACAAAGCCGTGAGGCCCTAAGTGATTTCGACCTCAAAGAATTTTGAAGCCTAATTCGACCTCATTCCACGTCGAAAAGTACCAAGCCATGAGTCCCCAAGATATTTCGACCTCAAAGGGTTTTGAGGCCTAATTCGACTCCAATCGAGGTCGAAGTCAATCTCAATAAGACATTTCGACCTCAAAGGGTTTTGAGGCCTAATTCGACTCCAATCGAGCTTGAAGTCAATCTCATTAAGATTTTTCGACCTCAAAGGGTTTTGAGGCCTAATTCGACTCCGATCGAGGTTGAAGTCAATCTCAGTAAGATGTTTCGACCTCAAAGGGTTTTGAGGTTTAATTCGACCTCAATCGAGGTCGAAATCGAAGTCAATCATAGGTTTTCGACTTCAAGGGATTTTAAAGCCTAGATCGTTCTCAATCGAGGTCGAAATCGACTTCAATCGCAGGTTTCGACTTCAAGGGATTTTGAAGCCTAAATCGACCTCAATCATGGTTGAAATCAACTTCAAACACACAATTCGACCTCGAGGATAATTAAGGCCTAAATCGATCTCGATCGAGGTCGAAATCGACCTCAGTCACTCTGTTCGACCTCGAGGTGTTTTGGCCCCCTATTCGACCTCAATCCAGGTCTAAATTGACCTTAATCCAGGTCGATATCGACCTCAAGTATACAGATCGACCTCATGCTGGAAATAAGCCCTTGTTCGACTTTAATCGAAGTCGAAATCGACCTCAGCCAAATATTTCGACCTCAAAAGATTTTGAAGCCTAATTCGACCTCGATTTTGAAGCCTAATTCGACCTCAATCGAGGTCGAAATCGACTTCAATCACGCAGTTTGACCTTGAAGGTTTTTGAAGCCAATGCTCGCTTACCAGCTATTATTGTATGCAAACTCCACAAGGTACATATACTTATCCCAATCACCAGACTACTCAAAAGCACAAGCTCTCAACATATCCTTCAACATCTGAATAGTCCTCTCTGACTATCTGTTATTCGCCCTTAAGTACACTAAGTTTGGAGAAGGGGGGGTTGAATACAAACTTAAGAATTAATTCAACTTCTTGCGGAAATAAGTTTGTACAAAGAGAGTGTTTAATTAAGATTGATGTAACTAAGAACTGGATAATCAAAGTGTTGATAACAGAAACAACAAGATTAAAAATTACTAGTAGATTGTTTTTCCACTAGTGAGTTTTTGCTTTCAATTGATCTTAGTAAAAATACTAAGCTGCGTACAAAGTTGAATGTAGAATTTAGAAAAGCATTAAAAGTTCTGCCTGATTTTCTACTTTGCTTTTCTTGAGTTCTAAAACAAAAACTTCTTCTTCTTTGCTACTGTGTTTTTGCTTTTTATAAACAAAAACTACTACTCTAGTTTTCTATCGACTGATAATAATATAATATTACAATTTATACTGTTTACATAAAAATAGAAACTAGCTCCTTTTCACAGCTTTCCTTGTAGAACTAATTAGCTCTGGAAGTGTCTTTTGTCTTAAGATATTCCTTGGATGCTGTGTTGCCTAGAAAGTCTTCACAGTCCTGACAGGACTGTCTTCCAATGATTCAGTTTCTGCACTGTTCCCGTGATATCTAGCTTTTAGCTAAATAGGGAAACTTTAATCAACTGATAAATGCTGTTAAGCTTATCAGTTGATTCACTTTTGCTTATCCATCGATGGATAGGATATCTGTTGATCAGTTGATGTGTCGATGGATAATTGAGCTATCCATCGACTCCTTATCCATTGATGATACTTTATCCGTTGACTGTAATTATCCATTGATAGCTTTCATCCGTTGAGTAGTGTCTTCATCCATCGACTTCAACATCAGTTGATCACTTCACTTGTGAGAATTCTGACTTAGAATATTTACAATTGATCAGCCATTCTTCACATCTGTTGAGAAGCTAGAAATTGAAGTCAATAACATCAGTTGACTACATCATTGCATCCATCGAGGTAATACAATCAATTGATAGTAAAACATAAATCAATGCTACAATCCAGTTTATCAGTTGAGAAACAAGTTTCAACTGATAATTGGTTTCCTAATCAATGGATATTTATAAGTCATATCCATTGATCAGTTACAAACAAATAATTTTGAGTCCCTATTGAAATTCTAAGTAATTTTTTATCATCAAAACTCATAATTCCTAACAATCTCCACCTATTTATGAATATTTAAAATATGCATAAATTTTCTGTTGATGATAACAAAACTCCTGAACATTTTCATTCTTAGCAAGAATTACAATATTGATAAGTAAAGTTTTAGACAGAGTAATCAGATACCAGACAGGGATGAATTCTGATAATTTTGATGATTGAGGTTGAATCTCCTATCTTCTCCTTCTTCCCCTTGACTCATTCATCTTGTCTTCATTCTCCTTCATCTTCCTATAGAGGGTTCCCTTCAATATCTTCTCATCTTCAATCCTGTAGTCCAATTGACTTGCCAGATGATTTAATTCCAGATTTGGAAGTTTGTCTATTTCTTGACAAATATCAATGCATTTTTCTCTGCCTTCCCTGTCCTTGTATATCATCAAGTAGAAGGGCTCATGAAGCACTTTTCTTCCTTCAGGATTCCAGATCTTTATTCTGTCATCCCTTTCTTCTTGAACAGGTGCCTCCCTTATCTTCTTCATTCTTTCAAGGATGGCCTTTCCTAGCTCTTCAGTTAGATAAAACTTCCTGTTGAGCATAGTGTAGATCTTCCTCAAGATGCCATATCCTTGATCCAAAACTTGGTTGAATGAGAAGGTTGAGTGTGATCCATCTTCATACTCAATGTGAAGAAGATCAACATCTTTCTTCCTTTGCCCTTTTGCTGCAATCATTCCCTCAGCTTTGATTGGCACAAAGTTTTCAGATTTGTGTTTGAACACCTCTATTTCTTTGGCTTGATTACTCCCAGAAGCTTGACCTTCAGTCTTGACTTGTTTTGGCTTCTTCTCCTTGTCTTCATCAGCTAATGGTCTTTTAACTCCAGATGATTTTGGTGCATCTTTGGGCTTGTTTGCTCTTTGCTTCATCCTTGGCCTCCTTTCACCTTCTTTTCTTCTGGCTTCTCTTATTAGCCTATCCTCTTCATCATATTCCCTTTGCAATTGAATGGCTAATTCTTCTTGTCTTCTTTCTTGTTGCTCCTTTTCTTTTATGCCAACTACTATGGCTTTGCTCAACAATTTTTCACTTTCCCCTCCACATGTGACAGCTTTCTTTTTATCATCTTCAATTAGCTTTCCCTTTCCTTTCCTGTCACCAGGTTGTGAGCTGCTGGTACTTGTTTCCTTGAATTTGCTAGCAATTGCATCAAATTTCCTTACTATGTCTTGAGCCAACTCCTTCTTGTGATCTGTAGACTTTACCACAGCTTCAGTACCACTTGCTTTCTCCAATGCATCAGCTTCTTGCTTCTCCCCCTTTTTGTTATCAGCAACTGGCACTTGTGCTACTGACTGAGAGAGTATGGGAGTTTCTAAGAGTTTACCCAGAAGATTGATTTGAGTGACTTGATTCTTCAAAATTTGCTGCATGCTAAGTTCCATGGAGGTTACTCTTTTCTCCAATTCCATTACCTTGTCCTTTGCTGAAAACTCAGTGTCCAACCTTTGCTTGATTCTAGTCAGCATTGTGAGGCTGAGTCTGGAGTCAATGGTGGTGTCAAAATGCATCCTTGAGCTGTCAATGTCTTCTCTTATTTTCTTCAATTCATACTTGGAGCTTGTGACATGCATTTTCTGGATCTTCAAATTATCCCTGTAAAAGTTCAGAATTCTCCTGTGCAGGGGATCCACCACATCTACTTCAGCCATGGACCTTCTGTAAAGAGAAATAATGGCCCTTTCTGTTTCAGCCAAATTAGTTTCATCACTAGCCCCTTGTGGATCTAGAAGGTCATCATCAGAATTTTCATCAAAATCTTCAGGATTCATGTGGGATATATCATCAGGTTGACTGGCCAAAAACTCTTTCCCACTCCTGAATTGCTCTTCTGTCTGCACTAAACCCAGCATTTGCTCAGCTATTTGATTAGATGCTGCTGCTAGTTCCTGATAATGAGGATCTTCATGTTGAAAGGTGGAAGCATCAAGATTTACAGCAATTTCATCCTCCACCTCCATGTTGACTTCTGCACCTCCTGCAGGGACTTCATAGTCTACAGCTCCCCCTGACTCCAGCCCCAACTTCTGGGTGAGTCCTGCTTCAATCTGCTCAGTTTTAGAAGTTGATGCTTCATGAGATGGTGAAATTGGTTTCTCTCTATTCTTTTCTCTCTCACTCTCTTCTCTCTTTTCTTGCATCAGGATCTCATCCTGGATTCTCACCTCTCCCTTACTTTCCTCTCCTTTTTCAT
This sequence comes from Oenanthe sinensis, assembly GCA_028671895.1. Classification (NCBI taxonomy): domain Eukaryota; kingdom Viridiplantae; phylum Streptophyta; class Magnoliopsida; order Apiales; family Apiaceae; genus Oenanthe; species Oenanthe sinensis. Next base: position 28,035,731 of record CM053799.1, on the reverse strand, counting down.
CACCTGCTAAGGTGGGACTCTCTTTTCTCACACCCTCTCCTTTTGCCACCTCAGAAGAATTTGAGGGCCCCTCAGTCACACACTCTCCTTTTGCCAAGGTATGCAAACCTTGCCTCTCACACACCTCACCCACTCCACTCAATCCTAATAGAGTATTGGTCACTTGAAGTGTTTCAATGGATGATTCATGAATTGACATTAAGGGATCAATCGATGGATAAGAAGTATCCATCGATGGATGAATATCCGTTGATGGGAGCTCGTCGATGGATGTAAGGATATCCATCGATGATAGAGAACTAGTCAATGGATGTTGGAAGTTATCAGTTGATTGCATAATATCCATTGACTGGAGAGAACTAACAGTATTTGCCTGATCAGCCAAGGTGTTAACCTTATATGGTGATGCAGATGAGAGTGTTGGCTCCACCCTGAGTTGCAAAGAGGGTGAATTTGAAACAATGAAGTTGTCAATCAACACTGTTTCTGAAGAAATAGTTTTTGAGGGAGATTGAGAAGAAAATTCAGATAATGAATGGGGCTGTGCCTCAGGAAGATTCTGAGACACATCAAAAGAAGAAACGGAAGGCTCCACCAAATTTTCATTTGGCTTTGCAAGTGTGTGTGTGCCCTGTGCAGTATTTGTAACCTTCTTTCTTCTTTTGTATGGTTGTATTATTTGGTGACCCTTATCCCCATCTGATGGTCCTGGTTGAGACCTCTTTTCAATAGTTACATCTTTTTGAGAAGATGCAACTAGGGATGTGTTCAAGTCCTTTACTACAGCCTCAATCTATTGGGAGATTGGACTGGAGGCTGGCTGGTTCCTCTCAATCTCACTCTCCTTATCCTTCTGGCTTTCTTGATGTTGGCCAGTTCCCTCACCCTTATCAACCACCTTCACTCTCCCCTCAGTGATTTTTCTTTTCTTAATTCTTACAACAGTAGTCTTTTGAGAAACTACTGAGGTGGTTTGATTAGACTTGGGTTTTGAAGGTTGTGCAACTTGGGTAGGAGGAATGGGGGCATTTCCATCTCCCTCCATTGTTGCAGAAGGCAAAGAAATTTGAGATTTTGAAGAAGAATGTAAAAGATTGAGATTTTGAAGATATACCTGCACAAGAGGAGGATAAATGAGGCACAACTTAGGGTGTAAGTTGATTCTCATAAGATCCTTGAAGACCCTCTTGTTTTGCATCCATGGCTCCAAGGACTCCATATCTGCACTTATTTCATATTCTCCAACAGAGGCATTAATAATCATCATGAAAAATCTTGCAAAGTAGATATTATGTTTCCTAGATGACTTGGGTCCTAATTTGGCAGTCAATTCATTTAGGAATAATGTGCCAAGATCAAAATATTTATCAAATAGGACAGAATAAGCAATTTCTTGCATACTTATTGTAATTGCATCAAAATTACTTATTTTTCCAGAAAATACTTTAATTATGGCATCAAAGAAATAACTCCATTCTTTTCTAAGATTCTTCCTAACAACTTCTCCTAATCCAGTTTCAGCATTTGCATAATTAACGGATTCTAACATGTCCCTAATTTCTTCTTCAGTTGGGGGCTTATCACAATTATTTGCAGGCAATCCTAAACATTCAGATAATGAAGTACTATTTATTGTATAGGTATTACCTTTGCAAGAATAAGAAATTACCTTCCCATCTGATGAAATCTCTGCAGAGGTCCACAGTTCTTCAACAAAGGAACACACGATTGTTGGTGCTTCGCTGAGAGCTTTGGAAACTTTGCAATCTCCTAGGAATCGCATCAATGGATGAAAGTCCACAGGAGCATCATTCACCGTTAGACATGCTGTGAAGTTGTTCTGTTCATAGGTGAACCCAGTGGAAGAGATGATCTTCTTTTGTGGTGCCATTCTTTCAGTTGATATTCAAGAAATTAAAGTGAACTTGAAAGAATTTGTGGGAGCTCGTGAGAATTAGATAAAATTAGCTTGAGAGAGAGACAGAGTTGAATAGTTAAAAAAAATAGCAGGTAAGAATGAATTTTTAATTGTAGCTGCTATTTATATTTTCTAGTATTAAAAAGACTTGAAATGACTTTTTAATTAGTAGATAACCGTTGATGTATAAAAGACTGTTGTTTATTACCCTTGATGGTAATTCTCCAACGGCTATAATCTGATCAACGGATGAATAAAACTGTAGAAATTCTATTACTATCGACGGATAAAAATAGAGAATTAATCATTTATCGATCGATCACTAACTACCAAGATAATTAACTGTCGATAGATAAATATCCATCGATAGGAATAACATTTATCTGTTGATCAAATAGGATGGGATTTATCCGTCGATAAACAATTACTTAGGTAATTATCTGTCGATAGATAAATATCCATTGATAATTGTGAACAATGGCTGCAAAACTTGACAGACATTTTAAGCATGAGCATAATTAAGCATACCTAACTCACAGACTAATCTATTAAAAGTAGATTCATCTAGAGGTTTGGTAAATATGTCTGCAAGTTGTTGTTCACTAGGGACAAAATGTAATTCAACTGTACCATTCATTACATGTTCCCTAATGAAATGATACCTTATGTCAATGTGTTTAGTTCTGGAATGTTGCACAGGATTTTCTGTTATTGCAATGGCACTTGTATTGTCACAGAAGATGGGAATTTTGTTCAAGTTGAACCCATAGTCAAATAGTTGATTCCTCATCCATAAAATTTGTGCACAGCAACTTCCAGCAGCAATGTACTCAGCTTCTGCAGTTGAAGTTGATACTGAGTGTTGCTTTTTGCTAAACCATGACACAAGTTTATTTCCCAGAAATTGACAGGTGCCTGTAGTACTTTTCCTGTCTATTTTGCAACCTGCATAATCAGCATCTGAGTAGCCTATTAGATTGAAACCAGAATCTCTAGGATACCAAATACCTAAATTTGATGTACCCTTAAGATATCTGAAAATTCTTTTAATAGCTACTAAATGAGATTCTCTAGGATCAGCCTGAAATCTAGCACATAAGCATGTAGAGAACATTATATCTGGCCTACTAGCAGTTAAATATAAAAGTGAGCCTACCATGCCTCTATAACTTGAAATATCCACCTTAGATTCTTTGGTATTTAATTCAAGTTTAGTGGCAGTGGCCATGGGAGTTTTTGCAGAAGAACATTCACTTAACTCAAATTTCTTTAACAAATCATGAATGTACTTTGTTTGATTTATAAAAATACCATCCTTAACCTGTTTGACTTGTAACCCAAGAAAGTAGGTAAGCTCTCCCATCATGCTCATTTCATATTTACTCTGCATTAGTTTGGCAAACTTCTTGCAAAGTTCCTCATTTGTTGATCCAAAAATAATGTCATCCACATAAATTTGTACAAGAATGATAGAGCCATTAACATGTCTACTGAATAGAGTTTTATCAACAGTACCTCTTGTGAAATGATTCTCAATGAGAAACTGAGATAGAGTGTCATACCAGGCCCTTGGTGCTTGCTTCAAGCCATAAAGTGCTTTGAGTAAAAAGTAGACAGAGTTAGGAAATTTTAGATCTTCAAAGCCAGGAGGTTGTTCCACATAGACTTCCTCTTCTAGTACTCCATTCAAAAATGCACTTTTCACATCCATCTGGTAGACTTTGAAATTAGCATGTGCAGCATAGGCCAGAAAGATTCTAATTGCTTCTAACCTTGCAACTGGTGCAAAAGTTTCATCAAAATCAATTCCTTCTTCTTGTGAATAACCCTTTGCTACAAGCCTTGCTTTATTCCTAGTCACAATACCAGTTTCATCCATTTTGTTTCTGAATACCCATTTTGTACCAATTACTGATCTGTCTTTTGGTCTGGGCACCAGCTTCCATACTTTATTTCTTTCAAACTGATTCAGTTCTTCTTGCATAGCCAAAACCCAATCAGGATCCATGAGAGCCTCTTCAATTCTTTTGGGTTCTTCTTGAGATAGAAAACTGCTATACAGACACTCATTTTGAGTAGCACTTCTTGTCTTGACACCATCTTCTGCATTTCCAATAATTAGTTCAAATGGATGGCTTCTTGTCCATTTTCTTTGAGGATACAAATTTTGCCTTGATGATGAAGCTTCATGATCATTTGTATTGAACTCAAAGTGATCTGAATTTGTAGAATGATTCTGAAACCCTCCCCCTGAAGTGGATACCCTTGATGTAGATTGTTGATTATCAGTTGAGGAGTTATCAGTTGATGCATTATCAGTTGATGGATTTCTGTCAACTGATAAATTATTCATTGATGCAGTAACATCAACTGATATTGGGTTTCTGAACACTTGAGGTTTTATAGTTTCTGCCTCTTCATCGTCATTTACATCATTTGATTCATTCTCAAAATGCAGTGTGTCATGATTTCCTTCATCAAACAAGCCTTGAATCTTTTTATCATCAAATACTACATGTACAGATTCCATAACAATGTGTAGTCTGAGATTGTAGATTCTATAGGCTACACCTGATAGTGCATACCCAACAAATATAGCTTCATCAGCCTTGGCTTCAAATTTTCCTAGATTTTCACCTTGATTTCTTAGTACATAGCACTTGCAGCCAAAGACATGAAGAAATCCCACCTTTGGCTTTTTGTCTTTCTTGATCAATTGATAAGGAGTCTTCCCTTGAGCTTTATTTACTAGGGAGATGTTTTGAGTAAAACATGCTGTGTTTATGGCCTCAGCCCAGAAGTATGTTGGGAGTTTGGCATCTTCCAACATGGTTCTAGCAGCTTCAATCAATGTCCTATTTTTCCTTTCAACTACCCCATTTTGTTGAGGTGTTCTGGGTGCAGAGAATGTGTGTATGATTCCTTTTGATTCACAGAACTCTTTCATTGTGGAATTTTTGAATTCTGTTCCATTGTCACTCCTTATCTTCTTTACATCCAATTCAAGATTTTTCTCATTTTCTCTTATGTGCTTGATGATGAGATGACTAGCTTCATCCTTTGAATGTAGAAAATAAGTCCATGAGAATCTTGAAAAATCATCCACAATGACTAGAGCATACTTCTTCTTTGCAATAGACATAATATTTACAGGACCAAACAAATCCATATGTAATAACTCAAGTGGCTTTTCAATTGAAGATTCCAATTTCGACTTAAATGATGCCTTCCTCTGTTTTCCTTTCTGACAAGCATCACAAAGTCCATCCTTGACAAATTCCATTTGTGGTAAGCCTCTCACTTGATTTTTCTTAACCAAGAGATTCATGGCTTTGAAATTCAAGTGAGCTAATTTCTTATGCCACAGCCAACTTTCATTTGTACTTGCCTTAGAGAGAAGACAAGTCATTGATTCTGCATTTGTTGAGTTGAAGTCAGCTATGTACACATTCCCTTTTCTATTCCCAGTCATGACCAGGCTTCCATCTACCTTGTTGGAAATTATGCATGTTTCTGTTGTGAAACAGACTTTATTTCCATTGTCACATAGTTGACTTATGCTTAACAAGTTATGTCTTAAGCCATCAACTAATGCAACAGGTTCAATGATGACATTCTCTTTTGAAATCAAGCCATATCCCATGGTGTGCCCTTTGCTGTCATCTCCAAAAGTTACTCCAGGGCCAGCTTTCTCCTCAAACTTTGTGAGCAGGGATTTATCTCCAGTCATGTGTCTTGAACATCCACTGTCCAAGTACCAAAGATTTCTTCTCTTTCCCTGCACACAGTCAAAACAAATCAAGTTGATTTTGGTACCCAAGTTGCCTTGGGTCCTTTCTTATTAGTTGCTATCTTTGGCTTGGTTTCCAATTTTTGTACCTTTGGTTTGGGTGGTTTTACTTCCACTTCAACCTTAGGTGTTGGTCTCCCTACCTCAGAATTCTCAGTGCTAATATTTGGAATGCTCATGCTTGCAGAGTTGAAAAAATTTGGTGCATGAAGACTGTTAAGCATATTCCATGGCATAGCAGGCATATTCATATTGACAAATGCAAGATATGGATTAAACATATAAGGCATTGATGCATACTGAGCATGAACAGCATGAGAATCAACTAAATGAGGAAAAACAGAACTGGTATGCATGTTGGGTATAGCAGGTACATTTGTTGCTGTAGGCATGGTGAGTTTACATTGCACAGATAAATGATTTTTACTACCACACTTAGCACATACTTTCCTAGGAGCATATTTGTCAGGTGTGTAGTTGTTGTGCTTGTTTATGCCTACTTTACCATTTCTATTTTTCTTCTTCTTTTCATTTGGCTGAATATTAGGTTCTATCTTTTCCAATTTCTCTTTCAACTGATTTTTAGATAAGAATCCTATATTAGCCTTTTCAACTTCGATTTTAGCTTCAGAGGAGCTACTTTCTTTGACAAATTTAATAGGTCTGTTAAACTTAGTTTTAATATCACATTTCTTAGCAGTTGATGACTTCTCAATCGATGGATAATTATCCGTTGAAATAGCATTATCAATCGATGGATAATTCTTATCAGTTGATTCAGAGTTATCAATCGATTGCTTCTTTTCTAAAGATTGATCTTCATCAATGGCTATTTTCTCAAGAGTTTCAGACAACATGGTGAAAGAGTTTGTTCCATGAATGTCATTCATCTTCTTACTGGCTTTACTTGACCTGTTCCACTTGTCAATGGTTCTTAGTTCATCCTCTAATTTTTCTTTTAACTTTTCTATTTCCTTTTTACTGTCAACTAGTTCATTTCTAGCATCTTTGTTTTCCATCTTGAGTCTGTCCAATTGCACTAGCTCACTCTCTAAGAAATTGTTTCTTTCAGTGAGAGTTTCTAATGTTAATTTGAGCCTAGTGTTCTCTTTGTTCAAAGACTTAAGAGTGACATGCAAATTATACAATTCATTAGACATTTCATTAATTGTAATATTGCATTCATCTTTGGACAACTCAGATAGATTTGTAGAAATTACCTGATTGCTAGATGAACTAGCTTCCTGGTCATCTTGATTGGCCATTAGTGCAAGATTGATGTGTTCTTCTTCTTCTTCAGAATCCTCCTCAGCAGCCCAGTCCTTTTCTTCTGTCACAAAAGCCTTCTCTCTTTGTTTGAGCAAGTCAAAGTACTTCTTCTTATAGTCAACACCATCACTAGACTTTGACCTCTTTTCAACTTTGGGCTTTCTGCATTCACTTGAAAAGTGACCAGCCAATCCACAGTTAAAGCATCTGAATTGAGTTCTGTCAACAAGATTTTTGCCTTGTTGAGTGTCTCTCCTGAACTGTGATCCAGGCCTTTGCATTGGATTCCTTTTGAACTTGAGTTTAGAAAATTTTCTTGATAGAAAAGCTAAATGCTCATCTATTTCATCCATTTCATCTTTGATGAGTGACTCATCACTATCACAAAGTTCTTTTCCTTTACCAGTAGAAGATTCATCATATCTAACATAATTTGCACCATTGCCATGACCTTCTTTCTTCCCTTCTTTGAAATCAGCATCTTCATCTGTTTCTGCAACTTGCTTTTCCTTGACCATCAAAGCAATGGACTTTTCTCTCTTCTAACTTTTCTCAATTTCCTCATCTTGCTGTAGCTCCAACTCATAGGTTTTCAAGATGCCATACAGCTTGTCCAAGGTATAATCTTTAAAGTCAGGAGATTGCCTTATAGAGACAGTCATTGGTTTCCATTCTTTGGGTAGGGACCTCAAGAATTTGAGGTTGGTGTCCTCAACAGCATAAACTCTTCCATATAGTTTAAGCTCATTCAACAGCTTTTGAAACCTACTATATGTATCATTTATTGTTTCACCACCCTTGAAGTGAAAGGCCTCATACTTTTGAATCAAGAGTTGCATCTTGTTCTTTCTTACTTGCTCAGTACCTTCACAGAGGGTTTGAAGAGTGTCCCAGACTTCTTTGGAGGTTGTACAACTGATGACATTGTCAAACATGTCCTTGTCAAGACCATTAAACAAAATATTCATGGCCTTTTTGTCCTTGTGTACTTCCTTTTCATCTTCATCTGTATACTCACTCACAGATTTAGGAATGAGTTTGTCTGGTGCTTGAGTACCGTCTGCATTTACACTTGTAACTATTTTCATAGGCACATGTGGACCTTTCTCTATGCAATGAACATAGGAAGGATCAATAGATAGCAGATGCAAGTGCATTTTTACTTTACAGGGAAAATATTCATCTTTCTCTAGAACTGGAATCTTAACTCCTGTTTCTCTTTGACCCATTCTTGATGTACTTTTAGATCTTTACTTTCTGTTTGTTGAAAGCTTGCTCTGATACCAATTGTTATTCGCCCTTAAGTACACTAAGTTTGGAGAAGGGGGGGTTGAATACAAACTTAAGAATTAATTCAACTTCTTGCGGAAATAAGTTTGTACAAAGAGAGTGTTTAATTAAGATTGATGTAACTAAGAACTGGATAATCAAAGTGTTGATAACAGAAACAACAAGATTAAAAATTACTAGTGGATTGTTTTTCCACTAGTGAGTTTTTGCTTTCAATTGATCTTAGTAAAAATACTAAGCTGCGTACAAAGTTGAATGTAGAATTTAGAAAAGCATTACAAGTTCTGCCTGATTTTCTACTTTGCTTTTCTTGAGTTCTAAAACAAAAACTTCTTCTTCTTTGCTACTGTGTTTTTGCTTTTTATAAACAAAAACTACTACTCTAGTTTTCTATCGACTGATAACAATATAATATTACAATTTATACTATTTACATAAAAATAGAAACTAGCTCCTTTTCACAGCTTTCCTTGTAGAACTAATTAGCTCTGGAAGTGTCTTTTGCCTTAAGATATTCCTTGGATGCTGTGTTGCCTAGAAAGTCTTCACAGTCCTGACAGGACTGTCTTCCAATGATTCAGTTTCTGCACTGTTCCCGTGATATCTGGCTTTTAGCTAAATAGGGAAACTTTAATCAACTGATAAATGCTGTTAAGCTTATCAGTTGATTCACTTTTGCTTATCCATCGATGGATAGGATATCTGTTGATCAGTTGATGTGTCGATGGATAATTGAGCTATCCATCGACTCCTTATCCATTGATGATACTTTATCCGTTGACTGTAATTATCCATTGATAGCTTTCATCCGTTGAGTAGTGTCTTCATCCATCGACTTCAACATCAGTTCATCACTTCACTTGTGAGAATTCTGACTTAGAATATTTACAATTGATCAGCCATTCTTCACATCTGTTGAGAAGCTAGAAATTGAAGTCAATAACATCAGTTGACTACATCATTGCATCCATCGAGGTAATACAATCAATTGATAGTAAAACATAAATCAATGCCACAATCCAGTTTATCAGTTGAGAAACAAGTTTCAACTGATAACTGGTTTCCTAATCAATGGATATTTATAAGTCATATCCATTGATCAGTTACAAACAAATAATTTTGAGTCCCTATTGAAATTCTAAGTAATTTGTTATCATCAAAACTCATAATTCCTAACACTATCCATCAGTTTGTGGGTGAAAAGATGTACTATAATTAAGCCTCGTACCCCAAGCCTGCTGAAATCCCTTCAAAAAATGCGAAGTAAACCACGAATCCATGTCTGAAACTATCGACACAGGCACACCATGAAGTCTAACAATATCCCGTTGAAATATCTCTATCAAATCATGAATATGAGTAGTCTCTCTAATAGGTAAGAAATGAGCTGATTTTGTAAGTCTATCAACTACCACCCAAATAACATTATTCTTCCCGAAGGTCCTCGATAAACCGGTCACAAAATCCATAGTAATGTTTTCCCACTTCCAGACCGGGATATCTAACTGCTATAATAGTCTACTAGATCTTTGGTGTTAAATCTTCACTTGTTGACATGTAAGACATTTCCCCACGAACTCTGCTATGAGCTTCAGTCAAAACTGCTTCATGAATCGCTACGTCTGCAGGTACACACAATCTACTACCCAACCATACCACACCGTGATCATCAACATAAAACTCCGTTTGCTTACCATCTGCCACATTTGATCTAATAGCTTCTAACCCTGTATCATTTTGTTTGAGCTTCTTTAACCCTTGAGACTAGATTTGATTTCACCTTCAAACTTGCCATGCTTACAGCTGATTCTCCAACATACAGCTCCACACCCAAGCACTCCATATCTGAAATAAGGTGGTGCTGAGTAATAAGAGATGCAACACTTCACAAATTCTTCCTACTAAGAGCGTCTGCCACTACATTCGCCTTTCTTGGATGGTACTAAATTTTAGCATCATAATCTTTTATAAGTTCAAGCCACCTCATTTGCCTCATGTTTAACTCTTTTTGTGTAAAAATGTATTTGAGACTCTTGTGATCAGTGAATATGTCACAAGTTTCTCCATACAAATAATGCCTCCAAATTTTTAAGGCAAAGACCACTACTGCTAACTCCAAGTCATGGGTAGGATAGTTTACCTCATAAGGTTTAAGTTGCCTAGAGGGGTACGAAATCACCTTTCCATGCTGCATAAGAACACACCCCAATCCTCACTTAGAAGCATCACTATAAACTTGATATCCTCCACTCCCTGATGGTAAAACAAGTATAGGAGCTGACACCAACCTCTTCTTCAACTCTTGAAAACTCTGCCCACGATTATCATTCTACTCAAACTTAACACCCTTTCGCATCAGCTGAGTCAATGGCAAAGCTATGGATGAGAAACCCTCTACAAAGTGCCTATAGTAGCCTGCTAAACCCAAGAAACTCCTCACCTCTGTCACAGTGCTAGGTCTCGGCCAATTTGTGATAGCCTCGACTTTCGTAGGATCCAACTCAATCTCCATACCATACATAATATGCCCCAAAAATGTAACCTGCTCCAACCAAAATTCACACTTCGAAAATTTTGCAAACAATTTCTTCTTCCTCAAGATTTCGAGTATAATGCGCAAATGCTCCTCATGCTCTTCCTTACTCCTAGAGTATATCAAGATATCATCAATGAAAACCACAACTAACTTATCCAAGTAATCATGAAACACCCGATTCATCAAATCCATAAATACTGCTGGTGCATTCGTCAACCCAAAGGACATCACAAGAAACTCATAATGACCATATCGGGTACGAAATGCCGTCTTCAGAATATGCTCATCTCTTACTCGTAACTGGTGGTAACCCGATCTCAAATCTATCTTCGAAAAATACTTCGCCCCCTGCAACTAATTGAACAAGTCATCAATGCATGGCAAAGGGTACCTATTTCTAACAGTCACCTTATTCAACTCCTTGTAGTCAATACACAATCTCATAGACCCGTCCTTCTTCTTCATAAATAATACTGAGGCGCCCCATGGAGATACACTCGACTTGATAAATCCTTTATCCAACAAGTCTTGCAACTGTTCTTTCAATTCCTGCAATTCCAACGGTGCCATTCTGCACGGCGCCTTAGAAATAGGCTCTGCACCTGGAACAAGTTCAATAGTAAATTCAACTTCTCTTTGTGGCGGCAAATCTGATAGATCTTTTGGAAATACATTTGCATACTCATTCACAACCGGATAATCCTCAATGCGAGGCTCGTCCTTAGACGTATCCCTCACAAAAGCAAGATAGCCATCACAACCCTTAGACAAAAGTCTATTTGCATTTAGAGCTAAAATAATTTTAACCACTCCTTTCGGTTGAGACCCCTGGAACACAAATTCTGGTTTTTGCACATCTCCAAAGATCACACATTTTCCCGGACAGTCAATTGTTGCACGATGCTCACTCAGCCAATCCATACCCAAAATAATGTCAAAGTCATGCATCACCATCGAAAGCAAGTTAACCTTACAATTTCTATCTCCCACAACTATCGGACACCCTCTGTACTCTTCAGAAATGACAATAGAATTCCTCATTGGGGTAGCAATACACATACGAGGATCAAGTATTTAAGGTAAAACTCTAAGATAACAAATAAATAATAAGGACATAACAGAATGAGTCGATCCAGTATCAAATAACACATAAGCTTCATGTGTACCCACATTAAGTGTTCCAGAAACGGTACCTGAGTTAGCTACCGCCTGATTAGCGGTCAATGCAAAAACTCTGTCTGAAGAATTCTTCTGATTTTGCTGACCTCCACTACCACTTCCTCCACTGCCACTTCCTCCACCACCAGTATTACGTGACACTGTACATCTTTTGCCCTATGCTCCATGCTCCATGCTACCACACAAGAAACATGCACATGTCTGCCTATAACAAAGCCTTCCTGGATGATGTCCACCACATGTAGCACAAGGACCAACTGGAATCATATTGGGATTTCCACCATATACTGAATAACGACCTTGCTCCTGTTGACGGTTCTGCCACTGCCTAGGCTGCTGCTGCTGATTATTCTTTTGACCACCATACTGATTCTGAGCATAAGTTAACTGAGACCTATTATACTGATTCCTTCCACGCCACTGTCCTTGCCGATTACCCTGTCCCTCATTCCATTGCTTACCCTGCATTGAACCTTAATCATCTCTTCCCCTTTTTCGATCATTCTGAAACCTGTGAGCTCTAAAATCACTGCGTTCCTTCTCAATATTCTTAGCTGCATCAGCCACCTCTGCCACACTTGGATATTTGAGAGAGATAATATGACCCCTCAAGTTAAGTTTCAACCCCTATTTAAACTTTTCTGCTTGTTGTGCAGCATTTCCTGCAATTGTCCCAACAAATCCAGCCAACCTGATAAATCTCGCCATATAGTCAGTAATAGTCTCATCATGATTCTGACTGATAGAATGAAATTCCCTCAAATAAGCTTCTCTGACAGCATTTAAAAAGTACAGCTAATAGAACAACTCTGTAAACACTGGTCATGTTAGTGCCTCTATAATAGTTTTCACCCCTCTCCACTACCTCTGAGCATCTCCATCTAGCTTATACACATCCAACCTCACCTTCTGAGAGTCATCACAACGTAAAGCATCAAATATCTTCTCAAGATGAACAATCCAATTTTCAGCTTCAATAGGAGTTGGTGTTGAATGAAAAGATTCTGGTTTCTGCTTAATGAACCTCTCCAACCATGCAAAAGGCTCCAACTGATTTCCCTGACCTTTTTGATTCCCTTGAACTCCCTGATTTCCCTGGCCATTCTCGTTGCCTTGGTTTCCCTGACCATTGTGGTTTCCTTGATTCCCTTGATTTGGGAAAGCCTGTTGTATAGCCTGAGTCACCGCTTGAGATATCAATCAAGCTAACTCAGCTAGACTCACATTCACGTTAGTTTGATTACGATTTTTAGGAGGAATCTACAATATAAGATAAAGACACGAATGAAGACCATAAGAATAAATAAGCAGAAGCATTAACGAATCAATATGAAGATAATGGAGTTGAATGAAATTTAAACCAGAATACTCATCCTAACGTCTACCCAAACTCACAGGTCAAACCTAAATAAGTTTTCTACAAGAAAGAACTTAAGCTCTGATACCATTTCTGTAACACCCCCTTCCCAAAATGACACGAGGGGTTACTTATTAAATCACAAACCTGCTTACGAAGTACTAAAATCCACCAGCTTAATAATTAAATAGGTCCAACAAGTCTCCAAACTAATATTAAAACTAACAAAATAATTCAAAGCAATAAATGTGAATAAATCCAAAATCTCTAATAATAAACAATGTCTAAATAATGCGAGAAGTTTAAATGTCCTAATAAAAGAGTAAGGGTATCTCTCCATCACACAGCCCGAGATCCCCTTAAGTACCTGCCAGAAGAAGAATACGGCATGAGCCAAATGCCCAGTACGGATTGGAATACAATTTATAAAACAAGAAGCAAGATATATAATTTGATAATAATAAATAAACTTTAATTTTTAAAGACAAGGTTGAATCAAAGAGGGGTTAGGATATTTCATACCGATATCAAAATAGATAACAAATACACACATCATAGGGTACCTAATGCATGTAATAAACCAGACAACATGTACGGCATATACAACGTCACCGTTAAATATCAAATTACAAATCAAATCAAACTCTAGATACACCCACGCATCCTCAAACAAATATCAAATGGTCAAAGCTCGCCTCCTGAGCTAACAGAAGGATACGCCGTAACCAATCACATTGTCACGGAAGTGTCATGCCACTGGTGCCGCAATGACATGACTGTAGTATCCCTACAACTGGTTAACTTGGTATGCCCTATATCACTCTAAGGGTTCAAATAAAATAATTTTAACAATTTAAAAACTAATTGAAATAGATATTTCAAATTTTTGTTGCTGATATGTAACATACATAATTTTCAAAAATTACAGAAACAAATATTTAAATATTTTAAAACATATTTTAAAATAATTTTCAAAAAATCAAAACAGTTAAAACGAATAATAACGAAAAGAACAGATTTAGTAACGGAATGAATCGAATATAGTTAATCCTAAAAAAAAGTAGCACTGAAGAGAAAGGAGACGAAATTCGTATCTCGAAAATAGCGATCACAAATACTAATGATATCCGGAAAAATCCGCTAAACACCTAGCTCCCAATCTAATTATACGTTATAAAATACTATTCAAATTATTAATGCAGTACCTAAATAAATAATAATAATAATAATATTATTATTATTAAAACTAACAGGTTAATACCTACACATTACACCAGACCATAGCCATAATTCATGTTCTGTAACACCCTGGACTAGACTATAAGCTTAGCATGTATATAAACTCGACGCGATGTGATGCTAATATATATTAATTTAAACAGATGTCTTGACTACACACCATCAGAATACAATTTGTTTCCTGACTTAACCTTAAGCAATTAAACAATAAGCATGAGATTTTGTTACTATGGTCTGTTCTTGACTATATTATTAACTAATAACGTAAACATAAATATTTAGCCACCTGCTTGATCTGATGGACACTCTGCTCCATCTGATGGACACTCGGAACCTGGAATTTCAAACTAGTCAATCAAATCAATGCCTTTATTTTTTTCCCGACAGCCCTCAATGGTTTTACTCACAAACAAACTGATTGTAGGGTTTTAATAAACTAACGTAGGTGTAGTTTAAGAGGTAGATTATATATATAGTCTTCAAATTATTATCTTCTTTTGATCTAATTATAAGCTAATTAGAATTTTATTAAATCCTTTTTTAAATCAAAGTCAAAATAAGTAAATATTATTATTAAAATAATTTACAAATTCTAATTCTAATTATTATTATCTTAATAATAAATACGGATATTAAAGCTTGTATTTAAATTATTTTTCAAATTATAATTATAATTATAATTCTAATTATTATTATCTAAAAATTTAAATACGGATATTACAAAATCCAACAGGTAGCCCGTTCAAAGTCTAATACAAAAAATTAAACTTAAAAGATAAAACTTACAAGCCACTTAACCTGCTAACCACATAAGAGATTAGCATTCATTTCACACAAATGAATCAGTTCTGGGGTAAACCAAAGGACATTTTCATTTTAAAAACACAATTTTCATATCTTTAGTATATAATTCTAGGAAGTGTTTTTTTTTTAAATATAATTTTTTTGAAATTTTAAAAAAAGATTTTCCTATTTGATAAAACTAAAATATAAAAGTTTGCAGCCAAAATCAACTAATTATAATCGGTTATAAAATATTTTTATTCTGATGATTCATTCATATTGCAAATTGGATATTTACAAATATATAAGATATATTTTCAAATAACTTTTATGTAATTAAGAATATTTTCTATGGCTCCTCCTCCATTGTGATCCTGCTCTGCCACCGACCCAATTAGCGCATTTTTAGTGTTTCTTCTAATTTTTCAAGTATAAAGCCACAATCAATCTGAAATCTCAACACTTTTTTTTTGGTTAGTTTTAATGAAATTGATGGGGATTAAAACTAAGAAAAGAAGAAATATCGCAAAGCAACTTTCATAAGAAAAATTTAAGTACAGAGGTACAGTTTTTTCTTTAAGGTATTATGTGTCTAACCTGCCAAACTTTAAGAGCCAAAATGGTACTAACTTTTTTCTTTTTCAATCAATCGAGTTGCTACTATGTTATTTTCGGTTTTTAAATCTGTTAATCGTGTCGTTAATAGAGTTGGATCCGACTAATTTTTTGAGCCATGTCAGACATTGTTCCCGTAGTCCCTGGACTAGATTTTATTTTATTTTGTTAACAAGTCGGGTTAATACTTTGTTGTTGATGATAAAAATACTCCATATCAGGACCACTAAAAGACAGTGAGAAGTACCTTTTAATTTTGATATAGCTAAATGATAATGCAGATGTCATGTGTTAAACTACATGTTTATCTCGTTGATTTGATCCCTTGTGAGTTGTGAAACTAATTCTTCTTTGTTAACTAAGGGTTACGGAATGACTGAAACAACTGGAGCCATCTTTCGATCTACAAGCCCCGAAGAAAGTTTGCGCTGGGGTTCAGTAGGGAAGCTAACAGGACACTGCGAGGCAAAAATTGTTGATCCAGAGTCAGGCAATGCTCTGCCTCCCGGAAAGCTAGGGGAGCTATGGATTAGAGGACCTCTAGTAATGAAAGGTGAATATATATTAATTAAGTTATTTTTTCTTCTCGATGCTTAATAAATAAATTTTGCATACTGTTGTCCCATTGTATCTTGATTCATCATTCTTGTTTCTATAATCTTAGTTTGGCTTATTGAAGCCAGTCATTTAGATAATGCCAGTATTCATGACAGGGTTATATTTGGTGTCTCAACTTTCACTGTGCTGGATATTGTACAGGTTACATTGATAATGCTCAGGCAACTTCTGAAACATTGGTAGGTGATGGGTGGTTAAGAACAGGCGATCTTTGTTATATTGACAATGAAGGTTTTCTTTTTGTTGTTGACAGACTAAAGGAATTAATCAAGTACAAGGGATACCAGGTACTATTATCCCCCTAAATATTCATGTGTTTGCCCTTTATTAGTGTGATTGCATGGCTTACTATTCATAATATAATATTGCAGGTCCCTCCTGCAGAGCTAGAACAATTGCTTCAGTCCCACCCAGAGATAGTAGATGCTGCAGTTATTCCGTAAGTTTCGATTTCCTTAAGCAAAAAATGAAACTTGTAAATTGGTGTGGTATACATTAGCAGTTATACAAGTAATACTGAAGCCATTCCTTGTGGACAATGTAGAAGTTCTAGATATTTTTTTAATCTGCTTAAGATTAATTATCTCATATTAGCTTTTCAGTTTTAGCATTAAAAATTATCCTTCAGTTACATCATATTTAATTTACATAATTGATACAATATGCCAAAACCTAAGAGAGGATCCTATGGCATGGATCAGAACTAAATCTTGAGTTGCATTGAAAATAATTAAAACAGAGAATCCTAGCTCAAAGTGTTGGGCTTAAGCTATAGAGTAAATTGATTAGAATGGAATAGAATGAAAAAAAATTATGAATGTTAACCCCATAATGTACTAAAATTTATTCCATTTACTCCCAATTGATTCTCTCAGCCAATCACAACATTATTGGTAGTCATGCTTTCTTTCTTTTTTGTTTGTGTTTATCGTAGCTACTGAAAGTTTGAATAATAATTATTGTAGATTCCCTGATGAAGAGGCTGGGGAAGTGCCAATGGCTTGCGTGGTAAAGCATTCTGAGAGTAAGATCAATGAGTCACAAGTGATGGAATTTGTTGCCAAACAGGTTATTGATTTCTTTTTCCTTCCTTCAATACTAAAACAAAGCGTTGGGGCTTTCATGTATAATATTAGAACAAACTTATAATTTTAATATCTATCTATACTATACTATATTATTAAAGTCAAAATATTAAAATTTTGGCAATCAATTGATGGGTATTTGGGCCGGATAGCTATTATTGAACTCAACTCTTAAACATTAATTTTTTAATTAAAATACATATATGTTTAATCTCCTAACTAAAGCACATGTCTAAACAAAATACCCAAACATTATCCTATTAAAATACAAATACAAATAAAATATATAAAAATATATAAAAATATATATATATAACATTAAATAAAATTTAAATTATTATTATAAAAATAAAACTAAATTCAAATCATATAAAAAATATTAAGATACTAAAAGAATTTGATCCATGCATCGCACGAGATATAATCTAGTATATGTTATGATTAGTTATAGAGAAAAATCCTTTTATTATATATAATTTTAATAAAAATCTAGTGTAAATAATAAATTATAATTTCTATTTAATAAAATAGAATACAATAATATATTTTATTTATATATTTAGAACTAATAATATTAATATTTAATTTTAGTATGTTATTGACAAGATTCAATCTTGAATCTATGATAGTAGTATAAAATTTAAATTTCAAATATTACTTACCGTTATATATAACGATTCTGATCTATTTGTTTTAAATGATAACTGTATGCCACCACCTTGTATCACTGAGGGGTCGTGATGTCAGAGGAATCATTACCGCAGGACATGAACATAGAGGGAACTCTGCCTGGGGCGGGGGTGCCATGTTCAGTCGACGACTCTTTCTTTCACTATATCATAAACAGATCTTCTATTGACGAACCATTTCAATAGTACGGGTGCTGCCGTGGTATAGGCTTCTACCTGGTTGGAGAGAGAGAATCTGAGAGTTGTTCAGTAATAAAGGTCAATGGAGCAATGCCGCTTGGAGGTAGAAGGCCCAAGGGTCGTGAACTGCCTCCCGGAATTTGGTTGATTTATTTATCCTTTTTATTACACGGAAGAAGAAAACTTACATTTAGTGGACAATTAACACATGGTTCCTTTACCCCTTTCACTTTTCATGATAAATTGGATAAACTACGTGGGCCTTTACTTTCATTACATCAATGTGTTTTTTGTTAAGAGACTTTATTCTCTGTAAATAGAAATTGAAAAGACATATTTTCAATTCATTAGATCTGGCTCTACCCAAGTTTTTCTGGTTCGCCCGAACATTCCCCACTCGTCCGACCATTGTTGAGCAGTTTTTGAAAATCAAACGGTCCACCCCAGTAGGTAATTGCCCCTTTCGAACATTTAGTCTCGAAAGGCTAGATTAGTATAGAGGAGATGCCTTAATTTCTCGGCTATACTCGATTAATACCTCCAACCTCTAGGGTTTTACAGTTCATGGCGTGTGTTCACACTCATAGGAATGGAATCCTTAGATTTCACACATAGGAGATTGAGACACAACCCCATCATTTCTTCTAGATTTCAGAATGTGACAAAGGTAACTGATGCAGTTAAGGTTTTTGAGAAAGAACGCATAGACTTTATTGTTATTATTATTTTTTTCTGACATTCATACCTTCAGGCATGAGAGTACTCCGTCCTCGAAAAGCCCAACACAGAAAGGAGATATAGCCCAGAGAGAGTGGGCTTGTAAATTTTATGCTAGATCCCTTCTTTTTATTTATTGAAAGGCACCAGCAAAAGAGCTACTCCGCCTTTTTTTTCCTTTTTTCTCTTTCTTTCATCGAAATACGATTTACCTGTCAAGGAAGGGGGGGGGGTGTTTCGAGCCCCGCCAATCCCAACGGATTCAATAAATACATCAATTCATTTCTCCAGTGGGCTTTGGTCGCCAGCTTCCCTGGGGGATGCCAACGGGTACACGTACCCTTTTGTTCGTGGTTTTTTTTTATCTTGATTTAGTTTATGATCTGTTTGGAACATGAATTTTATTTAAAATTTTGCATTCAATCAAATAACATATTTGGATAAGCAAAGAATTTGAATTTGAATTTGGATTTCATTAGTACAAATATGAGAATTTGAAATGACTACTCAAATCCTATGATTTGAAATCCATCATTTAAAATTAAATATTTGTTGTCAAACACGATCTTAGTAATTTTTCATTCAATACATAGGATTGTTAATTTATTTATTTTTCAATATGATCATTTATTGTTAAGAAAATATTTTATTTTATTCTGAATCAATATACTCCCCCAAAACTTATTTTTTCAATTTTTTTTATTAATGATTTAACTTTCTATTTTAATATTTTAACAATTTTAAATTCAAATTAAATATTTCCAACTATTGCATTGATTTAATATTTATGCTTACAATATAAATATTATATTTTAATTATTTTTAATATTACACTGATAAATAAAATATTTATATATTTTAATTTTAGAAAAAAATTATAAAATTAAGATTATGTTTTTTCCCAATTATATTACTATATAATTTTGTTATGTATTAGTAGAGTATAATATTTATTTATATTTATATTTATATCAGTATTCACTTGAATTTTTGAATAACTTGAATTATTCATACTTAAATTTTATGTTATTGATTATTTATTTTATGATCAAATTTTATGTTTGATGGATAGAAGATATATTGAATTTTAAAAAAGAGGGTGATAAACGTTCTTTTTTTTTTGTTAGTGATAAATGTTCTTTTTAATTATAATATAATCTATTTTATTTTCCTTTATATTAAATTTTTTTAGTACATTACTTTTTGAGTTATACATACTTTTTATAATAAAGTAATAATAAATGTACATATTTTATATTTCTTGTTAAAGATTTTAATACTGTATTTGGTGTGTTAAGGTTAAAACTCAACCGACTATTAATAATTATATAGAAAACAAATTATAATTTGAAGGAATTCAAGCAATCTATATAATATTATTATAACCAAATAAGAGAATTTTTTTTTTTACCATCTTTGTTACCCTATATTTTGGTTATCACTTTTTGGTTCATCTAAAATTAAAATTTAATATTATATTATATTTAAATGATAACTTAAAATTTATACTTATATTAAATATCCTATTTACGATCTAACTTGTATGTAATGTAGTTGTAATATAATCCATTTATAAAATTCAAGTTTCACTACAAGTCAGACTCTTTAATTCATTAAAAATAACAATTAATTAATTAAATTTAATGAATGATATAATATTATTATTCTTTTATCTATATTAAATTTTATTAAAATTATATACTAAATACAATCTAAACATCTGAATTTAATCACTCTCACACTATTCAATTCATTTGAAATTATCACTCATAATCGAATCTCGTAAATATTATAATAATATTATTATTTTATCTATTTTAAGTTCTAAAATAACAACTAATTAACTAAATCTCATGAGTGATATAATATTATTATTTTCTATCTATATTAAATTTTATACAAAATACAATTTAAACATCTTGATTTAATTACTGCTCAAACAATTCAATTCATTTAAAATATATTAAATTTTTAAAGAAAACCCTTGCATCGCATCGCACGGATTATAAGCTATTATAATTTATAACACAAAACAAGTTACAATTATATTTACAGAGACAATATAGAGAGATGAATTAATTTTGTTTTATATTATAGATATATAAATTTATAATTTATAAATAAAAGGGTTTAATAGTTTTATAAAATATTTTTAAGAGTTTTAATTTGAAGGTTAAGAACATTGTATATAATTCATAATTTATGTTATATTTTCTAAATAAATATAAATTGTTCAAGCGAAAGAGCATACAATATTTAATGCATCTATTATAACAATCTATACTATATATACTATCTATACTATAATCAAACAAAAGAACTTTTAACCATATAAAAGATCCTACCCGTCCAATTTTATGTGAACTCTTAACCATCCAATTTTAATAAAATCTAATTTTAAAAAAGATATATGTATCATACATACAACTCTATCACTGATAATCCTCCTTTTATACAACTACTCACGAATAATATTATATTATATCTAAATTATATTCTATATTTTCTTTTTTAAGAATCATACTTACCCTGTAATTTTATTTAATATAGTTGTACTCACATTTAACTAAATTTCATCATTATTCAAACTCTTTTATTTATTTAAAATTATGACTTATAATTAAATTTTATGAATATTAGTATATAAACAATATTGTATAAAAAAATGTAGAAAGAATTAATAATAATATAAATTATCTTATTAAATTAAATATTTAAATTATATAAAATAATTAATATCTAACTATATTATTATAACCAAACACGAGAATTTTTTTTATCTTGGTTACCCGAGACAATTTTAATAAAATCTAATTTTAGAAAAAATATATCATATATACAACTCTATCACCGATAGTCCTTCTATATAACTTCTCACGAATAATATTATATTATATCTAAATTATATTCTATATTTTCTATTTTAAGAATCCTACTTACCCTGTAATTTTATTTAATATAGTTGTACTCACATTCAACTCAATTTCATCAACATTGAAACTATGTTATTTATTTAAAATTATGACTTATAATTAAATTTTATAAATATTAGTATATAAACAATATCGTATAAAAGATGTAGAAAGAAATCAATAATAAAATAAATTATCATATTAAATTTAATATTTAAATTATATAAAATAATTAATATCTAATTTATTAATATCATTCGTGCTTTACACGAGTTATAAGTTAGTATTATTAAAATTGAAACATTAAAAGTTAGATTTTAAATTCAATATTTTATTATATTTTATGTTAATTTTATTATATACAATTTTGATATTACCGGAAGTAGTCGTTGATTGGTATTTGAGCCGTTAGTTGATTTATTATTAGGCTTAATTTTGAAACATTAATCTTATATCTAAAATATATCTCTAAATAAAGTTGATCAACCTTATTCACTTAAAATACAAATAAAATTTATATAAACAATATTTATACACATAACGTTTTAAATTATTGTACAAAACTAAAAATAAATCCATATCATATAAATAAATTATTAAAACATTAAAACCATGTGATGCATAGGATGAGATATAAGCTAATAAGAATAGAGAAAAAAGAACCTGAGATTCAACTCACGAAAATTTCAAAAGTAATAGGGTGTTTTAGTATAAATTATTAATGACAAATTTATAATTGTACATAATATTCTAAAATTATAATAGCACTCTCGTATTTTAATATGAGATTTGATTATAATTTTAGGGAAATTATGTGAGGTCGACAACCTCAATCTCATAATAATATATGTATATATGTGACATATCAGGACGCCTTCAAAATATTGAGGGCAGTAATAATACACTAAAGAATTGTCCCAAAACACCTCTCATCACTCGATATTACTTCGAAGCAAGAAGCACGTGTGCATGAGTCAGGATATATATAGATTATATGTTTGTTTATTAAATTGTAGGTTGCACCATACAAGAAAATAAGACGGGTACGGTTCGTTAATTCAATTCCAAAAAGTGCAGCTGGAAAAATTCTGAGAAAGGATTTAAGGCAGGCTGCTGGTTTAGGATCTCTATCCAAGCTGTGATATAATTTTTATCATTGTGCCACCTTAATAGTTGCATATATTTATATATATACATAAGGTAACTTTCACAGGGTTGGAAGAGTGGAGAGTTACAATTTGAAAACCAAATAAACTTCACCACAATAAACTCTAAACTAGTTTCTTCTTGATTAATTATACTTGTAATAAAAATGTTGATTCACATCATTTCGTATACTTACAAGACGGAAGTTGATCCATCTTTACTTAATGGAGTTTCCATTTGATAGTCAAGAATTTTCAAAATATTCCCTCCGTCCCATATTTCTTGGCTGAATTTCTTTTATAGTTGTCCCAAAATATTGGCTGATTTCTATTTTTATCTTTGATTAATGACAATTAATAACCTAGTTTTTTCATAAGTATTAATTAAAACGTCCACTAACCAATACTATATAAATACATATTTG
This sequence comes from Oenanthe sinensis, assembly GCA_028671895.1. Taxonomy (NCBI): domain Eukaryota; kingdom Viridiplantae; phylum Streptophyta; class Magnoliopsida; order Apiales; family Apiaceae; genus Oenanthe; species Oenanthe sinensis. The sequence continues at coordinate 28,011,984 of CM053799.1, read as the reverse complement.
ATGTTTTCAATACTATCAATGATTAATTGCTTAAAAAAAGTGTTTATTTACATGTATTTATATAGAATGTTGTATAAAAATACTAACCCATCAATAACTATTTATTGGAATGGGTGGTAAATTAAAAAAAGAGGACATTTATTAGTTAAGATAAAAAGGTATTATTGACTTTCTTAATATATGTGCAAAAATCAAATGAGCCAAGAAATATGGGACGGAGAGAGTAAAAAATAAAATTCATGGATTCTGTATCTGCTTATACAATTGATTTCATACGAATGTTGAACTATTTGTTAGTACGGAAGTTATATTGTTTGTTAGGTCCATCATAAAAGAGGTACAATTGGATGAACGGGGTTTTTTTTAGACAAAAGGATGAACGAGGTGTTTTAAAAATTTATTTTGGCCTGGGTTTATATTAAATTTTCCAAATTTATCCATCCAACAAAAATATTCCCAGACGTTTTTTACTTACCAAACGTGTGACTTCATGCCATGTATCTCCAACCCATACCATTCGGAACAAATGTATTGAAACACCAGTTGTAAAAGAGGTCTGGGACAAACATAATGGTTCCGGCTTAGCGCGGACACGGGACACCCTTCACTCATCGGGATGAACAAAGTGGAACTCTGCGTGGCTAAATGTATTCGAGCATCATTTCAGCTAGGCATGAGCATGGTGCGGTTTTAAGTTTAAATAATACCGAAATTACATGTGGTTTTTAAAATTATAAACCAAAACTGAAACACAAATTATTAGTTCAGTTCAATTTTAAAAACTTTGGTTTAGTTTGAAATGGTGTGGTTTCGGTTTTAAAATCAATTTTTTTTATATTTTCATCCAGCTTATCGTAAGATATTATATTATTATTTATGTATTTTATTTCATAATCTGGTTTTAAATAATAATTAAACGGAAGGGGATAATTATGAATCTAATAAACACATAATTTTCAGTTTTTTAATCATATTATACAATTTTATTAGACCGCAAATTAAACTAATCTAATAAAGTAAACTAGAACAAAGACCGAAATAATTTAGGATCACGCCAAACCGTCTCATGTACAACATCATGCAAATTGGACTAACTGATTGGTAATATCACACCGGTGGCCCTTCAATCTAGAGTACAGATTTTTTTGTCCATATCCCCAAGAATTGAACTTTGGTTTCATTGGTCAATAACCGATGCTCTCACCAACATAGTTATACGTCCAGCGACAATAAACTTGTTTAAAATATATCACATGAAAATAATAAAATGAAATGATATTATATATTAAATATTAAATTGCTGCGATTTAGTTTTAGTCAATTTGATTTTATATAAAAACCAAAACCGAACAAATAAAATGCAGTTTTTAAAATTTAAAATTGCAACCAAACCAATAACTATCGACTTAGTTGTTAGGTTCCAAATCATCCTAGAGGGGGGGGGGTGAATATGATGTTGATAGTTTTTGACTTAAATTGCGGATTATGATTGTGTGTATTTTGTGTTAGTATAGGTGCCCTAGAGGCAACACAATGTTTCTTTTAATAGACCTTTTATGTCATTTGATTATTCAATAAACGTATTTATTATGACTTTATTTACTGCGATATATTTGTTAGCATAATAAATGTCCTTAGAATCATGATACACATTATATAGTTTAAGTACATGACTTGAACTTGAGATTATATAATATATTATATTCTAAAAGGTCCCTAGTCAAGTATTATTATTATAGGAGAATAATAATACATAAATAGACTAGTATGTTGTTTGACAGATAACCACATCTCATTGGTTATAAGTATGGGGATACTAAAGTCAATACATAGGTACATGTAGGAGTACATGGTGCTGGACAGACCCATAGTGAGATTCTTCATGTTTAATAAAGTCATAAGAAAGACTCACAGTGATAATGATGTAATGATCCTCTGACTGGAGATCATTATATTTCTATACGAGGATTAATATACTTTGACTACATTAAAAGTTACCTTTGACCGGGTGATGATAAAAGTGGACATCGGGTATATCATGAGTCGTATGAGAAATATGAATGATAGATAAAAGATTTAACCCTCCTATAATTAAGAGAGATATTATTGGCCTCTTGATTGAGTGAGACTATAAAATGCATGGTCGTGCTCAAATAATGATTTGTTTCATATTCTACTCATGGATCAAGTAAACCCGGATTAAACGTTGAAGAGGATGACATAATACATGCCTCGAGTTTGATCTATAATATAAGGTTAAAGGGATTATATTGCATTGTACATTATTCACGAAAGGTTTAATTGAATAACCAATTATTATTATTACTTGGGTAGCAATGATGTATTACTAGATGCCGCTCATTGTTTATAATTTTATTATTAGAAAATAAAATTATTGTCAACGTAATAATAACCTAAAGGGTCACACACAAAGAACGTTTAAACGGAGTGTTATTTAAATTATGAATTTAAATATTGTTATTATTATTAATTCGAATTTGTTTATTTAATTAATTAAGTGAGACTTGATTAATTATATAAATATTAAATTTTGAATTTAATAATAATATAAATCCGAAATCTGAATGGGCTTTAGCAGGTCCAATCAGATTAGGGTTTTAGCTCAAGTCTCTCTCTCCCCTATATATATACATAAGGATGTAAAATTTACGTGCAAGGTTTTTGGAGAAAACTCTAGCAGCTCTACGATTTGAGAGGCTAGAGAAAGAGAGAGATAAAGAGGTAGTAACTGGCTAGTACCTAACTTCGGTGATCATTGGACGATACGACGTTCGTGTGGATACCATTAGAGAGCAGTTCTTGAAGAAGGGACTGCTGTGATTCACTGCTTCTGGATCTCTATAATCATCCATAGGAAAGCTTTAAATGAGGTACACATCTTATTCTCCATAATCATCCGCCAATTATACACAGATCCTGCGTTTGAGTTTCATTTTTTTAAATATTTTTACGTTACTTCCGCTGCGTTTACATGCCCGAAACCCAACAATGGTATCAGAGCTACGTGTATAAGGGATTGATTTGGTTACGTCTTTAACAGTTTTTCAATATATTCCGGTATGTATATGATCTGCCATGCATGTATATTGATACTGCCTATATATGAGATTTAATATGCATGCTGTCATGTTGATGTATGATTAAAACTGTTATATGATGTGTATCTGATTATTCATATGATGAATACATAGATGTTGAAACTAGCATGTTAACTGGGATTTGATTAGTATGTATATGATACATGCTTCCGAAACTGTATAAGATGCAGTGGGAAAAAGGACCAATAGATATAATCTATTGTTCAGAAATTGATGATTTCTGAATTAGACTGGTTTTTGAATTCGAATTGATGTTCGAGATAGTGTATCTCGAAACTCATCTCGAAATTCGACTTGAGGTTCGAGATAGTGTATCTCGAAACTCATCTCGAAATTCGACTTGAGGTTCGAGATAGTATATCTCGAAACTCATCTCGAAATTCAACTTGAGGTTCGAGATAGTGTATCTCGAAACTCATCTCGAAATTTGACTTGAGGTTCGAGATAGTGTTTCCTAGTGGTACTTAGAATTTGTTTTGGGTTCAGGAAATTTCGAGATATCTCTTATCTCGAACTTTATCTCGAATTTCGACTTGATGTTCGAGATAGAATTCGACATGGAGTTCGAGATGGAGTTCGACATAGAAGTTCGACTTAGATTTCCTGGTGGTACTTAGAATTTGTCTTGGGTTCAGGAAATTTCGAGATATCTCCTATCTCAAACCTTATCTCGAATTTCGACTTGATGTTCGAGATAGAGTTCGAGATAGAGTTCGACATAGAGTTCGAGATGGAGTTCGACATAGAGTTCGACTTAGACTCTCCAGTGTGTACTTAAGTTTTTTTTTCCCCATTTTTTTTTGTGAACTTGAGCATGGTGCTGGTTATGGCCTTTAGACCCCTAGATTAATGGTTTTAGTTTTGGTTTTATAAATACGACTTGCATGTCATTTTCCTCATTCTTGTAATTGTTCAACCTCGAATGTAACTCGAGTTTTCTTATGTAAGTACATTAGTATAGGTTGTATTCAATTATTTCATGTAATGTACTTGAAGATTGGAAGGTGATCCAAGAAGAGGAGACAGCACCCATGGATACAAGAAGAAAGAAGACATGTAATTGTATTTATATCTACCACCATAGATTGACTTTGATCCTTTCATTAGCTCGAAAGGATCACATAGGAAAAGGGCCATAACCAAGCACGTTTACTTACTGCACTTTACATATTGATGTATGAATGATAGTGTAGAATAGTTAATGATGAATGTTTTAATTAGATTAATCATGTATGTATTAGATACGTCACCCATGCCATGCTTGTCATGCTAAAGAAGATAAAATCTGTAACGATTTAAGATTTTAAAATTAACAAATGATCATGAGATTCTTGTGTTTATGAAATATGGATTTTTTAAAACACGGAATTGAATATGAATTTTTGATATCCATAACTGAGATTTTCTGACAAAAGCGGATATGCGTATTCGTAAGGCTGATGGGTTTTAAGTGTGACCACTGGTATCCTCCATCTACCTGGAAAATGAACAATTGAAGATATCAATTTGAAATATTTGGTTCAAGGAAAAAATTGAGGATCTCTTTATGATGTGATCATGATCGTCGTAAATTTTCTAAACCCCTTAACAAAATATTAAGTTTTACTTGGATGCTTTCCAATGAATGAACACTCATCGAATCCTAGATCGATTAGGGGAAAGACTCTCAGTGGCAGGGGACTCCTATCTATCATGGTGAGATGCGACGAATATAAACGGTTATATTCGGCCGTTGTATCATTGGGTGTAACTTAACTGAGTCGTCATAATAAGGTGAAAATAAACGGTTATATTCAACCATTATGAACTTAGAAGCATAGAGTTTGGTTAAAAGTCTATTAGATAGATAAGATCAATCGTTGTTCACCAAACTATCCAAGAATTATATATGATATAATTGACAATTGTTGTCTACCTGAATAATCATTTTTAAGGACTTCCAGTGGTTGTCTTTGGACATGACGAAATATGGATCTTGGCTCACTAGAAAGAATTATGGGATATACTTTCCAAATTAATAGTAAGGGCTATTAATTTGATAAAAATAGTGGGAGATATATTATGAATATATCAAAATCATTTTAACATAATAAATAACTCAGACAATCTAATGTTTATTTTGTACTTTTATCATTGTAGATACCAAATAATGGCAAACAACACAAACACACTATCCGTACGATCAGTCCTTGAGAAGGATAAGCTTACAGGAGGAAACAACTTCCTAGACTGGCAGAGGAATTTGAGGATCGTCCTCAGACAGGAGCGCAAGCTTCATATCATTGATATTCCTCCGGCAGGTCCCCTTCCTGAGGGCGCTACTGTTGAGGAACGAGCGGCCCACACAAAGGATGAGAATGATGCAAATGATGTTGCATGTCTTATGTTGGCAAGTATGAGTGCTGAGCTTCAAAGACAGCATGTGCATATGGATGCATATACTATCAATGAGCATTTGCAAAGCATGTTTGCAAGCCAAACTCGTCAGGAAAGGTTCAACACGAGTAAGTCACTCTTTAATTGCAAACAAGGGGCAAGTGAACCAGTTGGCCCACATGTTCTGAAGATGATTGGTTACATTGAGTACCTTGAAACTTTGGGTTTCCCGATTATTCAGGAAATTGGTATTTGACCTAATCATGAATTCTTTGAACAACAAATTCACCTAGTTTATCATAAACTACAATATGAATGAATTTGAAAAAACACCTACTGAATTGTTGGCTATGTTGAGGACATATGAGACCAACATGAAGACAGCTGAACCTGCTCCCATATTGATGGTGGGCAATAAAGGTAAGGCCAAAGGGGAAGGCAAGTGGAAGGGTAAGAAGAAGTCAGGATCTGATTCTACACCCAAGCCAAATTCAGGTCCTAAACAGGCTTTAAAGCCTAAAGGTGGGGTCGCTAAGGGTGAATGTCACTACTGTAAGAAAACTGGTCACTGGAAGAGAAACTGTTCAGTTTACTTGGAGGATCTGAAGAAGAAGAGGGTTGAGCAAGCTTCTACTTCAGGTATATATGTTATATAAGTCAATCTGTCTATTTCTACATCTTGGGTATTGGATACTGGATGTGCTACTCACATTTGTATAAATGTGCAGGAAATGTAGAAAAGTAGGACATTGGCTAAAGGAGAAATGGACCTACGAGTTGGCAATGGAGCAAGAGTTGCTGCTTTAGCTGTAGGAACCTATTATTTATCTTTGCCCTCTAGGCTAGTTTTAGAACTGGAGAATTGTTATTACGTGCCTGCGATTCGCAGAAACATTATTTCTGTTTCTTGTTTGGACAAGAAAGGTTTTTCGTTTACAATAAAGAACAACAATTGCTCTTTTTCTTTGAATGATTTAACCTATGGTGTTGCGCGTTTATTTAATGGTTTATATGTTCTTGACTTAGATAATCCTGTCTGTAATATAGAAAACAAACGACTTAAAATTAATGACTCAAATCAAACATACCTCTGGCATTGTCGTCTAGGCCATATAAATGAGAAACACATATCCAAGTTACATAAGGATGGATACTTGGATAAGTTTGATTTTGAATCATACCAAGAATGCGAATCTTGTTTGCTTGGTAAAATGACTAAAGCCCCTTTCACTGGTAAGGGTAAAAGGGCCACTGAACGTCTGGAGCTAATACATAGTGATGTATATGGCCCGATGCGTGTGATGGCTAGAGGAGGCTACTACTACTTCATAACATATACTGATGATTTCAGTAGATATGGATATGTATATCTTATGAAGAATAAATCCGATTCATTTGAAAAGTTCAAAGAATACAAGGCTGAAGTAGAGAAGCAAATTGACGGAGGTGCAAGTATTAAAATCTTACGATATGATCATGGAGGAGAATATTTGAGCACGGAATTTAAAGATTATTTAAAGAAGTGTGGTATTGCACCTTTTAAAATTTGAATTTAATAAAAATATAAATCCGAAATCTGAATGGGCTTTAGCAGGTCCAATCAGATTAGGGTTTTAGCCCAAGTCTCTCTCTCCCCTATATATATACATAAGGATGTATAATTTACGTGCAAGGTTTTTGGAGAAAACTCTAGCAGCTCTACGATTTGAGAGGCTAGAGAAAGAGAGAGATAAAGAGGCAGCAACTGGCAAGTACCTAACTCCGGTGATCGTTGGACGATACGACGTTCGTGTGGATACCATTAGATAGCAGTTCTTGAAGAAGGGACTGCTGTGATTCACTGCTTCTGGATCTCTATAATCATCCATAGGAAAGCTTTAAATAAGGTACACATCTTATTCTCCATAATCATCCGCCAATTATACACGGATCCTGCGTTTGAGTTTCGTTTTTTTAAATATTTTTACGTTACTTCCGCTGTGTTTACATGCCCAAAACCCAACATTTTGTTCTTGAGAAGTGAAACTTGGAAACACAAAATAACACAACTTGTTTGGGGAAATATAAATATATTATAAAATCCCTGAGGTGCTACACTCTAATTCAAGAATTAGTTACAATGATTTTCAACCACTACAACAAATACAAAAGGGTATTAAATGAAGGTCTTTAATGGAGCTCTCGTATGTAGTTGTGTGTAATGAAGAAGATGAAGACTTCAAATTCTTTCTATCCCTTTTGTGTAGTCTTTGAATTCTAATCCCATACGTGGCTTAATGACAACCAAGTAAATGACTTAGAAATATAATTGAAACAATGCTGAGGGCGCTTATACTTCATGAACATTGCATGGGCGCCCAATAGATCCTTGGGGGTGCCTATACTCTTGTTCCCCTGAGTAGGGGCCCTTGAGATGTATCACCACTTAGAGTTTCTTCTTTGTTTCATTTGGGGGGCGCCTGCAGAGTGCAAACCTTTGGGGAGGCGCTCTTTAAAAGTACATGTCTTAGAGTAATCTCATTTGATCTTAGAGGTGCCTATACACTAGTGTTCCTTGTATAGCCCCCTTAACATGTCCTGGCACTTAGAATACTTTCTCTAAGCTACTAAGGGGTACCTTGTTAGGAATAAACACTGATCCTGGCACTTAGAATACTTTCTCTAAGCTACTAAGGGGTACCTTGTTAGGAATAAACACTGATGGCTGACAGAGAATACGAAGATCAGAGTTTATGTGAAAGGCATAGGTGTACTAACTTGTAACACTTAATTACTGTGTAACTCAACTAGGTAAAAGATAAAACAACAGCAAAACAAGGGAAATTGAAGAAGCACATGGAATCAATCAACTGAAGAAATGGTAATGATACTTGGTAACTACAAGTAACTAATTTGGTTAATCAAAAATGCCTAAGTGAGAAGAAGTTCAATCTCAGTATTGCTCATGCCCTAACTTATCTAATGAAGAATCAAATTAATGTCAAAGAAGTATCAAGAAGACCAAAGTGATTTCATGTGATGTATCTCAACAACTGGATAATGTAAAGGTTAATCAACAAATGAGAACTGACATTCAGAAGCAAGAACCCCTGCAAGACTAGTCACTTATGAACCAGACCATTGCATCAAGTGTCAGGATATTGGAGGCAAGTTCATGTCAGTAATAGAAGATCTCATTTGAATTGAGTGAGGAAAAGAAATTGAAGGAGCTAGGGAAACTTGCTCATAAAGGTTAATCCACAATTAGACACTAAAGAAATTCAACATTCGATGAGTGCATATTTGCTAAGGCAAATGTCGATCCACAACAGATCGAGATGCGGATCGAGATTGATAATTAAAGATAAACATTGCAAGGCAAATCTCGATCCACGGCAGATCGAGATCAAGATTCTCACAGATCGAGATCGAGATTCTCATAGATCGAGATCGAGATTTTCATAGATCGAGATCGAGATTTTCACAGATCGAGATCGAGATGGGTCCAGGTCGAGATCGAGATGCGGGTCGATATGTAGCATTTAATGTTCAAGGGACAAGTGGCTTATTGTGAACGGTTGATCCAGGTGGTTGGGAAAGTACTTTTTGTTGACGAGTCCTGATTGGGCCACGTACACAAAAAGGACAAGATCAAGACTACACGACATTATAAAAGCAGCACTTTGTTTTTATTTGTATTAAGACTTTTAATCCATCTCTGTATTTCAACGATATATTTAAAGAGAGAGCATTTACTGTAAAATAATAGTGAGAGAGAGGATCAGTTGAATCAAGCTTTAATTGCTGTATTTATTGTTCAACTGATCATGATGATTTTATGAATGTTGTAGCAAATCCTTCAATGAATATAAAGATATATTCTTGAAATTCTGTGTCAGCATTTATTACCTGCAGGGTAGTGATCCAACGATAAATAATGTAATTAATCAAGAGTCTAGTGTTTCGCCAATACAAAACACTAGGGCTGAGGGATCACCTTCCGATAGACCTGGTACTAACTCAGGGGGAGTAAGTATGCACTCAGGGGGAGTAGCTCACTCAAGGGGAGCTAGTACTAGCTCAAGGGAAGCTAGTGGAAGTGCTTCTAGACTAAGTCACCTTCACTTACAAGATCAAGCTGAGTCATCAAAAACATTTGCTAGGGATCGTACTTGGAACAAGGACCATCCGTTTGAGCTAATTATTGGTGATCCAGATGCCGGAGTGACTACTAGAGGAAAAACTAGAGCTGAAATTGCCACTGAGAATGAATGTCTATACTCAGTGTTCCTTTCCCAGATGGAACCTAAAGTGGTGGAAGAAGCTCTAGATGACGCTAATTGGGTGATTGCTATGCAAGAGGAACTCAATCAGTTTGAAAGGCAGAAGGTGTGGAAGCTGGTACCCAAACCAAAGAATAGATCTGTTGTTGGAACAAAATGGGTATTCAGAAACAAGCTGGATGAAAACGGACTTGTAACACGAAATAAAGCTCGCCTGGTTGCTAAGGGTTACACTCAAAGAGAAGGAATTGATTATGATGAAACCTACGCACCAGTAGCAAGGCTAGAGGCAGTAAGGATGTTCTTGGCATTCGCAGCACATCATGGTTTTAAAGTCTATCAGATGGATGTCAGGAGTGCATTCTTAAACGGTGAACTGGATGAAGAAGTGTATGTCGATCAACCTCCCGGGTTTGTCGACAGCAAATACTGTGATTATGTTTATCGACTCTTCAAATCAGTGTATGGCCTTAAGCAGTCTCCGCGAAAGTGGTATGAAACTCTGTCAGACTTCTTACTAGAAAGTGGTTTCACTAGAGGAGTAATTGACAAGACGCTTTTCTACAAGAAATGCAAAGATGATATAATAATGGTGCAAGTATATGTGGATGACATTATCTTTGGGTCTGCAAATGAGAAGCTGTGTGCTAAATTCACAAAGTTAATGCAATCGAGGTATGAGATGAGCATGATGGGAGAGCTGACGTTCTTTCTGGGTATTCAAGTTAGTCAGAAGAAGGACGGGATATTTATCTGCCAGACCAAGTACATTCATGATCTATTGAAGAAGTATGGTCTGCAAGATGTATCACAAGCTAAGACTCCTATGGCAACAACCACGAAGCTTGACGAGGATAAAGCGGGTAAACCTGTAGACATCTCAAGCTATCGAGGTATGATTGGCTCACTTTTGTATTTAACTGCTAGCAGACCTGATATTATGTTCTCTACATGCTTATGTGCAAGGTTCCAAGCAGATCCTAGAGAGTCACATCTCATAGCCGTAAAGCGTATTTTTAGGTATCTCAAGGGAACATCAAATCTTGGGATTTGGTACCCAAGAGATACAGGGTTTAATCTTGTTGGCTATTCGGATTCAGATTACGCAGGTTGTAGAATAGATAGGAAGAGCACTTCAGGAAGCTGTCAGTTCCTTGGAAGAAGGTTGGTGTCTTGGCAAAGCAAGAAACAACACACAGTATCTACCTCGACAGCTGAAGCAGAATATATTGCTGCTGGAAGCTGTGTGGCCCAGATACTGTGGATGAAGAACCAACTCAAGGACTACGGTGTGGAAGTATTTAAGATTCCTATCATGTGTGACAACACAAGTGCTATTGCAATGACCAACAACCCTGTGGATCACTCCAGGACCAAGCACATTGATATCAGGTATCATTTTATTAGAGAGCATGTAGAAAATGGAACTGTAGAGTTGCATTTTGTGTCTACTGAACTTCAAATAGCAGATATATTCACTAAACCTCTAGACGAATCAACATTTTCTAGATTGGTTGGTGAATTGGGGATGCTTAACACCTGTTAGTTTTGCTACCTATCTGTTATAATTCAGTTTGTGTACATATTATTGTTGTTCATGAATATTCATAATTAATAATGTGTACTTAATTTCAAAAATGTATGTGTTGCATGTCATAAGAGGATAGAAAGTTTCATGAAATTAATCTTGTGTTGATCTGTGTATCTATATGATTAATGTCTAATGAAGTGATGGGATTTAAGGCAAATGGGAAATTTTCTAAGGCAAATCTCGATCTGTTTCTGGATCGAGATCGAGATCGGCTTGCGAAAATTGCTTAAAATTTTTTTTAAGGTAAATCTCGATCTGTCCACATCGAGATCGAGATCGAGATGTAGATTGAGATCAACATCGAGATCGACATCGAGATCGAGATCGAGATCGACATTGATATGTAGATCGAGATGTAGATCGAGATCGACATCGAGATCGACATAGAGATCGACATCGAGATGTGGATCGAGATACGGATCTCGAGATCGAGATGTGACTTGTCCTTTCAGTTTCTTTTTAAGCGTGCCTATATATATATATATAGCATTATATAGAATGTTCATTATTTCCATTAACTTTCTCTCTCTTTCAAAAAGCTTAAGCTCATTCATATACACACGCATATACATACATACACAGCATTCTCTTCCCTGCCATTACACCAAGTTTTCTTATGATTTTCTTAAACAAAAATCACTAACTGTTACTTGAAAGCATTAATCACTAAAATGAAACTCTGCCAAAATTTTGTTTAAACTGTTGAACTTCTTGCGCTTATTACACGTCATTTGTGTTCTTGCAAATAGTTCTTTAATTTTATTTTCATTCCGAGTGAGTTTGTTTTTTTTGTTTCGTGCTTTCTTGTTCTTCAGTTATTTTGTGTTCTTGAGTGGAATAGTTGTGAGTATTACTGTTTAATCCATAAAGTGCAACTTAACCGCCCTGTTTTGTGTTTTTCCGAAATAAGTTTGTTTTCTCTCTCATAGCTAAAACAACAAAAACGGCTGTTCACTTTATTTTCGAAAACTCAACCGTCAATCATTAATGGGGAGTTAAGTGGTCATTAGTGGGGAAGTTAATTTGTTTTAAATTGTGTCACTAATTACGTGGGGTAATTGGTAGGGATAATGTACGTTTTTTTGTTTAAATTTAGAACTTGTTCTCTAAAAATCCATTGCAAAATCTTTTCAGAACATTTCTTTTCTCAAAAACAAATTTAAAATGGCAAACCCAAATTTCACAATTCCCAAAACCAACTTTGTTAATCTCTCTGTTGATCGAGCAACTGGTAAATTCATTCACTACCAGTTCTGGATTGAGTCCCTCAACAACACATCCATAATAAGTCATGCTTTAACCACCTCTCCCATCCTGAATATCGAAGCCCTTCAAGCTGCTTACTCAACATTAGAGATTCAGGGCGGTAAAGCAAATCCAACAGGCTTATCCTTCACTATCGGTGGTGCTAAATATGAGGTTAGTCTGCAGAAGTTCAATGAGATACTCGGACTTCCTTTAGAAAATTTTTCTCCGGAACCCACTATGGAGGATATGTTACAATTATTCACGGAGATAGGTTGTCGCCCTCCCACGGGTCCTATCAAGGTAACAAAGGTTAACACCGGTATGCTACCAGCTGAGTGGGATTATGTAGTTCAAGCCATTCAACGCTGCATGTTCCCAAAGGACAAAGACTACAGGCCGATGAACAACAGCTGCCGGTTAATACTATATGGAGTGGCCAACAACAGGAATGTGAATGTGGGCAAACATCTGTTGATTCAGTTGCTTGAGAGGTGGGCATTGGAAAAGAATGCATCTAGGAATCCGGAAGATGGACCAGTCAAATGCTGGATGCCAAGATTCCTTCAGATGATTCTGGATGACGTCCTTTCAGAGGAGCACAGAAGAGTATTTCAAGGCTCTGAAAGGATGGCATGTTTTGATATGACCTTAAAGAGTATCTCCACCATGGAAACCCAGCAAATGTCAAGACTTTTTGAGTTGCGCCTGACTCCGTACTTCCAGGATCTGCAAGATGAGTATGCTAGGATGCATGCTTCTCAGTTTACCGCAGTAGAAGCTGAGAGTAGCGGTAACGAAGCTGCAGGTGGAGATCAAGTGTCTAGAAATTTGGGAGACGCAGGTGTGGATGTTGACATGGCCGATGCAAATGTTGCAGAAGCTGGAGCCGACAAGGATGACGATCTTCTGAGTCAGGTACCTATTCTTGCTGATCTTGACCAATTGTCAATTCAACCAATCCCTGTTTTCTACAGCCGTGGGCCTGAAAACCCCCAGGCTCTATCCCAGGCTGCAAGCCCTTCTGTTCACAAACATACAGCCAGCCCTAAAACTGGTGATAAAAGGAAGGCAAGCTTATCTGAGTTGAGTGAATCGAGTGGAGGGAGTGTAGGAGTTGAGAGAGTAGTCACATCAGCAGCTCTGCCACCCTCAAAGAAGCAAAAGGTGGATTCTAACCCAGTGACAACTGCGCAACCTGTTAGGGATAGTTCACCTCTCACAGCCACCACACCTCACACTGGTGGCTCACCTCTCCAAAACATTCCAACACGTTCGCACTCGCCTAGGCATATTGGTGAGAGTTAAGGAGGGGGTCCAGCTCAACAACCAATAGGAGCTGGCCCTACCTCCCCTGCGTTGTCCGCTCAGGGCTCTTTGAGCAATTTCTCGGAAGAGGAACGACAAACTGAGACTAGCCCTTCTGATGCTAGGATCTCAGGAAGTGTATATGTGGAAGAGTCTGTCGAATCCAGTACGGATGACTCTTCCTCATCTAAATCAGAAAACAAGTTGCTCGCAGAGCAACGACATCTGGTGACTGGTGGGTCTACGCATCCAGAACAGCCCAGCGAACCAAAAAAGGTTCTTGGTGAACAAGGGGATGACATGGTCATAACGCCGTCTCCTAACGTAGACACAACGCTTAAAGGTTCAATCTCACTGACCGATATCGCCGACCAACTCACAGCTAGTCCCCAGCGACTAGTAGATGAGGCTCTAGTACTGTTAGGCTCTAAACACGAGGGAGAGACATGGAGAGTAGATCCCTTCTCTTTAGGGATCTTGAGTGAAACAGAACCTGACGAGAGTAAACAGTTTAACCCAAGCCAAACACCGTCCCCTAAATTGCAGGATCTAGTGAAGAAGGTGGAGGCTTTGGAGGCTGGAGTTGCTGGTGTTACTGCTGTTGTCTCTTCTCATTCTGGAAGATTAGAGGTCGGAGCTCAGTACATGGAGAACCTAATTGCCGTCCAAAATCAAATGATTGAAAAGATAAACAATCTTGGATTGGTACATGTGGAGGTTGGGCGGTCAGTCGATGATGTCACTCATGGCATGTCTCAGGTCTGGACGAAGCTGAATGAACTACTTAATGCTGTCTTTGGACGTAACAGGGCTGGACCTGGTTCTTCAACTGGTGGTGGTGGTGACGGTAAAAATGATGATGATGCTCCTGATGAGGATAACCCACCTAAGGGAGGAGGATCAGGGTCTGAAAAAGCTGACTAGTAAGGGTCCGGTGATCGAGTCCTCAAACAAATCTGGTGAAAAGGTGGAGGAGGCTCAACCGGCTCTTAAGGACAAAGGTAAGCAGAAGATGGTAGTTGAAGAAGAAGCTGAGAAAGAAACTCCTCTCGTCGATGGATTTATGGGAAACTTTATTGAAGATTCTGATGATGACGAGATGGATGTAGAAGCCTTAGTGGCAAGGAGGTCGAGACTCGAGCAACGGGCAAAAGAGTGGGAACAAGAAAGAGGTCTAAATCCTGGCGGATCCGGCGTAGGAGTTGCAGATGATGCAGGAGATCACTCGGTTGCTAACGAGCATGTGCCAGAAGAAGAAGTTGATGAAGTAGTGAAAGAAGCGGAGATGCAAGAAGAGATTTTCATGGAAGCCAGAAAAAGAGTGAATGAAGAAGTGCTTCAAGGAATAGTGGAAAAGGAACTAATGGCAAAGGAGAAGAGAGCGGCTCAGAAAACTCAGCATGAGTATGAAATGAAAAAGATCAAAGATCCTAAGGTCCATGCTGACATAAGGAGGGAAGGTCCCGAGTGGGACAAGGCTAGAGAAGCCTTAGCTGGACCAAGAGCCTATGCTCATGACTCAGAAAGATTGAGTTTCCTTCTCCACAAGCTAGAAAATCTAAACTCTGGGCTGTTGAACTATCTAAACTGTATAAGACAGGGATGCACCTCCGTACAAGTCAAATTCAAGGAGAAGGCATGGAATCTGATGATTACTTGGACACCCATAACAAAAATCAAGTCGTGTATGGTCGATGAAGCTTTCTTCTATGCAAGGGGTGCAAGTGAACTGGTAGAATTCGCTCACAAGGTAGACACCTCTGTCAAGACTGGAGTGCTGTTTAATGAGAAACTGTTGAAGATGGCTGAAGATAGAGGGGTTGACATTATTCTAAATCCCTACCAGATCAGATACGTCCATGACAAGGTCTTGAGGATCGTAAATCTGCATGACTCGAAACTGACCCCGAGCGGAAATGTGCTGAAGGAAGTTGCAAAGCTACTCCTCTCAAAGGGTTTTCTAACAAAGGAAAAGAAGCTGGTGGCCAAGGACTTGGAGAAGTTGATAAGAAGGCAAGATGTTAGATACAAGTTGCCTGAAGCCAAACTACCAGTGGTTAAGAAGGAGCCTGAAGACTATGCATTCGAGCAGCAAGAAGAGGCAATAAAGGAGCATGTGCAGAGATACGGAGATCCAAGATTAGACATTCCTGAAGAAGGAGAAATAAGGGAGGAAGCTAGTGCAGTGGTTGGTGCAAATGTCAAGTTTGTCAAAAGAAAAGCTGAGAATGAGAATGATCTGTTGATCTATACAAACAAGCATCAGGTGGAAACCGTCATTGAGATCAAGTACGACATCGTTGCAGAACACAGTCATGAAACACTGTGTATCATAAGGGAATTGATTGATGAGATGGATGATGTTGACGATTTTGATCAGGATTATCTAAGGGTCACGTTTGATAACTTCTGTAGGAGAAGACAACAGCTTGACATTCAGAGGCTACAACAATGCACCACCGCTATTGTCATTGGATACCCTAAGCAGCTGGTCATAAGGAAGAAAGGAGAAAAGGGGTATCCTGACAAAGTCACTAAGCTGAGGTTTGAAGACATTCCCACGAAGCTTACCACTCGCAGCATGGTTGAAAGGTGGTTGAGGTTGTTTCGAGACTACAAGATCAGAAATCATGTGGAAGCAGAAGGACTTAATCTTCTCAAGAAAAGGATGGATGAAGTCTGCAACCCTGAGTTCATGAAGAAAGAAAAAGCAACCAAGAAGAAAGCTCGTGAGGAAGAGGAGCGCAAGATATTGAAGTTTTAATGTATTATGCTTGTAATGTTTTTTTGCGTTGTAATTTGTTTTCTTGTTTTCCTGCATTATAAGTATATTATCTGTTTTCTTGTGTAGTGTAAGGTAGAAGTTAGTTAGCTAAGTGTCTTGAAACTGGTTTATATTAGGCGTCAATTATTTCGCAAAGTTCGGTGGTGGTAATACTGCTAAAAGGACTTCAGAAGGATAATTGAAGATTGAGTGGACCGCGCTCTTAAGTACTTAGAGAAAATCTCTAGAAGAGCATGAAGCCATTTGATCGAGCCAACAGGTGTCAAATTTTGGCACTTGAAGTATCAGTAATAGACATGAGGCTAGTTAATCAAGCCAAGCATTATGCAAGTTGACATGATCTTTTATGAATGTTATTTTATCTTTTTCAGTCCCTGGTTAGTTGAGTTATCCTCATTGTGAATTTGGTTGTCATTGTTAGACAATCAAATAGGGGGAGATTGAAAGGCATAGGTGTACTAACTTGTAACACTTAATTACTGTGTAACTCAACTAGGTAAAAGATAAAACAACAGCAAGACAAGGGAAATTGAAGAAGCACATGGAATCAATCAACTGAAGAAATGGTAATGATACTTGGTAACTACAAGTAACTAATTTGGTTAATCAAAAATGCCTAAGTGAGAAGAAGTTCAATCTCAGTATTGCTCATGCCCTAACTTATCTAATGGAGAATCAAATTAATGTCAAAGAAGTATCAAGAAGACCAAAGTGATTTCATGTGATGTATCTCAACAACTGGATAATGTAAAGGTTAATCAACAAATGAGAACTGACATTCAGAAGCAAGAACCCCTACAAGACTAGTCACTTATGAACCAGACCATTGCATCAAGTGTCAGGACATTGGAGGCAAGTTCATGTCAGTAATAAAAGATCTCATTTGAATTGAGTGAGGAAAAGAAATTAAAGGAGCTAGGGAAACTTGCTCATAAAGGTTAATCCACAATTAGTCACTAAAGAAAGTCAACATTCGATGAGTGCATATTTGCTAAGGCAAATGTCGATCCACAGCAGATCGAGATGCGGATCGAGATTGATAATTAAAGATAAACATTGCAAGGTAAATCTCGATCCACGGCAGATCGAGATCGAGATTCTCACAGATCGAGATCGAGATTCTCATAGATCGAGATCGAGATTTTCATAGATCGAGATCGAGATTTTCACAGATCGAGATCGAGATGGGTCCAGGTGGAGATCGAGACGCGAGTCGATATGTAGCATTTAATGTTCAAGGGACAAGTGGCTTATTGTGAACGGTTGATCCAGAGTGGTTGGGAAAGTACTTTTTGTTGACGAGTCCTGATTGGGCCACGTACACAAAAAGGACAAGATCAAGACTACACGACATTATAAAAGCAGCACTTTGTTTTTATTTGTATTAAGACTTTTAATCCATCTCTATATTTCAACGATATATTTAAAGAGAGAGCATTTACTATAAAACAATAGTGAGAGAGAGGATCAGTTGAATCAAGCTTTAATTGCTGTATTTATTGTTCAACTGATCATGATGCATTTATGAATGTTGTAGCAAATCCTTCAATGAATATAAAGATATATTCTTGAAATTCTATGTCATCATTTATTACCTGCATATTTGTATATTCTCTCATTACTTTTAAAAAGTTGTATTCACCCCCCTCTACAACACTTTGGACCTAACAATTGGTATCAGAGCTCCTGTTAAACACATCTAACAGAGATCCTACTGTGTTGTTTGAGTTGGTTCTTGAAAATCCCAGATCTAATTTTTCTTGAAGTTTTTGCCGAAAGTTTTTATTTGATTCTTCTGGAAAAATTCATAGATCTAAAAAGTTCTGAGTCATGGTGTAAGGAATATTTGTACAACATTCCAAAACGTTGTACTTTAGAGCTTTGTGGGTTTTCTTGTGATAAAAAATCTGGTTATAAAAGAATATTTGATTGGTTGACTAGGTAACTTAAATCAATTGGTTGACTCAACAAAAAGGACATATTTGAACTTCTATCAACTAGAAAGTGGACAACTTTTTGTTTGGACTTGAAAAACTGGTGGACCCTGCTACTGTTTCTGTGATTAGAACTAACTTGCTTGAATCTTAAGTGCAAAACCCATTGGATATTAAGTGTTGAATATTTAAAGTGAGATAATCAATTTTTCAAGTAAATACAATTTATTGTAATTTGAAAAGTGTATTATCTTAATTTTAAACTTTATTAAAATGGCTGCCGCACACAGATTTAAGATACCTCCGTTTGATGCACAACATTATGACGAATGGACCGGAAGGATGAAAGCCTACCTTGAATCAATAAACAAGGTATACTTGAGAATATTGGAGAACGGTCCATACATACCCACGAAAATTGAGCCAGAGCGAATGGAAGGAGGGATACTAATACCATCCCAGTCCGTTCCTAAGGAGGAAATGGAGTTTTCAGAAGCAGATAAAGAATTGGTTGGTATGGATGCGTCGTTACGCAACGTCATAATTGAATCCCTAAACTCAGATTACTATGTTCAGATAAAGGGATTAAAAATAGCTAAAGCCATGTGGGATAAACTGGCTGTAGTGATGGAGGGGACCGAGGAAGTTAGAGATAATCACAAGCGCATTCTGATATCTGAATATGAATCGTTCAGATGCGAACGAGGAGAAAGTGTAGCGGATGTTTATAAACGTTACAGTAAATTGCTTATCGAGCTGAGTATAAGAGATAAAGTCTATCCACTCGCAGATTCAAATATCAAGTTTCTCTTGAATTTGCCTAAACATCTGGAACATAGGATCACTGTCATTCGAGAGTCAAGAGACTTGAAAAATACTTCTCTCGAAAAGCTGTATGGTGTTTTAAAGACCTACGAGCTAGAGCAGGAACAAAATGACAAAAGAAGATCCTACAATAGTGGAGAATACAAAGCGGTAAGTGAGTCTGGACTTGTAGCTGAAGAGTCTGCTGTAAAGGCACTTGCAGTTGTCTCATTGAAAACTGCTAATCCTGAAAGGGTGGTATTAGACATTGAAGATCCATCCGAAGAAAGTGAGGATGAATGCTATACCCTTGAAGAGCTGGACAAATTAGAACACAAGTCATATGCTTGTATTGCTCGAGAATTTGCTCATATCAGCTTCAGGAAGTCAAGAAGAGGTAAATGGACAAGTGGCTTATTGTGAACGGTTGATCCAGAGTGGTTGGGAAAGTACTTTTTGTTGACGAGTCCTGATTGGGCCACGTACACAAAAAGGACAAGATCAAGACTACACGACATTATAAAAACAGCACTTTGTTTTTATTTGTATTAAGACTTTTAATCCATCTCTGTATTTCAACGATATATTTAAAGAGAGAGCATTTACTGTTAGGTCCAAATGATTATAGAAGGGGGGGGTTGAATACAATCTCTATTAAATATTAATAACTATTTCGGATAATTTTTTATTAAACAATTTAATTATTATCACGAAATAATAATCAAAGAAACACAGTTCAAGTAAAATACTTGTATTAAACTTGATGGGTGTTACAAGATCAGTTCGAATAAACACTAATAGCTCTTTCGAATTTCTACAGAATATTTAACATGAATGCTCTGTATTTTTTTCTTTTAGCTCGAATAGAATGTTAATAGAAGTAGTAGTAAATACTACTGATCTATCCTTCTATTTATAGACAAATCAGATGCTGTGAGACTTTTCTAGCTCGGGAAGACTTCTTTAGTTCAGGAAGATTTTTTAATCTGCTCGGGGAGACTTTTGATTGCTCGGGAAGACTTCTTGAATGCTCGGGAAGACTTCTTGAATGCTCGGGAAGACTTCTATTGCTGGAAGACTTTTAATTATCTCGGGGAGACTTTTCTATATACTTCGGGGAGACTTTTGAAATGCCTCAGGAAGACATTTCAAATGTCTTCCCGAGTTAACAGCTGCCGACCTGTTTTATTAATTTGAGATGTATATCTTTTTATTTTAATTTAAATTCTATTACTTTTATTATATATCTTATAAATTAAATTAATTCACTTTGAATTAATCTAATTAAATAGGATATATAATAAATTATCTTTTTGATAATAGAATTAAATTAAAGTCTTCTTCATTCTAAAATAATTCTAAATTAATTAATTTCTTAATTAATTCTGATTGAATTAATTTATCAATCAAATTAACTAAATAATTTAATTAATTAATAGAGAATTAAGTTAAAGTCTTGACTGCATAACCCTTGTTGATACATTTCCAAGTCTTTTGTCTTCACATCAGTGTTTCTAGCTGACCACTTCTTCTGTAATAAAAAACTTTCTCTGTATTTTGTCAACACTCCGTGTACTGTCTGGTTCACGAGTGGTTCACAACAAATAAAACTCTTCACTTTACTTTTAATAATGTGGCTCGCTTCTTCTCCTTCTGACTTGACTATCTTCATTGTCACATAAATTAAAATCTTCTGACACTGTGGCTTCTTCAAACTTAAATACTCCACTGAGGCATGATCAATTAAATTGAGCTTCTTTCAATGCAGAATTACTTAAAGTCTGTAGATTAACTTTGATCTTCTTTTTCTTGTCAGATAATACCTGTTGAAGATTCCTGTGACAGATAATATATTTACTTACAAATTATCTATGTTTGAGTTGAGTTGTCATCTCGCTAAACAAATAGGCTTCTAAACATATGTCTTTCAATCTCCCCCTATTTGTTTGTTAAACAATAACAAGCAAATCACTAGAGGATAACTCAACTAACAAACAAGAAAAAATATAACAATAAAATTTGTAAATAAACAAATTTAGTTCTGGTTTATATTGAACATTTCCAGATTCAAACATTAATGATAAATACAAGATAGTTGTTCCTCTAGACTGAACAAATATTACAAATTTCTATCTTGATCTATCCTAGCTCTAGCAACATAAGATTTTAACAATTCTTCAGCTCTGACCATCTTGAGTGTGAATTTCACCTTCTTCTGTTTCTTCATTCCCAACAATAGGAGTGCGTGGTTCTGGTTCAGGTGCAGTTTGAGAGCTTCCAGAAACTCCATACATCTTTTTTTGTTCTGAAATGGAAAGTCTGTACAATACTTCATTCTCAAGAGGGTCATGTGGAATTGGAGCTGGTTGCTTGAACTCTTCCATTCCTTTCCACTGTTTGTAATAACCAATATCTTTAGATATACAGTAGTCTTGAATATAATCAGCAGCAGCTGATTTAGCTTGACTTTGAAATCCTTCTGACCGTAGCATTTTTTCTACGTCTATCAGGTAGTTCAAAGGATATCCAGTCATAGACTCTGTATTCAGACGGATTAATTGATATCGATCATTCTTTACAAACCTTACTTCAAAAGGTTGATATATGATTTCAGGACTCCGGAGAGTAGCAAAGTCTCGTATGTAATCTCGAAGAATTTCATTCATCTCTGAACTTCTTTTAACTTTGCAGAGCATAACCCATAATTCAGAGGGTGTTCTGTTTCTGAAGAAGTCCAACGACACTTTGTAGAAACCATAATTATCAAGATGAATTATGATATTTCAGCCATCTGCATTCACTTCAACTGTGATATGCCTGATCTCTAGCTTTAATGCAGCCATGTAAAGATCCACAGTTTGATTAGCAGTGAACAGTTCACCTATCATGCTGGATACCTCCCTATCTTGATATGTGCCAATCTGAGGTTGTTCCATGATCATTCTAGCTTGATCCCATTTGGGTCCAAACTTTCTCTTTATATCTTCCCTCTTGGCAGTTATTGCAGCATCCCATACCTTTTGCTTTTGAGCTGCTGCTTCCTTTTCCTCCTTAGATTTAGCTTGAAGGAGAGCCTTTATGTTTTCAAGCTTGGCATTTCTAGCTTGAGCTTCATTTTGAATTTCAAGAATCCTAGCGTCTAACTCAGAGTTCTTGTTCTTGGATTCTTCTTGAAATTTTCTTAGCTGTTCATCTAGCTCAGTGTTTCTTTCTGATCCTTCAGAGAAAAGAAATTCTCTGTCAAACTCCCCTGTTTCAGCATCACCATATTTCGATTGTGAAGGAGTTTGATGTTCAGGATCATGGGAAGAAAAATCTTGTTCTGCTGCATAGTACAATAGATCTGACTTATGTTGACCTATAGCAGCTTCTTCTTCTATGTCAGAAATTTTTCCTTTCCCTTTGTCTGGAGCTGGAGCTTGAGTTTCTTGTACCTTTTCTTGTACCTTCTCCCCCTTAGTTGAGGGATCCTCGACTGAAGTCCCTTCAAAGAATTGTTGTTGTTCTGGGATAGGTCTAGTTCCAGACTTGACCATTTTGTAGACGTGCCTCAAACCTTCATTCAACTGATCTATGCCTCTTTCAATCATTGCAAATTTCGAGGAATTAAGAGCATTGTACTGATGATAATCATTTTCCAGAACATCGATACGATTTGAGATCTTATTTATCTCTGTGAGATTATCAGCAATTTGAATTTGACTCTGTCTTAAGTCCTTGATATCAGCTGCTATAACACCTTGTGTTTGATTCACATCATTTGTTTTGAGAAGCACAGTTGTCTTTACTTCTTCAAGATCCTTTCTAATAAGAGAAAACTGATTTGTAACTGGATCTGAAGAATTTTGAGCATTGACTTGAGCTCGAAGTTGTGCATTCTCAACTTTCAGTGCATCCATCTGTTGTTGAAAGGTCTGTAACATATTTTGCATCTCACTTTCTGTGCCTGTGTGTGCACTCATTTTTCCTATTTGCAAGAGTGTTTCACTCACCTCACGTGTAGGTGTATCACACAGTGTTTGCCTTTCTTCGCTCGTGTTTAACTCAAAATCCGAGCCTCCAGATGTACCTGCAGTATAGATCACCAAAGCCCCTGCATGAGAGGTCACTGGTGGTGCAATGGAACTTTGCAAGTTCCAATCCTCAATAAAGTCTTGCGTTTCTTTTGGAATAGAAAACTGAGTTGCCTCAGGGTAAGACTCAAAGAGTTGCTGATCATCTTGAGATGATGAGTAGATCTTTTCAGATTCCAGATATGATCCATCCGGGGAGGTAGGCAAGGATCTAGGAATCAGCGAGAGATCCAAGTTTCCTCCTAAAGCCTGTGAAGGCACTTGATGTTGTGAAGCATCATGTTCTACCATTACTAGGGTAGATGAAGTACCAAGCATTTGCTTCTTCTGTGGAGCAAGAATCAAGTCTTCTTCACTCCCTAACTGTGTATGTTTTCTCTTCTGTGTTTGGGAGAGAGATTGTGATGATGAAGTAGCAGTGTATGGATTTAAGACATGTGTCAGAGACTGTTGGATTTCAGACTCATGATCTATCCTAATAGCCACTGGGGGCTTAACACTTGTATAATTTAAATCAAAATTCACAAATAGAAGAATTCCTTACCTGAGTACTTACTGCAGTAGATGCAATTGGTTCTGCTTGAGTGTATTGATGTTCAATCAAAGATTGTTCAACTTGTTTTGGTTGAACTTGTTCAGGAGCTATCATCTGTATGGGTACTCTGTCATCCATTAGAACTGGTTCTAGATTTTGTTGTTGAATGAACTGAGCCATAAATGGTGTGTAAATTACAGGGACACCAGGCAACTTGTTTGCAGTCCTCAACCTTGTAAAAAGATTCCTTTGAGTGGAAAGAGATCTTGCAATAGGTGAATTTGTAAACAAAATTTTGTGTTCATCAGTTAATTTGTCATCCAAAAACAGAGTTAGAAATCTTGGATAGTAGCAATGAACTGTATGATCCTCTGTAAGACTTCTGCTAGCTAAAGTACCCATTTTCCTAATTATTTCTTTCAAAACTAATTTTCCAAAATTTATCCTCCTGTTATGTGACACAGCAAACCCTATGTTTTGTAAAAGCAGAGGAATGTGGTGAAAACTGTTCTTCAGACACGGAGAAAATACCTTGGCCAGTGTATCAAAGACGTAGTCCCACTCACTTACCAAATGAGTCTTGGACAATTTTACCATATTCAGTTCACCTTGATACTTGATAGTTTGAAAAAATTCTATCAGCTCCTGTGATGTCGGTAATGGATCAAAATTGTCTGTTGGGAAGCCTAGAATCCTGTTCACATCATTTTCTGACACCCAGTAATCTCTGCCTCCAACTTTGAATGCGAAGCAACATAATGTGCTTGTTGAGCAATTTATTGCTGTAGAGTAGAGAGCTTTCAGTGGGTCAATCTTCAGAACAAGGTCCAGTGAAATTGCTGTTTCGATCAACGGATGGTCGTTGAGAAATTGGATCCAAGGAATGAATCTTGGTTCAGGACATCTTGTAGGATCAAAATACCCTACATAATTAGTCTTGCAAATGTCAAAGACAGCGGCCATTTTAATTTTTCTGCGAAACAGACAATGTAATTTATTAGAAAATAAATAGAACAAGTGAAATTAACTAAGTGATCAAAAATTAAGTGATTTATATTTTAGAATTAAAATATATAAAATTTAGAATTTTATATATTAAAATTTTAAATAATAAAAACACCACTAATGATGACTTCATTAATTAAAAAAAAAATAAACTTGGTTCTATTTTATTAACCGATAAAATATAATAAATTTTTAATTTTTAATTAATTAAATAAATTTTATTATTATTATTATTAAAAACAACAAGTGCTCATTAACAACAACTTAACAGTGATTTCATAAACCCATTAATCTGATTAAGTGAAGAACATCTATGGAATCAATTTAAACAACATACGTACGGATTAAAGATGATACATACGAGTCTTGTAAGTATATATATATATATATATATATATATATATATATATATATATATATATATATATATATATATATATATATATATATATATATATAACTGTGACTGATTGAGTAATGAAATTAGAGATAAAGCCGATTAAGATTTAAGTGAAAAGCTAATGAAACAGCCGTTAATAACTTACAAAGGCAACTGATAAATCAAAGAGAAAAAAATGGCAAGTGACTGTTCGTATTTTTCAATAACCAGCAGTAATAGAATGTAGTTGAATGAGGAAGAAGATGAACAACAGAGAATATATACATTCAAATGTCTCGGGGAGACTTTTGAAAGTCGGAGAGACTTTTCAAAAGTCTCGGGGAGACTTTTTAAGGTCGGGGAGACCTTTAAAAGTCTCGAGAGACATTTGATAGATAAATAAAAATACAAAATAAAACTCGGGGAGACTTTTAAAACAAAGGTCTCTGGGAGACTTTTAGCTCGGGGAGACTTTTATTAAAACGCTCGGAGAGACATTTAAGAAGTCTCCCTGGGCTTAAAAAGTCTGCCCGAATTTTTTAAAATAACTAATATAAAACAAATTATATATAATACTTAATGAACTAACTATATATATACATAAATAGACTAATAATATTTATACTTTAGTATTAAATTATTTTCAAGTAAAAATAATTTTTCCAAAATTCTAACTTGTAAAATTATGATTAAATTATTTTTAAAAGATAATAATCTAAAATTAGAATATAGTAGAATACAATTAATATTTGATAAAATAACATTAAATATTATAAAAATATAAAATAAGATAGAGTAAATAATATAAAATATTATAATAATTTACACTAAACACACATTCGAGAACTGGAATTTAGTAAAATAAATTTACAAGTGTTATAACAAATATTCACATAACAAATACTTGAAATTTTATTTAAGAACAAAATGCAGACGTGAACTGGGAGTTAAGATGAAAAACTATTCAGCATCCCAAGTTCACCAACCAACCGGGTGAATGTAGATTCATCGAGTGGCTTAGTAAAAATATCTGCAATTTGTTCTTCTGTGGGTACAAAGTGTAACTCCACAGTACCATTCATAACATGTTCTCGAATAAAATGATACCTGATATCTATGTGCTTTGTCCTCGTGTGTTGTACAGGGTTGTTGGAGATTGCAATGGCACTTGTGTTATCACATAAAATAGGAATTTTATTTAACATAAAGCCATAATCTCTGAGTTGATTCCTTATCCATAAGATCTGAGTGCAACAGCTTCCCGCAGCAATGTACTCAGCCTCTGCTGTAGAATTGGAAACCGTTTGCTGTTTCTTACTGTACCAGGAAATCAATCTTCTCCCTAGGAATTGACAGCTCCCTGAGGTGCTCTTCCTATCAACAACACTACCTGCATAATCAGAATCTGTATATCCTATTAGATTAAAACCAGATTCTTTAGGGTACCAGATACCAAGATTAGGTGTACCCTTAAGATATCTTTAGATTCTTTTCACAGCAACAAGATGAATATCTCTAGGATCCGCTTGGAACCTTGCACATATACAAGTGGCATACATAATATCTGGTCGGCTTGCAGTTAGGTAAAGTAGAGAGCCAATCATACCTCTGTAGCTTGTGATGTCTACCTTTATTGAGTTTTCACATGCTCCAAGCTTGACAGCTGTAGATGAGGGAGTTCTTGCAGATGCTGAATCTTCCATGTGATACTTCTTCAGAAGTTCTTTAAGGTACTTGGACTGACAAATGAATATTCCATCTATTCTTTGACTCACTTGAAGTCCAAGGAAGAATTTCAGCTCTCCCATGAAGCTCATCTCGTACCTACTCTGTATTAACTTAGCAAATCTCTTGCACAAGTTATCATTAGTAGACCCAAATATTATGTCATCAACATATACTTGTACCATTATCAGATCATTATTGTGTTTCTTATAAAATAAGGTTTTATCTATGACTCCTCTAACAAAAGCATTTTCAAGTAAGAATTCTGAAAGAGTGTCATACCATGTTCTGGGCGCTTGTTTGAGACCATAGATAGCCTTGAAAAGAAAATATACAAAGTCCATGTGATCTGGATCTTCAAAGCCTGGGGGCTGTTGTACATATACCTCTTCAGCTAGCTTTCCATTCAGGAATGCACTCTTCACGTCCATTTGATAAACTTTAAAATTGGAGTGAGCTGCGAATGCCAGAAACATCCTGATAGCCTCAAGTCTTGCAACTGGAGCATAGGTTTCATCATAATCAATTCCTTCAGCTTGTGAATAACCTTTTGCAACCAGTCTGGCCTTGTTCCTTATCACAATGCCATCTTCATCCAACTTGTTTCTGAATACCCATCGTGTGCCAATTACAGTCTTGTCCTTCGGTCTGGGTACCAGTTTCCAAACTTCTTGAGATTCAAATTGATTGAGTTCATCTTGCATAGCAATCACCCAATCAGGATCAGACAGTGCTTCTTCTATTTTCTTAGGTTCCATTTCAGATAGGAACCCAGAATAATTGCATTGATTCTGTGTAGCACCTCTTGTTCTAACACCAACATCTGGATCACCAATGATCAGCTCAAAAGGATGAGCTCTACTCCAAATTCTCTGACTTGGCAGATTAGATCTTGATGATTCGCCTTGAATTTCATTGTGATGTTGTGTTTGATTTGCTGATCCTTCATCTCCTCCCCCTGAATTGCTGCTAGGATCTCTTGATGAATCTCCTTGTGTGTTAGTGGTATCTGCAGAGTTACCATTATTTCCACCACTACCACTTAGATCATCAGCATTATTATCATTGTTGTTTCCTGTTGCAGCCTCAGGTTCGTTTTCATCATCTGAGTGTGAGTCTGGAATATTGTTGAACTTAAGAGTTTCAGATGGATCATCATTTTGGATGTTAGGGAATTTTGTGTCATCAAAAGTTACATTGACACTTTCTTTGACATGATGTTGATCAATAATATACACCCTATAAGATCTTCTAGAATAACCAACAAAAATAGCTTCTAGAGCTTTAGCCTCGAACTTTCCAATACGTTCTTCTCCATCTTTAAGTACAAAGCATTTAGCACCAAATACATGAAAGTATTTGAGCGTTGGTTTCTTGTTAGCCATTATTTCGTAGGGTGTCTTCATTAAGTCCTTGTTGATCAGAGTTCGATTCTGGGTATAACATGTAGTATTTACAGCTTCAGCCCAAAAGTACATTGGAAGCCTTGATTCACTCAGCATAGTCCTTGCAGCTTCAATTAATGTACGATTCTTCCTTTCTACAACTCCATTCTGTTGCGGAGTTCTAGGCGCTGAGAATTGTCTAGTTATTCCCTTTTCAGCACAAAAGTCATTCAGAACTGCATTCTTGAATTCAGTTCCATTGTCTGACCTTATAGCTCTAACTGGAAGCTTCGAATCCAACTCAATCATTTTGATATGATCAATCACCATTTGAGGAGTTTCATCCTTTGAGTGCAGGAATAAAACCCATGTATACTTTGAATAGTCATCAACAATCACCAAGGCATATCTTTTATGTGACATTGACATAACATTAACTGGACCAAATAAATCCATATGAATTAATTGCAGTGGTTCAGTAATACTAGATGTGTCAGTGCTTGGATGTGATGCTTTCTTTGCTTTCCCTTTCTGACATGCCTCACAAAGTCCTTCTTGTGTGAATTCCAATTGAGGCAGTCCTCTCACTAATTCTCTTTTGACTAGAGAATTAATAGATTTGAAATTAAGGTGTGAGAGCTTCTTGTGCCATAACCAACTTTCATCTGACGAAGCTTTAGCATAAAAACAATTGACTTCATCTCTGCAACCTGAGTTCAGATCGGCTACGAACAAGTTTCCTTTCCTTACTCCCTGAAGAGCAAGCTTTTCATCCTTCTTGTGAGAAATCAAACACTTCTCCTTCACAAAGGTCACTGTGTATCCCTTGTCACAAAACTGACTGATACTCAGAAGATTGTGTTTGAGACCTTCCACGAAAGATACATTATCAATGATGACATTGCCAGCTTCTAAACAGCCATATCCCTTAGTCATACCCTTGCTGTCATCTCCAAAGGTAACTACTGAGCCAGCTCTCTCAACAACATTTGATAGCAGGGCTCTATCTCCGGTCATGTGTCGTGAGGATCCACTATCGAGAATCCAAATAACCCGGTTCACCTATTTTATGCCCTGCAATTATCAATTGAGTTAGGCCTTCTTCGGAACCCAACATTGATTGGGCCCGGCATATTTGAAAAATTGTCCTTTATCAGGTTTAACAACAGAACCCAACTTGACAAACTCATCTACTACTTTGACTGAACACTTCTCCTTGTAAACAACTTTAACATTTTTGTATACAGGCTTAGGAGAAAATGTCTCCTTCTGTGAAACAGGAGGACTGACAGTCTTTGATCTAGCATGCCTGTGATTTATGTGCTGTCTAGCTGTAGTATTGACATTCATAGCATGCATGCTTTTAAAATATGCAGACATAATATTGAAAGCACATAGCATACAGTTATCTACACCACATGGTTTATGGCATGCATCAATAGTAGGCATTTTATTCACAATAGCAGGAGTCTTAACAGTTTCTACCTTAACTTTATTAACATTTTTAAAGTTCTCAGTAGCATGGAATCTATTGTTCTTATCCCTACTATTAACAAACTTACTAGGTCTGTTATGATTTTTCTTAAGCTCATTAGCACCTAAACCAGGAGTGGATGAACTAGCAGTGTTCACATTTTCTGTTGGTCTTTTAGGTACATATTTAGCTTTTTTTACATTTATTCCTTTTATGTCCCTAACATGTTTTTCCTGTTCTTTCTCTTCCTCTTTAAGGTCTTCAAGTTTAATTTCATAATCCACTATTACACAACTATCAAGAACTGGTTCTGCAATAGGAGTTATGAAAAGAGGTGTCTTAGTGTCCTTAATAACATGTGGAATACCCCTCTCTATAGCACTCTTTTTAAAAGGGGTGATGTTACTAGCCTTTCCTACGGATTTGTTATATTCAAAACCTATCCCAACTTTCCGTTTAATCTCTTGTTGGTCAACTAGGTCTTTCATAACAAATGAAGCAGTTCTATAGGCTTGACACCTGACTTTCTCTTTTTCAATTTTATCCTTTAAAAAAGCTTCAATTTCAACATAGCAGTTGACTCTATTAACTTGAAATGCAACATCTTCAGTTAATTTCTCATTTATAAGTTTCAGCTTTTTCAATTCAGAATTCTCATCTGATAAAACTTGGTTTTTGAGAATTAAGATTTTTATTCGATCTCTAGCATTAGTTAAATCCTCACCTAGCAATTTAAACATTTTAGGACAGCTAGGGTTTACCTCAATTCCTTGATGAGGTGGGGATTGTGATCCTTCAGAAGAAGAAGCCATTAGAGCAAGATTTCCCATATCTTCTTCTTCATCATTGTCAGAATCATCCCAGCTTTTTCCTTCTGCTAAGTATGATCTTCCCTGATGCTTCTTCAGTAGAGCCTCATATTTCTGTTTAAGCTCGTCATATGAATCCTTCTTTCTTTCCTGTTTGGGCTTTCTACAATCTGTAGCAAAGTGTCCCATTTCATTGCAGTTGAAGCAACGAATCTTGCTTCTGTCAACCATCCCTGTCTTGTATCCACCTCTTGTATTGGATGAGCTAGAAGAACCACCTCTCTGAAATCTGTTTGCCATAGGCTTGAATTTGAAATTAGGGTTCCTCCTGAATCTTGTATTTCCAAATTTTCTAGCAATCAGTGCCAGAGATTCATCCTCAAGTTGATCAAGTTCTTCCATTGAGTAGAATTCACTTTCAGATGAATTCATTTGAGTTGTACCAACTTCTGCAACAATACCCTGATCAATGACTTTGACTGAAGAAGATTCAGTCATAGATTCTTTGTATTCTGGTACTTCTGCTACAAGAGCTGTAGACTTGCTGACCACCTTGCCTGTACCATATATTTCTTTCTGTTGAATCTGCTCTAACTCATAGGTCTTTAGTACGCCATAAAGTCTTTCCAATGAAATTTCATTCATGTCCCTTGACTCCCTGATGACAGTAATCCTATGCTCTAAGTGAACTGGCATTGTCAGCAAAAACTTCCTATTGATCTCCTTCTTCGTATAGTGTTTGCCATTGAGATTTAGATCATTTATCAGTTTGTTGTATCTCTCAAAAACATCAGAGATACCTTCTCCAGGATTTGATCTAAAATGCTCATATTGAGACGTTAAGATTTCCAATCTATTCTCCCTCACTTCTTCTGTTCCTTCATTTAGTATCTCTATCGTTTCCCAGATGTGTTTAGCATCTTTGCAATTAACAACATGATTGTACGTTCCGGGATCAAGAGATTCCACCAAAATTAACTGCATGCTGGTGTCCCAAGGAATCCAGTTCCTTTTCAGTATCAGTGTACTCAGAAATTTCTTTATCAAATTGTCTGTGCGGAATAAGTACACCATCTATCATATGCTCAGGAATGATTGTTATTGGAGCAACAACACCGGTCTTCAAAATATCTTTGTACTTAGGATTTGCAGTTCGAAGAAATAGTGTCATCTTCCTCTTCCAAAGATTATAATTATCTTTATCAAATGGAGGAATTTTAATGCTACTCACTCTTTGAGTACTCATTTTAAAATAATAGAAGATTAAAAAGATTTGAGATTTTTAGGAATTAAAGAGATTTCGAATTTTTAAGAAATTAAAAATTTTCGAATTTCTAATAAATAAAAATATTAGGATCTTGATTTTTATGTCAATCAGATGGCTCGGATACCAATTGTTAGGTCCAAATGATTATAGAAGGGGGGGTTGAATACAATCTCTATTAAATATTAATAACTGTTTCGGATAATTTTTGATTAAACAATTTAATTATTATCACGAAATAATAATCAAAGAAACACAGTTCAAGTAAAATACTTGTATTAAACTTGATGGGTGTTACAAGATCAGTTCGAATAAACACTAATAGCTCTTTAGAATTTCTACAGAATATTTAACATGAATGCTCTGTATTTTTTTCTTTTAGCTCGAATAGAATGTTAATAGAAGTAGTAGTAAATACTACTGATCTATCCATCTATTTATAGACAAATCAGATGCTGTGAGACTTTTCTAGCTCGGGAAGACTTCTTTAGTTCAGGAAGACTTTTTAATCTGCTCGCGGAGACTTTTGATTGCTCGGGAAGACTTCTTGAATGCTCGGGAAGACTTCTATTGCTGGAAGACTTTTAATTATCTCGGGGAGACTTTTGAAATGCCTCAGGAAGACATTTCAAATGTCTTCCCGAGTTAACAGCTGCCGACCTGCTTTGTTAATTTGAGATGTATATCTTTTTATTTTAATTTAAATTCTATTACTTTTATTATATATCTTATAAATTAAATTAATTCACTTTGAATTAATCTAATTAAATAGGATACATAATAAATTATCTTTTTGATAATAGAATTAAATTAAAGACTTCTTCATTCTAAAATAATTCTAAATTAATTAATTTCTTAATTAATTCTGATTGAATTAATTTATCAATCAAATTAACTAAATAATTTAATTAATTAATAGAGAATTAAGTTAAAGTCTTGACTGCATAACCCTTGTTGATACATTTCCAAGTCTTTTGTCTTCACATCAGTGTTTCTAGCTGACCACTTCTTCTGTAATAAAGAACTTTCTCTGTATTTTGTCAACACTCCGTGTACTGTCTGGTTCACGAGTGGTTCACAACAAATAAAACTCTTCACTTTACTTTTAATAATGTGGCTCGCTTCTTCTCCTTCTGACTTGACTATCTTCATTGTCACATAAATTAAAATCTTCTGACACTGTGGCTTCTTCAAACTTAAATACTCCACTGAGGCATGATCAATTAAATTGAGCTTCTTTCAATGCAGAATTACTTAAAGTCTGTAGATTAACTTTGATCTTCTTTTTCTTGTCAGATAATACTTGTTGAAGATTCCTGTGACAGATAATATATTTACTTACAAATTATCTATGTTTGAGTTGAGTTGTCATCTCGCTAAACAAATAGGCTTCTAAACATATGCCTTTCATTTACTGTAAAACAATAGTGAGAGAGAGGATCAGTTGAATCAAGCTTTAATTGCTGTATTTATTGTTCAACTGATCATGATGCTTTTATGAATGTTGTAGCAAATCCTTCAATGAATATAAAGATATATTCTTGAAATTCTGTGTCATCATTTATTACCTGCATATTTGTATATTCTCTCATTACTTTTAAAAAGTTGTATTCACCCCCCCCCCTCTACAACACTTTGGACCTAACATTATGTTGCTGACGTCATCAGAGAATGTAGAAGCTGTCAAGACAGAGTTTACTCAAGATAGAGTTTACTCAAGGCAGAGTTTATCAACATCAGAGTTTATCAGATAAGGAAACAGACAAATCAGAATATGATTTAGATAAGCGAAGAAGGAAATCAAAATACAAGCCAATTACCTTATGGAAGCTTTTTCTTATCATGATCTGTTTTGTAATTGTATTGTAGCTGTGTCTATATAAACACAGAATAGGTTAACATTATTTGAAACATTCGAGTATTATCTTTTTCATAACCTAGCAGCTCTTAAGAACATTATTCTTGAGAGAGTTTTGTATTCACGTTTATTATTAATACAAAGCAGTATTTCTTTTTACATACTTGTGTTCTTGATCGATTTACTGGTACTATTACATTCAACCCCCCTTCTGTAATAGACTATTCTCTTGGAAATAATTGGTATCAGAGCTGACAGTTAATTACAACTGAAAGATCATAATAAATATGTCTGGAAACAAGTATGAAAGCATAAGGATCCCAATACTGAAGAAGGCTGAATACCCTACATGGAGGGTGAAGATGTTGATGTTCTTGGAAGCAACTGATCCTGAATATTTAGACAGAATCAATGAAGGTCAGTATCTACCAACCAAACTGGTGCCATCCATAATTATGGAATGAAGACAAATTCCTAAGTTTTACACCTTGAAGGACAAGAAGGAATGGACCAATGAAGAAAAACAACAAGTCTTGAAAGATGCAAAGGTAAGGAATATTTTGCATAATAGTCTTGACTCTGGGATGTCCAACAGGGTAATTGCATGTAAAACTGCAAAAGAAATCTGGGATGCACTAGAGGTTCAATGCCAAGGAACCAAGGAAATTAAGAAGAACAGAAGATCTGTGCTTATTCAAGAATATGAATATTTTGAGGCAAAACAGAATGAATCCCTCACAGATATCTATGACAGATTTTTAACTCTGTTGAATAACTTGGCTTTGGTGGATAAAGTATATGACAATTAAGATTCAAACACCAAGTTCCTTAGAGCTCTTCCTGAAGAATGGGATCTACAAACATTCTTAATAAGAGACAAGGCTGATTTAGATGAGATGTCTCTTAATGAAGTCTATGGAAGGCTGAAGACTCATGATCTGGAATTACAGCAAAGAAAGAACAGGAAAAGTAGCAAGGCAAAGTCTGTTGCCTTGAAAGTTGAGGCCAAGGTTGAAGAACCAAAAGAAAAAGTCCTAAAAGCCTCAATAAGAAAAGGAAAAGCTATAGTAATTAAGGAAAGCAATGAATCAGAGTTTGAGGCAAACTCTGATGCAAACTCTGATGCAAAAGCTAGGTAAACTCTGACCATTCTCAAAATCAACATCAGGCAAAAGAGAACTGAAACAGATTATGCTTGAGTCCTTCAACCAGAGCTACATTCTCAATGATGACATTTCCAATCACAATATTGCCATATCCCAGTGTTCTTCCTATGTTGCCATCTCCATAAGATACTGTTGGGCCAGCCTTCTCCTCAAACTCTGCAACCACAAACACTGATCACTCAAACTCTGATAAATCAAACTCTGAGTATATTAACTCTGAGTCATCAAACACTGATGGAAGCACAACTTCAGGGGGAGGATCAGTATTTACTAAGGAATCATTCTATGAAGGCACAAATTGTGGGGGAGCATCTAGTTCAAGAAATCTTCCACATCCAAGGAAATGGACCAAAGATCACACACCTGACTTAATTATTGGTGATCTAGAAAGTGGAGTAAAGACAAGGAAAGCTACTCAAAATGAATGTTTATTTCATAGTTTTCTTTCTCAAACAGAACCAAAGAAGGTTGAAGATGCTTTGAAGGATGCAGATTGGGTCACTGTAATGCAGGATGAATTGAATGAGTTTGAAAGAAATGAAATTTGGACCCTTGTTCCAAGGCCAAAGAACAGATCAGTTGTTGGCACAAAGTGGGTGTTTAGAAACAAGACAGACTCTGATGGAATCATAACAAGGAATAAAGCAAGACTAGTTGCCAAAGGTTATTCTCAACAAGAAGGTATTGATTATGATGAAACCTTTGCACCAGTAGCTAGACTTGAAGCAATCAGAATTTTTCTTGCCTATGCTGTACACATGAAATTCAAGGTCTATCAGATGGATGTTAAAAGTGCATTTTTAAATGGAGAACTTGAAGAGGAGGTATATGTTGAACAACCACCTGGCTTTGTCAATCCAAAGTTGAAAGGCATATGTCAAGACCTATTTGTAATTAGTAGATGACAACTCAACTCATGTAAGAAATTAAAGTAAGTAATAAATTCTGATGATGGAATCAAATCGAAGAATGTCAACTAGACACAAAGAATCAACTTGTCAGAAGAATTATAATGAAGTTGCTACTCTACACCGGAAGAAGTTCATTTATATGTTCAAGCGTCGGAGAAAAATAGAGAAGCAGTTGTTCAGAAGATTCTAAGTGGCTACTACAGAAGATTCCAGAAGAAGAATGAAGACAGTGAAGCAGAAGAAGAACAGAAGACCACAGCTTAATGTTAAAGATGAAGAATATTTATTATAGTATGACATAAATGAACCAGACAGTACATTTATGTGTCAACTAAAATAATAAATATTCATCATCTAGCTCAAGTGGTTTTATGACAAAAGACACAACGAAGACTGGAAGACTTCAAGACTGATAGCACGGTAATACAAGACGAAATAGTATTTTAATTCTACTATCAAATGTTAATTGATTATTTAATTTATCTAATTAAATTAATTCAAGTTGAATTTAATTTAATTTGTAAATTAACTAATTAATTTAAGTAGAATTAATTTATTATAAAAGATATGACTTAATATGACTTTTAATATAATTCAAATGACTAATAAATAAGTCATACCGACTGTTTATTAATAAGTCATACCGAATTATATTAATAAAAGTCATACCGAAGCTGTTAAAGAAAAGTCATACCGGAGCAGCCGACTGATAAGTCATACCGAAGCTGTTAAAGAAAAGTCATACCGGAACAGCCGACTGATAAGTCATACCGAAGCTGTTAAAGAAAAGTCATATCGGAACAGCCGACTGATAAGTCATACCGAGCTCAGTGGATAAGTCATACCGAGATTTCTGTGCTCAAAAGGTTATACTGAACCTATTTTGTTTAATTAAAATAAGTCATACCGATTTATTTTAATTAGATAAAATCTGAATATGACTTTAAATAAGTCATACCGAGATTCAGTAAGTCATACCGACCATTCAGAAGTCATACCCAGTTTTTAAATGTCATACAAGGGTTAAAATAAGTCATACATACTTATTTTCTTGAAATTAAGTCATACGGAAAAAGGTCATACCAGCCTTTTTCAAATCTCTATAAATATGAGATCAGCCTTCACTTTTTTAAGAAGTTCAACTTGTTAGAAGTTAAGAAAATCAGATCAAATTCAGTAATTTATCTGCATTTTAATATTCACAGATTTCTGTGCTGAGTTTGAATATAATTGATTAAACACGAACACTTCATGTCGAATTCGTTCTAGACTTTTTATCAATTATATAACTGTTTTCTAAATATTAATTTTGTAATACTAATCAAGTTAAAATTATATCTTTCACTTGAACAGTATTTCATTCTAATTAATATTTCGCGAGTAATTAAAATAATATTTTTAATCCAAATTATTCCGCGATTAATTTTCAGATATTGTATTCAACCCCCCTTCTACAATATCAGGGACCAACAATTGTTATCAGAGCTGGTTGATATTTTTCATATCAGATCCAAATCAAATTCCGCGAACTCATACAGATCTCAAAAATTATTTTAAATTCGAAATAATTTTTTATTCGAAATAAATTTTTTTCCGAAAAATTATTTTTGATCAAAAATTATTTTAAGTCAAAAATTAAAATATTTTTTGAAACAATTAATTTTTAATCTTATTTAAAGATGAGTACTCAAAGAGTTAGTAGCATTAAAATTCCACAATTTGATAAAGACAATTATAATCTGTGGAAGAGAAAGATGACCTTGTTTCTTCGAGCTGCAAATCCCAAGTACAAGGATATTTTAAAAACTGGTGTTGCTGTTCCAATAAATATCTTTCCTGAGCATATGGAAGATGGTGTACTCATTCCGCACAGACAAGTTGAAAAAGATATTTCTGAGTACACTGAGACAGAAAAGGAACTGGATACATTGGACACCAGTCTGCAGTTAATTTTAGTGGAATCTCTTGATCCCGGAATGTACAATCATGTTGTTAATTGTAAAAATGCTAAACACATTTGGGAAACGATAGAGATACTAAATGAAGGAACAGAAGAAGTAAGGGAGAACAGATTGGAAATCTTAACGTCTCAATATGAGCATTTTAGATCAAATCCTGGAGAAGGTATCTCTGAAGTTTTTGAGAGATACAACAAGCTGATAAATGATCTAAATCTCAATGGCAAACAATATACGAAGAAGGAGATCAGTAGGAAGTTTTTGCTGACAATGCCAGTACACCTAGAGCACAGGATAACAGCCATCAGAGAGTCAAGGGACATGAATGAAATTTCTTTGGAAAGACTTTATGGCATTCTGAAGACCTATGAGCTAGAGCAGATTCAACAGAATGAAATATATGGTACAGGCAAGGTGGTCAGCAAGTCTACAGCTCTTGTAGCAGAAGAACCAGAGTACAGAAAAGCTAAGACTGAATCTTCTTCAGTCAACATCATTGATCAGGGTATTGTTGCAGAAGTTGGTGCAACTCTAGTGAATTCAACTGATAGTGAATTCTACTCAATGGAAGAACTCGATCAACTTGAGGATGAATCTCTGGCTCTGATTGCTAGAAAATTTGGAAATACAAGATTCAGGAGGAACCCTAGTTTCAAATTCAAGCCTATGGCAAACAGATTTCAGACAGGTGGTTCTTCTAGCTCATCCAACACAAAAGGTGGATACAAGACAGGGATGGTAGACAGAAGCAAGATCCGTTGCTTCAACTGCAATGAAATGGGACACTTTGCTACTGATTGTAGAAAGCCCAAGCAGGAAAGAAAGAAGGATTCATATGACGAGCTCAAACAGAAATATGACACTCTACTGAAGAAGCATCAGGGAAAATCATACTTAGCAGCAGGAAAAAGCTGGGATGATTCCGACAATGATGAAGAAGATCAAATGGGAAATCTTGCTCTAATGGCCTCTTCTTCTAAAGGATCACAATCTCCACCTCGACAAGGAATTGAGGTAAACCCTAGCTGTCCTAAAATGTTTAAATTGATAGGTGAGAATTTAATTGATGCTAGAGATCGAATAAAAGTCTTAATTCTCGAAAACAAAGTTTTATCAGAGGAGAATTATGAATTGAAAAAGCTGAAACTTATTAATGTTAAACTAACTGAAGATGTTGCATTTCAAGTTAATAGAGTCAACTGCTATGTTGAAATTGAAGCTTTTTTGAAAGATAAAATTGAAAAAGAAAAGGTCTGGTGTCAAGCCTATAGAACTGCTTCATTTGTTATGAAAGATCTAGTTGACCAACAAGAGATCAATCGGAAAGTTGGAATAGGTTTTGAATATAATGAATCAGTAGGAAAGCTTAGTAACATCACCCCTTTTAAAAAGACTGCTATAGAGAGGGGTATTCCACATGTTATTAAGGACACCAAGAAACCTCTTTTCATAACTCCTATTGCAGAACCAGTTCTTGATAGTTGTGTAATAGTGGATTATGAAATTAAATGGGAAGACCTTGAAGAGAAGAAAAGAGAAGAACAGACTAGGGACATAAAAGGAATAAATGTCCAGAAAGCTAAATATGTACCTAAAAGACCAATCGAAAATGTGAACTCTGCTAGTTCATCCATTCCTGGTTTAGGTGCTAAGAACTTAAAGAATAACTTGAACAGACCTAACAATAAGTTTGTTAGAAGTAGGGATAGTAACAACAGATGTCATTCTACTGAAAACTTTAAATCTGCTGATAAAGTTAAAGTAGAAATTGTTAAAACTCCTACTACTGTGAATAACATGCGTGCTATTGATGTATGCCATAAACCTTGTGGTATGTTAAATTGTATGTTATGTGCTTTTAATGCTATGACTGCTTATTTCAAACGCATGACTGCTAATAAAAAGAACATGACACCGAGACAATACATCAATAATAAATTTGCAAAATCCAAGACTGCGATTCCTTCACCTGTCAAGAAGGAAAAATATATTCCTAAGTCTAAACAAACAGTTGTTAAGACTGTTTATAGGAAAGTAAGTACAGTCAAGGTGGATGCAGCTGTTGTTCGAAAAGGATCTGTTGTCAAAGCTGACAAAGGTCAATTCTTTAAGTATGCCGGGCCCAATCAATTTTGGGCTCCGAAGATAATCTAATCCGTTTGATATGTGCAGGGAGTTAAACAGGAAAACCGGGTTGTTTGGATCCTAGACAGCGGATCGTCAAGGCATATGACCGGAGATAGAGCCCTGCTATCAGACGTGGTTGAAAGAGCTGGCCCAATCGTCACCTTTGGAGATAACAGCAAAGGAATGACTACGGGATATGGCAAGTTAAATACTGGAAATGTTATCATTGAAAACGTCTCTTTGGTGGAAGGACTTAAGCACAATCTACTCAGCGTCAGTCAATTCTGTGATAAAGGTTACAAAGTGAATTTTATCAAGGAGGAGTGCTTAATAGCTCATTCTAAAGAAGACAGACTAGCCTTGCGTGGAGTAAGGAAAGGAAACTTGTACGTAGCTGATTTCAACTCGGGAACTAAAGCTGAAGCAAACTGTTTTTATTCAAAAGCTTCATCAGAAGAAAGTTGGCTATGGCACAAGAAACTCTCACACCTGAATTTCAAAACAATGAACTCTCTAGTCAAGAGGGATTTGGTGAGAGGACTGCCTCTGATGGAATTTACACAAGAAGGCTTGTGTGAGGCATGTCAGAAAGGGAAGTTAAAAAGAGCAACTCACAAAGGCACAGACACTACATATATTATTGAACCACTGCAGCTGCTTCACATGGATTTATTTGGTCCAGTAAATATTCTGTCTATGTCAAGGAAGAGATATGCCTTAGTGATTGTAGATGACTTCACAAAGTACACGTGGGTTTTATTCTTGAACTCTAAGGATGAAACTCCACAGTTGGTGATTGATCATGTAAAATTGATTGAGTTAGATTCAAAGCTACCTGTCCGGGCAATCAGATCAGATAATGGAACAGAATTCAAGAATGAAATTCTAAATAGCTTCTGCTCAGACAAAGGGATAACAAGACAATTCTCAGCACCAAGAACTCCGCAACAGAATGGAGTAGTAGAAAGGAAGAATCGAACCTTGATTGAAGCTGCAAGAACAATGTTAAGTGAATCAAGGTTGCCTATCTACTTCTGGGCTGAAGCAGTGAACACGGCTTGTTATACCCAGAATCGAACTTTAATCAACAAGGATCATATGAAGACACCCTACGAATTAATGGCTGGCAAGAAACCAACACTCAAATACTTTCATGTATTTGGAGCCAAATGTTTTGTGCTAAAAGATGGAGATGAACATCGTGGCAAATTCGAGGCCAAGGCACATGAAGCAATTTTTGTCGGCTACTCAAAAAGAGCATATAGGGTGTACATAATTGATCAGCACCAAGTAAAAGAAAGTGTCAACGTATCATTTGACGACACTAAACTCCCAAGCATCCAAACTGAAGATCCTTCTGAGTCATTAAAATTTGACAATCATCCAGACTCAGATTCGGATAATGAAGAAGAGCCTGAGGTTGCAACAGGAAATAATGATGACAACAATGATGGTAATGATCCAGGTAATAGTAGTGGAAACAATGGAAACACTGGAGATACTACTAATACCAGTGGTGGATCAACAAGTCATCCAGGCAGCAACTCAAGGGGAGATGAAGGATCAACTGGCACAACACAACATCACAATGAATATAGAGGCGAATCATCAAGATCAAACCTTCCAAGGGAAAGGATATGGAGCAAAGATCATCCCTTTGAATTGATCATAGGTGATCCAGATGTTGGTGTTAGAACCAGAAGTGCAACTTCAAATGAATGTTTATTTTCGGTTTTTCTATCTCAAGAAGAACCAAAGAAAATTGAAGATGCTCTAACTGATCCAGATTGGGTTCTTGCCATGCAAGAAGAACTCAATCAGTTCGAAAGGCAAGAAGTATGGACACTGGTACCCAGGCCTAAAGATAGATCTGTTATTGGCACGAAATGGGTATACAGGAACAAGTTAGACGGTGATGGCATTGTTACAAGGAACAAGGCCAGACTGGTGGCAAAGGGTTACTCCCAGGAAGAGGGAATTGATTATGATGAGACCTACGCACCAGTTGCAAGACTTGAAGCCATCAGAATATTTCTGGCATTCGTAGCACATTCCAATTTTAAAGTCTATCAAATGGATGTGAAGAGTGCATTTCTGAATGGAAAGATAGAAGAGGAAGTATATGTGGAACAGCCCCCTGGCTTTGAAAATCCAGAGTTTGCTGATTTTGTATACTTCTTATTCAAAGCCCTCTATGGACTCAAGCAAGAACCAAGCACATAGACATAAGGTATCATTTTATCCGAGAGCATGTCATGAACGGAACTGTGGTGTTACATTTTGTACCCACAGAAGATCAAATTGCCGACATCTTCACAAAACCACTTGATGAATCCACTTTCTCTAAGTTCGTTAGTGAGTTAGGGATGTTAAACATGAACTAATTATTGTATATTTATTTACAAACACTGTAAATACACTGTATATATTCCTTAAAAATTTATCAAAAACAAACAAACAAATTGAAAAAGAAAACTCAAAAAGATTTTCCTTATTTTGTACAGTTGTTATTTAATTGGCATCTTTACTGTAAATATATTTTATATTATGTTTGTTTTCCAACGCTTAGTATATATTGTTTATATTTTTTTTCAACAATTGGTATCAACAATTAGTATATAAGTATGTATAGTTTTATTTGTTTTTCAACTTTGGCATCCTTATTTTTATTATTTTTATGTTTATTTCTATATAAATATGCGCTGATTATTCTCAAGTCTCTTTTGAGAAGTAG
Source organism: Oenanthe sinensis (assembly GCA_028671895.1). NCBI lineage: Eukaryota > Viridiplantae > Streptophyta > Magnoliopsida > Apiales > Apiaceae > Oenanthe > Oenanthe sinensis. The sequence continues at coordinate 27,969,157 of CM053799.1, read as the reverse complement.
GAAAGATCTATGAGCTTGATCATCCAATTGTTTCTGATAGTGAGATCCTAATCATTGGCATCAATCTCTATCCAAGATCTTAGAACCAAACACACAAACACAATCACATCCATCTCTCTAACCATTAAACAGAATACCTATTTGTTCAAAATGAGGGAGTCAATGCCTTGATTGCATTTGATAAGGTTGGTAATGTGAGTGAACCAACAGCTTTGTCTTCAGAAAGGTGTTTCATATATATAAACTGAGACAACTGTTAGCTCATCTATGTTCTCTCAAAAGGATACAGACTTGGAAAAGGCAAAACTGTTACTAGGTTCATTCTCTCAACAGAGTGAGTCTATTGAATTCAGCCTGTCAGCCAAGGCTATCAGCAAAGAGTTAATTTCATCTGACATTTTTCAAGAAACCACAAATATTGTCTTATTTTTAGGACCAACAATGGACAACAATTGGTATCCGTTGATGAGTATGTATCCGTTGATGAGTTCTCGATTGATAAATATCAGTTGATGACTTGAGTTCTCGATTGATAAATATCAGTTGATGACTTGAGTTCTCGATTGATAAATATCAGTTGATGACTTGAGTTCTCGATTGATAAATATCAGTTGATGACTTGAGTTCTCGATTGATAAATATCAGTTGATGACTTGAGTTCTCGATTGATAAATATCAGTTGATGACTTGAGTTCTCGATTGATAAATATCAGTTGATGACTTGAGTTCTCGATTGATAAATATCAGTTGATGACTTGAGTTTTCGATTGATAAATATCAGTTGATGACTTGAGTTCTCGATTGATAAATATCAGTTGATGACTTCTCGATCAATGGACCAACTCAATTGGCATTTTGGACCAACAATTTAAGAACTTCTTGGGACCAAAAGGGACCAAGAAAGAACAATTGAAATGTCACAGGAAGGATGAATTGACGGTAGCAATTTTTCTAAACTTCCATATCAAGGAAGGAAGAATGATTGATGATTCTAACTGAATCAACATGCCTTCACAGGCGTCAGGAGGAAACTTGGATCATTTGCTACATTATAGATCCTTGTCTCCCTTCCCAGATGGAACATATCTGGATTCCTAACGGAATAGATCATCTAAGATGATCAGCAACTCACTGAATCTATTTCTGAAGCAATTCAGTTTTTTAAAGTCAAAATGTTTTTATAGATTCAATTGAGGACGGGGATTTGCGAAACCCCATTGAACCACCAGTGACCTCTCTTGAAGGGGCTATGGTGATCTTTCTTGCAGGTACAGAAGGCTGAGTCATCTGTACTGAGAGAGATATAGTGATGTGAGAAAAGAGTAAAACACAAGTAAGGAAGAGTGAAAATATATATTCTATGAGTGAAACACTTAGAGAGTATATGAGCGAAACACTTGTGAGGAACACAAAGTAAAATCACACACTAGCACACTTACCGAATCTCTTTCCCCATTCCCTGTTACAGATTTCAAATGTTACTTAACCAAGGTGGAAATTTCTTCAGAAGAGGACCAACAATTGTTACCTATCTACAATTGGGGGAGAATTATTAAGAGGATTACTCAACTAAGGGGGAGAATTATTAAGAGGATTACTCCAAAATGTTAAAGTGTTCAACTAAGGGGGAGTAGATCAAAAGGGGAGAAGTAAACAAAGGCTTTTGCCAGAAGAGGATTACTCAATGGTTGAACAAGAAAAAGGGGTATATAACAACATGCTTGGATTCTATTCCATTTGATTTTAGAAGATTCTTGTAAATATGATTAACCGGATTTTCTAAAATGCATAACATGTCATAGTTTGCATTTTTTATATCTGCGATGGTTTAATGCTGTATGTATGCCATGTTTGTTACCTCTATTAAAATGGTTGGATAATTCAAGTAAGGGGAAATTAAATTCACCTTTGAAGAGAAGGGAAGACAGGAGTTGGAGAAATAGAGGAGAAGTGGTAAGAAGAGAACAGACATCATCTCTGACATCCTAAGGGGGAGTAGTGATGAGTCTGAGAAATGAAGATAATACTACATGTATAATATGTTCAGTGCTAGAGGAACAAACATCTTTCATTTCAGTTACTCAAAGAAATCTGGAAATGTGTATATATGATCCAGAGAACAATTTATTTACTTACAGTTCTTAAATGTCATATTAGTTTCTTAGTTGTTAGTTGAGTTATCCTCTAGGAATTTGTGTGTTAAATGTTTAACAACAAATAGGGGGAGATTGAAAGGCATATGTCAAGGCCTATTTGTAATTAGTAGATGACAACTCAACTCATGTAAGAAATTAAAGTAAGTAATAAATTCTGAGGAAGGAATCAAATCGAAGAATGTCAACTAGACACAAAGAATCAACTTGTCAGAAGAATTATAATGAAGTTGCTACTCTACACCGGAAGAAGTTCATTTATATGTTCAAGCGTCGGAGAAAATTAGAGAAGCAGTTGTTCAGAAGATTCAGAAGATTCTAAGTGGCTACTACAGAAGATTTCAGAAGAAGAATGAAGACAGTGAAGCATAAGAAGAACAGAAGACCACAGCTTAATGTTAAAGATGAAGAATATTTATTATAGTATGACATAAATGAATCAGACAGTACATTTGTGTGTCAACTAAAATAATAAATATTCATCATCTAGCTCAAGTGGTTTTATGACAAAAGACACAACGAAGACTGGAAGACTTCAAGACTGATAGCACGGTAATACAAGACGAAATAGTATTTTAATTCTACTATCAAATGTTAATTGATTATTTAATTTATCTAATTAAATTAATTCAAGTTGAATTTAATTTAATTTGTAAATTAACTAATTAATTTAAGTAGAATTAATTTATTATAAAAGATATGACTTAATATGACTTTTAATATAATTCAAATGACTAATAAATAAGTCATACCGACTGTTTATTAATAAGTCATACTGAATTATATTAATAAAAGTCATACCGAAGCTGTTAAAGAAAAGTCATACCGGAGCAGCCGACTGATAAGTCATACCGAAGTTGTTAAAGAAAAGTCATACCGGAACAGCCGACTGATAAGTCATACCGAAGCTGTTAAAGAAAAGTCATACCGGAACAGCCGACTGATAAGTCATACCGAGCTCAGTGGATAAGTCATACCGAGATTTCTATGCTCAAAAGGTCATACTGAACCTATTTTGTTTAATTAAAATAAGTCATACCGATTTATTTTAATTAGATAAAATCTGAATATGACTTTAAATAAGTCATACCGAGATTCAGTAAGTCATACCGACCATTCAGAAGTCATACCCAGTTTTTAAATGTCATACAAGGGTTAAAATAAGTCATACAGACTTATTTTCTTGAAATTAAGTCATACCAGCCTTTTTCAAATCTCTATAAATATGAGATCAGCCTTCACTTTTTTAAGAAGTTCAACTTGTTAGAAGTTAAGAAAATCAGATCAAATTCAGTAATTTATCTGCATTGTAATATTCACAGATTTCTGTGCTGAGTTTGAATATAATTGATTAAACACGAACACTTCATGTCGAATTCGTTCTAGACTTTTTATCAATTATATAACTGTTTTCTAAATATTAATTTTGTAATACTAATCAAGTTAAAATTATATCTTTCACTTGAACAGTATTTCATTCTAATTAATATTTCGCGAGTAATTAAAATAATATTTTTAATCCAAATTATTCCGCGATTAATTTTCAGATATTGTATTCAACCCCCCTTCTACAATATCAGGGACCAACAAAAGTATCCAAATCATATCTACAGACTGGATAAAGCCTTATATGGACTCAAACAAGCACCAAGGGTCTGGTATGAAACTCTGGCTCTATTTCTACTTGAAAGTGGTTTCACAAGAGGTACAATTGATAAAACCTTGTTTTATAGAACTCAAGGTAAAGATTTATTGTTGGTTCAAATATATGTTGATGATATCATATTTGGTTCCACTAATGAAAAACTCTGTGAAAGATTTTCAAAGCTGATGCAGTCCAGGTATCAAATGAGCATGATGGGAGAATTGAGTTGTTTTCTAGGATTGCAAGTCAAACAGACTGATGAAGGAATTTTCATTAATCAGTCTAAATACACAAAGAATCTACTCACTAAATTTCAAATGCAAGACTCTACATCTGCTACAACTCCAATGGCTACTGCAACTAAGCTTGACCAAGACACTGGAGAGCCTGTAGACAATACAACATATAGAGGAATGATTGGCTCTCTTCTCTATTTAACTGCAAGTAGGCCTGATATCATGTTTGCTACCTGTCTATGTGCTAGATTTCAAGCAAATCCAAGGGAACCTCATCTGATTGCTGTTAAAAGAATTTTTAGATATCTCAAGGGCACTATGAATCTTGGCTTATGGTATCCTAGAGAGTCTGATTTTAAACTAATAGGTTATTCAGATGCTGATTTTGCAGGATGCAAGATTGACAGAAAAAGTACAAGTGGTGGCTGTCAATTTTTAGGTGGAAGGATTGTCTCATGGCAAAGCAAGAAACAGAAATCAATTTCAACATCTACAGCAGAGGCTGAATATATTGCTGCAGGAAGCTGCTGTGCACAAATTTTATGGATGAGAAATCAATTGCTAGACTATGGTTTAGACTTTTCCAAAATTCCTATTTATTGTGATAACCAAGTGCTATTGCAATGACAGGAAATCCAGTTCAACATTCTCTAACAAAGCACATCAGTATCATATATCACTTCATAAGGGAACATGTGGAGGAAGAAACTATTGAAATGCATTTTGTGTTAGTATTGGTGTCCTAGAGACAATACTTTTAATGTTTTATTGAAAACAATTAAGGATTATGTTTTATGTGATTATTTAATTATTATTTATTATGTCTTTATTTACTGCGTTATAAATTGAAAGGATAATAAATGTCCTTGGAATATTAATACGTAATATATATCTTTAAGTATGTGACTTAAAAATGAGATTATATGAATAGTATTTTATTCCTAAAATTCCCTAGTCAAGTATTATTATTTAAGGACAATAATAATGCAATAAGACTAGTATGTTTGTTGACGGATGACCACATCTCATTGGTCATAGGTATGGTGATACTAAAGTCAAGAACATAAGTGTATGTATCAATACATGACACTGGAAAGACCCGCCATGAGAGTCTACATGTTAATAAGTGTCATAAGAAATCTCACTGTGATAATGATGTAATGATCCTCTGACTTGAAATTATTATATTTCTATACGAGAATTAATATACTTTGATTACACTCAAAGTTACCTTTAACCGGGTAATGATAAAGGTGTACATTGGGTATGCTATGAATCGTATGAGGAATATGAATGATAGATATAGGATTTAACCCTCCAATTCTAGGAGTGATATTATTGGCCTCTTGATTGAGTGAGACTATGAAATGCATGGCCATACTCAAATATTGATTTATTTAAATAGTCTACTCATTGATCAAGGAAACCGAGATTAAACGTTGAAGAGGATGACACTATACATGCCTCGAGTTTGATCTATAATATAAGGTTAAAGGGATTATATTACATGGAACATTATTCACGAAAGGTTTAATTGAATCACCAATTATTATTGTTACTTGGGTAGCAATGATGTATTACTAGATGCCGCTCATTGTTTATAATTTTATTATTAGATAATAAAATTATTACCAACGTAATAATAACCTAAAGGGTCACACACAAAGAACGTCAACACGGAGGTTTATTTAAATTACGAATTTAAATATATTATTGTTTATTCGAATTTAATTATTGAATTAATTAAGTGGGACTTGATTAATTATATTAGAATTCGGATTTAATAAGTATTATTATTATTCGAATTTAATTATTGAATTAATTAAGTGGGACTTGATTAATTATATTAGAATTCAGATTTAATAATAATAATAATCCAAAGTCATAATGGGTTTTGGAAACCACATGGATTAGGGTTAGGCCCAAAATCTCTCTCTCCCCTATATATACATAATGATGTATAGTATTAGGATTTAATCATCAAATTTTTTTTTTAGAGAAAAATCCTAGCTTCTCAACATCAAGAGAGGCTAGAGAAAGAGAGAGAGAGACAAACAATTCGGCTAGTACCGACTCCGGTGATCGTAGGACGATCGGACGTTCGTGTGGACTTCTTTAGAGAGCAAATCTTTGCAACAAAGGATTGCTGTGATTCATCTTTCTGGACCTCCATTAAATAGCATACGAAAGCTTTGTTAAGGTACATACTTCTTCACCATAATCATCCAACGTTATACATGGATCCTGCGATTGCGTTTCGATTTTTTTTATTTTTACGTTAATTCCGCTGCGTTTTCATGCTCGAAACCCTTCAATGGCATCAGAGCTACGTGTATAATGGGATGATTTGGTTATGTGTTTAACAGTTTTTCGATGTATGTAAACATATATATGATATGCCATGACTATATATTGATATATATGTTTTATATGATTTTGAATATATGATATTCATGTTGTTAGTAATTGTGCTCTAGAGACAATACTTACAATATTTTAAGGAAAATATTTATTATTAAGGATTATGTTTTATTGATTATTATTTATTTATTATGTTTTATTTACTGCGTAATAAATTGAAAGCATAATAAATGTCCTTGGAATTTTGATACGTATTATATATCTTTAAGTATGTGACTTAAAAAATGAGATTATATGAATAGTATCTTATTCCTAAAATTCCCTAGTCGAGTATTATTATTTAAGGACAATAATAATGCACAAAGACTAGTATGTTTCTTGACAGATGACCACATCTCATTGGTCATAGGTATGGGGATACTAAAGTCAAGACCATAAGTGCATGTATCAATGCATGGCACTGGAATGACCCGCCGTGAGATTCTACATATTAAGTAAGTGTCATAAGTAATTCTCACTGTGATAATGGTGTAATGATCCTTAGACCTGAAATCATTATATTTCTATACGAGAATTAATATACTTTGATTACATTAAAAGTTACCTTTGACCGGGTGATGATAAAAGTGGACATTGGGTATATTATGAATCGTATGAGAAATATGAATGATCTAGATGGGATTTAATCCTCCTAATTTTAGGAGTGATATTATTGGTCTCTTGTTTGAGTGAGACTATGAAATGCACGGCCGTGCTCAAATGTTGATTTAATTTTAATAGTCTACTCATCGATCAAGAAAATAAAGATTAAATTATGAAGAGGATGACACGAGACATGCCTTGAGTTTAATCTATAATATCAAGATTAAAGGGATTATATTACATGGAACATTATTCACGAAAGGCTTAATCGAATCACCGATTTATTATTATTACTTGGGTAGCAATGATGTATTACTAGATGCCGCTTATTGTTTACAATTTTAATTAGATATTAAAATTGTTGCCAACGTAATAATAACCTACAGGGTCACACACAAAGAACGCTTGAAGGAGAAATAATTTAAATTATGAATTTAAATTAAATAAGTAATTTATTTTATTTATGATATTAATTAAGTATGACTTAATTAATTATATAAATAGAATAAATGAATTACTTAAACTAATTCCAAAATTAATAATTAATTAATTAAGTGAGACTTAATTAAATAATTTAGAATTTTGGATTAGTATTAATTATAATTGGATTATAATTAGAAAACTTATTCCTCTCTCTATATAATCTCTTTATGGGCTGATTTAATAATATAGAGATTTTACAAAAACCCTAGCCGCTCTGAGAGAGGAGGAAGATAGAGAGACAAGAAGTTTTCGGGTGCTAGTACACATCAATCCTTCATGAAAAGTGTTCGTATGGATACCGTAGAGTGTAGATCGCGAGAGCGGGATACGTGGTGATTAAACAAGCTTTGGAGCTCCATTAATCTTCCATTAATGAACTGTTAAAGCTTCTAAAGGTATTTATTCTTTATCTCCGAATTAAATCTTTTGTTTTCGCATGGATCCTGCGGAGGGTTTCGCTATTTTGATTTATTTTTCGCGTTTATTCCGCTGCGTTTGTGTCACGAAACCCTACACATGTGTTGTATAATCATGGGATGATTGTGTGTATTGCTGTATGTATATGATACATGTTTGTTCTTGTTATGGAAATCGTATTCGATACGAATTCTGAAACGGCTTCGGTAGATTTTCTGAAATCTGTGTCCAGTGTCCTATTTTCGCAAACGATATGTGTTTTCTGACTGGAATCGTGTCACTGAGAAATACTGACTTGGTCAGCTTCGCGTCTGTAAGCCGTTTGACGACGTTACAGGCCCCGAAACGGCGATTTATTATTTTCTGAAATTTATTTGATTTTCTGAAATTTCGAAATTTATTATATATGATTATATGATATGTTTATATAATCTGAGATATATTACATGTGTTATGTGATAACATGGTGGATGGTTATGGCCTAAAGACCCATAGGATAGTGGTTTTGTTTTATGGTTTTGGTTTCTAAATACGACTTGCATGTCGTTTATTCATTGTAATTGTTAATCTCGAATGTAACTCGAGTTCTTCTTGTAATTTCATTAGAATAGATTTATTTATTATTCAATGTAATTGTTCAATGGAGACTTGGAAGCAAGGAAGCTAGGAGACAATCCAGATGATGGAGCAATGAAGAAGATAAAGACATGTAATAGTGTAGTATTTGAAACCACCATAGATTGACCTTGATAATTCCATTAGCTTGGAAATATCACATAGGATGGGGCCATAACCAAACACGTTTAATTTATGCACAATACATATATGTATATGAATGCATGTGTAGATATGTATGTGTTGGAATGATGTATGTATTAGATACGACACCCATGCCATGTCTGCTTAAGAAAGATAAAATCTGTAACGATTCAAGATTTTAAAATTAACAAACGATCATGAGATTCTTGTGTTTATGAAATATGGATTTTTAAAACACGGAATTAAATATTGATTTTTGATATCTATAACTGGGATTTTCTGACAAAAACGGATATGCGTATTCGTAAGGCTGATGGGTTTTAAGTGTGACCACTGGTATCCTCCATCTACCTGGGAAATGAACAATTTAAGATGTCAATTTGAAATATTTGGTTCAAGGAAAAATTGAGGATCTCTTATGATGTGATCATGATCGTTATAAATTTTCTAAACCCCTTAACAAAATATTAAGTTTTACTCGGATGCTTTCCAATGAATGAACACTCATCGAATCCTAGATCGATTAGGGGAAGGACTGTCAGTGGCAGGAGACTCCTATTTATCGTGGTGAGATGCGACAAATATAAACGGTTATATTCGGCCGTTATATCATTGGGTCTAACTTAACTGAGTCGTCATAATAAGGTGAAAATAAACGGTTATATTCAACCATTATGAACTTAGAAGCATAGAGTTTGGTTAAAAGTCTATTAGATAGATAAGATCAATCGTTGTTCACCAAACTATCCAAGAATTATATATGATATAATTGACAACTGTTGTCTACCTAAATAATCATTTTTTAAGGACTTCCAGTGGTTGACTTAGGACATGACGAAATATGGATCTTGGCTCACTAGAAAGAATTATGGGATATACTTTCCAAATTAATAGTAAGGGCTATTAATTTGATAAAAATAGTGAGAGATATATTATGAATATATCATAATCATTTGAACATAATAAATAACTCAGACAATCTAATGTTTATTTTATGCATTTTAAACATTGTAGATATTTAAATGGCAAACAATACAAATACTTTCTCCATACGAGCAACCCTTGAGAAGGACAAGCTGACAAGAACTAACTTCCTGGTTTGGTATAGGAATTTGAGGATTGTCCTCAGGCAAGAGCGTAAGCTCCATGTCATTGATATTCCTTCACCTGCTCCTCCTGCTGAGAATGCAACTCGCGTTCAGCAAAATGCTTATCAGAAGCATATTGATGATGTGAATGATATTGCATGTCTCATGCTGGCAACCATGAGTGTTGAGCTTCAAAAACAACATGAGCATATGGATGCTTATGAGATGATTGAACACCTTCAAAGAATATTTGAGGGACAAGCTCGTCAAGAAAGGTTCGACACGAGCAAAGCACCGTATGCTTGCAAACAGGGAGAGCGTGAACCTGTTGAACCACATGTTCTGAAGATGATAGGTTATATTGAGTATCTTGATACTTTGGGTTTCCTGATTGGTTTGGAAGCTCAGATTGACTTAATCTTGCAATCTCTGAACCGCAACTATACTCATTTTGTTATGAACTACAATATGAATGAGATAGACAAACACCCACTGAATTGTTGGCCATGTTACGAACTACTGAAACCAACATGAAAAGGCTGAACCTGCTGCCATGTTGATGGTAGATAACAAAGGTAAAGCTAATAGGAAAGGCAAATGGAAGGGAAAGAAGAAGATTGGATCTGCTTCTGGTCCCAAGCCAAAGGCTAATCCCAAACAGGCTTTAAAGCCTAAGGGTGTTGTTGCAAAGGGTGATTGTCACTACTATGGTAAACCAGGTCATTGGAAGAGAAACTGTCATGCTTATTTGGAGGATCTGAAGAAGAAGAAGGCTGGTCAAGCTTCTGATTCAGGTATTTATGTTATAGAGGTCAATTTGTCAACTTCTACATCATGGGTATTGGATACTGGATGTGGTTCTCACATTTGTATAAATGTACATGAACTACAAAGGAGTAGGACTTTGGCTAAAGGAGAGGTCGACCTACGAGTTGGCAATGGAGCAAAGGTTGCTGTTTTAGCTGTAGGGACTTATTATTTATCATTGCCCACTGGGCTTATTTTAGAACTTGAAAACTGTTTTTACGTGCCTGCAATTTGCAGAAACATTATTTCGGTTTCTTGTTTAGACAAGAAAGGTTTTTCAATTTTAATTCAGAACAATAGTTGTTCCTTTTCTTTGAATAATGTTACATATGGGGTTGCACGTTTATTTAACGGTTTATATGTTCTTGATTTAGACACTCCTATCTATAATGTGAATAACAAACGTCTTAAAATAAATGACTCAAATCAAACATACCTCTGGCACTGTCGTTTAGACCATATAAATGAGAAGCGCATTTCCAAGTTACATAAGGATGGATACTTGGATAAGTTTGACTTTGAATCATACGAAGCATGCGAACCTTGTCTCATTGGAAAAATGATTAAATCTCCTTTTACTGGACAAGGTGAAAGGGCCACTGAACGATTAGAACTTATACATAGTGATGTATGTGGTCCTATGCCTACTATGACAAAAGGTGGTTTTTACTACTTTATCACGTTTACTGATAATTTCAGTAGATATGTGTATCTTATGAAGAACAAATCCGATTCTTTTGAAAAGTTCAAAGAATACAAAGATGAAGTAGAAAAGCAAACTGGCGGAAGTATTAAGACTCTACGATCTGATCGTGGAGGTGAATACTTAAGCCATGAATTTAAGAGTTTATTAAAAGAGTATGGTATTGTATCACAACTCACTCCTCCCGGAACACCACAATGGAATGGAGTTTCTGAAAGGAGGAATCGTACTTTGTTGGACATGGTACGATCGATGATGAGTCATACAGATCTTCCAATTAGTTTATGGGGCTACGCCCTGGAGACGGCTGCTTATACACTTAACCGAGTTCCTACTAAAACGGTTCAGAAGACTCCATATGAGATATGGACTAAGAAACATCATAACATGTCATTTATGAAAATATGTGGATGTGAAGCGTTTATGAAACGTTTAACTTCTGACAAGCTAGGACCTAAATCAGACAAATATAATTTTGTGGGATACCCAATTGAAACAAAGGGTTATTCATTCTATAATCCTTTCGAGAACAAAGTGTTTGTTGCTCGAACTACAGTTTTTCTTGAAAGAGAAATGCTTTCGAAGAAAAACAGTGGGAGGATAATAGATGTCGATGAAGTTCGAGGCCCACAAGATAACATTGAACCAATGGAGGAACTTGAGCAGGATGTACAAGACCACAACACTGCTCAAGAAACACAGGTTATTCGTAGGTCTAGTAGGATTCGCCATGAGCCTGAGAGATATTATGGATTTCTCTTAACTCAAGATGGTGATGTGATGTTTATCGACGAAGATGAGCCTCTCACCTACTAAGATGCTATGAACACTCCAGAATCCAAGAGATGGCTGGATGCCATGAAATCTGAGATGGAATCCATGTATACTAATCAAGTATGGACTTTGGTTGATCCACCTAAAGGGGTAAAACCTATAGGGTGCAAGTGGGTTTTCAAGAAGAAGACCGACATGGATGGTAATGTACAGACCTATAAGGCACGATTGGTGGTAAAAGGTTTCAAGCAAATTCATGGTATTGACTATGATGAAACTTTTTCACCAGTGGCTATGGTCAAGTCCATTAGGATTTTGCTTGCTATAGCTGCTTACTATGATTATGAAATCTGGTAGATGGATGTCAAAACCGCTTTCTTAAATGGGAGCCTTGAAGAAGATATGGATGTGTATATGACACAACCTGAAGGTTTTGTTGATCCAAAGAATGCTGTAAAGGTATGTAAGCTGCGTCGATCCATTTATGGATTGAAACAAGCCTCAAGGAGATGGAACATTCGTTTGGATGAAACTGTCAAAGAGTTTGGGTTTATTCAAAATGAAGATGAACCATGTGTTTACAAGAAGGTAAGTGGGAGCAATGTGGCATTCCTATAATTATATGTTGATGATATATTAATAATAGGGAATGACATTCCTTCTTTACAGGCTTTTAAGACTTGGTTGAGTAATAATTTCTCAATGAAAGACTTAGGCGAAGCGACCTATATTTTAGGTATCAAGATCTATAGAGATAGATCAAGAAGAATGATCGGCCTAAGTCAGAGTAGATACTAGTCTAATCCAGGTGAAGGTCACTGGACAGCAGTCAAGAATATTCTTAAGTACTTGAAGAGGAATAAAGATTAATTCTTGGTATATGGAGGAGGAGATAAGCTGGTAGTAAAAGGTTACACCGACGCTAGTTTCTAGACAGACAAGGATGATTCGATTTCTCAGCTGGATTTGTGTTTTGTCTAAATGGAGATGTTGTATGCTGGAATGGTTCACAGCTGAGACAGTTGTTGATTCTATAATAGAGCCTGAGTATATTGATGTTTGCGAAGCAGCCAATGAGGCTGTTTGGGGATGTACTTAAGAGATATCACCTAATTAATAAGATTAATAATCGAGGGGATATACATATATGTAAAGTGCATATAAATGATAACATTGCAGATCCACTGACTAAGGCTAGTACCGACTCCGGTGATCGTAGGACGATCGGACGTTCGTGTGGACTTCTTTAGAAAGCAAATCTTTGCAACAAAGGACTGCTGTGATTCATCTTTCTGGACCTCCATTAAATAGCATACGAAAGCTTTGTTAAGGTACATACTTCTTCACCATAATCATCCAACGTTATACATGGATCCTGCGATTGGGTTTCGATTTTTTTATTTTTACGTTAATTCCGCTGCGTTTTCATGCTCGAAACCCTTCATTTTGTTCCCACAGATCAACAGTTAGCAGATATATTTACCAAGCCTCTGTGTGAAGCAACTTTTACAAGATTAGTTTCTGAATTAGGGATGGTGACAAGTGGCTCAACTCCAGATAGCAAGTAGCAGACAATCAGGGCTTATGATAAACTCTGTCAGAGTGTGTGGCAAACTCTGATCATTGGAAGAACTAATCTCTGATGATAGGCTAGCAGTGTTTATGGTATACTCTGTCAGAGTATGTGGTAAACTCTGACAGTGCCTACAAACTCTGATTAATAAACTCTGATATAAGTCTGTATGCTATTCTCTGAGTTATTATTTATGACATCATATTTAATTTTATGGCTATCATAAATGTTAATATCTGAGCGGAGTAATAATAAAGGCGCGTGTAGCTCACTAAAAATGTTTCATATATATGCACACATACACACTCTTGTTGTATTTTTTGAGACTTGCTCTAATTATTGCTATTCCAATTGGTTTTTGCCACGTGTCCCACTACAAGGTATATGCATATGAATAGACACCGTTTTATTCTCATTCTCATTTTGAGCTATTCATTTGCATCAGTTATAATTATTTTTCTCTCTCAACTCTCATAAACCCTAACTGCTCATATCTGCATCTGTAATGGCATCCAAGGGTTTGACCTTCCAAAACTACACTTTTGCTGCCACTAACTATATTTCTCTCTTGAACAAAAGCGAAACACTTGAAGATTTTCATGTCATTCAAGATTTTTTACAACAAAGCTACATTGGGTATGCTCTTCAGGAACCCAAGGATTTCTCTGCACAATCTCTGATCAAAATATGGTCAACAGCAAAGTTTAACGATGCTGATGATGACGAGGAACCCATCATTACATTCCAATGCAATGGGCAACACTCCATTACTCCTGAAGTAGTTCGTCAAGCTCTTCACATTCTTGAAGCGGCTAATTATGATGATAGTGTAGATGATGAACATATGAAGGAGTTCTTCAAGAAAATAGGCTATGGGGGTAGTCTGTCAAAGCTGGGCAGTTTGACAAGACCTAATCTAAGAAGAGAATGGAGCTTCTTCTTTGATTGCATCACAAGGGCCTTCACAGGCAAATGCACAAATTTTGATGCCATCCCACAGCTAGCACAACAAATTGGGTATTCTCTGACCCATAATCTCAGTTTTAATTTTCCTTGTTTAATAATTAGGCAGCTAGCTAGCAAAATGAATGATGATGCTCACACTGTATATTTTGCTAGATTTCTTCAATTAATTTTTAGCCATATGTTGCCTAATTTACATTTTGAGAATGATCAGAGGCTAGATAGTTTTTGTATGAATAAAAGAATTTTTGCTGATCTAGCTAGGAAGGATGCAAAGAAAGGTAATCTCTCTTCTCTCTTTTATCCCACATGGGTCAGGCTTCTCTTAAATCAGAGTATGCCTACCATGTATGGAAGGGATTTTCTCTCAGTGGCTATGGATCAGAGTTTAGCACCCTCTGATTCAAACCCAAGCCACCCTCCAAACACTGACACCCAAACACCTTTTCCAACCTCTACAGTCTCTCAAAAGACTGCAGTTGCAAAACACACCTCTCAACAGGGCACAAGCAAATGGAAGGGTAAATCAGTGAAAGAGTCAACTCCTAAAAGGAGAAAATTGATTGATGAAGATACAGACTCTGATGACGGGTTGGTTTTTCCTCAGAAAAGACTGTTGAACAGGCTTCTGAGATTGGGCCAATGCCTGAGATGAAAAAGAAGAGGAGAAGATTAGTGAAGGCTGCAACTTCTGATGCTGCACATACTGAAGGGTTAAACTCTGCTGCAGCATTAAACTCTGAAGTCCTAATCTCTGATCAGCCAGGTCCACAAGCTTTAAACTCTGATCCAGGGCACCAAGCTGAACAGGAGCGACAACACAATTATTTGAAAGATGGGCCATATGTCACTCCAGAGGAAGCTGTCCCTGTACAAATCTCTGATTCTCCTGTCCACTCACCAAAGCAAATTATTAAAGAATTTTCCTATGAAAGGGTGAGAGAGCTAGCTGAACAAGTAAGGAAGGAAATGGCTACAAAGAAAAGCCAAGCTTCTCCAGCACCTGGTGGTTCCAGGTTGTTTACAAGAAAGAAGAAGAACAATGTTTCTTTTGGCCAAGATACACAAGAACCTATCTCTCAAAGTGAGGTAGCAATCTCTCAATGGCCAGGCACACAAGAACCTGTTGCTCAAAGTGCAACAACAGCCACTCAAGATCCAGCAGGTGAAGCCAGCAAGGATCAGGGGTACAACCCACAAGAACCTTCAGCTCAAAGGGTTGAAGAAGTTGTTAAAGCCCCTGCCACACAAGAACCATCCATTCAAAGTTTGGATGCAGGCACTTCATCCATCAATACAGATTATGTTGTTGCTGATGCTGGGAAGACAAACTCTGATGCAGTTCCATTGGTTATATCTGATGCTATCTTAGTGCAGCCTCTTTCTGCACAACCAATGGACTCCACATTCACCTCAACTTCTACTTCTACACAAGGTATAAACTCTGACTTTTCTTCAGAATTTACATTCTCTGATTGCTTAAGTTCAGATTTTATACTTCCTGCTAGAATGATCATGAATAGTCCTGTTAAAGGTACCCCTACTCATGTAACTACAGGCATCTCTTCTCAGCCACCTCTTATTTCTGTAGGACATTGTGTGTTGAACCTTTCTAGTGAGTCTGAGGTAAATTGTGTGAAAAATAGAATTAATGAGAGGCAGACACAGGTTCTGGCAAAAGGAGAGGTAGATATGAGAAAGAAGTTAGTAACTTCTAGTGAGGAAACTCTAACTCTTAACAGTTATGATATGTGTGATGTGAGAAGTAATGAGATTACTTTAAAAGAAAAGAGAGATTTAGGATGTTCTGTTACTATTGCAGGTACTCAGAGTTTACTTGTTCCTGCCACTCTTGCAAACTCTGCTAATGCTGCAAACTCTAATGAGGAGGAGCTAAACTCTGATGAGCCTCTTTTTAAAGATGAAGAAGTGACAGACCTTTCTATTCCCTACACTTAGAGATACAACACCAAAAGATGGCCAGTCAATGCTCATGATGCACATGAAAGACTCAGAATGGAGTATCCTGACTATTTGGTTGTTGAAAAGCTACAAGGGGAAATTGAGACTGCCCTGATCTCTGAAGGTGTAAAGAGGGATTTTTCTAAAACTACAGCTTCTCACGACACCCTAATGGATCCCCACAAGCAGAAAATATGGGACATGACCTGGAAATCTGCCAATGAGGATGTCTTCTGGCCCCAGGTTCATGAATTAGTTAAGCAGGCTGACAAAGAAATTAAGTCTGCAGAAATGAAGACAGTGCTAAAGGCTACTATAGTGTTGACCAAGGGTCTTCACCATGAAGTCAATGCTTTGAAAGACTCTGTTAGCAACACTTCTGCTTCTGTTCAATCCTCTCATCATACCTTAGCTTCCAAATTAAAAACAGTCTCTGCCAAGCAGGATGCTTTGGAGGTCAAGGTTGATAATTTATCTGCTTCTGTGGCTTCCATGTCTACAATGCTGAACACAATTATTGCAATCTTAACTGTTAGAAAGGGTGATGATGTCAGAAAGGGGGAGAAGGTGTCTAAAGATAAATGCAAGGAGGATGTTGTTCTAATCTCTGACAAACCTGATGACAAGGATCAAGGGAGTCATAAGGATGGGAAGAAAACTCTGATTGGACAATAAACTCTAATAGCATCTCAAACTCTGACCTCTAAAACTCTGGATGCTTCAACATCCAAGACAAACTCTGACAAGCAAACTCTGATGGATGCTGATATGGAGTTTGCAAAGAAACTTGAAGAAGCTGAACTTCCTGAGACAATTAATGAGCAAACTTTGAAGGATGCAGAGCTGGCAAGAAAACTTTTTGAAGAAGAAAATCCAGGAATGGATCCAGTTGCTGCAGAAGAAGAGTTGAAGAAATCTGGTACTGACAATGCTCAAGTCCAGAAGAAAAGAATTACAAGAACGAAGAGAGCTCCAGTTCAAAAAAAGAAAGTCTCTCAAGAAAAATCTGTTCAAATTTCACAGCAAATCACTCAAGCAAAATCAACTCCTAGAATCCAAACAAGATCAACATCTAGTTTGAAGAAAGCTCCGGCCCAAGCAAAAATATCTCCTTCTGTGTCAAGAACAACTTTTCTCCCAGGTGGATTTAGCTTTGAAGATGAAGAAGAGGAACAACAAACTCTGATAAGAAAGAAAAATCCTGATCTTCTGTGGATCAAGACTCAAACTCTGACTCTCAATGCCAGGCTTGGAAAAGATAAAGGTGGTATTGGTGATTCACATGCCAAGGTCTACAGGGGTGAAGCAAATATCTTCAGAGATCCTTATTCACTTAAAGATAAACCTGAGGAAGAGTTGTCACAAAAACATCTGGATAAGCTGATTTCTGTCAACATTGCACAAGACACCTTTACTGGTGCTCAAGCCAAAGAGAAGTTGTTATATTTCTTAAAAGATGGGAGAGTTTTGAAGATTGCTGAAGAAGATTTAATTCAGAAAGCATCTAAAGAACTTGAACATGTTCTATATCTCTTAAGTGGTGAAAATGAAGCAACCTCCAGATGGGTCAAGATAATTGAAGGGGTTATAGCTGAGAAGAAGAAGAGTGAAAGGCTGATGATGATAGAATCTGCTGAATATGAGCCTGGATATCTTCTTGAAGATGGAACTGAAAAAGCAATGAGAAAAGGAGATGCACAAGTCAAAATGGTGTTAGGAATTCCTACACTAATCTTAAATCAAAATGGCTTGAAGGCTTGTTGCATTGTCCTAGATGAAAGAATGCACAGATCATCCATCTATGCTCTAAGGGCTGCACTATGTCAAATTGATGACTCATCTGAGCAAATGAAGGATTTAAAGGAGGAGCTGAGCAAACTGCTGAAGAATGCTAAAGAAGAGTTGCTGAAGAAATTTCTCAAAGAAGACTTTTCCTACAAAAGGATCTAAGTCAAGAATGAAGATTTAAACTCTGATGCATTTATCTCAAGGTTTCTAACATCATTCAGTGAAATTTATGTTTTATTTAATAAAGCATAAATTGGAGGAGATTGTTAGGAATAAACACTGATGGCTGTCAGAGAATACGAAGATCAGAGTTTATGTTGCTGACGTCATCAGAGAATGTAGAAGCTGTCAAGACAGAGTTTACTCAAGATAGAGTTTACTCAAGGCAGAGTTTATCAACATCAGAGTTTATCAGATAAGGAAACAGACAAATCAGAATATGATTTGGATAAGCGAAGAAGGAAATCAAAATTGTAAAGCATAATGTAACGTAGTATGTAATAGTGATATCAATAACTCAACCAAGAAGAAAAGACAGATAAATAATACTAACATGCAGCACAGAAATCCAGAAGGACATAATCAAGAAGAAGATACATTCATCATTGCTGATCATTCAAGATAGAAGAATTACTGAACGTCAGGGAGAGAAGTTCATTAACATGTTCAAGCCTCAGTGACAAATAAGAGTTCAGAAGACTTCATACTAAAGACAGAGCAGTGATCCATGTGTAATTATCAAAGGGTTTCAGTGATCAGAAGCAATGCAAAAGTCCAGGGTTTATCAGCTGAAACAGAGAAGAGATTAAGGAAATTCATTCAAGTGTTAGTCGTTTGTGAACCACACCAGTGCACTAAGCGTCAGCACAACAAGAAGAGAATTATCTTAATTAATCAGAAGAAAATCAGTTGATCAAGCAAGCCAGAAGAGTAAAATTCAAGTGGTAATTAATTCAAGAATTCAAGATAAATATGCTAAGGAAGGTATTACTACAATTGGTGGTTATTACTCTTGAAGCAGTGAAGAGGTGCAGTCTACATTTCAAGGTGCAACAAAAATTGTCAAGTGAAGGCACAAGAAATAGTGCCTAAGTCATGAGTGGCGCCTATACAGGGAAACCACTGTACAGGCGCAACTCAAAGTCTAACAGGTACACTAGGCTCACTTATTCTAAGGGATGAGTGACGCCTGTACAGGGAACACACTGTACAGGCGCAACTCACCTCTAAGGCGCAACACAACAACTGTTCAATTGTTCTAAGTAAAGACAGTGTGTGAGTGGCGCCTACACAGTGCATCAGCTGTATAGGCGCAACTCACATTCAAGGCGCAACATGCTGAGAAATTTCTAAGGCATGAGTGGCGCCTATACAGGGTAACCACTATATAGGCGCAACTCACATATACAAGGCGCAACTCAGGACAAAGGTGCAACAAGCTTCAAGTGGCGCCCCTACACCACTACCACTGTGCAGGCGCCTCTCAGGACTTAGCATTGTGGGAAAATTTCCAAGAAGTCTACAAATAAACATGGGTTCAAATGAATTGTTTTAATTGGTTATCATCTTCAAGCTTTCAACAAACACAGCCGGGAAGCTCCATTAAAGCTACACATTTATTTCACCCAACTGTATTTGTTGCAATATTGTTTTGAACCCACTGCAGCTAATCATTTGATTAGATTTGTAGCACCACAGGGATTTAATAATAACTTGTTATTTCCCAGCTTTGTGTTTTGTTACTGCCAAGTTCATATCATTCAAAAATACAAACACTTCCGCATTAATATTTAAAAATCTACCACATCATATTCAACCCCCCCTTCTATGATGTTATTGGACCTAACAATTGGTATCAGAGCTTGTTGATTGACTTTACAAATCAAGATCCAAAAATAGTTTTTCTAAAAAGTGGATTTTTAGATCTAGAAAAATTTATCTTGAATTTGCTTTTATTTTTAAAGATAATTCAATTTCGAATTTTTCCTTGATTTTTAATTCATTAATTTTTAAAAAGCTATCAATCATCAAGAATTTGAATTAAAATTAAATTTATCAATATTTAATTTTTATTCGAATTGATTTTAATTTTTGAGAAATTAATTATTTCTTAAGATTTAAAATTCTTAATAGCCATGAGTACCCAAAAGCTAAGTAGTATTAAAATTCCCACCTTTGACAAAAATGAATACATTTTGTGGAAAAAGAAGATGACCATTTTCATCAAGACTTGTAATTCTCAATATTTAGGAATTCTTAAAAATGGCCCCTATGTTCCTCAAAAGCTTACACCGGAAACAGTTTCAGAAGATGGCGTTCGGATTCCTCAAGGGTTTACCCCAAAGGAACCATCAGAGTTTACTGATACTGATAAAGAGAGAGTTGCATGGGACAATCATCTACAATGCATCTTGATGGATTCTTTGGACACAACAATGGTAAATCAGGTGATCAACTACACCAGTGCCAAATAGATGTGGGACACAATAAATCTGCTAATGGAGGGTACAACTGAAGTGAAGGAAAACAGGCTAGACATTCTTACCTCCCAATATGAAGCATTCAAGTCACTTCCTGGAGAAAGTATAACTCAAGTTTTTGAGAGATACAACAAATTGCTGAATGACTTGTCCCTACATGGGAAGGCCTACACGCGAAGGGAAATCAACAGAAAATTCATGTTGACGCTGCCAGCACACCTAGAGCACAAAATCTCTGTAATCAGAGAAAGAAGTGATATAAATGATATGTCAATTGAAATGCTATATGGAAAGCTCAAGACTCATGAGATGGAGCAAGAGCAGAGACAAATCATTTACGGCTCAGGTACAGTGGACAGTAAGAACACAACACTGTTAAAGACGACAGCTCTTGTAGCCAGTGGTATTACTGTTAAGGAGACCAACAAGGAAGCACCTGCGGTTGAAAAAGAAGAAATTTTAGAAGCTGAATTATTAGAATCTAATCAACCGGGTGATGAAGACGACTTCTATTCTATGGAAGAACTTGAACAACTGGAAAACAAGACAATGGCCTACATGGCGGGAAAGTTCAAGAACCTAAGGTTTAGGAGGAACCCAAAGTATAAGTTTAAGAGTAATTCAAGCTACAGTGGTTCCAGGGACAAAACCGACAACAGAGGTAATTCGTCTTCAGGGTCTCACAACAGAGGAGGCTATAAGACAGGGATGGTAGACAGAAGTAAGTTTAAATGCTACAATTGTGGAGAACCCGGTCATTTTGCAACAGAATGCCGGAAACCAAAACAAGGGAAAGAGAGGAAGGAGTCTTATGATGAACTAAAGCAGAAATATGATGCGCTGGTGAAGAAGCATCAAGGAAGAGCTTATATAGCTGAAGGCAAGAGCTGGGATGATTCTGACAACGATGAAGAAAAGGTCTATGGAAATCTTGCATTAATGGCAGACTCTTCAGAGGAATCACCTCAATCATCTAAGGTATCATTTCTTTCCTCCGTTGACATGTCTAATTCTGAATATAAGAAAACTGTGGAAGATATGAGTATAGAAATGTTTAACATACATACAAGCATGCTAGTATCTGTAGAAGAAAATGCTAAACTAGTTCTTAAGAATAAATTGTTAGAAGCTAAAAACGAAGAACTAGAGCTTGCATGTGTTAATGTAGAAGATCTGAAACAGAAAATAGAATACCTTTAGAATAGAGATAGGTGTAACCAGGAAGTAGAAGCAGCTCTTAGAAGTAAAATTTATGATCTAGAGTTAAAACTTCAAGCTTATAAGAAATCTGCGAATCTTGTAAAAGAGGCTATAGACAAACAAGTCATAGGTCAGAAAACAGGAATAGGTTTTGACTATGATAAGAAAGCTGGAAAAATGCATGTAGAATCTATTGCTGAGGAAAGTCCTATGAAGCAAGACATTCCACATGTATTGAAGGATGTAGCTAAGCCCCTTTATAAGAAGTTTGTCATAGAACCCCTTAATGAAGATGAACTCTTAATGAAAGAAGAACTCCTTGCTGAGGAGAAAAAGGAAAAGGTTGTAGATAAGAAGAAATTGCCTAAGAAATCTGTCAAGATTGAAGAACCTAAGAAACAGGTTAAAATTGAAAAAGGCAATAAAAATGAAAACAAGAAAGCTAACAGAAATGGTAAAGTAGGTGCTAACAATGCTAGAAAAGTTTGTAATAATTGCAATTCTACTGGTCATCTTACGCATGCTTGCAATAAGGTAAAAGTAGTTAAAACAGAAACTTCTAGTATGCCTGCTATGCCTGCCATGTCTTTTCCTCATCAACCATGCGGTAAAGTAGGATGCATGCCATGTGCTTTCAATATCATGTCTGCATACATAAACTTAATGAATTCATCATCAAGTACTTGCATGAACAAAGATGTGAACATGACTAGAAAGCATGTTAGGGCAAAGACTGCTAGTCCTCCTAAACTTATGAAGGAAACCCCTGCCCCTAAGCCTAAAGACACTACTGTCAAGGCTAAACCAAAGGGCAAGGGTGCAGTCGATGAGAAAGATAAGGACCAGAAAATTTCTGTAGCTAAATCTTTTTACTTATCTAAGCCTCTTGGACCCAATCAAATTTGGATGCCAAAGAAAAAGTAATCAATCTGTGGATGCAGGGTACAACGAAGAACAAGCGTGTCATGTGGATACTTGACAGCGGATGTTCTAGGCACATGACTGGAGATAAAGCCCTGCTAACAGATGTGGTTGAGAAAGCTAGCCCGGTAGTGACCTTTGGAGATAACAGCAAGGGATTCACAACGGGATATGGCAATCTAGTAATCGGGAATGTTATCATTAAAAACATCTCTCTTGTGGATGGACTTAAGCACAATCTTCTGAGTATCAGTCAGTTCACTGACAAGGGATACAAAGTAACATTTGAGAAAGAAAGATGTGTTATCCAAAGCAGGAAAGATACGAAGCTTTCTCTTCAGGGAGTGAGAAAGGGGAACCTCTTTGTTGCTGACTTAGTCTCTGCAAGCAAAGGCGAAGTACAATGTTTTTATAGCAAAGCCTCAGTAGAGGATAGTTGGTTGTGGCACAAGAAACTCTCACACCTCAACTTCAAAACAATGAACTCTTTAGTAAAGAGGGAATTGGTTCGAGGACTGCCCGAGATGGAATTCTGTCAAGAAGGGTTATGCGAAGCATGTGAAAAGGGAAAGTCAAAGAAAGCATCTCACCGAAGCAAAGACTCAAACGACATCACTGAACCACTGCAACTACTGCATATGGATTTATTTGGTCTAGTCAACGTCATGTCTATGTCAAGGAAGAGATATGCACTTGTAATTGTTGACGACTACTCCAAGTATACGTGGGTGTTGTTTCTAGCCACAAAGGATGAAGCCCCTCAAATAATCATCGATCACATAAAGAAAATTGAGTTGGAAGCTGGTCTGCCTGTCAGGAAAATTAGGTCTGACAATGGAACAGAATTCAGGAATGTAACTCTGAATGAATTCTGCGTGCAAAAAGGGATATCAAGACAATTCTCAGCGCCCAGGACTCCACAACAAAATGGAGTGGTAGAAAGGAGGAACAGGACTTTGGTTGAAGCAGCAAGAACAATGCTGAATGAAGCAAAGTTACCCCTATACTTCTGGGCTGAAGCAGTCAACACAGCTTGCTACACTCAAAATCGAACCCTGATTAATAAAGAACATGACAAGACTCCTTATGAGGTAATGACAAACAAGAAACCAACACTGAAATACTTTCATGTGTTTGGAACAAAGTGCTTTGTATTGAAAGATGATGAGCATCTGGGAAAGTTCGAATCCAAGGCTCATGAAGGCATATTTCTTGGCTACTCAATGGAATCTAAGGCGTACAGGGTTTATGTGATTGAACACAAAAAGGTCATTGAAAGCATGAATGTAACTTTCGATGATCTCAAGCTCCCAAGTCTACAAAGAACAGACGACACTAAAACTCTGCAGTTTGAAAATTTGAACTCAGATGAAGGTAAAGTAGAATCTGAAGCTGCAACAGAAATTCAAGCTCCAAATGAGAATAACAACAATGATGATTCTGACCCTAGTAGTGGAAACAGTGGAAGATTCACAGAAACTACTAGTAGTGGCAGAGAATCTCATTCTCATCCTAGCAGCAGTTCAGGGGGAGCAACTGAAGGATCTACAACCAGGACCCAGCACAACAATGAAAATCAGGCTGAATCATCTAGGGCAAATCTGCCTAGACATAGGGTGTGGAATAGAGATCACCCCTTTGAGTTGATTCTTAGAAATCCAGATGTTGGAGTTCAAACAAGACGTGCTTCCCAAAATAGATGTTTATTCTCTGGTTTTCTCCCTGAAATAGAACCAAAGAAAGTGGAAGAAGCACTAGAAGATCCAGATTGGGTTCTAGCTATGCAAGAAGAACTCAATCAATTTGAGAGACAAAAGGTTTGGAAGCTGGTACCCAGGCCAAAGAACAAGTCTGTAATTGGCACAAAATGGGTATTCAGAAATAAGCTGGATGAAGATGGCATTGTTACGATGAACAAAGCCAGACTGGTTGTTAAAGGTTACTCTTAAGAGGAAGGAATAGATTTTGATGAAACATATGCACCAGTAGCAAGGCTTGAAGCTATCAGGATGTTCTTGGCATTTGCAGCACATTCCAACTTCAAGGTATATCAAATGGATGTGAAGAGTGCATTCCTGAATGGAGAGATGGAAGAAGAAGTGTATGTGGAACAACCCCCAGGGTTTGAAGATCGAGAATTTGCAGACTTTGTTTACTTTCTCTTCAAAGCACTCTATGGCCTGAAGCAAGCACCTCGAACATGATTTGCTAAGTTAATGCAGAGTAGGTATGAAATGAGCATGATGGGAGAGCTGAACTATTTTCTTGGACTCCAAGTAAGTCAGAGGAAAGATGGAATCTTCATTTGCCAGACCAAGTACATCAAAGAATTATTGAAGAAATATGGTCTTGAAGATGCATCAACAGCCAAAACCCCAATGGCAACTGCCACTAAGCTTGATAAAGATGAGCCTGGTAAGAGGGTAGACATCACAAGCTATAGAGGTATGATCGGCTCATTACTTTACTTTACTGCAAGTAGGCCAGATATTATGTTCTCTACATGCTTGTGTGCTAGGTTTCAATCAGATCCTAGAGAATCACATCTTATAGCTGTTAAACGGATTTTTAGGTATCTTAAGGGAAGTCTGAATCTTAGAATTTGGTACCCTAAAGATACATGTTTTGACCTTGTTGGCTATACAGATTCTGATTATGCAGGGTGTAGGATTGATAGAAAGAGTACATCAGGGAGTTGTCAATTCCTTGGTAGAAGATTGGTGTCCTGGTATAGCAAGAAGCAGCACTCAGTTGCTATGTCAATAGCTGAAGTTGAGTATGTTGCCGCTGGGAGTTGCTGTGCACAAATTCTGTGGATAAGGAACCAACTTCAGGACTATGGACTGTTACTGAGCAAAATTCCAATTTTCTGTGACAACACAAGTGCCATAGCCATCACAAATAATCATGTTCAACATTCAAGGACCAAGCACATTGATATCAGGTATCATTTCATTCGAGAGCATGTCATGAATGGTACTGTAGAGTTACATTTTGTACCTACAGAGCAACAAATTGCAGACATCTTCACTAAACCACTAGATGAAATCACTTTCACTAGACTGGTTTGTGAACTTGGGATGTTAAATTTTACTGACTAACAAGTTGGTAATCAAAAACTGCAATTTGAAGCTGATAAATTCACTAGTTGATTAATTTCAATATTTTTAGAACGTGTGAATTTATCTACTAAAAATTATTTTCCAACTGTTAAGATTAAAATTTGGATAAATACCTTGTGCATGCCTGTTTAATTTATTAATCTGGTATTTATTTAATTTTTGATCTTAGAAAATATTTAAGTGCTTGTATTTAAATGATAAATTCTTGGCACTTATTTATTTAGATATTATTTGAAATTATTTTAAATAAAAAGAATGAATATTTATATTTATTCTCTTATTTAAAATAAAAGTAAAATAATTAGAAGCATAATTTAATTATAATAATAATTTTAACAATTAATGTTATTATTGTTACTTATGAATATTTTGTGAAAATAATATTTGTGAGTAATTATTTATTAATTGATTAATTATTCGAATTATTCATGAATATTATTGTTGATTAGTAACAAAATTTGGAACCACTTGAAAAACTGTCTAAGTACTGAGTGGCGCCTATACAGGAGACACACTGTATAAGCGCAACTCATTCTCTAGTACTTAGAATTTTTATTGAAAAACATCAAGTGGCGCCTCAAGTGTTGAGTGGCGCCAATACAGTGCATTCTCTGCATAGGCGCAACTCACCACTTAAATTATTGTTGCTAAACAAACCTGTGTGGCGCCAATACAGTGCATTCACTGTATAGGCGCAACACAAGTATTTATATGAGAAAATTGGCTAAGTTAGTTTTAATTCTAAGTGGCGCCAATATAGTGTAACCACTGTACAGGCGCCACTCACCTTCACTTAGCAAATATTTTCATTCTTAGTGGCACAGTAGGTTGAGTGGCGCCTACACAGTGTATCCACTGTACAAGCGCCACTCAGCACTTAAACAAAATTTTTATTTCCCATGCTGCGCCTATATATATCTGAGTTAGTGTTAAATTGTTGTCTTTTTGTTACATATAGTGATATACACAGCATAGGCGCAACTCGAACATTTCTCAGATCTAGTTTTTATTATCGACCATATCTTGACCAATTCTTGTCCATTTTTAAAACTAAAATCAGTTTTGTGACTACCTTGAACTAACCTGTCATTTGCAATAGGTTTCATTCAATTTGGTTAGGGTTTTAAAAATCACATTTTGTCAAAATTTTCAACAGTTTGGTCACTGTTTTTAACTGTTAAAAGTCGTTTAAAATTTTTTAATAAAATTTAAGTGTGCTAAAAAATTACTAGGAGTTTAGTAAATTTTAATTTTAAGAAAATTCAAGTAATTTTTAAATTTAGGGCTTTAGTTCATATTTTACTAAAATTTTTGATTTTTAATTAGTAAGTTTTAATTCATAAAAATTATCTTCCATTTAATTTAAAATGGCAGGTCATTTTGAGATTAAAAGGACTAATTATTTGTCAATTTTAGAAGATGACTGGACTGAGGCAGGGGAGTTGGGTAACTGGGCTAGGTTTTTAAATGAAGATTCTATAGTCCGGTACGCACTAACGACTGATGTTCCTTTAAATAGAAATTTATTAAGACAGGTCTACAGGTCTGCTCTAGACACATCTACAGATGGGATTCTGAGTTTCTCCTTCAAACTTCAAAAGCAGAGGATGCAGATCACAGAAGTTGACATCAACATAGCACTGCATCTGCCTACTGAAAATTTTGAGGAGGATCCATCCCAGGAAGATCTAGACAACCTCTTCCTGTTCATCCACTGCACCAGAGAGAACTCCAATCTTCCAAGGAAGATATACAAAAATCACCTGCCCAAGGAGTGGAATCTGTTCTTCAACATCTTGTCTCATGCCTTTGCACCAAAGACAGGTGGATTCCATGGGATCACACAATTCAATAAGGTGATAGGATATGCAGTGGCTACAAGCACCAGAATCAACTTCGGAAAGTTGATCATGGCTGAGATCTTGAAGAACCAGGCCAAAATGGAAAACTTCTGCCTGTATCCAAGATTCTTGCAGCTGGTGCTGAATAAGGTTCTGAAAGCTGATCAACTCCGGATGTTTCAGAACAGTCAAATGGATGAGTCACCCTCTCTGCAGTTAAGAGCATTGGTGCTGCTCAACACTGAGACTGACTATCCCAATAGGTATGTTCCTGCACCTATGACTGAACCTATAAGGGATTTTCTTGCTCTTCTTAGACAGGTAAATGAAGAAGAGCTAGAAGAAGAAGCATCAATCCCTGAAGAAGTCAGTGAAGATGAAACCTCAGGCAGCTCTGGAAGCTCAGAAGAAGAAGAAGAAGTGGAAGCAGAACCAGGCACTGATAGTGCAGATGAAGTGATGGAAGAAGCTGGTTCTGAGACTGAGCAAGAACCTGTTCCTGACGCAGAACAAAGGAACACCCCTAAAAATCCAACAGAGGAGCTGGTGGTTGATACAGTGGCAGAAGAAGAACCACAGACTACGGATGTATACATTCCCAGTATGTCTGATGAAGCTATGGATGAAGGTTCACTTCTCTACTTTGATCTCTCTGCTTTTCTTTCTGATGAAAATGAAACCACACCTCTAACTGTGCCTCAAACGGCAATGCACACACTTGAGCCCTCAGTGGCCATCGAAGCTGGCAATGAACTTGGCAACCCACCAGTTCTAACCACTGCCAGAGAATAACAAACAGTTCCTTCATCGCCTCTAACCAGAAAAAGAACCCTTGACGTAGATGATAGGACTGTTTCTCTATCGGATCAGGAAACTTTTCGAATATCCCCTACAGCTCTGCCTTCTCAAAAACGTCGTAAAATGAATTTTAAACGAAAGGCAACTGTGAACCAGGAACCTGATTCTCCAATCTTTGAAACTTTTCTTTTTCTTCGTGATCTTAATTCTGAAATTGATAAAATCCTGGAAGGTCCGGAAAGAGAAACAGAGGTTGCAACATCCGCTACTTCAGTAGCTAGTACTGTTTTGGTTGATCCAATTCAGAACCTGTCTTCACAGACAGTAGGGGGCATCACTGACTCTCAAGAGCCACTCATTACATTGTCAAATGTGGTGACCCCCCTGGACTTAACATCTCCATATCCTATTCAGGATGTTTTCCCTCCCCAAGTGGGTGAAGTGGAAAGGCAACTCTCCCATAGAAGGGAAGAGGTCTCCATTCAAGGAGAAGCTGTGTCAACAGCACCACCACTTCAAGTGGAAATGCCTTCACAGGCTTTGCGGGGCATCACAGGCTCTTACTTGTCACACATTACATTGCTTGAGGTGGTGACCCCCCCTGGAAATTCCAAGTCCAGCTCCTACAACGGAGGTCCTCCCCACCTTCACAGGTCAGGTGGAGGGACAACACACCCATAGAAGGGATGTGGACTCTATTAATAGAGTATCTGCTGCTTCGGTAGTAGAACCTGTTCAGAGTGTCTCTGAACAGGTAATGCCTTCATTGGCTTCAGCTGGCATCACTGATTCTTACTCTTTGCCAATCATTACAGAATCAATAGTGGTGACTACACTGGGTCTAAATCCCCCAGTTCCTGAAAAAGGAGTTCTCCCCACCCAAAGCGGTCAGGAGGAGAGGCAACCTACCCATAGAAGGGATAGGGATTTCTTTGCAGGTGTTGAAGACTCGGATGCTTTAATGAGTGAAACACTTAACCTGAGTGATCTTCAATTCCTTGACCCCGAACAGCCGAGTGTGAGTGTTGAGGGTCGTGCTCAAACAGTTCCAGTGAGGAGTGAGACACCCACTGACCAAATATACACCCCACACAATACACACACTGCACATAGCCAAAGGATTCTAAATCTGG
Organism: Oenanthe sinensis; assembly: GCA_028671895.1. NCBI lineage: Eukaryota > Viridiplantae > Streptophyta > Magnoliopsida > Apiales > Apiaceae > Oenanthe > Oenanthe sinensis. The sequence continues at coordinate 27,939,308 of CM053799.1, read as the reverse complement.
AGGCCCAGGTTACTGAAATTCACCATTCTTTGAGCAAGATCTTGGAAGTGCAAGAGCAGCAGCGAGCTGAAATGAGGGAATTGAAAGATCTAGTCCAACAGCTGCTGGCTCAAAAAGCTTCTGTGTCTACTCAGCCAACTTCAACAACTCAGATCATTCCGATCAGAAGGGAGGATAACCCAACTGAGGGGGAGAGAATAGAACAAGAAAAAGAAGTTGGAGCTGCAATGATAATGGAGTATACAGCTCAAGGGGAGATGGATTTCTTCTACAGGCCTGGAGCGAGGCAACGTGAAGAAGGAGAAATCTTTGAACCCTATGTGCCAATGGATATTCCTACTGAAACTGAGATAGAGAAGACAATACAGGCTGAAGGGATAGATATCGAAGAAGAGTTTGCTGAAGAATATGCCTTCGATAATGACTGTCTTCTAGTTGGTGTAGATGAAGTTATTACTAAAGGTGTATCCGAGGCTCAGGACTTAATGAAGAGAAAATGGAAGAGAGTACAACAAGCTATTGAAATGAGGAAAAGAATGAAGGACATAGAAGCAAAAGTTGGTCCTGATTGGGATGAAGCAAGGAACTTGCTCAAGAAGAAGGAGCTATCCCTTTCTAATAAGAAAGACAGAGAAGTCCTTGATCTCTTCAGAACCATGAAGGACAAATTTGAAGATGTTCATGAATTCTACTCAATGCTGTCCGAGGAAATTTCAAGTGTGTCAGTCAGTGCACTTAAAAATGGCTGGAAGATGCACATAAATACTACATCACTGGGGTCGAGGGTTCTGTCGACAAAGAGCTTTGAAAAGATGAATATAGTGGAGCTGTATGTGCTGAAGAGGAAAGTCATCTTTGGAGGGCACAAAACAAATGAGATACTGAGAGATTTGATTGAAAAGAAGATAATGGAGATCGGTGTCGAAGCATTTGAAAAGCCTCCGGTTGTCAAGTACTACAAAGCAACAACTCTTCACAACTTAACTTTGTCGGACGAGTGTTTGGACTCAAGCCATCTCCTGTTCATGCAGTATGTAGAGGGAAAACTCAGGAGTAAGAAGAACAGAACTGCAGAAGACCTTAATGCTGCTGAGTTGATCTATGCATTCAGGCTGAACAGAGCAATTCAAACTTCAGGGAGATATCTTTTGGAAACGTCCAGATACTACCAAGATCCAGTGTTTGTTAGAAAAGATGACGACACAGAAGTACTCGAATCCATTCCAGACTCTGAACCTTGCACTCATACTGATTCAAATGGAATAAAATACTTACTACTCAAGAGGGATGGTGTGATCAAGAGGAAAGAATTGACAAAGCTCAAGAGAAACAACTCTGAGGTTATTCGAAAAGTCTTCTCAAGGGTAAAAAGATCCACTGTCAAGTCAGACAAGAAGGCTTTGAGAATAATCGAAGATACACTAAGGGAGAAACTGGCAGAAGAGTCAATGCACGACACTGACAGAGTAAAAGGCTTTCTGAAAAGGATAACAGTGTTCGTGTTTACAAAGAGACAATCTCTGGCCTTCGAGTCAATCGCCAAAATGAATTCAACGGCGTTTCTTACTGAGATCCTAAAGAAGCTAGAAGATCCACCTCCGGTCAACACTCTTGAGGTAGAAGCAAGAGATTTAGTGAAGGCAAGGTTAGAGGAAAAAGAAGAGGAGCTGAGGAAGCATTACTCTGAAACGAGGTCTAAGCAAAGACAGGATCTAGTACAAAGAAGAAGAAGATCATAGATTTATCTGTTCAGGCTAGAGGAACAAACTTCTTATATACACAAAGAAATCTGGAAATGTAATATCTAATCCAGAATGTATTTAATATTATTTACTGTCTTTCTGTACTTTACTTTTTCTTGTAAGTATCAGTTGAGTTATCCTCTCACAGGATTTGCTTGTCGATCTCTCACAATCAAATATGGGGAGATTGTAAAGCATAATGTAACGTAGTATGTAATAGTGATATCAATAACTCAACCAAGAAGAAAAGACAGATAAATAATACTAACATGCAGCACAGAAATCCAGAAGGACATAATCAAGAAGAAGATACATTCATCATTGCTGATCATTCAAGATAGAAGAATTACTGAACGTCAGGGAGAGAAGTTCATTAACATGTTCAAGCCTCAGTGACAAATAAGAGTTCAGAAGACTTCATACTAAAGACAGAGCAGTGATCCATGTGTAATTATCAAAGGGTTTCAGTGATCAGAAGCAATGCAAAAGTCCAGGGTTTATCAGCTGAAACAGAGAAGAGATTAAGGAAATTCATTCAAGTGTTAGTCGTTTGTGAACCACACCAGTGCACTAAGCGTCAGCACAACAAGAAGAGAATTATCTTAATTAATCAGAAGAAAATCAGTTGATCAAGCAAGCCAGAAGAGTAAAATTCAAGTGGTAATTAATTCAAGAATTCAAGATAAATATGCTAAGGAAGGTATTACTACAATTGGTGGTTATTACTCTTGAAGCAGTGAAGAGGTGCAGTCTACATTTCAAGGTGCAACAAAAATTGTCAAGTGAAGGCACAAGAAATAGTGCCTAAGTCATGAGTGGCGCCTATACAGGGAAACCACTGTACAGGCGCAACTCAAAGTCTAACAGGTACACTAGGCTCACTTATTCTAAGGGATGAGTGACGCCTGTACAGGGAACACACTGTACAGGCGCAACTCACCTCTAAGGCGCAACACAACAACTGTTCAATTGTTCTAAGTAAAGACAGTGTGTGAGTGGCGCCTACACAGTGCATCAGCTGTATAGGCGCAACTCACATTCAAGGCGCAAAATGCTGAGAAATATCTAAGGCATGAGTGGCGCCTATACAGGGTAACCACTGTATAGGCGCAACTCACATATACAAGGCGCAACTCAGGACAAAGGCGCAACAAGCTTCAAGTGGCGCCCCTACACCACTACCACTGTGCAGGCGCCACTCAGGACTTAGCATTGTGGGAAAATTTCCAAGAAGTCTACAAATAAATATGGGTTCAAATCAATTGTTTTAATTGGTTATCATCTTCAAGCTTTCAACAAACACAGCCGGGAAGCTCCATTAAAGCTACACATTTATTTCACCCAACTGTATTTGTTGTAATATTGTTTTGAACCCACTGCAGCTAATCATTTGATTAGATTTGTAGCACCACAGGGATTTAATAATAACTTGTTATTTCCCAGCTTTGTGTTTTGTTACTGCCAAGTTCATATCATTCAAAAACACAAACACTTCCGCATTAATATTTAAAAATCTACCACATCATATTCAACCCCCCCCCCTTCTATGATGTTATTGGACCTAACAAAAATACAAGCCAATTACCTTATGGAATCTTTTTCTTATCATAATCTGTTTTGTAATTGTATTGTAGCTGTGTCTATATAAACACAGAATAGGTTAACATTATTTGTAACATTCGAGTATTATCTTTTTCATAACCTAGCAGCTCTTAAGAACATTATTCTTGAGAGAGTTTTGCATTCACGTTCATTACTAATACAAAACACTATTTCTTTTTACATACTTGTGTTCTTGATCGATTTACTGGTACTATTACATTCAACCCCCCTTCTGTAATAGACTATTCTCTGGGAAACATACCTATACATCTATTGAGCTCTTGGGGCGCCCTTCACTACTTAATCAAATTCAAAGATCAATTTCTTTATTCATTTGACTTTGCTTGACTTGATCCTTAACTTTAGCTTGACTTGATTTCAGAAATACCTTTTGATTCTTTCACTAAATTCATTTCTTTGTCTGTCACCCATACTTTTATAGACCACTCATTTCTTCTGATTACTCAGGATAATTCTTTTCCTATTGTGCTGACGGTTAGTGCACTGGTCTGGTTCACAAACGAATAACACAAAATTGAATTCTCTTAACTCTGTTTTAATTCCAGTTGACTTTTCCTCAACTGTTCCATTACTTCAATCCACTAAAATCTTGTTGATCCTTATACTTGAATCACTGCATTTCTTTGACACTGAAAATCTTCTGATCTTCTATTTGTCACTGAGGCTTGAACATGTTAATGAACTTCTTTCGTTGACGCTTCCGAAGACTTCAAACTTTAATGCCCTGTAATGATTCATGTATGCATCCTGACTGTATGTACTTCTGGATTCATGTGCTTCATATTAATATTATTATCTGTCTTTCTTCTTGTGTTGAGTTATCGTTACCTCTATTACATATTACATTACATTATGCTTTACAATCTCCCCCTATAACTCAACTGACAATACAAGAAAAAGTAAAGTGCAGAAAGATAGAAAATAACATTAATTACATTCTAGATTTAATTGATACATTTCACGATTTCTTAAATTTAAACAAGTACAAAGCTTCATGTTCCTCTAGCCTGAACATATATTCTATTGTATTATGCTTTGTTGACTTGTGACTTCCTTCTTCTTTTGTTGATTTTCCTGATGACGTTTTCAGAGCTCTTCTATTTTTTCTTGAAGTCCTAATTTTACTAAATCTCTGGCTTCAACTTCTAGTGTGTTTGTGGGAGGTGGGTCTTCTAGTTTCTTGAGCATTTCCTTGAGATAAGCAATACTATTAACTGTGGCAACTCCTTCAAACTCTAGAGATGTTTTCCTGGAAAATATGAACACAGTGATTCTTTTTTAGAATCCCTGTACCATTTCTGAGTCGTTCACTGTCTCTAGCAAACTTGTCATCCTGGCAAGGTGATCTTTTTAGCATTGACAGAGCTCCCTTGATTGCCTTAGAACTGTTGGATAAAAAATATTTTACTTCTATTTCCTCCTTTCCTCTTTTTAAAACTGAACCAAATCTTTCCTTCTTCATGTTTAATACAGGGTTTTGAGTCCTCAACCACTTCAACACCTTCTGTACCATCTTATTTTCTCACATACACTGGCTTCAGATAGACTCTTGCTACATTCTTGAGATAGGACTTTGATATACCTATTGCTCGATTTAATTTGAAAGCATATATCAATTCGGTTGCCACTAGATCTTGATAAGTTCTATTTTCTTTGCTTCTAAGTTGTGCCTCTACATGCTTCATGAATTCAATGTGGCTTCGATATAAGTATTCATCAAACAAGGTCATATTGTGAAGAGTTGAGGGTTTGTAATATTTTACCACTGGAGGGTCTTCGAATGCTTCTGTTAGACCAAATCAATCCTACTACATTCTATTTACTTGTCATATTGTAATACTCTAGTACTTCTTGTATTAGATAGTGACTTAGTTTCTTTAATTATGTATTCGCAGTCAGAAGCATGTTTCTACTGTAACTCTAAATATAAATGAGTGATATCAAGAATAATTGTACTGGTAGAAGATTCAAGATTCTATGGATCATGCATCAGGAGAATAAAGATCACATCAAATAAGGAGTTTAGAAAAGGAATTGTGTAACGATTGAGATATTTATATATATTTAATTAATATGAGTTATATATTATTTTGTGCTCCAATGTGATAAGATGAGATATATGGTCATTTTATATGCTTAGTTGACTGCCTGTTTGACCACAGTGTGTTTAAGTGATTTATTAAAGTGATTAATTGATTTTTATGCTAAATAGAAATACTGTTTGATTTTAATAAAATTATTGGTGTGTCCAATAATTATGAAATTTTATATGTAGTTTATATGTGATTTTAGAGACTTTCTAAAAATAGTTCTTCCATTAAATTCAATCCCAATATGTTTATATAATTTTCTCAGTCTTATATTATCCTGAAAATATTTATCTTCTAAATTCCATATTTAATTATTGGAATGTCCAAAAATCATGAAATCTTTTCCAAAAAATTCTTTGGATATTCAGAAAGTTTTTAAAAATAAAATTTTATTTTAAACGAGCCCAAATATATTTTTAAATAATTTCCTATTCCTATTTCTATTTAAAGTGATTTAACTTCAAAGATTTTTAGTTAATCATATGCTCATCAGAAAAATATTTTAAAAAATATGGGCGAGCTTCTAAAATCGTGTTCTTTATTTTAAAAATATAAAATATATTTTTGTAACCATGTTTCTATCAAATATGAAATTTTTATTGTTTTAATTCAGAAAACAGCAATTATGAAAAGACCACTTTGCCCTTGTCTTTATAAACCAAACCCAGCCCAGTTTCTTCTCATTTCGTGCTCTGTATCAGCAGTTGTTCAGGTCTCCTTAATCTCTCTCTCACTTCTTCTTTTTCTTCAATTTTTTTTCAACAATTCTTAGTGGATTGTGTTTTGTCTTCGATCTTTGGTTAGTATTTCTGTTAGTTTTTGCATATAAAGCTCATTCTAGCCTTGCATGTATACATATATATTCGGTGTGTGTATGTTTTGATGGTTAAGGTTGCATGCAAGGGTCGATGATGGCTTACTTAACTTCCAAAGCTTGAAATCAGATTGTGGGCAAGGAAATAGGCGGAGTTCATGAAGGAAGCTCGAAAACCGAGAACCTCCGGACTTTGCCCCACCGGCGGTGAACCTCCGGTGAGCCGGTGGAAGGGCTATGATGGTACACCTGAGTCTAGCACTCCTTAATTACCATTTTATGTTTATGTTTCGATGTTAGTTGCTTAATGCGAGTTGCATGCTAGTTTGCCGAATGGAATTGAAATTGTTCAACCGGAATTGTGATGCCTTACTCTGATTCTTGTTGCTGCCTTGTTAATGGATATGATATATGTTAAATTCTAGCTTTCGATGGTTGCATGCAGAAATTTCGAACTATATTGGATTTTTTGAACTATATGCATAATTATGCTTTGTAATGAATTAATACATGAATATTAGTGGGGGTTTGATATTAATTATTTATAACTGAAGCTATTCGAATAATGTATGAATTGTTTTAATTAATTAGTTGAGTTATGGAGATTTTCGAATATATAATGTTCGAGTTTTCAATATGATGTGTAAACGAATATGTATAATTGAGATGTTCGTATGTAAATGTACCTTGCAATGACAATGTGATTTGTACTCGGGAGTTTATAAAAGCACTACTTAGTAATATGGTTTGTAATCTAGGTAATTGGTGTTATGTATATACATAATTGCTTGTGTGCACCATTATTTGTATTCATTGGGTCGGTTGTATTCCGATGGATAGCTCGATATACAAAGGAGATGCTGCCGAAATTATTCCAAAATTAACGATCTTTAAAAGGTTAATGGCACATCATCCTTGTATAGGTAGCTATTGGTTGAGAATAGTACAATATTGTATGACAGAGTAAGTGATTCTTTTGCTAGTATCAATGTATGATATGAGATACGTGAATGGTTAGCTAGTGGATATTTGAGTAGCCGTACAAGATGGATGGATTTATGTTAAGTGTTATATGCTTATCAATGTATACTTGTTATGTGATATACATTATTATTATTCTGGTCAAGGGATTATAGTAACGAAGGGGTAGATTAGATTAGACATTATAGAGGACGTCAGATGTTTATAAGAGACTGAAATAGTGACTATATATTTGTGTAGATACGAAGGGGATAGAAGTGAAGGATAAAGGGAAAGCGAAAGTAGAAAGTTAGTGACGCTGGTTGTAGGCTCACCTGTTCAGCAGCTCAGCTATATCTTGAGGCAAGTAATTCTTGCCTATGTTTTATTTTTAAAAGAAATGTACTATTGAATGCTTTTACAAATATTTTATAAATTATGATTGTTTTATTATCTACAACATGTTTTGCACTGAATGTTAGATATAAACTACAATGCCATACAACCTTGAAGATACCTTATACTTTTCAATCCCTGAACTGTTATCTTTAAATATGCCTAGTATCCCATTGCTGCTCCTTAATCACAGTTTTGAATTTAAAAGCTTTCAACTTATGTTAGATCCTTTGGATAAACTTGGTGATCATTTAAACCTTGTGGCTCTGACCTGACTCTAATCCTTTACTTAAAACCTGTTCATTTTACTGTAAAAGAGACTTGTATATAAACTTGTCTTCGAATAAAATTTACCTCTGTCTATTGACTTTTAAAAAAATTGATTTAAATATGAAATCTGACTTTCAAGAAGTTTTTTTCATCGAAAGATTTGGTAACTTTTAAAAGAAAGGTTTTGATATTTATAGGAATTCCGATCAAAATGGTTTCAACGGATTCCTATAGATTGGAGGCGTAAGAGGCCGAGTGACGCCGGTCCAGCATATTTTTTTTAGCGTAAGAGGCTAGGGGGGGTCCTAGTTGTTAGGAATAAACACTGATGGCTGTCAGAGAATACGAAGATCAGAGTTTATGTTGCTGACGTCATCAGAGAATGTAGAAGCTGTCAAGACAGAGTTTACTCAAGACAGAATTTACTCAAGGCAGAGTTTATCAACATCAGAGTTTATCAGATAAGGAAACAGACAAATCAGAATATGATTTGGATAAGCAAAGAAGGAAATCAAAATATAAGCAAATTACCTTATGGAAGCTTTTTCTTATCATAATCTGTTTTGTAATTGTATTGTAGCTATGTCTATATAAACACAAAATAGGTTAACATTATTTGTAACATTCAAGTATTATCTTTTTCATAACCTAGCAGCTCTTAAGAACGTTATTCCTGAGAGAGTTTTGTATTCACGTTCATTATTAATACAAAACAATATTTCTTTTTACATACTTGTGTTCTTGATCGATTTACTGATACTATTACATTCAACCCCCCTTCTGTAATAGACTATTCTCTGGGAAACAATTGGTATCAGAGCTGACAGTTAATTTCTACTGAAATATCAACGTAAACATGTCTGGAAACAAGTATGAAAGCATCAGAATCCCAATCTTGAAAAAGGCTGAATACCCTACATGGAGGGTGAAGATGTTGATGTTCTGGGAAGCAACTGATCCTGAATATTTAGACAGAATCAATGAAGGTCAGTATCTACCAACCAAACTGGTGCCATCCACAATTATGGAAGGAAGACAAATTCCTGAGTTTTACACCTTGAAGGACAAGAAGGAATGGACCAATGAAGAAAAACAGCAAGTCTTGAAAGATGAAAAGGTAAGGAATATTTTGCATAATAGTCTTGACTCTGTGATGTCCAACAGGGTAATTGCATGTAAAACTGCAAAAGAAATCTGGGATAAACTGGAGGTTCAATGCCAAGGAACCAAGGAAATCAAGAAGAACAGAAGATCTGTACTTATTCAAGAATATGAATACTTTGAGGCAAAGCAGAATGAGTCCCTCACAGATATCTATGACAGATTTCTAACTCTGTTGAATAACCTGGCATTGGTGGATAAGGTGTATGATAATGAGGATTCAAACACCAAATTTCTGAGAGCACTACCTGAAGAATGGGATCTACAAACATCCTTGATAAGAGACGAGGCTGACTTGGATGAGATGTCTTTGGATGAAGTCTATGGAAGGATGAAAACCCATGATCTGGAATTACAGCAAAGAAAGAATAGAAAGAGCAGCAAGGCAAAATCTGTTGCCTTGAATGTTGAGACAGAGATTGAAGAACCAAAAGAGAAAGTTTTAAAAGTCTCAACAAGAAAAGGAAAAGTTGTGATCAAGGAAAGCAGTGAATCAGAATTTGATGCAAACTCTGATGTAAACTCTGATGACTCCACAGACTCTGACATAATGGAGATGGTTGCCATGATTGCCAAAGGTTTCAAGAAGATGAAGTACAAGAAATTTAGGAAGTAAGGGAACTTCCAGAAGAAGCAAAGAGAATCAGAGAAAAGAGAAAGATTCATAAAAAGAGAAGATAGAGATGGAAAATCAAAAACTCTTGATAAATCAAAGGTCAAGTGTTACAAGTGTAATAAGATGGGGCACTTTGCTACTGAATGCAGGAGCAAGGAATCTGGAAAAGCACTCATCACATCAAAGAAAGATTGGATGGATTCCTTAGACTCTGAAGAAGAAATAAATTATGCTCTCATGGCAAACTCTGATGCTCCCATCTTAAACTCTGACAAGGTAACTGTTCGCACTTTATTCACGCAAGAGAACGTGGTCACAAGTAATACAGAAATAAGTAGGATTCGTTCCCACAGAGACTCGACTTGCTTACGTTTAGCTCACTTATACACCAGAGTATGATTAACTACCACTGCTAAGGAAATAACAATTGGAGTTTGATTAAATTAATGATTAAAGCTTAAAGAATTACTTATATTAAATAAACATGGGATTTTAACTTCATTAACTATCTCATCTAGAATTTTATGCCTTTTCAACCGAGCATGTGAAAGTGATGATAACTGATCAGACCCTCTAAACTGATAAACGCCAACTTTCGTTGCACGCATACCATCCTAATGAACATCCACAAAAGATAGAAGTCAAATAGTCAACCACTATACTTAGTCCCTATATGTCTATAGAGATTGAAAACATAATGGCTTAAGCACAAGGATCCATAAAATCACATAGTCAGTGCAAGACGGTTAGAATTACACCACAAATTAATACCTGCTCTTAACACGCAAAATCCTATGCTAGCATGGCATGTTCTAAACCCTAGATCCACTTTCGCATTCACGAGGATTTAACAAACAATCATAAATGTTCGCGACGCATTTACAACGAATAAGCTTAACCATACTAGGATATCCATAACAATCACACACTTAGGCATAAAAACAATCAATATCTAGAATCGATAGAAAAATCCATTAAAATCCCATGACAACGATTAGCCCATAATTGGACTAGCCGACATCATGGGTTCATATGAAAACATAGTAGATAAACAATTAAACATAAAAGACTGATATTAAATTGCAATAGTAAAAGAAACAACCGATAATCCACGTGATGAAAATTATAAAAGAAAAATAGCTTGACGGCTCACAAAGTACTCTGTCTTCTTGTACGATAATAAAAACCCTACTTGCTTAATTAATTTTCTAGATCATGACAATAATAATAATCCTTATGTTTTTATACTAGGTTACATAAAAACAATGATTCATGGGCTTGCTGCAGTCTGGGCTTCGAAACGGACCAACTGCAGAAAAATCAGCAGCTGGACTCGACTAGAGGGCGGGCGCGCCTCAAGGAGCGCGGGCGCGCCTCATTAATGGAGCGCCGTGCTAACCTCCTAAAATGAGCCTCACCCATACCAGCACTAGCCACAGCTGGCGGTGCCCTAGAAGATCCAGCCCTAGCCTCCCTCGGCTGTCTTGGTGGCACTTCACCACCCACAATATACCCCAAGCCACGGGGATGCGGGACACCACCGTCCCATTCAGGGAGTCGAGCTATCGCCGCCGTGTCAATGGCACTCGCAGGAAGTTGCAACTGTTCCTCCGCCGGCCAGTGAATACCCACATCAACACACAGACGAACAACCACTGAGCCATACGGAATCGCGCCAGTGGTACTGCCCTGCAAGAATCGGATCATGTGCCTGTGGATAAGGGAGCCCAGGTCGATGTATCGCCCGCTGAGAATACCCCACAACAAAATAGCCCGATCCACTGTCACCTCATGAGTGTGTGACGATGGCACAATGTTAGCACACAGAAACAGGTTCCAGGCCTTAGCATACGGGTTCAAGGCCATGGCGGAGAAGGTAACCGGCTCAGTAGAGCCTGCCCTGCGCTTCCAAGTAGTGCCGGGAACTGTCATATCCCGCAGGATGGCCTCAAGGTCAACCTCCCCACGGGTCTTCAACCCAAAATCTTCCACTCCCTCCTGCGGTGCTGGCAAATTCAAAACCCTAGTGATGGCGGCTGGAGTATAATCCACAACATACCCTCGAACTGCTGAATACCCATTCTTCTCCTGCTTGGCATTGGCATAGAACTCCCTAACGATACTCAATGGGATTGCCTCCGCAGCCTCACACACGGTCTCCCAACCGCGCTCACTAACCATCGCGATTAGAGACCCATCAAGAACACCCGGAATAAATCCCCTTTCCTTGACCACAGATTTGGTCATCAATCGTGCAAACTCAACTTGGGCCTCCGGTGAATTGAATTGGGGCACAACGCCCCCACTCGAAGAAGAACTTGATGTCCCTGAGCGCCTAGATCTCTTGGGTGCCATTGAATGAGTTGTGGAAGTGTGAAAAGATGAGATGCTGTGCGTGTATATTTGTATGTATATGTGTGAATGAAAGATGAAAAGTAAAAATTAGGTTAGGGTTAGGGTATGTGAAGGCTTTTAACAAGTTAGAGTGGCTGGGCTTGGGCTAAAAACTGATTTAAAACATAAAATTGCTGATTTCTTTTGTTTTTATATTTTTTTATTTTTTTTCGGTTTTTTTAACAGCCGCACTCAGGGCGCCCGCGCCTCCCGGAGCGCGCCCGCGCCTGAGGCTACTGCAATTTTTCAATTTTTTTGTGTTTTTGTTTTTTTTTGTTTTTTTTTTTTAATTTTTTTTTTATAAGAATAAAAATTACCATTCAAGCCGTAGGTTGCCTCCCGCGATTTACTTGTTCTCCCAAATACGGCTTCAATCTCTGACCATTGACTTTAAACGCTTGATTTGGGGTCTTTTCATAAATCTCCACAGCTCCGTGTGGATACACAGTTTTCACAACAAAGGGTCCTGACCACCTTGACTTAAGTTTTCCTGGAAACAATCGCAGACGAGAGTTAAATAATAAAACTAATTGACCAGGAACCAATACCTTTGTTGTCAACCGACGATCATGCCATCTTTTCACTTTTTCCTTGTAGAGCTTGTTATTCTCATAAGCTTGTAGACGAAACTCATCCATTTCATTGATTTGTACCATCCTTCTTTCCCTTGCGGCTTTACAATCATAATTCAGCTTCTGCAATGCCCAATAAGCCTTGTGTTCCAGTTCTGCTGGCAGATGACAAGCCTTGCCATAGACAAGTTGATATGGTGACATACCCAAAGGTGTTTTGAACGCAGTTCGGTAAGCCCACACAGCTTCATCCAGTTTTAAAGACCAATCCTTACGAGAAGGACTTACCACTTTTTCCAGAATGCGTTTGATCTCTCGGTTTGATACTTCAGCTTGGCCATTGGTTTGAGGGTGGTATGCTGTCGCCACCCGATGGTTGATGTTGAATCTTGCCATCAGATTAGTGAACTTCCGATTGCAAAAGTGAGAACCCTCATCGCTGATAATGACCCTTGGAGTCCCAAATCTGGTGAAAATGTTCTTGTGAAGGAAGTTGAGCACTACATTGGCATCATTAGTTGGAAGTGCCTTGACCTCAACCCATTTAGAGACATAATCCACAGCTAGCAAGATGTATTGGTTATTGCAAGATGGAACGAACGGGCCCATGAAGTCGATCCCCCACACATCAAAAATTTCTACCTCTAGCATTACATTAAGGGGCATCTCATCCCTTTTTGAAATGTTGCCTACTCGCTGGCAACGATCACATCTGGTTACAAACTGATGAGCATCCTTGAATAGTGATGGCCAATAAAATCCTGCCTGCAGAATACGAGTAGCTGTCTTTTCACCTCCATAATGGCCTCCATAAGCTGTGGCATGATAATCCCTTAGAATGGCTTCAGTCTCACTATATGGTACACACCTTCTGATAATCTGATCAGCCCCTTGTTTAAACAGATATGGTTCATCCCAACGGAACCACTTGACGTCGTGCATGAATTTCTTCCGTTGAGCTGACGACAACTCAGGTGGAACAATTTGACTTACCAGATAATTCACAATATCAGCATATCATGGTTCTTCTTCTTGTATTCCAAATAGCTGTTCATCTGGAAATGATTCATTGATGATGGTATTGTCTTGAGATGATTTACCAAGATCTTCCAATCGTGAGAGGTGATCAGCTACTTGATTGTCTGTCCCTTTTCTATCTTTGATCTCAATATCAAATTCTTGTAATAAAAGAACCCATCGAATCAGGCGGGGTTTAGAATCCTTCTTAGAGAGCAGATATCTAATAGCTGCATGGTCAGTATACACCGTTACTTTCGTACCAAGCAAGTATGATCTGAATTTTTCAAAGCCATATACAATGGCTAACAGCTCCTTCTCCGTGGTTGTGTAATTCAACTGCGCATCATTGAGTGTCTTGCTTGCATAGTAGATAACATGAAAAATCTTGTCTTTTTTTTGCCCAAGAACAGCCCCTACTGCAAAATCGCTAGCATCACACATCATAGCAAAAGGTTTATTCCAATCTGGGGCGATGATCACAGGTGCTGAAATCAACTTCTTCTTCAATGTCTCAAAGGCTGTCATACAATCATCATCGAATTTGAAGGGAACATCCTTCTCCAACAGCTTACACAAAGGTTTGGAAATTTTGGAGAAGTCCTTGATGAATCTTCTGTAGAAACCTGCATGACCGAGGAAACTACGAATTCCTCTCACTGAAGTAGGCGGTGGAAGATTTTCAATTGTCTCTATTTTTGCTTTATCCACTTCCAGGCCTCGACGTGACACCTTGTGTCCAAGAATAGTTCCTTCTTGTACCATGAAATGACATTTCTCCCAGTTGAGAACCAGATTAGTCTCCACGCATCTTTTCAGAACCATGCTAAGATTGTGTAGACATTCGTCAAAAGAAACCCCAAATACTGAAAAATCATCCATGAAGACTTCCACTGTCTTACCAATCATGTCTGAAAAAATTGCCATCATGCACCTCTGAAAAGTGCCAGGACCACATAACCCGAATGAAACCCTTCGAAAAGCGAAGGTACCAAACGGACATGTAAATGTTGTCTTCTCCTGATCCTCTGGAGCAATGCAGATCTGATTGTAACCCGAATATCCATCCAGAAGGCAAAAGTACTCATGGCCGGCCAGTCGGTCTAGCATTTGATCAATGAAAGGAAGAGGGAAGTGATCCTTCCTAGTAGCTTTGTTCAGCTTCCTGTAATCCATGCAGATTCTCCAGCCAGTTACTGTCCGCGTAGGAATGAGCTCGTTCTTTTCGTTAGTTACCACCGTCATGCCTCCTTTCTTTGGCACACATTGAACTGGACTCACCCAAGCACTGTCAGAAATAGGATAGATAATCCCTGCATCCAACCACTTAATAATTTCCTTCTTCACTACTTCCTTCATGAGTGGATTAAGCCTTCTCTGATGTTCCACTGTTGGCTTACTACCTTCTTCCAGCGGGATCTTATGCTGGCAATAGGCAGGGCTGATTCCTTTAATGTCTGCAATAGTCCACCCAATGGCTGATTTGAATTCCCTGAGAACCCTTAACAGCTTTTCTTCTTCAGGACCTGTAAGGTTAGCAGCAATAATCACAGGTAAAGTAGATGATTCCCTAAGAGAAGCATACCTTAAGTGATCAGGCAATGGTTTGAGCTCTAGCTTTGGTGCTTCCTCGATAGATGGTTTCAACCGCTGATGTGATTCTCTCAATTCAGATAAACCCAACGATTCTGGTTTTTCAAATTTTTGTTGCCAAGGAGAAGCATTCAGAGACTGTACCTGTTCTTCAACCTCTTCCTCTTCAATTGTAAAGTCCCCACGTAGAGCCTTTTCCAGTGTATCATCCATAAGCATGTGTTCAATTTTTACTTGCACAGCAGATTCCACTACATCTACTTTAAAGCATTGATCTTCTTCTGTTGGAAATTGCATTGCTTTGAACACATTGAATGTGACATTCTGATCGTGCACTCTCATGGTGAGTTCTCCCTTCTGTACGTCAATCAATGTCTTTCCCGTCGCCAAGAATGGTCTCCCAAGAATGATAGGGATTTTCTTGTCTTCTTCAAAATCAAGGATGACAAAATCTGCTGGAAAGATTAGTTTGTCGACTTTTACCAACACATCTTCGACAATTCCTCGCGGATAAGTAATTGAACGATCCGCCAACTGCAATGACATGTTAGTTGGCTTCGGCTCAGGAAGACCAAGTTGTAAGAATATAGAGTATGGCATGAGGTTGATGCTTGCTCCCAAATCGCACAAACATTTGTCGAACGCCAAATTCCCAATTATGCATGGTATAGTCAAACTACCAGGATCCTTCAACTTTGGTGGTAACTTCTGCTGCAATACTGCACTACACTCTTCCGTCAAGGCAACAGTGTTTAACTCTTCTAGCTTCAGTTTCCTAGATAGAATGCCTTTCATGAATTTGGCGTAGCTTGGCATTTGCTCCAGCGCTTCAGCAAAAGGTAAGTTGATGTGTAGTTTCTTAAAAACTTCCAAGAATTTAGCAAACTGTTTATCTGATTTTTGCTTCTGAAGCCTTTTAGGGAATGGTGGAGGAGGAAATACTTCCTTGTGAACACTGTCTGTCTCTGAACTGCTTTTCTCTTCTGAATCATTTCTTTTTTCCTTAATCTGCTCCTCCTGCGCAACTTTTTCTGCAGAAATTCCCCTCCCGGCAGTAAGGTGAGGCGCGCCTGAGGAAGCGCGCCCGCCCTGCACCTCCTGCCCAGAATGCTGACGTTCTTCGTTTTATAGAATTTTGACCTCCTGATTGTTCGTAACCCTTCCAGAACGCAATGTAATAGCGTGTATTTGTTCCTTGCTTTCTTTCTTGCCTGGGTTAGCCTCTGTGTCACTTGGTAATTGTCCTTGAGGTCTGTGTAGAAGAGCACTTGCTAGTTGACCAATTTGATTTTCCAATGTCTTCAGCGTTACAGCTTGACTCTTATACATCATTCTCAGTTCCTCCATCTCTGACTTTTCATTTGAGTGCCCTTGTCCTCCCTGAGATTGTTGATGAAAACCAGGAGGGTTGTATGATTGTCTTGGTGCATAAGATTGTTGAGGAACAGAATTGTTGAAAGGCCTTGTTCCAAATTGCTGACCCTGCGATGGTTGCGGCATGGCATTCTGATTGTTGCTCCAACTGAAGTTAGGATGATTCCTGTTGTTGGGGTGATATGTATTAGGTGCCGGTTGTGTAGGCTTCTGAAAGTTGCTGACAAAATACGCTGAATCGCTAGAAATAGCACACTGCGTTGTATCATGAGCACCTGCACATAGATCACAAACCATAGCGACTTGCAGAATTCCTGCCTTGGACAATGCGTCCACCTTTATAGATAAAGCCTGTAGTTGAGCTGTTATAGCCGTGGCAGCGTCCACTTCAAAAACACCTGCAGTTTTACTCTGCGACAATCGCTGAGTAGGATTCTGATACTCGTTGGCAGCCATCATTTCAGTCAAGTCATAAGCTTCTTCATAGCTCTTGGCCCAAAGAGCTCCTCTAGATGCTGCATCAAGCATAGGTCGTGAATGATTCAATCCATTATAAAAACCGTTAATGACCATCCAATCTGGCATCCCATGATGGGGACACTTTCGAAGCATCTCTTTATACCTTTCCCAAGCTTCACACAACGTTTCTCCAGAATGTTGATTGAACTGTGTAAGAGCATTCCTCATGGCTGCCGTCTTAGCCATAGGAAAGAATTTAGTCAGAAACTTTTGTGCGAGATCCTCCCAAGTAGTTATAGAACCTGCTGGCAGCGAATGCAACCAGCTCTTTGCCTTGTCTCGTAGAGAGAATGGAAACAGCCTCAGTTTTATAGCATCTTCAGAAACCCCGTTGGTTTTAAAGGTATCACAGATCTCGATGAAGTCTCTGATATGCATATTAGGGTCCTCAGCAGGTGAACCCCCAAACTGTACAGAATTCTGAACCATTTGAATTGTGCCCGGCTTGATTTCGAAATTATTAGCTGCAATGGCCGGCCTAACAATGCTTGACTGAATGTCATTGATCTTTGGTTGAGAGTAATCCTTAAGAGCTTTCACTGGATCCCCCATTACTATTTCTGGTTCAATTTCTGGAACTGCAATCCCCTCTTCTTCGTCTAAGTGTTCTTCCAGTTTTTCCTTACTCGATTGAGAACGAGTACGCATACACGATCAATTACCTGAATTCACGTAACAAACAAGAACGATTAATAATAAACCTCAGTCAGTGATATCTAACGACCACTGATGATAAGCACATTAACTAAATAAAACAATGAACCGAGTCCCCGGCAGCGGCGCCAAAAACTTGTTCGCACTTTATTCACGCAAGAGAACGTGGTCACAAGTAATACAGAAATAAGTAAGATTCGTTCCCACAGAGACTCGACTTGCTTACGTTTAGCTCACTTATACACCAGAGTATGATTAACTACCACTGCTAAGGAAATAACAATTGGAGTTTGATTAAATTAATGATTAAAGCTTAAAGAATTACTTATATTAAATAAACATGGGATTTTAACTTCATTAACTATCTCATCTAGAATTTAATGCCTTTTCAACCGAGCATGTGAAAGTGATGATAACTGATCAGACCCTCTAAACTGATAAACGCCAACTTTCGTTGCACGCATACCATCCTAATGAACATCCACAAAAGATAGAAGTCAAACAGTCAACCACTATACTTAGTCCCTATATGTCTATAGAGATTGAAAACATAATGGCTTAAGCACAAGGATCCATAAAATCACATAGTCAGTGCAAGACGGTTAGAATTACACCACAAATTAATACCTGCTCTTAACACGCAAAAACCTATGCTAGCATGGCATGTTCTAAACCCTAGATCCACTTTCGCATTCACGAGGATTTAACAAACAATCATAAATGTTCGCGACGCATTTATAACGAATAAGCTTAACCATACTAGGATATCCATAACAATCACACACTTAGGCATAAAAACAATCAATATCTAGAATCGATAGAAAAATCCATTAAAATCCCATGACAACGATTAGCCCATAATTGGACTAGCCGACATCATGGGTTCATATGAAAACATAGTAGATAAACAATTAAACATAAAAGACTGATATTAAATTGCAATAGTAAAAGAAACAACCGATAATCCACGTGATGAAAATTATAAAAGAAAAATAGCTTGACGGCTCACAAAGTACTCTGTCTTCTTGTACGATAATAAAAACCCTACTTGCTTAATTAATTTTCTAGATCATGACAATAATAATAATCCTTATGTTTTTATACTAGGTTACATAAAAACAATGATTCATGGGCTTGCTGCAGTCTGGGCTTCGAAACGGACCAACTGCAGAAAAATCAGCAGCTGGACTCGACTAGAGGGCGGGCGCGCCTCAAGGAGCGCGGGCGCGCCTCATTAATGGAGCGCGGGGGCGCCTGTAGAGGAGTGGGCGCGCCTGCCTGTTCTGTCCAGAAAAGCTTTTCTTTGCTCGTTGCTTCTTCAGCGCGTCGCCTTGCTTTCTCTTGGCCTCTTTTCAAGTCCTGATCTTCCTCCTTTGAAATCCTAGCTCATGCACCACCAATTTATGCAATTAATCAACAACTCTGCTACGAACGGCGATCTGCACACCAAAGACACAAAACACATCAAAAGACACTACATACTTGGGCACAAGCGATCAATTTAAGTCAAAATGGAACGTATAAAGTGGATCAAAAAGTCCACTAACAGTAACAAACTCTGTTTTCAATCTTGATACTGAAGATATTCATGAATTAAATTCTTTCCTTAGAAATTTGCATGTTACCTTTAAATCACAGTCTCTTGAGAATGAAAAATTAAAATCTGAAATACAAACTCTGAATGCTAGGAATAATTTTCTTGAATCTGAACTAGTTCACATGCTTAGCACTAAGAAAGACTGTGAAAATGCCATTCACATGCAAACTCAGCTAGAAATTCAAGTCACCTATTTAAAAGCTGAGATAGCTAAAGAAAATGAGACTTTCAGAGTTTGGACAAACTCTGGCAAGAAAGCCCAAGGAATTCTTTCTGACAAAAATTGGACATCTGGCTTAGGTTATGATTCTACCAAAGAAAAACACACTAAAGTACACACAAAAGAAACATTGAGTGAACCTGTGAAATTTGTTAGAGCTAGCAAGGACAAGAAAACTACTTCTAGTGAGTGCTCTAATAACAACCAAGAGAAAAAGAATAGTGTGTCAAAGAATAAACCTGTCAATGTAGGATTACTTTCACAGAAGCAACTTAAAGAAAAGTTGAAGGCAGTCACTAATAAAAACAAACCCAAAAAGGTGAAAAGAAATAGGAATGGAAAAGTAGGAATTTCCAAGGAGACTAACTATAAGAATATTCCTGATGCTCCTAGGAAAACCTGTTTCACGTGTGGTAATTCTAATCACCTAGCTATTGACTGCAAGCAAAACAAAAAGAAGAAAACTGAGAGACCTAGTTCAGAGACTAGAAAACAAACTAGATATAAATCACAAAATCCCTGCTTTCACTGTGGTAGTTTGTGGCATTCCATTTATACATGCAAAGAATATCATAGTTTGTATTATAGTTTTTATGAACCAGGCCCTCAAATAAATATTTCTCCAAAACATACTGTCAAGAAAATATATGTGATAAAGTCTGATAAAAGGAGTGCAAACTCTGACAGTACAAACTCTGTGAATGCAAACTCTGATCATGTAAACTCTGTTAACATAAACTCTGATAAAAAGACTTCTGCTGCAAAAGTTAACAAGTTTTCAAAGAAAGGACCTAAACTAGTTTGGGTCCCCAAATCTTCTAATTAATTTGCATTTACTGATTGCAGGGAAACAGGAATAACATCCTAGTAATTGATAGTGGATGTTCTGCACACATGACTGGAAACAAATCCCTGCTTTCAGAGTTTGAGGAGAAGGTTGGCCCAGTAGTATCTTATAGAGATGGCAACATAGGAAGAACACTGGGATATGACAATATTGTGATTGGAAATGTCATCATTGAGAATGTAGCTCTGGTTGAAGGACTCAAGCATAATCTGTTAAGTGTGAGTCAAATGACAGACAGAGGTTATTCTGTGGAATTTCATGAAACACATTGTGAAATCAAAAGCAAAAAGGCTGGCAAAGTGATTCTCATTGGACACAGACATAACAATCTATTTCAAGCTAGCTTGGAGGTAAACTCTAATGGTCCCTTAACTTGTTTACTTGGAAAGGCATCATCTTTGGAAAGCTGGAATTGGCACAAAAAGCTGTGTCACTTGAACATTGGAAACATAAATGAATTGGTGAAAAAGGATCTAGTTAGAGGTCTTCCAAAGGTTCAATTTCATCCTGATGGACTCTGTGATTCATGTCAAAAGGCCAAACAAAAGAAGACATCTTTCAAAAGCAAAACTGAAAATTTTATTGATCAACCCTTTCATCTATTGCATCTTGATTTATTTGGTCCTGTCAACATAATGTCCATTGGAAAGAAGAAATATACTCTGGTGATTGTAGATGATTACACAAGATTTACCTGGGTGTACTTTTTGCATAAAAAGGATGAAACAACTGAAATAATTTCTGATCATATTGCTATGATTGAGAATGGATCACCACACAAGGTAAAGAATCTAAGAAGTGACAATGGAACAGAGTTTAAGAATTCTGCAATGGAGGAGTTCTGCTCAACAAAAGGAATCATTCAACAATTCTCAGCACCTGGTACACCACAACAAAATGGTGTAGTTGAGAGAAAGAACAGAACTCTAATTGAAGCTTCCAGAACAATGCTAGAAGGAGAAAAGCTACCTACTTATTTTTGGGCAGAAGCTGTAAACACTGCATGCATCACTCAAAATTGTTCTTTAATAAACAAAACTAGAATGACTCCATATGAATCTTTGAAGGGAAGAAAGCCAAATGTTAAGTATTTTCATATCTTTGGAAGCAAGTGTTTCATTCTCAAAACACATCCTGAATAATTGAAGAAGTTTGAACTTAAAGCAGATGAAGGAATTTTTGTTGGATATGCAACAACTTCTAAAACTTCTTCAAGGGCATTCAAAGTATTCAATCTAAGAACAAGAATAGTCATGGAATCAATTAATGTCTCTTTTGATGAAGGAAAAATAGCTGGACTACATGATGAAGATGCTCAGGAATCTCTGAGTTTTGAAAATGAATTGCAGAACAGAAACTCTGTTGAGTTAAACTCTGATGAGGTAAACACTGATTCATTAAACTCTGATTCAGATATGATTGAAACAGTAAATGAAGATTCTGCACATGTTGAGGGGGAGCAACATCAATCATCTACTGAAGTGGGAGAACAAACCTCAATTATTGAAATCTCAGAGTCTGATCAAACTCTGACAAATACAAACTCTGAAGCCCTAAACTCTGATCCATCAAACTCTACAACCACAAACACTGATCACTCAAACTCTGATAAATCAAACTCTGAGTATATTAACTCTGAGTCATCAAACACTGATGGAAGCACAACTTCAGGGGGAGGATCAGTATTTACTGAGGAATCATTCTATGAAGGCACAAATCATGGGGGAGCATCTAGTTCAAGAAATCTTCCACATCCAAGGAAATGGACCAAAGATCACACACCTGACTTAATTATTGGTGATCTAGAAAGTGGAGTAAAGACAAGGAAAGCTACTCAAAATGAATGTTTATTTCATAGTTTTCTTTCTGAAACAGAACCAAAGAAGGTTGAAGATGCTTTGAAGGATGCAGATTGGGTCACTGCAATGCAGGATGAATTGAATGAGTTTAAAAGAAATGAAGTTTGGACCCTTGTTCCAAGGCCAAAGAACAGATCAGTTGTTGGCACAAAGTGGGTGTTGAGAAACAAGACAGACTCTGATGGAATTATAACAAGGAAGCTGATGTGCACAAATTCTATGGATGAGAAATCAATTGCTAGACTATGGTTTGAACTTTTCCGAAATTCCTATTTATTGTGATAATCAAAGTGCTATTGCAATGACAAGAAATCCAGTTCAACATTCTCTAACAAAGCACATCAGTATCAGATATCACTTCATAAGGGAACATGTGGAGGAAGGAACTATTGAAATGCATTTTGTTCCCACAGATCAACAGTTAGCAGATATATTTACCAAGCCTCTGTGTGAAGCAACTTTTACAAGATTGGTTTCTGAATTAGGGATGGTGACAAGTGGCTCAACTCCAGATAGCAAGTAGCAGACAATCAGGGCTTATGATAAACTCTGTCAGAGTGTGTGGCAAACTCTGATCATTGGAAGAACTAATCTCTGATGATAGGCTAGCAGTGTTTATGGTATACTCTGTCAGAGTATGTGGTAAACTCTGACAGTGCCTACAAACTCTGATTAATAAACTCTGATATAAGTCTGTATGCTATTCTCTGAGCTATTATTTATGACATCATATTTAATTTTATGGCTATCATAAATGTTAATCTCTGAGCGGAGTAATAATAAAGGCGCGTGTAGCTCACTAAAAACGTTTCATATATATGCACACATACACACTCTTGCTGTATTTTTTGAGACTTGCTCTAATTATTGCTATTCTAATTGGTTTTTGCCACGTGTCCCACTACGAGGTATATGCATATGAATAGACACTGTTTTATTCTCATTCTCATATTGAGCTATTCATTTGCATCAGTTATAATTATTTTTCTCTCTCAACTCTCATAAACCCTAACTGCTCATATCTGCATCTGTAATGGCATCCAAGGGTTTGACCTTCCAAAACTACACTTTTGTTGCGACTAACTATATTTCTCTCTTGAACAAAAGCGACACACCTGAAGATTTTCATGTCATTCAAGATTTCTTACGCCAAAGTTACATTGGTTATGCGTTGCAAGAACCTTTAAGCTTCTCTGCTCAATCACTGGTAAGAATCTGGTCGACTGCAAAGTTCAATGATGCAAGTGATGATGAGGAACCCATTATTACATTCAACTGCAATGGAATTCACACAATCACTCCTGAAGTAGTTCGTCAAGCTCTTCATCTTCCTGAAGCAGCTAATTATGATGATAGTGTAGATGATGAACATATGAAGGAGTTCTTCAAGGAAATAGGCTATGGGGGTAGTCTGTCAAAGCTGGGCAGTTTGACAAGACCTAATCTAAGAAGAGAATGGAGCTTCTTCTTTGATTGCATCACAAGGGCCTTCACGGGCAAATGCACAAATTTTGATGCCATCCCCCAGCTAGCACAACAAATTGGGTATTCTCTGACCCATAATCTCAGTTTTAATTTTCCTTGTTTAATAATTAGGCAGCTAGCTAGCAAAATGCATGATGATGCTCACACTGTATATTTTGCTAGATTTCTTCAATTAATTTTTAGCCATATGTTGCCTAATTTACATTTTGAGAATGATCAGAGGCTAGATAGTTTTTGTATGAATAAAAGGATTTTTGCTGATCTAGCTAGGAAGGATGCAAAGAAAGGTAATCTCTCTTCTCTCTTTTATCCCACATGGGTCAGACTTCTCTTAAATCAGAGAATGCCTACCATGTATGGAAGGGATTTTCTCTCCGTGGCTATGGATCAGAGTTTAGCACCCTCTGATTCAAACCCAAGCCACCCTCCAACCACTGACACCCAAACACCTTTGCCAACCTCTACATTCTCTCAAAAGACTGCAGTTGCAAAACACACTTCTCAACAGGGCACAAGCAAAAGGAAGGGCAAATCAGTGCAAGAGTCAACTCCTAAAAGGAGAAAATTGATTGATGAATATACAGACTCTAATGAAGGGTTGGTTTTTCCTCAGAAAAAGACACTTGAACAGGCTTCTGAGATTGGGCCAATGCCTGAGATGAAAAAGAAGAGGAGAAGATTAGTGAAGGCTGCAACTTCTGATGCTGCACATACTGAAGGGTTAAACTCTGAAGCAGCATTAAACTCTGATGTCCTAATCTCTGATCAGCCAGATTCTCAAAACCTAAACTCTGACGACATACTAAACTCTGAGCTTTCAGAGAACATGATTCTTCGGTATGTCAAGTTAGAAGCTGAACCGGAGCGACAACATAATTATTTGAAAGATGGGCCATATGTCCCCGTACAAATCTCTGATTCTCCTGTTCACTCTCCAAAACACATCATTAAGGAGATCTCCTATGAAAGAGTGAGGGAGCTCCATGAAAAAGTCATTAAGGAAATGGCTGCAAAGAAAAGCCAAGCTTCTCCAGCACCTGGTGGTTCCAGGTTGTTTACAAGAAAGAAGAAGAAGAATGTTTCTTTTGGCCAAGATACACAAGAACCTATCTCTCAAAGTGAGGTAGCAATCTCTCAATGGCCAGGCACACAAGAACCTGTTGATTAAAGTGCAACAGCAGCCACTCAAGATCCAGCAAGCGAAGCCAGCAAGGATCAGGGGTACAACCCACAAGAACCTTCAGCTCAAAGGGTTGAAGAAGTTGTTAAAGCCCCTGCCACACAAGAACCATCCATTCAAAGTTTGGATGCAGGCACTTCTTCCATCAATACAGATTCTGCTGTTGCTGATGCTGGGAAGATCAACTCTGATGCAGTTCCATTAGTTCTCTCTGATGCTATCTGCTTCTGTGGCTTCCATGTCTACAATGCTGAACACAATTGTTGCACTCTTAACTGTTAGAAAGGGTGATGATGTCAGAAAGGGGGAGAAGGTGTCTAAAGATAAATGCAAGGAGGATGTTGTTCTAATCTCTGACAAACCTGATGACAAGGATCAAGGGAGTCATAAGGATGGGAAGAAAACTCTGATTGGACAACAAACTCTGATAGCATCTCAAACTCTGACCTCTCAAACTCTGGCTACTTCAACATCCAAGACAAACTCTAACAAGCAAACTCTGATGGATGCTGATATGGAGTTTGCAAAGAAACTTGAAGAAGTTGAACTTCCTGAGACAATTAATGAGCAAACTTTGAAGGATGCAGAGCTGGCAAGAAAACTTTTTGAAGAAGAAAATCCAGGAATGGATCCAACTGCTGTAGAAGAAGAGTTGAAGAAATCTGGTACTGACAATGCTCAAGTCCAGAAGAAAAGAATTACAAGAACGAAGAGAGCTCCAGTTCAAAAGAAGAAAGTCTCTCAAGAAAAATCTGTTCAAATTTCACAGCAAATCACTCAAGCAAAATCAACTCCTAGAATCCAAACAAGATCAACATCTAGTTTGAAGAAAGCTCCAGCCCAAGCCAAAATATCTCCTTCTGTGTCAAGAACAACTTTTCTCCCAGGTGGATTTAGCTTTGAAGATGAAGAAGAGAAATAGCAAACTCTGATAAGAAAGAAAAATCCTGATCTTCTGTGGACCAAGACTCAAACTCTGACTCTCAATGCCAGGCTTGGAAAAGATAAAGGTGGTATTGGTGATTCACATGCCAAGGTCTACAGGGGTGAAGCAAATATCTTCAGAGATCCTTATTCACTTAAAGATAAACCTGAGGAAGAGTTGTCACAAAAACATCTGGATAAGCTGATTTCTGTCAACATTGCACAAGACACCTTTGCTGGTGCTCAAGCCAAAGAGAAGTTGTTATATTTCTTAGAAGATGGGAGAGTTTTGAAGATTGCTGAAGAAGATTTAATTCAGAAAGCATCTAAAGAACTTGAACATGTTCTATATCTCTTAAGTGGTGAGAATGAAGCAACCTCCAGATGGGTCAAGATAATTGAAGGGGTTATAGCTGAGAAGAAGAAGAGTGAAAGGCTGATGATGATAGAATCTGTTGAATATGAGCCTGGATATCTTCTTGAAGATGGAACTGAAAAAGCAATGAGAAAAGGAGATGCACAAGTCAAAATGGTGTTAGGAATTCCTACACTAATCTTAAATCCAAATGGCATGAAGGCTTGTTGCATTGTCCTAGATGAAAGAATGCACAGATCATCCATCTATGCTCTAAGGGCTGCACTGTGTCAAATTGATGATTCATCTGAGCAGATGAAGTAGTTAAAGGAGGAGCTGAGCAAACTGCTGAAGAATGCTGAAAATGAGCTGCTTGAAAAATTTCTGAAAGAAGACTTTTCCTGCAAAAGGATCTAAGTCAAGAATGCAGATTTAAACTCTGATGCATTTATCTCAAGGTTTCTGACATCACCAGTGAAATTTATGTTTTACTTATAAAGCATAAATTGTGGGAGATTGTTAGGAATAAACACTGATGGCTGTCAGAGAATACGAAGATCAGAGTTTATGTTGTTGACGTCATCAGAGAATGTAGAAGCTGTCAAGACAGAGTTTACTCAAGACAGAATTTACTCAAGGCAGAGTTTATCAACATCAGAGTTTATCAGATAAGGAAATAGACAAATCAGAATATGATTTGGATAAGCAAAGAAGGAAATCAAAATACAAGCAAATTACCTTATGGAAGCTTTTTCTTATCATAATCTGTTTTGTAATTGTATTATAGCTGTGTTTATATAAACACAGAATAGGTTAACATTATTTATAACATTCAAGTATTATCTTTTTCATAACCTAGCAGCTCTTAAGAACGTTATTCTTGAGAGATTTTTGTATTCACGTTCATTATTAATACAAAACAGTATTTCTTTTTACATACTTGTGTTCTTGATCGATTGACTGATACTATTACATTCAACCCCCCTTCTGTAATAGACTATTCTCTGGGAAACACTAGTCCAGCATCTTTGTTTAGCCAATGTCAATAAGTGCTGATTATGAGTACTCCCTAAAGGTCCAGAGGGACTTCGGTCCGTTATGGGGACTTTACGTGGCTGATCACCCGTATTGTCTAGGCGTTGTGAAAAAACTCGAATCAAAATGATTTTGAAAAGGGATGTCCTAATGAGAAGACAAATTTTACGAAAAGGATTTTTAATACTGATGTTCTATTCAGAGAATAATCTTTTATTGAAATGATTAGTAATGGAATACTTTTCTGATGCCATGCTTATTCAGATTTTTACAACAGCCAATAGTGCCATGTTTTGACTCCGTTTTACTAATGTGCAATGCTTCATGTTATCCATCTAATAACTAAACGTTTACCTACAAAGCTTGATCTTATTTATTTAAAAGATTTCTTTAATCCTATCACCCCATACTGTCAATACCTTACCTTTCAATGACTCTTTTTAAAACATTATCAATTTTGCTTTAACTTCACCATTTCCAAGTTTTAAGCTAAGTCATTAACAAACTCTTTTCTTACTCTTACCTTACTAAAGTATGGCATTGAAGAAATTTTTATACAGAAAGTATTAACAGATTGATAATGAATTCTGGATTGATGTTGAGGACAATAAGGTCCAGTTTTAACATTGAGAAATGATTTCAAAGTTCTTATTATGCTGTAGATCTATTTACAAACTTATGCATGATTACTTGTTGAGCTTTTGTAGCTCATTCTATTATTTTCTAACCTCCACAGCTTTTGAGAAGCATGGTTCGACTTAAGCAAACTGCGAGGAAGAATACCTCTTTTCTTAACTATGCCAGGCTGGCTGAGATTGAACAGGTAGAGTTGAGGCTGAGTTAGAAGGAAAAGACTTTGTTAAGTCTTTAGTGTTTATGTTATTAGACTTTTGTCGGATATTTCAGAGTTGTAATAATATTTATTCTGGTAATGTAATTTAATGAAT
This sequence comes from Oenanthe sinensis, assembly GCA_028671895.1. Classification (NCBI taxonomy): domain Eukaryota; kingdom Viridiplantae; phylum Streptophyta; class Magnoliopsida; order Apiales; family Apiaceae; genus Oenanthe; species Oenanthe sinensis. Next base: position 27,911,064 of record CM053799.1, on the reverse strand, counting down.
TTAGAGTTGTGCTTGTTTCATACCATTACCTGTTAAAGGTCCAGGGTAGTAGTCGGGGTCATGTATATATTTATATTTGTGATTGTTTATATTTATATAGGATGCATGCATATAGAGTGTCAATGACTTTCCGATCTAGACCATGGGTCGGGAGGGCGCGATAGATTGGTATCAGAGCTACAGGTTTTGGTCACTGAAACAAGCCAGGATAAGGTTAATGAGTAGATCGCTTAATAAAAGGTGTGAGAGTAATAGTAAGATAGTAATAGGTAGCGAAGAGTGGTGTAGGCATTAGAATTTTAATCTTAGACATAAGATAACCTTTGTTTCTTTGTACCCTATATATTATGATATCATTGCAGGCTCGTGGCATTCATGCATTACCTCCACCACCTCCTTCCGATACTTTTTCAGAGTCTTTGGATTCTCAAGATTCCGTTGATTACTCTAGTTCCGAGGATGAGGCTAGTGAGACCCATGTACCTCTTATTTCTGTACCTCCTGTTCCTCTTAGGACCACTAGGCCGGTTATCACCCGAGGGGATTTGCGAGTTCCTAATCACCCTGTTAAGTGGTGGGAGGAGAGGATCCGAGTGGTGGAAGAGGAAGGACGTAGGCAGATCGCAGCTAGAGCTTTCTCAGATGATGTAGTAGAGGAGGCAAGGGAGCTGACTAGATTGCTTCGTAGGTTGGTGATGGGACTGAGGGAGGCTCGAGATCGTGATCACAGTCATGACTAGTTGTTAGTGTTTGCGAGTGGGTTAGATGAGACATCTGTTAGAGCTCATCTAGCTTCCCTTATCTGACTTTATTTTCGGTTTTTATTCCATACTGTTTTTCGTATGTTCTTGTACTTTATTCGGACCATTGTTGTACTTTTGTTCAGATTTATTCAGCATCTTTACTTTGATATTGTGTTCCTTTATTATTGTTGTTATCCGGATTCCAGTATTATTTTTTTATTATACCCATTGTTTACCCTTACGCTGATCCATTTATAACTGTTGTGCTAACTTGTTTGATAAAACCTTGATACCCTTTTGTCTTTCCTATAGTAATATGCCGCCAAAGAAAAAGACTTCCTCAAATGCTTCTCAAAGTCATTCAACTCAAAATCCACCACAGATGGACCCTACTATTGTAACGATTGAGATATTTAAATATATTTAATGAATATGAGTTATATTATTTTTGTACTCCAATGTGATAAGATGTGGTATGTGGTCATTTTATATGTCTAGTTGACTGTCTGTTTGACCACAATGTGTTTAAGTGATGTATTAAAGTGATTAATTGATTTTTATGCTAAATTGAGGTACTTTTTGATTTTTATACATTTATTGCTGTGTCCAATAATTATGAAATTTTATATGTATCTTCTATGTGATTTTATAGACTTTATAAAAATGGTGGTGTATTTAATTCTAGTCCCAGTGATTTTATATAAATCTTTCATTCCTGTTTTATTCTAGAGATATTACTCTTCTAAATTCCATATTTAATTATTGGAATGTCCAAAAATCATGAAATCTTTTCCAAAATGTTCCTTAGATATTCAGAGAGTTTTTAAAAATAAAATTTTATTTTATTCGAGCAAAAAAATATTTTTAAATATTTTCCTACTCTTATTTCTATTTAAAGTGATTTAACTTCAAAGATTTTTAGTTAATTATCTATTCATCAGACAAATATTTTAAAAATATGTGTGAACTTCTAAAATTGTTTTCTTTATTTTAAAAATATCAAACTTATTTTTGTACCCCATTTTTATCAAAACTCGAATTATATAATGTTTTAATCCAGAAATTGTTAATTGTGAAATGACTTTCTTGCCCCTAGCTTCTATAACAACAGCCACCGCCCACTTTCTTCATTCTTGCTCTGCATTTCTCTGTTCCAGGTCCCTTAGCTCTCTCTCTTGCGATTTTCTTGTTCCATTGAGTTCTAAGTAATTGTTTGTACTTTCTTTGAGTCATGCTAGTAATCAAGTCTTGGGTATTCATTTTTTTAAGCTTGCATGTATGTATATGCCATATGTATATGTGTGCCGTGTGTATGTGATGATATAATGTTGCATGCAACTCGAATTAATACATGGATTGATGTTAGTTTATGATGGTAATGCTTCTCTAGTCTTGTGGATGATTCTTGGTAAAGGATTCGGCCACTCCGAGTTCTCGCTGGAATCATTACCGTTGGTGATGACCGTGAGGGAGCCATGGTGTGAAGCAAGGTGTTCTAGTAGCTTTAAATTGTTAAAGAGTCCGTGTATATGTGATAATTGTACTTAGAAGTCGCTGCATTTCAAGTTGGGTGAAGTTGAATGCTAAGGTTTTAATTTTTCCGGCCATAAGCTTGCATTTTTCCGACTTAGAATTCATGAATGGTTCCGGCAGTTGAGGTATACATGATTGAGTTCCCCTGGTATATGATGTTGTTGGTATTAATCGGTTGTTCTTGGATGGATTGTGATTGATGTTGGTTGAGCTATATTATGAACTAAAGATTGATTGTTGGAGTCTCAATGATTGCATGTTGATCCTTAGTTCTTAATGAGTAACTTTCAAATATTGTGATTCTTGGTAATTCGAAATTGATTAACTATATACATAAACTAGTACATGGATTGGAATTGAGTTAAGTAAATTGTTAATTGCTATGATTCATTCGAATGCTATATGTGCATATTGGAATCTACTTGTCTAGTTAGATGAGTTTGGAAATATCAATTATGTGATTTATGTGAGCATTGCTTTGGAGGGTATGGAATTGGTATTATAAGGGACTGATTATGTATGATTGAATGATTGTTTGTATCGGTTGTATTCCGATGGATAGCTTCATATACAGAGGAAGTGCTGCCAAAATTTTCTAAAACTAAAATGATCTTATAAAACACTATTGGCACACCACTTTTGTTTAGGAAATGATATCAGTCAGGAACACTGTGGAAAATATGATTATATGCTATGTGCTATATGTCTGTCAATGTATGCATGCTCAATAATATGTGTTTACTAGTATACGTAATAAGGGTTAAAGTGTTATTATATATATCGAATGGGGTAGATTAGATTAGACGTTATAGAGGACGTCAGATATTTATAAGATACTGAATTAGTGGCTATATATGTGTAGCTACGAAGGAAATAGAAGTGAAGGATAAAGGAAAAGCAAAGGTAGAAAGTTAGTGACGGTGATAGTAGGATCCACCTGTTCAGCAACCGCAGTTATATTTTGAGGCAAGTAACTCTTGCTTATACTCCCTTTTATACTGTGAACTATTTTTACAATGTTACAACTGTTTTACATTTACCACATTTAACCATTAACTTAAACTGCAATCCTATATAAACCTTGAAGGTACCTTATACTTTTCAATCCCTGAACTGTTATCTTTAAACATGACTAGTACCCCATTGCTACTCCCTAATTACTGTTTTAAATCAAATGCTTTTAAATTATTTAGATCCTCTTACTATCTCTTATAATTATTTTAAAACTCGTGTCTATACCATGATCCTGATTCCTTACTTGAATTCCTGATTACTTTACTACAAAAGAGACTGGAATATAAACTTGTCTTCGAATAAAATTTACCTCTGCCTCTCAACTTTTAATAATGGATTTAAATATGAAATCCGACTTTCAAGAAGTCTTTTTCATCAAATGATTTGGTTACTTTTAAAAGAAAGGATTTGATATTATAGAAATTCCGATTAAAATGGTTTCTGCGGATTCCTATAAATTGGAGGCATAAGAGGCCGAGTGACGCCGGTCCAGCATTTGTTGTTAGCGTAAGAGGCTAGGGCGGTCCTAGTCTAACATCTTTAATGGCCAATGTCAATAAGTGCTAATTATGAGTACTCCTTAAAGGTCCAGAGGGACTTCGGTCCGTTATGGGGACTTTACGTGGCTGATCACCCATATTGTCCGGGCGTTGTGAGAAAAACTCCAATCAAAATGATTTTTAAAATGATGTCCTAATGAAGGACAGTTTCTATGAAAAATGATTTCAATACGAATGTTCTAACAAAGAATAATTTTTATTGAAATAGTTAGTAATGAAATACTTTTATGATGCCATGTTTACACAACTTTGAACTTTCAAGATTACCATGATTTTGACTCCGTTTTACTTATGTGCAATGCTTCCTGTTATCCATCTAATAACCAAGTGTTTACCTTCAAAGTTTGACCTTATTCATTATAAAGATTTCTTTAACTCTATCACTCCATACCGTCTGGTACCCTACCTTCAAACGATTCTTTTTGAAACATTATCAGTTTACTTTAACTTTACGATTTCCAAGTTTTAGACTACGCCATGAACAAAACTCTTTCCTTACTCATACCTTACCAAAGTATAGCATTGAAGAAAATTTTTATGAAGAAAGAATTCACAGATTTTTAATGAATTCTGGATTAATGTTTTGAGAACAATAAGGTCCAGTTTTGACATTGAGAAATGATTTCAAAGTTCTTATTATGCTGTAGAACTGTTTACAACCTTATGCTTGGTTACTTGCTGAGCCTTTGTAGCTCATTCTTTTATTTTCTAACCTCTACAGCTTTTGAGAAGTATGGTACGGGTTAAGCAAACTGCGAGGAAGAACACCTCATATATTAATTATGCTAGGCTGGCTGGAGTGGAGCAGGTAGGATCACAGCTGAGTTGGAAGGAAAAGACTTGGTTATGAGTCTTAGTATGTATAATGGTAGACTTTTGCGAGATATTCAGAGTTTGTAATGTTATATGGTATGATGTAAGTTAATGAATTTAGAGTTGTGCTTGTTCCATACCATTACCTGTTAAAGGTCCAGGGTGAGTTGACGGGGTCATGTTTATGTATATTTATTTCTGCTTATTATTATTAGGGTGCATGCATCTAGAGTGTTAGTGACTCCCCGATCTAGACCCCGGGTCGGGAGGGCGTCACAACTATAGCCCAACTCATTCAAATCCTTCAATAGCAAACTACACTTTTGACCCAACAACAGCAAAGTCAACAACAACCACCACCACTAGTTCAACCCGTGACAACTTTTAAATCTTTTCAAGCAGTTAAACCTCTGGAATTCAAAGGTACCGTAAATCCTATTGAGGCTAAAGGATGGTTAAAGGAAATAGAGAAAGCATTTGCTCTAGTCAAGGTTGGAGAAGATCAAAAGACTGAATATGCAAGTTACTTTCTGAAGGCGGAAGCGAATTTTTGGTGGGAATCGGTAAAGGCAATGGAAGGTGAGGAAGTAATATCTTGGCAGAGATTTAATGAGTTGTTTTTAGAAAAGTATCTTCCCAGATATATGCAAGACCAGCTGGAGATTAAGTTCTTAGAGTTGAAGCAAGAGAATATGAGTGTGGCGGAATATGAGGTAAAGTTTACTGAGTTAGCAAGGTTTGTTCCAGAGTACGTGAATACAGAAGTAAAGAAAGCTAAAAGATTTGAACAAGGCTTGAAATCTTGGATTCGAAGCAAGGTGGCAGTATTCGAGCTTCAGAATTATGCGGCAGCGGTTCAGAAAGCAATGATCATTGAAGGAAAAAGTGAACTGTCCCAAAAAGAAAAGGCTGGAAGGAAGAGAAAGTTTGAGATGTCAGAAGGAAGTCAAGATGTTGGAAATGTTCATAATAAATTTAAAAAGAGATTTGATAATCAGTCCAACAGAAACCAGGGATTTCGGAATTCGAGACACGGGAATGGAAATCAAGATAGACGTCTTCAGAATGTTAATCAGCAGAATGCACCTAAACCACCTCTACTAGATTGTGAGGTGTGTGGTAAGAAACATGTTGGGATTTGTAACAGGATAAGCATTACTTGTTTCAAGTGTAGTAAAAAGGGGCATTATGCTAGTGATTGCCCCAATGTCAAACCAAGCATGAAGTGTTTTAAGTGTGGGAAGGTTGGCCATATTTCGAGGGAATGCAAGGAACCATCTCAGACAGTTAATGTGCTAAGAATAGCAGGACCTCAATCTCAGTCAACAACAACTCCACAAACTCGAGCTAGAACTTTAAATATGTCTATGAAGGATGCTATTCAAGATGTTGATGTGGTTGCAGGTACGCTCCCTGTAAATTCAGTGGAAACTAAAGTTTTAATTGACTCAGGAGCTACCAAGTCTTTTGTTTCTAAAAAGTTTGTTGATAAGTTGAATTGTGAAATTCATCCTTTAGAGTCAACTTTGATTATAGAAGTAGCTTATCAAAATAGAGTTCTTGTAAGTCAAATATGTCCTCATTGTGAGATTAAGATAGGTGGTCAGTTTTTCTTTGTCAATCTGATACCCTTTGAGCTATGAGAGTTCGATGTAATTTTAGGAATGGATTGGTTGGCTGATTATGACGCTCAGATTGAATGTAAAACGAAGAGGGTAAGATTGAGATCTAGGGATAATAAAGAAGTGGTATTCCAAGGACAGAAGCAAGTTAAGAAATTTCTGAATATTATGCAAATTAAAAGGTTACTTCGTCAAGGCTGTGAGGCTTATTTAGTGCATGTAAGAGATGTGGGGAAACAAACACCAACAATGGAGGAGATCCGAGTGATTAATGAATTTTCTGATGTTTTTCCTGATGAGTTACCTGGATTGCCGCTAGATCGAGAAATTGAATTTAGCATTGATTTGGCACCAGGAACTAAACCGATTTCTAAAGCACCATATAGAATGGCACCAATGGAGTTGAAAGAATTGGCAACTCAATTACAAGAATTATTGAAAAAAGGGATCATAAGACCCAGTCTATCCCCATGGGGAGCGCCAGTTTTATTTGTGAAAAAGAAAGATGGAAGCATGAGATTGTGTATCGACTACCGCGAACTTAACAAGCTAACAATCAAGAATAAGTATCCATTGCCAATGATAGATGATTTGTTTGATCAACTTAAAGGAGCATCTTGGTTCTCGAAGATTGACTTACGGTCTGGATATCACCAATTGAAGATCAAGCCTGAAGATATTCCAAAAACGGCATTTCGCACAAGGTATGGTCATTATGAATTTTTAGTGATGCCATTTGGGTTAACCAATGCTCCGACAGCTTTTATAGATCTTATGAATAGAGTTTTCAAGAAGTACTTAGATAAATGAGTGATTGTGTTTATCGATGATATACTGATATACTCCAAGACAGAATAAGAGCATGCAGAACATTTGAGAATTGTATTGGAAATCTTGCGAAAGGAGAAGTTATATGCTAAGTTCTCGAAATGTCAGTTTTGGTTAAGAGAAGTATAATTTCTTAGTCATGTTGTCAATAGTGAAGGAATTCGAGTTGATCCTGCAAAGATTGAAGCTGTGGTAAATTAGGATAGACCAAAGACACCAACTGAGGTAAGAAGTTTTCTTGGATTAGCTGGTTATTATCGGAGATTTGTTCAGGATTTCTCTAAAATAGCCACTCCATTGACTAAGTTAACTAGAAAGAATGAAAAGTTTGATTGGAATGACAAATGTGAAGAAAGTTTTCAGGAATTGAACAAAAGATTAGTATCTGCACCAGTGTTAGTTTTACCAGATGATCAAGGGAATTTCGTAATCTACAGTGATGCGTCGCACAAGGGCTTAGGATGTGTTCTGATGCAACATGGGAAGGTAATTGCTTATGCCTCTAGACAATTGAAGATTCATGAACAGAAGTATCCAACACATGATTTAGAGCTAGCAGCTATTGTTTTTGCTTTGAAGATTTGGAGACATTATTTGTATGGTGAAAAATGTGAGATTTACACAGATCACAAAAGTTTGAAATATATTTTTACTCAGAAGGAGCTTAATATGAGACAAAGAAGATGGTTAGAATTACTCAAAGATTATGATTGCATTATTAATTACCATCCAGGCAAGGCAAATGTCGTAGCAGATGCTCTAAGCAGAAAGGAGAGATTAAAAATGTTAGTATCATCCAAAGAATTGGTCAAAGAGTTGAGAAATTAGAAATAACAATATTTGATTCTGAATCAGTGAAAGAAATGGTGTATACAATGACGTTCCAGCCTGATTTGTTAGAAAAGATCAAACGATGTCAGGAACAGATGATGAGTCAAGACAAAGCTAAGTTGAGTGGAGAAGAGTTAAGAAGTCAGAAGGACGATAAAGGAATTTTTAGGTATTTCTCACGAATTTGGATTCCTAATGTTGAGGAGCTCAAGAATGAAATTTTGCATGATGCGCATAGTTTAAGGTATTCCATTCATCCGGGAAGCACAAAGATGTATAAAGACTTGAAAGAAAATTTTTGGTGGCCTAATATGAAAAGAGATGTAGCAGATTGGATCAATAAATGTTCTACGTGTCAAAGAGTCAAAGCTGAACATCAACGACCAAGTGGATTGTTGCAACCCCTAGAGATTCCAGAGTGGAAATGGGAACATCTTGCTATGGATTTTGTAGTGGGATTACCAAGGACAAAGGCAAATCATGATGCTATTTGGGTGATAATAGATAGATTAACCAAGTCAGCACATTTTCTACCGATTAACGAAAGATTTTCAATGGATAAGTTTGTTCATTTGTACTTGAAGGAAATAGTTATGCGACATGGAGTCCCTGTATCGATCGTGTCTGACAGAGATCCAAGATTTAATTCTAGATTCTGGAGAAAATTTCAAGAGTGTTTGGGAATGAAGTTAAATATGAGTACTGCATATCATCCCCAGACAGATGGTCAAAGTGAAAGAACAATTCAGATAGTTGAAGACATGTTAAGAGTGTGTGCCTTAGATTTCGAAGGAAGTTGGGACGAACATCTACCGTTAGTGGAATTTTCATATAATAACAGTTATCATGCCAGTATTGGAATGCCTCCGTATGAAGCATTATATGGAAGAAAGTGTAGATCTCCTGTATGTTGGAATGAAGTTGGTGAGCGTAAAATTTTGGGTCCCGAGCTTGTACAACAGCCCAAAGAAAAGATCGAATTGATTAAGAAAAGATTGTTAGCTGCACAAGATAGGCAAAAGAAGTACGCGGATCAATCAAGAAAGGATGTGAGTTTTGAAGATGGTGATCAAGTGTTGCTAAAGATATCTCCGTGGAAAGGTGTTAGTAGATTTGGCAAGAAAGGAAAATTGAGTCCAAGATATATAGGACCTTTTGAAGTTCTGAAGAGAATTGGGAGAGTTGCATATGAGCTGGCCCTACCGCCACATATGCAACATATTCATAATGTTTTCCATGTGTCGATGCTTAGAAGATATAACCCAGATGCGAGTCATATAATAGAATATGAACCCCTGGAGATTCAACCTGATTTGTCTTATATAGAACAGCCTGTAGCGATTCAGGATTGTAAGGATAAAGTTTTGAGGAATAAGTCTATTAGGTTTGTAAAGGTTTTGTGGAGAAATCCTCGAGTTGAGGAATCCACCTGGGAACTTGAAAGTGAAATGCTCGAAAAGTATCCGTACATGTTTACTTAGGCTGATTCTGGGGACAGAATCCTTATAAGGGGAGGAGAATGTAACGATTGAGATATTTATATATATTTAATTAATATGAGTTATATATTATTTTGTGCTCCAATGTGATAAGATGAGATATATGGTCATTTTATATGCTTAGTTGACTGCCTGTTTGACCACAGTGTATTTAAGTGATTTATTAAAGTGATTAATTGATTTTTATGCTAAATAGAAATACTGTTTGATTTTTATAAAATTATTGGTGTGTACAATAATTATGAAATTTTATATGTAGTTTATATGTGATTTTATAGACTTTCTAAAAATATTTGTGCCATTAAATTCATTCCCAATATGTTTATATAATTTTCTCAGTCTTATATTATCCCTTTTAAATTCCATATTTAATTATTGGAATGCCCAAAAATCATGAAATCTTTTCCAAAATGTTCTTTGGATATTCAGAAAGTTTTTAAAAATAAAATTTTATTTTATTCGAGCCCAAATGTATTTTTAAATATTTTCCTATTCCTATTTTTATTTAAAGTGATTTAACTTCAATGATTTTTAGTTAATTATCTTCTCATCAGAAAAATATTTTAAAAAATATGGGCGAGCTTATAAAATCGTGTTCTTTATTTTAAAAATATAAAATTTATTTTTTAACCATTTTTTTATCAAATACGAAATTTTTATTGTTTTAATTCAGAAAACAGCAATTGTCAAAAGACCAGTTTGCCCTTGTCTTTATAAACCAAACCCAGCCCAGTTTCTTCTCATTTCGTGCTCTGTATCAGCAGTTCTTCAGGTCTCCTTAATCTCTCTCTCACTTCTTCTTTTTCTTCGATTTTTTTTCAACAATTCTTAGTGGATTGTGTTTTTTCTTCGATCTTTGGTTAGTATTTGGGTTAGTTTTTGCATATAAAGCTCATTCTAGCCTTGCATGTATACATATATATTCGGTGTGTGTATGTTTTGATGGTTAAGGTTGCATGCAAGGGTCGATGATGGCTTACTTAACTTCCAAAGCTTGAAATCAGATTGTGGACAAGGAAATAGGCGGAGTTCGTGAAGGAAGCTTGAAAACCGAGAACCTCCGGACTTTGCCCCACCGGCGGTGAACCTCCGGTGAGCCGGTGGAAGGGTTATGATGGTACACCTGAGTCTAACACTCCTTAATTACCATTTTATGTTTATGTTTCGATGTTAGTTGCTTAATGCGAGTTGCATGCTAGTTTGCCGAATGGAATTGAAATTGTTCAACCGGAATTGTGATGCCTTACTATGATTCTTGTTGCTGCCTTGTTAATGGCTGTGATATATGTTAAATTCTAGCTTTCGATGGTTGCATGTAGAAATTTCGAACTATATTGGATTTTTCAAACTATATGCATAATTATGCTTTGTAATGAATTAGTACATGAATATTAGTGGGGGTTTGATATTAATTATTTGTAACTGAAGCTATTCGAATAATGTATGAATTGTTTTAATTAATTAGTTGAGTTGTGGAGATTTTCGAATATATAATGTTTGAGTTTTCAATATGATGTGTAAACGAAGATGTATAATTGAGATGTTCGTATGTAAATGTACCCTGCAATGACAATGTGATTTGTACTCGAGACTTTATAAAAGCACTACTTAGTAATATGGTTTGTAATCTAGGTAATTGGTGTTATGTATATACATAATTGCTTGTGTGCACTATTATTTGTATTCATTGGGTCGGTTGTATTCCGACAGATAGGTCGATATATAAAGGAGATGCTGCCGAAATTATTCCAAAATTAACGATCTTTAAAAGGTTAACGGCACATCATCCTTGTATAGGTAGCTATTGGTTGAGAATAGTACAATATTGTATGACTGAGTACGTGATTCTTTTGCTAGTATCAATGTATGATATGAGATACGTGAATGGTTATAGTAACGAAGGGGTAGATTAGATTAGACGTTATAGAGGACGTCGGATGTTTATAAGAGACTGAAATAGTAACTATATATTTGTGTAGATATGAAGGGGATAGAAGTGAAGGATAAAGGGAAAGCGAAAGTAGAAAGTTAGTGACGCTGGTTGTAGGCTCACCTGTTCAGCAGCTCAGCTATATCTTGTGGCAAGTAATTCTTGCCTAAGTTTTATTTTTAAAAGAAATGTACTATTGAATGCTTTTACAAATATTTTATAAATTATGACTGTTTTATTATCTACAGCATGTTTTGCACTGAATGTTAGACATAAACTACAATGCCATACAACCTTGAAGATACCTTATACTTTTCAATCCCTGAAATGTTATCTTTAAATATGCCTAGTATCCCATTGCTGCTCCTTAATCACTGTTTTGAATTTAAAAGCTTTCAACTTATGTTAGATCCTTTTGATAAACTTGGTGATCATTTAAAACTTGGGGCTCTGACCTGACTCTAATCCTTTACTTAAAACCTGTTCATTTTACTGCAAAAGAGACTTGTATATAAACTTGTCTTCGAATAAAATTTACCTCTGTCTATTGACTTTTAAAAAAATTGATTTAAATATGAAATCCAACTTTCAAGAAGTCTTTTTCATCGAAAGATTTGGTAACTTTTAAAAGAAAGGTTTTGATATTTATAGGAATTCCGATCAAAATGGTTTCTACGGATTCCTATAGATTGGAGGCGTAAGAGGCCGAGTGACGCCGGTCCAGCATAATTTTTTTAGCGTAAGAGGCTAGGGGGTCCTAGTCCAGCATCTTTGTTTAGCCAATGTCAATAAGTGTTGATTATGAGTACTCCCTAAAGGTCCAGAGGGACTTCGGTCCATTATGGGGACTTTACGTGGCTGATCACCCGTATTGTCCGGGCGTTGTGAAAAAACTCTAATCAAAATGATTTTGAAAAGGGATGTCCTAATGAGCGGACAGATTTTACGAAAAGGATTTTTAATACTGATGTTCTATTCAGAGAATAATCTTTTATTGAAATGATTAGTAATGGAATACTTTTCTGATGCCATGCTTATTCAGATTTTTACAACAGCTAATAGTGCCATGTTTTGACTCTGTTTTACTAATGTGCAATGCTTCCTGTTATCCATCTAATAACTAAACGTTTACCTACAAAGCTTGGTCTTATTTATTTAAAAGATTTCATTAATCCTATCACCCCATACTGTCAATACCTTACCTTTCAATGATTCTTTTTAAAACATTATCAGTTTTGCTTTAACTTCACCATTTCCAAGTTTTAAGCTAAGTCATTAACAAACTCTTTTCTTACTCTTACCTTACCAAAGTATGGCATTGAAGAAATTTTTATACAGAAAGTATTAACAGATTGATAATGAATTCTGGATTGATGTTGAGGACAATAAGGTCCAGTTTTAACATTGAGAAATGATTTCAAAGTTCTTATTATGTTGTAGATCTATTTACAAACTTATGCATGATTACTTGCTGAGCTTTTGTAGCTCATTCTATTATTTTCTAACCTCCACAGCTTTTGAGAATCATGGTTCGACTTAAGCAAACTGCGAGGAAGAATACCTCTTTTCTTAACTATGTCAGGCTGGCTGAGATTGAACAGGTAGAGTTAAGGCTGAGTTAGAAGGAAAAGACTTTGTTAAGTCTTTAGTGTTTATGTTATTAGACTTTTGTCGGATATTTCAGAGTTGTAATAATATTTATTCTGGTAATGTAATTTAATGAATTTAGAGTTGTGCTTGTTTCATACCATTACCTGTTAAAGGTCCAGGGTAGTAGTCGGGGTCATGTATATATTTATATTTGTGATTGTTTATATTTATATAGGATGCATGCATATAGAGTGTCAGTGACTTTTCGATCTAGACCCCGGGTCGGGAGGGCGCGACAAATTGTTTCTAAGGCAAATGATCATTCGAGAAGTCACACTGATAGGGAAGTCAAAGATATGCAATTGGTAGAGAAGTCTCAAAACTCTCTATGGCTCAGTATTCGATCGAGAAGTCTATCTGATCGAGAAGCCAAAACATTAGAGCCATTCGAGAAGTACAACAAAGTAATCATTCGAGAAGTCCAGTAAAATAAATCGAGAAGTTAGCTAAGGAAGCAATCGAGAAGTCTAAGTGAAGAGGCCAATTGAGAAGTTTGTGGTAGTAAATCATTCAAAAAGTCTAGCCTAATCGGGAAGTCATCAAAGCTATACTCAATCGAGAAGTCTAGGCATTCGAGAAGTAACAAGGTTGATCGAGAAGTCTCAGGAGTAGTTGATCGAGAAGTCTATGTCATGACTTCTCGAGGCAAGAACAATTGAGTATTCGAATGTTTTAAACAACTAATTTTAAGAAAATTTGCAGAAGAATAAGACAAGTAATTTGAAGTATTGTCATGATCAGGTTAGTCAAACCTGTGAAGATATGACAAGTCTACAATGAAGCTTAAAAAGAAAACAAGACAAACACAGAAGGAAGAAAGCAAAATGGAGCATACTGTCAAGTCATAGAACATAGCTAGAAATAGATTATGTACAATGTAAAGTAGTTTTGTCTATTTCTAGTTATAGAAAAATAACCTGTGAAAGCATGTGCACATGAGACATGTTGTCTATATAGCTAATAGCATAGCTTCACTAGTTAGAGTGTTGAATAGTTTTCATACCTTGTTTTCTTTCGAGAACAAGAAGCTGAGATACAAATCATGAAGGGTTTCGGGCATGTAAACGCAACGGAAGTAACGTAAAAAACAATAAAAATCAAAATCCCATCGCAGGATCCATGTATAACGTTGGATGATTATGGAGAATAAGATGTGTACCTTATTAAAGCTTTCCTATGGATGATTATAGAGGTCCAGAAGCGATGAATCACAACAGCCCCTTCATCAAGAACTGCTCTCTAATGGTATCCACACGAACGTCGTATCGTCTAACGATCACCGGAGTTAGGTACTAGCCTGTTTCTGCCTCTTTGTCTCTCTCTTTCTCTAGCCTCTCAAAACGTAGAGCTGCTAGGGTTTTTCTTAAAACCAAAATTATAAAACTTAACCCTAAACTATATATCCTTATGTATATATAGGGGAGAGAGAGAGACTTGGGCCAAAACCCTAATCTGATTGGACCTTTTAAAACCCATTCAGATTTCGGATTTATATTATTATTAAATTCAAATTCTAATATGTATATAATTAATCAAGTCTCACTTAATTAATTAAATAAATAAATTTGAATAATAATAATAACAGTATTTAAATTCATAATTTAAATAACACTCTGTTTAAATGTTCTTTGTGTGTGACCCTTTAGATTATTATTACGTTGACAATAATTTTATTTTCTAATAATAAAATTATAAACCATGAGCGGCATCTGGTAATACATCATTGCTACCCAAGTAATAATAATAAATCGTGATTCGATAAAACCTTTCATGATTAATGTTTTCGTGTAATATAATCCCTTTAACCTTATATTATAGATCAAACTCGAGGCATGTATTGTGTCATCCTCTTCAACATTTAATCCGGGTTTACTTGATCCATGTGTAGACTATGAAACAAATCATTATTTGAGCACGACCATGCATTTTATAGTCTCACTCAATCAAGAGGCCAATAATATCTCTCCTAATTATAGGAGGGTTAAATCCTTTATCTATCATTCATATTTCTCATACGACTCATGATATACCCGATGTCCACTTTTATCATTACCCGGTCAAAGGTAACTTTTAATGTAGTCAAAGTATATTAATCCTCGTATAGAAATATAATGATCTCAAGTCAGAGGATCATTACACCATTATCAAACAACATACTAGTCTATTTATATATTATTATTGTCCTATAATAATAATACTCGACTAGGGACCTTTAAGAATATGATATATTATATAATCTCAAGTTCAAGTCATGTACTCAAACTATATAATGTGTATCATGATTCTAAGGACATTTATTATGCTAACAAATATATCGCAGTAATTTAAAGTCATAATAAATACGTTTATTGAATAATCAAATGACATAAAGGTTTATTAAAAGAAACATTGTATTGCCTCTAGGGCACCTACACTAACAATCTCCCACTTGCACTAGAGCCAATCACCCATGTATCTAATACCCATGGAACTAGTGTGACTTTCATGCTTCGTATGCGATAAGCCTTTGGTCAGTGGGTCTGCAATGTTATCATTTGTGTGCACTTTACATATGTGTATGTCACCCCTTTCATTAATCTCTCGAATGAGGTGATATCTCCTGAGTATATGTTTGGTTCGGGAGTGAGATCTAGGTTCTTTAGCCTGTGCAATGGCTCCATTATTATCGCAGTATAGATCAATGGGATCTGCGATTGATGGAACCACTCCCAAATCAGTAATGAACTTTCGAATCCAAACAGCTCCCTTTGCCGCTTCAAAAGCTGCAATGTACTCAGCCTCCATTGTAGAATCAGCTACTGTTTCTTGTTTTGAACTCTTCCAACTTACAGCACCTCTGTTTAGACAAAACACAAAGCCAGACTGTGATACAGTATCATCCTTGTCTGTTGGGAAACTTGCATCGGTGTAACCTTTTACAACCAGTTTCTCCTCTCCTCCATACACCAAGAATGAATCTTTGGTTCTTTTCAAGTACTTTAGAATATTCTTGACAGCCGTCCAGTGACCTTCACCTGGATTAGATTGGTATCTGCTTGTCATGCTTAAAGTATATGAAACATCTGGGCGAGTACATATCATTTCATACATGATAGATCCAATTGCTGAGGCATATGGAACCTTACTCATGCATTTTGCATACCAAAACGGTGCAAAACCTTATCGATGTATGTACTCTGACTTAGACCGATCATCCTTCTAGATCTATCCCTATAGATCCTCATTCCTAGAATGTAGGATGCATCTCCTAAGTCTTTCATAGAGAAGTTTCTTCCTAACCAAATCTTAACATCCTTGAGAGAAGGTATGTCATTCCCCATTAGTAGTATGTCATCAACATATAGTACTATGAATGCCACATGGCTCCCACTAACCTTCTTGTAAACACAAGGTTCATCTTCTTTTTGAACAAATCTATACTCTTTTACAGTTACATCAAAACGGATATTCCATCTCCTAGAGGCTTGCTTTAATCCATAAATGGATCGACGTAATTTACATATCTTGCTAACATTCCCTGGACTGACAAAACCTTCAGGTTGTGTCATGTACACATCCACATCTTCTTCAAGGCTTCTATTAAGGAAGGCTGTTTTGACATCCATTTGCCAGATTTCATAATCATGGAATGCTGCAATAGCAAGCAAAATCCTTATGGACTTGACCATAGCCACTGGTGAGAGAGTTTCATCATAGTCAATACCATGAATTTGTTTGAAACCTTTCGCAACCAGCCTTGCTTTATAGGTCTGAACATTTCAATCCATGTCAGTTTTCTTCTTGAAAACCCATTTGCACCCTATGGGTTTTACCCCTTCAGGTGGATCAACCAAAGTCCATACTTGGTTTTCGTACATGGATTCCATCTCGGATTTCATGGCTTCTAGCCATCTCTTAGATTATGGACTGCTCATAGCATCTTGGTATGTGAGAGGCTCATCTTCATCTATGAGCATCAAATCACCACATTGAGTCAAAAGAAATCCATATCTCTCTGGCTCATGGCAAATTCTACCAGTTCTACGAACAAACTGTGTTTGTTGAGCATTATCATTATCCTCCTCTTGTTCCACTTCAGGTTCAATGCTATTTTGTGGTTCTCGATCTTCATCGAGGTCTATAGTTCTCCCACTGTTTCTTTTGGAAACAAAGTCTCTTTCCATGAAGACAGCATCTCGAGCAATAAACACTTTCTGCTCAGAAGGACTATAGAAATAATATGCCTTTGTTTCTTTAGGGTATCCCACAAAATTGCACTCTTCAGATTTAGGTCCAAGCTTGTCAGATACTTGACGTTTCACAAACGCTTTGCATCCCCAAACTTTCATAAAGCTCATGCCTGACCGTTTCTCCTCCCATATCTCATATGGAGTCTTTTGAACCTTCTTAGTAGGAACACGATTAAGTGTGAAAGCCGCTGTTTCTAGAGCGTAACCCCAGAAACTAATTGGAAGATCTGCATGACTCATCATCGATCGCACCATGTCTAACAAGGTCTGATTTCTCCTCTCTGAAACTCCATTCCATTGAGGTGTGCCTGGTGGAGTGAGTTGTGATACAATACCACACTCCTTTAAATAATCTTTAAACTCTGTGCTCAAGTATTCTCCTCCACGATCAGATCGTAAGATTTTAATACTTGCACCTCCACCAATTTGCTTCTCTACTTCAACCTTGTATTCTTTGAACTTTTCAAAAGAATCGGATTTATTCTTCATAAGATATACATATCCATATCTACTGAAATCATCAGTAAATGTTATGAAGTAGTAGTAGCCTCCTCTAGCCATCACACGTATTGGGCCACATACATCACTATGTATTAGCTCCAGACGTTCAGTGGCCCTTTTACCCTTACCAGTGAAAGGGGCTTTAGTCATTTTAGAGTAAAGAGCACTTTGTGTACCCGCAGTTTATGTGTCAGACCACTTGGGATACTGTACTTAAAAAACCACCTCGCGCTATACCGCAGTTCCAAAATTTTTACAGTTTGCTGTTTTCCGTCCAAAAATGATAAACGCCGTCTACTGTCAAGGGTATTTTTGTATTTTTACCGGTTGTAACATATGAACTCATATCCTTATATTCGTTCTTGTACTTGCTTATCCCCATTTCAGGTCATATACAGAAATTAACTCATTTTGAAGTCATGGTGTGGTTGATTCGAGATCGAGCTGACAAAGATGTCTATAAGCCTAACGAGGGTCCTGATTATAGAGGTAAAATTTCTTATAACTAATTGGGGATTTCAAAGTTATGTATAATTAGGGTTTTTGTGTTCATTAATCGCCATATCTAAATTGAGTTTTTTTATACGTTTACTGAAGTAGTTGCATGCTATGTAGTTTTTATATGTTTAATCATTATGTAGTTGGTGTTATGTGGTTGTAAAACCCTAGATTCGTATGTGGTCCCTTTATGCTCCCTCATTAAAGTGAAATAATACTATTGTTGTGGTCCCTTTATGCTCCCTGGTTATTTAACTTGAGTATTGTTTAGTTGTATTTTAAAGCTTATCCGTAACAATAGATGCTTTGTTTTATATTTTTGCAGCTCCTGAACTTTTTACTATAAAATTTCATCATGGAGGTCATTTTATTGATGATCCAAAAAGATATGTTGGTGGTATTATTGATTTCGTAGACCTTTGTGATGTAGATGCAATAAGTCTAATAGAGTTGATAAGTATGTGTAAAGAATTTGGAGAACTGGGTAGCTTCTCTTTCTACTATAAGTTGCCTAAAACTGATATGGAAAAGGGAATATGGTCTTTGGAAAATGATAAAGATATATTGGAGATGTGTGAGATGATGCCTGCAAGTAGGATTATATATGTGTATTCAGTTAGTGTGAAACCTATTTGTGTTGATACTGATGGAGTAGCTACTCAAGATTTTGCACCTTCACAAGATCCCAATATTCAGTATGTTGATCCAAGCACAGACCCATTTGTAACTATTGGACATGAAGATAATGGTGGGCAAAGTGGTACTGCTGCAGCTGGTGAGCAATTATCAAGTGATCTTGACAGTGATGAAGATTATAATCCAGGTAAAGATTATGAAGAAATGAGTGATTACAGTTTCCACTCTGATGCTTCAAATATGGATAGTACAGATGATGATGTCTGCAATCACAAGGCTGAAAGAGATAACAAAAGCAATGAAAAAGTCAAGAACAAAGGTAAACGGAAAAAGAATGATGAAAGGCATGTGAATGACAACACTTATGGGAAAACTAATGAGGATGAAGAAGGGAGAGATATTAGTGAGGATGAAGAAGGTTATGCATCTGATGTGTCTAGTCAGTATTTTGATAGTGATGAAGATAGGATGGCCTGTAATTCTACTGATGAAGATGAGATAACTTACCCAGTTTTTAATCACAAGACAGAAATGAAAAAGCCCAGTTTTCAGTTGGGAATGATGTTTGCAACATCAAAAATATTTAGAGATGCAGTTAAAAAACAAGCCATTTTGGATAGAAGACCAATAAAACAGTGCAGGAATTATGGTAAGAGGGTGAAGTTTATTTGTGAAGCACCATGTGAATGGAAGATATATGCTTCCAAGATGCAGATGACTGACACATATCAGATCAAAGTTTACAACTCAAAGCACACATGCACACAAACTTTTTACCAGAAGCAGATAAATTCAAGGTGGATTGCAGAGCAATATGAGGATGACATAAGGATGAACCCCACATGGCCTTTGTCAGCTTTCTTAAAAAAAGTGGTAAATGATTGGAACTGTCATGTTTCAATCTATGCAATTACAAGGGCCAAAAGAAAAGCATTGGAAAAGATCAATGGTAAGCATGTGGATCAGTATGGAAAAGTGTGGGAATATGGTAATGAATTGCTCAAGGTCATGCCTGATAGTACTATCCAAGTGATGACTGAAGACCAAGAACTAAAGGAAGGAAGGAAGAGATTTAAAAGGTTTTACATATGTTTGGGACCATTGAAAAAAGGGATTAGGACTAGTTGTAGACCTCTCATTGGTCTGGATGGATGCCATCTAAAGGGACCCTATGGAGGCCAATTATTAGCTGCCATAGGTACAGATGCCAATGATGGCATGTATCCCTTAGCTTGAACTGTAGTGGAAGCTGAAACTAATGAGAGTTGGAACTGGTTTCTTCAGAATCTCAAGGATGACTTGCAAATTGAAAATGAGGGAGCATGGACCTTTATTTCAGATAGGCAAAAGGTATATTTTTCTTATTTTTAACAATGCCTACAAATGGAAAATGTCTTATATACTAATGATGTATATTTTTTGTAGGGACTTATAAATGCATTAGAAAATATTTTCCCCAATGCAGAGCATAGATTCTGTGTTATGCACTTATACAGGAACATGTGGAAGGACCATAAAGGAATTGGTATTAGAATGTGCTTGTGGTTGGCTGCTAGGGCCACCACTGACTATACATTTAATAAGCACATGACTGAGCTGAAAAAGGTAATATAAAATAGTACTTTAGTAATGAATTTACCAGATATCTATGATGTACTTATTGTATTTATATTGCTTCTTATTGTATTTATATTGCTTCTTATTACAGTTGTCAAAGAAGTGTTTTGATTGGCTGAGTGAGAAACCTAGGTCACAATGGACTAGAAGTTCTTTTAGAACATTGTGTAGGTCAGATATTTTTGTTAATAACCACTGTGAGGTCTTTAATAGTAGCATTAGGAAATATAGGGACCTTCCTATCATTTCAATGTTAAAGGCAATTCACATAGATGTTATGAGGAGGATTCAACAGAGAAGGGACAAGATGCAAAGCAGTTATGCCCTTAATCCAATATGCACTAATGCAATGAGAAGGCTGCATAAGTAAGTTAAGGTTTCTATTATATCATAATATTTGTTTTTTTATAGTGTTTATAACCACTGACTAGAAGTTGGATCTGTCATTTTCAATAGGGCAATAGAGCAAAGTAAAGGATGTCATGTGGTTTGGAGTGGAGGTGCTAGATATCTTGTGACAATGACAACAGGTGGCTATGAGATGGTTGTTGATTTGGATGCTAAGAAATGTGCTTGCAGGAAATGGGAGCTGTCAGGCATCCCTTGTTACCATGCATGTGCCTGTATTGCATGGAGTAAGAAATCTTATGAGCATTTTATTCATCCCTGCTATAGTAAAGATATTTTTTTGGAGTGCTACCAACACATTGTTGAGCCTGTATGTGGTGAAGAAGAATGGGAAGAGACCCTATATCCCAAACCACTGCCTCTTGAGGTTAAGCCACAAACAGGTAGACCTAAGAAAAAAAGGAACTTGGCAAGTGACATTGTTGGTTCTGATGCTACAAAACTCAAAAGACAAAATACAAAAGTCAAATGTACCTACTGTACAGAATACAGTCATAATATCAGAACTTGCCCTGCCTTGGTAAGTCATAAATTTATAACTTGGCAATTTTGTCTAACTTTGTACTCTATCTAACTTTCAACTCAATCTATGTATGACACAGGCTGCTGACAAAGCTAATGGATGTGAGAAAATAGTGAAGACAAGAAAGAAATATACAAAGAAAAATTCTTCAGATGATGAGGGTACAAATACTTCAAATACTACAAATGCTACAAATGTTGGAGCTATAAATGCTGGAGAAAATGGTAGAACAACTAGAAATGTTGGTGGACCAAGTTCAAATGCAGCTACTGGAAATTCAAATACTGCTGATGGGGGGAATGAAGGCAATCATGCTGGAACCTTGAGGAAGAAAACATCTAAACCTAGGGTGAGAAACACAACACATGCTACAAATATTGGAGCTACAAATGCTACAAATGTTGGAGCTACAAATGCTGGAGAAAATGCTAGAGCAACTGAAAATGTTGGTGGACCAAGTTCAAATACAACTACTGGAAATTCAAATAATGCTGATGGTGGGAATGAAGGCACTCATGCTGGAACCTTGAGGAAGAAAGCATCCAAACCTAGGGTGAGAAACACAACACATGGAATCCAACCACAGAACTTCAAATCTAAAAATAATGTGACAACTACAAGCAGGGAGAATATTATGAAGGCAAGAGAGGAAATGGTGTCAAAAATGAGGACCAATCCAGTTTGAAAGATTTGATAGTATTAAGTACTTATTTAGTAATTATTGTGCTTTTGGTGTCAACTATCTGACTTGTTTTTGAGTAACAAGTGAACTAGAGATTAATTTGTTACTGTATCTATAATGGGATGTTATGCTTGAATTGTGATGAGAAGGATGTTTTGTCAATTTGTGGTCAAATTCATTATCTTTAGGCAGTCATTTTATAGCTTTTCAATATCATTATTATGTTCAAAAAAATACATTCAGTATAACAACCTAATCACAGAGCATACATCATATTTACTTAACAAAACATAGCAACCATTTTCATTAACACAGAGAATTACACTTAACAAAAGCATACATCATCGCAGAGAAGTCAAAAACAACCTAAACACGATTACTAATACATCATCGTCATCTAAAACACCTTACTAATACATCATAAAAAACCTAATCTGATTCAACAGAGTCAAGCTCCTCAGTCACATTTTTATCTGTTTCAGCTGTGAGTACCATATTCACCATGGCAGAGAAGAGCACAAACATAGCAACCACTGTAAATGATTGCTTCATCTTCATTTTCTTCAACTCAGCTTCATGCTTTGCCGTTAAACGATCCGTTCTGCGCATGAACTTCTCATAAACGAGCCATATTTCAGTTTGGGTGACCTCAATTTCAAAATTAGGGTTCTGTATAAAGTGGTGGGTGGGTAATCAACCTTGTTTGCTGCAATATATAGACAAAAGAGACATTAGCCTGGTGAAAATACAAAAATACCCTTGACAGTAGACGGCGTTTATCATTTTTGGACGGAAAACAGCAAACTGTAAAATTTTTGGAACTGCGGTATAGCGCGAGGTGGTTTTTTAAGTACAGTATCCCAAGTGGTTTGACACATAAACTGCGGGTACACAAAGTGCTCTTTACTCGTCATTTTACCAAGCAAACAAGATTCGCATTCTTGATATGATTCAAAATCAAACTTATCCAAGTATCCATCCTTATATAATTTGGATATGCGTTTCTCATTAATATGGCCTAGACAACAATGCCAGAGGTATGTTTGATTTGAGTCATTAACTTTAAGTCGTTTATTTTCTATATTACAGACAGGATTATCTAAGTCAAGAACATATAAACCATTAAACAAACGCGCAACACCATAGGTTAAATCATTCAAAGCAAAAGAGCAACTGTTGTTCTTTATTGTAAAAGAAAAACCTTTCTTGTCCAAACAAGAAACAGAAATAATGTTTCTGCGAATCGCAGGCACGTAATAACAATTCTCCAGTTCTAAAAGTAGCCCAGAGGGCAAAGATAAATAATAGGTTCCTACAGCTAAAGCAACAACTCTTGCTCCATTACCAACTCGTAGGTCCATTTCTCCTTTAGCCAATGTCCTACTTCTCTGCATTTCTTGCACATTTTATACAAATGTGAGCAGCACATCCAGTATCCAATACCCAAGATGTAGAAATAGACAGATTGACTTCTATAACATATATATCTGAAGTAGAGGCTTGCTCAGCCCTCTTCTTCTTCAAATCTTCTGTCAGCTTATCCTTCTCAAGGACAGATCGTACGGATAATGTGTTTGTGTTGTTTGTCATTACTTGGTATCTACAATGTTAAAAGCACAAAATAAACATTAGATTGTCTGAGTTATTTATTATGTTCAAATGATTATGATATATTCATAATATATCTCCCACTATTTTTATCAAATTAATAGCCCTTACTACTAATTTGGAAAGAATATCCCATAATTCTTTCTAGTGAGCCAAGATCCATATTTCGTCATGTCTTAAGTCAACCACTGGAAGTCCTTAAAAATGATTATTTAGGTAGACAACAGTTGTCAATTATATCATATATAATTCTAGGATAGTTTGGTGAACAACGATTGATCTTATCTATCTAATAGACTTTTAACCAAACTCTATGCTTCTAAGTTCATAATGGTTGAATATAACCGTTTATTTTCACCTTATTATGACGACTCAGTTAAGTTAGACCCAATGATACAACGGCCGAATATAACCATTTATATTCGTCGCATCTCACCACAATAGATAGGAGTCCCCTGCCACTAACAGTCTTTCCCCTAATCGATCTAGGATTCGATGAGTGTTCATTCATTGGAAAGCATCCGAGTAAAACTTAATATTTTGGTAAGGGGTTTTTAAAAATTTACGACGATCATGATCACATCATAAAGAGATCCTCAATTTTTCCTTGAACCAAATATTTCAAATTGATATCTTAAATTGTTCATTTCCCAGGTAGATGGAGGATACCAGTGGTCACACTTAAAACCCATCAGCCTTACGAATACGCATATCCGCTTTTGTCAGAAAATCCCAATTATAGATCTAAAAAATTCATATTTAATTCCGTGTTTTAAAAATCCATATTTTATAAACACAAGAATCTCATGATCGTTTGTTAATTTTAAAATCTTAAATCGTTACAGATTTTATCTTGAGTCGTTACAGATTTTATCTTGTTTAAACAAGCATGGCATGGGTGTCGTATCTAATACATTCATCATTCCAACGCATACATATCTACACATGCATTCATATACATATATGTACAGTGCGTAAATTAAACGTGTTTGGTTATGGCCCCATCCTATGCGATATTTCCAAGCTAATGGAAATATCAAGGTCAATCTATGGTGGTTTTAAATACTACACTATTACATGTCTTTATCTTCTTCATTGCTCCATAATCTAGATTGCCTCCTAGCTTCCTTGCTTCTAAGTCTCCATTGAACAATTACATTGAATAATAAATAAATCTATTCTAATAAAATTACAAGAAGAACTCGAGTTACATTCGAGATTAACAATTACAATGAATAAACGACATGCAAGTATTGCTCAGTGACACGATTCCAGTCAGAAAACACATATTATTTGCAAAAATCGGACACTGGACACAGATTTCAGAAAATCTACAGAAGCCGTTTCAGAATTCGTATCGAATACGATTCCCATAACAAGAACAAACATGTATCATATACATACAGCAATACACACAATCATCCCATGATTATACAACCCATCATGAATATCATATATATTCAAAATCATATAAAACATATATATCAATATATAGCCATGGCATATCATATACATGTTTACATACATCGAAAAACTGTTAAACACATAACCAAATCATCCCATTATACACGTAGCTCTGATGCCATTGAAGGGTTTCGGGCATGTAAACGCAGCGGAAGTAACGTAAAAAACAATAAAAATCGAAACCCCATCGCAGGATCCATGTATAACGTTGGATGATTATGGAGAATATCTTGTGTACCTTATTAAAGCTTTCCTATGGATGATTATAGAGGTCCAGAAGCGATGAATCACAGCAGCCCCTTCTTCAAGAACTGCTCTCTAATGGTATCCACACGAACGTCGTATCGTCTAACGATCACCGGAGTTAGGTACTAGCCTGTTTCTGCCTCTTTATCTCTCTCTTTCACTAGCCTCTCAAAACGTAGAGCTGCTAGGGTTTTACTTAAAACCGAAATTATAAAACTTAACCCTAAACTATACATCCTTATGTATATATAGGGGAGAGAGAGACTTGGGCCAAAACCCTAATCTGATTGGACCTTTTAAAACCCATTCAGATTTTGGATTTATATTATTATTAAATTCGAATTCTAATATGTATATAATTAATCAAGTCTCACTTAATTAATTAAATAAATAAATTCGAATAATAATTATTATTAAATTCGAATTCTAATATGTATATAATTAATCAAGTCTCACTTAATTAATTAAATAAATAAATTCTAATAATAATAATTATTAAATTCGAATTCTAATATGTATATAATTAATCAAGTCTCACTTAATTAATTAAATAAATAAATTCTAATAATAATTATTATTAAATTCGAATTCTAATATGTATATAATTAATCAAGTCTCACTTAATTAATTAAATAAATAAATTCGAATAATCATAATAACAGTATTTAAATTCATAATTTAAATAACACTCCGTTTAAACGTTCTTTGTGTGTGGCCCTTTAGGTTATTGTTACGTTGGCAATAATTTTATTTTCTAATAATAAAATCATAAACAATGAGCGGCATCTAGTAATACATCATTATTACCCAAGTAATAATAATAAATCGTGATTCGATAAAACCTTTCATGATTAATGTTTCCGTGTAACATAATCCCTTTAACCTTATATTATAGATCAAACTCGAGGTATGTATTGTGTCATCCTCTTCAACATTTAATCCGGGTTTATATGATCCATGAGTAGACTATGAAACAAATCATTATTTGAGCATGGCCATGCATTTTATAGTCTCACTCAATCAAGAGGCCAATAATATCTCTCCTAATTATAGGAGGGTTAAATCCTTTATCTATCATTCATATTTCTCATACGACTCATGATATACCCGATGTCCACTTTTATCATTACCCGGTCAAAGGTAACTTTTAATGTAGTCAAAGTATATTAATCCTCGTATAGAAATATAATGATCTCAAGTCAGAGGATCATTACACCATTATCACTGTGAGTCTTTCTTATGACATTATTAAACATGAAGAATCTCACTGTGGGTCTGTCCAGTACAATGTACTACTACATGTACCTATGTATTGACTTTAGTATCCCCATACTTATAACCAATGAGATGTGGTTATTTGTCAAACAACATACTAGTCTATTTATATATTATTATTTTCCTATAATAATAATACTCGATTAGGGACCTTTAAGAATATGATATATTATATAATCTCAAGTTCAAGTCATGTACTCAAACTATATAATGTGTATCATGATTCTAAGGACATTTATTATGCTAACAAATATATCGCAGTAATTTAAAGTCATAATAAATACGTTTATTGAATAATCAAATGACATAAAGGTTTATTAAAAGAAACATTGTATTGCCTCTAGGGCATATACACTAACAAATCAAGAATCTCATATTTGTAGTATTTCATTCTAATACACAATTAGTTTGAAAGTTAAACTTTGAGTGTTTGTTTTATTTCCGCAATTCTTAAGTAAACATTGCTAAATTATAAAAGTTACAAACAAGATAAAATCAGTTCATTCATTAAACAGATTCAAAAGAAATTCAAAGTTTGAAACCATACATTCACCCCCCCTCTTTCTCGTTTTTGTACAACTCATTCCTAACAAGTGGTATCAGAGCACAGGCTGTTGACATACAAACAGTACAAAGATCAAAATGAGTTCCTAGAAACTTAACAACATCAAGATTTCTCCATTTGACAGAGAACACTACATAATATGGAAAAAGAAAATGCTCACATTCATCATGACTGCAAATTACATGTATCTTGAGATCTCGAAGAATGGACCCTTCATGCCTGTTTCACTAGTTTCTGAAATAACTAGTCGCTCAGAAGTAATACCAGCTACATGGGTACCAAAAGATCCATCTCACTACACTGATACTGAAAGAGAGAAAGTTGCTCTTGACAATAATTTGATACTCATACTGACTGACTCTCTAGATATGGTCATATATAGCAATGTTGTCAATTGCACCACTTCCAAGCATATTTGGGAAACCATAGAGCTACTATGTGAAGGCACAGTGAAAGTAAAAGAAAACCAAAGACAACTGTTGGTCTCACAATATGAAGCTTTTATGTCAAAACTAAATGAAGGTATAACTGAGGACTTTGAAAGGTTCAATAGACTAATCAATGAATTACAGTTACATGGAAAATTTATGAGACAAAAGAAAAGAACTTGAATTTTTTGTTGACTCTTCCTAAGCACTTGGAGCACAAAATTGCCGCTATCAGAGAAGGAAGGGATCTAACAAAACTTTCTTTAAAAACTCTGTATAGAATATTGAAGACCTATGAATTAGAGTTTCTTCAAAAGAAATCCATTCAAGCAAACAGAGGCAAAATGACAAATGTCTCTAGTGCCTTGATTGTAAAAGAACTTGTGAAGATGGAAATGGTTGGTACAAGCGAAAAGCTAAAAATTGAAGACATGGTAGAAGAGGATAATGAATATGTCTAAGGTGAATCTGATGATCGAAGAAGAGTTCTACACTATTGATGGGCTTGAGAGCATGGACAACAAATCCATGGCTATTATGGCTAAAAAGTTTGGAAACTTGAGGTTCAAGAAAAATAAAAGCTTCAAGCCAAAACCAAACTTTGGCTCCTCAAGCAAAGGCAAGACTCCTAGAAGCAGTTTCAAAGGAGGCTATAAGACTGGAACTGTTGAAATATAAAAAATAAGGTGTTATAACTATGATGAAATGGGACACTTTTCCACTGAGTGTAGAAAGCCAAAAGCAGTCAAAAAGGACAAAGACTACTTGGAGTTGGAAGCCAAGTATGAAGACCTGTTAAAGAAGTAAACTAGTAGAGCTTACATTGTAGAAGGGATGTGTTGGGATGACATTGATGAGGATGAAGAAGAAGAGTATGAGAATTTGGCATTCATGGCCAAATCAGATGAAGGAGCATCAACTTTAACAAGTCAGGTACCAATCCTAACCTCTATTGACATGTCAAACTCTGAATATAAGAAAACTATAGAAGAATTGAGCACTGAAATGTTTAACATACATACCAGCATGACTGCAGCTTATGAAGAAATTAGTAGATTGTTAAAAGCTAATGATGAACTGTCTGTTAAGAATGAACATCTAGAACTATCCTTGCTTAATATGCAATCCATGAAATAAGAGAATGACTACTTGAAGAATAAGATTACTTACTTAGAACAGATTGAGAAGTTCTTACGGGATCAAATTGCTGAAAATGAACTGAAAATAAAATCTTATCAAAACTCATCTGCAGTTCTACAAGAGTTTCATGAGAAACACCAGGAAAATTCTAAGGTTGGATTTGGGTTTGACTATGACACTCTTAAAAAGAAAAAGCCTATATCAACAAAAGACAAGAAAAATGAATTCCCTGGTAATCCTCACATTTTGAAAAATGTTGAAGCTCTAATTTTTAAAAAGGAAACTACTGAGTTTGTTGAAGCAAGTATGATCATCAAACAACAGTTAAATGATGACGATGAGCTAGAGGCTAAGAAGAATGTGTCTTATGTTGATATAGAAGAACCAATGGTCAAGGCCAAGTCTACACCTGTTAAACTTGAAAGAAAGGAAAATGTCCAGATAAATGAAACTGTTCATGCTAAAAAGAAAAAGGCAAATACAAATGGTAAAGTAGGCATTAACAAACATAACAACTATGCACTTATTTACAATGCTCCTAAGAAGATTTGTAAAAACTGTGGATCAACAAATCACCTTACTCATGTGTGCAAGAAACCTGTTATTGATAATGCTAAATTTGCTTATGGATATGTTAAATCTTTGATGCATGATAATCAAAAATTTTATGACAAATTTGATTTTATGCCATGCAACCTGAATGTGATGAATACTTGCTTTAGGCTAAGAAAACAGTTTATTGAAGGATGTATCAGTCAAAATTTAAATAACAAAACTGCTAGGCCTAAATCTGCTAGTCCAATCAAAGGAAGAAAACACTCTCTGTCACCTAGGAATGCATCTAGCTCAGGATTGTTAGGAATCAATGTAGCTTTGATGATACCTTTAACTTTAGAATCATAGAATTATATTTTATTATAACTAATCAATTGATATGAAAATTATAAATATCAATTGATCAGGAAACCATTTATCAGTTGAAATATTTATGTGAATCAACTGATAATATGGATGGTATCATAGGTGTGCTTAGTCTATTTCAATTGATATGGCTTTAGTCAATTGATAATTCTCTCATCAATTGATACTAGAGTCGATTGATATTGGTCATCAATTGATGTGTAACTTAGACTGTCAAATTGTAATTATTTAAAGACAGGAAAATTATGCAAGTGAAGGATGATCAATTGATATGGAAGCATCAATGGATAGAAGATCAATTGATAACAAGTCAAGTCAGAGATTGAAGACCATCAACTGATATGAAGAACCATCGATTGATAAAATCTATCAATCGATAAGTCAACAACTATTATCAACCAATGGATATCAAGATCAATCGAAGAAGAATATCAGTTGATGGATACAAGGAAGAATCAATTGATATGCTTAACAGTAAATTATCAATCGATAGGGACTGCACAACAAGAAAAAATGTCAGGAATCCTAA
Source organism: Oenanthe sinensis (assembly GCA_028671895.1). Classification (NCBI taxonomy): domain Eukaryota; kingdom Viridiplantae; phylum Streptophyta; class Magnoliopsida; order Apiales; family Apiaceae; genus Oenanthe; species Oenanthe sinensis. Next base: position 27,880,771 of record CM053799.1, on the reverse strand, counting down.
GACTAAAGCATGCCTATGGAAGACAGTTTAGATTGACTGTGAAGACTCAGATTCAAGCTGTCCTTCCTAAGATGAAGATATTTCTCAAAATAGAAATAAACAGATAGGAAGGATAGTTTAGTAACATTCCTAGAATAGATAGTTTTGTTTTACTATTCTCGAGATTGTAAACACTTTTGTGTTATAAAAACAAGAGTGGTAGCATTGTTATAAATATTAATTGAGTTAAAACATCTTTTTGAATCAACTATTCAGCCTTAGAGCACTTTGTAAGAACAGTTAATTTTCTTTCTAACTTTGTAAAAAGCAACTAGGTTTTCTTAACCTAGATTATTTGAGCACATATATTCACTGATGGAAAAACCAATCCATCAGCAATTTTAAAATATCTTATTCAAGTATTTATTTCAGTCATTGTTGTTCATTGTTCATATTCAAACTTCTCAAACCATTTAAGAAAAGAGAAAAATCTTAAAAGTTGTTATATTTTTATTCAACCCCCCTTCTATAAATATATTGATATTGTTCTAGGGAATAACAATTGGTATCAGAGCGAAGTTTTCAACATACACAAAGTTTTAGATCAAGAGCAAGTCAATATGGGCCAAAAGGATTCACATGTAAAGATTCTAGTGTTAGAAAAAGATGAATACTTTGCATGGAAAGTTAAAATACACCTGCATCCACTTTCTCTTGACCCCTCCTATGTTAACTACATAGAGAAAGGTCTACATGTTCCGATGAAGCTGGTCACAGGTATAAACCCTGATGGAACTCCTGCATTTGACAAACATGTTCCAAAACTCATCACTGAGTTCACAGAAGAGGATGAAAAGGAAGTGCTTAAGGACAAAAAGGCCATAAATATTCTCTTCAATGGCCTAGATAAAGATATGTTTGACAATGTGATAAATTGCACTTCATCAAAAGAGGTATGAGATACTCTTCAAACTCTATGTGAAGGGACTGAACAAGTCAGCAAAAACAAGATGCAACTCTTGATTCAGAAATATGAATCTTTTCATTTCAAGAGTGAATAATCCATCAATGATACCTATATGTTAGGAATATATTCATTTGATGATGTACAAAATACTAGAACAGAGTCTAGCATAGTTTATCTGTAACAAGTCTTTCTAGTCTCTGAACTTTTCTATAATCAGAGTCTAGATAGTCAACATTCATGTTTAGATGTTATTTATACTTAGAAGATTTTCAAGAGAATTGAAACCAGAGTCTGGATGCAAATCAGAGTCTGGGAGTTGATCGGAGTCTATAAATTACCAGAGTCTATAGTTTGTCAGAGACTGAATATCATCAAAGTCTAAAGTTTTTCAGAATCTATAAAGTTGAAGCTGAATTTGGAAGATGATTACAGTAAAGGGAAGTCTTCGAAGATAAAGACAATTATATTGCAGATATGCTATGGGAAGGAAAAAGAATTTCAAAAAGAAACTATCAACTAATGATTAGGAATTTTATTCCTATTGTAATTTGATTTTCTGTTATTAGTTGATAGGCAGCTCTCTATATAAACACTCTATGGAACCTAATTTATTTGTCGAACTTTTGTGAAAGCATAGAGATAGAGAGAGTTGTTGTGAGAAACACAGAGAAGCTGCTAGGATTTATGTACACCGTAGGAGAGTTTGTATTCATACATCAATAATACAAACAGTATTCATTCATATCTTTGTGTTTGGTCTTTGTTCTTAATTCAAAGCAATAATTTACATTGAGTTGATTTTAATCAGGCAAAAAGAGCACACAAGTATTCAACACCCCTTCTACTTGTATAACTGGGAAAACAATTGGTATCAGAGCCTAAAGTTTAAAATTGATCAAAGATGTCTGGAAACAAAGATGGCAATTCTAAAATTCATATGCTCAAAAGGAACGAGTACACCCACTAGAAGATCAAGATGGTGCATCATCTGGAGGCCACAAACCCTGATTATCTAAAAAGAATTTATAATGGACCTTATGTGCCCTCGAAGCTTGTTCTTCAAACCACTTCTGAAGGAAAAATTATTAGAGAGCACTTTTTTGACAAACCAAAGGCTGAGTGGTCAAAGGAGGACAGGGAGAATGTTCTCAAGGAGGCAAAAGTGAAGAATATTCTCTTTAGCAGTTTAGACTATGTTCTTACAAACTGTGTAATATCATGCAAAACTACTAAAGAGATGTGGACAAAACTTGAAGTGCACTGTGAAGGAACCAGAGATGTCAAGAAGAATGCAAGGTCTCTGCTAATTCAGGAGTATGAGTATTTTGAGGCAAAAACTAGAGAAACCATCACTGAGATGTATGATAGGTTTACTAAACTTCTGAATGAGATGGCTATTCTTGGTAAAGTATATGATTCTGAAGACACAAATACCAAGTTTCAAAGAGCCCTTCCAGAAGAGTGGGATAATAAGACAACTACAATATGGGAAGCCAAAGATTTTGATGAAATAACTTTAGAAGAATTGTATGGCAGACTCGAGACATATGATTTAGAGATGCAATAGAGAAAGAACAAGAAATCTGGAAAACTAAAATATGTGGCATTCTTGATAGAGTTTGAGAAAGAACAGGAAGAACCCAAGGTAGCTAGAATTTATGATTTAAGGAAAAAGGGTAAAGTTGTTGTTGAATCAGAGTCTACTGACATAGACTCTAATTCTGATAAGGAGATAGATTTGAGTCAAATGATGACTATGTTTACTAAGAATTTCAAAAGAATGGAATTCAATGAAAGAACTGGAAAATTTAGCAAAAGGCCAACACTCAAAAAGGATAATAACTGAAGAGTATTTATTTGCATTAGCAGTTTCAGTTGCATTTTCATTTACAGCCTTGGACTGTGCAATAAAATTATCCAAGCTTCCTGCTTGAGCAGCCTTTGTCACCATCTTAGTGCTTTGTTTTAATTACTCAAACCTTCTCCTTTCTCTTTCAATTAACTCCTTGGTTTCTTTTTCTCTAGAGATTCTTATACCTTCCAAGTTAGCATCAAATTGATGTGCATTGCTTCTTTTCTTTTCCAAATCATCCTTGGAGTAATTTGATGAATTCTTGCTCCTGCTTCCTCCTGACTCCCTGTTGCTCCTACTAGCCCCTACAAACCTGTTACTGTCTCCAACTCTTCCAGCTTCATTCCCACCACATCCATCATTGTCCTGTCAAGAAACTTCACAATAGGGATGTGGTGGCATCCTGTCAAGAAACTTCTGCAAAATTTGGGCATGGAGAGCCTATCCCCTAATGATGTCATCATTTTTGGATTCAATAAAGGAGACCCTCTTCTCCAAGTCATTAAAGCCCTTAGCATCCTTGAGAAGCTTCTGTTGAATATGATAGAGAATGCTATAGGGTAACTTTTCATCCAACCTTCTCTCCAACACATCTTTGGTAGAAGAAATGGAATCCTGGATTGAGGTCAATTCATGTCTAACTCCAATTACTTTCATTTTTGAACTCTTAATTGGTCTATCAAACAAGTTGCAATTTTCCTGTGAGTAGAATCTGCAAACTCCACCTCCATCATATATCTCATATATTGAGAGAGTATTTCTTCTTCAGCATCTTCCAGGCCACCATTAATTGTGCTCATCCATGGCTCCTCATCACTGTCATTGTCAATATCACCAGGAGCCAGATGACATACATCTTCAACATTAACTATTCTCTCCTTCAAGTTTCTTGTTCTCTGTTAAGTATGCTCCAATCCTAGAATTGATTCAGCATCCCTATTGATTGAGGTAGCCAATCCTTGATACCTTAGACTCTAATTCTGATAAGGAGATAGATTTGAGTCAAATGATGACTATGTTTACTAAGAATTTCAAAAGAATGAAATTCAATGAAAGAACTGGAAAATTTAGCAAAAGGCCAACACTCAAAAAGGATGATGAAAAAGTTGAGAAAAACAAAAGCACCATAATCAAGCTTGACAAGGCAAAAGTCAAGTGCTGCAACTGTGGAATATTGGGGCATTTTGCTACTGAGTGTAGATGTTATTCCCTTTAAGTACACGAAGTTTGTAGAAGGGGGGGTTGAATGCAAACTTAAGAATTATTTCTGATTCTTGCGGATTTAAGTTTGTTCAATAATTGTGTTTGAGTGTTTAGATAGATTAAACAAAAAGAGAAAAATAGAAGAGTTAAAAGAAACTTGAAAATAAATCTTTTAAAATTACTAGTGGATTGGTTTTTCTACTAGTGTATTTTTGCTTTCAATTAATCTTGGTAAAGATACCAAGCTGCTTACATGATGTGATTTGAACTAAGAAAAGTACTATAAATATTGTCTATCCTTGTATTGTGCTTTTCTTTAGTTCTTGATATTTTTCACACACACACACCATGTTACAATGAACTACTACTACATATATGGTTGTTCACATTCTACATCTATTTTTCTATCGACAGATCCAAAACAAAGTAAAATAAAATTACATTCTCCAATGTTTTCACTAAAATAGATTGTAGCTTCTTTTCACAGTCCTCTTTGCATTTGTCTTGTCCTGGAAAAATCTTTGTCTTAATATTTCCTTGAAGACTATATTGCTTTGAAAGTCTTCATAATCATGACAGGACTGTCTTCCATTGATTCAGTTTCTGCAAAGTTCTCATTCCTTTTGTCTTTAACTAATTCGGGAAACCTTAATCAACTGATAATTGTTGTAAAGCTTATCAGTTGATTCTTCTTTGCTTATCCATCGATGGATAGGTTATCCGTTGATCAATTGATGTATCGATGGATAGTTGGGTTATCCATCGATTCCTTATCAATTGATGGTCTTTTATCCATTGATTGCCTTTATCCATTGATTGCTTTTATCCATCGAGCAGTGTCTTTATCCATTGACTCCAATATCTATTGATCACTTCATTTGTGAGAATTCTGACTTAGAATATTTATAATTGATCAGCCATTCTTCACATCCTTTGAGAAGCTATCAATTGAAGTCAATAAATATCAGTCGACTACTTCACAGCATCCATCGAGGCAATACAATCAATTGATAATGAAACATAAATCAAATGTTACAATATAATTTATCAGTTGATTAATAAACTTTAACTGATAACTGGTTTCCTAGTCAATGGATATTTATAAGTCATATATCCATTGATCACTTACAATGAAATTTAAATCCCTATTGTAATTCCAAGAAATTTTGTTATCATCAAATCTCATTATTCCTAACAATCTCCCCCTATTTATGAATATATGAAATATGCATAAATTTTCTGTTGATGATAACAAAACTCCTAAACATTTTCATTCTAGCAGGAATTACAATATTGACAAAAGTAATTCTAAGACAGAGTGATCAAATACCAGTAGTAGATGAATTCTGATAACTTTGATGTTGAGTCTGAATCTTCTACCTTCTTCTTCTTCCTCCTGACTCATTCATCTTATCTTCATTTTCCTTCATCTTTTTATATAGGGATCCCTTCAAAATCTTCTCATCCTCAACCCTGTAGTCTAGTTGGCTTGCAAGATAATTCAGTTTCAGATTGGGCAGTTTGTCTATCTCCTGACAAATATCAATGCATTTTTCCCTGTCTTCCCTGTCCTTGTAGATCATCATGTAAAATGGTTCATGAAGTACCTTCCTTCCTTCAGGGTTCCAAATCTTGATTCTGTCATCCCTTTCTACTTGAATAAGTGCCTCCCTCATCTTCTTCATCTTCTCAAGGATGGCTCTACCTAGCTCTTCAGTTAGAAAATACTTCATGTTGAGCATGGTGTAGATTTTTCTTAAGATGCCATAGCCTTGTTCCATGACTTGATTAAATGTGAAAGTTGAATGTGATCCATCTTCATAATCAATGTGAAGTAGATCAATATCCCTCTTTCTTTGACCTTTTACTGCAGTTATTCCTTCAATTTTGATTGGCACAAAATTCTCAGGTTTGGATTTGAACACTTCTATTTCCTTGGGTTGACCACTCCTAGATGCTTGACTCTCAAGCTTCAACTCCTTTGGTTTCTCCTCCATGGCTATTTCCTCATCAATAACAAGTTTCCTTTTTACTCCAGAAGTTTTAGGTTTGTTTGCTCTTTGTTTCATTCTTGGCCTCCCTTCACCTTCTTTTCTCCTGGCTTCTCTAATTAGCCTATCCTCCTCATCAAATTTCCTTTGTAGTTGAATAACTAGTTCTTCTTGTGAGTTTTCTTATTGCTCCCTTTCTTTCACACCAACAACTATTGATTTGCTCAATAATTTCTCACCTCCACCTGTGACAGATTTCTCTTTCTTCTTGCCATCTTCAATTAACTTTCCCTTTCCTTTTCTATCACCAGGTTGTGAGCTACTGCTTTCATCCATCCTTATTTCTCCTTTCTTCACAGCCTCAAAATTTTCTAGCATTAAGGTAATTGGCTCTTGTGCATCAATTTCCTTATTTTTGCTGGCAATTGAATCAAATTGCCTTACAATCTGTTGAGCCACTTCCTTCTTTGGATCTCTCTTTTGAATGACATTGTTTGTATCCTTGATCACGGCTTCAATCTCCCTCCTCTTTAACTCCTCCTTCTCCCCCTTTTTGTTATCAGCAACAGGCTCTTGCTCCAAGGATTGAGAAATGATAGGGGTTTCCATGAGTCTGCTCAGGAGTTTGATTTGAGTTACTTGATTCTTCAGGATTTGCTCCATGTTAAATTTCAAGCTGTCACTCTTTTCTCCAATGCCACAACTTTGTCCTTGGTTGTGGACTTAGTGTCAAGCTTTTGTTTGATTCTTGTCATCATGGTGAGATTGAGTCTTGAATCAATAGTAGAGTCAAAGTGTGTCCTTTCACTGTCAATCTCTTCCCTAATCTTCTTTAGTTCATACTTGAAACTTGTGACATGCATCTTTTGAATTTTCAAGTTGTCTCTGTAGAAGTTGAGAATTCTTCTATGTACAGGATCCTCTATATTTGTTTCAGCCATGGACCTTCTGTAGTGTGAAACTATGGTTCTTTCAGTGTCAGCCAAACTAGTTGCATCACTAGCCATTGTAGGCTCTAACAACTCATCACCAGAATCAGAATCATCTTCAAAATCTTCAGGATTCATATGAGACACATCATCAGGCTAGCTTGTCAAATGCTCCTTGCCACTCCTGAAGTGCTCTTCTGTTGGCACCAACCCCAGCATCTTCTCAGCTTCTTGATTTGTGGCTGCTGCCAATCCTTGGTAGTGTGGATCCTCATGTGTAAATGTGTCAGCATCAAGATTAAATTCAACTTCATCCTCCACCTCTTTGTGGGCATCTACAACTCCTGCAAGAACTCAAAAGTCTTCATCACCTCCTTCTCCCCCTAACTCCAACCCCAACTCCTGGGTGAGTTCAGATGCAATCTGCTCAGTTTGAGAAGTTGGTGCTTCATGAGATGATGAACAAGGTTTCTCTCTATTCTTTTCTCTCTCACTCTGTTCTGTCTGTTTTTACATCAGGATCTCATCCTGGATTCTCACCTCTCCCTCACTATACTCTCCTTTTGCATCACCTACTAAGGTGGAACTCTCTTTGCTCACACCCTCTCCTTTTGCCACCTCAGAAGAAATTGAGGGCCTCTCATTCACACTCTCTCCTTTTGTCAAGGTATACAAACCTTGCCTCTCACACACCTCACCCACTCCACTCAAACCTAATAGCGTATGGGCAACTTCAATTATAGAATCAAGCAATGGAATATCAGTTAAAGCAGCAATCGATGGATGTGAAGTGGTGATCGATGGATAAGGAATATCCATCGATTGATGAACATCTGTCGAAATTAGCTCGTCGATGGATGTAAGGATATCCATCGATGGATGAGTGGAAGTCGAAGGATGTTGGATATTATCAATTGATGTTGAAAAATATCCATCAACTTAGAAGATTGGTGAATAATATCCTGCTCAACCAAGGTGTTAACCTTTTGTGGTGAGTCAGGTGAGAGTGTTGGCTCCACCCTGAGTTGTAAAGAAGGTGAATTTTAAACAATGATGTTGTCAATCATTAAGGTTTCTGAAGAAAGAGATTTACAAGGAGATTGAGGAGATGGAATAGATAGAGAATGGGGCTATGACTCAGGAAAGTTCTGAGACACATCAAAAGAAGAAACTGAAGGCTCCACCAAATTTTTATTTGGCTTTGCAAGTGTGTGTGTTCCCTGTGCATTGCTGTTATCCTTCTTTCTCCTTTTGTATGGTTGAACTATTTTATGTCCTTTTCCCCCATCAATTGGTCCTGGTTGAGACCTCTTTTCAATAGCTACACCTTGTTGAGAAGGTGCAATTAGGGATGTGCTAATATCCTTTAACACAACATCAATCTTTTAAGAGATTGGGCTGGTAGCTGGGCTAGACACTCTCAATCTCTCCTTCCTTATTCTTCTGGCTTTCTTGATGTTAGCCAGTTCCCTCACCCTTATCAACCACCTTCACACTCCCCTCAGTTGTTTTTCTTTTCTTGGGTTTTACAACAGTAGTCTTTTGGAAAACTACTGAGGTGGTTTGTTTAGACTTGGGTTTAGAAGGTTGTGCAACTTGGGTAGGAGGGATGAGGGCATTTCCAATTCCCTCCATTGTTGCAGAAGGAAAAGAAATAAGTATTTCTACCTATAGATAAGGAATGTTATGAGTTTTGAGAAATACCCGTACAAAAAGAGGATAGATGAGGCACAACATACTATGTAAGTTGATTCTCACCAAATCCTTGAATACTCTTTTATTTTGTGTCCAGGGTTCCATTGTCTCCATTTCACCTGTGATCTCATACTCTCCAATAGAGGCATTAATCAACAACATAAAGAATCTAGCAAAATAGATGTTGTTTTTCCTATATGATTTACTTCCTAATTTAGCAGTTAATTCATTTAGGAGCAGTGTACTAAAATCAAAGTACTTATCAAATAGGATTGAATAAGCAATTTCTTGCGTACTTGTGGTAATTGCATCAAAATTACTTATTTTTCCAGAAAATACTTTAATAATAGCATCAAAGAAGTAACTCCATTCTTTTCTAAGATTTTTCCTAACAATTTCACCTAAACTGGCTTCATTATTAGCATAATTGACAATGACTAGCATATTCCTAATTTCTGGATCAATTGGGGGATTTTCACAGTTATTATTAGGAATATCTAGACATGCTGAGATAGAAGCACTAAAGATGGTGTAAGAGTTACCTTTGTAGGTATATGAGATTACCTTACCATCCTGTGATACCTCTGCAGAGTTCCACAGCTCTTCAACAAAAGAACACACGATGTTGGGTGCTTCAGTAAGAGCCTTGGATACCTTGCATTCTCCCCAAGAATCTCATCAATGGTTGGAAGTCAGTAGGAGCATCATCTACTGTCAGGCATGCTGTAAAATTGTTCTGCTCATAGATAAACCCTGTTGAGGAAACAATCTTCTTTTGGGGTGCCATTTTGATTTAAAAGGCTACACAAATAAGAAGATGTGAGCCACTCATTCAAGGGTCGTCTTCTTCAACACAAAATATGTAGAGAGCTACTGCCATGGCCGGAACAAGAGATATAATTTATACACATCAATACCTTGCTCCTGGTCAGATATTAGGACCCGGTTCTTTAATAAAAAATGCTCAGGGCTCCTAGATATCACTCCCTACAGACTCAGTTTTTCCTTGTACTAATTTAGATATATTTGTATAGGAACTGAGCCTTATATTTTTTGTGTTAGTAGCAAAAGAACTAATTTGTTCTTTAGAAGCCAGTTATATTTTTAACTGGGTGTAGCAACCTCAGGGTTTATATACGAAAGATATATTCCCCGAAACTTATCTCATTTAATTACTTGCTAATTTTTTAGAACTATATTGTTTATTCATAAACACAGAAAATTAGTAAGCCAGTATCCTAAACACTACAAGAACTCGAACCACTAACCGAACTCTAAATTATTTATCCGCAAAAGATTCGAAAGAATTTTTTAATTTAGTGAGTATCGTATTCAACCCCCCCCCCTTCTACGATATTTGGGGACCTAACAATTGGTATCAAAGCAGACTGATTGATATACAAATCAAGATCCGTAGTTCAGTGAAGCTCAGGGTGTCGAAGCTGTTTGGACCCAGAATGATTAGATGACTTATTAAATAAGTTTAATTATAAACTAATAAGTTTATTTTATAAACTTTATAAAATTCATTTTATAAACTTTTATTAGTTTATATTATAAATTTTAATTAGTTTATTTTGTGAATCTAATATTAAATTTCTTTTATAAACTTTTATAAGTTTATATTATAAATTTTAATTAGTTTATTTTATAAATTTAATATTCAATTTATTTTATAAACTTTTATAAAAAAAAATTATAAACTTTTATTAGTTTATGTTATAAATTTTAATTAGTTTATTTTATAAATTTTAAAAGAAATTAAATTTATAATTTAAATTTATTTAATGAATTTTGGTGGTCCATTTTTTTTCCAAATATTACTCGGCCAGGAATGCATTGGACAAGTGAACAGAGGATTTGTCACCATGCAATGCACGTGGCCAGTTGAAATCAAATGAGGCAAATATCGACACTTAGTAAGCCTTGGAAACAGTACATACAAGAGGAATTCGACACCAAGGTATACTAGGAAGGAAAAATCGACACCCACCAAAATTACAGTTTGGTATCCCAAGTTTTGTACTCTTTAATTTTTATGATAGATTTATTTATTTTTCCAGAAAATTAAAATTCTTGAAAACTAAAATTTTTCTTAAGTATTAATTTACGAATTTTTAATTTTTTAAGAAATTTCAAATATTCTTGAAAATTAATTATTTGTAAATTTTTATTTTTGATTAATTTATTTTTTAAGAAAATTAAAAATTCTGTAAATTTAAATTTTTCTTGAATATTAATTCGAGGGTGCTCAAGGAGATAGTAGTTGAAGATTTTTCTGGGCATTGAAGACAACTGAGATTGATTGAAGGTTATCCAATGAAGTTAATTCTGGAACAGGTTGAAGAAATAGTGGTACTAATTTCCTCAGAGGTTTACTCCATAGGATCCCACTAATATTTTGGAAGTTGCAAAAGAAGAGATTAATTTGGGTACAGGTTTTGGTTAATTTGAGTTGTATTTTTGGATGAAAAATCTTAGGGGTTGAAGTAGTAAAGGAGAACAGACTAGACAACCTGGAATCTCAGTACAAGCCTTAAAGACTATTATACAGGGAGATTACAGGAAGTTCGTGCTAACACTGTAGATCATCTGGAACACAGGATACAGCCAACAGGGATTTAAGGATACAACCACATTGTCTGTAAAAGACCTGCTGTATGTGCTGAAGGCCTATGAACTAGAACAAGAGCTAAAGAAGATAATATTTGGTAAAACAGGTTGTTAGCATATCCACTGTATTTGTGACCCAGGAACAAAATGTGATTGACGTCAAGGTTGAGAACCTCTGAACAGAAATGAAATGATCCTAGAAGCTGAATTGAAGATGTTGTAGCTCGAGGTAGTGGTCAAGGTGTTGTATGTAAATTTGACACTTTGGAATAACCTGAGAATTGGACGACTAGTCAAGCCTGCAGGACAACTGGAAGTTCAGTAACATCAGATTCAGACGGAATTCCAATTCTAAATCTAAGGTCCTTACCTATAGATTCCATAAAGGAGATTTTCAAGATCAGTTCAAGAGGCGGTTGCAAGACAGGAATGGTTCACATTTAAAAGACAAGATCAGGGGTTTGCTACACAGTTTGAAGAAGCCTGTACAAGCAAAAGATGACAGATACTATTTTGGGTTGTAGCAAGAATATCAAGCATTAGTGAGGATGCAGCAAGGGAAAGCACTTGTTGATGAAGTTAAATGCAAGGATGATTCTATCAGTGACAGTGATGAACCAAATGGATATCTGGCATCAATCACCAACACTGGAGATGACTCACTAAGCACTTCACAGGTACACTTTCTATCTAGTATACGTTTATCTAATTCAGAACTGTATGTTTATTAAGTTTTGATATGTATTATATTCATGATAGCATGTTAGCATCTTAGGACTTGATTTTAATTGATTGCTAAGAATAAGATTGCATGCTAGGATTCATGAGTTTAATAAGTACATTTCATACTTGATTTTATTTACAGTAAAATGAATATCTAGAATTAGATAGGGTGTTCTAGACGGTTAGGTGTATCCCCAAACATTTGCTGCAACTTGAGTTAAATCTTATGTGATTTAATACCTCTGCTAATGTTGTGAAAATGGCTAATAGACAAACAGGTCATAGATCAAATATTTTATATTTGTTCTTACTTGAAATTGTTTATGCGCTTATTTTCATATGATTTGCTTTTACTCACATAGTTGCACTTAAATGCTATATTAGATCATGTGTTGCTTGTTAGGGATAAATGGTTAAAAGATGGTAGAATTATCTAAGTAGTCAGTAAGACATGTAGATTCGAAGCTTAATCTAAAACTGACTTAGGTAAATAAAGATAGTTAAAAATGTTAGACAACGACAGAATTAGTAATTAATTTGTTAGTTCTTCTATCCATGTGCTTTTAGGAAATTAAGTACTGAATTTTCTAATATGCATATTGAAGCTGTTGTTACCTTTGATAATATCTCTAACCCATCTGGACTCAATTAAAATTGAGTACCAAAAAGCTTAATCATTTGTGATTGCAGAGTATGTTATGAAAGGCAAAAGTTATGTGACTTCGTGACATTTATTGTTCGAGGCATATGATTAAGATTAAAGCTCTACTATCATAGCTGGTTGAGAAAGCCTACCCAACGGTAACCTTTGGAGATGACAACAAAAGATGAACAAGGGATTTGGCTATATCTGGAATTGTCATCAGTAGAAGCATCTTTCTTGTTGAAGAACTTAAGCACTATTTAAAGGGCACTAGGGAATTCTTTTTCAAGGGTTTTCTGGAAAGGTGTTTGATCTCAAACAACACTACGCCATAAGTGCTCATAGGCAATGCTTTTTAGAAAGCGTTGCACTGAAAACGTTGCGGTAGCTATGAATTTTTGGGTTTTTGCAACACTGCTAAAATAGTATTGCATTAGATAAAATTTCGTGTTGCATATTACTCACGGTGTTGCAGTGAATGCAACACTAACGAATGGTGTTGCATTTGCTAATTTTTTTTTTTTATAATTAGTGACGTGGCAGTGGGCCAGTGCTGACGTGGCAATAAGGGGCCCACCACGGGTGACGTGGCAGTGGGGCCCATGCTGACGTGGCTGGTGGGACCCACCAGTGGGCCACCACTGCTGATGTGGCAGTGGGACCCACGCTGACATGGCAGCGGGCCCATGCTGACGTGGCTGGTGGGACCCACCAGTGGGCCACCACTGCTGACATGGCAGTGGGACCCACGCTGACGTGGCAGTGGGCCAGTGCTGACGTGGCAGTGGGCCAGTGCTGACGTGGCATGTGGTCCCCATCACAAGCGTTACATTTAATATGGTAGCGTTGCATTTGGTTGTTTAGTGTTGCCTTTGTATTTTCTAGTCTTTATATAATAATTAGTATAACCCGATTGCTGAATTTATTTTTTTTAAAAAAAATTCCAACGATCCAACCGTACGGATGTTAATATCTGACTATTTTAGTAATGCCATTTTTTTTAAAAAAAATTCCAGTTTTATTCTGTGTGATTTTATAGTAGTCAAACGAGACTTTCTCTGTAACTAATGTTGTGCTGAATGCTGAATCTATTTTTTAAAATTACTTTTTCGACGATCCAACCGTACGGATGTTAATATCTGACTATTTTAGTGGTGCCCATTTTTTTTAAAGAATTTTCAGTTTTATTCTATGTGATTTTATACTAGTCAAACCGGTTAAACGAGACTTTCTCTATAACTGATGTTGTGCTGAATGCTGAATCTATTTTTTTAAATTTATTTTTCGACGATCCAACCGTATAGATGTTAATATCTGACTATTTTAGGGGCGCCAATTTTTTTTTAAAAAAATTCTGTTTTATTCTATGTGATTTTATAGTAGTCAAACCTGTCAAACGAGACTTTCTCTGTAACTAGTGTTGTGCTGAATGCTGAATTTATTTTTTTAAATTTCTTTTTCGACGATCCAACCGTACGGATGTTAATATCTGACTATTTTAGTGGCTTCAATTTTTTTTTAAAATTTTCAGTTTTATTCTATGTGATTTTATAGTAGTCAAACCGGTCAAACTAGACTTTCTCTATAACTAATGTTGTGCTGAATGCTGAATCTATTTTTTAAAATTTCTTTTTGGACAATCCAACCGTACAGATGTTAATATCTGACTATTTTAGTGGTGCCAATTTTTTTTAAAAAATTTTCAATTTTATTCTATGTGATTTTATACTAGTCAAACCTGTCAAACGAGACTTTCTTTGTAACTAATGTTGTGCTGAATGCTGGATCTATTTTTTTAATTTCTTTTTCGACGATCCAACCGTACGGATGTTAATATCTGACTATTTTAGTGGTGCCAATTTTTTTTTAAAAATTTCAGTTTTATTCTATGTGATTTTATACTAGTCAAACCGGTCAAACGGGATTTTCTCTGTAACTAATGTTGTGCTGAATGCTGAATCTATTTTTTTAAATTTCATTTTTGACGATCCAACCGTACGGATGTTAATATCTGACTATTTTAGTGGTGCCAATTTTTTTTTAAAATTTTCAGTTTTATTCTATGTGATTTTATAGTAGTCAAACCGGTCAAACTAGACTTTCTCTATAACTAATGTTGTGCTGAATGCTGAATCTATTTTTTAAAATTTCTTTTTGGACAATCCAACCGTACAGATGTTAATATCTGACTATTTTAGTGGTGCCAATTTTTTTTAAAAAATTTTCAATTTTATTCTATGTGATTTTATACTAGTCAAACCTGTCAAACGAGACTTTCTTTGTAACTAATGTTGTGCTGAATGCTGGATCTATTTTTTTAATTTCTTTTTCGACGATCCAACCGTACGGATGTTAATATCTGACTATTTTAGTGGTGCCAATTTTTTTTTAAAAATTTCAGTTTTATTCTATGTGATTTTATACTAGTCAAACCGGTCAAACGGGATTTTCTCTGTAACTAATGTTGTGCTGAATGCTGAATCTATTTTTTTAAATTTCATTTTTGACGATCCAACCGTACGGATGTTAATATCTGACTATTTTAGTGGTGCCAATTTTTTTTTAAAATTTTCAATTTTATTCTATGTGATTTTATGCTAGTCAAACCGGTCAAACGAGACTTTCTCTGTAACTAATGTTGTGCTGAATATTGAATCTTACACGTAATTGGTAGACATACGTATTTATATTTGTTAAATTTTAAGTGAATATTACACGTAATTGGTAGACATACGTATTTATATAAATTAAATATTATATTTTTAACATATGTATTTTATATTTAATTTATATAAATTAAATATTATATTTTTAACATATGTATTTTTAACTTTCTAAATTTTAAAAAATTTAACCAAAAAATTAAAATAAAAGCGTGTAATTAAATCATAAGAACAAGTAACCTAAAATATTTAGGCGGCTCTCATTCCCCCCAAAATGAAAATTGGAGTTTAACTTTCCCCCCTTATCACTCTCGGGGCTCCAAACTCTCTCTCCAAAAATTTTGCCGAACACACTTTCCACAAACACATGATAAATTTAATTTGTTGGTAGTTAGGGCTTTCGATTTGGGGCTTTTCATATCGGGCTTTGCATTTAAAGATTTCAAAATTAAGCTCCTCTACAACACTAACATGGTTGATTACGCCATGGACATTCACAAATCTCCCTACCAAACCGAAGATGTTCCCAATTGGTAGTGTGCTGCTTGTATACTGCCTCCACTGTGACATATGGTTTTGCAAGCTATGGGCAGTAGATGCAACTTATATGGAATTCAGTTATCTTGTTTCTTTGTGTTGACTCTTGTGTTGGAAACTTCTGGTCATTGCTTGCCAAATTCCGAAGGTAATGATAGGTAGTGGATGTTGTAATGTTGTTGCATTATTTATTTTTTAATGCTAAATTGTTATAATTTATTGGATATGCAAGATTGGCGTTATTGGGGTTTCGTGCTAATGTAAAGTCAGATCCATACGGTGTTTTTTCAGATTGGGATGCTGATGATTGCAACCCATGTATGTGGTCAAGTGTTCATTGTGTCAACAATATAGTGCAAATGCTGTAAGTTTCTGATTATGTTTCTTCTAATATTAACGCCCGTTACGTAGAAGAAAGGAAGAAAGTTTAATGGTTCTTAGAATTGAGATATTTGATCTGTCGAACTTAACATATTCAAATATATTTGTTCTGCTTCTTTTAGCAGAAATGAGTATTTACTTGTGGAAATTTGTCACATTAAGTATATTATGCTTATTCAGAAAGTTTTTTTTTTCTTAGTTGGGTTGTATTTTGTTGATTAGTATTAAAATCATGTTGGGTTGGGTTGTATTTTGTCCATTCTGTCCTTGCAAATGCATGATCGTTGATTATAAAACTTGTGTGCTCTTATTACATAGTAGCGTATACTAAAATCTTCTCCATTGTTTCAGTTGCTTGCACTATGTTGGAAACGTGAAGGAAAATGCAGGAGAACCTAACATGGGTACCGAAAACACTCGGAGAGGCTAATCCTGGGTAGACTGTTGAAGAAAGTAGTTAGATTAATTAATCTTTTGCATTTTATTATTTGTCTTGGTTGTTGATGGGATTGATGTATGTACGAAATGGCTATTTCAATTTTTTTTAAACTGTTGCATTTGACTTTTACCACTGTTGCATTATGAATAAATAGTATTGCAAAAAAATTATTTTAATGTTGCAATTGTCAAATTTGGTGTTGTATTATATCATAAAAGTGTTGCATAAGGTCAATCAGCCCACTACTGACGTGGCACTAGTGGGCCTCTATTGCTGATGTGGCATTGGTGGGCTCCACTGCTGACGTGGCATTGGTGGGCCCACTGCTGACGTGGCACTGATGGGACCCACTGCTGATGTGGCAAAACGGACCCCATTGCTGACGTGGCATGTGGGCCTCACTGCTGATGTGGCACTGTTGGGCCCCACTGCTGACGTGGCACTGGTGGGCCCTACTGCTGACCTGACCCACATTTGTTTCAGCTTCCCATTTAAAGCAACACTAAATTTTGTTGCATTTATGCCATGGTGGTGTTGCATTATGACCAATATGCAATACTTTCAGCGGTGTTGCATTACACAACAAAAGCGTTGCATTAGAGGTCAAAGGCAATGGCCGCAGATGCAACACTCAAAAAGTGTTGCCTTTTTCGATTTCAGGTCTAAGGCAACACCATTTGGCACATAAGGCAACATCATAGAGCATTGCATATGAGCACTTATGGCGTAGTGCAAGAAGGTTGGAAGCTCACTCAAATGAGAGTGAGGAAGTTTGTTCGTAGCTGACATGGAATTTGGATGCAAAGGTGAAGTGAACTTTTCAGTAAAGCTTCATCAATGAAGAGTTAGCTATAGCAAAGGAAGCTCTCACACTTGTTGGTCTACAAGGCAATGGATTCTTTGATAAAGATGAAATTGTTGAGAGGACTGCTTCATATAGAATTCTATCTAGAAGGACATTTTGAAGTATGTCACATAGGGAAGTCAATGAAAACATCACATTGAAGCAAAGTATGTCATGGAAAAATATGTCTAGTGTTGATTGAAATTGATAACCCTAATTACAAGTTGGTGATGTTCGTGCATTCAACAGACAAAATTTCACAAATGATGATTGATCATATCAGGAAGATCAAGTTAGAAGCAAAGTAAGCTGTGAGAACTTTGAAGTCAGATAGGGGAACTGAATTTTGCGAATGAAGTTCTAAATAAAGTCTGCACTGAAAAAGGTATTTAGAAGCTGAAGCAATTAACACAGCATGCTGCTTTAATCAACAAGATCGTGAAAAGACATCATTTGAGTTAATAGCCAACTAGAAGCAACACTGAAGCTCTTTTGTGTGTTTGGAGGGAATTGATTTTTAATGAAGATCTATTTGAGTATCTTGACAAGAAGTTAAGGCTCATGGAACAATTATCCTCGGCTACTCATAAGTGATTAAAAGTCTGAATATATCGTTCAACTACACCAAGCTCCCAAGCATTCAAATGAATGACCATTCTGAATCTTTGAAGTTTGACATCTTGTCAGAGTCAAATTCAGATACTAATGTAGAAGCTGTGGTTGCAGAAGGAATCATTGATTAGCAGCAACTCAGGGGAGCAAATAAAAGAAGGATCTACTAGTCATACTCAACAATGAAGATCAAAGGATTTCATTAAGAACATTTCTTCCAAGACAAAAGATTTGAAGTCAAATTCAATCCTGGAGTCTCATTCTTAGTGATCCGGACTCTTGTGCAAAGGCTAGAAGTGCTATGCAAAGTAAATAGTTACTCTTGGGAAAAGAGAAATTGTTAATAACTAACAATTGGTATTTAGAAAAGTACTGATTGATCCAGATTGGGTGATTGCAATGCAAAATGATCTCAATCAGTTCGAAGGCAGAAACAACTGAAGTTGGAACCCAGACCACTAATGTCGAAGCTGAAACTGGTACAGTAAGGGTTCACAGAAACTGGATGACTATTGGCATTGTTATGAGGGACAAAGCCAAACTGGTTGCTACAGGTTACTATCAGGTAGAAGGTATCGACGATGATGGAAACAGAATCTTCAGGACTTTCAAGATCAAGCAGTAAGCACCAGTGACGAGACTTGATCCTTTGGAATCTAACAATTAGGACCAAACAAGATGAGGACCTAATGATAGGATATCCCTAGCACATGTGGAGCATTCAAGCATGAAGATCTATCAGATGAATGTGAACAAGTGTACTCCTGAATGGTGAGCTAGAAGTTGAAGTTGATGTACAACATTTCCCGGACTTTGAATTTGCAGATCCATTGGAATTTGTATATCATTCTCTTCCCAAGCTTTTCTATGACGGAGGTAGGGATTCAAGCAAAACGTCAAGGACATGGTATGACACTCTAACTGTTAATTACTTAAAAATGATTTCACATTAGAAGTGTTATACATATATCTCTCTAGAATGCAAGGCACACACAATGTCATATTTATGTGCAAGTATACCTTAATTCTCTATATGCCTATGTGCAAGTTTCCAAATGGATACTAGAGAATCTTATCTTATATCTAAGTTATGAATTGATTAGATATCTTAGGGGATCACCAATTCTTGGAATCTGAGACCCTGAAGATAATAGGTTTAACCTAATTGGCTATGTAGATATAGATAACGCAGGTTGTAAGAAAGACAGGGAAGTCATTCCTAGAAGCTGTCAATTTCCAGCAACACTGTTGATCTCTTCACACCACTTAAGGAACAAGCGCATGGACACTAGGTATCATTTCTTTTGAGAGTCGTCCTTAGTTGAATAACTTGCAGATTTTTACTAAATAACTTGATGAATTTATTTTATCTAAGTTGGTTAATAATCTTGGGATATTATTTATATGTATATTTATTGAAAATCCCATCTACAAGGAATTCTCAAATGAGTTCACAAGTATTACTTTTTCCCTATGTAAAGGACTTGTGAATTTATTTTAAATCCAGTACCTCATACTTTTTGCTATTAGTTTAATTATCTTGCTTACAATGTCATATGCAGAAGTGGTAGTTAAATTACTTAGCATAAGTAAGAAGCATAATTATTTGTATGTGTTAAATATTTGATGAGTATTAGTCAAAGATATCTTGCTTAATTGCTCGGATATTCTTAAATATTTTATTACAAATAATTGTGATACTTTTGATATTAGTGACGGTATTTAGAATTTCTGTTCTAAATAATTAATGCATATTTCAAAACTCACTAATATTGGAAGATGAAGTATTTTATAAATCTTGTGTATAAAATTTCTCAATGTTTTATATACTTAGAAAATATTTCTAAAAATAAGTTTGTTTACGAGGAGTTGTAATAAGGATCACAAGTATTAAATGTCTATATTTAAAGGACTTGTGAATTTCTTTTCAACTATAACCTCGAGCTTACGTATATCATTAATAATTGTTATGAGCATGCTTACAATGTGCTTCAGTGACAATTATTAGATATAGCGTAGGAAGTTAGATGTTAATATTCAATCCAATGAATATTTTAGTATTTAGCGAATTTATTTTATCTTATTAAAATTATGGATTGAAGCAATTCAATGTTTATTAGTTTCATAATTTTAATTTGATAAAATATAAGAAGCATAATTTCTTGCATTTTAAAATTATTGATAAATATCAAGTAATAATATTTTTTTTATTTTCGTGCAATTATTTGTGATATTTTTAATATTAGTGATAATACAACATAATGTTTATTTGAAATCACTAATAATAAAAATATATAACAATGCTTATTATTCTACTGAATGATTGCCATGTTTAGTTGATATATATACATGTGATTGGCAATTACTTAGTACAACATAAGTATTTAATTTATTTTGATTTGTTTAAATCATGATGATATAAAACAATTCAGTGAAATATCTGTTCCATGATTTAAATAAATTGAAATAAATTCGAAGCATAAATATTTGTAGTATAATTATTATCTTTTATTACTTTATGATAATTGAATAATATTTTATTACAAAATAAATATAATATATTGATACTAATGGATTTGCTTAGTTTTTATTCTAAGTAAAAATTGGTTTTTGAAAAAGCCGTTAGTATTATTATATTTAGTTTTCTTTCTTTAACTGATTTATAATCCTGAATGTATTTAAAAGAAATTTTTGTCTATTTCTTTTTCAAAATGTTTATTCAAAGATACATTCACTTTCTATCAGTTTTAGATAAGAAAACTTCAGAATTCTTTTTCAAAACTTCTCTTTTGAAAAACTTTTCTTGAAGATAATCTTTCTTTAAATCTCAAAATAGTTTATCCTCTCTCTCTCAAAAATTGGTTTTAAATGCTATATTTTCAAAACCGTTTCTCTCTCTAAATTTTTCTTTTTAAAGTAGTAGAAACTTTGTGACTGCTAGTTTATTTGGAATAATTGTTTTAACTTCGAGGTACCAATCACTTGTAAAATGATTTGTTTTCAAATACTTGTTTTAATGTATGTTTCACATTGATTCATAGCACCAAAACAGTGGTTGTTGCTTTGAAGGCCTAGTACTGTATTGTTAAGCATCCATCCAACCCCAATCGTCATGTTTTTATTTTAAAATAGGGATATTATCAGGTAGACGATAATGATGTAGATCATAATTGTATTATGAGTCGGAAAATCATTGTCTTCTATCTGATAAGGATGTTTTGCAAAACTATTTTCAAAACATACAGTATTAAGGTTTAATAGAAAAGAGTCATTTCATTGAGATAAAATTTGGTAAGAGAGTAGAGTTTCTTATTTGGTGTAAATTCCCGCGTTTTATTATGGGAAGTTTGCCTTATAAGAAATTCATAAGGGATAGAATTTTTCTTTGATACTCCCGCATTTTATTATGGGATAAGTATCTTAAAGAAAATTTCTATTGGTATCATGCTCTTAAATGATAAATCTTTAGAACCGACAAAACTCTTTTACTAAAAGTGCTTTAATGCAAATAAGGATGAAGTTGGAAGTGCACCCACAGCTCTACCTCTAGCGAACTAAAGAAGTATATAACTGAGGTAACTGTAAGCTCATCTGTATCTTCTCAAAAAGATGCAGAGCTGAAAAGGCAATAAAACTGTCTCTGGAATCATTCTCTCAACAGGGTGAGTCCATTGAAATTCGCTCGTCAGCCAGAGCATCTTGTAATGAGTTAAGCACACCACCAGCACTCACGCTGATGGTAAGCCTAAATAGATAAATTCTAGGTACACATTGCAAGACGAGCACAGTGAGAGGTATAGGCATGTTAACAAAATTCCCGTCATTGGGTTACGAGGGAAACGTAGGCTCTAAATTGCCATTCATTACATTGCCTACTACGTTGCCCCTCCTGGACGGAACATTTCCAGATCCTGAAAAGGAATGTCCACCTCCCGTTTACGGAGAAGGTGTGAGGCAACTCCTTGATAGAACAAGGCAGGATTCCCAAAAAGATTTTAAAATCTTGGGATAACCCATCTCAAAGAGGTGAGGCTCCACTAGACAGTGATTTAGCAATTGCTATTGAGTCTGGTGTTGAGACAGTGCTTATGCATGATAGATCAAGAACACCTTTACGAGGTAATTCTCCACTTGATAGTGATTCAGTTCATATTGATGAATCAGGTGATGAGAATATGAATGAATTGATGAATTTCACTTGCAGGTACAGAAGGCGATATTTGGAATGCAGAGTGAAAGTGAGAGAGAGAAACACTTAAGTGAAAGTGAGGGAGAGATACACTTGAGTGAGAGCTAGGGAGAGAAAGAGTGAAACACTTCTAAGTGCTCGACACTTGAGTGTAAATACCAACAGAATGTAGTAGAAGTGAGGAAACCATAAGCCAAACACTTACCCTTGCTACTTGTTACTTCTGAAAGAAAAATTACTATATTTTTCCCGATCAACGATAGACGAGAACCTTCTTTGGAAGACAAACCATTCAAAATATGGGCCATTGGAGGATTCCTCAACTAAGGGGGAGAAGTTATAGGAAGAAAAATGAGAAGGTAATAAAGTCTTATCTTCGTATCCTTAGGAAAAGTTAATATCTTAAAGGGGTTCGTATCCTGGATCCTTAAGGGAAGATCCTTGGAAAAAGGGGTTCGTATCCTTGGGAGAAGTTAATATCCTTAGGGGGAGATTTTAGATAAGAAAAAGAAAATCTTATCTTCTGATCCTGAGGGGAAACAACAGAAATATGGGAGAATCAAGAAACTGTATCCTATACTTGAAAGGAGTTGTCAGAAGAGGATTCCTCATCCAAGTGGGAAGAATAGAGAAGAATTGACACTTCCATTGATTTTCTAAAGGGAGAAGAAGAATAAGAAGGAGAATCACATTCTTAGGGGGAGAACATTATTTGAGCTATGTTCAGTATTCTATTGAAAGACGTACCCAGGAATAATAATTCTTATGAAGCTCTGTTCATGATAAGTTCTTTAAGTTCAAACTATGAAGGATTTTGAAGCAGAGAGAGCTCAACCAGACAGAAATGAACATGAAAAAACAGGAATATCAGTTCAACGTTAGAGGAACAAACATCATTCATTTCAGTTATACAAGAATTCTGGAAATGCAGAATCTGATCCAGAAAAACAAGTAGCATTATTTACCAGTCTCGGGCGATTAATTTTTCTAGTTGTTAGTTGAGTTATCCTCTCTATGGGATTTGTTTGCTAAGTTTAACAATCAAACAGGGGGAGATTATTGGTGAGATTCCGAAACTGTATGAATAGTAATCATGATAACTCAACAATAGAACAGGACTAGTAAATAATACTACGCCGACACAGAAATCAGAAAGAAATGAATACAAGGCAAATACAGTGAATCAAGCCATTAGAAGAAGTTTTGAAGTCTACTACAGGTCACTGAAAGAAGTACATTAATATGTTCATGCCTCAGTGAAGAATAATGTGTAAAGACTTTTAGTGTTTCAGAAGTGTTGAAGATTCAGTATAAAAGTGCCACTAGAAGATTTTAGTGTACCAGCATTGATTGAAGATAGACAGTGTTCGAAGCATAAGAATCTAGAAGAATTGAAGACATGGTATGTCTAAGTACCAGAAAAGATTCCAGTGAAAGTACTATGTTTATTGACAGTTAGTGTTCGAAGCAATGAAGTTGCTGCAAACTTAACAATGTACGTAAGGCTATAATACGAAGACCTGGATCGAAGTTAGTCGTCTGTGGACCAGACCAGTTGCACTAGGCGTCAGCAGTTTGTGAAAGGAATCTGAGTATTACCTATAGAATAATTGTTAAGTTGAAGAACGTACTTGGAAAAAACGGTTATTTATTAAGGTACGAAAAGTGATTTGTAGAGGCTACAGCCAAACAGCTAAACAGCTAACCAACTAACAGCCAAATAGCTCAAAGGGTGCAGGGTGTAAAGCGTCACAACTTTGGTACAAAAAGTTAAAGTTTCTGAACTACAGTCGAAGAACGGAAACCGCTCAACAGCCAAACCGTAAGTGACCAAACCGCAAGTGACCAAGTGCAAGAGGTATAAAAGGTTGGTGATCAAATGGTAATTTGACCAAGTCAAATTGAATTCTACACGTGAAAAATCGACACCTAACTTTTCAACATGCTAAATAATTCTAAGGCATATACAAGGTGAAGCCATTCGACACTTAGTCATACAGGGGAGTAAAATCGACACCCACCTTTATATGTGACTAAGGAATTCAACACAGAATTATTCTAAGGCATGTAAAAAGGGATTTAATTCGACACATAGGTTACACAGGGAAACACAATTCGACAATTAGCCCCTCAGCCAATCAAATTACAGTAGCCTACTTTATTGATTTAAAAGACTACACAAATAAGAAGATGTGAGCCACTCATTCAAGGGTCGTCTTCTTCATCACAAAATATGTAGAGAGCCACTGTCATGGCCGGAGTAAGAGATATAATTTATACACATCCATACCTTGCTCCTGGTCAGATATTAGGACCCGGTTCTTTAATAAAAAATGCTCAGGGCTCCTAGATATCACTCCCTACAGACTCAGTTTTTCCTTGTACTAATTTAGATATATTTGTATAGGAACTGAGCCTTATATTTTTTGTGTTAGTAGCAAAAGAACTAATTTGTTCTTTAGAAGCCAGTTATATTTTTAACTGGGTGTAGCAACCTCAGGGTTTATATACGAAAGATATATTCCCCGAAACTTGTCTCATTTAATTACTTGCTAATTTTTTTGAACTATATTGTTTATTCATAAACACAGAAAATTAGTAAGTCAGCCTCCTAAACACTACAAGAACTCGAACCACTAACCGAACTCTAAATTATTTATCCGCAAAAAATTTGAAAGAACTTTTTAATTTAGTGAGTATCGTATTCAACCCCCCCTTCTACGATACTTCGGGACCTAACATTAATTTTTCCATTAGCTTGGAAAGATCACATAGGATGGGGCCATAATCAAACAAGTTTATTTTACGCACGTTACATATATGTATATGATTGCATGTATTAGTATGTATGCGTAGATATAATGAAGATGCATGCTTAATTTTGATTAATCATGTATGTATTAGATACGACACCCATGTCATGCCTGCTTAAAAAAGATAAAATCTGTAACGATTCAAGATTTTAAAATTGAACAAATGATCATGAGATTCTTGTGTTTATGAAACACGGTATTAAATATAAATTTTCTTTTTCTGATATGGGGAGATTTTGTCAAAAACGGATTATTAGTTTAATTCATAAGGAAGTCGGTTTTTAAGAGAGACCGCTTGTGACTTCTCCGACGACCTGGAAATCAATCCATTGACGAATATTGAATAGAACAAGGAAAAATTGACAATCTCTTTATAATGGGATCATGATCGTTCATATAAACATTAAAATCCCTAAATACATATTAAGTTAATCAGATGCCTTCCAATGTTTAATACTCGTCAAGATCTAGATCGAGAAGGAGTGGGTTTGTCAAAGCAAGGTGCTCTTAACAATCATGTAAAGATGTGATAAGTAAGTGTACTTAGTTTCTTGAAACGTTGGGTCTAACTTAACTAAATCATCACAATAGGATTGTGGGTTTAAAGGCATAGAGTTTGGTGAGATTTATTTGATTAATGTTTATAAAGGGTTGTTCCACGAAACTTTCCAAGAGTTATATTTGATATAATCGACAAATGTTGTGTACCGAAATAGTCATGTTTTGGGTGTATTAGCCAACGCTATCTAAAAACATGGATGAAATATGGATCTTGGCTTACCAGAGAGATTTAAAAAAATGTTTTCCGAATTAATAGTTGGGGCTATTGATTTGAAGAAAATAGTGGGAGATATATATTATGAATGGGGCTGCCGCCCCCGGCCCCAGCCTAGGGATGCCGCCCCCGGACCCCGCCCGGGGCTGCCGCCCCTGACCCCACCCGGGGCTGCCGCCCCGGACCCCCGCAATATTTTATTTTGTGTACTTGAGCATGGTGCTGGTTATGGCCCTTAGTCCCCTAGATTAATGGTTTTGGTTTTGGTTTTATAAATACGACTTGCATGTCGTTTTCTTCATTCTTGTAATTGTTTAACCTCGAATGTAACTCGAGTTTTCTTATGTAAGTACATTAGTATAGATTGTATTCAATTATTCCATGTAATGTACTTGAAGACTGAAGGATGATCCAAGAAGAGGAGCATGTACCAGTGGATACAAGAAGAATGAAGACAAGTAATTGTATTTATATTTTACCACCACCATAGATTGACTTAGATCCTTTCATTAGCTCGAAAGGATCACATAGGAAAGGGGCCATAACCAAGCACGTTTACATACTGCACTTTACATGTTGATGTATGAATGGTAGTGTAGAATAGTTAATGATGCATGCTTTAATTAGATTAATCATGTATGTATGTATTAGATACGTCATCCATGCCATGCTAGTCATGCTAAACAAGATAAAATCTATAACAATTTAAGATTTTAAAATGAACAAACGATCATGAGATTCTTGTGTTTATGAAATATGGATTTTAAAACAAGGAATTGAATATGAATTTTTGATATCAATAACTGGGATTTTCTGACAAAACCGGATATGCGTATTCGTAAGGCTGATGGGTTTTAAGTGTGACCACTGGTATCCTCCATCTACCTGGGAAATGAACAATTTAAGATGTCAATTTGAAATATTTGATTCAAGGAAAAATTGAGGATCTCTTCATAATGTGATCATGATCGTCGTAAATTTTCTAAACCCCTTAACAAAATATTAAGTTTTAATCGGATGCTTTCCAATGAATGAACACTCATCGAATCCTAGATCGATTAGGGGAAAGACTGTCAGTGGCAGGGGACTCCTATCTATCGTGGCGAGATGCGACGAATATAAACGGTTATATTCGACCGTTGTATCATTGGGTCTAACTTAACTGAGTCGTCATAATAAGGTGAAAATAAACGGTTATATTCAATCATTATGAACTTAGAAGCATAGAGTTTGGTTAAAAGTCTATTAGATAGATAAGATCAATCGTTGTTCACCAAACTATCCAAGAATTATATATGATATAATTGACAACTGTTGTCTACCTAAATAATCATTTTTAAGGACTTCCAGTGGTTGACTTTAGACATGACGAAATATGGATCTTGGCTCACTAGAAAGAATTATGGGATATACTTTCCAAATTATTAGTAAGGGTTATTAATTTGATAAAAATAGTGGGAGATATATTATGAATATATCATAATCATTTGAACATAATAAATAACTCATACAATCTAATGTTTATTTTGTGCTATTATCATTGTAGATACCAAGTAATGGCAAACAACACAAACACACTATCCGTACGATCAGTCCTTGAGAAGGATAAGCTGACAGGAGGAAACAACTTCCTAGACTGGCAGAGGAATTTGAGGATTGTCCTCAGACAAGAGCGCAAGCTTCATGTCATTGATATTCCTCCGACAGGTCCCCTTCCTGAGGGCGCTACTGTTGAGGAACGAGCGGCCCATACAAAGGATGAGAATGATGCAACTGATGTTGCATGTCTTATGTTGGCAACTATGAGTGTTGAGCTTCAAGGACATCATGTGCATATGGATGCATATACTATTAATGAGCACTTGCAAAGCATGTTTGCAAGCCAAACTCGTCAAGAAAGGTTCAACACGAGTAAGTCACTCTTTAATTGCAAGCAAGGGGCAAGTGAACCAGTTGGCCCACATGTTCTGAAAATGATTGGTTACATTGAGTACCTTGAAACTTTGGGTTTCCCGTTAATTCAGGAAATTGGTATTGACCTAATCATGAATTCTTTGAACAACAAATTCACTCAATTTGTTATAAACTACAATATGAATGAATTTGACAAAACACCTACTGAATTGTTGGCTATGTTGAGAACATATGAGACCAACATGAAGACGGCTGAACCTACTCCCATACTGATGGTGGGCAATAAAGGTAAGGCAAAAGGGAAAGACAAGTGGAAGGGTAAGAAGAAGACAGGATCTGATTCTACACCCAAGCCAAAGTCAGGTCCTAAACAGGCTTTAAAGCCTAAAGGTGGGGTCGCTAAGGGTGAATGTCACTACTGTAAGAAAACTGGTCATTGGAAGAGAAACTGTTCAGTTTACTTGGAGGATCTGAAGAAGAAGAGAGCTGAGCAAGCTTCTAATTCAGGTATATATGTTATAGAAGTCAATCTGTCTATTTCTACATCTTGGGTATTGGATACTGGATGTGTTGCTCACATTTGTATAAATGTGCAGGAAATGCAGAGAAGTAGGACATTGGCTAAAGGAGAAATGGACCTACGAGTTGGCAATGGAGCAAGAGTTGTTGCTTTTGCTTTAGCTGTAGGAACCTATTATTTATCTTTGTCCTCTGGGCTTGTTTTAGAATTGGAGAATTGTTTTTACGTGCCTGCGATTCGCAGAAACATTATTTCTGTTTCTTGTTTAGACAAGAAAGGTTTTTCGTTTACAATAAAGAACAATCGTTGCTCTTTTGCCTTGAATGATTTAACGTATGGTGTTGCGCGTTTGTTTAATGGTTTATATATTCTTGACTTAGATACTTCTGTCTGTAATATAGAAAACAAACGACTTAAAGTTAATGACTCAAATCAAACATACCTCTGGCATTGTCGTCTAGGCCATATAAATGAGAAACGCATATCCAAATTACATAAGGATGGATACTTGGATAAGTTTGATTTTGAATCATACCAAGAATGCGAATCTTGTTTGCTTGGTAAAATGACTAAAGCCCCTTTCACTGGTAAGGGTAAAAGGGCCACTGAACGACTGGAGCTAATACATAGTGATGTATGTGGCCCAATGCGTGTGATGGCGAGAGGAGGCTACTACTACTTCATAACATTTACTGAAGATTTCAGTAGATATGGATATGTATATCTTATGAAGAATAAATCTGATTCTTTTGAAAAGTTCAAAGAATACAAGGCTGAAGTAGAGAAGCAAATTGGCGGAGGCGCAAGTATTAAAGTCTTACGATCTGATCGTGGAGGAGAATACTTGAGAACATAATTTAAAGATTATTTAAAGGAGTGTGGTATTGTATCACAACTCACTCCACCAGGTACACCTCAATGGAATGGAGTTTCAGAGAGGAGAAATCGCACCTTGTTGGACATGGTGCGATCGATGATGAGTCATGCAGATCTTTCAATTAGTTTCTGGGGTTATGCTCTAGAAACAGCGGCTTTCACACTTAACCGTGTTCCTACTAAGAAGGTTCAAAAGACTCCATATGAGATATGGGAGGAGAAACGGTCAGGCATGAGCTTTATAAAAGTTTGGGGATGCAAGGCGTTTGTGAAACGTCAAGTATCTGACAAGCTTGGACCTAAATCTGAAGAGTGCAATTTTGTAGGATACCCTAAAGAAACAAAGGTGTATTATTTTTATAGTCCTTCTGAGCAGAAAGTGTTTATTGCTCGAGATGCTGTTTTCATGGAAAGAGATTTTGTTTACAAAAGAAACAGTGGGAGAACTATAGATCTCGATGAAGATAGAGAACCACAAAATAGCATTGAACCTGAAGTGGAACAAGAGCAGGATAATGATAATGCTCAACAAACACAGGTTGTTCGTAGAACTGGTAGAATTCGCCATGAGCCAGAGAGATATGGATTTCTCTTGACTCAATGTGGTGATTTGATGCTCATAGATGAAGATGAGCCTCTCACATACCAAGATGCTATGATCAGTCCAGACTCTAAAGTACTTGAATATTCTAATCCAGGTGAAGGTCACTGGACGGCTGTCAAGAATATTCTAAAGTACTTGAAAAGGACTAAAGATTCATTCTTGGTGTATGAAGGAGAGGAGAAACTGGTTGTAAAAGGTTACACTGATGCATGTTTCCAAATAGACAGGGATGATACTGTATCACAGTCTGGTTTTGTGTTTTGTCTAAACGGAGGTGCTGTAAGTTGGAAGAGTTCAAAACAAGAAACAGTAGCTGATTCTACAATGGAGGCTGAGTACATTGCAGCTTGTGAAGCGGCTAAGGAGGCGGTTTGGATTCGAAAATTCATTACTGATTTGGGAGTGGTTCCATCGATTCCAGATCCCATTGATCTATACTGCGATAATAATGGAGTCATTGCACAGGCTAAAGAACCTAGAGCTCACTCCCGAACCAAACATATACTCAGAAGATATCACCTCATTCGAGAGATTAATGAAAGGGGTGACATACACATATGTAAAGTACACACAAATGATAACATTGCAGACCCACTGACCAAAGGCTTGTCGCAGAAGAAGCACGACGGTCACATTAGTTCCATGGGTATTAGATACATCGGTGATTGGCTCTAGTGCAAGTGAGAGATTGTTGGTGTAGGTGCCCTAGAGGCAATACAATATTTCTTTTAATAAACCTTTATGTTATTTGATTATTCAATAAACATATTTATTATGACTTTAATTACTGCGATATATTTGTTAGCATAATAAATGTCCTTAGAATCATGATACACATTGTATAGTTTAAGTACATGACTTGAACTTGAGATTATATAATATATCATATTCTTAAAAGTCCCTAGTCGAGTATTATTATTATAGGACAATAATAATACATAAATAGACTAGTATGTTGTTTGACAGATAACCACATCTCATTGGTTATAAGTATGGGGATACTAAAGTCAATACATAGGTACATGTAGGAGTACATGGTACTGGACAGACCCACAGTGAGATTCTTCATGTTTAATAAAGTCATAAGAAAGACTCACAGTTATAATGGTGGAATGATCCTCTGACTTGAGATCATTATATTTCTATACGAGGATTAATATACTTTGACTACATTAAAAGTTACCTTTGACCGGGTGATGATAAAAATGGACATCGGGTATATCATGAGTCGTATGAGAAATATGAATGATAGATAAAGGATTTAACCCTCCTATAATTAGGAGAGATATTATTGGCCTATTGATTGAGTGAGACTATAAAATGCATGGTCGTGCTCAAATAATGATTTGTTTTTCATAGTCTACTCATGGATCAAGTAAACCCGGATTAAATGTTGTAGAGGATGACTAAATACATGCCTCGAATTTAATCTATAATATATATGGTTAAAAGGATTATATTACACGGAAACATTAATCATGAAAGGTTTTATCGAATCGCGATTTAATTATTGTTTAATTGGGTAGCAATGATGTATTACTAGATACCGCTCATTGTTTATAATTTTACTGGAGAATAAAATTATTGCTAATTAAATAATAGCCTATAGGGTCACACACATAGAGCACTTAGAGGAATAGTTAATTTAAATTATAGATTTAAATTAATTGATGATTATTTGAATTTTATTATATTAATTAAGTGAGACTTAATTAATTGAAATGATATAAATTCGAATTTGAAGAGGATTTCTGCCTATAATAATTAAGTATGACTTAATTATTAATTAAATAATAGAAACATGTTTTATTATTTAATCCTATACCTACATGGGTTAGGTTTTGCTGCATAGGCCCGTTAACCAGTCATTATAAATAGATAATGATAGGTTAAATGTGTTTTTACGTTTTTTGTGAGATAAACCCTAGAGGCAGCAGCAAAGGCAGTAAGAAGGCAGAAGTTCGAAATCATCAAAGGAGGCTAGTACATTCACTCCGTAATCAAGATCGTGAGACGCTCTTGAAGGTGCTCGTGTGGATACCATAGAGGTGCTTTCGAGAGGAAGACACAAGTCGTGATAGCAAGGATCTCCGTTGAGTTCGTGACATTCAAGATCTTAATAGGTATGATTTGATTATCACCATAATCCGTCAAATCTTATACATGATCCTGCGTTAGGGTTCCGAAAATTTTGTTATATTTACGTTAATCCGCTGCGTTTTATGCCTCGGAACCCAACACAACTACCAAGACGCTATGAACACTCCACATTCTAAGAGATGGCTGGATGCCATGAAATCTGAGATGGAATCCATGTATACTAATCAAGTTTGGACTTTGGTTGATCCACCTGAAGGGGTAAAACCTATAGGGTGCAAGTGGGTTTTCAAGAAGAAGACTGACATGGATGGTAATGTACAGACCTATAAAGCACGATTGGTGGTAAAAGGTTTCAAGCAAATTCATGGTATGGTATTGACTATGATGAGACCTTTTCACCAGTGTCTATGGTCAAGTCCATCGGGATTTTGCTTGCTATAGCTGTTTACTATGACTATGAAATCTGGCAAATGAATGTCAAAACCACTTTCTTAAATGGGAGCCTTGAAAAAGATGTGAATGTGTACATGACACAGCCAGAGGGTTTTGTTGATCCAAAGGATGCTGGAAAGGTATGTAAGTTGCGTCGATTTATTTATGGATTGAGACAAGCCTCGAAGAGATGGAATATTCGTTTTAATAAAACTATCAAAGAGTTTGGGTTTATTCGAAATTTAAAGAGTTTGGGTTTATTCGAAATGAAGATGAACCATGTGTTTACAAGAAGGGTAGTGAGAGTCATGTGGCATTCCTAGTATGATATGTTGATGATATATTACTAATAGGGAATGATATTCATTCTCTACAGACTGTGAAGACTTGGTTGGGAAATATTTTCTCGATGAAAGACTTAGGCAAAATGACCTATATTTTAGGGATCTGGATTTATGGTGATAGATCAAAATGATCATTCGACTTAAGTCAGAGTACATACATTGATAATGTATTGCACCAATTTGGGATGCAAAGAGGCTAATATGGATATGTACCAATGTCTCATGGGATAATGATCTCAAAATAAAATTGTCCTAAATCATTAGATGGTAAGAATCGTATGAGTAAAGTTCCATATGCTTCGGCAATTGGTTCTATAATGTATGAGATGATATGTACTCAGTATGATGTCTCGTAAACCTTAAGCATGATGAGCAGGTATCAGTCTAATCCAAGTGATGGTCACTGGATGGGAGTCAAGAATATTCTTAAGTTCTTAAAGAGGACTAAAGATTCATTCTTGTTATATGGAGGAGATGTGAAGCTAGTTGTAAGAGGTTTCAGTGATGCTGGTTTCTAGACAGACAACGATGATTTAGTGATACTGTCTAGCATTGTATTTTATCTAGTTAAATTGAGATGTTGTATACTGGAATGGTTCACAGTAGAGATAATTTTTTATTCTACAATAGAGCCTGAATATATTGATGCTTGCGAAGCAGCCAAGGAGGCTGTTTGGGCATGTACTTAGGAGATATCACCTAATTAATGAGATTACTGATCAAGGAGATATACATATATGTAAAGTGCATACTAATAATAATATTGCAGACTCACTGACTAAGGCTTTATCGTAGCAGAAGCATAAAAGTCACACTAGTTCCATGAGTATTGGATACTTAGGTAATTGGCTCTAGTGCAATTGGGAGATTGTTAGTAATTATGCCATAGAGACAATACTTTTATATTTTAAGGAAAATATTTTATTATTAAGGATTATGTTTTATTGATTATTATTTATTTACTACGTAATAAATAAAAAGCATAATAAATGTCCTTGAAATTTTGATATGTATTATATATCTTTAAGTGTAACACCCCCAAACCCGGGGTCAGGGATTTGAGTCGTCACGTCACCATCCAATGATTTAAAACCTGCAATAACTCAATAATCCACGAAATCACATCATAGACCCCTCTCTCTCACACACACAAGTTATAGCCATAGAAACGATATACAACCAGTATAATTAGTTATTACAAACCAAATGTACTTATCCAGGATCTCACGCTATCAATGATAACCTCTACATGAAGTGACATTAATAACTAGATCAATACTGAAAACCTATCCAACTTACTCCTGTAGAACAGTGCTGAACTGAAGCATCTCAAGGGTGAATCTCCTATTTTCCTTTCTCGAAGTATGGAGCCAATTGAATGTATTATCACTTTCACTGAAAAATTTAATATAAATCAAGAGTTATGATTTATATTAAATTTTTCAGTGCCAATTGGGTATCACCCTAGACCACATACGGGCCAAAGTGCTGGGTCGTGCGTCACTCGGCCACTTACGCTATATCTCCTAGTCCACTAGAACAATCTATAAACCTGGAACCAGAATTTAATTCTAGTTCTCCAAGTAAATAATACTTGTTAATAGATTCATCTATCTCTGAACGGTTACTTCCAGAACAATTGGGGAAGTAATATTATCGCAATGTGTATGTTGACCTCCGTCAACTGATCTCATATATCGAGGAATGAAAATCATTTAATAATTCACGACCTGGGAGTTAATCAGACATCTCTTTGATTTTGATAAGGTGAAAACACTAACTACAATATGGCAGTAATCCCAAAACACACTCGTATTCAAAGAAGTAAATCATTTATTTACTTCCTAGATTGGATTCCCAAATTTTGATAAATTAGAGAATATTTTATTCTTATTTAAAGAATTATAAAAATATAAAATAAATATCTGAGAACCCCCGCTATATTTAAACAAATTTTCTGGAGGTCAGAAATATTTCAAATAATTATTAAAGGCCTCAACTAATTTTTATCATAATCCCGATTAGTACTCTTAATCTCATCAACTACTTATATTACTAATAAGGATAATCACATATCGAGTACAATTATAATAACTTCAATTTGTATTTAATCCTTTTACTAACACTCATCTTACCTGGCATTCACTTCCTCGGGTCTAACTTGACTATTCGTAAACTGTCTTGTCAATGGCTTTTAATCTAATAATTTACTCCAAGACATAGTCTAGTCATGTTATTCCTTAACATTTTTTGTGTTTTAACCGAGTCGAAGTTATCCTTTTATCCTGACCAAAGTGGCTCGTCAAAACAGTGCCCCTAGAGTTGACTTTTCAGAGAATTACTATTACGCGACTCGCACTCCAACATTTTTAATAAATCAGAAAATTCATAATTAAATACGAAACCACCTCAAAGAGATTCTTGATTATTTTTAATAATTATCAAAAATATTTTGATTTAGAACACATGAGTTTAACTTGGTGAAAAGTATTTTAGAAATTGGGTCAACTACGGAATTTAACTATTTACACCGCTTTCACTAAAACCTTGATTTCTCCCAAACCGTTAACTCAATCAATGCACCGTTTTCGCGTGCACGATCTAGAGAATGCCTAAAATACAATCCATCAAAATTTTGGCTCTGGACAGAGGACCCATTTTCCCGAATTTACGGAACAAAGCAGTAGCTTCTCTAATGAATAGTGTCATCACGCAACGTTTGTTCCGACATTTTTATAAAATCGAAAAATTAACATCTGCACTTAAACTTTTGCAGAGACCTTATTAACTGTCCAAAGTACTTAACCTCCAAATTTACAAATTTGTGACAACTGTTAAGTAGTTCGTTTATGTCTCTAAAATGAGTTCAATGTAGCGGTTTGGTCATTTTGGCTATTTCCACTAAAACTGGTTTTTCTCCTAAACCGTAAATCAAAATAACACGATTCAAGTGCCAAAACAAACTATGAAACAAGATATACACAACCATGGTCAGTGGTGTCAAAGTCATATATATTTTCATTTCGGAAGTTTTGGTCAAAATGAGTCTAAAAGCAAATGGGCATTACGACGGCTATAAACGGAACGTTTTCCGGATTTAACTACGTTAAGTCCATTAACCAATAACTCAATCATCAACCCAATTTATTTAAAAATAAAATCAGTTTATAAACTTCATAAACTCATCACCATCATCAATCCATATTATTCAACCAACGATATTCAACCATTTACATTAAAACTCCTTAAATCAACATACACTTAAACATAACTCAAAGTCAAGCTTATAGCTTAAAGTAAATTAAAGGGTGGATAGAGTTTATACCTTTCTTGAATCCTTAAACATACTAAAAAGAGCTTGTAAGCCTTAAGGGAGCCTTGATCTATGCTTATCATCCTTAAACTTGCAAGAGAAATCAAGAAACAAGTTAGTAATTTTCGGAGTTACTATTTACCCTCATCTTTGAACAAGGATTTGGATATGCTATACTAATCGGATGGCCATGAAATTTTGAACTTACCTTAGATATATAATAAAGGATCTATGATCCAAATTTGGTGATTTATGGATGAGTAGAACTTAAGTTTTGAATTTTTCTTCCCTTGGTTCTCTCGAATGGCTGAATGGAAAAATATGGGGGGGAGAGAGCTTTTTGCTTTCTTAATTTGTGTTGGTTGATTTTGTTTTTGTATAATGTGTATATATTATTACATGGCTAAATTCTTATACAAGTATGGCTTGGTGGAGTGAAAGGTGAAGGCCAAGTACTAATAAAGTTCCATGAATTAGGGACCTTGGTTTCTACTTTTTCATGATTTGTGGAACTATATTTCTAACTAATACTTGGTTCCTCTCTAACCAATTTGGTTGCATGGTTCTTCCGTGGGAATTCTCATTAGTCACTCATCATCCCACTTAACCATTAATCCTCCACGTAAGTTCGATTAATTTCCGAAAGCGTTTCATCGTAGGAATTCCTTAGTATAAATCCTTAATGTTCCAAATACTTTAATTCGATTATAACCATAAAATGTCTAATTTATAATCCTCCCGGTCATAATATAACTCTCGTATTCCTTGATATCTCGTAAATTATGAAACAAATAGTAAAAGTGAAAATCTTCAGATTCTGACGGCTTTTGCATTCACTCATTTGCTTCATATAATAATATTACATCTTCGGATTTCCAACATTCCATCACTTAGTGTGGGCTAAAAAGTTTTTCATAAATCCGTAGAATCACTATTCATCAAGGTCTTTTATAAATAAAAAAATAAATAATAAATGCATCAAAATTTTGGGTTATTACAGTCTGCCCTCCTTAAAAGGATTCCGTCCTCGGAATCTAAACAAAAGTAACCAAGGGTTGTCTCTTCAACCTTCTGATTCATCCATACACTCTTTCTGGTGCTATGGTTTAGTTTCTCCACACTTGATCTTTTCAGTCATTGATCCCTACCAGTCGTAAGATACATTTGGTTACCATCTCTATGATTTCCTATTCTAACACGTGCCTAGCCTCCACATTGTTCTTTCGTAATATAGACGTAGGGCACACGAGGTTTTCGTATTATAAATATTGTGAAACAGCGTCAATATATATGCATTTTCTATCATGCTTCAGAACCTACCAGTATTAATACCCTCGAGATTAACTTATCTCCTTTGCCAAATCTCGTTACTGTTGGGACAATCGAATCATGATGCTGCGTTTTATGATATGAAAACGAACGAGTTTGAATAGAAAATTAACCTTAATCGCTACGGCGCAAGCGATTCAAATCCACGTATTCTACTGTATTCCCGTATTCACCTTGAGCGAAGTGTGGCCTTCGATCCTCCCAAGGTTGCCTCCCATCTAACTTTGAGATCTTGGAACCCTAGTTCTTGGTTGCCTCCTTGAACGGCTGCTCACAAAAACCCTAGTATTTTCCAACTCATAGCTAGAAAAGAATAAGATGAATATATAGGCTACAGTAGGGATCCTGGATAATTAGGTCGGGCCTTCCAATGACATTCTGGGTCAAGCCCAATGTCATTAAATATTAATTCAATCCACTAAAGAATTAATATTTACACTACCTCTCCTAATGCCGTAATTTAATTATTTAATTCGGTTCCAATATTATTTGCTTATTAAATTCCCCATGTTTAAGATATCGAATGTCCATTAATTAAATTAATTTCTGATAATTAATTTAATCAATATCTTTTATCCTTGATCATACACTCAACCTTATAATTATGCAAGAACAAATCTGCCTGCAGGACTAAAGCATAATTATCTTTATGAGCTTTCAAGAGGACATCATCACCCGAATATTTTCGGACACGGTTTCCTTTTATAGTCAATATCCCACTCTGTATGCAATGTCATTGTCCAAAACATAATATTGTGATTAACAAAAAATCACATCACATATGAATCAAAACATGTGCATTGCATACAAGTGTCAATCATTGTATCCGGATTAAGAACCTAAGCAATAATAATATTATAGAATCTTAGTTCTTCTTTATTATCAGAATAGAAGAACAATTCTAATATTTTAATCCCGTTCAATATACACAAAGCATACAAGTATTATTCAATAATCAAGATAGATTATTTCCAAATAATACTTCAGTCATTCCAGTGGTTTGTTTAACTCCACTTAAACTGTGAACATTTATTATATTATATATAGACACTGACAATCTAATCTTCTGTTATCCCATTTGATACTAGATTATCCACAATATATAATATACAAACAGTGTTAAAATACGCATTCAAGATTCTCAATAAAAAAAGACAATGTCATATACTTCAAACGAATAGTTCAGTATACTCCCTAACAATCTCCCACTTATACTCAAGCTATTCTTTGAGTATATCAGTGTTATATTACAAGCAACCCACTACCAATTAAATAACTATTATGTGACCATACATCTGACTCCTATCGCCTCCACATGCTGCTCAAAAGCCTTAGCTGGTAAGCTCTTTGTGAAAGGATCTGCCCGGTTGTCCTTTGATGCTATATCAGTCACAATAATATCTCCTCGCTTAACGAATTGTCGTATAAGGTGATACTTACGCTCGATGTGTTTTGCTGCCTTATGGTCTCGCGGTTCCTTTGCATTTGCCACAGCACCAGTGTTATCACAATACACTGTCAAGCTCCTAGGCAAATTAGGTACCACATCTATGTCCAAAAGAAAGTTTCTGAACCATATTGCCTCTTTGGCTGCCTCCGAAGCTGCCACATATTCGGCTTCCATGGTAGAGTCAGCAACGCATTTCTGCTTTACACTCCTCTATATTACAGCTCCACCTCCTAAGGTAAACACATATCCCGAGGTTGATTTCCTCTTATCTCTATCTGCTTGGAAATCTGAATCGGTATATCCTAGAGGTAACAAATCTGAGGCCTTGTAAATTAGCATATACTCCTTAGTCCTTCTCAGGTACTTGAGTATAGCCTTTACTGCACTCCAATGTTCCTGTCCTGGGTTTGACTGATATCTGCTAACCATGCCCACGGCAAAACAAATATCAGGTCTCGTACATAACATTGCATACATTAAGCTTCCGCATGCCGAAGCATAGGGAACCGCTTTCATGCTCTCTATCGCCTCTGGTGTCTTAGGACACTGTTTCTTTGATAGAGCAACTCCATGTTTATAAGGTAGGTTACCCTTCTTGGAGTCCTGCATGTTAAAACGAGCCAATACCTCATCAATATAGGGCTCTTGGGATAAAGCCAACATCCTTTTCTTGCGATCCCTTATAACTTTGATCCCAAGGATGTATGCCGCTTCACCTAAGTCCTTCATTTCGAACTGTTTGAACAACCATGCCTTTACCGCTGATAACATCCCTACATTGTTTCCAATGAGTAAAATATCATCTACGTATAGCACTAGAAAAGTCACTGAACTACCCTCACATTTCTTGTACACACACGACTCGCTTGGACATTGATCAAATCCGTATGTCTGGATTATCTGATCAAAGCGAATATTCCAATACCTAGAAGCTTGTTTAAGTCCATAAATGGACTTCTTAAGCTTACATACCAGATGCTCTTGGCCTTCCTTAATGAATCCTTCTGGTTGTTGCATATAGATGATCTCATCATCAAGACTCCCATTTAGGAAAGCTGTCTTGACATCCATTTGCCAAATCTCATAATCGAGATGAGCTGCTATAGATAAAAGAATCCGGATCGACTTTAGCATGACTACTGGCGAAAAGGTTTCCTCATAATCGATCCCTTCTTTCTGAGTATACCCTTTCGCAACAAGTCTTGCTTTCCAAGCTTTTACCTTTTTGTCAGATCCTCTTTTTCTCTTGTAGATCCACTTACATCCAATGGGTTTTACACCTTTGGGTGGTTCCACGAGCTCCCAGACTTGATTTGAATACATAGATTCCATCTCAGATTTCATTACTTTTTGCCATAGATCTGCATCTTTGTCTTGCAGTGCTTCCTCGTATGTCATGGGATCCTCATCATGTTCCTCAGAGACCAAGTCCGAAGACTCTCCCAATAACATGAATCTGCTGGGTTTACGAATAACCCTCCCACTACGACGAGACACCGGTGTGGTATTAGTGACAGGTTGTGTGTTCTCTTGTGGCTGTTCTACTTGTACTATTGGCACTTGTTCATTATTTGTCTCTCCCACTAGTTCCTCTAAAACGACACTGCTCATGGGTTTATGGTTCATCATATAGTCCTCCTCTAGGAATCTAGCATTGGTACTAACAATGACATCCCGATCCTTAGGACTATAAAATAAATATCCTTTCGTTCCCATGGGATAGCCTACAAAAAGCCTTACTTCTGTACGAGATTCTAACTTAGTCACGTTCTTGTTCAACACATGTGCTGGACAACCCCATATCCGAATATGTCTTAGACTAGGTTTTGAACCAGTCCACAATTCTTTTGGAGTCTTAGGAACTGACTTAGAAGGAACTAAATTCAAAAGATAAGCTGCTGTTTCTAAAGCATGTCCCCAAAACGACTTGGGTAATTCTGAATAACTCATCATCGATCTAACACTCTCCAAAAGAGTACGATTCCTTCTCTCCGCTACACCATTCTATTGGGGTGTTCCAGGTGCAGTCAACTGAGACATGGTCCCATTCTTTGATAAGTAATCCCTAAATTCTCCAAGCAAGTATTCGCCACCACGATCTGATCGTAGTGACTTGATACATTTTCCATGTCGCTTCTCCGTTACAGTTTTGTACTCCTTGAACTTGTCAAAGCACTCTGATTTACGGCGCAACAAATAAATGTATCCATATCTAGAATAATCATCAATAAAAGTGACAAAATATTCATAACCACCTCTTGCTTGAATATTCATGGGTCCACATAAATCAGTATGAACCAATTCTAACACTTCTTTGGCTCTATTCCCCTTTGCCTTAAAAGGCCTAGTGGTCATTTTACCTTCCAAACAGGATTCACAGACTGGAAATGGCTCTACTGCCAATGAGCCTAAAGGCCCATCTACTACCAGTCTTTGAATCCTCCTCAAGTTAATATGACCTAATCTTAAGTGCCAAAGATATGTTTGGTTCAAAGAAGAAGGTTCCTTTCTTTTAGTAGTGATAGAAGATGTGTTATTTAATACCCTATGTTGTAGTTGCAGTGCAGGTTGATTAGGAGTGATTATGTATAAATTGTCTTGCAATGTACCAGAACATATAACTAGTTTATTCCTCATAATTGAAACATTATGATCCAAACAAACATTATAACCATCCAAAGCAAGTTTAGAAACCGAAATTAAATTCCTTCTAAACGAAGGTACATAAAGACAATTGTTCAAAACCAAATTCTTATCATCACCAAAAGATAAATTAACATCTCCCACTGCAACTACTGCTACTTTCATAGCATCTCCCATGAACACATATATCTCGCCATCTCTAAGCATTCTGGATTGCTGGAACCCCTGCATAGAATTACAAACATGATCAGTGGCTCATGTATCTACACACCAAGTGCTCGTAGATATAGCCGCTATATATGTTTCTGTAACTAGAGAAAGAGACATACCAGTATTGTTTTTCTTCTTAGGAAGAGGACAATCCTGTTTCCAGTGACCCGACTGCTTGCACCTGAAGCACTTGCCCTTGGGCTTTTTCACAGCACCACCTTGAACTCCCACAGCTTTCACAACTTTCTGTGTCTGAGCCTTTTTCTTCTTCTTGGCTTTCGGCTTAGAAGAAGAAGGTTTCTCAGCCACATTGACTTGAACACTCTGCTGAAAAAGTCCTTCAGCTGCCTGAAGTTCTGTCAGAAGTTCCGCAAGACTATACATCCTTTTGTTCATGGTGTAATTCAAGCGGAACTGCTCAAAACTTTTGGGTAAACTCATAAGGATGATATCGATCTGGGTTTCCCCATCAACCTCAGCACCAAGGATCTCCATCTCATTCAGATGTGACATCATCCTGAGAACATGATCCCTTACAGGTGTCCCTTCAGCCATCTGAGTGTTCATTAAAGCTTTCATTGCTACTTGCCTTGCAGCCCTATTCTGATCTCTAAAAAGTTCTTTGAGATTAAAGAGCATATCTGAAGCAGTGGCCATAGCCTGATGCTGATGCTGCAAAACACCTGACATTGCTGCCAGAATGTAACATCGCGACATCTCATCAGCCTTAATCCACTTCTTATAATACTCCTTCTCAACTTCAGAAGCATTCTCAGCAGGCTCCTCTGACTTGGGTTCATTAATGCAAAATTTGTACTCCTCAGCAGTCAACACAATGTCCAAATTACGTTTCCATTCAATATAGTTAGGTCCAGTAAGTTTGTTATCCTTAAGTATGGTAAAAAGTGGATTAAAGCCCATTATATCCTGAGAATCATACATATAACACATAATTAGAGGGTGTTTAAAAAAATTGGTTCCTCTAACAATTATTTAAAATTAAAACACCAACACTTAAACACCATAGGTTTCCGGTATGCCACGTTGGGTGACTTATATACCACCTAAATTTATTTAAATGTTACTTCGGTCCTACTACTAAATAATTAGTCACGTTAGGGTGATCTATATTATTTTTCATAGCTAAGTGTATACCATTATTAAATCTTAAATTAATAATAATAATACCAGATGCGCCTTTTGACTATGATAAATTCTTGCTCCTAACAATAAGATACTACTAAAATTACAAATCTAAAGAGTATTCAGACTGACTGGCCAGGCCGGTGGAAGCATTGCCAAGAGGCTAACCACTTTTCTAGACACCAATCTAAATGGCCAGGTAAGCTGCACGCTTTCCTAGACACCAACGCAAGAATACTCAAAGATGTGTTATTTTAGATTCTCTTCCTAGTTGAGCGTGAAAGCTATCAAAAAATAGGGTATTCTTTTATTATTTGAATTCTATGAAACTTAGTACGCCACGTTGGGTGACATATGTACCTTCCAATATTCATAATTAATTTTAGAAGTTTGTTCTAGTAATTTCCATAACACTCTAGACACCATAAATTACATGCCACGATGGGTGACGTATACATAATTTATATTCGACTTAGTGTTAAATTACATACAAATAATAATGGAGACCATGGGATTTAATACCAAATTAATTCCCTCTCCCACTTAGTATTTTACTATAAGGATTTTATCTAGATGCATCGTCCTATGTTATTTTTTCGCAGTCCACATGTATCATAATAACAATACATATAACACATAACATAGCAGCATACTCATCATGATTAAAGCATAATAAAACAGCCCTATGTCCATGTCGTTCTAGCATGCGAAGAGTTAGTATCACATGGCATAACAAACAAACATGGAACACATAGTAGTAATAATCAAGATCAGCAAACATTATGTAAAACATAATAAAATACACTATTATGGCCCCGAAGAATAATCTTCAAAATCATCCATCGATAAATTTTCGAAAATCTTCAGCCGCCTGTTTGACTGCCTAAACGAGCTCAGAATGGCTTGAAAAATCTGGAGATGGTTTCCATCTCAGCCTGTAGGTCTCGTTCTGCCGTTTCCGAAAAGGTATTATTCGCCCCAATCGGATATCGTATGCAAAATCTGTAGCCAGAACAGCGAAGCAGCCACGAAAACAGCATATAGCAGCGGAAGAACTCTGTTTCTCGCATCTTCGTTGATCAAACAATTACATACGACAAATACAACAGAAAATCTGTTCTATTACATCAGATCATAATCTAAATTGAATACAATTCGAATTACAAGATTACAATCAAAATAGAAATCAAAATTTAAAACTAATCATGATCCACCCTCATGATTTAATTTACAACCACGATAAACCACGTGGGATCCAAAAACATAATTACAACCATGGCCATAATAGTGGATAACAACCTGCATCAAAAAACAATACAAACCCACCACTATATACATACATAATTA
Source organism: Oenanthe sinensis (assembly GCA_028671895.1). Lineage (NCBI taxonomy): Eukaryota > Viridiplantae > Streptophyta > Magnoliopsida > Apiales > Apiaceae > Oenanthe > Oenanthe sinensis. The sequence continues at coordinate 27,836,698 of CM053799.1, read as the reverse complement.
CGACATGGACATCATATCATATAACGCAGAACCCTAGAACCTGGCTCTTGATGCCAATTGTTGGGACAATCGAATCATGATGCTGCGTTTTATGATATGAAAACGAACGAGTTTGAATAGAAAATTAACCTTAATCGCTACGGCGCAAGCGATTCAAATCCACGTCTTCTACTGTATTCCCGTATTCACCTTGAGCGAAGTGTGGCCTTCGATCCTCCCAAGGTTGCCTCCCTTCTAACTTTGAGATCTTGGAACCCTAGTTCTTGGTTGCCTCCTTGAACGGCTGCTCACAAAAACCCTAGTATTTTCCAACTCATAGCTAGAAGAGAATAAGATGAATATATAGGCTACAGTAGGGATCCTGGATAATTATGTCGGGCCTTCCAATGACATTCTGGGTCAAGCCCAATGTCATTAAATATTAATTCAATCCACTAAAAAATTAATATTTGCACTACCTCTCCTAATGCCGTAATTTAATTATTTAATTCGGCTCCAATATTATTTGCTTATTAAATTCCCCATGTTTAAGATATCGAATGTCCATTAATTAAATTAATTTTTGATAATTAATTTAATCAATATCTTTTATCCTTGATCATCCACTCAACCTTATAATTATGCAAGAACAAATCTGCCTGCAGGACTAAAGCATAATTATCTTTATGAGCTTTCAAGAGGACATCATCACCCGAATATTTTCGGACACGGTTTCCTTTTATAGTCAATATCCCACTCTGTATGCAATGTCATTGTCCAAAACATAATATTGTGATTAACAAAAAATCACATCACATATGAATCAAAACATGTGCATTGCATACAAGTGTCAATCACTGTATCCGGATTAAGAACCTAAGCAATAATAATATTATAGAATCTTAGTTCTTCTTTATTATCAGAATAGAAGAACAATTCTAATATTTTAATCCCGTTCAATATACACAAAGCATACAAGTATTATTCAATAATCAAGATAGATTATTTCCAAATAATACTTCAGTCATTCCAGTGGTTTGTTTAACTCCACTTAAACTGTGAACATTTATTATATTATATATAGACACTGACAATCTAATCTTCTGTTATCCCATTTGATACTAGATTATCCACAATATATAATATACAAACAGTGTTAAAATACGCATTCAAGATTCTCAATAAAAAAAGACAATGTCATATACTTCAAACGAATAGTTCAGTATACTCCCTAACAGTTACCACTTTTCACGATAATGTTTCTAGAAAAGTGAAGTCTCTCACTCCATGCTTTCTATCTTCCCTGATTTGATTAACGTACCTGCGGGTTCCTTCTCGATACCCAAACATTTCCTTGTTCTTTGACTTAGTCCTAAAGTGAGGGAGATTGACATTATTCTTCCGTACAAAACTTCGTAATGTGGTGTGGCTACATTCTGAATGGAAACTATTCTCGCATGAAAACTTTATCTATAGTAAGTAATTTTTTTCCAACTCCTTTCGATCTCCAAGGCATAAACCTTTTATGAAGAACTAACTTTGCACGAGATTTTAATTGGAGATCCTTTTATCGAATATCATTGCAACAAAATGATCAGAGTGATTTGAAGATAAATAAACTCACTTGTAAATGTATATGAGAAGAGGAATGTTTTTTTATGAATGAGAACAACCATATATGTACTTGTGATGGAAAGTCTTTAGTATTATTTGGCTTTTTAACACATAATTAGGCGGCGGCCCACCAGACTTTTGTCACACAGACAAGATGTCACACCATATGTATTGTCAATCCCAATCGGATGACGAATTGTCAAAATATAGGAAGAAGGAGAAAATGATGTTGAAAAGATGTGAGGAGTTTTCCTTCCTTAATGTCTTACAGAACTTTAACATAAAATAAGTCTGTACTTATCTAGGAATCGATCTTACAAGGTCTCAAACCCACCATCCGAACTCTAGACTTTCGGCTTGAATATCTCTATGGCACTCATGTTCCTCATAAATCCTAAACTCTCATCTGTGCAATTTAATGCTTTTATATCTCAGGTGTGGATACTATAGCTATCGGCTGCGATTATGAGTCAGATACCTTAACGAACATTTATAACGACCTGTAGTCCACAAGTTCTCACCTTCTTTAGTACATTGGGTCTTTCCCAATTCCCAACAATTTCAATACGTCAACACATCTCCTTTGCTACTCATTAATTTCCGGAAATTTAACTTTACTCAACCAAAACTCACACTTTAGAGAAAATGGCATAAAATCTCTTTTCTCTTTCTAAGGCTAATTACACTTGTCCTTCATTCTCTCTCTTCATCTTTTGGTAGATCAAAATATCATTTATGAAAACTATGGCTATTTGTTTAATCATTTCTTAAAATTCTATTGATTAAATCCATAAAAGTTATAGATGCATTCATTATTCCAATTGACATCCTCAAACTCATAATGTTCATAACTCTTGTCAAATGCAACTTTGGGAAATTCATCTAGGTCAATCTTTATTTCAGGATATCTGATTCTCAAATCTATCCTCGAAGGGTAAATTATGTCTCCAAATGGTCGGAAAATCTTTATCCATGGTTAGGATATTCATTCCTAATTGTAATCTTAATCAATATTGGTAATCAACACACTGACTCATGGCGCTATCCTTTTCTTTAACAATCAAAACAGGTGCACCTCATGGTGACACTTTCAATCTCCTCATCTCTTTCTCTAATACTTCTTTTACTTGAGTGATTAATTCTTTTCATCTTGGTAGGTGCAAACTTCTAATATGACTCTGATGCTAGTGTTGTTCCTGACACTGGATCGACGGTGAATTCTAAAACTCTATTAGGTAGTACCTCATAAGGTCACTGATAATTACATCCTCAACCCATTAACTACTACATACTCTGTCTTTTTTCCAAGTATTTATTCTTTCATACCAATCACGGTTGCCCAATAACCTATCATCTAAGTGTAATAGATCTTTCACTTCCATCGTAATCAAAATTCCTCAGTTTGTCTGTAACACCCCTTTCCCAAAATGAGACGAGGGTTACTTTTCAAATCATAAACCCGTATACAGAGTACTAAAATCCACCTTAAAATAATTAAATAGGTCCAACGAGTCTCTAAAATAATATTAAAACCTTCAAAATAACTCAAAGCGATAAATGCGAATAAATCCAAAATCTCTAATAATAAAAATATCTAAAATAATCCGAGAAGTTCAAATGTCCTAATAAATGAAGTAAGGGTAGCTCTCCATCACACAACCCGAGATCCCCCCTAAGTACCTGCCAGAAGAAGAATATGGCATGAGCCAAATGCCCAGTACGGATTGGAATACAGTTTATAAAACAAGAAGCAAGATATATAATTTCATAATAATAAATAAACTTTAGTTTTTTTAAAGACAAGGCTGAAGCAAAGAGGGGTTAGGATACCGATATCAAAACGGATAATAAATACACACATCATAGGGTACCTAATGCGTGCAACAAACCGGACAACGTGTACGGCATATACAACGTCACCGCCAAATATCAAATCACAAATCAAATCAAATCTCTGGGTGCACCCACGTATCCTCAAAAAATTATCAAAATGGCCAAAGCTCGCCTCCTAAGCTAACAGAAGGATACGCCGTGACCAATCACACTGTCACGGAAGTGTCATGTCATTGGTGCCGCAATGACATGGCTGTAGTACCCCTATAGCTAGTTAACTCGGTATACCCTATATCACTCTAAGTGTTCAAATAAAATAATTTTCACAATTTTAAAATTACATGGACAGATATTTCAAATATTCTACGCAGATATGTAACATATATAATTTTTGAAAATTGCAGAGACAAATATTTAAATATTTCGAAACAGACTTTAAAATAACTTTCGGAAAATCAAAACAGTTAAAACGAATAATAACAGAAGGAACAGATTTACGAACGGAATGAATTAAATATAATTAATCCTAAAAAGAGTAGCACTGGAATAAAAGGGGACGAAATCCGTACCTCAAAATTTACGATCACAAACACTAATGATATCCGTAAATAACCCGTTAAACACCCGTCTCCCGATCTAATTACATAATTTAATATCATAATTCGAAATAGAACCGCACTTATCTATTAATAAAGCGATTATAAACATCTCATATATACTACTTAGTACTTTGACAATACAAACTATAACACCTGCACTGCTAGTCAAATACATAGTCTTAATTTTTATAATTATAAAAACCAAATCATAAATAAGTCACGAATGATAATAATTGGTTAAAACAAGTGTTTAATATAAAACTAATATATGTTAAAATAATCCTCTCAACGTTAATGGCTATAATGTTAGTATTGGTGTCATAGAAACAATACTTTTAATGTTTTATTGAAAACAATTAAGGATTATGTTTTATTAGATTATTTAATTAATATTTATTATGTCTTTATTTACTGCGTTATAAATTGAAAGCATAATAAATGTCCTTGGAATATTAATATAATCTCATTTTTAAGTCACATACTTAAAGGTATATAATGCGTATTAATATTCCAAGGACATTTATTATGCTTTCAATTTATAACGCAGTAAATAAAGACATAATAAATATTAATTAAATAATCTAATAAAACATAATTCTTAATTGTTTTCAATAAAACATTAAAAGTATTGTCTCTATGACACCAATACTAACAATCTCCCACTTGTACTAGAGCCAATCTCTCATGTATCTAATACCCATGGAACTAGTATGACCTTCGTGCTTCTGCTGCGACAAAGCCTTGGTCAATGGATCTGCAATGTTATCATTTGTATGCACTTTACATATATGTACATCTCCTTGATCATTAATCTCATTAATTAGGTGATAACTCCTAAGTACATCCCCAAACAGCCTCCTTGGCTGCTTCGCAAGCATCAATATATTCAGGCTCTATTGTAGAATCAACAACTGTATCTGCTGTGAACCATTCCAGCATATAAAATCTCCATTTAGACAAAACACAAATCCAAACTGAGAAATCAAATCATCCTTGTCGGTCTGAAAACTAGCGTCGGTGTAACCTTTTACATCCAGCTTTTCTTCTTCTCCATATACCAAGAATTGATCTTTAGTCCTCTTCAGGTACTTAAGAATATTCTTGTCTGCCGTCCAGTGACCTTCACCTGGATTAGACTGGTATCTACTCGTCATGCTCAAAGCATACGAGACATCAAGATGAGTACATATCATTGCATACATTATAGAACCAATTGTTGAAGCATATGGAACCTTACTCATATGGTCCTTATCATCCAATGATTTAGGACTGTTTTCTTTCGAGATCGATATCCCATGAGACATAGGGACATATCCCCTTTTAGCCTCTTGCATCCCAAATTGATGCAAAACTTTGTCAATGTATGTACTCTGACTTAGGCCAATCATTCTTCTTGATCTATCTCTATAGATCCTAATTCCTAAAATATAGGTCGCATCGCCTAAGTCTTTCATTGAGAAATTCTTGCTCAACCAAGTCTTAACAGCCTGTAAAGAAGGAATGTCATTTCCTATTATTAATATATCATCAACATATAATACTAGGAATGCCACATTGCTCCCACTAACCTTCTTGTAAACACATGGTTCATCTTCATTTTGAATAAACCCAAACTCTTTGACAGTTTCATCAAAACGAATGTTCCATCTCCTCGAGGCTTGTTTCAATCCATAAATGGATCGACGCAACTTACATACCTTTCCAGCATCCTTTGGATCAACAAAACCTTCAGGCTGTGTCATATACACATCCACATCTTCTTCAAGGCTCCCATTTAAGAAAGCGGTTTTGACATCCATTTGCCAGATTTCATAGTCATGGTAAGCAGCTATAACAAGCAAAATCCTGATGGACTTGACCATAGCCACTAGTGAAAAGGTTTCATCATAGTCAATACCATGAATTTGCTTGAAACCTTTTGTCACCAATCTTGCCTTATAGGTCTGTACGTTACCATCCATGTCGGTCTTGTTTTTGAAAACCCACTTGCACCCTATAGGTTTTACCCCTTCAGGTGGATCAACCAAAGTCCACACTTGATTAGTATACATGGATTTCATCTCAGATTTCATGGCATTCATCCATCTCTTAGATTCTAGAGTGTTCATAGCGTCTTGGTATGTGAGAGGCTCATCTTCATCCACAAGCATCACATCACCATCTTGAGTCAAGAAAAATCCATAATATCTCTCGGGCTCATGGCGAATCCTACCATACCTACGAACAACCTGTGTTTCTTGAGCAGTATTGTTTTCTTGTACATTCCGCTCAGTTTCCTCAATTGGTTCAATGTTATCATGTGGGTCTCGAATTTCATTGAGATCTATTATCCTCCCACTGTCTTTCTTAGACAGCATTTCTCTTTCAAGGAACACTGCAATTCGAGCAACAAACACTTTGTTCTCTGAAGGATTATAGAAAGAATAACCCTTTGTTTCAATTGGGTATCCCATAAAGTTACATTTTTCTGATTTAGGTCCTAACTTGTCAGAAGTTACACGTTTCACAAACGCCTCACATCCCCAAATTTTCATAAATGACATGCTATGACGTTTCTCAGTCCATATCTCATACGGGGTCTTCTGAACCATTTTAGTAGGAACTCGGTTAAGTGTATAAGCAGCCGTCTCCAGGGCGTAGCCCCAGAAACTAATTGAAAGATCTGCATGACTCATGATCGATCGCACCATGTCCAACAAGATATGATTTCTCCTCTCAGAAACTCCATTCCATTGTGGTGTTCCGGGAGGAGTGAGTTGTGATACAATACCACACTCTTTTAAGAAACTCTTAAATTCATGGCTTAAGTATTCACCTCCACGATCAGATCGTAGAGTCTTAATACTTCCGCTAGTTTGCTTTTCTACTTCTGCTTTGTATTCTTTGAACTTTTCAAAAGAGTCGGATTTGTTCTTCATAAGATACACATATCCGTATCTACTGAAATCATCAGTAAACGTGATAAAGTAGTAAAAGCCACCTCTTGCCATAGTACGCATAGGACCACATACATCACTATGTATAAGTTCTAATCATTCAGTGGCTCTTTTACCTTGTCCAGTAAAAGGAGCTTTAGTCATTTTTCCAATGAGACAAGGTTCGCATACTTCGTATGATTCAAAGTCAAACTTATCCAAGTATCCATCCTTATATAACTTGGAAATGCGTTTCTCATTTATATGGCCTAAACGACAGTGCCAGAGGTATATTTGATTTGAGTCATTAGTTTAAGACGTTTGTTATTCATATTATAGATAGGAGTGTATAAATCTAGAACATATAAACCGTTAAATAAACGTGCAACCCCATAGGTAACATTATTCAAAGAAAAGGAACAACTATTGTTCTGAATTGAAAATGAAAAACCTTTCTTGTCCAAACAAGAAACCGAAATAATGTTTCTACAAATTACAGGCACGTAAAAACAGTTCTCAAGTTCTAAAATAAGCCCAGTGGGTAATGATAAATAATAAGTCCCTACAGCAAAAGCAGCAACCTTTGCTCCATTGCCAACTTGTAGGTCGACCTCTCCTTTAGCCAATGTCCTACTCCTTTGTAGTTCCTTCACATTTATACAAATGTGAAAACCACATCGATTATCTAATACCCATGATGTACAAGTAGACAAATTGACCTCTATAACATAAATACCTGAATCAGAAGCTTGACCAGCCTTCTTCTTCTTTAGATCCTCCAAATAAGCATGACAGTTTCTCTTCCAATGACCTGGTTTACCACAGTAGTGACAATCACCCTTTGCAACAGCACCCTTAGGCTTCAAATCCTATTTGGGATTAGCCTTTGGCTTGGGACCAGAGGCAGATCCAATCTTCTTCTTTCCCTTCCATTTGCCTTTCCTTTTAGCCTTACCTTTGTTGTCTACCATCAATATGGGAGCAGGTTCAGCATTTTTCATATTGGTTTCAGCAGTTCATAACATAGCCAATAATTCAGTGGGTGTTTTGTCTATCTCATTCATATTGTAGTTCATAACAAAATGAGTATAGTTGATGTTCAAAGATTGCAAGATCAAGTCAATCTAAGCTTCCGGACCAATCGGGAAACCCAAAGTATCAAGATACTCAATATAACCTATCATCTTTAGAACATGTGGTTGAACAGGTTCACGCTCTCCCTGTTTGCAAGCATACAGTGATTTGCTCATGTTGAACCTTTCTTGACGAGCCTATCCCTCAAACATTCTTTGAAGGTGTTCAATCATCTCATAAGCATTCATATGCTCATGTTGTTTTTGAAGCTCGGCACTCATGGTTGCCAGCATGAGACATGCAACATCATTCGCATCATCAATATGATTCTGATAAGCATTTTGCTGAAAGCGAGTTGCATTCTCAGTAGGAGGAGCAGGTGAAGGAATTTCAATGACGTGGAGCTTTCGCTCCTGCCTGAGGACAATCCTCAAATTCCTATACCAATCAAGGAAGTTGGTTCCTGTCAGATTGTCCTTCTCAAGGGTTGCTCTTACAGAGAAGTTATTTGTGTTGTTTGCCATTAAATATCTACAATGTTTAAAATGCATATTAGTTAGTCTGCAGAAGTTTAATTATGTTCAAGTGATTATCATATACATTCATAATATATATCTCCCACTATTTTTCTTCAAATTAATAGCCCTAACTATTAATTCGGAAAGCATTTCTTTAAATCTTTCTAGTGAGCCAAGATCCATGTTTTAAGATAGCATTGGCTAATACACCCAAAACACGACTATTTAGGTAGACAACATTTGTCGATTATATCAAATATAACTCTTGGAAAGTTTGGTGGAACAACCCATTGTACACATTTATCCAATAAATCTCACCAAACTCTATGCCTCTAAACTCACAATCCTACTGTGATGATTTAGTTAAGTTATACCCAACGTTTCAATAAACTAAGTACATTTACTTATCACATTTTCCCATGATTGATAAGAGCACTTCACTTTGGCAAACCCACTCCTTCTCAATCTAGATCTTGATGTGTATTAACATTGGAAGGCATCTTTATTAACTTAATATTTATTTAGGGATTTATTGTTTAACGATCATGATCCCATCATAAAGAGATTCTCAATTTTTCCTTGATCAAATAATCCATTTCAATATTCGTCAATGGTTTGGTTTCCAGATCGTTAGAGAAGTCACAAGCGGTCTCACTTAAAACCTAAATTTCTTACGAATAATAATTCGCTTTTGACAAAATCTCCCCATATCAGAAAAAGAAAATTCATATTCAATACCGTGTTTCATAAACACAAGAATCTCATGATCGTTTATTTAATTTTAAAATCTTGAATCGTTACAGATTTTATCTTTCTTAAGCAGGCATGGCATGGGTGTCATATCTAATACATACATCATTCCAACGCATACATATCTACACATGCATTCATATACATATATGTATTGTGCGTAAATTAAACGTGTTTGGTTATGGCCCCATCCTATGTAATCTTTCCAAGCTAATGGAAAAATCAAAGTCAATCTACGGTGGTTTAAAAAATACTATCTATTACATGTCTTCTTTCTTCATTGCTCCATCATTCCCTTTTGGATCACCTCCTAGCTTGCAAGCCTTCATGGATAATTACATTGAATATTGAAACAAAACTATTCTAATGAAATTACAAGAAGAACTCGAGTTACATTCGAGATAATTAAATTACTATGAATAAATGACATGCAAGTCGTATTTAGAAACCAAAACCATAAATCAAAACCACTATCCTATGGGTCTTTAGGCCATAACCATCCACCATGCTATCACATAACACATGCAATATATCTCAGATTATATAAACATATCATATAATCATATATAACAAATTTCGAAATTTCAGAAAATCAAATAAATTTCAAAAAATAATAAATCGCCGTTTTGGGGCCTGTAAATACATCAAATGGCTTACAGATGCCAAGCTGACAATGTTGGTATTCCTCAGTGACGCGATTCCAGTCAGAAAACACATATCGTTTGCAAAAATCGGACACTGGACATAAATTTCAGAAAATCTACAGAAGCCGTTTCAGAATTCGTATCGAATACGATTCTCATAACAAGAACAATCATGTATCATATACATACAACAATACACACAATCATCCCATGATTATACAACACATGAATATCATATATTCAAAATCATATAAAACATATATATCAACATATAGCCATGACATATCATATATATGTTTACATACATCGAAAAACTGTTAAACACATAACCGAATTAAAAAGTTTCGCAAGTAGCTCTGATGCCATTGATGGGTTTCGATCATGTAAACGCAGCGGAATTAACGTAAAAATAAATACAGAAACGAAACTCAAACGCAGGATCCATGCGAAATATGATATTTAATTCGGAGATTAGATGTTTACCTTAAACGAAGCTTTAATAATGGATGAATAATGGAGGTCCAAGCTTGAATCACCATGTATCCATGAGAGAAGAAGAGCACAAAACCTTCAATCACCACGTATCCCGTATATACGATTGAAGGTTTTGTGCTCTTCTTCTCTCATGGATACATGGTGATTCAAGCTTGGATCTCCATTATTCATCCATTATTAAAGCTTCGTTTAAGGTAAATATCTAATCTCCGAATTAAATATCATGTTTCGCATGGATCCTGCGTTTGGGTTTCGTTTTTGTATTTATTTTTACATTAATTTCGCTGCGTTTACATGCTCGAAACCCATCATATAAAACATGGGTATATACCCTAACTCAAACACAGGCCATGAAATCAAAGAACATGATATACCAGTTTAACATAATTATTTATAAACTTAAATACACGATGATGTACTATGAGTAGGCCAAAATTGTATTAAAACTTAGATTTGTTTTTCCTCTGATAATACAGTAAGCAACATAACAATTTTAAGGTTTATATCAAGATAAAATCATGCACTGAATCGACGGTAAATTATGCTCAAATATGTAGTAATATAAAATATATAAAAAGAAGTACCTCTTATATTTATTAAAGCACGAACACGGTCTCTCCCGTTAAGTTCTCGTCCTTTTTTCCACCGTTTCCTTCTTCTATCAATCGTTCAGCTCTTAAATACAGTCTTCACACAGCTTTTGATTTTAGGGTTCTAATATACTAAGTATTTGTTTCGAGTCGCGCGTCTTGTATATATAGATTTTATAATTATTATCCTCTTTCTAATCTCTAATTATTAATTTAATACCTAATTCTTTTGTCTAATCAAATTTTATTAAAATTATTATTAAAAGCTATTATTATTATTATTACTAATTACATAAATAATTACGGATATTACATTGTCTCTCTGTCCTTGAACACAACTTCATCATTATCGTGTAATATTAACCTTCATTATTTTATCTCCATCGTTAGTTTGAACATCCTTATGCAAACAATATTTTTATCTTGACATTACATCTCTTTTCTCAAAAGGAATTAAATCTCCGTTGAATGGCACTAGTAATTATTCGTATAATATTACACTTCCTACCTCTGTCTTGCACTCTCGAATCACCACTCCTTACGTTTCCACTTTTTATTATAGCAATTTCCTGAATCATCACCAGTTAATAAGTTATATTCATCACGACAATTTTATTTGGTCACAGCATATGAGACAAACACTCAACAACTATTGTAAACTTTAATTCATAATATTCCATACTTAGGTTATTTCGTCGTAGTCCCAATTTCAACTTCCTCCAACTTCCTAAATATTTAGAAAAGTATTTGCAAGATACACAACTGAGTTCTGGTAATAAACAGATTCACTTAAGAAGTTCATACTTACTCTCGTGAAGCAACAATTTCTAGGCTTGACTATACGCAATGATTATTCCACCGGCTCTGGTTTCGAATCAACTCTGGGTTATACCCTTCCTGGATTTCCCCTCAATCATGGATCTTCGATGAATTAGACTCATGGGTGGCATTTTCTGAGGGTGAAACAACATGTAGGTGCCAAAATAGGTTGACGCTCATTAAATATATACTTATCACTGTTCATATCAGCAGGACTGTCATATTTCTCGACAGGTTATCAAACACAACACGTGAGATATTTCAGATCAATATTACCTATCAGGTTGCTAGCTAAGGGGAGATTCCTCACAACTTGTACCAATTTCATGTTCATACATTTATCGTCTAGTCCTTCCGACAGTCACTTTTCGAAAACTCAAGGTCTACACGATCTAGGGTATTTTACCAAAAGGACGACACATACTGTCCATTATGTAGTTTCAATCAATTCACACCTAAGGGTCTATAATTGTATTACGGGACCTCTTTTCCCGAACCATTTATCTTAACTAAACCATTAAATTATCAATGATTGCTCGGACCCCCTTTCTGGCCGGAGTCCTGCCACTAGCAGAAGGAGCTTCGTACCAACACCTACAGACTGGGTCATTCATACTTTTCATCCTAACCACAATATCTGGAATGCGTAGGTCACTACACTAAGAGGCTCAGTTTGGTCAGAAAATACTTAACATACTTAGAAGATACAACAAATGTGCATCTTAATTCCTCGTTGCGAATTTATATCGTATAAATACCACACATCATCTTAACAATTATCCTTGACTTCTCATCCCCAATAGAATCCTCGAAATCTTTATACTTATCAACTTTGTACAAAATATATCATAGCCTTTTACGGAACGATCTTGCTAATTTTCCGTCAAAATCTATATCCCAAATGTCATTCATAAATCTCCTCACTACTATCTCCAAGTAGGTGACCTACTCTTAACTCATTCATTAGTACTACATCCGGTAGTCTAATAACGAACTCTACATGAGTTCTCACGTTATCCTCTTATATATGAATAACTCTTTATTAGTGTAGGTGCCCTAGAGGCAATACAATGTTTCTTTTAATAAATCTTTATGTCATTTGATTATTCAATAAACTTATTTATTATGACTTTAATTACTGCGATATATTTGTTAGCATAATAAATGTCCTTAGAATCATGATACACATTATATAGTTTAAGTACATGACTTGAACTTGAGATTATATAATATATCATATTTTAAAAGGTCCCTAGTCGAGCATTATTATAGGACAATAATAATACATAAATAGACTAGTATGTTGTTTGACTGATAACCACATCTCATTGGTTATAAGTATGGGGATACTAAAGTCAATACATAGGTACATGTAGGAGTACATGGTACTGGACAGACCCACAGTGAGATTCTTCATGTTTAATAAAGTCATAAGAATGACTCACAGTGATAATGGTGTAATGATCCTCTGACTTGAGATCATTATATTTCTATACGAGGATTAATATACTTTGACTACATTAAAAGTTACCTTTGACCGGGTGATGATAAAAGTGGACATCGGGTATATCATGAGTCGTATGAGAAATATGAATGATAGATAAATGATTTAACCCTCCTATAATTAGGAGAGATATTATTAGCCTCTTGATTGAGTGAGACTATAAAATGCATGGTCGTGCTCAAATAATGATTTGTTTTTCATAGTCTACTCATGGATCAAGTAAACCCGGATTAAATGTTATAGAGGATGACTAAATACATGCCTCGAGTTTAATCTATAATATGAATGGTTAAGGGGATTATATTACACGGAAACATTAATCATAAAAGGTTTTATCGAATCACGATTTAATTATTGTTTAATTGGATAACAATGATGTATTACTAGATGCCGCTCATTGTTTATAATTTTTTATTGGAGAATAAAATTATTGCCAATTAAATAATAGCCTATAGGGTCACGCACATGGAGCACTTAGAGGAATAGTTAATTTAAATTATAGATTTAAATTAATTGATGATTATTTGAATTTTATTATATTAATTAAGTGAGACTTAATTAATTGAGATAATATGAATTCGAATTAGAGGAGTTTTTCTGCCAATAATAATTAAGTATGACTTAGTTATTAATTAAATAATAGAAATTCGTTTTATTATTTAATCTTATACCTACATGGGTTAGGTTTTGCTGTTATGGGCCTATTAACCAAACATTATAAATAGATAATGTAGGGTTAAGAGGCATTCACGTTTTATTAAGAAAACCCTAGAGTGGGCAGTAGCAAGGTGAGGCAGGAACAAACTTGAATTATCAAAAGTGAGGCTAGTACATCCATGCCGTAGTCAAGATCGTGAGACGCTCTTGAAGGTGCTCGTGTGGATACCATAGAGGTGTTTTTCGAGAGGAAGACACAAGTCGTGAAACCTAGGATCTCTGTTGAGTTCGTGAAAGTCAAGATCTAATAAGGTATAGCTCTGTTTCACCATAATCTGTCCAATCTTATACATTATCCTGAGTTTGGGTTCCGGATTTTTATTGTTATATTTACGTTTATCCGCTGCGTTTTATGCCTCGGAACCCAACAATGGCATCAGAGTTACGTGTATAAGGGATTGATTTGGTTACGTGTTTTATGTATATGATGCATATGTGCCTGTTTGATGACTGCCATGCTACTTCCATGACTATATGTGATCTGCAATGTTATAATCTGTTATGACATGATATGTATGATTAAAACTGTTATATGATGTGTATCTGGTTATTCGTATAATGAGTACATGGTTGACGATACTAGTATGTTAATGATTTGCCATGACTTATTTATATGCCTTATTGTGATTTGTATATTATGCATGAGGGTCAGTTTGTATAGTGATATAAACTGGTGGACAGATTGTGTTGGACATGATCTGTTAACTGGGATATGATCAGTATGTATATGATACATGCTTCTGAAACTGTATAAGATATGGATCAGCTCGACCCCAGCCCGGGGCTGCCGCCCCGGACCCCCGCAGTATTTTTCATTTTTTTGTGTACTTGAGCATGGTGCTGGTTATGGCCTTTTAGACCCTAGATTAATGGTTTTGGTTTTATAAATACGACTTGCATGTTGTTTTCTTCATTCTTGTAATTGCTGAACCTCGAATGTAACTCTAGTTTTCTTATGTAAGTACATTAGCTTAGGTTGTATTCAATTATTCCATGTAATGTACTTGAAGACTAAAGGATGATCCAAGAAGAGGAGCAGGCACCAGTGAATACAAGAAGAATGAAGACAAGTAATTGTATTTATATTTTACCACCACCATAGATTGACTTAGATCCTTTCATTAGCTCGAAAGGATCACATAGGAAAGGGGCCATAACCAAGCACGTTTACATACTGCACTTTACATATTGATGTATGAATGGTAGTGTAGAATAGTTAATGATGCATGCTTTAATTAGATTAATCATGTATGTATGTATTAGATACGTCATCCATGCCATGCTAGTCATGCTAAACAAGATAAAATCTGTAACGATTTAAGATTTTAAAATTAATAAACGATCATGAGATTCTTGTGTTTATGAAATATGGATTTTAAAACAAGGAATTGAATATGAATTTTTGATATCTATAACTGGGATTTTCTGACAAAAGCGGATATGCGTATTCGTAAGGCTGATGGGTTTTAAGTGTGACCATTGGTATCCTCCATCTACCTGGGAAATGAGCAATTTAAGATGTCAATTTGAAATATTTGGTTCAAGGAAAAATTGAGGATCTCTTCATGATGTGATCATGATCGTCGTAAATTTTCTAAACCCCTTAACAAAATATTAAGTTTTACTCGGATGCTTTCCAATGAATGAACACTCATCGAATCCTAGATCGATTAGGGGAAAGATAGATAAAATCAATCGTTATTCATTTTTAAAAGTCTATTAGATAGATAAAATCAATCGTTATTCACCAAACTATCCAAGAATTATATGTGATATAATTGACAACTGTTGTCTACCTAAATAATCATTTTTAAGGACTTCCAGTGGTTGACTTAAGACATGACGAAATATGGATCTTGGCTCACTAGAAAGAATTATGGGATACACTTTCCAAATTAATAGTAAAGGCTATTAATTTGATAAAAATAGTGGGAGATATATTATGAATATATCATAATCATTTGAACATAATAAATAACTCAGACAATCTAATGTTTATTTTATGCTTTTATCATTGTAGATACCAAGTAATGGCAAACAACACAAACACACTATCCGTACGATCAGTCCTTAAGAAGGATAAGCTGATAGGAGGAAACAACTTCCTAGACTGGCAGAGGAATTTGAGGATTGTCCTCAGACAGGAGCGCAAGCTTCATGTCATTGATATTCCTCTGGCAGGTCCCCTTCCTGAGGGCGCTACTGTTGAAGAACGAACGGCCCACACAAAGGATGAGAATGATGCAACTGATGTTGCATGTCTCATGTTGGCAACTATGAGTGTTGAGCTTTAAAGACAACATGTGCATATGGATGCATATATTATTAATGAGCACTTGCAAAGCATGTTTGCAAGCCAAACTCGTCAAAAAAGGTTCAACACGAGTAAGTCACTCTTTAATTGCAAACAAGGGGCAAGTGAACCAGTTGGCCCACATATTCTGAAGATGATTGGTTACATTGAGTACCTTGAAACTTTGGGTTTCCTGATTATTCAGGAAATTGGTATTGACCTAATCATGAATTCTTTGAACAACAAATTCACTCAATTTGTTATAAACTACAATATGAATGAATTTGGCAAAACACCTACTGAATTGTTGGCTATGTTGAGAACATATGACACCAACATGAAGACGACTGAACCTGATCCCATACTGATGGTGGGCAATAAAGGTAAGGCCAAAGGGAAAGGCAAGTGGAAGGGTAAGAAGAAGACAGGATCTAATTCTACACCCAAGCCAAAGTCAGGTCCTAAACAGGCTTTAAAGCCTAAAGGTGGGGTCACTAAGGGTGAATGTCACTACTATAAGAAAACTGGTCACTAGAAGAGAAACTGTTCAGTTTACTTGGAGGATCTGAAGAAGAAGAGGGCTGAGCAAGCTCCTAATTCAGGTATATATGTTATAGAAGTCAATCTGTCTATTTCTACATCTTGGGTATTGGATACTGGATGTGCTTCTCACATTTGTATAAATGTGCAGGAAATGTAGAGAAGTAGGACATTGGCTAAAGGAGAAATGGACCTACGAGTTGGCAATGGAGCAAGAGTTGCTACTTTAGCTGTAGGAACTTATTATTTATCTTTTCCCTATGGGCTTGTTTTAGAACTGGAGAATTGTTTTTACGTGCCTGCGATTCGCAGAAACATTATTTCTGTTTCTTGTTTGGACAAGAAAGGTTTTTCGTTTACAATAAAGAACAACAGTTGCTCTTTTGCTTTGAATGATTTAACCTATGGTGTTGCGCGTTTGTTTAATGGTTTATATGCTCTTGACTTAGATAATCCTGTCTATAATATAGAAAATAAACGACTTAAAGTTAATGACTCGAATCAAACATACCTCTGGCATTGTCGTCTAGGCCATATAAATGAGAAACGCATATCCAAATTACATAAGGATGGATACTTGGATAAGTTTGATTTTGAATCATACCAAGAATGTGAATCTTGTTTGCTTGGTAAAATGACTAAAGCCCCTTTCACTGGTAAGGGTAAAAGGGCCACTGAACGTCTGGAGCTAATACATAGTGATGTATGTGGCCCAATGCGTGTGATGGCTAGAGGAGGCTACTACTACTTCATAACATTTACTGATGATTTTAGTAGATATGGATATATATATCTTATGAAGAATAAATCCGATTCTTTTGAAAAGTTCAAAGAATACAAGGCTGAAGTAGAGAAACAAATTGGCGGAGGTACAAGTATTAAAACCTCACGATCTGATCGTGGAGGAGAATATTTGAGCACAGAATTTATAGATTATTTAAAGGAGTGTGGTATTGTATCACAACTCACTCCGCCAAGTACACCTCAATGGAATGGAGTTTCAGAGAGGAGAAATCGCACCTTGTTGGATATGGTGCGATCGATGATGAGTCATGCAGATCTTCCAATTAGGTTCTGGGGTTACGCTCTAGAAACAACGGCTTTCACACTTAACCGTGTTCCTACTAAGAAGGTTCAAAAGACTCCATATGAGATATGGGAGGAGAAACGGTCAGGCATGAGCTTTATGAATGTTTGGGGATGCAAGGCGTTTGTGAAACGTCAAGTATCTGACAAGCTTGGACCTAAATCTGAAGAGTGCAATTTTGTGGGATACCCTAAAGAAACAATGGCGTATTATTTTTATAGTCCTTCTGAGCAGAAAGTGTTTATTGCTCGAGATGCTGTTTTCATGGAAAAAGATTTTTTTCCAAAAGAAACAGTGGGAGAATTATAGATCTCGATGAAAATCGAGAACCACAAAATAGCATTGAACCTGAAGTGGAACAAGAGCAGGATGATAGTAATGCTCAACAAACACAGGTTGTTCGTAGAACTGGTAGAATTCGCCATGAGCCAGAGAGATATGGATTTCTCTTGACTCAATGTGGTGATTTGATGCTCATAGATGAAGATGAGCCTCTCACATACCAAGATGCTATGAACAGTCCAGACTCTAAGAGATGGCTAGAAGCCATGAAATCCGAGATGGATTCCATGTACGAAAACCAAGTATGGACTTTGGTTGATCCACTTGAAGGGGTAAAACCCATAAGATGCAAATGGGTTTTCAAGAAGAAAACTGACATGGATGGAAATGTTGAGACCTATAAAGCAAGGCTGGTTGCAAAAGGTTTCAAACAAATTCATGGTATTGACTATGATGAAACTTTCTCACTAGTGGCTATGCTCAAGTCCATAAGGATTTTGCTTGCTATTGTAGCATTCCATGATTATGAAATCTGGCAAATGGATGTCAAAACAGCCTTCCTTAATGGAAGCCTTGAAGAGGATGTGGATGTGTACATGACACAACCTGAAGGTTTTGTCAGTCCAAGGAATGTTAGCAAGATATGTAAATTACATCGATCCATTTATGGATTGAAGCAAGCCTCTAGGAGATGGAATATCCGTTTTGATGAAACTGTCAAAGAGTATGGATTTGTTCAAAACGAAGATGAACCTTGTGTTTACAAAAAGGTTAGTGAGAGCCATGTGGCATTCATAGTACTATATGTTGATGACATACTACTAATGGGGAATGACATACCTTCTCTCAAGGCTGTTAAGACTTGGTTAGGGAGCAACTTCTCTATGAAAGACTTAGGAGATGCATCCTACATTCTAGGAATGAGGATCTATAGGGATAGATCTAGAAGGATGATCGGTCTAAGTCAGAGTATATACATTGATAAGGTTTTGCATCGTTTTGGTATGCAAAATGCAAAAAGGGGATATGTCCCCGTGTCTCAAGGGATAACGATCTCTAAAGATCAGTGTCCGAAATCATTGGATGAGAAGGACCACATGAGTAAGGTTCCATATGCCTCAACAATTGGATCTATCATGTATGCAATGGTATGTACTCGCCTAGATGTTTCGTATGCTTTAAGCATGACGAGCATATACCAATCTAATCCAGGTGAAGGTCACTGGACGGCTGTCAAGAATATTCTAAAGTACTTTAAAAGGACTAAAGATTCATTCTTGGTGTATGAAGGAGAGGAGAAACTGGTTGTAAAAGGTTACACTGATGCAAGTTTCCAAACAGACAGGGATGATACTGTATCACAGTCTGGTTTTGTGTTTTGTCTAAACGGAGGTGCTGTAAGTTGGAAGAGTTCAAAACAAGAAACAGTAGCTGATTCTACAATGGAGGCTGAGTACATTGCAGCTTGTGAAGTGGCTAAGGAAGCTGTTTGGATTCGAAAATTCATTACTGATTTGGGAGTGGTTCCATCAATCGCAGATCCCATTGATCTATACTGCGATAATAATGGAGCAATTGCACAGGCTAAAGAACCTAGATCTCACTCCCGAACCAAACATATACTCAGGAGATATCACCTCATTCGAGAGATTAATGACAGGGGTGACATACAAATATGTAAAGTGCACACAAATGATAACATTGCAGACCCACTGACCAAAGGCTTGTCGCAGACGAAGCACGACGGTCACACTAGTTTCATGGGTATTAGATACATGGGTGATTGGCTCTAGTGCAAGTGGGAGATTGTTAGTGTAGGTGCCCTAGGGGCAATACAATGTTTCTTTTAATAATCCTTTATGTCATTTGATTATTCAATAAACGTATTTATTATGACTTTAATTACTGCGATATATTTGTTAGCATAATAAATGTCCTTAGAATCATGATACACATTATATAGTTTAAGTACATGACTTGAACTTGAGATTATATAATATATCATATTCTTAAAAGGTCCCTAGTCGAGCATTATTATAGGACAATAATAATATATAAATAGACTAGTATGTTGTTTGACTGATAACCACATCTCATGGTTATAAGTATGGGGATACTAAAGTCAATACATAGGTACATGTAGGAATACATGGTACTGGACAGACCCACAGTGAGATTCTTCATGTTTAATAAAGTCATAAGAAAGACTCACAGTGATAATGGTGTAATGATCCTCTGACTTGAGATCATTATATTTCTATACGAGGATTAATATACTTTGACTACATTAAAAGTTACCTTTGACCGGGTGATGATAAAAGTGGACATCGGGTATATCATGAGTCGTATGAGAAATATGAATGATAGATAAATGATTTAACCCTCCTATAATTAGGAGAGATATTATTAGCCTCTTGATTGAGTGAGACTATAAAATGCATGGTCGTGCTCAAATAATGATTTGTTTTTCATAGTCTACTCATGGATCAAGTAAACCCGGATTAAATGTTATAGATGATGACTAAATACATGCCTCGAGTTTAATCTATAATATGAATGGTTAAGGGGATTATATTACACAGAAACATTAATCATAAAAGGTTTTATCGAATCACGATTTAATTATTATTTAATTGGGTAGCAATGATGTATTACTAGATGCCGCTCATTGTTTATAATTTTTTATTGGAGAATAAAATTATTGCCAATTAAATAATAGCCTATAGGGTCACACACATGGAGCACTTAGAGGAATAGTTAATTTAAATTATAGATTTAAATTAATTGATGATTATTTGAATTTTATTATATTAATTAAGTGAGACTTAATTAATTGAGATAATATGAATTCGAATTAGAGGAGTTTTTCTGCCAATAATAATTAAGTATGACTTAGTTATTAATTAAATAATACAAATTGGTTTTATTATTTAATCCTATACCTACATGGGTTAGGTTTTGCTGTTATGGGCCCATTAACCAAACATTATAAATAGATAATGTAGGGTTAAGAGGCATTCACGTTTTGTGAAGAAAACCCTAGAGTGGGCAGCAGCAAGGTGAGGCAGGAATAAACTTGAATTATCAAAAGTGAGGCTAGTACATCCATTCCGTAGTCAAGATCGTGAGACGCTCTTGAAGGTGCTCGTGTGGATACCATAGAGGTGTTTTTCGAGAGGAAGACACAAGTCGTGAAAGCGAGGATCTCTGTTGAGTTCGTGAAAGTCAAGATCTAATAAGGTATAACTCTGTTTCACCATAATCTGTCCAATCTTATACATGATCCTGAGTTTGGGTTCCGAATTTTTATTGTTATATTTACGTTTATCCGCTGCGTTTTATGCCTCGGAACCCAACAATGGCATCAGAGCTACGTGTATAAAAGATTGATTTGGTAACGTGTTTTATGTATATGATGCATATGTGCCTGTTTGATGACTGCCATGACTATATGTGATCTGCAATGTTATAATTTGTTATGACATGATATGTATGATTAAAACTGTTATATGATGTGTATCTGTTTATTCGTATAATGAGTACATGGTTGATGATATTAGCATGTTATTGATTTGCCATGACTGATTTATATGCCTTATTGCGATTTGTATATTATGCATGAGGGTCAGTTTGTATAGTGATATAAACTGGTGGACAGATTGTGTTGGACATGATCTGTTAACTGGGATATGATCAGTATGTATATGATACATGCTTCTGAAACTGTATAAGATGCAATGGGGAAAAGACCAACAGATATGATCTGTAGTTCAGAAATTAAAAGCTAGGATCTCTGTTGAGTTCGTGAAAGTCAAGATCTAATAAGGTATAACTCTGTTTCACCGTAATCTGTCCAATCTTATATATGATCCTGAGTTTGGGTACCGAATTTTTATTATTATATTTACGTTTATCCGCTGCGTTTTATGCCTCGGAACCCAACACTCTTAATACTTTCGTATCTAAGTACTTTAACTCAGGCTCGAATACCATTTCTGTAACGCCCCCAAACCCGGGGTCAGGGATTTGAGTCATCACGTCACCATCCAATGATTTAAAACCTGCAATAACTCAATAATCCAACGAAATCACATCATAGACCCCCCTCTCTCACACACACAAGTTATAGCCTTAGAAATAATATAAAACCAGTATCATTAGTTATTACAAACCAAATGTACTTATCCAGGATCTCACGTTATCAATAATAACCTCTACATGAAGTGACATTAATAACTAGATCAATACTGAAAACCTATCCAACTTACTTCTGTAGAACAGTGTTGAACTGAAGCATCTCAAGGGTGAATCTCCTACTTTCCTTCTTCGAAATATGTATTATCACTTTCACTGAAAAATTTAATACAAATCAAGAGTGAGCGAAAGAATGCTCAGCAAATTATCCACCCAATTATCTATGTGACTCTCATCCAAGAATATGATAATCACTACTATGTCAATAGTATATCATAAGGTTACCGGTATAGGGTAAGCATAACAAAGTATCTCTCGACGATACATATAGTCAGAGTTTTCTGCTAAAAGTATTTATTCTTACCATGAAGTTCAAAATAATATATTACGAACAATTAAGTTCATATATAAAATAAGACACTATCGAATATAGTGCTACCACTCTTTCATACTTCATCTGAAGATTTTCAGATAAAGCCCAATGAACTAATTCAATTCACAATTTTGAAATGTAATCAATAACTTAGCAAAATAGCATCAACTATAGCTTTGCTCAACTCCCATAATTATAAAAAGTACACAGTTCAAGATACTGTAATAATAGTTGCTTCTCATCATAGGCAAATCAAATCACTTTGAACCATACCATTTGTAAGGTTTAAAATCTAGTAAAACATTTTAAAGATCTGCAATTTAATTGGTGTATGTCATATATCCACTTAAAATTTTAAAATAAACCTTTTTGAAAGGCAGAGTGTCTAAACTTGTAACACTATAACTTATGTAACTCAACTAAAGAAAAGATACTTAACCGGAAGACAATCAAGAACAAGAAGTCACAAGGAAATCAATACAAAATGAAGACAATGTAATTGATACAATTTAACAAGTTAATTATGATCAATCAAAGAGGAAATCATTGGAAGAAGTTCAAGTCAAAGTTGTTCATGCCTCAGTGATCTGTAACTTAAAGAATCAAGATCATAACTATCAGTATAAATAAGGCTAATTGATTTCAAGTGAAGAAGAAGGAAAGCAATTGTTGGAAAGCCACATTACTAATTGAATACGGTAATCTATTCAAAAGCAAGAACCCTATCAAGACTAGTCACTTATGAACCAGACCATTGCATCAAGTGTCAGGACATTGATACCAAGTTTATGTCAGTAATAGAGATCCATGTTCAAGATCTTGTTGAAGAATATAGAAGACAAGAAGAAATCACAAGTTTAAGATGTTGCATTGAAGTTTCAAGTTGAAGCCTAGAATTTCTCTAAGTACTTACTAGGGAACCTATGTAGAAATTCCTACCTAGAAATTCTGGAGGTGAAATTTTTTTTTAAGTACTCAAGGAAGGAAGCTATCTCGAATTTCATATGTAGAAATTCCTATGTAGAAGTTCTATTTAAATTTCGAGATAGAGCCTAAGTAGAAATTCATATGTAGAAGTTCTACATGGAGGACAGTTTCAACATGACACATGGCATCATCTAGTTGGTCGATTTCCAAGCTTTCAAGGCAAGATAAGATTTACGTGGACAACATAGGGCCATTCATATCTTATCTTTTGAAGACTACAAGTCATAGATTACAAGTAGTATAAATAGAAGTACTTGTGTAACTTTTCAAAAAGAGCAATATTAAGAGAAACACTTGTAAAAGAGAGATAGAGTATTCATAGAGCTTAGTATCATTTACTACCCTCTTTACTTCTGTTGTACTAGTATAATAAATGTTGTAGCAACCCTTTCAAGTTATATATAAGACATATATATCTTGAATCATTGTGTTCATTTATTACATAGTATTTATTGCTTCATAAATCTAAAAAGTTGTATTCATCCCCCCTCCTCTACAACACATTTGGACCTAACAATTGGTATCAGAGCTCAAATGTTTGACATACAAAACATAGATCCTTGTGTTTGGTAGAAGATTAGTCAGTTTTCACTTCCAGATCAACTTTTCAAGCTTTTCTTGAAAAGTGTGCTTTAATTCTTTTCTCAGTGAAAACTCATCCCAAAAATTATTTAAATACTCCAGGTGTGATTATTTAGCTTGGGTGGATTTTAGATAATTTTTGTGAATTATACTGGGTACTTTGGTTTGTGGTGTTCTTCACGTATTCATCATTGTTCTTGATAAAGAAGACAAACCCAGCAACTTTTGATTTCCTTTTCAAAACACAAAAAGTGAAAAAGGTGTTATTGGCTTTTGATTGGACAATATACTCACTGCACAAAAAGAATTTACAGAAGACTCTGTACCTATCACGTGGGTGTTAGGTGAGTTAGGTGAGATAAGACACAAAAGTCAAAAAGTGTGAAAATTAATATTGTTTATTCAATATTAAAAGTGACCTGCAGTAAATTTTCTCTAAGGACAAAAGTTCTACATAGAATTTCTACTTAGAAATTTCGACTTGAATAGAGTTTCTACTTAGAAATTTCGACTTGAACAGAGTTTCTACTCAGTGAAATTTCGACTTAGGCAAAAGTTCTACATAGATTTTCTACATAGCCTAGTCTTGGGTACTTGGAAGTTTTTGGTGACCAGGATTTGAACTTTGATTTATTCTGAGATAATTCGATTTTCTTTAAATTATTATTTAAGTAATAAGAAAAGTTTATTATCTCTACTCTAAATCTACATTAAGATGGCACCTAAAAATCTATTCAAGATTCCAATGTTCAACCAAGATCACTATGAAGAATGGGTTTTGAGAATGAAATTATACATTGAGTCCGTTAATCCTGAATATCTGGAAGTCCTTAACAAGGGTAAATTTGTTCCGATGGTTGTTGTTCCTGAGCATATAGAAGGAGATGTGATTGTACCACAACGGTCTGAGCCTAAAAAGGCAGCGGACTTTTCAGATGCTGATAAGGAGCAAATAGCTTTCGATACGTCCGTTCGACAAACCTTGATGGAATCCCTAGATCATGAAATATTTAATGTAGTCAAAGGACTAACTACAGCTAAGAAGATTTGGGATAAAATAGAGGTCATCATGGAAGGTACCGCTGAGATCAGAAGCAACAAAACACTTATACTCAAGATGGAGTATGACACCTTCAGAATCAGAAAAGGTGAAAGCATAACAGATGTCTATCTAAGATTCAGTCAGTTAGTGTTGGATTTGAATCTGAGAGGTATAACTCACCCATGGTTGAAGTCAACATGAGATATATAAGGAACCAGCCGAAGAGCATTGAGCATAGAGTCTACGCCGTAAGAGAAACCAGAGACTTGCATACAACTACTCTGGAAGAATATTATGGAATTCTAAAGACCTATGAGCTAGAGACCCTTCAAGATCAAGCATGGGACAATGATTCAAAAGGAAAGGAAGCTGCATCAGGATTAGTTGCTAATGAGGAAGAGTCTAAAAAGGCAATAGTTGCAGAAAAACCTAGATCATCACCTACACCACATCAAGTTGATAATGATGATGAGTGCACCTCTAATAATGATGATGACTACTTTACCCAAGAAGAGCTGGACAACATGGATGATAGTGTCGTGGCATACATGGCAATGAAGTTCAGCAATATAAGATTCAGAAAGAGTAACCGACCATAGAGAAAATCTTCATCTTTCTATCGGGTTACTAAAGGTGATGGTATCTCTTTAGGTTACAAAGGGAAAGGCAAGAGTACCAGCTACAAATCTCCTTTGGATTTCAAAATGAAGTTTAAATGCTATAACTGTGGTGAAGCTGGACATTTTGCTACAGACTGCAAGAAGCCGAAACAGACCTATCCCAAAGAGACTTATGAAGCCCTCAAAAGCAAGTACGAAGCCCTGGTGAAGGAAATACATGGAAAGAAAGCTTTAGTTGTAACAGAAGGTAGAGCTTGGGATGATTCAGATGAGGAAGAAGTTACTCATGCAGCAAACTTTGCCCTCATGGCTGACACATCAAATGATCCAGAGGTACCAGTTCTAACCCTTAAAGAAGAAATGTCTATTGATGATTATATGGTACAGAACGGGGCTCTTAGCGAAGAGATCGATATATTGTGCAAAAGCCTAAACACTTCTCAAAAGGAACAGAAAACACTTGTTGCCAAATGCAGAATGCTTGAGGCAAAAGTGGAAGAGTTAGAGGCTGCTTGCACTGTAGATACTTCCCTAAAAGACTCTATTAAATCTTTGGAACACAAGCTCAACCTTAAAGATGAAATAGAAGCATGTCTTAGGAATAAACTAGCTGAGTTAGAAACTAAATGCGAAGCTTATAAACTAGCTGCTAGTAAGGTGAATGTTGATAGTGACACATTTAAGAAGGTAACTGGAATCGGTGTAGGACTTGACTATTCTAACTTATCTAAGAAAGAAGGAAAAAGACCTGTAGACACTAGTTCTGGTGAGATCAAAACTGAAATACCTACATTTCTTAAATCTGCTATCAAACCTATCTTTAAATACTTCGTTCCTCATGAAGAAGGAGAGACTGACTTGTTAGTTAGATATTAAATTGAAATGGAAGATCGCAAGAAAGAACAACCTGTAACTCCTACTAAATTAGTTAAAATCAAATCCCCTAGAGAAGAATCTAGATAAGGATTAGGAGCTAAGGTTGTTAAACAACAGAGTAAAAAGGAAAAAGGCATAAAAGAGGTTAAGGCAGAACGTGTGAAGAAAGAGTGTTATCACTGTAAATCAACTGAACATCTTTCTTATGCATGCAAATCTAACATGAATATTCATTTTGCACATGCCATGCATGTACCACTCACAATGAATAACATGCATAAGAATCATGCACAATGTGGTCAACCTAATTGAAAGACAGAGTGTCTAAACTTGTAACACTATAACTTATGTAACTCAACTAAAGAAAAGATACTTAACCTGAAGACAATCAAGAACGAGAAGTCATAAGGAAATCAATACAAATGAAGACAAAGTAATTGATACAATTCAACATGTTAAATATGATCAAACAAAGAAGAAATCATTGGAAGAAGTTCAAGTCAAAGTTGTTCATGCCCTAGTGATTTGTAACTTAAAGAATCAAGATCATAACTATCAGTATCAATAAGGCTAATTGATTTCAAGTGAAGAAGAAGGAAAGCAATTATTGGAAAGCCACATTTCTAAATGAACATGATAATCTATTCAGAAGCAAGAACCCTATAGTCACTTATGAACCAGACCATTGCATCAAGTGTCAGGACATTGATAGCAAGTTTATGTCAATAGTAGAGATCCATGTTCAAGAGCTTGTTGAAGAAAATAGAAGACAAGAAGAAATCACAAGTTCAAGATGTTGCATTGAAGTTTCAAGTTGAAGCCCAGAATTTTTCTAAGTACTTACAAGGGAACATATGTTGTCTACTTAAAGACAAGTAGAAATTCTGGAGGTGAAATTATTTTCTAAAAATTCTGGATAAGTGTCTACTTAGAGCCAAGTAGAAATTCCTATGTAGAAATTCTACTTAAAGTTCGAGATAGAGCCAAGTAGAAATTCCTATGTAGAAATTCTACTTAAAGTTCGAGATAGAGCCAAGTAGAATTTCTTATGTAGAAATTCTACATAGAGGACAGTTTCAACATGACACATGGCATCATCTGGGTGGCAGATTTTCAAGCTTTCAAGGCAAGATAAGATTTACGTGGACAACATTGGATCACTCATATCTTATCTTTTCAAGACTACAAGTCATAGATTACAAAGTAGTATAAATAGGAGTACTTGTGTAACTTTTATAAGAGAGCAATATTTGAGAAAAACACTTGTAAAGAAAGAGAGAGTATTCACAGAGCTTAGTATCATTTACTACCCTCTTTACTTCTGTTGTACTATTGTAATGAATGTTGTAGCAACCCTTTCAAATTATATATAAGACATATATTCCTTGAATCATTGTGTTCATTTATTACATAGTATTTATTGCTTCTTAAATCAAAAAAGTTGTATTCACCCCCCCCCCTCTACAACACATTTGGAGCTAACACTAATTGTATGCCATGCACTTTTAACGTCATGCAAACGTTTGTGAACTTGATGAATGCAACTAGCCAATCATGTCAAAAATCTTCTGCTAGTTCTAATGTCAAAAAGAAGCATGTAAGATCTAAGAGTATCAGTCCTCCTAAATTTAGGAGTGACAAGCCTTCTCCTAAGACTGACAGATCTGTCAAGTCTGAAAAACGAAAAGGCAAAGTCGAAGGCTCTAGTAATGTTAAAGAAGGTGCATCTCCTGTTGTTAAATCTGATAATTCTCGACCTTATAGAAAAGTCAGGCCCAATCAAACTTGGGTTCCGAAGAACGCCTAATCAATCTATCATTGCAAGCCATTAAGCGAAATAGAAATAAAGTTATATGGGTGCTAGATAGTGGAGCATCGAGGCATATGACAGGAAACAAGTCCCTGCTTACAGAGTTGGTTATGAAGGTTGGCCCCTATGTCACCTTTGGAGATGACAGCATAGGTGTGACAAAGGGATATGGCAAATTGAAAACTAGTAATGTCATCATTGAAGATGTTTCCTATATTGAGGGATTGAGACATAATCTGTTGAGTATCAGTCAATTTTGTGACAAAGGATACGAAATTGTCTTCAACAAGAAAGGTGTATCAATCACTCACATTAATGAAGGTTCATTGGCTTTGAGAGGAGTTCGAAAGGATCTGTTTGTTACTGATATGGATTCAGCAAACCAGAATGAAGTGACCTGTTTCTACAGCAAAGCTTCAGATGATGAAAGCTGGTTATGGCATAAAAAGCTGTCTCGCTTAAACTTTAAAACGATGAATGCTCTCGCAAGGCGAGAATTGGTGAAAGATCTACCTCAAATGGAGTTTGCTCCTAAAGGACTCTATGAAGCCTGTGAAATGGGAAAGTCAAAGCGAGCATCGCATAAGAGTAAAGAAATTTCTAGTATCACTGAGCCTCTGCAACTCCTACATATGGATTTATTTGGCCCAGTGAATGTCCTGTCATTATCTAGGAAAAGATATGCATTGCTAATCGTGGATGTCTTCTCCAAGTATACTTGGGTATTATTCATTATGACAAAAGACGAAGTACCTTTCCAAATCATTGATCACATCACTGAGATTGAGAATGTTTCAACACTCACTGTGAAGACGATTAGATCAGACAACGGCACTGAATGATGCAATACTGAATGATTTCTGTGTTTCTAAGGGAATACGTCATCAGTACTCAACCCCGAGAACTCCATAGTAGAATGGAGTAGTTGAAAAGAAGAACAGAACATTGGTTGAAGCAGCAAGAACTTTGTTGTATGAATCAAAAATTCTTATATACTTTTAGGCCGAAGCAGTGAGTACAGTGTGTTACACTCAGAATAGAACCTTGATTATAAAAGATAAAGAAAAGACACCATATGAACTAATGAATAACAGAAGACCAACAATCAAATACTTTCATGTCTTTGGAGCTAAATGCTATGTACTTATAGACGATGAAAATCTAGGCAAGTTTGAAGCAAAAGCACGTGAAAGGTTATTTGTTGGTTATTCTACAAATACGGTGGCAGCTTATCGGGTATTCTTAGTGAATGATCGAAAAGTGATTGAAAGCTACAATGTCATATTCGACGATACCAAACTCTCATCAATTTCTAAAGATACTAGTGAACATGTCCCTAAAATTTCAGAATCTGGACTTGGATGAAGTTGAGGATGGACCTAAGTTAGTTGTTACTTCAAATATACCAAGTGTTCGTGAAGAAATACCTGAGTCTAATGAACAATCGAATTCTACAAGATTATAAGAGATTTCTTCCGCACGTTCTGGTAATAACTCTGGGGGAGTAAATAGCAGCTCAAGGACAAGTGCTCAAGACTCGAGGAGAAATGACACTAATTCTGTAGGAGATGGCACTAACACAGGGGGAGTTAGTAGAAATAACACAAGTAGTCAACACAACAATTCAGAAAATTAAATTGAATCATCAAGACAATTACCAAGAGAATGAGTATGGAGTAGAGACCATTCATTTGAATTAATTATTGGTGATCCGGATGCTGGTGTGACTACTAGAAGAACTACAAGAGCTGACATGGCTATTATCTGCTTGTACTCTAGGTTCGTGTCCAAACTTGAACCTAAAGAAATAGAAGAAGTTCTTGGTGATGCTGATTGGGTGATTGCAATGCAAGAGGAGCTCAATCAGTTTGAAAGACAGAAAGTTTAGAAGCAAGTACCCCGACCAAAGAACAGATTAGTAATTGGAACTAAGTGGGTATTCAGAAATAAACTGGATGAAAACGGACTTGTAACTCGAAATAAGGCTCGTTTGGTAGCGAAAGGTTACTCTCAACGAGAGGGAATCGATTATGATGAAACCTACGCTCCAGTTGCAAGACTTGAGGCAGTCAGGATGTTCTTGGCCTTTGCAGCACACAAGAACTTCAAGGTTTTTCAGATGGATGTGAAAAGTGCCTTCCTGAATGGAGAGCTAGAAGAAGTGTATCTGAAATAGCCACATGGCCTCATTGATCCAGAACTTGAAGATTTTGTGTATCTTCTCTTCAAAGCTGTCTATGGCCTCAAGCAATCCCCGAGACGTTGGTATGAAACCCTATCCTTTTTCTTAATTGAAAGTGGTTTTACTAGGAGAGTAATTGATAAAACATTGTTCTATAAAAATGTAAAAGGTGATTTAATACTTGTTCAAGTCTATGTGGACGATATTATTTTTGGGTCATCTAATGAGCGCTTGTGCGAGAAATTTGTCAAGTTAATGCAGGACAAGTATGAGATGAGCATGATGGGGGAGTTGTCCTTCTTCCTTGGATTACAGATCAGTCAGAGAAAAGAAGGAATCTTTATCTGTCAGTCCAAGTACATCAAAGATTTACTCAAGAAGTACAATATAGAAGATGCATCAGCAGCTAAGACTCCCATGGCAACGGCCACGAAGCTTGATGAATACAAATCAGGTAAACCAGTTGACATCACAAGCTATCGAGGTATGATTGGTTCACTTCTCTATTTAACTGCAAGTAGACCCGATATCATGTTCGCAACTTGTTTATGTGCAAGGTTCCAAACGGATCCTAGAGAGTCACATCTCATAGCCGTCAAACGAATCTTTAGGTATCTCAAGGGCACACCAAATCTAGGGATTTGGTACCCAAGAGATACAGGTTTTAATCTAATAGGCTATTCGGATTCAGACTATGCAGGTTGCAGGATTGATAGGAAAAGCACATCTGGTGGTTGTCAATTCCTAGGCAGAAGATTGGTGTCCTAGTAAAGTAAAAAGCAACATACAATATCTACTTCTATTGCTGAAGCTGAATACATTGCTGCTGGAAGCTGTGTAGCTCAAATACTATGGATGAGGAACCAATTGAAAGTTTATGGCATGGAACATAAGAAGATTCCAATCATGTGTGACAACACTAGTGCCATTGCCATGACCAACAATCCTGTAGATCACTCCAGAACCAAGCACATAGATATCAGATATCACTTCATAAGAGAACATGTTGAGGAGGGGACTGTGGAGTTACATTTTGTACCCACAATGCAACAAATTGCAGATATATTCACTAAACCTCTTGATGAAGTAACATTCAATAGGTTGGTTGGTGAATTGGGGATGCTTAACACAAGTTAGTAAATCCTCCTATATGTAAAATCTCAGTTTTAATCTTTAAAACTGCTCAAAATATCACTTCTACATGCTATTTAATCATTATGGACTTAGACTTTAAAATATTTAATTAATGATTATTATATGTTATATGTTGTGTTATTTTTCATGAACTCACTATGCATTGAGTGAAATTATCAGTAAAAACTTTGAATTTATGCTCCTTTAATTGCATGAACATAGGGGGAGTTAAATACATATATCTCTAAATTAGTCATGATTTTTAGATGGATTTTTCTATGTTTTTCATGTAATTTTTATGCAATGAGAAGCTTTAGAATTGTCAAGGAATGTTTCTATTACTGGTTATGATTAAAAAAATTCCTTGAATTGATATTTATTTTAATTTGGCAAATTTTAATTATTGTTTTTAATGAAAAATTGCCAAATTTTACTAAGTATCTTCAAAATTTCGAGATAGGGTCTATCTCGAAACTCATCTCAAAATTCGACTTGAATTTTGACTTTGAGCTTCTAGGAGTGAAGTTTTGAAAATTCTAAGTCTGGGAAAATTTTCGAGATAGAGTCTATCTCGAAATTCGACTTGAAGTTCGAGATAGTGTTCCAGGTGTGAAAGTTTTGAAAATTCTAAGTATAAGAAAATTTTCGAGATAGGGTCTATCTCGAAACTCATCTCGAAATTCGACTTAATGTTCGAGATAGAATTCCCTAGTGGTACTTAGAATTTATTTTGGGATTAAGGAAATTTCGAGATAACTTCTATCTCGAAACTTATCTCGAATTTCGACTTGAAGTTCGAGATAGGTTTTCCCTGGAGGTTACATGCTGTTTATTTGTTCAAGTGAATATATATTTCGAGTTAGACTCTATGTCGAACCTCAAGTCGAATTTCGACATAGAGTTCGACATATAGTTCGACATAGAGTTCGACTTAGATTCCCCAGTGCGTACTTAAGTTTTTTTTATTTTCACATGGGTATTTTTGTCCTTTCACTCTAATGCCTATATATACATCTCTAACCCGATTTTACTTTCGCTTTTACCCATTTGTTTTAAACCTAATTTTTACAACAGCCTCCCCATCCAGGACGACTGTTCATACTTTTTAAGCCTAATCTCATACATATAACGAACTACTGCCCGTTTTTTTTCTATTCTCTGTCTGCATCATTTATATTGTGTGTTTTTTGTGTTATTGGGTCGTGACTGTTCATCTTCAAATCTCGAGATATACACACGCCTATACACACACTTTCTCACATACGCATTGTTGTTGCAGGCTTTATTTGGCTTTGATTAATTCCGTAGTTTAGTTACAAGTAACCTACGGTTGTTTGCTTAATTAAAAGGAATTAATCTGCATTAGTTTCATTTTTTTTATTTCCTTGCTTAATTGTCTGCATTGTTTTTTTTAATTAATTCAAGGAAATTCTTTTTCAAAAAATGGCTCACCAATTTTCTCTTGCTAAAAACAATTATTATAATATTCCTACGGAAATTGGTGATCAACTCCCGCGTTTCAAGTTTTGGGTACGATTTCTCAATTTGTATTCCAAAGCTAGTACTGCTTTTACTGCAAAACCAACACTGGTCCATGATGCTTTGCAGCAATTATGGACTAGTGCGGTTACCTTTGGGAGTAAATCGACCCCCTATGGTTGTACGTTTACCTTGGCAGGTCAGAATTTTGAGGTTACAGAGGCGGTTTTCAATAGAGTTCTTGGTTTCCCAGTCAAGGATTCTTATGACCCTGAACCTACAGCGGCCGAGCGCCTGCAGTTTTTTGAGGAAATTGGATGTTATCCTCCTCCTGGACGACTATCCACTTCCAGCATTCAAAAACAATTCTTTCATGTGGAATGGAATTACTTTTTCGAGGCCATTACTAGATGTTTTCGGGCACGAGAAAGAGACTTTCATCAAATTCCGATTCTCATGCAAATTTTTGATGTTTCCCTAGCCCGTGAACTCAACATTAATTATGGAAGGCTCATTCTTTCTGAAATAGTGACAGCGATGGGATCACCTGCTACCAGGGACATTGGAACTACCGATGTTGTCTGCTGGTATCCTCGTTTCTTACAAATGCTTATTAATCATTTAGTGCCAACTAATGCTTTATCTGTTAGGCAAGCATTTGTTAGGAGTTCCACCTCTGCATCTCTTGGTATGGGTACTAAGTCACTTACTACTATTGCTAACCAGGATAAACATCAGGGGAAACCCATGTCTATTCTTGAGAATATTCGAGTGTGGCTTTCTTATGATGCAGGTGTCACTACTCTTGCGGGGACTTCACAAATATCATCATATGCTCAGAATCCATCTGCTCAAGATGATGCATTTCAAGGGATTCCTGACGAGCATCTTGATGACGATCAAGATGATGGCCACTCTCTCAGTCAATTCACAGTCGGGCAAAGGGAACAGCAACCCTCTCATAGGTCAACACATGCTGATTCTGATCCCTTTGCTGGACAAGGTAATGAAGGAGGTACTTTCTTTGAACATTAGCAACTCTCTGTTCATACTACTAATACTTCTTCTTCGTCTAATTCTGATTCCGTGGCCCAAGATTCTGCTAACCCGCAGGATCTATCCCAGGGTGATAGCCAAATTTCTTAGACTGATTCCCTAACTTCTTCCCTTTCACCCCTGTTAACGAGAGCTAAAAGGCCGGCATCTGTAGAATTAGGTGAGAATTCTGATGAGAGTGACCCCGAAGTGTATCCAGTAATAAGGAAGCGAGCCAAAATTTCTCAAGCTTCTACTTCAATAGCCTAGTCCAAACCTAGAGTGTCTCTCACAACCACTCCACCTCACGAGACTGGTTCTCCCATTGCACATTCAACACCTAGGACAATTGGTGAGGATTCAGTGCCTTCTGAAGAGCCTGTTGCTTCAGCTAGGCCGGAAGTTTTAACTGCTTCTAAAGTACCTTCACCGGTACGTACTGATGCTGCAGAGAGGATCGGTTCTCCTATTGTACATGAACACTCTGCAGCCTCTCAGCCTGAAATTCCACCTCAGGACAAGACAGGATACTTAGATCCCATAACTGCTACTAATTTTACTTATCCAGTTTCTACAAGTACTGCTTTGAATCTTAGTCATGTTGTTGAAGACATACACGAGCATGAGACAGGGAGTATGTGTGAGCGTTTAGGGAGTGAGGGACCTTCATTTCTAAGGCCCGAAACCGAGCGACAAACACTAACAGAACGATCTTTAGAGCGAGAACACCTAAGCCAAACACCGTCCCTAGTTCTTGAAAATCTTGATACTCGTATGACAGCAATTGAGACTCAGATGACGCAGTTCGGGTAGTCGATGGGGCAATTGGGGGTTAATGTTGGAGATAACAAGAGACCTCTTGATGACTACGCAGCACGAATGGCCAGTCAAGTTGAAGCTTTAAACGAAATGACGAACAAAGTTAATGACCTGGGCCTTGCTGGTGGTGTAATGGGCAGTACTCTGTATAAAAGAATGGGGAGCGTAGAATGGGCAGCAACGGAGGTCAGCAGAATGATGTATGTAGTTCGGCATTTAGTTCCCCCAAAGTGCTTTGATGAGCAATACAATCAACCTCCCCCGGATGATGATGGTGCTGGTGGTGCTAGTGGAGCTGCTACTGGACCTTCTGGATTTGGTTCTGGTGGTTCCCATACTGTTGGAGGATCTGGTGCTCAAGGTGGTGTTCCGGATAACTCACCTAAAGGGGAGAGAGGAAATGAGATGACACAACAGTCACCCCTGGTTGAAGAAGAGATTGAATTGCTAAAGGAAAGTGAACCAGTGACTGATGAGGAGGCTCAGATGAAGAGAAAGGGTAAAGTAGTGGTGGTTGAACAAGAAGAGCGAGTCACTGACTTTGGTGATCGACAGGAAGAAGTTCATGATGATTCTGATTCTGATATGGAGGACGTACCTCTAGCACATGCTATTTAGAGATCCTTGGAGGAACAAGATGGAGGTGCTAGGGCGTCTGCTCAAGAGATTCCTGTTGATGAGGAGATCTGAAAGCTCAACAGTTAGCCTTGGAACAAGCTTAATTCTTTAAAATGAAGATGATGCAAGATAAGGTTGTTTTCCTTGAAAAGCAAGTTGAGCTCAAGGAAAAATAGTATGATCATGAGCTTGCCAGGTTAGCTGATCCTCAGATTGAAATGGACAAATGAAGGATTGGACAAAAATGGGATGATGCATGGAAGATACTGATGGGGACTTGTGCGAATGGAATTCATAACAAGGAGGCAGATGAATTGTTCTACAACCTGAACTTGAAGAATCCAATGACTGTGGACTATATAAGTGCTTTGAAGAGGATGATTTCTAAAGTCCGTGTTGGATATAAGATGGTGGTTAAGGAGTGGCAAGTCATTTTGTCCTTAGTTGATGGAGCCCCAATGTCTTTCATGTACGTGGATGATCAATTCATGTCGAGAAGATCTACATCAAAGTTGTTCTTGCTAGCAACTAAAATTCAATACTCTCAAGCTGAGGAGCTTAACATTCTGTACAGAGATCAGTTAATGCAGTTAGTAGAGGACAAGGGACCAGAATTCTCAGCTAATCCAGATGCTGTCCGAATGGTGGTAGATGGAAGGATGAAGAGGATTAATATGGAGGAAAATGATCTAATGGCTCTATCGGTGGAATCTCTAAAAGTTGTTTGTAGCCAAATGATGAGTAAGGGGTTCACCTCTGATATTAAAGAAAAATCAATGGAGTTCATTGAGAAAATAATCTTCCAGAAGTGCAACGAAATATGGAAATGTGATGTCGTTGCTCCAAATCCTCTAGATAATGTGAAGATTGAGCCAGAGCTTATGCAAAGAAAATGGGATATTCTACGAGCTGTGAAAAGTGTAGATAAAGCTCTGACTCTTCCTTCTGGACCACTGGAACAAGGAGATATAAGGGAGGCAGTTGGTGTTCCAGGCAGAGATAGTGTATACTGGATTCACTCTTACGCTGATGATACAGCTGATGCCTTGGTATTCATTGATGCAGACTAGAAACAGACCTTCTTGCATATGAGTAGGAAATGGCTGCTACAGCCTCAAGATGCTGCATTTCTAGACAAAGTTAGAGAAGAATTCAAATGGGGTGATGTAGAGGATATGTTTGTGGATGAAAAGCAGAGACTACTGAAGTACTTATCTGAGATAGTGCAGGAGAAGAGGCGAATAGAGTCAGATGCGGCTAGTGTTTTCAATACCAACCGTGTCAAGGGCTACCCTAAGATGATCTACTGTCAGTTTAAAGCTGATAAAACTCACTGGAAACCTCAGCTCATCATGAAGAACTTTGAGGATATTCCAAAGATTAGGACTACCTAGGAAGTGGACAAACTCAGAAGGCTTTTCAGACATCCGTATCCAGAACCCAAGAATCCTCTAGAAATGGAAGCAGTAAGCCTGTTGAATGCTAGATGGGCACAGTTACATGATCCAGTATACAAGAAAGAACAACAAAAGAAAGAAAGGCGCATAAAAATAGAAAGAAGATGAGTGCAGCGCTGGAAAAGAAGTTAGGAAGGGGAAACAGAATTAGAATTAAAGTTCAGAGGCATGTGAACTTGAAGTTGGAAAAACTTCATATCTTTTGGTTGCTCTAATTCACTTGAGGAAAATTCACCTGACCACGGTATGCGAGATAGGCTAATTTACCATACTGTAACCGTGAATCAGAGTGGATCCAATAAGGTGATATGAGTTTGACTGAAAAGCATGAAATAATCCAGGTGATAGAAATCATTTCAATGATCGTTGATTCGAGGTTCGAATTCTCTGTCTAGCTTATGTTTTACTTTCTAAGTTCTTTGTATTGTTTTCAATTTTCCATTCAGTTGTAACATGAACAAGACATTAATGTTACTTATCTTTTCTCGTCTCATTATTTAGTTGAGTTATCCTTCTTTAATTTGACTGTCATTGTTAGACAATCATATAGGGGGAGATTGAAAGGTAGAGTGTCTAAACTTGTAACACTGTAACTTATGTAACTCAACTAAAGAAAAGATACTTAACCGGAAGACAATCAAGAACAAGAAGTCATAAGAAAATCAATAAAAAATGAAGACAAGGTAATTGATACAATTTAACAAGTTAATTATGATCAATCAAAGAGGAAATCATTGGAAGAAGTTCAAGTCAATTTTGTCCATGCCTCAGTGATCTGTAACTTAAAAAATCAAAATCATAACTATCAGTATCAATAAGGCTAATTGATTTCAAGTGAAGAAGAAGGAAAACAATTGTTGGAAAGCCACATTACTAATTGAATATGGTAATCTATTCAGAAGCAAGAACCCTATCAAGACTAGTCACTTATGAACCAGACCATTGCATCAAGTGTCAGGACATTGATAGCAAGTTTATGTCAGTAATAGAGATCCATGTTCAAGAGCTTGTTGAAGAATATAGAAGACAAGAAGAAATCACAAGTTCAAGATGTTGCATTGAAGTTTCAAGTTGAAGCCCAGAATTTTTCTAAGTACTTACTAGGGAACCTATGTAGAAATTCCTATCTAGAAATTCTAGATAAGTTTCTACTTAGAGCCAAGTAGAAATTCTGGAGGTGGAAATATTTTCTAAGTACTCAAGGAAGGAAGCTATCTCGAATTTCATATGTAGAAATTCCTATGTAGAAGTTCTACTTAAATTTCGAGATAGAGCCTAAGTAGAAATTCATATGTAGAAGTTCTACATGGAGGACAGTTTCAACATGACACATGACATCATCTGGTTGGCCGATTTCCAAGCTTTCAAGGCAAGATAAGATTTACGTGGACAACATAGGGCCACTCATATCTTATCTTTTAAAGACTACAAGTCATAGATTACAAGTAGTATAAATACAAGTACTTGTGTAACTTTTCAAAAAGAGCAATATTAAGAGAAACACTTGTAAAAGAGAGAGAGTGTATTCACAGAGCTTAGTATCATTTTCTATCCTTTTTACTTCTGTTGTACTAGTGTAATGAATGTTGTAGCAACCCTTTCAAGTTATATATAAGACATATATTCCTTGAATCATTGTGTTCATTTATTACATAGTATTTATTGCTTCATAAATCTAAAAAGTTGTATTCGCCCCTCCCCTCTACAACATATTTGGACCTAACACTTTTGCCAAAACATCTTGGACAATTCCAGCATACTGTTGGGAAGGAATATCAACAATTCAATCACTGACAACACCCTCGGTAACTGAGCACCTAGGCTTTCATTACGATGTTGCAGCACAATTCCAATTGGAAGATGGAACTGTATTCGGAGCATTTCACCACGCTTCTACCGTACATACACGATGATCAGTCATAACATACAACAGCTCTTGTTGTTTCTCTACATGTAGAAGGGGGAGTCAACGATGTTCTCTACCATTATTGGGTATCACCCTAGACCGCATATGGGCCAAAGTGTTGGGTCGTGAGTCAGTCGGCCACTTACGCTATATCTCCTAGTCCACTGGAACAATCTATTAACCTAGAACCGAAATTTAATCCTAGTTCCCCAAGTATATAATACTTGTTAATAGATTCATCTATCTCTGAACGGTTACTTCCAGAATAATTGGAAAAGTAATATTACCGCAATGTGTGTGTTGACCTTCGTCAACTGATCTCATATATCGAGGAATGAAAATTCATAATTAAATATGAAACCACCTCAAAGAGCTTCTTGAGTATTTTTAATAATTATCAAAAATATTTTTATTTGGAACACATGAGTTTAACTTGGTGAAAAGCATTTTAGAAATTGGGTCAACTACAGAATTTAACTATTTATACCGTTTTCACTAAAACCTTGATTTCTCCCAAACCGTTTACTCAATCGACGCACCGTTTTCACGTGTACGATCTAGAGAATGCCTAAAATATAATCCATCAAAATTTTGGCCGTGGACAGAGGACCCATTTTCCCGAATTTACGGAACAAGGCAGTAGCTTCTCTAATGAATAGTGTCAACGCGCAACTTTTGTTCCGATATTTTTGTAAAATCGAAAAATTAACATTTGCACTTGAAATTTTGCAGATACCTTATTAGCTGTCCAAAGTACTTAACTTTAAAATTTGCAAAGTTTTGAAAACCTTTAAGTAGTTCGTTTATGTCTCTAAAATGAGTTCAATGTAGAAGTTTGGTTATTTTGGTTATTTCCACTAAAACTAGTTTTTCTCCTAAACCGTAAATCGAAATAACACGATTCAAGCGCCAAAACAAAATATGAAACAAGATCTACACAACCATGGTCATTGGTTTTAAACTCCTGTATATTTTCATTTCGGAATTATTGGTTAAAATGAGCCTAAAAGCAAATGAGCATTACGACGGCTATGAACGGAACGTTTTCCGGATTTAACTTTGTTAAATCCATTAACCAATAACCCAATCATCAACCCAATGTATTTAACAACAAAATCAGTTCAAAAACTTCATAAACTCATCACCATCATCAATCCATATTATTCAACCACAATATTCAACCATTTACATCCAAACTCCTTAAATCAACATATACTTAAACATAACTCAAACTCAAGCTTATATCTTAAAGGAAATTAAAGGGTGGGTGGAGTTTATACCTTTCTTGAATCCTTAAACATACTAACAAGAGCTTTTAAGCCTTAAGGGAGCCTTGATCTATGCTTATCATCCTTAAACTTGCAAGAGAAATCAAGAAATAAGTTAGTAATTTTCAGAGTTACTATTCACCCTCATCTCTGAACAGGGATTTGGCTATGCTATACTAATCGGATGGCCATGAAATTTTGAACGTACCTTAGATATGTAATGAAGGAGCTATGGTCCAAATTTGGTGATTTATGGTTGAGTAGAACTTGGGTTTTGATATTTTCTTCCCTTGGTTCTCTTGAATGGCCGAATGGAAAAAAATGGGGGAGAGAGGGCTTTTTGGTTTCTTAATTTGTGTTGGTTAATTTTGTTTTTGTATAATGTGTATATATTATTACATGGCTGAATTCTTACACAAGTATGGCTTGGTGGAGTGAAAGATCAAGGTCAAGTACTAATAAAGTTCCATGAATTAGGGACCTTGGTTTCTACTTTTCCATGATTTGTGGAACTATGTTTTTAACTAATACTTGGTTCCTCTTTAACCAATTTGGTTGCATGGTTCTTTCATGGGAATTCTCATTTGTCACTTATCATCCCACTTAACCATTAATCCTCCACGTAGGTTCGATTAATTTCCAAAAGCGTTTCATCGTAGGAATTCCTTAGTGTAAATTCTTAATATTCCAAATACTTTAATTCGATTATAACCATGAAATTTCTAATTTATAGTCCTCCCGGTCGTAATATAACTCTCGTATTCCTTGATATCTCATAAATTATGAAATAAATAGTAAAAGTGAAAATCTTCAGATTCTAATGGCTTTTGCATTCACTCATTTGCTTCATATAATAATATTACATCTTTGGATTTTCAACATTCCATCACTTACTTAGTGTGGGCTAAAAAGTTTTTCATAAATCCGTAGAATCACTATTCATTAAGGTCTTTTAAAAATAAGAAAAAATGCATCAAAAATTCGGGTTATTACATTAAGTATGTGACTTAAAAATGAGATTATATGAATAGTATCTTATCCCTAAAATTCCCTAGTCGAGTATTATTATTTAAGGACAATAATAATACAAAAAGACTAATATGTTTGTTGACAGATGACCACATCTCATTGGTCATAGGTATGGTGATACTAAAAGTCAAGAACATAAGTGCATGTCTCAATGCATGGCACCGGAATGTCCCGTCGTGAGATTCTACATGTTAATAAGTGTCATAAGTAATTCTCACTGTGATAATGGTGTAATGATCCTTAGACCTGAAATCATTATATTTCTATACGAGAATTAATATACTTTGATTACATTAAAAATTACCTTTGACCGGGTGATGATAAAAGTGGACATTGGGTATATTATGAATCGTATAAGAAATATGAATGATCTAGATGAGATTTAATCCTCCTAATTTTAGGAGTGATATTATTAGCCTCTTGTTTGAGTGAGACTATGAAATGCACGACCGTACTCAAATGTTGATTTGATTTTAATAGTCTACTCATCGATCAAGAAAATAAAGATTAAATTATGAAGAGGATGACATGAGACATGTCTTATGGTTAATCTATAATATCAAGATTAAAGGGATTATATTACATGGAACATTATTCACGAAAGGCTTAATCTAATCACTGATTTTATTATTATTACTTGGGTAGCAATGATGTATTACTAGATGCCGCTCATTGTTTACAATTTTAATTAGATATTAAAATTGTTACCAACGTAATAATAACCTACAGGATTACACACAAAGAATGCTTGAAGGAGAAATAATTTAAATTATGAATTTAAATTAAATAAGTAATTTATTTTATTTATGATATTAATTAAGTATGACTTAATTAATTATATAAATAGAATAAATGAATTACTTAAACTAATTCCAAAGTTAAAAATTAATTAATTAAGTGAGACTTAATTAAATCATTTGGAATTTTGGATTAGTATTAATTATAATTGGATTATAATTAGAAAATTTATTCCTCTCTCTATATAATCTCTTTATGGACTGATTTAATAGATGACATATATTTTTTCTAAAACCCTAGCCATTTTAAGAAAAGAGGAAAAGAGAGAGAGAGAAAGAGAGAAGCAGTTTTCGGGTACTAATACACATCAATCCTTCATGAAAAGTGTTCGTGTGGATACCGTAGAGCGTAGATCGCGAGAGCAGGATACGTGGTGATTAAACAAGTTTTAGACCTCCATTAATGAACTGTTAAAACTTTTTAAGGTATTTGTTCTTTATCTCCGAATTAAATCTTTTATTTTCGCATGGATCCTGCGGAG
Organism: Oenanthe sinensis; assembly: GCA_028671895.1. Classification (NCBI taxonomy): domain Eukaryota; kingdom Viridiplantae; phylum Streptophyta; class Magnoliopsida; order Apiales; family Apiaceae; genus Oenanthe; species Oenanthe sinensis. The sequence goes on along the minus strand of CM053799.1, from coordinate 27,793,755 downwards.
GGCTTCAATTTATATTACGTTTTGTATTTATTTTTCGCGTTTTTCCGCTGTATTTGTGCCTCAAAACCCTTCACTTGTATCATCGAGATCAAAGTACAAAATATGACTATCGTCACAATGCCATTACTTTAGTCTGATGCAAATGAATGATATGCAAACAATGTATGGAAAATATTAACCTCTTTGTTCTTGTATCCATGTATCCATTTATGCATATGTAACCTTTTCTAGTATAATCAATCACATACAGCTCCTCATAATATCATATCCATATAGATCACATAAATATAGTTAAACATAGAAAAGAAATGCAATCATCTCATTCAAGTAGTCACATCAAAGACACGTATTATAACACGAACATATAACACACACAGAAAGCAAGTCTCCGATTTATACTCACCTTAGCCCATGCTGTAACATCCCATATTTTTTTCAACAATATATTAAGCTATTTTATTTAATATTAAGAATAATATTAGTGATTTATTACTAATATTATTATTTGAATATGAATATAGATATTTTATAATTAGGATATTATTTTAGAGATTATTGGTTAAGAGAAGAAAAGAGAAAAATAAAATTATAAAATTTATAATCTTAGTCTTATTATTTTGAATAATTATTAAAATTTATTATTTATTAATATTAAAATACTTAATAAAATTGGAAATTTTAGAAAAATGTGTAGTATTGAATTTAAAATTTAAAATTTAGAAGCAGTTAATATTTTTATGTAGATCAAAAAATTTACAATTCTTTAAATTTTTTAAAAAACTAAAATTAATTAGGACCAAGTTTAAATATTAATTCGAATAAAAAGAATAGATATAATGTACCTTGATTTTGTTATAAATAATAATATTATTTTTTTTGATAAAATAATAATATTTTTTAAAATAATTGATAGATTTATCAAACATCACATTGAAGAATTTTTGTCTCAAAGATTAAAAATTACATTAGACTCGCATATAATATTTTCTCTTTATAAATTAATAATAATTACTATAAATTAAAAAAATATATTGGGGATGTAAAACATTAAGGTGTAAAAATAATATAAAAATAGATTCACATTAAACAATGAAAGTAAGGTGCAATATTTTAAAATTAACAAAATAAAAAATATGGCAAGTGTATTTATTCTATGAGAATTAGCTCCCATGAAATATATGGAATAAATTAAATAGAAAATCTCACCTGATAAAAAAATTAATTAAAAGATATGATAAACGCATATATGGCAACTTAAATTTGAAAAATATACACAATCTTTTAATATATGGAAACAATTTAATTGACTATGTATATAGATTGTATACGTATTTTGTATTTTCAGTATACCAATACTATCCTTATATATATATATATATGGGAAGGATCGAGAGAGATTTCTGTTCAGTGAGAGACCGATATATATATATATATAGGGAGAGTATATATGGTAGCGCTCTAGTGAGAACCCCACTATGATGAGATATGAGATCTAATCCTAGCCACTCATTTTAAATATTATATTCATCTCCCACCACTCATTCATTTCATTAAATATTTTAATACTCCACCACCTCCAATCATCGGCGACCTCCACCTCCGGCGATCGTCAATAATCACCAGAAAATCACCACAATCCACCTACTCCATTTTAATATTCTAATATCATCATTTACCTACTCCAACCTCGATTAATCACCAACTCCACCTCCTGCCGTCTTCAGTCATCACTTCCGGCCACTAATAATAATCACCAGAGAATCACTACATTTAAATAAAAATTACTGCAACAAAATCAACATAACCATCACACCATCACTAATTACCACCACACGACCATCATCGTCAACATCACCTCAGATCACCACCTCTGACCATAACCAGTAATCACCAATATATCATACAAAAAAGCACTAAATTTAAAAAAAACCGCTACAACAAAATCAACACAAACACCACACAATCACCACATCAGTAGTATCACCACCAACTACACCACCATTAATCACCAGAAAATCACATAAATATTTAAAAAAGTATAAAAATTACTAGAAAATCACCAGTGACAGGATGTTCAAATTGAAGTACAGATATGGTGGTCGCCGGCCGGAGTTTGGATAGCTGGACAAGATAGAGGTAGTATGCGTGCATGTCGTCGTGAGAGAGAGAGAGGATGAAGGGGGGGAGAGAGATAGATGTAGAGGAGTCAGGCGGCGGCAGCGAGTGGTGGCACGTGGGAATGGGATGCAGGTTGGTGTTGAATGTTGATGGTGGGGGAGAATAGTGGAGGTAGCGTGGGCGTGGGGACGACGTAGCCTCAAAGGATGATGGTGGTGGTGGTGAGAGAAGAGGGTGGATGGGGAGATCGGAGGATTTATTGGGTGAATATTATAGGTGATCAGAGAAGGAATAAATAGGTGAAAAGAGGAAGAGATGGTTGGGATGAGGAAATTGATGGTACGAATGAGATGTTTAATGGAAAAGGACATCGACGGTGATGGTGGATTCCGGCGATATTGTTGAATCCCGATGTGTATAATCTCTGTTGTTATATGTACATATAAATTTATTTTAATATGATTTTTTAATTAAATAAACATGTGGTTGTAATTAAAATTAGTTCAAAATATGTGTGGTTGAGATTAGATCTCATATCTCACATTAGTGGAGATTCTTATTCGAGTAAAAGTATATATATATATATAATTAAATTTTTTTATTATATTAATATTCTAATAAATAAGTAGTAAATATTAAAATAATTATATTATAATTAATATATGCGGTTAATAATAAAATATTATTTTCACATTTAATATTATATAAAATTAAAACTATTAAAATATGAAATAAGAATTATAATATATGAAATAAATTAATATAAAATTATAATAAATTTATACTTTAAATATTTAAAAGTGACTCGTGCACTGCACGAGATTTAAACTAGTATAATATAAATTTACTAGTTTATAAGCGGGTAATGCAGGAATATTTTCTATGTATATTATTTTAATTATCTATATTACTTTTCAATTTTTTATATGTTTATTACAAATATTTAATTCATTTTTTCCAACAATGATATAAAATTAAATTTTATATTTATAAAAATTTAATTTTTGAATACTTTAATTGTAAAAAATATGATAATTGTAATATTGTATGTATAATACATTTCAAGCTTTTAAAATAATGAGAAATAAATGTACAAATTATCCACTTTATCACCACCGAACTAGTTCCACCCTTGTTCCCAACGACAACTAGAACCTCTTCCTCTTGTTTCCAACAACTCAACAAGCATCCTTTTCCACTATACTTTGAAACCCTAAAATCTACTCTATATATAAATATATACGAAATCGTATCTATCTATCTATAATCTATCTACCTATATAAGCATTGAAATATAACAATGGAACTCTCTTATCAAATCTCTTCAATCCCTTCTTCCACGCATCGTCTTGTACTGAGAAGCTCTGCATTTTCTACTATAAGTTGCAGAAATTTCAATCGATTTCGCCGGAGAAACGTTTGCTTGGCTTCGAATTCCGATACACTCGTGGCCGGAAAGTCACCGGAGGAGATTGTGAGCAAGAAAGAAGATGAAATTGCGGATTTGAAATCGTGGATGCACGAAAATGGATTGCCTCCCTGTAAGGTTCTTCTTAAAGATAGGCCTTGTCGTGTCATTGCCAGACCAATACATTATGTTGCTGCTAGTCAGGATCTTCAGGTTTCGTGGGTGTTTTCGTGTATTTTATTGTACTCATGTATATATATTTAGGTGATGTGGTATGTGGTGTTAGTGTTAGTCGAAATGTTTTGACAAGTTTGATAAATTTGTGTCTGTGCAGGCAGGTGATATTGCGTTTTCAGTTCCCAGTGGATTGGTAGTGACACTTGAGAGAGTTTTGGGGAACGAAACTGTTGGTAAGGTGCTGGGATATATTATGTTTGTATTTGATTTGTTTGTATTTGTGAGTATCGGAGTATGTAATGAAATGAGGCTTTTTGGCAAAGAGATGATACAAACTAACTCTACGAGAAAATTGTTTGCTCTACTTATATTGTAAGCATAACAAGAAATATATTTAACATTGTGCATAAGTAGTTGCTGGATTTCTTCTGAGATATATTAATAGTGGCTTTCAAAGCAAATAATAATAGAATTATATTTTGAGTTACAGACTCAAGAAGATCCCTTAATGCTTAAAAATATGAAACCTACAACTCAATACCTCATTATTCGGAGGGTATTGTCGATTAAATAATGATAAAAGTTAGGACTGGTGTTCATTTTTTTTTTCTCAGAAAAGCTATGCACTATATAATAATATATGCTATTTCATAAATTTTGTGATTCTAAGATTGTGAATATGTAATTGACTTCTTGAATAACAAAATAAAGTAGCAAAATGAGAGTACAGTGAGTTGGGGATAAATGTGACTCGATATGAATTCATAGTTGTTATATAGAAGATGGATATTTATGAATTGGTATTATAACTCTTTTGCCCTGCCTATCAAGGCATTGCATGAGCGAAGATTGAATGATTAATGCAGCTGAACTCTTAACCACAAACAAATTGTCGGAGCTTGCTTGCTTAGCATTATATCTGATGTATGAGAAAAAGCAAGGAAAGAAGTCTTTTTGGTACCCTTACATCAGAGAGCTTGATCGTCAGAGAGGGAGGGGGCAGCTAGCAGTTGAATCACCCCTATTATGGTCTGATGCTGAACTGAATTATTTAACTGGCAGTCCCACCAAGGTATATATGAAGTGAATATCAATGTTATCCAGGATTTTATCTCTATGTTAGCACTGTCAAATAAAAAAAAACTTGTTTTTTAAGCCAGCCTATAATTAATTTCCATCTGCTATTATCAGGCTGAAGTTTTGGAAAGAGCTGAAGGGATCAGAAGAGAATATGATGAGCTTGACACTGTCTGGTTTATGGCTGGGTCTTTGTTTCAGGTTATATAATTTTGTCCCTCGTTTAGAGATGAATTCTACTGCTATTCAAGATGGTGATGTTGTGTTCTTCCTGTTGCAGCAATACCCTTATGATATACCCACAGAAGCCTTTCCTTTTGAGATATTCAAACAAGCCTTTGTTGCAGTTCAATCTTGTGTTGTGCATCTGCAGGTTTGCCTTGCTAACTGGTCAATAGTACAGCTCATCTAAGAATCATGAAGCACTTGCTTCGTGAATTCTTTTCCTATAAGAATTTAATTACAATGTCATTTCAGAAGATAAATAGTAGTTAGAATCTTGTTTAGTAAAAAGACAGAAAAGGAAGACTAGTGCCTCTTACAACAGCTTATATAAAATAAGTCTCCTTTGCTTAGTTCTATTGACAATTAGAATAAGGAACCTGAGATACATCTCAGGTAACTATCTTGAGATATTGAATAAAAGACTTCATATAATAAAAGATTGTGCAATCAAAATAATATTTGAAAAGATTGTGCATATCAAAATATTGTACCTATCAAAAGACAGTTGTTTTATTCAATATCTCAGGAAAGTTACCTGAGATGTATATCAAGTTCCTTATTCTCATTGACAATTAACATAATTGGACGAAGAATTTGTTTGAGTAGAACTTTTGCAAGTAAGAAGGGAAAGGAGGTGTGATTTTTCATTTTATATTATACGTATATTTTGACCTACTTCTGATACCTTGCTAAAGTTCATGTAACTGTGATTTCTTTTGAACTCAGAGAGTGAGTTTGGCACGGAGATTTGCATTAGTACCGCTTGGACCCCCGTTGTTATCATATGGAAGCAGATGTAAGGCGATGTTGACTGCTGTTGACGATGCTGTTCAACTTGTTGTAGATCGTCCATACAAGGCTGGGGATCCAATATTTGTATGGTATGATGTTTGATATATTTGCAACCGTATAATATTCTGCCTATCTGTGCTAAACAATGTTCCTATGAAGTTGGGCAATATTCTGCCTATCTGTGCTAAACAATGTTCCTATGAAGTTGGGCCCTTCGAGGCTTCTTGTTTCATACTTTTAATCATGACAAAATATGGTCTTTCATTACTAGCTGGTACTTATTGTAGGTGTGGTCCGCAGCCTAATTCCAAATTGCTCATAAACTACGGTTTCGTGGACGATGATAATCCTTATGACCGTATTATGATTGAGGTGATTAGTCTTACTTTCACCATCATGTATTACCATTTTTGTTTAGAGTGATTGCCAATGTGAAAGATTCTCTCAGTTTTAACCTATTTGGCTCCCTCTTCTAGGCAGCATTGAATACAGAAGATCCTCAATATCAAGACAAGAGATTGGTTGCTCAAAAGAATGGAAAATTATCTGTCCAAGTGTTTCAGGTATAATTCTTTTTAAAAGCTGCTCTAAGGATCCTTTTACATTTTATCGAATATTACCCCTCCGCAACAGGTGAATGTTGGGAAGGAAAGAGAGGCTGTTTTCGATTTGCTGCCTTATTTGAGACTTGGATATGTGACAGATCCCTCAGAGATGCAGTCTGTAATATCTTCTCAAGGTCCAATCTGTCCGGTATGCTCATTTCTTGAAAGCTTATTTAAGATAGTAGATCCAATTTATAATTTTTCTATTGGGGGAGCGGATAGCAATACGACCTTCTTGGTGTTACTTTATTGAAAATGCAGTCAATCAGATGCTCAGCTTATTGTGCATACATTTCTATGGTTAGACCTTGTATGGTTATTGATAACATTCTTGGGTTTATAGGTAAGCCCTTGTATGGAAAAAGCAGTATTGGACCAACTTGCCAGTTATTTTAGGACGAGATTGGCAGGTTATCCTACCACTTTAGATGAGGATGAATCCACGGTACTTATCCAAGTTTTCTAAGTTCGTAGGTTGAGTAAATCCATTGACAGATTGTGAGTTTCAAGTGATACATATTTGTTATTTCAGTTGGCAGATTCTAGTTTGGATCCAAAGAAGCGAGTTGCAACACAACTTGTCAAGTTGGAAAAGAAAGTCCTAGGCACATGCTTGAAGCTGATAGTTGATATGATTGCCCAGTTACCGGATGCCACTGTATCTCCATGCCCAGCTCCATATTCCCCTATATTGAAATGTAATGCATGATTTTTTTTGTCTTTTGCTGGTCTTTCCTCCACACGTGCATCTCCTATTCATTTTGTATGTCTTATTGATACGTGATTTTTGAATTTCTAGGACCCTATTTTGTGATGTTTGTTTGCATCAGTGCAGAAAGCATACATGGAAAGATAATTATTTGCACTCGAAAGAGAAGGTAACAACAAATATTTCTTATGATGGTCACATTAAAATTTCATTTGGCCTTGTTTTGATCGTGGTGTTTGATGTATTGACTGGAATATCGACACACTTTGACATGGCACCCGACAATTGTAGGCCTGTAAGAGAGATACACTGTTTATAGAGCAGAAATTTGTAAAACTTACAAGATAATTTGGAAACCAGTTCAGCATATTCAAGTTGGCCCATTCTATTTTAGTTGTATATATTAAGCTGTATTTTCTTGTACAAGTTGTGGATCTGATTCTATTGTCTAGATATAGGCGCATCTACTGATGGGATTGTCGTCGAAGGATTGAATGGCATTTGTGTGGCTCTAGTTTTATACTGTATGTTGTATATATTTTGTAGAAAGTTAATTAAACTGAATATGTCTAATGCTCACATTTCTCAGAATGAGTATGATGCTGCCATGTTGTGCTTGGAGTATTTTTGACCGACGTAACCAAGTATTGCTGTTTTGACGACTGAAAACGCCGAGGCAAATGTATATATAATACCCTTGTCCAACTAATTGTTTCTTATGTGATGTTAAATAAATTAGGACACTTTTTGGGTCCGTTATGTGATGTTAAATAAATTAGGACACTTTTTGGGTCCGTTTGGTATTATAGTTGCAAACAGCAACAACATTTTGATGAAAAGTATGCAGAAAGGTGTTTGGTAAAATTCAAAAACTGCTGTCTGAAAAAGTGTTTTTAGTCTAAAAGTTGCTGTTAGAGAAAGTATCTCCCATGCTTTTGAAAAAAACAGCTTTTCAGCTTTTGCAAAAAATAGCTGTAAATTTCATCATCAAACCTCTTCAAAAACATTAATTTTTTTATATTATATCTAAAAATATACATAAATAAAAAAATTTACAAACAGTCATTAAATTTTTTTGATAGCATTTTTTTCACCAACACTTTTTTTCATAGCACAATAGTTTTGAACAGCAATCCCAAACAGAGCAGTTTTGAACAGCAATCCCAAACGGAGTTTTTCTGATTTGACACAAAATAAAATATGCAGGTCACCGTCTGTATAATTAATTAATTGACAGACAATTTTTTTATAAATAAGTAGCATATCGATCAAGAATAACTCTTGGCACACATACTAAAACATTACAAACTCACTACCAAGATTTTAGGAATAATATGACCTAAAAAATATTAAATATTATTCCTATTGTTTAGCCTTTATTATAGGTGTTTGAATTCTTTAATGTTATTTCTATTTTTAAAATTGTGATAGTGAGTTTATAATAGGGCTGAACAGAAATCCGATTAAATCGCCAACCCGAACCAACCCACTCCTTTTTTCGGCCGAATAAACCGAACCGTCCGAAACCGAAATATAAATGAGTTAATTTTTAAAAAACCCGAATAAGTTGGGTTGGGTCAGGGTTTAATAAATTTTAACCCTCACCCAACCCAACCCAACCCAACCCAACCCAACCCGTTATGTTACTAAAGCCTTAAGCTCATATTCTTGTGACCCTGTCCATTAAGTATCGAGCCCATTTACTAATTTATAGTACAGTTACTAGAGATTTAACCTAAATGTATGTTGGGTTTGTTTAAAATTTTATGGCTTTGTGAAGTTTACTTCATGGAAAAGTGTAATATTTTGGCATGTATGAAACTTTGGATTATAATTTCATATTTCAATTCAAGTTCTGTTTAGTGTTAGTCTGCTAGATAAATATTTAATAATGTAAACATTGAACCCGATCAACCCGACCCGACCCAACCCAACCCAACCTACAAAGGGTAGGGTTGGGTTAGACATATATTTTTGGGTTAATGGGTTAAATTTTTCTAAAACCGAATTAATTGAGTTGGGTCATTTTATTACCTCTAACCCGACCGACCCAACCCGTGTTCACCCCTAGTTTATAATGTTTTAGTATGTGACGGAAGGCTCTAAAAGGGCTACTCCTTTTTTTTTTTCACATGTAATTTTATATCTAAAAGAAGGACAATACAAGATGGAAAATTTACCAATCATATTTTCCTGCCAATTGGCCGTGGCAAAGGATGAATTAACTTATGGGCAACCTTGTTACTATTTCTACGAATAAAATTTCAAAACACAACTTCTAAATAATAGTTAGAATGAAAACACAACCTTATAGACCTCTGTTGGGGATATGTATATAGTCACAATGGGTAGACAAAATGTTGAGCAGATTATCACAAATTCATATCATACGAGAAATTCAAAACAAATTAATCAGACATTATATATCAACAATTAGATAAAAACTTTAATCAAATGCTCTAGATTATATCCATTCCAAACATGTCTCACACGAAGAATAATAAAAATAGGGAGAGAATCAAAGAACATGTGAAGAATGAAGATAACTCATCTGAATGAACTTCGTGGCGTGAACTTAATCACTGCGCTTGGAACACCCCCTTCCCAAAATGAGATGAGGGGTTACTTCCAAACCATAAACCTGTATACAGAGTACTAAAATCCACCTTGTAATAAATAAATAGGTCCAATAATGTCTCTCAAATTAATATTAAAACCTCCAAAATAATTCAAAATGATAAATGCGAATAAATCCAAAATCTCTAATAATGAAAATGACTAAAATAATCTGAGAAGTTCAAATGTCCTAATAAATGAAAATAAGGGAGCTCTCCATCACACAGCCCAAGATCCCCCTATGTACCTGCCAGAAGAAAGAATAAGGCATGAGCCAAATGCCCAGTACGGATTGGAATACAGTTTTATAAAACAGAAAGAAGATATATATTTTGACAATTATAAATAAACATTAATTTTTAAAACAAGGCTGAAGCAAAAAGGGGTTAGGATATTTCATACCGATACAGAACAGATAACAGATACACACATCATAGGGTACCTAATGCGTGCAACAAACCGGACAACGTGTACGGCATATACAACGTCACCGTCAAATAACAAATCACAAATCAAATCAGACTCTGGGTGCACCCACGTATCCTCAAACAAATATCAAAATGACCAAAGCTCACCACCTGAGCTAACAGAAGGATACGCCGTGACTAATCACACTGCCACGGAAGTGTCATGCCACTGGTGCCGCAATGACATGGCTGTAGTACCCCTACAGCTGGTTAAATCGGTATACCCTATATCACTCTAAGGGTTCAAATAAAATAATTTTCATAATTTAAAATCACCTGAACAGATTAGATATGTATCATACATAAATTTTGAGATCGTAGAAACAAATATTTAAATTTCCGAAACAGAATTTCAAATAATTTTTGGAAGATCAAAACAATTAAAACGAATAATAACGGAAAGAACAGATTACGAACGAAATGAATTAAATATAGCTAATATTAAAAAGAGTAGCACTGAAGAGAAAGGGGACGAAATCCGTACCTCGAAAATTACGAACACAAACACTAATGATATCCGTAAATAACTCGTTAAACACCGGTCTCCCGATCTAGTTACATAATTTAATATTAGAATTCAAAATAGAACCGCACTTATCTATTAATAAAGCGATTATATAAACGTCTCATATATACTCCTTACTACTTTGACAATACAAACTATAGCACCTGCACTGCTAGTCAAATACATAGTCTTAATTTTTATAATTATAAAAACCAAATCATAATTAAGTCACGAATGTTAATAATTGGTTAAAACAAGAGTTTAATATTAAACTAATATATGTTGAAATAATGCTCTCAACGTTAATGGCTATAAAACATGGGTATATCCCCTGACTCAAACACAGGCCATGAAATCAAAGAACATGATATACCAGTTTAACATAATTAATTATAAGCTTAAATACACAATGATGTTCTATCAGTATGCGAAAATTATATTAAAACTTAGATTATTTTTTTTTCTCTGATAATACAGTAAGCAATATAACAATTCTAAGGTTTATATCAAGATAAAATCATGTACTGAATCGATGGTAAATTATGCTCAAATATGTAGTGATATAAAATATATAAAAAGAAGTACCTCTTATATTTATTAAAGCACGAAGACAGTCTCTCCCGTTAAGTTCTCGTCCTCTTTTCCACTGTTTTCTTCTTCTATCAATCGTTCGGCTCTCAAATACAGTCTTCACACAGCTTTTGATTTTAGGGTTCCAATATACTAAGTATTTGTTTCGAGTCCTGCGTCTTGTGTGTATATATAGATTTTATAATTATTATCCTCTTTCTAATCTAATTACTAATTCTATTCTAAGTCAAATTTTATTAAAAACAAATTATATTATAAGTCAAATATTATTAAATAATCTCACTAATTCTAATCTAATTGTAATTAATAAAAATATTAATTAAATAAATAATATGGATATTACATATATACCCCCTTAAAAAGGATTCCGTCCCCGGAATCTAACGAAATTAAAACTCGTACCTGAATCAAATAAATGCGGATATTTCTCACGGATAGATTCTTCTAACTCCCAAGTAGCCTCTCTCTCAGAATGGTTTTTCCACAAAACTTTAACAAACGGAATAGTTCTCTTTCTCATAATTCGCTCCTCTCGAGCTAAAATAGTTTCAGCTTCTTCCTCACAAGAAAGATCTTCCCTAATCTTATGCAACGGATATTGAACTATGTGTAACGGGTGATACTTGTAGCCTCTCAGAACAGACACATGAAACACATTATGCACATGAGATAACTGTGGTGGCAATGCTACTCTATAAGCAACTTCCCCCACTCTCTCTATAACGTCAAAAGGACCAACATATCTTGGACTAAGCTTCCCTTTCATACCAAAACGTTTAACACCCTTCCAAGGAGACACCTTCAAAAACACATGATCACCAGGCTCAAATCCACCAAATTTTCTCTTTTGATCTGCATAGCTCTTTTGACGCGATTGAGCTTCCTTTAAGTTTTCTTTAGCCTGTTCTACCTTTTCGTTAGTTACCCGAATCAACTCTGGCCCTTCAATGATACTTTCTCCAACCTCATTCCAACAAGTCGGTGCTCTACATTTTCTACCATACAACGCCTCGAATGGTGGCATGCCAATGCTCGCTTTCCAATTATTATTGTATGCAAACTCCACAAGGTACATATACTTGTCCCAATCACCAGACCACTCCAAAGCACAAGCTCTCAACATATCCTCCAATGTCTGAATAGTCCTCTCTGATTGTCCATCAGTTTGTGGGTGAAAAGCTGTACTATAATTAAGCCTCGTACCCCAAGCCTGCTGAAATCCCTTCCAAAAACGCGAAGTAAACCTCGTATCCCTATCTGAAACTATCGACACAGGCACACCATGAAGTCTAACAATATCCCGTTGAAATATCTCTGCTAATTCATGAATAGGAGTAGTCTCTCTAATAGGCAAGAAATGAGCTGATTTTGTAAGTCTATCAACTACCACCCAAATAACATCATTCTTCCTGAAGGTCCTTGGTAAACTGGTCACAAAATCCATGGTAATGTTTTCCCACTTCCAAACTGGGATATCCAACTACTGTAACAGTCCACTAGATCGCTGATGTTCAATCTTCACCTGTTGACATGTAAGACATTTCCCCACGAACTCTGCTATGTCCCGTTTCATCCCACTCCACCAAAAGTGCTTCTTTAAATCTTGATACATCTTAGTAGAACCCGGATGAATAGAGAATGAAGAACTATGAGCCTCAGTCAAAACTGCTTCACGAATCGCTACGTCTGAAGGTACACACAATCTACTATCCAACCATACCACACCATGATCATCAACATGAAACTCCGTTTGCTTACCATCTGCCACATTCGATCTAATAGCTTCTAGCCCTGTATCATTTTTCTGAGCTTCCTTAACCCTTGAGACTATATTCGATTCCACCTTCAAACTCGCCATGCTTGCAGCTGATCCTCCAACATACAACTCCACACCCAAGCGCTCCATATCTGAAATAAGGTGCTGCTGAGTAATAAGAGATGCAACACTTCCCAAATTCTTCCTACTAAGAGCGTCTGCCACTACATTAGCCTTTCCTGGATGATACTGAATTTTAGCATCATAATCTTTAATAAGTTCAAGCCACCTCCTCTGCCTCATGTTTAACTCTTTTTGTGTAAAAATGTATTTGAGACTCTTATGATCAGTGAAGATGTCACAAGTCTCTCCATACAAATAATGCCTCCAAATTTTTAAGGCAAAGACCACTGCTGCTAACTCCAAGTCATGGGTAGGATAATTTACCTCATAGGGTTTAAGCTGCCTAGAAGCGTATGAAATCACCTTCCCATGCTGCATAAGAACACACCCCAAACCCCTCTTAGAAGCGTCACTATAAACCTGATATCCTCCACTCCCTGATGGTAAAACAAGTATAGGGGCTGACACCAACCTCTTCTTTAACTCTTGAAAACTTTGCTCACGATCATCATTCCATTCGAACTTAACACCCTTCCGCATCAATTGAGTCAACGGCAAAGCTATGGATGAGAAGCCCTCTACAAAACGCCTATAGTAACCTGCCAAACCCAAAAAACTCCTCACCTCTGTCACAGTACTAGGTCTCAGCCAATTTGTGATAGCCTCGACTTTCGCAGGATCCAACTCAATTCCCTTACCAGACACAATATGCCCCAAAAATGCAACCTGCTCCAACCAGAATTCACACTTCGAAAATTTTGCAAACAATTTCTTCTCCCTCAAAATTTCAAGTACAATGCGCAAATGCTCCTCATGCTCTTCCTTACTCCTAGAGTATATTAAGATATCATCAATAAAAACCACAACGAACTTATCCAAGTAGTCATGAAAGACCCTATTCATCAAGTCCATAAATACTGCTGGTGCATTCGTCAACCCAAAAGACATCACAAGAAACTCGTAATGACCATATCGAGTGCGAAATGTTGTCTTCGGAATATCCTCATCCCTTACTCGTAACTGGTGGTAACCAGATCTCAAATCTATCTTCGAAAAGTACTTCGGCCCTTGTAACTGATCAAACAAGTCATCAATGCGTGGTAAAGGATATCTGTTTCTGACAGTCACCTTGTTCAACTCCCTGTAGTCAATACATAATCTCATAGACCCGTCCTTCTTCTTCACAAACAACACTGGAGCACCCCATGGAGATACACTCGGTCTGATAAACCCCTTATCCAATAAGTCTTGCAATTGCTCTTTTAATTCCTGCAACTCCAACGGTGCCATTCGGTACGGCGCCTTAGAAATAGGCTCTGCACCTGGAACAAGCTCAATAGTAAACTCCACTTCTCTTTGTGGTGGCAAATCAGTTAGATTTTTTGGAAATACATCTGCATACTCATTCACAACCGGATAATCCTTAATGCGAGGCTCATCCTTAGACGTATCCCTCACAACAGCAAGATAACCATCACAACCCTTAGACAAAAGTTTATTTGCCTTTAGAGCTGAAATAATTTTAACCACTCCCTTTGGTTGAGATCCCTTGAACACAAATTCTGGTTTATTCACATTTCCAAAGATCACACATTTCCCCGGACAATCAATTGTTGCACGATGTTCACTCAGCCAATCCATACCCAGAATAATGTCAAAGTCATGCATCAACATCGGAAGCAAGTTAACCTTACAATTCCTATCTCCCACAGCTATCGGACACCCTCTGTACTCCTCAGGAATAATAATAGAATTCCCCATTGGGGTGGCAATACACATACGAGGATCAAGTAATGAAGGTAAAACTCCAAGATAACGAACAAATGATAAGGACACAACAGAATGAGTCGAACCAGTATCAAATAACACATTAGCTTCACGTGTACCCACATGAAGTGTTCCAGAAATGGTACCTGAGTTAGTTGCTGCCTGATTAGCGGTTAATGCAAACACTCTGCCTAAAGGATTCTTCTGGTTCTGCTGACCTCCACTACCAGTTCCTCCACTGCCACTTCCTCCATCACCATTATTACGTGACACTGTACAATCCTTTGCCCTATGCTCCATGCTACCACACAAGAAACATGCTCCAGTCTGTCTATAACAAGCCCTGCCCGGATGATGTCCACCACAGATAGCACAAGGAGCAACTGGGATCATATTGGGGTTTCCCCCATACACTGAATAACGGCCTTGCCCTTGTTGACGGTTCTGCCACTGTCTAGGCTGTTGCTGAAACTGTTGATTATTCTTCTGACCACCATACTGATTCTAACCATAAGTTGACTGAGACCTGTTATACTGATTCCTTCCACGCCACTGTCCCTGCTGATTACCCTGTCCTCCATTCCATTGCTTACCCTGCACTGAACCCTGATCATCTCTTCCTCTTTTGCGATCATTCTGAAACCTGTGAGCTCTAAAATCACTGCGTTCCTTCTCAATATCCTTAGCTGCATCAGCCACCTCTGCCACACTTGGAAATTTGAGAGAGATAATATGACCCCTCAAGTTAAGTTTCAACCCCCATTTAAACTTTTCTGCCTGTTGTGCTGCATTTCCTGCAATTGTCCCAGCAAATCCAGCTAACCTGATAAATCTCGCCATATAGTCAGTAATAGTCTCATCATGATTCTGACTGATAGAATGAAATTCCCTCAAATAAGCTTCTCTGTCAGCATTTGAAAAGTACTGCTCATAGAACAACTCTGTAAACACCGGCCATGTCAATGCCTCTATAAACTCCTCACCCTTAATAGTTTTCACTCCTCTCCACCACCTCTGAGCATCCCCCTCTAGCTTATACACAGCCAACTTCACCTTCTGAGAGTCATCACAACCCAAAGCATCAAATATCTTCTCAAGATGAACAATCCAATTTTCAGCTTCAATAGGAGTCGGTGCTGAATGAAAAGATTCTGGTTTCTGCTTAAGGAACCTCTCCGACCATGCAAAAGGCTCTAACTGATTTCCTTGACCTTCCTGATTCCCTTGATCTCCTTGATTTCCCTGGCCATTCTGGTTGCCTTGGTTTCCCTGACCATTATGGTTACCTTGGTTCCCCTGATTTGGAAAAGCTTGTTGTATAGCCTGAGTCACTGCTTGAGATATCATTTGAGCTAACTGAGCTGGACTCACATTCACGTTAGTTTGATTACGGTTTTTAGGAGGCATCTACAATATAAGATAAGACACGAATGAAGATCACAAGAATAAATAAGCGGAAGCATTTATGAATCAATTTGAAGAGAATAAAGTTGAATGAAATTTAAATCAGAGTACCCATCCTAATGTCTACCCAAACTCACAGGTCAAACCTAAATAGGTTTTCTACAAGAAAGAACCTGGCTCTGATACCATCTCTGTAACACCCCCTTCCCAAAATGAGATGATGGGTTACTTCCAAACCATAAACCTGTATACAGAGTACTAAAATCCACCTTGTAATAAATAAATAGGTCCAATAATGTCTCTCAAATTAATATTAAAACCTCCAAAATAATTCAAAATGATAAATGCGAATAAATCCAAAATCTCTAATAATGAAAATGACTAAAATAATCTGAGAAGTTCAAATGTCCTAATAAATGAAAATAAGGGAGCTCTCCATCACACAACCCAAGATCCCCCTATGTACCTGCCAGAAAAAAGAATACGGCGTGAGCCAAATGCCCAGTACGGATTAGAATACAGTTTTATAAAACAGAAAGAAGATATATATTTTGACAGTTATAAATAAACATTAATTTTTAAAACAAGGCTGAAGCAAAAAGGGGTTAGGATATTTCATACCGATACAGAACAGATAACAGATACACACATCATAGGGTACCTAATGCGTGCAACAAACCGGACAACGTGTACGGCATATACAACGTCACCGTCAAATAACAAATCACAAATCAAATCAGACTCTGGGTGCACCCACGTATCCTCAAACAAATATCAAAATGACCAAAGCTCACCACCTGAGCTAACAGAAGGATACGCCGTGACTAATCACACTGCCACGGAAGTGTCATGCCACTGGTGCCGCAATGACATGGCTGTAGTACCCCTACAGCTGGTTAAATCGGTATACCCTATTACACTCTAAGGGTTCAAATAAAATAATTTTCATAATTTAAAATCACCTGAACAGATTAGATATGTATCATACATAAATTTTGAGAATCGTAGAAACAAATATTAAAATTTCTGAAACAGAATTTCAAATAATTTTTGGAAGATCAAAACAATTAAAACGAATAATAACGGAAAGAACAGATTACAAATGAAATGAATTAAATATAGCTAATATTAAAAAGAGTAGCACTGAAGAGAAAGGGGACGAAATCCGTACCTCGAAAATTACGAACACAAACACTAATGATATCCGTAAATAACTCGTTTAACACCGGTCTCCCGATCTAGTTACATAATTTAATATTAGAATTCAAAATAGAACCGCACTTATCTATTAATAAAGCGATTATATAAACGTCTCTTATACACTCCTTACTACTTTGACAATACAAACTATAGCACCTGCACTGCTAGTCAAATACATAGTCTTAATTTTTATAATTATAAAAACCAAATCATAATTAAGTCACGAATGTTAATAATTGGTTAAAACAAGAGTTTAATATTAAACTAATATATGTTGAAATAATGCTCTCAACGTTAATGGCTATAAAACATGGGTATATCCCCTGACTCAAACACAGGCCATGAAATCAAAGAACATGATATACCAGTTTAACATAATTAATTATAAGCTTAAATACACAATGATGTTCTATTAGTATGCGAAAATTATATTAAAACTTAGATTTTTTTTTTCTCTAATAATACAGTAAGCAATATAACAATTCTAAGGTTTATATCAAGATAAAATCATGTACTGAATCGATGGTAAATTATGCTCAAATATGTAGTGATATAAAATATATAAAAAGAAGTACCTCTTATATTTATTAAAGCACGAAGACGGTCTCTCCCGTTAAGTTCTCGTCCTCTTTTCCACTGTTTTCTTCTTCTATCAATCGTTCGGCTCTCAAATACAGTCTTCACACAGCTTTTGATTTTAGGGTTCCAATATACTAAGTATTTGTTTCGAGTCCTGCGTCTTGTGTGTATATATAGATTTTATAATTATTATCCTCTTTCTAATCTAATTACTAATTCTATTTTAAGTCAAATTTTATTAAAAACAAATTATATTATAAGTCAAATATTATTAAATAATCTCACTAATTCTAATCTAATTGTAATTAATAAAAATATTAATTAAATAAATAATATGGATATTACAGCGCTAAAGTTGAATTTGCCCCGCTACATACACACGGACTCATGACAATCAACCTCCAGCGTTACACGACATCTGTCTCACTGGTGTAGTACAGGGAAACAGATTGAGAACTCTCTTGATCATTGCCCATAAACTTGTTTATATAAAATATATGAGACTACTATTTTATTCTCTTCTCCAAAAAACATTAGAGGAGAAAACCTCTTTCAGAACTTGCAACTGCCGAGCTAGACAGTCAAAGGCCACTAGTTTTTTTTTTTAAAGAATAAGTTGAGAAAATAAAAAGTCTCACACATCAATTAAAACATAATACTTTTTTCTTTTAAAACAAACAAATATTTGGAATATTATTATTAAAAATTCCAACATTCTCCCACATGTTTCAAAAGAAAAAATAGTTTTATGGACAATGGATAATCAGTTTATTAAGTATCAATGTCTTGTGGACTTGAATTGATACCTAGTGCATACAAGTATGTTCTACAACCATGTTAGGTGAAACAAATTCTTGAACCTCTCAGGGTAGTTAGTGAAAACATATATGCGCACTAAAACCTTTCTCAGATCAATAGTGTTCTCGCAATACATTAACTTTGGTAATGTCATTCACAATTTTATTATAAGATGCCCCACATTGTAGCTGGATATTCATGAATACTCTAGAGTCCATAGCCTACAGGATCTCATAGGGGATTGGGCGTAACCCCCACATTCACATAGGTAAGTTCATCAAGTTTGTATTGTCGCAAACCACCTTATAAGGTTATGAACTTATTAAGAACATTAGTTCATCCTAACACATATGACAATAAAATATACTACATCACTTTATTAATAGGAATGGTAGTAGTATACATAAACATGAGTTCTTTTGCGATTTCGTTTGACCCATTGAACTTAGACATTTCTAAGATGGGTATCCATCACAATTCACTCCACAATAGGCTTTAAACCCATTCCTATTTGTGCTAACTCTAGCACCATGAAAAGGTCATAAACTTGAGTTCTTTTGTGATTTATCACAATTCACTCCACGATAGGTATCAAACCTATTTTGTGCCAACTCTAGCAACAAAAGACCTTTACTGAGAGAATCTGCAGTATTCATCTCATACTCTTTATACACAAGTGATATCACATTATTACTGATCAGATTTACACATTAGCATGCCTTAGGCATTTATGCCTTCTCTTTCTCTTTTCTTTTTTTATAAATTTAAAGTTTGCCAACTTTTGCAAACCACACAATGCCAATCACTTTTCTTGATTTACAAACTCAATGCTTGTCATCCAAATAAATATTATTTTCTTAAACAGAAATAAAATATGCATGTAACTCAATCAACATGACATTCATTACCATAAAATAGCTAGTTTTATGGTACACATGCACAATGTAACAACATTGACACAAATTGGCAACCCCCACAGCAAAACAAAACGAATAGCAAAAGTATTTACCTTTAACTTTAACATCTTCTCAACATAATGAGACTGATTTAAGACAACCCATGTGAATTCTTAATAATTCACATATGCCTTTTCTAAGCCCTTCATATCAAAACAAGAAGTTAGAAAAACATTGCTTGTGTTAACAACATTTATATTAGTATACAATACTAACATATCATCCATATAAAAATATATGATCACACAACCAAATTGATCAAATTTGGAATAAACACAAGCATCAGAATCATTTACCTGAAAGCCATTAGAGGTGATGGTTTATGAAAATTTTCATACCGGACTTTGAATGCTTCCCTAAAATCATATAATGATTTCATTGCCTCGTCATTTATTTCCTTTCACCTAAAATTTTTTCTCAATTAAAAAATTAGTAACAATATCAGGTCCAAAACTTGTCTCAATACTAGCAGTGTACAGTCACTTTCATAGGAAATATATGCTCATAAAATTCAACATCTCTTGATTCTTTATATGAACAAAAATCAGATGCATATGAGTTTATATGTAGCACCATTAAAGCCAACAAAAAATATCACTTATACACATATTCAAATATGCATACAAAAAGTTAACTAACGACTACACATATATATTAAAGATACTTGTTGAAAGATATCATATCTCACTCGAGCATATTATCAAACAAGTTGCAAGCACATCTTGCATTATATACTCTTACATAAATATCACATGTATCATCACAAATAAATTAAAAATAATCATTTATGCTCAATCTCCGTACACAGATATATATTTGTCTAATACACAAAATTCAACTTTAGAATGTTGGGGATATGTATGTAGTCACAATGGGTAAACAAAATGTTGAGCAGATTATCACAAATTCATATCATACGAGAAATTCAAAACAAATTAATCAGACATTATATATCAACAATTAGATAAAAACTTTAATCAAATGCTCTAGATTATATCCATTCCAAACATGTCTCACACGAAGAATAATAAGAATAGGGAGAGAATCAAAGAACATGTGAAGAATGAAGATAACTCATCTGAATGAACGTCGTGGCGTGAACTTAATCACTGCGCTAAAGTTGAATTTGCCCCGCTACATACACACGGACTCATGACAATCAACCTCCAGCGTTACACGACATCTGTCTCACTGGTGTAGTACAGGGAAACAGATTGAGAACTCCCTTGATCATTGCCCATAAACTTGTTTATATAAAATATATGAGACTACTATTTTATTCTCTTCTCCAAAAAACATTAGAGGAGAAAACCTCTTTCAGAACTTGCAACTGCCGAGCTAGACAGTCAAAGGCCACTAGTTTTTTTTTTTAAAGAATAAGTTGAGAAAATAAAAGGTCTCACACATCAATTAAAACATAATACTTTTTTCTTTTAAAACAAACAAATATTTGGAATATTATTATTAAAAATTCCAACAACCTCTTCTTTAAACCCACTTATTTCACATATGAGTCTTAGAAATACAATTAAGCAAGCAATATAATTATGTCTCTTCTTCCACTCTACAAACATGACAGATATGATCTTCATCTGGCATACGCTTATTTAACCCTCTCCCTCTCATCATGGGCAAAACTCCTTGAATTTATTCCAAACATACGGCGATATTGATGAACAAGGAGTAGCAATATCATAAATTCATAATCCCTTACTTCAAAGATAGGTCGACAAGGCTGATGAAACATAATAGTCATCATTCTTCTTCAGATCCCAACATAAAGAATCATCTAGAAGTCTCATTTTAATTAGGATACTCAAAATACGCTCTCTTTCGAACGGGAGAAAAAACTTATTGATAAGTTGGATATTCTAACTAGCTGGGATAAGATGGATCAAATCACATACATACCTTGAGATCTTCACTTGCATTTCTAGAAGGAGAGATTATTTTCCGCGTTTGAGTGCCAGGAATCCATAGACTTGACCATTCGGATATGTTTAACCCATCACCTACTGTAACACCCCTATTTCGAATATATCAAAAATACCATAAATCACCAAAATATATCATGACAACTGAATTTATTATGAAAACTCCACAATTCAAAAGATTTTCAAACCCCAAATAAATCTTTGACTTAAACAACTTCTAGTAAAGTCACTGTGGCACAAGTTACAATGAAACTCCATTGCACTACTTTGAAAATGAAATACTAAAATAAGCTGAGTCCATAGCGTCATCTAGGAAGAAGGACAAGACATCTCTCATCACACATTCCCATGATCCCCTTGAAAACCTGCCGTGAAGAAAGAAACGGCGTGAGCCAAATGCCCAGTACGGATGAATAAAATGAATCGAATATATTTATATGCTCTGAATAATCACAACTCAACAACAATATTAAAGAACGAAATGCAAATGTAAGATGAAGATAGGAGAGCTCAAATAAAGATGTATCAAAAGAAGTGAATACTTAACCGAATCAAATCAACTGAATAATCAAATGACTAACTGAGCAAATATACCGAATCATCAAATTTATTCACACATCAGAAGGTTATTATAACCTCATGTCATATTGACAACAAAGCCACGTAGGCACATACAATGGACCTGCAGAATCCAATTGTATAACAAAAGTAGAATGAGTGTATGGCACAAACAACTTCATCTACTAACTGAATATCACTGAACAAATATTCTAGGGTCGACCCATACGCCTCCTACAAATATTAACTGAAGCTCACCCACGAGCTAAACTGAAGCTAGTTGAAGCTCACCCACGAGCTACATATAATTCTGAACAAAAGGAGACGTCGTGACTAATCACACCGCCACGATGGTGTCACGTCATTAGTGCCACAATGACATGCCTGTGGTACCCCCACAGGTGGTTATACTCGGTATAAAATTTCTGAAGTGTTGTCCATGACGAACACTTAAACAAATCTCAATCACAATTGAATATTTAGGGGCAGAACTTAGAACTCAAATACCACTGGTACATTAACAAAATTTGAGCTTGATATCAACTAAATATTATAGATAATTTAATAAGCTTTCTAAATTGACGAAGCTCTCGAAAAACAGAATTATAACGAATAAGTTATGGCCAAAATACTTTAGAGTTTCCAAACTAACACCCCTGCTGTCCAGAAAATTTAAAAGACAAATTACACCACTATAAAGGATGGCTTTAACATGATTCCACCTGATTCATTAAGAGGGTTTTAAGAGCTTTCAAAATTGTATAATTTGATGGAAAACGAATGCAAAACGAGTAAGTTATGAGCAAAACAATGTGTAAACATAAAACAGGGCAGATTTATAAAATAGCTTTGAACTTAAGATGTCAACTGATTTAGCTGGACATGATAACCAAGAAAATACAGAGGACTTTAAGAGCTTTCTAAATTGACCAAATTCATGCAAAACGGACTTATAACGAACACGTTATGAGCAAAACAAAACGTAACAATAAATCTGTCCAGGATTCTTTAAAACAGTTTTTACCCCATGAAAACAACCAAAACAAGGTCTGAGTATAGCTACAAAAATATAGATGTTTCCATGATGTTTCCGTATTGACTAAAATCGATTAATTTGGAGTTATAACGAACAAATTATGACCCAAACAAGTCATAACAGCAAATCTGTCCAGATTTCACAAAAGTGGTTTTTACCCTATGTTGGCAATCCCAAACATAGTCTGATTTCACTATACAAATATAGAGGGTTCTATTAACTTCTTATATTAACTGACTTTACACAATTCGGACTTGTAACGAAGGAGTTATGACCAATACAAAATACAACCCCAAATCTGAAAATTATACAACTAACATGTATACCCCATGTATTGCAACAGAACCCAAATCTTAATTTGAGAGATTTCAGAAGTGATGAAGAAGAAGGCGAAATCCGTACCTTATCACAATTAAGAACTTACGCAAAGGCAATAGGCAAGGTATAATCTCCTCTCTATCAGACTACTCGTAAGCGTTGTACACGTTTATCTTTTCTTCTCCAAGATCCAATGGTAGAACTGATCTCTCTGATATGGAGAATAAGAAACGTATATTTGAATTATGCCTTATGTTACTAATGGGCTAATATTATTATTGGGTTATATTATATAATTATTGGGCTGGTATAAAAAGTAATACGGGGGCCCAAAAAAAAAGATAATATATTTATATAAATATACGGGATATTACATCTCTACCCCCTTAAAAATAGATTTCGTCCCCGAAATCTCCTAGCTAAATTTATTACCTGAATTTTGAATAGGTGTGGTTATTTCTCATGGATATACTACTCCAACCCCCATGTAACTCCACGTTCATAATGATCTTTCCATAACGCTTTAACGAATGGAACAGTCCTTCTTCTCATGACTCTCTCTTGATAATCTTGAATAGCTTCAACTTATACTTCATACCATAAATTCTCTTTAATCTTGTGTACTAGATACTGAACCACATATTATGAGTCATGATTGTAATCTTTCAAAACTAACACATGTAACACATTATGCACATGAGATAATTGTGGTGGTAATGGTACCCTATAATAAACCTTTTTTTATCCTCTCTATAACATCAAGAAGACAGACATATTTTGGGCACAATTATTCTTTATCCAAACGTGTAATACCATTGCAGGGAAACAACTTTAAGAACAAACGATCATCGATTTTACATCAATCATTTTTTTTTGCATAATACATTTTTCTTCTTGGGATGCGTTAAGCTCCTTTATCATTCACAGATTTCTCCTTAGTGACCCTGACCAACTTTGATCCTTCAATGACTCTTTCTTCACACTCATTTTAACAAGTTGTTGCTCTAAACCTTCTACTATATAAGGCCCCAAATTTTAATATGCAAATACTCAATTGTCCAATATTATTATATGTAAACTTAACTTCCCATCAGTTTGTGAATGCAAATTGAACTATGATTAAGTCTCATACCGCAAGTTCAATGAACTCCTTTTTAAAACTGCGATTTAAACCTTGTATCTTTGTTGGAAACTATCGGAACATCCACATAATGAATTCTAACAATATCCCTCTACATAAAAATTATACTAAATCATGAAGTAAAGGACTCTTCCTAAGAAGTAAGACATGATTTGATAGACCCCGACTCATATGACATCATTCTTTCTAATAGTTCTTGACAACTGAGTCACAGAATAATAGTAATGTTTCCCCACTTCCAGTATGAAATATCCAAGTACTTTAATAGTCCACTGAGTGTTTATTGTTCTATATTTACTTGTTGGCATGTAAGAGCTCAAATAAAGATGTATCAAAAGAAGTGAATACTTAACCGAATCAAATCAATTGAATAATCAAATGACTAACTGAGCAAATATACCGAATCATCAAATTTATTCACACATCAGAAGGTTATTATAACCTCATGTCATATTGACAACAAAGCCACGTAGGCACATACAATGGACCTGTAGAATCCAATTGTATAACAAAAGTAGAATGAGTGTATGGCACAAACAACTTCATCTACTAACTGAATATCACTGAACAAATATTCTAGGGTCGACCCATACGCCTCCTACAAATATTAACTGAAGCTCACCCACGAGCTAAACTGAAGCTAGCTGAAGCTCACCCACGAGCTACATATAATTCTGAACAAAAGGAGACGTCGTGACTAATCACACCGCCACGATGGTGTCACGTCATTAGTGCCACAATGACATGCCTGTGGTACCCCTACAGGTGGTTATACTCGGTATAAAATTTCTGAAGTGTTGTCCATGACGAACACTTAAACAAATCTCAATCACAATTGAATATTTAGGGGCAGAACTTAGAACTCAAATACCACTGGTACATTAACAAAATTTGAGCTTGATATCAACTAAATATTATAGATAATTTAATAAGCTTTCTAAATTGACGAAGCTCTCGAAAAACAGAATTATAACGAATAAGTTATGGCCAAAATACTTTAGAGTTTCCAAACTAACACCCCTGCTGTCCAGAAAATTTAAAAGACAAATTACACCACTATAAAGGATGACTTTAACATGATTCCACCTGATTCATTAAGAGGGTTTTAAGAGCTTTCAAAATTGTATAATTTGATGGAAAACGAATGCAAAACGAGTAAGTTATGAGCAAAACAATGTGTAAACATAAAACAGGGCAGATTTATAAAATAGCTTTGAACTTAAGATGTCAACTGATTTAGCTGGACATGATAACCAAGAAAATACAGAGGACTTTAAGAGCTTTCTAAATTGACCAAATTCATGCAAAACGGACTTATAACGAACACGTTATGAGCAAAACAAAACGTAACAATAAATCTGTCCAGGATTCTTTAAAACAGTTTTTACCCCATGAAAACAACCAAAACAAAGTCTGAGTATAGCTACAAAAATATAGATGTTTCCATGATATTTCCGTATTGACTAAAATCGATTAATTTGGAGTTATAACGAACAAATTATGACCCAAACAAGTCATAATAGCAAATCTGTCCAGATTTCACAAAAGTGGTTTTTACCCTATGTTGGCAATCCCAAACATAGTCTGATTTCACTATACAAATATAGAGGGTTCTATTAACTTCTTATATTAACTGACTTTACACAATTCGGACTTGTAACGAAGGAGTTATGACCAATACAAAATACAACCCCAAATCTGAAAATTATACAACTAACATGTATACCCCATGTATTGCAACAGAACCCAAATCTTAATTTGAGAGATTTCAGAAGTGATGAAGAAGAAGGCGAAATCCGTACCTTATCACAATTAAGAACTTACACAAAGGCAATAGGCAAGGTATAATCTCCTCTCTATCAGACTACTCGTAAGCGTTGCACACGTTTATCTTTTCTTCTCCAAGATCCAATGGTAGAACTGATCTCTCTGATATGGAGAATAAGAAACGTATATTTGAATTAGGGCTTATGTTACTAATGGGCTAATATTATTATTGGGTTATATTATATAATTATTGGACTGGTATAAAAAGTAATACGGGGGCCCAAAAAAAAAAGATAATATATTTATATAAATATACGGGATATTACACCTACCCTCCACCTTATATTTCTTCGCACCACCCATTTCACTCCCCCAGATGCCACATCAAGTGTAACTTGGGTTACTGCTTAACTTCAAACTTGAGTAGTCTCCATCAACACAATAACGAGTTTTTATAAATCTAGCTTCCAGGCTGTTAAGAATTTGCATCAATCTCTAAGCTTGTTTACCCAAAAGTGATGCATTAAACAATTTAAAATCTCAAAAACGCAAACCCCTGTTACCTTAGGCGTACACATACACTTCCAGAGTTCCAGACTTCTAGGCTATTCAATGATTTTTTTTACCCTTTCATTGTCCCTACCAAAAATTTGACACCAAAGAACGCAACCCTCAGGCCAGTATCCTGAGATTATTATATCATTTTCTATATGAAATCGAATGACACTTTTGTTAATATAGAGTCCATCCCCTAAACTAATAAAATTTCTTTTAAAATCAGGGTACTACATGAGGTCATCCTCAGGTACATCAAGCTTCAATACATCATAGAATTTGTCTCCCGTCATACATTGAACCTGATTACAAGGCATTGTACTTCTGTACTGATGTAGCTTTCTTTCATGTCCTGCACCTAATTTCATATAAGCAATTCTTCTTTTTCCATGATCTACAGAGTTCGTTAACCTGATCTCATCAAAGTCAAATGAAGTTTGTAGCCGAGAAGATAAAAGAACAATGGCACCGAAGCATGTGCTAAAAAGCTTTAAAGGTTATTAACTTCATTCTATATGGTTACTCGTATACCATGTGCATTACAGGAATGTTCTAAAATTTTCAGTGCTTACGGTGTATGACCCAAAATCGTTTAATCGAATTTATATACAACTGTGAGTATGTACTCACTAGCAAGTTTATGATATTTTTCTCTTTGCTTTTAATGTCCTTGCCTCTCATTCATATGTGATAATGTCTACATTTTTGTGAGCAAGATGCAAGAATTTTCCCACGGAGAATCATATTTTCATAGTATTAGTTGCAATCTACTATTCATGTCAAATGTTGGTTACAATATTATCCCGACCTTAGACAAAACCAAAAAGATGCTATACCGTATTGGATTGAACCCAAAAAATTATGCATCACATGTAACATATATTTGTATAGTATGCGATTGTCAGTGCCAGCAGAATCCACTCAAATATAATTCAATTTCGATTAAAAGATGACACTAGATAACATTTTTATTTTGATCAAGAGCTGACACTTGTAAAATAAAGTTGCATGGTTTAGGAGAAAACAACAATTTAGCCTCTTACATATTCCTAGGTTGCCACATTGGACACTTTGGACTATAGTGGTTGGACACAACCTTTGAGTTTAAAAGATCTAGTATTGGCGCCATCTTCACAGAACGAGGAGTCTTGTACTGGCTCATTGAAGCACCCATGCTAATGAGATAGTCCATCAGTTTATTGAAAGTACCTCTTTCTACTATCTTGATCTCAAGTGGACCAATGGAATTATCAGCTACACGACCTTGTCGATACACACTGTTGAGTGACTCTTCAATGGAAAGACAACAATCCTCGAAAACAGATGGGGAAACCGTTTGGATTGTATTTGTTGATCCATTATTATGCACAATATATTCCAAGAATATGACATAATGTCCTGGAACTGTGCTTTTGTCTGCATGGGAAGTATAGTCAACTAAATTTGCATTAAGTGACCTTAAATTGTTGATTACCGCTTTCTCTACTGCACTTTGCAGCTCAGCTTCATCCGTTTTGTCAGCCTCTATGCTTAGAGCAACATTTTTCCGACAGATGAAGTTGAACTGGGGAGCCTTATTCTTGAATCCAGCAACTCGTAGGATATCTCCCACTCTATATCTATAAAGCCCTGCAAATTTTAAACAATAATAGTGATAATAGCACAAATATCTGATAAAGAGCTATCAATTAGATGAAGTAATTGTTTTCTCCATTTTCCAGAACAAACTTACCAGCATAGGTAGTGACCACAAGCTCGTATTCTTTTCCAAGCTTAATGTCAACAAGATCCACCAATTCTTGTTGCTCTTTCTCGTTGAGTGAATATCTTGCCACTGTATCGGAACTTGTATCACCAACCATTTTGTTCCGTTGCACAGGCAAGAATTCAAAAAAAGCCAGGGTTGGAATTAGGGTATAGGAAACTTCCCTAGGCTTGCTAAGAGGGTTAAGATTTACACCAAAATAAGCCTCTGACGAAGCAAAAACTAGGCTCACAAGAGGTAATCCATTGCTATAATATTCAAGAGTTGGTATATAACTTGTCATGGTCCCTGTCACTATAGCCTCAATGCACTTTGTACTAGGCCACAACCTTGTTACAATCCCTTTCCACGGCTTCTTACTACATTCAAACTCAATAAAATCTGCTAAAATTGGGTCAGGTTTAAGAATTTTCATTACTGATTCTCTCACCAATTGGTCCGTGATTTGAGGGTTAAGAGTTCCTGTCCTAATATCATTACATAGTACCGGCCAGTTGTTTTCAAGAAACTGAATGGCCCGGATCAAAACAGA
This sequence comes from Oenanthe sinensis, assembly GCA_028671895.1. NCBI lineage: Eukaryota > Viridiplantae > Streptophyta > Magnoliopsida > Apiales > Apiaceae > Oenanthe > Oenanthe sinensis. The sequence continues at coordinate 27,764,276 of CM053799.1, read as the reverse complement.
ACCAAATATGGTTCCGACTCGAACCACTTCTTTTTGGAGACATAATCCACATAGCATCTGTGAGTACATACTTTGGTAATTGTCTTGACAGAGAATAGTTTCGTTTGGGCTTGTGTAATTTGTATACGGATCATTTCCGATAGACCTGTTTATAAAATGTGTACTTTTGTAGTAACTTGTCACCGCTGTACGAGCCAGTAGGCCACTAGGAGTCTTGGACTCTGATTTTATGAAAAAGAAAGTCATTGCTTTCCCTTGGTCTAAACCTGGCATATACTGATTCATTATAGGCATCAAGAGGCCATAGAAAAATGACTTCCTATCAAGCTCTTCTTCAATAGTTGGTATCAGTTTTCTCTCTCCTCCAGATGTGCCAGAGCTGCACAAGAACAAACAAACAAATGACGATCAGAAACCACAACCTACTAAGAATTTCACTTACTGCAAAAAAAAAGAGAATTATGTTGTGAGGATCGTCACTGTGTTTTTAGGAATTGTGGCTGCGAAAGAGTTTTGTTGCAAAAAGACAGGTGAAACAAAATAATTTTTCTTGCAATAATTTGTGGCAAAATGTTAACATAGAAATCTTCACAAAGTGCTATGGAAATTTAGAGCAATAAATTTTTCATGAGCACAAAAAGGAGTATCGCTAAGATCTGGAACGAGTAATGCTATGTATTCATTTAAATGCATTTGAATTTGAGTGCCTTACGTTTTTCTTGTATCTATAAATATGTATATATTTTGATTGTTTGATGCAGTTGAGCTGTTGATTTAGACAAGCTAGCGAGGCAAAAGTGGAGGAGCTCATGTTGGAAATAGGATAAAGCTACATAAAAAGAACGAGTTTCTTGGAGTACCAACCTTGTCAAGAACTCTGAGATGGGATGAGAACATAGTATGGGAGATTTATCACCATTAGCAATTCGGTTGATATCCGGTTGAATATCCTCATAAGTGATGACAGGCACAAATTTCTTGAAACTATTGGTGTCAGTGCATCCGCCAAGGCCATGACGCTGCAAATACTCAACACCTGCATTTCGAGTTAGTATTTCAGCAAGAACTTGCTTCTGAACTTCATCTGCATTAGCAGTCACATACTCAAGAAACTCAAGAGCCTTCTTTTCTTTCTCCATTACCACATGACTACCCTCCATCTTAAACTAATTGCTTTTTTGAAGTTCAATTACTTATTATTTTCTATCTTTCTTTTAAATGTAAAATATGATTGATAACTGATAAAGATAAGTATGTTCTTATAGTGAAGATATATTTTTGTTGTGATACAGTTTTCTTTGATCATCTTTTCTATGTTTAGCAACTTTTCTTGTCAGCAAATGTTTCTTTTTATTATCATGATAAGGATCATACTTGTGACTTGTCCTTTCAAGTATATATTGTATATAGAATAGGGTCCGGTTCCATGCCAAGTTATAATTTTTTGCGGATAGGTTTAACATGAATTTTTTTTATGAATTCAGAGGGACACGTCATTTATCAATGTTTTTTATCGTTGTTTTCTAAGATTTTTTTTATCCGCGAAAAATTATGACGGATATATGGTTACCAACATTCACTTTCGCTTTGTCAAGAACCAACTTCTTTCGCTTTCACCCGTTAAGGACCAATTTCTTTCGCTTTCGCTTTCGCCTGTCAAGGATCAACTTCTTAATTGTGATAGACGTGTGCTGTCACTCAAACATAATTCAAGACGTGTGTTGTCACTCAAACATAATTCAAAAATTGCTGCCACATTGATGTCATAAATATGTGTATAACTGTTTAGAAACCAAAAAAATAAAGTAAAATAAAATAATATTACGGTAGAGGATTACTTTGACCAACCCGCTAAATACAAGAAAGAGAACGTCAAATATAGTCTAGCTGATAATTTATTTCCATGTATAATGTAAGGGTATTCGAGATAGTGCAGGTTGAGCGACCGTACTGAGACAGAAATTTAGAAATTTTGCACAGGGTCCCGAAACACCCCGGCACATAATGTCCTGAAACTGTTATGCAGTATAATCAACTAAATTCGCATTAAGTGGCTTTCAAATGGTTGATATCAGCTCTCACTACTGCGCTAAGTAGCTAAGATTCATTAGTTTTGTCAGCATCTATGGTAAGAGCAACATTTTTCCACAAATGAAGTTGCTCTGGGGAGCCTTGTTGTTTTTGCATCCAGCAACTATTAGCAAATCTCCCACTCTATATCTATAAAGCCCTGCTAATTATAAAAAAAGTGTCATAACAGAAAATAATATGTGATAGAGAATGATCTAGGGCTTGTGTGTTTTACAACTTAACCAATCTAACTACTATTATGATTTTTTACTGAGGTTGGCAGTTTTTATTTACAACGAAGTCTCAAAGTTTTGAAGTTTTAGGAGATGTATGTCACATCATCACAAATTGAAACTGGATGCAGTAATGTTGTTTTTGCTGAGTAAACTTACCAGCGCAGGTACTGACAACAGGTTCGGACTCTTCTCCAATTTTAATATCAACAGGATCTCAACAAGTTCTTGTTGTCCCTTCTCATTGATCGGAAATCTTGCTGTAGGACTGGAATTTGTATCACCAACCATATTATTTTGTCACATAGGCAAAAATTCAAAAAAGGCAATGGTTGAAATGAGGGTATAGGAGACTTCACTAGGCTTGCAAAGAGGACTAAGGTCAAGACCAAAACAACATTCTGAAGAAGCATAAACAGAGCTAACCAGAGGGTTAAGAGTTCTCTCACTGATTGGGTTGTGATTTCAGGCTAAGAGTTCCTGTCTGAATAATGTCAATACATAATACTGGCCAATTGGTTTCAAGAAACTGAATGGCCCGGATGAAGATGGAATCATATGGAGCACCGACTTGAACTACTTCTTTGCGGAGACATAAATTCATCATCCACATAGCATTTATGAGTACATACTTTGGTAGTTGTCTAGGAAAAGAATGGTTTCACTTGTGCCAGTGTGGTTTACTATTTGTGTATTTTTGTAGCAACTTGTTAAGACTGTACGAGCCAATATGCCACCAGGAGTCGTGGACTCTGATTTTAGGAATCCAAAGTCGATTTTAGGAATCCAAAGTCTACTGAATGATTGACAATCTGTTACGTACATATGGTATATGATAACTTGGAAGCTGGTGAGTGAAACCATCTGCTTATCAATTAGAATGATAATGAAGTTCTCGTGGTGGATGTCGATAGATTGGTTGAAGTCCGTCCAACCCTACCAAGAAAGTCCGGATCAGACCAATTTGGTAATATAAAGTCCAAATAGGACCACCCATTTGTTATTGGTCTCCGTGCTCCTCATGCTGCAGCCCTAGTCCTCAACGAGGAAATTGATCAATCCTCAATTCTGAATAAAGAAAATCACACAGGGACCAGCTGTATAAGTGTCAGCCTTAGGCCGTACATAGTCAAGATTCAATTCAGCAGATACTGTGTCGAGCAGGATTCACAATTAACTGTATTTTTGGATCATTTTTTTATTTCATTTGATTTGTCAAGTTAAGAACTTGAATTTCTATTTGTATCATATGTTGTTTCATGAATTTGCTTGTTATTTATTAGGGAAAACAAATTAAAAAGTCCTCAAACTATACAACTTTTTGGGCTTAAATTCTTAAATAATTTTTTTTAATAATTATTTATTGGGATTGCCCTGCCCATTTCTTGTAAGCTTTAAACCTTTTTATGGCTCAACAGATTTCTGTTTTTTGGCTTCCCTTTTAATCATTCATTTGTCGCAAGGTATTTTAAAATAATTTTCGGAATAAAGGTTCATCTTTCTAAAACAGAAACACACATGATACAAAGTACTTGTAAATCTGTTATGATTGGCATGACAATATTGCAAAAGAAAGCGAAACCATATATTTAATACAAATCTGTCTTTCGATAATGCCCAGAGAAACTTAAGAGAAAAATTTGTACGTTTTCGCTTGAATTATGATCTGCCTTAGCCCTCCAATTGGCGATAAAATCATCAGTAGAACTCCCATAATAATGCAAATCTGGTATTCACGATTTCAAGTCAAACAAATCATCAGTAAGACTCAGATAATAATGCAAATCTGGTATTCATGATTTAAGTCAAACAAAATGAGACCCAAGTTCGAGGTATACGGAACAAAATGAGAACTTTGCGAAAAAGACAAAAAGTTATGTTGTACATACCCAGTTGGTAAACCAAGAGAGGCTGAATTTCTTTGGTTTATAGATAGCAAGCCACATAACACAGGGAAGCTAAAATAAAAACATAAGTTTAGAGGGTTAAGATAGGTATATTTTTTTAATTTTCGGAGCTAATAGACCAGTGGTGTTGGATAACGGAAAAGGAAGAGTTGCTTACGAAGTATGTGGTTGGGGCGAAGGCGAATCCTCCAAAAAATCCTAGAAGACCACCGAAGAAAGGGAAACAAATGCCAACGAACATGGTAAAAGCTGAAAGAAAGAAAAATCGTATTCAATCTCAAAACCAAGAATCCTACTTGCAAATATATGACCATGTTACCTACCAACATATAGATTTCTTGAAATAAAGCGTAATGTGAAACTTGGTGTAAAATTCAATTTCTTGACCAGCACTGTCTCGATCATATCAAATACTGGCATTGCATAGATCTGATAAGGATAAACAAGAAAAGTCAATGAGTTTCAAATCATGTAAGTGAGACACTGATCATACTAATTCATATCTTGTAACTATTTAGCTACCTGATAGCTTCCAATAACATGTAAAACAACAAACATATTGGCCATAGCAATTAGCCACGTAGGGTTGTTTAAGCTGATGAGGATATTATCTGAAACTGCATTTCCAAACATCCAATATCCTATTAGAGCAACAGGGAAGTAGCACAATGCCACAACTATGTAGGCCACAATCACTCCCTTCCACATTGGACCCTTGGATGGCTTCTCTGGGGTAGAAGGGATGGTTGCTTGAATCTCCAATACCACATTGTGTCCAGCATATGCAAAAGCAACATCTCCTAGTGCACTGAGGAAGCCAAAAAATTTCCCAGAGGTAGACTTGGCTTTGTAAGAATAATCCACATCTGGTTGAACTCCCTTCTTAACAGAGGCTGTCCAAGCAATAGTAGAGTAACTGTGGATCAAATAAATCAAGCCAAACAATTTAGTCGTTCTCAATTTTCAATTATTAGGTCAGGAAGGTGTAGGGGTGTTAAATCACTCTGCGTGTTTGGCTTAAAAGGCTTTGGGACATCAAGGTTTTCTTTTTTGCCTAGTAAAACTTCATGTAGATTACTTAACTATACGTGAACAGTGGTCCAAGAGAAGCATATTAATGGGCGTTGTAGAAATTGAACCAGACAAGCGGCATCTTCTATTGTTTGTATATTTTTAATTAGTTTGGTCTTTCTACTTGTGATTTTGAGGAAGAATACTATACCTTAAGGACATGATTGCTGCAACCAAAGACACCCAAGTAATGGAATTGAAGTTGGGGAGATGGGATAGGACAAAATGGACAGACGCAAATATAATAATGAAGTAAGTCAGTTTGATATCTTTACAATCCTCTTTGCAGACTACATTATGGAATTTCTGCAGAGATTTTCCTCCGGTGACCATGTAGACAATGGTCACACCAACTTCAACTATTAGCTGTTGAGGCACCACAATGTAGAGACCAAGTTTTTCTCCGAAAGCATACTGGCCTAGCTCATGGTACCTGTCAAAACGCTTTCCAGGAACCATTTCATGCATCTCTACCATTTGCCACAATGTATATAATGTGACAACCCAGGATATCACTAGTACAGCTACACCAGGACCCCTGAACATTAACGACAACAATTACTGTGACATATGAATACCTTCATCATAAGGATATTTTATATCTAGCTCGTAGAATATTCAAGCTAGAGCTAACAATTCCTGAAATTCATGAAATTTGTACCCTGTACATTGGCGCTGGAAAGTTTAGTTCCTGTGGACCTTTCTTCTTTCTTTTCAGTCAAGAAAATAAGTTAAATGATAACAGAACTTGATTCAAACACAGAAATGAGCAATTTATGAAACAAAACTAGGCATATATTATTTTGAGGATCTTACGGAAGCTAGAATATATACATTTTTGTTATTATACGGAAAATCTTATGACTTAATATTTAGTGAAGGCACAATTCAATTATGTCATCAGTGGACCATTTGTTCCAGATAATGTTAGAAATATGTACCATCCGAGTTCTGACAGGGCATACGGCAGGCTTAGAACTCCAGCTCCAACCATGGCAGTGACATTGTGGAATGCTGAGTACCACCACTTTCCTTCCCTTGACGATGTTATCGGAAGCCAATCATCTATGGCCTTCTGTTTTGCAGTCCGTAGATCAACCTGTAAAAATTTATTAACTTAAAGTGAATCTATATCAGGAAATTAATATCAGAAAAGAAAAGAGAAAGATATCTACATACTCAAGTGACTAATTATGAGAAAAAGGAACTTGAGGTTGAACTCAGGAAATTTACTAAGACAATAGGGTGTTTTAGTATAATTTTTTATGGCAAATTTGTAATTATACATAATATTCTGAAATTATAGTAGCATCCTCGTTTTTTAACATTAGATTTGAGTATAACCTCAGGGACATTAGATTTGAGTATAACCTCAGGGAAATTATGTGAGGTCGACCTCAGGATCTCAATCTCTATATTTGGTGTTGTAATTATTTTTAATTTATAATTAAGATATCAGCGTTGGTAATTTGAAGAAAAAATAAAACAAACAGAGAAAGAAACAAAATAATACAAAAAAATATCATCAAGTAATTGTATAAATTATATATATTATAGGAATCTACTATAGTTTGAAGTAGATTAGAGAGCAAAAAGTGGTAAAATAAGGGGTCTAGGATGCTGGCAGCTAGTAAGTAGTAAATCCTAAGACAACTACTTCATGCCTTGGGATGCATGTAATATCTGGCCCGTTGGATGCATGTAATATCTGGCCCGTTTATGTGTTATGTTCTAGTATACACAGAGAGGGAGGGAGGGAGGGAGGGAGGGAGGGAGACAGACAGACAGAGAGAGTTACATTGTTATTGTCGTTCTGGGGATGATGCTGGGGAACCATGGGGGCTCAGGATCAGCCGACAGAATTATACGAAAAACAGGACACTAGGGCAGAAATGCAACAACGAACAGAGCAGCAAGTTTACCTTTTGAACCCACACGCTTTTTACCTTGTGCGCATAGCTTTTTATATAGGACGGTATAATTAGTAAAGATACGACGGAATAATTACTTTAACATCACTTCGTGATTTCTGGTAGTAAAAATGGATAGCGTACTATCTATATTTTTTTTGACGTAGATAAATTGTATCGAGATACAATAATTTCAATTTTTTTACTAAATAAGGGATGATATATGATTTATTTTGATTCTGACGCGGGCTCTCATATTATTTGAAATTTTTTTAATTACAGAATAATTTTTAGGACAATTTTTGGAATTACTAACATTTCATTTAAAATACATATTTTCTTGTTATATAAATATGAAATATAGAAAAATATTATCTATTTTAGAATTAAAATATATTATTTCCTTGTTATACAAAAATTAATATAGAAAAAAATATTATAATTTATAGCTTTCTTCCCATAAATATATTACTTACATGCAAAATAATATTTTCGTATACTACAAATCATCTGAGTAATTTTTACAGTAAGTGTCATTGAATACGTAATCAAAACGTTTTTATATATATTTTTTTAACTTAAATGACGTTTTAATAGACGCATTTAGAGCATTTTCGAAAACTTCTCTATATTTCTCTTAATTTCAAATTTAAGGTGGGTATATAAAAAATGTTGTTCTAACATATTTTTAGTGTTTCTTTAAATTATCAAGACTCATTTTTTCCTTTTCACTTTTAAGAATTTCATTCCCACTTCTAATTAATATTATATAATATATTTATAAAAACAATTTCTTTTTCTCTCCATTTAGTTTATACTTTAATATTTCTATCTGGACAAACAAATAGGAAGGCTTTTCACTATTCCTTTTCAGAGAAGGTTGCTCATCAATTGATTAAACAAAAAATATAAAAAATATTGTGGGATATTAAAACATCTTAAATCACTAGAAAATTAATATTTTATATTATATTTATAGAACAAACTAAAAACCTCTTGGAAGTTTTTATAGTTTAGAGTGTTAGGTAAGATAAGTATTGCAGAAGAGGGATTGAATGCAACTTGATTAATTATGGCTAATTCTTGCTAATAACAAACAAGAATAATAATTAACAAGTTATATGATGCAAACAAAAAATGCAGATAAATGAGACAGTGTTTTAAACTTCAAAAATAATTTTATTATTTTTGTTTTGCTACAATTGACTTGAAATGAATTTCAACTTCGATAGATACAATAACAATGAATTTGTTAATATTTCTATACTTGATAAAATGTAGCTCAGTTGCATAAGAGAAAGTACTTGTGAGATATGTGTATTTATACTGAAACACATATCCCATTTACATGTGCACTTTCCCTTGTTCCTAGAACAAAACTTGAAATAGAAACTTTACTTTTTCCATTCAAATTTGTTTTCATTCCATTTGTAGATAAAGCAGCTCTGAGATATGCAGAAATCTTTGACTCTTTGAACACGCTTTAACTTTTGCTTGTCTTCTCCCTAGTTGCAGTAGTAGACTTGACAGACTAGATAGAAATGTCCAAATTATTCCTTGTATTTTCACTATTTAGTCTGCTACATGAAACAGACTGTCAGCTTCACTAAAAGTTTACCGTCAACTTTTAGCTCCTCTATGGTGACAGTATATTCGGCTCCGCATACTTTGCTGTCAAGCTTGATAGTCTATTAAAACATACTGTCTCCAAAGCTGCTGTCAACTATCCCCTCTAATGTTGTTGTCAACTATTCCCGCCAAAGGTACTCTCAGTAAAACTTGTTGTCTTCAAATCTTCATTCTCCGCCAAGTTTACTATCAATGGAATAGTTGCTGTCAATAATACTTATGTCTTTAAATCTTCATTGTCCACCAAGTTTACTGTCAATGGAATAGTTGTTGTCGTCTGTTCCAATTGTGCTGTCACTTGTAATGTACTGTCATAGGCTTGAGTACTTGAAATGTTTGTTATTTCCCAAAACTAAGCCAATATTTATAGAAAGGGGGGGGGGTGTTGAATACAAATATTAAAACTTTTTGCTTCTTTTAATATTTGTTACTGATGTTTGAGAATTAGAGAGAATATGTTTGAACAACTTAAATTGAAAATAAAATATGAATAAAGATATTTAAAATTACTGATGGATTGGTTTTTCCATAAGTGTATATTTTTACTCAATGTTCCTAGGTTAAAACAAACCTAACTTCATTTTTACAAGGTTAGAAAATAAATCAACTGTTCTTACAAAGTGCTCAACGGCTGAACAGTTGATTCAAGAAATATTGTCTAACTTGTATATATTTCTAACAATTCTACCACACTTGTTTATATACCACTAGTGTGCTTTTACAATTCTTATTCTAGGATTGTTTCTACCTACCTTCTTTTTACCTTTTTCCATTTTAGAAAAAGGTTTGAAAGACAGCTTCTGATTGAGTCTTCACAAGATATTTAAAATTACTGATGGATTGGTTTTTCCATAAGTGTATATTTTTACTCAATGTTCCTAGGTTAAAACAAACCTAACTTCATTTTTACAAGGTTAGAAAATAAATCAACTGTTCTTACAAAGTGCTCAACGGCTGAACAGTTGATTCAAGAAATATTGTCTAACTTGTATATATTTCTAACAATTCTACCACACTTGTTTATATACCACTAGTGTGCTTTTACAATTCTTATTCTAGGATTGTTTCTACCTACCTTCTTTTTACCTTTTTCCATTTTAGAAAAAGGTTTGAAAGACAGCTTCTGATTGAGTCTTCACAGCCATCCTAGACTGTCTTCCATAGGTGTGTTTTTGTCCTCTGGATCTACAACAGATTGTCTTTCTGAGTTGTCACAATCAATTGATAATTTGTTGTTAAGCATATCAATTGATCCTTCCTTTTATCCATCAACTGATATTCTACTTCGATTGATCTTTATATCCATCAATTGATAATTGATGACATATCGATTGATAAATATTATCAATCGATGGGTCTTCACATCAGTTGATGGTCTTCAATACTTGACTTATTTTTTCAATTGATCTTCTATCCATTGATACTTCAATATCAACTGATCATCCTTCACTTGTATAATTTCCTGTCTTCAAATAATTACAATTTGACAGTCTAAGTTATACATTAGTTGATGACCTATATCGATCGACCCTAACATCAATTGATAAGTATAATATCAATTGATTTACACCTTATCGATTGAAATAGACTAAGTACACCTATGCTACAATCCAAATTATCAGTTGATTTATAAAAACATTTCAACTGATAAATGGTTTCCTGATCAATTGATATTTATAACTTTCATATCAATTGATCAGTTACATCAATTAAAATTTCTATGATTCTAAGATTAATGTTATCATCAAATTACATGTAGATTCCTAACAATCGCCCCCTATTTGTGTCTGTGATATAAACAGGCATAAATCTACTTGATGATAACAAAACCCCTAATTATTTTCATTCATATAGAATCAAGAAATTTAAACAGCACTTTTGAATTTTGAAAGTACCAGTTTGATGAGTAACTTCTGCAAGCTACTTCATTGTCTTCACCATCTTCATAATCCAATTAGTTTCTCTTCCTTCTCTTCTCAGCATTTTCCTTTAATTGCCTTACGAAAGAACTCCTCAAAATTGCTTCATCTCTGTCAGCTTCTCCAAGTTGCCTCAAAAGGTAATGTATTTTTTCATCTGTGATTTTGTCCAGATATTTGCAGATATCAAAGAACTCTGTGTTGCCCTCCACATCTATAAAAATCATTGCATACTTTGGCTCCAACACTACCTTTTTGACTTGAGACTTCTATAGCTTAAGGGGTGAATCAGGTTCATCTTCTGTCTTTGATCTCCTTAACTTTGAAATTTGTTGTTGAATTTCTTGAGCAATCGTTATGTTGAGTTTGTACTTTCTGTTGAGTAGTGGAAGAATGGTTTTCAGAACATTGTAGCTTTTCTTCATTATCACCTTTGATGAATATGTGATTTTTGCTCCATTTTCATACTCCAACCTCATTGATTCTTCTTGGTTAGAGGTTGTAGGGTGAGTTCTTATTCCTATCAACCCTTTTTCACTTATGACTGGTATCCCTTTCATGTCATATCCTTCAATTGTAACCTCCTCCTTGATTTCTTCTTGTTTATCTTAGAGGTTTTCCTGAACCACTTTTTCTTGAGTAGAACTTGACTTTTTCTTAGCCATGGCTATTTTTCTCTTTTTTCTCAGTGGTTGTTCTACTAATTGATCTTCCATATTCCATTTCATTTCCATTTGCCTTGCAATTTCTTCATTCCCTTTTTCTCTTTTTGCAGCATCTGAAAATCCTGAGGAAATGGCTCCTTGAAGAAGCTTCTGACCAATTGGCTCCTTCTTCTTCTTTTCTTCTTCAATCATTATGGCTTTACCCTTTTTCTTCTCTTCAAGGGCTTTAAGATCAATTAGAAAGGCTTCTGCATTTGAATTGCTTTCTTTGGCAGCATTCTTTGCATTTTCATTTACTATTCTTGTCTGAGCAATGAACTCATCCAAGTTCCCTTTTTCTGCTGCTTCTGTCACTAACTCAGTGCTTTTCCTTAGATCTTCAATTCTTTTCCTTTCCCACTCAATCATTGATTGAGTTTCTCTTTCCCTAGAAATTCTTCTAGCTTCTATATCATCTTCAAATTTCTTGAATTCTTTCCTTTTCTATTCTAAGTTATCTTTGGGTGACTTAGATGACCTAAATGACTTTGAAGATTGTCGATCCCTGTTGCTCCCAGTTTTAGTAACCCCTCTTGTTGTTGAACCACCAATGCCACTTGAGTTACCAACACCTGAATCACCAACACCACCACTGCCTTTACCATCACCATCACCATCCTTCTTAGCATTCTCCCCCTTTTTGTTATCATCAATTAGAGGAGGTGGTGACATTCTGTCAAGAAACTTTTGAAGAATGGAAGCATGCAGACTCTGGCCTTTAATGATGTCATCCATCTTCTTTTCTAAAGACCCCACTCTTGTTTCCAGAGCTATAAAGTTCTTGGATTCCTTGAACAACTTGTCCTTGATTTGAACCATGGTATAATGAGGTAGCTTCTCATTTAACCTTCGTTCCAATGAATCCTTGTTAGAAGAGATAAAATCTTTGATAATCTCCAATTTTCTCTTCACTCCTATCACTGTGATCTTCTGAATTTTTAATGACTCCCTCATATAGTTAGCAATTCTCCTCTGATTTGGATCTTCAATTTCTCCTTCCACCATTGCCCTCCTATACTGAGAGAGAATCTCAGTTTCAGCAGTTTCTAAGGAACCATCAATTGTGCTCATCTATGGCTCCTTATCAGAATCTTCTTCTAATTCTTCAGGTGCCATATAACATGTATCTGTTGTATTGGCAATGCTTTCCTTGAGATTCCTAGTCCTTTGTTATGTATGCTCAATTCCCAAAAGTTGTTCTGCATCCCTATTACTTGAAGCAGCCAACCCTTGATATTATGGATCAGGATGAACGAAATTCTGTGGATCCAAGTCACCAGCATCAACTTCCTCTTCAATTTCCTTATCAATTCCACTCCCACTAGCTTCTGCATTTGATACTCCCCCTATCTCCTTGACTCTTTCCTCCTCTGATATCAAATCATTTTCCAACTCCTGTGCATATAAAAGAATTGTTTTATCTCACTCACTCATCTCTCTGTTTTGTATTAGGATCTCATCCTGGAATCTCACCTCTCCCTTACTCATATCCTGTGCACCTTCTAAGGTGGGGCCCTCAAGTGTTTCACTCTCATTCCTGGAAGAAATAGGAATGTCTTTACTCACTTCCTCTCCTTTTGTCAGGTTACAATCCTGCCTCTCACTCAACTCACTCATTCCTAAGAGTGTTTGTGCAACATCAATTGATGTAATGATGTTATCAGTTGAAGTGTTTGGGATATCCATCGATTGATGCATACCCATCGATTGATCTTGAGTATCGATCGATGGCTTATCAGTCGATGGCTGAATATCGATTGATGGAGTAGAAACAGTTGAGGTATTCATTTGAGAAGTAATATTTGAAATGACATAAGATATGGAATCCTGAATGTTATTCACTTGAACTAAGTCAATATTTGTAGAAGGGGGGGGGGGGGGGTTGAATACAAATATTAAAACTTTTTGGACTTTTAATGTTTGTTGATGAAGAATTCGAATAAGAGAAAATTAGTATGAACAATTGTTAAAACAGAAGTTGTAAAAATGAACAAGAGATTTAAAACTATTGATGGATTGGTGTTTCCATCAATATATAATTTTTGCTCAATGTTCCTAAGTTCAAAGAAACCTAGCTGGGAGTTACAAGGTTAGAAAATAAATCAACTGCTCTTACAAAGTGCTTTAACAGCTGAACAGTTGATTAAAAGATATTGTCTAACTTGTCTATTTTCTAACAATGCTACCACACTTGTTTATATAACACAAGTGTGCTTTTTACAATTCCTATTTTAGGATTGTTTCTACCTACCTTCATGTTACCTTTTTCCATTATAGAAAAAGGTTTGAAAGTCAGCTTCTGATTGAGTCTTCACAGCCATACTGGGATGTCTTCCATACGTGTGCTTTTGTCCTTTGGATCTTCAACTGATTGACCTTATGTGTTGTCACAATCAATTGATAATTTGCTGTTAAATATATCAATTGAACCTCCTCTTTATCCATCAACTGGTATTCTATTTCGATTGATCTTTTTATCCATCGATTGATAATTGATGACATATCGATTGATAAATGTTATCAATCGATGGGTCTTCACATCAGTTGATGGTCTTCAATACTTGACTTGGTTTCTTCGATTGATCTTCTATCCATTGATGCTTCAATATCAATTGATCATCCTTCACTTGTATAATTTTCCTGTCTTCAAATAATTACAATTTGACAGTCTAAGTTATACATCAGTTGATGACCTTTATCAATCGATTCTAATATCAATTGATAAGCATAATATCAATTGATTTACACCTTATCGATTGAAATAGACTAAGTACACCTATGCTACAATCCAAATTATCAGTTGATTAATATAAACACTTCAATTGATAAATGGTTTCCTGATCAATTGATATTTATAACTTTCATATCAATTGATCAGTTACATCAATTAAAATTTCTATGATTCTAAGATTAATGTTATCATCAAATTACATGAAGATTCCTAACAATCTCCCCCTATTTGTGTCTGTGCCATGAACATGCATAAATCTACTTGATGATAACAAAACCCCTAATTATTTTCATTTAGATAGAATCAAGAAATTTAATTAGCACTTTTAAGTTTTGAAAGTACCAGTTTGATGAGTAAACTCCTGCAAGCTGCTTTAATGTCTTCACCATCTTCACAATCGAATTAGTTTCTCTTCCTTCTCTTCTCAGCATTCTCCTTTAGTTGCCTTATGAAAGAATTCCTCAAAATTTCTTCATCTCTGTCAGTTTCTCTTAGTTGTCCCAAAAGGTAATGAATTTCTTCATCTGTGATCTTGTGCAGATATTTGTAGACATCAAAGTACTTTTTGTTGCCTTCCATATCTGTAAAGATCATTGCATACTTGGGCTCCAACACTACCTTTTTGACTTGAAACTTCCATAGCTTTAGAGGTGAGTCAGGTTCATCTTTTACCTTCAATCTCCTTAGCCTTGAAATTTGTTGTTGGATTTCTTGAGCAATTGTTATGTTGAGCTTGTATTTTCTGTTGAGTAGAGGGAGAATGGTCTTCAAAACATTGTAGCTTTGCTTCATTATCACCTTCAATGAATAGATGATTGACACTCCATTTTCATACTCCAACCTCATTGATTCTTCTTGGTTAGAGGTTGCAGGGTGAGTTCTGACTCCAATCAATCCTTTTTCATTGATCACTGGAATTCCTTTCAAATTAAATCCTTCAATGGTGACTTCCTCTTTGATCTCTTCTTGAATAACTTGGAGGTTTTCCTGAACCATTGTTTCTTGAGAAGAGATTGACTTTTTCTTAGCCATGGCTATTCTTCTCTTCTTTCTTAGTGGTTGCTCCACTAATTGATTTTCCATGTTCAATTCCATTTCAATCTGTCTTGCAACTTTTTCATCTTCCTTTTTCCTTCTTGAAGCATCTGACATTCCTAATGAAATGGCTCCTTGAAGATGCTACTGGCCAACTGGCTCTTTCCTTTTCTTTTCTTCTTCAATCATAATGGCTTTACCCTTCCTCTTTTCTTCAAGAGCTTCATTGTCAATTGAAAGAAAGGCTTCTGCATTTGAGTTGCTTTCTTTGGCAGCCTTTTGTGCTTCTTCATTAACTCTTCTTGTTTGAGCAATGAACTCATCCAAGTTACCTTTTTCTGCTGCCTCTGTCACCAGCTCAGTGCTTTTCTTTAAATACTCAATTCTTTTCCTTTCTCTCTCAATCATTGACTGAGTTTCTCTTTCCCTAGAAATTCTTCTAGCTTCCAAATCACTTACAACCTTCTTTTTCTGATCCAAGTCATCTTTGAGAGACTTGAATGACTTTGAAGATTTATTGTCCTTGCTACTCCCCTTTCCTGCTGTAGAACTACTAATACCACTTGTTTTGTCCTTTCCAGACCCAGTAGCACCACCACTAGTGCCTTTCCCATCATCACCATCACCATCATCCTTCTTTGAACTCTCCCCCTTTTTGTTATCATCAATTGGAGGAGGTGGTGGCATTCTGTCAAGAAATTTTTGAAGAATGGATGCATGTAGACTTTGGCCTCGAATGATATCATCCATCTTCTTTTCTAAAGACCCCACTCTTGCTTCCAGAGATGTAAAATGCTTTGATTCCTTGAAAAGCTTGTCCTTGATTTGACCCATGGTATTAGCTGGGAGCTTCTCATCCAACCTTCTCTCCAAAGCATCCTTATTTGTAGTGATAGAATCCTTGATTATATCCAATTCTCTTTTCACTCCTGTTACTGTCATCTTCTGGATTTTCAATGACTCCCTCATATAGCTAGCAATCCTCCTTTGATTAGCATCTTCAATTTCTCCTTCCACCATTGCCCTTCTATATTATGAGAGAATCTCAGTTTCAGCAGCTGCAAGAGAACCATCAACTGTGCTCATCCATGGTTCCTCATCAGAATCTTCTTCTAATTCTTCAGGTGCCATGTAACAGGTGTCTGTTGTATTGGCAATGCTTTCCTTCAGATTCCTGGTCCTCTGCTCTGTGTGCTTAATCCCCAAAAGTTGTTCTGCATCCCTGTTGCTGGAAGCAGCCAACCCTTGATAGTGTTGATCAGGATGGATGAAGTTCTTTGGATCTAAATCACCAGCATCAATCTCCTCTTCCACTTCTTTGTCAACTCCACTACCACTTGCTTCAGCATTTGAGGCTCCCCCTAACTCCAGTACTCCTCCTTCTGCAGCCATCAATTCATTTTCAAGTTCCTGTGCATATAATAAAATGTTTTTATCTGATTCACTCATCTCTCTATTTTGCATCAGGATCTCATCCTGGAATCTCACCTCTCCCTCACTCACATCCTTTGCACCTTCTAAGGTGGGGCCCTCAAGTGTTTCACTCACATTTCTGGAAGAAATAGGAATGTCTTTGCTCACATCCTCTCCTTTTGCGAGGCTGCAATCCTGCCTCTCACTCAACTCACTCAATCCTAAGAGTGTTTGTGCAACATCAATTGATTGAGTATCAATTGATGTGAAAATATTATCAGTTGAGGTGTTTGGGATATCCATCGATTGATACATACCCATCGATTAATCTTGGGAATCGATCAATGGCTTATCAGTCGATGGCGGAATATCAATCGATGAAGGATCATCAATTGATGGAGTAGAAACAGTTGAGGTATTAATTTGAGAAGTGATATTTGAAATCACATTAGATATGGAATCCTGAATTTCCTGAGAAGAAGATTCAAGAGGGAGTGTTGGCTTCTCCTTGAAAAATAATGAACGAGAATCTAAAAATGTAGGATTATCTATTAAAACATTTTCTGAAGAAATTTGTTGAGAGAGGGAAAGAAGAAAAGAAGGGATTGGAATTGAGAGAGAATGGGGCTGCATCTCATCATTTATATGAGATGCATCAATCTGACTTTGAGAAGGCTCCACCACAGTTTCCTGTGATTTTACAGTATGTGCTTCCCCATGTGCAAAGGTGACTTTGTTCTTTCTCCTTTCATATGGTGTTACTGATTTAGGTTGAGTGTCCCCAACTTGGTTCTGTGCCCCTGGTTGTAGGCTATTTTCAATACTGTCATCCTTTTGAGAGGATGACAACAGAAATGTGGTATTTTCCATATTAACATCCATAGTCTTTTGAGAGACTGTGGAGTGGCTTGGCTTTGGTTTCACACCCCCACTCTCCTTATTCTTCTGGGTTCTTTGATGTTCCCCAGTTCCCTCACCACCTATATCCTCCTCTAGTCTATCTACCATTACAGGTGCTTTCCTTTTCTTTGATTTTTCAACAACAGGTTTTTGAGAACCTGTTGAGGTTGGTTTGTTAGAACTAGTTTTGGAAGTTGGGTGTGTGACTTGGGTAGGAGGGTTGGGATCATTGCTAACACCCTTCATGGTCACAGAAGGCAAAGATAATTGGGGAATAGAAGAAGTCAGAGTTGAGATAAATACCTGAACAAAAGGTGGATAAATCAATTCCACATTACTGTGAAGATTGATTCTTACCAAGTCTTTGAAGACCCTTTTGTTTTGAGTCCAGCAATCCATGGTTTCTGTAGTCTTGTTAATCTCAATGTCCTTGACAAAATGGTTAATAATAATCATGATAAATCTAGCATAATAAATGTGATTAGACCTATTAACCTTATTTCCCAATTTTGCAGACATTTCATTGAGTAACAGGCTTCCTAAATTGTGGTATCTATCATGCAAAATACTATAACCTACTTGTTGCATACTTGTAATAACCCGTATTTTTGACGTATTTTTTTTTTAATTATAAAAGACCTTGATGAATAGTGATTTTACGGATTATGAAAAACTTTTTAGCCCACACTAAGTAAGTGATGGAATGTTGGAAATCCGAAGATGTAATGTTATTGTATGAAACAAACGAGTGAATGTAAAAGTTGTCAAAATCCGAGGATTTTCACTTTTACTATTTGTTTCGTAATTTATGAGATATCAAGGAATAAGAGAATTAAGTTGTGATCAAGAGGATTATTTTTTAGAAAGTTCATGGTTATAATCGAATTGAAGTGTTTTGGAATATTAAGGATTTACGCTACGAAAATCCTACGAAGAAATGCTTTCGAAATTAATCGAAATTACGTAGGGGAATTAATGGATAAGTGACTAAAGAAGAACCCATGCAAGTCATGCAAGCAAGTACTTATATGGGTGGAATCAAGTAACCAAGTTAAGTCAAGTAACTAGCCAAGTAACTAAGCTAGCAAGTTAACCAAAGGGTTAACTAAGATTAGGAAACATGGTTCCCTAATTTAAGGAAAAAAAATCCATAAAGCCACTTTACAACCTTATCAACAAAGCCATAATTGTGTGTACATCAGCCATATACATTATATACAAGTTATACAAACAAAAGAAAATCAGCTAACACAAGTTGAAAAAGCAAAAAGTTCTCTCCTCCATTTCTTCCAGTTTCTGCCCAGCTTGAGCAAGCTGCAAAGAAAATTTTATAACTTCAGTTATACTCATCCAAAAATCACCAAATTTGAACCATAGCTTCTTCACTATATGTAGAAGGTAAGTATTTAATTTCATAATTTTTGAAGGTGTTTCGATTGGGTAAATAAATCATGGAAGTTGAGGCTGAATAGTAACTCCGAAAATTTACTAACTTGTTCTTGATTTTCTCTTGCAAGTTTGAGGATGATAAGCATAGATCAAGGCTCCCTTAAGTCATACAAGCTCTTGTTAGTATGTTTAAGGATCCAAGGAAGGTATAAACACCACCCACCCTTTGATTTACTTTAAGTTATAAGCTTGAGTTTGAGTTATGTTCAAGTACATGTTAGTTCATGGAGTTTGGATGTCAAATGTTTGGATCTTGATAGTTGTTTGTTATAAGTTGATGTTGGTGATATATTCATGAAGTATATGAACTGATGTTATAGTAAAGATTGTAGTGTTGATGATTGATGTTGGTTGCGAATGGATTCACGTTGGTTGAATCCGGAAAACGTAAGTTTATAGCCGTCGTAATGCCCGTTTGCATATAGACTGTTTTGAACAAGATTTACGAACTGTCAAAATATTGTTTCTGGTCACCACTGACCATGAATTAATAGGTCTTGTTCCATAGTTTATTTTGACACTTGAATCATGCTAATCCGATTTACGGTTTAAGAGAAAAGCTAGTTTTAGTGGAGGTGACTAAAATGGTCTAACTGCTGACTTGTGCTCCATTTGTAAATATAAACGGACCCCTTACCAGTTGTCAAAAATCATGAAATTTGGAGGATAAATATTTTGGACAGTGATTAAGCCCCCTACAAAATTTCATGCACAGATGTTAATATTTCTAATTTATAAAAATGTTGAAACCAAAGTTATGCAGTGACGCTGTTCATGGGAGAAGCTACTGCCCTGTTTTGAACATTCGAAAATGAGTCCTCTGTCCAGAGCAAGCTTTTGATGGATTGTATTCTAGGCATTCTCTAGATCGTTTGCGCGCTAAGTTTGCGTCATTCGGAGTTACATGTCAAAAGTTATGAACGGTTTAGTAACGGTAGCGCAGGAAATGGAAATCCTGTTTTTGTCCAACTTTGAGGCTATGATTGGACTAGCTACGGAGCTTAATAAAACCTGAAACTTTTATGGGATATTCCTTGACAGACATAGAAGACCTCCGAAAAGAAATCGTGTTAAAATGATTAATTTCTAATTTATTAAAAATGCTAGAAAACAGGGTATTGGAGTGAAATGAATATGAGGAATTATGCTTGGTTGTCATGAAACCTGCACTGCCCTGTTTTGCCGAATAAACTGGGATGTTTGAGCACTGTTTTGTGCAGTGGATATGTGATAAATTTATTCCTTATGTTTTCTAGTTTATTTGGACACTAACTTTGCGTCGTTTGGATTAACGAATAAAAAGTTATGCGAGTTTTAGTAAAGGCCGCGCAAAGCTGAATTTGCTGCGTTTGGTTTGTGAGATGATTCAGTTCGTTTTGGCCTAAATGAAATCGCTCGAATCCCCCACCACCAACAATGAGTTTATATGAGCTGGTGGAGTACTCTTATGATTCGAAAATGATTTAATTTGAGCAAACAATTTAGTTTCGTTTAAATGTCATGATTCGAGGATTGATTACTAATGGTTTGGAATTGTTGGACCTACTTAGTCATTCTGGATTTTTCTAAAATAGTAGTTGGTCACCGTCGGTTAGGGCGGGTTGGACTTGGTTTTCAAAACGTTAGGATTAAAACCCGGAATTGACTATAGTATGGTGAAGGAATTGGTTTTAAAGTGAGTTTGACTTTATATATAGTAGAGTGAATTATTGATTGGCTTGGTTTGAAAACAGGTGGATAGTCCGATTTACGAAAAGGTCATGCCCGATTTTCTGCAGAAAAGACAGTCGCTTAGGCCTAATAAGCGTCTAGGATTGATAAATTGTGAAAATGAAAGTTTTAAGTGTAGAACGTGGAGAAGCTGGAATAGCATTCCATGGACTTAAGGCAAGTTTTCCTAACCTTATACTTTTATTTTTAAAAGGTTATATCCCTGAGTTGCATAGGAAATTAAATTATGCAAGTGTTGAAATATGTACTTGATATACTGCTGTTGTGGTTGTGATATAACCTATTATGAAATTACGTATTGATTTAATTATTTTTTAAATCTTTCGTAAATGTTTTGGTTTATATGCTATAAGGTATTATAGATATAAGCCGGTGTATATAAAGGCTCTAGGAGTAGAGCGGGTATTCGTATTTTCGAACATAGACCGGGAGTTGGAAAATTATTTTAAATACTGTCATAATCCGGGAGAAGCCGGAGACATGGTATTTTAAAATAGGGGTTGTAAATATTCCCAATATATAAATATTGGAATATTTTACGACAAAGGTATGAGATGAGACTAATAAATATCATTTTGATATTTATCTAATAAATGAATATTATTCTTGAATATTCATTTAAATATAAATTATTAATTATTCATCAACTAATAAATATTATTTGGATATTTATTTAATAAATGAATATTATTCTTGAATATTCATTTAAAAGTAGTTATTCATTGGTTATCAATTAATAAATATCATTTGGATATTTATTTATTAAATGAATATTATTCTTAAATATTCATTTGAAAAGGGGTTATTAATTGTTAATTATTTAATAAATATTATTTGAATATTTATTAAATATTCTAAATTGATTTAAAAATAGTGAGAGTTCCCTAATATTTATTTATATACTATTGTATTCTTTTAATAAGAATAAAATATTCTCAGATTTATCAAAAATAGGAAACTCGGTCTAGGAAATAAAAGGTGATTTATTTCCTCAAGAGTGGTTATGTTTTTGACATAACTGGCCTACTGTAGTAGGGTTTTCAACTTATCAAAATCAAAGAGATTTTCTGACTAACTCCCGGGTCGTGATTTTAAAATGATTTTATTTCCTCAATGAAGGACATCAGTTGATGGAGGTCAACATACCGTTGTGGTAAGAGGACTGCTGCAATTATTCTGGCAGTGCCCATTCTGAGTTTGTGAATCTATTAACAAGTATGATATACTTGGGGAACTAAGAGTAAATTCTGGTTCCAGGTTCAGGTAGATGAATCTATTAACAAGTATGATTTACTTGGGGAACTAAGAGTAAATTCTGGTTCCAGGTTAGATAGATGAATCTATGAACAAGTATACATTTGGGGAATTGGGATTAAGTTCCAGTTCCAGGTTATAGATTATTCCAGTGGATTGGAGTAAAGTTGCGTAAGAGGTCGAGTGACGCACGACCCAGCCGAAATTAAAGGCCCATGAGTTGCCTAGTATAATATCAATTGATTTACACCTTATCGATTGAAATAGACTAAGTACACCTATGCTACAATCCAAATTATCAGTTGATTTATAAAAACATTTCAACTGATAAATGGTTTCCTGATCAATTGATATTTATAACTTTCATATCAATTGATCAGTTACATCAATTAAAATTTCTATGATTCTAAGATTAATGTTATCATCAAATTACATGTAGATTCCTAACAATCGCCCCCTATTTGTGTCTGTGATATAAACAGGCATAAATCTACTTGATGATAACAAAACCCCTAATTATTTTCATTCATATAGAATCAAGAAATTTAAACAGCACTTTTGAATTTTGAAAGTACCAGTTTGATGAGTAACTTCTGCAAGCTACTTCATTGTCTTCACCATCTTCATAATCCAATTAGTTTCTCTTCCTTCTCTTCTCAGCATTTTCCTTTAATTGCCTTACGAAAGAACTCCTCAAAATTGCTTCATCTCTGTCAGCTTCTCCAAGTTGCCTCAAAAGGTAATGTATTTTTTCATCTGTGATTTTGTCCAGATATTTGCAGATATCAAAGAACTCTGTGTTGCCCTCCACATCTATAAAAATCATTGCATACTTTGGCTCCAACACTACCTTTTTGACTTGAGACTTCTATAGCTTAAGGGGTGAATCAGGTTCATCTTCTGTCTTTGATCTCCTTAACTTTGAAATTTGTTGTTGAATTTCTTGAGCAATCGTTATGTTGAGTTTGTACTTTCTGTTGAGTAGTGGAAGAATGGTTTTCAGAACATTGTAGCTTTTCTTCATTATCACCTTTGATGAATATGTGATTTTTGCTCCATTTTCATACTCCAACCTCATTGATTCTTCTTGGTTAGAGGTTGTAGGGTGAGTTCTTATTCCTATCAACCCTTTTTCACTTATGACTGGTATCCCTTTCATGTCATATCCTTCAATTGTAACCTCCTCCTTGATTTCTTCTTGTTTATCTTAGAGGTTTTCCTGAACCACTTTTTCTTGAGTAGAACTTGACTTTTTCTTAGCCATGGCTATTTTTCTCTTTTTTCTCAGTGGTTGTTCTACTAATTGATCTTCCATATTCCATTTCATTTCCATTTGCCTTGCAATTTCTTCATTCCCTTTTTCTCTTTTTGCAGCATCTGAAAATCCTGAGGAAATGGCTCCTTGAAGAAGCTTCTGACCAATTGGCTCCTTCTTCTTCTTTTCTTCTTCAATCATTATGGCTTTACCCTTTTTCTTCTCTTCAAGGGCTTTAAGATCAATTAGAAAGGCTTCTGCATTTGAATTGCTTTCTTTGGCAGCATTCTTTGCATTTTCATTTACTATTCTTGTCTGAGCAATGAACTCATCCAAGTTCCCTTTTTCTGCTGCTTCTGTCACTAACTCAGTGCTTTTCCTTAGATCTTCAATTCTTTTCCTTTCCCACTCAATCATTGATTGAGTTTCTCTTTCCCTAGAAATTCTTCTAGCTTCTATATCATCTTCAAATTTCTTGAATTCTTTCCTTTTCTATTCTAAGTTATCTTTGGGTGACTTAGATGACCTAAATGACTTTGAAGATTGTCGATCCCTGTTGCTCCCAGTTTTAGTAACCCCTCTTGTTGTTGAACCACCAATGCCACTTGAGTTACCAACACCTGAATCACCAACACCACCACTGCCTTTACCATCACCATCACCATCCTTCTTAGCATTCTCCCCCTTTTTGTTATCATCAATTAGAGGAGGTGGTGACATTCTGTCAAGAAACTTTTGAAGAATGGAAGCATGCAGACTCTGGCCTTTAATGATGTCATCCATCTTCTTTTCTAAAGACCCCACTCTTGTTTCCAGAGCTATAAAGTTCTTGGATTCCTTGAACAACTTGTCCTTGATTTGAACCATGGTATAATGAGGTAGCTTCTCATTTAACCTTCGTTCCAATGAATCCTTGTTAGAAGAGATAAAATCTTTGATAATCTCCAATTTTCTCTTCACTCCTATCACTGTGATCTTCTGAATTTTTAATGACTCCCTCATATAGTTAGCAATTCTCCTCTGATTTGGATCTTCAATTTCTCCTTCCACCATTGCCCTCCTATACTGAGAGAGAATCTCAGTTTCAGCAGTTTCTAAGGAACCATCAATTGTGCTCATCTATGGCTCCTTATCAGAATCTTCTTCTAATTCTTCAGGTGCCATATAACATGTATCTGTTGTATTGGCAATGCTTTCCTTGAGATTCCTAGTCCTTTGTTATGTATGCTCAATTCCCAAAAGTTGTTCTGCATCCCTATTACTTGAAGCAGCCAACCCTTGATATTATGGATCAGGATGAACGAAATTCTGTGGATCCAAGTCACCAGCATCAACTTCCTCTTCAATTTCCTTATCAATTCCACTCCCACTAGCTTCTGCATTTGATACTCCCCCTATCTCCTTGACTCTTTCCTCCTCTGATATCAAATCATTTTCCAACTCCTGTGCATATAAAAGAATTGTTTTATCTCACTCACTCATCTCTCTGTTTTGTATTAGGATCTCATCCTGGAATCTCACCTCTCCCTTACTCATATCCTGTGCACCTTCTAAGGTGGGGCCCTCAAGTGTTTCACTCTCATTCCTGGAAGAAATAGGAATGTCTTTACTCACTTCCTCTCCTTTTGTCAGGTTACAATCCTGCCTCTCACTCAACTCACTCATTCCTAAGAGTGTTTGTGCAACATCAATTGATGTAATGATGTTATCAGTTGAAGTGTTTGGGATATCCATCGATTGATGCATACCCATCGATTGATCTTGAGTATCGATCGATGGCTTATCAGTCGATGGCTGAATATCGATTGATGGAGTAGAAACAGTTGAGGTATTCATTTGAGAAGTAATATTTGAAATGACATAAGATATGGAATCCTGAATGTTATTCACTTGAACTAAGTCAATATTTGTAGAAGGGGGGGGGGTTGAATACAAATATTAAAACTTTTTGGACTTTTAATGTTTGTTGATGAAGAATTCGAATAAGAGAAAATTAGTATGAACAATTGTTAAAACAGAAGTTGTAAAAATGAACAAGAGATTTAAAACTATTGATGGATTGGTGTTTCCATCAATATATAATTTTTGCTCAATGTTCCTAAGTTCAAAGAAACCTAGCTGGGAGTTACAAGGTTAGAAAATAAATCAACTGCTCTTACAAAGTGCTTTAACAGCTGAACAGTTGATTAAAAGATATTGTCTAACTTGTCTATTTTCTAACAATGCTACCACACTTGTTTATATAACACAAGTGTGCTTTTTACAATTCCTATTTTAGGATTGTTTCTACCTACCTTCATGTTACCTTTTTCCATTATAGAAAAAGGTTTGAAAGTCAGCTTCTGATTGAGTCTTCACAGCCATACTGGGATGTCTTCCATACGTGTGCTTTTGTCCTTTGGATCTTCAACTGATTGACCTTATGTGTTGTCACAATCAATTGATAATTTGCTGTTAAGTATATCAATTGAACCTCCTCTTTATCCATCAACTGGTATTCTATTTCGATTGATCTTTTTATCCATCGATTGATAATTGATGACATATCGATTGATAAATGTTATCAATCGATGGGTCTTCACATCAGTTGATGGTCTTCAATACTTGACTTGGTTTCTTCGATTGATCTTCTATCCATTGATGCTTCAATATCAATTGATCATCCTTCACTTGTATAATTTTCCTGTCTTCAAATAATTACAATTTGACAGTCTAAGTTATACATCAGTTGATGACCTTTATCAATCGATTCTAATATCAATTGATAAGCATAATATCAATTGATTTACACCTTATCGATTGAAATAGACTAAGTACACCTATGCTACAATCCAAATTATCAGTTGATTAATATAAACACTTCAATTGATAAATGGTTTCCTGATCAATTGATATTTATAACTTTCATATCAATTGATCAGTTACATCAATTAAAATTTCTATGATTCTAAGATTAATGTTATCATCAAATTACATGAAGATTCCTAACAATCTCCCCCTATTTGTGTCTGTGCCATGAACATGCATAAATCTACTTGATGATAACAAAACCCCTAATTATTTTCATTTAGATAGAATCAAGAAATTTAATTAGCACTTTTAAGTTTTGAAAGTACCAGTTTGATGAGTAAACTCCTGCAAGCTGCTTTAATGTCTTCACCATCTTCACAATCGAATTAGTTTCTCTTCCTTCTCTTCTCAGCATTCTCCTTTAGTTGCCTTATGAAAGAATTCCTCAAAATTTCTTCATCTCTGTCAGTTTCTCTTAGTTGTCCCAAAAGGTAATGAATTTCTTCATCTGTGATCTTGTGCAGATATTTGTAGACATCAAAGTACTTTTTGTTGCCTTCCATATCTGTAAAGATCATTGCATACTTGGGCTCCAACACTACCTTTTTGACTTGAAACTTCCATAGCTTTAGAGGTGAGTCAGGTTCATCTTTTACCTTCAATCTCCTTAGCCTTGAAATTTGTTGTTGGATTTCTTGAGCAATTGTTATGTTGAGCTTGTATTTTCTGTTGAGTAGAGGGAGAATGGTCTTCAAAACATTGTAGCTTTGCTTCATTATCACCTTCAATGAATAGATGATTGACACTCCATTTTCATACTCCAACCTCATTGATTCTTCTTGGTTAGAGGTTGCAGGGTGAGTTCTGACTCCAATCAATCCTTTTTCATTGATCACTGGAATTCCTTTCAAATTAAATCCTTCAATGGTGACTTCCTCTTTGATCTCTTCTTGAATAACTTGGAGGTTTTCCTGAACCATTGTTTCTTGAGAAGAGATTGACTTTTTCTTAGCCATGGCTATTCTTCTCTTCTTTCTTAGTGGTTGCTCCACTAATTGATTTTCCATGTTCAATTCCATTTCAATCTGTCTTGCAACTTTTTCATCTTCCTTTTTCCTTCTTGAAGCATCTGACATTCCTAATGAAATGGCTCCTTGAAGATGCTACTGGCCAACTGGCTCTTTCCTTTTCTTTTCTTCTTCAATCATAATGGCTTTACCCTTCCTCTTTTCTTCAAGAGCTTCATTGTCAATTGAAAGAAAGGCTTCTGCATTTGAGTTGCTTTCTTTGGCAGCCTTTTGTGCTTCTTCATTAACTCTTCTTGTTTGAGCAATGAACTCATCCAAGTTACCTTTTTCTGCTGCCTCTGTCACCAGCTCAGTGCTTTTCTTTAAATACTCAATTCTTTTCCTTTCTCTCTCAATCATTGACTGAGTTTCTCTTTCCCTAGAAATTCTTCTAGCTTCCAAATCACTTACAACCTTCTTTTTCTGATCCAAGTCATCTTTGAGAGACTTGAATGACTTTGAAGATTTATTGTCCTTGCTACTCCCCTTTCCTGCTGTAGAACTACTAATACCACTTGTTTTGTCCTTTCCAGACCCAGTAGCACCACCACTAGTGCCTTTCCCATCATCACCATCACCATCATCCTTCTTTGAACTCTCCCCCTTTTTGTTATCATCAATTGGAGGAGGTGGTGGCATTCTGTCAAGAAATTTTTGAAGAATGGATGCATGTAGACTTTGGCCTCGAATGATATCATCCATCTTCTTTTCTAAAGACCCCACTCTTGCTTCCAGAGATGTAAAATGCTTTGATTCCTTGAAAAGCTTGTCCTTGATTTGACCCATGGTATTAGCTGGGAGCTTCTCATCCAACCTTCTCTCCAAAGCATCCTTATTTGTAGTGATAGAATCCTTGATTATATCCAATTCTCTTTTCACTCCTGTTACTGTCATCTTCTGGATTTTCAATGACTCCCTCATATAGCTAGCAATCCTCCTTTGATTAGCATCTTCAATTTCTCCTTCCACCATTGCCCTTCTATATTATGAGAGAATCTCAGTTTCAGCAGCTGCAAGAGAACCATCAACTGTGCTCATCCATGGTTCCTCATCAGAATCTTCTTCTAATTCTTCAGGTGCCATGTAACAGGTGTCTGTTGTATTGGCAATGCTTTCCTTCAGATTCCTGGTCCTCTGCTCTGTGTGCTTAATCCCCAAAAGTTGTTCTGCATCCCTGTTGCTGGAAGCAGCCAACCCTTGATAGTGTTGATCAGGATGGATGAAGTTCTTTGGATCTAAATCACCAGCATCAATCTCCTCTTCCACTTCTTTGTCAACTCCACTACCACTTGCTTCAGCATTTGAGGCTCCCCCTAACTCCAGTACTCCTCCTTCTGCAGCCATCAATTCATTTTCAAGTTCCTGTGCATATAATAAAATGTTTTTATCTGATTCACTCATCTCTCTATTTTGCATCAGGATCTCATCCTGGAATCTCACCTCTCCCTCACTCACATCCTTTGCACCTTCTAAGGTGGGGCCCTCAAGTGTTTCACTCACATTCCTGGAAGAAATAGGAATGTCTTTGCTCACATCCTCTCCTTTTGCGAGGCTGCAATCCTGCCTCTCACTCAACTCACTCAATCCTAAGAGTGTTTGTGCAACATCAATTGATTGAGTATCAATTGATGTGAAAATATTATCAGTTGAGGTGTTTGGGATATCCATCGATTGATACATACCCATCGATTAATCTTGGGAATCGATCAATGGCTTATCAGTCGATGGCGGAATATCAATCGATGAAGGATCATCAATTGATGGAGTAGAAACAGTTGAGGTATTAATTTGAGAAGTGATATTTGAAATCACATTAGATATGGAATCCTGAATTTCCTGAGAAGAAGATTCAAGAGGGAGTGTTGGCTTCTCCTTGAAAAATAATGAACGAGAATCTAAAAATGTAGGATTATCTATTAAAACATTTTCTGAAGAAATTTGTTGAGAGAGGGAAAGAAGAAAAGAAGGGATTGGAATTGAGAGAGAATGGGGCTGCATCTCATCATTTATATGAGATGCATCAATCTGACTTTGAGAAGGCTCCACCACAGTTTCCTGTGATTTTACAGTATGTGCTTCCCCATGTGCAAAGGTGACTTTGTTCTTTCTCCTTTCATATGGTGTTACTGATTTAGGTTGAGTGTCCCCAACTTGGTTCTGTGCCCCTGGTTGTAGGCTATTTTCAATACTGTCATCCTTTTGAGAGGATGACAACAGAAATGTGGTATTTTCCATATTAACATCCATAGTCTTTTGAGAGACTGTGGAGTGGCTTGGCTTTGGTTTCACACCCCCACTCTCCTTATTCTTCTGGGTTCTTTGATGTTCCCCAGTTCCCTCACCACCTATATCCTCCTCTAGTCTATCTACCATTACAGGTGCTTTCCTTTTCTTTGATTTTTCAACAACAGGTTTTTGAGAACCTGTTGAGGTTGGTTTGTTAGAACTAGTTTTGGAAGTTGGGTGTGTGACTTGGGTAGGAGGGTTGGGATCATTGCTAACACCCTTCATGGTCACAGAAGGCAAAGATAATTGGGGAATAGAAGAAGTCAGAGTTGAGATAAATACCTGAACAAAAGGTGGATAAATCAATTCCACATTACTGTGAAGATTGATTCTTACCAAGTCTTTGAAGACCCTTTTGTTTTGAGTCCAGCAATCCATGGTTTCTGTAGTCTTGTTAATCTCAATGTCCTTGACAAAATGGTTAATAATAATCATGATAAATCTAGCATAATAAATGTGATTAGACCTATTAACCTTATTTCCCAATTTTGCAGACATTTCATTGAGTAACAGGCTTCCTAAATTGTGGTATCTATCATGCAAAATACTATAACCTACTTGTTGCATACTTGTAATAACCCGTATTTTTGACGTATTTTTTTTTTAATTATAAAAGACCTTGATGAATAGTGATTTTACGGATTATGAAAAACTTTTTAGCCCACACTAAGTAAGTGATGGAATGTTGGAAATCCGAAGATGTAATGTTATTGTATGAAACAAACGAGTGAATGTAAAAGTTGTCAAAATCCGAGGATTTTCACTTTTACTATTTGTTTCGTAATTTATGAGATATCAAGGAATAAGAGAATTAAGTTGTGATCAAGAGGATTATTTTTTAGAAAGTTCATGGTTATAATCGAATTGAAGTGTTTTGGAATATTAAGGATTTACGCTACGAAAATCCTACGAAGAAATGCTTTCGAAATTAATCGAAATTACGTAGGGGAATTAATGGATAAGTGACTAAAGAAGAACCCATGCAAGTCATGCAAGCAAGTACTTATATGGGTGGAATCAAGTAACCAATTTAAGTCAAGTAACTAGCCAAGTAACTAAGCTAGCAAGTTAACCAAAGGGTTAACTAAGATTAGGAAACATGGTTCCCTAATTTAAGGAAAAAAAATCCATAAAGCCACTTTACAACCTTATCAACAAAGCCATAATTGTGTGTACATCAGCCATATACATTATATACAAGTTATACAAACAAAAGAAAATCAGCTAACACAAGTTGAAAAAGCAAAAAGTTCTCTCCTCCATTTCTTCCAGTTTCTGCCCAGCTTGAGCAAGCTGCAAAGAAAATTTTATAACTTCAGTTATACTCATCCAAAAATCACCAAATTTGAACCATAGCTTCTTCACTATATGTAGAAGGTAAGTATTTAATTTCATAATTTTTGAAGGTGTTTCGATTGGGTAAATAAATCATGGAAGTTGAGGCTGAATAGTAACTCCGAAAATTTACTAACTTGTTCTTGATTTTCTCTTGCAAGTTTGAGGATGATAAGCATAGATCAAGGCTCCCTTAAGTCATACAAGCTCTTGTTAGTATGTTTAAGGATCCAAGGAAGGTATAAACACCACCCACCCTTTGATTTACTTTAAGTTATAAGCTTGAGTTTGAGTTATGTTCAAGTACATGTTAGTTCATGGAGTTTGGATGTCAAATGTTTGGATCTTGATAGTTGTTTGTTATAAGTTGATGTTGGTGATATATTCATGAAGTATATGAACTGATGTTATAGTAAAGATTGTAGTGTTGATGATTGATGTTGGTTGCGAATGGATTCACGTTGGTTGAATCCGGAAAACGTAAGTTTATAGCCGTCGTAATGCCCGTTTGCATATAGACTGTTTTGAACAAGATTTACGAACTGTCAAAATATTGTTTCTGGTCACCACTGACCATGAATTAATAGGTCTTGTTCCATAGTTTATTTTGACACTTGAATCATGCTAATCCGATTTACGGTTTAAGAGAAAAGCTAGTTTTAGTGGAGGTGACTAAAATGGTCTAACTGCTGACTTGTGCTCCATTTGTAAATATAAACGGACCCCTTACCAGTTGTCAAAAATCATGAAATTTGGAGGATAAATATTTTGGACAGTGATTAAGCCCCCTACAAAATTTCATGCACAGATGTTAATATTTCTAATTTATAAAAATGTTGAAACCAAAGTTATGCAGTGACGCTGTTCATGGGAGAAGCTACTGCCCTGTTTTGAACATTCGAAAATGAGTCCTCTGTCCAGAGCAAGCTTTTGATGGATTGTATTCTAGGCATTCTCTAGATCGTTTGCGCGCTAAGTTTGCGTCATTCGGAGTTACATGTCAAAAGTTATGAACGGTTTAGTAACGGTAGCGCAGGAAATGGAAATCCTGTTTTTGTCCAACTTTGAGGCTATGATTGGACTAGCTACGGAGCTTAATAAAACCTGAAACTTTTATGGGATATTCCTTGACAGACATAGAAGACCTCCGAAAAGAAATCGTGTTAAAATGATTAATTTCTAATTTATTAAAAATGCTAGAAAACAGGGTATTGGAGTGAAATGAATATGAGGAATTATGCTTGGTTGTCATGAAACCTGCACTGCCCTGTTTTGCCGAATAAACTGGGATGTTTGAGCACTGTTTTGTGCAGTGGATATGTGATAAATTTATTCCTTATGTTTTCTAGTTTATTTGGACACTAACTTTGCGTCGTTTGGATTAACGAATAAAAAGTTATGCGAGTTTTAGTAAAGGCCGCGCAAAGCTGAATTTGCTGCGTTTGGTTTGTGAGATGATTCAGTTCGTTTTGGCCTAAATGAAATCGCTCGAATCCCCCACCACCAACAATGAGTTTATATGAGCTGGTGGAGTACTCTTATGATTCGAAAATGATTTAATTTGAGCAAACAATTTAGTTTCGTTTAAATGTCATGATTCGAGGATTGATTACTAATGGTTTGGAATTGTTGGACCTACTTAGTCATTCTGGATTTTTCTAAAATAGTAGTTGGTCACCGTCGGTTAGGGCGGGTTGGACTTGGTTTTCAAAACGTTAGGATTAAAACCCGGAATTGACTATAGTATGGTGAAGGAATTGGTTTTAAAGTGAGTTTGACTTTATATATAGTAGAGTGAATTATTGATTGGCTTGGTTTGAAAACAGGTGGATAGTCCGATTTACGAAAAGGTCATGCCCGATTTTCTGCAGAAAAGACAGTCGCTTAGGCCTAATAAGCGTCTAGGATTGATAAATTGTGAAAATGAAAGTTTTAAGTGTAGAACGTGGAGAAGCTGGAATAGCATTCCATGGACTTAAGGCAAGTTTTCCTAACCTTATACTTTTATTTTTAAAAGGTTATATCCCTGAGTTGCATAGGAAATTAAATTATGCAAGTGTTGAAATATGTACTTGATATACTGCTGTTGTGGTTGTGATATAACCTATTATGAAATTACGTATTGATTTAATTATTTTTTAAATCTTTCGTAAATGTTTTGGTTTATATGCTATAAGGTATTATAGATATAAGCCGGTGTATATAAAGGCTCTAGGAGTAGAGCGGGTATTCGTATTTTCGAACATAGACCGGGAGTTGGAAAATTATTTTAAATACTGTCATAATCCGGGAGAAGCCGGAGACATGGTATTTTAAAATAGGGGTTGTAAATATTCCCAATATATAAATATTGGAATATTTTACGACAAAGGTATGAGATGAGACTAATAAATATCATTTTGATATTTATCTAATAAATGAATATTATTCTTGAATATTCATTTAAATATAAATTATTAATTATTCATCAACTAATAAATATTATTTGGATATTTATTTAATAAATGAATATTATTCTTGAATATTCATTTAAAAGTAGTTATTCATTGGTTATCAATTAATAAATATCATTTGGATATTTATTTATTAAATGAATATTATTCTTAAATATTCATTTGAAAAGGGGTTATTAATTGTTAATTATTTAATAAATATTATTTGAATATTTATTAAATATTCTAAATTGATTTAAAAATAGTGAGAGTTCCCTAATATTTATTTATATACTATTGTATTCTTTTAATAAGAATAAAATATTCTCAGATTTATCAAAAATAGGAAACTCGGTCTAGGAAATAAAAGGTGATTTATTTCCTCAAGAGTGGTTATGTTTTTGACATAACTGGCCTACTGTAGTAGGGTTTTCAACTTATCAAAATCAAAGAGATTTTCTGACTAACTCCCGGGTCGTGATTTTAAAATGATTTTATTTCCTCAATGAAGGACATCAGTTGATGGAGGTCAACATACCGTTGTGGTAAGAGGACTGCTGCAATTATTCTGGCAGTGCCCATTCTGAGTTTGTGAATCTATTAACAAGTATGATATACTTGGGGAACTAAGAGTAAATTCTGGTTCCAGGTTCAGGTAGATGAATCTATTAACAAGTATGATTTACTTGGGGAACTAAGAGTAAATTCTGGTTCCAGGTTAGATAGATGAATCTATGAACAAGTATACATTTGGGGAATTGGGATTAAGTTCCAGTTCCAGGTTATAGATTATTCCAGTGGATTGGAGTAAAGTTGCGTAAGAGGTCGAGTGACGCACGACCCAGCCGAAATTAAAGGCCCATGAGTTGCCTAGGGTGACGTCCCGATAAGGGTTGTCCTTCTACTAGTAGAGAAAGTGACTGGTTTTTCTATTGTACAATGCGACTGATCATCGCGTACAGTAGGGCGTTGGAAAATCTCCAATCATAGTTTCTTCCCTTTCCTTCCAATTGGAATTGGGCTGCAACATCGTAATGAAAGCCTATGAGCTGATTTACCGAGGGTGTTGTCAGTGGTTGATATATTGAAATCTTCGTACTCATTTAAACTACTTTAACAAAGTTATTTTGCAAAATGCATAGAGTACGTAAAGTGTGCATAATATTGCAGTTTTAGTCGATGACTAAAAGAGTTTATCTACAGCGATAAATGTTCTTGTTGGGCTATAGTGCTCACTCTTACTTTCTTTATATATATCACAACACAACAGAGCAGTTGAGATATTTTGGTAAAAAGTTATTTTAAAATCTTAAACGAGTACATGATGTACACCGAACCGCCACAGTATGCTGAAATTGCGTAAGAGGTTTTGACGAAAGGTTTATTTTAAAGATTTAAGTGGACATATGATATGTACCAAATAAATTATAAATCTTTAAAACGTTTTACTGGATTTCAAACCTTACAAGGGGTATGGTATAAAGGGGTTTGATTTGCTTATGATAAGAAGCAACTATTATTGCGGTATCTTGAAATGGGTACTTAATATATTTATGGGAATCTAGCAAAGCTATAGTTGAGTCTATTTTGCTAAGTTACTGATAAGATTACCTCAAAACGGTGAACATAATGAGTTCATTGGGTTTTATCTCAAAAGCTTCGGAGGAAATATGAAAGAGTGGTAACACTATATTCGATAGTGTCTTGTTTTATATAATGAACTAAAATGTTCGGATTATATTCCTCTAAACTCTAAGTTGAGTATAAAGGATTTTAACAGAAAACTCTTACTATATGTATCGTCGAGGGATACTTTTCTATGCTTACCATATATTGGTAACCTTATGATATACTATTGAGATAGTAGTGATTATCATGTTCTTGGATGAGAATCACATAGATAATTGGGTGGATAATTTGCTAAGCATTCTTTCGCTCACCCTTGCTTTAAAATAAATTTTTCAGAGAAAGCGAGCACACCTTGGATTGGCTCCATACTTCGAGGAAGGAAAATAGGAGATTCACCCTTGGAGATGGTTCGGTTCAGAACTATCCTACCGAAGTAAGTGGATAGGTTTCAGTATTGATCTAGTTATTAATGTCACTTCAGGTAGAGGTTATCATTGATAGCGTGAGATCCTGGTTAAGTACATTTGGTTTGTAATAACTAATGGTACTTGTTGTATATCGTTTGTAAGGCTATAACTTGTATGTGTGAGAGAGAGGGGTCTATGATGTGTTTTTGTTGAATTGTTGAGTATTGCAGGTTTTAAATGGTTGGATGATGACGTGATGACTCAAATCCCAGACCCCGGATTTAGGGGCGTTACAGAAGTGGTATCAGAGCATGAGTTATAGCACTTAGATACGAGAGTGTTAAGAGTTATTAATGTATAAGAGGATAACGTGAGAACTCAGGTAGAGTTCATAATTGGACTATAGGATGTAGTACCAAGGAATGAGTTAAGAAAAGATCATCTACTTTGAGTTAGTAGTGAAGAGATTTATGAATGACAATTGGGATATAGATTTTGGACGGAAATTGGCAAGACCATTCCGGAAGAGGCAATGATATATTTTGTATAAAGTTGATAAGTATAAAGATTTCGAGGAATCAATTGGGGATAAGAAGTCGAGGATAATTGTTAAGATGGTGCGTGGTATTGATACGGTGTCAAGTCACAACGAGGAGTTAAGACGCACATTTGTGTATCTTCTAAGTATGTTAAGTATTTTCTGATCAAAGTAAGCCTCTTAGTGTAGTGACCCACGCATTCGGGATGTTGTGGTCAGGACAAAAAGTATGAATGACCCAGTGTGTAAATGTTGGTATAAAGCTCCTTCTGGTAGTGGTAAGACTACGGACAGAAAGGAGGGTTCCGAGCATTTATTGAGAATTTCATGGTTTAGTTGAGATAAATGGTTCGGGGAAAAAGGTCCCGTAATACAATTATAGACCCTTAGGTGAGAATTGATTGAGACTACATAATGGATAGTATGTCTCATCCTTTTGGTAATATATCATATGTCGTGTAAATCATGAGTTTTGAAAAGTGATGGTCGAAAGGACTAAACGATAAATGTATGAATATTAAATTGGTACAAGTTGTGAGGAATTCCCCCTTAACTAGCAACCTGATAGGTAATATTGATCTGGCATATCTCACGTGTTGTGCTTGATAGCCTGTTGAGTAAGTACGAACTTCTTGAGTGAATCTATTTATCACCAGATCTAGTTTGTGTGTCTTGCAAATACTTTCCTAAATATTTAGGAAGCTGGATGAAGTTGAAATTGGGACTAGGATGAAATAACCTAAGTATGGAATATTATGAATTAAAGGTTACAGTGGTTGTTGAGTGGTTGTCTCATATGCTGTGACCAAATAAATTGTCATGATGGATATAACTTATTAACTGGTGATGATTCAGGAAATTGCTATAATAAAACGTGGAAGAGTAAGGAGTAGTGATTCGAGAGTGCAAGAATGAGGCATGAAGAGTAATATTGTATGAATATTTACTAGTGCCATTCAGCAGAGGTATAATTTCGGTTGAGAAAAGAGAATAGACATAATGTCAAGATAAAAATATCGTTGACATAAGGATGTTCAAACTAACGATGGAGATAAAATAGTGAAGGTTAAGATTACACGATAATGATGAAGTTGTGATTAAGGACAGAGAGAGAAACTGAGGAGTTTTGATTTCGATGGAAGTGATCTATTACAGTTTGGATTATAGGTTGTTAGGCAACCGTGATTGGTACGAAAGAGGAAATACTTGGGAAATAAAAAGGGTACATAGTAGTTAATGGGTTGAGGATGTAATTATCAGTGACCTTATGAGGTACTACTACCTGATAGAGTTTTATAATTCACCATTGATCTAGTGTTAGGAGCCACACTAGCATCAAAGCTATATTAGAAGTTTGGACCTACCAAGATGAAAAGGATTAATTATTCAATTATAAGAAGTATTAGAGAAGGCGTGATGAGATTTAAAGTGTCACCATGAGGTGCACTTGTTTTGATTGTTGAAGAAAAGGATAACACCATGAATCAGTGTGTTGATAGCCAAATTTGATTAAGATTGTAATTAGGAATGAATATCCTAACCATGGACAGGGATTATCCTACTATTTGGAGACATAATTTACCCTTCGAGAATAGATTTGAGGATCAAGTATCCTAAAATAGAGATTAACCTAGATGAATTGCCCAAGGTTGCATTCGACAAGAGTTACGAACATTGTGAGTTCTAAGATATGATGTCAATTGGATCAATGAATGCACCTATAACTTTTATGGGTTTAATCAATGGAATTTTTAAGAAATGATTGGGCCAATGGCCATAGTTTTCATAAATAATATTTTGGATCTACCAAAAGATGAAGAGAGAGAACGAAGGACAAGTGTAATTAACCATAGAAAGAGAAAAGAGATTGTATGCCATTCTCTCTAAAGGATGGGTTTTGGTTGAGTAAAGTTAAATTCTGGGAAATTAATGTGTAACAAAGGAGATTGTTGACGTATTGAAATTGTTGGGGAATTGAGAAAGACCCGATATACTAAAGGAGGTGAGAACTTGTGGGCTAAAGTTCGTCATAAATGTTTGTTAAGGTATCCGACTCATGATCGTAATTGATAGCTATAGTATCTGTACCTGAGATATAAAAGCATTAAATTGCACAGATGAGAGTTTAAGAATTATGAGGAACTTGAGTGCCATAAAGATATTCAAACCAAAAGTTTAGAGTTTGGATGTTGGGTTTGAGACCTTGTAAGATTGAATCCTAGATAAGTATGAACTTGTTTTATGTTAAAGTTCTGTAACAAATTCAGGAAGGAAAACTCCTTACATCTTTTCAACATCATTTTTTTTCCTTCTTCTTATGTTTGATAATTCGTCATCCGATTGGGATTGACAATGCATATGGTGTGACTTCTTGTCTGTGTGACAAAAGTCTGGTGGGACGCCACCCAATTATGTGTTGAAAAATCAAATGATGCCAAAAAAACTTGCAATCACAAGTACATATATGGTTGTTCTCATTCATATCGAATTTTCCTCTTCTCATATACATTTGGAAGTAAGTTTATTTACCTTCAAATCACTCGGATCATTTTATTGCAATGTTATCCGATAAAAAGGATCTCCAGTTAAAATCGCGTGCAAAGATAGCACTTCATAAAAAGGTTTATACCTTGGATACCGAGAGGAGTCGGGGAAAATCACGCACTACGGATAGAGTTTTCATTCGAGAATAGTTACATTCAGAATGTAGCCACGCCACCTTGTAAAATTTGGTACAGAAGAGTAATGTCGATCTTCCTCATTTTGGGACTAAGACAAAGAACGAGGAAATATTTGGGTATCGAGAGGGAACCCGCATGTGCGCTAATCTAATCAGAAAGGATAGAAAGCATGGAGTGAGAGACTTCATAGTTCTAGAAACATTATCGCGAAAAGTGGTGACGAGATTTGACGTATGAGAGAAGTAAGCTCGAGGATATTAATATTGGTAAGTTCTGAAGCATGATAGAAAATGCAGATACGTTGGCGCAGTTTCGCAATATTTATAATATGAAAACCTCGTGTGCCCTACGTCTATATTACGAGAAAGCAATGTGAATGCTAGGCATGTGTTGTAATAAGAAATCGTGGAGATGGTAAGCAAATGTATTTTATGACTGATAGAGGTCAATGAACGAAAAGAGCTAGTGTGGAAAAATAAAACCATAGCACCAGAAAGAGTGTATGGATGAATCACAAAATTGAAGAGACAAACCTTAGTTACTTTTGTTTAGATTCCGAGGACGGAATCCTTTTAAGGAGGGTAGACTGTAATAACCCGTATTTTTGACGTATTTTTTTTTTAATTATAAAAGACCTTGATGAATAGTGATTTTACGGATTATGAAAAACTTTTTAGCCCACACTAAGTAAGTGATGGAATGTTGGAAATCCGAAGATGTAATGTTATTGTATGAAACAAACGAGTGAATGTAAAAGTTGTCAAAATCCGAGGATTTTCACTTTTACTATTTGTTTCGTAATTTATGAGATATCAAGGAATAAGAGAATTAAGTTGTGATCAAGAGGATTATTTTTTAGAAAGTTCATGGTTATAATCGAATTGAAGTGTTTTGGAATATTAAGGATTTACGCTACGAAAATCCTACGAAGAAATGCTTTCGAAATTAATCGAAATTACGTAGGGGAATTAATGGATAAGTGACTAAAGAAGAACCCATGCAAGTCATGCAAGCAAGTACTTATATGGGTGGAATCAAGTAACCAAGTTAAGTCAAGTAACTAGCCAAGTAACTAAGCTAGCAAGTTAACCAAAGGGTTAACTAAGATTAGGAAACATGGTTCCCTAATTTAAGGGAAAAAAATCCATAAAGCCACTTTACAACCTTATCAACAAAGCCATAATTGTGTGTACATCAGCCATATACATTATATACAAGTTATACAAACAAAAGAAAATCAGCTAACACAAGTTGAAAAAGCAAAAAGTTCTCTCCTCCATTTCTTCCAGTTTCTGCCCAGCTTGAGCAAGCTGCAAAGAAAATTTTATAACTTCAGTTATACTCATCCAAAAATCACCAAATTTGAACCATAGCTTCTTCACTATATGTAGAAGGTAAGTATTTAATTTCATAATTTTTGAAGGTGTTTCGATTGGGTAAATAAATCATGGAAGTTGAGGCTGAATAGTAACTCCGAAAATTTACTAACTTGTTCTTGATTTTCTCTTGCAAGTTTGAGGATGATAAGCATAGATCAAGGCTCCCTTAAGTCATACAAGCTCTTGTTAGTATGTTTAAGGATCCAAGGAAGGTATAAACACCACCCACCCTTTGATTTACTTTAAGTTATAAGCTTGAGTTTGAGTTATGTTCAAGTACATGTTAGTTCATGGAGTTTGGATGTCAAATGTTTGGATCTTGATAGTTGTTTGTTATAAGTTGATGTTGGTGATATATTCATGAAGTATATGAACTGATGTTATAGTAAAGATTGTAGTGTTGATGATTGATGTTGGTTGCGAATGGATTCACGTTGGTTGAATCCGGAAAACGTTAAGTTTATAGCCGTCGTAATGCCCGTTTGCATATAGACTGTTTTGAACAAGATTTACGAACTGTCAAAATATTGTTTCTGGTCACCACTGACCATGAATTAATAGGTCTTGTTCCATAGTTTATTTTGACACTTGAATCATGCTAATCCGATTTACGGTTTAAGAGAAAAGCTAGTTTTAGTGGAGGTGACTAAAATGGTCTAACTGCTGACTTGTGCTCCATTTGTAAATATAAACGGACCCCTTACCAGTTGTCAAAAATCATGAAATTTGGAGGATAAATATTTTGGACAGTGATTAAGGCCCCTACAAAATTTCATGCACAGATGTTAATATTTCTAATTTATAAAAATGTTGAAACCAAAGTTATGCAGTGACGCTGTTCATGGGAGAAGCTACTGCCCTGTTTTGAACATTCGAAAATGAGTCCTCTGTCCAGAGCAAGCTTTTGATGGATTGTATTCTAGGCATTCTCTAGATCGTTTGCGCGCTAAGTTTGCGTCATTCGGAGTTACATGTCAAAAGTTATGAACGGTTTAGTAACGGTAGCGCAGGAAATGGAAATCCTGTTTTTGTCCAACTTTGAGGCTATGATTGGACTAGCTACGGAGCTTAATAAAACCTGAAACTTTTATGGGATATTCCTTGACAGACATAGAAGACCTCCGAAAAGAAATCGTGTTAAAATGATTAATTTCTAATTTATTAAAAATGCTAGAAAACAGGGTATTGGAGTGAAATGAATATGAGGAATTATGCTTGGTTGTCATGAAACCTGCACTGCCCTGTTTTGCCGAATAAACTGGGATGTTTGAGCACTGTTTTGTGCAGTGGATATGTGATAAATTTATTCCTTATATTTTCTAGTTTATTTGGACACTAACTTTGCGTCGTTTGGATTAACGAATAAAAAGTTATGCGAGTTTTAGTAAAGGCCGCGCAAAGCTGAATTTGCTGCGTTTGGTTTGTGAGATGATTCAGTTCGTTTTGGCCTAAATGAAATCGCTCGAACCCCCCACCACCAACAATGAGTTTATATGAGCTGGTGGAGTACTCTTATGATTCGAAAATGATTTAATTTGAGCAAACAATTTAGTTTCGTTTAAATGTCATGATTCGAGGATTGATTACTAATGGTTTGGAATTGTTGGACCTACTTAGTCATTCTGGATTTTTCTAAAATAGTAGTTGGTCACCGTCGGTTAGGGCGGGTTGGACTTGGTTTTCAAAACGTTAGGATTAAAACTCGGAATTGACTATAGTATGGTGAAGGAATTGGTTTTAAAGTGAGTTTGACTTTATATATAGTAGAGTGAATTATTGATTGGCTTGGTTTGAAAACAGGTGGATAGTCCGATTTACGAAAAGGTCATGCCCGATTTTCTGCAGAAAAGACAGTCGCTTAGGCCTAATAAGCGTCTAGGATTGATAAATTGTGAAAACGAAAGTTTTAAGTGTAGAACGTGGAGAAGCTGGAATAGCATTCCATGGACTTAAGGCAAGTTTTCCTAACCTTATACTTTTATTTTTAAAAGGTTATATCCCTGAGTTGCATAGGAAATTAAATTATGCAAGTGTTGAAATATGTACTTGATATACTGCTGTTGTGGTTGTGATATAAGATATTATGAAATTACGTATTGATTTAATTATTGTTTAAATCTTTCGTAAATGTTTTGGTTTATATGCTATAAGGTATTTTAGATATAAGCCGGTGTATATAAAGGCTCTAGGAGTAGAGCGGGTATTCGTATTTTAGAACATAGACCGGGAGTTGGAGAATTATTTTAAATTCTGTCATAATCCGGGAGAAGCCGGAGACATGGTATTTTAAAATAGGGGTGGTAAATATTCCCAATATATAAATATTGGAATATTTTACGACAAAGGTATGAGATGGGACTAATAAATATCATTTTGATATTTATCTAATAAATGAATATTATTCTTGAATATTCATTTAAATATAAATTATTAATTATTCATCAACTAATAAATATTATTTGGATATTTATTTAATAAATGAATATTATTCTTGAATATTCATTTAAAAGTAGTTATTCATTGGTTATCAATTAATAAATATCATTTGGATATTTATTTATTAAATGAATATTATTCTTGAATATTCATTTGAAAAGGGGTTATTAATTGTTAATTATTTAATAAATATTATTTGAATATTTATTAAATATTCTAAATTAATTTAAAAATAGTGAGGGTTCCCTAATATTTATTTATATACTATTGTATTCTTTTAATAAGAATAAAATATTCTCAGACTTATCAAAAATAGGGAACTCGGTCTAGGAAATAAAAGGTGATTTATTTCCTCAAGAGTGGTTATGTTTTTGACATAACTGGCCTACTGTAGTAGGGTTTTCAACTTATCAAAATCAAAGAGATTTTTTGACTAACTCCCGGGTCGTGATTTTAAAATGATTTTATTTCCTCAATGAAGGACATCAGTTGATGGAGGTCAACATACCGTTGTGGTAAAAGGACTGCCGCAATTATTCTAGCAGTGCCCATTTTGAGTTTGTGAATCTATTAACAAGTATGATATACTTGGGGAACTAAGAGTAAATTCTGGTTCCAGGTTCAGGTAGATGAATCTATTAACAAGTATGATATACTTGGGGAACTAAGAGTAAATTCTGGTTCCAGGTTAGATAGATGAATCTATGAACAAGTATACATTTGGGGAATTGGGATTATGTTCCAGTTCCAGGTTATAGATTATTCCAGTGGATTGGAGTAAAGTTGCGTAAGAGGTCGAGTGACGCACGACCCAGCCGAAATTAAAGGCCCATGAGTTGCCTAGGGTGACGTCCCGATAAGGGGTTGTCCTTCTACTAGTAGAGAAAGTGACTGGTTTTTCTATTGTATAATGCGACTGATCATCGCGTACAGTAGGGTGGAATATTTGCTGAGCATTCTTTCGCTCACCCTTGCTTTAAAATAAATTTTTCAGAGAAAGCGAGCACACCTTGGATTGGCTCCATACTTCGAGGAAGGAAAATAGGAGATTCACCCTTGGAGATGGTTCGGTTCAGAACTATCCTGCCGAAGTAAGTGGATAGGTTTCAGTATTGATCTAGTTATTAATGTTACTTCAGGTAGAGGTTATCATTGATAGCGTGAGATCCTGGTTAAGTACATTTGGTTTGTAATAACTAATGGTACTTGTTGTATATCGTTTCTAAGGCTATAACTTGTATGTGTGAGAGAGAGGGGTCTATGATGTGCTTTTGTTGAATTGTTGAGTATTGCAGGTTTTAAATGGTTGGATGATGACGTGATGACTCAAATCCCAGACCCCGGATTTGGGGGCGTTACATACTAGTTGTTATCGCATCAAAATTACTAACCTTACCAGAAAAATATTTTATTATAGCATCAAAGAAATATGACCATTCTTTTCTTAGATTCTTTCTAACAATACTACCTAAACTAGCATCAAGAGCAATGTAGTTAATTTCCCTAAGTATGC
Organism: Oenanthe sinensis; assembly: GCA_028671895.1. NCBI lineage: Eukaryota > Viridiplantae > Streptophyta > Magnoliopsida > Apiales > Apiaceae > Oenanthe > Oenanthe sinensis. The sequence goes on along the minus strand of CM053799.1, from coordinate 27,720,572 downwards.
TTCTAATATCTTTGTCAGTGGCTGCATTTTCTGTATTATTTGCAGAAATATTTAAACACTCACCCAAGATCACAGTGGTTAGAATATACCTTTGGCCTTTGCAATCAAAGGAGATTGAAGAGAAATCATCTGCTACCTCTGCTGTTGTCCAGAATTCTTCAACTGGATTGCACACTATCTTTGGTGCTTCTGTGAGGGCCTTGGAGATTCTTGAATTCCTTAGAAATTTCATCAGAGGATGAAATTCTGTTGGGGCTTCCTCCACCATAGTACAAGCAACGAAGTTGTTGAGTTTACAGTAGAATCCTGATTGTGAGACTTTCCTTGATGATGCCATAATCATTTTCACAAATGAAAAATATGAATTGACTGGTAAATTTGTTAGTTGTTGAAGCAAAATAATGGTAGAATAGCAAGTAGATTAGGGTTCTTAGTAAGAGATAGACACGAAAGAGTTCAAAGACTGAGAAAGAGAAAGTGACAGAGAAATCGTGAGTAAAAATTGCAAGTAAGAATTAAAAGTTATTTTTATCTTACTATTTATATTTACTGAGTTCTCAAACAGTTTCTTACTCAAAATAGAACTTAATCGACCGTTGAAAGAAAGATAAAAAATAGAAATAACCGCTTTTAGCAATCGACTGGTATACATACAAGAATGTATGTATTAATCAATTGATAAAATAAGTAATCAACGGCTAGATTTTGTATAAATCGACTGATGAAATGGATCCTTTAAATTCCAGGTCATTGATTGATAATTAGATTATCCATCGACAGGTACATTTATTCGTTGATAAATATATCATCGATTGATATACTTATCTGTTGATAACCCTATCCATCGATAAACAAATATATCATCAATTGATATATTTATCTGTCGATAGTTTCATAAATATCCATTGAACTGTAAAATGTTTATCAGTTGATTATTGAAAAATCAATAAATTAACGTAGTCAATGGCTACAATTAACAAAAACATAACTTATCAGTCATTTGATGAATTATATATAATTAAGCATACCTAAATCACAGACCAATCTATTAAAGGTAGATTCATCTAATGGTTTGGTAAAAATGTCTGCAAGTTGTCTTTCACTAGGGACAAAATGTAATTCAACTGTACCATTCATTATATGTTCCCTAATGAAATGATACCTTATGTCAATGTGCTTGGTTCTGGAATGTTGCACAGGATTTTCTGTTATGGCAATTGCACTTGTATTATCACAGAAGATAAGAATCTTGTTCATGTTGAACCCATAGTCAAATAGTTGATTCCTCATCCATAATATTTGTGCACAGCAACTTCCAGCTGCAATGTATTCAGCCTCTGCAGTAGATGTAGACACTGAATTCTGCTTCTTGCTAAACCAAGATACAAGCTTATTTCCTAGAAATTGACAGGTGCCTGTAGTACTTTTTCTGTCAATTCTGCAACCTGCATAATCTGCATCTGAATAACCAATTAGATCAAATCCAGAGTCTCTAGGATACCAAATTCCAAGATTTGGAGTTCCTTTGAGATATCTGAATATTCTTTTTATTGCCATCAAATGAGATTCTATAGGATCAGCCTGAAACCTAGCACAAAGATATGTAGCAAACATTATGTCTGGCCTACTTGCAGTTAAATAAAGTAATGAGCCAACCATGCCTCTATAACTTGAAATGTCCAATTTAGCTTCCTTAGTATTCAATTCAAGTTTAGTTGCAGTGGCCATGGGTGTTTTTGCAGAAGAACATTCATTTAAATCAAATTTCTTTAATAAGTCAGAAATGTATTTAGTTTGATTTATGAAAATACCATTTTTAACTTGTTTAACTTGCAAACCAAGAAAATAGGTAAGTTCTCCCATCATGCTCATTTCAGATTTACTCTGCATCAACTTAGCAAACTTTTGACAAAGTTTTTCATTAGTTGAGCCAAATATAATATCATCTACATAGATTTGAACAAGTATACTAGAACCATTGACATTTCTATGAAAGAGAGTTTTATCAACAGTACCTCTTATAAAATGTTTCTCAATCAAGAATTTAGACAGTGTGTCATACCAAGCTCTAGGTGCTTGTTTCAAACCATATAGTGCTTTGAGAAGATAGTATACAAATCCAGGATGAACAGGATCAATAAAACCAGGAGATTGTTCTACATATACTTCTTCTTCTAGTTCTCCATTGAGAAAAGCACTTTTCACATCCACCTGATACACCTTGAAATTTGCATGAGCAGCATATGCTAGAAAGATTCTGATTGCTTCCAACCTTGCAACTGGTGCAAAAGTTTCGTCAAAATCTATGCCTTCTTCTTGTGAATAACCCTTTGCCACTAATCTTGCTTTATTTCTTGTCACTGTACCAGATTCATCCATTTTGTTTCTGAACACCCATTTTGTACCAATAACAGACTTGTTCTTTGGTTTGGGTACCAACTTTCATACCTTGTTTCTTTCAAACTGATTAAACTCCTCTTGCATAGCAATTATCCAATCAGGATCATTCAAGGCTTCTTCAATCCTTTTTGGTTCTTCTTGAGACATGAAGCTACTATACAAGCATTCATTTTGAGTTGTTCTTCTAGTTTTGACACCATCATTTGCATCTCCAATAATTAATTCAAAGGGATGGCTTTTAGTCCATTTCCTCTGTGATGGTAAATTTGACCTTGAAGATGATGCTTCATGATCATTGGGATTGTTATGATCATTGTGAAGTGATTGGTCATTTGAGAACCCTCCCCCTGAGATGGAAACTTTACTTGAAGATTGTTGAGCAGAGTTGTTATCCATCGAATGATTATCAATTGATGTATTATCAGTCGATTGATGCTTGTCAACTGATAAGTTATCTGTGATGTATTGACATCAATTGATGGGAAGGTTCTGGGAACTTGAATATTTGAAATTTCCACATCCTCATCACTATCTTCATTAATGCTGGTAGATTCATTTTCAAAATGCAATAGGTCATGTAATCCTTCATCAAACAACCCTTGAATCTTCTTATCATCTAAGACTACATGTATAGATTCCATAACAATGTGCAATCTAAGGTTGTAGACTCTGTAAGCTTTGGTTGTTATTCCATATCCAACAAATATAGCTTCATCAGCCTTGGCTTCAAATTTTCCAAGATTTTCACCTTGATTTCTCAGAACAAAGCATTTGCAACCAAAGATATGAAGAAAGTTAACAGTTGGCTTCTTGTCTTTCTTCATCAATTGATATGGTGTTTTGCCTTGAGCTTGATTGATAATGGAAATATTTTGAATGTAGCAAGCAATATTAATTGCTTCTGCCCAGAAATATGTAGGAAGCTTTGCTTCTTCTAACATAGTTCTAGCAGCTTCAATTAAGGTCCTATTTTTCCTTTCAACTACTCCATTTTGCTGTGGAGTCCTTGGAGTAGAGAAATGATGAGTGATACCTTTTTCTTCACAGAATTCTTTCATTGTGACATTCTTGAATTCAGTACCATTATCACTTCTAATTTTCTTGACCTTCCATTCAGTGCCATTGTCAACATTCTTCACATGATTGATGATTAATTTGTTTGTTTCATCCTTAGAGTGTAAGAAATATACCCATGAAAATCTTGTGAAGTCATCCACAATGACTAGTGCATATTTCTTCTTAGCAATTGACATGATGTTGACTGGACCAAATAAATCCATGTGCAATAGCTCCAAAGGCTTATCAATTGATGATTCAGACTTAGACTTGAATGATGCTTTCCTTTGTTTTCCTTTTTGATAGGCATCACACAGTCCATCCTTGGTGAATTCCATCTGAGGAATGCCTCTAACCAGATTCTTTCTAACCAATTGATTCTTGGCTTTGAAATTCAAATGGGCTAGCTTCTTATGCCAAATCCAACTTTCATCTGTATTAGCTTTGCTTAGAAGACATGTCATTGCATCTGCCTTTACAGAGAGAAAATCAGCCACATAGACATTTCCTTTTCTTTCACCAGTTAATAGAATTTTACCATTTTCTTTGTTGGCTATAATACATGATCCAGTAGTAAAACACACACCATTTCCATTATCACACAGTTGACTAATTCTGAGCAAATTGTGTTTCAATCCATCAACTAGTGCTACAGGTTCAATGATAACATTATCTTTTGCAATTGAGCCATATCCCAGAGTAAAACCTTTGCTGTTATCTCCAAAAGTAACTCCTGGGCCAGCCTTTTCAACAAACCTTGTGAGCAGGGACAAATCTCCAGTCATGTGCCTAGAACATCCACTATCCAGATACCAGATATTTCTTTTCCTGTTTCCCTGCACATAGTCAAAACAATCAAGTTGCTTTTGGTACCCAAGTTGCCTTGGGTCCTTTCTTATTAGTTGCAGCCTGAGCCTTGGTTGCCAACTTTGATTCCTTTTGTCTTGGTGAATTTACATTCACTTTAACTCTTGGAGTTGGCTTTTAGGACTCAGACACCTTGGAACTCATGGCAGAATCTTCATGCATTTCATTGTATACATTAGGCATTTTCCAAGGTAAACCAGGCATGTTCATATTAGCATATGCAAAGAATGGATTATACATGAATGGATATTGTGCATAAGGCATATTAACATTGGGTGCAACTAAATTAGAAAACATGGCATTCATGAGCATAGGATTGGTAAGCATGGCATTTGCAGACATGACATGTGTGTTTGAATCACTAGAGGCCTTTTCTTTCTTGCATTGCATAGACAAATGATTTACACTACCACATTTAGCACAAACCTTTCTTGGAGCATACTTATCAGGAGTATAGTTGTTGTGCTTATTAATGCCCACTTTTCCATTCCTATTCTTTTTCTTTTTCTCAGACTTAGGTTGGACAATTTCCACAGGTGTTATCTTTTCTAATTTTGCTTTCAATTGCTTATTAGATAAGCTACCTATGTTGATCTTCTCAACCTCAACTTGATTTTTGGTTTCCTTAACAAACTTCATAGGAGTGCTAAATTTGTTCTTCTTATTAGTCATTGATGATTTACTTGTCGATGGATGCTTATCAGATGATTCAGCATCAATCGATTGATAATCCTTATCAATTGATGAAGGATTAGCAGTCGATTAATCTTTATCCATTGAAGTATCAGCCAATGGCTTGCCTATTGATTTAGGGGATTCTGCTAGAATATCTAATCCCTGAACATCAATAATTTGTTTGGCAGTTTTAGCAGACCTATTCCATTTGTTAATGGTTTCAATTTCTTCAGCCAATTGTTCTTTTAACACTTCTTCTCTTTTCAAACTGTTTACTAGTTCATTTCTAGCATCCCTACTTTCCTGCTTGAATCTATCTAAACAAACGAGTTCATTTTCAAGAAAAGTATTCCTCTCAGTTAAAGCATCAATGGTCTTTTTCAACTTGAGATTTTCTTTGTTTAGAGATTTTAATGTGACATGCAAATTGTACAATTCATTTGACATTTCATTAATAGTACTATTGCATTCATCAGTTGTTAGCTCAGAAAAATTTATAGCTAGTACCTGATTTGATGATGAACTAGCTTCTTTATCTTCATGGTTGGCCATTAGAGCTAGATTGATGAATTTTTCAGAATCACTGTCCTCAGCAGCCCAATCATTCTCTTCAGACACAAAAGCCTTTTCTTTCTGTTTTAGAAGGTCAAAGTATTTCTTTTTATAATCAATACCATCACATGACTTTGCCTTTTCTTGCTTTGGCTTTCTGCACTCATTTGAGAAATGACCAGCCAATCCACAGTTAAAGCATTTAAATCTAGATCTATCAACCAAATTTTTATTTTGATTGTTGCTTCTAAACTGAGATCCAGGCCTTTGAGCATTTGGATTCCTCTTGAATTTTAGCTTTGAAAACTTTCTTGACAAGAATGCAAGGTGCTCATCAATCTCATCTAAATCATCCTGAGAGCAAGTTTCATTATCCTCACATTTGCTCTTTCCTTTTTCCTTGAATGATTCTTCAACAGCATCACTGGCCACCATGACAGAGTTTTCTACATAGCCACTTTCCTTCTTCTCTTCACTTCCCTTGACCATTAAAGCCACAGTCTTCTCTTTTCTTTGGCTCTTCTCAATCTCCTCATCTTGTTAGATTTCCAACTCATATGTCTTGAGAATAGCATAAAGTTTCTCAAGAGTATAATCCTTGAAGTCCTGAGATTGTCTAATGGAAACAGTCATTGGTTTCCATTCCTTTGGAAGAGATCTAAGAAATTTTAGATTTGTATCCTCAGTTGCATAAACCCTACCATATAGCTTTAGTCCGTTCAGCAACTTATGAAATCTGCTATAGGTATCATTAATAGATTCTCCACTCTTGAAATGAAATGATTCATATTTTTGAATCAAGAGTTGCATCTTGTTTTTCCTTACTTGCTCAGTTCCTTCACACAGTGTTTGAAGAGTATCCCATACTTCTTTTGATGAAGTACAGTTTATCACATTATCAAACATCTCTTTGTCTAGACCATTAAACAAAATGTTCATGGCCTTCTTGTCTTTAAGAACTTCTTTTTCATCCTCTTCTGTGAACTCAGAGATGAGTTTTGAAACAAGCTTGTCAGTTGCAGGTGTTCCATCAGGGTTTACACCTGTGACTATCTTCATGGGAACATGAGGACCCTTTTCTATGCAGTTAACATATGAAGGATCAAGAGAAAGTAGATGCAGGTGCATTTTAACTTTCCATGGAAAATATTCATCTTTCTCTAAAACTGGAATCTTCACACCTGAATCTTTTTGACCCATATTGACTGTTCTTGATCTTTAAACTTTCTGTATGTTGAAAGCCTGCTCTGATACCAATTGTTATTCACTTGAACTAAGTAAATATTTGTAGAAGGGAGGGGGGGTTGAATACAAATATTAAAACTTTTTGGATCTTTTAATATTTGTTGATGAAGAATTCGAATAAGAGAAAATTAGTATGAACAATTGTTAAAACAGAAGTTGTAAAAATGAACAAGAGATTTAAAACTATTGATGGATTGGTGTTTCCATCAATATATAATTTTTGCTCAATGTTCCTAGGTTCAAAGAAACCTAGCTGCGAGTTACAAGGTTAGAAAATAAATCAACTGCTCTTACAAAGTGCTTTAACAGCTGAACAGTTGATTAAAAGATATTGTTTAACTTGTCTATTTTCTAACAATGCTACCACACTTGTTTATATAACACAAGTGTGCTTTTTACAATTCCTATTTTAGGATTGTTTCTACTTACCTTCCTGTTACCTTTTTCCATTATAGAAAAAGGTTTGAAAAATAGCTTCTGATTGAGTCTTCACAGCCATACTGGGCTGTCTTCCATACGTGTGCTTTTGTCATTTGGATCTTCAACTGATTGACCTTATGTGTTGTCACAATCAATTGATAATTTGTTGTTAAGCATATCAATTGATCCTCCTCTTTATCCATCAATTAGTATTCTACTTCGATTGATCTTTTTATCCATCGATTGATAATTGATGACATATCGATTGATAAATGTTATCAATCGATGTATCAATCGATGGATCTTCACATCAGTTGATGGTCTTCAATACTTGACTTGGTTTCTTCGATTGATCTTCTATCCATTGATGCTTCAATATCAATTGATCATCCTTAACTTGTATAATTTTCCTGTCTTCAAATAATTACAATTTGACAGTCTAAGTTATACATCAGTTGATGACCTTTATCAATCGATTCTAACATCAATTGATAAACATAATATCAATTGATTTACACCTTATCGATTGAAATAGACTAAGTACACCTATGCTACAATCCAAATTATCAGTTGATTAATATAAACACTTCAACTGATAAATGGTTTCCTGATCAATTGATATTTATAACTTTCATATCAATTGACCAGTTACATCAATTAAAATTTCTATGATTCTAAGATTAATGTTATCATCACATTACATGAAGATTCCTAACACTGAATTTCCTGAGAAGAAAATTCAAGAGGGAGTGTTGGCTTCTCCTTGAAAAATAAAAAAGGAGAATATGAAAATGTCTGATTATCTATCAGAACATTTTCTAAAGAAATTTGGTGAGAAGGGGAAAGAAGAATAGAAGGGATTGGAATTGAGAGAAAATGGGGCTGCATCTCATCATTTATATGAGATGCATCAAACTGACTTTGTGAAGGCTCCACCATAGTTTCCTGTGATTTTGCAGTGTGTGATTCCCCATGTGCAAAGGTGACTTTCTTCTTTCTCCTTTCATATGGTGTTATTGCTTTGGTCTGTGTGTCCCCAACTTGGTTCTGTGCCTCTGGTTGTGGGCTATTTTCAATACTGTCATCCTTTTGAGAGGATGCCAATAGAGGTGTGGTATTTTCCATATTAACATCCACAGTCTTTTGAGAGACTGTAGAGTGGCTTGGCTTAGGTTTCACACTCTCACTCTCCTTATTCTTCTGGGTTCTTTGATGTTTCCCAGTTCCCTCACCACCTACATCCTCCTCTAATCTATCTACCACAGTAGGTGTTTTTCTTTCTTTTGATTTTACAACAACGGGTTTTTAGGAACCTGTTGAAGTTGGCATTTTAGATTTGGATTTAGAGGTTGGATGTGTGGCTTGGGTTGAAGGGATGGGGTCATTGCTAACACCCTCCATGGCCACAGAAGGCAAAGAAGATTGGAGATTGGAAGAAGTTAAGGTTGAGATAAATACCTGAACAAAAGGTGCATAAATCAATTCCACATTACTGTGAAGATTGATTCTTACCAAGTCTTTGAAGACCCTTTTATTTTGAGTCCAACACTCAAGGGTTTAAGTTTCCCTGTAAATCTCAATTTCTTTGACAAAGTGGTTATTAAAAATCATGATAAATCTTGCATAGTATATATAATTAGACCTATCATGCTTCTTACCTAACTTAGCAGCAATCTCAGATAGCAATATAGAAGATAAATCATGATATTCATCAAACAAAACACTATATGCTATTTGTTGCATGCTTGAAGTTATGGCATCAAAATTACTAATTTTACCACTAAAGCATTTTATTATAGCATCAAAGAAATAAGAACATTCTCTCCTAAGATGTTTTCTAACTACTTGACCTAAATTAATGTCAGGATTTGCATAATTGACAGCCGTAAGCATGTTTCTAATATCAGATTCACAAGGCACATTATCAGTATTATTAACAGGCATATCTAAACATTCATTTAAAATTAAAGTAGTAATAATGTACTCTTGTCCTTTGCAATTGAATTTGATGCTTGAAAAGTCATCTTCAACTTCTGCAGAGGTCTAAAACTCTTCCACCAGATTGCATATTATTGTTGGTGCTTCCTTCAACGCCTTTTGTACTCTACAGCTTTCCAGGAATTGCATTAAAGGATGGAACTCTTTAGAAGCCTCTTCAACCACAGTGAAGCCACAAATTGTTAAGCTCGTAGATGAAACCGACTTGCGAGACTTTCTTGGATGAAGATGCCATTCCTTAGAGTAGAAATTTAGTAGAACAAAAGTTTTGAAGTTGTAGTGAGTTTGAGTACAGAGAGAAAAGGGTTAGAGATTGAGTTCGTAGATTGAGAGAGAAAAAGAAATAGAGAAATCGTTAGTAAAAATTGCAAGTAAGAATTAAAAGTTATTTTAATCTCACTATTTATATTTACTGAGTTCCCAATCAATTACTTACTCAAAATAGAACTTAATCGACCGTTGAAAAAAAAATGAAAAGTAGAAATTACCAATTTTAGCAATCGACTGTTATGCATACAGGAATGTATGTATTAATCAATTAATAAAATAAGTAATCAACGGCTATATTTTGTACAGATCAATTGATGACATGGACCCTTTAAATTCCAGGTCATCGATTGATAATTAGCTTATCCATCGATAGGTACATTTATCCATCGATAAATAAATATATCATCAATTGATATATTTATCTATCGATAGCTCCAAATATCCATTGATATGTAAAATGTTTATCAATTGATTATTAAAGAATCAATAGATTAACATAGTCAATGGCTACAAGCTAAAAATTAATATAAATACATAACTTGTCAGACATTTAATAGATTAAACATAGTTAAGCATACCTAAATCACAGACCAATCTATTGAAAGTAGATTCATCTAATGGTTTGGTAAAAATGTCTGCAAGATGTCTTTCACTAGGGACAAAATGTAATTCCACTATACCATTCATTACATGTTCCCTAATGAAGTGATACCTTATGTCAATATGCATGGTTCTAGAATGTTGCACAGGATTTTCTGTTATTGCAATGGCACTTGTGTTGTCATAGAAAATAGGAACTTTGTTCATGTTGAACCCATAGTCAAATAGTTGATTCTTCATCCATAATATTTGTGCACAACAACTTCTAGCTGCAATGTATTCAGCCTCTGCAGTAGATGTAGACACTGAATTCTGCTTCTTGCTAAACCAAGATACAAGCTTATTTCCTAGAAATTGACAGGTGCCTGTAGTACTTTTTCTGTCAATTTTGCAACCTGCATAGTCTGCATCTGAATAACCAATTAGATCAAATCCAGAGTCTCTAGGGTACCAAATTCCAAGATTTGGGGTTCCTTTGAGATATTTGAATATTATTTTTATTGCAATCAAATGAGATTCTCTAGGATCAGCCTGAAACCTAGCACAAAGACATATAGCAAACATTATGTCTAGCCTACTTGCATTTAAATAAAGTAATGAGCCAACCATGCCTCTATAACTTGAAATGTCCACTTTAGCTTCCTTAGTATTCAATTCAAGTTTAGTTGCAGTAGCCATGGGAGTTTTTGCAGAAGAACATTCATTTAAATCAAATTTCTTTAATAAGTCAGAAATGTATTTAGTTTGATTTATGAAAATACCATTTTTAACTTGTTTGACTTGCAAAACAAAGAAAATAGGTAAGTTCTCCCATCATGCTCATTTCATATTTACTCTACATCAACTTAGCAAACTTTTGACAAAGTTTTTCATTAGTTGAGCCAAATATAATATCATCTACATAGATTTAAACAAGTATACTAGAACCATTGACATTTCTATGAAAGAGAGTTTTATCAACAGTACCTCTTATAAAATGATTCTCAATCAAGAATTTGGACAGTGTGTCATACCAGGCTCTAGGTGCTTGCTTCAAACCATATAGTGCTTTGAGAAGATAGTATACAAATCCAAGATAAACAGGATCAATAAAACCATACTAGAACCATTGACATTTCTATGAAAGAGAGTTTTATCAACAGTACCTCTTATAAAATGATTCTCAATCAAGAATTTGGACAGTGTGTCATACCAGGCTCTAGGTGCTTACTTCAAACCATATAGTGCTTTGAGAAGATAGTATACAAATCCAAGATGAACAGGATCAATAAAACCAGGAGGTTGTTCTATATATACTTCTTCTTCTAGTTCTCCATTGAGAAAAACACTTTTCACATCCATCTGATACACCTTGAAATTAGCATGAGCATCATATGCTAGAAAGATTCTGATTGCTTCTAACCTTGCAACTGGTGCAAATGTTTCATCAAAATCTATACTGTGAATAGCCCTTTACCACTAATCTTGCTTTATTTCTTATCACTGTACCCGATTCATCCATTTTGTTTCTGAACTCCCATTTTGTACCAATGATAGACTTGTTCTTTGGTTTGGGTACCAGCTTCCATACCTTATTTCTTTCAAACTGATTCAACTCCTCTTGCATAGCAATTATCCAATCAGGATCATTCAAGTCTACTTCAATCCTTTTTGGTTCATCTTGATACAGGAAGCTACTATACAAGCATTCATTTTGAGTTGCACTTCTAGTTTTGACACCATCATTTGCATCTCCAATAATTCATTCAAAGGGATGGCTTTTTGTCCATTTCCTTTGTGTTGGTAAATTTGATCTTGAATATGATGCTTCATGATCATTGGTATTGTTATGATCATTGTGATGTGATTGGTCATTTGAGAACCCTCCCCCTGAGATGGACACTCTACTTGAAGATTGTTGAGCAGAGTCGCTATCCATCGAATGATTATCAATTGATGTATTATCAGTCGATTGATGATTGTCAACTGATAAGTTATCTGTTGATGCATTGACATCAATTGATGGGGAGCTTCCGAATTTTTGAAATCTCCACATCATTATCACTATCTTCATTATTGCTTGTAGATTCATTTTTAAAATGCAATAGGTCTTGAAATCTTTCATCAAACAACCCTTGAATCTTCTTATCATCAAAGACTACATGCATAGATTCCATAACAATGTGCAATCTAAGGTTGTAGACTCTGTAAGCTTTGGTTGTTATTCCATATCCACCAAATATAGCTTCATCAGCCTTGGCTTCAAATTTTCCTAGATTTTCACCTTGATTTCTCAGTACAAAGCATTTGTAGCCAAAGACATGAAGGAAGTTAATAGTTGGCTTCTTGTCTTTCTTCATCAATTGATATGGAGTTTTTCCTTGAATTTGATTGACCATGTAAATATTTTAAATGTAGCAAGCAGTATTAATTGCTTCTGCCCAGAAGTATGTAAGAAGTTTTGCTTCTTCTAACATAGTTCTAGCAGCTTCAATCAAGGTCCTATTTTTCCTTTCAACTACTCAATTTTGCTGTGGAGTCTTTGGTGCAGAGAAATGATGAGTAATACCTTTTTCTTCACATAATTCTTTCATTGTGGCATTCTTGAATTCAGTACCATTATCACTTCTAATTTTCTTAACCTTCCATTCAGTGCCATTGTCAACATTCTTCACATGATTGATAATCAATTTGCTTGCCTCATCCTTAAAGTGTAAGAAATATACCCATGAAAATCTTGTGAAGTCATCCACAATGACTAATGCATATTTCTTTTTAGCAATTGACATGATATTGACTGGACCAAATAAGTCCATGTGCAATAATTCCAAAGGCTTATCAATTGATGATTCAGACTTTGACTTGAATGATGTTTTCCTTTGTTTTCCCTTTTGACAAGCATCACAAAGTCCATCCTTGGAGAATTCCATCAGTGGAATGCCTCTAACCAGATTCTTTTTAACCAATTGATTCATTACTTTGAAATTCAAATGGGCTAGCTTCTTGTGTCAAAATCCAACTTTCATCTGTATTGGCTTTCTAAGTAGGCATGTCATTGAATTTGCCTTTACAGAGAGAAAACCAGCCACATAGACATTTCCTTTTCTTTCACCAGTTAAGAGAATTTCACCAGTCTCTTTGTTGGCTATGATGCATGATCCAGTTGTAAACCACACACCATTTCTATTATCATACAATTGACTAATACTGAGCAAATTATGCTTCAATCCATCAACTAGTGCTACAGGTTCAATGATAACATTATCTTTTACAATTGAGCCATATCCCAGAGTAAAACCTTTGTTGTTATCTCCAAAAGTAACTCCTGGGCCAGCCTTTTCCACAAACTTTGTGAGCAGGGACAAATCTCCAGTCATGTGCCTAGAACATCCACTATCCAGATACCAGAGATTTCTTTTCCTATTTCCCTGCACACATTTAAAACAATCAAGTTTCTTTTGGTACCCAAGTTGCCTTGGGTCTTCTTTTATTAGTTGCAGCCTGAGCCTTGGTTGCCAACTTTGGTTCCTTTTGTTTTGGTGGGTTTAAATCCACTTTAACTCTGTGAGTTGGCTTTTGGGGCTTAGACACCTTGGAACACATGGCAGAATTTCCATGCATTTCATTATCTACATTAGGCATGTTCCATGGCATACCAGGCATGTTCATATTTGCATATGCAAAGAAAGGATTATACATGTATGGAACTTGTGCATAAGGCATATGAACATTAGGTTCAACTAAATTAGAAGACATGGCATTCATGAGCATAGGATTGGTAGGCATGGCATTTGCAGACATGGTATGTGCATTTAAATCATTTAAAGATATTGAGTCCTTTTCTTTCTTGCATTGCATAGACAAATGATTTACACTACCACATTTAGCACACACCCTTCTAGGTGCATACATATCAGGAGTATAATTGTTGTGCTTATTTATGCCCACTTTTCCATTCCTATTTTTTTTCTCAGACTTAGGTTGGATAATTTCGACAGGTGCTATCTTTTCTAATTTTGCTTTCAATTATTTCTTGGATAAGCTACCTATGTTGATCTTCTCAACCTCAGCCTCAACTTGATTTTTGGTTTCCTTAACAAACTTGATAGGAGTTGCTAAATTTGTTCTTCTTATTAGCCATTGATGATTTACTTGTTGATGGATGCTTATCAGTTGATTTAGCATCAATCAATTGATAATCCTTATCAGTTGATGAGGGATTAGCAGTTGATTGATCTTTATCCATTGAAGTATCAGCCAATGGCTTGCCTATTGATTTAGGGGATTCTCCTAGAATATCTAAACCCTGAACATCAATAATTTGTTTGGCAGTTTTAGCAGACCTATTCCATTTGTTAATGGTTTCAATTTCTTCAGCCAATTATTCTTTTAACAATTCTTCTCTTTTCAAACTATTCACTAGTTCATCTCTAGCATCCTTACTTTCCTTCTTGAATCCATCTAAACAAATAAGTTCATTTTTAAGAAAGATATTCCTCTCAGTTAAGGCATCAATGGTGTTCTTTAACTTGTGGTTTTCTTTGTTTAGAGATTTTAGAGTGACATGCAAATTGTACAATTCATTAGACATTTCATTAATAGTACTATTGCATTCATCAGTTATAAGCTCAGAAAAGTTGGTAGCTAATACCTGATTTGATGATGAACTAGCTTCTTCATCTTCATGATTCGCCATTAGAGATAGATTGATGAACTCTTCAGAATCACTGTCCTCAGCAGCCCAGTCCTTCTCCTTAGTAACAAAAGCCTTTTCTTTTTGTTTCAAAAGGTCAAAATATTTCTTTTTATAATTAATACCATCATATGACTTTGCCTTCTCTTGCTTTGGCTTTCTGCACTTGTTTGAGAAATGACCAGCCAATCCACAGTTAAAGCATTTGAATTTTGATCTATCAACCAAAATTTTGTTTTGATTGTTACTTCTAAACTGGGATCCAGGCCTCTAAGCATTTGGATTTCTCTTGAATATTAGCTTTGAAAACTTCCTTGACAGGAATGCAAGGTGCTCATCAATCTCATCTAAATCATCCTGAGAGCATGTTTCAATTTCTTCACACTTGCCCTTTCCTTTTTCTTTGGATGATCCTTCAACAACATCATCAGCCACCATGATAGAAACTTTTACACAGCCAGCTTCCTTCTTCTCTTCATTTCCCTTGACCATCAAAGCCACAGTTTTCTACTTTCTTTGATTCTTCTCAATCTCCTCATCTTGTTAGATTTCTAACTCATATGTCTTGAGAATACCATAAAGTTTCTCAAGAGTGTAATCCTTGAAGTCCTGACATTGTCTAATGGAAACAGTCATTAGTTTCCATTCCTTTGGAAGAGATCTAAGAAATTTTAGATTTGTATCCTCAGTTGCATAAACCCTACCATATAGCTTCAGTCTATTTAGCAATTTCTGAAATCTGCTATAGGTGTCATTGATAGATTCTCCACTCTTGAAATGAAATGATTCATATTTTTGAATCAAGAGTTGCATCTTGTTTTTCCTTACTTGCTCAGTTCCTTCACATAGAGTTTGAAGAGTATCCCATACTTCTTTTGATGAAGTACAGTTTATCACATTGTCAAACATATCTTTATCTAGACCATTAAACAGAATGTTCATGGCCTTCTTGTCTTTAAGCACTTCCTTTTCATCCTCTTCTATGAACTCAGTGATGAGTTTTGGAACATGTTTGTCAAGTGCAGGAGTTCCATCAGGGTTTACACCTGTGACTAGCTTCATAGGAACATGAGGACCTTTCTCTATGCAGTGAACATGGGAAGGGTCAAGAGAGAGTAGATGCATATGCATTTTTACTTTCCATGCAAAATATTCATCTTTTTCCAGCACTGGAATTTTCACACCTGAATCTTTTTGGCCCATATTGACTGTTCTTGATCTTTAAACTTTCTGTAAGTTGAAAGCCCTGCTCTGATACCAATTGTTATTTCCCAGAACTAAGCCAATATTTGTAGAAGGGGGGGGGTTGAATACAAATATTAAAACTTTTTGCTTCTTTTAATATTTGTTACTGATGTTTGAGAATTAGAGAGAATATGTTTGAACAACTTAAATTGAAAATAAAATATGAACAAAGAGATTTAAAATTACTGATGGATTGGTTTTTCCATCAGTGTATATTTTTGCTCAATGTTCCTAGGTTAAAAGAAACCTAGCTTCCTTTTTATAAGGTTAGAAAATAAATCAACTATTCTTACAAAGTGCTCAACGGCTGAACAGTTGATTCAAGAAATATTGTCTAACTTGTATATATTTCTAACAATGCTACCACACTTGTTTATATACCACAAGTGTGCTTTTACAATTCCTATTCTAGGATTGTTTCTACCTACCTTCATTTTACCTTTTTCCATTTTAGAAAAAGGTTTGAAAGAGAACTTCTGATTGAGTCTTCACAGTCATCCTAGACTGTCTTCTATAGGTGTGCTTTTGTCTTCTGGATCTACAATAGATTGTCTTTCTGAGTTGTCACAATCAATTGATAATTTGCTGTTAAGCATATCAATTGATCCTTCCTTTTATCCATCAACTGATATTCTACTTCGATTGATCTTTATATCCATCGATTGATAATTAATGACATATTGATTGATAAATATTATCAATCGATGTATCAATCGATGGGTCTTCACATCAGTTGATGGTCTTCAATACTTGACTTGGTTTCTTCAATTGATCTTCTATTCATTGATGCTTCAATATCAAATGATCATCCTTCACTTGTATAATTTCCTGTTTTCAAATAATTACAATTTGATAGTCTAAGTTATACATTAGTTGATGACCTATATCAATCGACTCTAACATCAATTGATAAGTATAATATCAATTGATTTACACCTTATCGATTGAAATAGACTAAGTACACCTATGCTACAATCCAAATTATCAGTTGATTCATAAAAAAATTTCAACTGATAAATGGTTTCCTGATCAATTGATATTTATAACTTTCATATCAATTGATCAGTTACATCAATTAAAATTTCTATGATTCTAAGATTAATGTTATCATCAAATTACATGTAGATTCCTAACAATGTTGCTGTCTGAGTTTTGAATCATGTTGTGCATGAACACTTAGTGAACTTCTACTACATGACTCAATTTTATTCTTTTATACAAGACAATAACTTTCAAATGTACTGTCACCTAACTATTACTTTTTAAATGTACTGTCTACAAGTGACTACTGACCATACTGTCAATATACATATGACAGTATATTTTATTTAGCTTAATTAAACTTAAAACTAAGTACATTAGTTGATTACACCACAATCCCTAACAATCTCCCCCAATATGTTTTTATGTAAAATAAAGACAAATTTAAAGGTAATTGCATATGCAAACTCAACTAATATAAATTGAAGTGTTTGTACAGAAAAAAAATATACAGAACATTACAAGTACAAATATAACAATTTTTCTCAAACTAAACTCCTCTAGACTGAGAAAATCTTCAATTTCAGTTTGAGCTTCCTTCCTTATTTCTGTTAGGGAGTATACTGAACTATTCGTTTGAAGTATATAACATTGTCCTTTTTATTGAGAATCTTGAATGTATATTTTAACATTGTTTGTATATTATATATTGTGGATAATCTAGTATCAAATGGGATACTAGAAGATTAGATTGTGAGTGTCTATATATAATATAATAAATGTTCACATTTAAGTGGAGTTAAACAAACCACTGGAATGACTGAAGTATTATTTGGAAATAATCTATCTTGATTATTAAATAACACTTGTATGCTTTGTGTATATTGAACGGGATTAAAATATTAGAATTATTCTTCTATTCTGATAATAAAGAAGAACTAAGATTCTATAATATTATTATTGCTTAGGTTCTTAATCCGGATACAGTGATTGACACTTGTATGCAATGCACATGTTTTGATTCATATGTGATGTGATTTATTGTTAATCACAAATATTATGTTTTGGACAATGACATTGCATACAAAGTGGGATATTAATTGACTATAAAAGGAAACTGTGTCTGAAAATATTAGGGTGATGATGTCCTCATGAAAGCTCATAAAGATAATTATGCTTTAGTCCTGCGGACAGATTTGTTCTTGCATAATTATAAGGTTGAGTGGATGATCAAGGATAAAAGATGTTGATTAAATTAATTGTTAGAAATTAATTTAATTAATGGACATTAGATATCTTAAATATGGGGAATTTAATAAGAAAATAATATTGGAGCCTAATTAATAATTAAATTACGGCATTAGGAGAGGTAGTGCAAATATTAATTTTTTAGTGGATTGAATTAATATTTAATGACATTGGGCTTGACCCAGAATGTTATTGGAAGGCTCAACCTAATTATCCAGGATCCCTACTGTAGCCTATATATTCATCTTATTCTCTTCTAGCTAAAGGGTTGGAAACTAGGGTTTTTGTGAGCAGTCGTTCAAGGAGGTAACCAAGAACTAGGGTTCTAAGATCTCAAAGCTAGAAGGGAGGCAACCTTGGAAGGATCGAAGGCCACACTTCACTCAAAGTGAATACGGGAATACAGTAGAAGACGTGGATTTGAATCGCTTGAGCCGTAGCAATTAAGTTTAACTTTCTATTCAAACTTGTTTGTCCCTGATATTGTAGAAGGGGGGTTGAATACAATATCAAAATCTAATCGCGGAATAATTTGATTTAAAATATTATTTTAATTACTCGCGAAATATTAATTATAATGAAATACTGTTCAAGTGAATGATATAATTTTAACTTGATTAGTATTACAAAATTAATATTTAGAAAACTGTTATATAATTAATAAAAAAAATCTAGAACAAATTTGACATGAACTGTTCGAGTTTAATCAATTATATTCAAACTTGCACAGAAATCTGTGAATATTACAATGCAGACAAATTTCTGAATTTGAACTGATTTTCTAACTCCCAAATAGTGAAGCCTTGTATGACTTAGAAAAAGACTAGGCATGACATTTTCTCTCGGTATGACTTATTTTATTAATTAAAAAATTGGTATGACTTTTTAATTAAATAAAAAATCAATCCAGCATGACCTTTTGAGCAAAGAAACTTCGGTATGACTTTCCTTTTATAAGCTCGGTATGACTTATTAAAAGGAAGGTCGGCAGGAGCTCGGTATGACTTTCTTTATATATATATATATATATATATATATATATATATAAATCTCGGTATGACTTATTAGTAAGTCATTCGGTATGACTTATTACTAAGTCATTCGAAATATATATATATATATATATATAAGTCATATTAATCCAATTCTTTTATAATAAATTAATTCTATTTAAATTAATTAAATAATTTATAAATTAAATTAAATTCAACTTGAATTAATTTAATTAAATAAATTAAATAATTAACTTACTTAGATTGTAGAATTAAAAATATTATAGAGATCTGATCAAACTGCAGTCAGCTTTGAAATCTTCTTGACTTTTCTTTGTCTTCTGATCTTGAAACCTCTTGATTTAAATGAAGAATAAATATTATTTTAGTTGACACATAAATGTACTGTCTGGTTCATTTGTGTCATACTAAAAAATATTCTCCATTTATTAATACTTTAAGTGGAGGCCTTATGTCATTCTTATGCTTCACTGTCTGTTCTTCTTCTGGAATCTACTGTAGTAACCACTTGAAATCTTTTATATCTTCTGTATTCTTTAGATGTACTACCACTTTATTATTTTCATTGATGCTTGAACATAACAATGAACTTCTTCCAGTGTTGAGTAGCAATCCCACAAAATACTTCTGATACTTAGATCCTCTGTGATTAGTTGACTGTCTTCGTCTTGATTCCTGTTTGGTGTTTATTATTTAATCTCTTTATTAGCTAGAGTTGAGTTGTCATCTAATTATTACAAATAGGCCTAGTCAAATGCCTTTCAATCTCCCTCTATTTGTTGTTAAACATTTAACACACAAATTCCTAGAGGATAACTCAACTAACAACTAAGAAAGTAGTACGACATGTAATGACTTGTAAATAATAAACAAAAGTTCTGGTTTTATATTTAACAATTTTCCAGATTCATACATAAAAGATAAATACAAGATAGATGTTCCTCTAGCACTGAACAAATATTACAAAGTTTCTATCTTGTTCTATCTAAGTCTTCAGTCTTCTGATGTATCAACTTCACCTTCTTCTAGGATTGAACCTTTATGAACTGGTGTCCTCGGTACTTCTTCAGATACTGATTGTTCTGTTGTAGTGGATTCTCCATACAACCTCCTTTGTTCAGCTCTTGCTAACTGCCACAATACTTCCTGTTCAACAGGATCTACTATCTCTTCTTCTACATCATATGGTTGTTGTTAGGTCCTGGAGATCGTAGAGGGGAGGTGAATACGATTCCCAAATTAAATTACTGACTTTTATTTATTTTTGGGACAACATAAAAATTACTTTGGTTCAAACCCGGGTACTGTTCATCATCTTCTTCAACCTCAAGAACACCATTAAAATAACCAAGATAATGAACGGTAAATCATCCAAAACATACAACACAACAAGATCCAAGAATATAACTTTATATTCATTGAAGTGGGGTAGATGCTACAAACAAGTTCAAGAACATAAGCTCAAGAACACAACAAAGAAGTGATTTTTGTCTCCTCTAAAACTATTACATTTTGTAGATCTAGGAGACAAAAACCAACCCTATCTTCTATACAAGATTTAACAAGTGTTTACAATAGAAAGATAGAGGAGTGGTGAAGATAAAGAAAATCACGGCTCCAAAATATATTCAAGATCTAGTTCGGCCATGGGGAGAGAATAATTTTTCTCTCTCTCCCCTTTTCTTCTCCTGCACCCACCACTAAAGATGGAGACTTGAGTTTTTTTCTTTTTATATTGAAAAAGGTGTTACTTTTTGTTTTTCCACCTTTTACTCTTGTCCACTCAAATCTTATCTTTAAAGTCATGTGTCAAGCATGCCTTTGGAAATATTTAATGTAAAAGTAATATTTAAATAAATATATATAATATAAATAAAGATTGTCTTTATTTATAAAATATATAAATAATTAAATAAATACTTTATTTAATTAAATTAAATATTTCCATTCCACTCTTCAATTTGTGTAGACTTCCTTATCCAAATACTAGGCCCCGTATACGTGACTCCACCACGTCCAAGTATTTGGCCTTCTAATCTGTGAAGCTTTAGTAAGATCCAATCAGGTTGTGCTGTCTGTCCCTTATCCATTAGGCTTGCATTTCTCCAACACTGATTTACCACCTTTGTTGATCCTCCACATGACTCAAGAAAACCAACAACTTTAGAATGATTAAAACCATATTAACCGACGAGAGCTTGCCTCCAATGTCCTGACACTTGATGCAACGGTCTGGTTCATAAATGACTAGTCTTGATAGGGGCTCTTGATTCCGAACATGATTCCACATTCTTCTTTGCAAACCTTACTTGTGGCTTCGATTGTAATGCACTAAAATCGTCATAGACTAAGACAATCTTTTGTAGCTTCCACATCCTTGAATAGATGTCAACATCTTTTATTCTCCACTGAGGCCTGAACATGTTAATGAACTTCTTCCAGTGAGCTTCAAGTCTGTAGATGATCCTTTGATACTTTGTCTTAACTGAACTCTGTGATCCAAGATTTCTGTGCACCTGCATATTATTACATGTCCTGTTCTATTGTTGAGTTATCATCAGAATGTGAGTCTGGATAATTATCAAATTTTAATGACTCAGAAGAATTTTCAGTTTGGATACTTGGGAGTTTAGTGTCATCAAAAGTTACATTGACACTTTCTTTCAATTATATACACCCTATATGCTCTTCTTGAATATCCGACAAAAATAGCTTAATGTGCCTTAGCCTCAAACTTGCCACGAAGTTCATCTCCATCCTTTAACACAAAGCATTTGGCTCCAAATACATGAAAGTACTTGAGAGTTGGTTTCTTGCAAGTCATTAATTCATAGGGAGTTTTCATATGATCTTTGTTGATCAGAGTTCGATTCTGAGTATAACAAGCTGTATTAACTGCTTCAGCCCAGAAGTAGATGGGTAACCTTGATTCACTTAGCATGGTCCTTGCAGCTTCAATCAGGGTTCGATTTTTCCTTTCTACAACTCCATTTTGTTGCGGAGTTCTTGGTGCTGAGTATTGCCTTGTTCTCCCCTTGTCTGAGCAGAAGTTATTCAGAATTTCATTTTTGAATTCTGTTCCATTATCTGATCTGATTGCCCGGACAGTTAACTTTGAATCTAACTCAATCAGCTTTATATGATCAATCACCAAATGTGGAGTTTCATCCTTAGAGTTCAAGAATAAAACCCACGTGTACTTTGTGAAGTCATCCACAATCACTAAGGCGTATTTCTTCCTTGACATAGATAGAATATTGACTGGACCAAATAAATCCATATGTAGCAGCTGTAGTGGTTCAGTAA
This sequence comes from Oenanthe sinensis, assembly GCA_028671895.1. NCBI lineage: Eukaryota > Viridiplantae > Streptophyta > Magnoliopsida > Apiales > Apiaceae > Oenanthe > Oenanthe sinensis. The sequence goes on along the minus strand of CM053799.1, from coordinate 27,698,024 downwards.
TATTTGTGGTGTCCGTGCCCTTGTGAGTTGCTCTTTTTGACTTCCCTTTCTGACATGCCTCACACAATTCTTCTTGTGAGAATTCCATCGGAGGCAGTCCTCTCACCAAATCCCTCTTGACTAGGAGTTCATTGTTTTGAAATTCAGGTGTAAGAGCTTTTTGTGCCATAGCCAACTTTCTTCTGTTGAAGCTTTTGAGTAGAAACAGTTTGCTTCAGCTTCAGTTCCTGAGTTGAAATCAGCTACGTACAAGTTTCCTTTCCTTACTCCACGCAAGGCTAGTCTGTCTTCTTTAGAATGAGCTATTAAACACTTCTCCTTGATAAAGTTTACTTTGTAACCTCTATCACAAAATTGACTGACGCTGAGTAGATTGTGCTTAAGTCCTTCCACTAAAGAGACGTTTTCAATGATAATATTTCCAGTATTTAACTTGCCATATCCCGTAGTCGTTCCTTTGCTGTTATCTCCAAAGGTGACGATTGGGCCAGCTCTCTCAACCACGTCTGATAGTAGGGCTTTATCTCCGGTCATATGCCTTGAAGATCCACTGTCCAGGATCCATATAACTCGGTTTACCTGTTTAACTCCCTGCAATTATCAAACGGATTAACTCGTCTTCGGAGCCCAAAATTGATTGGGCCCGGCATACTTAAAGAATTGACCTTTGTCTGCTTTGACAACAGATCCTTTTCGAATAACATCATTTTCTTCCTTGACTGTTTCTACCTTCCTAAAAACAGTCTTAACAACTTTCTGTTTAGACTTAGGAATATATGATTCCTTCTTCTCAGGTGAAGGAGTCGCAGTCTTGGATTTAGCAAATTTACTATTGATGTGTTGTCTAGGTGTCATGTTATCTTTCTTAGCTATCATGCGTTTAAAGTAAACAGTCATAGCATTAAAAGCACATAACATGCAATTCATTATACCACAAAGTTTATGGAATGCATCAATAGTAGGCATGTTATTCAATACAGTAGGGGGCTTAACATATTCTACTTCAATTTTATCAGCAGATTTGAAGTTTTCAGTATAATGAAATTTATTGTTACTGTTCCTACTGTTCACAAACGTGTTGGGTCTGTTCATTTTATTCTTTAAGTCTTTTGCACCTACACCAGGTCTAGGGGAATCAGAAGTTCCCACATCTTTCACTGGTGTCTCCGGTGCATACTTCTCTTTCTGGACATTAACTCCTTTTATGTCCTTAACCTGTTCTCCTCTCTTCTTCTCTTCCTCGAGATCCTCTAACTGCATTTCATATGCAATCAGTATGGAGCTCTCAAGGATGGGTTCAACTATCGGTGTTATGAAGAGAGGTTTCGGTGTGTCTTTAACAACATGTGTGATACCCCTTTCTACAACACTTTTTCTAAAGGGGGTTATGTTGCTTGACTTTCCTACAGATTTATTGTACTCGAAGCCTATTCCAACTTTACGACTTATTTCTTGTTGGTCAACTAGGTTCTTTACAATATATGAGGAATTCTTATATTCAAGACACTTCTTCTTTTCTTCTTCTAGCTGGTTTCGGAGATTAGTTTCTACTACAACATGACAACTGACTTTACTGACTTGAACAGCTAATTCTTCAGTCAACTTAACAGTCAACTTGTCATGATTTCTTTTTAACTGTTTAAAAATTTAGTCTCATCAATTAACTCTTTGACTTTGAGTCTGAGTTTCTTAACTTTATCTCTTTCACCATCTAGTTCTTTACCTAGCAAAGCAAACATTTTAGGACAAGAAGGATTTACCTCTATTCCTCTTTCACGGGTGGGAGACAGTGATTCCTCGGATGAAGCCATAAGAGCAAGATTTCCCAGCTCTTCCTCATCATCATTGTCTGAGTCATCCCAGCTTTTGCCCTCTGCTAGATAGGACTTTCCTTGATGCTTTTTCACGAGCGCATCATACTTCTCCTTGAGCTCTTCGTAAGACTCTCTCTTCTTCCCTTGTTTAGGCTTCTTGCACTCAGTTGCGAAGTGGCCTAGCTCATTACAGTTGAAGCAACGACACTTGCTTCTATCAACTAAGCCAGTCTTGTAGCCGCCTTTTGATACTACTGTCGAAGAACCTCCTTTTTGGAATCTTCCAAAATTGGGCTTAACTCTGAATGAGGAGTTCCTTCGGAATCTCATGTTGCCAAACCTCCTGGCAACCATAGCTAGAGATTCATCTTCCAGCTGATCTAGTTCTTCCAGCGTGTAGAACTCATCATCTTCTTATTTGTTAGAAGTATGTCCAAATTCTGGAACCACATACTCTGTTGAACTGTTAGAAGGTGCAACAGCCTTCACTTCTACTTTCTATGGTGCTTCTACCATTAATGCCTTGAAGGAACTCAGTACCTTACCTCTCCCGTACATTTCTCTGGTTTGGATCTGTTCCAACTCATAAGTCTTTAAAACTCCGTAGAGTCTTTCTAGGGTTACCTCTTTCATGTCCCTAGATTCCCGGATAGCTGCAATCCTGTGTTCCAGATGCTCTGGTAAGGTCAGCAAAAACTTCCTGTTCACCTCCTGGTTTTGATAAAACTTTCCATTCATATTGAGCTCGTTTATCAGTTTGTTTAGTCTCTGAAACACCTCAGAGATACCCTCACCAGGGTTGGATCTAAACTACTCATATTGGGTGGTCAGGATCTCCAGTCTATTCTCCTTGACTTCTTCAGTTCCCTTATTGATAATTTCAATTGTTTCCCATATCTGTTTTGCATTTTTGCAATTGACTACTTGATTGTACATGATGTAATCTAGGGATTCAATTAATATGAGCTTCAGGTTATTATCAAGGGACACAACTTCTGTTTCCTCTTCTGTAAAGTCTGCTGGACTTTTCAGAAACTGTCTGTGGGGAATTACGACCCTATATACTGTATGTTCGAGAATAACTGATATAGGGGGCTTAACACCTTTGGCCATGACTAATGCGTACTTGGAATTTGCAATCTCGATAAACAGTAGCATTTTATGTTTCCACAGATTGTAGTGTTCTCTATCAAACTGTGGAATTTTGATACTAGTCACTTTCTGGGTACTCATCTTAATAAGATTTAAAAAATTAAGTGTTTCAAAAAATATTTTAATTTTTGACTGAAAACAATTTTTGATCAAAAATTTTTTTTAGTGAAAAAATTATTTCGAAGAAAAAATTATTTTGAATTAAAAATATTTTTTGATTTGTGTATGAGTTGCGGAATTTTTGGTTTGGATCTGATAAAAAGATATCAACCAGCTCTGATGCCAATTATTGGTCCCTGATATTGTAGAAGGGGGGTTGAATACAATATCAAAATCTAATCATGGAATAATTTGATTTAAAATATTATTTTAATTACTCGCGAAATATTAATTATAATGAAATACTGTTCAAGTGAAAGATATAATTTTAACTTGATTAGTATTACAAAATTAATATTTAGAAAACTGTTATATAATTAATAAAAAATTAATATTACAAAATTAATATTTATTGAGAATAAAAATGCTTAGAATGACCTTTATCAACATGACTTAATTTATTGAAATTAAGCCTTGTATGACTTAGAAAAAGACTGGGCATGACATTTTCTCTCGGTATGACTTATTTTATAAATTAAAAAATCGGTATGACTTTTTAATTAAATAAAAAATCAATCCAGCATGACCTTTTGAGCAAAGAAACTTCGGTATGACTTTCCTTTTATAAGCTCGGTATGACTTATTAAAAGGAAGGTCGGCAGGAGCTCGGTATGACTTTCTTTATATATATATATATATATATAAATCTCGGTATGACTTACTACTAAGTCATTCGAAATATATATATATATATATATATATATATATATATAAGTCATATTAATCTAATTCTTTTATAATAAATTAATTCTACTTAAATTAATTAAATAATTTATAAATTAAATTAAATTCAACTTGAATTAATTTAATTAAATAAATTAAATAATTAACTTACTTAGATTGTAGAATTAAAAATATTATAGAGATCTGATCAAACTGCAGTCAGCTTTGAAATCTTCTTGACTTTTCTTTGTCTTCTGATCTTGAAACCTCTTGATTTAAATGAAGAATAAATATTATTTTAGTTGACACACAAATGTACTGTCTGGTTCATTTGTGTCATACTAATAAATATTCTCCATTTATTAATACTTTAAGTGGAGGCCTTCTGTCATTCTTCTGCTTCACTGTCTGTTCTTCTTCTGGAATCTACTGTAGTAACCACTTGAAATCTTTTATATCTTCTGTATTCTTTAGAAGTACTACCACTTTATTATTTTCACTGACGCTTGAACATAACAATGAACTTCTTCCAGTGTTGAGAAGCAATCTCACAAAATACTTCTGATACTTATATCCTCTGTGATTAGTTGACTGTCTTCGTCTTGATTCCTGTTTGGTGTTTATTATTTACTTCTCTTTATTAGCTAGAGTTGAGTTGTCATCTAATTATTACAAATAGGCCTAGTCATATGCCTTTCAAAACTCATTCATTTTCATATCATAAAACGCAGCATCATGATTCGATTGTCCCAATAATTGGCATCAAGAGCCAGGTTCTAGGGTTCTGTGTTATATGATATGATGTCAATGTCATAATTATGTATGTATATAGTGGTGGTCTAGTATTATTTTTTTCATGCAGGTTGTTATCCACTATTATGGCCATGGTTGTAAGTATGTATTTGGATCCCACGTGGTTTATCGTGGTTGTAAATTAAATCATGAGGGTTGATCATGATTAGTTTTAATTTTTGATTTCTATTCTGATTGTAATCTCGTAATTTGAATTGTATTCAATTTAGGTTATGATCTGATGTAATAGAATAGATTTTTCTATTGTATTTGCCGTATGTAATTGTATGATCAACGAAGATGCGAGAAACAGAGTTCTTCCGCTGTTACATGCTGTTTTCGTGCCTGCTTCGCTGTTTTGGCTACAGATTTTGCATACGATATCCGATTGGGATGAATAATACCTTTTCGGAAATGACAGAACGATACCTACAGGTTGAGATCGATACCATCTCCCAATTTTTCAGGCCATTATGAGCTCGTTTAGGAAGAAACAGGTGCTTGAAGATTTTTGAAAATTTTCAAGGGATGAATTTGAAGATTATTTTCGGGAGCATAATAGTGGATGTTTTTTTATTATGTTTTCCATAATTTTTGCTTATCTTGATTATTGCTACTATGTGTTCCATGTTTGTGTTGTTATGCCATGTGATACTAACCCTTCACATGCTAGAACGACATGGACATAGGGCTGTTTTATTATGCTTTAATCATGATGAGCATGCTGCTATGTTATGTGTTATATGTATTGTTATTATGATACATGTGGACTGCGAAAAAATGACATAGGGGATGCATCTAGATAAAAGCCTCATAGTAAAATACTAAGTGGGAGAGATAATTAATTTGTTATTAAATCCCATGGTCTACATTATTGTTTGTGTGTAATTTAACACTAATGTTGGTCCCTGATATTGTAGAAGGGCGGTTGAATACAATATCTATATTTAATCGCAGAATTTGGATTTAAAAATATTACTTTAATTTCTTGTGAAATATTAATTTTAATGAAATACTGTTCAAGTAGAAGATATAATTTTTAACTTGAAAAATAGTACAAAATTAATATGATGAAAACTGTATATAATTGATAAAGTGTTCTAGAAAGATTTTGACATGAATTGTTCAGGTTTAACAATTATATTCTAAATTTGCACAGAAATCTGTGAATATTACAATTCAGACAAATTTTTGAATTTAAACTGTTTTCAATCAACTGAAATAATGAATCCAAAATCACATATTTTTAGAGGTTTAGGCTAGCAAGACATTTGAATAAAATTTATTTAAAAAATCAGAAAGACTTTTTAAATAAGCCTGTAAGACTTTTTAAAACTGCTGGGCAAGACTTTTTTTGGTCGGTAAGACTTTTGAAAAACTTATTCTGCTCGGTAAGACTTTTGAAAAGTCTTGCCGAGACAGGTCAGTAGAACCTTTTAAAAAGGTCTTGTTTAATAAATTCGGTAAGACTTTTAAAAGGTCTTCCTAAAAAAGTTCGGTAAGACTTTTAAATAATGTCTTATTGAATAAGTCGGTAAGACTTTTGAATAAAGTCTTATTGAATTATTTGGTAAGACTTTTGAAAAACTCTTAATGAATTATTCGGTAGGACTATTAAAAAAGTCTTAATGAACAGAATCGGTAAGACTTCCTGAAAGGTCTTGCTGGCATAGTTCGGTAAGACTTTTAATATGTCTTATTGAATTAATCCGGTAAGACTTTCTATAATTGAGCAGCAAGTCTTTCTTTAAATGTTAATTTAAATATTCTTTTTAACTTAATTAATTCTACCAAATTTTTGATTAAATAATTTATAAATTAAATAAATTCAAGGTGAATTAATTTAAGTAGATAAATTAAATAATTAATTAACTTTTGATAGTAGAATTAATCTAGTTTCTTTACTGCACAATCATTGTAGATTTGACTTGAGTCTTCCTGTCTTCTATTTTATGTCTTCTGTCTTCTGTGAAAATCACTTGAGCTAGGTGAAAAATATTTATTAATCTAGTTGACACACAAATGTACCGTCTGGTTCATTTGTGCCATACTAAATAAATATTCTTCACCTTTTAACTTTAATAGCTGTGATCTTCTGTCTTGTTCTTCCTTTGTCTTCAATATTTCATTTCTTGGAATCTTTTTGTAGTAGGCACTTGGAATCTTCTGTATCTTCTGAAATATTGCTTCTCTATTTTTCTCCGACGCTTGAACATATTAATGAACTTCTTCTGGTGTAGAGTAGCAACTTCATTGAAATTCTTCTGATAATCTGATTCTTTGTGTCTAGTTGACTTTCTTCGTCCTGATTCCTTCTTCAGTATTTATTACTTACTTCACTTTCTTATCTTAGTTGAGTTGTCATCTACTTATTATAAATAGGTCTGGTCATATGACTTTCAATCTCCCCCTATTTGTTGTTAAATATTTAACACACAAATTCCTAGAGGATAACTCAACTAACAACTAAGAAATTAATATGACACTTAAGAACTGTAAATAATAAATTATTTTCTGGATCATATAATACATTTCCAGATTTCTTGAGTAACTGAAATGAAAGATGTTTGTTCCTCTAGTACTGAACATATTATACAAGTAGTATTATCTTCATTTCTCAGATTCATCACTACTCCCCCTTAGGATGGCAGGGATGAAGTCATATTCTCTACTTACCACTTCTCCTATGTTTCTTCAACTTCTGTCTTCACTTCTCTCCTAAGGTAAATTCATTCTCCCCTTTCGTGAATTATCCAACTTTTCTTGTTCAACAATTGAGTAATCCTCTTTTACCAGAAAAGGTCTTTGTTAACACTTCGAATTATTACTTCTAACTATTCAACATTTCCCCCAGAAAAGTTCTTTGTTTAACACTTCTCCGCCTTAGTTGAGTAATCCTCTTCAGAAGAAATTTCCTCCCCCTTAGTTGAGTAACATTAGAAATCTGTAACAGGGAATTGGGAATAGGATTTGGTAACTGTGCTAGTGTGTGATTTTACTTTGTGTTTCTCACAAGTGTTTCGCTCATATACTCTCTAAGTGTTTCACTCATAGAATATATATATTCACTCTTTCTCATTTGTGTTTCACTCTTTTCTCACATCACTATTTCTCTCTCTCAGTACGTATGACACAGTCTTTTATACCTGCAAGAAGGATCACCATAGCCCCTTCAGGAGAGGTCACTGGTGGTGCAATGGGGTTTCATAAATCCCCGTCTTCAATTGAATCTATTAAAATATTTGATTTTAAAAACTGAATTTCTTCAGGAATAGTTTCAAAGAGTTGCTGATCATCTAAGATGATCTATTCCGTCAGGAATCCATATATGTTCCATCTGGGGAGGGAGACAAGGATCTATAATGTAGCACATTATCCAAGTTTCCTCCTGACACCTGTGAAGGCATGTTGATTCAGTCAGAATCATCAATCATCCTTCCTTCCTTGATATGGAAGTTTAGAATAATTGCTACCGTCAATTCATCATTCCTGTGACATTTCAATTGCTCCCTCTTGGTCCCTTTTGGTCCCAAGTATGTCCTTAAATGTTGGTCCCTAAAAATAAGACAATATTTGTGGTTTTTTGAAAAATATCAGATGAAATTAACTCTTTTCTGGTAGCCTTGGCTGACAGGCTGAATTCAATAGACTCACTCTGTTGAGAGAATGAACCTAGTAACAGTTTTGCTTTTTTCAAGTCTGTATCCTTTTGAGAGAACACAGATGAGCTAATAGTTGTCTCAGTTTATATATGTGAACCACCTTTCTGGAGACAGAGCTGTTGGTTCACTCACATCACCAACCTTATCAAATGCACTCAAGACATTGACTCCCTTATTTTGAACAATTAGGTATTATGTTTAATGGTTAGAGAGATGGATGTGATAGTGTTTGTGTGTTTAGTTCTAAGATCTTGGATAGAGATTGATGCCAATGATTAGGATTTCACTATTAGAAACTATTGGATTATCAAGCTCATAGATCTTTCCTACTTCTCAAAAGAGGCGAGAAATAATCAGCACATTTTTATAAATAAAAATAAAAATAAAAATAATAAAAATAAGTATGCCAAGTTGTAAAACAAATAAAACTATACACACACACACACATAGACACACACACACACAGATATATATATATATATATATATATATATATATATATATATATATATATATATATATATATATATATATATATATATATATATATATATATAACTAATGATACCAAAATTTGAAAATAACAATAATATGAGATATATTTACAGTAGAGATGCTAATTAAATAAAAACTGTATAAAAATCAGGAAAATCTTTTTGAGTTTTCTTTTTCATTTTGTTTGTTTGTTTTTGATATCTTTTAAGGAATATATACAGTATATTTACAATGATTTCTTAAATTTAAATATGCAATAATCAGTTCATGTTTAACATCCCTAACTCACTAACCAACTTAGAGAAAGTGGATTCATCAAGTGTCTTCGTGAAGATGTCAGCAATTTGATCTTCTGTGGGTATAAAATGTAACACCACAGTTCCATTCATGACATGTTCTCGGATGAAATGATGCCTTATGTCTATGTACTTGGTTCTTGAATGTTGTACAGGATTATTGGAAATTTTAGATAGCGCAAGTCCATAATCATTCAGTTGATTCCTTATCCACAAGATCTGTGCACAACAACTACCTGCCGCAACGTATTCTACTTCGGCTGTCGAGGTAGATACTGAGTGTTGTTTCTTGTTGTACCAGGAGATCAACCGTTGTCCTAGAAACTGAGAGCTTCTAGAAGTACTTTTCCTGTCCATCCTGCATCCTGCATAATCTAAATCTGTATAGCCTATTAGTTCAAAACCTGTATCTTTAGGGTACCAAATTCTAAGATTTGGTGTGCCCTTCAGATATCTAAAAATTCTTTTAACGCCTATAAGATGAGATTCCCTAGGATGAGATTGAAACCTTGCACACAAGCATGTTGCAAACATTATATCGGATCTACTTGCAGTTAGATATAATAATGAGCCTATCATACCTCTGTAGCTTATGATGTCATCTTTCTTACCAGTTTCATCTTTTTCAAGCTTGGTGGCTGTTGGCATAGGGGTTTTTGCCGGTGAAGAATCTTCTAGATTGTATTTCCTTAGAAGATCCCTTACGTACTTTGATTGGCAAATAAAAATCCCATCTTCCTTCTGCTTCACTTGCAGGCCAAGGAAGAATGATAGCTCACCCATCATGCTCATCTCATATCTACTCTACATCAACTTAACAAATCTTTTACACAAGTTTTCGTTAGTAGAACCAAATATAATATCGTTAACATAAACTTGGACAAATATCATATCTTTATCATGTAATTTGTAAAAGAGAGTTTTATCTATGACACCTCTAGTAAAACCATTTTCAAGTAAAAACAGAGAGAGAGTATCATACCATGTCCTTAGTTCTTGCTTGAGTCCATAGAGGGATTTGAATAGAAAATATACAAAATCAGTAAACTCTGGACTTTCAAAGCTAGGGGGTTGCTCCACATATACTTCCTCTTCTAACTCTCCATTCAGAAATGTGCTCTTCACATCAATTTGATAAACTTTAAAATTGGAATGAGCTGCGAATGCCAAAAATTTTCTGATGGCTTCAAGTCTTGCAACTGGTGCGTAGGTCTCATCATAATCAATTCCCTCTTCCTGGGAGTAACCCTTTGTAACCAGTCTGGCCTTGTTCCTTGTAACAATGCCATCACCGTCTAACTTGTTCCTATATACCCATTTGGTGCCAATTATGGATTTGTCTTTTGGCCTGGGTACCAATGTCCATACCTCTTGTCTTTCGAACTGATTGAGTTCTTCTTGCATGGCAAGAACCCAGTCTAGATCAGTTAGAGCATCTTCAATTTTCTTTGGTTCTTCTTGAGATAGAAAAACCGAAAATAGACATTCATTTGAAGTTGCACTTCTGGTTCTAACCCTAACATCTGGATCACCTATGATCAATTCAAAAGGATGATCTTTGCTCCATATCCTTTCCCTTGGTAGGTTTGATCTTGATGATTCGCCTCTATTTTCATTGTGATGTTGTGTTTTACTAGTAGATCCATCATCTCCCCCTGAGTTGCTGTCGGGATGACTTGTTGATCCACCACTGGTATTAGTAGTATCTCCAGTGTTACCATTGTTTCCACCATTATTACCAGGATCATTATCATCATTGTTGTCATCATCATTTCCTGCTGCAACCTCAGATTCTTCTTCACTATCCGAATCTGGATGATTATCAAATTTTAATGACTCAGAAGGATCTTCGGTTTGGATGCTTGGGAGTTTAGTGTCATCAAATGTTACGTTGACACTTTCTTTCACTTGGTGCTGATCAATTATGTACTCCCTATATGCTCTTTTTGAATAACCGACAAAAATTGCTTCGTGTGCATTGGCCTCGAATTTGCCACGATGTTCATCTCCATCTTTCAACACAAAACATTTGGCTCGAAATATATGAAAGTACTTGAGTGTTGGTTTCTTGCCAGCCATTAATTCATAGGAAGTCTTCATATTATCTTTGTTGATTAGAATTCGATTTTGGGTATAACAAGCTGTGTTTACTGCTTCAGCCCAAAAGTAGATAGGCAACCTTGATTCACTTAACATTGTTCTTGCAGCTTCAATCAGGGTTCGATTCTTCCTTTCTACCACTCCATTCTATTACGGAGTTCTTGGAGCTGAGTATTGTCTTGTTATCCCCTTGTCTGAGCAAATGCTATTCAAAATTTCATTCTTGAATTCTGTTCCATTATCTAACCTTATTGCTCGGACTGGTAGCTTTGAATCTCGCTTAATCAGCTTTACATGATCAATCACCAATTATGGAGTTTCATCCTTTGTGTTCAAGAATAAAACCCATGTGTGCTTTGTGAAGTCATCTACAATCACTAAGGCATATCTTTTTCTTGACATAGACATAATATTAACTGGAACAAATAAATCCATGCGTAGGAGTTGAAGTGGTTCAGTAATGTTTGTAGTGTTTGTGCCTCTGTGACTTGCTTTCTTTGACTTCACTTTTTGACATGCCTCACACAAACCTTTTTGTGTAAATTCCATTGGAGGCAGTCCTCTCACCAAATCCCTCTTGACTAGAGAGTTCATTGTTTTGAAATTTAGGTGTGAGAGTTTCTTGTGCCATAGCCAGCTTTCTTCTGATGAAGCCTTTGAATAGAAACAGATTGCTTCATCTTCAGTTCCTGAGTTGAGATCGGCTACGTACAAGTTTCCTTTCCTTACTCCACGCAAGGCTAGTCTATCATCTTTAGAATGAGCTATTAAACACCTTTCCTTGATAAAGTTTACTTTGTATCCTTTATCACAGAATTGACTGACGCTGAGAAGATTGTGTTGAAGTCCTTCCACTAAAGAGAAATTTCAATGATAACATTTCCAGCATTTAACTTGCCATATCCCGTAGTCATTCCTTTGCTGTTATCTCCAAAGGTGACGATTGGGCCAGCTCTTTCAACCACATCTGATAGCAGGGCTCTATTTCCGGTCATATGCCTTGAAGATCCGCTGTCCAAGATCTATACAACCTGGTTTACCTATTTAACTCCCTGCAAATATCAAACGGAGTAGATCGTCTTCGGAGCCCAAAATTGATTGGGCCCAACATACTTAAAGAATTGACCTTTGTCAGCCTTGACAACAGATCCTTTTCGAACAATAGCAGCATCCACCTTGACTGTACTTACTTTCCTATAAACAATCTTAACAACTTTCTGTTTAGACTTAAGAATATATTTTTCCTTCTTGACAGGTGAAGGAATCGCAGTCTTGGATTTTACAAATTTATTATTGATGTGTTGTCTAGGTGTCATGTTCTTTTTATTAGCAATCATGCGTTTGAAATAAGCAGTCATAGCATTAAAAGCACATAACATACAATTTGAAACACCACAAGGTTTATGGCATACATCAATAACAGGCATGTTATTCAAAACAGTAGGCGTTTTAACAGTTTCTACTTTAACTTTTTCATTGATTTTAAAGTTCTCAGTAGAATGACATCTGTTGTTACTATCCCTACTTTTAATAAACTTACTAGGTCTGTTCAGTTTATTCTTTAAGTTTTTAGTACCTATACCAGGTTTGGGGAAATTAGAAGTTCCCACAACTTTCACTGGTGTCTTGGTTGCAATTGTCTCTTCTTGGACATTGACTCCTTTTATGTCCCTAGCTTGTTCCCCTCTTTTCTTCTCTTCCTCGAGATCCTCTAGATTCATTTCATAAGCAATTATTATAGAGCTCTCGAGGATAGGTTCTGCAATGGGTGTTGTGAAAAGAGGTTTATGCGTGTCTTTAACAACATGAGGAATACCCCTTTCTTCAGCGTTTTGCCTGAACGGAGTAATGTTTCTTGGCTTTCCTACTGATTTATTGTACTCGAAGCCTATTCCAACTTTTCGGTTTATCTCCTGTTGGTCAACTAGGTTCTTTACAATATAAGAGGAATTTTTATATGTTAGACACTTCTTCTTCTCTTCCTCTATTTGGTTTCTGAGATAGGTTTCAACTTTAACATAACAGTTGACTCTATTAACTTGAAAAGCTAAGTCCTCAGTCAATTTCTCAGTCAACTTGTCATTGTTTCGTTTTAACAATTTTAAAACTTTAATCTCATTAGTTAGAACTTTGTTTATGAGTTTTAGTCTCTTAACTTTATCTCTTTCACCATCTAGTTCTTTACCTAACAATGCAAACATTTTAGGGCAAGAGGGATTTACATCTATTCCTCCTTGTCGAGTGGGAGACAGTGATTCTTCGGATGAAGCCATAACAACAAGATTTGCCAGCTCTTCCTCATCATCATTGTCTAAGTCGTCCCATCTTTTTCCCTTTGCTAGATAACACTTTCCTTGATGCTTTTGCAAAAGTGCATCATACTTTTCCTTGAGCTCTTCATAAGACTCTCTCTTTTTCCCTTGCTTCGGCTTTTTGCATTCAGTAGCAAAGTGGCCTAGCTCATTGTAATTGAAGCAACGAAACTTACTTCTATCAACTAAGCCGGTCTTGTAGCCGCTTCTTGATTCAGCTGTTGAAGACCCTCCTCTTTGAAATCTTCCAAAATTTGATTTAACTTTATATGAGGGATTTCTTCGGAATCTCATGTTGCCAAAGTTCCTGGCAACCATAGCTAGAGATTCATCTTCTAGCTGATCTAGTTCTTCCAAAGAGTAGAATTCGATCACCATCTTCTTGTTTATTTGAAGTATGTCCAAGTTCTGCAACCACATACTCCATTGAAGGTCCAGCAGCCTTCACTTGCATCTTCTCTGGTGCTTCCACTATCAATGCTTTGGAGGAACTCAGAACCTTATCTCTGCCATACATTTCTCTAGTCTAGATCTATTCTAATTCATATGTCTTTAATACTCCGTAGAGTCTTTCTAGGGTTACCTCCTTCATGTCCCTAGGCTCCCGGATTGCTACGATCCTGTGTTCCAGATGCTCGGGTAAGGTTAGCAAAAACTTCCTGTTTACTTCCTGATTCTGATAGTACTTCCCATTCATGTTGAGCTCGTTTATTAGTTTATTCAATCTCTGAAACACCTCGGAGATACCCTCACCAGGGTTGGATCTAAACTGCTTGTACTGGGAGGTCAGGATTTCCAGTCTATTTTCTTTGACTTCCTCAGTCCCCTCGTTGATAATATCTATTGTTTCCCAGATTTTTTTTGCATTTTTACAATTGACCACGTGATTGTACATGACGTAGTCTAAGGATTCAATCAATATGTGTTTAAGGTTGTTGTCCAGGGACACAACTTCTTTTTCTTCTTCTGTATAGTCTGCTGGACTTTTCAGAAACTGTCTGTGAGGAACTACGACCCCATCTATCTCGTGTGTGAGAATAACTGTTATTGGGGGTTCAACACCTTTGGCCAATACTAATGCATACTTGGGATTGGCAATCCCAATGAATAGTAGCATTTTGTGCTTCCACAGATTGTAGTGTTCACTATCAAATTGTGGAATTTTGATGCTCGTCACTTTCTTTGTACTCATCTTTAATAAGATTAAAAATTAAGTGTTTCAAAAAAATATTTTAAACTGTATATAATTAATATGATGAAAACTGTATATAATTTTGAACTTGAAAAGTATTACAAAATTAATATGATGAAAACTGTATAGAATTGATAAAGTATTCTAGAACGATTTTGACATGAATTGTTAAGGTTTAACAATTATATTCCAAACTTGCACAGAAATCTATGAATATTACTGTTGCCCAGATAAATAACTATTATAGAAGGGGGGTTGAATATAATAGTACCAAATAATCGATTAAGAAAATAAGTATATAAAAGAATTACTGTTTTGTATTAACTTTGATAAACTGAATACAAAACTCTCTCAAGAAAAACAATGTTCTTAAGAGCTGCTAGGTCATGAATAATATTACTTGAATGAATTACTAATGTAAACCTATTTCTGTGTTTATATAGTCACAGTTACAAATCCAACTACAAAATAGATAATGATAAGAATAACTTCTATAAGGTAATAGACTTGTATTTGACTTCCTTCTTTGCTATCCAAATCATATTCTGATTTGTCTATTTCCTTCTTTAATAAACTTTGATAATAAACTCTATCGGTTGATAATCTCTGACAGAGTATTCTCTGTTAGAGTAAACCCTGATTGAGTATTCTCTGATAGAGTAAACTCTGTTGACAGCTTCTATTCTCTGATGACGTTAGCATAAACTCTGTTTGATATTCTCTGACAGCATTAGTGTTTGCATTTCTAACAATCTCCCCTAATTTATGCTTTATAAAGTAAAACATAAATTTCACTTGTGATGTCAGAAATATTGAGACAAATGCATCAGAGTTTGAATCTTCCTGTTTGACTTGAATTCTTTTGTAAGAAAAGTCTTCCTTCAGAAAATTATCCAACAGCTTCTTCTTAGCATTCTTTCGCAACTCAATTAATTTTTCTTTGAGTTCTTTCATTTGATCAGAAGAGTCATCAATTTGAAATATAGCAGTTCTCAAATTGTATATTGATGATCTCTCCATTCTATCATCTAAAGGAATGCAACAGGCCTTCTTTCCATCAGGATTTAAAATTAGTGTAGGAATTCCTAACACCATCTTGACCTTTGCATCTCTTTTTGCCATAGCTTTCTCAGTGTCATCTTCAAGTACATACCCTGGTTTATATTCCTCAGAGTTTGTCATGAGTAGCCTCTCATTCTTCTTTTTCTCATTTATCATGCCTTCAAGAGTCTTCATCCATCTGGAAGTAACTTCATTTTCATCATTAAGAAGATAAAGTACATGTTCAAGTTCTTTAGATGCCTTGTGGATCAGATCTTCTTCAGCAATTTTCTACACTCTTCCATTCTCCAAGAAGTATAGCAGTTTCTCCTTTTCTTGAGCACCATCAAAAATGTCCTTTGCTATGTTCACAGATATTAACTTGTCCAAATGTTCTTGAGATAAATCTTCATCAGGCTTGTCTTTCAATGAGAAGGGATCTCTGAATGTTTTTGCTTCACCCCTGTAGACTTTAGCTTGTGAATCTCCAATACCACCCTTGTTTTTACCAAGTCTGGCATTGAGAGTCAGAGTTTGAGTTTTTGTCCACAGAAGATCAGGATTTTTCTTTCTGATCAGAGTTTGTTGTTCCTCTTCTTCATCTTCAAAACTTGATCCACCTGGGAGAAAAGTTGTTCCTGACATAGTAAGAGGTATTTTTGATTTCGCTGGAGCTTTCTTTTGAATTGAAGTTGACCTTGTTTGAATTGCAGGAGTTGGTCTTTCTTCAACTTCAACAGGTTTAGGTTGGACAGGCTTACATACAATTTTCTTTTGCTGAGCAGGTGTCTTCTTTTGAACTGGAGTCCTCCTTGTTCTTACATTTCTTTTCTTCTAGACTTGAGCAATTTCAGTACAAGATTTCTTTAATTCTTCTTCTATAGCAACTGGATCCATTCCTGGATTTTCTTCTTCAAATAACTTTCTTGCCAGTTCTGCATGTTTTAAGTTTTGCTCTTCAATTTTCTCAGGCTTCTCTTCTGCTTCAAGCCTTTTAGCTAACTCTATGTCAACATCCATCAGAGTTTGCTTGTCAGAGTTTATATCTGAGGTTGATGTGTTAGGTCCAAAGTGTTGTAGAGGGGGGGGGGGTGAATACAACTTTTTGCAATAATGAGAGAATATAAAAATATGCAGGTAATAAATGATGACACAGAGTTTCAAGAATATATCTTTATATTCATTGAAGGATTTGCTACAACATTCATAAAAGCATCATGATCAGTTGAACAATAAATACAGCAATTAAAGCTTGATTCAACTGATCCTCTCTCTCACTATTGTTTTACAGTAAATGCTCTCTCTTTTAAATATATAGTTGAAATACAGAGATGGAAAAAGTCTTAATACAAATAAAAACAAAGTGCTGCTTTTATAATGTCATGTAGTCTTGATCTTGTCCTTTTTGTATACGTGGCCCAATCAGGACTCTTCAACAAAAAGTACTTTCCCAACCACTCTGGATCAACCGTTCACAATAAGCCACTTGTCCCTTGAACATTAAATGCTACATATCTACCCGCATCTCGATCTTGGCCTGGACCCATCTCGATCTCGATCTGTGAAAATCTCGATCTCGATCTAGGAGAATCTCGATCTCGATCTAGGAGAATCTCGATCTCGATCTATGAAGATCTCGATCTCGATCTGGGAGAATCTTGATCTCGATCTATGAAGATCTCGATCTCGATCTGTGAAAATCTCGATCTCGATCTCGATCTGCCGTGGATCGACATTTGCCTTGGCAAATATGCACTCATCGAATGTTGACTTTCTTTAGTGACCAATTGTGGATTAACCTTTATGAACAAGTTTTCCTAGCTTCTTCAATTTCTTTTCCTCACTCAATTCAACTGAGATCTTCGATTACTGACATGAACTTGCCTCCAATGTCCTGACACTTGTTGCAATAGTCTGGTTCATAAGTGACTAGTCTTGTAGGGGTTCTTACTTCTGAATGTCAGTTCTCATTTGTTGATTAACCTTTACATTATCCAGTTGTTGAGATTCATCACATGAAATCACTTTGGTCTTCTTGATACTTCTTTGTCATTAATTTGATTTTCCATTAGTTAAGTTAGGGCATCAGCAATACTGAGATTGAACTTCTTCTAACTCAGGCATCCTTGATTAACCAAATTAATTACTTGTAGTTACCAAGTATCATTACCATTTCTTCAGTTGATTGATTCCATGTGCTTCTTCAGTTTCCCTTGTTTTGTTGTTGTTTTATCTTTTACTTAGATGAGTTACATAGTAATTAAGTGTTACAAGTTAGTACACCTATGCCTTTCAATCCCCCCTATTTGATTGTCTAACAATGACAACCAAATTTACAATGAGGATAACTCAACTAACCAGGGACTGAAAAAGATAAAATAACATTCATAAAAGATCATGTCAACTTGCATAATGCTTGGCTTGATTAATTAACTTCATGTCTATTACTGATACTTCAAGTGCCAAAATTGGACACCTGTTGGCTCGATCAAATGGCTTCATGCTCTTCTAGAGATTTTCTCTAAGTACTTTAAGAGCACGGTCCACTCAATCTTCAATTATCCTTTTGAAGTCCTTTTAGCAGTATTACCACCGCCGAACTTCGCGAAATAATTGACGCCTAATATAAACCAGTTTCAAGACACTCAGCTAACTAACTTCTACCTTACACTACACAAGAAAACAGATAATATATTTACAATGCATGAAAACAAGAAAACAAATTACAACGCAAAGAAACATTACAAGCATAATACATTAAAACTTTGATTTCTTGCGCTCCTCTTCCTCACGAGCTTTCTTCTTGGCTGCTTTTTCTTTCTTCATGAACTCAGGGTTGCAGACTTCATCCATCCTTTTCTTGAGAAGATTAAGTCCTTCTGCTTCCATATGATTTCTGATCTTGTAGTCTCTAAACAACCTCAACCACCTTTCAACCATGCTACGAGTGGTAAGCTTCGTGGGAATGTCTTCAAACCTCAGCTTCGTGACTTTGTCAGGATACCCCTTTTCCCCTTTCTTCCTTATAACCAGCTGCTTAGGGTATCCAATGACAATAGCGGTGGTGCATTGCTGTAACCTCTGAATGTCAAGTTGTTTTCTTCTCTTACAGAAATTATCAAATGTGACCCTTAGATAATCCTGATGAAACTCGTCAACATCATCCATCTCATCAATCAATTCCCTTATGATACACAGTGTTTCATGACTGTGTTCTGCAAAGATGTCGTACTTGATTTCAATGACGGTTTCCACCTGATGCTTGTCTGTATAGATCAGCAGATCATTTTCATTTTCAGCTTTGCTTTTGACAAACTTGACATTTGCACCAACCACTGCACTAGCTTCCTCCCTTATTTCCCCTTCTTCAGGAATGTCTATTCTTGGATCTCCGTATCTCTGCACATGCTCTCTTATTGCCTCGTCTTGCTGCTCGAATGCATAGTCTTCAGGTTCCTTCCTAACCACTGGTAGTGTAGCTTCAAGCAACTTGTATCTAGCGTCTTGCCTTCTTATCAGCTTCTTCAAGTCCTTAGCCACCAGCTTCTTTTCCTTTGTTAAAAAACCCTTTGAGAGGACTAGCTTTGCAACTGCCTTCAGCACATGTCCGCTCGGGGTTAGTTTCGAGTCATGCAGATTTACGATCCTCAAGACCTTGTCATGGACATATCTGATCTGGTAGGGATTTAAAATAAAGTCAACCCCTCTGTCTTCAGCCATCTTCAACAGTTTCTCCTTAAACAGCACTCCAGTCTTGACAGAGGTGTCTACCTTATGAGCGAATTCTACCAGTTCACTTGCACCCCTTGCATGGAAGAAAGCTTCATCGACCATACACGGCTCGATTTTTGTTATAGGTGTCCAAGTAATCATCAGATTCCATGCCTTCTCCTTGAATATAACTTGTACGGAGGTGTATCCCTGTCTTATATAGTTAAATAGTTCAGCAGCCCAGGGTTTAGATTTTCTAGCTTGTGGAGAAGGAAACTGAAAGGCATATGACTAGGCCTATTTGTAATAATTAGATGGCAACTCAACTCTAACTAATAAAGAGAAGTAAATACTAAACACCAAACAGGAATCAAGACAAAGACAGTCAACTAATCACAAAGGATCCAAGTATCAGAAGTATTTTGTAGGATTGCTACTCAACACTGGATGAAGTTCATCTTTATGTTCAAGCGTCAGTGAAAATAAATGTGTAGTAATGGTTCTATAGTAAACAGAAGATATAGAAGATTTCAAGTGGTTACTACTGAAGATTCCAGAAGAAGAATGAAGACAGTGAAGAAGAAAATATGACGCAAGGCCTCTAATTTAAAGTTTTATAAATGGAGAATATTTATTAGTATGACACAAATGAACCAGACAGTACATTTGTGTGTCAACTAAAATAATATTTATTCTTCATTTAATTCAAGAGGTTTCAAGATCAAGACACAAAGAAGACGAGAAGATTTCAAGACCTTCAGCATGGCTATGCAAGTAAAAATAGTAGTTTTAATTCTACTATCAAATGTTAATTAATTATTTAATTTATCAAATTAAATTAATTCAAGATTGAATTTAATTTAATTTATAAATTAACTAATTAAATTAAGTAGAATTAATTTACTATAAAAGAATTGGACCAATATGTCTTATATATATATATAAACAGTTAGTATGACTTATTAAATAAGTCATACCGAATGACTTATTTAATAAGTCATACCGAGTTATATATATATATCAAAAGGATAAGTCATACCGAAATTTGAATGATAAAGGTCATACTAGAGCAAGTGGCAATAAGTCATACCGAGCTTTTCTCTTTTAAATTAAGTCATTCTGATTTATTTTAATTAAAGAAAACTCGAATATGACTTACAGAAAGTCATACCGAGCTCAGAATAAGTCATACCGAGCTCAGAATAAGTCATACCGAGCTATATAAGTCATGCCCAGTGTTTTCTTAAGTCATACAAGTGTTAAATAAGTCATACAGACTTATTTTCTTGAAATTAAGTCATATTGAAAAAGGTCATAACAGCCTTTTTCAAATCTCTATAAATATGAGAAGAATGCTTCATTTTTCAGTTGTTCAACTTATGAAGAGTTAGAAAAATCAGATCAAATTCAGTAATTTATTTGCATTGTAATATTCACAGATTTCTGTGCTGAGTTTGAATATAATTGTTTAAACACGAACACTTCATGTCGAATTCGTTCTAGACTTTATATCAATTATATAACAGTTTTTCTAAATATTAATTGTGTAATACTAATCAAGTTAAAATAATATCTTTCACTTGAAAAGTATTTCATTAGAATTAATATTTCGCGAGTAATTAAAATAATATTTTTAATCCAATTATTCCACGATTAATTTTCAGATATTGTATTCAACCCCCCCCCCCCCTTTTACAATATCAGGGACCAACAATTGGCATTAGAGCTGGTTGATATAGTTAATATCAGATCCAAACCAAAAATTCCGCAACTCATTCAGATCTCAAAAATTATTTTAAATTCGAAATAATTTTTTATTCGAAATAATTTTTTTTCTAAAAATTATTTTTGATCAAAAATTGTTTTAAGTCAAAAATTAAAATATTTTTTTGAAACACTTAATTTTTAATCTTATTAAAGATGAGTACCCAGAAAGTAACTAGTATTAAAATTCCACAGTTCGACAGAGAACACTACAACTTGTGGAAACAAAAAATGCTACTGTTCATCGGGATTGCAAATCCCAAGTACGCATTAATTATGGCTAAAGGTGTTGAGCTCCCTATATCAGTTGTTCTCGAACATACAGTAGATGGGGTCGTAATTCCCCACAGACAGTTTCCGAAAAGTCCGGCAGACTATACAGATGAGGAAACAGAAGCTGTGTCCCTTGATAATAACCTGAAGCTCATATTAATTGAATCCCTAGACTACATCATGTACAACCAAGTAGTCAATTGCAAGAATGCAAAACAAATCTGGGAAACAATTGAAATTATCAATGAGGGAACTGAAGAAGTTAAGGAGAATAGACTGGAGATCCTGACCACCCAATATGAACAGTTTAGATCCAACCCTGGTGAGGGTATCTCTGAGGTGTTTCAGAGACTAAACAAATTGATAAACGAGCTAAACATGAATGGAAAGTTTTATCAGAACCAAGAGGTGAACAGGAAGTTTTTGTTGACCTTACCAGAGCATCTGGAGCACAGGATTGCAGCCATCCGGGAATCTAGGGACATGAAAGAGGTAACCCTAGAAAGACTCTACGGAGTTTTAAAAACTTATGAGCTGGAACATATCCAAACCAGAGAGATGTATGGAAGAGGTAAGGTACTGAGTTCCTCCAAGGCATTAATGGTAGAAGCACCAGAGAAAGAGGAAGTGAAGGCTGTTGCACCTTCTAACAGTTCAACAGAGTATGTGGTTCCAGAACTTGGACATACTGCTAACAAACAAGAAGATGGTGATTTCTACTCACTGGAAGAACTAGATCAGCTAGAAGATGAATCTCTAGCTATGGTTGTCAGGAAGTTTGGCAACATGAGATTCCGAAGAAACTCCTCATTCAGAAGTAAGCCTAATTTTGGAAGATTCCAAAGAGGAGGTTCTTCGACAGCAGTATCAAAAAGCGGCTACAAGACCGGCTTAGTTGATAGAAGCAAGTTTCGTTGCTTCAACTGTAATGAGCTAGGGCACTTTGCAACTGAGTGCAAGAAGCCTAAGCAAGGGAAAAAGAGAGAGTCTTACGAAGAGCTGAAGGAGAAGTATGATGCGCTAGTGAAAAAGCATCAAGGAAAGTCCTATCTAGCAGCAGGCAAAAGTTGGGATGACTCAGATAACGATGATGAGGAAGAGCTGGGAAATCTTGCTCTTATGGCTTCATCAGAGGGATCACTGTCTCCCACCAGTGACAGAGGAATAGAGGTAAATCCTTCGTGTCCTAAGATGTTTGCTTTGCTAGGTAAAGAACTAGATGGTGAAAGAGATAAAGTTAAGAAACTCAGACTCAAAGTCAAAGAGTTAATTGATGAGACTGAAGTTCTTAAACAGTTAAAAAGAAATCATGACAAGTTGGTTGTCAAGCTGACTGAAGACTTAGCTGTTCAAGTCAGTAAAGTCAGTTGTCATGTTGTTGTAGAAACTAATCTCAGAAACCAAATTGAAGAAGAAAAGAAGAAGTGTCTTGCATATAAGAATTCCTCATATATTGTTAAGAACCTAGTTGACCAACAAGAAATAAATCGTAAAGTTGGAATAGGCTTCGAGTATAACAAATCTGTAGGAAAACCAAGCAACATAACCCCCTTTAGAAAAAGTGCTGAAGAAAGGGGTATCCCACATGTTGTTAAAGACACACCGAAACCTCTCTTCATAACACCGATAGCTGAACCCATCCTTGAGACCTCTGTAGTAATTGCATATGAAATGCAGCTGGAAGATCTTGAGGAAGAGAAGAAGAGAGGAGAACAGGTTAAGGACATAAAAGGAGTTAATGTCCAGAAAGAAAAATGTGCACTAGAAACACCAGTGAAAGACGTGGGAACTTCTGATTCCCCCAGACCTGGTGTAGGTGCAAAAGACTTAAAGAGTAAAATGAACAGACCCAACATATTTGTGAACAGTAGGAACAGTAACAATAAATTTCATTCTACTGAAAACTTCAAATCTGCTGAGAAAATTGAAGTAGAATCTGTTAAGCCTCCTACTGTATTGAATAACATGCCTACTATTGATGCTTTCCATAAACCTTGTGGTATAATGAATTGCATGTTATGTGCCTTTAATGCTATGACTGCTTACTTTAAACGCATGATAGCTAAGAAAGATAACATGACACCTAGACAGCACATCAATAGTAAATTTGCTAAATCCAAGACTGTGACTCCTTCACCTGAGAAGAAGGAATCATATATTCCTAAGTCTAAACAGAAAATTGTTAAGACTGTTTATAGGAAGGTAGGAACAGTCAAGGAAGAAAATGATGTTGTTCGAAAAGGATCTGTTGTCAAAGCAGACAAAGGTCAATTCTTTAAGTATGCCGGGCCCAATCAATTTTGGGCTCCGAAGACGAATTAATCCGTTTGATAATTGCAGGGAGTTAAACAGGTAAACCGAGTTATATGGATCCTGGACAGCGGATCGTCAAGGCATATGACCGGAGATAGAGCCCTGCTATCAGACGTGGTTGAGAGAGCTGGCCCAATCATCACCTTTGGAGATAACAGCAAAGGAATGACTACGGGATATGGCAAGTTAAATACAGGAAATGTTATCATTGAAAATGTCTCTTTGGTGGAAGGACTTAAGCACAATCTACTCAGCGTCAGTCAATTTTGTGATAGAGGTTACAAAGTAAACTTTATCAAGGAGAAGTGCTTAATAGCTCATTCTAAAGAAGACAGACTAGCCTTGCGTGGAGTAAGGAAAGGAAACTTGTACGTAGCTGATCTCAACTCGGGAACTGGAGCTGAAGCAAACTGTTTTTATTCAAAAGCTTCAACAGAGGAAAGTTGGCTATGGCACAAGAAGCTCTCACACCTGAATTTCAAAACAATGAACTCTCTAGTCAAGAGGGATTTGGTGAGAGGACTGCCTCCGATGGAATTTACACAAGAAGGATTGTGTGAGGCATGTCAAAAAGGGAAGTCAAGGAAAGCAACTCACAGAGGCACAGACACTACAAACATCACTGAACCACTTCAACTCCTACACATGGATTTATTTGGTCCAGTAAATATTCTGTCTATGTCAAGAAAGAAATACGCCTTAGTGATTGTGGATGACTTCACAAAGTATACATGGGTTTTATTCTTGAATTCTAAAGATGAAACTCCACATTTGGTGATTGATCATATAAAGCTGATTGAGTTAGATTCAAAGTTACCTGTCCGAGCAATCAGATCAGATAATGGAACAGAATTCAAAAATGAAGTTCTGAATAACTTCTGCTCAGACAAGGGGATAACAAGGCAGTACTCAGCACCAAGAACTCCACAACAAAATGGAGTTGTAGAAAGGAAAAATCGAACCCTGATTGAAGCTGCAAGGACTATGCTAAGTGAATCAAGGTTACCTATCTACTTCTGGGCTGAAGCAGTTAATACAGCTTGTTATACTCAGAATCGAACTCTGATCAACAAAGATCATATGAAAACTCCCTATGAATTAATGGTTGGCAAGAAACCTACTCTCAAGTACTTTCATGTATTTGGAGCCAAATGCTTTGTGCTAAAAGATGTAGATGAACGCATTGGCAAATTTGAGGCCAAGGCACATGAAGCTATTTTTGTCGGATACTCGAGAAGAGCATATAGGGTTTACATAATTGATCAGCACCAAGTGAAGGAAAGTGTCAATGTAACTTTTGATGACACTAAACTCCCAAGTATCCAAACTGAAGATTCTTCTGAGTCATTAAAATTTGATAATTATCCAGACTCACATTCTGATGACGAAGAAGAACCTGAGGTTGCAGCAGGAAATGATGACAACAATGATGGTAATGATCCAGGTAATAGTGGTGGAAACAATGGCAACACTGGAGATTCTACTAATACCAGTGGTGGATCAACAAGTCATCCTGGCAACAACTCAGGGGGAGATGAAAGATCAACTGACACAACACAACATCACAATGAATTTCGAGGCGAATCATCAAGATCAAACCTACCTAGGGAAAGGATATGGAGCAGAGATCATCCTTTTGAATTGATCATAGGTGATCCAGATGCTGGAGTAAGAACCAGAAGTGCAACTTCAAATGAATGTTTATTCTCAGTTTTTCTATCTCAAGAAGAACCAAAGAAGATTGAAGATGCACTAATTGATCCAGATTGGGTTCTTGCCATGCAAGAAGAGCTCAATCAGTTCGAAAGACAAGAAGTCTGGACACTGGTACCCAGGCCTAAAGATAGATCTGTTATTGGCACGAAATGGGTATACAGGAACAAATTAGACGGTGATGGCATTGTTACAAGGAACAAGGCCAGACTGGTTGCAAAGGGTTACTCCCAGGAAGAGGGAATTGATTATGACGAGACCTACGCACCAGTTGCAAGACTTGAAGCCATCAGGATATTTCTGGCATTCGCAGCACATTCCAATTTTAAAGTCTATCAAATGGATGTGAAGAGTGCATTTCTGAACGGAAAGCTAGAAGAGGAAGTATATGTGGAACAGCCCCCTGGCTTTGAAAATCCAGAGTTTGCTGATTTTGTGTACTTTCTTTTCAAAGCTCTCTATGGACTCAAGCAAGCACCGAGGACATGGTATGACACTTTCTCTGAGTTTTTACTTGAAAATGGTTTCACTAGAGGTGTCATAGATAAAACTCTCTTTTACAAATTACATAATAAAGATATGATATTTGTCCAAGTTTATGTTGACGATATTATATTTGGTTCTACTAACGAAAACTTGTGCAAGAGATTTGCTAAGTTAATGCAGAGCAGATATGAGATGAGCATGATGGGTGAGCTGTCATTCTTCCTTGGATTGCAAGTAAAGCAAAAGGAAGATGGGATTTTTATTTGCCAATCAAAGTACGTAAGAGATCTTCTCAGAAAATACAGTCTAGAAGATTCTTCACCGGCAAAAACCCCAATGCCAACAGCCACGAAGCTTGACAAAGATGAAACTGGTAAGAAAGTTGACATCACAAGCTACAGAGGTATGATAGGCTCATTATTATATCTAACTGCAAGTAGACCCGACATAATGTTCGCAACTTGCTTATGTGCAAGGTTTCAATCTGACCCAAGAGAATCTCATCTAATAGCTGTTAAACGGATTTTTAGATATCTAAAGGGTACACCAGATCTTGAAATTTGGTACCCTAAGGATACAGGTTTTGACCTAATAGGCTATACAGATTCAGATTATGCAGGGTGCAGGATGGACAGGAAAAGTACTTCTGGAAGCTGTCAGTTTCTAGGACGAAGGTTGATCTCCTGGTACAGCAAGAAACTGCATTCAGTTTCTACCTCGACAGCCGAAGCAGAATACATTGCGGCAGGTAGCTGTTGTGCACAGATCTTGTGGATTAGGAATCAGCTAAATGACTATGGACTTGCTTTGAATAAAATTCCAATTTACTGCGACAACACAAGTGCCATAGCTATTTCCAACAATCCTGTACAACATTCGCGAACCAAGCACATTGACATAAGGTATCACTTTATCAGAGAGCATGTCATGAACGAAACTGTGGTGCTACATTTTGTACCCACAGAAGATCAGTTAGCCGACATCTTCACAAAACCACTTGATGAATCCACTTTCTCAAAACTGGTTAGTGAATTAGGGATGTTAAACTATGGCTAAATGTTTGGTTGCTAGGAATTAATTTAAGCTCATAAAATATTAAATGTTAATACTTAAAGAGTTTATGAGACTTGAATTAATAAAATCCTAGGACTTATGAATTTTTGGAAAATTATCTCAAGATTAAATCAATATTCTTACTAGATAATTATTTCAATTAGAGCATAAGTAATTTTGTTTAAAATTAAGCATTTATATATATAAATTAATGTATATATTTTTCTAATTTTTAGCATTTTTATTTTAAGCATGTATATATTAATGTTTATTTTTCGAATTATTAATGTACAATAAAATAAATGAGTATATTATTAATTATTCAATTAATTTGTTTATTAAAATTAATTCAAACATGAGTTAATCTAATTCTTAAATTAATTAAAATAAATTAATAATGTAAATATTTATTTTATATCTTTAATAATTTATTAGTATGTAAATTATTAAAAAAAAAATTTTAAAAAAAATAGTTTCCTTAATAATAACAGTATGACTTATTTTAAAACAAAAAAAAAGTCGGCATGACTTAATTTGTTAAAACTCGGCATGACTTTTTATGCTAATTAAAAAGTCATACCGAGAGTCAAACGAATTAAGTCATACCGAACTAATTCACTTAAGTTTTATGAAAATAAAACTCGGTATGACTTATGATAAGTCATACCGAGATATTCAAGTGATGTGTTTTAACTAAGTCATACCGGACATATTCATTTTCATTTTAACAAAGTCATACTCAGTCTTTATTATACTCACAAGCTGCTATATACATATACAAACTCGAACAGGCAAATTTTTTTTAAAAAATTGATCGATTCCTGTCCAAAAACAACTGATTTCAGTTGCTAATTTCCATTTACAAGCATCTTTGCTTGCTAGATTGATAAAATCGATTGAAACAAACGAAACTCTGCACGATTTTTGTTTAATTTCGACTGACTGTTCATTTTTTGTTGAAGCATTCAAGTGTTAATTATATCTAAAGGACTGTTTGGGTAGTGACTTGTTGTTTAAGTCAATATAAGGATTATTAGAAATTAGGGTTTCAATTTTCATTGGTTGTAATTTTTCGAATTATTGGTTGTAATTGATAATTTTAATTTGTAATCGCACATTGTAATTTTCTTAATTGTAATAGTTTAAAGGAATATGGTTGGTTATTGCGAATTAGTAAAAACTAATTTTGTTGGATATTTTAATCCGGTGAATTGTTCAGTCGAGAGGTTTCGACCGTGGATTATTTTTATGAATGAACATTCACTCGTCAGAACTGCAATTACTCTGAACGCCCCGTTGCAAGTGTTAGCACTAAGGGCCCTGTATTCCACTGCAAGGAATAGGAGTACTGCAGACAGAGTTCAATTCTCTTTCAGCATAGGAGATCATGAATATATGGTGACTGAAGAGGACGTGAACAGGATTTTGGGCTTTCCAACTGACAATTTCATGGATCCACCCACTGTACCAGAAATTCTAGAATTTTTCTATTCTATTAGATATCAGGGTGAGATCAATTTGGTAAGACTGACAAAGTCCAAGTTGGTAAGTGAGTGGGACTATTTCTTTGACACGTTAGCCAAAGTGTTTGCTCCCACTACAAAGAACAACTTCAACAATATATCTTCACTACTACAAACCATTGGGTATTCTGTGGCTCACAACAGGAGGATAAATTTTAGGAAGTTGCTTCTGAAAGAAATTATAAGGAAGATGGGGAAACCAGAAAGCAGGGAACAGAATGTACAAGTCTACTATCCGAGGTTCCTGATGCTGTTTATGAATGACTTGTTGGTGGAAGAAGACAAAGCCTTATTTCAGAATGGTCCTGTAGAAGATTCTCCGACTTCTCAGAACCACCTATTTACAAGGCTCCACAACAACCCCAAGTTTCAAAATGTACAAGTGGTAAGGACAAATTACATGGCTGAGATATTAGACCATATTGCTAATCCTGTGCAGGAACAAGAGCAAGAACAAGTGCTTATGCAAATAGAACATCCTGTGCACCTTCTACTTGAAGCTGCTCAGCATGTCGATCAAGTGGCACAAGATCAACAGGTAATATCTCACTCACAATCTTCTAGTTCAATACCTATAGAAATATCTACTGCACTTTTAGATTTATCTGTGGCGGACTATGATGGTGTTATTACACTCCAGGATATCAGCTACGAACCTGAAAACACACAGGTTCCGCCCCCAGCTGAATTAGAGCCTCAAACAGTTTCTCCTTCATCCTCTTCTTTGCTAAAAGTCAGAAAAAGGAAGAAACCTGTCAGAATAGTTAGGGGTCTTGGTGCTGATGTGAGTGAACCCACAGCTCTGTCTCCACAATCTAAAAGATCTAAATTTCAACCAGAGACACCTGCAGACTCATCCTTTTCCTCTCAATGGGATATGGATTTTGACATGGCCATCCAAGGTTCTTTAGATACACTTGCTCAACCAGGTGATCTAATTCGCTGTTCGGCTACAGTTTCAGATAGTGAGGAAAGCACACTGCTAGCTCTCACACTAGCAGGACCTCCGCTTGCAGTTACACAAACACATGAGGGCACATTTGTTAAAGAAAATGTTTTTAATAAAAACTGGTCGGATGCCACCTATGATGTGGACCATGACATTTTCGATGCAGTGCAGCATCAGATACCCTCCGAGGTACTTAGGGGCACCACAGACTCTAATGAGCCATACACTACATTGTCTAAGGTGGTGACCCCCCTGGATATATTACATCCAGTGTTTTTAAAAGGTCTCGAATCCACTGGTGGATTTGAGAGGCAACCACTCCATAGAGGGAGATGGGACTCCATTCACGGAGTAGCTACGTCAGTAGCGGAGCCACTTCAAGTTAATCTTGTTGAGGACGCGCCTTCACAGGCATCAGAAGAGCAATTTGACTCTTCAAAAGCTATTGTTATATATGCAGGTACAGCTTCAGGATCTGGAAAGGAGCTAAACACGAGTGATGTGAGGCAAACACAAAGTGAAACACATGCACAGAGTGATAGTGAGATAAACAGGAGTGCAAGTGAGCTGAGTGCACACACACACACAGTGTTCTATTATCTAAAATGGAAGCTCTCCAGAAAGAAATGCAAATTGTTCAGGCTGAGCTGGTAAAAGTAAAAGCACAAGCAGAAGAAAAATCTACATCTGCCTCTGTAACACAGCAGCTGACAATAGTACGAAAAGATGTTGATGATGTCAAAACCTCCATTCTTCTAAAAACTCAAGACATCCAGAATGTACAGAATCTTATTGCTGAAGACATGAAAGAAGTCAGCAAATTACATGAAAAGATTGATGAGGTTGAGAAAAGCTTGACATTAACAATCATTGAAAATGAAAAGATCTCTACACAAAGATTCAGCAAACTGGATGATGGAATGACACATTTGAATGAAGGAATGAAGCAAGTCTATCTGACTATGCAGAAAATGTTGACATCTTTTGAAGCCTCTAAAACTCAAGAGGAGAAATCAAAGGAGAAAGTAGCTAAAGATGGAGGGGCTTCTACTCAAGACAAAGGGAAAGATAAACTGTATTCTGAAGATCAATTTCAATCGTATGATCCAGAACCAGAAAAACAGTTTTATGAACAAGAGAAATTCATTGATGACAGTGCTCATGATGAATCAAACTTTCCTGACTACTGCAGAGCTGAGGAAGAGATTGCATTTGATGAAGATTTTCTGTTTCCAAAAGAAAAAGAAGTTGATCCAGCCTATGAAGAGGCAATGAAGAAACTAAAAGAAGACATCAAGGCAAGTCATGCAAAAACTGAAAAACTGAAAGCTCTAGTCATAGAAAGAACAAAGGCAGAAAAAGAAGAAAGCCAAGAAAAGCAAAATCTCTGGGCCATAGCAGTCAGAGAAAAGAAGAGAGATGTACAGCTCAAGATTGGAAAGAAATGGGATACTGCAAGAGAAATAATGGACAAACATCAAAAGGGTCCATTTGAAGACAAGCATCTGAAATCAATAATTGAGCGTCTAGAAAAGTCAAATGACAACATTGACAACTTCATGAAAGCTCTGAAAGAGGAAGTGGACTACATCACTATCCTAGTGGGTCACATTCTTGAAGACTGGCGGATACTAGCTACACACACAGGAATGGAACATTCAGAATTTCCTTTGAGTTTTTCAGGCAAAGAAGTTTATCAGTAATATGGACGTTCTTGAACAAAATAAAGAGGAGCTCAGAAGAAAATGAACTTCTCAGGGATAGACTTAGAGTCTTTGCTATAGCTGTCAGTCCTCAGATCTTATTTGATCCTCATGAGGTAAGATTTTTCTCAAACAAGTTGTATCAAATCATGCAGTTAAATGAGGAATCTTTTAAGGGCTACACAGTTAAGTACATGATTCAAGTTGAAAGGATGTTAAGGTCAAAAGGTTTCAAATCCCAAGCTAAAATGGATGCTGCAGAGAAGATAAGAAACTACTGTCTGTCAAAAAGAATTCATTCATACATCAGGCAAATACCAAAGATAGATTCAACACAACCATCTGATGTAGAAGAAGAGATAGTAGATCCTGTTGAACAGGAAGTACTGTGGCAGTTAGCAAGAGCTGAACAAAGAAGGTTGTATGGAGAATCCACTACAACAGAACAATCAGTATCTGAACAAATACCGAGGACACCTGTTCATAAAGGTTCAATCCTAGAAGAAGGTGAAGTTGATACATCAGAAGACTGAAGACATAGATAGAACAAGATAGATACTTTGTAATATTTGTTCAAGTGCTAGAGGAACATCTATCTTGTATTTATCTTTTATGTACGAATCTGGAAAATTGTTAAATATAAATCCAGAACTTTTGTTTATTATTTACAGTCATTAAATGTCGTACTACTTTCTTAGTTGTTAGTTGAGTTATCCTCTAGGAATTTGTGTGTTAATTGTTTAACAACAAATAGGGGGAGATTGAAAGGCATATGACTAGGCCTATTTGTAATAATTAGATGGCAACTCAACTCTAACTAATAAAGAGAAGTAAATACTAAACACCAAACAGGAATCAAGACAAAGACAGTCAACTAATCACAAAGGATCCAAGTATCAGAAGTATTTTGTAGGATTGCTACTCAACACTGGATGAAGTTCATCTTTATGTTCAAGCGTCAGTGAAAATAAATGTGTAGTAATGGTTCTATAGTAAACAGAAGATATAGAAGATTTCAAGTGGTTACTACTGAAGATTCCAGAAGAAGAATGAAGACAGTGAAGAAGAAAATATGACGCAAGGCCTCTAATTTAAAGTTTTATAAATGGAGAATATTTATTAGTATGACACAAATGAACCAGACAGTACATTTGTGTGTCAACTAAAATAATATTTATTCTTCATTTAATTCAAGAGGTTTCAAGATCAAGACACAAAGAAGACGGGAAGATTTCAAGACCTTCAGCATGGCTATGCAAGTAAAAATAGTAGTTTTAATTCTACTATCAAATGTTAATTAATTATTTAATTTATCAAATTAAATTAATTCAAGATTGAATTTAATTTAATTTATAAATTAACTAATTAAATTAAGTAGAATTAATTTACTATAAAAGAATTGGACCAATATGTCTTATATATATATATAAACAGTTAGTATGACTTATTAAATAAGTCATACCGAATGACTTATTTAATAAGTCATACCGAGTTATATATATATATCAAAAGGATAAGTCATACCGAAATTTGAATTATAAAGGTCATACTGGAGCAAGTGGCAATAAGTCATACCGAGCTTTTCTCTTTTAAATTAAGTCATTCTGATTTATTTTAATTAAAGAAAACTCGAATATGACTTACAGAAAGTCATACCGAGCTCAGAATAAGTCATACCGAGCTCAGAATAAGTCATACCGAGCTATATAAGTCATGCCCAGTGTTTTCTTAAGTCATACAAGTGTTAAATAAGTCATACAGACTTATTTTCTTGAAATTAAGTCATATTGAAAAAGGTCATAGCAGCCTTTTTCAAATCTCTATAAATATGAGAAGAATGCTTCATTTTTCAGTTGTTCAACTTATGAAGAGTTAGAAAAATCAGATCAAATTCAGTAATTTATCTGCATTGTAATATTCACAGATTTCTGTGCTGAGTTTGAATATAATTGTTTAAACACGAACACTTCATGTCGAATTCGTTCTAGACTTTATACCAATTATATAACAGTTTTTCTAAATATTAATTGTGTAATACTAATCAAGTTAAAATAATATCTTTCACTTGAAAAGTATTTCATTAGAATTAATATTTCGCGAGTAATTAAAATAATATTTTTAATCCAATTATTCCACGATTAATTTTCAGATATTGTATTCAACCCCCCATTTTACAATATCAGGGACCAACAGAAACTCAATCTTTCTGAGTCATGAGCATAGGCTCTAGGTCCAGCTAAGGCTTCTCTAACCTTGTCCCACTCGGGACCTTACCTCCTTATGTCAGCCTGGACCTTAGGATCTTTGATCTTTTCCATGTCATACTCATGCTGAGTTTTCTGAGCCGCTCTCTTCTCTTTTGCCATTATTTCCTTTTCCACTATACCTTGAAGCACTTCTTCATTTACTCTTTTTCTGGCTTCCCTGAAAATCTCTCCTTGCATCTCCGCTTCTTTCATTACTTCATCAACTCCTCCTTCTGGCACATGCTCGTCAGCAACCGAGTGGTCTCCTGCATCACCTGCAACTCCTGCACCGGATCCGCCAGGATTTAGACCTCTTTCTTGTTCCCACTCTTTTGCCCGTTGCTCGAGTCTCGACCTCCTTGCCACTAACGCTTCTACATCCATCTCGTCATCATCAGAATCTTCAATAAAGTTTCCCATAAATACATCGACAAGAGGTGTTTCCTTCTCAGCTTCTTCTTCAACTACCATCTTTTGCTTGCCTTTGTCCTTAAGAGCCTCCTCCACCTTTTTACCAGATTTGTTTGAGGACTTGATCACCGGACCCTTACTAGTCAGCTTTTTCAGACCCTGATCCTCCTTCTCCCCCTTAGGTGTGTTATCCTCATTAGGAGCATCATCATCATTATTATCGTCCCCACCACCACCGGTTGAAGGACCAGGTCCAGCCCTGTTACGTCCAAAGACAGCATCAAGTAGTTCATTCAGCTTCGTCCATACCTGAGACATGCCATGAGTGACATCATCGACTGACCTCCCAACCTCCACCTATGCCAATCCAAGATTGTTTATCTTGTCAATCATTGGATTTTGGACGGCAATCAGGTTCTCCATAAACTGAGCTCCGACCTCCAATCTTCTAGAGTGAAA
Source organism: Oenanthe sinensis (assembly GCA_028671895.1). Taxonomy (NCBI): domain Eukaryota; kingdom Viridiplantae; phylum Streptophyta; class Magnoliopsida; order Apiales; family Apiaceae; genus Oenanthe; species Oenanthe sinensis. The sequence goes on along the minus strand of CM053799.1, from coordinate 27,663,742 downwards.
AGAGACAGCAGCAGTAACACCAGCAACTCCAGCCTCCAAAGCCTCCACTTTCTTCACTAGATCCTGCAAGTTAGGGGACTGTGTTTGGCTTGAGTTAAACTGTTTACTCTCGCCGGGTTCTGTTTCACTCAAGATCCCTAAAGAGAAGGGATCTACTCTCCCTGTCTCTCCCTCGTGTTTAGAGCCTAACAGTACTAGAGCCTCATCCAGTAATCGCTGGGGACTAGCGGTGAGTTGGTCGGCGACATCGGTCAGTGAGACTGAGCCTTTAAGCGATGTGTCTACGTTAGGAGATGGCGTTATGACCATGTCATCCCCTTGTCCACCAAGAACCTTTTCTGGTTCGCTGGGCTGTTCTGGAGGCGTAGACCCACCAGTCACCAGATGTCGTTGCTCTGCGAGCAACTTGTTTTCTGATTTAGATGAGGAAGAGTCATCCGTACTGGATTCGACAGACTCTTCCACATATATACTTCCTGAGATACTAGCATCAGAAGGGCTAGTCTCAGTTTGCCATTCCCCTTCCGAGAAATTGCTCAAAGAGCCCTGAGCGGACAACTCAGGGGAGGTAGGGCCAGCTCCTATTGGCTGTTGAGCTGGACCCCCTCCTTGACTCTCACCAATAAGCCTAGACGAGTGCGAATGTGTTGGAATGTTTTGGAGAGGTGAGCCACCAGCGTGAGGTGTGGTGGCTGTGAGAGGTGAACTAGCCCTAACAGGTTGCGCAGTTGCCACTGGATTAGAATCCACCTTTTGCTTCTTTGAGGGTGGCAGAGCTGCTGAAGTGACTATTCTCTCAACACCTACACTCCCTCCACTCGATTCACTCGACTCAGAAAAGCTTGCCTTCCTTTTATCACCAGTTTTAGGGTTGGCTGAACGTTTATGAACAGAAGGGCTTGCAGCCTGGGATAGAGCCTGGGGGTTTCCAGGCCCACGGCTGTAGAAAACAGGGGGTGGTTGAATTGACACTTGGTCAGGATCAGCAAGAATAGGTACCTGACTCAGAAGATCGTCATCCTTGTCAGCTCCAGCTTCTGCAACATTTGTATCGGCCATGTCAACATCCACACCTGCTTCTCCCAAATTTCTAGGCACTTGATCTCCACCTGCACCTTCGTTACCGCTACTCTCAGCTTCTTCTGCGGTAAACTGAGAAGCATGCATCCTAGCATACTCATCTTGCAGATCCTGGAAGTACGGAGTCAAGCGCAACTCAAAAAGTCTTGACTTTTGCTGGGTTTCCATGGTGGAGATACTCTTTAGAGTCATATCAAAACATGCCATCCTTTCAGAGCCTTGAAATACTCTTCTGTGTTCCTCTGAAAGGACGTCATCCAGAACCATCTGAAGGAATCTTGGCATCCAGCATTTGACTGGTCCATCTTCTGGATTCCTAGATGCATTCTTTTCCAATGCCCATCTCTCAAGCAACTGAATCAACAGATGTTTGCCCACATTCACCTTCCTGTTGTTGGCCACTCCATATAGTATTACCCGGCAGCTGTTGTTGATCGGCCTGTAGTCTTTGTCCTTTGGGAACATGCAGCGTTGAATGGCTTGAACTACATAATCCCACTCAGCTGGTAGCATACCGGTGTTAACCTTTGTTACCTTGATAGGACCCGTGGAAGGGCGACAACCTATCTCCGTGAATAATTGCAACATATCCTCCATAGTGGGTTCCGGCGCATAATCTTCTGTAGGAAGCCCGAGTAGCTCATTGAACTTCCGCAGACTTACCTCATATTTTGCACCACCGATAGTGAAGGATAAGCCTGTCGGATTTGCTTTACCACCCTGAATCTCTAATGTTGAGTAAGCAGCATGAAGGACTTCGACATTCAGGATGGGAGAGGTGAAGCATGACTTATGATTGATGAGTTGTTGAGGGATTCAATCCAGAACTGGTAGTGAATGAATCTACCAGTTGCCCGATCAGCAGAGAGATTAACAAAGTTGGTTTTGGGAATTGTGAAATTTGGGTTTGCCATTTTAAAATTGTGTTTTAAAAAAAATGTTCTGAAAAGGTTTTGCAATGAAATTTTAGAAAACAAGTTCTAAATTTAAACATAAAAAAAACGTACACTACCCCCACTAATTACCCCACGTAATTAGTGACACAATTGAACACAAATTAACTGCCCACTAATGACCACTTAACTCCCCACTAATGATTGACGGTTGAGTTTTCGAAAAATAAAGTGAACTGCCGGTTATGTAGTTTTAGCTATGAGAGAGAAAATATTTTTATTTCGAAAAACACAAAACAGGGCAGTTGAGTTTCACTTTATGGATTAAACAGGAGTACTCACAACTATTCCACTCAAGAATACCAAAATGACTGAAGAACAAGAAAGCAAGAAACAAAAACAAACTCACTTGAATAAAAAGGAAACTAAAGAACTATTTGCAAGAACACGAATGACGTTAAAAACAACGCAAGAAGTTCAACAGTTTTAAAAAAAAAAATTAGCAGAGATTCGTTTTAGTTATTGATGCTTTCAAGTAACAGTTAGTGATTTTTGTTTAAGAAAATCACAAGAAAACTTGATGTAATGGCAGGGAAGAGAACGTTGTGAATGTATGTATACGCGTGTGTATATGAAGAGCTTAAGCTTTTTGAAAGAGAGAGAAAGGTAATGGAAATAATGAACAGTCTTTTTAATGCTATAATATATATAGGCACGCTTAAAAAGAAACTGAAAAGACAAGTCACAGCTCGATCTCGAGATCCGCATCACGATCCACATCTCGATGTCGATCTCGATCTTCATCTCGATGTCGATCTCGATCTTCATCTCGATGTCGATCTCGATCTACATCTTGATGTCGATGTCGATCTACATCTCGATGTGGACAGATCGAGATTTACCTTAACATTTTTAAGCAATTTTCGCAAGTCGATCTCGATCTCGATCCAGAAACAGATCGAGATTTGCCTTAGAAAATTTCCCATTATTCCATTAGACATTAATCATATAGAAACTTTCTATCCCCTTATAACATACAACACATACATTTTTGAAATTAAGTACACATTGTCAATTATGAATATTCATGAACAACAATAGTATGTACACAAACTGAATTATAACAGATAGGTAGCAAAACTAACAGGTGTTAAGCATCCCCAATTCACCAACCAATCTAGAAAATGTTGATTCGTCTAGAGGTTTAGTGAATATATCTGCTATTTGACGTTCAGTAGACACAAAATGCAACTCTACAGTTCCATTTTCTACATGCTCTCTAATAAAATGATACCTGATGTCAATGTGCTTGGTCCTGGAGTGATCCACAGGGTTGTTGGTCATTGCAATAGCACTTGTGTTGTCACACATGATAGGAATCTTAGACACTTCCACACCGTAGTCCTTGAGTTGGTTCTTCATCCACAGTATCTGGGCCACACAGCTTCCAGCAGCAATGTATTCTGCTTCAGCTGTCGAGGTGGATACTGTTTGTTGTTTCTTGCTTTGCCAAGACACCAACCTTCTTCCAAGGAACTGACAGCTTCCTGAAGTGCTCTTCCTATCTATTCTACAACCTGCGTAATCTGAATCTGAATAGCCAACAAGATTAAACCCTGTATCTCTTGGGTACCAAATCCCGAGATTTGATGTTCCCTTGAGATACCTAAAAATACGTTTTACGGCTATGAGATGTGACTCTCTAGGATCCGCTTGGAACCTTGCACATAAGCACGTAGAGAACATAATATCAGGTCTGCTAGCAGTTAAATACAAAAGTGAGCCGATCATACCTCGATAGCTTGAGATGTCTACAGGTTTACCCGCTTTGTCTTCGTCAAGCTTCGTGGTTGTTACCATAGGAGTCTTAGCTTGTGATACATCTTGGAGACCATACTTCTTCAATAGATCATGAATGTACTTGGTCTGGCAGATAAATATCCCGTCCTTCTTTGATTAACTTGAATACCCAGAAAGAACGTCAGCTCTCCCATCATGCTCATCTCATACCTTGATTGCATTAACTTTGCGAATTTATCACACAGTTTCTCATTTGCAGACCCAAAGATAATGTCATCCACATATACTTGCACCATTATTAGATCATCTTTGCATTTCTTGTAGAAAAGCGTCTTGTCGATTACTCCTCTGGTGAAACCACTTTCTAGTAAGAAGTCTGACAGAGTTTCATACCACTTTCGCGGAGACTGTTTAAGGCCATATACTGATTTGAAGAGTCGATAAACATAATCACAATATTTGCTATTGACAAACCCGGGAGGTTGCTCGACATACACCTCTTCATCCAGTTCACCGTTTAAGAATGCACTATTGACATCCATCTGATAGACTTTAAAACCATGATGTGCTGCGAATGCCAAGAACATCCTTACTACCTCTAGCCTTGCTACTGGTGCATAGGTTTCATCATAATCAATTCCTTCTCTTTGAGTATAACCCTTAGCAACCAGGCGAGCTTTATTTCGTGTTACAAGTCCATTTTCATCCAGCTTGTTTCTGATTAGCTCGAACGGATGGTCCTTGTTCCAAGTACGATCCCTAGCAAATGTTCTTGATGATTCAGCTTGATCTTGTAAGTGAAGGTGACTTAGTCTAGAAGCACTTCCACTAGCTTCCCTTGAGCTAGTACTGGCTCCCCCTGAGTGAGCTGCTCCCCCTGAGTGTATACTGACTCCCCCTGAGTTAGTACCAGGTCTAACGGAAGGTGATCCCTCAGCCCTAGTGTTTTAAATTTGCGAAACACTAGACTCTTGATTAATTACATTATTTATCGTTGGATCACTACCCGGCACTACAGACTCAGGAACTGTATCCACTTCATCAATATCCATATTTTCAAATCTTAGGGAAGTGGGCTCACAGACTTCTTTTAGTATAGAAAGGAGCTTTGAGTCGTCGAATGTGACATTAAGGCTTTCAATCACTTTGCGATCATTAAGTACAAACACCCTGTACGCTGCTATTGCTTCAAGAGAATATCCAATGAAAACCCTTTCATCTGCTTTGGCATCAAACTTTCCAAGTTGTGCATTGTCTCTTAACACAAAGCATTTGGCACCAAATACGTGAAAGTACTTGATAGTTGGTTTTCGTTTATTCATCATGTAATACGGCGTCTCATTATGGTCCTTTATAATCAGGGTTCTGTTCTGTGTATAACAAGCCGTGCTAACTGCTTCAGCCCAAAAATACAAAAGAAGTCTTGACTCATACAGCATTGTCCTAGCTGCTTCAACCAGTGTCCTGTTCTTCCTTTCTACCACCCCATTCTGCTGCGGTGTTCTCGGTGCTGAACACTGTCGTCTGATCCCTTTAGATATGCAGAAATCCATTAACACTGAGTTCTTGAATTCTGTCCCGTTGTCAGATCAGATAGTCTTCACAGTCAGACTTGTTACATTTTCAATTACCAGTACATGCCTAATGATCTCACGTGGCACTTCATCTTTCGATGTCACAAACTTCACCCATGTGTATTTGGAAAAGTCATTGACAATCACCAATGCATATCTTTTCCTTGACATTGACATAACATTAACGGGTCCAAACAAATCCATGTGAAGTAGTTGTAGGGGCTCAGTAATGCTACTTACTTGCTTATCCTTATGCGAGGCTCTTTTCGATTTTCCCATCTCACATGCTTCGCAGAGTCCATCTGGAGTGAACTCCATCTGCGGCAGCCCTCTCACCAATTCTCTCCTTACGAGATTATTCATTGCTTTAAAGTTCAGGTGAGATAATCTTTTATGCCATAGCCAACTTTCATCAGCAGAAGCCTTGTTGTAGAAACACGTGACTTCAGACTGATCAGCAGAATTCATGTCGGCTATGAACAAATTTGACTTTCTTACTCCTTTGAGAGCAAGGCTTCCATCCTTTTTGCTTCGAATTGAACATTCATGCTTCCCAAAGTTGACGTCAAAACCCCTGTCGGTGAACTGACTAACGCTGAGAAGATTATGTCGCAATCCTTCCACAAAAGACACGTCCTCAATGATAATATTTCCACAAACAATCTTGCCATATCCCCGTGTGTAACCTTTGCTGTTATCTCCAAAAGTAACCACAGAGTCGGCTCTCAACACCAAATCGGTTAGCAGGGACTTATTGCCGGTCATATGCCTTGATGCTCCACTGTCCAGCACCCATATGACTTTACTCTTTTTCTGTTCACTGCCCTGCAAATCCAGAAAGGTTAAGCGTTCTTCGGAACCCAATGATGTTTGGGCCCAGCATCAATAATTTTCTTTTTCTTTTCAGATACAGAAGGCTTTGCCTTGTTGCCATCAGGGGCATCCATCTTGACTTTGTCTTTTCCCTTTTCAACCTTGACTGATTTGTCAGGTTTAGGAGTAAACTGGTCACTCCTAGCTTTAGGAGGACTTGAAGTCTTAGCCTTTGACCCTACATGCTTTTTCTTACCACTACTAGATGTATTTTCAACAGATGCACTAGCAGTATTCATCAAATTAAAATAAGCATGCATGATGTTTACAGCACATGGCATACAATTAGGATTATTGCATTTGGCATGATTTGCATACATGTTAGGCAAAGCAGTAGTTGCAGGCATGGTATTACAATCAACAGGTTTTTCTTCCTCTATATAGGACGGGCAATAGTAAGACAAATGATCAGTTTGATTACAGATATAACATGCCTTTCTAGCTCGTGTAGATGTAGATACAGATGCAGGTTCAGTTTTAACTGCCTTTACAGGTGCTTCCATTTGGTCTGACCCTGCTACCCATTGTTTATATGACACCGTCTTAGCCTCCTTGGTTCCTACACCTCTCTTAGCATAAGCAATCTTACTCGCTCTCTTAGAAGTTGTAGGTTCTACTACTTTTTCTTCTGAATCTCTTTCAATTTTAATCTCATGTTCAATTTTAGTAGCAACAGGATCTATGGTCCTAGGCTCAAACTGCTTAAAGATAGGTTTTCTAACATCCACTAAAACCTCAGGCATATCTTCTTTAACTAACACTGGCTCTAACAACTCAGAAGCCCTATTTTTCTTTTTCTGTGTGTAGTCAAGTCCTATGTTTACTTTTTCATTTTTACTCTTGTCTGCCAGTTTCATGTACATGTCCCTTTCTACGAAAACTTTATTAGCTGCTTCTTTAAAAGATTGACATGTTATTTTAAGCTCAGCTAATTCATTTTTAAGTTCTTCATTAAGGTCTTCCCTAATCTTAAGCTTGTGTTCTAAAACGTCTACCTGATTCATTAACTGCCTTTCTGTACGTTCTCCTGATTCTAATTCCTCTACCCTGGCCTCGAGAAGTCTATTTTTAAGGGAGAGTTTAGCATTTTCCTCATTAACAGCGATTAGATTCAGTTGGAGATTGTACATATCTTTAGTCATGGCAGCTAATTCATTTTGGTACTCAGAAATAGACATTTCATTTACGGTTAGAATTGGTACCTCTGATTGTTCTGAAGATTTTGCCATTAAAGCGAAGTTGCATAGCTCCTGATCTTCATCTTTATCAGACTCGTCCCAACCCTTCCCTTCAGTCACAACATACGCCCGGCTTCCCTTCTGTTTCTTGCTAACCAAGGCATCATATTTCTTTTTCAGATCAGCATAGGATTCCTTGGGATGAACGTACTTGGGCTTCTTGCACTCTGTTACAAAGTGCCCCAATTAATTGCAATTGTAGCATCTGAACTTGTTCTTGTCTACCAGGTTAGGTCTGTAGCCACTACCAGATGTGCTACCTCGACCGCTGTAACTTCACCGACCACTTACACTACTGCCTCTGCTGTTACTGCTGCCTTTTCGGCTGAAAGAACTATCAAATCGCCCTTTACCTCTTCTTGACTTCCTGAAGCTGATATGAGCAAATTCTCGAGCAATACAAGCATATGACTTGTCTTCTAATTTGTCCAGCTCTTCAAGGGTATAGTATTCATCCTCACTTTCTTCGGATGGATCTTCAATGTCTAATACCACCCTTTCAGGATTAGCAGTTTTCAATGAGAAAGCTGCAAGTGCCTTTACAACAGACTCTTCAGCTACAAGTCCAGACTCACTTACCGCTTTGTGTTCTCCACTATTGTAGGATCTTCTTTTGTCATTTTGTTCCTGCTCCAGCTCGTAGGTCTTTAAAACACCATACAGCTTTTCGAGAGAAGTATTTTTCAAGTTTCTTGACTCTCAAATGGCAGTGATCCTGTGTTCCAGATGTTTAGGCAAATTCAAGAGAAACTTGATATTTGAATCTGCTAGTGGATAGACTTTATCTCTTATACTCAGCTCGATAAGCAATTTACTGTAACGTTTGTAAACATCCGCTACGCTTTCTCCTCGTTCGCATCTGAACGATTCATATTCAGATATCAGAATGCGCTTGTGATTATCTCTAACTTCCTCGGTCCCCTCCATCACCACAGCCAGTTTATCCCACATGGCTTTAGCTGTTTTTTAATCCCTTTATCTGAACATAGTACTCTGAGTTTAGGGATTCAATTATGACGTTGCGTAACGACGCATCCATACCAACCAATTCTTTATCTGCATCTGAAAACTCCATTTCCTCTTTAGGAACAGACCGGGATGGTATTAGTATCCCTCCTTCCATTCGCTCTGGCTCAATTTTCATGGGTATGTATGGACCGTTTTCCAATATTCTCAAGTATACCTTGTTTATTGATTCAAGGTAGGCTTTCATCCTTCCGGTCCACTCGTCATAATGTTGTGCATCAAATGGAGGTATCTTAAATCTGTGTGCGGTGGCCATTTTAATAAAGTTTAAAATTAAGATAATACACTTTTCAAATTACAATAAATTGTATTTTCTTGAAAAATTTATTATCTCACTTTAAATATCCAACACTTAATATCCAATGGGTTTTGCACTTAAGATTCAAGCAAGTTAGTTCTAATCACAGGAACAGTAGCAGGGTCCACCAGTTTTTCAAGTCCAAACAAAAAGTTGTCCACTTTCCAGTTGACAGTAGTTTGAATATGTTCTTTTTGTTCAGTCAACCAGTTGATTCAAGTTCCCTAGTCAAACAATCAAGTATTCTTTTATAACCAGATTTTTTACCACAAGAAAACCCACAAAGCTCTAAAGTACAACGTTTTGGAATGTTGTACAAATATTCCTTACACTATAACTCAGAACTTTTTAGATCTATGAACTTTTCAAGAAGAAACAAATAAAAGCATTCGGCACAAACTTTAAGAAAAAAAATTGGATCTGGGATTTTCAAGAACCAACTCAAACAACACAGTAGGATCTCTGTTAGATGTGTTTAACAGGAGCTCTGATACCAATTGTTAGGTCCAAAGTGTTGTAGAGGGGGTGAATACAACTTTTTGCAATAATGAGAGAATATAAAAATATGCAGGTAATAAATGATGACACAGAGTTTCAAGAATATATCTTTATATTCATTGAAGGATTTGCTACAACATTCATAAAAGCATCATGATCAGTTGAACAATAAATACAGCAATTAAAGCTTGATTCAACTGATCCTCTCTCTCACTATTGTTTTACAGTAAATGCTCTCTCTTTTAAATATATAGTTGAAATACAGAGATGGAAAAAGTCTTAATACAAATAAAAACAAAGTGCTGCTTTTATAATGTCATGTAGTCTTGATCTTGTCCTTTTTGTGTACGTGGCCCAATCAGGACTCTTCAACAAAAAGTACTTTCCCAACCACTCTGGATCAACCGTTCACAATAAGCCACTTGTCCCTTGAACATTAAATGCTACATATCTACCCGCATCTCGATCTTGGCCTGGACCCATCTCGATCTCGATCTGTGAAAATCTCGATCTCGATCTAGGAGAATCTCGATCTCGATCTATGAAGATCTCGATCTCGATCTGGGAGAATCTTGATCTCGATCTATGAAGATCTCGATCTGTGAAAATCTCGATCTCGATCTCGATCTGCCGTGGATTGACATTTGCCTTGGCAAATATGCACTCATCGAATGTTGACTTTCTTTAGTGACCAATTGTGGATTAACCTTTATGAGCAAGTTTTCCTAGCTTCTTCAATTTCTTTTCCTCACTCAATTCAACTGAGATCTTCGATTACTGACATGAACTTGCCTCCAATGTCCTGACACTTGATGCAATAGTCTGGTTCATAAGTGACTAGTCTTGTAGGGGTTCTTGCTTCTGAATGTCAGTTCTCATTTGTTGATTAACCTTTACATTATCCAGTTGTTGAGATTCATCACATGAAATCACTTTGGTCTTCTTGATACTTCTTTGTCATTAATTTGATTTTCCATTAGTTAAGTTAGGGCATGAGCAATACTGAGATTGAACTTCTTCTAACTCAGGCATCCTTGATTAACCAAATTAATTACTTGTAGTTACCAAGTATCATTACCATTTCTTCAGTTGATTGATTCCATGTGCTTCTTCAGTTTCCCTTGTTTTGCTGTTGTTTTATCTTTTACTTAGATGAGTTACATAGTAATTAAGTGTTACAAGTTAGTACACCTATGCCTTTCATGATGGAATCAGAGTTTGAGAAGTCTTTAGAGTTTGTCCAGTCATCAGAGTTTGTTGTTGAGTCAGAATTTGCTTTCCATCCTTAAGACTCCCTTGATCATTATCATCAGGTTTGTCAGAGTTTAGTACAACAACATCCTTCTTGCATTTGTCGGTAGAAAACTTCTCCCCCTTTCTGACATCATTTCCTTTTCTGATGGTCAAGATATCACAAATGGTATGCAGCATAGTTTGTAGTGAAGAAACAGAAGTAGCAATATTATTAACTTTAGCTTCCAAATCATCCTGCCTTGTAGAAACTGTTTTGAGCTTTAATTCCAAGGAAAGTTTAGAAACAGTGACAGAATTTTGAACAGAAGCACTTGTGTTGCTAACAGAGTCTTTAAGATCAGAAATATCATGGTACAGACCCTTGGTTAACACTGTAGTAGCCTTGAGAACAATCTTCATCTCATCAGAGTTTAGGTCAGAATCAGCCTTGTGAATGAGATCATGAACATGTGGCCATGAATATCTTTAGTGGATAATTTCCAAGACATATCCCAGATGGATTGTCTATGAGAACTGAGACGATCTACTTGAGATGATTTATCCTTGGCACATAAATCCCTCTTTACTCCTTCAGCATCTAAGGCTGCTTCAATTTCACCCTTGAGGGTTTCAACAACCATATAGTCAGGATATTCCATCCTCAATCTCTCATGTGCATCATGGGCATTGACAGGCCATCTCTTGGAGCTGTATCTCTGAGTGTATGGAATGGAGAGATCTGTCACTTCTTCATCTTCAAAAATGGTCTCATTAGAGAATGTGTCTATCAGAGTTTACAGTAGAATCAGAGTTTTGCTTCTCAGAGTTTGTAGATAAACTCTGAGTACCTGCAAAAGAAAGAGAACAACCTAAATCCCTCTGTTCTTCGAAAGTAATCTCATTACTTCTCACATCACACATCTCATGACTTTTAATAATCAGAGTTTGCTCACTAGAAGTAACTAACTTCTTTCTCAATTCTAACTCTCCTTTTGCCAGATCTAGTGTCTGCCTCTCATTATTAGTTCCATTTTTCATACATTTTACCTCAAACTCACTAGAAAGGTTCAAATCAAAATGTCCTACAGAAATAAGAGGTGGCTAAGAAAGGAGTTCTGTGGTCACATGAATAGGGGTACCCTTTTCAGGACTATCCATGGTCATCCCATCAGTAAAAGGAGGAAATATAAAGTCTGAGATTATACTATCAGAGAATGTAAATTTTGAAGAAAAGTCAGAGTTTATACCTTGAGTGGATGTACAAGTTGATGGAGTTTCCCAAGGCTGTGCAGAAATTGGTTGTACTAGAATGGCATCAGAGAGTAGCAATTGTTGTGCATCAGAGTTTGTAGAAGCAGAGTTTGTTTTCATTTGCATTGCTTGGTCTACAATCACAAAATTTGGGATTGGGTCTTGTATGACCTGAGTCATATCAGCAGCTGCTTCACCACTTTGAGGTGAATGTTCTTGTGGGCTTGACTCTGCCAGAGATTGGCCTTCAGCATCAGCAACAACAGAATCTTTTTTCAGAATTTGATTGCCTGCATCCAAACTTTGATTGGATGGTTCTTGTGTAGCTGGGGCCTTAACAACTTCTTCAACCCTTTGAGCTGAAGGTTCTTGTGTGTTGCACCCCTGATTCATGTTGGCTTCATTTGCTGGTACTTGTATATCCTTGCTAAAAGAAACTTGCTTCTTCTTCTTTCTAGTGAACAGCCTGGAGCCACCAGAGGCTGGAGATGCTTGACACTGCTTAGCAATCATTTCCTTGTTCACTTCTGTAAAGAGCTCCCTCACTCTTTCATAAAAACCTCCTTAATTATATGGTTTAGAGAGTGGGCAGGAGAATCAGATACCATAATTAGAGCATCTTCATTTGCAGCATGGGCATCAATATTTGCATCATTACCAGTTAACTCAGACTCCATCACAACATCAGAGTTTAAAGCGGTATCAGAGTTTAGTACAGCATCAGAGTTTAAAACTGGTACTTGATCAGAGTTAATTCCTTCAGAGTTTAAGACTGGAATTTGATCAGAGTTTGTTACTTCATTATTTGTCAGATCTTCAATAAATGCAGCCTTTACCAATCTTCTCCTTTTCTCTTTGGCTTCTGGCATAGGATTTACTGTGAATGACTTCATGAATGGTGCAGAAGGAATCTCAGAAGCCTGCTTAACAATTTTCTTCACAGGAAAAACCAGACCTTCATCATTATCATCAAAATCAGTATTGTCATCTTTCAATTTCCTCTTCTTTGGAGAAGATTCCTTCACTAATTTTCCCTTTCTTTTGGTGCTTGGCCCTTGTTGAGAGGTGTGTTTTACAACTACAGTCGTTTGGGAGACTGTAAAGGTTGACAATTGTGTTTGAGTATCAGTGTTTGCATCTTGACTTGGGTTAGAATTAGAGATTGCTAAACTCTGATTTATAGTCACTGACAAAAAATCCCTCCCATACACAGTAGGCATTCTCTGATGTAAGATAAGCCTGACCCATGTGGGATAAAATAGAGTACAGAGTTTACCGTCAGCAATTTTTTTGCATCTTTCCTTGTGAGATCAACAAATATTCTTTTATTCATAGAAAAACTAGCTAAACTCTGATCATTCTCAAAATTTACATCAGGCAATAAGTGACTAAATATCAATTGTAAAAATTTAGCAAAATTTATAGTGTGTGCATCATCATCTATTTTACTAGTTAATTGCCTAATAATCAAACAAGGAAAATTAAACTTTAAATTGTGGGTCAGAGAATACCCAATTTGTTGAGACAGTTGAGGAATCGCATCAAAATTGGTGCATTTTGCAGTAAAGGCCCTTGTGATGTAGTCAAAGAAGAAGCTCCACTCTCTTCTTAGATTAGGCCTTGTCAAACTCCCCAGCTTTGACAGGTTACCTCCATAGCCTATTTCTTTAAAGAATGCCTTTATTTGATCATCCTCAACTATGTCATCATATACAGACACGCTTGGTAGATGGAGAACTTGATGAACCACTGCAGGAGTTATCGAATGAGTGGCATTTCATTTGAATGTTATTACTGGTTCTTCATCATCACCAGCATTTTTGAATTTAGCCGTGGACCAGATTTTGAGTAGAGATTGAGCAGAGAAATTTGAGGGTTCCTGAAGTGCATACCCAATATAGTTGTTCTGTAAAAAATCTTGAATAACATGAAAGTCCTGTGGTGTATCAGACTTATTCAAAAAGGAGATATAATTTGTTGCAGTAAATGTATAGTTTTGAAAAGATAGTCCCTTGGAAGCCATTGAAACAGAGATTTGAAAATTAAGAGAAAATTAGGGTTTATAGAAAACGAGAGAGAAAGAGAGTAATAAGATGCAGGTGAATAATTCGAATTGAAAATAAGAATTATTATATTCCCTCTTAATTGCATATACCCTGTAGTGGGACACGTGGCAAAAAATAATTGGAGGAGTAATGAGTAGTGCGGGTCTCAAAATACAGCAAATGTGTGTGTGACTGTGTATATATATGAAACGTTTTTCATGAAATACACGCGCCTTAATGATTACTCTTGTCAGAGATTAACAATTATGATGACACAAAATTAAATATGATATCATAAATAATAACTCAAAGTATAACATACAGACTTATATCAGAGTTTATAGTAATCAGAGTTTGCATTCACTATCAGAGTTTACCACATACTCTGACAGAGTTTGCCATAAATACTGATAGTTGTGATCAAAGATTAGTCCTTCCAAAGATTAGAGTTTACTGTCCATTCTATCAGAGTTTACCATATATTCTGACAAAGTTTATCCGAAACTCTAATTGTCTGCTACTTGCTATCTGGAGTTGAGCCACTTGTCACCATTCCTAATTCAGAAACCAATCTTGTAAATGTTTCTTCACACAGAGGCTTAGTGAATATATCTAGTAACTGTTGATCTGTTGGCACAAAATGTATTTCAATTGTTCCTTCCATTACATGTTCCTTTATGAAGTGATATCTAATACTGATGTGCTTTGTCAGAGAATGTTGGACTGGATTTCCTGTCATTGCAATAGCACTTTGATTATCACAATAAATAGGAATTTTGGAAAAGTTCAAACCATAGTCTAACAATTAATTTCTCATCCATAGAATCTGTGCACAGTAGCTTCCTGCAGCTATATATTCAGCTTCTGCTATTGATGTTGAAATAGATTTTTGTTTCTTACTGAACCATGAGACAATTCTTCCACCTAAGAATTGACAACTCCCAATTGTGCTTTTCCTGTCAACTTTACATCCTACAAAATTACTATCTGAATAGCCTATTAGTTTAAAGTCAGACTCTCTAGGATACTATAAACCAAGATTAATGGTGCCCTTGAGATATCTAAAAATTCTTTTAACATCAATCAAATGAGGTTCCCTTTGATTTGCCTGAAATCTAGCACATAGACAGGTGGCAAACATGATATCTGGTCTACTGGCAGTTCAATATAGAAGTGATCCAATCATTCCTCTGTATGATGTAATATCTACAGGCTCTCCAGTGTCTTGATCAAGCTTGGTTGCGGTAGCCATTTGAGTTGTTGCAGATGCAAAGTCTTGCATTTGAAACTTTATGAGTAGATTCTTTGTGTATTTGGATTGATTTATGAAAATGCCTTCATCAGACTGTTTGACTTGCAACCCTAGAAAATAACTCATTTCTCTCATCATGCTCATTTGATACCTGGACTGCATTAACTTTGAAGATCTTTTACAGAGTTTCTCATTAGTGGAACCAAATATAATATCATCAACATATATTTGAACCAATAATAAATCTTTACCTTGAGTTCTGTAAAATAAGGTTTTATCAATTGTACCTCTTATGAAACCACTTTCAAATAGAAATTGAGCCAGAGTTTCATACCAGGCTCTTGGTGCTTGCTTGAGTCCATATAAAGCTTTATCCAATCTGTAGACATGATTTGGATATTTTGGATTGACAAAGCCAGGTGGTTGTTCAACATATACCTCCTCTTCAAGTTCTCGATTTAATAATGCACTTTTAACATCCATCTGGTAGACCTTGAATTTCTTGTGTGCAGCATAGGCAAGAAAGATTCTGATTGCTTCAAGTCTAGCTACAGGTGCAAAGGTTTCATCATAATCAATACCTTCCTATTGAGAGTAACCTTTGGCAACTAATCTTGCTTTATTCCTTGTTATAATTCCATCAGAGTCTGTCTTGTTTCTTAACACCCACTTTGTGCCAACAATTGATCTATTCTTTGGCCTTGGAACAAGGGTCCAAACTTCATTTCTTTCAAACTCATTTAATTCTTCCTGCATTGCAATAACCCAATCTGCATCCTTCAAAGCATCTTCAACCTTCTTTGGTTCTGTTTGAGAAAGAAAACTATGAAATAGAAATTCATTTTAAGTAGTTTTCCTTGTCTTCACTCCACTTTCTAGATCACCAATAATCAAATCAGGTGTGTGATCTTTGGTCCATTTTCTTGGATGTGGAAGATTTCTTGAACTAGATGCTCCCCCATGATTTGTGCCTTCATAGTATGATTCCTCAGTAAATGCTGATCGTCCCCCTGAAGTTGTGCTTCCATCAGTGTTTGATGACTCAGAGTTTAACTGCTCATAGTTTTAACTGCTCATAGTTAGAGTGATCAGTGTTTGTAGTTTCAGAGTTTGATTGATCAGAGTTTAGGTTTGTAGAGTTTGTATTTGTTAGAGTTTGGTCATACTCTGAAATTTCAATAATTGAGATTGGTTCTTCAATATCGTGAATGATTGATGTTGCTCCCCCTCAACATGTGCAGAGTCTTCAATTACTATTTCAATTATGTCTGAATCAGAGTTTAAGGAATCAGTGTTTAACTCATCAGAGTTTAGTTTATCAGAGTTTGTGTTATGCAATTCATTTTCAAAACTCAGAGATTCCTAAGCATCTTTATCATCTAACCCTGTTATCTTTCCTTCATCGAAAGAGACATTGATTGATTCCATGACTGCCTTGGTTCTCAGATTAAATACCTTCAATGCCCTTGAAGAAGTTTTAAAAGTTGTTGCATAACCAACAAAAATACCTTCATCTGCTTTTAGTTCAAATTTCTTCAACTGCTCAGGATGTGTTTTGAGAATTAAAACACTTGCTTCCAAATATGTGAAAGTATTTCACATTTGGTTTCCTTCCCTTTAACCTCTCATATGGAGTCATTCCATGTTTATTTATCAAGGTACAATTCTGAGTAATGCATGCAGTATTCACAGCTTCTGCCCAAAAGTAAGTAGGAAGCTTTGCTCCTTCTAACATTGTTCTGGCAGCTTCAATGAGTGTTCTGTTCTTTCTCTCAACTACACCATTTTGTTGAGGTGTACCTGGTGCTGAGAATTGTTGAATGATTCCTTTTATTGAGCAGAACTCCTCCACTGCAGAATTCTTAAACTATGTTCCATTGTCACTCCTTAAATTCTTTACCTTGTGTGGTGATCCATTTTCAATCATGGTGATATGATCAAATATTATCTCAGCTGTTTCATCCTTTTTATGCAAAAAGTACACCCAGGTAAATCTTGTGTAATCATCTATAATCACCAGAGTATATTTCTTCTTTCCAATGGACATTATGTTGACAGGACCAAATAAATCAAGATGCAATAGATGAAAAGGTTGATCAATAGAATTTTCAGTTTTGCTCTTGAAAGATGTCTTCTTTTGTTTGGCCTTTTGACATGAATCACAGAGTCCATCAGGTTGAAATTGAACTTTTGGAAGACCTTTAACTAGATCCTTTTTCACCAATTCATTTATGTTTCCAAAGTTTAAGTGACACAGCTTTTTGTGCCAATTCCAGCTTTCCAAAGATTATGCCTTTCCACGTAAACAAGTTAAGGGACCATCAGAGTTTACCTCCAAGCTTGCTTCAAATAAATTGTTATGTATGTGACCAATGTGAACTACTTTGCCAGCCTTTTTGCTTTTGACTTCACAATGTGTTTCAAGAAATTCCACATAATAACCTATGTCTATCATTTGACTCACACTTAATAGATTATGCTTGAGTCCTTCAACCAGAGCTACATTTTCAATGATGACATTTCCAATTACAATATTACCATATCCCAATGTTCTTCCTATGTTGTCATCTCCATATGATACTGTTGGGCCAGCCTTCTCCTCAAACTTTGAAAGCAGGGATTTATTTCCAGTCATATGTGCAGAACATCCACTATCAATTACTAGGATGTTTTTCCCGTTTCCCTGCAATCAATTAATGCAAATTAGTTAGTAGATTTGGGGAGCCAAACAAGTTTGGATCCTTTCTTTTGAATAACTTTTGCAGCAGAAGTTTTTTTATCAGAGTTTATGTTAACAGAGTTTGCATTATCAGAGTTTGCCTTTTCAGAGTTTATTTTTCTTCTGTCAGATTTTATCACATATTTTTGTTTGACATCATGATTAGAAAAGACAGGAGATTTATTTAAATGAGGCAATAGTTCATAATAATTAAAATACAAACTATGATATTCTTTACATGTGTAAATTGAATGCCATAGACTACCACAGTGAAAACAGGAATTTTGTGGTCTATTTCTAGTTTGTTTTCTAACCTTTGAACTAGGTCTCTCAGGTTCCTTCTTTTTGTTTTGTTTGCAATCAATAGCAAGGTGATTAGAATTACCACATGTGAAGCAGGTTTTCCTTACTTTTGCACTCAGTAGCAAAGTGCCCCATCTTGTAACACTTGACCTTTGATTTGTCAAGAGTTTTTGATTTACCATCTATATCTTCTCTTTTTCTGAATCTATCTTTATTCTCTAGTTGTCCATGCTTCTTCTGGAAGTTTCCTTTCTTTCTATACTTCCTATATTTCATCTTTTTGAAGCCTTTGACAATCATAGCAACCATCTCCATCATGTTAGAGTCTGTGGAGTCATCAGAGTTTGCATCAGAGTTTGTCTCAAAATCAGATTCACTACTTTCCTTAATTATTACAGCTTTTCCTTTTCTTGTTGAGGCTTTTAAAACTTTCTCTTTTGGTTCTTCAACCTCTGTCTCAACATTCAAGGCAACAGACTTTGCCTTGTTACTTTTCCTATTTTTCCTTTGCTATAATTCCAAGTCATGAGTCTTTAGTCTTCCATAAACTTCATCTAGAGACATCTCATCCAAATCAGCTTTATCTCTTATTAAGGATGTTTGTAGATCCCATTCTTCAGGAAGAGCCCTTAGAAACTTGGTGTTTGAATCCTCATTATCATACACCTTATCCACCAAAGCCAAATTATTCAACAGAGTAAGAAATCTGTCATATATTATCAGTAAGAGACTCATTCTGTTTTGCCTCAAAGTATTCACACTCTTGAATTAGAACAAATCTTCTATTTTTCTTTATCTCCTTGGTTCCTTGGCATTGAACCTGTAACGCCCCCAAATCCGGGGTCAGAGATTTGAGTCGTCACGTCACCATCCAATCATTTACAACCTACAATACTCAATAATCCAACAAAATCACATCATAGACCCCTCTCTCTCACACATACAAGTTATAGCCTTAGAAACGATATACAACCAGTATCATTAGTTATTGCAAACCAAATGTACTTAACCAGAATCTCACGCTATCAATGATAACCTCTACCTGAAGTGACATTGATAACTAGATCAATACTGAAACCTATCCACTTACTTCGGCGGAATAGTTCTGCACCGAACCATCTGAAAGGTGAATCTCCTACTTTCCTTCCTCGAAGTATGGAGCCAATCGAATGTCTTCTCGCTTTCTCTGAAAATTTATTATAAAGCAAGGGTGAGCGAAAGAATGCTCAGCAAATTATCCACCCAATTATCTATGTGATTCTCATCCAAGAATATGATAATCACTACTATCTCAATAGTAGATCGTGAGGTTATAGGTATAGGGTAAGCATAGCAAAGTATCTCTCGACGATATATATAGTCAGAGTTTTCTGTTAAAATCATTTATACTCATCCTAGAGTTTAGAGGAATATAGTCCGAACAATTTAGTTCATTATATAAAATAAGACACTATCGAATATAGTGTTACCACTCTTTCATACTTCCGCTGAAGCTTTTGAGATAAAACCCAATGAACTTATTATGTTCACCGTTTTGAGATAATCGTATCAATAAGTTAGCAAAATAGTATCAACTATAGCTTTGCTAGATTCCCATAAATATAATAAGTACCTAGTTCAAGATACCGCAATAATAGTTGCTTCTTATCATAAGCAAATCAAACCCCTTAAAACCATACCCCTTGTAAGGTTTAAAATCCAGTAAAACATTTTAAAGATTTATAATTTAATTGGTATATATCATATATCCACTTAAATCTTTAAAATAAACTTTTTGTCAAAACCTCTTAGACAATTCCAGCATACTATAGTTGTTCGGTGTACATCAGGTACCCGCTTAAGTTTTCAAAATAACTTTTCATCAAAACATCTCGACTGACCTGTTGTATTGTGATATATAAACAAAGCAAGAGTGAGCAATATAGCCCAGCAAGAATATTTATAGTTGTAGATAAACTCTTTTAGTCATCGTTTAAAACTGCAATATTATGAACACTTTATGTACTCTACGCATTTTGCAAAATAACTTTGTCAAAGTAGTTTAAATGAGTACGAAGATTTCAATATATCAACCACTGACAACACCCTCGGTAAATCAGCTCATAGGCTTTCATTACGATGTTGTAGCACAATTCTAATTGGAAGAAGGGACTGTAATTAGAGCATCAACACGCCCGCTACCACACATCCACGATGATCAGTCGTAGCAAGTGGCAGCCTTCATCAGCAACCTATGGAAGCCTTCCGTTTCTCTACATGTAGAAGGGGGAGCCCCGGTACTCGTTACCGTTAACGGGTAATCACCCTTGACCGCATACGGGTCAAAGTCTTGGACCGTGCATCACTCGGCCTCTTACGCTATCTCCAAGTCCACTGAATCAATCTATAAGTTTGGAACTAGAACATTAATCCAAGCTCCCCAAGTATATTATACTTGTTAATAGACCCTCATAGCTATGAGCATATACTGTCAGATTAAGTGATGTCGCCGCCTTACCACACAGGTAAGTTGACCTTCATCATATAATATCCTTTCTCAAGGACTGAATTCATTTTGAAAACCATGACTCGGGAGTTTGTCGGAAACCTCTCTGCTTTTGATAAGTTGAAAAGCTCTTGCTACTGTGGAAACTGGTTCCAAAACTTGAATGCTTTCGAGAAGTAAATAGGTATTCACTTCCTATACCGAGTTCCCTATTTTTGATAAGTCTGAACGTATTTTATTCTTATTAAAAGAATAAAATAAAACAATTAAATTAAATATTAGGGAGCTCTCACTATCTTTAAATCATTTTCTGAAGGTTGGAAAGTATTTAAAATAATTATCGAAAGCTTCGAATAATTATTAAAGACCTAAAATAATTTGTAAATGAATTTTAAATAATTAATAAATATTTAAATAATATTTATTAAGTATAATTAATAAATAATCCTCAATAAATGAATATTCAAAATAATATTCATTAATTAAATAAATATTAAAATAATATTTATTATCCTCATTTAATTCTTTTATCAAAAGAATATCAAAATATAAATATCGAAATATTTATATCATCATTTCAAAATAATCTGTTTCCGGCTTCTTCCGGA
This sequence comes from Oenanthe sinensis, assembly GCA_028671895.1. NCBI lineage: Eukaryota > Viridiplantae > Streptophyta > Magnoliopsida > Apiales > Apiaceae > Oenanthe > Oenanthe sinensis. The sequence continues at coordinate 27,642,566 of CM053799.1, read as the reverse complement.
TTACGACAATACTTAACATAACCTTCCGACTCCCGGTCTACGTTCGAAAATACATAACTCGCTATACACTTAGAGCCTTTTTCTTTTATCGGCTTATATCTATATTTCTTATAGCATATAACTGAAACAATTGTGAAATATGTAACAATACATAAAACAGTTCATACTTTTCAACATACAGTTATATCACAACAACAACAGTCTTTCGACAAAACAATAGTACATTAGGTACGAGTTTTGAAAACTTGCATACGTAGTTATACAAATGTTTTAATATGTAAAACATAGGGATAGAAGACTTGCCTGGAATCCAAGACACGTTCTCAGAATCCTACTCGTTCCCGATTTTCTATCAATAGATATCATAACCTGGATTAGTATTCTTAATCCAATCAACTACTTATATTACTAATAAGTATAATCGCATATTGAGTCTCATTATGATAACTCCCACTTGTACTTAGACCTTTTTAGTGATTCTCACTTTAGACACCCAATTTCTAGCATTTTTAGTAAATTGGGTTTTAATCCGATTAACTCGAATCTTTCTCTGGAGTCATCCTTGACATCCCTAGTATCTTAGATAAAAGTTTCACATGCAAGTAAGCATCCTAGCTACTTTGATGATAGCCTCAAAGTTGGTTATTAACATGGTTTCTAAGTTATGCGATACCTTTAGTAAATCGGTCATAATTTTTGACTCGTAACTCCAAATGACGCAAAATTAGCGCGCAAACGATCTAGAGAATGCCTAGAATACAATCCATCAAAATATTGCCTCTGGATAGAGGACTCATTTCCGAATGTCCAAAACAGGGCAGTAGCTTCTCAAATGAACAGCGTCACCGCACAACTTTGGTTTCAACATTTTTATAAAATCGAAATATTAATATCTGTGCATGAAATTTTGCAGGGGCCTTAATCACTGCCCAAAATATTTATCCTCCAAACTTCATGATTTTTGATAACAGGTAAGGGGTCCGTTTATATTTACAAAGGGAGCACAAGACAGCAGTTTGGTTCCCTTGCGCGACTTTCACTAAAACGGACTTATCTCCTAAACCGTAAATAGGATCGACATGATTTTTATATCAAAACAACTTCAAAACAAGCTCTATCATTTCCTGGGCAGTGGTGTTCAAAAACATTATTTTGACAGTTCGAAATGTTTGGCTAAAACAGGCCTATATGCAAACGGGCATTACGACGGCTATAATCGTAACGTTTTCCAGATTTAACTATGTTAATCCATTCAACATCAACCAAATAATCAACCCAACCATTTTTACTAAAACTCAGTTTATAAACTTCATAAACTCACTACCATCATCAATCCATAATATTCAACCAACCATATTCAATCATTTACATCCAAACTCCTTAAATCAACATATGCTTAAACATAACTCAAACTCAAGCTTATAACTTAGAACAAATCAAAGGGTGGATGGAGTTTATACCTTCCTTGAGTCCTTAACATACTAACAAGAGTTTGTAAGCCTTAAGGGAGCCTTGATCTATGCTTATCATCCTTAAACTTCCAAGAGAACATCAAGAAATAAGTTAGTAATTTTCGGAGTTACTATTCACCCTCATTTTCTACATTTTCTTTACCCAACCAAAACACCTCCAAAAATTATGAAATTTAAACCGTACCTTAGATATATGATGAAGGAGCTATGGTTAAAATTTGGTGATTTTTGGAAGAGTGGAGCTTGGCTTTTGAAATTTTTCCTCCCTTGCATTTCTTGAATTGCCGAATGGAACAAGAATGGGGGAGAGAGCTTTTTTGCTTGCTTCCTTGATTTGTGTTGGCTGATTTAAAATCAGTCCAAGGCAAGTACTAAGGTTCCATGAAGTAAGGATCTTGTTTTCTACTTTCCCATGATTTGTGGAACCATGTCTCTAAGTAATACTTGGTTACTTGGTTAGTTTGTAACTAACTAGTTCCTTGCTTGGTTACTCCCATTTGGTTGCCAAGTCTTCTAGTTGCATGGGATTTGGATGAGAATTCTCTTTAGTCACTTATCATCCAACACTTAACCATTAATCCTCCTCCTAACTTCGATTAATTTTCGAAAGCATTTCGTCGTAGGAATTTCGTAGCGTAAATCTTTAATATCCTAAATACTTAATTCGAAACAAACCATTGGGTTTCTAAATTGTAATCCTCCCGGTCATAACATAATTCTCTTAATCCTTGATATCTCATAAATTACGAAACAAATAGTAAAAGTGAAAATCTTCGAATTCCGACGTCTTTTACATTCACTCATTTGTTTCATACAATAACATTACATCTTCGGATTTCCAACATTCCATCACTTACTTAGTTGGGCTAAAAAGTTTTTCATAATCCGTAAAATCACTATTCGTCAAGGTCTTTTATAATTAAATAAAAAAAATACGTCAAAAATATGGGTTATTACAGTCTACCCTCCTTAAAAGGATTCTGTCCTCGAAATTTAAACAAAAGTAACTAAGGTTTGTTTCTTCAACCTTTTGATTCATCCATACACTCTTTCTGGTGCCATAGTTTTATTTCTCCACACTGGCTCTTTTCGGTCATTGACCTCTACCAGTCGTAAGACACATTTGCTTACCATCTCCACGATTTCTTATTATAACACATGCCTCGCATTCACATTGCTTTCTCATAATATAGACGTAGGACACGCGAGGTTTTCGTATTATAAATATTGTGAAACTGCGCCAACGTATCTGCATTTTCTATCATGCTCCAGAACTTACTGGTATTAATATCCTCGAGCTTAACTTCTTTCATACGTCAAATCTCGTTACCACTTTTCGCGATAATATCTCTAGAAATATGAAGTCTCTCACTCCATGCTTTCTTTCCTCTCTGATTAGATTAGCGTACATGCGGGTTCCTTCTCGATACCCAAACATTTCCTCGTTCTTTGTCTTAGTCCTAAAGTGAGGGAGATCGACATTATTCTTCTGTACAAAATTTCATAAGGTGGCGTTGCTACATTCTGAATGTAACTATTCTTGAATGAAAACTCTATCCATAGTACATGATTTTCCCGACTCCTCTCGATATCCAAGGTATAAACCTTTTTATGAAGTGCTATCTTTGCACGAGATTTTAACTGGAGATCCTTTTATCGGATAACATTGCAATAAAATGATCCGAGTGATTTGAAGATAAATAAACTCACTTCCAAATGTATATGAGAAGAGGAAGATCTTGATATGAATGAGAACAACATATATGTACTTGTGATGGAAAGTCTTTAGCATCATTTGTTTTTTCAACACATAATTGGGTGGCATCCCACCAGACTTTTATCACACAAACAAGAAGTCACACCATATGCATTGTCAATCCTAATCGGATGATGAATTGTCAAACATAAGAAGAAAAAAAAATGATGTTGACAAGATGTAAGGAGTTTTCCTTCCTTAATGCGTTACGGAACTTTAACATAAAACAAGTTCGTACTTATCTAGGAATCCATTTTACAAAGTCTCAAACCCAACATCCCAACTCTAGACATTCGGTTTGAATACCTCTATGGCACTCATGTTCCTCATAATTCCTAAACTCTCATCTGTGTAATTTAATGCTTTTATATCTCAGGTGCAGATACTATAGCTATCGACTGCGATTATGAGTCGGATACTTTAACAAACATTAATAACGACCTCTAGTCCACCAGTTCTCACTTCCTTTAGTACATTGGGTCTTTCCCAATTCCCAACAATTTTACTATGTCAACAAATCTCTTTTGCTACTCATTAATTTCCGAAAATTTAACTTTACTTAACCAAAACTCACACTTTAGAGAAAATGGCATACAATCTCTTTTCTCTTTCTCAGGCTAATTACACTTGTCCTTCGTTCTCTCTCTTCATCTTTTGGTAGATCGAAACATCATTTATGAAGAGTATGGCCATTTGCTCAATCATTTCTTAAATATTCCATTGATTAAACCCATAAAAGTTATAGGTGCATTCATTGATCCAATTGATATCATATCTTCGAACTCACAATGTTCGTAACTCTTGTCGAATGCAACCTTGGGCAATTCCTCTAGGTCAATCTTTATTTCAAGATATCTGATCCTCAATTCTATCCTCGAAGGGTAAATTATGCCTCCAAAATGGTCGGATAATCTCTATCCATGGTTAGGATATTCATTCATAATTACAATCTTAATCAATTTTAGCAATCAACACACTGACTCATGGTGTTATCCTTTTCTTCAACAATCAAAACAAGTGCACCTCATGGTGACACTTTAAATCTCATCATGCCTTTCTCTAATACTTCTTATAATTGAATAATTATTCATTTTCATCTTGGTAGGTGCAAACTTCTAATATGACTTTGATGCTAGTGATGTTCCTGACACTAGATCAATGGTGAATTATAAAACTCTATCAGGTAGTACCTTATAAGGTCACCGATAATTACATCCTCGTCCCATTAACTACTACATACTCCTTTTTTTTTCCTCAAGTATTTCCTCTTTCTACCAATCACGGTTGCCCACCAACCTATCATCCAAGTGTAATAAATCTTTCACTTCCATCGTAATAAAAATTCCTCAGTTTGTCTCTCTGTCCTTGAACATAACTTCATCATTATCATGTAATCTTAACCTTCACTATTTTATCTGCATCGTTAGTTTGAACATCTTATGCAAGCGATATTTTTATCTTGACATTACATATATTCTCTTTTCTCAACCGAAATTATACCTCTGCCGAATGGCGCTAGTAAATATTCTTACAATATTACTCTTCTTGCCTCAGTCTTGCACTTTCGAATCACCACTTCTTACGCTTCCACTTTTCCTTATAACAATTTCCTGAATCATCATCCATCACGACAATTTTATTTGGTCACAGCATACGAGACAACCACTCAACAACTATTGTAACCTTTAATTCATAATATTCCATACTTAGGTTATTTCGTCATATTCCCAATTTCAACTTCATCCAGCTTCCCAAATATTTAGGAAAGTACTTGCAGGACACACAACCTAGTTCTGGTAATAAACAGATTCACTTAAGAAGTTCATACTTACTCTCGTGAAGTAACAATTTCTAGGCTTGCCTATACGCAATGATTATTCCACTGGTTCTGATTTAGAATCAGCTCTGGGTTATATCCTTCCTGGATTTCTCCCTCAAACACGGGTCTTTGATGAATTACACTCATGGGTGGCACTTTCTGAGGTGAATCAACAACCTTTATTTAAGCCTTTTCGCAAGGAGTGTTTTCTCAAAACACACTTCTTTCAAACATCTTGGTTTAATAAACCCAAAAGATTCATTCAATCATTTTGTTTCAAGCTCAACGACTTCATACTAAAACTTTTTCCAAAGATAATTGAAAATCCCTTGTAGGTGAAATTCTAAATCCATTTAAATATTAAGTTCAGAAATTTTCTTTAAAATCACTAGTTCAAAATCATTTGTCATTCCTTGTGTCACTGGCTATATGGAAGGCTCGCTTTGTTCCAAGGTGCAGTACTCAGGGACTTAGCAAGAAATGAATAGTCTATGTGCTAAGGTGGAACAACAGGTAGGTGCCAAAATAGGTTGACAGTCATTAAATATATCCTTATCACTGTTCACAACAACAGGACTGTCATATTACTCAACACGCTATCAAACACAACACGTGAGATATGCCGGATCAATATTACTTATCAGGTTGCTAACTAAGGGGAGATTCCTTACAACTTGTACCAATTTCATGTTCATACATTTATCGTCTGGTCCTTCCGACCGTCACTTTTCAAAACTCATGGTCTACACGACATATGGTATATTACCAAAACGACGAGACACACTATCCATTATGTAGTCTCAATCGATTCACACCTAAGGGTCTATAATTGAATTACGGGACCTCTTTCCCTGAACCATTTATCTCGACTAAACCATTAAATCACTACTAGAAAAACTGGATACAACATCACACCTTTAACAACGGTTGCAAAAACCACCGATGTTAAAGGTCTTTTTAACATCGCTTTTATATATAACGATGTTACAGCTTATTTAAGACATCCCTTGGTAAAAAGCCCGATGTCTAAAGTTGTGTTCGAAAAAAATAAAAAAAGCGGGGTCAATAATTCCCCCAGCTTATTACCCAAATAATTCCCCCCTTAGACAAAAACATTCCCCCCCTTAGACATAAAATACTTTCCCCCCAAATATCAACCCTCTCTCTCGACACTCTCTCTCTCTCAACCCTCTCTCTCGTAAATCTCTCTCTCAACCATGCCACCAACTCTCACCATCTCATCATCTCTCTCACAAATCTGTGGTAGCAGTTCTTACAAACCCTAGATTTATAAATCGATTTTCAAAACCCTAGATTCCGAAGCTAAGAGTTATTAGTAATTAGTTCGTGTAGGGTTAATTAGGTGAATTCCAAGCTCCTATTTATTTGCAATCACTCTCGATTTGGTCGAAGAACAAGCCCTAGCTAGCTAACTGATAAATTTGGTCGAAGAAAAAGCCCTAGTTAACATGTCGATTTGGTCAAAGAACAAGCCCTAGATAACAAGTCCTGCTATTTCTTCACTTGATTTGCTCAATTGGTAAGCAAACCTAACTAGTTCATTTGAATTTTTGTGTGTTTGTGAGCTTTTTTAGTTGAATCTTGTCCATCTCTGGTTATGACTTGTATGACAGGACAGATTCACCTTCTTCAGACTACTGTGTGTGGAGGGGAGTTACTTGTGACAATGTCACCTTTAATGTAGTTGCACTGTATGTTTAACAAATGTTATTACTTTATTTATATGTTTATATATTGTAATGATTTGTGATGAGTATTTTGATTTTTAGTACTTTGTTTTGTATGTCAAGTAATCTTTCTAGCTTGAATCTTGATGGAGAGATTTCAACTGCTATTGGAGATCTTAAAGACCTATTCTCTATGTACAGTTTATATTACTCTCTCATGGGCATGGCCCTACTTTTAAATTTGGAATTATATTTTAAAATTGTGAGCTTTATATGTATAAGGGTCATGTAGTATGAATTACCTTGTGAACAGAGATCTGAAGGGAAATCTTCTCTCTGGTCAAATACCTGATGAGATTGGAGATTGTGTTGCTTTGAAGAGCTTGTAAGTTGAATATATTTTCGCACTTTTGGAAATTCTTGAATTGAATATTTAGTTAAATGCAATTTAGAACTTATTATTAGGCCTATGAATTGTTGTACAATTAGTTGATAGTCACCTTTATTAGAAGTTGAATGTTTTTTTTGTTTATATAGGGATTTGTCTTTTAATGAGTTAAATGGTGATATACCATTTTCAATATCAAAGTTGAAGCAACTAGAGAACTTGTGAGTGTACCTACCCAGTACCCTTCTTCCGTATTGTGACAATTTTTTTTATAATTAATATTATCTAACCTTTCAGCATTTTGAAGAACAATCAATTGACTGGACCAATACCGTCAACGCTTTCGCAGATTCCAAACCTGAAAGTATTGTAAGTTAACCTATGTCCCCTTGTATTCTGGTCAAAGGTTGTTGTGTATGAAGTGAATACACTCATATGGTTTGCCACATTTATGTGTAGAGACCTTGCACAAAATAAGCTTAGTGGGGAGAAACCAAGACTTTTATACTGGAATGAAGTTCTACAATATCTGTAAGTAAATATTAGATAGATTTAATAGATCTTAGGTTGTTATATAAAAGTGTGTATTCATATTTTAACTGTGAGTGCATGCAGAGGTCTGAGAGGCAACAACTTGGTTGGATCATTATCTACTGATATGTGTCAGCTTACGGGCTTGTGGTATTTGTAAGTAATATACGCCCCCTTGATAATTTGATGCTATATCTTTTGTTTCTTTTGCAATGGACATCTATTTGATATCGACACAATGTTTTTCAGTGATGTCAGAAACAATAATTTGTCTGGTTCAATTCCTGCGAACATAGGCAATTGTACTGCCTTTCAAGTCTTGTATGTGTTATCTCTCTAACTTAACCATCCATCTCAGATTGTGTTTAATGTATTACATGTTTAACTAATAAATTTTTATTTTTGATCTTTTTTAGGGACCTGTCTTACAACAATCTAACCGGAGAAATTCCTTTCAATATTGGGTACTTGCAAATAGCTACCTTGTAAGTGCATGCTCCTGATTCTATTTTTAATGTCGAAGTCATCCTCAGAAATGTTATAAATTTTGATAAAGTTATGGTGCATTTTAGATCTTTGCAAGGAAATCGATTATCTGGGGAAATTCCATCCGTGATTGGCCTAATGCAGGCACTTGCAGTTCTGTATGTGTTTTTTCCTTCGCTTGTCATTGCAATATATACTTCAACAACAGTAAATTGTTATATATATATATATATGTACTTTTGCAGTACTAACAATGTGAGAATATTTTCTGTTTTGTTCCTCCTATTAGGGATTTAAGTTGCAACAATTTGACTGGACCAATTCCTTCCGTTCTGGGAAACCTGACTTACACTGAAAAATTGTAAGTACTAATTGTAATGTGTATCCTCCAGTGATGGGTACATGTATAATGAATTTTAAGATTTTTGTGGGTTACAGGTTTTAGTAGCTTTTGCTCATTTAGTTTGTTGTATTGTAGGAGATGTATACTATGTTTAATGCATGCTGCAATCTCACCAATAGATCTTCTCAATAATATATCTAGTGTTGTTCAATGTTATAAAGTATATTATGTTGGTGTCAATTGCTTCAACTTTTATCGGATATTACTCATGATAATTCTGGTGTCTAAAAAAGCTTAATTGGTACCAGGTATCTGCATGGCAACGAATTATCTGGCGCTATTCCCCCAGATCTTGGAAATATGACAAAGCTTCACTATCTGTATGAACACTACAAATCTTATTTGTGCTGTTTACTCACTAGAATTGTTCAACTTACTATGGCCTTATGCCCTTATCTTTCAATTTATATTTTTCTTGTCTCTTCATACGGAATAGGTCCTTTTGTAGTATACATGTCGTAGACGTATTGCATGACTAAATCTATTAATCTTAAATTGTTTTTATAAGGTTTAATCGCTGATACTCTGTTTTGCACCCGCATGCTTGCAGGAATGTAGCCAATAACAATCTTGACGGGCCTTTACCAGATAATCTTAGCTCTTGCACTAATCTCAACAGCTTGTTAATCTGTATATTACATTGAATATTTAATCTGTTTTAACGGGTTATTGTTTATCTAACATTCAAAATGGGTGGCAGGAATGTCCATGGGAACAAACTGAATGGAACAATCCCTTCTGGATTTCAAAGACTTGAAAGCATGACATACTTGTAAGTTCCGCTAGCCACAACTCAACTTTGCTTATTATCCTTCTACATATATCTTTGCAGCTATGGGCCAAGGTCAAATGTTTCTCGTAGTACTGATCATTTAGTGCTCCCAAGTGGCTAATTAAAATAAATTTCTGATTATCACTTTCAGTGATATATACACTTTTCATTTCATTATTAGCATTGTACTGTGGGAAAAATTGATATGTTTGCATGCGTTTTAGTCCATGTTAATTTTATAATTTTGTATAAGGGTAATTTCTAGATATTGTACATCCTAACATTGTTCATTGGTTATATAATGACATCATTAAAAACAGCGATTTCTTAATTCTCATAATTTTATTTCTTAATCTTTAGGAATCTTTCGTCCAACAATCTCAAGGGTCCAATTCCAATTGAGCTATCCAAAATTGGTAATCTGGATACACTGTGAGTATGACATCCGTTTTTTTCTGCATTTCAGTAAATAAGAATTCCCTACTGTCTAATGTCCCCATTAGTTACATACTGACAATTGTAGATGTTATTTGAGTTTGATTTTGATAAATTTATTTGTTTATCCTACTAGGGATCTCTCTAATAATAGGATAACCGGTGCCATTCCTTCGCCGATTGGTGACTTGGAACATCTTTTAAAATTGTGAGTTAGAACCTTGAATACTATAAGGAGAAACCCAAATAAATTCCTTTTGTATTATAAACTAAAGCAAAATTATTGTTCTTTACTGTGCCATCTATATGACTCGTTTGTGCATATTGTGCCAGAAATCTAAGCAAAAACTCTCTCACGGGTGTTATACCAGCAGAGTTTGGTAATCTGATTCTTAGATTGCTTTCATGTAATATCACCATGTTTTTTAGGAGCGAGTTATGGGGTTTCAAGGTATATCCTGTTGTCACCGAGTAACTTTTATATCCTCCATTGGAAGGTCTATACAAGTAGGAATTTTTTAAGATAATATTTTGACTCACTCTGTTGTTAAACCGTGTTGAGATTATCTATGCCCGCAAAAATTAAATTTGGGAGGATTTACTGTTTCTTTAAAAAAAGAATAATCTATATCTGGCTTACATTATTGTGGCTGCATGGATGCGAATAGGCATATGTTTTCTGATATCCTTGATCGAATATAAGAATAGCAATAATTTATATCTTAAACACTATGATGTGCTAAATATTCTTCATTATGGTTTCGAGGACATTTGAAACAAGTTCTGATCTGTTCCTTTATTACCTATTTGTAATTTATTTCTTCTATTTTGTTATATTTAAGTGGGCGATGAAGACTCGAAAGTCTTACACAATGGAAGAACTGGATGAGGTGTGCTTGGATACCATCGCATATATTGAAAACATGATGTAAATCTTTTAATTATGTGTATCTTTGAGCTTGACAACTTGGTTCACTGAATTTCATTGCTAGTTCCAGTACTTGGGTGGTTTTATTTTGGATGTTGGTCCTGTTGTCGCTATAAGCATTTGGCTAGTTCCAGTACTTATTTTGGAGTCTAGGGTTGTTTTGGAATCCTGTTTGGATTGAAGTACTTTTAGCTAGCCATATATGTTTATTTATGTGGATGTGTTACTTTGAATTGGTTGTTGGTAATGATATATATCAGCAGTTGGTTTGAATTAAAGCATTTGGTTTGAATTTCTTTTTCTAGCAGCAGTTGGTAATGATATACATCGATTATATTGTTATTAATAAAAAATATGATGTCTCAAATAAGCTATTACATCATTTAAACTAAAGAAACTGATGTTAAATTTGTAATAGACATCAGACATCAAGATAAAACATGATGTCTTAAAGAAACTAGAAAATCGTCTCTATTAAAACAACTGATATTAAAGATAGCTATAGACATCGGATTTTATAAGAAACTTGATGTCAAAAGTAACCTACTAAATCGATAGCAATATTAAAGAGATGTTAAACATTACTATAGACATCGATATTGTTTATAACAATGATGTTAAACATAACTATAGACATCGATATATTTTATATCTAGGATGTTAAAGATAGCTATAGACATCGAATTTCGTTAAACAATAGATGTGCTAAGACTCCTACCAAATCGTTTCTATAAATATAGACGATGTCAAAAAGATTAGTCAGTTAGGTTTTACATCGATTGTAGTTAAGGTATAATGATATAAAAGAGTTTTAACATTGGCTTCACGTACAAGGTGATGTGTTATATATGTTTTAACATCACACTCTTTTACGTATGATGTTAATACCTTTCTTAGACATCAGTTTTGTTAATAAAAGAGATATAATTTCTATTTGGTACCTTGTAAGGCAATATATTAATAGGGATTAGACAACAAAATATAGTAACATTCAAAAGGAAATCATGTAATATATTTAAAAAATGGGGAAAAAGACATCAATATTTATGAAAAAAACGTTGTCTAAGTGTAGCCTAGACACCAGTCGAAAATCGATGTGTAAAGTATATACTTTTAACATCACATGCGAAGACATCGGTCGAAATTTTCTCAGACATCAGTTAGCAACTGATGTTATATACAGTTTTTCTAGTAGTGAATTCTCAATGAATGCTCGAAAACCCCCTTCTAGCCGTAGTCCCACCACTACCAGAAGGAGCTTTGTATCAACATTTATACACTGGGTCATTCATACTTTTCAACCTGACCACAATATCCTGAATGTGTGGGTCATTATACTAAGGCTCACTTTGATCAGAAAATACTTAACATACTTAGAAGATACATAAATGTGCGTCTTAACTCCTCGTTGTGACTTTATGCCGTATCAATACCATGCACCATCTTAACAATTATCCTCGACTTCTTATCCCCAATAGATTCCTCGAAATCTTTATACTTATCAGCTTTGTACAAAATATATCATTGCCTCTTCCGGAATGGTCTTGCCAACTTCCGTCCAAAATCTATATCCCAAATGTCATTCATAATCTCCTCACTACTAACTCCAAGTAGATGATCTTTTCTTAACTCATTCATTGGTACTACATCCGGTAGTCCAATTACGAACTTTACTTGAGTTCTCACGTTATCCTCTTATATATTAATAACTCTTAACACTCTCATATCTAAGTACTATAACTCATGCTCTGATACCATTTCTGTAACGCCCCCAAATCCGGGGTCAGGGCTTTGAGTCGTCACGTCACCATCCAATCATTTACAACCTGCAATATTCAATAATCCAATAAAATCACATCATAGACCCGTCTCTCTCACACATACAAGTTATAGCCTTAGAAACGATATACAACCAGTATCATTAGTTATTACAAACCAAATGTACTTAACCAGGATCTCACGCTATCAATGATAACCTCTACCTTAAGTGACATTGATAACTAGATCAATACTGAAACTTATCCACTTACTTCGACGGAATAGTTCTGCACCGAACCATCTGAAAGGTGAATCTTCTACTTTCCTTCCTTGAAGTATGGAGCCAATTGAATGTCTTCTCGCTTTCTCTGAAAATTTATTATAAAGCAAGGGTGAGCGAAAAAATGCTCAGCAAATTATCCACCCAATTATCAATGTTATTCTCATCCAAGAATATGATAATCACTACTATCTCAATAGTAGATCGTGAGGTTACCGGTATAGGGTAAGCATGGCAAAGTATCTCTCGACGATACATATAGTCAGAGTTTTCTGTTAAAATCATTTATACTCATCCTTGAGTTTAGAGGAATATAGTCCGAACAATTTAGTTCATTATATAAAATAAGACACTATCGAATATAGTGTTACCACTCTTTCATACTTCCGCTGAAACTTTTGAGATAAAACCCAATGAACTTATTATGTTCACCGTTTTGAGATAATCTTATCAATAACTTAGCAAAATAGTATCAACTATAGCTTTGCTAGATTCCTATAAATATAATACATACACAGTATACACACCATATAAGGCGCAAGAAAAACTCATATCTCCATTTTTAATCGAACTTATCTAAGTCATTTGTTGTCTGATTTTAAATCTGAGTCCATATTTGTGGAACCCGCTTTCTTACCGTTCTTTTGCAAGTGGTCCCATTAATTTTGGTTAGGGTTCTAAAATTCACTATTTTTCACATCTCGAACAATTTGGCTAGGGTTATTAAATTTTTTTTCGATTAAAAATTGTAATAAAATTAAAAGTGTGCTTAAAATTACTAGGAGTTCATTATATTTTAATTTTTAATTAATCTAAGTAATTTTAAAATTTGGGTTTTAGTTCATATTTTATTAAAGTAATTCACATTAATTAGTAATTTTAATTCATAAAAATTACCTTTCACTTTCATTACTTTAATTAAATGGCAGGTCGTTTTGAGATTAAAAAGACTAATTATTTATCTATTTCAGTAGATAACTGGACTGAAGCAGGTGAGTTAGGCAAATGGGCCCGATTTTTAAATGAAAGTTTTATAGTCCGTTTTGCACTAACAACTAATGTGCCTTTGAATAGAAATCTTCTTAGACAGGTGTTCAGGTCTTCTAAAGATACATTTGCATATGGGATATCGGCTTTCATTTTCATGATTAAGCGGCAAAAAGTGCGAGTAACAGAAGATGATATCAATCAGGCACTTCATTTGCCAACTGACAACTTTGAAGATGAACCATCTCAGTCAGATTTAGACAACTTCTTCGTGTGGCTGCACTATACAAGGGAAAACAACAATCTCTCTAAGAAGATCTACAAGCATCATCTGCCCAAGAAAGAGAACCTGTTCTTCAATATCTTATCTCATGGTTTTGTACCAAAGACAGGAGGTTTCCACGGGATTACACAGTTTAACAAGATGATAGCTTTTGCAGTGGCTTTAGATGTCAGACTCAACTTTGGAAGATTGATCATGGATGAAATCTTAAAGAACCAAGTAAAAATGGAGAATTTCTGTTTATATCCAAATTTTTTGCAAATGGTGTTGAACAATAAACTGAACGCTGATCAACTTCAATTATTTCAGAATAGCTTCTGGAAGAATCACCCTCACTGTAGGTCAAGACAATATTATTGCTATTACATGAGGATGATTACCCAAATAGGTTTACTCCTGCTCCAATGACTACTTCTATTCGAGATTACTTTGCTCTTCTTAGACAGGCTGAAGAAGAAGTTTCAGAAGAAGAAGATCATGTATTTCAAACTGATGAGTCAGCATGCAAAGATTCAGAAGAAGCAGCCTCTCAAGAAGAGACTGAAGCTGAAACATCGGATGAGCAAAGAAATGACTCTGAAATCCCTGAAGCATCACAAGAAGAAGAACAAGAATCTGAAAAAGAAGATGAAAGCATGGGTGAAGCTGATTCAGACAATGAACAAGAACCAGATCCTGAACAAGGTGAACAAAGGCAAAGCCCTGATAATGCACCAGAAGAGATAACTGTTGAGAACATAGTGGAAGAGCCTCAAAACACTGATGTGTACATTCCTGATCTTTCTGATGAACACATGGAAGAAGGTACACTTCTGGATTTTGACCTTTCTGCTTTTCTTCAATATGAATTTGTCACAATATCTACTTATGTGCCTCAAACGGCAGTGCACACACTTGAGCCCTGTTAGGTCCAAAATCATCATAGAAGGGGGGGTTGAATATGATATGGTAGATTTTTCATTTAATTGCGGATTAAGTGTTTGCGTTCTTGAGATATGAAAATGGCAGTTAATGAAACACAAAGGTTCGGGGAAATAACAATATATTTTTAAATCCCTGAGGTGCTACACTTTTAATCAAAATGATTAGCTTCAATGGGTTCAAAACAATATTACAAAACGAATACAGTTGGGTGTATTAAATGTATGGTTTTAATGGAGCTTCCCGTTTGTTTGTGTTGAATGCTGAAGATGATAACCAATGAATTCTTTCGAATTAAACCCATATATATTTATAGGCTTTTTGGAAAATGATTTCCAATAATGTATAAGTCCTTTGTTGCGCCTGTAGAGTGTTGGTGGTGTGTAGGCGCCACCAAAATGATTTGTTGCGCCTCAGAATGTTTGTTGTGCCAAGGAGAATTAGTTGCGCCTCTACATCAATGTTAGTTGCGCCTACACAGTGGTTTCCCTGTATAGGCACCACTAATGACTTGAAAACATTCCAAGTTGCGCCTGTTGCCCTTTCATTGCGCTTGTTGCCCTTTTGTTGTGCCTGCACACTATTTGCAGTGTGTAGGCGCCACAAACCTTCCACTTGACCTAATGTGGCACCACAACATATTTTGTTGCGCCTGCACTCCCATTCCCTTGTACAGGTGCCACAAAACTCTTGACTTAGGATTACCTTGAGCTTCCAACTTGTTTTGTTGCACCTAAGTAAAGTTTGTTGCGCTTCACACATTGTTTCACCTGTGTAGGAACCACCAAATGTAGTATTACTTGCATTAACATATATCTTGAATTCTTGAATTAATTACTACTTGGTTTCCACTCTTCTGGCTTGATGAACTGATTTTCTTCTGATTAACCAAGACAATTCTTTTCTTGTTGTGCTGACGCTTAGTGCACTAGTCTGGTTTATAAATGACTAACACTGAATTGAATTCCCTTGACTTCTGTTCTGTTTCACCTGATTAACTTTGGACTGTTGCATTGCTTCTGATCACTGAAACCCTTTGACATTTATACTTAAATCATTACACTGTTTGTAGTCTGAAATCTTCCGAACTCTTATTTGTTGTCGAGGCCTGAACATTTTAATGAACTTCTCTCGCTGACGTTCAATAAGCCTTTCATCTTTGAATGCTCTGCAATGATGTATGTATGATTCCTGTTTACATGTCCTTCTGGATTCCTGTACTGCATATTAGTATTATTTATCTGTCTTTGTTTCTTAGTTGAGTTATCGTTATCACTATTATATACTATGTTACATTATGCTTTACAATCTCCCCCTATTTGGTTGTTAGAGTTCGACAAGCAAATCCTTGAGAGGATAACTCAACTGATACTTACAAGAAAAAGTAAAGTGCAGAAAGATAGTAAATAATATTAATTACATTCTGGATTGGATTTTACATTTCCATATTTCTTTGAGTACAATAGAAGTTTGTTCCTCTAGCCTGAACAAATAATCTATGATCTTCTACTTCTTTGTACTAAGTCTTGCTTGTTCTTTGATCTTGTTTCGGAGTGATGTTTTCTCAGCTCTTCTTTTTTCTGCTCCAACCTTGCTTTCACTATATCTCTAGCTTCCACTTCAAGAGTGTTGACAGGAGGTGGTTCTTCTAATTTCTTCAAAACTTCAGTGAGAAGCGTCGTTGAATTTGTCTTGGAGATTGATTCGAAGGCCAGAGATTGTCTCTTTGAAAACACAAACACTGTTATTATCTTTGGAAAGCCTTTTACTCTATCAGTGTTATGCATCGACTCTTTTGCCAGTTTGTCCATCAGAACATCTTGAATCATCCTTAAAGACTTTTTGTCTGAATTGACAATGGATCTCTTCACCCTAGAAAAGACTTTTCAGATAATTTCATAATTGTTTCTCCTTAGATTTGATAGCTCCTTCTTCTTATCCACTCCATTTTTCTTGAATAGGAAGTATTTTGTTCCATTTGCTTCCGTCTGAATATAAGGTTCAGAATCTTTAATGGTTTCGAGTTCTTCAGTGCCATCCTCTCTTCTCACATACACTGGGTCTTGGTAATATCTGGATGTTTCCATGACATATTTTCCAGATGTTTTAATTGCTCTGTTCAACCTGAATGCATAGATCAACTCAGCAGCCTCTAGATCTTCTTCAGTTCTATTCTTCTTGCTTCTGAGTTTCCCTTCTACATACTGCATCAACATTACATGGCTTGAATCCAGACATTCATCTGACAAAGTTAAGTTGTGAAGTGTTGTTTCTTTTGTTAGTGTAGGTGCCCTAGAGGCAATACAATGTTTCTTTTAATAAACCTTTATGTCATTTGATTATTCAATAAACGTATTTATTATGACTTTAATTACTGCGATATATTTGTTAGCATAATAAATGTCCTTAGAATCATGATACACATTATATAGTTTAAGTACATGACTTGAACTTGAGATTATATAATATATCATATTCTTAAAGGTCCCTAGTCGAGTATTATTATTATAGGACAATAATAATACATAAATAGACTAGTATGTTGTTTGACTGATAACCACATCTCATTGGTTATAAGTATGGAGATACTAAAGTCAATACATAGGTACATGTAGGAGTACATGGTACTGGACAGACCCACAGTGAGATTCTTCATGTTTAATAAAGTCATAAGAAAGACTCACAGTGATAATGGTGTAATGATCCTCTGACTTGAGATCATTATATTTCTATACGAGGATTAATATACTTTGACTACATTAAAAGTTACCTTTGACCGGGTGATAATAAAAGTGGACATCGGATATATCATGAGTCGTATGAGAAATATGAATGATAGATAAAGGATTTAACCCTCCTATAATTATGAGAGATATTATTGGCCTCTTGATTGAGTGAGACTATAAAATGCATGGCCGTGCTCAAATAATGATTTGTTCTTCATAGTCTACTCATGGATCAAGTAAACCCGGATTAAATATTGAAGAGGATGACTAAATACGTGCCTCGAGTTTAATCTATAATATATATGGTTAAAAGGATTATATTACACGGAAACATTAATCATGAAAGGTTTTATCGAATCACGATTTAATTATTGTTTAATTAGGTAGCAATGATGTATTACTAGATACCGCTCATTGTTTATAATTTTATTGGAGAATAAAATTATTGCTAATTAAATAATAGCCTATAGGGTCACACACATAGAGCACCTAGAGGAATAGTTAATTTAAATTATAGATTTAAATTAATTGATGATTATTTGAATTTTATTATATTAATTAAGTGAGACTTAATTAATTGAAATAATATAAATTCGAATTTGAAGAATTGTATTTCTGCCAATAATAATTAAGTATGACTTAGTTATTAATTAAATAATAGAAATTCGTTTTATTATTTAATTATATATCTACATGGGTTAGGGTTTGCAGTAATGGGCCTGTTAATCAAACATTATAAATAGATAATGTAGGGTTAAGAGGTGATTACGTTTTTACAAGAACCCTAGAAGGTGTAGCAGCCAAGAGGCAGTAGATAGAATTCGAAATCATCAAAGAGAGGCTAGTACATCCGTTCCGTATTCAAGATCGTGAGACGTTCTTGAAGGTGCTCGGGTGGATACCATAGAGGTGTTTTCGAGAAGAAGACACAAATCGTGAAAGCTAGGATCTCCGTTGAGTTCGTGAAAGTCAAGACAAGAATATGTATAATTCCGTTTTACCATAATCTGTTCAATCTTATACATGATCCTGCGTTTGGGTTCCGAAAATTTTCGTTATATTTACGTTTATCCGCTGCGTTTTATGCCTCGGAACCCAACAATGGCATTAGAGCTACGTGTATAAGGGACTGATTTGGTTACGTGTTAACTGTATTTGATGCAAATATGCCTGTTTTGGTGACTGCCATGCCATTGCAAATATGCAAATATGCATGAGGGTCAGTTTGTATAGTGATATAAACTGGTGGACAGATTGTGTTGGACATGATCTGTTAACTGGGATATGATCAGTATGTATATGATACATGCTTCTAAAACTGTATAAGATGCAGTGGGGAAAAAAAAGACCAACAGATATGATCTGTAGTTCAGAAATTGATGATTTCTGAATAGGACTGGTCTTCGAAAATAAAAAAATTCCAAGCTCGACCCCAGCCTCGGGCTGCTGCCCCCGGACCCCGCCAAGGGGCTGCCGCCTCCGGACCCCCGCCCAGGGGCTGCCGCCCCCGGACCCCCGCAATATTTTATTTTGTGTACTTGAGCATGGTGTTGGTTATGGCCCTTAGACCCCTAGATTAATGGTTTTGGTTTTGGTTTTATAAATACGACTTGCATGTCGTTTTCTTCATTCTTGTAATTGTTTAACCTCGAATGTAACTCGAGTTTTCTTATGTAAGTACATTAGTATAGGTTGTATTCAATTATTCCATGTAATGTACTTGAAGATTGAAGGATGATCCAAGAAGAGGAAAAATCACCCATGGATACAAGAAGAATGAAGACATGTAATTGTATTTATATTTTACCATCATAGATTGACTTTGATCCTTTCATTAGCTCGAAAGGATCATATATGAAAGGGGCCATAACCAAGCACGTTTACATACTGTACTTTACATATTGATGTATGAATGATGCATGCTTTAATTAGATTAATCATGTATGTATGTATGTATTAGATACGTCATCCATGCCATGCTTGTCATGCTAAACAAGATAAAATCTGTAACGATTTAAGATTTTAAAATCAACAAACGATCATGAGATTCTTGTGTTTATGAAATATGGATTTTTAAAAACACGGAATTGAATATGAATTTTTGATATCTATAATTGGGATTTTCTGACAAAAGCGGATATGCGTATTCGTAAGGCTGATGGGTTTTAAGTGTGACCACTGGTATCCTCCATCTACCTGGGAAATGAACAATTTAAGATATTGATTTGAAATATTTGGTTCAAGGAAAAATTGAGGATCTCTTTATGATGTGATCATGATCGTCGTAAATTTTCTAAACCCCTTAACAAAATATTAAGTTTTACTCGGATGCTTTCCAATGAATGAACACTCATCGAATCCTAGATCGATTAGGGGAAAGACTGCCAGTGGCAGGGGACTCCTATCTATCGTGGTGAGATGCGACGAATATAAACGGTTATATTCGGCCGTTGTATCATTGGGTCTAACTTAACTGAGTCGTCATAAGGTGAAAATAAACGGTTATATTCAACCATTATGAACTTAGAAGCATTGAGTTTGGTTAAAAGTCTATTAGATAGATAAGATCAATCGTTGTTCACCAAACTATCCAAGAATTATATATGATATAATTGACAACTGTTGTCTACCTAAATAATCATTTTTAAGGATTTCCAGTGGTTGACTTAAGACATGACAAAATATGGATCTTGGCTCACTAGAAAGAATTATGGGATATTCTTTCCAAATTAGTAGTAAGGGCTATTAATTTTATAAAAATAGTGGGAGATATATTAGGAATATATCATAATCATTTGAACATAATAAATAAATCAGACAATCTAATGTTTATTTTGTGCTTTATACATTGTAGATACTAAGTAATGGCAAACAACACAAACACACTATCCGTACGATCAGTCCTTGAGAAGGATAAGCTGACAGGAGGAAACAACTTCCTAGACTGGCAGAGGAATTTGAGGATTGTCCTCAGACAAGAGCGCAAGCTTCATGTCATTGATATTCCTCCGGCAGGTCCCCTTCCGGAGGGCGCTACTATTGAGGAACGAGCGGCCCATACAAAGGATGAGAATGATGCAACTGATGTTGCATGTCTTATGTTGGCAACTATGAGTGCTGAGCTTCAAAGACAGCATGTGCATATGGATGCATATACTATTAATGAGCACTTGCAAAGCATGTTTGCAAGCCAAACTCGTTAAGAAAGGTTCAACACGAGTAAGTCACTCTTTAATTGCAAACAAGGGGCAAGTGAACCAGTTGGCCCACATGTTCTGAAGATGATTGGTTACATTGAGTACCTTGAAACTTTGGGTTTCCCGTTAATTCAGGAAATTGGTATTGACCTAATCATGAATTCTTTGAACAACAAATTCACTCAATTTGTTATATACTACAATATGAATGAAATTGACAAAACACCTACTGAATTGTTGGCTATGTTGAGAACATATGAGACCAACATGAAGACGGCTGAACCTGCTCCCATACTGATGGTGGCCAATAAAGGTAAGGCAAAAGGGAAAGGCAAGTGGAAGGGTAAGAAGAAGACAGGATCTGATTCTACACCCAAGCCAAAGTCAGGTCCTAAACAGGCTTTAAAGCCTAAAGGTGGGGTCGCTAAGGGTGAATGTCACTACTATAAGAAAACTGGTCACTGGAAGAGAAACTGTTCAGTTTACTTGGAGGATCTGAAGAAGAAGAGGGCTGAGCAAGCTTCTAATTCAGGTATATATGTTATAGAAGTCAATCTGTCTATTTCTACATCTTGGGTATTGGATACTGGATGTGCTGCTCACATTTGTATAAATGTGCAGGAAATGCAGAGAAGTAGGACATTGGCTAAAGGAGAAATGGACCTACGAGTTGGCAATGGAGCAAGAGTTGCTGCTTTAACTATAGGAACCTATTATTTATCTTTGCCCTCTGGGCTTGTTTTAGAACTGGAGAATTGTTTTTACGTGCCTGCGATTCGTAGAAACATTATTTCTATTTCTTGTTTGGACAAGAAAGGTTTTTCGTTTACAATAAAGAATAACAGTTGCTCTTTTTCCTTAAATGATTTAACCTATGGTGTTGCGCGTTTGTTTAATGGTTTATATGTTTTTGACTTAGATACTCCTGTCTGTAATATAGAAAACAAACAACTTAAAGTTAATGACTCAAATCAAACATACCTCTGGCATTGTCGTCTAGGCCATATAAATGAGAAACGTATATCCAAATTACATAAGGATGGATACTTGGATAAGTTTGATTTCGAATCATACCATGAATGCGAATCTTGTTTGCTTGGTAAAATGACTAAAACCCCTTTCACTGGTAAGGGTAAAAGGGTCACTGAACGACTGGAGCTAATACATAGTGATGTATGTGGCCCAATGCTTGTGATGGCGAGAGGAGGCTACTACTACTTCATAACATTTACTGATGATTTCAGTAGATATAGATATGTATATCTTATGAAGAATAAATCTGATTCTTTTGAAAAGTTCAAAGAATACAAGGCTGAAGTAGAGAAGCAAATTGGTGGAGGCGCAAGTATTAAAGTCTTACGATCTGATCCTGGAGGAGAATACTTGAGCATAGAATTTAAAGATTATTTAAAGGAGTGTGGTATTGTATCACAACTCACTCCACCAGGTACACCTCAATGGAATGGAGTTTCAGAGAGGAGAAATCGCACCTTGTTGGACATAGTGCGATCGATGATGAGTCATGCAGATCTTCCAATTAGTTTCTGGGGTTACGCTCTAGAAACAGCGGCTTTCACACTTAACCGTGTTCCTACTAAGAAGGTTCAAAAGACTCCATATGAGATATGGGAGGAGAAACGGTCAAGCATGAGTTTTATGAAAGTTTGGGGATGCAAGGCGTTTGTGAAACGTCAAGTATCTGACAAGCTTGGACCTAAATCTGAAGAGTGCAATTTTGTGGGATACCCTAAAGAAACAAAGGCGTATTATTTTTATAGTCCCTCTGAGCAGAAAGTGTTTATTGCTCGAGATGCTATTTTCATGGAAAGAGATTTTGTTTCCAAAAGAAACAGTGGGAGAACTATAGATCTCGATGAAGATCGAGAACCACAAAATAGCATTGAACCTGAAGTGGAACAAGAGCAGGATAATGATAATGCTCAACAAACACAGGTTGTTCGTAGAACTGGTAGAATTCGCCATGAGCCAGAGAGATATGGATTTCTCTTGACTGAATGTGGTGATTTGATGCTCATAGATGAAGATGAACCTCTCACATACCAAGATGCTATGATTAGTCCAGACTCTAAGAGATGGCTAGAAGCCACGAAATCCGAGATGGATTCCATGTATAAAAACCAAGTATGGACTTTGGTTGATCCACCTGAAGGGGTAAAACCCATAGGGTGCAAGTGGGTTTTCAAGAAGAAAACTGACATGGATGGAAATGTTCAGACCTATAAAGCAAGGCTGGTTGCAAAAGGTTTCAGACAAATTCATGGTATTGACTATGATGAAACTTTCTCACCAGTGGCTATGGTCAAGTCCATAAGGATTTTGCTTGCTATTGCAGCATTCCATGATTATGAAATCTGGCAAATGGATGTCAAAACAGCTTTCCTTAATGGAACCTTTGATGAGGATGTGTACATGACACAACCTGAAGGTTTTGTCGATCCAAGGAATGTTAGCAAGGTATGTAAATTACGTCGATCCATTTATGGATTGAAGCAAGCCTCTAGGAGATGGAATATTAGTTTTGATGAAACAGTCAAAGAGTATGGATTTGTTCAAAACGAAGATGAACCTTGTGTTTACAAGAAGGTTAGTGGGAGCCATATGGCATTCTTAGTACTATATGTTGATGACATATTACTAATGGGGAATGACATACCTTCTCTCAAGGATGTTAAGATTTGGTTAGAAAGAAACTTCTCTATGAAAGACATAGGAGATGCATCATATATCCTAGGAATGAGGATCTATAGGGATAGATCTAGAAGGATGATCGGTCTAAGTCAGAGTACATACATCGATAAGGTTTTGCACCGTTTTGGTATGCAAAATGCAAAAAGGGGATATGTCCCTGTGTCTCAAGGGATAAAGATCTCTAAAGAACAGTGTCCGAAATCATTGGATGAGAAGGACCGCATGAGTAAGGTTCCATATGCCTCAGCAATTGAATCTATCATGTATGCAATGGTATGTACTCGCCCAGATATTTCGTATGCTTTAAACATGACAAGCAGATACCAATCTAATCCAGGTGAAGGTCACTGGACGGCTGTCAAGAATATTCTAAAGTACTTGAAAAGAACTAAAGATTCATTCTTGGTGTATGGAGGAGAGGAAAAACTGGTTGTAAAAGGTTACACCGATGCAAGTTTCCAAACAGACAAGGATGATACTGTATCACAGTCTGGCTTTGTGTTTTGTCTAAACGGAGGTGCTGTAAGTTGGAAGAGTTCAAAACAAGAAACAGTAGCTGATTCTACAATGGAGACTGAGTACATTGCAGCTTGTGAAGCGGCTAAGGAGGTGGTTTGGATTCGAAAATTCATTACTGATTTGGGAGTGGTTCCATCGATTGCAGATCCCATTGATCTATACTGCGATAATAATGGAGCCATTGCACAGGCTAAAGAACCTAGAGCTCACTCCCGAACCAAACATATACTCAGAAGATATCACCTCATTCGAGAGATTAATGAAAGGGGTGACATACACATATGTAAAGTGCACACAAATGATAACATTGCAGACCCACTGACCAAAGGCTTATCGCAGACGAAGCACGACGGTCACACTAGTTCCATGGATATTAGATACATGGGTGATTGGCTCTAGTGCAAGTGGGAGATTGTTAGTGTAGGTGCCCTAGAGGCAATACAATGTTTCTTTTAATAAACCTTTATGTCATTTGATTATTCAATAAACGTATTTATTATGACTTTAATTACTGCGATATATTTGTTAGCATAATAAATGTCCTTAGAATCATGATACACATTATATAGTTTAAGTACATGACTTGAACTTGAGATTATATAATATATCATATTCTTAAAGGTCCCTAGTCGAGTATTATTATTATAGGACAATAATAATACATAAATAGACTAGTATGTTGTTTGATTGATAATCACATCTCATTGGTTATAAGTATGGGGATACTAAAGTCAATACATAGGTACATGTAGGAGTACATGGTACTGGACAGACCCACAGTGAGATTCTTCATGTTTAATAAAGTCATAAGAAAGACTCACAGTGATAATGGTGTAATGATCCTCTGACTTGAGATCATTATATTTCTATACGAGGATTAATATACTTTGACTACATTAAAAGTTACCTTTGACCGGGTGATAATAAAAGTGGACATCGGGTATATCATGAGTCGTATGAGAAATATGAATGATAGATAAAGGATTTAACCCTCTTATAATTATGAGAAATATTATTGGCCTCTTGATTGAGTGAGACTATAAAATGCATGGCCGTGCTCAAATAATGATTTGTTCTTCATAGTCTACTCATGGATCAAGTAAACCCGGATTAAATATTGAAGAGGATGACTAAATACGTGCCTCGAGTTTAATCTATAATATATATGGTTAAAAGGATTATATTACACGGAAACATTAATCATGAAAGGTTTTATCGAATCACGATTTAATTATTGTTTAATTAGGTAGCAATGATGTATTACTAGATACCGCTCATTGTTTATAATTTTATTGGAGAATAAAATTATTGCTAATTAAATAATAGCCTATAGGGTCACACACATAGAGCACCTAGAGGAATAGTTAATTTAAATTATAGATTTAAATTAATTGATGATTATTTGAATTTTATTATATTAATTAAGTGAGACTTAATTAATTGAAATAATATAAATTCGAATTTGAAGAATTGTATTTCTGCCAATAATAATTAAGTATGACTTAGTTATTAATTAAATAATAGAAATTCGTTTTATTATTTAATTATATATCTACATGGGTTAGGGTTTGCAGTAATGGGCCTGTTAATTAAACATTATAAATAGATAATGTAGGGTTAAGAGGTGATTACGTTTTTACAAGAACCCTAGAAGGTGTAGCAGCCAAGAGGCAGTAGATAGAATTCGAAATCATTAAAGGGAGGCTAGTACATCCGTTCCATATTCAAGATCGTGAGACGTTCTTGAAGGTGCTCGTGTGGATACCATAGAGGTGTTTTCGAGAAGAAGACACAAATCGTGAAAGCTAGGATCTCCGTTGAGTTCGTGAAAGTCAAGACAAGAATAGGTATAATTCCGTTTCACCATAATCTGTTCAATCTTATACATGATCCTGCGTTTGGGTTCCGAAAATTTTCGTTATATTTACGTTTATCCGCTGCGTTTTTTGCCTCGGAACCCAACAGCTTTGTAGTACTTGACCACCAGAGGCTTCTCAAATGCTTCGACACCGATCTCTATTATTTTCTTCTCTATTAGAACTCACAGTATCTCATTTGTTTTATGCCCCCCAAAGATGACTTTCCTCTTTAGCACATATAACTCCACAATATTCATCTTTTCGAAGATCTTTGTCAACAAAATCCTCCATCCCAGTGTTGTTGAATTGATGTACATTTTCCAACCAGATTTAAAGGCACTTACTGACACGCTTGTTATTTCATCTGAAAGCATAACATAGAATTCATGAACATCTTCGTATTTTTCCTTCAAGGTGCTGAAGAGGTCAAGGACTTCTCTATCTTTCTTCTGAGTTAAAGATAACTCCTTCTTTTTGAGCAGATTCCTTGTTTCATCCCAATCAGAACCAACTTTGGCTACTATGTCCTTGATTCTATTCTTCCTTTCTATTGCATGCTGAACTCCCTTCCATTTTCTTTTCATTAAATCTTGAGCTTGAACTATGTCTTGAGTAACAACTTCATCTACACCAATTAGAAGACAGTTATTATCAAAGGCATATTCTTCTGCAAACTCCTCATCAACATCTATTCCTTCAGCCTTTAGTGTTTTCTCTATTTCAATCTCAGTTGGAATATCTATTGGCACATAGGGTTCTAAAATTTCTCCTTCTTCAAGTTGCCTTGCTCCAGGCCTGTAAAAGAAATCTGTCTCCCACTGAGTTGTATATTCCATGATCATTTCAGCTCCAACTTTTTCTTGTTCTA
This sequence comes from Oenanthe sinensis, assembly GCA_028671895.1. NCBI lineage: Eukaryota > Viridiplantae > Streptophyta > Magnoliopsida > Apiales > Apiaceae > Oenanthe > Oenanthe sinensis. The sequence goes on along the minus strand of CM053799.1, from coordinate 27,615,781 downwards.
TTCTCTCCCCCTCAGTTGGGTTATCCTCCCTTCCGACCAGAGTAATATGAGTTGTTGAAGTTGATTGAGTAGAAATAGGAACTTTCTGAGCCAGCAGTTGTTGGACTAAATCTTTGATTTCTTTCATTTCAGCTCGCTGCTGCTCTTACACTTCCAAGATCTTTCATAATGAATAATGAATTTCAGTGACTTGGGCCTCTAGATTTAAAATCCTTTGGCTGTGTGCTGTGTGTGCATTGTGTGGGGTGTTTGTTTGGCCAGTGAGTGTCTCATCACTCACTGTTACTGTTTGTCTTCGTCCCTCAACACTCACACTCGGCTGATCAGGGTCAGAGAATTGAAGATCACTAAGTTTAAGTGTTTCACTCAGCTCCATTATAGCATCTTGATCTTCAGTACCTGCAATAAAATCCATATCCCTTCTATGGGTAGGTTGCCTCTCCGCCGAACCACTGTGGGTGGGGAGAACTCCTTTTTCAGAAACTGGGGGCTTGAGACCCAGTGTGGTCACCACTGTGGATTCTGTAATGATTGGCAGAGTTGAAGAATCCGTGATGCTAGCTGAAGCCATTGAAGGCATTACCTGCTCAGAGACACCTTGAACAGGTTCCACTACCAAAGCAGCAGATACTCTATTAATAGAGTCCACATCCCTTCTATGGGTGTGTTGTCCCTCCACCTGACCTGAAAAGGCGGGGAAGCACCTTTTAGTGGTGATGCTGCTGACGCAGCTACTACTTGAATGGAGTCCTCTTCTCTTCTATGAGAGAGTTGCCTTTCCGCTTCACCCACTTGGGGAGGGTAAACATCCTGAATAGGATCTGGAGATGTTAAGTCCGGGGGGGTCACCACATTTGACAATGTAATGAATGGCTCGTGAGAGTCAGTGATGCCCCCAACTGTCTGTGAAGACAGGTTCTTAATTGGATCAACCAAAATAGTATTAGCTACTGAAGTAGCGGATATTGTTACAATCTCTGTTTCTGTTCCCGTACCTTTCAGGATTTTATCAATTTCAGAATTAAGATCACGAAGAAAAAGAAAGGTCTCAGATATTGGAGAATCAGGTTCCTGGCTCACAGTTGCCTTAGGTTTAAAATTCATTTTATGGCATTTTTGAGAAGGCAGAGCTATAGGGGATATTTCAATAATTTCCTGATCCGGTAGGGACTCACTCATATCATCTAAATCAATGGTTCTTTTTCTGGTTTCGGGAGATGATGGAATTGTTTGTTGATCTCTAGCAGTGGTTAGAACTGGTTGGTCGCCAAGTTCATTGCCAGCTTCGATAGCCACTGAGGGCTCTTGTGTGTGCATTGCCGTTTGAGGCACAGTAGGAGATATTGTGTCAGATTCTTCTGTTAGAAAAGCAGAAAAGTCAAAGTAAAGAAGTGTACCTTCCTCCATATGGTCATCAGACATGCTAGGGATGTACACCTCTATAGGCTGAGGCTCTTCCATTTCTGCCTCAACAGCTATCTCCTCTGTTTCATTTTCAGGGCTTTTCCTTCATTCTTCTTCAGGAATTTGTTCTTGCTCATGTTCAAAACCAGCTTCTTCAATAAGTTCATCATCTTTATCAGTGCCTCGTTCTTCTTCTTATGATGCTTCAGGGATTTCAGAGTCATTTCTTTGTTCATCTGATGATTCAGCTTCAGTCTCCTCTTGAGAGGCTGCTTCTTCTGAATCTTTGCTTGTTGACTCATTAGTTTGAGATACATGATCTTCTTCTTCAACCTGTCTAAGAAGAGCAAAGTAATCTCGTCAAGGATGATTTTTGCATTCCTGCCCTAAATCGACCTAGAACTGCGAGATTGAGGTCGATTTCGACCTCGACTGAGGTTGATATTAGGCCTATAAAACCTTCGAGGTCAAACTATGTGTTTGAGGTCAATTTCGACCTCGACTAAGGTCGATTTTAGGCCTCAAAAGCCTTTGAGGTCGAAACCTGTAACTAAAGTTGATTTCGACCTCGACTGAGGTCGATTTTAGGCCACAAAAACCTTTGAGGTCGAAACCTGTAACTGAAGTCGATATCGACCTTGATTGAGGTTAATTTAGGCCTTCATAGCTTTGGCTTTATTTCGACCTCGATTGAGGTCGAATTATGCCTCAAATATTCATCGAGGTCGATTGATAATCGAGGTCGATTATCGACCTCATTTGAAGTCGAATGGGATTTGAGGTCGATTTGGCCTTCTTGGCTTTGGCTTCATTTCGACCTCGATTGAAGTCGAATTATGCCCCAAATATCCATCGAGGTCGATTATCTTCCATTTCTAATCAATTTTCATGATTTTATACCACCCACAGGTGTTTCTGTATACTCCCCAAATATTTTGGGGATCATATGGTGCTCACAAGTATTTTTCGTAATTATTCCTAATAATTTAGAAATTTTTTATGTACACACAGGTATTTTTCTTAATTATTTCTAATAAATTAGGGATATTTATGTACCCACAAGTATTTTTCTTAATTATTCCTAATAATTTAGGAATTTTCATGTACCTACGGGTATTTTTCCTAATAATTTAGGAATTTTTTATGTACCCACATGTATTTTTCCTAATATTTTAGGAATTATTTGTGTACCCACAAGTATTTTTCCTAATAATTTAGGAATTTTTTATGTACCTACGAGTATTTTTCTCAATTTTTCCTAATATTTTAGGAATTATTTGTGTACCCACAAGTATTTTTCATAATTATTCCTAATAATTTAAGAATTTTCATGTACCTACGGGTATTTTTCCTAATAATTTAGGAATTTTTTATGTACCCACAGGTATTTTTTATAATTATTCCTAATAATTTAGGAATTTTCTAGTTTGAGGGGCCTCGAGTTTCATTTGAGCCCCAGGTTAAATAGACCTGGATTGAGGTCGAATAAACCTCAATTTCAAGCCCAGGTCAAATTTGACTAGCTTGAGGGGCCTCATGCCTCGTCTGGCTGACTTGAGGGGCCTCGAACCTCGTTTGTCTAGTTTGAGGGGCCTCGAGTTTCATTTGAGCCCCAGGTTAAATAGACCTGGATTTAGGTCGAATAAACCTCAATTTCAAGCCCAGGTCGAATTTGACTTCCAAGGGGCTGGATTGAGGTCGATGAGCCTTACAGGGTTTTTTCTCCCATCGACCTGGATTGAGGTCGAACAAAGACTCAGTTTCCCGCCCAGGTCGAAATGGAATTGAGGTCGATGAGCCCTACAGGATTTGAACTCCCGTCGACCTAGATTGAGGTCGAACAAAGACTCAATTCCCCGCCCATGTCGAAATGGCATTGAGGTCAATGAGCCCTATAGGGTTTTTCCTCCCGTCGACCTGGATTGAGGTCGAACAAAGACTCAATTCCCCGCCCAGGTCAAAATGGGATTGAGGTCGATGAGCCCTACAGGGTTTGACCTCTCATAGACCTGGATTGAGGTCGAATTGGGACTCAATTCCCCACCCAAGTCGAAATGGGATTGAGGTTGATGAGCCCTACAGGGTTTGACCTCCCATAGACCTGGATCGAGGTCGATGAGCTCATTTCGGCCCTTAGCTCGAATTGTGCTTCCAAGGGGCTGGTCTGTCAAGACCTCAATGACGTGCGCCTGGAAGTATAGGCGTAGCTTTCTTGAAGCAAATTTCTCAATCTTTGAGTTATTCAACTCTGCGCCATGCAGAATCTTATTGACATAATTGATGGGTTTCTAGACCTTGGTTTCCTCCAATGTTTAATTTGTTGGGGAATCCTTCATCCTTACCCAGGCCCCTCAAAGCTTTGCCGTTTGCTATTCGTGTTGGCCATGCGTGGCTTTTATCTTTTATTCTCGTACCTTGAACCCCTTCAGTACTCGGCACTCTTATTACGTTCATGCATTCTCTTTTGCATTTTTACGTTATGTGCATTGGTACAAAGTTGTTTGCGTTTTTAATAATAACATAACAAGAGAGTTCGAGGATACTAAATAAAGTTTCATTAAAATATCTTGAAGTATATCTTCAAGTCAAAGAGGATTCTACCCTTACATAATAACAAGCTATTTCCCACTTGGGGTAACAACTTCTTGGTTCCTAGTGGTTCCATAGAACCTTATTTCTACTTAATAATCCTTAATGTAACTCCTGAAGGAGTTGCCTACTACTTCCACGTATCCGTGCCTTCGATCGGGAGTACTTGCCCCCCGACTCCGTCGGAGCTTAGCGAGGCTACATAACATCTCCTTGCCATCTTCTGGTCTCTTTTCTCCTCACCAACTCCATTCATAGTTGGAAATTTAAGTTTGAGGTGGTAAGTTGATGCAACAGCCTTGAACGCATGTATCCCTGTTCGTCCGAGGATCCCATTGTAAGAGGACACAGCCTTGATCACGAGGAAGTTCAACATTTGAGTGGACTCATGGGGCTCCTACCCTATAGTCACAAGCAATCGAATTGTTCCCTCTACCTTAGACTCGGCTCCATCGAACCCATATATAGGCATGTCAGAGGGAGTCAGTTGAGAGTCGGTGTACCTCATTTTGAGATAGGCATTATGGAACAGGATGTTTACTGAAGCTCCACTGTCCACCAGGATTCATTTTACCGAAGAGTTGCCTATCACAAGTATTATGACCAATGGGTCATCATGGGGGAAGTTCACCCCTTTCAAATCAGAATCATCAAAAGAAATTGATACTTCGCTCCTTGCACTCTTTGGTGCTTCCCCCACAATTTGTAGAACTTGTCGGGCATAAGCCTTTCTCGAGTTACTTGAAGTCCCGACCGCTATTGGACCTCCAGAGATCACGTTTATTACCGGGCCTCGAGGCTGTATCTTCTTATCACGGTCATCATAATCCACTCATTGTTCATTATAGTCTCGATTGTCATTGTTGTTTCTATCATCTTCTTTGATAAACTTTCTGAGTTTTCCTCTTCTGATCAAGAATTCAATCTCATCTTTCAACTGCCTACAATTATCTGTGTCGTGCCCAACATCTTTGTGAAACCTGCAATACAGATTCTGATTCCTCTTCTTAGGATTAGTCTTTAGTGGCTTCTGCCGTTGAAGTTCCCTGTCTTTCTCAATGTCCAACAGGATCTCACTTCTTGGCGAGTTTAGCCTTACATACTCGGTGAACCTTGGCCCTTGGTCAACCGTCTTCGAGGTATAGTCGGAGTCTTTGTTAGTTCTAGGATACTTATCCTCAACATCGTACTCATCCTCGACATCATACTCGACGTCATATTGATCTTGCTTACGTTTTTTGCTACTCCACTCGCTTCTGAACGAGTTGGTAGTCTTCTTCAAGCTTTTCTCAGCCTTGATATACTTTTCAGCTCTCTCTTGAAGCTCATTCATACTTTCTGGTGCCCTCTTGGCTAAAGACCTCCTGAAGTTCTCGTCTGAGATTCCTTGCTGTTGGGCTATCATAGCTACATTCTGGTCTAGATCAGGGACCTTCAAGGTTTCCTTAGTGAATCTGTTCATATATTCCCTTAGGGATTCATTCTTTCCTTGATACATATTCATTAGCGAAGCTGAGCTCTTCTCACGAGTCTTGTTGCTGATAAATTGACCAATGAAGGCCCTGCTTAGATCTCTGAATGACCCAATAGAGTTAGAGGGTAGACGACTAAACCACCTTTGAGCCATACCACTCAGAGTTTTAGGGAACGCTCTACACTTGATGGCGTCATTGACGGGCTGTAGCAGCAGTGTGTTGGTGAGATTACGAAGCTGTATGAATAGTAATCATGATAACACAACAGTAGAACAGGACAAGTAAATAATACTACGCCTACACAGAAATCAGGAAGAAATGAAGACAAGGCAAATACAGTGAATCAAGACATTATAAGAAGTTTTGAAGTCTACTACAGGTCATTGAGAGAAGTACATTAATATGTTCATGCCACAGTGAAGAATAATGGTTGAAGACTTTCAGGGTTTCAAAAGTGTTAAAAATTCAATATATAAGTGCCACTAAAAGATTTCAGTGTAAAGGCATTGATTGAAGATAGACAGTGTTCGAAGCATAGGAATCTAGAAGGGTAAAGACAAAGGTCAAAGAAGACAGCTGCAGTCTTGAAGTTATACTCACTGAAAGAAGTTCAGTTATATGTTCAAGCATCAGTGAAGAACAGAGAATGAAGTATTCAAGATTGTGGTAATAATGAAGACGTTGTCTAAGTACTAGAAAAGATTCCAGTGAAAGTACTATGTTTATTGACAGTCAGTGTTCGAAGGAATGAAGTTGCTGCAAACTTAACAATTTAAGTAAAACAATAATACGAAGACCTGGATCAAAGTTAGTCGTTTGTGAATCAGACCAGTTGCACTAGGCGTCAGCAGTCTGTGAAAGGAATCTGAGTATTAACTATAGAAGAATTCTTAAGTTGAAAACGTACTTGAAAAGAACGGTTATTTATTAAGGTACGAAAAGTAATTTGTAGAGGCTACAGCCAAACAGCTAAACAGCTAACAGCCAAACAGCTAAACAACTCAAAGGGTGCAGGGTGTAAAGTGTCACAACCTTGGTACGAAAAGTGGAAGTTTCCGAACTACAGTCGAAGAACGGAAACAGCTCAGGGTACAGGGTGTAATGTGACAAGACTTTGATACAAGAAATAGAAGTTGGTGAACTTAAGTCAAGGAATGAATAGAGGGTCAAAGTGCAGTGACTAAACAGCACTTTGACCAGGTAAGTTATCCATGCACCGCAAACAATCTAATTCATTCAGCCTTGCATGGCGCCTACACAATGTATCCCCTTGTGTAGGCGCAACAAAAAAATGGCTTCAGCAAATTCCAAGTTAATGGCGCCACTTGAACTTACACAGGGTATCCAATGTGACAGGCGCAACAAAAATATTACTTGACTTGAAGGGTTTTTGTTAAGTAATTAAAGGCGCCACTTGAAACTACACAGGGGATACACTCTACAGGCGCAACAAAATATTACAGGCGCAACAAAATATTTTGGTGCCACAAATATTTCTTGGCCCCACTTAACCCTTAGCCAATCAAATTTAAGCAGCCTACTTTGTTGATTTAAAGTCTACACCAATTAAAAAGAGAGTCGTCTTCTTCAACACAAATAATATGTAGAGAGTTACTGCCATGGCCGGGGCAAGAAGACATAAATTATACACACCCATACCTTGCTCCCGGTCAGATATTAGGAACCGGTTCTTTAATGAAAAATGCTCAGGGCTCCTAGATATCACTCCCTACAGACTCAGTTTTTCCTTGTACTAATTTAGATATATCTGTATAGGAACTGAGCCTTATATTTTTGTGTTAGTAGCAAATAACTAATATGTTCTTTGGAAGCCAGTTATATTTTTAACTGGGTGTAGCACCCCTCTGGGTTTATATACGAAAGATATATTCCCGGAAACTTGTCTCATTTAATTACTTGCTAATTTTCTTGAACCTAATTGATTTATCCAGACACACAGAAAATTAGTAGTCAGCTCACCTAAACACTACAAATGGCCAAACCCACTCTGAAGCAATAATTTATTTATCCGCAAATTCAGAAAAGAATTTAAATTATTGTTAGTATCGTATTCAACCCCCCTTCTACGATACTTCGAGACCTAACAATTGGTATCAGAGCAGACTGATTGATATACAAATCAAGATATGTAGTCCAGTGAAGCCCAGGGTGTCGAAGTTATTTGGACTCAGAATGATTAGAGACCTTGCTAAATATGTTTAAATTATAAACTTTTAATAAGTTTATTTTATAAACTTTATAAAATTTATTTTATAAACTTTTATTTAGTTTATGTTATAAATTTTAATTAGTTTATTTTATAAATTTTAAATTAAATTTATTTTATAAGCTTTTATAAAATTTATTTTATAAACTTTTATTAGTTTATGTTATAAATTTTAATTAGTTTATTTTATAAATTTGAAATTAAATTTATTTATAAGCTTTATAAAATTTATTTTATAAACTTTTATTAGTTTATGTTATAAATTTTAATTAGTTTATTTTATAAGTTTTATAAAAGATTTTTTTTTTTAAACATTTACATGGTCCATTTGAAGAATCTAGGCAGCAGCTTGGCTCCATTTCGGTCATGGTACAGAGACTGAATTCATATATCAAATATAGAACAGACGTTCAATTGTTTTCAAGGATGGTATAGCTAACCCCCCTTTTTGGCGAACACAGCTGAATGAGTAATGTATGTATATTAAGCTCTTTAACTAGTCTGTTTGTTGTGTGCAACGGCGAACATATTACCAAATATAAATATTGTGTTTCCATTTTTCCACGGCGAACAGGCAATAAATCATATTTGTTGTGTCTGCCAGGTCCACTGGCGAACACATCAAACATAATACAATGGTGTTTGCATTATGGCACGGCGAACACTTCTGTTATGAGATCTACCAAATATAATCTATACGTTTTAACCTAATTTTCCTTAAAGTGTTTACCATATGCACCGGCGAACACTTAAAAAAAAAACCACACAGAATTCAACAGTTCGCCATTCACAAGCCTGTAATCTTATCTTATCTTATCTAAATGAAATATGCAATTCCACACATTTCAAGGCAACTGTGCCTATATTATACACCAATCCATTTCATTTCATTTCCTGCGTCCACAAGTACAAGGTACATTCTCTCTTCTTTCTTTCTTCAGTAATTTATATCTTCTATATTTTTTGTTTTGATTTATACAGCAAATGGATTGTTAGATTTGAAATTTTTAGGAGTTTACTCCCATTTGTGTCTTTATTTTTAACATATTATGTGCATTATCATTTTCATACGTACCGCTTAGTAATAATTGAGATGTTAATGGACAACAGTTCATAATTAGACTGATTTTGAGATTAAAATGTATATACATTAAATAGTTAGTATAACTTTGTGGTGAATAGATATGTTAGTGATATAAATTGTTAGTAATTTAATTTATTAGTTTATTATCAATAAGTTGTTAAAGATATATTAATATATGTTTACTTATAAGAAAAAACATTTTTTGATAAATTATTACTTATTTATTAATATATGTTTGTTATTAAATAATTTAAAATAATGTTTAAAATGCAGGCTAATGGAAGATTTAGTGAATGTAAATTTTTTCTGGGGCGGTGAAATAATTAGACGGGATGATGATATCAGATATTCTATAGATCCCCAGAAAATGCAGTATATTAAATGGGGAACCTCTTATGATGAGTTGAAGGCGATTGTGTATCGAATAATGCAGATTAGCAGTTCACATTGGAATGTGAAGATGAGGTTTAAATATCCTCAATTAGGTCTTGGTAATGTAGTAAGTGGATATTACATTGCTAGTGTTAATTGTGAGGAGGATGTTGAGTGTTTCTAGGCAGATGCAGATGGGGTTGGGTGATGTATCTCTATTTGTGGATGCTGAAAAAATAGTACAAGATGATGTATTTTCATATCATCAGGGCGGTTACTCACAGCCTAGCCAACCCACACAATCAAGTTACGACACAATGTATGAGAGTACTCGGTTACCAGATTATGGTATGACGGGTTGGTCAGATTATTATTTTATTGGAGGAGGTAACAGTGAGCCGTATGTTGGCGGTTCTAGCCGTAATGCATTTGATAAATATGGTGGTGGTTCAAGTAGGAATGTGTTTTCCACTAATAAAGATGTAGCTGAACATTCTTATAGACAAAATGCTGGTGTGATGTTGTCTCCCCCACATGATCCATTTACATCGACGGGTGGTAGAAATTTGGCACTCATCAATGAAAATGAAGAATATGAGCAGTACAGTTCTAGTGATGAGGAATTTTTAGAAGCTGACACCGAAGATGATTCAGATGATGAGGTCGATTTGGGACTGGATTCAATTGGTATAGAGCAAGAAGACCATGTTTTAATGGCAAGACCCCATGTTCCAATGGCAGCCTTCTTTGAGACTGAGGAGTTTACACCAATTACGGTTACTAATCCGGGTGAGATGTTGACTATTTTTTATCCTCGGAATGCAAATTTCACGGTGGGAATATTATTTCATGACAAGGACACCTTAGTTGCAGCAGTTAGAGAGGTTCACATAAACAGTGACAGGAACTATAAAGTTGTTAGGAGTAACCGTACTCAGTTCATTGCCAAGTGTGAATTTAGTGACGACTGTCCTTGGAGGTTGCAAGCTGCTTTGATGAAGAAGCATGGACTGTGGGAAATCACAAAGGTGAGAGAAATGCACACATGCGTTAACAACCAGCCATTGCAGGATCACCGCCGTATTTCAACAAAATTAATATCAAGACTTGTGAAACCACATGTAAGTTTTATAAGTTACCAATATTTACTTGGAATCTTTGATTATAGATAAACTGGTTTTGTTGATTTGATGTTATTAATTCATGTAACAGGTAATGGAGAGGCCAAATTTGCCAATCATGACTGTTATGACCATGGTAAACGATGAATACCACCATCGTGTTAGTTACCTAAGAGTATGGAGGGGCAAACAAGCAGTAATTGAGGAGGTCTATGGTAAATGGAGCATGACATATTCTACACTCCCAATGTTTTTGACGGCTTTGTTACATGCTAATCCAGGCAGTGTAGTTAAGATTGCTGCTGTCCCTCATGAAACATTTCAGGGCACTTCTGTATGCAAGAGAATTTTTTGGTGTTTGAAAGCAATGAAGGATGGTTGGCAGCATGCACATCCCGTAATTTCAATAGATGGAACATTTTTGAAGGGGAGGTACAAGGGAAAATTTATTATTGCCATGGGAGTTGATTCGAACAATCACTAATATCCCATTTGTTATGCCTTGGTTGAAGAAGAGACATATGACAACTGGTCTTGGTTTTTGAAGCTGCTCCGTAAACATGTTTGCAAGGAAAGACAGGGTGTGTGCATAATATCAGATCGTGCACCAAGTATTCTTGCAGCAATGAGGGACATGAGGAATGGATTTACGCAACCATATGGGGTGCATCGATTTTGCTTGTTCCACGTTAGAAGTAACTTTTCCTCACACCACCCTGGTGGAGAGTTGAAGAAGTTGATGTGGTTAGCTGGGGTTACCACGCAAGTTAGGAAACATGATGCTTACATGAAAAGAATTGGTCAGATATCTCTTCCCGCATTGTAGTACCTTCAAAACATTCCTTCAGAATTGTGGACCTTGTGTCACGACATTGGTGGAACTCGATATGGGCAAAGTACCACTAATATAATGGAAGGTTTTAATGGTAACATTAGAATGGCTCGTTTCCTTCCAGTGACGGCGATGATGGAGTATATCTTCTACAGGACTGTGAAGATAGTGAACACACAAAGGAACATTGTCGAGGAAAGCATGCAAAAGGGTCAAGAGGTTTGTGGGAGGAGGACCACAATGCTAACAAAAATTTTGGAGAAAGCTACTGCACATAAGGTTGAGACCTATAGTCGTCAAATGGGGATCTATCAAGTGACGACACACCGATATCATGTTAAATCGGTGTGGAAAGGTGGTAACAAGCAGAATGTAGATATTGGTAAACGTACTTGCACCTGTGGCAAATGGACGTGCCACCGTTTACCCTGTTCGCATGTTGTTGCAGGTTGTATGGCAAACAACATAAACTGGAAGTAGTGGATAGGGCCTTATCATTACACCTCACAGTTGCAGAAGTTATGGGAACCTATTATCTTTCCTTTGGCACCTACCCAGTATTGGAATTATGAATTGTCCAGGCGTTGGCAACAATATGGGACGTTGGTAGCTGACAAAACTTTGATGAAGGTAAAGAAGAAAAGAGGTGAAAATGGGCAATCAGTTAGAATCCGAACAGAGATGGACGGTCCCAGGACGACGGTGACGTGCAGTCGTTGTAAGCAAGAAGGACACACTAGGCGCAGTGTAAGATGTCCAAAACGTGCAGATTAAGTCTTTATATTTAAAATGTATTAAGTTTGTTGTTATTTATCTCTATGGATAATTATTGTAATGCGTATTTATCTGTGTATTTCATAATTTTCCTAACTTTTCATTAATTGATCCCCGGTGATTTCTAGTTTAACTTTGTTAATTCGTAAAGGTAAGTTACTTTATTTTGAATTTATTTGATAAAATTAAAGTCATGCTTCTTACAACAATAACAATAATAACAACCCGTTGGACAATAGTAAATAACATAATATAACATAAATATGTAGTTTCACATATAATAACTATTCGTCAGCTTCTGACTCATCATCTTCTGAAACATATTCTGTCTCCGTTTCAGTCTCAGACACGTACTCATCAGTTGCATAATTTGGATTTTGTAGAAGACATCGTTCCTCCTGTTCTGAGAGCTCTCTCCCACTTGAACGAACTGTATCTCGAGCTAGCTGAAGCATATAGTGACGATTTCTACGCAACAACATTTGGTTGTTTTCCCCTCTTATGATATCCACAGCTACTTCCAAGTTACGTTTAAATGCAGGCCAACTTTGACCAATGAAGTTATCTTGGTAAATGCCCAATGATTCACGATTAGTTACCCTAGCTCCAAGAGTAACTAGGTCACGAACCAGATGGTCTGATTCTAAACGCCGATGTGCCCATTCCCGACGAACGCTTGCAAAGTATTCCACTGGATCACTTTGTTTAAGACTCCGGTAATCATCATCCATTTCTACAAGCAACTATTTACTAGGATCCATCTTATGTGTATTGATTGAGACGAATAATAGTACGAATTTATAGAGTTATAAATTATGGATGTCAAGGTAAGGTTATAAAGTTAAGCCATCGACATGTCAAATCTACTGTTACAAAGTAAACTGATAAACTAGTGAAATATACATGCCAAATAAAAGTTCAAGTAAACTTATCGACTAGTCAAATCTATTTGTAACAGTAGACTCCTTGGCTATAGACTTGTCATCATAATTTTATTGAAACACACTCAACATAATACAGGGAAATAACAAAAAAAGATATCAATTCGCTTGAACAAAATAGACATCCATTCAACCAGCAAATTCTTTTATTCATCATCATCAGACATCATCGTGTCAGATTCGTAGTCTGGACTTACGCTGAGATTGCGATATTGCATAGCTTGTACTGTGTCACCATCTTCAGTAAAATTTCTAGATGCTTCAACTAGATCATGGCGGAATATGTGTAATCGCATTCGATTTTCCTCTTCTCTAGCACGGAACAATGTTGTTTCTAGTTGTTGAGGTGTGTCGCGCAACATATTTTTTACACGCTGTTTCGATACTCTTAATCCATGACCGATGCATTGCTCTATACAACTTATGTGACATTGTATCCTCAATTCCCACTCCTGCTGCATTTTTATTATTGCATGAGTTGAGTAACGCATATTTGGATCAAGTGGGTAGTAAAAATCATCGTCGCACCACCATTTTCTACCCATAGCTTTTAAGATATCTCCTGGTGTATAACTCATTCTTAATATCTGTATATTTTTTTTGAGTATGATAAATTAATTTGAGACCACTAGTTCAATCTATTTATATGAAATCTTGAATTATTATTGTATTTTTAATTTCAACCAATGAATGGGCTAAATAATAGTTACTATTAAAGTTGTGGAAAGTAAATGTTAAAGCTGTGGAAAGTAAAAGTTAAAGTTTTTGGGTAAAAATTTTAAGTTGTGCAAAATAAAAGTTAAAGCTGTGGAAAGAAAAAGTTAAAGATGTTGGCAAAAAAAGTTAGAGTTGTGGAAAGTAAAAGTTAAAGATGTGGAAAAGCAAAGTAAAATATTGTTTTCAGATATTTATGCATATTTTCAGATATAATTCAGATTATAATTTTTTTATTTTAACAATTTCCCTCTAAACCTGTTGACATTACTCAACCATAATAAGTTGTTTAATGTTGATGTTTCTTATGTTTGTCATGTTTCGTATATTTCTGAAGTAATGTTTAGTATGTTTCTTAAGTTCGGTTTGTTTCTTATGTAACATATGTTGGTTATTGTTTGTTTAACACTTATTAAAGCATAACTATTCAAAATCACAATAATATAAAACAACATAATACAATCCGATGAACATACAAAACATTAAACAACATAATAATAGAAAATACAACAACCCGCATCTTCTTCTCCGTATCAAAAGGTATTATTATCGTGATTGATAGCGGCTTCTAGTTCCCGTACCTTCTTTAGAAGTTCCAACCATTTTGTATTGGCCTTTGCACGAACCTTATCCCTAGCACATGTGGAGCATTCAAGCATGAAGATCTATCAGATGAATGTGAACAAGTGCACTCCTGAATGGTGAGCTAGAAATTGAAGTTGATGTACAACATTTCCTGGACTTTGAAGTTGCAGATCCATTGGAATTTGTATATCATTCTCTTCCCAAACTTTTCTATGACGGATGTAAGGATTCAAGCAAAACGTCAAGGACATGGTATGACACTTTAACTGTTAATTACTTAAAAAAATGATTTTACATTAGAGTAGTTATACACATATCTCTCTCTAGAATGCAAGGCATACACAATGTCATATATATGTGCTAGTATACCTTGAGTATATTATATGTGGGTCTACTAATGAAAATTTGGCAAGAGATTTTTGCTGAGTTAATGTAGAGTAGGAACAAGTTGAGCATGTTGGAGGAGTTGTAATTCTTTCTGGATTATAATTATTCGAAAGAATGATGGCAATTAAAGTAAGTCAGTGATCTTTTGAAGATGCGCAATTTGGAAGATTCTAGACTTGCCAAAACTTCTTTCCAACAGACCACTAAGCTTGATCAGGGCAAATCAGGTATATGAACTGAAGTGACAAGCTATAGAGGTATGATCAGTTCATTACTTATTCAAGTGCATAAAGACCATATATTTTATTCTCGAAATGCCTATGTGCAAGTTTCCAAGTGGATACTAGGGAATCTTATCTTGTAGCTAAGTTATGAATTGGTAGATATCTTAAGGGATCACTAATTCTTAGAATCAGGTACCCTAAAGATACCAGGTTTAACCTAATTGGCTATATAGATATAGATAACGCAGGTTGTAAGAAAGACAGGGAAGTCATTCCTTGAAGCAGTCAATTTCCAGCAACTCCGTTGATCTCTCCACACCACTTAAGGAACAATCTCATTGACATCAGGTATCATTTCTTTCGAGATTGTCCTCAGTCGAATAACTTGCAGATATTTGCTAAATAACTTGATGAAATTATTTTATCTAAGTTGGTTAGTAAACTTGGGATATTATGTATATGCATATTTGTTGAAAATCCCATCTGCAAGGAATTCTCAAATGAGTTCACAAGTATTAAATTTTCAATATTTAAAGGACTTGTGAATATATTTGAAATCTAGTACCTCATACTTTTTGCTATTAGTTTAATTATCATGCTTACAATGTAATATGCATAAGTGGTAGTTAAATTATTTAGCATAAGTAAGAAGCATAATTATTTGTGTGTTAAATATTTGATGAGTATTAGTCTATGATATCTTGCCTAATTGCTCTGATATTTTGCTCTAATATTCTTAAATATTTTATTACAAATAATTGTGATACTTTTGATATTAGTGACGGTATTTAGAATTTCTGTTCTAAATAATTAATGCATATTTCAAAACTCACTAATATTGGAAAATGAAGTATTTTCTAAGTCATGTGTATAAAATTCTCAATGTTTTATATACTTAGAAAATATTTCTAAAATTGATTTTGTTTGCGAGGAGTTGCAATTAGGATCACAAGTATTAAATGCCTATATTTAGAAGACTTGTGAATTTTTTTTCAACTATTTCCTCGAGCTTACGTATATCATTAATAATTGTTATGAGCATGCTTACAATGTGCTTCAGTGACAAGTATTAGATATAGCGTAGGAAGTTAGATGCTAATATTCAATCTAATGAATATTTTAGTATTTAGCGAATTTATTTTATCTTATTAAAATTATGGATTGAAGCAATTCAATGTTTATTAGTTTCATAATTTTAATTTGATAAAATATAAGAAGCATAATTTTTTGCATTTAGGGATTATTGATAAATATCAAAATGATATTTTGTTAATATTTCCGTGCAATTAATTGTGATATTTTTAATATTAGTGATAACATAACATAATGTTTATTTGAAATCACTAATAATAAAAATATATTACAATGCTTATTGTTCTACTGAATAATTGCCATGTTTAGTTGATATATACACATGTGATTGGCAATTGCTTAGTACAACATAAGTATTTAATTTATTTTGATTTGTTTAAATCATGATGATATAAACAATTCAGTAAAATATCTGTTCCATGATTTAAGTAAATTAAAATAAATTCGAAGTATAATTATTTGTAGTACAAGTATTATCTTTTATTACTTTGTGATAATTGAATAATATTTTATTACAAAATAGTTGTGATATATTGATACTAATGGATTTGCTTAGTTTTTATTCTAAGTAAAAAATGGTTTTTGAAAAAGCCGTTAGTATTAGTATATTTAGTTTTCTTTCTTTAACTGATTTATAATCCTGAATGTATTTAAAAGAAATTTTTGTCTATTTTTTTTCAAAATGTTTTATTCAAAGATACATTCATTTTTCTATCAGTTTTAGATAAGAAACTTCAGAATTCTTTTTCAAAACTTCTCTTTTGAAAAACTTTTCTTCAGGATAATCCTTCTTTAAATCTCAAATGGTTTATCCTCTCTCTCTCTCAAAAATTGGTTTTAAATGCTATATTTTCAAAACTGTTTTTCTCTCTAAATTTTTCTTTTTAAAGTAGTAGAAACTTTGTGACTGCTATTTTATTTGGAAAAATTATTTTAACTTTGAGGTATCAATCACTTGTAAAATGATTTGTTTTCAAACACTTGTTTCAATGTATGTTTCACATTGATTCATAGTACCAAAACAGTGATTGTTGCTTTGAAGGCCTAGTACTGTATTGTTAAGCATACATCCAATCCCAATTGTCATGTTTTTATTTTAAGACGGGGATATTATCAGGAAGACGAAAATGATGTAAATCATAATTGCATTATGAGTCGGAAAATCATTGTCTTCTATCTGATAAGGATGTTTTGCAAAACTGTTTTCAAAACATACAGTATTAAGGTTTAATGGAAAAGAGTCATTTCATTGAGATAAAATTTGGTAAGAGAGTTGAGTTTCTTATTTGGTGTAAATTCCCGCGTTTTATTATGGGAAGTTTGTCTTATAAGAAATTAATAAGGGATAGAATTTTTTTCTGATACTCCCGCGTTTTATTATGGGAAATGTATCTTAAAGAAAATTTCTATTGGTTTCGTTCTCTTAAATGATAAATCTTTAGAACTGACAAAACTCTTTTATTAAAAGTGCTAAAATGAAATCGTTTACCATTCCTTCTCATATTTTTCCTTCTCCTTGAGATGAAAAATATGTTTTGGAATGTTAAATTGATTATTTCTTTTTATCTTAAATTATTGATTCTATCCGTTTAGCCCCCAGTGGCTACAGAAGCTGGCCAAGAGGTTGAAAACCCATCAATCTCTTACCTAGGCCTTAATACCAAACACTCATTCATCCACTTCCATATATTAACCCTTGGAGATATAAGGAACTCATGTAAGTTAGAGGTTGATAAGGGAGAAACTGCACTTGATGCAGCAAATAAGGATGAAGTCGGAAGTGCACCCACAACTCTACCTCCAGAGAAGTAAAGTAGTATATAAACTGAGGAATCTATAAGTTCATCTGCATCTTCTCAAAAGGATGCAGAACTGAAAAGGCAATAAAACTGTCTCTGGAATCATTCTCTCAACAGGGTGAGTCCATTGAAATTCGCTCGTCAGCCAGAACATCTTGTAATGAGTCAAGCACACCACCGGCACTCACGCTGATGGTAAGCCTAAACAGATAAATTCTAGGAACACATTATAAGACGTGCACAGTGAGAGGTATAGGCATTTAAACAAAATTCCCGTCATTGGGTTAAGAGGGAAACGTAGACTCTAAATTGTCATTCATTACATTGTCTACTACGACGCCCCTCCTGGAAGGAACATTTCCAAGTCCTGAAAAAGAATGTCCACCTCCCGTTTACGGAGAAGGTGTGAGGCAACTCCTTGATAGAAAAAGGCTGGATTCCCAAAATGATTTTAAAATCTTGGGATAACCCATCTCAAAGAGGTGAGGCTCCACTAGACAGTGATTTAGCAATTGCTATTGAGTCTGGTACTGAGACAGTGCTAATGCATGATAGATCAAGAACACATCTACTAGGCAATTCTCCACTTGGTAGTGATTCAGTTCATTCTGATGAATCAGGTGTTGGGAATATATGAATTGACGGATTTTACTTGTAGGTACAGAAGGCTATATTTGGAATGCAGAGTGAAAGTGAGAGAGAGAAACACTTAAGTGAAAGTGAGGGAGGGATACACTTGAGTGAGAGATAGGGAGAGAAAGAGTGAAACACTTCAAAGTGCTCGACACTTAAGTGTAAACACCAACAGAACGTAGTAGAAGTGAGGAAACCATAAGCCAAACACTTTCCCTTGCTACTTGCTACTTCTAAAAGAAAAGTTACTATATTTTTTTCCCGATCAATGACAGATGAGAACCTTCTTTGGAAGACAAACCATTCAAAAGATAGGCCATTAGAGGATTCTTCAACTAAGGGGGAGAAGTTATAGGAAGAAAAAGGAGAAGTTGATAAAGTCTTATCTTTGTATCCTTAGGAAAAGTTAATATCCTAAAGGGGTTCGTATCCTGGATCCTTAGGGGAAAATCGTTAGAAAAAGGGGTTCGTATCCTTGGGAGAAGTTAATATCCTTAGGGGGAGATTTTAGACAAGAAAAAGAAGAAAATCTTATTTTCTGATCCTGAGGGGAAACAACATAAATATGGGAGAATCAAGAAACTATATCCTATACTTGAAAGGAGTTGTCAGTAGAGGATTCCTCATCCAAGTGGGAAGAACATAAAAGAATTGACTATTCCATTGATTATCTAAAGGGAGAAGAAGAAAAAGAAGGAGAATCACATTCTTAGGGGGAGAACATTATTTGAGCTATGTTCTATGTTCTATTGAAGATGTTCCCAGGAATATTGATTCTTATGAAGCTCTGTTCATGATAAGTTCTTTAAGTTCAAACTATGAAGGATTTTGAAGCAGAGAGAGCTCAAACAGACAGAAATGAAGATGATACAACTTGAATATCAGTTTAACGTTAGAGGAACAAACATCTTTCATTTCAGTTACACAAGAATTCTGGAAATGCAGAATTTGATCCAGAAAAACCAGTAGCATTATTTACAAGTCTCGGATGGTTACTTTTTCTAGGTGTTAGTTGAGTTATCCTCTCTATGGGATTTATTTGCTAAGTTTAACAATCAAATAGGGGGAGATTGTTGGTGAGATTACGAAGCTGTATAAATAGTAATCGTGATAACTCAACACTAGAACAGGACAAGTAAATAATACTACGCCTACACAGAAATCAGGATGAAATGAAGACAAGGCAAATACAGTGAATCAAGACATTAGAAGAAGTTTTGAAGTCTACTACAGGTCATTGAGAGAAGTACATTAATATGTTCATGCCTCAGTGAAGAATAATGGTTGAAGACTTTCAGGGTTTCAGAAGTGTTGAAAATTTAGTATATAAGTGCCACTAAAAGATTTCAGTGTAAAGGCATTGATTGAAGATAGACAGTGTTCGAAGCATAGGAATCTAGAAGGGTAAAGACAAAGGTTAAAGAAGACAGCTGCAGTCTTGAAGTTATACTCACTGAAAGAAGTTCAGTTATATGTTCAAGCGTCAGTGAAGAACAGAGAATGAAGTATTCAAGATTGTGGTAATAATGAAGACGTTGTCTAAGTACTAGAAAAGATTCCAGTGAAAGTACTATGTTTATTGACAGTCAGTGTTCGAAGCAATGAAGTTGCTGCAAACTTAATAATGTAAGTAAAACAATAATACGAAGACCTGGATCAAAGTTAGTCGTTTGTTAACCAGACTAGTTGCACTAGGCGTCAGCAGTCTGTGAAAGGAATCTGAGTATTAACTATAGAAGAATTCTTAAGTTGAAGAACGTACTTGAAAAGAACGGTTATTTATTAAGGTACGAAAAGTAATTTGTAGAGGCTACAGCCAAACAGCTAAACAGCTAACAGCCAAATAGCTAAACAGCTCAAAGGGTGCAGGGTGCAAAGTGTCACAACCTTGGTACGAAAAGTGGAAGTTTCCGAACTACAGTCGAAGAACGGAAACAGCTCAGGGTACAGGGTGTAATGCGACAAGACTTTGATACAAGAAATGGAAGTTGATGAACTTAAGTCAAGGAATGAATAGAGGGTCAAAGTGCAGTGATTAAACATCACTTTGACCAGGTAAGTTATCCACGCGCCACAAACAATCTAATTCATTCAGCCTTTCATGGCGCCTACACAAGGTATCCCCTTGTGTAGGCGCAACAAAAAAATGGCTTCAGCAAATTCCAAGTTAATGGCGCCACTTGAACTTACACAGGGTATCCAATGTGACAGGCGCAACAAAAATATTACTTGACTTGAAGAATTTTTGTTAAGTAATTAAAGGCGCCACTTGAAGCTACACAGGGGATACACTCTACAGGTGCAACAAAATATTTTAGTGCAATAAATATTTCTTAGCCCCACTTAGCCCTTACCCAATCAAATTTAAGCAGCCTACTTTGTTGATTTAAAGTCTACACCAATTAAAAAGAGAGTCGTCTTCTTCAACACAAATAATATGTAAAGAGTTACTGCCATGGCCGGGGCAAGAAGACATAAATTATACACACCCATACCTTGCTCCCGGTCAGATATTAGAACCCGGTTCTTTAATGAAAACTGCTCAGGGCTCCTTGATATCACTCCCTACGGACTTAGTTTATCCTTGTACTAATTTAGATATATTTGTATAGGAACTGAGCCTTATATTTTTGTGTTATTAGCAAAGAACTAATTTGTTCTTTGGAAGCTAGTTATATTTTTAACTGGGTGTAGCACCCCTCTGGGTTTATATACGAAAGATATATTCTCGGAAACTTGTCTCATTTAATTACTTGCTAATTTTCTTGAACCTAATTGATTTATCCGGACACACAGAAAATTAGTAGGCAGCTCACCTAAACACTACAAATGGCCAAACCCACTCTGAAGCAGTAATTTATTTATCCACAAATTTAAAAAAGAATTTAAATTATTGTTAGTATCGTATTCAACCCCCCTTCTACGATACTTCGGGACCTAACACAGTGCATTAGAGAACGTGAGAACATGATTTGAGGGATCTCCCGTTCCATCATAGGCCTTGATTGTGGGCATCTTAAACTTCCTTGATATCTTCTCATTCATAATATTCTCTGTAAAAGGGGGTGTGGGATCATCAGGATCTCCAAGCGATAATAAGTCTTGGGGGTCAGCCCTAACATGACTTGTCTTTGTTTGCCTCCTTACCGGGGGATCATTTAGATCTAACACATATGCATTCCTTGCTGATCCTCTAGCCCCCTCGGCTCTCGGGCGTTGTTGCCCTGCTAGCTCCCTTTCTAGGTCTTTCCTTAGTCGTTGAGCTTCAGCCTCATGAGCTCGTATCCTCTCTTGTAGGTTTGTGGAGTCAGTGTTTTGAGGCCCTCGGGGCTGGGTACTCCTCCCTCCAAGGGGCTCCTTCCTAGGTCGCCTCCTTCTAGGATTAACGTCCTCATCAGTAGTTCCATCATCAGTTGAGTAGGGTGCAGAAAAATCTCGATTCCCCCGACGTGAGCCATATGGGGGCAGCAGCCCTAGCTCATAAGAGGGCTCATAGTTAGTTGGAAGCCCATATTAAGGGTTTCTAGGCAATACCGTAGTGGAGACCTGCAATGGGAGAGGAGCGACAAAAGTAGTATTGAGGGGCGGAATTACCTGAAGTGAAGGGACAGAGGCATGGATTGACATATCAGGATCGGAAGGATGAACGATGATGCTCAGGGGTCCCGTATGACGGGCGCTTGTTTCAGGGTCCTCAAGGGAGTTGGTTGGGACAAGAACTCCTTGTTCCTGAGTTGCGATAAGAGGAACGTTGGTATCAAAAGTGGTGTCAGGGATCTCTCCTTCGAGGGTGCTCGTGGTACTTCGTGTTCTCGCAATGGTTGTTATTCGGCTCCCCACAGACGACGCCAAATGTTATGGATTAAAAACTAGGTCGTCTTTAATATGTAATTAATGCTAGGGTTTGGGGGAGCTTCGGGCTTTAATGGCTGCACTTGTGTTTCGTGACTTAACCTGATCCTCACAAGATGCCTACGTATCTCCGTTGTGTTTAGATTATCAAACTAGACGTAGTTCTAATGTTGAGGGGTTAGACCCTTTATATAAGCGCACGAGGGCCTTGGAGTTAGATTAGAATTGGGAGACTTGGAGGCCAAGTCTCCTAGTTACAAGGTTATTGAAACCTTACAGGAATGAGAGTCCTTGTTAGACTCTTACAGATGTAGTCTTATCCTTGTGATAGGATATCTAGAATCTTCCACATATGAGGGGCCTCATAGGACTCTTCCCACGTTTGGGTTTCTAGATCCTTCTAGGATGAGGGCCTTGAACAGGCTTCTTAGGCCTTTACTAATTAATTTCGTAATTAATTAATGACAAGGGCTTACTGGACCTATGGCTTTAATAGAGCTTGTGGGCTGGACTTACAAATCCAGTTGATCCTTGGATTACAAATCCAATTGATCCTAGGACTTATTTTCCTTATTCTTTTCAAGGGCCCAAGCCTTTGGACCATATCAGGTCTAATAAATGAAATAATAAATGCTATATTTATTATTTCCGCAGGGCTATTTTTACCCATATCAACGAGCTTGATCAACCAATAGTTTCTAATAGTTAGATCTTACTCATTGACATCAATCTCTCTCCAAAATCTTAGAACCAAACACCCAAACACTATCACATCCATCTATCTTACCATTAAACAGAATACTTAATTGTTAAGAATGAGGGAGTCAATGTCTTGAGTGAATTTGATAAGGTTGGTTATGTGAGTAAGCCAACAGCTCTGTCTCCAGAAAGGTGATTTAAATATATAAACCGAGACAACTATTAGCTCATCTGTGTTCTCTCAAAAGGGTACAGACTTGAAAAAGGCAAAACTGTTACTAGGTTCATTCTCTCAACAGAGTGAGTCTGTTGAATTTAGCCTGTCAGCCAAGGTTACTAATGAAGAGTTAATATGATCTAACATTTTCAAGAAACCACAAATAAATTGTTTTCTTTTTAAAAACTAACTTGGGACCAAAAGGGATCAAGAGGGAGCAACTGGAATGTCAAACGAAAGATGAATTGACAATAACAATTATTCTAAACTTCCATATCAAGGAAGGAAAGATGATTGATGATTCAGACTGAATCAACTGCCTTCACAGGCATACGAGGGAAATATGGATTCTAAACTGCCATACATTACAGAATCAAACATATCGTCCCTCCAAGGTGGAAAATACCTGGCTCCCACACAGGAGATCCCATGTATAGATTAATCTGAGGATGAGAGACAACTTCTTGGTAATAGTTCTTCGGATGAACTAATAATGGTATTTAAAACAACATGCCTTCATAGGCGTCAAGAGGAAACTTGTATCAAATTCTACATTATAGATCCTTGCCTCCCTCCCCAGATGGAATATATCTGGATTCCTAACGGAACAGATCATCTTAGATGATCAGCAACTCATTGAATCTATTCTTGAAGCAATTCAGTTATCAAAATCAAATATTTTGATAGATTCAATTGAGGAAGGGGATTTACGAAACCCTATTGCACCACCAGTGACCTCTCTTGAAGGGGCTATGGTGATCTTTCTTATAGATACAAAAGACTATGTCATCAGTACTGAGAGAAACAGTGTTGTGAGAAAAGAGTGAAACATAAATGAGAAAGAGTAAAAATATATATTCTATGAGTGAAACACTTAGAGAGTATATGAGTGAAACACTTGTCAGAAACACAAAAGAAAATCACACACTAGCACAAATACCAAATCCCATTCCCAATTCCCTGTTACATAGTTCTAATGTTACTTAATTAAGGGGGAGGAAATTTCTTCTGTAGAAGATTACTCAATTAAGGGGGAGAATTGCTGAACAAGAAAAAGGGATATATAACAACATGCTTGGATTGAAAAGAACTAGTGATTATTTATTAATTCTTCATTCCATTTGATTTTAGAAAATTCTTGTATATAGGATAAACCGGATTTTCTAAAATGCATAACATGTCATAGTTTGCATTTTTTATATCTGCGATGGTTTAATGCTGAATGTATGCTATGTCTGTTGTTACCTCTATTAAAATGGTTGATCAAGAAAAGTTTCGAGTAATTCATGTAAGGGGAGAATGAATTCACCTTGGGTGAGAAGTGAAGACAGAAGTTGGAGAATTAGAGGAGAAGTGGTAAGAAGAGAACAAGACTTCATCCCTGCCATCCTAAGGGGGAGTAGTGATGAGTCTGAGAAGTGAAGATGATTTAACTTGAAAATTTGTCTTTCATCTTTCATTTCTAATTTACTTATGAAATCTGTAAATGTATTATATGATCCAGAAAATATTTTATTATTTACATAGTTTAATGTTTTATTATTTTCTTATTTGGTAGTTGAGTTATCCTCTAGAAATTTGTGTGTTAAATGTTTAACAACAAATAGGGGGAGATTGTAAGACATATGACTTGGCCTATTTGTAATAATTAGGTGACAACTCAACTCTGATAAAAAAGTGAAGTCAATAATAAATATTGAAAAAGGAATCAAGACGAAGAATGTCAACTAGACACGAAGAATCGGAATATTAGAAGAATTTTGACAGGACTGCTACTCAACACTAGAAGAAGTTCATTTATATGATCAAGCATCAACGTAAAATAAAAGAGTAATATCTCAAGTAGTTCAGAAGATATAAAAGGTTTTAAGTACCTACTATAGAAAGATTCCAGAAGAAAAAACTTATAGAGGAAAAACAAAAAGAAGACAAGATAGGACAAAATAAGATATAAAGACCATTACAGTAGAAATGAGAATCAGCATTGTAGTTAGTCATCCGTGAACCAGACCAGTGCACAGGGTGTCAACAATGTCAGTGAAGATTCGTCATCAAAAAGTACAAGTGGTTTTACGACAGAAGACAGAGTAAAAACGGAAAGATTTCGGAGCTAACAAAAAGGTTATACAAGTCAAGTTAGTATTTTAATTCTACCATCAAAAGTTAATTAATTATTTAATTTATTTAATTAAATTAATTCAAGTTGAATTTAATTTAATTTATAAATTATTTAATTAAATTAAGTAGAATTAATATATTATAAAAGATATGACTTGGTATGACTTTGAATAAGTCTTTTTAGACTATATTAAAAGTCATACCGAATTCTATTCAAAATAAGTCATACCAAGCTTAAACAGAAAGTCATACCGAATTTGTTTAGAAAAAGTCATACCGAAGATTTTCTGAGCAAGTCATACCGAAGATTTGAAGAAAGTCATACCGAAAGCTTGAGATAAAAAGTCACACCGAGACTATTTGAAAAGTCATACTGATTTTTCAAATAAAGTCGTACCAAATTCTTCAGGTCAAAAGGTCATACCAAATTATTGTTGAAAAAAGTCATACCGAGCTTCTAATAAAAAGTCATACAGAATTCATTCTGAAAGGTCATACTGAATGGATTTGAAATGTCACACCGAGTTTCTAAAAGGTCATACCGAATGGAAAAGTCATACCGAGCACTTTCAGAAAGTCATACAAGGTTTAAAAATTGTCTGAAAAATAATTGAAAAGTCATACAAGCTTCACATCCTCTATAAATATGAGGCAATTGGCTTCATTTTCAAATGTTGAAAAATATTCAAATTCAGTAATTTGTCTTATTGTCATATTCACAAACTTTCTGTGCTTGTTTGAATTTAATTTCTTAAGTAGAACAGTTCATGTCAAATTTGTTCTAGGAATTAAGAAATATTCTATGGAATATTGTAACACCCTTTCAAGTTTAATATACGTATTTAACTTGAATCTTGGTTACCTACTTGCTAATTTTCTCGATCTTAAATGTTTATTCATGAAAATAGAAAACTAGTAAGTCAGCCTCCTAAACACTACAAGGACTCGAACCCTGAGCAAAAGCAATAATTTAATTCCGCAAATTCTGAAAAAATAAATAAATTGTTGTGAGTATCGTATTCAACCCCCTTCTACGATACTTCAGAGACCCAACAATGAGGAAATTAGCTTCATTTTTAGTGTTGAAAAACCATTCAAATTCAGTAATTTGTCTGCTTGTTATATTCACAGACTTTCTGTGCTGGTTTGAATTATAACTGTTAAATTAGAACAATTCATGTCAAAATTGTTCTAGAAATTTAAATAGTTATTTGAAACTTGTCTTGTTTATTTACTTGCTAATTTTCTAGATCTTAAATGTTTATTCATAAAAATAGAAAACTAGTAAGTCAGTCTCCTAAACACTACAAGGACTCGAACCCTCAACAAAAGCAATAATTTAATTATTCACAAATTCAGAAAAGAGATTTAAATTGTTGTAAGTATCGTATTCAACCCCCCTTCTACGATACTTCCGGGACCTAAAAAATTGTTAATCTATAACAATGAATAAGAAAATACTATATATGTGTGTGTATATGAACATGATTTTTTTTCTTGCAAGCAATAACACCTATAATAGCATATAATATTATCCATGTAAAACAATATTAGTGAAAGCCAAATTGTCAAACATGTTTCTTGTCTACTGATAACAGTTTGACTTATATCCCCTGTTCACTTCATTATTTAGAAAATCTATTGGTTAGACAAAATGGAGCTATTTTTCGCCTCAGTGGAGAGGTTTGTGCTTAAGAAATTGCTAATACGATAAAACTAACATAATTATCCAGAGGTAGGTGTTGATGGAGAAATATGGTAATCAACAAAGATCGAGGTTCTTTGCCGGAAAAAGATCTAACGAGACTGAATATCGCCGGAGTGTGATGGTTTGTATGAGATTGGGGGCTGAGATTGCTAGGTTTCAGAATTACTAGAGCTTTATGTTCTCTAGCGGCTGTGAGCTCTAATAATTCCGACCCCCAACAATGTGCATACGTACTTCTATTTATAGGGAAAATAAAGGATTAAGCCAACGTAGTTCTTGGCAAGGTAGAGGCCGGTTAGGAGAACAGAACCCTAATTTGAATTAAATTAGGTAACAGGAAAGAGGAACCTTCCTGGAAGAGGACTCTACATTCAGGCTTGTTTGGATAGGTCAAAACCCAGTATAAGGTCAAAGGACTTCATGGATCCGACATTAGCCCGAAAACCGTGGGCTCTAATCGGTCCACTACAGCTATTTCCAAGGTACCTTGACTGAAGGCCAGCACTAGATCCACCGTAAATGTAGGACACGTTCTAAACCCCCAGACAAGGGCAACCCGTCTGAGTACAGGGAAATGATCTTCCAGGGCAAGTTTAGCAGCACACCATAACTCTCCTACGAGGGCAACTCGAGGAATATGGAGCTATGGCCTTCAATTGACATTGACAGGCATAAGTGGCAGTGATTACATGGACACAAGGCAAATGACTATAGCAAATCTATCCGGAAAATATGGCAAAGGCATGCCTATGAGGGAAGAGAGAGAGGGCGCACCTTGTGTCCTCACAAAAACAGCATACAACAGTAGGTATTCTAATCTAATTACAAATATAATGCTAATACACTAAATCATAGAGTCGGAAATTGTAAAACAAACAATAGGATGACTACGATTATATAAAATTAGGTATCACATCTATTGATCAAGTAAACTATTCAGTTCTATTGAATAAAAAATAAACTCACCAAATAAGCACTTTTGTGAGAGAAAATTAGAAATTTTGGGGTTGCAACCGGGTGCTCTGCAATTGGGTGCTCTGAAACTGCTTTACAACAGGGATGTGCTGCAAGAACGAAACAGAAATATTTTAAGAAGGATGCTATATTTGATAATGACGCACACACATTTATATTACATATACACACAACTCTAGTATCAATAAAATAAGGTGTTGGGTCCCGGAAGTATCGTAGAAGGGGGGTTGAATACGATACTCACTAAATTAAAAAATTCTTTCGAATCTTTTGCGGATAAATAATTTAGAGTTCGGTTATTGGGTTTGAATTTCGGAGGTGAATAGTGTTTAGGAGGCTGACTTACTAATTTTCTGTGTTTATGAATAACAATAACGATCTAGAAAATTAGCAAGTATTTTAAACGAGACAGGTTTCCGGGAATATATCTTTCGTATATAAACCCAGAGGTTGCTACACCCACTTAAAAATATAACTGGCTTCCAAAGAACAGATTAGTTCTTTGCTTCTAAAAAGAGATAAAGCTTAATCCCTATACAATATTTGACAAAGTGTTTGTACTAATGGAATCAAGCTAACAGAGAGTGTTTTACAATAGCCCTATGTATTTGCAACATAAATAATCGGCTAGATTATAAAACTTCAATGAAGAAGGTATGAATATGACTGTGTGACTTCTTCTTCTCTGGCTTCGAAATATCTTTCTGTATCTCTCTGTATTGGTTGTTTGTCTCCACCAACCACAAAATGAGCACGTCATTTTATTTCTATATGTAGACTTTTCAAATCAATTAAAATTGATTTGCTTCTCAATGTTACAAGTCCTTTCTTGCGCTTGTACATGGTGAATAGTGTGTAGGCGCCACATGAAGCTTTGTTGCGCCCTAATACTTCAGTTGCGCCAAGCTTAATTTGTTGCGCCTACACTCTAGTTGCAGTGTGTAGGCGCCACAAAATCTCCCATGATCTTTTCTTGCGCTTATAACTTGTTTGTTGCGCCATTACACCTATAAGCCTTGTAGAGGCGCCACCAAGTACTTGCACTACTAGAGGAATTGATTTTCCTTGCGCCAATAGAAATTTGTTACGCCTTGCACTCTATGAGCCGTGTGTAGGCGCCACCAAATACTTGAGGAATTTCCTTGCGCCATAGAGACTTGTTTGTTGCGCCTACACTCTTGTTGCAGTGTGTAGGTGCCACAAAGTCTCCCTTGATCTTTATGTTGCGCCTTTAACTCCACAACACCTAAGGCAAACATTTTGTTACGCCTACACTCTACATCCCCTGTGTAGGCGCCACAAAGTACTTCTGTGAGCCTTGGTTGTTTTGTTGTGCCTGCAAAGTGCTTTAAGAGTACTGGAACATCAAAAGTGATATAACTTGCCTTAAAATAATTTCTTGTTGCTCTTCAATTATATACCACTTAAATTCCATTCTTCTAGCTTGATCAACTGAATTTCTTCTGATACATCAAGGTAATTCTCTTCTTGTTGTGCTGACGCTTAGTGCACTGGTCTGGTTCACAAACGACTAGCACTGAATTGAATTTCCTTGACTTCTGTTATATTTCAGCTGATTAACCTTGGACTGTTACATTGCTTCAAACACTGACTGTCAATAAATACTGTAATTTTACTAGAATCTTTTCTGGTACTTAGACAACGTCTTCATATTACCATAATCTTAAATACTTCATTCTCTGTTCTTCACTAACATTTGAACATATGAATGAACTTCTTTCAGTGAGTATAACTTTAAGACTGTAGCTGTCTTCTTTAACCTTTGTCTTTTTCCTGTCTAGATTCCTATGCTTCGAACACTGTCTATCTTCAATCAATGCCTTTACACTGAAATCTTCTTGTGGCACTTCTATACTGAATCTTCAACACTTCTAAAACTCTGAAAGTCTTTAACCATTATTCTTCACTAAGGCATGAACATATTAATGTACTTCTTTCAGTGACCTATAATAGACTTCAAAACTTCTTCTAATGTCTTGATTCACTGTATTTGCCTTGTCTTCATTTCTTCCTGATTTTTGTGTAGACGTAGTATTATTTACTTGTCCTATTCTAGTATTGAGTTATCACGATTACTATTCATACAGCTTCGTAATCTCACCAACAATCTCCTCCTATTTGATTGTTAAACTTAGCAAACAAATCTCATAGAGAGGATAACTCAACTAACAACTAGAAAAAGTAATGGTCCGAGACTTGTAAATAATGCTACTGGTTTTTCTGGATCAGATTCTGCATTTCCAGAATTCTTGTGTAATTGAAATGAGAGATGTTTGTTCCACTAGCACTGAACTGGTAATCAAGTTATATCATCTTCATTTTCTTTGTGTTTGAGCTTTCTCTGCTTCAAAATCCCTCATAGTTTGAACTTAAAGAACTTATCATGAACAAAGCTTCATAAGAAATAAAATTCCTGGGAACGTCTTCAATAGACATGGAACATAGCTCAAGTAATGTTCTCCCCCTAAGAATGTGATTCTTCTTCTTTTTCTTCTTCTCCGTTTAGATAATCAATGGAAGTATCAATTCTTTTCTATACATCCTACTTGGATGAGGAATCCTCTATTGACAACTCCTTTCAAGTATAGGATACAGTTTCTTGATTCTCCCATAATCTGTTGTTTCCCCTAAGGATCAGAAGATAAGATTTTCTTCTTTTTCTTATCTAAATTCTCCCCCTAAGGATATTAACTTCTCCCAAGGATACGAAGATGAGACTTTATTAACTTTGAAGGGTTTCGGGAATGTAAACGCAGCGAAATTAATGTAAAAATAAATACAAAAACGAAACCCAAACGCAGGATCCATGCGAAACATGATATATAATTCAGAGATTAGATGTTTACCTCAAACGAAGCTTTAATAATGGATGAATAATGGAGGTCCAAGCTTGAATCACCATGTATCCATGAGAGAAGAAGAGCACAAAAACCTTCAATCACCACGTATCCCGTATATACGATTTACGTCTCTATCGGTATCCACACGAACGCTTTGTATCAACACTAAGGAGGGAGGTACTAGCCACCAAGAACAGATTTCTCGCTATCTCTCTCTTTCTCTCAAACGGCTAGGGTTTTTCACAAAAACCTGTTACCCTAATATGAGACTTAAAGAGGTTTATAAAGAGAGCCCAATCTATTTTGAGAAGCCTAATCATATTGGGCTTCTATTTAAATTCAAATTAACTAATTAATTAAGTCCAACTTAATTTATATCATAATTAAATTCGAATTTCTTATTTAATTTAAATTCATAATTTAAATTAATTCTCCTTTAGCGTTCTTTGTGTGTGACCCTATAGGTTATTATTACGTTGGCAATAATTTTAATATCCAATAATAAAATTATAAACAATGAGCGGCATCTAGTAATACATCATTGCTACCCAAGTAATAATAATTAATTGTTGATTCAATTAAACCTTTCGTGAATAATGTACAATGTAATATAATCCCTTTAACCTTATATTATAGATCAAACTGGAGGCATGTATTGTGTCATCCTCTTCAACGTTTAATCCGGGTTTCCTTGATCAATGAGTAGACTATTAATCAAATCAACATTTGAGCATGGCCATGCATTTTATAGTCTCACTCAATCAAGAGGCCAATAATATCACTCCTAACATAGGAGGGTTAAATCCTATATCTATCATTTATATTTCTCATACGATTCATAGCATACCCAATGTCAACCTTTATCATTACCCGGTTAAAGATAACTTTGAGTGTAATCAAAGTATATTAATTCTCGTATAGAAATATAATGATTTCAAGTCAAAGGATCATTACATCATTATCACAGTGAGAATTTCTTATGACACTTATTAACATGTAGATTCTCACAGCGGGTCTGTCCAGTGTCATGCATTGAGACATGCACTTATGTTCTTGACTTTAGTATCACCATACCTATGACCAATGAGATGTGGTCATCAGTCAACAAACATGCTAGTCTTATTGCATTATTATTGTCCTTAAATAATAATACTCGACTAGGGACTTTTAGGAATATAATATTGTTCATATAATCTCATTTTTAAGTCACATACTTAAAGATATATAATTCGCATTAATATTCCAAGGACATTTATTATGTTTTCAATTTATAACGCGGTAAATAAAGACATAATAAATATTAATTAAATAATCAAGTAAACATAATCCTTAATTGTTTATCTTAAAGTATTATCTCTAGGACACCAATACTAACAATCTCCCACTTGTACTAGAGCCAATCTCTCATGTATCTAATACCCATGGAACTAGTATGACCTTCGTGCTTCTGCTGCGACAAAGCCTTAGTCAGTGGGTCTGCAATATTCTTATTACTATGCACTTTACATATATGTATATCTCCTTGATCATTAATCTCATTAATTAGGTGATATCTCCTAAGTACATCCCCAAACAGCCTCCTTGGCTGCTTCAAAAGCATCAATACACTTAGGCTCTATTGTAGAATCAACAACTGTCTCTGCTGTGAACCATTCCAGCATATAACATCTCCATTTAGACAAAACACAAATCCAGACTGAGAAATCAAATCATCCTTGTCAGTCTGGAAACTAGCGTCGGTGTAACCTTTTACAACTAGCTTTTCCTCTCCTCCATATACCAAGAATTGATCTTTAGTCCTTTTCAAGTACTTAAGAATATTCTTGACTGTCGTCCAATGACCTTCACCTGGATTAGACTGGTATCTGCTCGTCATGCTCAAAGCATACGAGACATCAGGACGAGTACATATCATTGAATACATTATAGAACCAATTGCCGACGCATATGGAACTTTACTCATACGGACCTTATCATCCAATGACTTAGGACTATTTTCTTTAGAGATAGATATCCCATGAGACATCGGGACATAGCCCCTTTTAGCATCTTACATCCCAAATTGATACAAAACTTTGTCAATGTATGTACTTTGACTTAGGCCAAACATTCTTCTTGCTCTATCTCTATAGATCCTGATACCTAATATATAGGTCGCATCGCCTAAGTCTTTCATTGAGAAATTTTTACTCAACCAAGTCTTAACAGCCTGTAAAGAAGGGATGTCATTCCCTATTATTAATCAACATATAGTACTAGGAATGCCACATTGCTCCCAATAACCTTCTTGTAAACACATGGTTCATCTTCATTTTGAATAAGCCCAAATTCTTTGACGGTTTCATCAAAACGAATGTTCCATCTCCTCGAGGCTTGTTTCAATCCATAAATGGATCGACGCAACTTACAAACCTTTCCAGCATGCTTTGGATCAATAAAACCCTCAGGCTGTGTCATGTACACATCCATATCTTCTTCAAGGCTCTCATTTAAGAAAGCGGTTTTGACATTCATCTACCAGATTTCATAATCAAAGTAAGCAGCTATAGCATGCAAAATCCTGATGGACTTGACCATAGCCACTGGTGAAAAAGTCTCATCATAGTCAATACCATGAATTTGCTTGAAACCTTTTGCCACCAATCGTGCCTCATAGGTCTGTACATTACCATCCATGTCGGTCTTCTTAAAAACCCACTTGCACCCTATAGGTTTTAGCCTTTCAGGTGGATCAACCAAAGTCCACACTTGATTAGTATACATGGATTTCATCTCAGATTTCATGGCATTCATCCATCTCTTAGATTCTAGAGTGTTCATAGCGTCTTGGTATGTGAGAGGCTCATCTTCATCCACAAGCATCACATCACCATCTTGAGTCAAGAAAAATCCATAATATCTCTCGGGCTCATGGCGAATCCTACCAGACCTACGAACAACCTGTGTTTCTTGAGCAGTATTGTTTTCTTGTACATTCCACTCAGTTTCCTCAATTGGTTCAATGTTATCATGTGGGTCTCGAATTTTATTGAGATCTATTATCCTCCTACTGTCTTTCTTAGAAAGCATTTCTCTTACAAGGAACACTGCAGTTCGAGCAACAAACACTTTGTTCTCGGAAGGATTATAGAAAGAATAACCCTTTGTTTCAATTGGGTATCCCACAAAGTTACATTTGTCTGATTTAGGTCCAAGCTTGTCAGAAGTTAAACGTTTCACAAACGCTTCACATCCCCATATTTTCATAAATGACATGCTCTGATGCCATTGAAGGGTTTCGGGCATGTGAACGCAACGGAATTAACGTAAAAATAAATATAAAAACGAAACCCAAACGCAGGATCCATGCGAAACATGATATTTAATTCGGAGATTAGATGTTTACCTTAAACGAAGCTTTAATAATGGATGAATAATGGAGGTCTAAGCTTGAATCACCATGTATCCATGAGAGAAGAAGAGCACAAAACCTTCAATCACCACGTATCCCGTATATACGATTTACGTCTCTATCGGTATCCACACGAACGCTTTGTATCAACACTAAGGAGGGAGGTACTAGCCACCAAGAACAGATTTCTCCCTATCTCTCAAACGGCTAGGGTTTCTCACAAAACCCTGTTACCCTAATATGAGACTTAAAGAGGTTTATATAGAGAGCCCAATCTATTTTGAGAAGCCTAATCATATTGGGCTTCTATTTAAATTCAAATTAATTAATTAATTAAGTCCAACTTAATTAATATCATAATTAAATTCGAATTTCTTATTTAATTTAAATTAATTCTCCTTTAGCGTTCTTTGTGTGTGACCCTATAGATTATTATTACGTTGGCAATAATTTTAATATCCAATAATAAAATTATAAACAATGAGCGGCATCTAGTAATACATCATTGCTACCCAAGTAATAATAATTAATTGGTGATTCAATTAAACCTTTCGTGAATAATGTATAATATAATATAATCCCTTTAACCTTATATTATAGATCAAACTCGAGGCATGTATTGTGTCATCCTCTTCAACGTTTAATCCGGGTTTCCTTGATCAATGAGTAGACTATTAATCAAATCAACATTTGACCATGGCCATGCATTTTATAGTCTCACTCAATCAAGAGGCCAATAATATCACTCCTAACATAGGAGGGTTAAATCCTATATCTATCATTCATATTTCTCATACGATTCATAGCATACCCAATGTCCACCTTTATCATTACCTGGTTCAAGATAACTTTGAGTGTAATCAAAGTATATTAATTCTCGTATAAAATTTAATGATTTCAAGTCAAATGATCATAACATCATTATCACAGTGAGAATTTCTTATGACACTTATTAACATGTAGATTCTCACAGCGGGTCTGTCCAGTGCCATGCATTGAGACATGCACTTATGTTCTTGACTTTAATATCACCATACCTATGACCAATGAGATGTGGTCATCAGTCAACAAACATGCTAGTCTTATTGCATTATTATTGTCCTTAAATAATAATACTCGACTAGGGACTTTTAGGAATATAATATTGTTCATATAATCTCATTTTTAAGTCACATACTTAACGATATATAATTCACATTAATATTCTAAGGACATTTATTATGCTTTCAATTTATAACGCAGTAAATAAAGACATAATAAATATTAATTAAATAATCAAGTACACATAATCCTTAATTGTTTATCATAAAGTATTGTCTCTAGGACACCAATACTAACAAACTTCTCATTTTTCTTCCTATAAATTCTCCCCCATAGTTGAGGAATTCTCTAATGGCCCATCTTTTGAATGGTTTATCTTCTAAAGAAGGTTCTCGTCTGTCATTGATCGGTAAAAATATAATAACTTTTCTTTCAGAAGTAGCAAGTAGCAAGGGTTAGTGTTTGGTCTATGGTTTCCTCACTTCTACTACGTTCCGTTAATTTTTACACTTAAGTGTCGAGCACTTTTAAGTGTAGAGCACTTTTAAGTGTTTCACTCTTTGTATCCCTATCTCTCACTCAAGTGTATCTCTCCCTCACTTTCACTTAAGTGTTTCTCTCTCTCACTTTCACTCTGCACTCCAAATATAGCCTTCTGTACCTGCAAGTGAAAT
Source organism: Oenanthe sinensis (assembly GCA_028671895.1). Lineage (NCBI taxonomy): Eukaryota > Viridiplantae > Streptophyta > Magnoliopsida > Apiales > Apiaceae > Oenanthe > Oenanthe sinensis. Next base: position 27,579,992 of record CM053799.1, on the reverse strand, counting down.
CCGTCAATTCATTAATATTCTCATCACCTGATTCATCAAAATGAACTGGATCACTATCAAGTGGAGAATTGTCTCGTAGAGGTGTTCTTGATCTATCATGCATAAACACTATCTCAGCACCAGACTCAATAGCAATTGCTAAATCACTGTCTAGTGGAGCTTCACCTCTTTGAGATGGGTTATCCCAAGATATTAAATCTTTTAGGGAATCCTGCCTTGTTCTATCAAGGAGTTGCCTCACACCTTCTTCGTAAACGGGAGGTGGACATTCCTTTTCAGGATCTAGAAATGTTCCTTCCAGGAGGGGCAACGTAGTAGACAATGTAATGAATGGCAATTTAGAGCCTACGTTTCCCTCGTAACCCGGTGACGGGAATTTTGTGTAAAATACACTACTTGACTCATCTGAAGAATTCTTGTCAAGCAGTTACCTCTCAAGCCCAGATAAATCTGAACAAGAGATCTCCCTTTTGGGATGCAAAAGTTTAACTTCTGTTTGAGGTAGATACTTGGACAATGTAATGTATGGCTAATTAGAGTCTGTATCTCCTCTGAATGCCTATACCTCTCACTGTGCACGCCTTGCAATGTGTTCCTAGAATTTATCTATTTAGGCTTCCATCAGTGTGAGTATCGGTGGTGTGCTTAACTCATTACAAGATGCTCTGGCTGATGAGTGAATTTCAATGGACTCATCCTGTTGAGAGAATGAATCCAGAGACAGTTTTATTGCCTTTTCAGCTCTGCATCATTTTGAGAAGATACATATGAGCTTACAATTACCTCAGTTATATACTACTTTACTTCTCTGGAGGTAGAGCTGTGGGTGCACTTCAGACTTCATCCTTATTTGCTGCATCAAGTGCAGTTTCACCCTTATCAACCTCTAACTAACATAAGTTCCTTATATCTCCAACGGTTAATATATGGAAGTGGATGAATCACTCTTTGGTACTAAGGCCTGGGTAAGAGATTGATGGGTTTTCAACCTCTTGGCCAGCTTCTTAAGCCACTGGGGGCTAAACGGATAGAATCAACAAATAAGATAAATAAATAATCACCTTAACATTCTAAAACATATTTTTCATCTCAAAGAGAAGGAAAAATATAATAAAGAATGGTAATGGATTGCATTAAAACATTTTAGTAAAAGAGTTTTGTTGGATCTAAAGATTTATCATTTAAGAACAAGATATGAAATTTTCTTTAAGATACATTTCCCATAATAAAACGAGGGAGTATCAGAGAAAAATTCTATCCCTTGTGAATTTCTTATAAGGCAAACTTCCCATAATAAAACGCGGGAATTTACACCAAAGAAGAAATTCAACTCTCTTACCAAATTTTATCTCAATAAAATGACTCTTTTCCATTAAACTTTAATATTGTATATTTTGAAAACAGTTTTGCAAAAAATCCTTATCAGATAGAAGACAATGATTTTCCGACTCATAATGCAATTATGATTTACATCATTTTCGTCCACCTGATAATATCCCCATCTTAAAATAAAAACATGACAATTGGGGTTGGATGTATGCTTAACAATACAGTACTAGGCCTTCAAAGCAACAACTACTATTTAGGTACTATGAATCAATGTGAAACATACACTGAAACAAGTGTTTGAAAAAAAATCATTTTACAAGTGATTGATACCTCGAAGTTAAAACAATTTCTCCAAATAAAATAGCAGTCACAAAGTTTCTGCCACTTTAAAAAAAATTAAGAGAGAAATAGTTTTGTTAGATAAAACTTTTAAAACTAGCTTTTCGGATAGAATAAAAAAAATTTGAGATTTAAAGAAAGATTATCTTCAAGAAAAGTTTGATTCACACCCAAGGATTTAGAAATCAAAGTAGGGCTGTAAATCAAAAGATTTTCAAAAGAGAAGTTTTGAAAAAGAATTTTGAAGTTTTTTTTCTAAAACTGATAGAAAAATGAATGTATCTTTGAATAAAACATTTTAAAAAAGAAATAGACAAGAACTTCTTTTTAATACATTCAGGTTTATAATTCAGTCAAAGAAAGAAAACTAAATATACTAATACTAACGGCTTTGTCAAAAACCAATTTTTACTTAGAATAAAGACTAAGCAAATCCATTAGTATCAATATATCACAATTATTTTGTAATAAAATATTATTCAATTATTACAGAGTAATAATAGAGAATAATTATACTACAAATAATCATGCTGCAAATCTATTTTAATATACTTAAACTATGGAACAGATATGTCACAAAATTGTTTTATATCATCACAATTTAAGTAAATTAAAATAAATTAAATACTTATGTTATACTAAGCAATTGTCAGTAACATGCATATATATCAAATAGACATGACAATCATTCAGTAGAACAATAAGCATTGAGACATATTTTTATTATTAGTGATTTCAGATAAACAACATGTATTATCATTAATATTAAAAATATCACAATTAATTACACAGAAACATTAACAAAATATCATTATTTGATATTTATCAATAATTTCAAAATGCAAGAAATTATGCTTCTAATATTTCATCAAATTAAAATTATGAACTAATAAACATTGAATTGCTTCAATTCACAATTTTAATAAGATAAAATAATTTTGCTAGATACCAAAATATTAATAAGTTTGAATATTAGCATCTAACTTCCTATGTTATATCTAATAATCGTCAGTCAAGTATATTGTAATTATACTCATAACAGTTATTAATGATATACGTAAGCTCGAGCTAATAGTTGAAAAGAAATTCACAAGCCCTTTAAAAATAGACATTTAATACTTGTGATCCTAATTAGAACTCCTCGCAAATAAAATCAAATTTAGAAATATTTTCTAAGTATATAAAATATTGAAAATTTTATACACATAACTTAGAAAATACTTCTTCTTCCAATATTAGTGAATTTTGAAATATGCATTAATTACTTCGAACAGAAATTCTAAATATTGTCACTAATATCAAAAGTATCACAATTATTTGTAATAAAATATTTAAAAATATCATAGCAAAATATCAGAGCAATTAAGTAAGATATCATTGACTAATACTCATCAAATATTTAACACACAAATAATTATGCTTCTAATTTATGCTAGATAATTTAACTACCACTTATGCATATTACATTGTAAGCATGATAATTAAACTAATAGCAAAAAGTATGAGGTAGTGGATTTAAAAATAAATTCACAAGTCCTTTAAATATTGAAAATTTAATACTTATGAACTCATTTGAGAATTCCTTGCAGATGGGATTTTCAACAAATATGCACATAAATAATATCCCAAGTTCACTAACCAACTTAGAAAAAATAAATTCATCAAGTTATTTAGAAAAGATATGCAAGTTATTTTACTAAGGACAATCTCGAAAGAAATGATACCTGGTGTCCATGCACTTGTTCCTTAATTGATGTAGAGAGAATCCAGCAGAGTTGTTGGAGTTGAAGTTGTTTCCTTGTCTAGAAGATCAGAGCATCACATTAACTAGCTGCTTTAAATTTTGCCTTTCCTGCAGCTATGTGTGTTGAATGCTTCCTCTTATTTCAACAAGAAATCAACCTCTTTCACGAAATTGATAGCTTCTAGGAATGACTTCTCTGTCTTTCTTGCAACCTGTATTCTATATCTATATAGCCAATTAGGTTAAACCTAGTATCTTTAGGGTACATGATTCTAAGAATTGGTAATCCCTTAAGATATCTAACAATTCATATATTAGCTATAAGATAAGATTATTTAGTATCCACTTGAAAACTTGCACATAGGCATTTCGAGAATAAAATATATGGTCTTTATGCACTTGAATAAGTAACGAGCTGATCATACCTCTATAGCTTGTCACTTCAGTTCATATACCTGATTTGCCCTAATAAGCTTAGTGGTTTGTTGGGAAAAAGTCTTGGCAAGTCTAGAATCTTCCAAATTGCACATCTTCAAAAGATCCTTGACTTACTTTAATTGTCATCATTCTTTTGAATTACTTATAATTCAAAAAGAATTGCAACTCTTCCAACATGCTCATCTTGTACCTACTCTGCATTAACTTAGCAAAAATCTCTTGCCAAATTTTCATTAGAAGACCCACATATAATATAATCATGGTATTCTAGCACATATATAACATTGTGTGTGCCATGTTTTCTAGAGAGATATATGTTGTTATTCCCTTTTATGTACACTAAGTTTGTAGAAGGGGGGGTTGAATGCAAACTTAAGAATTGTTTTAAAATTCTTGCGAAGTTAAGTTTGTTCAAAGAGTTTTGTTGATTATTGTGACAAATTAAACAAGAGATGAAACTGGAAGAATTAAAAGCAAATTAAAAGAAAATAATCTTTTAAAATTACTAGTGGATTGATTTTTCCACTAGTGTATTTTTTGCTCTCAAATAACCTTGGTAAAAATACCAAGCTGCTTACAAAGATGTGATTTTTCATTGAACTTAGAAAAGCACTACAAATACTGCCTATTCTTCTTCTGTGCTTTTCTTGAGTTCTTGATATTTTTTTTCACATTCGCTACAATAGACTACTAACCACTATATAGTAGTTTTTTTCTACATCTATTTTCTATCGACAGATAACATCATAAAATACATTTTACAATGTTTACATGAAAATAAAAATTAGTTACTTTCACAGTCTTCACTACAATTTGACTTGTCCCGGAAGTATCTTTGTCTTAATCCATTCCTTGAAGACTGTGTTGCTTTGAAAGACTTCACAATCCTGACAGGACTGTCTTCCATTGATTCAGTTTCTACAAAGTTCCCATTCCTTTTGTCTTTAACTAAATTGGGAAACCTTAATCAACTGATAATTGTTGTTAAGATTATCAATTGATTCTCCTTTGCTCATCCAACGATGGATAGGTTATCCATTGATCAATTGAAATATCAATGGATAATTGAGTTATCCATCGACTCCTTATCTATTGATGGTCCTTTATCCGTTGATTACCTTTATCCGTTGACTCCAATAGCAGTTGATCACTTCATTTGTGAGAATTCTGACTTAGAATATTTACAATTGATCAGCCATTCTTCACATCCGTTGAGAAGCTATCAATTGAAGCTAATAAGTATCAGTCGACTACTTCACAACATCCATCTGTTAGTATTGGTGTCCTAGAGACAATATTTTATGATAAACAATAAAGGATTATGTTTACTTGATTATTTAGTTAATATTTATTATGCCTTTATTCACTGCGTTATAAATTTAAAGCATAATAAATGTCCTTGGAATATTAATGCGAATTATATATCTTTAAGTATATGACTTAAAAATGAGATTATGTGAACAGTATTATATTCCTAAAAGTCCCTAGTCAAGTATTATTATTTAAGGACAATAATAATGCAATAAGACTAGCATGTTTGTTGACTGAAGACCACATCTCATTGGTCATAGGTATGGTGATACTAAAGTCAAGAACATAAGTGCATGTCTCAATGCATGGCACTGGACAAACCCACTGTGAAAATCTACATGTTAATAAGTGTCATAAGAAATTCTCACTGTGATAATGATGTAATGATCCTTTGACTTGAAATTATTATATTTCTATACGAGAATTAATATATTTTGATTACACTCAAAGTTACCTTTAACCGGGTAATGATAAAGGTGGACATTGGGTATGCTATGAATCGTATGAGAAATATGAATGATAGATATAGAATTTAACCATCCTATTTTAGGAGTGATATTATTGGCCTCTTGATTGAGTGAGAATATAAAATGCATGGCCATGCTCAAATGTTGATTTGATTAATAGTCTACTCATTGATCAAGGAAACCCGGATTAAACGTTGAAGAGGATGACACAATACATGCCTCGAGTTTGATCTATAATATAAGGTTAAAGGGATTATATTACATTGCACATTATTCATGAAAGGTTTAATTGAATCACCAATTATTATTATTACTTGGGTAGCAATGATGTATTACTAGATGCCGCTCATTGTTTATAATTTTATTATTAGAAAATAAAATTATTGCCAATGTAATAATAACCTAAAGAGTCACACACAAAAAATGTTTAAACGGAGCTTTATTTAAATTATGAATTTAAATAATGTTATTATTATTAATTTGAATTTATAATTTTAATTAATTAAGTGAGACTTGATTAATTATATATATATTAGAATTCAAATTAATAAATAAACCCAAAATCAGAATGGGTTTTTAAGAAACCTCATGGATTAGGGTTTGGCCCATTATCTCTAGCTCATATAAATACATTATGATGTGTTTGCAGGCTGAAAACTTGTGATTTCGTTTTATAAGATAAAACCCTAGCAGCTCAATACTAAGAGAGGCTAGCAAGTGAGAGAGATAGAGAAGAGATAATTCGTGGTTGTTCTTGGCTAGTACCATCTCCGCTGATCATTAGACGAATCGACGTTCGTGTGGATACCGTTAGAAAGCGGTTCTTGAAGAAAGGACTGTTGTGATTCATCATGCACGGACCTCCTATTAAACAGCAATTCATAAAGCTTCTAAGGTACAGATTTCGTTCACCATAATCGTTCATACGTCATACACGGATCCTGCGATGGGGTTTCGATTTTATTGTTTTTACGTTAATTCCGCTGCGTTTTCATGCCTGAAACCCTTCAATGGCATCAAAGCTACGTGTATAATGGGATGATTTGGTTACGTGTTTTCTGTATTTGATGCATATGTTCCTGTTTGATGACTGTCATGCTGCTGCCATGCTACATTTTTCATGTATATTCGAATTGTAATATGTTATGATGACTATATGTGATCTGCAATGTTATAATCTGTTATGACATGATATGTGTGATAAACTGTATGTATGTGATACAAGATACAGTCCAGGGAAGGTCATCGGAATCGTTCTGAATCGGTAAGAAACACAACTGCATAAGATGCAGGCTCTGTGAATAGTAAATTTATAGATGAATAGTGTTTTTCAACGGAGTCAGAATGGGTCGAATTTACTCTTTCTGAAAAGGGAAAATCGCCACGAGCAAAACTCATGCTTTTGTAATGACCTATGGTGTTTTTTGGCCATTTGACATCGTTAAGGGCCGTAAAAATGCGATTTTCTGTTCTTAGATCATAATTTTAAATTTTATGTAATTTTATGATCATGGTATATATGATGTATGATGATATGATTATGCATTTTGAGATGTCAGTAATTGTTATGTGGGCATGGTGCTGGTTATGGCCTTTAGACCCCTAGATTAATGGTTTTGGTTTTGGTTTTATAAATACGACTTGCATGTCATTTTCTTCATTCTTGTAATTGCTTAACCTCAAATGTAACTCGAGTTTTCTTATGTAAGTACATTAGTATAGGTTGTATTCAATTATTCCATGTAATGTACTTAAAGATTGAAGGATGATCCAAGAAGAGGAGCAAGCACCCATGGATACAAGAAGAATGAAGACATGTAATTGTATTTATATTTTACCACCATAGATTGACTTTGATCCTTTCATTAGCTCGAAAAGATCACATAGGAAATGGGCCATAACCAAGCATGTTTACATACTGCACTTTACATATTGATGTATGAATGTTAGTGTAGAATAGTTAATGATGCATGCTTTAATTAGATTAATCATGTATGTGTGTATTATATACGACACCCATGCCATGCTTGTTTAAAAAGGATAAAATCTATAACGACTCAAGATAAAATCTGTAACGATTCAAGATTTTAAAATTGAACAAACGATCATGAGATTTTTGTGTTTATGAAACACGGTATTGAATATGAATTTTCATTTTTCTGATATGGGGAGATTTTGTCAAACAACGGATTATTAATTTAATCTGTAAGAAAGTTGGGTTTTAAGAGAGACCGCTTGTGACTTCTCCGACGATCTAGAAATCAAACCATTGAAGAATATTGAAATGGATTATTTAATCAAGGAAAAATTGAGAATCTCTTTATGATGAGATCATGATCGTTAAATAATAAATCCCTAAATTAATATTAAGTTAATATAGATGCCTTCCAATGTTTATACACATTAAGATCTAGATTGAGAAGGAGTGGGTTTGCCAAAGTAAAGTGCTCTTATCAATCATGGGAAAATGTGATAAGTAATTGTACTTTGTTTATTAAACGTTGGGTCGAACTTAACTAAATCATCACAATATGATTGTGGTTTTAGAGGCATAGAGTTTGGTGAGATTTATTGGATAAATATGTACAAAGGGTTGTTCCACCAAACTATCCAAGAGTTATATTTGTTTTGGGTGTATTAGCCAACGCTATCTTGAAACATGGATGAAATATGGATCTTGGCTCACTAGAAAGATTTGATGAAATGCTTTCCGAATTAATAGTTAGGGCTATTGATTTGAACAAAATAGTGGGAGATATATATTATGAATGTATATGATAATCACTTGAACATAATTGAAATTCTGCAGACTAACTAAATTTATGCATTTTAACGTTGTAGATATTTAAATGGCAAATAATACAAATACTTTCTCCGTACGAGCAACCCTTGAGAAGGACAAGCTAACAGGAACTAACTTCCTTGATTGGTATAGGAATTTGAGGATTGTCCTCAGGCAAGAGCGTAAGCTGCACGTCATTGAAATTCCTCCTCCTGCTCCTTCTGCTGAGAATGCAACTCGCGCTCAACAAAATGCTTATCAGAAGCATATTGATGATGCGACTAATGTGGCATGTCTCATGCTAGCAACCATGAGTGCTGAGCTTCAGAAACAACATGAGCATATGGATGCTTATGAGATGATTGAACACCTTCAAAGTATGTTTGAAGGACAGGCTCGTCAAGAAAGGTTAGCCACGAGCAAAGCACTGTACGCTTGCAAGCAGGGAGAGCGTGAACCTGTTCAACAACATGTTCTGAAGATGATAGGTTATATTGAGTATCTTGATACTTTGGGTTTCCTGATTGGTCTAGAAGCTCAGATTGACTTAATCTTACAATCTTTGAACAACAACTACACTCATTTTGTTATGAACTACAATATGAATGTGATAGACAAAACACCTACTGAATTGTTGGCTATGTTGCGAACTGCTGAAACCAACATGAAAAAGGTCGAACCTGCTCCCATATTGATGGTGAACAAGAAAGGTAAGGCTAAAGGGAAAAGTGAATGGAAGGGAAAGAAGAAGATTGGATCTGATTCTGCTCCCAAGCCAAAGGCTAATCCCAAACAAGCTTTAAAGCCTAAAGGTGCTGTTGCAAAGGGTGATTGTCACTACTGTGGTAAACCAGGTCATTGGAAGAGAAATTGTCATGCTTATTTGGAGGATCTGAAGAAGAAGAAGGCTGGTCAAGCTTCTGATTCAGGTATTTATGTTATAGAAGTCAATCTGTCTACTTTTACATCATGGGTATTGGATACTGGATGTGCTTCTCACATTTGTATAAATGTGCAGGAACTACAAAGGAGTAGGACTTTGGCTAAGGGAGAGGTCGACCTACGAGTTGGCAATGGAGCAAAGGTTGCTGCTTTGGCTGTAGGGACTTATAATTTATCTTTGCCCACTGGGCTTATTTTAGAACTTGAGAATTATTTTTACGTGCCTGCAATTTGCAGAAACATTATTTCGGTTTCTTGTTTAGACAAGAAAGGTTTTGCTTTTTCAATTCAGAACAAATGTTGTTCCTTTTCTTTGAATAATGTTACCTATGGGGTTGCACGTTTGTTTAACGGTTTATATGTTCTTGATTTAGACACTCCTATCTATAATGTGAATAACAAACGTATTAAGACTAATGACTCAAATCAAACATACCTTTTGCACTGTCGTTTAGGCCATATAAATGAGAAGCGCATTTCCAAGTTACATAAAGATGGATACTTGGATAAGTTTGATTTTGAATCATACGAAGCATGTGAACCCTGTCTCATTGGAAAAATGACTAAAGCTCCTTTTACTAAACAAGGTGACAGGGCCACTGAACGATTAGAACTAATACATAGTGATGTATGTGGTCCTATACGTACTATGGCAAGAGGTGGCTTTTACTACTTTATCACGTTTACTGATAATTTCAGGACATATGGATATGTGTATCTTATGAAGAACAAATCCTATTCTTTCGAAAAGTTCAAAGAATACAAAGCTAAAGTAGAAAAGTAGACTAGAGGAAGTATTAAGACTCTACGATCTGATCGTGGGGGAGAATACTTAAGCCATGAATTTAAGAGTTTTTTAAAAAAGTGTGGTATCGTATCACAACTCACTCCTCCCGGAACACCACAATGGAATGGAGTTTCTGAGAGGAGAAATTGTACCTTGTTGGACATGGTGCGATCGATGATGAGTCATGCAGATCTTCCAATTAGTTTCTGGGGCTACGCCCTGGAGACAGCTGCTTATACACTTAACCGAGTTCCTACTAAAACGGTTCAGAAGACTCCATATGAGATATGGACTGAGAAACGTCATAGCATGTCATTTATGAAAATATGGGGATGTGACGCGTTTGTGAAACGTTTAACTTCTGACATGCTAGGACCTAAATCAGACAAATGTAACTTTGTGGGATACCCAATTGAAACAAAGGGTTATTCATTCTATAATCCTTCTGAGAACAAAGTGTTTATTGCTCGAACTGCAGTTTTTCTTGAAAGAGAAATGCTTTCGAAGAAAAACAGTGGGAGGATAATAGATCTCGATGAAGTTCGAGACCCACATGATAACATTGAACCAATGGAGGAACTTGAGCAGGATGTACAAGAACACAACACTGCTCAAGAAACACAGGTTGTTCGTAGGTCTAGTAGGATTCACCATGAGCTTGAGAGATATTATGGATTTCTCTTAACTCAAGATGGTGATGTGATGCTTATCGACGAAGATGAGCCTCTCACCTACCAAGACGCTATGAACACTCCAGAATCCAAGAGATGGCTGGATGCCATGAAATCTGAGATGGAATCTATGTATACTAATCAAGTATGGACTTTGGTTGATCCACCTGAAGGGGTAAAACCTATAGGGTGAAAGTGGGTTTTCAAGAAGAAGACCGACATGGATGGTAATGTACAGACCTATAAGGCACGATTGGTGGCAAAAGGTTTCAAACAAATTCATGGTATTGACTATGATGAGACTTTTTCACCAGTGGCTATGGTCAAGTCCATCAGGATTTTGCTTGCTATAGCTGCTTACTATGATTATGAAATCTGGCAGATGGATGTCAAAACCGCTTTCTTAAATAGGAGCCTTGAAGAAGATGTGGATGTGTACATGACACAGCCTGAGGGTTTTGTTAATCCAAAGCATGCTGGAAAGGTATGTAAGTTGCGTCGATCCATTTATGGATTGAAACAAGCCTCGAGCAGATGGAACATTCGTTTTGATGAAACTGTCAAAGAGTTTGGGTTTATTCAAAATGAAGATGAACCATGTGTTTACAAGAAGGTTAGTAGGAGCAATGTGGCATTCCTAGTGCTATATGTTGATGACATATTAATAATAGGGAATGACATTCCTTCTTTACAGGCTGTTAAGACTTGGTTGAGTAAAAATTTCTCAATGAAAGACTTAGGCGATGCGACCTATATATTAGGTATCAGGATCTATAGAGATAGAACAAGAAGAATGTTTGGCCTAAGTCAGAGTACATACATTGACAAAGTTTTGTATCAATTTGGGATGTAAGATGCTAAAAGGGGCTATGTCCCGATGTCTCATGGGATATCGATCTCTAAAGAAAATAGTCCTAAGTCATTGGATGATAAGGTCCGTATGAGTAAAGTTCCATATGCGTCGGCAATTGGTTCTATAATGTATTCAATGATATGTACTCGTCCTGATGTCTCGTATGCTTTGAGCATGACGAGCAGATACCAGTCTAATCCAGGTGAAGGTCACTGGATGACAGTCAAGAATATTCTTAAGTACTTGAAAAGGACTAAAGATCAATTCTTGGTATATGGAGGAGAGGAAAAGCTGGTTGTAAAAGGTTACACCGATGCTAGTTTCCAAACAGACAAGGATGATTCGATCTCTCAATCTGGTTTTGTATTTTGTCTAAATGGAGGTGCTGTAAGCTGGAAAAGTTCAAAGCAAGAGACAGTTGCTGATTTTACAATGGAGGCTGAGTATATTGCTGCCTGTGAAGCAGCCAAGGAGGCTGTCTGGATTCGGAATTTTATTGCAGGTCTTGGTGTGGTTCCTTCGGTCGTAGATCCGATAGATTTATACTGCGATAATAACGGAGCCATTTCACAGGCTAAGGAACTAAGGTCTCATTCCCGAACAAAGCATATACTCAGACGATATCATCTTCTTCGAGAGATTAATAATCGAGGGAATATACATATATATAAAGTGCATACAAATGAGAACATTACAGATCCACTGACCAAGGCTTTGTCGCAGCAGAAGCGCGAAGGTCATACTAGTTCCATGAGTATTAGATACATGAGAGATTGGCTCTAGTACAAGTGAGAGATTGTTAGTATTGGTGTCCTAGAGACAATACTTTATGATAAACAATAAAGGATTATGTTTACTTGATTATTTAATTAATATTTATTATGTCTTTATTCACTGCGTTATAAATTGAAAGCATAATAAATGTCCTTGGAATATTAATGCGAATTATATATCTTTAAATATGTGACTTAAAAATGAGATTATGTGAACAGTATTATATTCCTAAAAGTCCCTAGTCAAGTATTATTATTTAAGGACAATAATAATGCAATAAGACTTGCATGTTTGTTGACTGAAGACCACATCTCATTGGTCATAGGTATGGTGATACTAAAGTCAAGAACATAAGTGCATGTCTCAATGCATGGCACTGGACAGACCCGCTGCGAGAATCTACATGTTAATAAGTGTCATAGGAAATTCTCATTGTGATAATGATGTAATGATCCTTTGACTTGAAATCATTATATTTCTATACGAGAAATAAGATATTTTGATTACACTCAAAGTTACCTTTCACCGGGTAATGATAAAGGTGAACATTGGGTATGCTATGAATCGTATGAGAAATATGAATGATAGATATAGAATTTAACCCTCCTATTTTAGGAGTGATATTATTGGCCTCTTGATTGAGTGAGAATATAAAATGCATGGCCATGCTCAAATGTTGATTTGATTAATAGTCTACTCATTGATCAAGGAAACCCGGATTAAACGTTGAAGAGGATGACACAATACATGCCTCGAGTTTGATCTATAATATAAGGTTAAAGGGATTATATTACATTGCACATTATTCACGAAAGGTTTAATTGAATCACCAATTATTATTATTACTTGGGTAGCCATGATGTATTACTAGATGCCGCTCATTGTTTATAATTTTATTATTAGAAAATAAAATTATTGCCAACATAATAATAACCTAAAGGGTCACACACAAAGAACGTTTAAACAGAGCTTTATTTAAATTATGAATTTAAATAATGTTTTTATTATTAATTCGAATTTATAATTTTAATTAATTAAGTGAGACTTGATTAATTATATATATATTAGAATTCAAATTAATAAATAAACACAAAATCAGAATGGGTTTGTAAGAAACCTCATGGATTAGGGTTTGACCCATTATCTCTAGCTCATATAAATATATTATGATGTGTTTACAGGCTACTTACTTGTGAATTCGTTTTATAAGGTAAAACCCTAGCTGCTCAATACTAAGAGAAGCTGGCAAGTGAGAGAGATAGAGAAGAGATAATTCGTGGCTGTTCTTGGCTAGTACTATCTCCGCTGATCGTTAGACGAATCGACGTTCGTGTGGATACCGTTAGAGAGTGGTTCTTGAAGAAATGACTGTTGTGATTCATCAAGCAAGGACCTCCTATTAAACAACAATTCATAAAGCTTCTAAGGTACATATTTCGTTCACCATAATCGTTCATACGTTATACACGAATCCTGCGATGGGGTTTCGATTTTATTGTTTTTACGTTAATTCTGCTGCATTTTCATGCCCGAAACCCTTCACCATCGATGCAATACAATCAATTAATAATGAAACATAAATCAAATGTTACAATCCAGTATATCAGTTGATTAAACAAGCTTCAACTGATAACTGGTTTCCTAGTCAATGGATATTTATAAGTCATATATCCATCGACTAGTTACAATCAAATTTAAATCCCTATTGTAATTCTAAGAAATTTGTTATCATCAAATCTCACAATTCTTAACAATCTCCCCCTATTTATGAATATGTGAAATATGCATAAATCTTTTCTGTTGATGATAACAAAACTACTGAACATTATCATTCTGGAAGGAATTACAATATTGACAAATGAAATTCTAAGACAAAGTGATCAAATACCAGTAATAGATGAATTCTGATAACTTTGATGTTGAGTCTGAATCATCTATCTTCTTCTTCTTCTTCCTCTTGACTCATTCATCTTATCTTCATTCTCTTTCATCTTTCTATATAGGGATCCCTTCAAAATATTCTCATCCTCAACCCTGTAGTCCAGTTGGTTTGCAAGATGATTTAATTCCAGATTGGGCAGTTTGTCTATCTCCTGACAAATGTCAATGCATTTTTCCCTGCCTTCCATATCCTTGTAGATCATCAGGTAGAATGGTTCATGAAGTACCTTCCTTCCTTCAGGGTTCTAAATTTTGATTATGTCATCCCTTTCTACTTGAACAGCTGCCTTCCTCATTTTCTTCATCTTCTCAAGGATGGCTCTTCCTAGCTCTTCAGTCAGAAAATACTTCCTGTTGAGCAGGGTGTAGATTTTCCTTAAAATGCCATAGCCTTGTTCCATGACTTGATTGAAGGTGAAGGTTGAATATGATCCATCTTCATAATCAATGTGAAGTAGATCAACATCCCACTTCCTTTGACCTTTTACTGCAGTTATTCCTTCAATTTTGATTGGCACAAAATTATCAAGCTTGGATTTGAACACTTTTATTTCCTTGGGTTGACCACTCCCAGATGCTTTACTCCCCAACTCCAACTCTTTTGGTTTCTTCTCCATCCTTATTTCTTCATCAACTACAAGCTTCCTTTTTACTCTAAAAGTTTTAGATTTATCTGTAGGCTTGTCTGCTCTTTGTTTCATTCTTGGCCTCCTTTCACCTTCTTTTCTCCCGGGTTCTCTGATTAGCCTATCCTCCTCATCAAATTCTCTTTGTAGTTGAATAGCTAGTTCTTCTTATTGCTCTTTTTCTTTCATACCAACATCTATGGCTTTGCTTAATAGCTTCTCACCTCCACCTGTGATAGATTTCTCTTTTTTCTTTTCATCTTCAATTAATTTTCCCTTTCCTTTCCTATCACCAGGTTGTGAGCTACTGCTTTCATCCACCCTTATTTCTCCTTTCTTCACAGCTTCAAGAATCTCTGACATTAAAGCAATTGGCTTTTGTTCATTAATATCCTTGTTTTTGCTGGCAATTGAATCAAATTGCCTCACAATTTGTTGAGCCAATGCCTTCTTTGGATCCTTCTTTTGTATGACATTGTCTGTGTCCTTGAACACAGCTTCAATCTCTTTTCTCCTTAATTCCTCCTTTTCCCCCTTTTTGTTATCAGCAACAGGCTGTTGCTCCAATGATTGAGAGAAGAGAGGAGTGTCCAAGAGTCTGCTCAGGAGTTTGATTTGAGTGACTTGATTCTTCAATATTTGCTCCATGTTGACCTCCATAGCAGTCACTCTTTTCTCTAATGCCACAACTTTGTCCTTGGTTGTAGACTCAGTGTCAAGCCTTTGCTTGATTCTTTTCATCATGGTGAGACTAAGTCTTGAGTCAATGGTGGAGTCAAAGTGGGTTCTAGCATTGTCAATCTCATCCCTGATCTTCATTAATTCATACTTAGAACTTGTGACATGCATCTTTTGAATCTTCAAGTTATCTCTGTAGAAGTTGAGAATTCTTCTCTGGATAGGATCCTCTACATTTGTTTCAGCCATGCACCTCTTGTAGTGTGAAACTATGGCTCTTTCAATATCAGCCAAACTTGTTGCATCACTAGCCATTGCAGGCTCTAACAAATCATCATCAGAATCAGAAGCATCTTTAAAATCTTCTGGATTCATGTATGACACATCATCAGGCTGGCTTGCTAAATGTTCTTTGCCACTCCTGAAGTGTTCTTCTGTTGGCACCAACCCCAGCATCTGTTCAGCTTCTTGATTTGTGGCTACTGCCAATCCTTGATAATGTGGATCCTCATGTGTGAATGTTTCAGCATCAAGATTGAATTCAACTTCATCATCCACCTCCCTGTGGGCATCTTCAACTCCTGCAGGAACTCCAGATTCTCCATCACCTCCTGTTCCCCCTAACTCCAACCCCAACTCCTGGGTGAGTTCAGCTGCAATCTGCTCAGTTTTAGAAGTTGGTGCTGTTAGGGAGTATACTAAACTATTCGTTTGAAGTATATGACATTGTCCTTTTTATTGAGAATCTTGAATGCATATTTTTACACTGTTTGTATATTATATATTGTGGATAATCTAGTATCAAATGGGATACCAGAAGATTAGATTGTCAGTGTCTATATATAATATAATAAATGTTCACAGTTTAAGTGGAGTTAAACAAACCACTGGAATGACTGAAGTATTATTTGGAAATAATCTATCTTGATTATTGAATAATACTTGTATGCTTTGTGTATATTGAACGGGATTAAAATATTAGAATTGTTCTTCTATTCTGACAATAAAGAAGAACTAAGATTCTATAATATTATTATTACTTAGGTTCTTAATCCGGATACAGTGATTGACACATTATGCAATGCACATGTTTAGATTCATACGTGATGTGATTTTTTATTAATCACAATATTATGTTTTGGACAATGACATTGCATACAGAGTGGGATATTGACTATAAAAGGAAACCGTGTCCGAAAATATTCGGGTGATGATGTCCTCTTGAAAGCTCATAAAGATAATTATGCTTTAGTCCTGCAGGCAGATTTGTTCTTGCATAATTATAAGGTTGAGTGGATGATCAAGGATAAAAGATATTGATTAAATTAATTATCAGAAATTAATTTAATTAATGGACATTTGATATCTTAAACATGGGGAATTTAATAAGCAAATAATATTAGAGCCGAATTAAATAATTAAATTACGGCATTAGGAGAGGTAGTGCAAATATTAATTCTTTAGTGGATTGAATTAATATTTAATGACATTGGGCTTGGCCCAGAATGTCATTGGAGGGCCCGACCTAATTATCCAGGATCCCTACTGTAGCCTATATATTCATCTTATTCTCTTATAGCTAAGAGTTGGAAAAACTAGGGTTTTTGTGAGCAGCCGTTCAAGGAGGCAACCAAGAACTAGGGTTCCAAGATCTCAAAGCTAGAAGGGAGGCAACCTTGGGAGGATCGAAGGTCACACTTCGCTCAAGGTGAATACATGAATACAGTAGAAGACGTGGATTTGAATCATGATTCGAACCGTAGCGATTAAGGTTAACTTTCTATTTAAATTCGTTCGTTTTCATATCATAAAATGCAGCATCATGATTCAATTGTCCCAACAATTGGCATCAAGAGCCAGGTTCTAGGGTTCTGCATTATATGATATGATGTCCATGTCGTAATTATGTATGTATATAGTGGTGGGTTTGTATTGTTTTTTGATGCAGGTTGTTATCCACTATTATGGCCATGGTTGTAATTATGTTTTTGGATCCCACGTGGTTTATCGTGGTTTTAAATTAAATCATGAGGGTTGATCATGATTAGTTTTAATTTTTGTTAGGTCCAAAGTGTTGTAGAGGGGGGAGGGGTGAATACAACTTTTTAATAGTAATGAGAGAATATACAAATATGCAGGTAATAAATGATGACACGGAATTTCAAGAATATATCTTTATATTCATTGAAGGATTTGCTACAACATTCATAAAAGCATCATGATCAGTTGAACAATAAATACAGCAATTAAAGCTAGATTCAACTGACCCTCTCTCTCACTATTGTTTTTCAGTAAATGCTCTCTCTTGAAATATATATTTGAAAAAACAGAGATGGACTAAAGTCTCTTTACAAATAAAAACAAAGTGCTGCTTTTATAATGTCGTGTAGTCTTGATCTTGTCCTTTTTGTGTACGTGGCCCAATCAGGACTCGTTAACAAAAAGTACTTTTCCAACCACTTTGGATCAACCGTTCACAATAAGCCACTTGTCCCTTGAACATTAAATGCCACATATCGACCCGCATCTCGATCTCGGCCTGGACCCATCTCGATCTCGATCTGTGAAAATCTCGATCTTGATTTATGAAAATCTCGATCTCGATCTGTGGGAATCTCGATCTCGATCTATGAAAATCTCGATCTCGATCTATGAAAATCTCGATCTCGATCTATGAGAATCTCGATCTCGATCTGTGAGAAT
Organism: Oenanthe sinensis; assembly: GCA_028671895.1. Classification (NCBI taxonomy): domain Eukaryota; kingdom Viridiplantae; phylum Streptophyta; class Magnoliopsida; order Apiales; family Apiaceae; genus Oenanthe; species Oenanthe sinensis. The sequence goes on along the minus strand of CM053799.1, from coordinate 27,561,607 downwards.
CTCGATCTCCATCTCGATCTGCCGTGGATCGAGATTTGCCTTGCAATATATATCTTTAATTATCAATCTCGATCCGTATCTCGATCTGCTGTGGATCGACATTTGCCTTAGCAAATATGAACTCATCGAATGTTGACTTTCTTTAGTGACTAATTGTGGATTAACCTTTATGAGCAAGTTTCCCTAGCTTCTTCAATTTCTTTTCCTCACTCAATTCAAATGAGATCTTCTATTACTGACATGAACTTGCCTCCAATGTCCTGACACTTGATGCAATGGTCTGGTTCATAAGTGACTAGTCTTGTAGGGGTTCTTGCTTCTGAATGTCAGGTCTCATTTGTTGATTAACCTTTACATTATCCAGTTGTTGAGATACATCACATGAAATCACTTTGGTCTTCTTGATACTTCTTTGACATTAATTTGATTCTCCATTAGATAAGTCAGGGCATGAGCAATACTGAGATTGAACTTCTTCTCACTTAGGCATCCTTGATTAACCAAATAAGTTACTTGTAGTTACCAAGTATCATTACCATTTCTTCAGTTGATTGATTCCATGTGCTTCTTCAGTTTCCCTTGTTTTGTTGTTGTTTTATCTTTTACCTAGTTGAGTTACACAGTAATTAAGTGTTACAAGTTAGTACACCTATGCCTTTCAATCTCCCCCTATTTGATTGTCTAACAATGACAACCAAATTCACAATGAGGATAACTCAACTAACCAGGGACTGAAAAAGATAAAATAACATTCATAAAAGATCATGTCAACATGCATAATGCTTGGCTTGATTAACTAGCCTCATGTCTATTACTGATACTTCAAGTGCCAAAATCGGACACCTGTTGGCTCGATCAAATGGCTTCATGCTCTTCTAGAGATTTTCTCTAAGTACTTAAGAGAACGGTTTACTCAATCTTCAATTATCCTTCTGAAGTCCTTTTAGCAGTATTACCACCGCCGAACTTCACAAAATAATTGACGCCTAATATAAACCAGTTTCAAGACACTTAGCTAACTAACTTCTACCTTACACTACACAAGAAAACAGATAATATATTTACAATGCAGGAAAACAAGAAAACAAATTACAACGCAAAGAAACATTACAAGCATAATACATTAAAACTTCGATTTCTTGCACTCCTCTTCCTCACGAGCTTTCTTCTTGGCTTCTTTTTCTTTCTTCATGAACTCAGGGTTGCAGACTTCATCCATCCTTTTCTTGAGAAGATTAAGTCCTTCCGCTTCCACATGATTTCTGATCTTAGTGACTTTGTCAGGATACCACTTTTCCCTTTTCTTCCTTATGACCAGCTGCTTAGGGTATCCAATGACAATAGCGGTGGTGCATTGCTGTAGCCTCTGAATGTCAAGCTGTTGTCTTCTCCTACAGAAGTTATCAAACGTGACCCTTAGATAATCTTGATCAAACTCATCAACATCATCCATCTCATCAATCAATTCCCTTATGACACACAGTGTTTCATGACTGTGTTCTGCAAAGATGTCGTACTTGATCTCAATGACGGTTTCCACCTGATGCTTGTCTGTATAGATTAGCAGATCATTCTCATTCTCAGCTTTGCTTTTGACAAACTTGACATTTGCACCAACCACTGCACTAGCTTCCTCCCTTATTTCTCCTTCTTCAGGAATGTCTAATCTTGGATCTCCGTATCTCTGCACATGCTCCTTTATTGCCTCTTCTTGCTGCTCGAATGCATAGTCTTCAGGCTCTTTCTTAACCACTGGTAGTTTGGCTTCAGGCAACTTGTATCTAACATCTTGCCTTCTTATCAACTTCTCCAAGTCCTTAGCCACCATCTTCTTTTCCTTTGTTAGAAAACCCTTTGAGAGGACTAGCTTTGCAACTGCCTTCAGCAAATTTCCGCTCGGGATCAGTTTCGAGTCATGCAGATTTACGATCCTCAAGACCTTGTCATGGACGTATTTGATCTGGTAGGGATTTAGAATAATGTCAACCCCTCTGTGTTCAGCCATCTTCAACAGTTTCTCCTTAAACATCACTCCAGTCTTGACAGAGGTGTGTACCTTGTGAGCGAATTCTACCAGTTCACTTGCACCCCTTGCATGGAAGAAAGCTTCATCGACCATACATGGCTCGATTCTTGTTATGGGTGTCCAAGTAATCATCAGATTCCATGCCTTCTCCTTGAATATGACTTGTACGGAGGTGCATCCCTGTCTTGTACAGTTTAAATAGTTCAGCAGCCCAGGGTTTAGATTTTCTAGCTTGTGGAGAAGGAAACTCAATCGTTCTGAGTCATGAGCATAGGCTCTTGGTCCAGCTAAGGCTTCTCTAGCCTTGTCCCACTCGGGATCTTCCCTCCTTATGTCAGCCTGGACCTTAGGATCTTTGATCTTTTTCATTTCATACTCACGCTGAGTTTTCTGAGCCGCTCTCTTCTCCTTTGCCATTAGTTCTTTTTCCACTATTCCTTGAAGCACTTCTTCATTCACTCTTTCTCTGGCTTCCCTGAAAATCTCTTCTTGCATCTCCGCTTCTTTCATTACTTCATCAACTTCTTCTTCTGGCACATGCTCGTCAGCAACCGAGTGGTCCCCTGCATCACCTGCAACTCCTGTGCCGGATCCGCCAGGATTTAGACCTCTTTCTTGTTCCCACTCTTTTGCCCGTTGCTCGAGTCTCGACCTTCTTACCATTACGGCTTCTACATCCATCTCGTCATCATCAGAATCTTCAATAAAGTTTCCCATAAATACATCGACGAGAGGTGTTTCTTTCTCAGCTTCTTCTTCAACTACCATCTTCTGCTTGCCTTTGTCCTTAAGAGCCGGTTGAGCCTCCTCCACCTTTTCACCAGATTTGTTTGAGGATTCGATCACCGGACCCTTACTAGTCAGCTTTTTCAGACCCTGATCCTCCTTCTCCCCCTTAGGTGGGTTATCCTCATCAGGAGCATCATCATCATTTTTATCGTCGCCACCACCACCGGTTGAAGGACCAGGTCCAGCCCTGTCACGTCCAAAGACAGCATCAAGTAGTTCTTTCAGCTTCGTCCAGATCTGAGACATGCCATGAGTGACAGCATCGACTGACCGCCCAACCTCTACCTGTACCAATCCAAGATTGTTTATCTTTTCAATCATTTGATTTTGGACGGCAATCAGGTTCTCCAGGTACTGAGCTCCGACCTCCAATCTTCCAGAATGAGAAGAGACAGCAGTAGTAACACCAGCAACTCCAGCCTCCAAAGCCTCCACCTTCTTCACTAGATCCTGCAATTTAAGGGACGGTGTTTGGCTTGGGTTACACTGTTTACTCTCGCCGGGTTCTGTTTCACTCAAGATCCCTAAAGAGAAGGGATCTACTCTCCCTGTCTCTCTATCGTGTTTAGAGCCTAACAGTACTAGAGTCTCATCTACTACTCGCTGGGGACTAGCTATGAGTTGGTCGGCGATATCAGTCAGTGAGACTGAACCTTTAAGCGCGGTGTCTACGTGAGGAGATGGCGTTATGACCATGTCATCCCCTTGATCACCAAGAACTTTTTCTGGTTCGCTAGGCTGTTCTGGAGGCGTAGACCCACCAGTCACCAGATGTCATTGCTCTGCGAGCAACTTGTTTTCTGATTTAGATGATGAAGAATCATCCGTACTGGATTCGACAGACTCTTCGACATATACACTTCCTGAGATCCTAGCATCAGAAGGGCTAGTCTCAGTTTGTTATTCCCCTTCCGAGAAATTGCTCAAAGAGCCCTGAGCGGTTAACTCAGGGGAGGTAGGGCCAGCTCCTATTGGTTATTGAGCTGGACCCCCTCCTTGACTCTCACCAATCAGCCTAGGCGAGTGCGAACGTGTTGGAATGTTTTGAAGAGGTGAACCACCAACGTGATGTGTAGTGGCTGTGAGAGGTGAACTATCCCTAACAGGTTGCGCAGTTGCCACGTGGTTAGAATCCACCTTTTGCTTCTTTGAGGGTGGCAGAGCTGCTGATGTGACTACTCTCTTAACTCCTACACTCACTCCACTCGATTCACTCAACTCAGATAAGCTTGCCTTCCTTTTATCACCAGTTTTAGGGATGGCTGTATGTTTGTGAACAGAAGGGCTTGCAGCCTGGGATAGAGTCTGGGGGTTTTCAGGCCCACGGCTGTGGAAAACAGGGATTGGTTGAATTGACAATTGGTCAAGATCAACAAGAATAGGTACCTGACTCAGAAGATCGTCATCCTTGTCGGCTCCAGCTTCTGCAACATTTGCATCGGCCATGTCAACATCCACATCTGCTTCTCCCAAATTTCCAGACACTTGATCTCCACCTGCAGCTTTGTTACCGCTACTCTCAGCTTCTACTGCGGTAAACTGAGAAGCATGCATCCTAGCATACTCATCTTGCAGATCCTGGAAGTACGGAGTCAGGCGCAACTCAAAAAGTCTTGACTTTTGCTGGGTTTCCATGGTGGAGATACTCTTTAAGGTCATATGAAAACATGTCATCCTTTCAGAGCCTTGAAATACTCTTCTGTGCTCCTCTGAAAGGACGTCATCCAGGACCATCTGAAGGAATCTTGGCATCCAACATTTGACTGGTCCATCTTCCGGATTCCTAGATGCATTCTTTTCCAATGCCCATCTCTCAAGCAACTGAATCAACAGATGTTTGCCCACATTCACCTTCCTGTTGTTGGCCATTCCATATAGTATCACCCGACAGCTGTTGTTCATCGGCCTGTAGTCTTTGTCCTTTGGGAACATGCAGCGTTGAATGGCTTGAACTACATAATCCCACTCAGCTGGTAGCATACCGGTGTTAACCTTTGTTACCTTGATAGGACCCGTGGGAGGGCGACAACCTATCTCCGTGAATAATTGTAACATATCCCCCATAGTGGGTTCCGGAGCATAATCTTCTGAAGGAAGCCCGAGTATCTCATTGAACTTCTGTAGACTGACCTCATATTTAGCACCACCGATAGTGAAGGATAAGTCTGTTGGATTTGCTTTACCACCCTGAATCTCTAAAGTTGAGTAAGCAGTTTGAAGAGCTTCGATATTCAGGATGAGAGAGGTGGTTAAAGCATGACTTATTATGGATGTGTTGTTGAGTGACTCAATCCAGAACTGGTAGTGAATGAATCTACCAGTTGCTCGATCAGCAAAGAGATTAACAAAGTTGGTTTTGGGAATTGTGAAATTTGGGTTTTCCATTTTAAATTTGTGTTTGAGAAAAGAAATGTTCTGAAAAGGTTTTGCAATGGAATTTTACAGAACACGTTCTAAATTTAAACGACAAAAAAAACGTACACTATCCCCACTAATTACCACACGTAATTAGTGACACAATTTAAAAACAAATTAACTCCCCCACTAATGACCACTTAACTCCCCACTAATGATTGACGGTTGAGTTTTTGAAAATTAAAGTGAACAGCCGTTTTTGTTGTTTTAGCTATGAGAAAAAAAAACTTATATTTCGGAAAAACACAAAACAGGGCGGTTAAGTTGCACTTTACAACTATTTCACTCAAGAACACAAAATAACTGAAGAACAAGAAAGCACAAAACCAAAAAAAAACAAACTCACTCGAATGAAAAGAAAACTAAAGAACTATTTGCAAGAACACGAATGACGTATAATAAGCGCAAGAAGTTCAACAGTTTAAACAAAATTTTGACAGAGTTTCGTTTTAGTGATTAATGCTTTCAAGTAACAGTTAGTGATTTTTGTTTAAGAAAATCACAAGAAAACTTGGTGTAATGGCAGAGAAGAGAATGCTGTGTATGTATGTATATGCGTGTGTATATGAATGAGCTTAAGCTTTTTGAAAGAGAGAGAAAGTTAATGGAAATAATGAACATTCTTTATAATGCTATATATATATAGGCACGCTTAAAAAAACTGAAAGGACAAGTCACATCTTGATCTCGAGATCCGCATCTCGATCCACATCTCGATGTCGATCTCTATGTACATCTCTATCCACATCTCGATGTCGATCTCGATGTCCATCTCGATCTACATCTCGATGTCGATCTCGATCTACATCTCGATGTCGATCTCGATGTCGATCTCGATGTCGACAGATCGAGATTTGCCTTAAACTTTTTTAAGAAATTTTCGCAAGTCGATCTCGATCTCGATCCAGAAACAGATCGAGATTTGCCTTAGAAAATTTCAATGAAATCACAGGAATTAAACATTTATATGTAAAATTCGTAAGATTCCACCACAAATTTTCACACCATTTTAGAAACTTACAATTTTGAAATGACAAGGAATTTAGCAAATAAATCATGCATTTCAAATTAAGTCTCGCATTAAATCCCATCACTTCATTAGACATTAATCATATAGATACACAGATCAGCACAAGATTAATTTCATTAAACTTTCTATCCCCTTATGACATGCAACACATACATTTTTGAAATTAAGTACACATTATTAATTATGAATATTCATGAACAACAATAATATGTACACAAACTGAATTATAACAGATAGGTAGCAAAACTAACAGGTGTTAAGCATCCCCAATTCACCAACCAATCTAGAAAATGTTGATTCGTCTAGAGGTTTAGTGAATATATCAGCTATTTGAAGTTCAGTAGACACAAAATGCAACTCCACAGTTCCATTTTCTACATGCTCTCTAATAAAATGATACCTGATATCAATGTGCTTGGTCTTGGAGTGAATCACAGGGTTGTTGGTCATTGAAATAGCACTTGTGTTATCACACATGATAGGATTTTTAGATACTTCCACACCGTAGTCCTTGAGTTGGTTCTTCATCCACAGTATCTGGGCCACATAGCTTCCAGCAACAATATATTCTGCTTCAGCTGTCGAGGTAGATACTGTATGTTATTTCTTGCTTTGCCAAGACACCAACCTTCTTCCAAGGAACTGACAGCTTCCTGAAGTGCTCTTCCTATCTATTCTACAACCTGCGTAATCTGAATCCGAATAGCCAACAAGATTAAACCCTGTATCTCTTGGGTACCGAATCCCGAGATTTGATGTTCCCTTGAGATACCTAAAAATACGCTTTACGGCTATGAGATGTGACTCTCTTGGATCTGCTTGGAACCGTGCACATAAGCATGTAGAGAACATAATATCAGGTCGGCTAGCAATTAAATACAAAAGTGAGCCGATCATACCTCGATAGCTTGAGATGTCTACAGGTTTACCCGCTTTATCCTCGTCAAGCTTCGTGGCTGTTGCCATAGGAGTCTTAGCTTGTGATACATCTTGGAGACCATACTTCTTCAATAGATCACGAATGTACTTGGTCTGGCAGATAAATATCCCGTCTTTCTTCTGACTAACTTGAATACCCAAAAAGAACGTCAGCTCTCCCATCATGCTCATCTCATACCCCGATTGCATTAACTTTGCGAATTTAGCACATAGCTTCTCATTTGCAGACCCAAAGATAATGTCATCCACATATACTTGCACCATTATTAGATCATCTTTGCATTTCTTGTAGAAAAGCGTCTTGTCGATTACTCCTCTAGTGAAACCAATTTCTAATAAGAAGTCTGACAGAGTTTCATACCACTTCCGCGGAGACTGCTTAAGGCCATACACTGATTTGAAGAGTCGATAAACATAATCACAGTATTTGCTATCGACAAACCCGGGAGGTTGATCGACATACACTTCTTTATCCAGTTCACCGTTTAAGAATGCACTCTTGACATCCATCTGATAGACTTTAAAACCATGATGTGCTGCGAATGCCGAGAACATCCTTACTGCCTCTAGCCTTGCTACTGGTGCGTAGGTTTCATCATAATCAATTCCTTCTCTTTGAGTGTAACCCTTAGCAACCAGGCGAGCTTTATTTCTTGTTACAAGTCCATTTTCATCCAGCTTGTTTCTGAATACCCATTTTGTTCCAATAACAGATCTATTCTTTGGTCTGGGTACCAGCTTTCATACCTTCTGCCTTTCAAACTGATTGAGTTCCTCTTGCATAGCAATCACCCAATCAGCGTCATCTAGAGCTTCTTCCACCACTTTAGGTTCCATCTGGGAAAGGAATACTGAGTATAGACATTCATTCTCAGTGGCAATTTCAGCTCTAGCTTTTCCTCTAGTAGTCACTCTGGCATCTGGATCACCAATGATTAGCTCAAACGGATGGTCCTTGTTCCAAGTACGATCCCTAGCAAATGTTCTTGATGACTCAGCTTGATCTTGTAAGAGAAGGTGACTTAGTCTAGAAGCACTTCCACTAGCTTTCCCTGAGCTAGTATTAGCTCCCCCTGAGTGAGCTGCTCCCCCTGAGTGCATACTTACTCCCCCTGAGTTAGTACCAGGTCTAACGGAAGGTGATCCCTCAACCCTAGTGTTTTGTATTGGCGAAACACTAGACTCTTGATTAATTACATTATTTATCGTTGGATCACTATCTTGCACTACAGACTTAGGAACTGTATCCACTTCATCAATATCCATATTTTCAAATCTTAGGGAAGTGGGCTCACTGTCTTCTTTTAGTATAGAAGGGAGCTTTGAGTCATCGAATGTGACATTAAGGCTTTCAACCACCTTGCGATCATTAAGCACAAACACCCTGTACGCTGCTACTACTTCAAGAGAATATCCAATGAAAACCCCTTCATCTGCTTTGGCATCAAACTTTCCAAGTTGTGCATTGTCTCTTAACACAAAGCATTTGACACCAAACACGTGAAAGTACTTGATAGATGGTTTTCGTTTATTCATCAGATAATACGGCGTCTCATTATAGTCCATTATAATCAGGGTTCTGTTCTGTGTGTAACAAGTCGCGCTAACTGCTTCAGCCCAAAAATACAAAGGAAGTCTTGACTCATACAGCATTGTCCTAGCTGCTTCAACCAGTGTCCTATTCTTCCTTTCTACCACCCAATTCTGCTGCGGTGTTCTCGGTGCTGAATACTGTGGTCTGATCCCTTTAGATATGCAGAAATCCATTAACACTGTGTTCTTGAATTCTGTCCCGTTGTCGGATCGGATAGTCTTCACAGTCAGACTTGCTATGTTTTCAATTACCAGTACATGCCTAATGATCTCATGTGGCACTTCATCTTTCGATGTCACAAACTTCACCCATGTGTATTTGGAAAAGTCATCGACAATCACCAGCGCATATCTTTTCCTTGACATTGACATAACATTAACGGGTCCAAACAAATCCATGTGAAGTAGTTGTAGGGGCTCGGTAATGCTATTCACTTGCTTATCCTTATGCGAGACTCTTTTCGATTTTTCCATCTCACATGCTTCGCAGAGTCCATCTGGAGTAAACTCCATTTGCGGCAGCCCTCTCACCAATTCTCTCCTTACGAGATTATTCATTGCTTTAAAGTTCAGGTGAGATAATCTTTTATGCCATAGCCAACTTTCATCAGCAGAAGCCTTGTTGTAGAAACACGTGACTTCGGACTGATCAGCAGAATTCATGTCGGCTATGAACAAATTTGACTTCCTTACTCCTTTGAGAGCAAGGCTTCAATCCTTTTTGCTTCGAATCGAACATTCATGCTTCCCAAAGTTGACGTCAAAACCCCTGTCGGTGAACTGACTAATGCTGAGAAGATTATGTCGCAATCCTTCCACAAAAGACACGTCCTCAATGATAACATTTCCACAAACAATCTTGCCATATCCCCGGGTGTAACCTTTGCTGTTATCTCCAAAAGTAACCACAGAGCCGGCTCTCAACACCAAATCTGTTAGCAGGGACTTATCGCCGGTCATATGCCTTGATGCTCCACTGTTCAACACCCATATGACTTTACTCTTTTCCTGTTCACTGCCCTGCAAATCCAGAAAGGTTAGGCGTTCTTCGGAACCCAATGATGTTTGGGCCCGTCATCAATAATTTTCTTTTTCTTTTCAGATACAGAAGGCTTTGCCTTGTTGCCATCAGGGGCATTCATCTTGACTTTGTCTTTTCCCTTGTCAACCTTGACTGGTTTGTCAGGTTTGGGAGTAGACTGGTCACTCCTAACTTTAGGAGGACTTGAAGTCTTAGCCTTTGACCCAACATGCTTTTTCTTACCACTACTAAATGTATTTTCAACAGATGCACTAGCAGTATTCATCAAATTAAAATAAACATGCATGATGTTTACAACACATGGCATACAATTAGGATTATTGCATTTGGCATGATTTGCATACATGTTAGGCAAAACAGTAGTTGAAGGCATGGTATTACAACCAACAGGTTTTTCTTCCTCTACATAAGACGGGCAATAGTAAGACAAATGATCAGTTTGATTACAGATATAGCATGCTTTCCTAGCTCGTGTAGATGTAGATACAGATACAGGTTCAGTTTTAACTGCCTTTACAGGTGTTTTCATTTGGTCTGACCCTGCTACCCATTGTTTATATGACACCGTCTTAGCCTCCTTGGTTCCTACACCTCTCTTAGCATAAGCAATCTTACTCGCTCTCTTAGAAGTTATAGGTTCTACTACTTTTTCTTCTGAATCTTTTTCCATTTTAATCTCATGTTCAATTTTAATAGCAACAGGATCTACGATCCTAGGCTCAAACTGCTTAAAGATAGGTTTTCTAATATCCACTAGAACCTCAGGCACATCTTCTTTGACTAACACTGGCTCTAACAACTCAGCAGCCCTATTTTTCTTTTTCTGTGTGTAGTCAAGTCCTATGTTTACTTTTTCATTTTTACTCTTGCCTGCCAGTTTCATGTACATGTCCCTTTCTACGAAAACTTTATTAGCTGCTTCTTTAAAAGATTGACATGTTATTTTAAGCTCAGCTAATTCATTTTTAAGTTCTTCGTTAAGGTCTTCCGTAATCTTAAGCTTGTGTTCTAAAACGTCTACCTGATTCATTAACTGCCTTTCCGTACTTTTTCTTGATTCTAATTCCTCTACCCTGGCCTCAAAAAGTCTATTTTTAAGGGAGAGTTTAGCATTTTCATCATTTATAGCGATTAGATTCAGTTGGAGATTGTAAATGTCTTTAGTCATGGCAGCTAATTCATTTTGGTACTCAGAAATAGACATTTCATTTACGGTTAGAATTGGTACCTCTGATTGTTCTGAAGATTTTGCCATTAAAGCGAAGTTGCATAGCTCCTGATCTTCATCTTCATCAGACTCGTCCCAGCCCTTCCTTTCAGTCACAACATACGCCCGGCTTCCCTACTGTTGCTTGCTAACCAAGGCATCATATTTCTTTTTCAGATCAGCATAGGATTCCTTGGGATGAACGTACTTGGGCTTCTTGCACTCTGTTGCAAAGTGCCCCAATTCATTGCAGTTGTAGCATCTGAACTTGTTCTTGTCTACCAGGTTAGGTCTGTAGCCACTACCAGATGTGCTACCTCGACCGCTGTAACTTCCCCGACCACTTATACTACTGCCTCTGCCTCTGCTGCTGCTGCTGTAACTTCGGCTGAAAGAACTACCAAATTGTCCTTTACCTCTTCTTGACTTCCTAAAGCTGATATGAGCAAATTCTCGAGCAATACAAGCATATGACTTGTCTTCTAATTTGTCCAGCTCTTCAAGGGTATAGTATTCATCCTCACTTTCTTCGGATGGATCTTCAATGTCTAATACCACCCTTTCAAGATTAGCATTTTTCAATGAGACAGCTGCAAGTGCCTTTACAGCAGACTCTTCAGCTACAAGTCCAGGCCCACTTACCGCTTTGTATTCTCCACTATTGTAGGATCTTCTTTTGTCATTTTGTTCCTGCTCCAGCTCGTAGGTCTTTAAAACACCATACAGCTTTTCGAGAGAAGTATTTTTCAAGTCTCTTGACTCTCGAATGGCAGTGATCCTGTGTTCCAGATGTTTAGGCAAATTCAAGAGAAACTTGATATTTGAATCTGCCAGTGGAGAGACTTTATCTCTTATACTCAGCTCGATAAGCAATTTACTATAACGTTTGTAAACATCCGCTACATTTTCTCCTCGTTCGCATCTGAACGATTCATATTCAGATATCAGAATGCGCTTGTGATTATCTCTAACTTCCTCGGTCCCCTCCATCACTATAGCCAGTTTATCCCACATGGCTTTAGCTGTTTTTAATCCCTTTATCTGAACATAGTACTCTGAGTTTAGGGATTCAATTATGACGTTGCGTAACGACGCATCCATACCAACCAATTCTTTATCTGCGTCTGAAAACTCCATTTCCTCTTTAGGAACAGACCGGGATGGTATTAGTATCCCTCCTTCCATTCGCTCTGGCTCAATTTTCATAGGTATGTATGGACCGTTCTCCAATATTCTCAAGTATACCTTGTTTATTGATTCAAGGTAAGCTTTCATCCTTCCGGTCCATTCGTCATAATGTTGTGTATCAAACGGAGGTATCTTAAATCTGTGTGCGGTGGCCATTTTAATAAAGTTTAAAATTAAGATAATACACTTTTCAAATTACAATAAATTGTATTTACTTGAAAAATTGATTATCTCACTTTAAATATCCAACACTTAATATCCAATGGGTTTTGCACTTAAGATTCAAGCAAGTTAGTTCTAATCACAGAAACAGTAGTAGGGTCTACCAGTTTTTCAAGTCCAAACAAAAAAAAAAAATTGTCCACTTTCTAGTTGACAGAAGTTCGAATATTTCCTTTTTGTTCAGTCAAACAGTTGATTAAAGTTCCCTAGTCAACTAATCAAATATTCTTTTATAAGCATATTTTTGACCACAAGAAAACCCACAAAGCTCTAAAGTACAACGTTTTGGAATGTTGTACAAATATTCCTTACACCATGACTCAGAACTTTTTAGATCTATGAATTTTTCAAGAAGAATCAAATAAAAACTTTCGGCACAAACTTCAAGAAAAATTGGATCTGGGATTTTCAAGAACCAACTCAAACAACACAGTAGGATCTCTGTTAGATGTGTTTAACAGGAGCTCTGATACCAATTGTTAGGTCCAAAGTGTTATAGAGGGGGGGGGGGTGAATACAACTTTTTAATAGTAATGAGAGAATATACAAATATGCAGGTAATAAATGATGACACAGAATTTCAAGAATATATCTTTATATTCATTGAAAGATTTGCTACAACATTCATAAAAGCATCATGATCAGTTGAACAATAAATACAACAATTAAAGCTAGATTCAACTGACCCTCTCTCTCACTATTATTTTTCAGTAAATGCTCTCTCTTGAAATATATATTTGAAAATACAGAGATGGACTAAAGTCTCTTTACAAATAAAAACAAAGTGCTGCTTTTATAATGTCGTGTAGTCTTGATCCTGTCCTTTTTGTGTACGTGGCCCAATCAGGACTCGTTAACAAAAAGTACTTTCCCAACCACTCTAGATCAACCGTTCACAATAAGCCACTTGTCCCTTAAACATTAAATGCCACATATCGACCCGCATCTCGATCTCGGCCTGGACCCATCTCGATCTCGATCTGTGAAAATCTCGATCTCGATCTATGAAAATCTCGATCTATGAGAATCTCGATCTTGATCTGTGAGAATCTCGATCTCGATCTCGATCTGCCGTGGATCGAGATTTGCCTTGCAATGTATATCTTTAATTATTAATCTCGATCCGCATCTCGATCTGCTGTGGATCGACATTTGCCTTAGCAAATATGCACTCATCGAATGTTGACTTTCTTTAGTGACTAATTGTGGATTAACCTTTATGAGCAAGTTTCCCTAGCTTCTTCAATTCCTTTTCTTCACTCAACTCAAATGAGATCTTCTATTACTGACATGAACTTGCCTCCAATGTCCCGACACTTGATGCAATGGTCTGGTTCATAAGTGACTAGTCTTGTAGGGGTTCTTGCTTCTGAATGTCAGGTCTCATTTGTTGATTAACCTTTACATTATCCAGTTGTTGAGATACATCACATGAAATCACTTTGGTCTTCTTGATACTTCTTTGACATTAATTTTATTCTCCATTAGATAAGTCAGGGCATGAGCAATACTGAGATTGAACTTCTTCTCACTTAGGCATCCTTGATTAACCAAATTAGTTACTTGTAGGTACCAAGTATCATTACCATTTCTTCAGTTGATTGATTCTATGTGCTTCTTCAGTTTCCCTTGTTTTGTTGTTGTTTTATCTTTTACCTAGTTGAGTTACACAGTAATTAAGTGTTACAAGTTAGTACACCTATGCCTTTCAATTTTTGATTTCTATTTTGATTGTAATCTTGTAATTCGAATTATATTCAATTTAGATTATGATCTGATGTAATAGAATAGATTTTTCTGTTGTGTTTGTCATATGTAATTGTTTGATCAACGAAGATGCGAGAAACAGAGTTCTTCCGCTGCTATATGTTGTTTTCGTGGATGCTTCGCTTGTTAGGTCCCGAAAGTATCGTAGAAGGGGGGTTGAATACGATACTCACTAAATTAAAAAATTCTTTCGAATCTTTTGCGGATATATAATTTAGAGTTCGGTTAGTGGGTCGTGTTCAGGAGTGTTTAGGAGGTTGGCTTACTAATTTTCTATGTTAGTGATTAAACATTACAGTTCTAGAAAATTAGCAAGTAATTAAAACGAGACAGGTTTCGGGGAATAGTACTTTCATATTAATCCCTGAGGTTTTGCTACACCCAGTTAAATTAATAACTGGCTTCCAAAGAACTGATTTGTTCTTTGCTTCTACAGAGAGATAAAGCTTAATCCCTATACAATATTTGACAGTGTTTAGTACTAACTGGAATCAAGCTAACAGAGAGTGTTTTACAATAGCCCTATGTATTTGCAACATAATTAACCGACTAGATTGTTAAACTCCAGTGAAGAAGGTATGGATATGGCACTATGACATCTTCTTCTCCAGCTTCTAAAATATCTCTGTATCTCTCTGGTTGGCTGTGTGTCTTCCACAGTTCCACTTATCAAAATGAACCAGTCATTTTAATTATTATAGTGTAGACTTTCAAATCAATTAAATTGATTTGCTTCACAATTGCTTAAGTCCTTTGTTGCGCCTGAAGAGTGGTTATAGTGTGTAGGCGCCACTAACTGCTTTGTTGCGCCTTGTTATTTTGTTGCGCCTACACTCTTGTTGCAGTGTGTAGGCGCCACAAAATCCCTTAAAATTATTTCCTTGCGCCCATGAATGCTTGTTGCGCCTGTACACCTACTGCCCTGTAGAGGCGCCACTAGTTGCCTTGAAAGGTTTTGTTGAGCCTTAATCTAGGTTTGTTGCGCCTACACTCTAGCCACAGTGTGTAGGCGCCACAAATGCCTGAGACTCTTTACTTGGAGTTTTCTTGCGCCTGTGTTGAGTTTTTGTTGCGCGTGTACTCCTGTGGCCTTATTTAGGCACCACTAGATCCTTTCCTTAGACTTTTGAAGAGCCTTGATATGCTTTGTTACGCCTACACTCTACAACCCTTGTGTAGGCACCACAAATCCCTTAGTGTTGTTTCTTTGCTCTTTTGTTGCGCCCCTAGAGTACTTCAAGAGTACAATAGTCACCATATGTTGATTCTTGATTCTCCCATATTTCTGTTGTTTCCCCTCAAGATCAGAAGATAAGATTTTCTTTTTCCTGTCTAAATTCTCCCCCTAAGGATATTAACTTCTCCCAAGGATACGAACCCCTTTCTCCAAGGATCTTCCAGGATCCAGGATACGAACCCCTTTAGGAAATTAACTCTTCCGAAGGATACGAAGATAAGACTTATTAACTTCTCCTTTTTCTTGTTATAACTATAACACTATAACTTCTCCCCCTTAGTTGAGGAATGCTCCAAAGGCCTATCTTTTGAATGGTGTGACGCCCCCAGACCCGGGGTCGGAGATCCAGGTTGTCACTGTCCAATTTCCAGTATATACACACACTTGTAACCCAACAATAATAAACAACAATATAATAATCACGAAGTAACCACATGTTGTTGACCCCAACACATTATCACACACACACGAGCCATAGTCTCAGAAACGGAGTCTCATAATTTACATCATTACATCTTAACTGTTATATTGTAAAGTTGTTACAAACTTGGGGTTGCACTGCTAGCTATAGATCCTTGAGTAAACTATGCCGCAGTCAAAAGTAAATTAACGTACATCGGTTCTATATACTTACATAAGTCATATTTATAAATAAACCTGACTAGTAGAAGCTGGAAGCCTATCCTACTAAGCCTCCCTACCTCAGGTACCATAAAGCGGAATCTCTCACAGGGGGTCCTTGCCCCGGTGACCCGCTTGCGCAAGGTGCGGTGTACTCGTCTGGGCATGGTCTGCAACTGTAAGGTAGGAACAATAATAGGAAACAACAAGCAAGAATGAGCTACAAATGCTCAGCGAGTAATAGATAACAGTATAACAAGGTACTGAAACAATAACAGAGTACAATATGAAGATATCAATGAATTTGATAAACACAGGTAAAACAATACTCAAAACAACTAACCAACTCAGAGTGGATTACATTCCCGTTGACACTATCGGTAACTCAGCACCTAGGCTTTCGTTACAGTGCAACGTCAAATTCCAATTGGAGGAAACGGGCTTAATCTGGAGATTTTTCAACGCCCTATTGTACGCGATGATCAGTCGCCTTGTACAATAGAAAAACCAGTCACTTTCTCTACTAGTAGAAGGACAACCCCTTATCGGGACGTCACCCTAGGCAACACATGGGCCTTTAGTTTACGGCTGGGTCGTGCGTCACCGACCTCTTACGCAACCTTACTCCAGTCCCTGATGAATACTTAAACATTCATCAAACCCTAGAAGGAGATTTAATTGAACCTTCTAGAACAACAACAATCCACTCTAAGATTTCAATCAATAGATAAGGAAGGGAATTTAATACAACCTTCCAGAACAACAACGACAATCCATCACAGGATTTCAATCAACCGATAAGGAAGGGAATTTAATACAACCTTCCAGAACAACAACGACAATCCATCACAGGATTTCAATCAATAGATAAGGAAGGGAATTTAATACAACCTTCCAGAACAACAACGACAATCCATCACAGGATTTCAATCAACAGATAAGGAAGGGAATTTAATACAACCTTCCAGAACAACAACGACCTATTGTAAATTTCAATATCTGACAATAGCGAATTTAACAAGACAGAAACCCTTGAATCAAGGAGACTCAAGAACGCGACCGGGGAGCCGCTAATACTAGTTCAAATAGACTCCACAAAATACTATATTTTCGGAGTAAGATAATGAGCCATAAAGACACCAATACAACTGGGAGGAATATCGGAGCCGGACGTTACCTCCCGAACCTGGAGTTATCATCTCAGAATAAATACAAAATATCTGAGTCATCACTCACTATTTATTATTTAACGAAAAATAATATTTAAAGAAGTTTAGACAACTCCAGAATATTTTTAAAGAACCTATAAATATTTTATTAATATTTATGAGGCCCATACTAGTCCTCGGAAAATATTAAAAAGATTTAAAAGAATTAAAATATTTAATTCTAGTATAATCAAGATCATTTGATAGTTAAATAATCTCAAATGATTTAACATATTTAAATAATATTTAATCAATATTAAATAATATTTAAATAAACCAAAACAGGTTGGAAGTATTTAATCAGTGGATAAATACCTTTAAAATGTCCCAAAATATTTAAATAATATTTAATCAATATTAAATAATATTTAAATAATTTAAAATGTCCTGAAAGTATTTATTTAACCTTTAAATACTTTCTATATTCTTTAAATAATATTTAATAAACTAAATATTATTTAAAATAATATACCTCGACTAACCGTCGAGACACGCTAGACTACTCCCGGTCGACCATCGAGCACCAAAAAAATATACTCGACGCCAGATTCAGTTGTACAAAACTGAAGAATATACGTCCTCTAACTTTTTAAGAAGTTCAGAGAAGTCTCAGAACTAGGTTGGAAAAATCTAATTCTACTTACACGAAATAGTCTTAAACAACCTACGCATGCTTATGTCATACATAAGAATGAAAGTGACAAAGCGTCGGATACTTGCCTGTATGTTCCTGTGGAAGTAAGCTCCTCCTTGGTTTCGTCCGAGTATCTACGAATCGGAAACAAACACGTTTAGCTATACGAGCATATCTTAATCGTTCTATTAATACATACTCGTATAACTACCTTATTCATTCCAAACGACATATAATAAACAAGTCCATTAGCCCATCACATTCTTATGTCATCACACAACATTTTTCGTTGAGGTTTCGTTTTCTAGTTAGCCTCAAATGTCATTTTATAAAAAGGAAGTGGCTAAATCAAAACATTAGCATTTCCCTTAACTTTTCATTTGCAGCACTTGGATTCAAACAATTTTCATAAATCAGATTTTAGTCTTTTTAACCCAATTCTTCTTTCCAATTCTTCACACAGGTGCCTAATATTTAAAATAAAAGGCTCAAGATTTATGGAGTAGCTTAACTAGGCTGATCATCCATTCCAAGTTAATCAAAAACAGGGCAGCTGAGTTTCCTGCCTAGCCTTACTATTTTGGCCATAACTTTTAGCTCACAACTCCGTTTGACGCAAAATTAGCGCGCAAACGATCTAGAGACCGATATCTATCCAACCATATAAATAAGTCATCAATCAAGGCAGTCTAGCCCCTTCGGGTTCTATGAACAGTTAACTGGCAGAAACAAAATTTTGCATGGTTCCGTTTGTACGTTCATCGTTTCCCCTGTTTTAAACTCATTCAATTCAACTCAAACGGCTACCATATATTTTACACTACTACTTGGGAATGTACTCAAGACATCCCAAGCCCAAACACAATTTAATAACACTCCACATATTGCCAATAATTCAGCCAACCTCATCACCACTGCTAGACAGCTTTTAAAACCATTTTACTAATTCACAAACAACCAATTCACTTCATACTCTTAACACCCATAAGCCTTCATCAAATAATCATTACATTACACAACTATGACCAACAAAACAAGCATCTTTGCATATGATCATAACCACAACATAGCATGCTAAAGCCATATAATCATCATATAGCTAGGGCTTGAGTTTTAAAGCTATTCATGCTTAATAACAACTACCCATAACTCAAACAACACTTAACAAGTGCTAGCAAAGCTTAAGGATTCATAAAACAAGTGGTCAAGAATTTATTCACAATTAAAGTTACTATTCATGCTCTTGAACTTTTATGAAAATCACAAGATTCCATGGATAACTTTGCATGAAATTTTAGTATGATGAACACAAGGAGACTACCTTTCTTTTAAGCTAAATGGCAAGATAATCAAACAAGTATAGCTTGAGTTCTTGATTTTTTTCTCCTCTTTTCTCCTCACTTGGTCGACAGCTTCTCCTTGCTTTGCTAGCTTGGCTGATTTTTTTTTTCTTTGTTTTCTTTTTTTTTTGTTAATAACACTTGACCCTTGGCTTATGTAAAAGGGTAAGTCAAATCTTTGGTCAAGTCTTCATCTCCTTTGACCTTTTATAATACTACTTGCATTACTTATAATTTTAACTAAGTGCAAGTATTTGTATTATTCTTAATCCATGAAATAATAAAAATCGGTTCTTTAAATAAATCAAGGGAAATCAATTGATTTTCGTCGGTCCCGTAACGATTCGCTACGACCATTTTAATCTTTAACTCGTTCCGGCAATTCTAATAATTTGATTGCCCAACAAAACCTTATTCCATAATTATCATCCAGTACATACTTTTATTAACAAGGTTTTAAAAGTACCTGGATTTTAGGGATATTACAAATGGTTTGTCTTCCAAAGAAGGTTCTCGTATGTCATTGATCGGGAAAAATATAGTAACTTTTCTTTCAGAAGTAGCAAGTAGCAAGGGTAAGTGTTTGGCTTATGGTTTCCTCACTTCTACTACGTTCTGTTGGTGTTTACACTTAAGTGTCGAGCACTTTGAAGTGTTTCACTCTTTCTCTCCCTATCTCTCACTCAATTGTATCTCTCCCTCACTTTCACTTAAGTGTTTCTCTCTGTCACTTTCACTCTGCATTCCAAATATAGCCTTTTGTACCTGCAAGTGAAATCCGTCAATTCATACATATTCCCAACACCTGATTCATCAGAATGAACTGAATCACTATCAAGTGGAGAATTACCTCATTAAGGTGTTAAGCACTGTCTCAGCACCAGACTCAATAGCGTTTGCTAAATCACTGTCTAGTGGAGCCTCACCTCTTTGAGATGGGTTATCCCAAGATTTTAAAATCTTTTTGGGAATCCTGCCTTGTTCTATCGAGGAGTTGCCTCACACCTTCTCCGTAAACGGGAGGTGGACATTCCTTTTCAGGATCTAGAAATGTTCCTTCCAGGAGGGACGACGTAGTAGACAATGTAATGAATGGCAATTTAGAGTCTACGTTTCCCTCGTAACCCAATGACGGGAATTTTTTTTAAATGCCCTATACCTCTCACTGTGCACTTCTTGCAATGTGTACTTAGAATTTATCTATTTAGGCTTACCATCAGCGTGAGCGCCGGTGGTGTGCTTGACTCATTACAAGATGCTCTGGCTGACAAGCGAATTTCAATGGACTCACCCTGTTGAGAGAATGATTCCAGAGACAGTTTTATTGCCTTTTCAGCTCTACATCCTTTTGAGAAGATACAAATGAGCTTACAGTTACCTCAGTTTATATACTTCTTTACTTCGTTGGAGGTAGAGCTGTGGGTGCACTTCCGACTTCATCCTTATTTACTGCATCAAGTGCAGTTACTCCCTTATCAACCTCTAACTAACATGTGTTCCTGATAACTCCAGGGGTTAATATATGGAAGTGGATGAATCAGTGTTTGGTATTAAGGCCTGGGTAAGATATTGATGGGTTTTCAACCTCCTGACCAGCTTATGTAGCCACTGGGGGCTAAACGGATAAAGTCATTTAAATAAGATAAAATGTAATAATCACTTTAACATTCCAAAACATAATTTTCATCTCAAGGAGAAAGAAAAATATAAGAAGGAATGGTAAAAGATTGCATTAAAGCACTCTTAGTAAAAGAGTTTTGTCGGTTCTAAAAATTTATCATTTAAGAGCATGAAACCAATAGAAATTTTCTTTAAGATACTTATCCCATAATAAAACGCGGGAATTTACACCAAATAAGAAACTCAACTCTCTTACCAAATTTTATCTCAATAAAATGACTCTTTTCCATTAAACCTTAATACTGTACGTTTTGAAACCAGTTTTGCAAAACATCCTTATCAGATATAAGACAATGATTTTCCGACTCATAATACAATTATGATTTACATCATTTTCGTCTGCATGATAATATCCCCATCTTAAAATAAAAACATGACAATAGGGGTTGAATGTATGCGTAACATTACAGTACTAGGCCTTCAAAGCAACAATCACTGTTTTGGTACTATGAATCAATGTGAAACATACATTGAAACAAGTATTTGAAAACAAATAATTTTACAAGTGATTGATACCTCGAAGTTAAAACAATTTTTCCAAATAAAATAACAGTCACAAAGTTTCTGTCACTTTAAAAAGAAAAATTTAGAGAGAAAAATTGTTTTGAAAATATAGCATTTAAAACAAATTTTTGAGAGAGAGAGGATAAACTATTTTGAGATTTAAAAAAAGATTATCCTCAAGAAAAGTTTTTCAAAAGAAAAGAAGTTTTGAAAAAGAATTCTTAAGTTTTCTTATCTAAAACTGATAGAAAGTGAATGTATCTTTGAATAAGACATTTTGAAAAAAAAATAGACAAAAATTTCTTTTAAATACATTCAGGAATATAAATCAGTTAAAGAAAGAAAACTAAATATACTAATACTAACGGCTTTTTCAAAAACCAATATTTACTTAGTATAAGGACTAAGCAAATCCATTAGTATCAATATATCATAATTATTTTGTAATAAAATATTATTCAATTATCACAAAGTAATAAAAGATAATAATTATACTACAAATAATTATGCTTTGAATTTATTTTAATTTACTTAAATCATGGAACAGAAATTTCACTGAATTATTTTATATCATCATGATTTAAACAAATCAAAATAAATTAAATATTTATGTTGTACTAAGCAATTGTCAATCACATGTATATATATCAACTAAACATGGCAATCATTCAGTAGAACAATAAGCATTGTTATATATTTTTATTATTAGTGATTTCAAATAGACATTATGTTGTATTATCACTAATATTAAAAATATCACAATTAATTGCACGGAAATATTAACAAAATATCATTTAGATATTTATCAATAATTTCAAAACGCAAGAAATTATGCTTCTTATATTTTATCAAATTAAAATTATGAAACTAATAAACATTGAATTGTTTCAATCCATAATTTTAATAAGATAAAAAAAATTCGCTAAATACTAAAATATTCATTGGATTGAATATTAGCATCTAACTTCCTACTCTATATCTAATAATTGTCATTCAAACATATTATAATTATACTCATAACAATTATTAATGATATACGTAAACTCGAGGTTATAATTGAAAAAAGAATTCACAAGTCCTTTAAATATAGGCATTTAATACTTGTGATCCTAATTGTAACTCCTCGCAACTAAACTTAATTTTAGAAATATTTTCTAGGTATATAAAATATTGAGAATTTTATACACATAACTTAGAAAATACTTCATCTTCCAATATTAGTGAGTTTTAAAATATACATTAATTATTTAGAACAGAAATTCTAAATACCGTCACTAATATCAAAAGTATCACAATTATTTATAAGAGAATATTTAAGAATATCAGAGCAATTAAGTAAGATATCATTGACTAATACTCATCAAATATTTAACATACAAATAATTATGCTTCTTACTTATGCTAAGTAATTTAACTACCACTTATGCATAATACATTGTAAGCATGATAATTAAACTAATAGCAAAAAGTATGAGGTTCTGGATTTCAAATAAATTCACAGGTCCTTTAAATATTGAAAATTTAATACTTGTGAGCTCATTTGAGAATTCCTTGTAGATGAGATTTTCAATAAATATGCATATAAATAATTTCCCAAGTTTACTAACCAACTTAGATAAAATAAATTCATCAAGTTATTTAGCAAAAATCTGCAAGTTATTCGACTACGGACAATCTCGAAAGAAATGATACCTGATGTCCATGCACTTGTTCCTTAAGTGGTGTGGAGAGATCAACAGAGTTGTTGGGGTTGACAGCTTCTAGGAATGACTTCCCTGTCTTTCTTACAACCTGCATTATCTATATCTTTATAGCCAATTAGGTTAAACCAAGTATCTTTAGGGTACCTGATTCTTAGAATTGGTGATCCCCTAAGATATCTAAAAATTCATATCTTAGCTATAAGATAAGATTCTCTAGTATCCACTTGGAAACTTGCATATAGGCATATCGAGAATAAAATATATGGTCTTTATGCACTTGAATAAGTACTGAGCTAATCATACCTCTATACCTTGTCACTTCAGTTCATATACCTGATTTGCCCTGATCAAGCTTAGTGGTCTGTTGGAAAGAAGTCTTAGTAGGTCTAGAATCTTCCAAACTGCGCATCTTCAAAAGATCCTTGACTTACTTCAATTGCCCTCATTCTTTCAAATTAATTATAATCCAGAAAGAATTGCAACTCTTTCAACATGCTGATTTTGTACCTACTCTACATTTAACTTAGCAAAAATATATCTTGCCAAATTTTCGTTAGAAGACCCACATATAATATACTCAAGGTATACTAGCACATATATATGACATTGTGTGTGCCTTGCATTCTAGAGAGATATATGTGTATAACTTACTCTAATGTAAAAACTTTTTTAACTAATTAACAATTAGAGTGTCATACCATGTCCTTGACGTTTTGCTTGAATCCCTACCTCCGTCATAGAAGAGTTTGCGAAGAGAATGATATACAAATTCCAATGGATTTGCAACTTCAAAGTCCAGGAAATGTTGTACATCAACTTCAACTTCTAGTTCACCATTCAAGAGTGCACTTGTTCACATTCATCTGATAGATCTTCATGCTTGAATGCTCCACATGTGCTAGGGATGTCCTGTTATTAGGTCCTCATCTTGTTTGGTCCTAATTGTTGGTTCCCAAAGGATCAAGTCTCGTCACTGGTGCTTACTACTTGATCTTGAAAGTCCCAAAGATTCTGTTTCCATCATCATCGATACCTTCAACTTTAAAGTAACCTATAGCAACCAGTTTGGCTTTGTCCCTCATAACAATGCCAATAGTCATCCAGTTTCTGTGAACCCTTACTGTACCAATTTTAGCTTCGACTTTAGTTGTCTGGGTTCCAGCTTCATTTGTTTCTGCCTTCGAACTGATTGAGATCATTTTGCATTGCAATCACCCAATCTGGATCAATCAGTGCTTCTCTAGATACAATTGTTGGTTGTTGACAATTGCTCTTTCCCAAGAGTAACTATTTACTTTGCATAGCACTTCTAGCCTTTACACAAGAGTTCGGATCACTAAGAACTAGACTTCAGGATTGAATTTGACTTCAATCCTTTTGTCTTGGCAGAAATGTTCTTAATGTAATTGAAAGGCAGAGTGTCTAAACTTGTAACACTATAACTTATGTAACTCAACTAAAGAAAAGATACTTAACCCGAAGACAATCAAGAACGAGAAGTCACAAAGAAATCAATACAAATGAAGACAAAGTAATTGATACATTTCAACATGTTAAATATGATCAAACAAAGAAGAAATCATTGGAAGAAGTTCAAGTCAAAGTTGTTCATGCCCCAGTGATTTGTGACTCAAAGAATCAAGATCATAACTATCAGTATCAATAAGACTAATTGATTTCAAGTGAAGAAGAAGGAAAGCAATTGTTGGAAAGCCACATTTCTAGTTGAACATGGTAATCTATTCAGAAGCAAGAACCCTATCAAGACTAGTCACTTATGAACCAGACCATTGCATCAAGTGTCAGGACATTGATAGCAAGTTTATGTCAGTAGTAGAGATCCATGTTCAAGAGCTTGTTGAAGAAAATAGAAGACAAGAAGAAATCACAAGTTCAAGATGTTGCATTTAAGTTTCAAGTTGAAGCCCAGAATTTCTCTAACTACTTACAAGGGAACCTATGTAGAAATTCCTATCTAGAAATTCTGGATAAGTTTCTACTTAGAGCCAAGTAGAAATTCTGGAGGTGAAAATATTTTCTAAGTACTCAGGCAGGAAGCTATCTCGAATTTCCTATGTAGAAATTCTCAAGTCGAATTTTCTATGTAGAAATTCCCAAGTCGAATTTCTTATGTAGAAATTCTACTTAAAAGTTCGAGATAGAGCCAAGTAGAAATTCCTATGTAAAAATTCTATTTAAGTTCGAGATAGAGCCAAGTAGAAATTCCTATGTAGAAATTCTACTTAAGTTCGAGTTAGAGCCAAGTAGAATTTCCTATGTAGAAATTCTACATAGAGGACAGTTTCAACATGACACATGGCATCATCTGGTTGGCAGATTTCCAAGCTTTCAAGGCAAGATAAGATTCACGTGGACAACATTGGGCCATTCATATCTTATCTTTTGAAGACTACAAGTCATAGATTACAAGTAGTATAAATAGAAGTACCTGTGTAACTTTTCTGATAGAGCAATATTCGAGAGAAACACTTGTAAAAGAGAGAGAGTATATTCACAGAGCTTAGTATCATTTACTACCCTCTTTACTTCTGTTGTACTATTGTAATGAATGTTGTAGCAACCCTTTCAAGTTATATATAAGACATATATTCCTTGAATCATTGTGTTCATTTATTACATGGTATTTACTGCTTCATAAAATCGAAAAGTTGTATTCACCACCCCTCTACAACACATTTGGACCTAACAATTGGTATCAAAGATTAATGTTTGACAAACAAAACATAGATCCTTGTGTTTGGTAAAAGATTAGTGAGTTTTCATTTCCATATATAATTTTCGAGTTTTACTTGAAAAGTGTGCTTCAATTATTTTCTCAGTGAAAACTCGTACCAAAAATTATTTAAATACTCCAGGTGTGATTATTTAGATTGGGTGGATTTTAGATAATTTTTGTGAATTAATCTGGGTACTTTGGTTTGTGGTGTTCTTCACGTGTTCATCACTGTTCTTGATAAAGAAGACAAAACCAGCAACTTTTGATCTCCTTTTCAAAAAGACAAAAAGTGAAAAAGGTGTTATTGGCTTTTGATTGGACAACATACTCACTGGACAAAAAGAATTTACAGAAGACTCCTTACCTATCACGTGGGTGTTAGGTGAGTTAGGTGAGATAAGTCACAAAAGTCAAAAAGTGTGAAAGTGACCTGCAACAAATTTTTTCCAAGTACAAAAGTTCTACATAGAATATCTACTTGAGAATTTCTACTTAGAAATTTCGAATTGAACAGAATTTCTACATAGAAATTTTGACTTGACAGTTTCTACTTGGTGAAATTTCGACTTAGGCAAAAGTTCTACATAGCCTAGTCTTGGGTACTTCGAATTTTTTTTTGGTGACCAGTTTTTGAACTTTGATTTATTTTGAGATAATTCAATTTTCTTTTAATTACTACTCAAGTAATAAGAAAAGTTTATTATCTCTACTTTAAATCTACATTAAGATGGCACCTAAAAATCAATTCAAGATTCCATTGTTCGACCGAGATCACTACGAAGAGTGGGTGTTGAGAATGAAATTATACCTTGAGTCCATTAATCCTGAATATTTGGAAATCCTTGACAAAGGTAAATTTGTTCCAATGGTGGTTGTTCCTGAGCATATGGAAGGAGATGTGGTTGTACCACAACGGTCTGAGCCTAAAAAGGCAGCAGACTTTTCAGATGCTGACAAGGAACAGATAGCCTTCGATACATCCGTTCGACAAACCTTGGTGGAATCCCTAGATCATGAGATGTTTAATGTAGTTAAAGGACTAACTACAACCAAGAAGATTTGGGATAAGATAGAGGTCGTCATGGAAGGTACCGCAGAGGTCAGAAGTAACAAGACACTCATACTCAAGATGGGGTATGACACTTTCAGAATAAGAAAAGGAGAAAGCATAACAGATGTCTATCTAAGATTCAGTCAGTTGGTGTTGGATCTGAATCTGAGAGGTATAACTCTCCCCATGGTTGAAGTCAACACGAGATATCTAAGGAACCAGCCAAAGAGCATTGAGCATAGAGTCTACGCTGTAAGAGAAACCAGAGATTTGCATACAACTTCTCTGGAAGAATATTATGGAATTCCAAAGACCTATGAGCTGGAGATCAAGCATGGGACAATGATTCAAGAGGAAAGGAAGTTGCATCAGGATTAGTTGCTGATGAGGAAGAGTCTAAAAAGGCTATAGTTGCAGAAAAACCTAGATCATCACCTGCATCACATCAAGTTGATAATGATGATGAGTGCACATCCAATAGTGATGATGACTACTTCACCCAAGAAGAGTTGGACAACATGGATGATAGTGTCGTGGCATACATGGCAAGGAAGTTCAGCAATATAAGATTCAGAAAGAGTAACCGACCGCAGAGAAAATCTTCATCTTTCTATCGGGTTACTAAGGGTGGTGGTAGTTCTTCAGGTTACAAAGGGAAAGGCAAGAGTACCAGCTACAAATCTCCTTTGGATTTCAAAATGAAGTTCAAATGCTATAACTGTGGTGAAGCTGGACATTTTGCTACCGACTGCAAGAAGCCGAAACAGACTTATCCAAAAGAGACTTATGAAGCCCTCAAAAGCAAGTACGAAGCCCTGGTGAAGGAAAGACATGGAAAGAAAGCTTTAGTTGTTACAGAAGGCAGAGCTTGGGATGATTCAGATGAGGAAGAAGTTATTCATGTAAACTTTGCCCTCATGGCTGAGACATCAGATGAACCAGAGGTACCAGTTCTAACCCTTAAGGAAGAAATGTCTATTGATGATTATAAGGTCCAGAACGGGGCTCTTAGCGAAGAGATCTATATGTTGTGCAAAAGCCTAAACACTTCTCAAAAGGAATAGAAAACGCTTATTGCCAAATGCAGAATGCTTGAGGCAAAAATGGAAGAGTTAGAGGCTGCTTGCACTGTAGATACTTCCCTAAGAGACTCTATTAAATCTTTGGAACACAAGCTCAACCTTAAAAATGAAATAGAAGCATGTCTTAGGAATAAACTAGCTGAGTTAGAAACTAAATGCGAAGCTTATAAACTAGCAGCTAGTAAGGTGAATGTTGACGGTGAAACATTTAAGAAGATAACTGGAGTTGGTGTAGGACTTGACTATTCTAACTTATCTAAGAAGGAAGGAAAAAGACCTATAGACACTAGTTCTAGTAAGACCAAAACTGAAATACCTACTTTTCTTAAATCAGCTGTCAAACCCATCTTTAAACACTTCGTTCCTCAAGAAGAAGAAGAGACTGAATTATTAGTTAGATATGAAATTGAAATGGAACAACGCAAGAAAGAACAACCTGTAACTCCTATTAAATCAGTTAAAATCAAATCCCCTAGAGAAGAATCTAGACAAGGATTAGGAGCTAAGGCTGTTAAACAACAGAGTAAAAAAGAAAAAGGCATTAAAGAGGTTAAGGCAGAACTTATAAAGAAAAGGTGTTATCACTGTAAATCTACCAAACATCTTTCTTATGCATGCAAATCTAACATGAATGTTCCTGTTGCACATGCCATGCCTGTACCACACACAATGAATAACATGCATATGAATCATGCACAATGTGGTCAACCTAATTGTATGCCATGCACTTTTAACGTCATGCAAACGTTTGTGAATTTGATGAATGCAACTAGCCAAACATGTCTAAATTCTTCTGCTAGTTCTAATGTCAAAAAGAAGCATGTAAGAGCTAAGATTGCCAGTCCTCCTAAAGTTAGGAGTGACAAGCCTTCTCCTAAGATTGATAAATCTGTCAAGTCTGAAAAAGGAAAAGACAAAGTCGAAAGCTCTAGTAATGTTAAAAAAGGTGCATCTCCTGTTGTTAAAACTGATAATTCTCGATCTTATAGAAAAGCCGGGCCCAATCAAACTTGGGTTCTGAAGAACGCCTAATCAATCTGTCATTGCAGGGCATTAAGCGAAACATAAATAAAGTTATATGGGAGCTAGACAGTGGAGCATTGAGGCATATGACAGGAAACAAGTCCCTGCTTACAGAGTTGGTTATGAAGGGTGGCCCTTATGTCACCTTTGGAGATGACAGCATTGGTGTTACAAAGGGATATGGCAAACTGAAAACTGGTAATGTCATCATTGAAGATGTTTCCTATGTTGAAGGATTGAAACACAATCTGTTAAGTATCAGTCAATTTTATGACAAAGGATATGAAATTGTCTTCAACAAGAAAGGTGTATCAATCACTCATATTAAGGAAGGTTCGTTGGCTTTGAGAGGAGTTCGAAAGGCAGATCTGTTTTTTGCTGATATGGATTCGGCAAACTAGAATGAAGTGACCTGTTTCTACAGCAAAGCTTCAGATGATGAAAGCTGGTTATGGCATAAGAAGTTGTCTCACTTAAACTTCAAAACGATGAATGCTCTCGTAAGGCGAGAATTGGTGAGAGATCTACCTCAAATGGAGTTTGCTCCTAAAGGACTCTGTGAAGCCTGTGAAATAGGAAAGTCAAAGCAAGTGTCGCATAAGAGCAAAGAAATTTCTAGTATCACTGAGCCTCTGCAACTCCTTCATATGGATTTATTTAGCCCAGTGAATGTCCTATCGTTATCTAGCAAAAGATATGCGTTGGTAATCGTGGATGATGTAATATCCCTAAAATCCAGGTACTTTTACAACCTTGTTAATAAAAGTATGTACTGGATGATAATTATGGAATAAGGTTTTGTTGGGCAATCAAATTATTAGAATTGCCGGAACGAGTTAAAGATTAAAATGGTCGTAGCGAATCGTTACGGGACCGACGAAAATCAATTGATTTCCCTTGATTTATTTAAAGAACCGATTTTTATTATTTCATGGATTAAGAATAATACAAATACTTACACTTAGTTAAAATCATAAGTAATGCAAGTAGTATTATAAAAGGTCAAAGGAGATGAAGACTTGACCAAAGCTTTGACTTACCCTTTTACATAAGCCAAGGGTCAAGTGTTATTAACAAAAAAAAAAAACAAAGAAAAAAAAAATCAGCCAAGCTAGCAAAGCAAGGAGAAGCTCTCGGCCAAGTGAGGAGAAAAGAGGAGAAAAAAATCAAGAACTCAAGCTATACTTGTTTGATTATCTTGCCATTTAGCTTAAAAGAAAGGTAGTCTCCTTGTGTTCATCATACTAAAATTTCATGCAAAGTTATCCATGGAATCTTGTGATTTTCATAAAAGTTCAAGAGCATGAATAGTAACTTTAATTGTGAATAAATTCTTGACCACTTGTTTTATGAATCCTTAAGCTTTGCTAGCACTTGTTAAGTGTTGTTTGAGTTATGGGTAGTTGTTATTAAGCATGAATAGCTTTAAAACTCAAGCCCTAGCTATATGATGATTATATGGCTTTAGCATGCTATGTTGTGGTTATGATCATATGCAAAGATGCTTGTTTTGTTGGTCATAGTTGTGTAATGTAATGATTATTTGATGAAGGCTTATGGGTGTTAAGAGTATGAAGTGAATTGGTTGTTTGTGAATTAGTAAAATGGTTTTAAAAGCTGTCTAGCAGTGGTGATGAGGTTGGCTGAATTATTGGCAATATGTGGAGTGTTATTAAATTGTGTTTGGGCTTGGGATGTCTTGAGTACATTCCCAAGTAGTAGTGTAAAATATATGGTAGCCGTTTGAGTTGAATTGAATGAGTTTAAAACAGGGGAAACGATGAACGTACAAACGGAACCATGCAAAATTTTGTTTCTGCCAGTTAACTGTTCATAGAACCCGAAGGGTCTAGACTGACTTTATTGATGACTTCTTTATATGGTTGGATAGATATCGGTCTCTAGATCGTTTGCGCGCTAATTTTGCATCAAACGGAGTTGTGAGCTAAAAGTTATGGCCAAAATAGTAAGGCTAGGCAGGAAACTCAGCTGCCCTGTTTTTGACTAACTTGGAATGGATGATCAGCCTAGTTAAGCTACTCCATAAATCTTGAGTCTTTTATTTTAAATAATAGGCACATGTGTGAAGACTTGGAAAGAATAATTGGGTTAAAAAGATTAAAACCTGATTTATGAAAAATGTTTGAATCCAAGTGCTGCAAATGAAAAGTTAAGAAAAATGCTAATGTTTTAGTCTTAGCTATTCCTTTTATAAAATGACGTTTGAGGCTAAACTAGAAAACGAACCCTCAACGAAAAATGTCGTGTGATGACATAAGAATGTGATGGGCTAATGGACTTGTTTATTATATGTCGTTTGGAATGAATAAGGTAGTTATACGAGTATGTATTAATAGAACGATTAAGATATGCTCGTATAGCTAAACGTGTTTGTTTCCGATTCGTAGATACTCGGACGAAACCAAGGAGGAGCTTACTTCCACAGGAACATACAGGCAAGTATCCGACGCTTTGTCACTTTCATTCTGATGTATGACATAAGCATGCGTAGGTTGTTTAAGACTATTTCGTGTGAGTAGAATTAGATCTTTCCAACCTAGTTCTGAGACTCCTCTGAACTTCTTAAAAAGTTAGAGGACGTATATTCTTCAGTTTTGTACAACTGAATCTGGCGTCGAGCATATTTTTTTGGTGCTCGATGGTCGACCGGGAGTAGTCTAGCGTGTCTCGACGGTTAGTCGAGGTATATTATTTTAAATAATATTTAGTTTATTAAATATTATTTAAAGAATATAGAAAGTATTTAAAGGTTAAATAAATACTTTCAGGACATTTTAAATTATTTAAATATTATTTAATATTGATTAAATATTATTTAAATATTTTGGGACATTTTAAAGGTATTTATCCACTGATTAAATACTTCCAACCTGTTTTGGTTTATTTAAATATTATTTAATATTGATTAAATATTATTTAAATATGTTAAATCATTTGAGATTATTTAACTATCAAATGATCTTGATTATACTAGAATTAAATATTTTAATTCTTTTAAATCCTTTTAATATTTTCCGAGGACTTGTATGGGCCTCAAAAATATTAATAAAATATTTATTGGTTCTTTAAAAATATTCTGGAGTTGTCTAAACTTCTTTAAATATTATTTTTCGTTAAATAATAAATAGTGAGTGATGACTCAGATATTTTGTATTTATTCTGAGATGATAACTCCAGGTTCGGGAGGTAACGTCCGGCTCCGATATTCCTCCCAGTTGTATTGGTGTCTTTATGGCCAATTATCTTACTCCGAAAATATAGTATTTTGTGGAGTCTATTTGAACTAGTATTAGCGGCTCCCCGGTCGCGTTCTTGAGTCTCCTTGATTCAAGGGTTTCTGTCTTGTTAAATTCGCTATTGTCAGATATTGAAATCTACAATACGTTGTTGTTGTTCTGGAAGGTTGTATTAAATTCCCTTCCTTATCTGTTGATTGAAATCCTGTGATGGATTGTCGTTGTTGTTCTGGAAGGTTGTATTAAATTCCCTTCCCTATCTATTGATTGAAATCCTGTGATGGATTGTCGTTGTTGTTCTGGAAGGTTGTATTAAATTCCCTTCCTTATCTGTTGATTGAAATCCTGTGATGGATTGTCGTTGTTTTTCTGGAAGGTTGTATTAAATTCCCTTCCTTATCTATTGATTGAAATCTTAGAGTGGATTGTTGTTGTTCTAGAAGGTTTAATTAAATCTCCTTCTAGGGTTTGATGAATGTTTAAGTATTCATCAGGGACTGGAGTAAGGTTGCGTAAGAGGTCGGTGACGCACGACCCAGCCGTAAACTAAAGGCCCATGTGTTGCCTAGGGTGACGTCCCGATAAGGGGTTGTCCTTCTACTAGTAGAGAAAGTGACTGGTTTTTCTATTGTACAAGGCGACTGATCATCGCGTACAATAGGGCGTTGAAAAATCTCCAGATTAAGCCCGTTTCCTCTAATTGGAATTTGACGTTGCACTGTAACGAAAGCCTAGATGCTGAGTTACCGATAGTGTCAACGGGAATGTAATCCACTCTGAGTTGGTTGGTTGTTTTGAGTATTGTTTCACTTGCATTTATCAAATTCATTGATATCTTGATGATTATACTCTGTTATTGTTTCAGTACCTTGTTATACTGTTATCTATTACTTGCTGAGCATTTGTAGCTCATTCTTGCTTGTTGTTTCCTGTTATTGTTCCTACCTTACAGTTGCAGACCATGCCCAGACGAGTACACCGCACCTTGCGCAAGCGGGTCACCGGGGCAAGGACCCCCTATGAGAGATTCCGCTTTACGGTACCTGAGGTAGGGAGGCTTAGTAGGATAGGCTTCCAGCTTCTACTAGTCATGTTTATTTATAAATATGACTTATGTAAGTATATAGAACAGATGTAAGTTAATTTACTTTTGACTGCGGCATAGTGTACTCAAGGAGCTATAGCCAGCAGTGCAACCCCAAGTTTGTAATAACTTCATAATATAACAGTTAAGATGTAATGATGTAAATTATGAGACTCCGTTTCTGAGACTATGGCTCGTGTGTGTGTGATAAAGTGTTGGGGTCAACAGCATGTGGTTACCTTGTGATTATTATATTGTTGTTTATTATTGATGGGTTACAAGTGTGTTTATATACTGGAAATTGGACAGTGACAACCTGGATCTCCGACCCCGGGTTTGGGGGCGTCACAGAAGTGGTATCAGAGCCCTAAGTTATAGTACTCAGAAATGAGAGGTGAAAGGACGTTGCGCCTATTAAAATAAACCTAAAAGCTTTAATAAGAATAAAACCCATGAAAGGGGAACTTATTAAGATCTGGTAGTAACAAGTGGTTTTTGTATTGTAGATACCTGATCCCGAGGCGTACGAGGCCCAGCGAGATTTAGAGTTGCTGGGTGAGGATGATACTGAGGACGATGATTCGGAGGAGGTTCCGGTAGAGGCACCGGTAGAGGCACCGGTAGAGGTTCCAGTTACAGTGCCTGCCGAGATTCCAGCGGAGATACCGATAGAAATTCCTGTAGAGGCCCCAGTGCCACCTGCTGTTCCAGCACCCACCTTTCCACCCATTGACCAGGCTGGACCCTCTGGTACAGTATTTATAGATATTCCTATGGTGCCACCTCAGGTAGTGTTTCCACCCCTACCTCCCCTCAGCCCGATACCATCCGATGACGAGGGATTTGAGGAGCCTACCCCAGAGCCGGCAGAGCCAGAGGATGCTCCCCTCGATCCGCCATCACCGCCGCTAGCATCCCCTTCGCCGCCACTATCTCCACCAGCTGCCGAGGAGCCGATACCTCCCTGGGTAGTGTCTGTGCTCATGAGAGAGCTGGATGCCTCAGCTGGTCGGATTGACGAGCTCAGTCATATTGTGGACCGGATGTTGCCGGGGCCCTCTGGACCTTTGAGTGGTCTACCTAGAGTCGGTATTCCACCGAGTGGCCCTCCTACAGACGGCATTCCCCAGGACATGGAACTTGGCCTCATTGGTATCCGGATGTGGGCACGAGCATTTCAGGAGATGAGTACAACTTTGGGCGGGGGACCGATGGGAGGTGACGAGGTAGATGCGATGGTAGATAGTATGTTGGGGCAGGTCCGGGACTTGGTCCGCGGGAGATTTAGATGATGTGTATATGATGACGTAGTCTTCTAGTGCTAGACATGGCACTATATATGTATAGTGGTGCCAATTTTGAGGGATTAACTTTTGATGTATATATCAGTATTCCCATCTTGACTAGAGGATATAGTAGTTGATCAGACTTTTGGGATGTATTCGGAATCTGTGGCAAAAGATGTAACCAGAAATGATATATATATATATATATATATATATATATATATATATATGATCAGTTCTTTTCAGTTGTCGTTGATTTTGTTTTTAGTGTTATATGCACTCTTGTTTTGATACATAAATTGAATGAGAACAATTGTATAACTGTGATTATTGGATAATGTTGTAGTTGGCACTCACTACTTATGTGACTGTTCCTTTTAACGAATGTCAGAGTAATCTAGTCCGTCGGTAATTAATTGATATTGTTTGATTGTGCCAGAATCATGCCACCAAGAAGAAACACAAGTTTACACCCTGAGGCCCAGGAAGAGCCAAGTGAGCAGGGTATTCGTGAGAGTGCAGGGTATGAAGAGGATGATCATGTGAGTTCAGGTGATCTGAACATAGTCAAAATCAGGATCAGAATGAGCAGGGGGAACCCCAAGATCAAGGGGAAAATCAGAATGCAAACCCCATGAATTTATTCGTGAACTTTTTAAGGCAGCATGTCAACCCTAACCCGACTCAACCACCTCCAGCTCCCCGCAATGTGGTAGCAAATGCTTTTCATGCTTTTAAGTCCTTGAGACCGCCTGAGTTTCAAGGGAGTGCTGACCCAGTAGAGGCAAGGGCTTGGCTAAAAGAAATGGAAAAATCGTTCGAAATATTGCAAGTAGAAGAGGAACAGAAAACAGTCTTCGCCACTTACCTCCTAAAAGGGGAGGCAAATTTCTGGTGGGAAGCTAAGAAGAGTATGGAAGGGGAAGGAGTGATAGCCTGGTAGAGGTTCACTCAGTTGTTCTTGGAGAAATATTTTCCCAAGTTTATGGAAAGTCAAATGGAGTTGAAGTTTTTGGAATTAAAACAGAATAATCTGACGGTGGCTGAGTATGAAGCCAAGTTTACGGAGTTGTCCCGGTTTGTACCGGATTTTGTAAATACAGAAGAGAAGCGAGCCAGGAGATTTCAGCAAGGGCTCAAGTAGTGGATTCAGAATCGGGTGGCTATACTTGAATTGACTGATTATGACACGTTGGTACAGAAAGCCTCGATTGTAGAGGCCGGTGGTGATCAAATCCAAAGAAATAGAGAAGAAAATAAGAGAAAGGCGGAAAGCCTGAAGGGAGGATCATCATCGGGAAAGCATCCTAGCAAATCTAGTTGTGGGCCAGGATCTCAGTCTAGGAGAAGTTTCGAAACCAGGAGGGCAGACAGTGTGAGTGTCAGCCCGGGAGGCAGACAGTCCGGGGTGAGGTATTCAAACCAATCCCGACCTCCATTGCCAGATTGCCAGAAATGTGGTAAGAAGCATCTGGGCGGGTGCAGCCCAGGGAAAGTGACGTGTTATAAGTGCCATCGGGAGGGGCATTATTCTAGAGATTGTCCCCAAAGGAATATGACCTGTTTTAAGTGTGGCCAGGTAGAGCATGTGAAGAAGGACTGTCGGGTACCTGCGCCAGCCGTGTCAAAGCAAAGTGGAGTCGCCTCTAATAGGACTCCTACGGCCCGAACTTTTAACATGACTGTGAGGGATGCGGTAAAGCACACAGATGTAATTGCAGGTACACTTTTACTCAATTCCATCCATGCAAATGTTTTATTTGATTCTGGAGCAACCAAGTCTTTTATATCTCAAGATTTTGTGAATAAATGGAATTTTATAATGCAACCGCTAAGAGACTTCCTACAAGTAGAAATAGTTAATCGGGAAGTCATTCCTGTCAGTCAAATATGCGCTAACTGCGAGTTAGAAATAGAAGGACATCGATTCAGTGTTGACTTGATTCCTTTTATAATGGGAGAATTTGATGTCATATTAGGAATGGATTGGCTGGCCAGTTATGGAGCTAGCATAGATTGTAGCGGAAAGAAGGTAAGAATGAAGTTACCTAATCAGAAAGAAATAGTATTTCGAGGGCAGAGGCAGACCAAGAAGTTCTTAACCCGGATGCAAGTTAAGAGGTTGTTGCGCCAAGGGTGTGAGGCCTATATGGCCTATGTAGTAGACCAAGAAAAGAGTGTACCAGGTATAAGTGACGTACCCGTGGTTAGTGAATTTAAAGATGTGTTTCCAGAAGATCTTCCGGGGCTACCACCTGACAGAGATATAGAATTTACTATTGAATTAGCGCCAGGAACGGCACCAGTATCAAAGGCTCCTTATCGATT
The DNA here is from genome assembly GCA_028671895.1 of Oenanthe sinensis. NCBI lineage: Eukaryota > Viridiplantae > Streptophyta > Magnoliopsida > Apiales > Apiaceae > Oenanthe > Oenanthe sinensis. Next base: position 27,524,614 of record CM053799.1, on the reverse strand, counting down.
AGCCCCTGTGGAAATGAAGGAGTTAGCTACCCAACTACAGGAGTTGTTGGATAAAGGTTTGATTCGGCCAAGTGTGTCCCCATGGGGTGCACCGGTATTATTTGTTAAGAAAAAGGACGGGAGTATGAGGTTATGTATAGACTATCGAGAACTCAACAAGCTAACCATCAAGAACAAGTACCCTTTACCCAGGATCGATGATCTGTTTGACCAGCTGAAAGATGCGGTCTACTTTTCGAAGATTGATCTGAGGACTGGATACCACCAATTAAAGATCAAGTCTGGGGATGTACCAAAGACGGCATTCCGCACCAGATATGGGCATTATGAGTTTTTGGTGATGTCCTTTGGGTTAACCAACGCCCCTGCAGCCTTTATGGATTTGATGAACAGAGTTTTCAAGAAATATCTAGATAAGTTTGTGATAGTCTTCATTGATGATATCTTGATTTATTCAAGGACACCGGAAGAACATGAAGAACACTTGAGAACTGTTTTGGGAATATTGAGAAGAGAGAAGCTGTATGCTAAGTTCTCGAAGTGTGAGTTTTGGTTGAAAGAGGTGCAATTTTTGGGCCACGTATTTAGTAATAAAGGCGTGTTAGTGGACCCTGCTAAGATCGAAGCTATTTCCAACTGGGAAAGGCCGACAACGCCAACGGAAGTAAGAAGTTTTGTGGGACTAGCCGGATATTATCGGAGGTTTGTGCAGGATTTTGCCAAAATAGCTACTCCGCTGACAAGGCTTACCCGCAAGACTGAGAAGTTCGAATGGACTGATAAATGTGAAGCAAGTTTTCAAGAACTGAAGAGAAGGTTGGTTACCGCGTCAGTGTTAGCCCTACCCGATGAGAAAGGAGATTTTGTGATTTATAGTGACGCGTCGCATAAAGGGCTGGGCTGTGTATTGATGCAACATGGCAAGGTGATTGCTTATGCATCTAGACAACTGAAAGAGTATGAGATAAGGTATCCAACCCATGATCTGGAATTAGCTACGATAGTTTTTGCGTTAAAGATCTGGAGGCATTATCTTTATGGAGAGAAGTGTGAAATCTACACCGACCATAAGAGCCTTAAGTATATATTTACTCAGAAGGAATTAAACATGAGGCAGAGAAGGTGGTTGGAATTAATTAAGGATTATGATTGTTCCATCAACTATCACCCTGGGAAAGCCAATGTGGTGGCTGATGCCCTAAGTAGAAAAGAAAGGCTGAAAATGATGATTTCTTCGGAAGAGTTAGTGCGAGAATTTGAGAAGATGGAACTGGAAGTAAAATTTCCTGAGGAAGGCACGAAATTGCTAATGGAAATCCGGGTAGAGCCTGAACTAATTGAAAAGATAAGAATATGTCAAGAGAAGATGATGGAAGAAGGAAATACAAAGGTGAATGGAGATGAACGAAGGTGCGTTAAGGACGAGAAAGGAATCCTGAGATTTAATAATAGAATTTGGATTCCAGATGTCCAGGAACTAAAAGATGAAGTATTGCATGAGGCACACAACTCTAGATTTTCTATTCACCCAGGAGGTACCAAAATGTATAAAGATCTAAAGGATTATTATTGGTGGCCGAACATGAAAAGAGATATCGCAGAATGGGTAAGCAAGTGTCTGACCTGTCAGAAAGTGAAGGCAGAACACCAAAGACCCAGTGGACTGTTGCAACCTCTGGAAATTCCGGAATGGAAATGGGAGCACATTGCGATGGATTTTGTCGTAGGGCTACCAAGAACAAAAGCGAACCATGATGCCATTTGGTTAATAATAGATCGGTTAACGAAGTCAGCACATTTCCTTCCTATTAATGAGAGGTATTCAGTTGACCGATTAGTTGAGCTATATTTAAAGGAAATAGTGGTACGGCATGGTGTTCCCGTGGGAATTGTGTCTGATAGTGACCCAAGGTTCAATTCAAGATTTTGGAGAAGCTTCCAAGAATGCTTGGGAACAATACTGAATATGAGCACCGCGTATCACCCCCAAACCGATGGGCAAAGTGAGCGGACCATCCAAACAGTGGAAGATATGTTGAGAGTTTGTGCTATAGACTTCAAAGGCAGTTGGGATGATCATTTGCCGTTAATTGAGTTTGCCTACAATAACAGCTATCATGCCAGCATAGGGATGCCCCCTTACGAAGCCTTGTATGGCAGAAAGTGTCAATCTCCATTGTGTTGGGAAGAAGTAGGAGAGCGAAAGATGTTGGGACCCGAGTTGGTCCAGCAGACAAGAGAAACCATAGAGCTCATCCGGAAACGATTGATAGCCGCCCAGGACCGGCAAAGAAAGTATGCCAATCAGGCCAGGAAAGACAAAGAGTATGCGGTGGGAGACTTAGTACTTCTAAAAGTGTCCCCATGGAAAGGTTTGATGAGGTTTGGTAAGAAAGGAAAGTTAAGTCCAAGATTTATTGGACCATTTGAAATCCTAAGACGTATTGGGAAGGTAGCCTATGAGTTGGCCCTACCTCCAAACCTATAGAAAGTTCATAATATGTTTCATGTGTCAATGCTGAGGAAGTATAATGCAGATGCCAGGCATGTAATAGAGTATGAGCAGGTAGATCTGCAACCGGATCTGACCTATGTGGAACGACCGGTGGAAATTTTGGACCGAAAGGAACAAGTGCTCCGGAACAAAGTGGTCAAGCTAGTAAGAGTTATGTGGAGAAACCAGAACACTAAAGAATCCACATGGGAACTGGAAACTGCAATGCAGGAAAAGTACCCTCACCTGTTTTCAAGCTAGATTCCGAGACGGAATCCTTTTAAGGAGGGGAGACTGTAATATCCCTAAAATCCAGGTACTTTTAAAACCTTGTTAATAAAAGTATGTACTGGATGATAATTATGGAATAAGGTTTTGTTGGGCAATCAAATTATTAGAATTGCCGGAACGAGTTAAAGATTAAAATGGTCGTAGCGAATCGTTACGGGACCGACGAAAATCAATTGATTTCCCTTGATTTATTTAAAGAACCAATTTTTATTATTTCATGGATTAAGAATAATACAAATACTTGCACTTAGTTAAAATCATAAGTAATGCAAGTAGTATTATAAAAGGTCAAAGGAGATGAAGACTTGACCAAAGCTTTGACTTACCCTTTTACATAAGCCAAGGGTCAAGTGTTATTAACAAAAAGAAAAAAGAAAACAAAGAAAAAAAAATCAGCCAAGCTAGCAAAGCAAGGAGAAGCTCTCGGCCAAGTGAGGAGAAAAGAGGAGAAAAAAATCAAGAACTCAAGCTATACTTGTTTGATTATCTTGCCATTTAGCTTAAAAGAAAGGTAGTCTCCTTGTGTTCATCATACTAAAATTTCATGCAAAGTTATCCATGGAATCTTGTGATTTTCATAAAAGTTCAAGAGCATGAATAGTAACTTTAATTGTGAATAAATTCTTGACCACTTGTTTTATGAATCCTTAAGCTTTGCTAGCACTTGTTAAGTGTTGTTGGAGTTATGGGTAGTTGTTATTAAGCATGAATAGCTTTAAAACTCAAGCCCTAGCTATATGATGATTATATGGCTTTAGCATGCTATGTTGTGGTTATGATCATATGCAAAGATGCTTGTTTTGTTGGTCATAGTTGTGTAATGTAATGATTATTTGATGAAGGCTTATGGGTGTTAAGAGTATGAAGTGAATTGGTTGTTTGTGAATTAGTAAAATGGTTTTAAAAGCTGTCTAGCAGTGGTGATGAGGTTGGCTGAATTATTGGCAATATGTGGAGTGTTATTAAATTGTGTTTGGGCTTGGGATGTCTTGAGTACATTCCCAAGTAGTAGTGTAAAATATATGGTAGCCGTTTGAGTTGAATTGAATGAGTTTAAAATAGGGGAAACGATGAACGTACAAACGGAACCATGCAAAATTTTGTTTCTGCCAGTTAACTGTTCATAGAACCCGAAGGGTCTAGACTGACTTTATTGATGACTTCTTTATATGGTTGGATAGATATCGGTCTCTAGATCATTTGCACGCTAATTTTGCGTCAAACGGAGTTGTGAGCTAAAAGTTATGGCCAAAATAGTAAGGCTAGGCAGGAAACTCAGCTGCCCTGTTTTTGACTAACTTGGAATGGATGATCAGCCTAGTTAAGCTACTCCATAAATCTTGAGTCTTTTATTTTAAATAATAGGCACATGTGTGAAGACTTGGAAAGAAGAATTGGGTTAAAAAGATTAAAACCTGATTTATGAAAAATGTTTGAATCCAAGTGCTGCAAATGAAAAGTTAAGGAAAATGCTAATGTTGTAGTCTTAGCTATTCCTTTTATAAAATGACGTTTGAGGCTAAACTAGAAAACGAAACCTCAACGAAAAATGTCGTGTGATGACATAAGAATGTGATGGGCTAATGGACTTGTTTATTATATGTCGTTTGGAATGAATAAGGTAGTTATACGAGTATGTATTAATAGAACGATTAAGATATGCTCGTATAGCTAAACGTGTTTGTTTCCGATTCGTAGATACTCGGACGAAACCAAGGAGGAGCTTACTTCCACAGGAACATACAGGCAAGTATCCGACGCTTTGTCACTTTCATTCTGATGTATGACATAAGCATGCGTAGGTTGTTTAAGACTATTTCGTGTGAGTATAATTAGATCTTTCCAACCTAGTTCTGAGACTCCTCTGAACTTCTTAAAAAGTTAGAGGACATATATTCTTCAGTTTTGTACAACTGAATCTGGCGTCGAGCATATTTTTTTGGTTCTCGATGGTCGACCGGGAGTAGTCTAGCGTGTCTCGACGGTTAGTCGAGGTATATTATTTTAAATAATATTTAGTTTATTAAATATTATTTAAAGAATATAGAAAGTATTTAAAGGTTAAATAAATACTTTCAGGATATTTTAAATTATTTAAATATTATTTAATATTGATTAAATATTATTTAAATATTTTGGGACATTTTAAAGGTATTTATCCACTGAGTAAATACTTCCAACCTGTTTTGGTTTATTTAAATATTATTTAATATTGATTAAATATTATTTAAATATGTTAAATCATTTGAGATTATTTAACTATCAAATGATCTTGATTATACTAGAATTAAATATTTTAATTCTTTTAAATCCTTTTAATATTTTCTGAGGACTAGTATGGGCCTCATAAATATTAATAAAATATTTATTGGTTCTTTAAAAATATTCTAGAGTTGTCTAAACTTCTTTAAATATTATTTTTCGTTAAATAATAAATAGTGAGTGATGACTCAGATATTTTGTATTTATTCTGAGATGATAACTCCAGGTTCGGGAGGTAACGTCCGGCTCCGATATTCCTCCCAGTTGTATTGGTGTCTTTATGGCCCATTATCTTACTCCGAAAATATAGTATTTTGTGGAGTCTATTTGAACTAGTATTAGCGGCTCCCCGGTCGCGTTCTTGAGTCTCCTTGATTCAAGGGTTTCTGTCTTGTTAAATTCGCTATTGTCAGATATTGAAATCTACAATATGTCGTTGTTGTTCTGGAAGGTTGTATTAAATTCCCTTCCTTATCTGTTGATTGAAATCCTGTGATGGATTGTCGTTGTTGTTCTGGAAGGTTGTATTAAATTCCCTTCCTTATCTATTGATTGAAATCCTGTGATGGATTGTCGTTGTTGTTCTGGAAGGTTGTATTAAATTCCCTTCCTTATCTGTTGATTGAAATCCTGTGATGGATTGTCGTTGTTGTTCTGGAAGGTTGTATTAAATTCCCTTCCTTATCTATTGATTGAAATCTTAGAGTGGATTGTTGTTATTCTAGAAGGTTCAATTAAATCTCCTTCTAGGGTTTGATGAATGTTTAAGTATTCATCAGGGACTGGAGTAAGGTTGTGTAAGAGGTCGGTGACGCACGACCCAGCCGTAAACTAAAGGCCCATGTGTTGCCTAGGGTGACGTCCCGATAAGGGGTTGTCCTTCTACTAGTAGAGAAAGTGACTGGTTTTTCTATTGTACAAGGCGACTGATCATCGCGTACAATAGGGCGTTGAAAAATCTCTAGATTAAGCCCGTTTCCTCCAATTGGAATTTGATGTTGCACTGTAACGAAAGCCTAGGTGCTGAGTTACCGATAGTGTCAACGGGAATGTAATCCACTCTGAGTTGGTTGGTTGTTTTGAGTATTGTTTCACTTGCATTTATCAAATTCATTGATATCTTGATGATTATACTCTGTTATTGTTTCAGTACCTTGTTATACTGTTATCTATTACTTGCTGAGCATTTGTAGCTCATTCTTGCTTGTTGTTTCCTGTTATTGTTCCTACCTTACAGTTGCAGACCATGCCCAGACGAGTACACCGCACCTTGCGCAAGCGGGTCACCGGGGCAAGGACCCCCTATGAGAGATTCCGCTTTACGGTACCTGAGGTAGGCAGGCTTAGTAGGATAGGCTTCCAGCTTCTACTAGTCAGGTTTATTTATAAATATGACTTATGTAAGTATATAGAACAGATGTAAGTTAATTTACTTTTGACTGCGGCATAGTGTACTCAAGGAGCTATAGCCAGCAGTGCAACCCCAAGTTTGTAATAACTTTATAATATAACAGTTAAGATGTAATGATGTAAATTATGAGACTCCGTTTCTGAGACTATGGCTCGTGTGTGTGTGATAAAGTGTTGGGGTCAACAGCATGTGGTTACCTTGTGATTATTATATTGTTGTTTATTATTGATGGGTTACAAGTGTGTGTATATACTGGAAATTGGACAGTGACAACCTGGATCTCCGACCCCGGGTCTGGGGGCGTCACAGATGACTTCTCCAAGTATACATGGGTATTGTTCGTAATGACAAAAGACGAAGTACCTTTCCAAATCATTGATCACATCACTGAGATTGAAAATGTTTCAACACTCACTGTGAAGACGATTAGATCAGACAATGGCACATAATTTAAAAATGCAATACTGAATGATTTCTGTGTTTCTAAGGGAATATGTCATCAGTATTCAGCCCCGAGAACTCCATAGCAAAATGGAGTAGTTGAAAGGAAGCACAGAACATTGGTTGAAGCAGCATGAACTTTGTTGTATGAATCGAAACTTCCTCTATACTTTTGGGCTGAAGCAGTGAGTACAGTGTGTTACACTCAGAATAGAACCTTGATAATAAAAGATAAAGAAAAGACACCATGTGAACTAATGAATAACAGAAGACCAACAATCAAGTACTTTCATGTCTTTGGAGCTAAATGCTATGTACTTATAGACGATGCAAATTTAGGCAAATTTAAAGCAAAAGCACGTGAAGGGATATTTGTTGGTTATTCTACAAATACGGTGGCAGCTTATCGGGTATTCTTAGTGAATGATCGGAAAGTGATTGAAAGCTACAATATCAGATTCGACGATACCAAACTCCCATCAATTTCTAAAGACAATAGTGAACCTGAGTCCCTAAAATTTCAGAATCTGGACTTGGATGAAGTTGAGGATGAACCTGAGTTAGTTGTTACTTCAAATATACCAAGTGTTCGTGAAGAAATACCTGTTAAGTCTAGTGGACAATCAAATTCTACGAGATCAGGAGATACTTCTTCTTCACGTACTGACAATAACTCAGGGGGAGTAAATAGCAGCTCAAGAACAGGTGATCAAGACTCGAGGAGAAATGACACTAGTTCTGTAGGAGCTGATACTAACTCAGGGGGAGTTAGTAGAAATAATACAAGTAGTCAGCACAATAATTCAGAAAATCAAGCTGAATCATCAAGACAATTACCAAGAGAACGGGTATGGAGTAGAGACCATCCGTTTGAATTAATTATTGGTGATCCGGATGCTGGTGTGACTACTAGAAGAACTACAAGAGCTGACTTGGCTAATATCTGCTTGTACTCTAGGTTCTTGTCCAAACTGGAACCTAAAGAAATAGAAGAAGCTCTTGGTCATGCTGATTGGGTGATTGCAATGCAAGAGGAGCTCAATCAGTTTGAAAGGCAGAAAGTTTGGAAGCTGGTACCCCGACCAAAGAACATATCAGTAATTGGAACTAAGTGGGTATACAGAAATAAACTGGATGAAAACGGACTTGTAACATGAAACAAGGCTCGTTTGGTAGCGAAAGGTTACTCTCAACGAGAGGGAATAGATTATGATGAAACCTACGCTCCAGTTGCAAGACTTGAGGCAGTCAGGATGTTCTTGGCCTTTGCAGCACACAAGAACTTCAAGGTTTTTCAGAGGGATGTGAAAAGTGCCTTCCTGAATGGAGAGTTAGAAGAAGAAGTGTATCTGGAACAACCTCCTGGCTTCATTGATCCAGAACTTGAAGATTTTGTGTATCTTCTCTTCAAAGCTGTCTATGGCCTCAGGCAATCCCCAAGACGATGGTATGAAACCATATCCTTGTTCTTAATTGAAAGTGGTTTTACTAGGGGAGTAATTGATAAAACATTGTTCTACAAAAATGTAAAAGGTGATTTGATACTTGTTCAAGTATATGTGGATGATATTATTTTTGGGTCATCTAATGAGCGCTTGTGCGAGAAATTTGCCAAGTTAATGCAGGATAAGTATGAGATGAGCATGATGGGGGAGCTGTAATTCTTCCTTGGATTACAGATCAGTCAGAGAAAAGAAGGAATCTTTATCTGTCAATCCAAGTACATCAAAGATTTACTCAAAAAGTACAATCTAGAAGATGCATCAGCAGCTAAGACTCCCTTGGCAACAGCCACGAAGCTTGATGAAGACAAATCAGGTAAACCAGTTGACATCACAAGCTATCGGGGTATGATTAGCTCACTTCTCTATTTAACTGCAAGTAGACCCGATATCATGTTCGTAACTTGTTTGTGTGCAAGGTTCCAAACGGATCCTAGAGAGTCACATCTCGTAGCCGTCAAACGAATCTTTAGGTATCTCAAGGGCACACCAAATCTAGGGATTTGGTACCCAAGAGATACAGGTTTTAATCTAATAGGCTATTCGGATTCAGACTATGTAGGTTGCAGGATTGATAGGAAGAGCACATCTGGTGCTTGTCAATTCTTAGGCAGAAGATTGGTGTCCTGGCAAAGTAAAAAACAACATACAGTATCTACTTCTACTGCTGAAGCTGAGTACATTGCTGCTGGAAGCTGTGTAGCTCAAATACTATGGATGAGGAACCAATTGAAAGATTATGGCATGGAACATAAGAAGATTCCAATCATGTGTGACAACACTAGTGCCATTACCAGGACCAACAATCCTGTAGATCACTCTAGAACCAAGCACATAGACATCAGGTATCATTTCATCAGGGAACATGTCGAGGATGGGACTGTGGAGCTACATTTTATACCCACAATGCAACAAATTGCAGATATATTCACCAAACCTCTTGATGAAGTAACATTCAATAGGTTGGTTGGTGAATTGGGGATGCTTAACACAAGTTAGTAAATTCTCCTATCTGTAAAAATCCAAGTTTTGGTTATGCACATATGTTTTTTCTTTCTTTTTGTTATATGTTTAGTTGAAAACATATATGAATAATTTGTAAAATTGCTCAAAATATCACTTCTGCATGTTATTTAATCATTATGGACTTAGACTTTAAAATGTTTAATTAATGATTATTAAATGTTGTATGTTGTGGTATTTTTCATAAATTCATTGTGCTTTGATTGTAATTATTAGTAAAAACTTTGAATTTATGCTCATTAAATTGCATGAACATAGGGGGAGTTAAATTCATGGATCTCTAATTTTTTCATGATTTTTAGATGAATTTTTCTATGTTTTTCATGTAATTTTTATGCCATGAGAAGGCTTAGAATTGTTAAGGAATGTTTCTCTTAATGGTTTTATTTAAAAAATCCTTGAATTGGTATTTATTCTAATTTGGCAAAATTTTAATTATTATTTTTCCAGAAAAATTGCCAAATTTTACTAAGTACCTTCAAATTTTCGAGATAGGGTCTATCTCGAAACTCATCTCGAAATTCGACTTGAATTTCGACTTTGAGCTTCCAGGAGTGAAGTTTTGAAAATTCTAAGTATGGTCAATTTTTCGACTTAGTGTCTATCTCGAATCTTATCTCGAAATTCGACTTAAAGTTCGAGATAGAGTTCCAGGTGTAAGAGATTTGAATTTTCAAAGTCTGGGAAAAAGTTCGAGTTAGGATCTATCTCGAAACTCATCTCGAAATTCGACTTGAAATTCGAGTTAGAGTCTATCTCGAAACTCATCTCGAAATTCGACTTGAAGTTCGAGTTAGGATCTATCTCGAAACTCATCTCGAAATTCGACTTGAAGTTCGAGTTAGAGTCTATCTCGAAATTCATCTCGAAATTCGACTTGAAGTTCGAGTTAGCGACTATCTCAAAATTCATCTCGAAATTCGGCTTGAAGTTCGAGATAGAGTCCATCTCAAACATCATCTCGAAATTCGACTTGAAGTTCGAGATAGAGTCCATCTCAAAACTTATCTCGAGTTTCGACTTGAAGTTCGAGATGGGTTTTCCCTGAGAGGTTTAATGCTGTTGAAAATTGTTTCAAGTGAATTTAATTCGAGTTAGCCTCTATGTCGAAACTTATCTCGAATTTCGACTTGTTGTTCGAGATAGAGTTCGAGATAGAGTTCGACATAGAAGTTCGACATAGAGTTCGACTTAGATTTCCCTGTGTGTACTTGAGATTTTTTTCATTTTCACAGGGGTATTTTTGTCATTTCACTCTATTGCCTATATATACAACACTAACCCGATTTTACTTTCACTTTTACCCATTTCTTTCAAAACCTAATTTTTACAGCAGCCCTCCCTCCCACCCACGACTGTTCATCATTTGTGTGTTTAATCTCTTACATATAACGAACTACTGCCCATTTTTTCTTTATTTCTCTGTCTGCATCATTTATATACGATTATATTGTGCGTAGTTTTGTGTTTAAGTTGTGACTGTTCATCTTTAAATATAGATACATACACACGCTTATACACACACTTTTTCACATACATATTCACTGTGCAGGCGTAGTCTTAATAGTAGTTTGTTGGTGATTATTTTTTAATTCCGTAGTTTAATTATCAGTACAACATCACAGTTGTTTTCTAAATTAAAAGGGATTAAAACATTTTTTTTACAAACAAAAAAAATGACTCACCAATTTTCACTTGCAAAACATAATTTTTATAATATTCCTACGGAAATTGGTGATCAACTCCCACGTTTCAAGTTTTGGGTACGATTTCTTAATTTGTACTCCAAAGCTAGTACTGCATTCACTGCCAAACCAACACCGGTCCATGATGCTTTGCAGCAGTTATGGACTAGTGCGGTTACTTTTGGGAGTAAATCGACCCCCTACGGTTTTACTTTTACCTTGGAGGGTCAAAATTTTGAGGTTACAGAGGCCATTTTTAATAGAGTTCTTGGTTTCCCAGTCAAGGATTCTTATGACCCCGAACCTACAGCGGCCGAGCGCCAACAATTTTTTGAGGCAATTGGATGTTATCCTTCCCCTGGACGGCCATCCACTTCAAATATACAAAAACAATTTTTTCATGTGGAATGGAATTACTTTTTCAAGGCCATTACTAGATGCTTTCGGGCACGCGAAAGAGATTTTCATCAAATTTCCATTCCCATGCAGATTTTTGGTCTTTCCCTAGCCCGTGAACTAAACATTAATTATGGAAGGCTCGTTCTTTCAGAAATAGTGGCTACAATGGGATCACCTGCTACCAGAGACATTTCAAACAATGATATTGTTTGTTAGTATCCTCGTTTCTTGCAAATGCTTATTAATCATCTAGTACCATCGAATACTTTATCACTTAGGCAGGCATTTGTTAGAAGTTCCACCTCTGCATCTCTAGGCATGAGAACTAAGTCACTAACCACCATTGCTAACCAGGATAAACATCAGGGTAAACCTATGTCTATTCCTGAGAATATTTTAGTGTGGCTTTCTTATGATGCAGGTGTAACTACTCTTGCGGGGACTTCTCAACTCTCATCACATGCTCAGAATCCATCTGCCCATAATGACGCATTTCAAGGGATTCCTGACGAGCATATTGATGATGAACAACATGAGGGCCAATCTCTCAGTCACTTCACAGCCGGGCAAAGGGAACAACAACCGTCTCCTATGACATCACATGCTGATTCTGATCCCTTTGCTGGTCAAGGTAATGAAGGAGGTACTTTCTTAGAACCTAACACTCCTTCTTCCACTAATTCTGATTCTGTGGCCCAAGATTTTGCTAGCCCGCAGGATCTAACCCAGGGTGATAGCCAAATTTCTGCGTCTGATTCCCTAGCTTCTTCCCTATCACCCCTATGAACGGGAGTTAAAAGGCCAGCATCCATAGAATTAGGTGAGAGTTCTGATGAGAGTGACCCTGAAGTGCAGCCAGTTTGAAGGAAGCGAGCCAAAATTTCACAAGCTGCTACTTCAAAAGCCCAGTCTAACCCTAGCGTGTCTATCACAACCACTCCACCTCACGAGAGTGGTTCTCCCTTTGCACGTTCAACACCTAGGATGATTGGTGAGGATTTAGTGCCTCCTGAAGTGCCTGTTGCTTCAGATAGGCCGGAAGTTTTAAGTGCTTCGAAAGTACCTTCACCGGTACGTCCTGATGCTGCAGAGAGGATGGGTTCTCATGTTGTACATGAACACTCTGCAGCCTCTCAGCCTGAGATTCCAACTCAGGACAAGACAGGATACATAGATCCCATAACTGCTCCTAACTTTTCTTATCCAGTTTCTGCAGGTACTGCTTTGAATCTGAGTTATATTGTTGAAGACATACATGAGCGTGAGACAGGGAGTGAGTGTGAGCGTTTAGGGAGTGAGGGACCTTCATTTTTAAGGCCCGAAACTGAGTGACATACACAAACAGAACGATTTTTAGAGCGAGAAAACCTAAGCCAAACACAGTCCCTAGTTCTTGAAAATCTTGATAAGCGTATGTCAACAATGGAAAATCAGATGAAGTAGTTTGAGCAGACGATGGGGCAGTTAAGGATTAATGTTGAAGATCACAAGAGAGCTCTTGATGACTACGCAGCACGAATGGAAGGTCAAGCTGAAGCTTTAAAAGATATGACGAACAAAGTCAATGACCTGGGCCATGCTGGTGGTGTCTTGGGCAACACTCTGTATGAAAGGATGGGGAGTGTAGAGAGCGTTCTGCATACAATGGCAATGGAGATCAGTCGAATGATGTATGAAGTTCAGCATTTAGTTCCCCCGGAGTGCTTCGATGAACAATTCAATCACCCTCCCCCAGATGCTGATGGTGCAGGTGGTGCTGGTGGACCTACTACTGGACCTTCTGGTTTTGGTTCAAGTGCTGGTGCATCTGGTGCACAAGGTGATGTTCAAGATAACTCACCTAAGGGGGAGAGAAGAGGTAATGAGACGACACAACAGTCACCCCTTGCTGAAGAAGAGATTGATCAAATGGTGACTGATGAGGAGGCTCAGAGGAAGCGAAAGGGTAAAGCAGTGATGGTTGAACAAGAAGAGCCATTCACTGACTTTGGTGATCGATAGGAACACGTACAAGTTGATTCAGATTCTGATATGGAGGACGTACCTCTAGCACACGCAATTAAAAGATCCTTGGAGGAACAATGTGGAGGTGCTGGGGCGTCTGCTGAAGAGATTTCTGTTGATGAAGAAACCCTGAAAGCTCAACAGTTAGCTCTGGAACAAGCTCAATACTTTAAGATGAAGATGATGCAGGATAAAGCTGTTTTTCTTGAGAAGCAAGTGGAGCTCAAGGAAAAGCAGTTTGATCATGAGCTTGCCAAACTAACTGATCCTCAAATTGATTTGGACAGAAAAAGGATTGGACAGAAATGGGACGATGCACAGAAGATACTGATGGGGACTTGTGGAAATGGAATTCATAACAAAGAGGCAGATGACTTGTTCTTCAACTTGAATATGAAGAATCCAATGACGGTGGACTACATAAGTGCATTGAAAAGAATGATTTCTAAAGTCCGTGTTGGATACAAAACGGTGGATAAGGAATGGCAAGTCATTATGTCTTTAGTTGATGGAGCCCCCATGTCTTTCATGTATGTCGATGATCAGTTTATGTCGAGAAGATCTGCGTCAGAGTTGTTCTTGCTAGTGACTAAAATTCAAAATTCTCAAGCTGAGGAGCTTAGCATTCTGTATAGAGATCAGTTAATGCAGCTAGAAGAGGACAAGGGACCAGAATTCTCAGCCAATCCAGAAGTTGTCCGAATGGTGGTTGATGGAAAGATGAAGAGGGTTAGTATGGAAGAAAATGACTTAATGGCTCTATCGGTGGAATCTCTTAAAGCTGTCTGTAGACAAATGATGAGTAAGGGATTCACCTCTGATATTAAAGAAAAATCTGTAGAGTTCATTGAGAAAATAATCTTCCAGAAGAGCAGTGAAATATGGAAATGTGATGTCATTGCTCCAAATCCTCTAGATAACGTGAAGATTGAGCCAGAGCTAATACAAAGAAAATGGGATGTTCTACAAGTTGTGAAAAGCGTAGATGAAGCTCTGACACTTCCTTCAGGACCACTAGAACAAGGAGAGATAAGGGAGGCAGTTGGTGTTCCAGGAAGAGAAAGTGTATACTGGGTTCATTCTTATACCGATGATACAGCTGATGCCTTGGTGTTCATTGATGCAGACCAGAAACAAACCCTCCTGCATATGAGTAGGAAATGACTGCTGCAGACTCAAGATGCTGCATTTCTAGACAAAGTCAGAGAAGAATTCAAGTGGGGAGAAGTAGAGGATATGTTTGTGGATGAAAAGCAGAGACGATTAAAGTACTTGTCTGAGGTAGTACAGGATAAAAGGCGAATGGAGTTAGATGCGGCTAGTAGGTTCAATACCAACCGTGTCAAGGGCTATCCTAAAATGATCTACTGTCAGTTCAAAGCTGATAAAACTCATTGGAAGCCTCAGCTCATCATGAAAAACTTTGAGGACATTCCAAAGATCAGAACTACTCAGAAAGTCGACAAACTAAGAAGGCTTTTCAGACATCCATAACCAGAACCCAAGAATCCTCTAGAAATGGAAGCAGTAAGTCTATTGAACGCAAGATGGAAACAGCTCCATGATCCAGTATACAAAAGAGAACAGCAAAGGAAAGAAAGGCGCATAAAATAGGAAGAAGATGAGCGCAGTGCTGTTAAAGAAGTTAGGAAGGGGAAACGGAATTAGAATTAAAGCTCAAAGGGACGTGAACTTGAAGTTGGAAAAACTCTCATATCTTTTGGTTGCTCTAACTCACTTGAGGAAAATTCACCTGACCACGGTATGCGAGATAGGCTAATTTACCATACTGTAACCGTGAATCAGAGTGGATCCAATAAGGTGATATGAGTTAGACTGAAAGGTATGAAATAATCCAGGTGATAGAAATCATTTCAATGGTCTTTAATTCGAGGTTCGAATTCTCTGTCTAGCTTATGTTTTATTTTCTAAAGTTCTTTGTATTGTTTTCAAGTTTTCATTCAATTGTAAAATGTACAAGACATTAATGTTACTTATCTTTTCTCGTCTCATTATTTAGTTGAGTTATCCTTCTTTAATTTGAATGTCATTGTTAGACAATCAAATAGGGGGAGATTGAAAGGCAGAGTGTCTAAAATTGTAACACTATAACTTATGTAACTCAACTAAAGAAAAGATACTTAACCCGAAGACAATCAAGAACGAGAAGTCACAAAGAAATCAATACAAATGAAGACAAAGTAATTGATACATTTCAACATGTTAAATATGATCAAACAAAGAAGAAATTATTGGAAGAAGTTCAAGTCAAAGTTGTTCATGCCCCAGTAATTTGTGACTCAAAGAATCAAGATCATAACTATCAGTATCAATAAGACTAATTGATTTCAAGTGAAGAAGAAGGAAAGCAATTGTTGGAAAGCCACATTTCTAGTTGAACATGGTAATCTATTCAGAAGCAAGAACCCTATCAAGACTAGTCACTTATGAACAAGACCATTGCATCAAGTGTCAGGACATTTATAGCAAGTTTATGTCAGTAGTAGAGATCCATGTTCAAGAGCTTGTTGAAGAAAATAGAAGACAAGAAGAAATCACAAGTTCAAGATGTTGCATTGAAGTTTCAAGTTGAAGCCCAGAATTTCTCTAAGTACTTACAAGGGAACCTATGTAGAAATTCCTATCTAGAAATTCTGGATAACTTTCTACTTAGAGCCAAGTAGAAATTCTGGAGATGAAAATATTTTTTAAGTACTCAGGCAGGAAGCTATCTCGAATTTCCTATGTAGAAATTCTCAAGTCGAATTTTCTATGTAGAAATTCCTAAGTCGAATTTCTTATGTAGAAATTCTACTTAAAAGTTCAAGATAGAGCCAAGTAGAAATTCCTATGTAAAAATTCTACTTAAGTTCGAGATAGAGCCAAGTAGAAATTCCTATGTAGAAATTCTACTTAAGTTCGAGTTAGAGCCAAGTAGAATTTCCTATGTAGAAATTCTACATAGAGGATAGTTTCAACATGACACATGGCATCATCTGGTTGGCAGATTTCCAAGCTTTCAAGGCAAGATAAGATTCACGTGGACAACATTGGGCCATTCATATCTTATCTTTTGAAGACTACAAGTCATAGATTACAAGTAGTATAAAAAGAAGTACCTGTGTAACTTTTCTGATAGAGCAATATTCGAGAGAAATACTTGTAAAAGAGAGAGAGAGTATATTCACAGAGCTTAGTATCATTTACTACCCTCTTTACTTCTGTTGTACTATTGTAATGAATGTTGTAGCAACCCTTTCAAGTTATATATAAGACATATATTCCTTGAATCATTGTATTCATTTATTACATGGTATTTATTGCTTCATAAAATCGAAAAGTTGTATTCACCCCCCCCCCTCTACAACACATTTGGACCTAACAGTAATCCTTTGTTCTTCATTATTGAGTATGACTAGTAGATCCTTCCTTTATTTGCTCCCCCTGAGTTGCTGTTAGGATGTGTTGAAGATCCTTCACCTTATACAGTGGAATTCCACTAATAGGATCTGAATCATCATCATTGTCATTGATTCCTTCTGCAACCTCAGCTTCAATATTAGTATCTGAATTCGACTCTGACAAGATGTCAAACTTCAAAGATTCAGAATAGTCATTCAATTGAATGCGTGGGAGCTTGGTGTAGTTGAACGATACATTCAGACTTTTAATCACTTATGAGTAGCCGAGGAGAATTGTTCTATGAGCCTTAACTTCTTACCAAGATACTCAATTAAATCTTCAATAAATAACAATTTCCTCCAAACACACGAAAGAGCTTCAGTGTTTGCTTCTTGTTGGCCATTAACTCAAATGATGTCTTTTCACGATCTTGTTGATTAAAGAAGCATGTTGTGTTAATTACTTCAGCTTCAAAGTACCTTTTTTAGTGAAGACTTCATTTAGAACTTCATTCGCGAAATTCAGTTCCACTATCTGACTTCAAAGTTCTCACAGTTTATTTTGCTTCCAACTTGATCTTCCTTATTTGATCAATCACCATTTGTGACATTTTGTCTGTTGAATGCACGAACATCACCAACTTGTAATTAGGGTTATCAATTTCAATCACCACTAAGCATATGACTTTTCTTCAGTGTGATGTTTTCATTGACTTCCCTATGTGACATACTTCAAAATGTCCTTCTGGATAGAATTCCAAATGAAGCAGTCCTATCACCAATTTTATCTTTATCAGAGAATCCATTGTCTTGATCAACAAGTGTGAGAGCTTCTTCTGCCATAGCTAACTCTTTACTGATGAAGCTTTATTGAACAATTTACTTCACCTTTGCATCCAAATTCCATGTCAACTACGGACAAACTTCCTCACTCTTAGAAGAGTGAACTTCCAACCTTCTTGTTTGAGATCAAACACTTTTCCAGAAAACCCTTGACAAAGAATTCCCTAGTGCCCTTTAGAAAGTGCTTAAGTCCTTCCACAAGAAAGATGCTTCCATTGATGACAATTCCTAATATAGCCAAATCCCTTGTTCATCCTTTGGTGTCATCTCCAAAGGTTACCGCTGGGTAGGCTTTCTCAATCAACTGTGATAGTAGAGCTTTAATCTTAATCATATGCCTCGAACAATAAATGTCACGAAGTCACATAACTTTTTCCTTTCATAACATACTCTGCAATCACAAATGATCAAGCTTCTTGGTACTCAACTTTAATTGAGTCCAGATGGGTTAGAGATATTTTCAAAGGTAACAACAGCTTCAATATGCATATTAGAAAATTCAGTACTTAATCTTCTAAAAGCACATGGATAGAAGAACTAACAAATTAATTACTAATTATGTCTAATCCATTCTGTCGTTGTCTAACATTTTTCACTATCTCTAATTACCTAAGTCAGTTTTAGATTTAGCTTCGAATCTACATGACTTACTGACTACTTAGATAATTCTACCATCTTTTAACCATCTTATCCCTAACAAGCAATACATGATCTGATATAGCATTTAAGTGCAACTATGTGAGTAAAAGCAAATCATATGAAAATAATCACATAAACAATTTCAAGTAAGAATAAATATAAAATATCTGGTCTATGACCTGTTTGTCTATTAGCAATTTTCACAACATTAGCAGAGTTATTAAATCACAGAAGCTTTAAATCGAGTTCCATCAAATGTTTAGGGATACACTTAACCGTCTAGAACACCCTATCTAATTCTGGATATTTATTTTACTGTAAATAAGATTAAGTATGAAATGTACTAATTAAACTCATGAATCCTAGCATGCAATCTTATTCTTAGCAATCAATTAAGCATTTAAGTCCTAAGATGCTAACATGCTGACATGAATATAATACATTTCAAAACTTAATAAACATACAGTTCTGAATTAGATAAACGTATACTAGTTAGAATGTGTACCTCTGAAGTGCTTAGTGATTCATCTCCAGTGTTGGTCATTGATGCTAGATATCCATTTGATTCATCACTGTCACTGATAAAATCAGCCTTGCATTTAACTTCACCAAAAAAATGCTTTCCCTTGCTGCATCCTCACTAATGCCTGAGATTCCTACTTTAACCCAACATAGTGTCTGTCATCATTTGCTTGTACAGGCTTCTTCAAACTGTGTAGCAAACCCCTGATCTTGTCTTTTATAATCAACCATCCCTGTCTTGCAACCGCCTCTTGAACTGATCTTGAAAATCTCCTTTACGGAATCTATAGGTAAGGACCTTAGATATAGAATTGGGATTCCATCTGAATCTGATGTCACTGAACTTCCAGTTGTCCTGCAGGCTTGACTAATCGTCCAGTTCTCAGGTTATTACAAAGTGTCAAATTTACATATAACACCTTGACCACTACCTCGAGCTTCAACATCTTCAATTCAGCTTTTAGGATCAATTCGTTTCTGTTCAGAGGTTCTCAACCTTGACTTCAATCAAATTTGGTGCCTGGGTCACAAATACAGTGGATATGCTAACAACCTGTTTTACCAAATATTATCTGTTTCAGCTCTTGTTCCAGTTCATAGGCCTGCAACAAACAAATAGTTCATCTAAAGATAATGTGGTTGTATCCTTAAATTCCCTATGACTGTAACCCTGTTTTCCAGATGATCTGCAGTGTTAGCACGAACTTCCTGTAATCTCCCTGTAGAATAATCTTTAAGGCTTGAACTGAGATTCTAGGTAGTCCAGTCTGTTCTCCTTCACTACTTTTAACCTCCAAGATTTTTCATTCAAAAACCATCAACTCAAATTAACCAAAACTGTACCCAGATTAATCTCTTCTTTTCCAGCATCCGAATAAACAGTGGGATCCTATGGAGTAAACCTCTGAGAAAATTAATACCACTATTTCTTCAACCGGTTCCAGAATTAACTTCATCGGATAATCTTCAGTCAATTTTTGTTGTCTTCAAATACCCAGAAAAATCTTCATCTACTAACTCCTTGAGCACCTTCAAATTAATAACCGCGTCTTGCTGCTTCCTTTGAGAGATGAGCCGTATAATGTTTAATAAATTTAAATGATAAACTTTAATATTTAAAATTTATAAAATAAACTAATTAAAATTTATAACACAAACTTATTAAAAGTTTATAAAATAAATTTCATAAGAGTTCACAAAATAAATTTTATCTAAAATTTATGAAATAAACTAATTAAAATTTATAAACCAAACTAATGAAAGTTTATAAAATAAATTTTATAAGAGTTTACAAAAATAAATTTTATTTAAAATTTATAAGATAAACTAATTAAAATTTATATCATAAACTAATAAAAGTTTATAAAATAAATTTTATGAAAGTTTATCAAATAAATTTTATTTTAAAATTTACAAAGTGAACTAATTAAAATTTATAATATCAACTAATAAAAGTTTGTTAAACATATTTTATAAAAGTTTATAAAATAAATTTTATCTAAAATTTATAAAATAAACTAATTAAAATTTATAATCATAAACTAATAAAAGTTTGTTAAACAAATTTTATAAAAGTTTATAAAATAAATTTTATCTAAAATTTGTAAAATAAACTAATTAAAATTTATAATCATAAACTAATAAAAGTTTACGAAATAAAATTTATAAAATAAATTTTATTTAAAAAGTTTTAAAATTAAATTTATTTAACACGTCCTCCATTCTGAGTCCACACAGCTTCGGCATGGTGAGCTTCACTGAACTGCGGATCTTGATTTGTATATCAATCAGTCTGCTCTGATACCAATTGTTAGGTCTCTAAAGTATCGTAGAAGGGGGGTTGAATACGATACTCACTAAATTAAAAAATTCTTTCGAATCTTTTGCGGATATATAATTTAGAGTTCGGTTAGTGGGTCGTGTTCAAGATTGTTTAGGAGGCTGGCTTCCCAATTTTCTGTGTTAGTGATTAAACATTACAGTTCTAGAAAATTAGCTAGTAATTAAAACATTACAGTTCTTACAGATTTCGGGGAATAGTACCTTCGTATTAATTCCTGAGGTTTTGCTACACCTAGTTAAATTAATAACTGGCTTCCAAAGAACTGATTTGTTCTTTGCTTCTACAGAGAGATAAAGCTTAATCCCTATACAATATTTGACAGTGTTTAGTACTAACTGGAATCAAGCTAACAGAGAGTGTTTTACAATAGCCCTATGTATTTGCAACATAATTAACCGACTAGATTGTTAAACTCCAGTGAAGAAGGTATGGATATGGCACTGTGACATCTTCTTCTCCTACTTCTAAAATATCTCTGTATCTCTCTGGTTGGCTGTGTGTCTTCCACAGTTCCACTTATCAAAATGAACTAGTCATTTTAATTATTATAGTGTAGACTTTCAAATCAATTAAATTGATTTGCTTCACAATTGCTTAAGTCCTTTGTTGCGCCTGAAGAGTGGTTATGGTGTGTAGGCGCCACTAACTGCTTTGTTGCGCCTTGTTATTTTGTTGCGCCTACACTCTTGTTGCAGTGTGTAGGCGCCACAAAATCCCTTAGAATTATTTCCTTGCGCCCATGAATGCTTGTTGCGCCTGTACACCTACTGCCCTGTAGAGGCCCCACTAGTTGCCTTGAAAGGTTTTGTTGAGCCTTAATCTAGGTTTGTTGCGCCTACACTCTAGCCACAGTGTGTAGGCGCCACAAATGCCTTACACTCTTTACTTGGAGTTTTCTTGCGCCTGTGTTTAGTTTAGTTGCGCCTGTACTCTTGTGGCCTTGTGTAGGTGCCACTAGATCATTCCCTTGGACTTTTGAAGAGCCTTGACATGCTTTGTTGCGCCTACACTCTACAACCCTTGTGTAGGCGCCATAAATCCTTTTGTGTTGTTTCCTTGCCCTTTTGTTGCGCCCCTAGAGTACTTCAAGAGTACAATAGTCACCATATGTAGTAATACTTGCCTTAACATATTATTGAGATGCTTGAAGTATTTACCACTTGATTTTCACTCTTTTGGCTTGGCTTGATCAACTGATTTTCTTCTGATTAATCAAGGCAATTCTCTTCTTTTTGTGCTGACGCTTAGTGCACTGGTCTGGTTCACAAAAGACTAACACTGAATTGAATTCCCTTGATTTCTTTTCTGTTTCAGCTGAATAACCCTGGACTGTTGTATTGCTTCAAACACTGACTGTTGATAGACACTGTAATTTCACTACAATCTTTTCTGGTACTTCGACAACGTCTTCATTACTACAATCTTGAATACTTCATTCTCTGTTCTTCACTAACGTTTGAACATATTAATGAACTTCTTTCAGTGAGTATAACTTCAAGACTGTAGCTGTCTTCTTTACCCTTTGTCTTCACCCTTCTAGATTCCTATACTTCAAACACTGAATATTTTCAATCAATGCCTTTACACTGAAATCTTTTAGTGGCACTACTATACTGAATCTTCAACACTTCTGAAACCCTGAAAGTCTTTACACATTATTCTTCACTGAGGCATGAACATATTAATGTACTTCTTTCAGTGACCTGTAGTAGACTTCAAAACTTCTTCTAATGTATTGATTCACTGTATTTGCCTTGTCTTCATTTCTTCCTGATTTCTGTGTAAGCGTAGTATTATTTACTTGTCATGTTCTAGTGTTGAGTTATCACGATTACTATTCATACAGCTTCGTAATCTCCAACATCGCTGTTCTGGCTACAGATTTTGCATACGATATCCGATTGGGGCGAATAATACCTTTTCGGAAACGGCAGAACGAGACCTATAGGCTGAGAGCGAACCATTTCCAAATTTTTCAAGCCATTCTGAGCTCGTTTAGGCAGTCAAACAGGCGGTTGAAGATTTTCGAAAATTTATCGATGGATGATTTTGAAGATTATTCTTCGGGGCCATAATAGTGGATGTATTTTATTATGTTTTACATAATGTTTGCTTATCTTGATTATTGCTACTATGTGTTCCATGTTTGTTTGTTATGCCATGTGATACTACCCCTTCGCATGCTAGAATGACATGGACATAGGGTTGTTTTATTATGTTTTAAACATGATGAGTATGCTGCTATGTTATGTGTTATATGTATTGTTATTATGATACATGTGGACTGCGAAAAAATGACATAGGGCGATGCATCTAGATAAAATCCTCATAGTAAAATATTAAGTGGGAGAAGGAATTAATTTGGTATTAAATCCCATGGTCTCCATTATTGTTTGTATGTAATTTAACACTAAGGCGAATATAAATTATGTATACGTCAGCCATCGTGGCATGTAATTTATGGTGTCTAGAGTGTTATGGAAATTACTAGAACAAACTTCTAAAATTAATTATGAATATTGGAAGGTACATATGTCACCCAACGTGGCGTACTAAGTTTCATAGAATTCAAATAATAAAAAGATACCCTATTTTTTGATAGATTTCACGCTCAACTAGGAAGAGAATCTAAAATAACACATCTTTGAGTATTCTTGCGTTGGTGTCTAGAAAAGTAGTTAGCCTCTTGGCAATGCTTCCACCAGCCTGGCCAGTCAGTCTGAATACTCTTTAGATTTGTAATTTTAGTAGTATCTTATTGATAGGAGCAAGAATTTATCATAGTCAAAAGGCGCGTCTGGTATTATTATTATTAATTTAAGATTTAATAATGGTATACACTTAGCTATGAAAAATAATATAGATCACCCTAACGTGGCTAATTATTTAGTAGTAGGACCGAAGTAACATTTAAATAAATTTAGGTGGTATATAAGTCACCCAACGTGGCATACCGGAAACCTTGAGTGTTTAAGTGTTGGTGTTTTAATTTTAAATAATTGTTAGAGGAACCAATTTTTTTAAACACTCTCTAATTATGTGTTATATGTATGATTCTCAGGATATAATGGGCTTTAATCCACTTTTTACCATACTTAAGGATAACAAACTTACTGGACCTAACTATATTGAATGGAAACGTAATTTAGACATTGTGTTGACTGTTGAGGAGTACAAATTTTGCATTAATGAACCCAAGCTAGAGAAGCCTGCTGAGAATGCTTCTGAAGTTGAGAATGAGTATTATAAGAAGTTGACTAAGGCTGATGAGATGTCGCGATGCTACGTTCTGGCAGCAATGTCAGGTGTTTTGCAGCATCAGCATCAGGCTATGGCCACTGCTTCAGATATGCTCTTTAATCTCAAAGAACTTTTTGGAGATCAAAATAGGGCTGCAAGGCAAGTAGCAATGAAAGCTTTAATGAACACTCAGATGGCTGAAGGGACATGTAACGCCCCCAAATCCGGGGTCTGGGATTTGAGTCATCACGACATCATCCAATCCTTTAAAACCTGCAATACTAAACAATTCAACAAAATCACATCATAGACCCCTCTCTCTCACACATATAAGTTATAGCCTTAGAAACGATATACAACAAGTACCATTAGTTATTACAAACCAAATGTACTTAACCAGGATCTCAAGCTATCAATGATAACCCCCTTAAACCATACCCCTCGTAAGGTTTAAAATCCAGTAAAACATTTTAAAGATTAATAATTTAATTGGTATATATCATATATCCACTTAAATCTTTGAAATAGACCTCTTGTCAAAACCTCTTAGACAATTCCAGCATACTATGGTTGTTCGGTATACATCATGTACCCGCTTAAGTTTTTAAAATAACTTTTCATCAAAACCTCTAGACTGACCTGTTGTGTTGTGATATATATAAAGAAAGCAAGCGTGAGCAATATAACTTCGCAAGCACATATATAACTGTAAATGTTCTCTTTTAAAACATCGTTTAAAAACTGCAATATTATGCACACTTTACGTACTCTACGAGTTTGCAAAATAAACTTTTTGTCAAAGTAGTTTGAATGAGTACGAAGGTCTCGACATTTCAACCACTGACAACACCCTCGGTAAATCAGCTCATCGGCTCTCATTACGATGTTGCAGCACAATTCCAATTGGAAGATGGGACTATCTCTTGGAGCATCACCATGCTTCTACCGTACGTACACGATGATCAGTCGTAACATACGACAGCTCTCGTTGTTTCTCTACATGTAGAAGGGGGAGCCACGACGTTCTCTACCGTTAATGGGAATCACCCTAGACCGCATACGGGCTAAAGTGCTGGGCCGTGCGTCACTCGGCCTCTTACGCTAACTCCGAGTCCACTGTAATAATCTATAACCTGGAACTGGATTTTAATCCTAGTTTCCCCAAGTGTATACTTGTTCATAGATTCCTCTACCTAGCTTGGAACTAGAACTCATCTTAGTCCCCCAAGTATATCATACTTGTTAGTAGATTCATCTATCTAACCTGGAACTAGAACTCAATCTTAGTCCCCCAAGTATATCGTACTTGTTAATAGATTCACAAAACTCTGAATGGGTACTGCCAGAATATTCGGGGCAGTACTTTTACCACAAATGTGTGTTGACCTCCGTCAACCGATGTCTCTTAACAAGGAATGAAAACCTCTTTAAATACCACGACCCGGGAGTTAGTCGGAAAACCCTTATGATTTGATAAGTTGAAAACCCTACCCCAGTAAGCCAGTGATGCCAAAACATAACCTCTTTTGAGAAAGTAAATCACCCTTTTTCTTTCTAGACCTCGTTACCTATTTTTGATAAGTCTGAGAATATTTTATTCTTATTAAAAGAATAAAATAGAATATAAATAAATATTAGGGAACCCTCACTATTTTTAAATAATTTTTCCGAAGGTCAAAATATTTTTAAATAAATATTAAACACCTCTACTAATTTTTAAATCAATTTAGAATATTTAATAAATATTCAAATAATATTTATTGAATAATTAAACAATTAATAACCCCTTTTAAAATGAATATTCAAGAATAATATTCATTTAATAAATAAATATCCAAATGATATTTATTAATTGATAACCAATGAATAACTACTTTTAAATGAATATTCAAGAATAATATTCATATATTAAATAAATGTCCAAATGATATTTATTAGTTGATAAACAATTAATAACTTATATTTAAATGAATATTCAAGAATAATATTCATTTATTAAATAAATATCCAAATGATATTTATTAGTTGATGAACAAATAATAATCTATTTTTAAATAAATATTCAGGAATAATATTCATTTATTAAATAAATATCCAAATGATATTTATTAATTGATAAACCATTAATAATCTATTTTTAAATGAATATTCAAGAATAATATTCATTTATTAAATAAATATCCAAATGATATTTATTAATTGATAAACAATTAGTAAATAAATTCTAAATGAATATTCAAGAATAATATTCATTTATTAGATAAATATCCAAATGATATTTATTACTCCCATTTCATACCTTTATCGTAAAATATTCCAATATTTATATACTTGGAATATTTACAACCCCCATTTTAAAATACACTGTCTCCGGTTTCTCCCGGATTATAACAGTATTTAACATAACTCTCTAACTCCCTGTCTACGTTTGAAAATACGAATAACTGCTCTACTCCTAGAGCCTTTATATACACCGGCTTATATCTATAATACTTTATAGCATATAAACCAAAACATTTACGATTACTCTAAATCGTAGTTCAATAATCTCGTATTTTAAATCAACAGTTATATCACAACAACAACAGCAGTATATCAGCAGTATTTCAAATACATTAAGTACATGTTTCAAAAACTTACATAAGCATAATTATACAAATGTTTTAATATGTAAAACATAGGGATAGAAAACTTGCATAAGCATAATTTAATTTCATATGCAACTTAAGAATATAACCTTTTGAAAATAAAACTATAAGGTTAGGAAAACTTGCCTGGAGTCCAAGACACGTTCCTAGAATCCTACTCGTTCCCGATTTTCTATAAATAGATATCATAATTTGGATTAGTACTCTTAATCCAATCAACTACTTATATTACTTATAAGTATAATCGCATATCGAGTTTCATTGTGATAACTCAAATTGTACTTAGACATTCTTTTAGTCATTCTCACTTTAGACATCCAACTTCTAGCATTTTTAGTAAATTGAGTTTTAATCCGATTAACTCAAATCTTTCTCTGGAGTCATCCTTGTCATCCCTAGTATCTTATGTGACGCCCTCCCGATCCGGGGTCTAGATCGGGGAGTCACTAACTCTAAATGCATGCACCCTAAATCACAATAATAGAGAATAAGCATAAATATGACCCCGACTTTCAAGAAGTCTTTTTCATCAAATGATTTGGTAACTTTAAAAAGAAAGGTTTTGGTTATTATAGGAATTCCGATCAACATGGTTTCTGCGGATTCCTATAGGTTGGAGGCGTAAGAGGCCGAGTGACGCCGGTCCAGCATTTTTTATGTGAAGACTATAATGAGATAGTCAATGGCTATAATGAGATAGCCCAAGGCCAATGGCAATAAGTGCTTTTATGAGTACTCTTTATGTCCAGAGGGACTTTAGTCCGTTATGGGGACTTTACGTGGCTGATCACCCGTATTGTCTGGCGTTGTGAGAAAACTTCAACCAAAATGAATTGTTTCTAAATAGTAAAGGTCCTAATGAGAGGACAGTTTTATAGATGATTTAAAAAGCAAGGTCCTAATGAGAGGACAGTTTTATAAAATGTTTTGAAAGAATCAGTCCTAATGAGAGGACAGTTTTATACAAATGGACTTTGAAATGATTAGTAATGAATAATGAAATGCCTTGTTATAACCTGTCATATACAGCTTCAACTGTCAGATATACCTTGATTTGACTTGTTTCAATTGTTATACATTACTTCATGTTATCCATCTAACCCTGCAGATTACTCCTATACTTGCAATTGATTATTACTTTCCAGTTTCTTATTTACCTTGCACCAGTGATTGAAATTATTTAACCCTGCCAGTGGTTTTATAAAAGAAGGTTTTGCGAGTAATGCATACCCTGACTAGAATTTTAATTACAATTTTGGGACAATGAGGTCCAGCAATGATTTAAGGCATGGTTTTGAGAAAAGACTTTTTTAAATTATATGTATAAGCCTGTAGAACTGTTTTTAACCTATATCGTTACTTGCTGAGCTTTTGTAGCTCATTCTTTTATTTTCTAACATCTACAGCTTCTGAGAATCATGGTCCGTATTAAGCAGACTGCCAGAAAGAATATGTCATACATGAACTATGTGAGGCTGGCTGAGATTGAACAGGTAGGATCGAGGCAGAGTTGGAAGGAAAAGACTTTGTTTAGTCTTGTACTTTTATTAGTAGCTTTTGAGATGTTTCGGGAATTGTAATATTATTTTGGTTACTGTAAATGTAAATATAAATGAATGTAGTTGTGTGCTTGTTTCATACCATTACCTTGAAAGGTCCAGGCTAGTAGTCGGGGTCATATTTATGCGTATTTTCTATTATTGTTATTTAGGGTGCATGCATTTAGAGTTAGTGACTCCCCGATCTAGACCCCGGGTCGGGAGGGCGTCACAGGTTGGTATCAGAGCTAAGGTTTTGGTCACTGAAACAAGCCAGGATTAAGTTAAACAAGTAGATCATTTAATAAAAGAAGAGAGAGTAATGATAAGATAGGATTAGATAACGAAGAGTGGTATAGATGTTAGGATTTTAACTATAGATTTAAGGTGATCTTATCCCTTCTGCTTTGCATATTATATTATTGCAGGCTCGTGGCATTATTTCACAACAACCACCCTCTCCTGGTTCCTCTGAATTTTCTTCGGATACCGATGATGATGCTATAGTTATATCTAGTTCTGAGAGCGAGGAAGAGGAGCTGATTCCTGAGCCCCCTGCTCAGCCTGACCTACCCTCAGGGAGTGCTGGTGTCCCTGTTCACCGTAGAGTTTATAGGCCATCCATTACCCTAGGCCAGTTGCGAGTACCAGTGCATCCTGTCGAGTGGTGGGAGGAGCGAATTAGGGCTGTCGAGGAAGAAGGGCGTAGGCAGATAGCGGCCAGAGCATTTCCAGATGATGTGGCGGAGCGGGCAGGAGAGTTGACCCGGGTGCTTAGTGGACTGCTGATTGGACTCAGGGCTGCAAGAGACAGGGATCACAGGGGTGATTAGATGTCAGGATGTTTGAGTGTTAGAAGGGACATTTGTTAGAGCCCTCTAACACACTTGCTCAGATGTTATTTCTGTTTTCTTCTCAATACTTTTATTTCGTGGTTGTACTTTAACTTATCCTGCACTTTGGCACTTTTAGTATCTATGTATGTTTGCTTTTCAGTTCCAGTATCTTCCGATAGATCTGTCATTTACTTTTTCGCACATTTGATCATAAACTGTTTCTTACCTTTACCAGTACCTTATTTATACCTGTTGTGCTAACCTGTTCTCGATAGAACCTTTATATCCTTGTTGTACAGGCAACTTATGTAGTAATGATGCTACAAGATTGATTTCTGAAATAGAGTTTCTAATGCTCAAATGGTTTCAAAAGTATTTGAACTGTTTACAATATGGTGTAGTGTATCGCTTAATAAGTTGCTTGTTTCCCTATAGTAAATGCCGCCAAGGAAAAGAAACACCTCAAATTCGTCTCAGAACCATAATACTCAAGATCAAAATCCCATGGACCCTACAGTTGCCCAACTCATTCAGTTGCTACAACAGCAAACAGCTCTTTTAACCCAGCAACAGCAAAGACCTTCTGCACCCCCAGCAGTTACCTTTAAATCTTTTCAAGCAGTGAAACCACCTGAATTCAAAGGATCCACAAACCCAGTAGAAGCCCAGACTTGGCTTAAGGAGATGGAAAAAGCTTTTCAGTTGGTAGATGTAGATGAAGATAAGAAGACTGAGTATGCTAGTTATTTTCTCAAAGCTGAAGCCGGTTACTGGTGGGAGTCTACGAAGATGCTTCAGGGTGAAGGCGTGATTTCTTGGGATCAGTTTACAGATTTGTTTTTAGAAAAGTACTTTCCTAGTTTTATGAAGGACCAGATGGAGATTAAATTTCTAGAACTGAAGCAAGGAGGTATGAGTGTAGCAGAGTACGAGGCCAAGTTTTCTGAGATGGCCAGGTTTGTGCCAGAATTTGTCAATACTGATGTTAAGAAGGCTAAGAGGTTTCAGCAAGGCCTAAGGCCATGGATTAGAAGTAGGGTGGCAGTTTTTGAGCTGCAAAGCTTTACTGCAATAGTCCAGAAAGCAATGATCGTGGAAGGGGAGAGTGATATGTCCTAGAAGGAGAAGGATAATAAAAAGAGAAAGTTTGGAGCTAGGGAAGACAGTCAGGGACATGGTAATTTCAGAAACAAGTTTCACAGAAGGCCAGAAGGTCAGAGAAGTGATTTCCAGCAGATCAAGAATGGTAATGATGGGAGAGGAAGACAGAACAATAAAGCTCAAGGTTTCAACCAGCCAAAGGCCGTCAGACAGTTTGTTCCTGAGTGCAAGATTTGTGGAAGGAAGCACTCTGGAGTTTGTAATAAGCCCAATGTTACCTGCTTCAAATGCAACAGGAAAGGACATTATACAGCAGAGTGCAACAGTCAGAGTCAAAACTTCAATCAAAAGTCTGGGATCAAATGCTACAAGTGTGGCAAGCTAGGCCACATGGCAAGGGAATGCAAGGAACCTACACAGCCTACCAATGTTCTCAGGATAGCTGGAACTCCGTCACAATCTTCAGCACATCAATCTAGAGCAAGAACCTTCAACATGACTCAGAAAGAGGCTATCCAGGATGTGGATGTGATATCAGGTACACTTCCTGTTAATTCAGTCCAAGCTAGTGTATTGATTGATTCTGGAGCTACTAAGTCTTTTATATCTCAAGATTTTCTTGGTAAATTGCAATGTGAAGTCCGACCTTTGGAGCAAGCCTTAGTTATAGAAGTAGCTAACCAGGCAAAGATTCCAGTAAGCCAAGTTTGTCCTAGATGTGACATTGAAATAGGCAGTTGTCATTTTCTCGCTAACTTGATACCTTTTAAGTTAGGTGAATTTGATGTAATTCTAGGGATGGATTGGTTTTCAGAGTACAAGGCTCAAATAGATTGTAGGAATAAGAAGTTAAAGGTGAAAACCCTAAAAGGAGAAGAAGTTGAATTTCGGGGTACCCGACAAGTCAAGAAGTTTTTAAATATCGTTCAGGCAAAGAGATTTCTGCGTCAAGGATGTGAGGCTTATCTAGCCTATGTTGTAGACACTGAGAAGGAGCCAGTTCAATTAGAAGACGTTCCTATCGTCAATGAATTTCCCGACGTATTTCCAGATGAATTGCCAGGTTTACCTTCCGATAGGGAAATAGAATTCTCTATTGATTTAGCTCCGGGCACTGAGCCAGTTTCCAAAGCCTCATATAGAATGGCGCCAGTTGAGATGAAAGAATTGGCAAGTCAAATACAAGATCTCTTGGATAAAGGAATTATAAGGCCTAGTGTGTCCCCCTGGGGAGCACCAGTTCTGTTTGTTAAGAAGAAGGATGGAAGCATGAGATTGTGCATAGATTACCGAGAGTTAAACAAGCTAACCATCAAGAACAAGTACCCGTTGCCAAGGATCGATGATCTTTTCGACCAGCTGAAAGGAGCCGAATGGTTCTCAAAAATTGACTTAAGGTCCGGATACCATCAACTCAAGATCAAACCTGAAGATGTATCTAAAACAGCATTCAGAACAAGGTACGGACACTATGAATTTTTAGTTATGGCTTTTGGATTGACGAATGCCCCAGCAGCGTTTATGGATCTGGAATTAGCTGCCATTGTGTTTGCACTGAAGATATGGAGGCACTACTTGTACGGAGAAAAGTGTGAGATTTTTACTGACCACAAGAGTTTAAAGTATATCTTTACTCAGAAAGAATTGAACATGAGACAGAGAAGATGGTTGGAATTGATCAAAGACTACGACTGCACGATCAACTATCATCCAGGCAAAGCGAATGTTGTAGCAGATGCTTTAAGTAGAAAGGAAAGATTGAATATAATGGTTTCATCTGAAGAATTGATCAAAGAGTTTGAGAAATTGGAAATAGAAGTATGTGATTCTGATTCAGTGGAAGAGATGGTGTATACAATGACTTTTTAGCCAGAATTGTTAGAAAAGATCAAAAGATGTCAAGATCAGATGATGGGTCAAGACAGAGCCAAGTTGACTGGAGAAGAGTTAAGAAGTCAGAAGGACAGTGAAGGAATCTTTAGGTTTTCCTCACGAATTTGGATCCCCAATGTTCAAGAGCTCAAGAATGAAATTTTGCATGATGCACATAGTTCAAGATACTCTATTCATCCAGGAAGCACAAAGATGTATAAAGACTTGAAGGAAAATTTTTGGTGGCCCAACATGAAAAGAGATGTGGCAGAGTGGATCAGTAAATGTTATACGTGCCAGAGAGTCAAAGCTGAACATCAGAGACCCAGTGGATTGTTGCAACCACTAGAGATTCCAGAATGGAAATGGGAGAATCTTGCTATGGATTTTGTAGTAGGTCTGCCAAGGACTAAGGCTAATCATGATGCTATCTGGGTAATAATAGACAGATTGACCAAGTCAGCGCACTTTCTATCGATCAACGAAAGATTTTCACTGGACAGGTTGGTTCATTTGTACCTAAAAGAGATTGTTATGCGACATGGTGTTCCTGTGTCAATAGTATCTGACAGAGACCCGAGATTCAATTCTAGATTTTGGAAGAAATTTCAAGAGTGTTTGGGAACAAAGTTGAATATGAGTACTGCATATCATCCTCAGATAGATGGCCAGAGTGAAAGGACAATTCAGACCATTGAAGACATGTTGAGAGTTTGTGCCTTGGATTTTGAAGGAAGTTGGGACGAGCATCTACCGTTAGTGGAGTTTTCATATAACAACAGCTATCATGCCAGTATTGGAATGCCCCCGTATGAAGCTTTGTATGGAAGAAAATGCATATCACCAGTGTGTTGGAATGAAGTTGGTGAGCGTAAGATTTTGGGTCCAGAGTTAGTTCAACAAACTAAAGAAAAGATTGAGTTGATTCAGAAGAGATTGCTAGCTGCTCAAGATAGGCAAAAGAAGTATGCTGACCAGTCAAGGAAGGACATGAATTTTGAAGAAGGTGACCAAGTGTTGTTAAAGATTTCTCCATGGAAAGGTGTTAGTAGATTTGGCAAGAAAGGAAAGCTTAATCCAAGATATATAGGACCTTTTGAAGTTTTAAAGCAAGTTGGGAAAGTTGCATATGAATTGGCTCTACCACCGCAAATGCAGCACATTCACAATGTTTTTCACGTGTCTATGCTTAGAAAGTATAATCCTGACATGAGTCATGTAATAGAATAAGAACCCTTGGAGATTCAACCCGACTTGTCCTATGTAGAACAGCCTGTAGAGATTCAGGATCATAAGGATAAGGTTTTAAGGAATAAGTCTGTTAGGCTTGTTAAGGTTTTGTGGAGAAATCCTCGAGTTGAGGAATCCACCTGGGAACTTGAGAGTGAAATGCTCGAGAAGTATCCCTATTTGTTTACTTAGGCTGATTCTGGGGACAGAATCTTTTTAAGGGGGGGAGAATGTAACGATCGAGATAATTAAATATATTTGATTAATATGAGGTATATGATTTATGTGTTTTAATGTGTTAAGATATGATATGTGGTCATTTTATATGTCTAGTTGACTGTCTGTTCGACTGCATTATGCGTAAGTATTTTAATTAAGTGTTTAATTGATTTTTATGCTTAATGGGAGTAACTGTTTGATTTTTATCAAATTATTGGTGTGTCCAATAATTATGAAATTTTATATGTAGCTTCTATGTGATTTTAGAGACTTTCTAAAAATGGTGATATTTTTAATTCTAGTCCCAGTGATTTTATATAAATCTTTCATTCCTGTTTTATTCTAGAGATATTACTTTTCTAAATTCCATATTTAATTATTGGAATGTCCAAAAATCATGAAACCTGTTCCAATATGTTTCTTAAATACTTTGAGACTTGTGAAAAATAAAAGTTTATTTTATTCGAGCCCAAATGTATTTTTAAGGATTTTCCTACTCTTATTTTCTATTTCTGTGCTAAAACTTCTAAGCTTTTTATTTAATTATTTATTCATCAGAAAAATATTTCAAAAATATGGAGAAGCTTATAAATTCATTCTCTTAATTTTAAAAATATAAAGCTTGTTTTTGTACCCATTTTCCATAAAAAGTCGAATTACTAATTGATTTAATCCAGAATTCAGCAATTGTGGAATTATGAAATTACCCCTGCCTTTTATTAAAACAGCAGCAGTCTTCTTTCTTCTCCCCATTCTGCGTTTTCTTGCTCAGGTCCTGCCTCTCTCTCTACTTCGACCACTTACTACGTTTTTACAGTTTTTCTCCGATTTCTATGTAATTGTTCTAGGATATCTTGCTAGTAAACGAGTAATTAAGCTTGTTGGTTTTGTTTTCTATCATAATATGTATATATATATATATATGTGCGTGCCGTGTGTATATGTTAGGGTTTGAATTTGAGTTGCATGCAAAGCTTAATTCCAACTTGTTTCATCTTGTTTAGGCTGTAGTAAGTGATTTGCGGAGTCTAGAAGCAGTAGCTGTTGAATTTGGACTCGATTGAGCCATTTTCAAGAGCTACCGTCGCCGGCGATGAGCTCCGGCGAGCCGGCGACTCAACTAGCTCCATTTAGCTTCGATTTTTTTTATGGTAATGATTAGTATGAGTATTAATCTAAGGGCTGCTGTGATTGCATGTTTGTTTCTCGAGTTTTCCGAATTTATAATCAAATTTTCCGGCCACATTTTACATTTTTCCGGTCATGGCCTCAGGTGCAGTTCGAGATTTGAGCTTTGGGTGTGATAAATAGCTGCAATGTAGTGGTTAAATGATTAATCAAGGACTGCATGTGATTAATTGCAATTAGTTCGAAAATTTTGAATTATTTGAATAATTTTTATATTCGAATTTTTATGTAAATGTTATAATTAATTTGGGGTCTTGTTCGATTTGAAAGAAATGAAGTAATTTGTAAATACTTCATATGTATAAGTTAAGTGTAGGGCTGATTTTCTGATTTTAGATATATAGTATATATGTTTTCGAATTAATAAGCATTTTATAATGCTAATTCTTGTAATTAATTGATTTAGAATCGTCATGGTCATATTCTGCATTTAACTTTATTAATTGTATGATAACAAAAGTTGAAAGCAGGAATTTGTAGTACATAGTTAAATGTACTACTAAAATGGATTAGTAATTGCATTATGATTAGGCAATTATGTTCAAATTGTATGATTGGAAATGAGTAGGTTCTTCGGATTTTACTGCCATTGGTTGCTTATATGTATATAAATATATATGTCTACGTGTCTAAGTGTTATATGGAAATTGATTATGTGATTGTTTGAGTGATCAAGGGCTTTGAATTGCAGGATCATAATTCGAATATATATATATATAATAATATATTCGAATTCTTGATTATATTGAAATGGTAATGGTATTATTAATGATTATAGATGTTGCTTGATTAATATGGATTTGGTACTAAATATGATTGTATAATGGCGTATGATTGACATTGATGTTTGGTTGTGTCGGTTGCATTCCGACGGATAGCTCCAATTACAGGGGAAGTGCTGCCAAAATTTTCTAAAAACTAAAATGATTTTGTAAAACACAATTGGCACACCACTTCTGTATAGGAAAAACTATCAGTCAAGAATACTGTGAATCAATATATGTGTCTATGTGCTATTTGCTTGCCAGTATAGAAGTGAGTATATAGCAGAGTATGTCTACAGTGGATTGTGCATATGTGTTAAAGGGGTACATTATCGAAAGGGTAGAATATTTAGACGTTAAAGAGAACGTCGAGAGTATATAAGTTTCTGAAATAGTATTATTTATGTGTAGCTACGAAGGACGTTGAGGTGAAGGACAAAGGGAAAGCTAAAATAGAGAGTTAGTGTCTGGTGTAGACGATCTACCTGTTCAACAGCTGTAGCATTCTATTTAAGGCAAGTAACTACTGCCTAATCTCTTTCAACTTAAACACTGTTTTATGAACTGCATAGTGAACTGTTTTATAAACTGTTTTAAGACCCTGCAACCATGTTATCTTATTTCATCTGCTTTAAGCTATAGCCTACCTTACTTTAATTGTTTGACTTAAACTGCAACCTTATATCAGTTTCAATTGCACTTTAAACTTTTCAATCCCTGAGCTGTTATTGTCAGCTTATAAACTAATTTTAAAGATCTTAAATCAGTAACCTTGAACTATGACTTATGTCTACACCATTTCTCCTTAACTATGTTTACTTGAACTTTAATTCTGAACTTACCCTGTTGCTATGGCCTAACTACTGTTATAATTAAATGCCTTACAACTGTTTTCAAAAACAACTGTTATACTTGTGAATTGACCCTGCAACCTGACTTTACAACTATAGCCTGGTTTTGGATTTCCCAGTTCATGATTTCAGCTTATCTTACTACAACAGAAGCTTGTTTTGAGACTTACCCTGGAATAACTTTACCTCTGTCTAATGATCTTTAAAAAAAGGATTTAAATATGAAATCCGACTTTCAAGAAGTCTTTTTCATCAAATGATTTGGTAACTTTAAAAAGAAAGGTTTTGGTTATTATAGGAATTCCGATCAACATGGTTTCTGCGGATTCCTATAGGTTGGAGGCGTAAGAGGCCGAGTGACGCCGGTCCAGCATTTTTTATGTGAAGACTATAATGAGATAGTCAATGGCTATAATGAGATAGCCCAAGGCCAATGGCAATAAGTGCTTTTATGAGTACTCTTTATGTCCAGAGGGACTTTAGTCCGTTATGGGGACTTTACGTGGCTGATCACCCGTATTGTCTGGCGTTGTGAGAAAACTTCAACCAAAATGAATTGTTTCTAAATAGTAAAGGTCCTAATGAGAGGACAGTTTTATAGATGATTTAAAAAGCAAGGTCCTAATGAGAGGACAGTTTTATAAAATGTTTTGAAAGAATCAGTCCTAATGAGAGGACAATTTTATACAAATGGACTTTGAAATGATTAGTAATGAATAATGAAATGCCTTGTTATAACCTGTCATATACAGCTTCAACTGTCAGATATACCTTGATTTGACTTGTTTCAATTGTTATACATTACTTCCTGTTATCCATCTAACCCTGCAGATTACTCCTATACTTGCAATTGATTATTACTTTCCAGTTTCTTATTTACCTTGCACCAGTGATTGAAATTATTTAACCCTGCCAGTGGTTTTATAAAAGAAGGTTTTGCGAGTAATGCATACCCTGACTAGAATTTTAATTACAATTTTGGGACAATGAGGTCCAGCAATGATTTAAGGCATGGTTTTGAGAAAAGACTTTTTTAAATTATATGTATAAGCCTGTAGAACTGTTTTTAACCTATATCGTTACTTGTTGAGCTTTTGTAGCTCATTCTTTTATTTTCTAACATCTACAGCTTCTGAGAATCATGGTCCGTATTAAGCAGACTGCCAGAAAGAATATGTCATACATGAACTATGTGAGGCTGGCTGAGATTGAACAGGTAGGATCGAGGCAGAGTTGGAAGGAAAAGACTTTGTTTAGTCTTGTACTTTTATTAGTAGCTTTTGAGATGTTTCGGGAATTGTAATATTATTTTGGTTACTGTAAATGTAAATATAAATGAATGTAGTTGTGTGCTTGTTTCATACCATTACCTTGAAAGGTCCAAGCTAGTAGTCAGGGTCATATTTATGCGTATTTTCTATTATTGTTATTTAGGGTGCATGCATTTAGAGTTAATGACTCCCCGATCTAGACCCCGGGTCGGGAGGGCGTCACATCTTAGGTAAAAGTTTCACATGCACCGAAGCAACCTAGCTACTTCGATAATAGCCTCAAAGTTGGTTATTAACGTGGTTTCTAAGTTATGCGATACCTTTAGTAAATCGGTCATAACTTTTGACTCGTAAGTCCAAATGACGCAAACTTAGCGAGCAAACGATCTAGAGAATACCTATAATACAATCCATCAAAAATTGCCCCTGGACAGAGGACTCATTTTTAACTGTCCAAAACAGGGCAGTAGCTTCTCCCATGAATAGCGTCACCGCGCAACTTTGGTTTCAACATTTTTATAAAATCGAAATTTTAACATCTGTGCATGAAATTTTACAGGGGCCTTAATCACTGTCCAAAATATTTATCCTCCAAATTTCATGATTTTTTACAACTGGTAAGGGGTTCTTTTATATTTTCAAAGGGAGCCATTCGCAGCAGTTTAGTCGTTTTAGTCACCTCCACTAAAACCATCTTTTCTCCTAAACCGTAAATCGTATCGACGTCATTTTTATACCAAAACAAACTACAAAACAAGCTCTACCATTGTATGGGCAGTGGTGTTCAAAAATAATATTTTGACAGTTCGAAATGTTTGGCTAAAACAGTCTAAATCAAACGGGCATTACGACGGCTATAATCGTAACGTTTTCCGGATTTAACTTATGTTAATCCATTCAACATCAACCAAATCAACAACCCAAACATTTTTATTAAATAATCAGTTTATATACTTCATAAACTTATTAACATCAACCATCCATAATTTTCAACCAACAATAATCAACCATATACATCCAAACTCCTTAAACCAACATATACATAAAAACACATCTTAAACTCAAGCTCATAACTTAATGTAAAATCAAAGGGTGGATGGAGTTTATACCTTCCTTGAATCCTTAACATACTACCAAGAGCTTGTAAGCCTTAAGGGAGCCTTGATCTATGCTTAACATCCTTAAACTTGCAAGAGAAATCAAGAAATAAGTTAGTAAATTTTCGGAGTTACTATTCACCCTCATTTTCTACATTTTATTTACCCAACCAAAACATCTCCAACAATTATGAAATTTAATCCTTACCTTATATATATAATGAAGGAGCTATGGTTAAAATTTGGTGATTTTTGGATGAGTAGAACTTGAGTTATGAATTTTTCTTCCCTTGCTTCTCTTGAAAATCCGAATGGAAGAGGAAGAAAAGGGGGAGAGCTTTTCTTGCTTTGCTTTACTTGCCCTCTAGCTTTTTGAAAAAGTGTTGGCTGATTTTTTTTTTCTTTTATGCTATAAGATTAACTCTAACTTGGCTCTTGTCTTATTAATCCCCCAAGGGTCAAGTCAACAAGCTCCTTTGACCTTGGCCAATGTTACTAGCTTCCATAATACTTCAACTAATGCAAGTATTTTCATTAATCTAATTTTATCCAATTATATAAGAATTGGCTCTTATATTAATCTAGGGATCGTTTTCGTAATGATTCGTGACGACAAATTTAATAACTATTACTCGTTTGAGAATCCTAATAATTTGAATACCCACCAAAACCTTATTCCTTAATAAGTATTATACATTATATACTATTATTAACAAAAGTTTTAAAAGTACCTAGAAATTAGGAATATTACAAATTTGTTATCATCAAAT
Source organism: Oenanthe sinensis (assembly GCA_028671895.1). NCBI lineage: Eukaryota > Viridiplantae > Streptophyta > Magnoliopsida > Apiales > Apiaceae > Oenanthe > Oenanthe sinensis. Next base: position 27,485,229 of record CM053799.1, on the reverse strand, counting down.
CTCATAATTCCTAACATATGTGTATAACTACTCTAATATAAAATCATTTTCACGTAATTACCAGTTAGAGTGTCATACCATGTCCTTGACGTTTTGCTTGAATCCCTACCTCCGTCATAGAAGAGCTTGGGAAGAGAATGATATACAAATTTCAATGGATCTGCAACTTCGAAGTTCAGGAAATGTTGTACATCAACTTCAACTTCTAACTCACCATTCAGGATTGTACTTGTTCGCATTCATCTGATGGATCTTCATGCTTGAATGCTCAATATGTGCTAGGGATATCCTGTTGTTAGGTCATCAACTTGTTCAGGCCTATAGGATCAAGTCTCGTCACTGATGCTTACTGTTTGATCTTGAAAGTCCCGAAGATTATGTTTCCATCATCATCAATACCTTCTACTTTATAGTAACCTGTAGTAACCAGTTTGGCTTTGTCCCTCAAAACAATGCCAATAGTCATCCAGTTTCTGGAAACCCTTACTATACCAATTTAAGCTTCGTCTTGTGATCTGGGTTCCAGCTTCAGTAATTTCTGCCTTCGAACTGATTGAGATTATCTTACATTGCAATCATCCAATCTGGATCAATCAGTGCATCTTCAGTATTCTTTGGGATTCTATATGTTAGACCCTGAAAAATATATGTTCATCTTGATTAGCACTTTTAGCCTTTACTCAAGAATCCGAATCACTAAGAACTAGACTCCAGGATTGAATTTGACTTCAAACCTTTTGTCTTGGCAGATATGTTCTTGATGTATTCCTTTGATCTTCATTGTGTTGAGTATGACTAGTAGATCTTTCTTTTATTTACTCCCCCTGAATTGCTGCTAGGATGTGTTGAAGATCCTTCACCTTTTTCAGTGGATTCTGTTAAAGTTCACGATTTGTGTAGTTTCACTACCATTTCCACTAATGGGATCTGAATCATCATCATTATCATTGATTCCTTCTGCAACCTCAGCTTCAACATCAATATCTGAATTTGACTCTGACAAGATGTCAAAATTCAAAGTTTCAGAATAGTCATTCATTTGAATGCTTGGGAGCTTGGTGTAGTTGAACGATACATTCAGACTTTCAATCACCTTCTGGTTTTACATCATTTATGCCTTGAAAGCTTTCGACTTCAATGAGTAGCTGAGGTAAATTGTTCCATGAGCTTGTTAGTATTGGTGTCCTAGATATAATACTTTTAATGTTTTATTGAAAACAATTAAGGATTATGTTTTATTAGATTATTTAATTAATATTTATTATGTCTTTATTTACTGCGTTATAAATTGAAAGCATAATAAATGTCCTTGGAATATTAATTCGCATTATATACCTTTAAGTATGTGACTTAAAAATGAGATTATATTAATAGTATTTTATTCCTAAAATTTCCTAGTCGAGTATTATTATTTAAGGACAATAATAATGCAATAAGACTAGTATGTTTGTTGACAGATGACCGCATCTCATTGGTCATAGGTATGGTGATACTAAAGTCAAGAACATAAGTGCATGTCTCAATGCATGGCACTGGACAAACCCGCTGTGAGAATCTACACGTTAATAAGTGTCATAAGAAATTCTCTCTGTGATGATAATGATGTAATGATCCTTTGACTTGAAATCATTATATTTCTATACGAGAATTAATATATTTTGATTACACTCAAAGTTACCTTTAACCGGGTAATGATAAAGGTGGACATAGGGTATGCTATGAATCGTATGAGAAATATGAATGATAGATATAGGATTTAACCCTCCTATTTTAGGAGTGATATTATTGGCCTCTTGATTGAGTGAGACTATAAAATGCATGGCCATGCTCAAATGTTGATTTGATTAATAGTCTACTCATTGATCAAGGAAACCCGAATTAAACGTTGAAGATGATGACACAATACATGCCTCGAGTTTGATCTATAATATAAGGTTAAAGGGATTATATTACATTGTACATTATTCACGAAAGGTTTAATTGAATCACCAATTAATTATTATTACTTGGGTAGCAATGATGTATTACTAGATGACGCTCATTGTTTATAATTTTATTATTGGATATTAAAATTATTGTCAACGTAATAATAACCTATAGGGTCACACACAAATAACGCTAAAAGAGAATTAATTTAAATTATGAATTTAAATTAAATAAGAAATTCGAATTTAATTATGATATTAATTAAGTTGAACTTAATTAATTAATTAATTTGAATTTAAATAGAAGCCCAATATGATTAGGCTTCTCAAAATAGATTGTGTCAGAAATTACGAAGCTATATGAATAGTAATTGTGATAACTCAACACTAGAACATGACAAGTAAATAATACTACGTCTACACAGAAATCAGGAAGAAATGAAGACAAGGCAAATACAGTGAATCAAGACATTAGAAGAAGTTTTGAAGTCTACTATAGGTCACTGAAAAAAGTACATTAATATGTTCATGCATCAGTGAAGAATAATGTGTAAAGACTTTCAGGGTTTCAGAAGTGTTGAAGATTTAGTATAGAAGTGTCATAAGAAGATTTCAGTGTACCATCATTGATTGAAGATAGACAGTGTTTGAAGCATAGGAATCTAGAAAGGTGAAGACAAAGGTTAAAGAAGACAGTTGCAGTCTTGAAGTTGTACTCATTGAAAGAAGTTTATTTATATGTTCAAATGTCAGTAAAGAATAGAAAATGAAGTATTCAAGATTGTAGTAATGAAGATGTTGTCCAAGTACCAAAAAATATTCCAGTGAAGTTACAGTGTTCATTAACAGTCAGTGTTCGAAGCAATTATTGGAAAGCCACATTACTAATTGAATATGGTAATCTATTCAGAAGCAAGAACCCTATCAAGACTAGTCACTTATGAACCAGACCATTGCATCAAGTGTCAGGACATTGATAGCAAGTTTATGTCAGTAGTAAAGATCCATGTTCAAGAGCTTGTTGAAGAAAATAGAAGACAAGAAGAAATCACAAGTTCAAGATGTTGCATTGAAGTTTCAAGTTGAAGCCCAGAATTTCTCTAAGTACTTACAAGGGAACCTATGTAGAAATTCCTATCTAGAAATTCTAGATAAGTTTCTACTTAGAGCCAAGTAGAAATTCTGGAAGTGGAAATATTTTCTAAGTACTCAAGGGAGGAAGCTAAGTCAAATTTCCTATGTAGAAATTCCCAAGTCAAATTTCCTATGTAGAAATTCTGGAGGTGAAAATATTTTCTAAGTACTCAAGGCAGGAAGCTATCTCGAATTTCCTATGAAGAAATTCCTAAGTCGAATTTCCTATGTAGAAATTCCTAAGTAGAAATTCCTATGTAGAAGTTCTACTTAAAATTCGAGATAGAGCCTAAGTAGAAATTCCTATGTAGAAGTTTTACTTAAAGTTCGAGATAGAGCCTAAGTAGATATTCCTATGTAGAAATTCTACATAGAGGACAGTTTCAACATGACACACGGCATCATCCGGTTGGCAGATTTCCAAGCTTCCTAGATAAGATAAGATTTACGTGGACAACTTTGGGCCACTCATATCTTATCTTTTGAAGACTACAAGTCATAGATTACAAAGTAGTATAAATAGAAGTACTTGTGTAACTTTACGAAAGAAGCAATATTGAGAGAAACACTTGTAAAAGAGAGGGAGTGCATTCACAGAGCTTAGTATCATTTACTCCTCTCTTTACTTCTGTTGTACTATTGTAATGAATGTTGTAGCAACCCTTTCAAGTTATATATAAGACATATATTCCTTGAATCATTGTGTTCATTTATTACATAGTATTTATTGCTTCATAAATCAAAAAAGTTATATTCACCCCCCCTCTACAACACATTTGGACCTAACAATTGGTATCAGAGCTAAATGTTTGACATACAAAACATAGATCCTTGTGTTTGGTAGAAGATTAGTGAGTTTTCATTTCCAGATCTACTTTTCAAGCTTTTCTTGAAAAGTGTGCTTTAATTATTTTATCAGTGAAAACTCATACTAAAAATTATTTAAATACTCCAGGTGTGATTATTTAGCTTGGGTGTATTTTAGATAATTGTTGTGAACTATTCTGGGTACTTTGGTTTGTGGTGTTCTTCACTGTTCTTGATAAAGAAGATAAACCCAACAACTTTTGATTACCTTTTCAAAAGACAAAAAGTGAAAAAGTTGTTTTTGGCTTTTGATTGGACAATATACTCACTGCACAAAAAGAAATTACAGAAGACTTTGTACCTATCACGTGGGTGTTAGGTGAGTTAGGTGAGATAAGACACAAAAGTCAAAAAGTGTGAAAAATAATATTGTTTATTCAATATTAAAAGTGACATGCAACAGATTTTCACTAAGGACAAAATTTCTACATAGAATCTCTACTTAAGAATTTCTACTTAGAAATTTCGACTTGAACAGAATTTCTACTTGGTGAAATTTCGACTTAGGCAAAAGTTCTATATAGATTTTCTACATAGCCTAGTTATGGGTACTTCGATTTTTTTTTGGTGACCAGAATTTGAACTTTGATTTATTTTGAGATAATTCAATTTTCTTTTAATTACTACTCAAGTAATAAGAAAAGTTTATTATCTCTACTCTAAATCTACATTAAGATGGCACCTAAAAATCTATTCAAGATTCCAATGTTCGACTGAGATGAATATGAAGAATGGGTTTTGAGAATGAATTTGTTCCGATGGTTGTTGTTCCTGAGCATATGGAAGGAGATGTGATTATTCCACAACGGTCTGAGCCTAAAAAGGCAGCGGACTTTTCAGATGCTGATAAGGAGCAAATAGCCTTCGATACATCCGTTCGACAAACCTTGAGATAGAGGTCGTCATGGAAGGTACCGCTGAGGTCAGAAACAACAAAACACTTATACTCAAGATGGAGTATGACACCTTCTGAATCAGAAAAGGAGAAAGCAAAAGATGACAGACACTATGTTGGGTTGTAACAGGAATCTCAAGCATTAGTGAGGATGCAGCAAGGGAAAGCATTTGTTGATGAAGTTAAATGCAAGGTTGATTCTATCAGTGATAGTGATGATCTAAATGGATATCTGGCATCAATGACCAACACTGGAGATGAATCACTAAGCACTTCACAGGTACACATTCTAACTAGTATACGTTTATCTAATTCAGAACTGTATGTTTATTAAGTTTTGAAACGTATTATATTCATGACAGCATGTTAGAATCTTAGGACTTAAATGTTTAATTGATTGCTAAGAATAAGATTGCATGCTAGGATTCCTGAGTTTAATTAGTACGTTTTTTTCATACTTGATTTTATATGCAGTAAAATGAATATCTAGAATTAGATAGGGTGTTCTAGACGATTAGGTGTATCCCCAAACATTTGCTGGAACTTGAGTTAAATCTGATGTGATTTAATACCTCTGCTAATGTTGTGAAAATTGCTAATAGACAAACAGGTTATAGATCATATATTTCATATTTGTACCTATGAATGACTTGATAAGTATATGTAGAATTTGATATTGCTCATAATGTCTTATTCAAATATTCTGCATATCCTTTAAATTGTTTATGTGCTTATTTTCATATGATTTGCTTTCACTCACATAATTGCACTTAAATGCTATATTAGATCATGTATTGCTTTTTAATGGTTAAAAGATAGTAGAATTATCTAAGTAGTCAGTAAGTCATATAGATTCGAAGCTTAATCTAAAACTGACTTAGGTAATTAGAGATAGTTAAAAACGTTAGACAACGATAGAATGGATTAGACAACGATAAAATGGATTAGACAGAATTAGTAATCTAATTGTTAATTCTTCTATCCATGTGCTTTTAGAAGATTAAGTATTGAATTTTCTAATATGCATATTGAAGTTGTTGTTACCTTTGATAATATCTCTAACCCATCTGGACTCAATTAAAGTTGAGTATCAAGAAGCTTAATCATTTGTGATTGCAGAATATGTTATGAAAGGCAAAAGTTATGTGACTTCGTGACATTTATTATTCGAGGCATATGATTAAGATTGAAGCTCTGTTATCACAGTTGGTTAAGAAAGCCTACCCAACGGTAACCTTTGGAGATGACAGCAAAGGATATACAAGGGATTTGGCTATACGTGGAATTGTCATCAGTGGAAGCATCATTCTTGTTGAAGGACTTAAGCACGGTTTAAAGGGCACTAGGGAATTCTTTGTCAAGGGTTTTCTGGAAAAGTGTTTGTTCTCAAACAAGAAGGTTGGAAGCTCACTCAACTGAGGTTGAGGAAGTTTGTTCGTAGCTAACATGGAATTTGGATGCAAAGGTGAAGTGAACTGTTCAGTAAAGCTTCATCGGTAAAGAGTTAGCTATGGCAAAAGAAGCTCTCACACTTGTTGATCAAGACAATGGATTATCACTAATATTAAAAATATCATAGTTAATTGCACGGATGCAAGAAACTATGTTTCTGTTATTTTATCAAATTAAAATTATGAAACTAATAATCATTGAGTTGCTTCAATCCATAATTTTAGTAAGATAAAATAAATTCGCTAAATACTAAAATATTCATTGGATTGAATATTAGCATTTAACTTCCTACGCTATATCTAATAATTGTCACTTTGCACATTGTAAGCATGCTCATAACAATTATTAATTGATATACTTAAGCTCGAGGTAATAGTTGAAAAGAAATTCACAAGTCCTTTAAATAGGGAAAAAGTAATACTTGTGATTCTAATTCCAACTCCTCGCCATATCCTTTTGACGAAAATGATGTAAATCATAATTGTATTATGAGTCGGAAAATCATTGTCTTCTATCTGATAAGGATGTTTTGTAAAACTGTTTTCAAAACATACAGTGCTTAGGTTTAATGGAAAAGATTCATTTCATTGAGATAAAATTTGGTAAGAGAGTTGAATTTCTTCTTTGGTGTAAATTCCCGCGTTTTATTATGGGAAGTTTGCCTTATAAGAAATTCATAAGGGATAGAAACTTTTTTCTCAATGAAGTTTGCCTTATAACAATTAGTACATTTCATACTTGATTTTATATGCAGTAAAATGAATAACTAGAATTAGATAGGGTGTTCTAGACGGTTATGTGTATCCCCAAGCATTTGCTGGAACTTGAATTAAATCTAATGTGATTTAATACCTCTGCTAATGTTGTGAAAATTGCTGATAGACAAACAGGTCATAGATCACATATTTAATATTTGTTCTTATGAATGACTTGATAAGTGTATGTAGAATTTGATATTGCTCATAATGTCTTATTCAATTATTCTGCATATTCTTAAATTGTTTATGTGCTTATTCTCACATGATTTGCTCGCACTCACATAGTTGCACTTAAATGTCATATCATTTCATGTATTGCTTGTTAAGGATTAAAAGATGGTAGAATTATCTAAGTAGTCAGTAAGACATGTAGATTCGAAGCTTAATCTAAAACTGACTTAGGTAATTAGAGATAGTTAAAAACGTTAGACAACGATAGAATGGATTAGACAGAATTAGTAATCTAATTGTTAATTCTTCTATCCATGTGCTTTTAGAAAATTAAGTATTGAATTTTCTAATATGCATATTGAAGCTATTGTTACCTTTGATAATATCTCTAACCCATCTGAACTCAATTAAAGTTGAGTATCAAGAAGCTTAATCATTTGTGATTGCATAATATGTTATGAAAGGCAAAAGTTATGTGACTTCGTGACATTTATTATTCGAGGCATATGATTAAGATTGAAGCTCTGTCATCACAGTTGGTTAAGAAAGCCTACCCAACGGTAACCTTTGGAGATGACAGCAAAGGATATACAAGGGATTTGGCTATACGTGGAATTGTCATCAGTGGAAGCATCATTCTTGTTGAAGGACTTAAGCACGGTTTAAAGGGCACTAGGGAATTCTTTGTCAAGGGTTTTCTGGAAAAGTGTTTGTTCTCAAACAAGAAGGTTGGAAGCTCACTCAACTGAGGTTGAGGAAGTTTGTTCGTAGCTAACATGGAATTTGGATGCAAAGGTGAAGTGAACTGTTCAGTAAAGCTTCATCGGTAAAGAGTTAGCTATGGCAAAAGAAGCTCTCACACTTGTTGATCAAGACAATGGATTCTTTGATAAAGATGAAATTGGTGAGAGGACTGCTTCATATGAAATTCTAGTTAGAAGGACATTTTAAAGTATGTCACATAGGGAAGTCAAAGAAAACATCACACTGAAGAAAAGTCATGAAAGAAATATGCTTAGTGGTGATTGATGTTGACAACCCTAATTACAAATTGGTGATGTTCGTGCATTCAACAGACAAATTGTCACAAATGGTGATTGATCAAATAAGGAAGATCAAGTTGGAAGCAAAGTAAGCTGTGAGAACTTTGAAGTCAGATATTGGAACTGAAATTTCACGAATGAAGTTCTAAATGAAGTCTGCACTGAAAAGGTACTTTAAAGCTGAAGCAATTAACATAGCATGCTGCTTTAATCAATAAGATCGTGAAAAGACATCATTTGAGTTAATGGCCAACCAGATGCAAACACTGAAGTTCTTTCGTGTGTTTGGAGGGAATTGATTTTTAATAAAGATTTAAATGAGTATCTTGACAAGAAGTTAAGGCTCGTGGAACAATTCTCCTCGGCTACTCATAAGTGATTAAAAGTCTGAATGTATCGTTAAACTACACCAAGCTCCCAAGTATTCAAATGAACGATTATTCTGAATCTTTGAAGTTTGACATCCCGTCAGAGTCAAATTCAGATACTAATGTTGAAGCTGAGGTTGCAGAAGGAATCAATGACAATGATGATGATTCAGATCCTGTTAGTGGAAATCCACTGTATAAGGTGAAGGATCTTCAACACATCCTAATAGCAACTCAGGGGGAGCAAATAAAAGAAGGATCTACTAGTCATACTCAACAATGAAGATCAAAGGATTTCATTAAGAACATTTCTGCCAAGACAAAAGGTTTGAAGTCAAATTCAATCCTGGAGTCTTGTTCTTAGTAATCCGGATTCTTGTGTAGAGGCTAGAAGTGCTATGCAAAGTAAATAGTTACTCTTGGGAAAGACCAATTGTCAACAACTAACAATTGGTATTTAGAAAAGCACAGATTGATCCAGATTGGGTGATTGCAATGCAAAATGATCTCAATCAGTTCAAAGGCAGAAAACAAATGAAGCTGGAACCCAGACCATTAAAGTCGAAGCTGAAATTGGTACAGTAAGGGTTCACAGAAACTGGATGACTATTGGCATTGTTATGAGGGACAAAGCCAAACTGGTTGCAACATGTTACTATCAGGTAGAAGGTATCGACGATGATGGAAACAGAACAAGTTGAAGACCTAATAACAGGATATCCCTAGCACATGTTGAGCATTCAAGCATGAAGATCTATCAGATGAATGTGAACAAGTGCACTCCTGAATGGTGAGCTAGAAGTTGAAGTTGATGTACAACATTTCCAGGACTTTGAAGTTGCAGATCCATTGGAATTTGTATATCATTCTCTTTCTAAACTCTTCTATGACGGAGGTAGGGATTCAAGCAAAACGTCAAGGACATGGTATGACACTCTAACTGTTAATTACTTTAATATGATTTTACAGTAGAGTAAGTTATATGCATATCTCTCTCTAGAATACATGGCACACACAATGTTATATACGTGCAAGTATACCTTGATTATATTATATGTGGGTCTACTAACGAAACTTTGGCAAGATATATGTTTTGCTAAGTTAATGCAGAGTAGGTACAAGATGAGCATGTTGAAAGAGTTGCAATTCTTTCTAGATTATAATTAATTCGAAAGAATGATGGCAATTAAAGGAAGTCAAGGATCTTTTGAAAATGCACAATTTGGAAGATTCTAGACCTGCCGAGACTACTTTTCAACAGACGACTGAGCTTGATCAGGGAAAATCAGGTATATGAACTGAAGTGACAAGTTAAATAGGTATGATCAGCTCATTACTTATTCAAGTGCATAAAGACCATATATTTCATTCTCGATATGCCTATGTGCAAGATTCCAAGTGGAAATTAGAGAATCTTATCTTATAGCTAAGTTATGAATTGTTAGATATCTTAGGAGATCACCAATTCTCAGAATCAGGTACCCTAAAGATACTAGGTTTAACCTAATTGGCTATATAGATATAGATAATGCAGGTTGAAGGAAAGACAGAGAAATCATTCCTAGAAGCTGTCAGCTCCAACAACTTTGTTGATCTCTCCACACCACTTAAGGAACAAGTTCATGGACACCAGATATCATTTCTTTCGAGATTGTCCTTAGTTGAATAACTTGTAGATTTTGACTAAATAACTTGATGAATTTATTTTATCTAAGTTGGTTAGTAAACTTGGGATATTATTAATATGCATATTTTTGGAAATCCCATCTGCAAGGAATTCTTAAATAAGTTCACAAGTATTAAATTTTCAATATTCAAAGACTTGTGAATTTATTTAAAATCTAGTACCTCATACTTTTTGCTATTAGTTAATTATCATGCTTACATTGTATTATGCATAAGTGGTAGTTAAATTACTTAGCATAAGTAAGAAACATAATTATTTGTATGATAAATATTTGATGAGTATTAGTCAATGATATCTTGCTTAATTGCTCTGATATTTTACTCTGATATTTATAAATATTTTATTACAAATAATTATGATACTTTTGATGTTAGTGACAGTATTTAGAATTTCTGTTCTAAATAATTAATGCATATTTTAACACTCACTAATATTGAAAGATGAAGTATTTTCTAAGTCATGTGTATAAAATTTTCAATGTTTTATATACTTAGAAAATATTTCTAAAATCCAAGTTTTGATCATTTACATATGTTTGTATTTCTTGTTATTTGCCTAGTTGAAAACATATGTAAATAATTTGTAAAATTGGTCAAAATATCACTTCTGCATGCTATTTAATCATTATGAACTTAGACTTTAAAATATTTAATTAATGATTATTATAAGGTGTATGTTGTGTTATTTTTCATAAATTCACTGTGCATTAATTGAAATTATTGATAAAAACTTTTGTTAGGTCCCGGAAGTATCGTAGAAGGGGGGTTGAATACGATACTCACTAAATCAAAAAATTCTTTTGAATCTTTTGCGGATATATGATTTAGAGTTCGGTCAGTGGGTTCGTGTTCAGGAGTGTTTAGCTGTTTAGGAGGCTGGCTTACTAATTTTCTTTATTTAGGAATGAACAATAATGATCTAGAAAATTAGCAAGTAATTAAATCGAGACAGGTTTCGGGGAATAGTACTTTCGTATTAATCCTCGAGGGTTTTGCTACACCCAGTTAAATTAATAACTGGCTTCCAAAGAACTGGGTTCTTTGCTTCTACAAAGACATAAAGCTTAATCCCTATTACAATGTTTGACAGTATTTAATAGTAACTGGAATCAAGCTAACAGTGAGTGTTTTACAATAGCCCTAAGTATTTGCAACATAATTAACCGGCTAATTTGTAAAACCCAGTAGAAGAAGGTATAGATTTGGAATGGTGACTTCTTCTTCTCCGGCTTCAAATATCTCACTGTCTCTCTCTGTTGTTGGTTGTGTCTCCACCAACCATATTAAACAAAATGAATAATTCATTTTATTTAATATAGTGTAGACTTTTCAAATCAATAGAATTGATTTGCTTCACAATTGCTTAAGTCCTGAGTTGCGCCTATAGAGTGGTTATGGTGTGTAGGCGCCACTTAAAGCTTGTTGCGCCTGTATCCCTGAGTTGCGCCTTGTTCATGTGAGTTGCGCCTATACAGTGGTTTCCCTGTATAGGCGCCACTCATGCCTTAGAAATAGTCAGCTGCATGTTGCGCCTAGTATGTGTGTTGCGCCTACACTGTTGTTGCACTGTGTAGGCGCCACTCACACACTGTATTTGACTTAGAAACTTTGGAGCAGCTGAGTTGCGCCTCTACTCTGTAAGCACTATGATGGCGCCACTTGTGCCTTAGAATATTCCCTTGTTTTCCTGCGCCTCTTGTCAAGGTTTGTTGCGCCTATACTCTTACTTCCTTGTATAGGCGCCACTCAACTTGTACTTAAACTTTTGTTGCCTGGGAAAACTTATGTTGCGCCTATACTCTTAACACACTGTATAGGCGCCACATATGAGATAGATTCTAAGTCCAACTTATTTCCTGCGCCTTGGTTGATTAGTTGCGCCTACACTCTCAATGCACTGTGTAGGCGCCACTTAACTTTCCCTTAGTCTTTTTTCTTGCGCCTTGTTATATAAGTTGCGCCTCTAGAGTACTTCAAGAGTATTAATGCCACCATATGCAGTAATATTTGCCTTGGCATATTTCTTGAATTCTTCAAGTAATTACTACTTGGTTTCACTCCTTTGGCTTGGCTTGATCAACTGATTTTCTACTGATTCATCAAGGTAATTCTCTTCTTTTTGTGCTGACGCTTAGTGCACTGGTCTGGTTCACAAACGACTAACACTGAATTGAATTCCCTTGATTTATTTTCTGTTTCAGCTGAGTAAGCTAGGACCGTCGCATTGCTTCAAACACTGACTGTTGATAGACACTGTTATTTCACTGGAATCTTTTCTGGTACTCCGACAACGTCTTCATTACTACAATCCAGTTCAAGACTGCAGTTGTCTTCTTTAACCTTTGTCTTCACCCTTCTGGATTCCTATGCTTCGAACACTGTCTATTTCCAATCAATGCTACTACACTGAAATCTGTTAGTGGCACTGCTATACTGAATCTTCAACACTTCTGAAACCCTGAAAGTCTTTAAACATTGTTCTTCACTGAGGCATGAACATATAAATGAACTTCTTTCAGTGACCTGTAGTAGACTTCAAAACTTCTTCTAATGTCTTGATCCGCTGTATCTGCCATGTCTTCATGTCATGCTGATTTCTGTGTAGGCGTAGTATTATTTACTTGTCCTGTTCTAGTACTAAGTTATCACGATTACTATTCATACAGCTTCGTAATCTCCAACAATATCCCCCTATTTGATTGTTAAACTTTAGCAAACAAATCACCTAGGGAGGATAACTCAACTAACAACTAGAAAAAGTAATCGTCTTGGACTTGTAAATAATGCTACTGGTTTTTCTGGATCAGATAATGCATTTCCAGAATTCTTGTGTGACTGAAATGAATGATGTTTGTTCCTCTGATACTGAACTAATATTCAAGTTGTATCATCTTCATTTCTGTCTGTTTGAGCTTTCTCCGTTTCAAAATCCTTCATTGTTTGAACTTTAAAGAACTTATCACGAACAGAGCTTCATAAGAATCATTATTCCTGGGTATGTCTTCAATCAAAACTGAACATAGCTCAAATAATGTTCTCCCCCTACGAATGTGATTCTCCTTCTCCCTTTAGAAAATCAATGGAATAGTCATTTCTGTTCTTCCCACTTGGCTTAGGAATCCTCTTCTCACAACTCCTTTCAAGTATAGAATACAGCTTCTTGATTCTCCCATATTTCTGTTGTTTCCCCTCAGGATCAGAAGATAAGATTTTCCTTTTCTTGTCTAAAATCTCCCCCTAAGGATATTATCTTCTCCCAAGGACGAAGATAAGACTTATTAACTTCTCTTTTTTCTTGTTATAGCTATAACATTGTAACTTCTCCCCCTTTATCCTTTTTCTTGTTATAACTATAACACTATAACTTCTCCCCCTTAGTTGAGGAATCCTCCAATGGCCCATTTTGGAATGGTTTGTCTTCCAAAGAAGGTTCTCGTCTTACGTTGATCGGGAAAAAAAAAGTAACTTTTCTTTCAGAAGTAGCAAGTAGCAAAGGTAAGTGTTTGGCTTGGGGTTTCCTCACTTCTACTACGTTCTGTTGGTGTTTACACTTAAGTGTCGAGCACTTAGAGGTGTTTCACTCTTTCTCTCCCTATTTCTCACTCAAGTGTATCTCTCCCTCACTTTCACTTAAGTGTTTCTCTCTCTCACTTCACTCTGCATTTCAAATATAGCCTTCTGTACCTGCAAGTGAAATCCGTCAATTCATGCATTTCCAACACCTGATTCATCAGAATGAACTGAATCACTATCAAGTGGGGAATTGCCTCGTAGAGGTGTTCTTGATCTATCATGCATAAGCACTGTCCCACACCAGACTCAATAGCAATTGTTAAATCATTGTCTAGTGGAGCCTCACCTCTTTAAGATGGGTTATCCCAAGATTTTAAAATCTTTTTAGAAATCCTGCCTTGTTCTATCAAGGAGTTGCCTCGCAAATTATCCGTAAACGGGAGGTGGACATTCCTTTTCAGGATCTGGAAATGTTCCTTCCAGGAGGGGTGACGTAGTAGACAATGTAATGAATGGCAAATTAGAGTCTACGTTTCCCTCGTAACCCAATGACGGGTGTTTTGTTAACATGCCTATATCTCACACTGTGCACTCCTTGCAATGTGTCCAATTGTTAGGTCCCCAGTATAACTGTTAGGATTGTTAGGTCCCAAAAATTATATAAGGTTCCTAGTATATATCTGTTTAGGCTTACCATCAGCGTGAGTGCCGGTGGTGTGCTTGACTCATTACAAGATGCTCTGGCTGACGAGCGAATTTCAATGGACTCACCCTGTTGAGAGAATGATTCCAGAGACAGTTTTATTGCCTTTTCAGCTCTGCATCCTTTTGAGAAGATACAGATGAGCTTAAAGATACCTCAGTTTATATACTTCTTTACTTCGCTGGAGGTAGAGCTGTGGGTGCACTTCCGACTACATCCTTATTTCTCCCTTATCAACCTCTAACAAACATATGTTCCTTGTAACTACAGGGGTTAATATATGGAAGTGGATGAAATGAGTGTTTGGTATTAAGGCCTGGGTCAGAGATTGATGGGTTTTCAACCTCCTGGCCAGCTTCTGTAGCCACTGGGGGCTAAACGGAAAAAATCAATTTAAATAAGATAAAAAGATAATCAGTTTAACATTCCAAAACATAGTTTTCATCTCAAGGAGAAGGAAAAATATAAGAAAGAATGGTAAACGATTGCATTTAAGTCCTTTTAATAAAAGAGTTTTGTCGGTTCTAAAGATTTATCATTTAAGAGCCTGACACCAATGAAAATTTTCCTTAAGATACTTATCCCATAATAAAATGCGGGAGTATCAGAGAAAAAGTTTCTATTGCTTATGAATTTCTTATGAGGCAAACTTCCCATAATAAAACGCGAGAATTTACACCAAAGAAGAAATTCAACTCTCTTACCAAATTTTATCTTAATAAAATGACTCTTTTTCATTAAACCTAAGCACTGTATGTTTTGAAAACAGTTTTGCAAAACATCATTATCAGATAGAAGATAATGATTTTCCGACTCATAATGCAATTATGATTTACATCATTTTCGTCTGCCTGATAGAATCCCCGACTTAAAATAAGAACATGACAATTGGGGTTGGATGAATGCTTAACAATACAGTACCAGGCCTTCAAAGCAACAATCACTGTTTTAGTACTGTGAATCAATGTGAAACATACATTGACACAAGTATTTAAAAACAAATCATTTTACAAGTGATTGATACCTCGAAGTTAAAACACATTTTAAAAGAGAGAAAAAGCTTTGTTAGATCAAACATTTAAAACAAGCTTTTGGGAGAGGATAAAATTTCGAGAGAAAAAAAAGATTATCCTAAAAAAAAGTTTTTCAAAAGAGAAGTTTTGAAAACGAATTCTTAAGTTTTCTTAACTAAAACTGATAGAGAAAATGAATGTATTTTTGAATAAAACATTTTGAAAAAGAAATAGACAAAAATTTATTTTAAATACATTCAGGATTGTAAATCAGTCAAAGAAAGAAAACTAAATATATTGATACTAATTGTTGCTAAGAATAAAAACTGAGTAAAACCATTAGTATCAATATATCACAATTATTTTGTAATACAATATTATTCAATTATGACAAAGTAATAAAAGATAATAAATATACTACAAATAATTATGCTTCGAATTTATTTTAATTTATTTAAATCACGGAACAGATATTCCACTGAATTGTTTTATATCTTCATGATTTAAATAAATCAAAATAAATTAAATACTTATGCTGTACTAAGAAATTGCCAATTACATGCATTTATATAAACTAAACATGACAATTATTCAGTAGAACAATAAGCATTGTAATATATTTTTATTATTAGTGATTTTAAATAGACATTAAGTTGTATTATCACTAATATTAAAAATATCACAGTTAATTGCACGGATGCAAGAAACTATGTTTCTGTTATTTTATCAAATTAAAATTATGAAACTAATAATCATTGAATTGCTTCAATCCATAATTTTAGTAAGATAAAATAAATTCGCTAAATACTAAAATATTCATTGGATTGAATATTAGCATTTAACTTCCTACGCTATATCTAATAATTGTCACTTTGCACATTGTAAGCATGCTCATAACAATTATTAATTGATATACTTAAGCTCGAGGTAATAGTTGAAAAGAAATTCACAAGTCCTTTAAATAGGGAAAAAGTAATACTTGTGATTCTAATTCCAACTCCTCGCCATATCCTTTTGACGAAAATGATGTAAATCATAATTGTATTATGAGTCGGAAAATCATTGTCTTCTATCTGATAAGGATGTTTTGTAAAACTGTTTTCAAAACATACAGTGCTTAGGTTTAATGGAAAAGATTCATTTCATTGAGATAAAATTTGGTAAGAGAGTTGAATTTCTTCTTTGGTGTAAATTCCCGCGTTTTATTATGGGAAGTTTGCCTTATAAGAAATTCATAAGGGATAGAAACTTTTTTCTCAATGAAGTTTGCCTTATAACAATTAGTACATTTCATACTTGATTTTATATGCAGTAAAATGAATAACTAGAATTAGATAGGGTGTTCTAGACGGTTATGTGTATCCCCAAGCATTTGCTGGAACTTGAATTAAATCTAATGTGATTTAATACCTCTGCTAATGTTGTGAAAATTGCTGATAGACAAACAGGTCATAGATCACATATTTAATATTTGTTCTTATGAATGACTTGATAAGTGTATGTAGAATTTGATATTGCTCATAATGTCTTATTCAATTATTCTGCATATTCTTAAATTGTTTATGTGCTTATTCTCACATGATTTGCTCGCACTCACATAGTTGCACTTAAATGTCATATCATTTCATGTATTGCTTGTTAAGGATTAAAAGATGGTAGAATTATCTAAGTGGTCAGTAAGACATGTAGATTCGAAGCTTAATCTAAAACTGACTTAGGTAATTAGAGATAGTTAAAAACGTTAGACAACGATAGAATGGATTAGACAGAATTAGTAATCTAATTGTTAATTCTTCTATCCATGTGCTTTTAGAAGATTAAGTATTGAATTTTCTAATATGCATATTGAAGCTATTGTTACCTTTGATAATATCTCTAACCCATCTGAACTCAATTAAAGTTGAGTATCAAGAAGCTTAATCATTTGTGATTGCATAGTATGTTATGAAAGGCAAAAGTTATGTGACTTCGTGACATTTATTATTCGAGGCATATGATTAAGATTGAAGCTCTGTCATCACAGTTGGTTAAGAAAGCCTACCCAACGGTAACCTTTGGAGATGACAGCAAAGGATATACAAGGGATTTGGCTATACGTGGAATTGTCATCAGTGGAAGCATCATTAGGTTTAATGGAAAAGAGTCATTTCATTGAGATAAAATTTGGTAAGAGAGTTGAATTTCTTCTTTGGTGTAAATTCCCGCGTTTTATTATGGGAAGTTTGCCTTATAAGAAATTCATAAGGGATAGAAACTTTTTTCTCTGATACACATTCCCGCGTTTTATTATAGGATAAGTATTTGAAAGAAAATTTCTATTGGTTTCACGCTCTTCAATAATAAATCTTTAGAACCGACAAAACTCTTTTACTAAAAGTGCTTTAATGCAATCCTTTACCATTCTTTCTTATATTTTTCTTTCTCCTTGAGATGAAAATTATGTTTTGGAATGTTAAGGTGATTATTACATTTTATCTTATTTAATTGATTATATCCGTTTAGCCCCCAGTGGCTACAGAAACTGGCCAAGAGGTTGA
This sequence comes from Oenanthe sinensis, assembly GCA_028671895.1. Classification (NCBI taxonomy): domain Eukaryota; kingdom Viridiplantae; phylum Streptophyta; class Magnoliopsida; order Apiales; family Apiaceae; genus Oenanthe; species Oenanthe sinensis. Next base: position 27,467,164 of record CM053799.1, on the reverse strand, counting down.
AAACCCATCAATCTCTTACCCAGGCTTTAATACCAAACACTCATTCATCCACTTTCATATATTAACCCCTGGAGATATAAGGAAATTATGATAGTTAGAGATTGATAAGGGAGAAACTGCACTTGATGCAACAAATAAGGATGAAGTCGGAAGTGCACCCACAGCTCTACCTCCAGCGAAATAAAGAAGTATATAATTGAGGTATCTGTAAGCTCATCTGTATCTTCTCAAAAGGATGCAGAGCTGAAAAGGTAATAAAACTGTCTCTGGAATCATTCTCTCAATAGGGTTAGTCCATTGAAATTCGCTCGTCATCCAGAGCATCTTGTAACGAGTCAAGCACACCACCGGCGCTCACGCTGATGGTAAGCCTAAACAGATAAATTTTAGGAACACATTGCAAGACGTGCACAGTGAGAGGTATAGGCATGTTAACAAAATTCCCGTCATTGGGTTATGAGGGAAACGTAGACTCTAATTTGCCATTCATTACATTGTCTACTACGTCGCCCCTCCTGAAAGGAACATTTCCAGATCCTGAAAAGGAATGTCCACCTCCCGTTTACGGAGCAGGTGTGAGGCAACTCTTTGATAGAACAAGGCAGGATTCCCAAAAAGATTTTAAAATCTTGGGATAACCCATCTCAAAGAGGTGAGGCTCCACTAGACAGTGATTTAGCAATTGCTATTGAGTCTGGTGCTGAGACAATGTTTATGCATGATAGGTCAAAAACACCTCAACGAGGCAATTCTCCACTTGATGGTGATTCAGTTCATTCTGATGAATCAGGTGTTGGGAATAGGTATGAATTGACGGATTTCACTTGCAGGTACAGAAGGCTATATTTGAAATGTAGAGTGAAAGTGAGAGAGAGAAACACTTAAGTGAAAGTGAGGAAGAGATACACTTGAGTGAGAGATAAGGAGAGAAAGAGTGAAACACTTCAAGTGCTCCACACTAAAGTGTAAACACCAACAGAACGTAGTAGAAGTGAGGAAACCATAAGCCAAACACTTACCCTTGCTACTTGCTACTTCTGAAAGAAAATTTACTATATTTTTTCCCGATCAACGACAGACGAGAACCTTCTTTGGAAGACAAACCATTCAAAAATGGGCCATTGGAGGATTCCTCAACTAAGGGGGAAAAGTTATAGTAAGAAAAAGGAGAAGTAAATAAAGTCTTATCTTTGTATCCTTCGGAAGGGTTAAGAGTTAATATCCTAAAGGGGTTCGTATCCTGGATCCTGGAAGATTCTTGAAAAAGGGGTTCGTATCCTGGATCCTGGAAGATTCTTGAAAAAGGGGTTCGTATCCTTGGGAGAAGTTAATATCCTTAGGGGGAGATTTTAGACAAGAAAAAGAAAATCTTATCTTCTGATCCTGAGGGGAAACAACAGAAATATGAGAGACTCAAGAAACTGTATCCTATACTTGAAAGGAGTTGTCAGAAGAGGATTTGTCATCTAAGTGGGAAGAACAGAGAAGAATTGACACTTCCATTGATTTTCTAAAGGGAGAAGAAGAAAAAGAAGGAGAATCACATTCTTAGGGGGATAACATTATTTGAGCTATGTTCAGTATTCTATTGAAGACGTACCCAGGAATATTGATTCTTATGAAGCTCTGTTCATGATAAGTTCTTTAAGTTCAAACTATGAAGGATTTTGAAACGGAGAGAGCTCAAACAGACAGAAATGAAAATGATACAATTTAGATATCAGTTCAATGTCAGAGGAACAAACATCTTTCGTTTCAGTCACACAAGAATTTTGGAAATGCATAATCTGATCTAGAAAAACTAGTAGCATTATTTACAAGTCTCGAACGATTACTTTTTCTAGTTGTTAGTTAAGTTATCCTCTCTATGAGATTTGTTTGCTAAGTTTAGTAATCAAATAGGGGGAGATTGTCGGAAATTACGAAGCTATATGAATAGTAATTGTGATAACTCAACACTAGAACAGGACAAGTAAATAATACTACGTCTACATAGAAATCAGGAAGAAATGAAGACAAGGCAAATACAGTGAATCAAGACATTAGAAGAAGTTTTGAAGTCTACTACAGGTCATTGAAAGAAGTACATTAATATGTTCATGCCTCAGTGAAGAATAATGTGTAAAGACTTTCAGGGTTTCAGAAGTGTTGAAGATTCAGTATAGAAGTGTCATAAGAAGATTTCAGTGTACCAGCATTGATTAAAGATAGACAGTATTTGAAGCATAGGAATCTAGAAAGGTGAAGACAAAGGTTAAAGAAGACAGCTGCAGTCTTGAAGTTGTACTCACTGAAAGAAGTTCATTTATATGTTCAAATGTCAGAGAAGAATAGAAAATGAAGTATTCAAGATTGTAGTAATGAAGATGTTGTCCAAGTACCAAAAAATATTCCAGTGAAGTTACAGTGTTCATTAACAGTCAGTGTTCGAAGCAATTATTGGAAAGCCACATTACTAATTGAATATGGTAATCTATTCAGAAGCAAGAACCCTATCAAGACTAGTCACTTATGAACCAGACCATTGCATCAAGTGTCAGGACATTGATAGCAAGTTTATGTCAGTAGTAGAGATCCATGTTCAAGAGCTTGTTGAAGAAAATAGAAGACAAGAAGAAATCACAAGTTCAAGATGTTGCATTGAAGTTTCAAGTTGAAGCCCAGAATTTCTCTAAGTAACTTACAAGGGAACCTATGTAGAAATTCCTATCTAGAAATTCTAGATAAGTTTCTACTTAGAGCCAAGTAGAAATTCTCGAAGTGGAAATATTTTCTAAGTACTCAAGGCAGGAAGCTAAGTCGAATTTCCTATGTAGAAATTCCCAAGTCGAATTTCCTATGTAAAAATTCTGGAGGTGAAAATATTTTCTAAGTACTCAAGGCAGGAAGCTATCTCGAATTTCCTATGTAGAAATTCCTAAGTCGAATTTCCTATGTAGAAATTCCTATGTAGAAGTTCTACTTAAAGTTCGAGATAGAGCCTAAGTAGAAATTCCTATGTAGAAGTTCTACTTAAAGTTCGAGATATAGCCTAAGTATAATTTCCTATGTAGAAATTCTACATAGAGGACAGTTTCAACATGACACACGGCATCATCCGGTTGGCAGATTTCCAAGCTTCCTAGACAAGATAAGATTTACGTGGACAACTTTGGGCCACTCATATCTTATCTTTTGAAGACTACAAGTCATAGATTACAAAGTAGTATAAATAGAAGTACTTGTGTAACTTTACGAAAGAAGTAATATTGAGAGAAACACTTGTAAAAGAGAGGGAGTGCATTCACAGAGCTTAGTATCATTTATTCCTCTCTTTACTTCTGTTGTACTATTGTAATGAATGTTGTAGCAACCCTTTCAAGTTATATATAAGACATATATTCCTTGAATCATTGTGTTCATTTATTACATAGTATTTATTGCTTCATAAATCGAAAAAGTTGTATTCACCCCCCCCCCCCTCTACAACACATTTAGACTTAACAGATTGGGCTCTCTATATAAACCTCTTTAAGTCTCATATTAGGGTAACACGTTTTTGTGAGAAAACCCTAGCCGTTTGAGAGAAAGAGAGAGATAGAGAGAAATCTGTTCTTGGTGGCTAGTATCTCCCTCCTTAGTGTTGATACAAAGCGTTCGTGTGGATACCTATAGAGACGTAAATCGTATATACGGGATACGTGGTGATTGAAGGTTTTGTGCTTTTCTTCTCTCATGGATACATGGTGATTCAAGCTTGGACCTCCATTATTCATCCATTATTAAAGCTTTGTTTAAGGTAAACATCTAATCTCCGAATTAAATATCATGTTTCGCATGGATGCTGCGTTTGAGTTTCGTTTTGTATTTATTTTTACATTAATTCCGCTGCGTTTCTATGCCTGAAACCCATCAATGGCATCATAGCTACTTGCGAAACTTTTTAATTCGGTTATGTGTTTAACAGTTTTTCGATGTATGTAAACATGTATATGATATGCCATGGCTATATATTGATATATATGTTTTATATGATTTTGAATATATATGATATTCATGATGGATTGTATAATCATGGGATGATTGTGTGTATTGCTGTATGTATATGATACATGTTTGTTCTTGTTATGGGAATCGTATTCGATACGAATTCTAAAACAGCTTCTGTAGATTTTCTGAAATCTATGTCTAGTGTCCGATTTTCGGAAATAATATGTGTCTTCAGACTGGAATCGGGTCACTGATCAATACTGACTTTGTCAGCTTGGCGTCTGTAAGCCATTCGATGTCGTTACAGGCCCCAAAACGGCAATTTATTATTTTCTGAAATTTATTTGATTTTCTGAAATTTTGAAATTTGTTATATATGATTATATGATATGTTTATATAATCTGAGATATATTACATGTGTTATGTGATAGCATGGTGGATGGTTATGGCCTAAAGACCCATAGGATAGTGGTTTTGATTTATGGTTTTGGTTTTTAAATACAACTTGCATGTCGTTTATTCATTGTAATTGTTAATCTCGAATGTAACTCGAGTTCTTCTTGTAATTTCATTAGAATAGATTTATTTATTATTCAATGTAATTGTTCAATGGAGACTTGGAAGCAAGGAAGCTAGGAAGCAATCCAGATGATGGAGCAATGAAGAAGATAAAGACATGTAACAGTGTAGTATTTGAAACCACCATAGATTGACCTTGATATTTCCATTAGCTTGGAAATATCACATAGGATGGGGCCATAACCAAACACGTTTAATTTACGAACTGTACATATATGTATATGAATGCATGTGTAGATATGTATGCGTTGGAATGATGTATGTATTAGATACGACACCCATGTCATGCTTGTTTAAACAAGATAAAATCTGAAATGACTCAAGATAAAATCTGTAACGACTCAAGATTTTAAAATTGAACAAACGATCATGAGATTCTTGTGTTTATGAAACACGGTATTGAATATGAATTTTCATTTTTCTGATATGGGTAGATTTTGTCAACAACGGATTATTAATTTAATCTGTAAGAAAGTTGGATTTTAAGTGAGACCGCTTGTGACTTCTCCGACGATCTGGAAATCAAACCATTGAAGATTATTGAAATGGATTATTTAATAAAGGAAAAATTGAGAATATCTTTATGATGGGATCATGATCGTTAAATAATAAATCCCTAAATAAATATTAAGTTAATATAGATACCTTTCAATATTTATACACATTAAAATCTAGATTGAGGAGTGGGTTTGCCAAAGTAAAGTGCTCTTATCAATCATAGAAAAATGTGATAAGTAATTGTACTTTGTTTATTAAACGATGGGTCTAACGTAACTAAATCATCACAACAGGATTGTGGGTTTAGAGGCATAGAGTTTGGTGAGATTTATTGGATAAATGTGTACAAAGGGTTGTTCCACCAAACTATCCAAGAGTTATATTTGATATAATTGACAAATGTTGTCTACCTAAATAGTCATGTTTTGGGTGTATTAGCCAACGCTATCTTGAAACATGGATGAAATATGAATCTTGGCTCACTAGAAAGATTTGATGAAATGCTTTCCGAATTAATAGTTAGGGCTATTGATTTGAATAAAATAGTGGGAGATATATATTATGATTGTATATGATAATCACTTGAACATAATTAAACTTCTGCAGACTAACTAAATTTATGCATTTTTAACATTGTAGATATTTAAATGACAAATAATACAAATACTTTCTCCGTACGAGCAACCCTTGAGAAGGACAAGCTGACAGGAACTAACTTCCTTGATTGGTATAGGAATTTGAGGATTGTCCTCAGGCAAGAGCGTAAGCTCCACGTCATTGAAATTCCATCTCCTGCTCCTCCTACTGAGAATGAAACTCACGCTCAACAAAATGCTTATCAGAAGCATATTGATGATGCGACTGATGTGGCATGTCTCATGCTAGCAACCATGAGTGTTGAGCTTCAAAAACAACATGAGCATATGGATGCTTATGAGATGATTGAACACCTTCAAAGGATGTTTGAAGGACAGGCTCGTCAAGAAAGGTTCAACACGAGCAAAGCACTGTACGCTTGCAAGAAGGGAGAGCGTGAACCTGTTCAACCACATGTTCTGAAGATGATATGTTATATTGAGTATCTTGATACTTTGGGTTTCCCAATTGGTCCGGAAGCTCAGATTGACTTAATCTTACAATCTCGGAACAACAACTACACTCATTTTGTTATGAACTATAATATGAATGAAATAGACAAAACACCTACTGAATTGTTGGCTATGTTGTGAACTGCTGAAACCAACATGAAAAAGGCCGAACCTGCTTCCATATTGTTGGTGAACAAGAAAGGTAAGGCTAAAGGGAAAGGTAAATGGAAGGAAATGAAGAAGATTGGATCTGATTCTGCTCCCAAGCCAAAGGCTAATCCCAAACAGGCTTTAAAGCCTAAAGGTGTTGTTGCAAAGGGTGATTGTCACTACTGTGGTAAACCAGGTCATTGGAAGAGAAACTGTCATGCTTATTTGGAGGATCTGAAGAAGAAGAAGGCTGGTCAAGCTTCTGATTCAGGTATTTATGTTATAGAAGTCAATCTGTCTACTTCTACATCATGGGTATTGGATACTGGATGTGCTTCTCACATTTGTATAAATGTGCAAGAACTACAAAGGAGTAGGACTTTGGCTAAGGGAGAGGTTGACCTACGAGTTGGCAATGGAGCAAAGGTTGCTGCTTTGGCTGTAGGGACTTATCATTTATCGTTGCCCACTGGGCTTATTTTAGAACTTGAGAATTGTTTTTACGTGCCTGCCATTTGCAGAAACATTATTTCGGTTTCTTGTTTGGACAAGAAAGGTTTTACTTTTTTAATTCAGAACAAATGTTGTTCCTTTTCTTTGAATAATGTTACCTATGGGGTTGCACGTTTGTTTAACGGTTTATATGTTCTTGATTTAGACACTTCTATCTATAATGTGAATAACAAACGTCTTAAGACTAATGACTCAAATCAAACATTCCTTTGGCACTGTCGTTTAGGCCATATAAATGAGAAGCGCATTTCCAAGTTACATAAAGATGGATTCTTGGATAAGTTTTATTTTGAATCATACGAAGCATGTGAACCCTGTCTCATTAGAAAAATGACTAAAGCTCCTTTTACTAAACAAGGTGAAAGGGCCACTAAACGATTAGAACTAATACATAGTGATGTATGTGGTCCTATGCGTACTATGGCAAGAGGTGGCTTTTACTACTTTATCACGTTTACTGATGATTTCAGTAGATATGGATATGTGTATCTTATGAAAAAGAAATCCGATTCTTTCGAAAAGTTCAAAGAATACAAAGCTGAAGTAGAAAAGTAGACTAGCGGAAGTATTAAGACTCTACGATCTGATCGTGGGGGAGAATACTTAAGCCATGAATTTAAGAGTTTCTTAAAAGAGTGTGGTATCGTATCACAACTCACTCCTCTCGGAACACCACAATGGAATGGAGTTTCTGAGAGGAGAAATCGTACCTTGTTGGACATGGTGCGATCGATGATGAGTCATGCAGATCTTCCAATTAGTTTCTGGGGCTACGCCCTGGAGACGGCTGCTTATACACTTAACCGAGTTCCTACTAAAACGGTTCAGAAGACTCCATATGAGATATGGACTGAGAAATGTGATAACATGTCATTTATGAAAATATGGGGATGTGAAGCGTTTAAATTCAGACAAGCTAGGACCTAAATCAGACAAATGTAACTTTGTGTGATACCCAATTGAAACAAAGGGTTATTCATTCTATAATCCTTCCGAGAACTAAGTGTTTGTTGCTCGAACTGCAGTTTTTCTTGAAAGAGAAATGCTTTCGAAGAAAAATAGTGAGAGGATAATAGATCTCGATGAAGTTCGAGGCCCACAAGATAACACTGAACCAATGGAGGAACTTTAGCAGGATGTACCAGAACACAACACTGCTAAAAAAACACAGGTTTTTCGTAGGTCTAGTAGGATTCGCCATGAGCCTGAGAGATATTATGGATTTCTCTTAACTCAAGATAGTGATATGATGCTTATCGACAAAGATGAGCCTCTCACCTACCAAGACGCTATGAACACTCCAGAATCCAAGAGATGGCTGGATGCCATGAAATCTGAGATGGAATCCATGTATACTAATCAAGTATGGACTTTGGTTGATCCACCTGAAGGGGCAAAACCTATAGGGTGCAAGTGGGTTTTCAAGAAGAAGACCGACATGGATGGTAATGTACAGACCTATAAGGCACGATTGGTGGCAAAAGGTTTTAAGTAAATTCATGGTATTGACTTTGATGAGACTTTTTCACCAGTAGCTATGGTCAAGTCCATCAGGATTTTGCTTACTATAGCTGCTTCCTATGATTATGAAATCTGGCAGATGGATATCAAAACCGTTTTCTTAAATGGAAGCCTTGAAGAAGATGTGGATGTGTACATGACACAGCCTGAGGGTTTTATTGATCCAAAGCATGCTGGAAAGGTATGTAAGTTGCGTCGATCCATTTATGGATTGAAACAAGCCTCGAGGAGATGGAACATTCGTTTTGATGAAACCGTCAAAGAGTTTGGGTTCATTCAAAATGAAGATGAACCATGTGTTTACAAGAAGTTTAGTGGGAGCAATGTGGCATTCCTAGTGTTCTATGTTGATGACATATTATTAATAGGGAATGACATTCCTTCTTTACAGGCTGTTAAGACTTGGTTGAGTAAAAATTTCTCAATGAAAGACTTAGGCGATGCGACCTATATATTAGGTATCAGGATCTATAGAGATAGATCAAGAAGAATGATTGTCCTAAGTCAGAGTACATACATTGATAAAGTTTTGCATCGATTTGCGATGCAAGATGCTAAAAGGGGCTATGTCCCGATGTCTCATGGGATATCGATCTTTAAATAAAACAGTCCTAAGTCATTATATGATAAGGACCGTATGAGTAAAGTTCCATATGCATTGGCAATTGATTCTATAATGTATTCAATGATATGTACTCATCCTGATGTCTCGTATACCTTGAGCATGACGAGCAGATACCAGTCTAATCCAAGTGAAGGTCACTGGACGGCAGTCAAGAATATTCTTAAGTACATGAAAAGGACTAAAGATCAATTCTTGGTATATGGAGGAGAGGAAAAGCTGGTTGTAAAAGGTTACACCGATGCTAGTTTCCAAACAGACAAGGATGATTCGATCTCTCAGTCTGGTTTTGTATTTTGTCTAAATGGAGGTGCTGTAAGCTGGAAAAGTTCAAAGCAAGAGATGGTTGTCGATTCTACAATGGAGGCTGGGTATATTGCTACCTGTAAAGCAGCCAAGGAGGCTGTCTGGATTCGGAATTTTATTGCAGGACTTGGTGTGGTGCCTTCGGTCGCAGATCCGATAGATTTATACTGCGATAATAACGGAGCCATTTCACAAGCTAAGGAACCAAGGTCTCATTCCCGAACAAAGCATATACTCAGACGATATCATCTTCTTCAAGAGATTAATAATCGAGTGGATATACATATATGTAAAGTGCATACAAATGACAACATTGCAGATCCACTAACAAAGGCTTTGTCGCAGCAGAAGCACGAAGGTCATACTAGTTCTATGGGTATTAGATACATGAGAGATTGGCTCTAGTACAAGTGGGAGATTGTTAGTATTGGTGTCCTAGAGACAATACTTTTATTGTTTTATTGAAAACAATTAAGGATTATGTTTTATTAGATTATTTAATTAATATTTATTATGTCTTTATTTACTGCGTTATAAATTGAAAGCATAATAAATGTCCTTGGAATATTAATACGCATTATATACCTTTAAGTATGTGACTTAAAAATGAGATTATATTAATAATATTTTATTCCTAAAATTTCCTAGTCGAGTATTATTATTTAAGGACAATAATAATGCAATAAGACTAGTATGTTTGTTGACAGATGACCGCATCTCATTGGTCATAGGTATGGTGATACTAAAGTCAAGAACATAAGTGCCTGTCTCAATGCATGGCACTGGACAGACCTGCTGTGAGAATCTACATGTTAATAAGTGTCATAAGAAATTCTCACTGTGATAATGATGTAATGATCCTTTGACTTGAAATCATTATATTTCTATACGAGAATTAATATATTTTGATTACACTCAAAGTTACCTTTAACCGGGTAATGATAAAGGTGGACATTGGGTATGCTATGAATCGTATGAGAAATATGAATGATAGATATAGGATTTAACCCTCATATTTTAGGAGTGATATTATTGACCTCTTGATTGAGTGAGACTATAAAATGCATGGCCATGCTCAAATGTTGATTTGATTAATAGTCTACTCATTGATCAAGGAAACCCGGATTAAATGTTGAAGAGGATGACACAATACATGCCTCGAGTTTGATCTATAATATAAGGTTAAAGGGATTATATTACATTGTACATTATTCACGAAAGGTTTAATTGAATCACCAATTAATTATTATTACTTGGGTACCAATGATATATTACTAGATGCCGCTCATTGTTTATAATTTTATTATTGGATAATAAAATTATTGTCAACGCAATAATAACCTATAGGGTCACACACAAAGAAAGCTAAAGGAGAATTAATTGAAATTATGAATTTAAATTAAATAAGAAATTCGAATTTAATTATGATATTAATTAAGTTGGACTTAATTAATTAAATAATTTGAATTTAAATAGAAGCCCAATATGATTAGGCTTCTCAAAATAGATTGGGCTCTCTATATAAACCTCTTTAAGTCTCATATTAGGGTAACACGTTTTTGTGAAAAAACCCTAGCCGTTTGAGAGAAAGAGAGAGATAGAGAGAAATCTGTTCTTGGTGGCTAGTACCTCCCTCTTTAGTGTTGATACAAAGTGTTCGTGTGGATACCGATAGAGACGTAAATCGTATATACGGGATACGTGGTGATTGAAGGTTTTGTGCTTTTCTTCTCTCATGGATACATGGTGATTCAAGCTTGGACCTCCATTATTCATCCATTATTAAAGCTTCGTTTAAGGTAAACATCTAATCTCTGAATTAAATATGATGTTTCGCATGGATCCTGCGTTTGGGTTTCAGTTTGTATTTATTTTTACATTAATTCCCTTGCGTTTATGTTAGTCACAAATCTAATCTTTCGATTAGTTACAATGATTCACTAGTACAGTTACAGTTTACAGTTACAAGCTTTAATGAAAACAAACAAGGTAACAACAGCTGGGTACAAATTTAATGGCTTCTGTGTTTACTCTCTTGAATGCTCTCTGGGTTTCTCTCTTTAATTGCTCTGTGTATCTCTCTGTCTGTAAACTGAATGAATCACTTCAAAGTCGATGCTTTGCTTCCTTTTTGTGTAGTCTTTTTCAACTTTTTATACATGGCTCATTTAGGGCCAAGTAAAGTAGTTGCAGCTTCACTTCTTTTTCTTCATAAGTATCGGGAATAATTTACTGAGTAATTGTTTAAGTATCGATGAGTCTGTAGAATAACCGTCGGAGACTTAAAAACAATTCCTGAAATAAAATCAATTACTTCAAAGCTTTAGTAACCATCGGGATTATTCCAAGCTTTAACAACCATCGGAATTATTCCAAACTTTAACAACCATCGGGAAGTGGGGTCCTTTTCTTTTTATTTCTTTTCCGATAGTTAGTAACTATCAGCTAATAACTTATTTCTTTTTTTTATTTCTTTTCACCAATTCTTTGATTTCACCCGATGGTTGTTAACCATCTGTTAGGTCCTGGAGATCGTAGAGGGGGGGTGAATACGATTCCCAAATAAAAATCTGACTTTTATTTATTTTTGGGACAACATAAAAATTACTTTGGTTCAAACCCAGGTACTGTTCATCATCTTCTTCAACCTCAAGAACACCATTAAAATAACCAAGATAATGAACGGTAAATCATCCAAAACACACAACACAACAAGATCCAAGAATATAACTTTATATTCATTGAAGTGGGGTAGATGCTACAAACAAGTTCAAGAACATAAGCTCAAGAACACAACAAAGAAGTGATTTTTGTCTCCTCTAAAACTATTACATTTTCTAGATCTAGGAGACAAAAATCAGCCCTATCTTCTATACACGATTTAGCAAGTGTTTACAATAGAAAGATAGAGGAGTGGTATGATAAAGAAAATCATGGCCTCAAGATTTTAAAGTATTAGTTCGGCCATGGGGGAGAGAATAATTTCTCTCTCTCTCCCCTTTTCTTTCTCATCCGAATTCTTACTGAAGATGATGACTTGGGTTTCTTCTTTATATATTGAAAAAGGTATAGCTTTTTGCTTTTTCCACCTTTTACTCTTGTCCACTCAAATCATATCTTCAAAGTCATGTGCCAAGCATGCATTTGGAAATATTTAATATAAAAGTAATATTTAATAAATATATAAAATATAAATAAAGAATATCTTTATTTATAAAATATATAAATAATTAAATAATTACTTTATTTAATTAAATTAAATATTTCCATTCCACTCTTCAATTTGTGTAGACTTCCTTATCCAAATACTTGGCCCCGTATACGTGACTCCACCACGTCCAAGTATTTGGCCTTCTAATCTGTGAAGCTTTAGTAAGATCCAATCAGGTTGTGCCGTCTGTCCCTTATCCATTAGGCTGACATTTCTCCAACACTGATTTACCACCTTTGTTGATCCTCCACATGACTCAAGAAAACCAACAACTTTAGAATGATTAAAATCATATTAACCGACGAGAGCTTGCCTCCAATGTCCTGACACTTGATGCAACGGTCTGGTTCATAAGTGACTAGTCTTGATAGGGGCTCTTGATTCCGAACATGATTCCACATTCTTCTTTGCAAACCTTACTTGTTGCTTCGATTATAATGCACTAAAATCGTCATAGACTAAGACAATCTTCTGTAGTTTCCACATCCTTGAATAGATATCAATATCTTTTATTCTCCACTGAGGCATGAACATGTTAATGAACTTCTTCCAATGGGCTTCAAGTCTGTAGATGATCCTTTGATACTTTGTCTTAACTGAACTCTGTGATCCAAGATTTCTGTGCACCTGCATATTATTACATGTCCTATTCTATTGTTGAGTTATCATCAACCATTACATAGAGATTACATTTAGCATTTCTAGTACACATGAAAGTGCAGTGAGTTACTTCCCTTCACTCCTATCTCCCCTTTCACCATCTGTGAATAAGACAAAATAGTAACCATTGGTGAATAAGATGAAATAGCTTGACCAAGTTGACTTCTGGATACAGCTTCTGTAGTCTTTTTTACTTAGCCATTTTTGAACCTGTTAAGCCCTTAATAACATTTCTTCCATTAGAACCAAGTCAAATAAATATTTCCTTGTTATTTTGACCTTGATTTATTCTGGGCCTAATTACATACCACTTCATGTTACTCATCTCAGTACCTGGCCAATTCTTCTGAATCAGTGATGCAATTCTCAAACTCTTTTGTGCTGTCGATTGGTGCAACTGGTTTGGTTCACAACCGACTAGCAAGATCTTGATCTTCATATCTTCTTTGCTATGCAATTGACCTGTTCCATAACGATAAGAAGTGCTTCTAAACTTCACTGGAATCTTCTACTTTCTCTGTAGTAAAACCGTCTTCATCTTCAGAACCTTTGAAACACTTCAACTTTATTCTTCACTGAGGCTTGAACATGTTAATGAACTTCTTTCAATGATCTTCAAAGCTTCCTCTAATATTTTGGTTTTTCGTATTCAACTTATAAATGATTCGCAGTTGATTCCGTGCTTCATTTTAATATAAGTTACCGACTTGTAGTGTTGAGTTAGTTACCTCGGTTACATGTTACTTTACGTTACATTTTGCTTTACAATATCCCCTTATTTGATTGCTAGAGTTTGACAAGTAAATCCCTTAAGAGGATAACTCAACTAACTTACAAGAAAAAGTAAATAGAAGACGGTAAACTAATATTAAATAAATTCTGGATTACATAATACATTTCCAGATGTCAAAAACAATTACAATGTTGAATGAATGTTCCTCTAGCCTGAACTGATATACATTAAGTCATTCTCATTCTCACTATACAAGGCTTACAAGCTGGTCATTCACTAGATCCAGTGCTTCTTCTTTTAGCATATTTCTTGGCTTGGGATCTGACAAAGCTTCCTGAAGTGTTTGCAAGACAGCTACTCTTCTGATCTGCTTAACCTGTTCGAATGTAAATTCAAGAATTTTCATCTTTCCTTTAACACTCAACCTTTTTGGAACTGCTTTAACCCGATCAGTGTTGTAATATGATTCTGCTCCCAACTTCTCCATGTACAGCTTAGAGATTTCTGCCAATGCTGATTTGTCTTTGTAATTCGTCGAAGTCTTGATTTGATCAAGTATAAAACCCAGTTCCTTAGAAGTCTTGTAAGACATCTTATGGATATCAACTATTTCAGTTTTTCCTTTGGGGTTCTTGTACCTGATTGCTGGAGGATCCTTTAACACCATTGTCTCTGTCTCCCTGATTACATCAAAATCTGGAAAGACAATTGGAAAATCTGGCTTCTTTGTATACACGAACACCTTCCCTGGATGGTTAAATCTGAATTCACTCATTGCCTTGACTTTTTCAAAGTCCCAATTTCCTTCTTCTCTTGTATACATAGGCAACTTTGGTTGAGATCCATTTGAAGGATCTATTCTTCTGACCTTGGAAATATCTACAGATTGATTTGATAAGACATTAAGTCTATAAGCATAGATGTGCTCTGCAGCTTTCCATTTTTCTTCTGTTCTAAGTCCTTCACTCCTAAGAAGCCCTTCAACATATTTCAGATGCTTCAGAGGATATAGACTCAGTCTTTCATCACTCAAACACAGTGTCTGAACTAACTTGTCTTTGTAGAATATCACTGTATAAGGAGTTGTGTGAACTTCAGCTGCTGTTTTGCTCATTTGATCTTTAATCATATCAGTAAGAAGTTCATTCACATGAGATCTCTTGTCCACCCTAATCTTCATAACATACAATTCTGTGAGAGACCTCATCTTGATAAAATTAGAAGAAATGGTCTTAGTAGTCGAATTATTGAACTGAATCTGAATCCGCCATCCATTGATGTTGGTCGTGATGAATATAAATTTAATTGTTTGTTTCAATGCATGAAAGAACTGGTTTATTGATGGATGACTCTTGTGAGCTTCTTGCAATGCATCCAGAACTTTTTGATCTTCATTTTGAATTTCTCCTAACTCTGGAATACCAGAAGCAAAAGAACCAATGGTCATCACCAATCCACTAAGAGTGATCTACTCAAACAAAGATGAAAGTGAAAGACAGATTGAAATGAGTAGGATCATAAATGAAAATTCAAAAGTGATTGGAAGAATATTGGAAAAGCTAAGAAACTCCACACTTCCTGATGACAAGATCGTGCTACGAGAAGTAGAAGAAGCCTATTTGGACAAAGTGTCAGGAGAAGAGCAGATGATTACAAATCGGGTGGATGTTAATCCAAAGAGAGTTATAGTGCAAGGGTGGACTCAGAAACTAAGCTTCAAATTCAGTGAATTGAAAAGATTCAGGAGTATGCCACTGCTACAACTCATCTTTGATCAACTTCAATATCCAAGACTAAGAAATCTTCTAGAATGGGAGGCTCATGACATTGTCAGAAGGAGAATAGCAAAGGTCCAAGAATGAAGAATCAAATAGAATTATTAGTTCAGTCTAGAGGAACAAAATCATTCTTGTAACTTAGCTGTAATGAAATCTGGAAATTGTAATATTTAATCCAGAATGCAATTAATGTTATTTACAGTCTTTCCGCACTTTACTTTTTCTTATATTGTTAGTTGAGTTATCCTCTTTTCTTTAGAATTTACTTGTCGAACTATATCAATCAAATAGGGGGAGATTGTAAGGCATAATGTAACATGCAATGTAATCGAGGATCTGTAACTCAACTAAAAGTAAAGGACTGGTAAATAATGTTATTAATGTAATCACAGGAATCTACAATGAAGATCAGGCAGCTACATGTTTCAGGGTATTTGATGGAATATTGAAGATCACTGATAGAAGTTCATTAATATGTTCAAGCGTCAGTAAAAGAATAAGTCTCTCAGTGTTTCAGCAGGTATCAAGATTCAAGTAGTCAGTGCCAGAAGATTTCAGTGAAAACAAGAAGCAATAAAGGAATACAACATTCATGTCAATTGGTTTGGTTGAGGATATGAAGATCAATACAGTGTTAGTCACTTGTGAACCAGACCAGTGCACTAAGTGTCAACACAAAGAATTTGATCAACATGTTCATTGTAAAAGAAGAATTGATAGAAGCCAAGTAAAGCAAGGTTTATTTTCTAAGTCATTGTACAAGGTGTAAGAAATCGACACCTAGTTAAACATGGTGAAGAAATCAACAGCAAGGCATACAAGGTGTAAGAAATCGCACCTAGATTATCAAGGAGAAGAAAATCGACACCTAGGTAACACATGGTGAAGAAAATCGACAGGTAGGCTAGCAATGATCAAAAGAAGTTAAGTACCATTTCTATGTATCAAGAAATTGACACATAGGAATGAGGGACTTAAAAATCGACACCTAGCCATGAGAAGAAAGAAAATCGACACCTAGGGCTTACATGGATTCAATATTCGACACCTAGGTTGTTGAATGACTAAGGCATATACATGGTAAAGGAAATCGACACCTAGCTCTACAGGGAGAAGAAATTCGACACCCAGCTGATTACATGACTATGGAAATTCGACACATAGGGAATTTTCTAAGGACAAGCACATGGAGAAGAAATTCGACACATAGAAAATATCTATGAATTTCTCTAAGTCAAATCAAGTCAACATACAGGGGAAAAGAATTCGACACTCTCAATTGTATTTCACTTTATTGTAAAGTCTACATATAAACAAAATGTATTTTCATTTTGTATGTAATCATAACACAACATACAAAAATAGATACAACTGAGAGAGAGACAGAGAGAATATCCAAAGCCATTAAAGCTTGTATTTATTGTTGTTGTAAGATTCATCAGAAGCTCATACATCTGTGTGAGAGTGTAGCACCCTGGGTATATATAATACAAAGTATATTCCCAAAGATTGTCTTGTTGCTGTGTGTTTCTTTACTATCATATTTATTACTCAACAAGAACGTATCTGTGAACACGAACTGATTTGAAAAACTACCACATCATATTCAACCCCCCCTTCTATGATGATTTTGGACCTAACAATTGGTATCAGAGCTTGTTGATTGAAGTTACAAATCAAGATCCAAAAATAGTTTTTCTAAAAAGTGCATTTTTAGATCTAGAAAAATTTATCTTGAATTTTCTTTTATTTTAAAAAAAAATTCAATTTCGAATTTTTTAAAGATTTTTTAATTCACTAATTTTTAAAAGGCTATCAATCATCAAGAATTCGAATTAAAATTAAATTTCTCAATATTTAATTTTTATTCGAATTGATTTTAATTTTTGAGAAATTAATTATTTCTTAAGATTTAAAATTCTTAACAACCATGAGTACCCAAAAACTCAGCAGTATTAAAATTCCCACTTTTGATAAAAATGAATACATTTTGTGGAAAAAGAAGATGACCATTTTCATCAAGACTTGTAATTCTCAATATCTGGGAATTCTGGAAAATGGACCCTATGTGCCTCAGAAGCTTACACCGAAAACAGTTTCAGAAGATGGCGAACGGATTCCTCAAGGGCATACCCCAAAGGAACCTTCAGAATTTACTGACACTGATAAGGAGAGAGTTGCATGGGACAATCATCTACAATGCATCTTAATGGATTCTCTTGACACAACAATGTTAAATCAGGTGATTAATTGCACCAGTGCCAAACAGATGTGGGACACAATTGATCTGTTGATGGAGGGTACAGCTGAAGTGAAGGAAAACAGGCTAGACATTCTTACCTCCCAATATGAAGCGTTCAAGTCATTACAAGGAGAAAGTATCACTCAGGTTTTCGAGAGATACAAAAAATTATTAAATGACTTGTCACTGCATGGGAAGACCTACTCACGTACGGAGATCAACAGAAAGTTTATGTTGACACTGCTAGCACACCTGGAGCACAAAATCTCTGCCATCAGAGAGAGAAGTGATATAAATGATATGTCCATTGAAATGCTATACGGAAAGCTCAAGACTCACGAAATGGAGCAAGAGCAGCGACAGATCATTTATGGCTCAGGTACAGTGGACAGTAAGAATTCTGCACTGTTGAAGACGACAGCTCTTGTAGCCAATGACTTTGCTGTCAAAGAGACCAGCACAGAAGCACCTGCAGTTGAGAAAGAAGAAATATTGGAAGCTGAATTTAAAGAACATACTCAACCAGGCGATGAAGACGACTTCTATTCAATGGAAGAACTTGAACAACTGGAAAATAAAACAATGGCCTATATGGCGGGAAATTTCAAGAACCTCAGATTCAGGAGGAACCCAAAGTACAAATTTAAAAGTAACTCAAGTTATAGTGGTTCCAGGGACAAGAACAGCAATCGAGGTGGATCGTCTTCAGGGTCTCACAGTAGAGGAGGCAATAAGAAAGGGATGGTAGATCGTAGTAAGTTCAGATGCTACAATTGTGATGAACCCAGTCATTTTGCAACAAAATGCCGGAAGTCGAAGCAAGGGAAAGAGAGAAAGGAATCATATGGTGAACTAAAGCAGAAATATGATGCATTAGTGAAGAAGCATCAAGGAAGAGCTTATATAGATGAAGGAAAGAATTGGGATGATTCAGATAACGATGAAGAAGAAACTTATGGAAATCTTGCATTAATGGCAGACTCTTCTAAGGCAACACCTCAATCATCGAAGGTATCATTTCTTTCCTCCGTTGACATGTCTAATTCTGAATATAAGAAAACTGTGGAAGATCTGAGTATAGAAATGTTTAACATACATACAAGCATGCTAGCATCTGAAGAAGAAAATGTTAAACTAGTTCTTAAGAATAAAATGCTAGAAGCTAAAAATGAAGAACTAGAGCTTGCATGTGTTAATGTAGAAGATCTTAAACAGAAAATAGAATACCTTCAGAATAGAGATAAGTGCAACCAGGAAGTAGAAGCAGCTCTTAGAAATAAAATTTCTGATCTAGAGTTAAAACTTCAAGCTTATAAGAAGTCTGCAAATCTTGTAAAGGAGGTAATCGATAAACAGGTCATAGGTCAGAAAACTGGAATAGGATTTGACTATGACAAAAAGGCAGGAAAAATGCATGTAGAATCTATTGCTGAGGAAAGTCCTATGAAGCAAGACATTCCACATGTATTAAAGAATGTAGCTAAACCCCTTTATAAAAAGTTCGTCATTGATCCCTTAAACGAAGAAGAGCTCTTAATAAAAGAAGAACTCCTTGCTGAGGAGAAAAAGGAAAAGGTTGTAGATAAGAAGAACTTGCCTAAAAAATCTATTAGGATTGAAGAACCTAAGAAACAGGTTAAAATTGAAATAAGCAATAAAACTGAAAACAAAAAAGCGAACAGAAATGGTAAGGTAGGTGTTAACAAGAAAAATGCTAATGCTTATTCTTCTAGTGCTACTAGGAAAGTTTGTAACAATTGCAATTCTACTGGTCATCTTACGCATGCATGCAATAAGATAAAAGTAGTAAAAACAGAAACTCCTAGTATGCCTGCTATGCCTGCCATGCCTGCCATGTCTATTCCTCATCAACCATGCGGTAAAGTAGGTTGCATGCCATGTGCTTTCAATATCATGTCTGCATACATTAACTTAATGAATACATCATCAAGTACTTGCATGAATACAGATGTGAACATGACTAGAAAACATGTTAGGGCAAAGACTGCTAGTCCTCCTAAAGTTAGGAAGGAAACCCCTGTCCCTAAGCCTAAAGACACTTTTGTCAAGGCTAAACCAAAGGGCAAGGGTGCAGTCGATGAGAAGGAAAAGGAGTAGAAAATTTCTGTAGCTAAAACTGTTTACTTATCTAAGCCTCTTGGACCCAATCAAGTTTGGGTACCAAAGAAAAAGTAATCAATCTATGGTTGCAGGGTACAGTAAAGAACAAACGTGTCATGTGGATTCTTGACAGCGGATGTTCTAGGCATATGACTGGTGATAAGGCCCTGCTAACAGATGTGATTGAGAAAGTTGGCCTGATAGTGATCTTTGGAGATAACAACAAGGGATTCACAATGGGATATGGCAATCTGGAGATCGAAAATGTTATCATTGAAAACATCTCTCTTGTGGACGGATTAAAGCACAACCTTCTGAGTATCAGTCAGTTCACTGACAAGGGATACAAAGTAACTTTTGAGAAAAAAAGATGTGCTATTCAAAACAGGAAAGATACGAAGCTTGCACTTCAAGGAGTGAGAAAGGGGAATCTATTTATAGCTGATTTGTTCTCTGCAAGCAAAGGCGAAGCTCAATGTTTTTATAGCAAAGCTTCAACAGAGGATAGTTGGTTGTGGCACAAGAAACTTTCGCACCTGAACTTCAAAACAATGAACTCTTTAGTTAAGAGGGAATTGGGGTTTACCCGAGATGGAATTCTGTCAAGAAGGCTTATATGAAGCATGTGAAAAGGGGAAGTCAAAGAAAGCATCTCACCGAAGCAAAGACTCAACAGACATTACTGAACCACTGCAACTACTGCATATGGATTTATTTGGTCCAGTAAACGTCATGTCTATGTCAAGGAAGAGATATGCACTTGTAATTGTTGATGACTACTCTAAGTATACGTGGGTGTTGTTTCTAGCCTCAAAGGATGAAGCCCCTCAAACAATCATCGATCACATAAAGAAAATTGAGTTAGAAGCCGGTCTGCCTGTCAGGAAAATTAGGTCTGACAATGGAACAGAATTCAGGAATGTAACTTTGAATGAATTCTGTGTTGAAAAAGGAATAACAAGACAATACTCAGCGCCCAGAACTCCACAACAAAATGGAGTGGTAGAGAGGAAGAACAGAACCTTAGTGGAAGCAGCAAGAACAATGCTGAATGAAGCAAAGTTACCTCTATACTTTTGGGCTGAAGCAGTCAACACAGCTTGCTACACTCAAAATCGTACCCTGATTAATAAAGATCATGATAAGACTCCATATGAGATAATGGCAAACAAGAAACCAACACTGAAATATTTTCATGTGTTTGGAGCAAAGTGCTTTGTATTGAAAGATGATGAGCATCTAGAAAAGTTTGAATCCAAGGCTCATGAAGGCATATTTCTTGGCTACTCAATGGAATCTAAGGCGTACAGGGTTCATGTGATTGAACACAAAAAGGTCATTGAAAGCATGAATGTAACTTTCGATGATCTCAAGCTTCCAAGTCTACAAAGAACAGATGACACTGAAACTCTGAAGTTTGAAAATATGAACTCAGAAGAAGGTGATGTAGAACCTAAAGCTACACCAGTAAATCAAGTAACAAATGAGAATATCAACAATGATGATTCTGACCCTAGTAGTGGAAACAGTGGAAGATTCACAGAAACTACTAGTAGTGGTAGAGAATCTCATTCTCAACCAAGCAGCAGCTCAGGGGGAGCAACTGAAGGATCATCTAGCAGGACTCAGCAGTTTAATGAAAATCAGGCTGAATCATCTAGGGCAAATATGCCTAGACATAGGGTGTGGAGTAAAGCTCACCCCTTTGAGTTGATTCTAGGAGATCCAGATGCTGGAGTTCAAACTAGACGTGCTTCTCAAAATGAATGTTTATTCTCTAGTTTTCTTTCTGAAATAGAACCAAAGAAAGTGGAAGAAGCACTAGAAGATCCAGATTGGGTTATTTCTATGCAAGAAGAACTCAATCAATTTGAGAGACAAAAAGTCTGGAAGCTGGTACCTAGGCCAAAGAACAAGTCTGTAATTGGCACAAAGTGGGTATTCAGGAACAAGCTAGATGAAGATGGCATTGTTACGAGGAACAAAGCCAGACTAGTTGCTAAAGGTTATTCCCAAGAAGAAAGAATAGATTATGATGAAACATATGCACTAGTGGCAAGGCTTGAAGCTATCAGGATGTTCTTACCATTTGCAGCACATTCCAACTTTAAAATTTATCAAATGGATGTGAAGAGCGCATTCCTGAATGGAGAGCTTGAAGAAGAAGTGTATGTGGAACAACCCCCAGGGTTTGAAGATCCAGAATTTGCAGATTTTGTATACTTTCTCTTCAAGGCACTCTATGGCCTAAAGCAAGCACCTCGGACATGGTATGACACTCTATCTGTATTTTTACTTGAAAATGGTTTCACTAGAGGTGTCATAGATAAGACTCTGTTTCATAAAATGCATAAAAATGATATGATATTAGTGCAAGTATATGTAGATGACATTATATTTGGTTCTACTAACGAACAGTTGTGTAGTAGATTTGCTAAGCTAATGCAGAATAGGTACGAAATGAGCATGATGGGATAGCTGAATTATTTCCTTGGACTCCAAGTAAGTCAAAGGAAAGATAGAATCTTCATTTTCCAGACCAAGTACATCAAAGATCTTTTGAAGAAGTATGGTCTTGAAGATGCATCGACAGCCAAAACCCCAATGACAACTGCCACTAAGCTTGATAAAGATGAGCCTGGTAAGAGGGTAGACATCACAAGCTACAGAGGTATGATCGGCTCATTACTGTACCTAACTGCAAGTAGGCCAGATATTATGTTTGTTACATACTTGTGTACTAGGTTTCAATCAGATCCTAAAGAATCACATCTTATAGCTGTTGAATGGATTTTTAAGTATCTTAAGGGAAGTCTGAATCTTGGAATTTGGTACCCTAAAGATATAGGTTTTGACCTTATTGGCTTCCTTGGTAGAAGATTGGTGTCCTGGTATAGCAAGAAGCAGCACTCAGTTGCAATGTCGACAGCTGAAGCTGAATATGTTGCTGTTGGAAGCTGCTGTGCACAGATCTTATGGATAAGGAACCAACTTCAAGACTATGGACTATTGCTGAATAAAATTCCAATATACTGTGACAACACTAGTGCCATAACTATCACAAACAATCCTGTTCAACATTCAAGGACCAAGCACATTGATATCAAGTATCATTTTATTAGAGAGCATGTCATGAGTGGTACTGTAGAGTTACACTTTGGACCTACAGAACAACAAATTGCAGACATTTTCACTAAACCACTAGATGAAGTTACCTTCACTAGATTGGTTTGTGAACTTGGGATGTTAAATGTCTAGATCTTATCTGCAATTTGGTGTAAATAAGTTCACAAATATTAATCTTCAATATTAAAAGAATTTGGGAATTTATTTGATCATCCAATAATTAAACTTCTAGCATCTTAATTGACAATTAATTAATTGCCCAGAGTATATCTTGACATATTAATTTGGTAATTAATTAAGTGTGAGTTAAAATTATTTGAATACTTATATCTATTTTAATAGATTTCGAGTATTTATTTAATTACATTTTTGTTAATTTATTTAAGTTATGAAATAGCAATTAAAGGTAATTTTTTGCTTCATAATTTAAATTTATTAATAAAAATAAGAAGCATAGTTATTTAAATATTTTATTGGATTAATATCAATCAATGATATTTTAATTAAATAATTTATTATAATAATTATGATATTATCAATTTGGTAATATTTTATTTAGAATTTAATTCTAAATAAGATCTTATTTGGTTATTTATTCGAATGTTACCAATTGATAATAGAGTATATTTTGTTCAAGTACAAAATATACAGGGTAGATAAAATTCGACACACAGGCTTTTAACTCAGAAATTTTCTGTGTCGAATCTTGTCTACAGGATAATAAAATCGACACCTATTCTTACTTAGAATTATTTTGTTATGTGTCGATTTCTATCCAACAGTGTGTGTGATACAAAAATTCAACACATAGGCTTCTTAGAAATTTATGTGGGTGTCGAATTTTGTATACAGGGTAACATAGAGTGCTAAAAATTCGACACACAGCATTTTTACTTAGAATACTTTTCTAGGTGTCGAATTTTAGTACCCTGTGTTGACTTGGTCAACACAGGGGGAGTAAAAATCGACACATAGCTTAACAGGCTTTGTTGATTTTTATTCTAAATGTCGAGTTTTGTAAGGGATTTCTATGTGTCGAATTCTAGTATATTGTCTTGTTTTATTTTAACTTAGAATTTTGGCCATGTATTCCTGAGTGTCGATTCTGTGTGTGCTGTACAAAACTGTAACTATTTTCTATGTGTCGATTTTTCATTTACCATAGAGGGCATATTGGTAATTAGTGCATGTGTCGATTTTTTTGTCTATCTTGTAATTGTTATACTTGTATCAACTTAGACTTAATTTTTCATTTTCATATTCACAGTCGATACATACATACACACACACCATTGTTACTCTTCAACAAAAACTCGACAACCCCTTCAGTTAATCATATTTTACTCACCCATTTTAAAATCTAAGACCAGTTCTGTGATTACTTTTCAAAGATCTATAACATATTTAAAAATCAAATCATTTGGCACAGTTTCTTTGAAAATCCCATTTCGAGTTAACCCTTCGAATTTACACAGATCTAGTCATTTTCAAGTGATTAAAAATTATAATATTGTAGCAAATCATTTCTAGTATTTAATTTAATTATTCAATAATTTTTGGAAGTGATTTGAATTTGAGTTAATTTTACTCGAATTAATTTATTAAAATTGGTGTTGCAAAATATTTGTATTAATTAAATAATAAATTATCTGCTCATTTTTAATTATTTAAAAATGGTTGGAAAATTTATTATACTTAAAACAAATAGTGCACTCACAATAGAACCTGAGTCTGTTGCTGAACCATATAGCAATTGGATTAGGTTTTTATGTGAACATTCCAATGTACGACATGCTTTAACTGCAAGCCCGGAATTAAATCTTGATGCACTGCTTGTATGTTATTATTCAGCTGTTGATACATCAGATGAAGACAATTGGGCTTTTACTTTCTCACTAGAAACTAGAGATGTTCGGGTAACGGATCAGGACTTAAATCGTATTTTGCAGTTTAACACTAAAAATTTTGATCCTTTACCTGATGATGTTGATCGTGCCAACTTTTTCAATTCTATCACACACGAAGGACCACTGAACTTAACTGAAATTTACAAACATAAACTTCCTCGTGAATGGAACTTTTTCTTTCATATAGTTAACCTTGTTTTTGCAAAGAAAAAGAGTGGATGGAGTGGTATTCCCAAATTGACTCAATCTATTGGGTATGCCATCTCTCACAATCTCAATATAAATTACGGTAAACTATTAATGAAAAGCATTCTTCAGGCTATGGGATCTAGTGCCAAAAGGGACATCAACAGAGTCAATGTTGAATGTTTTTATCCTAGATTTCTACAATTAGTGCTTAATGACCTACTATCGAATGACGAAATGCTTGCTTTCTCTGCAAGTCAGTACGAACAATATTCTACAATTTGTGGTAGTGTCGTTGCACTAATAGTAAACATGGGTGATTACCCAAATAGGAATGTAGCACGACTAACAGAATATATGGAAAGTGTTATGCTCCCTGCAGCAGGTGAACAGCAAGAAGAAGTTCCTGAAATTGAAGATTCCATGGATGAGGACTCTGACGCTGAACCTGAGCCTGAAAATGAAGAAGAAGCAGAAGCAGAAGAAGAAGAAGAAGAAGAAGAGGTACAAGGAGAAAATAAGCCAATTGCAAGTGACACAGAAATGGCTGATGAAACAGGGACTGAAAACGATGCAGAATCTTATCACCCTGGTACACCAAGAGTAAGTCCTAGTACAGGTAGTCTTCCTGAATTTGATCTCTCACTAGTACTTAGTGAAGATTATCTCGCTATGTTGGACACCTCACAGCCAACTCTGAACACACACACACCAATGTCCCCAGTGCAATAGAACATGACAATGAGCCTGAAAACCAACAGGTTCTAACCCCTGTCATAGAACAACAAACACCTATCCCAACTCCTTCAGTCATTATCGTTGAAACCCTAAGTGAGGATGAGGGAGATAGTGCCTGTAGTGCACCACATAAGGTGGATGTTGAAACCACTGAAGCAGCCCTGCCTCTTAGCAAAAGAAGGAGAATATGTTATGAACTAGAGGCATCTGCTAGCCAAAACCCCAATTCACCTGAGCCTTCGAATGTACAAAGGATGGAGCAATTAAATGCCTAAATCCGTTTCTCTTTGTTTGGAAATAAAAATGAATTGACGGTTATACAAGCTACTTCAGTAGCAGAGCCTTCACAGGTAGATCCTGTGTTGGACAGGCCTTCACAGGCTTCGAGGGGCATCACGAACTCTTATTTGCCACGCATTACATTGTTCGAGGTGGTGACCCCCCTGGATAGAAC
The DNA here is from genome assembly GCA_028671895.1 of Oenanthe sinensis. Classification (NCBI taxonomy): domain Eukaryota; kingdom Viridiplantae; phylum Streptophyta; class Magnoliopsida; order Apiales; family Apiaceae; genus Oenanthe; species Oenanthe sinensis. The sequence goes on along the minus strand of CM053799.1, from coordinate 27,440,761 downwards.
ATCTCCAGCTCCGTTATCGGAGGTTCTCCCATCCATTTCTGGAATAGGTGAGAGGCAACTCCTCCTTAGAGGGAGCGAGGGTTACATTCAAGGAACAACTACACAAGTAGCGGAGCCTACTCAGGTTGAGCCTGAGCAGGACATGCCTTCACAGGCTTTAGCTGGCACCACAGATACTCAACTGCCAATCACTACAGTATCTAAAGTGGTGACCACACTGGAACCAACACTTTCAGTTCCTGAAACAGGAGGTCTCCTTGCCATTTATGGTCAAGAGGAGAGGCAACCCTTCCATAGAAGGAAGAGGGGTTCCCAGAATACAAGTTCTAGGGACAACCCATCTCTCAGAGATGAGGCTCCACTCGGCGATGAAGTAATTACTGAGCCTTGTGATGAGATAGTGCTTAGGCATGAAAGAGTTCCAAATCCTTCTACAGGTAATTCTCCACTTGGTAATGATTCTTCGGAAGAACCAGGTGCGAGGAATTCCCCAGATTCTGAACCAACTCAGCACAATACAACAATACTTCAAAGAATTATCAATCTCGAAGCACAATTTGGATTATTCCAACATTCAATGTCCAAGATTGTGAAAGGTCAAGAAAAGCTACAGCGGGACAACAAAGAAATTAAAGGTTTACTCAAAGAGCTGTTAGCACAGAGATCAACTTCCTTACCTCTTCAATCAACCCCAGCTCCGGAGGATAACACAACTAAGGGGGAGAAAGAAGGTCAAGAAAAAGAAGATGTCACTTCTGACAAAGGAAAGGGAAAGGAAATAGATGATGGTTCTTCTGAACAAGAAATAGAAAAAGATCATGCATATGCTGAGGGGGAGGAGTTAGAAGAAGGAGAAATTCCAAATGATGACCCGTTCAGTGAGATGGATTCATATGTGAATGAAGCTGCATATCCAAGAACATTCTATGACTATATTGAAAAGCACAAAATCAAGAAAGTTAAGGAGAATGACTACAAGACATATGAAGACATGAATTCTATTGATGAGCAAATCAGGCAATCAAACTGGGTAAGTTATCAGAAAAAGAAGAAGAAGGTCTATACTTCTAAGTCAGGAAGAAAATGGGAAATGGCCAGAGCTAACTTAAGAAGGCCCGGCATTGGTGCCTTGATCAATAATGATGAAGAAGTTCATGGGCTATTTCAAGTCTTCAAAAGAAGGAACAGAAGTCTGAGCAACTACTACTTTGAACTGAAAGGTGAAATATCTTATCTGGTAGTTTCTATGGCACCGGAATCAGAAGGTTGGAGATTAACCTTGCCTTTCAACAATTACGGGTTAAGGACCATATCAAGTGAATTTCTGAAGAGAAGGTCATTAACTGAGTTGTTTGCACTTAAACAGAAGATCAGAATCCATGAATCCACTGAAAATGAATTAATGGCAGAAGTGATTGAAAAGCTTATGGAAAAAGTAGAGCTAGAGATTCAACAAGATCCATATCAAGTCAGATACTTCAAAGACAGATTTCTTCAGATACTGAGACTGGATCATGAAGCATTGCCATTCTACTCACTCAGACGATTAAAGTTTATTGAGGGCTTGCTTAAGGGAAAAGGGTTCAGAAGTCCTGAAAAGTGGAAAGCGGCAAAAAGAATTTTTGCCTACAGGTTAAACATCTCAGAAGCTTTGGGAAGAGATATCGAGAACATCAAAAGATTTGATCCATCTAAAGGAACTCAACCTAGAGAACCATTCAGAGCTGATCCGGGTGATGAACACATGTTTGATTTATCAAGAGTAGTGCTAGAAACAGATCCCAGTTTTGGAATACCAGAAGCAAAAGAACCAATGGTCATCACCAATCCACTAAGAGTGATCTACTCAAACAAAGATGAAAGTGAAAGACAGATTGAAATGAGTAGGATCATAAATGAAAATTCAAAAGTGATTGGAAGAATATTGGAAAAGCTAAGAAACTCCACACTTCCTGATGAAAAGATCGTGCTACGAGAAGTAGAAGAAGCCTATTTAGACAAAGTGTCAGGAGAAGAGCAGATGATTACAAATCGGGTGGATGTTAATCCAAAGAGAGTTATAGTGCAAGGGTGGACTCAGAAACTAAGCTTCAAATTCAGTGAATTGAAAAGATTCAGGAGTATGCCACTGCTACAACTCATCTTTGATCAACTTCAATATCCAAGACTAAGAAATCTTCTAGAATGGGAGGCTCATGACATTGTCAGAAGGAGAATAGCAAAGGTCCAAGAATGAAGAATCAAATAGAATTATTAGTTCAGTCTAGAGGAACAAAATCATTCTTGTAACTTAGCTGTAATGAAATCTGGAAATTGTAATATTTAATCCAGAATGCAATTAATGTTATTTACAGTCTTTCCGCACTTTACTTTTTCTTATATTGTTAGTTGAGTTATCCTCTTTTCTTTAGAATTTACTTGTCGAACTCTATCAATCAAATAGGGGGAGATTGTAAGGCATAATGTAACATGCAATGTAATCGAGGATCTATAACTCAACTAAAAGTAAAGGACTGGTAAATAATATTATTAATGTAATCACACGAATCTACAATGAAGATCAGGCAGCTACATGTTTCAGGGTATTTGATGGAATATTGAAGATCACTGACAGAAGTTCATTAATATGTTCATGCGTCAGTAAAAGAATAAGTCTCTCAGTGTTTCAGCAGATATCAAGATTCAAGTAGTCAGTGCCAGAAGATTTCAGTGAAAACAAGAAGCAATAAAGGAATACAACATTCATGTCAATTAGTTTGCATGAGGATATGAAGATCAATACAGTGTTAGTCACTTGTGAACCAGACCAGTGCACTAAGTGTCAACACAAAGAATTTGATCAACATGTTCATTGTAAAAGAAGAATTGACAGAAGCCAAGTAAAGCAAGGTTTATTTTCTAAGTCATTGTACAAGGTGTAAGAAATCGACACCTAGTTAAACAAGGTGAAGAAATCAACACCAAGGCATACAAGGTGTAAGAAATCGACATCTAGATTATCAAGGAGAAGAAAATCGACACCTAGGTAACACATGGTGAAGAAAATCGACAGGTAGGCTAGCAATGATCAAAAGAAGTTAAGTACCATTTCTATGTATCAAGAAATCGACACATAGGAATGAGGGACTTAAAAATCGACACCTAGCCATGAGAAGAAAGAAAATCGACACCTAGGGCTTACATGGATTCAATATTCGACACCTAGGTTGTTGAATGACTAAGGCATATACATGGTAAAGGAAATCGACACCTAGCTCTACAAGGAGAAGAAATTCGACACCCAGCTGATTACATGACTATGGAAATTCGACACATAGGGAATTTTCTAAGGACAAGCACATGGAGAAGAAATTCGACATATAGAAAATATCTATGAATTTCTCTAAGTCAAATCAAGTCAACATACAGGGGAAAAGAATTCGACACTCTCAATTGTATTTCACTTTATTGTAAAGTCTACATATAAACAAAATGTATTTTCATTTTGTATGTAATCATAACACAACATACAAAAATAGATACAACTGAGAGAGAGACAGAGAGAATATCCAAAGCCATTAAAGCTTGTATTTATTGTTGTTGTAAGATTCATCAGAAGCTCATACATCTGTGTGAGAGTGTAGCACCCTGGGTATATATAATACAAAGTATATTCCCAAAGATTGTCTTGTTGCTGTGTGTTTCTTTACTGTCATATTTATTACTCAACAAGAACGTATCTGTGAACACGAACTGATTTGAAAAACTACCACATCATATTCAACCCCCCCTTCTATGATTATTTTGGACCTAACAGGTTCTGCTACAGTAGTAGCAATATCCGTCAATTCCTCCTATGTGTGTGCTCCTTTCAGTGCAACAAATAACTTGGTTGGAGGCTCAATTATTGACACTCGTTCAGATGCCCTGTGTAATAACCCATATTTCTGACGTTTGGGATTATTAAGATTTTTGGATAAAATTTTTTCATTTTATGAATGAATGATTTTATGGATTTATTTCTTCATAAGGTACTTGAAATGTGAGACCGTATTATTAATATACGGGATATACAAAAATATGCGTATCGATGTTACGGTGGCATACGCAATCAATATAGGACTTATAAGTATTTTTGGTCCAACAAAATAAATTGGAAGTCCGGATGGAAGTCGTGACAGAATTTGAGAGACGGTGTAAGTAATTAGTATTTATTCGGAGAATTGTTTCGTAAATTCTCGAAACAATTGAAGAGCATTAATTTAATGATTCTAAAATATATTAGAATCATAATATGAGATTTTAAGTTTTTAAAACTTAGGCGGGACGAAAGAAAAGAGAACGAGAACGAGAGATTAAAACGTCGTCGGAAAATTACGCGACTACCGCACGAACCTTATTAAATAGCAAGCTTCCACCACATACCACTTATATCACTTTTTCATTTTTTTTTCCCACTTCTTCATCAAGAGCTCGGCAGAAAATAAAGAGGGGAGAGAAGACTCCATGCTACAACTTGGATTCTTTAATTCATGAGCTTAAATCATTGCTCAACCATTATAGGTTCATTATCATGAATCTCCACCATCTTTCTTCCATGAAAATACAAGAAAAGCAAGCTATTTTTCTCCCCATTTCTCTTGCTCAGCTGCTGCGTTTTTTGTAGAAGCAAGACTCCTTCAAATCTTCATGGATTGTTAAGGATGATAGCTTAAATCGAAGGTATAACCCTCCTCTTGCTTTGTCTTGAATCCTACATCATTCCATCCATTCAATCTCTTGCAATGATCAAAATCCTCAAGAACATGAATAGTAACTCCGAAAATAAATATTTATTTTCTTTGATTCTTGAGTTCATTTGGCTTGATTGATGATTGTTTAAGGTTATACAAGCCATGGGTAGCATTGTTTAAGCATGGATGCATGTGTTTGGTTAATAATTGTTAAACTCTTAATTCTTGAGCTAAATTGATTGTTGTTGCTTGGGATTGTAGTATGTTGATTGTTGGTGTTGGTTGAGGAGTTGGGATTGTTTGTTGGTTGATTTGGAGTAGAATAAAAATGGAAAACGATGAACGTACAAACGTAACCATGCCAATTTTTTTAGAACCTTACTGCTGTAAACTGTCCAGAAAATCTGGGAACATTCGGCCACTGTTCTTGGCTTATGGCTGATATGGTTAGATAGTAGATAGTCTCTAGATCGTTTGGGCGCTAATTTTGCGTCATTCGGATTTACGAGCAAAAAGATATGGCCGATTTAATAAAGGTAGCGCAGAAACCTAACCATTCTGTTTTCTACGAACTTTGGAGCTATGATCACCCTAGTTAGGGGGCTCTATAAATCTTGAAACTTTTATTTAAAATACTTGGAACATCTGAGATTACCTGGGAAAAAGAATCGGATTAAAAGGAGTAAAATCGGATTTATTAAAATTGGTTGAGTGCAAGTCATGTAATAGAAATTTTCAGAAACAGGAATTCTGGAGCCACTGTTTTGAATGAATTGTTTGGAATACTTAACACCATTTCTGGACTGTTTATTTTCTGGGTTTATGTTATAATTGGAGTCTAGTTTGAGTAGCATCAAACGGTGAGTCAATTGGATTAACGAGCTAGGAGATATAGATATTTTAGTAAAGGTTATTCATAACCTACGAAGTGATTAAACATTGAACTTTGGAGAATTGTTTCACCTAGCTAACAACCTGAGCTCGAGTTGAAATTTTTATAGCATGTTGTTAGTAGTACAAGGGAGACCTGAGAAAAGGAATCATGTCAAATGGATTAATTTCCAATTTATTAAAAATGACGGAAAACAGGGTGTTAAGTGAAATGAACCTGATGAAAAGGTTAAGCAATCGTTTTGGGAGACGATTTCGAGTAAGATAGAGGACTTGTCTCGAGTCGACCCAGTAACGAAAGTTGTTAAGGAACATCATGACTATACGTAGGTGCAAAGAACTTGATTAAAAACTATTGAGAGGATAGTCTTACGAGTAGCTAAAGTAGGTCCGAAGAAATGAAATATCGGGCAAAACAAGAGGTAATAAAACGAATAAGTACGGGTTGTAATGATCATAATTGGACTCGATATAGGTTTGGGGATTAGTATCGAGGTCCTAGCGTAACAATGTTGTAATTAGTTAAAGAATTCGATTTTGTTCATTAGTAGTTAAGGTAGAACTTTCTTTAAGAGAACTAATCTAGATTATTATATCTATTGATATGACTATCAGGAACGAGAGAAACTTTGGATATGCATCATGGACACCAGGCAAGATTCCTAACTCTATTTTCAAATTCTATTACAGAATATTTTGATTCTTGTATATGCAATTATCTCGAGTCCTTGAAATCTTGAGCTTTTAACAAATTCTTGGTTATAAAGCTTTGTTGAGTATAAATTGTTTATATCAACCAAAAACCGTGCTTTCCCCTTTCTTACTTGATTCTTTGATGACTCTGAACTTCTTGAAAAATTAGAGTTCGCATAGTAAGTTGTTAGAGATATTTGTTGGAGTATCGAGTTACAACATTCATACTCGATGGTTAACCGGGGAGAGTCGGGTATCTTCTCGACGGTAGTCGATAACTATCAAAATTATTTTGATTCATAATGTATTGAGGATTATTTGATGATCACTGAGGATCATCCACTTAATTATTTTAAATAATTATTTTAATTATTTAAATAATATTTGAATATTAATTAAATATTATTTAAAAAGGGTTGAATAACGTTTCAATATTAATGAATTATTTTAAATTCATTTTGAAGGTTATTTAAATACTATTTAATATTAATTAAATATTATTTAAATCTTTCGAAGCATTCAAAACTAGATCATTTAATTATATTTATATTCTATTAATTGTTTTAAAAATATTAAATATTATCTTATTATTATTTAAATATTAGGAATTTTAAAAGACAATTATTGTCGACTGATTTTATCCGAAACAATATTTAAATTTTTTTTTACTCTGATTATTTTTAATCATCCCGAGCTATTGAGATTCGAGGGTTAGCAGAGTACCCGAATCACTACTAAAATATTTTGATGATCTCTAAAAATATTTTGGAGCTTCCGAGAAACTCTTTAAATATTATTTTTTTAATTAAATATAGATTATTTAATTAACAATAAAATATTCTGCTAATATTTTTGGGCTAACAACCCCACACTAGGGAAGGAATGAATAATCCTGACATTCTTCCCATATATACTTGGGTCTTTCGGGACTTATATTTGGTTCTAATTCAATACTCTTCATTAAAGTTATTATATTTTAATATAGCGACTCCCCGGTCATGTTCTTGAGTCTTCTTGATTCAATTGCTTTTATCTTATTGATTAGTTGACTGGGAGTCAACCCACATATATACGAGATTACTTCCACATAATTCCGGAAGTGAATCCATTATCTGATGTTGAAATCCTAGACAGGATTGTTGTTACTCTGGAAGGTCGTATTAAATTCCCTTCCACACTTTGATTTGAATATTCCCAGAAAGCTTTGTTGTTGTTATCCTAGAAGGTTGTATTAAATTCCCTTCTAGACTTGTTGATTGTACTCAAAGGGAACTGGAGATATAAAGTGTAAGAGGCTTGTGTGCGGCACAGTCCATCTAGCGTAAGAGGCCGAGTGGCGCCGGTCCAGCATTTAAAGGCCCATGTGTTGCCTAGGGTGATGACCTGTTTTGGATCATCCTTCTACTAGTAGAAAAGGTTACTTAACTATTGTACTATACGACTGATCATCGTGTACAATAGGCGCGGTGGATGCTCCAGTATCTTCTTTTCTTCCAATTGGAATTTGACATTAACACTGTAATGAAGGCCTAGGTGCTAAGTTACTGATAGTGTTAATGGGAACTGTTGAACTTTCATTGGTCCTACACTAAGGATAGTGTTAATGGGAACTGTTGAACTTTCATTGGTCCTACACTAAGGATAGTGTTAATGGGAACTGTTGAACTTTCATTGGTCCTACACTAAGGATAGTGTTAATGGGAACTGTTGAACTTTCATTGGTCCTACACTAAGGATAGTGTTAATGGGAACTGTTGAACTTTCATTGATCCTACACTAGCGATAGTGTGAATGAAAATTGTCGAGCCTTTATTGATTCTTTTCGCAGTATCTTGAACTGCCTTCTTATTGATGCTCGAATAAATGGTACTCTGTGGTTGATGCCATTGTGCTATATTGTCGACTCTATTGTTCCCAAAACTGTGAATCTTAAATTGTGGTATCGCAGTAACTTGAACTGCATACTTATGTTGAAAATCTTCTTGCATCGTAAACTCTGATTCATTTATTGTCGAAACATATTTCGCTAAACTTTCTACTGGAAAAGCATTGCAAATTATCTACTGATATTGTTGGACATCGCGTTGGTATAAATATTAGTTGCCACCCTTTCCTTGGTGCAAGTTACAAAATATTCTAATATATATCTTGCTGAGCATTCTTTGGCTCATTCTTGTTTTTGTTGTAAACTTTAAAACTTGCAGTAAGACTTGCCCATGGGATGCAAAAGAAAGGAGATGCTCGAGCTTGAGTTAGTCAGGTTCAAGGCTTCTACAGGTTGTGTAAGCTAGATAGGATTGCAGTTTAGAATCCTAAGACCTGTTGTAAAATATGTAATGTAATAATAAATGTTGAAACAACGAGATCCTGAGTTATTATAGTTGAATTATAATAACTGTTATTATTTTAAGTTCGTTTTCTGAGACTATGGCTCGAGTTGTGTATTTAGATTGGGGTCACCAGGATATGTTGTGATACAATTGTTAAGCAGGTGAGTATTTTATTGTGGAATTGGATTGTGATGGCCTAGATCCCTGACCCCGGATCTGGGGGTGTCACACCCTGGCTGACGGGCGAATTTCAATAGGTTCACCCTGTTGAAAGGATGTCCCCAGAGACTGTGTATTTGCCTTTTTCAGCTCTATGTCCTGTTGAGAGGGCATATATGGGCTAACAGTTACCTCAGGTTCTTCTAATCTCCTTCTAGTCAGAGGTAGAGCTGTTTGGGTTCCCTCACCTGCCTTATGTGGTGCTTCTAAGGCACTACCTCCCTCACTCACAATTTTGCGCTTCAAGGGTAGAAGAGAAGATAACGGTAAGGATTGAGTAGTGTTTGGTTCTGAGGCAGGGGTTAGAATCTGTTGGTTTGCAGATTCATTGCCTTTTCCTAATGCCACAGAGGGCTCAGCAGCAAGTTCCATTCCACTATCTTCATACAAATTCTGCAAATTAATAAACAGTGAAGATATGGATTCAGATGGACTACCTGTTTGACTACCTGTTAGAGGGATGGGATGATATGAATCTTGACTATTAGCATTTCCAAGTGAATCTCCTCCAGATGTAACTTGTACCTCTTCGGTCACCTGAACATTTTCTTCTTGTGATAACTCCAATTCAGGGGTAGGCACTTGATCTTGTTCAGGGATTTGTATATCTTCTTGTGGTCCAAGAGGGACTTCTCTGTCCATATCAACAACACACCTCCTCATAAATTCTGTCATTAGTGCTGGTGAGTTGTTGTTATAGTCATTGTTGTTCTACAACGTCGTAGCAATCTTGTTCTTCTGCTTCACAGGAAAAGAAGTAGGACTACTATAATAGCGTAGCTTTTCCTCGTTAGTAGATACATCATTAATAACAAGCTGTAAGAACCTTGGAAAGAAACAGTCCACATTGCGAAGTTGGAGGTTTCTGTTATCTGGAAGTCCCATTACGCTTAGAATTTTATGCATTAACAAATGACCATAGTTTAACCTAAGATTATTAGCAACACCATATCCGATAGCTTGATAAAAATAAGGAATACCATGGGTGCTCGTCTTCTTAAAGGAAAAACACTGAATAATGGTATGGAAAAAGAAATTCCATACCTTAGGAAAATGTTGTTTATACATTTCACCCAAGTCACGAACTTCGAAATTGAAGTAGTTGGCAAAAGTACAGAAATCAGATAATTGTTCGGGTGTAGGATCTTGAACAAAATTATCCTGTGGGAATCGAAGAATACGATTCAAATCATGTTCAGTAACTCTAATTTCCCGATTGCCTAATTGAAAAGTAAAAGCCAACACTTCACCCACTGAGGAGTCAGTAGCAGAGCAGTAACAGTCACGCAACATATTATGATTTAATAGTACGTCTGTCACTAAAGCATACCTGATCCTAAAATATTCGATTAATATTCATGCCTAAGCCTTATAATCAGCAGGTAGGGTCTGAATATTATATTAGGCAACTAAATTCGTAGGAGTAATATTAAAAATTCCAGCCATTTTTAACAAGTAAAAATTACCAAAATTTTTAACTTCTTTAAAACAAAAACGAACTTAGTTTATTCGATTACGAACTGAAAATACCCAATAATTCAAACTTCTCCAAAAATTCTAAAAATAATATATGATAAACTAGGAGAGATTTGAAATACACCACTATTTTTATTACGATTTTTAGACTTCTAGTTAATCCTAGAAAAATTCCCAAAGTTCCAAAGATTCGTAAATTTTTCGAAACAAAACTAAACAATATTAGTATGGAAATGAAGCTAGTTAACAGATCTACACATTCACGGTTTTAGAATTGTAAAATACGACCTTGAACTGTAGATTTTTGAAGATAAAAATCGATTTTCTCCGATAATAGTTAACAGTCGGTGTGTGTGTATGTTGATATAGCTGCTAAGTATCGGGGAAAGGAAAAAACTATTTATATGCAAGCCTGCTAAGTATCGGGACATGCAGGGAAAAAAGAAAAAAATACAACCCGATAGTTAACAACTATCGGGACATGCATATATATACTATAATAATAAAAAATGATCCGATACTAAGTAACCATCGGAACATGCAAGACTAAATAAAAATAATATTATTTATATATATATATTATAACTATCGGCACATGCAATAAATAATATAAAATAAGATCCGATACTTACTAACTATCGGGACATGCAAGAGATATTATTAAGTAAAAAATTACCTCCACAACCCGATGGTTATTAACTATCGATGCATGCAAAATAAAGTAATAAAACAAAACATTCTTAACTATCGGAACATGTAATTAATTAATAAAAAATATTTCCGATAGTTAACAACTATCGATTTATGTAAGTTTAATTTTATTTAGAAAATCATTAATATTTGAAATACTGATGATTTAAGAAATAAAACAAAACTTGCATTTATCAAATAATTTAAAACACATAAATTCGAATTGTCATAAACTTAATTAAATAGAGATTTCTTGAATTAAAAATTTAATATTCGTAAAATAGAATTATTAAAATTTTAATTTAGAAATAACTAAAAATTAAATATAATTCAATTTGAATTACACAGACATACATATTAATATATAATATATACAGGTGGTTGATTAAAGATTTTGAAAACCAAAAAAAAATTGTTCCATACTCTGTTGAAGTTGTGATTTCCAAAAAATTTAAAAAACAACCCAATCACAAATCAATTAATCATATAAGCAGAATATGGATAAATATAGTCAGTTATGCAAAAAAGATCATGAAATGTAATTGCTACACATGCTTCTAGTGAGAGCCAGTAGATTTAAATAAACAAGACAATACATCCAATTTATCACTAAAGATCACAATTTGTCTGATATAGAATCTCTCAGCTAGATTTCATGACATTGAAATCCACCAATTAATTCTAAACCACAGACTATTATGCTTCTTGTTAACTACAAACACTTATGTAGCAGTTAACTACTTATGCTATATCGAATAATTACCACAAAGTATAACTGGTGTACTTATGATAATTAATATTGATATTCATAAGCCCGAGATCATAAGTTAGACTGGAGTTCACAAGTCCTTTGGATATAAATATTCAATAACTTGTGAATCCATACAACTCCTCGCAAACAAGAATTAATTTAAATTTAACATCCCTAATTCACTAACCAACCTAGAGAAAGTAGATTCGTCTAGTGGTTTGGTGAAAATGTCTGCAAATTGTTGTTTTGTGGGTACAAAATGAAACTCCACAATTCCATTCATGACATGCTCTCGTATAAAGTGATACCTGATATCAATATGCTTGGTCCGTGTATGCTGAACCAGATTGTTGGTTATAGCTATGGCGCTTGTATTGTCGCAGAATATCGGAATGTTGTTCAACATAAAGCCATAGTCCTGGAGCTGGTTTCTCATCCATACAATCTGAGCACAACAGCTACCAGCTGCGATGTATTCTGCCTCTGCTGTTGAGGTAGACACTGAGTGCTGCTTCTTGCTATACCATGAGACCAATCTTCTTCCCAAGAATTGACAGCTTCCAGAAGTGCTCTTCCTGTCAATCTTACAACCTGCAAAATCCGAGTCTGTATAGCCGATTAGGTCAAAACCGGTACCTTTAGGATACCAAATTTCCAAATTTGGAGTACCCTTTAGGTATCTAAAAATTCTTTTGACAGCTATAAGGTGAGACTCTTTTGGGTTAGCTTGGAACCGTGCACATAAGCAAGTGGAAAACATAATATATGGTCTACTTGCAGTTAAGTAGAGTAGAGATCCAATCATACCTCTATAGCTTGTGATGTCGACAGATTTACCTATTTTGTCCTCATCAAGCTTTGTGGCAGTTGGCATTGGAGTCTTGGCTGGAGCTAAATCTTCAAGTCCATATTTCTTTAGAAGATCTCTGATGTACTTTGTCTGACAAATGAAGATCCCATCTTTCTTCTGACTCACTTGTAGTCCAAGAAAGAATGTCAGCTCGCCCTCATACTCATCTCGTACCTACTCTGCATCAACTTAGGAAATCTCTTGCAAAGCTCATCATTAGTAGAACCGAATATTATATCATCAACATATACTTGTACTATTATCATAGCATCTTTATGCATTTTATGAAAGAGAGTCTTATCTATGACACCTCTGATAAAATCATTTTCAATTAAGAATTCAGATAGTGTTTCATACCATGTCCGAGGTGCCTGCTTGAGTCCATAAAGAGCTTTAAAAAGGAAGTACACAAAGTCCATATAATCTTTGTTCTCGAAACCCGGAGGTTGCTCTACATATACTTCTTCTTCCAGCTCCCCGTTCAGGAATGCACTTTTCACATCCATTTGATAAACTTTAAAGTCTGAATGTGCTGCGTATGCCAAAAGCATCCTGATGGCTTCAAGTCTTGCTACTGGTGCATAGGTCTCGTCATAATCTATTCCTTCTTCTTGAGAATACCCCTTAGCAACCAGTCTGGCCTTGTTCCTCGTAACAATGCCATCTTCATCCAACTTATTCCTGAATACCCATTTAGTGCCAATCACAGATTTGTCTTTAGGTCTGGGTACCAGTTTCCACACTTTCTACCTATCAAACTGATTGAGTTCATCTTGCATCGCAATCACCCAATCTGGATCTTCTAGAGCATCTTCAACCTTTTTAGGTTCTTCCTCTGATAGTAAACCAGAATACAGACATTCATTCTCTGTTGCTCTTCTAGTCCTCACACCACTCTCTGGGTCACCAATGATTAATTCAAAGGGATGATCTCTGTTCCATACCCTTTGTCTAGGCAGATTAGCCCTTGATGATTGTCCTTCTTCGTAGTTGTGTTGAGAGCAACTAGCTGATCCTTCTTCACCTCCCCCTGAGTTGTTGCCTCCATTGTTTGATGATCCCCCAGTTGAGCTAGCAGGTTCAGAAACAGACTGATGTTCAAATAAAGTCTGTGACTGTGACTGTGTGGTATTACCAACACTTCCACTGCTTTGCTCTGAATTATCAATATTCGTGTATTCATTACTACCAGATGCAACACCAGGTACGTCTTCATCTCCTAAGTAATATTCTGATAGGTTTTCAATTTCCAAAGATTCAGAATCTTTATCCTTTTGAAGACTTAGGAGTTTGGTGTCGTCAAATGTTACATTAAGGCTTTCAATGACCTTATGAGTTTCAATCACATATACCCTGTACGTCTTAGACTCTAGTGAGTAACCAAGGAAAATCCCTTCATCTACTTTAGCATCAAACTTGCCCAGATGTTCATCTTTCAATATATAGCATTTTCCACCAAACACATGAAAGTACTTCAGTGATGGCTTTCTGTTGGTCATAATCTCATAGGATGTCTTTTCTAGATCTTTATTAATCAGGGTCCTATTTTGAGTGTAACAAGCTGTGTTGACTGCTTCTGCCCAAAAATATGTAGGTAGCTTTGACTGGCTTAGCATTGTCCTTGCTGCTTCAATCAAAGTCCTATTTTTCCTTTCTACCACTCCATTCTGCTGTGGAGTTCTTGGGGCTGAGTATTGTCTTGAAATGCCTTGCTTCGTGCAGAATTCATTTAGAACTGTATTTCTGAATTCAATTCCATTATCTGATCTTATTGTCCGCACAGGCAATCCAGCTTCCACTTCAATCTTTTTAATGTGATCGATTACCATTTGAGGTGTTTTATCCTTAGAATGCAAAAACAACACCCACGTGTACTTGGAGTAGTCGTCGACAATCACTAATGCATATTTCTTCTTCGAAACTGACATGACATTAACCGGTCCAAACAGATCCATATGAATCAACTGGAGAGGTTCGCTGATGCTTGACATGTCTTTACTTCTATGTGACGCCTTCTTTGACTTACCCTTTTCACATGCTTCACAGAGTCCTTCTTGGTAGAATTCCATCTGTGGTAACCCTTTCACCAATTCTCTTTTAACTAAAGAATTCATTGCTTTAAAGTTCAGGTGAGATAGTTTTTTGTGCCATAACCAACTTAATTCAGAGGATGCTTTACTGTAGAAACAACTTGCTTCTCCTCTGCTTGCAGTGTTTAAATCAGCAACGAACAAATTTCCTTTTCTTACTCCTTTAAGAGAAAGCTTTTCATTTTTCCTGTTGGTGATCAGACACTCTTCCTTCCTGAAGTCCACATTATATCCTTTATCTGTAAACTGACTGACGCTCAGCAAGTTGTGCTTCAAACCGTCAACAAAAGAGATATTTTCAATGATGACATTTTCAACTTCCAGACTACCATATCCCTTAGTAAATCCTTTGCTGTCATCTCCAAAGGTTACAACTGGGATGGTCTTCTCAACCACATTTGTCAGCAGGGTCTTGTCTCCTGACATGTGCCTTGAACATCCACTATCTAGAATCCACATGACTTTTTCATTTATACCTGTGCCCTGCAATCACAAAGTGATTAAAGTTTCTTTGGCACCCAAACTTGTTTGGGTCCAAGAAATTTAGAGGTTCTTGCAGATGGTGTAACAGGTTCAGTTTTCACATCTTTAAGTTCTATTTTGACTGAACTCGAATCATGTTCCTTTGCCTTGACAGTTTTGTCTTTTGGCCTAGGAGATTGAGTCTCTTTCCTAACCTCAGGAGGACTAACAGTCTTTGCCCTTACCTTTTTCTTATTCATGCTTCTTTGTATTCCTATGCAATTACTAGAAGTAGATGCATTCATCAAATTAAAATAAGCATGCATAATATTAAAAGCACATGGCATACATCCAGTAATACCACAAGGCAAATGAGAACTATTCATGCTAAACATGTTCTGCACAATAGGAACATCAGATTCTACTTTAACCTTATTACATGCATGACTAAGATGTCCAGTAGAATTGCAATTAGTACACAATTTCCTAGGTGCAGTGGGTGCAGGTGTAGCAGAATTAGCAATTTTAACACCTACTTTCCCATTCCTATTACTCTTTGACTTCTTCTTGTTACTACCTAATTCAGTTTTAACAGAATCAATTTTAACTGGTTCATTAGGTGTAACTTCTTCTACATTACCTTCCTCAATTTCTTTTCTTTTCAATTCATCCTCAACAAGCATTTCTTGTTTCCATACGATAGTATCTTCGTCTAAGGGTTCTGAGAGTGAGATCTTAAAGACAGGATTACTACTCTTCTTAATGACAAAAGGAACATTTTCATTTTTTAATAGAACAGTACTTGAAGCATTGAAAGTTACATTCCTTTTATCCTTCTTGTTTTTCTTTTTATTTTCATCGTAGTCAAAGCCTATATGAAAGGCAGAGTGTCTAAACTTGTAACACTGTAACTTATGTAACTCAACTAAAGAAAAGATACTTAACCCGAAGACAATCAAGAATGAGAAGTCACAAGGAAATCAATACAAATGAAGACAAAGTAATTGATACAATTTAACATGATTAATATGATCAAACAAAGAAGAAATCATTGGAAGAATTTCAAGTCAAAGTTGTTCATGCCCCAGTGATTTGTAACTTAAAGAATCAAGATCATAACTATCAGTATCAATAAGGCTAATTGATTTCAAGTGAAGAAAAAGGAAAGCAATTGTTGGAAAGCCACATTTCTAAATGAACATGGTAATCTATTCAGAAGCAAGAACCCTATCAAGACTAGTCACTTATGAACCAGACCATTGCATCAAGTGTCAGGACATTGATAGCAAGTTTATGTCAGTAGTAGAGATCCATGTTCAAGAGCTTGTTGAAGAAAATAGAAGACAAGAAGAAATCACAAGTTCAAGATGTTGCATTGAAGTTTCAAGTTGAAGCCCAGAATTTCTCTAAGTACTTACAAGGGAACCTATGTAGAAATTCTAGATAAGTTTCTACTTAGAGCCAAGTAGAAATTCTGGAGATGGAAATATTTTCTAAGTACTCGAGGCAGGAAGCTATCTCGAATTTCCTATGTAGAAATTCCCAAGTAGAATTTCCTATGTAGAAATTCCTAAGTAGAAATTCCTATGTAGAAATTCTACTTAGAGTTCGAGATAGAGCCAAGTCGAATTTCCTATGTAGAAATTCGACATAGAGGAAAGTTTCAACATGACACATGGCATCATCTGGTTGGCAGATTTCCAAGCTTTCAAGGCAAGATAAGATTCACGTGGACAACATTGGGCCATTCATATCTTATCTTTTGAAGACTACAAGTCATAGATTACAAAGTAGTATAAATAGAAGTACCTGTGTAACTTTTCTAAGAGAGCAATATTCGAGAGAAACACTTGTAAAAGAGAGAGAGTATATTCACAGAGCTTAGTATCATTTACTACCCTCTTTACTTCTGTTGTACTATTGTAATGAATGTTGTAGCAACCATTTCAAGTTATATATAAGACATATATTCCTTGAATCATTGTGTTCATTTATTACATGGTATTTATTGCTTCATAAATCTAAAAAGTTGTATTCACCCCACCCTCTACAACACATTTGGACCTAACAATTGGTATCAGAGCTTAATGTTTGACGAACAAAACATAGATCCTTGTGTTTGGTAGAAGATTAGTGAGTTTTTATTTTCAGATCCAATTTTTAAGTTTTTCTTGAAAAGAGTGCTTTAATTATTTTCTCAGTGAAAACTCATCCCAAAAATTATTTAAATACTCCAGGTGTGATTATTTAGCTTTGGTGGATTTTAGATAATTTTTGTGAATTAATCTGGGTACTTTGCTTTGTGGTGTTCTTCACGTGTTCATCACTGTTCTTGATAAAGAAGACAAAACCAGCAACTTTTAATCTCCTTTTCAAAAAGACAAAAAGTGAAAAAGGTGTTATTGGCTTTTGATTGGACAACATACTCACTGGACAAAAAGAATTTACAAAAGACTCTGTACCTATCACGTGGGTGTTAGGTGAGTTAGGTGAGATAAGTCACAAAAGTCAAAAGGTGTGAAAGTGACCTGCAGCAAATTTTCTCCAAGGACAAAAGTTCTACATAGAATATCTACTTGAGAATTTCTACTTAGAAATTTCGACTTGAACAGAATTTCTACTTAGAAATTCCGACTTGACAGAATTTCGACTTGGTGAAATTTCGACTTGGCAAAAGTTCAACATAGATTTTCGACATAGCCTAGTCTTTGGTACTTAGTTTTTTTTGGTGACCAGAATTTGAACTTTGATTTATTTTGAGATAATTCAATTTTCTTTTAATTACTACTCAAGTAATAAGAAAAGTTTATTATCTCTAATCTAAATCTACATTAAGATGGCACCTAAAAATTAATTCAAGATTTCATTGTTCGACCGAGATCACTACGAAGAGTGGGTGTTGAGAATGAAATTATACCTTGAGTCTGTTAATCCTGAACATTTGGAAGTCCTTCACAAAGGTAAATTTTTTCCAATGGTGGTTGTTCCTGAGCATATGGAAGGAGATGTGGTTGTACCACAGCGGTCTGAGCCTAAAAAGGCAGCGGACTTTTCAGATGCTGATAAGGAGCAGATAGCCTTCGATACATCCGTTCGACAAACTTTGGTGGAATCCCTAGATCATGAAATGTTTAATGTAGTTAAAGGACTAACTACAGCCAAGAAGATTTGGGATAAGATAGAGGTCGTCATGGAAGGTACCGCTGAGGTCAGAAGTAACAAGACACTCATACTCAAAATGGAGTATGACACTTTCAGAATAAGAAAAGGAGAAAGCATAACAGATGTCTATCTAAGATTCAGTCAGTTAGTGTTGGATTTGAATCTGAGAGGTGTAACTCTCCCCATGGTTGAAGTCAACACGAGATATCTAAGGATCTAGCCAAAGAGCATTGAGCATAGAGTCTACGCTGTAAGAGAAACCAGAGATTTGTATACAACTTCTCTGGAAGAATATTATGGAATTCTAAAGACCTATGAGCTGGAGACCCTTCAAGATCAAGCATGGGACACTAATTCAAGAGGAGAGGAAGTTCCATCAGGATTAGTTGCTGATGAGGAAGAGTCTAAAAAGGCTATAGTTGCAGAAAAACCTAGATCATCACCTGCATCACATCAAGTTAATAATGATGATGAGTGCACATCAAATAGTGATGATGACTACTTCACCCAAGAAGAGCTGGACAACATGGATGATAGTGTTGTGGCATACATGGCAAGAAAGTTCAGCAATATAAGATTCAGAAAGAGTAACCGACCGCAGAGAAAATCTTCATCTTTCTATCGGGTTACTAGGGGTGGTGGTAGTTCTACAGGTTACAAAGGGAAAGGCAAGAGTACCAGCTAAAAATCTCCTTTGGATTTCAAAATGAAGTTCAAATGCTATAACTGTGGTGAAGCTGGACATTTTGCTACGGACTGCAAGAAGCCGAAACAGACTTATCCAAAAGAGACTTATGAAGCCCTCAAAAGCAAGTATGAAGCCCTGGTGAGGGAAAGACATGGAAAGAAAGATTTAGTTGTAACAGAAGGCAGAGCTTGGGATGATTCAGGCGAGGAAGAAGTTATTCATGCAAACTTTGCCCTCATGGCTGAGACATCAGATGAACCAGAGGTACCAGTTCTAACCCTTAAGGAAGAAATGTCTATTGATGATTATAAGGTGCAAAACGGGGCTCTTAGCGAAGAGATCTATATGTTGTGCAAAAGCCTAAACACTTCTCAAAAGGAACAGAAAACACTTGTTGCCAAATGCAGAATGCTTGAGGCAAAAGTGGAAGAGTCAGAGGCCGCTTGCACTGTAGATACTTCCCTAAGAGACTCTATTAAATCTTTGGAACACAAGCTCAACCTTAAAGATGAAATAGAAGCATGTCTTAGGAATAAACTAGCTAAGTTAGAAACTAAATTTGAAGCTTATAAACTAGCAGCTAGTAAGATGAATGTTGACAGTGACACATTTAAGAAGATAACTGGAGTTGGTGTAGGACTTGATTATTCTAACTTATCTAAGAAAGAAGGAAAGAGACCTGTAGACACTAGTTCCAGTAAGACCAAAACTGAAATTCCTATTTTTCTTAAATCAGCTGTTAAACCCATCTTTAAACACTTCGTTCCTCAAGAAGAAGAAGAGACTGAATTATTAGTTAGATATGAAATAGAGATGGAAGATCGAAAGAAAGAACAACCTGTAACTCCTATTAAATCAGTTAAAATCAAATCCCCTAGAGAAGAATCTAGACAAGGATTAGGAGCTAAGGCTGTTAAACAACAGAGTAAAAAGGAAAAAGGCATAAAAGAGGTTAAGGCAGAACGTGTAAAGAAAGAGTGTTATCACTGTAAATCTACTGAACATCTTTCTTATGCATGCAAATCTAACATGAATATTCCTGTTGCACATGCCATGCCTGTACCACACACAATGAATAACATCCATATGAATCATGCACAATGTGGTCAACCTAATTGTATGCCATGCACTTTTAACGTCATGCAAACGTTTATGAATTTGATGAATGCAACTAGCCAAACATGTCAAAATTCGTCTGCTAGTTCTAATGTCAAAAAGAAGCATGTAAGAGCTAAGACTGCAAGTCCTCCTAAAGTTAGGAGTGACAAGCCTTCTCCTAAGATTGACAAATCTGTCAAGTCTGAAAAAGGAAAAGACAAAGTCGAAAGCTCTAGTAATGTTAAAAAAGGTGCATCTCCTATTGTTAAATCTGATAATTCTCGATCTTATAGAAAAGCCGGGCCCAATCAAACTTGGGTTCCGAAGAACGTCTAATCAATCTGTCATTGCAGGGCATTAAGCGAAACAGAAATAAAGTTATATGGGTGCTAGACAGTGGAGCATCGAGGCATATGACAGGAAACAAGTCCCTTCTTACAGAGTTGGTTATGAAGGCTGACCCTTATGTCACCTTTGGAGATGACAACATTGGTGTTACAAAGGGATATGGTAAACTGAAAACTGGTAATGTCATCATTGAAGATGTTTCCTATGTTGAGGGACTGAAACACAATCTGTTGAGTATAAGTCAATTTTGTGACAAAGGATACGAAATTTTCTTCAACAAGAAATGTGTATCAATCACTCATATTAAGGAAGGTTCGTTGGCTTTGAGAGGAGTTCGAAAGGCAGATCTGTTCGTTGATGATATGGATTCGGCAAACCAGAATGAAGTGACCTGTTTCTACAGCAAAGCGTCAGATGATGAAAGCTGGCTATGGCATAAGAAGCTGTCTCACTTAAACTTCAAAACGATGAATGCTCTCGCAAGACGAGAATTGGTGAGAGATCTACCTCAAATGGAGTTTGCTCCTAAAGGACTCTGTAAAGCCTGTGAAATGGGAAAGTCAAAGCGAGTGTCGCATAAGAACAAAGAAATTTCTATTATCACTGAGCCTCTGCAACTTCTGCATATGGATTTATTTGGCCCAGTGAATGTCCTATCATTATCTAGGAAAAGATATGCGTTGGTAATCGTGGATGACTTCTCCAAGTATACATGGGTATTGTTCGTAATGACAAAAGACGAAGTACCTTTCCAAATCATTGATCACATCACTGAGATTGAAAATGTTTCAACACTCACTGTGAAGACGATAAGATCAGACAACGACACATAATTTAAAAATGCAATACTGAATGATTTCTGTGTTTCTAAGGGAATACGTCATCAGTACTCAGCCCCGAGAACTCCACAGCAAAATGGAGTAGTTGAAAGGAAGAACAGAACATTGGTTGAAGCAGCAAGAACTTTGTTGTATGAATCGAAACTTCCTCTATACTTTTAGGCTGAAGCAGTGAGTACAGTGTGTTACACTCAGAATAGAACCTTGATAATAAAAGATAAAGAAAAGACACCATGTGAACTAATGAATAACAGAAGACCAACAATCAAATAATTTCATGTCTTTGGAGCTAAATGCTATGTACTAATAGACGATGCAAATCTAGGCAAGTTTGAAGCAAAAGCACGTGAAGGGATATTTGTTGGTTATTCTACAAATACGGTGGCAGCTTATCGGGTATTCTTAGTGAATGATCGGAAAGTGATTGAAAGCTACAATGTCAGATTCGACGATACCAAACTCCCATCAATTTCTAACGATACTAGTGAACCTGAGTCCCTAAAATTTCAAAATCTGGACTTGGATGAAATTGAGGATGAACCTGAGTTAGTTGTTACTTCATATATACCAAGTGTTCGTGAAGAAATACCTGAGTCTAGTGGACAATCGAATTCTACGAGATCAGAAGATACTTCTTCCGCACGTTCCGGCAATAACTCAGGAGGAGTAAATAGCAGCTCAAGGACAAGTGCTCAAGACTCGAGAAGAAATGACACTAGTTATGTAGGAGCTGGTACTAACTCATGGGGAGTTAGTAGAAATAACACAAGTAGTCAGCACAACAATTCAGAAAATCAAGGTGAATCATCAAGACAATTACCAAGAGAACGGGTATGGAGTAGAGACCATCCGTTTGAATTAATTATTGGTGATCCAGATGCTGGTGTGACTACTAGAAGATCTACAAGAGCTGACA
Source organism: Oenanthe sinensis (assembly GCA_028671895.1). Lineage (NCBI taxonomy): Eukaryota > Viridiplantae > Streptophyta > Magnoliopsida > Apiales > Apiaceae > Oenanthe > Oenanthe sinensis. The sequence continues at coordinate 27,418,546 of CM053799.1, read as the reverse complement.
TGGCTAATATCTGCTTGTACTCTGGGTTCTTGTCCAAATTGGAACCTAAAGAAATAGAAGAAGCTCTTGGTGATGCTGATTGGGTGATTGCAATGCAAGAGGAGCTCAATCAGTTTGAAAGGCAGAAAGTTTGGAAGCTAGTACCCCGACCAAAGAACATATCAGTAATCGGAACTTAGTGGGTATACAGAAATAAACTGGATGAAAACGGACTTGTAACACGAAACAAGGCTCGTTTGGTAGCGAAAGGTTACTCGCAACGAGAGGGAATAGATTATGATGAAACCTACACTCCAGTTGCAAGACTTGAGGCAGTCAGGATGTTCTTCGCCTTTGCAGCACACAAGAACTTCAAGGTTTTTTAGATGGATGTGAAAAGTGCCTTCCTGAATGGAGAGTTAGAAGAAGAAGTGTATCTGGAATAGCCTCCTGGCTTCATTGATGCAGAACTTGAAGATTTTATGTATCTTCTCTTCAAAGCTGTCTATGGCCTCAGGCAATCCCCAAGACGATGGTATGAAACCCTATCCTTGTTCTTAATTGAAAGTGGTTTTACTAGGGGAGTAATTGATAAAACATTGTTCTATAAAAATGTAAAAGGTGATTTGATACTTGTTCAAGTGTATGTGGACGATATTATTTTTGGGTCATCTAATGAGCGCTTGTGCGAGAAATTTGCCAAGTTAATGCAGGACAAGTATGAGATGAGCATGATGGGAGAGCTGTCCTTCTTCCTTGGATTACAGATCAGTTAGAGAAAAGAAGGAATCTTTATCTGTCAATCCAAGTACATCAAAGATTTACTCAAGAAGTACAATCTAGAAGATGCATCAGCAGCTAAGACTCCCATGGCAACAGCCACGAAGCTTGATGAAGACAAATCAGGTAAACCAGTTGACATCACAAGCTATCGAGGTATGATTGGCTCACTTCTCTATTTAACTGCAAGTAGACCCGATATCATGTTCGTAACTTGTTTATGTGCAAGGTTCCAAACGGATCCTAGAGAGATACATCTCGTAGCCGTCAAACGAATCTTTAGGTATCTCAAGGGCACACCAAATCTAGGAATTTGGTACCCAAGAGATACAGGTTTTAATCTAATAGGCTATTCCGATTCAGACTATGCAGGTTGCAGGATTGATAGGAAGAGCACATCTGGTGCATGTCAATTCCTAGGTAGAAGATTGGTGTCCTGACAAAGTAAAAAGCAACATACAGTATCTACTTCTATTGCTGAAGCTGAGTACATTGCTGCTGGAAGCTGTGTAGCTCAAATACTGTGGATGAGGAACCAATTGAAAGATTATGGCATGGAACATAAGAAGATTCCAATCATGTGTGACAACACTAGTGCCATTGCCATGACCAACAATCCTGTAGATCACTCCAGAACCAAGCACATAGATATCAGGTATCACTTCATCAGAGAACATGTCGAGGAGGGGACTGTTGAGTTACATTTTGTACCCACAATGCAACAAATTACAGATATATTCACCAAACCTCTTTATGAAGTAACATTCAATAGGTTGGTTGGTGAATTGGGGATGCTTAACTAAAAGTTAGTAAATTCTCCTATCTGTAAAAATCCAAGTTTTGATCATTTACATATGTTTGTGTTCCTTGTTATATGCCTAGTTGAAAACATATGTAAATAATCTTTAAAATTGCTCAAAATATCACTTCTACATGCTATTTAATCATTATGTACTTAGACTTTAAAATGTTTAATTAATGATTATTATATGTTGTATGTTGTAGTATTTTTCATAAATTCACTGTGCATTTCTTGAAATTATTGATAAAAACTTTGAATTTATGCTCATTTAATTGCATGAACATAGGGGGAGTTAAATTCATAGATCTCTAAATTTGTCATGATTTTTAGATGAATTTTTCTATGTTTTTCATGTAATTTTTTATGCCATGAGAAGGCTTAGAATTGTCAAGTAATGTTTCTCTTAATGATTTTATTTAAAAATTCTTGAATTGGTATTTAATTTAATTTGGCAAAATTTAATTATTATTTTTCTTGAAAATTGCCAAATTTTACTAAGTACCTTCAAAATTTCGAGATAGAGTCTATCTCGAAACTCATCTCGAAATTCGACTTGAATTTCGACTTTGAGCTTCCAAGAGTGAAGTTTTGAAAATTCTAAGTCTGGTCCATTTCTTGACTTAGTGTCTATCTCGAACCTTATCTCGAAATTCGACTTGAAGTTCGAGATAGAGTTCCAGATGTAAGAGATTTGAAAATTCCAAGTCTGGGAAAAAGTTTGAGTTAGAGTCTATCTCGAAATTCATCTCGAAATTCGACTTGAAGTTCGAGTTAGGGTCTATCTCGAAACTAATCTCGAAGTTCGACTTGAAGTTCGAGTTAGGGTCTATCTCGAAACTCATCTCGAAATTTGACATGAAGTTCGAGTTAGGGTCTATCTCGAAATTCATCTCGAAGTTTGACTTGAAGTTCGAGATAGCATCCATCTCGAAACTTGTCTCGAATTTCGACTTGAAGTTCGAGATGGGTTTTCCCTAAGAGGTTTTATGCTGTATAAATTGTTTAAGTGAATTTAATTCGAGTTAGCCTCTATGTCGAAACTTATCTTGAATTTCGACTTGATGTTCGAGATAGAGTTCGAGATAGAGTTCGACATAGAAGTTCGACATAGAAGTTTGACATAGAGTTCGACTTAGATTTCCCTGTGTGTACTTAAGTTTATTTTTCATTTTCATAGGGGTATTTTTGTCATTTTACTCTATTGCCTATATATACAACACTAACCCGATTTTACTTTCACTTTTACCCAATTGTTTCAAAACCTAATTTTTACAGCAGCCCTCCCTCCCACCTACGACTGTTCATCTTTGTTATTTAATCTCTTACATATAACGAACTAATGCCCATTTTTCTTGATTTCTCAGTCTGCATCATTTATATACGATAATATTGTGCGTAGTTTTGTGTTCTTCAGTTGTGACTGTTCTTCTTCAAATATAGATACATACACACGATATACACACACTTCTCACATACATATTCTAAGTGCAGCCTTTGTTTTAACAGTAGTTTTTTAGTTATTGTTGATTAATTCCGTAGGTTAATTACCAGTAAAACACCACAGTTGTTTTCTTAATTAAAAGGGATTAAAACAATTTTTTTTACAAACAAAAAATGTCTCACCAATTTTCACTTGCAAAACATAATTTTTATAATATTCCTACGGAAATTGGTGATCAACTCCCACGTTTCAAGTTTTGGGTACGATTTCTTAATTTGTACTCCAAAGCTAGTACCGCATTTACTGCAAAACCAACATTGGTCCATGATGCTTTGCAGTAGTTATGGACTAGTGCGGTTACTTTCGGGAGTAAATCGACCCCCTACGGTTTTACCTTTACCTTGGAGGGTCAAAATTTTGAGGTTATAGAGGCCATTTTTAATAGAGTTCTTGGTTTCCCAGTCAAGGATTCTTATGACCCTGAACCTATATCGGCCGAGCGCCAACAATTTTTTGAGGAAATTGGATGTTATCCTCCCCCTGGACGACAATCCACTTCCAATATTCAAAAATAATTTTTTCATGTGGAATGGAATTACTTTTTCGAAGCCATTACTAGATTCTTTCGGGCACGCGAAAGAGATTTTCATCAAATTTCCATTCCCATGCAGATTTTTGGTGTTTCCCTGGCCCGTGAACTAAACATTAATTATGGAAGGCTCGTTCTTTCAGAAATAGTGGCTACAATGGGATCCCTGCAACCAGAGACATTTCAAACAATGATATTGTCTGCTGGTATCCTCATTTCTTGCAAATGCTCATTAATCATCTCGTACCATCTAATGTTTTATCCCTTAGGCAGGCATTTGTTAGAAGTTTCATCTCTGCATCTCTTGGCATGGGAACTAAGTCACTAACCACCATTGCTAACCAGGATAAACATCAGGGTAAACCTATGTCTATTCCTGAGAATATTTTAGTGTGGCTTTCTTATGATGCAGGTGTAACTACTCTTGCGGGGACATCTCAAATCTCATCACATGCTCAGAATCCATCTGCCCATAATGACGCATTTCAAGGGATTCCTGACGAGCATATTGATGATGAACAAGATGAGGGCCAATCTCTCAGTCACTTCACAGCCGGGCAAAGGGACCAACAACCGTCTCCTAGGACATCACATGCTGATTCTGATCCCTTTGCTGGTCAAGGTAATGAAAAAGGTGCTTTCTTAGAACCTAACACTCCTTCTTCCTCTAATTCTGATTCCGTGGCCCAAGATTCTGCTAGCCCGCAGGATCTATCCCAGGGTGATAGCCAAATTTCTGCGTCTGATTCCCTAGCTTCTTCCCTATCACCCCTATTAACGGGAGTTAAAAGGCCGGCATCCATAGAATTAGGTGAGAGTTCTAATGAGAGTGACCCCGAAGTGCAGCCAGTTTTAAGGAAGCGAGCCAAAATTTCAAAGCTGCTACTTCAAAAGCCCAGTCTAACCCTAGCGTGTCTATCACAACCACTCCACCTCACGAGAGTGGTTCTCCCTTTGCACGTTCAACACCTAGGATGATTGGTGAGGATTCAGTGCCTTCTGAAACGCCTGTTGCTTCAGATAGGCCGGAAGTTTTAAGTGCTTCGAAAGTACCTTCACTGGTACGTCCTGATGCTGCAGAGAGGATCGGTTCTCCTGTTGTACATGAACACTTTAAAGCCTCTCAGCCTGAGATTCCAACTCAGGACAAGACATGATACATAGATCCCATAACTGCTCCTAATTTTTCTTATCCAGTTTCTGCAGGTACTGCTTTGAATCTGAGTTATATTGTTGAAGACATACACGAGCGTGAGACAAGGAGTGAGTGTGAGCATTTAGGGAGTGAGGGACCTTCATTATTAAGGCCCGAAACTGAGCGACAAACACAAACAGAACAATTTTTAGAGCGAGAAAACCTAAGCCAAACACAGTCCCTGGTTCTTGAAACTCTAGATACGCGTATGTCAGTAGTGGAAAATTAGATAAAGTAGTTTGGGCAGTCTATGGGGCAGTTAGGGATTAATGTTGGAGATCACAAGAGAGCTCTTGATGACTACGCAGCACGTATGGCCATTCAAGCTGAAGTTTTAAAAGATATGACGAACAAAGTCAATGACTTAGGCCATGCTGGTGGTGTCTTGGGCAGCACTCTGTATGACAGGATGGGGAGTGTAGAAAGCGTTCTGCATACAATGGCAACGGAGGTCAGTCGAATGATGTATGCAGTTCGGCATTTAGTTCCCCCGGAGTGCTTCGATGAACAATTCAATCAACCTCCCCAGGGTGATGATGGTGCAGGTGGTGCTGGTGGACCTCCAACCGGACCTTCTGGTTTTGGTTCAAGTGCTGGTGGATCTGGTGCACACGGTGATGTTCAGGATAACTTACCTAAGGGGGAGAGAGAAGGTAATGAGACGACACAACAGTCACCCCTTGCTGAAGAAGAGATTGATCCAATGGTGACTGATGAGGAGGCTCAGAGGAAACGAAAGGGTAAAGCAGTGATGGTTGAACAAGAAGAGCCATTCACTGACTTTAGTGTCGATAGGAACACGTACAAGTTGATTCATATTTTGATATGGAGGACGTACCTCTAGCACACGCAATTAAAAGATCCTTGGAGGAACAAGGTGGAGGTGCTGGGGCATCTGCTGAAGAGATTCCTGTTGATGAAGAGACCCTGAAAGCTCAACAGTTAGCTCTGGAACAAGCTCAATTCTTTAAGATGAAGATGATGCAGGATAAAGCTATTTTTCTTGAGAAGCAAGTGGAGCTCAAGGAAAAGCAGTTTGATCATGAGCTTGCCAGACTAGCTAATCCTCAAATTGATTTGGACAGAAGAAGGATTGGACAGAAATGGGACGATGCACGGAAGATACTGATGGGGACTTGTATAAATGGAATTCATAACAACGAGGAAGATGACTTGTTCTTCAACTTGAATATGAAGAATCCAATAACGGTGGACTACATGAGTGCATTGAAAATAATGATTTCTAAAGTCCGTGTTGGATACAAAACGGTGGACAAGGAATGGCAAGTCATTATGTCTTTAGTTGATGGAACCCCCATGTCTTTCATGTATGTCGATGATCAGTTTATGTCGAGAAGATCTGCGTCAGAGTTGTTCTTGCTAGCAACTAGAATTCAATATTCTCAAGCAGAGGAGCTAAGCATTCTGTATAGAGATCAGTTAATGCAGCTAGCGGAGGATAAGGGACCAGAATTCTCAGCCAATCCAGATGTTGTCCGAATGGTGGTGGATGGAAAGATGAAGAGGGTTAGTATGGAAGAAAATGACTTAATGGCTCTATCGGTGGAATCTCTTAAAACTGTCTGTAGACAAATGATGAGTAAGGGATTCACCTCTGATATTAAAGAAAAATCTGTGGAGTTCATTGAGAAAATAATCTTCCAGAAGAGCAGCGAAATATGGAAATGCGATGTCATTGCTCCAAATCCTCTGGATAACGTGAAGATTGAGCCAGAGCTAATGCAAAGAAAATGGGATATTCTACAAGCTGTGAAAAGCGTAGATGAAGCTCTAACTCTTCCTTCAGGACCATTCGAACAAGGAGAGATAAGGGAGGCAGTTGGTGTTCCAGGAAGAGAAAGTGTATACTGGATTCATTCTTACACCGATGATACAGCTGATGCCTTGGTGTTCATTGATGCAGACCAGAAACAAACCTTCTTGCATATGAGTAGGAAATGGCTGCTGCAGACTCAAGATGCTGCATTTCTAGACAAAGTCAGAGAAGAATTCAAGTGGGGAGACATAGAGGATATATTTGTGGATGAAAAGAAGAGGTTACTAAAGTACTTGTCTGAGGTAGTACATGAGAAAAGGAGAATGGAGTTAGATGCGGCTAGTAGGTTCAATACCAACCGTGTCAAGGGCTACCCTAAAATGATCTACTGTCAGTTCAAGGCTGATAAAAAACATTGAAAGCCTCAACTCATCATGAAGAACTTTGAGGACATTCCAAAGATCAGGACTACTCAGGAGGTAGACAAACTTTGAAGGCTTTTCAGACATCCATATCCAGAACCCAAGAATCCTCTAGAAATGGAAGCAGTAAGTCTATTGAACGCAAGATGGAAACAGCTCCATGATCCAGTATAAAAAAGAGAACAGCAAAGGAAAGAAAGGCGCAGAAGACAGGAAGAAGATGAGCGCAGTGCTGGTAAAGAAGTTAGGAAGGGGAAACGGAATTAGAATTAAAGCTCAAAGGGATGTGAACTTGAAGTTGGAAAAACTTCATATCTTTTGGTTGCTCTAACTCACTTGAGGAAAATTCACCTGACCACGGTATGCGAGATAGGCTAATTTACCATACTGTAACCGTGAATCAGAGTGGATCCAATAAAGTGATATGAGTTGGACTGAAAGGTATGAAATAATCCAGGTGATAGAGATCATTTCAATGGTCTTTAATTCGAGGTTCGAATTCTCTGACTACCTTATGTTTTATTTTTTAAAGTTCTTTGTATTGTTTTCAAGTTTTCATTCAATTGTAAAATTTACAAGACATTAATGTTACTTATCTTTTCTCGTCTCATTATTTAGTTGAGTTATCCTTCTTTAATTTGAATGTCATTGTTAGACAATCAAATAGGGGAGATTGAAAGGCAGAGTGTCTAAACTTGTAACACTATAACTTATGTAACTCAACTAAAGAAAAGATACTTAACCCGAAGACAATCAAGAACGAGAAGTCACAAGGAAATCAATACAAATGAAGACAAAGTAATTGATACAATTCAACATGATTAATATGATCAAACAAAGAAGAAATCATTGGAAGAAGTTCAAGTCAAAGTTGTTCATGCCCCAGTGATTTGTAACTTAAAGAATCAAGATCATAACTATCAGTATCAATAAGGCTAATTGATTTCAAGTGAAGAAGAAGGAAAGCAATTGTTGGAAAGCCACATTTCTAAATGAACATGGTAATCTATTCAGAAGCAAGAACCTTATCAAGACTAGTCACTTATGAATGAGACCATTGCATCAAGTGTCAGGACATTGATAGCAAGTTTATATCAGTAGTAGAGATCCATATTCAAGAGCTTGTTGAAGAAAATAGAAGACAAGAAGAAATCACAAGTTCAAGATGTTGCATTGAAGTTTCAAGTTGAAGCCCAGAATTTCTCTAAGTACTTACAAGGGAACCTATGTAGAAATTCCTATCTAGAAATTCTAGATAAGTTTCTACTTAGAGCCAAGTAGAAATTCTGGAGATGGAAATATTTTCTAAGTACTCGAGGCAGGAAGCTATCTCGAATTTCCTATGTAGAAATTCTCAAGTCGAATTTCCTATATAGAAATTCCTAAGTAGAAATTCCTATGTAGAAATTCTACTTAGAGTTCGAGATAGAGCCAAGTCGAATTTCCTATGTAAAAATTCTACATAGAGGACAGTTTCAACATGACACATGGCATCATCTGGTTGACAGATTTCCAAGCTTTCAAGGCAAGATAAGATTCACGTGGACAACATTGGGCCATTCATATCTTATCTTTTGAAGACTACAAGTCATAGATTACAAAGTAGTATAAATAGAAGTACCTGTGTAACTTTTCTAAGAGAGCAATATTCGAGAGAAACACTTGTAAAAGAGAGAGAGTATATTCACAGAGCTTAGTATCATTTACTACCCTCTTTACTTCTGTTGTACTATTGTAATGAATGTTGTAGCAACCCTTTCAAGTTATATATAAGACATATATTCCTTGAATCATTGTATTCATTTATTACATGGTATTTATTGCTTCATAAATCTGAAAAGTTGTATTCACCCCCCCCCCCTCTACAACACATTTGGACCTAAAACTATACATGTCTTATTATCTAAGCTCTGCTTATCCATTATATCTTTAGCAATATTAGCTGAGTTCTTAAAAGCTTCCAATTTTAACTCTAGCTCAGAAATCTTAGCCATAAGTGCTGTCTCAACCTCTGCATTACAGATAACCTTATTCTCTAAATATTCATTTCTTTCCTTAAGGTTATTAACTGTGATTCCTACAAGCTCTAGTTGTTCCTTTCCAGATTCTAGCTTTTTAATCTTCGCAACTAGTCTAGCATTTTCTGCTTCAGAAGCTAGCATGCTTGTATGAATGTTAAACATCTCTATACTCAAGTCATTAACAGTATTTTTATATTCAGATAGAGACATATCTACAGTGGTGAGAATAGGTACCTGTGATGTTGATGGAGATTTTTCTGAAGTGTCTGCCATTAATGCAAGATTTCCATATTCTTCTTCTTCAGAATCTGTGTCATCCCAGTTTCTACCTTCAGCAATGTAAGCCTTGCCTTGTTGTTTTGCAACCAAAGCACCCAATCTCTGTTTCAACTTCTCATTCTCCCTTTTCAACTCATCGTAGCTTTTCTTCTCGTATGAACTCTTCTTCTCATAAACCTTCTTGTCTTTTGCTTGTTTCGGTTTCTTACATTCAGTGGCGAAATGCCCTAGTTCATTGCAATTGTAGCACCGGAACTTACTACGGTCTACCATGTTTGACTTGTAACCACCTCTTGAGTTGGATCCCGAAAATGATCCTGTCTTCTGAAATCTGCTACCAAAACTTTTCTTGTACTTGGGATTCCTTCTGAATCTTATATGCTTGAAACGCCCTGCCAAGTACGCCATGGATTTGTCTTCCATCTCATCAAGCTCTTCCAATGTATATAAATCATCTTCCTCTTCAGCTTGTGATTCTGTAGCCATTTCAGTTTCAATGATCAATTCTCCACCAATTTCCTCTTCAGCTTGTGATTCTGTAGCCATTTCAGCTTCAATGATCAATTCTTCACCAATCTTGGTTTCAACAACCTTTGCTTCAGAGGTTTTCACTTCATCTTCCACAAGAGCCGTGGTCTTCTGTAGTGCTGGACTCTTACTGTCCACTGAGCCGGAACCATAGATAATCAACCTCTGTTCTTGTTTCATTTCTTAAGTCTTCAATTTTCCATATAGCTTTTCAAGGGGCATAACATTAAAGTTGTCCCTTTCTCTAATTGAAGAAACTTTATGCTCAACATGATGTGGAAGAGTCAACATAAACTTCCTGTTCGTTTTCCTTAACGGATAGTTCTTCCCCTGGATACTCAACTCATTTAACAATTTATTATACCGCTCAAAAACTTGAGTAATTGTTTCTCCAGGAGTAGATTTGAACGCTTCATATCTTGATGTAAGTATATCCAACCGGTTCTCTTTTACTTCTTCTGTTCCTTCCATAATCAGTTCAATGGTTTCCCACATGTGCTTTCCAGAAATGCAATTTAGAATTTGATGTCACATGTCTTCATCCATTGAGTCAACAATAATCAACTGAAGGCCTGTGTCCAATGCAACAATTTCTTTCTCTGTATCAGTGAACTCTGTAGAATCCTTTGGAGTAGACCTTTGAGGAATTCTTACTCCGTCCACTGTAGATTCAGGAATCATCTTCATTGGTACAAACGGTCCGTTCTCTAAGATACCCATGTACAACGGATTTGCAGCCTTAATAAACAGGGTCATCTTCTTTTTCCAGAGATTATAATTCACTCTATCAAACTGAGGAACCTTAATACTTCCTACTTTTTGAGAACTCATGATATTGAACTTTTCAAAACTATTTAAGGTTCAAAAAATTTCTGAGTGAAATATTTTGAATATTAAAAAATTCATGAAAAATTCCAGAAGCTTAATACTGAAGTCCGAACAATAGATCCTGATTTGTAAACTCAATCAGTAAGCTCTGATACCAATTGTTAGTCCCAAATATCGTAGAAGGGGGGGTTGAATACGATATTGTCCAATTTATAAAATATTCGCGGAATGATTTGATTATGGACTAGTTGACAGTTCGAACAGATATTAAATCAAACACAAGGTATGCACACAGTTAACACAAACACAGTTCGTTCGGGGAATATATCGTTTTATTAATATAAACCACGAGGGTGCTCCACAAATCTAATCTTTCGATTAGTTACAATGATTCACTAGTACAGTTACAGTTTACAGTTACAAGCTTTAATGAAAATAAACAAGGTAATAACAGCTGGGTACAAATTTAATGGCTTCTGTGTTTACTCTCTTGAATGCTCTCTGTGTTTCTCTCTTTAATTGCTCTGTGTATCTCTCTGTCTGTAAACTGAATGAATCACTTCAAAGTCGATGCTTTGCTTCCTTTTTGTGTAGTCTTTTTCAACTTTTTATACGTAGCTCATTTAGGGCCAAGTAAAGTAGTTGCAGCTTCGCTTCTTTTTCTTCATAAGTATCGGGAACAATTTACTGAATAATTGTTTAAGTATCGATGAGTCTGTAAAATAACCATCGGAGACTTAAAAACAATTCCTGAAATAAAATCAATTACTTCAAAGCTTTAGTAACCATCAGGATTATTCCAAGCTTTAACAATCATCGGAATTATTCCAAGCTTTAACAACCATCGGGAAGTGGGGTCCTTTTCTTTTTATTTCTTTTTCGATAGTTAGTAACTATCGGCTAATAGCTTATTTCTTTTTTTTATTTCTTTTCACCAATTCTTTGATTTCACCCGATGGTTGTTAACCATCTGTGAATAAGACAAAATAGTAACCATTGGTGAATAAGACGAAATAGCTTGACCAAGTTGACTTCTGGATACAGCTTCTGTAGTCTTCTTTACTTAGCCATTTTCGAACCTGTTAAGCCCTTAATAACATTTCTTCCATTGGAACCAAGTCAAATAAATATTTCCTTGTTATTTTAACCTTGATTTATTATGGGCCTAATTATATACCACTTCATGTTACTCATCTCAGTACCTGGCCAATTCTTCTGAATCAGTGATGCAATTCTCAAACTCTTTTGTGCTGTCGATTGGTGCAACTGGTCTGGTTCACAACCGACTAGAAAGATCTTGATCTTCACATCTTCTTTGCTATGCAATTGACCTGTTCCATAACGATAAGAAGTGCTTCTAAACTTCACTGGAATCTTCTGCTTTCTCTGTAGTAAAACCTTCTTCATCTTCAGAACCTTTGAAACACTTCAACTTTATTCTTCACTGAGGCTTGAACATGTTAATGAACTTCTTTCAGTGATCTTCAATGTCTTCAAAGCTTTCTCTAATATTTTGGTTTTTCGTATTCAACTTATAAATGATTCGCAGTTGATTCCGTGCTTCATTTTAATATAAGTTACCGACTTGTAGTGTTGAGTTAGTTACCTCGGTTACATGTTACTTTACGTTACATTTTGCTTTACAGTTTACATGCCTGAAACCCATCAGAGCTTTAACTTCAAATTTGTCAAGATACTCATTTAGATCTTCAATAATTATCAATTTCCTCCAAACACACGAAAGAGCTTCAGTATTTGCTTCTGGTTGGCCATTAACTCATATGATGTCTCTTCACGATCTTGTTGATTAAAGCAGCATGTTGTATTAATTGCTTTAGCTTTAAAGTACCTTTTTCAGTGCAGACTTTTAGAACTTCATTCGTAAAATTCAGTTCCATTATCTGACTTCAAGATTCTCACAGCTTACTTTGCTTCCAACTTGATCTTCCTGATGTGATCAATCACCATCCGTGACATTTTGTCTGTTTGAATGCACGAACATCACCAACTTGTAATTAGGGTTGTCATTAATCACCACTAAGCATATTTCTCTATGACATAATTTGCTTCAGTGTGATGTTTTCATTGACTTCCCTATGTGACATACTTCAAAATGTCCTTCTAGATAGAATTCCATATGAAGCAGTCCTCTCACCAATTTCTTCTTTATCAAAGAATCCATTGTCTTGTTCACCAAGTATGAGAACTTCTTTTGCCATAGCCAACTCTTTACTGATGAAGCTTTACTGAACAGTTCGCTTCACCTTTGCATACAAATTACATGTCAGCTACGAACAAACTTTCTCACTCTCAGTTGAGTGAGCTTCCATCTTTCTTGCTTGAAATCAAACACTATTCCTTTTTGATGCTTTTCCAGAAAACCCTTGACAAAGAATTTTCTAGTACCCTGTAGATAGTGCTTAAGTCCTTCCACAAGAAAGATGCTTCCACTGATGACAATTCCAAAATCATGATAGCCAAATCCCTTGTACATCATTTGGTGTCATCTCCAAAGGTTACCGTTGGATAGGCTTTCTCAACCAACTGTGATGTCAGAGCTCCAATCTTAATCATATGCCTCGTGCAATAAATGTCACGAAATCACATAACTTTTTTCTTTTGTTACATACTCTGCAATCACAAATGATTAAGCTTCTTGGTACTCAACTTCAATTGAGTCCAGATGGGTTAGAGATATTACTTTAAATAGTGGTAACAACAGCTTCAACCTTAACATGCACAAACTTATCTTCAACTGATCACTTCTCATTTACAGCAGCCTTGACAAAGTAGTCTTAAGGCTATGAGACTAGTGATTGCAACCTAACTTAAGGTGGACTAGCAGTCTTTACCCTATTGTGATTCTTATACATGCTTTGACTAAGATTATGCATTTTTAAATTTAACTAAACAAGCATGGAAATAAGAACACATGGTAAACATTCAGCTTCAATGCATTATAGATAAGAATTATGCAATTCAGGCATGTTATGCATATTAGAAAATTCAGTACTATCTACTTTAACCAACTTACACAAATGTGACAGATGTCAAGTAGATTTACAGATATTCAGTAATTTTCTAAAAGCACATGGATAGAAGAACTAACAAATTAATTACTAATTCTGTCTAATCCATTTATGTCGTTGTCTGACATTTTTAACTATCTCCAATTACCTAAGTCAGTTTTAGATTAAACTTCGAATCTACAGATGTTACTGACTACTTAGATAATTCTACCATCTTTTAAACTTTTTATCCCTAACTGTTGGGTTCCGAGGCATAAAACGCAGCGGATAAACGTAAATATAACGAAAATTTCGGAACCCAAACGCAGGATCATGTATAAGAATTGACGGATTATGGTGATAATCGAATCATACCTATTAAGATTTTGAATGCCACGAACTCAACGGAGATCCTTGCTATCACGATTTGTGTCTTCCTCTCGAAAGCACCTCTATGGTATCCACACGAGCACCTTCAAGAACGTCTCACGATCTTGAACACGGAACGGAAGTACTAGCCTCCTTTGATAGGTTTCGAATTCTCTCTGCCTCTTCCTATGCTGCCTCTTCTGCTAGGGTTTACACAAAAACGTGCAAGCCATTTAACCTATCATTATCTATTTATAATGATTGGTTAATGGGCCATTTTAGCAAAAACCTAACCCATGTAGGCATAGGATTAAATAATAAAACATGCTTCTATTATTTAATTAATAATTAAGTCACACTTAATTATTATTGGCAGAAATATAATTCTTCAAATTCGAATTTATTTCAATTAATTAAGTCTCACTTAATTAATATAATAAATTCGAATTAATCATCAATTAATTTAAATCTATAATTTAAATTAACTATTCCTCTAGGTGCTCTATGTGTGTGACCCTATAGGCTATTATTTAATTAGCAATAATTTTATTCTCCAATAAAATTATAAACAATGAGCGGTATCTAGTAATACATCATTGCTACCTAATTAAACAATAATTAAATCGTGATTCGATAAAACCTTTCGTGATTAATGTTTCCGTGTAATATAATCCTTTTAACCATATATATTATAGATTAAACTCGAGGCATGTATTTAGTCATCCTCTTCAACATTTAATCCGGGTTTACTTGATCCATGAGTAGACTATGAAAAACAAATCATTATTTGAGCACGGCCATGCATTTTATAGTCTCACTCAATCAAGAGGCCAATAATATCTCTCCTAATTATAGGAGGGTTAAATCCTTTATCTATCATTCATATTTCTCATACGACTCATGATATACCCGATGTCCACTTTTATCATCACCCGGTCAAAGGTAACTTTTAATGTAGTCAAAGTATATCAATCCTCATATAGAAATATAATGATCTCAAGTCAGAGGATCATTACACCATTATCACTGTGAGTCTTTCTTATGACTTAATTAAACATGAAGAATCTCACTGTGGGTCTGTCCAGTACCATGTACCCCTACATGTACCTATGTATTGACTTTAGTATCCCCATACTTATAACCAATGAGATGTGGTTATCTGTCAAACAACATACTAGTCTATTTATGTATTATTATTGTACTATCATAATAATACTCGACTAGGGAACCTTTAAGAATATGATATATTATATAATCTCAAGTTCAAGTCATGTACTTAAACTATATAACGAGTATCATGATTCTAAGGACATTTATTATGCTAACAAATATATCGCAGTAATTAAAGTCATAATAAATACGTTTATTGAATAATCAAATGACATAAATGTTTATTAAAAGGAAAAATTGTATTGCCTCTAGGGCACCTACACTAACACTAACAAGCAATACATGAAATGATATGACATTTAAGTACAACTATCTAAGTGCGAACAAATCATATGAAAATAAGCACATAAACAATTTCAAGTAAGAACAAATATTAAATATATGATCTATGACCTGTTTATTTATTAGCAATTTTCACAACATTAGCAGAGGTATTAAATCACATAAGATTTAAATCAAGTTCCAGTAAATGTTCAGGGATACACCTAACCGTCTAGAACACCCTATCTAATTCTGGATATTCATTTTACTGCATAGACAATCAAGTATGAAATGTACTAATTAAACTCATGAATCCTAGCATGCAATCTTATTCTTAGCAATCAATTAAGCATTTAAGTCTGAAGATGCTAACATGTTGTCATGAATATAATACATTTCAAAACTTAATTATCATACAGTTCTGAATTAGATAAACGTATACTAGATAGAATGTGTACCTGTGAAGTGTTTAGTGATTCATCTCCAGTGTTGGTCATTGATGCCAGATATCCATTTGGTTCATCACTATCACTGATAGAATCAGCCTTGCATTTAACTTCATCAACAAATACTTTCCCTTGCTGCATCCTCACTAATGCTTGAGATTCCTCCTTTAACCCAACATAGTGTCTGTCATCTTTTGTTTGTACAGGCTTCTTCAAACTGTGTAGCAAACCTAGATCTTGTCTTTCTATTAAAAACCATCCATGTCTTGCAACGGCCTCTTCAACTGATCTTGAAAATCTCCTTCATGGAATCTATAGGTAAGGACCTTAGATTTAGAATTGGGATTCTATCTAAATTTGACGTTACTGGACTTCTAGTTGTCCTGCAGGCTTGACTAGTCATCCAGTTCTCAGGTTATTCCAAAGTGTCAAATTTACATACAACACCTTGACCACTACCTCGAGCTACAACATCTACAATTCAGCTTCTTGGATCAATTCGTTTCTGTTCAGAGATTCTCAACCTTGACTTCAATCAAATTTGGTTCCTGGGTCACAAATACAGTGGATATGCTAACAACCTACTTTACCAAATATTATCTTCTTCAGCTCTTGTTCTAGTTCATAGGCCTTCAGCACACAAATAGTTCATCTAAAGATAATGTGGTTAGATCCTTAGATCCCTGTTGGCTGTAGTCCTGTGTTTCAGATGATCTGCAATGTTAGCATGAACTTCCTGTAATCTCCCTGTAGAATAATCTTTAAGGCTTGTACGGAGATGTCAGGTAGTCCAGTCTGTTCTCCTTCACTACTTTAACCTCTAAGATTTTTCATCCAAAAATTCAACTCGAATTAACCAAAAACTGTACCCAAATTAATCTCTTCTTTTCCAGCATCCGAATAAACAGTGGGATCATATGAAGTAAACCTCTGAGAAAATTAGTACAACTATTTCTTCAACCGGTTCTAGAATTAATTTCATTCGATAATCTTCAGTCAATTTTTATTGTCTTCAATACCCAGAAAAATCTTCAACTACAAACTCCATGAGCACCATCGAATTAATAACTGAGTTCTGCTGTTTCCTTTTGAGAAATGAGCCATATAATGTTTAATAAATTTAAATGATAAACTTTAATATTAAAATTTATAAAATAAACTAATTAAAATTTATAACATAAGCTTATTAAAAGTTTATAAAATAAATTTCATAAGAGTTCACAAAATAAATTTTATCTAAAATTTATGAAATAAACTAATTAAAATTTATAAACCAAACTAATAAAAGTTTATAAAATAAATTTTATAAGAGTTTACAAAATAAATTTTATTTAAAATTTATTAGATAAACTAATTAAAATTTATATCATAAACTAATAAAAGTTTATAAAATAAATTTTATAAAAGTTTATAAAGTGAACTAATTAAAATTTATAATATTAACTAATAAAAGTTTATTAAATAAATTTTATAAAAGTTTATAAATTAAATTTTATCTAAAATTTATAAAGTAAACTAATTAAAATTTATAACATAAACTAATAAAAGTTTATAAAATAAATTTTATAAAAGTTTATAAAATAAATTTTATTTAAAAAGTTTAGAATTAAATTTATTTAACACGACCTCCATTCTGAGTCCAAACAGCTTTGGCACGGTGAGCTTAACTGAAGTACGGATCTTGATTTGTATATCAATCAGTCTACTCTGATACCAATTGTTGGGTCCCGGAAGTATTGTAGAAGGGGGGTTGAATACGATACTCACTAAATTAAAAAATTCTTTCGAATCTTTTGCAGATAAATAATTTAGAGTTCGGTTAGTGGGTTCAAATTTCGGAGGTGAATAGTGTTTAAGAGGCTGGCTTACTAATTTTCTGTGTTTATGAATAACCAATAACGATCTAGAAAATTAGCAAGTAATTTAAACGAAACAGGTTTCCGGAAATATATCTTTCATATATAAACCCAGAGGTTGCTACACCTAGTTAAAAATATAACTGGCTTCCAAAGAACAGATTAGTTCTTTGTTTCTACAAAGAGATAAAACTTAATCTCTATACAATATTTGACAATGTGTTTGTACTAATGGAATCAAGCTAACAGAGAGTGTTTTACAATAACCCTATGTATTTGCAACATAAATAACCGGCTAGATTATAAAACTCCGGTAAAGAAGGTATGAATATGACTGTGTGACTTCTTCTTCTTCGGCTTCGAAATATCTCTCTGTATATCTCTGTATTGGTTATTTGTTTTCACCAACCACAAAATGAGCACGCCATTTTGTTTATATATGTAGACTTTTTAAATCAATTAAAATTGATTTGCTTCTCAATGTTACAAGTCCTTTCTTGTGCTTGTACATGGTGAGTGGTGTGTAGGCGCCACATGAAACTTTGTTGCGCCCCAATACTTTAGTTGCGCCAAGCTTAGTTTGTTACGCCTACACTCTAGTTGCAGTGTGTAGGCGTCACAAAATCTCCCTTGATCTTTTCTTGCGCCTATAACTTGTTTGTTGCGCCATTACACCTATAAGCCTTGTAGAGGCGCCACCAAGTAATTGCACTACTAGAGGAATTGATTTTCCTTACACCAATAGAAATTTGTTGCGCCTTGCACTCTATGAGCCGTGTGTAGGCGCCACCAAATACTTGAGGAATTTCCTTGTGCCATAGAGACTTGTTTGTTGCGCCTACACTCTTGTTGCAGTGTGTAGGTGCCACAAAGTCTCCCTTGATCTTTATGTTGCGCCTTTAACTCCACAACACCTAAGGCAAACATTTTGTTGCGCCTACACTCTACATCCCCTGTGTAGGCGCCACAAACTACTTCCTTGAGCCTTGGTTGTTTTGTTGTGCCTGCAGAGTGCTTCAAGAGTATTGGAACATCAAAAGTGATATAACTTGCCTTAAGATAATTTCTTGTTGCTCTTCAATTATATACCACTTAAATTCCATTCTTCTAGCTTGATCAACTGAATTTCTTCTGATACATCAAGGTAATTCTCTTCTTATTGTGCTGACGCTTAGTGCACTGGTCTGGTTCACAAACGACTAACACTGAATTGAATTTCCTTGACTTCTGTTCTGTTTCAGCTGATTAACCTTGGATTGTTGCATTGTTTCAAACACTGACTGTCAATAAACACTGTAATTGCACTGGAATCTTTTCTGGTACTTAGACAACGTCTTCATATTACCACAATCTTGAATACTTCATTCTCTCTTCTTCACTGACGTTTGAACATATGAATGAACTTCTTTCAGTGAGTATAACTTCAAGACTGTAACTGTCTTCTTTAACCTTTATCTTTTTCCTGTCTAGATTCCTATGCTTCGAACACTGTCTATCTTCAATCAATATCTTTACACTGAAATCTTCTTGTGACACTTCTATACTGAATCTTCAACACTTCTGAAACCCTGAAAATCTTTAACCATTATTCTTCACTAAGGCATGAACATTTTAATGTACTTCTTTCAGTGACCTGTAGTAGACTTCAAAACTTCTTCTAATGTCTTGATTCACTGTATTTGCCTTGCCTTGCCTTTATTTCTTCCTGATTTCTGGGTAGACGTAGTATTATTTACTTGTCCTGTTCATACGGCTTCGTAATCTCACCAACATAAGGGTTTCAACAACAATTGATTACTGGGCAATTGGGGGTTTTAAACCCGTTGGATTACTGGCAAATGGAGATTTGATTTTAGGGTTCAAGCTGCTACCGGCAGTTTTAAGTTTCAATTGAGAGAGTTTGAGAGTAAAAGTGTTAGAGTGGAGAATACAAATTAGAATAGTTTTATATTTTAAAATTCTACTTTTTAATAAAGTTTTGATAAGATATTTTATATGTCGGCTGGTATGGTTAGACGTAAAAACACGGTTAGACGTAAGAAAATAATTTTATATGACGGTATTTGAGAATACGACGTACAAAATACATATATTCAAATTTTTATATACATCGGTGCTAAACTGTGACGTAAAAAGTAATTTTATACGTAAGCAGTTTTTAGGACGGCGTATAAAATTATTTTATACGTCGAAGGAAGTTAATATGCGACGTATAAAATACATTTATCTGTTTATATACGTCGGTTAAAATATAAACCAACATATAAAATATAAAAAAATATAATATTAATAAAAAATTAATATCTTTAATGCTTCATTTAATGAGGTCAATTAATGCAACATTAATTTTGTATTTAGGGCTACTTTCTATCCTTATCATTAATAAAAAATACAATATAATAAAATAATTTTATGGACAAAAATGTATAATTTAAAATATTAATCTATACTATATTATTAAAGACAAAATATTATAAATTTTGTAGTCTATCATTCTTGATCGGTATTTGGGTAGTATAATTATTATTGGACCTAATTTTTAAACATTAATTTCTTAACTAATATATATCTCACATTAATCTTTTAAATAAAACACATCTCTAAATAAAATACATCTCTAAATAAAACACACAAATATTATTATATTAAAATATAAATAAAATATATGAAAAATTATATAAAATATATGCATATAATATTAAATAAAATTTAAATTATTATTATAAAAATAAAAATATTCAAATTATATAAATAAAATATTAAAACAATTCGATCCGTATATCTTACGGGATATAAGTTTGTATTATATGATCATGGAAGAAGATTTTGTTATAATAAATAATAATATGTTAAAATTTTGGCTTAAATACAATTCAAACCCTATGTTATTAACAATATATAATTAAAACTGCTTTTAATATATTTTGTAAATTTAACCCTACATTTTTAACTATTTACAACGAAAACCTTTCTTTAAAAACATTTAGTAAATTTAACACCACATTTTTAACTATATACAATTTAAACCTCTTTTTAAAACATTTACTAAATTTAACCTTGATTTTTTAGTTTTGAAATAAAATAAACCTTACACAAATCTAGTCCAATTTCCGGCAATTATAAAAGGGTATTTTTGGAAATAAATTAAATTAGGTGATAAACATCCAAAAATATATTGAGCGGGAAGTGTGATGACAAGGAGAGAAAAATATAAACACATATTAAAATTTTATTATACATATATAATATTATAAGAATATCTATATATATGGATACATATTAATATAGAAAAAAATATCTAAATATCTATTTTATAAGAAAAAATCCTAATAATTGCATATATCTATTTTGATTAGATGATATCTATACCAAAAAAATTTGACAGTAATGCATTTGACCAATATTTATTCAAAATCTGGTCTAAGGTTTATTTTATTCCGAAATTAAAAAGTCAAGGTTAAATTTACTAAATGTTTTAAAAAAGGTTTTAATTGTAAATAATTAAGAATATAGGGTTAAATTTACTAATTATTTTAAAAAAAAAGTTTCAATTGTATATAGTTAAAAATGTAGGATTAAATTTATTAAATATATTAAAATGGAGTTTTAGTTGTATATTCTTGAAAACGCAGGGTTTAAATTGTATTTAAGCCTAAAATTTTTAGTGAAATCCTACCGACTTGTATAGTCAATTAAAAAAGTATAATAGTGAAATGACCATCTCATATAATCAAATTAAATAATCAAAGAATGAAATTAATCTAATCATCTTCCAAGACAAATTAAAAAATAGAACACAATATAACACACCAAAAATGAATTAAGGAATTTGGACTCATGAATCAACATCCCCTAATATAAATATTTCATAACATTTAGTACTTGTTAAACAAACATGCACTCGCAAGCCCAAACAACTCCTAAACACTCCCTGTTATCCATCCAGTACGTTGTAGCGCACGTTACAAACGCCCCGCGGCGCTTATATACATAATAATAATTACTTAAACCCTAACAATCTCCTGGATCTGCCACTTTTTACTTCCGCCTCCGATCATGGCAGGAAATCAAGCAGCTATATCTCTACTAACTAACATGGCACGTGCTGCCTTCGGTCTCGGCGTGGCAGTCACTGCCGTCAACTCTTCTATCTACACCGTGGACGGCGGCCAACGTGCAGTCCTCATGGACCGTCTCCGTGGCGTCATTGATCAACCCATTGGCGAAGGGACCCACTTCCTCATCCCACTTCTCCAAACCCCAAACATTTTCGATATACGTACTAAACCACATACTTTCTCATCAATCTCAGGTACTAAAGATCTTCAAATGGTTAACTTAACCCTTAGGGTTTTATCGAGACCCGAAGAATCCAAACTACCTACTATTTACAAAGAGTTAGGCCTTGAGTACGACGCGAAGGTTCTTCCTTCTATCGGTAATGAGATTTTGAAGGCTGTTGTTGCGCAGTTCAATGCTGATCAGCTGCTTACCGAGCGTCCTAAGGTGTCTGCATTGGTTCGCGATAGTCTGACCAAGCGTGCTAAGGATTTTAATATTGTTCTTGATGATGTGGCAATCACGCATTTGTCGTATGGTCATGAGTTTTCTCGGGCTGTGGAGGCTAAGCAGGTCGCGCAACAGGAGGCTGAGAGATCAAAGTATGTTGTGGCTAAAGCAGAGCAGGAGAGGCGTGCTGCGATTATTAGGGCCGAAGGTGAGAGTGAGTCTGCTAAGCTTATATCAGATGCTACTAAGGAGTCAGGAACGGGATTGATTGAGTTGAGGAAGATTGAGGCGTCCAGGGAAGTTGCTGCTACCTTGTCCAAGAGTGCCAATGTTGCATATCTACCAAAGGATAACAATCTACTTCTAGGACTGAATCGTTGAATCGTAGGTATGTATAAATCTGTTCATTTGTTATTTGAATTTATGTTTTCTAGTGGTTGTTTAAAAGATCAACAACATGCCTTTAATTATTATGTTACATATAGTCTTGTTCTGTATTTTATTTATATTGTTTTAGTACAAACTAGATGATGTTCTGCTTCCAAAATTATCAAATTTCTTACATATATTATTTCTTCCTGCTGAAATGTGGACATCGTAATATTTTTGTATTAGTGTTTCATGAAGTTTAATATATGTAAAATGAACCTTAATTTACTTGTCAATTCATATTTGTAAATCACTAAATGACGCCTATGGAAATTTTTCTGTGGAATTAATGTTGTATAGGAGTAGCGACTGATGTTCTTATATAGATTGTGATGCGGTTAAGAATTTGTTTCCCAAACTATAATTTGTTCTTATATATCTTTATTAGTTTAAGTCCCCTATTTCTTGTACCAAAAATAGATAAACTAATAGCGAAATGTGTATATATATCCATAAGAAACATGAAACATAAGTCCACAAGATATTTCCCGATGGCTTCTACCTGTATGGCTTTACTTGTATAACTTTCCTCTAATCCAGTAATGCTAATAGATCGATTGATTTTCTTGGTATCAGCAAGTCAGCAACTGGTAGAGCGGATCAGTATTTTGGTACCCCTTTATGCCCAGGAATGTTACATTGTAGAACCAATTTTGCTGGTATATTGTGATATCATCCGCAGATCTGTGCTTGGTCGATAACTAGTATATCCCCTTCAAGTTTATCCTTTAACAGTAATACAAAAAGTGGACCAGTTTGATTTGATTATAGTATTTAGATTATTCATTCATTTTGAATTATAGAAAATGCACCATCACATCGTCATTTTCTCTTAGCGATCCATTTTTCCTTTAGCATAATCGGTTGAAATAAATATATCTTATGCTAAAGATGAACTAGAATGATGTTTAGTTGTGTACTTTAGCAATAAAACCCACCTTCTTGCATACTCCATATATAGTGTTTTCCTTTGTGAGTTTTGACAGTGAAATGAACATTTTGGGTTCTAATATGCTTTGACTGACAACTGTGTAGTCCTCCATTTTCACTAACGACTTGATTTTTCGAAACATGTGGTTCAGTCTATGTCAAATCGTTCTCTACATATATAGGACTTCTTGTCCTTTTTCCTGTCTGATAGAACTTCTGTTTTTGCTTGACTCGAGGTTCCCTGTTATTATGATCAGATTGTGTATTTGAAACTCATTTTGGTTGATTGTCTTTCCTATGAATGTCAAAATTACATATATAGTACTCTGTCAGGCATGATAAGCTGCTCTGCTAAGTCTACTTCGATATGAATTTCAGGCAACTGGCCGGAAGTGTGTTATTCCTTTTCATCTGTAGGACCAAATAGAACCGGTCTTTGTGCACTTAGATCTAGGAAACGGGATCCGAAACAGTTAAATATGAAGGTATTGACACGCCATTAAATTATGAACAGGGAATTGTTAGCACCGCTAGGTATTGAAGTCTGTTGTTTGCTCTTTGGTTGTACACTGTATTACTCTGATGTCTGTTTCTCTTGCTAATTTAATTCCTCCTTTGCTTGTCAGGGCGCAGTGCGTTGTGTGCAACTTTTCTTTCTAGGAGGCTGGCTGGTCGTTTATCTTTTTTATCTTCTTGCAAAATTTAGACTTGTTGATTGTAGGCTGTTTTGCAAAATTATTAGGAGATAATAATTGAGTCGACTCTTTTGCAAGGAAAACTCTGTTTCTAGGAACCGTGTTCTTTTGGCCTCCATCTCGTTTTGAACTACGTTTCACATGCTTGTGCCGAGGAAAAACGAACGAAAAATTCATTAAAATATTAAAACTCAGCCGGGACAAATCCCGAACTGTCAACTACAACCTGATTGTGAAACAAAAAACGAGCTAAATAAATAGCCGTTTTGTTTTCACATCGCTTAACACATATAATATACAAATTTTTTAATATAAAAAGTATTACAATGACATCTCGAGGAATTCAACCTATACCAACTGTGAAACTAGTAGCATCACAATTGAATTTCACATAAGTGACATTTGTAGACCAATGTTTAGAACTATATTGGAGGAACAAATACCTCCAAAACATGAACAATTTTTTGTTGTGAAAGGTGAGCTCTTGCGATATCCACCACGGTCTCAGATTTGATGTGAGTCTTACAGATCTCCCAATATACCATATAAATCCTTTTCACAAAAATTATCGAAAACAATAACAAGACACACAAAAATATCAAAACATAACACACTAACATCCCAAAAAGATAGACACGACTAATAATCTTGATAATAAGAGGATGAGAGAGCGAATGTGGCTTAATCGGTTAAGGGGATGAAGGTCTGGAAAGTGGAGAAGTGACGGCCAGATACCTTGAGAATTGACTCTCAAAACACCTAACGCTCTTTTTAACACTTAGTCGAAAATATTTGTTTAAATATGTTAGAATTGAAAATTTTAACTGATTGTAAAAGTAATAAATGACATGAACCCTCTTTGCATTCACATTAATCACACTAATTAAAATTTGTTATCCTATCATGCAGCACCTGCACATTATTTGAAAAATTAAATATTTAATTAGAATTACTATTATCGAATATAAAAATTAAATATTTAATTGTTAATTTGAGTCGGTTATCATTGACCATAGGATGGTTGACAGCTTGAGTTAGATTAAGGTTTTGGCTGATGCCATATACATATTTGTTAAATTTATCGAATCAAGTTCGCCATTAGATTTTAAATAACTCGCGCGATTCATATTAAGTACATTAAAATTTTGTATAATTGGGTTGGATCTCTTGGTTCATTTAGCTAACGAATATGTTTTTTTTATAAAACTAAGTAAAACCTAATATTTTAGAGTTTAAAAAGATTTTAGATTATAGATTTAATTGATATTATTATAGAATGATTGTCAATTAAAATATTAAACCGCATTGCGAACTTCTGTAAAAAGCAAACATAGGCGGTCGTTGCAACTATAAATAAGGTTGATATTCATGTTTTCCAAGGGTGCATATAAAGTTTACATACTTTGCCATCACTTTCAATTATATAATAATTATTAATATTTTTATAACACGTTATGTAGCACGAGTCTTTGTCCAATTGAAACTTGTTTAAAGAAGGAGGCACGATTTAGTCTTACATATTTTATTTTATATTCGTTATTTATGAATGCATTTATAATATTTATTATTAGTATAAAGACGACTCTTGTTAGGTCCCAGAAGTATCATAGAAGAGGGGTTGAATACGATACTCACTAAATTAAAAAATTCTTTCGAATCTTTTGCGGATAAATAATTTATAGTTCGGTTAGTGGGTTCGAATTTATGAGGTGAATAGTGTTTAGGAGGCTTACTTACTAATTTTTTATTTTTATGAATAAACAATAAAATTCTAGAAAATTAGCAAGTAATTAAACGAGACAAGTTTCCAGGAATATATCTTTCGTATATAAACCCAGCGGGGTGCTACACCCGGTTTTAATGAACCGGTTTCCGAAAAACAAATTAGTTCTTCGCTGCTACAAAGATATTTGACTGATTCCTATTACAATGTATAGATCTGTGAATGTACAAAAGAAAATCAATCTAACAGAGAGTGTTTTATAATAGCCCTGTATTTTTACAACATAATGAATCGGCAAGATTATAAAACTCCGGTGAAGAAGGTATGTGTATAGCTTTGTATCTCTTCTTCTCCGCCTTTTGTCTCTCTCTGTATCTTGTATAAACTCACACACACAAATGAATTAGATTCATTTGTTTATATAGTGTAGGCTTTACAATAATTCAACTACAATTGTGAGTGTCGAATTCTTCTCCCCTGTATGTTGACTTGAGTTGACTTTGAGAAACCCGTAGATATTTTCTAGGTGTCGAATATTGTTTCCATGTATTAGGACTTAGAAAATATTCCATGTGTCAAATTCCTTGGTCACATATAATTGCCTTAGTCACAAATAGGGTAGGTATCGAATTCCAAGTCCAAGTGCAGCTGGGTGTCGATTTTACTCTCATGTATGGCTTGGTGTCGAATTCCAAGTTACTTGCTTTAGAATATAAATTCTATGTGTCGAATTCTACACCATGTATAATCTAGGTGTCGAATTCTTAACCATGTACAATCAGAAGTTTAAATTCTATGTGTCGATTTCTTAATTTGACTTGGTCAAATTACCATTTGATCACCAACCTTTTATACCTCTTGCACTTGGTCACTTGCGGTTTGATCACTTGCAGTTTGGCTGTTGAGTTGTTCGGCTATTTGACTATTGAGTTATTCAGCTGTTTTTCTTTGAACCCTTGAACCTTTATAAGTGCTTCAATCCTCAACCCTTTTCTTCCATTTCCTTCACTCCACACACTTAGTCAATGCTCTACTTATCTTTCGTTTTAACGTTTAGTGCATTGGTCTGGTTCACAAACGACTAACACCGATCCTGATCTTCACATCTCATTTAATTCAAATGACAAGAGTGCTGCAGTTCTTTATTGCTTCGGACACTGACTGTCAATAAATATAGTACTTTCACTAGAATCTTTTCTGGTACTTAGACAACGTCTTCATTACTACTACAATCTTGAATACTTCATTATCTGTTCTTTACTGACGCTTGAACATATAAATGAACTTCTTTCAGTGAGTATAACTTCAAGACTGTAGTTGTCTTATTTAACCTTTGTCTTTACCTTATCTTCAATTCTTCTAGATTCTTATGCTTCGAAAACTGTCTATCTTCAATCAATGCCTTTACACTGAAATCTTCTAGTGGCACTTCTATACTGAATCTTTAACACTTCTGAAACCCTGAAAGTCTTTAAACATTATTCTTCACTGAGACTTGAACATATTAATGAACCTTTTTTAGTAACCTATGGTAGACTTAAAAAATTCTTCTAATGTCTTGATTACTGTGATGGGTTTCGGGCATGTAAACGCAGCGAAATTAACGTAAAATAAATACAGAATGAAACCCAAACGCAGGATCCATGCGAAACATGATATTTAATTCAGAGATAAGATGTTTACCTTAAACGAAGCTTTAATAATGGATGAATAATGGAGGTCCAAGCTTGAATCACCATGTATCCATGAGAGAAGAAGAGCACAAAACCTTCAATCACCACGTATCCCGTATATACGATTTACGTCTCTATCGGTATCCACACGAACGCTTTGTATCAACACTAAGGAGGGAGGTACTAGCCACCAAGAATAGATTTCTCTCTATCTCTCTCTTTCTCTCAAACGGCTAGGGTTTTTCACAAAAACGTGTTACCCTAATATGAGACTTAAAGAGGTTTATATAGAGAGCCCAATCTATTTTGAGAAGCCTAATCATATTGGACTTCTATTTAAATTCAAATTAATTAATTAATTAAGTCCAACTTAATTAATATCATAATTAAATTCGAATTTCTTATTTAATTTAAATTCATAATTTAAATTAGCAGTTTGGCTGTTGAGTTGTTCGGCTATTTGACTATTGAGTTATTCAGCTGTTTTTCTTTGAACCCTTGAACCTTTATAAGTGCTTCAATCCTCAACCCTTTTCTTCCATTTCCTTCACTCCACACACTTAGTCAATGCTCTACTTATCTTTCGTTTTAACGTTTAGTGCATTGGTCTGGTTCACAAACGACTAACACCGATCCTGATCTTCACATCTCATTTAATTCAAATGACAAGAGTGCTGCAGTTCTTTATTGCTTCGGACACTGACTGTCAATAAATATAGTACTTTCACTAGAATCTTTTCTGGTACTTAGACAACGTCTTCATTACTACTACAATCTTGAATACTTCATTATCTGTTCTTTACTGACGCTTGAACATATAAATGAACTTCTTTCAGTGAGTATAACTTTAAGACTGTAGTTGTCTTATTTAACCTTTGTCTTTACCCTATCTTCAATTCTTCTAGATTCCTATGCTTCGAAAACTGTCTATCTTCAATCAATGCCTTTACACTGAAATCTTCTAGTGGCACTTCTATACTGAATCTTTAACACTTCTGAAACCCTGAAAGTCTTTAAACATTATTCTTCACTGAGACTTGAACATATTAATGAACCTTTTTTAGTAACCTATGGTAGACTTCAAAAATTCTTCTAATGTCTTGATTACTGTTATGGGTTTCGGGTATGTAAACGCAGCGAAATTAATGTAAAATAAATACAGAATGAAACCCAAACGCAGGATCCATGCGAAACATGATATTTAATTCAGAGATAAGATGTTTACCTTAAACGAAGCTTTAATAATGGATGAATAATGGAGGTCCAAGCTTGAATCACCATGTATCCATGAGAGAAGAAGAGCACAAAACCTTCAATCACCACGTATCCCGTATATACGATTTACGTCTCTATCGGTATCCACACGAAAGCTTTGTATCAACACTAAGGAGGGAGGTACTAGCCACCAAGAATAGATTTCTCTCTATCTCTCTCTTTCTCTCAAACGGCTAGGGTTTTTCACAAAAACGTGTTACCCTAATATGAGATTTAAAGAGGTTTATATAGAGAGCCCAATTTATTTTGAGAAGCCTGATCATATTGGACTTCTATTTAAATTCAAATTAATTAATTAATTAAGTCCAACTTAATTAATATCATAATTAAATTGGAATTTCTTTGTGTGTGATCCTATAGGTTATTATTACGTTGACAATAATTTTAATATTCAATAATAAAATTATAAACAATGAGCAGCATCTAGTAATACATCATTGCTACCCAAGTAATAATAATTATTAGTGATTCAATTAAACCTTTCGTGAATAATGTACAATGTAATATAATCCCTTTAACCTTATATTATAGATCAAACTCGAGGCATGTATTGTGTCATCCTCTTCAACGTTTAATCCAGGTTTCCTTGATCAATGAGTAGACTATTAATCAAATCAACATTTGAGCATGGCCATGCATTTTATAGTCTCACTCAATCAAGAGGCCAATAATATCACTCCTAAGATAGGAGGGTTAAATCTTATATCTATCATTCATATTTCTCATACGATTCATATCATACCCAATGTCCACCTTTATCATTACCCGGTTAAAGATAACTTTGAGTGTAATCAAAGTATATTAATTCTCGTATAGAAATATAATGATTTCAAGTCAAAGGATCGTTACATCATTATCACAGTGAGTATTTCTTATGACACTTATTAACATGTAGATTCTCACAGCGGGTCTGTCCAGTGTTATGCATTGAGACATGCACTTATGTTCTTGACTTTAGTATCACCATACCTATGACCAATGAGATGTGGTCATCAGTCAAAAAACATGCTAGTCTTATTGCATTATTATTGTTCTTAAATAATAATACTCGACTAGGGACTTTTAGGAATAAAATACTATTAATATAATCTCATTTTTATGTCACATACATAAAGGTATATAATGCGTATTAATATTCCAAGGACATTTATTATACTTTCAATTTATAACGCAGTAAATAAAGACATACTAAATATTAATTAAATAATCTAATAAAATATAATCCTTAATTATTTTCAATAAAACATTAAAAGTATTGTCTCTAGGACACCAATACTAACAATCTCCCACTTGTACTAGAGTCAATCTCTTATGTATCTAATACCCATGGAACTAGTATGACCTTCGTGCTTCTGCTGCGACAAAGCCTTGGTCAGTGGATCTGCAATGTTATCATTTGTATGCACTTTACATATATGTATATCTCCTTGATCATTAATCTCATTAATTATGTGATATCTCCTAAGTACATCTCTAAACAGCCTTCTTGGCTGCTTCGCAAGCATCAATATACTCAGACTCTATTGTAGAATCAACAACTGTTTCTGCTATGAACCATTCCAGCATACAAAATCTCCATTTAGACAAAACACAAATCCAGACTGAGAAATCAAATCATCCTTGTCAGTCTGGAAACTAGCATCGGTGTAACCTTTTACATCCAGCTTTTCTTCTCCTCCATATACTAAGAATTGATCTTTAGTCCTCTTCAGGTACTTAAGAATATTCTTGTCTGCCATGCAGTGACCTTTACCTGGATTAGACAGGCTCGTCATGCTCAAAGCATACGAGACATCAGGACGAGTACATATCATTGCATACATTATAGAACCAATTACTGAAGCATATGAAACCTACTCATACGGTCCTTATCATCCAATGATTTAGGACTGTTTTCTTTCGAGATCGATATCCTATGAGACATAGGGACATATCCCCTTCTAGCCTCTTGCATCCCAAATCGATGCAAAACTTTTTCAATGTATGTACTTTGACTTAGGCCGATCATTCTTCTTGATCTATCTCTATAGATCCTGATTCTTAAAATATAGGTCGCATCGCCTAAGTCTTTCATTGAGAAATTCTTACTCAACCAAGTCTTAACAGCCTATAAAAAAGGAATGTCATTTCCTATTATTAATATATCATCAACATATAATACTAGGAATGCCACATTGCTCCCACTAACCTTCTTGTAAACACATGGTTCATCTTCATTTTGAATAAACCCATACTCTTTGACAGTTTCATCAAAACGAATGTTCCATATCCTCGAGGCTTGTTTCAATCCATAAATGGATCGACGCAACTTGCATACCTTTCCAGCATCCTTTGGATCAACAAAACCTTCAGGCTGTGTCATATACACATCCACATCTTCTTCAAGGCTCCCATTTAAGAAAGCGGTTTTGACATCCATTTGCCAGATTTCATAGTCATAGTAAGCAGCTATAGCAAGCAAAATCCTGATGGACTTGACCATAGCCACTGGTGAAAAGGTTTCATCATAGTCAATACCATGAATTTTCTTGAAACCTTTTGCCACCAATCGTGCCTTATAGGTCTGTACATTACCATCCATGTCGGTCTTCTTCTTGAAAACTCACTTGCACCCTATAGGTTTTACCCCTTCAAGTGGATCAACCAAAGTCCATACTTGATTAGTATACATGGATTCCATCTCAGATTTCATGGCATCCAGCCATCTCTTGGATTCTAGAGTGTTCATAGCGTCTTGGTAGGTGAGAGGCTCTACTAGACCTACGAATCAACCTGTGTTCCTTGAGCAGTGTTGTGTTCTTGTACATCCTGCTCAAGTTCCTCCATTGGTTCAATGTTATCTTGTGGGCCTCGAACTTCATCGAGATCTATTATCCTCCCACTATTTTTCTTCGAAAGCATTTCTCTTTCAAGAAAAACTGTAGTTCGAGCAACAAATACTTTGTTCTCGTAAGGATTATAGAATGAATAACTCTTTGTTTCAATTGGGTATCCCACAAAGTTACATTTGTCTGATTTAGGTCCTAGCTTGTCAGAAGTTAAACGTTTCACAAACGCTTCACATCCCCATATTTTCATAAATGACATGTTATGACGTTTCTCAGTCCATATCTCATATGGACTCTTCTGAACCGTTTTAGTAAAAACTCGGTTAAGTATATAAGCGGCCGTCTCTAGGGCGTAGCCCCAGAAACTAATTGGAAGATCTACATGACTCATCATTGATCGCACCATGTCCAACAAGGTATGATTTCTCCTCTCAGAAACTCCATTCCATTGTGGTGTTCCGGGAGGAGTGAGTTGTAATACAATACCACACTCTTTTAAGAAACTCTTAAATTCATGGCTTAAGTGTTCACCTCCACGATCAGATCGTAGAGTCTTAATACTTCCGCTAGTTTGCTTTTCTACTTCAGCTTTGTATTCTTTGAACTTTTCAAAAGAATCGGATTTGTTCTTCATAAGATACACATATCCATATCTACTGAAATTATCAGTAAACGTGATAAAGTAGTAAAAGCCACCTCTTGCCATAGTTCGCATAGGACCATATACATCACTATGTATTAGTTCTAATTGTTCAGTGGCCCTTTCACCTTGTTTAGTAAAAGGAGCTTTAGTCATTTTTCTAATGAGACAGGGTTCACATGCTTCGTATGATTTAAAATCAAACTTATCCAAGTATTCATCTTTATGTGACTTGGAAATGCGCTTCTCATTTATATGGCCTAAACGATAGTGCCAAAGGTATGTTTAATTTGAATCATTAGTCTTAAGACGTTTGTTATTCACATTATAGATAAGAGTGTCTAAATCAAGAACATATAAACCGTTAAACAAACGTGCAACCCCATAGGTAACATTATTCAAAGAAAAAGAACAACATTTGTTCTGAATTTAAAAAGCAAAACCTTTCTTGTCCAAACAAGAAATCGAAATAATATTTCTGCAAATTACAGGCACGTAAAAACAATTCTCAAGTTTTAAAATAAGCCCAGTGGGCAACGATAAATAATAAGTCCCACAGCCAAAGCAGCAACCTTTGCTCCATTGCCAACTTGTAGGTCGACCTCTCCTTTAGCCAATGTCCTACTCCTTTGTAGTTCCTTCATATTTATATAAATGTGAGAACCACATCCAGTATCTAATACCCATGATGTAGAAGTAGACAAATTGACTTCTATAACATAAATACCTGAATCAAAAATCTGAACAGACTTCAGTTTCTTCAGACCCTCCAAATAAGCATGACAGTTTCTCTTCCAATGACTTGGTTTACCACAGAAGTGACAATCACCCTTTGCAACAACACCTTTAGGCTTTAAAGCTTGTTTGGGATTAGCCTTTGGCTTGGGAGCAGAATCAGATCCAATCTTCTTCCTTCCCTTCCATTTACCTTTCCCTTTAGCCTTACCTTTCTCGTTCACCATCAATATGGGAGCAGGTTCGGCCTTTTTCATGTTGGTTTCAGCAGTTCGCAACATAGCCAACAATTCAGTAGGTGTTTTGTCTATCTCATTCATATTGTAGTTCATAACAAAATGAGTGTAGTTGTTGTTCAAAGATTGTAAGATTAAGTCAATCTGAGCTTCCAGACCAATCGGAAAACCCAAAGTATCAAGATACTCAATATAACCTATCATCTTCAGAACATGTGGTTAAACAGGTTCACGCTCTCCCTGCTTGCAAGCGTACAGTGCTTTGCTCGTGTCGAACCTTTCTTGACGAGCCTGTCCTTCAAACATCCTTTGAAGGTGTTCAATCATCTCATAATCATCCATATGCTCATGTTGTTTTTGAAGCTCAACACTCATGGTTGCTAGCATGAGACATGCCACATCTGTCGCATCATCAATATGCTTCTGATAAGCATTTTGTTGAGCGTGAGTTGCATTCTCAGCAGGAGAAGGAATTTCAATGACGTGGAGCTTACGCTCTTGCCTGAGGACAATCCTCAAATTCCTATACCAATCAAGGAAGTTAGTTCTTGTCAGTTTGTCCTTCTCAAGGGTTGCTCTCACAGAGAAGTTATTTGTGTTGTTTGCCATTAAATATCTACTATGTTTAAAATGCATATTAGTTAGTTTGCAGAAGTTTAATTATGTTCAAGTGATTATCATATACATGCATAATATATATCTCCCACTATTTTATTCAAATCAATAGCCCTAACTATTAATTCGGAAAGCATTTCATCAAATCTTTCTAATGAGCCAAGATTCATATTTCATCCATGTTTCAAGATAGCGTTGGCTAATACACCCAAAACATGACTATTTAGGTAGACAACATTTGTCAATTATATCAAATATAACTCTTGGATAGTTTGGTGGAACAACACTTTGTACACATTTATCCAATAAATCTCACCAAACTCTATGCCTCTAAACCCACAATCCTATTGTGATGATTTAGTTAAGTTAGACCCATCGTTTAATAAACAAAGTACAATTACTTATCACATTTTTCCATGATTGATAAGAGCACTTTTCTTTGGCAAACCCACTCCTCAATCTAGATTTTAATGTGTATAAACATTGAAAGGCATCTATATTAACTTAATATTTATTTAGGGATTTATTATTTAACGATCATGATCCCATCATAAAGATATTCTCAATTTTTCCTTGATTAAATAATCCATTTCAATATTCTTCAATGGTTTGATTTCCAGATCGTCGGAAAAGTCACAAGCGGTCTCACTTAAAATCCAACTTTCTTACAGATTAAATTAATAATCCGTTGTTGACAAAATCTACCCATATCAGAAAAATGAAAATTCATATTCAATACCGTGTTTCATAAACACAAGAATCTCATGATCGTTTGTTCAATTTTAAATTCTTGAGTCGTTACAGATTTTATCTTGAGTCGTTTCAGATTTTATCTTGTTTAAACAAGCATGACATGGGTGTCGTATCTAATACATACATCATTCCAACGCATACATATCTACACATGCATTCATATACATATATGTACAGTGCGTAAATTAAACGTGTTTGGCTATGGCCCCATCCTATGTGATATTTCTAAGCTAATGGAAATATCAAGGTCAATCTATGGTGGTTTCAAATATTACACTGTTACATGTCTTTATCTTCTTCATTGCTCCATCATCTGGATTGCTTCCTAGCTTCCTTGCTTCCAAGTCTCCATTGAACAATTACATTGAATAATAAATAAATCTATTCTAATGAAATTACAAGAACTCGAGTTACATTCGAGATTAACAATTACAATGAATAAACGACATGCAAGTCGTATTTAAAAACCAAAACCATAAATCAAAACCACTATCCTATGGGTCTTTAGGCCATAACCATCCACCATGCTATCACATAACACATGTAATATATCTCAGATTATATAAACATATCATATAATCATATATAACAAATTTCGAAATTTCAGAAAATCAAATAAATTTCATAAAATAATAAATTGCCGTTTTGGGGCCTGTAACGACATCGAATGGCTTACAGACGCCAAGATGACAAAGTCAGTATTGATCAGTGACCCGATTCCATTCTGAAGACACATAT
The DNA here is from genome assembly GCA_028671895.1 of Oenanthe sinensis. Classification (NCBI taxonomy): domain Eukaryota; kingdom Viridiplantae; phylum Streptophyta; class Magnoliopsida; order Apiales; family Apiaceae; genus Oenanthe; species Oenanthe sinensis. The sequence goes on along the minus strand of CM053799.1, from coordinate 27,383,016 downwards.
TATTTCCGAAAATCGGACACTGGACACAGATTTCAGAAAATCTACAGAAACTGTTTTAGAATTCGTATCGAATACGATTCCCATAATAAGAACAAACATGTATCATATACATACAACAATACACACAATCATCCCATGATTATACAATCCATCATGAATATCATATATATTCAAAATCATATAAAACATATATATCAATATATAGCCATGGCATATCATATACATGTTTACATACATCGAAAAATTGTTAAACACATAACTGAATTAAAAAGTTTCGCAAGTAGCTATGATGCCATTGATGGGTTTCAGGCATGGAAACGCAGCGGAATTAATGTAAAAATAAATACAAAACGAAACTCAAACGCAGGATCCATGCGAAACATGATATTTAATTCGGAGATTAGATGTTTACCTTAAACAAAGCTTTAATAATGGATGAATAATGGAGGTCCAAGCTTGAATCACCATGTATCCATGAGAGAAGAAAAGTACAAAACCTTCAATCACCACGTATCCCGTATATACGATTTACGTCTCTATCGGTATCTACACGAACGTTTTGTATCAACACTAAGGAGGGAGGTACTAGCCACCAAGAACAGATTTCTCTCTATCTCTCTCTTTCTCTCAAACGGCTAGGGTTTTCTCACAAAAACGTGTTACCCTAATATGAGACTTAAAGAGGTTTATATAGAGAGCCCAATCTAGATTCTTAATCTAGATCTTAATGTGTATAAACATTGGAAGGTATTTATATTAACTTAATATTTATTTAGGGATTTATTATTTAACGATCATGATCCCATCATAAAGAGATTCTCAATTTTTCCTTGATTAAATAATCCATTTCAATATTCTTCAATGGTTTGATTTCCAGATCGTCGGAGAAATCACAAGCGGTCTCACTTAAAACCCAACTTTCTTACAGATTAAATTAATAATCCGTTGTTGACAAAATCTCCCCATATCAAAAAAATGAAAATTCATATTCAATACCGTGTTTCATAAACACAAGAATCTCATGATCGTTTGTTCAATTTTAAAATCTTGAGTCGTTACAGATTTTATCTTGTTTAAACAAGCATGGCATGAGTGTCGTATCTAATACATACATCATTCCAACACATACATATCTACACATGCATTCATATACATATATGTACAGTGCGTAAATTAAACGTGTTTGGTTATGGCCCCATCCTATGTGATATTTGCAAGCTAATGGAAATATCAAGGTCAATCTATGGTGGTTTCAAATACTACACTATTACATGTCTTTATCTTCTTCATTGCTCCATCATCTGGATTGCCTCCTAGCTTCCTTGCTTCCAAGTCTCCATTGAACAATTACATTGAATAATAAATAAATCTATTCTAATGAAATTATAAGAAGAACTCAAGTTACATTCGAGATTAACAATTACAATGAATAAACGACATGCAAGTCGTATTTAAAAACCAAAATTATAAATCAAAACCACTATCATGTGGGTCTTTAGGCCATAACCATCCACCATGATATCACATAACACATGTAATATATCTCAGATTATATAAACATATCATATAATCATATATAATAAATTTCAAAATTTTAAAAAATCAAATAAATTTCAAAAAATAATAAATCGCTGTTTTGGGGCCTGTAACGACATCGAATGGCTTATAGACGCCAAGCTGACTTTGTCAGTATTGCTCAGTGACACGATTCCAGTCAGAAAACACATATCGTTTGTGAAAATCAAATACTGGACACAAATTTCAAAAAATCTACAGAAGTCGTTTCAGAATTCGTATCGAATACGATTCTCATAACAAAAACAAACATGTATCATATACATACAACAATACACACAATCATCCCATGATTATACAACACATGAATATCATATATTCAAAATCATATAAAACATATATATCAACATATAGCTATGACATATCATATATATGTTTACATACATCGAAAAACTGCTAAACACATAACCGAATTAAAAAGTTTCGCAAGTAGCTCTGATACCATTGATGGGTTTCGGGCATGTAAACGCAGCGGAATTAACGTAAAATAAATATAAAACGAAACTCAAACGCAGGATCCATGCGAAACATGATATTCAATTCGGAAATAAGATGTTTACCTTAAACGAAGCTTTAATAATGGATGAATAATGGAGGTCCAAGCTTTAATCACCATGTAACCATGAGAGAAGAAGAGCACAAAATCTTCAATCACCACGTATCCCGTATATACGATTTACGTCTCTATCGGTATCCACACGAACGCTTTCTATCAACACTAAGGAGGGAGGTACTAGCCACCAAGAACAGATTTCTCTCTATCTCTATCTTTCTCTCAAACGGCTAGGGTTTTTCACAAAAATGTGTTACCCTAATATGAGACTTAAAGAGGTTTATATAGAGAGCCCAATCTATTTTGAGAAGTCTAATCATATTGGGCTTCTATTTAAATTCAAATTAATTAATTAATTAAGTCCAACTTAATTAATATCATAATTAAATTCGAATTTCTTATTTAATTTAAATTCATAATTTAAATTAATTCCCCTTTAGCGTTCTTTGTGTGTGACCCTATAGGTTATTATTACGTTGACAATAATTTTAATATCCAATAATAAAATTATAAACAATGAGCGGCATCTAGTAATACATCATTGCTACCCAAGTAATAATAATTATTGGTGATTCAATTAAATCTTTCGTGAATAATGTACAATGTAATATAATCTCTTTAACCTTATATTATAGATCAAACTCGAGGCATGTATTATGTCATCCTCTTCAATGTTTAATCCGGGTTTCCTTGATCAATGAGTAGATTATTAATCAAATCAACATTTGAGCATGACCATGCATTTTATAGTCTCACTCAATCAAGAGGCCAATAATATCACTCCTGAAATATGAGGGTTAAATCATATATCTATCATTCATATTTCTCATACGATTCATAGCATACCCAATGTTCACCTTTACCATTACCCGGTTAAAGGTAATTGAGTGTAATCAAAGTATATTAATTCTCGTATAGAAATATAATGATTTCAAGTCAAAGGATCATTACATCATTATCACAGTGAGAATTTCTTATGACACTTATTAACATGTAGATTCTCACAGCGGGTCTGTCCAGTGCCATGCATTGAGACATGCACTTATGTTCTTGACTTTAGTATCACCATACCTATGACCAATGAGATGTGGTCATCAATCAACAAACATGCTAGTCTTATTGCATTATTATTGTCCTTAAATAATAATACTCGACTAGGGACTTTTAGGAATAAAATACTATTAATATAATCTCATTTTTATGTCACATACTTAAAGGTATATAATGCGTATTAATATTCCAAGGAAATTTATTATGCTTTCAATTTATAACGTAGTAAATAAAGACATAATAAATATTAATTAAATAATCTAATAAAATATAATCCTTAATTGTTTTCAATAAAACATTAAAAATATTGTCTCTAGGACACCAATACTAACACACTGTATTTGCCTTGTCTTCATTTCTTCATGATTTCTGTGTTGGCGTAGTATTATTTACCTGTCATGTTCTAGTGTTGAGTTATCACGATTACTATTCATACAGCTTCGTAATCTCACCAACAATCTCCCCCTATTTAATTGTTAAACTTAGCAAGCAAATCTTATAGAGAGGATAACTCAACTAACAACTAGAAAAAGTAATCGTCCGAGACTTATAAATAATGCTACTGGTTTTTCTGGATTAGATTCTGCATTTCCAGAATTTTTAAGGAACTGAAATGAAAGATGTTTGTTCCTCTAGCACTTAACTGATATTCATGTAGTATCATCTTCATTTCTTTCTGTTTGAGGTTCCTTTATTTTAAAATCCTTCATAGTTTGAACTTAAAGAACTTATCATGAACAAAGCTTCATAAGAATTAAAATTCCTGGGAACGTCTTCAATAGAATATAAAACATAGCTCAAATAATGTTTTCCCCCTGAGAATGTGATTCTTCTTCTTTTTCTTCTTCTCCCCTTCAGATGAATAATGAAAGTGTCAATTCTTTTCTGTACATCCCACTTGAATGAGGAATCCTCTACTGATAACTCCTTTCAAGTATAGGATACAGTTTCTTGATTCTCCCATAAGGATCAAAATATTCTTCTTTTTCTTGTCTAAATTCTCCTCCTAAGGATATTAACTTCTCCCCTAAGGATACGAAGATAAGACTTTCTCCTTTTTCTTGTATACTAAATTCTCCCCCTTGGTTGAGGAATCCTCTAATGGACCATCTTTTGAATGACTTGTCCTTCAACGAAGGTTATCGTTTGTCATTGATTGGGAAAACATAGTAGCTTTTCTTTCAGAAGTAGCAAGTAGCAAGGGTAAGTGTTTGATCTATGGTTTTCTCACTTCTACTACATTCTGTTGGTGTTTACACTGAAGTGTCGAGCACTTTAAAGTATTTCACTCTTTCTCTCCCTATCTCTCACTCAAGTGTATCTCTCCCTCACTTTCACTTAAGTGTTTCACTCTCTCAATTTCACTCTGCATTCCAAATATAGCCTTCTGTACCTGCAAGTGAAATCCGTCAATTCATTTATATTCTCATCACCTGATTCATCAAAATGAACTGAATCACAATTAAGTGGAGAATTGCCTCGTAGAGGTGTTCTTGATCTATCATGCATAAGCACTGTCTCAGCACCAGACTCAATAGCTTTTGCTAAATCACTGTCTAGTGGAGCCTCACCTCTTTGAGATGGGGGTTATCTCAAGATATTAAATCTTTTAGGGAATCCTGCCTTGTTCTATCAAGGGGTTGCTTCACACATTCCCCGTAAACGGGAGGTGGACATTCCTTTTCAAGATATGGAAATGTTATTTCTAGGAGGGGCGACGTAGTAGGCAATGTATTGAATGGAAAATTAGAGCCTACGTTTCCCTCATAATCCGGTGACGGGAATTTTGTATGAAATACCCTACTTGACTCATTCGAAGAATTCTTGTCAAGTAATTGCCTCTCAAGCCCAAATAAATCTGAACAAGAGATCTCCCTTTCGGGATGTAGAAGATTAACTTGTGTTTGAGGTAGATACCTTGGACAATGTAATGTATGGCAACTTAGAGTCCGTATCTCCTTTGAATGTCTATACCTCTCATTGTGCACACCTTGCAATGTGTTCCTAAAATTTATCTATTTTGGCTTACCATCAGCGTGAGTACCGGTGGTGTGCTTGACTCATTGCAAGATGCTCTGGCTGACGAGCGAATTTCAATGGACTCACCCTGTTGTGAGAATGATTCCAGAGACAGTTGTATTACCTTTTCAGCTCTGCATCCTTTTGAGAAGATACAGATGAGCTTACAGTTACCTTAGTTATATACTACTTTACTTCTCTGGAGGTAGAGCCGTGGGTGTACTTCCGACTTCATCCTTATTTACTGCATCAACTGCAGTTTCTCCCTTATCAACCTCTAACTAACATAAGTTCCTTATATCTCTAGGGGTTAATATATTGAAGTGGATGAATTAGTGTTTGGTACTAAGGCCTGGGTAAGAGATTGATGGGTTTTCAACCTCTTGGCCAGCTTCTATAACTACTGGGGGCTAAACAGATAGAGACAATCAAGATAAAGAGATAATCATCTTAACATTCCCAAACTTATTTTTTATCTCAAAGAGAAGGAAAAATATGAGCAGGAATGGTAATAGATTGCTTTACAGCTCATTTCAGCAAAGGAGTTTTATCGGAACTAAAGATTTATCATTTAAAAGCATGATACGAAATTTTCTTTAAGATACATATCCCATAATAAAACGCGGGAAAGTGTATCAGAGAAAAAAAATTCCATCCCTTATGAATTTCTTTATAAGGCAAACTTCCCATAATAAAACGCGAGAATTTATACCAAAGAAGAAATTCAACTCTCTTACCAAATTATATCTCGATAAAATGACTCTTTTCCTTTATACCTTAATACTGTACGTTTTGAAAACAGTTTTGCAAACCATCCTTATCAGATAGAAGACAATGATTGAAAGTCATATGACTAGTCCTATTTGTAATAAGTAGATGACAACTCAACTCATAAATATTGAGGAAGGCACCAAGACAGGACAGGACAAGACAAGACACAAAGACCACTATAGCAGATATGAGAATCAACATTGTAGTTAGTCATCCGTGAACCAAACCAGTGCATAGGGTGTCAATAATGTCAGTAAAGATTCATCATCAAAAAGTTCAAGTGGTTAGAAAGGTTATTTGTTGAAGAACAAAAGAGTTTTATCTACATCAACAATAGTCCTACAGTCAAGACTTTAATTTAATTCTCTATTAATTAATTAAATTAATTAGTTAATTTAATTAGTAAATTAATTCACTTAGAATTAATTTATTTCTTAAATTAATTAAAGGATTAATTAATTTAGAAGTATTTTATAATGAAGGAGACAGAAGTTGGAAGCTCAAAGGGATGCATCCCTAGGTTTGTCAGAGTCTGTAGCCTTTTGAGAGTCTATAGACTTGGCTTCAAGGTCCAACTCAGGTTCATCATGACCTCCTTTTAATAAAGAAAGTCCTTCAACAACCTACTTCTCTAGTGGGTTGAGTTTCTCATCACTTTGCTCATCTACAAGCCTGGTTTGTACCAATCTCCTCCATTTTGCAACTAGTGTCTTTTGAGAGATACCAGAGGTTGGTTTTCTGGATTTTGGTTTCTTGAATTGTGTTGTGGAAGGGGATTTGGCTACTTGGGTAGGGGCAGGGGGACTCTCCAGTACTTTTTCCTGCACCATTTCACCATTAAAGAAAGAAATAGTATAGATAGAAGGTTTGTAGGCAGAGAGCTTTACCTGCATTACTTATGGATACACCATGGCAGGTAGACTCTATTTCTTGTCATCAATTCTTTTGATGTTAGAGAAAATTCTCCTTTGTTGCTTATATGCCTGCACACAACACTCATCTGCAAGCTTGGCATACATGTTAGGAATAAAGTGGTTAAGTTGATAGAGATGAAAATTCTTGAAAAGCTTTGTTGCCATCTCCAAAGGATACTTTTGGGTCATCCATCTCCATAAAGTCTGTAAGCAGGGATTTCTTTCCAGTCATGTGTCCTGAGCATCCACTGTCCAGGATTAGGGTTACTTTCTTTACCCTTGTTCCCTGCATACAGATAGCAACTAGTTAGATATTTTGAGGACCCAAACAGTTTTGGATCCCTTCTTACTAACCTTAGGTGAAATAGGTTTAGAAATTTTTACTTTAGATTTAGCTGTTTCCTTTGTTGCCTTAGACTCTGGTGGAGTCTTGACAATGTCATACCAACTTTTATCAATAGAAGATTTAGTTCATAAAAATTGTAATACAAATCATGATAGTCCTTACACATATAAATAGAGTGAAATATGTTACCACAGTAATAACAGGGTTTCTGTGGAATGTAGTGACTAGTCAGAGTCTGAGGGGATTTAGACTCTGATTTCTTCTCAATTTTTGTTTTACAATCTAGAGCAAGATGATTGTGGTTTCCACATCTGTAGTATTTCTTCCTAGGAGCATTAAGATCTTTTTGATAGTTATTGGCTTTGTTAATGCCTTACTTGCCATTCCTATTCTTCCTAGCTTTGCCAGACTCTGATAAGTTTTCTAGCATTTCCTTTAACTTGGTCTTAGATAAGAACCCTATATTTATATTTTTCTTAGTTTTCTTTTCTCCTGATTTATCTATCTTTTTGTCAACAGCAGAGGGATTATTGATAGATGAGTTTGTGGTTCCTTCATGCAACCCAATCTTAACTTCAGAAGTCATAAACTTAACAGGAGTAAAGGTGTTATTTTCCTTGGTCTTATTGACTTGGCTAGCTTTTACATTGTTATTATTCTCAACAATAAGTCTTTTGCATTGGCTCTTGTCATAGCCTAGACCGGCAGTTTGACACACATTTTGATTGTTAAGAATTTCCTGAACTTTTCTTCCAGAGTCTGTCCACACTTTGAACTTAAGCCTTTCTTCTTCTAGTTCTTTTCTGACATAGTCATATGCTTTTAAAACTTCATTGTAGTTGTGTCTATACTTCTCAGAATCCTTTTTGTATTCTTCCATAAGAACTAATTCAGACTATAGGTGGTTATTCCTACTTGTTAAGATTAGGTTTTCTTCTGTTAACCTATCATTGTCATTTGTGAGTGATCTACAATTAGTCATTAGCTTTTTAACTTCACTTTGAACAATCTTTGTACCATCAGAGTCTAAATTAAGTAAAGATTCAGCAGAAAAGATTGATACATGAGATATAGGAGATGAGGGTTCTTTAGGAAATTCTGATTTTTCTGAGGAGACAGCCATCAATGCTAGATTTTCATAATCTATTTCATCCTCTGAGCTTGAATCTGCCCAATCCTTTCCTGTTGAGATGAGTATCTTTCATTTGCCTTAATTTTTTGCTTTTCTGCACTCACTAGCAAAAGGCCCCAATATTCCACCGTTGAAGCACTTGACTTTTGCCTTGCCAAGCTTAATTATGGTGCTTTTACTTTTCTCAACTTTTTCATCCGCCTTTTTGAGTGTTGGCCTCTTGCTAAATTTTCCAGTTCTTCTGTTGAATTTCATTCTATTGAAATTCTTAGCAAACATAGCCATCATTTGACTCAGAATCTATCTCTTCAACGGTTTTCCCTTTTTTTCTTGAATCTTTGATTTTTACTTCTTTAGATTCTTCCTGTTGTTCTTTCTCAGACTCCATCAAGAGTGCCACAGATTTTGGTTTTCCAGATTTCTTGTTCTTTCTCTGTTGCATCTCTAAATCATATGTCTTGAGTCTGCCATACAATTCTTCTAGAGTTATTTCATCCAAATCTTTGGCTTCCCTTATAGCAGTTGTCTTATTATCCCACTCTTCTGGAAAGGCTCTTAGAAACTTGGTATTTGTGTCTTTAGAATCATATACTTTACCAAGAATAGCCATCTCATTCAAAAGTTTAGTAAACCTATCATACATCTCAGTGATGGTTTCTCCAATTTTTGCCTCAAAATACTCATACTCCTGAATTAGCAGAGACCTTGCATTCTTCTTGACATCCCTGGTTCCTTCACAGTGCACTTTAAGTTTTTTCCACATCTCTTTAGCAGTTTTACATGATATTACACAGTTTGTGAGAACAGAGTCCAAACTGTTAAAGAGAATATTCTTCACTTTTGCCTCCTTGAGAACATTCTCCTTGTCCTCCTTTGACCACTCAGCCTTTGGTTTGTCAACAAAGTGCTCTCCAATAATTTTTTCTTCAACAGTGGTTTGAGGAACAAGCGCCTTGAGGGCACATAAGGTCCATCATGAATTCTTTCAAGATAGTCAGGGTCTGTGGCCTCCAGATGATGCAGCATCTTAATCTTCCAATGGGTGTACTCGTTCCATTTGAGCATAGGAATTTTAGAATTGTCATCTTTGTTTCTAGACATCTTTGATCAATTTTAAACTTTAGGCTCTGATACTAATTGTTTTTTCAGTTACACAAGTAGAAGGGGGGTTGAATACTTGTGTGCTCTTTTTGCCTGATTAAAATCAACTTAATGTAAATTAAAGCTTTGAATTAAGAACAAAGATCACACACAAAGATATGAATGCATACTGTTTGTATTATTGGTGTATGAATACAAACTCTCCTAGGGTGTACACAAACCCTATCAGATTCTCTGTATTTCTCACAGCAACTCTCTTTATCTATATGCTCTCTCAAAAGTTCGACAAAATAAATTAGGTTACATAGAGTGTTTATATAGAGAGCTTCCTATCAACTAATAACAGAAAATCAAATTACAATAGGAATAGAATTCCTAATTATTAGCTAACAGTTTCCTTCTGTAATTCTCCTTCCTTCCCATAGCATATCTGCAATATATTTTCTTTTATCTTCGAAAACTTTCCATTACTATGATCATCTCCCAAATTCAGCTTCACCTTTATAGACTCTATAAATCTCCAGACTCTGATGATCTTCAGTCTCTAACAGACTATAGACTCTGATAGTCTATAGACTCTGATTGAACTCCAGACTCTGATTTACATCCACACTCTGGTTTTGTTTTTTCAGAAAATCTTCTAAGTACAAATACTTTTGATACCTGTACAGAGACTAACTAGACTCTGATTTATATTTACTTGGATCAGAGACTAGAATGACTTGTTCTATTACAGTTATATCTATGCTAAACTCTGTTCTAATATTTTGTACGTCAAAATGAATATATTCCTAACAAACACCATGGCCACGTCCACTCAGAGTCGGTCAACAAGCATTTGGGCTCGGCCTCCTCTCTATGGTTCTCCCTGGTTTGAAGACTCATCCTAAAGAGGGAGAGGGTCTCCCTGGTTTGAAGACTTGTCTTGAGGAGGGAGAGGGTTCTCCCTGGTTTGAAAACTCGTCTTGAGGAGAGAGGGTCTCTCTGGTTAGAAGATTCGTCCTGAGGAGGGAGAGGGTTCTCCCCGGTTTGAAGACTCATCCTGAGGAGGGGGAGGGTCTCCCTGGTTTGAAGACTGGTCTTGAGGAGGGAGAGGGTTCTCAATGGTTTAAAAACTCATCCTGAGGAGGGAGAGGGTTCTCCCCGGTTTGAAGACTCGTCCTGAGGAAGGAGAGGGTCTCCCTGGTTTGAAGACTCATCTTGAGGAGGGAGAGGGTTCTCCCTGGTTTGAAAACTTGTCTTAAGGAGGGAGATGGTTCTCCCTGGTTTGAAGATTCATCCTGAGGAGGGAGAGGGTCTCCCTGGTTTGAAGACTAGACTTGAGGAGGGAGAGGTTTCTCCTTGGTTTGACGTTGGAAACACCTCCTAGGGAGGAGTTGGAGGAGGGTATTGTGGAAGATGCTAGTGATGAAGAATCTGAGGAACAAGCCTTGGCTAAGGTGAAAAAAGGAAAAGCAGCTGTGCCTGAGTCTCTCCCTATTAATGAGTTAGAAGAAAATATTTTTAGTCTTCCCTCCCAGGTCGAAGAGGGAGCGCCCTCAGAAGGGGCTAGGAAAGGTGAGAATTTTGACTTTGACCTGAATCCTCGAATGCCTCTTGTAGTGAAAAAACAGGATCAATAAAAGAAACCTTTGATATTGCCAATTTGTTTTTGAAGGTGGGCACCCGGTTAGGGCGTGCCTTAAGTTGGTAGTTTAACAGGTGAATGGGGGGTACAAGCTCGAGGTCCCAAGATGGAGATATATTTGGAGTGTGCTCAGCGACTTGTGCAAAAATTCAAGGAGGTGCGCCTCCAGCAGATGTCGAGGAAGAATAAGAGTAATGATGATGCCTTGGCCAAATTAGGTTCTCAGGAGAATGCTCATATGTTGGGGGGTGCTTCCATTGGAAATTCAGGAGAAGCCTAGTGTTCCCGAGGTAGAGGCAATGCAGGTGGAGGAAGATGCTCAAGTCCGTGGATGACTCATATTCTAAAATATTTGAAGGAAGGAAATCTCTATATCTTGAAGGAAGATAGCATAAGGATAATTTGAAGGCAATCAATAGAAAATTTTTAGGAAGAAGTAAACTGTTTTAGGATAATGTTATCGACACGCTAAAACTACAGGGTACACATTCTTTTAAAAAATGGAGAAGCATGGTGAATGAAGAAATTCTCTCATATTTTAATATTTCGAGAATTTAGGGGGGTAGTTGTTATGCCCATATTTCTCCTGAATTTGGGTTTCGATGTAGTTGGGCTTCCCCTGGGGTCGACTTCCCCTGGAGTCGGGTTTTCCCTGGAATTGGCCTCTTCCTGGTATTAAATTGGCAAAATGAGGGACTTTCCCTTTTAATGACAAAAACTCGAGAATTATAAATGCCACTAAATTAGATGAAGTAGACTGATTTTAGAGGGATGTAAATGACACTAAAGGAACTTAGCTAAAAAATGACACTGAAGCATAGTGCAAACTAATATTTACTCCTAACAGTTAATCAAGGATAAAGTTTCTCATGTGTGCCTTGGAAAGCTTACCTGAAAGGTTGTTCTTCAATAACTCAATATATCTGAACTCAAGATTATACTTCCCAAAGTCCTTCGGAATGCTGCCAAAAAATCTATTGGACTGAAGGGAAAGTCTGAACAAGCTCTTTAAAGCAGAAATGGAATCCGGAAGTTCTCCATTCAATTGTTATTGTTGAGTTCAAGATACATCAGCTGTGTTAAGTTTCCAATCTTCGGTGGAATAGTTCCACTAAAATTATTGGAACTCAAAATTAAAATTATCAAATTGGTGAGTTTACCAATCTCAGACGGAATAGTTCCACTAAGATGATTGTAGCCCAAAGTAAATTCTTTCAAATTGGTAAGTTTCCCGATCTCAGGTGGAATAGTTCCACTAAGATTATTGGAGTACAAAATTAACTCTTTCAAATTGGTGAGGTTCCCAATTGTACGAGACAATAGCTCACTGGAAAGATAATTAGCAAATAGAAATAGTTGAGATCTGTGTAAGATTTGATAAGGACAAAGGAAGAGGCCTAGTATGATAATTCAAGCTCGGGAGAAATAGTGGACTGATTGTTTCCTAGTTCAAGTGTTCGAAGCTCTCTGAGTTGACCAATAGACGAAGGAATACTTCCTCTAAATGAATAATAAGACAAGTCGAGAACTTGAAAATCACGTAAAACACCTATTTCATCGGGAATATACCGTGAGAATTTGTTTCCCCTTAAATCAAGAGATTTTAGTGGCAATGAAGAGAAATTGAAGTGAGCAAGTGATCCAATGAGTCCCTGAGATGGTAAGTCGAGCACATAAATTGTTGCTGCATTATTGCAAGTAACGCCAGTCCACTTACAAAGACTTTGTAGATTGTTTAGGGACCAATCATTGAGTGAATCAGAAGGTAATATTAAAGTATTCTTCCATTTGACAAGAGCTTCTTCTTGCGTTGTTGGTGATGCTGTTATAGTGAGTGCAAGCATATACATGAAAACAACATGAAATAGTATAACAACAAAAGGCTTGTGAAATATAAACATTTCTTTATATGTTTAGCTGCTTTTGTTTCTTAGTAGGGATCTAGTAAAATATATAATGAGTATCATTGGAGTCAAGCCAATGTTCTCCCATAAAGATATACTCAGAAATGATCCCGCATAAATATAAGGAATCTGTGAATTCTTCTTTTACATTACTCCAATGGAAATACACATAACATTGGGGATTATATAAAAACCGGATATCAAAATAATTGTAGAACTACCAAAGCTGATTTCAGTTCCCTGGTTATGAAATGACTATGATGCTGATCCATTCTCTTTCAATTATACACAGTCAAAATTAAATAACTGTGCAAAAGAATAAATTAGTTGCTCCTCAATTACTTCTTCAATTGGAAGCTCAATGTTTGCTTCTCTTCTCAAAGATGTAACTTCTTTATCTGCAATTCCACAAGGCACTATATGTTTAAAATAATTTAGATCAGGATTTATGTTGAATGCCAACCCATGAGAGGTGATTCCTGAAGAAATCCTAACGCCAATTGCTCCAATTTTTCTCTCCCCAACCCACACCCCGGTCTCACATTTTCGTCCAGGACGAGCCTGGACACCATAAATAGAAGCCAAATTGATCATAGTTAACTCAAGTTTCTCCACATAATTTCTAGCACCAAGTCCAATATGCCGCAAGGAAATAATGGGATACAAAATGGCTTGGCTAGGGCCGTGATAAGTAATATCCCCTCCCCTTTGTGTATAATGAAGTTCTGCTCCCATAGTTTTTAGTTCATCCTTGGGAACTAGTAAGTTGTGATCAGTTCGCCGTTTTCCAAGGGTATATGTAGGTGGGTGCTGTAGGGACAACAAAGTATCAGAGATCCTACAGGCCTTCCTATCAGATGTCAGCTTCTCCTGCAGTTTAAGTGCATCCAAGTAATTCATGGTGCCCATCCTCAACACCTCAAGTTTCCGTGAAATTCTCATTCCCTGCATATCCATAGATTCCAATACAATCATATGGGTAGCGAACACATGACAACAAACGTATCTATGTTACAAGCATTACTACTGTCAGTAGTTAATTAACTAGGCAAAGATAGTCCAGAAAAGTGTTCAACTAACGCAGCTTTCTACAGTCACAAGACTCTATATGAACACAAATTCCCAACAAATTAAAAACTAACATCAGCTTTTTCCTCTCTATGACATAGAGTTTCCATCTCTCTAATTTCCCGGTAATTACCTCCATTCTTCTTCTCTAACTACCCCATCCCAATACTTATCTACATACACTTGTACTCGATAAGAAAAAAACCCTCGATTACATTTCCTTCTCAATGTAAAAACACTACAATAGGGTTCCCATGTTTCTCGTCCAAGTTTTCATAATCGTCACCCATTTCCATCCCAAGTCAACATATCACATACAAAAACAAAAGTTGATATGTATATATTTGTGTATATGATTCATAAGTACGGACAAAACTATAACACATGAACATGTAATTAGCTACTACCCAAGAAAGAGTAGAGACCAACCATTATCTCTTTCTTTATTGTGACATTAAATCAAACAAATTAAACACAAAATTAAGAAGCTATAAACACAAAATGATCGAAAATAATACATAAGCAGGTCCAATATTAACAGAGCTAAATTTGATAAAACTGTAAACAAGGTTGAGTTACTAACCTGACCAACAATAATGGAGTATCAGAAATTATGATACGAGATATGGGGATCAGATAGATATGTCTCCAGAGTCCAGTCTCTTATTTATTTGTCTTTTTTACTTTTTTAAATTAAAAAAATCGCCTCCTCTCACATCCACTTGTTTCGTTTTACCTAATAGTCTTCTTTAGATTTTTATAAAATACTCTTTTTACTTCAAAGTTTATATTTTTAAAGTATAATTTATGATTATTTTTTTATAAATTATCCCTATTTAATATAATTATCTTTTCCTTTTGTTTTATTAACAAGGACATAAAATTAAAATGAAAATCATATTTGTGTATTATAGTGTACTAATAATTATGTCTTATATGCACCATGCTAATAATTCTTCTTTAGAGTTTTATGAAAAATTCATCTTACTTGATATTTTATATTTTTAAAGTATAATTTATGATTAAATTTTTATAAATTATCCCTATTTAATATAATTTTCTTTTCTTTTTGTATTATGTTAGGTCCGTAAGGATGGAGACAAACAAATATATATAATATAGCCGAAGCAACAGAATATATAAATGTGAGTCGGGGTAAGTCGCTTCGTGAGAACGTTGTGTGTGAACGTGTATGCAGTAAATTAAGTGTGTATGCTAAAGTAAAGTACGTTATGTAAAACGTATGAATGCAAGTACTTTAAAGTAGATATGCTAAAATAAATTGTGATATATAAAGCGTATGAATGCAATGCAAGCACTTAAAGTAAATATATATATAATATATATAGGGATATATAAGGTCAAGATATAGACCAAATATATTTGACTTGAATGAGATCAAGTACGTTTTCTAACTACTTTATTTATTTTTGTTCGATATATAAGGCCGGAGTATATGATCTAAACTAATGGCCGAATATATTGACTTGACTTATGTCAAGCTCGTTTTAGAAATCAAGTTGTTTATAAGGCCTAGAGCAACAATTAAGTTGGCCTTTAAAACAAACTCGAAATAAACCACTAAGATTCAACGAGGATGTTTCGTTTATGTCGTACCTCGACTTATACGAATAGTGTCTAACTCGGAATCTAGGTTGGCTTCTTTCACTTAATAATTCAAACAAGGAGTACTTTTGTTTATGTCTTAATATATAGACTTATACAAAAATTCTCAACTCAAAATTAAAGTGAGATTAAACTTTACAAATATTCTACGAGAGAGTTTTGTTTATATCTCTAAATAATATATGAGATTTATACAAATATTCTAATCTCGGAATATAAGTTAGTTTATGCCTCTTTTTATTTCAAACAAGGAGATGTTCGTTTATGTCTTATAATGTAGACTTATACGAATATTATCTCAACTCAGAAATAAAATGGCTAACTTGCAAATATTCAACAAGGAGTCCTTTTGTTTATGTCCTATATAAGACTTATACAAATCGGTCTCTACTCAGAATAAAAGCTAGTTTAATTACCAAATTCAACAAGGAGTCCTTTTGTTTATACCTCTATATGAGATTTATACAAATCGGTCTCTACTCGGAACTTAAGTAACTTGGAATCGTTATTAATCTCGGATGTGTAAGCCAAGGATATGAACAACTAATTTGGGATAGTAAGAGATGAAAAGAAGGCTCCTCCAAATACCAACACAATCTATATATACTAAGAGAGAACAAACAATTAAAGCTCGTGTATATATAAATCGTAAACAAAGCTAACTATTTATTTAAGCTAAAAATCGAACCAAGCTAATCAATTTAAATAAATAGAGCCAAATTATATATATATCAAATAGACAAGAAATAACTAACTTATGACCCTTGTGCTCTTGTTAGAGACAAAAATATTTCTTTCGAAATCAAGGGATAAGAGTTAGGTTCGGGTTCAAGCTTTTGTGTGTGTATACAAAAATCAAGCAAGCAAGATACACACACTACTAGACATGAACTAAGCTACTGATATAAATATATAAAATTATATAACCAACTTGTAACCCTTGAGATCTAGAGAGAAATCAAGAGAAAAAGCTAGTTGGAAGCTAAAACACACAAAAAGTAGTTGCCGGAAAATCACCGGAATATGATCTTTTGGTATAACTTTGGGAGCAACTAAACAAGTCTAAGGGAAGTAGATATATGGTCTTTGGGTAGCCTAAAGGGACTTGTATGATTGGTGTGTGATTAGTGCAAGTATATGGGTTTTTAAGCTTGAAAGGGGTAAGATCTATGAAAGAACTAAGCTTAAAGGGTAAGAACTCTTGTAGATGAAAACCTTCTGATCTTGAGAGCTTCTTTGGAGTGAAATATGCAGCATATACTTGGCACTAAATGGCTTAAGAAATGGTGTGGGGGGAGGGCTTTATTTATAGGCCAAAAATGATGCATTTTTGATTTATTTTAAAAGGGGACAAGGAGACAAGGGTTTACATGGAGCAAGGAGAGCCACAACAATTCAAATTAAAGTTGAATCAGCTGAAAGAGGCCACATAGGTGCTTGGAAAAATGTGTGTACCTTAATCAGTAAAATATTTAAGCTAATAAACATGAAACTGAATGATACGTTGGAAATATGACGTTTTTCAAAATATGCTCCAAAAATTATGAAAATTTGGGAACCATCTGGGAATAATCCCAATAGGTCATGTTCAAAATTCTACTCAATTTGGAGTTGACCTTCATTGACTTTTAATTGACCGAACAACCAATAACGTAATCGGGAATACAGGCCAAACATAAAAGTCACCCAAAAATTATGAAAAAAATCCTAAAATTATTTTTCAACATTCTAATGACATTACCCAAGTTTCAAGTCATTTGGAAATGTTTAGATACCACTTTGAGAAAAAGATCGTTTTGGTGCCCCTATAGCCCGAAACAATACTCGATAGCCGTTTGTCGGAACTTGTCAACGTTTGGACTAAAGTTTTGACTCAAAACATATTCAAATATAATATTCCCAAAATAATAATGACTATAAAGTCCAAGAAATATTTAATTTGAATTAAAATACAAATTATCCAAAGAAATAGGACAATTCAGGGCTTCCGGGATAAAATCTGTATTTTATATCTAGGCAGAACTTTGTTGAAGATAAATTGAACAAATATATTTAGAAAATATATTGAAAATGTATTCCCTTGAAAACCTTTAAAAACAAACACTCTTTTGAATGGATAACACATTTTCTGACTCGTAAAAGCAGTGTTAAAATACTGTATTTGTTCATCTTCAGTCTATACCTCAAAATATAACATATATAAATTAGAATTGATTTTATCATTATTTTGATAAATCTTATCTAAATATATGTAGAGAGAAAATCATTTAGTTTTGTTTATAAAAGCAGTTTGACCCAATTTGACTTTCTTCTCGTTGATTGTCACTTCGAATAACCTAGGGGAGGATTACTATATTAATTAGTAACTTCCTAATGCTAATTTAATTTACACTTATCATTAAGACAAAATAATCAAAACCTAATCCATAAGACTGTATCTCACAATCTTCCCCTTTTTGATATTTTGTCGAAACATTTTAGTGTAAAATTAAATATATGTGTGACAGTCCTAAACTTCCCCTACGTGTATGCAACTATCTAATTTATGCATTTTTAGATTATTAAAAACTAATTAACACTTCCCCTACAGTGTTGAAAATCTTTCTTGATTTTAAATGCATAGTAGATAGATAAACAAAATATTATGCAGCAGTTAGGATGCACACAGAAAAATTGAGTATATATACCCTTTGATAAGTGAACACTTATCATTATTCCAGTTTCAGCTTGTATACTCCAATTTCCAAAAACAATTTGCTGTATGCCTTCCATTTGATAAGAATTTTTAATTCTGTATCAATTTTCAATTCCTTATAAGCTACAAAATATTGGTAGATTAGAATTCTATTATTGAATAAAATTCTATCTAAATTACACTTCACTCCCCTTCCCATTGATGTTAAGCATATTCATTTTAACTCTCTTCCCATTTATTATTACCCAATCATTAATAAGCATATCATTCATATTCATTTTACACTCTCTTCCCCTTGTTGAGATTGAATATCAAAAATACATTTATAAGTAGAAATCTAATTTTCAAAGATAATTATTTTTCGAAAGCTTAATTAAATTTCTAACTTAAAAATCTGAGGCGATAGAGTATAAAAACTTCCCTTTAGAATTTATTCAACTGTGAATAAATTTACGGACTTGAATATGGAGGTTGGTTTCAAGTATAGAGTTTGAATTCTTCTCCTGTTACCCTTGATAATTCGAATTATCTGTTCCTGGTTACCATGAATTAAAAAATACTAGGAGCAAGTTTTAAATTCATAACCCTGTTTATCAAACAAATGAGTAGTAAATATAATAAAACAGTTTGCTAGTGATTCAATATTAACTGAATTAGCAGTTAATATAGTGACTAGCACCAAAACGCCATATTAAATCCTGCAGCAGTTTAAAAGAAGAACACTTATCAAATTTCAAATGGGGATGGGGGGGGGGGTTCTCAGCAATAAGTTAAACAATATCACTATCAATGTATACTGCTGTAGTATGGACAGATCTTAAGCATACATACACATTTTTAGAATTTGTACTAACCGAGAAGAATGTTGTCTTAACTTCAGCACATTTCTAACTAAATACTAAGCAACTAACAATTGTAATCAGGATATGTCTTGTGTACCTGCAAGTTACTGTGTTAGTAAGGGATCAAACAAAAATAAGCATATAAAATGAGATGACAACTGCTGCTGAAAATAATTCATTCATTTCAAATACTGCTTCAACTGATCAAACACAAACTTAGAGTATTGCTAACATGACCTAGTACTACTTAGACTAAAGGTCATCCTACATACTCACTGCCTCTAAACAACTGCAGCAAAAGGAGGCACACAACCAACAAAAGCATAGCAGACAACAATCAACAATCACAAGACAACATACATAATTAGACAAACAAGCAGACAGACCACCACAAAAGTGTTCCAACTTCTAAAGAAACTAGAAATCAGATGTCAAGAGGCTTATGCCACGTTTTCAAACTCAGATTTCTCTGGGATTGCATCATTGACAGCATCTGTGTCCATATCCTTCACTTCATCAACAATTACTGGCCCTTCAGTACCTAATGCCATCACAGGTTGGTCATCATGTGGTTCTTCCATAAGGGGTAGAAAGGGGATGTCCATTAAACCTAGTTGGGTTGTTATCAGTTGGGACAATCCATCCTCAAGTCTACCAACCCTAGACACTGAGTTTCCAAGAATTGAAATTAGTACACCTATCTTTATTTCAGTTGATTCAAGCTTTTCAGACAAAGCTTTGACATCAGTTTGAAGAAGTTTATACAAGGCTTCAAGGTTGGCATGACTTTCTTGAAGGTTCAAGAGTTATTTTTCAAGGGTTGTTATTGAAGCAAGGTTAGGAATGACAGGGTTAGAGTTAGGAATGGCAAGAATGACAGGAACTACAGCATCATTAGTGTTAAGATTGATCACTAAAGGTGGTGGAGGCCCTGAGAATCCAGGAAGGGGTATGACTGTCCTTATAGCCCTATCAAAAATGGTGCTTGCAACTTGAAAATGAGGCAACTGATTGACATTGAGCTTGAAATACTCAAAGACTTTGGTTAGGAGTAGTCCATAGAGCATAAATCCATTGTTATTCCCTTTAAGTACACTAAGTTAATAGAAGGGGGGGTTGAATGCAAACTTAAGAATTAAATAAAATTCTTGCGGATTTAAGTTTGTTCAAAAGATTGGTTAAGTGTTTAGGCAAATATAAATGAAAGATGAAACTGGAAGATTTAAAAGCAAATTAAAAAGAAAACAATCGTTTAAAATTACTAGTGGATTCGTTTTTCCACTAGTGTATTTTTTCTTTCTAATAATCTTGGTAAAATTACCAAGCTGCGTATAAGAGTGTTTTTGGAACTAAGAAAAGCACTACAAATTCTGCCTATACTTCTACTGTGCTTTTTCTTGAGTTCTTGATTTTTCACTTGTTACAATAGACTACAAACCACTATATAGTAGTTTTCTTCTACTTCTATTTTCTATCGACAGATAACATTATAAAATACAGTTTACAATGTTTACATGAAAATAGAAATTAGCTTCTTTCACAGTCTTCACTGCAATTTGACTTGTCATGGAAGTATCTTTGTCTTGATCCATTCCTTGAAGACTGTGTTGCTTTGAAAGACTTCACAATCTTGACAAGACTGTCTTCTATTGATTCAGTTTCTGCAAAGTTCCCATTCCTTTTGTCTTTAACTAAATTGGGAAACCTTAATCAACTGATAATTGTTGTTAAGCTTATTAGTTGATTCTCCTTTGCTCATCCATCGATGGATAGGATATCCATTGATCAATTGATGTATCGATGGATAGTTGAGTTATCCATCGACTCCTTATCCATTGATGGTCCTTTATCCGTTGATTGACGTCTATCCGTTAATTGCCTTTATCCGTTGAGTAGTGTCTTTATCCGTTGACTTCAATATCAGTTGATCACTTCATTTGAGAGAATTCTAACTTAGAATATTTACAGTTGATCAGTCATTCTTCACATCCGTTGAGAAGCTATAAATTGAAGTCAATATTTATCAGTCGAACACTTCTCAGCATCCATCGAGGCAATACAATCAATTGATAATGAAACATAAATCAAGTGTTACAATCCAGTATATCAGTTGATTAAACGAGCTTCAACTGATAACTGGTTTCCTAATCAATGGATATTTATAAGTCACATATCCATCGACTAGTTATAAATTGAATTTAAAATCACTATTGAAATTCTAAGTAATTTGTTATCATCAAATCTCACAATTCCTAACAATCTCCCCCTATTTATGAATATGTGAAACATGCATAAATCTCTACAGTTGATAATAACAAAACTTCTAAACATTTTCTTTCTAGCATGAATTACAATATTGAGAAAAGAGATTTTAATACAAAGTGATCAAATACCAGTAGTAGATGAAATCTGATAACTTTGATGTAGAGTCTGAATCATCTATCTTCTCCTCCTTCTTGACTCATTCATCTTGTCTTCATTCTCCTTCATCTTTCTGAACAGGGATCCTTTCAGAATCTTCTCATCTTCAACCCTGTAGTCCAGTTGGCTTGCTAGATGGTTCAGTTCCAGATTTGGCAGTTTGTCTATTTCTTGACAAATATCAATGCATTTTTCCCTGCCTTCCATGTCCCTGTAAATCATCATGTAGAATGGCTCATGTAGTACCTTCGTTCCTTCAGGGTTCCAAATCTTGATCCTGTCATCCCTTTCTTCTTGAATGGGTGCCTCCCTCATCTCCTTCATTCTCTCAAGTATGGCTCTTCCTAGTTCTTCAGTTAGAAAATAACCCATGTTGAGCAAGGTGTATATTTTCCTCAAAGTGCAGTAGTTTTGCTCCATAACTTGATTGAATGTGAATGTTGACTGTGATCCATCTTCATAGTTGATGTGAAGTAGATCAACATCCCTTCTTCTTTGTCCTTTCACTGCATTCATTCCTTCAATCTTGATAGGCACAAAGTTTTCAAGTTTTGATTTGAACACCTCTATTTCCTTGGGTTGACCACTCCCAGACACTTTACTGCCCAACTCCTTTGGCTTCTCTTCCATCCTTATTTCTTCATCAACACCAAGCTTCCTTTTCACTCCAGAGGGTTTTGGTTCATCTGCAGGCTTGTTTGCTCTTCTTTTCATTCTTGGCCTCCTTTCACCTTCCCTTCTCCTAGCTTCTCTAATTAGCCTATCTTCTTCATCAAATTGTTTTTGAAGTTGAATGGCTAATTCTTCTTGTGACTTGTCTTGATGATCCCTTTCCTTCCTACCAACATCTATTGCTTTGCCTAACAGCTTCTCACCTCCCCCTGTGATAGACTTCTCCTTCTTCTTGCCATCTTCAATTAACTTTCCTTTTCCTTTGCTATCACTAGGTTGAGAGCTACTGCTTTCATTTACCCTTATGTCTCCCTTCTTCACTGCTTCAAGAATTTCAGGCATTAGGGCAATTGGCTCTTGTGCATCAATCTTCTTATTCTTGTTGACAATTGAGTCAAATTGCCTCACAATTGTCTGAGCCAATGTCCTCTTTGGATCTTGCTTTTGCAGGACATGTTCTGTGTCCTTGATCACAGCTTCAACTTCTTCACCTCTTCTCATTTCCTTCTCCCCCTTTTTGTTATCAGCAACAGGCTCTTTTGCCAAGGATTGAGAAAAGATAGGGGACTCCAAAAGACAGCTCATGAGTTTGATTTGAGTGACCTGATTCTTCAAAATTTGGTCCATCTTCAGCTCCATAGTAGACATTCTCTTTTCCAATTCCACCACTTTGTCCTTGGCTGTATGCTGAGTGTCAAGCCTTTGCTTGATTCTTGACATCATGGTGAGACTGAGTCTTGAGTCTATGGTAGTGTCAAAATGCATCCTGGCACTAACAATGTCTTCCTTGATCTTTTTCAATTCATGCCTAGACCCAGTGACCTGCATCTTTTGAAGTTTCAGGCTGTCTTTGTAGAAGTTCAGAATCCTTCTGTGAACAGGGTCCTCTACACCAGTTTCAGCCATGGACCTCCTGTAGTGTGAAATTATGGCTTTTTCAGTATCAGCCAGGCTAACTTCATCACTTGTCATTTCTGGTGCCAGCATCTCATCATCAGAATCTGAGTGGTCTTCAAAGTCTTCTGGATGCATGTGAGACACATCATCAGGCTGGCTTGCTAATTGCTCTTTGCCACTCCTGAATTGTTCTTCTGTTGGCACCAATCCTAGCATCTGCTCAGCCTCTTGATTTGTGGCTGCTGCCATTCTTTGGTAGTGAGGATCCTTATGAGTGAATGTATCAGCATCAATTAGTCAACCTCATCATCCACCTCCATGTGGGCATCTGCAACTCCTGCAGGAACTCCAGATTCTCCTTCACCTCTAGCTCCCCCTAACTCCAACCCCAACTCCTGGGTGAGTTCAGCTGCAACCTGCTCAGTTTTAGAAGTTGGTGCTTCAATAGATTTCTCTCTATTCTTTTCTCTCTCACTCTCTTCTCTCTGTTTTTGCATCAGGATCTCATCCTGGATTCTCACCTCTCCCTTACCATTCTCTCCTTTTGCATCACCTACTAAGGTGGAACTCTATTTGCTCACACCCTCTCCTTTTGCCACCTCAGAAGAAATTGAGGGCCCCTCATTCACACTCTCTCCTTTTGCCAAGGTATGTAAACCTTGCCTCTCACTCACCTCACCCACTCCACTCAAACCTAGAAGAGTATTTGCTACTTCAACTGTAGAATCAAGGAGTGAAATGTCAGTTGAAGTATCAATCGATGGATGTGAAATGGTGATCGATCGATAAGGAATATCCATCGATTGATGAATATCTGTCGAAGTGAGCTCGTCGATGGATGTAAGGATATCCATCGATGGAAGAGTGGAAATCGATGGATGTTGAATATTATCAATTGATGTTGAAATATCCATCGATTTAGAAGTTTGATGAGAAACATCCTGCTCAACCAAGGTGTTAACCTTTTGTGGTGAGTCAGGTGAGAGTGTTGGCTCCACCCTGAGTTGCAAAGAAGGTGAATTTGAAACAGTAAAATTGTCAATCATTACTATTTCTGAAGAAAGAGATTTAGATGGTGATTTAGGAGATGGAATAGAAAGAAGAAAGTTCTGAGACACATCAAAAGAAGAAGCTGAAGGCTCCACCAAATTTTCATTTGGTTTTGCAGGTGTGTGAGTTCCCTGTGCATTGCTATTTTCCTTCTTTCTTCTTTTATAGGGCTGAACTACCTTGTGTCCCTCCCCCCCCATCAGTTGGTCCTGGTTGAGACTTATTTTCAATAGCTGCACCTTGTTGAGAAGGTACAACTAGGGATGTGTTTATGTTCTTTATCACAGCATCAATCTTTTGAGAGATTGGGCTGGTGGCTGGCTGGACTCTCTCACCCTCTCCTTCCTTATTCTTCTGGCTTTCTTGATGTTGGCCAGTTCCCTCACCCTTGTCAACCACCTTCACACTCTCCTCAGTGGTTTTTCTTTTCTTGAATTTTACAACAGTAGTCTTTTGAGAAACTACTGAGGTGGTTTGTTTAGATTTGGATTTTGATGGTTGTGCAACTTGGGTAGGAGGGATGGGGGCAGTTCCAACTCCCTCCATTGTTGCAGAAGGAAAAGAAGTAGGTATTGCTACCTGAGGATTAAGAAGGTTGTGAGTTTGGAGATATACCTGTACAAAATGAGGATAGGTGAGGCACAACCTACTTTGTAAGTTGATTCTCACCAGATCCTTGAAGATCCTTTTGTTTTCAGTCCATGCTTCCATTGTCTCCATTTCACCTGTGATCTCATATTCTCCAATGGAGGCATTAATCAACAGCATAAAAAATCTAGCAAAAAAGATGTTATTTTTCCTAGATGCTCTGTTTCCTAATTTAGCAGTTAATTCATTTAGGAGTAATGTACTAAAATCAAAGTACTTATCGAATAGGATTGAATAAGCAATTTCTTGCATACTTGTGGTGATTGCATCAAAATTACTTATCTTTCCAGAAAATACTTTAATAATAGCATCAAAGAAATAACTCCATTCTTTTCTAAGATTTTTCCTAACAATTTCACCTAAGTTGTCTTCATTTTTAGCATAATTGACAGAGACTAGCATATCCCTAATTTCTGACTCAGTTGGAGAATTTTCACAGTTATTACTATGAATATCTAGACATGCTGAGATAGAATCACTAGATATGGTGTAAGAATTACCTTTGCAGGTATAAGAGATTACCTTACCATCCTGTGATACATGTGCAGAGTTCCACAGCTCCTCAACTAACGAGCACACGATGGTGGGTGCTTCACTGAGAGCTTTGGATACCTTGCATTCTCCCAAGAACCTCATCAATGGATGAAAGTTAGCAGGAGCATCATCTACTGTCAGACATGCTGTGAAGCTGTTTTGCTCATAGATGAAACCAGTTGAAGAAGTAATCTTCTTTTGGGGTGCCATTGCTGCTCTTGAAGAGATTAAAGAAAGAAACTCAAAGAAAAAATGAGAAATCGCCTTAGGGTTCTTTAGAGAGAAGACAGAGAAACAGAGTTTAGACAGAAAAATTAAAATAGCAAGTTAGAATGAAATGTTAAATAAAATTGCTATTTATATTTTTGGAATTAAAATGACTTGAATAGTCAGTTTAATTAAGAATATAACCGTTGAATGATAAAAAGAATTAAGATAAATTACTTTAAGAGTCAATCGATTGATATATATAACTGGGTATATGTATCTGTTGGCAATTAAAGTAAATAATCAACGGCTATTCTTTGATCGATGGATGTAAAAGAAACTGTAGAAATTCTATTACCATCGATGGGTAATTACATCCATTGACTCAGAATTATTAATTTATCGATCGATAAATAATTACCAGAGTAATTATCTGTCGATAGATAAATATCCATCGATAGATGTATATTTTATCAGTTGATTAAATATATCCATCGATAGCTGTCAACTGTCCATTGATGATTAACACAATTATCAGTTGATCACTTTGTTTCAACCGATAATTGTGAACAATGGCTAAAAATAAATAACAACTTGGCATACACCTAAGATTGAGAAAAATTAAGCATACCTAGCTCACAGACTAATCTATTAAAGGTAGATTCATCCAATGGCTTGGTAAAAATGTCTGCAAGTTGTTGTTCACTAGGGACAAAATGTAATTCAACTGTACCATTCATTACATGTTCCCTAATGAAGTGATACCTTATGTCAATGTGTTTGGTTCTGGAATGTTGTACTGGATTTTCTGTTATTGCAATTACTCTTGTATTATCACAGAAAATAGGAATCTTGTTCATGTTGAACCCATAATCAAATAGCTGATTCCTCATCCATAATATTTGTGCACAGCAACTTCCAGCAGCAATGTACTCAGCTTCTGCAGTTGAAGTTGATACTGAGTGTTGCTTCTTGCTAAACCATGACACAAGTTTGTTTCCTAGAAATTGACAGGTGCCTGTTGTACTTTCCTGTCAATTCTGCAACCTGCATAGTCTGCATCTGAATAACCAATTAGATCAAATCCAGATTCTCTAGGGTACCAAATTCCAAGATTTGGTGTTCCTTTGAGATATCTGAAAATTCTTTTTATTGCAATCAAATGAGACTCTCTAGGATCAGCCTGAAATATAGCACATAAACATGTAGCAAACATTATATCTGGCCTACTTGCAGTTAAATATAATAATGAGCCAACCATGCCCCTATAACTTGAGATGTCTACCTTAGCTTCCTTGGTATTCAATTCAAGTTTAGTTGCAGTGGCCATGGGAGTTTTTGCAGATTTGCATTCATTCAAATCAAATTTCTTTAGTAAATCAGAAATGTATTTAGTTTGATTTATGAAAATACCATTTTTAACTTGTTTGACTTGCAAACCAAGAAAATAGGTTAGTTCTCCCATCATGCTCATTTCATATTTACTTTGCATTAGTTTGGCAAACTTTTTGCAAAACTCCTCATTAGTTGAGCCAAATATAATGTCATCTATATAGATTTGAACAAGAATAATTGAGCCATTGACATTTCTACAAAATAGATTTTTATCAACAGTACCTCTTGTGAAGTGATTCTCAATGAGAAACTGAGATAAAGTGTCATACCAGGCCCTTGGTGCTTGTTTCAAGCCATAGAGTGCTTTGAGTAGATAGTAGACAAAGTCAGGGAAATTTGGATCTTCAAAACCAGGGGGTTGTTCCACATAGACTTCCTCTTCTAAAATACCATTCAAGAATGCACTCTTCACATCCATTTGGTAGACCTTGAAATCAGCATGTGCAGCATAAGCTAGAAAGATTCTGATTGCTTCCAGCCTTACAACTGGTGCAAATGTTTCATCAAAATCAATTCCTTCTTCTTGCGAGTACCCCTTTGCTACAAGCCTTGCTTTATTTCTAGTCACAGTACCAGTTTCATCCATTTTGTTTCTGAATACCCATTTTGTACCAATTACTGATCTATCTTTTGGTTTGGGCACCAGCTTCCATACTTTATTCCTTTCAAATTGATTGAGTTCCTCTTGCATAGCTAGAATCCAATCAGGATCCTTGAGAGCTTCTTCAACTCTTTTAGGTTCTTCTTGAGAAAGGAAGCTGCTATACAGACACTCATTTTGAGTAGCACTTCTTGTTTTGACTCCGTCTTCTGCATTTACAATGATCAATTCAAATGGATGACTTCTTGTCCATTTTCTTTGGGGAGGCAAGTTTTGCCTTCCTGATGAAGAAGCTTCACTGTCATTATTGTTGTACTCATGTTGGTTTAAACTAGAAGATTGATTTTGAAACACTCCCCCTGAGTTGGATACTCTAGCTGTAGAGTGTTGATTATCCATCGAAGGATTATCAGTTGATGCATTATCAGTCGATGGATGTTTGTCAACTGATAAATTATCCATTGATGCAATTGTTGGGACAATCAAATCATGATGCTGCGTTTTATGATATGAAAACGAACGAGTTTGAATAGAAAATTAACCTTAATCGCTACGGCGCAAGTGATTCAAATCCACGTCTTCTACTGTATTCCCGTATTCACCTTGAGCGAAGTGTGACCTTCGATCCTCCCAAGGTTGCCTCCCTTCTAGCTTTGAGATCTTGGAACCCTAGTTCTTGGTTGCCTCCTTGAACGGCTGCTCACAAAAACCCTGGTTTTTCCAACTCTTAGCTAGAAGAGAATAAGATGAATATATAGGCTACAGTAGGGATCCTGGATAATTAGGTCGGGCCTTCCAATGACATTCTGGGTCAAGCCCAATGTCATTAAATATTAATTCAATCCACTAAAGAATTAATATTTGCACTACCTCTCCTAATGCCGTAATTTAATTATTTAATTCGGCTCCAATATTATTTGCTTATTAAATTCCCCATGTTTAAGATATCGAATGTCCATTAATTAAATTAATTTCTGATAATTAATTTAATCAATATCTTTTATCCTTGATCATCCACTCAACCTTATAATTATGCAAGAACAAATCTGCCTGCAGGACTAAAGCATAATTATCTTTATGAGCTTTCAAGAGGACATCATCACCCGAATATTTTCGGACACGGTTTCCTTTTATAGTCAATATCCCACTCTGTATGCAATGTCATTGTCCAAAACATAATATTGTGATTAACAAAAAATCACATCACATATGAATCAAAACATGTGCATTGCATACAAGTGTCAATCACTGTATCCGGATTAAGAACCTAAGCAATAATAATATTATAGAATCTTAGTTCTTCTTTATTATCAGAATAGAAGAACAATTCTAATATTTTAATCCCGTTCAATATACACAAAGCATACAAGTATTACTCAATAATCAAGATAGATTATTTCCAAATAATACTTCAGTCATTCCAGTGGTTTATTTAACTCCACTTAAACTGTGAACATTTATTATATTATATATAGACACTGACAATCTAATCTTCTGTTATCCCATTTGATACTAGATTATCCACAATATATAATATACAAACAGTGTTAAAATACGCATTCAAGATTCTCAATAAAAAAAGGACAATGTCATATACTTCAAACGAATAGTTCAGTATACTCCCTAATTACCTGATTGCTAGAAGAACTCATGCAAATTATACAACTCATTAGACATTTCAGTAATAGTAATATTTCATTCATCTTTGGACAACTCAGATAGATTTGTTGAAATTACCTGATTGCTAGAAGAACTAGCTTCTTGGTCATCATGGTTGGCCATAAGTGCAAGGTTGATGAATTCCTCTTCTTCAGAATCATCCTCAACAGCCCAGTCCTTTTCTTCTGTCACAAAAGCCTTCTCCTTTTGTCTTAGAAAATCAAAGTACTTCTTTTTATAGTCAATCCCATCATTGTACTTTGATTTTCTCTCTACTTTTGGCTTTCTGCATTCACTTGAAAAGTGACCAGCCGATCCACAGTTGAAGCATTTAAATTGAGTCCTGTCAACCAGATTTTTGCTTGGTTGATTATCTCTTTTGAACTGGGATCTAGGCCTTTGCATAGGATTCCTCTTGAACTTGAGTTTTGAAGATTTTCTTGATAGAAAAGCAAGATGCTCATCTATTTCATCCAATTCATCCCTTGTGTATGATTCATCATCTTCAACTATTTCTTTTCTTTTGCTAGCTAAAGATTCATCATGTCTACCACCTGTAGCTTTTCCATGATCCTCTTTCTTCCCTTCTTTAACAACAACATCTTCACAGGGTTCTGCAACTTGCTTGTCCTTGACCACCAGGGCAATAGACTTTTCCTTCTTCTGACTTTTCTCAATCTCTTTATCTTGCTGTAGTTCCAATTCATATGTCTTCAGGATTCCATACAGCTTGTCAAGAGTGTATTCTTTGAAGTCAGGAGATTGTCTTATAGAGACAGTCATAGGTTTCCACTCCTTGGGTAAGGACCTTAAGAATTTGAGATTGGTATCCTCAACAGTACTCTCCCATATAGTTTTAGCTCATTCAAAAGCTTTTGAAACCTACTATATGTGTCATTGATTGCTTCACCACTCTTGAAGTGAAAGGCCTCATATTTCTGAATCAAGAGTTGCATCTTGTTCTTTCTTACCTGCTCAGTGCCTTCACATAGAGTTTGGAGAGTATCCCAGACTTCCTTGGAGGTTGTACAGTTGATAACATTGTCAAACATATCCTTGTCAAGACCATTAAACAAAATGTTCATAGCCTTTTTATCCTTATGTACTTCCTTCTCATCTTCATCTGTGAATTCACTCACAGACTTTGGAATTAGTTTGTCTGGTGCCTGAGTACCATCTGCATTCACACTTGTGACTAACTTCATAGGCACGTGTGGACCTTTCTCTATGCAGTTGACATAGGAAGTATCAATGGATAGCAGATGCAAGTGCATTTTGACTTTCTAGGGAAGATACTCATCTTTTTCCAGAACTGGAATCTTTACTCCTATGTCTTTGTTACCCATACTTAATGTACTTTAGATCTTAACTTTCTGTATGTTGAAAGCAGGCTCTGATACCAATTGTTATTCCCTTTAAGTACACTAAGTTTGTAGAAGGGGGGGGGTTGAATGCAAACTTAAGAATTAAATAAAATTCTTGCGGATTTAAGTTTGTTCAAAAGATTGGTTAAGTGTTTAGGCAAATATAAATGAAAGATGAAACTGGAAGATTTAAAAGCAAATTAAAAAGAAAACAATCGTTTAAAATTACTAGTGGATTGGTTTTTCCATTAGTGTATTTTTGCTTTCTAATAATCTTGGTAAACTTACCAAGCTGCATACAAGAGTGTTTTTGGAACTAAGAAAAGCACTACAAATTCTGCCTATACTTCTACTGTGCTTTTTCTTGAGTTCTTGATTTTTCACTTACTTGTTACAATAGACTACAAACCACTATATAGTAGTTTTCTTCTACTTCTATTTTCTATCGACATATAACATTATAAAATACAGTTTACAATGTTTACATGAAAATAGAAATTAGTTTCTTTCACAGTCTTCACTGCAATTTGACTTGTCATGGAAGTATCTTTGTCTTGATCCATTCCTTGAAGACTGTGTTGCTTTGAAAGACTTCACAATCCTGACAGGACTGTCTTCCATTGATTCAGTTTCTGCAAAGTTCCCATTCCTTTTGTCTTTAACTAAATTGGGAAACCTTAATCAACTGATAATTGTTGTTAAGCTTATCAGTTGATTCTTCTTTGCTCATCCATCGATGGATAGGATATCCATTGATCAATTGATGTATCGATGGATAGTTGAGTTATCCATCGACTCCTTATCCATTGATGGTCCTTTATCCGTTGATTGGCGTCTATCCGTTGATTGCCTTTATCCGTTGACTTCAATATCAGTTGATCACTTCATTTGAGAGAATTCTGACTTAGAATATTTACAGTTGATCAGCCATTCTTCACATCCGTTGAGAAGCTATAAATTGAAGTCAATATTTATCAGTCGAACACTTCTCAGCATCCATCGAGGCAATACAATCAATTGATAATGAAACATAAATCAAATGTTACAATCCAGTGTATCAGTTGATTAAATGAGCTTCAACTGATAACTGGTTTCCTAATCAATGGATATTTATAAGTCACATATCCATCGACTAGTTACAAATTGAATTTAAAATCACTATTGAAATTCTAAGTAATTTGTTATCATCAAATCTCATAATTCCTAACATCTATTCTTGAATCCATTGATCATTTGAAGCAAAATAACATAAGTAATATTGAAAGTAACTTTCTGACCGGCAAGTTTACACATTAGCTTAATTTTAGCAAATGTCTTTAACTTGTCACCAGAAGTACTAGGAAAAATATTTCCTCTCAGGATCAATGCCAAGTTTTGGAATATAGGGGGAAAATGCTCATAAGACACATATTTATCCTCTACAAACAAGTTATGAGGTACTTCTACTTCACAAAACACATATAGGAATAATTTGAGTTCCATTTTGTTAAAAACAAACTCTTTTGTGATGTCAATGTTGGCTAGGTTCAGAAGTTTTTGGCTGAGTTTCAAGGCTTTACACAATTCTATGTGGTCAAGTAGCAATGCATTACCATTTACCACAGATGTGATAAAGACAACATCACCAACTCCATACCTCACATTCATATTATTGTAGAACTCAGTCACCATGTTTGGAAGAACCCTTCTATTAGGATAATAGAGCATGGGTTCCCAATTAGATTTGGCAAAAATTTGATAAAGCTCAGATCTTTTATCTAAATGAATCAGACACCCTAGTTGCATTTGGGTTTTGATAGACCTACAGATTGGATTGGTGTAGGTGGACACAGGATTTGCTTGCTTTCTTGGTTTCTTCCTATTTCTATTTTTAGAAGTGGAAGGAACTGTGGTGGATGATACATTGCCAAGACACAGAGTAGTATTTACTAGATTACTGGCAGACTCCATTGAATGCACACAGAAGAAATTTAAGGCTAAGAATAAGTGCAGACAAGTATTTAAGAGCAAGAAGACACAAGTGTTTAAGAATGCAGTACATACACAAGGAATGATGGGTATATATGCATGTAGAATTAGTTAAGGTGCAGGCAAATATACAAATGAATTCATGTACTCACAAACACACACATGTATACAAATATTGCATATATCTGATATTACACAATGAGACTGCATGGCTTAATACTGAACAGACAAGTGTGTGGCAAATAAAACATCGTTTAGTAAAATGTAGTAGTTAAACTAGGCAAGTTTTAGTTATAGAGTCACAGGTTCTGCATAAATAATATCGTATATAGTTTAGACTCTTCAAAACTGCTAGGAAATTTGACATAAAGCATAAAAAGATATCCAATCTACAGGCAAGTACTAGACAACAATCAAACAGTCACTCTAAAGTACATCAAACAGTGACAGTTAAATCAAGAAGGATAACAGTTAAAATAATCAAAACAACTGATGGCATTTAATTCTGCAGATCAAGCATGCTACAAAAGAAATATATGTCTCTATTCCTCAAGAAATATCATTTAATTAGCAAGAGAGGCATGAATATATTTATCCTATAGCAATACAAACCAAGGCATCAGTTAAGCAAGTCCTTTAGTAACTTGAAATCTAGATACACATGTGGTACAAGAAATGGACAAGATGGATTTGTTTTAATAACATGCATATTTCATCTATTGTAAGGAATCATCACAACAGGTCTCAATTTTGCCTTACACATAATTCTCACTTAACCAAATTAATATATATTACATGTTATTCATCACAGATCAGATTTAATGCAAGTTCCTGTGTGCACATTAAATAGTGGCAAGTAGTTCATACTCAGCAAATAAGATAATCAAGTACATGTAACCAAGAAGACAGATAAGCAATATCTTTGTACCAGATTATTTAATTCTAAGCAAAAAACAAGAATTTTGCAGGCCAAAATTAATTAAAAAAATATCCCATATAGTTCACTGAAGCAACCAAGCTATTTGACTATACTAACTTGACAGAAAACAGGTAGCATCAAGACACATAGGCAAGAGAATTCATGAAATTGTGACATTTGAATTATAGGACTAAACATGTGATCAGTTGAGTACAAATGAGTCTAAAACTAATGGTAATCAGGATTATCAACAGTTAATGATTAACAGACTAGACTCAGAATTAATTCAAATAAGTATGAATTTCATGAAATATACGGTAACAAGTTCACTTAATACATGGTAACAAATTTCACAAATAATGCAGGCATGCACCAACTCTAGCACAAGTACATATTAATGAAGGACATAAAGGAGAGTAGGTTGCAAATTGCAGAGGTGCACATTGAAATCCAATAAAAACAAGTAATTGGACTATTTTCTTTATCAAAAATAATATCAGCACCAATACATATAGTCACAATTATGGCAAGACTTTCCCAATTAATCATAATTTCTATCTAGTTTACACAGACAGCTCATAGAAATTCTACAAGATGCAGGAAATCAATTTTGCAATATAAGCAAATCATTTCACATTTCACCACTCTCAGAATTATGCTAAAAACTTACAACAGATTAATCAATTATAAAATAGAAATGCAAATGATGCTATTTGTGGCCGTTTGATCTGGGAATAGATCAAGGAATGCTCTTATGACATTCCAGGCAGTCCATGATCTCAGGGCATGTATGTGCTCATAGTGTCCTAATAAAATGACAAGAAGAATGCATAATAACACCATTGACAGATGCTAATAAAGAGAAAATACCTCAACTAATAGATCAACATTATGAGCTAATCAAGAGACAGAATTAACATCATCAACACTCTCAATTAATCATGTATCTAGCAGATGAACTGTAACTATTTTATCTGTAAACTAAATCAGGACAATTAGTTTCATTTAAGCACCACTTGCACACATCAAGAGCTAAGCACATTATCATGAGTTGAATATTAGGTTTCAAAATCATACCATAGTTGTGGAGTATATTCACACAACTTAATCAGTTAAAATATTCATACTCAATATGCAAATGACCTCACAAATATGATGTACCAATTCTTAACCTTGCTAACTCGCTTATAGCTCACTGAGTCACCAAGCATTTTTCTCCGAGTTGACTTCCTCTAGCAAGAGTACCTGCAAGTCTCATTAGAATTTTATTAGTATGCATCAAGGATTGTTCGAATACATACTTAATCTTAACGAAACATTGATAAACTAGAGTTTTGAGAGAGAGAGAGATGAAGTCTCTGTTGATATTTTTACACGAGCTTCATTGTTAAAGCCTACAACAGCATCAAGGTGACACCAAACAGGTTAAACTTTTCATCTCTTGGTAGCAACTAATTAGGGCTTCCATTGGATTGCAATACTGTACATAATTGACCACCAAATTAGTGTGACAAGAACGCCAGGGGAGTGAAGAATTCATGCTCATAAAAGGCTTGACTTCATCTTTGAAAAATTGACAATCGACGAGTTAGGGTTTGAGAGCCCAATAAACTCAGAATCAATTTGGATACATCACTGGTATGAATCGAAAGCTTGTAGCACCAAGAACACGAATTTATGACCGACTTCAATGAGGAATTCATCAATGATACTGAATTTGAGATTAAGAATTTAGGGTTTCAAAGAAATCGGATTTTGGTGATGAAGAACCGTACGACTGATGATTAAAAATGAAGTAAAAATGTTTTCTATTTATATTTATAAAATGTAAGGCCTGGATTTAACCCCCAATTGATCCAACAACTGAGATTAATCAATAGTTAAATTAATTAAAATTATATTTAATATAATAAAAATTATATTATAACAATTTCAATCTTGCATAAATTTTATACTTTTAATTACAAAATTTTGTAATTAATTTTCATAAAATAATGTGTCTAATATAAAATTATTTTACAATTTTAATTACATCAAGAAGTGTAATTAATTGTTATAAAATAATTAATCACCAAGAAGGATATTTTTATAAACAAAGAAATTTATTTTTAAATTTCCATTAAATAAAAAATATTTCTTGGGACATTGATTAACACTCACTATTTTCCCGAATTTTGAAATACGAAATATTCCAAGGCCAATCAATAGCTGTGTTAACCAATATTATTTTATTGAGCTTAATTTCACAATAAATCTTGAACAACTTATAATCAACGTCATTATTGACAAATCTGAATTTCACCTCGAAATCCGGTCAAATAATAACCTTAACCATAAGCGGAGCAAATTTTACCGAAAATTAATTCAACAAAATTAGAGACACTCAGTGTCTTTACTTTGGGCACACTAGCATTCCTAACTCCAGACGAAGTTTATTGAATCTATCAGAGCTCAAATGTTTTGTAAAGATATCCGCAATATTATGTTCAGTATCAATATATACCATCTTAATATTGCCTTTAGAGACATGATCTCTTAGAAAATGATGTCGGATATCTATGTGTTTTGATAATGAGTGCAACACAGAATTTTTGCTTAAATTTATTGCACTTATATTATCACACTGAATTGACACTGCATCAAATTTTACAGTATAATTAGCTAGAGTTTGCTTCATCCAGAGGATTTGAGCACAACATTTTGCAGCTGCTATATATTCAGCTTCTGTAGTGGATATAGACACATAATTTTGTTTCTTAGAAAACCAAGAAACTAGACATCCACCTAGAAACTGACAAGTACCACTTGTGCTTTCTCTGTCAATCAAGTGTCCGGCATAATCCGAATCAGAAAAGCACACTAGGTCAAATGGTTGTCCTTTTGGATACCATAGACCCATATCAGTGGTTCCCTTAAGGTATCTAAATATCCGCTTTACAGCAGTCACGTGAGATTCCTTAGGGTTGACTTGAAAGCGGGCACACTTACATACGCTAAACTGTATGTCAGGCCTACTTGCAGTAATGTAAAGAAGACTATCAATCATCCCTCGATATTTCTTTGTATCCACAAAAATACCACTAGGATCTTCAGTCATCTTTAAAGCAGGTGACATAGGGGTACTGATGGTTTTACAGTTTTCCATCTCAAATTTCTTGAGCATTTCTTTGTAATATTTCGATTGTGAAATATGAATGCCTTCATCGGATTGCTTAATTTACAGTCCTAAAAAGAAATTTAATTCCCCCATCATGTTCATTTCAAATTCTTTACTCATAATATCTGAGAATTCCTTACATAGAGATTCCTTGGTAGAACCAAATATAATATCATTTACATAAATTTGAACGAGCAAGATGTCATCATTTTCATACTTTGTAAAGAGAGTTGTATCAACAACTCCTATTTTGAAACCATTTTCAATAAGGAATTTGCTTAACCTCTCATACCAAGCTCTAGGAGCTTGCTTTAACCCGTATAAAGCTTTGTACAATTTGTACATATACTCAGGATGCAAATGATCTTCAAATCCAGGTGGTTGTCTTACATATACTTCCTCTTCTAAGACACCATTAAGGAAAGTAGATTTAACATCCATTTGATAGACTTTGAACCCTCTATGACAAGCGAAGGCTAAAAACATTCGAATCGATTCAATTCAAGCCACAGGAGCATAGGTTTCATCAAAATCTATTCCTTCCATTTGAGTATAGCCTTGAGCAACCAATCGTGCTTTATTTCTTACCACTATTTGTTAAGTCCAAATGTGTTGTAGAGGGGGGGTGAATACAACTTTTTCGATTTAAGGAATATGAGAAGCAATAAATACTATGTAATAAATCAACACAAAGATTCAAGGAATATATGACTTATATATAACTTGAAAAGGTTGCTACATCATTCATTACAATAGTACAACAGAAGTAAAGAGAGAGGAGAAAAAGATACTAAGCTCTGTGAATGTACTCTCTCTCTATTACAAGTGTTTTTCTCAATATTGCTCTACATTGTGTTCTTCTTATAACGTTACACAAGTACTTCTATTTATACTGTGACACCCCCAGATCCGGGGTCAGGGATCCAGGCCATCACGATCCAATTCCAACAATAAATTACTCACTTGCTTAACAATTATATCACAACATATCCTGGTGACCCCAATCCAAATACACAACTAGAGCCATAGTCTCAGAAAATGAACTTAAAATAATAACAGTTATTATAATTCAACTGTAATAAACTCAGGATCTCATTGTTTCAACATTTACTATTACATTACATATTTTACAACAAGTCTTAGGATTCTAAACTGAAATCCTATCTAGCTTACACCACCTGTAGAAGCCTTGAACCTGACTAACTCAAGCTCGAGCCTCTCCTTCCCTTTGCATCCCATGGACAAGTCTTACTGCAAGTTTTAAAGTTTACAACAAAACAAGAATGAGCCAAAGAATGCTCAGCAAGATATATATTAGAATATTTTGTAACTTGCACCAAGAAAAGGGTGGCAACGAATAATTATACCAACCCGATGTCCTACAATATCAGTAGATAATTTGCAATACTTTTCCAGCAGAAAGTTTAGCGAAATATATTTCGACAATAAATGAATCAGAGTTTACGATGCAAGAAGATATTCAAAATAAGTATGCAGTTCAAGTTACTGCGATGCCACAATTTAAGTTCACAGATTTGGGAACAACAGAATCGACAATTTAGCACAATGGCATCAACCACAGAGTACCATTTATTCGAGCATCAATAAGAAGGCAGTTCAAGATACTGCGAAAAGAATCAATAAAAGCTCAACAATTATCACTAACACTATCCTTAGTGTAGGACCAATGAAAGTTCAACAGTTCCCATTAACACTATCCTTAGTGTAGGACCAATGAAAGTTCAACAGTTCCCATTAACACTATCCTTAGTGTAGGACCAATGAAAGTTCAACAGTTCCCATTAACATTATCCTTAGTGTAGGACCAATGAAAGTTCAACAGTTCCCATTAACACTATCCTTAGTGTAATGTCAAATTCCAATTGGAGGAAAAAGGAACCTTTACTGGAGTACACCACAGTACACAATGATCAGTCGTATAGTACCGTGAAATTTTTCTACTAGTAGATGGATGATCCTAAATCCGGTCATCACCCTAGGCAACACATGGGCCTATAAT
Source organism: Oenanthe sinensis (assembly GCA_028671895.1). Classification (NCBI taxonomy): domain Eukaryota; kingdom Viridiplantae; phylum Streptophyta; class Magnoliopsida; order Apiales; family Apiaceae; genus Oenanthe; species Oenanthe sinensis. Next base: position 27,344,281 of record CM053799.1, on the reverse strand, counting down.
ATTTATCCGCTGGGTCGGTGTCAATCGACCTCTTACGCAACACGGGCGACATCAAGGCCCGAAAACATTTTTCCGCTGGGTCGGTGTCAATCGACCTCTTACGCAACACAGGCGACATCAAGGCCCGAAAACATTTTTATTTTCTCCAGTTCCTTTGGAATACAATCAACAAGGGTAGAAGGGAATTTAATACAACCTTCTAGAATGACAACAAAGCTTGGGTAGAAGGGAATTTAATACAACCTTCTAGAATGACAACAAAGCTTGGAAGGATTTCAAAGTTTGATAATAGATTAACTCCTGAAACAAGGTGGAAGTAATCTCTTACATGTGTGAGTTGACTTTTAGTCAACGAATGAATAGCTCAAATCAAGATCACGACCGGGGAGTCGCTAATAGGTGATAAAATAAATTCCACGAAAATATAATATTTTTGGGTAAAATAATGGTCCTTACAGGCACCAGTTTTAAATAAAAAGAATGTTAAAGTGGGATATTCCTTCCCTAACATGGAGTTATCGACTCAAAATAAGTATAAAATATCCGAGTCATAGCTCAGTATTTATTATTTAATGAAAAATAATGTTTTCAGAATTTTTAGATAACTCCAGAATATTTTTAAAGATTCCATAAATATTTAATCAATAATTACTAGACCTAGAATAGTCCCTGAAAATATTTTAAAATAATTAAAATATTTAATTAGGATTTAATCAAGACTATTTAATATTTAAATAGTTTTAAATGAATCAATATATTTAAATAATATTTATTCAATCTCAAATAATATTTAAATATTCCCAAAAGAATCAAAAGTATTTAATCAAAATAAATATTTTGAAATAATCCAAAATATTTAAATAATATTTAATCAATCTTAAATAATATTTAAATAACTCAAAATGAGTTGAAAGTATTTAATCAACATTAAATACTAGATATATACCCTTTTAAATAATATTTAATAAAACTAAATATTATTTAAAATATCGAAGGGATATTAATCAACTTGATTAATCCCTAACCCATAATACTTATTGTCCCCAAAACTTATATTCCAGGGAGAATCCCTGGATAGTATCGACTAATAGTCGAGAGATAATACACTACTCCCGGTCGTCTGTCAAGTACCAAAGAAATGTACTCGACACGGAAATCAGTTATGCAAAACTGACAGGAAGCGTCCTCTAACTTTTGAGAGTTCAGAGGCGCGAACAAACAAATTAATCAACGATACAAGTCAATAATTGAATAAGATTTCCAAGCACCACAGACTTATAACCAATAAACTTGTTATAAGATCAGAGTTTATAGAACTTGCATTAACAGGAATCAAAATATTCTTATATAGAATAAAAGAATGGAGTTAGAAATCTTGCCTGGTGTCCCTGATGCATATCCATGATCCCACTTGTAATCCAGAAGTTCTATCAATAGATATAAGAACTTTGGTTAGTCTCTCTACTCGAGTTAACTAATTAACTCTACTAATCATAACCACTTTGTATGAAGTACTAACATTTGCTTCACTGTAACACCCCCCAAATCCCCTACAGGAATCCAGGTCGTCACATTCTCTTGCGGAATATTTAATCTCCTGCTCACAATATAATATACAACAATATTCATAATAAACTCCCCCAAACTACTCCACGGGTTATAGTCTTAGAACGCATACTTACTGATTCAAAAGTTATTACATCACATTCTCATCTCTCATAATCTCTGAAATAATATTACAACTTCAATTGTCAAGATGATGAAAACATCATAAACTTTCTACCAACTCGCACCCTCGTTAGACACTATAAAGCTAACGTGCTGAATCAGTTGCTTTCCCCCTCCCTTTGTCACGGTCCACCGTACTCGTACCAGCTTTGTTTGCCGCTATTTTATAATATTTAAATAGCAAGAATGAGCAAAAAAAATGCCCATCAAGTCTATATGTGCCACAACAACTCAACGCAAATATATAACTTTTACCACTCTAAAATAACCCCTCCACATATACAATTATACTCTTTTTGAAAAGAAATTATCTCAAAAACCCTCATGAATCTTTGAATACTACTCATATGAATTGAATAAATATATCTCAATAACTTCTCAAATTGATTCCCTAGTTAACCGAATCACGGAGGCCTCCGTGAACGATTAAGGTATCAAGGAATAACTTCTCAAATTAATACCCTAGTTAACCGAACCACAAAGGCATCAGTTAACAATTAAGGTATCAAGGATTGGACTTCTTCGAAAACGCCACCTCAAGTAATGGATTGATCAGTCCATTGTCACTACTCGTTTACTATCGATAGAAGGATGAACCGACGTCTCGAACACACCCTTAACCCATAATGGGGTTACTCCTCAGGTTGGGCCGGTGCGTTACTCCGGTCACTTATGTCATCTCTAGTCTAGAATATAAGGTGTCGGAATCTTCGATCACCTTCAACAATACATCTCTTAGGCGTCACGGCAAAATAACACGTGCACCTTTATTTACTTCTCAATAAAATATTACTCCAATATCATTCAGAAACAATGAATGATAAACACCTCCAATAATTTAGTTTTCCCCACGAATGAGTAAAGGAAATATTTATATGAACAACTGTTCTGATCATGGATTCAGAATAAGTTAACCCATATCAGTATTCTCAACGTACTCTATATATATAACTCCACTCTTAAATATCAATAAGATATAGTATGAAGATATTATTTAATACATCTCGTTTTATAATATCTGGATAACAAGCTCGACAATAATATATAGGCATTTCAAATTTGTATGAATAAGATTTCAACAATACATCTCTTAGGCGTCACGGTAAAATAACACGTGCACCTTTATTTACTTCTCAATAAAATATTACTCCAATATCATTCAGAAACAATGAATGATAAACACCTCCAATAATTTAGTTTTCCCCTCGAATGAGTAGAGGAAATATTTATATGAACAACTGTTCTGATCATGGATTCAGAATAAGTTAACCCATATCAGTATTCTCAACTTACTCTATATATATAACTCCACTCTTAAATATCAATAAGATATAGTATGAAGATATTATTTAATACACCTCGTTTTATTAAATCTGGATAACAAGCTCGACAATAATATCTAGGCATTTCAAATATGTATGAATAAAATCTGGTATAAACAACTAGATAGAATACTTGCAATGTATATCTTTAAAAATAGAAACCATGCTAAAACAAGGTCATAATACTCTGAACAAGAAAGTATAGGAAAACATGCATACGTAGCAATACATATATTTTTTATATGTAAAAACGTAGGGATATAAAACTTGCCTTGGTTATGCGAAATGAAAACCCTGCTCCTTTCACTTCTCGGATACGCTATAATCATATAAGAACTCGTTTTAGTAAACATACGCAGGTATTAAGTCAACTTAAGTTTTATTTCTATTTTTCTTTAACCCTTATTTTCCGGCATTCACCTCCTCGGGTCTATCTTAACCCTTCGTAAACCATCTCGTCAATGACTTTTAACCTAATCCTTTACTCCAATCTATAGTCATGTTATTCATCAACATCTTTCGTGTTTTAACCGACTCGAAATTATCCTTTTATCCTAGCCAAAATGGCTCGCCAAAATCGTGCCTCTTGAGTTGACTCTTCTGCAAATTACTATTACGCGACTCCCACTCTAACATTTTTAATAAATCCCAAAAATTCATAATTAAATATGAATCCACCTCAAAGAGCTTCTTGAGTATACGTAATATTTATCAAAAATATTTTGATTTGGAACCCTTGAGTTTAACTTGGTGAAATGTATTTTACAAATCGAGTCAACTACGGGGTTTCGCTATTTGCACCGCTTTCACTAAATCGCTCATAACTCATTAACCGTTAACTCAAATGACACACCGATTTCGCGTGCACGATCTAGAGAATGTCTAGAATATAATCCATCAAAAGTTTGCCCCTGGACAGAGGACTCATTTCCACGAATTTACAGAACAGGGCAGTAGCTCCTCTAGTGAATAGTGCATCGCACAACTTTAGTTCCAACATTTTTATAAAATCGAAAAATTAACATCTGCCCTTGAAATTTTGGAGAGGTCTTACTAACTGACCAAATTACTTAATCTCAAAATGTCATGATTTTTCGTGACTGTCAAGGGGTCTGTTTATATTTACGAAGATGGATTCCCGAAACAGTTTGGTTGTTTTAGTGGCTTTCACTAAATTTGGCTTATCTCCTAAACCGTATATCAGAATAACATGATTCAAGCGTCAAAACGATGTATGAAACAAGGCCTAACCAACTATGGCCAGAGGCCTTTGGGGCCAGTAGCTTGACATTACGATTTTCACAGTTTAAAAGAGTGTTTACAAAAATGGGCATTACGACGGCTATAAACTTAACGTTTTCCGGATTCAATCAATTGAAATCCATTCCAACCAACACTCATCCTCACTCTTTACATCATGGCAACAACAATAAGTTACTCATTTCACCATTACACTATATCATCAATACAAGAACTCAACCAAAAGCTTAACATCAACATATCTTTACCATACTTAGCTTAAGACTTCATTCACTAACACTTCCATGGCATCATACTCACACAAAGCACAAGGGTTAGAGGTTGTCCATACCTTCACAAAGCTCAAACAACAACTAGATAGTGCTTGGAGTCCTTAGAAAAGCTTGATCTACCTTTGTTCTTAACTAAACATCAAGAAAACAAGCTTTAAAATTTTTGGAGTTACTATTCAGCTTCAACTTCCATGATTTATTTACCCCATCAAAACACCTCCAAAAATTATGAAATTAAATAAGTACCTTCTATATATAGTGAAGAAGCTATGGTTAAAATTTGGTGATTTTTGGATGAGTGGTAATTAAGTTATGAATTTTTCTTTGCAGCTGGTTCAAACTGGGCAGAAACTAGAAGAAGTGGAGAAGAGAGCTTTTTCTCTCTTTGCTTTGCTCTCTTGCTTTTTGAAAAGTGTTGACTGATTTTTTTGTGGACATAAAGCAAGTAATATCAGCCATATGTTATTGTCCAACTAGCCATCAAGTGCATCCAAGACTTAATTAAAACTTGGCCCTTAATTTAAGGAACTATGTTTCCTTAATCTTGGTTAACTCTTTGGTTAACTTTGCTAACTTAGTTACTTGGCTTAGTTTATCCACTTGGTTCCACTAATGCAAGTACTTGCTTGCATGGCTTGCATGGCTCCCTTGGTAGTGCACTTCACTTGCCATTCATTAATTATACTTAATCCTCCATGTAAGTTCGATTAATCCGAAGCGTTTCGACGTAGAATTTCCGTAACGTAAATCCTTAATATTCTAAATACTCTAATTTGATTATAACCCTGAACTTTCTAAAATATAATCCTCTTGATCACAACTTAATTCTCTTATTCCTCGATATCTCATAAATTACGAAACAATTAGTAAAAGCGAAAATCTTCGGATTCCGACGACTTTTACATACACTCATTTTCTTCATACAACAATACCACATCTTCGGTTTTTCCATATTCCACCACTTACCTAGTGTGGGCTAAAAAGTTTTTTCATGATCCGTAGAATCACTATTCATCAGGGTCGTTTATAAATAAAAAAAAAAATTCGTCCAAAAATCCGTGTTATTACATTCACGATTATTAAACCTCATGATTTTGATAAGCTAGGACCTCGATACTAATCCACAAACCTATATCGAGTCCAACTACGGCCATTACACTTTACACTTTATCATATTATTAACTTTTATTCTTCCCGACATTTCACCTCATCGTGCTTACTTTAGCTACTCGTAAAACTATCTTCTCAATAGTTTTTAATCAAGTTCTTTGCACCTACGTATAGTCATGATGTTCCTTAACAACTTTCGTTACTGGGTCGACTCGAGACAAGTCCTCTATCTTGCTCGAAATCGTTCCCCAAAACGGTTGTTCAACCTTTTCTTATGTTCATCTCACTTAAACACCCTGTTTTCTATCATTTTTAATAAATCGGAAATTAATCATTTTGACACGATTTCTTCTCTGGGGTCTTATATGACTGTCAAAGAATCTCCCATAAAAGTTTCGGATTTTATTAAGCTCCGTAGCTAGTCCAATCATAGTCTCAAAGTTAGACAAAAACAGGATTTTCATTTCCTGCGCTACCGTTACTAAAACGTTCATAACTTTTGACTCGTAACTCCGAATGACGCAAAATTAGCGCTCAAACGATCTAGAGACTATCTACTATCTAACCATATCAACCATAATCCCATAACAGTGACCGAATGTTCCCAGATTTTCTGGACAGCTACTGCAGTAAGGTTTTAAAAAAAATTGGCATGGTTACGTTTGTAAACTCATCGTTTTCCATTTTTATTCTACTCCAAAACAACCAACAAACAATCCCAAACTCCTCATTCAACACCAATAATTATCATACATCAATACCAAGCCATTTAACTAACAAAGTTATGAACTTAAGAGTTTAAAATCAATTTAACAAACCATGCATTTCTATGACTAACCAAGCATAATCTATGCTATCCATAACATGTATAAGACATAACAATCATCCACCAAGCTATAGGAACTCAAGAATCAAGAAAACAAAAACTCAATTTTCGAATTTTACTGTTCATTCGAATTTTCCATTGATCATAACTAAAGATTTAGCGGATGGTTGCTTACAAGATTCAAGGGAGAGCAAGAGGGATTTACTACCTTCAATTTAAGCTATTGAACTCAATGATCCATGAAGAATCCATGTAGTTATTGATTTTTCTTTCTCTCTTCTTCTTCTTTGCCGAATGGAGCTCTTGAAATGGGGAAAAAAAAATCTGATTTTCCTTTTTCTTGGTAAATGTGTGGTGGAGCTTGATATTTAATAAGGCTTGCGCGGGAGTCGCGTAATTTTCCGACAACGTTTTAATCTCTCGTTCTCGTTTTCTTTTCTTTCGTCCCACCTAAGTTTTAAAACTTAAAATATTATATTATGATCCTAATATAATTTAGAATCATTAAATTAATACTCTTTAATTGTTTCGAGAATTTACGAAATAATTCTCCGAATAAACACTAATCACTTACACCGCCTCTCAAACTCTGCCACGACTTCCATCCGGTCTTCAAATTTATTTTGTTGGACCAAAAATACTTATAAGTCCTATATTGATTGCGTATGCCACCGTACCACTGATACGCATATTTTTTAATGTCCCGTATATTAATAATACGGTCTCACATTTCAAGTACCTTATGAAGAAATAAATCCATAAAATCATTTATTCATAAAATGAAAAATTTTATCCAAAAATCTTAATAATCCCAAACGTCAGAAATATGGGTTATTACATATACTACTTTGTAATCTATGACTTGTAGACTTCAAGAGATAAGATATGAGTGGCCCAATGAAGTCCACGTAAATCTTATCTCGTCTTGAAAGGTTGGAAATCTGCCAACCAGATGATGCCATGTGTCCTGTTGAAATTGTCCTCCATGTAGAACTTCTACATAGGAATTTCTACTTAGCTCTATCTAGAACTTTTAAGTAGAACTTCTATATAGGAATTTCTACTTGGCTCTATCTCGAACTCTAAGTAGAACTTATGAATTTCTACATAGGAAATTCGACTTAGGAATTTCTACATAGGAAATTCGACTTGACAGAATTTCTACTTAGGAAATTCGAGATAGCTTCCTGCCTGAGTACTTAGAAAATATTTTCACCTCCAGAATTTCTACATAGAAAATTTGACTTAGGAATTTCTACATAGGAAATTCGACTTAGCTTCCTGCCTTGAGTACTTAGAAAATATTTTCACCTCCAGAATTTCTACTTGGCTCTAAGTAGAAACTTATCTAGAATTTCTTGATAGGAATTTCGACTTAGCTTCCCTTATAAGTACTTAGAGAAATTCTGGGCTTCAACTTGAAACTTCAATGCAGCATCTTGAACTTGTGATTTCTTAATGTCTTCTATTTTCTTCGACAAGCTCTTGAACATGGATATCTACTACTGACATAAACTTGCTATCAATGTCCTGACACTTGATGCAATGGTCTGGTTCATAAGTGACTAGTCTTGATAGGGTTCTTACTTCTAAATAGATTACCATGTTCAATTAGTAATATGGCTTTCCAATAAATGCTTTCGAACATTGACTGTTAATAGACACTGTAACTTCACTGGAATCTTTTCTGGTACTTGGACATCATCTTTATTACTACAATCTTGAATACTTCATTCTCTGTTCTTCACTGATTGTCAGTGAGTATAACTTCAAGACTGTAGCTGTCTTCTTTAACCTTTGTCTTTACCCTGTCTTCAATTCTTCTAGATTCCTATACTTCAAACACTGTCTATCTTCAATCAATGTTGTTACACTGAAATCTTTTAGTGGCACTGCTATACTGAATCTTCAACACATCTAAAACCCTGAAAGTCTTTAACCATTATTCTTCACTGAGGCATAAACATATAAATGAACTTCTTTCAGTGACCTGTAGTAGACTTCAAAACTTCTTCTAATGTCTTGATTCACTATGTTTGCCTTGTCTTCATTTCTTACTGATTTTTGTGTAGGCGTAGTATTATTTACTTGTCATGTTCTAGTGTTGAGTTATCACGATTACTATTTATATAGCTTCGTCATTTCCAACAATCTCCCCTTATTTGATTGTTAAACTTTAGCAAACAAATCACCTAGAGATGATAACTCAACTAACAACTACAAAAAGTAATCGTCCGAGACTTGTAAATAATGCTACTGGTTTTTCTGGATCAGATAATGCATTTCCAGATTTCTTGTTTAACTGAAATGAAAGATGTTTGTTCCTCTGACGCTGAACTGATATTCAAGTTATATCATCTTCATTTCTGTCTGTTTGAGCACTCTCTACTTCAAAATCCTTCATAGTTTGAATTTAAAGAACTTATCATGAACAGAGCTTCATAAGAATCATTATTCTTGGGAACATCTTCAATAGAACAGAGAACATAGCTCAAATAATGTTCTTCCCCTAAGAATGTGATTCTCTTTCTTATTCTTCTTCTGCCTTTTGAAAATCCATGGAAGTGTCAATTCTTTTCTATTCTTCCCACTTGTATTAGGAATCCTCTTCTAACAACTCCTTTCAAGTCTAGGATACAGTTTTTTTTTAATTCTCCCATCTTCTGTTGTTTCCCCTCAGGATCCGAAGATAAGATTTTCTTTTTCTTGTCTAAAATCTCCCCCTATGGATATTAACTTCTCCTAAGGATACGAACTCCTTTTTCTAAGGATCTTCCCTTAATAATCCAGGATACGAACCCCTTTAGGATAATTAACTTTTCCGAAGGATACGAAGATAAGACTTGATTAACTTCTCCTTTTTCTATTATAACTTTTCCCCCTTAGTTGAGGAATCCTCCAAAGGCCCATCTTGTGAATCGTCTGTCGTTGATTGGGAAAAATATAGTAGCTTTTCTTCGAGAAGTAGCAAGTAGTAAGGGTAAGTGTTTGGCTTATGGTTTCCTCACTTCTACTACGTTCTGTTGGTGTTTACACTTTAGCATAGAGCATTTTTAAGTGTTTCACTCTTTCTCTCCCTATCTCTCACTCAAGTGTATCTCTCCCTCACTTTCACTTAAGTGTTTCTCTCTCTCACTTTCACTCTGCACTTTAAATATAGCCTTCTGTACCTGCAAGTGAAATCCGTCAATTCATGCATATTCCCAACACCTGATTCATCAGAATGAACTGAATCACTATCAAGTGGAGAATTGCCTCGTTGAGGTGTTTTTGATCTATCATGCATAAGCACTGTCTCACACCAGACTCAATAGCAATTACTAAATCACTGTCTAGTGGAGCCTCACCTCTTTGAGATGGGTTATCCCAAGATTTTAAGCAGCGTGAGCGCCGGTGGTGTGCTTGACTCATTACAAGATGCTCTGGCTGACGAGCGAATTTCAATGGACTCACCCTGTTGAGAGAATGATTCCAGAGACAGTTTTATTGCCTTTTCAGCTCTGCATCTTTTTGAGAAGATACAGATGAGCTTACAGATACCTCAGTTATATACTTCTTTACTTCGCTGGAGGTAGAGCCGTGGGTGCACTGCCGACTTCATCCTTATTTGCTGCAGTAAGTGCAGTTTCTCCCTTATCAACCTCTAACTAACATGTGTTCCTTATAACTCCAAGGGTTAATATATGAAAGTGGATGAAATGAGTGTGTGGTATTAAGGCCTGGGTAAGAGATTGATGGGTTTTCAACCTCCTGGCCAGCTGCTGTAGCCACTGGGGGCTAAACGGATAGGGTCAATTAAGAAGATAAAAAGAAATCACTACGCCATAAGTGCTCATATGCAATGCTCTCTGATGTTGCCTTATGTGCCAAATGGTGTTGCCTTAGGCCTGAAATGGAAAAAGGCAACACTTTTTGAGTGTTGCATCTGCGGCCATTGCCTTTGACCTCTAATGCAACTCTTTTGTTGTGTAATGCAACACCGCTGAAAGTATTTCATATTAGTCATAATGCAACACCACCATAATATAAATGCAACAAATTTTAGTGTTGCTTTAAATGTAAAGATGAAACAAATGTGGGCCAGGTCAGCAGTGGGGCCCACCAGTGCCACGTTAGTAGTGGGGCCCACATGCCACGTCAGTAGTGGGGCCCAACAGTGCCACATCAGCAGTGGGGGATCACCAGTGCCACGTCAGCAGTAGGGACCACCAGTGCCACGTCAGTAGTGGGGCCTGATCTTATGCAACACTTTTATGATATAATGCAACACTAAATTGAAAGCCTTCAGCAACACTAAATTGGTAAAATGCAACACTAAATTGAAAGCCTTGCAACAACAATATTAACATTGGCAACAGTGTATTGTAATATATTGCAATACTAAATATTCATAATGCAACACTTATAAAAGCAAAAGGCAACACTTTTAATAAATTTTTTGCAAGAACTTGTTTGTACATAGACATCAATCCCATAAAAAGACTAAGTCACATATCCAATAACCAACCAATCCCATAAACATCAAATCTACCTAAACAACCAATACCATAAACATCCAAGTTACCTAAACAACCAACCAATTCGACTGAACAACTTGTGAAAACTTCTGCAACATGGAAAGGCTGGCTCAAGAATCTTTGAATTTTGCGAGCATGAGCAACTGTCAACTTGTCATCTTCACTTAGCTCATCCATCCCCAAAATAGCAATGATGTCCTGCAGATTCTTGTAATTCTGAAGAACTTTTTGTACACCACGAGCAGTATTGTAATGTTCCTCCCCCAAAATATAAGGAGAAAGCATACGAGATGTAGAGTCAAGAGGATCCACAGCTGGATAGATACCAAGCTCGAAGATCTTCAAATTAGAGAAGGAAAATAAATTAGAACCATACTTGCAACATAAAATAATTGAATTGTGCCAACACAAGATAATGGCAAAAGATAAAGTGCAGACCTGACGAGACAACACAGTTGTGGCATCCAAGTAAGCAAATATTGTTGCAGGAGCTGGATCAGTCAAGTCATCATCAGGGACATAAATAGCTTGAATAGAAGTAATAGATCCTTTCTTTGTGGTAGTAATACGCTCTTGAAGGCCTCCAAGATCAGTAGCCAAAGTTGGTTGATAACCGACAGCAGATGGAATATGACCAAGCAAAGCAGACACCTCTGAGTTAGCCTGTAAGATGTACGAATTTAAACACAAGACCCCAAAATGATGATTGCATGCCAAAAATTATATCAAACCAAAATCTTCCTTAAGAGGCCTTTGCACCTGTGTAAACCTGAAAATGTTGTCAATGAAAATAAGCACATCTTGACCTTCAACATCTCTGAAATGTTCAGCAACAGTCAGTCCGGTAAGGCCGACACGAGCACGTGCACCAGGGGGTTCATTAATTTAACCATACACAAGAGCACATTTGCTTTCACTCTACATATGGGAAAAGGATCAATAAAATGTTCAACCAAATTGTGGATAAAAACAAGAAGATATACGGGGCGACTAGTGATGAATATGGGAAGTAACCTGCTTCTCTCCTAGCTTAATGATGCCACTTTCAATCATTTCTCTGTACAAATCATTACCTTCTCGTGTACGCTCACCTACACCAGCAAAGACAGAGAAACCACCTGCACACAAGTAATATGGAATCAATACAAAACCTAATTAATGAGCTAGAAAAACTTAAGACGCCACTTGAACAAAAACCAACCATGGGCTTTCGCAACATTGTTAATAAGTTCCATAATAAGCATAGTTTTTCCCACGCCGGCACCACCAAAAAGACCAATCTTTCCACCTCTTTGATATGGTGCAAGGAGATCAACAACCTAAATGAGAAAACATAAGTCTCAATTTCTAAATCAACTTTACTTCTATATACAATGAAAATATAAATAATGCTCATAATTTAGTACCGCACTGAACAGAAAGGATTAGCGAGTCAAAGCAGGGGAGTAACAAATGAGTTATCTTAATTCCAGTGACAAGAATCTGCTGTTTAGGCTCTCCAATCACATTCATAATACGACCAAGGGTAGCTCTACCAACAGGCACCTGCCATATTCGACAATAGCCAAACAAAAACAATCCTCAAGAACTGACAAAAGAGACAAAACTAACTGTACCATTGGATATGAACAAACACATTTGTACACTCACAGTAGCCCTTTGCTATTATACATGACAGACATTTTCTACAAAACTAATCGGATTCACAGCCTTGTCAGAATGTTAATATTAAGAAATAGTGCTCCTTAATTCCGAGTGAAAACTTAAAGCCATACTTAACTACTTCAAAACTTCACATTAAATTTTCACTTTCGAAACACTATGCCTAACTTGTATTTAGATAGTCTGCTATTTTTAAAGTTTTAATATCACATAATAAGGGGGATGAGGTGGACATCTAATTAACATTAATGCAACAGTGGCAACAGACTTTTCAGGTTTAAGTAAATGGCATCTCTTGCGATCCTTGAATTAAAACTATAAAGTAAAATTGTGTCTGTTCATATAAAAAGTAAAGTGATAAAGAAATTGAGGGCATTACCTTCTCCAACATACTCGATAATAAGATCACCTTTGTCAATAGGCTCAGCAGCTTCTACTCCCCAACCAGTGCAGAAAGCAAAGGAGCTTCACCTTTACCACTTTAATCCTTTTTTCTTTTCGGAATGGTCTGTTTGTGCACATGCCCGAGCAGCAACAGGCCTTTGAGTAGCTTATACATTGAACCCTATCAGAGCAATCGCATAGACACTAGTTATAAACTAGAACAGATCTTGAAACTTCTAAATTAAAATGGCCCAATATAGTAACTGACATCAATTGAATCTTTTGTAAGTTAAATGTGTAGAAATTAAAATAAAGTACCTGCAGACACAATCTTCAGAGCAAATAGAAGAATTGCAGTTTGCACATCCAATATCAGCAACCCAATCATCGCTCTTTTTCTTAACGAGGTAGGTATCTAGTTCAGTTGAGGACTGCTATACATTTAATAAAGCACGTACTAAAAACATAATTTTTTTTTTGGGTGAGGGAGCAAAGGATACTGCGCCTAATATGTTCATATGGAGGTGGCTCCATTTCAGTCTCTATAGTGTTTTTCCAAGTGCTATCAATATCAAACTCCTCTGTAACACCTAGTAGTTGCAAGCGAAGGAACACTTCCGAAAAAACAAAATAGAAAGGTCAACCATCTTTGTATTTGTGTTTAATAGAAGATATAGAAAAACTTCAAATGCTTTATGAGTATTCTAAAATGCGTCATTAGTATATAGAAAAGTACAGTTACGTGATTTCAAAAGTGACCATAATTTTTAATTAGCAAAAGAAAGTGAACTTATTCATGAGATTTTAATTAATTATTCCTGATTAAGAAGATATTAACCTCTTTTATTTCATGGATCCTCGAACAAATGGCTTTTCCTGGTTGTTTACGTAAATGTGCCACATACTCCGGAAATGCTGCACATTTCGTATGCCCGCTAGTTCACATCTTATACATCGCAGCAGTAGATACTTGTCTTTGCAGAGATTGCAAGCCTATTAACTAAAGAGTGTCATATATACTATAACAGATAGTCAGCAGCAATGAAAAAAACATGTAATTATGCTTTAAAGAGCATTGACATGGAAATGTAGCTAATAGCCTAATAATATTTATGTATATAATAAACTTTATCCCCTAAGAGTAAGCATCTACATGAAGCTTAAAAATATCTGAGAGCAGAAGTTTTTTATGGAATTGCTCTTTCTACAAATATGCATTTAAGAGTTCCATGAACCCAATTCTTGAACTCTTAGTCTTACCCATCTATATTTGGTTTTAGTTTGACTAGATGTACACAAAAATTAATCTTTTTATTAGGCTCAAGAATATAAATAACTTCAAAATATCAAATCAAACACAAAACCAAATATACTACTCCTCAAACAAAAAATTATACAAAAAGCACATTCATATTATACATCACAACAACCTACTAAAACACACACACACACATAAATGTATGTACATATATTACCTTCTCCTTTTCTTTCTTGGAAACAAGAGTCGTCTGTCGAAAAAACTCCTGCTCCTGAGCATACTGCACAACCACAATCCCACAAAAAACACCCATCAACAAAACCAACCAAAATCATCAAAAGGGCACTCAAGATTCTCTAAAAAAAACATGACCCACTAGTCAAACCAACCAAATTAGCCAAAATCAATCAAAAGGGCACTCAAGATTCTCCAAGAAAAACATGACCCATTTGTCAAACCAACAAAATTAGCCAAAACTAATCAAAAGGGCACTCAAGATTTTCAAAAACAACACGACCCATTTACCTCACGAGCAACTTCTTCAGCTCTACGATCACGTTGGGCATGGGTCTGCTCAGCAATCCATTTGCGACGCTGATTGGGGTAAGAGAGAGGATGCCATGGCTTCTGATTGAGGAAATTATGGGACCAAGCAGTGCCTGATTTGGTCTTATAGTCAACTTCTCCTTTTTTGTTGTCAGTGAATCTCTTGCTTAGCTTTGGTCCTCTTTCGTCTTCGTCCATTTCTGTTTTGCCCTAATTTTGTTTCTTGCTTCAAACTCAACTAAGTGAGAGAAGAGGTTGTGAGAAGAGGCTGTGAGGCAGTGTTTTTGAGTTAGGGTTTTTGAGTCGTGAGTTCTGTGAGAAGAGGGGGAAAAAATCTTAACTGAAAATAATAGAGGGGAAATGATATAATTAGGGGAAATTATTAAATTATCAAATATAATAATTTAAACATAACCGTCTAGAACAACCTATCTAATTCTAGATATTCATTTTACTGCATATAAAATCAAGTATGAAATGTACTAATTAAACTCATGAATCCTAGCATGCAATCTTATTCTTAGCAATCAATTAAGCATTTCAGTCCTAAGATGCTAGCATGCTATCATGAATATAATACATTCCAAAACTTAATAAACATACAGTTCTAAATTAGATAAACGTATACTAATTAGAAAGTGTACCTGTGAAGTGTTTAGTGATTCATCTCCAGTTTTGGCCATTGATGCCAGATATCCATTTGGATCATCACTTTCACTGATAGAATCAACCTTGCATTTAACTTCATCAACAAATGCTTTCCCTTGCTGTATCCTCACTAATGCTTGTGATTCCTGCTATAACCCAACATAGTGTCTTCATCTTTTGCTTGCTCCTTTTCTGATCTTGTAGGTGTCATACTCCATCTTGAGTAAAAGTGTTTTGTTGATCTCAGCGGTACATTTCATGACGACCTCTATTTCTAGGTTTATCGAACAGACGTATCGAAAGCTATTTGCTCCTTATCAGCATCTGAAAACTCCACTCCTTTTTTAGGCTCAGACCGATGTGGTACAATCACATCTCCTTCCATATGCTCAGGAACAACAACCATCGGAACAAATTCATTCTCAAAACCCATTCTTCATTGTGAACTCGGTCGAACACTGGAATCTTGAATTGATTTTAAGGTGCCATCTTAATATAGATTTAGAGTAGAGATAATAAACTTTTCTTATTACTTGAGTAGTAATTAAAAGAAAATTGAATTATCTCCAAATAAATCAAAGTTCCAAAACTGGTCACCAAAAATAATTCTATGTACCCGACACTAGGCTCTGTAGAAAAACTATGTCGAACTTTTGCCTAAGTCGAACTTTCACCAAGTCGAAACTCTAAGTCGAAATTTCTAAGTAGAAAATCTGTCCAAGTCGAAATTTTCTAAATAGAAATTCTCAAGTAGAACTTCTCAAGTAGAACTTTTGTACTTAGTGAAAATTTGCTACTGCCGGTCACTTTCACAACTTTTGACTTTTGTGTCTTTTCTCACCTAACTCACCTAACCACCACGTGCTAGGTACAGAGTCTTCTGATAAATACTTTTTGTGCAGTGAGTATGTCCAATCAAAAGCCAATAACACCTTTTTCACATTATGTCTTTAGAAAAGGTAATCAAAAAGTTGTTGGGTTCATCTTCTTTATCAGGAACTGTGATGAACACCTGAAGAACACCACAAACCAAAGTACCCAGAAAAATTCACAAAAATTATCTAAAATACACCCAAACTAAATAATCACACCTGGAGTATTTAAATAATTTGTAGATGAGTTTTCACTGATAAACAAATTAATGCACACTTTTCGAGACAAACTTGAAAAGTAGCTCTGGTAATGAAAACTCACTAATCTTCTACCAAACACAAGGATCTATGTTTTGTATGTTAAACATTAAGCTCTGATACCAATTGTTAGATCCAAATGTGTTGTAGAGGGGGGGGGGTGAATACAACTTTTTCGATTTAAGGAATATGAGAAGCAATAAATACTATGTAATAAATCAAAACAAGGATTCAAGGAATAAATATCATATATATAACTTGAAAAAGGTTGCTACATCATTCATTACAATAGTACAACAGAAGTATAGAGAGAGAGGAGTAAATGATACTAAGCTCTGTGAATATACTCCCTCTCTATTACAAGTGTTTCTCTCAATATTGCTCTACATTTTGTTCTCTTTTTCACAACGTTACACAAGTACTTCTATTTATACTACTTTGTAATCTATTACTTGTAGACTTCAAGAGATAAGATATGAGTGGCCCAATGAAGTCCACGTAAATCTTATCTCGTCTTGAAAGCTTGAAAATCTGCCAACCAGATGATGCCATGTATCCTGTTGAAACTGTCCTCCATGTAGAACTTCTACATAGGAATTTCTACTTAGCTCTATCTAGAACTTTTAAGTAGAACTTCTACATAGGAATTTCTACTTGGCTCTATCTCGAACTCTAAGTAGAACTTATGAATTTCTACATAGGAAATTCGACTTAGGAATTTCTACATAGGAAATTCGTCTTGACAGAATTTCTACTTAGGAAATTCGAGATAGCTTCCTGCCTGAGTACTTAGAAAATATTTTCACCTCCAGAATTTCTACATAGAAAATTCGACTTAGGAATTTCTACATAGGAAATTCGACTTAGCTTCCTGCCTTGAGTACTTAGAAAATATTTTCACCTCCAGAATTTCTACTTTGCTCTAAGTAGAAACTTATCTAGAATTTCAAGATAGGAATTTCGACTTAGCTTCCCTTGTAAGTACTTAGAGAAATTCTGGGCTTCAACTTGAAACTTGAATGCAACATCTTGAACTCGTGATTTCTTCATGTCTTCTATTTTCTTCAACAAGCTCTTGAATATGGATATCTACTACTGACATAAACTTGCTATCAATGTCTTGACACTTGATGCAATGGTCTGGTTCATAAGTGACTAGTCTTGATAGGGTTCTTACTTCGGAATAGATTACCATGTTCAATTAGTAATGTGGCTTTCCAATAAATGCTTTCGAACATTGACTGTTAATAGACACTGTAACTTCACTGGAATCTTTTCTGGTACTTGGACAACATCTTCATTACTACAATCTTGAATACTTCATTCTCTGTTCTTCACTGATTGTCAGTGAGTATAACTTCAAGACTGTAGTTGTCTTCTTTAACCTTTGTCTTTACCCTGTCTTCAATTCTTCTAGATTCCTATGCTTCAAACACTGTCTATCTTCAATCAATGTTGTTACACTGAAATATTTTAGTGGCACTGCTATACTGAATCTTCAACACATCTGAAACCCTGAAAGTCTTTAACCATTATTCTTCACTGAGGCATGAACATATAAATGAACTTTTTTCAGTGACCTATAGTAGACTTCAAAACTTCTTCTAATGTCTTGATTCACTGTATATGCCTTGTCTTCATTTCTTGCTGATTTTTGTGTAGGCGTAGTATTATTTACTTGTCTTGTTCTAGTGTTGAGTTATCACGATGACTATTCATATAGCTTCGTCATTTCCAACAAATGACTTCCCCGTCTTTCGTACAACCTGCATTATCTATATCTATATAGCCAATTAGGTTAAACCTATTATCTTAAGGGTCCCAGATTCCAAGAATTGGTGATCTCCTAAGATGTATAACAATTCATAACTTAGCTATAAGATAAGATTCTCTAGTATCCACTTGGAAACTTGCACATAAACATATCGAGAATAAAATATATGGTCTTTATGCACTTAAATAAGTAATGAGCTGAGCATACCTCTATAGCTTGTCACTTCAGTTCATATACCTGATTTGCCCTGATCAAGCTTAGTGGTCTGTTGAAAGTAGTCTTGGCAGGTCTAGAATCTTCCAAATTGCGCATCTTCAAAAGATCCTTGACTTCCTTTAATTGCCATCATTCTTTCGAATTAATCAAAATCTAGAAAGAATTGCAACTCTTTCAACATGCTCATCTTGTACCTACTCTGCATTAACTTAGCAAAAATATATCTTGCCAAATTTTCGTTAGTAGACCCACATATAATATAATCATGGTATACTAGCACATATATTACATTGTGTGTGCCATGTATTCTAGAGAGATATATGCGTATAACTTACTCTTACTGGAAAATCATATTAAGGTAATTAACAGTCGGAGTGTCATACCATGTCCTTGACGTTTTTGCTTGAATCCCTATCTCCGTCATAGAAGAGCTTGCGAAGAGAATGATATACAAATTCTAATGGATCTGCAACTTCAAAGTCCAAGAATTGTTGTACATCAACTTCAACTTCTAGCTCACCATTCAGGAGTGCACTTGTTCACATTCATCTGATAGATCTTCATGCTTGAATGCTCCACATGTGCTAGAGATATCCTGTTATTAGGTCCTCATCTTGTTTGGTCCTAAATGTTGGATTCCAAAGGATCAAGTCTCGTCACTAGTGCTTACTGCTTGATCTTGAAAGTCCCGAAGATTCTGTTTCCATCATCGTCGATACCTTCTACTTTAACGAACCGGTAGCAACCAGTTTGGCTTTGTCCCTCATAACAATGCCAATAGTCATCCAGATTCTGAGAACCCTTACTGTACCAATTTTAGCTTCAACTTTAGTGGTCTAGGTTCCAGCTTCAATTGTTTCTGCCTTCGTACTGATTGAGATCATTTTACATTGCAATCACTCAATCTGGATCAATCTGTGTATCTTCAGTATTCTTTGGGATTCCAGATGATGGGTGATATCAATTGTTAGTTACTGACAATTGCTCTTTCCCAATTAGGTTCCGAAGAATATATGATCATTTCGATTAGCACTACTAGCCTTTACACAAGAATCCGGATTACTAAGAACGAGACTCCAGGATTGAACTTGACTTCAAACCTTTTGTCTTGGCAGAAATGTTCTTAATGAAATCCTTTGATCTTCATTGTTAAGTATGCCTAGTAGATCCTTCTTCTGTTTGCTCCCTCTGAGTTGATGTTAGGATGTGTTGAAGATCCTTCACCTTCTACAGTGGATTTCCACTAAGGATCTGAATCATCATCATTGCCATTGATTCCTTCTGCAACCTCAGCTTCTACATTAGTATCTGAATTTGTCAAAGATTCAGAATAGTCGTTCATTTGAATGCTTGGGAGCTTGGTGTAGTTGGTCATTACATTCAGACTTTTAATCACCTTATGTTTTCACATCACGTAAGCCCTGAAGACTTTTGACTTCAATGAGTAGCCGAGGAAAATTGTTCCATGAGTCTTAACTTAACTTGCCAAGATACTCAAATAAATCTTCAATTAATAACAATCTCCTCCAAACACACGAAAGAGCTTCAGTGTTTGCTTCTGGTTGGCCATTAACTCAAATGATGTCTTTTCACGATCTTGTTCATTAAAGCAGCATGCTGTGTTAATTGCTTCAGCTTCAAAGTACCTTTTTCAGTGCAGACTTCATTTAGAACTTCATTCGCGAAATTTCAGTTCCATTATCTGACTTCAAAGTTCTCACAGCTTACTTTGCTTCCAACTTGATCTCCTGATGTGATCAATCACCATATGTGACATTTTGTCTATTGAATGCACGAACATCACCAATTTTTAATTAGGGTTATCAATTTCAATCACCACTAAGCATATTACTTTTCTTCAGTGTGATGTTTTCCTTGACTTCCCTATGTGACATACTTCAAAATGTCCTTCTAACAAGAATTCCATATGAAACAGTCCTCTCACCAATTTCATCTTTATCAAAGAATCCATTGCCTTGTAGACCGACAAGTGTGAGAGCTTCCTTTGCCATAGCTAACTCTTCATTGATGAAGCTTCACTGAAAATTTCACTTCATCTTTGCATCCAAGTTCCATGTCAGCTACGAACAAACTTCTTCAACCTCAGCTGAGTGAGCTTCCAACCTTCTTGTTTGAGATCAAACACTTTTCCTTTTTAATGTTTTTCCAGAAAACCCTTGATAAAGAATTCTATAGTGCCCTTTAAATAGTGCTCAAGTCCTTCCACAAGAAAGATGCTTCCACTGATGACAATTCCACGTATATCCAAGTCCCTTGTACATCCTTTGCTGTCATCTCCAAAGGTTGCCGTTGGGTAGGCTTTCTCAACCAGCTGTGATAGTAGAGCTTTAATCTTAATCATATACCTCGAACAATAAATGTCACGAAGTCACACAACTTTTGCCTTTTCATAACATACTCTGCAATCACAAATGATTAATCTTCTTGGTACTCAACTTTAATTGAGTCCAGATGAGTTAGAGATATTATCAAAGGTAACAACATCTTCAACCTTAACATGCACAAACTAATCTTTGACTGATCACTTCTCATTCACTGCAGCCTTGACAAAGTAGTCTTTAGGGTATGAGACTAGTGATTTCAACCTAACTTAAGGTGAACTAGCAGTCTTTATCCTATTGTTATTCTTATACATGCTTTGTCTAAGATTATGCAAGTCCTAAGATATGCATTTTCAAATTTAACTAAACAAGCATGGAAATAAGAACACATGGTAAATATTCAGCTTCACTGCATAAAAGCACATGGAAAAAAAACTAATAAATTAATTACTAATTTTGTCTAATCCATTCTGTCGTTGTCTAGCATTTTTAACTATCTCTAATTACCTAAGTCAGTTTTAGATATAGCTTCGAATCTACATGGCTTACTGATTACTTAGATAATTCTACCATCTTTTAACCAATTATCCCTAACAAGCAATACATGATCTAATATAGCATTTAAGTACAACTATGTGAGTGTGAGCAAATCATATGAAAATAAGCACATAAACAATTAACAAGTCATTTGCCATTAAGAACAAATAAAATCTGATCTATGACTTGTTTGTCTATTTATCAATTTTCACAACATTAGCAGAGGTATTAAATCACATCAGATTTAACTCAAGTTTCAGTAAATGTTTGGGGATACACCTAACCGTCTAGAACACCCTATCTAATTCTAGATATTCATTTAACTGCATATAAAATCAAGTATGAAATGTACTAATTAAACTCATGAATCCTAGCATGCAATCTTATTCTTAGCATTCAATTAAGCATTTAAGTCCTAAGATGCTAACATGCTATCATGGATATAATAAATTTCAAAACTTAATAAACATACAGTTCTGAATTAGATAAACGTATACTAGTTAGAAAGTGTACCTGTGAAGTGTTTAGTGATTCATCTCCAGTGTTGGTCATTGATGCCAGATATCCATTTGGATCATCACTTTCACTTATAAAATCAACCTTGCATTTAACTTCATCAACAAATGCTTTCCCTTGCTACATCCTCACTAATGCTTGAGATTCCTACTATAACCCAACATAGTGTCTTCATCTTTTGCTTGCTCCTTTTCTGATCTTGTAGGTGTCATACTCCATCTTGAGTAAAAGTGATTTGCTGTTGACCTTAGCGGTACCTTCCATGACGACCTCTATTTCTAAGTTTGTCGAACGGACGTATCGAAAGGTATTTGCCCCTTATCAGCATCTGAAAAGTCCACTCCCTTTTTAGGCTCAGACCGATGTGGTACAATCACATCTCCTTCCATATGCTCAGGAACAACAACCATCGGAACAAATTCATTCTCAAAACCCATTCTTCATTGTGATCTTGGTCGAACACTAGAATTTTGAATTTATTTTAAGGTGCCATCTTAATATAGATTTAGAGTAGAGATAATAAACTTTTCTTATTACTTGAGTAGTAATTAAAAGAAAATTGAATTATCTCCAAATAAATCAAAGTTCCAAAACTGGTCACCAAAAATAATTCTAAGTACCCGACACTAGGCTCTGTAGAAAAACTATGTCGAACTTTTGCCTAAGTCGAACTTTCACCAAGTAGAAACTCTAAGTCAAAATTTCCAAGTAGAAATTCTGTCCAAGTCGAAATTTTCTAAGTAGAAATTCTCAAGTAGAACTTTTGTACTTAGTGAAAATTTGCTGCTGCCGGTCACTTTCACACCTTTTGACTTTTGTGTCTTTTCTCACCTAACTCACCTAACAACTACGTGCCAGGTATAGAGTCTTCTGATTAATACTTTTTGTGCAGTGAGTATGTCCAATCAAAAGCCAATAACACCTTTTTCACATTATGTCCTTAGAAAAGGTAATAAAAAAGTTGTTGAGTTTGTCTTCTTTATTAGGAACTGTTATGAACACTTAAAGAACACCACAAACCAAAGTACCCAGAAAAATTCACAAAAATTATCTAAAATCCACCCAAGCTAAATAATCACACCTGGAGTATTTAAATAATTTTAGGATGAGTTTTCACTGTTAAATTAATTAAAGTACACTTTTCAAGAAAATCTTAAAAAGTAGATTTGGAATTGAAAACTCCCTAATCTTCTACCAAACACAAGGATCTATGTTTTGTATTTTAAACATTAGGCTCTGATACCAATTGTTAGGTCCAAATGTGTTGTAGATGGGGGTTGAATACAACTTTTTCGATTTAAGGAATATGAGAAGCAATAAATACTATGTAATAAATCAACACAAAGATTCAAGGAATATATGACTTATATATAACTTGAAAAGGTTGCTACATCATTCATTACAATAGTACAACATAAGTAAAGAGAGAGGAGTAAAAGATACTAAGCTCTGTGAATGTACTCTCTCTCTGTTACAAGTGTTTTTCTCAATATTGCTCTACATTGTGTTCTTCTTATAACGTTACACAAGTACCTCTATTTATACTACTTTGTAATCTATGACTTGTAAACTTCAAGAGATAAGATATGAGTGGCCCAATGAAGTCCACGTAAATCTTTTCCCGTCTTGAAAGCTTGGAAATCTATCAACTAGATGATGCCATGTGTCCTGTTGAAACTGTCCTCCATGTAGAACTTCTACATAGGAATTTCTACTTAGCTCTATCTAGAACTTTTAAGTAGAACCTCTACATAGGAATTTCTACTTGGCTCTATCTCGAACTCTAAGTAGAACTTAGGAATTTCTACATAGGAAATTCGACTTAGGAATTTCTACATAGGAAATTCGACTTGACAGAATTTCTACTTAGGAAATTCGAGATAGCTTCCTGCCTGAGTACTTAGAAAATATTTTCACCTCCAGAATTTCTACATAGAAAATTCGACTTAGGAATTTCTACATAGGAAATTCGACTTAGCTTCCTGCCTTGAGTACTTAGAAAATATTTTCACCTCCAGAATTTCTACTTGGCTCTAAGTAGAAACTTATCTAGAATTTCTAGATGGGAATTTCGACTTAGCTTCCCTTGTAAGTACTTAGAGAAATTCTGGGCTTCAACTTGAAACTTCAATGCTACATCTTGAACTTGTGATTTCTTCATGTCTTCTATTTTCTTCAACAAGCTCTTGAACATGGATATCTACTACTGACATAAACCTGCTATCAATGTCCTGACACTTGGTGCAATGGTCTGGTTCATAAGTGACTAGTCTTGATAGGGTTCTTGCTTCTGAATAGATTACCATGTTCAATTAGTAATGTGGCTTTCCAATAAATGCTTTCGAACATTAACTGTTAATAGACACTGTAACTTCACTGGAATCTTTTCTGGTACTTGGACAACATCTTTATTACTATAATCTTGAATACTTCATTCTCTGTTCTTCACTGATTGTTAGTGAGTATAACTTCAAGACTGTAGCTGTCTTCTTTAACCTTTGTCTTTACCCTGTCTTCAATTCTTCTAGATTCCTATGCTTCAAACACTGTCTATCTTCAATCAATGCTGTTACACTGAAATATTTTAGTGGCACTGCTATACTGAATCTTCAACACATCTGAAACCCTGAAAGTCTTTAACCATTATTCTTCACTGAGGCATGAACATATAAATGAACTTCTTTCAGTGACCTGTAGTAGACTTCAAAACTTCTTTTAATGTCTTGATTCACTGTATTTGCCTTGTCTTCATTTCTTGCTGATTTTTATGTAGGCGTAGTATTATTTACTTGTCCTGTTCTAGTGTTGATTTATCACAATTACTATTCATATAGCTTCATCATTTCCAACACTATTCCACTTTCGTCTAACTTGTTACAAAAGACCCACTTTGTTCCAATAATGGAAGTATCAGGAGGTTGTGAAACTAGTTCCCAAACTTTATTATGTGAGAATTGGTTTAATTCTTCTTGCATGGCAAAAATCCAATCCTCCTCCAATAAAGCTTCCTTTGCGGTTTTGGGTTCTATTTGTGATAGAAAGGCCATATGACTCACAATGTTTTGAACTTGAGCACGAGTTTGAACACCTTTAGTTAAATCCCCTAAGACATAGTCTATCGGATGATTTTTAAGCAATGGTATTTCCATAGGCAATTCAACTTCGTCCTCATCTTTTTCAAGAGGATTCTTTGGGATTGTAGGTTGAAGATTCATATTTCCAATTTGTCGAATAACATTTTCAACATCACTTGGAATATGACCATTTGAATATGGTTCCTCCTCTATCAAATCCTTAAACTTTGAGTTTGGTTTAGATTCATCAAATGCGACATTCATTGATTCTTCCACAACCAAAGTGTTAAGATTAAATACTCTATAAGCTTTGCTATTAACAGAATATCCTAGAAAGATGCCCTCTCCAGATTTTGGGTCAAATTTTGTTAGATAATCTTTAGTATTCATGATATAGCATTTACTTCCAAATATCTTGAAGTAATTAAGCGTAGGAGTTTTACCAAAATAGAGCTTATATGGAGTTTTCATTTTGATAGGTCGTAGTAATACTCTATTAAGAACATGGCAAACAGTAGACATAGCTTCGGCCCAAAAATATTTTGGTCGACGATATTCGTTAAGCATAGTGTTTGCCATTTCTTGCAACGTTCTGTGAGTAATACCATACGCTTCACAAAACTCAACAAATTTTGAATTCTCGAATTCCTTCCCATGATCAGTCCTTATATAGATGATCGATTCATTTTGTTGATTTTGTATGCGTTTGCAAAGAGCAGCAAATGATTCAAATGCATCACTCTTTGATTTTAGAAACTCAGTCCATGTAAATCGAGAGTAGTCATCAACTATCATGAGGGTGTATTGACTTCCTCCAAGACTTTGTACTGGGACTGGTCTGATAAGATCCATATGTAATAGCTCAAGTGGTCTAAAAGTAGACACCATGAATTTGGCTTTATGAGATGCTCGAATTTGTTTGCCAATTTCACAAGCTTCACATATATGATCTTTAACGAAATTTAGTTTCGGTAATCTACGTACATGTTCTTTCGAACATATAGTTTTAATGAGTTTCATGTTAACATGGCCCAACCTACGATGCCATAACCATGGATCCTCATTAATGGAAACCAAACATACATTCTCATATTTCGTAGTGTCACATGTATATACATTTTTATCACGTGGACAATTTAGAGCCAGTCTTCCGTCTACATTGTAAATAGAGCAATGTGATGAACGAAAAATGACTTTGCAACCATTATCACATAGTTGACTTATGGATAACAAATTGTATTTTAGTCCCGTGACTAATTGTACGTTTGTTATTTTGAATCGATCATTTCCAATATCCCCAATGCCAACGATGTCACCCTTACTACTATCTCCAAAGGTTACACTTCTTGCGGCTACCTTTCTAATGTTGTTCAACAATGACTTATTACCAGTCATATGTCGGGAACACCCACTATCAAGATACCACACATCTTTCTTAGCAGTAAGGCATACCTGCATAACAAATCAATTAAACCTTTTGGTACCCCTTTGTCTTAAGGGTCCTTGAATTAGTACATCATAAGGCATATGTGAAATAACATTAACAAATCTAGGCATGGGATAATATTGCACATCATCATATAACCTTCTAGATGCTTCATTCCTAACAGAGATATGATATGGATTTCTTCTAGGAGTATATTTGTTATATTTAGCATGATTATGAGTCTTACTATGTGGGAATATGGTAATAATCGAATTTCTTGAATTAGCATTTACAATTTTATTCGCATTATCAAATTTAACATGAGCATTTGATGTGCTAGAATAGGCTTTATAACTCACATTAGCATTATGACTCAATCTAGCATGAAAATTCGCATTTCTAGGCATATTAGCATTTAAGTTACGAAATTGACCATTGTAGTTAGGATTTTGAGTTTTAGAGCTATTTTGAGGAACATTATCCTTTCTAGTTAAACTAGAGCTAGGATGAACATTTTTCATGTTCCTTGGTCTATAGATTATTGGTTC
This sequence comes from Oenanthe sinensis, assembly GCA_028671895.1. Lineage (NCBI taxonomy): Eukaryota > Viridiplantae > Streptophyta > Magnoliopsida > Apiales > Apiaceae > Oenanthe > Oenanthe sinensis. Next base: position 27,317,185 of record CM053799.1, on the reverse strand, counting down.
TTGATGATACCAAAACTTTGGTTGACTTTGAACATTCGCTTTAGGGTCATTCCTCTTTTGTGATAATTTCTTATCATTTTTATTTTTAGAGGTTGATCCTTTAGGAACCCATTTGTACTTCCCCTTAAGTTCACCTTCTATAGCTTTGCAATATAAACGAGTATGTCCACTTACATTGCAATACGTACACTTAGGTGTAGGTGACTTAGGTGTAGTATTAATCGAAGGTCTAGGTTTATGTTCTTCCTTTTTATGAGGACCATTATGTTCATAACCCAATCCTTCACGATTAATTAATTCTCGGGTGCCAAATACCATTCTTTCTAAGATGGCACTGTTCTTAGTGAATTGTTTCAAAGTAGCTTCGAGATTTTATTTTTCTTTGACCAAGATATTAATGTTGTTGATCAAGAAACTCTCTTTATCCATGACTTGAGATAAGAGCTTTTGGTTTTCATCTTTAAGCCTTTGACTTTCCAACTTCATCGTTTCTAATTCCGAGATAAGCCCTTGACGACTTTCGAGTTCAACATCTGCCTTATTTTTAAATTTGGCATAATCGATGTTTTTACTCATTAATTGAAGTTGGTAGTCAAATTTTTGTTCTTTTAAGGCTTCATGAAGCTCTTCCTCTCGATCTTCCGTAAGAGATTGTTCGAGGTCATTTATACGATTGCATTTTGAAGAATTCTCGTGAATCAGCGATTCATTTTGAATTTTCAAGTTTAAAAACTCAACGTGGAGCTCACGATTGCATTCGTCTAAATGAATCTTGTCATTCTCAATCTCTTCAGCTTGTCGAATCAGAGACACATTTTCGACTACTAGAGTACGAATTTGATCACCCTTTTCGTTTGTCTCAATTTTTAAGCTTTCATTAAGAGAGAGAATGTTAGTAACGTACTCCATGTCTTTAACATGTACGTCGGTCAAACTAGTGACCTCTATTTGAAGTTAGAGACACAAATCCTCATATTTGTCTTTTTCGGATTTGGTCTTGGTATAGTTTCGGTTCAATTCATCATAACCAATTTTAAGATCTTTAACCAAATTTCTAAGCTCAGAAATATCCATGTCATAATTATCAACCTTAGACAATTTAATAGCATTACTACTATAAGACGAAATTGAAACTGGTTTAGATATTACCTCTTGTAGAGAAGTGGAGGCTTCCATAGGAGCAGTTTCATCTTCGATTGCCATTAAGCAGAGGTTAACAATTTCTTCATTCTTCTCCGGAGTTTCCTTATCCTCTTAAATCCCATCCACTTTCAGCAACAAGGATTTGTCCTTTAGACAAATTTGGACATTCCCTTTTAAAATGACCAAGTTGTTTACATTCAAAACACACATTCTCATTTTCTTTGGGATTTGCCTCTTTAGGCTTAGGTGTATAATTACTCGTAAATTTTGAGTTATTGTTGTAAGCATTATTTGCTTGTTGTTGCACACCTTTGCCTTTGGCATAGCTCGTGCTAGGAAAGTTATTTTTATTATTCAGCCTACCCTTAGAGTTGAAGACTCGTTGTTGGTTACCGGATTTAAGAAAACCTTTCCCGTATCTTTGAGCTTTGCTTTGTAAAACACGACGGAGTTGTCTCGTTAGTAAAGCAATTTCTTGCTCGTCGAGATTCTCTAACTCTTCGTTTAAGTCGTCGTCATTTTCATCTTCATCGATAAGTATTGCTTTTAGAGCCATACTTTTCCTCTTCTCTTCAGTTTTAGGAAGAGGCTTATCTGGAGCATTGTCTTCTTTGTATGCACGAAGGTTGCCGAATAAACTATCGATGGTATATGCATTCAAATTATGCATTTCTTTTATAGTGGTAACTTTAACTTTCCAACTCGGAGGTAAAGCTTTTAACACCCTTCGATTTTTCTCATTAACCGAATAAGCTTTTCCGAGTTGTGCAAGTTCATCAATAATCCGAGTAAATCTCGTTTCCATATCGATGATGGTTTCACCCTCGAGGAGTTTAAAGTTCTCGTATTCTTGGATTAAAGTATCCATTCGAGTGTCTTTAATATCCATTGTTCCCTCGTAGGTAATAACCAATTTGTTCCACATTTCTTATGCTGACTTGCAGTTATTAACACGTTTGTATTCTTTTTCTACAAGTGCACTGGTTAAGACCATTTGCGCTTTAGCGGCTATTTTCATTAACTCTTCTTCTTCACGGGTGTATTCACTGACTTTCTTTTCGATGACAATATCGTCAACTACGTTAGTCGGAACAACAACACCGTCCTCGATAGCCATCCATACTTTGACACCTTGGGATTTAGCATAAATTCTAAATCTTGTTTTCCAAGTAGCAAAGTTGGTGTCGTCGAATAAAGGAGGTCTCGAACTCGAGAGACCTTCACCACAACCAATGGTACTCAAATACGCCATAAAAGATCTACTTTTTGTCGCGTTAGTAGGCACTGAAAAAGGCCACGGAACACAGTTAAAAGCACTGCTCTGATACCAACTGTTAGGTCCGTAAGGATGGGGTATTAGCTAGAAGGGGGGGTTGAATAGCTTAATACCCTTTTAAAAATTAGAGCTTGGCATTTTAAAATTTTCTCTTCTCTTTTAAAAATGTTACTAGTCAACTAGTAAATCAAATGCGGAAATTAAAAGAGAGTAAAGAAATAGAGCACAACACATAAGATTTTTATCCTGGTTTGCGATGGCGCAATCCCCTAACGGATCCGCTCACCCCTAGTCCAGTCCCCGAGTCCCTCCCTGAACTCGAGATTTTCCCACTATAAAAAGATGCACTCCTTATAGCGGCGGAGAAGCCTTTACAACCACTATGTATTTATCTCGGACCTTAACTCCCCGTTAACCCCTCAAAATACAATAGCAAACCTAATAGATTTATCTTGGAGAGTAACCTCCCGCTACCTCCTCACAATCTAAATAGAACCCTTACAAGTTTATCTTGGAGCGTAACTCCCCGTTACCTCCTCAAATACAAGTAAGAAAAATACAAAATCCTGCGTAGACTATGTTCCTCTAACCCTTTGTAGGTCTTGGATCTTAGGTCTTAGATCTTGGGTCTTTCCTTTTCTTCACGGTGCAAAGACACCCAACTTCCCGTTGGCGTGTCTAAGACTTGGGTCTTAGAACAAGGATCACCTCACTTTACTTCACCTCACTGACAAAGTCTAAACAACCAGTACTACGACTTAATATCCCTGTTTAATAAAAGAAGGTTTGTGGACTAGTATATTACAGTACTAGATCGGAGACAAACAAATATATATAATATAGCCGAAGCAACAGAATATATAAATGTGAGTCGGGGTAAGTCGCTTCGTGAGAAGGACGAACCACACGTTGTGTGTGAACGTGTATGCAGTAATTTAAGTGCGTATGCTAAAGTAAAGTACGTTATGTAAAGCGTATGAATGCAAGTACTTTAAAGTAGATATGCTAAAGTAAATTGCGATATGTAAAGCGTATGAATGCAATGCAAGCACTTAAAATAAATATATATATATAATATATAATATATATAGGGATATATAAGGTCAAGATATAGACCAAATATATTTGACTTGAATGAGATCAAGTACGTTTTCTAACTACTTTATTTATTTTTGTTCGATATATAAGGTCGGGGTATAACATCTAAACTAATGGCCGAATATATTGACTTGACTTATGTCAAACTCGTTTTAGAAATCAAGTTGTTTATAAGGCCTAGAGCAACAATTAAGTTGGCCTTTAAAACAAACTCGAAATAAACCACTAAGATTCAACGAGGATGTTTCGTTTATGTCGTACTTCGACTTATATGAATAGTGTCTAACTCGGAATCTAGGTTGGCTTCTTTCACTTAATAATTCAAACAAGGAGTACTTTTGTTTATGTCTTAATATATAGACTTATACAAAAATTCTCAACTCGGAATTAAAGTGAGATTAAACTTTACAAATATTCTACGAGAGAGCTTTGTTTATATCTCTAAATAATATATGAGATTTATAGAAATATTCTAATCTCGGAATATAAGTTAGTTTATGTCTCTTTTTATTTCAAACAAGGAGATGTTCGTTTATGTCTTATAATGTAGACTTATACGAATATTATCTCAACTCAGAAATAAAATGGCTAACTTGCAAATATTAAACAAGGAGTCCTTTTGTTTATGTCCTATATAAGACTTATACAAATCAGTCTCTACTCGGAATAAAAGCTAGTTTAATTATCAAATTCAACAAGGAGTCCTTTTGTTTATACCTCTATATGAGATTTATACAAATCGGTCTCAACTCGGAACTTAAGTAACTTGGAGTCGTTATTAATCCCGGATCTGTAAGCCAAGGATATGAACAACTAATTTGGGAGAGTAAGAGATGAAAAGAAGGCTCCCCCAAATATCAACACAATCTATATATACTAAGAGAGAACAAACAATTAAAGCTCGTGTATATATAAATCGTAAACAAGGCTAACTATTTATTTAAGCTAAAAATCGAACCAAGCTAATCAATTTAAATAAATAGAGCCGAATTATATATATATATATATATATATATATATATATATATATATATATATATATATATATCAAATAGACAAGAAATAACTAACTTATGACCCTTGTGCTCTTGTTAGAGACAAAAATATTTCTTTCGAAAATAAGGGATAAGAGTTAGGTTCGGGTTCAAGCTTTTGTGTGTGTATACAAAAATCAAGCAAGCAAGATACACACACTACTAGACATGAACTAACCAACTTGTAACCCTTGAGATCTAGAGAGAAATCAAGAGAAAAAGCTAGTTGGAAGCCAAAACACACAAAAAGTAGTCGCCGGAAAAAGTCGCCGGAAAATCGCCAGAATATGATCTTTTGGTATAACTTTAGGGGCAATTAAACAAGTCTAAGGGCAGTAGATATATGGTCTTTGGGTAGCCTAAAGGGACTTGTATGGTTGATGTGTGATTAGTGCAAGTATATGGGTTTTTAAGCTTGAAAGGGGTAAGATCTATGAAAGAACTAAGCTTAAAGGGCAAGAACTCTTGGAGATGAAAACCTTCTGATCTTGAGAGCTTCTTTGGAGTGAAATATGCAGCATATACTTGGTACTAAATGGCTTAAGAAATGGTGTGGGGGGAGGGCTTTAGTTATAGGCCAAAAATGATGCATTTTTGATTTATTTTAAAAGGGGACAATGGGACAAGGGTTTACATGGAGCAACGAGAGCCACAATAATTTAAATTAAAGTTGAATCAGCTGAAAGAGGCCACATAGGTGCTTGGAAAAACGTGTGTACCTTATTCAGTAAAATATTTAAGCTAATAAACATGAAACCGAATGATACGTTGGAAATATGACGTTTTTCAAAATATACTCCACAAATTATGAAAATTTGGGAACCATCTGGGAATAATCCCAATAGGTCATGGTCAAAATCCTACTCAATTTGGAGTTGACCTTCATTGACTTTTAATTGACCGAACAACCAATAACGTAATCGGAAATACAGGTCAAACATAAAAGTCACCCAAAAATTATGAAAATAATCCTAAAATTCTTTTTCAACATTTTAATGAAATTACCCAAGTTTCAAGTCATTTGGACATGTGTAGATACCACTTTGAGAAAAAGATCGTTTTGTTGCCCCTATAGCCCGAAACAATACTCGATAGCCATTTGTCGGAACTTGTCAACGTTTGGACTAAAGTTTTGACTCAAAACATATTCAAATATAATATTCCTAAAATAATAATGACTATGAAGTCCAAGGAATATTTAATTTGAATTAAAATACAAATTATCCAAAGAAATAGGACAATTCAGGGCTTCTGGGATAAAATCTGTATTTTATATCTAGGAAGAACTTTGTTGAAGATAAATTGAACAAATATATTTTGAAAATATATTGAAAATGTATTCCCTTGAAAACCTTTAAAACAAACACTCTTTTGAATGGATAACACATTTTCTGACTCGTAAAAGCAGTGTTAAAATACTGTATTTGTTCATCTTCAGTCTATGCCTCAAAATATAACATATATAAATTAGATTTGATTTTATCATTATTTTGATAAATCTTATCTAAATATATGTAGAGAGAAAATCATTTAGTTTTGTTTATAAAAGCAGTTTGACCCAATTTGACTTGATTGTCACTTCGAATAACCTAAGGGGGGATTAGTATATTAATTAGTAACTTCCTAATGCTAATTTAATTTACACTTATCATTAAGACAAAATAATCAAAACCTAATCCATAAGACTGTATCTCACATATTATTAACAAGGGCATAAAAAGGGTGATAGCCGAAAATACCAGATTTAAAACAAAAATTAAAAAAAGTAACAGTTTTGAAAATTTTGGCCAAAAATACCGTTAGGATATGCATTTCATAAATGGATATTTTTAATAGGCATTTTACAAATGGATATCAAAATAAAAAATTGGGATACCCAAATGAGAAATGTGTATCCCATTAGTATTTTTTGCCAAAATTTTGAATAATGGTATTCTTGTCATTTAGTCTAAAAAAATGGTGTTTTTGTCATTTTTTCGCATAAAAATAAGATAAAATCATATTTCTGTATTATATTGTACTAATAATTCTGTTTTATATGCACCGTGCTAATAATTCTTCTTTAGAGTTTTATGAAAAATTCTTTTTACTTGACGTTTTATATTTTTAAAGTATAATTTATGATTAATTTTTTAAAATTATCCCTATTTAATATAATTTTCTTTTCCTTTTGTATTAGTAACAAGGGCATAAAAATAAGTTGAAAATCATATTTGTGTATTAGAGTGTACTAATAATTTTGTCTTATATGCACCGTGCTAATAATTCTTCTTTAGAGTTTTATGAAAAAATCTTTTTATTTAACGTTTTATATTTTTAAAGTATAATTTATGATTATTTTTTTTTTTATAAATTATCCCTATTTAATATAATTTTCTTTTCCTTTTGTATTATTAACAAGGGCATAAAAAAATGAAAATCATATTTGTGTATTATAATGTACTAATAATTCTGTCATATATGCACCGTGTTAGTAATTCTATTTTAAATTTTATGAAAAATTATTTTTACTTGACGTTTTATATTTTTAAAGTATAATTTATGATTAATTTTTTTATAAATTTTCCCTATTTAATATAATTTTCTTTTCCTTTTGTATTGTTGGTCCCTGATATTGTAGAAGGGGGGTTGAATACAATATCTGATAATTATTCGCGGAATAATTGGATTAAAAATATTATTTTAATTACTCACGAAATATTAATTATAATGAAATACTGTTCAAGTGAAAGATATTATTTTAACTTGATTAGTATTACACAATTAATATTTTAGAAAAACTGTTATATAATTGATATAAAGTCTAGAACGAATTCGACATGAAGTGTTCGTGTTTAAACAATTATATTCAAACTCAGCACAGAAATCTGTGAATATTACAATGCAGATAAATTACTGAATTTGATCTGATTTTTCTAACTCTTAACAAGTTGAACAACAACAAATGAAGAAATCATCTCATATTTATAGAGATTAGAAAAGGCTGGTATGACCTTTTCTAGCATGACTTAATTTCAAGAAAATAAGTCTGTATGACTTATTTTAACACTTGTATGACTTTTAAAAGACTGGGCATGACTTATTTCTGGTCGGTATGACTTTCTAAATTTCGGTATGACTTATTGAAAGTCATATTCGAATTATATTTAATTAAAACAAGTCGGTATGACTTATTATAATTAAACAAAATTCAATCAGCATGACCTTTACTTAAAACTGCTCGGTATGACTTATGAATAGAGCTCGGTATGACTTATATATATATATATATATATAAGAAATTCGGTATGACTTATTTAATAAGTCATACTAACTGATTATATATATATATATAAGTCATTTTAATCCATTTCTTTTATAGTAAATTAATTCTACTTAAATTAATTAGTTAATTTATAAATTAAATTAAATTCAACTTGAATTAATTTAATTAGATAAATTAAATAATTAATTAACAATTGATAGTAGAATTAAAATACTATCTTTAGTCGCAGCCGTGCTGATAGTCTTGAAATCTTCCTGTCTTTTCTTCGTCTTCTAATCTTGAAACCTCTTGAATTAAATGAAGAATAAATATTATATTAGTTTGACACACAAATGTACTGTCTGGTTCATTTGTGTCATCCCAATAAATATTCTCCATTTAAATAACATTTAACTAGAGGCCTTCTGTCATTAATTCTTCTTCACTGTTTGCATTCTTCTTCTGGAATCTACTTGTAGTAACCACTTGAAATCTTCTATATCTTCTGTCTTCAATAGAAGTACTACCACATTATTAATTTCACTGACGCTTGAACAAATAATTGAACTTCTTTCAGTGTTGAGTAGCAATCCTACAAAATACCTCTGATACTTGGATCCTTTGTGATTAGTTGACTGTCTTCGTCTTGATTCCTGTTTAGTGTTTAGTATTTACTTCTCTTTATTAGTTAGAGTTGAGTTGCCATCTAATTATTACAAATAGGTCTAGACATATGCCTTTCAATCTCCCCCTATTTGTTGTTAAACATTTAACACACAAATTCCTAGAGGATAACTCAACTAATAACTAAGAAAGTAGTACGACATGTAGTGACTTGTAAATAATAAACAAAAGTTCTGGTTTTATATTTAACAATTTTCCAGATTCATACATAAAAGATAAATACAAGATAGATGTTCCTCTAGCACTGAACAAATATTACAAAGATTCTATCTTGTTCTATCTACGTTTTCAGTCTTTAGAAGTATCAACTTCACCTTCTTCCAGGGTTGTACTTTTATGCACAGGTGTCCTTGGTACCTCTTCGGTTACTGATTGTTCTGTTGTAGTGGCCTCTCCATACAACCTTCTTTGCTCAGCTCTTGCTAACTGCCACAGTACTTCCTGTTCAACAGGATCTACTATCTCTTCTTCTACATCAGATGGTTGTGTTGAATCTATCTTTGGTATTTGCCTGATGTATGACGGAATCCTCTTTGATAGACAGTAGTTTCTTATCTTTTCTGCAGCATCCATCTTAGCTTGGGATTTAAATCCTTTCGACCTTAGCATCCTTTCAACTTGAATCATGTACTTAACTGTGTAGCCCTTTAATGATTCCTCATTTAACTGAAAGATTTGATATAGCTTGTTTGAAAAGAATCTTACCTCGTGAGGATCAAATAAGATTTGAGGACTAGCAGCTGTTGCAAAGACTCTAAGTCTATCCCTGAGAAGTTCATTTTCTTCTGAGCTTCTCTTGACTTTGTTCAAGAACGTCCATATTACTGATAAACTTCTTTGTCTGAAAAACTCCAAGGAAATTCTGAATGTCCCATTCCTGTGTGTATAGACTAGTATCTGCCAGTCTTCAAGAATGTGATCCACTAAGATAGTGATGTAGTCCACTTCCTCTTTCAGAGCTTTCATGAAGTTGTCAATGTTGTCGTTTGTCTTTTCTAGACGATCAATTAATGATTTCAGATGCTTGTCTTCAAATGGACCCTTCTGTTGTTTGTCCATAATTTCTCTTGCAGTATCCCATTTCTTACCAATTTTGAGCTGTACATCTCTCTTTTTCTCTCTGACTGCTATGGCCCAGAGATTTTGCTTTTCTTGGCTTTCTTCTCTTTCTGCCTTTGTTCTTTCTATGACTAGAGCTTTCAGATTTTCAGTTTTTGCATGACTTGCCTTGATGTCTTCTTTTAGTTTCTTCATTGCCTCTTCATAGGCTGGATCAACTTCTTTTTCTTCTGGAAACAGAAAATCTTCATCAAATGCAATCTCTTCCTCAGCTCTGCAGTAGTCAGGAAAGTTTGATTCATCATGAGCACTGTCATCAATGAATTTCTCTTGATCATAAAACTGTTTTTCTGGTTCTGGATCATACGACTGAAATTGATCTTCAGAGTACAGTTTATCTTTCCCTTTTTCTTGAGTAGAAGCCCCTCCATCTTTAGCTACTTTCTCTTTTGATTTCTCCCCCTTAGTTGAGGGATCCTCTTGAGTTTTAGAGGCTTCAAAAGATGTCAACATTTTCTGCATAGTCAGATAGACTTGCTTCATTCCTTCATTCAAATGTGTCATTCCATCATCCAGTTTGCTGAATCTTTGTGAAGAGATCTTCTCATTTTCAATGATTGTTAATGTCAAGCTTTTCTCAACCTCATCAATCTTTTCATGTAATTTGCTGACTTCTTTCATGTCTTCAGCAATAAGATTCTGTACACTCTGGATGTCTTGAGTTTTTAGAAGAATGGAGGTTTTGACATCATCAACATCTTTTCGTACTATTGTCAGCTGCTGTGTGACAGAGGCAGATGTAGTTTTTTCTTCTGCTTGTGCTTTTACTTTCACCAACTCAGCCTGAACAATTTGCATTTCTTTCTGGAGAGCTTCCATTTTAGATAATAGAACACTGTGTGTGTGTGCACTCAGCTCACTTGCACTCCTGTTTATCTCACTAGCACTCTGTGCATGTGTTTCACTTTGTGTTTGCCTCACATCACTCGTGTTTAGCTCTTTTCCAGATCCTGAAGCTGTACCTGCATATATAACAATAGCTTTTGAAGAGTCAAATTGCTCTTCTGATGCCTGTGAAGGCGCGTCCTCAACAAGATTAACTTGAAGTGGCTCCGCTACTGACGTAGCTACTCCGTGAATGGAGTCCCATCTCCCTCTATGGAGTGGTTGCCTCTCAAATCCACCAGTGGATTCGAGACCTTTTAAAATCACTGGATGTAATATATCCAGGGGGGTCACCACCTTAGACAATGTAGTGAATGGCTCATTAGAGTCTGTGGTGCCCCTAAGTACCTCAGAGGGTATCTGATGCTGCATTGCATCGAAAGTGTCATGGTCCACATCATAGGTGGCATCCGACCAGTTTTTATTAAAAACATTTTCTTCAAAAAATGTGCCCTCATGTTTTTGTGTATCTGCAAGCGGAGGTCCTGCTAGTGTGAGAGCTAGCAGTGTGCTTTCCTCACTTTCTGAAGCTGTGGCCGAACAGCGAATTAGATCACCTGGTTGAGCAAGTGTATCTAAAGAACCTTGGATGGCCATGTCAAAATCCATATCCCATTGAGAGGAAAAGGATGAGTCTGCAGGTGTCTCAGGTTCAACTCTAGAAATTTTTGAAGGAGGAGACAGAGCTGCGGGTTCATCTATATCAGCACCAAGACCCCTAACTATTCTGACAGGTGTCTTCCTTTTTCTGACTTTTAGCGAAGAAGAGGAGGAAGGAAAAACTGTTTGAGGCTCTAATTCAGCTGGGGGCGGAACCTGTGTGTTTTCAGGTTCGTAGCTGATATCCTGGAGTGTAAGAACACCATCATAGTCCGCCACAGATAAATCTAATAGTGCAGTAGATATTTCTATAGGTATTGAACTAGAAGATTGTGATTGAGATATTACCTGTAGATCTTGTGCCACTTGATCGACATGCTGAGCAGCTTCAAGTAGAAGGTGCACAGGATGTTCTAATTGCATAGGCACTTGTTCTTGCTCTTGTTCCTGCACAGGATTAGCAATATGATCTAATATCTCAGCCATATAATCTGTCCTTACCACTTGCACATTTTGAAACTTGGGGTTGTTGTGGAGTCTTGCGAAGAAGTTGTTCTGAGAAGTAGGAGATTCTTCTACAGGACTATTCTGATATAAGGCTTTGTCTTCATCCATCAACAAATCATTCATAAACAGCATCAGGAACCTCGGATAGTAGACTTGAACATTCTGTTCCCTGCTTTCTGGTTTCCCCATTTTCCTGATTATTTCTTTTAGAATCAACTTCCCAAAATTTATCCTCCGATTGTGGGCCACGGAAAACCCTATGATTTGCAGTAGTGAAGATATGTTGTTGAAGTTGTTCTTTGTAGTGGGAGCAAACACTTTGGCTAACGTGTCAAACACATAGTCCCACTCGCTTACCAGCTTTGACTTTGTCAACCTTACTAAGTTGATCTCACCCTGATATCTAATAGAATAGAAAAATTCTAGAATTTCTGGTACAGTGGGTGGATCCACGAAGTTGTCAGTTGGAAAGCCCAAAATTCTGTTCACGTCCTCTTCAGTCACTATATATTCATGATCTCCTATGCTGAATGAGAACTGAACTCTGCCTGCAGTACTCCTATTCCTAGCAGTGGAATACAGAGCCCTAAGTGCTAACACTTGCAACGGGGCGTCCAGAGTAATTGCAGTTCTGACGAGTGAATGTTCATTCATAAATACGATCCATGGTCGAAACCTCTCGACTGAGCAATTCACCGGATTAAAATATCCAACAAAATTAGTTTTTACTAATTCGCAATAACCAGCCATTTTTGTTTAAACTATTACAATTAATAAAATTACAAAGTGCGATTACAAATCAAAATTAATAATTACAAGCCAAGATTCGAAAATTACACATTAAACTTGAAACCTTAATTACTAATAATCCCAAATCAACTTGAATTAGTAAATCACTACACAACTGTCTTTAATCACAATCAACTTCTAATCAGCTTCGATTTGTAACACAAATAAGAACAGTCACTCGAAAATCAGTGAGAAAATTGGGCAGAGTTTTGCTTAGATTTCAACGATTTTAACAAACTAGCAAGTAATTATACTTGTAATCAAGGAGCAAAGCAACTGATAGCAGTTGAGATGGATGATAATCGATTGATCGATTTTTAAAAAAAAACCTGTTCGTGTGTATGTATAACAGTGTGTGTATATGACTTAACTGAAAGGCCTGCTATGACTTAATTAAGGGGTAATAAAATGGGCTGTGCTCGGTATGACTTATTAATAAGTCATACCGAGAAAAACACCACACAAAATAACAAAAATAAAAGAAATAGCAGTAATAACTCGGTATGACTTTGTATTTTAAAGTCTCGGTATGACTTTTATTTTAAATAAAAGGTCATGCCGAAAATTTTAAGAATAGAAGTCATGCTGATATTTAAAATCAAGGTCATACTGATTGTAATAACAATAATAACCTATTAGAATAATTATTAATAATTTACATATTAATATATTATTATAGACATAAAATAAATATTTACATTATTAATTTAATCAATTTAAGAATTAAATTAACTCATTTTTGAATTAATTTAATAAGCAAATTAATTGAATAATTAATAACATACTCATTTATTTTAATGTACAATAATAATTCGAAAAATGAACATTAATATACACATGCTTAAAATAAATATAAAAAAAAAATATATATATATACTTAAATTTACATAATGCTTATTAATGCTTAATTTAAACAAAAGTACTTATGCTTTAATTGAAATAATTATCTTGTAGGAATATTGATTTAATCTTAAGATAATTTTCCAAAAATTCATAAGCTCTGGGATTTTATTAATTCAAGTCTCATAAACTCTTTAAATATTAACATTTAATATTTATGAGCTTAAATTAATTCCTAGTAAACAAAAATTTAGCCATAGTTTAACATCCCTAATTCACTAACCAACTTTGAGAAAGTGGATTCATCAAGTGGTTTTGTGAAGATGTCGGCTATCTGATCTTCTGTGGGTACAAAATGTAGTACCACAGTTCCATTCATGACATGCTCTCTGATAAAGTGATACCTTATGTCAATGTGCTTGGTTCGCGAATGTTGTACAGGATTGTTGGAAATAGCTATAGCACTTGTGTTGTCGCAGAAAATTGGAATTTTGTTCAACGCAAGTCCATAGTCATTTAGCTGATTCCTGATCCACAAGATCTGTGCACAACAGCTACCTGCTGCAATGTATTCTGCTTCGGCTGTCGAGGTAGATACTGAATGCTGTTTCTTGCTGTACCAGGAGATCAACCTTCGTCCTAGAAACTGACAGCTTCCAGAAGTACTTTTCCTGTCCATCCTGCACCCTGCATAATCTGAATCTGTATAGCCTATTAGGTCAAAACCTGTATCCTTAGGGTACCAAATTCCAAGATCTGGTGTACCCTTTAGATATCTAAAAATTCGTTTAACAGCTATAAGATGAGATTCCCTAGGGTCAGATTGAAATCTTGCACATAAGCATGTTGCAAACATTATATCGGGTCTACTAGCAGTTAGATATAATAATGAGCCTATCATACCTCTGTAGCTTGTGATGTCAACTTTCTTACCAGTTTCATCTTTGTCAAGCTTCGTGGCTGTTGGCATTGGGGTTTTTGCCGGTGAAGAATCTTCTAGACTGTATTTTCTGAGAAGATCTCTTACGTACTTTGATTGGCAAATAAAAATCCCATCTTCCTTTTGCTTTACTTGCAATCCAAGGAAGAATGACAGCTCACCCATCATGCTCATCTCATATCTGCTCTGCATTAACTTAGCAAATCTCTTGCACAAGTTTTCGTTAGTAGAACCAAATATAATATCGTCAACATAAACTTGGACAAATATCATATCTTTTCCATGCAATTTATAAAAGAGAGTTTTATCTATGACACCTCTAGTGAAACCATTTTCAAGTAAAAACTCAGAGAGAGTGTCATACCATGTCCTCGGTGCTTGCTTGAGTCCATAGAGAGCTTTGAAAAGAAAGTACACAAAATCAGCAAACTCTGGATTTTCAAAGCCAGGGGGCTGTTCCACATATACTTCCTCTTCTAGCCTTCCGTTCAGAAATGCACTCTTCACATCCATTTGGTAGACTTTAAAATTGGAATGTGCTGCGAATGCCAGAAATATCCTGATGGCTTCAAGTCTTGCAACTGGTGCGTAGGTTTCGTCATAATCAATTCCCTCTTCCTGGGAGTAACCTTTTGCAACCAGTCTGGCTTTGTTCCTTGTAACAATGCCATCACCGTCTAATTTGTTCCTGTATACCCATTTTGTGCCAATAACAGATCTATCTTTAGGCCTGGGTACCAGTGTCCAGACTTCTTGTCTTTCGAACTGATTGAGCTCTTCTTGCATGGCAAGAACCCAATCTGGGTCAATTAGTGCATCTTCAATCTTCTTTGGTTCTTCTTGAGATAGAAAAACTGAGAATAAACATTCATTTGAAGTTGCACTTCTGGTTCTTACTCCAACATCTGGATCACCTATGATCAATTCAAAAGGATGATCTCTGCTCCATATCCTTTCCCTAGGTAGGTTTGATCTTGATGATTCGCCTCGAAATTCATTGTGATGTTGTGTTCTGCCAGTTGATCCTTCATCTCCCCCTGAGTTGCTGCCAGGATGACTTGTTGATCCACCACTGGTATTAGTAGAATCCCCAGTGTTGCCATTGTTTCCACCATTAATACCTGGATCATTACCATCATTGATGTCATTATTTCCTGCTGCAACTTCAGGTTCTTCTTCATCATCAGTATGTGAGTCTGGATAATTGTCGAATTTTAATGACTCAGAAGAATCTTCAGTTTGGATACTTGGGAGTTTAGTGTCATCAAAAGTTACATTGACACTTTCCTTCACTTGGTGCTGATCAATTATGTAAACCCTATATGCTCTTCTTGAATATCCGACAAAAATGGCTTCATGTGCCTTGGCCTCAAATTTGCCAATGCGTTCATCTCCATCTTTTAGCACAAAGCATTTGGCTCCAAATACATGAAAGTACTTGAGAGTTGGTTTCTTGCCAGCCATTAATTCATAGGGAGTTTTCATATGATCTTTGTTGATCAGAGTTCGATTCTGAGTATAACAAGCTGTATTAACTGCTTCAGCCCAGAAGTAGATAGGTAACCTTGATTCACTTAGCATAGTCCTTGCAGCTTCAATCAGGGTTCGATTTTTCCTTTCTACAACTCCATTTTGTTGTGGAGTTCTTGGTGCTGAGTACTGCCTTGTTATCCCCTTGTCTGAGCAGAAGTTATTCAGAACTTCATTTTTGAATTCTGTTCCATTATCTGATCTGATTGCTCGGACAGGTAACTTTGAATCTAACTCAATCAGCTTTATATGATCAATCACAAAATGTGGAGTTTCATCTTTAGAATTCAAGAATAAAACCCAAGTATACTTTGTGAAGTCATCCACAATCACTAAGGCGTATTTCTTCCTTGACATAGACAGAATATTTACTGGACCAAATAAATCCATGTGAAGGAGTTGAAGTGGTTCAGTGATGTTTGTAGTGTCTGTGCCTCTGTGAGTTGCTTTCTTTGACTTGCCTTTTTGACATGCCTCACACAATCCTTCTTGTGTAAATTCCATCGGAGGCAGTCCTCTCACCAAATCCCTCTTGACTAGAGAGTTCATTGTTTTGAAATTCAGGTGTGAGAGCTTCTTGTGCCATAGCCAACTTTCCTCTGTTGAAGCTTTTGAATAGAAACAGTTTGCTTCAGCTTCAGTTCCCGAGTTGAAATCAGCTACGTACAAGTTACCTTTCCTTACTCCACGCAAGGCTAGTCTGTCTTCTTTAGAATGAGCTATTAAGCACTTCTCCTTGATAAAGTTTACTTTGTAACCTCTATCACAAAATTGACTGACGCTGAGTAGATTGTGCTTAAGTCCTTCCACCAAAGAGACATATTCAATGATAACATTTCCAGTATTTAACTTGCCATATCCCGTAGTCATTCCTTTGCTGTTATCTCCAAAGGTGACGATTGGGCCAGCTCTCTCAACCACGTCTGATAGCAGGGCTCTATCTCCGGTCATATGCCTTGACGATCCGCTGTCCAGGATCCATATAACTCGGTTTGCCTGTTTAACTCCCTGCAATTATCAAACAGATTAACTTGTCTTCGGAGCCCAAAATTGATTGGGCCCGGCATACTTAAAAAATTGACCTTTGTTTGCTTTGACAACAGATCCTTTTCGAACAACATCCTTTTCTTCCTTGACTGTTCCTACCTTCCTATAAACAGTCTTAACAACTTTCTGTTTAGACTTAGGAATATATGATTCCTTCTTCTCAGGTGAAGGAGTCGCAGTCTTGGATTTAGCAAATTTACTATTGATGTGCTGTCTAGGTGTCATGTTATCTTTCTTAGCTATCATGCGTTTGAAGTAGGCAGTCATAGCATTAAAGGCACATAACATGCAATTCATTATACCACAAGGTTTATGGAAAGCATCAATAGTAGGCATGTTATTCAATACAGTAGGAGGCTTAACAGATTCTACTTCAATTTTCTCAGCAGATTTGAAGTTTTCAGTAGAATGAAATTTATTGTTACTGTTCCTACTGTTCACAAATATGTTGGGTCTGTTCATTTTACTCTTTAAGTCTTTTGCACCTACACCAGGTCTGGGGGAATCAGAAGTTCCCACATCTTTCACTGGTGTTTCTAGTGCACATTTTTCTTTCTGGACATTAACTCCTTTTATGTCCTTAACCTGTTCTCCTCTCTTCTTCTCTTCCTCAAGATCTTCCAGCTGCATTTCATATGCAATTATTACAGAGGTCTCAAGGATGGGTTCAGCTATCGGTGTTATGAAGAGAGGTTTCGGTGTGTCTTTAACAACATGTGGGATACCCCTTTCTTCAGCACTTTTTCTAAAGGGGGTTATGTTGCTTGGTTTTCCTACAGATTTGTTATACTCGAAGCCTATTCCAACTTTACGATTTATTTCTTGTTGGTCAACTAGGTTCTTAACAATATATGAGGAATTCTTATAAGCAAGACACTTCTTCTTTTCTTCTTCTATCTGGTTTCTGAGATTAGTTTCTACTACAACATGACAACTGACTTTGCTGACTTGAACAGCTAAGTCTTCAGTCAACTTAATAGTCAACTTGTCATGATTTCTTTTTAACTGTTTAAAAACTTCAGTCTCATCAATTAACTCTTTGACTTTGAGTCTGAGTTTCTTAACTTTATCTCTTTCACCATCTAGTTCTTTACCTAGCAAAGCAAACATCTTAGGACACGAAGGATTTACCTCTATTCCTCTGTCACTGGTGGGAGACAGTGATCCCTCTGATGAAGCCATAAGAGCAAGATTTCCCAGCTCTTCCTCATCATCGTTATCTGAGTCATCCCAGCTTTTGCCTGCTGCTAGATAGGACTTTCCTTGATGCTTTTTCACTAGCGCATCATACTTCTCCTTTAGCTCTTCATAAGACTCTCTCTTCTTCCCTTGCTTAGGCTTCTTGCACTCAGTTGCAAAGTGGCCTAGCTCATTACAGTTGAAGCAACGAAACTTGCTTCTATCAACTAAGCCGGTCTTGTAGCCGCTTTTTGATACTGCTGTCAAAGAACCTCCTCTTTGGAATCTTCCAAAATTAGGCTTACTTCTGAATGAGGAGTTTCTTCGGAATCTCATGTTGCCAAACTTCCTGGCAACCATAGCTAGAGATTCATCTTCTAGCTGATCTAGTTCTTCCAGTGAGTAGAAATCACCATCTTCTTGTTTGTCAGCAGTATGTCCAAGTTCTGGAACCACATACTCTGTTGAACTGTTAGAAGGTGCAACAGCCTTCACTTCTTCTTTCTCTGGTGCTTCTACCATTAATGCCTTGGAGGAACTCAGTACCTTACCTCTTCCATACATTTCTCTGGTTTGGATCTGTTCCAGCTCATAAGTTTTTAAAACTCCGTAGAGTCTTTCTAGGGTTACTTCTTTCATGTCCCTAGATTCCCGGATGGCTGCAATCCTGTGCTCCAGATGCTCTGGTAAGGTCAACAAAAACTTCCTGTTCACCTCTTGGTTCTGATAAAACTTTCCATTCATGTTTAGCTCGTTTATCAATTTGTTTAGTCTCTGAAACACCTCAGAGATACCCTCACCAGGGTTGGATCTAAACTGTTCATATTGGGTGGTCAGGATCTCCAGTCTATTCTCCTTAACTTCTTCAGTTCCCTCATTGATAATTTCAATTGTTTCCCAGATTTGTTTTGCATTCTTGCAATTGACTACTTGGTTGTACATGATGTAGTCTAGGGATTCAATTAATATGAGCTTCATATTATTATCAAGGGACACAGCTTCTGTTTCCTCATCTGTATAGTCTGCCGGA
The DNA here is from genome assembly GCA_028671895.1 of Oenanthe sinensis. Taxonomy (NCBI): domain Eukaryota; kingdom Viridiplantae; phylum Streptophyta; class Magnoliopsida; order Apiales; family Apiaceae; genus Oenanthe; species Oenanthe sinensis. The sequence goes on along the minus strand of CM053799.1, from coordinate 27,298,240 downwards.
CTTTTCGGAAACTGTCTGTGGGGAATTACGACCCCATCTACTGTATGTTCGAGAACAACTGATATAGGGAGCTCAACACCTTTAGCCATAATCAATGCATACTTAGGATTTGCAATCCCGATAAACAGTAGCATTTTTTGTTTCCACAAGTTGTAGTGTTCTCTGTCGAACTGTGGAATCTTGATGCTTGTAACTTTCTGGGTACTCATCTTTAATAAGATTAAAAATTAAGTGTTTCAAAAAAAATATTTTAATTTTTGACTGAAAACAATTTTTGATCAGAAATAATTTTTAGTGAAAAATTATTTTGAATAAAAAATTATTTTGAATTAAAAATAATTTTTGAGATCTGTATGAGTTGCGGAATTTTTGGTTTGGATCTGATATTTTCTATATCAACCAGCTCTGATGCCAATTGTTGGTCCCTGATATTGTAGAAGGGGGGTTGAATACAATATCTGATAATTATTCGCGGAATAATTGGATTAAAAATATTATTTTAATTACTCACGAAATATTAATTATAATGAAATACTGTTCAAGTGAAAGATATTATTTTAACTTGATTAGTATTACACAATTAATATTTTAGAAAAACTGTTATATAATTGATATAAAGTCTAGAACGAATTCGACATGAAGTGTTCGTGTTTAAACAATTATATTCAAACTCAGCACAGAAATCTGTGAATATTACAATGCAGATAAATTACTGAATTTGATCTGATTTTTCTAACTCTTAACAAGTTGAACAACAACAAATGAAGAAATCATCTCATATTTATAGAGATTAGAAAAGGCTGGTATGACCTTTTCTAGCATGACTTAATTTCAAGAAAATAAGTCTGTATGACTTATTTTAACACTTGTATGACTTTTAAAAGACTGGGCATGACTTATTTCTGGTCGGTATGACTTTCTAAATTTCGGTATGACTTATTGAAAGTCATATTCGAATTATATTTAATTAAAACAAGTCGGTATGACTTATTATAATTAAACAAAATTCAATCAGCATGACCTTTACTTAAAACTGCTCGGTATGACTTATGAATAGAGCTCGGTATGACTTATATATATATATATATATATAAGAAATTCGGTATGACTTATTTAATAAGTCATACTAACTGATTATATATATATATATAAGTCATTTTAATCCATTTCTTTTATAGTAAATTAATTCTACTTAAATTAATTAGTTAATTTACAAATTAAATTAAATTCAACTTGAATTAATTTAATTAGATAAATTAAATAATTAATTAACAATTGATAGTAGAATTAAAATACTATCTTTAGTCGCAGCCGTGCTGATAGTCTTGAAATCTTCCTGTCTTTTCTTCGTCTTCTAATCTTGAAACCTCTTGAATTAAATGAAGAATAAATATTATATTAGTTTGACACACAAATGTACTGTCTGGTTCATTTGTGTCATCCCAATAAATATTCTCCATTTAAATAACATTTAACTAGAGGCCTTCTGTCATTAATTCTTCTTCACTGTTTGCATTCTTCTTCTGGAATCTACTTGTAGTAACCACTTGAAATCTTCTATATCTTCTGTCTTCAATAGAAGTACTACCACATTATTAATTTCACTGACGCTTGAACAAATAATTGAACTTCTTTCAGTGTTGAGTAGCAATCCTACAAAATACCTCTGATACTTGGATCCTTTGTGATTAGTTGACTGTCTTCGTCTTGATTCCTGTTTAGTGTTTAATATTTACTTCTCTTTATTAGTTAGAGTTGAGTTGCCATCTAATTATTACAAATAGGTCTAGACATATGCCTTTCATGTATTATTAACAAGGTCATAAAAATAAAATAAAAATCATATTTGTGTATTATAGTGTACTAATAATTTTGTCTTATATGCACCGGACTAATAATTCTTCTTTAGAGTTTTATGAAAAATTCTTTTTACTTGACGTTTTATATTTTTAAAGTATAATTTATGATTAATTTTTTATAAATATTCCCTATTTAATATAATTTTCTTTTCCTTTTGTATTATTAACAAGGACATAAAAAAAATGAAAATCATATTTGTGTATTATAGTGTACTAATAATTCTGTCTTATATGCACTGTACTAATAATTCTTCTTTAGAGTTTTATGAAAAATTCTTTTTACTTGACGTTTTATATTTTTAAAGTATAATTTATGATTAATTTTTTATAAATTATCCCTATTTAATATAATTTTCGTTTCCTTTAGTATTATTAACAAAGGCATAAAAATAAAATGAAAATCATATTTGTGTATTATGGTGTACTAATAATTCTGTCTTATATGCACCGTGCTAATAATTCTTCTTTAGAGTTTTATGAAATATTCTTTTTACTTAACGTTTTATATTTTTAAAGTATAATTTATGATTAATTTTTTATAAATTATCCCTATTTAATATAATTTTCTTTTTCTTTTTTTGTTGCAAAATAATTTCCTTTTTTATTAACAAGGGCATAAAAATAAAATAAAAATCCTATTTGTGTATTATAATATGCTTACTAATTTTGTCTTATATGCACCGTTCTAAAAATGGGAATCGGAATTAGAAAGTCAAATTACGACTAATTAGATTAATTAATTAGAATATTAATCGGATATAATTTAATTTATTAAATAATAATATATGATTATATTTAAACACCATCAAATTATTACTAAATTATTATCATTTAATTTGTAATATAAATATATTGATAATGTTTTTCCAGTTACACAAGTAGAAGGGGGGATTGAATACTTGTGTGCTCTTTTTGCCTGGTTAAAATCAACTTAATGTAAATAACAGTTTTGAATTAAGAACAAAGAACAAACACAAAGCTATGAATAAATACTGTTTGTATTATTGATGTATGAATACAAACTCTCCTAGGATGTACACAAACTCTAGCAGCTTCTCTGTGTTTCTCACAATAACTCTCTCTATGCTCTATGCTCTCTCAAAAGTTCGGCATTTAAATTAGGTTACATAGAGTGTTTATATAGAGAGCTGCCTATCAACTAATAACAGAAAATCAAATTAAAATAGGAATAGAATTCCTAATTATTAGTTGACAGTTTCATTCTGTAATTCTCCTTCCTTCACATAGCATATCTTCAGTATATTTGCCTTTATCTTCGAAGACTTTCCATTACTGTGATCATTTCTCAAATTCAGCTTCAGCTTTATAGACTTTGAAAATCTCCAGACTCTGATGATCTTTAGTCTCTAACAGACTATAGACTCTAATAGTCTATAGACTCTGATTGAACTCCAGACTCTGATTTGCATCTAGACTCTGATCTTATTTTTTTTAGAAAAAACTTCTAAGTACAAATACTCTTGATACCTGTACAGGGACTAACCACACTCTGATTTATATTTACTTATATCAGAGACTAGAAAGACTTATTCTATTACAGATAGATCTATGCTATACTCTGTTATAGTATTTTGTACATCATCAACTGAATATATTCCCAACAATCTCCCCCTATTTATACTTTATAAATTTTAAGCATAAATTAAGGTTTGATAATGTCAAAGCCAAAGAATTAAATAATTAATCTAGAACAAAACAAAAAAAAATTATTTACACGGAAAAAGAATTACTTCTCAAATGATCTTTTCAAAGGCTGGATTGTTCTTCAGAAATGATTTAAGCATATTCTCCTCAGCAATTGCAAGAGTTTTACCAACATACTTCTTCAATTTCTTCATTTCTTCATTTGCACACTTAATTTGATAGTAAGCTGCTCTTAGATCATTTGCACTGCAATCTTGTTCTTTCAAATCTTTTAACATCAGAACACTGACTTTCCCACTCATAGGTTGAAACCTAAAGTAATGACCCACACCTTCCTGGAACTTGATTTGCTTTTCTTCTAATGGCATGTCTTGATCATTCCCTTCAGTATCAACATATTTTAAAGAAAATTTTCCCATCTGTTTATTTGCCTGTCTGTACAGAGTCAACTTCCTGTCAATTTCTTTAAACCACTTATTGGTGACAGACTCTTTGCCTCTATTCACTTCATTAGAAATCTGCAGTATAAATCTGATATACTGTAATTCTTCAGCCTGTTTGAAGAAGATAAAATTCGATTGGATAATCCATCTAACAGATCCTCCTTCTAGAAAGTACACAAGCATTTCATTCTTCACCTTTTCTGTACCTCCCTGACCTCCTGGCACCTTTCTTTAAAAAACATTATAAACAATTTGAGCAGATACCACTTTGTTTAAGTGTTTTTGTGTAATCTTCTCAAACTGTCTATCTGTCAAGGATTGAGGATCCTTCGTTAGAGTAGTTGTTCTATCAATATCAGATTCTTCAAAACCTCCAAGTCCTATTTTCTTTTTAGCTCTTAACTACATATTTGATTAACTGCATTGCCAGTATGTAGGCTCTTGAATTTCTTCAGAGTCTGATTTCTTCTTTGGCTTATCAGAGTCTGGCTTAAACCCTGATTTCTTATGTCCAGTCCCTGACTGGTGTATTTGATTTTTTGAGGATACAGCCACTCCAAACTATTTTTGTTGCACACCACCAGGTCCCCTAGGACCATGAGAATCTTTATCATCATCATCATCATCTCTCCTCCTTTTAACTCCCTTTGGTTTGTCTTCATCTTTGTAACTCCCATCTTTATTACTCTTTCCCTCCTTATTACTCCTTTTCTCCCCCTTTTTGACATCATCACTCTGTGTAACAACCAGAAGAATGGTCTCAAGAACAGAAGTGATATTGTCCTGAGCAGTGATGACTTGATCCATCTTGGCAGTGAGAGAGTTGATAGAATTATGAAGAGTTGATTGCTTGTCCTTGAATTCAGCCAAGGAGTCCTTCACAACAATGTCTTTATGTTGTTGAAGAGAGTATAACGTCTCAAATTTTGTTTGTAGAAGAGAAGTAGTAGTATCCACATTTTTCAGTTTTGTTCGGATATGAGAAATATCTATGACCACATCATCTAATTGAGACTATGCAGAGCTAAGATCAACAACTACATCCTGCTCTTCTTCAACCAGAGAATCATCAGGCTTCTCTCCAGGATAGTATCCATGCTCTTGCAAGAAGGACTTCTTCTGAAAAGCTTTCAATCTCTCAGCTCTATGGATATCCAAAATGCAAGGAAAAGTAGATTCATCATCAATTCCCTTAGCCTGTGCTGTCTTCCAGGATTGAGGAAAGACTTGATCAAAATAGGTGAAAGATGGATTCACCTCCCCTTTTGTTAGGTCCAAAATCATCATAGAAGGGGGGGTTAAATATGATGTGGTAGTTTTTGTCAGTTTAATTACGGATTATGTTTTTGTGTTTAAAAGATATGAACTTGACAGTACTTGAAACACAAAGTTCGGGGAAATAACAAATGTATTATTAAATCCCTGAGGTGCTACCATTCTAATCAGTAGATTAGCTGCAATGGGTTCAAAACAATATTACAACACAGATACAGTTGGGTGTAATAAATGTATGGCTTTAATGGAGCTTCCCGTCTGTTTGTGTTGAATGCTGAAGATGATAACCATTTAATTCTATTGAATTAGATCCATATATAATTGTAGTCTTTTTGGAAATTGAATTCCCACAATGCTAAGTCCCAAGTTGCGCCTCTAGAGTGGGAGTGGTGTATGGGCGCCACTTGAAGCTTGTTGCACCTATAGACTTTAGTTGCGCCTCCAACTTCATGTGAGTTGTGCCTATACAGTGGTTTCCCTGTATAGGCGCCACTCATGCCTTAAAAACAATTAGCTTCCTTTGTTGCGCCTAGTATGTATGTTGCGCCTACACTCTTGATGCACTGTGTAGGCGCCACACACACTATTCTTTTGACTTAGAACCTTGAACAGCTGTGTTGCGCCTTAAGAGTTATGTTGCGCCTGTACAGTGTCTTCCCTGTACAGGCGCCACTCGTGCCTTAGAAATCTTTCCTGCGCCTTGAGATGTATATGGCGCCTGCACTCTATACACCCTGTATAGGCGCCACTTATGAGTTAGATTCTAAGAGCTATTTCATTGTGCCTTGTTAGGTTAGTTGCGCATGTACTGTTAGTACCTTGTATAGGCGCCACTAAGACCTCCCTTAAGCTTTTTCTTGCACCTTGAAATATAAGCTGCACCTCTCTATCGTTTCAAGAGTATTGGAACACCAAATGTAGTAATACTTGCCTTAAGATATTTCTTGAGTTCCTGAAGTAATTACCACTTGGTTTTCACTCTTTTGGCTTGGCTTGATCAACTGATTTTCTTCTGATTAATCAAGGTAATTCTCTTCTTGTTGTGCTGATGCTTAGTGCACTGGTCTGGTTCACAAACGACTAACACTGAATTGAATTCCCTTGACCTCTGATCTGTTTCAGCTGACTAACCCTAGACTGTTGCATTGCTTCTGATCATTGAAACCCTTTAATAACTATACATGAATCATTACTTTGTCTTTAGTATGAAATCTTCTGAACTCTTATTTGTTACTGTGGTATGAACATGTTAATGAACTTCTCTCGCTGACGTTCAGTAATTCTGTCAACTTGAATGCTCAGCAATGATGTATGTATGATCTCTTGTGTATGTCCTTCTGGATTCCTGTGCTGCATATTAGTATTATTTATCTGTCTTTGTTTTTTAGTTGAGTTATCGTTATCACTATTACATACTACGTTACATTATGCTTTACAATCTCCCCCTATTTGTTTGTGAGAGATCGACAAGCAAATCCTGTGAGAGGATAACTCAACTGATACTTACAAGAAAAAGTAAAGTGCAGAAAGACAGTAAATAATATTAATTACATTCTAGATTAGATATTACATTTCCAGATTTCTTTGTGTACAAAAGAAGTTTATTCCTTTAGTCTGAACAAATAATTCTATGGTCTTCTGCTTCTTTGTACCGTGTCTTGTTTGTTTTTAGATCTCGTTTCAGAGTAATGCTTTCTCAGCTCCTCTTCCTTCTGTTCCAACCTTGCCTTCACTAAATCTCTAGCTTCCACTTCAAGAGTGTTGATAGGAGGTGGATCTTCTAATTTCTTCAAAATCTCAGAGAGAAACGCCGTTGAATTTGTTTTGGAGATTGACTCGAAGGCCAGAGATTGTCTCTTTGTAAACACAAACACTTTTATTCTTTTTGGAAAGCCTTTTACTCTTTCAGTGTTGTGCATTGACTCTTCTGCTAGTTTCTCCCTCAAAGTATCTTCAATCATCCTCAAAGCCTTTTTGTCTGATTTAACAGTGGATCTCTTTACTCTTGAAAGGATTTTTCAGATGATCTCAGAGTTGTTTCTCCCTAGCTTTGATAGCTCCTTCTTCTTGTCCACTCCATTCTTCTTGAAAAGGAAGAGTTTAGTTCCATTTGGTTCCGTTTGAATACAAGGTTCAGAATCTTTAATGGTTTCAAGTACTTCAGTGCCATCCGATCTTCTTACAAACACTGGTTCTTGGTAGTATCTAGACGTTTCCATGAGATATTTTCTAGAAGTTTGAATTGCTCTGTTCAGCCTGAATGCATAGATCAACTCAGCAGCATTTAAGTCTTCTTGAGTTCTGTTCTTCTTGCTTCTTAGTTTCCCTTCTACATACTGCATGAACAACACATGGCTTGAGTCCAAACACTCGTCTGACAAAGTTAAGTTGTGAAGTGTTGTTGCTTTGTAGTACTTGACAACCGGAGGCTTTTCAAATGCTTCGACACCGATCTCTAGAATTTTCTTCTCGATAAGATCTCTCAGTATCTCATTTGTTTTGTGCCCTCCAAAGATGACTTTCCTCTTTAGAACATACAGCTCCACTATGTTCATCTTTTCAAAACTCTTTGTTGACAAAATTCTCGATCCCGGTGATGTTGTATTGATATGCATTTTCCAACCGCTTTTGAGTGCACTGACTGACACACTTGTTATTTCTTCTGATAGCATGGAGTAGAACTCAAGAACATCTTCGAATTTTTCTTTCATGATCCTGAAGAGATCAAGGACTTCTCTATCTTTCCTTTGAGAAAGAGATAACTCCTTTTTCTTGAGCAGATTCCTTGCTTCATCCCAATCAGGACCAACTTTCGCTTCTATGTCCTTCATTCTATTTCTCCTTTCTATTGCGTGTTGTACTCTCTTCCATTTCCTCTTCATTAAGTCCTGAGCCTCAGATACACCTTTAGTAATAACTTCATCTACACCAACTAGAAGACAGTCATTATCAAAAGCATATTCTTCTACAAACTCTTCTTCGACATCTATTCCCGCAGCCTTTGCTGTTCCTTCTATTTCAGACTCTGTAGGAATATCCATTGGCACATAGGGTTCAAAGATTTCACCTTCTTCAAGTTGCCTTGCTCCAGGCCTATAAAAGAAATCAGTCTCCCCCTGAGCTGTATACTCCATAATCATTTCAGCTCCAACTTTTTCTTGTGCTAACTTCTCCCCCTCAGTTGGGTTATCCTCCCTTCTGATCGGAGTAATCTGAGCTGTTGAAGTTAATTGAGTTGAAACAGGAACTTTATGAGCCAGCAACTGTTGTACTAAATTCTTGATTTCTTTCATTTCAGCACGCTGTTGCTCTTGTACTTCCAAGATCTTTCTTAAAGAATAGTGAATTTCAGTGACTTGGGCCTCCAGATTTAAAATCCTTTGGTTGTGTGCTGTGTGTGTGTTGTGTGGGGTGTATATTTGGTCAGTGGGTGTCTCACTTATTACTGTTTCTGTTTGAGCACGACCCTCAACACTCACACTCGGCTGTTCGGGGTCAGGGAATTGAAGATCACTAAGGTTGAGTATTTCGCTCATTTCATTCATTGTAGCATCCAGATCTTCAGTACCTGCAAGAAAATCCCTATCCCTTCTATGGGTAGGTTGCCTCTCCGCCTGACCACTTTGGGTGGGGAGAACTCCTTTTTCAGGAACTGGGGGATTTAGACCCAGTGTGGTCACCACTATTGATTCTGTAATGATTGGCAATATTGTAGAATCAGTGATGCCAGCTGAAGCCATTGAAGACATGACCTGTCCAGAGGCACCCTGAACAGGTTCTACTACCGAAGCAGCAGATACTCTATGAATAGAGTCCACATCCCTTCTATGGGTGTGTTGTCCCTCCACCTGACCTGTGAAGGTGGGGAGGACCTCCGTTGAAGGAGCTGGACTTGGAATTTCCAGGGGGGTCACCACCTCAAGCAATGTAATGATTGACAAATAAGAGCCTGTGATGCCCCGCGAAGCCTGTGAAGGCATTTCCACTTGAAGTGGTGGTGCTGTTGACACAACTACTCCTTGAATGGAGTCCTCTTCCCTTCTATGAGAGAGTTGCCTTTCCACTTCACCCATTTGGGAAGGGAAAACATCCTGAATAGGATCTGGAGATATTAAGTCCAGGGGGGTCACCACATTTGACAATGTAATGAATGGCTCGTGAGAGTCAGTGATGCCCCCTACTGTCTGTGAAGATAGGTTCTGAATTGGATCAACCAAAACAGTACAAGCTACTGAAGTAGCGGATGTTGTTACAACCTCTGTTTCTATTTCCGCACCTTTCAGGATTTTATCAATTTCAGAATTAAGGTCACGAAGAAAAAGAAAGGTTTCAGAGATTGGAGAATCAGGTTCCTGGCTCACAATTGCCTTAGGTTTAAAATTCATTTTACGACGTTTTTGAGAAGGCAGAGCTGTAGGGGATATTTGAATAATTTCCTGATCCGGTATAGAAACAGTCCTATCATCTATTTCAAGTGATCTTTTTCTGGTTAAGGGAGATGAAGGAACTGTTTGTTGATCTCTGGAAGTGGTTAGAACTGCTTGGTCGCCAAATTCATTGACAGCTTCGACGGCCACTGAGGTCTCTACTGTGTGCATTGCCGTTTGAGGCACAGAGAGAGATATTGTGTCATTTTCATCTGAAAGAAAAGTAGAGAAATCAAAGTAAAGAAGTGAACCTTCATCTATACCTTCATCAGACATGCTAGGGATGTAAACATCTGTAGCTTGAGGTTCTTCTACTTCTGTCTCCACTACTATCTCCTCTGTTGGATTTTCAGGGGTATTCCTTTGTTCTTCTGTAGGAATTTGGTCTTGCTCAGCTTCAGAACCAGCTTCTTCCATAGCTTCATCTTCATCATCAGTGCCTGGTTCTTCTTCTTCTTCCATTGCTGCTGAGCTTCCAGAATCACTTGAAGTTTCAGCTTCACTGACCTCTTCAGAGATTGATGCTTCTTCTTCTACTTCTTCTTCATTTACCTGTCTTAGAAGAGCAACAAAATCTCTTATTGGCTCAGTTATAGGAGCAGGAGCATACCTATTTGGATAGTCAGCCTCATTCTTTAGCAGCATAATCGTTCTGAACTGTAGTGAGGGTGACTCTTCCATCTGACTGTTCTGAAACAATTGGAGTTGATCAGCTTCAAGAACTTCATTTAATACCAACTGCAAGAATCTTTGATACAGACAGAAGTTCTCCATTTTTGCCTGATTCTTCAAGATCTTAGCCATGATCAACTTGCCGATATTAATCCTGGAGCCAGTAGCCACTGCATACCCAACCACCTTGTTAAACTGAGTGATGCCATGGAATCCACCTGTCTTTGGTGCAAAACCATGTGACAAGATATTGAAGAATAGATTCCACTCCTTGGGCAGGTGATTTTTGTAAATCTTCTTTGGAAGATTCGAATTCTCTCTTGTGCAGTGCAGGAACATGAAGAAGTTGTCTAGGTCTTCCTGTGATGGATCCTCCTCAAAATCCTTAGAAGGCAGATGCAGTGCTCGATTGATGTCATTCTCAGTTATTTGCATTCTCTGCTGCCGAATTTTAAAAGTGAAGGACAGGATTCCATCTGCAGACGAGTCTAGAGCAGACATGTATACCTGTCTTAATAAACTTCTATTCAAAGGAACAGAGGTAGTTAGTGCGTAACGGACTATTGAATCTTCATTTAAAAACCTAGCCCAGTTACCTAAGTCCCTTGCCTCAGTCCAGTCATCTACTAAAATAGATAAATAATTAGTCTTTTTAATCTCAAAATGACCTGCCATTTAATTTAAATGGGAGATAATTTTTATGAATTAAAAATCACTAATTAAAATCAAAATATTTTAGTAAAATATGAACTAAAACCCTTATTTTTAAAAGAAATTACTAGGTTTTTCTTGAAATTAAAATATAATAAACTCCTAGTAATTTTTAGCACACTTTTAATATTATTAAAATTTTTAATCGAATCAACAAGATTAAAACATTGACCAAAGCAGTTCGAATTTTTGTAAAAATGAGAATTTTAAAACCCTAATCAAATTAAGTGAAACCGATTGCAAATGAAGGATATGATTAAGGGGATCACAAAACTGATTTTTGTTTAAAAATTGGGCATGAACTGTTGAAGATATGTTCGATTAAAAAATAGTAGATCTGAGTTAAGTTCTTTGTTGCGCTTGATGTGTGTATAGCCTGTGTATAATAATAAAGCACAACAAAAACACTTACTCAGCTATATATAGGCGTAGCAAATAAAAAAAATGTTAAGTGCTGATTGGCGCTTGCACAGTGCTTGCACTGTGTTGGCGCCACTAACTTGCTAGCGCCACTAAGTAGATAAAAATTGGCTAAGGACTTGAGTGGCGCCTATACAGTGCACACACTGTATTGGCGCCACTAGAGTTAATATGACTTAGCACAATTCTAGCAACTTTAGTTTTACTTATGTTGCGCCTTCACGGTGGTTACACTGTGTTGGCGCCACATAAGTTAACTAAAACTAGTAACAAAATTTCTAAGGGGATAGTTGCGCCTATATAGTGGTTACACTGTATTGGCGCCACTTAACTTGAAGAGCCATTTGAATTTAAGCAAGAAAATTTCTAAGTACCTGAGTGTTCATATGTTGCGCCTATACAGTTAAACCACTGTATAGGCGCCACTAAACTGTTAAAGCGCCACTTAGTACTTAGTGAAATTTTTCACAAGAATTTTCCCAAGTACCTGAGGGTTGATATGTTGCGCCTATACAGTCAAACCACTGTATAGGCGCCACTAATCTATTAAATCGCCACTCAGTACTTAGTAAAATTCTCAAGTGTTCTCAAATTTTGCTACCAATTTAAATAAATAATATTTATGAATAATTGATTGATTAATCAATGAAAATTGATTACTCACAAATATTATTTCACAAGATATTTATTAATAACAATAATAACATTAATTGTTAAAATTATTATTATAAATAAATTATGCTTCTTATTATTTTACTTTTATTTTAAATAAGAGAATAAATATAAATATTCATTCTTTTTATTTAAAATAATTTCAGATAATGTTTAAATAAATAAGTCCTAGGAATTTATCAATTAAATATAAGCACTTAAATATTTTCTAAGATCAAAATTAAATAAATACCAGATTAATAAATTAAGCAGGCATTCACAAGGTATTTATCTAAAATTTAATCTTAATAACAGGAAAATAATTTTTGGTAGATACATTCACAAGTCCTAGAAATATTGAAATTAATCAACTAGTGAATTTATCAGCTTCAAATTGCAGTTTTTGATTACTAACTTACTAGTCAATAGAATTTAACATCCCAAGTTCACAAACCAGTCTAGTGAAAGTGATTTCATCCACTGGTTTAGTGAAGATGTCTGCAATTTGCTGCTCTGTAGGTACAAAATGTAACTCTACAGTACCATTTATGACATGCTCTCGAATGAAATGATACCTGATATCAATGTGCTTGGTTCTTGAATGTTGAACAGGATTGTTTGTTATGGCTATGGCACTTGTGTTGTCACAGAATATTAGAATTTTGCTCAGCAACAGTCCATAGTCCTGAAGTTGGTTCCTTATCCACAGAATTTGTGCACAGCAACTCCCAGCAACAACATACTCAGCTTCAGCTGTCGACATTGCAACTGAGTGCTGCTTCTTGCTATACAGGACACCAATCTTCTACCAAGGAATTGACAACTCCCTGATGTACTCTTTCTATCAATCCTACACCCTGCATAATTAGAATCTGTATAGCCAACAAGGTCAAAACCTGTATCTTTAGGGTACCAAATTCCAAGATTCAGACTTCCCTTAAGATACTTAAAAATCCGTTTAACAGCTATAAGATGTGATTCTTTAGGATCTGATTGAAACCTAGCACACAAGCATGTAGAGAACATAATATCTCGCCTACTTGCAGTAAGGTAAAGTAATGAGCCGATCATACCTCTGTAGCTTGTGATGTCTACCCTCTTACCAGGCTCATCTTTATCAAGCTTAGTGGCAGTTGCCATTGGGGTTTTGGCTGATGAGGCATCTTCAAGACCATATTTCTTCAATAATTCTTTGATGTACTTGGTCTGACAAATGAAGATTCCATCTTTCTTTTGACTTACTTGGAGTCCAAGGAAATAGTTCAGCTCTCCCATCATGCTCATTTCATACCTACTCTGCATTAGCTTAACAAATCTACTACACAACTGATCGTTAGTAGAACCAAATATAATGTCATCTACATATACTTGCACTAATATCATATCATTTTTATGCATTTTATAGAATTGAGTCTTATCTATGACACCTCTAGTAAAACCATTTTCAAGTAAAAATATAGATAGAGTGTCATACCATGTTCGAGGTGCTTGCTTCAGGCCATAGAGTGCTTTGAAGAGGAAGTATACAAAATTTGCAAATTCTGGATCTTCAAACCCTAGGGGTTGTTCCACATACACTTCTTCTTCCAGCTCTCCATTCAGGAATGCACTCTTCACATCCATTTGATAAACTTTAAAGTTAGAATGTGCTGTAAATGCCAAGAACATCCTGATAGCTTCAAGCCTTGCCACTGGTGCATATGTTTCATCATAATCTATTCCTTCATCTTGGGAATAACCTTTAGCAACCAGTCTGGCTTTGTTCCTCGTAACAATGCCATCTTCATCCAGTTTGTTCCTGAATACCCACTTAGTGCCAATAATAGACTTGTTCTTTGGCCTGAGTACCAGTTTCCACACTTTTTGTCTCTCAAATTGATTGAGTTCTTCTTGCATAACAAGAACCCAATCTGGATCTTCCAGTGCTTCTTCCACTTTCTTTGGTTCTATTTCATAGAGAAAACCAGAGAATAAACATTCATTTTGGGAAGCACGTCTAGTTTGAACTCCAGCATCTGGATCTCCTAGAATCAACTCAAAGGGATGAGCTTTACTCCACACCCTATGTCTAGGCAGATTTGCCCTAGATGATTCAGCCTGATTTTCATTAATGTGCTGAGTCCTGTTAGTAGATCCTTTAGTTGCTTCCCCTGAGCTGCTGCTTGGTTAAGAATGAGATTCTCTGCCACTACTAGTAGTTTCTGTGAATCTTCCACTGTTTCCACTACTAGGGTCAGAATCATCATTGTTGATATTCTCATTTTGTGCTTGATTTCCTGTTGCAGCTTCAGGTTCTACTTCACCTTCATCTGAGTTCAAGTTTTCAAACTGCAGAGTTTCAGTGTCGTCTGTTCTTTGTAGACTTGGGAGCTTTAGATCATCGAAAGTTACATTCATGCTTTCAATGACCTTTTTGTGTTCACTCACATAAACCCTGTACGCCTTAGATTCCATTGAGTAGCCAAGAAATATGCCTTCATGAGCCTTGGATTCGAACTTTCCTAGATGCTCATCATCTTTCAATACGAAGCACTTTGCTCCAAACACATGAAAATACTTCAGTGTTGGTTTCTTGTTTGCCATTATCTCATATGGAGTCTTATCATGATCTTTAATAATCAGGGTACGATTTTGAGTGTAGCAAGCTGTGTTGACTGCTTCAGCCCAAAAGTATAGAGGCAACTTTGCTTCATTCAGCATTGTTCTTGCTGCTTCCACTAGGGTTCTGTTCTTCCTCTCTACCACTCCATTTTGTTATGGAGTTCTGGGCGCTGAGAATTGTCTTGATATTCCTTTTTCAACGCAGAATTCATTCAGAGTTACATTCCTGAATTCTGTTCCATTATCAGACCTTATTTTCCTGACAGGCAGACCAGCTTCCAACTCAATTTTCTTTATGTGATCGATGATTGTTTGAGGGGCTTCATCCTTTGCGGCTAGAAACAACACCCACGTGTACTTGGAGTAGTCATCAACAATTACAAGTGCATATCTCTTCCTTGACATAGACATGACGTTGACTGGACCAAATAAATCCATATGCAGTAGTTGCAGTGGTTCAGTAATGTCGGTTGAGTCTTTGCTTCGGTGAGATGCTTTCTTTGACTTCCCCTTTTCACATGCTTCGCATAACCCTTCTTGACAGAATTCCATCTCGGGCAGACCTCTAACCAATTCCCTCTTTACTAAAGAGTTCATTGTTTTGAAGTTGAGGTGTGAAAGTTTCTTATGCCACAACCAACTATCCTCTGTTGAAGCTTTGCTATAAAAACATTGAACTTCGCCTTTGCTTGCAGAGAATAAGTCAGCTACAAAGAGATTCCCCTTTCTCACTCCCTGAAGAGCAAGCTTCGAATCTTTCTTGATTTGGATAACACATCTTTCTTTCTCAAAAGTTACTTTGAATCCCTTGTCAGTGAACTGACTGATACTTAGAAGATTTTGCTTTAATCCATCCACGAGAGAGATGTTTTCAATGATAACATTTCCGATCTCCAGATTGCCATATCCCGTTGTGAATCCCTTGCTATTATCTCCAAAGGTCACTATCGGGCCAACTTTCTCAACCACATCTGTCAACAGGGCTTTGTCACCAGTCATATGCCTAGAACATCCGCTGTCAAGAATCCACATGACACGCTTGTTCTTTGCTGTGCCCTGTAACCACAGATTGATTACTTTTTCTTTGGTACCCAAACTTGATTGGGTCCAAGAGGCTTAGATAAGTAAACAGTTTTAGCTACAGAAATTTTCTGGTCCTTGTTTTTTTCATTGACTGCACCCTTGCCCTTTGGTTTAGCCTTGACAGGAGTGTCTTTAGGCTTAGGGACAGGGGTTTCCTTCCTAACTTTAGGAGGACTGGCAGTCTTTGCCCTAACATGCTTTCTAGTCATGTTCACATATGTATTCATGCAAGTACTTAATGAAGAATTCATTAGGTTTATGTATGCAGACATGATATTGAAAGCACATGGCATGCATCCTACTTTACTGCATGGTTGATGAGGAATAGACATGGCAGGCATAACAGGCATACTAGAAGTTTCTGTATTTACTACTTTTATCTTATTGCATGCATGCGTAAGATGACCAGTAGAATTGCAATTGTTACAAACTTTCCTAGTAGCACTAGAAGAATAAGCATTAGCATTTTTCTTGTTAACACCTACCTTACCATTTCTGTTCGCCTTTTTGTTTTCAGTTTTATTGCCTATTTCAATTTTAACCTGCTTCTTAGGTTCTTCAATCCTAACAGATTTCTTAGGCATGTTCTTCTTATCTACAACCTTTTCCTTTTTCTCCTCAGCAAGGAGTTGTTCTTTTATTAAGAGCTCTTCTTCATTTAAGGGATCAATGACAAACTTCTTATATAGGGGCTTAGCTACATTCTTTAATACATGTGGAATGTCTTGCTTCACAGGACTTTCCTCAGCAATAGATTCTACATGCATTTTTCCTGCTTTCTTATCATAGTCAAAACCTATTCCTGTTTTCTGACCTATGACTTGTTTGTCTATAGCCTCCTTTACAAGATTCGCAGATTTCTTATAAGCTTGAAGTTTTAACTCTAGATCAGAAATTTTATTTCTAAGAGCTGCTTCTACTTCCTGGTTGCACTTATCTCTATTCTGAAGGTATTCTATTTTCTATTTCAAATCTTCTAAATTAACACATGCAAGCTCTAGTTCTTCGTTCTTAGCTTCTAGCATTTTATTCTTAAGAACTAGTTTAGCATTCTCTTCTTCAGATGCTAGCATGCTTGTATGTATGTTAAACATTTCTATATTCATATCTTCCACAGTTTTCTTATATTCAGAATTAGACATGTCAACGGAGGAAAGAAATAATACCTTCGATGATTGAGGTGTTGCCTCAGAAGAGTCTGCCATTAATGCTAGATTTCCATAAGTCTCTTCTTCATCTTTGTCTGAATCATCCCAGCTCTTTCCTTCAGCTATATAAGCTCTTCCTTGATGCTTCTTCACAAGTGCATCATATTTCTGCTTAACTTCATCATATGACTCATTCCTCTCTTTCCCTTGCTTCGGCTTCCGGCATTCTGTTACGAAATGACTGGGTTCATCACAAATTGTAGCATCTAAACTTGCTGCGATCTACCATCCCTGTCTTATAGCCTCCTCTGTTGTGAGACCCTGAAGACGATCCACCTCGATTGCTGTTTTTGTCCCTGGAACCACTGTAACTTGAATTACTCTTAAATTTGTACTTTGGGTTCCTCCTGAATCTGAGGTTCTTGAACTTTCCCGCCATATAGGCCATCGTCTTATTTTCCAGTTGTTCAAGTTCTTCCATTAAATAGAAGTCGTCTTCATCACCCGGTTGATTAGATTCTGATAATTCAGCTTCCAATATTTCTTCTTTTTCAACTGCAGGTGCTTCTTTATTGGTCTCTTTGACAGCAAAGTCCTTGGCTACAAGAGCTGTCGTCTTCAACAGTGCAGAATTCTTACTGTCCACTGTACCTGAGCCATAAATGATTTGTCGCTGCTCTTGCTCCATTTTGTGAGTCTTGAGCTTTCCGTATAGCATTTCAATGGACATTTCATTTATGTCACTTCTTTCTCTGATGGCAGAGATTTTGTGCTCCAGGTGTGCTGGCAGTGTCAACATAAACTTTCTGTTGATCTCCCTACGTGAGTAGGTCTTCCCATGTAGTGACAAGTCATTTAATAATTTGTTGTATCTCTCGAAAACCTGAGTGATACTTTCTCCTTGTAGTGACTTGAACGCTTCATATTGGGAGGTAAGAATGTCTAGCCTGTTTTCCTTCACTTCAGTTGTACCCTCCATTAACAGATCAATTGTGTCCCACATCTGTTTGGCACTGGTGCAATTTATCACCTGATTTAGCATTGTTGTGTCCAAAGAATCCATTAAGATGCATTGAAGATGATTGTCCCATGCAACTCTCTCCTTATCAGTGTCAGTAAACTCTGAAGGTTCCTTTGGGGTAAACCCTTGAGGAATCCGTTCGCCATCTTCTGAAACTGTTTCCGGTGTAAGCTTTTGAGGCACATAGGGTCCATTTTCCAGAATTCCTAAATATTGAGAATTACAAGTCTTGATGAAAATGGTCATCTTCTTTTTCCACAAAATGTATTCATTTTTGTCGAAGGTGGGAATTTTAATACTGCTAAGCTTTTGGGTACTCATGGTTGTTAAGAATTTTAAATCTTAAGAAATAATTAATTTCTCAAAAATTAAAATCAATTTGAATAAAAATTAAATATTGAGAAATTTAATTTTAATTCAAATTCTTGATGATTGATAGTTTTTTTTAAAAAAAAATTAGTGAATTAAAAATCTTTAAAAAATTTGAAATTGAATTTTCTTTAAAAAAAATTCAAGATAAATTTTTCTAGATCTAAAAATGCACTTTTTAGAAAAACTATTTTTGGATCTGATTTGTAACTTCAATCAACAAGCTTTGATACCAATTTTTAGGTCCAAAATCATCATAGAAGGGGGGGTTGAATATGATGTGGTAGTTTTTGTCAGTTTAATTGCGGATTATGTTTTTGTGTTTAAAAGATATGAACTTGACAATACTTGAAACACAAAGTTCGGGGAAATAACAAATGTATTATTAAATCCCTGAGGTGCTACAATTCTAATCAGTAGATTAGCTGCAATGGGTTCAAAACAACATTACAACACAGATACAGTTGGGTGTAATAAATGTATGGCTTTAATGGAGCTTCCCGTCTGTTTGTGTTGAATGCTGAAGATGATAACCATTTAATTCTATTGAATTAAACCCATATATAATTGTAGTCTTTTTGGAAATTGAATTCCCACAATGCTAAGTCCTAAGTTGCGCCTCTAGAGTGGGAGTGGTGTATGGGCGCCACTTGAAGCTTGTTGCGCCTATAGACTTTAGTTGCGCCTCCAACTTCATGTGAGTTGCGCCTATACAGTGGTTTCCCTGTATAGGCGCCACTCATGCCTTAGAAACAGTTAGCTGCCTTTGTTGCGCCTAGTATGTATGTTGCGCCTACACTCTTGATGCACTGTGTAGGTGCCACACACACTATTCTTTTGACTTAGAGCCTTGAACAGCTGTGTTGCACCTTGAGAGTTATGTTGCGCCTGTACAGTGTCTTCCCTGTACGGGCGCCACTCGTGCCTTAGAAATCTTTCATGCGCCTTGAGATGTATGTGGCGCCTGCACTCTATACACCCTGTATAGGCGCCACTTATGAGTTAGATTCTAAGAGCTATTTCATTGTGCCTTGTTAGGTTAGTTGCGCATGTACTGTTAGTACCCTGTATATGCGCCACTAAGACCTCCCTTAAGCTTTTTCTTGCACGTTGAAATATAAGCTGCACCTCTCCATCGTTTCAAGAGTATTGGAACACCAAATGTAGTAATACTTGCCTTAAGATATTTCTTAAGTTGCTGAAGTAATTATCACTTGGTTTTCACTCTTTTGGCTTGGCTTGATCAACTGATTTTCTTCTGATTAATCAAGGTAATTCTCTTCTTGTTGTGCTGACGCTTAGTGCATTGGTCTGGTTCACAAACGACTAACACTGATCGATTGTTTATCTTTTACATACTTGTGTTCATAATCGATTGTTGGGTACTATTATATTCAACCCCCCCTTCTATAATAGTTTATTATCTGGGTAACAATTGGTATCAGAGCAGACGGTTAATTACAACCTAAAAGATCTAAAAAACAATGTCTGGAAATAAGTATGAAAGCATAAGGATTCCAATCTTGAAGAAAGCTGAATACCCTACATGGAGGGTAAAGATGTTGATGTTTTTAGAAGCCACAAATCCTATCTAGACAGGATCAATGAAGGTCAGTATTTACTAACAAAACTAGTTCGATCAACCATAGTTGAAGATAGGCAAGTTCCTGAATACTATACTCTGAAGGACAAAAAGGAGTGAACTAATGAGGAAAAGTAAGAAGTGCTAAAGGATGCAAAGGTAAGAAACATTCTGCATAACAGTCTAGACTCTGTGATGTCTAACAGAGTAATTGCTTGCAAAACTGCTAAAGAAATCTGGAATGCACTAGAGGTTCAATGTCAAGGAACCAAGGAAATCAAGAAAAATAGAAGTTATGTTCTTATACAAGAATATGAATACTTTGAGGCTAAACAGAATGAGTCGCTCACTGATATTTATGACAGATTCCTCACTCTGTTGAATGACTTAGCTTTGGTTGATAAGGTGTATGATAATGAGGATTCAAACACCAAGTTTTTAAGGGCTCTACCTGAAGAATGTGACTTATAAACATCTCTGATAAGAGATAGGGTAGACTTGGATGAGATGTCCCTAGATGAGGTTTATGGAAAGCTGAAAACTCATGACTTGGAGTTACAACAAAGGAGAAAAAGGAAGAGCAACAAATCAAAATCAGTTGCATTGAACGTAGAGACAAAGGATGTGAGAATAAAGGAATAGTTTGCTAGTGTATCCAAAGGAAAGGGAAAAGCTGTGTTAGTAAAAGAAAGCAGTTAATCAGAGTCTGAGACAAACTCTGATGCAAACTCTGATGAATCCACAGACTCTGACATGATGGATATGGTTACCATGATTGTCAAAGGCTTCAAGAAGATGAAGTACAAGAAGTTCAGAAAGCAAGGAAACTTCCAAAAGAAATTTGGAGAGTCTGAGAACAAAGTGAAGGGTTTCGGGCATGTAAACGCAGCGGAAGTAACGTAAAAAAACAATAAAAATCGAAACCCCATCGCAGGATCCATGTATAACGTTGGATGATTATGGAGAATAAGATGTGTACCTTATTAAAGCTTTCCTATGGATGATTATAGAGGTCCAGAAGCGATGAATCACAACAGCCCCTTCTTCAAGAACTGCTCTCTAATGGTATCCACACGAACGTCGTATCGTCTAACGATCACCGGAGTTATGTACTAGCCTGTTTCTGCCTCTTTGTCTCTCTCTTTCTCTAGCCTCTCAAAACGTAGAGCTGCTAGGGCTTTTCTTAAAACCGAAATTATAAAACTTAACCCTAAACTATACATCCTTATGTATATATAGGGGAGAGAGAGACTTGGGCCAAAACCCTAATCTGATTGGACCTTTTAAAACCCATTCAGATTTTGAATTTATATTATTATTAAATTTGAATTCTAATATGTATATAATTAATCAAGTCTCACTTAATTAATTAAATAAATAAATTCGAATAATAATAATTATTAAATTCGAATTCTAATATGTATATAATTAATCAAGTCTCACTTAATTAATTAAATAAATGAATTCTAATAATAATTATTATTAAATTTGAATTCTAATATGTATATAATTAATCAAGTCTCACTTAATTAATTAAATAAATAAATTCGAATAATAATAATAACAGTATTTAAATTCATAATTTAAATAACACTCCGTTTAAACATTCTTTGTGTGTGACCCTTTAGGTTATTATTACGTTGACAATAATTTTATTTTCTAATAATAAAATTATAAACAATGAGCGGCATCTAGTAATACATCATTGCTACCCAAGTAATAATAATAAATCGTGATTCGATAAAACCTTTCACGATTAATGTTTCCGTGTAATATAATCCCTTTAACCTTATATTATAGACCAAACTCGAGGCATGTATTGTGTCATCCTCTTCAACATTTAATCCGGGTTTACTTGATCCATGAGTAGACTATGAAACAAATCATTATTTGAGCACGGCCATGCATTTTATAGTCTCACTCAATCAAGAGGTCAATAATATCTCTCCTAATTATAGGAGGGTTAAATCCTTTATCTATCATTCATATTTCTCATACGACTCATGATATACCCGATGTCCACTTTTATCATTACCCGGTCAAAGATAACTTTTAATGTAGTCAAAGTATATCAATCCTCGTATAGAAATATAATGATCTCAAGTCAGAGGATCATTACACCATTATCACTGTGAGTCTTTCTTATGACATTATTAAACATGAAGAATCTCACTGTGGGTCTGTCCAGTACCATGTACTCCTACATGTACCTATGTATTGACTTTAGTATCCCCATACTTATAACCAATGAGATGTGGTTATCTGTCAAACAACATACTAGTCTATTTATATATTATTATTGCCCTATAATAATAATGCTCGACTAGGGACCTTTAAGAATATGATATATTATATAATCTCAAGTTCAAGTCATGTACTCAAACTATATAATGTGTATCATGATTCTAAGGACATTTATTATGCTAACAAATATATCGCAGTAATTTAAAGTCATAATAAATATGTTTATTGAATAGTCAAATGACATAAAGGTTTATTAAAAAAAACATTGTATTGCCTCTAGGGCACCTACACTAACAATCTTCCACTTGCACTAGAGCCAATCACCCATGTATCTAATACCCATGGAACTAGTGTGACTGTCATGCTTCGTCTGCGATAAGCCTTTGGTCAGTGGGTCTGCAATGTTATCATTTGTGTGCACTTTACATATGTGTATGTCACCCCTTTCATTAATCTCTCGAATGAGGTGATATCTCCTGAGTATATGTTTGGTTCGGGAGTGAGATCTAGGTTTTTTAGCCTGTGCAATGGCTCCATTATTATCGCAGTATAGATAAATAGGATCTGCGATTGATGGAACCACTCCCAAATCAGTAATGAACTTTCGAATCCAAACAGCTTCCTTTGCCGCTTCACAAGCTGCAATGTACTCAGCCTCCATTGTAGAATCAGCTACTGTTTCTTGTTTTGAACTCTTCCAACTTACAGCACCTCCATTTAGACAAAACACAAAGCCAGACTGTGATACAGTATCATCCTTGTCTGTTTGGAAACTTGCATCGGTGTAACCTTTTACAACCAGTTTCTCCTCTCCTCCATACACCAAGAATGAATCTTTAGTTCTTTTCAAGTACTTTAGAATATTCTTGACAGCCGTCCAGTGACCTTCACCTGGATTAGATTAGTATCTGTTTGTCATGCTTAAAGCATACGAAACATCTGGGCGAGTACATACCATTGCATACATGATAGATCTAATTGCTGAGGCATATGGAACCTTACTCATGCGGTCCTTCTCATCCAATGATTTCGGACACTGCTCTTTAGAGATCGTTATCCCTTGAGACACAGGGACATATCCCCTTTTTGCATTTTGTATACTAAAACGGTGCAAAACCTTATCGATGTATGTACTCTGACTTAGACCGATCATCCTTCTAGATATATCCCTATAGATCCTCATTCCTAGAATGTAGGATGCATCTCCTAAGTCTTTCATAGAGAAGTTTCTTCCTAACCAAATCTTAACATCCTTGAGAGAAGGTATGTCATTCCCCATTAGTAGTATGTCATCAATATATAGTACTATGAATGCCACATGGCTCCCACTAACCTTCTTGTAAACACAAGGTTCATCTTCGTTTTGAACAAATCCATACTCGTTTACAGTTTCATCAAAATGGATATTCCATCCCCTAGAGGCTTGCTTTAATCCATAAATGGATCGACGTAATTTACATATCTTGCTAACATTCCCTGGACTGACAAAACCTTCAGGTTGTGTCATGTACACATCCACATCTTCTTCAAGGCTTCCATTAAGGAAGGCTGTTTTGACATCCATTTGCCAGATTTTATAATCATGGAATGCTGCAATAGCAAGCAAAATCCTTATGGACTTGACCATAGCCACTGGTGAGAAAGTTTCATCATAGTCAATACCATGAATTTGTTTGAAAACTTTCGCAACCAGCCTTGCTTTATAGGTCTGAACATTTCCATCCATGTCAGTTTTCTTCTTGAAAACCCATTTGCACCCTATGGGTTTTACCCCTTCAGGTGGATCAACCAAAGTCCATACTTGGTTTTCGTACATGGATTCCATCTCGGATTTCATGGCTTCTAGCCATCTCTTAGATTCTGGACTGCTCATAGCATCTTGGTATGTGAGAGGCTCATCTTTATCTATGAGCATCAAATCACCACATTGAGTCAAAAGAAATCCATATCTCTCTGGCTCATGGCAAATTCTACCAGTTCTACGAACAACCTGTGTTTGTTGAGCATTATCATTATCTTGCTCTTGTTCCACTTCAGGTTCAATGCTATTTTGTGGTTCTCGATCTTCATCGAGGTCTATAGTTCTCCCACTGTTTCTTTTGGAAACAAAATCTCTTTCTATGAAGACAGCGTCTCGAGCAATAAACACTTTCTGCTCAGAAGGACTATAAAAGTAATACGCCTTTGTTTCTTTAGGGTATCCCACAAAATTGCATTCTTCAGATTTAGGTCCAAGCTTGTCAGATGCTTGACGTTTCACAAACGCCTTGCATCCCCAAACTTTCATAAAGCTCATGCTTGACCGTTTATCCTCCCATATCTCATATGGAGTCTTTTGAACCTTCTTAGTAGGAACACGGTTAAGTGTGAAAGCCGCTGTTTCTAGAATTATACCTTGATCAATAAGCATGGAATGACTTCATATAAAATGATGAAGGGAAGGAAGCCAAATGTGAAATACTTTCACATATTTGGAAGCAAGTGTTTTATTCTTAAAACACATCCTAAGCAGTTGAAAAAGTTTGAACTCAAGGCAGATGAAGTTATTTTTGTTGGTTATTCAACAACCTCCAAAACCTCTTTAAAGGCATTCAAAGTGTTTAATCTGAGAACCAAGGTAGTCATGGAATCAATACATGTCTCTTTTGATGAAGTAAAATAACAGGATTACATGATGAAGAAGCTCAGGAATCTCTAAGTTTTGAAAATGAACCACTAAAAGGTCAACAAGACACAGACTCTGATGAGTTAAACTCTGATTCAAATAACACAGAAATTGAAGATTCTGCACATGTTGAGGGGGAGCAACATCAATTTTCTACTGAAAATGTAGAACCAACCGCAATCATTGAAATCTCAAAATCTGACCAATCTCTGACAGAGACAAACTCTGAGAGGTCAAACTGTGATCAATCAAATTATGAAGTTAGCAAAACTTTAGGGGGAATATCAACATTCACTGAGGAATTATACTATAAAGGCACAGATCATGGGGGAGCATCTAGCTCAAGAAATCTTCCTCATCCAAGGAAATGGACCAAAGATCACACACCTGACTTGATAATTGGTGATCCAGAAAGTGGAGTGAAGACAAGAAAAGCAACTTAGTATGAATGTCTCTATCATAGTTTTCTTTCTCAAACAGAGCCAAAGAAAGTTGAAGATGCTCTAAAGGATGTAGACTGGGTAACTGCAATGCAGGAAGAATTGAATGAGTTTGAAAGAAATGAGGTTTGTACTCTTATTCCAAGACCAAAGAACAGATCCATTGTTAGTACAAAATGGGTGTTCAGAAACAAGACAATCTCTGATGGAATCATAACAAGGAACAAAGCAAGACTAGTTGCCAAAGGCTACTCTCAACATGAAGGTATTTACTATGATGAAACGTTTGCACCTGTAGCTAGACTTGAAGCAATTAGAATCTTTCTTTCTTATGTTGTAAACAAGAAGTTCAAAGTATGCTAGATGGATGTTAAAAGTGCATTTCTAAATGGTGAGCTTGAGGAAGAGGTATATGTTCAACAACCTCCTGGGTTTATGAATCCCAAATATTCAAATCATGTCTATAGGTTGGATAAAGCTTTATATGGACTCAAGCAAGCTCCTAGAGTCTGGTATGAAATACTAGCTCAATTTCTACTTGAAAGTGGTTTCACAAGAGGTACAATTGATAAAACTTTATTTTATAGAAATCAAGGCAAGGACATATTATTGGTTCAAATATATGTTGATGATATTATATTTGGATCTACTAATGAGAAACTCTGTGAAAGATTTTCAAAGCTAATGCAGTCTAGGTATCAAATGAGTATGATGGGAGAGATGAGCTATTTCTTGGGCTTGCAAGTGAAACAGACTGATGAAGGTATTTCCATAAGTCAGTCAAAATATACAAGAAATCTACTCACAAAGTTTCAAATACAAGACTCTACATCTGCTACAACTCCTATGGCTACTACAACAAAGCTAGATCAAGATACTGGTGAGCCTGTAGAGATAACATCTAACAGAGGTATGATTGGTTCACTTCTTTATTTGACTGCTAAAAGACCAGATATCATGTTTGTAACCTGTCTATGTACTAGATTTCAGGCAAATCCAAGAGAACCACATTTGATTGTTGTTAAGAGAATTTTTAGATATCTGAAGGGCACCATCAATCTTGGTTTATGGTATCCTAGAGAATCTGACTTTAAACTTATAGGCTATTCAGATACTGATTTTGCAGGCTGTAAAATAGACAGGAAAAGCACAAGTGAAAGTTATCAATTTCTAGGTGAAAGAATTGTCTCATGGTTTAGCAAGAAGCAGAAATCAATCTCAACATCTACAGCAGAGGCAGAATATATAGTTGCAGGAAGCTATTGTGCTCAGATTTTATGGATGAGAAATCAGCTGTTAAACTATGGTTTAAACTTTACAAAAATTCCTATTTATTGTGATAATCAAAGTGCTATTGCAATGACAGGAAATCCAGTTCAACATTCTCTGACAAAATACATCAGCGTCAGATATCATTTCATAAGGGAACATGTCATGGAAGGAACAATTGAAATGCATTTTGTTCCAATAGAACTACATTTAGCAGACATTTTCACAAAACCTCTGTGTGAAGCAACTTTTACAAGATTGGTTTCTGAATTAGGAATGGTGACAAGCAATTCAACTCCAAACAACAAGTAGCAGACAATAACAGCACTTACTCTCCTAGAAGTGTCTCAAAATCTACAAACTCTGATGACATCAACCATCAGCATTTATGGTAAACTCTGTCAGAGTATGTGGTAAACTCTGTCAGAGACTGCAGTAAACTCTGATCCATGGAGAGTATAATCTCTAATCCTAGTCCACAAGTCAAACTTTTTATTATTGTTATTTGTTTTTCAAATAAACAATTATTCTTGATTATATTATTTATGACATCATATCTATTTTTGTGACATCATATTTGATAATCTCTGATTGAAGTTATACCGACTGTGTGTGTCTGTCATGAAAAATGCTTCATTTTTGTTCACTGATACACATAAATATGTTGTATTTTGAAAATTACTCTAATCATTTTTGAATCCACTAATAGGCTGCCACGTGTCCCACTACAGGTTACTAAGCTATTGAGAGGGAATAGATTAATTCATTTGCATCTTGAATTATATTATATCTCTACTTTCTCTCTCGCTCTCATCTTACAAAACCCTAATCTCTAAAGCTTCATCAATCTGTATCAATAGGTTCCAACAACGGAATAACTTTTGAGAATTTTATGTTTGCCACTACTAACTACACTACTCTCTTGAATAAGTTAGACGACCTGCGGCATTTCATGATGTTCAAGATTTTCTTAATCAAAGCACTATTGGGTATGCTCTTCAAGAATCCAAAGAGATTTCTGCTCAAACACTGACCAAGATTTGGTTGACTGCAACTTTCAATGATGCCGGTGATGATGAGGAGCCTATCATCACATTCAACTGCAATGGCCGCCATTCTATAACTCCTAAGGTGGTGCGTCAGGCTTTACGCCTTCCTGCAGTGACTAGATATGATGATCTAGTTGATGATTTCATCATCAGGGACTTCTTCAAAGATATTGGCTACATGGGTAGTCGATCTAAACTTGGCAGTCTAACAAGGCCCCATCTCCGTAAAGAATGGAGCTTCTTCTTTAACTGCATCACTAGGGTGTTCACTGCCAAATCCACCAACTTTGATGCCATCCCACAACTCTCTCAGTAAATTGGGTATTTTCTGACCCACAATCTCTCTTTTAATTTTCCTTGTACATTGATTAGGCAGATAGCATTTAAACTTAAAGTTAAGGAAGATAGACCTATATTTATTATGCAAGGTTTTTGTAATTAATTTTTAGTTATATGTTGCATAATGTTAGTTTTGAGGATGATCAGGCTCTGCCTGTTTTTACAATGAATAAGAGATTGTTTGCTGACTTGACAAGGAAAGATATCAAGAAAGAAAATGAGGGCATATTTCCTCCATTGTTTTATCCTGTATGGGTCAGGGTTCTTCTGAATCAGAGAATGCCTACCATATATGGAGTGGATTTTCTTTTTGTGACTGAGAATCAGATTTTAGCCCATTCTAGTTCTAGCCCAATTCACCCTCCAAACACTGATACACAAACTCTGCCAACCTCTGGTATCTCCCCAAAGGCATCAGTTACAAAACACACCACTCAGGAAAACGGCTCAAGCTTCAAAATGAAGGGAAAGTCAGTGTCACAGTCTCCTCTTAGAAAAATGTGCTTAATTGATGAAAATACAGACTCTGATGACAGTGATGAAGGTTTGATATTTCCTTTGAAGAAATCTGTTAAACCAGCCTTTAATGTTCCTCCTGCTTCTTACATGAAGCCATTTCTTGTTAATCATGTCTCAGAGCCTGCAAAGAAAGGGAGAAGACTGGTAAAGGCCTCAAACTCTGATTCACTAATCTCTGCCTCAGTTAAAGCCTTAGACTCTGATCCACTAAACACTGATGCTGTTATGAAGTCTGGTGAATCTGTATTGCCTGACCAAATAAAGAGTAACATCGGTGGAATTGAGGTAGATGATGATGATAAAAATGTCAATCGAGAAGACAATGATGAATTGGCTGAAATGGATGGTAAATCTCTTAATGTTAGTCCTTTTCCCGATCCTATAATCACCTTGGAGGGTCTTGGTGAGGATGAGCAAGTTGACCAGAAAATGGGGGAAACAGGGGCTGACAGTGAAATTGTTGACGAGAAATGTTGGGATAAAAATGATGATAACAATCCTAATGCTCAGGCTGATCCAGTTTCTTCTTCAGCTCCATTACTAATCTCTGATTCTCATATCAAGTCTCCTCAACCTATAATCAAAGAAATCTCATATGAAAGAGTGAGAGAGTTAGCTGAGGAAGTAAAAAGAGAAATGGCTGCTCAAAAGTCTCAACAGTCTTCAGTTTCTGGTACTGCTAAACTCTTCTCTAGAAGGAAAAAGAAGAAGGTTTCCTTTGGCCTAGACACACACGAACCTACTTCTCAAAGTGAAGTAGCAGTCTCTGACAGGCCAGTCACACAAAAAGCTGTTGATCAAAGTTCAACAGCAGCCTTACTACCAGCAGATGAAGCCAACTTGGATCAGGAGTACAACCCACAAGAACCTTCAACTCAAAGGGTTGAAGAAGTTGTTCAGGCCCCGGCCACACAAGAACTATCCAATCAAAGTTTGGATGCAGGCACACAATCTCTGATAGCAGATCCTGTTGTTGCTGATGCTGAAGGCCAAACTCTGGTAGAGTCTAGCACACAAGAACCTTCACCTCAAAGTGGTGAAGCAGCTACTGAACAGACTCTGGTCCCACAAGAACCAATCACCATAAATGTGATTGCAGACCACTCTAAGGAACAACAGCTAAACTCTGACTCTAGTACTACAAATACTTTGAAATCAAGCTCTAATGTAACTCCTTTGGCACTCTCTGATGCAATATTAGTGCAACCTCTTTCTGCAAAGCCATTGGACACTCCATTAGACTCTACCAATGCTCAAGGTATAAGCTCTGACTTTTCTTCAGAATTTACATACTCTAATAGCATAAGTTCAGAATTTATATTTCCATCTTTTACTACTAGAATGACCATGAATAGTCCTGGAAAGGAACCCTCTATTCATGTGACCACAGATCCCCTTTCTCAGCCACCTCTTATTTCTATAAGTCAGTGTGATTTGAGTCTTTCTAGTGAGCCTGAGGTAAAATGTGTGAAAAACAGAACTGTTAGGTCCCGAAAGTATCATAGAAGGGGGGTTGAATACGATACTCACTAAATTAAAAAATTCTTTCGAATCTATTGCGGATATATAATTTAAAGTGCGGTTAGTGGGTTCGAGTTTTTGTAGTGTTGAGGTGTTTAGGAGGCTGACTTACTAATTTTTTGTGCTTATGAATGAACAAAATAGATCTAGAAAATTAGCAAGTAATTTATGCGAGACAGGTTTCGGGGAATATTACTTTCGTATTAATCCCTGAAGTTTTGCTACACCCAGTTAAAAATATAACTGGCTTCCAAAGAACTGATTCGTTCTTTGCTTCTACAGAGAGATAAAGCTTGATCCCTATACAATATTTGACTGTGTTTTGTACTAACTGGAATCAAGCTGCAGAGAGTGTTTTACAAAAGCCCTAAGTATTTGCAACATAATTAACCGGCTAGTTTGTAAAACTCCAGTGAAGAAGGTATAGATTTGGCATGGTGACTTCTTCTTCTCTGGCTTCTAAAATATCTCTGTATCTCTTTGTGGATTGGCTGTGTCTCCACCAATCGTATTTAAAAAAAATGAACAAGTCATTTTATTTAATATAGTGTAGACTTTTCAAATCAATTAAATTGATTTGCTTCTCAATGCAGTCCCATGTTGTGCCTGTAGAGTGAATGCAGTGTGTAGGCGCCACTTGAAGCTTTGTTGCGCCAATAGCCCTTAGTTGCACCTCCAGCTTCATATTAGTT
Organism: Oenanthe sinensis; assembly: GCA_028671895.1. Classification (NCBI taxonomy): domain Eukaryota; kingdom Viridiplantae; phylum Streptophyta; class Magnoliopsida; order Apiales; family Apiaceae; genus Oenanthe; species Oenanthe sinensis. The sequence continues at coordinate 27,267,575 of CM053799.1, read as the reverse complement.
GCGCCTGTACAGTGGCTTCCCTGTACAGGCGCCATTAATGCCTTAGAACAATTTAGCTGCTTGTATAACAACATTAGTTACGCCTATACAGTGGTTCCCCTGTATAGGCGCCACTTATGACTTGGAAACATTCTTTGACAGTTGCTTAGTTGTGCCAGACATGTTTGTTGCGCCTGCACTGTGACTACACTGTGGAGGCGCCACTAATTGCCTTGGAAGTTTTCTTGAGACTCTGACTAGGTTTGTTGCGCCTACACTCTAGTCACAGTGTGTAGGCGCCACAAATGCCTTAGACTCTTTACTTGGAGTATTCTTGCGCATGTGCTGCATTTAGTTGCTCCTATACTCCTGTGGCCCTTGTGTAGGTGCCACTTGATCCTTCCCTTAGACTTTTGAAGAGCCTTGAAATGCTTTGTTACGCCTACACTCTACAACCCTTGTGTAGGCGCCACAAATCCCTTAGTGTTGTTTCCTTGCTCTTTTGTTGCGCCCCTAGAGTACTTCAAGAGTACAATAGTCACCATATGTAGCAATGGTAAGTGTTTGGCTTAAGGTTTCCTCACTTCTACTACGTTCTGTTGGTGCTTACACTCAAGTGTCGAGCACTTAGAAGTGTTTCACTCTTTCTCTCCCTATCTCTCACTCAAGTGTATCTCTCCCTCACTTTCACTTAAGTGTTTCTCTCTCTCACTTTCACTTTGCATTTCAAATATAGCCTTCTTTACCTGCAAGTGAAATCCATCAATTCATTCATATTCTCATCATCTGATTCATCAAAATGAACTGAATCACTATCAAGTGGAGAATTGCCTCGTAGAGATGTTTTTGATCTTTCATACATAAGCACTGTCTCACACCAAACTCAATAGCAATTGTTAAATCACTGTCTAGTGGAGCCTCACCTCTTTGAGATGGGTTATCCCAAGATTTTAAAATCTTTTTGGGAATCCTGCCTTGTTCTATCAAGGAGTTGCCTCGCACCTTCTCCGTAAACGGGAGGTGGACATTCCTTTTCAGGATCTGGAAATGTTCCTTCCAGAAGGGGCGACGTAGTAGACAATGTAATGAATGACAAATTAGAGTCTACGTTTCCCTCTTAACCCAATGACAGGAATTTTGTTTACATGCCTATACCTCACACTGTGCACGTCTCGTAATGTGTCCCTAAAATTTATCTGTTTAGGCTTACCATCAGCGTGAGTGCCGGTGGTGTGCTTCACTCATTACAAGATGCTCTGGCTGACGAGCGAATTTCAATGGACTCACCCTGTTGAGAGAATGATTCCAGAGACAGTTTTATTGCCTTTTCAGCTCTGCATCCTTTTGAGAAGATACAGATGAGCTTACAGTTACCTCAGTTATATACTTCTTTACTTCGCTGGAGGTAGAGTTGTGGGTGCACTTCCGACTTCATCCTTATTTGCTGCATCAAGTGCAGTTTCTCCCTTATCAACCTCTAACTAACATATGTTCCTTATAACTCCAGGGGTTAATATATGGAAGTGGATGAATCAGTGTTTGGTATTAAGGCCTGGGTAAGAGATTGATGGATTTTCAACCTCTTGGCCAGCTTCTGTAGCCACTGGGGGCTAAACGGATAAAATCATTTAAAAAGAAGATAAAAAGATAATCACTTTAACATTCCAAAACATATTTTTCATCTGAAAGAGAAAGAAAAATATATGAAGGAATGGTAATGGATTGCATTAAAGCACTTTTAATAAAAGAGTTTTGTCAGATTGAAAAATTTATCATTTAAGAGCCTGACACCAATAGAAATTTTCTTTAAGATACTTATCCCATAATAAAACGCAGGAGTATCAGAGAAAAAGTCTATCCCTTATGAATTTCTTATAAGGCAAACTTCCCATAATAGAACACGGGAATTTACACCAAAGAAGAAATTCAACTCTCTTACTAAATATTATCTCAATAAAAATGACTCTTTTCCATTAAACCTAAGTACTGTATGTTTTGAAAACAGTTTTGCAAAACATCCTTATCAGATAGAAGACAATGATTTTCCGACTCATAATGCAATTATGATTTACATAATTTTCGTCTGCCTGATAGTATCCCCGACTTTAAATAAAAACATGACAATTGGGGTTGGATGAATGCTTAACAATACAGTACTAGGCCTTCAAAGCAACAATCACTGTTTTGGTACTATGAATCAATGTGAAACATACATTGAAACAAGTATTTGAAAATAAATAATTTTACAAGTGATTGATACCTCGAAGTTAAAACAAATTTTCAAAAGAGAGAAAAAGCTTTGTTAGATAAAACATTTAAAACAAGCTTTTAGGAGAGGATAAAGTGTTTCGAGATAAAGGAAAGATTATCCTCAAGAAAAGTTTTTCCAAAGAGAAGTTTTGAAAAAGAATTCTTAAGTTTTATTAACTAAAACTGATAGACAAATGAATGTATCTTTGCGTAAAACATTTTGAAAAAGAAATAGACAAAAATTTCTTTTAAATACATTCAGGATCGTAAACCAGTCAAAGAAAGAAAAGTAAATATATTAATACTAACGGCTTTTTCAAAAACCAATTTTTACTTAGAATAAAAACTAAGCAAATCCATTAGTATCAATATATCACAACTATTTTGTAATAAAATATTATTCAATTATCATAAAGTAATAAAAGATAATACTTGTACTACAAATAATTATGCTTCTTATTTATTTTAATTTACTTAAATCATGGAACCAATATATCACTGAATTGTTTTATATCATCATGATTTAAATAAGTCAAAATAAATTAAATACTTATGCTGTACTAAACAATTGCCAATCACATGAATATATCAACTAAACATGGCAATTATTCAGTAGAGCAATAAGCATCGTTATATATTTTTATTATTAGTGATTTCAGATAAACATAATGTTATATTATCACTAATATTAAAAATATCACAGTTAATTGCATGGAAATATTAACAACATATCATTTCGAGATATTTATCAATAATTTCAAAATGCAAGAAACTATGCTTCTTATATTTTATCAAATCAAAATTATGAAACTAATAAACATTGAATTGCTTCAATCCATAATTTTAATAAGATAAAATAAATTCGCTAAATACTAAAATATTCATTGGATTGAATATTAGCATCTAACTTCCTACGCCATATCTAATAATTGTCATTGAAACACATTGTAAGCATGCTCATAACAATTATTAATGATATACGTAAGCTCGAGGAAATAGTTGAAAAGAAATTCACAAGTCCTTTAAATAGGAAAAAAGTAATACTTATGATCCTAATTGCAACTCCTCGCATACAAACTCAATTTTAGAAATATTTTCTAAGTATATAAAATATTGTGAATTTTATACACATAACTTAGAAAATACTTCTTCTTCCAATATCAGTGAGTTTTGAAATATGCATTAATTATTTAGAACGAAAATTCTAAATACCATCACTAATATCAAAAGTATCACAATTATTTGTTATAAAATATTTAAGAATATCAGAGAAAAATATCAGAGCAATTAAGCAAGATATCATTGACTAATACTCATCAAATATTTACAACATACAAATAATTATGTTTCTAACTTATGCTAAATAATATAACTACCACTCATGCATATAACAATGTAAGAATGATAATTAAACTAATAGCAAAAAGTATGAGGATCTGGATTTAAAATAAATTCACAAGTCCTTTACATAGAGAAAAAGTAATACTTGTGAACTCATTTGAGAATTCCTTGCAGATGGGATTTTCAACAAATATGCATATAAATAATATCTCAAATTTACCAACCAACTTAGATAAAATAAATTCATCAAGTTATTTTGCAAAAATCTGCAAGTTATTCGACTAAGGACACCTCTCAAAAGAAATGATACCTGGTGTCCATGCGCTTGTTCCTTAAGTGATGTGAAGAGATCAACAGTGTTGCTGGAAATTGACAGCTTCTAGGAATGACTTCTCTGTCTTTCTTACAACCTGCATTATCTATATCTATATAGCCAATTAGGTTAAACGTATTATCTTCAGGGTCCCAGATTCCAAGAATTGGAGATCCCCTAAGATATCTAACAATTCATAACTTAGCTATAAGATAAGATTCTCTAGATTCCACTTAGAAACTTGCACATAGGCATATCGAGAATTAAGGTATACTTGCACATATATGTCATTGTGTGTGCCTAGCATTCTAGAGAGATATATGTATAACAACTCTAATGTAAAAACATTTTTAAGTAATTATCAGTTAGAGTGTCATACCATGTCCTTGACGTTTGCTTGAATCCTTACCTCCGTCATAGAAAAGCTTGCGAAGAGAATGATATACAAATTGTAATGGATCTGCAACTTCATCTTCTAGCTCACCATTCAGGAGTGCACTTGTTTACATTCATCTGATAGATCTTCATGCTTGAATGCTCCACATGTGCTAGGGATATCCTATTATTAGGTCCTCATCTAGTTTGGTCCTAATTGTTGGGTCCCAAAGGATCAAGTCTCGTCACTGGTGCTTACTGCTTAATCTTGAAAGTCCCGAAGATTCTGTTTCCATCATCGTCGATACCTTCTGCTTTAAAGTAACCTGTAGCAACCAGTTTGGCTTTGTCCCTCATAACAATGCCAATAGTCATCCAGTTTCTGTGAACCATTACTGTACCAAATTCAGCTTCAACTTTAGTGGTCTGGGTTTTAGCTTCAGTTGGTTCTGCCTTCTAACTGATTGAGATCATTTTGCATTGCAATCACTCAATCTGGATCAATCTGTGCATCTTTAGTATTCTTTGGGATTCCAGATGATGGGTGATACCAATTGTTAGATGTTGACAATTGCTCTTTCCCAATGGTCCCGAAAAATATATGATCATTTCGATTAGCACATCTAGCCTCTGCACAAGAATCCGGATTACTAAAAACGAGACTCCAGGATTGAACTTGACTTCAAACCTTTTGTCTTGGCAGAAATGTTCTTGATGAAATCCTTTGATCTTCATTGTTGAGCATGACTAGTAGATCCTTCTTTTATTTTGCTCCCCTGAGTTGCTGCTAAACATTAATTCCTTCTGCAACCTCAGCTTCTACATCAGTATCTGAATTTGTCAACGATTCAGAATGGTCATTCACTTGAATGCTTGGGAGCTTGGTGTAGTTGGTTGTCACATTCAGACTTTTAATCAATTATGAGTAGCCGAGGAGAATTATTCCATGAGCCTTAACTTCTTGTCAAGATACTCAAATAAATCTTCATTAAAAATCAATTCCCTCCAAACACATGAAAGAGCTTCAGTGTTTGCTTCTGGTTGGCCATTAACTCAAATGATGTCTTTTCACGATCTTGTTGATTAAAGCAACATGCTGTGTTAATTGCTTCAGCTTCAAAGTACCTTTTTCAGTGCAGACTTCATTTAGAACTTCACTCGCGAAATGCAGTTCCAATATCTGACTTCAAAGTTCTCATAGCTTACTTTGCTTCCAACTTGATCTTCCTTATTTGATCAATCACCATTTATGACATTTTGTCTGTTGAATGCTTGAACATCACCAATTTGTAATTAGGGTTATCAATTTCAATCATCACTAAGCATATGACTTTTCTTAAGTGTGATGTTTTCTTTGACTTCCCTATGTGACATACTTCAAAATGTCCTTCTTGATAGAATTCCATATGAAGCAGTCCTCTCACCAATTTCATCTTTATCAAAGAATCCATTGCCTTGTAAACCGACAAGTGTGAGAGCTTCCTTTGCCATAGCTAACTCTTCATTGATGAAGCTTTAATGAAGAGTTCACTTCACCTTTGCATATAAACTCCATGTCAGCTACGAACAAATTTCCTCACTCTCAGTTGAGCGAGCTTCCAACCTTCTTGTTTGAGATCAAACACTTTTCCTTTTCAATGCTTTTCCAGAAAACCCTTGATAAAGAATTCTCTATTGCCTTGTAGATAGTGCTTAAGTCTGTCCACAAGAAAGATGCTTCCACTGATGACAGTTCTTAAATCATGATAGCCATATCCCTATGTTCACACTTTATTCACGCAAGAGAACGTGGTCACAAGTAATACAATAATAAGTAGAATTCGTTCCCACAGAGACTCGTCTTGATTATGCTTAGTTCACTTATACACCAGAGTATAGTTATACTTCACTGCTAAGATAATAAACAATTGGTGTTGTGATTATAATAATAATTAAAACTTAACGATTTACTTATATGAAACAAACATAGGATTTCAACTTCATTAACTATCTCATCTAGAATCTTATGCCTTTTCAACCTAGCCTGTGAAAGTGGTGATAACTGATTAGACACGCAACACTGATAAACGCCAACTTTCGTTGCACGCATACCTTCCTAATGAACATCCACAACTGATAGAAGTCAAATAGTCAACCATTATGCTTAGTCCCTATATGTCTATAGAAATTGAAAACATAATGGCATAAGCACAAGTATCCATAAAATCACATAGTCAGTGCAAGACGGGTAGAATTACACCACAAATTAATACATGCTCTTAATACGCAAAAAACTATGCTAGCATGGCATGTTCTAAACCCTAGATCCACTTTCGCATTCACAAGGGTTTACAAACAATCATAAATGTTCGCGACGCATTTATAACGAATAAGCTTAACCATACTAGGCTATACATAACAATCACACACTATGGCATAAAAATAATCAATATTTAGAATCAATAGAAAAATCCCATGACAACAATTAGCCCATAATTGGACTATCCGCCATCATGGGGTTGAATGAAATCATAGTAGATAAACAAACATAAATAAAATACCGAACTTAATTACAAGAGTATGAAACAACCGTTCGACAACGTAGAAAATTACAAAGGGAAAATAAGTAGTTCGAACTAAATCACCCAAGATGGCTTGATGACCTAATTCTCTCTTGACGGTTTACAAAAATATCCTACTCAATACGATAATAATAATACTCATGATAATTCTCCCCTTTTTGTCTTTTTTTTTGGTTAAATAAAAAAAACAAAAACATCCCTGGGCTTGCTTCTGTTGGGCCTCAAAACTTATTCAAACTGCAACAAAATTTAATTCCGCTAGACTGAGGCGCGGGCGCGCCAAGCTGAGGGGCGGCCGCGCGTGTATCCCCTGCTATAGCGCGGGCACGCCTGCAGCTTCTGCCCGGCAGTCTGATTTTTGTGCTTCTTGCTCGTTTCACGCCTCGTCTTGCCCTCTCTTGATCTCAACTCAAGCCTTGACTTTCCTCATATGAAATCCTAGCTCATCTACCACCAATTATTGCAATTAGTCCTTAACCTGCTTCGAACGGCAATCTGTACACCAAAGACATAAAACACATCAAAAGACACCACATACTTGGGTACAAGTGATCATTTTAAGTCGAATTGGAACGTATATAGTGGACTTTGTGTCCACTAACACATCCCCAAACTTAAAACGATGCTTGCCCCCAAGCATAAACAGACTCTAAATAATCTAAAGCAATGCGATGCATGAATGCGACTAATATGCAAATGCAAAGACCCCCTTGAACTCACCAAAACCAACTGATAAACCAAAGTCTCAAAGAGATGTGATACATCCGAACAGAGCTCGACCAAGCCCCCTTATACCGATCCTACATGAACAGAAACGTGGGTGCGTGCGATGCTCATCAAATACACTCTTACACTAGATCAAATTCATACCTATTTGTCGTCATGACAATCACCTGTTTATAAACAGAATGAGTGGTAAACACTCCATAACATGCAAACACTTCCGCCAATCATTTGAGTTAGACAGGTAACCATACTTTATTGCTAAACAACTACTACGACACCTAACTCAATGCATAGGCTTACTTAACCGTGCAATGGATGAGACCCCTAAAGGCTTATACAATAATACCCATGTAGCGAGCGTTAGGTTAGTGGATCCCAGACTATAAAAGGCCTTAGGTCACTAGGCACAAAGTCCCCTTGAACTTAATTGCTCGAGTATTAAAGAGCTCACCCTGGTTAATTTTGCCTCGCATTTATTCACACGACTCTTTTTTTTTTTTAATAAATCATCTGGAATGAGAATTCTCAACTCCAACCCTAGACTACTCATAAAAATATGAGCCGACTACTAGCCATTTGACGCCTAGCCCTACTCGATAACTATTAACAATTAGCATAATTCTCTGGCTTCCCCAAACTTATACTTTAGTATCTTTACATTATCAAGGGAATAACAAACATTCTAGATAAAAACAAGCGATTAAATCTAAAACAATTAAACAGGCATGACTCAACCTAGCCCAAAAGCAACTGCTGAGACTGTGTAAAGAATGTGTTTCTGAGACAGGCAAATCAATATCATAATGACTATAAATCATCCCTCTGCTCATCAATACCACACTCAAATTGACATCGATCTAAAATTCAGAATTAGCTCGTCCTAAGGGATCATGAAAAGTGCATGCTATGAAATGCAACTAAAATGGAATCACCTGGTAAATAGAACTAAGAATGCAAACAAAATGCTCTATCTGGACAATTAAAACAAACTGCATGAGAAACACTACAACTACATGTCCTATATGCATCTAACTACAATCTCCATTTCCCACCCCCAAACATTAAAATATTCAATGTCCCCATTGAAGGCAAGAAACAAAGAAAGTGTACAGATATACCTCATTCTTCAGCAGAGTCACCCTCCTCGGGGGAATCCGGCGGTGGATACACGGTGCCAGCTCCATAAACAGGCCAATCCACCTGTACACTAGTAGCTAGGAAAGCTGCACCGAGAGCCTGAGTCAAGTCAGAAGCAAACCTGCTCTGTCTGTCATCAACGGCGTCCATCCGCCGCGCCAGACGTCGAAAATGAGCATCACCCAATCCAGCACTAGCCACCTCTCGCGGGGTCCTAGAAGATCCAGCCTTAGCCTCCCTCTGCTGCCTAGGCGGCAGTCCTCCATCCAGTCTATACCCCAAGCCTCTGTCATCTGGTACACCACCGTCCCACTCAGCTAGCCGTGCTATCGCCGCCCTATCAATGCTACTGGCAGACAGCTGAAACTGCTCCTCAGCTGGCCAGTGAATACCCGCATCCACGCATAGACGAACAACCACTGAGCCATAAGAAATCGCTCCAGTGGTACTGCCCTGCAGGAATCTGATCATGTGCCGGTAGATAAGGGAGCCGAGGTCGATGTACTTCCCGTTTAGAATGCCCCACAACAAAATGGCTCGATCCACCGTCACCTCATGAGTATGTGAAGATGGCACATATTAGCACACAGAAACAGGTTCCAGGCCTTCGCATACCTGTTCAACGCCATGGCTGAGAAAGTAACCGGCTCAGTAGAGCCTACCCTGCGCTTCCAATCAGTGCCAGGAACTGTCATGTCTCGCAGAATAGTCTCAAGGTCAACCTCCTCTCGGGTTTTCAACCCAAAATCCTCCACACCTTCCCGCTGGGCCGACAATTTCAAGACTTTGTTAATAGCGGCCGGAGTGTAGTCCACCACATATCCTCAGACTGTAGAGTACCCATTCTTCTCCTGCTTGGCGTTGGCATAAAACTCCCTTATGATACTCAATGGTATCGCCTCAGCAGCCTCGCACACGGTTTCCCAACCGCGCTCGCCAATCATCTCCAGCAAGGACCCACCAAGAATGCCCGACATAAATCCTCGCTCCTTGACCACAAATTTGCTCAGTAACCGTGCAAATTCAGTTTGCGCCTCAGGTGAATTGAACTGAGGAAGCACCCCCCCCCCACTCGAAGAAGAAGTGCTAGAAGAAATAGCTCGCCTTGATCGCTTTGGTGGCATGAGTTAGTGTGGAGTGGTGTGTATAGGGAAGATGTATGTATATGTAGGTTAGAAGAGGTGTGTGTATAGTGGGAGGATGTAGGGATATAGGCTAGATCTAGGGTTTGGGATTGGTAGGGTAGGGGAGTTGTGGAGAATGAGAAGTAGGGTTGAGGGTTATATAACAATTGATTTTCTCTCTTTTCTAATTTTTTTTTATAACAGTCGCACCCAGCGCGCCCGCGCCTCCCGGAGCGCGCCCGCGCCTCCCGGAGCGCGCCCGCGCCTGGGGCTACTGCATTTTTTTTTTGTTTACATAAAAAAAAATAAACTTCAATCTGCAGGTTGCCTCCTACTAGCGCTGTCGTTTACGTCGTTTAGCCGGACGTGATATTCAGGTCCTCATTCGGATGTAACCAGAATCGCGATTTCAGCTTCGCGATTTACTCCTTCTCCAACATAAGGCTTCAATCTCTGACCACTGACCTTAAACGCTTGATCTGGTGTCTTTTCAAAAATTTCCACAGCTCCGTGTGGAAACACAGTCTACACAATAAAAGGTCCTGACCACCTTGACTTAAGATTTCCTGGAAACAATCGCAGATGAGAGTTTAATAATAAAACTGACTGGCCAAGAACAAATACCTTTCTTGTCAACCGACGATTATGCCATCTCTTCACTTTCTCCTTGTAGAGCTTGTTATTCTCATAAGCTTGTAGCCGAAACTCATCCATCTCATTGATCTGCAACATTCGTTTTGTCCCCGCGGATTTAAAATCCCAATTTAACTTCTGCAATGCCCAATAAGCCTTGTGTTCCAGTTCTGCTGGTAGATGACAAGCTTTCCCATACACAAGTTGATATGGTGACATACCCAAAGGTGTTTTGAACGTGGTTCGATAAGCCCACACTGTTTCATCCAGTTTTAATGACCAATCCTTACGAGAAGGGCTTACCACCTTTTCCAGAATGCGTTTGATCTCACGGTTTGATACTTCAGCTTGGCCATTGGTTTGAGGGTGGTATGTTGTCGCCACCCGATGGTTGATGTTGAATCTTGCCATCAAATTAGTGAACTTCCGATTGCAAAAATGAGAACCCTCATCACTAATAATGACTCTTGGAGTCCCAAATCTGGTGAAAATGTTCTTGTGAAGGAAGTTGAGCACTACATTGGCATCATTAGTTGGGAGTGCTTTGACCTCAACCCACTTGGAGACGTAATCCACGGTCAGCAATATGTATTGATTATTGCATGATGAAATGAATGGACCCATGAAGTCGATTCCCCACACATCAAAAATTTCCACCTCTAGCATCACATTAAGGGGCATTTCATCCCTTCTTGTAATGTTTCCTACTCTTTGGCAACGATCACGCTTGGTTACAAACTGATGAGCATCCTTGAAGAGTGATGGCCAATAAAATCCTACTTGCAGAATACGAGTTGTTGTTTTTTCACCTCCATAATGGCCTCCATAAGTTGTGGCATGATAATCCCTTAGAATAGATTCGGTCTCACTATATGGTATACACCTTCTGATAATCTGATCGGCCCCTTGTTTAAACAAATATGGCTCGTCCCAACGAAACCACTTGACGTCATGCATGAATTTCTTCCTTTGAGCTGAAGACAAGTCAGGTGGAACAATTTGACTCACAAGATAATTCACAATATCAGCATACCATGGTTCTTCTTCTTGTACTCCAAACAGTTGTTCATCCGGGAAGGATTCATTGATGAGAGTACTGTCTTGCGATGATTCACCAAGAATTTCCAATCGTGAGAGGTGATCAGCTACTTGATTTTTTGTCCCCTTTCTATCTTTGATCTCCACGTCGAATTCCTGTAGTAGAAGAATCCACCGAATCAAGCAAGGTTTAGAATCCTTCTTGGATAGCAGATGTCTAATAGCTGCGTGATCAGTATACACCGTCACTTTCATACCAAGCAAGTAGGATCTGAATTTTTCAAAGCCATACACAATTGCTAACAGCTCCTTCTCAGTGGTTGTGTAATTTAACTACGCATCATTGAGTGTCTTGCTTGCATAGTAGATAACATGAAACAGTCTGTCTTTCTTTTGGCCAAGAACAGCCCCCACTGCAAAATCGCTAGCATCACACATCATGGCAAAAGGTTCAGTCCAATATAGAGCAATGATTACCGGTGCTGAAATCAACTTCTTCTTCAATGTCTCAAAAGTTGTCAAACAATCATCATCAAATTTAAAGGGAATATCCTTCTCCAATAGTTTACACAAGGGCTTGGAAACTTTTGCGAAGTCCTTGATGAATCTTCTGTAGAAACCTGCGTGACCAAGGAAACTACGAATTCCTCTTACTGAATTGGGGGATGGAAGGTTTTCAATGGTCTCTATTTTGGCTTTATCCACTTTCAGGCCCCGATGTGACACCTTGTGTCCCAGAATATTTCCTTCTTGTACCATGAAATGGCACTTCTCCCTGTTGAGGACCAGATTGGTTTCCATGCATCTTTTCAGAACCATGCTGAGATTGTGTAGACACTCGTCAAAAGAAGAACCAAATACTGAAAAGTCATCCATGAAGACTTCCACTGTCTTACCAATCATGTCTGAAAAGATTGCCATCATGCACCTCTGAAAAGTGCCAGGTGCACCACATAACCCAAAAGAAACCCTTCGAAAAGCGAAGGTACCAAACGGACATGTAAATGTCGTCTTCTCCTGATCCTCTGGAGCAATACAAATCTGATTGTAACCCGAATATCCATCCAACAGGCAATAGTAATCATGGCCGGCGAGTCGGTCTAGCATCTGATCAATGAAAGGAAGAGGAAAGTGATCCTTCCTAGTAGCTTTGTTCAACTTCCGGTAGTCCATGCAGATTCTCCAACCAGTAACTGTTCGCGTAGGAATGAGCTCATTCTTCTCATTAGTTACCACAGTAATGCCCCCTTTCTTCGATACACATTGAACTGGACTCACCCAAGCGCTGTCTGAAATAGGATAGATAATACCTGCGTCCAACCACTTGATAATTTCTTTCTTTACTACTTCCTTCATGAGTGGATTTAGCCGTCTCTGATGTTCCACTGTTGGTTTACTTCCTTCTTCCAGCGGAATCTTATGCTGGCAATAGGCAGGGCTAATTCCTTTAATGTCTGCAATAGTCCAACCAATGGCTGATTTGAATTCCCTGAGAACTCTCAACAGCTTTTCTTCTTTAGGGCCTGTGAGATTGCAGCAATAATCACAGGCAAAGTAGATGATTCCCCAAGAGAAGCATACCTTAAGTGAGCAGGTAACGGTTTGAGCTCTAACTTCGGTGCTTCCTCGATAGATGGTTTCAACCTCTGATGTGCTTCATTCAACTCAGATAAACCCAAAGATTCCACTGGTCTCTCAAACTTTCGTTGCCATGGGGAAGCATTCAGGAACTACACTTGTTCTTCAACCTCATCTTCTTCAACTGTAGATTCCCCATGTAAAGCCTTTTCTAGTGTATCATTCATGAGCATGTGTGCAATTTTTACTTGCTCCACTACGTCTACTTTAAAGCATTATTCCTCTTCTGTTGGAAATTGCATTGCCTTGAACACATTGAATGTGACATTTTGATCATGCACTCTCATGGTTAGTTCCCCTTTCTGTACATCAATCAACGTCTTTCCCGTTGCCAAGAATGGTCTACCAAGAATGATAGGGATCTTCTTGTCTTCTTCATAATCATGGATGACAAAATCTGCTGGGAAGATTAACTTGTCAACTTTCACCAAAACATCTTCGACAATTCTTCGTGGATAAGTGATTGAACGATCAGCCAACTGCAGTAACATGTTGGTTGGCTTTGGATCAGGAAGGCCAAGTTGTAAGAATATAGAGTATGGCATGAGGTTGATGCTCGCTCCCAAATCGTACAAACATTTGTCGAATGACAATTTTCCAATTATGCATGGTATAGTGAAACTACCAGGGTCTTTTAACTTTGGTGGTAACTTCTGTTGCAATACCTCACTGCACTCCTCCGTCAAAGCAACTGTGTTTAACTCCTCTAGCTTCAATTTCCTCGACAGAATGCCCTTCATGAATTTGGCGTAGTTTGGCATTTGTTCCAGTGCTTCAGCAAAAGGTAAGTTGATTTGTAATTTCTTGAAAACTTCCATGAATTTAGCAAATTATTTGTCCAATTTCTGCTTCTGAAGCCTTTTAGGGAATGGTGGAGGAGGAAATACCTCCTTGTTATCACTCTCTTTCTCTGAACTGCTCTTCTCCTCTGAATTACCTAATTTTTTTTTGATCGGCTCCTCCTGCGCAACATTTTTTGCTGAATTATAATTTTCAACAGTAGGTCCAGGCGCGCCCGCGCCTAAGGCAGCGTGCCCGCGCTCCACTTCTAGTCTAGAATTCTGATTTTTTTCATTTTGTATAATTTCGCTCCCCCGATTGTTTGTAATTCTTCCAGAACGCAATGTAATAGCGTGTATCTGCTCTTTACTTCCTGTCTTCCCTGGATTAGCCTCCGTGTCACTTGGTAATTGTCCTTGTGGTCTGTTTAGAAGAGCACTTGCTAGTTGACCAATTTGGTTTTCCAATGTTTTCAGAGTTACAACTTGACTCTTATACATCATTCTCAATTCTTCCATCTCTGACTTTTCATTCGAATGCCCTTGTCCTCCTTGAGGTTGTTGATGGAAAACAGGAGGATTGTATGGTTGTCTTGGTGCATAGGATTGTTGAGGACCAGAATTGTTGAAAGGCCTTGGTCCGAATTGCTGACCTTGCGATGGTTGCGGCATAGCATTCTGATTGTTGCTCCAACTGAAATTAGGATGGTTCCTGTTGTTGGGGTGATATGTATTAGGTGCCGATTGTGTAGGTCTCTGATAGTTGCTGACAAAATTCGCCGATTCGCTGGAAATAGCACACTGAGTTGTTTCATGAGCACCTGCACACAATTCACAAACCATAGCAACTTGTTGCATCCCTACCTTAGACAATGCATCCACCTTCATAGATAAAGCCGGTAGCTGAACTGTTATAGACGTGGCAGCATCCACTTCATAAACACCTGCAGTTTTATTTGGTTGTAGTCGTTGAGTAGGATTTTGATACTCGTTAGCAGCCATCATTTCAATCAAGTTATAAGCTTCTTCATAGCTCTTGGTTCAAAGAGCCCCTCCAGATGCTGCATCAAGCATAGGTCGTGAATGATTCAACCCATTATAGAAACCGTTAATGACCATCCAATCTGGCATCCCATGATGGGGACACTTTCGAAGCATTTCTTTATACCATTCCCAAGCCTCACATAACGTTTCTCCAGAATGTTGATTGAACTGTGTAAGAGCGTTCCTCATGGCCACTGTCTTAGCCATAGGATAGAATTTAGTCAGAAACTTTTGTGCGAGATCCTCCCAAGTAGTTATAGAACCTGCTGGTAGCGAGTGCAACCAGCTTTTCGCTTTGTCTCGTAGAGAGAATGGAAACAGCCTCAATTTTATAGCATCTTCAGAAACTCCGTTGGCTTTGAAGGTATCACAGATCTCGATGAAGTCTCTGATATGCATATTAGGGTCCTCAGCAGGTGAACCCCCAAACTGCACATAATTTTGCACCATTTGAATCGTGCTTGGTTTGATTTCGAAATTATTAGCTGCAATAGCCGGCCTAACAATGCTTGACTGAATGTCATTGATCTTCGGTTGGGAGTAATCCTTTAGAGCTTTCACTGAATCTCCCATCACTCTTTCTGGCTCGACTTTTGTAGTTTCAATTCCTCTCTCTTCGTCTAAGTGTTCTCTCTGTTGTTCCTTGATCGCTTGAGAGCGTGTACGCATCCACGCTCAAAAATCTGAAATCACGGAACAAACAAGAATGATTAGTAACAATTCCCAGTCAGTGATATCTAACGACCACTAATGATAAGCACATAAACTAAACAAAATAATAAACCGAGTCCCCGGTAGCGGCGCCAAAAACTTGTTCACACTTTATTCACGCAAGAGAACGTGGTCACAAGTAATACAATGATAAGTAGAATTCATTCCCACAGAGACTCGTCTTGATTATGCTTAGTTCACTTATACACCAGAGTATAGTTATACTTCACTGCTAAGATAATAAACAATTGGTGTTGTGATTATAATAATAATTAAAACTTAACGATTTACTTATATGAAACAAACATAGGATTTCAACTTCATTAACTATCTCATCTAGAATCTTATGCCTTTTCAACCTAGCCTGTGAAAGTGGTGATAACTGATTAGACACGCAACACTGATAAACGCCAACTTTCGTTGCACGCATACCTTCCTAATGAACATCCACAACTGATAGAAGTCAAATAGTCAACCATTATGCTTAGTCCCTATATGTCTATAGAAATTGAAAACATAATGGCATAAGCACAAGTATCCATAAAATCACATAGTCAGTGCAAGATGGGTAGAATTACACCACAAATTAATACATGCTCTTAACACGCAAAAAACTATGCTAGCATGGCATGTTCTAAACCCTAGATCCACTTTCGCATTCACGAGGGTTTACAAACAATCATAAATGTTCGCGACGCATTTATAACGAATAAGCTTAACCATACTAGGCTATCCATAACAATCACACACTATGGCATAAAAATAATCAATATTTAGAATCGATAGAAAATCCATTAAAATCCCATTACAACAATTAGCCCATAATTGGACTATTCGCCATCATGGGGTTGAATGAAATCATAGTAGATAAACAAACATAAATAAAATACTGAACTTAATTACAAGAGTATGAAACAACCGTTCGACAACGTAGAAAAATACAAAGGGAAAAAAAGTAGTTCGAACTAAATCATCAAAGATGGCTTGATGACCTAATTCTCTCTTGACGGCTTACAAAAATATCCTACTCAATACGATAATAATAATACTCATGATAATTCTCCCCTTTTTGTCTTTTTTTTTGGTTAAATAAAAAAACCAAAAACATCCCTAGGTTTGCTTCTGCTGGGCCTCAAAACTTAATCAAACTGCAACAAAATTTAATTCCGCTCGACTGAGGCGCGGGCGTGCCAAGCTGAGGGACGGCCGCGCGTGTATCCCCTGTTGCAGCGCGGGCGCGCCTGCAGCTTCTGCCCGGCAGTCTGATTTTTGTGCTTCTTGCTCGTTTCACGCCTCGTCTTGCCCTCTCTTGATCTCAACTAAAGCCTTGACTTTCCTCATATGAAATCCTAGCTCATCTGCCACCAATTATTGCAATTAGTCCTTAACCTGCTTCAAACGGCAATCTGCACACCAAAGACATAAAACAAATCAAAAGACACCACATACTTGGGTACAAGTGATCAATTTAAGTCGAATTGGAACGTATATAGTGGACATTGTGTCCACTAACACCCTTGTACATCCTTTGCTGTCATCTCCAAAGGTTACCATCGGGGAGGCTTTCTAACCCAGCTGTGATAGTAGAGCTTTAATCTTAATCATATGCCTCGAACAATAAATGTCACGAAGTCACATAACTTTTGCCTTTTGTTACATACTCTGCAATCATAAATGATTAAACTTCTTAGTACTCAACTTTAATTGAGTCCAGATGGGTTAGAGATATTATCAAAGGTAACAACAGCTTCAACATGCATATTAGAAAATTCAGTACTGTCTACTTTAATCATTCTACACAAGTGTAACAGATATAAAGTAGATTTACAGATATTCAATAATTTTCTAAAAGCACATGGATAGAAGAACTAACAATTTAATTACTAATTCTTTCTAGTCCATTCTGTCGTTGTCTAACATTTTTAACTATTTCTAATTACCTAATTCAGTTTTAGATATAGCTTCGAATCTACATGACTTACTGACTACTTAGGTAATTTTACCATCTTTTAACCAATTATCCCTAACAAGCAATACATGAAATGATATAGCATTTAAGTGCAACTATGTGAGTGTGAGCAAATCATATGAAAATAAGCACATAAACAATTAACAAGTCATTTGTCATTAAGAACAAATAAAATCTGATCTATGACCTGTTTGTCTATTAGCAATTTTCACAACATTAGCAGAGGTATTAAATCACATAAGATTTAACTCAAGTTCCAGCAAATGTTTAGGGATACACCTATTCGTCTAGAACACCATATCTAATTCTAGATATTCATTTTACTGCATATAACATCAAGTATGAAATGTACTAATTAAACTCATGAATCCTAGCATGCAATCTTATTCTTAGCAATCAATTAAGCATTTAAGTCCTAAGATGCTAATATGCGGTCATGAATATAATACATTTCAAAACTTAATAAACATGCAGTTCTGAATTAGATAAACGTATACTAGTTAGAAAGTGTACCTGAGAAGTGCTTAGTGATTCATCTCCAGTGTTGGTCATTGAGCCAGATATCCTTTTTGGTTCATCACTATCACTAATAGAATCATCCTTGCATTTAACTTCATCAACAAGTGCTTTCCCTTGCTGCATCCTCACTAATGCTTGAGATTCCTGCTTCAACCCAAAATAGTGTCTATCATCATTTGCTTGTACAGGCTTCTTCAAACTGTGTAGCAAACCCCTGATCTTGTCTTCTATAATCAACCATCCCTGTCTTGCAACCGCCTCTTGAACTGATCTTAAAAATCTCCTTCATGGAATCTATAGGTAATGGAACTTAGATTTAGAATTGGGATTCTATCTGAATCTGATGTCACTGAACTTCCAGTTGTCCTGCAGGCTTGACTAGTTGTCCAGATCTCAGGTTATTCCAAAGTGTCAATTTTACATAAAACACCTTGACCACTACCTTGAGCTTCAACATCTTCAATTCAGCTTCTAGGATCAATTCACTTCTGTTCAGAGGTTCTCAACCTTGACTTCAATCAACTTGGTTCCTGGGTCACAAATACAGTGGATATGCTAACAACCTGCTTTACCAAATATTATCTGCTTCAGCTCTTGTTCCAGTTCATAGGCCTTCAGCACGCAAATAGTTCATCTAAAGATAATGTGGTTGTATCCTTAGATTCCCTATGGCTGTAACCCTGTTTACCAGATGATCTGCAGTGTTAGAACGAACTTCCAGTAATCTCCCTGAAGAAAACTTTAATGCTTGATGGAGATTCCAGTTAGTCCAGTCTGTTCTCCTTCACTACTTTTAGCCCCTAAGATTTTTCATCCAAAAATACAACTTGAATCAACCAGATCTTCAGTCAATCTTTGTTGTCTTTAATACCCGGAAAAATCTTCGTCTACTTCTTCTTGACTACCCTCGAATTAATAACCGCGTCTTGCTGCTTCCTTTGAGAGATGAGCCGTATAATGTTTTAATTTACGGATATATAATTTAGAGTTCGGTTAGTGGGTTCGAGTTCTTGTAGTGTTTAGGTGTTTAGGAGGTTGGCTTACTAATTTTTTGTCTTTATGAATGAACAAAATAGATCTAGAAAATTAGCAAGTAATTTTTGCGAGACAGGTTTCGGGGAATATTACTTTCGTATTAATCCCAGAGGTTTGCTATACTCAGTTAAAAATATAACTGGCTTCCAAAGAACTGATTCGTTCTTTGCCTCTACAGAGAGATAAAGCTAGATCTCTATACAATATTTGACTGTGTTTTGTACTAACTGGAATCAAACTGATAGAGAGTGTTTTACAAAAGCCCTAAGTATTTGCAACATAATTAACCAGCTAGTTTGTAAAACTCCAGTGAAGAAGGTATAGATTTGGCATGGTGACTTCTTCTTCTCCTGCTTCTAAAATATCTCTGTATCTCTCTGTGGATTGGCTGTGTCTCCACCAATCGTATTTAAAAAAAATGAACAAGTCATTTTATTTAATATAGTGTAGACTTTTCAAATCAATTAAATTGATTTGTTTCTCAATGCTAAGTCCCATGTTGCGCCTGTAGAGTGAATGCAGTGTATAGGCGCCACTTGAAGCTTTGTTGCGCCAATAGCCCTTAGTTGCGCCTCCAGCTTCATATTAGTTGTGCCTGTACAGTGCTTCCCTGCACAGATGCCACTAATGCCTTAGAAACAATTTAGTTGCCTTTATAACAACATTAGTTGCGCTTATACAGTGGTTCCCCTGTATAGGCGCCACTTATGACTTGGAAACATTCTTTGACAGTTGCTTACTTGCACCAGACATGTTTGTTGCGCCTGCACTGTGACTACACTGTGGAGGCGCCACTAATTGCCTTGGAAGTTTTCTTGAGACTCTGACTAGGTTTGTTGCGCCTACACTCTAGTCACAGTGTGTAGGCGCCACAAATGCCTTAGACTCTTTACTTGGAGTATTCTTGCGCCTATGCTGAGTTTAGTTGCGCCTATACTCTTGTGGCCCTTGTGTAGGCACCACTTGATCCTTCCCTTAGACTTTTGAAGAGCCTTGAAATGCTTTGTTGCGCCTACACTCTACAACCCTTGTGTAGGCGCCACAAATCCCTTAGTGTTGTTTCCTTGCTCTTTTGTTGCGCCCCTAGAGTACTTCAAGAGTACAATAGTCACCATATGTAGTAATACTTGCCTTGACATATTCTTGAGATGCTTGAAGTATTTACAACTTGGTTTTCACTCTTTTGGCTTGGCTTGATCAACTGATTTTCTTCTAATTAATCAAGGTAATTCTCTTCTTGTTGTGCTGACGCTTAGTGCACTGGTCTGGTTCATAAACGACTAACACTGAATTAAATTCCCTTGATTTCTTTTCTGTTTCAGCTGAGTAACCTAGGACTGTTGCATTGCTTCAAACACTGACTGTTGATAGACACTGTAATTTCACTGCAATCTTTTCTGGTACTTCGACAACGTCTTCATTACTATAATCTTGAATACTTCACTCTCTGTTCTTCACTGATTGTCAGTGAGTATAACTTCAAGACTGTAGTTGTCTTTTGTAACCTTTGTCTTCACCCTTCTAGATTCCTATGCTTCAAACACTGTCTATCTTCAATCAATGCTGTTATACTGAAATCTTTTAGTGGCACTGCTATACTGAATCTTCAACACTTCTGAAGCCCTGAAAGTCTTTAAACATTATTCTTCACTGAGGCATGAACATCTAAATGAACTTCTTTCAGTGACCTGTAGTAGACTTCAAAACTTCTTCTAATGTCTTGATTCGTTGTATTTGCCTTGTCTTCATTTCTTCCTGATTTCTATGTAAGCGTAGTATTATTTATTTGTCCTGTTCTAGTGTTGAGTTATCACGATTAATATTCATATAGCTTCATAATCTCCAACAAGAACTGATAATGAGTGGCAGACACTGGTTCTGGCAAAAGGAGAGTTAGATATGAGACAAGAGTTAGTTACTTCTAATGAGCAAACTCTGACTCTCAAAAGTCATGATATGTGTGATGTGAAGAGTAATGAGATTACTTTAAAAGAAAAGAGTGTCTTAGGGTGTTCTGTTCCTTGTGCAGGTACTCAGAAAATAAATGAAACAGGCTCTGCTGCTCAACCTGTCCCTCAATCTCTAAACTCTGAGGTGCCAAACACTGATGTTCCTATAAATGGTGAAGATGCAAACTCTGAGGATTCAATTCCTATCTTTGCGGATGAGGAAGTCATTAATCTCTCTATTCCTTATACTCAGAGATATAGCTCTAAAAAATGGCCTCTAGATGCTTTTGATGCTCATGAACGGTTGAGGATGAACTATCTTGACTTTTGTGCTGTTGACAAACTGAAGGGTGAAATTGAAACTGCCCTTGATCAAGAAGGTATAAGGAGGGTTGGTAGCAGAGGGGAACCTTCTAATGCAGATCTACTGAGCTCTACACGACAAACCATCTGGGATATGTCTCAGAAGTATTCCCATGAAACCATTCCTTGGCCTCATGTTCATTACTTGATCCAGAAAGCAGACTCTGAGATAAAATCTCCTGAAATGAAGGCTGTACTCAAAGCGACCACTGTGTTGACTAAGGGTCTTCACAGTGAAGTTCATGGTCTTCAGGAATTTGTTGATAAGCAAAGTGCTTCTATTCAGGGTGTTGTATCCCAATATCAACATTCCATGGAGTCTAAAATTAAAGCTGTTTCCACTAAATAGGATGTTTTGGAGTCCAAAGTTGACAAAATTGCTACTGTTGTGACCTCTATGCAGACTATGTTGCATACAATTGCAGACATATTGACTATTTCTTCTGATGCCAGAAAGGAGGAGAAGGTAGCTAAGGACAAATGCAAGGTGGACTCTGTTTTAAACTCTGATAATTCTGAAGGAGGTGGTGATGGCTTAGATGATAAAAGCCAAGGGAGTCATAAGGGTGAAAAGAGTATACAAACTCAAACTCTGATTCCCTCAGGATCTGGAAAAGTTCAAGACAGTCAGCAAACTCTGATGGAAATTAATTATGTAACTGACATTGAACAAATTAGAAGAGATGAAGAATTGGCTAGAAGGCTTGGAGGGGAATAGAATCCTGAATCTATTAAAGAAAGGAACTAGAAAGATGCAGGACTGGCAAAGAAGCTTTTTGAAGAAGAACATCCAGGATTGGATCCAGTTGCTACAGAAGAAGAAATGAAGAAGATGATTACTGATACTGACAATGCTCAAGTTCAGTAAAAAAAAAAGAAGGTTCCTATTCCAAAGAAAACTCTGATCAAGAAGAAACCTGCTCAGTCATCTTAAATAGTTAAAAAGAAAGCTTCATCAAAATCAAAGACTCCACTCACCATGCTTGGAACCACATTTCTTCCAGGTGGAACAAGTTTTGAAGATGAGGAAGAAGAACACCAGTCTCTGTGTAGAAAGAAAAATCCTGATCTCCTGTGGACAAAATCTGAAACTCTGACTCTCAATGCCAAACTTGGTAAGAACAAGGGAGGTATTGGTGATTCAAAAGCCAAAGTCTATAGAGGAGAAGCAAATACTTTCAGAGATCCTTATTCTTTGAAGAACAAACCTGAAGAAGAGCTATCACAGGATCATTTGGACAGGCTAATTGTTGTTCATCTAGTAAAAGATATTTTTGATGGTGTTGTTCCAAAAGAAAAGCTGGTGTACTTTCTAGAAGATGGAAGAGTAATGAAATTAGCTGAAGAAGATTTGATTCATAAATCATCAAAAGAACTAGAGTATGTTCTTTATCTGTTAAATGATGAAAATGAGATCACAACTAAGTGGGTGAAAACTTTAGAAGGAGTAATTGATGGAAAGAAGAAGAGTGAGAGACTGATGATGTTAAACTCTGAGGAGCATAGACCTAAATATGTGCTTGAAGATGATACTGAAAGGAAAATGATCAAAGGGGATGTAACAGTCAAAATAGTGTTCAATATTCCAACACTAATATTAAATCCTGATGGTCAAAGAACCTATTGTATACCTTTGGATGAAAGAATGGAGAGGACACATATCTACAATCTGAGGGTTGCATTATTTCAAATCGATGATTCTTCTGAGCAAATGAAAGAGTTAAAGAGCAAGTTGAAAGAACTACTGAGAGCTGTTGAAAAAAACTACTTGATGAATTTCTGATTGAAGATTTTTCTTATAGAAGAATATGAGAAGGTAGTCTGAATAAACTCTGATGCATTTGTATTAGAATTTTCTGATATAATAAGTTCAAATTTATGTTTTACTGCATAAAGCATAAATTGGGGAACATTGTTAGATATAAAAAACTCATGAGATCAGAGAATACTAAGTCAGAGTTTACTGAAGCTGATCAGAGTTTAGCTGATGTCATCAGCGATTAGAAGATGTCGTCAGAGTTTACTCAATCAAAGTTTGTTAACCGACAGAGTTTAGTCTATCAGAGTTTGACAGATGGAAATCGACAAATCAGGAAGTGATTAGAGATAAAGAAGAAAGTATTTGTGTGCAACTCTATTGCCTTTCTAGAAGCTATCTTTTAGGAATATAATGATGGGAATAATATTTCTGCATTTAATGATCATTATCTTTGCTGTAATTAGATAGGTAGCTGTGTACTATGTAAACTCAAGATTAGGTTTACATTGATGTATCGTTCAAGTTATTATCTTTCTCATAACCTAGCAGCTCTTAAGAACTTTATTTTTCTTGAGAGAGTTTTGTATTAAGTTTGTTAAAGTTAATACAAACAGT
Source organism: Oenanthe sinensis (assembly GCA_028671895.1). NCBI lineage: Eukaryota > Viridiplantae > Streptophyta > Magnoliopsida > Apiales > Apiaceae > Oenanthe > Oenanthe sinensis. The sequence goes on along the minus strand of CM053799.1, from coordinate 27,243,717 downwards.
TCATCTTTTACATACTTGTGTTCATAATCGATTATTTAGAACTATTATATTCAACCCCCCTTTCTATAATAGTTTATTATCTGGGTAACAATTGGTACCAGAGCAGATGGTTAATTACAACCTAAAAGATCTGAAAAACAATGTCTAGAAATAAGTATGAAAGCATAAGGATTCCAATCTCGAAGAAAGTTGAATACCCTACATGGAGGGTAAAGATATTGATGTTTTTAGAAGCCACAGATCCTGACTATCTAGATAGGATCAATGAAGGTCAGTATTTACTAACAAAACTAGTTCGATCAACCATAGTTGAAGATGGGCAAGTTCCTGAATACTATACTCTTAAGGACAAAAAGGAGTGGACTAATGAGGAAAAGCAAGAAGTTCTAAAGGATGCAAAGGTAAGAAACATTCTGCATAACAGTCCAGACTCTGTGATGTCTAACAGAGTAATTGCTTGCAAAACTGCTAAAGAAATCTGGAATGCACTAGAGGTTCAATGTCAAGGAACCAAGGAAATCAAGAAAAATAGAAGATCTGTTCTTATACAAGAATATGAATACTTTGAGGCTAAACAGAATGAGTCTCTCACTGATATTTATGACAGATTCCCCACTCTGTTGAATGACTTAGCTTTGGTTGATAAGGTGTATGATAATGAGGATTCAAACACCAAGTTTCTAAGGGCTCTACCTGAAGAATGGGACTTATAAACATCTCTGATAAGAGATAGAGTAGACTTGGATGAGATGTCCCTAGATGAGGTTTATGGAAAGCTGAAAACTTATGACTTGGAGTTACAGCAAAGGAGAAACAGAAAGAGCAACAAATCAAAATCAGTTGCATTGAACATAGAGACAAAGAATGTTAGAATAAAGGAATAGTCTGCTAGTGTATCCAAAGGAAAGGGAAAAGCTGTGTTAGTAAAAGAAAGCAGTTAATCAGAGTCTGAGACACACTCTGATGCAAACTCTGATGAATCCATAGACTCTGACATGATGGATATGGTTGCCATGATTGTCAAAGGCTTCAAGAAGATGAAGTACAAGAAGTTCAGAAAGCAAGGAAACTTCTAAAAGAAGTTTGGAGAGCCTGAGAACAAAGACAGATTCAGAAAGAAAGAAGACAGAGATGGGAAGTCCAAAACAATTGACAAATCAAAGGTCAAGTATTACAAGTGTAACAAGATGGGGCACTTTGCTACTGAGTGCAGAAGCAAGGAATCTGGAAGAGCACTCATAACCTCCAAGAAAGATTGGATGGATTCTTCAAATTCTGAAGACGAAACAAACTATGCTCTCATGGCAAACACGGATGCTCCTATCTCAAACTTTGACAAGGTACGAGACTCTATCTTCAATATAAATACTGAAAATGTTTATGACTTGAAGTCTTTCCTTCAAACCTTGCATGTTAGTTTTAAATCACAGTCTCTTGAAAACGAAAGATTAAAATCTAAAATTCAAACTCTATCTGCTAAGAATGATTTTCTTGAATCTGAACCTGTACACATGCTTAACACTAAGAAAGACTGTGAGAATGCTATTCACATGCAAACTCAGCTAGAGCCTCCTCCTTCTTGCCAATCTGCAAGAGCAAAGAAAATGATTTTTCATCCATCCCCTACTCCAACTCATTAGACCAACTCTTAGGAAAATCTTGATCCCAATAAGTAAAGCAAGGTTCAGGATACCCTAATCTCTCAGCCTTACAGTGGGATTGGACATCCACTTCCTCAAACTCACTCAGGCTCTCTACAGCCTTTTCTACCTCTCCTTTTGCTTGGTCCAGTGCCAGCCCCTCAATAATATTTTCACTCAATTTAGAAGGTGCACTCAATAGTCCTACAGAAGGGGGGTTAAGAGAATGAGAAGATGCTTCAATACCTGAAGCTACTTGATAGAGGGGAACCCCTTCAAATGTCTGAAGGCTAGGGGTTTCCACCAAGAAGTGAGCAACAACAGACTCTGAACCCTTACTAGCTTCTTCTTTCTTTTCAGAGTCTGTTGGCTCCAGTAATCCAGTCTCAGGGTCTACTATAGACTCTGACTGCTTCAATATGTCTTCATTAGAAGCCAGAGTCTTAGTGTCACCATCTTGGACTGTTAGTGCATGAGACTCCCCCTCAAAGTGGATAGACTCTAACAGAATAGATTGTGGGATTTCTTCATGAGCATCTATCAGAGTCTGTCCTCCCATATCACCGGGGTTCTCAACAGCAATTTGTGAAGTTGTCAAAGAGGGCCTATCAGCATACTCCCCTGCCCCACTATCACCCACCCTCTGACTAGGTGGTTCTTGTGTGGATGAGGTAGACTGAGCACCTATTTCACTAGTCACCACTATGTACTAGTCCCATCTTCCAACTTTCCTCCATCTTCTACTTCCTCTTATTGTTCTACTTGAGTCAATGCATCCAAATGACCATTTAAAAAGGTTCTTGCATGGATTGCATTGATGGCCTGGGCATAAGTAAGATTGAAAAGATCCTGCAGATCCCTTGCAATTGATTGATAGTAGTTGCCCTTTAGTTGATCCAACCTACTTTGATAAGTTGGATAGTTGTATTTATTGGCCACTTTCCCTACTTTGTGGACAAGATAATCAACCACCTTCCTTGGAAGAGGCTGAATATTAGAAATCCAGTCAATAGTTATCATGTAGGTAACCCCATTATTCCAAATTGCTTCATAGTTAAAAACTGTTTTCTCAATCTCAGTTTCCAACTCAACAATAGACTCTGATTCCCTCCTTTTAATTATCTTAGACTTTGGCTTTTCAGAGTCTGGCACACCAAGTGCTCTGAGAACTTCAGATGTCCTGCCTTCTATGACCCCAGCTGCTTTAGATTGAAGTGAAGAAGTGAAGAGGTAGCTATAAAGATTTGTGACCACATCCTGTGCAGACATTTGTAGCTCCAACTCCATCTTCTTCCTTAGGGAATCATAGGTGGTGAGAAGATCCAAGACTTGAGACTTTGTCTGGAATTGATTTGGCTCCTCAACTGGCTCTACCAAAGGATATAAGAACAACAGCACCTCATCAGATGGAACAATGACTTGATCAATTAGACATGAGGTTGCATCCAATAGCATTCCTTCCCAAAATGTTTCATAATCAGAGTCTAAAGGCAGTCTAGACTCTGACTCAACATTAGACTCTGGTTCAGGAGATTTTTGTCTTTCAGAGTCTGTCTCTACAAGAGCCTTGGGAGCATCTGTTTCCTGCAAAATAGGGTTAATAACAATAGTAGGCTTGTGTATGTATGCAGAATAAGCATTCCTTAACCTCTTGTACTTTTTAGCAAAAGATTTCTCAAGAGACTCAATTTGAGAGTCCTGAGATGCATCCCTAGGTTTGTTAGAGTCTGTAGCCTTTTGAGAGTCTACAGACTTGGTTTCAAGGTTAGACTCAGGTGCATCATGACCTTCTTTTAACAAAGAAAGTCCTTCAACAACCTGCTTTTCTAATGGGTTGAGCTCCTCATCACTTTGCTCATCTACAAGCCTGGTTTGTACCAATCTCCTCCTTTTTGCAACTGGTGTCTTTTGAGAGACACCAGAGGTAGGTTTTATGGATTTTGGTTTCTTGGATTATTTTGTGGAAGGGGATTTGGCTACTTGGGTAGGTGCAAGGGGACTCTCCACGACTTTTTCTTGCACCATTTCACCATTAAAGAAAGAAGTTGTATAGACAGAAGGTTTGTAGGCAGAGAGTTTTACCTGCATTACTTGTGGATACACCATAGCAGGTAGACTCTTCTTTTTGTCATCTATTCTCTTAATATCAGAAAATATCCTCCTTTGTTGTTTGTAGGCCTGCACACAACACTCATTTGCAAGCTTAGTGGAAATGTCAAGATGAAGTGATTAATGAGAAGCATGAGAAATCTATGGTAATAGAGTTTCTTCCCCCCCTCTTGCACATTGTTTAATTTTGCTCCCATTTGAGTGAGCAACATATCACCAATGTTGATCACTTTATCAAATAGGAGACTGTGACCAATTTGATAAGTAATAAAAGTAATAGCATTAAAACCACTACATTTACCAGTGAAACACAACAATTTGATCAAACAAGAATGACAATTCCTTTCTCAAAAAAGGCCTAGTTAACTTACTCATGTTGTCAGTGCTAGCAGAATAACCTAATGATTTAAACATGCTCTTAATATCATTATCAGAGACAATATCATCAAAGGGTGTTTTAACAGGTAGCTTAAACACAGAATTGAGAACATCAGCAGTAACATCAACCGTTATGTCACCAAAAGTAAACATAATCTTACCTGGTTGATCCTGAGTAGGATCAACAACTGTTGCAGAGCTCCATGCCTGAGATACGGCATCCATGTAAATGACTGGAGATGCCTTCAACACATAGCTTAGCGCACTTTGCTCCAAGAAGTCCATCACAGGGTAGTAGTTAGCATCTACACCCTTCTTGGCTCCTAGGGCTGAAACATGATTTGTCGTCATGAACTCAAAGTCACCAAAGGTGAAAGCAATTTCCTTGGGTCCCCTCATGACAGTTGATAGAGCAGCCATTGAAGTGATTAAGTTGAGAGAGGTGAAAATTCTTGAAAAGCTTTGCTAGGGTTCGAGAATAGCTCTGGGTATATTTTTGCCTTAGAAAATAAATTGCAAAAAACAAGTGAGTTAATTGTATGTAGAATTGATGTTTTGTGAAATTTGCATACAATACACACGAGTCTACAGTCTGTAACTAGTAAAAAGTAACTGTTACCGCCTATTTCAAGTCATTTTAACGGTTTATAAATTATCAGAGTCTGCAGACGCGAATTTTAACCATTTTAGAGTCTAGTAATCATGACCGTCAGAGTCTACAGACTCGACCTTCGGAGTCTATAGACCTATCAGAGTCTAGAAATTAGACTCTGTCAAGAGAATGTACTTCATGAATATTGCAATGACAAATTATAGTTTGAGAAATCAGAGACTATAAGTAAAGTACATACCTTGTTGCTTGTAATGACTATGTAATTACATATTTAACATACCTAACTCAACTACCAATTTGAGAAAGATAGATTCATCAAGTGGTTTTATTAGAATGTCTACAATTTATCTGTCAATTGAAATATAATGAAGTTCAACAGTACCATTTTCAACATATTCTCTAATAAAATGATACCTGGCATCAATGTGCTTTATTCTGGAATGTTGGACAGGATTTTCTGCAATTTTAATAGCACTAATGTTATCACAATACATGGGAATTTTTGAGAATGTTAATCCATAATCAAGTAATTGATTTCTCATCCACAGAATTTGAGCACAACAACTTTCAGCTGCTATGTATTCAGCCTCAACTATTGAGGTTAATACAGTTTGTTGTTTCTTGCTGAACCAAGAAATTGGCATTGGCATGTTGTGCTTTTCCTGTCCACTTTGCATCATGCATAATCAGAATCTGAATAACCAACTAATGAAAAATCAGACTCTCGAGGATACCAAAGACCTAGAGTTTGTGCACCCTTGAGATATTTAAAAATCCTTTTCACAACAATTAAATGTGATTCTCTAGGGTCAGCTTGAAATCTGGCACACAGGCATGTTGTAAACATTATATCTGGTCTACTAGCAGTTAAATACAATAATTAACCAATCATACCTCTGTAGCTAGTATTGTCAACTTTCTTACCCTTTGGGTTAGAGTTTAGCTTAGTGGCTGTTGACATGTGAGTTTTGACAGTTGTACAATCTTGTAAATCAAACTTATTCAAGAGTTCATTCACATACTTTAATTGACTGATGAAAATTCCATCATCTATCTATTTGACTTCATCAGAAGTTTTTCTGACTCGAGGTACCTCAGAATTAAACCTCTTAAAATACTCCCTTAAAGTTTCATTCTCCCGTTACTTGATGTTCGCAAGTGTATTGACAGGAGGTGTGTATGCAACTGTAGCTCTGAAATGAGACACAAAGAGCTTTGCCATTTATCGCCAAGCTCTTATGATGTTGGCACGAAGTCCCTTGAACCACTGATGAGCTCCTTCCCTCAAGGTGGCAGCTAAGAGGTGACATTTGGTGAGGTCCTTCACTTGGTAAACCTCCATCTCAGTGTTGAACCTGCTGATATATTCCATAGGATCATCTGTCCCATCGAACCTCAGGTCACCAGTACCTCTGTAGTTACGAGGTAGGGGTGAGTCACATACCCTCTTTGTGAAAGGTGAAGTAATGGTTAGCCCACTGTTAGACCTCTTATCCTCTTTGAGTTTCTTTAATGTTCTTCGAAGGTCATGCATGGGGTATTACCCATTTTCTCCGTCAGAAATTACTTCATCAGCGTTATAGGATTCCTGACTTCCCGAGCTTTCATTATGGTGAACTGTTGGTCCCTGATATTGTAGAAGGGGGGTTGAATACAATATCAATATTTAATCGTAGAATTTCGGATTTAAAAATATTACTTTAATTTCTTGTGAAATATTAATTTTAATGAAATACTGTTCAAGTAGAAGATATAATTTTTAACTTGAAAAGTATTACAAAATTAATATGATGAAAACTGTATATAATTGATAAATTGTTCTAGAACGATTTCGACATGAATTGTTAGGGTTTCACAATTATATTCCAAACTTGCACAGAAATCTGTGAATATTACAATGCAGATAAATTTCTGAATTTGAACTGTTTTTGATCTACTGAAATAATGAAGCAAAATCCTCATATTTATAGAGGTTAAAGCTAGCAAGACTTTTGAATAAAACTTATTTAAAAAATCAGAAAGACTTTTTAAATAAGCATGTAAGACTTTTTAAAATTGATGGGCAAGACTTTTAAAACTCGATAAGACTTTTAAAAAACTCGGTAGAACCTTTTAAAAGCTCGGTAAGACTTTTTCTGCTCGGTAAGACTTTTCAAAAGTCTTGTCAAGACAGATGGGTAGAACCTTTTAAAAAGTTCTTGCCGAGATAACTCGGTAAGACTGTTTGAAAAGGTCTTACTGAATTAATTCGGTAAGACTTTTTAAATGTCTTACCGATTTACTTCGGTAGAACTTTTTGAAAAGGTCTTACCGATTTAATTCGATAAGACTTTTCAAATGTCTTGTCGATTTAATTCCGTAAGACTTTCTAGTTTATGCAACAAGACTATATATCGCAGTAATTTAAAGTCATAATAAATACGTTTATTGAATAATCAAATGACATAAAGGTTTATTAAAAGAAACATTGTATTGCCTCTAGGGCACCTACACTAACAATATATATGATATATAACTGTTATTACATCATAATTATCCTCAAAGAGTCTAGATAAGTCTTTAATAGCGTGCTCCTAAAGTTTAGGAACTGATCATTATCCCTTAAGTTATTCTAATGTTCACTATACGAACCTCGAACCCCGGACCTTCAAAACTCGGATCCTCGAAACTCGGACCTCAACCACAAGTGAACCCTGATATTCTATACCTCCGTACTGGTGAACCTCATCCATGAGGGAATCTCGTGTATGTCTAGACGTCGTGCTTCAGGCATATGTAGAGCTTCCTTGACAGAATCTCTGGCTATTACTGAACCTTCTCTACTCAAGGTTCAAGCTTAGACATTACGGGCCCGAATATACCCATACTAAAATTGGGCACAACAAGAATGATAAATGATATAAGTTAGGATAATATGGAAAAGTACGATATAAGTTAAAACTATACTATATTATAAAATTATATCTGGGCTACTACTTTAATCTTTTATAATTGAAAAATAATAAAGAAACGTAAATCTAACCAATAACCAAAAGGAAACACTTTCGTTAATTGTTTTAATCTTTTCAACTAAATTTATAAGGATTATATTACTTTTATATTCTTAATTTTAGTTTTAAATTTTATGAGTAATGATACTTTTCATTAAAATGAGTTTAGATATCTCTTTTATTATACAGCGTTATTATGGTACTAACTTTATTTCAATGTTATACTTTATTCCCTCTATATTCATAATTTCATTTCTTCTTGCCTTATTATCAGTGTGGGGTACATCAATTACTAGGTTTAAATAAAATCAAATAACTTACTTCATAAAAAAACAAATTCAAATAACTTTTTAGCCAATTAAGTAACATATCTGGTATTGTGCCCAAAATCTCACATGGGCTGGACTTGGGCCCATAGGTTGTTTGAGATCCAATCCACTAAGTAACTAGCCCTCTGAAGAGGTTCCAAGATAGAATAAGAGGTGGTAGGAAGGTTTCGTGGTGATCAAGTGAATCATAGAAGCTGCCAAGGAGGTTCAGAAGGTAAAGGGTCCATCCAAGGATGAGGAACCACTAGAAGAAAAGGTCCTAGTGAGGCAGAGGTGCCACTGTCCAAGGAGCTTCCGTTATATTGAGGCTGGAACCTAATTTGAGGAGGTTCCAGGAGACCAATAAAGTTGGGAATTAATCTGGGAGGTCCTGATGTGCTATTACTTCCAGGGAGTAGGTTCCAGGTTCCGTGAAACAGGTTCTAGAAATTGGCTACAAGGACAGCTCCTTGGTACCTCTTGGAAGGACAGTTCTACTTGGACTGTTGTACCTGATTTTTAGGAGACAATCTCTCCACGATTATGGAGGATAATTACCGCTTTATTCGTATCTAATTAAGGATAATTACAAGGGAAATATACACAATCATATGCTCGGTCAATTATACAAGAGATAGGAGTTTCCAAGGAGTCCCAACCTACTTGGACTCTTCTTGTAGCTCAAATACTTCGAGATATACATCAAGTAAGAGGATAAATCTTATCACAACACAGTTGATCACTCATCCAAAGAGTCATGAATACGTAGAACTACATATGGACTTGATCCCTATAAATAGGGTATGTAGGCAACTAGCAAAGGGTTTGAAAATACTTAGAGGGGAGGAGAGCACATAAATAACTCAAGTATTCGTGGATACTCTGAGGTATTTGACTTGTGTAATCTCAGGGTTATACGTTGGTGCCATGGACCTTTGCTAGCTCAGTCTTATCATAAAAAAAAACTACCATCCGCCCTCGGTCGAAGCTCGATCAGGAAGCTAATTCTTGGCCAAAATTCATTATTTTTCTTTCGTTATTACAGTAACGGGCCTCTATAGTGTTGTACCAAATTCCTCTCACAACATCTGGAAAGCCAAACTTGGGTGTCTAAATCAATTAAATTTTAAAAATTAACTTTTACATATAAAATTTTATATTATATATAAAAGTTATTTAAATTTGTATAAAAATGATATTTTAAAATTAGAACTCTATGTTATCTTTATTATAAATTATTAAATTAAAAGAATAGAAATAAGTTAAAAAAAGTTTAAATATAAGATAAGTAATACATAACTAGATTATATATTATTACATAATAAAAAGTTATTTACATAAAAGTTGAGTAACGAATATTTGATCGACTAGTTACAGTAGAATTTCGATAAATGAATATTCGATATACAAATAACGTCGTTAAATGAATAATTCTTTCCGGTCCTAAAATTAATAGAGACGGTGTATTTTTGATCTCGATAAATATATCATCTCTATTAATTAATATAATTTTCCGGTCCGAGCTTATTCATTTTTCGAGTTTTAACTGTCATGGATAATCATTGGTCAAAAGGTGTAATTTTCGGACATCCCAACCGGTATCACGTCAGACTGCCTCAGGCGCAACACGTGAAATGTAAATCGGACTAACTGAACGGCAAGACCACACTGGTGGCTCTTCAACCTAGAATGTGTGTGAAAAATTCCCTACGTCCCCAGGAATCGAACCTTGGTTGATTTGGTCAATAACCAGTACTCTCACCGACTCATCTATTAAAAAATATAAATTTTAAAAAAATTATTAAAAAATAATTAAACTACAAAAAAAAATTAATAATAATAAGTTGGGCCCGTTGTCTCACACATGATTTTACTCCCATTCTATTTTGAACGGTGAAGTAATTGGGCCTGTATTTAGCAAATAAAGATTCTTTAGAAGTAGCCGTTACAAAATAAATAATTTATTCAAATTCAAAAAAACGACCGTTAATGTCAGTTTGTTTCCTAATTTCCCAATTGAGAAAATAACAAATAAGGTTAGGGTTTGTACCAACTAACCAAGAAGAAGAGATTGAAGATGGTGAGACAAAGCCCTGAAAAGATGGAGGAGAGTATGTTCAGTCCCAGGTTCAGATCTGTAGCCGAAATGGCGGGTTGGGATGAAGAAACTCTTTTAGTTGCAAGCTTAGTTGTTGAAGACACACCGGACCGACAAATCAAACATAAGAGACGCACTGATTTGCACTTCAAGACCCCTCCTCCATCCAACTCAACAAGGTACATCTTACACACATTCCTTATATTCGTATTCGTATATTTTTTCCGTCTTGCTTTTCTGTGTATCTTTGAATGATTATGTGTTTATGTGTTCTTTTTTCAAGACTCTTGCAAAAAATTATATATGGCTGCTTGGAAGGATTACATATGTATGTTAGTGTGTGTGGAATTGTTTAATTTTTTTATCTTACGAAATCATAGAAGAATGTTATGTATAGATGTGACTACTGTGTGTGCTGTGTGCCTGCAAATGTTGGAGTCCTGTTCTTTTTAAAAATCACGGGTGAATGAATGAAGTGTAAGTGTATGAATGATTTTTCGATGTTTCCAGAAAACGCAGGGTTCTGAGGAGGAGTCCTGCTGCTATACCTGTGATGGTTCTTGATCTTGATGTTGATGATGAAAGTCCTAAAAAAGGTAATAGTTTTTGTATCTTTTTAACTTGTTAATAAAGTTCTTATCGTTCAGCTTTTTGATTTTTTTCCACTAATTTTTTTAATTGAATTGATAAGTAGGGAGCGGAAAGAAGAAAAAAGAAATGAAACAGAGTCTGAGTTCTTGCAAGAAAAAGGAAGAGTCTGCAGCAATTTCGTGTATGGATAAACTCCGTGAAGAACTTTCTTGTGCTGTAAGTGCTTATCCTGTTTGTTTATGTCACTGAATTTAGATATATCTTGTCAATTTAAATTGTTGGCTGAGCAAAATTTACTTGACAGATCTGTCTAGAGATTTGCTTTGAACCCAGTACAACTCCATGTGGACACAGGTACATTCATATATCTAGCAACATAATTTTAGGGACATATAGTTCAGTTTTTGTTGAATTGAATTTTGTATGTTCAGTTTTTGCAAGAAATGTCTGCGGTCTGCTGCTGACAAGTGTGGGAAGAGGTGTCCAAAGTGCAGGCAGCTTATCAGGTGGTTTTTATTTTTGAATCATAGTCTTGTCTAGTATGATACTAGTATACTACAGCATAACTGTTAAATACTCTAGCTTATGACGCTTGATTGATTTGCAGTAATGGGAGATCTTGCACTGTGAACACAGTTCTTTGGAACACTATACAACTCTTGTTTCCAAAAGAAGTTGAAGCAAGGAAATCATCTGGAACTGTAGATAGTCAAGAATCCAAGCGCCAACGCTTGGCAACACGCAACAGAGACCAGAGCGTTTGCCCCTTGAATGATGATTTAGATATAGAACTTGAGAGCTCGGCAAGGCGGAGGAGTAATCAAAATTTGAGAAATATGGGTGTAAGGTCTTCTGGAATCTTGACAAGAAGGGTAAATGACGATGCTAGAAATAGGGCACGAAGAAGAGAGCATTTGCCTGTTCAAGATGAGGATGCTGCGTTGGCATTGAGACTGCAGAGAGAAGAGTTTATGGAGGCTTTTAGGCCATCTGATGAACAACAACCAGCACCGCAACAAAGAAACTCCACTCATTTGGCTAGAGCTAACTTGAGAGCTATAGCTTCAAGAGCCATGAACATTCGTGTTAGAGGGCGACAAAACTAACACCTAGTTGGTCAAGACACCCCTATTTGTTTGTTGAAGAATTATTAAATCATTTGTGTGATACTTTGTTTTTAAACTGAAGGGAAAACAATTCCTGAATGCGTGTCATTTCGTTATTTGATTGATTTTTGAATGATTACCGTATCTTGATTGATGGTTGGAGTTTGTATTGGAACTGTGAACCCCTACGACCATGATTACCGTATTTCGCTAGTAGTACATATAGCTATTTTATAATTAACTAGGGAATTTGTCCGTGCTTCGCACACGGCTAAAATTATAAAAAATAAATGAATTTTATTAATTTAAGTCAAGTTTTTTAAAAATTGAGGTAATGTAAAAAAAATTATAATTTATAAAATATTTAAAATTAACGTTTATTTATTAAGTATAATAATCATAATTATAAATTTAAAATACATTTGAGAATATATTTCAAAAACATAAACAATCATCCCACATGAAAAAACATCAAGATTCAGTCATTCTAGCAGACTCGAGCTCTACATTAAGCTGCTCTATTGCAGCTTCATTTTCCACAACCTTTTCCTCGTGCTCTTGTGCTTTCTCAAGTTATTGTTTCAGTGTTTCTACCTCTGATTTAAGCTCCATTGCAATGTTTCTCTGATTGCTAGCCTCCACTTCATAGTCTTTTACTATCCCATTCGCACACGCTTCAGCCATTTTGGCAGTCTCCAGCTCAACATTTAGTTGCTCTACAGCAGCCGCTGTTTTTGCTAGCTTCTCATCATAAAAATCATCTGCTTTCTAAAGTTCTTCTTTCAATGCCTCTATCTCTGATTTAAGGTGCAACACCAATTTACTATAATTATTGGCCAATTCAAAACCTTTTGCTTTCTCTAGTTCGTACTTTAATGTCTCTACATTTGATTTCAACTCGAAGACCGTATTTACATTATTGTCAGCAACCGACTCATTCCTGCAATCAAGCAGAGCTTTTTACTGGGCTAACTCAGCTGTTAAAATCTCTACCTTCTCTACGTGAATCTCAGCAATCTTAGTTGGTTCATCAGCATGGGTAAGCGCTTGTTGTTTTACATCAATAGTCATTGATAGTTCTTGCTTCACCTTTTAGAGCTCTTGATTGGCAGATAGAAGAGCAGAAACATTTAATGCATGATGGTTCTCACATCTTCAAGTAAGGATAACATAGGAAACCACCTTCAATGACATGATGCATCCAAAACTTCTAAATATAAACAACAAATAAATGAGAGTTAAGGATTAAAGTTAAACTTTGCTCATGACAAACAATCAAAATTCATCTGAAGACATGCTCATGATACCATTTTGATAAAACTAAATCCCTCCAATACTTTTCATTTGCTTGTATTTTGATGTCAAAGAAAGATCAAGATTTATCTTCAACCTCCCTGAAGAATAGTTTTACTGGAGCATGATCACAGAAAATGATTATTACCATAGTCAAGAATATATTACCAAGAATCTCATAGTATAACTGAAATGTAGCTTTTGAACATGGATATTTAAACTCGGTGCTTTTACATCTGTCATCTGGATACAATGGTCTTGCCAGAAGAAGAAGTACTGGAGATGACCCCGATTTAAATTGTCTGATATCCATCCATGTTTCCCATGCTTAGTACTAATAGTTGTGACTATAGTAACCTATAATAAGCTCAGGTAGCTTCCAAGAGCGACTGTGGTGAGCCAAAGAGCACTGAATCCACTAAAAATTTCCTAAAATATCCATGGCAAGCTCAAGATATTGATTTTTTTTCCAATCACATATACGGAAATAAAAAGAGAAAAAAAATCAATAAAGATGTAGTAACATATAGCAGTTGCTTATGTATTAGCATTATATTCACCCAAGGCATGTCAAACAAACGGGAATTTACCAAAAAACTTCAAAACTCTGATTCTACTTGATGCACCCAGGTACTATTAGAAGATTTCAGAAAATTTGCATATCGTATTATTCATACCTTCAATGTGAAATATGGCTTTCAAGTAAATACTCAATTAAACTAAAAATGCATCTGGGGTGCATCTACAGCACTTCTACTTAAACTAAAAATGGATGAAAATACGATCAACTGCAAAGGTAATAGGTAGCATCCCACTCTACAATCAATTATCCTGATGGGAACTTAATCTAAGTTAGTTAACAAAATACCTGAAGTACATACACAGCACCAAGCACGCCAATAATTATTCCACCTAACACAAATTTACCAATGAAGATGAGGTTCCCACTGCTTGGCCTTCCACCATCACTGCAATTTATCAGAAGATTATTGCCATGAATTTTTTTCAAACATATGCCATCGAGGACCATATATCACTATTCCCTGTCATTGTAAACTGGATAGGTATGTAAAATTGTACATCAAGCCCTCACAACGAACAAAACAGCCATTCACCTCCCTCCCTTATTAAGTGAACCTCGGTCAGCTCTCATGCATGAAGTATAAAAAACAAAATTTTCATGAGACATAAAGGACAGTTGTAGAACATAAAATTATTTGCTTTAGAAAAGTAAAATAAAGTTTAAAGAAGAAAAAAAATCAAAGATTATCTGAGGATCAGGCGAAGTTTTTTACACCTTTAAATAATTACTGCAACTGGCCAGAGCTGCCCAATTTTAGTGACTATTTCTCAAGGTTCACATTACAATCCATCAGCAACCGTCTTAATATACCTGTACCATTAGCCAATGCGTGATAAGTAGAAAAAATAAGAAGGGACATGTGACGCACTCCCAATCCGGGGTCTAGATCGGGGAGTCACTAAACAACTCTAAATGCAAACACCCTAAAAGCATTAATATAAAATTTACCCTCCTAGATCAAAGTAAAAAAGAGGTTCATTTCTAATTTTAAAACTTGAATAGGGTAAAAAGAGGCTCATATATATGGAAATAAAATTCCAATCGGGTTTAATAATAGAACTTCCAGTTAATTTTAATTTTCTAGCAAAAATCTCTTGCAAACCATCGTAGCCACTCACTCAAATACATTTAAAATTTACAACATGCAGTGCTAATATATAATCAAGGGCTTGGTGATATCATAGATTTTACAGTGATGTGGTTCATGTTACAGGCCATTGCAAATTGGTTTCTAATTATACAAAAATAGTGAAAGAGGTCTACAAAATATTTCCAAGTATGGTTGATCAAACTCTCTTTGGACATATATGCGATGGAGAAAAATAATTTAGCTCAGATTCAGGTAACGACGTGTAATTATGTAATTAATATAGTATTATTAACTTACCATGTATGAAAGAATCGATGAATTGCATTTGATCAAATTTGCTTAAACTTTTCCACCAATTGTTGGACAAATCAGACGATTGCATCATAAAGTGTTCTGTACAAATATGATAACAATTTATCAACCACGTCGTAGAGGGATTGTTGGTCCCTGATATTGTAGAAGGGGGTTGAATACAATATCTATAAATTGTCGCGGAATTTCGGATTTAAAATATTATTTTAATTAATCACGAAATATAAATTTTAATGAAATACAATTCACGTAGAAGATATAATTTTTAACTTGAAAAGTATTACAAAATTTATCTGATGATAATTGTATATAATTGATAAAGTTATCTAGAACGAATTCGACATGAAGTATTCGGGTTTAACAATTATATTCCAATACTTTGCACAGAAATCTGTGAATATTATAATGTATACAAATGTCTGAATTTGAATATTTTTCAACGACCCTAAATTATGAAGAGAACTCCTCATATTTATAGAGGAAGAAAGCTTGTATGACTTTCTAGTATAGGACAATTTACAGACTTTATTTAAGTTTGTATGACATTTTTTAACACTCATATGACTTTCTAAAAGGCTGGGTATGACTTCTAAAATTCGGTATGACCTTTTTTATTAATTAAAAAATTGGTATGACTTTTTAATATAATAAAAAATAACTCAGTATGACCTTTTATTCATCAGAAAATCGGTATGACCTTTTTCTTTATTAATTAAAAAATCGGTATGAATTTTTAATATAATAAAAAAAGGTTCGGTATGACCTTTTTCTAATAGAACTCGGTATGACCTTTTTTTCTTCTCGGTATGACCTTTTTTTCTTCAGCTTCGGTATGACCTTTTCATCAGAAAATTCGGTATGACTTTTTTCCTTTAGAAAATTCGGTAAGACTTATTTCCTTTAGAAAATTCGGTATGACCTTTTCTTATAATTCGGTATGACTTTTATTTAAGCCATTTAAATTATATTAAAGGTCATATAAAGTCATATCTTTTATAATAAATTAATTCTACTTTATTTAATTAAATAATTTATAAATTAAATTAAATTCAACTTGAATTATTTTAATTATATAAATTAAATAATTAAATATCTTTTAATAATAGAATTAAAATACTATATGTACTTACATGACCGTGTTGTCAGTCTTGAAATCTTTCAGGCTTCGTTGTGTCTTCTGTCACTAAACCACTTGAGCTAGATAATGAATATTTATTATTTTAGTTGACACACAAATGTACTGTCTGGTTCATTTGTGTCATACTATAATAAATATTCTTCACCTTTTAACTTTAAGCTGTGGTCTTCTGTCCTTCTTTAGCTTTACTGTATTTCCTCTTAGTATTTTTCTTCTTTTGGAATCTTCATGCAGTAGCCACTATAAATCTTCTGTATCTTCTGAATTCTTCTAAAATACTACCACTTTATTTTTCACTGACGCTTGAATAAATAAATGAACTTCTTCTAGTGTTGAGTAGCAATCTCATCACAAGTCTTCAGATATTCTGATTCTTCGTGTCTAGTTTACATTCTTCGTCTTGATTCCTGTTATGTATTTATTATTTACTACAGTTTCTTATCTGAGTTGAGTTGTCATCTAATTATTACAAATAGGCCTAGTCATATATCTTTCAATCTCCCCCTATTTGTTGTTAAACATTTAACACACAAATTTTTAGAGGATAACTCAACTAACAACTAAGAAAGGAATGCAACATGTAAAAACTGTAAATAATAAAAAGTTCTGGTATTATATTTAACAATTTTCCAGATTCATGTTTTGAAAGATAAATACAAGATAGATGTTCTTCTAGCACTTTAGAGTCCTAACTGTTAGTATTGGTGTCCTAGAGACAATACTTTATGATAAATAATTAATGATTATGTTTACTTGATTATTTAATTAATATTTATTATGTCTTTATTTACTGCGTTATAAATTGAAAGCATAATAAATGTCCTTGGAATATTAATGCGAATTATATATCTTTAAGTATGTGACTTAAAAATGAGATTATATGAACAGTATTATATTCCTAAAAGTCCCTAGTCGAGTATTATTATTTAAGGACAATAATAATGCAATAAGACTAGCATGTTTGTTGACTGATGACCACATCTCATTGTCATAGGTATGGTGATACTAAAGTCAAGAACATAAGTGCATGTCTCAATGCATGGCACTGGACAGACCCGCTGTGAGAATCTACATGTTAATAAGTGTCATGAGAAATTCTCACTGTGATAATGATGTAATGATCCTTTGCCTTGAAATCATTATATTTCTATACGAGAATTAATATACTTTGATTACACTCAAAGTTACCTTTAACCGGGTAATGATAAAGGTGTACATTGGGTATGCTATGAATCGTATGAGAAATATGAATGATAGATATAGGATTTAACCCTCCTATGTTAGGAGTGATATTATTGGCCTCTTGATTGAGTGAGACTATAAAATGCATGGTCATGCTCAAATGTTGATTTGATTAATAGTCTACTCATTGATCAAGGAAACCCGGATATATTAAACGTTGAAGAGGATGACACAATACATGCCTCGAGTTTGATCTATAATATAAGGTTAAAGGGATTATATTACATTGTACATTATTCACGAAAGGTTTAATTGAATCACCAATTAATTATTATTACTTGGGTAGCAATGATGTATTACTAGATGCCGCTCATTGTTTATAATTTTATTACTGGATATTAAAATTATTACCAACGTAATAATAACCTATAGGGTCACACACAAAGAACGCTAAAGGAGAATTAATTTAAATTAAATAAGAAATTTGAATTTAATTATGATATTAATTAAGTTAGACTTAATTAATTAATTAATTTAAATTTAAATAGAAGCCCAATATGATTAGGCTTCTCAAAATAGATTTGGATTTCTATATAAACCTCTTTAAGTCTCATATTAGGGTAACAGGTTTTTGTGAAAAACCCTAGCCGTTTGAGAGAAACAGAGAGATAGAGAGAAATCTGTTCTTGGTGGCTAGTACCTCCCTCCTTAGTGTTGATACAAAGCGTTCGTGTGGATACCGATAGAGACGTAAATCGTATATATGGGATACGTGGTGATTGAAGGTTTTGTGCTCTTCTTCTCTCATGTATACATGCTGATTCAAGCTTGGACCTCCATTATTAAAGCTTCATTTAAGGTAAACATCTAATCTCCGAATTAAATATCATGTTTCGCATGGATCCTGCGTTTGAGTTTCATTTTTATATTTATTTTTACGTTAATTCCGTTGCGTTTACGTGCTCGAAACCCTTTACCAACTCCCTCTAAAGAGTGGTTGCCTCTCAAATCCACCAGTGGATAAGAGAACTTCCTCGTAAGGAACTGGAGGAGTTAGTTCTAGCGGGTCACCAGTTCCAGCGTGGTCACCACCTTAGACAATATAATAAGTGGCTCGTTAGAGTCTGTGGTGCCCCTTAATACCTGTAAAGGTGCAGTGGATATATCTATAGGTAGGAAATTAGAAGCTAAGGTGTAAGATATTACCTGTTGTACCTCTGCTTCTTGTTCTGCATGTTAAGCAACTTCCAGTAAAAGCTGTGCAGAATGTTCACCTCCCATTGGCACTTGATCTTGAATTTGCTCTGGCTCTTGCTGACGCGGTTGAGCCTGTGCAGGATTTATAATTCGATCCATGATCTCACCCATGTATTCTGTTCTTACCACTGACACAGTTGGATACTTGAGTTTGTTGCTGAGCCTAGTGAATAAGTTCCTTTATGAAGTTGGAGACTCTTCTATAAAACTATCTTGGAAAAATGCTTTATCCTTATTTGTAAGTAAATCATTCAGGCGTTCCCATTTTCTTTATTATTTCCTTCAATATCAGCTTCCCTAAATTTATTCGTCTGTTATGGGCCACTGAATACCTAATATTTTGGAGAAGAGAAGAGATATTATTGAATTTGCTCTTTGTTGTGGGGGCAAACACTTTGGCTAGTGTATCAAAGAAATAGTCCCACTCGCTAACCAACTTGGCTTTAGTCAACTTCACCAGATTAATGTCATCCTGATACTGAATTGCATAGAAGAATTCAAGTATCTCTAGAACAGTGGTAGGTTAATGAAATCATTAGTTGGAAACCCTAAGATCTTGTTCACATCATTTTCAGTCACCATGTACTCATATTCTCCAATGGTGAAGGAAAATTGTACTCTCGCTGCAATTGATCTATTCCTAGCTGTAGAGTACAGGGCCCTTAATGCATCAATTAGTAAAGGGGCGTCCAATGTTATTGCAGTCCTTACTAGTGAATGCTCGTTCAAAAATATGATCCACGACCTAAACTTCTCAACTGAGCAGTTCACTGGATTAAAAAATCCTATAAAATTCATCTTCACAATCTCGTAGTTTCCAGCCATTTTAATTACTACTATTACAATTATTAAATTATAAAGTACAATAAGACAATAAAATATTAATTACAAGTCAAAAAGTCAAAAATTACACTGATAAATTAAAAACCTTAACTGCTATTAATCGTCCAAGTCGATTTTAACCAATCAAATTACTACACAACAGTCCTCTAATCAGAAAAATCACAACTTGCTTCGATTTTGTCCAAGAATAAGAACAGTCAAATCGATTTTAGTGAAAATCGGGCAGAGTTTCACTAGAATGGTTTGATTTAATCACACTAGCAAGCAATAAAGCTTGTTAACAAGGAATTACAACTGATAGCAGTTTAGTTTAGATGAAAATCAATCGTTTTTAACAAAGAACTGTAGAAGTTATTTGAAAAAAACGTATGTATATGCGTGTGTATCGACTGAGTATGACTATTATTTGACCCAATATGACTTTTAAGAACAAAAGGCTCGGTATGACTTTTAAAAAGTCATACCGAAAAATAAAGCTTAAAAACAAAACAATAGTTCTCGGTATGACTTCCCAATTGTCATACCGAGTTTTATTTACTATTTAAACAGAAAAGGAAATTAAATAAATGCTTGGTATGACTTATTTTATATTAAAACTCGGTATGACCTTTTAAAGTAAAAAGTCATGTCGATTTTCTTTATAAAATTAGTCATGCTGAAATATTATAGAATAATATACAATAATAGAAATAAGATTAAATAATTACTTATATTATTAATTGTTTCAAAATTTGAAATAAAATAATAAAAATTTTATTCGAATTTTAGATAAATTAATAATAATAAAATAAACATTAACAAGCAATTATTATTTAGAAACTTTAAGATAAATAACAATAATTTGCATACTATTAAATTATTAAAGACATATAATAAATATTTATATTATTAACTATTTTAATTAATTTAGGAATTAAATTAACTCATGCTTGAATTAATTTAATGAGTAAATTAATTAATTAATTAATTAATAACATAATCATTTATATTAATGTACAATAATAATTAGTAAAATATATATTAATTTACATTAATGCTTATAAATGTTTAAATTACACATAAGTACTTATGCTATAATTGAAATAATTATCTATTAAAAATATTAATTTAATCGTAAGATAATTTTCCAAAAATTCATAAGCCCTAGGATTTTATTAATTCAAGTCTCATAAATTCTTTAAATATTAACATTTACTCCCTCTGTCCCAGCAGATTGTATACATTTTAGAGAGGATGTCTGACACGCATTTTAAGGTGCATATAAAGTATAGTTTCATAAGTTATTTTTTTTAAAAAAAATCTGAATAAAAATTTAAACATTAAATTTTTATTCAGAGAAAACAAAATTAAAAAATAAGTTATGGAACTATACTTTATATGCACCTTAAAATGCGTGTCAGACACCCTCTCCAAAATGTATATAATCTGTTGGGACGGAGGTAGTAATATTTATGAGCTTAAATTAACTCCTAGCAACCAAAAATTAGTCATTATTTAACATTCCTAGTTTACTAACCAACTTAGAGAAAGTGAATTCATCAAGTGGTTTCATGAAGATGTCGGCTATTTGATCTTCTGTGGGTATAAAATGTAACACCACAGTTCCGTTCATGACATGCTCTCGGATAAAGTGATACCTTATGTCAATATGCTTGGTTTGTGAATGTTGTACAGGATTGTTGGAAATAGCTATAGCACTTGTGTTGTCACGGAAAATTGGAATTTTGTTCAACGCAAGTCCATAGTCATTTATCTGATTCCTTATCCACAAGATCTGTACACAACAGCTACCTACCGCAATGTATTCTGATTTGGCTGTCGAGGTAGACACTGAGTGCTGTTTCTTGCTGTACCAGGAGATCAACCGATTTCTTAGAAACTGACACCTTCCAGACGTACTTTTCATGTCCATCCTGCACCCTGCATAGTCTGAATCTGTATAGCCTCTTAGATCAAAACCTGTATCCTTAGGGTACCAAAATTCAAGATTTGGTGTACCCTTCAGATATCTAAAAATTCGTTTAACGGCTAGAAGATGAGATTCTCTAGGGTTAGATTGAAACCTTGCACATAAGCATGTTGCAAACATTATATTGGGTCTACTAGCAGTTAGATATAATAATGAGCCTATCATACCTATATAACTTGTGATGTCAACTGTCTTACCAGTTTCATCTTTGTCAAGCTTGGTGGTTGTAAGCATTGGGGTTTTTGCCGGTGAAGAATTTTCTAGACTATATTTTCGCAGAAGATCCCTTACGTACTTTGATTGGCAAATAAAAATCCCATCCTCCTTTTGCTTTACTTGCAATCCAAGGAAGAATGACAGCTCACCCATCATGCTCATTTCATACCTGTTCTACATTAACTTAGCAAATCTTTTGCACAAGTTGTCGTTAGTAGAACCAAATATAATATCGTCAACATAAACTTGGACAAATATCATTTCTTTTTCATGCAATTTATAAAAGTGAGTGTTGGAAATTACGAAGCTATATGAATAGTAAGTGTGATAACTCAATACTAGAACATGACAAGTAAATAATACTACGCCTACACAGAAATCAATACAAAATGAAGACAAGGTAATTAATACAATTCAACATGTTAATTATGATCAATCAAAGAGGAAATCATTGGAAGAAGTTCAAGTCAAAGTTGTTCATGCCTCAGTGATTTGTAACTTAAAGAATCAAGATCATAACTATCAGTATCAACAAGGCTAATTGATTTCAAGTGAAGAAGCAGGAAAGAAACTGTTGGAAAGCCACATTACTAATTGAATATGGTAATCTCTTTAGAAGCAAGAACCTTATCAAGACTAGTCACTTATAAACCAGACCATTGCATCAAGTGTCAGGACATTGATAGCAAGTTTATGTTAGTAATAGAGATCCATGTTCAAGAGCTTGTTGAAGAATATAGAAGACAAGAAGAAATCACAAGTTCAAGATGTTGCATTGAAGTTTTAAGTTGAAGCCCAGAATTTCTCTAAGTACTTACTAGGGAACCTATGTAGAAATTCCTATCTAGAAATTTTAGATAAGTTTCTACTTAGAGCCAAGTAGAAATTCTGGAGGTGGAAATATTTTCTAAATAAGAATTTCTACTTAAAGTTCGAGATAGAACCTAAGTAGAAATTCCTATGTAGAATTTCTACTTAAAGTTCGAGATAGAACCTAAGTAGAAATTCCTATGTAGAATTTCTACTTAAAGTTCGAGATAGAGCCTAAGTAGAAATTCCTATGTAGAATTTCTACTTAAAGTTCGAGATAGAGCCTAAGTAGAAATTCATATGTAGAAGTTCTACTTAAAGTTCGAGATAGAACCTAAGTAGAAATTCCTATGTAGAAGTTCTACTTAAAGTTCGAGATAGAACCTAAGTAGAAATTCCTATGTAGAATTTCTACTTAAAGTTCGAGATAAAGCCTAAGTAGAAATTCCTATGTAGAAGTTCTACTTAAAGTTCGAGATAGAGCCTAAGTAGAAATTCCTATGTAGAAGTTCTACTTAAAGTTCGAGATAGAGCCTAAGTAGAAATTCCTATGTAGAAGTTCTACTTAAAGTTCAAGATAGAGCCTAAGTAGAAATTCCCATGTAAAAGTTCTACATAGAGGACAGTTTCAACATGACACATGGCATCATCTGGTTGGTCGATTTCCAAGCTTTCAAGGCAGGATAAGATTTACGTGGACAACATTGGGTCACTCATATCTTATCTTTTGAAGACTACAAGTCATAGATTGCAAAGTAGTATAAATAGATGTACTTGTGTAACTTTTCGAAGCAAGCAATATTGAGAGAAACACTTGTAAAAGAGGGAGAGAGTATTCACAGAACTTAGTATCATTTACTACTCTCTTTACTTCTGTTGTACTATTGTAATGAATGTTGTAGCAACCCTTTCAAGTTATATATAAGACATATATTCCTTGAATCATTGTGATCATTTATTACATAGTATTTATTGCTTCATAAATCTAAAATGTTATATTCACCCCCCCCTCTACAACACATTTGGACCTAATAATTGGTATCAGAGCTAAATATTTGACATACAAAACATAGATCCTTGTGTTTGGTAGAAGATTAGTGAGTTTTCATTTCCAGATCTACTTTTCAAGCTTTTCTTGAAAAGTGTGCTTTAATTATTTTCTCAGTGAAAACTCATCCCAAAAAATTATTTAAATACTCCAGGTGTGATTATTTAGCTTGGGTGGATGTTAGATAATTTTTGTGAATTATTCTGGGTACTTTGGTTTGTGGTGTTCTTCACGTGTTCATCACTGTTCTTGATAAAGAAGACAAACCTATCAACTTTTGATTACCTTTTCAAAAGACAAAAAGTGAAAAAAGGTGTTATTGGCTTTTGATTGGACAACATATTCACTGCACAAAAAGAAATTACAGAAGACTCTGTACCTATCACGTGAGTGTTAGGTGAGTTAGGTGAGATAAGACACAAAAGTCAAAAAGTGTGAAATATAATATTGTTTATTCAATATTAAAAGTGACCTGCAGTAGATTTTCTCTAAGGACAAAAGTTCTACATAGAATCTCTACTTAAGAATTTCTACTTAGAAATTTCGATTTGCCCAGAATTTCTACTTAGAAATTTCGACTTGAACAAAATTTCTACTTAGTGAAATTTCGACTTAGGCAAAAGTTCTATATAGCCTAGTCTTGGGTACTTAGAAATTTTTGGTGACCAAGATTTAAACTTTGATTTATTCTGAGATAATTCGATTTTCTTTTAATTACTATTCAAGTAATAAGAAAAGTTTATTATCTCTACTCTAAATCTACATTAAGATGGCACCTAAAAATCTATTCAAGATTCCAATGTTCAACCGAGATCACTATGAAGAATGGGTGTTAAGAATGAAATTAACCTTGAGTCCGTTAATCCTGAATATCTGGAAGTCCTTAACAAGGGTAAATTTGTTCCAATGGTTGTTGTTCCTGAGCATATGGAAGGAGATGTGATTGTACCACAATGGTTTGAGCCTAAAAAGGCAGCGGACTTTTCAGATGCTGATAAGGAGCAAATAGCTTTCGATACGTCCGTACGACAAACCTTGATGGAATCCCTAGATCATGAAATGTTTAATGTAGTCAAAGGACTAACTACAGCTGAGAAGATTTGGGATAAAATAGAGGTTGTCATGGAAGGTACCGCTGAGGTCAGAAACAACAAAACACTTATACTCAAGATGGAGTATGACACCTTCAGAATTAGAAAATGAGAAAGCAAAAGATGACAGACACTATGTTGGGTTATAGCAGGAATCTCAAGCATTAATGAGGATGCAGCAAAGGAAAGCATTTGTTGGTGAAGTTAAATGCAAGGCTGATTCTATTAGTGACAGTGATGAACCAAATGGATATCTGGCATCAATGACCAACACTGGAGATGAATTACTAAGCACTTCATAGGTACACATTCTAACTAGTATACGTTTATCTAATTCAGAACTGTATGTTTATTAAGTTTTGAAATGTATTATATTCATGACAGCATGTTAGCATCTTAAGACTTAAATGCTTAATTGATTGCTAAGAATAAGATTGCATGCTAAGATTCATGAGTTTAATTAGTACATTTCATACTTGATTTTATATGCAATAAAATGAATATCTAGAAATAGATAGGGTGTTCTAGACGATT
The DNA here is from genome assembly GCA_028671895.1 of Oenanthe sinensis. Classification (NCBI taxonomy): domain Eukaryota; kingdom Viridiplantae; phylum Streptophyta; class Magnoliopsida; order Apiales; family Apiaceae; genus Oenanthe; species Oenanthe sinensis. The sequence continues at coordinate 27,218,518 of CM053799.1, read as the reverse complement.
AGGTGTATCCCCAAACATTTGCTGGAACTTGAGTTAAATCTGATGTGATTTAATACCTCTGCTAATGTTGTGAAAATTGCTAATAGACAAACAGGTCATAGATCAGATATTTTATATTTATTCTTACTTGAAATTGTTTATGTGCTTATTTTTATATGATTTGCTCGCACTCACATAGTTGCACTTAAATGTTATATCATTTCATGTATTGCTTGTTAGGGATAAGATGGTTAAAAGATGGTAGAATTATCTAAGTAGTCAGTATTTCTTATGAATGACTTGTTAAGTGTATGTGCAATTTGATATTGCTCATAATGTTTTATTCAAATATTCTGCATATTCTTAAAATTGTTTATGTGCTTATTTTCACATGATTTGCTCCTACTCACATAGTTGCACTTAAATGTAATATCATTTCATGTATTGCTTGTTAAGGATTAAAAGATGATAGAATTATCTAAGTAGTCAGTAATCTGTAGATTCGAAGCTTAATCTAAAACTGACTTAGGTAATTAGAGATAGTTAAAAACGTTAGACAACGACAGAATGGATTAGACAGAATTAGTAATCTAATTATTAATTCTTCTATCCATGTGCTTTTAGAAGATTAAGTACTGAATTTTCTAATATGCATATTGAAGCTGTTGTTACCTTTGATTATATCTCTAACCCATCTGGACTCAATTGAAGTTGAGTACCAAGAAGCTTAATCATTTGTGATTGCAGAGTATGTTATGAAAGGCAAAAGTTATGTGACTTCGTGACATTTATTGTTCGAGGCATATGATTAAGATTCAAGCTCTACTATCACAGCTGGTTGAGAAAGCCTACCCAATGGTAACCTTTGTAGATGACAGCAAAGGATATACAAGGGATTTGGCTATATTTGGAATTGTCATCAGTGGAAGCATCCTTCTTGTGGAAGAACTTAAGCACTATCTAAAGGGCACTAGGGAATTCTTTGTCAAGGGTCACTACACCATAGATTGCCTATTGCAACAAAAAAAAGGTGTTATATGGCATAAAATTGTTGCCATATACTCTATTGCAATGACTTTTCCAAAAATGGGCGTTAACTTAGGTGGGGTTGCAAATTGACCCCTATAGCAACGAGTTTAGTACCGTATAGCAACGCTTTAATGTCATTGCAATAAGAAGGTACAACAATGTTTTCCTACCTATTGTAACGATTTAAAATCATTGCAGTAGACTAGAAACCTGTTTTGAAACTCTATTTTCTGTTTAGCATTGCAATAGATAGGGAATAACAATGTTTTAGTTGGCAATGGCAATATTTTAGGTGCCAATGGCAATGAATGTATGTTTACCGGTAATTATTTTAGTGAAAAAGCATTGCAAAATATAGGCAATGGTAACATTTTAACTAGCAATGGCAATGCTTTGATAAAAAAAATTGGCATGACCTACTTGTTTCAGAAAGAAGCGACCATTAACATGGTTTTTCATACACCAATTCAATTTCATACACCAATCTAAAAGATTACATAGGTACACATGACCACAAACCCATAGACAATATCAAAAGAATCCCGACAACATCGGTTTACGAACCATTCAACAACTAAAGACTAAATGTAAAATAAAACATCATTAAGATAGAATTCTAGTTACATTCACCACAAGCTTAGACATAAATTAAGTAAATATGCGGTAAGTGGCGCTAGGTCAAGCAGATGCATCTCCATCCGACTTCTCTCCATTCTCGACAGAAATATCACAAAGTTCTTCAACACTGATCTTCAAAATGGGATTGTATTGAGCTATTCTTCCTAGAATTGCTTTCAATCATCAGAGACGAATGCATCCCATTTTGGTACTGGAATGCAATAATTTAATAATTAATAAGTAAGAATCTATGTATGCACAATGTCAGTGTGAGAGGGCAAGAGTGATCTTAAATAATTGAAATTCAACAGCCTTTTTTACCTGATTATTGCAATCCAGCGGCAAGAGTTGGTGAGACCTAAAGTTTTCCTTCCAAGTGTAACAACATTATACTTGTTAATAACACACTAAGAAATATTATGTCAATAGGTAATAAAAACCCAGTCCACCAAAAGCATGTTCGAGGAGCAGAAACCATCAGAAAGTATAGGCACACTAATCACTCTCTCAGCTATTCCAAGCAATACTAATGCGAAAAATATTTCTGAATGATGAGTTCCAGATACAGACTCAAGTTATTGGTAGTGGCATACAATATCCAATTGCGAGAATATCAGTTTACAGACCTGCAGCAACCTTTTAATGCTGAAGATGTTTGGTGCACCCTTAACGGCATGGCCAGGAATAAATGCCCTGGACCGGATGGTTTCACGGTTGAATTTTATATTTCTACCTGGGAGATTTTAGGGACTGAAGTCACTGCAGCTATTCTTTATTTCTTTCAAGCGAAGCATCTCCCTAGAATTATAAATTCTACTGCTATAGCTTTGGTTCCCAAGCAACAGGCAACCACTTTGATGTCTGATTTTCATCCTATTGCATGTTGTAACGTTCTTTATAAGTGCATCACCAAGATGCTTTGTTAGGTCCAATAACATCATAGAAGGGGGGGTTGAATATGATGTGGTAGATTTTTAAATATTAACGCGGAAGTGTTTGTGTTTTTAAATGATATGAACTTGGCAGTAACAAAACACAAAGCTGGGAAATAACAAGTTATTATTAAATCCCTGTGGTGCTACAAATCTAATCAAATGATTAGCTGCAGTGGGTTCAAAACAATATTACAACAAATACAGTTGGGTGAAATAAATGTGTAGCTTTAATGGAGCTTCCCGGCTGTGTTTGTTGAAAGCTTGAAGATGATAACCCATAAAAACAATTGATTTGAACCCATATTTATTTGTAGACTTCTTGGAAATTTTCCCACAAGGCTAAGTCCTGAGTGGCGCCTGCACAGTGGTAGTGGTGTAGGGGCGCCACTTGAAGCTTGTTGCGCCTTTGTCCTGAGTTGCGCCTTGTATATGTGAGTTGCGCCTTGTATATGTGAGTTGCGCCTATACAGTGGTTACCCTGTATAGGCGCAACTCATGCCTTAGAAATTTCTCAGCATGTTGCGCCTTGAATGTGAGTTGCGCCTATACAGCTGATGCACTGTGTAGGCGTCACTCACACACTGTCTTTACTTAGAACAATTGAACAGCTGATTTTACTCTTCTGGCTTAGCTTGATCAACTGATTTTTCTTCTGATTAATTAAGATAATTCTCTTCTTGTTGTGCTGACGCTTAGTGCACTGGTCTGGTTCACAAACGACTAACACTTGAATGAATTTCCTTAATCTCTGTTCTGTTTCAGCTGATAAACCCTGGACTTTTGCATTGCTTCTGATCACTGAAACCCTTTGATAATTACACATGGATCACTGCTCTGTCTTTAGTATGAAGTCTTTTGAACTCTTATTTGTCACTGAGGCTTGAACATGTTAATGAACTTCTCTCCCTGACGTTCAGTAATTCTTCTATCTTGAAGGATCAGCAATGATGAATGTATCTTCTTCTTGATTATGTCCTTCTGGATTTCTATGCTGCATGTTAGTATTATTTATTTGTCTTTTGTTCTTGGTTGAGTTATTGATATCACTATTACATACTACGTTACATTATGCTTTACAATCTCCCCCTATTTGATTGTGAGAGATCGACAAGCAAATCCTGTGAGAGGATAACTCAACTGATACTTACAAGAAAAAGTAAAGTACAGAAAGACAGTAAATAATATTAAATACATTCTGGATTAGATATTACATTTCCAGATTTCTTTGTGTACATAAGAAGTTTGTTCCTCTAGCCTGAACAGATAAATCTATGATCTTCTTCTTCTTTGTACTAGGTCCTGTCTTTGCTTAGACCTCGTTTCAGAGTAATGCTTCCTCAGCTCCTCTTCTTTTTCCTCTAACCTTGCCTTCACTAAATCTCTTGCTTCTACCTCAAGAGTGTTGACCGGAGGTGGATCTTCTAGCTTCTTTAGGATCTCAGTAAGAAACGCCGTTGAATTCATTTTGGAGATTGACTCGAAGGCCAGAGATTGTCTCTTTGTAAACACGAACACTGTTATCCTTTTCGGAAAGCCTTTTACTCTGTCAGTGTCGTGCATTGACTCTTCTGCCAGTTTCTCCCTTAGTGTATCTTCGATTATTCTCAAAGCCTTCTTGTCTGACTTGACAGTGGATCTTTTTACCCTTGAGAAGACTTTTCGAATAACCTCAGAGTTGTTTCTCTTGAGCTTTGTCAATTCTTTCCTCTTGATCACACCATCCCTCTTGAGTAGTAAGCATTTTATTCCATTTGAATCAGTGTGAGTGCAAGGTTCAGAGTCTGGAATGGATTCGAGTACTTCTGTGCCGTCATCTTTTCTAACAAACACTGGATCTTGGTAGTATCTGGACGTTTCCAAAAGATATCTCCCTGAAGTTTGAATTGCTCTGTTCAGCCTGAATGCATAGATCAACTCAGCAGCATTAAGGTCTTCTGCAGTTCTGTTCTTCTTACTCCTAAGTTTTCCCTCTACATACTGCATGAACAGGAGATGGCTTGAGTCCAAACACTCGTCTGACAAAGTTAAGTTGTGAAGAGTTGTTGCTTTGTAGTACTTGACAACCGGAGGCTTTTCAAATGCTTCGACACCGATCTCCATTATCTTCTTTTCAATCAGATCTCTCAGTATCTCATTTGGTTTGTGCCCTCCAAAGATGACTTTCCTCTTCAGCACATACAGCTCCACTATATTCATCTTTTCAAAGCTCTTTGTCGACAGAACCCTCGACCCCAGTGATGTAGTATTTATGTGCATCTTCCAGCCATTTTTAAGTGTACTGACTGACACACTTGAAATTTCCTCGGACAGCATTGAGTAGAATTCATGAACATCTTCAAATTTGTCCTTCATGGTTCTGAAGAGATCAAGGACTTCTCTGTCTTTCTTATTAGAAAGGGATAGCTCCTTCTTCTTGAGCAAGTTCCTTGCTTCATCCCAATCAGGACCAACTTTTGCTTCTATGTCCTTCATTCTTTTCCTCCTTTCAATAGCTTGTTGTACTCTCTTCCATTTTCTCTTCATTAAGTCCTGAGCCTTGGATACACCTTTAGTAATAACTTCATCTACACCAACTAGAAGACAGTCATTATCGAAGGCATATTCTTCAGCAAACTCTTCTTCGATATCTATCCCTTCAGCCTGTATTGTCTTCTCTATCTCAGTTTCAGTAGGAATATCCATTGGCACATAGGGTTCAAAGATTTCTCCTTCTTCAAGTTGCCTCGCTCCAGGCCTGTAGAAGAAATCCATCTCCCCTTGAGCTGTATACTCCATTATCATTGCAGCTCCAACTTCTTTTTCTTGTTCTATTCTCTCCCCCTCAGTTGGGTTATCCTCCCTTCTGATCGGAATGATCTGAGTTGTTGAAGTTGGCTGAGTAGAGACAGAAGCTTTTTGAGCCAGCAGCTGTTGGACTAGATCTTTCAATTCCCTCATTTCAGCTCGCTGCTGCTCTTGCACTTCCAAGATCTTGCTCAAAGAATGGTGAATTTCAGTAACCTGGGCCTCCAGATTTAGAATCCTTTGGCTATGTGCAGTGTGTGTATTGTGTGGGGTGTATATTTGGTCAGTGGGTGTCTCACTCCTCACTGGAACTGTTTGAGCACGACCCTCAATACTCACACTCGGCTGTTCGGGGTCAAGGAATTGAAGATCACTCAGGTTAAGTGTTTCACTCATTAAAGCATCCGAGTCTTCAACACCTACAAAGAAATCCCTATCCCTTCTATGGGTAGGTTGCCTCTCCTCCTGACCGCTTTGGGTGGGGAGAACTCTTTTTTCAGGAACTGGGGGATTTAGACCCAGTGTGGTAACCACTATTGATTCTGTAATGATTGTCAAATAGTAAGAATCAGTGATGCCAGCTGAAGCCAATGAAGGCATTACCTATTCAGAGACACCCTGAACAGGTTCTACTACCGAAGCAGCAGATACTCTATTAATAGAGTCCACATCCCTTCTATGGGTGTGTTGTCCCTCCACCTGACCTGTGAAGGTGGGGAGGACCTCCGTTGTAGGAGCTAGACTTGGAATTTCCAGGGGGGTCACCACCTCAGGCAATGTAATGTGTGACAAGTAAGAGCCTGTGATGCCCCGCAAAGCCTGTGAAGGCATTTCCACTTGAAGTGGTGGTGCTGTTGACACAGCTTCTTCTTGAATGGAGACCTCTTCCCTTCTATGGGAGAGTTTCCTTTCCACTTCACCCACTTGGGGAGGGAAAACATCCTGAATAGGATCTGGAGATGTTAAGTCCAGGGGGGTCACCACATTTGACAATGTAATGAGTGGCTCTTGAGAGTCAGTGATGCCCCCTACTGTCTGTGAAGACAGGTTCTGAATTGGATCAACCAAAACAGTACTAGCTACTGAAGTAACGGATGTTGCAACCTCTGTTTCTCTTTCCGGACCTTTGAGGATTTTATCAATTTCAGAATTAAGGTCACGAAGAAAGAGAAAAGTTTCAAAGATTGGAGAATCAGGTTCCTGGTTCACAGTTGCCTTTGGTTTAAAATTCATTTTACGACGTTTTTGAGAAGGCAGAGCTGTAGGGGATATTTGAAAAGTTTCCTGATCCGATAGAGAAACAGTCTTATCATCTACGTCAAGGGTTCTTTTTCTGGTTAGAGGAGATGAAGGAACTGTTTGTTGTTCTCAGGCAGTGGTTAGAACTGGTGGGTTGCCAAGTTCATTGCCAGCTTCGATGGCCACTGAGGGCTCAAGTGTGTGCATTGCCGTTTGAGGCACAGTTAGAGGTGTGGTTTCATTTTCATCAGAAAGAAAAGAAGAGAGATCAAAGTAGAGAAGTGAACCTTCATCCATAGCTTCATCAGACATACTGGGAATGTATACATCCGTAGTCTGTGGTTCTTCTTCTGCCACTGTCTCAACCACCATCTCCTCTGTTGGATTTTTAGGGGTGTTCCTTTGTTCTGCGTCAGGAACAGGTTCTTGCTCAGTCTCAGAACCAGCTTCTTCCATCACTTCATCTGCACTATCAGTGCCTGGTTCTGCTTCCACTTCTTCTTCTTCTGAGCTTCCAGAGCTGCCTGAGGTTTCAGCTTCACTGACCTCTTCAGGGATTGATGCTTCTTCTTCTAGATCTTCTTCATTTACCTGTCTAAGAAGAGCAAGAAAATCCCTTATAGGTTCAGTCATAGGTGCAGGAGCAAACATATTGGGATAGTCAGTCTCAGTGTTGAGCAGCACCAATGCTCTTAACTGCAGAGAGGGTGACTCATCCATTTGACTGTTCTGAAACATCCGTAGTTGATCATCTTCCAGAACCTCATTCAGCACCAGCTGCATGAATCTTGGATACAGGCAGAAGTTTTCCATTTTGGCCTGGTTCTTAAAGATCTCAGCCATGATCAACTTTCCAAAGTTAATTCTAGTGCCTGTAGCCACTGCATATCCTATCACCTTATTGAACTGTGTGATCCCATGGAAGCCACCTGTCTTGGGTGCAAAGGCATGAGATAGAATATTGAAGAACAGGTTCCATTCCTTGGGAAGGTGATTTTTGTATATCTTCCTTAGAAGATTGGAGTTTTCTTTGGTGCAGTGGATGAACAGAAAGAAGTTGTCCAGATCTTCCTGGGATGGATCTTCCTCAAAATTTTCAGTAGGCAGATGCAGTGCTCTGTTGATGTCAGCTTCTGTGATCTGCACCCTCTGTTTTTGAATTTTGAAAGAGAAGCTTAAAATCCCATCTGCAGAAGTATCTAGGGCAGACCTGTAGACCTGTCTCAATAAATTTCTATTTAAAGGAAGAACAGTTGTTAGTGCGTATCGGACTAAAGAATCTTCATTTAAAAACCTAGCCCAGTTACCCAACTCCCCTGCCTCAGTCCAATCATCTACTAAAATTGATAGATAATTAGTCTTCTTAATCTCAAAATGACCTGCCATTTAGATTAAATGGAAGATAATTTTTATGAATTAAAAATTACTAATTAAAAATCAAAAATTTTAGTAAAATATGAACTAAAACCCTAATTTTAAAAATTACTTGGATTTTCTTAAAATTAAAATATACTAAACTCCTAGTAATTTTTAGCACACTTAAATTTTATTAAAATTTTTAATCGAATTTAACAGTTAAAAGCAGTGACCAAACTGTTCAAAATATGACAAAATGTGATTTTTAAAGACTTAACCAAATTAAGTGAAACCTATTGCAAATTAAAGCTGAGTTCAAGGTAGTCACAAAACTGATTTTAGTTTTCAAAATGGACAAGAATTGGTCAAGATATGGTCGATTAAAAAACTAGATCTGAGTATTTTGTTCGTGTTGCGCTTCAACTGTGTATAACACTGTAAGTAACAAAAAGACAACAACAAAATCTAACTCAGCTATTTATAGGCGCAGCTCAGAAAATAACAATTTTGTTTTTGTGCTGAGTGGCGCTTGTACAGTGGTTACACTGTGTAGGCGCCACTCAACTAGCTGTCGCCACTTAGAATGAAAAATTTGCTAAGTAATTGTGAGTGGCGCCTATACAGTGGTTACACTGTATTGGCGCCACTTAGAATTAAAATCTAACTTAGCCAATTTTCTCATATCAACACTTGTGTTGCGCCTATACAGTGAATGCACTGTATTGGCGCCACACAGGTTGAGTTAGCAACAAAGTTTAGGTGATGAGTTGCGCCTATACAGTGAATGCACTGTATTGGCGCCACTCAACACTTGAGGCGCCACTTGAAATTTTTCAAGAAAAATACTAAGTACTAGAGAATGAGTTGCGCTTATACAGTGAGTATGCTGTATAGGCGCCACTCAGTACTTAGACAGTTTTTTTTCAAGTGGTTCCAAATTTTGTTACTAAACAACAATAATATTCATGAATAATTCGTATAATTAATCAATTAATAATAAATTACTCACAAATATTATTTTCACAAAATATTCATAAATAACAATAATAACATTAATTGTTAAAATTATTATTATAAATAAATTATGCTTCTAATTATTTTACTTTTATTTTAAAAAAGAGAATAAATATAAATATTCATTCTTTTTATTTAAAATAATTTCAAATAATATCTAAATAAATAAGTGCCAAGAATTTATCATTTAAATACAAACACTTAAATATTTTCTAAGATCAAAAATTAAATAAATACCAGATTAATAAATTAAACAGGCATGCACAAGGTATTTATCCAAATTTTAATCTTAACAGCTGGAAAATAATTTTTGGTAGATAAATTCACAAGTTCTAAAAATATTGAAATTAATCAACTAGTGAATTTATCAGCTTCAAATTGCAGTTTTAGATTACCAACTTGTTAGTCAGTAGAATTTAACATCCCAAGTTCACAAACCAGTCTAGTGAAAGTAATTTCATCTAGTGGCTTAGTGAAGATGTCTGCAATTTGTTGCTCAGTAGGTACAAAATGTAACTCTACAGTACCATTCATGACATGCTCTCGAATGAAATGATACCTGATATCAATGTGCTTGGTCCTTGAATGTTGAACAGGATTGTTTGTGATGGCTATGTCACTTGTGTTGTCACAGAAAATTGGAATTTTGCTCAGCAACAGTCCATAGTCCTAAAGTTGGTTCCTTATCCACAGAATTTGTGCACAGCAACTCCCAGCGACAACATACTTAGCTTGAGCTATTGACATAGCAACTGAGTGCTGCTTCTTGCTATACCAGGACACCAATCTTCTACCAAGGAATTGACAACTCCCTGATGTACTCTTTCAATCAATCCTACACCCTGCATAATCAGAATCTGTATAGCCAACAAGGTCAAAACCTGTATCTTTAGGGTACCAAATTCCAAGATTCAGACTTCCCTTAAGATACCTAAAAATCCGTTTAACAGCTATAAGATGTGATTCTTTAGGATCTGATTGAAACCTAGCACACAAGCATGTAGAGAACATAATATCTGGCCTACTTGCAGTAAGGTAAAGTAATGAGCCGATCATACCTCTATAGCTTGTGATGTCTACCCTCTTACCAGGCTCATCTTTATCAAGCTTAGTGGCAGTTGCCATTGGGGTTTTGGCTGTTGATGCATCTTCAAGACCATATTTCTTCAATAATTCTTTGATGTACTTGGTCTGGCAAATGAAGATTTCATCTTTCCTCTGACTTACTTGGAGTCCAAGAAAATAGTTCAGCTCTCCCATCATGCTCATTTCATACCTACTCTGCATTAACTTAGCAAATCTACTACACAATTGATCTTTAGTAGAACCAAATATAATGTCATCCACATATACTTGTACTAATATCATATCATTTTTATGCATTTTATGGAATAGAGTCTTATCTATGACACCTCTAGTAAAACCATTTTCAAGTAAGAATATAGATAGAGTGTCATACCATGTTCGAGGTGCTTGCTTCAGGCCATAGAGTGCTTTGAAGAGAAAGTATACAAAGTCTGCAAATTCTGGATCTTCAAACCCTGGGGGTTGTTCCACATACACTTCTTCTTCCAGCTCTCCATTCAGGAATGCACTCTTCACATCCATTTGATATACCTTGAAGTTGGAATGTGCTGCAAATGCCAAGAACATCCTAATAGCTTCAAGCCTTGCCACTGATGCATATGTTTCATCAAAATCTATTCCTTCCTCTTGAGAGTAACCTTTAGCAACCAGTCTGGCTTTGTTCCTCGTAACAATGCCATCTTCATCCAGCTTATTTCTGAATACCCATTTTGTGCCAATTACAGACTTGTTCTTTGGCCTGGGTACCAGCTTCCAAACCTTTTGTCTCTCAAATTGATTGAGTTCTTCTTGCATAGCTAGAACCCAATCTGGATCTTCTAGTGCTTCTTCCACTTTCTTTGGTTCTATTTCAGAGAGAAAACCAGAGAATAAACATTCATTTTGGGAAGCACGTCTTGTTTGACCTCCAGCATCTGGATTTCCAAGAATCAACTCAAAGGGGTAATCTCTACTCCACACCCTATGTCTAGGCAGATTTGCCCTAGATGATTCAGCCTGATTTTCATTGTTGTGCTGGGTCCTGGTTGTAGATCCATCAGTTGCTCCCCCTGAACTGTTGCTAGGATGAGAATGAGATTCTCTGCCACTACTAGTAGTTTCTGTGAATCTTCCACTGTTTCCACTACTAGGGTCAGAATCATCATTGTTGTTATTCTCATTTGGAGCTTGAATTTCTGTTACAGCTTCAGATTCTACTTCACCTTCATCTGAGTTCAAATTTTCAAACTGCAGAGTTTCAGTGTCGTCTGTTCTTTGTAGACTTGGGAGCTTGAGATTATCGAAAGTTACATTCATGCTTTCAATGACCTTTTTGTGTTCAATCACATAAACCCTGTACGCCTTAGATTCCATTGAGTAGCCAAGAAATATGCCTTCATGAGCCTTGGATTCGAACTTTCCTAGATGCTCATCATCTTTCAATACAAAGCACTTTGCTCCAAAGACATGAAAGTATTTCAGTGTTGGTTTCTTGTTTGCCATTACCTCATAAGGAGTCTTGTCATGTTCTTTATTAATCAGGGTTCGATTTTGAGTGTAGCAAGCTATGTTGACTGCTTCAGCCCAGAAGTATAGGGGTAACTTTGCTTCATTCAGCATTGTTCTTGCTGCTTCAACCAAAGTCCTGTTCTTCCTTTCTACCACTCCATTTTGTTGTCGAGTCCTGGGCGCTGAGAATTGTCTTGATATCCCTTTTTGCACGCAGAATTCATTCAGAGTTACATTCTTAAATTCTGTTCCATTGTCAGACCTAATTTTCCTGACAGGCAGACCAGCTTCCAACTCAATTTTCTTTATGTGATCGATGATTATTTGAGGGGCTTCATCCTTTGTGGCTAGAAACAACACCCACGTGTACTTGGAGTAGTCGTCAACAATTACAAGTGCATATCTCTTCCTTGACATAGACATGACGTTGACTGGACCAAATAAATCCATATGCAGTGGTTCAGTGATGTCGTTTGAGTCTTTGCTTCGGTGATATGCTTTCTTTGACTTTCCCTTTTCACATGCTTCGCATAACCCTTCTTGACAGAATTCCATCTCGGGCAGTCCTCGAACCAATTCCCTCTTTACTAAAGAGTTCATTGTTTTGAAGTTGAGGTGTGAGAGTTTCTTGTGCCACAACCAACTATCCTCTACTGAGGCTTTGCTATAAAAACATTGTACTTCGCCTTTGCTTGCAGAGACTAAGTCAGCAACAAAGAGGTTCCCCTTTCTCACTCCCTGAAGAGCAAGCTTCGTATCTTTCCTACTTTGGATAACACATCTTTCTTTCTCAAATGTTACTTTGTATCCCTTGTCAGTGAACTGACTGATACTCAGAAGATTGTGCTTAAGTCCATCCACAATAGAGATATTTTCAAAGATAACATTCCCGATTACTAGATTGCCATATCCCGTTGTGAATCCCTTGCTGTTATCTCCAAAGGTCACTACCGGGCCAGCTTTCTCAACCACATCTGTTAGCAGGGCTTTATCTCCAGTCATGTGCCTAGAACATCCGCTTTCAAGTATCCACATGACACGCTTGTTCTTCACTGTACCCTGCATCCACAGATTGATTACTTTTTCTTTGGCACCCAAATTTGATTGGGTCCAAGAGGCTTAGATAAGTAAAAAGATTTAGCTACAGAAATTTTCTGGTCCTTATCTTTCTCATCGACTGCACCCTTGCCCTTTGGTTTAGCCTTGACAGCAGTGTCTTTAGGCTTAGGGGCAGGGGTTTCCTTCTTAACTTTAGGAGGACTGGCAGTCTTTGCCCTAACATGCTTTCTAGTCATGTTCACATCTGTGTTCATGCAAGTACTTGATGATGAATTCATTAAGTTTATGTATGCAGACATGATATTGAAAGCACATGGCATGCATCCTACTTTACCGCATGGTTGATGAGGAAAAGACATGGCAGGCATAGCAGGCATACTAGAAGTTTCTGTTTTAACTACTTTTACCTTATTGCAAGCATGCGTAAAATGACCAGTAGAATTGCAATTATTACAAACTTTTCTAGCATTGTTAGCACCTACTTTACCATTTCTGTTAGCTTTCTTGTTTTCATTTTTATTGCCTTTTTCAATTTTAACCTGTTTCTTAGGTTCTTCAATCTTGACAGATTTCTTAGGCAATTTCTTCTTATCTACAACCTTTTCCTTTTTCTCCTCAGCAAGGAGTTCTTCTTTCATTAAGAGTTCATCTTCATTAAGGGGTTCTATGACAAACTTCTTATAAAGGGGCTTAGCTACATCCTTCAATACATATGGAAGCTTCATAGGACTTTCCTCAGCAATAGATTCTACATGCATTTTTCCAGCTTTCTTATCATAGTCAAAACCTATTCCTGTTTTCTGACCTATGACTTGTTTAATACTGCTTAGCTTTTGGGTACTCATGGCTATTAAAAATTTTAAATCTTAAGAAATATTTAATTTCTCAAAAATTAAAATCAATTTAAATAAAAATTAAATATTGAGAATTTAATTTTAATTCGAATTCTTGATGATTGATAGCTTTTTTGTAAAAAAAAAATTAGTGAATTAAAAATCAAGGAAAAATTCGAAATTGAATTATCTTTAAAAATAAAAGAAAATTCAAGATAAATTTTTCTAGATCTAGAAATCCACTTTTTAGAAAAACTATTTTTTTTTTGGATCTTGATTTGTAAAGTCAATCAACAAGCTCTGATACCAATTGTTAGGTCCAATAACATCATAGAAGGGGGGGTTGAATATGATGTGGTAGATTTTTAAATATTAATGCGGAAGTGTTTGTGTTTTTGAATGATATGAACTTGGCAGTAACAAAAGACAAAGCTGGGAAATAACAAGTAATTATTAAATCCCTGTGGTGCTACAAATCTAATCAAATGATTAGCTGCAGTGGGTTCAAAACAATATTACAACAAATACAGTTGGGTGAAATAAATGTGTAGCTTTAATGGAGCTTCCCGGCTGTGTTTGTTGAAAGCTTGAAGATGATAACCCATAAAAACAATTGATTTGAACCCATATTTATTTGTAGACTTCTTGGAAATTTTTCCACAAGGCTAAGTCCTGAGTGGCGCCTGCTGAAAGTGTTTGTCCTAAATCCAATCATGTATGATGAGTTAGGAAGAACTTTCTTGTATTCTTATTTGATTTCATTAATATTAATAAAAGACTTATTTGTTTTATTACGGGCTTTATCTGTTTAAAGTGTCTTAAATAAGATGTTCCATAGTTTAGAGTGAAGCTTCTAGAATTATAATGAGATTATAATAGTGAGATCTAGAAGATGATGACTCTTGACTTAAACAGTTCCTGATCATAGGATAACTAATTGGAAGTTAGTGAATCCGCAAAGATTGGTACATACTATGCTTGCTCCTTTAAGGAGGATGTCTGTTCTCATAGGCATTTGTGTGGTGACACTATAGCTAGTATGTAGGTGCTTATTAAGAAATAAGTTCACTGAACGTGACTCGATAAATTGAACAACTAATGGAGTTTACTCATGTGTCAATAGTTGTTCACTAAGTGATAGTTGTGCAAGTATCCTTAGATTTGAGATCGTTAAAGTTATCTTGTATATAATGAACTATGTTTTGGTTTAGTCCTTAGTCTCAAGGATATCCATTAGGTCTATTCCGGGCATAGGGATTTGTGTATGAAGATAGTTAACGTCAATAGAGGATCCACCCCTTCCAGTATGGGAAGAGAATATCCTATGTTATTCTTAGTATGCGAGTTCTGGAATCTCTGGCCAGAGTGAATGAAATTAGAAAGGAGTTTCTAATTTATATTAATATGAACGTTGCACTATGAATAAGAAAACATATGATTAAATTTAATAGGCTTGACACGAGTTCCATGCCTTGTATTTAATCGGGATATTGTAGGGTGGAAGGAATTGATTGTGCGGTAACTAGTCACTGACAGGTTCTTGGCAGTGAATTCATATTATCCGGATAGTCGCGATATGTTGAGAAGCATCACTCACGATGTAGAATAAATATAATTAATCAGTTAATTATATTTAATGAATTATTAGAATTCATATAAATAATAAATAAAAAGTTTATTATTATTTATTTCTACTACCGGCTTAATATTGAACCTACATGGTCACACCATAAAAGAATATTTTCTTTGATGAAAAAGATTTAAATTATGAGAGAGAGAATTATTTTCTAAATAGTTTAGAAAAGGAAATAATTATTAAAATAGTTTTTAATTATTATTAAAGCATTTTATTATAATATGGGGTTTAATATAATAATATATATTGATATATTATTTATAAGAAAAACCCTAGGATAGTCCTATAAATAGAATGAGATGCATCATTCTAAGGACACACTTCTAGGTTTTGGAGAAAACACAAGCCTCCATCTCTCTCTCTCTTTTCTCTCTAAAAGGGTTTTAGAAATTATTTGAAGATCTTCATCAAAGGAAGAATTCTTGGTGGATACAGGTAGAGTACTTCACACTCTGAGAAGTAGCTGCTAGGATCTCTTGTTCACACACTTGGATCGCTTTAAAGGTAAGGTTTCGATTCCATCTCGGTTTTATATGACTATATGCGATCGTATATATGGGTTTACGGAAAAAATTATAATATCACGCTTCCGTACCTCCGTAAATTCCTTTCAATGGCATCAGAGCTAGGTTATGCATATAGAGATTCATGTAAAAAAAATTCAGATTTTTTGGAGCATGTATGGATTTATTATGATTTTTGCAAGTTTATTTAGATTTAATTATGAATTAAATTCGAAATATTTTTGCATGAGATTTTGACCACTGATCTGGATTCTACAAGTGTTGTGGATCATCTGGGTATTTTTTTTCATAATTTTCTGATGTATAGATTATTTGTTATGAATTTTTTAAAATTGTTCTAATTAAAATTCATGTAATAATTATGCATGTTGAAATATATGGATTAATATTTGTACTAGGACCCTTGGCTGATCTGATTATTTTAATCTGCTGTTGGATATCAAAAATGATGTTTTTATGTTTTTTTATTAATTTATTAATTAATAGTTAATTAATTTATTAATATTAAAATATAGAGATATTAATAATAGTTATTATAATAGTTAATATATATAAACGGTTATATAAAGAAACGGCTGACTGAAGTGGAAGCAGGCCGTTTTTCCTCTTTGCCAGCCGCGGTCACGCGCGCGTGGCACACAGACAAAGATATGCGGTGTTGCGCATTAAAGGAATGCGCAACAGGGTATGTTACGAATTTATGAAATGCGTTACATCCGGTAACGCAGACGGCTCAGCCGTTACACGGGAAAATTGGCTTTAAATGGCTGTAACGCGTGTGATAAATGCGTTACACCCCTCCTGTCCACATTAAATTTGATTTTTTTGGAGTTCCGTAACTCCGATTTGGGCGTGCAATATATCGTTGGATTCGTTTTTCCGAGACGGATTTAATGGAGTGGTCAAATAATTTTAATATAAAAGTTTTGAACTGTCCATATTCCCTAAAGTGTTTTAAAGCATGTATTAATTGTTTTAATTGTTTTTTTTTACTATAATAAATCCATACATCATTATATCATTGTATGACATGATATTTCTTGCATGCTTACTTGTTTATTTAATTTTATATATGAGATATATGCCTAGATTTACCATGCGATGATAGATTTAGGTGAACCTAAATCAACATAAGGCGTGCTCTAGAAAATCTAGAATAGGAATCGTTTCTTGCCCTAACAATAATATTATATATATACAATCATGAGATTCTTGTGTTTGCGAAACACGTAATTAAATATGAATTTTCAATATTGAGAGAAAGGATGATTCTGTCTAAGAAAGGGGTATTAAGTGACGCCTCTTGACAATGCTCCCCCCGATCTGGGAATTATCCGATTATCGATTATTGATTTGAAATATTTAATTTAAAAGGAAGAATCTCTTTATAATATGATTATGATTGTTAAATAATATTGTTGATAATTATTTATTTATGAAATAAATAATCAGTTAACAAATTTTATTAATTGATTAAATAAGATTTATTCGATTATAAAATAGTTAAGATGTGATCTTATTATTATTAATTATTGATTTAATTTAAGAAATTAAATTAAGGGAGATATTTATTTTCTAAAAAGGTTTAGAAATAGTATTAATAATTAAAAGAGTTTTGATTATTAGTTAATTATTTGGTTAGTAATTGTAATACTTTATAGAAAACATTAGTTGTTATCTGTGTCTATAAAATATGTGTAATTATAAACCTTATAATAAAAATCCCTCTTAATTAAAAATAATATCAAGTAGTAATTGGCCAATGACACAACGGGCTTGTGTCGGTCATAGCCTTCCAACATGATAGAAAGTAGTTCTTATTTTTGAATCATTGTCGTTTCGTGCTACAGCCGAGGGCTTTGATTTCGAAATAAGAAATACTTGTCTATTACATAGAGATGTATACAATGAGTTAGAATCTAATAGTCGTTACGTGCCACAGCCGTGGGCAGTTGGAGACTGATTCAGTTGTATGAAATGTTGGGTTAGACTTGACTTAGAATATTGAGTTTGTCGTGCCGCAGCCGTGACTCAATTATTCAAGAGGCTAAAGTTTTAATTAGGGAATGACATGAGATGTTATTGACAAGAGTTGTCTGCCTACTGAACATCACATGGCGTTTCGTGCTACAGCCGAGGTTGTGTGATGGAATGTAGGATCCCTATTCCCACTAGCATTATGAATGCTTAAATTTTTCACTTAGAGGGTTGTATAAATTAGATAAACTAAGGGGAGCCACTTATGAATAAAGACCCGATTCATATAGTTTTTTAATAATGAAATTGATTATTTGCTAAGTGTTGTTATGTGTTTGTCATTTACAGATTTTAGATATACATCATGTCTTCTGCACTATCACTACGAAGCATACTAGATGCTCACAAGTTGACTGGTCCAAACTTTGCTGATTGGCTTCGAAACCTGAGAATTGTTCTTAGGGCTGAGAAGTTGGACTATGTGCTGAACTCACCAGTACCCGATGCTCCTGCCGAAGATGCTCATGATGATGAGCATGTAACTTACAGGAAGTGGATGGATGAAGCAAATGTTGCTCAGTGCATCATGCTGGCATCTATGAACTCTGAGCTGCAAAAACAGCATGAGAACATGGATGCTCATACCATTCTAGTACGCCTACAAGAGTTGTATGATGTACAAAGCAGGACTGCTCGATATGAGATATCGAGGGAGCTATTCCGTTGTAGAATGGCGGAGGGATCATCTGTGAATGATCATGTGCTTAAGATAATCAATCTGATTGAGCGTCTTGGGCAACTTGGTTTTGTCATGGATGGGGAGTTGAGCCAAGACTTGGTCTTGCAATCACTCCCAGATTCGTTCTCGCAGTTTGTTGTGAACTTTCACATGAACAAATTGGATGTCAGCCTGCCTGAACTCCATAACATGTTGAAGACTGCTGAGTCGAACTTTCCCTCTAAGAAAGGTTCTGTTTTTCTGATTGGTGGTAGATCCACTTCCAAGAAAAGGAAGTGGAATCCTCCCAAGAAGAAGAAAGTAGGTGAGAAGAAGCCAGTTCCACCAAAAGCTGAAGACCCCAAAAGCAAAGCTGTTTGCTTTCACTGTAACAAGGTGGGGCACTGGAAGAGGAACTGTAAGGTTTACCTTGCAGAACTGAAGAAGAAGAAGGGTAGTGAGACTGCCGCTTCTGGCTCAGGTATGTTTATGATTGAAGTAAACATGTCACTAAATCAAATTTCTACTTGGGTATTAGATACCGCCTGTGGTTCTCACATTTGCAATTCATTGCAGGGACTAAGGGATAGTAGGACTCTTGAGGAAGAGGAGGTTATTCTGCGGATGGGCAATGGAGCAAGAGTTGCTGCTGTATCTGTAGGATTATTTGATTTACATATGCCTACGGGCAAGACTATTGTTTTAAATAATTGTTATTTTATTCCCTCGATTGTGAGGAATATTATTTCTATTCCCATGTTAGACAAAGCTGGATTTTCGTTTATTATTAAGAATAATGAATGTTCAATTCTTAGAGATAATGTTCTTTATGGTAGTGGTATTTTGAATAATGGTCTGTATGTATGTGACGTAGAGCATAGTTTACTACAAGTTGAACATACTAATAAAAGGAAAAAGGATGATGAAAATCTCACATATTTATGGCACTGCAGACTTGGTCATATTAGTGAAAATAGACTACGGACATTGCACAAGGAAGGGTTACTTGAACCTTTTGATTTTGAATCATATCCTACATGTGAGTCTTGTCTATTGGGAAAAATGACCAAATCTCCATTTAGTGGACATGGAGAAAGGGCTGCAGATTTGCTAGGATTGGTACACACAGATGTATGTGGACCGATGTCTACGCAAGCCATGGGTGGTTTTTCGTACTTCATTACTTTCACAGATGATCGATCTAGATTCGGATATGTGTATTTGATGAAACACAAATCTGAAGCCTTTGAAAAGTTCAAAGAATATAAGTATGAAGTAGAGAAACAAACCAAACATAGTATTAAAACCCTTCGATCAGATCGAGGTGGTGAATACTTGAATGGAGAGTTTCTAGATTATCTCAAAGAAAATGGTATAGTCTCTCAATGGACTCCTCCATATACTCCACAGTTAAATGGAGTATCAGAAAGGAGAAATCGAACTTTGTTAGACATGGTTCGATCCATAATGAGCTATGCAGATCTTCCAGTATTCCTATGGGGTTATGCATTGGAAACCTCAGCATATTTACTGAATAAGGTGCCTTCCAAATCTGTTCCTCAAACTCCGTATGAGATATGGAAAGAAAGGAAACCGAGTCTTAAACACGTTAAGATATGGGGATGTCCAGCTTATGTCAAGAAAGTTGACCCTGATAAACTGGAATCTCGATCTGTAAAATGTAGATTTGTGGGATATCCTAAAGAGACTTTAGGGTATTACTTTTACACCGATCATAGGGTGTTTGTCTCCAGACATGCTACCTTCTTGAAAAAACAGTTTATCCTTGAAGGAAACAGTGGGAGCAAAATAGAACTTAATGAAGTTCAAGAAACACAAACTACTACAGTTCAAGAGGAAACACCTGTTCAGACTGAACAACCTTCTGTGGAACAGCCCATTCGTAGGTCAGAGAGAGTGTCTCGCCAACCTGAGAGGTATTATGGCCTTGTCATTGAGAATGACAATGAGTTAACAATCGTTAATGATGACGACCCAATGACCTATAATGAGGCTATAAGTAGTATTGACTCAGAGAAATGGCTAAGTGCCATGAAATCTGAAATGGATTCTATGTATACCAACCAAGTATGGACTTTGGTTGAAGCACCCAAGGATGTGAAACCTGTAGGGTGCAAATGGATATACAAAAGAAAGATTGGAGCGGAAGGCCAGGTGGAGACCTATAAGGCCAGGCTCGTGGCAAAAGGATTCAAACAAAGGCAAGGGATTGACTTTGATGAAACTTTTTCGCCTGTAGCCCTGCTTAAATCAATTCGGATTTTGCTTGCGATTGCAGCTTACTATGACTATGAGATCTGGCAAATGGACGTGAAAACAGCCTTCCTCAATGGGAAACTTGAAGAGAAAGCGTATATGACACAGCCAGAGGGTTTTATTTCCAAAGGGAATGAACACCTAGTGTGCAAGCTGCTACGAACCATATATGGATTGAGGCAAGCTTCTCGTAGATGGAACATCCGTTTTGATGAGACAATCAAAGAGTTTGGTTTTATCAAAAACATAGATGAACCATGTATCTACAAGAAGGTTAGTGGGAGCGCGGTAACATTTCTTGTGTTGTATGTGGATGACATACTTCTTATAGGAAATGATATACCGATGCTTCAATCAGTCAAAGTGTGGCTATCAAAGAACTTCACTATGAAGGACTTGGGAGAAGCATCCTACATTCTCGGTATAAAGATCTATAGAGATAGATCTAGAAGAATGATAGGTCTTACCCAGGGTACATACATCGAGAAAGTGCTTAAAAGATTTAGCATGGAAAACTCCAAGAGAGGTCTCATGCCGATGAGCCATGGAGTGTCCCTTTCCGAGAAAATGTCTCCTAAGACAGCTGAGGAAAGAGAGCGTATGAGTAAGATTCCTTATGCTTCAGCAATAGGATCTATCATGTACGCGATGATATGTACTAGGCCTGATGTTGCTCATTCAATCAGTGTGACGAGCAGATATCAGTCCGATCCAGGTGAAGAACACTGGAAAGCAGTAAAGAACATCCTTAAGTACTTGCGAAGGACTACGGATATTTTTCTTGTTTTTGGTGGTTCTGAATTGATAATAGAAGGTTATACCGACTCTAGTTTTCAATCAGAATGTGATGATAGCAAATCTATGTCAGGGTACGTGTTTACTCTGAATGGTGGTGCGATTAGTTGGAAGAGTTCCAAACAGTCTACAACGGCTGACTCCACAGCGGAAGCAGAGTATATAGCTGCAAGTGAGGCTGCGAAAGAAGCCGTTTGGATGAGGAAATTTGTTTCTGAGTTGGGAGTTGTTCCTAGTGTTGAGGAGCCTATTGTATTGTATTGTGATAACAATGCAGCAATAGCACAAGCCAAGGAACCTAGGTCTCATAAAAATTCCAAACATGTTTTGCGGCGCTTTCATTTGATTAGGGAGATCATAGAAAGGGGAGATGTCAAAATAGAGAGAGTTGACACACATAACAACATAGCAGACCCACTTACAAAGCCGTTGTCTCAGATTCTTTTTGATCGTCATAAAAGGAAGATGGGTATTACTTACCAGGGTAATTGGCTTTAGTCCAAGTGGGAGATTGAAAGTGTTTGTCCTAAATCCAATCATGTATGATGAGTTAGGAAGAACTTTCTTGTATTCTTATTTGATTTCATTAATATTAATAAAAGACTTATTTGTTTTATTACGGGCTTTATCTGTTTAAAGTGTCTTAAATAAGATGTTCCATAGTTTAGAGTGAAGCTTCTAGAATTATAATGAGATTATAATAGTGAGATCTAGAAGATGATGACTCTTGACTTAAACAGTTCCTGATCATAGGACTAATTGGAAGTTAGTGAATCCGCAAAGATTGGTACATACTATGCTTGCTCCTTTAAGGAGGATGTCTGTTCTCATAGGCATTTGTGTGGTGACACTATAGCTAGTATGTAGGTGCTTATTAAGAAATAAGTTCACTGAACGTGACTCGATAAATTGAACAACTAATGGAGTTTACTCATGTGTCAATAGTTGTTCACTAATTGATAGTTGTGCAAGTATCCTTAGACTTGAGATCGTTAAAGTTATCTTGTATATAATGAACTATGTTTTGGTTTAGTCCTTAGTCTCAAGGACATCCATTAGGTCTATTCCGGGCATAGGGATTTGTGTATGAAGATAGTTAACGTCAATAGAGGATCCACCCCTTCCAGTATGGGAAGAGAATATCCTATGTTATTCTTAGTATGCGAGTTCTGGAATCTCTGGCCAGAGTGAATGAAATTAGAAAGGAGTTTCTAATTTATATTAATATGAACGTTGCACTATGAATAAGAAAACATATGATTAAATTTAATAGGCTTGACACGAGTTCCATGCCTTGTATTTAATCGGGATATTGTAGGGTGGAAGGAATTGATTGTGCGGTAACTAGTCACTGACAGGTTCTTGGCAGTGAATTCATATTATCCGGATAGTCGCAATATGTTGAGAAGCATCACTCACGATGTAGAATAAATATAATTAATCAGTTAATTATATTTAATGAATTATTAGAATTCATATAAATAATAAATAAAAAGTTTATTATTATTTATTTCTACTACCGGCTTAATATTGAACCTACATGGTCACACCATAAAAGAATATTTTCTTTGATGAAAAAGATTTAAATTATGAGAGAGAGAATTATTTTCTAAATAGTTTAGAAAAGGAAATAATTATTAAAATAGTTTTTAATTATTATTAAAGCATTTTATTATAATATGGGGTTTAATATAATAATATATATTGATATATTATTTATAAGAAAAACCCTAGGATAGTCCTATAAATAGAATGAGATGCATCATTCTAAGGACACACTTCTAGGTTTTGGAGAAAACACAAGCCTCCATCTCTCTCTCTCTTTTCTCTCTAAAAGGGTTTTAGAAATTATTTGAAGATCTTCATCAAAGGAAGAATTCTTGGTGAATACAGGTAGAGTACTTCACACTCTGAGAAGTAGCTGCTAGGATCTCTTGTTCACACACTTGGATCGCTTTAAAGGTAAGGTTTCGATTCCATCTCGGTTTTATATGACTATATGCGATCGTATATATGGGTTTACGGAAAAAATTATAATATCACGCTTCCGTACCTCCGTAAATTCCTTTCACCTGCACAGTGGTAGTGGTGTAGGGGCGCCACTTGAAGCTTGTTGCGCCTTTGTCCTGAGTTGTGCCTTGTATATGTGAGTTGCGCCTATACAGTGGTTACCCTGTATAGGCGCCACTCATGCCTTAGAAATTTCTCAGCATGTTGCGCCTTGAATGTGAGTTGCGCCTATACAGTTGATGCACTGTGTAAGCGCCACTCACACACTGTCTTTACTTAGAACAATTGAACAGCTGTTGTGTTGCGCCTTAGAGGTGAGTTGCGCCTGTACAGTGTGTTCCCTGTACAGGCGCCACTCATCCCTTAGAATAAGTGAGCCTAGTGTACCTGTTAGACTTTGAGTTGCGCCTGTACAGTGGTTTCCCTGTATAGGCGCCACTCATGACTTAGGCACTATTCCTTGTGCCTTCACTTGACAATTTTTGTTGCACCTTGAAATGTAGACTGCACCTCTTCACTGCTTCAAGAGTAATAACCACCAATTGTAGTAATACCTTCCTTAGCATATTTATCTTGAATTCTTGAATTAATTACCACTTGACTTTTACTCTTCTGGCTTGGCTTGATCAACTGATTTTTCTTCTGATTAATTAAGATAATTCTCTTTTTGTTGTGCTGACGCTTAGTGCACTGGTCTGGTTCACAAACGACTAACACTTGAATGAATTTCCTTAATCTCTGTTCTGTTTCAGCTGATAAACCCTGGACTTTTGCATTGCTTCTGATCACTGAAACCCTTTGATAATTACACATGGATCACTGCTCTGTCTTTAGTATGAAGTCTTTTGAACTCTTATTTGTCACTGAGGCTTGAACATGTTAATGAACTTCTCTCCCTGACGTTCAGTAATTCTTCTATCTTGAATGATCAGCAATGATGAATGTATCTTCTTCTTAATTTTGTCCTTCTGGATTTCTGTGCTGCATGTTAGTATTATTTATCTGTCTTTTGTTCTTGGTTGAGTTATTGATATCACTATTACATACTACGTTACATTATGCTTTATAATCTCCCCCTATTTGATTGTGAGAGATCGACAAGCAAATCCTGTGAGAGGATAACTCAACTGATACTTACAAGAAAAAGTAAAGTACAGAAAGACAGTAAATAATATTAAATACATTCTGGATTAGATATTACATTTCCAGATTTCTTTGTGTACATAAGAAGTTTGTTCCTCTAGCCTGAACAGATAAATCTACGATCTTCTTCTTCTTTGTACTAGGTCCTGTCTTTGCTTAGACCTCGTTTCAGAGTAATGCTTCCTCAGCTCCTCTTCTTTTTCCTCTAACCTTGCCTTCACTAAATCTCTTATCAGGCAGACGAAAATGATGTAAATCATAATTGTATTATGAGTCGGAAAATCACTGTCTTCTATCTGATAAGGATGTTTTGCAAAACTGTTTTCAAAACATACAGTGCTTAGGTTTAATGGAAAAGGGTCATATTATTGAGATAAAATTTGGTAAGAGAGTTGAATTTCTTCTTTGGTGTAAATTCCCGCGTTTTATTACGGGAAGTTTGCCTTGTACGAAATTCATAAGGGATAGTTTTTTTTTTCTCTGATACTCCCGCGTTTTATTATGGGATAAGTATCTTAAAGAAAACTTCTATTGGTATCATGTTCTTCAATGATAAATCTTTAGAATCGACAAAACTCTTTTATTAAAAGTGCTTTAATGCAATCGTTTACCATTCCTTCTGTTGGAGATTCCTTCTGTTTAAAGGAATGGTAATGGATTGCATTAAATCACTTTTAGTAAAAGAGTTTTGTCAGATCGAAAAATTTGTCATTTAAGAGCATGACACCAATAAAAATTTTATTTAAGATACTTATCCCATAATAAAACGCGGGAGTATCAGAGAAAAATTCTATTCCTTATGAATTTCTTATAAGGCAAATTTCCCATAATAAAACGCGGGAATTTATACCAAAGAAGAAATTCAACTCTCTTACCAAATTTTATCTCAATAAAATGACTCTTTTCCTTTAAACCTAAGCACTGTATGTTTTGAAAACAGTTTTGCAAAACATCCTTATCAGATAGAGGACAATGATTTTCCAACTCATAATGCAATTATGATTTACATCATTTTCGTCTGCCTGATAGTATCCTCGACTTTAAATAAAAACATGACAATTGGGGTTGGATGAATGCTTAACATTACAGTACTAGGCCTTCAAAGCAACAATCACTGTTTTGGTACTATGAATCAATGTGAAACATACATTGAAACAAGTATTTAAAAACAAATAATTTTACAAGTGATTGATAGCTCGAAGTTAAAACAAATTTTCAAAAAGAGAGAAAAAGCTTTGTTAGATAAAACATTTAAAACAAGTTTTTGGGAGAGGATAAAATTTCGAGATAAAAGAAAGATTATCTTTAAGAAAAGTTTTTCAAAAGAGAAGTTTTGAAAAAGAATTCTTAAGTTTTCTTAACTAAAACTGATAAAAAAAATGAATGTATCTTTGAATAAAACATTTTGAAAAAGAAATAGACAAAAATTTCTTTTAAATACATTCAGGATCGTAAACCAGTTAAATAAAGAAAACTAAATATATTGATACCAATTGTTGCTAAGAATAAAAACTGAGTAAAACCATTAGTATCAATATATCACAATTATTTTGTAATAAAATATTATTCAATTATCACAAAGTAATAAAAGAGAATATTTATACTACGAATAATTATGCTGCGAATTTATTTTAATTTACTTAAATCATGGAACAGATATTTCACTGAATTGTTTTATATCATCATGATTTAAATAAATCAAAATAAATTAAATACTTATGCTATACTAAGTAATTGCCAATCACATGCATATATATCAACTAAACATGGCAATCATTC
This sequence comes from Oenanthe sinensis, assembly GCA_028671895.1. Classification (NCBI taxonomy): domain Eukaryota; kingdom Viridiplantae; phylum Streptophyta; class Magnoliopsida; order Apiales; family Apiaceae; genus Oenanthe; species Oenanthe sinensis. Next base: position 27,192,239 of record CM053799.1, on the reverse strand, counting down.
AGTAGAACAATAAGCATTGTAATATATTTTTATTATTAGTGATTTTAAATAAACATTAAGTTGTATTATCACTAATATTAAAAATATCACAGTTAAGTGCACAAATGCAAGAAACTATGCTTCTGTTATTTTATCAAATCAAAATTATGAAACTAATAATCATTGAATTGCTTCAATCCATAATTTCAATAAGATAAAATAAATTCGCTAAATACTAAAATATTCATTAGATTGAATATTAGCATCTAACTTCCTACGCCATATCTAATAATTGTCACTTTGCACATTGTAAGCATGCTCATAACAATTATTAATTGATATACGTAAGCTCGAGGAAATAGTTGAAAAGAAATTCACAAGTCCTTTAAATAGGGAAAAAATAATACTTGTGATCCTAATTGCAACTCCTCGCAACCAAACTTATTTTTAGAAATATTTTCTAAGTATATAAAACATTGAGAATTTTATACACATAACTTTAGAAAATACTTCATCTTTCAATATTAGTGAGTTTTGAAATTTGCATTGATTATTTATAACAGAAATTCTAAATACCGTCACTAATATCAAAAGTATCACAATTATTTGTAATAAAATATTTAAGAATATCAGAGCAAAATATCAGAGCAATTAAGCAAGATATCATTGACTAATACTCATCAAATATTTAAAACATACAAATAATTATGCTTCTTACTTATGCTAAGTAATTTAACTACCACTCATGCATATTACAATGTAAGCATGATAATTAAATTAATAGCAAAAAGTATGAGGATCTGGATTTCAAATAAATTCACAAGTCCTTTGAATCGGGAAAAAGTAATACTTGTGAACTCATTTGAGAATTCCTTGCAGATGGGATTTTCAACAAATATGCATTACAAAATATCCCAAGTTTACTAACCAACTTAGATAAAATAAATTCATCAAGTTATTTAGCAAAAATCTGCAAGTTATTCGACTAAAGACACCTCAAAAGAAATGATATCTGGTGTCCATACGCTTGTTCCTTCAGTGGTGTCAAGAGCTTCAACAGAGTTGCTGGAAATTGATAGCTTCTAGGAATGACTTCCCTGTCTTTCTTACAACCTGCATTATCTATATCTATATAGCCAATTAGGTTAAACCTATTATCTTAAGGGTCCCAGATTCCAAGAATTGTTGATCCCCTAAGATATCTGACAATTCATAACTTAGCTATAAGATAAGATTCTCTAGTATCCACTTGGAAACTTGCACATAGGCATATCGAGAATTAAGGTATACTTGCACATATATATGACATTGTGTGTGCCTAGCATTTCTAGAGAGATATGCATAATAACTCAAATGTAAAATCACTTTTAAGTAATTAACAGTTAGAGAGTCATACCATGTCCTTGATGTTTTGCTTGAGTCCTTACTTCCGTCATAGAAAGTCCTGAGAAGAGAATGAAATACAAATTATAATGGATCTGCACCTTCATCTTCTAGCTCACCATTCAGGAGTGCACTTGTTCACATTCATCTGATAGATCTTCATGCTTGAATGCTCCACATGTGCTAGGGATGTCCTATTATTAGGTCTTCAACTTGTTTAGGCCTAAAGTTAGGGTCCCGGAGGATCAATTGTTAGGTCCCCATTGAAGAGTCCCAAAGGATCAAGTCTCGTCACTGGCGCTTACTGCTTGATCTTGAAAGTTCCGAAGATTCTGTTTTCATCATCGTCGATACCTTCTGCTTTAAAGTCCTGTAGCAACCAGTTTGGCTTTGCCCCTCATAACAATGCCAATAGTCATCCAGTTTCTGTGAACCCCTACTGTACCAGTTTCAACTTCGACTTTAGTGGTCTGTGGTCTGGGTTCCAACTTTATTGTTTTCTGCCTTCGAATTGATTGAGATTATTTTGCATTGAAATCACCCAATCTGGATCAATCTGTGCTTCTTCAGTATTCTTTGGGATACCAATTGATGGGTGATACCAATTGTTAGATGTTGACAATTGCTCTTTCCCAACTGTTAGGTTCCGAAGAATATATGATCATTTCGATTAGCACTTCTAGCCTTTACACAAGAATCCGGATCACTAAGAACGAGACTCCAGGATAGAATTTGACTTCAAACCTTTTGTCTTGGCAGAAATGTTCTTAATGAAATCCTTTGATCTTCATTGTTGAGTACGGCTAGTAGATCCTTCTTCTATTTGCTCCCCTGAGTTGCTGCTAAACATTAATTCCTTCTGCAACCTCAGCTTCTACATCAGTATCTGAATTTGTCAAAGATTCAGAATAGTCGTTCATTTGAATGCTTGGGAGCTTGGTGTAGTTGGTCGTCACATTCAGACTTTTAATCACCTATGAGTAGCCGAGGAGAATTGTTCCATGAGCCTTAACTTCTTGTCAAGATACTCAAATAAATCTTCAATAAAAATCAATTCCCTCCAAACACACGAAAGAGCTTCAGTGTTTGCTTCTGGTTGGCCATTAACTCAAATGATGTCTTTTCACGATCTTGTTGAATAAAGCAGCATGCTGTGTTAATTGCTTCAGCTTCAAAGTACCTTTTCAGTGCAGACTTCATTTAGAACTTCATTCGCGAAATTCAGTTCCACTATCTGACTTCAAAGTTCTCACAGCTTGCCAATTGTTTCCAACTTGATCTTCCTTATTTGATCAATCACCATTGTGACATTTTGTCTGTTGAATGCTTGAACATCACCAATCTGTAATTAGGGTTACCAATTTCAATCACCACTAAGCATATGACTTTCATGACTTTTCTTCATTGTGATGTTTCCATTGACTTCCCTATGTGACATACTTCAAAATGTCCTTCTGGATAGAATTCCATATGAAGCAGTCCTCTCACCAATTTCATCTTTATCAGAATCCATTGCCTTGCTGACTAACAAGTAAGAGAGCTTCCTTTGCCATAGCTAACTCTTCATTGATGAAGCTTTCCTGAAAAGTTGACTTCCCCTTTGCATCCAAATTCCATATCAGCTACGAATAAATTTTCTCACTCAGATTAAAGTAAGCTTCCAACCTTCTTGCTTGAGATCAAACACCTTTCCATAAAACCTTTGACGAAGAATTCCCTAGTGCCCTTTAAAAAGTGCTTAACTCTTTCAACAAGAAAGATGCTTCCATTGATGACAGTTCTTAAAACATGATAGCCATATCCCTTGTACATCCTTTGTTGTCATCTCCAAAGGTTACCATCGGGGAGGCCTTCTCAATCATTTGAGATGTCAGAGCTTTAATCTTAGTCATATGCCTCGAACATTAAATGTCACGGAGTCACATAACTTTTGCCTTTCATAACATACTCTGTAATCACAAAAGATTAAGCTTCTTGGTCCTCAATTTTAATTGAGTCCAGATGGGTTAGAGATATTTTCAATAGTAACAACAGCTTCAACCTTAACATGCACAAACTTATCTTTGACTGATCACTTCTCATACACAGCAGCCTTGACAAAGTAGTCTTTAGGCTAAGAGACTAGTGATTCCAACCTAGCTTAAGGTGGACTAGCAGTCTTTACCCTAATGTGATTCTTATACATGCTTTGTCTAAGATTATGCAAGTCCTAAGATATGCATTTTCAAATAACTGAGCAAGCATGAAAATAAGAGCACATGGTAAACAATTAGCTTTAAAGCATTAGAGATAAGAATTATGCAATTCAGGCATGTTATGCATATTAGAAAATTCAGTACTATCTACTTTAATCATTCTTACACAAGTGTAACAGATATAAAGCAGATTTACAGATATTCAATAATTTTCTAAAAGCATATGGATAGAAGAAATAACAAATTAATTACTAATTCTTTCTAATCCAATCTGTCGTTGTCTAACATATTTAACTATCTCTAATTACCTAAGTCAGTTTTAGATTAAGCTTCGAATCTATATGACTTACTGACTAGTTAGATAATTCTACCATCTTTTAACCATTTATCATTAACAAGCAATACATGATCTGATATAGCATTTAAGTGCAACTATGTGAGTGAGAGCATATCATATGAAAATAAGCACATAAACAATTCAAGAATATGCAGAATATTTGAATAAGACATTATGAGCAATATCAAATTCCACATACACTTAACAAGTCATTCACAAAAACAAATATTAAATATATGATCTATGACTTGTTTGTCTATTAGCAATTTTCACAACATTAGCAGAGGTATTAAATCACATAAAATTTAACTCAAGTTCCAGCAAATGTTCAGGGATATACTTAACTGTCTAGAACACCCTATCTAATTCTGGATATTCATTTTACTGTAAATAAAATCAAGTATGAAATGTACTGATTAAACTCATGAATCCTAGCATGCAATCTTATTCTTAGCAATCAATTAAGCATTTAAGTCCTAAGATGCTAACATGCTGTCATGAATATAATACATTTCAATACCTAATCATCATACCGTTCTGAATTAGATAAACGTATACTAGTTAGAATGTGTACCTGTGAATTGCATAGTGATTCATCTCTAGTGTTGGTCATTGATGCCAGATATCCATTTGGTTCATCACTGTCACTGATAGAATCAGCTTTGCATTTAACTTCATCAACAAGTGCTTTCCCTTGCTGCATCCTCACTAATGCTTGATATTCCTGCTTCAACCCAACATAGTGTCTGTCATCATTTGCTTGTACAGGCTTCTTCAAACTGTGTAGCAAACCCCTGATCTTGTCTTTTATAATCAACCATCCCTGTCTTGCAACCGCCTCTTGAACTGATCTTGAAAATCTCCTTCATGGAATCTATAGGTAAAGACCTTAGATTTAGAATTGGGATTCCGTCTGAATCTGATGTCACTGAACTTCCATTTGCCCTGCAGGCTTGACTTGCAGTCCAGTTCTCAAGTTATTCCAAAGTGTAAGATTCACTTATAACACCTTGACCACTACCTCGAGCTACAACATCTTCAATTCAGCTTCTAGGATCAATTCGTTTCTGTTCAGAGGTTCTTAACCTTGACTTCAATCAAATTTGGTTCCTGGGTCACAAATACAGTGGATATGCTAACAATCTGCTTTACCAAATATTATCTTCTACAGCTCTTGTTCTAGTTCATAGGCCTTCAGCACACAAATAGTTCATCTAAAGATAATGTGGTTGTATCCTTAGATTCCCTATGGCTGTAACCTTGTTTACCAGATGATCTGCAGTGTTAGCACAAACTTCCTGTAACCTCCCTGTAGAAAGAAAACTTTAACGCTTGCACAGAGATGCCAGGTAGTCCAGTCTGTTCTCCTTCACAACTTTTAACCTCCAAGATTCTTCATTCAAAAACATCAACTTGAATTAACCAAAACTGTACCCAAATTAACTTCTTCTTTTGCAGCTTCTAAAATATTAGTGGGATCCTTTTGAGTAGACCTCTGAGGAAATTAAAACCACTATTTCTTCAGTCTGTTCCAGAATAATCTTCATTGGATAACCTTCAGTCAATCTCTGTTGTCTTCAAAAACCCAGAAAAATCTTCATCTACTAACTTGAGCACCTTCAAATTAGTAACCGCGTCTAGCTGCTACCTTTGAGAGTTGAGCCGTATAATGTTTAATAAATTTAAATGATAAACTTTAATATTTAAAATTTATAAAATAAACTGATTAAAATTTACAACACAAACTTATTAAAAGTTTATAAGATAAATTTCATAAGAGTTCATAAAATAAATTTTATCTAAAATTCATGAGATAAACTAATTAAAATTTATAAATCAAACTAATAAAAGTTTATAAGATAAATTTTATAAGAGTTTACAAAATAAATTTTATTTAAAATTTATGAGATAAACTAATTAAAATTTAAATCATAAACTAACAAAAGTTTATAAAATAAATTTTATGGAAGTTTATCAAATAAATTCTAATTTAAAATTTATAGAGTGAACTAATTAAAATTTATAATATCAACTAATAAAAGTTTGTTAAACAAATTTTATAAAAGTTTATAAAATAAATTTTATCTAAAATTTATAAAATAAACTAATTAAAATTTATAACATAAACTAATAAAAGTTTACAAAATAAATTTTATAAAAGTTTATAAAATAAATTTTATTTAAAAAGTTTTAAAATTAAATTTATTTAACACGGCCTTCATTCTGAGTCCACACAGCTTCGGCACGGTGAGCTTCACTGAGATACGGATCTTGATTTGTAACTTCAATCAGTCTGCTCTGATATCAATTGTTAGGTCCCGAAAGTATCGTAGAAGGGGGGTTGAATACGATACTCACTAAATTCCTTCTTATATTTTTCTTTCTCCTTGAGATGAAAAATATGTTTTGGAATGTTAAAGTGATTATCTTTTTATCTTTTTAATTGACTTTATCCGTTTAGCCCCCAGTGGCTACAAAAGCTAGCCAAGAGGTTGAAAACCCATCAATCTCTTACTCAGGCCTTAATACCAAACACTGATTCATCCACTTCCATATATTAACCCTTGGAGATATAAGGAACACATGTTAGTTAGAGGTTGATAAGAGGGAAACTGCACTTGATGCAGCAAATAAAGATGAAGTTGAAAGTGCACCCACAGCTCTACCTCTAGCGAAGTAAAGAAGTATATAACTGAGGTATCTGTAAGCTCATCTGTATCTTTTCAAAAAGATGCAGAGCTGAAAAGGCAATAAAACTGTCTCTGGAATCATTCTCTCAACAGGGTGAGTCCATTGAAATTCGCTCGTCAGCGAGAGCATCTTGTAATGAGTCAAGCACACCACTGGCGCTCACGCTGATGGTAAGCCTAAACAGATAAGTTTTAGGAACACATTGCAAGACGTGCACAATGAGAGGTATAGGCATTTTACAAATACCCGTCATTGGGTTACGAGGGAAACGTAGACTCTAAATTACCATTCATTACATTGTCTACTACGTCGCCCCTCCTGGAAGCAACATTTCCAGATCCTGAAAAGGAATGTCCACCTCCCATTTACGGAGAAGGTGTGAGGCAACTCCTTGATAGAACAAGACAGGATTCCCAAAAAGATTTTAAAATCTTGGGATAACCCATCTCAAAGAGGTGAGGCTCCACTATACAGTGATTTAGCAATTGCTATTGAGTCTGGTGCTGAGACAGTGCTTATGCATGATAGATCAAAAACACCTCAACGAGGCAATTCTCCACTTGATAGTGATTAAGTTCATTCTGATGAATCAAGTGTTGGGAATATGTATGAATTGACGGATTTCACTTGCAGGTATAAAATGTTTTTTTAAAGTGCAGAGTGAAAGTGAGAAAGAGAAACACTTAAGTGAAAGTGAGGGAGAGACACACTTGAGTGAGAGATAGGGAGAGAAAGAGTGAAACATTTAAAAGTGCTCGACACTTGAGTGTAAACACTAACAGAACGTAGTAGAAGTGAGGAAACCATAAGCCAAACACTTACCCTTGCTACCTGCTACTTCTGAAAGAAAAGCTACTATATTTTTCCCGATCAACGACAGACGAGAACCTTCTTTGGAAGACAAACCATTCAAAAGTGAGCCATTGGAGGATTCCTCAACTAAGGGGGAGAAGTTATAGGAAGAAAAAGGAGAAGTTAATAAAGTCTTATCTTCGCATCCTTGGGAAAAGCTAATATCCAAAAGGGGTTCGTATTCTTAGGGGGAGATTTTAGACAAGAAAAAGAAGAAAATCTTATCTTCTGATCCTGAGGGGAAACAACAAAATATGGGAGAATCAAGAAACTGTATCTTATACTTGAAAGGAGTTGTCAGTAGAGGATTCCTCATCCAAGTGGGAAGAACAGAAAAGAATTGACTATTCCATTGATTATCTAAAGGGAGAAGAAGAATAAGAAGGAGAATCACATTCTTAGGGGGAGAACATTATTTGAGCTATGTTCTGTGTTCTATTGAAGATGTTCCCAAGAATAATGATTCTTATGAAGCTCTGTTCATGATAAGTTCTTTAAGTTCAAACTATGAAGGATTTTGAAGTAGAGAGAGCTCAAACAAACAGAAATGAAGATGATACAACTTGAATATTAGTTCAACGTCAGAGGAACAAACATCTTTCATTTTAGTAAAATAAGAAATCTGGAAATGCAGTATCTGATCCAGAAAAACCAATAGCATTATTTACAAGTATCGGACGATTATTTTTTCTAGTTGTTAGTTGAGTTATCCTCTCTATGAGATTTGTTTGTTAAGTTTAACAATCAAATAGAGGGAGATTGTTGGAAATTACGAAGCTATATGAATAGTAATTGTGATAACTCAACACTAGAACAAGTAAATAATACTACGCCTACACAGAAATCAATACAAAATGAAGACAAGGTAATTGATACAATTCAACATGTTAATTATGATCAATCAAAGAGGAAATCATTGGAAGAAGTTCAAGTCAAAGTTGTTCATGCCTTAGTGATTTGTAACTTAAAGAATCAAGATCATAACTATCAGTATCAATAAGGCTAATTGATTTTAAGTGAAGAAGCAGGAAAGCAACTGTTGGAAAGCCACATTACTAATTGAATATGGTAATCTATTCAGAAGTAAGAACCCTATCAAGACTAGTCTTTTATGAACCAGACCATTGCATCAAGTATCAGGACATTGATAGCAAGTTTATGTCAGTAATAGAGATCCATGTTCAAGAGCTTGTTGAAGAATATAGAAGACAAGAAGAAATCACAAGTTCAAAATGTTGCATTGAAGTTTCAAGTTGAAGCCCAGAATTTCTCTAAGTAAAAAGTCATGTCGATTTTCTTTATAAAATTAGTCATGCTGAAATATTATATAATAATATACAATAATAGAAATAAGATTAAATAATTACTTATATTATTAATTGTTTCCAAATTTGAAATAAAATAATAAAAATCTTATTCGAATTTTAGATAAATTAATAATAATAAAATAAACATTAACAAGCAATTATTATTTTGAAACTTTAAGACAAATAACAATAATTTACATACTATCAAATTATTAAAGACATATAATAAATATTTATATTATTAACTATTTTAATTAATTTAGGAATTAAATTAACTCATGCTTGAATTAATTTAATGAGTAAATTAATTAATTAATTAATAACATAATCATTTATATTAATGTACAATAATAATTAGTAAAATATATATTAATTTACATTAATGCTTATAAATGTTTAAATTACACATAAGTACTTATGCTATAATTGAAATAATTATCTATTAAAAATATTAATTTAATCTTAAGATAATTTTCCAGAAATTCATAAGCCCTAGGATTTTATTAATTCAAGTCTCATAAATTCTTTAAATATTAACATTTAATATTTATGAGCTTAAATTAACTCCTAGCAACAAAAAATTAGTCATTATTTAACATTCCTAGTTCACTAACCAACTTAGAGAAAGTGGATTCATCAAGTGGTTTCGTGAAGATGTCGACTATTTGATCTTCTGTGGGTATAAAATGTAACACCACAGTTCCGTTCCTGACATGCTCTCGGATAAAGTGATACCTTATGTCAATGTGCTTGGTTCGTGAATGTTGTACAGGATTGTTGGAAATAGCTATAGCACTTGTGTTGTCGCAGAAAATTGGAATTTTGTTCAACGCAAGTCCATAGTCATTTATCTGATTCCTTATCCACAAGATCTGTACACAACAGCTACCTGCCGCAATGTATTCTGCTTCGGCTGTCGAGGTAGACACTGAGTGTTGTTTCTTGCTGTACCAGGAGATCAACCGATTTCCTATAAACTGACAGCTTCCAGACGTACTTTTCTTGTCCATCATGCACCCTGCATAGTCTGAATCTGTATAGCCTATTAGGTCAAAACCTGTATCCTTAGGGTACCAAATTCCAAGATTTGGTGTACCCTTCAAATATCTAAAAATTTGTTTAACGGCTATAAGATGAGATTCCCTAGGGTCAGATTGAAACCTTGTACATAAGCATGTTGCAAACATTATATTGGGTCTACTAGCAGTTAGATATAATAATGAGCCTATCATACCTATATAACTCGTGATGTCAACTTTCTTATCAGTTTCATCTTTGTCAAGCTTGGTGGTTGTAAGCATTGGGGTTTTTGCCGGTGAAGAATTTTCTAGACTATATTTTCGCAGAAGATCCGTTACGTACTTTGATTGGCAAATAAAAATCCCATCCTCCTTTTGCTTTACTTGCAATCCAAGGAAGAATGACAGCTCACCCATCATGCTCATTTCATACCTGCTCTGCATTAACTTAGCAAATCTTTTGCACAAGTTGTCGTTAGTAGAACCAAATATAATATCGTCAACATAAACTTGGACAAATATCATTTCTTTTTCATGCAATTTATAAAAGTGAGTGTTGGAAATTACGAAGCTATATGAATAGTAAGTGTGATAACTCAACACTAGAACAGGACAAGTAAATAATACTACGCCTACACAGAAATCAATACAAAATGAAGACAAGGTAATTAATACAATTCAACATGTTAATTATGATCAATCAAAGAGGAAATCATTGGAAGAAGTTCAGTATGACCTTTTCTTCAAGTTTTTCGGTATGACCTTTTGTGACTGCTTCGGTATGACTTATCTGACTGTCTTCGGTATGACCTTTATCAATCTGCTCGGTATGACTTTTCTTTGACTGTCTTCGGTATGACTTATCTATATATATATATATATGAAACTCGGTATGACTTATTTAAGTAAGTCATTCGGTATGACTTATTTAATAAGTCATACTAACTGTTTATATATATATATAAGTCATATTAATCCATTTCTTTTATAATAAATTAATTCTACTTAATTTAATTAGTTAATTTATAAATTAAATTAAATTCAACTTGAATTAATTTAATTTGATAAATTAAATAATTAATTAACATTTGATAGTAGAATTAAAATACTATTTTTACTCGCATAGCCGTGCTGTCAGTCTTGAAATCTTCTCGTTCTTTCTTTGTCTTCTGATCTTGAAACCTCTTGAATTAAATGAAGAATAAATAATATTTTAGTTGACACACAAATGTACTGTCTGGTTCATTTGTGTCATACTAATAAATATTCTCCATTTATTAAACTTTGAGTTGAGGCCTTCTGTCATTCTTCTGCTTCACTGTCTTTGTTCTTCTTCTGGAATCTCTTGTAGTAGGCACTTAGAATCTTCTGAACTCTTCTGAAAAACTGCTTCTCTATTTTTCTCCGATGCTTGAACATATAAATGAACTTCTTCCGGTGTAGAGTAGCAACTTCATTAAAATTCTTCTGACAAATTGATTCTTTGTGTCTAGTTGACATTCTTCGATTTGATTCCATCCTCAGTATTTACTACTTACTCTATTTTCTTACTTGAGTTGAGTTGTCATCTACTTATTACAAATAGGCCTAGTCATATGCCTTTCAATCTCCCCCTATTTGTTGTTAAACATTTAACACACAAATTCCTAGAGGATAACTCAACTAACAACTAAGAAAATAATATTACATTTAAGAACTGTAAGTAAATAAATTGTTCTCTGGATTATATAATACATTTCCAGATTTCTTTGAGTAACTGAAATGAAAGATGTTTGTTTCTCTAGTACTGAACATATTATACAAGTAGTATTATCTTCATTTCTCTTCTTACCACTTTTCCTAAGATCCTCCAACTTCTGTCTTCACTTCTAACCCAAGGTAGATTCAAATTCTTCTTTCGTGAATAACCCAACTTTTGAGTAATCCTCTTCTGGTAAAAGTAAAAGTCTTCAACACTTCTCCCTTAGGACTTCTCCCCTTTAGTTGAACACTTGGAATATGATACTTCTCCCCTTTGGATACTTCTCCCTAAATAGGATACTTCTCCCCCTTAGTTGAGTAATCCTCTTCATTTTAATCCTTATGATTCGAAATTTTCTCTCCCTTAGATAAGTAACATTACAAATCTGTAACAGCGAATTGGGAATAGGATTTGGTAACTGTGCTAGTGTGCGATTTTACTTTGTGTTCCTCACAAGTGTTTCGCTCATATACTCTCTAAGTGTTTCACTCATAGAATATATATTTTCACTCGTCCTCACTTGTGTTTCACTCTTTTCTCACATCACTATATCTCTTTCTCAGTACGGATGTCACAACCTTTTATACCTGCAAGAAAGATCACCATAGTCCCTTCAAGAGAGGTCACTGGTGGTGCAATGGGGTTTCTTAAATCCCCGTCCTCAATTGAATCTATAAAAACATTTGACTTTGAAAAACTGAATTGCTTCAGAAATAGATTCAGTGAGTTGCTGATCATCTAAGATGATCTATTCCGTTAGGAATCCAGATATGTTCCATCTGGGGAGGGAGACAAGGATTTATAATTTAGCACATGATCCAAGTTTCCTCCTGATACCTGTAAAGGCATGTTGATTCAATCAGAATCATCAATTATTCTTCCTTCCTTGATATGGAAGTTTAGAAAAATTGATTCCGTCAATTCATCCTTACAGTGACATTTCAATTGCTCCCTCTTGGTCCCAAAATGCCAATTGAGTTGGTCCATTGTTGGTCCCTAAAAATAAGACAATATATTTGAGGTAAAAGAGATGTCAGATGAAAATGACTCTTTACAAGTAGCCTTGGCTGACAGGCTGAATTCAATAGACTCACTCTGTTGAGAGAATGAACCTAGTAACAGTTTTTCCTTTTTCAAGTCTGTATCCTTTTGAGAGAACACAGATGAGCTAACAGTTGTCTCAGTTTATATGTTTGAATCACCTTTCTGGAGACAGAGTGTGACGCCCTCCCGATCCGGGGTCTAGATCGGGGAGTCACTAACTCTAAATGCATGCACCCTAAATAACAATAATAGAAAATACGCATAAATATGACCCCGACTACTAGCCTGGACCTTTCAAGGTAATGGTATGAAACAAGCACACAACTACATTCATTTATATTTACATTTACAGTAACCAAAATAATATTACAATTCCTGAAACATCTCAAAAGCTAATAATAAAAGTACAAGACTAAACAAAGTCTTTTCCTTCCAACTCTGCCTCGATCCTACCTGTTCAATCTCAGCCAGCCTCACATAGTTCATGTATGACATATTCTTTCTGGCAGTCTGCTTAATACGGACCATGATTCTCAAGAGCTGTAGATGTTAGAAAATAAAAGAATGAGCTACAAAAGCTCAGCAAGTAACCATATAGGTTAAAAAAACAGTTCTACAGGCTTATATATAGTTTAAAAAGTCTTTTCTCAAAACCATGCTTTAAAATCATTGCTGGACCTCATTGTCCCATAATTGTAATCAAAATTCTAGTCAGGGTATTCATTACTCGCAAAACTTTCTTTTATAAAACCATTGGCAGGGTTAAATAGTTTCAATAACTGGTGCAATGTAAATAAGAAACTGGAAAGTAATAATCAATTGCAGGTATAGGAGTAATCTGCAGGGTTAGATGGATAACAGGAAGTAATGTACAACAATTGAAACAAGTCAAATCAAGGTATATCTGACAGTTGAAGATGTATATGACAGGTTATAACAAGACATTTCATTTTTCATTACTAATCATTTCAACGTCCATTTGTATAAAACTGTCCTTTCATTAGGACGGATTCTTTCAAAATATTTTATAAAATTGTCCTCTCATTAGGACTTTGCTTTTTAAATCGTCTATAAAACTGTCCTTTCATTAGGACCTGTATTTTTCAAATCATGTATAAAACTGTCCTCTCATTAGGACCTTTACTGTTTAAAAACAATTCATTTTGGTTGAAGTTTTCTCACAACGCCAGACAATACGGGTGATCAGCCACGTAAAGTCCCCATAACGGACTAAAGTCCCTCTGGACATAAAGAGTACTCATAAAGGCACTTATTGCCATTGGCCTTGGGCTATCTCGTTATAGCCATTGACTATCTCATTATAGTCTACACATAAAAAGTGCTGGACCGGCGTCACTCGGCCTCTTACGCCTCCAACCTATAGGAATCCGCAGAAACCATTTTGATCGGAATTCCTATAATAACCAAAACCTTTCTTTTTAAAGTTACCAATTCATTTGATGAAAAAGACTTCTTGAAAGTCGGATTCCATATTTAAATCCATTTTTAAGATCATTAGACAGAGGTAAATTTTACTCCAGGATAAATCTCAAAACAAGTCTTTGTTGTAATAAAGTAAGCTGAAATCATGAAATGGGGATCCAAAACCAAGCTATAGTTGTAACAGTAGTTAGGCAATGGCAACAGGGTAAGTTTAGAATTAAAGTTTAAGTAAACGTTGCTAAGGAAATGGTGAAAACATAGGTCACAATTCAGGGTTGGTAGATTAAGATTTTAAAAATATTTTATAAGCTGTCAGTAGCAGTTCAGGGATTGAAAAGTTAAAGTGCAATCAAGCTGGTATAAGGTTGCAGTTTAAGTAAAACAATTAAAGTAAGGTAGGCTATAGCTTAAAACAGTTGAAATAAGATAACACAGTTGCAGGGTCATAAAGCAGTTCATAAAACAGTGCTTAAATTTAAAGAGATTAGGCAGTAGTTACTTGCCTTAACAAAGAATGCTACAGCTGTTGAATAGGTAGATCGCCTACACCAGACACTAACTCTCTACTTTAGCTTTCCCTTTGTCCTTCACCTCAACGTCCTTCGTAGCTACACACAAATAGTACTATTTCAGTAACTCATATACTCTCGACGTTCTCTTTAACGTCTAACTATTCTACCCTTTCGTTAACTATAATCCCTTAACACATAATAATCCACTGTAGACATATTATACTATATACTCACTTCTACACTGGCAAGCAAGTATCACATAGACAATTATATCATCCATAGCATTCCTGACTGATAGCATTTCCTATACAGAATTGGAGTGCCAATAGTGTTTTATAAAAGTCAGTTTAGTTTTAGAAAATTTTGGCAGCACTTCCCCTGTAATTGGAGCTGCCTGTCGGAATAAAACCGACCCAAACAACATCAATGTCAATCAAGCAATACCTATAAGCATTAATAATACTATTGCCATTTCAATATACCAAGAATTCAAATATATTATTGCATATATATATATATTCGAAATATGATTTTGCAATTCAAAGCCCTTGAGACTCAAACAATTATATAATCAATTCACACTATTACTTAGACACATAGACATATATATTACCAAGTAATGCTTTCATAAAATCCCAAGTACAACTCACATTGTCATGGCAAATATGCATATACATTCGGACATCTCAATTTCACATCTTCATTTACACGTATTGAAAACTCGAATCTTATCTATTCAAAGATTTATACAACTCAACTAATTTATTTAAAACAAATCATACATTATTCGAATATCTTTGATTACAATTAAATAACATCAATCCCACACTAATCCTCATGTATTAATTCATTTCCAAACATAATTACGCATATAGTTCGAAAAATTCATTATAGCACAAAATTGACATGCAACTCTATTTTCACCAATTAAACATGACAATTAACATCATAAATTGAATCACCAACTATGCATATACTCGAAATGTCCAAGCACACACATATATATGCAGGTTTACTCAACTACCGAACGGAAACTTTGAAAACCAAAGGCAAAAATATAAAATTTTGACATGCATCCCTCGATTGACAACACATCAAACTCATAGCAGCCACAACAATCATTCACGAGCTTCATTACTACCATATTAATACAAACGAAGCTTATACAAGGCCTTCAAATCGGAATGTTACAATCTAAGTCGGAAAATCACCATGCAATTCGAAATTAAAGCATGCAACATCTGTAATTGCTAAAATCAGTATGTAAATTGTGTAGAGGCTCAAGTAATATCATTGCCATGACCAGCCAGCTCGTAGTATTCATCGCCGGCGGTCAAAGCTCCGGTGGAGTTCCGTTCATCGGATTCTCAACACAGCTTTGATTTCCTTGTTACCCATCATAGTTAACATTACAACATAGCTTCAGAATCATAGATAACCGACTAACAGGGCTTGCATGTCACTCTTCAACATAAATATACACACGGCAGCATATATACATACGTGCAAAGCAACTAATGTAATCTAAAATCAGGCTCACATAAGTAATGGTATCTAATCAAGCATCTAACATCAATTTGCTATGATGACAAAGAGGAACAGCAAATCGCAAGTTAGAGAGCTAAGAGTGACCTGGGAAATGAAGATACAGAACAAAGAGAGGTAGTGGGCGGTGTATGGGGTTAAATGGAAGCAAGGGCAAACTAGTAACTTCACATATGCTGTTTTCTAATTTTAAAACAATTCAAAAATCGAATTTTGATAGAAACAGAGTACAAAAATAACTTTTATATTTTTAAAAGAAAGATCATGAATTTAGAAGCTTCCCCATATTTTTCAAATATTTTTCTGATGAATAAAGAATTAAATAAAAATCTTTGAAGTTAACTCACTTTAAATAGAAATAAGAGTAGGAAAATCTTTAAAAATACATTTGGGCTCGAATAAAATAAACTTTTATTTTTCACAAGTCTCAAAATATTTAAGAAACATTTTGGAACAGGTTTCATGATTTTTGGACATTCCAATAATTAAGTATGGAATTTAGAAGAGTAATATCTCTAGAATAAAACAGGAATGAAAGATTTATATAAAATCACTGGGACTAGAATTAAATACATCACCATTTTTAGAAAGTCTCTAAAATCACATAGAAGCTACATATAAAATTTCATAATTATTGGACACACCAATAATTTTATAAATATCAAACAGTTACTCAATTAAGCATGGAAAATCAATTAATCACTTAATTAGAACACTTAAGCATAATACGGTCAAACAGACAGTCAACCAAACATAAAAAAAATGACCACATATCATATCTTAACACATTAAAACACATAAATCATATACCTCATATTATTCAAATAGATTTAATTATCTCGATCGTTACATTCTCCCCCCCTTAATAAGATTCTGTCCCCAGAATCAGCCTAAGTAAACAAATAGGGATACTTCTCGAGCATTTCACTCTCAAGTTCCCAGGTGGATTCCTCAACTCGAGGATTTCTCCACAAAACCTTGACAAGCCTAACAGACTTATTCCTTAAAACCTTATCCTTATGATCCTGAATCTCTACAGGCTGTTCTACATAGGACAAATCGGGTTGAATCTGTAGGGGTTCATATTCTATTACATGACTCATGTCAGGATTATACTTTCTAAGCATAGATACGTGAAAAACATTGTGAATGTGCTGCATCTGTGGTGGTAGAGCCAATTCATATGCAACTTTCCTAACTTGCTTCAAAACTTCAAAAGGTCCTATATATCTTGGATTAAGCTTTCCTCTCTTGCCAAATCTATTAACACCTTTCCATGGAGAAATCTTTAATAACACTTGGTCACCTTCTTCAAAACTCATATCCTTCCTTGATTGGTCAGCATACTTCTTTTGCCTATCTTGAGCAGCTAACAATCTCTTCTGAATCAACTCAATCTTTTCTTTAGTTTGTTGAACTAACTCTGGACCCAAAATCTTACGTTCACCAACTTCATTCCAACACACTGGTGATCTGCATTTTCTTCCATATAAAGCTTCATACGGGGGCATCCCAATACTGGCATGATAACTGTTGTTATATGAAAATTCCACTAACGGTAGATGCTCGTCCCAGCTTCCTTCTAAATCCAAGGCACAAACTCTCAACATGTCTTCGATGGTTTGGATTGTCCTTTCACTCTGTCCATCTGTCTGAGGATGATATGCAGTACTCATATTCAGCTTTGTTCCCAAACACTCTTGAAACTTCTTCCAAAATCTAGAATTAAATCTCGGGTCTCTGTCTGACACTATTGATACAGGAACACCATGTCGCATAACAATCTCTTTCAAGTACAAATGAACCAACCTGTCCGGTGAAAATCTTTCGTTGATCGGTAGAAAGTGCGCTGACTTGGTCAATCTGTCTATTATTACCCAGATAGCATCATGATTAGCTTTAGTCCTTGGCAGACCTACTACAAAATCCATAGCAAGATTCTCCCATTTCCATTCTGGAATCTCTAGTGGTTGCAACAATCCACTGGGTCTCTGATGTTCAGCTTTGACTCTCTGGCATGTATAACATTTACTGATCCATTCTGCCACATTTCTTTTCATGTTGGGCCACCAAAAATTTTCCTTCAAGTCTTTATACATCTTTGTGCTTCCTGGATGAATAGAGTATCTTGAACTATGTGCATCATGCAAAATTTCATTCTTGAGCTCTTGAACATTAGGGATCCAAATTCGTGAGGAAAACCTAAAGATTCCTTTACCGTCCTTTTGACTTCTTAACTCTTCTCTAGTCAACTTGGCTCTGTCTTGACTCATCATCTGTTCTTGACATCTCTTGATCTTTTCTAACAATTCTGGATGAAAAGTCATTGTACACACCATCTCTTCTACTGAATCAGCACCACATACTTCTATTTCCAATTTCACAAACTCTTTGATCAATTCTTCAGATGAAACCATCATATTCAATCTTTCCTTTCTACTTAAAGCATCTGCTACAACATTTGCTTTGCCTGAATGATAGTTAATCGTGCAGTCATAGTCTTTGATCAATTCCAACCATCTTCTCTGTCTCATGTTCAATTCTTTCTGAGTAAAGATATACTTCAAACTCTTGTGGTCAGTATAAATCTCACACTTTTCTCCGTACAAGTAGTGCCCCCATATCTTTAGTGCGAACACAATGGCAGCTAATTCCAGATCATGTGTAGGATACTTCAATTCATGAGGTCTTAACTGCCTGGAAGCATATGCAATAACTTTCCCATGTTGCATCAGAACACATCCCAAGCCTTTGTGAGAAGCGTCACTGTAGATGACAAAATTTCCTTGATCGTCAGGTAATACCAATACTGGGGCAGACACTAGTCTCCACTTTAGCTCTTCAAAACTTTCTTCACACTTTTCATTCCATACAAACTTTTCATTCTTCCTAGTCAACTTGGTCATAGGGGTAGCTATCTTTGAAAAATCTTGAACAAATCTTCGATAGTATCCCGCTAAACCCAGAAAACTTCTGACTTCTGTTGGAGTCCTTGGTCTTTCCCATTTCATCACTGCTTCTATCTTTGCTGGATCAACTTTGATACCTTCTCTGCTGATAACATGTCCTAAGAATTGTACTTCCTTCAACCAAAATTCACATTTTGAAAACTTTGCATACAATTTCTCCTTTCTTAAAGTCTCTAAAGCAATTCTCAAGTGATCAGCATGCTCTTCTTCTGACTTGGAATAAATCAGGATGTCGTCGATGAAAACAATCACAAACTTGTCTAAATACTTCTTAAAGACTCTGTTCATTAGATCCATAAACGCTGCTGGGGCATTTGTCAATCCAAAAGCCATAACTAAAAATTCATAGTGTCCGTACCTTGTTCTGAATGCTGTTTTAGATACATCTTCAGGTTTGATCTTGAGTTGATGGTATCCGGACCTTAAGTCAATTTTTGAGAACCATTCGGCTCCTTTCAGCTGGTCAAAAAGATCATCGATCCTCGGCAACGGGTACTTGTTCTTGATGGTTAGCTTGTTTAATTCTCGGTAATCTAGGCACAATCTCATGCTTCCATCTTTCTTCTTAACAAACAAAACTGGCGCTCCCCAAGGGGACACACTAGGCCTTATAATTCCTTTATCCAAGAGATCTTGTATTTGACTCGCCAACTCTTTCATCTCAACTGGCGCCATTCTATATGGGGCTTTGGAAACTGGCTCAGTGCCTGGAGCTAAATCAATAGAGAATTCTATTTCCCTATCGGAAGGTAAGCCTGGCAATTCATCTGGAAACACGTCGGGAAATTCATTGACGATAGGAACATCTTCTAATTGAACTGGCTCCTTCTCAGTGTCTACAACATAGGCTAGGTAAGCCTCACATCCTTGACGCAGAAATCTCTTTGCCTGAACGATATTCAAAAACTTCTTGACTTGCCGGGTACCTCGAAATTCCACTTCTTCTCCTTCTAGGGTTTTCACCTTTAACTTCTTATTCCTACAATCTATCTGAGCCTTGTATTCTGACAACGAATCCATCCCTAGAATTACATCAAATTCACCTAACTTAAAAGGTATCAAGTTAGCAAGAAAATGACAACTGCCTATTTCAATGTCACACCTAGGACAAACTTGGCTTACTGGAATCTTTGCCTGGTTAGCTACTTCTATAACTAAGGCTTGCTCCAAAGGTCGGACTTCACATTGCAATTTACCAAGAAAATCTTGAGATATAAAAGACTTAGTAGCTCCAGAATCAATCAATACACTAGCTTGGACTGAATTAACAGGAAGTGTACCTGATATCACATCCACATCCTGGATAGCCTCTTTCTGAGTCATGTTGAAGGTTCTTGCTCTAGATTGATGTGCTGAAGATTGAGACGGAGTTCCAGCTATCCTGAGAACATTGGTAGGCTGTGTAGTTTCCTTGCATTCCCTTGCCATGTGGCCCAGCTTGCCACACTTATAGCATTTGATCCCTGACTTTTGATTTTGATTCTGACTCTGACTGTTGCACTCTGCTGCATAATGTCCTTTCCTGTTGCATTTGAAGCAGGTAACATTAGGCTTATTACAAACTCCAGAGTGCTTCCTTCCACAAATCTTGCACTCAGGAACAAACTGTCTGATGGCCTTTGGCTGGTTGAAACCTTGAGCTTTATTGTTCTGTCTCCCTCTTCCATCATTGCTATTCTTGATCTGCTGGAAATCACTTCTCTAACCTTCTAGCCTTCTATGAAACTTGTTTCTGAAATTACCATGTCCCTGACTGTCCTCCCTAGCACCAAACTTTCTCTTTTTGTTATCCTTCTCCATCAGGGACATATCACTCTCACCTTCCACGATCATTGCTTTTTGAACTATTGCAGTAAAGCTTTGCAGCTCAAAAACTGCCACCCTACTTCTAATCCATGGCCTTAGGCCTTGCTGAAACCTCTTAGCCTTCTTAACATCAGTGTTAACAAATTCTGGCACAAACCTGGCCATCTCAGAAAACTTGGCCTCGTACTCTGCTACACTCATACCTCCTTGCTTCAGTTCTAGAAATTTAATCTCCATCTGGTCCTTCATGAATCTAGGAAAGTACTTTTCTAAAAACAATTCTGTAAACTGATCCCAAGAAATCACACCTTCACCCTGAAGCATCTTCGTAGACTCCTACCAGTAACCGGCTTCAGCTTTAAGAAAATAACTAGCATACTCAGTCTTCTTATCTTCATCTACGTCTACCAACTGAAAAGCTTTTTCCATCTCCTTAAGCCATGTCTGGGCTTCTACTGGGTCTGTGGATCCTTTGAATTCAGGTGGTTTCACTGCTTGAAAAGATTTAAAGGTAACTGCTGGGGGTGCGGAAGGTCTTTGCTGTTGCTGGGTTAAAAGAGCTGTTTGCTGTTGTAGCAGCTGAATGAGTTGAGCAACTGTAGGGTCCATGGGATTTTGATCTTGTGTATTATGGTTCTGAGACGAATTTGAGGTGTTTCTTTTGCTTGGCGGCATTTACTATAGGGAAACAAGCAACTTATTAAGCAATACACTACACCATATTGTAAACAGTTCAAATACTTTTAAAACCATTTGGGCATTAGAAACTCTATTTTAAAAATCAATCTTGTAGCATCATTACTACATAAGTTGCCTGTACAACAAGGATATAAAGGTTCTATCGAAAACAGATTAGCACAACAGGTATGAATAAGATACTGGTAAGGTAAGAAATAGTTTATGGACAAATGTGCGAAAAAGTAAATGACAAATATATCGGAAGGTACTGGAACTGAAAAGCAACCATACATAGATACGAAAAGTGCCAAAGTGCAGGATAAGTTAAAGTACAACCACGAAATAAAAGTACTGAGAAGAAAACAGAAATAACATCTGGGCAAGTGTGCTAGAGGGCTCTAACAAATGTCCCTTCTAACACTCAAACATCCTAACATCTAATCACCCCAATGATCCTTGTCTCTGGCAGCCCTGAGTCCAATCAGCAGTCTACTAAGCACCCGGGTCAACTCTCCTGCCCGCTCCGCCACATCATCTGGAAATGCTCTGGCCGCTATCTGCCTACGTCCCTCTTCCTCGACAGCCCTAATCCGTTCCTCCCACCACTCGACAGGATGCACAGGAACTCGTAACTGGCCTAGGGTAATGGATGGCCTATAAACTCTACGGCGAACAGGGACATCAGCACTCCCTGAGGGTAGGTCAGGCTGAGCAGGGGGCTCAGGAATCAGCTCCTCCTCATCGCTCTCAGAACTAGATATAACTATAGCATCATCGTCAGTATCCGAAGAAAATTCAGAGGAACCAGGAGAGGGTGGTGGTTGTGAAATAATGCCACGAGCCTGCAATAATATAATATGCAAAGCAAAAGGGATAAGATCACCTTAGATCTACAGTTAAAATCCTAACATCTATACCACTCTTCGTTATCTAATCCTATCTTACCATTACTCTCTCTTCTTTTATTAAATGATCTATTTGTTTAACTTAATCCTGGCTTGTTTCAGTGACCAAAACCTTAGCTCTGATACCAACCTGTGACGCCCTCCCGATCCGGGGTCTAGATCGGGGAGTCACTAACTCTAAATGCATGCACCCTAAATAACAATAATAGAAAATACGCATAAATATGACCCCGACTACTAGCCTGGACCTTTCAAGGTAATGGTATGAAACAAGCACACAACTACATTCATTTATATTTACATTTACAGTAACCAAAATAATATTACAATTCCTGAAACATCTCAAAAGCTAATAATAAAAGTACAAGACTAAACAAAGTCTTTTCCTTCCAACTCTGCCTCGATCCTACCTGTTCAATCTCAGCCAGCCTCACATAGTTCATGTATGACATATTCTTTCTGGCAGTCTGCTTAATACGGACCATGATTCTCAAGAGCTGTAGATGTTAGAAAATAAAAGAATGAGCTACAAAAGCTCAGCAAGTAACCATATAGGTTAAAAAAACAATTCTACAGGCTTATATATAGTTTAAAAAGTCTTTTCTCAAAACCATGCTTTAAAATCATTGCTGGACCTCATTGTCCCATAATTGTAATCAAAATTCTAGTCAGGGTATTCATTACTCGCAAAACTTTCTTTTATAAAACCACTGGCAGGGTTAAATAGTTTCAATAACTGGTGCAATGTAAATAAGAAACTGGAAAGTAATAATCAATTGCAGGTATAGGAGTAATCTGCAGGGTTAGATGGATAACAGGAAGTAATGTACAACAATTGAAACAAGTCAAATCAAGGTATATCTGACAGTTGAAGATGTATATGACAGGTTATAACAAGGCATTTCATTTTTCATTACTAATCATTTCAACGTCCATTTGTATAAAACTGTCCTTTCATTAGGACGGATTCTTTCAAAATATTTTATAAAACTGTCCTCTCATTAGGACTTTGCTTTTTAAATCGTCTATAAAACTGTCCTTTCATTAGGACCTGTACTTTTCAAATCATGTATAAAACTGTCCTCTCATTAGGACCTTTACTGTTTAAAAACAATTCATTTTGGTTGAAGTTTTCTCACAACGCCAGACAATACGGGTGATCAGCCACGTAAAGTCCCCATAACGGACTAAAGTCCCTCTGGACATAAAGAGTACTCATAAAGGCACTTATTGCCATTGGCCTTGGGCTATCTCATTATAGCCATTGACTATCTCATTATAGTCTACACATAAAAAGTGCTGGACCGGCGTCACTCGGCCTCTTACGCCTCCAACCTATAGGAATCCGCAGAAACCATTTTGATCGAAATTCCTATAATAACCAAAACCTTTCTTTTTAAAGTTACCAATTCATTTGATGAAAAAGACTTCTTGAAAGTCGGATTCCATATTTAAATCCATTTTTAAGATCATTAGACAGAGGTAAATTTTACTCCAGGATAAATCTCAAAACAAGTCTTTGTTGTAATAAAGTAAGCTGAAATCATGAAATGGGGATCCAAAACCAAGCTATAGTTGTAACAGTAGTTAGGCAATGGCAACAGGGTAAGTTTAGAATTAAAGTTTAAGTAAACGTTGCTAAGGAAATGGTGAAAACATAGGTCACAATTCAGGGTTGGTAGATTAAGATTTTAAAAATATTTTATAAGCTGTCAGTAGCAGTTCAGGGATTGAAAAGTTAAAGTGCAATCAAGCTGGTATAAGGTTGCAGTTTAAGTAAAACAATTAAAGTAAGGTAGGCTATAGCTTAAAACAGTTGAAATAAGATAACACAGTTGCAGGGTCATAAAGCAGTTCATAAAACAGTGCTTAAGTTTAAAGAGATTAGGCAGTAGTTACTTGCCTTAACAAAGAATGCTACAGCTGTTGAACAGGTAGATCGCCTACACCAGACACTAACTCTCTACTTTAGCTTTCCCTTTGTCCTTCACCTCAACGTCCTTCGTAGCTACACACAAATAGTACTATTTCAGTAACTCATATACTCTCGACGTTCTCTTTAACGTCTAACTATTCTACCCTTTCGTTAACTATAATCCCTTAACACATAATAATCCACTGTAGACATATTATACTATATACTCACTTCTACACTGGCAAACAAGTATCACATAGACAATTATATCATCCATAGCATTCCTGACTGATAGCATTTCCTATACAGAATTGGAGTGCCAATAGTGTTTTATAAAAGTCAGTTTAGTTTTAGAAAATTTTGGCAGCACTTCCCCTGTAATTGGAGCTGCCTGTCGGAATACAACCGACCCAAACAACATCAATGTCAATCAAGCAATACCTATAAGCATTAATAATACTATTGCCATTTCAATACACCAAGAATTCAAATATATTATTGCATATATATATATATATATTCGAAATATGATTTTGCAATTCAAAGCCCTTGAGACTCAAACAATTATATAATCAATTCACACTATTACTTAGACACATAGACATATATATTACCAAGTAATGCTTTCATAAAATCCCAAGTACAACTCACATTGTCATGGCAAATATGCATATACATTCGGACATCTCAATTTCACATCTTCATTTACACGTATTGAAAACTCGAATCTTATCTATTCAAAGATTTACACAACTCAACTAATTTATTTAAAACAAATCATACATTATTCGAATAGCTTTGATTACAATTAAATAACATCAATCCCACACTAATCCTCATGTATTAATTCATTTCCAAACATAATTACGCATATATAGTTCGAAAAATTCATTATAGCACAAAATTGACATGCAACTCTATTTTCACCAATTAAACATGACAATTAACATCATAAATTGAATCACCAACTATGCATATACTCGAAATGTCCAAGCACACACATATATATATGCAGGTTTACTCAACTACCGAACGGAAACTTTGAAAACCAAAGGCAAAAATATAAAATTTTGACATGCATCCCTCGATTGACAACACATCAAACTCATAGCAGCCACAACAATCATTCACGAGCTTCATTACTACCATATTAATACAAACGAAGCTTATACAAGGCCTTCAAATCGGAATGTTACAATCTAAGTCGGAAAATCACCATGCAATTCGAAATTAAAGCATGCAACATCTGTAATTGCTAAAATCAGTATGTAAATTGTGTAGAGGCTCAAGTAATATCATTGCCATGACCAGCCAGCTCGTAGTATTCATCGCCGGCGGTCAAAGCTCCGGTGGAGTTCCGTTCATCGGATTCTCAACACTTAGCTTTGATTTCCTTGTTACCCATCATAGTTAACATTACAACATAGCTTCAGAATCATAGATAACCGACTAACAGGGCTTGCATGTCACTCTTCAACATAAATATACACACGGCAGCATATATACATACGTGCAAAGCAACTAATGTAATCTAAAATCAGGCTCACATAAGTAATGATATCTAATCAAGCATCTAACATCAATTTGCTATGATGACAAAGAGGAACAGCAAATCGCAAGTTAGAGAGCTAAGAGTGACCTGGGAAATGAAGATACAGAACAAAGAGAGGTAGTGGGCGGTGTATGGGGTTAAATGGAAGCAAGGGCAAACTAGTAACTTCACATATGCTGTTTTCTAATTTTAAAACAATTCAAAAATCGAATTTTGATAGAAACAGGGTACAAAAATAACTTTTATATTTTTAAAAGAAAGATCATGAATTTAGAAGCTTCCCCATATTTTTGAAATATTTTTCTGATGAATAAAGAATTAATTAAAAATCTTTGAAGTTAACTCACTTTAAATAGAAATAAGAGTAGGAAAATCTTTAAAAATACATTTGGGCTCGAATAAAATAAACTTTTATTTTTCACAAGTCTCAAAATATTTAAGAAACATTTTGGAACAGGTTTCATGATTTTTGGACATTCCAATAATTAAGTATGGAATTTAGAAGAGTAATATCTCTAGAATAAAACAGGAATGAAAGATTTATATAAAATCACTGGGACTAGAATTAAATACATCACCATTTTTAGAAAGTCTCTAAAATCACATAGAAGCTACATATAAAATTTCATAATTATTGGACACACCAATAATTTTATAAATATCAAACAGTTACTCAATTAAGCATGGAAAATCAATTAATCACTTAATTAGAACACTTAAGCATAATACGGTCAAACAGACAGTCAACCAAACATAAAAAAAATGACCACATATCATATCTTAACACATTAAAACACATAAATCATATACCTCATATTATTCAAATAGATTTAATTATCTCGATCGTTACACAGAGTTGTTGGGTCACTCACATCACCAACCTTATCAAATGCAATCAAGGCATTGACTCCCTCATTCTGAACAAATAGGTATTTTGTTTAATGGTTAGAGAGATGGAAGTGATAGTGTTTGTGTGTTTGGTTCTAAGATCTTGGATAGAGATTGATACCAATGATTAGGATCTGACTTTTAGAATCGATTAGATGATCAACTCATAGATCTTTCCTACTTCTCAAAAAAGACTTGAACTAATCAGCTTATATTTATATATATACATATTTAAAAGTAAAATTTAAAAATAAAATAAAATGCCAAGTTGTAAAATAAATAAAACTATACATACTTATATATATATATATAACTGATACCAATTGTTATATAATATATATATATATAACTGATACCAATTGTTGAAAACTAAAGATAATATAAAATATATTTACAGTAAAGATGCCAACGAAATAACAACTGTACAAATAAAAAGGAAAATCTTTTTGAGTTTTCTTTTTCAATTTGTTTGTGTGTTTTTGAAATATTTTAAGAAATATATACAGTGTATTTACAGTGCTTGAAAATAAATATGCAATTTTAAAACAACATGCAATAATTAGTTCAAATTTAACATCCCTAACTCACTAACCAACTTAGAGAAAGTAGACTCATCAAGTGGTTTCGTGAAGATGTCGGCAATTTGATCTTCTGTGGGTATAAAATGTAACACCACAGTTCCATTCATGACATGCTCTCGGATAAAGTGATACCTTATGTCTATGTGCTTGGTCCTTGAATGTTGTACAGGATTATTGGAAATTGCTATGGCACTTGTGTTATCGCAAAGGATTAGAATTTTAGATAGCGCAAGTCCATAATCATTCAGTTGATTCCTTATCCACAAGATCTGTGCACAACAGCTACCTGCCGTAATATATTCTGCTTCGGCTGTCGAGGTAGATACTGAGTGTTGTTTCTTGTTGTACCAGGAAATCAACCGTTGTCCTAGAAACTGACAGCTTCCAGACGTACTTTTCCTGTCCATCCTGCATCCTGCATAATCTGAATCTGTATAGCCTATTAGTTCAAAACCTGTATCTTTAGGGTACCAAATTCCAAGATTCGGTGTACCCTTCAAATATCTAAAAATTCGTTTAACGGCTATAAGATGAGATTCTCTAGGGTCAGTTTGAAACCTTGCACATAAGCATGTTGCAAACATTATATCAGGTCTACTAGCAGTTAGATACAATAAAGAGCCTATCATACCTCTATAGCTTGTGATGTCAACCTTCTTACCAGTTTCATCTTTGTCAAGCTTTGTGGCTGTTGGCATAGGGGTTTTTGCCGGTGTAGAATCTTCTAGATTGTATTTCCTTAGAAGATCCCTTATGTACTTTGATTGGCAAATAAAAATCCCATCTTCCTTCTGCTTCACTTGCAGACCAAGGAAGAATGACAGCTCACCCATCATGCTCATCTCATATCTACTCTGCATTAACTTAGCAAATTTCTTGCACAAGATTTCGTTAGTAGAACCAAATATAATATCATCAACATAAACTTGGACGAATATCATATCTTTATTATGTAATTTGTAAAAGAGAGTTTTGTCTATGACACCTCTAGTAAAACCGTTTTCAAGTAAAAATATAGAGAGAGTGTCATACCATGTCCTCGGTGCTTGCTTGAGTCCGTATAGAGCTTTAAATAAGAAATACACAAAATCAGCAAACTCTGGATTTTCAAAGCCAGGGGGCTGCTCCACATATACTTCCTCTTCTAACTCTCCATTCAGAAATGCACTCTTCACATCCATTTGATAGACTTTGAAATTGGAATGTGCTGCGAATGCCAGAAATATTCTGATGGCTTCAAGTCTTGCAACTAGTGCGTAGGTCTCGTCATAATCAATTCCCTCTTCCTGGGAGTAACCCTTTGCAACCAGTCTGGCCTTGTTCCTTGTAACAATGCCATCACCGTCTAACTTGTTCCTGTATACCCATTTCGTGCCTATAACGGATCTGTCTTTAGGCCTGGGTACCAGTGTCCATACTTCTTGCCTTTCGAACTGATTGAGTTCTTCTTGCATGGAAAGAACCCAATCTGGATCAGTTAGAGCATCTTCAATTTTCTTTGGTTCTTCTTGAGATAGAAAAACCGAAAATAAACATTCATTTGAAGTTGCACTTCTGGTTCTAACCCCAACATCTGGATCACCTATGATCAATTCCAATGGATGATCTTTGCTCCATATCCTTTCCCTTGGTAGGTTTGATCTTGATGATTCGCCTCTATATTCATTGTGATGTTGTGTTGTGCCAGTTGATCCATCTGCTCCCCCTGAGGTTCTGCCAGGTTGACTTGTTGATCCACCACTGGTATTAGTAGTATCTCCAGTGTTTCCATTGTTTCCACCACTATTACCTGGATCATTACCATCATTGTTGTCATCATCATTTCCTGCTGCAACCTCAGGCTCTTCTTCAATATCCGAATCTAAGTCTGGATGATTGTCAAATTTTAGTGACTCAGAAGGATCTTCAGTTTGGATGCTTGGGAGTTTAGTGTCGTCAAATGTAACTGTGAGATATAGTCTTTTTATTAGGTTTTGGATTATTTTGTCTAAACATTAAGTGTAAATTAAATTAGAAATAGAAAATTACTAAAGAATATAGTAAACCTCCCTTAGGCTTATTCAAAGTGACAGTCAACAAGTAGAAAGTCAAACTTGGTCAAACTGCTTTTATAAACTAGCCAAATGATTTTCTTTCAACATATAATTAGACAAGATTTATCAAAATAATGATAAAATCAAATCTAATTTATATATGTTATATTTTGAGGCAAAGACTGAAGATGAACAAATACAGTATTTTAACACTGCTTTTACTAAACAAAAACCGTAACATCAAAACAAAAGAGTGTTGGTTTCAAAGATTTTCAAGGGAATATATTTAATATATTTTCTAAACTTATTTGTTCAATTTATCTTCAACAAAGTCTTGCCTAAATGTAAAATACAGATTTTATCCCGGAAACCCCTAACTGCCTTATTTAAATGGATAAACTGCATTTTAATTCAAACAAAAATATTTCAAGGACCTCATAGTCATAATTTATTTAGAAATATTATGTTTGAATATATTTCAAGTCAAAACTTTAGTCTAAACGTCGACAAGTTCCGACAAATGACTATCGATTATTGTTTCGACCTATAGGGACAGCGAAACGATCATTTTCTCAAAGAAATAGTTACACATGTCCAAATGACTTGAATCTTGGGGAATGTAACTAGAATATTTAAAAAGAATTTTAGGAATTTTTTCATAATTTTTGGGTGACTTTTATTTTTGACCTGTATCTTCGATACGTAATTGAATGTTCGGTCAATTAAAAGTTAATGAAGGTCAACTCCAAATTGAGTAGGATTTTGACCAAGACCTATTGGGAATATTCCCAGATGGTTACCAAATTTTCATAATTTTTGGAGCATATTTTGAAAAACGTCATATTTCCAACATATCGTTCGGTTTCGTGTTTATTAGCTTTATTAATTAACTGAATGATGTTAGCACGTTTTTCTATGCACCTATGTGGCCTCTTTCAGCTGATGCAACTTTAATTTGAATTGTGTGGCTCTCCTTGCTCCATGTAGTAGCCTTGTCACCCCTTTATCCCACCTAAACCCTAATTTTTGCCTATAAATACAAGGCTTTCCCCCACTTCATTCTCAAGCCTTTTTGAGCCAAGAAATTGCTACATATTTCTCTCCTCATATCACCAACATCCCAGAAAATATCAGCCTCTAAAAGATCTAGCAAACAAGCTTTGATTCTTTCTAGTTTCATCACTTTTAAAGCTTGTTTCACCCTCTCTCTTGCTCATATAATACACACACCACACAAGCTAGTTTAGGCTAACCAAATATCATATTTCAACAGCCTCTAGACTTGTTTAGTTGCCCCCAAAGTTGTACCAAAAGTTAAGATTCCGGCCATTTTCCGGCAACTAGTTTTTGTGTGTTTTGGCTTCGATCCTAGCTTGTTCTCTTGATTTCTTTCTAGATCTCAAGGGTTATAAGTTAGTTACTTGTTTTTATATATATATATACTTAGATCGAGTTTAGTAGTGTGTACATCTTGCTTTCTTGACTAATCTTTGTGTACACACCAACTCTCGTTCACGAACCCAACTCGTATCTCTTGATTTCGAAAGAAATAGTTTGTCTCTCTCTATAGAGCACAAGAGTCATAAGTTGGTTACTTTTCTTGCATAAATATATATATATATATTTGGCTTTAGTGTATAAGTATATATATATTGTTCTTGCTTAGTTAGATCTTTAGCTTATATATACTTGCACTTGTTTACGGTCTTATATATACACGAGCTTTAATTGTTGTTGTCCTTTCTCATATATATAGAACGTAAAGTTCATAACTAACTTATATTCCGAGTTAAAAAGTGATTTGTATAAGTCTTCTATAGAGATATAAACAAGCACTACTTGTTGAATATTTGTGGGTTAGTCTCACTTTTTATTCCGAGTCGAAGCAACTTTGTATAAGCCAATATATTAAGGTATAAACAAAGAGCTTCCTTGTTGAGTTATAAAGTGAAAGAAACGAGCTCTTATTCCGAGTCATACTCGTAGAATATTAGTGAGTTTATCCGACTTCGAACTCCGAGTTAGAAGGTACTTGTATAAGTCTCATATATAGTAGAGATATAAACAAGGCTTCCTCGTAGAGATCTAGAGGTTGAAGTAGCTTCGACTTCAAAGTGAAAAGGTTTATCGTATAAGTTGTATATTAAGACATAAACGAGCCTTTTACTTTTCGAGTTCAAGAAGTTATATATTCTTTGATTCCGAGTTACGAGAATTCGTATAAGTCCTATATAGACATAAACGAACTTTCCTCGTAGAATCTTAGATTGTCTTCGTTAGTTTGTAAAGAGCCTTATAGTTTCATTTTTGTTCTTCGGATCAAGGCTTTTATAAACAACAAGACTCAACGAGCTTGATATAAATCAAGTCAATATATTCGGCCATTAGTTTAGTTCATATACCCTCGGCCTTATATATCGGACAATAATAAGAAGAAAATAAAAAGAAAAGATTTACTTTAAGTGCTTGCATTCATACGCTTTTAATTTCCGCACCTTAGCATACGCACTTATTTTCTTGCATACACGTTAGCACACAACGTGTGGTTCGTCCTTTTTGACAAGTGACTTACCCCTTCGAGTGGTTAGTCCTTTCACTAAGTGACTTGCCCCGACTCACATTTATATATACTGTTGCTTAGGCTATCTTATATATATTTGTTTGTCTCTTTGGTCTAGTACTGTAATATACTAGTCCACTACCTTTCTTTCTTAAACAGGGATATAAAGTCGTAGTACTTGTTGTCTAGACTTTGTTGTGAGGTGAAAGTGAAGTGAGGTGATCCTTGTTCTAAGACCCAAGTCTTAGACACGCCGACGGGGAGTTGGGTGTCTTTGCACCGTGAGGAAAAGGAAAGACCCAAGACCTAAGACCCAGATCCAAGACCTACATTGTTGTAGAGGAACATAGTCTACGCAGGAATTTTTACGTATCTTTGAGGAGGTAAAGGGGAAGTTACGCTCCAAGATAAGATCGTAAGGGATACTACGTGGCTGTGAAGAGGTAACGGGGAGTTACGCTCTAAGACCAGTTCGTAGGGGTACTACTTGCCTGTGAAGAGGTAACGGGGAGTTACGCTCTAAGACCAGCCTGTAGGGGTTCTACTTTGATTGTGAGGAGGTAACGGGGAGTTACGCTCCAAGATAAATCAAGTAGGTTTTGCTTTGTATTTTGAGGGGTTAACGGGTAGTTAAGGTCCAAGATAAATACTAAGTGCTGTAAAAGGCTTCTCCGCCACTATAAGGAGTACATCTTTTTATAGTGCAAAATCTCGAGTTCAGGGAGGGACTCGGGGACTGGACTAGGGGTGAGCGGATCCGGTAGGGGATTGCGCCATCGCAAACCAGGATAAAAATACTGTGTTGTACTCTGCTTTTCTTCTCTCTTTTACTTTCCGCACTTTATTTACTAGTTGACTAGTAAAGATTTTAAAAAGAGAAAAGAAATTTAAAAACGCCAAGCTCTAAATTTTAAAAAGGGTATATAGCTATTCAACCCCCCCTTCTAGCTAATACCGCCCATTATTTGGGACCTAACAGTTGGTATCAGAGCAGTCCTCTTAACTGTGTTCCGTGGCCTTTTTCAGTGCCTACGAACGCGACAAAGAGTAGATCTTTTATGGCGTATTTGAGTACTATTGGTTGTGGTGAAGGTCTCTCCAGTTCGAGACCTCCCCTATTTGATGGCACCAACTTTGCCACTTGGAAAACAAGATTTAGAATCTATGCTAAATCCCAAGGTGTCAAAGTGTGGATGGCTATCGAAGACGGTGTTGTTGTTCCGACTAAAGTAGTTGACGAAATAGTCATCGAAAAGAAAGTCAGTGAATACACCCGTGAGGAAGAAGAGTTAATGAACATAGCCGCTAAAGCGGAAATGGTCTTAACTAGTGCACTTGCAGAAAAAGAATACAAACGTGTTAATAATTGCAAGTCTGCACAAGAAATGTGGAACAAATTGGTTATCACTTACGAGGGAACAATGGATATTAAAGACTCTCGAATGGATACTCTAATCCAAGAATACGAGAACTTTAAACTTCTCGAGGATGAAACCATCATCGACATGGAAACGAGATTTACTCGTATCATCGATGAACTTGCACAACTCGGAAAAGTTTACTCTATTAATGAGAAAAATCGAAGGGTCTTAAAAGCCTTACCTCCGAGTTGGAAAGTTAAAGTTACCACTATAAAAGAAATGCATAATCTAAATGCATATACCATCGATAGTCTATTCGGCAACCTTCGTGCTTACGAAGAAGATAATGCTCCGGATAAACCTCTTCCTAAAGTTGAAGAGAAGAGAAAGAGTATGGCCTTAAAGGCAATACTTATCGATGAAGATGAAAACGACGACGATTTGAACGAAGAGTTAGAAAATCTTGATGAGCATGAAATTGCTTTATTATCGAGACAACTCCGTCGCGTTTTACAAAGCAAAGCTCAAAGATACGGAAAAGGCTTTCTTAAATCGGGTAACCAACAACGAGTTTTTAACTCTAAGGGTAGGCCGAATTATAAAAGCAACTTTCCTACTACGAGCTATGCTAAAGGCAAAGGTGTGCAACAACCACAAGCAAACAATGCTTACAATAACTCGAAATTTACGAGTAATTATGCACCTAAGCCTAAAGAGGCAGTTCCCGAAGAAACCGAGATTGTTTGCTTTGAATGTAAACAACCAGGTCATTTTAAAAGGGAATGTCCAAATTTGTCTAAAGGACAAATCCTTGTAGCCGAGAGTGGATGGGATCTAAGCGAGGATGAGGAAGCTCCTGAACAAAACGAGGAAACTGTAAACCTTGCTTTGATGGCAATCGGAGATGAAGCTACTCCAACGGAAGGCTCCACTTCTCTACAAGAGGTAACATCTAAACCAATCTTGAATTCATCATGTAATAGTAATGATGTTACCTTATCTAAAGTAGATCATTATAGTATGAATATTTTTGAACTTAGAAACTTTGTCAATAATTTAAAAATTGGTTATGATGAATTGAATCGAAGTTATGTTAAGACAAAATCCGAAAAAGATAAATATGAGGATTTGTGTCTCGAGCTTCAAAAAGAGGTCACTAGTTTGACCAACGTACATGTCAAAGACATGGAATACGTTACTAACATTCTCTCTCAAAATGAAAGCTTGAAAATCGAGGCGAATGGAAAGGATGACCAAATTCGTACTCTTGAAGTCGAAAATGTGTCTCTGATTTTTCAAGCCGAAGAGATTGAGAATGATAAGCTCCATTTAAACGAACGCAATCGTGAGCTCCATGTTGAACTTTTAAATATGAAAATTCAAAATGAATCATTGATTCAAGAGAATTCTTCACGTTGCAAAAGTATAAATGACCTCGAAAAATCTCTTACGGGAGATAGAGAGGGAGAGCTTCATGAAGCCTTAAAAGAGCTAGATTTTGATTATAAACTTCAATTAATGAATAAAGACAGAGATTATGCCAAACTTCAAGGCAAAATTAATGTCGAATTCGAAAGTCGTCAAAGACTTGTCTCGGAATTAGAAACAATGAAGTTGGAAAATCAAAAACTTAAAGATGAAAATCAAAAGCTCTTGGCTCAAGTTATGGATAAAGAGAAATTCTTAACTAACAAGATTAACCTCTTGATTAAGGAAAAAGAAAATCTTGAATCCACTTTGAAACAATTCACTAAGAGCAATGCCATTTTAGAAAGGATGGTATTTAGCTCTCGGGAATCATTTAATCGTGAAGGCTTGGGTTATGAATATAAGAGTCCTTCTAAAAAGGAAGATCGTAAACCTAATCCTCCGATTAGTACTCCACCTAAATCACCTACACCAAAGTGTACTTATTGTAATGTAAGTGGACATATCCATCTATATTGCAAGGCTAAAGAAGGTGAACTTAAGGGGAAGTACAAATGGGTTCCTAAAGGATCAACTTCTAGAAAAAGAGATGTAAAGAACATATCTCAAAAGAAGAATGATTCTAAAGTGAATGATCAAAGACAACCGAAGTCTCAGTATCATCAAGAACCAATAATTTTCAAACCAAGGAACATAAATAATGATAACACTAGCTTTAGTTCAACTAGAATGGATAGAGTTCCTAAAAATGGTTCTATGACTAATGACCCTAAATATCATGATCAAACTCGTAACATGAATGCTACTATGCTTAGGAATATGAGGTATCATGCTAGATTGAGTCATCATGTGTACCCTAGTACCTTAAATACTCATGTTAGAAGTAATAATTCGAAATACAATGCCAATGCTAATTCTAGAGATTCGATTATTACTATCTTTCCCCCTAGAAAGAATCATGAATATGTTAGATATAACAAATATACTCCTAGAAGAAACCCTTATCATATATCTACTAGGAATGAAGCATCTAGAAACATGCATGATTATATGCCAGCCTATCCCATGCCTAGATTTGTTCATGCTAGTTCGTATATGCCTTATGATGTACTAACCCAAGGACCCTTAAGACAAAGGGGTACCAAAAGGTTTAACTAATCCCTTGTGTAGGTATGCCTTACTGCTACAAAAGATGTGTGGTATCTTGATAGTGGATGTTCACGTCATATGACCGGTAATAAGTCATTGTTGAACAACATTAGAAAGGTAGCCGCCGGAAGTGTAACCTTTGGAGATAGCAGTAAAGGCAACATCATTGGCATTGGGGATATAGGAAGTGAAAACTTTAAAATAACAAATGTACAATTAGTCACGGGACTAAAGTACAACTTGCTTTCAATAAGTCAACTATGTGATAATGGTTACAAAGTAGTCTTCCGGTCAACACATTGTTCTATTTACAATGAAGATGGAAGACTAGTCTTAAATTGTCCACGTAACAAAAATGTATATATGTGTGACACTGCAAAATATGAGAACGTATGTTTAGTATCCTTTAATGATGATCCATGGTTATGGCACCGAAGGTTGGGTCATATAAACATGAAACTCATTAAGACTATATGTTCAAAAGAACATGTACGAGGATTACCAAAACTCAATTTCGTTAAAGATCACATATGTGAAGCCTGTGAAATTGGCAAACAAATAAGAGCAACTCATAAAGCCAAATTCATGGTGTCTACGTTTAGACCACTCGAGCTATTACATATGGATCTCATTGGACCTGTTCCCCTGCAAAGCCTAGGAGGAAGTCAATACACCCTAGTGGTAGTTGATGACTACTCTCGCTATACGTGGACTGAGTTCCTAAGGTCAAAGAGTGACGCATTTGAATCCTTTGCGGCTCTTTGCAAACGAATACAAAATCAACACAATAACTCGATTATCTATATCCGAACGGATCATGGAAAAGAGTTTGAAAATGCAAAATTTGTTGATTTTTGTGAGGCATATGGTATTACTCATAACTTTTCTGCTCCTTACACACCTCAATCAAATGGGGTAGTTGAAAGGAAAAACAGAACGTTACAAGAAATGGCAACGACTATGCTTAATGAATATCGTCGACCAAAATATTTTTGGGCCGAAGCCATGTCTACTGCATGCCATGTTCTTAATAGAGTATTACTACGACCCATCAAAATGAAGACTCCTTATGAGCTTTATTTTGGAAAAACTCCTAAGCTTAGCTACTTCAAAGTTTTTGGAAGTAAGTGCTATATTATGAATACTAAGGATTATCTAACGAAATTCGACCCTAAATCTGGTGAGGGTGTTTTTCTAGGATATTCTAGTAATAGCAAAGCTTATCGAGTTTTCAATCTTAATACTTTGGTTGTGGAAGAATCAATGAATGTAGTATTCGATGAATCTAAACCAAATTCAAAGTATAAAGATTTAATAGAGGAGGAACCAGATTCAAATGGTCAAATTCCAAGTGATGTTGAAAATGTTATTCGACAAATTGGAAACATGAATCTTGGACTTGCAAATCCAAAGAATCCTCTTGAAATTGTTGAGAACGAACTTGAATTGCCTACGGAAATACCGTTGCTTAAAGATCATCCTATTGATTGTGTCTTAGGGGATCTAACTAAAGGTGTTCAAACTCGTGCTCAAGTTCAAAACATTGTAAGTCATATGGCCTTTCTATCACAAATAGAACCCAAAACTGCAAAGGAGGCTTTATTAGATGAGGATTGGATCCGTGCTATGCAAGAAGAGTTAAACCAATTCATTCATAATAAAGTTTGGGAACTAGTTCCACATCCCCCTGAGACTTCCATTATTGGAACAAAATGGGTCTTTCGTAACAAATTAGACGAAAGTGGAACAGTGGTAAGAAACAAAGCACGTTTAGTTGCTCAAGGCTATACTCAAATGGAAGGAATAGATTTTGATGAAACCTATGCTCCGGTGGCTCGAATTGAATCGATTCGGATGTTTTTAGCCTACGCTTGTCATAAGGGTTTCAAGGTCTATCAAATGGATGTTAAATCTGCTTTCCTAAATGGTGTCTTAGAAGAAGAAGTATACGTAAGACAACCACCGGGATTTGAAGATCATTACATCCTGAGTATGTATACAAATTATACAAGGCTTTATACGGACTAAAGCAAGCTCCTAGAGCTTGGTATGAGAGGTTAAGCAAATTCTTAATTGAAAATGGTTTCAAAATAGGAGTTGTTGATACCACTCTCTTTACGAAGTATGAAGGTAATGATATCCTGCTCGTTCAAATTTACGTAGACGATATTATCTTTGGGTCTACCAAGGAATCTCTATGTAAGGAATTCTCAGATATTATGAGTAAAGAATTTGAAATGAGCATGATGGGGGAATTAAATTTCTTTTTAGGATTGCAAATTAAGCAATCTGATGAAGGCATTCATATTTCGCAATCGAAATATTGTAAAGAAATGCTTAAGAAATTTGATATGGAAAATTGTAAAACAATTAGTACCCCTATGTCACCTGCCTTAAAGATGACGGAAGATCCTAGTGGTATTTCTGTAGATACAAAGAAATATCGAGGAATGATCGGAAGTCTTCTCTATATCACTGCTAGTAGGCCTGACATACAATTTAGTGTGTGTAAGTGTGCCCGCTTTCAAGTGAACCCTAAGGAATCTCATGTAGCTGCTGTAAAGCGGATATTTAGATACCTCAAGGGAACCACTGAAATGGGTCTATGGTATCCGAAAGGACAACCATTTGACTTGGTGTGCTTTTCTGATTCGGATTATGCCGGTCACTTAATTGATAGAAAAAGCACAAGTGGTACGTGTCAGTTTCTTGGTGGATGCTTAGTTTCTTGGTTTTCTAAGAAACAAAATTCTGTGTCTATATCCACTACGGAAGCTGAATATATAGCAGCTGCAAAATGTTGTGCCCAAATTCTTTGGATGAAATAGACATTAGCTGACTATATGGTAAAATTTGATGTAGTATCAATTCAACGTGATAATGTAAGCGCAATAAATTTAAGTAAAAATTCTGTGTTGCACTCATTATCAAAACACATTGATATACGACATCATTTTCTACGGGACCATGTCTCGAAGGGCAATATTAAAATGGTATATATAGATACCGAACATAATATCGCCGATATTTTTACAAAACCTTTGAGTTCGGAAAGATTTGCCAAACTCCGATTAGAGTTAGGTATGCTTGAGTGCTCAAAGTAAGACACAGAGTGTCTCTAATTTTGTTGAATTAATTTTCAATAAACTTTGTTCCACTAGTAATTAAGGTTATTACTCGATCGGATTTCTATATGAAATTCAGATTTGTCGATAATAGAATTAATTATAAGTTGTTCAAGCTTTGTTGTGAAATTAAGCTCAATAAAATATTATTAATTAATATCATTGTTGCATGGCCTTGAAATATGTTTAAATATTTCAAAACTCAGAGAAACAGTGAGTATTAATTAATCTTGTCCTAGAAAATATTATTTTAAAATTTACTTTAAAATTTTAGAAAATATTTTTGGACTAAACAGTATTTTATTTAATTATGCAATAAGCATGATTAATTTTATTTTATTTTTAAAAAAATGCTTGTATCATATTATTTTAATTACATTTATTTGTAATTAAAGATATAAAATTATTTTGATAAAAATTATTATTTTATATAATTTAATTACATTTCTTTTGTAATTAAAAATATAAAATATAAATTAATTTTGTTATATATATACTTCTATATATACAATTTTAATTATTTAACCCAGATTTAATCTGAGCCATTGATTAGTTTAGGGTTTTAATCTCAGCCGTGCATTCGAAAAATATATATACTCTTTTATTAGAAAAGTCACACAAAATCTCTCAACATTGTACGGACTCATTTCATTCTCTCAAGCGGCTGTATTCATCGAAACCCTAATTCGATTCATGAATTTGAAGCAATCTTCCGTTCAAATCAATCTCCAAATCGTGCTCTTCAACAAAAATGCTTTCGATTCATACCAAAACTTCACCCACCTATGTCCTGGATTGTTCAATCTATCTAAACCTCAAATCAATTTCTTCAACTCTCTTTGTTCGATTCTTAAACACTGCCTTTGAAATCTATTTTGTGATGCATCTCAGTGTCTTCGAGTTAGTATAACACAGTTGTGGTCGATACACATGAAGATCAAGTTAAATCGGCCAGTGACTCGGTTAGGGTTTGGTGATTCAAGAATTCAAGGGCGATTCTTCAGCTGAATATGATGATTCTAGGTCACATATGTACTGATGAAGCTCGAGATGGAGTTGGGTGAAGCAAAATCGATGAACTCTGTCATCTGACTCAGTGAGTCAACTTGGTGTTCAGGCAAGTCAAGTCTCTCTAGATGATGTCTTCTGAGCTCTTGTGCCTTTATGCCTAATCTTGACAAAAATAATGGTAAGTACCGTGTGAATGGACCCCACGGCTAGGTATGATTTTTAAACTCTCTAATCCGGTGTGAGTTTTGTGATTGTTGATATGTGTTTGTGTGATAATCTGGTTGAGTTTGATACTTGTGAGAATATATTGGACAAGCTCTTGATTGTTAGTATGTAAACTGTTGGTTATTGGTGAGTAAGTATGTTAATTAGAGAAGCTGTTGGTCAAATTGATAGTTGAATTGATTGCTTTTGTGCCATTTAGAAGTATGATGGTAGTTTGATCTCAGTATTTAAGGCTGTCTACATGGTACTTGCTCAGCTCTAGACTGAATTAGCATATTGAAAATGATTGTGTGAGTAACTAAGATAAGTTACAAATGGGTATTTGCATTTAATTGTCCTGTGCCAAGTTGATTTAATGTTGTTGCACCATTTGTATATAGGATTTGATGCCTGTAAAATCATGTAATCATATATACCATGAACACAGTAGTTGTATAAATATATCTCAGTTGGAACAACTTTGAGTTATAGCATGATACAGCTAAATTTGCAACTAAGGCATTTATTGTGTTAACATGGAATTCAATATATGTCTTTATCTATCAGTTCAAATTTCATGATTAAAATGAGTACTGTATGATTTGTTAATTCATGTTCAGGACTGTATTGCCTCTAGTCTGTAACTCATTTTATA
Source organism: Oenanthe sinensis (assembly GCA_028671895.1). Classification (NCBI taxonomy): domain Eukaryota; kingdom Viridiplantae; phylum Streptophyta; class Magnoliopsida; order Apiales; family Apiaceae; genus Oenanthe; species Oenanthe sinensis. The sequence goes on along the minus strand of CM053799.1, from coordinate 27,151,371 downwards.
TATAATTGGATTATTTTGGCATATTAGTGTGCATTAATTTTGATGGATTTGCTCCCAGCATGACTGCATATTTATAATTATTGCAACATCTAAACTTACAAATACTTGATTTGCAAAATTAAACGATACAAATCTGCTTAAGTATAAAATGTTGCAATATATATTCATATGTATATGCTTTGATATGTGCATGATATAGCTGTCCTTAGATCCATGCCTACATATTTATGCACTGTGTGTTGCAGTACTTGGTAAAAGATTGCAAGATGAAATAATATGTATACACTGAGTGTTGCAGTATTTGGTAAGAGATTGCAAGATAATATGAATTTATATGCCTGCTCTGCTGCATCAAGAAAAATGAGTTTTGCTGTATTAGAAAATGCATGATCAGCTGATTCTTAATTAGGATTACAATGTTTTGGTCTGTGACATTTTGTGTTGGGACTAAATATGTTCATGTACATTATATCTGTTGCACTTGGTCATAACATGCCAGCATGAGTATAACTATTGCCATGCATATCATATGTATTTAAGCATTAATATGAAATCTGTTACCTATGTGTAGCAAAGTAGTCCATGCTCTGCACTCTTGCCTGCAAATCCAGTTTATATATGATAATTGTAGGCATATGTGTCCTATCTATTAGTTGCCTAGATATTATTTTAATATATCATCTGTATTGCTGGCAACTTTGGTTAGTACTTGTATGTACTAGTTGATAAGGAGGTAAACATCTCATTAAATGCATCTGCACCATTTTTGTTAACCTGGAATTATATGCTTACAAAGGTTGAATGAGTGCCATCATGCAAATTTGCATCTACTAGACTTGACTCATGTCTGCATAATTTCAAGTGTTACAACTAATACATTTTAATGTGCATTTCCTTGATAAAAGATAAACTCATAATACACCTGCTCATTAATCCATGCCTTGTCAATTTTAAAATAGCAATTTTAAAATAGTGCATAGATCATGATTTAGCTGTAAGACTTGTGTACTTGCTAGTATAGCACAGTAGTCCTTACTCTGTGACACATGCCTGCAGATTTGAAATATTAAATAATAAAAATAAGTGTATGTGTTTGATCTATAACATGCCTAGATTTATAATCTGATTTGCTGACAACTTTAGTTGTTAAATGGGTGTGTTAGCTGATAAGTACATTTCATTTAATGAGGATGTAACATGTGTACTTGTCTACTATAAATGCACTGGTTCAGGACTGTACCCTGTTACTACACTGTTCCTGCTACTACTTGTACTTGTTTGCAGTAGCTTTTTGTGTTTAAAAAGGGATAATTCTCTGCATTTATCACTTGCACCTTCTTCTTCTTTGTCTTCCTGCACCTTAAGTTCTTTGTCATATTGCACTTAATTTCTACAGTAGTATTTATTTCTTGTTCTCATATCCAAATGGAAAATGAAGATGAGTTTATAAATACTACATTGTGTCTAGGTCAATACAATGAGTCAAAAACCACTGTCCCTACTTCTTCTAGAAATAGAAATAGGAAGAAACAAAGAACACTCATGGATCTTGGTAAATCCCCAATTTCTTTGCCCTCTAAACACACTAAAAGCAAACTGCAGCCAGGTTGCTTAATTCACATAGACAAAAGAACTGATCTTTACAACATGTTTGCAGTTGCCAAATGGGAGCCAGTTCTCTATTATCCTAATAGGAAAGTTTTTCCAAACATGGTTAGTGAGTTTTATAGCAATTTAGAGGTCAAACAAGGAGTCCAGGAAGTTATGTTTCTGACAAGTGTGGTCAATGGGAAGTACTTTGTTCTTGATCATATTGAGCTTGCCAATGCCTTGAAACTAAACCTTAAAACCTTAAACCATGCAAACCTTGACATTAACACTGATTTTGTCTTCAATAAAATGGAGATGAAACTCTATCTTTCTGTTTTGTGTGGCATTGAACTGCCCTTATCCCTTGAGCTCACTGAAAAAGGCATCTCCTATGAACACTTTACCCCCACCTTTCAAACCATGGCCTTGATCTTAAGAGCCAATATTTTCCAAAATACAAGTGATGACAAACTCATGTCCTTTCAAGAAATCAAGCTTATGTACAAGCTTGCTAGCCACAAAGTCACTTTTAGCCTACCCTTCATGATTCTCTCTCACATGGTCCATTGTCACAAAAAGGGAATGCTTGCCTATGGCCTCTTGTTGACCAAAGTCTTTGAACACTTCAAACTTAACCTCAACCAACTGCCCTACTTTCAAGTTGCTTCCACAATCACTGATAAGGCCAATAGAGTGACTATCCCATTGAATGGCTACTCTACACATGTTGAAAACCCTATGCCTAGTATGCCTAATTTGCCTAGTAACATCCAATGTATCTCTGTTGCTCTTGATGTGCCCCTGGATACTATTTCTAAGGCTGATTTTGATAAAGCAATTGATACTCTTAATGGAAAATATGAGGAACTTGAAAAATTATTTCAAGAACTTCAAATTTCCTTTAAGGAACTAGTTGAGAAGCATGAGAACACAGAAATTAAGGTGAATAGTGTGCTGAGTATTTTGGTGAGCACAATAGCAAGGGCAGGAGACATTGAGGAGGGTCTAGCACATGTTATCAATGTGCAGTTGAGCATCTTGAACAGTTCTACCTTCAATGTTCCTTCAATGCCTGCTTTGCTTAGGAATGGTGAACCTAGGGAGGTAGTTGAGCTCAGTGAGTTTAGAGTTGGTGGAGTAGTGGAAATGGAGGAAGATGGTGTAGTTCCTCTAGGGAATGAACCATTGACGTGAGTAATCTGGATCTGATCTCTAATATTCTAAAGAGATGCTAGGGACTGCAGTGGTTATTTATGTGTGTGTCTGTCATGTTTTATGTATTTGCTTTACTTTTGCTTAAGTTTTATATGCTTTTGATGCTAGCTACTTGCTTCTATCTGTTCTTGAAGCTGTTTAGTGCAATCAAGTGTTAGGTTGGTAGCTTTATTGAGGTCTAGTGTGTAGTAGGCCATTTTGTAAAGCTATGTTCCTAAGATATTGTATGTGACTGCACTTGGTATTAATGAAATGATATTGTGTGCACTATTATCTTGCTACCATATTTAATATCTTGCATCAGATGTGCTTGAAGATATATTCTATGAATCATGTACTAACATTTTCAAATGATATTGCAGGAATGATGCATCAAGGATGCACTGACAAAGAGAAATTTAGTTCTATTTAACTTTGTCAAAAACAAATGAGTTGTAAATATTACAATTCAAGTTTGTTCTTAAAAAGATATACATCTGTAAAATGTATATGTTTCCCCCTCCCCTATGCATGTGTTTGATACATTTGGGTGTCAAAATATTTCTACTCATGATTGATGCTAAATATTCCCCCTCCCCTTTGTTTTCTACAGGATAAATGTTACTGTTGCAATTTCATGCTAACAAGTTTATTTGCAAAGGGACCTAACAGGAAATTATATATATTTGATTATATATATTCGAATGTTAATAGGAAATTATTTTCGAATTATATACTTGAAGTATATATGTTGTCACATGATCAATATATGCTTGAATTTTATGTCTACATATATATTCGAACTGTTTTTAACAGGGGATGACAATGAATATTTTTTCAAATTATATATTATATATAATTTTGAAAGCAAAAAGGGAAGATTTTCTACACTCATACTCTATTATTTCTTGTAAATCTTATTTGGTATTATTATCAAAAAGGGGAAGAGAGTGTAAAATTGGGAAATATACAATGAGAGTGTACAATAATTATTTTATCTAGGGGAAGTGAGTGAAATAAAAGAGTATAAAATTAAAATTTTATACTAGCCTTATATATTCTCTATACTAATATATATAAAATTTTTGCAGCTAAATTCAAAATGGAATGAAGGATAAGAAAAGGAAATTGATAAGTTCAAATACTTGTTAAATGGAAGGAAGCAAAATTAATAAGTATAACTATACTTATTATATGCTAAATTCAAAATGGAATGAAGGATAAGAAAAGGAAATTGATAAGTTCAAATACTTGTCAAATGGAAGGAAGCAAAATTAATAAGTATAACTATACTTATTATATGGTATCAATTTCTTACCTTTATAACTTGAATAAATTGCAAAATTTATATATATTGCATATATGTGTATGCTATGCACTTAAAAATTAAAAAGATTTTCAACACTGTAGGGGAAGTGTAAATTAGATTTTTAAAATCTAAAAATGCATAAATTAGATAGTTGCATACACGTAGGGGAAGTTTAGGCTGTCACACACAAATTTAATTTTACACTAGACAGTTTTGACAAAATACCAAAAAGGGGAAGATTGTGAGATACAGTCTTTTTATTAGGTTTTGGATTATTTTGTCTAAACATTAAGTGTAAATTAAATTAGAAATAGAAAATTACTAAAGAATATAGTAAACCTCCCTTAGGCTTATTCAAAGTGACAGTCAACAAGTAGAAAGTCAAACTTGGTCAAACTGCTTTTATAAACTAGCCAAATGATTTTCTTTCAACATATAATTAGACAAGATTTATCAAAATAATGATAAAATCAAATCTAATTTATATATGTTATATTTTGAGGCAAAGACTGAAGATGAACAAATACAGTATTTTAACACTGCTTTTACTAAATAAAAACTGTAACATCAAAACAAAAGAGTGTTGGTTTCAAAGATTTTCAAGGGAATATATTTAATATATTTTCTAAACTTATTTGTTCAATTTATCTTCAACAAAGTCTTGCCTAAATGAAAAATACAGATTTTATCCCGGAAACCCCTAACTGCCTTATTTAAATGGATAAACTGCATTTTGATTCAAACAAAAATATTTCAAGGACCTCATAGTCATAATTTATTTAGAAATATTATGTTTGAATATATTTCAAGTCAAAACTTTAGTCTAAACGTCGACAAGTTCCGACAAATGACTATCGATTATTGTTTCGACCTATAGGGACAGCGAAACGATCATTTTCTCAAAGAAATAGTTACACATGTCCAAATGACTTGAATCTTGGGGAATGTCACTAGAATATTGAAAAAGAATTTTAGGAATTTTTTCATAATTTTTGGGTGACTTTTATTTTTGACCTGTATCTTCGATACGTAATTGAATGTTCGGTCAATTAAAAGTCAATGAAGGTCAACTCCAAATTGAGTAGGATTTTGACCATGGCCTATTGGGAATATTCCCAGATGTTTCCCAAATTTTCATAATTTTTGGAGCATATTTTGAAAAACGTCATATTTCCAACATATCGTTCGGTTTCGTGTTTATTAGCTTTATTAATTAACTGAATGATGTTAGCACGTTTTTCTATGCACCTATGTGGCCTCTTTCAGCTGATGCAACTTTAATTTGAATTGTGTGGCTCTCCTTGCTCCATGTAGTAGCCTTGTCACCCCTTTATCCCACCTAAACCCTAATTTTTGCCTATAAATACAAGGCTTTCCCCCACTTCATTCTCAAGCCTTTTTGAGCCAAGAAATTGCTGCATATTTCTCTCCTCATATCACCAACATCCCAGAAAATATCAGCCTCTAAAAGATCTAGTAAACAAGCTTTGATTCTTTCTAGTTTCATCACTTTTAAAGCTTGTTTCACCCTCTCTCTTGCTCATATAATACACACACCACACAAGCTAGTTTAGGCTAACCAAATATCATATTTCAACAGCCTCTAGACTTGTTTAGTTGCCCCCAAAGTTGTACCAAAAGTTAAGATTCCGGCCATTTTCCGGCAACTAGTTTTTGTGTGTTTTGGCTTCGATCCTAGCTTGTTCTCTTGATTTCTTTCTAGATCTCAAGGGTTATAAGTTAGTTACTTGTTTTTATATATATATATACTTAGATCGAGTTTAGTAGTGTGTACATCTTGCTTTCTTGACTAATCTTTGTGTACACACCAACTCTCGTTCACGAACCCAACTCGTATCTCTTGATTTCGAAAGAAATAGTTTGTCTCTCTCTATAGAGCACAAGAGTCATAAGTTGGTTACTTTTCTTGCATAAATATATATATATATATTTGGCTTTAGTGTATAAGTATATATATATTGTTCTTGCTTAGTTAGATCTTTAGCTTATATATACTTGCACTTGTTTACGGTCTTATATATACACGAGCTTTAATTGTTGTTGTCCTTTCTCATATATATAGAACGTAAAGTTCATAACTAACTTATATTCCGAGTTAAAAAGTGATTTGTATAAGTCTTCTATAGAGATATAAACAAGCACTACTTGTTGAATATTTGTGGGTTAGTCTCACTTTTTATTCCGAGTCGAAGCAACTTTGTATAAGCCAATATATTAAGGTATAAACAAAGAGCTTCCTTGTTGAGTTATAAAGTGAAAGAAACGAGCTCTTATTCCGAGTCATACTCGTAGAATATTAGTGAGTTTATCCGACTTCGAACTCCGAGTTAGAAGGTACTTGTATAAGTCTCATATATAGTAGAGATATAAACAAGGCTTCCTCGTAGAGATCTAGAGGTTGAAGTAGCTTCGACTTCAAAGTGAAAAGGTTTATCGTATAAGTTGTATATTAAGACATAAACGAGCCTTTTACTTTTCGAGTTCAAGAAGTTATATATTCTTTGATTCCGAGTTACGAGAATTCGTATAAGTCCTATATAGACATAAACGAACTTTCCTCGTAGAATCTTAGATTGTCTTCGTTAGTTTGTAAAGAGCCTTATAGTTTCATTTTTGTTCTTCGGATCAAGGCTTTTATAAACAACAAGACTCAACGAGCTTGATATAAATCAAGTCAATATATTCGGCCATTAGTTTAGTTCATATACCCTCGGCCTTATATATCGGACAATAATAAGAAGAAAATAAAAAGAAAAGATTTACTTTAAGTGCTTGCATTCATACGCTTTTAATTTCCGCACCTTACTTTAGCATACGCACTTATTTTCTTGCATACACGTTAGCACACAACGTGTGGTTCGTCCTTTTTGACAAGTGACTTACCCCTTCGAGTGGTTAGTCCTTTCACTAAGTGACTTGCCCCGACTCACATTTATATATACTGTTGCTTAGGCTATCTTATATATATTTGTTTGTCTCTTTGGTCTAGTACTATAATATACTAGTCCACTACCTTTCTTTCTTAAACAGGGATATAAAGTCGTAGTACTTGTTGTCTAGACTTTGTTGTGAGGTGAAAGTGAAGTGAGGTGATCCTTGTTCTAAGACCCAAGTCCTAGACACGCCGACGGGGAGTTGGGTGTCTTTGCACCGTGAGGAAAAGGAAAGACCCAAGACCTAAGACCCAGATCCAAGACCTACATTGTTGTAGAGGAACATAGTCTACGCAGGAATTTTTACGTATCTTTGAGGAGGTAAAGGGGAAGTTACGCTCCAAGATAAGATCGTAAGGGATACTACGTGGCTGTGAAGAGGTAACGGGGAGTTACGCTCTAAGACCAGTTCGTAGGGGTACTACTTGCCTGTGAAGAGGTAACGGGGAGTTACGCTCTAAGACCAGCCTGTAGGGGTTCTACTTTGATTGTGAGGAGGTAACGGGGAGTTACGCTCCAAGATAAATCAAGTAGGTTTTGCTTTGTATTTTGAGGGGTTAACGGGTAGTTAAGGTCCAAGATAAATACTAAGTGTTGTAAAAGGCTTCTCCGCCACTATAAGGAGTACATCTTTTTATAGTGCAAAATCTCGAGTTCAGGGAGGGACTCGGGGACTGGACTAGGGGTGAGCGGATCCGTTAGGGGATTGCGCCATCGCAAACCAGGATAAAAATACTGTGTTGTACTCTACTTCTCTTCTCTCTTTTACTTTCCGCACTTTATTTACTAGTTGACTAGTAAAGATTTTAAAAAGAGAAAAGAAATTTAAAAATGCCAAGCTTTAAATTTTAAAAAGGGTATATAGCTATTCAACCCCCCCTTCTAGCTAATACCGCCCATTATTTGGGACCTAACAGTAACGTTGACACTTTCTTTTACTTGGTGTTGATCAATTATGTACACCCTATATGCTCTTTTTGAATAGCCGATAAAAATTGCTTCGTGTGCCTTGGCCTCGAATTTGCCACGATGTTCATCTCCATCTTTTAGCACAAAACATTTGGCTCCAAATACATGAAAGTACTTGAGTGTTGGTTTCTTGCCAGCCATTAATTCGTAAGGTGTCTTCATATGATCCTTGTTGATTAAAGTTCGATTCTGGGTATAACAAGCTGTGTTCACTGCTTCAGCCCAGAAGTAGATAGGCAATCTTGATTCACTTAACATGGTTCTTACAGCTTCAATCAAGGTTCGATTCATCCTTTGTACTACTCTATTCTGTTGCAGAGTTCTTGGCGCTGAGAATTGTCTTGTTATCCCTTTGTCTGAGCAGAAGCTATTCAGAATTTCATTCTTGAATTCTGTTCCATTATCTGATCTGATTGCCCGGACTGGTAGCTTTGAGTCTAACTCAATCAACTTTACATGATCAATCACCAATTGTGGAGTTTCATCCTTAGAGTTCAAGAATAAAACCCACGTGTACTTTGTGAAGTCATTTACAATCACTAAGGCATATTTCTTCTTTGACATTGACAAAATATTGACTGGACCAAATAAATCCATATGAAGCAGCTGCAGTGGTTCAGTAATATTTGTAGTGTCTGTGCCTCTGTGAGTTGCTTTCTTTGACTTCCCTTTCTGACATGCCTCACACAATCCTTCTTGTGTAAATTCCATCGGAGGCAGTCCTCTCACCAAATCCCTCTTGACTAGAGAGTTCATTGTTTTGAAATTCAGGTGTGAGAGCTTCTTGTGCCATAGCCAACTTTCTTCTGTTGGAGCTTTTGAATAAAAATAGTTTGCTTCAGCTTCAGTTCCCGAGTTGAAATCAGCTACGTACAAGTTTCCTTTCCTTACTCCACGCAAGGCTAGTCTGTCTTCTTTAGAATGAGCTATTAAGCACTTCTCCTTGATAAAGTTTACTTTGTAGCCTTTATCACAGAATTGACTAACGCTGAGTAGATTGTGCTTAAGTCCTTCCACCAAAGAGACGTTTTCAATGATAACATTTCCAGTATTTAACTTGCCATATCCCGTAGTCATTCCTTTGCTGTTATCTCCAAAGGTGACAATTGGGCCAGCTCTCTCAATCACGTCTGATAGCAGGGCTCTATCTCCGGTCATATGCCTTGACGATCCGCTGTCCAGGATCCATACAATCCGGTTTACCTGTTTAACTCCCTGCACATATCAAACGGATTAGATCAACTTCGGAGCCCAAAACTGATTGGGCCCAGCATACTTAAAGAATTGACCTTTGTCTGCTTTAACAACAGATCCTCTTCGAACAACAACATCCGCATCTTCCTTGACTGTACTTACTTTCCTATAAACAGTCTTAACAACTTTTTGTTTAGACTTAGAAATATATTTTTCCTTCTTGACAGGTGAAGGAATAGCAGTCCTGGATTTAGCAAATTTATTATTGATGTATTGTCTAGGTGTCATGTTCTTTTTATTAGCAGTCATGCGTTTGAAATAAGCAGTCATAGCATTAAAAGCACATAACATACAATTTAAAACATCACAAGGTTTATGGCATACATCAATAGCAGGCATGTTATTCACAGCAGTAGGCATTTTAACAGTTTCTACTTTAACTTTTTCATCAGATTTAAAGTTTTCAGTAGAATGACATCTATTGTTACTATCCCTACTTCTAACAAAATTATTGTTAGGTCTGTTCATTTTATTCTTTAAGTTCTTAGCACCTATACCAGGTTTTGGGAAATCAGAAGTTCCCACAACTTTCACTGGTGTCTTGGGTGTAACTTTCTCTTCTTGGACATTTACTCTTTTTATGTCCCTCGCTTGTTCTCCTCTTTTCTTCTCTTCCTCTTGATCCTCTAACTGCATCTCATAAGCAATCAGTATAGAGCTCTCGAGGATGGGTTCAACTATGGGTGTTATGAAAAGAGGTTTGCGTGTGTCTTTAACAACATGAGGAATACCCCTTTCTTCAGCGCTTTGCTTGAATGGGGTAATGTTGCTTGGCTTTCCTACAGATTCATTGTACTCGAAGCCTATTCCAACTTTTCTGTTTATTATCTGTTGGTCAACTAGGTTCTTTACAATATACGAGGAATTTTTATATGCTAGACACCTTTTATTTTCTTCTTCTATCTGGTTTCTGAGATTAGTTTCTACTACAACATGACAACTGACTTTACTGACTTGAACAACTAAGTCTTCAGTCAACTTAATAGTCAACTTATCATGATTTCTTTTTAATTGTTTAAGAACTTCAGTCTCATCAACTAACTCTTTGACTTTGAGTCTGAGTTTCTTAACTTTATCTCTTTCACCTTCTAGTTCTTTAGCTATCAATTCAAACATTTTAGGGCAAGAAGTATTTACCTCTATTCCTTTTTGTCTATTAGGAGACCTTGATTCTTCGGATGAAGCCATAAGAGCAAGATTTCCCAGCTCTTCCTCATCATCATCATCTGAGTCATCCCAGCTTTTTCCCTTTGCCAGATAGGACTTTCCTTGATGCTTTTGCAAAAGTGCATCGTACTTTTCCTTGAGCTCTTCGTAAGACTCTCTCTTCTTCCCTTGCTTAGGCTTCTTGCATTCTGTTGCAAAGTGGCCTAGCTCATTGCAGTTGAAGCAACGAAACTTGCTTCTATCCACTAAGTCGGTCTTGTAGCCGCTCTTTGATTCAGCTGTTGAAGACCCTCCTCTTTGGAATCTTCCAAAATTAGATTTGACTTTGTAGGAGGGATTTCTCCGGAATCTCATGTTGCCAAACTTCCTGGCAACCATAGCTAGAGATTCATCTTCTAGCTGATCTAGTTCTTCCAGAAAGTGGAATTCACCACCTTCTTGTTTATATGAAGTATGTCCAATTTCTGGAACAACATACTCCATTGAAGGTACAGCAACCTTCACTTCCATCTTCTGTGGTGCTTCCACTATCAGTGCTTTGGAGGAACTCAGTACTTTACCTCTCCCATACATCTCTCTGGTTTGGATCTGCTCCAGTTCATATGTCTTTAATACTCCGTAGAGTCTTTCCAGGGTTACCTCCTTCATGTCCCTAGACTCACGGATAGCTGCGATCCTGTGTTCCAGATGCTCGGGTAGGGTTAGCAGAAACTTTCTGTTGACCTCCTGATTCTGATAGTACTTTCCATTCATGTTGAGCTCGTTTATCAGTTTGTTCAATCTCTGAAACACCTCAGAGATACCCTCACCAGGGTTGGATCTAAACTGCTCATACTGGGAGATCATGATTTCTAGTCTGTTCTCTCTTACTTCCTCAGTCCCCTCATTGATAATCTCTATGGTTTCCCAGATCTGTTTTGTGTTTTTACAATTGACTACTTGATTGTACATGATGTAGTCTAGAGATTCAATCAATATCAGCTTGAGATTGTTGTCCAGGGACACAGCTTCTCTTTCATCATCTGAGTAGTCAGCTGGACTTTTTGGAACTTGTCGGTGAGGAATTACAACTCCATCTATCTCGTGTTGGAGAGTAACTGTCATAGGGGGTTCAGCACCTTTAGCTAGAATTAATGCATACTTGGGATTGGCAATCCCAATGAACAGTAGCATTTTGTGCTTCCACAGATTGTAGTGTTCTCTATCAAATTGTGGAATCTTGATGCTCGTCACTTTCTGTGTACTCATCTTTAATTAAGATTAAAAATTAAGTGTTTCAAAAAATATTTTAATTTTTGACTTAAAACAATTTTTGATCAAAAATAATTTTTCGGAAAAAAATTATTTCGAATAAAAATTTATTTTGAATTTAAAATAATTTTTGAAGTCTGTATGAGTTCGCAGAATTTGATTTGGATCTGATATGAAAATATATCAACCAGCTCTGATGCCAATTGTTGGTCCCTGATATTGTAGAATGGGGGTTGAATACAATATCTGAAAATTAATCACGGAATAATTGGATTTAAAAATTATTTTAATCATTCACGAAATATTAATTAAAATGAAATACTGTTCAAGTGAAAGATATAATTTTAACTTGATTAGTATTACACAATTAATATTTAGACAACAGTTATATAATTGATAAAAAGTCTAGAACGAATTCGACATGAAGTGTTCGTGTTTAATCAATTATATTCAAACTCAGCATAGAAATCTGTGAATATTACAATGCAGACAAATTACTGAATTTGAACTGATTTTTCTGATTCTTAACTGCTGAACTATTGAACAACAGAAAAAGTGAAGGCTGATCTCATATTTATAGAGATTTGAAATTTGCTGGTATGACATTTATCAGCATGACTTAATTTCAAGAAAATAAGTCTTGTATGACTTATTTAACACTTATATGACTTATGAAAAACTGGGCAAGACTTATTTTTGGTCGGTATGACTTTCTAAAATTCGGTATGACCTTTTTAAAAGTCATATTCGGATTTTGTTTAATTAAAAAAATCGGTATGACTTATTTTAATTAAACAAAATCAACTCAGCATGAACTTTTCTTCAAGTTTTTCGGTATGACCTTTTGTGACTGCTTCGGTATGACTTATCTGACTGTCTTCGGTATGACCTTTATCAATCTGCTCGGTATGACTTTTCTTTGACTGTCTTCGGTATGACTTATCTATATATATATATATATATGAAACTCGGTATGACTTATTTAAGTAAGTCATTCGGTATGACTTATTTAATAAGTCATACTAACTGTTTATATATATATATATATATATAAGTCATATTAATCCATTTCTTTTATAATAAATTAATTCTACTTAATTTAATTAGTTAATTTATAAATTAAATTAAATTCAACTTGAATTAATTAAATTTGATAAATTAAATAATTAATTAACATTTGATAGTAAAATTAAAATACTATTTTTATTCGCATAGTCGTGCTGTCAGTCTTGAAATCTTCCCGTTCTTTCTTTGTCTTCTGATCTTGAAACCTCTTGAATTAAATGAAGAATAAATATTATTTTAGTTGACACACAAATGTACTGTCTGGTTCATTTGTGTCATACTAATAAATATTCTCCATTTATTAAACTTTGAGTTGAGGCCTTCTGTCATTCTTCTGCTTCACTGTCTTTGTTCTTCTTCTGGAATCTCTTGTAGTAGGCACTTAGAATCTTCTGAATCTTCTGAATTCTTCTGAAAAACTGCTTCTCTATTTTTCTCCGATGCTTGAACATATAAATGAACTTCTTCCGGTGTAGAGTATCAACTTCATTAAAATTCTTCTGACAAATTGATTCTTTGTGTCTAGTTGACATTCTTCGATTTGATTCCGTCCTCAGTATTTACTACTTACTCTATTTTCTTACTTGAGTTGAGTTGTCATCTACTTATTACAAATAGGCCTAGTCATATGCCTTTCAAATATGGTAATCTATTCAGAAGCAAGAACCCTATCAAGACTAGTCACTTATGAACCAGACCATTGCATCAAGTGTCAGGACATTGATAGCAAGTTTATGTCAGTAATAGAGATCCATGTTCAAGAGCTTGTTGTAGAATATAGAAGACAAGAAGAAATCACATGTTCAAGATGTTGCATTGAAGTTTCAAGTTGAAGCCCAGAATTTCTCTAAGTACTTACTAGGGAACCTATGTAGAAATTCCTATCTAGAAATTCTAGATAAGTTTCTACTTAGAGCCAAATAGAAATTCTAGAGGTGGAAATATTTTCTAAGTAAGAAGTTCTACTTAAAGTTCGAGATAGAACCTAAGTAGAAATTCCTATGTAGAATTTCTACTTAAAGTTCGAGATAGAACCTAAGTAGAAATTCCTATGTAGAATTTCTACTTAAAGTTCGAGATAGAGTCTAAGTAGAAATTCCTATGTAGAATTTCTACTTAAAGTTCGAGATAGAACCTAAGTAGAAATTCCTATGTAGAATTTTTACTTAACGTTTGAGACAGAGCCTAAGTAGAAATTCCTATGTAGAAGTTCTACTTATAGTTCGAGATAGAACCTAAGTAGAATTCCTATGTAGAAGTTCTACTTAAAGTTCGAGATAGAACCTAAGTAGAAATTCCTATGTAGAATTTCTACTTAAAGTTCCAGTAGAAGTTCTACTTAAAGTTCGAGATAGAGCCTAAGTAGAAATTCCTATGTAGAAGATCTACTTAAAGTTCGAGATAGAGCCTAAGTAGAAATTCCCATATAAAAGTTCTACATAGAGGACAGTTTCAACATGACACATGGCATCATCTGGTTGGCCGATTTCCAAGCTTTCAATGCAAGATAAGATTTACGTGGACAACATTGGGTCACTCATATCTTATCTTTTGAAAACTACAAGTCATAGATTACAAAGTAGTATAAATAGAAGTACTTGTGTAACTTTTCGAAGCAAGCAATATTGAGAGAAACACTTGTAAAAGAGGGAGAGAGTATTCACAAAGCTTAGTATCATTTACTACCCTCTTTACTTCTGTTGTACTATTGTAATGAATGTTGTAGCAACCCTTTCAAGTTATATATAAGACATATATTCCTTGAATCATTGTGTTCATTTATTACATAGTATTTATTGCTTCATAAATCTAAAAAGTTGTATTCACCCCCCCCTCTACAACACATTTGGATCTAACAGTGAGTTTTATCTATGACACCTCTAATGAAACTATTTTCAATTAAAAACTTAGAGAGAGTGGCATACCATGTCCTCGGTGCTTGCTTGAGTCCGTAGAGAGCTTTGAATAGAAAATACACAAAATCAGCAAACTCTGGATTTTCAAAGCCAGGAGGTTGTTCCGCATATACTTCCTCTTCTAACTCTCTATTCAAAAATGCACTCTTCACATCCATTTAATAGACTTTAAAATTGGAATGTGCTGTGAATGCCAGAAATATCCTGATGGCTTCAAGTCCTGCAACTGGTGCGTAGGTCTCGTCATAATCAATTCCCTCTTCCTGGGAGTAACCCTTTGCCACCAGTCTGGCTTTGTTCCTTGTAACAATGTCATCACCGTCTAACTTGTTACTGTATACCCATTTCGTGCCAATAACAGATCTATCTTTAGGTCTGGGTACCCGTGTCCAGACTTCTTATCTTTCGAACTGATTGAGCTCTTCTTGCATGGCAAGAACCCAATCTGGATCAATTAGTGCATCTTCAATCTTCTTTGGTTCTTCTTGAGATATAAAAATTGAAAATAAACGTTCATTTGAAGTTGCACTTCTGGTTCTAACTCCAACATCTGGATCACCTATGATCAATTCAAAAGGATGATCTCTGTTCCATATCCTTTCCCTTGGTAGGTTTGATCTTAATGATTCGCCTCAAAATTCATTGTGATGTTGTGTTCTGCCAGTTGATCCTTCATCTCCCCCTGAGTTGGTGCTAGGATGACTTGTTGATCCACCACTGGTATTAGTAGTATCTCCAGTGTTACCATTGTTTCCACCACTATTACCTGGATCATTATCATTATTGTCATCATCATTTCCTGCTGCAACCTCAGGTTCTTCTTCGTCATCAGAATGTGAGTTTGGATAATTATCAAATTTTAAGGACTCAGAAGAATCTTCAGTTTGGATACTTGGGAGTTTAGTGTCATGAAAAGTAACATTGAAACTTTCTTTTACTTGGTGTTGATCAATTATGTACACCCTATATGCTCTTCTTGAATATCCGACAAAAATAGCTTCATGTGCTTTGGCCTCGAACTTGCCATAATGTTTATCTCCATCCTTCAGCACATAGCACTTGGCTCCAAATACATGAAAGTACTTTAGAGTAGGTTTCTTGCCAGCCATTAATTCATTGGGAGTCTTCATATGATCTTTGTTGATCAGAGTTTGATTCTAGGTATAACATGTTGTATTTACTGGTTCAGCCCAGAAGTAAATAGGTAACCTTGATTCACTTAGCATAGTTCTTGCAGCTTCAATCAGGGTTCTATTTTTCCTTTCTACAACTCAATTCTCTTGTGGAGTTCTTGGTGCTGAATATTGTCTAGTTATCCCCTTGTCTGAGCAAAAGTTATTCAGAACTTCATTTTTGAATTCTGTTCCATTATCTGATATGATTTCCCGGACAGGTAACTTTGAATCTAACTCAATCAGCTTTACATGATCAATCACCAAATATGGAGTTTCATCCTTAGAGTTCAAGAATAAAACCCACGTGTACTTTATGAAGTCATCTACAATCACTAAGGCATATCTTTTCCTTGACATAGACATAATATTTACTGGACCAAATAAATCCATGTGTAGGAGTTGAAGTGGTTCAGTGATGTTTGTAGTGTCTGTGCCTCTGTGACTTGCTTTCTTTGACTTCCCTTTCTGACATGCCTCACACAATCCTTCTTGTATAAATTCCATCGGAGGCAGTCCTCTCACCAAATCTTTCTTGACTAAGGAGTTCATTGTTTTGAAGTTCAGATGTGAGAGTTTCTTGTGCCATAGCCAGCTTTCTTCTGATGAAGCTTTTGAAAAAAAATAGTTTGCTTCATCTTCAGTTCTGGAGTTGAGATCAGCTACGTATAAGTTTCCTTTCTGTTGGGTCCCGGAAGTATCGTAGAAGGGGGGTTGAATGCGATACTCACAACAATTTAAAATTCTTTTCAGAATTTGCGGAATTAAATTATTGTTTAAGCTGAGGGTTCGAGTCCTTGTAGTGTTTGGTAGGCTGACTTACTAGCTTTTTACTTTTAGAATTAAACATTTAAGATATAGAAAATTAGCAAGTAAGTAAACAAGATTCAAGTTAAATACGTATATTAAACTTGAAAGGGTGTTACAACATTCGGTAGAATAAACTTTAATTCCTAGAACAAATTTGACTTGAATTGTTCTACTTAAGGAATTAAAACCAAACTAGCACAGAAAGTCTGTGAATATAACTTTGCAGACAAATTGCTAAATTTATAAGTTTTTCTACTTTTAACAAATGAAGCACATGTAGGGTTTCGTGACACAAACGCAGCGGAATAAACACGAAAAATAAATCAAAATAGCGAAACCCTCCGCAGGATCCATGCGAAAATAAAAGATTTAATTCGGAGATAAAGAATAAATACCTTTAGAAGCTTTAACAGTTCATTAATGGAAGATTAATGGAGGTCCAAAGCTTGTTTAATCACCACGTATCCCGCTCTCGCGATCTACGCTCTACGGTATCCACACGAACACTTTTCATGAAGGATTGATGTGTACTAGCACCCGAAAACTTCTTCTCTCTCTATCTTCCTCCTCTCTCAGAGCGGCTAGGGTTTTTGTAAAATCTCTATTTTATTAAATCAGCCCATAAAGAGATTATATAGAGAGAGGAATAAGTTTTCTAATTATAATCCAATTATAATTAATACTAATCCAAAATTCTAAATTATTTAATTAAGTCTCACTTAATTAATTAATTATTAATTTTGGAATTAGTTTAAGTAATTCATTTATTCTATTTATATAATTAATTAAGTCATACCTAATTAATATCATAAATAAAATAAATTACTTATTTAATTTAAATTCATAATTTAAATTATTTTTCCTTCAAGCGTTCTTTGTGTGTGACCCTGTAGGTTATTATTACGTTGGCAACAATTTTAATATCTAATTAAAATTGTAAACAATGAGCGGCATCTAGTAATACATCATTGCTACCCAAGTAATAATAATAAATCGGTGATTCGATTAAGCCTTTCGTGAATAATGTTCCATGTAATATAATCCCTTTAATCTTGATATTATAGATTAAACTCAAGGCATGTCTCGTGTCATCCTCTTCATAATTTAATCTTTATTTTCTTGATCGATGAGTAGACTATTAAAATCAAATCAACATTTGAGCACGGCCGTGCATTTCATAGTCTCACTCAAACAAGAGGCCAATAATATCACTCCTAAAATTAGGAGGATTAAATCCCATCTAGATCATTCATATTTCTCATACAATTTATAATATACCCAATGTCCACTTTTATCATCACCCGGTCAAAGGTAACTTTTAATGTAATCAAAGTATATTAATTCTCGTATAGAAATATAATGATTTCAGGTCTAAGGATCATTACACCATTATCACAGTGAGAATTACTTATGACACTTACTTAACATGTAGAATCTCACAGCGGGTCATTCCAGTGCCATGCATTGATACATGCACTTATGTTCTTGACTTTAGTATCCCCATACCTATGACCAATGAGATGTGGTCATCTGTCAAGAAACATACTAGTCTTTGTGCATTATTATTGTCCTTAAATAATAATACTCGACTAGGGAATTTTAGGAATAAGATACTATTCATATAATCTCATTTTTAAGTCACATACTTAAAGATATAGAATACGTATCAAAATTCCAAGGGCATTTACTATGCTTTCAATTTATTACGCAGTAAACAAAACATAATAAATAAATAATAATCAATAAAACATAATCCTTAATAATAAATATTTTCCTTAAAATATAAAAAATATTGTCTCTAGAGCACAATTACTAACAATCTCCCACTTGCACTAGAGCCAATTACCCAAGTATCCAATACTCATGAAACTAGTGTGACTTTCATGCTTCTGCTGCGACAAAGCCTTAGTCAGTGGGTCTGCAATATTATTATTAGTATGCACTTTACATATATGTATATCTCCTTGATCATTAATCTCATTAATTAGGTGATATCTCCTAAGTACATGCCCAAACAGCCTCATTGGCTGCTTCGCAAGCATCAATATACTCAGGCTCTATTGTAGAATCAACTATTGTCTCTGCTGTGAACCATTCCAGCATACAACATCTCAATAAAATTAGATAAAACACAAAGACAGACAGAAACATTAAATTATCGTTATCTGTCTAGAAACCAGTATCACTGAAACCTCTTACAACTAGCTTCACATCTCCTCCATATAACAAGAATGAATCTTTAGTCCTCTTTAAGTACTTAAAAATATTCTTGACTGTCGTCCAGTGACCTTCACCTGGATTAGATCGGTATCTACTCATCATGGTTAAAGCATACGAGACATCAGGACAAGTACATATCATTGCATACATTATAAAACCAATTGCTGACGCATATGGAATTTTACTCATGCAGTCCCTATCATCCAATGATTTAGGACAAATTTTATTTTGAGATCACTATCCCATGAGACATTGGGACATATCCATTTTAGTCTCTTTGCATTTGAAATCGATGCAAAACTTTGTCAATGTATGTACTCTAAATTAGGCCGATCAATCACCTTGATCTATCTCTATAGATCTCGATCCCTAATATATATGTCACATCGCCTAAGTCTTTCATTGAGAAATTATTTCTCAACCAAGTCTTCACAGTCTGTAGAGAAGGAATGTCATTCCCTATTAGTAATATATCATCAACATATAATACTAGGAATGCCACATGGCTCCCACTAAACTTCTTGTAAACACAAGTTTCATCTTCATTCTGAATAAAGTCAAACTCTTTTTGACTGTTTCATGAAAACAAATGTTCCATCTCCTCGAGGCCTGCTTTAATCTATAAATGGATCGACGCAACTTACATACATTTCCAGCATCCTTTAGATCAACAAAACCCTTAGGGTGTGTCATGTACACATCCATATCTTCTTCAAGGCTCTCATTTAAGAAAGCGGTTTTGACATCCATTTGCCAGATTTCATAGTCATAGTAAGCAGCTATAGCAAGCAAAATCCTGATGGACATGACCATAACAACTGGTGAAAAGGTCTCATCATAGTCAATACCATGAATTTTCTTGAAACCTTTTGCCACCAATCATGCCTTATAGGTCTGTACATTAGCATCCATGTCGGTCTTCTTCTTGAAAACCCACTTGCACCCTATAGGTTTTACCCCTTCAGGTGGATCAACCAAAGTCCATACTTGATTAGTATACATGGATTCCATCTCAGATTTAATGGCATCCAGCCATCTCTTAGAATCTGGAGTGTTTATAGTATCTAGGTAGGTGAGAGGCTCATCTTCATCCACAAGCATCACATCACCATCTTGAGTCAAGAGAAATCCATATTATCTCTCGGGCTCATGGCGAATCCTACTAAACCTACGAACACCTGTGTTTCTTGAGCAGTATTATTTTTCTTGTACATTCTACTCAGGTTCCTCCACTGGTTCAACGTTATCATATGGGTCTCAAACTTCATTGAGATCTATTATCCTCCCACTGTCTCTCAGCAGTTCGAGCAACAAACACTTTGTTCTCGGAAGGATTATAGAAAGAATAACCCCTTGTTTCAGTTGGGTATTCCATAAAATTACATTTGTCTGATTTTGGTCCTAGCTTGTCAGAGATTAGACGTTTCACAAACGCTTCACATCCCCAAAATTTTATAAATGACATGCTGTGACGTTGCTCAGTCCATATCTCATAAGGAGTCTTTTGAACCAATTTAGTAGGAACACAGTTAAGTGTATGTGGAGTCGTTTTCAGGGTGCAACCCCAGAAACTAATTGGAAGATTCATTGACTCAACATTGATCGCACCATGTCCAACAAGGTGTGATCTCTCCTATCAAAAAAAACTTTTCTTTGTTATTTTCTACTTCATCTTTATAGTCTTTGAACTTTTCAAATGATTCGGATTAGTTCTTCAAAAGATACATATATCCGTATCTACTAAAATAATTAGTAAATTTTATGAAGTTAATAAAATCTACCTTTTGTCATCGTACACATATGACCACATACATCACTATGTATAAGTCATACCCATTCAATGATCCCTTCACCATGTCCGGTAAAAGGAGCTTTAGTCATTTTACCAAATAAACCAAGATTCGCATCCTTTTGTATGATTCATAATCAAACTTATCCATGAATGCATCCTTATGTATTCTGAAAATGCGTTTCTTATTAATACGGCCTCAACAACAGTGCCAAAGGTAATATTTGATTTGAGTCACTTTAGAACATATAAATTGTTAATTAGACGTGCAACATTATAAGGCTCATCATCAAAATAGAATAAACAACTATTGTTATAAAATGAAAAAGCCTTTCTTGTCCAAACAAGAAACTGAAATAATGTCTCTGCCAATTGCAAGCACGCTATAAAAATTATTAAGTTCTAAATTTTCCTTATAGGCCAAAAATTAAGTAACGAGTTCCTCGAACCAGAGCAACTATCTTTACTCCAATTCCAACCCGATACCTTAAGCTTGACCCTTATTGATCATCATCTTTCAATCTTCCAATTAAGCATGACAGTTTAATTTCCAGTCTCCCAACTTTCCACAAAAGTGACAATCGTCTTCTTTATCAACACCTCATTCAGACTTTAGAGTCTGCTTTAGGGATTGGACTTTGGTTTGACAACGAAACTAGATCAAATCTTCTCCTTGCCTTTCCATTTTCCTTTCCCTTTTGCATTCCCTATGTTTACCATCAATATAGTAGTAGTTCATGCATTTATCATATTACTTTCAGCAGTTCTCAACATGCTTAGCAACTCAATGGGTGTTTTACCAATCTTATTCACTTTATTGTTCATAACAAAATAAGAATAATATTTGTCCAAAGATTGTAAGATCAAATCTAACTGTCTCCAGACCAATCTGGAAACCCAAAATATCAATGGTATTCGTTATACCCTATAATCTTTAGAACATGTGGTGTAACCGGGTCTCACTCTCCCTACTTGTAAGTGTATAGTGCCCTTTCAAATATATCTTGTGCTCAATCGTTTCATAAGCATCTATATGCTTGTATTGCTTCTTAAGCTCATCACATATATTTGCGAGCATGAGACATGAAACATCAGTCGCAACATCAATTTGCTTCCAATAAGCACTATGATTTGCATATGTTACATTCTCAACTTTAAGAGCAGGGGAAGAGATTTGACTAATATCGTGGTGCTCGAGGACGATCCTCAAGCTCCTATGTCAGTCAAGGAAATATATTCTCGTCAACTTGTCCTTCTCAAGAACTGATCGCATAGAGAAGTTGTTTGTGTTTATCATTTGATATCTACAATATTAAAGTGCATAAAATAAACTAGATTGCAAATTTAATATTAATTATGTTTAAGTGATTATGGTATATCATCATATACCTCCCACTATTTTTATCAAACTAATAGCCCTTACTATTAATTTGGAAATTATATCCCATAATTCTTTCTAGTGAGCCAAGATCCATATTTCGTCATGTCCTAAGTCAACCACTGGAAGTCCTTAGAAAATGATTATTTAGGTAGACAACAGTTGTCAATTATATCATATATAATTCTTGGATAGTTTGGTGAACAACGATTGATCTTATCTATCTAATAGACTTTTAACCAAACTCTATGCTTCTAAGTTCATAATAGTTGAATATAACCGTTTATTTTCAGTTATTATGACGACTCAGTTAAGTTAGACCCAATGATACAACGGCCGAATATAACCGTTTATATTCGTCGCATCTCACCACGATAGATAGGAGTCCCCTGCCACTGACAGTCCTTCCCCTTATCGATCTAGGATTCGATGAGTGTTCATTCATTGGAAAGCATCCGAGTAAAACTTAATATTTTGTTAAGGAGTTTTAGAAAATTTATAACGATCATGATCACATCATAAAGAGATCCTCAATTTTTCCTTGAACCAAATATTTCAAATCGACATCTTAAATTGTTCATTTCCCAGGTAGATGGAGGATACCAATGGTCACACTTAAAACCCATCAGCCTTACGAATACGCATATCCGCTTTTGTCAGAAAATCCCAATTATAGATATCAAAAATCCATATTTAATTCCGTGTTTTAAAAATCCATATTTCATAAACACAAGAATCTCATGATCGTTTGTTAATTTTAAAATTTTGAATCGTTACAGATTTTATCTTGTTTAAGCAAACATGGCATGGGTGTCGTATCTAATACATACATGATTAATCAATATTAAGCATGCATCTCAATTATATCTACGCATACATACCAATACATGCAATCATATACATATATGTAATGTGCATAAATTAAACGTGTTTGGTTATGGCCCCATCCTATATGATATTTCCAAGCTAATGGAAATATCAAGGTCAGTCTATGGTGGTTTTAAAAATACTATCTATTACATGTCTTCTTTCTTCATTGCTCCATCATCCCCTTTTGGATCGCCTCCTTGCTTGCAAGTCTTCATTGATAATTACATTGAATAATAAAAATAAAACTATTCTAATGAAATTACAAGAAGAACTCGAGTTACATTCGAGATAATTAAATTACAATGATTAAACGACATGCAAGTCGTATTTAGAAACCAAAACCATAAATCAAAACCACTATCCTATGGGTCTTTAGGTCATAACCATCCACCATGCTATCATATAACACATATAATATATCTCATATTATATAATCATATCATATAATCATATATAACAAATTTCGAAATTTCAGAAAATTAAAAACAGATTTCTGAAGACAATAAATCGCTATTTCGAGGCCCTTAACGACGTCAAACGCCTTACAGACCCGTCGGTGATAGTATAACTATCAGTTTTGTTCATTGGCCCGATTCCAGTCAGAAAACACATATCGTTTACGAAAATCGGATACAGCAATCAGATTTCTCCAAATCTGACGGTGTTTCAGAAATCGTATCATATACAATTCTCATAACAAAAACAAGCATATATTATATATACATATACAGAGATACATACAATCATCATATGATTATACATTACATGAATATCATATATTCATAATATATACATACATATACTCAAAATTTTAGAAAATCAAATAATTTTCAGAAAATCATAAATCACCGTTTTGGAGGCTGTAACGACATCTAATGGATTACAGACGCAGAGCTGACTCTGTCAGTATTGCTCAGTGACCCGATTCCAGTCAGAAAACACATATCGTTTGCGAAAATCGGACAACGGACATTGATTTCAGAAAATCAACGGCAGCCGTTTCAGAATTCGTATCGAATACGATTCCCATAATAAGAACAAACATATATCATATACATACATCAACACACATAATCATCACATGATTATACATCATATGAATATCATATATTCATAATATATATATAAACATATACATATTATATCAATATAAAATCATGATAGATCGCATACATGCTTATATATCAAAAACTGTTAAGCACATAACCGAATTAAAACGTTTCGCAAGTAGCTCTGATGCCATTGTAGGGTTTCGTGACACAAACGCAGCGGAATAAACACGAAAAATAAATCAAAATAGCGAAACCCTCCGCAGGATCCATGCGAAAATAAAAGATTTAATTCGGAGATAAATAATAAATACCTTTAGAAGCTTTAACAGTTCATTAATGGAAGATTAATGGAGGTCCAAAGCTTGTTTAATCACCACGTATCCCGCTCTCGCGATCTACGCTCTACGGTATCCACACGAACACTTTTCATGAAGGATTGATGTGTACTAGCACCCGAAAACTTCTTCTCTCTCTATCTTCCTCCTCTCTCAGAGCGGCTAGGGTTTTTGTAAAATCTCTATTTTATTAAATCAGCCCATAAAGAGATTATATAGAGAGAGGAATAAGTTTTCTAATTATAATCCAATTATAATTAATACTAATCCAAAATTCTAAATTATTTAATTAAGTCTCACTTAATTAATTAATTATTAATTTTGGAATTAGTTTAAGTAATTCATTTATTCTATTTATATAATTAATTAAGTCATACCTAATTAATATCATAAATAAAATAAATTACTTATTTAATTTAAATTCATAATTTAAATTATTTTTCCTTCAAGCGTTCTTTGTGTGTGACCCTGTAGGTTATTATTACGTTGGCAACAATTTTAATATCTAATTAAAATTGTAAACAATGAGCGGCATCTAGTAATACATCATTGCTACCCAAGTAATAATAATAAATCGGTGATTCGATTAAGCCTTTCGTGAATAATGTTCCATGTAATATAATCCCTTTAATCTTGATATTATAGATTAAACTCAAGGCATGTCTCGTGTCATCCTCTTCATAATTTAATCTTTATTTTCTTGATCGATGAGTAGACTATTAAAATCAAATCAACATTTGAGCACGGCCGTGCATTTCATAGTCTCACTCAAACAAGAGGCCAATAATATCACTCCTAAAATTAGGAGGATTAAATCCCATCTAGATCATTCATATTTCTCATACGATTTATAATATACCCAATGTCCACTTTTATCATCACCCGGTCAAAGGTAACTTTTAATGTAATCAAAGTATATTAATTCTCGTATAGAAATATAATGATTTCAGGTCTAAGGATCATTACACCATTATCACAGTGACAATTACTTATGACACTTACTTAACATGTAGAATCTCACAGCGGGTCATTCCAGTGCCATGCATTGATACATGCACTTATGTTCTTGACTTTAGTATCCCCATACCTATGACCAATGAGATGTGGTCATCTGTCAAGAAACATACTAGTCTTTGTGCATTATTATTGTCCTTAAATAATAATACTCGACTAGGGAATTTTAGGAATAAGATACTATTCATATAATCTCATTTTTAAGTCACATACTTAAAGATATAGAATACGTATCAAAATTCCAAGGACATTTACTATGCTTTCAATTTATTACGCAGTAAACAAAATATAATAAATAAATAATAATCAATAAAACATAATCCTTAATAATAAATATTTTCCTTAAAATATAAAAAGTATTGTCTCTAGAGCACAATTACTAACAGCACAAGCCTCATATTTATAGAGGAAATTCTAAGCTTGTATGACCTTTTTGACTATGACCTTTTTTAATAAAATTAAGCCTTGTATGACTTATTAAAAAGCTGGGCATGACCTTTTTTACTCGGTATGACTTTCAGAAATTCGGTATGACTTACTGAAAGTTCGGTATGACCTTTTTAAAGTCATATTCGGATTTTATTTAATTAAAAAAAATCGGTATGACTTATTTTAATTAAATAAAATCAATTCAGCATGACCTTTTGAATGAAAAGCTTCGGTATGACTTTTTCCTTTAACTGCCAATTGAATTATCTCGGTATGACTTTAATAAATCAAAGCTCGGTATGACATATTGAATTGTTCGGTATGACTTTTGAATTCACTGCCTTTTTCATTTCTTTCCCACTTGTCTAGACACTTGGCAAGCTTTTATTGGTTCTTTAATAACATCACCTGCCAATTCCATTTCTTTTCTTCTCTTTTGGACAAGTGGCAAACTTTGATTGGTCACTTCAATTTCCTGCCAATTCAAATTCAAAAGGGGCCTATTTCGTCTTATTATAGACAGACTCCGTAGAAATGCATTTCGACCCGCACAGCTTATAATCTTTGATTAATAAATAATAAATTTAATTCATAAATTATAAAAATAAATATCTAATATTATTTAGATATTTATAAATATAATTTACAAAATAAATAAAATATTTATTAATTAAATAAATCCTTACGCTCTAAGCTGCGGTCTCCTGATGGTCTGGAACCGAACTCCTTTTGACTTGGGAATGATAAATCAATTCCAACCGGGGTTCCACCTTTAAGAATATATGGCTCTGCATTTCTTCCGTGTCATTTCTTTTTCCGTCTTTTCTTCAAGTCAGTATTGTCAGGCATGTTTGGCTGTTTCTACAGTTGCAATTAGAAGTACCTCTGTTACTGAAATAATCTGACTCTTTAAACTAGACAATACTTCTTTTCACCACTGCATGTACCCAGTCAAATATTCAATCTTGGATTCTGACTCTTGTACACTGCATTCCAAACAAACCTGTATTCCTTTGAGCTTCCAGTTTCTGTCTTCTGTCATTCTAAAATAATTCTAAATTAATTAATCCTTTAATTAATTTAAGAAATAAATTAATTCTGAGTGAATTAATTTACTAATTAAATTAACTAATTAATTTAACTAATTAATAGAGAATTAAATTAAAGGCTTGACTATTGTTGATGTAGATAAGACTCTTCTGTTCTTCAACAATAACCTTTTTAACCACTTGAACTTTTTGATGACGAATCTTCACTGACATTGTTGACACCCTGTGCACTGGTCTGGTTCACGGATGACTAACTACAATGTTGATTCTCATTTCTTCTGTAGTGGTCTTTGTATCTTGTCTTGTCATGTCTTGGCTTCTTTTTGTTCTTCCTCTATATTCAATATTTATTATTTACATCGCTTTCTTATCTGAGTTGAGTTGTCATCTACTTATTACAAATAGGACTAGTAATATGACTTTCAATCTCCCCCTATTTATTGTTAAACATTTAACACACAAATTCCTAGAGGATAACTCAACTAACAACTAAGAAAAATAATACGACATTTAAGAACTGTAAATAATAAATTATTTTCTGGATCATATAATACATTTCCAGATTTCAATTATGAAAGATAAATATAAGATAGATGTTCCTCTAGACTGAACATATTTAACAAAGTTCTATCTTGACTTACCTATCATTACCAGCTTCAGAAGTATCAACTTCACTTTCTTATAGAGTTTAACTTTTGTGACCAGGTGTCATTGGTACATCTTTAGTGGCTAGTTTCTCTGGATCAGATTCTGCATTTCCAGATTTCTTGAGTGAACTAAAAATGAAAGATGAAAGATAAATCTTCAAGTAAAGTCATCTTCATTTCTCAGACTCATCACTACTCCCCCTTAGGATGGCAGGGATGAAGTCTTGTTCTCTTCTTACCGTTTCTCCTCTGTTTCTCCAACTCCTGTCTTCACTTCTCTCCCAAGGTGAATTCATTCTCCCCTTACGTGAATTATCCAACCATTTTAATAGAGGTAACAACAGACATGGCATACATACAACATTAAACCATCGCAGATATAAAAAATGCAAACTATGACATGTTATGCATTTTAGAAAATCCGGTTAATTCCTATATACAAGAATCTTCTAAAATCAAATGGAATAGAAGAATTAATAAATAATCATTAGTTCTATCCAATCCAAGCATGTTGTTATATACCCCCTTTTCTTGTTCAACAATTCTCCCCCTATTTGGATCTTGTTCAACAATTGAGTAATCCTCTCCTAATGAGTAATCCTCTTCTATAGAGTAATCCTCTTCTGGTAAAAGTCTTAGTCTTTGTTCAACAATTCTCCCCTTTGGATCTTTGTTTAACACTTCTCCCCTTTGGATATACACTTCTCCCCCTTAGTTGAGTAATCCTCTTCAGAAGAAATTTCCTCCCCCTTAGTTGAGTAACATTAGAAAACTATGACAGAGAATTGGGAATGGGATTTGGTAATTGTGCTAGTGTGTGATTTTACTTTGTGTTCCTCACAAGTGTTTCACTCATATACTCTCTAAGTGTTTCACTCATAGAATATATATTTTCACTCTTTCTCACTTGTGTTTCACTCTTTTCTCACAACACTATATCTCTCTTAGTACGGATGACACAGTCTTTTGTACCTGCAAGAAAGATCACCAAAGCCCCTTCAAGAGAGGTCACTGGTGGTGCAATGGGGTTTCGTAAATCCTCGTCCTCAATTGAATCTATAAAAACATTTTACTTTGAAAAACTGAATTGCTTCAGGAATAGATTCAGTGAGTTGTTGATCATCTAATATGATCTATTCCGTTAGGAATCCAGATATGTTCCATCTGGGGAGGGAGACAAGGATCTATAATGTAGCACATGATCCAAGTTTCCTCCTAACGCCTGTGAAGGCATGTTGATTCAGTCAGAATCATCAATCATCCTTCCTTCCTTGATATGGAAGTTTAGAATAATTGCTTCCGTCAATTCATCCTTACAGTGTGTGACAATCCTTACAGTGCATTTGAATATTACATATATGGTTTGCAGTGTTTGAGAGTGTCCAGATGAAGTTGACTCTTTACAAATGGCATTGGCTGACAGACCGAATTCAATAGACTCACTCTGTTGAGAGAATGAACCTAGTAACAGTTTTGCCATTTGCAAATCTATACCCTTTTGGGAGGATATAAATTAGTTAGCAGTTGCCTTGGTTTCAATTTCACATTCTAACTAGAGGCAGAGCTGCTGGAACACTCATAGATACTTCTCTTTTCTAGTGCACTAGAGGCACTTACTCTCTCACCCTCTTTAGTTGATGAAACTTTCCTTTTCAGGGGTTTAGTAGATGAAGTTGTATCTGTTTGAGTGTTTGTGGTTCTATGATCTGTGTTAGAGATTGTATGTTTTCAATCCCTTGATCTTGTCCTATAGCCACTGAGGGCTCAATATATCAATTGTATATATTTTTATTCCAATTGATTAGAGAATATATCAAGATCGAAATTACCTGCTTTACCTCGACTCAATTGCTCTTGTTCGGCAAGTATTAAATCAGAAACTCCTCGGAAATGTTTGACAATAAAAGTGTGTTGAAGAGTTTGTGATTTAGAACACAGATATAATTTTATTATTAGTGATTTTCAGATAAACAATATATATATATATATATATATATTATCACTAACAACAAAAATCATAATTAATTGCAATGAAACAATAACAAATTATCAAAACATGATAATTAATAATAATTTCAAAAAGCAAATAATTATACTCCTAATATCTCATCGTATTAAAATTATGAAACTAATAAACATTTAATTGATTCAAATCATAATTTTAATAAGATAAAATACTCTTGCTAAATACTAAATAATCATAGTAATGAGAATTAGTATTTAACTTTATACATTATATCTAATAATTGTTACTCAAGCATATGACAATTATACTTATAACAATTATCAGTGATATATGTAAGCTCGAGAAAGTAGATGTAAAGAAGTTCACAAGTCCTTTAAATATTGACATTTAATACTTATGATTCTTAGAACAATTTCTCGTTGACAAAAATAAATTTTAAAAATAAAATGAAATAAAAATAACAAAAAAAATATGCCAATTGTTGAAAAAATAAAAATAAACTTACACACATATATATATATATATAGAAATAAAGATACTAAAAGTTTGAAAACAAAAATAACATGTACCAATAAAAAAAATATTTAAAGGCATGATATGATAAATTTATATTTTTTTTAAGATACATATCCCTTAATAAAACGCGGGAAAGTTTTATCTGAGAAGAAAATTTTTATCCTTTTTGAATTTCCTATAAGGCAAACTTCCCATAATAAAATGCGAGAATTTGTACCAAAGAAGAAATTCAGCACTCTTAAGGAATTTAAAAAAAATATATTATGAATTTCCTATAAGGCAAACTTCCCATAATAAAACGCGGGAATTCATACCAAAGAAGAAATTCAACTCTTTTAAGGAAAAAAATATATTTACAGTAAAGATGCTAATTAAATAAAACTGTACAAAAAATAAAATTTAGGAAATATTTCTAAGTATATAAAATATTGAGAATTTTATATACATATATATAAAATACTTCCACTTATTCAATATTAGTGTTTTTGAAATATGCATTGATTACTTAGATCAGTAATTCTAAATAATTTCACTAATATTAAAAGTGTCACAATTATTTGTAACAAAATATTTAAAAATATCAGAGAAAAATATCAGAGCAATTAAGCAAGACATCATTGACTAATACTCATCAAATATTTATCATACAACTAATTGTGCTGCATATTATTTTAATTCATTTAAATCATGAGACTGATATGACATTGAATTGTCTAACATCATAATTTAAATCAATTAAAATAATATACAAACTTATGCTAGAACACCTAATTACCACATATGCATATAACATTGTAAACATGATAATTAAAGTAATAGCAATAAGCACAAGGTACTGGATTTCAAATAAATTCACAAGTCCTTTAAATATGGACGATTTAATACTTGTGAACTCATTTAAGAATTCTTTGCAGATGAGATTTCCAACAAATATGCACATTAATAACATCTCAACTTTACTAACCAACTTAGACAAAATGAATTTATCAAGCTGTTTAGCAAATATCTGCAAGTTATTCTACTAAGGACTACTCTCGAAATAAATGATACCTGATGTCCATGCGCTTGTTCCGTGAGTGGTGTAGAGATTATCCAGCAGAGTTGTTGGAGTTGACAGCTTCTAGTAATTACCTCCATGTCTTTCTTATAACCTGCATTATCTATATCTATATAGCCAATTAGGTTAAACCTAGTATCTTTAGGGTACCTGATTCTTGGAGATGGTAATCCCTTAAGATATCTAACAATTCATATCTTAGCTAATTAGATTCTCTAGTATCCACTTGGAAACTTGCACATAGGCATATTGAGAATAGAATATATGGTCTTTATGCACTTGAATAAGTAATGAGCTGATCATACCTCTGTAGCTTGTCACTTCAGTTATATACCTGATTTGCCCTGATCAAGCTTAGTGGTTTGTTGGCAAGAAGTCTTGGCAGGTCTGGAATCTTCTAAATTGCGCATCTTCAAAAGATCCTTGACTTACTTTAATTGCCATCATTCTTTTGAATTACTTATAATCCAAAAAGAATCGCAACTCTTCCAACATGCTCATATTGTACCTACTCTGCATCAACTTAGCAATAGACTTTTGCACAAGTTTACGTTAGTAGACCCACATATAATATAATCATGGTATTCTTGCACTAATATTAAATTATGTGTGTGCCTTGTATTCTAGAGAGATGTGTATGTATAACAATCTTAATAAAATCATTTTCAAGTAATTATCAGTTAGAGTGTCATACTATGTCCTTGACGATTGCTTGATTTCTTACCTCCGTCATAGAGAGCTTGTGAAGAGAATGATATACAAATTCCGGTGGATATATAACTTCAAAGTTCAGGAAATATTGTACATCAACTTGTTCAGCTCTAATATTATCAAGTCTCGTCTCTGGTGCTTGTAGTTAGATCTTGAAAGTCCCAAAGATTCTGTTTCCATCATCATCGATACCTTCTGCTTTAGTAACCTGTAGCAACCAGTTTGGCTTTGTCCCTCATAACAATGCCAAAAATCATCCAGTCTCTGAAAACCCTTACAGTACCAATTACAACTTTGTCTTGTGGTCTGGGTTCCAGATTCAGTAGATTCTGCCTTCGAACTGATTGAGATCATCTTGCATTGCAATCACCCAATCTGGATCAATCAGTGCTTCTTCAATCTTCTCTAGGATTCCAACTATTTAACAATTGTTCTTTCCCGAAGAATAACCATTTACATTGCATAGCACTTCTAGTCTTTACTCTAGTATCCGGATCACTAAGAACTAAACTCCAGGAATGACTTTGACTTCAAACCCTTTGTCTCGGCAGATATATTCTTAATGTATTCCTTTGATATTCATTGTGTTGAGTACGACTTGTAGATCCTTCTTTTATTTGCTCCCCCTGAGTTGCTGCTAGGATGTGTTGAAAATCCTTCACCTTGTTAAGTGGATTCTGTTAAAGTCCACGAGTTATGTAGATTCACTACCATTTCCACTTATAGGATCTGAATCATCATCATTAACATTGATTCATTCTGCAACCTCAGTTTCATCATCAATATCTGAATATGACTTTAACAAGATGTCAAACTTCAAAAATTCAGAATAGACTTTTATTTGAATGCTTGGGAGCTTCTTGAATAGAGTAACACAACCGTGATCTTGTCTTGCTACTTTTAGCCTCGTCTATTTCTTCAGTTGTGACCTCTAACGATTCTTAAATCCATTTTGTACAAGTACAAAAATTAGAATGATCATTAGAGTCAGAAAAAAAATCTTCAGAGTTCCCCACTAATAAATCTATCATTTCTTTACATTTGAGCAGTTCGTGGAACTATAACATAAACGATCTTAGCATCCACAATAAAATCCAAACGGTCCGGAATAAACCTACTAACACGAAATGACCACTTTCCTCGAAACCGGGTCATATGCTCTGCGAATTAATTCTGAGCCAAAACGAAGAATTTTCCAACTACAAACCCTTTTTGAAAAATGGACCAAGTTTTAATATCTTTAGATTATAAATTAAATCTATATAAATTTAACCAATAAATTTACTTAAATTAAATATATAAAATAAATTTATTTAAATTAAGTTTATAAAATAAACTTTTTCAAGTTCAAATAATAAACTAATTTAAATTAAATTTATAAAATAAATTTATTTAAATAAATTTATAAAATAAATTTATCTAAATTCGAGTTCATAAAATAAATTTATTTAAACAAATTTAAATAATAAAAGTAAATCTATTTAAATTTAAGGAATAAATTTATTTAATTTAAATTTATAAAGTAAACTTATTTAAATTAAGTTTATAAAATAAACTTTTTCCAGTTTAAGTAATAAACTCATTTAAATTAAATTTACAAAATAAATTTATTTTAAATAAAATTTATAAAATAAATTTATCTAAATTTAAATCTATAAAATAAATTTATCTAAACAAATTTAAATTATAAACGTAAATCTATTTAAATGTAGAGAATAAATTTATTTAATTTAAATTTATAAAATAAACTTATTTAAATTAAGTTTATAAAATAAACTTTTTCAAGTTTAAATAATAAACTCATTTAAATTAAATTTATAAAATAAATTTATTTTAAATAAAATTTATAAAATAAATTTATCTAAATTTAAATTTATAAACTAAATTTATTTAACAAGGTCTCTTTACGTTTAGAGTTCAAACAGCTTCGGTACCCTGAGCTTTACTGGACTGCGGATCTTGATTTGTATATCAATCAGCTTGCTCTGATGCCAATTGTTGGGTCCCGGAAGTATCGTAGAAGGGGGGTTGAATGCGATAATCACAACAATTTAAAATTCTTTTCAGAATTTGCGGAATTAAATTATTGCTTAAGCTGAGGGTTCGAGTCCTTGTAGTGTTTGGTAGGCTGACTTACTAGCTTTCTATTTTTAGAATTAAACATTTAAGATATAGAAAATTAGCAAGTAAGTAAACAAGATTCAAGTTAAATACGTATATTAAACTTGAAAGGGTGTTACAACATTCGGTAGAATAAACTTTAATTCCTAGAACAAATTTGACATGAATTGTTCTACTTAAAGAATTAAAACCAAACTAGCACAGAAAGTCTGTGAATATAACTTTGCAGACAAATTGCTAAATTTGTAAGTTTTTCTACTTTTAACAAATGAAGCACAAGCCTCATATTTATAGAGGAAATTCTAAGCTTGTATGACCTTTTTGACTATGACCTTTTTTAATAAAATTAAGCATTGTATGACTTATTAAAAAGCTGGGCATGACCTTTTTTACTCGGTATGACTTTCAGAAATTCGGTATGACTTATTGAAAGTTCGGTATGACCTTTTTAAAGTCATATTCGGATTTTATTTAATTAAAAAAAATCGGTATGACTTATTTTAATTAAATAAAATCAATTCAGCATGACCTTTTGAATGAAAAGCTTCGGTATGACTTTTTCCTTTAACTGCCAATTGAATTATCTCGGTATGACTTTAATAAATCAAAGCTCGGTATGACATATTGAATTGTTCGGTATGACTTTTGAATTCCCTGCCTTTTTCATTTCTTTCCCACTTGTCTAGACACTTGGCAAGCTTTGATTGGTTCTTTAATAACATCACCTGCCAATTCCATTTCTTTTCTTCTCTTTTGGACAAGTGGCAAACTTTGATTGGTCACTTCAATTTCCTGCCAATTCAAATTCAAAAGGGGCCTATTTCGTCTTATTATAGACAGACTCCGTAGAAATGCATTTCGACCCGCACAGCTTATAATCTTTGATTAATAAATAATAAATTTAATTCATAAATTATAAAAATAAATATCTAATATTATTTAGATATTTATAAATATAATTTACAAAATAAATAAAATATTTATTAATTAAATAAATCCTTACGCTCTAAGCTGCGGTCTCCTGATGGTCTGGAACCGAACTCCTTTTGACTTGGGAATGATAAATCAATTCCAACCGGGGTTCCACCTTTAAGAATATATGGCTCTGCATTTCTTCCGTGTCATTTCTTTTTCCGTCTTTTCTTCAAGTCAGTACTGTCAGGCATGTTTGGCTGTTTCTACAGTTGCAATTAGAAGTACCTCTGTTACTGAAATAATCTGACTCTTTAAACTAGACAATACTTCTTTTCACCACTGCATGTACCCAGTCAAATATTCAATCTTGGATTCTGACTCTTGTACACTGCATTCCAAACAAACCTGTATTCCTTTGAGCTTCCAGCTTCTGTCTTCTGTCATTCTAAAATAATTCTAAATTAATTAATCCTTTAATTAATTTAAGAAATAAATTAATTCTGAGTGAATTAATTTACTAATTAAATTAACTAATTAATTTAACTAATTAATAGAGAATTAAATTAAAGGCTTGACTATTGTTGATGTAGATAAGACTCTTCTGTTCTTCAACAATAACCTTTTTAACCACTTGAACTTTTTGATGACGAATCTTCACTGACATTGTTGACACCCTGTGCACTGGTCTGGTTCACGGATGACTAACTACAATGTTGATTCTCATTTCTTCTGTAGTGGTCTTTGTATCTTGTCTTGTCATGTCTTGGCTTCTTTTTGTTCTTACTCTATATTCAATATTTATTATTTACTTCGCTTTCTTATCTGAGTTGAATTGTCATCTACTTATTACAAATAGGACTAGCAATATGACTTTCACTTTCCTTACTCCACGTAAGGCTAGTTTATCATCCTTAGAATGACCTATTAAGCATTTTTCCTTGATAAAGTTTACTTTGTACCCTTTATCACAGAATTGACTGACACTGAGTAGATTGTGCTTAAGTCCTCCCACTAAAGAGAGGTTTTCAATGATAACATTTCCAGTATTTAACTTGCCATATCCCGTAGTCATTCCTTTGTTGTTATCTCCAAAGGTGACAATTGGACCAGATCTTTCAACCACGTCTGATAGCAGGGCTCTATCTCCGGTCATATGCCTTGAAGATCCGCTGTCCAGGATCCATATAATTCGGTTTACCTATTTAACTCCATGCAAATATCAAACGGATTAATTCATCTTTGGAGCCCAAAATTGATTGGGCCCGGCATACTTAAAGAATTGACCTTTGTCAGTTTTGACAACAGATCATTTTTTAATAACAGCAGTATCCTCCTTGACTGTTCCTACCTTCCTATAAACAGTCTTAACAACTTTCTATTTAGACTTTAGAATATATGATTCCTTCTTCTTAGGTGAAGGAGTCGCAGTCTTGGATTTTGTGAATTTATTATTGATGTGTTGTCTAGGTGTCATGTTATCTTTCTTAGCAATCATACGTTTAAAATAAGCAGTCATAGCATTAAAAGCACATAACATACAATTTAATATTCTACAAGGTTTATGGAAAGCATCAATAATAGGCTTGTTATTTAAAACAATAGGTGGATTAACAGTTTCTACTTCAATTTTATCAGCAAATTTGAAGTTCTCAGTAGAATGAAATCTGTTGTTACTATTCCTACTATTAACAAACGTATTAGGTCTGTTCACATTATTCTTTAAGTCTTTTTCACCTATACCAGGATTGGGCGATTTAGAAGTTCCCACATCTTTCACTGGTGTCTGAGGTGCACTCTTCTCTTTTTGGACATTAACTCCTTGTATGTCCTTAGCATGTTCCTCTCTTTTCTTTTCTTCCTTGAGATCCTCTAACTGCATTTCATATGCATTCAGTATAGAGCTCTCAAGGATTTGTTCAGCTATAGGTGTTATGAAAAGAGGTTTCGGTGTATCTTTAACAACATGTGGGATACCCTTTTCCTCAGCACTTTTTCTGAAAAGGGTTATATTGCTTGGCTTTCCTACAGATTTATTGTACTCGAAGCCTATTCCAACTTTTCGGTTAATTTCCTGATGGTCAACTAGGTTCTTTACAATATACGGGGAATTCTTATATGCTAGACACTTTTTCTTTTCTTCCTCTATCTGGTTTGTGAGATAGGTTTCAACTTTAACATAACAACTGACTTTATTAACTTGAACAGCTAAGTCCTCAGTCAACTTGTCAGTCACCTGGTCATTCTTTCTTTTTAACAATTTTAGAACATCATTCTCATCAGTTAAAGCTTTATTTTTAAGTCTGAGTTTCTTAACTTTATCTCTTTCACCATCTAGTTCTTTACCTAGCAATGCAAACATTTTAGGGCAAGAAGGATTTACCTCTATTCCTCTTTGACGGGTGGGAGACAGTGATTCCTCGGATGAAGCCATAAGAGCAAGATTTCCTAGCTCTTCCTCATCATCATTATCTGAGTCATCCCAGCTTTTGCCCTCTGCTAGATAGGACTTTCTTTGATGCTTTTTCATGAGCGCATCATACTTCTCCTTGAGCTCTTCGTAAGACTCTCTCTTCTTCCCTTGCTTAGGCTTCTTGCACTCTGTTACAAAGTGGCCTAGCTCATTGCAGTTGAAGCAACGAAACTTGCTTCTATCAACTAAGCCGGTCTTGTAGTCGCTTTTTGATCCAGCTGTTGAAGAACCCCTCTTTTGGAATCTTCTAAAATTAGGCTTAACTCTGTAGGAGGAGTTTTTTCGAAATATCATGTTGCTAAACTTCCTGGCAACCATAGCTAGAGATTCATCTTCTAGCTGATCTAGTTCTTCCAACGAGTAGAACTCATCATCTTCTTGTTTGTTAGAAGTATGTCCAAATTCTGGAACCACATACTCAGTTGAACTGTTAGAAGGTGCAACAGCCTTCACTTCTACCTTCTCTGGTGCTTCTACTATTAATGCTTTGGAGGAACTCAGTACCTTACATCTCCCATACATCTCTCTGGTTTGCATCTGTTCCAATTCATAAGTCTTTAAAACTCCGTAGAGTCTTTCTAGGGTTACCTCCTTCATATCCCTAGACTCCCGGATAGCTGTGATCCTGTGTTCCAGATGCTCGGGTAAGGTTAGCAAGAACTTCCTGTTTACCTCCTGATTCTGATAGTACTTTCCATTCATGTTGAGCTCATTTATCATTTTGTTAAATCTCTGAAACACCTCATAGATACCCTCACCAGGGTTAGATCTAAACTGCTCATACTGGGAGGTCAGGATTTCCAATCTATTCTCTTTTACTTCCTCAGTCCCCTCGTTGATAATCTCTATTGTTTTCCAGATTTGTTTTGCATTTTTACAGTTGACTACATGATTGTACATGACGTAGTCTAGAGATTCAATCAATATCAGTTTGAGGTTATTGTCCCGGGACACAGCTTCTGACTTTTCTTCTGTATAGTCTGTTGGACTGTTCGGAAACTGTTTGTGAGAAATTACAACCCTATCTATCTCGTGTTCGAGAATAACTGTTATAGGGATTTCAACACCTTTGGCCAAAATTAATGCATACTTAGGATTGGCAATCCCAATGAATAGTAGCATTTTGTGCTTCCATAAATTGTAGTGTTCTTTATCGAATTGTGGAATTTTGATACTCGTCACTTTATGAATACTCATCTTTAATAAGATTAAAAATTAAGTGTTTCAAAAAATATTTTAATTTTTGACTTAAAACAATTTTTGATTAAAAATAATTTTTAGAGAAAAAATATTATTTCGAATAAAAAATTATTTCGAATTAAAAATAATTTTTGAGATCTTTATGAATTGCAGAATTTTTGGTTTGGATCTGATAATAAAAATATCAACCAACTCTGATACCAATTATTGGTCCCTGATATTGTAGAAGGGAGGGTTGAATACAATATCTATAAATTGTCGCAGAATTTCGGATTTAAAATATTATTTTAATTAATCACGAAATATAAATTTTAATGAAATACTATTCAAGAAGAAGATATAATTTTTAACTTGAAAAGTATTACAAAATTTATCTGATGATAATTGTATATAATTGATGAAGTTATCTAGAACGAATTCGACATGAAGTGTTCGGGTTTAACAATTATATTCCAATACTTTACACAGAAATCTGTGAATATTAAAATGCATACAAATTTATGAATTTGAATGTTTTTCAACGACCCTAAATTATGAAGAGAACTCCTCATATTTATAGAGGAAGAAAGCTTGTATAACTTTCTAGTACATGACAATTTACAGACTTTATTTAAGTCTGTATGACATTTTTTAACACTCGTATGACTTTCTAAAAGGCTGGGTATGGCTTTTAAAATTCGGTATGACCTTTTTTATTAATAAAAAAATCGGTATGACTTTTTAATATAATAAAAAATAACTCGGTATGACCTTTTATTCATTAGAAAATCGGTATGACCTTTTTCTTTATTAATTAAAAAATCGGTATGACTTTTTAATATAATAAAAAAAAGGTCCGGTATGACCTTTTTCTAATAGAACTTGGTATGACCTTTTTTTCTTCTCGGTATGACCTTTTTTTCTTCAGTTTCGTTATGACCTTTTCATCAAAAAATTCGGTATGACTGTTTTCCTTCAGAAAATTCGGTAAGACTTATTTCCTTTAGAAAATTCGGTATGACCTTTTCTTATAATTCGATATGACTTTTATTTAAGCCATTTAAATTATATTAAAGGTTATATAAAGTCATATCTTTTATAATAAATTAATTCTATTTTATTTAAATAAATAATTTATAAATTAAATTAAATTTAACTTGAATTAATTTAATTATATAAATAAAATAATTAAATATCTTTTAATAATAGAATTAAAATACTATCTGTACTTGCATGACTGTGTTGTCAGTCTTGAAATCTTCCAGTCTTCGTTGTGTCTTCTGTCACTAAACCACCTGAGCTAGATGATGAATATTTATTATTTTAGTTGACACACAAATGTACTGTCTGGTTCATTTATGTCATACTATAATAAATATTCTTCACCTTTTAACTTTAAGCTATGGTCTTCTGTCCTTCTTTAGCTTTACTGTATTTCCTCTTAGTGTTTTTCTTCTTCTGGAATCTTCGTGTAGTAGCCACTATAAATCTTCTGTATCTTCTGAATTCTTCTGAAATACTACCACTTTATTTTTCACTGACGCTTAAACAAATAAATGAATTGCTTCTAGTGTTGAGTAGCAATCTCATCACAAGTTTTCAGATATTCTGATTCTTCGTGTCTAGTTTACATTCTTCGTCTTGATTCCTGTTATGTATTTATTATTTACTACAGTTTCTTATCTGAGTTGAGTTGTCATCTAATTATTACAAATAGGCCTAGTCATATGCCTTTCAGGGATATAAAGAACAAAAGTTGTTTCACCTGCACGAACGGGCTTTGGTCCGAGGCCTATTGGGTGACTTATGATCCACACAATATAATATTCTCATATTGTCACGCAGTAGTTAAGTACAGTAGACTTGTGAAAATTAAACCTTTAGTACATTACATGATGCAAAGTAGCTAATATCAATTAAACAACACATTAGGATGACATAATTCACCGTTGCTTAATTATAATGTAGAATTGAGATTATAGAATCATCATTAGAAGTAGAGTGAACATGTAATTTGGATTCACGGAGGATTTTAAGGATGTGATGGATATGTTCGCAAAGAAAGAAGAAATGAGAATGAACCTACATTGGCAAGCAATTTGACGTACTATAAGCTCCATGGTAATAATTTTAATTCAGTGTTGAGTCCTGCTACCATACCGCAATCAAATAAATGGACTTACCTTAGCCATAGATGGAGAGTAAATCTCAAACATCTCAAGCCTATTGATATTTTTTAGAAATCGTGAGAGGACAATGCCTTCCATAAACTCTAGAGCCTCACTTCTTCTTGATTTAGTTTACGTAACATTTTTACAGCACCTCTAGGCCCAGATATCTGTAAAGTCCTCATTTGAATACTCCTCTGAAGAAATCTTAATTCAAAATCGAGAACAGAATATCATTACACTGGAAAAGCAAAAAAACCAAAAAACCAAAAAACCAAAACCAAAATTTTTTACTTCTTCAGACTTTAATAAAATGAGTTCCCTTAATTATGTTATGTTATGTTATGTTATATAGCCACGACAAAGAGGGATATCTGTATGGGCCATAAAGTTCTCTACCAAGGCATATATAATCAATTTTATATTTATCAAACAAATGACCAAATTATAATACCTTCAATAAAGGTCTCAGAAATCCAGCATCCCAAACTTCCGATATATATAGCTCCTAAATTCTGTTGATTTGAGCACATTAAAGAATGTGAAACCGCTTCTAAAGCCTGCCAATATATGCTAATATTAGACCAAATCGATAGAGAAAACTTGTAGGTTGTTATAGGCCACATACCACACAAAGGTCAACCTAATGACAACCCCCAACCTCGAACAACATTGCTCCTGGTGCATATATTAAATTGAGTTTTATTGCTAAAAGAAACAAATGAATATTAAGCTGCAACTAAATTTAGTAATGAATGATGATTATAGAGCATTTCTTACCAATAAAAAACATTGGGTACAGTGTATTGCTCAGTCAAATATCCCAACACCACTTATATTTGTGATCATTGGGCACCTAAGATAAAACATAAGTAAAAAGAGAAAACAGCAAGTACATGCAGAACATAACCTTGCAAGTAAGTACCAATAGATATTACAATGCAATTGCTGCAGAGCTAGATTTCTTAACATATGAATTGTCTGTGCATTTTGAATTGCTTTAGCAAAGCACACTGATTACTACTCATATGTTTTACTACTTTAATAAACTAATTCAGGCTCGTGAACA
This sequence comes from Oenanthe sinensis, assembly GCA_028671895.1. Taxonomy (NCBI): domain Eukaryota; kingdom Viridiplantae; phylum Streptophyta; class Magnoliopsida; order Apiales; family Apiaceae; genus Oenanthe; species Oenanthe sinensis. The sequence goes on along the minus strand of CM053799.1, from coordinate 27,109,765 downwards.
AATTAAACATTTATCTCTCAGAATCTAATTGCAAAAATCATAATCTCGGTGTCCTTGATAAACAATTAAATATGTATTCAGTACACAAAATAAAACTGAACTTTAGAGCTTTAATCCATGTACCTAAAAAGCTTAACCCATCCCAGAATTCAGCACACGATGTCACCGACCATATTTTGCTGCTAAAAGTAAGACTAACCATCTAAATCAAACTGTGATGTAGAGTAGCATATCCAAACTGTGATGTAGAGTAGCATATCAATGTTTCTGGTAAAGTGATAGAATGGTATGATGTAGTTGATTCCTCAAGTGGCAAATCTAGTGTAGTCGATCTGAATGCTTGTTTAATCTTTAAAGTGCTCCACTACTACAATCATCAAATAGATAATTCACCTTTCTTGAATATATCTTCACCACACCAAACAGAAGATGGCTGGAATGAATGGCTAAAGTAAGGTGGAATCAAATCACTGTGGAAACATGAAGGTCGAGGAGGCTATTTGATTTTAAAAATAGGATGAAAACAAATTTGCAGCGTGAACAAATTGATACAGGCAGAATGGGACTGAAAACAAACAAAAAGCAAAAGCCATAAAAACATAGGGAGATAATATACGAAGGAAAGCTAATGTAAAAGAGAGAGGTATGCACTAACCTTGATTAAATTATCTCTCTGAAATCAATACAACCAAAAAAATTCCCTTAATTTTGATCGTGTATATATTATGGAATATCAATCTTTACCTGCAAACTATAATAACCAATCTAAATCATTACTCAATATACCAAAATAATATATAAGGTGTCACTATTTAAAACACTAAATATGATGTTCATCTACCCATGGGTAAAAAATAGTATTTTGTATATCCATCCAATCGTACTATGCTATTATTTAATGAACTTTGTTCACCCAATGGTCTCCTAAGAACAATCTCTCAGCAAGGACATGAATAAGATTGTTGCATCAGGCTCTTGATACAATGAATAACATCTGAGGCCAAGTGCAATGATGAAAGAATGAATAATAACGTTACCAAGTTGTTTGGAAGAATCTGAATCTATGGATGTGATGTCTCGAACGCACCTAACAATCGTTCCTTAAATTGAAAAAGAAGGATAATGAACAACATCTGAGATGCAATGATAAAAGAAAGAACAAATAATATTACCTGTTTGCTTCAAAAAATCCGAATTATGGGGTCTGACTTATCGGGTGAAGAACATGCAGAATTAGACCGAAAACAAATACAAAGCATATGATAGCCATCAAACAATAAAAACATGAACCAATAATGAAACCTGGTTGATTTGAAGAATCTGGTTCCATGGCTCTGTGTTACGTCTTGATGAACAGGGATGATCCGACTGAAAATAAACACATATGAAAACAATCAGCAAGCAAAAAAACATGACGGGGATGAATGTACCGACCATATAACCAAGCACACATCAACAATCACAAAAACAATAAAAACAATGCAAGAAAAAAGCGATGGACCAGCATAAAATACATAAAATATTCATTAAAAAATAAAAAGATTGAGATATTAATGATTTTTGAAAGTGTTATTGAAACTGAATATCATATTGATTTTGAAAATAATCATCATAGCAACTGATAAGGATATGGTTAGTTGATCCACATATTATGGAAAGGTTTTATTTTGAATTTAATGATTAGGTGCAAAAAACATGGAGAGTGAGTAAAAATTTGAATTTTATGGAATAAGGCTAATTTTATGAAATGTGTGCATGTGAGTAATACAGGTTAAATCTGAGTGATCCATGGGTCAAGGAAACAAAGCTATTGATATTTGGATAATCCAGGAAGATTAAATTGCTATAATACCCAAGAATGAAAAGGAAATTTTAAAATTTTAGAAGGATACAATAGTAATTCTTAGGGAAAAAAAATAGCACCTATTAAGAATATATAAATACGTGATTTTTGGTGCTAAAATAAAATTTGTAGTTCAAAGTGAAAGATACATGTGTCTGTTGGGTCCCGAAGTATCGTAGAAGGGGGGTTGAATACGATACTCACAATAATTTAAATTCTTTTCGAAATTTGCGGATAAATAAATTATTGCTTCAGAGTGGGTTTGGCCATTTGTAGTGTTTAGGTGAGCTGCCTACTAATTTTCTGTGTGTCCGGATAAATCAATTAGGTTTAAGAAAATTAGCAAGTAAAATAAATGAGACAAGTTTCCGGGAATATATCTTTCATATATAAACCCAGAGGGGTGCTACACCCAGTTAAAAATATAACTGGCTTCCAAAGAACAAATTAGTTCTTTGCTACTTACACAAAAATATAAGGCTCAGTTCCTATACAAATATATCTAAATTAGTACAAGGAAAAACTGAGTCCGTAGGGAGTGATATCTAGGAGCCCTGAGTATTTTTCATTAAAGAACCGGGTCCTAATATCTGACCGGAAGCAAGGTATGGATGTGTATAAATTGTATCTCTTGCTCCGGCCATGGCAGTAGCTCTCTACATATTTTGTGTTGAAGAAGACGACCCTTGAATGACTAGCTCACATCTTCTTATTTGTGTAGTCTTTAAATCAATAAAGTAGGCTGCTGTAATTTGATTGGCTGAGGGGCTAAGTGTCGAATTGTGTTGCCCTGTGTAACCCATGTGTCGAATTAAATCCCCTTGTACATGCCTTAGAATAATTCTTTTGAAGCAAGAAATCTAAGTGTCGACTTTTTCTTCCATGTATAGCCCATGTGTCGAATTCATTAGCCTTGTATAGCATGTGTCGATTTCTTCCACCATGTATACAACACTTAGATTATTTTTGGCATATTAAAGGTTATGTGTTGAATTGTGTTTCACCTGTTGAGTTCAATTTGACTTGGTCAAATTACAATTTAATCACCAACATTTTATAATTCTTGCACTTGGTCACTTGCGGTTTGGTCACTTGCGGTTTGGCTGTTGAGCTGTTTCCGTTCTTCGACTGTAGTTCAGAAACTTTAACTTTTCATACCAAAGATGTGACGCTTTACACCCTGCACCCTTTGAGCTGTTTGGCTGTTTGGCTATTAGCTATTTAGCTGTTTAGCTGTTTGGCTATTTAGCTATTTAGCTGTTTGGCTATTTAGCTATTTAGCTGTTTAGCTGTTTAGCTGTTTGGCTGTTTGGCTGTAGCCTCTACAAATCACTTTTCGTACCTTAATAAATAATCGTTCTTTCCAAGTACGTTCTTCAACTTAGCAATTATTCTATAGGTAATACTTAGATTCCTTTCACAAACTGCTGACGTCTAGTGCAACTGGTCTGGTTCACAGATGACTAACTTCGATCCAGGTCTTCGTATTATTGCCTTACGTACATTGTTAAGTTTGCAGCAACTTCATTGCTTCGAACACTGACCGTCAATAAACATAGTACTTTCACTGGAATCTTTTCTGGTACTTAGACATACCATGTCTTCAATTCTTCTAGATTCCTATGCTTCGAATACCGTCTATCTTCAATCAATGTTGGTACACTGAAATCTTCTAGTGGCACTTTTATACTGAATCTTCAACACTTCTGAAACCCTGAAAGTCTTTACACATTATTCTTCACTAAGGCATGAACATATTAATGTACTTCTTTCAGTGACCTGTAGTAGACTTCAAAACTTCTTCTAATGTCTTGATTCACTGTATTTGCCTTGTCTTCATTTCTTCCTGATTTCTGTGTAGGCATAGTATTATTTACTTATCCTGTTCTAGTGTTGAGTTATCATGATTACTATTCATACAGCTTCGTAATCTCTAACAATCTCCCCCTATTTGATTGTTAAACTTAGCAAACAAATCTCATAGAGAGGATAACTCAACTAACAACTAGAAAAAGTAATTGTCCGAGACTTGTAAATAATGCTACTGGTTTTTCTGGATCAGATACTACATTTCCAGAATTCTTGAGTAACTGAAATGAAAGATGTTTGTTACTCTGACACTGAACTGATATTCAAGTTGTATCATCTTCATTTCTGTCTGTTTGAGCTCTCTCCATTTGAAAATCCTTCAGTTTGAACTTAAAGAACTTATCATGAACAGAGCTTCATAAGAATCAATATTCCTGGGAACGTCTTCAATAGAATACAGAACATAGCTCAAATAATGTTCTCCCCCTAAGAATGTGATTCTCCTTCTTATTCTTCTTCTCCCTTTAGAAAATCAATGGAAGTGTCAATTCTTCTCTGTTCTTCCCACTTGGATGAGGAATCCTCTTTTGACAACTCCTTTCAAGTATAGGATACAGTTTCTTGATTCTCCCATATTTCTGTTGTTTCCCCTCAGGATTAGAAGATAAGATTTTCTTTTTCTTGTCTAAAATCTCCCCCTAAGGATATTAACTTCTCCCAAGGATACGAACCCCTTTCTCCAAGGATCTTCCAGGATCTAGGATACGAACCCTTTTAGAAAATTAACTTTTCCCAAGTACGAAGATAAGACTTGTAACTTCTCCTTTTTCTTACTATAACTTCTCCCCCTTAGTTGAGGAATCCTCCAGTGGCCCACTTTTGAATGGTTTGTCTTCCAAAGAAGGTTCTCGTCTGTCGTTGATCGGGAAAAATATAGTAACTTTTCTTTCAGAAGTAGCAAGTAGCAAGGGTAAGTGTTTGGCTTATGGTTTCCTCACTTCTACTACGTTCTGTAGGTGTTTAGACTTAAGTGTCGAGCACTTTGAAGTGTTTCACTCTTTCTCTCCCTATCTCTCACTCAAGTGTATCTCTCCCTCACTTTCACTTAAGTGTTTCTCTCTCTCACTTCACTCTGCACTCCAAATATAGCCTTCTGTACCTGCAAGTGAAATCCGTCAATTCATTCATATTCTCATCACCTGATTCATCAAAATGAACTGAATCACTATCAAGTGGAGAATTGCCTCGTTGAGGTGTTCTTGATCTTTCATGCATAAGCACTGTCTCACACCAGACTCAATAGCAATTGCTAAATCACTGTCTAGTGGAGCCTCACCTCTTTGAGATGGGTTATCCCAAGATTTTAAAATCTTTTTGGGAATCCTGCCTTGTTCTATCAAGGAGTTGCCTCACACCTTCTCCGTAAACGGGAGGTGGACATTCCTTTTCAGGATCTGGAAATGTTCCTTCCAGGAGGGGCGACGTAGTAGACAATGTAATGAATGGCAAATTAGAGTCTACGTTTCCCTCGTAACCCAATGACGGGTATTTGTTAACATGCCTATACCTCTCACTGTGCACTTCTTGCAATGTGTACTTAGAATTTATCTGTTTAGGCTTAACATCAGCGTGAGTGCCGGTGGTGTGCTTGACTCATTACAAGATGCTCTGGCTGACGAGCAAATTTCAATGGACTCACCCTGTTGAGAGAATGATTCCAGAGACAGTTTTATTGCCTTTTCAGCTCTGCATCTTTTTGAGAAGATACAGATGAGCTTACAGATACCTTAGTTTATATACTTCTTTACTTCGCTGGAGGTAGAGCTGTGGGTGCACTTCCGACTTCATCCTTATTTGCTGCATCAAGTGCAGTTTCTCCCTTATCAACCTCTAACTCACATTTGTTCCTTATAACTCCAAGGGTTAATATATGGAAGTGGATGAAATGAGTGTTTGGTATTAAGTCCTGGGTAAGAGATTGATGGGTTTTCAACCTCCTGGTCAGCTTCTATAGCCACTGGGGGCTAAACGGATAAAATCATTAAAAGAAGATAAAAAGATAATCACTTTAACATTCCAAAACATATTTTTCATCTCAAGGAGAAAGAAAAATATAAGAAGGAATGGTAATGGATTGCATTAAAGCACTTTTAATAAAAGAGTTTTGTCGGTTCTGAAGATTTATCATTTAGGAGCATGACATCAATAGAAATTTTCTTTAAAATATTTATCCCATAATAAAACGCGGGAATGTGTATCAGAGAAAAAAATCTATCCCTTATGAATTTCTTATAAGGCAAACTTCCCATTATAAAACGCGGGAATTTACAACAAATAAGAAACTCAACTCTCTTACTAAATTTTATCTCAATAAAATGACTCTTTTCCATTAAACCTAAGCACTGTATGTTTTGAAAACAGTTTTGCAAAACATCCTTATCAGATAGAAGACAATGATTTTCTGACTCATAATACAATTATGATTTACATCATTTTCGTTTGCCTGATAATATCCCCGTCTTAAAATAAAACATGACAATTGGGGTTGGATGAATGCTTAACAATACAGTACTAGGCTTTCAAAGTAACAACCACTGTTTTGGTACTATGAATCAATGTGAAACATACATTGAAACAAGTATTTGAAAACAAATAATTTTACAAGTGATTGATACCTCGAAGTTAAAACAAATTTTTAAAAAGAGAGAAAAAGCTTTTTAAAGATAAAACAATTAAAACAAGTTTTTGGGAGAGGATAAAGTTTCGAGATAAAAGAAAGATTATCCTTAAGAAAAGTTTTTCAAAAGAGAAGTTTTGAAAAAGAATTCTTAAGTTTTCTTAACTAAAACTGATAGACAAATGAATGTATCTTTGCATAAAATATTTTGAAAAAGAAATAGACAAAAAATTCTTCTAAATACATTCAGGATCGTAAACCAGTCAAAGAAAGAAAACTAAATATATTAATACTAACGGCTTTTTCAAAAACCAATTTTTACTTAGAATAAAAACTAAGCAAATCCATTAGTATCAATATATCACAATTATTTTGTAATAAAATATTATTCAATTATCACAGAGTAATAAAAGATAATAATAATACTACAAATAATTATGCTTCGTATTTATTTTAATTTACTTAAATCATGGAACAGATATTTCACTGAATTGTTTTATATCATCATGGTTTAAATAAATCAAAATAAATTAAATACTTATGCTAAATAATTTAACTACCACTTATGCATAATACATTGTAAGCATGATAATTAAACTAATAGCAAAAAGTATGAGGTTCTGGATTTTAAACAAATTCACAAGTCCTTTAAATATTGAAAATTTAATACTTGTGAACTTATTTAAGAATTCCTTGCAGATGGGATTTCCAATAATTATGCATATAAATAATATCCCAAATTTACTAACCAACTTAGATAAAATAAATTCATCAAGTTATTTAGCAAAAATCCGCAAGTTATTCGACTTAGGACAACTAAAAAAAAACGATACCTGGTGTCCATGAGCTTGTTCCTTCAGTGGTGTGAAGAGATCAACAGAGTTGCTGGAAATTGACAGCTTCTAGGAATTACTTCTCTGTCTTTCGTACAACCTGCATTATCTATATCTATAGAGCCAATTAGGTTAAACCTAGTATCTTGAGGGTCCCAGATTCCAAGAATTGGTGATCCCCTAAGATATCTAACAATTCATAACTTAGCTATAAGATAAGATTCTCTAGTTCCCACTTGGAAACTTGCACATAGGCATATCGAGAATAAAATATATGGTCTTTATGCACTTGAATAAGTAATGAGCTGGTCATACCTCTATAGCTTGTCACTTCTGTTCATCTACCTGATTTGCTCTGATCAAGCTTAGTGGTCTGTTGAAAAGTAGTCTTGGCTGGTCTAGAATCTTCCAAATTGCGCATCTTCAAAAGATCCTCGACTTCCTTTAATTGCCATTGTTCTTTTGAATTAATTAAAACCCAGAAAGAATTGCAACTCTTTCAACATGCTAATTTTGTACCTACTCTGCATTCATTTAGCAAAAATATATCTTGCCAAATTTTCGTTAGTAGACCCACATATAATATAATCATGGTATACTTGCACATTTATTACATTGTGGGTGCCTTGCATTCTAGAGAGATATATGTATAACAACTCTAATGTAAAATCATTTTTAAGTAATGCACAAGTTAGAGTGTCATACCATGTCCTTGAGGTTTGCTTGAATCCCTACCTCCGTCATAGAAAAGCTTGGGGAGAGAATGATATACAAATTGTAATGGATCTGCAACTTCATCTTCTAGCTCACCATTCAGGAGTGTACTTGTTCACATTTTTCTGATAGATCTTCATGCTTGAATGCTCCACTTGTGCTAGGGATATCCTATGATTAGGTCTTCAACTTGTTTGGTCCTATTTGTTGGGTCCCCGTAGGATCAAGTCTCGTCACTGGTGTTTACTGCTTGATCTTGAAAGTCCCGAAGATTCTGTTTCCATCATCGTCGATACCTTCTACTTTAAAGTAACCTATAGCAACCAGTTTGGATTTGTCCCTCATAACAATGCCAATAGTCATCCAGTTTCTGAGAACCCCTACTGTACCAATTTCAACTTCGACTTTAGTGGTCTGTGGTCTGGGTTCCAGCTTCAGTTGTTTTCTGCCTTCGAACTGATTGAGATCATCTTGCATTGCAATCACCCAATCTGGATCAATCTGTGCTTCTTCAGTATTCTTTGGGATACCAATTGATGGGTGATACCAATTGTTGATACCAATTGTACGTTGACAATTTCTCTTTCCCAACTTGGTCCCGAAAAATATATGATCATTTCGATTATCACTCCTAGCCTCTGCATAAGAATCCGGATCACTAAGAACGAGACTCCAGGATAGAATTTGACTTCAAACCTTTTGTCTTGGCAGAAATGTTCTTAATGAAATCCTTTGATCTTCATTGTTGAGCATGACTAGTAGATCCTTCTTTCATGTGCTCCCCTGAGTTGCTGCTAAACATTAATTCCTTCTGCAACCTCAACTTCTACATCAGTATCTGAATTTGTCAAAGATTCAGAATAGTCGTTCACTTGAATGCTTGGGAGCTTGGTGTAGTTGGTCGTCACATTAAGGCTTTTAATCACTTAAGAGTAGCCGAGGAGAATTGTTCCATGAGCCTTAACTTCTTGTCAAGATACTCAAATAGATCTTCATTAAAAATCAATTCCCTCCAAGCACACGAAAGAGCTTCAGTGTTTGCTTCTGGTTGGCCATTAACTCAAATGATGTCTTTTCACGATCTTGTTGATTAAAGCAGCATGCTGTGTTAATTGCTTCAGCTTCAAAGTACCTTTTACAGTGCAGACTTCATTTAGAACTTCACTCGCGAAATGCAGTTCCAATATCTGACTTCAAAGTTCTCACAGCTTGCCAATTGTTTCCAACTTGATCTTCCTTATTTAATCAATCACCATTTATGACATTTTGTCTGTTGAATGCTTGAACATCACCAATTTATAATTAGGGTTATCAATTTCAATCACCATTAAACATATGACTTTTCTTCAGTGTGATGTTTTCTTTGACTTCCCTATGTCACATACTTCAAAATGTCCTTCTAGATAGAATTCCATATGAAGCAGTCCTCTCACCAACTTCTTCTTTATCAAAGAATCCATTGCCTTGCTGACTAACAAGTATGAGAGCTTCTTTTGCCATAGCTAACTCTTCATTGATGAAGCTTTACTGAAAAGTTCACTTCACCTTTACATCGAAATTTCATGTCAGCTACAAACAAACTTCCTCACTCTCAGTTGAGTGAGCTTCCAACCTTCTTGCTTGAGATCAAACACTTCTCCAGAAAACCCTTGACGAAGAATTCCCTAGTGCACTTTAGATAGTGCTTAACTCCTTTCAACAAGAAAGATGCTTCCACTGATGACAGTTCTTAACTCATGATAGTCATATCCCTTGTACATCCTTTGCTGTCATCTCCAAAGGTTACCGTTGGGTAGGCTTTCTCGATCAATTGTGATAGTAGAGCTTTAATCTAAATCATATGCCTCGAACAATAAATGTCACGAAGTCACATAACTTTTAACTTTTGTTACCTACTCTGCAATCACAAATGATTAAGCTTCTTGGTACTCAATTTCAATTGAGTCCAGATGGGTTAGAGATATTGCTTTATATAGCAGTAACAACAGCTTCAATATGCAAAAGCACATGGATAGAAGAACTAACAAATTAATTAATAATTCTGTCTAATCCATTTCTGTCGTTGTTTAATATTTTTAACTATCTCTAATTACCTAAGTCAGTTTTAGATTAAGCTTCGAATCTACAATTACTGACTACTTAGATAATTTTACCGTCTTTTATTCCTTAACAAGCAATACATGAAATGATATGACATTTAAGTGCAACTATGTGAGTGCGAGCAAATCATATGAAAATAAGCACATAAACAATTCAAGGACATGCAGAATATTTGAATAAGACATTATGAGCAATATCAAATTCTACATACACTTATCAAGTCATTTATCACAATAAGAACAAATATAAAATATCTGATCTATGACTTGTTTGTCTATTTTGCAATTTTCACAACATTAGCAGAGGTATTAAATCACAGAAGATTTGAATCAAGTTCCAACAAATGTTTAGGGATACACCTAACCGTCTAGAACACCCTATCTAATTCTAGATATTCATTTTACTGCATATAAAATCAAATATGAAATGTACTAATTAAACTCATGAAACCTAGCATGCAATCTTATTCTTAACAATCAATTAAGCATTTAAGTCCTAAGATGCTAACATGCTGTCATGAATATAATACATTCCAAAACTTAATAAACATACAGTTCTGAATTAGATAAACGTAAACTAGTTAGAATGTATACCTGTGAAGTGCTTAGTGATTCATCTCTAGTGTTGGTCATTGATGCTAGATATCCATTTGGTTCATCACTGTCACTGATAGAATCAACCTTGCATTTAACTTCATCAACAAATGTTTTCCCTTGTTGCATCCTCACTAATGCTTGAGATTCCTGCTTTAACCCAACATAGTGTCTGTCATCATTTGCTTGTACAGGCTTCTTCATTTTGTGTAGCAAACCCAAACTTGTCTGTCCACTTAAAACCATCCATGTCTTGCAACCACCTCTTGAACTGATCTTGAAAATCTCCTTTACGGAATCTATAGGTAAAGACCTTAGATATTGAATTGGGATTCCATCTGAATCTGACGTCACTGAACTTCCAGTTGTCCTGCAGGCTTGATTGGTCGTCTAGTTCTCAGGTTATTCCAAAGTGTCAAATTTACATATAACACCTTGACCACTAGCCCGAGCTTCAACATCTTCAATTCAGCTTCTAGGATCAATTCACTTCTGTTCAGAGGTTCTCAACCTTGACTTCAATCAAATTTGGTTCCTGGGTCACAAATACAGTGGATATGCTAACAACCTGCTTTACCAAATATTATCTTTTTCAACTCTTGTTCTAGTTCATAGGCCTTCAGCACATACAGGTCTTTTACAGACAATGTGGTTGTATCCTTAAATTTCTGTTGGTTGTATCTTGTGTTCCAGATGATCTGCAGTGTTAGCACGAACTTCCTGTAATCTCCCTGTTGAATAGTCTTTAAGGCTTGTACTAAGATTCCAGGTTGTCCAGTCTGTTCTCCTTCACTACTTCAACCCCTAAGATTTTTCATCCAAAAATACAACTCAAATTAACCAAAACTTGTACCCAAATTAATCTCTTCTTTTGCAGCTTCTAAAATATTAGTGGGATCCTATGGAGTAAACCTTTGAGGAAATTAATACCACTATTTCTTCAACCTGATCCAGAATTAACTTCATTGGATAATCTTCAGTCAATCTCAGTTGTCTTCAATACCCGGAAAAATCTTCAACTACTACCTCCTTGAGCACCCTCGAATTAATATTTAAGAATAATTTAAATTTACAGAATTTTTAATTTTCTTAGAAAATAAATTAATCAAAAATAAAAATTTACAAATAATTAATTTTTAAGAATATTTGAAATTTCTTAAAAAATTAAAAATCCATAAATTAATATTTTAAGAAAAAATTTAGTTTTCAAGAATTTTAATTTTTCTGGAAAAATAAATAAATCTAAAATAAAAAATTAAAGGGTACAAAACTTGGGGTACCAAACTGCAGTTGGTGTAGGTGTCGAATACTATGCCCCATATATGCTTGCCTTAGCCATTTTGAAGTTGTCCAACACATGTGTCGAATTCTATTTTCAATGTAGGAACTTGTGTCGACTTTACCATGCTCTTACTTTACTTAGAATATTTTTGATCATCTAGCATAAGCATGTGTCGAATTTCTTGACCAAGGCTTAGGTGTCGAAAAAGAATTGCCAACTGATTCAAGGTCTTCAAAATCGACACTCACATTCTGTGTACAATGATCAGCTGGTCGTCAATGGCCGAGTTTTCTAATCATGTGACTTGTTGTCGATTTTGTACATTAGCAGGAACTGTGTGTCGATTTTTTTTTTGTTTAATAAATTTAAAACTTAAACTTTATTAGATTTATAAAATAAACTAATTAAAATTTATAACATAAACTAATAAAAGTTTATAAAATAAATTTTATAAAAGTTTATAAAATAAGTTTAATATTAAGTTTATAAAATAAACTAATTAAAATTTATAATATAAACTAATAAAAGTTTATAAAACAAATTTTATAAAAGTTTATAAAATAACTTTAATATTAAGTTTATAACATAAACTAATTAAAATTTATAATATAAACTAATAAAAGTTTATAAAACAAATTTTATAAAAATTTATAAAATAAACTTATTAAAAGTTTATAATTAAACTTATTTAACAAGTAAAAAAAAATTAGGTGTCGATTCTTTAACACAGGGACTTGGGTGTCGACTTTTAGTGCTTCAATGCCTTAGAATATTTCAGCTTCTGAAAAACTAGGTGTCGAATTATATGATGTACAAATTCGACACATAACAAATCATTTGCTTTTGAAAACTGAGACATGTACGCGCGTGGACTTCAACTTCTGCCAAGCCAATCTCACTTCCTTGTTTTACAAAACATGGCCACCAAATCACTTGATAAATATGGTCGAAGCATTTCAATACTAGACCAAGTTTTATATTTAAATAGTTTAAAAAAACTTTTATAAAATTTATAAAATAAACTAATTAAAACTTATAACATAAACTAATAAAAGTTTATAAAATAAATTTTATAAAAGTTTATAAAATAAATTTTATTTAAAATTTATAAAATAAATTAATTAAAATTTATACCATAAACTAATAAAAGTTTATAAAATAAATTTTATAAAAATTTATAAAATAAATTTTATTAAAAAATTTATTATTAAACTTATTTAACAAGGCATCCTTCTGAGTCTAGACAGCTTCGACATGGTGAGCTTCACTGGGCTACGGATCCTGATTTGTATATCAATCAGCGAGCTCTGATACCAATTGTTGGGTCCCGAAGTATCGTAGAAGGGGGGTTGAATACGATACTCACAATAATTTAAATTCTTTTCAGAATTTGCGGATAAATAAATTATTGCTTCAGAGTGGGCTTGGCCATTTGTAGTGTTTAGGTGAGCTGCCTACTAATTTTCTATGTGTCCAGATAAATCAATTAGGTTTAAGAAAATTAGCAAGTAAAATAAATGAGACAAGTTTCCGGGAATATATCTTTCATATATAAACCCAGAGGGGTGCTACACTCAGTTAAAAATATAACTGGCTTCCAAAGAACAAATTAGTTCTTTGCTACTTACACAAAAATATAAGGCTCAATTCCTATACAAATATATCTAAATTAGTACAAGGAAAAACTGAGTCCGTAGGGAGTGATATCTAGGAGCCCTGAGTATTTTTCATTAAAGAACCGGGTCCTAATATCTGATCGGGAGCAAGGTATGGATGTGTATAAATTGTATCTCTTGCTACGGCCATGGCAATAGCTCTCTACATATTTTGTGTTGAAGAAGACGACCCTTGAATGACTGGCTCACATCTTCTTATTTGTGTAGTCTTTAAATCAATAAAGTAGGCTGCTGTAATTTGATTGGCTGAGGGGCTAAGTGTCGAATTGTGTTGCCCTGTGTAACCCATGTGTCGAATTAAATCCTCTTGTACATGCCTTAGAATAATTCTTTTGAAGCAAGAAATCTAAGTGTCGACTTTTTCTTCCATGTATAGCCCATGTGTCGAATTCATTAGCCTTGTATAGCACGTGTCGATTTCTTCCACCATGTATACAACACTTAGATTATTTTTGGCATATTAAAGGTTATGTGTCGAATTGTGTTTCACCTGTTGAGTTCAATTTGACTTGGTCAAATTACAATTTAATCACCAACATTTTATAATTCTTGCACTTGGTCACTTGCGGTTTGGCTGTTGAGTTGTTTCCGTTCTTCGACTGTAGTTCAAAAACTTTAACTTTTCATACCAAAGATGTGACGCTTTACACCCTGCACCCTTTGAGCTGTTTGGCTGTTTGGCTATTAGCTGTTTAGCTGTTTGGCTATTTAGCTATCTAGCTGTTTGCCTATTTAGCTATTTAGCTGTTTAGCTGTTTGTCTGTTTGGCTGTAGCCTCTACAAATCACTTTTCGTACCTTAATAAATAATCGTTCTTTCCAAGTACGTTCTTCAACTTAACAATTATTCAATAGGTAGTACTTAGATTCCTTTCACAAACTGCTGACGCCTAGTGCAACTGGTCTGGTTCACAGACGACTAACTTCGATCCAGGTCTTCGTATTATTACCTTACGTACATTGTTAAATTTGCAGCAACTTCATTGCTTCGAACACTGTCCGTCAATAAACATAGTACTTTCACTGGAATCTTTTCTGGTACTTAGACATACCATGTCTTCAATTCTTCTAGATTCCTATGCTTCGAATATCGTCTATCTTCAATCAATGTCGGTACACTGAAATCTTCTAGTGGCACTTTTATACTGAATCTTCAACACTTCTGAAACCCTGAAAGTCTTTACACATTATTCTTCACTGAGGCATGAACATATTAATGTACTTCTTTCAGTGACCTGTAGTAGACTTCAAAACTTCTTCTAATGTCTTGATTCACTGTATTTGCCTTGTCTTCATTTCTTCCTAATTTCTGTGTAGGCGTAGTATTATTTACTTGTCCTGTTCTAGTGTTGAGTTATCATGATTACTATTCATACAGCTTCGTAATCTCCAACAGTGTCTTATCTATGTTTCATAAAGGGTTAAATATCAATGTGCATTGAAGTGGAGTCTTGATATCGAAGGGATATTATTCAAGTCATTTAAGTTTTCATTAATATTGTATTGGTAATTCTAAATACGCATTCGAGGATTGATAATGACATGTTTTTTTAATTGTACAAATTTGTTTTACATGCTATTTTAACTAAATAAAAACTTTTAAATTTTAGTATTTTTAATAATATTTTCAAAATTTATTAGATTATGTTACTATTTTTTATTAATTTTATAATTTTTTCTTTTAATTTATTTTTTAAAAAATGATTAAACACAGTAAATCTCATTTTATTTGCAAAATATAATCTATGAATATAAATTTATGCATCGTATGATTTTTAATGGTTTATTTAAATTTTAATAATCTTGAAAAATATTTATACTTATTTTTTCTTACGTAGGGGTTACTAATATGATATTTAAGCCAACTTAATTGATGGAAATGATATCCCGTTGAAATTGATGACAAAAGTGATATTATGCTTTCACTTCAGTGACCAATTCGATATTTAACCCGTTTCAAAAATGTATGCTAGTTTTTTATCAATCATTTTTTTCATTTGAATGTTTATATGATAATAATAATAATAATAATAATATTTAAAATTAGTGAGCACGATTGGATAGCTCAAGTGGTAAGGGTTTATCCTTTGTCGCTCAGGTCCTGGGTTCAACTCTGGCTCACCCGAGAATTTATTAGAACAGATACTCACTTTGTAACGCTATAAGCCTAAGTAGTCAAAAAAATATTTAAAATTACAACTAGAAACAATGACCTAAAAAATGGGGACCTCTCATCCTCCCTCCGTCTCTTCTCAACCTGCCCTCCTACTTCTCATCCTCTTTCTTCTTCTCCTAAATCTCTTTGCATTCTTCTTCTGGTTGACCTCGAACCATCTTTAGTTGATGCTTCTATTCAAGTGGTGTTGGATCCCGTAGGCAAAGGGCGAGTCCTACCAAAATCGGTGTTGTCAGAACCATGCGCTAGCAAATCGAGATCTTAGAGCTCCATTATTACAAGTACTCCTACTGTTTCACCTTCGTTGCAATTTCTACTAGGCTCATCTTATGGATCTGATAGGAGTGTCTGCATCAATCCACCATTGGAGTTTCTATAAGAATCTAGAAAGGATTGAGATTGAAGTTTAATTGGGTATTGTTTTGGGCCAGTCTTTCGTTTAAACTCGTTAAAGACAAAGCTTTTCAACTATGGGTAATCTTGGGCTAAAATGGTGTACTTCAATCCAAAAGGGTTTCACACTTTTCGGTTTTCTTTTATTGCTGTCAAGGACAATATTCTTCGATTGGAATCTATTTCTTTAGGAGGTCGCATCTTCACACTTCAACCATAGATGGAAGGTTTTTCATTTGTTAAAAATGCAGTTAAATCACTTCTAACAGGGGTAAAATTTGTGCATATTCCTCAATCTTATTGGACGGATAAAGGGCTAAGTTTTGTAGCCAATGTTATTGGCAACCCAAATGCTTGGATAAGCAAACAACACTACTGGAACCTCTGTAAGTATGCTAGAACCTATGTTGACCTTGAAGTTAATTCATCACGACCAACGACCATCAAGGTCCCTGTTCTTAGTGATACAACGAGTGAGATTGTCAATATGATTGTTGAGGTCTCCCCTTTCTTCACCAACACCGTTCCTTGTTGGGAATTTGATTTTCAGGTGACACGTTGAAGCTATAGCCTTAAAGACATGTAATCCAGTCTGACCCAGGATTGTGTTGTAGAAAGTTGTTGCCTTGAAAATAAGAAAATTTAGCATCTGAATGGCCTCTCTAGGCACCTGTTGCAGAGTCATGGGTAGCTGTATGGTTCCTTCTATCCGGGACTCAACCCCATTGAACCCATAAATAGGCATCTCAGAGGGTGTGACCTGAGAATCATTATACCTCATCTTTATAAAGGCAACATAAAACAAGATATCAACAAATGAGCCATTGTCTATCAGGAATCTTTTCATAGAGGAATTCCCTACCACAGGTGTGATGACCAGAGGATCATCATTTAGGAACTTCACCCCTTCTAAGTCAGAATCATCGAATGTCAGGGACACCTCAGTTCTAGCTTTCTTTTGGGTCTCTCCTATGATGTGCATCACTTCGCGGGTATAAGCCTTTTTAGAGTTTCGTGAGGTCCCGGTAGCGGTTGGCCTTCCAGAGATGACATTAATCACCGCCCCTTTTTGTTAGGCCTTTCTATCATCATGGTCTCTCCTTCAATCATCATAGCTAGTCTCTTGTTCCATTGTTACCACCATCTTTGATGAACTTGCTAAACTTTCCCCGTCTAATCAAGAACCCAATTTCATCTTTGAGTTGCCTACAATCGTTGGTATCGTGTCCCGTATTTTTGTGAAATCTATAAAACAAATTTTTGTTTCTCTTTCCAGGATCAGTCCTTAGAGGTTTTGGCCATCTTACCTCCTTGCTCTTCTCGATTTCCATTAGAATCTGGCTCCTAGAGGCGTTTAACCTTGCGTATTCAGTAAACTTGAGTCCTTATTTTGGTTTCTTTGAATTAGAGTCTCTGTCAGTTCGAGGATATTTGTCCTTGACATCGTAATCGCCATCTCCTCTTTTCCTCTTACTTCCCCGTTGCTAGGGTTGGTGGTCGTCTTCCTCATGCTTTCTTTGGCTTTTATGTATTTGCCAACTCTCACTTGTAGTAAATTTATGCCCTCTCGAGGATGTTTTGCCAAATATCTTTTCAAGTATACGTCTATAGTTCCTTGTTACAAGGCTATCGTAGCCACCTTCTCATCGAGATCCGGCACATTCAGGGTTTCCTTGGGGAACTGGTTAAGATAGTCCCTCAGGGATTCAATCTTCCTTTGCTCCAGGTTCATTAACGATGCTGAGATTTTTTCATGGGTCTTTCCACTTATGAATTGACCTACAAAATCTTGGCTGAGTTCCTTGAACGAGCTTATAGAATTTGGAGGTAGGCGGCTATACCAACGCTGAGCCGTACCTCCCAACGTTTATCGAATGACCTTGCACTTGAGAGCGTCAGACACGGGTTGCAACAGCAGTGCATTGGAGAACGTCCTCACACGATATGGGGGGGGGGTCTCCTACTCCATCATAGACCTTAATGGTTGGCATCTTAAACTTCCTGGTTATGTGGTTGTTGGTCCTTCATATTGTAGAAGGGCGTTTGAATACAATATCTGAATTTATTCGTGGAATTATGGATTTAAAAATATTAATTTAAATTTTCACGAAATATTAATTATAACGAAATACTGTTCAAGTATAAGATATGATTTTAACTTGGAAAGTATTACAAATTTAATATGTTGAAAGTGTAAATAATTATTTAGAATTTCTAGAACGATTTAGACATGAACTGTTCTGAAATAACAATTATTATTCAAACCAGTACAGAAAGTCTGTGAATATTACAATCAGACAAATTACTGAATTTAAATATTTTTTTAACATTCTCAAAATATGAAGTACTACTTCATATTTATAGAGGAATTCTAAGGCTTGTATGACTTTTCAATTCAGGACATTTTTTAGACTTTTTTAAGCCTGTATGACTTTTGATTAACACTTGTATGACTTATGAAAAAGCTCGGTATGACTTTTCAAAACAGCTTGGTATGACTTTTTTTCTTCACTGCTCGGTATGACCTTTTCAGCATTGCTCGGTATGACTTTTAGTGAAGCTTGTTCGGTATGACTTTTAGTGAATCTTGTTCGGTATGACTTTTTAATCAAAATTCGGTATGACTTTCTGTTTAAGCTTGGTATGACTTATTTTTAACATAATTCGGTATGACTTTTAATATAGTCTAAAAAAACTTATTAAAAGTCATACCAAGTCATATCTTTTATAATAAATTAATTCTATTTAATTTAATTAAATAATTTATAAATTAAATTAATTTAATTTAATAAATTAAATAATTAATTAACTTTTGATAGTAGAATTAAAATACTATATTGACTTGTATAACCTTTTTGATAGCTCCGAAATCTTTTCGTCTTTTGCTCTGTCTTCTGTCATAAAACCACTTGTACTTTTTGATGATGAATCTTCACCGAAATTGTTGAAACCCTGTGCACTGGTCTGGTTCACGGATGACTAACTACAATATTGATTCTCATTTCAGCTGTAGTGGTCTTTATATCTTGTCTTGTCCTATCTTCTCTTCTTTTTGTTTTTCCTCTATAATTTTCTTCTTCTGGAATCTTTCTGTAGTAGGCACTTAAAACCTTCTGTATCTTCTTAATTCCTTGAGATACTACTCTTTTATTTTACACCGATGCTTGAGCATATAAATGAACTTCTTCTAGTGTTGAGCAGCAGTCTTGTCAGACTTCTTCAGATATTCCGATTTTTTGTGTCTAGTTGACATTCTTCGTCTTCATTCCTTTTTCGATATTTGTTATTTACTTCACTTTCTTATCTGAGTTGAGTTGTCCCTAATTATTATAAATAGGCCTAGTCATATGCCTTTCAATCTCCCCTATTTGTTGTTAAACATTTAACACAGAAATTCATAGAGGATAACTCAACTAACAAATAAGAAAATAATAAAACATTTCACTATGTAAATAATAAAATGTTTTCTGGATCATATAATTCATTTACAGATTTCATAAGTAATTTAGAAATGAAATATGAAAGACAAATCTTCAAGTTAAATCATCTTCACTTCTCAGACTCATCACTACTCCCCCTTATGATGACAAATATGAAGTCTTGTTCTCTTCTTACCACTTTTCCTCTGTTTCTCCAACTTCTGTCTTCACTTCTTACCCAAGGAGAATTCATTCTCCCCTTACATGAATTACTCAACACTTTTCTTGTTCAACCATTTTAATAGAGGTAATAACAGACATGGCATACATTCAGCATTAAACCATCACAGATATAAAAAATATAAACTATGACATGTTATGTATTTTAGAAAATCCGATTTATCTTATATACAAGAATTTTCTAAAATTAAATGGAATAAAAGAATTAACATAAGAAATTTCATCCCCCTTAGTTGAGTAACATTAGAACTATGCAACAGGAAATTGGGAATGATATTTGGTAATTGTGCTAGTGTGTGATTTTCCTTTATGTTTCTGACAAGTGTTTCGCTCATATACTCTCTAAGTGTTTCACTCATAGAATATATATTTTCACTTTTTCTCACTTGTGTTTCACTCTTTTCTCACAACACTGTTTCTCTCAGTAATGATGCACAGTCTTTTGTACCTGTAAGAAAGATCATCATAGCCCCTTCAAGAGAGGTCACTGGTGGTCCAATGGGGTTTTTTAAATCCTCATCCTCAATTGAATAAATCAAAATATTTGATTTTTATAACTAAATTGCTTCAGGAATAGATTCAATGAGTTGCTGATCATCTAAGATGATTTGTTCCGTTAGGAATCCAGATATGTTCCATCTAGGGAGGGAGACAATGATCTATAATGTAGCAATTGATCCAAGTTTCCTCTTAACGCCTGTGAAGGCAGTTATTTTATATACCCTTCTTAGTTCATCCGAAGAACTATTACCAAGAAGTTGCCTCCCATCCTCAGATTAATCTGTACATGGGATCTCCCGTGTGGGAGCCAAGTATTTTCCACCTTGGAGGGGCGATATGTTTGATTCTGTAATGTATGGCAGTTGAGAATACATATTTCCCTTGTATGCCTGTGAAGGCAGTTGATTCAGTCAAACTCATCAATCATTCTTCATTACTTGATATGGAAGTTTAGAATAATTACTACCATCAATTCATCCTTCGTGTGACATTCCAATTGCTCCCTCGTGGTTCCTTTTGGTCCTAAGTTGGTACTTAAAAATAAAATAATTTATTTTTGGTTTCTTGAAAATTCCAGATGAAATTAACTCTTCATTAGTAGCCTTGGCTGACAGGCTGAATTCAATAGATTTACTCTGTTGAGAGAATGAACCTAGTAACAGTTTTGCCTTTTCCAAGTCTGTACCCTTTTGAGAGAACACAGATGAGCTAACAATTGTCTCGGTTTATATATTTGAATCACCTTTTTGGAGACAGAGCTGTTGGTTCACTCATAACCAACCTTATCAAATGCACTCAAGGAATTGACTCCCTCATTCTTAACAATTAGGTATTTTGTTTAATGGTAAGAGAGATGGATGTGATAGTGTTTGTGTGTTTGGTTCTAAGATGTTAGATAGAGATTGATGTCAATTATTAGGATCTAACTATTAGAAACTATTGGTTGATCAAGCTCATAGATCTTTCCTAAGACTTCCTCTTGGGGTTAACTTCTCAAAAGTGACGTGAATAATCAACACAGTTTTATATATGTATAGAGAATTAAAAAATAAAAATAAAAATAAAGATGCCGACGTATATTTAAAAATAAAAATAAACTTACATACACACGCATATATATATATATATATAGAACTAATGATACCAAAAGTTGAAAACAAAAATAATATAAAATATATTTACAGTAATGATGCCAATCGAATAAACTATACAAAAATAAGAAAAATCTTTTTGAGTTTTCTTTTTCATTTTGTTTGTTTTTGATATCTTTAAAGAATATATACAGTATATTTACAAAGATTGCTTAAAATTAAATATGTAACTTAAAACATCATGCAATAATCAATTCATATTTAACATCCCTAAATCACTAACCAACTTAGAGAAAGTGGATTCATCAAATGGTTTCGTGAAGATGTCAGCAATTTGATCTTCTGTGGGTACAAAATGTAACACCACAGTTCCGTTCATGACATGCTCTCAGATAAAATGATACCTTATGTCTATGTGCTTGGTTCTCGAATGTTGTAACAAGATTATTGGAAATTGTTATGGCACTTGTGTTATCGCAAAATATTGGAACTTTAGTTAGCGGAAGTCCATAATCATTCAACTGATTCCTTATCCACAAAATCTGTGCACAACAACTACCTGCCGCAATGTATTATGCTTCAGCTGTCGAGGTAGATACTGAGTATTGTTTCTTGCTATACCAGGAGATCAACCGATGTCCTAAAAACTGACAGCTTCCAGAAGTACTTTTCATGTCCATCCTGCATCCTTCGTAATCTGAGTCTGTATAGCCTATTAGTTCAAAACCTGTATCTTTAGGGTACTAAATTCCAAGATTTGGTGTACCCTTCAGATATCTAAAAATTCGTTTAACGGCTATAAGATGAGATTCCCTAGGATCAGACTAAAACCGCACACATAAGCATGTTACAAATATTATGTCAGGTCTACTTGCGGTTAAGTATAATAATGAGCCTATCATACCTCTATAGTTTGTGATATCAACCTTTTTACCAGTTTCATCTTTGTCAAGCTTGGTGGCTGTTGGCATTGGGGTTTTTGCCGGTGAAGAATCTTCTAGACTGTATTTTCTCAGAAGATCTCTTACGTACTTTGATTGGCAAATAAAAATCCCATCTTCCTTTTGCTTCACTTGTAGTCCAAGGAAGAATGACAACTCACCGATCATGCTCATCTCATACCTACTCTGCATCAACTTAGCAAGTCTCTTGAATAAGTTTTCGTTACTAGAACAAAATATAATATCGTCAACATAAACTTGGACAAATATCATATCTTTATTATGCAATTTATAAAAGAGAGTTTTATCTATGACAACTCTAATAAAACCGTTTTCAAGTAAAAACTCAAAGAAAGTGTCATACCATGTCCTCGGTGCTTGCTTGAGTCCATAGAGGGCTTTGAATAGGAAATACACAAACTCTGGATTTTCGAAACTAGAGGGCTGCTCCACATATACTTTCTCTTCTAACTCTTCATTTAAAAAGACACTCTTCACATCCATTTGATAAACTTTAAAATTAGAGTGTGCTGTGAAAGCTAGAAATATTCTGATAGCTTCAAGTTTTATAACTGGTGCGTAGGTCTCATCATAATCAATTCCCTCTTCCTGGGAGTAACCCTTTGCCACTAATTTGGCCTTGTTCCTTGTAACAATTTCATCACCGTCTAATTTGTTCTTGTATACCCATTTGGTGCTCATTACAGATCTGTCTTTTGGCCTGGGTACTAATGTCCACACTTCTTGCCTTTCGAATTGATTGAGCTCTTCTTGCATGGCAAGAATCCAATCTGGATCAGTTAGTGCATCTTCAATTTTCTTTGGTTCTTCTTGGGATAGAAAAACTGAAAATAGACATTCATTCGAAGTTGCACTTCTAGTTCTAACCCCAACATCTGGATCACCTATGATCAATTCAAAAGGATGATATCTGCTCCATATCCTTTCCCTCGGTAGGTTTGACCTTGATGATTCGCCTTGATATTCATTATGATGTTGTGTTCTACTAGTCGATCCATCATCTCCCCCTAAATTGTTGCCAGGAGTACTTGTTGATCCACTACTGGTATTAGTAGTATCTCTAGTGTTTCCATTGTTTTTACCAATATTACCTGTATCATTATCATCATTATTTCCATTATCATCTCCTGTTGCAGCTTAAGGTTCTTCTTCATTATCCGAATCTGAGTCTGGATGATTATCAAATTTTAATGACTCAGAAGGATCTTTAGTTTTGATACTTGGGAGTTTAGTGTCGTTAAATATAACATTGACACTTTCTTTCACTTGGTGCTGATCAATTATGTAGACCCTATATGCTCTTCTTGAATAACCGATAAAAATAGCTTCATGTGCCTTGGCTTCGAACTTGCCATGATGTTCATCTCCATCTTTCAGCATATAACATTTGGCTCCAAATATATGAAAGTACTTGAGTGTTGGTTTCTTGCCAGCCATTAATTCATAGGGAGTCTTCATATGATCTTTATCGATTAGAGTTCAATTCTGGGTATAACATGCTGTATTTACTGCTTTAGCCCAGAAGTAGATAGGTAACCTTGATTCACTTAACATAGTTCTTGCAGCTTCAATCAGGGTTCGTTTCTTCCTTTCTACAACTCCATTCTGTTGTGGAGTTCTTGGTGCTGAGTATTGTCTTGTTATCCCCTTGTTTGAGCAAAAGCTATTCAGAATTTCATTCTTGAATTCTGTTCCATTATCTGACCTTATTGCCCAGACTACTAGCTTTGAATCTAACTTAATTAACTTGACGTGATCAATCACCAATTGTAGAGTTTTATCCTTTAAGTTCAAGAATAAAACCCATGTGTATTTTGTGTAGTCATCCGAAATCACTAAGGCATACTTTTTCTTTGACATAGACATAAAATTAACTCGACCAAATAAATCCATGTATAATAGTTGAAGTGGTTCAGTAATGTTTGTAGTGTTTGTGCCTTTGTGACTTGCTTTCTTTGACTTTCCTTTCTGACATGCCTCACACAACCCTTTTTGTGTAAATTCCATCGGAGGCAATCCTCTCACCAAATCCCTCTTGATTAGAGAGTTCATTGTTTTGAAATTTAAATGTTAGATTTTCTTGTGCCATAACTAGCTTTCTTCTGATGAAGCCTTTAAGTAGAAATAATTTGCTTCATCTTCAGTTCCTGAGTTAAGATCGGCTACGTACAAGTTTCCTTTCCTTACTCCATGTAAGTCTAGCTTATCATCCTTAGTATGAGCTATTAAACACTTTTCCTTGATAAAGTTTATTTTGTATCCTTTATCACAGAACTGACTAATACTGAGAAGATTGTGTTTAAGTCTTTCCACTAAAGAGACGTTTTCAATGATAACATTTCCAGTATTTAACTTGCCATATCCCGTAGTCATTCCTTTGCTGTTATCTCCAAAGGTGACAATTGGACCAGCTCTTTCAACCACGTCTGACAGCAGGGCTCTATCTCCGGTCATATGCCTTGAAGATCCGTTGTCCAGGATCCATACAACCCGGTTTACCTGTTTAACTCCCTGCAATCATCAAATGGTTAAATCTTCTTCGGAGCCCAAATTTGATTGGACCCCGTTATACATAAAGTATTGACCTTTGTCAGCTTTGACAACAGATCCCTTTTGAAAAACAACAGTATTTACCTTGACTGTTCTTACCTTCCTGTAAACACTCTTAACAACTTTCTGTTTAGACTTCGGAACATATGTTTCCTTCTTGACAAGTAAAGGAATCGCAGTCTTGGATTTCACAAATTTATTATTGATATGTTGTCTAGGTGTCATGTTATTTTTATTTGCAAGCATACTTTTAAAATATGCAGACATAACATTAAAAGCACATAACATACAATTTACAACACCACATAGTTTATGGCATACATCAATAATAGGCATGTTATTCAAAACAGTGGGTTTCTTAATAGTTTTTACTTCAACTTTATCAACAGTCTTAAAGTTCTCAGTAGAATGATATCTGTTGTTACTATTCCTACTATTAACAAACTTATTAGGTCTATTTAGATTATTCTTTAAGTCTTTAGCACCTATACCAGGATTGGGGGAATCAGAAGTTCCCATATCTTTCACTGGTGTCTTGGGTGCCCATTTATCTTTTTGGACATTAACTCCTTGTATGTCCTTAGCTTGTTCCTCTCTCTTCTTTTCCTCCTCAAGGTCCTCTAAATTCATTTCATAGGCTATTAATATAGAGCTCTCAAGGATTGGTTCTGCAATAGGTGTTATGAAAAGAGGTTTAGGTGTGTCCTTAACAACATATGGAATACCCCTTTCTTCAGCACTTTGCCTGAACGGGGTGATGTTGCTTGCCTTTCCTATAGATTTATTGTACTCAAAGCCTATTCCAACTTTACGTTTTATCCCCTATTGGTCAATTAGGTTTTTTATAATGTAAGATGAATTTTTATAGGCGAGACACTTCTTCTGTTCTTCCACTATCTGATTTCTGAGATAAGCTTCAACTTTAACATAATAACTGACTCTATTTATTTGAAAAGCTAAGTCCTCAATCAATTTGTCATTTCTAGTTTTTAAAAATTTTAAAACATCATTCTCATCATGTAAGACTTTGTTTTGGAGAATTAGTTTCTTAACTCTATCTCTTGTATCATCTAGTTCTTTACTAAGCAGTTTAAATATTTTAGGGCATGAAGGATTTACCTTTATTCCTCTTTGACCAGTTGGACACAATGATTCGTCAGATGAAGCCATCAGAGCATAATTTCTCAGCTCTTCCTCATCATCGTTGTCTGATTCGTCCCAGCTTTTGCCCTTTGCTAGATAAGACTTGCCTTGATGCTTTTTCACAAGTGCATCATAATTTTTTTTGAGCTCTTCATAAGACTCTCTCTTCTTCCCTTGCTTCGGCTTCTTGCATTCAGTTGCAAAGTGACCTAGCTCATTATAGTTGAAGCAACGAAACTTGCTCCTATCAACAAGGCCAGTCTTGTAGCCGCTTTTTGATATAGCTGATGAAAAACCTCCTTTTTGGAACCTTTCAAAATTAGGTTTGACTTTATAGGAGGAGTTCCTTCGGAATCTCATGTTACCAAACTTCCTGGCAACCATAGCTAGAGATTCATCTTCCAGGTGAAATAGTTCTTCCAATGAGTAGAACACCATTTTCCTGGTTATCTGAAGTATGTCCAAGTTCTGGAACCACATACTCCATTGAACTGTTTGAAGGTACAACAACCTTCACTTCCTTCTTCTCTGATGCTTCCACTAACAGTGCTTTAGAAGAACTAACAACCTTGCCTCTTCCATACGTTTCTCTGGTCTGGATCTGTTCCAATTCATAGGTCTTTAGAACTCCATAGAGTCTGTCTAGTGTAACTTCTTTCGTGTCCCTAGATTCCTAGATGGCCGTGATCCTGTGTTCCAGATGCTCTGGCAAGGTTAGCAAAAACTTCCTGTTCACCTCCTGGTTCTTGTAATATTTATCATTGAGATTCAGTTCATTCATCAATTTATTCAGTCTCTGAAACACCTCAGAGACACTGTAACGCCCGAGAAAATTACATGTATTTTATAATATTTAAATATACTTTTAATATAATTTTTGGTGCGTTAGTTTTTTTTTATTATTATTTTATGTATTTTATATATTCATTTATTTGTTTTAGGATTTTTAATAAATAGGAAAATTATTTGTTATGTGTTATGTGACTTTTGTGTAACTTAAAATATTTTATTCTATTTTACTCTAATTTTTGTTTCGTTAGAATAAATCTATTTCAATTTATGATTATCGGGCCCAACCCTTGTAGTAGACTTGAGACCTTATTTTTGGTACTTTTATTTTTATGAAAATGGTAAAATCCTCAAAATGGTTTTATTTTATTATTTTTGAAACAATCATAATTTTTGGGGAATTTTGATATATATATATTGCATTATTTTAAAAATAAATATTTTTATATTTTATCCCATAAAAATGATTTTGGGCTTTTTATTTGAATTATGGGGTAAAAATGATTTCTTAAAATATTTGATTGCTCTTTTATTTGCGAGTCTTACCTACTATATGATTTATGTGCCTATTCGCTTGCTAATTGATACTACTTGTTTATTAATTATTATTTGAGATTCGTTATTGTTAGACCGCTTGGGTAGACACTAGAATCTAAACTAGATTATTTTATTTGTAGATCCGAGCGAGTTAGTAGCTAGAAGAGAAGTGTAGTCGACCCATTCCAATTTAGGACAGCGTCTATACCAGACAAGTATTTTCTCCTTGATCATCCTAAACATTTTTGTTTTACTATTTCGATTATTCATATCATGATCAATAGTTATTGTTCAGAGCTATTTATGATTCCTATTTTATTCTGTGCATCAGAGCTACTTGTTATTCGTACTCTGAATATTGAAAGATGATTATAATAAACTCATCATATCCAGCGAATTATTGTATAAATAACGAGGATATGGTCTGTAGTTGAAACTAAGCATACCTTATTTTATTTGGGGTTGCTCAATTGGATTGGAATTCTAGCGTAAGAGGCTCTGAAATAATAGTCCAGCATTTATTAAGGAGGATATGGTAACCAATCCATCCTCCTAGAGGCTAACATTACTTGCCTATTTTGGTACCTATATTTTGAGAATCATTGTTATAACTATGGGTATAGAAATGTACCGATATAATATAAAGAGGTCCTATTGTTTTTAGACTGATCAGGGAGCAATAGTGTTTATTTGTGTTGTATCCAATCCATATTGCCAGCATGGCTATTATATATTGTGATCAAGCAGTTGATTCATTTTGACGACATACTGCATTGTTTCAGTTGAGATAAACTGTGATTTATTTATTGTTCAGTTTTGATAATAAACTATTTTATATTCACTCTATACAGATCTCATATCTTGATTACATTTCAATTATTCATATACTTGCTGAGCATTTCTTTGGCTCACTCTTGCTTTCTATTTACCTTTGCCAGATAGTTAGTATGAGCAGTCAGAGCCGATCACGCAGAGCTAGGTGGAGAAGAAATAGGGGATCGCTCGCTCGTCGAGCCTCCCAGGTATTAGCTATCTAGTTGGTCTGTATATAGAAGATGTAATAAAAATAAATCTAGACTTAAAACCTATCAAGACTTATGGATTAGTAATGGGCTTGTAATAAAGTATTTAGATTTACTTTTAGTTTTCGGCTGATTGATTTCATACTATAACCTGTTTGCGATCTTTGGTTTGGCGGGGTTAGTGCGCCTCTGGTTTATTATTTTATTGTTGATTGGTTTGTGACCCCCAGATCTAGACCCAAAATTTGAAGGGCGCCACAGTTGGTATTAGAGCTACAGGTTGGTAGTCACTGAAAGAAGCAGAGATAGAACCCAGGAAAGATTTGGTAGATCACATGAGATAGGTTTATAGTCATTTGAGATAAGTTTACATTTGATTTTAGTTTAAGCCTATGTTGTGAGCTGTGTTGTGATACCTATGTATGGTAGTGATGCCTATGTATGGTAGGGTTCGGTTTGTAGTAGGAGGTATGTCGGAATTTTGAGTGTACATAGCCAATATCTTTTCTAGTGTCCAGGGAGTAGGATGTTGTAGGCTAGTCAAATGAGCTGTTGTATTCCATGTAAATATTTATATATATCGACGACAATTTTGTAGTGTAGATTCGTGTTGTTATATTTAGACATGCTTTTCCTTTTGACATTCAAGTACATTAGTAGTTGTGCACCATGATTTGATAACATGAATGGGAACAAGGATTTTATTTAAAAAGGAAAACTCTTTTTCTTCGCTACATATGCCTTTCCATGATAAATGTTAGATCAACATCATGTATAGCAACGTACTAAAGGACTTGTTTGTTTATTTATCAGAGATATGGCCGATCCAAATGCGACTGAGAATGACTTAGGAAATCAGAACAACAATCAGAATCCCATGACATAGGGAAACCCTGCAGTTCAGGGAATTTTAGTAGTGCAAGGGAATCCGTTAGAGCCGGGAAATGTCAACTTGATGCAGCAGATACTTGAGTTGTTCCGTCAACAAACGGATAACCTTACCCGTCAGCAGCAACAACCACCAGCACCACAGGCTGTGACGTTCAATACATTTCAAGTTGTGAAACCTCCAGAGTTTCAAGGAGCGGCACATCCCATAGAAGCCAGAGCATGGCTGAAGGAGATAGAGAAAGATTTTACGTTGGTGAAAGTAGAGGTGAATCAGAAGACCGAGTTTGCTAGCTATTTCCTGAAGGGGGAGGCAAATTACTGGTGCGAGTCAAGGAAGGCACTAGAAGGAGCAGGAGTAGTTACTTGGGAGAGACTTAATGAGTTATTTTTGGAGAAGTACTTTCCGCATTATATGCAAAATCAAATAGAGATAAAGTTTTTGGAACTAAAGTAGGAAACCGATGTTACAAGTTATGAAGCTAAATTCACGGAGTTAGCTAGGTTTGTGCCAGACTTCGTGGATACAGACGAGAAAAGGGTAAAAAGGTTTCAGTAAGGTTTGAAGGCTTGGATAAGAAATCGGGTACCTATTTTTGAGTTAACCACCTACACGGCCATTGTTCAGAAGGCCATGATTATCGAAGCTGAGAGTGACATGTCTCATAAAGAGAAGGATGGAAAGAAGAGGAAGTTTGACAATCACTCAGGGAATCCGTAACAGAATCGGGTTTAGAATAATTTCAACAACCGAGCTGGATTTCAGTTTAGAGGTAATGGGGGACCAGGAAATGGAAGCCAGAACTTTGGGAATCAGGGAAACCGGTTCCAGAACAATAGTCAGCAACAAGCACCCCGAGTTTTCAACAATAATCCGCAACAAGGATTTTGACCAGCACCACCATGTAAGATATGTGGAAAGAACCATGGAGGAGCATGCAACCTGTTTAACGTGTGGAGCTACCGATGTGGCAAGAATGGCCATTATGCCAACTCGTGCAGTATACCAGTACCTGTCGGAACTATTTGTCACAAGTGTGGAAACAAGGGTCATTTCGCAAAAGATTGTCGAACCAATGTCAACTTGGCTAATCAAGATAAAACTACAGGGTCAGGCAATGCTGGACAGCCTAAAGCCAGGACGTTCAACATGACCATGGGAGAGGCAGAACAGAATGTGAATGTGATCACAAGTACGCCTCCAATAAATTCTAGGAACACCAAAGTACTTATTGATTCGGAGGTTACTAAATCTTTTATCTCGAAATAATTTGCGAGTAAGTTAAAATGTGGATGTCAGTCGTTAAATGAGGCATTAGTGATAGAAATAGCTAACCTAGAGCGTATACTATAAGTCAAGTATACCAAGGGTTTGATATTGAAATTTCCGTATAGAGTATTTTGGAAAATTCCTTTGGTTGAGGAATCAACCCAGAAAGTAGAAGGTGAAATGTTAGCTTAGTACCTCACTTGTTTTCATAAGTGGATTCTGGGGACAGAATCCTTATAAGGGGGGAAGGTTGTAACGTCCGGGAAAATTGCGTATATTTTATAATATTTAAGTATGTTTTTAATATAATTTTTGGTGCGTCAGCTTTTTTTATTTTATTTTTTTATTATTATTTTATATTTTTTATATATGCATTTATTTATGTTAGGATTTTTAATAAATAGAAAAAATTACCTGTTATGTGTTATGTGACTTTTGTGTAGCTTAAAATATTTTTTTTCTATTTTACTATAATTTTTGTTTCGTTAGAATAAATCTATTTCGATTTATAATTATCGGGCCCCGCCCCTATAGTAGACCTGAGACCTTGTTTTTGGTACTTTTATTTTTATGAAAATGGTAAAATCCTCAAAATGGTTTTATTTTATTATTTTTGAAATATTCACAATTTTTGGGGAATTTTGATATATATATATATATATATATATATATATTGCATTATTTCAAAAATAAACATTTTATATTTTATCCCATAAAAATGATTTTGGGCTTTTTATTTTAATTATGGGGTAAAAATACTTTTAATCAAATTTAAGCCCCTAAAATTTTCAAAAATATAAATAGATTTTTATTAATAAAATTATATTTACATTTACTATTTTTAATAATTAGCAGCTCGGTTTGTGAATTGAGGGGAAATTACTCAAGAACTAGGGTTTATATTCTTGGGATTCAATCAATCGATTGGAGGTGTTAGTAGTGTCTGATTTCTGTGTTCCTATATTCGAATCAAAGCTGGTAACATGAGCTATTCGTTTTTAGTATCGATTTCATGTGTGGATTACTCGTTTGATAATTCAAGATTAACTAGGGTTTTGTTTAATTTTCAATATGTCCATGGATGATTCTTTGTCTAGTTAATTTACATGGTTGTATAGATCGTCGTACGAGCATGCCTGTAGTATTTGTTTTGTAAATTGTTGAGCTTGTTTTGTGGGTCGCCGGAGAATGAAGCTCCGGTCGACAACCTTCATTTTTCCGGCCTGCTTCTTGCTTGTTTGTATGTATAATCGGTTTGTTTAAATCTCTAGTCACTGTAACTTTATTTTCCCACCAATTTAATTAAGCTTTGTCGTTGTTTGGCATTGCCGGAATTTTAACGGCGACGGAGCCTAGCTTCTTGGCCGGATTTAGAGTCGGTCACCGGAGAATGATATGTAGAGCTCCGTCCTTAATTGTTTTTACATAACTGAGTTGTATGGGTTTTTGTAGTTCTTAATAGCATCAGTCACATATCTTTTTATGTTGAAATTGCTAGCTTCATCGCATCTTGGAGGTAAAAAAAATTTAATTATAATATAAAATTTTACTGCTAGTTTGCTAGTTTTAGTGTAGTAAAATTTTCCTTCTATATTTGTGACAATAGTGTCTTATATCTATAACCTCTGCTATACATTTTACTCCTTAATCTTAATATATACTGAATAGTTCTAAGCAATGCTTCTGGTTCTTTTTGTTTCTCTAATATATTCATGTGATCAGTATATGATAAGGTATATGCACCAACTAATTCTCTTAGTAGACCCTTACTTGGTAATTTAAGATATATTGATTACTTCTAATTGGAGAGCTAGTTGCAGTCTTCCCAGAATTGAGGCATCTTGATTATTTAGGGAATAATAATGTTTATTATGCTAAAATAAAGGTATGATACTTACCCTTGCAATAATAAAATGAGATGCTGTCTTTCATTCTCAAATATTGGCTATCTGATGTAAGTGTTGAATGTTCATAACATGTCTTGTCTGCAACCTAAATTATACTTTCTCTGTAAAAGCATAGTAGATGAGTCTAAAATGTATTTGCTGGCATTACTAAGTGGTACTTATGCATTTTAAATGATACTATTGGAAGCAGTGGGGTTGTTAGTTTGTGGTTGCAATGGTTTACTTGATTGCAGGTTTATTGTATTTTTTGGATTCTCAAAGACACGGTTCTGGCAATGATGACTATGTCGAGCTCAGTGTCAAGGCCTTTGTACAGGCCAAGCCAGTTCTTGCTGATAAATATAGAGCAGGAACCAGATCTAGTCTATAGAAGGTTTCTAAAATCTAAGATGAGAAATATTTGATCACGACGCATGAATATGTTTTAAATTTTATGGAGGGTCATGTTACCTTGGTGGGACTGGCAAAATTCTGTGGCTATATGCATATTGTGTACTTATAAAATTAAGCCAAAGCGCACACATTTTGATTAATATCATCAACCCCTGTAGTAATGCAGTTTCTATATGGCCAAGAGGTCTATGAAGTATATGGCATGTTGTGTCTGATATCAGTGCTAGGTCCTAGTGTACCCATCATGCCATTCATCCTGTTTGTAGTAATTTTTAGTTTAAAGTGGGTGCTTCTTGTGGCCAGTTAGTCAGAGATACTACTATTTGCATAGGTGTATTGGTCCATTGGATTAATTTGGAAACCTTGCTGCTGTTTTCGTTTGAAAGTACTGATGCTTGACTTGTCTGATTAAATGGTTTAGTCGTGTGTGTGGCTTGTTCTTCAACCTTTCGGTGACTTTTCGATTAAAATGGGACTTTAATCGTTAAAATCTCTGACCTATACTCTTTATAGTGTTTTTAGAGTAAAAATCAATTTCATCTTCTAAAATTAGTTTTATTTCAAAATTGATTTAGTTCAATTATTTTAATTTATTTAGATAATAATTTAATTAATCTAAATTGTTTGGTTAAATTATTTTAATCAATTAATTTAATCAATTAAATATTATTTAAATATAATTAAAAATAATTGGATTTAATTATTTTAAGAAATAAAAATGATTTATTTATTTGTATTTATCAGATAATTCCTTTACCCGTTTTAAATGAAACCAGTTTGTTTTAGACCCTAAAAATAATCAAGAATGGATAAAAATAGTTTCAATTCCCTAATTTATTTATTAACCCGGATTATTTAATATTTAGAAATGTACCGATAGGATATAAAGAGGTCATATTGCTTTTAGACTGATCATGGAGCAATAGTGTTTATTTCTGTTGTATTCAATCCATATTGTCAGCATGGCTATTATATATTGTAATCGAGTAGTTGATTCATTTTGATGACATACTACATTGTTTCAGTTGAGATAAACTGTGATTTATTTACTGTTCAGTTTTGATAATAAACTATTTTATATTTCGTTCTCTATACAGATCTCATATCTTGATTACATTTCAATTGTTCATATACTTGCTGAGAATTTCTTTGGCTCACTCTTACTTTCTATTTACCTTTGCCAGATAGTTAGTATAAGTAGTCACAGCTGATCACGCAGAGCTAGGCGGAGAAGAATTAGGGGATCACTCGCTCGTCGGGCCTCCCAGGTATTAGCTGTCTAGTTGGTCTGTATATAGAAGATATAATAAAAATAAATCTAGACTTAAAACCTATCAAGACTTATGGATTTGAGTTTGTGGATTAGTAGTGGGCTTGTAATAAAGTATTTAGATTTACTTTTAGTTTTCGGCTGTTTGATTTCATACTATAATCTGTTTGCCATTTTTGGTTTGGTGGGGTCAGTGCGCCTCTGGTTTATTATTTTATTGTTAATTGGTTTGTGACCCCCAAATCTAGACCTCGGATTTGGAGGGTGCCACACACACCTTCGCCAAGGTTGGATCTAAACTGCTCATATTGGGAAGTCAGGATCTCGAGTCTGTTTTCCCTGACTTCTTCAGTCCTCTCATTTATAATCTCTATTGTATCTCAGATTTGTTTGGCGTTTTTACAATTTACAATGTGATTGTACATAACATAATATAGGGATTCTACCAGTATGAGTTTGAGACTGTGTTAGGTCCAAATGTGTTGTAGAGGGGGGGGGGTGAATACAACTTTTCGATTTTATGAAGCAATAAATACTATGTAATAAATGAACACAATGATTCAAGGAATATATGTCTTATATATAACTTGAAAGGGTTGCTACAACATTCATTATAATAGTACAACAGAAGTAAAGAGGGTAGTAAATGATACTAAGCTCTGTGAATATACTCTCTCTCTCTTTTACAAGTGTTTCTCTCGAATATTGCTCTCTTTGATAAGTTACACAAGTACTTCTATTTATACTACTTTGTAATCTATGACTTGTAGTCTTCAAAAGATAAGATATGAGTGGCCGAATGTTGTCCACGTGAATCTTATCTTGTCTTGAAAGCTTGGAAATCTGCCTCCCGGATGATGCCATGTGTCAAGTTGAAACTGTCCTCTATGTAGAACTTCTACATAGGAAATTCTACTTAGGCTCTATCTCGAACTGCAAGTAGAATTTCTACATAGGAATTTCTACTTGGCTCTATCTCGAACTGTAAGTAGAATTTCTACATAGGAAATTCGACTTAGGAATTTCTACATAGAAAATTCGACTTAGGAATTTCTACATAGGAAATTCGAGATAGCTTCCTGCCTGGTGTACTTAAAAAATATTTTCACCTCCAGAATTTCTACTTGGCTCTAAGTAGAAACTTATCCAGAATTTCTAGATAAGAATTTCTACATAGGTTCCCTTGTAAGTACTTAGAGAAATTCTGGGCTTAAACTTGAAACTTCAATGCAACATCTTGAACTTGTGATTTCTTCATGTCTTCTATTTTCTTCAACAAGCTCTTGAACATGGATCTCTACTACTGACATAAACTGGCTATCAATGTCCTGACACTTGATGCAATGGTCTGGTTCATAAGTGACTAGTCTTGATAGGGTTCTTGCTTCTGAACAGATTACCATGTTCAATTAGAAATGTGGCTTTCCAACAATTGCTTTCCTTCTTCTTCACTTGAAATCAATTAGTCTTATTGATACTGATAGTTATGATCTTGATTCTTTGAGTTACAAATCACTGGGGCATGAACAACTTTGACTTGAACTTCTTCCAATGATTTCTTCTTTGTTTGATCATATTTAACATGTTGAATTGTATCAATTACTTTGTCTTCATTTGTATTGATTTCTTTGTGACTTCTCGTTCTTGATTGTCTTCGGGTTAAGTATCTTTTCTTTAGTTGAGTTACATAAGATATAGTGTTACAAGTTTAGACACTCTGCCTTTCAATCTCCCCCTATTTGATTGTCTAACAATGACATTCAAATTAAAGAAGGATAACTCAACTAAATAATGAGACGAGAAAAGATAAGTAACATTAATGTCTTGTACATTTTACAATTGAATGAACACTTGAAAACAATACAAAGAACTTTAGAACATAAACATAAGCTAGAAAGAGGATTCAAACCTCGAATTAAAGACTATTGAAATGATCTCTATCACCTGGATTATTTCATACCTTTCAGTCCAACTCATATCACCTTATTGGATCCACTCTGATTCACGGTTACAGTATGGTGAATTAGCCTATCTCGCATACCGTGGTCAGGTAAATTTTCCTCAAGTGAGTTAGAGCAACCAAAAGATATGAAGTTTTTCCAACTTCAAGTTCACATCCCTTTGACCTTTAATTCTAATTCCGTTTCCCCTTCCTAACTTCCTTAACAGCACTGCGCTCATCTTCTCCTTGTTTTCTGCGCCTTTCTTTCCTTTGCTGTTCTCTTTTGTATACTGGATCGTGTAGCTGTGCCCATCTCACATTCAGCAAACTTACTGCTTCCATTTCCATATTGTTGGACTTAAATCAAGCCTAGCCTATTTAACTATCTGTCTTGTTGTAACTCAGTTTGTGCTTCTGTAATAGACTAGTGACTTAGTAATTCATGTGTAATTTGTAACTAGAAATTTTCTCTGTTTACCTTCTAATTGTAAATTAAGTCAGAAATAAAGTCAGTTAGAAGATTCAAGTTGAATCATGCAACCAGACAAAGAAGACTGTGAAGAAAATAAAAAGAGAAGTTATCTGAGAATTCTACCAAGGCAAATTACTTGATCGAGAAGTCAGCTATTCGAGAAGTCAGAACTGTGGAAACATTTCAAGAAGTCTCAAAACTTTTATCTGCTCAGTACTCGATCGAGAAGTCAGTCATTCGACAAGTCAAGTATTGAATCCAGTCGAGAAGTGTTAATTATGAGTCATTCGAGAAGTGAAAATAAACAATTCGAGAAGCTAGCAAATGGAGCATTCGAGAAGTAATAAGGCTGAGTCATTCGAGAAGTCAATATCAAGCATGTATTCGAGAAGTCTAATCTGATCGAGAAGTCATCAAGCTAAGTATGCGATCGAGAAGTCTAGTCATTCGAGAAATCAAGTACTCAGGACTAATCGAAAAGTCACAGCTGTTCGAGAAGTCAATCTTCTTGACTTATCGAACCAATTTCAAGAAGAGTACTCGACTGCAAAAGAAGCTAGTTTCAAGGAAGAATTGCAGAACAAGACAGATGGTGTTGCAGCTCTGTTTATGCAGGATAAGTCAAACCTGCACAGATAGAGACAAGTCTACAATGTAGCTGGGAAGATAAGTCAAGAAAAGTGATAGATGAGATAAGGCAGAATGGAGCAGACTGTCACTGCAGTGTTAGCTAGAAATAGTCATTAGTCAAATGTAAAGAAGTTTCTGTCTATTTCTAGTTTTAGTTAAACTATCTCATGTGAGCATGTGCACAGGACATGTTGTCTATATACTTTATGCACAGCCACATTTGATAGTGTCTTGAGTATTTTTACAATAGTAAGAATCCCAGAACAAGAAGCTGAAATTCAAACTGAATTTCAGATTGTAGCAAAGATCATTCTAATACAAATTAGATTGAAAGTTACATCTGTGTTTATATTATTTCCTGTTACATGT
Source organism: Oenanthe sinensis (assembly GCA_028671895.1). Taxonomy (NCBI): domain Eukaryota; kingdom Viridiplantae; phylum Streptophyta; class Magnoliopsida; order Apiales; family Apiaceae; genus Oenanthe; species Oenanthe sinensis. The sequence goes on along the minus strand of CM053799.1, from coordinate 27,072,275 downwards.
CTTGATAAACACTTTCGTAATTCCATCAGTTCTTCAAGCTTCTAACAAAGTTCATTTCTAAAAGCAAGAAAATTTTTGAAGTATACATTCACCCCCCCCCCCTCTGTAACTTCTGGGTCTCTAAATTCCTAACAAGTGGTATCAGAGCCAGGTTGTAAACAAACATACAGACTAAAGATCAAGATGAGTTCTCAGAGGTTAAGCAGCATAAAGATTCCTACATTTGACAGAGAAAATTATAACCTATGGAAGAGGAAGATGCTGATGTTCATAAGGGCTGCAAACCCCATGTATCCAGAAATATTAAAGAATGGTCCTTTCATGCCAGTAACTCTTGTTCCTGAAACTACTAGTGGGTCTGAAGTTATTCCTGCAACATGGATACCTAAAGATCCATCTCAGTACACAGACTCAGAGAAGGAAAAGGTTTCTCTTGACAATAGCTTAATGCTAATATTAATTGAATCACTGGATCTTGTGATGTACAACAATATTGTTAATTGTACATCTGCCAAACACATATGGGAGACAATAGAAATTCTGTGTGAGGGAACTGAGGAAGTAAGAGAGAACCAAAGGCAGCTCCTTGTTTCCCAATATGAAGCATTCATGTCAAAATCTAATGAGGGCATAACTGAAGTATTTGAAAGGTTCAATAAACTGATCAATGATCTTCAACTTCATGGGAAATATTATGAAACAAAGGAGAAAAACATGAAGTTTTTGTTAACTCTTCCAGAGCACCTGAAGCATAAAATCTCTGCAATAAGAGAAGGAAGAGATTTGACAAAACTTCCACTTGAGACACTCTATGGAATACTGAAAACATATGAGCTGGAATTTTATCAAAAGAAGGCCATTTTAGCAAATAGAGGAAAAATGGCAAATGTCTCAAATGCCCTGGTTGCTAAGGAACCATCAACAATTGAAAAGACTGGTACAAGCAGGAAGTTGAAATCTGAGGTGATTGAAGATCAGGAACAGGAAGACAAGGACTCCATCAAGAGTGAGTCAGAAGAAGATGACTTCTACACCATTGAAGAACTTGAAGGCATGGACAACAAAACAATGGCCTTCATGGCAAAGAAGTTTGGAAATTTGAGATTCAAAAGAAACAAAAGTTTCAAACCAAAACCAACCTTCAAGTCTTCAAGCAAAGGAAGGAATCCACAGAGAAGCTCCAATAATGGAGGATACAAGAGTGGAACAGTTGATAGATCCAAGATAAGATGCTATAACTGTAATGATCTTGGACACTTTGCAACAGAATGCAAAAAACCTAAGTCAATCAAGAAAGATAAAGACTACTTGGAGTTGGAAGCCAAGTATGAAGCTCTTCTCAAAAAGCAGACAGGAAAAGCCTATATTGCTGAAGGAAAATGCTGGGATGATACAGATGAAGATGAGGAGGAAGAATATGGGAATCTGGCACTCATGGCAAACTCACATGATGGAACTTCATCCTCAAACTCTCAGGTACCTTCTTTAATCTCTCTTGATATGTCAAATTCTCAATACAAGAAAACTGTGGAAGATTTAAGTATTGAAATGTTTAATATTCACACCAGTATGACTGCTGCTTATGAGGAGATTGCTAGGTTAGTAAAAGCTAATGAGGAACTAGTTGCAAGAAATGAGACTCTAGAATTGTCTGTTATAAACATGGAAAACTTGAAACAGGAAAATGAGTATCTCAAGAACAAAATTGTTTGTTCTGAACAAATTGAGAAGTTTCTTAAAGAACAAATTTCTGAAAATGAGTTGAAAATTAAATCTTATCAAAACTCAGCAACCATTGTTAAAGAGTTTCATGAGAAGAACAAGGAAAGTACTAGGATTGGAGTTGGTTTTGATTATGAGAATCTTAAAAAGAAAAAATCTGTTTTAACAAAAGGCAAAAAGATTGAAATCCAAGGTAATCCTCATATTTTGAAAAATGTCAAAGAACCAATTTTTAAGAAAGCTACTGTTGAACTAGATGAAGCCAGTATGGTTATCAAACAATAGTTAGATGATGAGGATAAGGAAGCAATTGAAAGAAATTTGGCCTCTGTTGAGAAAGAAGAACCCACAATCAGAACCAAGTCCACTCCTGTTCAAACTAAAACTAAACAGGATGCTCAGAAAATTGATGCTATGCATGCTAAAAAGAAAAAGGCTAATAGAAATGGAAAAATAGGCATTAACAAACACAACAACTATGCACCTGTTCTTAATGCACCAAGAAATATTTGTAAAAACTGTGGTTCAACAAATCATCTTACTCACTTGTGCAAGAAACCTGTTGTGGGAAATGATAAGTTTGCCTGTGGTTATGTCAAGCCTTTAATGCATGATAATCATAAATTTTGTGACAAATTTGACTGTATGCCATGTAACATGAATGTCATGAATACCTGCTTTAGGCTCAGGAAACAGTTTGTTGATGGATGCATAAGTCAGAATTTGTATATCAACAGTCCTAGGTCTAAATCTGCTAGTCCAGTGAAATATAGAAAATACTCCATGTCACCTAAGCATGCATCTAGTTCTGGAAGCACTAATCAAGCAAAAAATCAACACTAGAAAAATGAAAATGTGCATGTGCAAGTGACTGAGACTCTTAAGAACAGGAATGACATTCATGTGACTAAGCATAAAGGACCCAACCTTGTTTGGGTACCAAAGAAAACTTGATTTGTATTTGATTGCAGGGCACAAGTAAGAAGAAGGTCATGTGGATTTTGGACAGTGGCTGTTCAAGGCATATGACTGGTGACAAGGCCCTGCTGTCACAGTTCAAGGATGAGGCTGGCCCAATGGTAACCTTTGGAGACAACAGCACTGGTTTCACCATGGGATATGGCAAATTGATTCATGGGAATGTTGTCATTGAAGATGTAGCCCTTGTCAGTGGTTTGAAGCATAATCTTCTCAGCATCACTCAATTCTGCAACAAAGATTTGAAGGTGGAGTTTGATAAGGAACTGTGTCTCATATCACACAGGAAGACAAAGGAAATTGCTCTGCAAGGAGTAAGAAAAGGAAGCCTGTTTGTAGCAAATTTGGACTCTGCAAACAAGGAGAAGATTTGTTGTTTCTACACAAAGGCCTCAGAAAAGGAAAGTATGCTTTGGCATAAGAGATTATCTCACCTAAATCTCAAGAACATTAATTCTTTAGTCAAAAGAGAATTAGTGAAAGACCTGCCCACACTTGAATTCTGCATAGAAGGATTATGTGAGGCATGTCAAAAAGGGAAAATGAAGAGATCTAGTCACAAGAGTAAGGAATTCACTTCAATCACAAAACCCCTACAGTTAATTCATATGGATCTGTTTGGACCAGTAAATGTCATGTCCATGTCTAAGAAAAGATTTGTTCTAGTCATGGTGGATGACTTTTCAAAATACACTTGGGTGGAATTCTTGCACTCAAAAGATGAAGCTCCTGAGATCATCATTGAAAATTTGAAAAGATTGGATAAAGGCCCTACACCAGTAGTTGCCATAAGGAGTGATAATGGTACAGAATTCAAAAATGCTATACTCAATGAATTCTGCAAGGAAAAAGGAATCACTCACCAATTTTCAGCCCTAAGAACTCCACAAAAAAATGAAGTAGTTGAGAGAAAGAACAGGACTCTCATTGAAGCTGCAAGAACCATGTTAGCAGAAGCCAGTTTACCAACTAGCTTTTGGGCTGAAGCTGTTAGAACTGCATGCTACACTCAAAACAGAACACTCATCACAAAACCAGTTGGAAAGACTCCTTATCACATCATGACAAATAGAAGACCATCTGTAAAATACATGCATGTGTTTGGAACCAAGTGTTTTGTTCTCAAAGATGATGTCAACAACCTTGGGAAGTTTGAAGCCAAGGCTTATGAAGGAATTTTTGTGGGATACTCTTTGGACAAAACTGTCTATAGAGTATATGTGATTGATCAACAGAAGATTATGGAAAGCTCAAATGTGACATTTGATGATTTCAAGTTCCCTACTATGAATCTGGAAGGTGAAAACTGTGACACCTTGAGGTTTGAAAATGAAATAGAAACTGGAACATCTGCAACTGAAAATGTTATCAATATTCATGAAGAGTCACATGTAGACATCTCACATGGAACAAATGTGGAAAGAGAAAATGAAGACTTCAGTCATATTCAACTTGAGAATTCTCCACACAACCCTAGCATTCACTCAGGGGGAGGTTCTCAAGGATCTGCAACAATTGGCAATCACTTCAATCAGGAAGAAGCAAGTTCAAATGATAGAGATGGAGCTCATCAAATTAAATGGAGCAGAGCCCACTCAGCTGATCAAATCATTGGAAACCCTGATGAAGGTGTAAGTACAAGAAGAGCAACTATGAATGAATGCCTATTTGCTTGCTTTCTGTCCCAAAATGAACCAAAAAGGATTGAAAAAGCCATGTTGGATCCAGACTGGATAATTGCCATGCAAGAGGAATTGAATCAATTTGTGAGAAATAATGTTTGGGAATTAGTGCCACCTCCAAAGGACAGGTCAGTAATTGGCACTAAATGGGTCTATAGGAACAAAATGGATGAACATGGAATAGTAATAAGAAACAAAGCAAGGCTGGTTGCAAAAGGCTATTCCCAGGAAGAAGGCATTGACTATGATGAGACTTTTGCTCCTGTTGCAAGATTAGAAGCAATTAGAATTTTTCTAGCCTTTGCAGCACACTCAAACTTTAAGGTATATCAAATGGATGTGAAAAGTGCATTTCTCAATGGTGAATTAGAAGAGGAAGTTTATGTGCAACAACCTCCTGGCTTTGAAGATCCAAATTTTCCACACTTTGTTTACAGACTCATTAAAGCATTGTATGGACTTAAATAAGCCCCTAGAGCATGGTATGACACCTTGTCAAAATTTCTTCTGGAAAATCAATTCACTAGAGGAACAATTGACAAAACTCTTTTCTACAAAAAGCATGGGGATGATATCATACTAGTTCAAATCTATGTGGATGACATCATATTTGGATCTTCAAATGAAAAGCTATGTCAAAGGTTCTCTAAGCTGATGCAAAGTGAATATGAAATGAGCATGATGGGAGAGCTAAATTACTTTCTAGGCCTTCAAATAAGTCAAAGGCCAGATGGCATTTTCATAAGTCAAACTAAGTATGTCAATGACTTATTCAAGAGGTTTGATATGCAAGATTGCTCAACTGCCAAGACCCCAATGTCTACAGCTACAAAACTTGATGAAGACAAGAAAGGGAAGAGTGTGGACATGAAGACCTACAGAGGAATGATTGGTTCTCTTCTCTATCTCACAGCTAGCAGACCTGACATTATGTTTTCAACCTGTCTATGTGCAAGATTTCAGGCAAATCCCAAGGAATCTCATCTCATTGCTGTCAAAAGAATTCTGAGATACCTCAAAGGAACAACTCTCATGGGACTATGGTATCCTAAAGAAACAGGATTTAACCTTGTTGGATACTCAGATGCTGATTTTGCTGGGTGCAGAGTGGATAGAAAAAGCACCTCAGGAAACTGTCAATTTCTTGGACAGAGGTTGGTATCTTGGTTTAGCAAAAAGCAACAATCAGTCTCTACCTCTACAGCTGAGGCTGAATATATTGCTGCTGGAAGCTGCTGTGCTCAAGTGCTTTGGATCAGGAATCAGCTAAGGGACTATGGACTAGTGTTAGAGGGAATTCCTATTATGTGTGACAACACTAGTGCCATCTCAATTGTAGCCAATCCAGTCAATCATTCCAAGACAAAGCATATTGATGTAAGGTACCATTTCATAAGGGAACATGCAGAAAATGGAGTAATTAAAGTATTCTATGTTCCTACACAAAAACAGTTGGCTGATATATTTACTAAACCACTTGATGAAGCCACCTTCAACAGGTTGGTTAGTGAAATTGGAATGCTAAACTCTTCAAGTTAAGTGGCCAAATAAATATATCTTTTCAACTGTTACAACAATTATTTCACAGACATGAATTCAAATGATTTATCTAAGTGAAACAAAACTGGTATATGTTTATAAATATGTCAGTCATATTGTTGTACATATTATTAACAAATGATTTTTTTTTTTACTTGTGCTTTATTAAATAACAAGTGTGATAATTAAAAATTAAGGAATATATATCAGACACATTTCTCTTTTTAAGATGAATAAATGGAGTTTATTTATCTAAGAAATGAAGTCTGTAAATTATTATTCTGTTTTCTAAGTGAGAATGGAATAATCTTTTAAAAACTGGAGTTTGTAGTCAAGTTTGCCATCCTTACTGACTTCTGGACTAAACAGTTCAATTCTGTGAGTTCTCGAATCGTTCATTCTGTGAGTTCTCAAATCGTTCATTCTGTGAGTTCTCGAATCGTTCATTCTGTGAGTTCTCGAATCGTTCATTCTGTGAGTTCTCGAATTGTTGATGTTGTGAGTTCTCGAATCATTCAATCTTGTGAGTTCTCGAACAAGTTTTTTTTTGGAGTTCTCGATTGTCTTAATTCTCGACTGAATTCTGACAGTTCTCTACTAAAACAGCTTTAGAGTTCTCGATCACTAAAATCGATTACTATTCTAGTCGAGTTGTCTGTATTAGTTAAATAGCAAAGTAGATCTAACATTTCATTTCTACGCTTAACTACAAACTCAAAGGAATCCCTGCATTACAACTGTTCATCTTTAACTCTTACTTTCACTCTTTCTCTCTAAAACCTTCGCTTCTTCCTTTCTCTATTTCTATACACTGATTCAATGGCGTCCTCAATCTCAATTTCAACCGAAGTTTTTGTCATTCCAGAAACCAACTTCTTAGCAATATCCAGAGACGCAGATGCCAAACCCCAGTACAAATGTTTCACTAGGTTTCTCATAGATTCCTACCTACAAGAAGCTCTATTGGCAAACCCCACTCTATACCTGGATAATCTTGAGCAGTTTTGGGCAACTGCGAACTGGGAAAGCATAGCCCTTGCGGATGGAAACTCAACGATCGTGGTAACCTGCAAGATTCAAGGAGTGGACATTAGCTTTGATGAAGCAGATGTTAATAGGAGCTTAAAGATTCAACCTGCAGAGTTTAATGATGAACCTACTGAAGATGATCTTCTAGATTTCCTGGACTTCATTAGGTATGCTGATACTTTAAAAAGAGGAGTTGATGAGAAGTTCAAGCTGGGTAAATTAAACAAGAAATACATGAGGAAGGAATGGTCATTCCTGTTTGATACCATCCTAAGAGTCTTCACCTGCAGAAAAATAGGGTTTGACCAAATAAGCCTAATTGCCTTGAAGCTGGCCTACTCATTGGCATACAACCAAAAGCTCAATGTTGGAAAGCTAGTTCTTGGGGAACTCATAACCAGAATTCCCAAGAGAGGTAATGAAATTTTCTTTCCTCGCTTTATTCAATTAATTCTCAATGATAAAAATGCTAGTTTAATTGAATTGCCTGGGATGAACAAACAGAGAATTGGCTACTCCAAATCCATGTCAAAAATCATTTTTGTTACATTGGATAGGAGAACCACTGTGAATGTCCCTCTCATAATCACACCTCACATGAGGAGTGTATTTGAGGGATATCCACTAGTGCAGCCTAAATATGGTCATCTTGATGCAGTAGAGAGTCCTAAGGTTGCAGAAGAACTAAATGCACCTAACCCAAGGACCTCCAACCCAACTGCTAGCCCTTCTTTGAAATCCTTAGATGTTAGCAAACCAACCTCTACATCCTCTCAACAGGGTGTAGTTGCAAAGAAGAAGAAGAAGGAGAAAGCTGTTAAGAAAAGAATGTTAGAAACAGTTGTAGAAAATGAAACAGATGAGTCACCTGTGGAGCCTTTGACCAGGAGAAAGAAAAATAAAAAGGCCACAACATACCACTCTACATCCTCTCAACAGGATGTAGACGTTAACAAGGGATTAAACCTACTTCTAGGTGCACTTTCTCATCAAGGTGCATCTATTGAAATTGGGAGCCAACCCACTCCATCCTGTACAGAGTCTGCACCATTGCAGGAATTCACTCCTGTCAATGAAGAAGTTTTAGTTGAAAAAGAGACACACTGTGCACCAGTAGGATCTTCTCTTGAAACTTCCCCATTTTCTCAGGGGGAGTTGCCAATACTCAATTCTACTCACACCTTTTCTTCCACCTCTCAAATCTCTTCTCAACCAAATGTGTCTAGTCAAACACATGAGGTTGTTGATCATCAGGATTTCTATTTCCCTGGTGAGCCAAACTCAAGTGACTTGGTGCATGACACCTTGTTCACCACTCAGGACACTCATTTAGATGGTGAGGGAATGCATGCTGAGGCATATCCTGATGACACCATCAAAACCACAGAGGTTCCAGAAGTTTTTACTTCAGACTCTGTGGGGACTCAGGCATGTCACAGTCAAGTGTCTTCACAGACATTGGGTAATCTGGGGGATCTCCACACCATGCAAATGGCATCCCCTAGACACTCCCCAGTCATTCAAAGACTGTCTCCTCAGGAGAATTCACCTATCCATCCAGTGTCTAATGAATCATCTGAGAAATTGGATGAAGAAATAGATGCTGAGGGGACTACTGTCACAAGTGGCCCTAGCTCTCACTCTCTGTCACAATGGCTGGAACCTGTGCAACATGACAGGAATTCAGGACCATCATCTCTTGGTGGGTCACTTTCTGATGAAAAACTAAAGGAGCTATATGGAGATCAGTTGGAGGGATTCTATCACATTGCTCAGCAGCTTGTAACTTCTCATTTGCCAAACAAAGACTATGCTGCAATCATGCTTGAATATGCAAAGGATCAGGAGGAGTTGAAAGAGAAAAATGCAAATTTGGATGATGATGAAGGAGAAAATGTGGATGCCTGGCTGGATGGTAAATCTGCAGTTAGCATGAAAGATGTTTTGGAATGGACTAGACAGAAGTATCTCACTTCCCTTGGCTCTTGTGAGAAGATCTTCACTCCAAGTGCCATGTATGATGCAATTCATGAAGCTGCTAAAGTCCAACTGCAGTCAAATCATTATCTTGCCAAAGGTGTGCAATCCGAGATAGAGGATCACAGGGCTAAAGTAGAGGGCACCTTGAGAACAATGGAAGATAAATTGAAGCCTGGAGGTCTTTTTGCTCACACCTCAAGGGCAGATTCAGGAAAGTCCTCCATTCTTCACACCAAGATAGACTCCATGGAAAAGGTGTTTAGGGAAATGGTTCAAGGACAAACAACCATCCTAGATAATCAAAGAAGGATCAACAGTATGGTTGAAGTTTTGTACAAGAACAGGCATGCAGATAGGCTGCCTGAGGATGTGCCAATTCACACCTTGTCTCCATTTCAAGTGGATCTGTTCTATCAGTCTAAGGCCAAAGATGAAGCTGCAAAGGCCTCCACCATTGATACTTTAAATGCTAGAGTGGATTCTCTCACATCCACAGTTTCTCAAGTTGTCTCAGATGTTCATAGTCTGAAAAATGAATTTGTCTCATCTTCTGCAAATCTAGGGACTTCACTTGTCAGCATTTCAGTCCACCTCACATCTCTACAATCACTCATCTCCAACCTAGGCACTCCTAGTCAGGCTCCTCCAGCACCTTTGCCAACTCAGAGCTGGACTCAAATTATGCCAAGTCATTCTTCCTTTCTCCAAAGACAAGATATCAACCCTAAGGGGGAGAAGGAAAGGAGAGACGAGATAGAGGCTGAAAGGCAAAAGGCAGTTATGAGAAAGCTCAGGAGTGAAATTTTAAAGCCCAACTCTGACAAGCAATTTCTTGAATTGTTGCATCATATCAAAAAGCAAGTCCAGGGAAATCATTGGAAGTATAAGAAGATGCTTGAAAATGCTATTGTTGCAGTGAGGGGAGTTAAGTTTGAACAGAATGGACAAATATTCAAAGAGCCACTCATTCAAATGGAGTCTGGCTACTTTAAAGTCTCAGTTACTCTATTTCAAAGGCTTTCATATACTGAACTGGAATGTTTGTACAAGGGAGTGGAATTGGTAACCCAGGAAGATGAAGAACTGAAGAAGAAAATATTGGGGCCTCTCCTACCTCTTGCTCTACCTGAATCTTACTGTAGTCCAGATGGTGTGATGTATATGGCTAGAGAAGAGAAACTTGCTCATTTCAGGATCCCTCAACATCTCAATTCAGGCAACAGAAGTCAAATTATTAACCTAATTGAGTTGATTGAAAAGAAGAAGGTGAAGCAGATAGAGGACAATGAAATTGTAGTGAAAATGAAAAAGTTTATATCTGGACAAATCTCTGAATTTGCAAAAGAAGAGTTGAAGAACAAAAAGAAAGATGATGACAATGAGGATCAGGACAAGAAGGATAAAAAGTCTGAATCAAGGAGTGATAAGGAAGGAAAGAAAGAAGACAAGAAGAGGAAGGATGAAGACAAAAAGAAAAGAGACAACTCTGAGGACAATAAACAGTATCAAAGAAGAAATTCCTCTAAGCAGCAAGCTGCTGACACTCATTCTAGTTCACCTACCAAATCTCAGGGTACTAGTGTGATGTCAACAGTTTCTGAAACTGTAACTGCCATCAAAACTAAATCTCCAAGAAGGATGTTCATGAAAGTTACTGCACATGGAGTGATAAGGAGGGAAATTAAAAAGGAACAGTCAAAGAAACTGAAGCCAAGCCAACATCTCAAAGTCAACACTGCCACATCAACCAAATTCAAGAACTCTACTAGCTCTTTGCTAGTAAGATGTCCTAAGTGGAGAAAACAACTCATTGTTCCTGATAAAGGTCTACCTATTAGACCTATTCAAGAAATTGCTGAAACTGACAAGGTGAGGATCAAACTGTGGAAGGCTAATAGAATTGTCAAGGTAGAAGTCAGAGACAAGAGGATGTTTGTTACTAATGTTGATGGAGAAGAAAGAGGATTTCATCATGACAACAGTGATGCTACCACTCATGACATTAGGAGAGTGATTAGCCTGTTTGACAAGAAATGCATGATTAACAAGCTGAGAATGATGGAAATGGCTCAGTACTTGGAAAGGAAGTATCAGAAAAAGATTGACAAGGTAAGATACATGGAGGAGATGTTTGAGAAGAAAAGGAAGGAGGAGGAGAGAATAGAGCAGTTGTCTAAAGAATTGAGAAGACAGGGTAAAAGTAGAGTGTTCAAAGATCCTGACAGAGTTGAATTCAAACTGAGAAGTGGAGTCACTGTCAAAATTAGACTCAAGCTTGTTCAGGACTATCCAATGCTCACTCTACAGATTGCTGCAGACTTACTGAAAGATGCAATTCTGATTGAGGAAATCATGGCCAGACAAATGATACTGCAGGCAATTGAAGAAAACAAGGCCAGGGAAGAAAAGGAAAGAAAAGAAAAATATGATCAGACAGGTCATCAACAACAACAATATAGGTAGGCTTGATATCTTGTATTAATTTGTAAAATTCACCATTTTCCAAATTGGGGGAGATTGTTGGACTTAAATCAAGCCTAGCCTATTTAACTATCTGTCTTGCTGTAACTCAGTTTGTGCTTCTGTAATAGACTAGTGACTTAGTAATTCATGTGTAATTTGTAACTAGAAATTTTCTCTGTTTACCTTCTAATTGTAAATTAAGTCAGAAATAAAGTCAGTTAGAAGATTCAAGTTGAATCATGCAACCAGACAAAGAAGACTGTGAAGAAAATAAAAAGAGAAGTTATCTGAGAATTCTACCAAGGCAAATTACTTGATCGAGAAGTCAGCTATTCGAGAAGTCAGAACTGTGGAAACATTTCAAGAAGTCTCAAAACTTTTATCTGCTCAGTACTCGATCGAGAAGTCAGTCATTCGACAAGTCAAGTATTGAATCCAGTCGAGAAGTGTTAATTATGAGTCATTCGAGAAGTGAAAATAAACAATTCGAGAAGCTAGCAAATGGAGCATTCGAGAAGTAATAAGGCTGAGTCATTCGAGAAGTCAATATCAAGCATGTATTCGAGAAGTCTAATCTGATCGAGAAGTCATCAAGCTAAGTATGCGATCGAGAAGTCTAGTCATTCGAGAAATCAAGTACTCAGGACTAATCGAAAAGTCACAGCTGTTCGAGAAGTCAATCTTCTTGACTTATCGAACCAATTTCAAGAAGAGTACTCGACTGCAAAAGAAGCTAGTTTCAAGGAAGAATTGCAGAACAAGACAGATGGTGTTGCAGCTCTGTTTATGCAGGATAAGTCAAACCTGCACAGATAGATACAAGTCTACAATGTAGCTGGGAAGATAAGTCAAGAAAAGTGATAGATGAGATAAGGCAGAATGGAGCAGACTGTCACTGCAGTGTTAGCTAGAAATAGTCATTAGTCAAATGTAAAGCAGTTTCTGTCTATTTCTAGTTTTAGCTAAACTATCTCATGTGAGCATGTGCACAGGACATGTTGTCTATATACTTTATGCACAGCCACATTTGATAGTGTCTTGAGTATTTTTACAATAGTAAGAATCCCAGAACAAGAAGCTGAAATTCAAACTGAATTTCAGATTGTAGCAAAGATCATTCTAATACAAATTAGATTGAAAGTTACATCTGTGTTTATATTATTTCCTGTTACATGTCTTGATAAACACTTTCGTAATTCCATCAGTTCTTCAAGCTTCTAACAAAGTTCATTTCTAAAAGCAAGAAAATTTTTGAAGTATACATTCACCCCCCCCCCTCTGTAACTTCTGGGTCTCTAAATTCCTAACACATAGGATTCTTGGGTTCTGGATATGGATATCTGAAAAGCCATCTTAGTTTATCGACTTCCTGGGTAGTTCTGATCTTTGGAATGTCCTCAAAGTTTTTCATGATGAGCTGAGGCTTCCAATGAGTTTTATCAGCTTTGAACTGACAGTAGATCATTTTAGGGTAGCCCTTGACACGGTTGGTATTGAACCTGAAGGGTTTCGGGCATGTAAACGCAGCGGAAGTAACGTAAAAACAATAAAAATCGAAACCCCATCGCAGGATCCATGTATAACGTTGGATGATTATGGAGAATAAGATGTGTACCTTATTAAAGCTTTCCTATGGATGATTATAGAGGTCCAGAAACGATGAATCACAGCAGCCCCTTCTTCAAGAACTGCTCTCTAATGGTATCCACACGAACGTCGTATCGTCTAACGATCACCGGAGTTAGGTACTAGCCTGTTTCTGCCTCTTTGTCTCTCTCTTTCTCTAGCCTCTCAAAACGTAGAGCTGCTAGGGTTTTTCTTAAAACCGAAATTATAAAACTTAACCCTAAACTATACATCCTTATGTATATATAGGGGAGAGAGAGACTTGGGCCAAAACCCTAATCTGATTGGACCTTTTAAAACCCATTCAGATTTCGGATTTATATTATTATTAAATTTGAATTCTAATATGTATATAATTAATCAAGTCTCACTTAATTAATTAAATAAATAAATTCGAATAATAATAATTATTAAATTTGAATTCTAATATGTATATAATTAATCAAGTCTCACTTAATCAATTAAATAAATAAATTCTAATAATAATAATTATTAAATTCGAATTCTAATATGTATATAATTAATCAAGTCTCACTTAATTAATTAAATAAATAAATTCAAATAATAATAATAACAGTATTTAAATTCATAATTTAAATAACACTCCGTTTAAACGTTCTTTGTGTGTGACCCTTTAGGTTATTATTACGTTGACAATAATTTTATTTTCTAATAATAAAATTATAAACAATGAGCGGCATCTAGTAATACATCATTGCTACCCAAGTAATAATAATAAATCGTGATTCGATAAAACCTTTCATGATTAATGTTTCCGTGTAATATAATCCCTTTAACCTTATATTATAGATCAAACTCGAGGCATGTATTGTGTCATCCTCTTCAACATTTAATCCGGGTTTACTTGATCCATGAGTAGACTATGAAACAAATCATTATTTGAGCACGACCATGCATTTTATAGTCTCACTCAATCAAGAGGCCAATAATATCTCTCCTAATTATAGGAGGGTTAAATCCTTTATCTATCATTCATATTTCTCATACGACTCATGATATACCCGATGTCCACTTTTATTATTACCCGGTCAAAGGTAACTTTTAATGTAGTCAAAGTATATTAATCATCGTATAGAAATATAATGATCTCAAGTCAGAGGATCATTACACCATTATCACTGTGAGTCTTTCTTATGACATTATTAAACATGAAGAATCTCACTGTGGGTCTGTCCAGTACCATGTACTCCTACATGTACCTATGTATTGACTTTAGTATCCCCATACTTATAACCAATGAGATGTGGTTATCTGTCAAACAACATACTAGTCTATTTATATATTATTATTGTCTTATAATAATAATACTCGACTAGGGACCTTTAAGAATATGATATATTATATAATCTCAAGTTCAAGTCATGTACTCAAATTATATAATGTGAATCATGATTCTAAGGACATTTATTATGCTAACAAATATATCGCAGTAATTTAAAGTCATAATAAATACGTTTATTGAATAATCAAATGACATAAAGGTTTATTAAAAGAAACATTGTATTGCCTCTAGGGCACCTACACTAACAATCTCCCACTTGCACTAGAGCCAATCACCCATGTATCTAATACCCATGGAACTAGTGTGACCGTCATGCTTCGTCTACGATAAGCCTTTGGTCAGTGGGTCTACAATGTTATCATTTGTGTGCACTTTACATATGTGTATGTCACCCATTTCATTAATCTCTCGAATGAGGTGATGTCTCCTGAGTATATGTTTGGTTCGGGAGTGAGATCTAGGTTCTTTAGCCTGTGCAATGGCTCCATTATTATCGCAGTATAGATCAATGGGATGTGCGATTGATGGAACCACTCCCAAATCAGTAATGAACTTTCGAATCCAAACAGCTTCCTTTGCCGCTTCACAAGCTGCATTGTACTCAGCCTCCATTGTAGAATCAACTACTGTTTCTTGTTTTGAACTCTTCCAACTTACAGCACCTCCGTTTAGACAAAACACAAAGCCAGACTATGATACAGTATCATTCTTGTCTGTTTGGAAACTTGCATCGGTGTAACCTTTTACAACCAGTTTCTCCTCTCCTCCATACACCAAAAATGAATCTTTGGTTCTTTTCAAGTACTTTAGAATATTCTTGACAGCCGTCCAGTGACCTTCACCTGGATTAGATTGGTATCTGCTTGTCATGCTTAAAGCATACGAAACATCTGGGCGAGTACATACCATTGCATACATGATAGATCCAATTGCTGAGGCATATGGAACCTTACTCATGCGGTCCTTCTCATCCAATGATTTCGGACACTGCTCTTTAGAGATCGTTATTCCTTGAGACACACGGACATATCCCCTTTTTGCATTTTGCATACCAAAACGGTGCAAAACCTTATCGATGTATGTACTCTGACTTAGACCGATCATCCATCTAGATCTATCCCTATAGATCCTCATTCCTAGAATGTAGGATGCATCTCCTAAGTCTTTCATAGAGAAGTTTCTTCCTAACCAAATCTTAACATCCTTGAGAGAAGGTATGTCATTCCCCATTAGTAGTATGTCATCAACATATAGTACTATGAATGCCACATGGCTCCCACTAACCTTCTTGTAAACACAAGGTTCATCTTCGTTTTGAACAAATCCATACTCTTTTACAGTTTCATCAAAACAAATATTCCATCTCCTAGAGGCTTGCTTTAATCCATAAATGGATCGACTTAATTTACATATCTTGCTAACATTCCCTGGACTGACAAAACCTTCAGGTTGTGTCATGTACACATCCACATCTTCTTCAAGGCTTCCATTAAGGAAGGCTGTTTTGACATCCATTTGCCAGATTTCATAATCATGGAATGCTGCAATAGCAAGCAAAATCCTTATGGACTTGACCATAGCCACTGGTGAGAAAGTTTCATCATAGTCAATACCATGAATTTGTTTGAAACCTTTCGCAACCAGCCTTGCTTTATAGGTCTGAACATTTCCATCCATGTCAGTTTTCTTGTTGAAAACCCATTTGCACCCTATGGGTTTTACCCCTTCAGGTGGATCAACCAAAGTCCATACTTGGTTTTCATACATGGATTCCATCTCGGATTTCATGGCTTCTAGCCATCTCTTAGATTCTGGACTGCTCATAGCATCTTGGTATGTGAGAGGCTCATCTTCATCTATGAGCATCAAATCACCACATTGAGTCAAAAGAAATCCATATCTCTCTGGCTCATGGCAAATTCTACCAGTTCTACGAACAACCTGTGTTTGTTGAGCATTATCATTATCTTTCTCTTGTTCCACTTCAGGTTCAATGCTATTTTGTGGTTCTCGATCTTCATCGAGGTCTATAGTTCTCCCACTGTTTCTTTTGGAAACAAAATCTCTTTCCATGAAGACAGCGTCTCGAGCAATAAACACTTTCTGCTCAGAAGGACTATAAAAGTAATACGCCTTTGTTTCTTTTGGGTATCCCACAAAATTGCACTCTTCAGATTTAGGTCCAAGCTTGTCAGATGCTTGACGTTTCACAAACGCCTTGCATCCCCAAACTTTCATAAAGCTCATGTTTGACCGTTTATCCTCCCATATCTCATATGGAGTCTTTTGAACCTTCTTAGTAGGAACACGGTTAAGTGTGAAAGCCGCTGTTTCTAGAGCGTAACCCCAGAAACTAATTGGAAGATCTGCAGGACTCATCATCGATCGCACCATGTCCAACAAGGTGCGATTTCTCCTCTCTGAAACTCCATTCCATTGAGGTGTACCTGGTGGAGTGAGTTTTGATACAATACCACACTCCTTTAAATAATCTTTAAACTCTGTGCTCAAGTATTCTCCTCCACGATCAGATCGTAAGATTTTAATACTTGCACCTCCGCCAATTTGCTTATCTACTTCAGCCTTGTATTCTTTGAACTTTTCAAAAGAATCGGATTTATTCTTCATAAGATATACATATCCATATCTACTGAAATCATCAGTAAATGTTATGAAGTAGTAGTAGCCTCCTCTAGCCATCACACGCATTGGGCCACATACATCACTATGTATTAGCTCCAGACATTCAGTGGCCCTTTGACCCTTACCAGTGAAAGGGGTTTTAGTCATCTTACCAAGCAAACAAGATTCGCATTCTTGGTATGATTCAAAATCAAACTTATCCAAGTATCCATCCTTATGTAACTTGGATATGCGTTTCTCATTTATATGGCCTAGACGACAATGCCAGAGGTATGTTTGATTTGAGTCATTAACTTTAAGTCGTTTGTTTTCTATATTATAGACAGGATTATCTAAGTCAAGAACATATAAACCATTAAACAAACGCGCAACACCATAGGTTAAATCATTCAAAGCAAAAGAGCAACTGTTGTTCTTTATTGTAAACGAAAAACCTTTCTTGTCCAAACAAGAAACAGAAATAATGTTTCTGCGAATCGCAGGCACGTAATAACAATTCTCCAGTTCTAAAACTAGCCCAGAGGGCAAAGATAAATAATAGGTTCCTACAGCTAAAGCAGCAACTCTTGCTCCATTACCAACTCGTAGGTCCATTTCTCCTTTAGCCAATGTCCTACTTCTCTGCATTTCTTGCACATTTATACAAATGTGAGCAGCACATCCAGTATCCAATACCCAAGATGTAGAAATAGATAGATTGACTTCTATAACATATATATCTGAAGTAGAGGCTTGCTCAGCCCTCTTCTTCTTCTTCAGATCTTCTGTCAGCTTATCCTTCTCAAGGACTGATCATACGGATAATGTGTTTGTGTTGTTTGTCATTACTTGGTATCTACAATGTTAAAAGCACAAAATAAACATTAGATTGTCTGAGTTATTTATTATGTTCAAATGATTATCATATATTCATAATATATCTCCCACTATTTTTATTTTTATCAAATTAATAGCCCTTACTACTAATTTGGAAAGAATATCCCATAATTCTTTCTAGTGAGCCAAGATCCATATTTCGTCATGTCTTAAGTCAACCACTGGAAGTCCTTAAAAATGATTATTTAGGTAGACAACAGTTGTCAATTATATCATATATAATTCTTGGATAGTTTGGTGAACAACGATTGATCTTATCTATCTAATAGACTTTTAACCAAACTCTATGCTTCTAAGTTCATAATGGTTGAATATAACCGTTTATTTTCACCTTATTATGACGAATCAGTTAAGTTAGACCCAATGATACAACGGCCGAATATAACCGTTTATATTCGTCGCATCTCACCACGATAGATAGGAGTCCCCTGCCACTGACAGTCTTTCCCCTAATCGATCTAGGATTCGATGAGTGTTCATTCATTGGAAAGCATCCGAGTAAAACTTAATATTTTGTTAAGGGGTTTTTAAAAATTTACGACGATCATGATCACATCATAAAGAGATCCTCAATTTTTCCTTGAACCAAATATTTCAAATTGATATCTTAAATTGTTCATTTCCCAGGTAGATGGAGGATACCAATGGTCACACTTAAAACCCATCAGCCTTACGAATACGCATATCCGCTTTTGTCAGAAAATCCCAATTATAGATCTCAAAAATTCATATTTAATTCCGTGTTTTAAAAATCCATATTTCATAAACACAAGAATGTCATGATCGTTTGTTAATTTTAAAATCTTAAATCGTTACAGATTAAACGTGCATTCCAACGCATATATGTACACATGCATTCATATACATATATGTACAGTGCGTAAATTAAACGTGTTTGGTTATGGCCCCATCCTATGCGATATTTCCAAGCTAATGGAAATATCAAGGTCAATCTATGGTGGTTTTAAATACTACACTATTACATGTCTTTATCTTCTTCATTGCTCCATCATCTGGATTGCCTCCTAGCTTCCTTGCTTCCAAGTCTCCATCGAACAATTACATTGAATAATAAATAAATCTATTCTAATGAAATTACAAGAAGAACTCGAGTTACATTCGAGATTAACAATTACAATGAATAAACGACATGCAAGTCGTATTTAAAAACCAAAACCATAAATC
Organism: Oenanthe sinensis; assembly: GCA_028671895.1. NCBI lineage: Eukaryota > Viridiplantae > Streptophyta > Magnoliopsida > Apiales > Apiaceae > Oenanthe > Oenanthe sinensis. Next base: position 27,053,249 of record CM053799.1, on the reverse strand, counting down.
AAAATCACTATCCTATGGGTCTTTAGGCCATAACCATCCACCATGCTATCATATAATACATGTAATATATCTCATATTATATAAACATATCATATAATCATATATAACAAATTTCGAAATTTCAGAAAATCAAATAAATTTCAAAAAATAATAAATCGCCGTTATGGAGCCTGTAACGACATCGAATGCCTTACAGACGCCAAGCTGACTATGTCAGTATTACTCAGTGACACGATTCCAGTCAGAAAACACATATTATTTGTGAAAATCGGACACTGGACACAGATTTCACAAAATCTACAGAAGCCGTTTCAGAATTCGTATCGAATACGATTTCCATAACAAGAACAAACATGTATCATATACATACAGCAATACACACAATCATCCCATGATTATACAACACATGAATATCATATATTCGAAATCATATAAAACATATATATCAATATATAGTCATTGCATATCATATACATGTTTACATACATTGAAAAACTGTTAAACACATAACCAAATCATCCCATTATACACGTAGCTTTGATGCCATTGAAGGGTTTCGGGCATGTAAACGCAGCGGAAGTAATGTACAAAAACAATAAAAATCGAAACCCCATCGCAGGATCCATGTATAACGGTTGATGATTATGGAGAATAAGATGTGTACCTTATTAAAGCTTTCCTATGGATGATTATAGAGGTCTAGAAGCGATGAATCACATCACAGCAGCCCCTTCTTCAAGAACTGCTCTCTAATGGTATCCACGCGAATGTCGTATCGTCTAACGATCACCGGAGTTAGGTACTAGCCTATTTTTGCCTCTTTGTCTCTCTCTTTCTCTAGCCTCTCAAAACGTAGAGCTGCTAGGGTTTTTCTTAAAACCGAAATTATAAAACTTAACCCTAAACTATACATCCTTATGTATATATAGGGGAGAGAGAGACTTGGGCCAAAACCCTAATCTGATTGGACCTTTTAAAACCCATTCAGATTTCGGATTTATATTATTATTAAATTCGAATTCTAATATGTATATAATTAATCAAGTCTCACTTAATTAATTAAATAAATAAATTCGAATAATAATAATTATTAAATTTGAATTCTAATATGTATATAATTAATCAAGTCTCACTTAATTAATTAAATAAATAAATTCGAATAATAATAATTATTAAATTTGAATTCTAATATGTATATAATTAATCAAGTCTCACTTAATTAATTAAATAAATAAATTCTAATAATAATAATTATTAAATTCGAATTCTAATATGTATATAATTAATCAAGTCTCACTTAATTAATTAAATAAATAAATTCAAATAATAATAATAACAGTATTTAAATTCATAATTTAAATAACACTCCGTTTAAACATTTTTTGTGTGTGACCCTTTAGGTTATTATTACGTTGGCAATAATTTTATTTTCTAATAATAAAATTATAAACAATGAGCGGCATCTAGTAATACATCATTGCTACCCTAGTAATAATAATAAATCATGATTCGATAAAACCTTTCATGATTAATGTTTCTGTGTAATATAATCCCTTTAACCTTATATTATAGATCAAACTCGAGGCATGTATTGTGTCATCCTCTTCAACATTTAATCCGGGTTTACTTGATCCATGAGTAGACTATGAAACAAATCATTATTTGAGCACGACCATGCATTTTATAGTCTCACTCAATCAAGAGGCCAATAATATCTCTCCTAATTATAGGAGGGTTAAATCCTTTATCTATCATTCATATTTCTCATACGACTCATGATATACCCGATGTCCACTTTTATCATTACCCGGTCAAAGGTAACTTTTAATGTAGTCAAAGTATATTAATCCTCGTATAGAAATATAATGATCTCAAGTCAGAGGATCATTACACCATTATCACTGTGAGTCTTTCTTATGACATTATTAAACATGAAGAATCTCACTGTGGGTCTGTCCAGTACCATGTACTCCTACATGTACCTATGTATTGACTTTAGTATCCCCATACTTATAACCAATGAGATGTGGTTATCTGTCAAACAACATACTAGTCTATTTATATATTATTATTGTCCTATAATAATAATACTCGACTAGGGACCTTTAAGAATATGATATATTATATAATCTCAAGTTCAAGTCATGTACTCAAACTATATAATGTGTATCATGATTCCAAGGACATTTATTATGCTAACAAATATATCGCAGTAATTTAAAGTCATAATAAATACGTTTACTGAATAATCAAATGACATAAAGGTTTATTAAAAGAAACATTGTATTGCCTCTAGGGCACCTACACTAACAGAACCTACTAGCCGCATCTGACTCCATTCACCTTTTCTCCTGTACTACCTCAGACAAGTACTTTAATAGCCTCTGCTTTTCATCCACAAACATATCCTCTACTTCTCCCCACTTGAATTCTTCTCTGACTTTGTCTAGAAATGCAGCATCTTGAGTCTGCAACAGCCATTTCCTACTCATATGCAAGAAGGTTTGTTTCTGGTCTACATCAATGAACACCAAGGCATCAGCTGTATCATCGGTGTAAGAATGAATCCAGTATACACTTTCTCTTCCTGGAACACCAACTGCCTCCCTTATCTCTCCTTGTTCCAGTGGTCCTGAAGGAAGAGTCAGAGCTTCATCTATGCTTTTCACAGCTTGTAGAATATCCCATTTTCTTTGCATTAGCTCTGGCTCAATCTTCACGTTATCCAGAGGATTTGGAGCAATGACATCGCATTTCCATATTTCACTGCTCTTCTGGAAGATTATCTTCTCAATGAACTCCACTGATTTTTCTTTAATATCCGAGGTGAATCCCTTGCCCATCATTTGTCTGCAAACAGCTTTAAGGGATTCCACCGATAGAGCCATCAAGTCATTTTCTTCCAAACTAACCCTCTTCATCTTTCCATCAACCACCATTCGGACAACGTCTGGATTGGCTGAGAATTCTGGTCCCTTGTCCTCTACTAGCTGCATTAACTGATCTCTATACAGTATGCTAAGCTCCTCAGCTTGAGAATATTGAATTTTAGTCGCTAGCAAGAACAACTCTGACGCAGATCTCCTCAACATGAACTGATCATCGACATACATGAAAGACATGGGAGCTCCATCAACTAAAGACAAAATGACTTGCCATTCCTTATCCATCGTTTTGAATCCAACCCGGACTTTAAAAATCATTCTTTTCAATGCACTTATGTAGTCCACCGTCATTGGATTCTTCATATTCAAGTTGAAGAACAAGTCATCTGCCTCCTTGTTATGAATTCCATTTGCACAAGTCCCCATCAGTATCTTTCGTGCATCATCCCATTTCTGTCCAATCCTTCTTTTGTCCAAATCAATTTGAGGATCAGCTAGTCTGGCAAGCTCATGATCATACTGCTTTTCCTTGAGCTCCACTTGCTTCTCAAGAAAAACAGCCTTATCCTGCATCATCTTCATTTTGAAAAATTGAGCTTGTTCCAGACCTAACTGCTGAGCTTTCAGGGTTTCCTCATCAACAGGAATATCTTCAGCAGACGCCCCAGCACCTCCACCTTGTTCTTCCAGGGATCTCTTAATTGCGTGTGTTAGGGGTACGTCTTCCATATCAGAATCTGAATCAATTTGAACTTGTTCGTGTCGATCACCAAAGTCAGTGAATGGCTCTTCTTGTTCAACCATCACTGCTTTACCCTTCCGCTTCCTCTGAGCCTCCTCATCAGTCACCATTGGATCAATCTCTTCTTCAGCAAGGGGTGACTGTTGTGTCGTCTCATTTCCTCCTTTCTCCCCCTTAGGAGAGTTATCCTGAACATCACCTTGTGCACCAGATCCACCAGCACTTGAACCGAAACCAGAAGGTCCAGTAGTAGGTCCACCAGCACTACCTGCACCATCAGCATCCGGGGGGGGTGATTGAATTGTTCATCGAAGCACTCCGGGGGAACTAAATGCCGAAGTGCATATATCATTCGACTGACCTCCGTTGCCATTGTATGCAGAACGCTCTCTACATTCCCCATTCGCTCATACAGAGTGCTTCCCAAGACACCACCAGCATGGCCCAGGTCATTGACTTTGTTCATCAATTCATGTAAAGCTTCAACCTGACCTGCCATTCGTGCTGCGTAGTCATTAAGAGCTCTCCTGTTGTCTCAAATATTGACCCCGAACTGCCCCATCGTCTGCCCAAACTGCTTGATCTGATTTTCCATCGCTGACATACGTGTTTCAAGATTTTCAAGAACTAGGGACGGTGTTTGGCTTAGGTTTTCTCGCTCTAATAATCGTTCTGTTTGTGTTTAACGCTCAGTTTCGGGCCTTAAAAATGAAGGTCCCTCACTCCCTAAACGCTCACACACACTCCCTGTCTCACGCTCGTGTATGTCTTCAATAATAGCACTCAGATTCAGAGTAGTACCTGCAGAAACTGGATAAGTAAAATTAGGAGCAGTTATGGGATCTATGAATTCTGTTTTATCCTGAGGTGGAATCTCAGGCTGAGAGGCTGCAGAGTGTTCATGTACAACAGGAGAACCGATCCTCCCTGCAGCATCAGAATGTAACGGTGAAGGTACTTTTGAAGCACTTAAAACTTCCGGCCTATCTGAAGCAACAGTCACTTCAGGAGGCACTGAATCCTCACCAATCATCCTAGGTGTTGAAAGTGCAAGGGGAGAACCACTCGCGTGAGGTGGAGTGGTTGTGATAGACACTCTAGGGTTTGACTGGGCTGTTGAAGTAGCAGCTTTTGAAATTTTGGCTCGCTTCCTTAAAACTGGCTGCACTTCTGGGTCACTCTTATCAGAACTCTCACCTAATTCTAGAGTTGTCGGCCTTTTAACTCCCGTTAACAGGGGTGATAGAGAAGAAGTCAGGGAATCAGAAGCAGAAATTTGGCTATCACCCTGGGATAGATCCTGCGGGTTAGCAGAATCTTGGGCCACAGAATCAGAATTAGAGGAAGAAGGAGTGTTAGGTTCAACGAAAGTACCTCCTTCATTACCTGGTCCAACAAAGGGATCAGAATCAGCATGTGTTGCCCTAGGAGACGGTTGCTGTTCCCTTTGCCCGGCCGTGAAGTGACTGAGAGATTGGCCCTCATCTTAATCGTCATCAATATGCTCGTCAGGAATCCCTTGAAATGCGTCAGTATGGGCAGATGGATTCTGAGCATGTGATGAGATTTGAGAAGTCCCCGCAATAGTAGTTACACCTGCATCATAAGAAAGCCACACAAACATATTTTCAGGAATAGACATAGGTTTACCCTGATGTTTATCCTGGTTAGCAATAGTGGTTAGTGACTTAGTCCCCATGCCAAGAGATGTAGAGGTGGAACTTCTAGCAAATCCCTGCCTAATAGATAAAGCATTAGATGGTACAAGATGATTAATAAGCATTTGCAAGAAACGAGGATACCAGCAGAGAACATCATTAGTTGCAATGTCTCTGCTAGCAAGTGATCCCATTGTAGTCACTATTTCTGAAAGAACAAGCCTTCCATAATTAATGTTTAGTTCTCGGGCTAGGGAAATACCAAAAATTTGCATGGGAATGGAAATTTGATGAAAATCTCTTTCTCGTGCCCGAAAGCATCTAGTAATGGCCTCGAAAAAGTAATTCCATTCCACATGAAAAAATTGTTTTTGAATATTGGAAGTGGATAGTCGTCCAGGGGGAGGATAACATCCAATTTCCTCAAAAAATTGTTGGCGCCGGGCCGCTGTAGGTTCAGGGTCATAAGAATCCTTGACTGGGAAACCAAGAACTCTATTAAAAATGGCCCTGTAACCTCAAAATTTTGACCCTCCAAGGAAAATGTAAAACCGTAGGGGGTCGATTTACTCCCAAAAGTAACCGCACTAGTCCATAACTGCTGTAAAGCATCATGGACCAGTGTTGGTTTAGCAGTAAATGCAGTACTAGCCTTGGAGTACAAATTAAGAAATCGTACCCAAAACTTGAACCGCGGGAGTTGATCACCAATTTCCGTAGGAATATTATAATAATTATTTTTGGCAAGTGAAAATTGGTGAGACATTTTTTGTTAAAAAAAACTGTTTTAATCCCTTTTAATTAAGAAAACAACTGTGGTGTTATAGTGATAATTAAACTACGAAATTAAACACTAATCAACAACAAACTACTGTGATAAGAATTGCTGCAGTTAGAATATGTATGTGAGAAGTGTATGTATAGCGTGTGTATGTATCTATCTTTGAAGATGAACAGTCACGGTGAAAAACACAAACTCACGCACAATATAAACGTATGTATATGATGCAGACAGAGAAATCAAGAAAAAAATGGGCAGTAGTTCGTTAGATGTAAGAGATTAATCAACAAAGATGAACAGTCGTGGGTGGGTGGGTGGGAGGGAGGGCTGTTGTAAAAATTAGGTTTTGAAACAATTGGGTAAAAGTGAAAGTAAAATCGGGTTAGTGTTGTATATATAGACAATAGAGTGAAATGACAAAAATATCCCTGTGAAAATAAAAAAAAACATAAGTACACACTGGGAAATCTAAGTCGAACTCTATGTCGAACTCTATCTCGAACATCAAGTCGAAATTTGAGATAAGTTTCGACATATAGACTAACTCGAATTAAATTCACTTGAACAATTTTAAACAGCATTTAACCTCTCAGGGAAAACCCATCTCGAACTTCAAGTCGAAATTCGAGATAAGTTTCGAGATAGACCGTAACTCGAACTTCAAGTCGAATTTCGAGATGAATTTCGAGATAGACTATAACTCGAACTTTAAGTCGAATTTCGAGATAGACCCTAAGTCGAACTTCAAGTCGAATTTCGAGATGAATTTCGAGATAGACTGTAACTCGAACTTCAAGTCGAATTTCGAGATGAATTTCGAGATAGACTATAACTCGAACTTCAAGTCGAATTTCGAGATGAATTTCGAGATAGACCCTAAGTCAAACTTCAAGTCGAATTTCGAGATGAATTTCGAGATAGACTGTAACTCGAACTTCAAGTCGAATTTCGAGATGAATTTCGAGATAGATCCTAAGTCGAACTTCAAGTCGAATTTTGAGATAAATTTCGAGATAGACTGTAACTCGAACTTCAAGTCAAATTTCGAGATAGATCCTAAGTCGAACTTCAAGTCGAATTTCAAGATGAATTTCGAGATAGACTGTAACTCGAATTTCGAGATGAATTTCGAGATAGATCCTAAGTCGAACTTCAAGTCGAATTTCGAGATGAATTTCGAGATAGACTGTAACTCGAACTTCAAGTCGAATTTCGAGATAGACCCTAACTCGAACTGTTTCCCAGACTTGGTATATTCAAATCTCTTACACCTGGAACTCTATCTCGAACTTCAAGTCGAATTTCGAAATAAGGTTCGAGATAGACACTAAGTCGAAAAAATTTACCAGACTTAGAATTTTCAAAACTTCACTCCTGGAAGCTCAAAGTCGAAATCAAGTCGAATTTCGAGATGAGTTTCGAGATAGACCCTATCTCGAAATTTTGAAGGTACTTAGTAAAATTTGGTGATTTTTTTGGAAAAACAATAATTAAATTTTGCCAAATTAAAATAAATACCAATTCATGGATTTTTAATCAAAACCATTAAGAGAAACATTCCTTGACAATTCTAAGCCTTCTCATGGCATAAAAATTACATGAAAAATATAGAAAAAATCATCTAAAAATCATGACAAATTTAGAGATCCATGAATTTAACTCCCCCTATGTTCATGCAATTAAATGAGCATAAATTCAAAGATTTTATCAATAATTTCAATAAATGCACAGTGAATTTATGAAAAATAACACAACATACACCATATGATAATCATTAACTAAACATTTTAAAGTCTAAGTTCATAATGATTAAATAACATGCAGAAGTGATATTTTGAGCAATTTTAAAAATTATTCACATATGTTTTCAACTAGGCATATAACAAAAAGAAAGAAAAACATATGTGCATAATTAAAACTTGGATTTTTATAGATAGGAGAATTTACTAACTTGTGTTAAGCATCCTCAATTCACCAACCAACCTATTGAATGTGACTTCATCAAGAGATTTGGTGAATATATCTACAATTTGTTGCATTGTGAGTACAAAATGTAACTCCACAGTCCCCTCCTCGACATGTTCCCTGATGAAATGATACCTGATGTCTATGTGCTTGGTTCTGGAGTGATCTACAGGATTGTTGGTCATGGCAATGGCACTAGTGTTGTCACACATGATTGGAATCTTTTTATGTTCCATGCCATAATCTTTCAATTGGTTCCTCATCCACAGTATTTGAGCTACACAGCTTCCAGCAGCAATGTACTCAGCTTTAGCAGTAGAAGTAGATACTGTATGTTGCTTTTTACTTTGCCAGGACACCAATCTTCTGCCTAGGAATTGACAAGCACCAGATGTGCTTTTCCTATCAATCCTGCAACCTGCATAGTCTGAATCCGAATAGCGTATTAGATTAAAACCTGTATCTCTTGGGTACCAAATCCCTAGATTTAGTGTGCCCTTGAGATACCTAAAGATTCGTTTTACGACTATGAGATGTGACTCTCTAGGATCCCTTTGGAACCTTGCACACAAACAAGTTGCGAACATGATATCGGGTCTACTTGCAGTTAAATAAAGAAGTAAGCCAATCATACCTCGATAGCTTGTGATGTCTACCGGTTTACCTGATTTGTCTTCATCAAGCTTCGTGGCTGTTGCCATGGGAGTCTTAGCTGTTGATGCTTCTTCTAGATTGTACTTCTTGAGTAAATCTTTGATGTACTTGGATTGACAGATAAAGATTCCTTCTTTTCTCTGACTGATCTGTAATCCAAGGAAGAAGGACAACTCCCCCATCATGCTCATCTCATACTTATCCTGCATTAACTTGGCAAATTTCTCGCACAAGCGCTCATTAGATGACCCAAAAATAATATCGTCCACATACACTTGAACAAGTATTAAATCACCTTTTACATTTTTATAGAACAATGTTTTATCAATTACTCCCCTAGTAAAACCACTTTCAATTAAGAACAAGGATAGAGTTTCATACCATCGTCTTGGGGATTGCCTGAGGCCATAGACAGCTTTGAAGAGAATATACACAAAATCTTCAAGTTCTGGATCAATGAAGCCAGGTGGCTGTTCCAGATACACTTCTTCTTCTAACTCTCCATTCAGGAAGGCACTTTTCACATCCATCTGAAAAACCTTGAAGTTCTTGTGTGCTGCAAAGGCCAAGAACATCCTGACTGCCACAAGTCTTGCAACTGGAGCGTAGGTTTCATCATAATCTATTCCCTCTCGTTGAGAGTAACCTTTCGCTACTAAACGAGCCTTGTTTCGAGTTACAAGTCCGTTTTCATCCAGTTTATTTCTGTATACCCACTTAGTTCCAATTACTGATCTGTTCTTTGGTCGGGGTACCAACTTCCAAACTTTCTGCCTTTCAAACTGATTGAGCTCCTCTTGCATTGCAATCACCCAATCAGCATCACCAAGAGCTTCTTCTATTTCTTTAGGTTCCAGTTTGGACAAGAACCCAGAGTACAAGCAGATATTAGCCATGTCAGCTCTTGTAGATCTTCTAGTAGTCACACCAGCATCTGGATCACCAATAATTAATTCAAACGGATGGTCTCTACTCCATACCCGTTCTCTTGGTAATTGTCTTGATGATTCAGTTTGACTTTCTGAATTGTTGTGCTGACTACTTGTGTTATTTCTACTAACTCCCCCTGAGTTAGTACCAGCTCCTACAGAACTAGTGTCATTTCTCCTGGAGTCTTGATCACCTATTCTTGAGCTGCTATTTACTCCCCCTGAGTTGTTGCCAGAACGTGCGGAAGAATTTCTTCTGATCTCGTAGAATTCGATTGTCCACTAGACTCAGGTATTGCTTCACGAACACTTGGTATATTTGAAGTAACAACCAACTCAGGTTCATCCTCAATTTCATCCAAGTCCAGATTCTGAAATTTTAGGGACTCAGGTTCACTAATATCTTTAGAAATTGATGGGAGTTTGGTATCGTCAAATCTGACATTGTAGCTTTCAATCACTTTTCGATCATTCACTAAGAATACCCGATAAGCTGCCACCGTATTTGTAGAATAACCAATAAATATCCCTTCACGAGCGTTTGCTTCAAATTTGCCTAGATTTGCATCGTCTATAAGTACATAGCATTTAGCTCCAAAGACATGAAAGTACTTGATTGTTGGTCTTCTGTTATTCATAAGTTCACATGATGTCTTTTCTTTATCTTTTATAATCAAGGTTCTATTCTGAGTGTAACACACTGTACTCACTGCTTCAGCCCAAAAGTATAGAGGAAGTTTCGATTCATACAACAAAGTTCTTGCTGCTTCAACCAATGTTCTGTTCTTCCTTTCAACTACTCCATTCTGCTGTGGAGTTCTCGGGGCCGAGTACTGATGACGTATTCCTTTAGAAACACAGAAATCATTCAGTATTGCATTTTTAAATTCTGTGCCGTTGTCTGATCTTATCGTCTTCACAGTGAGTGTTGAAACATTCTCAATCTCAGTGATGTGATCAATGATTTGGAAAGGTACTTCGTCTTTTATCATTACGAACAATACCCATGTATACTTTGAGAAGTCATCCACGATTACCAATGCATATCTTTTCCTAGACAATGATAGGACATTCACTGGGCCAAATAAATCCATATGAAGGATATGCAGAGGCTCAGTGACACTAGAAATTTCTTTACTCTTATGTGATGCTCGCTTTGACTTTCCCATTTCACAGGCTTCACAGAGTCCTTTAGGAGTAAACATTTGAGGTAGATCTTTCACCAATTCTCGCCTTGCAAGAGCATTCATCGTTTTGAAGTTTAAGCGAGACAGCTTCTTATGCCATAGCCAGCTTTCATCATCTGACGCTTTGCTGTAGAAACAGGTCACTTCATTCTGGTTTGCCGAATCCATATCAGCAACAAACAGATCTGCCTTTCGAACTCCTCTCAAAGCCAACGAACCTTCCTTAATGTGAGTGATTGATACACCTTTCTTGTTGAAGACAATTTCGTATCCTTTGTCACAAAATTGACTAATACTCAACAGATTGTGTTTCAGTCCCTCAACATAGGAAACATCTTCAATGATGACATTACCAGTTTTCAATTTGCCATATCCCTTTGTCACACCAATACTGTCATCTCCAAAGGTGACATAAGGGCCAGCCTTCATAACCAACTCTGTAAGCAGGGACTTGTTTCCTGTCATATGCCTCGATGCTCCACTATCTAGCACCCATATAAATTTATTTCTGTTTCGCTTAATGTCCTGTAATGACAGATGCACCCATATAACTTTATTTCTGTTTCGCTTAATGTCCTGTAATGACAGATTGATTAGTTGTTCTTCGGAACCCATGTTTGATTGGGCCCGGCTTTTCTATAAGATCGAAGATTATCAGATTTAACAACATGAGATGCACCTTTTTTAACATTACTAGAGCTTTCGACTGTCTTTTCCTTTTTCAGACTTGACAGATTTGGCAGTCTTAGGAGAAGGCTTGTCACTCCTAACTTTAGGAGGACTGGCAGTCTTAGCTCTTACATGCTTCTTTTTGACATTAGAACTAGCAGAAGAATTTTGACATGATTGGCTAGTTGCATTCATCAAGTTCACAAACGTTTGCATGATGTTAAAAGTGTATGGCATACAATTAGGTTGACCACATTGTGCATGATTCATATGCATGTTATTCATTGTGTGTGGTACAGGCATGACATGTGCAACAGGAATATTCATGTTAGATTTGCATGCATAAGAAAGATGTTCAGTAGATTTACAGTGATAACACTCTTTCTTAACACGTTCTGCCTTAACCTCTTTTATGCCTTTTTCCTTTTTACTCTGTTATTTAACAGCCTTAGCTCCTAATCCTTGTCTAGATTCTTCTCTAGGGGATTTGATTTTAACTGATTTAGCAGGAGTTACAGGTTGTTCTTTCTTTCGATCTTCCATCTCTATTTCATATCTAACTAATAATTCAGTCTCTTCTTCTTCTTGAGGAACGAAGTGTTTAAAGATGGGTTTGACAGTTGATTTAAGAAAAGTAGGTATTTCAAGTTTGGTCTTATTGGAACTAGTGTCTACAGGTCTTTTTCCTTCTTTCTTAGATAAGTTAGAATAGTCAAGTCCTACACCAACTCCAGTTATCTTCTTAAATGTGTCACTATCAACATTCACCTTACTAGCTGCTAGTTTATAAGCTTCGCATTTATTTTCTAACTCAGCTAGTTTATTCCTAAGACATGCTTCTATTTCATTTTTAAGGTTGAGCTTGTGTTCCAGAGATTTAATAGAGTCTCTTAGGGAAGTATCTACAGTGCAAGCAGCCTCTAACTCTTCCACTTTTGCCTCAAGCATCCTGCATTTGGCAATAAGTGTTTTCTGTTCCTTTTGAGAAGTGTTTAGGCTTTTGCACAACATATAGATCTCTTCGCTAAGAGCCCCGTTCTGCACCTTATAATCATCAATAGACATTTCTTCCTTAAGGGTTAGAACTGGTACCTCTGGTTCTTCTGATGTCTCAGCCATGAGGGCAAAGTTTGCATGAATAACTTCTTCCTCATCTGAATCATCCCAAGCTCTGCCTTCTGTAACAACTAAAGCTTTCTTTCCATGTCTTTCCTTCACCAGGGCTTCATACTTGCTTTTGAGGGCTTCATAAGTCTCTTTTGGATAAGTCTGTTTCGGCTTCTTTCAGTCGATAGCAAAATGTCCAGCTTCACCACAGTTATAGCATTTGAACTTTATTTTGAAATCCAAAGGAGATTTGTAGCTAGTACTCTTGCCTTTTCCTTTGTAACCTGAAGAACTACCACCACCCCTAGTAACCCGATAGAAAGATGAAGTTTTTCTCTATGGTCGGTTACTCTTTCTGAATGTTATAATGCTGAACTTCCTTGCCATGTATGCCACGACACTATCATCCATGTTGTCCAGCTCTTCTTGGGTGAAGTAGTCATCATCACTATTTGAGGTGCACTCATCATCATTATCAACTTGATGCGATGCAGGTGATGATCTAGGTTTTTCTGCAACCATTGCCTTCTTAGACTCTTCCTCATCAGCAACCAATCCTGATGCCATTTCTTTTCCTCTTGAATCATTGTCCCATGCTTGATCTTGAAGGGTCTCCAGCTCATAGGTCTTTAAAATTCCATAATATTCTTCCAGAAAAGTTGTATGCAAATCTCTGGTTTCTCTTATAGCGTAGACTCTATGCTCAATGCTCTTTGGTTGGTTCCTTAGATATCTCGTGTTGACTTCAACCATGGGGAGAGTTACACCTCTCAGATTCAAATCCAACACCAACTGACTGAATCTTAGATAAACATCTGTTATGCTTTCTCCTTTTCTTATCCGGAAAGTGTCATACTCCATCTTGAGTATGAGTGTCTTGTTACTTCTAACCTCAGTTGTACCTTCCATGACGACCTCTATCTTATCCCAAATCTTCTTGGCTGTAGTTAGTCCTTTAACTACATTAAACATTTCGTGATCTAGGGATTCCACCAAGGTTTGTCGAACGGATGTATCAAAGGCTATCTGCTCCTTATCAGCATCTGAAAAGTCCGCTGCCTTTTTAGGCTCAGACCGTTGTGGTACAACCACATCTCCTTCCATATGCTCTGGGACGACAACCATCGGAATAAATTTACCCTTGTCAAGGACTTCCAGGTATTCAGGATTAACTGACTCAAGGAATAATTTCATTCTCAACACCCACTCTTTATAGTGATCTCGGTCGAACATTGGAATTTTGAACTGATTTTTAGGTGCCATCTTAATATAGATTTATAGAAGAGATAACAAACTTTTCTTATTACTTGAGTAGTAATTAAAAAAAAATTGAATTATCTCAAAATAAATCAAAGTTCAAATTCTGGTCACCAAAAAAAATCTAAGTACCCAAAACTAGGCTAAGTAGAAATTTCTATGTAGAACTTTTGCCAAGTCGAAATTTCACCAAGTAGAAATTCTGTCAAGTCGAAATTTCTAAGTAGAAATTATGTTCAAGTCGAAATTTCTAAGTAGAAATTCTCAAGTAGATATTCTATGTAGAACTTTTGTCTTGGAGAAAAATTGTTGCAAGTCACTTTCACACTTTTTGACTTTTGTGACTTATCTCACCTAACTCACCTAACACCCACGTGAAAGGTAAAGAGTCTTCTGATAATTCTTTTTGTGCTGTGAGTATATTGTCCAATCAAAAGCCAATAACACCTTTTACACTTTTTGTCTTTTTGAAAAGGAGATCAAAAATTGCTGGTTTTGTCTTCTTTGTCAAGAACAGTGAAGAACACCACAAACCAAAATACCCAGATTAATTCACAAAAATTATCTAAAATCCACCCAAGCTAAATAATCACACCTGGAGTATTTAAATAATTTTTGGGATGAGTTTTCACTGAGAAAAAAATTAAAGCACACTTTTCAAGAAAAACTCGAAAATTAGATCTGGAAATGAAAACTCATTAATCTTCTACCAAACACAAGGATCTATGTTTTGTTTGTCAAACATTAAGCTCTGATACCAATTGTTAGGTCCAAATGTGTTGTAGAGGGGGGGTGAATACAACTTTTCGATTTTATGAAGCAATAAATACTATGTAATAAATGAACACAATGATTCAAGGAATATATGTCTTATATATAACTTGAAAGGGTTGCTACAACATTCATTACAATAGTACAACATAAGTCAAGAGGGTAGTAAATGATACTAAGCTCTGTGAATATACTCTCTCTCTTTTACAAGTGTTTCTCTCGAATATTGCTCTCTTTGATAAGTTACACAAATACTTCTATTTATACTACTTTGTAATCTATGACTTGTAGTCTTCAAAAGATAAGATATGAGTGGCCCAATGTTGTCCACGTGAATCTTATCTTGTCTTGAAAGCTTGGAAATCTGCCACCCGGATGATGTCATGTGTCAAGTTGAAACTGTCCTCTATGTAGAACTTCTACATAGGAAATTCTATTTAGGCTCTATCTCGAACTGCAAGTAGAATTTCTACATAGGAATTTCTACTTGGCTCTATCTCGAACTTTAAGTAGAATGCTCGAGTATAATTGTAATCGGGAGCTCAATACCTTTAGCCAAAATCTTTGCATATTTTGTATTGGCATTCTAGAAAAATAACAACATCTCATGCTTCCACAAGTTGTAGTGATCTTTGTCAAACGGTGGAATTTTAATGTTAGTTACTTTTTATGTACTCATCTTTAATAAGATTAAAAATTAAGTGTTTAAAAAAATAATTTTTGACTTAAAATAATTTCTGATCAAAAATTATTTCGAATAAAAAGTATTTCGAATTAAAAATAATTTTTGATATCTGTATGAGTTGCGGAATATTTGGTTTGGATCTGATTTTAAAAATATCAACCAACTCTGATACCAATTGTTGGTCCCTCATATTATAGAAGGGCGGTTGAATACAATATCTGAATTTATTCGGGGAATTATGAATTTAAAAATATTACTATAAATTCTCACAAAATATTAATTATAATGAAATACTGTTCAAGTATAAGATATGATTTTAACTTCAAAAATATTACAAAATTAATATGTTGAAAGTGTAAATAATTGCTTAGAATTTCCAGAACAATTTAGACATGAACTGTTCTAAAATAACAATTATTATTCAAACCAGCACATAAAGTTTGTAAATATTACAATCAGTCAAATTACTGAATTTGAATGTTTTTTCAACATTCTCAAAATATGAAGTACTACCTCATATTTATAGAGGAATTCTAAGGCTTGTATGACTTTTCAATTCAAGACATTTTTTAGACTTTTTTAAGCCTGTATGACTTTTGATTAACACTTGTATGACTTATGAAAAAGCTCACTATGACTTTTCAAAACAGCTCGGTATGACTTTTTTTCTTCACTGCTCGGTATGACCTTTTCAGCATTGCTCGGTATGACTTTTGGTGAAGCTTGTTCGGTATGACCTTTTGGTGAAGCTTGTTCGGTATGACTTTTTAATCAAAATTCGGTATGAATTTCTGTTTAAGCTTGGTATGACTTATTTTTAACAGAATTCGGTATGACTTTTAATATAGTCTAAAAAAACTTATTAAAAATTATACCAAGTCATATCTTTTATAATAAATTAATTCTACTTAATTTAATTAAATAATTTATAAATTAAATTAAATTCAACCTAAATTAATTTAATTAAATAATTAATTAACTTTTGATAGTAGAATTAAAATACTATCTTGACTTGTATAACCTTTTTAATAGCTCTGAAATTTTTTCATCTTTTGCTCTATCTTCTGTCATAAAACCACTTATACTTTTTGATGACGAATCTTCACTGACATTGTTGAAACCTTGTGCACTGGTCTGGTTCACAGATGACTAACTACAATATTGATTCTCATTTTAATTGTAGTGTTCTTTATATCTTGTCTTGTCTTCTTTTTGTTTTTCCTATATAATTTTCTTCTTCTGAAATCTTTCTGTAGTAGGCACTTAAAACCATCTATATCTTCTTAACTCCTTGAGATACTACTCTTTTATTTTACACCGATGCTTGAACATTGAAAGGCATATGTCTAGGCCTATTTGTAATAAATAGATGACATCTCAACTCAAGTAAGAAAATGAAGTAAGTAATAAATTCTGAGGAAGGAATCAGGACGAAGAATGTCAACTAGACATAAAGAATCAATTTGTCAGAAGTATTCTAATGAAGTTGCTACTCTACACCGGAAGAAGTTCATTAATATGTTCAAGCGTCGGAGAAAAATAGAGAAGTAGTTCTTCAGAAGAGTTCAGAAG
Source organism: Oenanthe sinensis (assembly GCA_028671895.1). Classification (NCBI taxonomy): domain Eukaryota; kingdom Viridiplantae; phylum Streptophyta; class Magnoliopsida; order Apiales; family Apiaceae; genus Oenanthe; species Oenanthe sinensis. The sequence continues at coordinate 27,036,387 of CM053799.1, read as the reverse complement.
ATTCAGAAGATTCTAAGTGCATACTACAAAAAGATTCCAAAAGAAGAAATATTGAAGACAAGGCAAGAAGCAAGAACAAGACAGAAGATCACAACTAATAAAGTTAAAAAGTGAAGAATATTTATTTAGTATGACACAAATGAACCAGACAGTACATTTGTGTGTCAACTAGATTAATAAATATTTTTCACCTAGCTCAAGTGATTTTCTAAGAAGACAGAAGACTGGAAGACTCAAGCCAAAACAACATTGGTTGTGCAGTGAAGAAACTAAATTGATTCTACCATTAAATGTTAATTAATTATTTAATTTATCTACTTAAATTAATTCACCTTGAATTGATTTAATTTATAAATTATTTAATTAAAATCGATAGAATTAATTAAGTTAAAAAGAGTATTTTATGTAATATTTAAAGAAAGTCTTGCTGCACAGTTTAGAAAGTCTTACCGAATTAATTCGGTAAGACATTTGAAAAGTCTTACCAAAATAAGTCGGTAAGACCTTTTCAGAAAGTCTTACCGAAGTAAATCGGTAAGACATTTGAAAAGTCTTACCGAATCAATTCGGCAAGACCTTTCTAAATGTCTTACCGAGTTATCTCGGCAAGACCTTTATAAAAGGTTCTATTCAACTGTCGGTAAGACCTTTTGAAAAGTCTTACCGAGCAGAAAAGGTCATACAGACCTTTTGAAAAGTCTTACTGAGATTTTCAAAAGTCTTACCGACCAAAAAATGTCTTGCCCAGCAAATAAATAAAGTCTTGTTAGGCATTTTAAAAAGTCTTACCGATTTTTTAAATAAGTTTTATTCAAATGTCTTGCCAGCAATTTCCTCTATATATATGAGGTGATTGCATTCAAATTTCAGTGATCGAAAAGGTTAGAAAAACAGTTCAAATTCAGTAATTTGTCTGCATTGTACTATTCACAGATTTCTGTACTGAGTTTGGAATATAATTGTAAAACACGAACAATTCATGTCAAATTTGTTCTAGAACTTTTAATCAATTATATAACTGTTTTCATCATATTAATTTTGTAATACTAATCAAGTTAAAATTATATCTTTCACTTGAACAGTATTTCTTTAAAATTAATATTTCGCGAGAAATTAAAATAATATTTTTAATCCAAATATTCCACGATTAATTCAGATATTGTATTCAACCCCCCTTCTACAATATCAAGGACCAAGAATTGACATCAGAGCTGGTTGATATTTTTCATATCAGATCCAAATCAAATTCCGCGAACTCATACAGATTTCAAAAATTATTTTTATTCGAAATTATTTTTTATTCGAAATAATTTTTTTTTCGAAAAATTATTTTTGATCAAAAATTGTTTTAAGTCAAAAATTAAAATATTTTTTGAAACACTTAACTTTTAATCTTAATTAAAGATGAGTACACAGAAAGTAACGAGCATCAAAATTCCACAATTTAATAGATAACACTACAATCTGTGCAAGCACAAAATGTTACTGTTCATTGGGATTGCCAATCCCAAGTATGCATTAATACTGGGCAAAGGTGTTGAACCCCCTATGACAGTCACTCTACAACACGAGATAGATGAAGTTGTAATTCCTCATCAAAAAGTTCCAAAAAGTCTAGCTGACTACACAGATGATGAAAGGGAAGCTGTGTCCCTGGACAACAATCTCAAATTGATATTGATTGAATCTCTAGACTACATCATGTACAATCAAGTAGTCAATTGTAAAAACGCAAAACAGATCTGGGAAACCATAGAGATTATCAATGAGGGGACTGAGGAAGTAAAAGAGAATAGACTGGAAATCCTGATCTCCAAGTACGAGCAGTTTAGATCCAACCCTTGTGAGGGTATCTCTGAGGTGTTTTAGAGATTGAATAAACTGATAAACGAGCTCAACATGAATGGAAAGTACTATCAGAATCAGGAGGTCAACAGGAAGTTTCTGCTAACCCTACCCGAGCATCTGGAACACAGGATCGCAGCTATCCTGAAGTCTAGGGATATGAAGGAGGTAACCCTAGAAAGACTCTACGGAGTTTTAAAAACTTATGAACTGGAGCAGATCCAAACCAGAGAGATGTATGGGAGAGGTAAGGTTCAAATTTCCTCCAAAGCACTGTTAGTGGAAACACCACAGAAGATGGAAGTGAAGGATGCTGTACCTTCGGTGGAGTATGTTGTTCCAGAAATTGGACATACTTCAGATAAATAAAAGGTGGTGAATTCTACTCTCTGGAAGAACTAGATCAGCTAGAAGATGAATCTCTAGCTTTGGTTGCCAGGAAGTTTGGCAACATGAGATTCCAGAGAAATCCCTCCTACAAAGTCAAATCTAATTTTGGAAGATTCCAAAGAGGAAGGTCTTCAACTGCTGAATTAAGGAGCGGCTATAAGACCAGCTTAGTTGATAGAAGCAAGTTTCGTTGCTTCAACTGCAATGAGCTAGGCCACTTTGCAACAGAGTGCAAGAAGCCTAAGCAAGGGGAAAGAAGAGAGTCTTACGAAGAGCTCAAGGAAAAGTACGATGCATTTTTGTAAAAGCATCAAGGAAAGTCCTATATGGCAAAGGGAAAAAGCTGGGATGACTAAGATGATGATGATGAGGAAGAGCTGGGAAATCTTGCTCTTATGGCTTCATTCGAAGAATCAAGGTCTCCTAATAGCCAAAGAGGAATAGAGGTAAATCCTTATTGCCCTAAAATGTTTGATTTGATAGGTAAAGAACTAGAGGGTGAAAGAGGTAAGGTTAAGCAACTAAGACTCGCAAATAAAGATCTAGTTGATGAGATCGAAGTCTTAAAACAGCTAAAACGAAACAGTGACAAGCTGACTAAGAAATTAACTGAGGACTTAGCTTTTCAAGTCAATCAAGTCACTTGTTATGTTGGAGTTGATACCTACCTCAGAAAACAGATAGAGGAAGAAAAGAAAAGGTGTCTAGCATATGAAAATTCCTCTTATATTGTAAAGAACCTAGTTGACCAACAGATAATAAACCGAAAAGTGGGAATAGGCTTCGAGTACAATGAATCTGTAGGAAAACCAAGCAACATTACCCCATTCAAGCAAAGCACTGCAGAAAAGGGTATTCATCATGTTGTTAAAGACACACGCAAACCTCTTTTCATAACACCCATAGTTGAACCCATCCTCGAGAGCTCTATACTAATTTCTTATGAGATGCAGTTAGAGGATCAAGAGGAAGAGAAGAAAAGAGGAGAACAAAAGAGGGACATAAAAGGAGTAAATGTCCAAGAAGAGAAAGGTGCACCAAATACACCAGTTAAAGTTGTGGGAACTTCTGATTTCCCCAAACCTGGTATAGGTGCTAAGAACTTGAAGAATAACTTGAACAGACCTAACAATAAGTTTGTTAGAAGTAGGGATAGTAACAACAGATGTCATTCTACTGAAAACTTTAAATCTGATGAAAAAGTTAAAGTAGAAACTGTTAAAATGCCTACTGCTGTGAATAACATGTCTGCTATTGATGTATGCCATAAATCTTGTGGTGTTTTAAATTGTATGTTATGTGCTTTTAATGCTATGACTGCTTATTTCAAACACATGACTGCTAATAAAAAGAACACGACACCGAGACAACACATCAATAATAAATTTGCAAAATCCAAGACTGCTATTCCTTCACCTGTCAAGAAGGAAAAATATATTCCTAAGTCTAAACAAAAAGTTGTTAAGACTATTTATAGAAAAGTAAGCACAGTCAAGGAGGATGCTGCTGTTGTTCGAAAAAGATCTGTTGTCAAACCTGACAAAGGTCAATTCTTTAAGTATGTCAGGCCCAATCAATTTTGGGCTCCAAAGTTAATCTAATCCGTTTGATATGTGCAGGGAGTTAAACAGGCAAACCGGGTTGTATGGATCCTGGACAGCGGATCTTCAAGGCATATGACCGGAGATAGAGCCCTGCTATCAAACGTGGTTGAAAGAGCTGGCCCAATCGTCACCTTTGGAGATAACAGCAAAGGAATGACTACGGGATATGACAAGTTAAATACAGGAAATGTTATCATTTGTTGGAGATTACAAGGCTATATGTATAGTAATCGTGATAACTCAATACTAGAACAGGACAAGTAAATAATACTACGCTTACACAGAAATCAGCAAGACATGAAGACAAGGCAAATACAGCGAATCAAGACATTGGAAGAAGTTTTGAAGTCTACTATAAGTCACTGAAAGAAGTTCATTTATATATTCATGCCTCAGTGAAGAATAATGTTTAAAGACTTTCAGGGTTTCAGAAGTGTTGAAGATTCGGTATAGTAGTGCCACTAAAAGATTTCAGTGTAACAACATTGATTGAAGATAGACAGTGTTTGAAGCATAGGAATCTAGAAGGGTGAAGATAAAGGTTACAGAAGACAGCTACAGTCTTGAAGTTATACTCACTGAAAGAAGTTCATTCATATGTTCAAACGTCAGTGAAGAACAGAGAATGAAGTATTCAAGATTGTAGTAATGAAGACGTTGTCGAAGTACCAGAAAAGATTGCAGTGAAATTACAGTGTCTATCAACAGTTAGTGTTTGAAGCAATGCAACAGTCCTAGGTTACTCAGCTGAAACAGAAAAGAAATCAAGGGAATTTAATTCAGTGTTAGTCGTTTCTGAACCAGACCAGTGCACTAAGCGTCAACACAACAAGAAGAGAATTACCTTGATTAATCAAAAGAAAATCAGTCGATCAAGCCAAGCCAAAGGAGTGAAACCAAGTGGTAATTACTTCAAGTATTTCAAGAAATATGTTAAGGCAAGTATTACTACATTTGGTGGCATTAATACTCTTGAAGCAATGGAGAGGCGCAACATACATTTTAGGCGCAAGAAAAGACTAAGGGAAGAGTTAGTGGCGCCTACACAGGGCAATGAGAGTGCAGGCGTAACTAATCTACCAAGGCGCAAGGAAATGCTGGACTTAGAATCTAAGGCATAAGTGGCGCCTATACAGGGGAACAAGTGTATAGGTGCAACATAACTACAACCAGGCACAAGGAATTTGAAAGTAAAGTCTTTGTGGCGCCTATACAGGGGAACCATTGTATAAGCGCAACAAACCTCTATAGGCGCAATGGAACAAGAATTCTAAGTAACAAGTGGCGCCTCCACAGGGCATTGACAGTATAGGCACAACAAACAAGTCACAGGCGCAAGGAAATTATTCTAAGGCAAGTTTGTGGCATCTCTACAGGGTAAATACAGTGCAGGCGCAACTAAAGCTAGGCAAGGCACAAGGAAAAGTTTCTAAGTGGTTTGTGGCGCCTATACAGGGCAATAAGAGTATAGGCGCAACAAAACACCTCCTTGGCGCAACTAAAGTTCAAGGCGCAACAAGCTTCAAGTGGCGCCTACACACTGCATTCACTCTACAGGCGCAACATGAGACTTAAGCATTGTGAAGCAAATCAATTTTAACTGATTTGAAAAGTCTACACAAATAAGAAGAGGGCAGCCACTCATATTCAAGAGTCGTCTTCTTCAACACAAATAATATGTAGAGAGCTACTGCCATGGCCAGGGCAAGAAGAAATAATTTATACACACTCATACCTTGCTCCCGGTCAGATATTAAGACCCGGTTCTTTAATGAAAAATGCTCAGGGCTCCTAGATATCACTCCCTACGGTCTAAGTTTTTCCTTGTACTAATTTAGATATATTTGTATCGGAACTGAGCCTAATATTATTGTGTTAGTAGCAAAGAATTAATTTATTCTTTGGAAGCCAGTTAATTTTAACTGGGTGTAGCAAAACCCTCTGGGATTAATACGAGAGTAATATTCCCGGAAACTTGTCTCATTTAATTACTTGCTAATTTTCTTGAACCTAATTGATTTATCCGGACACACAGAAAATTAGTAGGCAGCTCACCTAAACAATACAAATGGCTTAACCCACTCTGAAGAAATAATTTATTTATCCAGAAATTCCGAAAAAAATTTAAATTATTGTGAGTATCGTATTCAACCCCCCTTCTACGATACTTCGGGACCTAACAATTGGTATCAGAGCAGACTGATTGATATACAAATCAAGATCCGGTAGATCAGTGAAGCTCATCGTGCTGAAACTGTATGGACTCAGAATGGAGGCCGTATTAAATAAATTTAATTTTTTAACTTGTTAAATAAAATTTATTTTATAAACTTTTATAAAATTTATTTTGTAAACTTTTATTAGTTTATGTTATAAATTTTAATTAGTTGTTTTATAAATTTTAGATAAAATTTATTTTATAAACTTTTATAAAATTTGTTTAACAAAATTTTATTAGTTGATATTATAAATTTTAATTAGTTTACTTTGTAAATTTTAAAATAGAATTTATTTGATAAACTTCCATAAAACTTATTTTATAAACTTTTATTAGTTTATGATATAAATTTTAATTAGTTTATCTCATAAATTTTAAATAAAATTTATTTTATAAACTCTTATAAAATTTATCTTATAAATTTTTATTAGTTTGGTTTATATATTTTAATTAGTTTATCTCATGAATTTTAAATAAAATTTATTTTGTAAACTCTTATAAAATTTATCTTATAAACTTTTATTAGTTTGGTTTATAAATTTTAAATTAGTTTATTTCATAAATTCTAGATAAAATTTATTTTGTGAACTATTATGAAATTTATTTTATAAACTTTTAATAAGTTTATGTTATAAATTTTAATTAGTTTATTTTATAAATTTTAAATTTTAAATTTTATCATTTAAATTTATTAAAACATTATACGGCTCGTCTCTCCAAGGAAGCAGCAAGACGCGGTTATTAATTTGAAGGTGTTCAAGGAGTTAGTAGATGAAGATTTTTCTAGGTATTTGAAGACAACTGAAATTGACTAGATTATCCGATGAAGTTAATTCTGGAACAAGCTAAAGATTTAGTGATATTAATTTCCTCAGAGGTTTACTCCATAGGATCCCACTATTATTTTGGAAGCTGGAAAAAAATAGATTAATTTGGGTACAGTTTTTGATTAATTTGAGTTGAATTTTTGGATGAAAAATCTTAGGGGTTGAAGTAGTGAAGGAGAACAGACTGGACAACCTAGAATCTCTGAACAAGCGTTAAAGATTATTTTACAAGGAGATTACAGGAAGTTCGTGGTAACACTGCAGATCATCTAGAACGTAAGGATACAGCCAATAGGGATTTAAGGATACAACCACATTGTCTGTAAAAGACCTGTATGTGCTGAAGGCCTATGAACTAGAACAAGAGCTGAAGAAGATAATATTTGGTAAAGCAGGGTGTTAGCATATCCACTGTATTTGTGACCCAGGAACCAAAGTTGATTGAAGTCAAGGTTGAGAACTTCTGAATAGAAATGAATTGATCCTAGAAGCTAAATTGAAGATGTTGTAGCTCGAGGTAGTGGTCAAGGTGTTGCATGTGAATTTGACACTTTGGAATATCTTGAGAACTGGACTGCAAGTCAAGCCTGCAGGGCAACAGGAAGTTCAGTGACATCAGATTCAGACGGAATCCCAATTCTAAATCTAAGGTCATTACCTATAGATTCCATAAAGGAGATTTTCAAGATCAGTTCAAGAGGCGGTTGCAAGACAGGGATGGTTCATATTTGAAAGACAAGATTAGGGGTTTGCTACACAAAATGAAGAAGCCTGTACAAGTAAAAGATGAAGACACTATTTTGGGTTGAAGTAGGAATCTTAAGCATTAGTGAGGATGCAGCAAGGGAAAGCATTTGTTGATGAAGTTAAATGCAAGGATGATTCTATCAGTGACAGTGATGAACCAAATGGACATCTGGCATCAATGACCAACACTGGAGATGAATCACTAAGCACTTCACAGGTACAAATTCTAACTAGTATACGTTTATCTAATTCAGAACTGTATGTTTATTAAGTTTTGAAATGTATTATATTCATGACAGCATGTTAGCTTCTTAGGACTTAAATGTTTAATTGATTGCTAAGAATAAGATTGCATGCTAGGATTCATGAGTTTAATTAGTACGTTTTTTACATACTTGATTTTATATGCAGTAAAATGAATATCTAGAATTAGATAGGGTGTTCTAGACGATTAGGTGTATCCCCAAACATTTGCTGGAACTTGATTTAAATCTTCTGTGATTTAATACCTCTGCTAATGTTGTGAAAATCACTAATAGACAAACAGGTCATAGATCATATATTTCATATTTGTTCTTATGAATGACTTGTTAAGTGTATGTGGAATTTGATATTGCTCATAATGTTTTATTCAAATATTCTGCATATTCTTAAAATTGTTTATGTGCTTATTTTCACATGATTTGCTCCTACTCACATAGTTGCACTTAAATGTAATATCATTTCATGTATTGCTTGTTAAGGATTAAAAGATGATAGAATTATCTAAGTAGTCAGTAATCTGTAGATTCGAAGCTTAATCTAAAACTGACTTAGGTAATTAGAGATAGTTAAAAATATTAGACAACAACAGAAATGGATTAGACATAATTAGTAATTAATTTGTTAATTCTTCTATCCATGTGCTTTTAGAAAATTAAGTACTGAATTTTCAAATATGCATATTGAAGTTGTTGTTACCTTTGATAATATCTCTAACCCATCTGAACTCAATTAAAATTGAGTACCAAGAAGCTTAATCATCTGTGATTGCAGAGTACGTAACAAAAGTCAAAAGTTATGTGACTTCGTGACATTTATTGTTCGAGGCATATGATTAAGATTAAAGCTCTACTATCATAACTGATTGAGAAAGCCTACCCAACGGTACCCTTTGGAGATGACAACAAAGGATGTACAAGGGATTTGGCTATATCTGGAATTGTCATCAGAGGAAGCATCTTTCTTGTGGAAGGACTCAAGCACTATCTACAGGGCAATAGGGAATTCTTTGTCAAGGGTTTTCTGGAAAAGTGTTTGATCTCAAACAAGAAGGTTGGAAGCTCACTCAACTGAGAGTGAGGAAGTTTGTTCGTAGCTGGCATGGAATTTGTATGCAAAGGTGAAGCAAACTTTTTAGTAAAGCTTCATCAGTAAAGAGTTAGCTATGGCAAAAGAAGCTCTAAGAACTTGGTAAACAAGACAATGGATTCTTCGATAAAGATGAAATTGGTGAGAGGACTGCTTCATATGAAATTCTATCTAGAAGGACATTTTGAAGTATGTCACATAGGGAAGTCAATAAAAACATCACACTGAAGAAATGTCATGGAAAAATATGCTTAGTGGTGATTGAAATTGATAACCCTAATTACAAGTTGGTGATGTTCGTGCATTCAACACACAAAATGTCATAAATGATGATTGATCAAATAAGGAAGATCAAGTTGGAAGCAAAGTAAGTTGTGAGAACTTTGAAGTCAGATATTGGAACTTTATTTCGCGAATGAAGTTCTAAATGAAGTTTGCACTGAAAAATGTACTTTGAAGCTGAAACAATTAACACAGCATGCTGCTTTAATCAACAAGATCGTGAAAAGACATCATTTGAGTTAATGGCCAACCAGAAGCAAACACTGAAGCTCTTTCATGTGTTTGGAGGGAATTGATTTTTAATAAAGATCTATTTGAGTATCTTGATAAGAAGTTAAGACTCATGGAATAATTCTCCTCGGCTACTCTTAAGTGATTAAAAGTCTGAATGTGACGACCAATTACACCAAGCTCCCAAGTATTCAAATGAACGACTATTCTGAATCTTTGAAGTTTGACATCCCGTCAGAGTCAAATTCAGATACGGATGTTGAAGCTGAGGTTGCAGAAGGAATCAATGATAACGATGATGACTCAGATCCTATTAGTGGAAATCCACTGTATAAGGTGAAGGATCTTCAACACATCCTAATAGCAACTCAGGGGGAGCAAATAAAAGAAGGATCTACTAGTCATGTTCAACAATGAAGATCAAAGGATTTCATCAAGAACATTTCTGCCAAGACAAAAGGTTTGGAGTCAAATTCAATCCTGGAGTCTCGTTCTCGGTAATCCGGATTCTTGTGTAGAGGCTAGAAGTGCTAATCTAAATGATCATATATTTTTCGGGATCTAACATTGGGAAAGAGCAATTGTCAACAACTAACAATTGGTATCACCCATCATCTGGAATGCCAGAGAATACTGAAGATGCACAGATTGATCCATATTGAGTGATTGCAATGCAAAATGATCTCAATCAGTTAGAAGGCAGAAACAACTAAAGCTGGAACCCAGACCACTAAAGTCGAAGCTGAAATTGGTACAGTAAGGGTTTTCAGAAACTGGATGACTATTGGCATTGTTATGAGGGACAAAGCCAAACTGGTTACTACAGGTTACTATCAGGTAGAAGGTATCGACGATGATGGAAACAGAATCTTCGGGACTTTTAAGATCAAGTAGTAAGCACCAGTGACGAGACTTGATCCTTTGGAATCCAACAATTAGGACCAAACAAGATGAGGACCTAATAAGAGGATATCCCTAGCACATGTGCAACATTCAAGCATGAAGATCTATCAGATGAATGTGAATAAGTGCACTCCTGAATGGTGAGCTAGAAGTTGAAGTCGATGTACAACATTTCCCGAACTTTAAAGTTGCAGATCCTTTGGAATTTGTATATCATTCTCTTTGCAAGCTTTTCTATGACGGAGGTAAGGATTCAAGCAAAACATCAAGGACAAGGTATGACACTCTAATTGTTAATTACTTAAAAATGATTTTACATTAGAGTTGTTATACATATATCTCTCTAGAAATGCAAGGCACACATAATGACATATATGTGCAAGTATACCTTAATTCTCGATATGCCTATGTGCAAGTTTCCAAGTGGAATCTAGAGAATCTTATCTTATAGCTAAGTTATGAATTGTTAGATATCTTAGGGGATCACCAATTCTTGGAATCTGGGACCCTGAAGATAATAGGTTTAACCTAATTGGCTATATAGATATAGATAATGCAGGTTGTAAGAAAGACAGGGAAGTCATTCCTAGAAGCTGTCAATTTCCAGCAACACTGTTGAACTCTTCACACCACTGAAGGAACAAGCTCATAGACACCAGGTATCATTTCTTTTTAGAGCTGTCCTTAGTCGAATAACTTGCAGATTTTTGCTAAATAGCTTGATGAATTTATTTTATCTAAGCTGGTTAGTAAAACATGGGATATTATTAATATGCATATTTGTTGAAAATCACATCTGCAAGGAATTCTCAAATGAGTTCACAAGTATTACTTTTTCCCAATCCAAAGGACTTGTGAATTTATTTGAAATCCAGATCCTCATACTTTTTGCTATTAGTTTAATTATCATGCTTACATTGTTATATGCATAAGTGTTAGTTAAATTACTTAGCATAAGTAAGAAGCATAATTATTTGTATGTTTTAAATATTTGCTGAGTATTAGTCAATGATATCTTGCTTAATTGCTCTGATATTTTGTTCTGATATTCTTAAATATTTTATTACAAATAATTGTGATACTTTTGATATTAGTGACGGTATTTAGAATTTTTGTTCTAAATAATTAATGCATATTTCAAAACTCACTAATATTGGAAGATGAAGTATTTTCTAAAGTTAGGTGTATAAAATTCTCAATATTTTATATACTTAGAAAATATTTCTAAAATTGAGTTTATTGCGAGGAGTTGGAATTAGAATCACAAGTATTACTTTTTCCCTATATAAAGGACTTGTGAATTTCTTTTCAACTATAACCTCAAGCTTACGGATGTCATTAATAATTGTTATGGGCATGCTTACAATGTGCTTCAGTGACAATTATTAGATATGGCGTAGGAAGTTAAATGATAATATTCAATCTAATAAATATTTTAGTATTAAGCGAATTTATTTTATTTTATTAAAATTATGGATTGAAGCAATTCAATGTTTATTAGTTTCATAATTTTGATTTGATAAAATATAAGAATCATAGTTTCTTGCATTTTGAAATTATTGATAAATATCCTGAAATGATATTTTGTTAATATTTCCGTGCAATTAACTGTGATATTTTTAATATTAGTGATAATATAACATTATGTTTATCTGAAATCACTAATAATAAAAATATATATAACAATGCTTATTGTTCTACTAAATGATTGTCATGTTTAGTTGATATATGCATGTGAATGGCAATTGCTTAGTACAACATAAGTATTTAATTTATTTTGATTTATTTAAATCATGATGATATAAAACAATTCCGTGATATATTGGTTCCATGATTTAAGTAAATTAAAATAAATAAGAAGCATAATTATTTGTAGTATAATTATTATCTTTTATTACTTGTGATAATTGAATGATATTGTATTACAAAATAATTGTGATATATTGATACTAATGGATTTGCTTAGTTTTTATTCTAAGTAAAAATTGGTTTTTGAAAAAGCCGTTAGTATTAATATATTTAGTTTTCTTTCTTTGACTGGTTTACGATCGTGAATGTATTTAAAAGAAATTTTTGTCTATTTCTTTTTTAAAATGTTTTATGCAAAGATACATTCATTTGTCTATCAGTTTTAGTTAAGAAAACTTAAGAATTTTTTTTCAAAACTTCTCTTTTGAAAAACTTTTCTTAAGGATAATTTTTCTCCAATCTCAGGACATTTTATCCTCTCCCAAAAGCTAGATTTAAATGTTTTATCTTTAAAAGCTTTTTCTCTCTTTTGAAAATTTGTTTTAACTTCGAGGTATCAATCACTTGTAAAGTTATTTGTTTTCAAATACTTGTTTCAATGTATGTTTCACATTGATTCATAGTACCAAAACAGTGATTGTTGCTTTGAAGGCCTAGTACTGTATTGTTAAGCATTCATCCAACCCCAATTATCATGTTTTTATTTAAACTCGGGGATACTATCAGGCAGACGAAAATGATGTAAATCATAATTGCATTATGAGTCGGAAAATCATTGTCTTCTATCTGATAAGGATGTTTTGCAAAACTGTTTTCAAAACATATAGTACTTAGGTTTAATGGAAAAGAGTCATTTCTATTGAGATAATATTTAGTAAGAGAGTTGAATTTCTTCTTTGGTGTAAATTCCCGCATTTTATTATGGGAAGTTTGCCTTATAAAAAATTCATAAGGGATAGAATTTTTCTCTGATACTCCCGCGTTTTATTATGGGATAAGTATCTTAAAGAAAATTTCTATTGGTGTCAGGCTCTTAAATGATAAATTTTTCAATTTGACAAAACTCTTTTATTAAAAGTGATTTAATGCAATCCATTACCATTCCTTCATATATTTTTCTTTCTCCTTGAGATGAAAAATATGTTTTAGAATGTTAAAGTGATTATCTTTTTATCTTCTTTTTAAATGATTTTATCCGTTTAGCCCCCAGTGGCTACAGAAGCTGGCCAAGAGGTTGAAAACCCATCAATCTCTTACCCATGCCTTTATACCAAACACTCATTCACCCACTTCCATATATTAACCCCTGGAGTTATAAGGAACACATGTTAGTTAAAGGTTGATAAGGGAGAAACTGCACTTGATGCAGCAAATAAGGATGAAGTCGGAAGTGCACCCACAGCTCTACCTCTAGAGAAGTAAAGAAGTATATAAACTGAGGTATCTGTAAGCTCATCTGTATCTTCTCAAAAAGATGCAGAGCTGAAAAGGCAATAAAACTGTCTCTGGAATCATTCTCTCACCAGGATGAGTCCATTGAAATTCGCTCGTCATCCAGAGCAACTTATAATGAGTCAAGCACACCACCAGCACTCACGCTGATGGTAAGCCTAAACAGATATATACTAGGGACCTTATATACTAGGGACCTAACAATTGGACACATTGCAAGACGTGCACAGTGTGAGGTATAGGCATTGTTAACAAAACACCTATCATTGGGTTACGAGAGAAACGTAGACTCTAATTTGCCATTCATTACATTGTCTACTACGTCTCCCCTCCTGGAAGGAACATTTCCAGATCTTGAAAAGGAATGTCCACCTCCCGTTTACGTAGAATGTGTGAGGTAACTCCTTGATAGAACAAGGCAGGATTCCCAAAAAGATTTTAAAATCTTGGGATAACCCATCTCAAAGAGGTGAGTCTCCACTAAACAGTGATTTAGCAAACGCTATTGAGTCTGGTGTGAGACAGTGCTTATGCATGATAGATCAAAAACACCTCAACGAGGCAATTCTTCACTTGATAGTGATTCAGTTCATATTGATGAATCAGGTAATGAGAATATGCATGAATTGACGGATTTCACTTGCAGGTACAGAAGGCTATATTTAAAGTGCAGAGTGAAAGTGAGAGAGAGAAACACTTAAGTGAAAGTGAGGGAGAGATACACTTGAGTGAGAGATAGGGAGAGAAAGAGTGAAACACTTCTAACTGCTCGACACTTGAGTGTAAACACTAACAGAACGTAGTAGAAGTGAGGAAACCATAAGCCAAACATTTACCCTTGCTACTTGCTACTTCTGAAAGAAAAGTTACTATGTTTTTTCCCGATCAACGACAGGCGAGAACCTTCTTTGGAAGACAAACCATTCAAAATGGGCCATTGGAGGATTCCTCAACTAAGGGGGAGAAGTTATAGTAGAAAAAGGTGAAGTTAATAAGGTCTTATCTTTATATCCTTCGAAAGAGTTAAGAGTTAATTTCCTAAAGGGGTTCGTATCCTTGATCCTGGAAGATCCTTGGAGAAAGGGGTTCGTATCCTTGGGAGAAGTTAATATTCTTAGGGGGAGATTTTAGGCAAGAAAAAGAAAATCTTATCTTCTGATCCTGAGGGGAAACAACAGAAATATGGGAGAATCAAGAAGCTGTATTCTATACTTGAAAGGAGTTTTCAGAAGAGGATTCCTAATCCAAGTGGGAAGAACAAAGAAGAATTGACTATTCCATTGATTTTCTAAAAGGAGAAGAAGAATAAGAAGGAGAATCACATCCGTAGGGGGAGAACATTATTTGAGCTATGTTCAGTATTCTATTGAAGACGTACCCAGGAATAATGATTCTTATGAAGCTTTGTTCATGATAAGTTCTTTAAGTTCAAACCATGAAGGATTTTGAAACAGAGAGAGCTCAAATAGACAGAAGTGAAGATGATACAACTTGAATATCAGTTCAACGTCAGAGGAACAAGCATCATTCATTTCAGTCACACAAGAAATCTGGAAATGCATTATCTGATCCAGAAAAACCAGTGGCATTATTTACAAGTCTAGGACGATTACTTTTTCTAGTTGTTAGTTGAGTTATCCTCCCTAGGTGATTTGTTTGCTAAAGTTTAACAATCAAATAGGGGGAGATTATTGGAGATTACGAAGCTATATGTATAGTAATCGTGATAACTCAACACTAGAACAGGACAAGTAAATAATACTACGCTTACACAGAAATCAGTAAGACATGAAGACAAGGCAAATACAACGAATCAAGACATTAGAAGAAGTTTTGAAGTCTATTACAGGTCACTGAAAGAAGTTCATTTATATGTTCATGCCTCAGTGAAGAGTAATGTTTAAAGACTTTCAGGGTTTCAGAAGTGTTGAAGATTCGGTATAGCAGTGCCACTAAAAGATTTCAGTGTAACAGCATTGATTGAAGATAGACAGTGTTTGAAGCATAGGAATCCAGAAGGGTGAAGACAAAGGTTACAGAAGACAGCTACAGTCTTGAAGTTATACTCACTGAAAAAAGTTCATTCATATGTTCAAACGTCAGTGAAGAACAGAGAATGAAGTATTCAAGATTGTAGTAATGAAGACGTTGTCGAAGTACCAGAAAAGATTGTAGTGAAATTACAGTGTCTATCAACAGTCAGTGTTTGAAGCAATACAACAGTCCTAGGTTACTCAGCTGAAACAGAAAAGAAATCAAGGGAATTTAATTCAGTGTTAGTCGTTTGTGAACTAGACCAGTGCACTAAGCGTCAACACAACAAGAAGAGAATTACCTTGATTAATCAAAAGAAAATCAGTTGATTAAGCCAAGCCAAAGGAGTGAAACTAAGTAGTAATTACTTCAAGTATTTCAAGAAATATGTTAAGGCAAGTATTACTACATTTAGTGGCATTAATACTCTTGAAGCAATGGAGAGGCGCAACATACATTTCAGGCGCAAGAAAAGACTAAGGGAAGAGTTAGTGGCGCCTACACAGGGCAATGAGAGTGCAGGCGCAACTAATCTACCAAGGCGCAAGGAAATGCTGGACTTAGAATCTAAGGCATAAGTGGCGCCTATACAGGGGAACAAGTGTATAGGTGCAACATAACTACAACCAGGCACAAGGAATTTGAAAGTAAAGTCTTTGTGGCGCCTATACAGGGGAACCATTGTATAAGCGCAACAAACCTCTATAGGCGCAATGGAACAAGAATTCTAAGTAACAAGTGGCGCCTCCACAGGGCATTGACAGTATAGGCACAACAAACAAGTCACAGGCGCAAGGAAATTATTCTAAGGCAAGTTTGTGGCATCTCTACAGGGTAAATACAGTGCAGGCGCAACTAAAGCTAGGCAAGGCACAAGGAAAAGTTTCTAAGTGGTTTGTGGCGCCTATACAGGGCAATAAGAGTATAGGCGCAACAAAACACCTCCTTGGCGCAACTAAAGTTCAAGGCGCAACAAGCTTCAAGTGGCGCCTACACACTGCATTCACTCTACAGGCGCAACATGGGACTTAAGCATTGTGAAGCAAATCAATTTTAATTGATTTGAAAAGTCTACACAAATAAGAAGAGGGCAACCACTCATATTCAAGAGTCGTCTTCTTCAACACAAATAATATGTAGAGAGCTACTGTCATGGTCGGGGCAAGAAGAAATAATTTATACACACCCATACCTTGCTCCTAGTCAGATATTAGGACCCGGTTCTTTAATGAAAAATGCTCAGGGCTCCTAGATATCACTCCCTACAGTCTCAGTTTTTCCTTGTACTAATTTAGATATATTTGTATAGGAACTGAGCCTAATATTATTGTGTTCGTAGTAAAGAATTAATTTATTCTTTGGAAGCCAGTTAATTTTAACTGGGTGTAGCAAAACCCTCTTGGATTAATACGAGAGTAATATTCCTGGAAACTTGTCTCATTTAATTACTTGTTAATTTTCTTGAACCTATTGATTTATCCGGACACACAGAAAATTAGCAGGCAGCTCACCTAAACAATACAAATGGCATAGCCCACTCTGAAGCAATAATTTATTTATCCGTAAATTCCGAAAAGAATTTAAATTATTGTGAGTGTCGTATTCAATCCCCCTTCTACGATACTTCGGGACCTAACATCATTGAAAACGTCTCTTTAGTGGAAGGACTTAAGCACAATCTACTCAGCGTCAGTCAATTCTGTGATAAAGGCTACAAAGTAACCTTTATCAAAGGGAAGTACTTAATAGCTCATTCTAAAGAAGACAGACTAGCCTTGCGTGGAGTAAGGAAAAGAAACTTGTACATAGCCGATTTCAACTCGGGAACCGAAGCTGAAGCAAACTGTTTTTATTTAAAAGCTTCATTAGAAGAAAGTTGGCTATGGCACAGGAAGCTCTCACACATGAATTTCAAAACAATGAACTCTCTAGTCAAGAGGGATTTGGTGAGAGGACTGCCTCCGATGGAATTTACACAAGAAGGCTTGTGTGAGGCATGTCAGAAAGGGAAGTCAAAAAGAGCAACTCATAAAGGCATAGACTCTACGAATATTATAGAACCACTATAACTGCTTCATATGGATTTATTTGATCCAGTCAATATTCTGTCAAAGTCAAAGAAAAGGTATGCCTTAGTGATTGTAGATGACTTCACAAAGTACACGTGGGTTTTATTCTTGAACTCTAAGGATGAAACTCCACAATTGGTGATTGATCATGTAAAGCTGATTGAGTTAGATTCAAATCTACTTGTCCGGGCAATCAGATCAGATAATGGAACAGAATTCAAGAATGAAATTCTGAATAGCTTCTGCTCAGACAAAGGGATAACAAGACAATTCTCAGCACCAAGAACTCCGCAACAGAATGGAGTAGTAAAAAGGAAGAATCGAACCTTGATTGAAGCTGCAAGAACAATGTTAAGTGAATCAAGGTTGCCTCTCTACTTCTGGGCTGAAGCAGTAAACACAGCTTGTTATTATACCCAAAATCGAACCTTAATCAACAAGGATCATATGAAGACACCTTATGAACTAATGGCTGGCAAGAAACCTACACTCAAATACTTTCATGTATTTGGAGCCAAATGTTTTGCGCTAAAAGATGGAGATGAACATCATGGCAAATTCGAGGCCAAGGCACATGAAGCAATTTTTGTCGGCTACTCAAAAAGAGCATATATGGTGTATATAATTGATCAGCACCAAGTAAAAGAAAGTGTCAACGTATCATTTGACGACACTAAACTCCCGAGCATCCAAACTGAAGATCCTTCTGAGTCATTAAAATTTGATAATCATCCAGACTCAGATTCGGATAATGAAGAAGAGCCTGAGGTTGCAGCAGGAAATGATGATGGCAACAATGATGGTAATGATCCAGGTAATAGTGGTGGAAACAATGGAAACACTAGAGATTCTACTAATACCAGTGGTGGATCAACAAGTCAACCTGGCAGCAACTCAGGGGGAGCAGATGGATCTACTGGTAAAACACAACATCACAATGTATTTCAAGGCGAATCATCAAGATCAAACCTACCAAGGGAAAGGATATGGAGCAAAGATCATCCCTTTGAATTGATCATAGGTGATACAGATGTTGGGGTTAGAACCAGAAGTGCAACTTTAAATGAATGTTTATTTTCTGTTTTTCTATCTCAAGAAGAACCAAAGAAAATTGAAGATGCTCTAACTGATCCAGATTGGGTTCTTGCCATGCAAGAAGAACTCAATCAGTTCAAAAGGTAAGAAGTGTGGACACTAGTACCCAGGCCAAAAGACAGATCTGTAATTGGCACCAAATGGGTATACGGGAACAAGTTAGACTGTGATGGCATTGTTACAAGGAACAAGGCTAGACTGGTTGCTAAGGGTTACTCCTAGGAAGAGGGAATTGATTATGATGAGACCTACGCACTAGTTGCAAGACTTGAAGCCATCCGAATATTTCTAGCATTCGCAGCACATTCCAATTTTAAAGTTTATCAAATGAATATGAAGAGTGCATTCCTGAATGGAGAGTTAGAAGAGGAAGTATATGTGAAGCAGCCCCCTGGCTTCCAAAATCCAGAGTTTGCTGATTTTGTATATTTCTTATTCAAAGCCCTCTACGGACTCAAGCAAGCACCGAGGACATGGTATGACACTCTCTCTATATTTTTACTTGAAAACGGTTTCAATAGAGGTGTCATAGATAAAACTCTCTTTTACAAATTACATAATAAAGATATGATATTTGTCCAAGTTTATGTTGACGATATTATATTTGGTTCTACTAACGAAATCTTGTGCAAGAAATTTGCTAAGTTAATGCAGAGTAGGTATGAGATGAGCATGATGGGTGAGCTGTCATTCTTCCTTGGTCTGCAAGTGAAGCAGATGGAAGATGGGATTTTTATTTTCCAATCAAAGTACGTAAGGGATCTTCTAAGGAAATACAATCTAGAAGATTCTACACCGGTAAAAACCCCTATACCAACAGCCACAAAGCTTGACAAAGATGAAACTGGTAAGAAAGTTGACATCACAAGCTACAGAGGTATGATAGGCTCATTATTATATCTAACTGCTAGTAGACCCGATATAATGTTTGTGACATGCTTATGTGCAAGGTTTCAATCTGATCCTAGGGAATCTCATCTTATAGCTGTTAAAAGAATTTTTAGATATCTGAAGGGTACACCGAATCTTGGAATTTGGTACTGTTGGAGATTACGAAGCTGTATGAATAGTAATCGTGATAACTCAACACTAGAACAGGACAAGTAAATAATATTATGCTTACACAGAAATTAGCAAGAATTGAAGACAAGGCAAATACAGCGAATCAAGACATTAGAAGAAGTTTTGAAGTCTACTACAGGTCACTGAAAGAAGTTCATTTATATGTTCATGCCTCAGTGGAGAATAATGTTTAAAGACTTTCAGGGTTTCAGAAGTGTTGAAGATTTAGTATAGCAGTGCCACTAAAAGTTTTCAGTGTAACAATATTGATTGAAGATAGACAGTGTTTGAAGCATAGGAATCTAGAAGGGTGAAGACAAAGGTTAAAGAAGACAGTTGCAGTCTTGAACAAGATTGTAGTAATGAAGACGTTGTCGAAGTACCAGAAAAGATTGCAGTGAAATGACAATGTCTATCAACAGTTAGTGTTTGAAGCAATGCAACAGTCCAGGGTTAGTCAGCTGAAACAGAAAAGAAATCAAGGGAATTTAATTCAGTGTTAGTCGTTTGTGAACCAGACCAGTGCACTAAGCGTCAACACAACAAGAAGAGAATTACCTTGATTAATCAAAAGAAAATTAGTTGATCAAGCCAAGCCAAAAGAGTGAAAACCAAGTGGTAAATACTTCAAGCATCTCAAGAATATGTTAAGGCAAGTATTACTACAAATGGTGGCATTAATACTCTTGAAGCAATGGAGAGGCGCAACATACATTTCCAAGGCGCAAGAAAAGTTTAAGGCAAAGTTAGTGGCGCCTACACAGGGCAATGAGAGTGTAGGCGCAACTAAATTTCCAAGGCGCAGGAAATGCTGGACTTAGAATCTAAGGCATAAGTGGCGCCTATACAAGGGAAGCAGTGTATAGGCGCAACAATACTTGTCCCAGGCGCATCAAAACTAAGTAAACTTGTTTGTGGCGCCTATACAGTGTGTATAGAGTGTAGGGGCAACAAACAAGTCAAGGCACAGGAAATTCAAGATTCTAAGGCAGTAGTGGCGCCAACACAGTGTAACAAGAGTAGAGGCGCAACAAAGCTGTTGAAGATTATTCTAAGTCATTTAGTGGCGCCTATACAGGGAAACCACTGTATAGGAGCAACTAACTATGATATACAGGCAGCTAAATTGTTTCCAAGGCATTAGTGGCACCTGTACAGGGAAGCCAATGTACAGGCGCAACTAACATGAAGTTGGAGGCGCAACATAGCTTCAAGTGGCGCCTACACACTGCATTCACTCTACAGGCGCAACATGGGACTTAGCATTGAGAAGCAAATCAATTTAATTGATTTGGAAAGTCTACACTGTATTAAATAAAATGACTTGTTCATTTTATTTTAATATGGTTGGTGGAGACACAGCCAACCAAAAAGAGAGACAGTGAGATATTTAGAAGCCGGAGAAGAAGATGTCACAGTGCCATATCCTTACCTTCTTCACTGGGTTTTATAATCTAGCCGGTTAATCATGTCACAAATATTTAGGGCTATTGTAAAACACTCACTATGAGCTTAATTCCAGTTAGTACAAAACACAATCATATATTGTATAGGGATTAAGCTTTATCTCTTTGTAAAAGCAAAGAACGAATCAGTTCTTTGGAAGCCAGTTATTAATTTAACTGGGTGTAGCAAAACCTCAAGGATTAATACGAAAGTACTATTCCCCGAAACCTGTCTCACATTTAATTACTTGCTAAGTTTCTAAGATCTATATTGTTCATTCATAATCATAGAAAATTAGTAAGCCAGCCTCCTAAACACCTAAACACTCCTGAACACGAACCCACTGACCGAACTCTAAATTACATATCCGCAAAAGATTCGAAAGAATTTATTAATTTAGTGAGTATCGTATTCAACCCCCCCCCTTCTACGATACTTTCGGGACATAACAATTGGTATCAGAGAAGACTGATTGAAGTTAAAAATCAAGATCCCTATCTCAGTGAAACTCACCATGCCGAAGCTGTGTGGACTCAGAATGGAGGCCGTGTTAAATAAATTTAATTTTAAAACTTTTTAAATTAAATTTATTTTATAAACTTTTATAAAATTTATTTTGTAAACTTTTATTAGTTTATGTTATAAATTTTAACTAGTTTATTTTATAAATTTTAGATAAAATTTATTTTATAAACTTTTATAAAATTTGTTTAACAAACTTTTATTAGTTGATATTATAAATTTTAATTAGTTTATTTTATAAATTTTAGATAAAATTTATTTTATAAAATTTTATAAAATTTGTTTAACAAACTTTTATTAGTTGATATTATAAATTTTAATTAGTTTATCTCATAAATTTTAAATAAAATTTATTTTGTAAACTCTTATAAAGTTTATCTTATAAACTTTTATTAGTTTGGTTTATAAATTTTAATTAGTTTATCTCATGAATTTTAAATAAAATTTATTTTGTAAACTCTTATAAAATTTATCTTATAAACTTTTATTAGTTTGGTTTATAAATTTTAATTAGTTTATTTCATAAATTTTAGATAAAATTTATTTTATGAACTCCTATGAAATTTATCTTATAAACTTTTAATAAGTTTGTGTTATAAATTTTAATTAGTTTATTTTATAAATTTTAAATATTAAAGTTTATCATTTAAATTTATTAAAACATTATACGGCTCATCTTTCAAAGGAAGCAGTTATACGCGGTTATTAATTTGAAGGTGCTCAAGAGTTAGTAGATGAAGATTTTTCTGGGTATTTGAAGACAACAAAGATTGACTGAAGATCTGGTTGATTCGAGTTGTATTTTATGGATGAAAAATCTTGGAGGTTAAAAGTAGTGAAGGAGAACAAACTGGACTACCTGGCATCTCTGTGCAAGGGTTGAAGTTTTCTTTCTACAGGGAGATTATAGGAAGTTCGTGCTAACACTGCAGATCACCTGGTAAACAGTGTTACAGCCATAGGGATTATAAGGATATAACCACATTATCTTTAGAAGATCTATATGTTGTGCTGAAGGCCTATAAACTAGAACAAGAGCTGAAGAAGTTAATATTTGGTAAAGCAGAAGTTGTTAGCATATCCACTGTATTTGTGACCCAGGAACCAAGTTAATTGAAGTCAAGGTTGAGAACCTCTGAACAGAAGTGAATTGATCCTAGAAGCTGGATTGAAGATGTTGAAGCTCGAGGTAGTGGTCAAGGTGTTTGATGTAAATTTGACACTTTGGAATAACCTGAGATCTGGACGACTAGTCAAGCCTGCAGGACAACTGGAAGTTCAGTGACGTCAGATTCAGATGGAATCCCAATTCTATATCTAAGGTCTTTACCTATAGATTCCATTAAAGAGATTTTCAAGATCAGTTCAAGAGGCGGTTGCAAGACAGAGATGGTTTTAATTTGGCAGACAAGTTTGGGTTTGTTACTGTTGGGTCCCGGAAGTATCGTAGAAGGGGGGTTGAATGCGATACTGACAATAATTTAAAATTCTTTTCAGAATTTACGGAATTAAATTATTGCTTAAGCTGAGGGTTTGAGTCCTTATAGGGTTTGGGAGGCTGACTTACTAGCTTTCTATTTTTAGGATTAAAAATTTAAGATATAGAAAATTAGCAAGTAAGTACACAAGATTCAAGTTAAATATATATATTAAACTTGAAAGGGTGTTACAACATTCGGTAGAATAAACTTTAATTACTAGAACAAATTTGACATGAATTCTTCTACTTAAGGAATTAAAACCAAACTAGCACAGAAAGTTTGTGAATATAACTTTGCAGACAAATTGCTGAATTTGTAAGTTTTTCTACTTTTGAAAAATGAAGCAAAAGCCTCATATTTATAGAGGTTGAAAAGGCTTTGTATGACCTTTATCAATATGACTTAATTTAATGAAAATAAGCCTTGTATGACATTTTTTAACACTTGTATGACTTTCTCAAAGCTGGGTATGACTTCTGAATGGTCGGTATGACTTTTTTTATTAATTAAAAAATCGGTATAACTTTTTAATATAATAAAAAAAACACTCGGTATGACCTTTTCTTCAGAAAATTCGGTATGACCTTTTAATCTTCAGCTCTAGCATGACCTTTTGAAAAGTTGCTCGGTATGACTTTTAATACAGATTCTCGGTATGACATTTTTTAACAAGCTTGGTATGACTTTTTATAATAGAAGGTCGGTATGACTTTTAATTATAAAAAGCTCGGTATGACTTTTCTTTTAAATAGAAATTCGGTATGACTTTCTTTTAAACAGAATTTCGGTATGACTTTTAATAAATTCTTTTAGACTTTATTAAAAGTCATACCAAGTCATATCTTTTATAATAAATTAATTCTACTTAATTTAATTAAATAATTTATAAATTAAATTAATTCAGCTTGAATTAATTTAATTAAATAAATTAAATAATTAATTAACATTTGATAGTAGAATTAAAATACTATCTCGACTTGTATAACCTTTTTGTTAGCTCCGATATCTTTCCGCCTTTCCTCTGTCTTTTGTCTAACCACTTGAACTTTTTGATGACGAATCTTCACCGACATTGTTGACACCCTGTGCACTGGTCTGGTTCACGGATGACTAACTACAATGTTGATTCTCATTTCTGCTGTAGTGGTCTTTGTGTCTTGTCTTGTCCTGTCTTGGCTTCTTCTTGTTCTTCCTCTATATTCAATATTTATTATTTACTTCGCTTTCTTATCTGAGTTGAGTTGTCATCTACTTATTACAAATAGGACTAGTCATATGACTTTCAATCTCCCCCTATTTGTTGTTAAACATTTAACACACAAATTCCTAGAGGATAACTCAACTAACAACTAAGAAAAAAATATGACATTTAAGAACTGTAAATAATAAATTGTTTTCTAGATCATATAATAAATTTCCAGATTTCAATTATGAAAGATAAATATAAGATAGATGTTCCTCTAAACTGAACATATTTAACAAAGTTCTATCTTGACTTACCTATCATTACCAGCTTCAAAAGTATCAACTTCACCTTCTTATAGAGTTTAACTTTTCTGACCAGGTGTCATTGGTACATCTTCAGTGGCTGGTTTCTCTGGATCAGATTCTGGATTTTCATATTTCTTGAGTGAACTTAGAAATGAAAGATGAAAGACAAATCTTCAAGTTAAGTCATCTTCATTTCTCAGACTCATCACTACTCCCCCTTAGGATGGCAGGGATGAAGTCTTGTTCTCTTCTTACCATTTCTCCTCTGTTTCTCCAACTTCTGTCTTCACTTCTCTCCCAAGGTGAATTCATTCCCCCCTTACGTGAATTATCCAACCATTTTAAAAGAGGTAACAACAGACATGACATACATACAGCATTAAACCATGGCAGATATAAAAAATGCAAACTATGACATGTTATGCATTTTAGAAAATTCGGTTAATTCCTATATTCAAGAATATTCTAAAATCAAATGGAATAGAAGAATTAATAAATAATCATTAATTTTTTCCAATCCAAGCATGTTGTTATATACTCCCTTTTCTTGTTCAACAATTCTCCCCCTATTTGGATCTTGTTCAACAATTGAGTAATCCTCTTCTGGTAAAAGTCTTAGTCTTTGTTCAACAATTCTCCCCTTTGGATCTTTGTTTAACACTTCTCCCCTTTGGATATACACTTCTCCCCCTTAGTTGAGTAATCCTCTTCAGAAGAAATTTCCTCCCCCTTAGTTGAGTAACATTAGAAAACTGTGACAGAGAATTGGGAATGGGATTTGGTAGTTGTGCTAGTGTGTGATTTTTCTTTGTGTTTCTGACAAGTGTTTCGCTCATATACTCTCTAAGTGTTTCACTCATAGAATATATATTTTCATTCTTTCTCACTTGTGTTTCACTCTTTTCTCACAACACTATATGTCTCTCAGTACGAATGACACGGTCTTTTGTACCTGCAAGAAAGATCATCATAGCCCCTTCAAGAGAGGTCACTGGTGGTGCAATGGGGTTTCGCAAATCCCCGTCCTCAATTGAATCCATTAAAATATTTGATTTTGAAAACTGAATTGCTTCAGGAATAGATTCAATGAGTTGCTGATCATCTAAGATGATCTATTCCGTTAGGAATCCAGATATGTTCCATCTGGGGAGGGAGACAAGGATCTAAAATGTAGCACATGATCCAAGTTTCCTCCTGACGTCTGTGAAGGCATGTTGATTCAGTCAGAATCATCAATCATCCTTCCTTCCTTGATATGGAAGTTTAGAATAATTGCTTCCGTCAATTCATCCTTAGTGTGTGACAATCCTTACAGTGCATTTGAATATTACATTTATGGTTTGCAGTGTTTGAGAGTGTCCAGATGAAGTTGACTCTTTACAAATGGCCTTGGCTGACAGGCCGAATTCAATAAACTCATCATGTTAAGATGACGAACCTAGTAACAGTTTTGCCATTTGCAAATCTATACCCTTTTGGGAGGATATAAATTAGTTAGCAGTTGCCTTGGTTTCAATTTCACATTCTAACTAGAGGCAGAGCTGCTGGAACACTCATAGATACTTCTCTTTTCTAGTGCACCAGAGGCACTTACTCTCTCACCCTCTTTAGTTGATGTAACTTTTCTTTTCAGGGGTTTAGTAGATGAAGTTGTATCTGTTTGAGTGTTTGGTTCTATGATCTGTGTTAGAGATTGTAGGTTTTCAATCCCTTGATCTTGTCCTATAGCCACTGAGGGCTCAATATATCAATTGTATATATTTGTGATATCAATTGATTAGAGAATATATCAAGATCGAGATTACCTGCTTTACCTCGAGTCGAATGCTCTTGTTCGGCAAGTATTACCAAAAATCAAAAACTCCTCAAAAAAATTTGACAATAAAAGTATGTTGAAAAGTTTGTGATTTAGAACACAGATATGCTTTTATTATTAGTGATTTTCAGATAAACAACATATATATTATCACTAACAACAAAAATCATAATTAATTGCAATGAAACAATAACAAACTATCAATTCATGATAATTAATAATAATTTCAAAAAGCAAGTAATTATGCTCCTAATATCTCATCGTATTAAAATTATGAAACTAATAAATATTTAATTGCTTCAAATCATAATTTTAATAAGATAAAATACTCTTGCTAAATACTAAATAATCATAGAAATGAAAATTAGTATTTAACTTCATACACTATAGCTTAATAATTGTTACTCAAGCATATGACAATTATACTCATAACAATTATCAGTGATATAGGTAAGCTCGAGAAAGTAGATGTAAAGAAATTCACAAGTTCTTTAAATATTGACATTTAATACTTATGATTCTTGGAACAATTTCTCGTAGACAAAAATAATTTTTTTTAAAAATGAAATAAAAATAACACACAAAAAATATGCCAATTTTATAGGAAAAATAAAAATAAACTTACACACATATATATATATATATATAAATAAAGATACTAAAAGTTTGAAAACAAAAACAATATGTACCAATTGAAAACAAACAAAAATTTATCATTTAAAGGCATGATACGAAATTTTCTTTAAGATACATATTCCTTAATAAAACGCGGGAAAGTTGTATCTGAGAAGAAAGTTTCTATCACTTATGAATTTCCTATAAGACAAACTTCCCATAATATAATGCGGGAATTTGTACCAAAGAAGAAATTTATCACTCTTAAGGAATTTATAAAAAATATATATTATGAATTTCCTATAAGGCAAACTTCCCATAATAAAATGCGGGAATTTATATCAAAGAAGAAATTCAACTCTCTTAAGGAATTTATAAACAATATATTTACAGTAAAGATGCTAATTAAATAAAACTGTACAAAAATAAAATTTAGGAAATATTTCTAAGTGTATAAAATATTGAGAATTTTATACACATATATATAAAATACTACCACTTTTTCCAATATTAGTGTTTTTGAAATATGCATTGATTACTTAAATCAGTAATTCTAAATAATTTCACTAATATTAAAAGTATCAAAATTATTTGTAACAAATATTAAAAGTATCAGAGCAAAATATTAAAGCAATTAAGCAAGACATCATTGACTAATACTCATCAAATATTTATCATACAAATAATTATGCTGCATATTATTTTAATTCATTTAAATTATGAGACTGATATGACATCGAATTGTCTAACATCATAATTTAAATCAATTAAGATAATATACAAACTTATGCTAGAACACCTAGTTACCACATATGCATATAACATTGTAAACATGATAATTAAAGTAGTAGCAATAAGCACGAGGTACTGAATTTCAGATAAATTCACAAGTCCTTTAAATATGGAAAATTTAATATTTGTGAACTCATTTAAGAATTCTTTGCAGATGAGATTTCCAACAAATATGCACATAAATAATATCTCAACTTTACTAACCAACTTAGACAAAATGAATTTATCAAGTTGTTTTAGCAAATGTCTGCAAGTAATTCTACTAAGGACTACTCTCGAAATAAATGATACATGATGTCCATGCACTTATTCCGTGAGTGGTGTAGAGATTATCCAGCAGAGTTGATGGAGTTGGCAGCTTCTATAGGAATTACTTCCCTGTCTTTCTTATAACCTGCATCGTCTATATCTATATAGCCAATTAGGTTAAACCTAGTATCTTTAGGGTACCTGATTCTAAGAATTGGTAATCCCTTAAGATATCTAACAATTCATATCTTAGCTATAAGATAAGATTCTCTAGTATCCACTTGGAAACTTGCACATAGGCATATTGAGAATAAAATATATGGTCTTTATGCACTTGAATAAGTAATGAGCTGATCATACCTCTGTAGCTTGTCACTTCAGTTATATACCTGATTTGCCCTGATCAAGCTTAGTGGTTTGTTGGCAAGAAGTCTTGGCAAATCTAGAATCTTTCATATTTCACATTTTCAAAAGATCCTTGACTTAAAAGAATCGCAACTCTTCCAACATGCTCTTCTTGTACCTACTCTGCATGAACTTAGCAAAAGATCTATTGCCAAATTTACGTTAGTAGACCCACATATAATATAATCATGGTATACTTGCACTAATATTACATTGTGTGGGTGCCTTGTACACCAACTTCAACTTCTAACTTCACCATTCAGGAGTGCATTTGTTCACATTCGTCTGATAGATATTCATGTTTGAATGCTCAACAGGTGCTAGGAATATTACTGTTAGGTCATCTACTTGTTCAGCCCTAATAGTATCAAGTCTCGTCTCTGGTGCTTGTAGTTAGATCTTGAAAGTCCCGAAGATTCTGTTTCCATCATCATCGATACCTTCTGCTTGATAGTAACCTGTAGCAACCAGTTTGGCTTTGTCCCTCATAACAATGCCAAAAATCATCCAGTCTCTGAAAACCCTTACAGTACCAATTGCAACTTTGTATTGTGGCTTGGGTTCCAGATTCAGTAGATTCTGCCTTCGAACTGATTGAGATCATCTTGCATTGCAATCACTCAATCTGGATCAATCAGTGCTTCTTCAATCTTCTTTAGGATTCTAACTGTTTAACAATTGTTCTTTCCCGAAGAGTAACCATTTACTTTGCATAGCACTTCTAGTCTTTACTCTAGTATCCGGATCACTAAGAACTAAACTCCAGGAATGACTTTAACTTCAAACCCTTTGTCTCGACAGATATATTCTTAATGTATTCCTTTGATCTTTATTATGTTGAGTACGACTAGTAGATCCTTCTTTTATTTGCTCCCCCTGAGTTACTGCTAGGATGTATTGAAGATCCTTCACCTTGTTGAGTGGATTCTGTTAAAGTCCATGAGTTGTGTAGATTCACTACCATTTCTACTACTAGGATCTGAATAATCATCATTAACATTGATTCCTTCTGCAACCTCAGTTTTATCATCAATATCTGAATATGACTCTGACAAGATGTCAAACTTCAAAAATTCAGAATAGACTTTCACTTGAATGCTTGGGAGCTTCTTGAATAGTGTAACATAACCCTGATCTTGTCTTGCTACTTTTAGCCTCATATGTTTCTTCAGTTGTGACCTCTAACGATTCTTAAATCCGTTTTGTATAAGTACAAAAACTAGAATGATCAGTAGAGTTAGAAAAAAGATTCTTCAGAGTTCCCCACTAATAAATCTATCCTTTCTTTACATTTGAGCAGTTTGTGGAACTGTAACATAAACGATCTTCGCATCCACAATAAAATCCAAACGCTCCGGAATAAACCTACTATTACGAAATGACCACTTTCCTCGAAACCAGGCCATATGCTCTGCAAATTAATTCTGAGCCAAAATGAAGAATTTTCCAACTACAAACCCTTTTGGAAAATTGGACCAAGTTTTAATATCTTTAGATTATAAATTAAATCTATATAAATTTAACTAATAAATTTACTGAAATTAAATTTATAAAATAAATTTATTTAAATTAAGTTTATAAAATAAACTTTTTAAAGTTCAAATAATAAACTAATTTAAATTAAATTTATAAAATAAATTTATTTAAATAAATTTATAAAATAAATTTATCTAAATTCGTGTTCATAAAATAAATTTATTTAAATAAATTTAAATAATAAAAATAAATCTATTTAAATTTAAAGAATAAATTTATTTAATTTAAATTTATAAAATAAACTTATTTAAATTAAGTTTATAAAATAAATTTTTTCAAGTTTAAATAATAAACTCATTTAAATTAAATTTATGAAATAAATTTATTTTCAATAAAATTTATAAAATAAATTTATTTAAATTTAAATTTATAAAATAAAATTATTTAAACAAATTTAAATTATAAAAGTAAATCTATTTAAATTTATGGAATAAATTTATTTAATCTAAATTTATAAAATAAACTTATTTAAATTAAGTTTATAAAATAAACTTTTTCAAGTTTAAATAATAAACTCATTTAAATTAAATTTACGAAATAAATTTATTTTAAATAAAATTTATAAAATAAATTTATTTAAATTTAAATTTATAAAATAAAATTATTTAAAAAAATTTAAATTATAAAAGTAAATCTATTTAAATTTATGGAATAAATTTATTTAATCTAAATTTATAAAATAAACTTATTTAAATTAAGTTTATAAAATAATTTTTTTCAAGTTTAAATAATAAACTCATTTAAATTAAATTTAAAAAATAAATTTATTTTAAATAAAATTTATAACATAAATTTATCTAAATTTAAATTTATAAACTAAATTTATTTAACAAGGCCTCTAGACATTCAGAGTTCAAACAGCTTCGGTACCCTGATCTTCACTAGACTGCGGATCTTGATTTGTATATCAATCAGCTTGCTCTGATGCCAATTGTTGGGTCCCAGAAGTATCCTAGAAGGGGGGGTTGAATGCGATACTGACAACAATTTAAAATTCTTTTCAGAATTTGCGGACTTACTAGCTTTCTATTTTTAGGATTAAACATTTAAGATATAGAAAATTAGCAAGTAAGTACACAAGATTCAAGTTAAATATATATATATATTAAACTTGAAAGGGTGTTACAACATTCGGTAGAATAAACTTTAATTCCTAGAACAAATTTGACATGAATTGTTCTACTTAAGGAATTAAAACCAAACTAGCACAGAAAGTCTGTGAATATAACTTTGCAGACAAATTGCTGAATTTGTAAGTTTTTCTACTTTTGAAAAATGAAGCAAAAGCCTCATATTTATAGAGGTTGAAAAGGCTTTGTATGACCTTTATCAATATGACTTAATTTAATGAAAATAAGCCTTGTATGACATTTTTTAACACTTGTATGACTTTCTAAAAGCTGGGTATGACTTCTGAATGATCGGTATGACTTTTTTTATTAATTAAAAAATCGGTATGACTTTTTAATATAATAAAAAAAACACTCGGTATGATCTTTTCTTCAGAAAATTCGGTATGACCTTTTAATCTTCAGCTCCAGCATGACCTTTTGAAAAGTTGCTCGGTATGACTTTTAATACAGATTCTCGGTATGACTTTTTTTAACAAGCTTGGTATGACTTTTTATAATAGAAGGTCGGTATGACTTTTTATTATAAAAAGCTCGGTATGACTTTTCTTTTAAATAGAAATTCGGTATGACTTTCTTTTAAACAGAATTTCGGTATGACTTTTAATAAATTCTTTTAGACTTTATTAAAAGTCATACCAAGTCATATCTTTTATAATAAATTAATTCTACTTAATTTAATTAAATAATTTATAAATTAAATTGAATTCAGCTTGAATTAATTTAATTAAATAAATTAAATAATTAATTAACATTTGATAGTCAAATTAAAATACTATCTCGACTTGTATAACCTTTTTGTTAGCTCTGAAATCTTTCCGCCTTTCCTCTGTCTTTTGTCTAACCACTTGAACTTTTTGATGACGAATCTTCACTGACATTGTTGACACCCTGTGCACTGGTCTGGTTCACGGATGACTAACTACAATGTTGATTCTCATTTCTGCTGTAGTGGTCTTTGTGTCTTGTCTTGTCCTGTCTTGGCTTCTTCTTGTTCTTTCTCTATATTCAATATTTATTATTTACTTCGCTTTCTTATCTGAGTTGAGTTGTCATCTACTTATTACAAATAGGACTAGTCATATGACTTTCAGCTACAGAAAATGAAGAAGCCTGTACAAGTAAAAGATGACAGACACTATTTTGGGTTGAAGCAGGAATCTCAAGCATTAGTGAGGATGCAGCAAGAGAAAGCATTTGTTGGTGAAGTTAAATGCAAGGATGATTCTATCAGTGACAGTGATGAACCAAATAGATATCTGGCATCAATGACCAACACTGGAGATGAATCACTAAGCACTTCTCAGGTACACTTTCTAACTAGTATACGTTTATCTAATTCAGTACTGTATGTCTATTAAGTTTTGGAATGTATTATATTCATGACAACATTGTAATAACCCGAAATTTTGACACTTGGGGTTATTAAGATTTTTGGATAAAATTTTTCATTTTTGAATAAATGATTTTATGGATTTATTTTTTTATAAGGTACTTGAGATGTGAGACCGTATTATTAACATACGGGATATTCGAAAATATGCGAATCGGCGTTACGGTAGCATATGCGAACAATATAGGACTTATAATTATTTTTGGTCCAATAAAATAAATTTGAAGACCAGGTGGAAGTCGTGGCAGAATTTGAGAAATGGTGAAGGTGAAAAATATTTATTCGGGGAATTGTTTCGTAAATTCTCGAAACAATTAAAGAGTATTAATTTAATGATTCTAAAATATATTAGAATCATATCATGAGATTTAAAGCTTTTAAAACTTAGGTGGAACGGAAGAAAAGAGTACGATAACGAGAGATTAAGACGTTATCGGGAAATTACGCGACTCCCGCACGAACCTTTTAAAACGCTAGCTTCCACCACAAACGTCCAAAAATAAGAAAAGTCAGCTGAGCTCCCCCATTTCTTGAAGAAAACCGAAGTGGAGAAGGAGAGAAGAAAAATGAAGAAGAAAAGCTCGTAACTTTGGATTGCCATGTCCGTTTTGCGCGTTCTACCACTCAAAACGAAGCTCTTCTCGAGCTCTATACGGAAATGGTAAGCACTCTCCTCACCTCCTATCTTCTCTAGTTCGTTTCTTGGTTTGTATGAACTGATAGTTTCAGATTTTGGAAAAGTTTTGGCTTAGAAATCAAAGATAAATGCATGGGTAGTTAGTATATGTGTTAAATTGATTTTGTATGTAGTTGTTTGAGTTATTGCTTGAGTTTTGGAGATGAGTTTTGATTTTAGTAGAACTGAATAATATTGTTAATGGAGTATAATGATGGTATGTGGTTGTATAAGCCATGGGTAGTTGTGATAAGCATGAAATCTGCACTGCCCTGTTTTGCCGAATACACTGGGAGGTCTGAGCACTGTTTTGTGCAGGGGGTTTAGGATAAATGTGTTCCTTATGTTTTCTAGTTTATTTACGCGCAAACCTTGTGTCGTTTGGATAAACGAGTAAAAAGTTATGAGTGTTTTAGCGAAGGTAGCGCGGAGCAGTGTTTTCTGTGTTCGGTTTTTAGAGTTGTTCAGTTCGTTTTTGGCTTGAATAAAATTATTTTGAGATGAAATTTTTATGAGAGCTTTGCCAGATATCCAATAATATGTCTGCAAAATTTGGTATTAAAATGATTATGTTTCAATTTATTAAAAATGTTTGAGTAAAGGGTGCGCAGTAACGTTTTATGTTTTTGAATTGGTTGTCCTGTTTTGGAGAATTGTTTTGGAAAGGTTAAAGACCTTATTTGATGTGGGTCAAATGATGAAAGTTGTTCATAAATCTATTTAATAGAAGTTTGCAAAGTTTAGTAATTTTTGAGCTTTTATTGAAAGAGTTATGAGTAGTTAAACACTAGCTTGTAAGAATATGAAATTGTGTTGGCTGATTTCTATGGATTGTTGGTAATAATTGGTATATGGGATAATTGTGATTGGGCTTGGGATGTCTTGAGTACATTCCCAAGTAGTAGTGTAAAATATATGGTAGTCGCTTGAGTTTAATTGGATGAGTTTAAAATGAGGTAAACGATGAACGTACAAACAGAACCATGCAAAAAAATTTCTGCCTACCAACTGTTTATAAAACCCGAAGGGTCTACCCTGCCTTGCTTGATGATTTATTTATATGGTTAGATAGATAATGGACTCTAGATCGTTTGCGCGCTAATTTTGCGTCAAACGGAGTTATGAGCTAAAAGTTATGGCCAAAACGTAAAGGAGGGCAGAAAACTCAGCAACTCTGTTTTTACCTAACTTGGAGGATGTGATCATGCTAGTTAAGCTACTCCATAAATCTTGAGCCTTTTATTTTAAATATTAGGCACATATGTGAAGACTTGGAAAGAAGAATTGGGTTAAAAAGACTAAAACCTGATTTATGAAAAATGTTTGAATCCAAGTGGTGCAAATGAAAAGTTAAGGGAAATGCTAATGTTTTAGTCCTAGCTATTCCTTATTATGAAACGACATTTGAGGCTAAACTAGAAAATGAAACCTCAACGCAAGATGTCATGTGATGACATAAGAATGCTATAAGCTAATGGACTTGTTTATTGTGTGTTGTTTGGAAAGGTTAAGGTAGTTATACGAGTATGTTTAATAGAGCGATTAAGATATGCTCGTATAGCTAAGCGTGTTTTATTTCCGATTCGTAGATACTCGGACGAAGCCAGGAAGGAGCTTACTTCCGCGGGAACATACAGGCAAGTTTCCGACTCTATTGTTTTATTCCATATCAGAATATTATTAATTCATGGTGATGCCAATATTTTTGAAATCTTTGACTTAATGATAAGTTCTTCGATTATACATTTTGTTGTGTTAGAACTACTTATCTTATTGTTGTATTGGAAATGCACGTCGACATTTCACCTTGAACTGTCTTGTTCATATATAACTTGATTCTTCTGCTACTCTGAACTTCTCGAAAAGTTAGAGTATGCAAGTATCCGACGCTTTGTCACTTTTATTCTGATGTATGACATAAGCATGCGTAGGTCGTTTAAGATTGTTCTTGTGAGTAGAATGAGATCTTTTCAACCTAGTTTGAGATGCCTCTGAACTTCTTAAAAAGTTAGAGGACGTTTGCTTTCAGTTTTGTATAACTGAATCTGGTGTCGAGTACATCTTTTTTTTTGGTGCTCGATGGTCGACCGGGAGTAGTCTAGCGTGTCTCGACGGTTAGTCGAGGTTTACTGTTTTAAATAATATTTAGTTTATTAAATATTATTTAAAGAATATAGAAAGTATTTAAAGGTTAAGTAAATACTTTCAGGGCGTTTGAAATTATTTAAATATTATTTAATATTGATTAAATATTATTTAAATATTTTGGGATATTTAAAAGTATTTAACTACTGATTAAATACTTTCAATTCATTTTGGTTTATTTAAATATTATTTAATGTTGATTAAATATTATTTAAATATGTTGAATCGTTTAAGATTATTTAAATATTAAATAATCTTGATT
This sequence comes from Oenanthe sinensis, assembly GCA_028671895.1. Taxonomy (NCBI): domain Eukaryota; kingdom Viridiplantae; phylum Streptophyta; class Magnoliopsida; order Apiales; family Apiaceae; genus Oenanthe; species Oenanthe sinensis. The sequence goes on along the minus strand of CM053799.1, from coordinate 27,000,570 downwards.
ATATTGGGATTAAATATTTTAATTTTTTTAAATTCTTTTAATATTTTTCGAGGACTATTCTGGGCCTCCTAAATATTAATAAAATATTTATTTATTCTTTAAAAATATTTTGGAGTTGTCTAAATTTCTTTAAATATTATTTTTCATTAAATAATAAATGGTGAGCGATGACTCAGATATTTTGTATTTATTCTGAGTCGATAACTCCAGGTTCGGGAGCTAACGTCCGGCTCCGATATTCCTCCCAGTTGTATTGGTGCCTTATGGCCCATTGTTTCACTCCAAAAATATAATATTTTGTGGAGTCTATTTTCACTCGTATTAGTGGCTCCCCGGTCGCGTTCTTGAGTCTCCTTGATTCAAGGGTTTCTGTCTTGTTAAATTCGTTGACTGAGAGTCAACCCTGATGTTTCGAGAGTACTCCCACCTCGTTTCGGGAGCCAAGCTATTGTCAGATATTGAAATCTTACAATAGGCCGTTGTTGTTCTGGAAGGTTGCATTAAATTCCTTTCCTTATCTGTTGATTAAAATCCTGTGATGGATTGTTGTGTTGTTCTGGAAGGTTGTATTAAATTCCCTTCCTTATCTGTTGATTAAAATCCTGTGATGGATTGTTGTGTTGTTCTGGAAGGTTGTATTAAATTCCCTTCCTTATCTGTTGATTAAAATCCTGTGATGGATTGTTGTGTTATTCTGGAATGTTGTATTAAATTCCCTTCCTTATCTGTTGATTGAAATCCTATGATGGATTGTTGTTGTTGTGGAAGGTTGTATTAAATTCCCTTCCTTATCTGTTGATGAAATCCTATGATGGATTGTTGTTGTTCTGGAAGGTGGTATTGAATTCCCTTCCTTAACAGTTGATTGAAATCCTAGAGTGGACTGTTGTTATTCTAGAAGGTTTGATTAAATTTCCTTCTAGGTTTGATGATTTTTTTAAAGTATTCATCAGGGACTGGAGTAAAAGTTGCGTAAGAGGTTGGGGACGCACGACCCAGCCGTAATTAAAGGCCCATGGGTTGCCTAGGGTGACGTCCCGATAAGGGGTTGTCCTTCTACTAGTAGAGAAAATGACGAAATGTCGATTGTACATGCGACTGATCATCGAGTACAATAAGGCGTTGAAAAATTCCAGTTAATCCCGTTTCTTCCAATTGGAATTTGACGTTGCACTGTAACGAAAGCCTAGGTGCTGTGTTATCGATAGTGTCAACGGGAATGTAATCCACTCTGAGTTGGTTGGTTGTTTTGAGTACCGTTTATTCGTATATATATCAGTTTCATTGTTCCTACACTATAACGAAAGCCGTGGTGCTAAGTTACTGATAGTGTTAATGGGAATTGATGAACTTCCGTTCATTCTTTTCGCAGTATAATGAACTGCTTGCTTATTGGTACTCAAACTAATGGCACTCGGTGATTGAGGCCATTGTGCTAAGTTATTGATATTGTCAAACTCAATAATCATAAACATAAATTGTTGTATTGCAGTAACGTGAACTGCATTATTGTTGTGAATATCTTCTTGCATCGTGAACCCTGAGTCGTTTATTGTCGAAATATAACTGGTTATATATCTTCAATCAGATTGCTAGTTATGTACTTTATTGTGGAATATCCAGTTGGGATAATTATGGCTATCACCTTTTCCTTGAAATATTCTGATAAATAATTTGCTGAGCATTCTTTGGCTCATTCTTGCTGTTTGTAAATCTTATATCTTGCAGAAAGAGATGACTGTGAATTGTCTACCTCGGGTATTATGTTAAGGAACAGGAAGCTTCGAGCTTGAGCTAGTCAGGTTCCGGACTTCGATAAATGGTGCAAGAGAGACGGGATTCCAGATTAGAATCCTAGACTTGTTGAAAAATATGTAATGTGACAATAGATCTTGGAGTAATGTTTACTTCTAATGTAACATCATGTGGAAGTTATATTAGTAGTGTGAGATCCTGAGGTTACATTGGTTTGTAATAACCGTTATTATTTTAAGTTCGTTCCCTGAGACTATAACTTGAGTTGTGTATTTGGTTTGGGGTCACTGCTTTTATGTTTGGTTATTATAATGGTTAAAGCAGGTGAGTGATGTTATTGTGGTGAAAATTGGACCGTGATGACCCGGATCCCTGACCCCGGATCTGGGGGAGTCACAGAGATGGTATCAGAGCTCTAGGTTATAGTACTCAGGAACGAGAGAGTTAAGGGTTATGTTTGGATAAGATTAATAGAGAGGGAGCTCCTATCGAAGTCATATTCGGGCTATCGGAGGAAGCAGTGATTTATATTATGAGACTAATATACTCATATAAGGATAGTTAGGAAAGATAATAAGAACTTTCCTTACAAGGATGTCGAACACTAGCCGAGGAGACTCATCTGAGTAAGAGGATTTATGATTGAGAATGAGAGCTTGAGAATTATGGAGCACTTATAAAAGAGCCCAGATTTGCTATAAGTGTAGCACAAGGTATGCTAGTACCCCAGGACCGAGGGGAGCATTACTGAGCGAAGAGAACCACTTTATTCTTGGCACAATCGTTAAGATGACCATGTTCAAATTGATGGCATGTCAAATCTTCACCAATCTTTCATCTATTGGTGATAAGCTGAAGAGATAGTCTACATTTCAGTAAACCCTTATTAATGTTATGGAGCGGATGTGATTGATGGTCCATGATATTGACCATTAATATTGTTGTTGACTGACTTGTGGATACTCGAGAGTGGGTATATTTATATATAGTGACTCATAGTTATTTCCCCTTTTGGAATACATTATGTTATAAGTGACCGATGAGATGTTGATGTTTGGGAACTGTGAATGTTTTGGGATTATAATTAAGGTGTTTTTACACCGGGCATAGTCCGACATATGAATAGGTCATGTCCAATTGTCTGTGGAAAATACGTTCCCATTAGTTTAATGAAATTTAGAAATAAGAGGACGTGTAAATGGGATGTTTCAGGGTAAAATGGAGTAGTATGGCTTAAAGGATATGGCCATCTATACATGAGTAATATTGAGGATTCTGTTGAGGATTCTCTAAGAGTAAAAAGTAAAGCCTTAATTTAAATGGTGTATGGTATGCATACAATGTAGAGTCGTAACAAAGAGATGAGATACGCACTTGATATAATTCTTGAATATATTAAGGATGTTGGATTAGAGTAAGCCTTGGGATAGAAGTGACCACCACATTGCAAATACGGTGGTTGGATTTACTAGTATAAATGAGTTGTGGCATAAAGGCTTATATGAAGTTACTTGTTTTAATAGTAGAATTCCGGACTAGAGAGCGGTCTGAGTAGCCATTGATGATCCTAAATTTCTGAAAAGTATTTGGTCGAGGCCTAATAAGGTCGTTGATTCAGCAAGAATTCTTATGAACTTGGTTGAACAAAGAATTCTTTAGCCATAGCTATATCTTGCATTATGCAACTGTTTCCTAAGTTTCTGGAAATTCAGATGTAATTAAAGTTCTAGACCTGAAACAAGAGTGTGTCAGATCATGAATCAAAGTCTTTGGGAATTGTCAAGATTGTCCCAAAAGTAGTGAATTGAGAATAAAGTCACAATGTTGGAAATAATCAACTATGACAGAATATGAAAATGAAGTGGCTACACATATGGAAATACCATGAACTTTTAACAAGGAACCAGAGTTCTACTTCGGGAAGAACAGTGAGCCTGAAATGGGAGAATATGTGAAATGGACAGCAAGAAGCTATAATTGTAAAGTCTAGATGTTATGTTAATGATTGCCCTAAAAGAAGGGATGACATGTTTTAAATATGGAGAGATAAATTGAGAAGGTTCGAATTAAGATTCGAATAAAAAGTACATTACGCTTTGGATGCTAAGTTGTGGGGCACCAGTAATGGATATGAAAAAGGAACTATTCAATAAAGAGAGTAGTTAAAGAATTGGGAAAAATAACCCTTAGTGATATTTTGGGGTTACCACCAATGGAGATCACGTCATTCATCATTGACCTAGTGTTATGAGCAACTTCACCATTGGAGGCATCTTAGAAGATGGCCCCTGGCAGCCTAAGAGGGTTAGTCTCTCAGTTATAAAGACTATTTATTGAAAGTGTTACTAAGAGGTGCACGTGGGTTGTTTATAAAGGAAACGGGCAGCGGCATGAGACTGCGTATACATTGGTGAGAATGGATTAAGTGAATTGGTTAATTTAGCAATCAATATTGGTTATCCATAATATGGATAGACCACTCGAAGAAATTAGTCTACTGGAGAAAATATATTGAGGATAAGTTATCGCTAACTACAGAATTACCTAGATAATATGCCAAGGATGGCATTGAGAACGTGATAAGGACAGTATGAGTCTTTGATGAGGTAGGTTATATTAATGTATGCACCTGTACCTTCCGAGGATTAATTGGAATGTTAAGAAATAATTGGACAAGTTGTCATAATCTCCACATAGGATATCCTGATCGGTCTAAAGGTGGAGGAAGAACCCGAAGGTAAGATATATATATCACTGGAAAATCTTAAGAGAAAAGAGGTTGGATGACAAATCCCATAAGAATGAGTTTGGGTAAAATGAGTTTAAATTGTGAGACATACAGTAAGTGGTGAAGAAAGTTTGAGGAAAGTAAAGGACAAATATGAGTAATTGTCCTAATGTGGTATGTACCAGATGATAAAAGATGAATCTTGTAATTAATAATTACATGTCTTTTGAAGGATTGCTTGTGCACGGAAGCAACATAGTAGAAATAATTTTATATATATCGGAGTAACGGGAGAAACATGAATTAAGGTATCCTAATCATGAATTGGAGGAAACAGCCATAACGGTTGCACTTAACCGGTGGAAACATCACTTGAATGGGTAGAAGCGGAGAAAGTACAAAGACCATAAAAGTCTTAAGGATTTAATTCATTCGGAAAGAATAGAAATGGGACATAAGAAATTTGGGGATTTTGTCAGCAGGTTCCTAAACGAGTAGGGACTGTTGTTTATTGAGTTGTAATGCATTAAGGAATGAAAATTTCAAAATATATTTTCTCTCCCTTTCAAAATCATTTTCTTCTAAATGTTGACTATTTTTCATCCGATTGAGATGAACAATGCATATGGTGTGACTTCTTGTCTGTGTGACAAAAGTCTGGTGGGCAACCACTCGATTATGTAGTATAAGCCATAAAGTACTAAAGACTGGCCATCTTTAGTACAAATATGGTTGTTCTCAGTCATATCTAAATTATTTTCTTTCTCATTTATCATATACATTCGAAAATGAGCTTAGTGATCTACGAATCACTCTGATTGTTTTGTTGCAATGATCTTCATTCAAAAGATCTCTATTAAAATTTTGTATAAGGTTATCTTTTTATAGAAAGTTTGTACATTGGATTTCAAAAATGAGCTGGGGTAGTTACTTACCATGGTGAGAGCTTTTATACGACTCTGGTTACCACTCATATATAGTCATGCCACCTTACGAAGTTAGTGCGAACGAAAGTATTGATCTACTTTGCGTTAAGGGCAAAATTGATGAATGATAGATAGCTGGGGACATGGACCGGTTGACAGACATGGGATACAAGTTTTAGTATGGGAAGCGATTGACGATAACTCAAGGTAGACAAAGTGAATTTGGTGATCAAGCCAGGAATGGCAGAGAGTATGAAGCGAGAGGCTTCGTGTTGCTTAAAGCATTATCGTGGAAAGAAGTAACGAGATTTAGTAAGCAAGAGAACTTAAGCTCGAGGGGTATTGGATCCTTCCAGGTCTCAGAGTATATTAAGGAGGTGTATAAAGACCCTCGACTTTATAAAGAAAGTTTTGAGAAGTGAAACAATAACGCTAATGAGAAGGTCGTACGAAACCAAGAAGGTTGGAGTCTCAACCTAGAAATTAGAAAGCGAGGTGTGAAAATAGTAACCGCGGTTGTTCTCGTATGAATTCCGAGGACGGAATCCTTTTAAGGAGGGGAGACTGTAATAACCCGAAATTTTGACACTTGGGGTTATTAAGATTTTTGGATAAAATTTTTCATTTTTGAATAAATGATTTTATGGATTTATTTTTTCATAAGGTACTTGAGATGTGAGACCGTATTATTAACATACGGGATATTCGAAAATATGCGAATCGGCGTTACGGTAGCATATGCGAACAATATACGACTTATAATTATTTTTGGTCCAACAAAATAAATTTGAAGACCGGGTGGAAGTCGTGGCAGAATTTGAGAAATGGTGAAGGTGAAAAGTATTTATTCGGGGAATTGTTTCGTAAATTCTCGAAACAATTAAAGAGTATTAATTTAATGATTCTAAAATATATTAGAATCATATCATGAGATTTTAAGCTTTTAAAACTTAGGTGGAACGGAAGAAAAGAGTACGATAACGAGAGATTAAGACGTTATCGGGAAATTACGCGACTCCCGCATGAACCTTTTAAAACGCTAGCTTCCACCACACACGTCCAAAAATAAGAAAAGTCAGCTGAGCTCCCCCATTTCTTGAAGAAAACCGAAGTGGAGAAGGAGAGAAGAAAAATGAAGGAGAAAAGCTCGTAACTTTGGATTGCCATGTCCGTTTTGCGCGTTCTACCACTCAAAACGAAGCTCTTCTCGAGCTCTATACGGCAATGGTAAGCACTCTCCTCACCTCCTATCTTCTCTAGTTCGTTTCTTGGTTTGTATGAACTGATAGTTTCAGATTTTGGAAAAGTTTTGGCTTAGAAATCAAAGATAAATGCATGGGTAGTTAGTATATGTGTTAAATTGATTTTGTATGTAGTTGTTTGAGTTATTGCTTGAGTTTTGGAGATGAGTTTTGATTTTAGTAGAACTGAATAATATTGTTAATGGAGTATAATGATAGTATGTGGTTGTATAAGCCATGGGTAGGTGTGATAAGCATGAAATCTGCACTGCCCTGTTTTGCCGAATACACTGGGAGGTCTGAGCACTGTTTTGTGCAGGGGGTTTAGGATAAATGTGTTCCTTATGTTTTCTAGTTTATTTACGCGTAAACCTTGTGTCGTTTGGATAAACGAGTAAAAAGTTATGAGTGTTTTAGCGAAGGTAGCGCGGAGCAGTGTTTTCTGTGTTCGGTTTTTAGAGTTGTTCAGTTCGTTTTTGGCTTGAATAAAATTATTTTGAGATGAAATTTTTATGAGAGCTTTGCCAGATATCCAATAATATGTCTGCAAAATTTGGTATTAAAATGATTATGTTTCAATTTATTAAAAATGTTTGAGTAAAGGGTGCGCAGTAACGTTTTATGTTTTTGAATTGGTTGTCCTGTTTTGGAGAATTGTTTTGGAAAGGTTAAAGACCTTATTTGATGTGGGTCAAATGATGAAAGTTGTTCATAAATCTATTTAATAGAAGTTTGCAAAGTTTAGTAATTTTTGAGCTTTGATTGAAAGAGTTATGAGTAGTTAAACACTAGCTTGTAAGAACATGAAATTGTGTTGGCTGATTTCTATGGATTGTTGGTAATAATTGGTATATGGGATAATTGTGATTGGGCTTGGGATGTCTTGAGTACATTCCCAAGTAGTAGTGTAAAATATATGGTAGTCGCTTGAGTTTAATTGGATGAGTTTAAAATGAGGTAAACGATGAACGTACAAACAGAACCATGCAAAATTTTTTCTGCCTACCAACTGTTCATAAAACCCGAAGGGTCTACCCTGCCTTGCTTGATGATTTATTTATATGGTTAGATAGATAATGGACTCTAGATCGTTTGCGCGCTAATTTTGCGTCAAACGGAGTTATGAGCTAAAAGTTATGGCCAAAACGGTAAAGGAGGGCAGAAAACTCAGCAACTCTGTTTTCACCTAACTTGGAGGATGTGATCATGCTAGTTAAGCTACTCCATAAATCTTGAGCCTTTTATTTTAAATATTAGGCACATATGTGAAGACTTGGAAAGAAGAATTGGGTTAAGAAGACTAAAACCTGATTTATGAAAAATGTTTGAATCCAAGTGGTGCAAATGAAAAGTTAAGGGAAATGCTAATGTTTTAGTCCTAGCTATTCCTTATTATGAAACGACATTTGAGGCTAAACTAGAAAACGAAACCTCAACGCAAGATGTCATGTGATGACATAAGAATGCTATAAGCTAATGGACTTGTTTATTGTGTGTTGTTTGGAAAGGTTAAGGTAGTTATACGAGTATGTTTAATAGAGCGATTAAGATATGCTCGTATAGCTAAGCGTGTTTTGTTTCTGATTCGTAGATACTCGGACGAAGCCAGGAAGGAGCTTACTTCCGCGGGAACATACAGGCAAGTTTCCGACTCTATTGTTTTATTCCATATCAGAATATTATTAATTCATGGTGATGCAAATATTTTTGAAATCTTTGACTTACTGATAAGTTCTTCGATTATACATTTTGTTGTGTTAGAACTACTTATCTTATTGTTGTATTGGAAATGCACGTCGACATTTCACCTTGAACTGTCTTGTTCATATATAACTTGATTCTTCTGCTACTCTGAACTTCTCGAAAAGTTAGAGTATGCAAGTATCCGACGCTTTGTCACTTTTATTCTGATGTATGACATAAGCATGCGTAGGTCGTTTAAGATTGTTCTTGTGAGTAGAATGAGATCTTTTCATCCTAGTTTGAGATGCCTCTGAACTTCTTAAAAAGTTAGAGGACGTTTGCTTTCAGTTTTGTATAACTGAATCTGGTGTCGAGTACATCTTTTTTTTTTGTGCTCGATGGTCGACCGGGAGTAGTCTAGCGTGTCTCGACGGTTAGTCGAGGTTTACTGTTTTAAATAATATTTAGTTTATTAAATATTATTTAAAGAATATAGAAAGTATTTAAAGGTTAAGTAAATACTTTCAGGGCGTTTGAAATTATTTAAATATTATTTAATATTGATTAAATATTATTTAAATATTTTGGGATATTTAAGAGTATTTAACTACTGATTAAATACTTTCAATTCGTTTTGGTTTATTTAAATATTATTTAATGTTGATTAAATATTATTTAAATATGTTGAATCTTTTAAGATTATTTAAATATTAAATAATCTTGATTATATTGGGATTAAATATTTTAATTCTTTTAAATTCTTTTAATATTTTTCGAGGACTATTCTGGGCCTCCTAAATATTAATAAAATATTTATTTATTCTTTAAAAATATTCTGGAATTGTCTAAATTTCTTTAAATATTATTTTTCATTAAATAATAAATGGTGAGCGATGACTCAGATATTTTGTATTTATTCTGAGTCGATAACTCCAGGTTCGGGAGGTAACGTCCGGCTCCGATATTCCTCCCAGTTGTATTGGTGCCTTATGGCCCATTGTTTCACTCCAAAAATGTAATATTTTGTGGAGTCTATTTTCACTCGTATTAGTGGCTCCCCGGTCGCGTTCTTGAGTCTCCTTGATTCAAGGGTTTCTGTCTTGTTAAATTCGTTGACTGAGAGTCAACCCAGATGTTTCGAGAGTACTCCCACCTCGTTTCGGGAGCCAAGCTATTGTCAGATATTGAAATCTTACAATAGGTCGTTGTTGTTCTGGAAGGTTGCATTAAATTCCCTTCCTTATCTGTTGATTAAAATCCTGTGATGGATTGTTGTGTTGTTCTGGAAGGTTGTATTAAATTCCCTTCCTTATCTGTTGATTAAAATCCTGTGATGGATTGTTGTGTTGTTCTGGAAGGTTGTATTAAATTCTCTTCCTTATCTGTTGATTAAAATCCTGTGATGGATTGTTGTGTTATTCTGGAAGGTTGTATTAAATTCCCTTCCTTATCTGTTGATTGAAATCCTATGATGGATTGTTGTTGTTGTGGAAGGTTGTATTAAATTCCCTTCCTTATCTGTTGATGAAATCCTATGCTGGATTGTTGTTGTTCTGGAAGGTGGTATTGAATTCCCTTCCTTAACAGTTGATTGAAATCCTAGAGTGGATTGTTGTTATTGTAGAAGGTTTGATTAAATTTCCTTCTAGGTTTGATGATTTTTTTAAAGTATTCATCAGGGACTGGAGTAAAAGTTGCGTAAGAGGTCGGGGACGCACGACCCAACCGTAATTAAAGGCCCATGAGTTGCCTAGGGTGACGTCCCGATAAGGGGTTGTCCTTCTACTAGTAGAGAAAATGACGAAATGTCGATTGTACATGCGACTGATCATCGAGTACAATAAGGCGTTGAAAAATCTCCAGTTTATTCCCGTTTCTTCCAATTGGAATTTGACGTTGCACTGTAACGAAAGCCTAGGTGCTGTGTTACCGATAGTGTCAACGGGAATGTAATCCACTCTGAGTTGGTTGGTTGTTTTGAGTACCATTTATTCGTATATATATCAGTTTCATTGTTCCTACACTATAACGAAAGCCGTGGTGCTAATTTACTGATAGTGTTAATGGGAATTGATGAACTTCCGTTCATTCTTTTCGCAGTATAATGAACTGCTTGCTTATTGGTACTCAAACTAATGGCACTCGGTGATTGAGGCCATTGTGCTAAGTTATTGATATTGTCAAACTCAATAATCATAAACTTAAATTGTTGTATTGCAGTAACGTGAACTGCATTATTGTTGTGAATATTTTCTTGCATCGTGAACCCTGAGTCGTTTATTGTCGAAATATAACTGGTTATACATCTTCAATCAGATTGCTAGTTATGTATTTTATTGTGGAATATCCAGTTGGGATAATTATGGCTATCACCTTTTCCTTGAAATATTCTGATAAATAACTTGCTGAGCATTCTTTGGCTCATTCTTGCTGTTTGTAAATCTTATATCTTGCAGAAAGAGATGACTGTGAATTGTCTACCTCGGGTATTATGTTAAGGAACAGGAAGCTTCGAGCTTGAGCTAGTCAGGTTCCGGACTTCGATAAATGGTGCAAGAGAGACGGGATTCCAGATTAGAATCCTAGACTTGTTGAAAAATATGTAATGTGACAATAGATCTTGGAGTAATGTTTACTTCTAATCTAACATCATGTGGAAGTTATATTAGTAGTGTGAGATCCTGAGGTTACATTGGTTTGTAATAACCGTTATTATTTTAAGTTCGTTCCCTGAGACTATAACTTGAGTTGTGTATTTGGTTTGGGGTCACTGCTTTCATGTTTGGTTATTATAATGGTTAAAGCAGGTGAGTGATGTTATTGTGGTGAAAATTGGACTGTGATGACCCGGATCCCTGACCCCGGATCTGGGGGCGTCATAAACATGTTAGCATCTTAGGACTTAAATGCTTAATTGATTGCTAAGAATAAGATTGAATGCTAGGGTTCATGAGTTTAATTAGTACATTTCATACTCGATTTTATTTACAGTAAAATGAATATCTAGAATTAGATAGGGTGTTCTAGACGGTTAGGTGTATCCCTAAACATTTGCTGGAACTTGATTTAAATCTTCTGTGATTTAATACCTCTGCTAATGTTGTGAAAATTGCTAATAGACAAACAGGTCATAGATCAGATTTTATTTGTTCTTAATGACAAATGACTTGTTAATTGTTTATGTGCTTATTTTCATATGATTTGCTTTTACTCACATAGTTGCACTTAAATGCTATATCAGATCATGCATTCCTTGTTAGGGTTAAATGGTTAAAAGATGGTAGAATTACCTAAGTAGTCAGTAAGTCATGTAGATTCGAAGCATAATCTAAAACTGACTTAGGTAATTAGAGATAGATAAAAATGTTAGACAACGACAGAATGGATTAGAAAGAATTAGTAATTAATTTGTTTGTTCTTCTATCCATGTGCTTTTAGGAAATTAAGTACTGAATTTTCTAATATGCATATTGAAGCTGTTGTTACTTTTGATAATATCTCTAACCCATCAGGACTCAATTAAAGTTGAGCACCAGACTCAATTAAAGTTGAGCACCAAGAAACTTAATCATTTGTGATTGCAGAGTATGTTATGAAAGGCAAAAGTTATGTGACTTCGTGACATTTAATGTTCGAGGCATGTGATTAAGATTAAAGCTCTACTATCACAGTTGATTGAGAAAGCCTACCCAGCGGTAACCTTTGGAGATGACAACAAAGGATGTACAAGGGATTTGGCTATAATTGGATTTGTCATCAGTAGAAGCATCTTTCTTGTGGGAGGACTTAAGCATTTTAAAGAGCACTAGGGAATTCTTTTTCAAGAGTTTTCTGGAAAGGTGTTTGATCTCAATCAAGAAGGTTGGAAGCTCACTCTTCTGAGAGTGAGGAAGTTTGTTCGTAACTGACATGGAATTTGGATGCAAAGGTGAAGTGGACTTTTCAGGAAAGCTTTATCAATGAAGAGTTAGCTATGGCAAAGGAAGCTCTCACACTTGTCAGTCTACAAGGCAATGGATTCTTTGATAAAGAAGAAATTGGTGAGATGACTGCTTCATATGGAATTCTATCCAGAAGGACATTTTGAAGTATGTCACATAGGGAAGTCAATGAAAACATCACACTGAAGAAAAGTCATATGCTTAGTGGTGATTGAAATTGATAACCCTAATTATAAGTTGGTGATGTTCGTGCATTCAACAGACAAAATGTCACAAATGGTGATTGATCAAATAAGGAAGGTCAAGTTAGAAGCAAAGTAAGCTGTGAGAACTTTGAAGTCAGATAATGGAACTGAAATTTCACAAATAAAGTTCTAAATGAAGTCTGCACTGAAAAGGTACTTTGAAGCTGAAGCAATTAACACAGCATGCTGCTTTAATTAACAAGATCGTGAAAAGACATCATTTGAGTTAATGGCCAACCAGAAGCAAACACTGAAGCTCTTTCGTCTGTTTGGAGGGAATTGATTTTCATTGAAGATATATTTGAGTATCTTGACAAGAAGTTAAGGTTCATGGAACAATTCTCCTCGGCTACTCATAAGTGATTAAAAGTCTGAATGTAATGAACAACTACACCAAGCTCCCAGGCATTCAAGTGAACGACTATTCTGAATCTTTGACAAATTCAGATACTGATGTAGAAGCTGAGGTTGCGGAAGGAATTATTGTTTAGCAGCAACTCAGGGGAGCAAATAAAAGAAGGATCTACTAGTCATACTCAACAATGAAGATCAAAGGATTTCATCAAGAACATTTCTGCCAAGACAAAAGGTTTGAAGTCAAGTTCAATCCTGGAGTCTCGTTCTTAGTAATCCGGATTCTTGTGTAGAGGCTAGAAGTGCTAATCGAAATGATCATATATTTTTTGGGACCTAACCATTGGGAAAGAGCAATTGTCAGTAACTAACAATTGGAATCACCCATCATCTGGAATCCCAAAGAATACTGAAGATGCACCAGATTGATCCAGATTGAGTGATTGCAATGCAAAATGATCTCAATCAGTTCGAAGGCAGAAACAACTGAAGCTAGAACCCAGACCACTAAAGTCGAAGCTGAAATTGGTACAGTAAGGGTTTTCAGAAACTAAATGACTATTGGCATTGTTATGAGGGATAAAGCCAAACTGGTTGCTACAGGTTACTTTAAAGTAGAAGGTATTGACGATAATGGAAACAAAATCTTTGGGACTTTCAAGATCAAGCAGTAAGCACCAGTGACGAGACTTGATCCTTAGGGACCCAACAATTAGGACCAAACAAGATGAGGCCCTAATAATAGGATATCCCTAGCACATGTGGAGCATTCAAGCATGAAGATCTATCAGATGAATGTGAACAAGTGCACTCCTGAATGGTGAGCTAGAAGTTGAAGTTGATGTACAACATTTCCTGGACTTTGAAGTAGCAGATCCATTGGAATTTGTATATCATTCTCTTCCCAGGCTTTTCTATGATGAAGGTAAGGATTCAAGCAAACGTCAAGGACATGGTATGACACTCTAACTGATAATTACTTAAAAATATTTTTACATTAGAGTTGTTATACATATATCTCTCTAGAATGCAAGGCACACAAAATGTCACATATATGTGCAAGTATACCTTAATTCTCGATATGCCTATGTGCAAGTTTCCAAGTGGGAATTAGAGAATCTTATCTTATAGCTAAGTTATGAATTGTTAGATATCTTAGGGGATCACCAATTCTTGGAATCTGGAACCCTTAAGATAATAGGTTTAACCTAATTGGCTATATAGATATAGATAATGCAGGTTGTAAGAAAGACAGGGAAGTCATTCCTAGAATCTGTCAATTTCCAGCAACACTGTTGAACTCTTCACACCACTAAAGGAACAAGCTCATGGACACCAGGTATCATTTCCTTTGAGAGTTATCCTTAGTCGAATAACTTGCAGATATTTGCTAAATAACTTGATGAATTTATTTTATCTAAGTTGGTTAGTAAATTTGGGATATTATTTATATGCATATTGGTTGAAAATCCCATCTGCAAGGAATTCTCAAATGAGTTCACAAGTATTACTTTTTCCCTATATAAAGGACTTGTGAATTTATTTTTAAATCCAGATCCTCATACTTTTTGCTATTAGTTTAATTATCATGCTTACATTGTTATATGCATAAGTGGTAGTTAAATTACTTAGCATAAGAAAGAAGCATAATTATTTGTATGTTTAAATATTTGATGAGTATTAGTCAATGATATCTTGCTTAATTGCTCTGATATTTTGCTCTGATATTTTCAAATATTTTATTATAAATAATTGTGATACTTTTGATATTAGTGAAGGTATTTAGAATTTCTATTCTAAATAATTAATACATATTTTAAAACTCACTAATATTGCAAGTTGAAGTATTTTCTAAAGTTATGTGTATAAAATTCTCAATGTTTTATATACTTAGAAAATATTTCTAAAAAATAAGTTTGTTTGCGAGGAGTTGCAATAAGAATCACAAGTATTACTTTTTCCCTATTTAAAGGACTTGTGAATTTCTTTTCAACTATATCCTCGAGCTTACGTATATCATTAATAATTGTTATGAGCATGCTTACAATGTGCAAAGTGACAATTATTAGATATGGCATAGGAAGTTAGATGTTAATATTCAATCCAATGAATATTTTAGTATTTAGCGAATTTATTTTATCTTATTAAAATTATGGATTGAAGCAATTCGATGTTTATTAGTTTCATAATTTTGATTTGATAATATATAAGAAGCATAGTTTCTTGCATTTTGAAATTATTGATAAATATCTCGAAATGATATTTTGTTAATATTTCCGTGCAATTAACTGTGATATTTTTAATATTAGTGATAATACAACATAATGTTTGTTTAAAATCACTAATAATAAAAATATATCAATGCTTATTGTTCTACTAAATAATTGCCATGTTTATTTGATATATATGCATGTGATTGGCAATTGCTTAGTACAACATAAATATTTAATTTATTTTAATTTGTTTAAATCATGATGATATAAAACAATTCAGTGAAATATCTGTTACATGATTTAAGTAAATTAAAATAAATAAGAAGCATAATTATTTGTAGTATAATTATTATCTTTTATTACTTTGTGATAATTGAATAATATTTTATTACAAGATAATTGTGATATATTGATACTAATGGATTTACTTAGTATTTATTTTAAGTAAAAATTGGTTTTTGAAAAAGCCGTTAGTATTAGTATATTTAGTTTTCTTTCTTTAACTGATTCTTGAATGTATTAAAAGAAGTTTTTGTCTATTTCTTCTTCAAAATGTCTTATTCAAAGATACATTCACTTCCTATCGGTTTTAGATAAGAAAACTTCAAAACTCTTTTTCAAAACTTCTTTTTTGAAAATCATTTGATTTACAGTCCTACTTTATTTTCCCAATCCTAGGGTGTGAATCAAACTTTTCTTGAGGATAATCCTTCTTTTATTTCAAAACATTATCCTCTCTCAAAAGCTTGTTTTAAATGTTTTATCTTTAAAAGCTTTTTCTCTCTTTTGAAAATTTGTTTTAACTTCGAGGTACCAATCACTTGTAAAATAATTTGTTTTTAAATACTTGTTTCAATCTATGTTTCACATTGATTCATAGTACCAAAACAGTGATTGTTGCTTTGAAGGCCTAGTACTGTATTATTAAGCATTCATTCACCCCAATTGTCATGTTTTTATTTTAAGTCGGGGATATTATCAGGCAGACGAAAATGATGTAAATCATAATTGCATTATGAGTCGGAAAATCATTGTCTTCTATCTGATAAGGATGTTTTGCAAAACTGATTTCAAAACATACAGTGCTTAGGTTTAATGGAAAAGAGCATTTTGATAGAGATAAAATTTAATAAGAGAGTTGAATTTCTTATTTGGTGTAAATTCCCGCGTTTTATTATGGGAAGTTTGCCTTATAACAAATTCATAAAGGATAGACTTTTTCTCTGATACTCCCGCGTTTTATTATGGGATAAGTATCTTAAAGAAAATTTCTATTGGTGTCGTGCTCTTAAATGATAAATTTTTCGATCTGACAAAACTCTTTTATTAAAAGTGCTTTAATGCAATCCATTACCATTCCTTCTTATATTTTCCCTTCTCCTTGAGATGAAAAATATGTTTTGGAATGTTAAAGTGATTACCTTTTTATCTTATTTAAATTGATTTTATCCGTTTAGCCCACAGTGGCTACAGAAACTGGCCAAGAGGTTGAAAACCCATCAATCTCTTACCCAGGCCTTAATACCAAACACTCATTTCATCCACTTCCATATATTAACCCATGGAGATATAAGGAACATGTTTGTTAGAGGTTGATAAGGGAGAAACTGCACTTGATGTAGCAAATAAGGATGAAGTCGGAAGTGCACCCACAGCTCTACCTCCAGAAAAGTAAAGAAGTATATAACTGAGGTATCTGTAAGCTCATCTGTATCTTCTCAAAAAGATGCAGAGCTGAAAAGGTAATAAAACTGTCTCTGGAATCATTCTCTCAACAGGGTGAGTCCATTGAAATTCGCTCGTCAGCCAGAGCATCTTGTAATGAGTCAAGCACACCACCGGCGCTCACGCTGATGGTAAGCCTAAACAGATAAATTCTAGGAACACATTGCAAGAAGTGCACAGTGTGAGGTATAGGCATGTTAATAAATTCCCGTAATTGGGTTACGAGGGAAACATAGACTCTAATTTGCCATTCATTACATTGTCTACTACGTCGCCCCTCCTGGAAGGAACATTTCCAGATCCTGAAAAGGAATGTCCACCTCCCGTTTACGGAGAAGGTGTGAGGCAACTCCTTGATAGAACAAGGCAGGATTCCCAAAAAGATTTTAAAATCTTGGGATAACCCATCTCAAAGAGGTGAGGCTCCACTAGACAGTGATTTAGCAATTGCAATTGAGTCTGGTGTGAGACAGTGCTTATGCATGAAAGATCAAAAACATCTCTACGAGGCAATTCTCCACTTGATAGTGATTCAGTTCATTTTGATGAATCAGGTGATGAGAATATGAATGAATTGACGGATTTCACTTGCAGGTACAGAAGGCTATATTTGAAATGCAGAGCGAAAGTGAGAGAGAGAAACACTTAAGTGAAAGTGAGGGAGAGATACACTTGAGTGAGAGATAGGGAGAGAAAGAGTGAAACACTTCTAAGTGCTCGACACTTGAGTGTAAGCACCAACAGAACGTAATAGAAGTGAGGAAACCTTAAGTCAAACACTTACCATTGCTACTTGCTACCTCTGAAAGAAAAGTTACTATATTTTTCCCCATCAACGACAAACGAGAACCTTCTTTGGAAGACAAACCATTCAAAAGATGGGCCTTTGGAGGATTCCTCAACTAAGGGGAAGAAGTTATAGTAAGAAAAAAAAGAAGTTAATAAGTCTTATCTTCGTATCCTTCGGAAGACTTAAGAGTTAATATCCTTAGGGTTCGTATCCTGGATTCCTAAAGGGGTTCGTATCCTGGATCCCGGAAGATCCTTGGAGAAAGGGGTTCGTATCTTTGGGAGAAGTTAATATCCTTAGGGGGAGATTTTAGACAAGAAAAAGAAGAAAATCTTATCTTCTGATCCTGGGGGGAAACAACAGAAATATGGGAGATTCAAGAAACTCTATTCTATACTTGAAAGGAGTTGTCAGAAGAGGATTCCTAATCCAAGTGAGAAGAACAGAAAAGAATTGACTATTCCATTGATTTTCTAAAGGGAGAAGAAGAATAAGAAGGAGAATCACATTCGTAGGGGGAGAACATTATTAGAGCTATGTTCGGCATTCTATTAAAGACGTACCCAGGAATAATGATTCTTATGAAGCTCTGTTCATGATAAGTTCTTTAAGTTCAAACTATGAAGGATTTTAAAACGGAGAAAGCTCAAACAGACAGAAATGAAGATCATACAACTTGAACATCAGTTCGAAGTCAGAGGAACAAACATCTTTCGTTTCAGTCACACAAGAAATCTGGAAATGCAATATCTGATCCAGAAAAACTAGTAGCATTATTTACAAGTCTAGGACGATTACTTTTTCTAGGTGTTAGTTGCGTTATCCTCTCTAGGTGATTTGTTTGCTAAAGTTTAACAATCAAATAGGGGGAGATTGTTGGAGATTATGAAGCTGTATGAATAGTAATCGTGATAACTCAACACTAGAACAGGATAAGTAAATAATACTATGCTTACACAGAAATTAGCAAGAATTGAAGACAAGGCAAATACAGCGAATCAAGACATTAGAAGAAGTTTTGAAGTCTACTACAGGTCACTGAAAGAAGTTCATTTATATGTTCATGCCTCAGTGGAGAATAATGTTTAAAGACTTTCAGGGTTTCAGAAGTGTTGAAGATTCAGTATAGCAGTGCCACTAAAAGATTTCAGTGTAACAACATTGATTGAAGATAGACAGTGTTTGAAGCATAGGAATCTAGAAGGGTGAAGACAAAGGTTAAAGAAGATAGCTGCAGTCTTGAACAAGATTGTAGTAATGAAGACGTTGTCGAAGTACAAAAAAAAAATTATAGTGAAATTATAGTGTCTATCAACAGTCAGTGTTTGAAGCAATGCAACAGTCCAGGGTTAGTCAGCTGAAAGAGAAAAAAAATCAAGGGAATTTAATTCAGTGTTAGTCGTTTGTGAACTAGACCAGTGCACTAAGCGTCAGCACAACAAGAAGAGAATTACCTTGATTAATCAGAAGAAAATCAGTTGATCAAGCCAAGACAGAAGAGTGAAAACCAAGTGGTAAATACTTCAAGCATCTCAAGAATATGTTAAGGCAAGTATTACTACAAATGGTGGCATTAATACTCTTGAAGCAATGGAGAGGCGCAACATACATTTCCAAGGCGCAAGAAAAGTTTAAGGCAAAGTTAGTGGCGCCTACACAGGGCAATGAGAGTGTAGGCACAACTAAACTTCTAAGGCGCAGGAAATGCTGGACTTAGAATCTAAGGCATAAGTGGCGCCTATACAGGGGAAGCAGTGTATAGGCGCAACAATACTTGTCCCAGGCGCATCAAAACTAAGTAAACTTGTTTGTGGCGCCTATACAGTGTGTATAGAGTGTAGGCGCAACAAACAAGTCAAGGCACAGGAAATTCAAGATTCTAAGGCAGTAGTGGCGCCAACACAGTGTAACAAGAGTAGAGGCGCAACAAAGCTGTTGAAGATTATTCTAAGTCATTTAGTGGCGCCTATACAGGGAAACCACTGTATAGGCGCAACTAACTATGATATACAGGCAGCTAAATTGTTTCCAAGGCATTAGTGGCGCCTGTACAGGGAAGCCACTGTACAGGCACAACTAACATGAAGTTGGAGGCGCAACATAGCTTCAAGTGGCGCCTACACACTGCATTCACTCTACAGGCGCAACATGGGACTTAGCATTGAGAAGCAAATCAATTTAAGTGATTTGGAAAGCCTACACTATATTAAATAAAATGACTTGTTCATTTTATTTTAATATGGTTGGTGGAGACACAGCCAACCAAAAAGAGAGATAGTGAGATATTTAGAAGCCGGAGAAAAAGATGTCACAGTGCCATATCTTTACCTTCTTCACTGGGTTTTACAATCTAGCCGGTTAATCATGTCACAAATATTTAGGGCTATTGTAAAACACTCACTGTGAGCTTAATTCCAGTTAGTACAAAACACAGTCATATATTGTATAGGGATTAAGCTTTATGTCTTTGTAGAAGCAAATAACGAATCAGTTCTTTGGAAGCCAGTTATTAATTTAACTGGGTGTAGCAAAACCTCAGGGATTAATACGAAAATACTATTCCCCGAAACCTGTCTCACATTTAATTACTTGCTAATTTTCTAGATCTATATTGTTCATTCATAATCACAGAAAATTAGTAAGCCAGCCTCCTGAACACCTAAACACTCCTGAACACGAACCCACTGACCGAACTCTAAATTACATATTCGCAAAAGATTCGAAAGAATTTTTTAATTTAGTGAGTATCGTATTCAACCTCCCCTTCTACGATACTTTCGGGACCTAACAGATACCCTAAAGATATAGGTTTTAAACTAATAGGCTATACAGATTCAGATTATGCAGGATGCAGGATGGACAGGAAAAGTACTTCTGGAAGCTGTCAGTTTCTAGGACAACGGTTGATTTCCTGGTATAGCAAGAAACAACACTCAGTATCTACCTCGACAGCCGAAGCAGAATATATTGCGGCAGGTAGTTGTTGTGCACAGATCATGTGGATAAGGAATCAACTGAATGATTATGGACTTGCGCTATCTAAAATTCCAATACTTTGCGATAACACAAGTGTCATAGCTATTTCCAACAATCATGTACAACATTCAAGGACCAAGCACATAGACATAAGGTATCATTTCATCCGAGAGCATGTCATGAACGGAACTGTGGTGTTACATTTTATACCCATAGAAGATCAAATTACCGACATCTTCACGAAACCACTTGATGAATCCACTTTCTCTAAGTTGGTTAGTGAGTTAGGGATGTTAAACATGAACTAATTATTGCATGATGTTTTAAATTGCATATTTATTTTCAAGCACTGTAAATACACTGTATATATTCCTTAAAAGACATCAAAAATGAACAAACAAATTTAAAAAAAAAACTCAAAAAGATTTTCCTTATTTTTGTATAGTTGTTATTCCATTGGCATCTTTATTGTAAATATATTTTATATTATGTTTGTTTTCCAACATTTAGTATATATTGTTTACAAGTTACATCAACAATTGATATATGTATATATATATAAGTATGTATAGTTTTATTTGTTTTACATCTTGGCATTTTTATTTTTATTTTATCTTAAACTTTATTTTTATATATATAAATATAAGCTGATTATTTCAAGTCTCTTTTGAGAAGTAGGAAAGATCTATGAGGTTGATAATCCAATCGATTCTAAAAGTGAGATCCTAATCATTGGCATCAATCTCTATCCAAGATCTTTGAACCAAACACACAAACACTATCACTTTCATCTCTCTAACCATTAAACAGAATACCTATTTGTTCAGAATAAGGGAGTCAATGCCTTGATTGCATTTGCTAAGGTTGGTAATGTGAGTGAACCAACAGCTCTGTCTCCAGAAAGGTGATTCAAACATTTAAACTGAGACAACTGTTAGCTCATCTGTGTTCTCTCAAAAGGATACAGACTTGGAAAAGGCAAAACTGTTACTAGGTTCATTCTCTCAATAGAGTGAGTCTATTGAATTCAGCCTATCAGCCAAGGCCACTTGTAAAGAGTCATTTTCATCTGACATTTCTTTCACCTCATATAAAGTGTCTTCTTTTTAAAGGGACCAACAAAAAGGGCCATCATTGGTATCCAAAGAGGAACCAACATTGGGACTAAGAGGGAGTAACAAGAGTGTCACTGTAAGGATGAATTGACGGAAGCAATTTTTCTAAACTTCCATATCAAGGAAAGAAGAATAATTGATGATTCTGACTGAATCAACATGCCTT
This sequence comes from Oenanthe sinensis, assembly GCA_028671895.1. Taxonomy (NCBI): domain Eukaryota; kingdom Viridiplantae; phylum Streptophyta; class Magnoliopsida; order Apiales; family Apiaceae; genus Oenanthe; species Oenanthe sinensis. The sequence goes on along the minus strand of CM053799.1, from coordinate 26,978,712 downwards.
CACAAGCATCAGGAGGAAACTTGGATCATGTTCTACATTTTAGATCCTTGTCTCCCTCCCTAGATGGAACATATCTGGATTCCTAACGGAATAGATCATCTTAGATGATCAGCAACTCATTAAATCTATTCCTGAAGCAATTCAGTTTTTCAAAGTCAAATGTTTTTATAGATTTAATTGAGGACTGGGATTTACGAAACCCCATTGCACCACCAGTGACCTCTTTTGAAGGGGCTATGGTGATCTTTCTTGCAGGTACAAAAGACTATGTCATCCGTACTGAGAGAGAGAAATAGTGATGTGAGAAAAGAGTAAAACACAAGTAATGACGAGTGAAAATATATATATTCTATGAGTAAAACACTTAGAGAGTATATGAGCGAAACACTTGTGAGAAACACAACGTAAAATCACACATTAGCACAATTACCAAATCCTATTCTCAATTCCCTGTTACAGATTTCAAATGTTACTCAACTAAGGGAGAGAAAATTTCGAATAAAGAGGATTACTCAACTAAGGGGGAGAAATATTATATTCGAAGTGTTCAACTAAGGGGGAGAAGTGTTGAAGACTTTTACCAGAAGAGGATTCCAGAAGAGGATTATTCTATTGTTGAACATAAGTTGGGTTATTCACAAAAGGAGAAATTGAATCTACCTTGGGAGAGAAGTGAAGACAGAAGTTGGAAAATCATAGGAAAAATGGTAAGAAGAGAAATGAAGATAATACTACTTTTATAATATGTTCAGTACTAGAGGAACAAACATCTTTCATTTCAGTTACTCAAAGAAATATGGAAATGTATTATATGATCCAGAGAACAATTTATTTACTTACAGTTCTTAAATGTAATATTATTTTCTTAGTTGTTAGTTGAGTTATCCTCTAGGAATTTGTGTGTTAAATGTTTAACAACAAATAGGAGGAGATTGAAAGGCATATGTCTAGGCCTATTTATAATAAATAGATGACATCTCAACTCAAGCAAGAAAATGAAGTAAGTAATAAATTTTGAGGAAGGAATCAGGACGAAAAATGTCAACTAGACACAAAGAATCAATTTGTCAGAAGTATTCTAATGAAGTTGCTACTCTACACTGGAAGAAGTTCATTAATATGTTTAAGCGTCGGAGAAAAATAGAGAAGTAGTTCTTCAGAAGAGTTCAGAAGATTCTAAGTGCCTACTACAAAAAGATTCTAAAAGAAGAAATATTGAAGACAAGGCAATAAGCAAGAACAAGACAGAAGATCACAGCTAATAAAGTTAAAAGGTGAAGAATATTTATTTAGTATGGTACAAATGAACCAGACAGTACATTTGTCTGTCAACTAGATTAATAAATATTTTTCACCTAGCTCAAGTGATTTCATAAGAAGACAGAAGACAGAAGACTGGAAGACTCAAGCCAAAACAACGGTGGTTGTGCAGTGAAGAAACTAAATTGATTCTACCATTTAATGTTAATTAATTATTTAATTTATCTACTTAAATTAATTCACCTTGAATTGATTTAATTTATAAATTATTTAATTAAAATCGGTAGAATTAATTAAGTTAAAAAGAGTATTTTATGTAATATTTAAATAAAGTCTTGCTGCACAGTTTAGAAAGTCTTACCGAATTAATTCAGTAAAACATTTGAAAAGTCTTACCGAAATAAGTCGGTAAGACCTTTTCAGAAAGTCTTACCGAAATAAATCGGTAAGACATTTAAAAAGTCTTACCGAATCAATTCGGCAAAACCTTTCTAAATGTCTTACCGAGTTATCTCGGCAAGACCTTTATAAAAGGTTCTATTCAACTGTCGGTAAGACCTTTTGAAAAGTCTTACCGAGCAGAAAAAGTCATACAGACCTTTTGAAAAGTCTTACCGAGATTTTCAAAAGTCTTACCGACCAAAAAATATCTTGCCCAGCAAATAAATAAAGTCTTGTTAGGCATTTTAAAAAGTCTTACCGATTTTTTAAATAAGTTTTATTCAAATGTCTTGCCAGCAATTTCCTCTATATATATGAAGTGATTGCATTCAAATTTCAGTGATCGAAAAGGTTAGAAAAACAGCTCAAATTCAGTAATTTGTCTGCATTGTAATATTCACAGATTTCTGTGCTGAGTTTGGAATATAATTATAAAACACGAACAATTCATGTCAAATTTGTTCTAGAACTTTTAATCAATTATATAACTGTTTTCATCATATTAATTTTGTAATACTAATTAAGTTAAAATTATATCTTTCACTTGAACAGTATTTCATTAAAATTAATATTTTGCGAGAAATTAAAATAATATTTTTAATCCAAATATTCCGTGATTAATTCAGATATTGTATTCAACCCCCCTTCTACAATATCAGGGACCAACAAGAACATATAAATGAACTTCTTCTAATGTTGAGTAGCAGTCTTGTCAGACTTCTTCAGATATTCTGATTCTTCGTGTCTAGTTGACATTCTTCGTCTTGATTCCTTTTTCAATATTTATTATTTACTTCACTTTCTTATCTGAGTTGAGTTGTCACCTAATTATTACAAATAGGCCTAGTCATATGCCTTTTAGTGGTCATTCATGATCTCATCCAAGAAGGAGGGGAGTCGGATCATTAGAATCTCCAGGTGCTGTGAACCGAGTGGGATCAGCCTTAGAGGTTTCGACCCTACGAGGCAACGCCCTTGAACTCTCTTTCCTGGCCTTTCGTGACACATCTTCTAGGTTTATCACGAGGGGGGCCTCACGACTTGGGGTCAACCTTGCCTTTACCCATTCCAGTCTCTCTTCAATTCTCTCAGGTTGCTTCATGAGTCGCAATTCGCCTCTCTATGATCCTACGGGACTGAGGGCGATCATCTCGTATGGGTTCCTTATGTGCCCTTTTCCTTCTTGGATTGATATCCTCATCAGTAGTATCCTCGTATGTGGAGTAAGTTTCAGAGAAATCACGAACTCCCCTTTAGTAGCCAGAGGCTCGTGAGGGCTCCGATCCTTGTATGTAAGGAAGTTCATAACCTGGGGGAGCCCGTAAACATGGTTGCCTCTTCGTCCTGTCGGGATCACCGTGGTCGATATCTGCATATTAGGGTGAACGGTAGCAATAAAAGGAGTTTGAGTTACCAAGAGAGGGGGATCGATGCCATGAGTTGTTTCGTCAAGATGTGAGGAATGAACGATCATGCTTAGGGGGCCGGATCTTTGGGTTCTCGTTCCTTGAATTTCAGTAGAGGGAACATCCGTGATCGGGATCTTGAGTGCTGGGCAGAGGAACTATAATAGTAAGGTCTCCGGTTGTTTGTTCTCCATCAGTTCGTCGTGTTCTTGCCATGGTTGATGTTGTCTTCCCACAGACGGCGTCAAATATTATTGATAAAAAATTATGGTGTATTTAATCCTTGGGAGCTTCAGAGTTTTAATGACTACTCTCGTGTTTCGTGACTCAATCGGTCCTCACAAAATGCCTACATACCTTCACAATTGCAAATGATCAAGTTAGGAAAATGTAGTTCTAAGAATGAGGGGTGTTAGACCCTTTATATAGAGACGTTGAAGGTCTAAGAATTAGATTATGTTTAGGAACCTTGTTGGGCAAGGAACCTTGTTGGGCAAGCCACCTCCTTGCCAAATCGGTGAACGTTTCCTTATAAGATTCTGTTTCCTTATTGACAAAGGTGTCTTGGGGGCTACTCTTTGAGTTGCCTTCTAAAACGGTGAATCTATATCCTTCTTCACGGAAATCAATTCGCGTATGCGTTTCGGTGATCCGGATTGCTTGTTCACGAGTAATGGGCCTTGATTTGGAGTCTTGCCATGGGCTGTTTACTTAGCCCTAATATTAATTACAAAATTAATATTTAATTAGGGTTTTGAGTCTCATTAAAGGGCCTCTTAAATGGACCATACCAGGTCTAATTAAATATAATATTAATTATGTCATTAAGATTATTTTTAGCCCATATATAATTAGTCTATGAAATTATAAAAATATGTGAAAAATAAGTAAAATAGTTTAGTAAAGTTTAGCGAAGAAATAATATATAAAAAAAATAAAAATTAAGAGTACAAGACGGTTAAATGATAAAAATAACAACTTTTTAATCAAAATAACAAAAATAACAATTTTTCAATAAATTAGTCATTTTTACAATTATAGTACTCATTTTTATGAAATACCTAACTCAAAGAATGCGTATTACATGAATATTACTTTTAATAATATTATTCTAATTACGGGTGATGTTTTTGAATTTCAGATTGGATTCGTATTTATATGTAAATCAATTTTAGATATGTTAAAATTATTTAAAATTATATTAAAATGAATATTTTTTTGGATAAAAATGAATATTTAAATATACGGGAATAAAATTTTAATATCAAATTATTTCGAGTTAATTGGATTATTTTCATCAATAAATGGAGTTGCGAGTCTTGTCGGGTAGAATTTCGGTCATTTATGATATTGCGGCCTAATAATAATCTACAATTTGAAAATGTCATACAAAAATAATAATAATACAAATTTTAAAAGTATTTCCAAAATATTTCTTCGAATGATTTAACAATACTAATGGATTTTAATTCGTATATTAATGTGAATACACGAAAAATCCATCTCATTTATTATTTTAATAACTACTTAAAATTAAATAAATATTATTTAAAAACTTTTTTGAAAAATAATTTAAACACTCTAACATTTCTTAAAATAACTCCAATGGGTATTCCTTGCTAGTAACATAGATTTTTATGCGAGTTCATTTTGGGGCACAAGGCATGATTTTGACGTCTGTGAGGGAAGAAAATGGACAGACAAATAATAGAGGGGGATAGCCCATGAAATTATACAAAATTACCCCAAGTCATAGTCTGTGAGTCAGTAGTTACAACAGCAAAGTCAAATAGATACGAACTAACCAACACCCTCCCCTCTTACACTGTCGTCTCCCACTTCTCTCAATCTGTAAGTATCTTATATCTTATATAAAACACACACACACACACACACACACACACACACACACGATCCGAGTCACTGCAGTTCCTGGTTCAAGGTCTGTCTCTTCTCATCCTTCTTATATTTCTAGTCCCCTTGTTCTCACACACACACACACACACACACACATCTATGGATTCAGTTTTAATTAAACTTACCAGCTGAACTTGAAAGTAATATTTAACTCAATTTTTATCTAATACCGAATATAATTGAAGATGGCTTATTTTTTTAGCTAATTGAAATTGATTATGCAGTCAATTGTTTATCTGCACTGCATTTTGTTACTTGTTTTGAATATTATTTTTATTGGGCTTTGATTAATTTGTACTTTCAGTGATTAAGTTTTAATTTCATATTTGCATTGAAAATTTTGTGGCCTGAAGAATAAGTTTGTTTGTATAACTTGGTCTCTAATTAGGTCCTATCTGATCAGTGATCAGCCACAGACTTAATTATGAAATCGGCAGTGTGTGACATAGTTCATAAGATTTCGGATAAATGGTGCTTGGAGAAGAGAGCTGCTGTTGAAGCTAATCCTGTTGTTGAAGATAGTGGAGATGCTATTGTAGCAGACCCTGTTGTTAAAGATAGTGAACCACTTGTGTCCGAAGTTGGTTGCCTATCTATTGTTGTGCTTGGTGCTTCGGGCGATCTTGCCAAAAAAAAGACTTTTCCTGCACTCTTTAACCTTTACCGCCAGGTTTTTCTTTCTGTTTCTTTTGGTTCTAAGAGTCTCTGTTGCCTAATGAATTGTTTAAGATCATACAACTTCATGGCATGATATTCTCTTTTATTATGAATTATATGAGACTGAATTTTGTGTTTTATGCTGGTTTGGCGTGGTGGTATTTAACAGGGTTTCTTGCAGTCGCATGAAGTGTACATTTTTGGCTATGCCAGGACCAAGATTTCTGATGATGACTTGAGAGATCGCATTCGTGGGTAAGACACTTGCTGATGATACGTAGGTTACTCATACAAACTGAATTTAGAGTGATTCACTCCCAATTGCTGTTAACTTCCTGCTAGGAGAATAGATTTTACAAGATTAGAATCTAATCTTAGAACATCTTTTATTTTTTTTATTTGTTTTATGTATTTGACAACCCATAGGATGTTATTACTTGGACCATCTCTTTGACCATAAGTTTACATAACATTGTTTTAATTTTAGTATACTTATTTACTATTGTGTCAATCCCATAATTTTTAAATAGATTACTGAATCAGAGCAGTACAATGGTAGAGTTACAGATTTATCGACTTATTATTGACTATATTTTTAATTCGTAATTGTAGATATCTTACTCCAGACAGGAACGCCGCAGAAGGACATACGGAAGATGTATCAAAGTTTCTGCAACTGGTTGGTGAAGCTGTTCTCTGTGATTCTCAGTTTATCTCCTTTCATGTCCACTTAAAAGCAATATCCATTGGAGTTCAATTTTGTTTTTCTGATGACATTTCCAAATTCTGGATAATCCATATATTGAATTTATATTTATCACGTAGATCAAATACGTCTGTGGTTCTTATGATGCGGCAGAGGGCTTTCAGTGTTTGGATAAGGAAATATCTGAGCATGAAATAACAAGAAAGAGTGTTGAAGGATCATCCCGGAGACTATTCTACCTTGCACTTCCTCCTTCCGTGTATCCTCCTGTCTGCAAAATGATCAGGACCTACTGCATGAATAAATGTATGTTCTTGTGTGTAGTAGCTATCTTCTGTGTATTGTTCATTTAATATAATAACATTCTGGTTTCAGTGGTTGAAAGATATGCTTTTATCATTAAAATACAGGGATTGTCTCCTCCCTCTTGATAATTACCTACAATATAATAAGTGTATAGATGAATTATTGGATATGTAGCCTTGAAACTAGTCAACCAGAACCAGTCCCTAGTATGTTTTGTGATTGGAACATAACTCTTATAAATTTGTTAATGTATGTTTCAGCCGATCTTGGTGGATGGACTCGTATTGTTGTTGAGAAGCCCTTTGGAAGGGACTTGGAGTCAGCCGAGCTTCTCAGTAACCAGATAGGAGAATTGTTTGAGGAGCCACAAATATACCGTATTGATCATTATTTGGGGAAAGAGTTGGTGCAGAACTTGGTAACACATATCAAAATTGTCTATCATCTTAACTTTGAAAGCTTTTTCTACCTCTCACTTGTGGTATCCTAATTTTCATTTTATCTTTTGCAGTTAGTACTTCGTTTTGCTAATCGTTTTTTCCTGCCTTCATGGAACCGTGACAACATCAGTAGTGTACAGGTTAGTGTCTATATTCTCCACCCTACTAAAACCCACAAAGAAAGAGACTTTGTTTTAAATTGGTAGGGGGTTAGACATTTAGTGTAAGGAAATTACACTGGCATAACACTAAGGTTTTACATATCCTGCTTCAGCAATTATGTTGCTGATATTTTAGAAAATATAAATATTGTCATAATATAGTATTATCTTTGGTTATTTAGGTCTTAAAATAATTTTTTGCTAGATGGAAATCACACATTATGTTTTTATTATACATACAACTTGATAGATCTTTTTTTGATTTATTACTTTTGAGATGCTTTGCTGTAAACTTAAAGGCATCCTAGTTGTATACAATTATTCTCTGTCTTTGTCTGACAAACCTAAGCACATCTTATTAATATGCCAAACTTAAAATTTTTCTACCACTATCTTATATGTTTTATATTATCATCACATGCAGATTGTGTTTCGAGAGGATTTTGGAACTGAAGGCCGTGGTGGATATTTTGATCAGTATGGGTATGTTATCAGGGCATACTAATTTTGTTCATTGATGTATATACATCTATAATTACGGTTCAGATGTCATAATTTAAGGATGATAGTCAAGAATATTTTATATGGTCTGACAAGCCATATATGATACTAGACTTGTACTCGTTTCTTAAAGAAGTTAAGTATTGTTTAAGCGTAAAAGCCATCTGCAGATTGCAGCATTATTACATATCCATCATATGTTTTTAAGAAACTATTAAGAATGATGTGCATAACCTTATGTTGTAACTTCTTGCAGAATCATCCGTGATATTATCCAAAATCATCTCTTGCAGGTGAGACTAATTTACTGCATTTATACCATGTTTTGTGACATCTACAATATTATAATATTTATATAATTTATTTGTGTGATCCAAATTCGAAGTTATCAAATATATATACCTCAATATATATGGGGGATTACATTTTCATGTTGGGGGATGCCTCTTTTCGTTTTTGAATGCCTCTTTTTCGTTTTTCTTTGTGTATAATCTAATACAGGTTTCTACAAATTGTAGGTTCTTTGCCTTGTTGCTATGGAGAAACCTATTTCTCTTAAACCTGAGCACATTCGAGATGAGAAAGTAAAGGTAATGTTTAACATTTCCTTGCAAAAAGCTCAAAGTTTATAATAATGTCTAAAATAGTGTCCATAGTCCATTCTCTGATACCTGAACATTAAATTTTTTTAGAGTTGTGACTGTAGTCAGAGAAACATAATTCTCTAAATTATATATTGGTTTCATATTTCTTTCTTATTTCACTTTCTGTAGTCTGACTAAAAGCGATAATTTGTCTTTCCTGACACCAACACATTCTCCTTGTTCCATTGAGTGTTCTTTATTGGTGCCAACTTTCCTCTTTTACTTATTAGTTGGTGAGAATTTAGGCTCCTAAGTCTGTAGATTCCATAAATATAAGAAGCTCTAGATTGAACTTCTTGATTTTCTAATTCCATTTCCTACCCTTCGTAGGCTGTACAGTTTTCCTCTTCACTTGATAATATTAGTGTAAATGCAGGTTCTTCAATCTGTAGCTCCACTTAAAGATGAAGAGGTTGTTCTCGGACAATATGATGGCTACTTGGATGATCCCACAGTGCCTGATGGCTCTAACACTCCCACTTTTGCAACCATGGTATTGCGTATACACAATGAAAGATGGGAAGGTATGTAATAGTATTATCTGTTTGTCTGATGCAAAGTTCTATACACTATAAATTTTTAACCTCTTTTTTTATGGTCAAGAAGCAAAACCCTCTCTTTTCGTATGATAGTGTACAAATGATATTTATTTATAATATTTTTTTTTTTTTGGGGGGGAGGCAGTTTTTATTGGTGGATAAAAAGATCAGCTTGTTGTGCATGGGTCGTTTGTTCAAGCCTCATGTATATAGTCAGGATTGAGATAATTAGATCCAATTTTGGTACAAAATCTAAATTATATGGAAGTAATAGATATTAGTTAGCGAGCGAGTCAGTGGGATTTGGGGGAAGAAGAATTTTTGGGAGAACATATTCTAGAAAGAAGGGTTTTTTAGGATTATCAAGAAAAATAGAGAGAGCGCTGTGGAGAAGCTCTTTGTGATCTTACCATTTCTGTTCAAAATATTGGTTATCAAAACAGATTTTAGTACTTCATTCATATGTTGCATAGCCATAGGCCTACAATAGATATATATCTGTAGAAGTAATAAAGTAAACTCTCTCTCTTGACCACTAGCAAAGCTACTTATCAGTTATATATATTATAAACTTATGTGCCATCTGTTGTCAACTAATAACAAATCTACCAAGTTACCAACTGCGACTAATACTTAGCCTCCAAGGTCTGACATCTAATTATTACTTAAACTATATTATAACCTTGTTGGTTAACACTAACATCATCTTGTATACTTGTTTCAGGTGTTCCCTTTGTACTAAAGGCTGGAAAAGCATTGGAATCTAGAAAGGCAGAAATTCGTATCCAATTTAAGGAAGTTCCGGGTGATATATTTAAATGTATGGTCCTATTTTGTAGAATTTGTACTTGCCATTTTCTCTAGTGTTCTTTTGTGTGAAAATTTAAGTAAATTTTGTGCTGCATCTGTTTATCTGCTGTGTTCTTACTTGTCACATATCCATTTGTAAAATATTTGTCGTAACTAATTCTTGTTTGAGTTCTGTTTTAAGAAAAACGATAAACATTTTTTTCCTTGGACCGGGTCAAAATGGTGAATTAATATCCCAAACTTTGAGTAACCTTCAGAATAGCTTACACGTGCGATACCCGAAATTCTACTAGCTGTATTGATGAGTGTCTCTTTATTGGTAGTTTATATCGTTCTTTTGAATAGTTTTATGGTTTAATCTTTAAAGTCTAAACAGAAAATGTTTTGCTATATATTTTAGGTCAAAAGCAAGGGAGGAATGAATTTGTGATACGCTTACAACCTTCAGAGGCCATGTATATGAAGCTTACAGTAAGCAACTGATCGTAATTACATTTTTGTGACCCAGTATTATTTTTGTTTTTGATAGGGTGACCCCAGTATTTGGATCATATTCAACATATATCATTTATTTAGCTACAACTGGTGATGCTGTTTCGATATGTTTGAATTACCTGCCCATGGTTGCTCACTTCATAATTTAGTTTTTGTTCACCACGGATGTACAAGGCCTGTCAGTTTCACATATAATACTTCGCAGTGCATCTTTTTATATATGTGGCATGCATTAATTGCAAAAAATTTATTACTCAGACACACATACCTCTACCGAGGCTTGAACTAATTGCAAAAAATTTATTACTCAGACACACATACCTCTACCGAGGCTTGAACCCCCCATGTTATTTTTGCTAATTGCCTCGACATAATGTCAGCAAATGAAGAGGGGCAACCTCTAGGCTACAATACTATCTATAATATTTTCCTCAACTATATAGCAAAATGAAAATGATTTCTTCATCTACCAGGCAATACATAGTTCTTTACAAACTTGAATAGAATTTTAGCATGAAAATCCTTTAACAATATGCTATGGAATTTTAGATTTCTTTGTGATAAGTATGACTCTTCAGTCTCTGGCCAAAAGCAAAATAGCAATTATAAGATGACAGGGTTGGTTACTTTCTTTGTGTCATGCTATATTTTATCACGCAGAAATTAGGATGCCTGTAATTGTATTTTGCAGAACTAGTTGATCGCGACATAAAATTTCCTTGTTTACTATGTTACTCTAACTCTTAGGCATCGGTCACTGTACCCGTGTCTGACACTGGACACGGCAGTTATTCAGTGTTGATTCGTTAACTGAAATATGGACACTTTGATGAACTGAAAGAACCTGTTCGAGTGTGAGTTGAACTTAAGATTGCAAAGATAAAAATATTATAGGAAATAAAGAAACATTTTTTTATTTTTAAGGTTAAGGGTATCTCACTTGTATACTCGACTGTTAATAAAAATAGGATAGTGTCATCGTGTCCCCAATTTTTAGATTTCAGAATCGGACACTCAAACATGTGGTGTGCCCCATGCTCCATATTCGAGTCCGACTAACAAAATCATAAATAATTTGTATCTATTTGATAAAATATTGTTATAGTGGGACATCACTTTGAATCACTTGAACAGTCATGCTTAGTCAAAGTGAAATAAAATAGTTTGGAATTACGAAATTAGTCTACATTTTTTTCGCGAGAGCTATTGTGAGTGGTATAATGAAATTCATTGTTATACGTTTCTCTTTCTGGCTTGTTTGTTCTGCAAATCCCTTAGATATAAAGCATATCAGTGTCCTTAATGACGGATGTAACTATGTTTTCTTCACGAGGGGGCAAAAATTTTGTCCAACTTGTATAATAAAAATATATGAATGTTATAAATATTTATATGTTAATTTATTAGCCAAAAAATTATAAACAATAAGGATTTTTGAATATAGTCTAATATATATTTATAAAATTTTCAAAAATAACATTAAATATTAACAAAATAGTAATAAATTATTCACATAAACATATATTTTTGAGGGGGCAAAGTTGAAAAATTCTATAATTTTATTATCAAATTAACAAAATTTCGAAGTTTGGGGTGGCGGCCACCCCCTACCTCCGTCCCTGCTTAATGATGCATCTAAACATAACAATTCAAATGTTGATGCCACACTTAAATTAAAGTAGTGATCCGTAATTCAAATGTGGCTCTTGTATCATGTTTTTGTTAAGATATGTAATATATATATATATATATATTGTATATGTATATTTTTAGTAAGAAGTTATTTTAACATCACTGTGTCACTGGTTGTGTAACCCGAATTATGTCTCAACTTTCCTTAATTTCTTTTATGTTAGGTGAAACAGCCTGGACTTGAGATGTCAACTGCTCAGAGTGAGCTAGACTTGTCATATGGGCAGCGTTATCAGGATGTAACTATACCGGAGGCTTATGAACGACTTATTCTTGACACGTATATTACCATTTCTTTCTATGAATTAACCTGACAGTCAATTTTTTGTATATCTGCTTGCTGCCTTGTGTGATTTTGTGCATCAAAATCTTGCTCAAATGAGAATGTACTTAAAGGTTTACATTGTAGTGCTAAATATTGATTTTTATTTTTACAGTATAAGGGGTGATCAGCAGCATTTTGTTCGCAGAGATGAGTTGAAGGTATGCAGATATGACATTTCGATTCACATGTATACAACATTTAGTGCATGCCAACTAATAAATACTTATTTGATTCGTATGTTTATTTAATTTGTTTGCATTATCAGGCTGCCTGGGAGATTTTCACCCCTCTTCTTCACAGAATAGATAAAGGTGAATTTAAATCAGTTCCATATAAACCTGGCAGCCGAGGCCCAGAGGAAGCTGATGAGTTGCTGAAAAAAGTTGGCTATGTTCAAACGCATGGCTATATATGGATCCCTCCAACCCTATAATCTAAAACTACAAGGCTGCTTGGTTGTCGCTAATTTTATAAGATGGGATGTTCTCCAGGTCCCTTGTCTAATAAATACCTCGGTACAAATATAGTTTGCGATACACATGGTGTTTTTATGAGGGTCCACCCCTTTAAAAGTGTGTTTGATGTATTTAATTAACTTTGTTGTTCAGTAAAGTGTGCATCTGTAATGTGTATATCAATAATAATTGTGTGATGTTCAAACGGTGAAGCTTGATCTGGAGCTTATATTTGTTATGCTAGCCGGGGGCGGAATTCAATTCCACTCGACCACTTCAATAAATGGTTGTCTAATATATGTTGAGAATAATTTCAAGCAAATATAGATTCATGTTTTCAAGTGATGGTCTATTTCTTTCCTGGTGTGTTTGGTTGGGATGAACCTTACCTTGTTTTGGTACAAGGATTGAGTAACCATTTTGTTTAAGGGGAGGGTTAGGATGTAAGGTTGGAATAGGGGTTAAAATAAAAATAATTTTTAAAATAAAAATTATTATGTTTTTTATTTGAATTTTAAATTTTAAAAACTAAAATTTAGAATGTTATGTAACAAATAGTACATATATATTTTTTTTCTAATTTTTCAGAAAATCTAATTGTAAAAATAACCATTTTTTTGATTATGTATATACTAAACATATAATAATTTAAATTAAATTAGTCTTGAGGAAAATTATTTGACTATCAATACAAGTTCTAGTTCTAGTTAGTACATTTAAGAAAGAACTTTGAAAAGAATAATATATATAAATTTGTTTTACAAATAGAGATAAAAATGGAGTTTTTTAAGGTAATTTATTTAATATTAAAGCTGATAAAGGATAATATAAAAAGCATATTCTTTTTAGGGTTATATTTAAACTATCATTAAGGTCTCTAACAATCAACAATTACTATCATGTTTTTATTTTCATGGTGTCACTGATTCGATAGAGTTGTTCCATTACTACTCTTGTGCCAATTTGTTAATGAAGAAATCTGGTAATTAATAAAAATTGAGATTTTTTGCTGAAAAAATATCTTACAAAACCTAAATATCACCGGAGTATGGTAGTTCATGTGTGATTGAAAGCTGAGATAACATAGTTTTGTATCACTATTGATGTGTTTGTTAGTGAAAATAAGTTTTCTCTCAAAGGGCTGCTATCTCTAGTTTTCCAACCCCTTACGATGTGTCCACGTATCCCTGTTTATAAGAAATCAAGCTCACGTAGTTCTTGTTGAAATAAAAATCAGTTAAGACAATGTTTACTTCTCAAGTCGAATTCGAAGTCCACTTGAAAGAGGTCTTTATATTGTGGCTTATTTGGATACTCCTAACTTCATGAATTCGATGTTGACTTGGATTTCATGAGATCAAGTCGATTCAATACCGCTATTTTTGGTAATCATTGACCGGAGGTTAGCACTAGATCCATTCAGAATGCTTGACATGACCTAAACTCTCAGACGAGAACAACCCAACTGAATACAGGACAACCCAACTGAATACAGAGAAAGAATTTTCCAAAATAAAGGCAACTAGTATCCCAAAATTCCCCGCTGAGAACAACTCGTGGAGTACAGAGTAAGGGTCTTTATAGTACAACAACATAAGCCTTCGATACAAAGTATCCTTTCTAGCCATATGTAAGCATACATGAACATTGTTATACGAACATTGTTAAGACAACAACTAACAACTGTTTGTTTCATGGATTACTGTAGAATGATATCCATGAACTAACCTTGTAATTTTAATTATTTGTTATCTCTTTTAGTGTTATATCCCTTGATTTGGACTTTGGAGAGACGGTGCATCTGATCTTGACTTGTTGATTAAATGTTTCAACTGAATTTGAGAAGCTCCAATTTGAGACCTATAACTGAGGAACTTTGTCTGATCGAGTGCCACCTTTTGAAGCTTAAAGAGAAGTTTATAAGCAGGAGCCCCTCTGTGCTGCAAAGACGGCAGAGATCCAGGAGCTTTCCGACTGATAGAAATCAACATTGTTGCAGGTCTAATTGGATTTGAGTTACTCCCAAATCGTTAAAATTGTTGCAATTTTAAACAATTTAAATAGATAAATGTAGCTTCGATCTGTACTCAAGTGAATATATATACATTTATCCCAAGATTCAAAGCAGGCTGTTTGAAGTAGAGATCTAGTGCATAACATGCTTGATAGCGTACTTCTGGACTTCATGATGATTTAAATGGAAGAGTAAATTTTGTTGTCAGATCTTCACCATTAAAATTTTTACAGAAATCTAAGAGTACCCCAACAAATTTAAAACCTATAGATCGTCTTCTCCAAATTTAACTCATTTTTACATCCAGAAGATACACATACTTTACTTCAAGGCTGTATTAAACATCCATACTCTCATCATCTCCATTTCATTGTACCAGTTCTTTACGGTTTTGAAACGGTATTCAGTAATTGTTTACTATGCGGCTGGTCCCTGATCAACGATTTTAGCAACCATTTATCCGCACTTTTTTATAACGGATAACAAAAAACCCTAGGAGTTAGCCCAAAACTGCGGATAAGGTGACGTTGCCGTCTGCATTCACATCAATATTTTTAATACTATCCGCAAAAAAAAAACTGCAGATAGATGGATGCATCAAGCAATTGTCAGGGACCACAGGACCCTTGTTTACCTAAGGTTATTGTCATCATTTTGTAATATAGTAATATATAGTCTAATATAAGGCTTCTTGGTGTATCTGTTTTTTTTGAAATTATATTGTTGCTATTAATAGAGTTGGGTGAAATCTCTGACCTGTTACAGGTCCTTGATTTCCGATCTTGTCCTAAATTCTGGTTATAAGATAATTACATGAATGAGTCGGGGGAGGCCTATACATTTGTACGTGCACCCCTCATTTTTAAACTGTTTTGTACGTATTATTTTCATCCATTGGTTTGTTGCAACTCAAGAGGTCAAAAGAGAGTTTCATCATTTATATCTTCATGAAATTCAGCTAAAGATTTAGATGATAAAATCGAGAGGGACGAGTAATTTGGAACTCGATTTTATTATCGTGTGACACGGAAGATTCAAATCAAGGTAAACATTAAGAGGAAGAGGCACTGTGGGACAATATTGGAATGGAAATAGAAAGACAGGGAGATATTAGGGTTCCTCTAATTTCTGCCTTCTTCTGTTTATTTCTGTTAGCTGGTGGAGTTTTGCTTATTATATACGTTTGCGTACCTGATCAGTCCCAACCTTGGTATCCAGCTGCGGCATTGGTGTTAATAGGCATCCCATGGCTCTTTTGGCTCATCACCTATATATACACCTGCATGAAAGCATGCATTCGTAATAGACAAATGCAGAGTCGTCAGCTGTCAAAACGATCCTCCTTACGAACCGGGGTGAATCGAACACAATCGAGCAGTCAGTCGAGAAACAATGGTGATGATGATGGTAAGCATGTCCATTTCGGGGAGGTAGTTGTCTTGCAAGAAGATTCGGGACAAAACGAACAAACTAGTGTAGAATCGTCTATTGGCTCCAAGGAGATCCAAATGCCATTAACATCATCCGATGCTTCTTGACAAGCATTTATCATAATTGTTTTGGGCTTTCATAGCATTTTGAAGAAGATTAATGGATGCTAATTACTTGAATGACGTTTTTCCTCTGCGTTGATAATGATGCGACAAAATAGTTTTAAAGTTGATGAGAAGATGAAAATTTTTGGCGTAACAATTCGGCATTTGCTATGCATGGTTTTGAATTAACCAAAACCTACAGATGAACAAAGTTTATTCATTGAGAAGCTCCCGGCATATACATAATCATATGATGATTTATTATTTTAAAGTAAATTATCAGATTAAAAAATTGACAAGATCGAAAGACCAATATATTACAAGTTACAAACAGTTTGTAAAATTAACCAAAACTATACCAGCTACAAGCTAGAAGAATCATTGATGATTTAGCATTATATTCGTGCGAATACCTTTTTATTCTGTTGTGATAGAATGATGGTTCGAGTATAAAGTTTATAGCTCGTATATATGCCTTGAGTAGATATGCGGGGAAAAAAAGAAAGAGACAGAACAGATGCAACATAAAAAAAAATAAAGGTAATTTATTAACACTGTTACAATCCGAAATTCATATTGTTCAGGGAGTGATCTAAATAAAGCGCTATCGGGAAGTATTTTCGCGTGGCATAATTTATTATTTCACTCTGTTCTAATTTATACGAGTCAATCAACATTACACGTCCACAAAAATGAAAAGAAGGATGAATACGTGGTAATAACAATCTTAAATTAGTATTGTAAAAGTAATATTCATTCTTTTTGGGAAATTCAAAAAAAGAAAGTGGTAACATATTTATTCTACGATTTGAATAGATTGTTGTGCTACCGGAAAACATGTAACTTGCAGCATACCTTAACAAATTACAATCCATAGGGAAATATTAGAATTTCATATGGCAGTGCTTATGCTGCACCTTGGGCCCTTGGCACATCAGAGTTCTGAATTCTCAACCTAGAATGTGTCGGTTGAAATATGTCGATGACATACAAACATAAAGAGAGATATTGTGTTATCATTTCTCAGTGAGCTATAAAGAGATATATATATATATATATATATATATGCAAATGAGTCTTGTCCTTGTACACAAATATAGATCTGACCGTACTTTCAAATCCTGCTGCATGCCAAGTCATTCTTCAATCCACTATGTTCCAATGATGTTATTATGTTTTCTGCATCACTTGACATTTCTCTTGCTGCATGTATATTTGACAAATTTCTGTATTTGGATGTCAAACGCAAGATAGCTTTTGCATTACATTTTTTATTTGTATGTTATATACCAGAAAGCTTTTGTATCACATGTCCAGGTAATTTATAATTGCTGTGAACTCTCTGGAACCTTACAATGGTTCATAAGTATAATTATAGGACATCGACAGACAGTTGCTTGATAGTTCATAAGCTTTGAATGAGTTCTTGCGAACGAATTAGATTTAAATGCTTCGAAGAAGTCAAAAGATCTTGAAACATGGCATCTGGCTTCTAACTTTGTATACATGTTGAATCATACCATGAACAGCTCAAGACTATATTTCGATATCCCATTTAGTACATAACCACTGATCATAGATTCATAGAGGTCCATGAAACAATACCTCGAGAAGCCATTCAGTTAATTGATAACCCCATGTCATAATTGTCAAACCACAGCTTCCTTCTAAGGTCATCAAGATATGAAAAAGACAATATACACACATCTACGACAAAAGAAAATAGAGGACACAAGTGTATCTATGACAAAAGAAAATAGAGGAACCAAGTGTTAAACCTTTTTATCCATCTCTTTTTTTTTTTCTTATTGGATCAGAATCTTCCCTGGAATATAATATTTATGTGAATCAGTACTTCTGTTTTCCTCTGGTAAGTTGTATAATCTGTTTTTGATTTCTGATTATATTTCACTTGCTAGCACGACTGACAGTCAAACCTCTTCGCTAGCAACACCGCCATTCCACTCCTCTTTGCTTAAGAAAAATGGCTTTTCTACATTGCTCTGAGCTCCTAGGCAACGGATATCACTCCCGTTCAATTAAAGGGTGCCTCTTTCAGAATAGGAAGCTCTTGTGAACAACTCCGATCCTATTGGAAAGAAAAAGACCTTGTAAGCGGTAATGTTATGACCTTCAGTCAGTTCAATTTGGGGTTAGCTTTTTATAAATAAGATTTCAGAGTTTAGTTTATGCAAACAACAAAACCTGAGGGTGCAAAATGGATATGAGCCAAAGACCATTTTTTTTGTAGCCTTAGAATTAGAGTGCATGTGAAAAAAATAATGGTTATAAAATTTAATCTGATTCAGCCCACGTGGTATATGATTAGCAACTACCCAATAGCAAGTACAAAACCAAGATTGTCGCTTCATGAAGACATAATTCTAGGCATTTTTCTATTTTTTTTTAAGATAAGTTATTCTAGGCCTGCTTTCTTTATTGGGTGATCTATTCTAGGCCTGCTCTTAGTGTCAAAGTATCTGAATCTGTATTTAATGCAACTTAAAATATTCATGCCATTGTTATAACTTACAAGCATATGCTCTTATAAATTTGGCCGGCAGAGGACAGAAAACTTATGTATATAAAAGAAATACATATAAACTACCTGGTTCAGCATTAAAAATGGCAGAAGTGAAGCTTTTCAGGACATTTTCAAGCCCGTTTGCTTTGAGGATTGTTTGGGCACTGAAGCTTAAAAGCATAGAATTTGATACAGTAATGGAAGATTTTCCAAACAAGAGTGCTTTGCTTTTGAAGTACAATCCAGTTCACAAGAAAGTTCCTGTATTTGTTCACAATGAAAAGGCAATATCAGAATCGCTTGTAATTCTCTAGTATATAGAAGAAACATGGAAAGAAACTCCTCTTTTTCCTCAAGATCCCAAGGAGAGAGCCACAGCTCGTTTCTGGGTGAAATTTGGCGACGAAAAGGTGAAGATTTGAACTTTTTACTTTATATATATCATAAACTCAGTATGAAATTCCTTTAATCCATTAAAAACATCGGTAATGACCACAGAAAAACAAAAGTTTCGTCAAAAATGGTAGGAAATTGGCAAAACAGAATATTTACGTGCAATAAAAATTATTGATCAAACTTTGACATCTTCACTTGGTCAAATATAGCTTTTGCCATCAATATTTCAAAGTGTTCTAAGAAAAGGCAAAGAACGGGAGGAAGCAAAGTTAGATGCCAGGAAGAACCTAGAATATGTTGAGGAACAGCTCAGGGGAAAGAAGTTCTTTGGAGGAGAGACAATTGGATTCCTAGATCTTGTATTGGGTTGGATGGCCAATCTCATTAGTATCTTAGAAGAAACAAGTGGTCAAGATATCATTAAAGAGGAACAATGTCCATTGATATCAAAATGGATAAAGGACTTTTCAGAAGTTCCAATAATTAAAGAAAGCATGCCTCCAAGGGATAAGCTAATCTCCAAATTTCAATCCATGCAACAAGCCTAATGTGTGTGCAGATTTGAAATAATTTCAGTTCCAACTTCCAACTGATAATGAATAAAAGTTTGTGTGCGCTATGTGCAGTGCTTTGCTGAATCATTCTTTGATTACTATAATCGATCAGACATTAAAATAATAGGAGGGAACTATAAATATAATCTTGAGAACTTAAACATTAAACAAGCGAACAATGATACAGTTTTCACGACCCAAGTACCATGCCCTTTTCTCAAGATCTGTTCTTTCTGTTGTTTCCTCTCACCTAACCCAATAAACCTAGGCATCACAATGTTTTCTTTATCAAGGCTTAGGATAAGTATATCATCTTCCTAGAAGACTTCTCATCCAAAAACAATTTCTCCGTTGTAAGCACAATAAACAATATCGTTTCTGGTACTGATTTTGTAATATGGAGTTTCTACATACCCTCTATTGTGATTCTGTACCTTCTGTGGGGTTTTTCGAGATAGGTTAACTGATAGAGTTGTATCACATATGTTGGCGGCCACATAGGCAACTACCAATCTAAGCCTTCTTTGTCTTGCCCCTTTTTTTAATTCTTATTCCTTTCATTGCTATGTTTATCAACTTCTTTAATCTGCTAAGCACCCCATGCTGCATTCTCTCTTGCTCCTTTCTCCAACTCCATATATAAACAAATTACTAAAGGAAAAGAAAACATAATGTACTTGGCAAAAGAAACAGACTGTAAATCTTGCCTCCAAAATTACTCAAGAGAATCTCTCGACATATGTACAGCCAATGCCATGTCCAGTGAACACGGGTAGGAAGACAAAATCAGAGAGTTTAGGTGACGAAGATATTAGGTCCCCATATTATCCAGTACGTAGATCACACAACCCGCCTAAAGCAGCAAACTCTAGACCTTCACAAAATAGAGATTGGAAAAATCTACATAGATATCAGAAAATATTCAGATCTGTGAATGAAAGGATACATTTACAATTTTTTGAAGCTTTGTGATATTGAGATTGATGGATGTGATAGAAGAATGGGAAGTATGATAGTCATGTAGGACTGTAGGTAGGTTTAATATGTTCTAAAATGCTTGTAGTAAAAATCTAACAGCTCTGTGCAGGAAACTGGATTTTGTAACTGACACGATGTACAATTGAGCGTATCTAAAAAAAATTCGTTCAGTAAGGCACTCGTAAAAGGGTCTGGAGTAATTAGGTACAAATTAGTTGACTGAAAATTTTAGTATAGACACAGGATTCAGTTTAGCAGGAAGTAATATTTTATAGGTTAAACTATGATTCCCAGAGCCTACTTTCGTCGAATATACTGGGTATGTGGGTGAGTTGGTACAATTAGATTCTTATTCAAAGTTAACAACTGCTCTAATCATCCAAACCAACGATAAAATATGTACATAATCCCTTAATTTACATAGATAATGATGCTTGTATATTCTGGCATTCTGGCCAGCAAGGAGAATGCAGTTTCCAACAATATTACTAGACAGTGAGCAAGTCAATTAAAGAAAGAAAGAAAGCCTCATTCTTACCTGACAGTTGATGGTCGCCGAAATCATTTGGATTACACATCCATGACACAGTCCTGTGAATAAAATCGAGCATAATATAATTAAATGTTTATGATTCTGTATATATAATCCACAGACAATGCTCTAAAAAGCATTAAACGAATCTCTATAACTAACATAATGCTCTAGAAAGCATTGAGCATATTATGCATTTTAAAAACCATCGAGTATCAAGATATATATGAATTATTTTGTAGAAAAGGAACAATTGGCATGCAGTTAAGCAATTGAAACAATATGGCAGATATATGTTGACAACGTAAGGACTTGAAGAAAAATCATATGTTAGTTTATATCCGATTGGTCTTTAAGACTAGCTATTTTCATGGAACCTAAATAGAGCTTCAAAATGTGAGTAAAGTTCTATTGTGCAGATGTGTCAAAGGCAAAGCCCAAAGGAATTTAATCAAGTAACATTGTCACCTCTCCCGCTGAACAACCAGAAATATATGAAAATTATCTTAAGAAATAAATTTACTAACCTGATAATTGGTGAAAACGTAGTCCCATAATTAATGACTAATTCCTTAATTACACATCACTGCTGACGATTTCTTGTGACCGCCCATTGCAAATCATTTGTGAAAAAATTACGAGGTAGAACCACCAAATGAAACAGAGTAGTGCGAAGGCAGGCTAGTGTTTCATCACCAGGCGAATCATTTAATCTCGCAATATTCCACAAGAAATGAGTCGTCAGCATCACCAGAGATCTCTACAACTACACACTCCATCCTTGAACAAATGGAAGCGATTTGCATCTCTCACTAATAGTTCTCGTTGCACAATCTTTGATATGTACTTGGTGTAAGTGTGGCAATCTCCACATACTCGCAGATTCTTCATAATCTGGAGAGGAGTACCTGGTTTCGTATTTAACAATCCGAATGCAATTGCAATTCTTTCACTGTGACCACAAAGCATATCTCTCTTCTCATCATCATCAACATCATGCAAAACAAATTTTAAATCGGCAACATATCCCTCCTTTCTTAATAAATCATCCAGGTACTCTAGAAATTTATTAACCTCCTCATATTGTTCATGGTGTCTGTCCCCAGCACCAAAAACATGAACCTTGTTATGTATCTGCAGCCAACTACAACCAGGGTCTTTTTTCAGTCCTTTATGTTTGAGTGATTTTCTAATTGTTCTCACTTTATCCCACTTACCTAACGTTGCATATACATTTGAAACTAGTATATGATAACCGGTATTCTTTGGATTTAGTTCAACTATACGTTCTGATACACGTTCGGCAATCTTGATGTCACTACCTGATCGGCAACCACTAAGCAAAGCTCCCCATATACTTTCATCCGGTCTTAATGGCATGGAAAATATTAACTCCTCAGCTTCAGCTAACAATCCAGATCGTGACAGAAGATCAACTACAGAAGCATAATGCTCAATTCGAGGCTCAATATTATAGTCTTTCTTCATCTGCTTGAAGTAAGCCCGGCCTTCTTCCACCAAACCTGAATGGCTACAAGCATGTATGACAGAAACAAAAATGATATGATCAGGACTAATACCTGTTTTCTTCATCTCCTCAAAAGCACTTATAGCTTTCCGTCCTTCGC
Source organism: Oenanthe sinensis (assembly GCA_028671895.1). Classification (NCBI taxonomy): domain Eukaryota; kingdom Viridiplantae; phylum Streptophyta; class Magnoliopsida; order Apiales; family Apiaceae; genus Oenanthe; species Oenanthe sinensis. The sequence goes on along the minus strand of CM053799.1, from coordinate 26,955,796 downwards.
CATATATCCCATAAGCAGAGATAAGTGACGTCCATGTAACTACATCTTTAGTTTTCATATGATCAAATACTGTAACTGAATTTTTCAAAGAACCACACTTTGAATACATCTCTATTAGAGCGTTGCCGATTGGGACATGTAGATGATATCCTAACCTCAGAATACAAGCATGAATCTCCTTTCCCTGTCTCTTCACTGAAAGCAGACAACAAATAGGAAGCAAACCTAGCATGGTAGCCTCATCTGGCATTACCCCTTCCCTTCTCATTTGAGTGATCATTTTGAAACCTATGTCAGATTCATCAAAATGAACACATGCAGAAATAATAGAGTTCCAAGTTACGATATCACGACGTTTCATGCTCTTAAATTGAGTTGAGGAATCCTCAGTATTGCCACATTTAGCATATGCGTCCACAAGAGCATTTCCTACAACTAAACATGAATCATATCCCACCTTTATAATCTCGGAATGAATTTGCTTTACTTGATGTAACTCAACCAACTGAGTAGACATAGAAAGAAGTGTCATGTAGGTGACAAAGTCAGGTTCCAACACCATTTTAAGCAATTTAAATATATTTACAGATTCCACATAACAACCATTTTTAGAATAACCGTTGATCAATGAATTCCATGACACCAAATCCCGATACTTCATTCTTTCAAATATGTCCCTTGCAGTCATCATATCACTACATTTTGCATACATATTAATGAGAATATTATTGGCTGTAGTATCACACATGTATCCTTTTCTTATCATGTATTCATGAATAAATTTCCCGTATTTCAATTCCCCAATGTGACTACATGCACGGAGTACAGATGTGATTGTTAATAGATCTGGCTCAAATTTTGACACCATATTCTGAAACAGCTTAATTGATTCTTCATACAAGCCTGATTGAGAGTAACCACAAATGACAATATTCCACGTAATAGTGTCTCTAGCTACGCTTCCATCAAAAATTTTACGGCAATCTGCTAACTTGTCAAACTTAAAATACATAGAAAGAAGACCATTGCTCACAACTGTATCATTCCTCATCCCCGTTTTCTCCACTAACCCATGAACTATTTCACCATCAACAAAGGCGACTAAACCACCACACGCAGGTAAAACACTCGACACAGTACCAAAATCCGGTCCTACACCAAACATTCTCAACTCCTTAAACAAACTCAATGCTTCCTCCCAGTAACCATTTGAGCTATACCCAGAAACAATACTATTCCACGACACAATATCTCTGTGAGGCATCTTATCAAACACATTACGCGCTTTCCCCAACTCATTAAATCTCGAATACATATCAATCAAAGCATTACCAATATACAAATCTGAGTAAAACCCCATTTGCAAAACATGATCATGCGCAAGATTACCCATACCAACATCCAATAAACCAGAACAAGCATTGATAAGAGATGGAAATGTATACCTATCAGGATGAACTTTCATGTTCCACATTTGAAAATAAAAGCTCAAAGCATCAGAGTAAAGCCCATTATGGGTCATTGCTCTTATAATTGTATTATATAAATACACATTTTGGGTAGGTAAAATATGATGAAATATAGATAAAGATGCAAAAGGGTGTTTGAATTGTGCATATTTGCTTATTAATTTCCCAGAAAAGAAGTTTATTTGATCAAGTCCAGAGACTATTAATAAAGAATGAATTTTTTGCAGTTGTTTTAGTTTTGTAGAGGAAGACAAAGCTTTTGATAATTGAAATTGTAAAAATTCTTGGCTTTTGTTGCCTAAACAATGTAACTTTGAACTTGTCATACAACTCAAGTTTGTGCACAAATTTTTTCCAACAGAGATTTAAATAGCTGCCAACTTCCCGCTCCTTCACTGTATAAAAAGTGAACACAAATGAATACCGCAATTTGTACGCGGTAAGTCCTGAAATTAATTTTTGTATACAGCTTTTTTGTTTCCTAGAATCTAGTTGTTAAATACAGGTCAAAATTATTTTATACAGTTTGAAAGAAATTACAATCATACATGTGAACAGCTGATCATATTCTAATTCTTTGTGCATGATTAATGCACTAATGCAATGCATTCAGTAATATAGATATATAAATTTAATACACCGTATTGATTGTTGTGTACTCATAATACATAAAACTATTTTTTCTACCATTGTAATAAAATTGACTTATACGGTAAATTATGATTTCTATGTTCTTATTTTTATTTTTATAGTTTTATTTTAAAAAAATAAAAATATTATTTTTAAAGATAACTTATAATATTATCTTATTAATTTATATATGTGATATTTAATAATAAATTTATTCATATAATAACAATTTATAAGTGCCTAAACTAATTCAAATAAAAAACATTTTTTTTAAAGAACGAACCTAGTACACATTGAAAATAAATAAAACTACATTATGATAACAAACCTTCAAATAATTATCAAATTGAAAAACATGGCAAGTGACAATTTTACTATTTTTTTATAAGGAATGCAGTCTGAGAATTTTTTTAAGGCAAACAGCTGTTCGAGGAATCACCATAATCGAGAAGTCAAAATGTGCAACTGGTAGAAAAGTCTCAAAATACTCAATGGCTAAGTACTCGATCGAGAAGTCAAGAAATCGAAGCCATTCGAGAAGTGTCAAAGGTAATATACATTCGAGAAGTAAGTTAGCAAAGGAAGCAATCGAGAAGTCTGAGAAAAGAGATCAATCGAAAAGTCTGTGGTAGTAGACAATTCGAGAAGTCTAGCCTAATCGAGAAGTCTAGGCACTCGAGAAGTAAGAAGTCAATAGGCTGATCGAGAAGTCTCAGAAGTATTCGATCGAGAAGTCTGTGTCATGACTTCTCGAAACAAGAACAGTTGAGTATTCGATTGATTTAAGAAGCTAAATTCAAGGAGATTTGCAGAAGAATAAGACAAGTAATTTGAAGTTTTACCATGATCAGGATCAGTCAAACTTGTGAAGATAGAGGCAAGTCTACAAGAAGCTTGAAAGAAGAACAAGACAGAGACAGAAGAATAGAATGCAAATGTGATGTACTATTAAAAGAAAGTGTTAGCTAAAAATAGATAGTGTTCAAATGTAATGCATCTTCTGTCTATTTCTAATTTTAGTTAACTGACTTGTGAAGCATGTGCCAATGAGACATGTTGTCTATATAGCCAATGCACAACTTCACAAGTTAGTAACAAGTTGAATATTACAATTGTATTCACTCCTTATATCTTTCAAGAACAAGAAGTTGTGATTCAAATCAAGAATCTCAAATTTGTAGCAATTCAATCTAATACAATATTAGTTTGAATGTTAAACTTCTGTGTTTATTATCCGTAATTCTCTTGTAAACACTGTAAGATAACATAAACTATAAGTTTTATCAAAATCAGTTCATCAAAGCAAAAGTTTAAAAATGAAAAAGAATCAAACCATACATTCACCCCCTCTATATAGTTTTTATGTAACTCATACCTAACAAGTGGTATCAGAGCATAGACTGTTGACATACAAACAGTACAAAGATCAAAATGAGTTCCCAGAAACTTAACAGCATCAAGATTCCTCTTTGACAGAGAACACTACATACTATGGAAAAAGAAACTGCTCACATTCATCAAGACTACAAACTACATGTATCCTGAGATCTTGAAAAATGGACCCTTCATGTCTGTGACACTAGTTCCTGAAACAACTAGTGGTTCAGAGGTAATACCAGCTACATGGGTACCAAAAGATCCATCTCAGTACACTGACACTGAAAGAGAGAAAGTTGCTCTTGACAACAGTCTGGTGCTCATACTAACTGACTCTCTAGATATGGTCATGTTAGCAATGTTGTCAATTGCACCACTTTCAAGCACATTTGGGAAACTATAGAGCTACTATGTGAAGGCACAGTGGAAGTGAAAGAAAACCAAAGACAATTGTTGGTCTCATAATATGAAGCTTTTATGTCAAACCCAAATGAAGGCATAACTGAGGTCTTTGAAAGGTTCAGTAGACTAATCAATGAATTACAGTTACATGGAAAAGTTTACGAAACAAAAGAAAAGAACTTGAAGTTTTTGTTGACTCTTCCTGAGCACTTGGAGTACAAAATTATTGCTATCAGGGAAGGAATGGATCTAACAAAACTTCCTTTAGAAACTCTTTATGGAAAATTGAAGACCTATGAATTAGAGTTTCTTCAGAAAAAATCCATTCAAGCAAACAGAGGCAAAACGACAAATGTCTCTAGTGCCTTGATTGTCAAAGAACCTGTGAAGATGGAAATGGTTGGTACAAGCCAAAAGCTGAAAATTGAAGAGATTGTAGAAGATGATAATGAATCTGTCAAAGATGAATCTGATGAAGATGAGTTTTACACTATTGAGGAGCTTGAGAGCATGGATAACAAATCCATGGCTTTTATGGCTAAAAAGTTTGGAAACTTGTGGTTCAAGAAAAATAAAAGATTCAAGTCAAAACCAAACTTTGGCTTCTCAAGCAAAGGCAAGACTCCTAGAAGCAGTTTCAAAGGAGACTATAAGACTAGAACTGTTGAAAGATAAAAAATAAGGTGTTATAACTGTGATGAACTGAGACACTTTGCCACTTAGTGTAGAAAGTCAAAAGCAGTCAAGAAGGACAAAGACTACTTGGAGTTGGAAGCCAAGTATGAATCCCTGTTAAAAAAGTAAGCTGGTCGAGCTTACATTGCAGAAGCGAAGTGTTGGGATGACACTAATGAGGATGAAGAAGAAGAGTATGGGAACTTGGCACTCATGGCCAAATCAGATGAAGGAGCATCAACTTCAAAAAGCCAGGTACCAATCCTAACCTCTATTGACATGTCGAACTCTGAATATAAGAAAACTGTTGAATAATTGAGCATTGAGATGTTTAACATACATACCAGCATGACCGCAGCTTATGAAGAAATTAGTAGATTGTTGAAAGCTAATGATGAACTGTTTGTTATGAATGAACATCTAGAACTATTCTTGGTTAACATGCAATCCATGAAACAAGAGAATGAATACTTAAAGAATAAGATTACTTGCTTAGAACAGATTGAGAAGTTCTTAAGGGATCAAATTGCTGAGAATGAATTGAAAATAAAATCTTATCAAAACTCATATGTAGTTCTACAAGAGTTTCATGAGAAATACCAGGAAAATTCTAAGGTTAGAGTTGGGTTTGACTATGATACTCTTAAAAAGAAAAAGTCTATGTCAACAAAAGGCAAGAAAACTGAATTTCCTAGTAATCCTCACATTTTGAAAAATGTTGAAGCTCCAATTTTTATAAAGCCAACTGTTGAGTTTGATGAAGCAAGTATGGTCATCAAACAACAGTTGAATGATGAGGATGAGCTAGAAGCTAAGAAGAATGTGCCTTATATTGATGTAGAAGAAATAATGGTCAAGGCCAAGTCCACACCTGTTAAACTTGAAAGAAAGGAACCTGTCCAAATAAATGAAACTGTTCATGCTAAAAAGAAAAAGGCAAATAGAAATGGTAAAGTAGGCATTAACAAACATAACAACTATGCACCTGTTCACAAATGCTTCAATTCTGATGAAGAAAAGTGGGGGATGAGCAGCCCCAGGCCTGAGTTTAATAATGTTGAAATTGATCAGAAAATGCGAGGTTCCAAGATGGGAAATCTAAGGTTCAGATGTTAGAAAATCCTGAAGGTTCGCCCACTAGAAGCTTGAGTGTATTTGACAGGGTTTTAGGTCCAAACAATCGTAGAAGGGGGTGCTGAATACGATATGGGTAGTTTTTCGATTTGTTTAGTGAGTTCGTTCTTGTTTGGTTCGGAATGGATTTTAAAGCAAATAACGACAAGAACAATTCGGGGAATATACTTTTGTATTATATAAACCCTGAAGTGTTACACTCTAACACAATAAATTGTTTAGCTACAATGATTCAACAAGAATAATAAATACAAAGCTCAGGTGTCTTTAATGGAGTTCTACATTTGTATCTCTCTCTCTGGCTGTGTATATATCTTCTGTTCGAATACCTTCAAAATGAATGCACATTTTGTTTAAGTAGTGTAGGTTGTACAACTTGATCTTCTTTTTGGTCGGCAAATACATTCCTTGTGTATGCCTTGGCCAATTTCAAAAGTGTTGCTAAATATTATCAAACACTTTTAAAAGTGTCAGATGGAATACCATTGTATATGACTTAGTTTTATTCAAAAGTGTCTGTAAATCCCTTGTATCTAGAAGTGTCTGCAAAGCTTCCATGTACACTTGCCTTAGCATAGATTTGATGTCTTTCAAAAGTGTCTGTAAATTTATCAAATACTTTTGAAAGTGTTGGATAACCTTGCAGTGTATATGCCTTAGCCACTTTTTTGAGCCAAAAATCAAAAGTGTCAGATATCCTTGCATTGTACATGCCTTGGAAAATTTTCTGAATTTTACCAAAAGTGTTGGTAATGAAACCATTGTATGATTTTTCCAAAACATATTTTCCAACTTTGAGCAGCTTCAATTTAATTTGTTGTCAATTATTTGTTCATATTAAATTTGAGATCAATTCTTTTTGTGTTGACACTTAGTGCACTGGTCTGGTTCACAAACGACTAAACCTTAATATAATCTTCATATCTTTTTTTAATTCAACTGACATGAGTAATGCCGATCTTCATTTCTTTATACGTTCACTGGAATCCTATGTTACTAACTACTTGAATTTCAATACTATATGCAACACTGAATAAATTATTCTTCACTGAGGCTTGATCATTGACATGGGCTTCTTTCAGTGGTCTTCAATATTTCTTCTAATATTCAAATTCTCTGTAGTTACATGTTCTTCATTGATGTAGATTCCTGTGATTAATTAAAAGTATTTACTATTCATTTACTTTAGTTGAGTTATAGTTCCTCAGTTACATTGTTTATTACATTATGCTTTACACATGGTGGGCAGGAAATTGAACAGTAAAGATCTAAGGCACAAGCTGGACCAAACCAGGCAGAAATACGACAGACGTGAGGGGTCTGAGTTTTGAGGTTCTCGAAGCCGAGCCACCAGGTCCCATCTTAGAGGTTCCAAGAGCCACAGGCTGGAGAGGACCCGTTCCACCAGAGCTCCCATAGGCTGAAACTGGACATTACTATATGGATTACCTCAGAAAGGCACTAAAGAAGCTCAAGGAGAATAAGATTCCAACAGTTGGCTAACTATTACTTCACCCTTCACCAGGAAAGTGTAGGAATCACCTCTGCCTCGTAACTATAGAGGAACAGGAGACTTGAGGTTTGATGGAACTGCAGATCCTGTGGAGTATGTGAGCAGGTTCAATACCGAAATAGAGGTGTACCAAATTAAAAACCTCACCAAATGTCACCTTTTGGCTGCGACATTGAGAGAAAGAGCTCATCAGTGGTTCAAGGGACTCCTCACCAACTCAATAAAGACTTGGCAACAGATGGTAAAGCTCTTTGTATCTCAGTTTCGAGCTACGGTTGCATACATTCCTCCCGTAACCACTCTAGCAAACATCAAACAAGGGGAAAATGAAACTTTGAGGGAGTATTTCAAGAGATTCAATGATGAGATATCACGAGTTAGGAAAGCTTCGGATGAGGCGTTGAAGTACTTTTTAATCGCGGGAGTGAGGCCCAAAACAGATTTCTGGAAAGAGCTTCAAGGACGGGAGCCCGAAACTCCGACAAACTTCTATGCCAAAGTTGAATCTTATAAGGTTGTTGAGGAATCACTTTAAAAACTTGCCAGAGAGAAGGATTCTTGAGGGCAAAACAAGTGGAGTAAGAATAAAAGGAACTAGTCATACAGTCCCAAAAATTGAGGTTCTAATAAGCGAACCTCAAGCATCAGGATCTCAGCTCCTAAGACTGTAGCTCGTGATGATAAAACTGCTCCTATAACCGTCAACACTACTGAAGCTCGAACCTCTGATCGAGGCATGAGCCCTCCACGGAGGAACCTCAATAATTATGAGGAATACAGTCCTCTAGTAGCTTCTATCAAACATATCTTCGAGGTCGGTGACAAAGATGGGGTATTCAGGAAACCTGCTAGAACTGGACCTCCTGGTCGAAAAGATATGGGGAAATATTATGCATTATATGATGTTAACGGCCATGAAACAGCTGAATGCCAATACCTCAAAGACTAGATTGAGGATCTAATATGGAATGGGTACCTCAAAGAGTTCGTGGATAAAGAAGCTCAGAGGTTCAAGGATACTCAAGCTTAGAAAGAGGCTGATAAGGATAAGCAAGGTAACCCAACTAGGATAGGTAACATTCGAACCATAATTGGAAGTTCAAATATCGGTGGAAATAGTCGGAATGCAAGGTACATGTACTCGAGGTCGACCTCTCACCAATGTCTTTCACCTGTCAGAAAGACCACCGAAGCTCTTTAAAAAGGAGACAACATAAATCACTTTCACTGAGGAGGATGCTAAGTGGATTCACCACCCACACGGTGATGCTCTGATCGTTACCATTTCTATTGGATGTTTGAATGTGCACAGGGTTCTCGTAGACAATGGAAGCTCTGTCAATGTCCTTGCTTATAGAACTTACCAGAAAATGGGATACCTAGAAAAGGAAATGAAAGCATTTTATAACGAGCTCTATGGATTTACTGGAAACTCAGACCAAATAGTGGGATGTGTGAACTTCCTTGTCACCTTGGGTGTGAAATCTCTGTCTGCTACGCAGTTTACAGAATTTATGGTTGTCAATGAAGACATCTCCTACAATGCCATAATGGGAAGACTTCTGTTTAAGGAGATACGTGTAATAACCACAATTTACCACCTGGGAATGAAGTTTCCCACTCGTAATAGAATTGGTTGAGTACGAGGTTTGCAGGTAGACTCGAGAGAGTGTTACAACAATGCTCTAAATTCAGCTGAAAAGGCTTGTAAGCACATGTAATTGAACTATGACGAGGAAAGAGGACTTCAAGTACAGGAAGTAATGTGGAAAGATTCAAAGGCAATAAAGGGAGATTTTCGCAATGCAATCATGTATGTACAACATCCAAGCGAAGAGCCCTATCTAGATGTTGCTATTTTTCGGGGGGGGGGGGGGGGGGGTAGGTACCCATGTACCAGTGTTGATGCTAGAAGTTCCATGTAATGTTAATTTTGAAAACTTGAACACACCAAAGGAAAGCTTTGAAGGTGTCATGCTTGAAGCTCAAAACCAGGAGGTTCCCGTGGAAATTGATTTAGATCCAAGGAGGCTAGAAATAAAGGAAAAGACCGGAGTAGCCGAGGATACCATATCAATCTTGGTAGATGAATCTAATCCTATTAAGACCTCAAAATAGGGAAAAAATTGAAGCCCGAGATAAAAGAAGCCCTGACTACATTCCTGAATGATAACTTGGATGTGTTCGCTTGGGGTTATTCTAATATGATAGGCATAAAACCAAAAGTCATGTGCCATCGGCTAAACATTGATCTGGAGAAAAGAGCTTTAAGGCAGAAACGTCGAGCTATTAGTGGAGAAAGAGCTTCATCACTGAAGGAAGAGGTTGGTCGATTGCTTGAAACTGGCCTGGTACAAGAGTCTTTCTACCCACAGTGGTTCATAAACCCAGTTCTAGTTAAGAAGCCTAATGGAAAATGGCGTACCTGTGTGGACTTCACTGATTTGAATAAAGCCTGCCCGAAGGATAGCTTCACCTTACCTCAAAGTAAACAGCTAATGGATTCTACTACTGAGCATGACTTGCTGAGCTTCATGGATTCTTACTCCAAGTATAATGAAATTCATATATATGCACCTGATCAAGAACATACCTCATTTATAACTGACCAGGGCTTATATTGCTGTATTGGAATGCAACTTGGTTGCTCAATGCTGGAGCAACGTACCAAAGGCTGGTGAACCTCATGTTCAAGGATCAAATTGGTAATAGAATGTAGGTCTATGTCGATGATGTAGCTCATCTGCTGAAAATGTTTGATATTTTGAGGAGGTTTCGCATGAAGCTCAACCCGAAAATATGTGTCTTTGGGGTGTAATCTGGAAAGTTCTTGGGTTTCATTGTGAACCACCGAGGGATTGAGGAAAATCCCATGAAGATCAAAGCTCCTGTGGAAATGAGGTCCCCTCGAAATGTGAGGGAGGTATAATGCTTAACTAGAAGGGTAGCTGCTCTGAACATGTTCGTGTCTCGTTCCTCAGAAAAGTGTAAAGAATTCATTAAAGCAATAAAAAAGGGAAAATACTTCAATTGGACCTCTGAATGTGAGGTCGCCTTCCAGAAGCTCAAGGAACACCTAGGGAGCCCACCTTTGCTCTCTAAACCTGTAGATGAAGAATCATTGATAATTTACTTGGTTGTGTTAGAATACTCAATTAGTGTTGTAAGGCATAATGTAACATAACTTAATATGTAACCGAGGAAACCAATTCAACACCTGAAGACAGATAACTAATATTACATGAAGCATAGGAATCGACTGTGAATCAGTTACAGTTTAAAGAAACATTATCCTAAGTATCAGTGGAAGCTTTGAAGTCATTGAAGATTGCTGAAAGAGGTTCATTAGCATGTTCTAGCCTCAACACTGAATAAAGTTTAAGTGGTTCAGAGATTCTATCTATACTAAAGGATATACAGCATAGAAGACAGAAGATTCTAATGAATTACAGAAGCATTCATTTAACAACGGGGAACAGAACCAATTGCTTAGTCAAGAAGATGTGATGATCAAGATCGTGTTAGTCGTTTGTGAACTAGATCAGTTGTACTAAATGTCAGCACAAGGGGTATTGAGAACTATGTAAAGCATAATGTAACATACAATGTAATCGAGGATCTGTAACTCAACTAAAAGTAAAGGACTGGTAAGTAATATTGATGTAATCACATGAATCTACAATGAAGATCAGGCAACTACATGTATCAAGTTATTTGATGGAATATTGAATATCACTGAAAGAAGTTCATTACTATGTTCAAGTGTCAGTGAAAGAATAAGTTACTTAGTGTTTCAGAAAGTATTGAAGATCAAGTAGTCAGTGCCAGAAGATTTCAGTGAAGACCAGAACCAATAAAAGAATACAACAATCATGTCAATTGTTTTAATGGAGAATATGAAGATCAATGCAGTGTTAGTCACTTGTGAACCAGACCAGTGCACTAAGTGTCAGCACAAAGAATTTGATTAACATATTCATTGTACAAGAAGAATTGACAAAAGCCAAGTATGCAAGCCAAAAGAAGCCAAGTCAATTTATACATGACTGAAATATTCGACACATGTATAAAAGAATCTAAGTCATTCAAACATGGCTTGATAATTCGACACATGCTCAAACAAGGAAGGAAATTCGACACATGTTATCTTGACTTGATGAAAAATACTCTAAGGCAAATTAGAGTATACCAAAGTCGACACATCCTCTACACACTTAATTGAATATTCCAAGGCAATATAAAGTAGTTCTTGGTCGACACACAGACAACAAGGGGAAATAAATTCGACACATGATGTCCTAGTAGGTCTAAAATATTCTAAGTCCTACAAGAGTGTTTCTTAATTCGACACATGTTTCTACAAGGCAAAGTGTTGGTCCCTGATATTGCAGAAGGGGGGTTGAATACAATATCAAAATTTAATCGCGGAATAATTTGATTTAAAATATTATTTTAATTACTCGCGAAATATTAATTATAATGACATACTGTTCAAGTGAAAGATATAATTTTAACTTGATTAGTATTACAAAATTAATATGAAGAAAACTGTTATATAATTGATAAAAAGATCTAGAACAAATTTGACATGAACTGTTCGTGTTTAACAATTATATTCCAAACTCAGCACAGAAATCTGTGAATATTACAATGCAGACAAATTACTGAATTTGAGCTGTTTTTCTAACACTTAAATAGTGAAGCACAATCCTCATATTTACAGAGGTTGAAAAGGCTTTGCTATGACCTTTATCAGTATGACTTAATTTAATGAAAATAAGCGTTGTATGACTTTTCAGAAAGCTGGGCATGACTTTTTTTTTCTCGGTATAACTTTTCTTTATTAATTAAAAAATCAGTATGTCTTTTTAATTAAATAAAAAATCAATCCAGCATGACCTTTTGAACAAAGAAAATTCGGTATGACATTTCTTTTTAAGCTCGGTATGACTTTTCTTTAGACAAGCTTGGTATGACTTTTTTTAAAACAGAATTTCGGTATGACTTTATATATATAAAGTTTCTATCTTGTTCTATCTAAGTCTTCAGTCTTCTGATGTATCAACTTCACCTTCTTCTAGGATTGAACCTCTATGAACTGGTGTCCTTGGTACTTCTTCAGATACTGATTGTTCTGTTGTAGTAGACTCTCCATACAACCTCCTCTGTTCAGCCTTGGCTATATGGAACATCACTTCCTGTTCAACAGGATCTACTGCTTCTTCTTCCACATCAAAAGGCTGAGATGAGTCTATCTTCTTAATTTTCCTGATGTATGATGGGATCTTCTTGGATAAGCAGTAATCTCTTATTTTCTGTGCAGCATCTAATTTGTCTTGGGACCTGAACCCTTTAGACCTGAGCATCTTCACAACTTGAATCATATATTTGACTGTATAGCCCTTTAAAGATTCCTCATCTAGCTTCATTATTTGATAAAACATGTTTATGTAGAATCTTACTTCATGAGGATGATATGTGATTTGAGAACTAACAGCTCTTGAGAAGTCTCTGAGTCTGTCTCTGAGAAGCTCAATTTCTTCTAAACTTCTTCTGATCTTGTTTAACAGGATCCAAATGACTGATAAACTTCTCTGTCTGAAAAATTCCAAGGAATTTCTGAAAGTACCTTTCCTGTGAATGTAGACTAATATCTGCCAGTCTTCAAGAATGTTATCCACTATGACAGTGATATAATCAACCTCTTATTTTAGTGCTTTCATGAAGTTATCAATGTCGTCATTTGAATTTTCCAGACGTTCGATTATTGATTTAAGATGCTTGTCTTCAAATGGACCCTTCTGAAGCTTGTCCATTATTTCTCTTGTTGTGTCCAATTTCTTTCCTATCTTCAGCTGCACATCTTTCTTCTTCTCTCTGACTGTAATGGCCCAAAGATTTTGCTTTTGAAGGCTTGCTTCTCTTTCAACCTTTGATTTTTCCATGACTAAAGCTTTTAGTTTCTCTATTTTAGCATGACCTGCCTTGATGTCTTCTTTAAGTTTCTTCATTGCCTCTTCATATGCCGGATCATTTTCTTTTTCTTTTGGAAACAAAAAATCTTCATCGAAGGCAGTCTCTTCTTCAGCTCTACAGTAGTCAGGGTTGTATGATTCATCATGAGCACTGTCATCAATGAATTGTTCTTGAGCATAATACTGTTCTTCTGGTTCTGGATCAAACGATTGAAATTGTTCTTCAGAATACAGCTTTGCTTTACCTTTATCTTGAGTAGCTCCTTCATCTTCAGCTTCTTTCTTCTTTTCCTTCTCCCCCTTAGTTGAGGAATCATCTTCAGATTTAGAAGCTTTAATGGATTTGATAAGTTTTTGCACGGTCTCATAGACCTGCTTCATTCCCTCATTCAAATGTGTCATTCCATCATCCAGTTTGCTGAATCGTTTGGTGGAGATCTTTTCATTTTTAATAATTATCAGAGTCAAGCTTTTCTCCACCTCATCAATTCTATCATGTAACGACCTTACTTCTTGCATATCCTCAGCAATAAGACTTTGAACATTCTGGATATCCTGAGTTTTCAGAAGTATAGAGGATTTGACATCATTAACTTCTTGCCGCACGATTGTCAGCTGTTCTGTTACAGAAGCAGATGTAGACTTCTTTTCTGCTTGTGCTTTAACTTCTACCAATTCAGCTTGGACAATCTGCATTTCGGTCTAGAGAGCTTCCATTTTTAAAAGTAGTTCACTGTGTGTGTGTGTGTGTGTGTGCACTCACCTCGCTTGCACTCCTGTTTAAATCACTTAATCTATGTGCATGTGTTTCGCTCGGTGTTTCGCTCGGTGTTTGCCTCACATCACTCGTGTTTAGCTCCTTTTCAGATTTTGAAGCTGTACCTGCATATATAATAATAGTTTTTGAAGAGTCGTAATGCTCTTCTGATGCTGGTGAAGGCGTGTCCTCAACAAGTGTAACTTGAAGTGGCTCCGCTACTGACGTAGCTAGTCCATGAATGGAGTCCCATCTCCCTCTAATGAGTGGTTGCCTCGCGAATCCACCAGTGGATAAGAGAACTTCCTCGTAAGGAATTGAAGGAGTTAGTTCCAGCAGGGTCACCACCTTAGACAATGTAAGGTGTGGCTCGTAAGAGTCTGTGGTGCCCCTTACTACCTGTGAAGGTAGCTGATGCTGCACTGCATCGAAAATGTCTTGGTCCACATTAAAGGTGGCATCTGACCAGTATGATTCGAAAACATTTTCTTGATTTGTTGTGCCCTCATGTGATTGTGTTTCTGCGAGTGGAGGTCCTGCTAGTGTGAGCGCTAGCAGGGTGCGAGACTCGTCACAGGATGCCGCGGCTGGACGGCGAATTTCAATGGACTCACCCGGTTGATCGAGTGAGTCCAGAGACTGTTGAATTGCCATTTCAAAATCCATATCCCACTGAGAGGATAAGGACGGGTCTGCAGTTGTCTCAGGTTCAATTCTCATTCTTTTTGTAGGTGGAGACAGAGCTGCGGGTTGACGCGCCGTAATACCTCTACCTCTAACTTTTCTGATAGGTTTGTTTCTCTTTCTTTTATGACTTGAAGAAGATGGTAAAGGAGAAACTATTTGAGGTTCTATCTCAGCTGGGGATTGAACCTGTGTCTTGTCAGGTTCATAGCCGAAATCCTGAAGTGTAAGACCACAATCATAGTCCGTTACTAATAAATCTATAAGTATATTATTTATATTTATATTTATAGGTAGGAAATTGGAAGCTAAGGTGTGAGTTATTACCTGTTTTACCTCTGTCTCAAGTTCTGCATGTTGAGCAACTTCAAGTAAAAGCTGTGCAGATGTATCTCTTTCCATTGGTATTCGATCTAAAATTTGCTCTAGCTCTTGCTGATGCGGTTGAGCCCGTGCAGGATTTATAATTCGATCCATCATCTCACCCATGTATGTTGTTCTTAACACTGGCACATTTGGATACTTGTGTTTGTTGTTGAGCCTAGTGAATAAGTTCTTTTATGAAGTTGGAGATTCTTCTATAGGACTGTCTTGGAATAGTGCTTTATCCTCATCTGTAAGTAAATCATTCATGAAAAGCATCAGAAATCTTGGATAATAGCATGTGACATACTGTTCTCTACTCCCAGGCGTTCCCATTTTCCTTATTATTTCTTTCAATATCAGCTTCCCGAAATTTATTCATCTGTTATGGGCCACTGAATACCCAATAATTTGGAGAAGAGAAGAGATATTGTTGAAGTTGCTCTTTGTTGTGGGGGCAAACACTTTGGCCAGTGTATCAAAGAAATAGTCTCACTTGCTAACCAACTTGGCTTTTGTCAACTTCACCAGATTAATGTCATCCTGATACTGAATTGCATAGAAGAATTCAAGTATCTTTGGAACAGTTGGTTGGTCAACAAAATCATCAGTTCGAAATCCTAAGATCCTGTTCACATCATTTTCAGTCACCATGTACTCATGATCTCCAATGACGAATGAAAATTATACTCTGGCTGCAATTGATCTATTTCTAGCTGTACAGTACAGGGCCCTTAACGCATTAACTTGTAAAGGGGAGTCCAATGTTATTGCAGTCCTTACCAGCGAATGCTCGTTTAAAAATATGATCCATGGCCTAAACCTCTCAACTGAGCAGTTCACTAGATTAAAAAAAACCTACTAAATTTGTCTTCACAATTTCACAATTTCACAATTTCCAGCCATTTTAATTATTTCTATTACAATTATTAAATTACAAAGTGCAACAAAACAGTAAAATATTAATACAAGTCCAACAGTCGAATATTACACAGAAAAAAAACCTAACTGCTATTAAACCACCAAGTCGATTTAACTGGTCAAATAATTACACAACAGTCCTCTAAACAGTAAAAATCGCACTTAACTACGATTTAGTCCAAGAACAAGAACAATCAGTTCGATTTTTGCAAAAATTGGGCAGAGTTTTGCTTGGTTTTAATCTATTTTAACAAACTAGCAAGCAATAATACTTGTAATCAGGGAATAGCAACTAAAATTAGTTGAAATGGATGAAAATCGATCGATTTTTGTAAAGAAAAAAACTGTTCGTGTTGTATAGCAGCGTGTGTGTATATATGACTCAATATGACTTTTTTTTATTTTAAAAGAATCTGTTCTGACACTTTTTACAAAAAGACTCGGTATGACTTTTTAAAAAGTCATACCGAAAAAATCTGTAAACTAAAATACAATTAATCGTATTATTTAACACTTTATAATACTCGGTATGACTTTTCAAAAGTCATACCGAGTTTTATTTAAAGCTAAAATAAAAACAAACAAACAAGAAAATCAGTTGTTTCTGTATGACTCTTTTTATATTAATACTCGGTATGACTTTTTAATAAGAATAAAAAGTCATGCCGAATTTCTATATAAAGAAAAGTCATTCCGAGATTTTTAACTAAAAAGTCATACTATAATATTATTGAATATACAATATAATAAAACAATTAATTTAGGAATTAAATTAACTCATTCTTGAATTAATTTAAAGAGTAAATTAATTAATTAATTAATAACATAATCATTTATATTACTGTCCAATAATAATTAGCAAATATATATATATTACTTTAATGCAAAAAAAATGCTTAATTTAAACATAAGTCCTAGGATTTTATTAATTCAAGTCTCATAAATTCTTTAAATATTAACATTTAATATTTATGAGCTTAAATTAACTCCTAGTAATCAAAAATTAGCCATTATTTAACATCCCTAGTTCACTAACCAACTTAGAGAAAGTGGATTCATCAAGTGGTTTCGTGAAGATGTCGACTATTTGATCTTCTGTGGGTACAAAATGTAACACCACAGTTCCGTTCATGACATGCTCTCGGATAAAATGATACCTTATGTCAATGTGCTTGGTTCGTAAATGTTGTACAAGATTGTTGGAAATAGCTATTGCACTTGTGTTGTCGCAGAAAATTGGAATTTTGTTCAACGCAAGTCCATAATCATTTAGCTGATTCCTAACCCACAAGATCTGTGCACAACAGCTACCTACCGCAATGTATTCTACTTCGGCTGTCGATGTAGATACTGAGTGTTGTTTCTTGCTGTACCAGGAGATCAACCGTCGTCCTAGAAACTGACAGCTTCCAGAAGTACTTTTCCTGTCCATCCTGCACCCTGCATAGTCTGAATCTGTATAGCCTATTAGGTCAAAACCTATATCCTTAGGGTACCAAATTCCAAGATTTGGTATACCCTTCAGATATCTGAAAATACGTTTAACGGCTATAAGATGAGATTCCCTAGGGTCAGATTGAAACCTTGCACATAAGCATGTTGCAAACATTATATCGGGTCTACTAGCAGTTAGATATAATAATGAGCATATCATACCTCTATAGCTTGTGATGTCAACTTTCTTACCAGCTTCATCTTTATCAAGCTTGGTGGCTGTAGGCATTGCGGTTTTTGCCGATGAAGAATCTTCTAGACCGTATTTTCTCAGAAGATCCCTAACGTACTTTGATTGGCATATTAAAATCCCATCTTCCTTTTGCTTTACTCGCAATCCAAGGAAGAATGACAGCTCACCCATCATGTTCATCTCATATCTACTCTGCATTAACTTAGCAAATCTCTTGCACAAGTTTTCGTTAGTAGAACCAAATATTATATCGTCAACATAAACTTGGACAAATATCATATCTTCATTATGTAATTTATAAAAGAGAGTTTTATCTATGACACTTCTAGTGAAACTATTTTCAAGTAAAAACTCAGAGAGAGTGTCATACCATGTCCTCGGTGCTTGCTTGAGTCCGTAGAGAGCTTTGAATAAGAAATATACAAAATCAGCAAACTCTGGATTTTCAAAGCCAGGGGGCTGCTTCACATATACTTCCTCTTCTAGCTTTCCATTCAGAAAAGCACTCTTCACATTCATTTGATAAACTTTGAAATTGGAATGTGCTGTGAATGCCAGAAATATCCTGATGACTTCAAGTCTTGCAACTGGTGCGTAGGTCTCGTCATAATCAATTCCCTCTTCCTGGGAGTAACCCTTTGCCACCAGTCTGGCTTTATTCCTTGTAACAATGCCATCACCGTCTAACTTGTTCCTGTATACCCATTTCGTACCAATAACAGATCTATCTTTAGGCCTGGGTACCAGTGTCCAAACTTCTTGTCTTTCGAACTAATTGAGCTCTTCTTGCATGGCAAGAACCCAATCTGGATCACTTAGTGCATCTTCAATCTTCTTTAGTTCTTCTTGAGATAGAAAAACTGAAAATAAACATTCATTTAAAGTTGCACTTCTGGTTCTAACTCCAACATTTGGATCACCTATGATCAATTCAAAAGGATTATCTCTGCTCCATATCCTTTCCCTTGGTAGGTTTGATCTAGATGATTCGTCTCGAAATTCAATGTGATGTTGTGTTGTGCCAGTTGATCTTTCATTTCCTCCTGAGTTGCTGCCGGGATGACTTATTGATCCACCACTGGTATTAGTAGTATCTCCAGTGTTACCATTGTTTCCACCACTATTACCTGGATCATTACCATCATTGTTGTCATCATTTCCTGCTTCAACCTCAGGTTCTTCTTCGTCATCAGAATGTGAGTCTGGATAATTATCAAATTTTAATGACTCAAAAGAATCTTCAGTTTGGATACTTGGGAGTTTAGTGTCATCAAATGTAACGTTGACACTTTCTTTTACTTGGTGTTGATCAATTAAGTACACCCTATATGCTCTTCTTGAATAACCGACAAAAATAACTTCATGTGCTTTGGCCTGGAATTTGCCATGATGTTCATCTCCATCCTTAAGCACATAACACTTGGCTCCAAATACATGAAAGTACTTTAGAGTAGGTTTCTTGCCAGCCATTAATTCATAGGGGGTCTTCATATGATCTTTGGTGATCAGAGTTCGATTCTGGGTATAACACGCTGTGTTCACTGCTTCAGCCCAGAAGTAGATAGGTAACCTTGATTCATTTAGCAGTGTTCTTGCAACTTCAATCAGGGTTCTATTTTTCCTCTCTACAACTCCATTCTGTTGAGGAGTTCTTGGTGCTGAATATTGCCTTGTTATCCCTTTATCTGAGCAAAAGCTGTTTAGAATTTCATTTTTAAATTCTGTTCCATTATCTGATCTGATTGCCCTGACAAGTAGCTTAGAATCTAATTCAATCAGCTTTACATGATCAATCACCAATTGTGGTGTTTCATCCTTAGAGTTCAAGAATAACACCCACGTGTACTTTGTGAAGTCATCTACAATCACTAAGGCATATTTCTTCCTTGACATAGACATAATATTTACTAGACCAAATAAATCCATATGTAGCAGCTGTAGTGGTTCAGTAATATTTGTGGTGTCTGTGCCCTTATGAGTTGCTCTTTTTGACTTCCCTTTCTAACATGCCTCACACAATCCTTCCTGTGTAAATTCCATCGGAGGCAGTCCTATCACCAAATCCCTCTTGACTAGAGAGTTCATTGTTTTGAAATTCAGGTGTGAGAGCTTCTTGTGCCATAGCCAACTTTCTTTTGTTGAAGCTTTTGAATAAAAATAGTTTGCTTCAGTTTCAGTTCCCGAGTTGAAATCAGCTACGTACAAGTTTCCTTTCCTTACTCCAGGCAAGGCTAGTCTGTCTTCTTTAGAATGAGCTATTAAGCACTTCTCCTTGATAAAGTTTACTTTGTAACCTCTATCACAGAATTGACTGACGCTGAGTAGATTGTGCTTAAGTCCTTCCACCAAAGAGACGTTTTCAATGATAACATTTCATGTATTTAACTTGCCATATCCCGTAGTCATTCCTTTGCTGTTATCTCCAAAGGTGACAATTGGGCCAGCTCTCTCAACCACGTCTGATAGCGGGGCTCTATCTCCGGTCATATGCCTTGACGATCCACTGTCTAGGATCCATACAACCCGATTTTCCTGTTCAACTCCCTGCACATATCAAACAGATTAATTCGTCTTCGGAGCCCAAAATTGATTGTGCCCGGCATATTTAAAGAATTGACCTTTGTTAGCTTTGACAATAGATCCTCTCTGAATAACAACATTTTCTTCCTTGACTGTTCCTACCTACCTATAAATAGTCTTAACAACTTTTTGTTTAGACTTAGGAATATATGTTTCTTTCTTCTCAGGTGAAGGAGTTGCAGTCTTGGATTTTGCGAATTTATTATTGATGCATTGTCTAAGTGTCATATTATCTTTCTTAGCAATCATGCGTTTAAAGTAAGCAGTCATTACATTAAAAGCACATAACATACAATTTAACATTCCACAAGGTTTATGGAAAACATCAATAATAGGCATGTTATCTACAATAGCAGGAGTCTTAACAGATTCTACCTTAACTTTATCATCATTTTTAAAGTTCGCAGTAGCATGGAATCTATTGTTAATAATCCTACTATTCACAAACTTATTAGGTCTGTTATGATTTTTCTTCAGCTCATTAGCACCTAAACCAGAAGTGGAAGAACTAGCAGTGTTCACATTTTCTATTGGTCTTTTAGGAACATATTTAGCTTTCTGGACATTTATTCCTTTTATGTCCCTAACAGATTCTTCCTTTTCTTTCTCTTTTTCCTTAAGGTCTTCAAGTTTCATTTCATAATCCACTATCACACAACTATCAATAACTGGTTCTGCAATAGGAGTTATGAAAAGAGGTTTCTTAGTGTCCTTGATAACATGTGGGATACCCCTCTCTATAGCAGACTTTTTGAAAGGGGTAATGTTACTTGCTTTTCCTACAGATTCATTATATTCAAAACCTATCCCAACTTTTCGATTAATCTCTGGTTGGTCAACAAGATCTTTCATATCAAATGAAACAGTTCTATAGGCTTGACACCTGACCTTTTCTTTTTCAATTTTATCCTTAAAAAAAGCTTCAATTTCAACATAGCAGTTGACTCTATTAACTTGAAATGCAACATCTTCAGTTAATTTAGCATTTATGAGTTTCAGCTTTTTTAATTCAAAATTCTCGTCTGATAAAACTTGGTTTTTGAGATTTAAGACTTTTATTTGTTCTCTAGCATCAGTTAAATTCTCACCTAGCACATTTTAGGACAGCTAGGGTTTACCTCAATTCCTTGTCGAGGTGGAGATTGTGATCCTTCAGAAGAAGAGGCCATTAGAGCGAGATTTCCCATTTCATCTTCTTCATCATTGTCGGAATCATCCCATCTTTTTCCTGCTGCTAAGTATGATCATCCCTGATGCTTCTTCAGTAGAGCATCATATTTCTTTTTGAGCTCGTCATAAGAATCTTTCTTTCTTTCCTGCTTGGGCTTTCTACAGTCAGTAGCAAAGTGTCCCATTTCATTGCAGTTGAAGCAATGAATCTTGCTTCTATCTACCATCCCTGTCTTGTATCCTGTTAGTGGACTTTTTGTCCACTATATACGTTCCAATTTGGCTTAAATTGATCGCTTGTGCCCAAGTATGTAGTGTCTTTTGATGTGTTTTGTGTCTTTGGTGTGCAGATTGCCGTTCGTAGCAGAATTGTTGAATAAGTGCATAATTTGGTGGTATATGAGCTGGGATTTCAAATGAGGAAGATCAGGACTTGAGTTGAGATCAAGAGAGGGCAAGACGAGTCATTAAAAGAGCAAACGCGCAAGAAAATCAGTTGCTAGACAGAAGCTGCAGGCGCGCCCACGCTCTGTCAAGCGCGCCCGCGCTGCAGCAAGGAAAGTTCAAGGGCGCCCGCCCTTCCTCAAGCGCGCCCGCGCCCCTGTCGAAATCAGAATTTTTATTTTGCAGTTGTTTAGCTTTTAAGGCCCAGTTAGAAGCAGGCCCATGGATATTTGGTTTTTATGTAACCTAGTATAAAAACATCAGGGTTATATTTATTATGGATTATCTAGGTCATTATCAGAACATAAGTAGTAGTACTTTGTGAGCCGTCAAGCTATTTTTCTTTTGTAATTTTCATCACGTGGATTATCGGTTGTTTCTTTTACTCTTACAATTAATATCAGTCTTTTATGTTTAATTGGTTTTCTACTATGTTTTCAATTGAACCCATGATGTCGGCTAGTCCAATTATGGGCTAAACGCTGTCATGGGGTTTTAATGGATTTTTCTAACGATTCTAGATATTGATTGTCTTTATGCCAAAGTGTGTGATTGTTATGGATATCCTAGTATGGTTAAGCTTATTCGTTGTAAATGCGTCGCGAACATTTATGATTGTTTGTTGAACCCTTGTGAATGCGAAAGTGGATCTAGGGTTTAGAATATGCCATGCTAGCATAGGTTTTTGCATGTTAAGAGCATGTATTAATTTGTGGTGTAATTCTAACCGTCTTGCACTGACTATGCGATTTTAGGGATACTTGTGCTTAAGCCATTATGTTTTCAATCTCTATAGACATATAGGGACTAATCGTAGTGGTTGACTATTTGACTTCTATCAATTGTGGATGTTCATTAGGATGGTATGCGTACAACGAAAGTTGGCGTTTATCAGTTTAGAGGGTCTGATCAGTTATCATCACTTTCACATGCTAGGTTGAAAAGGCATAAGATTCTAGATGAGATAGATTATGAAGTTAAAATCCCATGTTTATTCTATATAAGTAATTCGTTAAGTTTTAATTAGTAGTGTAATCAAAACTTCAATTGTTATTTTCTTAGCAGTGAAACTTAATCATACTCTGGTGTATAAGTAAACTAACGTAAGCAAGTCGAGTCTCTGTGGGAACGAATCCTACTTATTATTGTATTACTTGTGACCACGTTCTCTTGCGTGAATAAAGTGTGAACAAGTTTTTGGCGCCGCTGCCGGGGACTCGGTTCATTGTTTTGTTTAGTTAATGTGCTTATCATCAGTGGTCGTTAGATATCACTGACTGAGATTTGTTACTAATCGTTCTTGTTTGTTACGTGAATTCAGGTAATTGATCGTGTATGCGTACTCGTTCTCAATCGAGTAAGGAAAAACTGGAAGAACACTTAGACAAAGAAGAGGGAATTGCAGTTCCAGAAATTGAACCAGAAATAGTAATGGAGGATCCAGTGAAAGCTCTTAAGGATTACTCTCAACCGAAGATCAATGACATTCAGTCAAGCATTGTTAGGCCGGCTATTGCAGCTAATAATTTCGAAATCAAGCCGGGTACAATTCAAATGGTTCAGAATTCTGTGCAGTTTGGGGGTTCACCTGCTGAGGACCCTAATATGCATATCAGAGACTTCATCGAGATCTGTGATACCTTTAAAACCAACGGGGTTTCTGAAGATGCTATAAAACTGAGGCTGTTCCCATTCTCTCTACGAGACAAGGCAAAGAGCTGGTTGCATTCGCTGCCAGCAGGTTCTATAACTACTTGGGAGGATCTCGCACAAAAGTTTCTGACTAAATTCTTTCCTATGGCTAAGACGGCAGCCATGAGGAATGCTCTTACACAGTTCAATCAACATTCTGGAGAAACGTTGTGTGAAGCTTGGGAAAGGTATAAAGAGATGCTTCGAAAGTGTCCCCATCATGGGATGCCAGATTGGATGGTCATTAACGGTTTCTATAATGGATTGAATCATTCACGACCTATGCTTGATGCAGCATCTGGAGGAGCTCTTTGGGCCAAGAGCTATGAAGAAGCTTATGACTTGATTGAAATGATGGCTGCCAACGAGTATCAGAATCCTACTCAGCGATTGCCGCAGAGTAAAACTGCAGGTGTTTTTGAAGTGGACGCTGCCACGGCTATAACAGCTCAACTACAGGCTTTATCTATAAAGGTGGACGCATTATCCAAGGCAGGAATTCAGCAAGTCGCTATGGTTTGTGATCTGTGTGCAGGTGCTCATGATACAACTCAGTGTGCTATTTCTAGCGATTCAGCGTACTTTGTCGGCAACTTTCAAAAGCCTACACAACCGGCACCTAATACATATCACCCCAACAACAGGAATCATCCTAACTTCAGTTAGAGCAACAATCAGAATGCCATGCCGCAACCATCGCAGGGTCAACAATTCGGAACAAGGCCTTTCAACAATTCTGTTCCTCAACAATCTTATGCACCAAGACAATCATACAACCCTCCTGGTTTCCATCAACAACCTCAAGGAGGACAAGGGCATTCAAATGAAAAGTCAGAGATGGAGGAACTGAGAATGATGTATAAGAGTCAAGCTGTGACTCTGAAAACATTGGAAAATCAAATTGGTCAACTAGCAAATGCTCTTCTAAACAGACCTCAAGGACAATTACCAAGTGACACAGAGGCGAACCCAGGCAAGAAAGAAAGCAAGGAACAAATACACGCTATTACGTTGCGTTCTGGAACGGTTACGAATAATCAGGAGGTCGAAATTCCACAAAACGAAGAACGTCAGCATTCTGGGCAGGAGGTGCAGGGCGGGCGCGCTTCCTCAGGCGCGGGCGCGCCTCACCTTACTGCTGGAAGGGGATTTTCTGCAGAAAAAGATACGCAGGAGGAGCCAATTAAGAAAAAAAATGAATGATTCAGAGTAGAAAAGCAGTTCAGAGAAAGACAGTGATCACAAGGAAATATTTCCTCCTCCACCATTCCCTAAAAGGCTTCAGAAGCAGAAATCGGATAAACAGTTTGCTAAATTCTTGGAAGTTTTTAAGAAACTACACATCAACTTACCTTTTGCTGAAGCGCTGGAACAAATGCCAAGCTACGCCAAATTCATGAAAGGCATTCTATCTAGGAAACTGAAGCTAGAAGAGTTAAACACTGTTGCCTTGACGGAAGAGTGTAGTGCAATATTGCAGCAGAAGTTACCACCAAAGTTGAAGGATCCTGGTAGTTTCACTATACCATGCATAATTGGGAATTTGTCGTTCGACAAATGTTTGTGCGATTTGGGAGCGAGAATCAACCTCATGCCATACTCTATATTCTTACAACTTGGTCTTCCTGAGCCAAAGCCGACTAACATGTCACTGCAGTTGGCGGGTTGTTCAATCACTTATCCGCGAGGAATTGTCAAAGATGTTTTGGTGAAAGTCGACAAACTAATCTTTCCAGCAGATTTTGTCATCCTTGATTTTGAAGAAGACAAG
This sequence comes from Oenanthe sinensis, assembly GCA_028671895.1. NCBI lineage: Eukaryota > Viridiplantae > Streptophyta > Magnoliopsida > Apiales > Apiaceae > Oenanthe > Oenanthe sinensis. The sequence goes on along the minus strand of CM053799.1, from coordinate 26,930,552 downwards.
AAAATCCTTATCATTCTTGGTAGACCATTCTTGGCAACGGGAAAGACATTGATTGACGTACAGAAGGGAGAACTCACCATGAGAGTGCACGATCAGAATGTCACATTCAATATGTTCAAAGCAATGCAATTTCCAACAGAAGAAGATCAATGCTTTAAAGTAGATGTAGTGGAATTTGCTGTGCAAGTAAAAATTGAACACATGCTTATGAATGATACACTGGAAAAGGCTTTAAGTGGGGACTTTACAATTGAAGAGGATGAGGTTGAAGAACAGGTACAGTCTCTGAATGCTTCTCCTTGGCAATAAAAGTTTGAGAAACCAGAATCGTTGGGTTTATCTGAATTGAGAGAATCACATCAGCGGTTGAAACCATCTATCGAGGAAGCACCGAAGCTGGAGCTCAAACCATTGCCTGATCACTTAAGGTATGCTTCTCTTGGGGAATCATCTACTTTACTTGTGATTATTGCTGCTAACCTTACAGGGCCTAAAGAAGAAAAGCTGTTAAGGGTTCTCAGGGAATTCAAATCAGCCATTGGTTGGACTATTGCAGACATTAAAGGAATCAGCCCTGCCTATTGCCAGCATAAGATTCCGCTGGAAGAAGGAAGTAAGCCAACAGTGGAACATCAGAGAAGGCTTAATCCACTCATGAAGGAAGTAGTAAAGAAGGAAATTATCAAGTGGTTGGATGCAGGGATTATCTATCCTATTTCTGACAGTGCTTGGGTGAGTCCAGTTCAATGTGTGCCAAAGAAAGGAGGCATGACGGTGGTACTAACGAAAAGAACGAGCTCATTCCTACGCGGACAGTCACTGGTTGGAGAATCTGCATGGATTACAAGAAGCTGAACAAAGCTACTAGGAAGAATCACTTCCCTCTTCCTTTCATTGATCAAATGCTAGAACGACTTGCTGGCCATGAGTACTATTGCCTTCTGGATGGATATTCGGGTTACAATCAGATCTGCATTGCTCCAGAGGATCAGGAGAAGACAACATTTACATGTCCGTTTGGTACCTTCGCTTTTCGAAGGGTTTCTTTTGGGTTATGTGGTGCACCTGGCACTTTTCAGAGGTGTATGATGGCAATTTTTTCAGACATGATTGGTAAGACAGTGGAAGTCTTCATGGATGATTTTTCAGTATTTGGATTTTCTTTTGACGAATGTCTACACAATCTTAGCATGGTTCTGAAAAGATGCGTGGAGACTAATCTGGTCCTCAACTGGGAGAAGTGCCATTTCATGGTACAAGAGGGAACTATTCTTGGACACAAGGTGTCACGTCGAGGCCTGGAAGTGGATAAAGCAAAAATAGAGACAATTGAAAATCTGCCACCGCCCAATTCAGTGAGAGGAATTCGTAGTTTCCTCGGTCATGCAGGTTTTTACAGAAGATTCATCAAGGATTTCTCCAAAATTTCCAAACCTTTGTGTAAGTTATTGGAGAAGGATATTCCCTTCAAATTCGATGATGATTGTATGACAGCTTTTGAGACATTGAAGACGAAGTTGATTTCAGCACCTGTGATCATCGCCCCAGATTGGAATGAACCTTTTGCTATGATGTGTGATGCTAGCGATTTTGCAGTAGGGGCTGTTCTTGGCCAAAAGAAAGATAAGATTTTTCATGTTATCTACTATGCAAGCAAGACACTCAATGATGCGCAATTGAATTACACAACCACAGAGAAGGAGCTGTTAGCCATTGTATATGGCTTTGAAAAATTCAGATCATACTTGCTTGGTACGAATGTGACGGTGTATACTGACCACGCAGCTATTAGATATCTGCTCTCCAAGAAGGATTCTAAACCCCGCTTGATTCGATGGGTTCTTCTACTACAAGAATTCGATGTTGAGATCAAAGATAGAAAAGGGACAGAAAATCAAGTAGCTGATCACCTCTCACGATTGGAAGATCTTGGTAAATCATCTCAAGACAGTACCCTCATCAATGAATCATTTCCAGATGAACAGCTGTTTGGCATACAAGAAGAAGAACCATGGTATGCTGATATTGTGAATTATCTGGTAAGTCAAATTGTTCCACCTGAGTTGTCGCCAGCTCAAAGGAAGAAATTTATGCACGACGTCAAGTGGTTTCGTTAGGACGAGCCATATCTGTTTAAACAAGGGGCTGACCAGGTTATCAGGAGGTGTGTACCATATAGTGAGATAGACAATATTCTGAGGGATTATCATGCCACGGCTTATGGAGGCCATTATGGAGGTGAAAAGACAGCGACTCGTATTCTGCAGGTAGGATTTTATTGGCCATCACTCTTCAAGGATGCTCATCAGTTTGTAACCAGGTGTGATCGTTGCCAGCGAGTAGGCAACATTTCGAAAAGGGATGAGATGCCCCTTACTGTAATGCTAGAGGTAGAAATTTTTGATGTGTGGGGGATCGACTTCATGGGCCCATTCATTTCATCTTGCAATAACCAATACATCTTGCTAGCTGTGGATTACGTCTCCAAATGGGTTGAGGTCAAAGCACTGCCAACTAATGATGCCAATGTAGTGCTCAACTTCCTTCACAAGAACATTTTCACCAGATTTGGGACTCCAAGGGTCATTATCAGCGATGAGGGTTCTCACTTTTGCAATCGGAAAGTTCACTAATCTGATGGCAAGATTCAACATCAACCATCGGGTGGCGACAGCATACCACCCTCAAACCAATGGCCAAGCTGAAGTATCAAACCGTGAGATCAAACGCATTCTGGAAAAAGTGGTAAGTCCTTATCGTAAAGATTGGTCTTTAAAACTGGATGAAGCTGTGTGGGCTTACCGAACTGCGTTCAAAACACCTTTGGGTATGTCACCATATCAACTTGTCTATGGAAAGGCTTGTCATCTGCCGGCAGAACTGGAACACAAGGCTTATTGGGCATTGCAGAAGCTGAATTTTGATTGTAAAGCCGCAGGGGAAAAGAGGATGGTGCAAATCAATGAAATGGATGAGTTTCGTCTACAAGCTTATGAGAATAACAAGCTATACAAGGAAAAAGTGAAAAGGTGGCATGATCGTCGGTTGACAACAAAGGTATTGGTTCCTGGTCAATTAGTTTTATTATTTAACTCTCGTCTGCGATTGTTTCCAGGAAAACTCAAGTCAAGGTGGTCAGGACCCTTTGTTGTGAAGACTGTGTTTCCACACGGCGCTGTGGAGATTTATGAAAAGACCCCAGATCAAGCGTTTAAAGTCAATAGTCAGAGATTGAAGCCTTATTTGGGAGAACAAGTACATCGCGAAGCTGAAGTCGTGATTCTGTCTACCTCGGATTGAGGACTTGAAGTAACGTCCGGCTAAATGACGTTAACGACAGCGCTCGTGGGAGGCAACCTACGGCTTGAATGGTAATTTTTATTCTTATAAATAAAAGAAAAAAAAAGCAAAAACACCAAAAAAATGAAAAAATCAGAAAACTGGACAGAAGCACCAGGGGCGGGCGGGCCTGGGCGCGGTTCCAGAAAAAAAAATAGTAAAAAAAAATCAGAAAAACGAAAAATGAAGAATTTTTTTTATCTTTTTATTAGTTTTTAGCCCAACCCAGCCCACTCTCACTTGTTTATAAAGGCTTTGACATACCCTAACCCTAGCAACTTACTTACTTCACTTCTTGCATTCTCACATATACACATAACTATACACGCACCACATCTCATCTCTTCACACATCTACACTCCACCAATGGCACCCAAGAGATCTAGGCGCTCAGGGACATCAAGTTCTTCTTCGAGTGGGGGAGTTGTGCCCCAATTCAATTCACCAGAGGCCCAACTTGAGTTTACACGCTTGATGACCAAATCTGTGGTCAAGGAAAGGGGCTTTATTCCGGGTGTTCTTGATGGGTCTCTACTCGCGATGATTAGTGAGCGCGGTTGGGAGACCGTGTGTGAGGCTGCGGAGGCGATACCATTGAGTATCGTTAGGGAGTTCTATGCTAATGCCAAGCAAGAGAAGAATGGGTATTCTGCAGTTCGAGGGTATGTAGTGGATTATACTCCTACAGCTATCACTAGGGTTTTGAATTTGCCTGCACCGCAGGAGGGAGTGGAAGATTTTGGGTTGAAGACCCGTGGGGAGGTTGACCTTGAGGCCATTCTGCGGGATATGTCAGTTCCCGGCACTACTTGGAAGCGCCGGGCGGGCTCTACTGAGCCGGTTACCTTCTCCGCCATGGCATTGAACCCGTATGCTAAGGCCTGGAACCTGTTTCTGTGTGCTAACATTGTGCCGTCGTCGCACACTCATGAGGTGACCGTGGATCGGGCTATTTTGTTGTGGGGGATTCTCAGCGGGAGATACATCGACCTAGGCTCCCTTATCCACAGGCACATGATCCGATTTTTGCAGGGCAGTACCACTGGAGCGATTCCGTATGGCTCAGTGGTTGTTCGTCTGTGTGTTGATGTGGGTATTCACTAGCCGGCGGAGGAACAGTTGCAACTTCCTGCGAGTGCCATTGACACGGCGGCGATAGCTCGACTACCTGAATGGGACGGTGGTGTACCGCATCCCAGAGGCTTAGGGTATATTGTGGGCGGTGACGTGCCACCTAGACAGCAGAGGGAGGCTAGGGCTGGATCTTCTAGGGCACCGCCAGCTGTGGCTAGTACTGGTATGGGTGAGGCCCATTTTCGGAGGTTGGCACGGTGATTGGACGCAGTTGATGATAGGCAGAGCCGGTTTGCTACTGACCTGACTCAGGCTCTCGGTGCATCCTTTCTGGCTACTGGTGTACAGGTAGATTGGCCTGTTTATGGAGCTGGCACCGTGTATCCACCACCGGATTCACCCGAGGAGGGTGACTCTGCGGACGATTGAGGTATATCTGCGCACTTTCTTTGTTTCTTGCCTTCAATGGGGACATTGAATATTTTAAGTTTGGGGGTGGGAAATGGAGATTATAGTTAGATGCATATAGGGCATGTAGTGGTAGTATTTTTCATGCATTTGGTTTTAATTGCCATATAGAGCATTTTGTTTGCAATTCTTGTTCTGTTTACCATGTGAGTCCATTTTAGTTACATTTCATAGCATGCATATTTCATGATCCCTTAGGACGAGCTAATTCTGATTGTTAGGACGATGTCGAATTGAGTGTGGTATTGATGAACAGAGGGTTGATTTACAGTCCCTATGAAATTGAATTGCATGTTTCAGAAGCACTTTCTTTACACAGTCTCATCGGTTGCTTTTGGGCTAGGTTGAGTCATGCCTGTTTAGTTGTTTTAGATTTAATCGCATGTTTATATCTAGAATGTTTGTTATTCCTTTGATAATGTAAGAATGCCAAAGTATAAGTCTGGGGGTGGCAGGGATTCATGCTAATTGTTAATGATTGTCAAGTATGGCTAGGCGTCAAATGGCTAGTAGCCGGCTCATATTTTTATGAGTAGTCTAGGGTTGGAATTGAGAATTCTCATTCCAGATTCTGTCAAAAAGAAAAAAAAAAGAAAAAAAAGAAAAAAAAGAAAAAAAGAAAAAAAATAGTCATGTGAATAATTGAGGCAAAATTAACCAGGGTGAGCTCTTTTATACTCGGGCAATTAAGTTCAATGGGGACTTTGTGCCTAGTGACCTAAGGCTTTTTATAGTCTGGGATACACTAACCTAACGCTCGCTACATGGGTATTATTGTATAAGCCTTTAGGGGTCTCATCCATTGCACGGTTAAATAAGCCTATGTATTGCGTTATGTGTCGTAGTGGTGGTTTAGCAATAAAGTGTGATTCCCTGTCTAACTCAAATGAATGACTGAGGAGTTTGTATGTTATGGAGTGTTTACCACTCATTCTGTTTATAAGCAGGTGATTGTCTTAGCGAAAAATAGGTATGATTTTGATCTAGTGTCAGAGTATATTGGATGAGCATCGCACACACCCACGTTTCTGTTCATGTAGTACTGGTATACGGGGGCTTGGTCGAGCTCTATTTGGATGTATTGCATCTCTTTGAGGCTTGGCTTGTCGATTGGTTTTGGTGAGTTCGAGGGGGTCCTTGCATTTTCATAGTAGTTGCATCCATGCATTGCATTGCCTTAGATTGTTTAGAGTGTGTTTATGCTTGGGGACAAGCATCGGTTTAAGTTTGGGGGTGTGTTAGTGGACTTTTTGTCTACTATATACGTTCCAATTTGGCTTAAATTGATCGCTTGTGCCCAAGTATGTAGTGTCTTTTGATGTGTTTTGTGTCTTTGGTGTGCAGATTGCCGTTCGTAGCAGAATTGTTGAATAAGTGCATAATTTGGTAGTATATGAGCTGGGATTTCAAATGAGGAAGATCAGGACTTGAGTTGAGATCAAGAGAGGGCAAGACGAGTCATTAAAAGAGCAAACGCGCAAGAAAATCAGTTGCTGGACAGAAGCTGCAGGCGCGCCCACGCTCTGTCAAGCGCGCCCGCGCTGCAGCAAGGAAAGTTCAAGGGCGTCCGCCCTTCCTCAAGCGCTGCATCCATGCATTGCATTGCCTTAGATTGTTTAGAGTCTGTTTATGCTTGGGGACAAGCATCGGTTTAAGTTTGGGGGTGTGTTAGTGGACTTTTTGTCCACTATATACGTTCCAATTTGGCTTAAATTGATCGTTTGTGCCCAAGTATGTAGTGTCTTTTGATGTGTTTTGTGTCTTTGGTGTGCAGATTGCCGTTCGTAGCAGAATTGTTGAATAAGTGCATAATTTGGTGGTATATGAGCTGGGATTTCAAATGAGGAAGATCAGGACTTGAGTTGAGATCAAGAGAGGGCAAGACGAGTCATTAAAAGAGAAAACGCGCAAGAAAATCAGTTGCTGGACAGAAGCTGCAGGCGCGCCCACGCTCTGTCAAGCGCGCCCGCGCTGCAGCAAGGAAAGTTCAAGGGCGCCCGCCCTTCCTCAAGCGCGCCCGCGCCCCTGTCGAAATCAGAATTTTTATTTTGCAGTTGTTTAGCTTTTAAGGCCCAGTTAGAAGCAGGCCCATGGATATTTGGTTTTTATGTAACCTAGTATAAAAACATCAGGGTTATATTTATTATGGATTATCTAGGTCATTATCAGAACATAAGTAGTAGTACTTTGTGAGCCGTCAAGCTATTTTTCTTTTGTAATTTTCATCACGTGGATTATCGGTTGTTTCTTTTACTCTTGCAATTAATATCAGTCTTTTATGTTTAATTGGTTTTCTACTATGTTTTCAATTGAACCCATGATGTCGGCTAGTCCAATTATGGGCTAAACGCTGTCATGGGGTTTTAATGGATTTTTCTAACGATTCTAGATATTGATTGTCTTTATGCCAAAGTGTGTGATTGTTATGGATATCCTAGTATGGTTAAGCTTATTCGTTGTAAATGCGTCGCGAACATTTATGATTGTTTGTTGAACCCTTGTGAATGCGAAAGTGGATCTAGGGTTTAGAATATGCCATGCTAGCATAGGTTTTTGCATGTTAAGAGCATGTATTAATTTGTGGTGTAATTCTAACCGTCTTGCACTGACTCTGCGATTTTAGGGATACTTGTGCTTAAGCCATTATGTTTTCAATCTCTATAGACATATAGGGACTAATCGTAGTGGTTGACTATTTGACTTCTATCAATTGTGGATGTTCATTAGGATGGTATGCGTACAACGAAAGTTGGCGTTTATCAGTTTAGAGGGTCTGATCAGTTATCATCACTTTCACATGCTAGGTTGAAAAGGCATAAGATTCTAGATGAGATAGATTATGAAGTTAAAATCCCATGTTTATTCTATATAAGTAATTCGTTAAGTTTTAATTAGTAGTGTAATCAAAACTTCAATTGTTATTTTCTTAGCAGTGAAACTTAATCATACTCTGGTGTATAAGTAAACTAACGTAAGCAAGTCGAGTCTCTGTGGGAACGAATCCTACTTATTATTGTATTACTTGTGACCACGTTCTCTTGCGTGAATAAAGTGTGAACATATCCACCTTTAGTGTTGGATGAGCTAGAAGAACCACCTGTCTCAAATCTGTTTGCCATAGGTTTAAATTTGAAACTTGGATTCCTCCTGAATCTTGTATTTATAAATTTTCTAGCAATCAGAGCCAGAGATTCATCCTCAAGTTGATTGAGTTCTTCCATTGAGTAGAATTCACTATCAGTTGAATTCATTAGAGTTACACCAACTTCTGCAACAATACTCTGATCAATGATGTTGAGTGAAGAAGATTCAGTCGTAGCTTTTATGTACTCTGGTTCTTCTGCTACAAGACCTGTAGACTTGCTGACCACCTTGCCTGTACCATATATTTCTTTCTGTTGAATCTGCTCTATCTCATAGGTCTTCAGTATGCCATACAGTCTTTCCAATGAAATTTCATTCATGTCCCTTGACTCCCTGATGGCCGTAATCCTATGCTCTAAGTGTACTGGCATTGTCAGCAAAAACTTCCTACTAATCTCCTTCTTCGTATATTGTTTACAATTGAGATTTAGATCATTTATTAGCTTGTTGTATCTCTCAAAAACTTCAGAGATACCTTCTCCAGGATTTGATCTAAAATGCTCATATTGAGACGTTAAGATTTCCAGTCTGTTCTCCCTTACTTTTTCTGTTCCTTCATTTAGTATCTCTATCGTTTCCCAGATGTGTTTAGCATTTTTACAATTAACAACATGATTTTACATTCCGGGATCAAGAGATTCCACTAAAATTAACTGCAAGCTGGTGTCCAAGGTATCCAGTTCCTTTTCTGTCTCAGTGTACTCAGAAATATCTTTTTCAAATTGTTTGTGAGGAACAAGTACACCATCTTCCATATGCTCAGGAACGATTGTTATTGGAACAACAACACCAGTTTTCAAAATATCTTTGTACTTAGGGTTTACAGCTCGAAGAAACAAGGTCATCTTTCTCTTCCAAAGATTATAATTATCTTTATCAAATTGTGGAATTTTAATGCTACTGACTCTTTGAGTACTCATCTTTAAATAAGATTAAAATTTAAGTGTTTCAAAAAATATTTTAATTTTTGACTTAAAACAATTTTTGATCAAAAATAATATTTTTTTTAAAAAAAAATTATTTCGAATAAAAAATTATTTCAAATTTAAAATAAATTTTGAGATTTGTATAAGTTCGCGAAATTTGATTTTGATCTGATATGAATATATATCAACCAGCTCTGATGCCAATTGTTGGTCCCTGATATTGTAGAAGGGGAATTGAATACAATATCTAAATTTAATCGCGAAATAATTTGATTTAAAATATTATTTTAATTACTCGCGAAATATTAATTATAATGAAATACTGTTCAAGTGAAAGATATAATTTTAACTTGATTAATATTACAAAATTAATATGAAGAAAACTGTTATATAATTGATAAAAAGATCTAGAACAAATTTGACATGAACTGTTCGTATTTAACAATTATATTCCAAACTCAGCACAGAAATCTGTGAATATTACAATGCAGACAAATTACTGAATTTGAGCTGTTTTTCTAACACTTAAATAGTGAAGCACAATCCTCATATTTATAGAGGTTGAAAAGGCTTTGCTATGACCTTTATCAATATGACTTAATTTAATGAAAATAAGCCTTGTATGACTTTTCAGAAAGCTGGGCATGACTTTTTTTTTTCTCAGTATGACTTTTCTTTATTAATTAAAAAATCGGTATGATTTTTTAATTAAATAAAAAATCAATCCAGCATGACCTTTTGAACAAAGAAAATTCGGTATGACATTTCTTTTTAAGCTCGGTATGACTTTTCTTTAGACAAGTTCGATATGACTTTTCTTTTAAACAGAATTTCGGTATGACTTTCTTTATATATATATATATATATATATATATATATATATATATATATATATATATATATATATATCTCGGTATGACTTTTCGGTATGACTTATGTAAAGGTCATTTGAAATACATATATATAAGTCATATTAATTCATTTCTTTTATAATAAATTAATTCTACTTAAATTAATTAAATAATTTATAAATTAAATTAAATTCAACTTGAATTAATTTAATTAAATAAATTAAATAATTAACTTACTTTGATTGTAGAAATAAAAATACTATAGTGATCTGTTTAATCTGCAGTCAGCTTTGAAATCTTCCCGTCCTTTCTTTGTCTTCTGTTCTTGAAACCTCTTGAACTAAATGAAGAATAAATATTATTTTAGTTGACATACAAATGTACTGTCTGGTTCATTTGTGTCATACTAATAAATATTCTCTATTTATTAATACTTTAAGTTGAGGCCTTCTGTCATTTTTCTACTTCACTGTCTTTGTTCTTCTTCTAGAATCTTCTGTAGTAATCACTTGAAATCTTCTATATCTTCTGTGTTCTTTAGAAGTACTACCACCTTATTATTTTCACTGATGCTTGAACATATTAATGAACTTCTTCCAGTGTTGAGTAGCAATCCCATAAAATACTTCTGATACTTAGATCCTTTGTGATTAGTTGACTGTCTTTGTCTTGATTCCTGTTTGGTGTTTATTATTTACTTCTCTTTATTAGCTAGAGTTGAGTTGTCATCTAATTATTACAAATAGGCCTAGTCATATGCCTTTCACAAAGGAATTTGACACATGTGTTGAATAACATCAAAATGGCTAAGGCAAGCATACATAGAGCTAGATTCGACACTTCTCTCAAGACGGGTTATTTTCTAAGTACTCTATACAAGGCAATACCATTCAACACATAGAGAATTATCCAAGGGTCAACTCAAGTCAACACAGGAGAAGAAAATGTCGACACATAGAATTGTATTTCACTTTATTATAAAGTCTACATATAAACAAAATGTATTTTCATTTTGAATGTAATCAGAACACAACACACACAAATAGATACAGTTGAGAGAGACAGAGAGAATATCACTGCCATTAAAGCTCGTATTTATTTCTTATTATGAGATTCATTGCAGCTCATACATCTGTGTGAGAAGTGTAGCACCTTGGGTTTATATAATACAAATTATATTCTTGAAGATTGTTCTTGTTATTTTGTATCATTACTGCCATATTTATTGCTCACTAAGAACATATCTTTAAACAAGAACAAAATAGAAAAACTACCTACATCGTATTCAACCCCCCCTTCTACGATAGTTTGTGCCTAACAATTGGTAACAGAGCTTGTTGATTGAAGTTACAAATCAAGATCTAAAAAGAGTTTTTCGAAAAAGTGTATTTTTAGATCTAGAAAATTTTATCTTGAAATTTCTTTATTTAAAAGAAAATTCAATTTCGAATTTTTTAAAGATTTTAAATCCACTAATTTTTAAAAAGCTATCAATCGTCAAGAATTCGAATTAAAATTTTATTTTTCGAAATTTAATTTTTATTCGAATTGATTTTAATTTTTAAGAAATTAATTATTTCTTGAGATTTAAAATTCTCGTAACCATGAGTACTAAAAAACTTAGTAGCATCAAAATCCCAGCCTTTGATAAAAATGAATACATTTTATGGAAAAAGAAGATGTCCACTTTCATTAAATCAACTAATTCTCAATATATGGGAATTTTAGAAAATGGACCCTATGTTCCTCAAAAGGTTATACCAGAAACAGTCTCAGAAAACGGAGAACGGATTCCTCAAGGTTATACCCCAAAGGAGCCTTCAGAGTACACTGACACTGACAGAGAAATAGTAGCATGGGATAATCATCTTCAATATATCCTAATGGATTCACTGGACGCTACAATGCCGAATCAAGTGATAAACTGCACTAGTGCCAAGCAAATGTGGGATACTATTGATTTGCTAATGGAAGGTACTGCAGAGGTGAAGAAAAACAGACTGGATATTCTTACATCCCAGTACGAGGCATTCAAGTCACTACCCGGAGAGAGTATCATTCAAGTCTTTGAGAGATACAATAAATTACTGAATGACTTGTCTCTACACAAAAAGTCCTCCTCACGTAGGGAGATCAACAGGAAATTCATGTTGACACTACGAGCGCACCTTGAACACAAAATCTCTGCAATAAGAGAAAAAAGTGACATAAATGACATGCCTATTGAAATTCTATATGGAAAGCTCAAGACTCATGAAATGGAGCAGGAGCAAAGACATCATTTATGGTTCAGGGACAGTGGATAGCAAGAATACAGCTTTGTTAAAGACTACATCAATTTTTGCCACAGATTTTGCTAGTACAGAGACCAACACAGAAAAGCCTGTAATTGAGAAAGAAGAGATTCTAGAAGCTGAATTTACAGAAAATGCTCAAGCAGGTGATGAAGATGACTTCTACACAATAGAAGAATTTGAACAGTTAGAAAACAAGACGATGGCCTATATGGCAGGGAAGTTCAAGAACCTCAAGTTTAGGAGGAACCCTAAGTACAAGTTCAAGAGTAACTCAAGTTATAGTGGTTCCAGCTTCAGAAACAATAACCGAGTTTGTTCATCCTCAAGGTCTTTTAGCAAAGAAGGTTATAAGACTGGAATGGTAGACCATAGCAAGTTTAAGTGCTATAACTGCAATGAACCCGGACATTTTGTTACAGAATGTCGGAAGCCTAAGCAAGGAAAGGAAAGAAAGGATTCGTATGATGAACTGAAATAGAAATATGATGCACTGGTAAAGAAGCATCTGGGCAGAGCTTATATAGGCGAGGTAAAGAGCTGGAATGAATCTGATAATGACATGTCTATTGAAATTCTATATGGAAAGCTCAAGACTCATGAAATGGAGCAGGAGCAAAGACATCATTTATGGTTTAGGGACAGTGGATAGCAAGAATACAGCTTTGTTAAAGACTACAGCACTTGTAGCCACAGATTTTGCTAGTACAGAGACCAACACAGAAAAGCCTGTAATTGAGAAAGAAGAGATTTTAGAAGATGAATTTACAGAAAATGCTCAAGCAGGTGATGAAGATGACTTCTACACAATAGAAAAACTTGAATAGTTAGAAAACAAGACGATGACCTATATGGCAGGGAAGTTCAAGAACCTCAGGTTTAGGAGGAACCCTAAGTACAAGTTCAAGAGTAACTCAAGTTATAGTGGTTCCAGCTTCAGAAACAATAACCGATTTGTTCATCCTCAAGGTCTTTTAGCAAAGGAGGTTATAAGACTGGAATGGTAGACCATAGCAAGTTTAATTGCTACAACTGCAATGAACCCGGACATTTTGCTATAGAATGTTGAAAGCCTAAGCAAGGAATGGAAAGAAAGGAGTAGTTTGACGAACTGAAACAGAAGTATGATGCACTGGTAAAGAAGCATCAGGGCAGAGCTTATATAGGCGAGGGAAAGAGCTGGAATGAATCTGATAATGATGAAGAAGAGACATATGGAAATGGTGCACTTATGGCAGACTCTTCAGAGGCATCACCTCAGTCATCAAAGGTATCTTTTCTTTCCACAGTTGAAATGTCTAATTCTGATTACAAGAAAATTGTTGAAGATCTTAGTGTAGAAATGTTTAATATACACACAACCATGTTAGCATTAGAAGAAGAAAATGCTAAACTAGTTCTAAGGAATAAAATGCTAGAGGCTAAAAATGAAGAACTAGAACTTGCATGTGTTAATTTAGAAGATCTCAGACAGAAGGTAGAATATCTACATAATAGAGACAAATGCAACCAAGAAGTAGAAACTGCTCTTAGGAATAAAATTTCTGAGTTAGAGTTAAAACTTCAGGCATATAAGAAATCTGCTAATCATGTTAAGGAGGCAATAGATAAACAGGTCATAGGTCAAAAAGCTGGTATAGGATTTGACTATGATAAGAAGGCAGGAAAGAGACATATGGAACTAATTGTTGAGGAAAGTCTTGTGAAGCAAGACATTCCACATGTGTTAAAAAATGTCACTAAGCCCCTATACAAGAAGTTTGTCATCGAAACCAAAGATGAAGAATAGATCACTATGAAAGAAGAAATCCTTGTTGAGGATAAAAAGAAAGTGGAAGAAGATAAAAAGAAGTTGCTTAAGAAATCTGTAAAAATTGAAGAACCTAAGAAACAGATTAAAACTGAAATAGGCAGCAAGAATGAAAAGAAGAAATCTAACAGAAATGGCAAGATATGTATTGACAAGAAAAATGACTATGCCTATTCTAACAATGCTACTAGGAAAGTTTGTAATAACTGTAATTCTACTGGACATCTTACGCATGCATGCAAAAAGATTAAAGTAGTAGAAACTGAAATTCCTAGTATGCCTGACATGCCTGCCATGTCTATCCCTCATCAACCATGTGGTAAAGTAGGATGTCTGTCATGTTCTTTCAACATCATGTCTGCATATATAAACTTGATGAATGCATCATCTAGTACTTGCATTAATACAGATGTAAACATGAATAGAAAACATGTTAAGGCAAAGACTGCTAGTCCTCCTAAGTTTAGGAAGGAAGCCCCTGTCCCTACGCCTAAAGACACACATGTCAAGGCTAAACCAAAGGGAAAGGGCACAATTGATGAGAAAGACAAGGACAAGAAAATTTCGGTAGCTAAATCTGTTAACTTATCTAAGCCTCTTGGACCCAATCAAGTTTGGGTGCCAAAGAAGTAATAATCAATCTGTGGTTGCAGGGTATAGCAAAGAACAAGCGTGTCATGTGGATTCTCGACAGCGGCTGCTCTAGGCATATGATTGGTGATAAAGCCCTGTTATCAGATGTGATTGAGAAAGTTGGCCCAATAGTAACCTTTGGAGATAACAACATGGGATTCAAAACGGGATATGACAATTTAGAAATTGGCAATGTTATCATTGAAAATATCTCTCTTATAGACAGATTAAAGCATAACCTCCTAAGTATCAGTCAGTTCGCTAACAAGGGCTACAAAGTAACTTTCGAAAAGGAAAGATGTGCAATCCAAAGCAGGAAAGATGCGAAGCTTTCTCTTCAAGGAGTGAGAAAGGGGAATCTATTTGTGGCTGACTTATTCTCTGCAAGCAAATGAGAAGTTCAATGTTTTTACAGCAAAGCTTCAACAGAGGACAGTTGGTTATGGCATAAGAAACTTTCACACTTGAACTTCAAGGCAATGAAATCTTTAGTTAAGAGGGAATTGGTTAGAGGTTTACCTGAGATGGAATTCTGTCAAGAAGGTTTGTGTGAAGCATGTTAAAAAGGGAAGTCAAAGAAAGCATCTCACCGAAGCAAAGACTCAACAAACATTACTGAACCACTGTAACTTCTACATATGGATTTATTTAGTCCAGTTAATGTCATGTCTATGTCAAGGAGAAGATATGCACTAGTAATTGTTGATGACTACTCCAAGTACACGTGAATTTTATTTCTAGCCTCAAAAGATGAAGCCCCTCAGACAATTATTGATCACATAAAAAAGATAGAGTTAGAAGCTGATTTGCCTATCAGGAAAATAAGGTCTGACAATGGAACATAATTCAGAAATGTAGCACTGAATGAGTTCTGTATTGAGAAAGAGATTTCAAGACAATATTCAGCGCCCAGAACTCCTTAACAAAATGGAGTAGTAGAAAGGAAGAATAGAACTTTAGTTGAAGCAGCAAGAACAATGCTGAATGAAGCAAAGTTACCTCTATACTTTTGGGCTGAAGCAGTCAACACACCTTGCTATACTCAGAATCGTACCCTGATTAATAAAGATCCTGACAAGACTCCATATGAGTTGATGGCAAACAAGAAACAAACACTGAAGTACTTTCATGTGTTTGGAGCAAAGTGCTTTATATTGAAAGACGATGAGCATCTTGGAAAGTTTGAATCCAAAGCTCATGAAGGCATATTTCTTGGCTACTCTCTGGAATCTAAAGCATACAGGGTTTATGTGATTGAACACAAAAAGGTCATTGAAAGCATCAATGTAACTTTCGATTATCTCAATCTCCCAAGTCTAAAAAGAACCGATGACACTAAAACTCTGCAGTTCGAAAATTTGAACTCAGATGAAGCTGAAGAAGAACATGAAGCTGCAATAGAAAATTAAGCACCAATTGAGAATAACAACAATGATGATTCTAACCCTAGTAGTGGAAATAGTGGAAGACTCACAGAAACTACTAGTAGTGGCAGAGAATCTCATTCTCAACCCAGCAGTAGCTCAGGGGGAGCAACTGAAGGATCTACTAATAGAACTCAGCACAATAATGATAATCATGTTGAATCATCTAGAGCAAATCTGCCTAGACATAGGGTGTGGAATAGAGATCACCCCTTTGAGTTAATTCTAGCAGATCCAGATGTTGGAGTTCAAACTAGACGTGCTTCGCAAAATGAATGTTTATTCTCTAGCAGTGGTTAGAACTGGTTAGTCGCCAAGTTCATTGCCAGCTTCGAAGGCCACTGAGGGCTCTAGTGTGTGCATTGCCGTTTGAGGCACAGAAGTAGATATTGTGACAAATTCATCTTGTAGAAAAGCAGAAAAGTCAAAGTCCAGAAGTGTACCTTCTTCCATTTGTTCATCAGAAAGGTCAAGAATGTACACATCAGAGTTCGGAGCCTCTTCCATTATGTCCTCAACAGCTACCTCTTTTGTTAGATTTTCAGGGCTTTTCCTTTGATCTTCTTCAGGAATTGGTTCTTGTTCATTTTCAGAACCAGCTTCACCCATGATCTCATCTTCTTGTTCAGTTTCAGGTTCTTCTTCTTGAGTTGCTTCTTTGCTTCCAGCTTCATCTGATGTTTCAGCTTCAGTCTCCTTTTGAGATGATTATTTTTCTAAATCTTTAATTGATGATTCATCAGTTTCAGATACATGATCCTCTTCTTCTTCTTCAGATTTTTCTTCCGTCTGTCTAAGAAGAGCAAAGTAATTTCGAATGGACTCAATCATTGGAGCAGGAGTATACCTGTTTGGGTAGTCAGCCTCATTTTGTAGCAACAAGATTGTTTTGAACTATAGAGAGGGTGACTCTTCCAATGGACTATTCTGAAATGATCGGAGTTGATCAGCATTCAGTATTTGGTTCAACACCAGCTGCAAAAATCTTGGATACAGACAGAAGTTCTCCATTTTTGCCTGGTTATTTAGGAACTCAGCCATGATCAACTTTCCAAAATTTATTCTGGTCTCAGAAGCCACTGCATAACCAATCACTTTATGGAATTGAGTTATCCCGTGGAAGCCACCTGTCTTTGGTGCAAAGCCATGAAACAAGATGTTGAAGAATAAGTTCCACTCCTTGGGTAGATGATTCTTGTATATTTTCTTCAGGAGATTGTTATTTTCCCTGGTGCAGTGCAAAAACATGAAGAAATTGTTCAGGTCTGTCTGAGATGGTTCATCTTCAAAATCTTCAGTCGGCAAATAAAGTGCTTGATTGATGTCATTTTCTTTTATTCGCACTTTTTATCACTTGATTGTGCAAGTGAAAGCTGATATCCCACCTGCAGATGTGTCTTTAGAAGACCTGTACACCTGTCTAAGAAGATTTCTATTCAAAGGCACATCAGCAGTTAGTGCATAACGGACTATAGAATTTTCATTTAAAAATCGGGCTCATTTACCTAACTCCCCTGCTTCAGTCCAGTCATCTACTAAAATAGATAAATAATTAGTCTTTTTAATCTCAAAACGACCTGCAATTTAATTAAAGTAATTAAAGTGAAAGGTAATTTTTATGAATTAAAATTACTAATTAATGTGAATTACTTTAATAAAATATGGACTAAAACCCTATTTTTAAAATTACTTGGATTAATTAGAAATTAAAATATAATGAACTCCTAGTAATTTTAAGCACACTTTTAATTTTATTATAATTTTTAATCGATTAAAAAAAATTAATAACCCTAGTCAAATTGTTCGAGATGTGAAAAATAGAGAATTTTAGAACCCTAACCAAAATTAATGGGACCACTTGCAAAAGAAAGGCAATACAGTGGGTTCCACAAATATGGTTTCAGGTTAAAAAATGGACAAGATATGGCTTAGAAATTTTCGATTAAAAATGCTAGATCTGAGTTTTTTCTTGCGCCTGTAATGGAGGTTTAGTTGTGTAAGTATATAATGAAGCGCAGCAAAACAACACATATATATAGGCGCAACAAAAGAAAAAAAATTAAGTGGTTTGTTGCGCTTACACAGTGATAGCACTGTGATGGCGCCACAAACCACTTAAAGCGTAACAAAATTTTGTTAAGGTATTTTGTTGCGCCTTCACAGTGGATACACTGTGATGGCGCCACAAAATTCCTTTGTGCAACAAGTCACAAACAAAATCTTTAAGTATTTTGTTGCGCCTTTACAGTGGTTACACTGTGTAGGCGCAACAAAACCTATAAGCACCACTTGATTTTCAACAATAATTTTTCTAAGTACTTGTGGTTAATTATGTTGCGCCTATACAGTCAAACCACTGTATAAGCGCCACTAAACTAATTAAGCGCCACAAAGTACTTAATAAAATCTCAAGTGTTCCTAGATTTTACTACTAATTAATAATAATATTCATGAAGAAATTGAATAATTAATCAATAATAATTAATTACTCATAAATATTATTTCATAAAATATTTCTTAATAATAATAATAACATTAATTGTTAAAATTATTATCATAAATAAATTATGCTTCTTATTATTTTATTTTTATTTTAAATATTAGAATAAATATAAATATTCATCCTTTCTATTTAAAATAATTTAAAATAATATTTAAATATATAAGTGCCAAGAATTTATCATTTAAATACAAGCACTTAAATATTTTTTAAGATAAAAATTAAATAAATACCAGATTAATAAAGTTAGCAGGCATGCACAAGGTATTTATCTAATATTTAAACTTAATAACTGGAAAATAATTTGGTAAATAAATTCACAAGTCCTAAAAATATTAAAATTAATCAACTAGTGAATTTATCAACTTTAAATTGCAGTTTTTGATTACTAAGTAATTATTTAGTAGAATTTAACATCCCAAGTTCACAAACCAGTCTAGTGAAAGTGATTTCATCCAGTGGTTTAGTAAAGATGTCTGCAATTTACTGCTCTGTAGGTACAAAATGTAACTCTACAGTACCATTCATGACATGCTCTCTTATGAAATGATACCTGATATCAATGTGCTTGGTCCTTGAATGTTGAACAGGATTGTTTGTGATTGCTATGACACTTGTGTTGTCACAGAATATTGGAATTTTGCTCAGCAACAGTCTATAGTCTTGAAGTTGGTTCCTTATCCACAAAATTTGTGCACAACAACTTCCAGCAGCAACATATTCAGCTTCAGCTTCAGCTGTCGACATTGCAACTGAGTGTTGCTTCTTGCTATACCAGGACACCAATCTTCTACCAAGGAATTGACAACTCTCTTATGTACTTTTTCTATCAATCCTATAACCTGCATAATCAGAATCTGTATAGCCAACAAGGTCAAAACCTGTATCTTTAGGGTACCAAATCCCAAGATTCAGACTTTCCTTAAGATACCTAAAAATTCATTTAATAGCTATAAGATGTGATTCTTTAGGATCTGATTGAAACCTAGCACACAAGCATGTAGCAAACATAATATCTGGCCCACTTGCAGTTAAGTAAAGTAATGAGCCGATCATACATCTGTAGCTTGTGATGTCTACCCTCTTACCAAGCTCATCATTATCAAGCTTAATGGCAGTTGCCATTGGGGTTTTGGCTGTTGATGCATCTTCAAGACCATACTTCTTCAAAAGATCTCTGATGTACTTGGTCTGGCAAATGAAGATTCCATCTTTCCTTTGGCTTACTTTGTTGGTGATTACGAAGCTGTATGAATAGTAATCGTGATAGCTTAACACTAGAACAGGACAAGTAAATAATACTACGCCTACATAAAAATCAGGAAGAAATGAATACAAGGCAAATACAGTGAATCAAGACATTAGAAGAAGTTTTGAAATCTACTACAGGTCATTGAAAGAAGTACATTAATATGTTCATGCCTCAGTGAAGAATAATGGTTAAAGACTTTCAGGGTTTCAGAAGAGTTGAAGATTCAGTATAGAAGTGCCACAAGAAGATTTAAGTGTAAAGCATTGATTGAAGATAGATAACGTTTGAAGTATAGGAATCTAGAAAGGTGAAGACAAAGGTTAAAGAAGACAGCTGCAGTTTTGAAGTTGTACTCACTGAAAGAAGTTCATTAATATGTTCAAATGTCAGTAAAGAACAGAGAATGAAGTATTTAAGATTGTAGTAATGAAGACGTTGTCCAAGTACTAGAAAAGATTCTAATAAAGTTACAGTGTTTATTAACAGTCAATGTTCGAAGCAATAAAGAACTGCAAACTTTATGTCAACTGTTTTAATTGAGAATATGGAGATCAATACAGTGTTAGTCACTTGTGAACCAGACCGGTGCACTAAGTGTCAACACAAAGAATTTGATTAACATATTCATTGTACAAGAAGAATTGACAAAAGCCAAGTAAGCAAGGTTATTCTCTAAGTCATTGTACATAGGTGAAGAAATCGACACCTAACTTTACATAGGTGAAGAAATCGACACCAAGGTGATACAAGGTGAAGAATTCGACACCAAGACAAATCATGGTGAAGAATTCGACACCAAGGCAAATCATGGTGAAGAAAATCGACACTCAGCCTCTAATGACAAAAAAAATTAATGTGTTATTCCAATGTGTTAAGAATTCGACACATAGAATATAAACACTTAAAATTCGACACCTAGCCATGCAGTAAAGGAAATTCGACACCTAGTATATTCAAGTCATAAGAATTCGACACCTAGGTTGTTGAAGTGTCCAAGGCATATACACATGGTTATGGAAATCGATACCTAGCTTTACATGGGAGTAGAAATCGACACCCACCTATTTATGTTCAAGGCAATTACATGTGACTACAGAATTCGACACAGGAATATTTTCTAAGGTAAAGTAGAAGGAATCAAAATTCAACACCTAGAATATATCCAAGGGATTCTCAAAGTCAACTCAAGTCAACATACAGGGGGAGAAGAATTCGATACTCACAACGGTAGTTCAATTATTGAAAAGTCTACACTATAAATAAATGAATCTAATTCATTTGGTGGGTGTGTGAAAATATACACACAGAAGCAAAGAGATACAGAGAGAGACAGAAGCTGGAGAAGAAGAGATACAAAGCTATACACATACCTTCTTTATTGGAGTTTTATAATCTAGCCAGTTCATTATGTTGTAACTCTATAGGGCTATTATAAAGCACTCTCTGTTAGATTGATTTCTAGTTTGTTCATACACAGATCTATACTTTGTAATAAGAATCAGTCATATCTCTTTGTAGAAGCAAAGAACTCTGTTCTTTGGAAGCCAGTTATTCATTTAACTGGGTGTAGCAACCTGAGGGATTAATACAAAAGTAATATTCCCCGAAACCTGTCTCACATAATTTATTTGCTAATTTTCTAGATCTTTATTATTTAATCATAAACACAGAAAATTAGTAAGCCAGCCTCCTAAACACTATTCACCTCCTGGACTTGAACCACTAACCGAACTCTAAATTATATATCCACAAAAGATTCGAAAGAATTTTTTAAATTTAGTGAGTATCGTATTTAACCCCCCTTTTACGATACTTTCGGGACCTAACAATTGGTATCAGAGCAGACTGATTGATATACAAACCAAGATCCGTAACTCAATGAAGCTCAGAGTGAAGAAACTGTCTGAATATAAGAAGACTTTGTTTAATATTTTATTTTTAAACTTTTAATAAGTTTATTCTATAAACTCTATAAAATTTATCTTATAAATTTTTATTAGTTTATGTTATAAATTTTAATTAATTTACTTTATAAATTTTATATTAAATTTATTCTATAAACTTTTATTAGTTTATGTTATAAATTTTAATTAGTTTATTTTATAAAGTTTGAATAAAATTTCTTTTGTAAATTTTTATAAAATTAAATTCATAAATTTTTATTGGTTTATATTATAAATGCAATTTAGTTTATTTAATAAATTTAACAAAGTTTAAAGTTTAAATTTATTAAACAAATTTCTGATGCTGCCTAGTAATTTCCAGGAGGCCAAGAAATTTGACACTTAGTTATACTAGGTGAAGAAATTCGACACATGGTTCAACAGGGCAAGAAAATCGACACATAGCCTACAAGCATGCCAAAAAGATTCTAAGTCAATTCTACAGGGAAGAAAATTCGACACCTACCCATACACGTGAGTAGAATTCGACACCTAGAGTCTTTGAATGAAAGAAATATTCTAAGGCATACTACAAGGCAGAAAAATCGACACATGGCTATACAGGGCAGGAAAAATCGACACCCATGCTACATGGAGAGAAAATCGACACCCATGGTTGTTGTAGATTTTTCCAAGGCAGTAGGACACAAAATTCGACACCTAGTATCAAATTACAGTTTGGTACCCCCAAGTTTTGTACTCTTTAATTTTTATGATAGATTTATTTATTTTTGTAGGAAATTTAAAATTCTTGAAAACTAATTTTTTCTTAAGTATTAATTTACAATATTTTAATTTTTAAGAAAATTCAAAATTCTTGAGAATTAATTTATTGTAATTTTTTATTTTTGTTTAATTTATTTTCTAAAAAAATTAAAAATTCTATAATTTTAATTTTTCTTAAATATTAATTTGAGGGTGCTCAAGAAGAAGATGAAGATTTTTCCGGGCATTGAAGACAACTGAGATTGACTGAAGGTTATCCAACGAAAATAATTCTGGAACAGACTGAAGAAATAGTGGTATTAATTTCCTCAGAGGTTTACTCCAAAGGATCCCACTAATATTTTAAAAGCTGCAAAAGAAGAGATTAATTTGGGTACAGTTTTTGGTTAATTTGGTTTGTATTTTTGGATGAAAAATCTTAGGGGTTAAAGTAGTGAAGGAGAACAGACTGGACTACCTGGAATCTCAGTTCAAGCCTTAAAGATTAATCTAGAGGGAGGTTACAGGAAGTTCGTGCTAACACTGTAGATCATCCGGAAAACAGGGTTACAGCCATAGGGAATCTAAGGATACAACCACATTATCTTTAGAGGAACTATTTGTGTGCTGAAGGCCTATGAACTAGAACAAGAGTTAAAGTAGATAATATTTGGTAAAGCAGGTTGTTAGCATATCCACTGTATTTGTGACCTAGGAACCAAATTTGGTTGAAGTTAAGGTTGAGAACCTCTGAACAAAAATGAATTGATCCTAGAAGCTGAATTGAAGATGTTGAAGCTCGAGGTAGTGGTCAAGGTGTTTTATGTAAATTTGACACTTTAGAATAACCTGAGAACTGGACGACTAGTCAAGCCTGCAGGACAACTGGAAGTTCAGTGACGTCAGATTCAGATGGAATCCCAATTCTATATCTAAGGTCTTTACCTATAGATTTCATTAAGGAGATTTTCAAGATCATTTCAAGAGGCGGTTGCAAGACAGGGATGGTTTAAAGTTGACAGACAAGTTTAGGTTTGCTACACAGATTGAAAAAGCCTGTACAAGCAAATGATGACAGACACTATGTTGGGCTGTAGCAGGAATCTCAAGCATTTGTTGATGAAGTTAAATGTAAGGATGATTCTATCTGTGACAGTGATGAACCAAATGGATATCTGGCATCAATGACCAGCACTGGAGATGAATCACTAAGCATTTCACAGGTACACATTCTAACTAGTATACGTTTATCTAATTCAGAATTGTATGATTATTAAGTTTTGAAATGTATTATATTCATGACAGCATGTTAGCATCTTAATTGATTGCTAAGAATAAGATTGCATGCTAGGATTCATGAGTTTAAATAAGTACATTTTATACTTGATTTTATATACAGTAAAATGAATATCTAGAATTAGATAGGGTGTTCTAGACGGTTAGGTGTATCCCCAAGTATTTGCTGGAACTTGAGTTAAATCTTATGTGATTTAATACCTCTGCTAATGTTGTGAAAATTGCTAATAGAGAAACATGTCATAGAACAGATATTTTATATTTGTTTTTACTTGAAATTGTTTATGTGCTTATTTTCATATGATTTGCTATCACTCACATAGTTTCACGTAAATGTCATATCGTTTCATGTATTGCTTGTTAAGGATTAAAAGATGGTAGAATTATCTAAGTAGTCAGTAACATCTGTAGATTCGAAGCTAAATCTAAAACTGACTTAGGTAATTAGAGATAGTTAAAAATGTTAGACAATGACAGAATGGATATGAAAGATTTAGTAATCTATTTGTTAATTCTTCTATCCATGTGCTTTTAGAAGATTAAGTACTGAATTTTCTAATATGCATATTGAAGCTGTTGTTACCTTTGATAATATTTCTAACCCATCTGGACTCAATTAAAGTTGAGTACCAAGAAGCTTAATCATTTATGATTGCAGAGTATGTTATGAAAGGTAAAAGTTATGTGACTTTGTGACATTTATTGTTCGAGGCATATGATTAAGATTAAAGCTCTACTATCACAGTTGATTGAGAAAGTCTACCCAACGGCAACCTTTGGAGATGACAGCAAAGGATGTACAAGGGATTTGGCTATAATGATTTCTGGAATTGTCATCAGTGGAAGCATCTTTCTTGTTGAAGGACTTAAGCACTATTTAAAGGGCACTAGGGAATTCTTTGTCAAAGGTTTTCTGGAAAAGTGTTTGATCTCAAACAAGAAGGTTAAAAGCTCACTCAACTGAGAGTGATGAAGTTTGTTCATAGCTGACATGGAACTTGGATGCAAAGGTGAAGTGAACTTTTCAGTAAAGCTTCATCGGTAAAGAGTTAACTATGGTAAAAGAAACTCTCACACTTGTTGATCAAGACAATGGATTCTCTAATAAAGATGAAATTGGGAGAGGACTGCTTCATATGAAATTCTATCTAGAAGGACATTTTAAAGTATGTCACATATGGAAGTTAATGAAAACATCACACTGAAGAAAAGTCATGGAGAAATATGCTTAGTGGTGATTGAAATTGATAACCCTAATTACAAATTGGTGATGTTCGTGCATTCAACAGACAAAATGTCACACATGATGATTAATCAAATAAGGAAGATAAAGTTGGAAGCAAAGTAAGTTGTGAGAACTTTGAAGTCAGAGACTTAATAATAACTTGTTATTTCCCAGCTTTGTGTTTTATTTTCAGTCAAGTTCATATCTTCTAAAACACAAACACTTCCGCATTAAAAGCTAAAAATCTACAACATCATATTCAACCCCCCCTTCTATGATGATATTGGACCTAACAATTGCTATCAGAGCCTGTTGATTGACTTTACAAATCAGATCCAAAAATAGTTTTTCTAAAAAGTGCATTTTTAGATCTAGAAAAATTTATCTTGAATTTTCTTTTATTTTTAAAAAAAATTCAATTTCGAATTTTTCATTGATTTTAAATTCACTAAATTTTAAAAAGCTATCAATCATCAGGAATTCGAATTAAAAATTATTTTCTCAATATTTAATTTTTATTCGAATTGATTTTAATTTTTGAGAAATTAAATATTTCTTAAGACTTAAAATTCTTAACAACAATGAGTACCCAAAAATTAAGCAGCATTAAAATTCCCACCTTTGACAAAAATGAATACATTTTGTGGAAAAAGAAGATGACCATTTTTATTAAAACATGTAATTCTCAATATCTGGGAATTCTGGAAAATGGCCCCTATGTTCCTCAAAAGCTTACTCCGGAGACAGTCTCAGAAGACGGAGAACGGATTCCTCAAGGATTTACCCCAAAGGAACCTTCAGAGTTTACTGATACTGACAAAGAGAGAGTAGCATGGGACAATCATCTACAATGCATCTTGATGGATTCTTTGGACACAACAATGCTGAATCAGGTGATCAATTGCACAAGTGCCAAACAGATGTGGGACACAATAAATCTGCTAATGGAGGGTACAGCTGAAGTGAAGGAAAACAGGCTGGACATTCTTACCTCCCAATATGAAGCATTCAAGTCATTACTTGGAGAAAGTATAACTCAAGTTTTTGAGAGATACAACAAATTGCTGAATGACTTGTCTCTACATGGGAAGGCCTACACACGCAGGGAAATCAACAGAAAATTCATGTTGACGCTGCCAGCACACCTAGAGCACAAAATCTCTGCAATCAGAGAAAGAAGTGATATAAATGATATGTCAATTGAAATGCTATATGGAAAGCTCAAGACTCATGAGATGGAGCAAGAGCAGAGACAAATCATTTACGGCTCAGGTACAGTGGACAGTAAGAACACAGCACTGTTAAAAACGACAGCTCTTGTAGCCAGTGATATTGCTGTCAAGGAGACCAACAGAGAAGCACCTGCAGTTGAAAAAGAAGAAATCTTAGAGGCTGAATTATCAGAATCAAATCAACCGGGTGATGAAGACGACTTCTATTCATTGGAAGAACTTGAACAACTGGAAAACAAGACAATGGCCTACATGGCGGGAATGTTCAAGAACCTGAGGTTTAGGAGGAACCCTAAGTACAAATTTAAGAGTAACTCAAGTTACAGTGGTTCCAGGGACAAAACCAACAACCGAGGTAATTCGTCTTCAGGGTCTCACAGCAGAGGAGGCTATAAGACAGGGATGGTAGATAGAAGTAAGTTTAAATGCTACAATTGTGGAGAACCCGGTCATTTTGCAACAGAATGCCGGAAACCAAAACAAGAGAAGGAGAGAAAGGAGTCCTAAGAGGAACTAAAGCAGAAGTATGATGCGCTGGTGAAGAAGCATCAAGGAAGAGCTTATATAGCTGAAGGGAAGAGCTGGGATGATTCAGATAATGATGAAGAGGAGGTTTATGGAAATCTTGCATTAATGGCAGACTCTTCAGAGGCATCACCTCAATCATCCAAGGTATCATTTCTTTCTTCCGTTGAAATGTCTAATTCTGAGTATAAGAAAATTGTGGAAGATCTAAGCATAGAAATGTTTAATATTCACACAAGCATGCTAGCATCTGAAGAAGAAAATGCTAAACTAGTTCTTAAGAATAAAATGCTAGAAGCTAAAAATGAAGAACTAGAGCTTGCATGTGTTAATGTAGAAGATCTTAAATAGAAGATAGAATACTTTCAGAATAGAGATAAGTGCAACCAGGAAGTAGAAGCAGCTCTAAGAAGTAAAATTTCTGATCTAGAGTTAAAACTTCAAGCATATAAGAAGTCTGCGAATCTTGTAAAGGAGGCTATAGACAAACAAGTCATAGGTCAGAAAACAGGAATAGGTTTTGTCTATGATAAGAAAGCTGGAAAAATGCATGTAGAATCTATTGCTGAGGAAAGTCCCATGAAGCAAGATATTCCACATGTATTGAAGGATGTAGCTAAGCCCCTTTATAAGAAGTTCGTCATAGAACCCCTGAATGAAGATGATCTCTTAATAAAAGAAGAACTCCTTGCTGAGGAGAAAAAGGAAAAGGTTTTAGATAAGAAACAGTTGCCTAAGAAACAGGTTAAAATTGAAATAGGCAATAAAAATGAAAACAAGAAAACAAACAGAAATGGTAAGGTAGGTGCTAACAATTCTAGAAAAGTTTGTAATAATTGCAATTCTACTGGTCATCTTACGCATGCATGCAATAAGATAAAAGTAGTTAAAACAGAAACTTCTAGTATGCCTGCCATGCCTGCCATGTCTATTCCTCATCAACCATGCGGTAAAGTAGGTTGCATGCCATGTGCTTTCAATATCATGTCTGCATACATTAACTTAATGAATTCTTCATCAAGTACTTGCATGAATACAGATGTGAACATGACTAGAAAGCATGTTAGGGCAAAGACTGCCAGTCCTCCTAAAGTTAGGAAGGAAACCCCTGTCCCTAAGCCTAAAGGCACTCCTGTCAAGGCTAAACCAAAAGGCAAGGGTGCAGTCGATGAGAAAGACAAGGACCAGAAAATTTCTGTAGCTAAATCTTTTTACTTATCTAAACCTCTTGGACCCAATCAAGTTTGGGTACCAAAGAAAAAGTAATCAATCTGTGGATGCAGGGTACAACGAAGAACAAACGTGTCATGTGGATATTTGACAGTGGATGTTCTAGGCACATGACTAGAGATAAAGCCCTGCTAACAGATGTGATTGAGAAAGCTGGCCCGATAGTGACCTTTGGAGATAACAGCAAGGGATTCACAACGGGATATGGCAATCTGGAAATCGGGAATGTTATCATTGAAAACATCTCTCTTGTGGACGGATTAAAGCACAACCTTCTGAGTATCAGTCAGTTCACTGACAAGGGATACAAGGTAACTTTTGAGAAAGAAAGATGTGCTATCCAAAGCAGGAAGGATTCGAAGCTTGCTCTTCAGGGAGTGAGAAAAGGGAACCTCTTTGTTGCTGACTTAGTCTCTGCAAGCAAAGGCGAAGTGCAATGTTTTTATAGCAAAGCTTCAATAGAGGATAGTTGGTTGTGGCACAAGAAACTCTCACACCTCAACTTCAAAACAATGAACTCTTTAGTAAAGAGGGAATTGGTTAGAGGTTTGCCCGAGATGGAATTCTGTCAAGAAAGATTATGCGAAGCATGTGAAAAAGGGAAGTCAAAGAAAGCATCTCACCGAAGCAAAGACTCAACCGACATTACTGAACCACTGCAACTACTGCATATGGATTTATTTGGTCCAGTCAACGTCTTGTCGATGTCAAGGAAGAGATATGCACTTGTAATTGTTGATGACTACTCCAAGTACACGTGGGTGTTGTTTCTAGCCGCAAAGGATGAAGCCCCTCAAACAATCATCAATCACTTAAAGAAAACTGAGTTGGAAGTTGGTCTGCCTGTCAGGAAGATAAGGTCTGACAATGGAACAGAATTCAGAAATGCAATCCTGAATGAATTCTGTGTGGAAAAAGGAATATCAAGACAATTTTCAGTGCCCAGAACTCCACAGCAAAATGGAGTGGTAGAGAGGAAGAACAGGACTTTGGTTGAAGCAGCAAGAACAATGCTGAATGAAGCAAAGTTACCTCTATACTTTTGGGCTGAAGCAGTCAACACAGCTTGCTACACTCAAAATCGTACCCTGATTAATAAAGAACATGACAAGACTCCTTATGAAGTAATGGCCAACAAGAAACCAACACTGAAATACTTTCATGTGTTTGGAGCAAAGTGCTTCGTATTGAAAGATGATGAGCATCTGGGAAAGTTCGAATCTAAGGCTCATGAAGGCATTTTTCTTGGCTACTCAATGGAATCTAAGGCGTACAGGGTTTATGTGATTGATCACAAAAAGGTCATTGAAAGCATGAATGTAACTTTCGATGATCTAAAGCTCCCAAGTCTATAAAGAACAGACGACACTGAAACTCTGCAGTTTGAAAATTTGAACTCAGATGAAGGTGAAGTAGAACCTGAAGCTGCAACAGAAAATCAAGCACAAAATGAGAATATCAACAATGATGATTCTGACCCTAGTAGTGAAAACAGTGGAAGATTCACAGAAACTACTAGTAGTGGCAGAGAATCTCATTCTCAACCTAGCAGCAGCTCAGGGGGAGCAACTGAAGGATCTACAAACAGGACCCAGCACAATAATGAAAATCAGGCTGAATCATCTAGGGAAAATCTGCCTAGACATAGGGTATGGAGTAGAGATCACCCCTTTGAGTTGATTCTTGGAGATCTAGATGCTGGAGTTCAAACAAGACGTGCTTCCCAAAATGAATGTTTATTCTCTAGTTTTCTCTCTGAAATAGAACGAAAGAAAGTGGAAGAAGCACTAGAAGATCCAGATTGGGTTCTAGCCATGCAAGAAGAACTCAATCAATTTGAGAGACAAAAAGTGTGGAAGCTGGTACCCAGGCCAAAGAACAAGTCTATTATTGGCACAAAGTGGGTATTCAGAAACAAACTGGATGAAGATGGCATTGTTACGAGGAACAAAGCCAGACTTGTTGCTAAAGGTTATTCCCAGGAGGAAGGAATAGATTATGATGAAACATATGCACCAGTGGCCAGGCTTGAAGCTATCAGGATGTTCTTGGCATTTGCAGCACATTCCAACTTTAAGGTATATCAAATGGATGTGAAGAGTGCATTCCTGAATGGAGAGCTGGAAGAAGAAGTGTATGTGGAACAACCCCCAGGGTTTGAAGATCCAGAATTTGCAGACTTTGTATACTTCCTCTTCAAAGCACTCTATGGCCTGAAGCAAGCCCCTCGAACATGGTATGACACTTTATCTATATTTTTACTTGAAAATGGTTTTACTAGAGGTGTCATAGATAAGACTCTATTCCATAAAATGCATAAAAATGATATGATATCAATGCAAGTCTATGTAGATGATATTATATTTGGTTCTACTAACGATCAGTTGTGTAGTAGATTTGCTAAGCTAATGCAGAGTAGGTATGAAATGAGCATGATGGGAGAGCTGAACTATTTCCTTGGACTCCAAGTAAGTCAAAGGAAAGATGGAATCTTCATTTGCCAGACCAAGTACATCAAAGAACTTTTGAAAAAGTATGGTCTTGAAGATGCATCCACAGCCAAAACTCCAATGGCAACTGCCACTAAGCTTGATAAAGATGAGCCTAGTAAGAGGGTAGACATCACATGCTACAGAGGTATGATCGGCTCATTACTTTACCTTACTGCAAGTAGGCCAGATATAATGTTCTCTACATGCTTGTGTGCTAGGTTCCAATCAGATCCTAAAGAATCACATCTTATAGCTGTTAAACGGATTTTTAGGTATCTTAAGGGAAGTCTGAATCTTGGAATTTGGTACCCTAGAGATACAGGTTTTGACCTTGTTGGCTATACAGATTCTGATTATGCAGGGTGTAGGATTGATAGAAAGAGTACATCAGGGAGTTGTCAATTCCTTGGTAGAAGGTTGGTATCCTGGTATAGCAAGAAGCAGCACTCAGTTGCAATGTCGACAGCTGAAGATGAGTATGTTGCTGCTGGGAGTTGCTGTGCACAAATTCTGTGGATAAGGAACCAACTTCAGGACTATGGACTGTTGCTGAGCAAAATTCCAATATTCTGTGACAACACAAGTGCCATAGCCATAACCAACAATCTTGTTCAACACTCAAGGACCAAGCACATTGATATCAGGTATCATTTCATTCGAGAGCATGTCATGAATGGTACTGTAGAGTTACATTTTGTACCTACAGAACAACAAATTGCAGACATCTTCACTAAACCACTAGATGAAATCACTTTCACTAGACTGGTTTGTGAACTTGGGATGTTAAATTCTACTGACTAACAAGTTGGTAATCAAAAACTGCAATTTGAAGCTGATAAATTCACTGGTTGATTAATTTCAATATTTTTAGGACTTGTGAATTTATCTACCAAAAATTATTTTCCAGTTGTTAAGATTAAATTTTAGATAAATACCTTGTGCATGCCTGCTTAATTTATTAATTTGGTATTTATTTAATTTTAATCTTAGAAAATATTTAAGTGCTTGTATTTAAATGATAAATTCTTGGCACTTATTTATTTAAATATTATTTGAAATTATTTTAAATAAAAAGAATGAATATTCATATTTATTCTCTTATTTAAAATAAAAGTAAAATAACAAGAAGCATAATTTATTTATAATAATAATTTTAACAATTAATGTTATTATTGTTATTTATGAATATTTTGTGAAAATAATATTTGTGAGTAATTCATTTCTAATTGTTTAATTATTCGAATTATTCATGGATATTATTGTTTATTAGTAACAAAATTTGGAAACACTTGAAAAACTGCCTAAGTACTGAGTGGCGCCTATACAGTGTACTCACTGTATGAGCGCAACTCATCCTCTAGTACTTAGAACTTTTATTGATAAAAATCAAGTGACGCCTCAAGTGTTGAGTGGCGCCAATACAGTGCATTCACTGTATAGGCGCAACTCACCAGTTACATTTGTGTTGCTAAATAAACCTGAGTGGCGCCAATACAGTGCATACACTGTATAGGCGCAACTCAAGTGTAATGCGTAAAAGTTGGCCAAGTTAGTTTTTAACTCTAAGTGGCGCCAATACAGTGTAACCACTGTACAGGCGCCACTCACATTTACTTGGCAAATTTTTCATTCTAAGTGGTGCAAGTAGGCTAAGTGGCGCCTACACAGTGTAACCACTATGCAAGCGCCACTCAGCACTTAATCAATTTTTTTTCTGAGCTGTGCCTATAAATACTGAGTTGTGATATTTTGTTGAGCTTTTTGATTATATACACGATTACACACAGTTGGAGCGCCACTTAATAAACAAACTCAGATCTATTTTTTTTCCGAACATAACTTGATCATTTCCTGTCCATTTTTAAATCTAAAATCATTTTTGTGATCACCTTGAACGTACCTTTCATTTGCAATCAGTATCACTCTATTTGGTTAGGTTTTTAAAATTCACATTTTGTCATATTTTGAACAGGTTGGTCACTGTTTTTAACTGTTAAAATCGATTAAAAACTTTAATAAAATTAAAGTGTGCTAAAAATTACTAGGAATTTATTATTTTGTTAATTTTAAGAAAATTCAAGTATTTTTTAAAGTTAGGGTTTAGTTCAAAATTTTCCTAAAATAATTTGATTTTAATTAGTACTTTTAATTATTAAAAATTACTTTTCATTTTTAATTAAACGGGGAGTCATTTTGAGATTAAGAAGACTAATTATTTATCCATTTTAGTAGATGATTGGACTGAGGCAGGGGACTTAGGTAACTGGGCTAGGTTTTTAAATGAAAATTCCATAGTCAGTTATGCACTAACTACCTCTGTTCTTTTGAATAGAAATCTTCTAAGACAGGTATACAGGTCTGCTTTAGACACGTCTGCAGATGGGATCCTGAGCTTCACTTTCAAACTTCAGAAGTAGAGGGTGCAGATCACAGAAGCTGACATCAATAGAGCACTGCATCTACCTTCTGAGAACTTTGAAGAGGATCCATCCCAGGAAGAACTAGACAACTTCTTCCTGTTCATCCACTGCACCCAGGAAAACTCCAATCTTCCAAGGAAGATCTACAAAAATCACCTGCCCAAGGAGTGGAATCTATTCTTCAATATTCTATCTCATGTCTTTGCACCAAAGACAGGTGGATTCCATGGGATCACTCAATTCAACAAGGTGATAGGATATGCAGTGGCAACAGGCACCAGAATTAACATCGGCAAGTTGATCATGGCTGAGATCTTGAAGAATCAGGCCAAAATGGAGAACTTCTGCCTGTATCCAAGATTCTTGCAGCTGGTGTTGAATGAAGTTCTTGAAGCTGATCAACTCCGAAAGTTTCAGAACAGTCAAATGGATGAGTCACCCTCTCTTCAGTTAAGAGCTTTGGTGCTGCTCAACACTGAGACTGGCTATCCAAATAGGTATGCTCCTGCACCTATGACTGAGCCCATAAGGGATTTTATTGCTCTTCTTAGACAGGAAAGTGAAGAAGATCAAGAAGAAGAAGCATCAATCTCTGCAGAGGACAGTGAAGCTGAAACTTCAAGTGATTCTGGAAGCTCAGCAGCAATAGAAGAAGAAGAAGAAGTGGAAGAAGAACCAGGCACTGATAATGAAGATGAAGCTTTGGAAGAAGCTGGTTCTGAAACTGAGCAAGACCAAATTCCTACAAAAGAACAAAGGAATAGCCCTATAAATCCAACAGAGGAGATAGTGGTGGAGACAGAAGCAGAAGAACCTCAAGCTACAGATGTTTACATCCCTAGCATGTCTGACGAAGGTATTGATGAAGGTTCCCTTCTTTATTTTGATCTCTCTGCTTTTCTTATAGATGAACATGACACAATATCTCCCTCTGTGCCTCAAACGGCAATGCACACACAAGAGCCCTCAGTGGCCGTCGAAGCTGGCAATGAACTTGGCAACCTACCAGTTCTAACCACTGCCAGAGATCAACAAACAGTTCTTTCATCTCCCCAAACCAGAAAAAGAACACTCGAAATAGATGATAGGACTGTTTCTGTACCGAATCAGGAAATTATTCAAATATCCCCTACAGCTCTGCCTTCTCGAAAACGTCGTAAAATAAATTTTAAACCAAAGGCAACTGTGAACCAGGAACCTGATTCACCAATCTCTGAAAACCTTCTTTCTCTTCGAAACCTCAATTCTGAAATTGATAAAATCTTGAAAGGTTCATAAATAGAAACAGAGGTTGGACCCACATATGCTACTTCAGTAGCTTGTACTGTTTTGGTTGATCCAATTCAGACCCTGTCTTCACAGACAGTTGGGGGTATCACTGACTCTCACGAGCCATTCATTACATTGTCAAATGTGGTGACCCCCCTGGACTTAAAATCTCCGGATCCTATTGAGGATGTTTTCCCTCCCCAAGTGGGTGAAGTGGAAAGGCAACTCTCCCATAGAAGGGAAGATGTCTCCATTCATGGAGTAGCTGTGTCAACAGCACCACCACTTCAAGTGGAAATGCCTGCACAGGCTTCGCGGGGCACCACAGGCTCTAATTTGTCAATCTTTACATTGCCTGAGGTGGTGACCCCCCTGGAAATTCCAAGTCCAGCTCCTTTAACGGAGGTCCTCCCCACCTTTTCAGGTCAGGTGGAGGGACAACACACCCATAGAAGGGATGTGGACTCTATTCATAGAGTATCTGCTGCTTCGATAGTAGAACCTGTTCAGGGTGCCTCTGGACAGGTCATGCCTTCAATGGCTTCAGCTGGCATCACTGATTCTACTTTATTGCCAATCATTACAGAATCAATAGTGGTGACTGAAAGTCATATTACTAGTCCTATTTGTAATAAGTAGATGACAACTCAACTCAGATAAGAAAGCGAAGTAAATAATAAATATTGAATATAGAGGAAGAACAAAAGAAGCCATGACAAGAGAAGACACAAAGACCACTACAGAAGAAATGAGAATCAACATTGTAGTTAGTCATCCGTGAACCAGACCAGTGCACAGGGTGTCAACAATGTCAGTGAAGATTCGTCATCAAAAAGTTCAAGTGGTTAAAAAGGTTATTGTTGAAGAACAGAAGAGTCTTATCTACATCAACAATAGTCAAGCCTTTAATTTAATTCTCTATTAATTAATTAAATTAATTAGTTAATTTAATTAGTAAATTAATTCACTCAGAATTAATTTATTTCTTAAATTAATTAAATGATTAATTAATTTAGAATTATTTTAGAATGACAGAAGACAGAAGCTGGAAGCTCAAAGGGATACAGGTCTGTTTGGAATACAGTGTACAAGAGTCAGAATCCAAGATTGAATATTTGACTGAGTACATGCAGTGGTGAAAAGAAGTATTGTCTAGTTTAAAGAGTCAGAATATTTCAGTAACAGAGTTACTTCTAATTGCAACTGTAGAAACAGCCAAACATGCCTGACAGTACTGACTTGAAGAAAAGACGGAAAAAGAAATGACACGGAAGAAATGCAGAGTCATATATTCTTAAAGGTGGAACCCAGGTTGGAATTGATTTATCATTTCCAAGTCAAAAGGAGTTCGGTTCCAGACCATCAGAAGACCGCAGCTTAGAGCGTAAGGATTTATTTAATTAATAAATATTTTATTTACTTAGTAAATTATATTTATAAATATCTAAATAATATTAGATATTTATTTTTATAATTTATGAATTAAATTTATTATTTATTAATCAAAGATTATAAGCTGTGCGGGTCGAAAAGCATTTCTACGGAGCCTATCCATATAAGACGAAATAGGCCCCTTACTTTTTCAAATTGAAATGGCAGGAGATGTTTTGTTAAAGCAACCAATCAAGGCTTGCCACATGTCCATTCAAGTGGAAAGAAATGAAAAAGGCAGGAGAAAAGAAATGTCATACCGAGTGAACAAAGGTCATACCGAACAATTCAAATAAGTCATACCGAGAAAATTCAAAGGGCTGTTGAAAGAAGTCATACTGATTTTATTTAATTAAAAAGTCATACCGACCTTTTTAATTAATTAAAATAAGTCATACCGAGCTTCTGCCGACCTAAAGTCATACCAGAATAAGTCATACCGAATTTTCTGTGTTCAGAAGGTCATGCTGAATTGATTTTTTATTTAATTAAAAAGTCATACCGATTTTTTAATTAATAAATAAGTCATACCGACCACACAGAAGTCATACCCAGCTTTAGAAATGTCATACAAGTGTTAAAATAAGTCATATAGACTTATTTTCTTTAAATTAAGTCATAGTCAAAAAGGTCATAGCAACCTTTTTGAAATCTCTATAAATATGAGATGAAGGCTTCATTTTCCTCAAGTTCTTGTAGTAGAAAAAATCAGTTCAAATTCAGAATTTGTCTGCATTGTAATATTCACAGACTTTCTGTGCTGGTTTGATTTTAATTCCTTAAGTAGAACAATTCATGTCAAATTTGTTCTAGGAATTAAAGTTTATTCTACCAGATATTGTAACACCCGTTCAAGTTTAATATACATATTTAACTTGAATCTTGTTTACTTACTTGCTAATTTCTATATCTTAATTGTTATATCATAAAAATAGAAAGCTAGTAAGTCAGCCTCCCAAACACTACAAATACTCTAACCCTCAACTTTAACAATAATTTAATTCCGCAAATTAATTAAAGAATTTTAAATTGTTGTCAGTATCGCATTCAACCCCCCTTCTACGATACTTCCGGGACCCAACAATTGGCATCAGAGCAAGCTGATTGATATACAAATCAAGATCCGCAGTCCAGTGAAGCTCAGGGTACCGAAGCTGTTTTGAACTCTGAATGTCTAGAGGCCTTGTTAAATAAATTTAGTTTATAAATTTAAATTTAGATAAATTTATTTTATAAATGTTATTTAAAATAAATTTATTTTGTGAATTTAATTTAAATGAGTTTATTATTGAAACTTGAAAAAGTTTCTTTTATAAACTTAATTTAAATAAGTTTACTTTATAAATTTTAATTTAAATAAATTTATTCTTTAAATTTAAATATATTTCCTTTTATAATTTACATTTATTTAGATAATTTTATTTTATAAATTTAAATTTAGATAAATTTATTTTATAAATGTTATTTAAAATAAATTTATTTTGTGAATTTAATTTAAATGAGTTTATTATTTAAACTTGAAAAAGTTTCTTTTATAAACTTAATTTAAATAACTTTACTTTATAAATTTTAATTTAAATAAATTTATTCTTTAAATTTAAATAGATTTCCTTTTATAATTTAAATTTGTTTAGATAATTTCATTTTATAAATTTAACTTTAGATAAATTTATTTTATAAATGTTATTTAAAATAAATTTATTTTGTAAATTTAATTTAAATGAGTTTATTATTTAAACTTGAAAAGGTTTGTTTTATAAACTTAATTTAAATAAGTTTACTTTATAAATTTTAATTTAAATAAATTTATTATTTAAATTTAAATAAACTTACTTTTATAATTTAAATTTATTTAGATAATTTTATTTTATAAATTTAAATTTAGATAAATTTATTTTATAAATGTTATTTAAAATAAATTTATTTTGTGAATTTAATTTAAATGAGTTTATTATTTAAACTTGAAAAAGTTTCTTTTATAAACTTAATTTAAATAAGTTTATTTTATAAATTTTAATTTAAATAAATTTATTCTTTAAATTTAAATAGATTTCCTTTTATAATTTAAATTTGTTTAGATAATTTTATTTTATAAATTTAACTCTAGATAAATTTATTTTATAAATGTTATTTAAAATAAATTTATTTTGTGAATTTAATTTAAATGAGTTTATTATTTAAACTTGAAAAAGTTTGTTTTATAAACTTAATTTAAATAAGTTTACTTTATAAATTTTAATTTAAATAAATTTATTCTTTAAATTTAAATAGACTTACTTTTATAATTTAAATTTATTTAGATAATTTTATTTTATAAATTTAAATTTAGGTAAATTTATTTTATAAATATTATTTAAAATAAATTTATTTTGTGAATTTAATTTAAATGAGTTTATTATTTAAACTTGAAAAAGGTTTATTTTATAAACTTAATTTAAATGAATTTATTTTATAAATTTAATTTAAGTAAATTTATTAGTTAAATTTATATAGATTTAATTTATAATTTAAAGATATTAAAACTTGGTCCATTTTTCAAAAAGGGTTTGTAGTTGGAAAATTCTCCGTTTTGGCTCAGAATTAATTCCCGGAGCATATGACCCGGTTTCGAGGAAAGTGGTCATTTCGTATTAGTAGGTTTATTCCGGAGCATTTGGATTTTATTGTGGATGATTCGACTGTTCATGTTATAGTTCCACAAACTGCTCAAATGTAAAGATATGATAGATTTATTAGTGGGGAACTCTGAAGATTTTTTTTCTGGCTCTAATGATCATTCTAGTTTTTGTACTTATACAAAACGGATTTAAGAATCGTTAGAGGTCACAACTGAAGAAACATATGAGGCTAAAAGTAGCAAGACAAGATCAGGGCTGTGCTACAATATTCAAGAAGCCTGAACAAACAAATGATGACAGAGACTGTGTTGAGATTAAAAGCAGGTGCGTATCTTCATATGAATTGCTCACACTCACATAGTTGTACTTAAATGTCAGATCTTATCATGTATTGTTTGTTAAGGTGTAGAAGGATAAGAGATTGTAGAATTATCTAAGTAGTCAGTAAAATTTGTAGATTCGAGGCTTAATTTAAAACTGACTTAGGTAATTAGAGATAATTAAAATGGTAGACAACAACAGAAATGGATTAGACAGAATTAGTAATTAAATTGTTAGTTTGTCTATTCCATGTGCTTTTAGAAAATTATTGAATATCTGTAAATCTGCTGAACACCTGTTACACTTATGTAGAATGGTTAAAGTAGATAGTACTGAATTTTCTAATATGCATAACATGCCTAAAATGCATAATTCTTATCTATAATGCATTGAAGCTGAATGTTTACCATGTGCTCTTATTTTTCATGCTTGTTCGTTTAAATCTAAAAATGCATATCTTAGGACTTGCATAATCTTAGGCAAAGCATCAATAATAATCACAATAGGGTAAAGACTGCTAGTCCACCTTAAGATAGGTTGGAATCACTAATCTCATAGCCTTAAGACTACCTTGTCAAGGCTGCTGTGTATGAGAAGTGATCAGTCAAAGATAAGTTTGTGCATGTTAAGGTTGAAACTGTTGTTGCCACTGTTGAAAGTAATATCTCTAACCCATCTGGACTCAATTGAAGTTGAGTACCAAGAAGCTTAATCATTTGTGATTGCAGAGTATGAAACAAAAGTCAAAAGTTATGTGATTTCGTGACATTTATTGTTCGAGGCATATTACTAGCATTGAAGCTCTACTATCACAGTTGATTGAGAAGGCCTCCCCGATGGTAACCTTTGGAGATGACAGCAAAGGATGTACACGGGATATGGCTATCATGATTTAAGAACTGTCATCAGTGGAAGCATCTTTCTTGTCGACGGACTTAAGCACTAAGCATTATCTATAGGGCACTAGGGAATTCTTTGTCAAAGATTTTCTGGAAAAGCATTGAAATAGAAAAGTGTTTGACTTCAAGCAAGAAAGATGGAAGATCACTCAACTGAGAGTGAATTGGTGATGTTCGTGCATTCAACAGATAATATATCACATATGGTGATTGATCACATCAAGCAGATCAAGTTGGAAGCAAAGTACTTTGAAGTTGAAGCGATTAACACAACATGCTTCTTTATTCAACAAGATCGTGAAAAGACATCATATGAGTCAATGGCCAACCAGAAGCAAACACTAAAGCTCTTTCGTGTGTTTGGAGGAAATTGATATTTATTGAAGATTTATATGAGCACCTTGGCAAGTTTGAAATTAAGGCTCATGGAACAATTGTCCTCGGCTACTCATTGAAGTCGAAAGCTTTCAAGTAAGATGTGATGTAAAATCAGAAGGTGATTGAAAGTCTGAATGTGTCGTCCTATTACACCAAGCTCCCGAGCTACAAATGAAAGTATATTCTGAATCTTTGAAGCTTGACATCTTGTCAGAGCCATATTCAGATATTGATGATGAAACTGAGGTTGCAGAAGGAATCAATGTTAATGATGATGATTCAGATCCTAGTAGTGGAAATGGTAGTGAATCTACACAACTCATGGACTTTAACAGAATCCACTCAACAAGGTGAATGATCTTCAACACATCCTAGCAGCAACTCAGGGGGAGCAAATAAAAGAAGGATCTACTAGTCGTACTCAACACAATGAAGATCAAAGGAATACATTAAGAACATATCTGCCGAGACAAAGGGTTTAGAGTCTAAGTCATTCCTGAAGTCTAGTTCTTAGTGATCTGGATACTAGAGTAAAGACTAGAAGTGCTATGAAAAGTAAATGGTTACTCTTCGGGAAAGAACAATTGTTAAACAGTTGGAATCCTAAAGAAGATTGAAGAAGCACTGATTGATCCAGATTGGGTGATTGCAATGCAAGATGATCTCAATCAGTTCGAAGGCAGAATCTACTGAATCTGGAACCCAGGCCACAAGACAAAGTTGTAATTGGTACTGTAAGGGTTTTCAGAGACTGGATAATTTTTGGCATTGTTATGAGGGATAAAGCCAAACTGGTTGCTACAGAAGGTATCGACGATGATGGAAACAGAA
Source organism: Oenanthe sinensis (assembly GCA_028671895.1). Classification (NCBI taxonomy): domain Eukaryota; kingdom Viridiplantae; phylum Streptophyta; class Magnoliopsida; order Apiales; family Apiaceae; genus Oenanthe; species Oenanthe sinensis. The sequence continues at coordinate 26,890,022 of CM053799.1, read as the reverse complement.
TCTTCGGGACTTTCAAGATCTAACTAAAGCACCAAAGATGAGACTTGATACTATTAGGGCTGAACAAGTTGATGTACAACAACTCCTGGACTTTGAATTTTCATATCCATTGGAATTTGTATATCATTCTTTTCACAAAACTCTCTATGACGGAGGTAAGAGATCAAGCAATCGTCAAGGACATGGTATGACACTCTAACTACTAATTACTTGAATATGATTTTATATTAGAGTCGTTATACACATATCTCTCTAGAATACAAGGCACACACGCATAATGTAATATTAGTGCAAGTATACCATGATTATATTATATGTGGGTCTACTGTGTATAAAGACCATATATTTTATTCTCAATATGCCTATGTGTAAGTTTCCACGTGGATACTAGAGAATCTAATCTTATAGCTAAGATATGAATTGTTAGATATCTTAAGGGATTACCAATTCTAAGAATCAGGTACCCTAAAGATACCAGGTTTTACCTAATTGGCTATATAGATATAGATAATGCAGGTTATAAGAAAAACAGGGAGGTAATTACCAGAAGCTGTCAAACTCCATCAACTCTGCTGGATAATCTCTTCACCACTCACGGAACAAGCGCATGGACACCAGGTATCATTTATATCGAGAGTAGTCCTTAGTAGAATAACTTGCAGATATTTGCTAAAACAGCTTGATAAATTCATTTTGTCTAAGTTGGTTAGTGAAGTTGGGATATTATTTATGTGCATATTTGTTGGAAATCTCATCTGTAAGGAATTCTTAAATGAGTTCACAAGTATTAAATTTTCCATATTTAAAGGACTTGTGAATTTATCTGAAATCCAGAACCTCGTGCTTATTGCTATTACTTTAATTATCATGTTTACAATGTAATATGCATATGTGGTAATTAGGTATTCTAGCATAAGTTTGTATATTATCTTAATTGATTTAAATTATGATGTTAGACAATTCAATGTCATATCAGTCTCATGATTTAAATAAATTAAAATAATATGCAGCATAATTGTTTGTATGATAAATATTTTATGAGTATTAGTTAACGATATCTTGCTTAATTATTTTGATATTTTTCTCTGATATTTTTAAATATTTTGTTACAAATAATTGTGACACTTTTAATATTAATGACATTATTTAGAATTACTGATCTAAATAATCAATGCATATTTCAAAGTTTACTAATATTGAAAGAAACGGAAGTATTTTCTAAGTTATGTGTATATAAAATTCTCAATATTTTATATACTTAGAAATATTTCCAAAATTATTTTTACTTCTAGGTATCAACCATTTGTAAATTGATTTGTTTTCAAACACTTGTTTCAATGTTTGTTGCACATTGATTCAAAGTACCTAAACAGTGGTTGTTGCTTTGAAGGCCTTATACTGTATTGCTAAGAATACATCCACCCTTATTGTAATAAAATTTTCTATTTTAAGTTAGGGATAATATCAGGTGGACGAAAATGATGAATATCATAATTGCATTATGAGTCGGAAAATCATAGTCATCTATCTGATAAGGATGGTTTGCAAAACTGTTTTCAAATCATACAGTATTAAGGTATAAAGGAAAAGAGTTATTTTATCGAGATATAATTTGGTAAGAGAGTTGAATTTGTTCTTTGGTATAAATTCCCGCGTTTTATTATGGGAAGTTTGTCTTATAGGAAATTCATAAAGGATAAAAACTTTCTTCAATGATACAACTTTCCCGCGTTTTATTATGGGATATGTATCTTAAAGAAAATTTTGTATCATGCTTTTAAATGATAAATCTTTAGTTCTGAAAAAAAAACTCTTTTATTGAAAGTGCTTTAATGCAATCTATTACCATTCCTTATTATATTTTTCCTTCTCTTTGGGATGAAAAATATGTTTTGGAATGTTAAGATGATTATCTTTTTATCTCGATTGGTTCTTTTCAGTTAGCCCCTAGTGGCTTTAGAAACTGGCCAAGAGGTTGAAAACTCATCAATATCTTACCCAGGCCATAGTACCAAAAACCAATTTATCCACTTCCATATATTAACCCCTGGAGATATAAGGAACTCATGTAAGTTAGAGGTTGATAAGGGAGAAACTGTACTTGATGCAGCAAATAAGGATGATTTCGGAAGTGCACCCACAGCTCTACCTCCAGAGAAGAAAAGGAGTATATAACTGAGGTAACTGTAAGCTCATCTGCATCTTCTCAAAAGGATGCAGAGCTGAAAAGGCAATAAAACTGTCTCTAGAATCATTCTCTCTACAGGATGAATCCATTGAAATTCGCTCGTCAGCTAGAGCACTTTGTAATGAGTCAAGCATACCACTGGCACTCACGCTGATGGTAGGCCTAAATAGATAAATTCTAGGAACACATTGTAAGGCGTGCACAGTGAGAGGTACATGCAACATTTTTTTTGTTTTGTACAGTTTTATTTAATTGGCATTTTTTTTTAAAATTGGCATATTTTTTTTATATATTTATTTCATTTTGTATTTTATTTTTAAAATTTGTTTTTGTCAACGAGAAATTGTTCTAAGAATCATAAGTATTAAATGTTAATATTTAAAGGACTTGTGAATTTCTTTACATCTACTTTCTCGAGCTTACATATATCACTGATAATTGTTATGAGTATAATTGTCATATGCTTGAGTAACAATTATTAGATATAATGTATGAAGTTAAATGCTAATTTTCATTCCTATGATTATTTAGTATTTAGCAAGAGTATTTTATCTTATTAAAATTATGAATTGAAGCAATTAAATGTTTATTAGTTTCATAGTTTTAATACGATGAGATATTAGGAGCATAATTACTTGCTTTTTGAAATTATTATTAATTATCATATATTGATAGTTTGTTATTGTTTCATTGCAATTAATTATGATTTTTGTTGTTAGTGATAATATATATACATTGTTTATCTGAAAATCACTAATAATAAAAGCATATATGTGTTCTGCCGAACAAGAGCAATCGACTCGAGGTAAAAGCAGGTAATCTCGATCTTGATATATTCTTTAATCAATTGATATAAATATATATACAATTGTTATATTGAGCCCTCAGTGGCTATAGGACAAGATCAAGGGATTGAAAACATACAATCTCTAACACAGATCATAGAACCACAAACACTCAAACAGATACAACTTCATCTACTGAACCCCTGAAAAGAAAAGTTTATCAACTAAAGAGGGTGAGAGAGTAAGTGCCTCTAGTGCACTAGAAAAGAAAAGTATCTATGAGTGTTCCAGCAGCTCTGCCTCTAGTTAGAATATGAAATTGAAACCAAGGCAACTACTAACTAATTTATATCCTCCCAAAAGGGTATAGATTTGTAAATGGCAAAACTGTTACTAGGTTCGTCATCTTAACATGATGAGTCTATTGAATTCGGCCTGTCAGCCAAGGCCATTTGTAAAGAGTCAACTTCATCTGGACACTCTTAAACACTGCAAACTATAAATGTATATATTCAAATGCACTGTAAGGATTGTCACACACTAAGGATGAATTGACGGAAGCAATTATTCTAAACTTCCATATCAAGGAAGGAAGGATGATTGATGATTCTAACTGAATCAACATGCCTTCACAGGCGTCAGGAGGAAACTTGGATCATTTGCTACATTATAGATCCTTGTCTCCCTCCCCAAATGGAACATATCTGGATTCCTAACGGAATAGATCATCTTAGATGATCAGCAACTCATTGAATTTATTCCTAAAGCAATTCAGTTATTAAAATCAAATATTTTGATAGATTCAATTGAGGACGGGGATTTACGAAACCCCATTGCACCACCAGTGACCTCTCTTGAAGGGGCTATGGTGATCTTTCTTGCAGGTACAAAAGACTGTGTTATTCGTACTGAGAGAGAGAAATAGTGTTGTGAGGAAAGAGTGAAACACAAGTGAGAAAGAGTGAAAATATATATTCTATGAGTGAAACACTTAGAGAGTATATGAGCGAAACACTTGTCAGAAACACAAAAGAAAATCACACACTAGCACAATTACCAAATCCCATTCCCAATTATCTGTTACAGATTTATAATGTTACTCAACTAAGGGGGATGAAATTTCTTCTATTATTAAGGATTCTGAAGAGGATTACTCAACTAAGGGGGAGAAGTGTTGAACAGTTCGAACTGTTGAACAAGATCCAAAAAGGGAGAAGTAGATCCAAAAAGGGAAAAGTGTTGAACAAGATCCAAATGGGAGAATTGTTTAACAAAGACTTTTACTAGAAGAGGATTACTCCATTGTTGAAAAGGGGGTATATAACAACATGCTTGGATTGGATCCATTTGATTTTAGAAAATTCTTGTATATAGGAATTAACCGGATTTTCTAAAATGCATAACATGTCATAGTTTGCATTTTTTATATCTGCGATGGTTTAATGTTGTATGTATGTCATGTCTGTTATTACCTCTATTAAATTGGTTGGATAATTCAAGTAAGGGGAGAATGAATTCACCTTGGGAGAGAAGTGAAGACAGAAGTTGGAGAAATAGAGGAGAAGTGGTAATAAGAAGAGAACAAGACTTCATCCCTGTCATCCTAAGGGGGAGTAGTGATGAGTCTGATAAATGAAGATAATACTACTTGTATAATATGTTCAGTGCTAGAGGAACAAACATCTTTCATTTCAGTTTCTAAAGAAATCTGGAAATGCAGAATCTGATCCAGAGAAACCAGCTACTGAAGATCTACCAATGACACCTGGTCACAAAAGTTAAACTCTAGAAGAATGTGAAGTTGATACTTCTGAAGCTGGTAATGATAGGTAAGTCAAGATAGAACTTTGTTAAATGTGTTCAGTCTAGAGGAACATCTATCTTATATTTATCTTTCATAATTGAAATCTGGAAATGTATTATATGATCCGGAAAACAATTTATTATTTACAATTCTTAAATGTCGTATTATTTTCTTAGTTGTTAGTTGAGTTATCCTCTAGGAATTTGTGTGTTAAATGTTTAACAACAAATAGGGGGAGATTGAAAGTCATATTACTAGTCCTATTTGTAATAAGTAGATGACAACTCAACTCAGATAAGAAAGCGAAGTAAATAATAAATATTGAATATAGAGGAAGAACAAAAGAAGCCATGACAAGAGAAGACACAAAGACCACTACAGAAGAAATGAGAATCAACATTGTAGTTAGTCATCCGTGAACCAGACCAGTGCACAGGGTGTCAACAATGTTAGTGAAGATTCGTCATCAAAAAGTTCAAGTGGTTAAAAAGGTTATTGTTGAAGAACAGAAGAGTCTTATCTACATCAACAATAGTCAAGCCTTTAATTTAATTCTCTATTAATTAATTAAATTAATTAGTTAATTTAATTAGTAAATTAATTCACTCAGAATTAATTTATTTCTTAAATTAATTAAATGATTAATTAATTTAGAATTATTTTAGAATGACAGAAGACAGAAGCTGGAAGCTCAAAGGGATACAGGTCTGTTTGGAATACAGTGTACAAGAGTCAGAATCCAAGATTGAATATTTGACTGAGTACATGCAGTGGTGAAAAGAAGTATTGTCTAGTTTAAAGAGTCAGAATATTTCAGTAACAGAGTTACTTCTAATTGCAACTGTAGAAACAGCCAAACATGCCTGACAGTACTGACTTGAAGAAAAGACGGAAAAAGAAATGACACGGAAGAAATGCAGAGTCATATATTCTTAAAGGTGGAACCCCGGTTGGAATTGATTTATCATTTCCAAGTCAAAAGGAGTTCGGTTCCAGACCATCAGAAGACCGCAGCTTAGAGCGTAAGGATTTATTTAATTAATAAATATTTTATTTACTTAGTAAATTATATTTATAAATATCTAAATAATATTAGATATTTATTTTTATAATTTATGAATTAAATTTATTATTTATTAATCAAAGATTATAAGCTGTGCGGATCGAAAAGCATTTCTACGGAGCCTATCCATATAAGACGAAATAGGCCCCTTACTTTTTCAAATTGAAATGGCAGGAGATGTTTTGTTAAAGCAACCAATCAAGGCTTGCCACATGTCCATTCAAGTGGAAAGAAATGAAAAAGGCAGGAGAAAAGTAATGTCATACCGAGTGAACAAAGGTCATACCGAACAATTCAAATAAGTCATACCGAGAAAATTCAAAGGGCTGTTGAAAGAAGTCATACTGATTTTATTTAATTAAAAAGTCATACCGACCTTTTTAATTAATTAAAATAAGTCATACCGAGCTTCTGCCGACCTAAAGTCATACTAGAATAAGTCATACCGAATTTTCTGTGTTAAAAAGGTCATGCTGAATTGATTTTTTATTTAATTAAAAAGTCATACCGATTTTTTAATTAATAAATAAGTCATACCGACCACACAGAAGTCATACCCAGCTTTAGAAATGTCATACAAGTGTTAAAATAAGTCATATAGACTTATTTTCTTTAAATTAAGTCATAGTCAAAAAGGTCATAGCAGCCTTTTTGAAATCTCTATAAATATGAGATGAAGGCTTCATTTTCCTCAAGTTCTTGTAGTAGAAAAAATCAGTTCAAATTCAGAATTTGTCTGCATTGTAATATTCACAGACTTTCTGTGCTGGTTTGATTTTAATTCCTTAAGTAGAACAATTCATGTCAAATTTGTTCTAGGAATTAAAGTTTATTCTACCAGATATTGTAACACCCGTTCAAGTTTAATATACATATTTAACTTGAATCTTGTTTACTTACTTGTTAATTTATATATCTTAATTGTTATATCATAAAAATAGAAAGCTAGTAAGTCAGCCTCCCAAACACTACAAATACTCTAACCCTCAGCTTTAGCAATAATTTAATTCCGCAAATTAATTAAAGAATTTTAAATTGTTGTCAGTATCGCATTCAACCCCCCTTCTACGATACTTCCGGGACCCAACAGTGACCACACTGGGTCTAAACTCCCTAGTTCCTGAAAAAGGAGTTCTCCCCACCCACAGTGGTCTGGCGGAGAGGCAACATACCCATAGAAGGGATAGGGATTTTCTTGCAGGTATTGAAGATATGGATGCTCCAATGAGTGAAACATTTAATCTTAGTGATCTTCAATTCCCTGACCCCGATCAGCCGAGTGTGAGTGTTGAGGGTCGTGTTCAAACAGAAACAGTGAGAAGTGAGACACCCACCGACCAAACAAACACCCCACACAATACACACACTGCACATAGCCAAAGGATTATAAATCTGGAGGCCCAAGTCACTGAAATTCATTACTCATTAAGGAAGATCTTGGAGGTGCAAGAGCAGCAGCGAGCTGAAATGAAAGAAATTAAAGATCTGGTTCAACAGCTGCTGGCTCAGAAAGTTCCTGTCTCTACTCAACCAACTCCAATAGCTCAGATTACTCCGATCAGAAGGGAGGATAACCCAACTGAGGGGGAGAGAATAGCACAAGAAAAAGAAGTTGGAGCTGAAATGATAATGGAGTATACAGCTCAGGGGGAGACGGATTTCTTTTACAGGCCTGGAGCGAGGCAACTTGAAGAAGGAGAAATCTTTGAACCCTATGTGCCTATGGATATTCCTACAGAAATTGAGATAGAAAAGACAATACAGGCTGAAGGGATAGATATCGAAGAAGAGTTTGCAGAAGAATATGCTTTTGATAATGACTGTCTTCTAGTTGGTGTAGATGAAGTTATTACTAAAGGTGTATCTGAGGCTCAGGACTTAATGAAGAGGAAATGGAAGAGAGTACAACACGCAATAGAAAGGAGGAACGGAATGAAGGACATAGAAGTGAAAGTTGGCCCTGATTGGGATGAAGCAAGGTCTCTGCTAACGAAAAAAGAGTTATCTCTCTCACACAGGAAAGACAGAGAAGTCCTTGATCTCTTCAGGACCATGAAAGAAAAATTCGAAGATGTTCATGAGTTCTACTCCATGCTATCAGAAGAAATAACAAGCGTGTCAGTCAGTGCACTTAAAAATGGCTGGAAAATGCATATCAATTCAACATCACTGGGATCAAGGATATTGTCGACAAAGAGTTTTGAAAAGATGAACATAGTGGAGCTGTATGTGCTAAAAAGGAAAGTCATCTTTGGAGGGCACAAGACGAATGAGATACTGAGAGATCTAATTGAAAAGAAGATAATGGAGATCGGTGTCGAAGCGTTTGAAAAGCCTCCGGTTGTCAAGTACTATAAAGCAACAACACTTCACAACTTAACTTTGTCAGACGAATGTTTGGACTCAAGCCATATGTTGTTCATGCAGTATGTAGAAGGGAAACTCAGAAGCAAGAAGAACAGAACTCTAGAAGACTTAAATGCTGCTGAGTTGATCTATGCATTCAGGCTAAACAGAGCATTTGGTATGTCAGCAAGACAGCTGTTGGAAATGTCCAGATATTATCAGGAACCAGTGTATGTAAGAAGACCAGATGGCACTGAAGTACTCGAAGCCATTAAAGACTCTGTACCTTGCATTCAAACTGAACCAAACGGAACTAAATTCTTTCTCTTCAAGAAAAATGGTGTGGACAAGAGGAAAGAACTTTCAAAGCTTGGGAGAAACAACTCTGAGATTATTCGAAAAGTCTTTTCAACGGTAAAAAGATCTACTGTCAAGTCAGACAAAAAGGCTTTGAGGATGATCGAAGACATTCTAAGGGAGAAATTGACAGAAGAGTCAATGCACGACACTGAAAGAGTAAAAGGCTTTCCAAAAAGAATAACAATGTTTGTGTTTACAAAGAGACAATCTCTGGCCTTCGAGTCAATCTCCAAAGCAAATTCAACAGCGTTTCTATCTGAGATTTTGAAGAAATTAGAAGATCCACCTCCAGTTAACACTCTTGAAGTAGAAGCAAGAGACTTGGTGAAGGCAAGGTTAGAGCAAAAGGAAGAAGAGTTAAGAAAGCACTACTCTGAAACGAGATCTAAAATCAGACAAGACACAGTACAGAGAAGCAGAAGACCATAGATTTATTTGTTCAGGCTAAAGGAACAAACTTCTTTTATACACAAAGAAATCTGGAAATGAAATATCTAATCCAGAATGTAATTAATATTATCTACTGTCTTTCTGTACTTTATTTTTTCTTGTAATTATCAGTTGAGTTATCCTCTCACAGGATTTGCTTGTCGATCTCTCACAATCAAATAGGGGGAGATTGTAAAGCATAATGTAACGTAGTATGTAATAGTGATAACAATAACTCAACTAAGAAACAAAGACAGATAAATAATACTAATATGCAGCACAGGAATCCAGAAGGACATAATCAAGAAGTTAATACATTCATCATTGCTGAACATTCAAGATGAAAGAATTACTGAACGTCAGGGAGAGAAGTTCATTAATATGTTCAAGCCTCAGTGACAAATAAGAGTTCAGTTGACTTCATTATAAAGATAGAGCAGTGATCCATGTATAACTGTCAAAGGGTTTCAGTGATCAGAAGCAATGCAACAGTCCAGGGTTAGTCAGCTGAAACAGAACAGAGATTAAGGGAATTCATTCAGTGTTAGTCGTTTGTGAACCAGACCAGTGCACTAAGCGTCAGCACAAAAAGAAGAGGATTATCTTAATTAATCAGAAGAAAATCAGTTGATCAAGCCAAGCCAGAAGAGTAAAATTCAAGTAGTAATTACTTCAAGAAGTCAAGAAATATGCTAGGGCAAGTATTACTGCATTTAGTGGTTTATTACTCTTGAAGCAATGGAGAGGCGCAACTTAAGTCTTACAGGTGCTATACAAAGTTCAAGTATGTGAGTGGCGCCTATACAGGGTGTATAGAGTGCAGGCGCCACATACACTACAGCACAGGAAAGTTTTTAAGGCATGAGTGGCGCCTGTACAGGGAAGACACTGTACAGGCGCAACACACCTCCAAGGCGCAACACAACTGTTAAATGTTCTAAGTCAAGACAGTCTGTGAGTGGCGCCTACACAGTGCAACAACTGTATAGGCGCAACTCACATTCTAAGGCGCAACATGCAATAGAAATTCTAAGGCATGAGTGGCGCCTATACAGGGTAACCACTGTATAGGCGCAACTCACATAGAAGGCGCAACTCAGATCAAAGACTCAACATACTTTGAGTGGCGCCCCTACACCACTACCACTGTGAAGGCGCCACTCAGGACTTAGCATTGTGGGAATTTATTTCCAAAAAGTCTACAAATAAATAGGGGTTTAAATCAATTGATTTAATTGGTTATCATCTTCAAGCTATCAACATTCACAGCCGGGAAGCTCCATTAAAGCCACACATTTATTTCTCCCAACTGGAATTGTTGTAATATTGTTTTGAACCCACTGCAGCTAATCATTTGATTAGATTTGTAGCACCACAGGGACTTAATAATAACTTGTTATTTCCCAGCTTTGTGTTTTATTTTCAGTCAAGTTCATATCTTCTAAAACAAAAACACTTCTGCATTAAAAGCTAAAAATCTACAACATCATATTCAACCCCCCCCCTTCTATGATGATATTGGACCTAACACTACTCATGGATCAAGTAAACCTGGATTAAATGTTGTAAAGGATGACTAAATACATGCCTCGAATTTAATCTATAATATATATGGTTAAAAGGATTATATTACATGGAAACATTAATCATGAAAGGTTATATCGAATCACGATTTAATTATTGTTTAATTGGGTAGCAATGATGTATTACTAGATACCGCTCATTGTTTATAATTTTATTGGAGAATAAAATTATTGCTAATTAAATAATAGCCTATAGAGTCACACACATAGAGCATCTAGAGGAATAGTTAATTTAAATTATAGATTTAAATTAATTGATGATTATTTGAATTTTATTATATTAATTAAGTGAGACTTAATTAATTGAAATAATATAAATTCGAATTTGAAGAGGATTTCTACCCATAATAATTAAGTATGACTTAATTATTAAATAAATAATAGAAACATGTTTTATTATTTAATCCTATCCCTACATGGGTTAGGTTATGCTGCTTAGACCCATTAACCAGTCATTATAAATAGATAATGATAGGTTAAATGGCTAATACGATTTTATAAGATAAAACCCTAGAGGCAAGGCAGAGTAAAGAGGCAGCAAGAAGGCAGTCATTCGAAATCATCAAAGGAGGCTAGTACATCCACCCCGTAATCAAGATCGTGAGACGCTCTTGAAGGTGCTCGTGTGGATACCATAGAGGTGCTTTCGAGAAGAAGACACAAATCGTGATAGCAAGGATCTCCGTTGAGTTCGTGACATTCAAGATCTTAATAGGTATGATTCGATTATCACCATAATCCTTCCAATCTTATACATGATCCTGCCCGCTCATTGTTTATAATTTTATTAGAGAATAAAATTATTGCTAATTAAATAATAGCCTATCGGGTCACACACATAGAGCATCTAGAGGAATAGTTAATTTAAATTATAGATTTAAATTAATTGATGATTATTTGAATTTTACTATATTAATTAAGTGAGACTTAATTAATTGAAATAATATAAATTCAAATTTGAAGAGGATTTCTGCCCATAATAATTGAGTATGACTTAATTATTAATTAAATAATAGAAACATGTTTTATTATTTAATCCTATCCCTACATGGGTTAGGTTATGCTGCTTAGGCCCATTAACCAGTCATTATAAATAGATAATGATAGATTAAATGGCTAATACGTTTTTATAAGATAAAACCCTAGAGGCAAGGCAGAGTAAAGAGGCAGCAAGAAGGCAGTCATTCGAAATCATCAAAGGAGGCTAGTACATCCACCCCGTAATCAAGATCGTGAGACGCTCTTGAAGGTGCTCGTGTGGATACCATAGAGGTGCTTTCGAGAAGAAGACACAAATCGTGATAGCAAGGATCTCCGTTGAGTTCGTGACATTCAAGATCTTAATAGGTATGATTCGATTATCACCATAATCCGTCCAATCTTATACATGATCCTGCCCGCTCATTGTTTATAATTTTATTGGAGAATAAAATTATTGCTAATTAAATAATAGCCTAAAGGGTCACACACATAGAGCATCTAGAGGAATAGTTAATTTAAATTATAGATTTAAATTAATTGATGATTATTTGAATTTTATTATATTAATTAAGTGAGACTTAATTAATTGAAATAATATAAATTCGAATTTGAAGAGGATTTCTGCCAATAATAATTAAGTATGACTTAATTATTAATTAAATAATAGAAACATGTTTTATTATTTAATCCTATCCCTACATGGGTTAGGTTATGCTGCTTAGGCCCATTAACCAGTCATTATAAATAGATAATGATAGGTTAAATGGCTAATACTTTTTTATAAGATAAAACCCTAGAGGCAAGGCAGAGTAAAGATGCAGCAAGAAGGCAGTCATTCGAAATCATCAAAGGAGGCTAGTACATCCACCCCGTAATCAAGATCGTGAGACGCTCTTGAAGGTGCTCGTGTGGATACCATAGAGGTGCTTTCGAGAAGAAGACACAAATCGTGATAGCAAGGATCTCCGTTGAGTTCGTGACATTCAAGATCTTAATAGGTATGATTCGATTATCACCATAATCCGTCCAATCTTATAAATGATCCTGCCCGCTCATTGTTTATAATTTTATTGGAGAATAAAATTATTGCTAATTAAATAATAGCCTATAGGGTCACACACATAGAGCATCTAGAGGAATAGTTAATTTAAACTATAGATTTAAATTAATTGATGATTATTTGAATTTTATTATATTAATTAAGTGAGACTTAATTAATTGAAATAATATAAATTCGAATTTGAAGAGGATTTCTGCCCATAATAATTAAGTATGACTTAATTATTAATTAAATAAAAGAAACATGTTTTATTATTTAATCCTATACCTACATGGGTTAGGTTATGCTGCTTAGGACCATTAACCAGTCATTATAAATAGATAATGATAGGTTAAATGGCTAATACGTTTTTATAAGATAAAACCCTAGAGGCAAGGCAGAGTAAAGAGGAGCAAGAAGGCAGTCATTCGAAATCATCAAAGGAGGCTAGTACATCCACCCCGTAATCAAGATCGTGAGACGCTCTTGAAGGTGCTCGTGTGAATACCATAGAGGTGCTTTCGAGAAGAAGACACAAATCGTGAAAGCAAGGATCTCCGTTGAGTTCGTGACATTCAAGATCTTAATAGGTATGATTCGATTATCACCATAATCCGTCCAATCTTATACATGATCCTGCCCGCTCATTGTTTATAATTTTATTGGAGAATAAAATTATTGCTAATTAAATAATAGCCTATAGGGTCACACACATAGAGCATCTAGAGGAATAGTTAATTTAAATTATAGATTTAAATTAATTGATGATTATTTGAATTATATTATATTAATTAAGTGAGACTTAATTAATTGAAATAATATAAATTCGAATTTGAAGAGGATTTCTGCCCTTAATAATTAAGTATGACTTAATTATTAATTAAATAATAGAAACATGTTTTATTATTTAATCCTATACCTACATGGGTTAGGTTATGCTGCTTAGGCCCATTAACCAGTCATTATAAATAGATAATGAGAGGTTAAATGGCTAATACGTTTTTATAAGATAAAACCTTAGAGGCAAGGCAGAGTAAAGAGGCAGCAAGAAGGCAGTCATTCGAAATCATCAAACGAGGCTAGTACATCCACCCCGTAATCAAGATCGTGAGACGCTCTTGAAGGTGCCCGTGTGGATACCATAGAGGTGCTTTCGAGAAGAAGACACAAATCGTGATAGCAAGGATCTCCGTTGAGTTCGTGACATTCAAGATCTTAATAGGTATGATTCGATTATCACCATAATCCGTCCAATCTTATACATGATCCTGCCCGCTCATTGTTTATAATTTTATTGGAGAATAAAATTATTGCTAATTAAATAATAGCCTATAGGGTCACACACATAGAGCATCTAGAGGAATAGTTAATTTAAATTATAGATTTAAATTAATTGATGATTATTTGAATTTTATTATATTAATTAAGTGAGACTTAATTAATTGAAATAATATAAATTCGAATTTGAAGAGGATTTCTGCCCATAATAATTAAGTATGACTTAATTATTAATTAAATAATAGAAACATGTTTTATTATTTAATCTTATACCTAAATGGGTTAGGTTATGCTGCTTAGGCCCATTAACCAGTCATTATAAATAGATAATGATAGGTTAAATGGCTAATACGTTTTTAAAAGATAAAACCCTAGAGGCAAGGCAGAGTAAAGAGGCAGCAAGAAGGCAGTCATTCGAAATCATTAAAGGAGGCTAGTACATCCACCCCGTAATCAAGATCGTGAGACGCTCTTGAAGGTGCCCGTGTGGATACCATAGAGGTGCTTTCGAGAAGAAGACACAAATCGTGATAGCAAGGATCTCCGTTGAGTTCGTGACATTCAAGATCTTAATAGGTATGATTCGATTATCACCATAATCCGTCCAATCTTATACATGATCCTGCCCGCTCATTGTTTATAATTTTATTGGAGAATAAAATTATTGCTAATTAAATAATAGCCTATGGGGTCACACACATAGAGCATCTAGAGGAATAGTTAATTTAAATTATAGATTTAAATTAATTGATGATTATTTGAATTTTATTATATTAATTAAGTGAGACTTAATTAATTGAAATAATATAAATTCGAATTTGAAGAGGATTTCTGCCAATAATAATTAAGTATGACTTAATTATTAATTAAATAATAGAAACATGTTTTATTATTTAATCCTATACCTACATGGGTTAGGTTATGCTGCTTAGGCCCATTAACCAGTCATTATAAATAGATAATGATAGGTTAAATGGCTAATACATTTTTATAAGATAAAACCCTAGAGGCAAGGCAGAGTAAAGAGGCAGCAAGAAGGCAGTCATTCGAAATCATCAAAGGAGGCTAGTACATCCACCCCGTAATCAAGATCGTGAGACGCACTTGAAGGTGCTCGTGTGGATACCATAGAGGTGCTTTCGAGAAGAAGACACAAATCGTGATAGCAAGGATCTCCGTTGAGTTCGTGACATTCAAGATCTTAATAGGTATGATTCGATTATCACCATAATCCGTCCAATCTTATACATGATCCTGCGTAAGGGTTCCGAAATTTTTGTTATTTTTACGTTTATCCGCTGCGTTTTATGCCTCGGAACCCTTCAATGGCATCAGAGCTACGTGTATAAGGGACTGATTTGGTTACGTGTTAACTGTATTTGATACAAACATGCATGTTTTGGTCACTGCCATGCTACTGTTTTATTACTGCCATGACTGCTTGCTACTGCCATGACTGCTTGCTACTGCCATTTGATGCAATGTTATAATCTGTTATGGCATGATGTGTGTGATGCACTGTATGTATGTGATACGAGATGCAGTCATACGAAGGTCGTCGGATTCATTCTAAAGCGTTTTAAAACACAAACTGCATACGATGCAGTTTTTTGTGAATAGTGATGAACAGTGTTTTTTGATGGAGTCAGAATGGGTCGAATTTACTCTTTCTGGAAAGGGAAAATCGCCACGAGCAAAAATCACCGCTATGCCGTGACCTATGGTGTTTTTTGGCCATTTGACATCGTTAAGGGCCTCAAAAACGCAGTTTTCTGTTTTAGATCATAATCTTAAATTTTTTGATAATTTTCTGATCATGATATATCTTATGCATGATGATATGATTAAGCATTCTGAGTTGTCAGTAATTGTTATGTGGGCATGGTGCTGGTTATGGCCTTCAGACCCCTAGATTAATGGGTTTGGTTTTGGTTTTATAAATACGACTTGCATGTCGTTTTCTTCGTTCTTGTAATCGTTTAACCTCGAATGTAACTCGAGTCTTCTTATGTAAGTACATTAGCTTAGGTTGTATTCAATGTTTCCTTGTAATGTACTTGAAGACTGAAGAATGATGCAGGAAGAGGAGAAGGCACCAGTGGATACAAGAAGAATGCAGCATGTAATTGTATTTATGTTTTACCACCACCATAGACTGACTTTGATCCTTTCATTAGCTCGAAAGGATCACATAGGAAAGGGGCCATAACCAAGCACGTTTGCATACTGCACTTTACATATTGAAGTATGAATGATGCATGCTTTAATTAGATTAATCATGTATGTATGTATTAGATACGTCATCCATGCCATGATTGTCATGCTAAACAAGATAAAATCTGTAACGATTTAAGATTTTAAAATCAACAAACGATCATGAGATTCTTGTGTTTATGAAATATGGATTTTTAAAATACGGAATTGAATATGAATTTTTGATATCTATAATTGGGATTTTCTGACAAAAGCGGATATGCGTATTCGTAAGGCTGATGGGTTTTAAGTGTGACCACTGGTATCCTCCATCTACCTGGGAAATGAACAATTTAAGATGCCAATTTGAAGTATTTGATTCAAGGAAAAATTGAGGATCTCTTCATGATGTGATCATGATCGTCGTAAATTTTCTAAACCCCTTAACAAAATATTAAGTTTTAATCGGATGCTTTCCAATGAATGAACACTCATCGAATCCTAGATCGATTAGGGGAAAGACTGTCAGTGGCAGGGGACTCCTATCTATCGTGGTGAGATGCGACGAATATAAACGGTTATATTCGGCCGATGTATCATTGGGTCTAACTTAACTAAGTCGTCATAATAAGGTGAAAATAAACGGTTATATTCAACCATTATGAACTTAGAAGCATAGAGTTTGGTTAAAAGTCTATTAGATAGATAAGATCAATCGTTGTTCACCAAACTATCCAAGAATTATATATGATATAATTGACAACTGTTGTCTACCTAAATAATCATTTTTAAGGACTTCCAGTGGTTGACTTTAGACATTACGAAATATGGATCTTGGCTCACTAGAAAGAATTATGGGATATACTTTCCAAATTAATAGTAAGGGCTATTGATTTGATAAAAATAGTGGGAGATATATTATGAATATATCATAATCATTTGAACATAATAACTCAGACAATCTAATGTTTATTTTGTGCTTTATACATTGTAGATACTAAGTAATGGCAAACAACACAAACACACTATCCGTACGATCAGTCCTTGAGAAGGATAAGCTGACAGGAGGAAACAACTTCCTAGACTGGCAGAGGAATTTGAGGATTGTCCTCAGACAAGAGCGCAAGCTTCATGTCATTGATATTCCTCCTTCAGGTCCCTTTCCTGAGGGTGCTACTGTTGAGGAACGAGCGGCCCATACAAAGGATGAGAATGATGCAACTGATGTTGCATGTCTTATGTTGGCAACTATGAGTGCTGAGCTTCAAAGACAGCATGTGCATATGGATGCATATACTATTAATGAGCACTTGCAAAGCATGTTTGCAAGCCAAACTCGTCAAGAAAGGTTCAACACGAGTAAGTCACTCTTTAATTGCAAACAAGGGGTAAGTGAACCAGTTGGCCCACATGTTCTGAAGATGATTGGTTACATTGAGTACCTTGAAACTTTGGGTTTCCCGTTAATTCAGGAAATTGGCATTGACCCAATCATGAATTCTTTGAACAACAAATTCACTCAATTTGTTATAAACTACAATATGAATGAATTTGACAAAACACCTACTGAATTGTTGGCTATGTTGAGAACATATGAGACCAACATGAAGACGGCTGAACCTGCTCCCATAATGATGGTGGGCAATAAAGGAAAGGCAAAAGGGAAAGGCAAGTGGAAGGGTAAGAAGAAGATAGGATCTGATTCTACACCCAAGCCAAAGTCGGGTCCTAAACAGGCTTTAAAGCCTAAAGGTGGGGTCGCTAAGGGTGAATGTCACTACTGTAAGAAAACTGGTCACTGGAAGAGAAACTGTTCAGTTTACTTGGAGGATCTGAAGAAGAAGAGGGCTGAGCAAGCTTCTAATTCAGGTATATATGTTATAGAAGTCGATCTGTCTATTTCTACATCTTGGGTATTAGATACTGGATGTGCTGCTCACATTTGTATAAATGTGCAGGAAATGCAGAGAAGTAGGACATTGGCTAAAGGAGAAATGGACCTACGAGTTGGCAATGGAGCAAGAGTTGCTGCTTTAGCTGTAGGAATCTATTATTTATCTTTGCCCTCTGGGCTAGTTTTAGAACTGGAGAACTATTATTACGTGCCTGCGATTCGCATAAAAATTATTTTTGTTTCTTGTTTGGACAAGAAAGGTTTTTCGTTTACAATTAAGAACAACAGTTGCTCTTTTGCTTTGAATGATTTAACCTATGGTGTTGCGCGTTTGTTTAATGGTTTATATGTTCTTGACTTAGATACTCCTGTCTGTAATATAGAAAACAAACGACTTAAAGTTAATGACTCAAATCAAACATACCTCTGGCATTGTCGTCTAGGCCATATAAACGAGAAACGCATATCCAAATTACATAAGGATGGATACTTGGATAAGTTTGATTTTGAATCATACCAAGAATGTGAATCTTGTTTGCTTGGTAAAATGACTAAAGCCCCTTTTACTGGTAAGGGTAAAAGGGCCACTGAACGACTGGAGCTAATACATAGTGATGTATGTGGCCCAATGTGTGTGATGGCGAGAGGAGGATACTACTACTTCATAACATTTACTGATGATTTCAGTAGATATGGATATGTATATCTTATGAAGAATAAATCTGATTCTTTTGAAAAGTTCAAAGAATACAAGGCTGAAGTAGAGAAGCAAATTGGCGGAGGCGCAAGTATTAAAGTCTTACGATCTGATCGTGGAGGCGAATACTTGAGCACAGAATTTAAAGATTATTTAAAGGAGTGTGGTATTGTATCACAACTCACTCCACCAGGTACACCTCAATGGAATGGAGTTTCAGAAAGGAGAAATCGCACCTTGTTGGACATGGTGCGATTGATGATGAGTCATGCAGATCTTCCAATTAGTTTCTGGGGTTACGCTCTAGAAACAGTGGCTTTCACACTTAACCGTGTTCCTACTAAGAAGGTTCAAAAGACTCCATATGAGATATGGGAGGAGAAACGGTCAGGCATGAGCTTTATGAAAGTTTGGGGATGCAAGGCGTTTGTGAAACGTCAAGTATCTGACAAGCTTGGACCTAAATCTGAAGAGTGCAATTTTATGGGATACCCTAAAGAAACAAAGGCGTATTATTTTTATAGTCCTTCCGAGCAAAAAGTGTTTATTGCTCGAGATGCTGTTTTCATGGAAAGAGATTTTGTTTCCAAAAGAAACAGTGGGAGAACTATAGATCTCGATGAAGATCGAGAACCACAAAATAGCATTGAACCTGAAGTGGAACAAGAGCAGGATAATGATAATGCTCAACAAACACAGGTTGTTCGTAGAACTGGTAGAATTCGCCATGAGCCAGAGAGATATGGATTTCTCTTGACTCAATGTGGTGATTTGATGCTCATAGATGAAGATGAGCCTCTCACATACCAAGATGCTATGATCAGTCCAGACTCTAAGAGATGGCTAGAAGCCACGAAATCCGAGATGGATTTCATGTATGAAAACCAAGTATGGACTTTGGTTGATCCACCTGAAGGGGTAAAACCCATAGGGTGCAAGTGGGTTTTCAAGAAGAAAACTGACATGGATGGAAATGTTCAGACCTATAAAGCAAGGCTGGTTGCAAAAGGTTTCAGACAAATTCATGGTATTGACTATGATGAAACTTTCTCACCAGTGGCTATGGTCAAGTCCATAAGGATTTTGCTTGCTATTGGAGCATTCCATGATTATGAAATCTGGCAAATGGATGTCAAAACAGCTTTCCTTAATGGAACCCTTGATGAGGATGTGTACATGACACAACCTGAAGGTTTTGTCGATCCAAGGAATGTTAGCAAGGTATGTAAATTACGTCGATCTATTTATGGATTGAAGCAAGCCTCTAGGAGATGGAATATTCGTTTTGATGAAACAGTCAAAGAGTATGGATTTTTTCAAAACGAAGATGAACCTTGTGTTTACAAGAAGGTTAGTGGGAGCCATGTGGCATTCATAGTACTATATGTTGATGATATACTACTAATGGGGAATGACATACCTACTCTCAAGGCTGTTAAGACTTGGTTAGGGAGCAACTTCTCTATGAAAGACTTAGGAGATGCATCCTACATTCTAGGAATGAGGATCTATAGGGATAGATCTAGAAGGATGATCGGTCTAAGTCAGAGTACATACATTGATAAGGTTTTGCATCATTTTGGTATGCAAAATGCAAAAAGGGGATATGTCCATGTGTCTCATGGGATAACGATATCTAAAGATCAGTGTCCGAAATCATTGGATGACAAGGACCGCATGAGTAAGGTTCCATATGCCTCAGCAATTGGATCTATCATGTATGCAATGGTATGTACTCGCCCAGATGTTTCGTATGCTTTAAGCATGACGAACAGATACCAATCTAATCCAGGTGAAGGTCACTGGACGGCTGTCAAGAATATTCTAAAGTACTTGAAAAGGACTAAAGATTCATTCTTGGTGTATGGAGGAGAGGAGAAACTGGTTGTAAAAGGTTACACCGATGCAAGTTTCCAAACAGACAGGGATGATACTGTATCACAGTCTGGTTTTGTGTTTTGTCTAAACGGAGGTGCTGTAAGTTGGAAGAGTTCAAAACAAGAAACAGTAGCTGATTCTACAATGGAGGCTGAGTACATTGCAGCTTGTGAAGCGGCTAAGGAGGTGGTTTGGATTCGAAAATTCATTACTGATTTGGGAGTGGTTCCATCGATTGCAGATCCCATTGATCTATACTGCGATAATAATGGAGCCATTGCACAGGCTAAAGAACCTAGAGCTCACTCCCGAACCAAACATATACTCAGAAGATATCACCTCATTCGAGAGATTAATGAAAGGGGTGACATACACATATGTAAAGTACACACAAATGATAACATTGCAGACCCACTGACCAAAGGCTTGTCGCAGAAAAAGCACGACGGTCACACTAGTTCCATGGGTATTAGATACATGGGTGATTGGCTCTAGTGCAAGTGGGAGATTGTTAGTGTATGTGCCCTAGAGGCAATACAATGTTTCTTTTTAATAAACCTTTATGTCATTTGATTATTCAATAAACGTATTTATTATGACTTTAAATTACTGCGATATATTTGTTAGCATAATAAATGTCCTTAGAATCATGATACACATTATATAGTTTAAGTACATGACTTGAACTTGAGATTATATAATATATCATATTCTTAAATGTCCCTAGTCGAGTATTATTATTATAGGACAATAATAATACATAAATAGACTATTATGTTGTTTGACAGATAACCATATCTCATTGGTTATAAGTATGGGGATACTAAAGTCAATGCATAGGTACATGTAGGAGTACATGGTACTGGACAGACCCACAATGAGATTCTTCATGTTTAATAAAGTCATAAAAAAGACTCACAGTGATAATGGTGTAATGATCCTCTGACTTAAGATCATTATATTTCTATACGAGGATTAATATACTTTGACTACATTAAAAGTTACCTTTGACCGGGTGATGATAAAAGTGGACATCGGGTATATCATGAGTTGTATGAGAAATATGAATGATAGATAAAGGATTTAACCCTCCTATAATTAGGAAAGATATTATTTGCCTCTTGATTGAGTGAGACTATAAAATGCATGGCCGTGCTCAAATAATGATTTGTTTTTTATAGTCTACTCATGGATCAAGTAAACCTGGATTAAATGTTGTAGAGGATGACTAAATACATGCCTCGAATTTAATCTATAATATATATGGTTAAAAGGATTATATTACACGGAAACATTAATCATGAAAGGTTTTATCGAATCACGATTTAATTATTGTTTAATTGGATAGCAATGATGTATTACTAGATACCGCTCATTGTTTATAATTTTATTGGAGAATAAAATTATTGCTAATTAAATAATAGCCTATAGGGTCACACACATAGAGCATCTAGAGGAATAGTTAATTTAAATTATAGATTTAAATTAATTGATGATTATTTGAATTTTATTATATTAATTAAGTGAGACTTAATTAATTGAAATAATATAAATTCGAATTTGAAGAGGATTTCTGCCCATAATAATTAAGTATGACTTAATTATTAATTAAATAATAGAAACATGTTTTATTATTTAATCCTATACCTACATGGGTTAGGTTATGCAGCTTAGGCCCATTAACCAGTCATTATAAATAGATAATGATAGGTTAAATGGCTAATACGTTTTTATAAGATAAAACCCTAGAGGCAAGGCAGAGTAAAGAGGCAGCAAGAAGGCAGTCATTCGAAATCATCAAAGGAGGCTAGTACATCCACCCCGTAATCAAGATCGTGAGACGCTCTTGAAGGTGCTCGTGTGGATACCATAGAGGTGCTTTCGAGAAGAAGACACAAATCGTGATAGCAAGGATCTCCGTTGAGTTCGTGACATTCAAGATCTTAATAGGTATGATTCGATTATCACCATAATCCATCCAATCTTATACATGATCCTGCCCGCTCATTGTTTATAATTTTATTGGAGAATAAAATTATTGCTAATTAAATAATAGCCTATAGGGTCACACACATAGAGCATCTAGAGGAATAGTTAATTTAAATTATAGATTTAAATTAATTGATGATTATTTGAATTTTATTATATTAATTAAGTGAGACTTAATTAATTGAAATAATATAAATTCGAATTTGAAGAGGATTTCTGCCCATAATAATTAAGTATGACTTAATTATTAATTAAATAATAGAAATATGTTTTATTATTTAATCCTATACCTACATGGGTTAGGTTATGCTGCTTAGGCCCATTAACCAGTCATTATAAATAGATAATGATAGGTTAAATGGCTAATACGTTTTTATAAGATAAAACCCTAGAGGCAAGGCAGAGTAAAGAGGCAGCAAGAAGGCAGTCATTCAAAATCATCAAAGGAGGCTAGTACATCCACCCCGTAATCAAGATCGTGAGACGCTCTTGAAGGTGCTCGTGTGGATACCATAGAGGTGCTTTCGAGAAGAAGACACAAATCGTGATAGCAAGGATCTCCGTTGAGTTCGTGACATTCAAGATCTTAATAGGTATGATTCGATTATCACCATAATCCATCCAATCTTATACATGATCCTGCCCGCTCATTGTTTATAATTTTATTGGAGAATAAAATTATTGCTAATTAAATAATAGCCTATAGGGTCACACACATAGAGCATCTAGAGGAATAGTTAATTTAAATTATAGATTTAAATTAATTGATGATTATTTGAATTTTATTATATTAATTAAGTGAGACTTAATTAATTGAAATAATATAAATTCGAATTTGAAGAGGATATCTGCCCATAATAATTAAGTATGACTTAATTATTAATTAAATAATAGAAACATGTTTTATTATTTAATCATATACCTACATGGGTTAGGTTATGCTGCTTAGGCCCATTAACTAGTCATTATAAATAGATAATGATAGGTTAAATGGCTAATACGTTTTTATAAGATAAAACCCTAGAGGCAAGGCAGAGTAAAGAGGCAGCAAGAAGGTAGTCATTCGAAATCATCAAAGGAGGCTAGTACATCCACCCTGTAATCAAGATCGTGAGACGCTCTTAAAGGTGCTCGTGTGGATACCATAGAGGTGCTTTCGAGAAGAAGACACAAATCGTGATAGCAAGGATCTCCGTTGAGTTCGTGACATTCAAGATCTTAATAGGTATGATTCGATTATCACCATAATCCGTCCAATCTTATACATGATCCTGCGTAAGGGTTCCGAATTTTTTTTTATTTTTACGTTTATCCGCTGCGTTTTATGCCTCGGAACCCTTCAGTTCTCTACAGATTGTGAAGACTTGGTTGAGAAATAATTTCTCATTTAAAGACTTAGGCGATGCGACCTATATATTAGGGATCAGGATCTATAGAGATAGATCAAGGAGATTGATCGGCCTAAGTCAGAGTGCATACATTGACAAAGTTTTGCATCAATTTGGAATGCAAAGAGGCTAAAATGGATATCTCCCAATGTCTCATGGGATAATGATCTCAAAATAAAATTGTCCTAAATCATTGGATGATAAGGATCGTATGAGTAAAGTTCCATATGCTTAGACAATTTGTTCTATAATGTATGAGATGAGATGTACTCCTTATGATGTCTCGTAAGCCTTAAGCATGATGAGCAGGTACTAGTCTAATCCAAGTGATGGTCACTGGATGGGAGTCAAGAATATTCTTAAGTACTTAAAGAGGACTAAAGATTCATTCTTGTTATATGGAGGAGATGTGAAGCTAGTTATAAGAGGTTTCAGTGATGTTGGTTTCTAGACAGACAACAATCATTTAGTGTTTCTGTCTGGCTTTATGTTTTATCTATTTAAATTGAGATGTTGTATGCTGGAATGGTTCACAGCAGAAACAATTGTTGATTCTACAATAGAGCTTGAGTATATTGATGCTTGTGAAGCAGCCAAGGAGGCTGTTTGGGCATGTACTTAGGAGATATCACCTAATTAATGAGATTAATGATCAAGGAGATATACAAATATGTAAAGTGTATATTAATAATAATATTGCAGACCCACTGACTAAGGCTTTGTCGCAGTAGAAGCACGAAAGTCACACTAGTTTCATGAGTATTGGATACTTGGGTAATTGGCTGTAGTGCAAGTGGGAGATTGTTAGTAATTGTGCCCTAGAGATAATTACTTTTATATTTTAAAGAAAATATTTTATTATTAAGGATTATTTTTTATTCATTATTATTTATTTATTATGTTTTATTTACTTCGTAATAAATTGAAAGCATAATAAATGTCCTTGGAATTTTGATACGTATTATATATCTTTAAGTATGTGACTTAAAAATGAGATTATATGAATAATATCTTGTTCCTAAAATTTCCTAGTCGAGTATTATTATTCAAGGACAATAATAATGCACAAAGACTAGTATGTTTGTTGACAGATGACCACATCTCATTGGTCATAGGTATGGTGATACTAAAGTCAAGAACATAAGTGCATGTCTCAATGCATGACACTAGAATGACCCGTCGTGAGATTCTACATGTTAATAAGTGTCATAAGTAATTCTCACTGTGATAATGGTGTAATGATCCTTTGATCTGAAATCATTATATTTCTATACGAGAATTAATATACTTTTATTACATTAAAAGTTACCTTTGATCGGGTGATGATAAAAGTGGACATTGGGTATATTATGAATCATATGAGAAATATGAATGATCTAGATGGGATTTAATCCTCATAATTTTAGGAGTGATATTATTGGCCTCTTGTTTGAGTGAGACTATGAAATGCACGACCATGCTCAAATATTGATTTGATTTTAATAGTCTACTCATCAATCAAGAAAATAAAGATTAAATTATGAAGAGGATGACACGAGACATGCCTTGAGTTTAATCTATAATATCAAGATTAAAGAGATTATATTACATGGAACATTATTTACGAAATGCTTAATTGAATCACTGATTTTATTATTATTACTTGGGTAGCAATGATGTATTACTACATGTCGTTCATTATTTACAATTTTAATTAGATATCTTGAACAGGACTTCTAATGCTAATTAGACATGTCGTTCATTGTTTACAATTTTAATTAGACATGTCGTCCAGGACTTCATGTCGAGGTTCATGCACATGAATCTTGAACATATCCCGAGAGAAAAGAATGCTAATGCATACGCCTTGGCCAAATTTGGCTCTAATAAAATGGCCAATTTACTAGGTATCATCTCACTAGAACTCCAGGATCGACCTAACATTGATCAAATGATGGAAGAAAAGAAAGGGGTTCATGGGTTGTCTCGGGCCTCATTCCAGCGATACGAGACTGGAAGAAAATGAATAAAGTACTTATCATCGGTAGGATACTAGAGGTTAATGCTGTTGGGTTCCGAGGCATAAAACGCAGCGGATAAACGTAAATATAACGAAAATTTTCGGAACCCAAACGCAGGATCATGTATAAGACTTGACTGATTATGGTAAACAGAATCATACCTATTCTTGTCTTGACTTTCACGAACTCAACGGAGATCCTTGCTATCACGATTTTGTGTCTTCCTCTCGAAAGCACCTCTATGGTATCCACACGAGCACCTTCAAGAACGTCTCACGATCTTGATCACGGGATGGATGTACTAGCCTCCTTTGATGAATTCGAATGACTGCCTTTGCTGCCTCCTTGCTCTGCCTCTAGGGTTTTATCATATAAAACGTACCATTCATTTTAACCTATCATTATCTATTTATAATGATTGGTTAATGGGTCTTTTCAGCAAAACCTAACCCATGTAGGCATAGGATTAAATAATAAAACATGCTTTTATTATTTAATTAATAACTAAGTCACACTTAATTATTATTGGCAGAAATACAATTATTCAAATTCGAATTTATATTATTTTAATTAATTAAGTCTCACTTAATTAATATAATAAAATTCAAATAATCATCAATTAATTTAAATCTATAATTTAAATTAACTATTCCACTAGGTGCTCTATGTGTGTGACCCTATAGGCTATTATTTAATTAGCAATAATTTTATTCTCCAATAAAATTATAAACAATGAGCGGTATCTAGTAATACATCATTGCTATCCAATTAAACAATAATTAAATCGTGATTCGATAAAACCTTTCGTGATTAATGTTTCCGTGTAATATAATCCCTTTAACCATATATATTATAGATTAAACTCGAGGCATGTATTTAGTCATCCTCTTCAACATTTAATCCGGGTTTACTTGATCCATGAGTAGACTATGAAAAACAAATCATTATTTGAGCACGGCCATGCATTTTATAGTCTCACTCAATCAAGAGGCCAATAATATCTCTCCTAATTATAGGAGGGTTAAATCCTTTATCTATCATTCATATTTCTCATACGACTCATGATATACCCGATGTCCACTTTTATCATCACCCGGTCAAAGGTAACTTTTAATGTTGTCAAAGTATATCAATCCTCGTATAGAAATATAATGATCTCAAGTCAGAGGATCATTACACCATTATCACTGTGAGTCTTTCTTATGACTTTATTAAACATGAAGAATCTCACTGTGGGTCTGTCCAGTACCATGTACTCCTACATGTACCTATGCATTGACTTTAGTATCCCCATACTTATAACCAATGAGATATGGTTATCTGTCAAACAACATACTAGTCTATTTATGTATTATTATTGTCCTATAATAATAATACTCGACTAGGGACATTTAAGAATATGATATATTATATAATCTCAAGTTCAAGTCATGTACTTAAACTATATAACGTGTATCATGATTCTAAGGACATTTATTATGCTAACAAATATATCGCAGTAATTAAAGTCATAATAAATACGTTTATTGAATAATCAAATGACATAAAGGTTTATTAAAGGAAACATTGTATTGCCTCTAGGGCACCTACACTAACAATCTCCCACTTGCACTAGAGCCAATCACCCATGTATCTAATACCCATGGAACTAGTGTGACCGTCGTGCTTCTTCTGCGATAAGCCTTTGGTCAGTGGGTCTGCAATGTTATCATTTGTGTGCACTTTACATATGTGTATGTCACCCCTTTCATTAATCTCTCGAATGAGGTGATATCTCCTGAGTATGTGTTTGGTTCGGGAGTGAGCTCTAGGTTCTTTAGCCTGTGCAATGGCTCCATTATTATCGCAGTATAGATCAATGGGATCTGCGATCGATGGAACCACTCCCAAATCATTAATGAATTTTCAAATCCAAACAGCTTCCTTAGCCGCTTCACAAGCTGCAATGTACTCAGCCTCCATTGTAGAATCAGCTACTGTTTCTTGCTTTGAACTCTTCCAACTTACAGCACCTCCGTTTAGACAAAACACAAAACCAGACTGTGATACAGTATCATCCCTGTCTGTTTGGAAACTTGCATCGGTGTAACCTTTTACAACCAGTTTCTCCTCTCCTCCATACACCAAGAATGAATCTTTAGTCCTTTTCAAGTACTTTAGAATATTCTTGACAGCCGTCCAGTGACCCTCACCTGGATTAGATTGGTATCTGCTCGTCATGCTTAAAGCATACGAAACATCTGGGCGAGTACATACCATTGCATACATGATGGATCCAATTGCTGAGGCATATGGAACCTTACTCATGCGGTCCTTGTCATCCAATGATTTCGGACACTGATCTTTAGAGATCGTTATCCCTTGAGATACGGGGACATATCCCCTTTTTGCATTTTGCATACCAAAACGGTGCAAAACCTTATCGATGTATGTACTCTGACTTAGACCGATCATCCTTCTAGATCTATCCCTATAGATCCTCATTCCTAGAATGTAGGATGCATCTCCTAAGTCTTTCATAGAGAAGTTGCTCCCTAACCAAATCTTAACAGCCCTGAGAGAAGGTATGTCATTCCCCATTAGTAGTATATCATCAACATATAGTACTATGAATGCCACTTGGCTCCCACTAACCTTCTTGTAAACACAAGGTTCATCTTCGTTTTGAACAAAGCCATACTCCTTGACTGTTTCATCAAAACGGATATTCCATCTCCTAGAGGCTTGCTTCAATCCATAAATGGATCGACGTAATTTACATACCTTGCTAACATTCCTTGGACTGACAAAACCTTCAGGTTGTGTCATGTACACATCCACATCTTCTTCAAGGCTTCCATTAAGGAAGGCTGTTTTGACATCCATTTGCCAGATTTCATAATCATGGAATGCTGCAATAGCAAGCAAAATCCTTATGGATTTGACCATAGCCACTGGTGAGAAGGTTTCATCATAGTCAATACCATGAATTTGCTTGAAACCTTTTGCAACTAGCCTTGCTTTATAGGTCTGAACATTTCCATCCATGTCAGTTTTCTTCTTGAAAACCCATTTGCACCCTATGGGTTTTACCCCTTCAGGTGGATCAACCAAAGTCCATACTTGGTTTTCATACATGGATTCCATCTCGGATTTCATGGCTTCTAGCCATCTCTTAGATTCTGGACTGCTCATAGCATCTTGGTATGTGAGAGGCTCATCTTCATCTATGAGCATCAAATCACCACATTGAGTCAAAAGAAATCCATATCTCTCTGGCTCATGGCGAATTCTACCAGTTCTACGAACAACCTGTGTTTGTTGAGCGTTATTATTGTCCTGCTCTTGTTCCACTTCAGGTTCAATGCTATTTTGTGGTTCTCGATCTTCATCGAGGTCTATAGTTCTCCCACTGTTTCTTTTGGAAACAAAATCCCTTTCCATGAAGACAGCATCTCGAGCAATAAACACTTTTTGCTCAGAAGGACTATAGAAATAATACGCCTTTATTTCTTTAGGGTATCCCACAAAATTGCACTCTTCAGATTTAGGTCCAAGCTTGTCAGATACTTGACGCTTCACAAACGCCTTGCATCCCCAAACTTTCATAAAGCTCATGCCTGACCGTTTCTTCTCCCATATCTCATATGGAGTCTTTTGAACCTTCTTAGTAGGAACACGGTTAAGTGTGAAAGCCGCTGTTTCTAGAGCATAACCCCAGAAACTAATTGGAAGATCTGCATGACTCATTATCGATCGCACCATGTCCAACAAGGTGCGATTTCTCCTCTCTGAAACTCCATTCCATTGAGGTGTACCTGGCGGAGTGAGTTGTGATACAATACCACACTCCTTTAAATAATCTTTAAATTCAGTGCTCAAGTATTCTCCTCCACGATCAGATCGTAAGATTTTAATACTTGCACCTCCGCCAATTTGCTTCTCTACTTCAGCCTTGTATTCTTTGAACTTTTCAAAAGAATCGGATTTATTCTTCATAAGATATACATATCCATATCTACTGAAATCATCAGTAAATGTTATGAAGTAGTAGTAGCCTCCTCTAGCCATCACACGCATTGGGCCACATACATCACTATGTATTAGCTCCAAACGTTCAGTGGCCCTTTGACCCTTACCAGTGAAAGGGGCTTTAGTCATTTTACCAAGCAAACAAGATTCGCATTCTTGGTATGATTCAAAATCAAACTTATCCAAATATCCATCCTTATGTAATTTGGATATGCGTTTCTCATTTATATGGCCTAGACGACAATGCCAGAGGTATGTTTGATTTGAGTCATTAACTTTAAGTCGTTTGTTTTCTATATTACAGACAGGATTATCTAAGTCAAGAACATATAAACCATTAAACAAACGCGCAACACCATAGGTTAAATCATTCAAAGCAAAAGAGCAACTGTTGTCCTTTATTGTAAACGAAAAACCTTTCTTGTCCAAACAAGAAACATAAATAATGTTTCTGCGAATTGCAGGCACGTAATAACAATTCTCCAGTTCTAAAACTAGCCCAGAGGGCAAAGATAAATAATAGGTTCCTACAGCTAAAGCAGCAACTCTTGCTCCGTTGCCAACTCGTAGGTCCATTTCTCCTTTAGCCAATGTCCTACTTCTCTGCATTTCCTGCACATTTATACAAATGTGAGAAGCACATCCGGTATCCAATACCCAAGATGTAGAAATAGACAGATTGACTTCTATAACATATATACCTGAATTAGAAGCTTGCTCAGCCCTCTTCTTCTTCAGATCCTCCAAGTAAACTGAACAGTTTCTCTTCCAGTGACCAGTTTTCTTACAGTAGTGACATTCACCCTTAGCGACCCCACCTTTAGGCTTTAAAGCCTGTTTAGGACCTGACTTTGGCTTGGGTGTAGAATCAGAACCTGTCTTCTTCTTACCCTTCCACTTGCCTTTCCCTTTGGCCTTACCTTTATTGCCCACCATCAGTATGGGAGCAGGTTCAGCCGTCTTCATGTTGGTCTCATATGTTCTCAACATAGCCAACAATTCAGTAGGTGTTTTGTCAAACTCATTCATATTGTAGTTCATAACAAACTGAGTGAATTTGTTGTTCAAAGAATTCAAGATTAGGTCAATACCAGTTTCCGGACCAATCGGGAAACCCAAAGTATCAAGATACTCAATGTAACCAATCATCTTCAGAACATGTGGGCCAACTGGTTCATTTGCCCCTTGTTTGCAGTTAAAGAGTGACTTGCTCGTGTTGAACCTTTCTTGACGAGTTTGGCTTGCAAACATGCTTTGCAAGTGCTCATTGATAGTATATGCATCCATATGCACATGCTGTCTTTGAAGCTCAGCACTCATAGTTGCTAACATAAGACACGCAACATCAGTTGCATCATTCTCATCCTTTGTGTGGGCCGCTCGTTCCTCAACAGTAGCGCCCTCAGGAAGGGGACCTGCCGGAGGAATATCAATGACATGAAGCTTGCGCTCCTGCCTGAGGACAATCCTCAAATTCCTCTGCCAGTCTAGGAAGTTGTTTCCTCCTGTCAGCTTATCCTTCTCAAGGACAGATCGTACGGATAGTGTGTTTGTGTTGTTTGTCATTACTTGGTATCTACAATGATAAAAGCACAAAATTAAACATTAGATTGTCTGAGTTATTTATTATGTTCAAATGATTATGATACATTCATAATATATCTCCCACTATTTTTATCAAATCAATAGCCCTTACTATTAATTTGGAAAGTATATCCCATAATCCTTTCTAGTGAGCCAAGATCCATATTTCGTCATGTCTCAAGTCAACCACTGGAAGTCCTTAAGAATGATTATTTAGGTAGACAACATTTGTCAATTATATCATATATAATTCTTGGATAGTTTGGTGAGCAACGATTGATCTTATCTATCTAATAGATTTTTAACCAAACTCTATGCTTCTAAGTTAATAATGGTTGAATATAACCGTTTACTTTCACCTTATTATGACGACTCAGTTAAGTTTGACCCAATGATACAACGGCCGAATATAACCGTTTATATTCGTCGCATCTCACCACGATTGACAGGAGTCCCCTGCCACTGACAGTCTTTCCCCTAATCGATCTAGGATTCGATGAGTGTTCATTCATTGGAAAGCATCTGATTAAAACTTAATATTTTGTTAAGGGGTTTAGAAAATTTTACGACGATCATGATCACATCATGAAGAGATCCTCAATTTTTCCTTGAACTAAATATTTCAAATTGACATCTTAAATTGTTCATTTCCCAGGTAGATGGAGGATACCAGTGGTCACACTTAAAACCCATCAGCCTTACGAATACGCATATCCGTTTTTGTCAGAAAATCCCAATTATAGATATCAAAATCCATATTCAATTCCGTGTTTTAAAAATCCATATTTCATAAACACAAGAATCTCATGATCGTTTGTTGATTTTAAAATCTTGAATCGTTACAGATTTTATCTTGAGTCGTTACAGATTTTATCTTATTTAAACAAGCATGGCATGGGTGTCGTATCTAATACATACATACATACATACATGATTAATCTAATTAAAGCATGCATCATTCATACATCAATATGTAAAGTGCAGTATGTAAACGTGCTTGGTTATGGCCCCATTCCTATGTGATCCTTTCGAGCTAATGAAAGGATCAAAGTCAATCTATGGTGGTAAAATATAAATACAATTACATGTCTTCATTCTTCTTGTATCCACTAGTGCCTGCTCCTCTTCTTGGATCATCTTTCAGTCTTCAAGTACATTACATGGAATAATTGAATACAATCTAAGCTAATGTACTTACATAAGAAAACTCGAGTTACATTCGAGGTTAAACAATTACAAGAATGAAGAAAACGACATGCAAGTCGTATTTATAAAACCAAAACCAAAAACCATTAATCTAGGGGTCCAAAGGCCATAACCAGCACCATGCTCAAGTACTCAACCAAAATAATGCGGGGGTCCGGGGGAGGCAGCCCCTGGGCGGGGGTCCGGGGGCGGCAGCCCCTGGGCGGGGTCCGGGGCGGCAGCCCCGGGCGGGGTCCGGGGGCGGCAGCCCCAGGCTGGGGTCGAGCTGCTAGTATCAGGCATATAAATCAGTCATGACAAATCATTAACATGCTAGTATCATCATCTATTTACTCATCATATGAATAACAATTCGAATATACAAGGCAGTAGCATGGCAGTCTCAAACAGGCATGGCAGTAGCAAAGCAGTAGCATGGCAGTTTCATGGCAGTCACCAAGACAGGCATATTTGCATCAAATACAGTTAACACATAACCAAATCAGTCCCTTATACACGTAGCTCTGATGCCATTGTTGGGTTCCGAGGCATAAAACGCAGCGGATAAACGTAAATATAACGAAAATTTTCGGAACCCAAACGCAGGATCATGTATAAGACTTGACTGATTATGGTAAACAGAATCATACCTATTCTTGTCTTGACTTTCACGAACTCAACGGAGATCCTTGCTATCACGATTTTGTGTCTTCCTCTCGAAAGCACCTCTATGGTATCCACACGAGCACCTTCAAGAACGTCTCACGATCTTGATCACGGGATGGATGTACTAGCCTCCTTTGATGAATTCGAATGACTGCCTTTGCTGCCTCCTTGCTCTGCCTCTAGGGTTTTATCATATAAAACGTACCATTCATTTTAACCTATCATTATCTATTTATAATGATTGGTTAATGGGCCTTTTCAGCAAAACCTAACCCATGTAGGCATAAGATTAAATAATAAAACATGCTTTTATTATTTAATTAATAACTAAGTCACACTTAATTATTATTGGCAGAAATACAATTATTCAAATTCGAATTTATATTATTTTAATTAATTAAGTCTCACTTAATTAATATAATAAAATTCAAATAATCATCAATTAATTTAAATCTATAATTTAAATTAACTATTCCACTAGGTGCTCTATGTGTGTGACCCTATAGGCTATTATTTAATTAGTAATAATTTTATTCTCCAATAAAATTATAAACAATGAGCGGTATCTAGTAATACATCATTGCTATCCAATTAAACAATAATTAAATCGTGATTCGATAAAACCTTTCGTGATTAATGTTTCCGTGTAATATAATCCCTTTAACCATATATATTATAGATTAAACTCGAGGCATGTATTTAGTCATCCTCTTCAACATTTAATCCGGGTTTACTTGATACATGAGTAGACTATGAAAAACAAATCATTATTTGAGCACGGCCATGCATTTTATAGTCTCACTCAATCAAGAGGCCAATAATATCTCTCCTAATTATAGGAGGGTTAAATCCTTTATCTATCATTCATATTTCTCATACGACTCATGATATACCCGATGTCCACTTTTATCATCACCCGGTCAAAGGTAACTTTTAATGTTGTCAAAGTATATCAATCCTCGTATAGAAATATAATGATCTCAAGTCAGAGGATCATTACACCATTATCACTGTGAGTCTTTCTTATGACTTTATTAAACATGAAGAATCTCACTGTGGGTCTGTCCAGTACCATGTACTCCTACATGTACCTATGCATTGACTTTAGTATCCCCATACTTATAACCAATGAGATATGGTTATCTGTCAAACAACATACTAGTCTATTTATGTATTATTATTGTCCTATAATAATAATACTCGACTAGGGACATTTAAGAATATGATATATTATATAATCTCAAGTTCAAGTCATGTACTTAAACTATATAACGTGTATCATGATTCTAAGGACATTTATTATGCTAACAAATATATCGCAGTAATTAAAGTCATAATAAATACGTTTATTGAATAATCAAATGACATAAAGGTTTATTAAAGGAAACATTGTATTGCCTCTAGGGCACCTACACTAACAAATGCTTGACTAGAGGAGTTGTAGACCTCTCAAATTCAGGAATACATTGAAAAGAGAACTCTCCCAGGAGATAAGCATGAAGCTCGAAAGCTGAAATACTAGGCTGCGAGGTACGTAATTTATTATGGTACCTTA
This sequence comes from Oenanthe sinensis, assembly GCA_028671895.1. Lineage (NCBI taxonomy): Eukaryota > Viridiplantae > Streptophyta > Magnoliopsida > Apiales > Apiaceae > Oenanthe > Oenanthe sinensis. The sequence continues at coordinate 26,855,126 of CM053799.1, read as the reverse complement.
CATAAAAGGGGCTTTAATTAACCCTTATTGAAGCATATTGCTTGAGATCAATGCCAATATATCATGCGAGAAGTTCATGAGGCCATCTATGGGAACCACTCTAGAGGAGGATCCTTAACCTATAAAATACCTTGATAAGGGTACTATTAGCCGACCTTGAGGTCCGACTGTCATGAATTCTCCAAGGCATCTGACCGATGTCAAAGGTTCATAAACTTCAACAGCAACCCAGCTGTAACTCTCAAGCCTTTATCCAGTCCTTGGCCCTTTGCTATTTGGGGAATTGATCTAATTGGTGAGCTTCCTTAGGTTAAAGGTGGATTCAAGTACGCGGTTGTAGCTGGGGACTACTTAACAAAGTGGGCTGAAGCTGAACCTCTAGCTTTCATCACAATAAGCAAGTTGAAAGAGTTTGTCTACAGAGCTATTATTTGTAGGTACGGGGTTCTGTATAAGCTCATATCAGACAACGACAAGTAATTTGAAAATAAAGAAATACGAGGTCTATGTAAGGACCTTGGAATCAAGAAAGGTTTCTCAGCTATGTGTCATCCATAAAACAATGTCCAGACAGAGGCTGTCAACAAAATTATAAAGCAACACACTCTGAAAGCTAAGCTCGAGGAAAGTAAGGGATGCTGGCCCGAAGAGCTGCTCATGGTGTTGTGGTTCTACAATACCACCCCATGAACCACCACTGGCGAATCTCCATTCATTCTTACTTATGGCTGCAAAGCTATGGTTCCCGTATAAATAATTTTGCTGTAGAGAATAATGAAGTTACTCATCGCCTAACCTTGGACCTAATTGAAGAGGTTCGAGCTTGCTCTGAGATGAATCCCACGATATCAACAACGAACCAGGAGGTACTATGACTAGAAGGTTCATGCCCGACCTCTTAAAGTGGGGGACCTCGTCCTCAGGCGAATGATTCCCACATGAGGGTTCCAGGCCATGGCATGTTCGGGGCCAATTGGGAAGGTCCCGATCAAATCAAATATGTGTTATGGGAAGGTACATACCACTTAAGAAGTATTACCAATAAGAGCTTTAATGATGCTCCACAAGTAGACCTCTTTCAGGTTAGGATCAATAAAGGCATCTTATTAGTTATAGCTGCTCTATGTTTTACTCAAGTTCCTTAGTTGTTTTTTAGTACCGAGGGGGGAAGGATAACACTAACGCACCTCACCGAAGAAGTGAATTTATTAAGAGATTTTTTTTTCTTTTAAGCATTATAAAATTTGTTGTGTTTTGTACTCATGAGGTTCATGAATGAAGCTTTCACTGAGGTCTTCTTCAAAGAGACACCTATGTCAAAGAACTCAAGGGGTAGTACATATGCTACTTGGACTAATGAAAGCGCTAGATTCCTTTTGCTGATGATTCAAGATCATGAAGATCCCTAGACACAGGATTCGTGAGCTTCCTCCCTTTGACGATACCTGAGGTTCACGAACATCCAGAGATACCAAGTTAGTGAATCACTTCTTAATTTTCAAGGATCACAAAGATCCCTAGACATAGGGTTTGTGAGATTCCTTCCACTAATAATTGAGGATCACGAAGATCCCTTGACACAGGGTTCATGAGTTTCCTCCCTCTTGATGATATTCGAGGTTCATGAAGATTTTGAGATACCAAGTTCGTGAGTCACCTCTTTATTATTTAGGATCTTGAAGATCCCTTGACACAGGGTTCGTGAGATTCCTCCTTCTGATGTTCTTGAAGATCCTGATACACCAGGTTCGTGAGTTACCTTTTATTAATTATACTTGTGAAAATTTTATAAAGTTAGGTTCACAGGTGACTTTGGATGGCAAAGGCTTGTAAGGAATTCTATGACAAAACTTACTACACCAGGTTCGTGAGTTACCTTTTATTAATTATACTTGTGAAAATTCTATAAAGTTAGGTTCACAGGTGACTTTGGATGGCAAAGGCTTGTAAGGAATTCTATGACAAAACTTACATGGAGCCAAGACAATGGATGAGCAACCCAAGAAAGACCTGGAGGTCTGACTCTGTGAAGCTCGAGGTTCAAAGTTCATGAACGAGTAAGGTTCAAATGTGAAAAACCCTAACAGGTTCAAGGTTCACTAGTCAACCTGAGCTTCTCGTAGTTGAACCTCAATGAGGCCCCATGAAGCAGATCTAAATAAGGTTCAGGGTTATGGAATTTGCACACTTATAATCCAGAGCAAGGCAACCTAAGGTCTACATGGCCATCTGCCTAGTTTGTTACTTGGTCAATCTGACCTGATGCACACTAACTCTGTTAGGTCCCGAAATATCCTAGAAGGGGGGGTTGAATACGATACTCACTAAATTAAAAAATTCTTTCGAATCTTTTGCGGATAAATAATTTAGAGTTCGGTTAGTGGTTTGAGTCCTTGAGTGTTTAGGAGGCTGGCTTACTAATTTTCTGTATTTATGAATAAACAATAAAGATCTAGAAAATTAGCAAGTAATTTATGGAGACAAGTTTCGGGGAATATATCTTTCGTATATAATCCCTGAGATTACTACACCCGGTTAAAAATATAACTGGCTTCTAAATAACAGATTAGTTATTTGCTTCTACAAAGAGATATGACTGATTCCTATTACAATGTATAGATCTGTGAATGAACAAAAACGAAATCAATCTAACAGAGAGTGTTTTATAATAGTGTTATATATTTACAACATAATGAACCGGCTAGATTATAAAACTCCGGTGAAGAAGGTATGTGTATAGCTTTGTATCTCTTCTTCTCCGTCTTCTGTCTCTCTCTGTATCTCTTTATTTCTGTGTGTATATTTTCACACACACACCAAATGAATTAGATTCATTTGTTTATATAGTGTAAGCTTTACAATAATTGAACTGTTATTGTGAGTGTCGAATTCTTTTCCCTGTATGTTGACTTGATTTGACTTTGAGAAACCCGTGGATATTTTCTAGGTGTCGAATATTGTTTCCATATATTGAACACTTAGAAAATATTCCATGTGTCGAATTCCGTAGTCACATATAATTGCCTTAGTCACAAATAGGTGAGCGTCGAATTTCAAGTTCATGTGCAGCTATGTGTCGATTTTCCCTTCAATGTACTTGCCTTAGAATATAAATTCTATGTGTCAAATTCTACTCCATGTATAATCTGGGTGTCGAATTCTTCACCATGTACAATCCTTAGAAGTTTAAATCCTATGTGTCGAATTCACTTTGCAGTATATGCCTTAGAATTGTAATCAACATATTCAGCTAGGTGTCGATATTGAATTTGACTTTGCATAGTAACATATTCAGGTGTCGACACTTTGATGGTTAAATGGTCAAACTACCATTTAGTCACCAAAGTTTGGCACTTCTTTATTTTGGTTACTTGCGGTTTGGCTGTTGAGCTATTCGGCTGTTTGACTATTGAGTTGTTCAGCTGTTTTTCTTTGAACACTTGAACCTTTACAAGCGCTTCAATCCTCGACCCTTTTCTTCCATTTCCTTCACTCCAAACACTTAGTCAATGCTCTATTTCATAGATGTAATTACCATTATCTTTCGTGTTGACGTTTAGTGCACTGGTCTGGTTCATAAACGACTAATACCGATCCTGATCTTCAGATCTCATTTAATTCAGATGACAAGAGTGCTGCAGTTCTTTATTGCTTCGAACACTGACTATAAATAAACACTGTACTTTCACTAGAATCTTTTCTAATACTTAGACAACGTCTTCATTACTACTACAATCTTGAATACTTCATTATCTGTTCTTCACTGACGTTTGAACATATAAATGAACTTATTTCAGTGAGTATAACTTCAAGTCTTTAGCTGTCTTCTTTAACCTTTGTCTTTACCCTGTCTTCAAGATTCCTATACTTCAAACACTGTCTATCTTCAATCAATGCTTTTACACTGAAATCTTCTAGTGGCACTTCTATACTGAATATTTAACACTTCTGAAACCCTTAAAGTCTTTAACCATTATTCTTCACTGAGGCATGAACATGTAAATGAACTTCTTTCAGTGACCTGTAGTAGACTTCAAAACTTCTTCTAATGTCTCGATTCACTGTATTTGCCTTGTCTTCATTTCTTTCTGATTTCTGTGTAGACGTAGTATTATTTATCTGTTCTGTTCTAGTATTGAGTTATCACGATTACTATTCATACAACTTCGTAATCTCACCAACAATCTCCCCCTATTTTATTGTTAAACTTAGCAAACAAATCCCATAGAGAGGATAACTCAATTAACAACTAGAAAAAGTAATGGACCGGGACTTGTAAATAATGCTACTGGTTTTTCTGGATCAGATTCTGCATTTCCAGAATTCTTGTGTAACTGAAATGAAAGATGTTTGTTCCTCTAGCGCTGAACTGATATTCAAGTTGTATCATCTTCATTTTCTCTGTGTTTGAGCTTTCTCTGCTTCGAAATCCTTCATATTTGAAATTAAAAAACTTATCATAAACAGAACTTCATAAGAATCAATATTCCTGGGAACGTCTTCAACAGAGCATATAACATAGCTCAAATAATGTTCTCCCCTAAGAATGTGATTCTCTTTCTTTTTCTTCTTCTTCCTTTAGATAATCAATGGAAGTGTCAATTCTTTTCTGTACATCTCACTTGGATGAGGAATCCTCTACTGACAACTCCTTTCAAGTATATGATACAGTTTCTTGATTCTCCCATATTCTGTTGTTTCCTATTAGGATCAGAAGATAAGACTTTCTTTTTCTTCTGGTCTAAAATCTCCCCCTAAGGATATTAACTTCTCCCAAGGATACAAAGATAAGATTTATTAACTTCTCCTTTTTCTTCCTATAAATTCTCCCCCTTAGTTGAGGAATCCTCAATGGCCTATCTTTTGAATGGTTTGTCTTCCAAAGAAGGTTCTCGTTTGTCATTAATCGGGAAAACATAATAACTTTTCTTTCAGAAGTAGCAAGTAGCAAGGGTAAGTGTTTGGTCTATGGTTTTCTCACTTCTACTATATTTTGTTGGTGTTTACACTGAAGTGTTGAGCACTTTTAAGTGTTTCACTCTTTCTCTCCCTATCTCTCACTCAAGTGTATCTCTCCCTCACTTTCACTTAAGTGTTTCTCTCTCTCACTTTCACTCTGCATTCCAAATATAGCATTATGTACCTGCAAGTGAATTCCATCAATTCATATATATTATCATCACCTAATTCATCAGAATGAACTGAATCACTATCAAGTGGAGAATTTCCTTGTAAAGGTGTTCTTGATCTATCATGCATAAGCACTGTCTCAGCACCAGACTCAATAGCATTTGCTAAATCACTGTCTAGTGGAGCCTCACCTCTTTGAGATGGGTTATCCCAAGATTTTAAAATCTGTTAGGGATTCCTGCCTTGTTCTATCAAGGAGTTGCCTCACACCTTTTCCGTAAACGGGAGTGGATATTCCTTTTCAGGATCTGGAAATGTTTCTTCCAAGAGGGGCGACGCAGTAGGCAATGTAATAAATGGCAAATTAGAGCCTACGTTTCCCTCGTAACCCAATGATGGGAATTTTGTTTAAATGCCTTATACCTCTCACTGTGCATGCCTTGCAATGTGTTCCTAGAATTTATCTGTTTAGGCTTACCATCAGCGTGAGCGCCAGTGGTGTGCTTGACTCATTATAAGATGCTCTGGCTGACGAGCGAATATCAATGGACTCACTCTGTTGATATAATGATTCCAGAGACAGTTTTATTGCCTTTTCAGCTCTGCATCCTTTTGAGAAGATGAAGATGAGCTTACAGTTACCTCAGTTATATACTACTTTACATCTCTGAAGGTAGAGCTGTGGGTGCACTTCCGACTTCATCCTTATTTTCTGCATCAAGTGTAGTTTCTCCCTTATCAACCTCTAACTAACATAAGTTCCTTATATCTCCAGGGGTTAATATATGGAAGTGGATGAATCAGTGTTTGGTAATAAGGCCTGAGTAAGAGATTGATGGGTTTTCAACCTCTTGGCCAGCTTCTAAAGCCACTGGGGGCTAAATGGATAGAATCAATCAAGATAAAAAGATAATCACGTTAACATTCCAAAATATCTTTTTCATCCCAATAAGAAGGAAAATATATAATAAGGAATGATAATGGATTGCTTTAAAGAACTTTTAATAAAAGAGTTTTTGTCAGATCTAAAAATTTATCATTTAAGAGCATGATATGAAATTTTCTTTAAGATACATTTCCCATAATAAAACGCGAGAGTATCAGAGAAAAATTCTATCCCTTATGAATTTCTTGTAAGGCAAACTTCCCATAATAAAATGCGGGAATTTATACCAAAGAAGAAATTTAACTCTCTTACCAAATTTTATCTCAATAAAATGACTCTTTTCCATTAAACCTTAATACTGTATGTTTTGAAAACAGTTTTGCAAAACATCCTTATTAGATAGAAGACAATGATTTTCTGACTCATAATGCAATTATGATTTACATCATTTTCCTCTTCCTGATAATATCCCCGACTTAAAATAAAAACATGACAATTGGGGTGAATGAATGCTTAACAATACAGTGCAAAGCCTTCAAAGCAACAATCACTGTTTAGGTATTATGAATCAATGTGAAACATACATTGAAACAAGTGTTCGAAAACAAATCATTTTACAAGTGATTGATACCTCGAAGTTAAAACAATTTTTCCAAATAAAATAGTAGTCTCAAAGTTTCTGCCACTTTAAAAAGAAAAATTTAGAGAGAAAAAGTTTTGTAAGATAAAACCTTTAAAAACTATCTTTTGGGAGAGGATAATAGATTTTGAGATTGGAGGAAAATTATCCTCAAGAAAAGTTTTTCAAAAGAGAAGTTTTGAAAAAGAATTCTGAAGTTTTTTTTATCTAAAACTGATAGAAAGTGAATGTATCTTTGAATAAGGCATTTTGAAAAAGAAATAGACAAAAATTTCTTTTAAACACATTCATGATTATAAATCAGTTAAAGAAAAAAAACTAAATATACTAATACTAACGGCTTTTTCAAAAACCAGTTTTTACTTAGAATAAAAACTAAGCAAATCCATTAGTATCAATATATCAGAATTATTTTGTAATAAAATATTATTCAATTATCACAGAGTAATAAAAGATAATAATTATACTATAAAAAATTATGCTTCTAATTTATTTTAATTTACTTAAATTATGGAACCAATATATCACTGAATTGTTTTATATCATCACAATTTAAATAAATCAAAATAAATTAAATACTTATGTTATACTAAGCAATTGTCAATAACATGCATATATATCAAATAGACATGTCAATCATTCAGTAGAACAATAAGGATTGGGACATATTTTTATTATTATTGATTTCATATAAACAACATGTATTATCACTAATATTCAAAATATCACAATTAATTACACGGAAATATTAACAAAATATCATTTTTGATATTTATCAATAATTTCAAAATGCAAGAAATTATGCTTCTAATATTTTATCAAATTAAAATTATGAAACTAATAAACATTGAATTGCTTCAATTCACAATTTTAATAAGATAAAATAATTTCCCTAAATACTAAAATATTCATAGGATTGAATATTAGCATCTAACTTCTTACGCTATATCTAATAATCGTCACTCAAGCATATTGCAAATATACTCATAACAATTATTAATGATATACGTAAGCTCGAGGTAATAGTTGAAAAGAAATTCACAAGTCCTTTAAATATATACATTTAATACTTGTGATCCTAATTACAACCCCTCGTAAATAAAATTAAATTTAAAAATATTTTCTAAGTATATAAAATATTGAGAATTTTATACACATAACTTAGAAAACACTTTGTCTTCCAGTATTAGTGAGTTTTGAAATATGCATTAATTACTTAGAACAGAAATTCTAAATACTGTCACCAATATCAAAGTATCACAATTATTTGTAATAAAATATTTAAAAACGTCAGAGCAAAATATTAGAGTAATTAAACAAGATATCATTGATTAATACTCATCAAATATTTAGCACATAAATAATTATGCTTCTAACTTATGCTAAATAATTTAACTACCACTTATGCATATTACATTGTAAGCATGATAATTAAACTAATAGCAAAAAGTATGAGGAACTGGATTTTAAATAAATTCACAAGTCCTTTAAATATTGAAAATTTAATACTTGTGAACTCATTTGAGAATTCCTTGCAGATGGGATTTTCAACAAATATGCATATAAATAATATCCCAAGTTTACTAACCAACTTAAATAGAATAAATTCATTAAGTTATTTAGCAAAAAAATTGCAAGTTATTCGACTAAGGACAACTCTCAAAAGAAGTGATACCTGGTGTCCATGCACTTGTTCCTTAGTTGGTGTAGAGAGAATCCAGCAGAGTTGTTGGAGTTGACAGCTTCTAGGAATGACTTCCCTGTCTTTCTTACAACCTGCATCATCTATATCTATATAGTCAATTAGGTTAAACCTAGTATCTTTAGGGTACCTGATTCTAAGAATTGGTAATCCCTTAAGATATCTAACAATTCATATCTTAGCTATAAGATAAGATTCTCTAGTATCCACTTGAAAACTTGCACATAGGCATTTCGAGAATAAAATATATGGTCTTTATGCACTTGAATAAGTAATGAGATGATCATACCTCTATAGCTTGTCACTTCAGTTCATATACCTGATTTGCCCTGATCAAGCTTAGTGGTCTGTTGGCAAGAAGTCTTGGCAGATCTAGAATCTTCCAAATTGCGCATCTTCAAAAGATCATTGACTTAATTTAATTGCCATCATTCTTTCAAATTAATTTATAATCCAGAAAAAATTAGAACTCTTCCAACATTCTCATATTGTACCTACTCTGCATTAACATGTCCTTGACGATTTGCTTGAATCCCTACCCCGTCATAAAAGAGTTTGGGAAGAAAATGATATACAAATTCCAATGGATCTACAACTTTAAAGTCCAGGAGTTATACATCAACTTCAACTTCTAACTCACCATTCAAGAGTGCACTTGTTCACATTCATCTGATAGATCTTCATGCTTGAATGCTCAACATGTGCTAGGGATATCCGATTGTTAGGTCATCAACTTGTTCAGGTCTAATAGGATCAAGTCTCGTCACTAGTGCTTACTGTTTGATCTATATCCGCAAGAATTTGACAAAAATTCTTAAGTTTGTATTCAACCCCCCCTTCTACAAACTTGTCGTACTAAAGGGAAATAACAATTGGTATCAGAGTAAGTTTTCAACACACAGAAAGTTAAGATCTAAGTACAGCAAGTATAGGCCAAAAGGATTCAGGTATAAAGATTCCAGTACTGGAAAAAGATGAGTACTTTGCATGGAAAGTTAAAATGCACCTGCATCTACTTTCTCTTGACCCTTCCTATGTTAACTACATAGAAAAAGGTCCTCATGTTCCTATGAAGCTGGTCACAGGTGTTAATTCTAATGGGACTCCTACATTTGACAAACATGTTCCAAAACTCATCACTAATTTTACAGAAGAGGATGAAAAAGAAGTGATCAAAGACAAAAAGGCCATGAATATTCTGTTCAATGTTCTAGATGAAGATACGTTTGATAATGAGATAAATTGAACTTCATCCAAAGAGGTATGGGATACTGATATGGGTAAAAATAACCCTGAGGGAATAATAAATATAACATTTATTGTTTCACTTATTATGACCTGATATGGTCCAAAGGCTGAGACCCTTGAAACGAACTAGGGAAATAAATCCTAGGATCAACTAGATTTGCAACCCAAGGATCAACTAGATTTGTATGTCCAACCCACAAGCTCTGTTGGAGCCATAGGCCCAGCAAGCCCTTGTCATTAATTAATTTCGTAATTAATTAATAAGGGCTCAGCAGAGGCCCAAGAAGCCTGTTGAAGGCCCTCATCCTAAGAAGGATCTAGAAACCCAAACGTGGGAAGAGTGCTACGAGACCCCTCATCTATGGATATCCTATCACAAGGATAAGACTACATCTGCAAGAGTCTAACAAGGACTCTCATTCCTATAAGGTTCCAACAACCTTGTCACTAGGAGACTTGGCTTCCAAGTCTCCTAATTTTAATATAACTCCAAGGCCCTCGTACGCCTATATAAAGTGCCTAACCCCTCAACATTCGAAATACATTTTATTGACTTGATTCTCACATTCATTGAGATACGTAGGCAGTTAACGAGGACACGAGATAGTCATGAAACGTTAGTGCAGTCATAAAAGCTCGAAGCTCTCTCAAACCCTAGCAGTAACTACACCTTAAATACATCTGATTTTGATCTGTAACATTTGGCGCCGTCTGTGGGAAACGAATAACAACCATGGCAAGAATACGAAGTACCGCGAGCACCCTCGAAGGACAGATCCCTAACACCACTGTTGACACCGACGTTCCCCCCTCTAGCGCGTAAGAGCAAGAAACTGTTGTCCCGACCACTTCCGTGGGAGGCCCTGAAACAAGTACCCAGCGTACCGGACCCCTTAGCATTGTCATCCATCCTTCCAACCCCAATGTGTCCATCCATGCTTTGGTTCCTCCACTCCAAGTAATTCCACCCCTTCATACAACTTTTATTGCTCCTCCTACTATGCAAATCTCGTATGTTTTAACACTTGACCCCCGTTATGGACTCCCGAGGAACTACAAACCCCCGTATGACCAAGGGTTGTTGCCCCACTATACCTCACGACGAAGGAGTCGAGACTTCTCTGGACCTTATTCTACGGATGACGAGGAGTCATCTGACAAGGATGTTAATCCCCGAAGGAGGCGACCCGGTAAGGACCCCCTTGGAGGGAGGAGTACCCAGCCCCGAGGGCCTCAAAGTGCTGACTCCGCATCCCTCCAGGCAAGGATCCGAGCTCACGAAGTCAAAGCCCAATGACTGAGGCAAGACCTGGATAGGGCATTAGCAAGGCACCCTCGCCTGAGAGCCGAAGGGGCTGAAGGATCAACCAGGAACACATCTGTAATAGACCTTGATGAGCCCCCGATAAGAAGGCACGTCAGGACACGGGATGACCCCCAGGACCTGTTACCTCTTGAAGATCCCGATGATCCGGTGCCTCCCTTTACCGAGGAAATTATGAATGTAAAAATCTCAAGGAAGTGGAAGATGCCTACCATCAGGGCATATGACGGGACTGGAGACCCCTCAAACGATGTCCTTACTTTCACGAATGCACTGCTGCTGCAACCAGTGAACGACGCCATCAAGTGTAGGGCGTTCCCCCAAACTCTGAGTGGCATGGCTCAGAGGTGGTTTAGCCGTCTACCTCGTAACTCTGTGGGGTCATTCAGAGATTTAAGCAGGGCCTTCATAGGTCAGTTCATCAGCCGCAAAACTCACGAGAAGAGCTCAGCCTCGTTGATAAATATGCATCAAGGGAAGAATGAGTCCCTGAGGGATTATATGAATAAGTTCACAAAGGAAGCCTTGAAGGTCCCACGATCTAGACCAGAAGGTAGCTATGATAGCCTTACAGCAAGGGACTTCTGATGAAAATTTCAGGAGATCGCTAGCCAAGAGGGCCCCTGAAACTATGAATGAGTTCCAGAAGAGAGCAGGAAAGTATATCAAGGCCGAGGAAAGTATGAGGAAAGCTCAAGGGTTTCCAGCCTCAAACACATAGTCTAAGAAGTAATCCAGCGATACCGAGTATACTGTTGGTACCAAGTATGCGAAGAATGGTGACGCCAATGACTCCAAGAAAAAAAGGGGGGCCATATTCTTTGAGTATGCACGATTAAACACCGCACGTAGCCAAATACTGTTGGATATTGAGAAGGGCAATGACTTTCGATGGCCGAAGCCACTAAGGACTAATCCTGAAAAAAGAAATAAGAACGCATATTGTCAGTTTCATAAAGACGCTGGGAACGACACTAATGATTGCCGACAGTTGAAGGACGAGATCGAGTTTCTGATCAAAAGAGGAAAGTTGAAAAATACACCAAGGACGGTGCAAGAAACGACAGGGGGTACAATGATAAACAAAGGGACTCGGACCCTAAATAAAGAAATAAACAGCCCCGAGGGCCTGTGATCAACGTGATTTCAGGAGGGCCAACCGCTGCAGGTAACTCCCGAAACTCCAGAAAAGCTTATGCCCGAGAAGTAATGAGCATTGTAGGGGAGCCTCCCAAGAGGTCAAGGACTGAGGTCTCGTTGTCCTTTTATGATTCTGACCTGGAAGGGGTGAGGTTCCCCCACGATGATCCCTTGGTAATCACCCCCACCATAGGAAATTCTCCTGTGAAAAGAGTCTTGGTAGACAACGGGTCATCTGTAGACATCCTGTTTTATGATGCTTATGTGAAAATGGGATACAAAGATTCACAACTGACCCCTTCTAACATGCCTATATATGGTTTTAATGGAGTGGAGTCTCGGATTGAGGGTATCATACAACTACCTATGACTGTGGGTGAAGAACCTCAACTGTCCACTTAGATGCTGAATTTCCTACTTATCAAGGCAAGCACTACCTATAATGCGATCCTTGGTAAGACAGGGTTGCATGCCTTCCAAGCAATAACTTCTACATACCACTTGAAACTCAAGTTCCCGACTAGGAATGGAGTAGGAGAAGAAAGAGGGGATCAGAAAATGGCCAGAAGTTGCTATGTGGCCGCTAGATAGGGAGAAGGTGATTTATGTTGGGGCTTCACTCCCCAAGGACTTGAAACAACATCTGATTCAGTTCTTGCAAGATAAAAGAGATGTCTTTGCTTGGACAGCAGCCGACATGCAAGGGATAGACCCCAGACTCATAACGCATCAGTTGAATGTGAATCCTAACAGGACAGCAGTCAAACAAAAGAAAAGAAATTTTGCTCCTGAACGGCAAGAGGCCATTAAGGAAGAAGTAAAGAAGTTGTTAGAAGCCGGATTTATTGAAGAAATTCAATTTCCGGAGTGGCTGGCTAACCCTGTAATGGTCAAAAAGAGCAACGGAAACTGGAGAATGTGCGTGGACTTCACTGATTTGAATGATGCCTGTCCGAAGGACTGTTTCCCCTTGCCACGGATAGACATGTTAATAGATGCCACGGCTGGACACGAAATGCTTAGCTTTATGGATGGTTTCAGTGGTTACAACCAGATCAAGATGTACCCCGGAGATATCCCTAAGGTATCATTCGTAACTGACTTTTGTGTTTTTTGTTATCTGGTTATGGCTTTTGGACTTAAGAACGCAGGAGCCACGATCAAAGGCTTGTAAATAAAATTTTCAAGCATCTCATCGGTAAGACTATGGAGGTTTACGTCGATGACATGCTAGTCAAAAGCTTAGACAAAGACGATCATCTTGCGCACCTGAGTGAGGCGTTTGAAGTTCTGAGAACCCATAAGATGATGTTGAACCCGGCCAAGTGTGCCTTTGGTGTAGGGTCTGGCAAATTTCTAGGCCTGATTGTCTCGAAAAGAGGCATTGAGGCCAATCCTGATAAGATTCAAGCAATGTTGGACATGGAGCCCTCCAAGACTGTAAAGGAAGTGCAAAAGCTCACTGGAAGGGCAGCAGCCCTGGGACGTTTTGTAACAGCCCGCCCTTTTCGGGCCATTAATCTTACAAAACTATACAATAATTATTAATCCAAATCTTTATTACAAAGATAACTATTACAAAAACGCAGCTAACAATGACGAATCAACAACCAATCTATTCCAAATCTAAGATCTTCGAAATCCAATGCACTCCATCTTCCTCTTGTACTAAACCTGAAATTGTAAGTAATGAGCTACACAGCCCAGCATGTAAACAATTCGAACTAACTAGTGGATCAGGTAAATTTACAAAATTTCATAATTTTCAGAGTTCAAAGATCATAATTTCGTAATTCAAATTTCAGTACGTAAAAATTAATTCCACAGTTCGCTAAGGTCACAAATACCCGGTGACACGGTATCATAGGTTCATAGGTGTCAATAATGTGCCCCCTACTAAGGTATCAAAAATTGTGCAAAGCACGCCCTAGTAAGGTATCATAGGCTAGTTCCAGAACTATACGCAATTACTAACGGGTTCAAAAGTCAGAGTTAGCTGGGAATTTCTTATATCTAAAATAGCATTCTTGATCCAAATTTTCGTAACAAAATATTATACATATAAAGCATTTAAAATAATCCAGAAAGTACGAAAAGTAAACTTACCTTAATCTCGCAAACCAAGAATTAACAACATCCTAGAACATATATTCAATCATTAACACCCAATCGAAAATATCACGTCTCAAACGTCGAACATCTTCATAATTCCAATTCTGCCCAAATCTGTATTTCACCTTTTTGACCCTCCAAACCATATTTTCTGGAAAAACTTAAACCACGAAAGTCGTAGATAATGAAAAGATCTTTCCGTAAAGTCCAGAATCATCGAATTCCAACTCACGATGAATTTATTACGAATTTTACAAGACAGCGGATTTGTGTATGAAAAATTCTACGAATTTTAATAACAAAGACGAACAAAAAGAATAAAGATTTGTGTCGAGAGAGATTTATAACTGTTTAGTCTTGGGGGCTTGAAAAGAATGAGGAGATCTCAATCTTTATATAGTGTTTTAAAACCCTACAACAAAACCTACTACGATTCAAATCCTACCAATATCAGAAAACTCATTATTCTATTCTATTCTAATTCTAATTCCTAATCTCTATCCAATTTTAATCCTTTTTTATCATTATCTATTTTATTATTCTAAAAAAAATGGGATATTACACGTTTCATATTCAAATCCGGTGAAAAGTGTCTACCATTCTTCAAGGCCCTCAAGAAGGTCAAGAATTTTGAGTGGAATGATGAGAGTCAAGCAGCATTTGAAGAGCTAAAGAAGTATATGGCTGAGCCACCTTTGCTTGCTAAACCAAAACCTGAGGAAGTGCTATTCCTGTACCTTGTTGTCTCGCACTCAGCCCTGAGTGCTGTTCTTGTGAAAGAGGAAGCTAAAGTTCAGAAACCCATCTATTACGTTAGCAATATTCTGCATGGGGCAGAGCTGAACTACTCGAAGGTTGAGAAGTTTGCCTTAGCATTAATAATGGTTTCAAGAAAGTTACGTCCGTACTTCTAGGCGCATGTTATTGAAGTCTTGACAGGCCAACCCCTGAGAAACATACTGCATAGCCCTAAGGCCAGTAGAAGGCTAATCAAATGGGCAGTTGAACTGGGGGAGTTCGAAGTCAGATACAAACCGACGACGGCCATCAAGGCTCAGGCTCTAGCTGACTTCATGGTCGAATGCACAATTCCAAACCAAGAAGTCTGGGGGCAAGAAGAGGATAAAGAGAGTAAAGAAAAAGAGGAAGAACTTAAAGAATACTGGATGCTCTTTTTTGACGGAGCTTCAAAAACAAAAACTAGTGGAGCTGGCCTAGTTTTGCAAAGCCCCGATGGTTTCATTGTTGAGTATGCAATCAAGTTGGATTTTTCGACTACGAACAACGAGGCAGAATACGAAGCTTTGATAGCTGAGCTTGGCCTAGCTAGAACCCTGAGGGTGAAGAACATGAAAGTATGTGGTGATTCAAGGCTAGTAGTCTCTCAAGTAAATGGGGAGTTCGAGGCCCGTGATGAAACAATGGAAAAATATTTGAGAATTGTTAAAGCTCAAGCCACGCAGTTTGAAGAATGCCACTTTGAATACATCCCTAGAGAGGAGAATGTGAAGGCTGATGCCTTATCCAAATTTGCATCATCAGAGATTGAAAGTTACTCTGGCAGTGTTTATTTTCAAGTCTTGAAGACCCCAAGCATTGATGCGAAATTAGTAGCTCCGATTGGGCTGGGAACATGTTGGATGGATTCAATCAAACTCTACTTGGAAATGGGGAAAACACCAACCGACCCCATGGAAGCTCGCAAGCTATCAGTGAGGGCCTTGAGGTATACCCTCATAGAAGGAATACTCTACAAAAAATCATACGTGATACCTTACTTGAAGTGTCTGAGACCCCATAAGGCTGAAGCTGCCCTAAAAGAAGTTCATAAAGGTATATGTGGTCAACACATTGGAAGCAGGGCTCTAGCTCATAAAGTAATAAGGCTAGGATTTTATTGGCCCGAGATGCTTAAAGATGCTAAAGCTTATGTCAAGAAGTGTGATCACTGCCAAAGGTTTGCACCCATTCTAAGGCAGCCCCCTGAGATGCTTACATCTGTCAACTCTCTACTCCCATTTGCCATGTGGGGAATGGATATCTTATGACCGTTTCCTATGGCCAGCGCGCAAAGGAAGTTCCTCATTGTCGCCATTGACTACTTCACTAAGTGGATAGAAGCCAAGCCCTTGGCCAAAATCGACACTAAGAATGTGACTCAGTTCTTCTGGGAAAATGTGATATGCAGGTATGGGCTACCCAGAATCCTAGTGACGGACAACGGAACTCAATTTAACAGCAAGGATTTCATAGAGTACGGTGGAAATTATAACATTGACCTACGCTTTACTTCAGTAGCTCATCCATAGTTAAACGGACAAGCTGAAGTTGCTAACATGATAATCCTAGATGGACTCAAAAAGAGGCTTGAACACTCCCAGGGAACTTGGGTTGATGAGCTATTCCCGATCTTGTGGGCATACAGAACTACTTGCAGAGCATTAACAGGAGCTACTCCATTCCAACCAGCCTATGGGGCTGAGGCAGTGGTGCCCGTCAAAATTGCTCAAACGTCACCAAGGATACAAGAGTTTCAGGTTGACACCAATGAGGAAGGCATGAAGCTGGCTCTAGTCTTAATAGATGAACTACGCAATGAAGCCAATGCCAGAATTATAGAAAGCCAGAAGAAAGCTTCGTTCTACTACAACCTTAGAGTCAAGGAAAGATTCTTCCGCAAAGGAGTCCTGAGAAAGATTGAGGCATCTGGAGTTGGTCCCAAGGGCAAACTAGCTCCGAATTGGGAAGGACCATACCAAGTGAAGGAAGTCACAGGGCAGGGCGCATACAAGCTCCAAACCCTTGAAGGGATCGAAGTCCCTAGAAGCTGGAATGCAGCTAACTTAAGAAATTATTATGTTTAGATTTTTGACTTTGATTTTCAAAAACGTTTAAGTATCAGTTTATTAGCCTCGGAGGCATGACATGTTTTAGTACTAAGTTACTTTGGGAAACTTCCCAAGTTTTTAAAAAATGCTTTTGTTATTTTTATACAATATTGGTCATTTTTACCAAGTCTTTTACAAGCCTCGCAAGTATTTATTTTTTATGTTCAAGTTAAGCACGAAAAACAAGCAAAACAAAGGCAGAAAGTAAAAAGACAGGAATATGAAAAAGGAGATTGCATAAATAAAAGCCCCAGGGCTAAATGTTTTTACAAAGCCATTGAGGCTAACATGAACAAAGAAATAAAAATCTAACTACTCTTTCGAAGACTCCTCCTCACCGGACGAAGACGAATCTCCTTCGCCTTCACCAGATCGTTCTTCATCTTCACTGGATTCTTCTTCTTCTCCGGAGGAGCTTTCTTCTGTTGATTTCTGAGAAGTTGCCTCAGGAACTGGAGAAGGAGTAAGAGAAGGCTCACGAGTCCTTTCTGTCCTCACATCAGGGCTGCCCTCCCTATTATTATCCTCATGCTTCTCGAACAACCGCTTCAAGGCTTCGGCTGACTTAGGGCATTTAAGGTCTACCCTTGGGTCAAACAAACCCGGATGCTTATCCAACACTTCCTTAAGGGCGTCGTTCCACCCAATAGTATAGTTGGCCGGGAAGACAAGGTCATTATGAGCCTCAATCAACTTCTAATACTCGTCCGAAGCCATATACTTGTCGATAATGGCATTCTTATCGGCCCGGAGTTCGATTACCTCAGTCTGGGCCTATTTTAGGATCCCCTCCTTCTCAGCCAGCTTCTCTTCCAAGTGCTTGATTTTGGCATGCGCCACAGTAAGCTCCATCTTATGCTTTCCAGCCCGAGTCTTCAACGCTTCTGTTTGATGTAAAGAAGCCTGAAAATAAGCATTGGCCTGAAAAGCAACAAAACAAGTTAAAATATATAGAAAGCCCCAAAACATAAACAAAAGAAATGTGAACTGCAAATTAAACAAGTGAGGAAACTTACCGATGCCAATGCCTGTGCACCCAAAGCCTTGGTGCTATCCCCGTCCCGTCCCAAAACAATGTCCTTGTAATCACAAGGAGTGAGGGAATGAAAGGACCAATCCCTTGCATGATCTGTGCAGCCGACCATAGTGTCCGACTTCCTGAAACCCCAGCCTGGTTTGTACACTTGGGATTTGGGCGCTTTGACAGGCTCGTTGCCCTCAACCTCGGCTGGCCCGGAATGTGGCTATAAGAAAGCTGGAAGTTCCTTCCCCTGCTTAGGGTCATTCATCAGCCTTAGCCGCTTCATACGGCCTGTTTCCTCCACGGGTGGAATAGTCCACTCGTTAATCAACACAGCAGCTAAAAAGAAAACATAGAAACATTAGTACAGCAGTCAAACAAGTAAAAAGAAGGCAGATATAAGTAAGACAATATACCTTTGCTCGAGGCCCTCGATAGGCCCACGACCTTCAACTTATGCTCATCAAGAAGAACCCAAGCCACTTGTTTGGTTTCCACCTGAGTAAGCCTGACATAAGCTGCCTACTCCTCCTCTGAGAGCTTAATAGAGTCGACGCTCCCATCTGCTACCTTGCTAAACATGGGCCTAAAGAGAGTCTCCCAATCTCCCCCTTCCCATTTTACTTGAACAAAATTTTCCTTCCAATGAAGGTTGTTATCAGGTATTGAAGAGGTGTCAAAGATGTGGGGTTTGTTAAGCCTGTGGGCTATTTGAACCCAACCCAAGGAAAGACTGGAAGAGTTTTTGAATTGAAAAATTTTACAAAAAAGAGGGACGGTCATTTTAATTTTCTTCTCCAAATATAGAACCATGGAACAATGGATGAGTCTCCATCCATTGGGCACGATTTGACAAGGGTTTATTTGAACATCAGCCAAAAGAGTTGGGATGAATTCATGTAAAGGAAACCTAATCCCCGCTAACAGGGCGTCTACATAAACAAATAAACGACTTGGATTCCAATGGAAGGTCCTGTCACCAGGCTCCACTAAGGAAATGGTAAATCTAGGGGGGAAATTAAAAAGTTTGTTGTATTCCTCTACTACATCGGTATCAAAAAATTTACTACTACGACTGTACGAGTCTAAGTGAGATTGGCTAGGGTATTCGTCTCCCCTTTGATTTATCATATTTATAAAAGACATGTAAGTAGAAAAAATGTGGATTCGATTTAGGGGTTTACCTCTTTTAGCTGATCCCGCATTCATGGCTGCTAGTCTCGAAGCTCTTTTATCTGTCATCTTACTTTCGAGTTTATGAGTATCCTCGAGGAAACTAAAGGCTTGGATCGCTTAAAAGCTCGAGAGCTCAAATAAAGAAGAAGAAATATGAGAAGTGAGAAATGAGAAGTGTGAGAAGGGAAGTCACTTACACCACTCATATATAGTTTCCTGGCTGGTCACATATCCGTTGGTATTCAACTTTTAACGGGTGTTTATAGGTTATACGACCGTTGAAGGGTAAATCAACTGGTGTGACCGGTGAATGGGCTGAAGGTAAAAAGCCCATGTTCTAAGGCCCAAATGTCAGTAACCCATGAACCAGAAAGGATCTAGAACTAGGGCCTGCAAAGCCTTGAAGCCATGAAGGCCCATTGTATAAAGTCAAAAGCCTTGAAAACCTAGAATATAGAGAGTCCAAGGCCCGAAAGGCCCAATAAAGATGAAAGGCCTATAAATAATAAAGAGCCATGATCCAAAAATCTTGAAGGACAACTATTTTGAGAAATCTGTTAGACTCTTCGATAAAGGGCCCAAGTATAGCCCACATTAAATAGAGCCTAACAAGTCGTGAGAAATTTCGACTTCAAAGGGTTTTGAGGTCTAATTCGACTCCAATCGAGATCGAAGTCAATCTCAGTAAGACATTTCGACTTCAAAGGGTTTTGAGGCCTAATTTGACTTCAATGGAGGTCGAAGTCAATCTCAGTAAGGCATTTCAACTTCAAAGGGTTTTGAGGTCTAATTCGACTCCAATCGAGATCGAAATCGAAGTCAATCTCAGTAAGACATTTCGACTTCAAAGGGTTTTGAGGTCTAATTCGACTCCAATCGAGATCGAAGTCAATCTCAGTAAGACATTTCGACTTCAAAGGGTTTTGTGGTCTAATTCGACTCCAATCGAGATCGAAGTCAATCTCAGTAAGACATTTCGACTTGAAAGGGTTTTGAGGTCTAATTCGACTCCAATCGAGATCGAAGTCAATCTCAGTAAGACATTTCGACCTCAAGGGGTTTTGAGGTCTAATTCGACACCAATCAAGGTCGAAGTCAATCTTAGTAAGACATTTCGACCTCAACGGGTTTTGAGATCTAAGTCGACTCCAATCTAGGTCGAAATCAATCTCAGTAAAACATTTCAACCTTAAAGGGTTTTAAAGGCTAGATCGACCTCAATCGAGGTCGAATCGACTCCAAACAGGAATTTCGACTTCAAGGTGTTTTGGAACCCTGTTCGACCTCAATCGAGGTCGAAATCGACTTCAATTACACAGTTCGACTTCAAGGGATTTTAAAGCCTAAAT
This sequence comes from Oenanthe sinensis, assembly GCA_028671895.1. NCBI lineage: Eukaryota > Viridiplantae > Streptophyta > Magnoliopsida > Apiales > Apiaceae > Oenanthe > Oenanthe sinensis. The sequence continues at coordinate 26,834,510 of CM053799.1, read as the reverse complement.
CGACCTCAATCAAGGTCAAAATCGACTTCAATTACACAGTTCGACTTCAAGGGATTTTGAAGCCTAAATCAACCTCAATCGAGGTCAAAATCGACTTCAATCATGCAGTTCGACTTCAAGGTATTTTGAAGCTGAAATCGACCTCAAATACAGGTTTCGACCTGGAAGGGTTTTTAAGGCCTAATTCGACCTCAATCGAGGTCGAAATCGACCTCAAATACAGGTTTTGACCTGGAAAGGTTTTTAAGGCCTAATTCGACCTCAATCGAGGTTGAAATTGACCTCAATCGAGGTCGAAATCGATCTCAAATACAGGTTTCAACCAGGAAAGGTTTTTGAAAGGCCTAATTCGACCTCAATCGAGGTCGAAATTGACCTCAGATACCGATTTTGACTTAGAAGGTTTTGGAGGCCTTATTTCGACCTAAATCGAGGTCGAAATCGATCTCAAGGCATCATTTCGACCTCAAGGATAATTAGGGTCCAATTCGACCTCAAACTCACAATTCGACCTCGAGGGTTTTTGAGGTCGAAAATCGACCTCAATCCTAGTCAATTTGGGGCAGAAATGTGGAAATCATACTTGGAAAATTAGCTACGAATAAAAGTCCGTGGGGGACCGATTTATTATTAATTCTCTAAAAGAATCAAAAGTAAAAAGGCCTAAGCCCAAAAGATGGGATAAAATTGACTAAATTGAGTCAAAAGCCCAATAAGGCACTGAAACCCTTTGTGAAACTTTTACGAAAGTTCGCGAAGTTTTCCTAAAAGTTGGGGGGCAAATGATATTGGTAAAAATAACCCTGAGGGAATAATAAATATAGCATTTATTGTTTCACTTATTAAGACCTGATATGGTCCAAAGGCTGAGGCCCTTGAAACGAACTAGGAAAATAAATCCTAGGATCAACTGGATTTGTAACCCAAGGATCAACTGGATTTGTAAGTCTAGCCCATAAGCTCTGTTGGAGTCATAGGCCCAGCAAGCCCTTGTCATTAATTAATTTCATAATTAATTAATAAGGGCTCAGCAGAGGCCCAAGAAGCCTATTGAAGGCCCTCATCCTAAGAAGGATCTAGAAACTCAAACGTGGAAAGAGTCTTACGAGACCCCTCATCTTTGGATATCCTATCACAAGGATAAGACTACATCTGTAAAAGTCTAACAAGGACACTCATTCCTATAAGGTTCCAACAACCTTGTCACTAGGGGACTTGGCTTCCAAGTCTCCTAATTTTAATATAACTCCAAGGCCCTCGTGCGCCTATATAAAGGGCCTAACCCCTCAACATTAGAACTACGTTTTATTGACTTGATTCTCACATTTATTGAGATACGTAGGCAGTTAACGAGGACCCGAGATAGTCACGAAACGTTAGTGCAGTCATAAAAGCTTGAAACTCTCTCAAACCCTAGCAGTAACTACACCTTAAATACATCTGATTTTGATCCGTAACAGATACTCTTCAAACTCTTGGTGAAAGAACTGAGCAAGTCAGGAAGAACAAAATGCAACTCCTGATTCAAAAGTATGAATCTTTTCATTTCAAGAGTCAAGAAACCATCAGTGACACCTATAGCAGATTCTAAAAGTTGTTAAATGGATTAAAGCTATATGGTAGGGTGTATGCAACTGAAGACACAAATCTAAAATTTCTTAGGTCTCTTCCAAGAGAATGGAAACCTATGACTGTTTCTATTCGACAATCTCATGACTTCAAGGACTATAATCTTGAGAAACTTTATGGTATTCTCAAGACATATGAGTTAGAAATTCAGTAGGATGAAGAGATTGAGAAGAGTCAAAGAAAGGATAAGACTGTGGCGTTGATGGTCAAGGTAAATGAAGACAAGGGAGATAGTGAAAGTGGTTCTGTAAAGGGATCTGTCATGATGATTGGTGATGCTGTTGAAGGATCATCCAAAGGCAAGGGCAAGTGTGAAGAAGAAGAAGTATGCTCTCAGGATGATATAGATGAGATTGATGAGCACCTTGCAGTTTTGTCAAGAAAATTCTCAAAGCTTAAATTCAAGAGGAATCCAAATGCTCAGAGGCCTGGATCCCAGTTTAGAAATGACAACTAAAATAAAAATTTGGTTGACAGATCAAGATTCAAATGCTTTAACTGTGGATTGGCTGGTCATTTCTCCAATGAATGCAGAAATCCAAAACAAGAGAAAAAGGCAAAATTATATGATGGCATTGACTACAAGAAGAAGTATTTTGACCTTCTCAAACAAAAAGAAAAGGCTTTTGTAATTGAAGAGAAAGACTGGGCTGCTGAGGACAATGATTCTGAAAAATTCATCAATCTAGCATTAATGGCCAATCATGGAGATGAAGAGGCTAGTTCATCATCAAATCAGGTACTAGCTACTAACTTTTTTGAATTTTCAAAAGATGAATGCAATAGTGCCATAAATGAGATGTCTAATGAACTGTACAATTTGCATGTCACCATGAAATCTCTAAACCAAGAAAATCTCAAGTTAAAGAACACCATTGATGCCTTAACTGAGAGAAACACTTTTCTTGAAAATGAACTTATTTGTTTGGATAGATACAAGCAGGAGAGTAAGGATGCTGGCGATGAACTAGTAAAAAGTTTGAAAAGAGAAGAATTGTTGAAAGAACAATTAGTTGGAGAAATTGAAACCATTAGCAAATGGAATAGGTCTGCTAAAACTGCCAAGAAAATTATTGATGTTCAGGGTGTAGATACCTTAGGAGAAACCCCTAAATCAACTGGCAAGCCATTGGCTAACTCATCAATGGATAAGGATCAATCGACTACTAATCCTCTATCGATCGATGAGGATTATCAATCGATTGATGTTGAATCAACTGATAATTATCCATCGACAGGTAAACCATCAATGACTAACAAGAAGAACAAATTTAGCACTCCTATAAAATTTGTTAAGGAAAAGGATCCCATAAATCAAGTTGAGACTGTTGGGATTCGGGCATATATACGTAGTGGAATTACGCTAAATACGAAAAAAATAACGAATCCCAAATGCAGGATCCGTGTATAATTGGTGGATGATTATGGAGAATAAGATGTGTACCTTATTAAAGCTTTCCTACGGATGATTATAGAGGTCCAAAAGCGATGAATCACAGCAGCCCCTTCTTCAAGAACTGCTCTCTAATGGTATCCACACGAATATCGTATCGTCTAACGATCACCGGAGTTAGGTACTAGCCTATTTCTCCCTCTTTGTCTCTCTCTTTCTCTAGCCTCTCAAAATGTAGAGCTGCTAGGGTTTTTATTAAAAATGAAATTATAAAACTTAACCCTAAACTATACATCCTTATGTATATATAGGGGAGAGAGAGACTTGAGCAAAAACCCTAATCTGATTGGACCTTTTAAAACCCATTCAGATTTCGGATTTATATTATTATTAAATTCGAATTCTAATATGTATATAATTAATCAAGTCTCACTTAATTAATTAAATAAATAAATTCGAATTAATAATAATAATAACAGTATTTAAATTCATAATTTAAATAACACTCCGTTTAAACGTTCTTTGTGTGACCCTTTAGGTTATTATTAAGTTGGCAATAATTTTATTTTTTAATAATAAAATTATAAACAATGAGCGGCATCTAGTAATACATCATTGCTACCAAAGTAATAATAATAATTGGTGATTCAATTAAACCTTTCGTGAATAATGTACAATGTAATATAATCCCTTTAACCTTATATTATAGATCAAACTCGAGGCATGTATTGTATCATCCTCTTCAACGTTTAATCCGGGTTTCCTTGATCAATGAGTAGACTATTAATCAAATCAACATGTGAGCATGGTCATGCATTTTATAGTCTCACTCAATCAAGAGGCCAATAATATCACTCCTAAGATAGGAGAGTTAAATCCTATATCTATCATTCATATTTCTCATACGATTCAGAGCATACCCAATGTCCACCTTTATCATTACCCGGTTAAAGGTAACTTTAAGTGTAATCAAAGTATATTAATTCTCGTATAGAAATATAATGATTTCAAGTCAAAGGATCATTACATCATTATCACAGTGAGTATTTCTTATGACAGTTATTAACATGTAGATTCTCACAGCGGGTCTGTCCAGTGCCATGCATTGAGATATGCACTTATGTTCTTGACTTTAGTATCACCATACTTATGACCAATGAGATGTGGTCTTCAGTCAACAAACATGCTAGTCTTATTGCATTATTATTGTCCTTAAATAATAATACTCGACTAGGGACCTTTAAGAATATAATACTGTTCACATAATCTCATTTTTAAGTCACATACTTAAAGACATATAATTCACATTAATATTCCAAGGACATTTATTATGCTTTCAATTTATAACGCAGTAAATAAAGACATAATAAATATTAATTAAATAATCAAATAAACATAATCCTTTATTGTTTATCATAAAGTATTGTCTCTAGGACACCAACACTAACAGAGACTAAGGTTGAAAAGATCAACATTGGTAGTTTTCCTAAAAAGCAATGAAAAGCTAAATTGGAAAAGATAGCACCTATTGAAATCAATCATCCTAAGTTTGAGAAAAAGAAGAAGAATAAGAATGAAAAGGTAGGCTTAAATAAGCATAATAATTACACTCCTGATATGTATGCACCTAGAAAGGTTTGTGCTAAATGTGGTAGTGTAAATCATTTATATATGTATTGCAAGAAAGAAAAGAATTACATGCCTGCAAATGATTTGAATGAACATACCATGACCACAAATGTCATGCTTGCCAATCCTATGCTCATGAATGCCATGTCTTCTAGTTTGCTTACACCACAAGTTCACATGCCATATGTACAATTTCCATACATGTACAATCCATTCTTTGCATATGCCAGTATGAACATTCCTGGAATGCCATGGAACATGCCTAAAGTTGATAATGAAATGCATGAAACCTCTGTCATAAGTTCCAAGGTGTTTGAGCTCCAGATAGTATCTCCCAAAGTTAAAGTGTATTTAAATCCACCAAAACAAAAGGAGCCAAAGTTGGCAACCAAGGCTCAGGATGCAACTAATAAAAGAGGACCCAAAGCAACTTGGGTACCCAAAACAACTTGATTATTTTTAATTGTGTGCATGGAAACAGGAGGAAAAATCTCTGGTATCTAGACAGTGGATGCTCTAGGCACATGACATGAGATATGTCCCTGCTCACAAAGTTTATGGAAAAGGATGGCCCAAGAGTTACTTTTGGAGATAACAGCAAAGGTTTTACTCTGGGATATGGCTCTATTGCTAGTGAAAATATCATCATTGAACCTGTAGTAATGGTTGATAGATTGAAGCACAATTTGATGAGCATTAGTCCACTGTGTGATAATGAAAATGCTGTGTGGTTTTCAACTGGATCATGCATCATAGCCAATAAAGAATCTGGTGAAATTCTCCTAACTAGAGGAAGAAAAGGGAATGTCTATATGGTTGACTTCAATTTTGTAAAGGTAAATTCAATGACATGTCTATTAAGCTAGGCCAACACAGATGAAAGTTGGATTTGGCACAAGAATCTAGCCCATCTTAATTTCAAAGCCATGAATCAATTGGTTAGGAAGAGTTTGGTTAAAGGCATTCCACGGATGGTGTTCACCAAGGATGGTTTGTGTGATGCCTGTCAAAAAGGAAAACAAATAAAGGCATCATTCAAGTCAAAGTCAGAATCATCAATTGATAAGCCTTTGGAGTTATTGCACATGGATTTGTTTGTCCTGTCAACATCATGTCCATTACCAAAAAGAAATATGTCTTAGTAATTATAGATGATTTTATAAGATACACATGGATATATTTCTTACATTCCAAGGATGAGACAAGTAAAATTGTTATCAATCATGTGAAAAATGTTAATAATGGTACTGAATGGAACGTTAAGAAGATAAGGAGTGATAATGGTACTGAATTTAAGAATACAACAATGACAGGATTCTGCGAGGAAAAAGGTATCACTCATCACTTCTCTGCTCCAAGAAATCCTCAATAAAATGGAGTCGTTGAAAGAAAAAATAGAACCTTAATTGAGGCTGCTAGAACTATGTTAGAAGAGGCAAAACTTCTTATATACTTCTGGGCAGAAGCAATCAATACTGCTTGTTACATTCAGAATATTTCCATGGTCAATCAATTACAAGGCAAAACTCCATATCAATTGATGAAGAAAGACAAGAAGCCAACAGTAAATGTCCTTCATGTCTTTGGATGCAAGTGTTTTGTCCTAAGAAATCAGGGAGAAAATTTAGGAAAATTTGAAGCCAAGGCTGATGAGGCAATATTTGTTGGATATGGAATAACAACCAAGGCTTACAGAGTCTACAATCTTAGATTACGCATTATTATGGAATCTATGCATGTAGTCTTTGATGAAAAGAAAATTCAAGGGTTGTATGATGAAGGATACCATGACTCTTTGCATTTTGAGAATGAATCAACTGGTTATGATGAAGATAGTGACGATGATGTGGAAAACTAAAGAAATCAAGTATCCAGAAATTCCCCATTAATTGATGTCAATACACCAATAGATAACTTATCAGTTGATGATCATCAATCGACTGATAATACATCAATTGATAATTCATCGATGAATAATAATTATACTCAACAATCCTCAAGTAGGATGTCCATCTCAGGGGGATGGTTCTCAACCACTCAATCACATCACAATGATCACAATAATGCTAATGATTATGAAACATCTTCATCAAGGACAAATTTACCACCTCAAAGGAAATGGACCAGAAGTCATCCCTTTGAGTTGATTAATGGAAGTGCAGAAGATGGTGTCAAAACAAGGAGTGCCACTCAAAATAAGTGTTTGTATAGCAGTTTCCTATCTCAAGAAGAACCTAAAAGTGTTGAAGATGCTCTCAAGGATCCTGATTGGGTATTGGCTATGCAAGAGGAACTCAATCAATTTGAAAGAAACAAAGTATGGAAGCTGGTGCCCAAACCAAAAGATAGATCAGTAATTGGTACAAAATGGGTATTCAGAAATAAAATGGATGAAACTGGTACTGTGACTAGAAACAAGGCAAGGCTTGTTGTAAAGGGTTATTCACAAGATGAAGGAATTGATTTTGATGAAACCTTTACACCAGTTCTAAGATTGGAAGCAATCAGAATCTTTCTAGCCTATGCAGCACATGCAAATTTCAATGTCTAAAAGATGGATGTGAAGAGTGCATTCTTGAATGGAGAATTAGAAGAAGAAGTCTATGTGGAACAACCTCCTGATTTCAAAGATCCAAATTTCCCTGACTTTGTCTACTATTTTCTCAAAGCACTCTATGGTCTGAAACAAGCACCAAGGGCCTGGTATGACATTTTATCTCAGTTTCTCAGTGAGAGTCACTTCAGAAGAGGTACTGTAGATAAAACTTTATTTCATAGAAAGGTTAATGGGTCAATTATACTTGTTCAAATTTATGTGGATGACATTATTTTTGGCTCAACTGATGAGAGACTTTGCAAAAATTTTACCAAATTAGTGCAAAATAAGTATGAAATGAGCATGATGGGAGAACTTACCTACTTTCTTGGTTTGCAAGTCAAACAAGTTAAGAATGATATTTTTATAAATCAAACTAAGTATATTCATGATTTATTAAAGAAATTTGACTTGAATTAATGTTCTTCTGCAAAAACTCCCATGGCCACTGCCACTAAACTTGAATTGAATACTAAGGAAGCCAAGGTGGACATTTCAAGTTATAGAGGCATGATAGGCTCACTTTTGTACTTAACTGCTAGTAGGCCAGTGAAAGGCATATGTCTAGGCCTATTTGTAATAATTAGATGACAACTCAACTCAATAAGAAAGTGAAGTAAATAATAAATATTGAAATAGGAATCAAGACGAAGAATGTCAACTAGACACGAAGAATCAGAATATCAGAAGAATTCTGACAAAACTGCTACTCAACATTGGAAGAAGTTCATTTATATGATCAAGCGTCGGTGTAAAATAAAAGAGTAGTATCTCAAGGAGTTCAGAAGATAAAGAAGGTTTTAATTGCCTATTACAGAAAGATTCCAAAAGAAGAAACTAAGAGGAAAAAGAAAAGAAGGCAAGACAGGACAAGACAAGATATAAAGACCACTACAGTAGAAATGAGAATCAACATTGTAGTTAGACATCCGTGAACCAGACCAGTGCACAGGGTTTCAAAAATGTCAATGAAGATTCATCGTCAAAAAGTTCAAGATGGTTAGAAATGTTATTATTGAAAAACAGAAGAGTTTGATCTACAGCAATAATGGTCTTACAGTCAAGACTTTAATTTAATTTTCTATTAATTAATTAAATTAATTAGTTAATTTAATTAGTAAATTAATTCACTTGGAATTAATTTATTTCTTAAATTAATTAAAGGATTAATTAATTTAGAATTATTTTAGAATGAAGAAGACAGAAGTTGGAAGCTCAAAGGGATACAGGTTTGTTTGGAATGCAGTGTACAAGAGTCAGAATCCAAGATTGAATATTTGACTGGGTACATGCAGTGGTGAAAAGAAGTACTGTCTAGTTTAAAGATCCAGATTATTTCAGTAATAGAGGTACTTCTAATTGCAATTGTAGATACAGCTAAACAGACATGACGGTACTGACTTGAAGACAAGAGAAAGAAAGAATTGATGCGGAAGAAATGCAGATTCATATATTCTTAAAAGTGGAATCCCGGTTGGAATTGATTTATCATTTCCAAGTCAAAAGGAGTTCGGTTTGAGATGTTCAGAAGACCGCAGCTTAGAGTGTAAGGATTTATTTTTATTAATAAATATTTTATTTATTTAGTAAATTATATTTATAAATATCTAAATAATATTAGATATTTATTTTTATAATTTCTGAATTAAATTAATTATTTATTAATCAAAGATTATAAGATGTGCGGGTCTAAAAGCATTTCAACGGAGCTTATCACAAAAAGACGAAATAGGCCCCCTGGTTATTCAAATTGAAGGGACATGTGTTTTATGTTGTTAAAGAAGCCAAGTACAGCGTGCCACGTGTCCAAAGTTAGGCAAAGAAAAAGTCTTGCAAGATATATCAAAAGTCTTACCGATTTAAGACCAATCAATAGTCTTACCGAGCTCCCAATTAAAAGTCTTACCGAGCTTCAAATTAAAAGTCTTACCGAGCTTCAAATTAAAAGTCTTACCGAGCAGTTTGATTTCAAAAGTCTTCCCGACCCTTTCCAAAAGTCTTATCAAGTTTAAAAAGTCTTGCCCAACTATTTTAAAAAGTCTTGAAGGCTTATTTATAAAGTCCTTATGATTTTTTAAATAAGTTTTATTGAAAAGTCTTGCTAGCTTCCACCTCTATAAATATGAGGCCAAGGGTTTCATAATTCAGTTGATTGAAAACATTCAAATTCAGAAATTTGTATGCATTGTAATATTCACAGATTTCTGTGCAAGTTTGGATTATAATTGTTAAATCAGAACAATTCATGTCAAAATCGTTCTAAACATTTAAACAGTTATATAAACTTTCATCGTATTAATTTTGTAATACTTTTCAAGATTAAAATCATATCTTGTACTTGAACAGTATTTCATCACAATTAATATTTTCTGAGAAATTAAAATAATATTTTTAAATCCAATATTCCACGATTAAATATTGATATTGTATTCAACCCCCTTTCTATAATATCTGGGACCAACAATTGACATCAGAGCAGGTTGATATTTTTAATATCAGATCCGAACTAAATATTCCGCAACTCATACAAATCTCAAAAATTATTTTTTATTCGAAATAATTTTTATTCGAAATAATTTTTACCCAAAAATTATTTTTGATCAGAAATTATTTTTAAGTCAAAAATTATTTTTTAAAATACTTATTTTTTAATGTTATTTAAAGATGAGTACACAAAAAGTGACGAGCATTAAAATTCAATAGTTTGACAAAGACCGTTACAATTTATGGAAGCATAAAATGCTACTATTCATTGGGATTGTCAATCCCAAGTATGCATTAATTTTGGCCAACGGTGTTGAACCCCCAATAATAGTTATTGTTGAACACGAGTTAGATGGGGTCGTAATTCCTCACAGACAATTTCTAAAAAGTCTAGATGACTACACAAATGAAGAAAAGAAAGTTGTGTCCCTAGACAACAATCTCAAACTCATATTGATAGAATCCCTAGACTACGTCATGTACAATCACGTGGTCAATTATAAAAATGCCAAACAGATTTGGGATACAATAGGGATAATCAACGAAGGGACTGAAAAAGTCAGAGAGAATAGACTGGAGATCCTGACCTCCCAGTACGAGCAATTTAGATCCAACCCTGGTGAGGGTATCTCTGAGGTGTTTCAGAGATTGAATAAATTAATAAACAAGCTCAACCTCAATGGGAAATATTATCAGAACCATGAGGTCAACAGGAAGTTTTTTCTAACCTTGCCAGAGATTCTGGAACACAGGATCATGACCATCTGGGAGTCTAGGAATATGAAAGAACTTACACTAGACAGACTTTACGGAGTACTAAAGACTTATGAATTAGAACAGATCCAGACCAGAGAAATATATGGTAGAGGTAAGGTTCTGAGTTCCTCCAAAGCAGTGATAGTGGAAGAACCAGAGAAGATGGAAGTGAAGGTTGTTGTACCTTCAAACAGGTCAATGGAGTATGTGGTTCCAGAACTTGAACATACTTCAGATAACCAGAAAAATGGTGAGTTCTACTCATTGGAAGAACTGGATCAGCTGGAAGATGAATCTCTAGCTATGGTTGCCAGGACGTTTGGCAACATGAGATTCTAAAGGAACTCCTCCTACAAAGTCAAACCTAATTTTGAAAGTTATCAAAAAGGAGGGTCTTCATCACCTGTATCAAGAAGCGGCTACAAGACCGGCTTAGTTGATAGAAGCAAGTTTCGTTACTTCAACTGCAATGAGCTAGGCCACTTTGCAACTGAATGCAAGAAGCCGAAGCAAGGGAAAAATAGAGAGACTTATGAAGAGCTCAAGGAAAAGTATGATGCACTTGTGAAAAAGCATCAAGACAAGTCTTATCTAGCAGAGGGCAAAAGCAGGGATGACTCTGACAATGATGATGAGGAAGAGTTAGGAAATCTTGCTCTTATGGCTTCATCCGAAGAATCACTGTCTCTAACTCGTAAATGAGGAATAGATGTAAATCTCTGTTGCCCTAAAATGTTTAAATTGTTAGGTAAAGAACTAGATGATACAAGAGATAGAGTTAAGGAACTAATTCTCAATAATAAAGTTCTAACTGATGAGAATGATGTTTTAAGATTGTTAACATGAAAAAATGACATGTTGACTGAGGACTTAGCTTCTGAAGTGAATAGAGTCAGTTGTTATGTTAAAGTTGAAACTTATCTCAGAAATCAAATAGTGGAAGAACAGAAAAAGTGTCTAGCCTATAAAAAGTCATCTTACATTGTAAAAAACCAAGTTGACCAACAGGAGATAAACCGTAAAGTTGGAATAGGCTTTGAGTACAATGAATTTGTAGGAAAGGTAAGCAACATCACCTCGTTCAGGTAAAGTGATGAAGAAAGGGGTATTCCACATGTTGTTAAGGACGCACCTAAACCTCTTTTCATAACACCTGTTATAGAACCAATCCTTGAGAGCTCTATATTAATTGCTTACGAAATGAATTTAGAGGACCTCGAAGAGGAAAAGAAAATAGAGGAACAAGATAAGGACATACATGGAGTTAATGTCCAAAAAGAGAAACTTGCACCCAAGACACCAGTGAAAGATGTGAGAACTTCTGATTTCCCCAAACCTGGTATAGGTGCTGAAAACTTAAAGAATAATCTAAACAAACCTAATAAGTTTGTTAATAGTAGGAATAGTAGCAACAGATATCATTCTACTGAGAACTTTAAGACTGTTGATAAAGTTGAAGTAGAAACTGTTAAGACACCTATTGTTTTGAATAACATGCCTGTTATTGATGTATGCCATAGACCATGTGGTGTTGAAAATTGTATGTTATGTGCTTTTAATGTTATGTCTGCATATTTTAAAAGTATGCTTGCAAGTAAAAAGAACATGACACCTAGACAACACATCAATAATAAATTTGCAAAATCCAAGACTGTGATTCCTTCACCTGTAAAGAAGGAAATATATGTTCCGAAGTCTAAACATAAAGTTGTTAAGACTGTTTATAGGAAGGTAAGAACAGTCAAGGAAAATACTATTGTTGTTCAAAAGGGATCTGTTGTCAAAGCTGACAAAGGTCAACACTTTAAGTATGCCGGGCCCAATCAATTTTGGGCTTCGAAGAAGATTTAACCATTTGATGATTACAGGGAGTTAAACAGGTAAACCGAGTTGTATGGATCCTGGATAGCGGATCTTCAAGGCATATGACCGGAGATAGAGCCCTGTTATCAGACGTGGTTGAAAGAGTTGGCCCAATCGTCACCTTTGGAGATAACAACAAAGGAATGACTACGGGATATGGCAAGTTAAATGCTGGAAATTTTATCATTGAAAATGTCTCTTTAGTGGAAGGACTTAAACAAAATCTTTTCAGTGTAAGTCAGTTCTATGATAAAGGATATAAAGTAAACTTTATTAAGGAAAAATGTTTAATAGCTCATACTAAGGATGATAAACTAGCCTTACGTAGAGTAAGGAAAGGAAACTTATATGTAGCCGATCTCAACTCAGGAACTGAAGATGAAGCAAATTGTTTTTACTCGAAGGCTTCATCAGAAGAAAGCTGACTATGGCACAAGAAACTCTCACATTTAAATTTCAAGACAATGAACTCTTTAGTCAAGATGGATTTAGTGAGAGGACTGTCAGAAAGAAAAGTCAAAGAAAGCAAGTCACAAAGGCATAAACACTATAAACATTATTGAACCACTTTAACTATTACACATGGATTTATTTGGTCTAGTTAATATTATGTCAATGGCAAAGAAAAGGTATGCCTTAGTGATTGTGGATGACTACACAAAATACACGTGGGTTTTATTCTTGAACACAAAGGATGAAACTCTACAATTAGTGATTGATCACATCAAGTTAATTGAGTTAGATTCAAAGCTACCAGTCCGGGCAATAAGGTCAGATAATGGAACAGAATTTAAGAATGAAATTCTGAATAGCTTTTGCTCAGAGAAGGGGATAACAAGACAATACTAAGCACCAAGAACTCCGCAATAGAATGGAGTTGTAGAAAGGAAGAATCGAACCCTGATTGAAGCTGCAAGAACTATGTTAAGTGAATCAAGGTTGCCTATCTACTTTTGGGTTAAAGCAGTAAATACAACATGTTATACCCAGAATCGAACTCTAATTAATAAAGATCATATGAAGACTCCCTATGAATTAATGGCTGGCAAGAAACCAACACTCAAGTACTTTCATGTATTTGGAGCCAAATGTTATGTGCTGAAAGATAGAGATGAACATCGTGGCAAATTCGAGGCCAAGGCACACGAAGCAATTTTTGTCAGTTATTCAAAAAGAGCATATAGGGTGTACATAATTGATCAACATCAAGTGAAAGAAAGTGTCAATGTTACATTTGACGACACTAAACTCCCAAGCATCCAAACTGAAGATCCTTTTGAGTTATTAAAATTTGATAATCATCCAGACTCAGATTCGGATAGTGAAGAAAACCTGAAGCTGCAACAGGAGATGATAATGGAAATAATCATGATAATGATCCAGGTAATAGTGTTGGAAACAATGGAAACACTGAAGATACTACTAATACCAGTGGTGGCTCAACAAGTACTCCAGGCAGCAATTCAGAGGAAGATGGTGGATCGATTGGCAGAACACAACATCATAATTAATACCAAGGCGAATCATCAAGGTCAAACCTACCAAGGGAAATGATATGGAGCAGAGATCATCCTTTTAAATTGATCATAGGTAATCCAGATGTTGGAGTTAAAAATAGAAGTGCAACTTCAAATGAATGTCTATTTTTAGTTTTTTTATCCCAAGAAGAACCAAAGAAAATTGAAGATGCTCTAACTGATCCAGATTGGGTTTTTACCATGCAAGAAGAGCTCAATCAGTTCGAAAGACAAGAAGTATGGACACTGGTACCCAGGCCAAAAGATAGATCTGTAATTGGCATCAAAGGGGTATACAAGAACAAATTAGACGGTGATGGCATTGTTACACGGAACAAGGCCAGATTGGTGGTAAAGGGTTACTCCCAGGAAGAGGGAATTGATTATGATGAGACCTATGCACCAGTTACAAGACTTGAAGCCATCAGGATATTTCTGGCATTCACAGCACATTCCAATTTCAAAGTTTATCAAATGGATGTGAAGAGTGCATTTTTGAATGGAGAGTTAGAAGAGGAAATATATGTGGAGCAGCCCCCTGGCTTTAAAAATCCAGAGTTTGCTGATTTTGTATATTTCTTATTCAAAGCCCTCTATGGACTCAAGCATGCACCGAGGACATGGTATGACACTCTCTCGGAGTTTTTACTTGAAAACGGTTTTATTAGAGGTGTTATAGATAAAACTCTCTTCTATAAATTGTATAATAAAGTTATGATATTTATCCAAGTTTATGTTGACGATATTATATTTGGTTCTACTAATGAAAACTTGTGTAAGAGATTTGCTAAGTTAATACAGAGTAGGTATGAAATGAGTATGATGGGTGAGTTGTCATTCTTCCTTGGACTGCAAGTAAAGCAACAGAAAGATGGGATTTTTATCTGCCAATCAAAGTAAATAAGAGATCTTATGAGAAAATACAGTCTAGAAGATTCCTCACCGGTAAAAACCCCAATGCCTACAGCCACCAAGCTTGACAAAGATGAAACTGGTAAAAAGGTTGATATCACAAGCTACAGAGGTATGATATGCTCATTATTATACTTAACTGTAAATAGACCTGACATAATGTTTGCAACATGCTTATGTGCACGGTTTCAGTCTGATCCTAGGGAATCTCATCTTATAGCCGTTAAAATAATTTTTAGATATCTGAAGGGCACACCAAATCTTGGAATTTGGTACCCTAAAGATACAGGTTTTGAACTAATAGGCTATACAGACTCAGATTATACGGGATGCATGATGGACATGAAAAGTACTTCTAGAAGCTGTCAGTTTCTAGGACGTCGGTTGATCTCCTGGTACAGCAAGAAACAGGACTCAGTATCTACCTCGACAGCTGAAGTAGAATACATTGCAGCAGGTAGTAGTTGTGCACAGATCTTGTGGATGAGGAATCATCTAAATAATTATGGACTTGCGCTAACTAAAATTCCAATATTTTGCGATAACACAAGTGCTATAGCAATTTCCAATAATCTTGTACAACATTGAAGAACCAAGCACATAGACATAAGGCATCATTTTATCTGAGAGCATGTCATGAATGGAACTGTGGTGTTACATTTTATACCCACAGAAGATTAAATTACTGACATCTTCACGAAACCACTTGATGAATCCACTTTCTCCTAGTTGGTTAGTGAGTTAGGGATGTTAAACATGAATTGATTATTGCATGATGTTTTAAATTGCATATTTAATTTTAAGAAATCCTTGTAAATATACTGTATATATTCCTTAAAAGATATCAAAAATAAACAAACAAAATGAAAAAGAAAACTCAAAAAGATTTTCCTTATTTTTGTACAGTTTCATTTAATTGGCATACTGTAAATATATTTTATATTATTGTTGTTTTCAACTTTTGGTATCATTAGTTATATATATATGTGTGTGTGTGTATGTGTGTGTACAGTTTTATTTTTAAATGCAAGTTGGCATCTTTATTTTTATTATTTTTATTTTTAAGTCTCTTTACATATATAAAAATGTGCTGATTATTTCATGTCACTTTTGAGAAGTAGGAAAGATCTATGAGCTTGATCATCCAATAGTTTCTAATAGTTAGATCCTAATCATTGGCATCAATCTCTATCCAAGATCTTAGAACCAAACACACAAACACTATCACATCCATCTCTCTAACCATTAAACAAAATATCTAATTGTTAAGAATGAGGGAGTCAATGCCTTGAGTGCATTTGATAAGGTTGGTGATGTGAGTAAACCACCAGCTCTGTCTCCAGAAAGGTGATTCAAATATATAAACTGAAACAACTATTAGCTCATATATGTTCTCTCAAAAGGGTACAGACTAGGAAAAGGCAAAATTGTTACTAGATTCATTCTCTCAACAGAGTGAGTCTATTGAATTCAGCCTATCAGTCAAGGCTACTAATGAAGAGTTAATTTCATCTGACATTTTCAAGAAACCATAAATAAATTGTTTTATTTTTAAGGACCAACTTGGGACCAAAAGGAACCAAGAGGGAGCAATTGGAATGTCACATGAAGGATGAATTGACGGTAACAATTATTCTAAACTTCCATATCAAGGAAGGAAGGATGATTGATGATTTTGACTGAATCAACATGCCTTCACAGGCGTCAGGTGGAAACTTGGATCATTTGCTACATTATAGATCCTTGTCTCCCTCCCCAGATGGAACATATCTGGATTCCTAACGGAATAGATCATCTTAGATGGTCAGCAACTCATTGAATCTATTCCTGAAGTAATTCAGTTTTTAAAGTCAAATATCTTTATGGATTCAACTCATCCGTATTGAGAAAGAAATAGTATTGTGAGAAAAGAGTGAAACACAAGTGAGAAAGAGTGAAAATATATATTCTATGAGTGAAACACTTAAAGAGTATATGAGCGAAACACTTGTCAGAAACACAAAGTAAAATCATACACTAATACAATTACCAAATCCCATTTCCAATTCCCTGTTATAGATTTCTAATGTTACTCAACTAAGGGGGAAGAAATTTCTTCTGTAGAGGATTACTCAACTAAGGGGGAGAATTGTTGAATAAGATCTAAGGGAGAGAACAAGATCTAGGAGGAGAATTGTTGAACAAGAAAAGTGTTGAAGTAATTCACGTAAGGGGAGAATGAATTCACCTTGGGAGAGAAGTGAAGACAGAAGTTGGAGAAAGAGGGGAGAAGTGGTAAGAAGAGAACAAGACTTCATCCCTGCCATCGTAAGGGGGAGTAGTGATGAGACTGAGAAGTGAAGATGATTTAACTTGAATATTTATCTTTCATCTTTCATTTCTAGTTTAATTATGAAATTTGGAAATGTATTATATGATCCAGAAAACACTTTGTTATTTACACAGTTTAATGTTTTATTTATTTTCTTATTGGTTAGTTGAGTTATCCTCTAGGAATTTGTGTGTTAAATGTTACACAACAAATAGGGGGAGATTGAAAGGGATATGTCTAGGCCTATTTGTAACAATTAGATGATAACTCAACTCAATAAGGAAGTGAAGTAAATAATAAATATTGAAACAGGAATCAAGACGAAAAATGTCAACTAGACACGAAGAATCAGAATATTAGAAGAATTCTGACAAGACTGCTACTCAACACTAGAAGAAGTACATTTATATGATCAAGCGTCAGTGTAAAATAAAAGAGTAGTATCTCAAGGAGTTCAGAAGATACAGAAGGTTTTAAGTGCCTATTACAGAAAGATTCCAGAAGAAGAAACTTAGAAGAAAAAGAAAAGAAGGCAAGACAAGACAAGACAAGATATAAAGACCACTACAGCAGAAATGAGAATGAACATTGTAGTTAGACATCCGTGAGCCAGACCAGTGCATAGGGTTTCAACAATGTCAGTGAAGATTCGTCATCAAAAAGTTCAAGTGGTTAGAAGGTTATTGTTGAAGAACAGAAGAGTTGATCTACATCAACAATGGTCTTATAGTCAAGATTTTAATTTAATTCTCTATTAATTAATTAAATTAATTAATTAATTTAATTAGTAAATTAATTCACTTAGAATTAATTTATTTCTTAAATTAATTAAAGGATTAATTAATTTAGAATTATTTTAGAATGAAGAAGATAGAAGCTGGAAGCTCAAAGGGATACAGGTTTATTTGAAATGCAGTGTACAAGAGTCAGAATCCAAGATTGAATATTTGACTGGGTACATGCAGTGGTGAGAAGAAGTACTGTCTAGTTTAAAGATCCAGATTATTTCAGTAATAGAGGTACTTCTAATTGAAACTGTAGATACAGCTAAACAGGCCTGACGGTACTGACTTGAAGACAAGATGAAAAAAGAATTGACGCGGAAGAAATGCATATTCGTATATTCTTAAAAGTGGAACCCCGGCTGGAATTGATTTATCATTTTCAAGTCAAAAGGAGTTCGGTTTGAGATGTTTAGAAGACCGCAGTTTAGAGCGTAAGGATTTATTTTTATTAATAAATATTTTATTTATTTAGTAAATTATATATATAAATATCTAAATAATATTAGATATGTATTTTCATAATTTTTGAATTAAATTAATTATTTATTAATCAAAGATTATAAGTTGTGCGGGTCTAAAAGCATTTCTACGGAGCTTATCACTAAAAGACAAAATAGGCCCCCTGGTTATTCAAATTGAAGGGGCAGGTGTTTTATGTTGTTAAAGAAGCCAAGTAAAGCTTGCCACGTGTCCAAAGTTAGGCAAAGAAAAAGTCTTGCAAGATATATCAAAAGTCTTACCGATTTAAGACCAATCAAAAGTCTTACCGAGCTCCCAATTAAAAGTCTTACCGAGTTTCAAATTAAAAGTCTTACCAAGGGAATTAAAAGTCTTACCGAGCTTCAAATTAAAAGTCTTACCGAGGGAATTAAAAGTCTTACCGAGCTTCAAATTAAAAGTCCTACCGAGCAGTTTGATTTCGAAAGTCTTACCGACCATTCTAAAAGTCTTACCGAGTTTAAAAAGTCTTGCCCAACTATTTTAAAAAGTCTTGAAGGCTTATTTATAAAGTCTTTATGATTTTTTAAATAAGTTTTATTCAAAAGTCTTGCTAGCTTCCACCTCTATAAATATGAGGCCAAGGGTTTCATAATTCAGTTGATTGAAAACATTCAAATTCAGAAATTTGTATGCATTGTAATATTCACATATTTCTGTACAAGTTTGACTTATAATTGTTAAATCAGAACAATTCATGTCAAAATCATTCTAAACATTTAAATAGTTATATAAACTTTCATCGTATTAACTTTGTAATACTTTTCAAGTTTAAAATCATATCTTCTACTTGAACAGTATTTCATCACAATTAATATTTTTTGAGAAATTAAAATAATATTTTTAAATCCAATATTCCGCGATTAAATATTGATATTGTATTCAACCCCCCTTCTACAATATCAGGGACGAATAGCCAGATATAATGTTTTCTACATGCTTGTGTGCTAGATTTCAGGCTGATCCTAGAAAATCTCATCTAGTGGCGACTAAGAGAATTTTTAGATATCTCAAGGGTACACGAAATTTAGGTATTTGGTATCCTAGAGACTCTGGTTTTGACCTAATAGGCTACTCAGATGCAGATTATGCATGTTGTAAAATAGACAGGAAAAGTTGAATAGGCACCTGTCAATTTCTAGGAAACAAACTTGTATCATGGTTTAGCAAGAAGTAACACTCAATATCAACTTCAACTACAGAAGCTGAGTACATTGCTGTTGGAAGTTGTTGTGCATAAATATTGTGGATGAGGAATCAGTTATTTGACTATGGGTTCAACATGAACAAGATTCCTATCTTCTGTGACAATACAAGTGCCATTGCGATAACACAGAATCATGATCCTCCACCTGCTTCGCCCCCAGCCTTCCAACGGGAAAGACTTCAGTCCATTTCCGTGCTGTGCTTCCTGTTCCCGTGGCAGACGTATGCTCGGTTGAAGCTGGATTTATAAAGGGACAAAGGATCAGCAACGGTGCGTATATGATATTTATAGGTATAAGTGGGGTACCTAAGGCAGATGTGCCTTGATCTGAACAATGAAATTCATTGCATACAACGAAGTAAGGGGGTGCCAACTTACACAATGAGACTACATGTTTGGCTCCCTTCACCTTTATAAATTAGAATAGTAAATCCTAAAAGATAGCGATTGAAAAAGATGGATGCTAGTTCTTTCCTGGAAGCATGACCTATTCTGACGAGAAAGAGCCTTTGTTGCGGATCCGTAGGCGTAGTAGAAATCACTGAATGTGTATTGACCAGATAAAGATATCCACAGCTGAGAAATAGGGAGTAGCCCCTTAGATAACAACGAGAAAATACGCTATTGGACGCATGCATGCCCCTATCCCCCACCCATCGTCCTGATCTTGGCTTGAAGTATCCAACTAAAATGAAAAAGCGAACTATTGTAATTCTTGGGCTTAGCCTTTGAATTACCCTGGATCAGTCTTATACTAAGTCACAATCAACCCATAACTTAAAAGAAAAGAAAAGAAAAAGATCGAAGTCGAGAAGCTCATCGCTCATGCTTCCAACCCGTGCTTTCAACCCCGGAAAGACTTCGCTGACACACACAATATTTTCGCCACCCTCCCGACTCGCGATCCCCAATGTGGCTTTCCTCACTTCGGTAAGTTACAAGGATGAATGCAAATAGCAAGACTCTTTGCAGTGTTAAGAGAGACTGGCTGCCCTAAGTTAAGTGCTTCCTTATTCATTAATGATCTTGCTCAGTAGGAGGGCTTTTCCCCTTATCTTTTTTAGTGCATGTCTCTCTAGGCCTAGTGGCTATCCTCTTTCCTGCAGTCCTAAGCTCAGTCCCTATTGTGACGCCCCCAGACCCGGGGTCGGAGATCCAGGTTGTCACTGTCCAATTTCCAGTATATACACACACTTGTAACCCAACAATAATAAACAACAATATAATAATCACAAGGTAACCACATGCTGTTGACCCCAACACTTTATCACGCACACACGAGCCATAGTCTCAGAAACGGAGTCTTATAATTTACATCATTACATCTTAACTGTTATTTTATAAAGTTATTACAAACTTGGGGTTGCACTGCTGGCTATAGCTCCTTGAGTACACTATGCCGCAGTCAAAAGTAATTTAACTTACATCGGTTCTATATACTTACATAAGTCATATTTATAAATAAACCTGACTAGTAGAAGCTGGAAGCCTATCCTACTAAGCCTCCCTACCTCAGGTACCGTAAAGCGGAATCTCTCATAGGGGTCCTTGCCCCGGTGACCCGCTTGCGCAAGGTGCGGTGTACTCGTCTGGGCATGGTCTGCAACTGTAAGGTAGGAACAATAACAGGAAACAACACGCAAGAATGAGCTATAAATGCTCAGCAAGTAATAGATAACAGTATAACAAGGTATTGAAACAATAACAGAGTACAATATGAAGATATCAATGAATTTGATAAACACAGGTAAAACAATACTCAAAACAACCAACCAACTCAGAGTGGATTATATTCCTGTTGACACTATCGGTAACTCAGCACCTGGGCTTTCGTTACAGTGCAACGTCAAATTCCAATTGGAGGAAACGGGCTTAATCTGGAGATTTTTTTCAACGCCCTATTGTACGCGATGATCAGTCACCTTGTACAATAGAAAAACTAGTCACTTTCTCTACTAGTAGAAGGACAACCCCTTATCGGGACGTCACCCTAGGCAACACATGGGCCTTTAGTTTACGGTTGGGTCGTGCGTCACCGACCTCTTACGCAACCTTACTCCAGTCCCTGATGAATACTTAAACATTCATCAAACCCTAGAAGGAGATTTAATTGAACCTTCTAGAACAACAACAATCCACTCTAGGATTTCAATCAACTGATAAGGAAGGGAATTTAATACAACCTTCCAGAACAACAACGACAATCCATCACAGGATTTCAATCAACAGATAAGGAAGGGAATTTAATACAACCTTCCAGAACAACAACGACAATCCATCATAGGATTTCAATCAACAGATAAGGAAGGGAATTTAATACAACCTTCCAGAACAACAACGACCTATTGTAGATTTCAATATCTGACAATAGCGAATTTAACAAGACAGAAACCCTTGAATCAAGGAGACTCAAGAACGCGACCGGGGAGCCGCTAATACTAGTTCAAATAGACTCCACAAAATACTATATTTTCGGAGTAAGATAATGGGACATAAAGGCACCAATACAACTGGGAGGAATATCGGAGCCGGACGTTACCTCCCGAACCTGGAGTTATCGACTCAGAATAAATACAAAATATCTGAGTCATCGCTCACTCTTTATTATTTAATGAAAAATAATATTTAAAGAAGTTTAGACAACTCCAGAATATTTTTAAAGAACCAATAAATATTTTATTAATATTTATGAGGCCCATACTAGTCCTCGGAAAATATTAAAAGGATTTAAAAGAATAAAAATATTTAATTCTAGTATAATCAAGATCATTTGATATTTAGATAATCTCAAATGATTTAACATATTTAGATAATATTTAATCAATATTAAATAATATTTAAATAAACCAAAACAGGTTGGAAGTATTTAATCAGTGGATAAATACCTTTAAAATGTCCCAAAATACTTAAATAATATTTAATCAATATTAAATAATATTTAAATAATTTAAAATGTCCTGAAAGTATTTATTTAACCTTTAAATACTTTCTATATTCTTTAAATAATATTTAATAAACAGAATATTATTTAAAATAATATACCTCCACTAACCGTTGAGACACGCTAGACTACTCCCGGTCGACCATCGAGCACCAAAAAAATATGCTCGACGCCAGATTCAGTTGTACAAAACTGAAGAATATACGTCCTCTAACTTTTTAAGAAGTTCAGAGGAGTCTCAGAACTAGGTTGGAAAGATCTAATTCTACTCACACGAAATAGTCTTAAACAACCTACGCATGCTTATGTCATACATCAGAATGAAAGTGACAAAGCGTCGGATACTTGCTTGTATGTTCCTGTGGAAGTAAGCTCCTCCTTGGTTTCGTCCGAGTATCTTTCTTTTAAGCTAAATGGCAAGATAATCAAACAAGTATAGCTTGAGTTCTTGAATTTTTTCTCCTCTTTTCTCCTCACTTGGCCGAGAGCTTCTCCTTGCTTTGCTAGCTTGGCTGATTTTTTTTTCTTTGTTTCTTTTTTTTTGTTAATAACACTTGACCCTTGGCTTATGTAAAAGGGTAAGTCAAAGCTTTGGTCAAGTCTTCATCTCCTTTGGCCTTTTATAATACTACTTGCATTACTTATGATTTTAACTAAGTGCAAGTATTTGTATTATTCTTAATCCATGAAATAATAAAAATCGGTTCTTTAAATAAATCAAGGGAAATCAATTGATTTTCGTCGGTCCCGTAACGATTCGCTACGACCATTTTAATCTTTAACTCGTTCCGGCAATTCTAATAATTTGATTGCCCAACAAAACCTTATTCCATAATTATCATCCAGTACATACTTTTATTAACAAGGTTTTAAAAGTACCTGGATTTTAGGGATATTACAGTCTCCCCTCCTTAAATGGATTCCGTCTCGGAATCTAGCTTTAAAACAGGTGAGGGTACTTTCCTGCATTGCACTTTCCAGTTCCCATGTGGATTCTTCAGTGTTCTGGTTTCTCCACAGAACTCTTACTAGCTTGACCACTTTGTTCTGGAGCACTTGCTCCTTTCGGTCCAAAATTTCCACCGGTCGTTCCACATAGGTCAGATCCGGTTGCAGATCTACCTGCTCATACTCTATTACATGCCTGGAATCTGCATTATACTTCCTCAGCATTGACACATGAAACACATTATGAACTTGCTGTAGGTTTAGAGGTAGGGCCAACTCATAGGCTACCTTCCCAATATGTCTTAGGATTTCAAATGGTCCAATAAATCTTGGACTTAACTTTCCTTTCTTACCAAACCTCATCAAACCTTTCCATGGGGACACTTTTAGGAGTACTGAGTCTCCCACCGCATACTCTCTATCTTTCCTGGCCTGATCGGCATACTTTCTTTGCCGGTCCTGGGCGGCTATCAATCGTTTCCGGATGAGCTCTATTGTCTCTCTCGTCTGCTGGACCAACTCGGGTCCCAACATCTTTCGCTCTCCTACTTCTTCCCAACACAATGGAGATCGACACTTTCTGCCATACAAGGCTTCGTAAGGGGGCATCCCTATGCTGGCATGATAGCTTTTATTGTAGGCAAACTCAATTAACGGCAAATGATCATCCCAACTGCCTTTGAAGTCTATAGCACAGACTCTCAACATATCTTCCACTGTTTGGATGGTCCGCTCACTTTGCCCATCGGTTTGGGGGTGATACGCGGTGCTCATATTCAGTCTTGTTCCCAAGCATCCTTGGAAGCTTCTCCAAAATCTTGAATTGAACCTTGGGTCTCTATCAGACACAATTCCCACGGGAACACCATGCCGTACCACTATTTCCTTTAAATATAGCTCAACTAATCGGTCAACTGAATACCTCTCATTAATGGGTAGAAAATGTGTTGACTTCGTTAACCGATCTATTATTACCCAAATGGCATCATGGTTCGCTTTTGTTCTTGGTAGCCCTACGACAAAATCCATCGCAATGTGCTCCCATTTCCATTCCGGAATTTCCAGAGGTTGCAACAGTCCACTGGGTCTTTGGTGTTCTGCCTTCACTTTCTGACAGGTCAGACACTTGCTTACCCATTCAGCGATATCTCTTTTCATGTTTGGCCACCAATAATATTCTTTTAGATCTTTATACATTTTGGTACCTCCTGGGTGAATAGAAAATCTAGAGTTGTGTGCCTCATGCAATACTTCATCTTTTAGTTCCTGGACATCTGGAATCCAAATTCTATTATTAAATCTCAGGATTCCTTTCTCGTCCCTAACACACCTACGTTCATCTCCATTCACCTTCGTATTTCCTTCTTCCATCATCTTCTCTTGACATATTCTTATCTTTTCAATTAGTTCAGGCTCTACTCGGATTTCCATCAGCAATTCCGTGCCTTTCTTAGGAAATTTTACTTCCAGTTCCATCTTCTCAAATTCTCGCACTAACTCTCACGAAGAAATCATCATTTTCAGCCTTTCTTTTCTACTTAGGGCATCAGCCACCACATTGGCTTTCCCAGGGTGATAATTAATGGAACAATCATAATCCTTAATTAATTCCAACCACCTTCTCTGCCTCATGTTTAATTCCTTCTGAGTAAATATATACTTAAGGCTCTTATGGTCGGTGTAGATTTCACACTTCTCTCCATAAAGATAATGCCTCCAGATCTTTAACGCGAAAACTATCGCAGCTAATTCCAGATCATGGGTTGGATACCTTATCTCATACTCTTTCAATTGTCTAGATGCATAAGCAATCACCTTGCCATGTTGCATCAATACACAGCCCAACCCTTTATGCGAAGCGTCATTATAAATCACAAAATCTCCTTTCTCATCGGGTAGGGCTAACACTGGTGCGGTAACCAACCTTCTCTTCAGTTCTTGAAAACTTGCTTCACATTTATCAGTCCATTCGAACTTCTCAGTCTTGCGGGTGAGCCTTATCAGCGGAGTAGCTATTTTGGCAAAATCCTGCACAAACCTCCGATAATATCCAGGTAGTCCCACAAAACTTCTTACTTCTGTTGGCGTTGTTGGCCTTTCCCAGTTAGAAATAGCTTCTATCTTAGCAGGGTCCACTAACACACCTTTATTACTAATTACGTGGCCCAAAAATTGCACCTCTTTCAACCAAAACTCACACTTCGAGAACTTAGCATACAGCTTCTCTCTTCTCAATATTCCCAAAACAGTTCTCAAGTGTTCTTCATGTTCTTCCGGTGTCCTTGAATAAATCAAGATATCATCAATGAAGACTATCACAAACTTATCTAGATATTTCTTGAAAACTCTGTTCATCAAATCCATAAAGGCTGCAGGGGCGTTGGTTAACCCAAAGGACATCACCAAAAACTCATAATGCCCATATCTGGTGCGGAACGCCGTCTTTGGTACATCCTCAGACTTGATCTTTAATTGGTGGTATCCAGTCCTCAGATCAATCTTCGAAAAGTAGACCGCATCTTTCAGCTGGTCAAACAGATCATCGATCCTGGGTAAAGGGTACTTGTTCTTGATGGTTAGCTTGTTGAGTTCTCGATAGTCTATACATAACCTCATACTCCCGTCCTTTTTCTTAACAAATAATACCGGTGCACCCCATGGGGACACACTTGGCCGAATCAAACCTTAATCCAACAACTCCTGTAGTTGGGTAGCTAACTCCTTCATTTCCACAGGGGCTAATCGATAAGGAGCCTTTGATACTGGTGCCGTTCCTGGCGCTAATTCAATAGTAAATTCTATATCTCTGTCAGGTGGTAGCCCCGGAAGATCTTCTGGAAACACATCTTCAAATTCACTAACCACAGGTATGTCACTTTACCTGGTACACTCTTTTCTTGGTCTACTACATAGGCCAAATAGGCCTCACACCCTTGGCGCAACAACCTCTTAACTTGCATCCGGGTTAAGAACTTCTTGGTCTGCCTCTGCCCTCGAAATACTATTTCTTTCTGATTAGGTAACTTCATTCTTACCTTCTTTCCCTTACAATCTATGCTAGCTCCACAACTGGCCAGCCAATCCATTCCTAATATGACATCAAATTCTCCCAACACAAAAGGAATCAAGTCAACACTGAATCGATGTCCTTCTATTTCTAACTCGCAGTTAGCGCATATTTGACTGACAGGAATGACTTCCCGATTAGCTATTTCTACTTGTAGGAAGTCTCTTAGCGGTTGCATTATAAGATTCCATTTATTCACAAAATCTTGAGATATAAAAGACTTGGTTGCTCCAGAATCAAATAAAACATTTGCATGGATGGAATTGAGTAAAAGTGTACCTGCAATTACATCTGTGTGCTTTACCGCATCCCTCACAGTCATGTTAAAAGTTCGGGCCGTAGGAGTCCTATTAGAGGCGACTCCACTTTGCTTTGACACAGCTGGCGCAGGTACCCGACAGTCCTTCTTCACATGCCCTACCTGGCCACACTTAAAACATGTCATATTCCTTTGGGGACAATCTCTAGAATAATGCCCCTCCCGATGACACTTATAACACGTCACTTTCCCTGGGCTGCACCCGCCCAAATGCTTCTTACCACATTTCTGGCAATCTGGCAATGGAGGTCGGGATTGGTTTGAATACCTCATCCCGGACTGTCTGCCTCCCGGGCTGACACTCACACTGTCTGCCCTCCTGGTTTCGAAACTTCTCCTAGACTGAGATCCTGGCCCACGACTAGCTTTGCTAGGATGCTTTCCCGATGATGATCCTCCCTTCAGGCTTTCCGCTTTTCTCTTACTTTCTTCTCTATTTCTTTGCATTTGATCACCACCGGCCTCTACAATCAAGGCTTTCTGTACCAACGTGGCATAATCAGTCAGTTCAAGTATAGCCACCCGATTATGAATCCATTGCTTGAGCCCTTGCTGAAATCTTCTGGCTCGCTTCTCTTCTGTGTTTACAAAATCCGGTACAAACCGGGACAACTCCGTAAACTTGGCTTCATACTCAGCCACCGTCAGATTATTCTGTTTTAATTCCAAAAACTTCAACTCCATTTGACTTTCCATAAACTTGGGAAAGTATTTCTCCAAGAACAACTAAGTGAACCTCTCCCAGGCTATCACTCCTTCCCCTTCCATACTCTTCTTAGCTTCCCACCAGAAATTTGCCTCCTCTTTTAGGAGGTAAGTGGCGAAGACTGTTTTCTGTTCCTCTTCTACTTACAATATTTCGAACGATTTTTCCATTTCTTTTAGCCAAGCCCTTGCCTCTACCGGGTAAGCACTCCCTTGAAACTCAGGCGGTCTCAAGGACTTAAAAGCACGAAAAGCATTTGCTACCACATTGCGGGGAGCTGGAGGTGGTTGAGTCGGGTTAGGGTTGACATGCTGTCTTAAAAAGTTCACGAATAAATTCATGGGGTCTGCATTCTGATTTTCCCCTTGATCTTGGGGTTCCCCCTGCTCACTCTGATCCTGATTTTGACTATGTTCCGAATCACCTGAACTCACATGATCACCCTCTTCATACCCTGCACTCTCACGAATACCCTGCTCACTTGGCTCTTCCTGGGCCTCAGGGTGTAACCTTGTGTTTCTTCTTGGTGGCATGATTCTGGCACAATCAAACAATATCAATTAATTACCGACGGACTAGATTACTCTGACATTTGTTACAAGGAACAGTCACATAAGTAGTGAGTGCCAACTACAACATTATCCAATAATCACAGTTATACAATGGTTCTCATTCAATTTCTGTATCAAAACAAGAGTGCATATAACACTAAAAACAAAATCAATGACAACTGAAAAGAACTGATCATCATATATATATATATATATATCATTTCTGGTTACATCTTTTGACACAGATTCCGAATACATCCCAAAAGTCTGATCAACTACTCTATCCTCTAGTCAAGATGGGAATACTGATATATACATCAAAAGTTAATCCCTCAAAATTGGCACCACTATACATATATAGTGCCATGTCTAGTACTAGAAGACTACGTCATCATGTACACATCATCTAAATCTCCCACGGACCAAGTCCCGGACCTGCCCCAACATACTATCCACCATCGCATCTACCTCGTCACCTCCCATCGGTCCCCCGCCCAAAGGTGTCCTCATCTCCTGAAATGCTCGTGCCCACATCCGGATACCAATGAGGCCAAGTTCCACGTCCTGGGAAATGCCGTCTGTAGGAGGGCCACTCGGTGGAATACCGACTCTAGGTAGACCACTCAAAGGTCCAGAGGGCCCCGCCAACATCCGGTCCACAATATGCCTGAGCTCGTCAATCCGACCAGCTGAGGCATCCCGCTCTCTCATGAGCACAGACACTACCCAGGGAGGTATCGGCTCCTCGGCAGCTGGTGGAGATGGTGGCGGCGAAGGGGATGCTAGCGGCAGTGATGGCGGATCGAGGGGAGCATCCTCTGGCTCTGCCGGCTCTGGGGTAGGCTCCTCAAATCCCTCGTCATCGGATGGTATCGGGCTGAGGGGAGGTAGGGGAGGAAACACTACCTGAGGTGGCACCATAGGAATATCTATAAATACTGTACCAGAGGGTCCAGCCTGGTCAATGGGTGGAAAGGTGGGTGCTGGAACAGCAGGTCGCACTGGGGCCTCTACAGGAATCTCTGTCGGTATCTCCGCTGGAATCTCGGCAGGCACTGTAACCGGAACCTCTACCGGTGCCTCTACCGGAACCTCCTCCGGATCATCGTCCTTAGTATCATCCTCACCCAGCAACTCTAAATCTCGCTGGGCCTCGTATGCCTCGGGATCAGGTATCTACAATACAAAAATCACTTGTTACTACCAGATCTTAATAAGTTCCCCTTTCATGGGTTTTATTCTTATTAAAGCTTTTAGGTTTATTTTAATAGGCGCAACGTCCTTTCACCTTTCATTTCTGAGTACTATAACTTAGGGCTCTGATACCACTTCTGTGACGACCCCAGACCCGGGGTCGGAGATCCAGGTTGTCACTGTCCAATTTCCAGTATATACACACACTTGTAACCCAACAATAATAAACAACAATATAATAATCACAAGGTAACCACATGCTGTTGACCCCAACACTTTATCACGTACACACGAGCCATAGTCTCAGAAACGGAGTCTCATAATTTACATCATTACATCTTAACTCTTATATTATAAAGTTATTACAAACTTGGGGTTGCACTGCTGGCTATAGCTCCTTGAGTACACTATGCCGCAGTCAAAAGTAATTTAACTTACATCGGTTCTATATACTTACATAAGTCATATTTATAAATAAACCTGACTAGTAGAAGCTGGAAGCCTATCCTACTAAGCCTCCCTACCTCAGGTACCGTAAAACGGAATCGTTCATAGGGGGTCCTTGCCCCGGTGACCCGCTTGCGCAAGGTGCGGTGTACTCGTCTGGGCATGGTCTGCAACTGTAAGGTAGGAACAATAACAGGAAACAACACGCAAGAATGAGCTACAAATGCTCAGCAAGTAATAGATAACAGTATAACAAGGTATTGAAACAATAACAGAGTACAATATGAAGATATCAATGAATTTGATAAACACAGGTAAAACAATACTCAAAAAAACCAACCAACTCAGAGTGGATTATATTCCCGTTGACACTATCGGTAACTCAGCACCTGGGCTTTCGTTACAGTGCAACGTCAAATTCCAATTGGAGGAAACGGGCTTAATCTGGAGATTTTTTTCAACGCCCTATTGTACGCGATGATCAGTCGCCTTGTACAATAGAAAAACTAGTCACTTTCTGTACTAGTAGAAGGACAACCCCTTATCGGGACGTCACCCTAGACAACACATGGGCCTTTAGTTTACGGCTGGGTCGTGCGTCACCGACCTCTTACGCAACCTTACTCCAGTCCTTGATGAATACTTAAACATTCATCAAACCCTAGAAAGAGATTTAATTGAACCTTCTAGAACAACAACAATCCACTCTATGATTTCAATCAACTGATAAGGAAGGGAATTTAATACAACCTTCCAGAACAACAACGACAATCCATCACAGGATTTCAATCAACAGATAAGGAAGGGAATTTAATACAACCTTCCAGAACAACAACGACAATCCATCACAGGATTTCAATCAACAGATAAGGAAGGGAATTTAATACAACCTTCCAGAACAACAACGACAATCCATCACAGGATTTCAATCAACAGATAAGGAAGGGAATTTAATACAACCTTCCAGAACAACAACGACCTATTGTAGATTTCAATATCTGACAATAGCGAATTTAACAAGACAGAAACCCTTGAATCAAGGAGACTCAAGAACGCGACCGGGGAGCCGCTAATACTAGTTCAAATAGACTCCACAAAATACTATATTTTCGGAGTAAGATAATGGGCCATAAAGGCACCAATACAACTGGGAGGAATATCGGAGCCGGACGTTACCTCCCGAACCTGGAGTTATCGACTTAGAATAAATACAAAATATCTGAGTCATCGCTCACTCTTTATTATTTAATGAAAAATAATATTTAAAGAAGTTTAGACAACTCCAGAATATTTTTAAAGAACCAATAAATATTTTATTAATATTTATGAAGCCCATACTAGTCCTCGGAAAATATTAAAAGGATTTAAAAGAATTAAAATATTTAATTCTAGTATAATCAAGATCATTTGATATTTAGATAATCTCAAATGATTTAACATATTTAGATAATATTTAATCAATATTAAATAATATTTAAATAAACCAAAACAGGTTGGAAGTATTTAATCAGTGGATAAATACCTTTAAAATGTCCCAAAATATTTAAATAATATTTAATCAATATTAAATAATATTTAAATAATTTAAAATGTCCTGAAAGTATTTATTTAACCTTTAAATACTTTCTATATTCTTTAAATAATATTTAGTAAACTAAATATTATTTAAAATAATATACCTCGACTAACCGTCGAGACACGCTAGACTACTCCCGGTCGACCATCGAGCACCAAAAAAATATGCTCGACGCCAGATTCAGTTGTACAAAACTGAAGAATATACGTCCTCTAACTTTTTAAGATGTTCAGAGGAGTCTCAGAACTAGGTTGGAAAGATCTAATTCTACTCACACGAAATAGTCTTAAACAACCTACGCATGCTTATGTCATACATCAGAATGAAAGTGACAAAGCGTCGGATACTTGCTTGTATGTTCCTGTGGAAGTAAGCTCCTCCTTGGTTTCGTCCGAGTATCTTTCTTTTAAGCTAAATGGCAAGATAATCAAACAAGTATAGCTTGAGTTCTTGATTTTTTTCTCCTCTTTTCTCCTCACTTGGCCGAGAGCTTCTCCTTGCTTTGCTAGCTTGGCTGATTTTTTTTTCTTTGTTTTCTTTTTTTTTTTTGTTAATAACACTTGACCCTTGGCTTATGTAAAAGGGTAAGTCAAAGCTTTGGTCAAGTCTTCATCTCCTTTGACCTTTTATAATACTACTTGCATTACTTATGATTTTAACTAAGTGCAAGTATTTGTATTATTCTTAATCCATGAAATAATAAAAATCGGTTCTTTAAATAAATCAAGGGAAATCAATTGATTTTCGTCGGTCCCGTAACGATTCGCTACGACCATTTTAATCTTTAACTCGTTCCGGCAATTCTAATAATTTGATTACCCAACAAAACCTTATTCCATAATTATCATCCAGTACATACTTTTATTAACAAGGTTTTAAAAGTACCTGGATTTTAGGGATATTACACCTATCCGTATGTATGGGCTTCTAATCTAAGGTACGTCCGTCCCTGGAGATATGAGTTTACAAGTGTTGGATTCTGAAACAATGGCATTCTATACTTCTTTGTCTATTGCTCTCACTATTATCTTAATCTGAATGTCTAGGATCAGGAATTTCATTGTGCTTTCAATAGGCTCAATGTCTGGTCTAACTGATGTTCCACCCCCCCCCCCCCGCAAGCACCCCCCGGCTCAGGGGGGACCAGAAAACGCCTTTCGTTTTCCCCCCTTCATCGGCCCTTGCCGCCTTCCTTAACAAGCCCTCGAGCCTCCTTTGCGCCGCCTTCCTCATAGAAGCCGCCGGGTTGACCCCGAAGGCCGAATTATATGGTATAGAACACTGTAATAATAATTTGGCCATGAGATACTTTTTAAGTATTGCAAAACAAAGAGCCTGCTGATAGAGCCAGGCAGGGAGGCGATACTAGTTATCAGGTCAGAGAGAGGCCTGGCCCGTAAGTTGGCCCCCTTAAAAAGCCATTACTTAATAAAGATTTGTTATGCGCGATATGCCGACGACTTACTACTGGGAATCGTGGGTGCCGTAGAGCTTCTCATAGAAATACAAAAACGGATCGCCCACTTCCTACAATCCGGCCTGAACCTTTGGGTAGGCTCTGCACGATCAACAACAATAGCTGCACGGAGTACGATAGAATTCCTCGGTATGGTCATTCGGGAAGTCCCTCCGAGGACGACTCCCATACAACTCTTGCGAGAGCTGGAGAAGCGTCTACGGGTAAAGTACCATATCCATATAACTGCTTGCCACCTACGCTCCGCCATCCATTCCAAGTTTAGGAACCCAGGTAATAGTATTAGTCAAGCACATCCGGCAAGATAAAATATGTAGCAGTCCTGGAGTTAGGTTATGATGGTCGTGATGAGCTCTACTAGAAATACGCTATGAATAGAAGACTGGGCTTAAGAAGCCCCTTAGATAGCACTTCCTCTATGAATAGAAGAGATTTTATTTCTAGTAGAGCTCATCACGACCATCAATACACATTCAGTGATTTCGAACATCACTTACGACATTTCCGATTCAGGGTTTGGGGGTTCAAGCTATATATTCATTGATATTGAGGAAGTAGAGGCAGATAAAATATGTGTCATCAACTTGACTACATGGAACTATCAATATAGCGTTCAAAGGAATCCTTTCTATCCTGTGAGCTCGAACCGGTAGTTCAAGCCCTGCTCTTTCCCAATCTCCCTTTCCTATTATACACTGCCCGATATAAGGTATC
Organism: Oenanthe sinensis; assembly: GCA_028671895.1. Classification (NCBI taxonomy): domain Eukaryota; kingdom Viridiplantae; phylum Streptophyta; class Magnoliopsida; order Apiales; family Apiaceae; genus Oenanthe; species Oenanthe sinensis. The sequence continues at coordinate 26,800,990 of CM053799.1, read as the reverse complement.
ATTTCATTAGGGAACATGTAATAAATGTACAGTTGAATTACATTTCTTCCCTAGTGAACAACGACTTGCTGACATTTTTACCAAATCACTTGATGAATCTACCTTTAATAGACTGGTCTATGAATTAGGTATGCTCAATTTCACTTAAATTTTGAAAAATGATCAACAAGTTTTAATTATTTCTTTGGATGCAGCCATTATTTCCTTATATCTGTTGAATCTTTGTGATCAATTGATAAATGGATTAACTATCAATGAATATTTCTCAGCCATCGATGGATATATTTCAACTGATAAAATATATACCTATCGATGGATATTTATCTATCGACAGATAATTACCCTGTTAATTATTTATCGATCGATAAGTCTGTTATTATATATCAATGGATGTAATTATCAATCGATGGTAATAGAATTTTATTCATTTCTAAACATCAATTGACTACTGTCTAAATTAGTCGTTGATGCTCTATTTTATCCATCGACAAATATATACAGTCCTGTATGTATAAAGTCGATTGCTATTTAGAGCATGTCTATGTATCTTATTTTCAAACGGTCATTTCTTTTCACTAAAATAACAAAATTAATTGTAATGACTTAATTGAAGTCAGTTTATTCTTAAAAAATATAAATAGCAGGCTCATTTTTTATTTCATTTTACCTGTTATTTTTGCTTAACAATATATTTGCTTTTTTTTCCTCTCTAAGAACCCTAAGGCAATTTATTTTACTCTTCTTCTTTAAGTTTCTTTCTCTAATTTCTTCAAGAACAGCAATGGAACCACAAAAGAAAATTCAATCATCAACAGGCTACATCTATGAGTAGAACAACTTCATTGCCTGCTTGACAGTGGAAGATGCCCCTGCTGATTTTCACCCATTAATGAAGTTTCTAAGCCAGTGTAAACTCTCCAAAGCACTAAGCGAAGCACCAATAATTGTCTGTGAACTAGTGGAAGAGTTCTGGAAGTCTGCGGAAGTGTCAAGAGACGGGAAGGTAATCTCTTACACTTGCAAAGGTAAGCCCTATACTCTTACCAGCATTACTGTCTCTGAATGCTTAGAAATTTCTGTTACTAATTGTGATGCCATGCCTAAAGATGAAGATATTAGGATTATGCTAGCCTCTGTAAATTATGATGAAAATGAATGTAATTGAGGAGAGGTAGTTAGAAAGAACCTAAGAAAATAATGGAGCTATTTCTTTGATGCCATTATCAAGGTATTTTCTGGAAAGATAAGCAACCTTGATGCTATTACAACTAGTATGCAATAAGTTGCTTATAGTATCCTATTTGATAAATAATTTGATCTTGGCACATTGTTCCTAAATGAATTAATTGCTAAGTTAGGTAGCACAGAATCTAAGAAAAATAACATTTACTTTGCTAGATTCATTATGTTGTTTATTAACTGTTATGTGTAGAATTATGAGATCACATAGGCCATGGAGACAATGGAAGCATGGACTCAAAACAAAAGGGTCTTCAAGGGTTTAGTGATAATCAACTTACACCCTAAGATGTGCCTCACCTATCCCCCTTTTGTACAAGTATTCCTTAAATCTCAAAGCCTTTCTTTCTTTGAGGTAGAAATACCTCTTTCTTTGCCTTCTACAACAATAGAGGGAGTTGAAAATGCCCCCATCCCTCCTACCCAAGTTGTAAAACCCTCTAAATCTAAATCCAAGAAAACCACCTCAACAGTTTCTCAACAAACTATTGTTGTAAAATCCAAGAAAAGAAAAACTACTGAGGGGAGTGTGAAGGTGGTAGTTAAGGGGGAGGGAACTGGCCAACATCAAGAAAGCCAGAAGAATAAGGTTGGAGAGGGTGAGATTGTCCAGCCAGCCTCTAGTCCAATCTCTCAAAAGATTGAGACTGTGATAAAGGAATTAAACGCATCCCTAACTGCACCTTCTCAACAAGGTGTAGTAGTTGTAGGGTTTCGGGCATGAAAACGCAGCGGAATTAACGTAGAAAAATAATAAAAATCGAAACCCCATCGCAGGATCCATGTATAACGTTGGATGATTATGAAGAATAAGATGTGTACCTTATTAAAGCTTTCCTATGGATGATTATAGAGGTCCAGAAGCGATGAATCACAGCAGCCCCTTCTTCAAGAACTGCTCTCTAATGGTATCCACACGAACGTCGTATCGTCTAACGATCACCGGAGTTAGGTACTAGCCTGTTTCTGCCTCTTTATCTCTCTTTCTCTAGCCTCTCAAAACGAAATTAAAAACGAAATTAAAAACGAAATTAAAAAAAAACTTACCCTAAATTATACATCCTTATGTATATATAGGGGGGAGAGACTTGTGCCAAAACCCTAATCTGATTGGACCTTTTAAAACCCATTCAGATTTCAGATTTATATTATTATTAAATTCGAATTCTAATATGTATATAATTAATCAAGTCTCACTTAATTAATTAAATAAATAAATTCGAATAATAATAATTATTAAATTCGAATTCTAATATGTATATAATTAATCAAGTCTCACTTAATTAATTAAATAAATAAATTTGAATAATAATAATTATTAAATTCGAATTCTAATATGTATATAATTAATCAAGTCTCACTTAATTAATTAAATAAATAAATTCTAATAATAATAATAACAGTATTTAAATTCATAATTTAAATAACACTCCGTTTAAACGTTCTTTGTGTGTGAGCCTTTAGGTTATTATTACGTTGGCAATAATTTTATTTTCTAATAATAAAATTATAAACAATGAGCGATATCTAGTAATACATCATTGCTACCCAAGTAGTAATAATAATTAGTGATTCAATTAAACATTTCATGATTAATGTTTCCGTGTAATATAATCCCTTTAACCTTATATTATAGATCAAACTCGAGGCATGTATTGTGTCATCCTCTTCAACGTTTAATCCGGGTTTACTTGATCCATGAGTAGACTATGAAACAAATCATTATTTGAGCACGGCCATGCATTTTATAGTCTGACTCAATCAAGAGGCCAATAATATCTCTCCTAATTATAGGAGGATTAAATCCTTTATCTATCATTCATATTTCTCATACGACTCATGATATACCCGATGTCCACTTTTATCATTACCCGGTCAAAGGTAACTTTTAATGTAATCAAAGTATATTAATACTCGTATAGAAATATAATGATCTCAAGTCAGAGGATCATTACACCATTATCACTGTAAGTCTTTCTTATGACATTATTAAACATGAAGAATCTCACTATGGGTCTGTCCAGTACCATGTACTCCTACATGTACCTATGTATTGACTTTAGTATCCCCATACTTATAACCAATGAGATGTGGTTATCTGTCAAAAACCATACTAGTCTATTTATGTATTATTATTGTCCTATAATAATAATACTCGACTAGGGACCTTTAAGAATATTATATATTATATAATCTCAGGTTCAAGTCATGTACTCAAACTATATAATGTGTATCATGATTCTAAGAACATTTATTATGCTAACAAATATATCGCAGTAATTTAAAGTCATAATAAATACGTTTATTGAATAATCAAATGACATAAAGGTTTATCAAAAAGAAATATTCTATTGCCTCTAGGGCACCTACACTAACAATCTCCCACTTGCACTAGAGTCAATCACCCATGTATCTAATACCCATGGAACTAGTGTAACCGTCGTGCTTCGTCTGCGATAAGCCTTTGGTCAGTGGGTCTGCAATGTTATCATTTGTGTGCACTTTACATATGTGTATGTCACCCCTTTCATTAATCTCTCGAATGAGGTGATATCTCCTGAGTATATGTTTGGTTCGGGAGTGATATCTAGGTTCTTTAGCTTATGCAATGGCTCCATTATTATCGCAGTATAGATCAATGGGATCTGCGATTGATGGAACCACTCCCAAATCAGTAATGAACTTTCGAATCCAAACAGCTTCCTATGCCGCTTCACAAGCTGCAATGTACTCAGCCTCCATTGTAGAATCAGCTACTGTTTCTTGTTTTGAACTCTTCCAACTTACAGCACCTCCGTTTAGACAAAACACAAAGCCAGACTGTGATACAGTATCATCCTTGTTTGTTTGGAAACTTGCATCGGTGTAACCTTTTACAACCAGTTTCTCCTCTCCTACATACACCAAGAATGAATCTTTAGTTCTTTTCAAGTACTTTAGAATATTCTTGACAGCCGTCCAGTGACCTTCACCTGGATTAGATTGGTATCTGCTTATCATGCTTAAAGCATATGAAATATCTGGACGAGTACATACCATTGCATACATGATAGATCCAATTGCTGAGGCATATGGAACCTTACTCATGCGGTCCTTCTCATCCAATGATTTCGGACACTGCTCTTTAGAGATCGTTATCCCTTGAGACACAGGGACATATCCCCTTTTTGCATTTTGCATACCAAAACGGTGCAAAACCTTATCGATGTATGTACTCTGACTTAGACCGATCATCCTTCTAGATCTATCCCTATAGATCCTCATTCCTAGAATATAGGATGCATCTCCTAAGTCTTTCATAGAGAAGTTTCTTCCTAACCAAATCTTAACATCCTTGAGAGAAGGTATGTCATTCCCCATTAGTAATATGTCATCAACATATAGTACTATGAATGCCACATGGCTCCAACTAACCTTCTTGTAAACACAAGGTTCATCTTCATTTTGAACAAATCCATAATCTTTTATAGTTTCATCAAAACGGATATTTCATCTTCTAGAGGCTTGCTTTAATCCATAAATAGATCGACGTAATTTACATATCTTGTTAGCATTCCTTGGACTGACAAAACCTTTTAGTTGTGTCATGTACACATCAACATCCTCTTCAAGGCTTCCATTAAGGAAGGCTGTTTTGACATCCATTTGCCAGATTTCATAATCATGGAACGCTGCAATAGCAAGCAAAATCCTTATGGACTTGACCATAGCCACTGGTGAGAAAGTTTTATCATAGTCAATACCATGAATTTGTTTGAAACCTTTTGCAACCAGCCTTGCTTTATAGGTTTGAACATTTCCATCCATGTCAGTTTTCTTCTTGAAAACCCATTTGCAACCTATGGGTTTTACCCCTTCAGGTGGATCAACCAAAGTCCATACTTGGTTTTCGTACATGGATTCCATCTCGGATTTCATGGCTTCTAGCCATCTCTTAGATTCTGGACTGCTCATAGCATCTTGGTATGTGAGAGGCTCATCTTCATCTATGAGCATCAAATCACCACATTGAGTCAAAAGAAATCCATATCTCTCTGGCTCATGGCGAATTCTACCAGTTCTACGAACAACCTGTGTTTGCTGAGCATTATCATTATCCTGCTCTTGTTCCACTTCAGGTTCAATGCTATTTTGTGGTTCTCGATCTTCATCGAGATCTATAGTTCTCCCACTGTTTCTTTTGGAAACAAAATCTCTTTCCATGAAGACAGCATCTCGAGCAATAAACACCTTTTGCTCAGAAGGACTATAAAAATAATACGCCTTTGTTTCTTTAGGGTATCCCACAAAATTGCACTCTTCAGATTTAGGTCCAAGCTTGTCAAATACTTGACGTTTCACAAACGCCTTGCATCCCCAAACTTTCATAAAGCTCATGCTTGACCGTTTCTCCTCCCACATCTCATATGGAGTCTTTTGAACCTTCTTAGTAGGAACACGGTTAAGTGTGAAAGCGGCTGTTTGTAGAGCGTAACCCCAGAAACTAATTGGAAGATCTGCATGACTCATCATCGATCGCACCATGTCCAACAAGGTGCGATTTCTCCTCTCTGAAACTCCATTCCATTGAGGTGTACCTGGTGGAGTGAGTTGTGATACAATACCACATTCCTTTAAATAATCTTTAAATTCTGTGCTCAAGTATTCTCCTCCACGATCAAATCGTAAGATTTTAACACTTGCCCCTCTACCAATTTGCTTCTCTACTTCAGCCTTGTATTCTTTGAACTTTTCAAAAGAATCGGATTTATTCTTCATAAGATATACATATCCATATCTACTGAAATCATCAGTAAATGTTATGAAGTAGTAGTAGCCTCATCTAGCCATCACACGCATTGGGCCACATACATCACTATGTATTAGCTCCAGACGTTCAGTGGCCCTTTTACCCTTACCAGTGAAAAGGGCTTTTGTCATTTTACCAAGCAAACAAGATTCGCATTCTTGATATGATTCAAAATCAAACTTATCTAAGTATCCATCCTTATGTAATTTGGATATGCGTTTCTCATTAATATGGCCTAGACGACAATGCCAGAGGTATGTTTGATTTGAGTCATTAACTTTAAGTCGTTTGTTTTCTATATTACAGACAGGATTATCTAAGTCAAGAACAAATAAACCATTAAACAAACGCGCAACACCATAGGTTAAATCATTCAAAGCAAAAGAGCAACTGTTGTTCTTAATTGTAAACGAAAAACCTTTCTTGTCCAAACAAGAAACAAAAATAATTTTTATGCGAATCGCAGACACGTAATAATAGTTCTCCAGTTCTAAAACTAGCCCAGAGGGCAAAGATAAATAATAGATTCCTACAGCTAAAGCAGCAATTCTTGCTCCATTGCCAACTCGTAGGTCCATTTCTCCTTTAGCCAATGTCCTACTTCTCTGCATTTCCTGCACATTTATACAAATGTGAGCAGCACATCCAGTATCTAATACCCAAGATGTAGAAATAGACAGATCGACTTCTATAACATATATACCTGAATTAGAAGCTTGCTCAGCCCTCTTCTTCTTCAGATCCTCCAAGTAAACTGAACAGTTTCTCTTCCAGTGACCAGTTTTCTTACAGTAGTGACATTCACCCTTAGTGACCCCACCTTTAGGCTTTAAAGCCTGTTTAGGACCCGACTTTGGCTTGGGTGTAGAATCAGATCCTATCTTCTTCTTACCCTTCCACTTGCCTTTCCCTTTTGCCTTTCCTTTATTGCCCACCATCATTATGGGAGCAGGTTCAGCCGTCTTCATGTTGGTCTCATATGTTCTCAACATAGCCAACAATTCAGTAGGTGTTTTGTCAAATTCATTCATATTGTAGTTTATAACAAATTGAGTGAATTTGTTGTTCAAAGAATTCATGATTGGGTCAATGCCAATTTCCTGAATTAACGGGAAACCCAAAGTTTCAAGGTACTCAATGTAACCAATCATCTTCAGAACATGTGGGCCAACTGGTTCACTTACCCCTTGTTTGCAATTAAAGAGTGACTTACTCGTGTTGAACCTTTCTTGACGAGTTTGGCTTGCAAACATGCTTTGCAAGTGCTCATTAATAGTATATGCATCCATATGCACATGCTGTCTTTGAAGCTCAGCACTCATAGTTGCCAACATAAGACATGCAACATCAGTTGCATCATTCTCATCCTTTGTATGGGCCGCTCGTTCCTCAACAGTAGCACCCTCAGGAAAGGGACCTGAAGGAGGAATATCAATGACATGAAGCTTGCGCTCTTGTCTGAGGACAATCCTCAAATTCCTCTGCCAGTCTAGGAAGTTGTTTCCTCCTGTCAGCTTATCCTTCTCAAGGACTGATCGTACGGATAGTGTGTTTGTGTTGTTTGCCATTACTTAGTATCTACAATGTATAAAGCACAAAATAAACATTAGATTGTCTGAGTTATTATGTTCAAATGATTATGATATATTCATAATATATCTCCCACTATTTTTATCAAATCAATAGCCCTTACTATTAATTTGGAAAGTATATCCCATAATTCTTTCTAGTGAGCCAAGATCCATATTTCGTAATGTCTAAAGTCAACCACTGGAAGTCCTTAAAAATGATTATTTAGGTAGACAACAGTTGTCAATTATATCATATATAATTCTTGGATAGTTTGGTGAACAACGATTGATCTTATCTATCTAATAGACTTTTAACCAAACTCTATGCTTCTAAGTTCATAATGGTTGAATATAACCGTTTATTTTCACCTTATTATGATGACTCAGTTAAGTTAGACCCAATGATACAACGGTCGAATATAACCGTATATATTCGTCGCATCTCACCACGATAGATAGGAGTCCCCTGCCACTGGAAGTCTTTCCCCTAATCGATCTAGGATTCGATGAGTGTTCATTCATTGGAAAGCATCCGAGTAAAACTTAATATTTTGTTAAGGGGTTTAGAAAATTTACGACGATCATGATCACATCATAAAGAGATCCTCAATTTTTCCTTGAACCAAATATTTCAAATCGATATCTTAAATTGTTCATTTCCCAGGTAGATTGAGGATACCAGTGGTCACACTTAAAACCCATCAGCCTTATGAATACGCATATCCGCTTTTGTCAGAAAATCCCAGTTATAGATATCAAAAATTCATATTCAATTCCGTGTTTTAAAAATTCATATTTCATAAACACAAGAATCTCATGATCGTTTATTAATTTTAAAATCTTAAATCGTTACAGATTTTATCTTGAGTCGTTACAGATTTTATCTTGTTTAAACAAGCATGACATGGGTGTCGTATCTAATACATACATCATTCCAACGCATACATATCTATACATGCATTCATATACATATATGTACAGTGCGTAAATTAAACGTGTTTCGTTATGGCCCCATCCTATGCGATATTTCCATGCGATATTTCCAAGCTAATGGAAATATCAAGGTCAATCTATGGTGGTTTCAAATACTACACTATTACATGTCTTTATCTTCTTCATTGCTCTATCATCTAGATTGTCTCCTAGCTTCCTTGCTTCCAAGTCTCCATTGAACAATTACATTGAATAATAAATAAATCTATTCTAATGAAATTATAAGAAGAACTCGAGTTACATTCGAGATTAATAATTACAATGAATAAACGACATGCAAGTCGTATTTAAAAACCAAAACCATAAATCAAAACCACTATCCTATGGGTCTTTAGGCCATAACCATCCACCATGCTATCACATAACACATGTAATATATCTCAGATTATATAAACATATCATATAATCATATATAACAAATTTCGAAATTTCAGAAAATCAAATAAATTTCAGAAAATAATAAATTGCCGTTTTGGGGCCTGTAACGACATCGAATGGCTTACAGACACCAAGCTGACAACGTCAGTATTGCTCACTGACACAATTCTAGTCAGAAAATACATATTATTTATGAAAATCGGACACTGGACACAAATTTCAGAAAATCTACAGAAGCCGTTTTAGAATTCGTATCGAATACGATTCCCATAACAAGAACAAACATGTATCATATACATACAACAATACACACAATCATCCCATGATTATACAATGCATCATGAATATCATATATATTCAAAATCATATAAAACATATATATCAATATATAGTCATGACATATCATATACATGTTTACATACATCAAAAAACTGTTAAACACATAACCAAATCATCCCATTATTACACGTAGCTCTGATGCCATTGAAGGGTTTTGGGCATGAAAACGCAGCGGAATTAACGTAAAAAATAATAAAAATCGAAACCCCATCGCAGGATCCATGTATAACGTTGGATGATTATGGAGAATAAGATGTGTACCTTATTAAAGATTTCCTATGGATGATTATAGAGGTCTAGAAGCGATGAATCACAACAGCCCCTTCTTCAAGAACTGCTCTCTAATGGTATCCACACGAACGTCGTATCGTCTAACTGTTGCCCAGAAAAGTAAGCTTTTACAGAAGGGGGGGTTGAATGTAATAGTACCAAATAATCGATTATGAACACAAGTATGTAAAAAGAATAATCAGCTTTGTATTAATAATGAATGAAATACAAAACTCTCTCAAGAAAATAATGTTCTCAAGAGCTGCTAGGTTATGAAAAGATAATTCTCGAATGTTACAAATAATGTTAACCTATTCTATGTTTATATAGACATAGCTACAATACAATTACAAAACAGATTATGATAAGAAAAGCTTCCATAAGGTAATTGGCTTGTATTTTAATTTCCTGCTTCGCTTATCCAAATCATTTTCTGATTTGTCTGTTTCCTTATCTGATAAACTTTGATGTGATAAACTCTATCGATTGATAATCTCTGATAGAGCATTATCTGTTAGAGTAAACTCTGATTGAGTATTCTCTGATAGAGTAAACTCTGACTGACAGTTTCCTTATTCTCTGATGACGTCAGCATAAACTCTGATCTTGATATTCTCTGACAGCCATCAGTGTTTATTCCTAACAATCTCCCCCAATTTATGCTTTATTAAATAAAACATAAATTTCACTGAATGATGTCAGAAACCTTGAGATAAATGCAATAGAGTTTAAATCTTCATTATGTTGACTTAGATCCTTTTGTAGGAAAAGTCTTCTTTCAGGAATTTTTCAAGCAGCTCATCTTCAGCATTCTTCAGCAGTTTGCTCAGCTCCTCCTTTAACTCCTTCATCTGCTCAGATGAATCATCAATTTGACACAGTGCAGCCCTTAGAGCATAGATGGATGATCTTTGCATTCTTTTATCTAAGACAATGCAACAAGCCTTCAAGCCATTTGGATTTAAGATTAGTGTAGGAATTCCTAACACCATTTTGACTTGTGCATCTCCTTTTCTCATTGCTTTTTCAGTTCCATCTTCAAGAAGATATCCAGGCTCATATTCAGCAGATTCTATCATCATCAGCCTTTCACTCTTCTTTTTCTCAGCTATAACTCCTTCAATTATCTTGACCCATCTGGAGGTTGCTTCACTCTCACCACTTAAGAGATATAGAACATGTTCAAGTTCTTTAGATGCTTTCTGAATTAAATCTTCTTCAGCAATCTTCAAAACTCTCCCATCTTCTAAGAAATATAAAAGCTTCTCTTTGGCTTGAGCACCAGCAAAGATGTCTTGTGCAATGTTGACAGAAATCAGCTTATCCAGATGTTTTTGTGACAACTCTTCCTCAGGTTTATCTTTAAGTGAATAAGGATCTTTGAAAATATTTGTTTCACCCCTGTCGACCTTGGCATGTGAATCACCAATACCACCTTTATCTTTTCCAAGCCTGGCATTGAGAGTCAGAGTTTGAGTCTTGGTCCATAGAAGATCAGGATTTTTCTTTCTTATCAGAGTTTGCTGTTCCTCTTCTTCATCTTCAAAGCTAAATCCACCTGGGAGAAAAGTTGTTCCTAACACAGAAAGAGATATTTTGACTTGGGCTGCAGCTTTCTTCAAACTAGATGTTGATCTTGTTTGGATTCCAGGAGTTGATTTTGCTTGAGTGATTTGCTGTGAAATTTGAACAGATTTTTCTTGAGAGACTTTCTTCTTTTGAACTGGAGCTCTCTTAGTTCTTGAAATTCTTTTCTTCTGGACTTGAGCATTGTCAGTACCAGATTTCTTCAACTCTTCTTCTGCAGCAGCTGGATCCATTCCTGGATTTTCTTCTTCAAAAAGTTTTCTTGCCAGCTCTGCATCCTTCAAAGTTTGTTCTTTGATTTTCTCAGGAAGTTCAGCCTCTTCAAGTTTCTTTGCAAACTCCATATCAGCATCCATCAGAGTTTGTTTGTCAGAGTTTGCCTTTGACTTTGATGTCATCAGAGTTTGAGAGGTCAGAGTTTGAGAGGTTGTCAGAGTTTGTCCAATCAGAGTTTGCTTCCCATCCTTATGACTCCCTTGATCATTGTCATCAGGTTTATCAGAGTTTAGGACAACATCCTCCTTGCATTTATTTTTAGAAACCTTCTCCCCCTTTCTGACATCATTATCCTTTCTGACAGTCAGAATTTCAACAATGGTATTCAGCATTGTAGACATAGAAGCCACAGAAGCAGATAAATTACCAACCTTGACCTCCAAAGCATCCTGCTTGACTGAGACTGTTTTTAATTTGGAAGCCAAGGTATGATGAGAGGATTGAACAGAAGCAGAAGTGTTGCTAACAGAGCCTTTCAAAACATTGACTTCATGGTGAAGACCCTTGGACAACACTGTAGTAGCCTTTAGCACTGTCTTCATTTTGGCAGACGTAATTTCTTTGTCAGCCTGCTTAACTAATGCATGAACCTGGGGCCAGAAGACCTCCTCATTGGCAGATGTCCAGGTCATGTCCCATATTGTCTGCTTGTGAGGATCCAGTAGAGTGTCCTGAGAAGCTGTAGTTTTAGAAAAATCCCTCTTTACACCTTCAGAGATCAGGGCAGTTTCAATTTCCCCCTGTAGCTTTTCAACAACCAAATAGTCAGGATACTCCATTCCGAGTCTTTCATGTGCATCATGAGCATTGACTGGCCATCTTTTGGTGTTGTATCTCTGAGTATAGGGAATAGAAAGGTCTGTCACTTCTTCATCTTCAAAAAGAGGCTCGTCAGAGTTTAGCTCTTCCGCATCAGAGTTTGCAGCATTATCAGAGTTTGCAAGAGTGGCAGGAACAAGTAAACTCTGAGTACCTGCAATAGTAACAGAACATCCTAAATCTCTCTTTTCTTTTAAAGTAATCTCATTACTTCTCACATCACACATATCATAACTGTTAAGAGTTAGATTTTCCTCACTAGAAGTTACTAACTTCTTTCGCAAATCTACCTCTCCTTTTGCCAGAACCTGTGTCTACCTCTCATTAATTCTGGTTTTCACACATTTTACCTCAGACTCACTAGAAAGGCGCAACACACAATGTCCTACAGAAATAAGAGGGGGCTGAGAAAGGTGGCCTGTAGTTATATGAGTAGGGGTACCTTTAACAGGACTATTCATGATCATTCTAGCAGGAAAGATAAAATCTGAACTTAAACAATCAGAGAATCTAAATTCTGAAGAAAAGTCAGAGTTTATACCTTGAGTGGAAGGAGAAGTGGATGTGAATGTTGTGTCCATTGGCTATGCAGAAAGAGGCTGCACTAATGAAAGGCATATGTCAAGGCCTATTTGTAATTAGTAGATAACAACTCAACTCATGTAAGAAATTAAAGTAAGTAATAAATTCTGAGGATGGAATCAAATCGAAGAATGTCAACTAGACACAAAGAATCAACTTGTCAGAAGAATTATAATGAAGTTGTTACTCTACACCGGAAGAAGTTCATTTATATGTTCAAGCGTCGGAGAAAAATAGAGAAGCAGTTGTTCAGAAGATTCAGAAGATTCTAAGTGGCTACTACAGGAGATTCCAGAAGAAGAATGAAGACAGTGAAGTAGAAGAAGAACAGAAGACCACAGCTTAATGTTAAAGATGAAGAATATTTATTATAGTATGACATAAATGAACCAGACAGTACATTTGTGTGTCAACTAAAATAATAAATATTCATCATCTAGCTCAAGTGGTTTTATGACAAAAGACACAACGAAGACTGGAACACTTCAAGACTGATAGCACGGTAATACAAGACGAAATAATATTTTAATTCTACTATCAAATGTTAATTGATTATTTAATTTATCTAATTAAATTAATTCAAGTTGAATTTAATTTAATTTGTAAATTAACTAATTAATTTAAGTAGAATTAATTTATTATAAAAGATATGACTTAATATGACTTTTAATATAATTCAAATGACTAATAAATAAGTCATACCGACTGTTTATTAATAAGTCATACCGAATTATATTAATAAAAGTCATACCGAAGCTGTTAAAGATAAGTCATACCGAAGCTGTTAAAGAAATGAAAAAAGGCAGGTGATTCAATAAGTCATACCGAGAGAATTGATTCAAATGTCATACCGAAAATTGAATTGGCAGTTGATTCCAAAAGTCATACCGAGCTTATTCCAAAAGTCATACAGAGCTTATTCCAAAAGTCATACCGAGCAAACTGAAGAAAAGGTCATGCTGGAGTTGAAGTTTAAAAGGTCATACTGATTTTATTTAATTAAAAAGTCATACCGACCTTTTTAATTAATTAAAATAAGTCATACCGAGCTTCTGCCGACCTAAAGTCATACCAGGATAAGTCATACCGAGATTTCTGTGCTCAAAAGGTCATACTGAACCTATTTTGATTAATTAAAATAAGTCATACCGATTTATTTTAATTAGATAAAATCTGAATATGACTTTAAATAAGTCATACCGAGATTCAGTAAGTCATACCGACCATTCAGAAGTCATACCCAGTTTTTAAATGTCATACAAGGGTTAAAATAAGTCATACAGACTTATTTTCTTGAAATAAAGTCATACTGAAAAAGGTCATAGCAGCCTTTTTCATATCTCTATAAATATGAGATCAGCTCTTCATTTTTCTAGAGTTCAACTTATTAAGAGTTAGAAAAATCAGTTCAAATTCAGTAATTTGTCTGCATTGTAATATTCACAGATTTCTGTGCTGAGTTTGGAATATAATTGATTAAACACGAACACTTCATGTCAAATTCGTTCTAGACTTTTTATCAATTATATAACAGTTTTCTAAATATTAATTTTGTAATACTAATCAAGTTAAAATTATATCTTTCCCTTGAACAGTATTTCATTCTAATTAATATTTCGCGAGTAATTAAAATAATATTTTTAATCCAAATTATTCCGCGATTAATTTCTTGATATTGTATTCAACCCCCCCTTCTACAATATCAGGGACCAACAATTGGTATCAGGGCTGGTTGATATTTTTCATATCAGATCCAAATCAAATTCCGCGAACTCATACAGATCTCAAAAATTATTTTAAATTCGAAATAATTTTTTATTCGAAATAATTTTTTTCCGAAAAATTATTTTTGATCAAAAATTATTTTAAGTCAAAAATTAAAATATTTTTTGAAACACTTAATTTTTAATCTTATTAAAGATGAGTACCCAGAAAGTCACTAGCATCAAAATTCCACAATTTGACAGAGAACACTACAACTTGTGGAAACACAAAATGCTACTGTTTATCGGGATTGCAAATCCCAAGTATGCATTAGTCATGGCCAAAGGTGTTGAACCCCCTATATCAGTTATTCTCGAACACACGGTTGATGGGGTTGTAATTCCCCACAGACAGTTTCCAAAAAGTCCGGCAGACTATACAGATGAGGAAACAGAAGCTGTGTCCCTTGATAATAACCTGAAGCTCATATTAATTGAATCCCTAGACTACATCATGTACAACCAAGTAGTAAATTGCAAGAATGCAAAACAGATCTGGGAAACAATTGAAATTATCAATGAGGGAACTGAAGAAGTTAAAGAGAATAGACTGGAGATCCTAACCACCCAATATGAGCAGTTTAGATCCAACCCTGGTGAGGGTATCTCTGAGGTGTTTCAGAGACTAAACAAACTGATAAACGAGCTCAACATGAATGGAAAGTTTTATCAGAACCAAGAGGTGAACAGGAAGTTTTTGCTGACCTTACCAGAGCATCTGGAACACAGGATTGCAGCTATTCGGGAATCTAGGGATATGAAAGAGGTAACCCTAGAAAGACTCTACGGAGTTTTAAAAACTTATGAGCTGGAACAAATCCAAACCAGAGAGATGTACGGAAGAGGTAAAGTACTGAGTTCCTCCAAGGCATTAATGGTAGAAGCACCAGAGAAAGAAGAAGTGAAGGCTGTTGCACCTTCTAACAGTTCAACAGAGTATGTGGTTCCAGAACTTGGACATACTGCTGACAAACAAGAAGATGGTGATTTCTACTCACTGGAAGAACTAGATCAGCTAGAAGATGAATCTCTAGCTATGGTTGCCAGGAAGTTTGGCAACATGAGATTCCGAAGAAACTCCTCATTCAAAAGTAAGCCTAATTTTGGAAGATTCCAAAAAGGAGGTTCTTCGACAGCAATATCGAAAAGCGGCTACAAGACCGGCTTAGTTGATAGAAGCAAGTTTCGTTGCTTCAACTGTAATGAGCTAGGCCACTTTGCAACTGAGTGCAAGAAGCCTAAGCAAGGGAAGAAGAGAGAGTCTTACGAAGAGCTCAAGGAAAAGTATGATGCGCTCGTGAAAAAGCATCAAGGAAAGTCCTATCTAGCAGCAGGCAAAAGCTGGGATGATTCAGATAACGATGATGAGGAAGAGCTAGGAAATCTTGCTCTTATGACTTCATCAGAGGAATCACTGTCTCCCACCCGTGATAGAGGAATAGAGGTAAATCCTTCTTGTCCTAAAATGTTTGCTTTGCTAGGTAAAGAACTAGATGGTGAAAGAGATAAGGTTAAGAAACTCAGACTCAAAGTCAAAGAGTTAGTTGATGAGACTGAAGTTTTTAAACAGTTAAAAAGAAATCATGACAAGTTGACTGTTAAGTTGACTGAAGACTTAGTTGTTCAAGTCAGTAAAGTCAGTTGTCATGTTGTAACAGAAGCCAATCTCAGAAACCAGATAGAAGAAGAAAAGAAGAAGTGTCTTGCATATAAGAATTCCTCATATATTGTAAAGAACCTAGTTGACCAACAAGAAATAAGTCGTAAAGTTGGGATAGGCTTTGAGTACAATAAATCTGTAGGAAAGCCAAGCAACATAACCCCCTTTAGAAAAAGTGCTGTAGAAAGGGGTATCCCACATGTTGTTAAAGACACACCAAAACCTCTCTTCATAACACCGATAGCTGAACCTATCCTTGAGAGCTCCGTACTGATTGCATATGAAATGCAGTTGGAAGATCTTGAGGAAGAGAAGAAGAGAGGAGAACAGGTTAAGGACATAAAAGGAGTTAATGTCCAGAAAGAGAGGCGTGCACCAGAGACCCCAGTGAAAGATGTGGGAACTTCTGATTCCCCCAGACCTGGTGTAGGTGCAAAAGACTTAAAGAATAAAATGAACAGACCCAACACATTTGGGAACAGTAGGAACAGTAACAATAAATTTCATTCTAGTGAAAACTTCAAAGATAATGAGAAAATTGAAGTAGAATCTGTTAAGCCTCCTACTGTAGTGAATAACATGCCTGCTATTGATGTATGCCATAAACCTTGTGGTATAATGAATTGCATGTTATGTGCTTTTAATGCTATGACTGCTTACTTTAAACGCATGATAGCTAAGAAAGATAACATGACACCTAGACAGCACATCAATAGTAAATTTGCTAAATCCAAGACTGCAACTCCTTCACCTGAGAAGAAGGAATCATATATTCCTAAGTCTAAACAGAAAGTTGTTAAGACTATTTATAGGAAGGTAGGAACAGTCAAGGAAGAAAATGATGTTATTCGAAAAGGATCTGTTGTCAAAGCAGACAAAGGTCAATTCTTTAAGTATGCCGGGACCAATCAATTTTGGGATCCAAAGACGAATTAATCCGTTTGATAATTGCAGGGAGTTAAACAGGTAAACCGAGTTATATGGATCCTGGACAGCGGATCGTCAAGGCATATGACCGGAGATAGAGCCCTGCTATCAGACGTGGTTGAGAGAGCTGGCCCAGTCGTCACCTTTGGAGATAACAGCAAAGGAATGACTACGGGATATGGCAAGTTAAATACTGGAAATGTTATCATTGAAAACATCTCTTTGGTGGAAGGACTTAAGCACAATCTACTCAGCGTCAGTCAATTCTGTGATAAAGGTTACAAAGTGAACTTTATCAAGGAGAAGTGCTTAATAGCTCATTCTAAAGAAGACAGACTAGCCTTGCGTGGAGTAAGGAAAGGAAACTTGTACGTAGTTGATTTCAACTTGGGAACTGAAGCTGAAGCAAACTGTTTTTATTCAAAAGCTTCATCAAAAGAAAGTTGGCTATGGCACAAGAAACTCTCACACCTGAATTTCAAAACAATGAACTCTCTAGTCAAGAGGGATTTGGTGAGAGGACTGCCTCCGATGGAATTTACACAAGAAGGATTGTGTGAGGCATGTCAGAAAGGGAAGTCAAAAAGAGCAACTCACAAAGGCACAGACACTACGAATATTTCTGAACCACTGCAGCTGCTACACATGGATTTATTTGGTCCAGTAAATATTCTGTCTATGTCAAGGAAGAGATATGCCTTAGTGATTGTAGATGACTTCACAAAGTACACGTGGGTTTTATTCTTGAACTCTAAGGATGAAACTCCACAGTTGGTGATTGATCATGTAAAATTGATTGAGTTAGATTTAAGGCTACCTGTCCGGGCAATCAGATCAGATAATGGAACAGAATTCAAGAATGAAATTCTGAATAGCTTCTGCTCAGACAAAGGGATAACAAGACAATTCTCAGTGCCAAGAACTCCGCAACAGAATGGAGTAGTAGAAAGGAAGAATCGAACCTTGATTGAAGCTGCAAGAACAATGTTAAGTGAATCAAGGTTGCCTATCTACTTCTGGGCTGAAGCAGTGAACACAACTTGTTATACCCAGAATCGAACCTTAATCAACAAGGATCATATGAAGACACCCTATGAATTAATGGCTGGCAAGAAACCAACACTCAAATACTTTCATGTATTTGGAGCCAAATGTTTTGTGCTAAAAGATGGAGATGAACATCGTGGCAAATTCGAGGCCAAGGCACATGAAGCAATTTTTGTCGGCTACTCAAAAAGAGCATATAGGGTGTACATAATTGATCAGCACCAAGTAAAAGAAAGTGTCAACGTATCATTTGACGACACTAAACTCCCGAGCATCCAAACTGAAGATCCTTCTGAGTCATTAAAATTTGACATTCATCCAGACTCAGATTCGGATAATGAAGAAGAGCCTGAGGTTGCAACAGGAAATGATGATGACAACAATGATGGTAATGATCCAGGTAATAGTAGTGGAAACAATGGAAACACTGGAGATACTACTAATACCAGTGGTGGATCAACAAGTCATCCAGGCAGTAACTTAGGGGGAGATGAAGGATCAACTGGAACAACACAACATCACAATGAATATAGAGGCGAATCATCAAGATCAAACCTTCCAAGGGAAAGGATATGGAGCAAAGATCATCCCTTTGAATTGATCATAGGTGATCCAGATGTTGGTGTTAGAACCAGAAGTGCAACTTCAAATGAATGTTTATTTTCGGTTTTTCTATCTCAAGAAGAGCCAAAGAAAATTGAAGATGCTCTAACTGATCCAGATTGGGTTCTTGCCATGCAAGAAGAACTCAATCAGTTCGAAAGGCAAGAAGTATGGACACTGGTACCCAGGCCTAAAGATAGATCTGTTATTGGCACGAAATGGGTATACAGGAACAAGTTAGACGGTGATGGCATTGTTACAAGGAACAAAGCCAGACTGGTTGCAAAGGGTTACTCCCAGGAAGAGGGAATTGATTATGACGAGACCTACGCACCAGTTGCAAGACTTGAAGCCATCAGGATATTTCTGGCATTCGCAGCACATTCCAATTTTAAAGTCTATCAAATGGATGTGAAGAGTGCATTTCTGAACGGAAAGCTAGAAGAGGAAGTATATGTGGAACAGCCCCCTGGCTTTGAAAATCCAGAGTTTGCTGATTTTGTGTACTTTCTTTTCAAAGCTCTCTATGGACTCAAGCAAGCACCGAGGACATGGTATGACACTCTCTCTGAGTTTTTACTTGAAAATGGTTTCACTAGAGGTGTCATAGATAAAACTCTCTTTTACAAATTACATAATAAAGATATGATATTTGTCCAAGTTTATGTTGACGATATTATATTTGGTTCTACTAACGAAAACTTGTGCAAGAGATTTGCTAAGTTAATGCAGAGTAGATATGAGATGAGCATGATGGGTGAGCTGTCATTCTTCCTTGGATTGCAAGTAAAGCAAAAGGAAGATGGGATTTTTATTTGCCAATCAAAGTATGTAAGAGATCTTCTCAGAAAATTCAGTCTAGAAGATTCTTCACCGGCAAAAACCCCAATGCCAACAGCCACGAAGCTTGACAAAGATGAAACTGGTAAGAAAGTTGACATCACACGTTATAGAGGTATGATAGGTTCATTATTATATCTAACTGCTAGTAGACCCGATATAATGTTTGCAACATGCTTATGTGCAAGGTTTCAATCTGACCCTAGGGAATCTCATCTTATAGCCGTTAAACGAATTTTTAGATATCTAAAGGGTACACCAGATCTTGGAATTTGGTACCCTAAGGATACAGGTATTGACCTAATTGGCTATACAGATTCAGACTATGCAGGGTGCAGGATGGACAAGAAAAGTACTTCTGGAAGCTGTCAGTTTCTAGGACGACGGTTGATCTCCTGGTACAGTAAGAAACAGCACTCAGTATCTACCTCAACAGCCGAAGTAGAATATATTGCGGCAGGTAGTTGTTGTGCACAAATCTTGTGGATAAGGAATCAGCTGAATGATTATGGACTTGCGCTATCTAAAATTCCAATACTTTGCGACAACACAAGTGCCATAGCTATTTCCAATAATCCTGTACAACATTCAAGGACCAAGCACATAGACATAAGGTATCATTTTATCCGAGAGCATGTCATGAACGGAACTGTGGTGTTACATTTTGTACCCACAGAAGATCAAATTGCCGACATCTTCACAAAACCACTTGATGAATCCACTTTCTCTAAGTTGGTTAGTGAGTTAGGGATGTTAAACATGAACTAATTATTGCATGTTGTTTTAAATTGCATATTTATTTACAAGCACTGTAAATACACTGTATATATTCCTTAAAAAATTATCAAAAACAAACAAACAAATTGAAAAAGAAAACTCAAAAAGATTTTCCTTATTTTGTACAGTTGTTATTTCATTGACATCTTTACTGTAAATATATTTTATATTATGTTTGTTTTCCAACGCTTAGTATATATTGTTTATATTTTTTTTTTCAACAATTGGTATCAACAATTAGTATATAAGTATGTATAGTTTTATTTATTTTTTTTCTTTTCAACATTGGCATCCTTATTTTTATTATTTTTATATTTATTTCTATATAAATATGCGCTGATTATTCTCAAGTCTCTTTTGAGAAGTAGGAAAGATCTATGAGCTTGATCATCCAATTGTTTCTGATAGTGAGATCCTAATCATTGGCATCAATCTCTATCCAAGATCTTAGAACCAAACACACAAACACAATCACATCCATCTCTCTAACCATTAAACAGAATACCTATTTGTTCAAAATGAGGGAGTCAATGCCTTGATTGCATTTGATAAGGTTGGTAATGTGAGTGAACCAACAGCTCTGTCTCCAGAAAGGTGTTTCATATATATAAACTGAGACAACTGTTAGCTCATCTGTGTTCTCTCAAAAGGATACAGACTTGGAAAAGGCAAAACTGTTACTAGGTTCATTCTCTCAACAGAGTGAGTCTATTGAATTCAGCCTGTCAACCAAGGCTATCAGCAAAGAGTTAATTTCATCTGACATTTTTCAAGAAACCACAAATATTGTCTTATTTTTAGGACCAACAATGGACAACAATTGGTATCCGTTGATGAGTTCTCGATTGATAAATATCAGTTGATGACTTGAGTTCTCGATTGATAAATATCAGTTGATGACTTGAGTTCTCGATTGATAAATATCAGTTGATGACTTGAGTTCTCGATTGATAAATATCAGTTGATGACTTGAGTTCTCGATTGATAAATATCAGTTGATGACTTAAGTTCTCGATTGATAAATATCAGTTGATGACTTGAGTTCTCGATTGATAAATATCAGTTGATGACTTCTCGATCAATGGACCAACTCAATTGGCATTTTGGACCAACAATTTAAGAACTTCTTGGGACCAAAAGGGACCAAGAAAGAACAATTGAAATGTCACAGGAAGGATGAATTGACGGTAGCAATTTTTCTAAACTTCCATATCAAGGAAGGAAGAATGATTGATGATTCTGACTGAATCAACATGCCTTCACAGGCGTCAAGAGGAAACTTGGATCATTTGCTACATTATAGATCCTTGTCTCCCTTCCCAGATGGGACATATCTGGATTCCTAACGGAATAGATCATCTAAGATGATCAGCAACTCACTGAATCTATTTCTGAAGCAATTCAGTTTTTCAAAGTCAAAATGTTTTTATAGATTCAATTGAGGACGGGGATTTGCGAAACCCCATTACACCACCAGTGACCTCTCTTGAAGGGGCTATGGTGATCTTTCTTGCAGGTACAAAAGGCTGAGTCATCCGTACTGAGAGAGATATAGTGATGTGAGAAAAGAGTAAAACACAAGTAAGGAAGAGTGAAAATATATATTCTATGAGTGAAACACTTAGAGAGTATATGAGTGAAACACTTGTGAGGAACACAAAGTAAAATCACACACTAGCACACTTACCGAATCCCTTTCCCCATTCCCTGTTATAGATTTCAAATGTTACTTAACCAAGGTGGAAATTTCTTCAGAAAAGGACCAACAATTGTTTCCTATCTACAATTGGGGGAGAATTATTAAGAGGATTACTCAACTAAGGGGGAGAATTATTAAGAGGATTACTCCAAAATGTTAAAGTGTTCAACTAAGGGGGAGTAGATCAAAAGGGGAGAAGTAAACAAAGGCTTTTGCCAGAAGAGGATTACTCAATTGTTGAACAAGAAAAAGGGGTATATAACAACATGCTTGGATTCTATTCCATTTGATTTTAGAAGATTCTTGTAAATATGATTAACCGGATTTTCTAAAATGCATAACATGTCATAGTTTGCATTTTTTATATCTGCAATGGTTTAATGCTGTATGTATGCCATGTTTGTTACCTCTATTAAAATGGTTGGATAATTCAAGTAAGGGGAAATTGAATTCACCTTGGAAGAGAAGGGAAGACAGGAGTTGGAGAAATAGAGGAGAAGTGGTAAGAAGAGAACAGACATCATCTCTGACATCCTAAGGGGGAGTAGTGATGAGTCTGAGAAATGAAGATAATACTACATGTATAATATGTTCAGTGCTAGAGGAACAAACATCTTTCATTTCAGTTACTCAAAGAAATCTGGAAATGTATTATATGATCCAGAGAACAATTTATTTACTTACAGTTCTTAAATGTCATATTAGTTTCTTAGTTGTTAGTTGAGTTATCCTCTAGGAATTTGTGTGTTAAATGTTTAACAACAAATAGGGGGAGATTGAAAGGCATATGTCAAGAACTATTTGTAATTAGTAGATAACAACTCAACTCATGTAAGAAATTAAAGTAAGTAATAAATTCTGAGGATGGAATCAAATCGAAGAATGTCAACTAGACACAAAGAATCAACTTGTCAGAAGAATTATAATGAAGTTGCTACTCTACACCGGAAGAAGTTCATTTATATGTTCAAGCGTCGGAGAAAAATAGAGAAGCAGTTGTTCAGAAGATTCAGAAGATTCTAAGTGGCTACTACAGGAGATTCCAGAAGAAGAATGAAGACAGTGAAGTAGAAGAAGAACAGAAGACCACAACTTAATGTTAAAGATGAAGAATATTTATTATAGTATGACATAAATGAATCAGATAGTACATTTGTGTGTCAACTAAAATAATAAATATTCATCATCTAGCTCAAGTGGTTTTATGACAAAAGACACAACGAAGACTGGAAGACTTCAAGACTGATAGAACGGTAATACAAGACGAAATAGTATTTTAATTCTACTATCAAATGTTAATTGATTATTTAATTTATCTAATTAAATTAATTCAAGTTGAATTTAATTTAATTTGTAAATTAACTAATTAATTTAAGTAGAATTAATTTATTATAAAAGATATGACTTAATATGACTTTTAATATAATTCAAATGACTAATAAATAAGTCATACCGACTGTTTATTAATAAGTCATACCAAATTATATTAATAAAAGTCATACCGAAGCTGTTAAAGATAAGTCATACCGAAGCTGTTAAAGAAATGAAAAAAGGCAGGTGATTCAATAAGTCATACCGAGAGAATTGATTCAAATGTCATACCGAGAATTGAATTGGCAGTTGATTCCAAAAGTCATACCGAGCTTATTCCAAAAGTCATACCGAGCTTATTCCAAAAGTCATACCGAGCAAAATGAAGAAAAGGTCATGCTGGAGTTGAAGTTTAAAAGGTCATACTGATTTTATTTAATTAAAAAGTCATACCGACCTTTTTAATTAATTAAAATAAGTCATACCGAGCTTCTGCCGACCTAAAGTCATACCAGGATAAGTCATACCGAGATTTCTGTGCTCAAAAGGTCATACTGAACCTATTTTGATTAATTAAAATAAGTCATACCGATTTATTTTAATTAGATAAAATCTGAATATGACTTTAAATAAGTCATACCGAGATTCAGTAAGTCATACCGACCATTCAGAAGTCATACCCAGTTTTTAAATGTCATACAAGGGTTAAAATAAGTTATACAGACTTATTTTCTTGAAATAAAGTCATACTGAAAAAGGTCATAGCAGCCTTTTTCATATCTCTATAAATATGAGATCAGCTCTTCATTTTTCTAGAGTTCAACTTATTAAGAGTTAGAAAAATCAGTTCAAATTCAGTAATTTGTCTGCATTGTAATATTCACAGATTTCTGTGCTGAGTTTGGAATATAATTGATTAAACACGAACACTTCATGTGAAATTCGTTCTAGACTTTTTATCAATTATATAACAGTTTTCTAAATATTAATTTTGTAATACTAATCAAGTTAAAATTATATCTTTCACTTGAACAGTATTTCATTCTAATTAATATTTCGCGAGTAATTAAAATAATATTTTTAATCCAAATTATTCCGCGATTAATTTCTTGATATTGTATTCAACCCCCCCCCCCTTCTACAATATCAGGGACCAACAACTAAGATAGCATCAGAGATGGTCAATGAAACTGCATCAAAGTTTGTTCCTTCATGTTGTGCATCAGAAGATTCAGAGTTTAGCTGCACCTCCTTGTTCTGGTCTGCAATCATAAAATCGATGATTGGTTCTTGTGTGACCAGAGCCATATCAGTAGCTGCTCCATCACTTTGAGATGGAGGTTCTTGTGGGCTGGACTCTGCCATGGATTGGCCTTCAGTATCAGCAACAGTAGAATCTTCATGAATTGTGGTTGTGCCTGTATCCAAACTTTGATTGGATGGTTCTTGTGTAGCTGGGGCCTTGACAACTGCTTCAACACTTTGAGTTGAAGGTTCTTGTGTGTTGTACCCCTGATCCATACTGGCTTCATGTACTGGAAATGATACCTTCTTCAACTTTCATCTGGTAAACAACCTGGAACCACCAGGTGCTGGAGATGCTTGGCTTTTCTTTGCAGCCATGTCCTTCCTTACTTGTTCAGCTAGCTCTCTCACCTTTTCATAAGAAATTTCTTTAAAATTTTGCTGTGGTGAGTGAACAGGAGAATCAGAGACTAGCACTGGAACAGTTTCTTTGGCAGCATCAGAGTTTGTTGGCTCAGAGTTTAACCCTGCAGGGATTGTCCAATCTTTAACTGAAGTAGCCTTGACTAATCTTCTTTTCTTCTTTTTAATCTCAGGCATTGGATTCACCGAGAATGGCTTCATAAAAGGTGCAGGAGTAGCTTCAGTAGTTTTCTTAACTGGCCTCTTCACAGGAAATACCAATCCTTCAGCACTGTCATCAGAATCAGTAGCTTCATTAATCAATTTTCTCCTCTTTGGAGAGGACACCTTAATTGCTTTGTCTTTTCTTTTGCTAGTGCCTTGGTGTTGAGAGGTTTGTTTTACAACTACAGTCTTTTGGGATACTGTAGAGGTTGGCTTCAGTGTTTGGGAATCAGTGTTTGGTTGTTGACTTAGGTTAGAATCAGAGATTGTTAAACTCTGATCCATAGTCACTGATAAAAACTCTCTCCCATACACAGTAGGCATTCTCTGATTTAAGAGAAGCCTGACCCATGTGGGATAAAACAAAGGACAGAGATTACCTGTAGCTTCTTTCTTAGCATCTTTTCTATTTAAATCAGCAAAAATTCGTTTATTCATGCAAAAGCTAGGTAAACTGTGACCATTCTTAAAATCAACATCAGGCAAAAGAAAACTGAAAATTAACTGTAAAAATCTAGCAAAATATATAGTGTGTGCATCATCAGTAATTTTGCTAGCTACTTGCCTAATTATCAAACAAAGAAGATTAAAATTTAAATTGTGGGTCAGAGAATACCCAATTTGTTGTGATAATTGAGGAATAACATCAAAGTTGGTGCATTTTGTTGTGAAGGCCCTTGTGATGCAATCGAAGAAGAAATTCCATTCTCTTCGCAAATGAGGTCTAGTGAGGCTTCTCAACTTAGACAAGCTGCCTCCATAGCCTATAGCTGTAAAGAACTCCTTGATGTGTTCATCATCAACAATATCATCATAGACAGCTATTTCAGGAAGGTGAAGAGCTTGACGAACGACCTCAGGAGTGATGGAGTATTGGCCATTGCATTGAAATGTAATGATGGGTTCCTCGTCATCATCAGCATTGTTGAACCTTGCTGTTGACCAAATTTTGATCAGAGATTATGCAGAGAAATCCTTGGGTTCCCGAAGAGCATACCCAATGTGGCTTTGTTGTAAAAAATCCTGAATCACCTGAAAATCTTTAGGTGCGTCAGCTGCAGTTAGGAGAGAGATGTAGTTTGTGGCAGCAAAACTATAATTTTGGAAAGAATGGCCCTTGGATGCCATTGTCGTGAAGATTTGCAGGTTTAAAGAAGTTAGGGTTTGGAAGCGAGAGAGAAAGATAGTGTAAAATATGAAGGTGAATAATTCAAAATGAAACAAAATGAATTAAATTGTTCCTTCTCAATTGCATATACCCTGTAGTGGGACACGAGGCAAGAAATAATTGGAAAAGTAATGAGTAGTGCAATTCTCAAAATACAGTAAGAGTGTGTGTATCTGTGTCTTAAAACTGAATCGATTTTTCGTGACAGACACGCGCCTTAAAGATCACTCATAACAGAGAATATAAATATGATGACACAAAATGAAATGTGATGTCATAAATAATAACTCAGAGTTTAGCATACAGACTTATATCAGAGTTTATAGGAATCAGAGTTTACATTTACTGTCAGAGTTTACCACATACTTTGACAGAGTTTACCATAAACACTGATAGTCTGTTATCAGAGATTAATTGTTCCATGGATCAGAGTTTATGGCCTGTTCTATCAGATTTTACCACATACTCTGACAGAGTTTAGCAGAAACTCTGATCGGCTACTACTTGCTATCTGGAGTTGAGCCACTTGTCACCATTCCTAATTCAGAAACCAATCTTGTAAAAGTTGCTTCAGGCAAAGGCTTGGTGAATATATTTGCTAATTGTTGATCTATGGGAACAAAATGCATTTCAATTGTTCCTTCCTCCACATGTTCCCTTATGAAGTGATATCTGATACTGATGTGCTTTGTTAGAGAATGTTGAACTGGATTTCCTGTCATTGCAATAGCACTTTGATTATCACAATAAATAGGAATTTGGGAAAAGTTCAAACCATAGTCTAGCAATTGATTCCTCATCCAGAGAATTTGTGCACAGCAGCTTCCTGCAGCAATATATTCAGCCTCTGCTGTAGATGTTGAAATTGATTTCTGTTTCTTGCTTTGCCATGAGACAATCCTTCCACCTAAAAATTGACAACCACCACTTGTACTCTTTCTGTCAATTTTACATCCTGCAAAATCAGCATCTGAATAACCTATTAATTTAAAGTCAGACTCTCTAGGATACCATAAGCCAAGATTGATAATTCCCTTGAGATATCTGAAAATTCTTTTAACAGCAATCAAATGAGGTTCCCTTGGATTTGCCTGAAATCTAGCACATAGACAGGTGGCAAACATGATATCAGGCCTGCTTGCAGTTAAATAGAGCAGAGAACCAATCATTCCTCTGTAAACTGTTACATCTACAGGTTCTTCAGAGTCTTGATCAAGCTTTGTTGCAGTAGCCATAGGAGTTGCAGCAGATGCAGAGTCTTGCATTTGAAACTTTGTGAGTAGATTCTTTGTGTATTTGGATTGACTAATAAAGATGCCTTCATCAGTCTGTTTCACTTGTTAGCCTAGAAAATAACTCATTTCTCCCATCATGCTCATTTGATACCTGGACTGCATTAACTTTGAAAATCTTTCACAGAGTTTCTCATTAGTGGAACCAAATATAATATCATCAACATATATTTGAACCAGTAATAAATCTTTACCTTGAGTTCTATAAAACAAGGTTTTATCAATTGTACCTCTTGTGAAACCACTTTCAAGTAGAAATAGAGCCAGAGTTTCATACCAGGCCCTTGGTGCTTGCTTCAGTCCATATAAGGCTTTATCCAATCTGTAGACATGATTTGGATATTTTGGATTGACAAAGCCAGGTGGTTGTTCAACATATACCTCCTCTTCAAGCTCTCCATTTAAAAATGCACTTTTGACATCCATCTGGTAGACCTTAAATTTCTTGTGAGCAGCATAGGCAAGAAAGATTCTGATTGCTTCAAGTCTAGCTACTGGTGCAAAGGTTTCATCATAATCAATACCTTCCTGTTGAGAATAACCTTTGGCAACTAGCCTTGCTTTGTTCCTTGTTATGATTCCATCAGAGTCTGTCTTGTTTCTGAACACCCATTTAGTGCCAATAATTGATCTGTTCTTTGGTCTTGGAACTAGGGTCCAAACTTCATTTCTTTCAAACTCATTCAATTCTTCCTGCATTGCAGTAACCCAATCTGCATCCTTCAAAGCATCTTCAACCTTCTTTGGTTCTGTTTGAGAAAGAAAACTATGGAATAGACATTCATTTTGAGTAGCTTTCCTTGTCTTTACTCCACTTTCTAGATCACTAATAATCAAGTCAGGTGTGTGATCTTTGGTCCATTTTCTTGGATGTGGAAGATTTCTTGAACTAGATGCTCCCCCATGATTTGTCCCTTCATAGTATGATTCTTCAGTAAATGCTGATCCTCCCCCTGAAGTTGTGCTTCCATCAGTGTTTGATGACTCAGAGTTTATGTACTCAGAGTTTGAGTTATCAAAGTTTGATGGATCAGAGTTTAGGGTTTCAGAGTTTGTATGTGTCAGAGTTTGGTCAGACTCTGAGATCTCAATAATTGAGTTTTGCTCTCCAGTATTAGTAAATGATTGATGTTGCTCCCCCTCAACATGTGCAGAATCTTCATTTACTGTTTCAATCATATCTGTATTAGAGTTTAATGAATCAGTGTTTACCTTATCAGAGTGTAGATCAACAGAGTTTGAGGTCTGCAATTCATTTTCAAAACTTAGAGATTCCTAAGCATCTTCATCAATTAATCCTGTTACCTTTTCTTCATCAAAGGAGACATTAATGGATTCTATGACTGTCCTGGTCGTTAGATTAAATACTTTGAATGCTCTTGAAGAAGTTTTAGAAGTTGTTGCATATCCAACAAAAATGCCTTCATCTGCTTTTAGATCAAACTTCTTCAACTGCTCAGGATGTGTTTTTAAAATAAAACACTTGCTTCCAAATATGTGAAAGTATTTCACATTTGGCTTCCTTCCCTTCAAAGATTCATATGGAGTCATTCCATGTTTATTTATCAAAGAACAATTCTAAGTTATGCATGCAGTATTCACAGCTTCTGCCCAAAAATAAGTAGGTAGCTTTGCTCCTTCTAGCATTGTTCTGGCAGCTTCAATTAGAGTTCTGTTCTTTCTCTCAACTACACCATTTTGTTGTGGTGTACCAGGTGCTGAGAATTGTTGAATGATTCCTCTTGTTGAGCAGAATTCCTCCATTGCAGAATTCTTAAACTCTGTTCCATTGTCACTTCTTAGATTCTTTACCTTGTGTGGTGATCCATTCTCAATCATAGCAATATGATCAAAAATTATCTCATCTGTTTCATCCTTTTTATGCAGAAAGTACACCCAGGTAAATCTTGTGTAATCATCTACAATCACCAGAGTATATTTCTTCTTTCCAATGGACATTATGTTGACAGGACCAAATAAATCAAGATGCAATAGATGAAAAGGTTGATCAATAGAATTTTCAATTTTGATCTTGAAAGATGTCTTCTTTTGTTTGGCCTTTTGACATGAATCATAGAGTCCATCAGGATGAAATTGAACCTTTGGAAGACCTCTAACTAGATCCTTTTTCACCAATTTATTTATGTTTCCAAAGTTCAAGTGACACAGCTTTTTGTGCCAATTCCAGCTTTCCAAAGATGATGTCTTTCCAAGTAAACAAGTTAAGGGACCATCAGTGTTTACCTCCAAGCTAGCTTCAAATAAGTTGTTATGTCTGTGACCAATGAGGACCACTTTTCCATTCTTCTTGCTTTTCACTTCACAATGAGTTCCATGAAATTCTACAGAATAACCTCTGTCTGTCATTTGACTCACACTTAACAGATTATGCTTGAGTCCTTCAACCAGAGCTACATCTTCAATGATGGCATTTCCAATTACAATATTGCCATATCCTAGTGTTCTTCCTATGTTGCCATCTCCATAAGATACTGCTGGGCCAGCTTTCTCCTCAAACTCTGAAAGCAGGGATTTATTTCCAGACATATGTGCAGAACATCCAGTATCAATCACTAGGATATTTTTCTTGTTTCCCTGCAATCAGTAAATGCAATTTAATTAGTAGGTTTGGGGACCCAAACAAGTTTGGGTCCTTTCTTTGAAAACTTGTTAACTCTTGCAACAGAAGTCTTTTTATCAGAGTTTATGTTAACAGAGTTTACATGTTCAGAGTTTGCATTCACAGAGTTTGTACTGTCAGAGTTTACACTTTTTTTATCAGACTTTATCACATATATTTGCTTGACAGTATGTTTTGGAGAAATATTTATTTGAGGGCCTGGTTCATAAAAACTATAATACAAACTATGATATTCTTTGCATGAATAAATGGAATGCCACAAACTACCACAGTGAAAATAGGGATTTTGTGATCTATATCTAGTTTGTTTTCTAGTCTCTGAACTAGGTCTCTCAGTTTTCTTTTTCTTTTGTTTGCAGTCAATAGCAAGGTGATTTGAATTACCACAAGTAAAGCATGTTTTCCTAGGAGCATCAGGGATATTCATGTAGTTATTCCCCTTAGTAATTCCTACTTTGTCATTCCTATTTCTTTTTACCTTTTTAGGTTTGTTCTTATTAGTGACTGCCTTCAACTTTTCCCTAAGTTCCTTCTGAGAAAGTAATCCTATATTGACAGGCTTATTCTCTGACACACTATTCTTTTTTCCTTTGTTATTATTAGAGCATTCACTGGAAGTAGTTTTCTTGTCATTGCTAGCTCTAACAAATTTCACAGGTTCACTTAATGTTTATTTTGTGTGTGCTCTAGTGTGTTTTTCTTTGGTAGAATCATAACCTAAGCCAGATGTCCAATTCTTGTCAGAAAGAATTCCTTGGACTTTCTTGCCAGAGTTTGTCCAAACTCTGAAAGTCTCTTTTTCTTTACCTATCTCAGCTTTTAAATATGTGACTTGAATTTCTAGCTGAGTTTGCATGTGAATGACATTTTCACAGTCTTTCTTAGTGCTAAGCATGTGAACTAGTTCAGATTCAAGAAAATTATTCCTAGCATTCAGAGTTTGTATTTCAGATTTTAATCTTTCATTCTCAAGAGACTGTGATTTGAAGGTAACATGCAAATTTCTGAGAAAAGACCTTAATTCATGAATATTTTCAGTATTAAAATCGAAGACAGAGTTTGGTACCTTGTCAGAGTTTAAGATGGTAGCATCAGAGTATGCCATGAGAGCATGGTTAGTTTCTTCTTCAGAGTCTGAGGAGTCCATCCAATCTTTTTTTGATGTGATGAGAGCTTTCCCAGATTCCTTGCTCCTGGACTCAGTAGCAAAGTGCCCCATCTTGTTACACTTGTAACACTTGACCTTTGATTTATCAAGAGTTTTTGCTTTTCCATCTCTATCTTCTCTTTTTCTGAATCTGTCTTTATTCTCTGATTCTCCATGCTTCTTCTGGAAGTTTCCTTGCTTTCTGTATTTTCTATACTTCATCTTCTTGAAGCCTTTGACAATCATATTAACCATCTCCATCATGTCAGAGTCTGTGGAGTCATCAGAGTTTACATCAGAGTTTGCTTCAAACTCTGATTCACTGCTTTCCTTGATCACAGCTTTCCCTTTTCTTGTTGAGACTTCTAAAACTTTCTCTTTTGGTTCTTCAATCTCTGTCTCAACATTCAAGGCAACAGATTTTGCCTTGCTGCTCTTCCTGTTCTTTCTTTGCTGTAACTCCATGTCATGAGTCTTCAGCCTTCCATAAACTTCATCCAAGGACATCTCATCCAAGTCAGCCCTGTCTCTTATCAAGGATGTTTGAAGATCCCATTCTTCAGGTAGTGCTCTCAGAAACTTGGTGTTTGAATCCTCATTATCATACACCTTATCCACCAATGCCAGGTTATTCAACAGAGTTAGAAATCTGTCATAGATATTTGTGAGGGATTCATTCTGCTTTGCCTCAAAGTATTCATACTCTTGAATAAGGACAGATCTTCTGTTCTTCTTGATATCCTTAGTTCCTTGGCATTGAACCTCCAGTGTATCCCAGATTTCTTTTGCAGATTTACATGCAATTACCCTGTTGGACATAACAGAGTCAAGACTATTATGTAGAATATTCCTTATCTTTGCATCTTTCAAGACTTGTTGTTTTTCTTCATTGGTCCATTCCTTCTTGTCCTTCACGGTATAGAACTCGGGGATTTGTCTTCCTTCCACAATAGTAGATGGCACCAGTTTGGTTGGTAGATACTGACCTATATGAATTATGTCTAAGTAATCAGGATCAGTTACTTCTAAGAACATCAACATCTTCACCCTCCATGTAGGATATTCAGCTTTCTTCAAGATTGGAATTCTTATGCTTTCATACTTATTTCCAGACATGTTTACGTTGATCTTTCAGTATTGGTTAACTGTCTGCTCTGATACCAATTGTTGCCCAGAAAAGTAAGCTATTACAGAAGGGGGGTTGAATGTAATAGTACCAAATAATCGATTATGAACACAAGTATGTAAAAAGAATAATCAGCTTTGTATTAATAATGAATGAAATACAAAACTCTCTCAAGAAAATAATGTTCTCAAGAGCTGCTAGGTTATGAAAAGATAATTCTCGAATGTTACAAATAATGTTAACCTATTATGTGTTTATATAGACACAGCTACAATACAATTACAAAACAGATTATGATAAGAAAAGCTTCCATTAGGTAATTGGCTTGTATTTTAATTTCCTTCTTCGCTTATCCAAATCATTTTCTGATTTGTCTGTTTCCTTATCTGATAAACTTTGATGTGATAAACTCTGTCGATTGATAATCTCTGAGAGAGCATTCTCTGTTAGAGTAAACTCTGATTGAGTATTCTCTGATAGAGTAAACTCTGACCGACAGCTTCCTTATTCTCTGATGACGTCAGCATAAACTTTGATCTTTATATTCTCTGACAACCATCAGTGTTTATTCCTAACACTAACGATCCCCGGAGGTAGGTACTAGCCTGTTTCTGCCTCTTTGTCTCTCTCTTTCTCTAGCCTCTCAAAACGTAGAGCTGCTAGGGTTTTTCTTAAAAATGAAATTAAAAATAACTTACCCTAAATTATACATCCTTATGTATATATAGGGGGGAGAGAGACTTGGGCCAAAACCCTAATCTGATTGGACCTTTTAAAACCCATTCAGATTTCAGATTTATATTATTATTAAATTCGAATTCTAATATGTATATAATTAATCAAGTCTCACTTAATTAATTAAATAAATAAATTCGAATAATAATAATTATTAAATTCGAATTCTAATATGTATATAATTAATCAAGTCTCACTTAATTAATTAAATAAATAAATTTGAATAATAATTATTAAATTCGAATTCTAATATGTATATAATTAATCAAGTCTCACTTAATTAAATAAATAAATAAATTCGAATAATAATAACAGTATTTAAATTCATAATTTAAATAACACTCCGTTTAAACGTTCTTTGTGTGTGACCCTTTAGGTTATTATTACGTTGACAATAATTTTATTTTCTAATAATAAAATTATAAACAATGAGCGGTATCTAGTAATACATCATTGCTACCCAAGTAATAATAATAATTGGTGATTCAATTAAACCTTTCATGATTAATGTTTCCGTGTAATATAATCTCTTTAACCTTATATTATAGATCAAACTCGAGGCATGTATTGTGTCATCATCTTCAACGTTTAATCCGGGTTTACTTGATCCATGAGTAGACTATGAAACAAATCATTATTTGAGCACGGTCATGCATTTTATAGTCTCACTCAATCAAGAGGCCAATAATATCTCTCATAATTATAGGAGGGTTAAATCCTTTATCTATCATTCATATTTCTCATACGACTCATGATATACCCGATGTCCACTTTTATCATTACCCGGTCAAAGGTAACTTTTAATATAGTCAAAGTATATTAATCCTCGTATAGAAATATAATGATCTCAAGTCAGAGGATCATTACACCATTATCACTGTGAGTTTTTCTTATGACATTATTAAACATGAAGAATCTCACTGTGGGTCTGTCCAGTACCATGTACTCCTACATGTACCTATGTATTGACTTTAGTATCCCCATACTTATAACCAATGAGATGTGGTTATCTGTCAAAAACCATACTAGTCTATTTATGTATTATTATTGTCCTATAATAATAATACTCAACTAGGGACCTTTAAGAATATGATATATTATATAATCTCAAGTTCAAGTCATGTACTCAAACTATATAATGTGTATCATGATTCTAAGGACATTTATTATGTTAACAAATATATCGCAGTAATTTAAAGTCATAATAAATACATTTATTGAATAATCAAATGACATAAAGGTTTATCAAAAAGAAATATTGTATTGCCTCTAGGGCACCTACACTAACAGTAGTTATTGAAAAGAGGTCTCAACCAGGATCATCTGAAGCGAAAAAGGGGTACACAGTCATACAAGCCTTCAAAAGGAGAAATAAGGGGACTACCAATGCGCAAGGGTTACACACAACTGCAAAGCCAAATGAAAATTTGGTGGAGCCTTTAGCTTCTTCTGTTGATGTGAATAAATGCTGAGACACAGCCCCACTCTTTATCTATTCCTTCTCTTCAATCTCCTTCTCAATCTCTTTCTTTAGAAACCTTAATGATAGATAACATCATTGTTTCAAATTCACCTTCCTTAAAACTCAGGGTGGAGCCAACACCTGAATCACCACAAAAGGTTAACACCTTGGCTGAGCAGGATAATATTCACCATTCTTCTAAGTCGATGGATATTTCTACATCAATTGATATTATCCAACATCCATCGACTTCCACTCATCCATCGATGGATATCTTTACATCCATCGACGAGCTTACTTCGACAGATATTCATCAATCGATGGATATTCCTTATCCATCGATCACCATTTCACATCCATCGGTTGTTGCTTCAACTGATATTCCATTTACTGATTCTACAGTTGAAGTTGTTCATACTCTATTAGGTTTGAGTGGAGTGGGTGAGGTGAGTGAGAGGCAGGATTTACATATCCTGGCAAAAGGTGAGTGTGTGATTGAGAGGCTCTTAACTTCTTCTGAGGTGGCAAAAGGAGAGGGTGTGAGGATTGAGAGTTCCACCTTAGTAGGTGATGAAATATGTGAGAAAAGTAAGGGAGAGATGAGATTTCAGGATGAGATCCTGATGAAAGAAAGGAGAGAAGAGAGCGAGAGAGAAAAAAATAGAGAGAAATCCATGTCCCTGATTTATGAAGCTTCATCTTCTAAAACTAAGGCTTTTACAGTAGAACTCACCCAGGTGTTGGGGTTAGAGTTAGGGGGAGATGGAGAGATTGGAGTTCCTGTAGGAGTTGCAGATGCCCTCATGATGGAGGATGATGAAATTGATGTTGATCTGAATGCTGACACCTTTCACCATGAAGACCCTCATTACCAATACTTGGCAGCAGCTACAAATCAAGAAGCTGAGCAGATTCTGGGATTGGTGCAGACTGAGGAGGAGTTCAAGAATGGGAAAGAAGCTTTATCAAGGATGCCTGATGATGTCTCTCACATGAATCCTGAAGACTTTGAATCTGAGGGTAATGATGACACATTGGAGCCCATTATGAGAGACGATGAAGCCACTCTAGGTAATAATGAGAGAGAAATAATGTTTCAGTACAGAAGGTCCATGGCTGAAGTGAACATTGAGGAACCTGTTCAAAGAAGGATATTGAACTTCTACAGAAACAATCATAAAGTTTAAAAGCTTCATGTCACCAACACAAGGAATGAGTTAAGACAAGTTAAATATGACATTGAGAGTGCAAGGACTCACTTTGATTCAACAATGGACTCCAGACTCAGCTTCACTCTCATGAGCAGAATCAAGCAGAGACTTGACACAGAGTTTACTGCCAAAAATAAAGTTATGGAGTTAGAAAAGAGGGTTACTGCTATGGAACTCAACATGCAACAGATTCTAGCCAATGAGGTTACTCAAGTCAAGCTTCTCAGTAGACTATTGGACACACCTTCCCCTTCTCAACCCTTGTCAACTGTTGCTGATAATAAAAAGGGGGAGAAGGAAAATACTGAATTAAGGAGGGAGGTGGAGAAATAAATCCAAGCTTCTGAGGCTGTCATATCTAAGAAGGACCCACTGGCCAAGAAAAGAGAAATGGCCATGCAAATTGTTCAAAGATTTGAAGTATTGAAAAGGAGGACTAAGACTATCAATGAGGAAAAACCAATTGAGATCACAATAATTACTTCATTGCCAGCAAGATCATTTTCTGAAACTGCAATTGTTGAATCTCATGAGGCTAGAGGAATAAGGATGGATGAAGGAGGAAGCTCACAGCCAGGAGATAGGAAAGGAAAAGGCATACTGATTGAAGATGGAAAGAAGAAGAAAAAGGCTATCTCAGGAGGTGGTGAGAAACTATTGCACAATCAATAGTGGTTGGTGTCAAGGATAGAATGAAGCAGGAGCAGGCAGGAGAGGAACTAGCCATAATTCTTCAAAAGCAATTTGATTAAGAACATGAAAAGATTCTTGAAGATAGAAGGAAGGAGGCTGAGAAGAAAAGGACAAAGCAAAGAGCAAACAGATCCTTAAAGTCTGCAGGAGTAAAGAGAAAACTGAATGTTGATGAAGGAGAAGTGGCTGAGGAAAAATAGTCAAAGGAAAACAAAATTTAAACAACTGACAGTGATCAACCAAGAGAAGTAGAAATGTTCCAATTAAAGGCAAGCAATTACATCCCAATTAAATCACAATGATTAATTGCTACAAGAGGCCAAAGGAAGAGGGGTGTGGATCTTCTTCACCTTGAATATGAAGATGGTTCACATCTCACCTTTACTTTCTCACATGTAGTGGAACAGGACTATGTAACTCTGAGAAAAATCTACACTCTTCTCAACAGGAATTACTACTTAACTAAAGGACTGGCCAATGATATCTTACAAAGAAAGACCATCATGAGAGAGGCTCCAATTCAGGAAGAAAAAGAAGAAGTAATAAAAATCTAGAATCCTAAAGGAAGAAAAGTTCTCCATGAACCCTTCTACATGATGCTCTACACAGACAGGGATGGCAAAGAAAGATGTATTGACATTTACAAGGAAATCAGGAAATTGCCAAATCTAGAGCTGAATTACTTGGCTAGTCAATTGGATTACAGTGTTGAAGATGAGAAGATACTTAAGGGATCACTATTCAAGAAAATGGAAGAGAATGAGAAGAAGGAGATGGCTGAGTCTGGCAGAAGGAAGAAAAGAAATTAGACAAGTCAAGTTCATCATAATTCTTCTCAAAAATCACATGATACTGGTACATCTAGTCTCATGTTTCTTTTATGTCAATTTATGATTCTCAATGTATTGATAAATGTTTAGGGTTTTTGTTATCGTCAACCTAGATTTATGATTATTATTAATATTCATAAATAGGAGGAGATTGTTAGGAATCACGTTGTATGATGATAACAAATTACCTAGAATTGTAAGTTTAATATTAATTTTGTAACTAATCAATGTATATGTGATCTATAAATATCCGTTGACTAGAAAACTATTTATCAGTTGAAGTTATTATTAATCAACTGATAAAATAGAGTGTAACAGTGATTTAGAATTCCTTTTATTACCAATTGATTATAAAATGTCGATGGATGTGATGATTTAATCAACTGATGTTTATTGACTTCGATTGATAGCTCATCAACGGATGTGAAGAATGGCTAGCAAAGTGTAAATATTCTACGTCAGAATTCTATCAAATGAAGTGATCAACGGATAAATGAGTCAATGGATATGGGTGATTAATCGATTGACAAATGGTCAACAAAAATCAAATCAATGGATCTTCTTCAACGGATAAATGTATCAAGGCAATCAACGGATGAAAGACAATCAATGGATAAGGGAATCGATGGATGCTCAAATATCCATTGATACACCAATTGATCAATGGATAACTTATCCATCGATGAATAAGCAAAGAAGACTCAACTGATAAGTTTCACAGCAGTTATCCGTTGATCAAAGTTTCCCAAAACAGTTAAAGGCAAATGAAAGGGATCTTTGTAGAAGTCTAAATCAATGGAAGACAGTTCTGTCAGGACTATGAAGACTTTCAAAAAAACACAGTCTTTAAGGAGAAGATCAAGACAAAGACTTGTCCAGAATAAGACACAGGTCTATGAAGACAGTGAAAGTTGCTACATTCTATTTTCATGTAAATATTGTAGAATATACTTTATGCATTTTATCAATCGATAGGAAATAGAAGTAGAGATGAGTTGCTATATATAGTTTAGCAGTTCATTTTTGTAGCAAGTAAGAAAAGTAAGAGCAAGAGAGCACATTAGTAAAAGAGATTTATTTGTAGTGCTTTGTTTTAGCTCAGTAGTTTTTATTTGTAAGCAACTTAGTTCTTAGACCAAGGATAATTTGAAAGCAAAAATATACACTAGTGAAAAAACCAATCCACTAGTAATTTCAAAAGATTTGTTTTCAAGTTGTTTATTTTTAATTCTTCCAAGTCTATCTATTAACCAATTCTTCAAACTGTTAAACATTATAATTAAACAAACTTATATCCGCAAGAATTTGACAAAAAATCTTAAGTTTGTATTCACCCCCCCCCCCTTCTACAAACTTGTCGTACTAAAGGGAAATAACACTATTACCACCTGCCATTACCGTACCATTAGCACCAAGCCATCAACCATTACAACAATCACCAAATTTATAGCAACCACAAAAGTTATCATTGAAGCATCACTAGCAAGTTCACTACTTATAAAATAAGCAAATTTACCATTACCACCAACCGCATTTTCAGTAAATTCAATAATATATCAAATTTAAGAATGAATCGGCAAAATCCAAATATAGAGCACCAAAATCCAAATGCGAATCACCAAAATCCAAACATGAATCACCAAATTTCTTGAACAAGAATCACCAATTTTTTTCAAATCTAAGTGGCGTTAATTATAATGATGCTATAGTAGATCTAAAACGTTAATGGTCATACAAGCATAAGAGTCGTCATTCATGGAGTAATAATTGTCAAGAAAGTGTCATTGTGGTGGTAGAGAGAGTATTCATCGAATATGAATTATTCCCATTATGGGGAGGTGATGGGATTCAGTTTGTATCATCGTAGATGAAGAACATTTGACTAGAGTTGATGAATGAAATGATTATATGATGTATGTATATATATATATATATATATATTTGTGTATATGTATGTATGATATTAGATGAATATTATAATATGACCAGAGTTCTTGACGATGATGAACGACGATGGAGTAGTAGTATAACGAAATTCTCGGTGGCGTGATGGGGGGAGACGGAGGTGGGTGGAGGAAATTGATGAAAGAGAGATACATGGAAGAGAGAGAAAAAATAGATATGGGTGTGTGACTATGACCGGGGGAGAGTGAAAAGATATAAGTAATTGAGTGGTTAAAATTTAATTAAATTAAAAAAAAATAATGACTGAGATTGAGTCTAAGTTCTCATTTTAAAGGAGGTTCTCGTTTGAGCACTTGCATATATATATATATATATATATATATATATATATATATATATATATGAGAACCCATATTAAAGTGAGAACTGAGATCTAATCTCAACCTTTAATTTTATAACATTTATTTCAGTCTGCAACCTACATCCTACTCTCGTCTCTCTTATCTCCCACCCACTGCCTTCTCTCTCATCTATCCTCCTCTCTCCTCTCTTACCTTTCTCTCTTTCATCTGTATGTATCCACTAATCTCCACTTCTCAATCACATTTTCATTCTGACCATCACCATCTCACTAACATATTTTCAATTATCTCCGATTCGTATATATTATCAATACATAAATTTGTGTGTATACATAAAAAGTCTCACCACTACTTCCCTGGTACCTTTCCAATTTATCTCCTTCTTCTACCTCCACACGCTATCATTGCTATATTTCTACGATCTAATTTGCACTACGAGCTCCTTGTTACTACTACTCTTTCTCCGATTTATCACTATTACTAAAACTAATTTACACTTTATTCTTCGATCTATCATTATATATACCTATTTTAATCTGCTCACCATTATTGTTTTCGCTGACTCTTAATATTTCAGATTTGAAATTTTCAAATAATTTAATTTTTTTTGGTTATTTGTAT
This sequence comes from Oenanthe sinensis, assembly GCA_028671895.1. NCBI lineage: Eukaryota > Viridiplantae > Streptophyta > Magnoliopsida > Apiales > Apiaceae > Oenanthe > Oenanthe sinensis. Next base: position 26,760,455 of record CM053799.1, on the reverse strand, counting down.
TCAAATTTTGGTGATTTGAGATGAATATTGATAATTCCATTTTGATTTTAGTGATTCTAGTAGTTAAGACGATTGTGATGATGATGTTCTAATTTAAATTTTAGTGATTCTGATTCAATTTGGTAGTGATGCATGGTAGTAATGGTATGTGGTGGTGATGTCGTAGTAATGTGATATTAATGGCATATATCTTTTTTAATCTACTCATCAACATCATTTTCACCCATTCTATTATCTTATCACCATCACTAGCACCTTCGAGCACTATTAATATTTCAGATCAGAAAAAAATTCAAATAATTTGTATTTAATTTTTTTTAGTGATTTGGGTTCAAATTTTAGTGATTTGATATAATATTGATGATTCCATTTTAATTTTAGTGATTTTGGTGGTATAGACAATAGTGATGATGATGTTCTAATTTAGATTTTGGTGATTCTGATTCAATTTGAGTGGTGATGTTTCGTAGTAATGGTGTATGTCGGTGATATGGTAGTGACGTGGTAATATTGGTGGAAGTGTGATGAAAGTACAGTGTTAGCAGTGATAGTGGCATGGTGACAGTTATAGATGATGATGGTAGTGATGCTATATATATATAAAAATTATGATAATTTTGATTTAAATTTAGTAATTATATATAGAGTTCTCCGTTCTCATTATAAGAGGTTCTCATTGGAGTAACCCTCTCTCTATATATATATATATTGATGTTTAAAACAGTTCAATATGATCAAGTATTATTTTTGTTAGGAATTGTGGAGTTAGCTATGTAACTAATTAATTCCATAGAAGAATCAAAAGGGTTAAGTAAGACATACTGTCATATTGTTGTTGACAGTATTTCTCTTGTAATAAGTCACTTGGACAGTAAGATTGGCAAAGACACAAATAGGTGACAGTAAGATTGGTATGTTACTGTCTAGGATAAAAGAATAAAAAGATTCATGAAGTAGAAGTTCACTAAGTGTTCATGCCATCATGTTTCCAATACTGACAACAATATTAGATCATACTGTCAATCCTATGACAGCTTGTTCAAGTAACAGTTCATTTCAGGAAAGGCTAACAACAACAATTCTCGACAGTAAACTTGGCGCCAATATGAAAAATGAAGACAATGAGTTTTACTGATAGCACCTTTTACGGAGAATGTTGACAAAATCTTTGGATGATAGTATATATGGACAATTCACAAATGATCGACATCATAGTCTGCACGAGCCATGGATACTGTCACGACAAGTGAAGCCAAATGTTGACAGTAAACTTTTAGTGAAGCCGACAGTCTGTTCCTAGTAGCGGGGTAAATGGTGAAAGCACAAGGAATAATTTTGACATCTCTATCTACACTGTCAAGTCTACTACTGCAACTTGGAAAGACAATTAAAAAGACAAAGTGTGCTCAAGGAGTCAAAGATCTCTGTAAATCTCATATGCACTTTATCTACAAGAGGAATAAAGCCAAAGTTGAATAAAAAAGTTATGGTTCTATTTTTAGCTTTATCCTAGAACAAGGGAAAAGTACATCTATAAGTGAGATGTGTTTTCTAGTATAAATAGACTCATCTCACAAGTACTTTTCCCTAAGGAGCTTAGATATACATTGTTAAAAACTTATAAGGGGTGAATATATAAGTTATAAAATTAAAAATTTTATCACCACTTTCTTTATGAACTGAATTTATGATTTGTGAGATTGATTGTTTGTATTTGAATGTGCAGAATATTAAAGTAAAGAACACAAACAATAAACTTTCAATCTAATGTTGTATTAGAATTGAAATGCTATAAATCTGAAATTCAAAATGAATTTCAACTTCTTGTTTTTGAGAGAAAACAATGAATTCTTAAATTCAAGATCTTCTACTTCTAATGAAACTTGGCATTCTCCTAAAATAGACAATATGTCTCATCTGCACATGTTTCACTGAACTTAGTTGTTAAAACTAGAAATAGATAAGTTTTATTTTACATTTGACACAACCTATTTATAGTTAAGACTTAAAAAATGACGGTCTTGTTTCTGCTTCAATATCTCTATCATTTTATCTTGTTTTCTCTGTAAACTTCCTTTGTAGACTTGCCAATATCATGTACAGGTTTGTCTGATCCTGAACATGACAATTGCCTCTGTTATTTGTCTATTGCTTCTATACATTTCCTTGAAAGCAGCTAAGTACATGTTGATGTAGCGAACTCTCTCAGCTTCTTTATTTCTCGACAAGTCACATTATAGATTACACGATATGATCCTTTGACACTTCACAATATCAGCTTTGTAGAATTCACAATATGAGCTATTCGAGACTTCTCGATACGTGCTTTGATGACTTCACGACATACATTTTAAAAGACTTCTCAATATGTTCCTTCTAGACTTCACGACATACTGTACAGAACACTTCACGATATTCACTTCGTTGTACTTCACGATACAAGGATTTGAGTGACTTCACGACATCTTCATTTAGACTTTGCTATAAAACTTGTTGAAACTTCACGATCAATTCATTACAGACTTCACGACATATTTAATTTATGGACTTCACAACATCTGCTTTAGACAAATTCTTCAATTTTTAAACTCCTTATTTATCCGGGCTTTATTGCTCCTGATCAATTTGACTTGAATTTCTATCAGAACTTTAATTTGAGAGCCATCATTTACATTTTAAATTACATCATGAGGAATCCTTCTAAACTGCAGATTACAATAAGACACTTAAGTCCAGAATTCATATACAAGTGAGTCTATAATTGTTTTTTACATCAAAAAAATGAACAACTTAATTTTGAAAATAAGATAGGCTTGTATAGACTCCCTTTAATTCAGACAACTACCACACATTACTGATACACTAATCAAATTAACTGCGTTCCACATACTCCCTTTACAGACACCCCTGGAATCCAACCAAATTCTATTACTTATTATCAGCTTAACTTCTTTTCATACACAGTAATACAGACACATAAATGCAGTGAACTGAGTTAAATACTTTTATTTAAAATCCTTAAAATATATTCAACAATATTTAATTTAAAGGAGAGATGAATGGTGATGAGAGGTGATTTTGGATTGGGGTAATGGGAGGATGGTGTAGTGGAAATGGGGTATTCAAAGTTTAGGGAGAGCAAACGGAGGAGGTTTGATAGGACAAAAAGTGTATCTATGTGTATACAAGTGTGAAATGCATTGGCAAATATGTATATGATAGGAAAAAAATACGCATTGTTTTGATGCATGTACAGAAAACTTGAAGAAGATATGTATCTGATAGAAAACAAATACGTATTGTTTTGATGCGTGTACAGAAAACTTCAAACAAGTATTCCCTTTATGGGGTTTCTCAATTACTTTCCTCATTTAAGTCCAACAGTTATATGTTTTCACTTAAACCTCCTGCTACTCTGTCTCCTGGTTAGCTGCTTTTCAGGGAACAGAAAAGAAGTTGCTTGGTTACGTTTTCCATTGAAGTGGATAGGCTGTTTATCAGAAGCACCCAATCTAGTCATTCACACTGATATTGCTTTCCCTTCTGATGCCTTGAATCACCCTATCACTCAATTCGACCACTATATGAACTTTTAAGAATAATATTCACTATTTTTTGTCTGGGAAGGCTTCAATCCCACCTCACATCAACAGTATGTTCGAGGGAAGCACCAATTTTTTTTCACATGCAAGTATTTGATTATTCATGGTGCTAGTCTGCGAGCAACTTTTTTAGAAGTTCCCCAAGTCACTACATATATTGTCGTTGGGACCCTCAAATTATTCTCAGAATTGAAATTCAACTTAGTCGGTGAGAAAGAATATCATCTTAAAGAGATAGTTACTTTCCTAGAGAAATCTGAAATTTTTTCTTTATAATCTCGCTAAAGTATATATTGACTGTTTTACTTGAAAAAACAAGCAAATTAAGTGTTGTTTCCAAGGATTTTCTAAAGTTCGTTTCAGGAATACTCTTGATCCCATATTTTTACAAATCATTGCAATATGAGCTAGAAGCACTGTGGTAATGGCGTTTAGGAGTTGATGCATGCCTTTGATTATCAATGTTTCCAGTTGGAAACCTTATCATATGACCATAATATTCGGCTATTACCGGGTAGCAATTGTTAGTTCAGCCATCACGATGAGGAGAGACTATATATCAGACACAATTATGAGTAACAAGCCTGCTGCTAGAATGGAACAACTTATTGACTGAGCGAGATGCAGAGACATAATGCTTCAAATAGAAAAAAATTCATGTCCATATAATAATTTCTGAAGCTACACTATCAAAGAACCCTAACTCAAACAATTTGAAACATTGATATGGAATTGTACAGCCTTAAACCAGAAAATGCGGATATCTACAGAATTGTCACAAGTAATCTATAGAATTATAAGTTCACTTCTCATGACCACGATAAAAAATCAGATAACTTCAAACCACAAGGCTGTTTCTGAAAGATAACGTACTAATTATTAGATCTATCAAAATTACTACCATTATATTGGCCGATACAAACCTGATAGGAATGAATCCTATCTTCTCCTCAATTATCATGACATTGTATGAACAAACCCCAACCCCTAAAGATATATGTATATATAGTGAAATCTCCTGCAACTTACAAGGCCATGACAGTTTTGTTTCTGACATCAGCAACCTAACAATTCTCGGTTTCAATGCATTACTAAGTAGAACAAATGTCATATTTCTTATCATTAAGCTCTTTCTATCTGCGTAAAAATTATTATAAAAAATTATAACACATTGTCTTACACAAATAATGCGATCAGTTTAAATCAAAAGAATGCAATTCAGAAAATAAAATATATCCACTCTTTGTATATTTTCCTCTCAATCGAACATATATACTACTAAACAAGAACCTTAAACAGAAAATCCGAACTACTGAAATAAAATCAGAGTAAAACTATGCCTAAAACCATCCGTATGACATATATATCCGTAATATATTATCTGTGTTTCCTGTGACGAAATTTTGAGTCCAACTCGTTCGATCAATTTTTTTTTGGTTCAGCATTATTCTTCTCAAGTCTCTTTCAGCAACACTTAAACTTTCATCTAATATTGGAGTTATAACGACACTCAACTTGTCCGTCCGATTGTCCCTAAACATCCATACTTTGACTACATCATTCATATTAACTAATTTATAATCTTTTGAAAATTGTTTCCACTCTTTTGTCAAAACATACATCTTATCAGCCCACAAATTAAACTTCATCCATTCGTACTTATTTCCATACGAATCGTAAGCAATAACTTCAATTCCATTCTTAACATTCTCACAACTTTTGTTCAATATTGGCAAAAATTCTTTTATCACAGAATCTTTTTTTAATGACAACCTATATTGATTGTCCTTCACATCACTGATTTCTAACTATATTTTGATAGGCCTGCTGCACTTTCCGATAAACGGTTCCAAATCAGGAACTGGTGGAAGCCATGGCTTGTGGCTCTTAATTGCATGCACCGGAGCTGCAAGCCTGCAACTCTGCTTTACTGAACGTATCGCTTCGTTACGTATTTGTTCCATATCTTGTGCTGTTTTTTGGTCTACTTCAACGTGCGTTAATGAAAGAAGCATTAGAGCAGCAACCCCCACTTCTCTATCTTCTACCATTGCAACAAAAAAATTAGCCAGTACTTGTGATCAATATTTGTTTCGAATATTTCTCACTATTTAACCTTTAGATTTTATATCCATCTCGAATATTTCTCCCTATGGGCATGTATATCTGGTAAGAAAAGACTTCTGTTTATTTTGAACTTCTTTCCTAACTTTATTAAATTTAAATATCTTTCCTAACTTCATCAAATTTAAATCATGATAAAAGTAAATAGCTAATTTACCAAAAATACTACCTTACGTGAAATTATTTACAATTTTATCAACTTCTGAAATTTTTTACAAAAATACTATTTTATTCTGAAAATATTTGCAAAAATAAGGAGGTTGCATTTTAGGTTGCATTTAATTTGAACTGTGTAACTAATTTAGGTTGTATTTTAAGTTTTATTTTAGCTTACATTTTAGGTTATAAATTAGGTTGCAAATATGGTTGCAAAGTTATAGAACGTATTTTCGCAAATATTTTCTAAAATTTGAGTTGCAAACATGGTTGCAAAGTTGCAAAACGTATTTTTACAAATATTTTTAAAAAATGATTGTATTTGTGCAAGAAAAAAATTAAAACTTGAGTATTTATGAAAAAATCAAGTAAATATACTTTTATGTTAAGACCTCTTAACAACAAAAATTAAACTTATCAAATTTTTGGAATAATATCAAACCTGAGATATGTTAGATACAAATGAACTTGCAATTTTGTAAAAGAAAAATTAATTTTCCACGATTTTTACACCTTACTTGAATGAACTTTATAAATTATATAAATTAACTTGTCTAATAAGCCGTGTTTCGGAGCGTCGTTATAGTATATTATTAAATTATTTTTTGAATTTAAAAATATTTAACAAATTAATAATTATAATATATAATAATTCATAAATTAGCCAAAAAATATTTATGATTCTAATCAAATAATAATTTCAAAATACAAATAATAAATGTATAATGTAATTCATAAATTATCAATTTACAATAATTTTAAGATTTATTTTTTTACCATTCGTCGCTAATAACAACCAAGTATCTCATAACATCTAAATAATCATCAATAAAATTATATGAAAATTAAAGCATATACTCTAAAATTTAGCATATGTAGATTTATAATATCTTGTTTTAATAAAATATCTGAGACTAAGCCTTTAATTATATCAGGATATCTAAACTCAAATTGATGTAACAGTATGTAATAATTCTTCTTCCAATTATATATAGAATTAACATGTTAAACTTATACGATAGTGGTCTATATCGGTCATTACTTGTGTTAGGAATCTACATGTAATTTGATGATAACATTAATCCTAGAATCATAGAAATTTTAATTGATGTAACTGATCAATTGATATGAAAGTTATAAATATCAAATGATCAGGAAACCATTTATCAGTTGAAGTGTTTATATTAATCAACTGATAATTTGGATTGTAGCATAGGTGTACTTAGTCTATTTCAATCGATAAGGTGTAAATCAATTGATTTTATGCTTATCAATTGATGTTAGAGTCGATTGATATAGGTCATCAACTGATGTATATATCTTAGACTGTCAAATTGTAATTATTTGAAGACAGGAAAATTATACAAGTGAAGGATGATCAGTTGATATTGAAGCATCAATGGATAGAAGATCAATTGAAAAAACCAAGTCAAGTATTGAAGACCATCAACTGATGTGAAGACCCATCGATTGATAGTATTTATCAATCGATATGTCATCAATTATCAATCGATGGATATAAAGATTAATCGAAGAAGAATATCAGTTGATGGATAAAATGGAGGATCAATTGATATGCTTAACAGCAAATTTATCAATTGATTGTGACAAAACACAAAGACAATCAGTTGAAGATCCAAAGGACAAAAGAACACGTATGGAAGACATTCTAGTATGGCTGTGAAGACTCAATCAGAAGCTGTCTTTCAAACCTTTTTCTAAAATGGAAAAAGGTAACAGGAAGGTAGGTAGAAGAAATCCTAAAATGGGAATTGTAAAAAGCAAACTTGTAATATATAAACAAGTGTGGAAGCATTGTTAGAATATAGACAAGTTAGACAATATCTTCTTAATCAACTGATCAGCTGTTGAGCACTCTGTAAGATCAGTTGATTCATTTTCTAACATTGTAAAAACGAAGCTAGGTTTTCTCTAACTTAGGAACATTGAGCAAAAATATATATATTGATGGAAACACCAATCCATCAATAATTTTAAATCTCTCTTTCATATTGTATTTTCAGTTTAAATTGTTCAAACTTATTCTCTCTTATTTTAGTTCATCAAACAACAAATGTTAAAAGAAGCAAAAAGTTTTAATATTTATATTCAACCCCCCCTTCTACAAATATTGACTTAGTTCTAGAGAATAACAATTGGTATCAGAGCAGGCTTTCAACATACAGAAAGTTTAAAGATCAAGAACAGTCAATATGGGTCAGAAAGATTCAGGTGTGAAGATTCCAGTTTTAGAGAAAGATGAATATTTTCCATGGAAAGTTAAAATGCACCTGCATCTACTTTCTCTTGATCCTTCCTATGTTAACTGCATAAAAAAGGGTCCTCATGTTCCCATGAAGATAGTCACAGGTGTAAACCCTGATGGAACTCCTGCACTTGACAAACTTGTTCCAAAACTCATCACTGAGTTCACAAAAGAGGATGAAAAGGAAGTGCTTAAAGACAAGAAGGCCATAAACATTTTGTTTAATGGTCTAGACAAAGAGATGTTTGATAATGTGATAAACTGTACTTCATCAAAAGAAGTATGGGATACTCTTTAAACACTATGTGAAGGAACTGAGCAAGTAAGGAAAAACAAGATGCAACTCCTGATTCAAAAATATGAATCATTTCATTTCAAGAGTGGAGAATCTATCAATGATACCTATAGCAGATTTCATAAGTTGCTAAATGGACTAAAGTTATATGGTAGGGTTTATGAAACTGAGGATACAAATTTAAAATTTCTTAGATCTCTTCCAAAAGAATGGAAACCAATGACTGTTTCCATTAGACAATCTCAGGACTTCAAGGATTATACTATTGAGAAACTTTATGGTATTCTCAAGACATATGAGTTGGAAATCCAACAAGATGAGGAGATTGAGAAGAGTCAGAGAAAGGAGAAAACTGTGGCTTTGATAGTCAAGGGAAGTGAAGAGAAAAAGGAAAGTGGTTGTGTAGAAGATTCTATCATGGTGGCTAGTGATGCTGTTGAAGAATCATTCAAGGTAAAAGGAAAGGGCAAATGTGAAGACAATGAAACATGCTCTCAGGATGATTTGGATGAGATTGATAAGCATCTTGCATTTTTGTCAAGAAAGTTTTCAAAGCTAAAATTCAACTAGAACCCTAATGCTTAAAGGCCTGGATCCCAGTTTAGAAATAATAATCAAAACAAAAACTTGGTTGATAGATCAAAATTCAAATGCTTTAACTGTGGATTGGCTGGTCATTTCTCAAACGAGTGCAGAAAGCCAAAGCAAGAAAATGCAAAGTCATATGATGGCATTGATTATAAAAAGAAATACTTTGACCTTTTGAAACAAAAAAAAAGGCTTTTGTTACTGGGGAGAAGGACTGGGCTGCTGAGGATAGTGATTCTGAAGAATTCATCAATCTAGCTCTAATGGCCAACCATGAAGATGAAGAAGCTAGTTCATCATCAAATCAGGTACTAGCTACCAACTTTTTTGAGCTAACAACTGATGAATGCAATAGTACTATTAATGAAATGTCTAATGAATTGTACAATTTGCATGTCACATTAAAATCTCTAAACAAAGAAAACCTCAAGTTGAAGAAGACCATTGATGCCTTAACTGAGAGGAATATCTTTCTTGAAAATGAACTTGTTTGTTTAGATAGATTTAAGCAGGAAAGTAAGGATGCTAGAGATGAACTAGTGAATAGTTTGAAAAGAGAAGAATTGTTAAAAGAACAATTGGCTGAAGAAATTGAAACCATTAACAAATGGAATAGATCTGCTAAAACTGCCAAGAAAATTATTGATGTTCAGGGTTTAGATATCTTAGGAGAATTCCCTAAATCAATTGGCAAGCCGTTGGTAAATCCCTCAATGGATAAAGATCAATCGACTGTTAATCCTCTATCAATTGATGAGGATTATCAATCGATTGATGTTGAATTAACTGATAAACATCAATCGACTGCTAATCCTCTATCGATCGATGAGGATTATCAATCGATTGATGCTAAATCAATTAATAAGCATCCATTGACAAGTAAACAATCAATGGCTAACAAGAAAAACAAATTTAGCACCCCTATCAAGTTTGTTAAGGAAACCAAAAATCAAGTTGAGGCAAAGGTTGAGAAGGTCAACATAGGCAGCTTATCCAAGAAACAATTAAAAGAAAAATTAGAAAAGATAACACCTGTGGAAATCATCCAACCTAAGTCTGAGAAAAAGAAAAAGAATAGGAATGGAAAAGTGGACATAAATAAGCACAACAATTATACTCCTGATATGTATGCACCTAGAAAAGTGTGTGCTAAATGTGGCAGTGTAAATCATTTGTCTATGCAATGCAAGAAAGAAAAGAACTCAACATCTTTAAATGATTTAAATGCACATTCCATGTCTACAAATGCTATGCTTTCCAATCCTATGCTCATGAATGGCATGTCTTCTAATTTAGTTGCACTACATGTTCAAATACCATATGCACAGTTTCCATACATGTACAATCCTTTCTTTGCATATGCTAATATGAACATGACTGGTATGCCTTGGAAAATGCCTAATGTAGATAATAATTTGCATGGAAATTTTACCATGAATTCCAAGATGTCTGAGCCCCAAAAGCCAACTCCAAGAGTTAAAGTGGATTTAAATTCACCAAAACAAAAGGAACCAAAGTTGGCAACCAAGGCTCAGGCTGCAACTAATAAGAAAGGACCCAAGACAACTTGGGTACCAAAAGCAACTTGATTGTTTTAAATGTGTGCAGGGAAACAGGAGAAATCTCTGGTATCTGGATAGTGGATGTTCTAGGCACATGATTGGAGATTTGTCCCTGCTCACAAAGTTTGTGGAAAAGGCTGGCCCAGGAGTTACTTTTGGAGATAACATCAAAGGTTTTACTCTTGGATATGGCTCAATTGCAAAAGACAATGTTATCATTGAACCTGTAGCACTAGTTGATGGATTGAAGCATAATTTACTCAGTATTAGTCAGCTGTGTGATAATGGAAATGGTGTGTGGTTTACAACTGGATCATGCATCATTGCCACCAAGGAAACTGGTGAAATTCTATTAACTGGTGAAAGAAAAGGAAATGTCTATGTGATTGATTTTCTCTCTGTAAAGGCAAATTCAATGACATGCCTACTCAGTAAAGCCAATACAGATGAAAGTTGGATTTGGCACAAGAAGCTAGCCCATTTGAATTTCAAAGCCATGAATTAATTTGTTAAAAGAATCTGGTTAGAGGCATTCCACAAATGGAGTTCACCAAGGATGGACTTTGTGATGCCTGTCAAAAGGGAAAATAAAGGAAAGCATCTTTCAAGTCAAAATTTGAATCATCAATTGATGAGCCTTTGGAGTTATTGCACATGGACTTATTTGGTCCAGTCAATATCATATCAATTGCCAAAAAGAAATATGCATTAGTCATTATGGATGACTTCATAAGATTCTCATGTGTACATTTCTTACACTCTAAGGATGAGGCAAGCAAATTAATTATCAATCATGTGAAGAATGTTGACAATGGCACTGAATGGAAGGTCAAGAAAATTAGAAGTGATAATGGTAATGAATTCAAGAATGCCACAATGAAAGAATTCTGTGAAGAAAAGGTATTACTCATCATTTCTCTACACCAAGGACTCCACAGAAAAAATGGAGTAGTTGAAAGGAAAAATAGGACCTTAATTGAAGCTGCTAGAACTATGTTAGAAGAAGCAAAACTTCCTACATATTTCTGGGCAGAAGCAATTAATACTGCTTGCTACATCCAAAATATTTCTATTGTTAATCAAATTCAGGGCAAAACACCATATCAGTTGATGAAGAATGACAAGAAGCCAACAGTTAACTTCCTCCATGTCTTTGGCTGAAATGCTTTATACTGAGAAATCAAGGTGAAAATCTAGGAAAATTTGAAGCCAAGGCTGATGAAGCTATATTTGTTGGATATGGAATAACAACCAAAGCTTATAGAGTCTACAACCTTAGATTGCACATTGTTATGGAATCTATGCATGTAGTCTTTGATGATAGGAAGATTCAAGGGTTGTTTGATGAAGGATTTCATGACCTATTGCATTTTGAAAATGAATCTACAAGCAATAATGAAGATAGTGATGAGGATGTGGAAATTTCAAAAATTCAAGTTCCTAGAAGCTCCCCATCAATTGATGTTAACGAATCAACAGATAACTTATCAGTTGATAATCATCAATCAACTAATAATACATCAATTGATAATCATTCGATGGATAACAACTCTTCTCAACAATCTTTAAGAAGAGTGTCCATCTTAGGGGGAGGGTTCTCAAATAACCAATCACATCATAGTGATCTTAACAATACCAATGATCATGAAGCATCATCTTCAAGGTCAACTTTACCATCACAGAGGAAATGGACAAAAAGTCATCCCTTTGAATTAATTATTGGAGATGCAAATGATGGTGTCAAAACTAGAAGTGCAACTCAAAATGAATGCTTGTATAGTAGCTTCCTATCTCAAGAAGAACCAAAAAGGATTGAAGAAGCCTTGAATGATCCTGATTGGATAATTTCTATGCAAGAGGAGTTGAATCAATTTGAAAGAAACAAGGTATGGAAGTGTTAGTATTGGTGTCCTAGAGACAATACTTTATGATAAACAATAAAGGATTATGTTTACTTGATCATTTAATTAATATTTATTATGTCTTTATTTACTGCGTTATAAATTGAAAGCATAATAAATGTCCTTGGAATATTAATGCGAATTATATATCTTTAAGTATGTGACTTAAAAATGAGATTATTTGAACAGTATTATATTCCTAAAGGTCCCTAGTCGAGTATTATTAATTAAGGACAATAATAATGCAATAAGACTAGCATGTTTGTTGACTGAAGACCACATCTCATTGGTCATAAGTATGGTGATACTAAAGTCAAGAACATAAGTGCATGTCTCAATGCATGGCACTGGACAGACCCGCTGTGAGAATCTACATGTTAATAAGTGTCATAAGAAATACTCACTGTGATAATGATGTAATGATCCTTTGACTTGAAATCATTATATTTCTATACGAGAATTAATATACTTTGATTACACTCAAAGTTACCTTTAATCGGGTAATGATAAAGGTGGACATTGGGTATGCTATGAATCGTATGAGAAATATGAATGATAGATATAGGATTTAACCCTCCTATCTTAGGAGTGATATTATTGGTCTCTTGATTGAGTGAGACTATAAAATGCATGGCCATGCTCAAATGTTGATTTGATTAATAGTCTACTCATTGATCAAGGAAACCCAGATTAAACGTTGAAGAGGATGACACAATACATGCCTCGAGTTTGATCTATAATATAAGGTTAAAGAGATTATATTACATTGTACATTATTCACGAAATGTTTAATTGAATCACCAATTATTATTATTACTTGGGTAGCAATGATGTATTACTAGATGCCGCTCATTGTTTATAATTTTATTATTAGAAAATAAAATTATTGCCAACGTAATAATAACCTAAAGGGTCACACACAAAGAACGTTTAAACGGAGTGTTATTTAAATTATGAATTTAAATAATGTTATTATTATTATTAAATCGAATTTATTTATTTAATTAATTAAGTAAGACTTGATTAATTATATATACATATTAGAATTCGAATTTAATAATAATATAAATCCAAAATCTGAATGGATTTTAAAAGGTCCAATCAGATTAGGATTTTGGCCCAAGTCCCTCTCTCCCCTATATATACATAAGGATGTATAGTTTAGGGTAAGGTTTTTATAATTTCGTTTTTAATAAAACCCTAGCAGTTTTACGTTTTGAGAGGCTAGAAAAGAGATAGACAAAGAGGCAGAAACAGGCTAGTACCTAACTCCGGTGATCGTTAGACGATACGACGTTCGTGTGGATACCATTAGAGAGCAGTTCTTGAAGAAGGGGCTGTTGTGATTCATCGCTTCTGGACCTCTATTATGTACCTCTATAATCATCCATAGGAAAGCTTTAATAAGGTACACATCTTATTCTCCATAATCATCTGCCAATTATACACGGATCCTGCGTTTGGGATTCGTTTTTTTTCGTATTTAGCATAATTCCGCTGCGTATATATGCCCGAATCCCAACAGGAAGCTGGTACCCAAACCAAAGAACATGTTGGAGATTACGAAGCTGTATAAATAGTAATCGTGATAACTCAACACTAGAACAGGACAAGTAAATAATACTACGCTTACACAGAAATCAGCAAGACATGAAGACAGGGCAGATACAGCGAATCAAGACATTAGAAGAAGTTTTGGAGTCTACTACAAGTCACTGAAAGAAGTTCATTTATATGTTCATGCCTCAGTGAAGAACAATGTTTAAAGACTTTCAGGGTTTCAGAAGTGTTGAAGATTCAGTATAGCAGTGCCACTAAAAGATTTCAGTGTAACAGCATTGATTGAAGATAGACAGTGTTTGAAGCATAAGAATCCAGAAAGGTGAAGACAAAGGTTACAGAAGACAGCTACAGTCTTGAAGTTATACTCACTGACAATCAATGAAGAACAGAGAATGAAGTATTCAAGATTGTGGTAGTAATGAAGATGTTGTCGAAGTACCAGAAAAGATTCCAGTGAAGTTACAGTGTTTATCAACAGTCAGTGTTTGAAGCAATGCAACAGTCCTAGCTTACTCAGCTGAAACAGAAAAGAAATCAAGGGAATTCAATTCAGTGTTAGTCGTTTGTGAACCAGACCAGTGCACTAAGCGTCAGCACAACAAGAAGAGAATTACCTTGATTAATCATAAGAAAATCAGTTGATCAAGCCAAGCCAAAGGAGTGAAACCAAGTGGTAATTACTTCAAGAATTCAAGAAATATGCTAAGGCAAGTATTACTGAATTTGGTGGCATTAATACTCTTGAAGCAATGGAGAGGCGCAGCTTATATTCCAAGGCGCAAGAAAAAGACTAAGGGAAAGTTAAGTGGCGCCTACACAGTGCATTGAGAGTGTAGGCGCAACTAATCAACCTAGGCGCAGGAAATAAGTTGGACTTAGAATCTATCTCATATGTGGCGCCTATACAGTGTGTTAAGAGTATAGGCGCAACATAAGTTTTCCCAGGCGCAACAAAAGTTTAAGTACAAGTTGAGTGGCGCCTATACAAGGAAGTAAGAGTATAGGCGCAACAAACCTTGACAAGAGGCACAGAAAAACAAGGGAAAACATTCTAAGGCACAAGTGGCGCCAACACAGTGCGACAGGAGTAGAGGCGCAACTCAACTGCCCTGAAGCTTCTAAGTCAAATACAGTATGTGAGTGGCGCCTACACAGTGCAACAACAGTGTAGGCGCAACACACATACTAGGCGCAACAGGCAGTTGAAATTACTAAGGCATGAGTGGCGCCTATACAGGGAAACCACTGTATAGGCGCAACTCACATGAAGGAGGCGAACTCAAGCATACAGGCGCAACATGACTTCAAGTGGCGCCTACACACCATAGTCACTCTACAGGCGCAACTCAGGACTTAAGCAATTGTGGAGCAAATCAATTCTATTGATTTGAAATGTCTACACTATATTAAATAATATGAATTATTCATTTTGTTTAATATGGTTGGTGGAGACACAGCCAACCAAAAAGTGAGAGAGACAGTGAGATATTTCGAAGCCGTAGAAGAAGAAGTCACCATGATAAATCTATACCTTCTTCACTGGGTTTTACAATCTAGCCGGTTAATCATGTCACAAATACTTAGGGCTATTGTAAAACACTCACTGTGAGTTTGATTCCAGTTACTACTAAATACTGTCAAACATTGTAATAGGGATTAAGCTCATTCTCTCTGTAGCAGCAAAGAACCCAGTTCTTTGGTAGCCGGTTATTAATTTAACTGGGTGTAGCAACCTCAGGGATTAATACGAAAGTACTATTCCCCGAAACCTGTCTCGCATAAATTACTTGCTAATTTTCTAAATCTATATTGTTCATTCTTAAACACAGAAAATTAGTAAGCCAGCCTCCTAAACACCTAAACACTCCTGAACACGAACCCACTAACCGAACTCTAAATTATATATCCGCAAAAGATTCGAAAGAATTTTTTAATTTAGTGAGTATCGTATTCAACCCCCCCTTCTACGATACTTTCGGGACCTAACAATTGGTATCAGAGCAGACTGATTGAAGTTACAAATCAAGATCCGTATCTCAGTGAAGCTCACCGTGCCGAAGCTGTGTGGACTCAGAATGAAGGCCGTGTTAAATAAATTTAATTTTAAAACTTTTTAAATAAAATTTATTTTATAAACTTTTATAAAATTTATTTTGTAAACTTTTATTAGTTTATGTTATAAATTTTAATTAGTTTATTTTATAAATTTTAGATAAAATTTATTTTATAAACTTTTATAAAATTTGTTTAACAGACTTTTATTAGTTGATATTATAAATTTTAATTAGTTCACTCTATAAATTTTAAATTAGAATTTATTTGATAAACTTCCATAAAATTTATTTTATAAACTTTTATTAGTTTATGGTTTAAATTTTAATTAGTTTATCTCATAAATTTTAAATAAAATTTATTTTGTAAACTCTTATAAAATTTATCTTATAAACTTTTATTAGTTTGATTTATAAATTTTAATTAGTTTATCTCATGAATTTTAGATAAAATTTATTTTATGAACTCTTATGAAATTTATCTTATAAACTTTTAATAAGTTTGTGTTGTAAATTTTAATCAGTTTATTTTATAAATTTTAAATATTAAAGTTTATCATTTAAATTTATTAAACATTATACGGCTCAACTCTCAAAGGTAGCAGCTAGACGCGGTTACTAATTTGAAGGTGGTCAAGTTAGTAGATGAAGATTTTTCTGGGTTTTTGAAGACAACAGAGATTGACTGAAGGTTATCCAATGAAGATTATTCTGGAACAGACTGAAGAAATAGTGGTTTTAATTTCCTCAGAGGTCTACTCAAAAGGATCCCACTAATATTTTGGAAGCTGCAAAAGAAGAAGTTAATTTGGGTACAGTTTTGGTTAATTCAAGTTGATGTTTTTGAATGAAGAATCTTGGAGGTTAAAAGTTGTGAAGGAGAACAGACTGGACTACCTGGCATCTCTGTGCAAGCGTTAAAGTTTTCTTTCTACAGGGAGGTTACAGGAAGTTCGTGCTAACACTGCAGATCATCTGGTAAACAAGGTTACAGCCATAGGGAATCTAAGGATACAACCACATTATCTTTAGATGAACTATTTGTGTGCTGAAGGCCTATGAACTAGAACAAGAGCTGTAGAAGATAATATTTGGTAAAGCAGATTGTTAGCATATCCACTGTATTTGTGACCCAGGAACCAAATTTGATTGAAGTCAAGGTTAAGAACCTCTGAACAGAAACGAATTGATCCTAGAAGCTGAATTGAAGATGTTGTGCTCGAGGTAGTGGTCAAGGTGTTATAAGTGAATCTTACACTTTGGAATAACTTGAGAACTGGACTGCAAGTCAAGCCTGCAGGGCAAATGGAAGTTCAGTGACATCAGATTCAGACGGAATCACAATTCTAAATCTAAGGTCTTTACCTATAGATTCCATGAAGGAGATTTTCAAGATCAGTTCAAGAGGCGGTTGCAAGACAGGGATGGTTGATTATAAAAGACAAGATCAGGGGTTTGCTACACAGTTTGAAGAAGCTTGTACAAGCAAATGATGACAGACACTATGTTGGGTTGAAGCAGGAATATCAAGCATTAGTGAGGATGCAGCAAGGGAAAGCACTTGTTGATGAAGTTAAATGCAAAGCTGATTCTATCAGTGACAGTGATGAACCAAATGGATATCTGGCATCAATGACCAACACTGGAGATGAATCACTATGCACTTCACAGGTACACATTCTAACTAGTATACGTTTATCTAATTCAGAACGGTATGATGATTAGGTATTGAAATGTATTATATTCATGACAGCATGTTAGCATCTTAGGACTTAAATGCTTAATTGATTGCTAAGAATAAGATTGCATGCTAGGATTCATGAGTTTAATCAGTACATTTCATACTTGATTTTATTTACAGTAAAATGAATATCCAGAATTAGATAGGGTGTTCTAGACAGTTAAGTGTATCCCTGAACATTTGCTGGAACTTGAGTTAAATCTTATGTGATTTAATACCTCTGCTAATGTTGTGAAAATTGCTAATAGACAAACAAGTCATAGATCATATATTTAATATTTGCTTCTGTGAATGACTTGTTAAGTGTATGTGGAATTTGATATTGCTCATAATGTCTTATTCAAATATTCTGCATATTCTTGAATTGTTTATGTGCTTATTTTCATATGATATGCTCTCACTCACATAGTTGCACTTAAATGCTATATCAGATCATGTATTGCTTGTTAAGGATAAATGGTTAAAAGATGGTAGAATTATCTAAGTAGTCAGTAAGTCATGTAGATTCAAAGAAAAATCTAAAACTGACTTAGATAATTAGAGATAGTTAAAAATGTTAGACAACGACAGAATGGATATTAAAGAATTAGTAATTTAATTGTTAGTTCTTCTATCCATGTGCATTTAAAAAATTAAGTATTGAATTTTCTCATATGCATATTGAAGCTGTTGTTACTATTGAAAATATCTCTAACCCATCTGGACTCAATTTAAATTGAGTACCAAGAAGCTTAATCATTTGTGATTGCAGAGTAGGTAACTAAAGTTAAAAGTTATGTGACTTCGTGACATTTATTGTTCGAGGCATATGATGAAGATTAAAGCTCTACTATCACAATTGATTGAGAAGGCCTCCCCGATGGTAACCTTTGGAGATGACAGCAAAAGATGTACAAGGGATATGACTATCATGTTTTAAGAACTGTCATCAGTGGAAGCATCTTTCTTGTTGAAAGAGTTAAGCACTTTTTAAAGGGCACTAGGGAATTCTTCGTCAAGGGTTTTCTGGAGAAGTGTTTGATCTCAAGCAAGAAGGTTGGAAGCTCGCTCAACTGAGAGTGAGGAAGTTTGTTCGTAGCTGACATGGAATTTGGATGCAAAGGTGAAGTCAACTTTTCAGTAAAGCTTCATCAATGAAGAGTTAGCTATGGCAAATGAAGCTCTCTTACTTGTTAGTCAGCAAGGCAATGGATTCTTTGATTAAGATGAAATTGGTGAGAGGACTGCTTCATATGGAATTCTATCCAGAAGGAAATTTTGAAGTATGTCACATAGGGAAGTCAATGAAAACATCACACTGAAGAAAAGTCATATGCTTAGTGGTGATTGAAATTGATAACCCTAATAACAAATTGGTGATGTTCGTGCATTTAACAGACAAAATGTCACAAATGGTGATTGATCAAATAAGGAAGATCAAGTTGGAAACAATTGGTAAGCTGTGAGAACTTTGAAGTCAGATATTGGAACTACATTTCGCGAGTGAAGTTCTAAATGAAGTCTGCACTGAAAAGGTATTTGGAAGCCGAAGCAATTAACACAGCATGCTGTTTTATTCAACAAGATGGTGAAAAGACATCATTTGAGTTAATGGCCAACCAGAAGCAAACACTGAAGCTCTTTCGTGTGTTTGGAGGGAATTGATTTTTAATGAAGATTTATTTGAGTAACTTGACAAGAAGTTAGGGCTCATGGAACAATTCTCCTCGGCTACTCAGAAGTGATTAAAAGTCTGAATGTAATGAATATCTACACCAAGCTCCCAAGCATTCAAGTGAACGACTATTCTGAATCTTTGAGAAATTCAGATACTGATGTAGAAGCTGAGGTTGCAGAAGGAATCAATGACAACGATGATGATTCAGATCCTTAGTGGAAATGGTAATAAATCTACACAACTCGTGGACTTTAACAGAATCTACTCAACAAGGTGAAGGATCTTCAACACATCCTAGCAGCAACTCAGGGGGAGCAAATAAAAGAAGGATCTACTAGTCATGCTCAACAATGAAGATCAAAGGATTTCATTAAGAACATTTCTGCCAAGACAAAAGATTTGAAGTCAAATTCTATCCTGGAGTCTCGTTCTTAGTGATCCGGATTCTTGTGTAAAGGCTAGAAGTGCTAATCAAGATGAACATATATTCTTCGGAACCTAACAGTTGGGAAAGAGCAATTGTCAACATCTAACAATTGGTATCACCCATCAATTGGTATCCCAAAGAATACTAAAGAAGCACAGATTGATCCAGATTGGGTGATTGCAATGCAAAATGATCTCAATCAGTTAGAAGGCAGAAAACAATGAAGCTGGAACCCAGACCACACACCACTAAAGTCGAAGCTGAAACTGGTACAGTAGGGGTTCACAGAAACTGGATGACTATTGGCATTGTTATGAGGGGCAAAGCCAAACTGGTTGCTACAGGACTTTAAAGCAGAAGGTATCGACGATGATGGAAACAGAATCTTCGGGACTTTCAAGATCAAGCAGTAAGCGCCAGTGACGAGACTTGATCCTTTGGGACTCTTCAATGGGGACCTAACAATTGATCCTCCGGAACCCTAACTTTAGGCCTGAACAAGTTGAAGACCTAATAATAGGACATCCCTAGCACATGTGGAGCATTCAAGCATGAAGATCTATGAGATGAATGTGAACAAGTGCTCTCCTGAATGGTGAGCTAGAAGATGAAGTTGCAGATCCATTACAATTTGTATTTGATTCTCTTCTCAGGCCTTGCTATGACGGAGGTAAGGACTCAAGCAAAACGTCAAGGACATGGTATGACTCTCTAACTGTTAATTACTTAAAAGTGATTTTACATTTGAGTTGTTATGCATATCTCTCTAGAAATGCTAGGCACGCACAATGTCATATATATGTGCAAGTATACCTTAATTCTCGATATGCCTATGTGCAAGTTTCCAAGTGGATACTAGAGAATCTTATCTTATAGCTAAGTTATGAATTGTCAGATATCTTAGGGGATCATCAATTCTTGGAATCTGGGACCCTTAAGATAATAGGTTTAACCTAATTGGCTATATAGATATAGTTAATGCAGGTTGTAAGAAAGACAGGGAAGTCATTCCTAGAAGCTGTCAATTTCCAGCAACTCTGTTGAAGCTCTTGACACCACTGAAGGAACAAGCGCATGGACACCAGGTATCATTTCTTTTGAGGTGTCCTTAGTCGAATAACTTGCAGATTTTTGCTAAATAACTTGATGAATTTATTTTATCTAAGTTGGTTAGTAAACTTGGGATATTTTGTAATGCATATTTGTTGAAAATCCCATCTGCAAGGAATTCTCAAATGAGTTCACAAGTATTACTTTTTCCCGATTCAAAGGACTTGTGAATTTATTTGAAATCCAGATCCTCATACTTTTTGCTATTAATTTAATTATCATGCTTACATTGTAATATGCATGAGTGGTAGTTAAATTACTTAGCATAAGTAAGAAGCATAATTATTTGTATGTTTTAAATATTTGATGAGTATTAGTCAATGATATCTTGCTTAATTGCTCTGATATTTTGCTCTGATATTCTTAAATATTTTATTATAAATAATTGTGATACTTTTGATATTAGTGACGGTATTTAGAATTTCTGTTCTAAATAATCAATGCAAATTTCAAAACTCACTAATATTGAAAGATGAAGTATTTTCTAAAGTTATGTGTACAAAATTCTCAATGTTTTATATATTTAGAAAATATTTCTAAAAATAAGTTTGGTTGCGAGGAGTTGCAATTAGGATCACAAGTATTACTTTTTCTCTATTTAAAGGACTTGTGAATTTCTTTTCAACTATTTCCTCGAGCTTACGTATATCAATTAATAATTGTTATGAGCATGCTTACAATGTGCAAAGTGACAATTATTAGATATGGCGTAGGAAGTTAGATGCTAATATTCAATCTAATGAATATTTTAGTATTTAGCGAATTTATTTTATCTTATTGAAATTATGGATTGAAGCAATTCAATGATTATTAGTTTCATAATTTTGATTTGATAAAATAACAGAAGCATAGTTTCTTGCATTCGTGCACTTAACTGTGATATTTTTAATATTAGTGATAATACAACTTAATGTTTATTTAAAATCACTAATAATAAAAATATATTACAATGCTTATTGTTCTGCTGAATGATTGCCATGTTTAGTTGATATATATTCATGTGATTGGCAATTACTTAGTATAGCATAAGTATTTAATTTATTTTGATTTATTTAAATCATGATGATATAAAACAATTCAGTGAAATATCTGTTCCATGATTTAAGTAAATTAAAATAAATTCGCAGCATAATTATTCGTAGTATAAATATTCTCTTTTATTACTTTGTGATAATTGAATAATATTTTATTACAAAATAATTGTGATATATTGATACTAATGGTTTTACTCAGTTTTTATTCTTAGCAACAATTGGTATCAATATATTTAGTTTTCTTTCTTTAACTGGTTTACGATCCTGAATGTATTTAAAAGAAATTTTTGTCTATTTCTTTTTCAAAATGTTTTATTCAAAGATACATTCATTTTTTCTATCAGTTTTAGTTAAGAAAACTTAAGAATTATTTTTCAAAACTTCTCTTTTGAAAAACTTTTCTTAAGGATAATCTTTCTTTTATCTCGAAATTTTATCCTCTCCCAAAAGCTTGTTTTAAATGTTTTATCTAACAAAGATTTTTCTCTCTTTTTGAAAATTTGTTTTAACTTCGAGCTATCAATCACTTGTAAAATTATTTGTTTTTAAATACTTGTTTCAATGTATGTTTCACATTGATTCATAGTACCAAAACAGTGATTGTTGCTTTGAAGGCCTAGTACTGTAATGTTAAGCATTCATCCAACCCCAATTGTCATGTTTTTATTTAAAGTCGAGGATACTATCAGGCAGACGAAAATGATGTAAATCATAATTGCATTATGAGTTGGAAAATCATTGTCCTCTATCTGATAAGGATGTTTTGCAAAACTGTTTTCAAAACATACAGTGCTTAGGTTTAAAGGAAAAGAGTCATTTTATTGAGATAAAATTTGGTAAGAGAGTTGAATTTCTTCTTTGGTGTAAATTCCCGCGTTTTATTATGGGAAGTTTGCCTTAAAAGAAATTCATAAGGAATAGAATTTTTCTCTGATACTCCCGCGTTTTATTATGGGATAAGTATCTTAAAGAAAATTTTTATTGGTGTCATGCTCTTAAATGATAAATTTTTCGATCTGACAAAACTCTTTTACTAAAAGTGATTTAATGCAATCCATTACCATTCCTTCTTATATTTCTCTTTCTTATCGAGATGAAAAATATGTTTTGGAATGTTAAAGCGATTATTTCTTTTTATCTTTTTTTAAATGACTTTATCCGTTTAGCCCCCAATGGCTACAGAAGCTGGCCAGGAGGTTGAAAACCCATCAATCTCTTACCCAGGCCTTAATAACAAACACTGATTCATCCACTTCTATATATTAACCCTTGGAGATATAAGGAACTTATGTTAGTTAGAGGTTGATAAGGGAGGAACTGCACTAGATGCAGCAAATAAGGATGTAGTCAGAAGTGCACCCACAGCTCTACCTCCAGCGAAGTAAAGAAGTATATAAACTGAGGTATCTGTAAGCTCATATGTATCTTCTCAAAAAGATGCAGAGCTGAAAAGGCAATAAAATTGTCTCTGGAATCATTCTCTCAACAGGGTGAGTCCATTGAAATTCGCTCGTCAGCCAGAGCAACTTGTAATGAGTCAAGCACACCACCGGCGCCCACGCTGATGGTAAGCCTAAACAGATATATTTTAGGGACACATTGCAAGACGTGCACAGTGTCAAGTATAGGCATGTTAACAAAACACCCGTCATAGGGTTACGAGGGAAACGTAGGCTCTAATTTGCCATTCATTACATTGTCTACTACGTCACCCCTCCTGGAAGGAACATTTCCAGATCCTGAAAAGGAATGTCCACCTCCCGTTTACGGAGAAGGTGTGAGGAAACTCCTTGATAGAACAAGGCAGGATTCTCAAAAAGATTTTAAAATCTTGGGATAACCCATCTCAAAGAGGTGAGGCTCCACTAGACAGTGATTTAGCAATTGCTATTGAGTCTGGTGCTGAGACAGTGCTTATGCATGAAAGATCAAGAACACCTCTACGAGGCAATTCCCCACTTGATAGTGATTCAGTTCATTCTGATGAATCAGGTGTTGGGAATGCATGAATTGACGGATTTCACTTGCAAGTACAGAAGGCTAGATTTGGAATGCAGAGTGAAAGTGAGAGAGAGAAACACTTGAGTGAAAGTGAGGGAGAGATACACTTGAGTGAGAGATAGGGAGAGAAAGAGTGAAACACTTCTAAGTACTCAACACTTAAGTGTAAACACCAACAGAACGTAGTAGAAGTGAGGAAACCACAAGCCAAACACTTACCCTTGCTACTTGCTACTTCTGAAAGAAAAGTTACTATATTTTTTTCCGATCAACGTCAGACGAGAACCTTCTTTGGAAGACAAACTATTCAAAAGTGGACCTATCAATTTAGTGCTATCTTTAAAAGTGGGCCATTGGAGGATTCCTCAACTAAGGGGGAGAATTTATAGGGAGAAAAATGTGAAGTTAATAAGTCTTATCTTCGTATCCTTCGGAAGAGTTAAGAGGTAATCTCCTAAAGGGGTTCGTATCATGGACTCTTAAGGTAAGTTCCTGGATCCTGGAGATCCTTGGGAAAAGGGGTTCGTATCCTTGGGAGAAGTTAATAGCCTTAGGGGGAGATTTTAGACAAGAAAAGGAAAATCTTATCTTCTGATCCTGAGGGGAAACAACATATATATGGGAGAATCAAGAAGCTGTATTCTATAGTTGGAAGAACAAAAATGACTATTCCATTGATTTTCTAAAGGGAGAAGAAGAATAAGAAGGAGAATCACATTCGTAGGGGGAGAACATCATTTGAGCTATGTTCAGTTTTGATTGAAGACATACCTAGGAATAATGATTCTTATGAAGCTCTGTTCGGGATAAGTTCTTTAAGTTCACACTATAAAGGATTTTGAAACGGAGAAAGCTCAAACAGACAGAAATGAAGATGATACACCTTGAATATCAGTTCAGTGTCAGAGGAACAAGCATCTTTCATTTCAGTTACAGAAGAAATCTGGAAATGCATTATCTGATCCAGAAAAACCAGTAGCATTATTTACAAGTCTCGGACGATTACTTTTTCTAGTTGTTAGTTGAGTTATCCTCCCTAGGTGATTTTTTTGCTAAGGTTTAACAATCAAATAGGGGGAGATTGTTGGAGATTACGAAGCTGTATAAATAGTAATCGTGATAACTCAACACTATAACAGGACAAGTAAATAATACTACGCTTACACGGAAATCAGCAAGACATGAAGACAGGGCAGATACAGCGAATCAAGACATTAGAAGAAGTTTTGGAGTCTACTACAAGTCACTGAAAGAAGTTCATTTATATGTTCATGCCTCAGTGAAGAACAATGTTTAAAGACTTTCAGGGTTTCAGAAGTGTTGAAGATTCAGTATAGCAGTGCCACTAAAAGATTTCAGTGTAACAGCATTGATTGAAGATAGACAGTGTTTGAAGCATAAGAATCCAGAAAGGTGAAGACAAAGGTTACAGAAGACAGCTACAGTCTTGAAGTTATACTCACTGACAATCAATGAAGAACAGAGAATGAAGTATTCAAGATTGTGGTAGTAATGAAGATGTTGTCGAAGTACCAGAAAAGATTTCAGTGAAGTTACAGTGTTTATCAACAGTCAGTGTTTGAAGCAATGCAACAGTCCTAGCTTACTCAGCTGAAACAGAAAAGAAATCAAGGGAATTCAATTCAGTGTTAGTCGTTTGTGAACCAGACCAGTGCACTAAGCGTCAGCACAACAAGAAGAGAATTACCTTGATTAATCATAAGAAAATCAGTTGATCAAGCCAAGCCAAAGGAGTGAAACCAAGTGGTAATTACTTCAAGAATTCAAGAAATATGCTAAGGCAAGTATTACTGAATTTGGTGGCATTAATACTCTTGAAGCAATGGAGAGGCGCAGCTTATATTCCAAGGCGCAAGAAAAAGACTAAGGGAAAGTTAAGTGGCGCCTACACAGTGCATTGAGAGTGTAGGCGCAACTAATCAACCTAGGCGCAGGAAATAAGTTGGACTTAGAATCTATCTCATATGTGGCGCCTATACAGTGTGTTAAGAGTATAGGCGCAACATAAGTTTTCCCAGGCGCAACAAAAGTTTAAGTACAAGTTGAGTGGCGCCTATACAAGGAAGTAAGAGTATAGGCGCAACAAACCTTGACAAGAGGCACAGAAAAACAAGGGAAAACATTCTAAGGCACAAGTGGCGCCAACACAGTGCGACAGGAGTAGAGGCGCAACTCAACTGCCCTGAAGCTTCTAAGTCAAATACAGTATGTGAGTGGCGCCTACACAGTGCAACAACAGTGTAGGCGCAACACACATACTAGGCGCAACAGGCAGTTGAAATTACTAAGGCATGAGTGGCGCCTATACAGGGAAACCACTGTATAGGCGCAACTCACATGAAGGAGGCGCAACTCAAGCATACAGGCGCAACATGACTTCAAGTGGCGCCTACACACCATAGTCACTCTACAGGCGCAACTCAGGACTTAAGCAATTGTGGAGCAAATCAATTCTATTGATTTGAAAAGTCTACACTATATTAAATAATATGAATTATTCATTTTGTTTAATATGGTTGGTGGAGACACAACCAACCAAAAAGTGAGAGAGACAGTGAGATATTTTGAAGCCGGAGAAGAAGAAGTCACCATGATAAATCTATACCTTCTTCACTGGGTTTTACAATCTAGCCGGTTAATCATGTCACAAATACTTAGGGCTATTGTAAAACACTCACTGTGAGTTTGATTCCAGTTACTACTAAATAATGTCAAACATTGTAATAGGGATTAAGCTCATTCTCTCTGTAGCAGCAAAGAACCCAGTTCTTTGGTAGCCGGTTATTAATTTAACTGGGTGTAGTAACCTCAGGGATTAATACGAAAGTACTATTCCCCGAAACCTGTCTCGCATAAATTACTTGCTAATTTTCTAAATCTATATTGTTCATTCTTAAACACAGAAAATTAGTAAGCCAGCCTCCTAAACACCTAAACACTCCTGAACACGAACCCACTAACCGAACTCTAAATTATATATCCGCAAAAGATTCGAAAGAATTTTTTAATTTAGTGAGTATCGTATTCAACCCCCCTTCTACGATACTTTCGGGACCTAACTGAACAAGTCTGTCATTGGTACAAAATGGGTGTTCAGAAACAAAATGGATGAATCTGGTACAGTGACAAGAAATAAAGCAAGACTAGTGGCAAAGGGCTATTCAGAAGAAGAAGGAATAGATTTTGATGAAACATTTGCACTAATTGCAAGGTTGGAAGCAATCAGAATCTTTCTAGCATATGCTGCTCATGTTAATTTCAAAGTGTATCAGATGGATGTGAAAAGTGCTTTTCTCAATGGAGAACTAGAAGAATAAGTATATGTAGAACAACCTCCTTGCTTTATTGATCCTGTTCATCCTGGATTTGTATACTATCTTCTCAAAGCACTTTATGGATTGAAACAAGCACCTAGAGCCTGGTATGACACTTTGTCTAAATTCTTGATTGAGAATCACTTCACAAGAGGTACTGTTGATAAAACTCTCTTTCATAAAAATGTTAGTGGCTCTATGATTCTTGTTCAAATCTATGTAGATGATATTATATTTGATTCAACAAATGAAAAACTGTCAAAAGTTTGCTAAGTTGATGCAGAACAAATATGAAATGAGCATGATGGGAGAACTTACCTATTTTCTTAGTTTGCAAGTCAAACAAGTTAAAAATTGATTTTCATAAATCAAACTAAATACATTTCTGACTTATTAAAGAAATTTGATTTAAATGAATGTTCCTCTGCAAAAACTCCCATGGCCACTGCAACTAAACTTGAATTGAATACTAAGGAAGCTAAAGTAGACATCTCAAGTTATAGAGGCATGGTTGGCTCATTACTTTATTTGACTGCAAGTAGGCCAGACATAATGTTTGCTACATGTCTATGTGCTAGGTTTCAGGCTGATCCTAGAGAATCTCATTTGATTGCAATAAAAAGAATATTCAGATATCTCAAAGGAACCCCAAATCTTGGAATTTGGTACCCTAGAGACTCTGAATTTGATCTAATCGGTTATTCAGATGCAGACTATGTAGGTTGTAGAGTTGACAGAAAAAGTACTACAGACACCTGTCAATTTCTAGGAAATAAGCTTGTATCTTGGCTTAGCAAAAAGCAGAATTCAGTATGTACATCTACTGCATAGGCTGAATACATTACAGCTAGAAGTTGCTGTGCACAAATATTATGGATGATGAATCAATTATTTGACTATAGATTCAACATGAACAAGATTCCTATTTTCTGTGATAATACAAGTGCAATTGCTATAATAGAAAATCCTGTGCAACATTCCAGAACCAAGCACATTGACATAAGATATCACTTCATTAGGGAACATGTAATGAATGGTACAGTTGAATTACATTTTGTCCCTAGTGAAAGATAACTTGCAGACATTTTTACCAAACCATTAGATGAATCTAATTTCAATAGATTAGTATATGATTTAGGTATGCTTAATTATGTTTAATCTATCAAATGTTTGTGTTGGGTCCCGGATATTGTAGAAGGGGGGTTGAATACAATATCTGAATTTAACCGCGGAATAATTGGATTTAAAAATATTGTTTTAATTACTCACGAAATATTAATTAAAATGAAATACTGTTTAAGTGAAAGATATAATTTTAACTTGATTAGTATTACAAAATTAATATTTAGAAAACAGTTATATAATTGATTAAAAGTCTAGAACGAATTCGACATGAAGTGTTCGTGTTTAATCAATTATATTCCAAACTCAGCACAGAAATCTGTGAATATTACAATGCAGACAAATTACTGAATTTGAACTGATTTTCTAACAATTCAAGAATTGCTGAACTAACTGAAAAAGTGAAGTGTTCAACTCATATTTATAGAGATTGGAAATGGTTGGTATGACCTTTATCAGTATGACTTAATTTATTAAAATTAAGCCTTGTATGACTTCTGAAATCGCTGGGCATGACTTATTTCGCTCGGTATGACTTACTGAGACTCAGTATGACTTTTTAAAAGTTCGGTATGACCTTTTGAAAGTCATATTCAGATTTTATTTAATTAAAAAAATCGGTATGACTTATTTTAATTAAACAAAATCGGTTCAGCATGACCTTTTGAGCACATAAATCTCGGTATGATTTATCCCACTTGCTCCAGCATGACCTTTTCAACAGCAGCTCGGTATGACCTTTCTTTAAGGCTCGGTATGACTTCTTTTATATATATATATATATAAATAAATCTCGGTATGACTTATTATATATATATATATATAAATGTCTCAGTATGACTTTCTACCTACAGTCGGTATGACCTTTTATAATTAAGTCCAGTATGACTTATTTTCATTAAACCAGTATGACTATTTATTATAATTCGGTATGACTTATTATATAGTCATTTGAATTATATTAAAAATCATATTAAGTCATATCTTTTATAATAAATTAATTCTACTTAAGTTAATTAGTTAATTTATAAATTAAATTAAATTCAACTTGAATTGAATTAATTTAATTAGATAAATTAAATAATCAATTAACTTTTGATAGTAGAATTAAAATACTATTTCGACTTGTATTACCGTGCTATCAGTCTTGAAATCTTCTTGTCTTTTCTTTGACTTCTGATCTTGAAACCTCTTAAATTAAATGAAGAATAAATATTCTTTTAGTTGACACACAAATGTACTGTCTGGTTCATTTGTGTCATACTAATAAATATTCTCCATTTATTAACTTTTACCTTGAGGCCTTCTGTCATTTCCTTTTTGCTTCACTGTCTTCAATCTTCTTCTGGAATCTTCTGTAGTAACCACTTGAAATCTTCTATATCTTCTGTCTTCTATAGAAGTACTACCACAATATTATTTTCACTGACGCTTGATCATAACAATGAACTTCTTCCAGTGTTGAGTAGCAATCCCATAAAATTCTTCTAATACTTAGATCCTTTGTGATTAGTTGACTGTCTTCGATTTGATTCCATCCTCAGTATTTATTACTTACTACATTTTCTTATAGGAGTTGAGTTGTCATCTATCTATTACAAATAGGCCTAGACATATGCCTTTCAGTTTGACAAGTTATGTACTTATTAAGTGTAACCATTGACTATGTTAATTTATTGATGTCTCAGTAATCAACTGATAAACATTTTACTTATCAATGGATATTTCTGAAGCTGTCGACAAATAAATATGTCAATTGATGATATATTTGTTTATCGACAGATAAGTATATCAATCGATGATATATTTATCGATAGATAAATGTACCAATCGATGGATAAGTTAATTATCAATCGATAAGCTGGAATTTAAAGGGTCCATGTTGTGACACCCCCAGATCCGGGGTCAGGAATCCAGGTTGTCACTATCCAATTTCCACAATAATAACAGTCACCTGCTTTAACAATTATAATAACTAAACATAAAAGCAGTGACCTCAAACCAAATACACAACTCGAGTTATAGTCTCAGGAAACGAACTTAAAATAGTAACAGTTATTACAAACCAACGTAACCTCAGGATCTCACACTACTAATATAACTTCTACATGATGTTACATTAGAAGTAAACATTAATCCAAGATCTATTGTCACATTACATATTTTTGAACAAGTCTAGGATTCTAATCTGAAATTCCATCTTTCTTACACCATTTATCGAAGTCCTGAACCTGACTAGCTCAAGCTCGAATCTTCCTGTTCCTTAACATAATACTCGAGGTAGACAATTCATAGTCATCTCTTTCTGCAAGATATAAGGTTTACAAAAGCAAGAATGAGCCAAAGAATGCTCAGCAAGTTATTTATCAGAATATTTCAAGGAAAAAGGTGATAGCCATAATTATCCCAACTGGATATTCAACAATAAAAATATATAACTTGCAATTTGATTGAAGATGTATAGCCAGTTATATCTCGACAATAAATGAATCAGGGTTCACGATGCAAGGAGGTATTCACGATAATGATGCAGTTCACGTTACTGTAATACAACAATTTAAGTTCATAATTTTTGAGACTAACAATATCAA
Organism: Oenanthe sinensis; assembly: GCA_028671895.1. Classification (NCBI taxonomy): domain Eukaryota; kingdom Viridiplantae; phylum Streptophyta; class Magnoliopsida; order Apiales; family Apiaceae; genus Oenanthe; species Oenanthe sinensis. The sequence goes on along the minus strand of CM053799.1, from coordinate 26,729,329 downwards.
TAACTTAGCACAATGGCCTCAACCACAAAGTACCATTCATTTGAGTATCAATAAGCAAGCAGTTCAATATACTGCGAAAAGAATCGATAAACGTTCAACAGTTCTCATTAACACTATCAGTAACTTAGCATCTTGGCTTTCGTTATAGTGTAGGACCAATGAAAGTTCAACAGTTCCCATTAACACTATTAGTAACTTAGCACATTAGCTTTCGTTATAGTGTAGGACCAATGAAAGTTCAACAGTTCTCATTAACACTATCAGTAACTTAGCACATTAGCTTTCGTTATAGTGTAAGACCAGCGAAAGTTCGACAGTTCCCATTAACACTATCAATAACTTAGCACCTAGGCCTTTATTATAGTGTTAAGGTCAAATTCCAATTGGAGAAAATAGGACTATGATTGGAAATTTTTCAACGCCCTACTGTACGCGATGATCAGTCGCATTGTACAATAGAAGAACCAGTCACTTTCTCTACTAGTAGAAGGACAACCCCTTATCGGGACGTTACCCTAGGCAACTCATGGGCCTTTAATTAAGCTGGGTCGTGCGTTACTCAACCTCTTATGCAACCTTACTCCAGTCCCTAGAATAATCTAAAATCAACAAGTCTAGAAGGGAATTTAATCCAACCTTCAAGAATAACAACAATCCTCTCTAGGATTTATTCAAATCGACAGGTATGGAAGTGAATTTCATCCTACCTTCCAGAACAACGATAAATTTTTACAAGATTTCAACATCAGATTATAGATTCACTCCCGGAATTATGTGGAAGTAATCTCGTATGTATGTGGATTGACTCTCAGTCCACTAATCAATAAGATAAATGCAAGTGAATCAAGAAGACTCAAGAACACGACCGGGGAGTCGTTATATTAAAATATAATATCCTTAATGTAGAGTATTGAATTAGAACCAGATATAAGTCCCGAAAGACCCAAGTATATGTATGGGAAGTATGTCGGGATTATTCATTCCTTCCCTAGTGTGGGATTGATAGCCCAAAAATATTCGCAGAATATTTTATTGATAATTAAATGATCTATATTTAATTAAAAATAATATTTAGAGAGTTCAAAAGCTCCAAAATATTTTAATAGTGATTCGGGTACTCTACTAACCCTCGAATCTCAGTAGCTCACGATGATTAAAAAAAATAATTATAGTAAAACAATTTTTAAATATTGTTTCGGATAAAATCAGTTGACAATAATTGTCTTTTAAAATTCTCAATATTTAAATAATATTTAAATAATATTTAAATAATATTTAATATTATTTAAAATAATTAATAGAATATAAATATAATTAAACGATCTCGTTTTGAATGCTTCGCAATATTTAAATAATATTTAATTAATATTAAATAGTATTTAAATAATCTTCAAAATGAATCTAAAATGATTCATTAATGTTGAAACACTATTCAACCCTTTTTAAATAATATTTAAATAATACTTAAATATCATTTAAATAAATAAAATAATTATTTAAAATAATTAAGTTGATGATCCTCAGTGATCATCAATTAATCCTCAATACATTTTGAATCAAAATAATTTTGATAGTTATCGACTACCGTCGAGAAAATACCTGACTCTCCCCGGTTAACCATCGAGTACCCTGAAAGGTAATTCGACGCACAAGACAGATGTTCAATCTGGTTACATGCATACTCTAACTTTTCGAAAAGTTCAGAGTAGCAGAATAATCAAGTTATAAATGAATAAAACAGTTCAAGGTGAACTGCCAACGTGCATTTTCAACAACAACAATGAGCTAAGTAGTTCCAAACACAACAAAAATGTATAATCGAAGAACTTATCATCAAGTCAAAGATTTCAAGAATTTTGGTATCACCAGGAATCAATAATATTCTGATATGGAATAAAATAATAGAGTTGAAAACTTGCCTAGAATCCAAGGAATGCCATTCCAACTTCTCCACATTCCGGGTACTCTATAATCATATAAGAACCCACTCTTAGTATACATATGTATGTATTAGATTAATTGTAAATTTATACAATTTACTCCACATTTTGCCCGGTACTTCACCTCTTCGGGTCTACTTAAGCTATTCGAAAAATTATCTTGACTATGCCTTTTAATCATGTTCCTTACATCTACATGTAGTCATGATATTCCTCAACAACTTCCGTTACTTGACCGACTCGAGACAAGTCTTCTAACTTGCTCGAAATCGTCTCCCAAAACGGTTGTTCAACCTTTTTCTTATATTCATTCTAATTAACATCCTGTTTTCTAGCATTTTTAATAAATTGGAAATTAATCCATTTGACATGAATCTTTCTCTGAGATCATCTATGTACCACCAGCAACATGACATAAATATTTCAATTTGAGCTAAGGTTGTTAACTAGGTGAAACAATTCTCTAAAATTCAATGTTTAAGCAATTCGTAGGTCATGAACAACCTTTACTAAAATAGCTATATCTTCTAGCTCGTTAATCCAATCGACTCACCGTTTAAGGCTACACAAACTAGACTCGGATTAGAACATAGACTCAGCAAATTCTCATCCCAGAAATAGTGTTAAGGCATCCGAACAATTCATCCAAAACAGTGGCTCCAGAATTACCATTTCTGTGATTTATGGTTACATGACTTGCACTCTACCAATTTTAATAAATCATATTTTACTCCTTTTAATCCAATTCTTCTTCCCAGGGAATCTCAGATGTCCCTATAATTTTAAATAAAAGTTTCAAGATTTATGGAGTCCCCTAACTAAGGTGATCACAGCTCCAAAGTTCAGTGAAAACAGGACTGCTATGTTTCTGCATTACCTTTACTATTTTGGCCATATCTTTTAGCTCGCAACTCCGATTGAGATGATTTTTGCGGGTAAACGATCTAGAGTCCATTATATATCTAACCATATATAGAACTCATCAAACAAAGCAGGGTAGCCCCTTCGGGTGCCCTAAACAGTTGGTATCCAGAAGCAAAACAGGCATGGTCTCCTTTGTACATTCAACATTTGCCTCAATTTAACCTTCTCCAAATCAACCAAACAACTTCCATAAATTTTATACCACTACTTGGGAATGTACTCAAGACACCCCAAGCCCAAACGCAATTTATTAATACTCCAAACATTGCCAATAAATCATAGAAATCAGCCAACACAATTTCATGATCTTACAAGCTAATGTTCAACTACCCATAGCTTATACTACCTTAAATAATCATCACCCAAGCTCTAGCATGCATAATATATAAGATTGAGCACTTAATCATGGCACCAAGTACTATTCATGTTCTTGAATTTTCATGAAAATCAAGAGTTTCCATGGATAACTAAGTCTAAGATTCATGGAGAAGCTAGGTAAGGATCATACCTTTGATTTAAGCCCTTAACCAAGATGAACAAGCAAGGCTTTGTTGAGTTTTGGATTTTTCTTCCTCCCCCTTCACCTTTTCTGCCGAGAGCTTGCTATGAAGAAGCTTGGTTGATATTTATTTTCTTTTTTTCTTCTTGTGTTAATGACTAGCTTGTCTCTTGGCTAAGTAAAAGGGCAAGTCAAGGAAGTCTTCTTAGCTTTAGTCAATAACACTTGCTCTTTTAATTAATCATGCAAGTATTCTATTTCTTGCATTTTATAAAAATTCGGCTCATTTTAACTAATCGAGGTAGTGTTTTGATCTTTGTTTACGTAACGATTCGCGACGACGAGTTTAACAACGATTACTCGTTCCGAGAGTTTTAATAACACTACTCTCCACCGAAACACTACCCACTAACTTTCATTTGTCATATAGGATTCCTTATATCCCATTTTATTTATCCAAAAGGTTTGGATGCAATTTGTCGGATAACGTGTCTTAAGGAAGTCCTGCATATACTACGCATACTGCTTAAAATACGAACCACGAAAATTTTCTCAAGTTACCCGTCTCTGAATTCTGACGAGTCCTACATACGATTATATATTCCCTAGATTAATAATATAGCTTTGAAACTAATTTCGAAGGAAATAAATATTCCTACACATTTTTGGTACCGATATAGCCCTAAAACGGCCAAAAATCAAATTGTGAATCTTCGAATTCTAACAATTCATACATAAGTTCATTTATTCCATAGATTAGGAATATCTCTTCGAATGTTTATTTTGAAACAAATAAATATTCTACACCGTTTCCACACAATACGACCAGATTAGGGTCAAATACAAGTTGCCATTTTCTGAATTCTAAATTGATTTACATGCACTCCTTTACATCGTATTTTAATAATACAACTTCATATCTTAAGTTCCTTATGACAATATATCCATAAAATCGTTTATTCATAAAACGAAAATTTTTATCCAAAATCATAATAATTCTGAATGTCAAAAAAATTCGGGTTATTACACATGTCATCAATCGATTTGTACAAAATCTAGCCGTTGATTACTTATTTTATCAATTGATTAATCTATACATTCCTGTATGTATAACAGTCGATTGCTAAAATTGGTAATTTCAACTTTTCATTTTTCTTACAACGGTCGATTAAGCTCTATTTTGAGTAAGAAATTGATTGGGAAATCAGTAAATATAAATAGTGAGATTAAAATAACTTTTAATTCTTACTTGCAATTTTTACTAACGATCTCTCTATTTTCTTCTCTCTCAATCTCCGAACTCAATCTCTAACCCCCCCTCTTCCACTTAGTACTCAAACTCACTACAACTTCAAAGCTTTTGTTCTACTAAAATTCTACTCTAAGGAATGACATCTTCATCCAAGAAAGTCTCGCAAGCCGGTTTCATCTACGAGCTTAACAATTTTGTGGCCTGCACTGTGATTGAAGAGGCTCCTAAAGAGTTCCATCCATTAATGCAATTCCTGGAAAGCTGTAGAGTACAAAAGGCATTGAAGGAAGCACCAACAATAATCTGCAATCTGGTGGAAGAGTTTTGGACCTCTGCAGAAGTTGATGATGACTTTTCAAGCATCAAATTCAATTGCAAAGGACAAGAGTACATTCTTACTACTGTAATTTTAAATGAATGTTTAGATTTGCCTGTTAATAATACTGATAATGTGCCTTGTGAATCAGATATTAGAAACATGCTTAGGACTAGCAATTATGCAAATCCTGACATTAATTTAGGACAAGTAGTTAGAAAACATCTTAGGAAAGAATGGTCTTATTTCTTTGATGCTATAATAAAATGCTTTAGTGGTAAAATTATTAATTTTGATGCCATAACTTCAAGAATGCAACAAATAACATATAGAGTCTTGTTTGATGAATATCATAATTTATCTTCTATATTGCTATCTGAGATTGCTGCTAAGTTAGGAAAGAAGCATGATAGGTCTAATCATATATATATTATGCTAGATTTATCATGAATGTTATTAACCACTTTGTCAAAGAAATTGAGATTTGCAGGGAAACTGAAACCCTTGAGTGTTGGACTCAAAACAAAAGGGTCTTCAAAGACTTGTTAAGAATCAATCTTCACAGTAATGTGGAATTGATTTATCCACCTTTTGTTCAGGTATTTGTCTCAACCCTAACTTCTTCCAATCTCCAATCTTCTTTGCCTTGTGTGGCCATGAAGGGTGTTAGCAATGACCCCATCCCTCCTACCCAAGCCACACAATCAACCTCCAAACCCAAATCTAAAAAGCCAACCTCAACAGGTTCCCAAAAACCTGTTGTTGTAAAATCAAAGAAAAGGAAAGCACCTGTTATGGTAGATAGATTAGAGGAGGATATAAGTGGTGAGGGAACTGGGGAACATCAAAGAACCCAGAAGAATAAGGAAAGTGAGAGTGTGAATCCTAAGCCAAGCCACTCCACAGTCTCTCAAAAGACTGTGGATGTTAATATGGATAATACCACACCTCTATTGGCATCCTCTCAAAAGGATGACAGTATTGAAAATAGCCCGCAACCAGGGGCACGGAACCAAGTTGGGGACACACAAACCAAACCAGTAACACCTTATGAAAGGAGAAAGAAGAAAGTCACCTTTGCACATGGGGAATCACACACTACAAAATCATAAGAAACTGTGGTGGAGCCTTCATAAATTCAGCTTGATGCATCTCATATAAATTATGAGATGCAGCTCCATTCCCTCTCGATTCCAATTCCTTCTCTCTTCTTCTCTCCCCTTCTCACCAAATTTCTTCAGAAAATGTTCTGATAGATAATCAGATATTTTCAGATTCTCCTTCTTTATTCTTCAAGGAGAAGCCAACACTCCATCCTGAATTTTCTTCTCAGGAAATTCAGGATTCCATATCTCATGTCATTTCAAATATCTCTTCTGAAATCAATACTTCAACTATTTCTACTTCAACAATTGATGATCCTTCATCAATTGATATTCATTCATCGATCGATATTCAACATCAATCGATGGGTATGCATCAATCGATGGATATGCTCAATACATCAACTGATAACATTTTCACATCAATTGATAATCAATCAATTGATGTTGCACAAACACTCTTAGGATTAAGTGAGTTGAGTGAGAGGTAGGATTGTAACCTGGCAAAAGGAGAGGAAGTGAGCAAAGACATTCCTATTTCTTCCAGGAATGTGAGTGAAACACTTGAGGGCCCCTCCTTAGAAGGTGCACAGGATATAAGTGAGGGAGATGTGAGATTCCAGGATGAGATCCTGATGCAAAATAGAAAGATGAGTGAAAAAGACAAAAATATTCTTTTATATGCCCAGGAGCTGGAAATTGAATTGATGTCAGAGGAGGAAGGAGTGAAGGAGATAGGGGGGCCTCACATGCACAAGTTAGTGGAAGTGGTCTGGAAAAGGAAATTGAAGAAGAAGTTGATGCTGGTGACTTGGATCCATAAAATTTTGTCCATCCTGATCCACAATATCAAGAGTTGGCTGCTTCAAGCAACAGGGATGTAGAACAACTTTTGGGAATTGAGCATACAGAACAAAGGACCAGGAATCTGAAGGAAAGCATTGCCAATACAACAGACACATGTTACTTGGCACCTGAAGAATTAGAAGGAGATTCTGATGAGGAACCATGGATGAGCACAATTGATGGTTCCTTAGAAGCTGCTGAAACTGAGATTCTCTCACAGTATAGAAGGGCAATGGTGGAAGGAGAAATTGTAGATGCCAATCAGAGGAGAATTGCTAGCTATATGAGGGAGTCATTAAAAATCCAGAAGATGACAGTAACAGGAGTGAAGAGAGAATTGGACATAATCAAAGATTCTATCATTTCAAACAAGGATGCATTAGAGAGAAGGTTGGATGAGAAACTACCAATTAACACCATGGGTCAAATCAAGGACAAGCTTTTCAAGGAATCCAAGAACTTTACATCTTTGGAAACTAGAGTGGGGACTCTGGAAAAGAAGATGGATGATATTATTAGAGGCCAAAGTCTACATGCTTCCATTCTTCAACAGTTTCTTGACAGAATGTCACCCCCTCCTCCAACTGATGATAACAAAAAGGGGGAGAATACAAAGAAGAGGGATGATGGTGATGGTGATGGCAAAGGCAACCATTGTGATGGTATTAGTGGTTCTGGAGTTGGTGGTTCTAGTGGTATTGGTGGGTCTACAGCAAAAAGGACTGAATATAGAAGTAGCAGGGATAATAAACCTTCAAAGACATCTGAGTCATCTAAGTTTCCCAAAGATGTTTTGGATCAGAAAAAGAAAGATTTCAAGAAATTTGAAGGTGATATAGAAGCCAGAAGAATTGCTAGGGAAAGAGAAACTCAATCAATGATTGAAAGGGAAAGGAAAAGAATTGAAGAACTGAGGAAAAACACTGAGTTGGTGACAGAAGCAGCAGAAAAAGGGAACTTGGATGAGTTCATTGCTCAGACAAGAAGTGTAAATGAAAATGCAAAGAAGGCTGCCAAAGAAAGCAATACAGATGCAGAAGCCTTTCTAATTAATGTTGAAGCCCTTGAAGAGAAGAAAAAGGGTAAAGCCATAATGATTGAAGAAGATAAGAAAAAGAAAGAGCTAGCTGGCTAGAAGCTTCTTTAAGGAGCCATTTCATCAGGAAGGTCAGATGCTGCAAGAAGGGAGAAGGAGAATGAAGAAATTGCAAGACAAATAGAGATGGAATGGAATATGGAAGAACAATTAATGGAACAACCACTAAGGAAGAAGAGAAGAATAACCATGGCTAAGAAAAAGACAATTTCTTCTCAATAAAATGTGGTCCAGGAAAACCTCCAGGATAAACAAGAAGAGATCAAGGAGGAGGTTACTATTCAAGGATATGATTTGAAAGGAATCCCAGTGGTCAATGAAAAAGGATTGATTGGAGTCAGGACTCATCCTGCAACCTCTAACCAAGAAGAATCAATGAGGTTGGAGTATGAAAATGGAGTGACAATCACTTACTCATTGAAGGTGATAATGAAGCAGAGCTACAATGTTTTGAAGACCATTATTCCTCTACTCAACAGAAGATACAAACTCAACATAATATTTGCTCAAGAAATCTAACAACAAATTTCAAAGCTAAGGAGATCAAAGGCAGAAGCTGAACCTGACTCACCTCTTAAGCTATGGAAGTCTCAAGTCAAAAAGGTAGTGTTGGAGCCCAAGTATGCAATGATCTTTACAGATGTGGAAGGCAACATAAAGTTCTTTGATGTCTCTAAATATCTGCACAAAATCACAGATGAAGAAATACATTATCTTTTGGGACAACTTAGAGAAACTGACAGAGATGAAGAAATTTTGAGGAATTCTTTCCTAAGGCAATTAAAGGAGAATGCTGAGAAGAGAAGGAAGAGAAGATAATTGGATTATGAAGATGGTGAAGACAATGGAGCAGCCTGCAGAAGTTACTCATCAAACTGGTATAGAGCTGTAAACGAGTCGAGTCGAGTCGAGTTTTTCCTTAACGAGTTCGATCTCGAGTTTTTCTAAACGAGTCGAGCTCGAGCTCGATTAATTAACGAGCTTTTTTTTTTTGCGCCGAACTCGGGTTCGTTTACGACCGAGTCGAGTCGAGTCGGTAACGAGCCTACCGAGTCGATCCCGAGTCCGAGTCGATCCCGAGTCGAGTCGGGTTTTTCGAATTTTTTTTATTTTTTTATTTTTTTGGGCTTATTTTTTTAAATAAAAACTAAAATTAAAACACTAAAAACTAAAAATTAAAATTAAAACACTAAAAACTAAAATTAAAACACTAAAAACTAAAATTAAAACACTAAAAAATAAAAACTAAAAACTAAAATAATAAAAAAATATATATATTTTTATATTTTTTATCGAGTACCGAGTTTTTACCGAGTCGAGTCGAGTCGAACAACCAAAAAACTCGACTCGACTCGTTAAGCTTAACGAGCTTTTTTTTCTTGCCGAACTCGAGCTCGTTAACGAACCGAGTCGAGTCGAGTCGAGTTTTTACCGAGTCGAGTCGAGTCGATCTCGAGCTTACCCGGTTCGTTAAACAGCCCTAAACTGGTACTTTCAAAACTCAAAAGTGCTATTTAAAATTTCTTGATTTTATTGGAATGAAAAAAATAAGTAGGGGTTTTGTTATCATCAAGTAGATTTATGCCTGTTCTTGGCACAGACACAAATAGGGGGAGATTGTTAGGAATCTACATGTAATTTGATGATAACATTAATCCTAGAATCATAGAAATTTTAATTGATGTAACTGATCAATTGATATGAAAGTTATAAATATCAATTGATTAGGAAACCATTTATCAGTTGAAGTTTTTATATTAATCAACTGATAATTTGGATTGAAGCATATGTGTACTTAGTCTATTTCAATCGATAAGGTGTAAATCAATTGATTTTATGCTTATCAATTGATGTTAGAGTCGATTGATATAGGTCATCAACTGATGTACATCTTAGACTGGCAAATTGTAATTATTTGAAGACAAGAAAATTATACAAGTGAAGGATGATCAGTTGATATTGAAGCATCAATGGATAGAAGATCAATTGAAAAAACCAAGTCAAGTATTGAAGACCATCAACTGATGTGAAGACCCATCGATTGATGTATCGATTGATAGTATTTATCAATCGATATGTCATCAATTATCAATCGATGGATATAAAGATCAATCGAAGAAGAATATCAGTTGATGGATAAAAGGGAGGATCAATTGATATGTTTAGCAACAAATTTATCAATTGATTGTGACAACACAAAAAGACAATCAGTTGAAGATCCAAAGGACAAAAGCACACGTATGGAAGACATCCTAGTATGGCTGTGAAGACTCAATCAGAAGCTGTCTTTCAAACCCTTTTCTAAAATGGAAAAAGGTAACAGGAAGGTAGGTAGAAGAAATCCTAAAATAGGAATTGTAAAAAGCACACTTATAATATATAAACAAGTGTGGTAGCATTGTTAGAATATAGACAAGTTAGACAATATCTTCTTAATCAATTGATCAGCTGTTGTGCACTCCGTAAGATCAGTTGATTCATTTTCTAACATTGTAAAAACGAAGCTAGGTTTTCTCTAACCTAGGAACATTGAGCAAAAATATATATTGATGGAAACACCAATCCATCAGTAATTTTAAATCTCTCGTTCATATTGTATTTTCAGTTTAAATTGTTCAAACTTATTCTCTCTTATTTTAGTTCATCAAACAACAAATGTTAAAAGAAGCAAAAAGTTTTAATATTTATATTCAACCCCCCCCCTTCTACAAATATTGACTTAGTTCTAGAGAATAACAACTAGTAACTACTTTTAAATTTTTAAATATTATAATTATGATAAATTAATAAGTAAAAATAATTTATTAACTTTTGCATCAATTAAAATTATTTCAAAACTAAATTGATCGATTGTCTATGTATTGACTCTCGACTCCCATATCTTGCATACTCTTACTTTTATTATCCAATTGTTTTTAGTTTAAAGCATTCAACTGGTTGTAATCTATGATTTATTAGATGTTAGATGTAAGTAAAATTTGTTGTGATTTTACATTTCTGGTGATTGACATTCAATTTATATAGGTGGTGATAAAATATCTTTTACATGGAAACATATTCAATATATGCAATAGTTTATAATTATTTTTTACAATATTCCTTCCATATATTAAATATATTTACTTTGTACAATTAAAAATTAGAACATAAAAAGAGCCCTTGTCTTTTGTTCTAGATAGTGGAAAATGAAGTTTTAATTATAAATATAATTAGAGAAATGCTAGGTAACCCAAAAATTGTCTCAAATGATAAGTTATCACGTATATAATTAGTAACTTTCCTATAATAATATGAGACTGCACGTCCATACATATACGCCCACGAATTAAAATAAGTCATATGTCATACCACGTCATTTAGAAAAATATTTGGGACTAATTTTGGTGTACGTAGCGTTGCTCATATAATTATCTTATATAATATTTCCTTCCATATGTAAAATATACTCACCTTGTACAAGTGAAAATCAGAACGTAAAAAGATCACTTGCCTTTTATTTTCGGCAGTCGAAAAGAAAGTTTTAATTATTAATATTTAAAATCACAAAACTCTAAAAAAATTAGAAAAATAGTTTGAATCGATTTGAGTAAGCCACCTCACCGCCTAATCTAATAAGGCGCACTTTGTGACGATATTATATGTTAGTTAAGATGAGTGTTACAGAAAGGGGGGTTGAATGCAACTTAATTAATTATGAAGGATTCTCGCTAAGAACAACAAGAATGATAATTATCAAGTTAATGATGCAAAGAAACTAAGAAGATAAAATGACAGGGTGTTTAAACTTCAAAAATTAATTTTATTAATTTTTGTTTTGCTATAACTGTCTGGAAAATAATTCCAGCTTCGATAGATACAACAACAATGAGTTTGCTAATGTTTCTATACTTGAGAAAGTCTAGCTCAGTTGCCTTCCTAAAAGTACTTGTGAGATATGTGTATTTATACTGAAACACATATTCCACTTACAAGTGTACTTTCCCTTGTTCCTAAAACAAAGCTTGAAATAGAAACTTTGCTTTTTCCATTCAAATTTGTCTTCATTCCATTTGTAGATAAAGCAGCTCTGAGATATGCAGAAATCTTTGACTCTTTAAGCACGCTTTACCTTTTGCTTGAATTCTCCCAAGTTGCAGTAGTAGACTTGACAGACTAGATAGTAATGTCAAAATCATTCCTTGTATTTTTACTATCTAGTCTGCTAACTGAAACAGACTATCAAAATGGAACAACTTATTGACTGAGCGAGATGCAGAGACATAATGCCTCAAATAGAAAAAATTCATGTCCATATAATAATTTCTGAAGATACACTATCAACGAAGCCTAACTCAAACAATTTGAAACATTGATATGGAATTGTATAGCCTTAAACCAGAAAATGCGGATATCTAAAGAATTGTCACAAGTCATCTTTAGAATTACAAGTTCACTTCAACAATTAATACGATCAGTTTAAATCAAAAGAATGCAATTCAGAAAACAAAATATATCCACTCTCTACAGAATGCTAATAATTATGTGTATATTATCCTCTCAGTCGAACATATATACTACTAAACAAGAACCTTAAACAGAAAATGTGAACTACTGAAATAAAATCAGAGTAAAACTATGCCTAAAACCATCCGTATGATATATATATCCGTAATATATTATCTGTGTTTCCTGTGATGAAATTTTGAGTCCAACTCGTTTGATGAATTTTTTTTTGTTCAGCATTATCCTTCTCCAATCTCTTTCAGCAACGCTTAAAATTTCATCTAATATTGGCGTTATAACGACACTCAACTTGTCCGTCCGATTGTCCCTAAACATCCATACTTTTACTGCATCATTCATATTAACTAATTTATAATCTTTCGAAAATTGTTTCCACTCTTTTGTCAAAACATACATCTTATCACCCCACAAATTAAACTTCATCCTTTCGTCCTTATTTCCATACAAATTGTATAATAACTTCAATTCCATTCTTAACATTCTCACAACTTTTGTTCAATATTGGCAAAATTTCTTTTATCACAGAATCTCTTTTTAACGAAAACCTAGATTGATTGTCCTTCACGTCACTGCTTTCTAACTGTTTTTCAATAGGCCTGCTGCACTTTCCGATAAACGGTTTCAAAGCAGGAACTGGTGGAAGCCAAGGCATGTGGCTCTTAATTGCAGGTACCGGAGCTGCAGGCCTGCGGCTCTTTACTGAACGTATCGCTTCGTTAATGTTAAATTTAACCGGTACTTGTGATCAAGAGACCTGTATTTATATGTATAATGTTTGGTTCAAATATTTCTCACTATATTAATAATTTGAATTTATATCCATCTCGAATTTTTCTCACTATATGGATATGTATATCTGGTAAGAAAAGACTTCTATTTATTTTCAAGTTGTTTCCTTACTTCATCAAATTTAAATTAGGATAAAGTTAATATATTTTTATGTTAATTAAGATCGAGCTCTTAGCCATAAAAATTGAACTTTATTACCAAATTTTTGGAAAAATACTAAACGTGACGCGTGACTGATATAATATACGAACTCGTACTTTTGAAAAAAAAAATCAAATTTCCACGGTTTTTACACCTTAATCGAATGAACTTTATAAATTATATAATATCATTAATTGAAACTTAATATGATCAAGTACTATTTTATTAGCTTTGTACAGTATTTTTAATAATAATTATTAACATCATCATTTTATTTAATGCATTCTACTTTATGTTAATAAAGTTGAATTACAAGAAAATAATTAATTTATATATTTATCGTAACGTATTTATGTCTTAAACAAACGTGTATAGTGACATTTCTGACGATGATTAATATTAAAACAACTTTTTTATTTTTTATGTTGTGTCTCGTATGAAACCAAAACTCTTTAATGCGTTTCAAATTATATATTTACTAGGTTTTGAGTAAGCCACCTCACCGCCTAGTCTAATAAGCCACGCTTTGTGACGATATTATATGTTAGTTAATATGAGTGTTGTAGAAGGGGGGTTGAATGTAACTTAATTAATTATGAAGGATTTTCGCTAACAACAACAAGAATGATAATTATCAAGTTAATGATGCAAACAAACTAAGCAGATAAAATGACAGGGTGTTTAAACTTCAAAAATTAATTTTATTATTTTTTGTTTTGCTACAACTGTCTAGAAAATAATTCCAGCTTCGATAGATACAATAACAATGAGTTTGCTAATATTTCTATACTTGAGAAATTCTAGCTCAGTTGCCTTCCTAAAAGTACTTGTGAGATATGTGTATTTACACTGAAACACATATTCCACTTATAAGTGTACTTTCCCTTGTTCCTAGAACAAAGCTTGAAATAAAAACTTTGCTTTTTCCATTCAAATTTGTCTCCATTCCATTTATAGATAAAGTAGTTCTGAGATATGCAGAAATCTTTGACTCTTTAATCACGCTTTACCTTTTGCTTGAATTCTCCTAAGTTGCAGTAGTAGACTTGACAGACTAGATAGTAATGTCAAAATCATTCCTTGTATTTTCACTATCTAGTCTGCTACCTGAAACAGACTATCAGCTTCACTAAAAGTTTACTGTCAACTTTTAGCTTCTCTGTTGTGACAGTATCTTCGGCTCCGCATACTTTCCTGTCAAGCTAGATAGTCCATGAAACATACTGTCTCCAAAGCTGCTGTCAACTATCCCCGCCAATGTTGCTGTCAACTATTCCGCCAAAGTTGTTGTCAATAAAATTTGTTGTCTTTAATACTTCATTCTCCACCAAGTTTACTGTCAATGGAATAGTTGGTGTCTGTAATACTTGTTGTCTTCAATTCTTCATTCTCTGCCAAATTTACTGTCAAAGGAATAGTTGTTGTCGTCTATTCCAATTGTGCTGTCACTTGTAATGTGCTGTCATAGGCTTTGAGTACTTGAAATGTTGTTGTCTGATTTTTGAATCATGTTGTGCATGAACACTTAGTGAACTTCAAATACATGACTCATTTTTATTCTTTTGTACAAGATAGTATCTTTCAAATGAACTGTCACCTAACTAATGCTTGTTAAATGTACTGTCTACAAGTGACTACTAACTATATTGTCAATGTTCAGATGACAGTATGTTTTACTTAGCTTATTAACCTTCAACTAAGTACATTTGTTGATTACACCATAATCCCTAACAATCTCCCCCAATTTATTTTTATGTAAAATAAAGACAAATTAAAAGTTAATTGCAGATGCAAACTCAACTAAAATAAATTGAAGTGTTTGTACAAGAAAAATATACAGAAAATTACAAGTACAAATACAACAGGTTATTTTTCTCAACTAGGCTCCTCTAGACTGAGCTGATCTTTAATTTGTGCTTAAGTTTCCTTGACTTGGTTGCTTCCTTTCATACAGCAACTCCAAAGTTCTCAGGGCCCTATTTTTTTTTTTGTCTTAGCATGATTAGACTCACAGTCAAGAACCAGCTTCACCATTTTATGAGAAAGGTTCTTCGGGTCTTGATAAGAGTAATAAGCTTCCACAGGTCCTTTGGAGATACATAGAAATTTGACTCCAAACTCATCAGAAAGAAACCTGCCCTTGAAAGATGTGTACACTTGTTTCACCCTCAGATTGTCCACTTCATCATCTTCCTTGAACCTTGCATTAATAATTTTTCATGCCTCTGTACTTAGATTTCTTTCAACTTCTAAAAGAGAGCCTGTGGTTAATTTAAAAATTCTTCTGAGGTTTGCAGTGTTGAGTACTCCAAAATCTTCCACCTTGACTTCAATTCTGTCAATGATGATTCTGAATGGATTTGTTAGAACATGAGACACATAGTTTGACTTTCTAGAGTATTGTTCATTCAGCTGAGCACACTTCAGATCAATCTCTGCTTCTTCAATTTGTCTATTGATCCTATCTAACTCCTTTCTGGTGGCTTTAACATCATCTGCAACCTTGCTCCTCTTCTCTTCTTCCACCTTCTTCTTCTTCTCCTTCAAATCACAGATTTCCAGAGCTATCATTTTAAGATCAAACACCTCAAAATTTGTGATATTGAGGAGTTGTCTCTTAACGAGTTCTGTGATTTGTGGTTCCTTCTTAGCTAGAATCCTTAGTTGATCAAAGGTGATCTCTTCTGCAGATCCACCAGTGCTGTAGAAGATTATCATGTCTGGATTTCTGAGAAGACATTTTTGAGTACTCTCATACTCAACCTTCCTTTCAAATTCTTTCTTCTTTTTGGCTTGAATGATTCTCTGAACAGTTGGGATGAAGTTTTTGTCCTCAGGGTATGGATACTCTTCCAACTGCTCCACTAGCTTCACTAGGAGTTTCACATTCTTATCTTCCAAGGAATCCATACTTCAGAATTCCTTGACTCCATCTTCATTTGCAAACATCACCCCATCTGAGTACACAACAGTCGGGGTTCTTCTTCATCAGCAAAATCCAAGAGGTGAGATTTGAAAGAGTCCATTAAATCCAGAAATTTCCTGATCAGCATCCCTCTTGTTGGGTCCTGGAAGTATCGTAGAAGGGGGGTTGAATACGATACTCACTAAATTAAAAAATTCTTTCGAATCTGTTGCAGATAAATAATTTAGAGTTCGGTTAGTGGGTTCGAATTCAAGAGGTGAATAGTGTTTAGGAGGCTGGCTTACTAATTTTTTGTGTTTATGAATAAATAATAAAGATCTAGAAAATTAGCAAGTAATTTAAACGAGACAGGTTTCGGGGAATATAA
Source organism: Oenanthe sinensis (assembly GCA_028671895.1). Classification (NCBI taxonomy): domain Eukaryota; kingdom Viridiplantae; phylum Streptophyta; class Magnoliopsida; order Apiales; family Apiaceae; genus Oenanthe; species Oenanthe sinensis. The sequence continues at coordinate 26,712,627 of CM053799.1, read as the reverse complement.
CTTTCGTATATAATCCCTGAGGTTGCTACACCTAGTTCAAATTATAACTGGCTTTCAAAGAACAGATTAGTTCTTTGCTTCTACAAAGAGATAAAGCTTAATCCCTATACAATATTTGACTATGTGTTTGTACTAATGGAATCAAGCTAACAGAGAGTGTTTTATAATATCCCTATGTATTTGCAACATAATTAACCGGCTAGATTATAAAACTCCGGTGAAGAAGGTATGATTATGGCTCTATGACTTCTTCTTCTCCGGCTTCGAAATATCTCTCGGTATCTCTCTGGTTGGTTGTGTGTCTCCACAAATCCCCGAATCAAAATGAACCAGTCATTTTATTTATTATAGTGTAGACTTTCAAATCAATTAAAATTGATTTGCTTCACAATGCTAAGACCTTTGTTACGCTTGTACAGGGTGAGTGGTGTGTAAGTCACAAAATAGCTTTTATTGCGCCTTGGAACTTTGTTGTGCCTTGCTAGTTTGTTGTGCCTACACTCTTGTTACAGTGTGTAGGTGCCACAATATCCCTTAGAATCCTTGTTGCGCCACCAAGTAGTCTTGTTACGCCTGCACTCTCAATCCCTTGTGCAGGCGCCACTAAATGTGCCACACCCTTGGAAGTTGTTGCCTTAGTTTTTGTTGCTCCTGTAAGTTGTTTTGTTGCGCCTTCACACTGAGTTCCTAGTGCAGGTGCCACAAATCACTTAAGATTATATGACAAACTTTCCTTGCGCCCCTGTTGATGTTTGTTGCGCCATTACACCTATGTGCCTTGTAGAGGCGCCACCAAACTTCACTACACACCAAGTCAACGATTTTTTTACGCCTACACTCTACATCCCCTGTGTAGGCGCCACAAAACACATCCTTGAGCCTTGGTTGTTTTTGTTGCGCCTCTCCATTGCTTCAAGAGTACTATAACACCAAAAGTGATATAACTTGCCTTAAGATAATTACTTGAAATGCTTGAAGTTTGGTTTTCACTCTTCTAGCTTGATCAACTGAATTTTTTATGATAAATCAAAGTAATTCTCTCCTTGTTGTGCTGACGCTTAGTGCACTGGTCTGGTTCATAAACGACTAAGACTGAATTAAATTCCCTTGATTTCTTTTATGTTTCAGCTGAATAACCTTGGACTGTTGCATTGCTTCAAACACTAACTGTTGATAAACACTGTAATTTCACTAGAATCTTTTCTAGTACTTCAACAACATCTTCATTATTACCACAATCTTGAATACTTCATTCTCTGTTCTTCACTGACGTTTGAACATATGAATGAACTTCTTTTAGTGAGTATAACTTCAAGACTGCAGCTATCTTCTTTAACATTTGTCTTTACCCTTCTAGATTCCTATGCTTCGAACACTGTTTATCTTCAATCAATGCCTTTACACTTAAATCTTCTAGTGGCACTTCTATACTGAATCTTCAACACTTCGGAAACCTTGAAAGTCTTCAACCATTATTCTTCACTGAGGCATGAACATATTAATGTACTTCTCTCAATGACCTGTAGTAGACTTCAAAACTTCTTCTATTGTCTTTATTTACTGTATTTGCCTTGTCTTCATTTCTTCTTGATTTCTGTGTAGGCGTAGTATTATTTACTTGTCCTGTTCTAGTGTTGAGTTATCACGATTACTATTCATACAGCTTCATAATCTCACCAACAATCTCCCTCTATTTAATTGTTAAACTTAACAAAAAAATCCCATAGAGAGAATAACTCAACTAATACCTAGAAAAAGTAATGGTTCGGAACTTGTAAATAATGCTACTGGTTTTTCTGGATCAGATTCTGCATTTTCAGAATTCTTGTGTAACTGAAATGAAAGATGTTTGTTCCTCTAGTGTTGAACTGATATTCAAGTTGTATCATCTTCATTTCTGTCTGTTTGAGCTCTCTACTTCAAAAGCCTTCATAGTTTGAACTTAAAGATCTTATCATGAACAGAGCTTCATAAGAATCAATATTCCTAGGAACGTCTTCAATAGAGCATAGAACATAGCTCAAATAATGTTCTCCCCCTAAGAATGTGATTCTCCTTCTTTTTCTTCTTCTCCCTTTAGATAATCAATGGAAGTGTCAATTCTTTTCTATACATCCCACTTGGATGAGGAATCCTCTACTGACAACTCCCTTCAAGTATAGGATACAATTTCTTGATTCTCCTATATTCTGTTGTTTCCCCTAAGGATCAGAAGATAAGATTTTCTTTTTCTTCTTGTCAAAATCTCCTCCTAAGGATATTAACTTCTCTCAAGGATACGAAGATAAGAATTTATTAACTTCTTCTTTTTCTCCTATAAATTCTCCCCCTTAGTTGAGGAATCCTCCAATGACCCATCTTTTGAATGGTTTGTCTTTCAAAGAAGGTTCTCGTTTGTCATTGATCGGGAAAAATATAGTAACTTTTCTTTCAGAAGTAGCAAGTAGCAAGGGTTAGTGTTTGGTCCATGGTTTCCTCACTTCTACAACGTTCTATTAGTGTTTACACTCAAGTGTCGAGCACTTGAAGTGTTTCACTCTTTCTTTCCCTATCTCTCACTTAAGTGTATCTCTCCCTCACTTTCACTTAAGTGTTTCTCTCTCTCACTTTCACTCTGCATTTCAAATATAGCCTTCTGTACCTGCAAGTGAAATCCGTCAATTCATTTATATTCTCATCACCTAATTCATCAGAATGAACTGAATCACTATCAAGTAGAGAATTGTCTCGTAAAGAAGTTAAAAGGAGGAGAGATGATGAAGATGATGATAAGGATTCTCATGGTCCTAGGAGACCTGGTGGTGTGCAACAAAAACAGTCTAGAGTGGTTGTATCCTCAAAAACTCAAACACCCCAGTCAGGGACTGGACATGAGAAATCAGGGTCTAAACCAGACTCTGATAAGCAAAAGAAGAAATCAGACTTTGAAGAAATTCAAGAACCTACATACTAGCAATGTAGTCAATCAAATATGCAATTAAGAGCTAAAAAGAAGATAGGACTTGGAGGTTTTGAAGAATCTGATGTTGATAGAACAATTACTCTAACAAGGGATCTTCAATCCTTGACATATAGACAGTTTGAGAAGATTATACAAAAACACTTAAACAAAGTGGTATCTGCTCAAATTGTTTATAATGTTTTTGAAAGAAAGATGCCAGGAGTTAAGGGAGGTACATAAAAGGTGTAAAATGAGATGCTTGTATACTTTTTAAAAGGAGGATCTGTTAGATGGATTAGCCAATCAAATTTTATCTTCTTCAAACAAGCTGAAGAATTATAGTATATCAGATTTATACTGCAGATTTCTAATGAAGTGAATAGAAGCAAAGAGGCTGTCACCAATAAATGGTTTAAAGAAATTGACAGGAAGTTGACTCTGCACAAACAAGCAAATAGTCAGATGGGCAAATTTTCTTTAAAATATGTTGATGCTGAAAAGAATGATCAAGTCATGCCATTAAAAGAAAAGCAAATTAAATTTCAAGAAGGTGTGGGTCATTACTTTAGGTTTCAACTTATGAGTGGGAAAGTTAGTGTTCTGATGTTAAAAGATTTAAAAGAACAAGAATGCAGTGCAAATGATCTAAGAGCATCTTATTGTCAAATTAAGAGTGCGAATGAATAAACGAAGAAGCTAAAGAAGCATGTTGGTGAAGCTCTTGTTATTGTTGAGGAAAATATGCTTAAATCATTTTTGAAGAACAATCCAGCCTTTGAAAAGATCAATTGAGAAGTAATTCTTTTTCCTTGTAAATAATTTTTTTTCTGTTCTAGATTAATTATTTAATTCTTTAGTTTTGACATCATCAAACCTTAATTTATGCTTAAAATTTATAAGGCATAAATATGGGGAGATTGTTAAGAATATATTCAGTTGATGATGTACAAAATACTAGAACAGTATCTAGCATAGATATATCTGTAATTGAACAAGTCTTTCTAGTCTCTGATACAAGTAAATATAAATCAAAGTCTAGTTAGTCTCTGTACAAGTATCAAAAGTATTTGTACTTAAAAGATTTTTCTGAAGAAACAAGATCAGAGTCTAGATGCAAATCAGAGTCTAGAGATCAATCAGAGTCTATAGACTATCAGAGTCTATAGTTTGTCAGAGACTGAAGATCATCAGAGTCTGGGGATTTTCAGAGTCTACAAAGTCGGAGCTGAATTTGGGAGATGATCACAGTAATGGAAAGTTTTTGAAGACAAAGGCAAATATTTTGAAGATATGCTATGGGAAGGAAGGAGGATTACAGAAGAAAATTGTTAACTAATAATTAGGAATTCTATTCCTATTGTAATTTGATTTTCTGTTATTAGTTGATAGACAACTCTCTATATAAACACTCTATTTAACCTAATTTATTTAGTCGAACTTTTGAGAGAGTATAGAGATAGAGAGAGTTGTTGTGAGAAACACAGAGAAGCTGTTAGGGTTTGTGTACACCCTAGGAGAGTTTGTATTCATACATCAATAATACAAATAGTATTCATTCATATCTTTGTGTTTGTTCTTTGTTCTTAATTCAAAGCTTTAATTTACATTAAGTTGATTTTAATCAGGCAAAAAGAACACACAAATATTCAACCCCCCCTTTTACTTGTGTAACTGGAAAAACAGTATCTGTAACTTTGTTAACTTTAAAACACCTGTAACTTTGTTGACTTTAAAACACTTACTGTAACATATTTGTACATGGAGTTGAACCACTCTCTGCACATGCACATGACTTGTTTTAGTTGTTGGATCTCTCTTTGATTGATCAACATGAGATATTCTGAATCCTCATTATTAATGGAATCCAAAGGATCTATGAATTGATTTGATTAGAAGATCCTTTCAATCGACTAGAATCCCTTTTTTTCCGATCTAGTTCCTCCATCACCGCGAACCCCAATTAGATTTATGCATGCTACACTTTTTAGTTATTGGAAGAACCCAAATACTCTCTTTAGGATTCAGGAAACAACATACAACATTTCTTGATGAGTGAATAACTATTTTTGTAAATGCATATTTATATAACTTTTTTTCGTGACCAGAGGATAGGGGAGAGCATGGTTCGGTTCGGGACTGTTTTGCCCCGAAACCGAACCTGAAACCGCATGTTTTTGGTTTTAAAAATTGAAAACCGTAAATGAACCGTCAGTTTCGGTTTTAAAAAACTCAGTTCGCTTTTTAACGGTTCGATTTCGGTTATAAAACCGAACGAAAAAATAATTAAAATATTATAAGATTTTAAATTTATAAATAGTAAAGTTCTCGACTTTTGGAAAAAAAATTATAACTTACTTCTTTATTAGTTAGTTTTATATTTAACTTGACAAATTGTATATTAACAAGTTATATAATTGATTATAATTGTCTCGATTAAATAGTAAAATAAATACTAACTTCATTAATTAATAGTCAATCAATCTTACCATTTTCATGTCTCAATCTTCTCCCTCCCACTATTACTGTTTTTTTTATATGCCAAACCTAGCTAACACACCTGCTAGACGCAACTGTGGATTAAACAAAATCCCTGAGCTACATAAAAACATTCCTTAACAATACTTTCTAAATATGAATTGAAATTCAAAAGAAATGAAATTATTCCACTATCATTTTGATGTATCTATATTTCAAAAAGTTGTAATATTATATATTTATATTAATTATTAGGTCCCGGAAGTATCGTAGAAGGAGGGGCGTTGAATACGATACTCACTAAATTAAAAAATTCTTTCGAATCTTTTGCGGATAAATAATTTAGAGTTCGGTTAGTGGGTTCAAATTCATGAGGTGAATAGTGTTTAGGAGGCTGGCTTACTAATTTTCTATTTTTATGAATAAATAATAAAGTTCTAGAAAATTAGCAAGTAATTAAACGAGATAAGTTTCGGGGAATATATCTTTCGTATATAAACCCAGAGGGGTGCTACACCCGGTTTTAATGAACCGGCTTCCGAAGAACAAATTAGTTCTTCGCTACAACAAAGAGATCTGACTGATTCCTATTACAAAGTATAGATCTGTGAATGCACAAAAGGAAATCAATCTAATAAAGAGTGTTTTATAATAGCCTTATATATTTACAACATAATGAACTAGCTAGATTATAAAATTCCGATGAAGAAGGTATGTGTATGGCTTTGTATCTCTTCTTCTCCAGCTTCTGTTTCTTTCTGTATCTCTTTGTGTCTGTGTGTATTCACTCACACACACTCACATCAAATGAATTAGATTCATTTGTTTATATAGCGTAGGGTTTACAATAATTGAACAGCTTTCTAAGTGTCGATAACTTCTCCCCTGTATGTTGACTTGAGTTGACGTTGAGAATCCCGTGGATATTTTCTAAGTGTCGAATATTATTTCCATGTATTAGTACTTAGAAAATAATCCATCCTTTAAGGAGAGAGGATGTGTCGAATTATAGTGCCATGTATGTTGATTTGATCACATGTGTCGAATTTAATCTCCATGTATGACCATATGTCGATTTTTCTTCCCTTGTACATGTCTTAGAGAATTTCTCATCATGCCAAGAACTTATGAGTCGATTTCTTGTCCCTTGTATGAGCATGTGTCGACTTTTCTTCACTAGTATATGCCTTAGAATATTTTTCATTATTCAAAGAACCTATGTGTCGAATTCTACACTCTTGTGTAAGCATGTGTCGATTTTTCTTCCATGTAGAATTGACTTAGATTCTTTTTGGCATAATACAAGCTATGTGTCGATTTTCTCTTCCATGCAGAGCCGTGTGTCGAGTTTTTCTCCTTGTATACATGACTTAGCTTCTTTTTGGCATATGGAAAGCTATGTGTCGAATTTACCTCCCTTGTATTGCATGTGTCGAATTTCATCACCTAGTAATACTATGTGTTGATTTTCTCCACCTTGTATAATGACTTGGAGTATTTTCAACTTCTTTTCAATCACATACTTGGCTTCACTCAGCTTCCTGTCAATTCTTCTTGTACAATAAACATGTTGACCAATTCTTTTGTGTTGACACTTAGTGCACTGGTCTGGTTCATAAATGACTAACACGGATCTTGATCTTGATATTCTCATTTAAAATCAAATGACAGGAATGATGCAGTTCTTTATTGCTTCGAACACTGACTGTCAATAAACATAGTACTTTCACTGGAATCTTTTCTGGTACTTAGACAACGTCTTCATTACTACTACAATCTTGAATACTTCATTCTCTGTTTTTCACTGACGCTTGAACATATAAATGAATTTCTTTCAGTGAGTATAACTTCAAGACTGCAGCTGTATTCTTTAACCTTTGTCTTTACCCTGTCTTCAATTCTTCTAGATTCCTATGCTTCGAACACTGTCTATCTTTAATCAATGCCTTTACACTGAAATCTTCTAGTGACACTTCTATACTGAATCTTTAACACTTCTGAAACCCTCAAACTCTTTAACCATTATTCTTCACTGATGCATGAACATATTAATGAACTTCTCTCAGTGACTTGTAGTAGACTTCAAAACTTCTTCTAATGTCTTGATTCACTGTATTTGCCTTGTCTTCCTTCCTGATTTCTGTGTAGGCGTAGTATTATTTACGTGTCATGTTCTAGTGTTGAGTTATCACGATTACTATTCATACAGTTTCGTAATCTCACCAATATTAATATATATACACATACATACATATATATATATTATTTTTAAAAATTTATATAAATTGTATATAAATATTTATTTATTTTAATAATCAGTTCGGTTCGGTTTTTTGCTGTTCGGTTTTAACCTATAACCGGAACCAGAACCATTCTATCAGTTCGGTTTCAGTTTCGATTTTATGCGGATCGGTTTTTACCGGTTTTGATTCAGTTTCAATTTTATTTCAGTTTTTTACTCACCCCTACCGGAGGGCCATAATTTTTAATTGTGACTTTTATGCTCATTCAAGCTCAAATTGTGATATTAAAGTCTATTTCTTCATATTAAAAATTTGTATCTCAATAATAAAAATGGTCAAAAAATTGAAAATAAATAATTTTGTTACTTAGTCTTAAAAAAATAGTATTTCTATCAATTTTTCTGTTTTGATTCACTAATTTTTTTGTTTTACGGTTCATTTATTTACTGATTCATCAACAATTTAATAAACTACTACCATTAACAAGCCTCTGATTGAGATCGGAAGTCAATTTCCTGTACGTATAAAATATAGTTATAAACACACAGACGTACACGCACATATGACAGATGAATGTTTGACTTAATCAAACATCATGTTCTTTCCTTCAATTATTAATAATTTATAATCTATTTCTATCCTCTCTGTCTCTCTGTCTGTCGTGTATTGACCTTTCAAACTCCATGAAATTGAGATCGAGTGAAGAAAATTCAGTTGAGATCAAGGCTTAGTGTTTTGTTCTGTAATGGGTAGATTAGGATTGTTATTATTATGTGTGTTTGTGTTGGGTCTGATCATCAACAGTGGGTGGGCTGAAGAACAGAAATGGAGGATCCATACATTGTTTTCTGTGGAGTGTCAGAACTACTTCGACTGGCAAACAGTGGGTTTAATGCATAGCTACAAGAAAGCCCAACAACCCGGCCCAATTACCAGACTTCTCAGCTGTACTGATGAGGAGAAGAAGAAATATAAAGGCATGGGTTTGGCTCCTACTTTTGAAGTCCCTTCTATGAGTAGACATCCCAAAACTGGAGACTGGTACTAGTACTAGCACTACCCTTTTTTATTTATTTTATGTATACCTATTAATAATATTATTAGAGTGTGAGGATCAGCAATTTCACCGAACTAGAACGGTTAACTAGAGCAATTTTTTATCGAATCAAATAATGTTAGATAATATTATCGGGCAGATTTTCTTGTCTGAATTGGAGTTTTTATCGAACCGAGCTTATCGAGTTGGAAAAGAGTCTAACTCGAAAACTTGTCCCCTTTATTCATTGACAAATAACACTTTTTGTTATCGAACTCGAACTCGAGTTATTTCTTAACGAACCGAACAATGTTCGATAACTTATTGAATATATTTACTTGTCCGAACTCGAATTCTCGATGTAGCTTATCAAACTCGAACCGATTCGAACTCGAATGAACTTATCTAACATTTTGGTTCGTTTAGAACTCTATTGGTATCCTTAATCATCCGAGTTTCTCGGTTCAATTCTCTCTCATTTGGTTTGGAGATTTATAAATAATAAATATTATTTATTAGTCTATAAGCTATAGTAAAAAAAATAGTAATAAATCCAATTTCTTGGTTCGATTCTAGCTAATTTCAAGATTTATTAAGAATGGATAATACTTATTAGTTTATAAATTACTCAAAAAAATAAATAATAATCTATATTATATTATAATAACCAAACTAGAGAACTTTTTTTTTGAAACACTAAGGTGAATGATAGAAAAGATCTTAACCGTCCAATTTTAGGTGAATCACAAAAATGATCCTAACCATTCAATTTTAATAAAATCTAATTTTAAAAGGATATATATCATACCTATGACTCTATTCCCAATAGTCCTCCTTTTATACAACTGCTCATGGATAATATTATATTATATTTAAATTATATTCTATATTTTCTATTTTAAAAATCCTACTTATCTTATAATTTTTATTTAATATAGTTTACTCATATTAAACTCAATTTCATCACCATTCAAACTCTTTTATTTATTTAAAATTATGACTTATCATTAAATATTATGAATATTAATATATAAATATCATTGTATAGAAAAATGTAAAATGAAACTAATAATAAAACAAATTATCATATTAAATGATATATTTATAAAATAATTAATATATAATTTATTAATAACATCCGTGCTTTGCACGGGTTATAAGCTTGTATTATATTAAAGCCGAACTAAAGATAATTAGTTAATCTATACCATGGGCAATATGGCAATATGTATTCTTACTATTAATTTTTTTATTGGCAAATATTTGAGTGAATTTTTTAATAAGTAAAGTATTAATATATTTATGCAGGTATCCTGCAATCAATAAACCAGCTGGAATTGTTCACTGGCTTAAACATAGTGAAGAAGCGCAAAATGTTGATTGGGTGGTGATACTAGATGCTGACCAGATCATTCGAGGGCCTATTGTCCCATGGGAACTTGGCGCCGAGAAAGGGAGGCCTGTTGCTGCTTATTATGGGTAATACTTGATATATATATTTTCTTTGCCATGTATAATTTTAGAAATCACAATAGCATAGATGATTTTGAATTATGTATAAGATTTCGTGAGCATTATATATAAAATACCTATCTTGTTAAAAAAAAATTCAATCTGCTTTATTAATTTTCTCTTTAAAAAATGCGCCTTGAGATGTTTACATCATGTTGTCAATATTTATCTTGATGAGTTTAATAGCTCTGTTTTACTAATGGAATCTAATTACTATTGCATGTCATAGTTAGTTAAGTAGCTGGCGATTTTATACTAAGAAAAACCTATTTTAACTTCTTAATGTAAATTTTCAGCAATAAGCATCCGACCGAAGATATTTAAGGACATTATCAGTAGCATAAGCCCTACTCAGTCAATATGACCTTCTAGGCAAATTGCTGAAATTATCAAAAACAGTTGTTAGCTGTTGGTCAAGTTTCAGCAGCTATCTGTTTGCCCATGTTGCATGCACATGCAATGTTGAATAGTATTCCCTGAGCAGTAATTAGAACACAGGAAACATGACGAATATATTACAAAAGAAACAATATGCAAGAGTAAAATATTCTCTTGTTTGACATTTCCTCTACTAAGCTTTTCCTCGACCAACCCCCTTCAGATGTTTGCAACTTTTCTCTCCCTGTACATCACATTTCTGTAAACCTTCACCATTTTGGGCTCAACATATGATTTCAAATAGTGTTGCATGATTTCAGTAATGCAGTTTCATCCAATTTGTCTGCGTTGAGCTTTATGTTCTAATTCCTGCCATGAAATATTACAACTATGACAGAAGAAAGTAATCACCCTTTTATAGATGTATTCTTTTCTGATCATGTGACTATACTGGATGCCATGACACAGAACGATTAGGTCGACTAGTGCAAAATACACATCTGACGTGTGAGTAAAATATTAGATATCTTCTTGTCCCTTGGCTATGAGGTTTAGGTGTTCTTTTGTAGTGTTAACTTTGGGATTTTTTATAACAGGAAAACTTAGTTTTACTGAGAGGAGTGGTTTGAGATGATTTGTTTACTAACTTTTGAATGACGTCATTATTACCTTTTGATATTCTAACTTATGATGTAATGCACGAGGCAATAGAGTTCAAGGATGTGCTACTCATGACATTGTTAGGCCACTTGGTCCCAAGGACATACTAGTACGGGGTGAGGGGACAATGAGTCTGCCTCTCGTTTAGTATTTGCCACATTATCAATATGAGCTGGAAAAGCTTGAGAGTTGTGATCTTAAATACTGGCCTGATACATTTGTGTATTTATGCCTAGTCAAATGAGAAGTAATTCTTGTGGTCATTCTTGATGTTTCTCCATAATCATTTAGCAGTCTCATATGCTTCTTAAGGATGACATGTCAGCTGGAAAGTCATTTTATGTTCTAGATTCAATTACAATTTCTATACATTAAAATGTGTTGAGATAGATGCATTAAATAATTCTAAAATTACATTTTAATCCTGGAAATTGTAAGAGATGTTTAATTATATAGTTTTATCTGTTTTCAGCGACTCAAGATCTTCAGTAAGTCCACCTTGGTCCATCTATTTTCATACAGATTAAAAACATAATTATCAATGAAACTAAAGCAGAGGAAAATAGCTCTCCTTATCTTACCTTTTTTTATGTCCTTAATCAATTTAGGAGTTGCTCTTATCTGTGCAATGTGCTATTATGCAACTTAAGTTCAAATTAAGTCTTCTACTAGCAAAATTACTGTTTGGCATTATATTTCAACCATATTCTGGTTCATCTACTTAAGATGTGGACTTCCTCCTTAGGTACTTGGTTGGCTGCGATAATCTTCTTGCTAAGTTGCATACTAAACATCCCGAACGCTGTGATAAGGTTGGTGGGCTTTTAGCCATGCACATAGATGATCTTCGAGCTTTGGCACCAATGTGGCTTTCTAAAACAGAAGAAGTACGAGAAGATAGAGCTCACTGGACAAGAAACTTAACTGGTGACATTTACGGCCAAGGGTGGATTAGTGAGATGTACGGATACTCCTTTGGTGCAGCCGAGGTAACTTGCATACCATATATCTGTTCTTTCCATTTAAGCATACTTTCCTTGTATCTTTACCTTCCTTTATATTAAGGTATTTAAATGGTCCGATATATTGTTTTTCAGGTGGGACTTCACCACAAGATTAATGATAACTTGATGATATACCCAGGTTACATTCCTCGGACTGGCGTTGAACCAATCCTTCTACATTATGGTCTTCCATTTCGTGTTGGAAATTGGTCATTTAGTAAACTAAATCACCATGAAGATAATATTGTATATGATTGTGGACGGCTTTTCCCTGAACCTCCTTATCCTAGAGAGGTACAAAGACTTCCCAATTACTTAGATGGACACATTTAGTCTCATTCTGTCTCATTGCTCATTCAGTTTTATCTGTATTCATCCCTGTAGATAAAGCTATATCTATGAGTTTTACTATGCAAATTTTGTTTTCATTATAATTCCATAAAATTTTTATAGCTTATCTTGAGGTGGCTGCAGTAGATCAATGGCACACGCACCTCAAGCTAGAATGAGCATGACTTTTAAATTTTAAATTAAAGCCAACATAACTTTCATTGTGTATGTGGGCTTCTATGCATGTATGCATGCATGTGTGACTGTGTTAACATGCATGTTAACACATGTAGAAATGTGTACAGGTTAACATGTATATTAACAGACCTTTTACCCAAAGTACTTGGGCTATGCATCCCATGTAAACATGAAGGTCAAGAGGGAAAGATGTAAATATAATTATTAGAATATCATGCTCTAAGAGCATCACAACTCTTTAAATGTCCATTTAAATAAAAATGGTGTGATAATCAACTCTGACCCAACTCTAAAATTACACCATATTGATGTGACACCAAAAACTACACTAGATGTGGTGTCACTTGAAATTTTTTGTAAATCCCAACATTGCCCGATTCCTTTTAGTGTAAATTTGGTGTAGATTATTTGGAAGTTGATTATATATTGTAAATTTTACACCATTTTGGTGTAAAAATTACACAAAAATTGTATAATGGGCTAAAGAAGCTCTAAGAAAAGTAGAGTGCACTAATTTTAAACTTAAATTTGAAAAGAGCAGTGTGAAATTGATAATGTAAATAAATTATCTAGGTTTGTAGAAAAGCATAGATTAAAAGTATAAAAGATATTCATAGTTATTGATGCAGCAGGACAAATTTGATAACAATGATATATGAGTAATTAAAATAAAGATTGATAGAATTAGGGTGATTCAACCATGGAAGAATCACTACACCTAGGGTTTTCAACTGCAGAAGGGATAATTAAGATGGATTACAATCCAGACCCAATCATTATTGATAAAACATTCGTTGTATATTAATGAAGTCTATAATGTAATATCCTAGAGTTACATGACTTGTATAGAATATAAAAGACCTAATAAATAAACCTATCGAACTAAGGCCCAAACAATGTGAATTTATCATAAATAAGTTACTTGTTTAATAAACTACTAGCCCCGCATATAAAACATTTAATTTAATATCTTTACGCTCCTCTGCACTGAATATATGTAAACTAAATAATAGCATATATAAAAATGATATGCTTCCACCGGTTTTGTAGAGGGCAAGAACCATGCAAGACTGAGATAGAACCAAGTTTTGCACTACTTCAAGAATGAATGAGGTCCAAAGAAGTCTGAAAACTAACTTGCAACTGAAAGCAGCTCAAGCATAAAGTTGATATGCTCAACCTCACTAATATTAACAACCTTTTGTTTGTTAACAAGTGAAAGAGATTCCCCAGCTATCTCAGCTATATCACAAACATCTCGACTCTCATGCTGTGTGCAATTCAAAGAATCTTGTACGGCATCATTTTCTTCATTTAGATGATTTCCGCATTTGTACCTTCACGATGCTCAATTTCCAGTGCAATTTGGTCTCTTTTACTAATTTTTTATTTTCAAAATATGGGGCATCATTTTTACTAATAATTTGAGGCAGATCTCATAAAGCCTGTACTGTCTCTCCTTTCACATATTTCATCTTTTTTTTTCTCTATTCAATAACTGATAATACAAAAAGTTAGGGGTTGATTTGTAACTTTCTAAAAGTTTGGGGACTATTTGGTAAGTTTTTTGAATGTTAAGAGTCTGGTTTACTATTTAGAAAGTTAAGGGACCAGATTTGAAGTTATTACGAATTGGCAGGCATTAGACTGTAACTATTGGCAAATTGGACAAGGTTGGACTTTTAAATTAAACCCATATGGTTTATTTGTGCTTAAAAGCCTGTGCTGAGTTATACAATGGATTGGGATATAACAAAATATATTTGGTGAAGAATAATTTAACTTGTATTTGTAGGGGTATAATTAGCACAGGTAGCAGCGGGCCAGTGGTGACTATGGAGGTCCGGAGGCTGAAGGTGGTAGCTGTTCTCTAACGAACAGCCGTGGATTTTGGCAGACTTGTTCTCTCTTCTTCTTCCTCTTTTCCCAATCTAATTTTCCCTTCCTCTTCTTTCTTTTCTTTTCTTTTTTCTTTCTTTCTTCTCTATTACTTTCCCTCTTTTATCCTTCTTTTGGTTTTTCTAATTCTCCTATTTGTTGGTTACCCGAAGTTCAGACTTTAGAATATTAGTAGGGATGACAAAGTCAAATTCAAATTCAAATTACTTTCGGCTTTAAAAGGTAGATCCAAATCCAAAAATCAATATTCAAATCCATCGGGATTTTTAGGATATCTAAAATTGAAAAATAATTTAGTCAAGTTAAATATCACCGGCACACATAGAGGAAATTGCTTCAACATTAATTAGGTTTATACAATATAAAACTATAAATGATTAAGTTAAATAAATTAAAATACTAAGTGAAATCTAAAATATATTAATAAAATAATACCTCACATACTGAAAAAAATGAAAATTTTATGTAAAATATTAAAAGTGACATTTTAAATGTGAGGTTGAGAAAAAGAAGGCCTAATTCACTAAATGAGTATTGATTAATAATCAAATAAAAAGTATATACATTATTTGTCCTATATCTAAAATATTATATATAATAATTTATGAATCATAGTCTTATATTATATTTATATATAATATATATCGGATTTTAGGTTTGGATCGGATTTGAATCGGGTTTCAGATCGGGTATCCATATCCAAATCCAAAATTTCGAGTTCGGTAAAATCCATTCAGATCGGAACAAATTAGATTAGATATCTATCGGATCGAATTATTTTGTCACCCCTAATTATTAGCAGCAAAGGATTATGGTTGGTGACCACTTCTTTGAGATAGAATTAAGGTTTTAGGAGAATAGGGTTCTAAATTTAGGGTTCTTGTTTGTTTAGAATCTGGGAAATGGTGGTGTGTTGCAACTCTGTGAACGGTTGGTCACCTCTGGATCAGATTTCAAAATAGGTTGTCAGCTAAAGAAGTAGGGTTACCTCTGCTATACTTTAACACTGAACAGCAGTAAGAATATGATTTCCTCTTTCTTTGAAAATTTTCCAATGTAAGCGATTCGGGAATGAACAGTAACTTTCCTGGCAGAGAACAGTAACCAATGAGAAATAACTCTGCTGAATAGTACCCAATAAATAAAAACAATTTTTTTTTTGAATACAAGATCTCCGAACAATTAAGAGATTGAAGGAAAAACCTAAGCTATTGATACCATTTGAGGCAGGACAGATTAGGAAACGATGTAATTATTGAATAAAAGTGAATAAAGCGATGAACTTGGTTGGATTAATCCCGAAAAACCCAGGATCTCAAGAGTTTCCCTAATGCAGACAGGTTAGTTAAGATGAGTTGCAACTTGCAACCCAAGAAGAGACTCTCTTCTGTATTTCAATAATCAAATCTAATATGATATTTGGTATATTGAGAATAAAACCATAGTAATAAACCTAATAGACTAAGGCCTGTTAAGAGCCGAGGCTGAGCACCAGGGTTTTAAAGTAATTACATCTGAGTGTACAAAGTAATTTCTGAGTGCATTTAGGAAGACCCTATTGTAAATAACCTATTACATATTTAATAAACTATTAGCCCCACATATGAAATAGTTGAATAAATACCTATAATTCCTCGGCACTAAATACATATAATATGTTCATAACATGTATATAAATTCTTTACTTTTATTCCCCATCAGGACTCTTGGAGCTATATGATATATATATATATATATATATATATATTAAGCTAAGAAAAATCCGATCATATTAATGCGTAAGTAATGGATAATAACCATAAAATGCATTTTTTTTCTAATTTTTAATATTGGATCACATTATACTATTCATATATATTGGGGTAACTAATTGTTTCAATTGAATTATTTATATAACCTTAGTAAGCTATGTGTGATGAACTATGCAACAAACAAATAACTGATAAATCTTTGTGCAGGTGAGAGCACTGGAAACAGACCCTAATAAAAGGAGGGGTCTATTTTTGAATATAGAATGTATTAATACTCTCAATGAAGGTCTTCTGTTACAGCATGCAGCAAACGGTTGTCCTAAGCCAAAATGGTCCAAATACTTGAGCCTCTTGAAGAGCAACACATTTTCTGAACTTACTCGTCCAAAATATCTTACTCCAGAAACTCTACAAATGAAGGAGACTGAGGTCCATGATCAGGTTTCTTATGAACCTGAGAGGCCACATCCAAAAATCCACACCATATTTTCCACTGAATGTATCTCGTATTTTGATTGGCAAACTGTTGGACTGGTTCACAGTTTCCACCTGAGTGGCCAACCTGGAAATATCACAAGACTTCTCAGCTGTACCGACGAAGACCTGAAAGAATATAAAGGCCAGGATCTTGCCCCCACGCATTTTGTCCCATCTATGAGCCGGCATCCACTAACGGGCGATTGGTAGTTCTACATTCCTGTTTCTTTGCTATCCAAATTTCTTTAAGGGTCAACTTTGATATTATTTATAGTTTAGTTCTAGACTGAATTGGATCTTCTTATTCTTTTTTTTTCCGGGGAATCCTGATCTTTTGTTACTTGTCCTGAATTGGTGAATTCAGTTAAATTGTGCCATATTTACTTTCATGAAACTGCATTCAAAATATGTATATAAATTAGTACCTTTTATATAAACTGGATGTTTTTGAGGTGCATGACATATAGCCATTTACCAGCAAAATAACTCTATACTATGCCTTGTTGCCTTATGTCATAGTATAGAGGAGCAAATGTGAACCAATTTTGTATCTTTTACCTTGTCTTAAATACATTGTTGGCATTTAAGTTAAGTTTCTTTCGCATCATGTAAACTCGCCTCTCCTAACTTCGGCTGAAAGTTGAGAACATATACAAATTATGATAAACCTTGAACCTCTTTCTGTCATATCAGGTACCCAGCAATCAATAAACCAGCTGCAGTCCTGCATTGGCTGAATCATGCAACAATTGATGCAGAGTTTATAGTAATTTTGGATGCAGACATGATCATGCGAGGACCAATTACACCATGGGAATTCAATGCAGCACGTGGTCGACCTGTATCCACTCCTTATGAGTAAGAAAAAACGATATTTTTTCTAAACTGTTAAAATATGTTAAATAATGTTTCTACATTGTTACCTGCATTCAAGTAATGGTGGATTTACCTGTATATAAACTGTACACTCTTCAGAATGAGATACCAGTCAGTCAACTTGTGCATTTATGTTTTCAGCTACCTTATCGGTTGCCACAATGAGCTTGCGGATCTCCACACTAGGTATCCTGAAGCTTGTGACAAGGTTGGTGGTGTGATCATAATGCACATAGATGATCTGCGGAAGTTTGCGTTACTGTGGCTGCATAAGACTGAGGAGGTCCGTGCTGACACAGCTCATTACGCCACAAATATAACTGGAGATATATATGAATCTGGATGGATAAGTGAAATGTATGGTTACTCCTTCGGTGCAGCTGAGGTACTTAACTATTTTTCACATTGTCGAATTCTTGATTTCATATGCTAGAATTGTTTATTATTCATGTGCTCCTTGTTCGAAGTTCCAATGCCCGTAAGGTAGGTTGTCCGGAATCCAAATTTACCTAGACGTTTCGAGTTTTGTTAAAAATAGTACCTGATCCAATTAAGGCCTCCTTCTATCGTCTTAAGCTTTTGGGAGAGGTTATTATGTAACATGGTATCAAAGTCAAGGTTTGGGGGAAGATCTCAAGTCGAACCCTGCCAACACCAGCATATATTCAATTGTCTTCTTTTGTCTGTTTGTCCACTCATTCTAGTGAGGGGGGAGTGTCGAATATAGCATATAATCCATTTAAGGCCTCCTTCTAACACCATAAGGTTTTTGGAGAGTACCTTACTTACAAAGTTTGAATTTTTATTGTCCAATTTTCCTGCGCTTTAAGCCTTTAACCAAGTCTAACACCAGAAAGTTGGGCTCGTGGTTCTCTCAAACAGAAAGTTGGCCTTTATAAATGGGATGTAAAACTGTGGGGTATGTATATACTTACCATGTAAAAGACTAAAGATGTCCTGTAATCTACTTTTGTTCCTTTGTACATTCCAGTGTATAGAGACAAAAGTATAATTTACATTTTTTTTTTCGTTTAATGGAGTAAAATTTGTTGGGTTTTTTTCCTTGCGCAGCTAAATTTGCGGCATAACATCAACAATGAGATATTGATATACCCAGGATATGTTCCTCAACCTGGTGTCAAGTATCGAGTTTTCCATTATGGCCTTGAGTTTAAGGTTGGGAATTGGAGCTTTGACAAAGCAAACTGGAGAGATGCTGATGTAGTTCACAAATGTTGGTCCAAGTTTCCTGACCCTCCTGATCCATCAAGTCTTGATCAAACTGATCAGGATAGTTTACAGCGTGATTTGCTTAGCATAGAATGTGCAAAGACATTAAATGAAGCTCTACGTTTATATCATGAAAAAATGTGCTCCAAACCCAATTCCTTGTCCACTTCCAACTTAAAGTCTAACAACGAAGTAAAATTATCAAGAAAATTTGGCAAGATTGACGAGAGTCATACTATAAGAAGTAACAATGTCCCCATGAATGATTCTCGAGAATCATCCCACCAGGTGGAGGATAACCAGATGGATGGTTCTTTCAAGATTTGGATAATCTCTCTTTGGGTGTTTTCCATCTTTGGTTTTGCAGCTGTAATGTGGATACTGTTTGCTAGTCGTAAAGGACAAAGAAAAAGAGGTAAAAGTTATAAAAGCAAGAGAAGAGCATTGCACACAGGATTTGGGGACATGAACGAACTTCATAAGCAAGTGAGAGGTGTTGATATATTGTAGAAATATTTTGTTCTCGTAATTTCTCGAAAATACAATTAGTCAGTGGACAGGAGTCTAAGAATGAATGCATGATTATGATTGGAGACATGAGAGATTCATTGGTTTTTGCTAAGATGGGATCTGTTGCAAAACCATACATGATAAGTTAACACTCAATGAGCTCTTGGGAGGCCACGGAAGAAAGCTGCCATGATTATAGTGGCAGTAACAGTTTTTTGGGCACAAGGGTTCCTTATAGTAATACATAACATTAACTATGATCATAAACGTTAGATGAAGTTGACTTTGTAAGTTTAAGGTGAACTTGCAACAATAAGCTGCTGTTAAGCATGTTGTTACATTGATATTTGATAGACAAGTGGCGTTTCTCATGAATAACACGGTGACTGCGTTTATGTGGATATACTCTGTATAGTTTGTGTTTTTTTCCATGGACAGCAAGTCTAATTAACACCAGATATGATGCATGTCTTGTTTGCATTTAATTTTTCCTAAATACGGCATCTTTAAAACAGGACTAGTTGTATAAATAAAGCGGAAAATATAGTTACTGGTTTATAACCCATTTAAAATACAAGTGAGTTTAATAAATTATATATTAATTATTTTATATGATTTAAAATTTAATTCATTGTAATAATTTATTTTATTAGGGCTTTTTAAGGAAAAACTTTATACAAATTTTTTTTGTGATATTTGTTTAGAGTTAATTGCAATTTGATAGTTTGTATTATAATTTTTTCGCACATTATTAACCAATTTCTAATAATTAACGTATTAGTCACCATTTAAATATTTTTTAAACATATAAGGGTCTTGTTCAGTTAAAAACTTTAACAAATATATGTATAAATTAGGTCAAATACAAGTTTTAATGGTTTTATTGTATCTTATTTATACGCTATATATGGTTTTATTGTATCTTATTTATACGCTATATATGTATGTATTTATATGTATATTATCATTAAATCTTATAAATCTAATTTGATAATTTTGTAATAAAAGTTTTATAATTTATAATTTAGATTTAATCATAACGTACACGTAAATACATACATATAATATATAATAAGGTACAATAAAATTGTTGAAATTAGTATTTGACCACCTTACACTTACTTTTGCTAACATTTTTACGGCCTGACTTGGATATGCTCTGAGCACCTGCAAAAGATAAAGAACCAAAACTTAAGTCACAATATTCATTTGAAGCAATCTCATTACTTCTTACACATATATGTGCCTGTCTCTTATTATTATTTCTGTTTTTCATAGATTTTATCTCAGACTCACAAGAAAGGTAGGTCACACAGTCCTACAGAAATAAGAGGTGGTTGAGAGAGGTTGTTTGTGGTCACATGAATAAGAGGCATTCTATCAGGACTATCCATGGTCATTCCATCAATAAATATAGGAAATATAAATTCTTAACTAACATAATCAGAGTTTATAAATTCTGATGTAGGTAAGTTAGAGTTTATACCTTGAGTTGTATCAGATGTACTTGTTGTTGAAAATGGTACTGCATCGATTGAAGGAATGAGGATTGCATTAAATATAGGTATATTTCCAGCATCAACTGCATCCTCAGCCTTATTAGAGTTTGAATGTTGAAGCATTTATTCCTCTGCTTCTTGTCTAGGCCTTCAACTACAGATTAAGCATCTTGTTCTTGTGTGGTTCTTGTGGGCCTTGCTCACTCATTTCTTAATCAGCAGCATCGACATTAGCACGATCATCCAATGATTTGTGAGTTGTGTCTGCACCCAAACTTTGATTGGATGGTTCTTGTGTGGCTAGAGGTTCTGCAGTTGCTTCAACCCTTTGAGTTGAAGGTTCTTGTAGACTGCCCTCCTGATCACCTTTTGCATCATTTGTACCATCTGTCAGAGTTTGAAGTATGTCATTCATCATAATTTTCTGAAGATCATCCAACATAAGAGAATCAGTGTTTGCTACCAAACTTTGATTGGAAAGTTCTTGTGAGATAGGCCTTTCAGATTCTGCTGTTTTCTTTTGAAAAATAAGTTCTTGTGGGTCTGGGCTTTCTTGATGTAAGATGTAGACAGATGATGAGGCTGGTTGATGGGCACAAGCCTTTTGCTTGAGAGCTCTTAACTTATTTCTTCTTTAAAAAAACATGAGAATCTGATTTTTCTTGTGTTGATTTCTCAGCCTTTCTTTTCTCTGTAGCTTCCTGAGCTTGCATCTGTTGGAACACTTCCTGAACGTTACTCCATGAAACTTTAATAAATTTTTCAGCATTTGGAGAAGGAGTTGGAATTCTGTCTGAGATATGGACAGTCTGGGGTGTGCCTAGTGAAACATCCTTATGACTATTTGGTTCAGTCACCATCACATGCTTCCCCTTATCAGAGTTTGCAGCGTCAGACTTTACTGGAACAAAGTCTGGTTGTCTAAGTGGATCAGAGTTCGGCTGCTCAGAGTTTGCAGCATCAGGATTTGTCATTTCAATTTCAGCTGCTGCCTTGACTAATCTTCTTCTTTTCTTCTATGGAACTTCATGGACATGGAAGGGCTTCATATAAGGTGCTTGTTGCATCTCAGCCCCTTTGAAATTTAATCTTGCTGATAAAACAACATTATCATCCTCATTATAATATGGGTTCATCTATTAGCCTCTTTCTAGAAGAAGGTTAAGCCTTCTTTTTCTGTGAAGGTGCAATAATAGAACTCTCATCCTGTCCCTCCGTAGCATGAACTGATTTTTGTTTCTTTTGTTTTACAACTAGTGCTTGTTGAGAAACTGTTATTTATGAAGTCCATAAAGATATAGAAATTGTAGAAGGGGGGTGTTGAATACAATTTTAACTATTTTAAATTTCTTGTAAATTGAAACTTGGAAATGGATAAATAAACAAAATAAAATGAACTCATATTTAAAAATTACTGATGGATTGAATGTATCCACCATAATATTTTTGCTCTGATTAATTTAGGTCTTAAAACCCAGCTTCTTTACAAAGTTGAAATATAAATTGTTCTTACAATATTTGCTGAAAGCACAGAACAATTTGTACTTAGAAAAATAAACTCTGTATCTTCCTTTTAACTCTGCTACATCATTTGATTTTTATATCACCAAGATATTTTTTACAATTTTCTAGTCAACTGATAAAACAAAAGTACCCTAAACCAGAAAGATGTTGCTTCTATCTTTCCCTTCTGCATTGTGCAATTTGGGGAATGGTTTTGTCCTGTATTCTGTAAGAAAGATAGTTCCTATCAGAGTCTTCACAATTAAGACGAATTTGAATGTCTTCCAATGTTATCTTTAGTCTGAAAAGATTCATGACTTGATCTTCATGTATTTTCAACGTCAATTGATAATTTGTTGTGAAACATATAAATTGATATTCTTTGTGTGGAATTCTTCAATGGTTTTTCATCCATCGACTGATAATTTTATCCATCGATTGATATTTGATGTTATCAATCGATGTATCAATCGATGGGTCTTCAGCATCTGTTGATAGTCTTCAATCTTCAACATCCATCGAGCCTTGGAATATCCATCGAGCCTTTATTTATCTGTTGATCATTCATCACTTATGAATTTTCCTGTCTTCAAATATTTACAATTTGACAGACTATTATCACATCAATTAAGATATCCATCGACTCTAACAAATGAATTATCCATTGATTACTCTAGACTATCAATGGATAAATGACTTAAAATAACATTATTTCTAAAATACCAATTATCAGTTGATACAATCTAAACTTCAACGGATAATAGGTTTCCTAGTCAATGAATATTTATAGAACACACATTCATTGACCAGTCACACTTGTAAATTTTTTAACTTATGATTTCTTATAGTTGTTTTATCATCAAGGTGTATAATTCCTAACAATCTACCCATATTTATTTCTGTAAAGTTTTCAGACATAAATCATGTTGATGATAACAAAAACCTAAACATATGTAAATAAATTAGAATCATAAGTAGTTATAGTGATCAAGAAACAAGGAATATTGAATGTACCAATTGGAGATTCCTTGGTTAGACTTGTCTTGATGTCTTCAATTCTTCAAATCTTCAAGTCTTCTAGTCTTCTACTTTTTCATCTTTTCTCCATTCCTCTTCATTTGATTTTCAAATACTTGATGGCTCATTTCTCATCTTCAATTTCTGTTGATAGCAGACTAGCCAGAAAATTAAGCTCAATATTTGGCAAGATTGCCAAATATTTCACTATATCTAAGTATCTGGTAGTACCATCTCCGTCTTTGTAAATCATCATGTAGAATGGCTCCATTAGCACCTTCTTGTTGTCAGGATTCCACATTTTAAGTGGCTTCTTCTGCATCAACTCTGTTGTACTCTTCCTTAACTTTGAATTTGTTGCATCATTTCATATGATATTGTTCTAGCAAAAGGAAATTTAGTGTCAATCAGTGCCATAATCTTCTAGAGTGTAAAATAATCATGTTCCATCACCTTCTTAACAGAGGAAAAGGACTGGGCTGCTGAAGATGATTCTGAGGAAGAAGAATTCATCAATCTTGCACTTATGGCCAATCATGATGACCAAGAAGCTAGTTCCTCCAGCAATCAGGTAATTTCTACTAATATATCTGAGTTATCTAAAGATGAATGCAATACTACTATTACTAAAATGACCAATGAGTTGTATAATTTGCATGTCACTCTTAAGTCCTTGAACAAAGAAAACACTAGACTAAAAAACATAATAGATTCTCTAACTGAAAGAAACACACACTTAGAATGTGAGCTAGTGCAATTGGACAGACTCGAGGTAGAAAACAGAGATGCTAGAGAGGAATTGGTTGGGTGTAAAAAGAAGATAGAAACTTTGAAGGAACAGCTAGAAGAAGAACTAAGAACCATTGATAAATGGAACATGTCTAGTAAAGCAAGCAAAAAGTTGAATGACATTCATGGAACAAATTCTTTCACCATGCTATCTGAGACTCTTAAAAAATTAGTTGTTGATGAAAATCAATCATTGGACAATTAGCAATCGATTGTTAATCCTGAATCAACTGATAAGGATTATCCATCCATTGATAATACTATCTCAACGGATAATTATCCATCGATTAAAGAATCATCAACTGTTAAACAATCTGTTCTAAAAACCAAGCTTAACAGACATGTTAAATTTGTGATTGAAGGTAGCTCTTCCAAAATACAAAATTAAGCTGAGAAGGCTAATGTAGGGCATTTGTCTAAGAATCAATTGAAGGACAAATTAGAAAAGATAAAGCCTGAAACTAAGCCTAGTGAGAAAAAGAAAAAGAACAGAAATGGTAAAACATGCATAAACAAGCACAATAACTCACCTGACATGTATGCTCCTAGAAAAATATTTGTTAAATGTGGTAGCAAAAATCATCTATCTTTGCATTGCAAATCTATCATGCCTGTCATACCTAACATGTCTGCAAATTCTGTTTTTCCTCAATTAGTTGTTCCTCATGCTATTCATGCTCAATATGCATCTATGCCTTATATGTTTAATCCATATCTTGCATTTGCTAACATGAATATGCCTCCTATGTCTTGGAACATGAACTCAAATATTCATGCATCAAGTTTTACTAATCCTGCATGCATGAATGATCCAAGTCTAGCACTAAGAATCCCAAGGTGAGGAATCCAACACCTAAAGTTGAAGTGGACTAAAACCACCTAAATCAAATGGACAAAAGTTAGAGACCAAACCAAAAGTAGCAACTAATAAGAAAGGACCCAAGGCAACTTGGGTACCAAAATCAACTTGATTGTTCTTGGATGTGTGCAGGGAAGAAGAAGGAATCTTTGGTACTTGGACAGTGGGTGTTCAAGGCACCTAACTGGAGA
Organism: Oenanthe sinensis; assembly: GCA_028671895.1. NCBI lineage: Eukaryota > Viridiplantae > Streptophyta > Magnoliopsida > Apiales > Apiaceae > Oenanthe > Oenanthe sinensis. The sequence continues at coordinate 26,687,249 of CM053799.1, read as the reverse complement.
TAAATCCCTGCTCACAAAGTTTGAGGAGAGAGCTGGCCCTGGAGTGACTTTTGCAGATGACAACAAGTGTTACACCATGGGATATGGCTTGATTTCAACAGAGAATGTTATCATTGAACCTGTTGCACTAGTTGATGGCTTAAGACACAATTTGCTAAGCATTAGTCAACTATGTGACAATGGAAATAAAGTTTGTTTCATAACTGAAGCATGGATAATTTCCAACAGAAAAAATGGAAGCCTAGTAATGACTGGGAATAGAAAAAGAAATGTATACATAGCTGACTTTAACTCAACAAATGCAGACTCAATGACTTGCCTTCTCTCAAAAGCAAGTACAAATGAAAGTTGGCTGTGACACAGGAAATTAGCTCACTTAAACTTCAAAGCCATGAATCAATTAGTCAAGAAAAATCAAGTGAGAGGATTACGACAAATGGAATTTGTCAAAGATGGACTTTGTGATGCTTGTCAAAAAGGCAAATAAAGAAAGGCATCATTCAAGTCAAAATTGGAATCATCAATTGAGAAACCACTTGAGCTATTACACATGGATTTGTTTGGTCCTGTAAACATCATGTCCATAGCAAAGAAAAAGTATGTCTTAGTCATTGTGGATGACTTTTCAAGATTTTCATGGACCTATTTCTTACATTCAAAAGATGAAGCAAGTGAGCTCATCATCAAACACATCAGAAAAGTTGAAAAGAGTCTTAAGTTAGATGTAAAGAAAATAAGAAGTGGTAATGGAACAGAATTCAAGAATTCCATATTGAAAGAGTTTTGTGAAACTAAAGGAATCATACATACTTTTTCTGCACCAAGAACTCCTCAACAAAATGGGGTTGTTGAAAGGAAAAATAGAACACTGATTGAAGCAGCTAGAACAATGTTGGAAGATGCAAAATTACCAACATATTTCTGGGCTGAGGTGATTAATGCAGCATGCTATATACAGAACATATCCATAGTGAATCAAACACAAGAAAAGACTCCATATCAATTGATTAAGAAAGACAAAAAGCCTAAAGTGGGGTTTCTTCATGTCTTTAGATGCAAATGCTATGTCCTGAAAAACCAAGGTGAAAATCTAGGAAAATTTGAGGCCAAGGCTTATGAAAATATATTTGTTGGGTATGCACTATCAAGCATAGTCTACATAGTCTATAATCTCAGACTACACATTGTTATGGAATCTGTACATGTAGTATTGATGATAAAAAGATTCAAGGCTTGTTTGATGAAGGAAATCATGACACACTGTAATTTGAGAATGAATCAAATGAGATGCATGAAGAAAGTGATGAAGAAACATGTCTAGTAAAATCACAAGTACTCAGAAATCCAATATCCATTGATGTTACAACATCAATGGATAATTTATCAGTTGACAGACATCCATCGACTGATAATACATCAACTGATAATTCATCAATGGATAACCAACACTCTACATCTAGGGTATTCAACTCAGGGGGAGGATTTCAAAATCAATCTTCAAATTCAAATCAATATGAGTCAACAACAATGATAGTGAAGCTTCATCATCAAGGAGGAATTTGCCTCCACAAAGAAAATGGACAAAAAGTCATCCATTTGAGCTAATCATTGGAAATACAGAAGATGGTATCAAAACAAGGAGTGCTACTCAAAATGAGTGTATGTATAGAAGCTTCCTATCTCAAGAAGAACCCAAAAGAGTTGAAGATGCTCTCAAGGATCCTGATTGGGTATTGGCTATGCAAGAGGAACTCAATCAATTTGAAAGAAATAAAGTATGGAAGTTGGTGCCCAAACCAAAAGACAGATCAGTAATTGGTACAAAATGGGTATTCAGAAACAAGATGGATGAAACTGGTACTGTGACTAGAAACAAGGCAAGGCTTGTGGCAAAGGGCTACTCAAAAGAAGAAGGAATTGATTTTGATGAGACTTTTGCACCAGTTGCAAGATTGGAAGCAATCAGAATTTTTCTAGCCTATGCTGCACATGCAAATTTCAAAGTCTACCAGATGGATGTGAAGAGTGCATTTTTGAATGGAAAATTAGAAAAAGAAGTCTATGTGGAACAACTTCCTGGTTTTGAAGATCCAAATTTCCCTGACTATGTCTACTATTTACTCAAAGCACTTTATGGTTTGAAACAAGCACCAATGGCCTGGTATGACACTTTATCTCAGTTTCTCATTGAGAGTCACTTCACAAGAGGTACTGTAGATAAAACGTTATTTCATAGAAATATTAATGGGTCAATTATTCTTGTTCAAATTTATATGAATGATATCATATTTCGCTCATTATCTGTTGAAGAAATTTGACTTGAGTGAATGTTCTTCTGCAAAAACTCTCATGGCCACTGTCACTAAACTTGAATTGAATACTAAGGAAGCCAAGGTGGACATTTCAAGTTATAGTGGCATGGTAGGCTCACTTTTGTACTTAACTGCTAGTAGGCTAGATATAATGTTTTCTACATACTTGTGTGCTAGATTTCAGGCTGATCCTAGAGAATCTCATTTAGTGGCTATTAAGAGAATTTTTAGATATCTCAAAGGTACACCAAATTTAGGTATTTGGTATCCCGGAGATTCTTGTTTTGATCTAATAGGCTACTCAGATGCAGATTATGCAAGTTACAAAATAGATAGGAAAAGTACAACAGACACCTGTCAATTTCTAGGAAACAAACTTGTGTCATGGTTTAGCAAGAAGAAACACTCAATATTAACTTCAACTGCAGAAGCTGAGTACATTGTTGCTGGAAGTTGCTGTGCACAAATATTGTGGATGAGGAATCAGTTATTTGACTATGGGTTCAACATGAACAAGATTCCTATTTTCTGTGATAATACAAGTGCCATTGCTATAACAGAGAATCCTGAGCAACATTCCAGAACTAAACACATTGACATAAGGTATCATTTCATTAGAGAACATGTAATGAATGGTATAGTTATATTACATTTTGTCCCTAGTGAACTACAACTTGCTGATCAATTGATAAATGGATTAACTATCAATGGATATTTGACAACCATCGATGGATATATTTCATCAACTGATAAAATATATACATATCGATGGATGTTTATCTGTCAACAGATAATTACCCTGGTAATTGTTTATCGATTGATAAATCCGTTATTGTGTATCAATGGATGTAATTATCAATCGATGGTAATAGAATTTTATTCGTTTCCAAACATCCATCGACTACTGTCTAAATTAGCCGTTGATACTCTATTTTATCCATCGATAAATATATACAGTCATGTATGTATAAAGTCGATTGCTATTTAGAGCACGTCTATTTATCTTATTTTCAAACGGTCATTTCTTTTCACTATAATAGTAAAATTAATTTATGTGACTTATTTTAGGTCAGTTTATTCCTGAAAAATATAAATAGCAGGTTCATTTCCTATTTCATTTTACCTGTTATTTTTGCTTATAAATATATTCTTTTTCTCTAAGAACCCTAAGGCGATTTTCACTCTTCTTCTTCAAGTCTCTTTCTCTAATCTCTTCAAGAACAGTAATGGCACCACAAAAGAAAATCCAATCATCAACAGTCTTCATCTATGAGCAGAACAACTTCATTGCCTGCTTGACAGTGGAGGATGCCCCTGCTGATTTTCATCCATTGATGAAGTTTCTAAGCAAATGTAAACTCTCCAAAGCACTAAGTGTAGCACCAATAATCATTTGTGAACTGGTGGAAAAGTTTTGGAAGTCTGCAGAAGTGTCAAAAGATAGGAAGGTAATTTCTTACACTTGCAAAGGTAAACCCTATACTCTCACTAGTGTTATTATCTCTGAATGCTTAGAAATTCTCAATAATAATTGTGATGCCATGCCTAAAGATGAAGGCATTAGGAATATATTAGCTTCTGTTAATTATGCTGAAAATGATTGTAATTTAGGAGAGGTAGTTAGAAAGAACTTAAGAAAAGAATGGAGCTATTTCTTTGATGCCATTATCAAGGTATTTTCTGGAAAAATAAGTAATTTCGATGCTATTACTACTAGTATGCAACAAATTTCTTATAGTATCATATTTAATAAGTATTTTGATCTTGGCGCATTGCTCCTAAATGAGTTAATTGTTAAGTTAGGTAATACAGATTCTAGGAAAAACAACATCTATTTCGCTAGATTAATTATGTTGTTTATTAACCACTCTGTTAAAGAATATGAGATCACAGAGGCCATGAAGACAATGGAAGCATGGACTCAAAACAAAAGGGTCTGCAAGGACCAGGTGAGACTCAACTTACACAATAAGTTGTGCCTCACATATCCCCCTTTTGTACAAGTATTCCTCAAATCTCACAATCTTTCTTTCCTTGAGGTAGAAATACCTCTTTCTTTGTCTTCGATAACAATGGAGGGAGTTGGAAATGTCACCATCCCTCCTACCCAAGTTGCAAAACCCTTCAAATCCAAATCAAAGAAAACCACCTCAACAGTTTCTCAACAAAATGTTGTTATAAAATCACAGAAAAGAAAAACCACTGAGGGGAGTGTGAAGGTGGTGGTTGAGAGTGAGGGAACTGGCCAACATCAAGAAAGCCAGAAGAATAAGGTTGGAAAGGGTGAGAATGTCCAACCAGCCTCCAGTCCAATCTCTTAAAAGATTGAGACTGTGATCAAGAAATTGAACACATCCCTAGCTGCACCTTCTCAACAAGGTGTAGTTATTGAAAAGAGGTCTCAACCAGGACCATCTGCTGGGAAAAAGGAATACAAAGTCATTCAAGCCTTCAAAAGGAGAAATAAGGGGAATGTAGATGCACAAGGGGCACACACAACTGCAAAGAAAAATGAGAATTTGGTGGAGCCTTCAGCTTCTTATTTTGATGTGTCTCAGATAAATGCTGAGATACAGCCCCACTATTTATCTATTCCTTGTCCTCAATCTCCTTCTAAATCTCTTTCTTCAGAAACTTTGATGATAGATAACATCACTGTTTCAAATTCACTTTCCTTACAACTCAGGGTGGAGCCAACACTCTCACCTGACTCACCACATAAGGTTAACACCTTGGTTGAGCAGGATAAAATTCATAATTCTTCTAAGTCAATGGATATTTCTCAATCAATTAATATTATCCAACATCCATTGACTTCTACTCATCCATTGATGGATATCCTTACATCCATCGACGAGCTTATTTCGACAGATATTCATCAATCGATGAATATTTCTTATCCATCGATCACTACTTCATATCCATCGATTGGTACATCAATTAATATTCCAAATAATGATCCTACTGTTGAAGTTGCCCAAACTTTATTAGGATTGACTGGAGTGGGTGAGGTGAGTGAGAGGCAAGATTTGCATATCCTAGCAAAAGGAGAGTGTGTGATTGAGAGGCCCTTAACTTCTTCTGAGGTGGCAAAAGGAGAGGGTGTGAAGATTGAGAGTTCCACCTTAGTAGGTGATGCAATATGTGATCAAAGTGAGGGAGAAGTGAGATTCCAGGATGAGATCCTGATGAAAGAAAAGAGAGAAGAGAGTGAGAGAGAAAAGAAAAGAGAGAAATCTTTGTCACCAATCTATGAAGCTTCATCTTCTAAAATTAAGGATTTTGTAGCAGAACTCACTTAGGAGTTAGGGTTGGAGTTAGGGGGAGATGGAGAGATTGGAGTCCCTGCAGGAGTTGCAGATGCCCTCATGATAGAAGATGAGATAGATGTCAATCTAAATGCTGTCACTTTTCAACATGAAGATCCTCATTTTCAGCATTTGGCAGCAGCCACAAATCAAGAGGCCGAGCAAATTTTGGGATTAGTGCAGACTGAGGAGGAGTTCAGGAGTGGGAAAGAAACTCTATCAAGAATGCCTGATGATGTCTCTCACATGAATCCTGAGGACTTTGAGTCTGAAGGTGATGATGACATATTGGAGCCATTAATGAGAGATGATGAAGCCACTCTAGCTGACACTGAGAAGGAAATTATGACTCAGTACAGAAGGTCTATGGCTGAAGTGAATATAGAGGACCCTGTTCAAAGGAGAATATTGAACTTCTACAGAGATAATCTCAAAATTTAAAAGCTTTAAGTCACAAGCACCAAGAATGAATTGAGACAAGTTTAGTATGCCATTGAGAGTGCAAGGACTCATTTTGATTCAACAATGGATTCCAGACTTAGTTTCACTCTCATGGGCAGACTCAAGCAAAGACTTGACACAGAGTTTACAGCCAATGATAAGGTTGTAGAATTGGAAAAGAGAGTTACTGCTATGAAACTCAGCATGAATCAAATGTTAGTATTGGTGTCCTAGAGACAATACTTTATGATAAACAATAAAGGATTATGTTTACTTGATTATTTAATTAATATTTATTATGTCTTTATTTATTGCGTTATAAATTGAAAGCATAATAAATGTCCTTGGAATATTAATGCGAATTATATATCTTTAAGTATGTGACTTAAAAATGAGATTATGTGAACAGTATTATATTCCTAAAAGTCCCAAGTCGAGTATTATTATTTAAGGACAATAATAATGCAATAAGACTGGCATGTTTGTTGACTGAAGACCACATCTCATTGGTCATAGGTATGGTGATACTAAAGTCAAGAACATAAGTGCATGTCTCAATGCATGGCACTGGACAGATCCGCTGTGAGAATCTACATGTTAATAAGTGTCATAAGAAATTCTCACTGTGATAATGATGTAATGATCCTTTGACTTGAAATTATTATATTTCTATACGAGAATTAATATATTTTTTATTACACTTAAAGTTACCTTTAACCGGGTAATGATAAAGGTGGACATTAGGTATGCTATGAATCGTATGAGAAATATGAATGATAGATATAGAATTTAACCCTCCTATTTTAGGAGTGATATTATTGGCCTCTTGATTGAGTGAGACTATAAAATGCATGGTCATGCTCAAATGTTGATTTGATTAATAGTCTACTCATTGATCAAGGAAACCCGGATTAAACGTTGAAGAGGATGACACAATACATGCCTCGAGTTTGATCTATAATATAAGGTTAAAGGGATTATATTACATTGCACATTATTCGCGAAAGGTTTAATTGAATCACCAATTATTATTATTACTTGGGTAGCAATGACGTATTACTAGATGCCGCTCATTGTTTATAATTTTATTATTAGAAAATAAAATTATTGCCAACGTAATAATAACCTAAAGGGTCACACACAAAGAACGTTTAAACGGAGCTTTATTTAAATTATGAATTTAAATAATGTTATTATTATTAATTCGAATTTATAATTTTAATTAATTAAGTGAGACTTGATTAATTATATATATATTAGAATTCGAATTAATAAATAAACCCAAAATCAGAATGGGTTTTTAAGAAACCTCATGGATTAGGGTTTGGCCCATTATCTCTAGCTCATATAAATACATTATGATGTGTTTACAGGCTGATCACTTGTGAATTCGTTTTATAAGATAATACCCTAACAGCTCAATACTAAGAGAGGCTAGCAAGTGAGAGAGATAGAGAAGAGATAATTCGTGGCTGTTCTTGGCTAGTACCATCTCCGCTGATCGTTAGACGAATCGACATTCATGTGGATACCGTTAGAGAGTGGTTCTTGAAGAAAGGACTGTTGTGATTCATCAAGCATGGACCTCCTATTAAACAGCAATTCGTAAAGCTTCTAAGGTACATATTTCGTTCACCATAATCGTTCATACGTTATACACGGATCCTGTGATGGGGTTTTGATTTTATTATTTTTACGTTAATTCCGCTGCGTTTTCATGCCCGAAACCCTTCATCAAATTCTAGCCAACCATGTTACACAGGTCAAACTTCTAAGCAGATTATTAGAAACACCTTCCTCATCTCAACCTTTATCACATGTTGCTGATAAGAAAAAGGGGGAGAAGGAAAATGCTGAATTAAGGGGGGAGGTGAAGAATCAAATTCAAGCTTCTGAGGATTTTATATCCAAGCAGGACCCATTGGCTAAGCAAATTGTTCAGAAATTTAAAGCACTTGAAAGGAGGAACAAGGCCATCAATGCATAAAAGCCAATTGAGATCACAACAACTATTTCATTGCCAATAAGGTCAATTTCTAAAACTGTGGTTGTTGAATCTCATGAGGCTGGAGGAATAAGGATGGATGAAGGAAGCTCCCAGCCTGAGATAGGAAAGGGAAAGGTATAATGATTGAAGATGGAAAGAAGAAAAAGACTATCTCAGGTGGTGATGAGATATTATTACATAATGCAATAGTTGTTGGTGTTAAGGAAAGGATAAAGCAGTAGCAGGCAGGAGAGGAACTAACCATGATTCTTCAAAAGTAATTTGATGAAGAGAATGAAAAGATTCTTGAAGGTAGAAGTAAGCAGGTTGAGAAGAAATCAAGGACAAAGCAAAGAGCAAATAGATCCTCAAAGCCTGTAGGAGGAAAGAGGAAATTGAATGTTCATGAAGGTGGAGCGGCTGAGGAGAAACATTTAAAGGAGACTAAACTTCAAAGGACTGACAGTGATCAACCAAGTGAAGTAGAACTGTTCCAGTCAAAGGCAAGCAATTACATCCAAATTAGATCACAAGGATTAATTTCTACAAGAGGCCAAAGGAAGAGGGGTGTGGATCTTCTTCACCTTGAATATGAAGATGGTTCACATCTCACCTTTACTTTCTCACAGGTGATGGAATAGGACTATACAACTCTGAGGAAAATTTATACTCTTCTCAACAGAAATTACTATTTGACTCAAGGACTAGCCAATGATATCTTACAGAGGATGACCACAATGAGAGAAGCTCCAATTCAAGAAGAAAAGGAAGAAGTAATAAAAATCTAGAATCCTGAAGGAAGAAATGTTCTCCATGAGCCTTTCTACATAATGCTCTGCTGGAGACAGAGATTGATGGAGGCTGAGAATCTCATCTTTTTACCGAGTCTACTCTGTATAATACAAGAATGAACTAAGAGGAAACCTTTCTTCTTTATATGGTACATGATATTTACGATTTTGATGCAATAACTACCTATATGCAACAATTTGCTTATTGTATCATGTACGACAAATACTACAATCTCAGTAGTTTAATATTAAATGAAATAGTGGCTAAGTTAGGTAACAAGGAAAACAGGAAGAAGAATACTTATTTTGCTAGATTTATTATGTTAGTTATCAACCACTTGGTCAAGGAAGTAGATATAGACCAGGATATAGAAATTATGGAGTGTTGAGTGCAAAATAAAAGAGTCTTCAAGGACCTGGTAAGAATCAATCTTCATTCTAGTGAGTTAGTTCTGATCCCATCCCTCCTACCCAAGTTGTAAAACCCTCTTTAAAATCCAAATCTAAGAAACCAACCTCAACAGGTTCCCAAAAACCTATTGTTGTAAAATCAAATAAATAAAATCCTGAGGGGAGTGTGTTGGTGGAGAAAGTTGGTGAGAGAACATGGGAACATCTGGGAACCCTGAAGGATAAGGTATGTGAGTGTGTGATTAACCAGCCTAGCCACCATGTATCCTCCCAAGAGGATACATTGCTTCAAAAGGATACTACTACATCTCTGTTGTCATCTTCTCAAAAGGATGACAATATTGAAAAGAGTCCCCAACCAGGGACACAGAACATAGGGAACACACAAACCAAATCCCCATTAAAAACTCCTTACACTTTTGAAAGAAGAAAGAAAAAATAAATAGCTATTGCACAGGGTTCTTTGCACACACCTACAACGCCACAGGAAACTGTGGTGGAGCCTTCAGCTTCTAAGGTTGATGCATTTCTAGGAAATGTAGAGATGTAACCCCACTCACTTTCTATCTCTCTTCCTTCTACTCCATAAATTTTCTCTCTCATTTCTTCAGAAAATGTTCTGATAGACAATCATACATTTTTAAATTCTGCTTCTTTACAACTCAAGGAGAAGCCAACACTCTCTCTTGTTTCTCAAAATAAGGGTAACACCTTAGAGGAACATGACTCTCTTTCAAACCTTATTTCAAACATTTTATCTGAAACCTTCCCATCTCAATCAACTGTTATCTCTCAATCGATGGATACTCAATCAACTGATATTCCCCATCCATCAATTGATGTTACACTAACAGATACTCATCCATCGATGGATATTTTGTATCCATTGACCAATGCAAACTTATCAATTGATGTTGCAAACATTTTCATTCTTTTGAGTGAGGGTATGGAGAGGCAAGCTAGTGTCCTGGAAAAAGGTGAGGATGTTAGTGAGAGGCTCCCCACTTCTTCAGGGGGAGGTAAAAGGAAAGATCACACATACAACTGCACACACTTTAAGTGAGGGATAGGTGAGGTTCCAGGGTGAGACCCTGATGAAAAATAGAGAGATTCAGAGTTCACATGCACATGATGAATCAAACATTGAAAGACTAGCTCAGGAATCGGTAACTGAGTTAGGCGTGGAGTCAGGAGGAGTTGGAGGTGAATGAGATGAAGAAGAAGCTATGCAGACACAAGAGATTCTAGAAACTGTTATTGTGGATGGTAGAGTTACTATGGAGGATAAAGTTGAAGTAAATTTGGATGCAAATACTTTTCAACACCAGAAAGCAGCATATCAAGTATTGGCCTCTACATCCAATACTGATGCTGAAAGGATGCTAGGGTTGGTGCATACAGAAGTAAGGAAACAAAGAGAGCATTACTGGTGTTCAAGATACTGCTCACATTACTCCTGAAGAGTTGGAGGTTGTATCTGAAGAAGAAGAAGAGAGAGACCCTTGGATAAGTGAAGAAACCACATGTTTAGAGATGTGAAGGATGCAATAGTTGGACATTATAGAAGGGCAATGATGGACACTGAACATGAGGATCCAACTCAAAGAAAGATTCTCAACTTCTACAAAGACAACCTCAAGATGGCCAAGTTGCAAGTCACTGCATTGAAAACTAGTGCAAAGTCAATGGGTGAAGGGTTTGAAAATGTTATGGTTGATCTTGAAAGAAGACTAGATGAGAAGCTAAAGACATCTACCATGCACAATTTGGATATGAGGCTCAGAAAAGAATCCACTGTTGAAGATAAATTCAAATCCCTGGAAACAAAAATGGCATCAATTGAGGACACAATGAAGCTGATTCTACAAAACTAGATAACTCAAGAAAATCTCTTGGAAAAACTCTTACATACCCCTGCAATTTCTCAAGGCATAGTTGATGATAACAAAAAGAGGGAGAAATTAGGTGGTGAAGGTGAGAGCAACAAGGTGGTGATGCAGATGGTTGATGGTGGAAGCAACAAAATGAAGAATGAAGAATATTTTAAGGGAATGAATCAAAGAAGAAGTGGTGGAAGAAATGAAGAAAGAGACAGAGCAAATTGTCACAATTGTTTCACATGGAGCTGGGTCATCAAGTAGGAAACCTGAGATAGAAGTTATGCAAGCTACCTCATCATCAATAGAGTGCGTCAAACTTGAGTATGAATATGGCAAGAATATTGCCTATCCCTTAAAGAAGGTGATGAAGCAGGACTACTACACTTTCAAGAAGATTGTGGCACTGATTGACACCAAGTTTCCATTTCTAAAGATAGTGTTATATGAAATGATGCAGTAAATTTCTAAGTTGAGGAGGAAAGCTACAGAGTTGATGGAGAAGAAGCCACTTAAAATGTGGAATCCTGATAACAAGAAGGTACTAATGGAGTCATTCTACATAATGATCTATAAAGACAGAGATGACACTTCCAGATATTTGGACATAGTAAAGTATTTGGCAATCCTGCCAAATATTGAGCTAAATTTTTTGGCAAGTCAACTATCAAATGATGATGAGGATGAGAAATGGCTCAAGAAAATATTTGAAAACCATATGAAAAGTGTTATGGATTAAAAACTAGGGTGTATTAATTACGATGTATGTCGGAGCTTATCGAGCTTTAATGGCTGAATTTGTGTTTCGTAGCTTAGTTCTGCCCTCACAAGATGCCTACGTATCTCAGTACGTATGAGAATCAAGCCAGACTTAGTTTTAAGAATGAGGGTTAGGCCCTTTATATAGACGTAGAGAGTCTAAGAATTAGAGTAGGTTTAGGAACCTTGGTGGGCAAGACACCTACTAGAAGGATTCTGGATCCTTCTTGTGATAGAAGTAGTTTCCATGTAGGAATATGTTTCCCTATTGATTGAGGTATCTTGGGGGCTACTCCTTGGACTAGTTTCCTTGTAGTTGGACATAATTAATTAGCTGTATATTTAGCTAATTAATTAATTACGAATTTATTTAATAATTAGGGTTTCGAACCTCATTAAATGGGCCTCCCTTTTGGACCAAACTAGGTCTAATTAATGCTACACTAATTGTGTCTTTAGGGCTTATTTTTAGCCCAACTTCTGTAAAGTGTGCAACACTTTGTAGGAGTTAAGGTTCACGAGTTTGTCATCGAAGTTACTTTTATGTCTTCCAGAATTTTGCTAAATTCTACTCCATCCTTTATTCATGGAGGATTTTTATTTGTACCCACGGGTATTTTTTCCCCTTGATTTCTATGAATTTTCCTTTATTTATAGAGAATTTCCCATAATTTACTTGTACCCACAGGTATTTTTCCTTAATTTTGAGGAATTTTTCTCTATTTATAGAGAATTTTTCATAATTTACTTGTACCCACAAATTTTCCTCTATTTACAGAGAAATTTCCATAATTTATTTGCCTTTTAATTCATTTTTAATGATTTTCTGACATTTTTCAGCATTATTTTCGACCAGGATCCTGGTCGTATTCGACCAGAATCCTGGTCGTTTCTTGTTTCAATGTGGAACCCCGGTCGACAGGGATTCCTGGTCGGCCAAGAGTCTTAGTCGTATAAGACCAAGATTCCTGGTTATTTATTCGACCTGGATCGTAGTCGTATGTTGGGCTATTTTTGGAGGCGTAGTCGTGGAGGATTCCTGGTCATTCATTCAACCAGGATCCTAGTCGTATGTTGAGCCATTCTTGGCGTCTACTCGTTGAGGATTCCTAGTCATTTTTAGGCCATTCATGGCTTCTAGTCGACAAGGATTCCTAGTCGTCTGGTCCTTCGAGGATTTTAGTGGTGATAACCATTGGGCCTTGACCCATAGGTGTTGGGTCCCGGAAGTATCGTAGTAGGGGGGTTGAATACGATACTCACTAAATTAAAAAATTCTTTCGAATCTTTTACGGAATAATAATTTAGAGTTCATTCAGTGGGTTCGAGTTCATGATGTGAATAGTGTTTAAGAGGCTGGCTTACTAATTTTCTGTGTTTATGAATAAATAATAATGTTCTAGAAAATTAGCAAGTAATTTAAACAAGACAGGTTTCGGGGAATATTACTTTCATATATAATCCCTGAGGTTGCTACACCCAGTTAAAAATATAACTGGCTTCCAAAGAACAGATTAGTTCTTTGCTTCTACAAAGAGATAAAGCTTAATCCCTATACAATATTTGACTGTGTATTTGTACTAATGGAATCAAGCTAACAAAGAGTGTTTTACAATAGCCCTATGTATTTGCAACATAATGAACCGGCTAGATTATAAAACTCCAGTGAAGAAGGTATGAATATGGCTTTGTGACTTCTTCTTCTCCGGCTTCTAAATATCTCTCTGTATCTCTCTGGTTGGCTGTGTGTCTCCACAAATCCACGAATCAAAATGAACCAGTCATTTTGTTTTTTATAGTGTAGACTTTCAAATCAATTAAAATTGATTTGCTTCTCAATGCCAAGTCCTTTGTTGCGCTTGTACATGGTGAGTGGTGTGTAGGCGCCAAATGAAGCTTTGTTGCGCCTTTAACTTTAGTTGCGCCAAGCTTAGTTTGTTGCGCCTACACTCTAGATGCAGTGTGTAGGTGCCACAAAATCTATCTTAATCTTTCCTTGCACCTGTGTGCCTTGCAGAGGCGCCACCAAGTACTTGCACTACTAGAGGAATTGATTTTCCTTGCGCCAATTATCTTTTGTTGCGCCTTGCACTCTATGAGCCTTGTGTAGGCGCCACTAAATACTTGAGAAATTTCCTTGCGTCATAGAAGTATGTTTGTCGCGCCTACACTCTTGTTGCAGTGTGTAGGCGCCACAAAATCTCCCATTAGCTTTATGTTGCGCCTTTAACTCCACATAATCTAAGGCAAACATTTTGTTGCGCCTACACTCTATATCCCCTATGTAGGCGCCATAAAATACATCATTTATCTTTGGTTGACTTGTTGCGCCTGCAGAGTGCTTCAAGAGTACTGGAACATCACAAGTGATATAACTTGCGTTGAGATAATTTCTTGTTGCTCTTCAATTATATACCGCTTAAATTCCATTCTTCTGGCTTGATCAACTGAATTTCTTCTGATTAATCAAGGTAATTCTCTTCTTGTTGTGCTGACGCTTAGTGCACTGGTCTGGTTCACAAATGACTAACACTGAATTAAATTCCCTTGATTTCTTTTCTGTTTCAGCTGAGTAACCTTGGACTATTGCATTACTTCAAACACTGACTGTTGATAAACACTGTAACTTTCTAGAATCTTGTCTGGTACTTCGACAACGTCTTCATTATTACCACAATCTTGAATACTTCATTCTCTGTTCTTCACTGACGTTTGAACATATGAATGAACTTCTTTCAGTGAGTATAACTTTAAGACTGTAGCTGTCTTCTTTAACCTTTGTCTTCACCCTTCTAGATTCCTATGCTTCAGACATTGTCTATCTTCAATCAATGCCTTTACACGAAAATGTTTTTGTGGCACTTCTCTACTGAATCTTCAACACTTTTGAAACCCTGAAAGTCTTTACACATTATTCTTCACTGAGGCATGAACATATTAATGTACTTCTTTCAGTGACCTGTAGTAGACTTCAAAACTTCTTCTAATGTCTTGATTCACTGTATTTTCCTTGTCTTCATTTCTTCCTGATTTCTGTGTAGGCGTATTATTATTTACTTGTCATGTTCTAGTGTTGAGTTATCATGATTACTATTCATATAGCTTTGTAATCTCACCAACAATAGGTCTTTGAGCCTTGCTATGGCCCAAACTTTTACATTTGTTTGTTCTATTCGAAACAAAGTTCCAGGCCTCATCGATTTTTCGGTCGTATGTTGTTGCGGCCCAAATTACTTTATGGGCTTTTTACCAGTTATGAGAAGTTTAATCGGTTGAGTTACCATTTTTCTCTGCTATAAATCAGTCAAGTGAGAACTTCATTTTTCACTTCTCACTTTTTTAGTAAAACTCTCTTAGAATTTCACTCTAGAGCTTTTTAGTCAAGGCGATTTTCAGCGAGCTTTTTCTGATCAATCTTCATCTTTCTCAATTTTCAAGCTTTCATCCTTTGAAGATCCATGACTGATTTCCAGGATGCTGCTCAATAAAGACTTCTTGCCAGGGCAGCAAAAAGAGGTAACGTTGTTACCGTGAATTCTACTTTTTCTTCGATTTCTAAATTGCTCGAAGTTATGGGTGATGAATTTCCTTCAATAGCCGAACTAGACGCCTTTAATTATCAAAGTATTTTCACAAATCAAGTACATTGTGATAAGTTCACCAAATTATATAAATTGCCTCCCGGTTTCAAATTTGTTTTAGCTGAACCGGGGGATCGGGCTTGTCATTGACGGCCCAATAGGTTGTGTGTGTTTAGGGATGCCTTTATTGGTGGGCTTAGGTTTCCTTTTCATGAGTTTATAGTTAGACTGTTAGCTGAAACTAGGGTAAGCCCATGTCAACTTAGCCCAAATTCATGGCGGACCCTTATTTTCTTTATAGTACTTTGCCTTAGGAAGAAATATCCTCTCTCAGTCGCCGTTTTTAGAAGTATTTTTCAATTTAAAAATAGCCCATCAAACATATTGGGCTGGATTTATATAAATCATAGACAAGGGGTAAGCCCAATTTTCTACAACAAATCTTTGCCCGACACCAACCCAGATTGGCGGAGGGACATCTTGTATTTGGAGTGGGAAGGCAGTGATTGGGGTACTCTCTTCAGGACCTCGTTTTGCAAGGTCAAGGATGGCAATCCGGGCCTGATCCAGTTGATCCCGGAGGAAAAGCTCATAATTGATGGCAATAAGGGCCAAACGCATTTCAAGAGGCTTCTTGAAGAATTTTCTTTGAAGGCCGTGGGTCTTTTTCATGTTTCTGATAATGGTACTTTTCTTTTCTTGACTTGTCATTTCTTTTCGATTTTTTTGAGTCCAATTTTTTATTTTCTTATTTATTTTGCAGCCGTGGAAAACAGTAACTTTCATTTGGGCGTGGGTGATCAAGAAACCCACATGATGAGAAAGGCCCGCGAGGCTATCGAAGCCCCAATAAAGGAGCCCAATCTTCCTAGGTTCCTTCAACCCTGCGACAAGGCCCATGGAAAGAGGCCTCGAGTTGACTAGGAAGAGAACCCAGAGACTACGGCTTGGAAGCTCAGTTGGGGTATTAGAAAACAAGACACTGTCATCGGGAGCACACTGAATTCCATCGACTGGCCCCGAAACTCTTGGGGCCCAAGCTACTGCCATGGTAAGGCCCATTCTGTTCACACAACTCTTCTTATACTTGGGTTATCTTTCAGGCTTTTGACTTGAATGTATTGTGTTGCAAACAAGTTAACACTTATTTTCATACCATGGCCCATCAGGCCAAGACGTGGCATTTTTCTGAGAAGGCCCAAAGGAAGGGCAAGGCCAAAGTTGATGCAAAGGTGGTTGTTCTCGAGAAGAAGCTGCTCGAGAAGGATCAGGAGCTGATAGCAGCCCATGCTGAGCTGCAAGAGCTAAGGGCCGGGAAGAAGGCCTTTATTGACGAGTACATGGAGTCAGAAGAATTCTATGCTTTCATCGATAAGCATGATGACCTGGTTTTCTCGACTGCCGGTGCTCAAGCTTGGGGGAAGTGTCTTAATGCCATTTTGTCTAAGCATCTGGGCTCGTTCGATCCGGCTGATTTCCTTGCCCCTATGGGGCAGCCTTTGGCATTGATCCCCACTATCCGTGAGGGCAACTCTGGTGATATTTCGGGTGGTGAGGCCTTGGATGATTTCGACAAGATCTTTGACTCCCTAGAGGCCGATGAGGATGCTCAAAAGGAGATCGAGGAAGAAGAGGAGAACAGAGATGCAGAGGAACATATCGAGGACCTTCCTTAGTTTCTTTCGCTTTTCTTCATATTTCTTGTATTCCTTGTATTTCCTTTTCATTTTTATTATGTACTCCAAAGAATCTTTATTTTTGAAAAGTCCTCTGTTATTTGTTCTTTTTTCTTTTTCGTGCCTTAACATATTTGACAAAATACACTTTTCGAGCATAAAAGAATAAATGGGAATAAATACTAATCAAAGTGCCAACCAGGCTTGATTTTATTCCTTTATCACAAAGGAACTAACAAGATTGATTGCCAATCTAGGCTAAATACGCATGTTTTTGGAAATGCCACAAGGCTGAAAACTTTATTAATAATGCCTTCAAGGCTAAAGTGGGCACAACCCTTACAAAACGAAAATCCTGTCTGGAGCGAAAGGCTCTTACATCCTAATGGTTTCATCGAACCTTATTTCTACTTAGTTCCTACTAAATATAAGAACTCGTTGTTAAATTCTTTAAGTATAATAAACCTTCAGGTTTGAGGCATGCCAAGTTTTTGGCACTTCAACATCTTCTAGGGTTTCAAGAATGTAAAATCCTCCTCCCTTAACTTTCTTTATCTTGTAAGGCCCTTCCCAGTTAGGGGCTAACTTGCCTTTGGGACCTATTCCGGAAGCTTAATCTTTTTTGAGGACCAAGTCCCCTTGTCTGAAAAACCTTTCTTTAACCCTTAGGTTGTAGTAGAAAGATGACTTCTTTTGATATTCGATGATCTTTGCATGAGCCCTGTCTCTGACTTCATCAATGAAGTCCAATGCAAGCTTCATGCCTTCTTCATTTTCCTCAGGCTCAAAGGCCTTGATTCTTGGCAATACATGCAATATTTCAACCGGAACCACTACCTCTGCCCCATAAGCTAAGAAGAATGGAGTTGCATCAGTGGTTACTTTATGACTAGTCCTGTATGCCCAGAGTATTGGCAAAAGCTCATCCACCCATGTGTTAGCAGAACGTTCAATTCTTTTCTGAAGCCCATCAAGGATGATTCGATTGGCTACTTCAGTCTGCCCATTTGTTTGGGGATGTGCAACAGAAGTAAAACGTAGATTGATGTCATTATCATTGCAATATTCCTTGAATTCTTCACTGTTGAATTGTGTTCCATTGTCTGTGACCAGGATTCATGGTATTCCATACTTGCATATGATGTTTTCCCAGAGGAATTGAGCTACTTGTTTGGTGGTTATCTTGGCCAGTGGTTTAGCCTCAATCCACTTGGTGAAATAATCGATCGCGATGATCAAGAACTTTCTTTATCCGCTAGCCATTGAAAAGGGTCCAAGGATGTCCATTCCCCATATTGCAAAGGGGATGGGGGAATCGATGGGCGTCAACATCTCAGGAGGTTGCTTGATAACTGGTGCATGCCTTTGGCACCTTTCACACCTTCTTACATACTCTTTTGAATCCTTTAATAAGTCAGGCTAGTAAAAGCCAAGGCGGGTGATTTTGTGAGCCAAACCCCCAAGTGTTGGCCATAAATGCCTTCGTGTACCTCTTTTAGAGTTTCGTGTGCCTCATCAGGCCTTAAACATTTCAAGTATGGAATAGCGAAAGACTTTTTATAAAGAATTCCATCAATAAGAGCGTACCTTAATGCCCTTGCAGTAAGCTTTTTGGCTTTCATAGTGTTGGCAGGAGTCCACCCAGATTGAAGGTGGGCTTTAATTAGATCCATCCAGCAACTGCACATCGGGGCTACCAGCTTTGCATTGATGCTGGGGATCTTCAAGACTTAGAAGTAGACACTTCCCATATGTTCATCCACTTTCGATGAGGCGAACATCGTTAAGGCATCAGCCTTTATATTCTCTTCTCTAGGAACATATTCCATCTGACATTCTTCAAATTGAGTCATTATAGCTTTTACTAGTCGGAGGTATTTAACCATGACTTCTTCCCTTGCTTCAAACTCTCCATTTAATTGGGATATGACTAACTTCGAGTCTCCGCAGATTTTAAGGTTTTTGGCATTCAGTGCCTTGGCCAGGCTCAGGCTAGCTATCAGAGCTTCATATTTGGCTTCATTGTTGGTTGTTGGAAAGTCAAGCTTAATAGCACTCAATGATGAATCCTTCGGGACTTTCTATCACTAAGCCTGCTTCACTAGATTTTTTTTTTGATGCCCCATCAAAATTGAGCACCCAATATTCTTTATCTTTTTCTTTTTGTGTTGTTTCCTCCCTATCCTGCCCCCCGACTTCTTGGTCGTTGATGGTACATTCAACCACGAAGTCAGCAAGAGCTTGAGCTTTAATGGCCGTTCGAGGCTTATAGTTGATGTCGAATTCTCCTAGCTCTATGGCCCATTTGATCAATCTTTCACTTGCGTTAGGGCTATGTATGATACTTCTCAAAGGTTGATCAGTTAACACCTCGATTTTTTGTGCTTGAAAGTAAGGCCGTAACTTTCTTGCGGCCATCACCAAGGCTAGTGCAAACTTTTCAATCTTTGAATAGTTAAGTTCCACTCCATGCAAGACCTTGCTCACATAATAAACTGGGTTTGAATCTTTTCCTCTTCCTTTATAAGGACAGCACTCAGAGCCTTCTCTAATACGGCCAAATACAAGTGTAAGATGTCCTCGGGACTAGGCTTGGCCAACAACGGAGCTTCATCCATATATTTCTTTAGTTCCTCGAAGGCTGCTTTACTTTCTTCTGTCCACACGAAATCTTTTACTTTTTTCAATGTATTGAAGAAGGGTAGGCATTTATCCCCAGACTTCGAGACAAACCTTCCTGGGGCCGCAACTCTTCCTGACAATTTCTGGACATCCCTTTACTGTATTTGGGGGTTCCATGTCGAGTATAGCCTTAATTTTGTCAAGATTGGCCTCAATCCCCCTTTTAGAGACCATTATTCCTAAGAATTTTCCAAACAAGATAACAAAATACACCAAAATCAATGATGAAAGATAACTTGGAAATGTCAGCCTCATGCATCCTGATTTGATTGTATCCACTAAAGCCATCCATGAAGCTTAACATCTCATGTCCTGATGTGGCATCTATAAGTGCATCGATCCTCGGAAGAGGGAAGCAATCCTTCGGACATGCATCATTCAAATCAGTAAAGTCTGCACACATTCTCCATTTGCCATTGGATTTCTTGACCATCACAGGGTTAGCGAGCCATTCAAGAAATTGAATTTCTTTAATGAAACCAGCCTCTAGGAGCTTCTCCACTTCTTGATTTATGGCCTCTTGCCTTTCTAGAGCAAAGTTTATCTTCTTTTGCTTCACCGTTTTTCATCTTAGATCTACGTTAAGCTTATGAGTGATCAGTTCGGGGTCGATCCCTGGCATATCCACGGTTGTCCAAACAAATAAGTCCCCGTTTTCTTGCAAGAACTTTGTTAATTTTTCTTTCATAGGTTCTTTTATTGAGGCCCCAATATAGGTGACCTTCTCAGGTTCTCCCGAAACTAAGGGAACTGGAACCAAGTCTTCAGCTGGCTTCCCCCTTCTTTCTTCATCTTCTCTTGAGTCCACGTCCTCTATGGGTAGGACTTGCCCCCCGGCTCCATCGGGTCTCAGGGCTGCCACATAGCAACTTCTTGCCATTCTCTGGTCTCCTTTTTCCTCCCCAACACCGTTTCTGGTGGGGAACTTGATCTTTAAGTGATAACTCGAGGCAACAGCCTTAAAAGCATGCAAACCTATTCTTCCAAGGATTGCATTGTACGTAGAAGATGCTTTGATTACCAGAAAGGTTAGCATCTGAGTGGCCTCTCGAGGCTCTCTTCCCATTGTCATGGGTAGTTGAATGGTTCCTTCTACTTTTGACTCCACTCCATTAAAACCATAGATTGGAACATCCGAACGGGTTTGTTGGGAATCATTGTACCCAATCTTCACAAAGGCATCGTAGAACAGGATATCGACGGATGCTCCATTGTCCACCAGGACTCTTTTTACTTCAGAATTGCCTATCAAATGGGCTATGACAAGGGGATCATCGTGGGGGAAATTTATCCCTTCCAAGTCTGAGTCATCGAAGGATATGACCGACTCTATTCTAGCGCATTTAGGTGCTTCACCTACGACTTGCATAACTTCTCTAGCCTATGCTTTCCTTGAGTTTCTTGAATTCCCTGCAGCTGTAGGTCCTCAAAAAATCATATTAACGACTGGCCCTCTAGGCTGGGGATTCCTATCCCAATTATCATTGTTTCTCCCATTATCATCGCGCCTATCGCGGCTTCCATCTTTGGTGAACTTAGAGAGCTTTCCTCTTCTGATAAGGAATTCGATTGATGGATTTCGAGCATGAAAACGCAGCGAAAGTAACGTAAAAACAAAAAAAAATCAAAACCCAATCGCAGGATCCATGTATAACGTACGAATGATTATGGTAAATGAAGTCTGTACCTTAGAAGCTTTACGAATTGCTGTTAATAGGAGGTCCTTGCTTAACGAATCACAGCAGCCCCTTCTTCAAGAACTACTCTTTAACGGTATCCACACGAACGTCGATTCGTCTAACAATCAGCGGAGATGGTACTAGCCAAGAACAGCCCCGATTTATCTCTTCTTTCTCTTTCACTTGCTAGTCTCTCTCTTGTGTAGAGTTGCTAGGGTTTTTCTGATAAAAACGAGATCAAGTATTAGGCTCCTAAACACATCCTTATGTATTTATATGAGCTTGAGATAATTGGGCCAAACCCTAAACCATGAGGTCTCCTTTAAAAAAACACCCATTCTGATTTTTGGGTTATTATTAAATTCGAATTATAATATAATTAATCAAGTTCCACTTAATTAATTGAATAATTAAATTCAAAATAGTAATAAAATATTTAAATTCATAATTTAAATAAAGCTCCGTTTAGACGTTCTTTGTGTGTGACCATTTAGGTTATTATTACATTGGTAATAATTTTATTTTTTAATAATAAAATTATAAACAATGAGCGGCATCTAGTAATACATCATTGTTACCCAAGTAACAATAATAATTGGTGATTCAATTAAACCTTTCATGAATAATGTGCAATGTAATATAATCCCTTTAACCTTATATTATAGATCAAACTCGAGGCATGTATTGTGTCATCCTCTTCAACGTTTAACCTTGGTTTCCTTGATCAATGAGTAGAATATTAAACAAATTAATATTTGAGCACGGTCATGCATTTCATAGTCTCACTCAATCAAGAGGCCAATAATATTGCTCCTAAAATCGGAGGGTTAAATCCTATATCTATCATTCATATTCCTCATACGATTCATAGCATACCCAATGTCCACCTTTATCATTATCTGGTTAAAGGTAACTTTGAGTATAATCAAAGTATAGTAATTCTCGTATAGAAATAAAATGATTTCAAGCCAGAGGATCATTACATCATTAAACAAACATACTAGTCTTATTGCATTATTACTATCCTTAAATAATAATACTCGACTAGAGAATTTTAGAAATAAAATACTATTAATATAATCTCATTTTTAAGTCACATACTTAAATGTATATAATGCGTATTAATATTCCAAGGACATTTATTATGCTTTCAATTTATAACGCAGTAAATAAAGACATAATAAATATTAATTAAATAATTAAATAAAACATAATCCTCAATTGTTTTCAATAAAACATAAAAGTATTGTCTCTAGGACACCAATACTAACAATCTCCCACTTGTACTAGAGCGAATCTCTCATGTATCTAATACCCATGGAACTAGTATGACCTTCGTGCTTTTGCTGCGACAAAGCCTTAGTTATTGGGTCTGCAATATTCTTATTAGTATGCACTTTACATATATGTATATCTCCTTGATCATTAATCTCATTAATTAGATGATATCTCCTAAGTACATCCCCAAACAGCCTCCTTGGCTGCTTCGTAAGCATCAATATACTCAGGCTCTATTGTAGAGTCAACAACTGTCTCTGCTGTGAACCATTTCAGCATACAACATCTTCATTTAGGCAAAACACAAATCCAGACTGAGAAATCGAATCATCCTTATCAGTCTGGAAACTAGCATCGGTGTAACCTTTTACATCCAGCTTTTCTTCTCCTTCATATACCAAGAATTGATATTTAGTCCTCTTCAGGTACTTAAGAATATTCTTGACTGCCGTCCAGTGACCTTCACCTGGATTAGACTGGTATCTACTCGTCATACTCAAAGCATACGAGACATAAGGACGAGTACATATCATTGCATACATTATAGAACCAATTGTTGAAGCATATGGAACTTTACTCATACGGTCCTTATCATCCAATGATTTAGGACTATTTTCTTTCGAGATCGATATCCCGTGAGACATCGGGACATATCCCCTTTTAGCCTCTTGCATCCCATATCGATGAAAAACTTTGTCAATGTATATACTCTGACTTAGGCCGATCATTCTTCTTGATTTATCTCTATAGATCCTGATTCCTAAAATATAGGTCGCATTGCTTAAGTCTTTCATTGAGAAATTTTTACTCAACCAAGTCTTAACAGCCTGTAAAGAAGGAATGTCATTCCCTATTAATAATATATCATCCACATATATTACTAGGAATGCCACATTGCTCCCACTAACCTTCTTATAAACACATGGTTCATCTTCATTTTGAATAAACCCAAACTCTTTGACATTTTTATCAAAACGAATGTTCCATCTCCTCGAGGCTTGTCTCAATCCATAAATGGATCGACGCAACTTACATACCTTTCCAGCATCCGTTGGATCAACAAAACCTTCAGGCTGTGTCATGTACACATCTACATCTTCTTCAAGGCTCCCATTTAAGAAAGCAATTTTGACATCTATTTGCCAGATTTTATAGTCATGGTAAGCAGCTATAGCAAGCAAAATCATGATGGACTTGACCATAGCCACTGGTGAAAAGGTTTCATCATACTCAATACCATGAATTTTCATGAAACCTTTTGCTACCAATCGTGCCTTATAGGTTTGTACGTTACCATCCATGTCGGTCTTCTTTTTGAAAACCCACTTGCACCCTATAGGTTTTACCCCTTTAGGTGGATCAACCAAAGTCCACACTTGATTAGTATATATGAATTCCATCTCAGATTTCATGGCATCCAGCCATTTCTTAGATTCTGGAGTGTTCATAGCGTCTTGGTATGTGAGAGGCTCATCTTCGTCCACAAGCATCACATCACCATCTTGAGTCAAGAGAAATCCATAATATCTCTCGGGCTCATGACGAATCCTACCAGACCTACGAACAACCTGTGTTTCTTGAGCAGTATTGTTTTCTTGTACATTCTGCTCAGGTTCCTCCATTGGTTCAATGTTATCATATGGGTCTCGAATTTCATCGAGATCTATTATCCTCTCACTGTCTTTCTTAGAAAGCATTTCTCTTTCAAGGAGCACTGCAGTTCGAGCAATAAACACTTTGTTCTCGGAAGGATTATAGAATGAATAACCCTTTGTTTCAATTGGGTATCCCACAAAGTTACATTTTTCTGATTTAGGTCCTAGCTTGTCTGAAGTTAGACATTTCACAAACGCCTCACATCCCCAAATTTTCATAAATGACACGTTATGATGTTTCTCAGTCCATATCTCATACGGAGTCTTCTGAACCGTTTAAGTAGGAACTCGGTTAAGTGTATAAGCATCCGTCTCCAGGGCGTATCCACAGAAACTAATTGGAAGATCCGCATGACTCATCATTGATCGCACCATGTCCAACAAGGTATGATTCCTCCTCTCAAAAACTCCATTCCATTGTGGTGTTCCGGGAGGAGTGAGTTGTGATACAATACCACACTCTTTCAAGAAACTCTTAAATTCATGGCTTAAGTATTCACCTCCACGATCAGATCATAGAGTCTTAATACTTCCACTAGTTTGCTTTTCTACTTCAGTTTTGTATTCTTTGAACTTTTCAAAAGAGTCGGATTTGTTCTTCATAAGATACACATATCCATATCTACTGAAATCATCAGTAAACATGATAAAGTAATAAAAGCCACCTCTTGCCATAGTACGCATAGGACCACATACATCACTATGTATAAGTTCTAATCATTCAGTGGCTCTTTTACCTTGTCCAGTAAAAGGAGCTTAAGTCATTTTCCCAATGAGACAAGGTTCGCATGCTTCGTATGATTCAAAGTCAAACTTATCCAAGTATCCATCCTTGTGTAACTTGGAAATGCGCTTCTCATTTATATGGCCTAAACGACAGTGCCAGAGGTATGTTTGATTTGAGTCATTAGTTTTAAGACGTTTGTTATTCACATTATAGATAGGAATGTCTAAATCAAGAACATATAAACCATTAAATAAACGTGCAACCCCATATGTAACATTATTCAAAGAAAAGGAACAACTATTGTTCTGAATTGAAAATGCAAAACCTTTCTTGTCCAAACAAGAAACCGAAATAATGTTTCTGCAAATTGCAGGCACGTAAAAACAGTTCTCAAGTTCTAAAATAAGCCCAGTGGGCAATGATAAATAATAAGTCCCTACAGCCAAAGCAGCAACCTTTGCTCCATTGCCAACTCGTAGGTCGACCTCTCCTTTAGCTAATGTCCTACTCCTTTGTAGTTCCTGTACATTTATACAAATGTGAGAACCACATCAAATATCTATTACCCATGATGTAGAAGTAGACAAATTGACCTCTATAACATAAATACCTGAATCAGAAGCTTGATGACCAGCCTTCTTCTTCTTCAGATCCTCCAAATAAGCATGACAGTTTCTCTTCCAATGACCTGGTTTAACACAGTAGTGACAATCACCCTTTACAACAGCACCCTTAGACTTTAAAGCCTGTTTGGGATTAGCCTTTGGCTTGGGACCAGAAGCAAATCCAATCTTCTTCTTTCCCTTCCATTTGTCTTTCCTTTTAGCCTTACCTTTTGTTAGGTCCAATAACATCATAGAAGGGGGGGGGGGTTGAATATGATGTGGTAGATTTTTAGCTTTTAATGCGGAAGTGTTTGTGTTTTTGAAGATATGAACTTGACAGTTAACAGAACACAAAGCTGGGAAATAACAAGTTATTATTAAATCCCTGTGGTGCTACAAATCTAATCAAATGATTAGCTGCAGTGGGTTCAAAACAATATTATAACAAATACAGTTGGGAGAAATAAATGTATAGCTTTAATGGAGCTTTCCGGCTGTGTATGTTGATAGCTTGAAGATGATAACCAATTAAATCAATTGATTTAAACCTATATATATTTATAGACTTGATTGGAAATTGGCTTTCCACAATGCTAAGTCCTGAGTGGCGCCTGTAGAGTGGGCGTGGTGTATGGGCGCCACTTGAAGCTTGTTGCGCCTGTATACTTGAGTTGCGCCTCCTTCATGTGAGTTGCGCCTATACAGTGGTTTCCCTGTATAGGCGCCACTAACGCCTTAGAAAAAATCAACTCCCTTTGTTGCGCCTAGTATGTGTGTTGCGCCTACACTGTTGTTGCACTGTGTAGGCACCACTCACACCCTGTACTTGACTTAGAGCCTGGGAGCAGCTGAGTTGCTGTAACGCCCCCAAATCCGGGGTCTGGGATTTGGGTCGTCACGTCATCATCCAATCCTTTAAAATCTGCAATACTCAACAATTCAATAAAATCACCTCATAGACCCCTCTCTCTCACACATACAAGTTATAGCCTTAGAAACGATATACAACAAGTACCATTAGTTATTACAAACCAAATGTACTTAACCAGGATCTCATGCTATCAATGATAACCTCTACCTGAAGTGACATTGATAACTAGATCAATACTGAAACCTATCCACTTACTCCTGCGGAATATTTCTGAACCGAACCATCTCAAAGGTGAATCTCCTACTTCCTTCCTTGAAGTATGGAGCCAATCGAATGTCTTCTCGCTTTCTCTGAAAAATTTATTATAAAGCAAGGGTGAGCGAAAGAATGCTCAGCAAATTATCCACCAAATTATCTATGTGATTCTCATCCAAGAACATGATAATCACTACTATCTCAATAGTATAACATAAGGTTACCAGTATAGGGTAAGCATAGCAAAGTATCTCTCGACGATACATATAGTCAGAGTTTTCTGTTAAAAACATTTATACTCAACCTAGAGTTTAGAAGAATATAATCCGAACAATTTAGTTCATTATATAAAATAAGTCACTATCGAATATAGTGTTATCACCCTTTCATACTTCCTCTGAAGATTTTGAAATAAAACTCAATGAGCTTATTATGTTCACAGTTTTGAGATAATTTTATCAATAACTTAGCAAAATAGTATTAACTATAGCTTTGCTAGATTCCCATAAATATAATAAGTACCCAGTTCAAGATACCGCAATAATAGCTGCTTCTTATCATAAGCAAATCAACCCCATTAAACCATATCCCTTGTAAGGTTTAAGATCCAGTAAAACATTTTAAAGATTTATAATTTAATTGGTATATATCATATATCCACTTAAATCTTTAAAATAAACCTCTTGTCAAAACCTCTTAGACAATTCCAGCATACTACGGCTGTTCGGTGTACATCATGTACCCGCTTAAGTTTTCAAAATAACTTCTCATCAAAACCTCTAGACTGACCTGTTGTGTTGTGATATATATAAAGAAAGCAAGCGTGAGCAATATAACTCCACAAGCACATATATAACTGTAAATGTTCTCTTTTAAAACATCGTTTAAAAACTGCAATATTATGCACACTTTACGTACTCTACGAGTTTGCAAAATAAACTTTTTGTCAAAGTAGTTTTAATGAGTACGAAGATCTCAACAGCTCAACCACTGACAACACCCTCGGTAAATCAGCTCATAGGCTCTCATTACGATGTTGCAGTACAATTCCAATTGGAAGAAGGGACTATCTCTTAGAGCATCACCACGCTTCTACCGTACGTACACGATGATTAGTCGCGATATACGGCAGCTCTCGTTGTTTCTCTACATGTAGAAGGGGGAGCCACGGCGTTCTCTACCGTTAATGGGAATCACCCTAGACCGCATACGGGCCAAAGTGCTGGGCCTTGAGTCACTCGGCCTCTTACGCTAACTCCGAGTCCACTGGAATAATCTATAACCTGGAACTGGATTTTACTCCAAGTTTCCCCAAGTGTATACTTGTTCATAGATTCCTCTACCTAGCTTGGAACTAGAACTCATCTTAGTCCCCCAAGTATATCATACTTGTTAGTAGATTCATCTATCTAATCCTGGAACTAGAACTTAATCTTAGTCCCCCAAGTATATCATACTTGTTAATAGATTCACAAAACTCTGAATGGGTACTGCTAGAATATTCGGGGCAGTACTCTTACCACAAATGTGTGTTGACCTCTGTCAACTGATGTCCTTTATCAAGGAATGAAAACCATTTAAAACCATGACCCGGGAGTTAGTTGGAAAATCTCTCATGATTTGATAAGTTGAAAGCCCTACCCCAGTAGGCCAGTGATGCCAAAACATAACCTCTTTTGAGAAAGTAAATCACCCTTTTACTTCCTAGACCTCGTTCCCTATTTTTGATAAGTCCGAGAATATTTTATCCTTATTAAAAGAATAAAATAAAATATAAATAAATATTAGGGAACCCTCACTATTTTTAAATAATTTTTCAGAAGGTCAAAATATTTTTAAATAAATATTAAAGACCTCCACTAATTTTTAAATCAATTTAGAATATTTAATAAATATTCAAATAATATTTATTAAATAATTAAAAAATTAATAACCCCTTTTTAAATGAATATTCAAGAAATTAATATTCATTTAATAAATAAATATCCAAATGATATTTATTAATTGATAACCAATGAATAACTACTTTTAAATGAATATTCAAGAATAATATTCATTTATTAAATAAATATCCAAATGATATTTATTAATTGATAAACAATTAGTAAACAAATTTTAAATGAATATTCAAGAATAATATTCATTTATTAGATAAATATCCAAATGATATTTATTACTCCCATTTCATACCTTTATCGTAAAATATTTCAATATTTATATACTTGGAATATTTACAACCCCCATTTTTAAAATACACTGTCTCTGGTTTCTCCCGGATTACAACAGTATTTAAAATAACTCTTCAACTCCCGGTCTACGTTTGAAAATACGAATACCTGCTCTACTCCTAGAGCCTTTATATATACCGGCTTATATCTATAATACCTTATAGCATATAAACCAAAACATTTACAATTACTCTAAATCGTATTTCAATCATCTCGTATTTTAATTCAACAATTATATCACAACAACAACAGCAGTATATCAACAGTATATCAATTACATGTTTTGAAAACTTGCATAAGCATAATTATACAAATGTTTTAATATGTAAAACATAGGGATAGAAAACTTGCATAAGCATAATTTAATTTCATATGCAACTCAAGAATATAACCTTTTGAAAATAAAAGTATAAGGTTAGGAAAACTTGCCAGGAGTCCAAGACACGTTCTCAGAATCCTTGCTTGGAGTCCAAGACACGTTCTCAGAATCCTACTCGTTCCCGATTTTCTATCAATAGATATCATAATCTGGATTAGTACTCTTTAATCCAATCAACTACTTACATTACTAATAAGTATAATCAGTTAATCACATATTGAGTTTCATTGTGATAACTCAAATTGGCACTTAGTCCTTTTTAGTAATTCTCACTTTAGACACCCAATTTCTAGCATTTTTAGTAAATTGAGTTTTAGTCCGATTTACTCGAATCTTTCTCTGGAGTTATCCTTGACATCCCTAGTATCTTAGGTAAAAGTTTCACATGCACGTAAGCATCCTAGCTACTTCGATGATAGCCTCAAAGTTGGTTATTAACATGGTTTCTAAGTTATGCGTTACCTTTAGTAAATCGGTCATAACTTTTGACTCGTAACTCCAAATGACGCAAACTTAGTGCGCAAACGATCTAGAGAATACCTAGAATACAATCCATCAAAAATTACCCCTGGACAGAGGACTCAGTTTCAAATGTCTAAAACAGGGCAGTAGCTTCTCCCATGAACCGTGTCACCGCGCTACTTTGGTTTCAAAATTTTTATAAAATCGAAATGTTATCATCTGGGCATGAAATTGTACAGGGGCCTTAATCACTGTCCAACATATTTATCCTCCAAATTTCATGAGTTTTGATAACTGGTAAGGGGTTCATTTATATTTCCAAAGTGAGCACAAGACAGCAGTTTGCTCATTTTAGTCACCTCCGCTAAAACTAGCTTTTCTCCTAAACCGTAAATCGGATTAACATGATTCAAGTGTCAAAATAAACTATGGAACAAGACCTATTCATTCATGGTCAGTGGTTTCCAGAAAAAGTTTTTTTGACAGTTCGTAAATCTTGTTCAAAACAGTCTATATGCAAACGGGCATTACGACGGCTATAATCGTAACATTTTCCGGATTTAACTTATGTTAATCCATTCACAACCAATCAGCAATCATCAACACTACAATCTTTACTATAACATCAGTTCATATACTTCATGAATATATCACCAACATCAACTTATAACAAACAACCATCAAGATCCAAACATTTGACATCCAAACTCCATGAACTAACATGTACTTGAACATATCTTAAACTCAAGCTCAAAACTTAAAGTAAAATCAAAGGTTGGATGGAGTTTATACCTTCCTTGAATCCTTAACATACTAACAAGAGCTTGTAAGCCTTAAGGAAGCCTTGATTTATGCTTAACACCCTTAAACTTGCAAGAGAACATCAAGAAACAAGTTAGAAATTTTCGGAGTTACTATTCACAGTCATTTTCTACATTTTATTTACCCAACCAAAACACCTCCAAAACTTATGAAATATAATCCGTACCTTAGACATATCATGGAGGACCTATGGTTAAATTTTGGTGATTTTTGGATGAGTGGAGCTGGGGTTTTGAAAATTTTCTTCCCTTGCTTCCTTGAAATGGCCGAATGGTGAGAATGGGAGAGAGAGCTTTTCTCTTGCTTCTTTTACTTGTTCTCTAGCCTTTTTGAAAAGTGGTGGCTGAGTTAAAATCAGTCCAAGGCAAGTGCTAGGGTTCCATGTATTAAGGATATTGTTTTCTACTTTCCCATGATTTGTGGAACCATGTCTCTAAGTATAGTTGGTTGCTTGGTTAGTTTCTAACTAGCTAGTTACTTGCTTGGTTACTCCCATTTGGTTGCCAAGTCTTCTAGTTGCATGGGATTTGCATGGCTATGGTGAACTTTACTTGTTATCCAACATTTAACACTTAATCCTCCACGTAAGTTCGATTAATTTCCGAAACCGTTTCGTCGTAGGAATTCCGTATCGTAAATTCTAAGTATTCTAAATACTTAATTCGAAACAAATCATTGATTTTCTAAATTGTAATCTTCCCAGTTATAACTTAATCCTCTTAATCCTCGATATCTCATAAATTACGAAACAAATAGTAAAAGTGAAAATCCTCGGATTTTGACAACTTTTACATTCACTCATTTGTTTCATACAACAACATTACATCTCCGGATTTCAATCTTTCCAACACTTACTTAGTGTGGGCAAAAAAAGTTTTTCATAATCCGTAACATCACTATTCATCAAGGTTTTTATAATTAAATAAAAAAAATACGTCAAAAATATGGGTTTTTACAGTTGCGCTTGAGAGTTGTTTTGCGCCTGTACAGTGTCTTCCCTGTACAGGCGCCACTCGTGTCTTAGAATCTTTGTGCCTTGAGATGTATGTGGCACCTGCACTCTATACACATTGTATAGGCGACACACACATACTTAATCCCTGTGTTGCACCTGTAAAACTTATGTTGCGCCTATACAGTGGTTTCCCTGTATAGGCGCCACCTATGACTTAGATTCTATTTCTTGTGCATTGATAGGTTAGTTGCACCTATACTCTTGGTACCCTGTATAGGCGCCACTAACACTTCCCTTAACAATTTTCTTGCACCTTGAAATATAGGCTGCACCTCTCCATTGCTTTAAGAGTAATAAACCACCAATTGTAGTAATACATGCCTTAGCATATTTCTTGACTTCTTTAAGTAATTACCACTTGGATTTCACTCTTCTGGCTTGGCTTGATCAACTGATTTTCTTCTGATTAATTAAGATAATTCTCTTCTTGTTGTGCTGACGCTTAGTGCACTGGTCTGGTTCACAAACGACTAACACTGAATGAATTCCCTTAATCTCTGTTCTGTTTCAGCTGATTAACCCTGGACTGTTGCATTGCTTCTGATCACTGAAACCCTTTGACAATTATACATGGATCACTGCTCTGTCTTTAGAATGAAGTCATCTGAACTCTTATTTGTCACTGAGGCTTGAACATTTTAATGAACTTCTCTCCCTGACGTTCAGTAATTCTTTCATCTTGAATGCTCAGCAATGATGAATGTATTATCTTCTTGATTATGTCCTTCTGGATTCCTATGCTGCATATTAGTATTATTTATCTGTCTTTGTTTCTTAGTTGAGTTATTGTTATCACTATTACATACTACGTTACATTATGCTTTACAATCTCCCCCTATTTGATTGTGAGAGATCGACAAGCAAATCCTGTGAGAGGATAACTCAACTGATACTTATAAGAAAAAGTAAAGTACAGAAAGATAGTAAATAATATTAACTACATTCTGGATTAGATATTACATTTCCAGATTTCTTTGTGTACAAAAGAAGTTTGTTCCTGTAGTCTGAACAGATAATTCTATGATCTTCTGCTTCTTTGTACTGTGTCCTGTCTGATTTTAGACCTCGTTTCAGAGTAATGCTTCCTCAGCTCTTCTTCCTTTTGCTCTAACCTTGCCTTCACCAAATCTCTTGCTTCTACTTCTAGAGTGTTAACCGGAGGTGGATCTTCTAATTTCTTTAAAATCTCAGTGAGAAACGCCGTTGAATTCATTTTGGAGATTGACTCGAAGGCCAGAGATTGTCTCGAAGGCCAGAGATTGTCTCTTTGTAAACACAAACATTGTTATCCTTTTCGGAAAGCCTTTTACTCTTTCAGTGTCGTGCATTGACTCTTCTGCCAGTTTCTCCCTTAGAGTATCTTCGATTATCCTCAAAGCCTTTTTGTCTGACTTGACGGTGGATCTTTTTACCCTTGAAAAGACTTTTCGGATAACCTCAGAATTGTTTCTCCTAAGCTTTGACAGTTCTTTCCTCTTGACCACACCATCCCTCTTGAGTAGTAAGTATTTTATTCCACTTGATTCAGTGTGATTGCAAGGTTCAGAGTCTTGAATGGATTCGAGTACTTCTGTGCCATCATATTTTCTAACAAACACTGGTTCTTGGTAGTATCTGGACGTTTCCAAGAGATATCTTCCTGAAGTTTGAATTGCTCTGTTCAGCCTGAATGCATAGATTAACTCAGCAGTATTAAGGTCTTCTACAGTTCTGTTCTTCTTGCTTCTGAGTTTTCCCTCTACATACTGCATGAACAACACATGGCTTGAGTCCAAACACTCGTCTGACAAAGTTAGGTTGTGAAGTGTTGTTGCTTTGTAGTACTTGACAACCGGAGGCTTTTCAAATGCTTCAACACCGATCTCCATTATCTTCTTTTCAATCAGATCTCTCAGTATCTCATTTGTTTTGTGCCCTCCAAAGATGACTTTCCTCATCAGCACATACAGCTCCACTATGTTCATCTTTTCAAAACTCTTTGTCGACAAAACCCTCGACCCCAGTGATGTTGTATTTATATGCATCTTCCAGCCATTTTTAAGTGCACTGACTGACACACTTGTTATTTCTTCTGATAGCATGGAGTAGAATTCATGAACATCTTCAAATTTTTCCTTCATGGTTCTGAAGAGATCAAGGACTTCTCTGTCTTTCTTGTGAGAAAGAGATAACTCCTTTTTCTTGAGCAAGTTCCTTGCTTCATCCCAATCAGGGCCAACTTTTGCTTCAATGTCCTTCATTCTTTTCCTCCTTTCAATAGCTTGTTGTACTCTCTTCCATTTCCTCTTGATTAGGTCCTGAGCCTCAGATACACCTTTAGTAATAACTTCATCTACACCAACTAGAAGACAGTCATTATCAAAAGCATATTCTTCTGCAAACTCTTCTTCGATATCTATCCCTTCAGCCTGTATTGTCTTTTCTATCTCAACTTCTGTAGGAATATACATAGGCACATAGGGTTCAAAAATTTCTCCTTCTTCAAGTTGCCTCGCTCCAGGCCTGTAAAAGAAATCTGTCTCCCCTTGAGCTGTATACTCCATTATCATTTCAGCTCCAACTTCTTTTTCTTGTGCTAATCTCTCCCCCTCAGTTGGGTTATCCTCCCTTCTGATCGGAGTAATCTGAGCTGTTGGAGTTGATTGAGTAGAAACAGGAACTTTCTGAGCCAGCAGCTGTTGTACTAAATCTTTGATTTCTGTCATCTCAGCTCGCTGCTGCTCTTGCACTTCCAAGATCTTTCTTAATGAATAGTGAATTTCAGTGACTTGGGCCTCCAGATTTAAAATCCTTTGGCTATGTGCAGTGTGTGTATTCTGTGGGGTGTTTGTTTGATCGGTGGGTGTCTCACTTCTCACTGTTACTGTTTGTGCACGAACCTCAACGCTCATACTCGGCTGATCAGGGTCAGGGAATTGAAGATCACTCAGGTTAAGTGTTTCATTCATGATAGCATCCGTGTCTTCAAAACCTGCAAGAAAATCCCTATCCCTTCTATGGGTAGGTTGCCTCTCCTCCTGACCGCTTTGG
The DNA here is from genome assembly GCA_028671895.1 of Oenanthe sinensis. Taxonomy (NCBI): domain Eukaryota; kingdom Viridiplantae; phylum Streptophyta; class Magnoliopsida; order Apiales; family Apiaceae; genus Oenanthe; species Oenanthe sinensis. Next base: position 26,652,418 of record CM053799.1, on the reverse strand, counting down.
GTGGGGAGAACTCATTTTTCAGGAACTGGGGGATTTAGACCCAGTGTGGTCACCACTATTGATTCTGTAATGATTGGCAAAGTTGAAGAATCAGTGATGCCAGCTGAAGCCATTGAAGGCATGACCTGTCCAGAGGCACCCTGAACAGGTTCTACTACCGAAGCAGCAGATACTCTATGAATAGAGTCCACATCCCTTCTATGGGTGTGTTGTCCCTTCACCTGACCTGTGAAGGTGGGGAGGACCTCCGTTGTAGGAGCTGGACTTGGAATTTCCAAGGGGGTCACCACCTCAGGCAATGTAATGATTGACAAGTAAGAGCCTGTGATGCCCCGCAAAGCCTGTGAAGGCATTTCCACTTGAAGTGGTGGTGCTGTTGACACAGCTTCTCCTTGAATGAAGACCTCTTCCCTTCTATGGGAGAGTTGCCTTTCCACTTCACCCACTTGGGGAGGGAAAACATCCTGAATAGGATCTGGAGATGTTAAGTCCAGGGGGGTCACCACATTTGACAATGTAATGAGTGGCTCGTGAGAGTCAGTGATGCCCCCTACTGTCTGTGAAGACAGGTTCTGAATTGGATCAACCAAAATAGTACATGCTACTGAAGTAGCGGATGTTGTTGCAACCTCTGTTTCTCTTTCCGGACCTTTCAGGATTTTATCAATTTTAGAATTAAGGTCACGAAGAAAAAGAAAAGTTTCAAAGATTGGAGAATCAGGTTCCTGGTTCACAGATGCCTTAGGTTTAAAATGTATTTTATGACGTTTTTGAGAAGGCAGAGCTGTAGGGGATACTTGAATAATTTCCTGATCCGTTAGAGAAACAGTCTTATCATCTATTTCAAGGGTTCTTTTTCTGGAAAAGGAAGATGAAGGAACTGTTTGTTGATCTCTGGCAGTGGTTAGAACTGGTTGGTCGCCAAGTTCATTGCCAGCTTCGACGGCCACTGAGGGCTCAAGTGTGTGCATTGCCGTTTGAGGCACAAAGTAAGATACTGTGTCATTTTCATCTGAAAGAAAAGCAGAGAGATCAAAGTAAAGAAGTGAACCTTCATCCATACCTTCATCAGACATACTTGGGATGTATACATCTGTAGCTTGAGGTTCTTCTACTACTTCAGGCTCAACAGCTATCTCCTCTGTTGGTATTTTGGGGGTATTCCTTTGTTCTTCATCAGGAACTTGGTCTTGCTCAACTTCAGAACCAGCTTCTTCCATAGCTTCATCTGCACTATCAGTGCCTGGTTCTTCTTCTTCTTCTACTGCTGCTGAGCTTCCAGAATCACTTGTAGTTTCAGCTTCACTGACCTCTTCAGAGATTGATGCTTCTTCTTCCATTTCTTCTTCATTTACCTGTCTAAGAAGAGCAATAAAATCCCTTATAGGTTCAGTCATAGGAGCAGGAGCATACCTATTGGGATAGTCAGTCTCAGTGTTGAGCAGCACTATTGCTCTGTACTGCAGAGAAGGTGACTCATCCAACTGATTGTTCTGAAACATCCATAGTTGATCAGCTTCAAGTACTTCATTCAACGCCAGCTGCAAGAATCTTGGATACAGGCAGAAGTTCTCCATTTTTGCCTGATTCTTCAAGATTTCAGCCATGATCAACTTGCCGAAGTTTATTCTGGTGCCTGTAGCCACTGCATACCCAATCACCTTGTTGAATTGAGTGATCCCATGGAATCCACCTGTCTTTGGTGCAAAGGCATGAGACAAGATGTTGAAGAACAGATTCCACTCCTTGGGCAGGTGATTTTTGTAGATCTTCCTTGGAAGATTAGAGTTTTCCTTGGTGCAGTGGATGAACAGGAAGAAGTTGTCTAGATCTTCCTGGGATGGATCCTCCTCAAAGTTCTCAGAAGGCAGATGCAGTGCTCTATTGATGTTAGCTTCTGTGATCTGCACCCTCTGCTTCTGAAGTTTGAAAGTGAAGCTCAGGATCCCATCTGCAGATGAGTCTAGAGCAGACCTGTAAACCTGTCTTAATAAATTTCTATTCAAAGGAACAGAAGTTGTTAGTGCGTAACGGACTATAGAATCTTCATTTAAAAACCTAGCCCAATTACCTAACTCCCCTGCTTCAGTCCAGTCATCTACTAAAATAGACAAATAATTAGTCTTTTTAATCTCAAAATGACCTGCCATTTAAATTAAATGGAAGATAATTTTTATAAATTAAAAATTACTAATTAAAAATCAAAATATTTTAGTAAAATATGAACTAAAACCCTAATTTTAAAAATTACTAGGATTTGCTTAAAATTAATATATGATAAACTCCTAGAAATTTTTAGCACACTTTTAATTTTAATAAAAAAAAATTTAATCGAATTAACACTAAAGAACAGTGACCAAACAGTTCAAATATTTGACAAAATGTGAATTTTAAAACCTTAACCAAATTGAGTGAAACCTATTGCAAATGACAGGTATGTTCAAGGTGATCACAAAACTGATTTTAGTTTAAAAATTGGGCAAGAATTGGTCAAGTTATGTTCGAGAAAAAAAAAACTAGATCAGAGTTTTGTGTTCGTGTTGCGCCTATGCTGTGTATAACAGTGTAAGTAATAAAAAGACAACAAATTAACATAACTCAGCTATTTATAGGCGCAACATAAAAAAGAAAAAAATTGTTTAAGTGCTGAGTGGCGCTTGCACAGTGGTTACACTGTGTAGGCGCCACTTCTAGCTAGCGCCACTTAAGATGGAAAAGTTACTAAGTATTTGTGAGTGGCGCATGTACAGTGGTTACACTGTATTGGCGCCACTAGAGTGACAAACCACTTAGTCAATTTTTACTCAGTTAACCACTTCTGTTGCGCCTACACAGTGAATGCACTGTGTTGGCGTCACACAGGTTGATTTAGCAAAAAAAAGTTTAAGTGATGAGTTCTATACAGTGAATGCACTGTATTGGCGCCACTCAACACTTGAGGCGCCACTTGAGATTTTACATGAAAAATTCTTAGTACTGGAGAATGAGTTGCGCTTATACAGTGAGTATGCTGTATAGGCGCCACTCAGTACTTAGACAGATTTTCAAGTGATTCCAAATTTTGTTACTAATTAACAATAATATTCATGAATAATTCGAATAATTAATTACTCACAAATATTATTTTCACAAAATATTCATACATAACAATAATAACATTAATTGTTAAAATTATTATTATAAATAAATTATGCTTCTAATTATTGTACTTTTATTTTAAATAAGAGAATAAATATAAATATTCATTCTTTTTATTTAAAATAATTTCAAATAATATTTAAATAAATAAGTGCCAAGAATTTATCATTTAAATACAAGCACTTAAATATTTTCTAAGATCAAAAATTAAATAAATACCAGATTAATAAATTAAACAGGCATGCACAAGGTATTTATCTAAATTTTAATCTTAACAGCTGGAAAATAATTTTTGGTAGATAAATTCACAAGTCCTAAAAATATTAAAATTAATCAACTAGTGAATTTATCAGCTTCAAATTGCAGTTTTTGATTACCAACTTGTTAGTCAGTAGAATTTAACATCCCAAGTTCATAAACCAGTCTAGTGAAAGTGATTTCATCTAGTGGTTTAGTGAAGATGTCTGCAATTTGCTGCTCTGTAAGTACAAAATGTAACTCTACAGTACCATTCATGACATGCTCTCTAATGAAATGATACCTGGTATCAATGTGCTTGGTCCTTGAATGTTGAACAGGATTGTTTGTGATGGCTTTGACACTTGTGTTGTCACATAATATTGGAATTTTGCTCAGCAACAGTCCATAGTCCTGAAGTTGGTTCCTTATCCACAGAATTTGTGCACAGCAACTCCCAGCAGCAACATACTCAGCTTCAGCTGTTGACATAGCAACTGAGTGCTGCTTCTTGCTATACCAGGACACCAATCTTCTACCAAGGAATTGACAACTCCCTGATGTACTCTTTCTATCAATCCTGCACCCTGCATAATCAGAATCTGTATAGCCAACAAGGTCAAAACCTGTATCTTTAGGGTACCAAATTCCAAGATTCAGACTTCCCTTAAGATACCTAAAAATCCGTTTAACAGCTATAAGATGTGATTCTTTAGGATCTGATTGAAACCTAGCACACAAGCATGTAGAGAACATAATATCTGGCCTGCTTGCAGTAAGGTAAAGTAATGAGCCGATCATACCTCTATAGCTTGTGATGTCTACCCTCTTACCAGGCTCATCTTTATCAAGCTTAGTGGCAGTTGCCATTGGGGTTTTGGCTGTTGATGCATCTTCAAGACCATACTTCTTCAATAATTCTTTGATGTACTTGGTCTGGCAAATGAAGATTTCATCTTTCCTCTGACTTACTTGGAGTCCAAGAAAATAGTTCAGCTCTCCCATCATGCTCATTTCATACCTACTCTGCATTAGCTTAGCAAATCTACTACACAACTGATCGTTAGTAGAACCAAATATAATGTCATCCACATATACTTGTACTAATATCATATCATTTTTATGCATTTTATGGAATAGGGTCTTATCTATGACACCTCTAGTAAAACCATTTTCAAGTAAGAATATAGATAGAGTGTCATACCATGTTCGAGGTGCTTGCTTCAGGCCATAGAGTGCTTTGAAGAGGAAGTATACAAAATCTGCAAATTCTGGATCTTCAAACCCTGGGGGTTGTTCCACATACACTTCTTCTTCCAGTTCTCCATTCAGGAATGCACTCTTCACATCCATTTGATATACCTTGAAGTTGGAATGTGCTGCAAATGCCAAGAACATCCTGATAGCTTCAAGCCTTGCCACTGGTGCATAAGTTTCATCAAAATCTATTCCTTCCTCTTGAGAATAACCTTTAGCAACCAGTCTGTCTTTGTTCCTCGTAACAATGCCATCTTCATCCAGCTTATTTCTGAATACCCACTTTGTGCCAATGATAGACTTGTTCTTTGGCCTGGGTACCAGCTTCCAAACCTTTTGTCTCTCAAATTGATTGAGTTCTTCTTGCATAGCTAGAACCCAATCTGGATCTTCTAGTACTTCTTCCACTTTCTTTGGTTCCATTTCAGAGAGAAAACCAGAGAATAAACATTCATTTTGGAAAGCACGTCTTGTTTGAACTCCAGCATCTGGATCTCCAAGAATCAACTCAAAGGGGTGATCTCTACTCCACACCCTATGTCTAGGCAGATTTGCCCTAGATGATTCAGCCTGATTTTCATTGTTGTGATGGGTCCTACTTGTAGATCCTTCAATTGCTCCCCCTGAGCTGCTGCTAGGATGAGAATGAGATTCTCTGCCACTACTAGTAGTTTCTGTGAATCTTTCACTGTTTCCACTACTAGGGTCAGAATCATCATTGTTGTTATTCTCATTTGGAGCTTGAATTTCTGTTACAACTTCAGGTTCTACTTCACCTTCATCTGAGTTCAAATTTTCAAACTGCAGAGTTTCAGTGTCGTCTGTTCTTTGTAGACTTGGGAGCTTGAGATCATCGAAAGTTACATTCATGCTTTCAATGACCTTTTTGTGTTCAATCACATAAACCCTTTACGCCTTAGATTCCATTGAGTAGCCAAGAAATATGCCTTCATGAGCCTTGGATTCGAACTTTCCCAGATGCTCATCATCTTTCAATACAAAGCACTTTGCTCCAAACACATGAAAGTATTTCAGTATGGGCAGTCCTCGAACCAATTCCCTCTTTACTAAAGAGTTCATTGTTTTGAAGTTGAGGTGTGAGAGTTTCTTGTGCCACAACCAACTATCCTCTATTGAAACTTTGCTATAAAAACATTGCACTTCGCCTTTGCTTGCAGAGACTAAATCAGCAACAAAGAGGTTCCCCTTTCTCACTCCCTGAAGAGCAAGCTTCGAATCTTTCCTGCTTTGGACAACACATCTTTCTTTCTCAAACATTACTTTGTATCCCTTGTCAGTGAACTGACTGATACTCAGAAGGTTGTGCTTTAGTCCATCCACAAGAGAGATGTTTTCAATGATAACATTCCCGATTACTAGATTGCCATATCTCGTTGTGAATCCCTTGCTGTTATCTCCAAAGGTCACTACCGGGCCAGCTTTCTCAACCACATCTGTTAGCAGGGCTTTATCTCCAGTCATGTGCCTAGAACATCCGTTGTCAAGTATCCACATGACACGCTTGTTCTTCGTTGTACCCTGCATCCACAGATTGATTACTTTTTCTTTGGTACCCAAATTTGATTGGGTCCAAGAGGCTTAGATAAGTAAAAAGATTTTGCTACAGAAATTTTCTGGTCCTTGTCTTTCTCATCGACTGCACACTTGCCCTTTGGTTAAGCCTTGACAAGAGTGTCTTTAGGCTTAGGGACAGGGGTTTCCTTCCTAACTTTAGGAGGACTGGCAGTCTATGCCCTAACATGCTTTCTAGTCATGTTCACATTTGTATTCATGCAAGTACTTGATGAAGTGTTCATTAAGTTTATGTATGCAGACATGATATTGAAAGCACATGGCATGCATTGTAACGCCCCCAAATCCGGGGTCTGGGATTTGGGTCGTCACGTCATCATCCAATCCTTTAAAACATGCAATACTCAACAATTCAATAAAATCACCTCATAGACCCCTCTCTCTCACACATACAAGTTATAGCCTTAGAAACGATATACAACAAGTACCATTAGTTATTACAAACCAAATGTACTTAACCAGGATCTCATGCTATCAATGATAACCTCTACCTGAAGTGACATTGATAACTAGATCAATACTGAAACCTATCCACTTACTCCTGCGGAATATTTCTGAACCGAACCATCTCAAAGGTGAATCTCCTACTTCCTTCCTTGAAGTATGGAGCCAATCGAATGTCTTCTCGCTTTCTCTAAAAAATTTATTATAAAGCAAGGGTGAGCGAAAGAATGCTCAGCAAATTATCCACCAAATTATCTATGTGATTCTCATCCAAGAACATGATAATCACTACTATCTCAATAGTATACATAAGGTTACCAGTATAGGGTAAGCATAGCAAAGTATCTCTCGACGATACATATAGTCAGAGTTTTCTGTTAAAAACATTTATACTCAACCTAGAGTTTAGAAGAATATAATCCGAACAATTTAGTTCATTATATAAAATAAGTCACTATCGAATATAGTGTTATCACCCTTTCATACTTCCTCTGAAGATTTTGAAATAAAACTCAATGAACTTATTATGTTCACAGTTTTGAGATAATTTTATCAATAACTTAGCAAAATAGTATTAACTATAGCTTTGATAGATTCCCATAAATATAATAAGTACCCAGTTCAAGATACCGCAATAATAGCTGCTTCTTATCATAAGCAAATCAACCCCATTAAACCATATCCCTTGTAAGGTTTAAGATCCAGTAAAACATTTTAAAGATTTATAATTTATTTGGTATATATCATATATCCACTTAAATCTTTAAAATAAACCTCTTGTCAAAACCTCTTAGACAATTCCAGCATACTACGGCTGTTCGGTGTACATCATGTACCCGCTTAAGTTTTCAAAATAACTTCTCATCAAAACCTCTAGACTGACCTGTTGTGTTGTGATATATATAAAGAAAGCAAGCGTGAGCAAAATAACTCCACAAGCACATATATAACTGTAAATGTTCTCTTTTAAAACATCGTTTAAAAACTGCAATATTATGCACACTTTACGTACTCTACGAGTTTGCAAAATAAACTTTTTGTCAAAGTAGTTTCAATGAGTACGAAGATCTCAACAGCTCAACCACTGACAACACCCTCGGTAAATCAGCTCATAGGCTCTCATTACGATGTTGCAGTACAATTCCAATTGGAAGAAGGGACTATCTCTTGGAGCATTACCACGCTTCTACCGTACGTACACGATGATCAGTCGCGACATACGACAGCTCTCGTTGTTTCTCTACATGTAGAAGGGGGAGCCACGGCGTTCTCTACCGTTAATGGGAATCACCCTAGACCGCATACGGGCCAAAGTGCTGGGCCGTGCGTCACTCGGCCTCTTACGCTAACTCCGAGTCCACTGGAATAATCTATAACCTGGAACTGGATTTTACTCCAAGTTTCCCCAAGTGTATACTTGTTCATAGATTCCTCTACCTAGCTTGGAACTAGAACTCATCTTAGTCCCCCAAGTATATCATACTTGTTAGTAGATTCATCTATCTAATCCTGGAACTAGAACTTAATCTTAGTACCCCAAGTATATCATACTTGTTAATAGATTCACAAAACTCTGAATGGGTACTGCCAGAATATTCGGGGCAGTACTCTTACCACAAATGTGTGTTGACCTCTGTCAACTGATGTCCTTTATCAAGGAATGAAAACCATTTAAAACCACGACCCGGGAGTTAGTTGGAAAACCTCTCATGATTTGATAAGTTGAAAGCCCTACCCCAGTAGGCCAGTGATGCCAAAACATAACCTCTTTTGAGAAAGTAAATCACCCTTTTATTTCCTAGACCTCGTTCCCTATTTTTTGATAAGTCCAAGAATATTTTATCCTTATTAAAAGAAAAGAATAAAATATAAATAAATATTAGGGAACCCTCGCTATTTTTAAATAATTTTTCAGAAAGTCAAAATATTTTTAAATAAATATTAAAGACCTCCAATAATTTTTAAATCAATTTAGAATATTTAATAAATATTCAAATAATATTTATTAAATAATTAAACAATTAATAACCCCTTTTTAAATGAATATTCAAGAAATTAATATTCATTTAATAAATAAATATCCAAATGATATTTATTAATTGATAACCAATGAATAACTACTTTTAAATGAATATTCAAGAATAATATTCATTTATTAAATAAATATCCAAATGATATTTATTAATTGATAAATAATTAGTAAACAAATTTTAAATGAATATTCAAGAATAATATTCATTTATTAGATAAATATCCAAATGATATTTATTACTCCCATTTCATACCTTTATCGTAAAATATTCCAATATTTATATACTTGGAATATTTACAACCCCCATTTTTAAAATACACTGTCTCTGGTTTCTCCCAGATTACAACAGTATTTAAAATAACTCTTCAACTCCCGGTCTACGTTTGAAAATACGAATACATGCTCTACTCCTAGAGCCTTTATATACACCGGCTTATATCTATAATACCTTATAGCATATAAACCAAAACATTTACGATTACTCTATATCGTATTTCAATCATCTCGTATTTTAAATCAACAGTTATATCACAACAACAACAACAACAGTATATCAACAGTATATCAATTACATGTTTTGAAAACTTGCATAAGCATAATTATACAAATGTTTTAATATGTAAAACATAGGGATAGAAAACTTGCATAAGCATAATTTAATTTCATATGCAACTCAAGAATATAACCTTTTGAAAATAAAAGTATAAGGTTAGGAAAACTTGCCTGGAGTCCAAGACACGTTCTCAGAATCCTTGCCTGGAGTCCAAGACACGTTCTCAGAATCCTACTCGTTCCCGATTTTCTATCAATAGATATCATAATCTGGATTAGTACTCTTTAATCCAATCAACTACTTACATTACTAATAAGTATAATCAGTTAATCACATATTGAGTTTCATTGTGATAACTCAAATTGGCACTTAGTCCTTTTTAGTAATTCTCACTTTAGACACCCAATTTCTAGCATTTTTAGTAAATTGAGTTTTAGTCCGATTTACTCGAATCTTTCTCTGGAGTTATCCTTGACATCCCTAGTATCTTAGGTAAAAGTTTCACATGCACGTAAGCATCCTAGCTACTTCGATGATAGCCTCAAAGTTGGTTATTAACATGGTTTCTAAGTTATGCGTTACCTTTAGTAAATCGGTCATAACTTTTGACTCGTAACTCCAAATGACGCAAACTTAGCCCGCAAACGATCTAGAGAATACCTAGAATACAACCCATCAAAAATTACCCCTGGACAGAGGGCTCATTTTCAAATGTCCAAAACAGGGCAGTAGCTTCTCCCATGAACCGTGTCACCGCGCTACTTTGGTTTCAACATTTTTATAAAATCGAAATATTATAATATGGGCATGAAATTTTACAGGGGCCTTAATCACTGTCCAACATATTTATCCTCCAAATTTCATAATTTTTGATAACTGGTAAGGGGTCCGTTTATATTTCCAAATGGAGCCATTCGCAGCAGTTTAGTCGTTTTAGTCACCTCCACTAAAACTAGCTTTTCTCCTAAACCGTAAATCGTATCGATATGATTTTTATCCCAAAACAAACTACAAAATAAGCTCTACCATTGTCTGGCAGTGGTGTTCAAAAATATTATTTTGACAGTTCGAAATGCTTGGCTAAAACAGTCCTAAATCAAACGGGCATAACGACGGCTATAATCGTAACGTTTTCCGGATTTAACTTATGTTAATCCATTCTCAACCAACATCAATCATCAACACTACAATCTTTACTATAACATCAGTTCATATACTTCATGAATATATCACCAACATGAACTTATAACAAACAACCATCTAGATCCAAACATTTGACATCCAAACTCCATGAACTAACATGTACTTGAACATATCTTAAACTCAAGCTCAAAACTTAAAGTAAAATCAAAGGTTGGATGGAGTTTATACCTTCCTTGAATCCTTAACATACTAATAAGAGCTTGTATGACTTAAGGGAGCCTTGATCTATGCTTATCATCCTCAAACTTGCAAGAGAAAATCAAGAACAAGTTAGAAATTTTCGGAGTTACTATTCACAGTCATTTTCTACATTTTATTTACCCTACCAAAACACCTCCAAAAATTATGAAATTTAATCCGTACCTTAGATATATCATGAAGGACCTATGGTTATATTTTGGTGATTTTTGGATGAGTGGAGCTGGGGTTTTGAAAATTTTTCCTCCCTTGCTTTCTTGAATGGCCGAATGGTGCAGAATGGGAGAGGAAGCTTTTCTTGCTTTCTTTTACTTGTTCTCTAGCTTCTTTTTTTTAAAAAAAAGTGGTGGCTGAGTTCAAATCAGTCCAAGGCAAGTGCTAGGGTTCCATGTATTAAGGATAATGTTTCCTACTTTCCCATGATTTGTGGAACCATGTCTCCAAGTATTAGTTGGTTGCTTGGTTAGTTTCTAACTAGCTAGTTCCTTGCTTGGTTACTCCCATTTGTTTGCCAAGTCTTCTAGTTGCATGGGATTTGCATGGCTATGGTGCACTTTACTTGTTATCCAACATTTAACACTTAATCAATAATCCTCCACGCACGTTCGATTAATTTCCGAAAGCGTTTCATCGTAGGAATTCCGTATCGTAAATTTTTAGTATTCTTAATACTTAATTCGAAACAAATCATTGATTTTCTAAATTGTAATCTTCCTGGTTATAACTTAATCCTCGATATCTCATAAATTACGAAACAAATAGTAAAAATGAAAATCCTCGGATTTTGACAACTTTTACATTCACTCATTTGTTTCATACAACAACATTACATCTCCGAATTTCAATCTTTCCAACACTTACTTAGTGTGGGCTAAAAAGTTTTTCATAATCCGTAAAAATCACTATTCATCAAGGTCTTTTATAAAAAAAAAAAAAAAAACGTCAAAAATACGGGTTATTACATGCATCCTACTTTACCGCATGGTTGATGAGGAATAGACATGGCAGGCATAGCAGGCATACTAGAAGTTTCTGTTTTAACTACTTTTATCTTATTGCATGCATGCGTAAGATGACCAGTATAATTGCAATTATTACAAACTTTTCTAGCATTGTTAGTGAAGGGTTTCGGGCATGTAAACGCAGCGGAAGTAACGTAAAAACAATAAAAATCGAAACCCCATCCCAGGATCCATGTATAACGTTGGATGATTATGGAGAATAAGATGTGTACCTTATTAAAGTTTTCCTATGGATGATTATAGAGGTCCAGAAGCGATGAATCACAGCACCCCTTCTTCAAGAACTACTCTCTAACGGTATCCACACGAACGTCGTATCGTCTAACGATCACCGGAGTTAGGTACTAGCCTGTTTCTGTCTCTTTGTCTCTCTCTTTCTCTAGCCTCTCAAAACGTAGAGCTGCTAGGATTTTTCTTAAAACCGAAATTATAAAACTTCACCCTAAACTATACATCCTTATGTATATATAGGGGAGAGAGAGACTTGGGCCAAAATCCTAATCTGATTGGACCTTTTAAAACCCATTCAGATTTCGGATTTATATTATTATTAAATTCGAATTCTAATATGTATATAATTAATCAAGTCTCACTTAATTAATTAAATAAATAAATTCGAATAATAATAATTATTAAATTCGAATTCTAATATGTATATAATTAATCAAGTCTCACTTAATTAATCAAATAAATAAATTCTAATAATAATAATTATTAAATTCGAATTCTAATATGTATATAATTAATCAAGTCTCACTTAATTAATTAAATAAATAAATTTGAATAATAATAATAACAGTATTTAAATTCATAATTTAAATAACACTCCGTTTAAACGTTCTTTGTGTGTGACCCTTTAGGTTATTATTACGTTGACAATAATTTTATTTTCTAATAATAAAATTATAAACAATGAGCGGCATCTAGTAATACATCATTGCTACCCAAGTAATAATAATAAATCGTGATTCGATAAAACCTTTCATGATTAATGTTTCCGTGTAATATAATCCCTTTAACCTTATATTATAGATCAAACTCGAGGCATGTATTGTGTCATCCTCTTCAACATTTAATCCGGGTTTACTTGATCCATGAGTAGACTATGAAACAAATCATTATTTGAGCACGCCCATGCATTTTATAGTCTCACTCAATCAAGAGGCCAATAATATCTCTCCTAATTATAGGAGGGTTAAATCCTTTATCTATCATTCATATTTCTCATACGACTCATGATATACCCGATGTCCACTTTTATCATTACCCGGTCAAAGGTAACTTTTAATGTAGTCAAAGTATATTAATCCTCGTATAGAAATATAATGATCTCAAGTCAGAGGATCATTACACCATTATCACTGTGAGTCTTTCTTATGACATTATTAAACATGAAGAATCTCACTGTGGGTCTGTCCAGTACCATGTACTCCTACATGTACCTATGTATTGACTTTAGTATCCCCATACTTATAACCAATGAGATGTGGTTATCTGTCAAACAACATACTAGTCTATTTATATATTATTATTGTCCTATAAAAATAATACTCGACTAGGGATCTTTAAGAATATGATATATTATATAATCTCAAGTTCAAGTCATGTACTCAAACTATATAATGTGTATCATGATTCTAAGAACATTTATTATGCTAACAAATATATCGCAGTAATTTAAAGTCATAATAAATACGTTTATTGAATAATCAACTGACATAAAGGTTTATTAAAAGAAACATTGTATTGCCTCTAGGGCACCTACACTAACAATCTCCAACTTGCACTAGAGCCAATCACCCATGTATCTAATACCCATGGAACTAGTGTGACCGTCATGCTTCGTCTGCGATAAGCCTTTGGTCAGTGGGTCTGCAATGTTATCATTTGTGTGCAATTTACATATGTGTATGTCACCCCTTTCATTAATCTCTTGAATGAGGTGATATCTTCTGAGTATATGTTTGGTTCGGGAGTGAGATCTAGGTTCTTTAGCCTGTGCAATGGCTCCATTATTATCGCAGTATAGATCAATGGGATCTGCAATTGATGGAACCACTCCCAAATCAGTAATGAACTTTCGAATCCAAACAGCTTCCTTTGTCGCTTCAGAAGCTGCAATGTACTCAGCCTCCATTGTAGAATCAGCTACTGTTTCTTGTTTTGAACTCTTCCAACTTACAGCACCTCCGTTTAGACAAAACACAAAGCCAGACTGTGATACAGTATCATCCTTGTCTGTTTGGAAACTTGCATCGGTGTAACCTTTTACAACCAGTTTCTCCTCTCCTCCATACACCAAGAATGAATCTTTGGTTCTTTTCAAGTACTTTAGAATATTCTTGACAGCCGTCCAGTGACCTTCACCTGGATTAGATTGGTATCTGTTTTTCATGCTTAAAGCATACGAAACATCTGGGCAAGTACATACCATTGCATACATGATAGATCCAATTGCTGAGGCATATGGAACCTTACTCATGCGGTCCTTCTCATCCAATGATTTCGGACACTGCTCTTTAGAGATCGTTATCCCTTGAGACACAGGGACATATCCCCTTTTTGCATTTTGCATACCAAAATGGTGCAAAACTTTATCGATGTATGTACTCTGACTTAGACCGATCATCCTTCTAGATCTATCCATATAGATCCTCATTCCTAGAATGTAGGATGCATCTCCTAAGTCTTTCATAGAGAAGTTTCTTCCTAACCAAATCTTAACATCCTTGAGAGAAGGTATGTCATTCCCCATTAGTAGTATGTCATCAACATATAGTACTATGAATGCCACATGGCTCCCACTAACCTTCTTGTAAACACAAGGTTCATCTTCGTTTTGAACAAATCCATACTCTTTTACAGTTTCATCAAAACGGATATTCCATCTCCTAGAGGCTTGCTTTAATCCATAAATGGATCGACGTAATTTACATATCTTGCTAACATTCCCTGGACTGACAAAACCTTCAGGTTGTGTCATGTACACATCCACATCTTCTTCAAGGCTTCCATTAAGGAAGGCTATTTTGACATCCATTTGCCAGATTTCATAATCATGGAATGCTGCAATAGCAAGCAAAATCCTTATGGACTTGACCATAGCTGTGACGCCCCCCGAATCCCCTACAGGAATCCAGGTCGTCACATTCTCTTGCGGAATATTTAATCACCTGCTCACAATATAATATACAACAATATTCATAATAAACTCCCCCAAACTACTCCACGGGTTATAGTCTTAGAACGTATACTTACTGATTCAAAAGTTATTACATCACATTCTCATCTCTCATAATTTCTGAAATAATATTACAACTTCAATTGTCAAGATGATGAAAACATCATAAACTTTCTACCAACTTGCACCCTCGTTAGACACTATAAAGCTAACGTGCTGAATCAGTTGCTTTCCCCTTCCCTTTGTCACGGTCCACCGTACTCGTACCAGCTTTGTTTGCCGCTGTATTATAATATTTAAATAGCAAGAATGAGCCAAAAAAAATGCCCAGCAAGTCTATATATGCCACAACAACTCAACAAAATAAATAGTTTTTATCACTTTAAAATAACCCCCCCCCCCCCCCCACATATATAATTATACTCTTTTTGAAAAGAAATTTCCTCAAAAACCCTCATAATCTTTAAATAATACTCATATGAATTGAATAAATATATCTCAACAACTTCTCAAATTGATACCCTAGTTAACCGAACCACACAGGCATCAGTTAATAATTAAGGTATCAAGGATTGGACTTCTTCGGAAACGCCACCTCAAGTAATGGATTGATCAGTCCATTGTCACTACTCGTTTACTATCGATAGAAGGATGAGCCGACGTCTCGAACACACCCTTAACCCATAATGGGGTTACTCCTCAGGTTGGGCCGGTGCGTTACTCCGGTCACTTTTGTCATCTCTAGTCCAGAATATAAGGTGTCGGAATCTTCGATCACCTTCAACAATACAGCTCTTAGGCGTCACGGTAAAATAACTCGTGCACCTTTATTTATTTTTCAATAAAATATACTCCAATATCATTCCGAAACAATGAATGATAAACACCTCCAATAATTTGATTTTCCCCTCGAATGAGTAGAGGAAATATTTATATGAACAACTGTTCTGATCATGGATTCAGAATAAATTAACCCATATCAGTATTCTCAACTTACTCTATATATATAACTCCACCCTTAAATATCAATAAGATATAGTATGAAGATATTATTTAATACACCTCGTTTTATAAAATCTGGATAACAAGCTCAACAATAATATATATAGGCATTTCAAATATGTATGAATAAGATCTGGTATAAACAACTAGATAGAATACTTGCAATATATATCTTTAAAAATAGAAACCATGCTAAAACATGGTCATACTACTCTGAACAAGAAAGTATGCATACGTAGCAATACATATATTTTTAATATGTAAAAACGTAGGGATATAAAACTTGCCTTGGTTATGCAAAACGAAAACCCTGCTCCTTGCACTTCTCGGATACGCTATAATCATATAAGAACTCGTTTTAGTAAACATACGCAGGTATTAAGTCAAATCAAGTTTTATTTCTATTTTTCTTTAACCCTTATTATCCGGCATTCACCTCCTCGGGTCTATCTTAACTCTTCGTAAACCATCTCGTCAATGACTTTTAACCTAATCCTTTACTCCAATCTATAGTCATGTTATTCCTCAACATCTTTCGTGTTTTAACCGACTCGAAATTACCCTTTTATCCTAGCCCAAAATGGCTTGTCAAAATCATGCCTCTAGAGTTGACTCTTCTACAAATTACTATTACGCGACTCCCACTCTAACATTTTTAATAAATCCAAAAATTCATAATTAAATATGAATCCACCTCGAGGAACTTCTTGAGTATTTGTAATACTTATTAAAAATATTTTGATTTGGAACCCTTGAGTTTAACTTGGTGAAATGTATTTTACAAATCGAGTCAACTACGGGGTTTTTCTATTTTCACCGCTTTCACTAAATCGCTCATAACTCATTAACCGTTAACTCAAATGACACACCGATTTCGCGTGCACGATCTAGAGAATGTCTAGAATATAATCCATCAAAAGTTTACCCCTGGACAGAGGACTCATTTTCACGAATTTACAAAACAGGGCAGTAGCTCCTCTAGTGAATAGTGCATCGCACAACTTTGGTTCCAACATTTTTATAAAATCGAAAAATTATCATTTAGGCATGAAATTTTACAGGGGCCTTAATCAATGTCCAACATATTTATCCTCCAAATTTCATGATTTTTGACAGTGGCTAAAGGGTCCATTTATATTTTACAAAAAGGTCTCCCGAAACTGTTTGGTTGGTTTAGTTGCTTCCACTAAATATGACTTATCTCCCAAACCGTACATCGGAATAACACGATTCAAGCGTCAAAACGATATATGAGACAAGGCATAACCAACTATTGTCAGGGGCCTTAGGGGCCAGGAGCTTGACATTACGATTTTCACAGTTTAAAGGAGTGCTTACGAAAATCGGGCATTACGACGGCTATAAACTTAACGTTTTCCGGATTCAACCAATGTGAATCCATTCCAACCAACACTAATCATCACCACTACAATACTTACTATAACATCAGTTGACAAACTTCATAACTTATCATCATTAATCCAAAATTTTCAACCAACAATAATCAACCAAAAGCTTAACATCATCATGTCTCTACCATACTAGCTCATGACTTCACTTACTAACACTTTCATGGCATATCACTCACACAAAGCATAAGAGTTAGAGGTTGTCCATACCTTCACAAAGATCAAACAATAACTAGATAGTGCTCGGAGTCCTTAGAGAAGCTTGATCTACCCTTGTTCTTAACTAAACATCAAGAAACAAGCTTTAAAAATTTTCGGAGTTACTATTCACAGTCAGTTTCTACATTTTATTTACCCAACCAAAACAACTCCAAAAATTGTGAAATTTAATCCGTACCTTATACATATCATGAAGAAGCTATGGTTAAATTTTGGTGATTTTTGGATAAGTGGAGCTGGGGTTTTGAAAATTGTCTTCCCTTGCTTTCTTGAAATGGCCGACTAGAGCAGAATGGAAGAGGCAGCTTTTCTCTTGCTTCTTGACTTATTTTCTCAGCTTTCTTGAAAAGTGTGTGCTGATTTTCTTTTGTTAACAACTAGCTTGGCTCTTGTCTTTATATCCCACCAAAGGTCAAGTCAACTACTTGGTCAATGATGCTAGCATTCTTAATACTTTACTAATGCAAGCATTTGCATTAATCAAATTTTATCCAATTACATAAAATCGGCTCCTTTAATAAATCAAGGAAAATCATTTTTCCTTCGTTTCCGTAATAATTTGCGATGATAATTTAATCCTTAACTCGTTCCGGTAATTTTGATAATTCAATTACCCACCAAAACCTTATTCCATAATTATCATCCAACACCTAATATTATTAACAAGGTTTTAAAAGTACCTGAAATTTAGGGATATTACAGTCTACCCTCCTTAAAAGGATTCCGTCCTCGGAATCTATGTAAGAGACGACTAGGCATTCTACTCCTTTTCATCCTTATCATTATGTCTCAGTATTCTTCTTAACAATTTCTTAACATACCTCTATTTCCATATCAACTTAACAATTATATTAGTATTTACAACGTTTAAGTATAAGTGTACCTTCTATCTCATCCATTTCTCTTGCACCATCGGCCACCGTCATGTTAAAATTCCTAGCAGTTGATTGATTGTTATTAGCCCCACGGCTTTGTTGTGATATTGCTGGTCCCAATGTTGACGCCTTACAATCTCTAGAGATGTGACCCTCCTTTCCACATTTGTAGCAAACTACTCCCTTCCTAGGACAATTCATCCGTTGATGCCCCTCTTGACCACAGTTATAACACCTTCCTTCTGATTTTGCACATAGTCCCGGATGCTTCTTTCCACACACCTCACAGTCTGGCAGTGACGGTCTCGGCTGTCGAAACTGGCTCTCATTTCCCTGTTGTCCTACTCGGACACTATTCGTACTTTCTACTTGGTTAAATCCTCCACCTTTTCCAGTATGAAACCCTTGCCTCCTACCATATTGGTTCTGAAATGTTCCACATGACTGATTTCCTCCCCAACTCTCCGCTTTTCTTTTCTTCCCTTCATTTTCCCTTGGAATAAAATTACTTCCCTCTTCTATTATCTCAGCCTTATTCACCACCTTAATATACTCAGTAAGCTCAAAGGCAGCCACCCTAGTTTGTATCCACGGTCTCAATCCATATTGAAATCTCCTCGCCTTTTTCTTATCAGTATCCACGAGATGTGGCACGAACCTAGATAGCTCTATAAACTCCTTCTCATATTCAGCAACTGTCTTATTATTCTGCTTTAGTTCTAAGAACCTGATCTCCATTCTACTCTCCATATGCTCAGGAAAATACTTCTCCAAAAATAACTCAGTGAACCTCTCCCAGGTTACTATCCCTGCGGGCTCCATTAATTCCTTAGACTCCCACCAATAGTTCGCCTCTTCCTTCAGCAAATAGGTGGCAAAGATCGTCTTCTGCCCTTCTTCTACTCCTATAATCTTAAAGGATTTCTCCATTTCTTTCAACCATGACCTAGCCTCGAATGGTTCACCAAACCCTTTAAATTCAGGTGGTTGGATTGACTTAAAAGCCTTAAAAGCTGCCGCAGTCTGGTTTACTAAATTGGGCATGGGACCCTGTTGGCCACGGTCTAGGGCTTGTCGTAACAAATCTACTAGTTGGTTCAAATTTTGATTATTCTGGTTGTCATTCTGGTTATCTCCTCGGTTGTTATCCCCTCCTCCCCCCGTAGAAGCCTCACCTTCCCTGGGGTTAGCTCTGGTTTTCTTTGGTGGCATTTTTCTGAAATACAAATAAAAGAATTTTTCATTAAAATGTTCAGTCCAATAAAACTGCGTACCCATAAGATAGTCATTTGTAAAAACAAAACAGTATATATAGGTACATATACATAAATATATGTATATATATATGCATCTATATATATACATCTATTTATATATATATCCGTATACCTATATACTTACTATTTTAAAATTTTTAACCCGACAAATCATGGATACACTTTTTTTTTTTTTTTGTCTCAATTGATTCTTCCATTGGTCTTGACCATCATGCGCCTACCCTAACTACTCTTTGGGGTTCTACTATATTTTCTATCTCAGTTTCTTTGATTCTAACTCCCCCTTTAATCATCTTGAGGTGTCCATCAAACGGTCTATGTCCTTATCGACTTATAATAATCTCGAAAGAACTCCCCAACATTATCATCTACCACTAAGAGTCTTATTAGACTCACTCTTGGTACCACCTCCAGTAGTCCAATCACGAACTTTACATGAGCTCCTACATTACTCTCTTGTATATAGTCATATCTTCTCCTACTCTCGTTCTAAGGTTTATAACCTACCGCTCTGATACCATTTCTGTGACGCCCCCCGAATCCCCTACAGGAATCCAGGTCGTCACATTCTCTTGCGGAATATTTAATCACCTGCTCACAATATAATATACAACAATATTCATAATAAACTCCCCCAAACTACTCCACGGGTTATAGTCTTAGAACGCATACTTACTGATTCAAAAGTTATTACATCACATTCTCATCTCTCATAATTTCTGAAATAATATTACAACTTCAATTGTCAAGATGATGAAAACATCATAAACTTTCTACCAACTTGCACCCTCGTTAGACACTATAAAGCTAACGTGCTGAATCAGTTGCTTTCCCCTTCCCTTTGTCACGGTCCACCGTACTCGTACCAGCTTTGTTTGCCGCTGTATTATAATATTTAAATAGCAAGAATGAGCCAAAAAAAATGCCCAGCAAGTCTATATATGCCACAACAACTCAACAAAATAAATAGTTTTTATCACTTTAAAATAACCCCCCCCCCACATATATAATTATACTCTTTTTGAAAAGAAATTTCCTCAAAAACCCTCATAATCTTTAAATAATACTCATATGAATTGAATAAATATATCTCAACAACTTCTCAAATTGATACCCTAGTTAACCGAACCACACAGGCATCAGTTAATAATTAAGGTATCAAGGATTGGACTTCTTCGGAAACGCCACCTCAAGTAATGGATTGATCAGTCCATTGTCACTACTCGTTTACTATCGATAGAAGGATGAGCCGACGTCTCGAACACACCCTTAACCCATAATGGGGTTACTCCTCAGGTTGGGCCGGTGCGTTACTCCGGTCACTTTTGTCATCTCTAGTCCAGAATATAAGGTGTCGGAATCTTCGATCACCTTCAACAATACAGCTCTTAGGCGTCACGGTAAAATAACTCGTGCACCTTTATTTATTTTTCAATAAAATATACTCCAATATCATTCCGAAACAATGAATGATAAACACCTCCAATAATTTGATTTTCCCCTCGAATGAGTAGAGGAAATATTTATATGAACAACTGTTCTGATCATGGATTCAGAATAAATTAACCCATATCAGTATTCTCAACTTACTCTATATATATAACTCCACCCTTAAATATCAATAAGATATAGTATGAAGATATTATTTAATACACCTCGTTTTATAAAATCTGGATAACAAGCTCAACAATAATATATATAGGCATTTCAAATATGTATGAATAAGATCTGGTATAAACAACTAGATAGAATACTTGCAATATATATCTTTAAAAATAGAAACCATGCTAAAACATGGTCATACTACTCTGAACAAGAAAGTATGCATACGTAGCAATACATATATTTTTAATATGTAAAAACGTAGGGATATAAAACTTGCCTTGGTTATGCAAAACGAAAACCCTGCTCCTTGCACTTCTCGGATACGCTATAATCATATAAGAACTCGTTTTAGTAAACATACGCAGGTATTAAGTCAAATCAAGTTTTATTTCTATTTTTCTTTAACCCTTATTATCCGGCATTCACCTCCTCGGGTCTATCTTAACTCTTCGTAAACCATCTCGTCAATGACTTTTAACCTAATCCTTTACTCCAATCTATAGTCATGTTATTCCTCAACATCTTTCGTGTTTTAACCGACTCGAAATTACCCTTTTATCCTAGCCCAAAATGGCTTGTCAAAATCATGCCTCTAGAGTTGACTCTTCTACAAATTACTATTACGCGACTCCCACTCTAACATTTTTAATAAATCCAAAAATTCATAATTAAATATGAATCCACCTCGAGGAACTTCTTGAGTATTTGTAATACTTATTAAAAATATTTTGATTTGGAACCCTTGAGTTTAACTTGGTGAAATGTATTTTACAAATCGAGTCAACTACGGGGTTTTTCTATTTTCACCGCTTTCACTAAATCGCTCATAACTCATTAACCGTTAACTCAAATGACACACCGATTTCGCGTGCACGATCTAGAGAATGTCTAGAATATAATCCATCAAAAGTTTACCCCTGGACAGAGGACTCATTTTCACGAATTTACAAAACAGGGCAGTAGCTCCTCTAGTGAATAGTGCATCGCACAACTTTGGTTCCAACATTTTTATAAAATCGAAAAATTATCATTTAGGCATGAAATTTTACAGGGGCCTTAATCAATGTCCAACATATTTATCCTCCAAATTTCATGATTTTTGACAGTGGCTAAAGGGTCCATTTATATTTTACAAAAAGGTCTCCCGAAACTGTTTGGTTGGTTTAGTTGCTTCCACTAAATATGACTTATCTCCCAAACCGTACATCGGAATAACACGATTCAAGCGTCAAAACGATATATGAGACAAGGCCTAACCAACTATTGTCAGGGGCCTTAGGGGCCAGGAGCTTGACATTACGATTTTCACAGTTTAAAGGAGTGCTTACGAAAATCGGGCATTACGACGGCTATAAACTTAACGTTTTCCGGATTCAACCAATGTGAATCCATTCCAACCAACACTAATCATCACCACTACAATACTTACTATAACATCAGTTGACAAACTTCATAACTTATCATCATTAATCCAAAATTTTCAACCAACAATAATCAACCAAAAGCTTAACATCATCATGTCTCTACCATACTAGCTCATGACTTCACTTACTAACACTTTCATGGCATATCACTCACACAAAGCATAAGAGTTAGAGGTTGTCCATACCTTCACAAAGATCAAACAATAACTAGATAGTGCTCGGAGTCCTTAGAGAAGCTTGATCTACCCTTGTTCTTAACTAAACATCAAGAAACAAGCTTTAAAAATTTTCGGAGTTACTATTCACAGTCAGTTTCTACATTTTATTTACCCAACCAAAACAACTCCAAAAATTGTGAAATTTAATCCGTACCTTATACATATCATGAAGAAGCTATGGTTAAATTTTGGTGATTTTTGGATAAGTGGAGCTGGGGTTTTGAAAATTGTCTTCCCTTGCTTTCTTGAAATGGCCGACTAGAGCAGAATGGAAGAGGCAGCTTTTCTCTTGCTTCTTGACTTATTTTCTCAGCTTTCTTGAAAAGTGTGTGCTGATTTTCTTTTGTTAACAACTAGCTTGGCTCTTGTCTTTATATCCCACCAAAGGTCAAGTCAACTACTTGGTCAATGATGCTAGCATTCTTAATACTTTACTAATGCAAGCATTTGCATTAATCAAATTTTATCCAATTACATAAAATCGGCTCCTTTAATAAATCAAGGAAAATCATTTTTCCTTCGTTTCCGTAATAATTTGCGATGATAATTTAATCCTTAACTCGTTCCGGTAATTTTGATAATTCAATTACCCACCAAAACCTTATTCCATAATTATCATCCAACACCTAATATTATTAACAAGGTTTTAAAAGTACCTGAAATTTAGGGATATTACAATAGCCACTGGTGAGAAAGTTTTATCATAGTCAATACCATGAATTTGTTTGAAACCTTTCGCAACCAGCCTTGCTTCATAGGTCTGAACATTTCCATCCATGTCAGTTTTCTTCTTGAAAACCCATTTGCACCTTATGGGTTTTACCCCTTCAGGTGGATCAACCAAAGTCCATGCTTGGTTTTCGTACATGGATTCCATCTCGGATTTCATGGCTTCTAGCCATCTCTTAGATTCTGGACTGCTCATAGCATCTTGGTATGTGAGAGGCTCATCTTCATCTATGAGCATCAAATCACCACATTGAGTCAAAAGAAATCCATATCTCTCTGGCTCATGGCAAATTCTACCAGTTCTACGAACAACCTGTGTTTGTTGAGCATTATCATTATCTTGCTCTTGTTCCAATTCAGGTTCAATGCTATTTTGTGGTTCTCGATCTTCATCGAGGTCTATAGTTCTCCCACTGTTTCTTTTGGAAACAAAATCTCTTTCCATGAAGACAACGTCTCGAGCAATAAACACTTTCTGCTCAGAAGGACTATAAAAGTAATACGCCTTTGTTTCTTTAGGGTATCCCACAAAATTGCACTCTTCAGATTTAGGTCCAAGCTTGTCAGATGCTTGACATTTCACAAACGCCTTGCATCCCCAAACTTTCATAAAGCTCATGCTTGACCGTTTATCCTCCCATATCTCATATGGAGTCTTTTGAACCTTCTTAGTAGAACATGGTTAAGTGTGAAAGTCGCTGTTTCTAGAGCGTAACCCCAGAAACTAATTGGAAGATCTGCATGACTCATCATCGATCGCACCATGTCCAACAAGGTGCGATTTCTTCTCTCTGAAACTCCATTCCATTGAGGTGTACCTGGTGGAGTGAGTTGTGATACAATACCACACTCCTTTAAATAATCTTTAAACTCTGTGCTCAAGTATTCTCCTCCACGATCAGATCGTAAGATTTTAATACTTGCACCTCCGCCAATTTGTTTCTCTACTTCAGCCTTGTATTCTTTGAACTTTTCAAAAGAATCGGATTTATTCTTCATAAGATATACATATCCATATCTACTGAAATCATCAGTAAATGTTATGAAGTAGTAGTAGCCTCCTCTAGCCATTACACGCATTGGGCCCCATACATCCCTATGTATTAGCTCCAGACATTCAGTGGCCCTTTGACCCTTACCAATGAAAGGGGTTTTAGTCATCTTACCAAGCAAACAAGATTCGCATTCTTGGTATGATTCAAAATCAAACTTATCCAAGTATCCATCCTTATGTAACTTGGATATGCGTTTCTCATTTATATGGCCTAGACGACAATGCCAGAGGTATGTTTGATTTGAGTCATTAACTTTAAGTCGTTTGTTTTCTATATTACAGACAGGATTATCTAAGTCAAGAACATATAAACCATTAAACAAACGCGCAACACCATAGGTTAAATCATTCAAAGCAAAAGAGCAACTGTTGTTCTTTATTGTAAACGAAAAACCTTTCTTTTCCAAACAAGAAACAGAAATAATGTTTCTGCGAATCGCAGGCACGTAATAACAATTCTCCAATTTTAAAACTAGCCCAGAGGACAAAGATAAATAATAGGTTCCTACAGCTAAAGCAGCAACTCTTGCTCCATTACCAACTCGTAGGTCCATTTCTCCTTTAGCGAATGTCCTACTTCTCTGCATTTCTTGCACATTTATACAAATGTGAGCAGCACATCCAGTATCCAATACCCAAGATGTAGAAATAGACAGATTGACTTCTATAACATATATATCTGAAGTAGAGGCTTGTTCAGCCCTCTTCTTCTTCAGATCTTCTGTCAGCTTATCCTTCTCAAGGACTGATCATACGGATAATGTGTTTGTGTTGTTTGTCATTACTTGGTATCTACAATGTTAAAAGCACAAAATAAACATTAGATTGTCTGAGTTATTTATTATGTTCAAATGATTATGATATATTCATAATATATCTCCCACTATTTTTATCAAATTAATAGCCCTTACTACTAATTTGGAAAGAATATCCCATAATTCATTCTAGTGAGCCAAGATCCATATTTCGTCATGTCTTAAGTCAACCACTGGAAGTCCTTAAAAATGATTATTTAGGTAGACAACAGTTGTCAATTATATCATATATAATTCTTGGATAGTTTGGTGAACAACGATTGGTCTTATCTATCTAATAGACTTTTAACCAAACTCTATGCTTCTAAGTTCATAATGGTTGAATATAACCGTTTATTTTCACCTTATTATGACGACTCAGTTAAGTTTAGACCCAATGATACAACGGCCGAATATAACCGTTTATATTCGTCGCATCTCACCACGATAGATAGGAGTCCCCTGCCACTGACAGTCTTTCCCCTAATCGATCAAGGATTCGATGAGTGTTCATTCATTGGAAAGCATCCGAGTAAAACTTAATATTTTGTTAAGGGGTTTTTTAAAAATTTACGACGATCATGATCACATCATAAAGAGATCCTCAATTTTTCCTTGAACCAAATATTTCAAATTGATATCTTAAATTGTTCATTTCCCAGTTAGATGGAGGATACTAGTGGTCACACTTAAAACCCATCAGCCTTACGAATACGCATATCCGCTTTTGTCAGAAAATCTCAATTATAGATCTCAAAAATTCATATTTAATTCCGTGTTTTAAAAATCCATATTTCATAAACACAAGAATCTCATGATCGTTTGTTAATTTTAAAATCTTAAATCATTACAGATTTTATCTTGAGTCGTTATAGATTTTATCTTGTTTAAACAAGCATGGCATGTGTATCGTATCTAATACATACATCATTCCAACGCATACATATCTACACATGCATTCATATACATATATGTACAGTGCGTAAATTAAACGTGTTTGGTTATGGCCCCATCCTATGCAATATTTCCAAGCTAATGGAAATATCAAGGTCAATCTATGGTGGTTTTAAATACTACACTATTACATGTCTTTATTTTCTTCATTGCTCCATCATCTGGATTGCCTCCTAGCTTCCTTGCTTCCAAGTCTCCATTGAATAATTACATTGAATAATAAATAAATCTATTCTAATGAAATTACAAGAAGAACTCAAGTTACATTCGAGATTAACAATTACAATAAATAAACGACATGCAAGTCGTATTTAAAAACCAAAACCATAAATCAAAACCACTATCCTATGGGTCTTTAGGCCATAACCATCCACCATGCTATCATATAACACATGTAATATATCTCAGATTATATAAACATATCATATAATCATATATAATAAATTTTGAAATTTCAGAAAATCAAATAAATTTCAAAAAATAATAAATCGCCGTTTTGGAGCCTGTAACGACATCGAATGGCTTACAGACGCCAAGCTGACAAAGTCAGTATTGCTCAGTGATACGATTCCAGTCAGAAAACACATATTATTTGTGAAAATCGGACACTAGACACAGATTTCAAAAAATCTACAGAAGCCGTTTCAGAATTCGTATCGAATACGATTCTCATAACAAGAACAAACATGTATCATATACATACAGCAACACACACAATCATCCCATGATTATACAACACATGAATATCATATATTCAAAATCATATAAAACATATATATCAATATATAGCCATGGCATATCATATACATGTTTACATACATCGAAAAACTGTTAAACACATAACCAAATCATCCCATTGTACACGTAGCTCTGATGCCATTGAAGGGTTTCGGGCATGCAAACGCAGCGGAAGTAACGTAAAAATAATAAAAATCGAAACTCCATCGCAGGATCCATGTATAACGTTGGATGATTATGGAGAATAAGATGTGTACCTTATTAAAGTTTTCCTATGGATGATTATAGAGGTCCAGAAGCGATGAATCACAGCAGCCCCTTCTTCAAGAACTACTCTCTAACGGTATCCACACGAACGTCGTATCGTCTAACGATCACCGGAGTTAGGTACTAGCATGTTTCTACCTCTTTGTCTCTCTCTTTCTCTAGCCTCTCAAAACGTAGAGCTGCTAGGATTTTTCTTAAAACCGAAATTATAAAACTTCACCCTAAACTATACATCCTTATGTATATATAGGGGAGAGAGAAACTTTGGCCAAAATCCTAATCTGATTGGACCTTTTAAAACCCATTTAGATTTCGGATTTATATTATTATTAAATTCGAATTCTAATATGTATATAATTAATCAAGTCTCACTTAATTAATTAAATAAATAAATTTGAATAATAATAATTATTAAATTCGAATTCTAATATGTATATAATTAATCAAGTCTCACTTAATTAATCAAATAAATAAATTCTAATAATAATAATTATTAAATTCTAATTCTAATATGTATATAATTAATCAAGTCTCACTTAATTAATTAAATAAATAAATTCGAATAATAATAATAACAGTATTTAAATTCATAATTTAAATAACACTCCGTTTAAACGTTCTTTGTGTGTGACCCTTTAGGTTATTATTACGTTGACAATAATTTTATTTTCTAATAATAAAATTATAAACAATGAGCGGCATCTAGTAATACATCATTGCTACCCAAGTAATAATAATAAATCGTGATTCGATAAAACCTTTCATGATTAATGTTTCCGTGTAATCCCTTTAACCTTATATTATAGATCAAACTCGAGGCATGTATTGTGTCATCCTCTTCAACATTTAATCCGGGTTTACTTGATCCATGAGTAGACTATGAAACAAATCATTATTTGAGCACGCCCATGCATTTTATAGTCTCACTCAATCAAGAGGCCAATAATATCTCTCCTAATTATAGGAGGGTTAAATCCTTTATCTATCATTCATATTTCTCATACGACTCATGATATGCCCGATGTCCACTTTTATCATTACCCGGTCAAAGATAACTTTTAATGTAGTCAAAGTATATTAATCCTCGTATAGAAATATAATGATCTCAAGTCAGAGGATCATTACACCATTATCACTGTGAGTCTTTCTTATGACATTATTAAACATGAAGAATCTCACTGTGGGTCTGTCCAGTACCATGTACTCCTACATGTACCTATGTATTGACTTTAGTATCCCCATACTTATAACCAATGAGATGTGGTTATCTGTCAAACAACATACTAGTCTATTTATATATTATTATTGTCCTATAATAATAATACTCGACTAGGGATCTTTAAGAATATGATATATTATATAATCTCAAGTTCAAGTCATGTACTCAAACTATATAATGTGTATCATGATTCTAAGGACATTTATTATGCTAACAAATATATCGCAGTAATTTAAAGTCATAATAAATACGTTTATTGAATAATCAACTGACATAAAGGTTTATTAAAAGAAACATTGTATTGCCTCTAGGGCACCTACACTAACAGTTAGCACCTACCTTACAATTTCTGTTAGCTTTCTTGTTTTCATTTTTATTGCCTAATTCAATTTTAACCTGTTTCTTAGGTTCTTCAATCTTAACAGATTTCTTAGGCAAGTTCTTCTTATCTATAACCTTTTCCTTTTTCTCCTCAGCAAGGAGTTCTTCTTTCATTAAGAGTTCATCTTCATTAAGGGGTTTTATGACGAACTTCTTATAAAGGGGCTTAGCTACATTCTTCAATACATATGGAATGTCTTGCTTCATAGGACTTTCCTCAGCAATAGATTCTACATGCATTTTTCCTGCTTTCTTATCATAGTCAAAACCTATTCCTGTTTTCTGACCTATGACCTGTTTGTCTATAGCCTCCTTTACAAGATTCGCAGATTTCTTATAAGCTTGAAGTTTGAACTCTAGATCAGAAATTTTACTTCTAAGAGCTGCTTCTACTTCCTGGTTGCACTTATCTCTATTCTGAAGGTATTCTATTTTCTATTTCAGATCTTCTACATTAACACATGCAAGCTCTAGTTCTTCATTTTTAGCTTCTAGCATTTTATTCTTAAGAACTAGTTTAGCATTTTCTTCTTCAGATGCTAGCATGCTTGTATGTATGTTAAACATTTCTATACTCATATCTTCCATAGTTTTCTTATATTCAGAATTAGACATGTCAACGGAGGAAAGAAATGATACCTTAGATGATTGAGGTGTTGCCTCTGAAGAGTCTGCCATTAATGCAAGATTTCCATAGACCTCTTCTTCATCGTTGTCAGAATCATCCCAGCTCTTCCCTTCAGCTATATAAGCTCTTCCTTGATGCTTCTTCACCAGCGCATCATATTTCTGCTTTAGTTCATCGTAGGACTCCTTCCTCTCTTTCCCTTATTTTGGTTTCTGGCATTCTGTTGCAAAATGACCGGGTTCTCCATAATTGTAGCATTTAAACTTACTTCTGTCTACCATCCCTGTCTTATAGCCTCCTTTACTGTAAGACCCTGAAGACGAATTACCTCTGTTGTCGGTTTTGTCCCTGGAACCACTGTAGCTTGAATTACTCTTAAATTTATACTTTGGGTTCCTCCTAAACCTTAGGTTCTTGAACTTTCCCGCCATGTAGGCCATTGTCTTATTTTCCAGTTGTTCAAGTTCTTTCATAGAATAGAAGTCGTCTTCATCACCCGGTTGATTAGATTCTAATAATTCAGCTTCTATAATTTCTTCTTTTTCAACTGCAGGTACTTCTTTGTTGGTCTCCTTAACAGTAATACCACTGGCTACAAGAGCTGTCATCTTTAACAGTGCTGTGTTCTTACTGTCCACTGTACCTGAGCCGTAAATGATTTGTCTCTGCTCTTGCTCCATCTCATGAGTCTTGAGCTTTCCATATAGCATTTCAATTGACATATCATTTATATCACTTCTTTCTTTGATTGCAGAGATTTTGTGCTCTAGGTGTGCTGGCAGCGTCAACATGAATTTTCTGTTGATTTCCCTACGTGTGTAGGCCTTCCCATGTAGAGACAAGTCATTCAGCAATTTGTTGTATCTCTCAAAAACTTGAGTTATACTTTCTCCAGGTAGTGACTTGAATGCTTCATATTGGGAGGTAAGAATGTCCAGCCTGTTTTCCTTCACTTCAGCTGTACCCTCCATTAGCAGATTTATTGTGTCCCACATCTGTTTGGCACTGGTGCAATTGATCATCTGATTCAGCATTGTTGTGTCCAATGAATCCATCAAGATGCATTGTAGATGATTGTCCCATGCTACTCTCTCTTTATCAGTATCAGTAAACTCTGAAGGTTCCTTTGGGGTAAATCCTTGTGGAATCCGTTCTCCGTCTCCTGAGACTGTTTCCGGTGTAAGCTTCAGAGGAACATAGGGGCCATTTTCAAGAATTCCCAGGTATTAAGAATTACAGGTTTTAATAAAAATGGTCATCTTCTTTTTCCACAAAATGTATTCATTTTTGTCAAAGGTGGCAATTTTAATACTGTTTAGCTTTTGGGTACTCATGACTATTAAGAATTTTAAATCTTAAGAAATAATTAATTTCTTAAAAATTAAAATCAATTCAAATAAAAATTAAATATTGAGAAATTTAATTTTAATTCAAATTCTTGATGATTGATAGTTTTTTAAAAATTAGTGAATTAAAAATCAAGGAAAAATTCGAAATTGAATTATCTTTAAAAATAAAAGAAAATTCAAGATAAATTTTTCTAGATCTAAAAATCCACTTTTTAGAAAAACTATTTTTGGATCTTGATTTGTAAAGTCAATCAACAAGCTTTGATACCAATTGTTAGGTCCAATAACATCATAGAAGGGGGGGGTTGAATATGATGGGGTAGATTTTTAGCTTTTAATGCGGAAGTTTTTGTGTTTTTGAAGATATGAACTTGACAGTTAACAAAACACAAAGCTGGGAAATAACAAGTTATTATTAAATCCCTGTGGTGCTACAAATCTAATCAAATGATTAGCTGCAGTGGGTTCAAAACAATATAACAACAAATACAATTGGGAGAAATAAATGTGTAGCTTTAATGGAGCTTCCCGACTGTGTATGTTGATAGCTTGAAGATGATAACCAATTAAATCAATTGATTTAAACCCATATATATTTGTAGACTTGATTGGAAATTGGCTTTCCACAATGCTAAGTCCTGAGTGGCGCCTGTAGAGTGGGAGTGGTGTATGGGCGCCACTTGAAGCTTGTTGCACCTGTATACTTGAGTTGCGCCTCCTTCATGTGAGTTGCGCCTATACAGTGGTTTTCCTGTATAGGCGCCACTCACGCCTTAGAAAAAATCAACTTCTTTTGTTGCGCCTAGTATGTGTATTGCGCCTATACTGTTGTTGCACTGTGTAGGCGCCACTCACACCCTGTACTTGACTTAGAGCCTTGGAGCAGCTGAGTTGCGCCTGAGAGTTGTGTTGCGCCTGTACAGTGTCTTCCCTGTACAGGCGCCACTCGTGCCTTAGAATCTTTGTGCCTTGAGATGTATGTGGCGCATGCACTCTATACACACTGTATAGGCGCCACACATATACTTAATCCCTGTGTTGCACCTGTAAAACTTATGTTGCGCCTATACAGTGGTTTCCCTGTGTAGGCGCCACCTATGACTTAGATTCTATTTCTTGTGCATTGATAGGTTAGTTGCACCTATACTCTTGGTACCCTGTATAGGCGCCACTAACACTTCCCATAACAATTTTCTTGCACCTTGAAATATAGGTTGCACCTCTCCATTGCTTCAAGAGTAATAAACCACCAATTGTAGTAATACATGCCTTAGTATATTTCTTGACTTCTTGAATTAATTACCACTTGGATTTCACTCTTCTGGCTTGGCTTGATCAACTAATTTTCTTCTGATTAATTAAGATAATTCTCTTCTTGTTGTGCTGACGCTTAGTGCACTGGTCTGGTTCACAAACGACTAACACTGAATGAATTCCATTAATCTCTATTCTATTTCAGCTGATTAACCCTGGACTGTTGCATTGCTTCTGATCACTGAAACCCTTTGACAATTATACATGGATCACTGCTCTGTCTTTAGAATGAAGTCATCAGAACTCTTATTTGTCACTGAGGCTTGAACATTTTAATGAACTTCTCTCCCTGACGTTCAGTAATTCTTTCATCTTGAATGCTCAGCAATGATGAATGCATTATCTTCTTGATTATGTCCTTCTGGATTCATGTGCTGCATATTAGTATTATTTATCTGTCTTTGTTTCTTAGTTGAGTTATTGTTATCACTATTACATACCACGTTACATTATGCTTTACACCTTTGTTGTCTACCATCAATATGGGAGCAGGTTCATCCTTTTTCATGTTAGTTTCAGCAGTTTGTAACATAGCCAACAATTCAGTGGGTGTTTTGTCTATCTCATTCATATTGTAGTTCATAACAAAATGAGTATAGTTGTTGTTCAAAGATTGCAAGATCAAGTCAATCTGAGCTTCCGGACCAATCGGGAAACCCAAAGTATCAAGATACTCAATATAACCTATCATCTTTAGAACATGTGGTTAAACAGGTTCATGCTCTCCCTGTTTGCAAGCATACAGTGCTTTGCGCATGTCGAACCTTTCTTGACGAGCCTGTCCCTCAAACATTCTTTGAAGGTGTTCAATCATCTCATAAGCATCCATATGCTCATGTTAGTTTTGAAGCTCAGCACTCATGGTTGTCAGCATAAGACATGCAACATCATTCGCATCATCAATATGCTTTTGATAAGCATTTTGCTGAACGCGAGTTGCATTCTCAACAGGAGGAGCATGTGAAGGAATTTCAATGACTTGGAGCTTTCGCTCCTGCCTGAGAACGATCCTCAAATTCCTATACCAATCTAGGAAGTTGGTTCCTGTCAGCTTGTCCTTCTTAAGGGTTGCTCGCACAGAAAAGTTATTTGTGTTGTTTGCTATTAAATATCTACAATGTTTAAAATGCATATTAGTTAGTTTGCAGAAGTTTAATTATGTTTAAGTGATTATCATATACATTCATAATATATATCTCCCACTATTTTTTTCATCAAATCAATAGCCCTAACTATTAATTCGGAAAGCATTTCTTTAAATCTTTCTAGTGAGTCAAGATCCATATTCTATCCATCTATTAAGATAGCGTTGGCTAATACACCCAAAACATGACTATTTAGGTAGACAACATTTGTCGATTATATCAAATATAACTCTTGGAAAGTTTGGTGGAACAACCCATTGTACACATTTATCCAATAAATCTCACCAAACTCTATGCCTCTAAACCCACAATCCTATTGTGATGATTTAGTTAAGTTAGACCCAACGTTTCAATAAACTAAGTACATTTACTTATCACATTTTCCCATGATTGATAAGAGCACTTCACTTTGGTAAACCCACTCCTTCTCAATCTAGATCTTGACGTGTATTAACATTGGAAGACATCTTTATTAACTTAATATTTATTTAGAGATTTATTGTTTAACGATCATGATCCCATCATAAAGAGATTCTCAATTTTTTCTTGATCAAATAATCCATTTCAATATTCGTCAATGGTTTGATTTCCAGATCGTCGGAGAAGTCACAAGCGGTCTCACTTAAAACCCAACTTTTTTATGAATAATAATTTGCTTTTGACAAAATCTACCCATATCAGAAAAAGAAAATTCATATTCAATGCCGTTTTTCATAAACACAAGAATCTCATGATCGTTTGTTTAATTTTATATGGGTGTCATATCTAATACATACATCATTCCAACGCATACATATCTACACATGCATTCATATACATATATGTATTGTGCGTAAATTAAACGTGTTTGGTTATGGCCCCATCCTATGTGATATTTCCAAGCTAATGGAAATATCAAGGTCAATCTATGGTGGTTTTAAATACTACACTATTACATGTCTTTATCTTCTTCATTGCTTCATCATCTGGATTGCCTCCCAGCTTCCCTGCTTCCAAGTCTTCATTGACAATTACATTGAATAATAAATAAATCTATTCTAATGAAATTACAAGAAGAACTCGAGTTACATTCGAGATTAATAATTACAATGAATAAACGACATGCAAGTCGTATTTAGAAACCAAAATCATAAACCAAAACCACTATCATATGGGTTTTTAGGCCATAACAATCCACCATGCTATCACATAACACATGTAATATATCTCAGATTATATAAACATATCATATAATCATATATAACAAATTTTGAAATTTTAAAAAATCAAATAAATTTCAGAAAATGATAAATCACCATTTTGGGGCCTGTAACGACATCGAATGGCTTACAAACGCCAAGCTGACTTTGTCAGTATTGCTCAGTGACATGATTCTAGTTAGAGAACACATATCATTTGCGAAAATAGGACACTGGACACAGATTTCAGAAAATCTACAGAAGCCGTTTCAGAATTCGTATCGAATACGATTCCCATAACAAGAACAAACATGTATCATATACATACAGCAATACACACAATCATCCCATGATTATACAACACATGAATATCATATATTCAAAATCATATAAAACATATATATCGACATAAAGCCATGACATATTATATATATGTTTGCATACATCGAAAAACTGTTAAACACATAACCAAATAATCCCATTATACACATGGCTCTGATGTCATTTATGGGTTTCGGGCATGAAAACGTGGCGAAAGTAACGTAAAAACAAAAAAAATTGAAACTCAATCGCAGGATCCATGTATAACATACGTATGATTATGGTGAATGAAATCTGTACCTTAGAAGTTTTATGAATTGCTGTTAATAAGAGGTCATTGCTTAACGAATCACAACAACCCCTTCTTTAAGAACTACTCTCTAATGGTATTTACACGAACGTCGATTCGTCTAACCATCAGCGGAGATGGTACTAGCCAAGAACAGTCCCGATTTATCTCTTCTTTCTCTCTCACTTGCTAGCCTCTCTCTTGTGTAGAGCTGCTAGGGTTTTTCTGATAAAAACGAGATCAAGTATTAGGCTCCTAAACACATCTTTATGTATTTATATGAGCTTGAGATAATTGGGCCAAACCCTAATCCATGAGGTCTCCTTTAAAAAAAACCCATTCTGATTTTTGGGTTATTATTAAATTCAAATTATAATATAATTAATCAAGTCTCACTTAATTAATTCAATAATTAAATTCAAAATAATAATAAAATATTTAAATTTGAAATTTAAATAAAGCTCCGTTTAGACGTTTTTTGTGTGTGACCCTTTAGGTTATTATTACGTGGGCAATAATTTTATTTTCTAATAATAAAATTATAAACAATGAGCGGCATCTAGTAATACATCATTGTTACCCAAGTAACAATAATAATTGGTGATTCAATTAAACCTTTCGTGAATAATGTGCAATGTAATATAATCCCTTTAAACTTATATTATAGATCAAACTCGAGGCATGTATTGTGTCATCCTCTTCAACGTTTAACCTTGGTTTCCTTGATCAATGAGTAGACTATTAAACAAATCAATATTTGAGCACGACCATGCATTTCATAGTCTCACTCAATCAAGAGGCCAATAATATCACTCTTAAAATCAGAGGGTTAAATCCTGTATCTATCATTCATATTCCTCATACGATTCATAGAATACCCAATGACCACCTTTATCATTATCCGGTTAAAGGTAAGTTTGAGTGTAATCAAAGTATATTAATTCTCGTATATAAATATAATGATTTCGAGCCAGAAGATCATTACATCATTATCACAGTGAGAATTCCTTATGACACTTATTAACATGTAGAATCTCATGGCGGGTCTTTCCAGTGTCATGCATTGAGACATGCACTTATGTTCTTGACTTTAGTATCACCATACCTATGACCAATGAGATGCGATCATTTGTCAACAAACTTACTAGTCTTATTGCATTATTATTGTCCTTAAATAATAATACTCGACTAGGGAATTTTAGGAATAAAATACTATTAATATAATCTCATTTTTAAGTCACATACTTAAAGGTATATAATGCGTATTAATATTCCAAGGATATTTATTATGCTTTCAATTTATAACGCAGTAAATAAAGATATAATAAATATTAATTAAATAATCAAATAAAACATAATCCTCAATTATTTTTAATAAACATAAAAGTATTGTCTCTAGGACACCAATACTAACATCGATTTCATCCTTCAGTTGTCTGCAGTCATCCGTGTCATGTCCGGTGTCTTTATGGAATCGGCAAAACGCTTTCTTGTTTCTCTTCTCAGGATCAGACTTTAGGGGTTTAGGCCATCTCAGGTCTCGATCCCTTTTAATATCCATCAGGATTTGGCTTCGAGACGTATTCAGCCTTGCATATTCAGTGAACTTTGGTCCCAAATTGTTTTTCTTATGAGGGGATTCTGAATCCTTATCTGTCTTAGAATACTTGTCCCGGGTATCATAATCTTGATCGCCTTTTCTCTTTTTGTTATTGTTCCCATTTGTCGCCACTGGTATAGTGGTTTTCTTCATGCTTTCTTCTGCCTTAATATATTTCCCTGCTCTGTCTTGGAGAAGGAGCATGTTCTCGAGCGGATGCTTGGCCAGAGATCTCTTGAAGTAAGGATCAGTCGTCCCTTGTTGTAAGGCTTTTATAGCTACTTTCTCATCCAAGTCTGGTACCTTCAAGGCTTCCTTGGTGAAACGGTTCAAGTAGTCCCTCAAGGATTCGTTCTTTCCTTGTTCCAGATTCATGAGAGAAGCTGAACTTTTTTTGTGCACTCTTTCACTTATAAACTGGCTTGTGAAGGCCTTGCTGAGTTCTTTAAAGGACCCAATAAAGTTGGGAGGTAACTGGCTATACCACCATTGAGCCATGCCCCCCAAGGTTTGAGAAAAAGCCCTACACTTGACGGCATCATTGATAGGTTATAATAACAAAGCATTCGAGAAAGTTCTTACATGATTTGAGGGGTCTCCCGCTCTATCATAAGTCTTGATGGTGGGCATCTTGAACTTCCTTGAGATGTGAGCGTTCATGATCGCTTCGGTAAAGAGTGGTGTCAGATCATCAAGATCTCCGAGTGGTAGCAACTCAATGGGATCAGCCCTTGTAGTTTCCCTTCTTCTCCCTTGAGGGGTTCCATCTAGTTATATGATGTTAGGGGCTTCACGCCTCGAGACTGGCCTTGTGTCCAGCCGACCTAAGATTTTCTTTAGCTCTTTGAGTTCAGTCTCGTAGGAAGCAATTTTCTATTCTAGTGTCCTACAGGAATGTGAACGTTGGCTCCCTATGGGTGTCAGGCCTTCTCCTCCTAGGATTAATATTGGTGCCTTTAGAGTTTTCATCATCAATTGAGTATGGTCCTAAGAAATCACGGATTCCCTCTCTACGCCCATAGTTTTGTGGGGGTTCCAACCCTCTGATGTATGGAGTAGGATAAGCTTGGGAGAGTCCAAGCCTAGGTTGGGAAAGAGTGCCACTGGGGATAACAACAGTAGAAATTTGTGCACGAGGAGGAGCAGTAACAATAAAAGGAGTTTGAGTTACCTGAGATAGCGGGTCGGATCCATGGATGACTTCTTCAGGATTAGTAGAATGGACGATTTCACTAAACGGTCCAAGCCTTTGAGTGCTAGGGCCTTGAGTTCCAGCAAGAATAGTGGTGGTAACGGGGACCTCAGTGGTTTGAGTATCATCAGAAGGAATCACAACAGTCGGGTCTCCTGTGGTTGGGACGATGTCTCCATCAGCTCTTTGTGTTCTTGTCACGGTTGATGTTGTCTTCCCACAGACGGCGTCAAATGTTATGGATTAAAAACTAGGGTGTATTAATTGCGATGTGTGTTGGAGCTTATCGAGCTTTAATGGCTGCATTTGTGTTTCGTAGCTTAGTTCTATCTCAGTGCGTATGTGAATCAAGCCAGACATAGTTATAAGAATGAGGGGTTAGACCCTTTATATAGACGTAGAGAGTCTAAGAATTAGAGTAGGTTTAGGAAACTTAGTAAGCAAGGCACCTCCTAGAAGGATTCTGGATCCTTTTTGTGATAGAAGTAGTTTCCATGTATGAATATGTTTCCCTGTTGATTGAGGTGTCTTGGGGGCTACTTCTTGGAGTAGTTTCCTTGTAGTTGGACATAATTAATTAGATGTATATTTAACTAATTAATTAATTATGAATTTATTTAATAATTAGGGTTTCGAGCCTCATTAAATGGGCCTCCCTTTTGGACCAAACTAGGTCTAATTAATGCTACATTAATTGTGTCTTTAGGGCTTACTTTTAGCCCATATCAAAAAGAAATGGAGAAAACAAGAAAAAGTTGAAGACTTGGAGACTTGAAAACTTGAACACATCAAGACAAGTCTAACCAAGGAATCTCCATATGGTACATTCAAAATTCCTTACTTGTTTCTTGAGCATAGTAGTTACTTATGATTCTAATTTTTCTGCATATATTTAGGGTTTTGGTATCATCAACCTGATTTATATTTGAAAACTTTACAGACATAAATAGGGGGAGATTGTTAGGAATTATACACTTTGATGATAACATAACCATTAGAAATCATAAGTTAGCAAAATCACAATTGTAATTGATCAATAGATATGTGTTATATAAATATTCATTGACCAGGAAGCCATTATCAGTTGAAGTGTCAAATGTATCAACTGATAATTTATATTTTAGTAATAATATTATTTTAAGTCATTTATCCATTGATAGTCTAAATGTACAATGGATTATATATTTTAGAGTCGATGGATATCTGAGTCAACAGATATTGGTCATCAACTGATGTGAGAGTAGGCTATTAAATTGTAATTATTTGAAGACGGGAATTTTCACAAGTGATGGATGATCAACAAATAAAATAAAAGATTCGATGGATGTTTCAAGACTCGATGGATATTGAAGATTGAATACTATCAACGGATGCTGAAAACCCATCGATTGATAACATCAAATATTAATCGGTGAATAAAATTATCAGTCGATGGATAAAACAACCATTGAAGAGTTCTAGACAAAAAATATCAATTGATATGCTTAACAGCAAATTATCAATTGATGTTGGAAATACATGAAGATCAAGTCAGGAATACTTTCAAACTGAAGATAACATTGGAAGATAGTCACATTTATCTTGTCTGTGAAGACTCTAATAGGAATTGTCTTTGTTGGAGAATGTAAGACAAAAGCATTTCCCAATTACTTAATGTAGGAATGAAAGTCAGAAGCAACAGTTTTGTAGTTTAGGTTATTCTTGTTTTATCAGTTGACTAGAAAATTGTAAAAAGTATCTTGGTGATATATAAACCAAATGTTTTAGCAATGTTGAATAGTTGTTTTTACAAAGTTTAATTTTTTGAGTACAAATTGTTGAGTCCTTTCAAGTAATTACTGTAAGAACAATTTGTATTTCAACTTTGTAAAAGAAGCTGGGTTTTAGACCTAGATTTATCGGAGCAAAACATTCTGGTGGATCATTCAATCCACCAGTAATTTTAAATTCTGAGTTTATACACTTTACTTTATTTTCTTTTTCTGTTCTAACTCAAGTTGCAAGAAATTTTCAAGTTATTTGAAATTGTGTTCAACCTCTCCCCCCTACCATTTTTATTGTAATCTTTTAGGGACTTCATAAATAACAATAATAAATATGATGAACTTCACGTTATATTTTGTTATTCATCATCATTCTAATATATACACATAGACACACATTTAAACCTACATACTTAAATGATCTGAACTCAAGTTTTGTTCACAACGGCATTGCAGCCCTAAGAAAAACGGGTTAAATATCAAAGTGAGTTGACTGCGAGTTTTTTTAGATTGGTCATGAAATTGCAAGTTCACCTTCAGTTTGATGACCAATTAGCCATTTTACCCAATATCAAAGTGGTCATTAAAGTGGAGGCCTAATATCATTTTTGTCACTAATCTCAACGAATTATCATTAAGTGATTTAAGTTTTCATAAATATCGTATTGGTAACTTTAAATGTGTATTTGACGATTGATAATGACGTTTTTTCGAGTCCTGCATATTTGTTTTACATGCTATTAAAACGAAATGAAAACTTATACATTCTAGTATGTTCATGATAATATTTTCAAGATTATTGAAATTATTTCACTATTTTTTATTAATATTATGATTTTTTTGTTTTGATTTATTATTTAAAAAATGATTAAACACGGTAAAACTCATTTTATTTATAAAATCTAACCCATGAATATAAATTTATGCATAGTAAGATTTTTAATGATTTATTCAAATTTTAATAATTTTGAAAAATATTTATACTTATTTTTTTAATATAAGAGTTACTAATATGATATTTATACCACCTTAAAGTGATGTAAATGATACCGTTGGGATCGATGATAAAAGTAATATTATGCTTGAACTTTAATGACTTTAACCTAAGAAAAATTTACAGTTGCAGAATTGTGAGAAACTCTTACAAGGCACCAAAACATTCAACTCCTTTGCAAACTCCAATCACAGTGCTTCATTTCACCTGCCCCTCTTCATTAATTTACTTCAGTTATTATGCTTTTGATGTACCTGGTGTTAATTTGATATCTTTATATTGGCAGGAGGGAAATCATTTGCCAGCACAGTAGAATCACATATCCTCTCACAAGGTTCTCGAACAAGTACAATGCCTTTAACAAGGTTTCGAAGAAAAGTAGTTCCATAACCTCTGAATGGAAACTTGGCATGGATCAGCAAAACCACCATTAAGTCTCATAATTCTATTTATGGAGCAACAAGTAAATTAAGATCAAGCTGAAGTTGTTTGCTGAGTGCTGGACATACTTAAATAGTACAATTGAGATGTAACTGTGAAATTATTTGCTTCAATCAGCATCGATATAGTACAATTGAGACGTAACTGTGAAATTATTTTCTTCAATCAGCATCGATATCTATATAGCCCCTGGTGTTTTCCAATCAATCTCATGAACCAAAACCATATCTCTTATCTCCCATTCTCTTTCAAATATTGAAAGCAGTGTAAAAGGCCATTATAACGCAGAAGTTGGACAATATTTGGGCATACCCAAACATATCAATTAACTTGTAAATAAAAATAGATATCTTAAAAAAAAATCTCTTCAGCAAGTCATTTTTGCAAAAGAGGGTTTGTAGTTGATTCCAAAGCACAGAAATCGTCCACCTCCATATATTTCTCTTTGGCTTGTCCCCACATCACCGTGT
This sequence comes from Oenanthe sinensis, assembly GCA_028671895.1. Classification (NCBI taxonomy): domain Eukaryota; kingdom Viridiplantae; phylum Streptophyta; class Magnoliopsida; order Apiales; family Apiaceae; genus Oenanthe; species Oenanthe sinensis. The sequence goes on along the minus strand of CM053799.1, from coordinate 26,610,711 downwards.
AAAATCCTACAGCAATTGTGCTTCCCCCAATAATGCTGCATATACACCAAATAAAAAATAACCTGATATCAGATTATACACATTTTTCCGCATAGTATGCTGGTGTCAGGTGTAGCATGTTTGAGCAGAGGACCTAGCATATCTTTAATATTCTGAGTTTATTTTATTTTGTTTTTGAGGATGAACTTTGCAAGGTGCAGTTGACTGATGGCTGTGTTTCTAAATATATAATATGGTGGCTGTACTTACAAATCCCCTTTCAAAATGATGGCCAACATCAAATTTTCAATACAAATAAGTAATCACCTTCTCCAAAAAAAATATTTATCTTTTATAAAACAACCACAATTTAACGGTGTTGAAAGAGATGAATAACAATTAACGATACTAAAACAAATTGACGACAGCTACCATTTTGAAATATGTTTCCCAAGTACAACCATCATCTTGCATATATAAAAACACAGCCATTAATCGATTGCGTCTTCTAAACTTCCTCAAGTGGAATGTAAATTAATCTAATATTGACAAGCATGACTATAGTCTATAGTAATGTACTGCATACGTACCTGCCTAAATAAAGTGCATCACCTAGGAAAAATGTGCCAAGAATCACTGCACTGACCATTCCCAGAGGCTTGAACATTGATACATACACTGGACCCTTCTTGCGTAGACACCATGTGAAAACAGTTGACCGAAATACACTCCCAAATACTGCCTACAGTGGAGGTATATAGTTCAGAGACATTGAAGTCGGAAAATCTAATGCTGCAGAGCAAATAAAGATACAAGAATTCATAATTATATCGCACATACTGCAAATATAATAGCTATCATGCTTATATCCAGGCGCAGTGCCCAAGCTTCAGGATTTCTTTCGACAAGGAGGGAATATATTGCACTCTGGATGCTTCCGAAGAGGCAAAAGAAAAAAACTATTGTTTGTTCGTCGGGGTATGCCTTAACAGTTGCTGTCTGTATTTACTTGAATCAAGTTAGGGCAACATTGATGTAAAATTTTCCAATTTTAAACCAAGGTGTAACTGCACATAATCATGCTAACAGATATTATTCTTTATCGCAGAACTAAACCTGAAGAATGTTCCACATTGAAGAACAAATGCAAGTGATTGCAAGAAATATGCCACCAAGAATCCAATTTGATTGTTGCGTCACAAGCTGATTGTGAGGTAGATTAGAAGCAGATGAAAACAGCTGTATCAACCGGCCTTTATATAGTGTCATCACAAATGCTCCCGATATTGCTATTATTGTCCCCAAGACTTTTGCTTGACTGCTTATTCTTCTAATATCTAATTTCTCCATCCTAAAATTTGTTCCCAGAAACATACGACCACAGGCAGGCAAATGTCAAATATAAAAATGTGACAAAAGACTATAGGATGTACCAATTTTAATTATGATATTACCCAAAACTAAAACTTCGGTCCAAGCATATAAAGCTGTAGTTAGAGTTCAATATAACTATGAGTCAGATGAGATACGGTATAGTGCTTCGGTAGAGAATTGTTTAAGAACTGATATCAACCAGACATACAATCAATAGTTCTTCGTGAGTATTTCTGTAATTTTACTGCATGTCCAAAAGTGATTCTTTAGTGCTGACATTTTGTTACCAACCAACAGGGGTGGTAATTTTGGGTATGGGGTCGGCTGGTCGGGTCAACATACTTGAGCCATAAATTCAATCTAACTCAAAATTTTAATGGGTCCAAATAACCTACGCAAATTATACATGGGTAACCCGACACGACCCGAAATAATAGCAAATTAATAAATATATAGAAAAAGATAATTCATTAATATATTGATATGGGCTAAAAGTTAACCCTAAAGACATAATTAATGTTGCATTTATTAGACCAAAATCTGGTCCAAAAAACCTAGGCTCAAGGCCCAAGAATAAAAGCAAGATTAACATTGGGCCCGAAACGCGCCTGTATCGGGGACGCTCGATATAGGCCAAGTCAGTCAACCGACATGGTCTTAGCCCAGAAGTCGTCACGGCCCAGAAGCCACGACAACCTAGAACGTTCCTGGAAGGCAACACAAAAAGTAGCCCTCAAGTCACCTTTGACCAACATGGAAACTAAATCCTAAACGGAAATTGAATCCTAAACGGCAACGTCCGACAAATCAGGGTGATCCTCTAATTAGGAGACTTGCCCGCCCTAATCGAATACCTAGACCCTCGGTCGTCTATATAAAGGGTCTAACCTCTCATTCTTAAAACTACGTCTGGCTTGATTCTCAACACACACTGAGATACGTAGGCATCTTGTGAGGGCAGAACTAAGCCACAAAATACAAGTGCAGTCATTAAAGCTCGAAACTCACCCAACCCTAGCAATCAATACGCATTAACAACGACCTAGTTTTTAATCCATAACATATATATTTCTCATTTTATTATTTATATTAATTTAAATAATATTTACATAAATTATATATTAATTTAGATAGTAATTTACTATATATATAAATAATATATTATATTTGATATAATAATATTATATGATTTCGGGTGACAGTCAACCCAAAATTTTGACCCAATTTTCAGTTTCATGTTGTCAATTCTGGCTCAACCCCAAATTGAGCCGAACCCGAGAAATTATGACTGAAGTGTTAAGTGTATAACTAGCAATCAATATATCAAATTGAGCACTAGTAATTATATAAATGCATATTGACAAAAGCCAACCACAAAAAAGACAAATGAATTTAATCATGGACCCTAAACTATATTACTGTCAGTGAAAAAATATATATAAATTGAGTAGTGATCTAACCTGAAAGTGACAGCCAGCAAGAAAGTCAAACCTGGTATCAAATTACCCATGGCAGTAGCTAAAGTAGGGGAGCTGTAATTGATACCTGCATATGCAAATATTTGCAGAAAACATATCCTGCCACCCAAAAGTTTCTTCTTTATCTTAAACAACAAAAGTAAAACATAATATATCGGGTTAATTATCAAAATGGTTACTGAAATCAAAATCATTTATCAAAAGCTTCACTCTAGTTATCAGGGCCTCACTTGGGTGACTTAAGTAATGAATAATGACATGCCGTTAAGTCACCCAAGTGAAACCATCGATAACCAGAGTGAAGCCTTTTGATACATGACCGTGACTTCAGTGACCATTTTAATAATTAACTCATCATTTATTGTAGCTGTGTACATTGAAATGAATTTGCAGAAATTTGTACCCAATCAGACCAAGGAGAAAGAATTTTAACACAAGATTGAGAGTGAGAGGAGGCCTGTTACTTCTGAAAAATACATACAGAAAACTCAAGAAAGATCTCCAACAGGTAAGTAAACGAATACATACAGAATTATGTAAGTAATAAAGGAGAGAAAAGAAACCTGAAGGAGTGGAATATAAAGAAGGGAAAAAGAACAAGGGTGCCAAGGGAATTGTAATAAACAACATAAACAAGACTGCTCATTCCATTATTCATGGCTGATTTGCCCAAGGTTATCATTGCAACCTCCCCAGTCTCTACTATCATCATTACAATAAAGGGGACAACACTATTCTTGTAATTTTGCAACGACATCTTCACACACACCCTCCCTCTCACTCAAACTAACAGGCAGCAGCAGCGGTTCTATATACTTTTAAAAATTTTACGGTATATATATTTAAGTAGAGAATAAGAATCACATCCCTCCGTCCTGTATTTTTTTTTTAAGAAATTAATTTAATAATAAAAAATCATACGAGATCTTAAAAAATTGTCGCGTTGAACAAACATAAAATAGAAATAGTAGTTGATTAATCCATTTTTTTTGGAAATACAATCACATCATTTGTTGAAGATAATATATTTACATGTACCCGATTCATCATATTCAATTCGAGCTAATACAGCTTGAGTTATCAAACATAATTGCAATCCCCTAAAAAAATTTATCATTAAATCAAAAATCATACTCTCACAAATAAAGATAACCTCCGTCCTGTATTAAAATCCTGATTTTTTTCAAAAAAAATTTTGTATATTTTGAAGCCAATGAAATATATATTTGTAAATAACAACTATTAACCTTCTAAGCCGGTTTTGAGAGTCGACTCACATATCTACGGTTCTAGTCGTCACTTTTTCACTTTTCACACCTCCATCCCCTATACCGATTAAGCTCCATTCGCTCTCCTATCCTCTCTTCTATTTATCAATTTTTTCAATAAAATCGAGATCTAATCCTTTTTGGATGAGATCTTGTTGGGTACCTTGTTATCAAGTTTGTTAGTCTTTATATGATATTTTGGGAGATCTGTAAGACTCACATCGAATTTGGGACAGTGGTGGATATCGCAAAAACTCACCTTTCAAAACAAAAAATTGTTCATATTTTGGGGTATTAGTGTTGGGACAATCGAATCATGATGCTGCGTTTTATGATATGAAAACGAACGAGTTTGAATAGAAAATTAACCTTAATCGCTACGGCGCAAGCGATTCAAATCCACGTCTTCTACTGTATTCCTGTATTCACCTTGAGCGAAGTGTGGCCTTCGATCCTCCCAAGGTTGCCTCACTTCTAACTTTGAGATCTTGGAACCCTAGTTCTTGGTTGCCTCCTTGAACGGCTGCTCACAAAAACCCTAGTTTTTTCCAACTCATAGCTAGAAGAGAATAAGATGAATATATAGGCTACAGTAGGGATCCTGGATAATTAGGTCGGGCCTTCCAATGACATTCTGGGTCAAGCCCAATGTCATTAAATATTAATTCAATCCACTAAAGAATTAATATTTGCACTACCTCTCCTAATGCCGTAATTTAATTATTTAATTCGGCTCCAATATTATTTGCTTATTAAATTCCCCATGTTTAAGATATCGAATGTCCATTAATTAAATTAATTTCTGATAATTAATTTAATCAATATCTTTTATCCTTGATCATCCACTCAACCTTATAATTATGCAAGAACAAATCTGCCTGCAGGACTTAAGCATAATTATCTTTATGAGCTTTCAAGATGACATCATCACCCGAATATTTTCGGACACGGTTTCCTTTTATAGTCAATATCCCACTCTGTATGCAATGTCATTGTCCAAAACATAATATTGTGATTAACAAAAAATCACATCACATATGAATCAAAACATGTGCATTGCATACAAGTGTCAATCACTGTATCCGGATTAAGAATCTAAGCAATAATAATATTATAGAATCTTAGTTCTTCTTTATTATCAGAATAGAAGAACAATTTTAATATTTTAATCCCGTTCAATATACACAAAGCATACAAGTATTATTCAATAATCAAGATAGATTATTTCCAAATAATACTTCAGTCATTCCAGTGGTTTGTTTAATTCCACTTAAACTGTGAACATTTATTATATTATATATAGACACTGACAATCTAATCTTCTGTTATCCCATTTGATACTAGATTATCCACAATATATAATATACAAACAGTGTTAAAATACGCATTCAAGATTCTCAATAAAAAAGGACAATGTCATATACTTCAAACGAATAGTTCAGTATACTCCCTAACAATCTCCCACTTATACTCAAGCTATTCTTTGAGTATATCAGTGTTTTATTACAAGCAATCCACTACCAATTAAATAACTATTATGTGACCATACATCTGACTCCTATCGCCTCCACGTGCTGCTCAAAAGCCTTAGCTGGTAAGCTCTTTGTGAAAGGATCTGCCCGGTTGTCCTTTGATGCTATATCAGTCACAATAATATCTCCTCGCTTAACGAATTGTCGTATAAGGTGATACTTACGCTCGATGTGTTTTGCTGCCTTATGGTCTCGCGGTTCCTTTGCATTTGCCACAGCACCAGTGTTATCACAATACACTGTCAAGCTCCTAGGCAAATTAGGTACCACATCTATGTCCAAAAGAAAGTTTCTGAACCATATTGCCTCTTTGGCTGCCTCCGAAGCTGCCACATATTCGGCTTCCATGGTAGAGTCAGCAACGCATTTCTGCTTTACACTCCTCCATATTACAGCTCCACCTCCTAAGGTAAACACATATCCCGAGGTTGATTTCCTCTTATCTCTATCTGCTTGGAAATCTGAATCGGTATATCCTAGAGGTAACAAATCTGAGGCCTTGTAAATTAGCATATACTCCTTAGTCCTTCTCAGGTACTTGAGTATAGCCTTTACTGCACTCCAATGTTCCTGTCCTGGGTTTGACTGATATCTGCTAACCATGCCCACGGCAAAACAAATATCAGGTCTCGTACATAACATTGCATACATTAAGCTTCCGCATGCCGAAGCATAGGGAACCGCTTTCATGCTCTCTATCGCCTCTGGTGTCTTAGGACACTGTTTCTTTGATAGAGCAACTCCATGTTTATAAGGTAGGTTACCCTTCTTGGAGTCCTGCATGTTAAAACGAGCCAATACCTCATCAATATAGGGCTCTTGGGATAAAGCCAACATCCTTTTCTTGCGATCCCTTATAACTTTGATCCCAAGGATGTATGCCGCTTCACCTAAGTCCTTCATTTCGAACTGTTTGAACAACCATGCCTTTACCGCTGATAACATCCCTACATTGTTTCCAATGAGTAAAATATCATCTACGTATAGCACTAGAAAAGTCACTGAACTACCCTCACATTTCTTGTACACACACGACTCGCTTGGACATTGATCAAATCCGTATGACTGGATTACCTGATCAAAGCGAATATTCCAATACCTAGAAGCTTGTTTAAGTCCATAAATGGACTTCTTAAGCTTACATACCAGATGCTCTTGGCCTTCCTTAATGAATCCTTCTGGTTGTTGCATATAGATGATCTCATCATCAAGACTCCCATTTAGGAAAGCTGTCTTGACATCCATTTGCCAAATCTCATAATCGAGATGAGCTGCTATAGATAAAAGAATCCGGATCGACTTTAGCATGACTACTGGCGAAAAGGTTTCCTCATAATCGATCCCTTCTTTCTGAGTATACTCTTTCGCAACAAGTCTTGCTTTTCAAGCTTTTACCTTTTTGTCAGATCCTCTTTTTCTCTTGTAGATCCACTTACATCCAATGGGTTTTACACCTTTGGGTGGTTCCACGAGCTCCCAGACTTGATTTGAATACATAGATTCCATCTCAGATTTCATTGCTTTTTGCCATAGATCTGCATCTTTGTCTTGCAGTGCTTCCTCGTATGTCATGGGATCCTCATCATGTTCCTCAGAGACCAAGTCCGAAGACTCTCCCAATAACATGAATCTGCTGGGTTTACGAATAACCCTCCCACTACGACGAGACACCGGTGTGGTATTAGTGATAGGTTGTGTGTTCTCTTGTGGCTGTTCTACTTGTATTATTGGCACTTGTTCATTATTTGTCTCTCCCACTAGTTCCTCTAAAACGACACTGCTCATGGGTTTATGGTTCATCATATAGTCCTCCTCTAGGAATCTAGCATTGGTACTAACAATGACATCCCGATCCTTAGGACTATAAAATAAATATCCTTTCGTTCCCATGGGATAGCCTACAAAAAGCCTTACTTCTGTACGAGATTCTAACTTAGTCACGTTCATGTTCAACACATGTGCTGGACAACCCCATATCCGAATATGTCTTAGACTAGGTTTTGAACCAGTCCACAATTCTTTTGGAGTCTTAGGAACTGACTTAGAAAGAACTAAATTCAAAAGATAAGCTGCTGTTTCTAAAGCATGTCCCCAAAACGACTTGGGTAATTCTGAATAACTCATCATCGATCTAACACTCTCCAAAAGAGTACGATTCCTTCTCTCCGCTACACCATTCTGTTGGGGTGTTCCAGGTGCAGTCAACTGAGACATGATCCCATTCTTTGATAAGTAATCCCTAAATTCTCCAAGCAAGTATTCGCCACCACGATCTGATCGTAGTGACTTGATACATTTTCCATGTCACTTTTCCGTTACAGTTTTGTACTCCTTGAACTTGTCAAAGCACTCTGATTTACGGCGCAACAAATAAATGTATCCATATCTAGAATAATCATCAATAAAAGTGACAAAATATTCATAACCACCTCTTGCTTGAATATTCATGGGTCCACATAAATCAGTATGAACCAATTCTAACACTTCTTTGGCTCTATTCCCCTTTGCCTTAAAAGGCCTAGTGGTCATTTTACCTTCCAAACAGGATTCACAGACTGGAAATGGCTCCACTGCCAATGAGCCTAAAGGCCCATCTACTACCAGTCTTTGAATCCTCCTCAAGTTAATATGACCTAATCTTAAGTGCCAAAGATATGTTTGGTTCAAAGAAGAAGGTTCCTTTCTTTTAGTAGTGATAGAAGATGTGTTATTTAATACCCTATGTTGTAGTTGCAGTGCAGGTTGATTAGGAGTGATTATGTATAAATTGTCTTGCAATGTACCGGAACATATAACTAGTTTATTCCTCATAATTGAAACATTATGATCCAAACAAACATTATAACCATCCAAAGCAAGTTTAGAAACCGAAATTAAATTCCTTCTAAACGAAGGTACATAAAGACAATTGTTCAAAACCAAATTCCTATCATCACCAAAAGATAAATTAACATCTCCCACTGCAACTACTGCTACTTTCGTAGCATCTCCCATGAACACATATATCTCGCCATCTCTAAGCATTCTGGATTGCTGGAACCCCTGCATAGAATTACAAACATGATCAGTGGCCCCTGTATCTACACTCCAAGTGCTCGTAGATATAGCCGCTATATATGTTTCTGTAACTAGAGAAAGAGACATACCAGTATTGTTTTTCTTCTTAGGAAGAGGACAATCCTGTTTCCAGTGACCCGACTGCTTGCACCTGAAGCACTTGCCCTTGGGCTTTTTCACAGCACCACCTTGAACTCCCACAGCTTTCACAACTTTCTGTGTCTGAGCCTTTTTCTTCTTCTTGGCTTTCGGCTTAGAAGAAGAAGGTTTCTCAGCCACATTGACTTGAACACTCTGCTGAAAAAGTCCTTCAGCTGCCTGAAGTTCTGTCAGAAGTTCCGCAAGACTATACATCCTTTTGTTCATGGTGTAATTCAAGCGGAACTGCTCAAAACTTTTGGGTAAACTCATAAGGATGATATCGATCTGGGTTTCCCCATCAACCTCAGCACCAAGGATCTCCATCTCATTCAGATGTGACATCATCCTGAGAACATGATCCCTTACAGGTGTCCCTTCAGTCATCTGAGTGTTCATTAAAGCTTTCATTGCTACTTGCCTTGCAGCCCTATTCTGATCTCCAAAAAGTTCTTTGAGATTAAAGAGCATATCTGAAGCAGTGGCCATAGCCTGATGCTGATGCTGCAAAACACCTGACATTGCTGCCAGAATGTAACATCGCGACATCTCATCAGCCTTAATCCACTTCTTATAATACTCCTTCTCAACTTCAGAAGCATTCTCAGCAGGCTCCTCTGGCTTGGGTTCATTAATGCAAAATTTGTACTCCTCAGCAGTCAACACAATGTCCAAATTACGTTTCCATTCAATATAGTTAGGTCCAGTAAGTTTGTTATCCTTAAGTATGGTAAAAAGTGGATTAAAGCCCATTATATCCTGAGAATCATACATATAACACATAATTAGAGGGTGTTTAAAAAAATTGGTTCCTCTAACAATTATTTAAAATTAAAACACCAACACTTAAACACCATAGGTTTCCGGTATGCCACGTTGGGTGACTTATATATCACCTAAATTTATTTAAATGTTACTTCGGTCCTACTACTAAATAATTAGTCACGTTAGGGTGATCTATATTATTTTTCATAGCTAAGTGTATACCATTATTAAATCTTAAATTAATAATAATAATACCAGATGCGCCTTTTGACTATGATAAATTCTTGCTCCTAACAATAAGATACTACTAAAATTACAAATCTAAAGAGTATTCAGACTGACTGGCCAGGCCGGTGGAAGCATTGCCAAGAGGCTAACCACTTTTCTAGACACCAATCTAAATGGCCAGGTAAGCTGCACGCTTTCTTAGACACCAACGCAAGAATACTCAAAGATGTGTTATTTTAGATTCTCTTCCTAGTTGAGCATGAAAGCTATCAAAAATTAGGGTATCCTTTTATTATTTGAATTCTATGAAACTTAGTACGCCACGTTGGGTGACATATGTACCTTCCAATATTCATAATTAATTTTAGAAGTTTGTTCTAGTAATTTCCATAACACTCTAGACACCATAAATTACATGCCACGATGGGTGACGTATACATAATTTATATTCGACTTAGTGTTAAATTACATACAAACAATAATGGAGACCATGGGATTTAATACCAAATTAATTCTCTCTCCCACTTAGTATTTTACTATGAGGATTTTATCTAGATGCATCGTCCTATGTTATTTTTTCGCAGTCCACATGTATCATAATAACAATACATATAACACATAACATAGCAGCATACTCATCATGATTAAAGCATAATAAAACAGCCCTATGTCCATGTCGTTCTAGCATGCGAAGGGTTAGTATCACATGGCATAACAAACAAACATGGAACACATAGTAGTAATAATCAAGATCAGCAAACATTATGTAAAACATAATAAAATACATCCACTATTATGGCCCCGAAGAATAATCTTCAAAATCATCCATCGATAAATTTTCGAAAATCTTCAGCCGCCTGTTTGACTGCCTAAACGAGCTCAGAATGGCTTGAAAAATCTGGAGATGGTTTCCATCTCAGCCTGTAGGTATCGCTCTGCCGTTTCTGAAAAGATATTATTCGCCCCAATCGGATATCGTATGCAAAATCTGTAGCCAGAACAGCGAAGCAGCCACAAAAACAGCATATAGCAGCGGAAAAACTCTGTTTCTCGCATCTTCGTCGATCAAACAATTACATACGACAAATACAACAGAAAAATCTATTCTATTACATCAGATCATAATCTAAATTGAATACAATTCGAATTACAAGATTACAATCAAAATAGAAATCAAAAATTAAAACTAATCATGATCAACCCTCATGATTTAATTTACAACCACGATAAACCACGTGGGATCCAAAACATAATTACAACCATGGCCATAATAGTGGATAACAACCTGCATCAAAAAAACAATACAAACCCACCACTATACACATACATAATTACGACATGGACATCATATCATATAACGCAGAACCCTAGAACCTGGCTCTTGATGCCAATTGTTGGGACAATCGAATCATGATGCTGCGTTTTATGATATGAAAACGAACGAGTTTGAATAGAAAATTAACCTTAATCGCTACGGCGCAAGCGATTCAAATCCACGTCTTCTACTGTATTCCCGTATTCACCTTGAGCGAAGTGTGGCCTTCGATCCTCCCAAGGTTGCCTCCCTTCTAACTATGAGATCTTGGAACCCTAGTTCTTGGTTGCCTCCTTGAACGGCTGCTCACAAAAACCCTAGTTTTTTCCAACTCATAGCTAGAAGAGAATAAGATGAATATATAGGCTATAGTAGGGATCCTGGATAATTAGGTCGGGCCTTCCAGTGACATTCTGGGTCAAGCCCAATGTCATTAAATATTAATTCAATCCACTAAAGAATTAATATTTGCACTACCTCTCCTAATGCCGTAATTTAATTATTTAATTCGGCTCCAATATTATTTGCTTATTAAATTCCCCATGTTTAAGATATCGAATGTCCATTAATTAAATTAATTTCTGATAATTAATTTAATCAATATCTTTTATCCTTGATCATCCACTCAACCTTATAATTATGCAAGAACAAATCTGCCTGCAGGACTTAAGCATAATTATCTTTATGAGCTTTCAAGAGGACATCATCACCCGAATATTTTCGGACACGGTTTCCTTTTATAGTCAATATCCCACTCTGTATGCAATGTCATTGTCCAAAACATAATATTGTGATTAACAAAAAATCACATCACATATGAATCAAAACATGTGCATTGCATACAAGTGTCAATCACTGTATCCGGATTAAGAATCTAAGCAATAATAATATTATAGAATCTTAGTTCTTCTTTATTATCAGAATAGAAGAACAATTTTAATATTTTAATCCCGTTCAATATACACAAAGCATACAAGTATTATTCAATAATCAAGATAGATTATTTCCAAATAATACTTCAGTCATTCCAGTGGTTTGTTTAACTCCACTTAAACTGTGAACATTTATTATATTATATATAGACACTGACAATCTAATCTTCTGTTATCCCATTTGATACTAGATTATCCACAATATATAATATACAAACAGTGTTAAAATACGCATTCAAGATTCTCAATAAAAAGGACAATGTGTCATATACTTCAAACGAATAGTTCAGTATACTCCCTAACAATTAGTTCCTCCAATATCAGTTGATGTGATTGAACATTGGGCTACAGATGACACTTATGTGAAAGTCAATTGTGATGCTTTCACAACTGGTGTAGGTTGGATTGCTTGAGATGTCATTCTAATACTTTTTAGATTAAAAAATTTGGATATTATATGTGTTAAGGGATCTGAAAATAAAACAGTTATTTGTTTAACTCGTTTTTTGTTTCACAGTCAGGTTGTAGTTGACGGTTCGAGGGTTTGTCCCGACTAAGTTCCAATATTTTATTGAATTTTTCGCTTTACGTCAATATATATATATATATATATATATATTTGTAAATTTTATTTTCTCAACTTTATCGTTTTGTATCAAAGTTTGAACATCTTAATTTTTATAAACTAATAAAAGTAAAAATATAATATTTATAAATATATTTTTTATTTGTATGAAAATACGTAAGAAAAATTAAGACATATATTATGAGACAGAAGTAATATAAAATATGTTTAATAATAAGTTTGATGTATTATAATAATTTGAAATCAAATAAAATAATCATTACAAATACTTAAAAAACTTTGGAAGTGTAATAAATTTGTTTGGTTGATAATTTTGTACTTCCTAGATAGTTATTTCCCTTATATTATTTGATTGATTTTATTTTGTATTTATGGGCTAGATTCTGTATGATGCAGGAATTGTGAATTACCAAGGTAGGGGTGGGTAAGTGACTTCCTCCGTATTTGTACTTCCAAATAAATCTATTACCCATGATTTTAAGCAACCAAACAACTCTATCATATTTTACTTTCTAGGTATTTCAAATATCTATATGAATTACTGTCAACCAAACGACCTCTTAATTAGTTTCAAATTTACAATAGGATATATGCATTTTTCTCACATTATTAATTAATTAAAAATAATATGCAAATTTATGTACTTCAACCGTAAGTTGAAAAAATTAACTAAAAGTTTGTTAAATTTAAAATTATTTAATTACAAAATACGATTTGTATTCAAGAACAATTATTATTTAGCATTCTAATATACTATTGTAAATTTATAATAATATTATTGTTATTTTGTATTTAAAGTTAGGCTTATTATAATAAATTAAAATGAAAAAATAATTTGAAAGAATTGTAATATTTACCTTTATCCTTATTTTATTGATTATTAATACTTGGTGACGCACGAAGGACACACACAATCAATCATGATCTCACAAGGAGATATTTTAAGGGAGTTCGTACGAAAACTCAAGTTGATTTCTCTATTATATTATTATTATTATTATATTATTATTATTAAGGTAAAAAATTTGTAACGATTGAGATATTTAAATATATTTATCGAATATGAGTTATATTATTTTTGTACTCCAATGTGATAAGATGAGGTATGTGGTCATTTTATATGTCTAGTTGACTGCCTGTTTAAGTGATGTATTAAAGTGATTAATTGATTTTTATGCTAAATTGAGATACTGTTTGATTTTTATAAATTTATTGGCGTGTTCAATAATTATGAAATTTTATATGTATCTTCTATGTGATTTTATAGACTTTCTAAAAATGGTGGTGTATTTAATTCTAGTCCCAGTGATTTTATATAAATCTTTCATCCCTGTTTTATTCTAGAGATATTACTCTTCTAAATTCCATATTTAATTATTGGAATGTCAAACAATCATGATATCTTTTCCAAAATGTTCCTTGGATATTCAGAAAGTTTTTAAAAATAAAATTTTATTTTATTCAAGCCCCAAAGTATTTTAAAGATTTTTCCTACTCTTATTTCTATTTAAGGTGATTTAACTTCAAAGATTTTTAATTAATTATCTGTTCATCAGAAAAATATTTTAAAAATTTGGGCAAGCTTCTAAAATTGTGTTCTTTATTTTAAAAATATAAAACTTATTTTTGTACCCCATTTGTATAAAAACTCGAATTACAAAATGTTTTAATCCAGAAATTGTTAATTATGAAATGACTTTCTTGCCCCTAGCTTCTATAACATCAGCCACCGCCACTTTCTTTCTCATTTGCTCTGTATCTTCGTTTTCAGGTCTAGCTCTCTCTCTCTCTCCTGCGATTTCTGTAAAGCATAATGTAACGTAGTATGTAATAGTGATAACAATAACTCAACTAAGAAACAAAGACAGATAAATAATACTAATATGCAGCACATGAATCCAGAAGGACATAATCAAGAAGTTAATACATTCATCATTGCTGAGCATTCAAGATGAAAGAATTACTGAACGTCAGGGAGAGAAGTTCATTAATATGTTCAAGCCTCAGTGACAAATAAGAGTTCAGTTGACTTCATTCTAAAGATAGAGCAGTGATCCATGTATAACTGTCAAAGGGTTTCAGTGATCAGAAGCAATGCAACAGTCCAGGGTTAGTCAGCTGAAACAGAACAGAGATTAAGGGAATTCATTCAGTGTTAGTCGTTTGTGAACCAGACCAGTGTACTAAGTGTCAGCACAACAAGAAGAGGATTATCTTAATTAATCAGAAGAAAATCAGTTGATCAAGCCAAGCCAGAAGAGTAAAATTCAAGTAGTAATTACTTCAAGAAGTCAAGAAATATGCTAGGGCAAGTATTACTGCATTTAGTGGTTTATTACTCTTGAAGCAATGGAGAGGCGCAACTTAAGTCTTACAGGTGCTATACAAAGTTCAAGTATGTGAGTGGCGCCTATACAGGGTGTATAGAGTGCAGGCGCCACATACACTACAGCACAGGAAAGTTTCTAAGGCATGAGTGGCGCCTGTACAGGGAAGACACTGTACAGGCGCAACACACCTCCAAGGCGCAACACAACTGTTAAATGTTCTAAGTCAAGACAGTCTGTGAGTGGCGCCTACACAGTGCAACAACTGTATAGGCGCAACTCACATTCTAAGGCGCAACATGCAATGGAAATTCTAAGGCATGAGTGGCGCCTATACAGGGTAACCACTGTATAGGCGCAACTCACATAGAAGGCACAATTCAGATCAAAGACTCAACATACTTTGAGTGGCGCCCCTACACCACTACCACTGTGAAGGCGCCACTCAGGACTTAGCATTGTGGGAATTTATTTCCAAAAAGTCTACAAATAAATAGGGGTTTAAATCAATTGATTTAATTGGTTATCATCTTCAAGCTATCAACATTCACAGCCGGGAAGCTCCATTAAAGCCACACATTTATTTCTCCCAACTGTAATTGTTGTAATATTGTTTTGAACCCACTGCAGCTAATCATTTGATTAGATTTGTAGCACCACATGAACTTAATAATAACTTGTTATTTCCCAGCTTTGTGTTTTATTTTCAGTCAAGTTCATATCTTCTAAAACACAAACACTTCCGCATTAAAAGCTAAAAATCTACAACATCATATTCAACCCCCCCTTCTATGATGATATTGGACCTAACAATTTCCTTGTTCCATTGATTTGCTAAGTGATTTGTTAGTACTTGCTTCGAATTTGGCTAGTAATCGAGTTGTAGATGTTTATACAATTCATTTTCTTGCTTGCATGTAAATATGTATGTGTGCCGTGGGTGTATGCGATCGGAGTATGAGTTAGAGTCGCATGCAAAGCTCGGGTCTGGTTTGTTTCACTTTAGATAAGTCGTGGTAGGTAATTTACAGAGTCTAGAAGATGTGGCTTTGAAATTGGACTCGATGGAGCCATTTTCAAGAGCTACCGTCGCCGGTGATGAGCTCCGGAGAACCGGCGACCTTGTTTTGCTATGATGTGGATAGTTTGTATGACTATTGGTTGCTTTGAGTCTTTATTTCAGGTGGATGATTGTTGCATGCTAAGGTTTTAATTTTTCCAGCCGTAGCTTGCATTTTTCCGACTTAGAATTCATGAATGGCTTCGGTTGTTCTTGGATGCATTGTAATCGATTTTGGTTGAGCTATACTATGAACTAGGATTGATTGCCTTGCGTCTCAATGATTGCATGATGGTCCTTAATTCTTAATTAGTAATTTTTGAATGTTATGATTCTTGATTATTCGAGATTAACCATATATATATGTAAGCTAGTACATGGGTTGCAATTAAGTTGAGGAAAATTGTTAATTGCTTTAAGTTATTCGAATACTACATGTGCTTGTTTGGGCGAGTACTTGAATTATTTGGGTCGGTTGTATTCCGACGGATAGCTCTATATACAAGGGAGGTGCTGCCAAAATTTTCTAACACCAACGCTCTTTAAAATGTTAATGGCACATTATCCTTGTATAGGTAAGCTATTGGATTGAGAAGTAAGAGTGTTATGTGATTGAGTAAAATGATTCTCCTGCTGGTATCAATGTCTAATATGAGATACGTGATGTGTCAGTCGGGGACGTTTGTCTAACTATATATGATTGATGGATTTATGCTATATGCTATATGCTTGTCAATGCATACTTGTTATGTGATATCCTTTATTATTACACATGTCTAGGGATTATAGTAACGAAGGGGTAGAGTAGATTAGACGTTATAGAGGACGTCAGATATTATGAAAATACTGAAGTAGTGATTATATGTGTAGCTACGAAGGGAATAGAAGTGAAGGATAAAGGAAAAGCAAAGGTAGAAAGTTAGTGACGGTATTAGTAGATCCACCTGTTCAGCAGCCGCAGCTATATTTTGAGGCAAGTAACTCTTGCCTATACTCCCTTTAATACTGTGAACTGTTTTACCATGTTACAATTGTATTACACTTACAAAATGCCTTGTTTTAACTATTAACTTAAACTGCAATCCCTTATAAACCTTGAATGTACCTTATACTTTTCAATCCCTAAACTGTTAACCTTAACCATGATTAGTACCCCATTGCGACTCCCTCGTTAATGTTTTAAATCAAATGCTCTTAACTTGTTTTAAATCCTCTTGCTATCCCTAATAATTGTTTTAAAACTTGTGCCTATGCCATGATCCTGATTCCTTACTTGAATGTAAGCTTGTCTTCGAATAAAATTTACCTCTGTCTCTTGACTTTTAAATAATGGATTTCAAGAAGTCTTTTTCATCAAATGATTTGGTTATTTTTTAAAAGAAAAGTTTTGATATTATAAAAATTCTAATTAAAATGGTTTTTGCGGATTCCTACAAATTGGAGGCGTAAGAGGCCGAGTGACGCCGGTCCAGCATTTGTTGTTAGCGTAAGAGGCTAGGGCGGTCCTAGTCCAACATCTTTAATGGCCAATGTCAATAAGTGCTGATTATGAGTACTCCTTAAAGGTCTAGAGGGACTTCGGTCCGTTATGGGGACTTTACGTGGCTGATCACCCGTATTGTCCGGGCGTTATGAGAAAAACTCCAATCAAAATGATTTTTAAAATGATGTCCTAATGAAGGACAGTTTCTATGAAAATGATTTCAATACTGGTGTTCCAATAAGAGAATAATTATTTTTATTGAAATGGTTACTAATGAAATACTTTTATGATGCCAGGTTTATACAACTTTGAACTTTCAAGTTACCATGATTTTGATTCCGTTTTACTTATGTGCAATGCTTCCTGTTATCCATCTAATAACTAAATGTTTACCTACAAAGTTTGACCTTATTCATTAAAAGATTTCTTTAACGCTATCACTCCATACCGTCAAGTACCCTACCTTCAAACGATTCTTTTTGAAACATTATCAGTTTTACTTTAACTTTACAATTTCCAAGTTTTAGACTACGCCATGAACAAACTCTTTTCTTACTCGAACCTTACCAAAGTATAGCATTGAAGAAAATTTTATGTAGAAAGAATTCACAGTTTTATAATGAACTCTGGTTCAATGTTTTAAGGACAATAAGGTTCAGTTTTGATATTAAGAAATGATTTCAAAGTTCTTATTATGTTGTAAAACTGCTTTCAACCTTATGCTTGGTTACTTGCTGAGCCTTTGTAGCTCATTCTTTTATTTTCTAACCTCTACAGCTTTTGAGAAGCATGGTACGGTTTAAGCAAACTGCGAGGAAGAATACCTCATATATTAACTATGCTAGGCTGGCTGGAGTGGAACAGGTAGGATCACAGCGGAGTTGGGAGGAAAAGACTTGGTTATAAGTCTTATTATGTATAGATAATAGTAGACTTTTGTGAGATATACAGAGTTTGTAATGTTATATTGTATAATGTAAGTTAATGAATTTAGAGTTGTGCTTGTTTCATACCATTACCTGTTAAAGGTCCAGGGTAGTAGTCAGGGTCGTGTTTATGTATATTTATTTTTGCTTATTATTATTAGGGTGCATGCATCTAGAGTGTTACTGACTCCCCGATCTAGACCCCGGGTCGGGAGGGCGTCACAGGTTGGTATCAGAGCTACAGGTTTTGGTCACTGAAACAAGCCATGATAAGGTTAATGAGTAGATTGCTTAATAAAAGATGTGAGAGAAATAGTAAGATAGTAATAGGTAGTAATAAGTAGAAATAGGTAGCGAAGAATGGTGCAGGCATTAGAATTTTAATTTTTGACTTAAGATGACTTTTATTGCTTTTATACCCTTTATATATTATAATATTATTGTAGGCTCGTAGCATTCATGCACTACCTCCACCACCTCCTTCCGATACTTCTTCGGAGTCTTTCGATTCTCATGATCCCGTTGACTATTCTAGTTCGGAGAGTGAGGCTAGCGAGACCCTTGTACGTCCTATTTCGTCTGATTCACTGGTAGAGAGTGCACCTGATCCTCCTAGGACCACTAGGCCAGTCATCACCCGAGGTGATTTACGAGTTCCTAATCACCCTGTTGTGTGGTGGGAGGAGAGGATCCGAGTTGTGGAGGAGGAGGGACGTAGACAGATAGCAGCGAGGGCCTTTACAGATGATGTAGTGGAGGAGGCGAGGCAGCTGACCCGACTACTTTGTAGATTGGTGACAGGGCTTAGAGCTGCACGAGACCGAGATCACAGACATGACTAGATGTTAGTGTTTGTGAGTGTGTTTTGATGGGACATCTATGTTAGGTCCAAAGTGTTGTAGAGGGGGGGGGGGTGAATACAACTTTTTGGAATAATTAGAGAATATACAAATATGCAGGTAATAAATGATGACACAGAATTTCAAGAATATATCTTTATATTCATTGAAGGATTTGGTACAACATTCATAAAAGCATCATGACCAGTTGAACAATAAATACAGCAATTAAAGCTTGATTCAACTGATCCTTTCTCTCACTATTGTTTTACAGTAAATGCTCTCTCTTTAAATATATCGTTAAAATACAGAGATGAAAGTTACTCTCCCAAATGAAAACAAAGTGCTTCTTTTATAATGTCATGTAGTCTTGATCTTGTCCTTTTTGTGTACGTGGCCCAATCAGGACTCTTCAACAAAAAGTACTTTCCCAACCACTCTGGATCAACCGTTCACAATAAGCCACTTGTCCCTTGAACATTAAATGCTACATATCGACCCGCATCTCGATCTTGGCCTGAACCCATCTCGATCTCGATCTGTGAAAATCTTGATATCGATCTGTGAAAATCTCGATCTCGATCTGTGAGAATCTCGATCTCGATCTGTGAGAATCTCGATCTCGATCTACCGTGGATCGAGATTTGCCTTGCAATGTTTATCTTTAATTATCAATCTCGATCCGCATCTCGATCTGCTGTGGATCGACATTTGCCTTGGCAAATATGCACTCATCGAATGTTGACTTTCTTTAGTGACTAATTGTGGATTAACCTTTATGAGCAAGTTTCCCTAGCTTCTTCAATTTCTTTTCCTCACTAAATTCAAATGAGATCTTCTATTACTGACATGAACTTGCCTCCAATGTCCTGACACTTGATGCAATGGTCTAGTTCATAAGTGACTAGTCTTGTAGGGGTTCTTGCTTCTGAATGTCAGTTCTCATTTGATGATTAACCTTTACATTATCCAGTTGTTGAGATACATCACATGAAATCACTTTGGTCTTCTTGATACTTCTTTAATCATTAATCTAATTCTTCATTAGGTAAGTTAGGGCATGAGCAATACTGAGATTGAACTTCTTCTCACTTAGTCATTCTTGATTAACCAAATTAGTTACTTGTAGTTACCAAGTATCATTACCATTTCTTCAGTTGATTGATTCCATGTGCTTCTTCAGTTTCCCTTGTTTTGCTGTTGTTTTATCTTTTACCTAGTTGAGTTACATAGTAATTAAGTGTTACAAGTTAGTACACCTATGCCTTTCAATCTCCCCCTATTTGATTGTCTAACAATGACAACCAAATTCACAATGAGGATAACTCAACTAACCTGGGACTGAAAAAGATAAAATAACATTCATAAAAGATCATGTCAACTTTCATAATGCTTGGCTTGATTAACTAGCCTCATGTCTATTACTGATACTTCAAGTGCCAAAATTGGACACCTGTTGGCTCGATCAAATGGCTTCATGCTCTTCTAGAGATTTTCTCTAAGTACTTAAGAGCACGGTCCACTCAATCTTCAATTATCCTTCTGAAGTCCTTTTAGCAGTATTACCACCGCCGAATTTCGTGAAATAATTGACGCCTAATATAAATCAGTTTCAAGACACTTAGCTAACTAACTTCTACCTTACACTACACAAGAAAACAGATAATATATTTACAATGCAGGAAAACAAGAAAACAAATTACAACGCAAAGAAACATTACAAGCATAATACATTAAAACTCAGATTTCTTGCGCTCCTCTTCCTCACGAGCTTTCTTCTTGGCTGCTTTTTCTTTCTTCATGAACTCAGGGTTGCAGACTTCATCCATCCTTTTCTTGAAAAGATTAAGTCCTTCCTTCCACATGATTTCTGATCTTGTAGTCTAGAAACAACCTCAACCACCTTTCAACCATGCTGCGAGTGGTAAGCTTCGTGGGAATGTCTTCAAAGCTCAACTTAGTGACTTTGTCAGGATACCCCTTTTCCCCTTTCTTCCTTATTACCAGCTGCTTAGGGTATCCAATGACAATAGCGGTGGTGCATTGCTGTAGCCTCTGAATGTCAAGCTGTTGTCTTCTCTTACAGAAGTTATCAAACGTGACCCTCAGATAATCCTGATCAAACTCGTCAACATCATCCATCTCATCAATCAATTCCCTTATGATACACAGTGTTTCATGATTGTGTTCTGCAAAGATGTCGTACTTGATCTCAATGATGGTTTCCACCTGATGCTTGTCTGTATAGATCAGCAGATCATTCTCATTCTCAGCTTTGCTTTTGACAAACTTGACATTTGCACCAGCCACTGCACTAGCTTCCTCCCTTATTTCTCCTTCAGGAACGTCTATTCTTGGATCTCCGTATCTCTGCACATGCTCCTTTATTGCCTCTTCTTGCTGCTCGAATGCATAGTCTTCAGGCTCCTTCTTAACTACTGGTAGTTTGGCTTCAGGTAACTTGTATCTAATATCTTGTCTTCTTATCAACTTCTCCAAGTCCTTAGCCACCAGCTTCTTTTCTTTTGTTAGAAAACCCTTTGAGAGGACTAGCTTCGCAACTGCCTTCAGCACATTTACGCTCGGGATCAGTTTCGAGTCATGCAGATTTACGATCCTCAAAACCTTGTCATGGACATATCTGATCTGGTAGGGATTTAAAATAACATCAACTCCTCTGTCTTCAGCCATCTTCAACAGTTTCTCCTTAAACAGCACTCCAGTCTTGACAGAGGTGTCTACCTTCTGAGCGAATTCTACCAGTTCACTTGCACCCCTTGCATTGAAGAAAGCTTCATCGACCATACACGGCCCGATTCTTGTTATGGGTGTCCAAGAGATCATCAGATTCCATGCCTTCTCCTTGAATATGACTTGAACGGAGGTGCATCCCTGTCGTATACAGTTTAGATAGTTCAGCAGCCCAGGGTTTAGATTTTCTAGCTTGTGGATAAGGAAACTCAATCTTTCTGAGTCGTGAGCATAGGCTCTTGGTCTAGCTAAGGCTTCTCTAGCCTTGTCCCACTCGGGACCTTCCCTCCTTATGTCAGCCTGGACCTTAGGTTCTTTAATCTTTTTCATTTCATAGTCATGCTGAGTTTTCTGAGCCGCTCTCTTCTCCTTTGCCATGAGTTCCTTTTCCACTATTCCTTGAAGCACTTCTTCATTTACTCTTTTTCTGGCTTCCATGAAAATCTCTTCTTGCATCTCCGCTTCTTTCACTACTTCATCAACTTCTTCTTCTGGCACATGCTCGTCAGCAACAGAATGGTCTCCTGCATCACCTGCAACTCCTGCCCCAGATCCGCCAGGATTTAGACCTCTTTCTTGTTCCCACTCTTTTGCCCGTTGCTCGAGTCTCGACCTCCTTGCCACTAAGGCCTCTACATCCATCTCGTCATCATCAGAATCTTCAATAAAGTCTCCCATAAATGCATCAACGAGAGGTGTTTATGTTTCTTTCTCAGCTTCTTCTTCAACTACCATCTTCTGCTTGCCTTTGTCCTTAAGAGCCGGTTGAGCCTCCTCCACCTTTTCACCAGATTTGTTTGAGGACTCGATCACCGGACCCTTACTAGTCAACTTTTTCAGACCCTGATCCTCCTTCTCCCCCTTAGGTGGGTTATCCTCATCATGAGCATCATTATCATTACTATCGTCACCACCACCACCGGTTGAAGGACCAGGTCCACCCCTGTTACGTCCAAAGACAGCATCAAGTAGTTCATTCAGCTTCGTCCAGACTTGAGACATGCCATGAGTGACATCATCAACTGACCGCCCAACCTCCACCTGTACCAATCCAAGATTGTTTATCTTTTCAATCATTTGATTTTGGACGGCAATCAGGTTCTCCATGTACTGAGCCCCAACCTCCAATCTTCCAGAATGAGAAGAGACAGCAGCAGTAACACCAGCAATTCCAGCCTCCAAAGCCTCCACCTTCTTCACTAGATCCTGCAATTTAGGGGACGGTGTTTGGCTTGGGTTAAACTGTTTACTCTCGCCGGGTTCTGTTTCACTCAAGATCCCTAAAGAGAAGGGATCTACTCTCCCTGTCTCTCCCTCGTGTTTAGAGCCTAACAGTACTAGAGCCTCATCCACTAGTCGCTGGGGACTAGCGGTGAGTTGGTCGGCGATGTCGGTCAGTGAAACTGAACCTTTAAGCGCTATGTCTACGTTAGGAGATGGCGTTATGACCATGTCATCCCCTTGATCACCAAGAACCTTTTCTGGTTCTCTGGGCTGTTCTGGAGGCGTAGACCCACCAGTCACCAGATGTCGTTGCTCTGCGAGCAACTTGTTTTCTGATTTAGATGAGGAAGAATCATCCGTACTGGATTCGACAGACTCTTCCACATATATACTGCCTGAGATCCTAGCATCAGAAGGGCTAGTCTCAGTTTGCCATTCCCCTTCCGAGAAATTGCTCAAAGAGCCCTGAGCGGACAACTCAGGGGAGGTAGGGCCAGCTCCTATTGGCTGTTGAGCTGGACCCCCTCCTTGACTCTCACCAATAAGCCTAGGCGAGTGCGAACGTGTTGGAATATTTTGGAGAGGTGAGCCACCAGCGTGAGGTGTGGTGGCTGTGAGAGGTGAATTATCCTTAACAGGTTGCGCAGTTACCACTGGGTTAGAATCCACCTTTTGCTTCTTTGAGGGTGGCAGAGCTGCTGATGTGACTACTCTCTCAACTCCTACACTCCCTCCACTCGATTCACTCGACTCAGAAAAGCTTGCCTTCCTTTTATCACCAGTTTTAGGGCTGGCTGTACGTTTATGAACAGAAGGGCTTGCAGCCTGGGATAGAGCCTGGGGGTTTTCAGGCCCACGGCTGTAGAAAACGGGGAGTGGTTGAATTGACAATTGGTCAAGATCAGCGAGAATAGGTACCTGACTCAGAAGATCGTCCTCCTTGTCGGCGCCAGCTTCTGCAACATTTGCATCAGCCAAGTCAACATCCATACCTGCTTCTCCCAGATTTCCAGACACTTGATCTCCACCTACAGCTTCGTTGCCGCTACTCTCAGCTTCTACTGCAGTAAACTGAGAAGCATGCATCCTAGCTTACTCATCTTGCATATCCTGGAAGTACGGAATCAGGCGCAACTCAAAAAGTCTTGACTTTTGTTGGGTTTCCATGGTGGAGATACTCTTTAAAGTCATATCAAAACATGCCATCCTTTCAGAGCCTTGAAATACTCGTCGGTATTCCTCTGAAAGGACGTCATCCAGAACCATCTGAAGGAATCTTGGCATCCAACATTTGACAGGTCCATCTTCCGAATTCCTAGATGCATTCTTTTCCAATGCCCATCTCTCTAGCAATTGAATCAACAAATGTTTGCCTACATTCACCTTCCTGTTGTTGGCCACTCCATATAGTATTACCCTGCAGCTGTTGTTGATTGGTCTGTAGTCTTTGTCCTTTGGGAACATGAAGCGTTGAATGGCTTGAACTACATAATCCCACTCAGCTGGTAGCATACCAGTGTTAACCTTTGTTACCTTGATAGGACCCGTGGGAGGGCGACAACCTATCTCTGTGAATAATTGCAACATATCCTCCATAGTGGGTTCCGGAGCATAATCTTCTGAAGGAAGCCCGAGTATCTCATTGAACTTCTGCAGACTGACTTCATATTTTGCACCACCAGTAGTGAAGGATAAGCCTGTTGGATTTGCTTTTCCACCCTGAATCTCTAATGTTGAATAAGCAGCTTGAAGGGCTTCGATATTCAGGATAGGAGAGGTGGTTAAAGCATGACTTATTATAGATGTGTTGTTGAGAGACTCAATCCAGAACTGGTAGTGAACGAATCTACCAGTTGCTCGATCAGCAGAGAGATTAACAAAGTTGGTTTTGGGAATTGTGAAATTTGGGTTTGCCATTTTAAAATTGTGTTTGAAGAAAAAAAATGTTCTGAAAAGGTTTTGTAATGAAATTTTAGAAAACAAGTTCTAAATTTAAACACAAAAAAAACTGACACTAACCCCACTGATTACCACACGTAATTAGTGATACAATTTAAAACAAATTAACTGCCCACTTATGACCACTTAACTCCCACTAATGATTGACGGTTGAGTTTTCGAAAAATAAAGTGAACCGCCGTTTATGTTGCCTTAGTTATGAGAGAGAAAAACTTTTTATGTCGAAAAACACAAAACAGGGCGGTTGAGTGCACTTTATGGATTAAACAGGAGAACTCACAACTATTCCTCTCAAGAATAAAAAATAACTGAGGAACAAGAAAGCACAAAAAAACAAACTCACTCGAATGAAGAGAAAACTAAAGAACGATTTGCAAGAACACGAATGACGTTGAATAAGAGCAAGAAGTTCAACAGTTTTAAACAAAATTTGGGCAGAGTTTCGTTTTAGTTATTAATGCTTTCAAGTAACAGTTAGTGATTTTTGTTTAAGAAAATCACAAGAAAACTTAGTGTAATGGTAGTGAAGAGAATGCTGTGGATGTATGTATATGCGTGTGTATATGAATGAGCTTAAGTTTTTTTTGAAGGAGAGAGAAAGTTAATGGAAATAATGAACAGTCAATATAATGCTATATATATATATAGGCACGCTTAAAAAGAAACTGAAAGGACATGTCACATCTCGATCTCGAGATCCGCATCTCGATCCACATCTCGATGTCGACCGCTATGTCGATCTCGATGTCGATCTCGATCTACATCTCAATGTCGATCTCGATCTACATCTCGATGTCGATCTCGATGTCGATGTCGATATCGATCTCGATGTGGATAGATCGAGATTTGCCTTAAACTTTCTTAAGCAATTTTCGCAAGTCGATCTCGATCTTGATCCATAAACAGATCGAGATTTGCCTTAGAAAATTTCAATGAAATCACAGGAATTAAACACTTGTATGTAAAATTCGTAAGATTCTACCACAAATTTTCACACCATTTTAGAAACTTACAATTTTGAAATGACAGGGAATTTAGCAAATAAATCATGCATTTCAAAATTAAGTCTCGCATTAAATCCCATCACTTCATTAGACATTAATCATATAGATACACAGATCAGCACAAGATTAATTTCATGAAACTTTCTATCTCCTTATGACATGCAACACATACATTTTTGAAATTAAGTACACATTATTAATTATGAATAGTCATGAACAACAATAATTTGTACACAAACTGAATTATAACAGATAGGTAGCAACACTAACAGGTGTTAAGCATCCCCAATTCACCAACCAATCTAGAAAATGTTGATTCGTCTAGAGGTTTAGTGAATATATCTGCTATTTGACGTTCAGTAGACACGAAATGCAACTCTACAGATCCATTTTCTACATGCTCTCTAATAAAATGATACCTGATATCAATATGCTTAGTCCTGGAGTGATCCACAGGGTTGTTGGTCATTGCAATAGCACTTGTGTTGTCATACATGATAGGAATCTTAGATACTTCCACACCATAGTCCTTGAGTTGGTTCTTCATCCATAGTATCTGGGCCACACAGCTTCCAGCAACGATATATTCTGCTTCAGCTGTCGAGGTAGATACTGTGTGTTATTTCTTGCTTTGCCAAGACACCAACCTTCTTCCAAGGAACTGACAGCTTCCTGAAGTGCTCTTCCTATCTATTCTACAACCTGCGTAATCTGAATCCGAATAGCCAACAAGATTAAACCCTGTATCTCTTGGGTACCAAATCCCGAGATTTGATGTTCCCTTGAGATACCTAAAAATACGCTTTACGGCTATGAGATGTGACTCTCTAGGATCCGCTTGGAACCTTGCACATAAGCATGTAGAGAACATAATATCAGGTCTGCTAGTAGTTAAATACAAAAGTGAGCCGATCATACCTCGATAGCTTGAGATGCCTACAGGTTTACCCGCTTTATCCTCGTCAAGCTTCGTGGCTGTTGCCATAGGAGTCTTAGCTAGTGATACATCTTGCAGACCATACTTCTTCAATAGATCATGAATGTACTTGGTCTGGCAGATAAATATCCCGTCCTTCTTCTGACTAACTTGAATACCCAGAAAGAACGTCAGCTTTCCCATCATGCTCATTTCATACCTCGATTGCATTAACTTTGCGAATTTAGCACATAGCTTCTCATTTGCAGACCCAAAGATAATGTCATCCACATATACTTGCACCATTATTAGATCATCTTTACATTTCTTGTAGAAAAGCGTCTTGTCAATTACTCCTCTGGTGAAACCACTTTCTAGTAAGAAGTCTGACAGAGTTTCATACCACTTCCGCGGAGACTGCTTAAGGCCATACACTGATTTGAAGAGTCGATAAACATAATCACAGTATTTGCTGTCGACAAACCCGGGAGGTTGATCGACATACACTTCTTCATCCAGTTCACCGTTTAAGAATGCACTCTTGACATCCATTTGATAGACTTTAAAACCATTATGTGCTGCAAATGCCAAGAACATCCTTACGGCCTCTAACCTTGCTACTGGTGCGTAGGTTTCATCATAATCAATTCCTTCTCTTTGAGTATAACCCTTAGCAACCAGGTGAGCTTTATTTCGTGTTACAAGACCGTTTTCATCCAGCTTGTTTCTGAATACCCATTTTGTTCCAACAACAGATCTATTCTTTGGTCTGGGTACCAGCTTCCACACCTTCTTCCTTTCAAACTGATTGAGTTCCTCTTGCATAGCAATCACCCAATCAGCGTCATCTAAAGCTTCCTCCACCACTTTAGGTTCCATCTGGGAAAGGAACACTGAGTATAGACATTCATTTTCAGTGGCAATTTCAGCTCTAGCTTTTCCTCTAGTAGTCACTCCTGCATCTGGATCACCAATGATTAGCTCAAACGGATGGTCCTTGTTCCAAGTACGATCCCTAGGAAATGTTCTTGATGACTCAGCTTGATCTTGTAAGTGAAGGTGACTTAGTCTAGAAGTACTTCCACTAGCTTCCCTTGAGCTAGTACTAGCTCCCCCTGAGTGAGCTGCTCCCCCTGAGTGCATACTTACTCCCCCTGAGTTAGTACCCGGTCTAACGGAAGGTGATCCCTCAGCCCTAGTGTTTTGTATTGGCGAAACACTAGACTCTTGATAAATTACATTATTTATCGTTGGATCACTACCCTGCACTACAGACTCAGGAACTGAATCCACTTCATCAATATCCATATTTTCAAATCTTAGAGAAGTGGGCTCACTGTTTTCCTTTAGTATCGAATGGAGCTTTGAGTCGTCGAATGTGACATTAAGGCTTTCAACCACCTTGCGATCATTAAGCAAAAACACCCTGTACGCTGCTACTGCTTCAAGAGAATATCCAATGAAAACCCCTTCATCTGTTTTGGCATCAAACTTTCCAAGTTGTGCATTGTCTCTTAACACAAAGCATTTGGCACCAAACACGTGAACGTACTTGATACATGGTTTTCGTCTATTCATCAGATAATACGGCGTTTCATTATAGTTCTTTGTAATCAGGGTTCTGTTCTGTGTATAACAAGCCACGCTGACTACTTCAGCCCAAAAATACAAAGGAAGTCTTGAATCATACAACATAGTCCTAGCTGTTTCAACCAGTGTCCTATTCTTCCTTTCTACCACCCCATTCTGCTGCGGTGTTCTCGGTGCTGAATACTGTCGTCTGATCCCTTTAGATATGCAGAAATCCATTAACACTGAGTTCTTGAATTCTGTCCCGTTGTCGGATCGGATAGTCTTCACAGACAGACTTGCTACGTTTTCAATTACCAGTACATGCCTAATGATCTCATGTGGCACTTCATCTTTCGATGTCACAAACTTCACCCATGTGTATTTGGAAAAATCATCGACAATCACCAGCGCATATCTTTTCCTTGACATTGACATAACATTAACGGGTCCAAACAAATCAATGTGAAGTAGTTGTAGGGGCTCGGTAATGCTATTCATTTGTTTATCCTTATGCGAGGCTCTTTTCGATTTTCCCATCTCACATGCTTCGCAGAGTCCATCTGGAGTGAACTCCATCTGCGGCAGCCCTCTCACCAATTCTCTCCTTACGAGATTATTCATTGCTTTAAAGTTCAGGTGAGATAATCTTTTATGCCATAGCCAACTTTCATCAGCAGAAGCCTTGCTGTAGAAACACGTGACTTCAGACTGATCAGCAGAATTCATGTCGGCTATGAACAAATTTGACTTCCTTACTCCTTTGAGTGCAAAGCTTCCATTCTTTTTGCTTCGAATCGAACATTCATGCTTCCCAAAGTTGACGTCAAATCCCTTGTCGGTGAACTGACTAACGCTGAGAAGATTATGTCGCAATCCTTCCACAAAAGACACGTCCTCTATTATAACATTTCCACAAACAATCTTGCCATATCCCCGGGTGCAACCTTTGCTGTTATCTCCAAAAGTAACCACGGAGCCGGCTCTCAACACCAAATCTGTTAGCAGGGACTTATTGCCGGTCATATGCCTTGATGCTCCACTGTCCAGCACCCATATGACTTTACTCTTTTCCTGTTCACTGCCCTGCAAATCTAGAAAGGTTAGGCGTTCTTCGGAACCCAATGATGTTTGGGCCCGGCATCAATAATTTTCTTTTTCTTTTTAGATACAGAAGACTTTGCCTTGTTGCCATCAGGGGCATTCATCTTGACTTTGTCTTTTCCCTTGTCAACCTTGACTGGTTTGTCAGATTTGGGAGCAGACTGGTCACTCCTAACTTTAGGAGGACTTGAAGTCTTAGCCTTTGACCCAGCATGCTTTCTCTTACCACTACTAGATGTATTTTCAACAGATGCACTAGCAGTATTCATCAAATTAAAATAAGCATGCATGATGTTTACAACACATGGCATACAATTAGGATTATTGCATTTGGCATGATTTGCATGCATGTTAGGCAAAGCAGTAGTCACAGGAATGGTATTACAACCAACAAGTTTTTCTTCCTCTACATAAAATGGGCAATAGTAAGAAATGATCAGTTTGATTACATATATAGCATGCCTTCCTAGCTCGTGTAGATGTAGATACAGAAACAGGTTCAGTTTTAACTGCCTTTACAGGTGTTTTCATTTGGTCTGACCCTGCTACCCATTGTTTATATGACACCGTCTTAGCCTCCTTGGTTCCTACACCTCTCTTAGCATAAGCAATCTTACTCGCTCTCTTAGAAGTTGTAGGTTCTACTACTTTTTCTCCTGACTCTTCTTCCATTTTAATCTCATGTTCAATTTTAACAGCAACAGGATCTATAGTTCTAGGCTCAAACTGCTTAAAGATAGGTTTTCTAACATCCACTAGAACCTCAGGCACATCTTCTTTGACTAACACTGGCTATAACAACTCAGCAGCCCTATTTTTCTTTTTCTGTGTGTAGTCAAGTCCTATGTTTACTTTTTCATTTTTACTCTTGCCTGCCAGTTTCATGTACATGTCCCTTTCTACGAAAACTTTATTAGCTGCTTCTTTAAAAGATTGACATATTATTTTAAGCTCAGCTAATTCATTTTTAAGTTCTTCGTTAAGGTTTTCCCTAATCTTAAGCTTGTGTTCTAAAACGTCTACCTGATTCATTAACTGCCTTTCCGTACTTTTTCCTGATTCTAATTCCTCTACCCTGGCCTCGAGAAGTCTATTTTTAAGGGAGAGTTTAGCATTTTCATCATTTATAGCTATTAGATTCAGTTGGAGATTGTACATGTCTTTAGTCATGGCAGCTAATTCATTTTGATACTCAGTAATAGACATTTCATTTACGGTTAGAATTGGTACCTCTGATTGTTCTGAAGATTTTGCCATTAAAGCGAAATTGCATAGCTCCTAATCTTCATCTTCATCAGACTCGTCCCAACCCTTCCCTTCAGTCACAACATACGCCCGGCTTCCCTTCTGTTGCTTGCTAACCAAGGCATCATATTTCTTTTTCAGATCAGCATAGGATTCCTTGAGATGAACGTACTTAGGCTTCTTGCACTCTGTTGCAAAGTGCCCCAATTCATTGTAGTTGTAGAATCTGAACTTGTTCTTGTCTACCAGATTAGGTCTGTAGCCACTACCAGATGTGCTACCTCGACCGCTGTAATTTCCCCGACCACTTGCACTACTGCCTCTGCTGCTGCTGCTGCCTCTTCGGCTGAAAGAACTACCAAATCGTCCTTTACCTCTTTTTGACTTCCTGAAGCTGATATGAGCAAATTCTCGAGCAATACAAGCATATGACTTGTCTTCTAATTTGTCCAGCTCTTCAAGGGTATAGTATTCATCCTCACTTTCTTCGGATGGATCTTCAATGTCTAATACCACCCTTTCAGGATTAGCAGCTTTCAATGAGACAGCTGCAAGGGCCTTTACAGCAGACTCTCCAGCTACAAGTCCAGACTCACTTACTGCTTTGTGTTCTCCACTATCGTAGGATCTTCTTTTGTCATTTTGTTCCTGCTCCAGCTCGTAGGTCTTTAAAACACCATACAGCTTTTCTAGAGAAGTATTTTTTAAGTCTCTTGACTCTCGAATGAAAGTGATCCTGTGTTCCAGATGTTTCGACAAATTCAAGAGAAACTTGATATTTGAATCTGCCAGTGGATAGACTTTATCTCTTATACTCAGCTCGATAAGCAATTTACTGTAACGTTTGTAAACATCCGCTACACTTTCTCCTCGTTCGCATTTGAACGATTCATATTCAGATATCAGAATGCGCTTGTGATTATCTCTAACTTCCTCGGTCCCCTCCATCACTACAGCCAGTTTATCCCACATGGCTTTAGCTGTTTTCAATCCCTTTATCTGAACATAGTACTCTGAGTTTAGGGATTCAATTATGACGTTGCGTAACGACGCATCCATACCAACCAATTCTTTATCTGCGTCTGAAAACTCCATTTCCTCTTTAGAAACAGACCGGGATGGTATCAGTATCCCTCCTTCCATTCGCTCTGGCTCAATTTTCATGGGTATGTATGGACCGTTCTCCAATATTCTCAAGTATACCTTGTTTATTGATTCAAGGTAGGCTTTCATCCTTCCGGTCCATTCGTCATAATGTTGTGCATCAAACGGAGGTATCTTAAATCTGTGTGCGGTGGCCATTTTAATAAAGTTTAAAATTAAGATAATACACTTTTAAAATTACAATAAATTGTATTTTCTTGAAAAATTAATTATCTCACTTTAAATATCCAACACTTAATATCCAATAGGTTTTGCACTTAAGATTCAAGCAAGTTAACTCTAATCACAGAAACAATAGCTGGGTCCACCACTTTTTCAAGTTCAAACAAAAAGTTGTCCACTTTCTAGTTGACAAAAGTTCGAATAAGTCCAACCAGATTTTTGACCTTAAGAAAACCAACAAAGCTCTAAAGTACACGTTTTGGAATGTTGTACAAATATTCCTTACACCATGACTCAGAACTTTTTAGATCTATGAATTTTTCAAGAAGAATAAAAAAAAAACTTTCGGCACAAACTTCAAGAAAAAATGGATCTGGGATTTTCAAGAACCAACTCAAACAACACAGTAGGATCTCTGTTAGATGTGTTTAACAGGAGCTCTGATAACAATTGTTAGGTCCAAAGTGTTGTAGAGGGGGGGGTGAATACAACTTTTTGAAATAATGAGAGAATATACAAATATGCAGGTAATAAATGATGACACAGAATTTCAAGAATATATCTTTATATTCATTGAAGGATTTGGTACAACATTCATAAAAGCATCATGACCAGTTGAACAATAAATACAGCAATTAAAGCTTGATTCAACTGATCCTTTCTCTCACTATTGTTTTACAGTAAATGCTCTCTCTTTAAATATATCGTTGAAATACAGAGATGAAAGTTACTCTCCCAAATGAAAACAAAGTGCTGCTTTTATAATGTCATGTAGTGTTGATCTTGTCCTTTTTATGTACGTGGCCCAATCAGGACTCTTCAACAAAAAGTACTTTCCTAACCACTCTGGATCAACCGTTCACAATAAGCCACTTGTCCCTTGAACATTAAATGCTACATATCGACCCGCATCTCGATCTTGGCCTGAACCCATCTCGATCTCGATCTGTGAAAATCTCGATCTCGATCTGTGAGAATCTCGATCTCGATCTGTAAGAATCTCGATCTCGATCTGCCGTGGATCGAGATTTGCCTTGCAATGTTTATCTTTAATTATCAATCTCGATCCGCATCTCGATCTGCTGTGGATCGACATTTGCCTTGGCAAAAATGCACTCATCGAATGTTGACTTTCTTTAGTGACTAATTGTGGATTAACCTTTATGAGCAAGTTTCC
Organism: Oenanthe sinensis; assembly: GCA_028671895.1. Taxonomy (NCBI): domain Eukaryota; kingdom Viridiplantae; phylum Streptophyta; class Magnoliopsida; order Apiales; family Apiaceae; genus Oenanthe; species Oenanthe sinensis. The sequence goes on along the minus strand of CM053799.1, from coordinate 26,577,149 downwards.
CTAGCTTCTTCAATTTCTTTTCCTCACTCAATTCAAATGAGATCTTCTATTACTGACATGAACTTGCCTCCAATGTCCTGACACTTGATGCAATGGTCTGGTTCATAAGTGACTAGTCTTGTAGGGGTTCTTGCTTCTGAATGTCAGTTCTCATTTGATGATTAACCTTTACATTATCCAGTTGTTGAGATACATCACATGAAATCACTTTGGTCTTCTTGATACTTCTTTAATCATTAATCTGATTCTTCATTAGGTAAGTTAGGGCATGAGCAATACTGAGATTGAACTTCTTCTCATTTAGTCATTCTTGATTAACCAAATTAGTTACTTGTAGTTACCAAGTATCATTACCATTTCTTCAGTTGATTGATTCCATGTGCTTCTTCAGTTTCCCTTGTTTTGCTGTTGTTTTATCTTTTACCTAGTTGAGTTACATAGTAATTAAGTGTTACAAGTTAGTACACCTATGCCTTTCAATCTGTTAGAGCTCATCCAGCCTGTCCTATCAGACTTTATTTCCATTTTCCATCTCTGTTAGGTCCAAAATCATCATAGAAGGGGGGGGGTTGAATATGATGTGGTAGTTTTTTCAGTTTAATTGCGGATTATGTTTTTGTGTTTAAGAGATATGAACTTGACAGTACTTGAAACACAAAGTTCGGGAAAATAACAAATGTATTATTAAATCCCTGAGGTGCTACAATTCTAATCAGTAGATTAGCTGCAATGGGTTCAAAACAATATTACAACACAGATACAGTTGGGTGTAATAAATGTATGGCTTTAATGGAGCTTCCCGTCTGTTTGTGTTGAATGCTGAAGATGATAACCATTTAATTCTATTGAATTAAACCCATATATATTTGTAGACTTATTGGAAATTGAATTCCCACAATGCATAAGTCCCAAGTTGCGCCTTCACAGTGTGAGTACAGTGCAGACGCCACTTGATTTGTAGTTGCGTATTATAACCTATGTTGTGCCTCCAAGTCAAGATTAGTTGCGCCTATACAGTGGATTGACTGTATAGGCGCCACTCATGACTTAACCAAATAGAGCTTCTGCGCCTGTTGCATGTTGCGCCTCTTTGTAAACTTTAGTTGCGCCTATACAGTGGTTTGACTGTATAGGCACCACCAACACCTTCCCGTACTCTTGTTGCCTTGGAATATATCCTGATACCTTATGTTGCGCTTACACTCTTAATACCCAGTGTAGGCGCCACATAACAGCTCCTTGCCTTAGAATGTTCCTCTTAACTTATGTTGCGCCTATACTCTTGTTATACTGTATAGGCGCCACATAAATCAATACTTGTACTTAGAATATTTCCTTGAGGCTTGGTTGTGGCTATGTTGTTCTTCTGGCTTAATCAACTGAATTTCTTCTAATAAATCAAGGTAATTCTTTCCTTGTTGTGCTGACGCTTAGTGCACTGGTCTGGTTCACAAACGACTAACACTGAATTGAATTCCCTTGACTTCTGTTCTGTTTCAGCTGATTAACTTTGGACTTCTGCAATGCTTCTGTTCACTGAAACCCTTTGACAACTATACATAAATCATTACACTGTCTTTAGTATGAAATCATCTGAACTCTTATTTGTCACTGAGGCTTGAACATTTTAATGAACTTCTCTCGCTGACGTTCAGTAATTCTTTCATCTTGAATGCTCAGCAATGATGTATGTATTATCTCTTGTTTATGTCCTTCTGGATTCCTGTGCTGCATATTAGTATTATTTATCTGTCTTTGTTTCTTAGTTGAGTTGTCATTGTCACTATTACATATTACATTACATTATGCTTTACAATCTCCCCCTATTTGTTTGTGAGAGATCGACAAGCAAATCCTGTGAGAGGATAACTCAACTGATACTTACAAGAAAAAGTAAAGTGCAGAAAGACAGTAAATAATATTAATTACATTCTGGATTAGATATTACATTTCAAGATTTCTTTGTGTACGAAAGAAGTTTGTTCCTTTAGTCTGAAAAAATAATTCTATGGTCTTCTGCTTCTTTGTATTGTGTCTTGTTTGTTTTTAGATCTCGTCTCAGAGTAATGCTTTCTTAGCTCCTCTTCCTTTTGCTCCAACCTTGCATTCACTAAGTCTCTATCTTCCACTTCAAGAGTGTTGACAGGAGATGGATCTTCTAATTTCTTCAAAATCTCAGAGAGAAACGCCGTTGAATTTTTTTTAGAGATTGACTCAAAGGCCAGAGATTGTCTCTTTGTAAACACAAACACTGTTATTCTTTTTGGAAAGCCTTTTACTCTTTCAGTGTTGTGCATTGACTCTTCTGCCAGTTTCTCCCTCAGAGTATCTTCAATCATCCTCAAAGCCTTTTTGTCTGATTTGACAATGGATCTCTTTACTCTTGAAAGGATTTTTCGGATGATCTCAGAGTTATTTCTCCCTAGCTTTGAAAGCTCCTTCTTCTTGTCCACTCCATTCTTCTTGAAAAGGAAGAGTTTAGTTCCATTTGGTTCCGTTTGAATACAAGGTTCAGAATCTTTAATGGTTTCAAGTACTTCAGTGCCATCCGGTCTTCTTACAAACACTGGTTCTTGGTAGTATCTGGACGTTTCCATGAGATATTTTCCAGAAGTTTGAATTGCTCTATTCAACCTGAATGCATAGATCAACTCAGCAGCATTTAAGTCTTCTTGAGTTCTGTTCTTCTTGTTTTTGAGTTTCCCTTTTACATACTGCATGAACAACACATGGCTTGAGTCCAAACATTCGTCTGACAAAGTTAAGTTGTGAAGTGTTGTTGCTTTGTAGTACTTGATAACCGGAGGCTTCTCAAATGCTTCGACACCGATCTCTAAAATTTTCTTCTCGATCAGATCTCTCAGTATCTCATTTGTTTTATGCCCTCCAAAGATGACTTTCCTTTTTAGCACATACAACTCCACTATGTTCATCTTCTCAAAGCTCTTTGTCGACAATATCCTCGATCCCAGTGATATTGAGTTGATATGCATTTTCCAACCGCTTTTGAGTGCACTGACTGACACGCTAGATATTTCATCTGACAGCATAGCATAGAACTCATGAACATCTTCATATTTCTCTTTCATGGTTCTGAATAGGTCAAGGACTTCTCTGTCTTTCCTTTGAGTTAAAGCTAACTCCTTCTTTTTGAGCAGATTCCTTGCTTCATCCCATTCAGGACCATCCTTCGCTTCTATGTCCTTCATTCTATTTCTCCTTTCTATTTCGTGTTGTACTCTCTTCCATTTCCTCTTCATTAAGTCCTGAGCCTCAGACACACCTTTAGTAATAACTTCATCTACACCAACTAGAAGACAGTCATTATCAAAAGCATATTCTTCTACAAACTCTTCTTCGACATCTATTCCCGCAGCCTTTGTTGTTCCTTCTATTTCAGACTCTGTAGGAATATCTATTGGCACATAGGGTTCAAAGATTTCTCCTTCTTCAAGTTGCCTTGCTCCAGGCCTGTAAAAGAGATCTGTCTCCCCCTGAGCTGTATACTCCATAATCATTTCAGCTCCAACTTCTTTTTCTTGTGCTAATCTCTCCCCCTCAGTTGGGTTATCCTCCCTTCTGATCAGAGTAATCTGAGTTGTTGGAGTTGATTGAGTAGAAACAGGAACTTTCTGAGCCAGCAGCTGTTGTACTAAATTCTTGATTTCTTTTATTTCAGCTCGCTGCTGCTCTTGCACCTCCAAGATCTTTCGTAAAGAGTAATGAATTTCAGTGACTTGGGCCTCCAGATTTAAAATCCTTTGGCTGTGTGCAGTGTGTGTATTGTGTGGGGTGTTTGTTTGGTCAGTGAGTGTCTCACTGCTCACTGTTACTGTTTGTGTCTGTCCCTCAACACTCACACTCGGCTGTTCGGGGTCAGGGAATTGAAGATCACTAAGGTTAAGTGTTTCGCTCATTTCATTCATTGTAGCATCCAGATCTTCAGTACCTGCAAGAAAATCCCTATCCCTTCTATGGGTAGGTTGCCTCTCCTTTGTACCACTGTGGGTGAGGAGAACTCCTTTTTCAGGAACTGGGGGATTGAGACCCAGTGTGGTCACCACTATGGATTCTGTAATGATTGGCAGAATTGAAGAATCCGTGATGCCAGCTGAAGCCATTGAAGGCATGACCTGTCCAGAAGCACCCTGAACAGGTTCTACTACCGAAGCAGCAGATACTCTATGAATAGAGTCCACATCCCTTCTATGGGTGTGTTGTCCCTCCACCTGACCTGTGAAGGTGGGGAGGACCTCCGTTGTAGGAGCTGGACTTGGAATTTCCAGGGGGGTCACCACCTCAAAAAATGTAGTGATTGACAAGTAAGAGCCTGTGATGCCCCGCAAAGCCTGTGAAGGCATTTCCACTTGAAGTGGTGGTGCTGTTGACACAGCTACTCCTTGAATGGAGACCTCTTCCCTTCTATGGGAGAGTTGCCTTTCCACTTCACCCACTTGAGGAGGGAAAACATCCTGAATAGGATCTGGAGATATTAAGTCCAGAGAGGTCACCACATTTGATAATGTAATGAATGGCTCGTGAGAGTCAGTGATGCCCCCAACTGTCTGTGAAGACAGGTTCTGAATTGGATCAACCAAAACAGTACTAGCTACTGAAGTAGCGGATGTTGTGACAACCTCTGTTTCTATTTCCGCACCTTTTAGGATTTTATCAATTTCAAAATTAAGGTCACGAAGAAAAAGAAAGGTTTCAGAGATTGGAGAATCAGGTTCCTGGCTCACAGTTGCCTTATGTTTAAAATTCATTTTACGACGTTTTTGAGAAGGCAGAGCTGTAAGGGATATTTGAATAATTTCCTGATCCGGTATAGAAACAGTCCTATCATCTATTTCAAGTGATCTTTTTCTGGTTAGGGGAGATGAAGGAACTGTTTGTTGATCTTTGGCAGTGGTTAGAACTGGTTGGTCGCCAAGTTTATTGCCAGCTTCGACGACCACTGAGGGCTCTAGTGTGTGCATTGCCATTTGAGGCACAGAGAGAGAGATATTGTGTCATTTTCATCTGTAAGAAAAGTAGAGAGATCAAAGTAAAGAAGTGAACCTTCGTCTATACCTTCATCAGACATGCTAGGGATGTAAACATCTGTAGCTTGAGGTTCTTCTACTTCTGTCTCCACCACTATCTCCTCTGTTGGATTTTCAGGGGTATTCCTTTGTTCTTCTGTAGAAATTTGGTCTTGCTCAGCTTCAGAACTAGCTTCTTCCATAGCTTCATCTTCATCATCAGTGCCTGGTTCTTCTTCTTCTTCCATTGCTGCTGAGCTTCCAGAATCACTTGAAGTTTCAACTTCACTGACCTCTTCAGAGATTGATGCTTCTTCTTCTACTTCTTCTTCATTTACCTGTCTTTGAAGAGCAACAAAATCTCTTATTGGCTCAGTCATAGGAGCAGGAACATACCTATTTGAATAGTCAGCCTCATTCTTTAGCAGCATAATCGTTCTGAACTGTAGTGAGGGTGACTCTTCCATCTGACTGTTCTGAAACAATTGGAGTTGATCAGCTTCAAGAACTTCATTTAATACCAGCTGCAAGAATCTTGGATACAGACAGAAGTTCTCCATTTTTGCCTGATTCTTCAAGATCTCAGCCATGATCAACTTGCCAATATTAATCCTGGAGCCAGTAGCCACTGCATACCCAATCACCTTGTTGAACTGAGTGATGCCATGGAATCCACCTGTCTTTGGTACAAAACCATGTGACAAGATGTTGAAGAATAGATTCCACTCCTTGGGCAGGTGATTTTTGTAAATCTTCTTTGGAAGATTCGAATTTTCTCTTGTGCAGTACAGGAATATGAAGAAGTTGTCTAGGTCTTCCTGTGATGGATCCTCCTCAAAATCCTCAGAAGGCAGATGCAGTGCTCGATTGATGTCATTCTCAGTTATTTGCATTCTCTGCTGCCGAATTTTGAAAGTGAAGGCCAGGATTCCATCTGCAGACGAGTCTAGAGCAGACCTGTATACCTGTCTTAATAAACTTCTATTCAAAGGAACAGAGGTAGTTAGTGCGTAACGGACTATTGAATCTTCATTTAAAAACCTAACCCAGTTACCTAACTCCCCTGCCTCAGTCCAGTCATCTACTAAAATAGATAAATAATTAGTCTTTTTAATCTCAAAATGACCTGCCATTTAAATTAAATGGGAGATAATTTTTATGAATTAAAAATCACTAATTAAAATCAAAATATTTTAGTAAAATATGAACTAAAACCCTAATTTAAAAAATTACTGGATTTTCTTGAAATTAAACTATAATAAACTCCTAGTAATTTTTAGCACACTTTTAATTTTCTAATAATTTTTAATCGATTTAAACAATGTTAAACAGTGACCAAACAGTTCGAATTTTTTGTAAAAATGAGAATTTTAAAACCTTAATCAAATAAAGTGATATTGATTGCAAATGAAGGATATGATCAAGGGGATCACAAAACTGATTTTTGTTAAAAAATTGGGCATGAACTGTTGAAGATATGTTCGATTAAAAATACTAGATCTGAGTTTATTTTTAAGTTGCGCTCCTGTGTGTATAGCCTGTGTATAATAAAAACGCACCAAAAATAACACTCTCAGCTATATATAGGCGCAGCAAATTAAAAAAGATGTTAAGTGCTGAGTGGCGCTTGCACAGTGCTTGCACTGTGTAGGCGCCACTTAACTAGCTAGCGCCACTAAGAAATAAAAATCGACTAAGTACTTTTGAGTGGCGCCTGTACAGTGGTTACACTGTATTGGCGCCACTGGAGTTAAAAGCATAACTTATGTTGCGCCTTCACAGTGGTTGAACTGTGTTGGCGCCACATAGGTTAACTGAATTAATAACAAAATTTCTTAAGAGGTAAGTTGCGCCTATACAGTGGTTACACTGTATTGGCGCCACTTAAACTTTGAAGCGCCACTTGATTTTAAAAAAAATTCTAAGTCAATATGTTGCGCTTATACAGTGAGTTAGCTGTCTAGGCGCCACTTAGTACTTAGACGAATTTTCAAGTGTTTTCAAATTTTGTTACTAATTAATAATAATATTCATGAATAACTAGAATAATTAATCAATTAATAATTAATTACTCATAAATATTATTTTCACAAAATATTCATTAATAACAATAATAACATTAATTGTTAAAATTATTATTATAAATAAATTATACTTCTTATTATTTTACTTTTATTTTAAATAGGAGAATAAATATAAATATTCATTCTTTTTATTTAAAATAATATCAAATAATATTTAAATAAATAAGTGCCAAGAATTTATCATTTAAATACAAGCACTTAAATATTTTCTAAGATCAAAAATTAAATAAATATCAGATTAATAAATTAAGTAGGCATGCACAAGGTATTTATCTAAATTTTAATCTTAATAACTGGAAAATAATTTTTGGTAGATAAATTCACAAGTCCTAGAAATATTGAAATTAATCAACTAGTGAATTTATCAGCTTCAAATTGCAGTTTTTGATTACTAACTTATTAGTCAGTAGAATTTAACATCCCAAGTTCACAAACCAATCTAATGAAAGTGATTTCATCCAGTGGTTTAGTGAAGATGTCTGCAATTTACTGCTCTGTAGGTACAAAATATAACTCTACAGTACCATTCATGACATGCTCTCGAATGAAATGATACCTGATATCAATGTGCTTGGTCCTTGAATATTGAACAAGATTGTTTGTTATGGCTATGGCACTTGTGTTGTCACAGAATATTGGAATTTTGCTCAGCAACAGTCCATAGTCCTGAAGTTGGTTCCTTATCCACACAATTTGTGCACAGCAACTCCCAGCAACAACATACTCAGCTTCAGCTGTCGACATTGCAACTGAGTGCTGCTTCTTGCTATACCAGGACACCAATCTTCTACCAAGGAATTGACAACTCCCTGATGTACTCTTTCTATCAATCCTACACCCTGCATAATCAGAATCTGTATAGCCAACAAGGTCAAAACCTGTATCTTTAGAGTACCAAATTCCAAGATTCAGACTTCCCTTAAGATACTTAAAAATCCGTTTAACAGCTATAAGATGTGATTCTTTAGGATCTGATTGAAACCTAGCACACAAGCATGTAGAGAACATAATATCTGGCCTACTTGCAGTTAAGTAGAGTAGTGAGCCGATCATACCTCTGTAGCTTGTGATGTCTACCCTCTTACCAGGTTCATCTTTATCAAGCTTAGTGGCAGTTGCCATTGGAGTTTTAGCTGTTGATGCATCTTCAAGACCATATTTCTTCAAAAGTTCTTTGATGTACTTGGACTGGCAAATGAAGATTCCATCTTTCCTTTGACTTACTTGGAGTCCAAGGAAGTAGTTCAGCTCTCCCATCATGCTAATTTCATAGCTACTCTGCATTAACTTAGCAAATCTACTACACAACTGATCGTTAGTAGAACCAAATATAATGTCATCTACATATACTTGCACTAATATCATATCATTATTGTGCATTTTGTGAAATAGAGTCTTATCTATGACACCTCTAGTAAAACCATTTTCAAGTAAGAATATAGATAGAGTGTCATACCATGTTCGAGGTGCTTGCTTTAAGCCATAGAGTGCCTTGAAGAGGAAGTATACAAAATCTGCAAATTCTGGATCTTCAAACCCTGGGGGTTGTTCCACATACACTTCTTCTTCCAGCTCTCCATTCAGGAATGCACTCTTCACATCCATTTGATATACTTTAAAAATGGAATGTGCTGCAAATGCCAAGAACATCCTGATAGCTTCAAGCCTTGCCACTGGTGCATATGTTTCATCATAATCTATTCCTTCTTCCTGGGAATAACCTTTAGCAACCAGTCTGGCTTTGTTCCTCGTAACAATGCCATCTTCATCCAGTTTATTCCTGAATACCCATTTAGTGCCAATAATAGACTTGTTCTTTGGCCTGGGTACCAGTTTCCACACTTTTTGTCTCTCAAATTGATTGAGTTCTTCTTGCATAGCAAGAACCCAATCTGGATCTTCCAGTGCTTCTTCCACTTTCTTTGGTTCTATTTCAGAGAGAAAACCAGAGAATAAACATTCATTTTGGGAAGCACGTCTAGTTTGAACTCCAACATCTGGATCTCCAAGAATCAACTCAAAGGGGTGAGCTTTACTCCACACCCTATGTCTAGGCAGATTTGCCCTAGATGATTCAGCCTGATTTTCATTAATGTGCTGAGTCCTGTTAGTAGATCCTTCAGTTGCTCCCCCTGAGCTGCTGCTAGGTTGAGAATGGGATTCTCTGCCACTACTAGTAGTTTCTGTGAATCTTCCACTATTTCCACTACTAGGGTCAGAATCATCATTGTTGTTATTCTCATTTGGTGCTTTATTTTCTGTTGCAGCTTCAGGTTCTACTTCACCTTCATCTGAGTTTAAATTTTCAAACTGCAGAGTTTCAGTGTCGTCTGTTCTTTGTAGACTTGGGAGCTTGAGATCATCGAAAGTTACATTCATGCTTTCAATGACCTTTTTGTGTTCAATCACATAAACCCTGTACGCCTTAGATTCCATTGAGTAGCCAAGAAATATGCCTTCATGAGCCTTGGATTCGAACTTTCCCAGATGCTCATCATCTTTCAATACGAAGCACTTTGCTCCAAACACATGAAAGTATTTCAGTGTTGGTTTCTTGTTTGCCATTATCTCATAAGGAGTCTTGTCATGTTCTTTATTAATCAGGGTACGATTTTGAGTGTAGTAAGCTGTGTTGACTACTTCAGCCCAGAAGTATAGAGGCAACTTTGCTTCATTTAGCATTGTTCTTGCTGCTTCAACCAAAGTCCTGTTCTTCCTTTCTACTACTCCATTTTGTTGTGGAGTTCTGGGCGTTGAGAATTGTCTTGATATTCCTTTTTCCACATAGAATTCATTCAGTATTGCATTTCTGAATTCTGTTCCATTGTCAGACCTTATTTTCCTGACAGGCAGACCAGCTTCCAACTCAATTTTCTTTATGTGATCGATGATTGTTTAAGGGGTTTCATCCTTTGAGGCTAGAAACAACACCCACGTGTACTTGGAGTAGTCATCAACAATTACTAGTGCGTATCTCTTCCTTGACATAGACATGACGTTTACTGGACCAAATAAATCCATATGCAGTAGTTGTAGTGGTTCAGTAATGTCGGTTGAGTCTTTACTTCGGTGAGATGCTTTCTTTGACTTCCCCTTTTCACATGCTTCACATAACCCTTCTTGACAGAATTCCATCTCAGGTAGACCTCTAACCAATTCCCTCTTTACTAAATAGTTCATTGTTTTGAAGTTTAGGTGCGAAAGTTTCTTGTGCCACAACCAACTATCCTCTGTTGAAGCTCTGCTGTAAAAACATTGAGCTTCGCCTTTGCTTGCAGAGAATAAATCAGCTACAAAGATATTCCCCTTTCTCACTCCCTGAAGAGCGAGCTTCTCATCTTTCCTATTTTGGATAGCACATCGTTCTTTCTCAAATGTTACTTTGAAGCCCTTGTCAGTGAACTGACTGATACTCAGAAGATTGTGCTTTAATCCATCCACGAGAGAGATGTTTTCAATGACAACATTTCTGATCTCCAGATTGCCATATCCCGTTGTAAATCCTTTGTTGTTATCTCTAAAGGTCACTATCGGGCCAGCTTTCTCAATCACATCTGTCAACAGGGCTTTGTCACCAGTCATATGCCTAGAACATCCGCTGTCAAGAATCCACATGACACGCTTGTTCTTTGCTGTGCCCTGCAACCACAGATTGATTACTTTTTCTTTGGCACCTAAATTTGATTGGGTCCAAGAGGCTTAGATAAGTAAACAGTTTTAGCTACTGAAATTTTCTGGTCCTTGTCTTTCTCATTGACTGCACCCTTGCCCTTTGGTTTAGCCTTGACATAAGTGTCTTTAGGCTTAGGGACAGGGGTTTCCTTCCTAACTTTAGGAGGACTGGCAGTCTTTGCCCTAGCATGCCTTCTAGTCATGTTCACATCTGTATTCATGCAAGTACTTGATGAAGAATTCATTAAGTTAATGTATGCAGACATGATATTCAAAGCACATGGCATGCATCCTACTTTACCGCATGGTTGATGAGGAATAGACATGGCAGGCATGGCTGGCATACTAAAAGTTTCTGTTTTTACTACTTTTATCTTATTGCATGCATGCGTAAGATGACCAGTAGAATTGTAATTTTTACAAACTTTTCTAGCATTGTTAGCACCTACCTTACCATTTCTGTTTGCTTTCTTGTTTTCAGTTTTATTGCCTATTTCAATTTTAACCTGTTTTTTAGGTTCTTCAATCCTAACAGATTTCTTAGGCATGTTCTTCTTATATAAAACCTTTTCCTTTTTCTCCTCAGCAAGGAGTTCTTCTTTCATTAAGAGCTCATCTTCATTAAGGGGTTCTATGACGAACTTCTTATAAAGGGGCTTAGCTACATCCTTCAATACATGTGGAATGTCTTGCTTCATAGGACTTTCCTCAGCAATAGATTCTACATGCATTTTTCCTGCTTTCTTATCATAGTCAAAACCTATTCCTGTTTTCTGACCTATGACTTGTTTATCTATAGCCTCCTTTACAAGATTCGTAGATTTCTTATAAGCTTGAAGTTTTAATTCTAGATCAAAAATTTTACTTCTTAGAGCTGCTTCTACTTCCTGGTTGCACTTATCTCTATTCTGAAGGTATTCTGTTTTCTGTTTCAGATCTTCTAAATTAACACATGCAAGCTCTAGTTCTTCGTTTTTAGCTTTTAGCATTTTATTCTTAAGAACTAGTTTAGCATTTTCTTCTTCAGATGCTAGCATGCTTGTATGTATGTTAAACACTTCTATACTCATATCTTCCACAGTTTTCTTATATTCAGAATTAGACATGTCAACGTAGGAAAGAAATGATACCTTGGATGATTGAGGTGATGCCTTTGAGGAGTCTGCCATTAATGCAAGATTTCCATAGACCTCTTCTTCATCGTTGTCTGAATCATGCCAGCTCTTTCCTTCAGCTATATAAGCTCTTCCTTGATGCTTCTTCACCAGCGCACCATATTTCTGCTTGAGTTCATCATAAGACTCCTTCCTCTCTTTCCCTTGCTTCGACTTCCGGCATTCTGTTGCGAAATGACCGGGTTCATCACAATTGTAGCATCTAAACTTGCTGCGATCTACCATCCCTGTCTTATAGCCTCCTCTGCTGTGAGACCCTGAAGACGATCCACCTCGATTACTGTTTTTGTCCTTGGAACCATTGTAACTAGAGTTACTCTTAAATTTGTACTTTGGGTTCCTCCTGAATCTGAGGTTCTTGAACTTTCCCGCCATATAGGCCATCGTCTTATTTTCCAGTTGTTCAAAGTTCTTCCAATGAATAGAAATCGTCTTCATCACCTGGTTGAGTATTCTCTGAAAATTCAGCTTCCAATATTTCTTCTTTCTCAACTGCAGGTGCTTCTTTGTTGGTCTCTTTGACAGCAAAGTCCTTGGCTACAAGAGCTGTCGTCTTCAACAGTGCAGAATTCTTACTGTCTACTGTACCTGAGCCATAAATGATTTGTCGCTGCTCTTGCTCCATTTCGTGAGTCTTGAGCTTTCCGTATAGCATTTCAATGGACATTTCATTTATGTCACTTCTTTCTCTGATGGCAGAGATTTTGTGCTCCAGGTGTGCTGGCAGTGTCAACATAAACTTTCTGTTGATCTCCCTACGTGAGTAGGTCTTCCCATGTAGTGACAAGTCATTTAACAATTTGTTGTATCTCTCAAAAACCTGAGTGATACTTTCTCCTTGTAGTGACTTGAACGCTTCATATTAGGAGGTAAGAATGTCTAGCCTGTTTTCCTTCACTTCAGATGTACCCTCCATTAACAGATCAATTGTGTCCCACATCTGTTTGGCACTGGTGCAATTTATCACCTGATTTAGCATTGTTGTGTCCAAAGAATCCATTAAGATGCATTGAAGATGATTGTCCCATGCAACTCTCTCCTTATCAGTGTCAGTAAACTCTGAAGGTTCCTTTGGGGTAAACTCTTGAGGAATCCGTTCGCCATCTTCTGAAATTGTTTCCGGTGTAAGCTTTTGAGGCACATAGGGTCCATTTTTCAGAATTCCTAAATATTGAGAATTACAAGTCTTGATGAAAATGGTCATCTTCTTTTTCCACAAAATGTATTCATTTTTGTCGAAGGTGGGAATTTTAATACTGCTAAGCTTTTGGGTACTCATGGTTGTTAAGAATTTTAAATCTTAAGAAATAATTAATTTCTCAAAAATTAAAATTAATTCGAACAAAAATTAAATATTGAGAAATTTAATTTTAATTCGAATTCTTGATGATTGATAGTCTTTTAAAAATTAGTGAATTTAAAATCTTTAAAAAATTCGAAATTGAATTTTCTTTAAAAATAAAAGAAAATTCAAGATAAATTTTTCTAAATCTAAAAATGCACTTTTTAGAAAAACTATTTTTGGATCTGATTTGTAACTTCAATCAACAAGCTCTAATACCAATTGTTAGGTCCAAAATAATCATAGAAGGGGGGGTTGAATATGATGTGGTAGTTTTTTCTGTTTAATTGCGGATTATGTTTTTGTGTTTAAGAGATATGAACTTGACAGTACTTGAAACACAAAGTTCGGGGAAATAACAAATGTATTATTAAATCCCTGAGGTGCTACAATTCTAATCAGTAGATTAGCTGCAATGGGTTCAAAACAATATTACAACACAGATACAGTTGGGTGTAATAAATGTATGGCTTTAATGGAGCTTCCCGTCTGTTTATGTTGAATGCTGAAGATGATAACCATTTAATTCTATTGAATTAAACCTATATATATTTGTAGACTTGTTGGAAATTGAATTCCCACAATGCATAAGTCCCAAGTTGCGCCTTCACAGTGTGAGTACAGTGCAGGCGCCACTTGATTTGTAGTTGCACCTTATAACCTATGTTGCGCTGTTAGGTCCAATATCATCATAGAAGGGGGGGTTGAATATGATGTGGTAGATTTTTCAGTTATTTTGCGGAAGTGTTTGTGTTTATGGAAGATATGAATTTGGCAGTTAATGAAAACACAAAGCTGGGAAATAACAAGTTATTATTAAATCCCTGGGGTGCTACAAATCTAATCAAATGATTAGCTGCAGTGGGTTCAAAACAATATTACAACAATTGCAGTTGGGAGAAATAAATGTGTGTCTTTAATGGAGCTTCCCGGCTGTGAATGTTGATAGCTTGAAGATGATAACCAATTAAAACAATTGATTTGAACCCATATATATTTGTAGTCTTCATTGGAAATTTTCCCACAATGCTAAGTCCTGAGTGGCGCCTGCACAGTGGTAGTGGTGTAGGGGCACCACTTGAAGCATGTTGCGCCTTTGTCCTGAGTTACGCCTTGAATATGTGAGTTGCGCCTATACAGTGATTACCCTATATAGGCGCCACTCATGCCTTAGGATATTCACAGCATGGTGCGCCTTGAATGTGAGTTGCGCCTATACAGTTGTTGCACTATGTAGGCGCCACTCACAACCAGTCTTGACTGAGAACATTTGAAGCTGCTGTATTGCGCCTTGGAGATGAGTTGCGCCTGTACAGTCTGTTCCCTGTACAGGCGCCACTCATCCCTTAGAATAAGTGAGCCTTGTTTGTACCTGTTAGACTTTGAGTTGCGCCTATACAGTGGTTTCCCTGTATAGGCGCCACTCATGACTTAGGCACTATTTCTTGTGCCTTCACTTGACAATTTTGTTGCACCTTGAAATGTCGACTGCACCTATTCACTGCTTCAAGAGTAATAACCACCAATTGTAGTAATACCTTCCTTAGCATATTTATCTTGAATTCTTGAATTAATTACCACTTGAATTTTACTCTTCTAGCTTGGCTTAATCAACTGATTTTCTTCTGATTAATTAAAGATAATTCTCTTCTTGTTGTGCTGACGCTTAGTGCACTGGTCTGGTTCACAAACGACTAACACTTGAATGAATTTCCTTAATCTATGTTCTGTTTCAGCTGATAAACCCTGGACTTTTGCATTGCTTCTGATCACTGAAACCCTTTGATAATTACACATGGATCACTGCTCTGTCTTTAGTATGAAGTCTTCTGAACTCTTATTTGTCACTGAGGCTTGAACATGTTAATGAACTTCTCTCCCTGACGTTCAGTAATTCTTCTATCTTGAATGATCAGCAATGATGAATGTATTTTCTTCTTGATTATGTCCTTCTGGATTTCTGTGCTGCATGTTAGTATTATTTATCTGTCTTTTCTTCTTGGTTGAGTTATTGATATCACTATTACATATTACGTTACATTATGCTTTACATGCGCCTCCAAGTCAAGATTAGTTGCGCCTATACAGTGGATTGACTGTATAGGCGCCACTCATGACTTAACCAAATAGAGCTTCTGCGCCTGTTGCATGTTGCGCCTCTTTGTAAACTTTAGTTGCGCCTATACAGTGGTTTGACTGTATAGGCGCCACCAACACCTTCCCGTACTCTTGTTGCCTTGGAAAATATCCTGATACCTTATGTTGCGCTTACACTCTTAATACCCAGTGTAGGCGCCACATAACAGCTCCTTGGCTTAGAATGTTCCTCTTAACTTATGTTGCGCCTATACTCTTGTTATACTGTATAGGCGCCACATAAATCAATACTTGGACTTAGAATATTTCCTTGAGGCTTGGTTGTGGCTATGTTGTTCTTCTGGCTTAATCAACTGAATTTCTTCTAATAAATCAAGGTAATTCTTTCCTTGTTGTGCTGACGCTTAGTGCACTGGTCTGGTTCACAAACGACTAACACTGAATTGAATTCCCTTGACTTCTGTTCTGTTTCAGCTGATTAACTTTGGACTTCTGCAATGCTTCTGTTCACTGAAACCCTTTGACAACTATACATAAATCATTACACTGTCTTTAGTATGAAATCATCTGAACTCTTATTTGTCACTGAGGCTTGAACATTTTAATGAACTTCTCTCGCTGACGTTCAGTAATTCTTTCATCTTGAATGCTCAGCAATGATGTATGTATTATCTCTTGTTTATGTCCTTCTGGATTCCTGTGCTGCATATTAGTATTATTTATCTGTCTTTGTTTCTTAGTTGAGTTATCATTGTCACTATTACATACTACGTTACATTATGCTTTACAATCTCGTATTTTTATTAGTATATTGTTGTACCTTTTGTTAAGACTTATGTAACAATAGTGATGTAGCGTATTGCTTAATAAGTTGTTTGTCTTTCCTATAGTAAGATGTCGCCAAGGAAAAAGACCACCCCAAATACTTCTCAAAATCATACTACCCAAGATCCACCCCAGATGGATCCCACCGTGGCTCAACTTATTCAATTACTTCAACAACAAACCGCTGTTTTAACTCAACAACAACAACCCCCAGTTCAAACCGTGACAACTTTCAAATCCTTCCAAGCGGTTAAACCCCCAGAATTCAAAGGTACTGTAAACCCCTTAGAGGCCAAAGTTTGGTTGAAAGAGATATAAAAAGTGTTTGCCTTAGCTAGAGTTGGAGAAGATCAGAAAACCGAATATGCAAGTTACTTTCTAAAGGCGGAAGCAAATTTTTGGTGGGAATCTGCAAAATTGATGGAAGGTGAGGATGTAATATCATGGAAAAGATTCACTGAACTATTTCTGGAAAAGTATCTCCCAAGATATATGCAAGATCAATTGGAGATCAAATTTTTGGAGTTAAAACAAGAGAATATGAGTGTGGCGGAATATGAGGCAAAGTTTACTGAGTTAGCAAGGTTTGTTCCTGAATACATGAATACAAAATCAAAGAAAGCTAAAAGATTTCAACAAGGTTTGAAATCTTGGGTTAGAAGCAAGGTGGCAGTATTCGAGCTTCAGAATTATGCGGCAGTGGTTCAGAAAGCAATGATCATTGAAGGAGAAAGTGAACTGTCCCAGAAATAGAAGGCTGGAAAGAAGAGGAAGTCCGAGATGTCAGAAGGAAGTCAGGATGTTGGAAATGTTCATAATAAGTTCAAAAAGAGATTTGATAATCAATCCAACAGAAACCAGGGATTTCGGAATTCGAGAAACGGAAATCAAGATAGACGTCTTCAGAATGTTAATCAGCAGAATGCACCTAAACCACCTCTGCTAGATTGTAAGATCTGTGGTAAGAAACATGTTGGGATTTGTAACAGGCTAAGCATTACTTGTTTCAAGTGTAGTAAAAAGGGGCATTATGCTAGTGATTGCCCCAATGTCAAACCAAGCATAAAGTGTTTTAAGTGTGGGAAGGTTGGCCATATTTCGAGGGAATGCAAGGAACCATCTCAGACAGTTAATGTGCTAAGAATAGCAGGACCTCAATCTCAGTCAACAACAACTCCACAAACTCGAGCTAGAACTTTCAATATGTCTATGAAGGATGCTATTCAAGATGTTGATGTGGTTGCAGGTACGCTCCCTGTAAATTCAGTAGAAGCTAAAGTTTTAATTGATTCAGGAGCTACCAAGTCTTTTATTTCTAAAAAGTTTGTTGATAAGTTGAATTGTAAAATTCATCCTTTAGAGTCAACTTTGATGATAGAATTAGCTGATCAAAATAGAGTTCCTGTAAGTCAAATATGTCCTCATTGTGAGATTAAGATAGGTGGCCAGTTTTTCTTTATCAATTTGATACCCTTTGAGCTAGGAGAATTCGATGTAATTCTAGGAATGGATTGGTTATCCGGGCACGAGGCTCAGATAGATTGTAGAAATAAGAAGTTAAAAGTGAAAACCCCAGAAGGTAAGGAAGTTGAATTTCGTGGCACCAGGCAAGTTAAGAAGTTTCTAAATATCATTCAAGCGAAGAGATTGTTGCGTCAAGGATGTGAGGCTTACTTAGCCTATGTAGTAGATACTGAGAAGAAGTCAATACAATTAGAAGATGTTCCCATAGTCAATGAATTTCTCGACGTGTTTCCAGACGAATTGCCAGGTTTACCTCCCGATAGAGAAATTGAATTTTCTATTGATTTAGCCCCAGGCACCGAACCAGTTTCTAAAGCTCCATATAGGATGGAACCTGTTGAGATGAAAGAGTTGGCAAGTCAAATACAAGATCTTTTAGATAAGGGAGTTATAAGACCTAGTGTGTCCCCATGGGGAGCACCAGTGTTGTTTGTAAAGAAGAAAGATGGAAGTATGAGATTGTGTATAGATTATTGAGAGTTAAACAAGTTGACTATTAAGAACAAGTACCCGTTGCCAAGAATTGACGATCTATTTGACCAGTTGAAAGGAGCTGTATATTTTTCCAAAATTGACTTAAGGTCCGGATACCATCAACTCAAGATTAAACCCGAGGATATACCTAAAACAACGTTCAGAACGAGGTATGGACACTACGAATTTTTGGTTATGGCTTTTGGATTGACAAATGCTCCAGCGGCATTTATGGATTTGATGAACAGAGTTTTTAAGAAGTATTTGGACAAATTTGTGATTGTATTTATCGATGACATCCTGATATATTCGAAGTCGGAGGAGGAACATGTTGAACACTTGAGTATTGCTTTGGAGATTTTAAGAAAGGAAAAGCTGTATGCAAAATTTTCTAAATGCGAGTTTTGGCTAAAGGAAGTACAATTCCTTGGACATGTTGTCAGTAACGAAGGCATCAAAGTTGATCCGGCAAAGATAGAAGCAGTAATGAAGTGGGAAAGACCAAGAACTCCAATAGAAGTAAGAAGTTTTCTGGGACTAGCGGGATACTATCGAAGATTTGTTCAAGATTTTTCAAAGATAGCTACCCCTATGACCAAGTTGACCAGGAAGAATGAAAAGTTTGTGTGGAATGAAAAATGTGAAGAAAGTTTCAAAGAACTAAAGCAAAGATTAGTGTCTGCACCAGTGTTGGTATTACCTGACGATCAAGGGAATTTTGTTATCTACAGTGACGCTTCTCACAAAGGCTTGGGATGTGTTTTGATGCAACACGGAAAGGTAATTGCGTATGCTTCCAGGCAATTAAGACCTCATGAATTGAAGTATCCTACACATGATCTAGAAATAACGGCTATTGTGTTTGCACTAAAGATATGGAGGCACTACTTGTATGGAGAAAAGTGTGAGATTTACACTGATCACAAAAGTTTGAAGTACATCTTTTCTCAGAAAGAGCTGAACATGAGACAAAGGAGATGGTTGGAATTGATTAAAGACTACGACTGTACGATTAACTATCATCCAGGCAAAGCGAATGTTGTGGCAGATGCTTTAAGTAGAAAAGAGAGATTGAATATAATGATTTCATCTGAAGAGTTAATCAAAGAATTTGAAAGGCTGGGGATAGAAGTATGTGGTTCTGATTCAGTAGAAGAGATGGTGTATACAATGACGTTCCAGCCTGAATTGTTAGAAAAGATCAAACTATGTCAAAAACAGATGATGAGTCAAGACAAAGCTAAGTTGACTGGAGAAGAGTTAAGAAGTCAGAGGGACGATAAAGGGATTTTTAGGTATTCCTCACGAATTTGGATTCCTAATGTCCAGGAGCTCAAGAAGCAAATTTTACATGATGCACATAACTCAAGGTACTCGATTCATCCGGGAGGCACTAAGATGTATAAGGACTTGAAAGAAAATTTTTGGTGGCCAAATATGAAGAAAGATATAGCTGAGTAGGTAAACAAGTGTTACACGTGTCAAAGAGTCAAAGCTGAACATCAACGACCAAGTGGATTGTTGCAACCACTAGAAATTCCAGAATGGAAGTGGGAACATATTGCTATGGATTTTGTAATGGGATTACCAAGAACAAGGGCGAATCATGATGCCATTTGGGTGATAATAGATAGATTAACCAAGTCAGCACATTTTCTACCGATTAACGAGAGATTTTCACTGGACAAGTTAGTCCATTTGTATTTGAAAGAAGTAGTTATGCGACATGGTGTTCCTGTATCGATCGTGTCCGACAGAGACCCAAGATTTAATTCTAGATTCTGGAGAAAGTTTCAAGAGTGTTTGGGAACGAAGTTAAATATGAGTACTGCATATCATCCTCAGACAGATGGTCAAAGTGAAAGAACAATTCAGACAATTGAAGACATGTTAAGGGTGTGTGCTTTGGATTTTGAAGGAAGTTGGGACGAGCATCTACCGTTAGTAGAATTTTCATATAATAACAGATATCATGCCAGTATTGGAATGCCTCCGTATGAAGCATTATATGGAAGAAAGTGTAGATCTCCTGTGTGTTGGGATGAAGTTGGAGAGCGTAAAATTTTGGGTCCCGAGCTTGTGCAACAGACCAAAGAAAAGATTGAACTGATTCAGAAGAGGTTGATAGCTGCCCAAGATAGACAAAAGAAGTATGCTAATCAGTCAAGGAAGGATATGAATTTTGTAGAAGGTGACCAAGTATTATTAAAGATTTCTCCATGGAAAGGTGTTAGCAGATTTGGAAAGAAGGGAAAGCTTAGTCCAAGATATATAGGACCTTTTGAGGTTTTGAAGCAAGTTGGGAAAGTTGCGTATGAATTGGCTCTACCGCCACAGATGCAACATATCCACAATGTTTTTCACATATCTATGCTTAGAAAGTATAACCCTGATATGAGTCATGTAATAGAGTATGAACCCCTGGAGATTCAACCCAATTTGTCCTTCATAGAACAACCTGTAGCAATTCAAGATCGTAAGGATAAGGTCTTAAGAAATAAGTCTGTTAGGCTTGTAAAGGTTTTGTGGAGAAATCCTCGAGTCGAGGAATCCACCTGGGAGCTTGAAAGTGAGATGCTCGAAAAGTATCCCTACTTGTTTACTAAGACTGATTCTGGGGACAGAATCCTTATAAGGGGGGAAGAATGTAACGATTGAGATATTTAAATATATTTATCGAATATGAGTTATATTATTTTTGTACTCCAATGTGATAAGATGAGGTATGTGGTCATTTTATATGTCTAGTTGACTGCCTGTTTGACCACAATGTGTTTAAGTGATGTATTAAAGTGATTAATTGATTTTTATGCTAAATTAAGGTATGTTTGATTTTTATAAATTTATTGGTGTGTCCAATAATTATGAAATTTTATATGTATCTTCTATGTGATTTTATAGACTTTCTAAAAATGGTGGTGTATTTAATTCTAGTCCCAGTGATTTTATATAAATCTTTCATCCCTGTTTTATTCTAGAGATATTACTCTTCTAAATTCCATATTTAATTATTGGAATGTCAAACAATCATGATATCTTTTCCAAAATGTTCCTTGGATATTCAGAAAGTTTTTAAAAATAAAATTTTATTTTATTCAAGCCCCGAAGTATTTTAAAGATTTTTCCTACTCTTATTTCTATTTAAGGTGATTTAACTTCAAAGATTTTTAGTTAATTATCTGTTCATCAGAAAAATATTTTAAAAAATTGAGCAAGATTCTAAAATTGTGTTCTTTATTTTAAAAATATAAAACTTATTTTTGTACCCCATTTTTATCAAAACTCGAATTACAAAATGTTTTAATCAAGATATTGTTAATTATGAAATGACTTTCTTGCCCCCAGCTTCTATAACATCAGCCACCGCCACTTTCTTTCTCATTTGCTCTGTATCTTCGTTTTCAGGTCTAGCTCTCTCTCTCCTGCGATTTCCTTGTTCCATTGATTTGCTAGTACTTGCTTCGAATTTGGCTAGTAATCGAGTTGTAGATGTTTATACAATTCATTTTCTTGCTTGCATGTAAATATGTACGTGTGCCGTGGGTGTATGCGATCGGAGTATGAGTTAGAGTCGCATGCAAAGCTCGGGTCTGGTTTGTTTCACTTTAGATAAGTCGTGGTAGGTAATTTACAGAGTCTAGAAGATGTGGCTTTGAAATTGGACTCGATGGAGCCATTTTCATGAGCTACTGTCGCCGGTGATGAGCTCCGGCGAACCGGCGACCTTGTTTTGCTATGATGTGGATAGTTTGTATGACTATTGGTTGCTTTGAGTCTTTATTTCGGGTGGATGATTGTTGCATGCTAAGGTTTTAATTTTTCTAGCCGTAGCTTGCATTTTTCCGACTTAGAATTCATGAATGGCTTCGGTTGTTCTTGGATGCATTGTAATCGATTTTGGTTGAGCTATACTATGAACTAGGATTGATTGCCTTGTATCTCAATGATTGCATGATGGTCCTTAATTCTTAATTAGTAATTTTCGAATGTTATGATTCTTGATTATTCGAGATTAACCATATATATATGTAAGCTAGTACATGGGTTGCAATTAAGTTAAGGAAAATTGTTAATTGCTTTAAGTTATTCGAATACTACATGTGCTTGTTTGGGCGAGTACTTGAATTATTTGGGTCGGTTGTATTCCGACGGATAGCTCTATATACAAGGGAGGTGCTCCCAAAATTTTCTAACACCAACGCTCTTTAAAATGTTAATGACACATCATCCTTGTATAGGTAAGCTATTGGATTGAGAAGTAAGAGTGTTATGTGATTGAGTAAAATGATTCTCCTGCTGGTATCAATGTCTAATATGAGATATGTGATGTGTCAGTCGGGGACGTTTGTCTAACTATATATGATTGATGGATTTATGCTATATGCTATATGCTTGTCAATGCATACTTGTTATGTGATATCCTTTATTATTACACATGTCTAGGGATTATAGTAACGAAGGGGTAGAGTAGATTAGACGTTATAGAGGACGTCAGATATTATTAAAATACTGAAGTAGTGATTATATGTGTAGCTACGAAGGGAATAGAAGTGAAGGATAAAGGAAAAGCAAAGGTAGAAAGTTATTGACGGTATTTGTGACAACCCGGATATTTTTCAAAAGTTATTTTTATTATTTAAATATTTTATTGGTTTTTTCAAAAGAGGAGGAATAAAATTTTTATATTTTATTCCAGTTGGATGCATTTCCATATTTTTATTTTAAAAATATATTTTCAATTCAGTAGGGCTGAGTTAGGTTTAAAAAAATATAAATATATATATATATATATATTTTTATATTATTTTACTGATCGGGTCAGTATCTCGAGTCGATATTTTGTTTGGGTGAAAACTCTATTAGAGTAAATTATTTGAATATTCGAAAGTTAGTTTTTTTTCCTTATATTTTTTTTGAATATTCGAAATATTTTAATATTTTGGAAAGTTATTATTTTTATTTCATTTTAAAAATAATAAAATATATTTTTTCCCCAAAATATTTTTATAAGATTTTTGAGATTATTTAAAATTATTTAGATTTTAAATGTGGTATTAAAATGGTTTTAGAATTATATTTTTATAATTTATAAAAGATTTTAATATTTTTTTATATATAAATCATACCCCCGCCCCCCCCCCCCCCCCCCCCCGGCCAATTGCTTTTCCCCCTGGTTACCTCTCTCTGTCTCTCTCAGTTAGTCTGCCTACATATTTTTTTCTCTCTCCCCCTCCTTTCGGTTGCCGCATCAACTACCTCTCATTCCTGCTTCTGTCCCTCACACTGACTCTGCTCTGCTCTGCTATGGGTCTGTGGTACGTATATTTATTTATTTATTTATTTAAAGCTTTCTAAATTCATATCTTACAAAACATATATCCAATATTCGATATGTATATATATAAATGACCAGCGCTTTAAGACCTACGCATAGGTATAATTTTGGTTAAGTTTTGAGAAGATTATTTTTTGGACATGTTTTTCTTTTTAATTTATTTAGGAGTATAGAAAGAGGATTTGATGATGGTGATCAAGTCAAGAGGCAGTACAGCACGTGTATATGTAGGGGTATTAATCTTGGATTTTTCTGAACATATTTTCCGGACATCAGAAAAGACTTGTGGGGTGTTCGTAATTGATCTTATGGTAAGACTTTTAAGATCCTGACTTGACGCTTGTAAATATTCGGGCATATTAGTTTATATATATTAATTTCATAATTTTTAGAGATTATTTTTATACCCCGTAAAGTTCCCCGTTGACCAGATTTTTGAGTTTAGATGACCGTGTTTCTTGTTTCTGGCAATTTTATGTGATTAGGTCTAATTTATTTTATGGGTTAAATTTGTTTAATTTATTTTAGTATAGTTGAATGGTATTGTTTGGGATTAATTTTGAGGGGCTGTGACCCCGGGAAAAGTTCATTTTACAAAGATCTTATTTCGAAAAATTTTCTTGTAATAAAGTATTTATTTTAGATTTCAATTATTATTTGATTAAAAATATTAAGTAGTTAATTATTTTGAAAAATAATTTATTTGAAAATGATTAATAATTATTTAATTTGAATAATCAGTTGATTTAATTATTAATTGATTTATTCTTATTAATTAAAAATTTATTATTTTGTTTATCTGTTTTAAACGAAACAAATATTTCTATGATCAGAAAAATAATCTGAAGGTTATACCAATAGTTTTAAATTCTAAATTCTTTTACGAATTCGGATTAAATATTTTATGAGACTTTTTAGTGATCCATTTCGAGTCTAGAAATATTTTAGAAATGTTTAATGTTATGTTTAATTGTTTAATTTGATAACGTCATCGAGGGTAGACGTTATAAGTTTTAAAATATGAATTAGAATTATTAGTTTTATTTCTTTTTATTCGAGGATTAATTGTTAGTCTCGAGGATTAACTGTTTATTTATATTCGAGTCTCGAGGATTAATTATTGTTTTATATTTGAGTCTCGAGGATTAATTGTTGTTTTATATTCGAGTCTTGAGGATTAATTGTTTATTTATATTCAAGTCTCGAGGATTAATTGTTATTTAATATTCAAGTCTCGAGGGTTAATTGATTGTTTGAGAATTAGTTGATAATCAGATTTATATTTATATTTATTGGTTTGTTGGGTTTGATGTGTCTGAGGTGAGTATATAAGTATAGTTAAGTTATAAACGCGCGTGGAATATAGCGACGTACTCTAAGGACTAAAATACAATCTTATATTTGACTATAGACGTAGACGCGTGGACTCGATTTCGATAGTCAGACTCGTAGCAACCGCAGAAGCGTCAGATCCAAGAATTATTAAATGGTGATACCGTGAGACGGAAGAAGAAATAGTTATGTTACTTCGACCGTACGTAATTCCTAAGGACCAAAGGCAAGTATTTTCTCCTTGATCATCCTAAACACTTTTATTTTACTGTTTCGATTATTCATATCATGATAAATAGTTATTGTTCAGAACTATTTATGATTCCTGTTTTATTCTATGCATCAGAGTTACTTGTTATTCGTACTCTGAATATTAGAAGTTGATTATAATAAACACATCATATCCGTGTTATCGTAGTAAATAATGGGGATATGGTCTGTACTTAAAACTAAGCATACCTTTATTTTATTTAGGTTGCTCTATTGGATTGGAATTTTTTAGCGTAAGAGGCTCAGTGATAAGGGTCCAGCATTTGAGGAGGATATGGTAACCAATCCATCTTCCTATAGGCTAACTGTACTTGCCTATTTTGGTACCTATATTTGAAATCCTTGTTATATCTATGGGTATAGAAATGTACCGATGAGCTATAAAGGGGTCCTATTGCTTTTGAACCTGATCAGGGGGCAATAGTGTTTATTTGTGTTGGTTATCCAATCCATATTGCTTGTGTGGCTATTATTTATTGTGATTCTGCAGATGATTCATTTCTATGACATACTGCACTGTTTCAGTTTTGATATAAACTGTGATTTAATTACTGTTCAGTTTTTATAATAAACTGTTTTATATTCCGTTATCGATACAGATCTCATATATTGACTACATTTCAATTGTTCATATACTTGCTGAGCATTTCTTTGGCTCATTCTTGCTTTTCATCATACACTTTTCCAGACATGATGAGAAAATATTAGCCTTTCAGAAAAAGTAGACTGACGAGATTTATTCGCGTAGCTCGGAAGAAGAAAGTAAGATGTCTTTACGAAGAAGTTTTCGGATCCAGAAAGTCTGTATCTGGAGTAAGTTTTATTTATATATTGGTATATTATGTATTATATATATTGCTTTGTATTGACCCGTCCTAGCTGCTGGTATACTTTTTATCGAAGTTATACTGGTAATATAAGACTGGTTTAAAGAGATTATTGAAATTAATTGTGGGATTTTATGGATGGGGTCACGAGCGAGATTTGATTTGATTATTTAAGGTTTATAATAAGTGATGTTTGGACTTTGGATTCTTGTTTCTAGAACTATAACTTAAAAGATCTTGGTAATTGGGGTCGTAAATGTAGAATTCAAATATTGAATGACTACAGACGGTTTAAAATATTATTAAACAGGTGATTTTATATTGAGGATTTTCACGTGACGACCAGATCCCTGACCCCGGATTTGGGGGCGTTACAGTATTAGTAGATCCACCTGTTCAGCAGCCGCAGCTATATTTTGAGGCAAGTAACTCTTGCCTATACTCCCTTTAATACTGTGAACTGTTTTACCATGTTACAATTGTATTACACTTACAACATGCCTTGTTTTAACTATTAACTTAAACTGCAATCCCTTATGAACCTTGAATGTACCTTATACTTTTCAATCCCTAAACTGTTAACCTTAACCATGATTAGTACCCCATTGCTACTCCCTCGTTAATGTTTTAAATCAAATGCTCTTAACTTGTTTTAAATCCTCTTGCTATCCCTAATAATTGTTTTAAAACTTGTGCCTATGCCATGATCCTGATTTCTTACTTGATTCCTGATTACTTTACTACAAAAGAGACTTGAATGTAAGCTTGTCTTCGAATAAAATTTACCTCTGTCTCATGACTTTTAAATAATGGATTTAAATATGAAATCCGACTTTCAAGAAGTCTTTTTCATCAAATGATTTGGTTATTTTTTAAAAGAAAGGTTTTGATATTATAAAAATTCTGATTAAAATGGTTTCTGCGGATTCCTACAAATTGGAGGTGTAAGAGGCCAAGTGACGCCGGTCTAGCATTTGTTGTTGGCGTAAGAGGCTAGGGCGGTCCTAGTCTAGCATCTTTAATGGCCAATGTCAATAAGTGCTGAATATGAGTACTCCTTAAAGGTCCAGAGGGACTTCGGTCTGTTATGGGGACTTTACGTGGCTGATCACCCGTATTGTCCGGGCGTTGTGAGAAAAACTCCAATCAAAATGATTTTTAAAATGATGTCCTAATGAAGGACAGTTTCTATGAAAATGATTTCAATACTGGTGTTCCAATAAGAGAATAATTATTTTTATTGAAATGGTTAGTAATGAAATACTTTTATGATGCCAGGTTTATACAACTTTGAACTTTCAAGTTACCATGATTTTGATTCCGTTTTACTTATGTGCAATGCTTTCTGTTATCCATCTAATAACTAAATGTTTACCTACAAAGTTTGACCTTATTCATTAAAAGATTTCTTTAACGCTATCACTCCATACCGTCAGGTACCCTACCTTCAAACGATTCTTTTTGAAACATTATCAGTTTTACTTTAACTTTACAATTTCCAAGTTTTAGACTACGCCATGAACAAACTCTTTTCTTACTCGAACCTTACCAAAGTATAGCATTGAAGAAAATTTTATGTACAAAGAATTCACAGTTTTATAATGAACTCTGGTTCAATGTTTTAAGGACAATAAGGTCCAGTTTTGATATTAAGAAATGATTTCAAAGTTCTTATTATACTGTAGAACTGCTTTCAATCTTATGCTTGGTTACTTGCTGAGCCTTTGTAGCTCATTCTTTTATTTTCTAACCTCTACAACTTTTGAGAAGCATGGTACGGTTTAAGCAAACTGCGAGGAAGAATACCTCATATATTAACTATGCTAGGCTGGCTGGAGTGGAACAGGTAGGATCACAGCGGAGTTGGGAGGAAAAGACTTGGTTATAAGTCTTATTATGTATAGATAATAGTAGACTTTTGTGAGATATACAGAGTTTGTAATGTTATATTGTATAATGTAAGTTAATGAATTTAGAGTTGTGCTTGTTTCATACCATTACCTGTTAAAGGTCCAGGGTAGTAGTCGGGGTCGTGTTTATGTATATTTATTTCTGCTTATTATTATTAGGGTGCATGCATCTAGAGTGTCAGTGACTCCCCGATCTAGACCCCGGGTCGGGAAGGCGTCACAAAATTCATTACATTTTTACAAAAGTATATCCCTTTGTGTATGACAGTAAAAGACATATTAATAAAATTATGTATATTTATTAAAAAAAATATTTATTAATAAAAAATCCAAACCAATTGAAAATTTTAGTCTTATTTCAAAAAGGAAATTATACTACATAGTAAGAATATTTATTAAAATTATACAGATAATGGTAAGAAACTCAAACGGTTTGTGAGTTGTAAATTTCAAATTAATAATATTTTTCATATTATAACATATATTAGATTGGTGGTAGCTGTTCATTATAATACACAATTAAAAAAAAATTAAAAACTCGACTAATGATTTTACCGAAACAATTAAACAAATTAAACACTGAGTAAATGATAAAAATGGTATGCAATAAGGAAATTTTATTTATAACGGGATCATATCCAAAACCAAAGAGTGCATAGGAAAACCAATAGATAAAATGACTGATAAAAATGTTTGAAAATTTATTCAAAAAATTCCGTAAAGTAACTTCAAGCGAAGCATTCTTCAGAATCATATCCTTTACCCACCTACTTCTACTGCATGGCAAAAACATAAATCAAATGAAGTCATCAAAGCATCATGATATAGTTAACATAAATTAGTAAGTGGAGTTGCGTTTGCTAGACAAAGTTATGTCTTCTTTAAGGTATATAATATATCACCTATATATGTTATATTTATAGGGCGTGTGTCTGCGCTACGCATGTGATGATTATTTACCTTAAAAAAAATTCTTTATTTGTTTATTATTTTTTAAAAAGTAGAAAAATGGTATACATATATCAACTCATTATATAAATGTTCATTATATTGATACAAAAGTATTCCTCTTTTTGTGTATGGCATTGAAGACACATAAAATATATTTATCTACACACTAATATTAGTATATTTGGTAAAATTATGTATACTCATTTAAAAAGAATTGAAAAAATAATAAAAATTCCAAATTCTTGAAAAAATGCTCTTATTTCCAAATCAGCTAATACACTGTCAGGAATAAATTTAAATTACATTTCTTTTATTTAATTTTTATATAGCACAAGAAAAAATGCGTTTAAGTTTTATTCTCATTTTAAATGTAATGAAATCAAATATTCTTAGTAAAATACTACTTTCATAATTGGTACCTTTTCGCTAAATATAATTTTTTTTAATTATATTGTGAACAATCTAGTATTACTCGACGTTGCCTCACGGCGCCGTCTCGTATTTTAGGAGAAAATTTTTAATTATTGAAAAATAAATTAGGAAAAAATAAAATAAGATTATATTTCTATCAAGTACGGAAATATAAATGTTGCAATAGTTTTATTCTCATTTTGATTGTAATAGAATAATTTTTTTTAATAGAATACGATTTTCATAATTTGTAACTTTTTGCCTTATATAGTGAACAATTCAATATTAAATGATCATGACGCCGTCTCGCATTTTATTATAATTAAAGAAAAATTTAGATTATAATGAAATTAATTATTAAAATAATTTTATTTAAATTTAAATATTTTTAATATTTTTAATTAAATTTCATATTTCATGAAAATTTAATATAGTAAACTACGTATCATATTTTTTAAAATCAAATAATAATTTTATTGAGTGTAGAAATATAAATGATCCAATAATTTCTTGTTTAATTTAGTTAATTAATTTTTCTCTTATATAATTATATATAGTATAACATTAATCTTAAAATATAAATTATTATTATTAGAAAAAAATTTAAATTATTGAAAAATGTTAAATATGAAGAACTCATGAGATCAGAGAATACTAAGTCAGAGTTTACTGAAGCTGATCAGAGTTTAGCAGATTAGAAGATGTCGTCAGAGTTTACTCAATCAGAGTCTGCTAACCGACAGAGTTTAGTCTATCAGAATTTGACAGATGGAAATCGACAAATTAGGAAGTGATTAGAGATAAAGATGGAAGTGTTTGTGTACAATTCTATTGCCTTTCTGGAAGTTATCTTTTAGGAAGATAATGATGGGAATAATATTTCTGCATTTAATGATCATTATTTTTGCTGTAATTAGAAAGGTAGCTGGGTAATATATAACCACAGGATTAGGTTTACATTGATGAATCGTTTAAGTTATTATCTGTCTAATAACCTAGCAGCTCTTAAGAACTTTGTTTATCTTGAGAGAGTTTTGTATTAAGTTTGTGAAAGTTAATACAAACAGTTCATCTTTTACATACTTGTGTTCATAATCGATTATTTGGTATTATTATATTCAACCCCCCCTTCTATAATAGTTAATTATCTGGGTAACAATTAGTATCAAAGCAGGCGGTTAATTACAACCTAAAAGATCTGAAAAACAATGTCTAGAAACAAGTATGAAAGCATAAGGATTCCAATCTTGAAGAAAGCTGAATACCCTACATGGAGGGTAAAGATGTTGATGTTTTTAGAAGCCACAGATCATGACTATCTAGACAGGATCAATGAAGGTCAGTATTTACCAACAAAACTAGTTCCATCAACCATAGTTGAAGGAAGGCAAGTTCCTGAATACTATACTCTGAAGGAGAAAAAGGAGTGAACTAATGAGGAAAAGCAAGAAGTTCTAAAGGATACAAAGGTTAGAAACATTCTGTATAACAGTCTAGACTCTGTGATGTCTAATAGAGTAATTGCTTGTAAAACTGCTAAAGAAATCTGGGATGCACTAGAGGTTCAATGTCAAGGAACCAAAGAAATCAAGAAGAATCTTTTCTTATACAAGAATATGAATAATTTGAGGCTAAATCGAATGAGTCTCTCACTGATATCTATGACAAATTCCTCACTCTGTTGAATGACTTAGCTTTGGTTGATAAGGTGTATGACAATGAGCATTCAAACACCAAGTTCCTAAGGGCTCTACCTGAAGAATGGGACTTACAAACATCTCTGATAAGAGATAGGGCAAACTTGGATGAGATGTCCCTAGATGAGGTTTATGGAAAGCTGAAAAATCATGACTTGGAGTTACAGCAAAGGAGAAACAGGAAGAGCTACAAATCAAAATCAGTTGCATTGAAGGTAGAGACAAAGGATGTTAGAGTAAAGGAACAGTCTGCTAGTGTATCCAAAGGAAAGGGAAAAACTGTGTTGGTAAAGGAAAGCAGTGAATCAGAGTCTGAGACAAACTCTGATGCAAACTCTGATGAATCCACAGACTCTGACATGATGGAGATGATTGCCATGATTGTCAAAGGCTTCAAGAAGATAAAGTACAAGAAGTTTAGAAAGCAAGGAAACTTTTAAAAGAAGTTTAGAGAGTCTGAGAACAAAGATAGATTCAGAAAGAAAGAAGACAGAGATGGGAAGTCCAAAACACTTGACAAATCAAAGGTCAAGTGTTACAAGTGTAACAAGATGGGGCACTTTGCTAATGAGTGCAGAAGCAAGGAATCTGGAAGAGCACTCATAACCTTCAAGAAAGATTGGATAGATTCCTCAGACTCTGAAGTGAAAACAAACTATGCTCTCATGGCAAACACTGATGCTCCTATCTCAAACTCTGATAAGGTACCAGACTCTATCTTCAATATAAATACTGAAAATGTTCATGAGTTAAAGTCTTTCCTTCGAACCTTGCGTGTTAGTTTTATGTTGCCCAGATAAATAGACTATTATAGAAGGGGGGTTGAATATAATAGTACCAAATAATCGATTAAGAACACAAGTATATAAACTCTGATGATAAACTCTGTTGGTTGATAATCTCTGAGAGAGTATTCACTGTTAGAGTAAACTCTGATTGAGTAAACTCTGTCGACAGCTTTATAAACTCTGATGACGTCAGCATAAACTCTGTTCTTGATATTCTCTAACAGCATCAGTGTTTGCATTTCTAACAATCTCCCCCAAGTTATGCTTTATTCAGTAAAACATAAATTCAACTTATGATGTCAGAAACATAGAGACAAATGCATCAGAGTTTTGAGTTTTCCTTCTTGACTATTGAAAGGCATAGGTGTACAAACTTGTAACACTTAATTACTATGTAACTCAACTAGGTAAAAGATAAAATAACAGCAAAACAAGGGAAACTGAAGAAGCACATGGAATCAATCAACTGAAGAAATGGTAATGATACTTGGTAACTACAAGTAACTAATTTGGTTAATCAAGAATGCCTAAGTGAGAAGAAGTTCAATCTCAGTATTGATCATGCCCTAACTTATCTAATGGAGAATCAAATTAATGTCAAAGAAGTATCAAGAAGACCAAAGTGATTTCATGTGATGTATCTCAACAACTGGATAATGTAAAGGTTAATCAACAAATGAGAACTGACATTCAGAAGCAAGAACCCCTACAAGACTAGTCACTTATGAACCAGATCATTGCATCAAGTGTCAGGACATTGGAGGCAAGTTCATGTCAGTAATAGAAGATCTCATTTGAATTGAGTGAGGAAAAGAAATTGAAGAAGCTAGGGAAACTTTCTCATAAAGCAAATCGAGATGCGGATCGAGACTGATAATTAAAGATAAACATTGCAAGGCAAATCTCGATCCACGGCAGATCGAGATCGAGATCGAGATTCTCACAGATAGAGATCGAGATTCTCATAGATCGAGATCGAGATTTTCACAGATCGAGATCGAGATTTTTACAGATCGAGATCGAGATGGGTCCAGGCCGAGATCGAGATGCGGGTCGATATGTAGCATTTAATGTTCAAGGGACAAGTAGCTTATTGTGAACGGTTGATCCAGAGTGGTTGGGAAAGTACTTTTTGTTGACGAGTCCTGATTGGGCCACGTACACAAAAAGGACAAGATCAAGACTACACGACATTATAAAAGCAGCACTTTGTTTTTATTTGTATTGGGACTTTTATCCATCTCTGTATTTTTTAAATATATATTTCAAGAGAGAGCATTTACTGTAAAACAATAGTGAGAGAGAGGGTCAGTTGAATCTAGCCTTAATTGCTGTATTTATTGTTCAACTGATCATAATGCTTTTATGAATGTTGTAGCAAATCCCTCAATGAATATAAAGATATATTCTTGAAATTCTGTGTCATCATTTATTACCTGTACATTTGTGTATCCTCTCATTACTTTTAAAAAGTTGTATTCACCCCCCCTCTACAACACTTTGGACCTAACAACTATATTCTTCTATATGAGAAGTCTTCAGATAAAAACTTGTCCAGTAGCTTCTTTTCGACATTCTTCAACAACTCACTCAGCTTCTCCTTCAACTCTTTCATTTGATTAGAAGAATCATCAATTTGGAATATAGCAGCTCTTAAGTTGTATATTGATGTCCTTTCCATTCTGTCATCCAGAGGAATGCAACAGGCTTTCTGTCCATCAGGGTTTAGTATTAATGTAGGAATACCTAACACCATTTTAACCTTTGCATCCCCTTTAACCATTTCCTTTTGAGTACCATCTTCAATCAGGTATCCAGGTTTGTACTCATCAGTGTTTAGCATTAACAGCCTTTCATTTTTCTTCTTTTCATAAACCACTCCTTTCAAAGTCTTCACCCATCTAGCTGTAGCCTCATTTTCATCATCTAAGAGATAAAGAACATATTCAAGTTCTTTAGATGACTTATGAATTAGATCTTCTTCAGCAATCTTCATCACTCTTCCATTCTCTAAAAAATACAGAAGCTTCTCTTTAGCTTGAGCACCATCAAAAATGTCCTTGACAATGTGAAAAATAGTTAATTTGTCCAGATGCTCTTGATTCAATTCTTCCTCGAGTTTGTCTTTTAAAGAAAAAGGATCCCTGAATGTATTTTCTTCACCCCTGTAGACTTTTTCTTGAGAATCACCAATACCACCCTTATTTTTACCAAGTCTGGCATTGAGAGTTAGAGTTTCAGATTTTGTCCATAGAAGATCAGGAGTTTTCTTTCTGCTCAGAGTTTGATGTTCCTCTTCCTCATCTTCAAAGCTTGTACCCCCTGGGAGAAATGTAGTACCAAGCATAGTGAGAGGGGTTTTTCACTTTGCTGAAACTTTCTTTTGGATTGCAGGAGTTGGTTTTGTTTGAACAATTTGCTTTGCCTGAGTTTCAACAGACTTTTGAACTTCAACAGGCTTGGATACATTCTTCTTTGCTTGAACAAGTGCTTTCCTCTGTACTGAAGTCCTCTTTGTTCTTACACTTCTTTTCTTCTGGACTTGAGCATTATCAGTACCAAATTTCTTTAATTCTTCTTCTATAGCAACTGGATCCATTCCTGGATTTTCTTCTTCAAATAATTTTAATGCCAGTTCTGCATCCTTCTTATTTCTTGCTTCAATGTTCTCAGACATTTCTTCTTCTTCAAGCCTCTTTACCAATTCCATGTCAGCATCCATCAGAGTTTACTCCTAATCCTGAAGGAATCAGAGTTTGAGAAGTAGTCAGAGTTTTTCAAGCCAGAGTTTGTCTTCTTCCATCCTTATGACTCCCTTGACCTTTGTCATTTCGACCATCATCAGGTTTATCTGAGTTTTGTACAACATCCTCCTTGCATTTGTCTTTTTTTACTTTCTCCCCCTTTCTAACATCATACCCCTTGTTGATAGTTAAGATGTCCACAATAGTATGCAACATTGTGTGCATAAAGGAAATAGTAGTAGCAATCTTATCAACTTTTGCTTCCAAATCATCCTGCTTAGTAGAAACTATTTTGAGCTTTAACTCCAAGGCATGTTGAGAGGTAGAGACAGAAGTTTACACAGAAGCACTAGTCTTGCTAACAGAGTCTTTAAGATCAGAAATATCATGGTTCAGGCCCTTGGTTAACAGTGTAGTAGCCTTGAGAACAATCTTCATCTCATCAGAGTTTATTTCAGAATCAACCTTGTGAATAAGTTCATGAACATGTGGCCATGAAATATCCTCATTTAAAAATTTTCAAGACATATTCCAAATGGATTGTCTTTAAGAATTGAGACGAGCTTCATGAGATGATTGTCCCTTTGCACAAAAATCCCTTTTGACTCATTCAGCATCCAAAGCTGCTTCAACTTCTCCCTTGAGGGTGTCAACAATCACATAACCAAGATATGCCATCCTCAATCTCTCATGAGCATCATGTGCATTAACAGGCCACTTCTTGGAGCTGAACCTTTGAGTGTATGGAATTGAAAGATCTGTGACTTCTTCATCCTAAAAAATTGGCTCATCAGAGAATGTGTCTTCACCATCAGAGTTTACAGCAAGATCAGAGTTTGGCTTCTTAGAGTTTGTAGATAAACTCTGAGTACCTGCACAAGAAATAGAACAACCTAAATCACTCTATTGTTTTAAAGTAATCTCATTACTTCTCACATCACACATCTCATGACTTTTAATAATCAGAGTTTGCTCACTAGAAGTAACTAACTTCTTTCTCAATTCTAACTCTCCTTTTACCAGATCCAGTGTCTGCCTCTCATTATTAGTTCTGTTTTTCACACATTTTACCTCAGACTTACTAGAAAGGCTCAATTCACTGTGTCCTAAAGAAATAAGAGGTGGCTGAGAAAGGAGATCTGCGGTCACATGAATAGGGGTACCCTTTTCAGGACTATTCATGGTCATCCTAGCAGTAAAAGTTGGAAATATAAAGTCTGAGCTTATACTATCAGATAATAGAAATTCTGAAGAAAAGTCAAAGTTTATACCTTGAACAGATGTAAAATTTGATGGAGTTTTCAAAGACTGTGCAGAAAGAGGTTGCACCAGAATTGCATCAGAGATAGCCAATGGTTGGGCATCAAAGTTTGTAGAATCAGAGTTTGTCTTCTTCTCCATTGCTTGGTCTACAATCACAAGGTTGGGGATTTGTTCTTGTATGACCTGAGTCATATCAGCAGCTGCTTCACCACTTTGAGGTAAAGGTTCTTGTGGGCTTGACTCTGCCAAAGATTGGCCTTCAACATCAGTAACATCAGAATCTTTTTGAAGTGTGTAATTGCCTGCATCCAAACTTTAATTGGATGGTTCTTGTGTGGCCGGGGCCTTAACAACTTCTTCAACCCTTTGAGCTGAAGGTTCTTGTGGATTGTGTTAGTATTGGTGTCCTAGAGACAATACTATTAATGTTTTATTGAAAATAATTAAAGATTATGTTTACTTGATTATTTAATTAGTATTTATTATGTCTTTATTTACTGCGTTATAAATTGAAAGCATAATAAATGTCCTTGGAATATTAATGCGAATTATATATCTTTAAGTATGTGACTTAAAAATGAGATTATGTGAACAATATTATATTCCTAAAATTCCATAGTAGAGTATTATTATTTAAGGACAATAATAATGCAATAAGACTAGCATGTTTGTTGACTGATGACGACATCTCATTGGTCATTGTTAGGTCCAAATGTGTTGTAAAGGGGGGGTGAATACAACTTTTCGATTTTATGAAGCAATAAATACTATGTAATAAATGAACACAATGATTCAAGGAATATATGTCTTATATATAACTTGAAAGGATTGCTACAACATTCATTACAATAGTATAACAGAAGTAAAGAGGGTAGTAAATGATACTAAGCTTTGTGAATATACTCTCTCTCTTTTACAAGTGTTTCTCTCGAATATTGCTCTCTTGTTAAGTTACACAAGTACTTCTATTTATACTACTTTGTAATCTATGACTTGTAGTCTTCAAAAGATAAGATATGAATGGCCCAAAGTTGTCCACGTAAATCTTATCTTGTCTTGAAAGCTTGGAAATCTACCACCAGGATGATGCCATGTGTCATGTTGAAACTGTCCTCTATGTAGAATTTCTACATAGGAAATTCTACTCGGCTCTATCTCGAATTCTAAGTAGAATTTCTACATAGGAATTTTTACTTAGGAATTTCTACATAGGAAATTCGAGATAGCCTCCTTCCTGAGTACTTAGAAAATATTTTCACCTCCAGAATTTCTACATAGGAAATTCGACTTAGGAATTTCTACATAGGAAATTCGACTTAGCTTCCTGCCTTGAGTACTTAGAAAATATTTCCACTTCCAGAATTTCTACTTGGCTCTAAGTAGAAACTTATCCAGAATTTCTAGATAGGAATTTCTACATAGGTTCCCTTGTAAGTACTTAGAGAAATTCTGGGCTTCAACTTAAAACTTCAATGCAACATATTGAACTTGTGATTTCTTCATGTCTTCTATTTTCTTCAACAAGCTCTTGAACATGGATCTCAACTACTGACATAAACTTGCTATCAATGTCCTGACACTTGATGCGATGGTCTGGTTCATAAGTGACTAGTCTTGATAGGGTTCTTGCTTCTGAATAGATTACCATGTTCAATTAGAAATGTGGCTTTCCAATAATTGCTTTCCTTCTTCTTCACTTGAAATCAATTAGTGTTATTGATACTGATAGTTATGATCTTGATTCTTTGAGATACAAATCACTAGGGCATGAACAACTTTGACTTGAACTTCTTCCAATGATTTCTTCTTTGTTTGATCATATTTAACATGTTGAGTTGTATCAATTACTTTGTCTTCATTTGTATTGATTTCTTTGTGATTTCTCGTTCTTGATTGTCTTCGGTTTAAGTATCTTTTCTTCAGTTGAGTTACATAAGTTATAGTGTTACAAGTTTAGACACTCTGCCTTTCAATCTCCACCTATTTGATTGTCTAACAATGACATTCAAATTAAAGAAGGATAACTCAACTAAATAATGAGATGAGAAAAGATAAGTAACATTAATGTCTTGTACATTTTACAATTGAATGAAAACTTGAAAACAATACAAAGAATTTTAGAAACTAAAACATAAGCTAGGCAGAGAATTCAAACCTCGAATTAAAGACCATTGAAATGATCTCTATCACCTGGATTATTTCATACCTTTCAGTCCAACTCATATCACCTTATTGGATCCACTCTGATTCACGGTTACAGTATGGTGAATTAGCCTATCTCGCATACCGTGGTCAGGTGAATTTTTCGCAAGTGAGTTAGAGCAACCAAAAAAATATGAAGTTTTTCCAACTTCAAGTTCCCATCCCTTTGAACTTTAATTCTAATTCCGTTTCCCCTTCCTAACTTCCTTAACAACACTGCGCTCATCTTCTTCTTGTTTTCTGCGCCTTTCTTTCCTTTGCTGTTCTCTTTTGTATACGGGATCGTGTAGCTGTGCCCATCTCGCATTCAGCAAACTTACTGCTTCCATTTCCAGAGGATTCTTGGGTTCTGGATATAGATGTCTGAAAAGCCTTCTTAGTTTATCGACTTCCTGGGTAGTTCTGATCTTTGGAATGTCCTCAAAGTTTTTCATGATGAGCTGAGGCTTCCAATGAGCTTTATCAGCTTTGAACTGACAGTAGATCATTTTAGGGTAGCCCTTGACACGGTTGGTATTGAACCTACTAGCCGCATCTGACTCCATTCTCCTTTTCTCCTTTACTACCTCAGACAAGTACTTTAATAGTCTCTTCTTTTCATCCAAAAACATATCCTCTACTTCTCCCCACTTGAATTCTTCTCTGACTTTGTCTAGAAATGCAGCATCTTGAGTCTGCAGCAGCCATTTCCTACTCATATGCAGGAAGGTTTGATTCTGGTCTGCATCAATGAACACCAAGGCATCAGCTGTATCATCTGTGTAAGAATGAATCCAGTATACACTTTCTCTTCCTGGAACACCAACTGCCTCCCTTATCTCTCCTTATTCTAGGGGTCCTGAAGGAAGAGTCAGAGCCTCATCTACGCTTTTCACAGCCTGTAGAATATCCCATCTTCTTTGCATTAGCTCTGGCTCAATCTTCACGTCATCCAGAGGATTTGGAGCAATGACATCGCATTTCCATATTTCACTGCTCTTCTGGAAGATTATCTTCTCAATGAACTCCACTGATTTTTCTTTAATTTCCGAGGTGAATCCCTTACCCATCATTTGCCTGCAAACAACTTTAAGGGATTCCACCGATAGAGCCATCAAGTCATTTTCTTCCAAACTAACCCTCTTCATCTTTCCATCAATAACCATTCGGACAACGTCTGGATTGGCTGAGAATTCTGGTCCCTTGTCCTCTGCTAGCTGCATTAACTGATCTCTATACAGAATGCTTAGCTCCTCAGCTTGAGAATATTGAATTTTAGTTGCTAGCAAGAACAACTCTGACGCAGATCTTCTCGACATAAACTGATCATCGACATACATGAAAGACATGGGCGCTCCATCAACTAAAGACAAAATGACTTGCCATTCCTTATCCACCGTTTTGTATCCAACACGGACTTTGGAAATCATTCTCTTCAAAGCATTTATATAGTCCACCGTCATTGGATTCTTTATGTTCAAGTTGAAGAACAAGTCATCTGCCTCCTTATTATTAACTCCATTTGCACACGTCCCCATCAGTATCTTTCGTGCATCATCCCATTTCTGTCCAATCCTTCTTTTGTCCAGATCAACTTGAGGATCAGCTAGTCTGGCAAGCTCATGATCATACTGCTTTTCCTTGAGCTCCACTTGCTTCTCAAGAAAAACAGTTTTATCCTGCATCATCTTCATTTTGAAAAATTGAGCTTGTTCCAGAGCTAACTGCTGAGCTTTCAGGGTTTCCTCATCAACAAGAATATCTTCAGCAGACGCCCCAGCACCTCCACCTTGTTCCTCCAAGGATCTCTTAATTGCGTGTGCTAAAGGTATGTCTTCCACATCAGAATCTGAATCAAGTTGTACATGTTCCTGTGGATCACCAAAGTCAGTGAATGGCTCTTCTTGTTCAACCATCACTGCTTTACCCTTTCGCTTCCTTTGAGCCTCCTCATCAGTCACCATTGGATCAACCTTTTCTTCAGTAAGGGGTGACTGTTGTGTCATCTCATTACCTCCTTTCTCCCCCTTAGGTGAGTTATCCTGAACATCACCTTGTTCACCCGATCCACCAGCACTTGAACCAAAACCAGAAGGTCCAGTAGTCGGTCCACCAGCACCACCTGCACCATCAGCATCCGGGGTAGGTTGATTGAATTGGTCATCGAAGCACTCCGGGGGAACTAAATGCCGAACTGCATACATCATTCGACTGACCTCTGTTGCCATTGCATGCAGAACGCTTTCCACACTCCCCATCCTGTCATATAGAGTGCTGCCCAAGACACCACCAGCATGGCCTAGGTCATTGTTAGTGGACTTTTTGTCCACTATATACGTTCCAATTTGGCTTAAATTGATCGCTTGTGCCCAAGTATGTAGTGTCTTTTGATGTGTTTTGTGTCTTTGGTGTGCAGATTGCCGTTCGTAGCAGAATTGTTGAATAAGTGCATAATTTGGTGGTATATGAGCTGGGATTTCAAATGAGGAAGATCAGGATTTGAGTTGAGATCAAGAGAGGGCAAGACGAGTCATTAAAAGAGCAAACGCGCAAGAAAATCAGTTGCTGGACAGAAGCTGCAGGCGCGCCCACGCTCTGTCAAGCGCGCCCGCGCTGCAGCAAGGAAAGTTCAAGGGCGCCCGCCCTTCCTCAAGCGCGCCCGCGCCCCTGTCGAAATCAGAATTTTTATTTTGCAGTTGTTTAGCTTTTAAGGCCCAGTTAGAAGCAGGGCCATGGATATTTGGTTTTTATGTAACCTAGTATAAAAACATCAGGGTTATATTTATTATGGATTATCTAGGTCATTATCAGAACATAAGTAGTAGTACTTTGTGAGCCGTCAAGCTATTTTTCTTTTGTAATTTTCATCACGTGGATTATCGGTTGTTTCTTTTACTCTTGCAATTAATATCAGTCTTTTATGTTTAATTGGTTTTCTACTATGTTTTCAATTGAACCCATGATGTCGGCTAGTCCAATTATGGGCTAAACGCTGTCATGGGGTTTTAATGGATTTTTCTAACGATTCTAGATATTGATTGTCTTTATGCCAAAGTGTGTGATTGTTATGGATATCCTAGTATGGTTAAGCTTATTCGTTGTAAATGCGTCGCGAACATTTATGATTGTTTGTTGAACCCTTGTGAATGCGAAAGTGGATCTAGGGTTTAGAATATGCCATGCTAGCATAGGTTTTTGCATGTTAAGAGCATGTATTAATTTGTGGTGTAATTCTAACCGTCTTGCACTGACTATGTGATTTTAGGGATACTTGTACTTAAGCCATTATGTTTTCAATCTCTATAGACATATAGGGACTAATCGTAGTGGTTGACTATTTGACTTCTATCAATTGTGGATGTTCATTAGGATGGTATGCGTACAACGAAAGTTGGTGTTTATCAGTTTAGAGGGTCTGATCAGTTATCATCACTTTCACATGCTAGGTTGAAAAGGCATAAGATTCTAGATGAGATAGATTATGAAGTTAAAATCCCATGTTTATTCTATATAAGTAATTCGTTAAGTTTTAATTAGTAGTGTAATCAAAACTTCAATTGTTATTTTCTTAGTAGTGAAACTTAATCATACTCTGGTGTATAAGTAAACTAACGTAAGCAAGTCGAGTCTCTGTGGGAACGAATCCTACTTATTATTGTATTACTTGTGACCACGTTCTCTTGCGTGAATAAAGTGTGAACAAGTTTTTGGCGCCGCTACCGGGGACTCGGTTCATTGTTTTGTTTAGTTAATGTGCTTATCATCAGTGGTCGTTAGATATCACTGACTGAGATTTGTTACTAATCGTTCTTGTTTGTTACGTGAATTCAGGTAATTGATCGTGTATGCGTACTCGTTCTCAATCGAGTAAGGAAAAACTAGAAGAACACTTAGACGAAGAAGAGGGAATTGCAGTTCCAGAAATTGAACCAGAAATAGTAATGGGGGATCCAGTGAAAGCTCTTAAGGATTACTCTCAACCGAAGATCAATGACATTCAGTCAAGCATTGTTAGGCCGGCTATTGCAGCTAATAATTTCGAAATCAAGCCGGGTACAATTCAAATGGTTCAGAATTCTGTGTAGTTTGGGGGTTCACCTGCTGAGGACCCTAATATGCATATCAGAGACTTCATCGAGATCTGTGATACCTTTAAAACCAACGGGGTTTCTGAAGATGCTATAAAACTGAGGCTGTTCCCATTCTCTCTACGAGACAAGGCAAAGAGCTGGTTGCATTCGCTGCCAGCAGGTTCTATAACTACTTGGAAGGATCTCGAACAAAAGTTTCTGACTAAATTCTTTCCTATGGCTAAGACGGCAGCCATGAGGAATGCTCTTACACAGTTCAATCAACATTCTGGAGAAACGTTGTGTGAAGCTTGAGAAAGGTATAAAGAGATGCTTCGAAAGTGTCCCCATCATGGGATGCCAGATTGGATGGTCATTAACGGTTTCTATAATGGATTGAATCATTCACGACCTATGCTTGATGCAGCATCTGGAGGAGCTCTTTGGGCCAAGAGCTATGAAGAAGCTTATGACTTGATTGAAATGATGGCTGCCAACGAGTATCAGAATCCTACTCAGCGATTGCCGCAGAGTAAAACTGCAGGTGTTTTTGAAGTGGACGCTGCCACGGCTATAACAGCTCAACTACAGGCTTTATCTATAAAGGTGGACGCATTATCCAAGGCAGGAATTCAGCAAGTCGCTATGGTTTATGATCTGTGTGCAGGTGCTCATGATACAACTCAGTGTGCTATTTCTAGCGATTCAGCGTACTTTGTCGTCAACTTTCAGAAGCCTACACAACCGGCACCTAATACATATCACCCCAACAACAGGAATCATCCTAACTTCAGTTGGAGCAACAATCAGAATGCCATGCCGCAACCATCGCAGGGTCAACAATTCGGAACAAGGCCTTTCAACAATTCTGTTCCTCAACAATCTTATGCACCAAGACAATCATACAACCCTCCTGGTTTCCATCAACAACCTCAAGGAGGACAAGGGCATTCAAA
Organism: Oenanthe sinensis; assembly: GCA_028671895.1. Classification (NCBI taxonomy): domain Eukaryota; kingdom Viridiplantae; phylum Streptophyta; class Magnoliopsida; order Apiales; family Apiaceae; genus Oenanthe; species Oenanthe sinensis. Next base: position 26,534,197 of record CM053799.1, on the reverse strand, counting down.
TGAAAAGTCAGAGATGGAGGAACTGAGAATGATGTATAAGAGTCAAGCTGTGACTCTGAAAACATTGGAAAATCAAATTGGTCAACTAGCAAATGCTCTTCTAAACAGACCTCAAGGACAATTACCAAGTGACACAGAGGCGAACCCAGGCAAGAAAGAAAGCAAGGAACAAATACACGCTATTACGTTGCGTTCTGGAAGGGTTACGAACAATCAGGAGGTCGAAATTCCACAAAACGAAGAACGTCAGCATTCTGGGTAGGAGGTGTAGGGCGGGCGCGCTTCCTCATGCGCGGGCGCGCCTCACCTTACTGCTGGAAGGGGATTTTCTGCAGAAAAAGATACGCAGGAGGAGCCGATTAAGAAAAAAATGAATGATTCAGAGGAGAAAAGCAGTTCAGAGAAAGACAGTGATCACAAGGAAATATTTCCTCCACCATCATTCCCTAAAAGGCTTCAGAAGCAGAAATCGGATAAACAGTTTGCTAAATTCTTGGAAGTTTTTAAGAAACTACACATCAACTTACCTTTTGCTGAAGCGCTGGAACAAATGCCAAGCTACGCCAAATTCATGAAAGGCATTCTATCTAGGAAACTGAAGCTAGAAGAGTTAAACACTGTTGCCTTGACGGAAGAGTGTAGTGCAGTATTGCAGCAGAAGTTACCACTAAAGTTGAAGGATCCTGGTAGTTTCACTATACCATGCATAATTGGGAATTTGTCGTTCGACAAATGTTTGTGCGATTTGGGAGCGAGCATCAACCTCATGCGATACTCTATATTCTTACAACTTGGTCTTCCTGAGCCAAAGCCGACTAACATGTCACTGCAGTTGGCGGATCGTTCAATCACTTATCCGCGAGGAATTGTCGAAGATGTTTTGGTGAAAGTCGACAAACTAATCTTTCCAGCAGATTTTGTCATCCTTGATTTTGAAGAAGACAAGAAAATCCCTATCATTCTTGGTAGACCATTCTTGGCAACGGGAAAGACATTGATTGACGTACAGAAGGGAGAACTCACCATGAGAGTGCACGATCAGAATGTCACATTCAATGTGTTCAAAGAAATGCAATTTCCAACAGAAAAAGATCAATGCTTTAAAGTAGATGTAGTGGAATCTGTTGTGCAAGTAAAAATTGAACACATGCTTATGAATGATACACTGGAAAAGGCTTTAAGTGGGGACTTTACAATTGAAGAGGATGAGGTTGAAGAACAGGTACAGTCTCTGAATGCTTCTCTTTGGCAACAAAAGTTTGAGAAACCATAATCGTTGGGTTTATCTGAATTGAGAGAATCACATCAGCGGTTGAAACCATCTATCGAGGAAGCACCGAAGCTGGAGCTCAAACCATTGCCTGATCACTTAAGGTATGCTTCTCTTGGGGAATCATCTACTTTACCTGTGATTATTCCTGCTAACCTTACAGTGCCTGAAGAAGAAAAGCTGTTAAGGGTTCTCAGGGAATTCAAATCAGCCATTGGTTGGACTATTACAGACATTAAAGGAATCAGCCCTGCCTATTGCCAGCATAAGATTCCGCTGGAAGAAGGAAGTAAGCCAATAGTGGAACATCAGAGAAGGCTTAATCCACTCATGAAGGAAGTAGTAAAGAAGGAAATTATCAAGTGGTTGGATGCAGGGATTATCTATCCTATTTCTGACAGTGCTTGGGTGAGTCTAGTTCAATGTGTGCCAAAGAAAGGAGGCATGACGGTGGTAACTAACGAAAAGAACGAGCTCATTCCTACGCAGACAGTCACTGGTTGAAGAATCTGCATGGATTACAGGAAGCTGAACAAAGCTACTAGGAAGGATCACTTCCCTCTTCCTTTCATTGATCAAATGCTAGACCGACTTGCCGGCCATGAGTACTATTGCCTTCTGGATGGATATTTGGGTTACAATCAGATCTGCATTGCTCCAGAGGTTCAGGATAAGACAACATTTACATGTCCGTTTGGTACCTTCGCTTTTCGAAGGGTTTCTTTTGGGTTATGTGGTGCACCTGGCACTTTTCAGAGGTGTATGATGGCAATTTTTTCAGACATGATTGGTAAGACAGTGGAAGTCTTCATGGATGATTTTTCAGTATTTGGGTTTTCTTTTGACGAATGTCTACACAATCTTAGCATGGTTCTGAAAAGATGCGTGGAGACTAATCTGGTCCTCAACTGGGAGAAGTGCCATTCCATGGTACAAGAGGGAACTATTCTTGGACACAAGGTGTCACGTCGAGGCCTGGAAGTGGATAAAGCAAAAATAGAGACAATTGAAAATCTGCCACCGCCCAATTCAGTGAGAGGAATTCGTAGTTTCCTCGGTCACGCAGGTTTTTACAGAAGATTCATCAAGGATTTCTCCAAAATTTCCAAACCTTTGTGTAAGTTATTGGAGAAGGATATTCCCTTCAAATTCGATGATGATTGTATGACAGCTTTTGAGACATTGAAGACGAAGTTGATTTCAGCACCTGTGATCATCGCCCCAGATTGGAATGAACCTTTTGCTATGATGTGTGATGCTAGCGATTTTGCAGTAGGGGCTGTTCTTGGCCAAAAGAAATATAAGATTTTTCATGTTATCTACTATGCAAGCAAGACACTCAATGATACGCAATTGAATTACACAACCACGGAGAAGGAGCTGTTAGCCATTGTATATGGCTTTGAAAAATTCAGATCATACTTGCTTGGTACGAAAGTGACGGTGTATACTGACCACGCAGCTATTAGATATCTACTCTCCAAGAAGGATTCTAAACCCCGCTTGATTCGATGGGTTCTTCTACTACAAGAATTCGATGTTGAGATCAAAGATAGAAAAGAGACAGAAAATCAAGTAGCTGATCACCTCTCACGATTGGAAGATCTTGGTAAATCATCTCAAGACAGTACCCTCATCAATGAATCATTTCCATATGAACAGCTGTTTGGCATACAAGAAGAAGAACCATGGTATGCTGATATTGTGAATTATCTGGTAAGTCAAATTGTTCCACCTGAGTTGTCGCCAGCTCAAAGGAAGAAATTTATGCACGACGTCAAGTGGTTTCGTTGGGACGAGCCATATCTGTTTAAACAAGGGGCTGACCAGGTTATCAGGAGGTGTGTACCATATAGTGAGACATACAATATTCTGAGGGATTATCATGCCACGGCTTATGGAGGCCATTATGGAGGTGAAAAGACAGCGACTCGTATTCTGCAGGCAGGATTTTATTGGCCATCACTCTTCAAGGATGCTCATCAGTTTGTAACCAGGTGTGATCGTTGCCAGCGAGTAGGCAACATTTCGAAAAGGGATGAGATGCCCCTTACTGTAATGCTAGAGGTAGAAATTTTTGATGTGTGGGGGATCGACTTCATGGGCCCAATCATTTCATCTTGCACTAACCAATACATCTTGCTAGCTGTGGATTACGTCTCCAAATGGGTTGAGGTCAAAGCACTGCCAACTAATGATGCCAATGTAGTGCTCAACTTCCTTCACAAGAACATTTTCACCAGATTTGGGACTCCAAGGGTCATTATCAGTGATGAGGGTTCTTACTTTTGCAATCGGAAGTTCACTAATCTGATGGCAAGATTCAACATCAACCATCGGGTGGGGACAACATACCACCCTCAAACCAATGGCCAAGCTGAAGTATCAAACCGTGAGATCAAACGCATTCTGGAAAAAGTGGTAAGTCCTTCTCGTAAAGATTGGTCTTTAAAACTGGATGAAGCTGTGTGGGCTTACCGAACTGCGTTCAAAACACCTTTGGGTATGTCACCATATCAACTTGTCTATGGAAAGGCTTGTCATCTGCCGGCAGAACTGGAACACAAGGCTTATTGGGCATTGCAGAAGCTGAATTTTGATTGTAAAGCCACAGGGGAAAAGAGGATGGTGCAAATCAATGAAATGGATGAGTTTCGTCTACAAGCTTATGAGAATAACAAGCTCTACAAGGAAAAAGTGAAAATGTGGCATGATCGTCGGTTGACAACAAAGGTATTGGTTCCTGGTCAATTAGTTTTATTATTTAACTCTCGTCTGCGATTGTTTCCAGGAAAACTCAAGTCAAGGTGGTCAGGACCCTTTGTTGTGAAGACTGTGTTTCCACACGGCGCTGTGGAGATTTATGAAAAGACCCCAGATCAAGCGTTTAAAGTCAATGGTCAGAGATTGAAGCCTTATTTGGGAGAACAAGTACATCGCGAAGCTGAAGTCGCGATTCTGTCTACCTCGGATTGAGGACTTGAAGTAACGTCCGGCTAAATGACGTTAACGACAGCGCTCGTGGGAGGCAACCTACGGCTTGAATGGTAATTTTTATTCTTATAAATAAAAGAAAAAAAAAAGCAAAAACACCAAAAAAATGAAAAAATCAGAAAACTGGACAGAAGCACCAGGGGCGGGCGCGCTCCTAGAGGCGCGGGCGCGCTCCTAGAGGCGCGGGCGCGCCTGGGCGCGGTTCCAGAAAAAAAAATAGTAAAAAAAAATCAGAAAAATGAAAAATGAAGAATTTTTTTATCTTTTTATTAGTTTTTAGCCCAACCCAGCCCACTCTCACTTGTTTATAAAGGCTTTGACATACCTTAACCCTAGCAACTTACTTACTTCACTTCTTGCATTCTCACATATACACACAACTATACACGCACCACATCTCATCTCTTCACACATCTACACTCCACCAATGGCACCCAAGAGATCTAGGCGCTCAGGGACATCAAGTTCTTCTTCGAGTGGGGGAGTTGTGCCCCAATTCAATTCACCAGAGGCCCAACTTGAGTTTACACGCTTGATGACCAAATCTGTGGTCAAGGAAAGGGGCTTTATTCCGGGTGTTCTTGATGGGTCTCTACTCGCGATGATTAGTGAGCGCGGTTGGGAGACCGTGTGTGAGGCTGCGGAGGCGATACCATTGAGTATCGTTAGGGAGTTCTATGCTAATGCCAAGCAAGAGAAGAATGAGTATTCTGCAGTTCGAGGGTATGTAGTGGATTATACTCCTGCCGCTATCACTAGGGTTTTAAATTTACCTGCACCGCAGGAGGGAGTGGAAGATTTTGGGTTGAAGACCCGTGGGTAGGTTGACCTTGAGGCCATTCTGCGGGATATGTCAGTTCCCGGCACTACTTGGAAGCGCCGGGCGGGCTCTACTGAGCCGGTTACCTTCTCCGCCATGGCATTGAACCCGTATGCTAAGGCCTGGAACCTGTTTCTGTGTGCTAACATTGTGCCATCGTCGCACACTCATGAGGTGATCGTGGATCGGGCTATTTTGTTGTGGGGGATTCTCAGCGGGAGATACATCGACCTAGGCTCCCTTATCCACAGGCACATGATCCGATTTTTGCATGGCAGTACCACTGGAGCGATTCCGTATGGCTCAGTGGTTGTTCGTCTGTGTGTTGATGTGGGTATTCACTGGCCGGCGGAGGAACAGTTGTAACTTCCTGCGAGTGCCATTGACACGGCGGCGATAGCTCAACTACCTGAATGGGACGGTGGTGTACCGCATCCCAGAGGCTTAGGGTATATTGTGGGCGGTGACGTTCCACCTAGACAGCAGAGGGGGGCTAGGGCTGGATCTTCTAGGGCACCGCCAGCTGTGGCTAGTACTGGTATGGGTGAGGCTCATTTTCGGAGGTTGGCACGGCGATTGGACGCAGTTGATGATAGGCAGAGCCGGTTTGCTGCTGACCTGACTCAGGCTCTCGGTGCAGCCTTTCTGGCTACTGGTGTACAGGTAGATTGGCCTGTTTATGGAGCTGGCACCGTGTATCCACCACCGGATTCACCCGAGGAGGGTGACTCTGCGGACGATTGAGGTATATCTGCGCACTTTCTTTGTTTCTTGCCTTCAATGGGGACATTGATTATTTTAAGTTTGGGGGTGGGAAATGGAGATTGTAGTTAGATGAATATAGGGCATGTAGTGGTAGTATTTTTCATGTATTTGGTTTTAATTGCCATATAGAGCATTTTGTTTGCAATTCTTGTTTTGTTTACCATGTGAGTCCATTTTAGTTACATTTCATAGCATGCATATTTCATGATCCCTTAGGACGAGCTAATTCTGATTGTTAGGACGATGTCGAATTGAGTGTGGTATTGATGAGCAGAGGGTTGATTTACAGTCCCTATGAAATTGAATTGCATGTTTCAGAAGCACTTTCTTTACACAGTCTCATCGGTTGCTTTTGGGCTAGGTTGAGTCATGCCTGTTTAGTTGTTTTAGATTTAATCGCATGTTTATATCTAGAATGTTTGTTATTCCCTTGATAATGTAAGAATGCCAAAGTATAAGTCTGGGGGTGGCAGGGATTCATGCTAATTGTTAATGATTGTCAAGTATGGCTAGGCGTCAAATGGCTAGTAGCCGGCTCATATTTTTATGAGTAGTCTAGGGTTGGAATTGAGAATTCTCATTCCAGATTCTGTCAAAAAGAAAAAAAAAGAAAAAAAGAAAAAAAATTGTCATGTGAATAATTGAGGCAAAATTAACTAGGGTGAGCTCTTTAATACTCGGGCAATTAAGTTCAATGGGGACTTTGTGCCTAGTGACCTAAGGCTTTTTATAGTCTGGGATCCACTAACCTAACGCTCGCTACATGGGTATTATTGTATAAGCCTTTAGGGGTCTCATCCATTGCACGGTTAAATAAGCCTATGTATTGCGTTATGTGTCGTAGTGGTGGTTTAGCAATAAAGTGTGATTCCCTGTCTAACTCAAATGAATGACGGAGGTGTTTGTATGTTATGGAGTGTTTACCACTCATTCTGTTTATAAGCAGGTGATTGTCTTGGCGAAAAATAGGTATGATTTTGATCTAGTGTCAGAGTATATTGGATGAGCATAGCACACACCCACGTTTCTGTTCATGTAGTACTGGTATACGGGGGCTTGGTCGAGCTCTGTTTGGATGTATTGCATCTCTTTGAGGCTTGGCTTGTCGATTGGTTTTGGTGAGTTCGAGGGGGTCCTTGCATTTTCATAGTAGTTGCATCCATGCATTGCATTGTCTTAGATTGTTTAGAGTCTGTTTATGCTTGGGGACAAGCATCGGTTTAAGTTTGGGGGTGTGTTAGTGGACTTTTTGTCCACTATATACGTTCCAATTTGGCTTAAATTGATCGTTTGTGCCCAAGTATGTAGTGTCTTTTGATGTGTTTTGTGTCTTTGGTGTGCAGATTGCCGTTCGTAGCAGAATTGTTGAATAAGTGCATAATTTGGTGGTATATGAGCTGGGATTTCAAATGAGGAAGATCAGGACTTGAGTTGAGATCAAGAGAGGGCAAGACGAGTCATTAAAAGAGCAAACGCGCAAGAAAATCAGTTGCTGGACAGAAGCTGCAGGCGCGCCCACGCTCTGTCAAGCGCGCCCGCGCTGCAGCAAGGAAAGTTCAAGGGCGCCCGCCCTTCCTCAAGCGCGCCCGCGCCCCTGTCGAAATCAGAATTTTTATTTTGCAGTTGTTTAGCTTTTAAGGCCCAGTTAGAAGCAGGCCCATGGATATTTGGTTTTTATGTAACCTAGTATAAAAACATCAGGGTTATATTTATTATGGATTATCTAGGTCATTATCAGAACATAAGTAGTAGTACTTTGTGAGCCGTCAAGCTATTTTTCTTTTGTAATTTTCTTCACGTGGATTATCGGTTGTTTCTTTTACTCTTGCAATTAATATCAGTCTTTTATGTTTAATTGGTTTTCTACTATGTTTTCAATTGAACCCATGATGTCGGCTAGTCCAATTATGGGCTAAACGCTGTCATGGGGTTTTAATGGATTTTTCTAACGATTCTAGATATTGATTGTCTTTATGCCAAAGTGTGTGATTGTTATGGATATCCTAGTATGGTTAAGCTTATTCATTGTAAATGCGTCGTGAACATTTATGATTGTTTGTTGAACCCTTGTGAATGCGAAAGTGGATCTAGGGTTTAGAATATGCCATGCTAGCATAGGTTTTTGCATGTTAAGAGCATGTATTAATTTGTGGTGTAATTCTAACCGTCTTGCACTGACTATGTGATTTTAGGGATACTTGTACTTAAGCCATTATGTTTTCAATCTCTATAGACATATAGGGACTAATCGTAGTGGTTGACTATTTGACTTCTATCAATTGTGGATGTTCATTAGGATGGTATGCGTACAACGAAAGTTGGTGTTTATCAGTTTAGAGGGTCTGATCAGTTATCATCACTTTCACATGCTAGGTTGAAAAGTCATAAGATTCTAGATGAGATAGATTATGAAGTTAAAATCCCATGTTTATTCTATATAAGTAATTCGTTAAGTTTTAATTAGTAGTGTAATCAAAACTTCAATTGTTATTTTCTTAGCAGTGAAATTTAATCATACTCTGGTGTATAAGTAAACTAACGTAAGCAAGTCGAGTCTCTGTGGGAACGAATCCTACTTATTATTGTATTACTTGTGACCACGTTCTCTTGCGTGAATAAAGTGTGAACAGTCATTGACTTTGTTCGTCATATCTTTTAAAGCTTCAGCCTGACCTGCCATTCGTGCTGCGTAGTCATCAAGAGCTCTCTTGTGATCTCCAACATTAATCCCGAACTGCCCCATAGACTGTCCAAACTACTTTATCTGATTTTCCACTGCTGACATACGCGTATCAAGATTTGCAAGTACCAGGGACTGTGTTTGGCTTAGGTTTTCTCGCTCTAAAAATCGTTCTATTTGTGTTTGTCGCTCAATGTCAGGCCTTAAAAATGAAGGTCCCTCACTCCCTAAACGCTCACACTCACTCCCTGTCTCACGCTCGTGTATGTCTTCAATAATATAGCTCAGATTCATAGCAGTACCTGTAGAAACTGGATAAGAAAAATTAGGAGCAATTATGGGATCTATGAATTCTGTTTTATCCTGAGGTGGAATCTCAGGCTGAGAGGCTGCAGAATGTTCATGTACAACAGGAGAACTGATCCTCCCTGCTGCATCAGAATGTACCTGTGAAGGTACTTTTGAAGCACTTAAAACTTCCGGCCTATCTGAAGCAACAGTCACTTCAGGAGGCACTGAATCCTCACCAATCATCCTAGGTGTTGAAAGTGTAAAGGGAGAACCACTCTCGTGAGGTGGAGTGGTTGTGTGAGACACTCTAGGGTTTGACTGGGTTGTTAAAGTAGCAGCTTGTGAAATTTTGGCTCGCTTCCTTAAAACTGGCTGCACTTCTGGGTCACTCTCATCAGAACTCTCACCTAATTCTAGAGTTGTCGGCCTTTTAACTCCCGTTAACAGGGGTGATAGAGAAGAAGTCTGGGATTTAGACGCAGAAATGTGGCTATCACCCTGGGATAGATCCTGCGGGCTAGCAGAATCTTGGGCCACGGAATCAGAATTAGAGGAAGAAGGAGTGTTAGGTTCAACGAAAGTACCTCCTTCATTACCTGGTCCAGCAAAGGGATCAGAATCAACATGTGTTGCCTTTGGAGACGGTGGCTGTTCCTTTTGCCCTGCCGTGAAGTGACTGAGAGATTGGCCCTCATCTTGATCATCATCAATATGCTCGTCAGGAATCCCTTGAAATGCGTCATTATGGGCAGATGGATTCTGAGCATGTGATGAGATTTGAGAAGTCCCCGCAATAGTAGTTACACCTGCATCATAAGAAAGCCACACTTGAATGTTCTCAGGAATAGACATAGGTTTACCCTGATGTTTATCCTGGTTAGCAATAGTTGTTAGTGACTTAGTGCCCATGCCTAGAGGTGCAGAGGTGGAACTTCGAACAAATGCCTGCCTAAGAGATAAAGCATTAGATGGTACAATATGATTAATAAGCATTTGTAAGAAACGAGGATACCAGCAGACAACATCATTAGTTGTAATGTCCCTGCTGGCAAGTGATCCCATTGTAGCCACTAATTCTGAAAGAACAAGCCTTCCATAATTAATGTTTAGTTCTTTGGCCAGGGAAACACCAAAAATTTGCATGGGAATGGAAATTTGATGAAAATCTCTTTCTCGTGCCCGAAAGCATCTAGTAATGGCCTCGAAAAAGTAATTCCATTCCACATGAAAAAATTGTTTTTGAATATTTGAAGCAGATAGTCGTCCAGGGGGAGGATAACATCCAATTTCTTCAAAAAATTTCTGGCGCTCAGCCGCTGTAGGTTCAGGGTCATAAGAATCCTTGACTGGGAAACCAAGAACTCTATTAAAAATAGCCTCTATAACCTCAAAATTTTGACCCTCCAAGGTAAAAGTAAAACCGTAGGGGGTCGATTTACTCCCAAAAGTAATTGCACTAGTCCATAACTGCTGCAAAGCATCATGGACCAGTGTAGGTTTTGCCGTAAATGCAGTACTAGCTTTGGAGTACAAATTAAGAAATCGTACCCAAAACTTGAACCGCGGGAGTTGATCACCAATTTCTGTAGGAATTTTGTAAAAATTATGTTTAGCAAGAGAAAATTGGTGAGACATATTTTGGCTGATTTAAAAAAAATGTTTTAATCCCTTTTAATTTAGAAAATAACTGTGATGTTGTAATGAGAATTAAACTGTGGAATTTAAACAGTTATCAACAACAAACTACTGTGAAAACAAGATCTGCAGTGATAATATGTATGTGAGAAGTGTGTGTATATCGTGTGTATGTATGTATATGAATCTGTGAAGATGAACAGTCACGTTGTTACACACAAAACTACGCACAATATAAACGTATAAACGTGATGCAGACAGTAAAATCAAGAAAAAAATGGGCAGTAGTTCGTTATATGTAAGAGATTAAACGACAAAGATGAACAGTCGTGGGAGGGAGGGTGGGCTGCTGTAAAAAACTAGGTTTGAAAGAATTGGGTAAAAGTGAAAGTAAAACCGGGTTAGTGTTGTATATATAGGCAATAGAGTGAAATGACAAAAATATCCCTGTGAAAATGAAAAAAAACTTAAGTACACACTGGGAAATCTAAGTCAAACTCTATGTCGAACTTCTAAGTCGAACTTCTATGTCGAACTCTATCTCGAACATCAAGTCGAAATTCGAGATAAGTTTCGACATAGAGGCTAACTCGAATTAAATTTACTTGAACAATTTTAAACAGCATTAAACCTCAGGGAAAACCCATCTCGAACTTCAAGTCGAATTTCGAGATAAGTTTCGAGATAGACTGTAAGTCGAACTTCAAGTCGAATTTCGAGATAAGTTTCGAGATAGACTGTAAGTCGAACTTCAAGTCGAATTTCGAGATGAATTTCGAGATAGACTGTAACTCGAACTTCAAGTCGAATTTCGAGATGAATTTCGAGATAGACTCTAAGTCGAACTTCAAGTCAAATTGCGAGATGAATTTCGAGATAGACTGTAACTCGAACTTCAAGTCGAATTTCGAGATGAATTTCGAGATAGACACTAAGTCGAACTTCAAGTCGAATTTCGAGATAGACTCTAAGTCGAACTTCAAGTCGAATTTCGAGATGAATTTCGAGATAGACTGTAACTCGAACTTCAAGTCGAATTTCGAGATAATGTTCGAGATAGACACTAAGTCGAAAAATTTACCAGACTTAGAATTTTCAAAACTTCACTCCTAGAAGCTCAAAGTCGAAATTCAAGTCGAATTTCGAGATAGACTCTATCTCGAAATTTTGAAGGTACTTAGTAAAATTTGGCAATTTTTCTGGAAAAACAATAATTAAATTTTGCCAAATTAAAATAAGTACCAATTCAAGGATTTTTTAGTCAAAACCATTAAGAGAAACATTCCTTGACAATTCTAAGCCTTCTCATGGCATAAAAATTACATGTAAAACATAGAAAAATTCATCTAAAAATCATGGAAAATCTAGAAATTCATGAATTTAACTCCCCCTATGTTCATGCAATTTAATGAGCATAAATTTAAAGTTTTTTTTTAAAAAAAAATTCAATAAATGCACAGTGAATTTATGAAAAATAACACAACATACACCATATAATAATCATTAATTAAACATCTTAAAGTCTAAGTTCATAATGATTAAATAGCATGCAGAAGTGATATTTTGTGCAATTTTAAAGATTATTTACATATGTTTTCCACTAGGCATGTAACAAGAAAAACAAACATATGTAAATGATCAAAACTTGGATATTACAGATAGGAGGATTTACTAACTTGTGTTAAGCATCCCCAATTCACCAACCAACCTATTGAATGTTACTTCATCAAGAGGCTTGGTGAATATATCTGCAATTTGTTGCATTGTGGGTACAAAATGTAACTCCACAGTCCCCTCCTCGACATGTTCCCTGATGAAATGATACCTGATGTCTATGTGCTTGGTTCTGGAGTGATCTACAGGATTGTTGGTCATGGCAATGGCACTAGTGTTGTCACACATGATTGGAATCTTTTTATGTTCCATGCCATAATCTTTCAATTGGTTCCTCATCCATAGTATTTGAGTTACACAGCTTCCAGCAGCAATGTACTCAGCTTCAGCAGTAGAAGTAGATACTGTATGTTGTTTTTTACTTTGCCAGGACACCAATCTTCTGCCTAGGAATTGGCAAGCACCAAATGTGCTTTTCCTATCTATCCTGCAACCTGCATAGTCTGAATCCGAGTAGCCTATTAGATTAAAACCTGTATCTCTTGGGTACCAAATCCCTAGATTTTGTGTGCCCTTGAGATACCTAAAGATTCGTTTGACGGCTATGAGATGTGATTCTCTAGGATCCGTTTGGAACCTTGCACACAAACAAGTTGTGAACATGATATCGGGTCTACTTGCAGTTAAATAGAGAAGTGAGCCAATCATACCTCGATAGCTTGTGATGTCTACTGGTTTACCTGATTTGTCTTCATCAAGTTTCGTGGTTGTTGCCATTGGAGTCTTAGCTGCTGATGCTTCTTCTAGATTGTACTTCTTGAGTAAATCTTTGATGTACTTGGATTGACAGATAAAGATTCCATCTTTTCTCTGACTGATATGTAATCCAAGGAAGAAAGACAGCTCCCCCATCATGCTCATCTCATACTTATCCTGCATTAACTTGGCAAATTTCTCGCACAAGCGCTCATTAAATGACCCAAAAATAATATCGTCCACATATACTTGAACAAGTATTAAATCACCCTTTACGTTTTTATAGAACAATGTTTTATCAATTACTCCCCTAATAAAACCACTTTCAATTAAAAACAAGGATAGGGTTTCATACCATCGTCTTGGGGATTGTCTGAGGCCATAGACAGCTTTGAAGAGAAGATACACAAAATCTTCAAGTTCTGGATCAATAAAGCCAGGTGGCTGTTCCAGATACACTTCTTCTTCTAACTCTCCATTCAGGAAGGCACTTTTCACATCCATTTGAAAAACCTTGAAGTTCATGTGTGCTGCAAAGGCCAAGAACATCCTGACTGCCTCAAGTCTTGCAATTGGAGCGTAGGTTTCATCATAATCTATTCCCTCTCGTTGAGAGTAACCTTTCGCTACCAAACGAGCCTTGTTTCGAGTTACAAGTCCATTTTCATCCAGTTTATTTCTGTATACCCACTTAGTTCCAATTACTGATCTGTTCTTCGGTCGGGGGTACCAGCTTTCAAACTTTCTGCCTTTCAAACTAATTGAGCTCCTCTTGCATTGCAATCACCCAATCAGCATCACCAAGAGCTTCTTCTATTTCTTTAGGTTCCAGTTTGGATAAGAACCCAGAGTACAAGCAGATATTAGCCATGTCAGCTCTTGTAGATCTTCTAGTAGTCACACCAGCATCTGGATCACCAATAATTAATTCAAACGGATGGTCTCTACTCCATACCCGTTCTCTTGGTAATTGTCTTGATGATTCAGCTTGACTTTCTGAATTGTTGTGCTGACTACTGGTGTTGTTTCTACTAACTCCCCCTGAGTTAGTACCAGCTCCTACAGAACTAGTGTCATTTCTCCTCGAGTCTTGATCACCTGTTCTTGAGCTGCAATTTACTTCCCCTGAGTTGTTGCCAGAACGTGCGGAAGAAGTTTCTTCTGGTCTCGTAGAATTCGATTGTCCACTAGACTCAGGTATAGCTTCACGAACACTTGGTATATTTGAAGGAACAACCAACTTAGGTTCATCCTCAATTTCATCCAAGTCCAGATTCTGAAATTTTAGGGACTCAGGTTCACCATTATCTTTAGAAATTGATGGGAGTTTGGTATCGTCAAATCTGACATTGTAGCTTTCAATCACTTTCCGATCATTCACTAAGAATACCCGATAAGCTGCCACCGTATTTGTAGAATAACCAACAAATATCCCTTCACGAGCTTTTGCTTCAAATTTGCCTAGATTTGCATCGTCTATAAGTACATAGCATTTAGCTCCAAATACATGAAAGTACTTGATTGTTGGTCTTCTGTTATTCATAAGTTCACATGGTGTCTTTTCTTTATCTTTTATAATCAGGGTTCTATTCTGAGTGTAACACACTGTACTCACTGCTTCAGCCCAAAAGTATAGAGGAAGTTTCGATTCATACAACAAAGTTCTTGCTGCCTCAACCAATGTTCTGTTCTTCCTTTCAACCACTCCATTCTGCCGTGGAGTTCTCGGGGCTGAGTACTGATGACGTATTCCTTTAGAAATACAGAAATCATTCAGTATTGCATTTTTAAATTCTGTGTCGTTGTCTGATCTAATCGTCTTCACAGTAAGTGTTGAAACATTCTAAATCTCAGTGATGTGATCAATGATTTGGAAAGGTACTTCGTCTTTTGTCATTACAAACAATACCCATGTATACTTGGAGAAGTCATCCACGATTACCAGTGCATATCTTTTCCTAGACAAAGATAGGACATTCACTGGGCCAAATAAATCCATATGAAGGAGTTGCAGAGGCTCAGTGACACTAGAAATTTCTTTACTTTTATGTGATGCTCGCTTTGACTTTCCCATTTCACAGGCTTCACAGAGTCCTTTAGGAGCAAACTCCATTTGGGGTAGATCTTTCACCAATTCTCGCCTTGCGAGAGCATTCATCGTTTTGATGTTTAAGTGAGACAGCTTCTTATGCCATAGCCAGCTTTCATCATCTGACGCTTTGCTGTAGAAACAGGTCACTTCATCCTGGTTTGCCGAATCCATATCAGCAACGAACAGATCTGCCTTTCGAACTCCTCTTAAAGCCAACGAACCTTCCTTCATGTGAGTGATTGATACACCTTTCTTGTTGAAGATTACTTCGAATCCTTTGTCATAAAATTGACTGATACTCAACAGATTGTGTTTTAATCCCTCAACATAGGAAACATCTTCAATGATGACATTACCAGATTTCAATTTGCCATATCTCTTAGTCACACCCATGCTGTCATCTCCAAAGGTAACATAAGGGCTAGCCTTCATAATCAACTCTGTAAGCAGGGACTTGTTTCCTGTCATATGCCTCGATGCTCCACTGTCTAGCACCCATATAACTTTGTTTCTGTTCCGCTTAATGCCCTGCAATGACAGATTGATTAGTTGTTCTTCGGAACCCATGTTTGATTGGGCCCGGCTTTTCTATAAGATCGAAGATTATCAGATTTAACAACAGGAGATGCACCCTTTTTAACATTACTAGAGCTTTCGACTTTGTCTTTTCCTTTTTCAGACTTGACAGATTTATCAGTCTTAGGAGAAGGCGTGTCACTCCTAACTTTAGGAGGACTGGCAGTCTTAGCTCTTACATGCTTCTTTTTGACATTAGAACTAGCAGAAGAATTTTGACATGATTGGCTAGTTGCATTCATCAAGTTCACAAAAGTTTGCATGACGTTAAAAGTGCATGGCATACAATTAGGTTGACCACATTGTGCATGATTCATATGCATGTTATTCATAGTGTGTGGTACAGGCATGACATGTGCAACATGAATATTCATGTTAGATTTGCATGCATAAGAAAGATGTTCAGTAGATTTACAGTGATAACACTCTTTCTTTACACGTTCTGCCTTAACCTCTTTTATGCCTTTTTCCTTTTTACTCTGTTGTTTAACAGCCTTAGCTCCTAATCCTTGTCTAGATTCTTTTCTAGGGGATTTGATTTTAACTGATTTAACAGGAGTTACAGGTTGTTCTTTCTTTCGATCTTCCATCTCTATTTCATATCTAACTAATAATTCAGTCTTTTCTTCTTCTTGAGGAACGAAGTGTTTAAAGATGGGTTTGACAGCTGATTTAAGAAAAGTAGGTATTTCAGTCTTGGTTTTACTGGAACTAGTGTCTACAGGTCTTTTTCCTTCTTTCTTAGATAAGTTAGAATAGTCAAGTCCTACACCAACTCCAGTTATCTTCTTAAATGTGTCACTATCAACATTCACCTTACTAGCAGCTAGTTTATAAGCTTCGCATTTAATTTCTAACTCAGCTAGTTTATTCCTAAGACATGCTTCTATTTCATTTTTAAGATTGAGCTTGTGTTCCAAAGATTTAATAGAGTCTCTTAGGGAAGTATCTACAGTGCAAGCAGCCTCTAACTCTTCCATTTTTGCCTCAAGCATTCTGCATTTGGCAATAAGCGTTTTCTATTCCTTTTGAGAAGTGTTTAGGATTTTGCACAACATATAGATCTCTTCGCTAAGAGCCCCGTTCTGCACCTTATAATCATCAATAGACATTTCTTCCTTAAGGGTTAGAACTGGTACCTCTGGTTCTTCTGATGTCTCAGCCATGAGGGCAAAGTTTGCATGAATAACTTCTTCCTCATCTGAATCATCCCAAGCTCTGCCTTCTGTAACAACTAAAGCTTTCTTACCATGTCTTTCCTTCACCAGGGCTTCATACTTGCTTTTGAGGGCTTCATAAGTCTCTTTTGGATAAGTCTGTTTCAGCTTCTTGTAGTCGGTAGCAAAATGTCCAGCTTCACCACAGTTATAGCATTTGAATTTCATTTTGAAATCCAAAGGAGATTTGTAGCTAGAACTCTTGCCTTTCCCTTTGTAACCTGAAGAACTACCACCACCCCTAGTAACCCGATAGAAAGATGAAGATTTTCTCTGTGGTCGGTTACTCTTTCTGAATCTTATATTGCTGAACTTCCTTGCCATGTATGCCACGACACTATCATCCATGTTGTCCAGCTCTTCTTGGGTGAAGTAGTCATCATCACTATTTGAGGTGCACTCATCATCATTATCAACTTGATGCAATGCAGGTGATGATCTAGGTTTTTCTGCAACCATTGCCTTCTTAGACTCTTCCTCATCAGCAACCAATCCTGATGCCACTTCTTTTCCTCTTGAATCATTGTCCCATGCTTGATCTTGAAGGGTCTCCAGCTCATAGGTCTTTAGAATCCCATAATACTCTTCCAGAGAAGTTGTATGCAAATCTCTGGTTTCTCTTACAGCGTAGACTCTATGCTCAATGCTCTTTGGCTGGTTCCTTAGATATCTCGTGTTGACTTCAACCATGGGGAGAGTTATACCTCTCAGATTCAAATCCAACACAATCTAACTGAATCTTAGATAGACATCTGTTATGCTTTCTCCTTTTCTTATCCGGAAAGTGTCATACTCCATCTTGAGTATGAGTGTCTTGTTACTTCTAACCTCAGCTGTACCTTCCATTACGACCTCTATCTTATCCCATATCTTCTTGGCTGTAGTTAGTCCTTTAACTACATTAAACATTTCGTGATCTAGGGATTCCACCAACGTTTGTCGAACGGATGTATCAAAGGTTATCTGCTCCTTATCAACATCTGAAAAGTCCGCTGCCTTTTTAGGCTCAGACCGTTGTGGTACGACCACATCTCCTTCCATATGCTCTGGGACGACAACCATCATAATAAATTTACCTTTGTCAAGGACTTCCAAATATTCAGGATTAATGGACTCAAGGTATAATAATTTCATTCTCAACACCCACTCTTCATAGTGATCTCGGTCGAACATTGGAATTTTAAACTGATTTTTAGGTGCCATCTTAATATAGATTTAAAGTAGAGATAATAAACTTTTCTTATTACTTGAGTAGTAATTAAAAGAAAATTGAATTATCTCAAAATAAATCAAAGTTCAAAAACTGGTCACAAAAAAAATTCTAAGTACTCAAGACTAGGCTAAGTCGAAAATCTATGTAGAACTTTTGCCAAGTCGAAATTTCACCAAGTAGAAACTGTTCAAGTCGAAATTTCTAAGTAGAAATTCTGTCAAGTCGAAATTTCTAAGTAGAAATTCTCAAGTAGATATTCTAAGTAGAACTTTTGCCTTGGAGAAAATTTGCTGCAGGTCACTTTCACACTTTTTGACTTTTGTGACTTATCTCACCTAACTTCACCTAACACCCACGTGAAAGGTACAGAGTCTTCTGACAATTCTTTTTGTGTTGTGAGTATATTGTCCAATCAAAAGCCAATAACACCTTTTTCACTTTTTTTTCTTTTTGAAAAGGAGATTAAAAGTTGCTGGTTTTGTCTTCTTTGTCAAGAACAGTGATGAACATGTGAAGAACACCACAAACCAAAGTACCCAGATTAATTCACAAAAATTATCTAAAATCCACCCAAGCTAAATAATAACACCTGAAGTATTTAAATAATTTTTGGGATGAGTTTTCACTGAGAAAATAATTAAAGCACACTTTTCAAGAAAAACTCGAAAATCAGATCTAGTAATGAAAACTCACTAATCTTCTACCAGACACAAGGATCTATGTTTTGTTTGCCAAACATTTAGCTCTGATACCAATTGTTAGGTCCAAATGTGTTGTAGAGGGGGGGTGAATACAACTTTTCGATTTTATGAAGCAATAAATACTATGTAATAAATGAACACAATGATTCAAGGAATATATGTCTTATATATAACTTGAAAGGGTTGCTACAACATTCATTACAATAGTACAACAGAAGTAAAGAGGGTAGTAAATGATACTAAGCTTTGTGAATATACTCTCTCTCTTTTACAAGTGTTTCTCTCGAATATTGCTCTCTTGTTAAGTTACACAAGTACTTCTATTTATACTACTTTGTAATCTATGACTTGTAGTCTTCAAAAGATAAGATATGAATGACCCAAAGTTGTCCACGTAAATCTTATCTTGTCTTGAAAGCTTGGAAATCTGCCACCAGGATGATGCCATGTGTCATGTTGAAACTGTCCTCTATGTAGAATTTCTACATAGGAAATTCTACTTGGCTCTATCTCGAATTCTAAGCAGAATTTCTACATAGGAATTTCTATTTAGGAATTTCTACATAGGAAATTCGAGATAACCTCCTTCCTGAGTACTTAGAAAATATTTTCACCTCCAGAATTTCTACATAGGAAATTCGACTTAGGAATTTCTACATAGGAAATTCGACTAAGCTTCCTGCCTTGAGTACTTAGAAAATATTTCCACTTCCAGAATTTCTACTTGGCTCTAAGTAGAAACTTATCCAGAATTTCTAGATAGGAATTTCTACATAGGTTCCCTTGTAAGTACTTAGAGAAATTCTGGGCTTCAACTTGAAACTTTAATGCAACATCTTGAACTTGTGATTTCTTCATGTCTTCTATTTTCTTCAACAAGCTCTTGAACATGGATATCAACTACTGACATAAACTTGCCATCAATGTCCTGACACTTGATGCAATGGTCTGGTTCATAAATGACTAGTCTTGATAGTGTTCTTGCTTCTGAATAGATTACCATGTTCAATTAGAAATGTGGCTTTCTAATAATTGCTTTCCTTCTTCTTCACTTGAAATCAATAAGTCTTATTGATACTGATAGTTATGATCTTGATTCTTTGAGATACAAATCACTGGGGCATGAACAACTTTGACTTGAACTTCTTCCAATGATTTCTTCTTTGTTTGATCATATTTAACATGTTGAGTTGTATCAATTACTTTGTCTTCATTTGTATTGATTTCTTTGTGATTTCTCGTTCTTGATTGTCTTCGGTTTAAGTATCTTTTCTTCAGTTGAGTTACATAAGTTATAGTGTTACAAGTTTAGACACTCTGCCTTTCAGTCATAGGTATGGTGATACTAAAGTCAAGAACATAAGTGCATGTCTCAATGCATGGCACTGGACAGACCCGCTGTGAGAATCTGCATGTTAATAAGTGTCATAAGAAATTCTCACTGTGATAATGATGTAATGATCCTTTGACTTGAAATCATTATATTTCTATACGAGAATTAATATACTTTGATTACACTCAAAGTTACCTTTAACCGGGTAATGATAAAGGTGGACATTGGGTATGCTATGAATCGTATGCGAAATATGAATGATAGATATAGGATTTAACCCTCCTATTTTAGGAGTGATATTATTGGCCTCTTGATTGAGTGAGACTATAAAATGCATGGCCATGCTCAAATGTTGATTTGATTAATAGTCTACTCATTGATCAAGGAAACCCGGATTAAACGTTGAAGAGGATGACACAATACATGCCTCGAGTTTGATCTATAATATTTGGTTAAAGAGATTATATTATATTGTACATTATTCACGAAAGGTTTAATTGAATCACCAATTAATTATTATTACTTGGGTAGCAATGATGTATTACTAGATGCCGCTCACTGTTTATAATTTTATTATTAGAAAATAAAATTATTACCAACGTAATAATAACCTAAAGGGTCACACACAAAGAACGTTTAAACGGAGTGTTATTTAAATTATGAATTTAAATACTATTATTATTATTATTCGAATTTATTTAATTAATTAAGTGAGACTTGATTAATTATATACATATTAGAATTCGAATTTAATAATTATTATTATTAGAATTTATTTATTTAATTAATTAAGTAAGACTTGATTAATTATATACATATTAGAATTCGAATTTAATAATTATTATTATTTGAATTTATTTATTTAATTAATTAAGTGAGACTTGATTAATTATAT
This sequence comes from Oenanthe sinensis, assembly GCA_028671895.1. NCBI lineage: Eukaryota > Viridiplantae > Streptophyta > Magnoliopsida > Apiales > Apiaceae > Oenanthe > Oenanthe sinensis. The sequence continues at coordinate 26,513,345 of CM053799.1, read as the reverse complement.
ACATATTAGAATTAGAATTTAATAATAATATAAATCCGAAATCTGAATGGGTTTTTAAAAGGTCCAATCAGATTAGGGATTTGGCCCAAGTCTCTCTCTCCCCTATATATACATAAGGATGTATAATTTAGGGTAAGTTTTATGATTTCGGTTTTAAAAAAAACCATAGCAGCTCTACGTTTTGAGAGGCTAGAGAAAGAGAGAGACAAAGAGGCAGAAACAGGCTAGTACCTAACTCCGGTGATCGTTAGACGATACGACGTTCGTGTGGATACCATTAGAGAGCAGTTCTTGAAGAAGGGGCTGCTGTGATTCATCGCTTCTGGACCTCTATAATCATCCATAGGAAAGCTTTAATAAGGTACACATCTTATTCTCCATAATCATCCAACGTTATACATGGATCCTGCGATGGGGTTTCGTTTTTGTATTTATTTTTACGTTATTTCCTCTGCGTTTTTATGCCCGAAACCCTTCAGATTGTACCCCTGATCCATGCTGCCTTCACTTGCTGAAACTTGTGTATCCTGGCCAAAAGAAACTTGCTTTTTCTTCTTTCTGGTAAACAACCTGGAACTACCAGTAGCTGAAGATGCTGTACTTTTCTTTGCAACCATTTCCATGTTGACTTCCTCAAATAGCTCCCTCACTCTTTTATAAGAAACCTCCTTAATAATATGCTTTGGAGAGTGGACAGGAGAATCAGATATAATAACTGGGGCAGCTTCACTTGCAGCATTGGCATCAACATTTGCATCAACAGTTGCATCACCACCAGCTAACTCAGACTCCATCACAACATCAGAGTTTATCAGATCATTAGAGTTTAACAAAATGTCAGAGTTTATTGGCTCAGAGTTTAAGACTGGAAGTGGATCAGAGTTTCCTTGATCAGAGTTTATTCCGTCAGAGTTTACAGCCTTGACCAATCTTCTCCTTTTCCTTTTGGATTCAGGCATGGGATTGACAGTAAATGGCTTCATGAATGGAGCTGAAGGAATCTCAGAAGCCTTCTTTACAGTTTTCTTTACTGGAAAAACTAGTCCTTCACCACTATCATCAGAATCAGTGTTTTTATCAATCAATTTTCTTTTCTTAGGAGATGACTCCTTTACTGATTTTCCTTTTCTCTTGTTGAGTGGCCCTTGTTGAGAGGTTTTTGTTACAACTGTAGTCTTTTGGGAGACAATAGAGGTTGGCTTTAGTGTTTGAGAATCGGTGTTTAGTGATTGACTTGGGTTAGAATCAGAGGGTGCTAAATTCTGATTCATAGTCACAGAATGAAAATCTCTCCCATACACAGTAGGCAATCTCTGATTTAAGAGAAGCCTGATCCATGTGGAATAACAAAGAGTAGGCAAGTTACTTGCACATTCTTTCTTTGCATCTTTTCTAATTAAATCAGCAAAAATTCTCTTGTTCATACCGAAACTAGCTATACTCTGATCATGCTCAAAGCTAACATCAGGCAGAAGATAACTAAAAAACAACTGTAAAAATCTAGCAAAATATACTGTATGCACATCATCATTTATTTTGCTAGCTATCTGCCTAATTAATAAACAAGAAAAATTAAAATTTAAGTTATTGGTCAGAGAATACCCAATTTGTTGTGACAGTTAAGGAATTGCATCAAAATTGGTGCATTTTGCAGTGAAAGCCCTTGTAATGCAATCAAAGAAGAAGCTCCATTCTCTTCTCAAATTAGGCCTTGTGAGACTTCCCAACTTGGATAGGCTGCCTCCATAGCCTATTGATTTAAAGAACTCCTTGATATGTTCATCATTAACAATATCATCATATACAGCCACTTCAGAAAGGTGAAGGGCTTGACGAACAACCTCAGGAGTGATTGAGTGAATGCCATTACAGTTGAATGTGATGATTGGTTCCTCATCATCATCAGCATTGTTGAACTTAGTAGTTGACCAGATTTTGATAAGAGATTGAGCAGAAATGTGATTGGATTTCTGAAGAGCATACCCAATATATCTTTGTTGTAAAAAATCCTGAACCACATGAAAATCTAGAGGAGCTTCAGTTGTAGTCAAGAGAGATATATAGTTTGTGGTAGCAAATGAGTAGTTTTGGAAAGAGAGTCCCTTGGAAGCCATTGAAACACAAAGATTTGCAGATTTGAGAAATTAGGGTTTTGAAAACGAGAGAGAAAGATAGGAATAATAAGATGCAGGTTAATAATTCAAAGTGAAAATATGAATTAAACTATTCCCTCTCATTTGCATATACTATGTAGTGGGACACATGACAATTTTTGAGTGGCAGAGTAATGAGTAGTTCAATTCTCAAAATACAGCATATGAGTGTGTATTTGTGTCTAAATATGAACCATTTTTCATGACATACACGCGCCTTAATGATTACTTCTATCAGAGAATAGCAAATATGATGACACAAAATTAAATATGATGTCATAAATAATAACTCAGAGTTTAGCATACAGACTTATATCAGAGTTTATAGTAATCAGAGTTTGCATTCACTGTCAGAGTTTACCACATACTCTGACAGAGTTTACCATAAACACTGATAGCTGTGATCAGAGATTAGTTCTTCCAAAGATCAGAGTTGACTGCCTTTTCTATCAGAGTTTACCACATACTCTGACAGAGTTGATCATAAACTCTGATTGTCTGCTATTTGCTATCTGGAGTTGAGCCACTTGTCACCATTCCTAATTCAGAAACCAATCTTGTAAATGTTGCTTCACACAGAGGCTTGGTGAATATGTCTGCTAACGGTTGATCTGTGGGAACAAAATGCATTTCAATTGTTCCTTCCATGACATGTTCCCTTATGAAGTGATATGTATTTTCACTATCTAGTCTGCTACCTGAAACAGACTGCCAGCTTCACCAAAAGGTTACTGTCAACCTTTAGCTTCTCTTTGGTGACAACATCTTTGACTCCGCATACTTTACTGTCAAGCTTGATAGTCTTCTAAAACATGTTGTCGTCCAAAACTACTATCAACTATCCCCGCCAAGGTTGCTGTCAGTAAAACTTGTTGTCTTCGATTCTTCAATCTCCGCTAAGTTTACTATCAAAGGAATAGTTGCTGTCAGTAATACTTGCTGTCTTTGATTCTTCAATCTCCGTCAAATTTACTGTCAAGGGAATAGTTGCTGTCGTCTGTTCCAAATGTGCTGTCACTTGAATATGCTGTCGTAGGCTTCAGTTTGTAGAATGTTACTGTCAATGATTTGATCCATGCTGTGCATGAACACTTTGTGAACTTCTACTTCATAAATCATTTATTACATTTTTACAAGACAGTAACTATTGATACTTACTGTCACCTACTTGGCTTTTTATACATACTGTTCCAAGTGACAACTAAACATACTGTCAATATACATATGACAGTATGTTTTACTTAGTTAATTTCTAATTAATATAAGTATCTTATAGCTGATTACAATGTTAACATCACAATCCCTAACAATATATACAGTGGCGGAACCAGAAAATCGAGGGGAGGGGGCAATATTTATACTCAAATTTTTTCTAGTACAAATAGATTTAAAATAAAAAATAATTTAACATATAATAATCAATAATTTTATTATTTTGATACATAATAATTGATTTAACAATATTGTTAGGTCCAAAGTGTTGTAGAGGGGGGGGTGAATACAACTGTTTAAAATTTATGAGAGAATAAACAATGTGCAAGTAATAAATGATGACTCAGAATTTCAAGAATATATCATTATATTCATTGATGGATTTGCTACAACATTCATAAAAGCATCATGATCAGTTGAACAATAAATACAGCAATTAAAGCTAGATTCAACTGATCCTCTCTCTCTCACTTTTTGTTTTACAGTAAATGCTCTCTCTTAAAAATTATCGTTTAAAATACAGAGATACAAGTTACTTCTAAAAATACAAACAAAGTGCTGCTTTTATAATGTCATGTAGTCTTGATCTTGTCCTTTTTGTGTACGTGGCCCAATCAGGACTTCGACAACAAAAAGTACTTTCCCAACAACTCTGGATCAACCGTTCACAATAAGCCACTTGTCCCTTGAACATTAAATGTTACATTTCTACCCGCATCTCGATCTTCGCCTGGACCCATCTCGATCTCGATCTGTGAAAATCTCGATCTCGATCTGTGAAAATCTCGATCTCGATCTGTGAAAATCTCGATCTCGATCTGGGAAAATCTCGATCTCGATCTGTGAAAATCTCGATCTCGATCTGGGAGAATCTCGATCTCGATCTATCGCCTGGATCGAGATTTGCCTTTGCAGTGTTTTACTTCACTTGTAAATCTCGATCCGCATCTCGATCTGCTGTGGATCGACATTTGCCTTGGCAAATATGCACACATCCAATGTTGACCTTCTTTAGTGACTAATTGAGAATTAACCTTTGTGAGCAAGTTTCCTTAGCTTCTTCAATTTCTTTTCCTCACTCAATTCAAATGAGATCTTCTATTACTGACACGAACTTGCCTCCAATGTCCTGACACTTGATGCAATGGTCTGGTTCATAAGTGACTAGTCTTGTAGGGGTTCTTGCTTCTGAATGTCAGTTCTCATTTGTTGATTAACCTTTACATTATCCAGATGTTGATATACATTACATGAAATCACTTTGGCCTTCTTGATACTTCCTTGACATTAATTTGATTCTCCATTAGATAAGTTAGGGCATGAGCAATACTCAGATTGAACTTCTTCTCACTTATGCATCCTTGATTAACCAAATTAGTTACTTGTAGTTACCAAGTATCATTACCATTTCTTCAGTTGATTGATTCCATGTGCTTCTTCAGTTTCTCTTGTTTTGCTGTTGTTTTATCTTTTACTTAGTTGAGTTACAAAATAATTAAGTGTTACAAGTTAGTACACCTATGCCTTTCAATCTCCCCCTATTTGATTGTCTAACAATGACAACCAAATTCACAATGAGGATAACTCAACTAAACAGGGACTGAAAAAGATAAAATAACATTCATAAAAGATCATGTCAACTTGCATAATGCTTGGCTTGATTAATTAACTTCATGTCTATTACTGATACTTCAAGTGCCAAAATTGGACACCTGTTGGCTCGATTAAATGGCTTCATGCTCTTCTAGAGATTTTCTCTAAGTACTTTAAGAGCACGGTCCACTCAATCTTCAATTATCCTTCTGAAGTCCTTTTAGCAGTATTACCACCGCCGAACTTCGCGAAATAATTGATGCCTTATATAAACCAGTTTCAAGACACTTAGCTAACTAACTTCTACCTTACACTACACAAGACAACAGATAATATATTTTTACAATGCAGGAAAACAAGAAAACAAATTATAACGCAAAGAAACATTACAAGCATGATACATTAAAACTTTTATTTCTTGCGCTCCTCTTCCTCACGAGCTTTCTTCTTGGCTGCTTTTTCCTTCTTCATGAACTCAGGGTTGCAGACTTCATCCATTCTTTTCTTGAGAAGATTAAGTCCTTCTGCTTCCACATGATTTCTGATCTTGTAATTTCGAAACAACCTCAACCACCTTTCAACCATGCTGCGAGTGGTAAGCTTCGTGGGAATGTCTTCAAACCTCAGCTTTGTGACTTTGTCAGGGTACCCCTTTTCCCCTTTCTTCCGTATGACCAGCTGCTTAGGGTATCCAATGACAATAGCGGTGGTGCATTGCTGTAGCCTCTGAATATCAAGTTGTTGTCTTCTCTTACAGAAGTTATCAAACGTGACCCTCAGATAATCCTGATCAAACTCGTCAATATCATCCATCTCCTCAATCAATTCTCTTATACTACACAGTGTTTCATGACTGTGTTCTGCAAAGATGTCGTACTTGATTTCAATGATGGTTTCCACCTTATGCTTGTCTGTATAGATCAGCAGATCATTCTCATTCTCAGCTTTGCTCTTGACAAACTTGACATTTGCACTAACCACTGCACTAGCTTCCTTTCTTATTTCCCCTTCTTCTGGAATGTCTATCCTTGGATCTCCGTATCTTTGCACATGCTCTCTTATTGCCTCGTTTTGCAGCTCGAATGCATAGTCTTCAGGTTCCTTCTTAACCACTGGTAGTGTAGCTTCAGGCAACTTGTATCTAGAATCTTGCCTTCTTATCAGCTTCTCCAAGTCCTTAGCCACCAGCTTCTTTTCCTTTGTTAGAAAACCCTTAGAGAGAACTAGCTTTGCAACTGCCTTCAGCACATTTCCGCTCGGAGTTAGTTTCGAATCATGCAGATTTACGATCCTCAAGACCTTGTCATGGACATATCTGATCTGGTAGGGATTTAGAATGATGTCAACCCCTCTGTCTTCAGCCATCTTCAACAATTTCTCCTTAAACAGCACTCCAGTCTTGACAGAGGTGTCTACCTTGTGAGCGAATTCTACCAGTTCACTTGCACCCCTTTCATGGAAGAAAGCTTCATCGACCATACACGGCCCGATTTTTGTTATGGGTGTCCAAGTGATCATCAGATTCCATGCCTTCTCCTTGAATATGACTTGTACGGAGGTGCATCCCTGTCTTATGCAATTTAGATAATTCAGCAGCCCAGGGTTTAGATTTTCTAGCTTATGAAGAAGAAAGCTCAATCTTCCTGAGTCATGAGCATAGGCTCTTGGTCCAGCTAAGGCTTCTCTAGCCTTGTCCCACTCGGGACCTTCCCTCCTTATGTCAGCCTGGACCTTAGGATCATTGATCTTTTTCATTTCAAACTCATGCTGAGTTTTCTGAGCCGCTCTCTTCTCCTTTGCCATTTGTTCTTTTTCAACTATCCCTTGTAGAATTTCTTCATTTACTCTTTCTCTGGCTTCCCTGAAAATCTCTCCTTGCATCTCCGCTTCATCAACTTCTTCTTCTGGAACATGCTCGTCAGCAACCGAGTGGTCTCCTGCATCACCTGCAACTCCTGCGCCAGATCCGCCAGGATTTAGACCTCTTTCTTGTTCCCATTCTCTTGCTCGTTGCTCGAGTCTCGACCTCCTTGCCACTAAGGCTTCTACATCCATCTCGTCATCATCAGAATCTTCAATAAAGTCTCCCATAAATGTATCAACAAGAGGTGTTTCTTTCTCAGCTTCTTCTTCAGCTACCATCTTCTGCTTGCCTTTGTCCTTAAGAGCCGGTTGAGCCTCCTCCACCTTTTCACCAGATTTGTTTGAGGACTCGATCACCGGACCCTTACTAGTCAGCTTTTTCAGACCCTGATCCTCTTTCTCCCCCTTAGGTGTGTTATCCTCATCAGGAGCATCATCATCATTATTATCGTCACCACCACCACCAGTTGAAGGACCAGGTCCATCCTTGTTACGTCCAAAGACAGCATCAAGTAGTTCATGCAGTTTCGTCCAAACCTGAGACATGCCATAAGTGACATCATCTACTGACCTCCCGACCTCCACTTGTGCCAATCCGAGATTGTTTATCTTGTCAATCATCTGATTTTGGACGGCAATCAGGTTCTCCATGAACTGAGCTCCAACCTCCAATCTTCCAGAGTGAGAAGAGACAGCAGCAGTAACACCAGCAACTCCAGCCTCCAAAGCCTCCACTTTCTTCACTAGATCCTGCAATTTGGGGGACGGTGTTTGGCTTGGGTTAGACTGTTTACTCTCACCGGGTTCTGTTTCACTCAAGATCCCTAAAAAGAAGGGATCTACTCTCCCTGTCTCTCCCTCGTGTTTAGAGCCTAACAGTACTAGAGCCTCATCCACTAATCTCTGGGGACTAGCGGTGAGTTGGTCGGCGATATCGGTCAGTGAGACTGAGCCTTTAAGCGCTGTGTCTACGACGGGAGATGACGTTATGACCATGTCATCCCCTTGATCACTTAGAACCTTTTCTGGTTCGCTGGGCTGTTCTGGAGGCGTAGACCCACCAGTCACCAGATGTCGTTGCTCTGCAAGCAACTTGTTTTCTGATTTAGATGAGGAAGCGTCATCCGTACTGGATTCGACAGACTCTTCCTCATTAAAACTGCCTGAGATACTAGTATCAGAAGTGCTAGTCTCAGTTTGCCATTCCCCTTCCGAGAAATTGCTCAAAGAGCCCTGAGCGGACAACTCAGGGAAGGTAGGGCCAGCTCCTATTGGCTGTTGAGATGGACCCCCTTCTTGACTCTCACCAACATGCCTAGGCGAGTGCGAATGTGTTGAAATGATTTGGAGAGGAGAGCCACCAGCGTGAGGTGTGGTGGCTGTGAGAGGTGAACTAGCATTAACAGGTTGTGCAGTTGCCACTGGATTTGAATCCACCTTTTGCTTCTTTGAAGGTGGCAGAGCTGCTGAAGTGACTACTCTCTCAACTCCTACACTTCCTCCACTCGAATCACTCGACTCAGATAAGCTTGCCTTCCTTTTATCACCAGTTTTAGGGCTGGCTGAACGTTTATGAACAGAAGGGCTTGCAGCCTGGGATAGAGCCTGGGGGTTTTCAGGCCCACGGCTGTAGAAAACAGGTTGAATTGATGATTGATCAAGATTAGCAAGAATAGGTACCTGACTAAGAAGATCGTCATCCTTGTCAGCTCCAGCTTCTGCAACATTTGCCTCGACCATATCAACATCCATTCTTGCTTGTTCCAAAGTTCTAGGCACTGGATCTCCACCTTCAGCTTCGTTACCACTACTCTCAGCTTCTACTGCAGTAAACTGAGAAACATGCCTCCTAGCATACTCATCTTGCAGATCCTGGAAGTACGGAGTCAGGCGCAACTCAAAAAGTCTTGACTTTTGCTGGGTTTCCATGGTGGAGATACTCTTTAGAGTCATATCAAAACATGCCATCCTTTCAGAGCCTTGAAATATTCTTCTGTGTTCCTCTGAAAGGACGTCATCCAGAACAATCTGAAGAAATCTTGGCATCCAGCATTTGACTGGACCATCTTCTGGATTCCTTGAGGCATTTTTCTCCAATGCCCACCTCTCATGTAACTGAATCAACAGATGTTTGCCCACATTCACTCTCTTGTTGTTTGCCACTCCATATAGTATTACCCGGCAGCTGTTGTTCATTGGCCTGTAGTCTTTGTCTTTTGGGAACATGCAGCGCTGAATGGCCTGAACTACATAATCCCACTCAGCTGGTAGCATACCGGTGTTAACCTTTGTTACCTTGATAGGACCCGTGGGAGGGCGACAACCTATCTCCGTGAATAATTGCAACATATCCTCCATAGTGGGTTCCGGAGCATAATCTTCTGTAGGAAGCCCGAGTAACTCATTGAACTTCCGCAGACTGACTTCATATGTGACACCACCAATAGTAAAGGATAGTCCTGTTGGATTGGCTTTTCCACCCTGAATCTCTAGTGTAGAGTAAGCAGCTTGAAGGGCTTCGACATTCAGGATGGGAGAGGCGGTTAACGCGTGACTTATGATTGATGTGTTGTTGAGGGATTCAATCCAGAACTGATAGTGAATAAATCTACCAGTTGCTCGATCAGCAGAGAGATTAACAAAGTTGGTCTTGGGAATTGTGAAATTTGGGTTTGCCATTTTAAAGTTGTGTTTGAGAAAAGAAATGTTCTGAAATGGTTTGGCAATGGAAATTTTTAGAGAACAAGTTCTAAATTTAAACAACAACAAAAACGTACACGAACCCCACTAATTACCCCACGTAATTAGTGACACAAATTAAAACAAATTAACTGCCCACTAATGACCACTTAACTCCCCACTAATGATTGACGGTTGAGTTTTCGAAAATTAAAGTGAACAGCCGTTACAAAATAAATTATTTTTCCAGAAAAACCACAAACACGGCGGTAAAGTTGCACTTTAAGGATTAACCAGTAGTACTCACAACTATTTTGCTCAAGAACACAAAAGTACTTAAGAATAAGAAAGCACGAAACAAAAACCAAACTCACTCGAATGAAGAAGAAAACTAAAGAACTAATTACAAGAACAGTAATAACGATAAAAACAACGCAAGAAGTTCAACAGTTGTAAACAAAATTTTAGCAGAGTTTCGTTTTAGTTATTGATGCTTTTAAGTAACAGTTAGTGATTTTTGTTTAAGAAAATCACAAGAAAACTTGATGTAATGTATGTATACGCGGGTGTATATGAAGAGCTTAAGCTTTTGGAGAGAAAGAAAGTTAATGTAAATAATGAACAGCCTTTTTAATGCTATAATATATACCTGCACGCCAAAAAAAATGACTGAAAAGACACGTCACATCTCGATCTCGAGATCCGCATCTCGATCCTCATCTAGATGTCGATCTAGATGTCGATCTCGATCCGCATCTCGATCTACATCTAGATGTCGATCTAGATGTCGATCTCGATCCGCATCTCGATCTACATCTAGATGTCGATCTGGATGTCGATCTCGATCCGCATCTCGATCTACATCTCGATGTCGATCTTGATGTGGATAGATCGAGATTTGCCATAGAAAATTTCTCATTACTTCATTTAGACACTAACCATAATGATATACAGATCAGCACAAGATTAATGTCATGAAACTTTCTAACTCCTTATGATATGCAACACATACATTTATGAAGTTAAGTACACATTATTAATTATGAATATTCATGAATAACAATAATATGTACACAAGCTGAATTATAACAGATAGGTAGCAAAACTAACAGGTGTTAAGCATCCCTAATTCACCAACCAATCTAGAAAATGTTGATTCGTCTAGGGGTTTAGTGAATATATCTGCTATTTGACGTTCAGTAGACACAAAATGCAACTCTACAGTTCCATTTTCTACATGCTCTCTAATAAAATGATACCTGATGTCAATATGCTTGGTCCTTGAGTGATCCACAGGATTGTTGGTCATTGCAATAGCACTTGTGTTGTCACACATGATAGGAATCTTAGATACTTCCACACCGTAGTCCTTGAGTTGGTTCTTCATCCACAGTATCTGGGCCACACAGCTTCCAGCAGCAATATATTCTGCTTCAGCTGTCGAGGTAGATACTGTGTGTTGTTTCTTGCTTTGCCAAGACACCAACCTTCTTCCAAGGAACTGACAGCTTCCTGAAGTACTCTTCCTATCTATTCTACAACCTGCGTAATCTGAATCCGAATAGCCAACAAGATTAAACCCTGTATCTCTTGGGTACCAAATCCCGAGATTTGATGTTCCCTTGAGATACCTAAAAATGCGCTTTACGGCTATGAGATGTGACTCTCTAGGATCCGCTTGGAACCTTGCACATAAGCATGTAGAGAACATAATATCAGGTCTACTAGCAGTTAAATACAAAAGTGAGCCGATCATACCTCGATAGCTTGAGATGTCTACAGGTTTACCCGATTTGTCCTCGTCAAGTTTCGTGGCTGTTGCCATAGGAGTCTTTGCTTGTGATACATCTTGGAGACCATACTTCTTCAATAGATCATGAATGTACTTGGTCTGGCAGATAAATATTCCGTCCTTCTTCTGACTAACTTGAATGCCCAGAAAGAACGTCAGCTCTCCCATCATGCTCATCTCATACCTTGATTGCATTAACTTAGCGAATTTAGCACACAGCTTCTCATTTGCAGACCCAAAGATAATGTCATCCACATATACTTGCACCATTATTAGATCATCTTTGCATTTCTTGTAGAAAAGCGTCTTGTCGATTACTCCTCTTGTAAAACCACTTTCTAGTAAGAAGTCTGACAGAGTTTCATACCACTTCCGCGGAGACTGCTTAAGGCCATATACTGATTTGAAGAGTCGATAAACATAATCACAATATTTGATATCGATAAACCCGGGAGGTTGCTCGACATACACCTCTTCATCCAGTTCACCGTTTAAGAATGCACTCTTGACATCCATTTGATAGACTTTAAAACCATGATGTGCTGCGAATGCCAAGAACATCCTTACTGCCTCTAGCCTTGCTACTGGTGCATAGGTTTCATCATAATCAATTCCTTCTCTTTGAGTATAACCCTTAGCAACCAGGCGAGCTTTATTTCGTGTTACACGTCCGTCTTCATCCAGCTTGTTCCTGAATACCCATTTTGTCCCAACAACAGATCTATTCTTTGGTCTGGGTACCAGCTTCCACACCTTCTGCCTTTCAAACTGATTGAGTTCCTCTTGCATAGCAATCACCCAATCAGCGTCATCTAGAGCTTCTTCCACCACTTTAGGTTCTATCTGGGAAAGGAACACTGAATATAGACATTCATTCTCAGTGGCAATTTCAGCTCTAGCTTTTCCTCTAGTAGTCACTCCGGCCTCTGGATCACCAATAATTAGCTCGAACGGATGGTCCTTGTTCCAAGTGCGATCCCTAGCAAATGTTCTTGATGATTCAGCTTGATCTTGTAAGTGAAAGTGACTTAGTCTAGAAGCACTTTCACTAGCTTCCCTTGAGCTAGTACTGGCTCCACCTGAGTGAGCTGCTCCCCCTGAGTGCATACTGACTCCCCCTGAGTTAGTACCAGGTCTGACGGAAGGTGATCCCTCAGTCCTAGTGTTTTGAGTTTGCGAAACACTAGACTCTTGATTAATTTCATTATTTATAGTTGGATCACTACCCTGCACTACTGACTCAGGAACTGTATCCAATTCATCAACATCCATATTTTCAAATCTTAGGGAAGTGGGCTCACTATCTTCTTTTTGTATAGAAGGGAGCCTTGAGTCGTCGAATGTGACATTAAGGCTTTCAACCACCTTGCGATCATTAAGCACAAACACCCTGTACGCTGCTACTACTTCAAGAGAATATCCAATGAAAAACCCTTCATCTGCTTTGGCATCAAACTTTCCAAGTTGTGCATTGTCTCTTAACACAAAGCATTTGGCACCGAATACGTGAAAGTACTTGATAGATGGTTTTCGTTTATTCATCATGTAATACGGCGTCTCATTATGGTCCTTTATAATCAGGGTTCTGTTCTGTGTATAACAAGCCGTGTTAACTGCTTCAGCCCAAAAATATAAAGGAAGTTTTGACTCATACAGCATTGTCCTAGCTGCTTCAACCAGTGTCCTGTTCTTCCTTTCTACCACCCCATTTTGCTGTGGTGTTCTCGGTGCTGAATACTGTCGTCTGATCCCTTTAGATATGCAGAAATCCATTAACACTGAGTTCTTGAATTCTGTCCCATTGTCGGATCGGATAGTCTTCACAGTCAGACTTGCTACGTTTTCAATTACCAGTACATGTCTAATGATCTCATGTGGCACTTCATCTTTCGATGTCACAAACTTCACCCATGTGTATTTGGAAAAGTCATCAACAATTACCAGCGCATATCTTTTCCTTGACATTGACATAACATTAACAGGTCCAAACAAATCCATGTGAAGGAGTTGTAGGGGCTCGGTAATGCTATTCACTTGTTTATCCTTATGCGAGGCTCTTTTTGATTTTCCCATCTCACATGCTTCGCAGAGTCCATCTGGAGTGAACTCCATCTGCGGCAGCCCTCTCACCAATTCTCTTCTTACGAGATTATTCATTGCTTTAAAGTTCAGGTGAGATAATCTTTTATGCCATAGCCAACTTTCATCAGCAGAAGCCTTGCTGTAGAAACACGTGACTTCAGACTGATCAGCAGAATTCATGTCAGCTATGAACAAATTTGACTTCCTTACTCCTTTGAGAGCAAGGCTTCCATCCTTTTTGCTTCGAATCGAACAATCATGCTTCCCAAAGTTGACGTCAAAACCCTTGTCGGTGAACTGACTAACGCTGAGAAGATTATGTCGCAATCCTTCCACAAAAGATACATCCTCAATGATAACATTTCCACAAACGATCTTGCCATATCCCCTGGTGTAACCTTTGCTGTTATCTCCAAAAGTAACCACGGAGCCGGCTCTCAACACCAAATCTGTTAGCAGGGACTTATTGCCGGTCATATGCCTCGATGCTCCACTGTCCAGCACCCATATGACTTTACTCTTTTCCTGTACACTGCCCTGCAAATCCAGAAAGGTTAGGTGTTCTTCGGAACCCAATGATGTTTGGGCCCGGCATCAATAATTTCCTTTTTCTTTTCAGATACAGAAGGCTTTGCCTTGATGCCATCAGGGGCATTCATCTTGACTTTGTCTTTTCCCTTGTCAACCTTGACTGGTTTGTCATGTTTGGAAGTAGACTGGTCACTCCTAACTTTAGGAGGACTTGAAGTCTTAGTTTTTGACCCCACATGCTTTTTCTTACCACTACTAGATGTATGTTCAACAGATGCACTAGCAGTATTCATTAAATTAAAATAAGCATGCATGATGTTTACAGCACATGGCATACAATTAGGATGATTGCATTTAGCATGATTTGCATGCATGTTAGGCACAGCAGTAGTTGCAGGCATGGTATTACAACCAACAGATTTTTCTTCCTCTACATAGAACGGGCAATAGTAAGACAAATGATCAGTTTGATTACAGATATAGCATGCTTTTCTAGCTCGTGTAGATGTAGATACAGATGCAGGTTCAGTTTTAACTGCCTTTACAGGTGCTTTCATTTGGTCTGACCCTGCTACCCATTGTTTATATGACACCGTCTTAGCCTCCTTGGTTCCTACACCTCTCTTAGCATAAGCAATCTTACTAGCTCTTTTAGAAGTTGTAGGTTCTACTACTTTTTCTTCTGAATCTCTTTCAATTTTAATCTCATGTTCAATTTCAGTAGCAACAGGATCTATGGTCCTAGGCTCAAAATGTTTAAAGATAGGTTTTCTAACATCCATTAAAACCTCAGGCACATTTTCTTTGACTAACACTGGCTCTAACAACTCAGCAGCCCTATTTTTCTTTTTCTGTGTGTAGTCAAGTCCTATGTTAACTTTTTCATTTTTGCTCTTGCCTGCCAGTTTCATGTACATGTCCCTTTCTACGAAAACTTTATTAGCGGCTTCTTCAAAAGATTTACATGTTACTTTAAGCTCAGCTAATTCATTTTTAAGTTCTTCGTTAAGGTCTTCCCTAATCTTAAGCTTGTGTTCTAAAACATCTACCTGATTCATTAACTGCCTTTCCTTACTTTCTCCTGATTCTAATTCCTCTACCCTGGCCTCGAGAAGTCTATTCTTAAGGGTGAGTTTAGCATTTTCCTCATTAACAGCAATTAGATTAAGTTGGAGATTGTACATATCTTTAGTCATGGCAGCTAATTCATTTTGGTACTCAGGAATAGACATTTCATTTACGGTTAGAATTGGTACCTCTGATTGTTCTGAAGATTTTGCCATTAAAGCAAAGTTGCATAGCTCCTGATCTTCATCTTCATCAGACTCGTCCCAACCCTTCCCTTCAGTCACAACATACGCCCGGCTTCCCTTCTGTTGCTTGCTAACCAAGGCATCATATTTCTTTTTCAAATCAGCATAGGATTCCTTGGGATGAACGTACTTGGGCTTCTTGCACTCTGTTGCGAAGTGCCCCAATTCATTGCAGTTGTAGCATCTGAACTTGTTCTTGTCTACCAGGTTAGGTCTGTAGCCACTACCAGATGTGCTACTCCGACCGCTGTAACTTCCACTACCACTTACACTACTGCCTCTCCTGCCTCTTCGGCTGAAAGAACTACCAAATCGTCCTTTACCACTTCTTTGCTTCCTGAAGCTGATATGAGCAAATTCTCGAGCAATACAAGCATATGACTTGTCTTCTAATTTGTCCAGCTCTTCAAGGGTATAGTATTCATCCTCACTTTCTTCGGATGGATCTTCAATGTCTAATACCACCCTTTCAGGATTATCATTTTTCAATGAGACAGCTGCAAGTGCCTTTACAGCAGATTCTTCAGCTACAAGTCCAGACTCACTTACCGCTTTGTTTTCTCCACTATTGTAGGATCTTCTTCTGTCATTTTGTTCCTGCTCCAGCTCGTAGGTCTTCAAAACACCATACAGCTTTTCCAGAGAAGTATTTTTCAAGTCTCTTGACTCTCGAATGGCAGTGATCCTGTGTTCCAGATGTTTAGGCAAATTCAAGAGAAACTTGATATTTGAATCTGCTAGTGGATAGACTTTATCTCTTATACTCAGCTCTATAAGCAATTTACTGTAACGTTTGTAAACATCTGCTACGCTTTCTCCTCGTTCGCATCTGAACGATTCATATTCAGATATCAGAATGCGTTTGTGATTATCTCTAACTTCCTCGGTCCCCTCCATCACCACAGCCAGTTTATCCCACATGGCTTTAGCTGTTTTTAATCCCTTTATTTGAACATAGTACTCTGAGTTTAGGGATTCAATTATGACGTTGCGTAATGACGCATCCATACCAACCAATTCCTTATCTGCGTCTGAAAACTCCATTTCCTCTTTAGGAACAGACCGGGATGGAATTAGTATCCCTCCTTCCATTCGCTCTGGCTCAATTCTCATGGGTATGTATGGACCGTTTTCCAATATTCTCAAGTATACCTTGTTTATTGATTCAAGGTAAGCTTTCATCCTTCCGGTCCATTCGTCATAATGTTGTGCATCAAACGGAGGTATCTTAAATCTGTGTGCGGCGGCCATTTTAATAAAGTTTAAAATTAAGATAATACACTTTTCAAATTACAATAAATTGTATTTACTTGAAAAATTAATTATCTCACTTTAAATGTCCAACAATTAATATCCAACGGATTCTGCACTTAAGATTCAAGCAAGTTAGTTTTAATCACAGGAACAGTAGCAGGGTCCACAATTTTTCAAGTCCAAACAAAAAGGTGTCCACTTTCTAGTTGACAGAGGTTCGAAATTGTCCTTTTTGTTTAGCCAATCAGTTGATTCCAGTTTTGACCACAAGAAAATCCACAAAGCTCTAAAGTACAGTATTTTGGAATTTTGTACAAGTATTCCTTACACCATGGCTCAGAACTTTTTAGATCTACGATATATATTTTTTTCAAGAAGAAACAAATAAAAACTTTCGGCACAAACTTCAAGGAAAAATTAGATCTGGGATTTTCAAGAACCAACTCAAACAACACAGTAGGATCTCTGTTAGATGTGTTTAACAGAAGCTCTGATACCAATTGTTAGGTCCAAAGTGTTGTAGAGGGGGGGGTGAATACAACTGTTTAAAATTTATGAGAGAATAAACAATGTGCAAGTAATAAATGATGACTCAGAATTTCAAGAATATATCATTATATTCATTGATGGATTTGCTACAACATTCATAAAAGCATCATGATCAGTTGAACAATAAATACAGCAATTAAAGCTAGATTCAACTGATCCTCTCTCTCTCACTTTTTGTTTTACAGTAAATGCTCTCTCTTAAAAATTATCGTTTAAAATACAGAGATACAAGTTACTTCTAAAAATACAAACAAAGTGCTGCTTTTATAATGTCATGTAGTCTTGATCTTGTCCTTTTTGTGTACGTGGCCCAATCAGGACTTCGACAACAAAAAGTACTTTCCCAACAACTCTGGATCAACCGTTCACAATAAGCCACTTGTCCCTTGAACATTAAATGTTACATTTCTACCCGCATCTCGATCTTCGCCTGGACCCATCTCGATCTCGATCTGTGAAAATCTCGATCTCGATCTGTGAAAATCTCGATCTCGATCTGTGAAAATCTCGATCTCGATCTGGGAAAATCTCGATCTCGATCTGTGAAAATCTCGATCTCGATCTGGGAGAATCTCGATCTCGATCTATCGCCTGGATCGAGATTTGCCTTTGCAGTGTTTTACTTCACTTGTAAATCTCGATCCGCATCTCGATCTGCTGTGGATCGACATTTGCCTTGGCAAATATGCACACATCCAATGTTGACATTCTTTAGTGACTAATTGAGAATTAACCTTTGTGAGCAAGTTTCCTTAGCTTCTTCAATTTCTTTTCCTCACTCAATTCAAATGAGATCTTCTATTACTGACACGAACTTGCCTCCAATGTCCTGACACTTGATGCAATGGTCTGGTTCATAAGTGACTAGTCTTGTAGGGGTTCTTGCTTCTGAATGTCAGTTCTCATTTGTTGATTAACCTTTACATTATCCAGATGTTGATATACATTACATGAAATCACTTTGGCCTTCTTGATACTTCCTTGACATTAATTTGATTCTCCATTAGATAAGTTAGGGCATGAGCAATACTCAGATTGAACTTCTTCTCACTTATGCATCCTTGATTAACCAAATTAGTTACTTGTAGTTACCAAGTATCATTACCATTTCTTCAGTTGATTGATTCCATGTGCTTCTTCAGTTTCTCTTGTTTTGCTGTTGTTTTATCTTTTACTTAGTTGAGTTACAAAATAATTAAGTGTTACAAGTTAGTACACCTATGCCTTTCAAATATTTTTAACCCTTTCACATACAAAATTATAAATAAATTTAATGAGACATTATTTTTAAAAATTAATTCTATTTAAAAGGACTAATTGTCCAAAATTATAAGATATGCATTTAATTTTTTGAATGAACATAATAATGAAAATATATGTATTACATATATGTAGGTAAAAGTTCTATAAATAATCTTATATGGATTACTAATTAGAGAAAATATATGTTATATATTATATTTTATTTATTATATATTGCATAACTTAATGCATGACATATATGTGTATAATTTTTACTTTGTTTAAGCGTACTCCATTGAATTCAACCTTACATATTGAACGTTGATTGAGAACTGATCCATATATATATAATATAAATGTTTTAGACAGAAGTTTTTAAAACTCAGAAAATAATTAAAAGAAATAATTTTATAATTTAAAAAGTTATGAATATAATATTTTTAATAAACTTTTAAAAACTTAAATTAACAACAATAATATAATTTTTAAATAAAAATATTACATGAATTATAAAAATTTTTTAAATTATTTTATTATTTTAAATTATAATTATATTATTATTAATAAATCTGATTTTAAAATTATAATATTAATATAAATAATAAATTTTATTAATTTTAAAATTAATTTTTTAAAGGGATTCCGGACCCCTTCGGCCCTCCCGTACACAGATGACAGAACATATACATGCATATATAAATATATACATACTACATACATATATTCTGCCCACAAGAGGTGAAGGAAGCAAGAAGTGGAAATTAGGAGTTGGATTTGGCGAGGAACGAGTAAAGATCTAACCCAATCCTGCCCTCCAAATATATACAGGTGATTTTGATCGTCATATGCTTTATTGCTATGGGGTTCTTTAATCTTCTTGATTGAAATTATATTCTATTTGCATATGACTTAGATTTCTATGGAGACCATTATTAAATTAGATGGATCTTGGAGAATCACAAGTTTCTTGTCCTTGGAGAACATGTTTGGTCACATATATGGTCAGGTGCTTGCGGAATATTGCAAAATATATTATTGTGCCTTACATGTTTGAAACATGTTTGACTTGTTGATAATTAAATAGTGTTGTATATGAAACTTTTTCTTTTTTCTTGCACATGCATTACCATTGAAATCATACCATTTTGGTCTATAATTTTATTATGTTAATTAGGGTTTTTTTAATTGAATTACGGTTTCGTTTAATCATACTAATTTGGTTTCGTTTAAGATAATGTTATGTTGGAATTCCTTTGTTGTGGTTCTCTATGTAGAAATTACTTGAGTTTCTTTTCTTTCTTTTTTTTTTTTGATTTTTTTCTTTTGCGGGGGTTAATAAAGTTGCTTTTTGTAGTTTAATTTGCTTTGAACCATCTTTCCCTCAAAGTTGATATTTAGGTTCTTTAAGCTTTGGTTTCTCGGGGTTCTGTAAATTCTGTTATGTGACCCGTGCTTTTTACTTTTGCCAGTATACCTCTCTTGGGCTCAAGTCACATCCTTTTTATTGTAATTAGACACTTAACTGGCTTAATGTGCTACTTGTTCGGTGGGGGCATGGCCTTGTTGTTTTATGGTGTACTGAATGTGTGCAAATATAAATCAATTATGCAACCGTTTTAGTTTCATGTTATGAAATTGAGGTAATAATTTAGTCCATCCCATTTATTGGTAATAGGCCCTATTATATATGTGTATAAATTTAAGATATTTTAAATATATGTGTTAAGTTTGCATGTAGAATTCCCGTACTCTTGTATGGTTCCGGATCCTTATTCACATATTAATTTTGTCATATTTGAAAAATTCTGTGCTTGGCATGTTTGAGACTGGCACCCTTGTCCCTTAAACATGTCTTCGTAGTAATAGATATGTACTCGATACAACTAATTTTGTTACTTTATTCTATATACCTTTTAGTCTAATAGTTGTATAGAATAAAACTGACTGAATTCAAATCCTTCTAAGAGTTTTAACTTTGAAACTAATCCATTGAATTTACAAAAGTAGCTATTGGTCTTTTGTTTTGATAATTGAATGGTTTTTTTTTTTAAATCTAATCATGGGAACTTATATAAGTATGGGTGAACCAGTCTGGAAAAGTTTTTGATTGCTCAGCTGTAGTATATGTAAGAGGTAGATAAGGAATACAAAAGTAACAAGAGGCCAATAGAATTTATTTTCTGAGATCAGCAATAATATCATAGTCACGTTTGCATTTTTTTGTCAAGGGTACAGCCTCAGAAAAATTAAGAGATTAACCTTAAAACTAGATAAAACATGAGAAATAAATTCCTTAAGAAGTTTGACCTAAAACTTACCAAGCAACTACATGACCTTAGCTTGACTATATGATAGCCTGATAGGATAAATGTCTTGTTAGATTGGAATGAACCTTAAACTGATAAATGTATATGAAAATCTATATTAATCAACTACATTAATAATTTAGTAGTAATAATAGGTAGTCTAATTAAACTACATGTTGTAGCATGTTGAGGACTGAAGAACAGTGAGTTAGAGATTGGTTACCTAAATTAGCATAATTACAAGTCAGGCATCTTTCTGTTTTTAATGGGGATTTTGTTTGTTCTAAATAAAATTAGGTCTTTCATTTAAATAGAGTTTTGTTTTATTTTATTTCTCCTGTTTTTTTTAATTGATAATGTGAGCTTTTTTTGTTTTGTTTTTTAATTCTCAACGATATGATTTTTGAAATGTATTGTGGAATGTTCAGTAGGGTATGGTGGTTTGTGCTAAATATTGTTCCCTTTAAGATAATTAAGCTTAAGCACATCAATGAAGAGTAATAGAGTAGGTAGAGATTTGAATTCTAGAACGGTTCCCCAAATAGAAATAGTTGAGTTCATTTAGGTCCTTTAAGAGGTTTCATGGTGTATAGCACACCAATAAATGAAGTTTTGTTGATTTACAGACTTTAATCAGTTTTTCAGTGCAAGTCACTTCGCATACTCTACAACATCTTCACCATCTTTCTTACCTATATTGGGGCTCTTCATGCGCTTGATATATTAAAATTTTAGTTCTTGACTTCTTGCAGATGGTAATTGTAGATGCATATAGACTAAAACTAAATGATATTGTACCTTATCTGACTTTCAAAATATTAGTTGAATTCTAAAGGGGCTTTTGACCATATTTTTTTAAGCCAAGCTCGTACATTTTGTGAATGTAATAACAGGAAATTACATGTGTATCAGTGAACTTGTTTGCAATAATAGTATCTTATTGTCTACTACTCTGCAATAGAGAATATAATTGATCATGGAAACAAACAATTCCCAGTTGTTGCCAAACTAATATATTTTTTGAGACGGAAGACTGAAGCAAAAGCACTCTATAATGCTAAATTCAAGGATGCAATCTCACAAATTATGAGGTGATGATCCCTGCAATGTGACAGGAAAAAGAAAGAAAAATTTCACAAGGTTTGCTTGGAACTTGGAAGTGAGATATTCTTATTCTTTAAACTTATCCAAGTAAATGCATGACCTTAGTTTGACTATTTGACTAGTTAAATGTCTTGCAACATTAGAAGAAACATAATATTAATAAATTTATTTGAAGCATTATTATGTTCAACTATGTTATTAATTACCTCTAAATTTTTTTAATTTAATTTCCATAATATAATGCTTAAAGAAATGGAATACAATAAGATAAATTAATGATGAGTAAGAAAAATAAATGATGAATGAAGATGAGCAATTTGTGTAGTTGGTGAGATAGAAACAATTAAAATAAATGTATTTCATTTGGTGTTTGGGTTCCTTTGCCCCTGCAATTTTTTGAATCATAATCTAATAAATTGGGTTTCGTTTTTTTACTTGAATTTTGGCAAGGAACAAACGTGAGAAAGAAGTTTTGATGTGTATTATTACGTCTGTCACATGTATAATGATCACATTTGAAAGTTTAGTCGTGCCAGAAAATTGTCCATTTACAATTATTAATGCAACAGTAACACCATCTGTCCCTTTATATTCTTAATATATATATTAATGTTTCAAAATTTTGTTATTAATATGAGCAAATTTGAAAAATAATTATATATTTTAGGTAGCTAGAAATTTATTAATGTAATAAAAAATATTGTTAAATACTTATCTATGTTCAATGGAAAATAAAATGGGACATAGGTCGTATTAAATAGTTCAAAAATGTACCATATGTTGAAAATCCGTGTATGTATTATATGTATTATATGTGTCGGGTGTGCATAAGAATATAAGCTTATAAATTGTGCATAGGTTAAACCTAGTAAATATATTTTTTATTTTTATGTTATATTTTTATTGGCATTTGATACAATTTTTTTTTATATAAACCTTGTATAAGGCTGAGAACTTATGTAAATTTGGTAAAGAGGTGGGTGATAATAAATTAATTAGAAGAGTTAGCTTGATAACTAAAAGTTAGGTGTAATAAGTAGAATTTTATTTTATATAGATATATGTACATGATCAGGTCCCGTAAAGATTAGGTTTAATGAGTACAAATCTATTTAATATAGATACGTATATAGTTCGGGTTTATGGCTCAATACCGACCGACCAAAATTTTTAATGTTCCGGCTTGAATAATATAGTATAGAAGTATGAATCCTTCATGTGAGTAAGGCTCATTGTGGTAATTATTATTATTATTATTATTATTGCCACTGCTATAAACATGTGTAGCATGTGCTCTCAGTCCCGTCAAAAAGGTATTATTATAAATACTGGCTTTTTGTCGGTACAAAATTAAATAAATACTAATATGAGCTCTGTGTTCCTTAGTAAAATAGTTGGGAAGAATCATTCAAAGCATAAAATGATTCTTTGATTTTTCATCTGAGGGGTAGTAAAGCATAGTGGTTCACTCTAGTTTCTTCTACTAGTTTATTGCAGATAGTCTAAACAGACATTTCATTGGTTAGCTTCAGTACTCAGTTTGTGTGAAAGCAGAAGCATTTTTAAGCTTTTGTCTGTGTTAGTGCCACAGGAGAACTACTGTCGTATTGTCTTAACTTGTTTGAACATTAATAAGCTCAGATGTGTGTGTTTTAGACTTATAGATATGTTCTTTTTCTGTTCTTTGTTTAATAATTTTTCTTTGAGAATTTAATTGGATCAATGAATTCCACAATTCTGTTGTAGTGGTCATCACAGCCTGGCATTTTATTCACAAGTCGAGAGTTTGTTTCGTATGAATTTACAATTGTATGACTGTGCTGATTGGAATAAGTTTTCATTGGCTGCACGTACAGTTACTTTTGTTCTCTTAAGATTATGACGGAAGCTTCAGGAGATAAGGACTCATTCGCAGAAGAAGAAAAAACTGGACCAGATTATTTTGGTTACTATACACGTGAAGTTGCATACCTTCTTTCGCAGGCCGAAGGGTACTTTCCATGTGCATCTCAGACTTTTGACTTGGCTGAAAGAAATCGTGGAATCATCAGCGAGACAGATTCTTATAAACATATACACACAGGCAAAGAGGGAAGTAGTTCTGGGATCAGTGCCTTATTTTGTAATGCTCTAGGGGAAAGCATTTCTGATTTCAAGAAGGAGAGGTTAAACGCATTGCTTCGACAGAGTGTGCCTCTTCTCATAGAGGAAGTTAAAGAGGTACTGCTCCTCTTTATTTGTTTTTTTTTACTTTGTAAACCTAAGTTGTATATATGCATCGTAGAATTAGCAATAGGCACTTTAAGGAATTCCGTCGGACTTTGTTATACAATAGTTTTAAATATCTTAGTTGCAACTAATATTAATTACAGCACCTTAAATATAAGGTTACAAAAAATCTTAGGGAGATTATATTGCTCTCTTTAATGTTGGAACGAGTATACACGTTATGAAGTTCAGAAGTTGTAATCTATGATAAAAGGATAACTAGGTAACTAGTGTGGCACTTTGGATATATTGAAGGACTTGTTTATTGTTTAACTGGTTTGGCAAATGATGAAGTATCATTAAAAATAGAATTATGCTCTAACTAGAAGCTGTGATGCTCGGACTCTCCGGAGAACCCAGCCGTACCCGTGTCGACACGACATGACACAGACACAGACACTTGGATCCGGATCCGAATACCATCTAGAAAATGGACACTTTATCTCATCTTTAATTTTGATAACTCATTTATAAAAGGAAGAGAAAAAGAAAATATAAGAAGAAAAGAGGTGCAACTGATGTAAAAGGAGAAAGAGAAAACATAAAGTCTTTAATTCACCCTCTTTTTCAAAAGTTTATATATTATTTTATATAAAATGATAGATGTTTATTTATACAAAGTATCAGATTATATTAAAAATGATAATTGCCGTGTCCAAATCCAAGTGTCGGATCCTTATAAAACGTGTCCCCGGGTCTTCGATTTTGGAGTTCGAAGAATCTGACACGTTGATTTGTGTCTGTCGGATTCTTCTAAAAGAGTCTGAGCATCATAGACTAGAAGTACATATAAGGGACTGGTCTAAAGATAGAGCCAACTCAAGCTTTGCTAAGCGCACTCAAGTTTGTTTATTAAACCCAGCTTATACACTAGATTTTTAAAAAATTATAACATGTTGAGCTTTGGCCTTGACTCATCTAACTTACATTCTGGTAAACAAAACTCCATCGCCACTTGTTAGGTTATTCATATGCTTGTATAGTAGTTGGATGTTTTTGTTCATCCATCTGTGGATCTAGCTCGAACAAAGAGCATGGTGTATGAGAAACAACACTTCACGGGCTCTAGTCAAGCTCGAACACCATGTTTGACAAATTTGAAAATTAAAATGATCTTAAATACCCCTAGGTGATTGTTTGCTTCCAAGTGTTTGTTTAGTTAATGGAAATAATTGTTTTTTAGTAATCAATAAATTCAGTTCAAGTGAATTAACATAAAGATGTATTTATCAATAATCGGTTTAAGTATCTGTATGTGCCATGAATACCTTGTAGCATTTTTAATCCAGATGGAAGACCCGGTAATTGCTTTTCATCGCATACAAAGATATAAAAATAAAGTATCTAACTCTCCGGCTGCTAACGGTGAAGACAATGTAGAAAATCCTCATAAAAAACTTAAGCTGTGCTCTTCATCATCTTCTATCCGGTCCACTAGTCCTACTAGTTCCAATCATAATCTAGAGGTATGTTCTTATTACTGCTCTTTGCCAAGTGTACATGTTTCTTATCTAGACCGATTCATGCACATAACTATTCAGATTTTATTCTGATCCTCACAAAGAGTAATGTTATCCTTAAATTTAAAATAGATGTATGTTTCTAAGAGAAGCATTATCAAAACGAGGTAGGTAATAAGAGTTTAGGCAATTGAATATATCTTGTATAGTTGTATAATTTACATTTGAATTCAGAAGTAATATCAATTTTTTTCTGATTAAACATTCCGATCATTTCCTAAATATCCAATTAATAGTTAGGTCATGTAGTTATACCTGGAGGGGACTCCTTTAGAACATTGGATGAAGTGCTCTTAGTTTCATGTTCCCCTGCTTTTTTCAGATCAATGATGATTTGCAGTTGCTTCTTAGAACTGAAAGTGCTCACGTTGAGGAAACAATGAAGAAAATGTCAGATGAACTATCTGAAATGGTATTTTCTGACATTCTGTTATAACTATAAAGCTCCGAAGTTCAAATTACTGTAGCCTCAATCAATGTTAACAAGAATATCGCATAGTACTTTGTTATTGCCTTGTGAAACTTGTTTATAGGAGTTAACCTTGCAACTTTTTAAGAACGTCTAAACTAGGTCAAAACGGACTATTATTACTTTTTTGTCCCAGCTAGAACGCAAGAAAAAGAAGCTTGAACAACTTCTGGACATCGTTATGTCTAATTTCAGGTTTGTTGTTTTCCATCCATATAGTGTCTATAAGGTGTTTTTGCTATTTAAATGTTTTTATAATTATTATGTAATGTTCAACAGAAGGACTATGTACTTTTACCATTTCTCCGGCCAATCCCATTTGATATATTTGCTTGTTTTCATGTGTTTTTCAAATTTTTATGTAATTAATACCCATACAAATCCAAATAATCATTTTATGTTCATTTCATGTAATTTCTGGCTCAAACAAATAATATCTGTAATAAATACACAGGCACACCTCATTCTACTACTATCCACTACTCATCTAAGTATCTAACCCTTGCCAGAAGTTGGTGATTCACGAAGTCACCTCAGATCTCATTCAGATTATCTGAGTGTTTGTAGTTGACCTGTATGTAATATGTCTAATCATTCACTAGCACTCACTGTGTTAGCATGTAACAGAAAAATATATATAGGTATGTTATATCTTTAATTTTGCCTACTTTCTGAAACATTTTGCCTCCAGTGTTTCGGTTGGAAAGTTTTTCCAGTTTTGATTAATATCGTATTATCTGTTCATTTGTTTATGCGGACTTTATTAAATTGTTCTCTTTCAGAGGTTTTAGATGGTTTATAAACTTGATTGCAAGACCACCTTGGATAAATTGTAAGTTAAGATGACATTTCATTGATAGCTGTTACCACCATTAGCAAATTAGATGTCATGATGCCTGTTACTATGTTGACTATTATTTTTGAACAGTTTCTGCCTGCATAGCTTTGACCATTATCATATACATAATATATATGTGTTTGTGTGTGTGTGTGTGACGGATGGTGGGTGCTTGCCCAACTTTGGTTATAGTGCACATGGGAAATTAGTCTGAATCCTGTGTCTGAATTTTTGAAGTTTTAACGCAAAGGTCCTTAATTTCCATCTACAGGCCGATGACCATGGTAGAAAAGCAGCAACTTCGGAAGCTGATATGGAAGCTACCACCCAAAAATCTCAATCGTGTTGTGGAACTCATTCAGCGTACTCAGCCTTCAACAAACAGTTTATCCGATGAGATTTTCGTTGATATAGAAAATTTGGTAAGCATTTCATTACGAGCATAAACTGTTTCTCTCCTCCGTTGATCTTATTGTCATTGATGTTCCTTTGTTTTACATTTTTGCAGGATAACACAACATTATGGAGATTGTATTTCTATATTCAAACATTTGAAAACGCTAGGAAAAACTGTCTATTGTAACTTGGCCTTGGCATGGCATAATCATTGTATTTTTCAATATCAAAAGTCTATTCACTCAGTTGTAGCGAGAAAAGTAGTTTTACTTTTCCCAGTTTTGCTCTTTCTTTATCAATGTTTTAGACTTGAATACTATCTCGGGAGTGCAGATTTGTAGATGAAAATGGATGAAACATCGACGCCAAGGGTAACAGATTTCTTGATCTAACTTCTACCAATTCTTTGACCAAAATATTAGATGAGAATAACAGGATGAAAAGTTGCACTTTTATCTATTATCACTGGTTCTCACTACAACTAAAGAATCATCTTATGTCTGATGTTACGTCTTGGACGTTCCTCTGCCACATTAAAAACAATTGCTCTTCCATCCAAACTCTGCACAACATGGTCCCAACGTAAGAAAATCTTTTATCCCATTGCACATTGATTCTTTTTGGAAATAGTAATTTATGCCTGAAGGAAGTACTATGAAATAATCACAGTCGTTCAATAAAGAAAAGATTATGGTTGAGAGTGAGTTTTGACTATTAGCGAGGACATGAAATTAGATATCTTGATTGGGCCCACCTTGCCGTGTTTGCTAAACACTTGCTCTAGGCGACCACTATCCACTGGCCATGGCAGGTTACCTACATATTCTCTTAAAGAAGGTTAAAAAGTTTAGGAGATCTTTGAGGAGGTGAATCTGTGGGAGAAGACTTATTTACAGGGCATAAGTCTATCACCTGCATCCTGATCCAAATATAATAATTTCTAACTGGATACACAAGATAGAAGAACCCAACTTATCACCTTAAATAACAATAAAAGAAAGGAGTAATACTACGTGTTCTGAATAGAAATTATTGTTAAAATTTATAATATTTTAGATAAAATTTCTTTTTATATCAAAAGGGGGTAAAATCAAATCAAATTAATAAAAAAACCACAACTCATCCGCTGATTCTTCAACATCAGTTGGTTCGTTTCGCCTTTTTCTTTATTTTCCGAACGAAGTGGTTGGCCAGGGATAAGGAGAGGGGTATAGAAAGACCATTGCAATATCGTTATCTTATCTTTCAAATGATTCGCCTACTAATTCTTTGATTCCAGTTAGTAAGAGGGAGGAGACAAAAAGCAACTTCTTTGGCACTTTCCCCTGGTGGAAGAAAAGTAGTGAATTCGGCTACGAAAAGAGTTTAATAACCTAATTTTCGGAAAAGGCGGATGGTGATTTTAGTTAATAACGGTTTTAGTTCGCAGGACATAGCCAATAAAGGCTCCGTTTCATAGTTGATACAGGGACCAAGTTCGTATATCAAAAATGGCACAGACGTTCAAAAGCTTTTTGTAAGGCATAATGTAACATGCAATGTAATCGAGGATCTGTAACTCAACTGAAAGTAAAGGACTGGTAAATAATATTATTAATGTAATCACAGGAATCTACAATGAAGATCAGGCAGCTACATGTTTCAGGGTATTTGATGGAATATTGAAGATCACTGACAGAAGTTCATTAATATGTTCAAGCGTCAGTAAAAAAATAAGTCACTCAGTGTTTCAGCAGGTATCAAGATTCAAGTAGTCAGTGCCAGAAGATTTCAGTGACAACAAGAAGCAATAAAGGAATACAACATTCATGTCAATTGGTTTGATTGAGGATATGAAGATCAATACAGTGTTAGTCACTTGTGAACCAGACCAGTGCACTAAGTGTCAACACAAAGAATTTGATTAACATGTTCATCGTAAAAGAAGAATTGACAGAAGCCAAGTAAGCAAGGTTTATTTTCTAAGTCATTGTACAAGGTGAAAGAAATCGATACCTAGTTAAACAAGGTGAAGAAATCGACACCAAGGCATACAAGGTGTAAGAAATTGACACCCAGATTATCAAGGAGAAGAAAATCGACACCTAGGTAATACATGGTGAAGAAATTCGACAGGTAGCCTAGCAATGACAAAAGAAACTAAGTACCACTTCTATGTATCAAGAAATCGACACATAGAATGAGGGACTTAGAAATCGACACCTAGCCATGAGAAGAAAGAAAATCGACACCTAGGGTATACATGGATTCAATATTCGACACCTAGGTTGTTGAATGACCAAGGCATATACATGGTAAAGGAAATCGACACCTAGCTCTACAGGGAGAAGAAATTCGACACCCAGCTGTTACATGACTAAGGAAATTCGACACATAGATTATTTTCTAAGTACAAGCACATGGAGAAGAAATTCGACACATAGAAAATATCTATGAATTTCTCTAAGTCAAATCAAGTCAACAACAGGGGAAAAGAATTCGACACACTCAGTTGTATTCCACTTTATTGTAAAGTCTACAAATAAACAAAATGTGTTTTCATTTTGTATGAAATCCTATCACAACACACAAAAATAGATACAGCTGAGAGAGAGATAGAGAGAATATCAAAAGCCATTAAAGCTTGTATTTATTGTTGTTGTAAGATTCATCAGAAGCTCATACATCTGTGTGAGAGTGTAGCACCTTGGGTATATATAATACAAAGTATATTCCCAAAGATTGTCTTGTTGTTGTTTGTTTCTTTACTGTCATATTTATTACTCAACAAGAACGAATCAGTGAACACGAACTAATTTGGAAAAACTACCACATCATATTCAACCCCCTCTTCTATGATGATTTTGGACCTAACAATTGGTATCAGAGCTTGTTGATTGAAGTTACAAATCAGATCCAAAAATAGTTTTTCTAAAAAGTGGATTTTTAGATCTAGAAAAATTTATCTTGAATTTTCTTTTATTTTTAAAGATAATTCAATTTCAAATTTTTCCTTGATTTTTAATTCACTAATTGTTAAAAAGCTATCAATCATCAAGAATTCGAATTAAAAATTATTTTCTCAATATTTAATTTTTATTCGAATTGATTTTAATTTTTTGAGAAATTAATTATTTCTTAAGATTTAAAATTCTTAATAGCCATGAGTACCCAAAAGCTAAGCAATATTAAAATTCCCACCTTTGACAAAAATGAATACATTTTGTGGAAAAAGAAGATGACCATTTTCATCAAGACTTGTAATTCTCAATATTTAGGAATTCTTGAAAATGGCCCCTATGTTCCTCAAAAGCTTACACCGTAAACAGTTTCAGAGGACGGCGAACGGATCCCTCAAGGGTTTACCCGAAAGGAGCCTGCAGAGTTTACTGATACTGACAAAGAGAGAGTAGCATGAGACAATCATCTACAATGCATCTTAATGGATTCTTTGGACACAACAATACTAAATCAGGTGATAAATTGCACCAGTGCCAAACAGATGTGGGACACAATTGATCTGTTAATAGAGGGTACAACTGAAGTGAAGGAAAACAGGCTAGACATTCTTACCTCCCAATATGAAGCGTTCAAGTCACTACAAGGAGAAAGTATCACTCAAGTTTTCGAGAGATACAACAAATTATTAGATGACTTGTCACTACATGGGAAGACCTACTCACGTAGGGAGATCAACAGGAAGTTTATGTTGACACTGCCAGCACACCTGGAGCACAAAATCTCTGCCATTAGAGAGAGAAGTGATATAAATGATATGTCAATTGAAATGTTATATGGAAAGCTCAAGACTCATGAGATGGAGTAAGAGCAGAGACAAATCATTTACGGCTCAGGTACAGTGGACAGTAAGAATTTTGCACTGTTGAAGACGACAGCTCTTGTAGCCAGTGATATTGTTGTCAAGGAGACCAACAAAGAAGCACCTGCAGTTGAAAAAGAAGAAATTGTAGAAGCTGAATTATTAGAATCTAATCAACCGGGTGATGAAGATGACTTCTATTCCATGGAAGAACTTGAACAACTGGAAAATAAGACAATGGCCTACATGGCAGGAAAGTTCAAGAACCTAAGGTTTAGGAGGACCCCAAAGTATAAATTTAAGAGTAATTCAAGCTACAGTGGTTCCAGGGACAAAACCTACAACAGAGGTAATTCGTCTTCAGGGTCTTACAGTAAAGGAGGCTATAAGACAGGGATGGTAGACAGAAGTAAGTTTAAATGCTACAATTGTGGAGAACCCGGTCATTTTGCAACAGAATGCCGGAAGCCGAAGTAAGGAAAAGAGAGGAAGGAGTCATATGATGAACTTAAGCAGAAATATGATGCACTTGTGAACAAGCATCAAGGAAGAGCTTATATAGCTGAAGGAAAGAGCTGGGATGATTCAGACAACGATGAAGAAGAGACTTATGGAAATCTTGCATTAATGGCAGACTCTTCTAAGGCAACACCTCAATCATCGAAGGTATCATTTCTTTCCTCCGTTGACATGTCTAATTCTGAATATAAGAAAACTGTGGAAGATATGAGTATAGAAATGTTTAACATACATACAAGCATGCTAGCATCTGAAGAAGAGAATGCTAAACTAGTTCTTAAAAATAAATTGCTAGAAGCTAAGAATGAAGAACTAGAGCTTGCATGTGTCAATTTAGAAGATCTGAAACAGAAAATAGAATATCTTCAGAATAGAGATAAGTGCAACCAGGAAGTAGAAGCAGCTCTTAGAAATAAAATTTCTGATCTAGAGTTAAAACTTCAAGCTTATAAGAAATCTGCGAATCTTGTAAATGAGGCTATAGACAAACAAGTCATAGGTCAGAAAACTGGAATAGGATTTGACTATGATAAAAAGGCTGGAAAAATGCATGTAGAATCTATTGCTGAGGAAAGTCCTGTGAAGCAAGACATTCCACATGTATTAAAAAATGTAGCTAAGCCCCTATATAAGAAGTTCGTCATTGATCCCTTAAATGAAGAAGAGCTCTTAATAAAAGAAGAACTCCTTGCTGAGGAGAAAAAGGAAAAGGTTGTAGATAAGAAGAACATGCCTAAGAAATCTGTTAGAATTGAAGAACCTAAGAAGCAGGTTAAAATTGAAATAGGCAATAAAACTGAAAACAAAAAGGCGAACAGAAATGGTAAGGTAGGTATTAACAAGAAAAATGCTAATGCTTATTCTTCTAGTGCTACTAGGAAAGTTTGTATCAATTGCAATTCTACTGGTCATCTTACGCATGCATGCAATAAGATAAAAGTAGTAAAAACAAAAATTTCTAGTATGCCTGCTATGCCTGCCATGTCTATTCCTCATCAACAAGGTGGTAAAGTAGGTTGCATGCCATGTGCTTTCAATATCATGTCTGTATACATAAACTTAATGAATTCTTCATCAAGTACTTGCATGAATACAGATGTGAACATGACTAGAAAGCATATTAGGGCAAAGACTGCCAGTCCTCCTAAAGTTAGGAAGGAAACCCCTGTCCCTAAGCCTAAAGACACCCCTGTCAAGGCTAAACCAAAGGGCAAGGGTGCAGTCGATGAGAAGGACAAGGACCAGAAAATTTCTGTAGCTAAAACTGTTTACTTATCTAAGCCTCTTGGACCCAATCAAGTTTGGATGCCAAAGAAAAAGTAATCAATCTGTGGTTGCAGGGCACAGCAAAGAACAAGCGTGTCATGTGGATTCTTGACAGCGGCTGTTCAAGGCATATGACTGGTGATAAAGCCCTGTTAACAGATGTGATTGAGAAAGCTGGCCCGATAGTGACATTTGGAGATAACAACAAAGGATTCACAACGGGATATGGCAATCTGGAGATCGGAAATGTTATCATTGAAAACATCTCTCTCGTGGATGGATTAAAGCATAATCTTCTAAGTATCAGTCAGTTCACTGACAAGGGCTTCAAAGTAACATTTGAGAAAGAAAGATGTGCTATCCAAAATAGGAAAGATGCGAAGCTTGCTCTTCAGGGAGTGAGAAAGGGGAATCTCTTCGTAACTGATTTATTCTCTGCTAGCAAAGGCGAAGCTCAATGTTTTTACAGCAAAGCTTCAATGAAGGATAGTTGGTTGTGGCACAAGAAACTTTCAGACCTTAACTTCAAGGCAATGAACCCTTTGGTTAAGAGGGAATTGGTTAGAGGTTTACCCGAGATGGAATACTGTCAAGAAGGGTTATGTGAAGCATGTGAAAATGGGAAGTCAAAGAAAGCATCTCACCGAAGCAAAGACTCAACAGACATTACTGAACCACTGCAACTACTGCATATGGATTTATTTGGTCCAGTCAACGTCATGTCTATGTCAAGGAAGAGATATGCATTTGTAATTGTTGACGACTACCCCAAGTACACGTGGGTGTTGTTTCTAGCCGCAAAGGATGAAGCCCCTCAAACAATTATCGATCACATAAAAAAAATTGAGTTAGAAGCTGGTCTGCCTGTCAGGAAAATAAGGTCTGACAATGGAACAGAATTCAGGAACGTAACTCTGAATGAATTCTGTGTGCAAAAAGGAATATCAAGACAATTATCAGCGCCCAGAACTCCACAGCAAAATGAAGTGGTAGAGAGGAAGAACAGAACCTTAGTGGAAGCAGCAAGAACAATGCTGAATGAAGCAAAGTTACCTTTATACTTTTGGGCTGAAGCAGTCAACACAGCTTGCTACACTCAGAATCGTACCCTGATTAATAAAGATCATGATAAGACTCCATATGAGATAATGGCAAACAAGAAACTAACACTGAAATATTTTCATGTGTTTGGAGCAAAGTGCTTTTTATTGAAAGATGATGAGCATCTAGGAAAGTTGGAATCCAAGGCTCATGAAGGCATATTTCTTGGCTACTCAATGGAATCTAAGGCGTACAGGGTTTATGTGATTGAACACAAAAAGGTCATTGAAAGCATGAATGTAACTTTCGATGATCTAAAGCTCCCAAGTCTACAAAGAAAAGATGACACTGAAACTCTGCAATTTGAAAATATGAACTCAGATGAAGGTGATGAAGAACCTGAAGCTGCACCAGAAAATCAAGTAACAAATGAGAATAACAACAATGATGATTCTGACCCTAGTAGTGGAAACAGTGGAAGATTCACAGAAACTACTAGTAGTGGCAGAGAATCTCATTCTCAACCAGGCAGCAGCT
Source organism: Oenanthe sinensis (assembly GCA_028671895.1). Lineage (NCBI taxonomy): Eukaryota > Viridiplantae > Streptophyta > Magnoliopsida > Apiales > Apiaceae > Oenanthe > Oenanthe sinensis. The sequence goes on along the minus strand of CM053799.1, from coordinate 26,479,019 downwards.
CAGGGGGAGCAACTGAAGGATCTACTAACAGGACTCAGCACATTAATGAAAATCAGGCTGAATCATCTAGGGCAAATCTGCCTAGACATAGGGTGTGGAGTAAAGCTCACCCCTTTGAGTTGATTCTTGGAGATCCAGATGCTGGAGTTCAAACTAGACGTGCTTCCCAAAATGAATGTTTATTCTCTGGTTTTCTCTCTGAAATAGAACCAAAGAAAGTGGAAGAAGCACTGGAAGATCCAGATTGGGTTATTGCTATGCAAGAAGAACTCAATCAATTTGAGAGACAAAAAGTCTGGAAGCTGGTACCTAGGCCAAAGAACAAGTCTGTAATTGGCACAAAGTGGGTATTCAGGAACAAGCTGGATGAAGATGACATTGTTACGAGGAACAAAGCTAGACTGGTTGCTAAAGGTTATTCCCAAGAAGAAGGAATAGATTATGATGAAACATATGCACTAGTAGCAAGGCTTGAAGCTATCAGGATGTTCTTAGCATTCGCAGCACATTCCAACTTTAAAATTTATCAAATGGATGTGAAGAGCGCATTCCTGAATGGAGAGCTTGAAGAAGAAGTGTATGTGGAACAACCCCCAGGGTTTGAAGATCCAGAATTTGCAGATTTCGTATACTTCCTCTTCAAGGCACTCTATGGCCTAAAGCAAGCACCTCGAACATGGTATGACACTCTATCTGTATTTTTACTTGAAAATGGTTTCACTAGAGGTGTCATAGATAAGACTATGTTTCACAAAATGCACAAAAATGATATGATATTAGTGCAAGTATATGTAGATGACATTATATTTGGTTCTACTAACGAACAGTTGTGTAGTAGATTTGCTAAGTTAATGCAGAGTAAGTATGAAATGAGCATGATGGGAGAGCTGAATTATTTTCTTGGACTCCAAGTTAGTCAAAGGAAAGATGGAATCTTCATTTGCCAGACCAAGTACATCAAAGATCTGTTGAAGAAGTATGGTCTTGAAGATGCATCAACAGCCAAAACCCCAATGGCAACTGCCACTAAGCTGGATAAAGATGAGCCTGGTAAGAGGGTAGACATCACAAGCTACAGAGGTATGATCGGCTCATTACTGTACTTAACTGCAAGTAGGCCAGATATTATGTTCTCTACATGCTTGTGTGCTAGGTTTTAATCAGATCCTAAAGAATCACATCTTATAGCTGTTAAACGGATTTTTAAGTATCTTAAGGGAAGTCTGAATCTTGGAATTTGGTACCCTAAAGATACAGGTTTTGACCTTATTGGCTATACAGATTCTGATTATGCAGGGTGTAGGATTGATATAAAAAGTACATCAGGGAGTTGTCAATTCCTTGGTAGAAGATTGGTGTCCTGGTATAGCAAGAAGCAGCACTCAGTTGCAATGTCGACAGCTGAAGCTGAATATGTTGCTGCTGGAAGCTGCTGTGCTCAGATCTTATGGATAAGGAACCAACTTCAAGACTATGGACTGTTGCTGAACAAAATTCCAATATACTGTGACAACACCAGTGCCATAGCTATAACAAACAATCCTGTTCAACATTCAAGGACCAAGCACATTGATATCAGGTATTATTTTATTAGAGAGCATGTCATGAGTGGTACTGTAGAGTTACACTTTGTACCTACAGAACAGCAAGTTGCAGACATTTTCACTAAACCACTGGATGAAGTTACCTTCACTAGACTGGTTTGTGAACTTGGGATCTTAAATGTCTAGATCTTATCTGCAATTTGGTGTAAATAAGTTCACAAATATTTAATCTTCAATATTAAAAGAATTTGTGAATTTATTTGATCATCCAGTAATTAAACTTCTAGCATTGTAATTATTTGAATACTTATATCTATTTTAATAGATTTTGAGTATTTATTTAATTATATTTTTGTTAATTTATTTAAGTCATGAAATAACAATTAAAGGTAATATTTGCTTCATAATTTAAATATATTAATAAAAATAAGAAGCATAATTATTTAAATATTTTATTTGATTAATATCAGTCAATGATATTTTAATTAAATAATTAATTATAATAATTATGATATTATCAATTTGGTAATATTTTATTTAGAATTTATTCTAAATAAGATCTTATTTGGTTATTTATTCGAATGTTACCAATTGATAATAGAGTGTATTTTGTTCAAGTACAAAATATACAGGGTAGATAAAATTCGACACACAGGCTTTTAACTCAGGAATTTTTTGTGTCGAATCTTGTCTACAGGGTAAGTTTATCGATACCTATTCTTACTTAGAATTATTTTGTTTTGTGTCGATTTCTATCCAACAGTTTTTAAAATTAGAGTGGTAAAAAATTCGACACACGGGCTTCTTACTTAGAATAATTTTTTCTAGGTGTCGAATTTTAGAAGCCTGTGTTGACTTGGTCAACACAGGGGGAGTAAATATTGACACATAGGTTTTATCAGAACTTTTTAGTGTTGATTTTTATTTCTAGGTGTCGAGTTTTCAAGGGAATCCTATGTGTCGAATTCTAGTATACTGTATTGATTTATTTTAACTTAGAATTTTGACTATGTATTCCTGAGTGTCGATTTCTAGTGCACTGTATAGAATTTTTGTAAACTAGAAATTTGGCTTAGTCTTTCTATGTGTCGATTTTGTTTTAACATAGAGGGCAGTAGTGTAATTTTATTTCTGTGTGTCGATTTCTTTGAAATGCATATCACTTAGCTTATTTCTCTTTCAACAGTCGATACACACACAAATATACACCATTGTTATCTTGTATTACTTCGGCAAAAACTCGACACCCACCATATATTAATCATATTTTACTCACTTATTTTAAAATCTAAGACCAGTTCTGTGATTACTTTTCAAAGATCCGTAACATATTCAAAAATCAAATCATTTGGTGCAGTTTTTTTGAAAGACCCATTTCTTGCCAAACCATTCGAATTTTCACAGATCTAGTAATTTTTAAGTGATTAAAAATTGATTAAAAACTATAATTTTGTAGCAAATCATTTCTAGTAATTAATATAATTATTCCATAATTTTTTGAAGTGTTTTGAATTTGAGTTAATCTTACTCGAATTAATTTATTAAAATTGGTGTTGCAAAATATTTGTATTAATTAAATAATAAATTATCTGCTCATTTTTAATTATTTGAAAATGGTTGGAAAATTTATTATACTTAAAACAAATAGTGCACTCACAATAGAACCTAAGTCAGTTGCTGAACCATATAGCAATTGGATTAGGTTTTTATGTGAACATTCAAATGTACGACATGCCTTAACTGCAAGTCCGGAATTAAATCTTGATGCACTGCTTGTATGTCATTATTCAGCTGTTGATACATCAGATGCACAAAATTTGGCTTTCACTTTTTCACTAAAATCTAGAGATGTCAGGGTAACGGATCAGGACTTAGATAGAATTTTGCAGTTTATCACTGAAACTTTGATCCTTTACCTGATGACGCTGAACGTGCTAATTTCTTCAATTCCATCACAGATGAGGGACCACTCAATTTAACTGAAATTTATAAACATAATCTTCCTCGTGAATGGAACTTTTTCTTTCACATAGTGAACCATGTTTTTGCAAAGAAAAAGAGTGGATGGAGTGGTATTCCCAAATTGACTCAATCTATTGGGTATGCCATCTCTTACAATCTCAATATAAATTATGGTAAGCTACTGATGAAAAGCATTCTTCAAGCTATGGGATCTAGTGCCAAAAGGGACATCAACAAAGTCAATGTTGAATGTTTTTATCCTAGATTTCTACAATAAGTGCTTAATGACCTACTATCGAATGACGAAATGCTTGCCTTCTCTACAAGTCAGTACAAACAATGTTCTACAATTTGTGGTAGTGTCGTTGCACTAATAGTAAACAGGGGTGATTACCCAAATGGGAACGTAGCACGACTAACAGAATATATGGAAAGTGTTATGATCCCTGTAGCAGGTGAACAACAAGAAGAAAGTCCTGAAATTGAAGATTCCATGGATGAGGACTCTGAAGCTGAACCTGAGCCTGAAAATGAAGAAGAAGCAGAAGAAGAAGAAGAGGTTCAAGGAGAAAATGAGCCAGTTGCAAGTGATACAGAAATGGCTGATGAAGCAGGGACTGAAAACGATGCTGAATCTTATCACCCTGGTACACCAAGAGTAAGTCCTAGTACAGGTAGTCTTCCTGAATTTGATCTTTCACTAGTACTTAGTGAAGAATATCTGGCTATGTTGGACATCTCACAGCCAACTCTGAACACACACACACCAATGTCCCCAGTGGCAATAGAACATGACAATGAGCCTGAAAACCAACAGGTTCTAACCCCTGTCATAGAACAACAAACACCTATCCCAACTCCTTCAGTCATTATTGTTGAAACCCTAAGTGAGGATGAGGGAGATAGTGCCTGTAGTGCACCACATAAGGTGGATGTTGAAACCACTGAAGCAACTCTGCCTCCTAGCAAAAGAAGGAGAATATGTTATGAACCAGAGGCAACTGCTAGCCAAAAACCCAATTCACCTGAGCCTTCGAATGTACAAAGGATGGAGCAATTAAATGCACAAATCCGTTTCTCCTTGTTTGGGAATGAAAGTGAATTGACGGTTAAACAAGCTACTTCAGTAGCAGAGCCTTCACAGGTAGATCCTGTGTTGGACAGGCCTTCACAAGCTTCGAGGGGCATCACGAACTCTTATTTGCCACGCATTACATTGTTCGAGGTGGTGACCCCCCTGGACAGAACATCTCCAGCTCCGTTATCGGAGGTTCTCCCATCCAATTTTGGAATAGGTGAGAGGCAACTCCTCCTTAGAGGGAGCGAGGGTTCCATTCAAGGAACAACTACACAAGTAGCGGAGCCTACTCAGGTTGACCCTGAGCAGGACATGCCTTCACAGGCTTTAGCTGGCACCACAGATACTCAACTGCCAATCACTACAGTATCTAAGGTGGTGACCACACTGGAACCAACATTTCCAGTTCCTGAAACAGGAGGTCTCCTTGCCATTTATGGTCAAGAGGAGAGGCAACCCTTCCATAGAAGGAAGAGGGGTTCCCAGAATTTAATTTCTAGGGACAACCCATCTCTAAGAGATGAGGCTCCACTAGGCGATGAAGTAATTACTGAGCCTTGTGATGAGATAGTGCTTAGGCATGAAAGAGTTCCAAATCCTTCTAAAGGTAATTCTCCACTTGGTAATGATTCTTCGGAAGAACCAGGTGCGAGGAATTCCCCAGATTCTGAAACAACTCAATCCAATTCAGCACTTCTTCAAAGAATTATCAATCTCGAAGCACAACTTGGACTTTTCCAGCACTCAATGTCCAAGATTGTGAAAAGTCAAGAAAAGCTACAGCGAGACAACAAAGAAATTAAAGGTTTACTCAAAGAGCTGTTAGCACAGAGATCAACTTCCTTACCTATTCAATCAACCCCAGCTCCAGAGGATAACGCAACTAAGGGGGAGAAAGAAGGTCAAGATCAAGAAAAAGAAATATCTGTCAAAGGAAAGGAAAAGATAGCAGATGATAGTTCTTCTGAACAAGCAAAAGAAATAGAACATGCATATGCTGAGGGGGAGGAGTTAGAAGAAGGAGAAATTCCAAATGATGACCCGTTCAATGAAATGGATTCATATGTGAATGAAGCTGCATATCCAAGAACATTCTCTGACTATATTGAAAAGCACAAGATCAAGAAAGTTAAGGAGAATGATTACAAGACATATGAAGACATGAATTCTATTATTGAATAAATCAGGCAATCAAACTGGGCAACTTATCAGAAAAAGAAAAAGAAGCTCTATTCTTCTAAGTCAGGAAGAAAATGGGAAATAGCCAGAGCTAACTTAAGAAGGCCCGACAAGGGTGCCTTGATCAATAATGATGAAGAAGTTCATGAGCTATTTCAAGTCTTCAAAAGAAGGAACAGAAGTCTGAGCAACTACTACTTTGAACTGAAAGGTGAAATATCCTATCTGGTAGTTTCTATGGCACCGGACTCAGAAGGTTAGAGATTAACCTTGTCTTTCAACAACTACGGGTTAAGGACCATATCAAGTGAATTTCTGAAAAGAAGGACAATAACTGAGTTGTTTGCATTTAAACAGAAGATCAGAATCCATGAATCCTCTGAAAATGAATTAATGGCAAAAGTGATTGAAAAGCTTATGGAGAAAGTAGAGCCAGAGATTCAATAAGATCCATATCAAGTCAGATACTTCAAAGACAGATTTCTTCAGATACTGAGATTGGAACATGAAGCATTGCCATTCTACTCACTCAGACGATTAAAGTTTGTTGAGGGCTTGCTTAGGGGTAAAGGGTTCAGAACTCCTGAAAGATGGAAAGCGGTAGAAAGAATCTTTGCCTACAGGTTAAACATCTCAGAAGCTTTGGGAAGAGATATCCAGAACATCAAAAAGTTTGATCCATCCAAAGGAACTCAACCCAGAGAACCATTCAGAGCTGAGCCGGGTGATGAACACATGTTTGATTTATCAAGAGAAGTACCAGAAGCAGATCCCAGTTTTGGAATACCAGAAGCAAAAGAACCAATGGTCATCACCAATCCACTAAGAGTGATCTACTCAAACAAAGATGAAAGTGAAAGACAAATTGAAATGAGTAGGATCAGAAATGAAAATTCAAAAGTGATTGGAAGAATTTTGGAAAAGCTAAGGAACTCCACAATTCTTGATGACAAGATCGTGCTACAAGAAGTAGAAGAAGCCTATTTGGACAAAGTAACAAGAGAAGATCAGATGATTACAAATCGGGTGGATGTTAATCCAAAGAGGGTTATAGTGCAAGGGTGGACTCAGCAACTAAGCTTCAAATTCAGTGAATTGAAAAAATTCAGGAGTATGCCACTGCTACAACTTATCTTTGATCAACTTCAATATCCAAGACCAAGAAATCTTCTAGAATGGGAGGCTCACGACATTGTCAGAAGGAGAATAGCAAAGGTCCAAGAATGAAGAATTAAATAGAATTATTAGTTCAGTCTAGAGGAACAAAATCATTCTTGTAACTTAGCTGTAATGAAATCTGGAAATTGTAATATTTAATCCAAAATACAATTAATGTTATTTACAGTCTTTCCGTACTTTACTTTTTCTTGTATTGTTAGTTGAGTTATCCTCTTTTCTTTAGAATTTGCTTGTTGAACTCTATCAGTCAAATATGGGGAGATTGTAAGGCATAATGTAACATGCAATGTAATCGAGGATCTGTAACTCAACTGAAAGTAAAGGACTAGTAAATAATATTATTAATGTAATCACAGGAATCTACAATGAAGATCAGGCAGCTACATGTTTCAGGGTATTTGATGGAATATTGAAGATCACTGACAGAAGTTCATTAATATGTTCAGGCGTCAGTAAAAGAATAAGTCACTCAGTGTTTCAGCAGGTATCAAGATTCAAGTAGTCAGTGCCAGAAGATTTCAGTGACAACAAGAAGCAATAAAGGAATACAACATTCATGTCAATTGGTTTGATTGAGGATATGAAGATCAATACAGTGTTAGTCACTTGCGAACCAGACCAGTGCACTAAGTGTCATCACAAAGAATTTGATTAACATGTTCATCGTAAAAGAAAAATTGACAGAAGCCAAGTAAGCAAGGTTTATTTTCTAAGTCATTGTACAAGGTGAAAGAAATCGACACCTAGTTAAACAAGGTGAAGAAATCGACACCAAGGCATACAAGGTGTAAGAAATCGACACCCAGATTATCAAGGAGAAGAAAATCGACACCTAGGTAATACATGGTGAAGAAATTCGAGAGGTAGCCTAGCAATGACAAAAGAAACTAAGTACCACTTCTATGTATCAAGAAATCGACACATAGAATGAGGGACTTAGAAATCGACACCTAGCCATGAGAAGAAAGAAAATCGACACCTAGGGTATACATGGATTCAATATTCGACACCTAGGTTGTTGAATGACCAAGGCATATACATGGTAAAGGAAATCGACACCTAGCTCTACAGGGAGAAGAAATTCTACACCCAGCTGTTACATGACTAAGGAAATTCGACCCATAGATTATTTTCTAAGTACAAGCACATGGAGAAGAAATTCGACACATATAAAATATCTATGAATTTCTCTAAGTCAAATCAAGTCAACAATAGGGGAAAAGAATTCGACACACTCAGTTGTATTCCACTTTATTGTAAAGTCTACATATAAACAAAATGTGTTTTCATTTTGTATGAAATCCTATCACAACACAAAAAAACAGATACAGCTGAGAGAGACAGAGAGAATATCAAAAGCCATTAAAGCTTGTATTTATTGTTGTTGTAAGATTCATCAAAAGCTCATACATCTGTGTGAGAGTGTAGCACCTTGGGTATATATAATACAAAGTATATTCCCAAAGATTTTCTTGTTGTTGTTTGTTTCTTTACTGTCATATTTATTACTCAACAAGAACGAATCAGTGAACACGAACTAATTTGGAAAAACTATCACATCATATTCAACCCCCCCCTTCTATGATGATTTTAGACCTAACACTTTCAAAAGTGGTACACCTTATTCCCATTTTTGGCGAACATAGTTGGTTATGATGAAAACATTGAAAATAAAAAATATAGAGATGTACGCCATTGTACACGGCGAACACTATACACATCGTATAAGTTGTGTTCGCCATAGAAGATGGTGAACAGTTCTATATATGTAAAATTCTCGTCCTGTTGTGTACAAATTTAGAGATGGCGAACAGTGAAATGATTTTTAAAATTTCTCCTCTAGTGTACGCCATTTACAGTAGTGCACCTTATCTTACCCCCGAACCACACATTTCAAAGCCAGCTCTACCACCCATTTCAAAGCCATCTCCGCCTATATAATACAGCCCCCAGTTCATTTCATTTCTTCACAGCTGCAAAATTTAACAAGCAAGGTACGTCTTCTATCTTCTTCGATCTCTTTATATCTTGCATAATATTTGTTTAATTTTATAAAACATTTATAAGTTATATTCGATACTTTGTAATGGTTTTTTGTCATTTCTGTCTTTGTGCTCTATCTGTATTATCACGTACTGCAAATGTTGTGTTAATTGAAATGTTAAATATAAATAATCCATAATTAGACTAAGATTGAGATGAGAATGTGTATACATTAAATAATTAGACTAATTTTGGAGTGAACAAATCTGTTAGTGATATAAATTGTTAGTAATATAATTTGTTAGTTTGTTAATAATAATTTGTTAAACATTTATTAATATATGTTTAGTTATAAGAAAAAAATGTTTTTGATAATTTGATAATTATTTATTAATATATGTTTGTTAATAAATAATTTTAAAAATTGTTTAAAATATAGGATAATGGAAGATCTGGTGAATGTAAATTTTTTCTGGGACGGTGAAATAATTCGACGGGATGATGATATAAGATATTCTATAGATCCTCACAAAATGCAGTATATTAAATGGGGAACCTCTTATGATGAGTTGAAGGAGATTGTGTATCGAAATATGCAGATTAGTAGTTCACATTGGAATGTGAAGATGAGGTTTAAATATCCTCAATTAGGTCTTGGTAATGTAGTTTGTGGATATTACATTGGTGGTGTTAATTGCGATGATGATGTGAGGAGGATGTTGAGTGTTCCTAGGCAGATGCAGATGGGGATGGGTGATGTATCTTTACTTGTGGATGCTGAAAAAATAATACAAGATGATGTGTTTTCATATGATCAGGGCGGTTACTCACAGCCTAGCTAACCCACACAATCAAGTTACGAGACAATGTATGATAGGAGTGGGTTGCCAGATTATGGTATGGCGGGTTGGTCAGATTATTATTTTAATGGGGGAGGTAACATCGATTGTGGCTACTGTAGTGTGCTTGTTAAGAAAAATTAGGATTTAAAACCCACTAAATTAAAACGACGTCATATGATTGCCAATGTGTTCGCCACTAGAGACTGTATACACAATAACAAAAATTTTAAAATATTACTTAGTGTTCGCCATTTAGTATGGCGAACAACTTTAACAGCTTAACAGCTGTGTTCGCCATTCCATATGGCGTACAAAATTCACAGTAAAAAAATAGCAAAAGAACTATGTTCGCCATTTTTGGGAATATGGTGTACCATTTTTGATAACTTTTGAACGTCTGTGCCATTTTTGAAATGCCAACTAGTTCGCTGTACCAAGTATGAAACAGAGCCGCCAATAAGGATGTTCAATAGAATGTTACACCGACCGAATACTCCGGGTTAATTATAAATACTCGAGTGTAGGACAAGAATGCTTATCTTGAAATAGTTGTGATGAAATGAGTGTTCTAGCTCATATAGGTCTCCTTGAAAATTCCATATAAATATATAATCGGCTATGTATGAATTATTCATTAATTATCCCCCTTTATGTAGATAGTATCCCTGTATTTATCTATTTCGAAACATTATCCTAAATATAAAGAGAACGAATCCGCATAGAACTACTATTCTGCTGCTCTAGGGAAGCGGTCTCTAGAAGCTTATTCCTGGAACCTGTGCAATTGGACCCGGAACATCCTCTAGAGGCTAAATCATGTACAACCTTTCTAGATGAATTACCAAGCAAACAAATCTCTTGGAAACTCTACACAATACGTTCCAACTTAAGTAAAGTTGAAGCTCAAGGAACAGTGGAACCTTTGCATAACTGGATCTTCCTCCCTAAGCAGTTCCTCACCCTCTTGACTCTCGCAACAACTTTCATGAGTTACTTTATTAGGGTGGAACATATATAACCCTTTTGATATCGTATGATTTAGACCTCTCGAACTCCCTAGGCCTAAATCCAGCCCATGTGTATTTTAGGCACAACAACTATCCCTGAAATCTTGTGGCCGTTAAATGCAAAAGGAACCAACTCTATTGAGGTTCAATCCTTTATCTCAGATAATATGACTTAATGCAAAACTTTCACAATGTATTTCTAAGCTTACATGAGGTAACTCGACATAAAAAACTGTTACGGATCAAAATCAGATGCAATTAATACGTAATTAATGAGTGGTGAGAGCTTTCAAACTTTAATGGCTGCACTTACGTTTCGTGAGTACACCAGGTCCTTGTAAGTTGTCTACATATCTCAAGAGTGTTTGAGAATCAAGCCAAAAAATGTAGTTCTAATGTTTAGGGGTTAGGCCCTTTATATAGGCGCACGAGGGCCTAGGAGTTAGATTAGAGTTAGGAGACTTGGTGGCCAAGTCTCCTAGTGATAAGATTGTTGGAACCTTCTAGAAATGAGAGCCCTCATGTGACTCTTTGGGCCTTTTATAAAGCCTTTATTAATTAATTATGAAATTAATTAATAAATAGGGTTTTGGGCCTCATTAATTGGGTCATCCCTTTGGACCAAGCTAGGTTTAATTAATGCAATATTAATTATATTTCTAGGATATTTTTTAGCCCATATCATTTGCCCCCCAACTTTTGGGAAAACTTCATGAGTTTTTGTAAAAGTTTTATCAAGGGTTTTTCGTGCCTATCGGGCATTGGACTCGTTTGTCTAACTTAATGAAATTTTATAAATTTCATTTTTAATTTTGGGCTCAAGCCTTTTATAATTAATTCTTTAATAAGAATTGTTTTGTTTCTCACAAAATTGAAGTCCCCAAGGATTTTTATACCATTTTCAAAAAAATGGGAAGATTTTTAATGGCCAATTCGACCTGGAATGAGGTCGAATTAGATCTCATCCTGCCCCCCCAGTCGAAAAAAGGATTGAGATCGACGGGCTGAGTTGGCCTTGGTTTCTGTCGACCTGGATTGATGTCGAATTAGACCTCAATTCCTCACCCAGGTCGATGGAACTGAGGTCGACGGGACTTAAGTGCCTTGGTTTCTTACCGACCTGGAATGAGGTCGAACTAGACCTCAGTTACTCACCCAGGTCGATGGAATTGAGGTCGATAGGGCTCATTTTCCTTTACTTCCTATCGATCTGGATTGAGGTCGAATTAGACCTCAATTCTTCACCCAGGTCGATTTGTGTTGGGCTTCATGGCCTTGATGTTTTTCGACCTGGATTGAGGTCGAATTAACCTCCATTTCCTTACCCAGGTCGATTTTTTAGTAGGCCACATGACTAAATTTTCTTCGACCTGGATTAAGGTCGAATTAACCTTCATTTCCTCACCTAGGTCGATTTTTTGGTTGGCCACACGACTAAATTTTCTTCGACCTGGATTGAGGTCGAATTAACATTCATTTCCTCACCCAGGTCGATTAATGATTTGGTCACATGACTGAGTTTTCTTCGACCTGGATTGAGGTCGAATTAACCTTCATTTCCTCACCCAGGTCAATTAATGAGTTGGTCACATGACTGAGTTTTCTTCGACCTGGATTGAGGTCGAATTAACCTTCATTTCCTCACCCAGGTCGATTTTTTCTGTTCCTTCAAGAACTATGTTAGATTGAGCCCTAATGAACCTGGGTTTACCTAAGCCAAACTTATTTTAGTTTAGACATTTTCCTTCAATACTTTTGGGCTTTCAATAATGTGGGCCTTTAGTGGGACTTTAATCAGTTCGGCCAATTAGTCCTAGGCCTTTAATCACTTAATCAGTTTAGGGACTTGATTTAGCTTTTAAGCCCATATTCTAGATCCTTCCACTAGGTTATAGAATTCTATCTTTATTTTTCATTTATTTATTGTGTGTCATTCTTGGGCCTTGAATCATGGGCCTTTACAATCTAGCCCATTCACCGGTCACACCAGTTGCCAAGACTCTTAATGGTCACTTGACCTGAAAATGCCCGTTCATGAGGGTTCTTAAACGGTCATGTGACCGGCTGGGTTTCTATATATGAGTGATGTGAGGACACTCACTATTCACACTTCTCATTTTTCTTCTCAAATTTCTTTCTAGTACTTCGAGCTCTCTAGCTTTTCAAAAATCCAGCTCTCAAGCTCCTCTAGTAATTTAAGCAGTTCGACCAAGGCACATGGCTGATAAGAAGGCTTCGAGACTAGCTGCCATGACTGCGTGGTCAGCCAAAAGAGGTAAATCCCTTCGCCGTATTCCCATTTACTCTACATACATGTCTTTGATTGATATGATCAACCAACGGGGGGATGAACACCCTAGCCAGTCTCACTTAGATTCGTATAGCCATAACAATAAATTTTTTGACACTGACCTGATAGAAGAGTACAATAGCTTGTCTAATTTCCCTCATCATTTTTCTATTTCCATAGTTGAGCCCGGTGATAGAACATTTCATTGGAAGCTCGATTATTTATTTGTCTACATAGATGAGCTTTTTGTCGGGCTTAGTGTTAGTGGACTTTTTGTCCACTATATACGTTCCAATTTGGCTTAAATTGATCGCTAGTGCCCAAGTATTTAGTGTCTTTTGATGTGTTTTATGTTTTTGGTGTGCAGATTCCCAAGCGAAGGAGAATTGATGAATATTTGCATAAATTGGTGGTACATGAGCTAGGAATTAAAAGGAGGAAGATCAAGGCTTGAGTTGAGGTCGAAAGAAGGCAAGACGAGTCGCTAAAGGAGCAAAGTTTCAAGGAATTCAACTGCAGGGCAGAAGCAGCAGGCGCGCCCTCCCTTCAACAAGCGCGCCCGCGCTCCTTTAAGCAGGCGCGCCCGCGCCCTGTCAAGCGCCCCCGCGCCACATCCGAGCTCCAGTTGCTGATTTTTGCAGTTTGGTCCGTTTCGAAGGCCAGGAAGCAGCAAGCCCATGGATCATTATTTTATGTAACCTAGTATAAAGACATAAGGATGATTATTATTTATTTTATCTATCTAGAAAATTAATTAAGCAAGTAGGGTTTTTATTATCGTACAAGAAGACAGAGTACTTTGTGAGCCGTCAAGCTATTTTTCTTTTGTAATTTTCATCACGTGGATTATCGGTTGTTTCTTTTACTATTGCAATTTAATATCAGTCTTTTATGTTTAATTGTTTATCTACTATGTTTTCATATGAACCCATGATGGCGGCTAGTCCAATTATGGGCTAATCGTTGTCATGGGATTTTAATGGATTTCTCTATCGATTCTAGATATTGATTGTCTTTATGCCAAGTATGTGATTGTTATGGATATCCTAGTATGGTTAAGCTTATTCGTTGTAAATGCGTCGCGAACATTTATGATTGTTTGTTAAATCCTCGTGAATGCGAAAGTGGATCTAGGGTTTAGAACATGCCATGCTAGCATAGGTTTTTGCGTGTTAAGAGCAGGTATTAATTTGTGGTGTAATTCTAACCGTCTTGCACTGACTATGTGATTTTATGGATCCTTGTGCTTAAGCCATTATGTTTTCAATCTCTATAGACATATAGGGACTAAGTATAGTGGTTGACTATTTGACTTCTATCTTTTGTGGATGTTCATTAGGATGGTATGCGTGCAACGAAAGTTGGCGTTTATCAGTTTAGAGGGTCTGATCAGTTATCGTCACTTTCACATGCTAGGTTGAAAAGGCATAAGAAGAACACTTAGACGAAGAAGAGGGAATTGCAGTTCCAGAAATTGAACCAGAAATAGTGATGGGGGATCCAGTGAAATCTCTTAAGGATTACTCTCAACCGAAGATCAATGACATTCAGTCAAGCATTGTTAGGCCGGCTATTGCAGCTAATAATTTCGAAATCAAACCGGGCACAATTCAAATGGTTCAGAATTCTGTGCAGTTTGGGGGTTCACCTGCTGAGGACCCTAATATGCATATCAGAGACTTCATCGAGATCTGTGATACCTTTAAAACCAACGGGGTTTCTGAAGATGCTATAAAACTGAGGCTGTTTCCATTCTCTCTACGAGACAAGGCAAAGAGCTGGTTGCATTCGCTGCCAGCAGGTTCTATACTACTTGGGAGGATCTCGCACAAAAGTTTCTGACTAAATTCTTTCCTATGGCTAAGACGGCAGCCATGAGGAATGCTCTTACACAGTTCAATCAACATTCTGGAGAAACGTTGTGTGAAGCTTGGGAAAGGTATAAAGAGATGCTTTGAAAGTGTCCCCATCATGGGATGCCCGATTGGATGGTCATTAACGGTTTCTATAACGGGTTGAATCATTCACGACCTATGCTTGATGCAGCATCTGGAGGAGCTCTTTGGGCCAAGAGCTATGAAGAAGCTTATGACTTGATTGAAATGATGGCTTCCAACGAGTATCAGAATCCTACTCAGCGATTGCCGCAGAGTAAAACTGCAGGTGTTTTTGAAGTGGACGCTGCCACGGCTATAACAGCTCAACTACAGGCGTTATCTATAAAGGTGGACGCATTATCCAAGGCAGGAATTCAGCAAGTCGCTATGGTTTGTGATCTATGTGCAGGTGCTCATGATACAACTCAGTGTGCTATTTCTAGCGATTCAGCGTATTTTGTCAGCAACTTTCAGAAGCCTACACAACCGGCACCTAATACATATCACCCCAACAACAGGAATCATCCTAAATTCAGTTGGAGCAACAATCAGAATGCCATGCCACAACCATCGCAGGGTCAGCAATTTGGAACAAGGCCTTTCAACAATTCTGTTCCTCAACAATCTTATGCACCAAGACAATCATACAACCCTCCTGGTTTCCATCAACAACCTCAAGGAGGACAAGGGCACTCAAATGAAAAGTCAGAAATGGAGGAACTGAGAATGATGTATAAGAGTCAAGCTGTGACACTGAAAACATTGGAAAATCAAATTGGTCAACTAGCAAATGCTCTTCTAAACAGACCTCAAGGACAATTACCAAGTGACACAGAGGCTAACCCAGGCAAGAAAGAAAACAAGGAACAAATACACGCTATTACATTGCGTTCTGGAAGGGTTACGAACAATCAGGAGGTCGAAATTCCACAAAACGAAGAACGTCGGCATTCTGGGCAGGAAGTGCAGGGCGGGCGCGCTTCTTCAGGCGCGGGCGCGCCTCACCTTACTGCTGGAGGGGGATTTTCTGCAGAAAAAGATACGCAAGAGGAGCCGATTAAAAAAAAATGAATGATTCAGAGGAGAAAAGTAGTTCAGAGAAAGACAGTGATCACAAGGAAGTCTTTCCTCCTCCACCATTCCCTAAAAGGCTTCAGAAGCAGAAATCGGATAAACAGTTTGCTAAATTCTTGGAAGTTTTTAAGAAACTACACATCAACTTACCTTTTGCTGAAGCGCTGGAGCAAATGCCAAGCTACGCCAAATTCATGAAAGGCATTCTATCTAGGAAACTGAAGCTAGAAGAGTTAAACACTGTGGCCTTGACGGAAGAGTGTAGTGCAGTATTGCAGCAGAAGTTACCACCAAAGTTGAAGGATCCTGGTAGTTTCACTATACCATGCATAATTGGGAATTTGTCATTCGACAAATGTTTGTGCGATTTGGGAGCGAGCATCAACCTCATGCCATACTCTATATTCTTACAACTTGGTCTTCCTGAACCAAAGCCGACTAACATGTCACTGCAGTTGGTAGATCGTTCAATCACTTATCCGCGAGGAATTGTCGAAGATGTTTTGGTGAAAGTCGACAAACTAATCTTTCCAGCAGATTTTGTCATCCTTGATTTTGAAGAAGACAAGAAAATCCCTATCATTCTTGGTAGACCATTCTTGGCAACGGGAAAGACATTGATTGACGTACAAAAGGGAGAACTCACCATGAGAGTGCACGATCAGAATGTCACATTCAATGTGTTCAAAGCAATGCAATTTCCAACAGAAGAAGATCAATGCTTTAAAGTAGATGTAGTGGAATCGGCTGTGCAAGTAAAGATTGAACACATGCTTATGAATGATACACTGGAAAAGGCTTTAAGTGGGGACTTTACAATTGAAGAGGATGAAGTTGAAGAACAGGTACAGTCTCTGAATGCTTCTCCTTGGCAACAAAAGTTTGGGAAACCAGAATCGTTGGGTTTATCTGAATTGAGAGAATCACATCAGCGGTTGAAACCATCTATCGAGGAAGCACCAAAGCTAGAGCTCAAACCATTGCCTGATCACTTAAGGTATGCTTCTCTTGGGGAATCATCTACTTTACCTGTAATTATTGCTGCTAACCTTACAGGTCCTGAAGAAGAAAAGCTGTTAAGGGTTCTCAGGGAATTCAAATCAGCCATTGGTTGGACTATTGCAGACATTAAAGGAATCAGTCCTGCCTATTGTCAGCATAAGATTCCGCTGGAAGAAGGTAGTAAGCCAACAGTGGAACATCAGAGAAGGCTTAATCCACTCATGAAGGAAGTAGTAAAGAAGGAAATTATCAAGTGGTTGGATGCAGGGATTATCTATCCTATTTCTGACAGTGCTTGGGTGAGTCCAGTTCAATGTGTGCCAAAGAAAGGAGGCATGACGGTGGTAACTAACGAAAAGAACGAGCTCATTCCTACGCGGACAGTCACTGGTTGGAGAATCTGCATGGATTACAGGAAGCTGAACAAAGCTACTTGGAAGGATCACTTCCCTCTTCCTTTCATCGATCAAATGCTAGACCGACTGGCCGACCATGAGTACTATTGCCTGCTGGATGGATATTCGGGTTACAATCAGATCTGCATTGCTCTAGAGGATCAGGAGAAGACAACATTTACTTGTCCGTTCGGTACCTTCGCTTTTCGAAGGGTTTCTTTTGGGTTATGTGGTGCACCTGGCACTTTTCAGAGGTGCATGATGGCAATTTTTTCAGACATGATTGGTAAGACAGTGGAAGTATTCATGGATGATTTTTCAGTATTTGGGTATTCTTTTGACGAATGTCTACACAATCTTAGCATGGTTCTGAAAAGATGCGTGGAGACTAATCTGGTTCTCAACTAGGAGAAATGCCATTTCATGGTACAAGAGGGAACTATTCTTGGACACAAGGTGTCACGTCGTGGCCTGGAAGTGGATAAAGCAAAAATAGAGACAATTGAAAATCTTCCACCGCCCAATTCAGTGAGAGGAATTCGTAGTTTCCTCGGTCATGCAGGTTTCTACAGAAGATTCATCAAGGATTTCTCCAAAATTTCTAAACCTTTGTGTAAACTATTGGAGAAGGATATTCCCTTCAAATTCGACGATGATTGTATAACAGCTTTTGAGACATTGAAGAGGAAGTTGATTTCGGCACCTGTGATCATCGCCCCAGATTGGAATGAACCTTTTGCTATGATGTGTGATGCTAGCGATTTTGCATTAGGGGCTGTTCTTGGTCAAAAGAAAGACAAGATTTTTCATGTTATCTACTATGCAAGCAAGACACTCAATGATGCGCAAGTGAATTACACAACCACAGAGAAGGAGCTGTTAGCCATTGTATATGGCTTTGAAAAATTCAGATCATACTTGCTTGGTACGAAAGTGATGGTGTATACTGACCACGCAGCTATTAGGTATCTGCTCTCCAAGAAGGATTCTAAACCCCGCCTGATTCGATGGATTCTCCTACTTCAAGAATTCGACGTGGAGATCAAAGATAGAAAAGGGACCGAGAATCAGGTAGCTGATCACCTCTCACGATTGGAAGATCCTGGTAAATCACGAGACAGTACTCTCATCAATGACTCATTTCCGGATGAACAACTGTTTGGAGTACAAGAAGAAGAACCATGGTATGCGGATATTGTGAATTATCTTGTGAGTCATATTGTTCCACCCGAATTGTCGTCAGCCCAAAGGAAGAAATTCATGCATGATGTAAAGTGGTTTCGTTGGGATGAGCCATATCTGTTTAAACAAGGGGCTGATCAGATTATCAGAAGGTGTGTACCATATAGTGAGACTGAAGCTATTCTGAGGGATTATCATGCCACAGCTTATGGAGGCCATTATGGAGGTGAAAAGACAGCTACTCGTATTCTGCAGGCAGGATTTTATTGGCCATCACTATTCAAGGATGCTCATCAGTTTGTAACCAGATGTGATCGTTGTCAGCGAGTAGGCAACATTTCGAGAAGGGATGAGATGCCCCTTAATGTAATGCTAGAGGTAGAAATTTTTGATGTGTGGGGGATCGACTTCATGGGCCCATTCATTTCATCTTGCAATAACCAATACATCTTGCTAGCTGTGGATTACGTCTCCAAATGGGTTGAGGTCAAGGCACTTCCAACTAATGATGCCACTGTAGTGCTCAACTTCCTTCACAAGAACATTTTCACCAGATTTGGGACTCCAAGGGTCATTATCAGCGATGAGGGTTCTCACTTTTGCAATCGAAAGTTCACTAATCTGATGGCAAGATTCAACATCAGCCATCGGGTGGCGACAACATACCACCCTCAAACCAATGGCCAAGCTGAAGTATCAAACCGTGAGATCAAACGCATTCTGGAAAAAGTGGTAAGTCCTTCACGTAAGGATTGGTCTTTAAAACTGGATGAAGCTGTGTGGGCCTACCGAATTGCGTTCAAAACACCTTTGGGGATGTCACCATATCAACTAGTCTATGGAAAAGCTTGTCATCTACCAGCAGAACTGGAACACAAGGCTTATTGGGCATTGCAGAAACTGAATTTTGATTATCAAGCCGCAGGGGAAAAGCGGATGGTGCAAATCAATGAAATGGATGAATTTCATCTACAAGCTTATGAGAATAACAAGCTCTACAAGGAAAAAGTGAAAAGATGGCATGATCGGCGGTTGACAACAAAGGTATTGGTTCCTGGTCAATTAGTTTTATTATTTAACTCTCGTCTGCGATTGTTTCCAGGAAAACTCAAGTCAAGGTGGTCAGGACCCTTTGTTGTGAAGACTGTGTATCCACACGGAGCTGTGGAGATTTATGAAAAGACCCCAGATCAAGCGTTTAAAGTCAATGGTCAGAGATTGAAGCCGTATTTGGGAGAACAAGTAAATCGCGAAGCTGAAGTCGCGATTCTGTCAACCTCGGATTAAGGACCTGAAGTAACGTCCGGCTAAATGACGTTAACGACAGCGCTCGTGGGAGGCAACCTACGGCTTGAATGGTAATTTTTATTCTCGTAAAAAACAAAAAAAAAACAAAAAAAAAAAAACAAAAAAAAATTGAAAAATCAGAAAATGGACAGAAGCACCCGGGGCGGGCGCGCTCCTAGAGGCGCGGGCGCGCCTGAGCGCGGTTCCAGAAAAAAATTTTTAGTTTAAAAATTCCAAAAATCGAAAATTAAGAATCTTTTTTACCTTTTTATTAGTTTTTGGCCCTACCCAGCCCAATCTCACTTGTTTATAAAGGCTTTGCATACCCTAACCCTAGCACCTTACTTACTTCACTTCTTGCATTCGCACATATACACACAACTATACACGCACCTCATCTCCTCTCTTCACAAATCTACACTCAATCAATGGCACCCAAGAGATCTAGGCGCTCAGGGACATCAAGTTCTTCTTCGAGTGGGGGAGTTGTGCCCCAATTCAATTCACCGGAGGCCCAAATTGAGTTTGCACGCTTGATGACCAAATCTGTGGTCAAGGAAAGGGGGTTCATTCCGGGTGTTCTTGATGGGTCTCTAATCGCGATGGTTAGTGAGCGCGGTTGGGAGACCGTGTGTGAGGCTGCGGAGGCGATACCATTGAGTATCGTTAGGGAGTTCTATGCCAATGCCAAGCAAGAGAAGAATGGGTATTCTGCAGTCCGAGGGTATGTAGTGGATTATACTCCTGCCGCTATCACTAGGGTTTTGAATTTGCCTGCACCGCAGGAGGGGGTGGAAGATTTTGGGTTGCAGACCCATGGTGAGGTTGATCTTGAGGCCATTCTGCGGGATATGACAGTTCCAGGCACTACTTGGAAGCGCAGGGCAGGCTCTACTGAGCCGGTCACCTTCTCCGCCATGGCTTTGAACCCATATGCTAAGGCCTGGAACCTGTTTCTGTGTGCTAACATTGTGCCATCGTCGCACACTCATGAGGTGACAGTGGATCGGGCTATTTTGTTGTGGGGTATTCTCAGCGGGCGATACATCGACCTAGGCTCCCTTATCCACAGGCACATGATCCGATTTTTGCAGGGCAGTACCACTGGAGAGATTCCGTATGGCTCAGTGGTTGTTCGTCTGTGTGTTGATGTGGGTATTCACTGGCCGGCGGAGGAACAGTTGCAACTTCCTGCGAGTGCCATTGACACGGCGGCGATAGCTCGACTACCTGAATGGGACGGTGGTGTACCGCATCCCAGAGGCTTAGGGTATATTGTGGATGGTGACGTGCCTCCTAGACAGCAGAGGGCGGCTAGGGCTGGATCTTCTAGGGCACCGCCAGCTGTGGCTAGTGCTGGTATGGGTGAGGCTCATTTTCAGAGGTTGGCTCGGCGGATGGACGCAGTTGATGATAGACAGAGCCGTTTTGCTGCTGACCTGACTCAGGCTCTTGGTGCAGCTTTTCTGGCTACAGGTGTACAGGTCGATTGGCCTGTTTATGGGGCTGGCACCGTGTATCCACCACCGGATTCACCCGAGGAGGGTGACTCTACTGAGGATTGAGGTATTTCTGCACACTTTCTTCGTTTCTTGCCTTTAATGGGGACATTGAATATTTTTAGTTTGGGGGTGGGAAATGGAGATTGTAGTTAGATGCATATAGGGCATGTAGTGGTAGTATTTTTCATGCATTTGGTTTTAATTGCCATATAGAGCATTTTGTTTGCAATTCTTGTTCTGTTTACCATGTGAGTCCATTTTAGTTACATTTTATAGCATGCATATTTCATGATCCCTTAGGACGAGCTAATTCTGATTGTTAGGACGATGTCGAATTGAGTGTGGTATTGATGAGCAGAGGGTTGATTTACAGTCCCTATGAAATGGAATTGCATGTTTCAGAAGTACTTTCTTTACACAGTCTCATCGGTTGCTTTTGGGCTAGGTTGAGTCATGCCTGTTTAGTTGTTTTAGATTTAATCGCATGTTTATATCTAGAATGTTTGTTATTCCCTTGATAATGTAAGAATGCCAAAGTATAAGTTTGGGGGAAAACAAAGATTCATGCTAATTGTTAATGATTGTCAAGTATGGCTAGGCGTCAAATTGCTAGTAGCCGGCTCATATTTTTATGAGTAGTCTAGGGTTGGAATTGAGAATTCTCATTCCAGATTCTGTTAAAAAAAAAAAAAAAGAGAAAACAAGAAAAAAAAAGAAAAAAAAATAGTCATGTGAATAATTCGAGGCAAAATTAACCAGGATGAGCTCTTTAATACTCGGGCAATTAAGTTCGAGGGGACTTTGTGCCTAGTGACCTAAGGCTTTTTATAGTCTGGGATCCACTAACCTAACGCTCGCTACATGGGTATTATTGTATAAGCCTTTAGGGGTCTCATCCATTGCACGGTTAAATAAGCCTAGGTATTGTGTTATGTGTCGTAGTGGTGGATTAGCAATAAACTGTGATTACCTGTCTAACTCAAATGAATGACAGAGGTGTTTGTATGTTATGGAGTGTTTACCACTCATTCTGTTTATAAACAGGTGATTGTCTTGGCGAAAAATAGGTATGATTTTGATCTAGTGTCAGAGTATATTTGATGAGCATCGCACACACCCACGTTTCTGTTCATGTAGTACTGGTATACGGGGGCTTGGTAGAGCTCTGTTTGGATGTATTGCATCTCTTTGAGGCTTGGCTTATCGATTGGTTTGGGTGAGTTCGAGGGGGTCCTTGCATTTTCATATTAGTTGCATTCATGCATTGCATTGCCTTAGATTATTTATTTGTCTATTTCCATAGTTGAGCCCGGTGATAGAACATGTCATTGGAAGCTCGATTATTTATTTGTCTACATAGATGAGCTTTTTGTCAGGCTTAGTGTTAGTGGACTTTTTGTCCACTATATACGTTCCAATTTGGCTTAAATTGATCGCTAGTGCCCAAGTATTTAGTGTCTTTTGATGTGTTTTATGTTTTTGGTGTGCAGATTCCCAAGCGAAGGAGAATTGATGAATATTTGCATAAATTGGTGGTACATGAGCTAGGAATTAAAAGGAGGAAGATCAAGGCTTGAGTTGAGGTCGAAAGAAGGCAAGATGAGTCGCTAAAGGAGCAAAGTTTCAAGGAATTCAACTGCAGGGCAGAAGCAGCAGGCGCGCCCTCCCTTCAACAAGCGCGCCCGCGCTCCTTTAAGCAGGCGCGCCCGCGCCCTGTCAAGCGCCCCCGCGCCACATCCGAGCTCCAGTTGCTGATTTTTGCAGTTTGGTCCGTTTCGAAGCCCAGGAAGCAGCAAGCCCATGGATCATTATTTTATGTAACCTAGTATAAAGACATAAGGATGATTATTATTTATTTTATCTATCTAGAAAATTAATTAAGCAAGTAGGGTTTTTATTATCGTACAAGAAGACAGAGTACTTTGTGAGCCGTCAAGCTATTTTTCTTTTGTAATTTTCATCACGTGGATTATCGGTTGTTTCTTTTACTATTGCAATTTAATATCAGTCTTTTATGTTTAATTGTTTATCTACTATGTTTTCATATGAACCCATGATGGCGGCTAGTCCAATTATGGGCTAATCGTTGTCATGGGATTTTAATGGATTTCTCTATCGATTCTAGATATTGATTGTCTTTATGCCAAGTATGTGATTGTTATGGATATCCTAGTATGGTTAAGCTTATTCGTTGTAAATGCGTCGCGAACATTTATGATTGTTTGTTAAATCCTCGTGAATGCCAAAGTGGATCTAGGGTTTAGAACATGCCATGCTAGCATAGGTTTTTGCGTGTTAAGAGCAGGTATTAATTTGTGGTGTAATTCTAACCGTCTTGCACTGACTATGTGATTTTATGGATCCTTGTGCTTAAGCCATTATGTTTTCAATCTCTATAGACATATAGGGACTAAGTATAGTGGTTGACTATTTGACTTCTATCTTTTGTGGATGTTCATTAGGATGGTATGCGTGCAACGAAAGTTGGCGTTTATCAGTTTAGAGGGTCTGATCAGTTATCGTCACTTTCACATGCTAGGTTGAAAAGGCATAAGATTCTAGACGAGATAGTTAATGAAGTTAAAATCCCATGTTTATTTTATATAAGTAATTCGTTAAGTTTTAATTAGTAGTGTAATCAAAATTCCAATTGTTATTTTCTTAGCAGTGAAACTTAATCATACTCTGGTGTATAAGTGAACTAAACGTAAGCAAGTCGAGTCTCTGTGGGAACGAATCCTACTTATTACTGTATTACTTGTGACCACGTTCTCTTGCGTGAATAAAGTGCGAACAAGTTTTTGGGTGTTAGTGGACTTTTTGTCCACTATATACGTTCCAATTTGGCTTAAATTGATCGCTAGTGCCCAAGTATTTAGTGTCTTTTGATGTGTTTTATGTTTTTGGTGTGCAGATTCCCAAGCGAAGGAGAATTGATGAATATTTGCATAAATTGGTGGTACATGAGCTAGGAATTAAAAGGAGGAAGATCAAGGCTTGAGTTGAGGTCGAAAGAAGGCAAGACGAGTCGCTAAAAGAGCAAAGTTTCAAGGAATTCAACTGCAGGGCAGAAGCAGCAGACGCGCCCTCCCTTCAACAAGCGCGCCCGCGCTCCTTTAAGCAGGCGCGCCCGCGCCCTGTCAAGCGCCCCCGCGCCACATCCGAGCTCCAGTTGCTGATTTTTGAAGTTTGGTCCGTTTCGAAGGCCAGGAAGCAGCAAGCCCATGGATCATTATTTTATGTAACCTAGTATAAAGACATAAGGATGATTATTATTTATTTTATCTATCTAGAAAATTAATTAAGCAAGTAGGGTTTTTATTATCGTACAAGAAGACAGAGTACTTTGTGAGCCGTCAAGCTATTTTTCTTTTGTAATTTTCATCATGTGGATTATCGGTTGTTTCTTTTACTATTGCAATTTAATATCAGTCTTTTATGTTTAATTGTTTATCTACTATGTTTTCATATGAACCCATGATGGCGGCTAGTCCAATTATGGGCTAATCGTTGTCATGGGATTTTAATGGATTTCTCTATCGATTCTAGATATTGATTGTCTTTATGCCAAGTATGTGATTGTTATGGATATCCTAGTATGGTTAAGCTTATTCGTTATAAATGCGTCGCGAACATTTATGATTGTTTGTTAAATCCTCGTGAATGCGAAAGTGGATCTAGGGTTTAGAACATGCCATGCTAGCATAGGTTTTTGCGTGTTAAGAGCAGGTATTAATTTGTGGTGTAATTTTAACCGTCTTGCACTGACTATGTGATTTTATGGATCCTTGTGCTTAAGCCATTATGTTTTCAATCTCTATAGACATATAGGGACTAAGTATAGTGGTTGACTATTTGACTTCTATCTTTTGTGGATGTTCATTAGGATGGTATGCGTGCAACGAAAGTTGGCGTTTATCAGTTTAGAGGGTCTGATCAGTTATCGTCACTTTCACATGCTAGGTTGAAAAGGCATAAGATTCTAGATGAGATAGTTAATGAAGTTAAAATCCCATGTTTATTTTATATAAGTAATTCGTTAAGTTTTAATTAGTAGTGTAATCAAAATTCCAATTGTTATTTTCTTAGCAGTGAAACTTAATCATAATCTGGTGTATAAGTGAACTAAACGTAAGCAAGTCGAGTCTCTGTGGGAACGAATCCTACTTATTACTGTATTACTTGTGACCACGTTCTCTTGCGTGAATAAAGTGCGAACACTTAGGTTTCCTTTGCACAATTTCATTCCTACTTTATTAGTAGATGTGCAAATCCACCCATGCCAAATTGCCCCAAATGGGGTGGAGGATCATTCATTGCTTTATGGTCCCTTGCCTCGAAAAGAAAATAAAAATGATTGTCCCTTTGTTTAGGAAAATATTTCAAATCAAAAATTTCTCTAGTCTGTCATTGGGTTGGGTTCACATAGGTCATAGGCCCAACATGCCCCATATCTTTGATAATTCTTCCATCCCCGACAATAATCCCAACTAGAAAGAAAACTTTGTTCAAATAAGATGGGAAGGGGGCAACTAGGGTACCCTCTTTAGGTCCACTTTTGGGAAGGTGGCCGATGGGAGTGTTGACATTATAGTGCTCATGGAGGCAGAAGAAGCTGCCTATGTCGAGCTCACTTAGGGTGAAACCAAGGAAGCTTCTTGGGTTCTCCTTGACGAGCGTCGGCTAAAGGCTGTTGGCCCTTCCAGGGCTCCCAGTAAAGGTATATTATCTAACTTAGCCTTTGTTCTTGCCTTTTCTGTTGATTGTTTTCTAACATTTTCGTGTTTCTTTTTCAACTACCGAGCAGATCAACAGGTTGACAGTTCCACCTGTGGAAGAAACTGGCCGCATGAAGCGGCTTAAGTTGAAGTACGATTCTCGACAGACGAATGAATTGCCTGCGTTCTTGCAGCCTCACGCTGAGGCAATTGGAGCAGAGAGTAGTAAGCCTATCAAGGTTTCAAGGTCCCTGACTTACAAGCCTGGCTGAGGATTCAGGAAAATAAATACGGTAGTGGGATCTATGGATCACGCCAAGGATTGGTCTCTTCACTCCATTACTCCTTGCAACTACAAGAAAATTGTTGTGGGGCATGACGAAGAGAGCACCAAGGCTCTAGGTGCGCAGGCTTTGGTTTCGGTGAGTTTTTTTACTTGTATATTTCAATTTTATTTTATTTAGCACTTTAGCATTTCTTTCCTTACTTGTGATTAGTTTCTCGACTCATCATGGTTTATTGGCTTTCTAGGCTTCCCCCCACCAGGCCGATGCATGGAAAACGTAGGCTGGAAAGCATTACAAGGATTTGATTATTGTAGAGGCCAAGCTGAAGGGTCTAAAAGAAAAGTTAGTTGATCAGGCCAAGATCCTGAGGCAGGCTCAGGTGGAGGTGGTTGAACTCCGGGCTGATAGGAATGCTATTATAGACATCTACCTGGGCTCGGAGGAATACCAGGATTTGATCAAGGAGCACAATGATATGATCTATCCTGCCCACTATACCATTGGGTGGAATGAAGCTCTGAAGACGGTGCTAGCAAAGCACCCGGGGTTGTTTGACCCGAAAGTCGACTTCAAAAGTCCTCAATCAGCCGGTGCTTTACGGCGTCTGATTGATACTCAAGAGGAGAATACTGACGGGGAGAGTAGCCCCGACATCAAGAAGAGAAAGTCTAGTGCTCCTTCACCATCTCCTCGCCGAGTCGAGCCTACGAAGGTTACTCCTGAGGCAACTCCTCAGAAGTCGGCGGTGGAGAGTTCTTATGCTTCTAGCTCGTCGGAGGAGGAGGAATCTAGCGATTCAGGAGAATCTTCGGGGAGGGAAGAGGCTGAAGATGCTGAGGGTGTCGAGTAGTTTTAGGAATTTTATCTTAGTAGTTTTGTATTTATTTATCTCAGCCTTTTGAGGCTTTTTATAAACTATTGGCCTTCGAGCCTTTATATTTATGCACTTTGCACTATTTCTCCTCTATCTTGGTTTTATTTGTTTTTCGTGTTTAATTCGAACATAAACAATTAACGTCCACATGACTTGTAAAGGTTTTTCAAAACTTAAGAATATCATCAAAACCAAGATAGCGGGAAACAATCCTTTTATATAATAGGAAAAACCAAGTTCTCAAAGTCAAACATGTCTAGCCTTCAAGGCTTACAAATCGATAGGCAAATACTTAAAAATGCTTAGGCCTCAAGGCCTTCAATCAAATGTGATAAATCCTCAACTTAGCAGCATTCCAGCTTCTTGGGATTTTAATTCCTTCCAAGGTCTGGAGTTTGTACGCTCCTTACCCAGTGACTTCCTTGACTTAATAAGGTCCTTCCCAATTGGGGCTAGTTTGCCCTTGGGACCAACTCCAGAGGCTTCAATCTTTCATAGGACTAAGTCTCCTGCACGGATAACCTTTCTTTGACTCTAAGGTTATAGTAAAATGAAGCTTTCTTCTGGCTTTCAACAATTCGATCATTAGCTTCGTCGCGTACTTCATCAATTAAATCCAGGGCAAGCTTCATACCTTCCTCATTTGCTTCAGGTTCAAACTCTTGTGTCCTTGATGTGGCATGAGTGATCTAAACAGGCACCACGGCTTCTACTCCGTAGGCTAGCTGAAATGGTGTTGCACCTGTTGAGGTTTTATAAGTAGTTCTATATGCCCACAGGATTGGGAGTAATTCATCAACCCAAGTGCCTTGAGAGCTCTCAACTCTCTTTTTGAGTCCGTCTAGAATAATTATGTTAGTAACCTCTGCTTGTCCATTTGATTGAGGATGAGCTACCGAAGTGAAGCGTAACTTAATGTCGTACTTTCCACAACACTCAGTAAAGTCTTTGTTATTAAATTGAGTCCCATTGTCTGTTACTAGGATTTTTAGTAACCCATACCTGTATATGACATTTTTCCAGAAGAATTGTGTCACATTCTTTGTATCAATCTTGGCTAAGGGTTTGGCCTCTATCCACTTAGTGAAATAGTCAATCGCAATAATGAAGAACTTCCTTTGTGCACTGGCCATAGGAAACGAGCCTAAAATATCCATCCCCCATATAGCAAAAGGGATTGGTGAGTTGATGGATGTCAACATCTCAGAGGGCTGCCTAACAATGGGTGCAAACTTTTAGCAGCGATCACACTTCTTAACATAGGCTTTGGCATCCTTAAGCATTTCAGGCCAATAGAATCCCAACATTATAATCTTATGGGCAAGTGCCTTGCTTCCTAGGTGCTGGCCACACACTCCTTCGTGAACTTCTCTTAGGGCATCTTGAACCTCAAAGGGTCTCAGATACTTCAAGTATGGTATCACATATGACTTTTTGTAAAGTATCCCTCCAATAAGAGCATACTTCAGGGCCCTCACTGATAGCTTTCGTGCTTTCATAGGATTAATAGGTATCTTTCCCGTCTCTAAGTAAAGCTTGATGGGATCCATCCAATACATCTCAAGTCTAATCGGGGCTATCAATTTGGCATCAATGCTTGGGGTCCTCAAGAATTGAAAATAAATACTACCAAAGTAGTTCTCAATCTCGGATGACACAAACTTAGACAGGGCATCAGCCTTCATATTCTCTTCTCTCGGGATATACTCAAAGTGACATTCTTTAAATTGTGTTGCCTCATCCTTAACAATCCTCAAGTATTTTATCATTGTCTCATCACGGGCCTCAAATTCCCCATTTACTTGGGATATCACAAGCCTTGAGTCTCCACAGACCTTCATGTTTTTCACCCTCAAGGTTCTGGCTAAACCGAGCTCAGCTATCAAAGCTTCGTACTCTGCCTCATTGTTCGTAGTTGGGAAATACAACTTGATTGCATATTCCACATTGAAGCCATCAGGGCTTTGTAAGACTAAACTAGCTCCACTTGTTTTTGTTTTTCAAGCTCCGTAAAAAAAGTGCACCCAATACTCCTTGACTACTTTCTCATTCTTTGCATTCTCTTCCTGCCCCCCCCCCCCCCCCCCCCGACTTCTTGGTTGGGAATGGTATATTCAACCACGAAGTCAGCTAGAGATTGGTCTTTAATGGCCGTTCTAGGCTTGTAGTGGATTTCAAATTCTCCAAGTCAAATTACCCATTTAATTAGCCTTCCACTGGCCTTGGGGCTATATAGTATGTTTCTCAAGGGCTGGTCTATCAACACTTCAATTACGTGTGATTGAAAGTATGGATGTAGCTTTCTCGAAGCCATTATTAAAGCTAAGGCAAATTTCTCAACTTTTGAGTAATTCAACTCTGTACCATGCAGAATTTTACTAACATAGTAAATGGGTTTGTGAACCTTGGCTTCCTCCCTCACAAGAACAGCACTTAGAGCTGAGCTGAAAATAGCCAAGTATAGGAACAACACCTCTCCAGGGTTTGGTTTGGTGAGCAAGGGTGGCTCAGCCATATACTTCTTCAATTCCTCAAATGCCGCTTGGCTTTCTTCACTCCACACAAAATCTTTGACCTTCTTGAGGGCCTTGAAGAATGGTAAACACTTTTCTCTAGACTTGAATATGAAATGCCCTAGGGCTGCTACACTTTCGGTGAGCTTCTGGACATCTCTAATACTTTTAGGGGGCTCCATGTCCAAGATAGCTTGAATCTTATCAGGATTGGCCTCAATGCCTCTCTTTGAGACCACCAGGCCTAGAAACTTTCCGGAGTTGACTCCAAAGGCACACTTGGCTGGATTTAACATCATTCTATGGGTTCTCAAAACTTCAAATGCCTCTCTTAGGTGCTCAAGGTGATCAACCTTGTCCAAACTTTTGACAAGCATGTCATCAACATGTCTCCATGGTCTTACCGATGAGGTGCTTGAAAATTTTATTCACAAGCCTTTGGTAAATTGCTCATGCATTCTTTAGTCCAAAAGCCAT
The DNA here is from genome assembly GCA_028671895.1 of Oenanthe sinensis. Taxonomy (NCBI): domain Eukaryota; kingdom Viridiplantae; phylum Streptophyta; class Magnoliopsida; order Apiales; family Apiaceae; genus Oenanthe; species Oenanthe sinensis. Next base: position 26,448,767 of record CM053799.1, on the reverse strand, counting down.
AACTAGATAACAGAAAATGCCAAAATCACTGATGAATGATACCTTAGAGATGTCATTGGGGTGCATCTTGATTTGGTTGTAGCTACTGAAGCCATCCATGAAACTAAGCATCTCGTGCCTAGCTATAACATTAATCAACGTGTCTATCCTTGACAAGGGAAAACAGTCCTTCGGACAGGCATCATTCAAGTCTATGAAGTTTACACACATTGTTGGTCCCTGATATTGTAGAAGGGGGGTTGAATACAATATCTGAAAATTAATCGCGGAATAATTTGGATTAAAAATATTATTTTAATTACTCGCGAAATATTAATTAGAATGAAATACTGTTCAAGTGAAAGATATAATTTTAACTTGATTAGTATTACAAAATTAATATTTAGAAAACAGTTATATAATTGATAAAAAGTCTAGAACGAATTCGACATGAAGTGTTCGTGTTTAATCAATTATATTCAAACTCAGCACAGAAATCTGTGAATATTACAATGCAGATAAATTACTGAATTTGATCTGATTTTCTTAACTTCTAACAAGTTGAACTCCTGAAAAAGTGAAGGCTGATCTCATATTTATAGAGATTTGAAAAAGGCTGGTATGACCTTTTTCCGTATGACTTAATTTCAAGAAAATAAGTCTATATGACTTATTTTAACCCTTGTATGACATTTAAAAACTGGGTATGACTTCTGAATGGTTGGTATGACTTACTGAATCTCGGTATGACTTATTTAAAGTCATATTCAGATTTTATCTAATTAAAATAAATCGGTATGACTTATTTTAATTAAACAAAATAGGTTCAGTATGACCTTTTGAGCACAGAAATCTCGGTATGACTTATCCATTGAGCTCGGTATGACTTATCAGTCGGCTGTTCCGGTATGACTTTTCTTTAACAGCTTCGGTATGACTTATCAGTCGGCTGTTCCGGTATGACTTTTCTTTAACAGCTTCGGTATGACTTATCAGTCGGCTGCTCCGGTATGACTTTTCTTTAACAACTTCGGTATGACTTTTATTTAACAGCTTCGGTATGACTTTTATTAATATAATTCGGTATGACTTATTAATAAACAGTCGGTATGACTTATTTATTAGTCATTTGAATTATATTAAAAGTCATATTAAGTCATATCTTTTATAATAAATTAGTTCTACTTTAATTAATTAGTTAATTTACAAATTAAATTAAATTCAACTTGAATTAATTTAATTAGATAAATTAAATAATCAATTAACATTTGATAGTAGAATTAAAATACTATTTTGTCTTGTATTACCGTGCTATTAGTCTTGAAGTCTTCTAGTCTTCGTTGTGTCTTTTGTCATAAAACCACTTGAGCTAGATGATGAATATTTATTATTTTAGTTGACACACAAATGTACTGTCTGGTTCATTTATGTCATACTATAATAAATATTCTTCATCTTTAACATTAAGCTGTGGTCTTCTGTTCTTCTTCTGCTTCACTGTCTTCATTCTTCTTCTGGAATCTTCTGTAGTAGCCACTTAGAATCTTCTGAACAACTGCTTCTCTATTTTTCTCCGACGCTTGAACATATAAATGAACTTCTTCCGGTGTAAAGTAGCAACTTCATTATAATTCTTCTGACAAGTTGATTCTTTGTGTCTAGTTGACATTCTTCGATTTGATTCCATCCTCAGAATTTATTACTTACTTTAATTTCTTACATGAGTTGAGTTGTCATCTACTAATTACAAATAGGCCTTGACATGTGCCTTTCAATCTCCCCCTATTTGTTGTTAAACATTTAACACACAAATTCCTAGAGGATAACTCAACTAACAACTAAGAAACTAATATGACATTTAAGAACTGTAAGTAAATAAATTGTTCTCTGGATCATATAATACATTTCCAGATTTCTTTGAGTAACTGAAATGAAAGATGTTTGTTCCTCTAGCACTGAACATATTATACATGTAGTATTATCTTCATTTCTCAGACTCATCACTACTCCCCCTTAGGATGTCAGAGATGATGTCTGTTCTCTTCTTACCACTTCTCCTCTATTTCTCCAACTCCTGTCTTCCCTTCTCTTCCAAGGTGAATTCAATTTCCCCTTACTTGAATTATCCAACCATTTTAATAGAGGTAACAAACATGGCATACATACAGCATTAAACCATCGCAGATATAAAAAATGCAAACTATGACATGTTATGCATTTTAGAAAATCCGGTTAATCATATTTACAAGAATCTTCTAAAATCAAATGGAATAGAATCCAAGCATGTTGTTATATACCCCTTTTTCTTGTTCAACCATTGAGTAATCCTTTTCTGGCAAAAGCCTTTGTTTACTTCTCCCCTTTTGATCTACTCCCCCTTAGTTGAACACTTTAACATTTTGGAGTAATCCTCTTAATAATTCTCCCCCTTAGTTGAGTAATCCTCTTAATAATTCTCCCCCAATTGTAGATAGGTAACAATTGTTGGTCCTTTTCTGAAGAAATTTCCACCTTGGTTAAGTAACATTTGAAATCTGTAACAGGGAATGGGGAAAGGGATTCGGTAAGTGTGCTAGTGTGTGATTTTACTTTGTGTTCCTCACAAGTGTTTCGCTCATATACTCTCTAAGTGTTTCACTCATAGAATATATATTTTCACTCTTCCTTACTTGTGTTTTACTCTTTTCTCACATCATTATATCTCTCTCAGTACGGATGACTCAGCCTTTTGTACCTGCAAGAAAGATCACCATAGCCCCTTCAAGAGAGGTCACTGGTGGTGCAATGGGGTTTCGCAAATCCCCGTCCTCAATTGAATCTATAAAAACATTTTGACTTTGAAAAACTGAATTGCTTCAGAAATAGATTCAGTGAGTTGCTGATCATCTTAGATGATCTATTCCGTTAGGAATCCAGATATGTTCCATCTGGGAAGGGAGACAAGGATCTATAATGTAGCAAATGATCCAAGTTTCCTCCTGACGCCTGTGAAGGCATGTTGATTCAGTCAGAATCATCAATCATTCTTCCTTCCTTGATATGGAAGTTTAGAAAAATTGCTACCGTCAATTCATCCTTCCTGTGACATTTCAATTGTTCTTTCTTGGTCCCTTTTGGTCCCAAGAAGTTCTTAAATTGTTGGTCCAAAATGCCAATTGAGTTGGTCCATTGATCGAGAAGTCATCAACTGATATTTATCAATCGAGAACTCAAGTCATCAACTGATATTTATCAATCGAGAACTCAAGTCATCAACTGATATTTATCAATCGAGAACTCAAGTCATCAACTGATATTTATCAATCGAGAACTCAAGTCATCAACTGATATTTATCAATCGAGAACTCAAGTCATCAACTGATATTTATCAATCGAGAACTCAAGTCATCAACTGATACATACTCATCAACGGATACCAATTGTTGTCCATTGTTGGTCCTAAAAATAAGACAATATTTGTGGTTTCTTGAAAAATGTCAGATGAAATTAACTCTTTGCTGATAGCCTTGGCTGACAGGCTGAATTCAATAGACTCACTCTGTTGAGAGAATGAACCTAGTAACAGTTTTGCCTTTTCCAAGTCTGTATCCTTTTGAGAGAACACAGATGAGCTAACAGTTGTCTCAGTTTATATATATGAAACACCTTTCTGGAGACAGAGCTGTTGGTTCACTCACATTACCAACTTTATCAAATGCAATCAAGGCATTGACTCCCTCATTTTGAACAAATAGGTATTCTGTTTAATGGTTAGAGAGATGGATGTGATTGTGTTTGTGTGTTTGGTTCTAAGATCTTGGATAGAGATTGATGCCAATGATTAGGATCTCACTATCAGAAACAATTGGATGATCAAGCTCATAGATCTTTCCTACTTCTCAAAAGAGACTTGAGAATAATCAGCGCATATTTATATAGAAATAAACATAAAAATAATAAAAATAAGGATGCCAAAGTTGAAAAACAAATAAAACTATACATACTTATATACTAACTGTTGATACCAATTGTTGAAAAAAAATATAAACAATATATACTAAGCGTTGGAAAACAAACATAATATAAAATATATTTACAGTAAAGATGCCAATGAAATAACAACTGTACAAAATAAGGAAAATCTTTTTGAGTTTTCTTTTTCAATTTGTTTGTTTGTTTTTGATAATTTTTTAAGGAATATATACAGTGTATTTACAGTGCTTGTAAATAAATATGCAATTTAAAACAACATGCAATAATTAGTTCATGTTTAACATCCCTAACTCACTAACCAACTTAGAGAAAGTGGATTCATCAAGTGGTTTTGTGAAGATGTCGGCAATTTGATCTTCTGTAGGTACAAAATGTAACACCACAGTTCCATTCATGACATGCTCTCGGATAAAATGATACCTTATGTCTATGTGCTTGGTTCTTGCTTGAGTCCATAGAGGGCTTTGAATAAGAAGTATACAAAATCAGCAAACTCTGGATTTTCAAAGCCAGGGGCTGTTCCACATATACTTCCTCTTCTATCTTTCCATTCAGAAATGCACTCTTCACATCCATTTGATAGACTTTAAAATTGGAATGTGCTGCGAATGCCAGAAATATTCTGATGGCTTCAAGTCTTGCAACTGGTGCGTAGGTCTCATCATAATCAATTCCCTCTTCCTGGGAGTAACCCTTTGCCACCAGTCTGGCCTTGTTCCTTGTAACAATGCCATCACCGTCTAACTTGTTCATGTATACCCATTTCGTGCCAATAACAGATCTATCTTTAGGCCTGGGTACCAGTGTCCATACTTCTTGCCTTTCGAACTGATTGAGTTCTTCTTGCATGGCAAGAACCCAATCTGGATCAGTTAGAGCATCTTCAATTTTCTTTGGTTCTTCTTGAGATAGAAAAACCGAAAATAAACATTCATTTGAAGTTGCACTTCTGGTTCTAACACCAACATCTGGATCACCTATGATCAATTCAAAGGGATGATCTTTGCTCCATATCCTTTCCCTTGGAAGGTTTGATCTTGATGATTCGCCTCTATATTCATTGTGATGTTGTGTTGTGCCAGTTGATCCTTCATCTCCCCCTGAGTTGCTGCCTGGATGACTTGTTGATCCACCACTGGTATTAGTAGTATCTCCAGTGTTTCCATTGTTTCCACTACTATTACCTGGATCATTACCATCATTGTTGTCATCATCATTTCCTGTTGCAACCTCAGGCTCTTCTTCATTATCCGAATCTGAGTCTGATGATTGTCAAATTTTAATGACTCAGAAGGATCTTCAGTTTGGATGCTTGGGAGTTTAGTGTCGTCAAATGATACGTTGACACTTTCTTTTACTTGGTGCTGATCAATTATGTACACCCTATATGCTCTTTTTGAGTAGCCAACAAAAATTGCTTCATGTGCCTTGGCCTCGAATTTGCCACGATGTTCATCTCCATCTTTTAGCACAAAACATTTGGCTCCAAATACATGAAAGTATTTGAGTGTTGGTTTCTTGCCAGCCATTAATTTGTAGGGTGTCTTCATATGATCCTTGTTGATTAAAGTTCGATTCTGGGTATAACAAGCCGTGTTCACTGCTTCAGCCCAGAAGTAGATAGGCAACCTTGATTCACTTAACATTGTTCTTGCAGCTTCAATCAAGGTTCGATTCTTCCTTTCTACTACTCCATTCTGTTGCGGAGTTCTTGGTGCTGAGAATTGTCTTGTTATCCCTTTGTCTGAGCAGAAGCTATTTAGAATTTCATTCTTGAATTCTGTTCCATTATCTGATCTGATTGCCCGGACAGGTAGCTTTTAATCTAACTCAATCAATTTTACATGATCAATCACCAACTGTGGAGTTTCATCCTTAGAGTTCAAGAATAAAACCCACGTGTACTTTGTGAAGTCATCTACAATCACTAAGGCATATCTCTTCCTTGACATAGACATAATATTTACTGGACCAAATAAATCCATGTGTAGCAGCTGCAGTGGTTCAGAAATATTCGTAGTGTCTGTGCCTTTGTGAGTTGCTCTTTTTGACTTCCCTTTCTGACATGCCTCACACAAGCCTTCTTGTGTAAATTCCATCAGAGGCAGTCCTCTCACCAAATCCCTCTTGACTAGAGAGTTCATTGTTTTGAAATTCAGGTGTGAGAGTTTCTTGTGCCATAGCCAACTTTCTTCTGATGAAGCTTTTGAATAAAAACAGTTTGCTTCAGCTTCAGTTCCCGAGTTGAAATCAGCTACGTACAAGTTTCCTTTCCTTACTCCACGCAAGGCTAGTCTGTCTTCTTTAGAATGAGCTATTAAGCACTCCTCCTTGATAAAGTTCACTTTGTAACCTTTATCACAGAATTGACTGACGCTGAGTAGATTGTGCTTAAGTCCTTCCACCAAAGAGACGTTTTCAATGATAACATTTCCAGTATTTAACTTGCCATATCCCGTAGTCATTCCTTTGCTGTTATCTCCAAAGGTGACGATTGGGCCAGCTCTTTCAACCACGTCTGATAGCAGGGCTCTATCTCCGGTCATATGCCTTGACGATCCGCTGTCTAGGATCCAAACAACCCGGTTTTCCTGTTTAACTCCCTGCACATATCAAACGGATTAGATTATCTTCGGAGCCCAAAATTGATTGGGCCCGGCATACTTAAAGAATTGACCTTTGTCAGCTTTGACAACAGATCCTTTTCGAACAACAGCTACATCCACCTTGACTGTACTTACTTTCCTATAAACAGTCTTAACAACTGTTTGTTTAGACTTAGGAATATATTTTTCCTTCTTGACAGGTGAAGGAATCGCAGTCTTGGATTTTGCAAATTTATTATTGATGTATTGTCTCGGTGTCATGTTCTTTTTATTAGCAGTCATGCGTTTGAAATAAGCAGTCATAGCACTAAAAGCACATAACATACAATTTAACATACCACAAGGTTTATGGCATACATCAATAGCAGGCATGTTATTCACAGCAGTAGGACTTTTAACAATTTCTACTTTAGCTTTATCAGCAGATTTAAAGTTTTCAGTAGAATGGCATCTGTTGTTACTATCCCTACTTCTAACAAACTTATTGTTAGGTCTGTTCAAGTTATTCTTTAAGTTCTTAGCACCTAAACCAGGAGTGGATGAACTAGCAGAGTTCACATTTTCGATTGGTCTTTTAGGTACATATTTAGCTTTCTGGACATTTATTCCTTTTATGTCCCTAGTCTGTTCTTCTCTTTTCTTCTCTTCAAGGTCTTCACATTTAATTTCATAATCCACTATTACACAACTATCAAGAACTGGTTCTGCAATAGGAGTTATGAAAAGAGGTTTCTTGGTGTCCTTAATAACATGTGGAATACCCCTCTCTATAGCAGTCTTTTTAAAAGGGGTGATGCTACTAAGCTTTCCTACTGATTCATTATATTCAAAACCTATTCCAACTTTCCGATTGATCTCTTGTTGGTCAACTAGATCTTTCATAACAAATGAAGCAGTTCTATAGGCTTGACACCTGACCTTTTCTTTTTCAATTTTATCTTTCAAAAAAGCTTCAATTTCAACATAGCAGTTGACTCTATTAACTTGAAATGCAACATCTTCAGTTAATTTAACATTAATAAGTTTCAGCTTTTTCAATTCATAATTCTCCTCTGATAAAACTTTGTTTTCGAGAATTAAGACTTTTATTCGATCTCTAGCATCAATTAAATTCTCACCTATCAATTTAAACATTTTAGGACAGCTAGGGTTTACCTCAATTCCTTGTCGAGGTGGAGATTGTGATCCTTCAGAAGAAGAGGCCATTAGAGCAAGATTTCCCATTTGATCTTCTTCATCATTGTCGGAATCATCCCAGCTTTTTCCTGCTGCTAAGTATGATTTTCCCTGATGCTTCTTCAGTAGAGCGTCATATTTCTGTTTGAGCTCGTCATATGAATCCTTCTTTCTTTCCTGCTTGGGCTTTCTACAATCAGTAGCAAAGTGTCCCATTTCATTGCAGTTGAAGCAACGGATATTTCTTCTGTCTACCATCCCTGTCTTGTATCCACCTTTTGTGTTGGATGAGCTAGAAGAACCACCTGTCTGAAATCTGTTTGCCATAGGCTTGAATTTGAAACTAGGGTTCCTCCTGAATCTTGTATTTCCAAATTTTCTAGCAATCAGAGCCAGAGATTCATCCTCAAGTTGATCGAGTTCTTCCATTGAGTAGAATTCACTATCAGTTGAATTCACTAGAGTTGCACCAACTTCTGCAACAATACCCTGATCAATGATGTTGACTGAAGAAGATTCAGTCTTAGCTTTTCTGTTTTCTGGTTCTTCTGCTACAAGAGCTGTAGACTTGCTGACCACCTTGCCTGTACCATATATTTCATTCTGTTGAATCTGCTCTAGCTCATAGGTCTTCAGAATGCCATAAAGTCTTTCCAAAGAAATTTCATTCATGTCCCTTGACTCTCTGATGGCTGTTATCCTGTGCTCTAGGTGTACTGGCATTGTCAGCAAAAACTTCCTACTGATCTCCTTCTTCGTATATTGTTTGCCATTGAGATTTAGATCATTTATCAGCTTGTTGTATCTCTCAAAAACTTCAGAGATACCTTCTCCAGGATTTTATCTAAAATGCTCATATTGAGACGTTAAGATTTCCAATCTGTTCTCCCTTACTTCTTCTGTTCCTTCATTTAGTATCTCTATCGTTTCCCAAATGTGTTTAGCATTTTTACAATTAACAACATGATTGTACATTCCGGGATCAAGAGATTCCACTAAAATTAACTGCAGACTGGTGTCCAATGTATCCAGTTCCTTTTCTGTCTCAGTGTATTCAGAAATATCTTTTTCAACTTGTCTGTGCGGAATGAGTACACCATCTTCCATATGCTCAGGAAAGATATTTATTGGAACAGCAACACCAGTTTTTAAAATATCCTTGTACTTGGGATTTGCAGCTCGAAGAAACAAGGTCATCTTTCTCTTCCACAGATTATAATTGTCTTTATCAAATTGTGGAATTTTAATGCTACTAACTCTTTGAGTACTCATCTTTAAATAAGATTAAAAATTAATTGTTTCAAAAAATATTTTAATTTTTGATTTAAAATAATTTTTGATCAAAAATAATTTTTCGGAAAAAAAAAATTATTTCGAATAAAAAATTATTTCGAATTTAAAATAATTTTTGAGATCTATATGAGTTCGCGGAATTTGATTTGGATCTGATATGAAAAATATCAACCAGCTCTGATACCAATTGTTGGTCCCTGATATTGTAGAAGGGGGGTTGAATACAATATCTAAAAATTAATCGCGGAATAATTTGGATTAAAAATATTATTTTAATTACTCGCGAAATATTAATTAGAATGAAATACTGTTCAAGTGAAAGATATAATTTTAACTTGATTAGTATTACAAAATTAATATTTAGAAAACAGTTATATAATTGATAAAAAGTCTAGAACGAATTCGACATGAAGTGTTCGTGTTTAATCAATTATATTCAAACTCAGCACAGAAATCTGTGAATATTACAATGCAGATAAATTACTGAATTTGATCTGATTTTCTTAACTTCTAACAAGTTGAACTCCTGAAAAAGTGAAGGCTGATCTCATATTTATAGAGATTTGAAAAAGGCTGGTATGACCTTTTTCCGTATGACTTAATTTCAAGAAAATAAGTCTGTATGACTTATTTTAACCCTTGTATGACATTTAAAAACTGGGTATGACTTCTGAATGGTCGGTATGACTTACTGAATCTCGGTATGACTTATTTAAAGTCATATTCAGATTTTATCTAATTAAAATAAATCGGTATGACTTATTTTAATTAAACAAAATAGGTTCAGTATGACCTTTTGAGCACAGAAATCTCGGTATGACTTATCCACTGAGCTCGGTATGACTTATCAGTCGGCTGTTCCGGTATGACTTTTCTTTAACAGCTTCGGTATGACTTATCAGTCGGCTGTTCCGGTATGACTTTTCTTTAACAGCTTCGGTATGACTTATCAGTCGGCTGCTCCGGTATGACTTTTCTTTAACAGCTTCGGTATGACTTTTATTTAACAGCTTCGGTATGACTTTTATTAATATAATTCGGTATGACTTATTAATAAACAGTCGGTATGACTTATTTATTAGTCATTTGAATTATATTAAAAGTCATATTAAGTCATATCTTTTATAATAAATTAATTCTACTTAAATTAATTAGTTAATTTACAAATTAAATTAAATTCAACTTGAATTAATTTAATTAGATAAATTAAATAATCAATTAACATTTGATAGTAGAATTAAAATACTATTTCGTCTTGTATTACCGTGCTATCAGTCTTGAAGTCTTCCAGTCTTCGTTGTGTCTTTTGTCATAAAACCACTTGAGCTAGATGATGAATATTTATTATTTTAGTTGACACACAAATGTACTGTCTGGTTCATTTATGTCATACTATAATAAATATTCTTCATCTTTAACATTAAGTTATGGTCTTCTGTTCTTCTTCTGCTTCACTGTCTTCATTCTTCTTCTGGAATCTTCTGTAGTAGCCACTTAGAATCTTCTGAATCTTCTGAACAACTGCTTCTCTATTTTTCTCCGACGCTTGAACATATAAATGAACTTCTTCCGGTGTAGAGTAGCAACTTCATTATAATTCTTCTGACAAGTTGATTCTTTGTGTCTAGTTGACATTCTTCGATTTGATTCCATCCTCAGAATTTATTACTTACTTTAATTTCTTACATGAGTTGAGTTGTCATCTACTAATTACAAATAAGCCTTGACATATGCCTTTCACACATCTTTCACTTTCTATTGGTCTTCTTGACCATCACAGGGTTTGCTAGCCATTCTGGGAATTGAATTTCTTCAATAAACCCTACTTCCAATAGCTTCTCTACCTCTTGTTTAATGGCTTCTTGCCTTTCAGGAGTAAAATTTCTCATCTTTTATTTGACCGATGTCCACTTAGGATCTACATTCAGCTAATGTGTAATAAGTTTGGGGTCTATCCCTGGCATATCGGTGGCTGTCCAAGCGAATACGTCATTGTTGTCTTGCAAAAACTGAACTAACTGTTGTTTCAGGTCCTTGGGGAGTGAAGTCCCAACATACATCACTTTCTTAGGATCTTGAGGATCTAGGGGGATGGGCTCCAAGTCCTCTGCAGGTTTTCCCCTTCTTTCCTCCTAGTCTCGGACGTCAATGTCTTCAATGGGTAGAACTTGCCCCCGGTCCCATCGGGTTTTAGGGCAGCCACATAACAACTTCTGGCCATTCTTTGACCTCCTCTCTTTTCTCCTACCCCCTTCCTAGTAGGGAACTTGAGCTTCAGATGATATGTAGAAGCTATAGTTGCAACTGGTGCATAGGTCTCGTCATAGTCAATTCCCTCTTCCTGGGAGTAAACCTTTGGCACCAGTCTGGCTTTGTTCCTTATAACAATGACATCACCGTCTAACTTGTTCCTGTATACCCATTTAGTGCCAATTACAGATCGATCTTTTGGCCTGGGTACAAGTGTCCAGACTTCTTGTCTCTCAAACTGATTGAGCTCTTCTTGCATGGCAAGAAACCAATCTGGATCAGTTAATGCATCTTCAATTTTCTTTGGTTCTTCTTGAGATAGAAAAACTGAAAATAGACATTCATTTGAAGTTGCACTTCTGGTTCTAACTCCAATATCTGGATCACCTATGATCAATTCAAAAGGATGATCTCTGCTTCATATCCTTTCCCTTGATAGGCTTGATCTTGATGATTCACCTCGATATTCATTGTGATGGTGTATTCTACCAGTAGATCCATCATCTCCCCCTGAGTTACTGCCAGGATGACTTGTTAATCCACCACTGGTATTAGTAGTATCTCTAGTGTTTCCATTGTTTCCACCACTATTACCTGGATCATTACCATCATTATTGTCATCAACATTTCCTGCTGCAACCTCAGGTTCTTCTTCATCATCAGAATATGAGTCTGGATAATTATCAAACTTTAATGACTCAGAAGAATCTTCAGTTTGGATACTTGGGAGTTTAGTGTCATCAAAAGTAACATTGACACTTTCTTTAACTTGGTGTTGATCAATTATGTACACCCTATATGCTCTTCTTGAATAACCGACAAAAATAGCTTCGTGTGCCTTGGCCTCGAACTTGCCACGATGTTCATCTCCATCTTTCAGCACATAACATTTGGCTCCAAATACATGAAAGTACTTGAGTGTTGGTTTCTTGCCATCCATTAATTCATAGGGAGTCTTCATATGATCTTTGTTGATTAGAGTTCGATTCTGGGTATAACATGCTGTGTTTACTACTTCAGCCCAAAAGTAGACAGGCAACCTTGATTCACTTAACATTGTTCTTGCAGCTTCAATCAGGGTTCGATTCTTCCTTCCTATAACTCCATTCTGTTGCAGAGTTCTTGGTGATAAGTATTGTCTTTTTATCCCTTTTTCTGATCAAAAGTTATTCAGAACTTCATTCTTGAATTCTGTTCCATTGTAATAATCCGTATTTCTGACGCTTGGGATTATTAAGATTTTTGGATAATTTTTTTTTCATTTTATGAATACACGATTTTATTGATTTATTTCCATAAAGTACTTGAGAAGTGAGGCCGTATTATTAATATACGGGGTATTTGAAAATATGCGTATCAGTGTTACGGTAGCATACGTAAGAAATATAGGACTAATTATTATTTTTAGTCTAACAAAATAAATTTGAAGTCCGGATGGAAGTCGTGACAGAGTTTGAGAGACGGTGTAAGTGAATAGTATTTATTCGGAGAATTGTTTCGTAAATTCTTGAAACAATTAAAGAGTATTAATTTAGTCATTCTAAAATATATTAGGATCATAATATGAGATTTTAAGTTTATAAAACTTAGCTGGGACGAAAGAAAAGAGAATGAGAACGAGAGATTAAACCGTTGTCGAGGAATTACGCGACTACCGCACAAAAAAACACTAGCTTACATCACACACCACACAAAAAAATCAGATTTCTCCCCCTTTCATGAAGAGAAAAACTGAAGGGAAGACATAGGAGGAAGATGGGATGCTTGCTTGCTTATTTCTCCACCAATTCTTGCGCTTAATAGTTTAAATCGAAGGTAGTAAACTCATCTTGCTTCCTCTTGATTCTTACATAATTCCATCCATGAAATCCTTAGCTATGATTCAAAGAAGATGAGCATGAACAGTAATTTCGAAAATTGAAAATTTGTTTTTTTTTATTCTTGAGTTCCTTTAGCTTGGTTAATGATTTTTAAGAGTTATTTAAGCTATAGGTAGTTGTAAACTAGCTTGTAAGAGCATGAAAGAGTTGTTGCCTGAATTGCTATGAATTGTTGGTAACATTTGGAGTATGGATTAATTATGATTGGGCTTGGTATGTCTTGAGTACATTCCCAAGTAGTAGTAGTATAAAACATATGAAAGTTGTTTGGTTGATTTTGAGGAGGCTAATGTAAGGCAAATGTTGAGTATACAAAGGTTACCATGTCCATTTTATTTCTGCCTTCCAACTGTTTAGGGAACCTGAAGGGGCTACCCTGCTTTGTTTGATGAGTTCTATACATGGTTAGATAGATAATGGACTCTACATCGCTTACCCGCAAAAATTATGTCAATCGGAATTACGAGCTAAAAGATATGGTCAAAATAGTAATGGTAATGCGGAAACACAACAGTCCTATTTTTACTAAAATTTGGAGCTGTGATCACCCTAGTTAGGGGATTCCATAAATCTTGACACTTTTATTTAAAATAATAGGGACATATGAGATTACCTGGGAAGAAGAATTGGATTAAAAGGAGTAAAATATGATTTATTAAAATTTGTAGAGTGCAAGTCATGTAACCATAAATTACAGAAATGGTAATTCTGGAAACACTGTTTTGGATGTATTGTTGGGATAACTTAACACTATTTCTGGGCTGAGGATTTGCTCGGTCTATGTTCTAATCTGATTCTAGTTTGTGTAGCCTCAAACGGTGAGTCGATTGGATTAACGAGCTAGGAGATATAGCTATTTTAGTAAAGGTTGTTCATAACCTACGAATTGCTTAAATATTGAATTTTAGAGAATTGTTTCACCTAGCTAACAACCTCAGATCGAATTGAAATTTTTATGTCATGTTGTTGGTGGTACAAATATGATCTCAGAGAAAGATTCATGTCAAATGGATTAATTTCCAATTTATTAAAAATACTAGAAAACAGGGTGTTGGAGAGGAATGAACATGAGGAAAATGTTAAACAACCATTTTGGGAGTCGAATTCGAGCAAGTTAGAGGACTTGTCTCGAGTCGGTCAAATAACGAAAGTTTTTAGTTTTAATCTTGTCTAGTTGTATACCAAGAATGGTACAAATTGAATTGGTGGTTAATATTTTAACATATGATTTCAAAGAGGAAATAGTTAAAAATGATAGATGATGGTTGTTGGAGAAAGTGCTGGTTATTGAAATGAATTGTGGATTATTTGTGAATATTTTGGGAATGAATTGAGGTTGTATTTGAGGTTTTTTTACACCGGGCCTAGTTTAACTTACGAATAGGTCATGCCCAATTTTCTGTAAAAAATACATTCACTTAAGTTTAATAAACTTTAGAGTTAAGAAGACGCGTAAATAAATTTTCAGGGGAAAATAGAGAAGCATGGCTTAAAGGATGTGGTCATCTATATATGTGATAATATTGAGGCATAGTTGTAATAATAAGTTGTGAGTTTCCCAAAAGGGGGATTTGTTCGTTTGGTTTGATTTTGGGTTTAATAACCAATTGTGTAGTTGAGTTGTGTTTGCTTGAGATATGAGACCAAGCTGATATATATATCTTGTTCTGTTAGAAAGATATCAAGATGGAGTATTATGACATCTAGTACCGAGAGAAGATATATTCCATATTGTGAGAAAAGGAGACTTAATTGGAATGTCTACCCGTTGCTAAGGACCAAAGGCAAGTTTTCCTAACCTTATACTTTTATTTTCAAAAGGTTATATTCTTGAGTTGCATAGGAAATTAAATTATGCTTATGCAAGTTTTCTAACTCCGTACTTTTATTCTATATAAGAATATTGTGAAGCATGTTTATGCAAGTTTTTGAAACATGTACTTGATATACTACTGTTGTTGTTGTGATATAATTGTTATTGAAAGTATGAATTGATTTAATTACTGTTTAAATCTTTCGTAAATGTTTTCGTTTATATGCTATAAGGTATTATAGATATAAGTCAGTGTATATAAAGGCTCTAGGAGTAGAGCGGGTATTCGTATTTTCGAACGTAGACCGGGAGTTGGAGAGTTATTTTAAATACTGTTATAATCCGGGAGAAGCCGGAGACAGGGTATTTTAAAATTGGGGTTGTAAATATTCCTAGTATATAAATATTGGAATATTTTACGACAAAGGTATGAAATGGGACTAATAAATATCATTTGGATATTTATCTAATAAATGAATATTATTCTTGAATATTCATTTAAATATAAGTTATTAATTGTTCATCAACTAATAAATATCATTTGGATATTTATCTAATAAATGAATATTATTCTTGAATATTCATTTAAATATAAGTTATTAATTGTTCATAAACTAAGAAATATCATTTGGATATTTATCTAATAAATGAATATTATTCTTGAATATTCATTTAAATATAAGTTATTAATTGTTCATAAACTAAGAAATATCATTTGGATATTTATCTAATAAATGAATATTATTCTTGAATATTCATTTAAATATAAGTTATTAATTGTTCATCAACTAATAAATATCATTTGGATATTTATTTAATAAATGAATATTATTCTTGAATATTCATTTAAAAGTAGTTATTCATTGGTTACCAATTAATAAATGTCATTTCAATATTTATTTATTAAATGAATATTATTCTTGAATATTCATTTAAAAAGGGGTTATGAATTGTTTAATTATTTAATAAATATTATTCAAATATTTATTAAATATTCTATATTGATTTAAAAATTAGTGAAGGTCTTTAATAATTAATTAAAAATATTTTTGACCTTCGGAAAAATTATTTAAAAATAGTGAGGTTTCCCTAATATTTATTTGTATAATATTTTATTCTTTTAATAAGAATAAAATATTCTCGGACTTATCAAAAATAGGGGACGAGGTCTAGGAAGTAAAAGATGATTTACTTTCACAAAAACAGTTATGTTTTGACATCGCTAGCCTACTATGGTAGGGTGTTCAACTTATCAAAACATGAGAAGTTTTTCGACTAACTCCCGGGTCATGATTTTAAAATGATTTTATTTCCTCAATGAAGGACATTAGTTGACGGAGGTCAACATACCGTTGTGGTAAGAGGGCTGCACCGATTATTCTGGCAGTACCCATTCCGAGTTTGTGAATCTATTAACAAGTATGATATACTTGGGGAACTAAGATTGAGTTCTGGTTCCAGGTTAGATAGATTAATCTATTAACAAGTAAGATATACTTGGGGAACTAAGATTGAGTTCTAGTTCCAGGTTAGATAGATGAATCTATTAACAAGTATGATACACTTGGGGAACTAGGATTAAGTTCCAGTTCCAGGTTATAGATTATTCTAGGGGACTGGAGTAAGGTTGCGTAAGAGGTCGAGTGACGCACGACCCAGCTTAATTAAAGGCCCATGAGTTGCCTAGGGTGACGTCCCGATAAGGGGTTGTCCTTCTACTAGTAGAGAAAGTGACTGGTTCTTTTATTGTACAATACGACTGATCATCGCGTACAGTAGGGCGTTGAAAAATCTCCACATAGTCCTTTTTTTTCCAATTGGAATTGTGCTGCAACATCGTAATGAAAGCCTATGAGCTGATTTACCGAGGGTGTTGTCAGTGGTGGATATATTGAAATCTTCGTACTCATCTAAACTGCTTTGACAAAGTTATTTTGAAAAATGCGTAGAGTACGTAAAGTGTGCATAATATTGCAGTTTTAAGCGATGACTAAAAGAGTTATCTACAACTATAAATATTCTTGCTGGGCTATATTGCTCACTCTTGCTTTGTTTATATATCACAACACAACAGGTCAGTCGAGATGTTTTGATGAAAAGTTATTTTGAAAATTTAAGCAGGTACACGATGTACATCGAACAACCATAGTATGCTGGAATTGTCTAAGAGATTTGGACAAAAGGTTTATTTTAAAGATTTAAGTGGATATATGATATATACCAATTAAATTATAAATCTTTAAAATGTTTTACTGGATTTTAAACCTTACAAGGGGTATGGTTTAAAGGGGTTTGATTTGCTTATGATAAGAAGCAACTATTATTGCGGTATCTGGAACTGGGTACTTATTATATTTATGGGAATCTAGCAAAGCTATAGTTGATATTATTTTGCTAAGTTATTGATAAGATTATCTTAAAACGGTGAACATAATAAGTTCATTGGGTTTTATCTCAAAAGCTTCAGCGGAAGTATGAAAGAGTGGTAACACTATATTCGATAGTGTCTTATTTTATATAATGAACTAAATTGTTCGGATTATATTCCTCTAAACTCTAAGTTGAGTATAAATGATTTTAACAGAAAACTCTGACTATATGTATCGTCGAGAGATACTTTGCTATGCTTACCTTATATTGGTAACCTTATGATACATTATTGAGATAGTAGTGATTATCACGTTCTTGGATGAGAATCACATAGATAATTGGGTGGATAATTTACTGAGCATTCTTTCGCTCACCCTTGCTTTATAATAAATTTTTCAGAGAAAGCGAGCACACTTTGGATTGGCTCCGTACTTCGAGGAAGGAAAGTAGGAGATTCACCCTTGGAGAGGGTTCGGTTCAGAACTATTCCGCATAAGTAAGTGGATAGGTTGCAGTATTGATCTAGTTACTAATGTCACTTCATGTAGAGGTTATCGTTGATAGCATGAGATCCTGGTTAAGTATATTTGGTTTATAATAACTAATGGTACTTGTTGTATATCGTTTCTAAGGCTATAACTTGTATGTGTGAGAGAGAGGGGTCTATGATGTGCTTTTGTTGAATTGTTGAGTATTGAAGGTTTTAAATGATTGGATGATGACGTGACGACTCAAATCCCAGACCCCGGATTTGGGGGCGTTACATAAGTGGTATCAGAGCATGAGTTATAGCACTTAGATACGAGAGTGTTAAGAGTTATTAATATATAAAAGGATAACGTGAGAACTTAGGTAGAGTTATTAATTGGACTACCAGATGTAGTACCAATGAATGAGTTAAGAAAAGGTCATCCACTTGGAGTTAGTAGTGATGAGATTTATAGAGGACATTTGTTATATAGATTTGGGACGGAAATTGGCAAGACCATTCCGGAAGAGGCAATGATATATTTTGTATAAAGATTTCGAGGATTCTATTAAGGATAAGAAGTCAAGGATAATTGTTAAGACGATGCGTAGTATTGATACGATATAAAGTTGCAACGAGGAATTAAGATGCACATTTGTTGTATCTTCTAAGTATGTTAAGTACTTTCTGATCAAAGTGAGCCTTAGTATAGTGACCCACACATTCGGGATATTGTGGTCAGGATAAAAAGTATGAATGACCCAGTGTGTAAATGTTGGTATAAAGCTCTTTCTGGTAGTGGTGGGACTACGGACAGAAAGGAGGGTTCTGAGCATTTATTGAGAATTTAATGGTTTAGTTAAGGTAAATGGTTCGGGAAAAGAGGTCCTGTAATACAATGATAGACCCTTAGGTGTGAATTGATTGAGACTACATAATGGATAGTATGTCTCGTCCTTTTGGTAATATACCATATGTCGTGTAAACCATGAGTGTAATTCATCAAAGACCCGTGTTTGAGGGAGAAATCCAGGAAGGATGTAACCCATAGCTGATTCTAAACCAGAACCAGTGGAATAATCAATGTGTATAGTCAAGCCTAGAAATTATTACTTTACAAGAGTAAGTATGAACTTCTTGAGTGAATCTATTTATTACCAGATCTAGGTTGTGTGTCTTGCAAATACTTTCCTAAATATTTAGGAAGCTGGATGAAGTTGAAATTGGGACTAGGACGACATAACCTAAGTATGGAATATTATGAACTAAAGGTTACAGTAGTTGTTGAGTGGTTGTCTCGTATGTTATGACCAAATAAATTGTCATGATGGATATAACTTATTAATTGGTGATGATTCAGGAAATTGCTATAATAAAAAGTGGAAGTGTAAGGAGTAGTGATTCGAGAGTGCAAGACTGAGGCATGAAGAGTGATATTGAATGAATAATTGCTAGTGCCATTCAACAGAGATATAATTTTTGTTGAGAAGAGAGAATAGATGTAATGTCAAGATAAGAATATCGTCTGCATAAGGATGATCAAACTAGTGATGGAAATACAATAGTGAAGGTTAAGATTACACAATAATGATGAAGTTGTGATTAAGGACAGAGAGACAAACTGAGGAATTTTGATTTCGATGAAAGTGATCTATTACATGCTTTGGATGATAGGTTGTTGGACAACCGTGAGTGGTACAAAAGAGGAAATACTTGGGAAAAAGAAAGAGTACGTAGTAGTTGATGGGTTGAGGATGTAATTATCAGTAACCTTATGAGGTACTACCTGATAGAGTTTTATAATTCACCATTGATCTAGTGTGAGGAATAGCACTAGCATCAGAGTCATACTAGAAGTTGAACCTACCAAGATGAAAATGATTAATTACTCAATTATAAGAAGTATTAGAGAAAGGCATAATGAGATTTAAAGTGTCACCATGAGGTGCACTTGTTTTGATTGTTGAAGAAAAGGATAACACCATGAATTAGTGTGTTGATTGCCAAAATTGATTAAGATTGCAATGAGGAATGAATATCCTAACCATGGATAGGGATTATCCGACTATTTGGAGACATAATTTACCCTTCGAGGATAGATTTGAGGATTAATTATCCTGAAATAGAGATTGACCTAGATGAATTGCCCAAGGTTGCATTCGACAAGAGTTACGAACATTGTGAGTTCTAAGATATGATGTCAATTGGATCAATGAATGCACCTATAACTTTTATGGGTTTAATCAATGGAATTTTTAAAGAAATGATTGGGCAAATGGTCATAGTTTTCATAAATAATATTTTGATCTACCAAAAGATGAAGAGAGAGAACGAATGACAAGTGTAATTAACCTTAGAAAGAGAAAAGAGATGGTATGTCATTCTCTCTAAAGGATGGGTTTTGGTCGAGTAAAGTTAAATTCTGGGAAATTAAGGTGTAACAAAGGAGATTGTTGACGTATTGAAATTGTTGAGAATTGGGAAAGACCCAGTGTACTAAAGGAAGTGAGAACTGGTGGACTAGAGGTCGTTATTAATGTTTGTTAAGGTATCCGACTCATGATCGCAGTCGATAGCTATAGTATCTGCACTTGAGGTATAAAAGCATTAAATTGCACAGATGAGAGTTTAAGAATTATGAGGAACTTGAGTGCCATAGAGATATTCCAACCAAAAGTCTAGAGTTTGGATGGTGGATTTGAGACCTTGTAAGATGGATTCCTAGATGAGTACGGACTTGTTTTATGTTAAAGTTCCGTAACGCATTAAGGAAGGAAAACTCCTTACATCTTTTCAACATCATTTTTTTCCTTCTTCTTATGCTTGATAATTCGTCATCCGATTGGGATTGACAATGCATATGGTGTGACTTCTTGTCTGTGTGACAAAAGTCTGGTGGGACGCCACCCAATTATGTGTTGAAAAACCAAATGATGCTAAAAACTTTCAATCACAAGTACATATATGTTGTTCTCATTCATATCAATATTTTCCTCTTCTCATATACATTTGGAAGTAAGTTTATTTATATTCAAATCACTCGGATCATTTTATTACAATGTTATCCGATAAAGGGATCTCCAGTTAAAATCTCGTGCAAAGATAGCACTTCATAAAAAGGTTTATACCTTGGATATCGAGAAGAGTCGGGAAAATCACGTACTACGGATAGAGTTTTCATTCGAGAATAGTTACATTCCGAATGTAGCCATGCCACCTTGTGAAATTTTGTACAGAAGAATAGTATCGATCTCCCTCACTTTAGGATGAAGACAAAGAACGAGGAAACGTTTGGGTATCAAGAAGGAACCCGCATGTACGCTAATCTAATCAGAGAGGATAGAAAGTATGGAGTGAGAGACTTCACTTTTCTAGAGATACGATCGCGAAAAGTGGTAATGAGATTTGACGTATGAGAGAAGTTAAGCTCGCGGATATTAATACTGGTAAGTTCTGGAGCATGATAGAAAATACATATACGTTGGCGCGGTTTCGCAATATTTATAATACGAAAACCTCGTGTGCCATACGTCTATATTACGAGAGAATAATGTGAATGCTAGACATGTGTTATAATAAGAAATCGTGGAGATGGTAAGCAAATGTGTCTTACGACAGGAAGAGGTCAATGACCGAAAAGAGCCAGTGTGGAGAAATAAAACCATAACACTAGAAAGAGTGTATGGATGAATCAAAAGGTTGAAGAGACAAACCTTGGTTACTTTTGTTTAAATTTCGAGGACGGAATCCTTTTAAGGAGGGTAAACTGTAATAACCCGTATTTATGACGCTTGGGATTATTAAGATTTTTGGATAATTTTTTTTTCATTTTATGAATACACGATTTTATTGATTTATTTCCATAAAGTACTTGAGAAGTGAGGCCGTATTATTAATATACGGGATATTCGAAAATATGCGTATCAGTGTTATGGTAGCATACATAAGAAATATAGGACTAATTATTATTTTTAGTCTAACAAAATAAATTTGAAGTCCGGATGAAAGTCGTAACAGAGTTTGAGAGACGGTGTACGTGAATAGTATTTATTCGGAGAATTGTTTCGTAAATTCTCGAAACAATTAAAGAGTATTAATTTAGTCATTCTAAAATATATTAGGATCATAATATGAGATTTTAAGTTTATAAAACTTAGCTGGGACGAAAGAAAAGAGAACGAGAACGAGAGATTAAACCGTTGTCGGGGAATTACGCGACTACCGCACAAACCTTTTAAAACACTAGCTTACATCACACACCACACAAAAAAAATCAGATTTCTCCCCCTTTCATGAAGAGAAAAACCGAAGGGAAGACAAAGGAGGAAGATGGGATGCTTGCTTGCTTATTTCTCCACCAATTCTTGCGCTTAATAGCTTAAATCGAAGGTAGTAAACTCATCTTGCTTCCTCTTGATTCTTACAGCATTCCATCCATGAAATCCTTAGCTATGATTCAAAGAAGATGAGCATGAACAGTAATTTCTTTAAAATTGAAAATTTGTTTTTTTTATTCTTGAGTTCCTTTAGCTTGGTTAATGATTTTTAAGAGTTATTTAAGCTATGGGTAGTTGTAAACTAGCTTGTAAGAGCATGAAAGAGTTGTTGGCTGAATTGCTATGAATTGTTGGTAACATTTGGAGTATGGATTAATTGTGATTGGGCTTGGGATATCTTGAGTACATTCCCAAGTAGTAGTATAAAATATATGAAAGTTGTTTGGTTGATTTTGAGGAGGCTAATGTAAGGCAAATGTTGAGTATACAAAGGTTACCATGTCCATTTTGTTTCTGTCTTCCAACTGTTTAGGGCACCTGAAGGGGCTACCCTACTTTGTTTGATGATTTCTATATATGGTTAGATAGATAATGGACTCTAAATCGCTTACCCCAAAAATCATGTCAATCGGAATTACGAGATAAAAGATATGGTCAAAATAGTAATGGTAATGCGGAAACACAGCAGTCCTGTTTTTACTAAACTTTGGAGCTGTGATCACCCTAGTTAGGGGACTCCATAAATCTTGAAACTTTTATTTAAAATAATAGGGACATCTGAGATTACCTTGGAAGAAGAATTGGATTAAAAGGAGTAAAATATGATTTATTAAAATTGGTAGAGTGCAACTCATGTAACCATAAATCACAGAAATGGTAATTCTGGAACTACTTTTTTGGATGTATTGTTCGGATGACTTAACACTATTTCTGGGATGAGGATTTGCTGGGTCTATGTTCTAATCTGATTCTAGTTTGTGTAGCCTCAAACGGTGAGTGGATTGGATTAACGAGCTAGGAGATATAGCTATTTTAGCAAATATTGTTCATAACCTACGAATTGCTTAAACATTGAATTTTGGAGAATTGTTTCACCTAGCTAACAACCTCAGCTCGAATTGAAATTTTTATACCATGTTGTTGGTGGTACAAAGATGATCTCAGAGAAAGATTCATGTCAAATGGATTAATTTCCAATTTATTAAATATGCTAGAAAATAGGGTGTTGGAGAGGAATGAACATGAGGAAAATGTTAAACAACCATTTTGGGAGTCGAATTCGAGCAAGTTAGAGGACTTGTCTCGAGTCGGTCAAATAACGAAAGTTGTTAGATTTAATCTTGTCTAGTTGTATACCAAGAATGGTACAAATTGAATTGGTGGTTAAATATTTTAACATATGATTTGAAAGAGGAAAGAGTTGAAAATGATAGATGATGGTTGTTGGAGAAAGTGCTGGTTATTGAAATGAATTGTGGATTATTTGTGAATATTTTGGGAATGAATTGAGGTTGTATTTGAGGTGTTTTTACACCGGGTATAGTCTAACTTACGAATAGGTCATGCCCAATTTTCTGTAGTAAATACATTCACTTAAGTTTAATAAACTTTAGAGTTAAGAAGACGCGTAAATGAAATTTTCAGGGGAAAATAGAGAAGCATGGCTTAAAGGATATGGTCATCTATATATGTGATAATATTGAGGCATAGTTGTAATAAGAAGTTTTGAGTTTCCCAAAAGAGGGATTTGTTTGTTTGGTTTGATTTTGGGTTTAATAACCAATTGTGTAGTTGAGTTGTGTTTGCTTGAGATATGAGACCAAGCTGATATATACTCCCTCCGTCCCGTAAATATTGTCTTTGTTTGACTTTTCAAAGTCAAATTAATCAATATTGACTAACAAATAAAATATATTAAATAATAATATGTATTTTTTTAAAAAATATCATAACAAACTTTGATTATCCTATTTTATGAATTAATTTGCAGATTTAAAAAATAATAAATTAATATTTTTTAATTGTTAGTCAAAGTTGAAATAATTTGACTTTCAAAAGTCAAATAAAGACAATATTTACGGGACGGAGGGAGTATATCTTGTTATGTTAAAAAGAGATCAATATGGAGTATTATGACATCTAGTAACGAGAGAAGATATATTCCATATTGTGAGAAAAGGAGACTTAATTGGAATGCCTGCCCGTTACTAAGGACCAAAGGCAAGTTTTCCTAACCTTATACTTTTATTTTCAAAATGTTATATTCTTGAGTTGCATAGGAAATTAAATTATACTTATGCAAGTTTTCTAACTCCGTACTTTTATTCTATATAAGAATATTGTGAAGCATGTTTATGCAAGTTTTTGAAACATGTACTTGATATACTACTGTTGTTGTTGTGATATAATTGTTATTGAAAGTATGAATTGATTTAATTACTGTTTAAATCTTTCGTAAATGCTTTGGTTTATATGTTATAAGGTATTATAGATATAAGTCAGTGTATATAAAGGCTCTAGGAGTAGAGCGGGTATTCGTATTTTCGAACGTAGACCGGGAGTTGGAGAGTTATTTTAAATACTGTTATAATCCGGGAGAAGCCGGAGATAGGGTATCTTAAAATAGGGGTTGTTAATATTTCTAATATATAAATATTGGAATATTTTACGACAAAGGTATGAAATGGGACTAATAAATATCATTTGGATATTTATCTAATAAATGAATATTATTCTTGAATATTCATTTAAATATAAGTTATTAATTGTTCATCAACTAATAAATATCATTTGAATATTTATCTAATAAATGAATATTATTCTTGAATATTCATTTAAATATAAGTTATTAATTGTTCATCAACTAATAAATATCATTTGGATATTTATTTAATAAATGAATATTATTCTTGAATATTCATTTAAAAGTAGTTATTCATTGGTTACCAATTAATAAATGTCATTTCGATATTTATTTATTAAATGAATATTATTCTTGAATATTCATTTAAAAAGGGGTTATGAATTGTTTAATTATTTAATAAATATTATTCAAATATTTATTAAATATTCTATATTGATTTAAAAATTAGTGGAGGTCTTTAATAATTAATTAAAAATATTTTTGACCTTCGGAAAAATTATTTAAAAATAGTGAGGTTTCCCTAATATTTATTTGTATAATATTTTATTCTTTTAATAAGAATAAATATTCTCAGACTTATCAAAAATAGGGGACGAGGTCTAGGAAGTAAAAGATGATTTACTTTCACAAAAACAGTTATGTTTTGACATCGCTGGCCTACTATGGTAGGGTGTTCAACTTATCAAAACATGAGAAGTTTTTCGACTAACTCCCGGGTCATGATTTTAAAATGATTTTATTTCCTCAATGAAGGACATCAGTTGACGGAGGTCAACATACTGTTGTGGTAAGAGGGCTGCCCCGATTATTTTGGCAGTACCCATTCCGAGTTTGTGAATCTATTAACAAGTATGATATACTTGGGGAACTAAGATTGAGTTCTGGTTCCAGGTTAGATAGATGAATCTATTAACAATTATGATATACTTGGGGAACTAAGATTGAGTTCTAGTTCCAGGTTAGATAGATGAATCTATTAACAAGTATGATACACTTGGGGAACTAGGATTAAGTTCCAGTTCCAGGTTATAGATTATTCTAGGGGACTGGAGTAAGGTTTGTTAGGTCCCGGAGATCGTAGAGGGGGGGTGAATACGATTCCCAAATAAAAATTATGACTTTTAAATACTTTTGGGACAACATAAAAATTAATTTGGCTCAAACCCGGTTACTGTTCATAGTCTTCTCCAAGCATAAAACTCCATTAAAATAGCCAAGGCCAAGAACACAAAATCACCCAAAACACACAACACAACAAGATTCACAAATATAGATTTATATTCATGAAGTGGGGGTAATGCTACAAACAAGTTCAAGAACATAAGCTCATGAACACAACAAAGAAATGATTCTTGGCTCCTCTAAAAATATTAAAGTCTATGGACTTAGGAGACCAAAATCAACCCTATCTTCTATACAAGATTTAACATGTGTTTATACAAGAAAGATAGAGGAGTGGTGTAACAAAGAAAATCATGGCTACAAGTATTTTCAAGAACAGATCTAGCCATGGGGGAGAGAAAAATGATTTTCTCTCTCTCCCCTCTTTTCTCCATTCGGCTGCACACTTTCAGTGTTTTTTTTTTCTCCAAGTGAAAAAGAAAGCTTGGTTGTGCTTTTGTCAAAAAGGAAAAGTATACCTTTTTCCTTTTTCCTTTTTCTTTACTTGCTCCACCAAACCCTAATGCAATGTCATGTGCCAAGCATGCCTTTGGAAATATTTAATATAAAAGTAATATTTAATATTTATATAAAATATAAATAAAGAATATCTTTATTTATAAAATATATAAATAATTAAATAAGTACTTTATTTAATTAAATTAAATAAATACTTTATTTAATTAAATTAAATATTTCCATTCCACTCTTCAATTTTTGTAGACTTCCTCATCCAAATACATGGCCCCGTATACGTGACTCCACCACGTCCAAGTATTTGACCTTCTATTCTGTGAAGCTTTAGTAAAGGTCCAATCAGGTTGTGCCACTAATTCTTCGTACATTTAATTCTCGTTCCTTAAACATTGAATACTGTATCTCGACCCGTATCTCGATCTTCCAATACAACTCCAATGCATATTCTGGAACTTTGGCACTTCAACACTAATTTACCTCCTGTGTTGATCCTTCACATGACTTAAGAAGATCAACAACTTTAGAATGATTAAAACCATATTAACTGACGAGAGCTTGCCTCCAATGTCCTGACACTTGATGCAACGGTCTGGTTCATAAGTGACTAGTCTTGATAGGGGCTCTTGTTTCCGAATATGATTCCACACTCTTCTATTTAAACCTTACTGCAGCTTCGATTGTGGTACCCTGAAATCTTCTGACACTAAGACAATCTTCTATAGCTTCCACATTCTTGATTAGATGTTACCATCCTTTATTCTTCACTGAGGCCTGAACATATTAATGAACTTCTTCCAGTGAGCTTCAAGTCTGTAGATGATCCTTTGATACTTTGTCTTAACTGAACTCTTTGTTCCAAGATTCCTGTGCACCTGTATATTATTACATGTCCTGTTCTATTGTTGAGTTATCGTCAACCATTACATAGAGGTTACATTTAACATTTCTAGTACACATGAAAGTGCAGTGAGTTACTTCCCTTCACTCCTATCTCCCCTTTCAATCTCCCCCTATTTGGTTGATATGGAATAGCAATCAAATACTATTTCCCTTTACAATCTCCCACCAAAGCAATTAAATGAAATTAACTACTAGAGGATAACTCAACTAACATACAAGAAACAATTAAAGTACTGGACATGAAAATAATATACAAAAGGTTCTGGAAAGATATAATCAGTTAAATCCAGATTTCCTGAGTTGTTGAAAATGAATGATGAATTTCTGAATTTCATTTTCCTTTAGCTTCCTCCACTTCAATGTTCTTCAAAGATGGGGTTCTTTCAATAAAGAAACAAAATCATTAGTAGAGACTCCTTAACAATCATTCCGGTTCATCTTGCAATTTGAACTAGAACATACAGCTCTCTATGTTCCCCACAAGAGGTCAACTCATTCTCCCCTTAAGGTTGTTCTTTCTTAGAATGAAAGTCACTTCTTCTTTTTCTTCAGGATGTTCTATTTCCAGGAAATATATTTTTCTTTCTTCCTTGTACTGCTCCACTGACTTCATCTATCACTGAAAACAAGAAATAGAACACACTTGGACACTTTTCGAATGCCCCTTGAAAATCTCCCTCAACATTCTTCTTTTCCCAGAAAACTTCTACTTAGCAAAAACTCCCCCTGAGTTGATACTCTTCATAGAAATCTTCATTTTCATTCATTGATCGTGCTAGAAAGAATTCTTCTGCCGAACCTCTCCTAAGAATGTTTCAAGTACAGATCTTCAAACAAACAGAGCAAAATCCCTTAGATATCTTTTCAGAATAAGATATAGCATTTTAAAATCAAGATGTTAAGATTCTCCATAACTTCTCCCCCTTTGTGCATCAAGTAACTTCTCCCATTTGACAAAAAGTAACTTCTACACTTCAGATGAAAAGACAGTTAAATCTACAACACCTTTAGGAATTAGGCTCCAACCAATTACTAAGAAACTCCCCGTTAGTAATTTCTCCATTGCATCACTAAGGTTTCAATTTTATCTAATTCTCCCCCTTAGTTCATGCAAGCTCCAATCCACCCTTGTGTCTTTAGATATCCTCTAAGTAACCTCCACAAGATAGGATTGACAGATCTCATTTCTTATATCACCAAGAGATCTCGTTTCTTGTATCACCAAATTCTCCCCCTTAGTTGAGAATATCCTTTAAAACAATAAAAGTATCATCTACATCCAATCGAATAAGAAACTCTCCTCCAATTGAACATAAAATCCTCCTTAGGCCTAAAAATTAATGTCTCCCCCTTTGAGATTGAGAACAACACGAATTAATAGATCCAAAGGTAATAGTTTGGACATTCCCACTAAGCTTCAGCTAGACTCTTCTTCAGCTTGTCTTCCAGAAAAGAATCTCTTCAACATTCCAGAGCTGGAAAATTCAGTAACAGGATTTAGGCATAGTAGCAAGGTTAGTGTTTGGTCTATGGTTTCCTCACTTCTACTACGTTCTGTTGGTGTTTACACTTTCAAGCATAAGTGTTCCACTCATTTCTCTCCCTATTTCTCTCACTCAAGTGTATCACTCCCTCACTTCACTCAAGTGTTTCTCTCCCTTACTTGCACTCATTCCATTTATAGCAATTTGTACCTGCAAGTAAATCCATGCTAGTCTCACCAAGATATTATGGATCGTTGACTGTAGCATGTTGTCGATCACTAAAGATCTAGGTTCTGAGATGGAATCTCAGACAGAGTTTCAGTTAAGCCGTCACCCAACTCACCATGAGCAAATCCATGCACACGTGGCTCGTCGTCGGGGAATAACCCTTCTGAAATTGGAATTTCCTCCATTCCAGGAGTGACTAAAATCCCAACACCCTGATCCTCAAAAGACTCATCAAATTGGTAAACCAACTGAATCATAGTCTACGAGTTATTGCTCAGCTACTTTCAGCATCAACAATCTCCCCATATGCAAATCCATGCACTGGATCGTTGAATGTGGTATGCGTACTAGCAGCTATCTAAGCATCAACCGACTCCCCATATGCAAATCCATGCACTGGATCGTTGACGGTGATATGCCTTTAAGTTGTGAGCGATCCATGTATTCCAGAATTTGAATTCCTGGGAGAGTAGACGTGTACAAACATCTCTCTCAATCACCTGTGAAGATGAATTAATTCACTATTTGCAGTCATGGAAAACTGTTAGTGATTGCCTCTCAACATCAACAGATTGCTCTGCGGATGTGAAATCCCGTTAGGGAACTAGGACTGTTCCTCCTAGGAAGGTTGACAAGGATTCTAATATATGGCAAGAAATCCAAGTTTCCCTCTAATGCCTGTGAAGGCGGCTCAACAACTTCATTCACCATGAATGGTAAACATAGAAGTTTAGGGGTTTTACCTATACCTCACAATGTGCACTTCTTGCAATGTGTCCTCACAATTGTTAGTCCCAAGAGAGGCTAGAGAACTGTTAGGTCCTATAACATCCCTTAGAAGCAAAAACTTTAGGATTACCATCAGCGTGAATGCTTTTGGTGTGCTTGACTCATTACAAGGTGCTCTGGCTGACGAGCGAATTTTCAATGAAATCACCCTGTTGAGAGAGTTCATTCAGAAACGGTTGAATTGCCTTTTCAGCTCTGCATCCTTTTGAGAGAATACAGATGAGCTACAGATACCTCAATTTGTATACTTCTTTTCTTCTCGAGAGGTAGAGCTGTGGGTGCACTTCCGACTTCATCCTTATTTGCTGCATCAAGTGCAGTATCTCCCTTAACAACCGCTAATCTACATAAGTTCCTTATATCACCAAGGGTTGAAAGTTTGAATTAGAATGATAGTGTTTGGTACTAAGGCCTTGGTTAGAAATTGATGGATTATTCAACTTCTTGACCTTCCCTTATAGCCACTAAGGCCAAGCCATTACGGCTAAATAGAAAGAGTTAATCAGAGCTATATAAAATTTGGTAGAGTATGATTAAACTTATTCTCTATTCCTTCTCAGAAATGTTAGTGTAGGTGCCCTAGAGGCAATACAATGTTTCCTTTAATAAACCTTTATGTCATTTGATTATTCAATAAACGTATTTATTATGACTTTAATTACTGCGATATATTTGTTAGCATAATAAATGTCCTTAGAATCATGATACACGTTATATAGTTTAATTACATGACTTGAACTTGAGATTATATAATATATCATATTCTTAAATGTCCCTAGTCGAGTATTATTATTATAGGACAATAATAATACATAAATAGACTAGTATGTTGTTTGACAGATAACCATATCTCATTGGTTATAAGTATGGGGATACTAAAGTCAATGCATAGGTACATGTAGGAGTACATGGTACTGGACAGACCCACAGTGAGATTCTTCATGTTTAATAAAGTCATAAGAAAGACTCACAGTGATAATGGTGTAATGATCCTCTGACTTGAGATCATTATATTTCTATACAAGGATTAATATACTCTGACTACATTAAAAGTTACCTTTGACCGGGTGATGATAAAAGTGGACATCGGGTATATCATGAGTCGTATGAGAAATATGAATGATAGATAAAGGATTTAACCCTCCTATAATTAGGAGAGATATTATTGGCCTCTTGATTGAGTGAGACTATAAAATGCATGGCCGTGCTCAAATAATGATTTGTTTTTCCATAGTCTACTCATGGATCAAGTAAACCCGGATTAAATGTTGAAGAGGATGACTAAACACATGCCTCGAGTTTAATCTATAATATATTTGGTTAAAGGGATTATATTACACGGAAACATTAATCATGAAAGGTTTTATCAAATCACGATTTAATTATTGTTTAATTGGATAGCAATGATGTATTACTAGATACCGCTCATTGTTTATAATTTTATTGGAGAATAAAATTATTGCTAATTAAATAATAGCCTATAGGGTCACACACATAGAGCACCTAGTGGAATAGTTAATTTAAATTATAAATTTAAATTAATTGATGATTATTTGAATTTTATTATATTAATTAAGTGAGACTTAATTAATTAAAATAATATAAATTCGAATTTGAATAATTGTATTTCTGCCAATAATAATTAAGTGTGACTTAGTTATTAATTAAATAATAAAAGCATGTTTTATTATTTAATCCTATGCCTACATGGGTTAGGTTTTGCTGAAAAGGCCCATTAACCAATCATTATAAATAGATAATGATAGGTTAAATGAATGGTACGTTTTATATGATAAAAACCCTAGAGGCAGAGCAAGGAGGCAGAAAAGGCAGTCATTCGAATTCATCAAAGGAGGCTAGTACATCCATCCCGTGATCAAGATCGTGAGACGTTCTTGAAGGTGCTCGTGTGGATACCATAGAGGTGCTTTCGAGAGGAAGACACAAAATCGTGATAGCAAGGATCTCCGTTGAGTTCGTGAAAGTCAGGACAAGAATAGGTATGATTCTGTTTACCATAATCCGTCAAGTCTTATACATGATCCTGCGTTAGGGTTCCGATTTTTTTTTTTTGTTATTTTTACGTTTATCCGCTGCGTTTTATGCCTCGGAACCCAACAATGGTATCAGAGCCAGGTTTATAAGGGACTGATTTGGTTACGTGTTAACTGTATTTGATGCAAATATGCCTGTCTTGGTGACTGCCATGAAACTGCCATGCTACTGCTTTGCTACTGCCATGCCTGTTTGAGACTGCCATGCTACTGCCTTGTATATTCGAATTGTTATTCATATGATGAGTAAATAGATGATGATACTAGCATGTTAATGATTTGTCATGACTGATTTATATGCCTGTTTGCGATTTGTATGTTATGCATGAGGGTCGGTTTGTATATGATACAAACTGGTGGACAGATTATGTTGGACATCAGCTGTTAACTGGGATATGATAAGTATGTATATGATACTTGCTTCTGAAACTGTATAAGATGCAGTGGGGAAAAAGGCCAACAGATATGATCTGTAGTTCAGAAATTGATGATTTCTGAATAGGACTGGTCTTCGAAAATAAAAAAAAAATTCTGATTTCGAGCTGACCCCAGCCAGGGGCTGCCGCCCCCGGACCCCGCCCGGGGCTGCCGCCCCGGACCCCGCCCAGGGGCTGCCGCCCCCGGACCCCCGCCCAGGGGCTGCCGCCCCCGGACCCCCGCATTATTTTGGTTGAGTACTTGAGCATGGTGCTGGTTATGGCCTTTGGACCCCTAGATTAATGGTTTTGGTTTTGGTTTTATAAATACGACTTGCATGTCGTTTTCTTCATTCTTGTAATTGTTTAACCTCGAATGTAACTCGAGTTTTCTTATGTAAGTACATTAGTATAGGTTGTATTCAATTATTCCATGTAATGTACTTGAAGATTGAAGGATGATCCAAGAAGAGGAGCAAGCACCCATGGATACAAGAAGAATGAAGACATGTAATTGTATTTATATTTTACCACCATAGATTGACTTTGATCCTTTCATTAGCTCGAAAGGATCACATAGGAAAAGGGCCATAACCAAGCACGTTTACATACTGCACTTTACATATTGATGTATGAATGTATGTGTAGAGTAGAAGATGCATGTTTTAATTAGATTAATGATGTATGCATGTATTAGATACGTCACCCATGCCATGCTTGCCATGCTAAACAAGATAAAATCTTTAACGATTTAAGATTTTAAAAAAAATTAACAAACGAACGATCATGAGATTCTTGTGTTTATGAAATATGGATTTTAAAACACGGAATTAAATATGAATTTTTGATATCTAAAACTGGGATTTTCTGTCAAAAGCGGATATGCGTATTCGTAAGGCTGATGGGTTTTAAGTGTGACCACTGGTATCCTCCATCTACCTGGGAAATGAACAATTTAAGATGTCAATTTGAAATATTTGGTTCAAGGAAAAATTGAGGATCTCTTCATGATGTGATCATGATCGTCGTAAATTTTCTAAACCCCTTAACAAAATATTAAGTTTTAATCGGATGCTTTCCAATGAATGAACACTCATCGAATCCTAGATCGATTAGGGGAAAGACTGTCAGTGGCAGGGGACTCCTATCTATCGTGGTGAGATGCGACGAATATAAACGGTTATATTCGGCCGTTGTATCATTGGGTCAAACTTAACTAAGTCGTCATAATAAGGTGAAAGTAAACGGTTATATTCAACCATTATGAACTTAGAAGCATAGAGTTTGGTTTAAAAATCTATTAGATAGATAAGATCAATCGTTGCTCACCAAACTATCCAAGAATTATATATGATATAATTGACAACTGTTGTCTACCTAAATAATCATTCTTAAGGACTTCCAGTGGTTGACTTAAGACATGACGAAATATGGATCTTGGCTCACTAGAAAGAATTATGGGATATACTTTCCAAATTAATAGTAAGGGCTATTGATTTGATAAAAATAGTGGGAGATATATTATGAATGTATCATAATCATTTGAACATAATAAATAACTCAGACAATCTAATGTTTATTTTGTGTTTTTATCATTGTAGATACCGAATAATGACAAACAACACAAACACACTATCCGTACGATCTGTCCTTGAGAAGGATAAGCTGACAGGAGGAAACAACTTCCTAGACTGGCAGAGGAATTTGAGGATTGTCCTCAGGCAGGAGCGCAAGCTTCATGTCATTGATATTCCTCCGGCAGGTCCCCTTCCTGAGGGCGCTACTGTTGAGGAACGAGCGGCCCACACAAAGGATGAGAATGATGCAACTGATGTTGCATGTCTTATGTTGGCAACTATGAGTGCTGAGCTTCAAAGACAACATGTGCATATGGATGCATATACTATCAATGAGCACTTGCAAAGTATGTTTGCAAGTCAAACTCGTCAAGAAAGGTTCAACACGAGCAAGTCACTCTTTAACTGCAAACAAGGGGCAAGTGAACCAGTTGGCCCACATGTTCTGAAGATGATTGGTTACATTGAGTATCTTGATACTTTGGGTTTCCCGATTGGTCCGGAAACTGGTATTGACCTAATCTTGAATTCTTTGAACAACAAATTCACTCAGTTTGTTATGAACTACAATATGAATGAATTTGACAAAACACCTACTGAATTGTTGGCTATGTTGAGAACATATGAGACCAACATGAAGACGGCTGAACCCGCTCCCATACTGATGGTGGGCAACAAAGGTAAGGCCAAAGGGAAAGGCAAGTGGAAGGGTAAGAAGAAGACAGGTTCTGATTCTACACCCAAGCCAAAGTCAGGTCCTAAACAGGCTTTAAAGCCTAAAGGTGGGGTCGCTAAGGGTGAATGTCACTACTGTAAGAAAACTGGTCACTGGAAGAGAAACTGTTCAGTTTACTTGGAGGATCTGAAGAAGAAGAGGGCTGAGCAAGCTTCTAATTCAGGTATATATGTTATAGAAGTCAATCTGTCTATTTCTACATCTTGGGTATTGGATACCGGATGTGCTTCTCACATTTGTATAAATGTGCAGGAAATGCAGAGAAGTAGAACATTGGCTAAAGGAGAAATGGACCTACGAGTTGGCAACGGAGCAAGAGTTGCTGCTTTAGCTGTAGGAACCTATTATTTATCTTTGCCCTCTGGGCTAGTTTTAGAACTGGAGAATTGTTATTACGTGCCTGCAATTCGCAGAAACATTATTTCTGTTTCTTGTTTGGACAAGAAAGGTTTTTCGTTTACAATAAAGGACAACAGTTGCTCTTTTGCTTTGAATGATTTAACCTATGGTGTTGCGCGTTTGTTTAATGGTTTATATGTTCTTGACTTAGATAATCCTGTCTGTAATATAGAAAACAAACGACTTAAAGTTAATGACTCAAATCAAACATACCTCTGGCATTGTCGTCTAGGCCATATAAATGAGAAACGCATATCCAAATTACATAAGGATGGACATTTGGATAAGTTTGATTTTGAATCATACCAAGAATGCGAATCTTGTTTGCTTGGTAAAATGACTAAAGCCCCTTTCACTGGTAAGGGTCAAAGGGCCACTGAACGTTTGGAGCTAATACATAGTGATGTATGTGGCCCAATGCGTGTGATGGCTAGAGGAGGCTACTACTACTTCATAACATTTACTGATGATTTCAGTAGATATGGATATGTATATCTTATGAAGAATAAATCCGATTCTTTTGAAAAGTTCAAAGAATACAAGGCTGAAGTAGAGAAGCAAATTGGCGGAGGTGCAAGTATTAAAATCTTACGATCTGATCGTGGAGGAGAATACTTGAGCACTGAATTTAAAGATTATTTAAAGGAGTGTGGTATTGTATCACAACTCACTCCGCCAGGTACACCTCAATGGAATGGAGTTTCAGAGAGGAGAAATCGCACCTTGTTGGACATGGTGCGATCGATGATGAGTCATGCAGATCTTCCAATTAGTTTCTGGGGTTACGCTCTAGAAACAGCGGCTTTCACACTTAACCGTGTTCCTACTAAGAAGGTTCAAAAGACTCCATATGAGATATGGGAGGAGAAACGGTCAAGCATGAGCTTTATGAAAGTTTGGGGATGCAAGGCGTTTGTGAAACGTCAAGTATCTGACAAGCTTGGACCTAAATCTGAAGAGTGCAATTTTGTGGGATACCCTAAAGAAACAAAGGCGTATTATTTTTATAGTCCCTCTGAGCAGAAAGTGTTTATTGCTCGAGATGCTGTTTTCATGGAAAGAGATTTTATTTCCAAAAGAAACAGTGGGAGAACTATAGATCTCGATGAAGATCGAGAACCACAAAATAGCATTGAACCTAAAGTGGAACAAGAGCAGGATAATTATAATGCTCAACAAACACAGGTTGTTCGTAGAACTGGTAGAATTCGCCATGAGCCAGAGAGATATGGATTTCTCTTGACTCAATGTGGTGATTTGATGCTCATAGATGAAGATGAGCCTCTCACATACCAAGATGCTATGATCAGTCCAGACTCTAAGAGATGGCTAGAAGCCACGAAATCCGAGATGGATTCCATGTATGAAAACCAAGTATGGACTTTGGTTGATCCACCTGAAGGGGTAAAACCCATAGGGTGCAAGTGGGTTTTCAAGAAGAAAACTGACATGGATGGAAATGTTCAGACCTATAAAGCAAGGCTGGTTGCAAAAGGTTTCAAACAAATTCATGGAATTGACTATGATGAAACTTTCTCACCAGTGGCTATGGTCAAATCCATAAGGATTTTGCTTGCTATTGCAGCATTCCATGATTATGAAATCTGGCAAATGGATGTCAAAACAGCTTTCCTCAATGGAACCCTTGATGAGGATGTGTACATGACACAACCTGAAGGTTTTGTCGATCCAAGGAATGTTAGCAAGGTATGTAAATTACGTCGATCCATTTATGGATTGAAGCAAGCATCTAGGAGATGGAATATTCGTTTTGATGAAACAGTCAAAGAGTATGGATTTGTTCAAAACGAAGATGAACCTTGTGTTTACAAGAAGGTTAGTGGGAGCCATGTGGCATTCATAGTACTATATGTTGATGACATACTACTAATGGGGAATGACATACCTTTTCTCAAGGGTGTTAAGACTTGGTTAGGGAGCAACTTCTCTATGAAAGACTTAGGAGATGCATCCTACATTCTGGGAATGAGGATCTATAGGGATAGATCTAGAAGGATGATCGGTCTAAGTCAGAGTACATACATCGATAAGGTTTTGCATCGTTTTGGTATGCAAAATGCAAAAAGGGGATATGTCCCCGTATCTCAAGGGATAACGATCTCTAAAGATCAGTGTCCGAAATCATTGGATGACAAGGACCGCATGAGTAAGGTTCCATATGCCTCAGCAATTGGATCCATCATGTATGCAATGGTATGTACTCGCCCAGATGTTTCGTATGCTTTAAGCATGACGAGCAGATACCAATCTAATCCAGGTGAAGGTCACTGGACGGCTGTCAAGAATATTCTAAAGTACTTGAAAAGGACTAAAGATTCATTCTTGGTGTATGGAGGAGAGGAGAAACTGGTTGTAAAAGGTTACACCGATGCAAGTTTCCAAACAGACAGGGATGATACTGTATCACAGTCTGGTTTTGTGTTTTGTCTAAACGGAGGTGCTGTAAGTTGGAAGAGTTCAAAGCAAGAAACAGTAGCTGATTCTACAATGGAGGCTGAGTACATTGCAGCTTGTGAAGCGGCTAAGGAAGCTGTTTGGATTCGAAAATTCATTAATGATTTGGGAGTGGTTCCATCGATCGCAGATCCCATTGATCTATACTGCGATAATAATGGAGCCATTGCACAGGCTAAAGAACCTAGAGCTCACTCCCGAACCAAATACATACTCAGGAGATATCACCTCATTCGAGAGATTAATGAAAGGGGTGACATACACATATGTAAAGTGCACACAAATGATAACATTGCAGACCCACTGACCAAAGGCTTATCGCAGAAGAAGCACGACGGTCACACTAGTTCCATGGGTATTAGATACATGGGTGATTGGCTCTAGTGCAAGTGGGAGATTGTTAGTGTAGGTGCCCTAGAGGCAATACAATGTTTCCTTTAATAAACCTTTATGTCATTTGATTATTCAATAAACGTATTTATTATGACTTTAATTACTGCGATATATTTGTTAGCATAATAAATGTCCTTAGAATCATGATACACGTTATATAGTTTAAGTACATGACTTGAACTTGAGATTATATAATATATCATATTCTTAAATGTCCCTAGTCGAGTATTATTATTATAGGACAATAATAATACATAAATAGACTAGTATGTTGTTTGACAGATAACCATATCTCATTGGTTATAAGTATGGGGATACTAAAGTCAATGCATAGGTACATGTAGGAGTACATGGTACTGGACAGACCCACAGTGAGATTCTTCATGTTTAATAAAGTCATAAGAAAGACTCACAGTGATAATGGTGTAATGATCCTCTGACTTGAGATCATTATATTTCTATACGAGGATTAATATACTCTGACTACATTAAAAGTTACCTTTGACCGGGTGATGATAAAAGTGGACATCGGGTATATCATGAGTCGTATGAGAAATATGAATGATAGATAAAGGATTTAACCCTCCTATAATTAGGAGAGATATTATTGGCCTCTTGATTGAGTGAGACTATAAAATGCATGGCCGTGCTCAAATAATGATTTGTTTTTCCATAGTCTACTCATGGATCAAGTAAACCCGGATTAAATGTTGAAGAGGATGACTAAACACATGCCTCGAGTTTAATCTATAATATATTTGGTTAAAGGGATTATATTACACGGAAACATTAATCATGAAAGGTTTTATCAAATCACGATTTAATTATTGTTTAATTGGATAGCAATGATGTATTACTAGATACCGCTCATTGTTTATAATTTTATTGGAGAATAAAATTATTGCTAATTAAATAATAGCCTATAGGGTCACACACATAGAGCACCTAGTGGAATAGTTAATTTAAATTATAGATTTAAATTAATTGATGATTATTTGAATTTTATTATATTAATTAAGTGAGACTTAATTAATTAAAATAATATAAATTCGAATTTGAAATTTCTGCCAATAATAATTAAGTGTGACTTAGTTATTAATTAAATAATAAAAGCATGTTTTATTATTTAATCCTATGCCTACATGGGTTAGGTTTTGCTGAAAAGGCCCATTAACCAATCATTATAAATAGATAATGATAGGTTAAATGAATGGTACGTTTTATATGATAAAAACCCTAGAGGCAGAGCAAGGAGGCAGAAAAGGCAGTCATTCGAATTCATCAAAGGAGGCTAGTACATCCATCCCGTGATCAAGATCGTGAGACGTTCTTGAAGGTGCTCGTGTGGATACCATAGAGGTGCTTTCGAGAGGAAGACACAAAATCGTGATAGCAAGGATCTCCGTTGAGTTCGTGAAAGTCAGGACAAGAATAGGTATGATTCTGTTTACCATAATCCGTCAAGTCTTATACATGATCCTGCGTTAGGGTTCCGATTTTTTTTTTTTGTTATTTTTACGTTTATCCGCTGCGTTTTATGCCTCGGAACCCAACAAGAAATATAGCATCGGAGCAATGTGTCCTCAAGAAACAATGCACCAGAGCTAAAATGTGGGAATTAATAAAGAATAGGTAAAAGAATATTAAGCCAAATTTCATAAACTCATAATTTTGAAAAAAAGTTTAACAGATTAACAAAAGTGTTCTTTTAAATTTCTCTTAGACAAATATCCAATTGAAATTCAACTCTTTTAACAAAAACATTTTGATTAATAACTCAAATCTATTTCATCTTGCTCACTGTATGTTTTCAGAAATTGTTTTGCAATTCATTCTTATCGGATATTATCTCCGACTTAAAACATAAATCATTTTTTTTTTTAAAATCGAATGAATGCTTTAGTCATACAGTCCAAGGCACTAATCCCAAAGCACACAACCATTGTTTTAATACTACAGGTCAATGTGAAACAGACATTAACAAGAGTTTTGAAAAACGTTTTACCAATGGTTGATACTTTAAGATCAAAACAATTTACTCAAATAAAATAGCCTGATAATATGCAACCTAAGTTATAAGTTATCAAGTAACTTTATTTAAACAAATCGTGGAGAGAAAACAGTTTTCATTACAAAACATTTAGAGAGAGAGAGGATATATGATTTTGAAATAGAAAGATAATCCTCAAGAAATGTTCTCTTTAAAAAAAACTTTTAGTGGTTTTTCATTCTCTGGCAAATGAATGCATGTTTAGATAAAACATTTTTCACAAGAAATAGACAAGAAATTTCTTTATGCATTCAAGTTCTAAAGAATGAAAAACATATGTTAATACTAATGAATTATCAAAGATATGAATGACAAGACATTCAAAAGTACTAACATCATTCAATCATTTTGTAATAAAATGCATATTACTACAAAATAATCAAGCACATAAGATACTTACATTATGCTAGACAATTACCATTTGTCGCTTGAAACAAACACATATTGCAATATAGATCATGGTAATTCTAAAGCATAAAACATAAGCATCCGCTAAACACTGAACATACATTGATCGAATGACAGCATTTAACTTCTTACACTACATCTCAACAATTATCACATAAGCATATTGAAAATACTCATGACAATCAGAATGTATGTAAGCTCGAGGTACTAGTTGCATCAGAGATCAAATACCTTTAAATATTAATGCTAAAATTTATGATCTTTGACAACCCCTCGCGATGTAGTAAATTACTTTCAATATCAGTGTTTTTGAAATAATCTTTTTATCACTTAGTGCAGAAATTCTAAGTGACATCACTAATATCAAAAGAATGACAACTAATATTAATGGATTTTGCAAAAGACATGAATTACATCACTTAAACTACATATTAAGTGGTTCCATTAATATTAGCATTAAACAATTAAAAGTAAATAAAATTACAATTAATTAATATATTCAAATACTTATGCTGAAACATTTGATACATTTAGCATGAATAACATATGACAGCACAAAGTACGAGATCCTGGATATAAATTGACTATACAAAGAGATGCTACATTGTTAGGTCCCTAGGTCCCGGGTGATCATAGGTAATCTCATACCGATAATATTGGGTCCCGGGTGGTCACAAGCTCCTAGAGATCGTAGACATCTAAATAGCATGAACACTCTCTATAAACATTACATTTAAATAAATCAACATTAGACTAGAGTGACATACCTTAGTCAATAGAGCTTTTACTGGTGTATGATCGTTGAATGAACAATTACTCCTCTTTGCCCTAGAGATCGAATGTTTACTCCTTTTGAGATCGAACGTTTACTCCTTTTGGACATGAATAACTTTTCAGCTACCAGTTAACATTGTTCCTCGAAACAATACCACGCTCATCCAGACGGAAACTGCATTACCTTCAACACCCAAATATTTCCTTGTAGATATTGGTCTTGGCAACAGCTTCACTAAACTCAGCACTCTAGAAATCAGTAGTCTTGACACTAGCAGAGTAGAACCTTCAAACACTCCGAACTACCCTTCAGCTTCTGTATCAATACTCAGTCTTCATGTGGATTGATTCCTTGTGCTAAGTGTATCTGCCTCTGGTTCAATTGAGTTAGTTCCTCGATTCGAACCCTACTCAATCTTGATTAGTTAGTGCATCTTCAATCTTCATTGAATTCACTCAGAAAAACTAATGAAATACTCTTATACATGCACGGCACTACCAATCACTACTCTACTACCCAGATTCATCAAGAACTGACTCTAGGAAATGTTGTTACACAAAACCCTTTGTCATGACAGATGTGTCCTTAATGTTTCCTTAGATTTTCAGTGGGTAGAGTAGTCTTCTTCAAATATGATTGAGATCATCTTGCATTATCTTTAAATTGACAATTTCCTTTCGAATATGCAATCACTCAATCTGGATCACTCAGTGCTCCTAAGAATCTCAACTTTTACTCAATGAGCACTGCTAGCCTTTGAACATCAAACACGACTAGTTGATCCAACTTACTGATGCTCCCCCTGTGATGCTGCTTGCAGCTTTTCTTCATCTGGTGTCATCTGATCTTGAGCCCTAAACAGGATGTCAACCTTTAGAAATTCAGAGCTAAAATCAAACGAATGCTAGGGAACTTGATGATGATGTTCACTGCATCTAAGACCTCCTCAATTCAATCACAACTTCTTTGTAAGTTCTTAACTCCAAATAAGATAACCCTCTATCACACCATGTGACTTCAGGCATGATTAATCTTACTTGATGTCTTCTCTTTATAATTGCTGAATAGACTTGTTATATTAACTGATTCAGCCGTAGTAGATAGGAAACCTTAAGTCCATCCATTATCCTCATAATTCCACTCAAGTTCTGGATTTTCCTATCAACTCCTCCATTTGGTCATGAAGTCCGGAAACTGAACATTACTCTAGAATGCTCCTTTAAGTGCAGACAAACCATAGAACTTCATTCGTCAATCAAATTCTATTACCTGCCCTCAAAGTGTTCTTACAACAATCTGTCTAATCCTTTTAATGTGATTAATCATTGAGATGCTTCATCTAAAGAATGCATGAACAACCATCAAACTTAACCAGGGTAGCCTTTGACTTGACTTCCCTTAAACTGACATACTTCACTAATGTCCTTCTTTAAAAGAATTTCACTAGAAGTAGTCCTTTCTCACCAACTTCATCTTTACCATCGAATCCATTGTCTTGATAAACCAAGTATTTGTTGATAAACCAAGTGTGAGAGCATCACTTGTTGTTGCGGCTAACTCCATTCTGACAAAATTCAACGAATAGTTGACTTCATCATAAGCTTTACATTTCGTGTCAGCAACAACCTCACTTCCAGCTTAGTGAGCTTCCATTTCTCTTGACTCTGATCAACACTGTTCAACCTCGAACTGATACTAGGAAACCCTTCGCAAATAATTCCCTAGGTCTTCATTAATGTTGTGCTTCAGATCATTCAAGAAAAATTGGTATCCTTGCTTAACCATTTGAATACCAGAGTAAAAGTAGTTATATGCCTTGAACATGAAAATGTCATAGATATATAACTTATACCTGTATAAAGATACTCTGCATTCACAAATGATTAAGATATGTGGTCCTCAATTTAATTGAGTCCAAAAGGGTTAGAGATTTTTATAAACATAGTTAACAACAAAGCATTTAAGTTCAACATGTTCATTCTTATTTGACTGATCACTCCTCATCTATATCAGCCTTAACTCGCAGTTTTGGCTATGAGCTCAGTGATTCCAACCTACCATAAGGTGGACTAGCAGTCTGTAAGAATCATGTCGTACATATATGTAGTCATAGAAGAATCAATCACTCAGATTCCTAATTCTTCTAAATCACCTTTGTTGTTTACTTTAACATTATATTATCTCTAATTACCTGAGTCAGTTTAAATTTAAAAAAAATTAATTCATGGTTTATTAAACTGACCCCTAGGCAATTCCCAAATTAGAAACAAACTTATCTTAACAAGCACATGATCAAATATAGCATTTAATACAACCATGCGAGTATAAACAGATTATTGACAATGTAAACATCAAGGCACTTAGCATGCAGCAAATACTCTTTCCGGTAAATGTACCCCTACAAATACCTAAGACTCTATATGTTAACATGATCAATTATCGTAAAGCAAGCATTAAATCACACAAGATCTAATCATGAAGTCAAATACTGAAAAACAAGCAACACTAACAAACTAGCATAAGTTATCTAATTTATATAGAAATCAAGGTGAGACATGCATTACATCAAACTTATAATATAATGCAGTTCAGCACTTAATACTCTATAATTAAATCAAACAAGTATAAACTAGTTAGAAAGTATACCTGTGCGATGCTTAACATTCCATCTCGAGTGATAATCAATTGATCCAAATCAATTTCCATTCCATTGACACTCATGGAAGTATCCTTGCATTTGACCTCAATAACCAATGATGTTCCTGCTTCAACCCAAACTGATACCTGATTGTTCTGCTTAAAGACCCCGACATAGAATGTCTCATGTTCTGCTTGAAAAGATCACTCTTCTTTGTATGTGTAGCAATAACCCCTTGATTATCATATGTCAGTGATAATCAAACCTTGTGTATTTCTGCCACTGATGTCCTTTAACCAAATCTTCAATTGTTGTTTTGGTTCTTTGACCGATAAACTGAATTCCTTTTCAAAATCCCAAATTCTTCATATATTGATTCGAAAACCACTGATCGAAGACTCTTCCCTAAA
Organism: Oenanthe sinensis; assembly: GCA_028671895.1. Taxonomy (NCBI): domain Eukaryota; kingdom Viridiplantae; phylum Streptophyta; class Magnoliopsida; order Apiales; family Apiaceae; genus Oenanthe; species Oenanthe sinensis. Next base: position 26,404,668 of record CM053799.1, on the reverse strand, counting down.
TGAACTAATCCCCTTTCAATAACCAAATGATCCACTGAGTAGACCGATGTAGAAATACATCTCCAATGGTAAGATCAGGTCTCAACTCCATTAGAATGTTCTTCAGTCAGTTCGTTTGTCCTCAACGAACGAAGAATCAACTCCTGTTGTTTCGTTTAATAAAACATTTTGTTCAAACAGAAGTATTTAATTTTTTTTTAGGAATTTAAATAATCAAAATAAATTGAAAATGCATTTTTGATAAATAATAATAAATTTCTCAATTTCAAATTATAACTAAAATAAAATTCGAAAAGAAAGTTTTGATATAGAGATAACAAAATTTTCAAGGTATATTAAATAATCCCGAAAAAGAAATTATTTCAAATCAAAATTAATTTCCAAAGAATTTTATAGAATTTATAATCCAAAACAGTTTCAATTATAATTAAAATAAAACAGATTGAAAATATAAGTTTGATATAAAAATAATAAATTTTCAAGTCATCTTAGATATTCTTGAAAATAAATTATTTCAACCAAAATGATTTTCCAAAAAGTTTTATGAGATTTATAATTAAAACTTCTATAAAAAATAAATTATTAAACCTCAAAAATAATTCTCAAAATACTTTTAAGAATGTTAAACTCAAAAGAAATTAAATTGGATTTAAAGATTAATTTTAGTTTTTAAATTAATAAAATTCTTAACTAAGAATATTAAAAATATAAAATATTTGACTCTAAAATTTAAAAGAAAATAAAATATTTTCCAAGATGTAAAATAAACTTGAAAAATAAATTATTTAAATTTAAAAATTATTTTCAAAATATTTTATATAATTAAATTCAAATTTAATTATTAAATTAATTATTAAACTAAAAACAATTTGAGAGAAAAACAATTTTTGTTTTAAATAAAAGTTAAGCTATGTAGCCTTGTGTCATGTTGAAACAGCCTTCTAAGTAGAAATTCTACATAGGATTTTTATCTCGAAATTTCTATCTCGAAATATCTATCTCGAAATTCCTATCTCGAAATTTCTATCTCGAAATTTCTATCTCGAAATATCTATCTCGAAATTCCTATCTCGAAATTTCTATCTCGAAATTTCTATCTCGAAATATCTATCTCGAAATTTCTATCTCGAAATTTCTATCTCGAAATATCTATCTCGAAATTTCTATCTCGAAATTTCTATCTCGAAATATCTATCTCGAAATATTCTCAACTCGAATTTTCCAACTCGAATTTCTCAACTCGAATTTCTCAACTCGAATTTTCCAACTCGAATTTCTCAACTCGAATTTTCCAACTCGAATTTTCCAACTCGAATTTCTCAACTCGAATTTTCCAACTCGAATTTTCCAACTCGAATTTCTCAACTCGAATTTTCCAACTCGAATTTTCCAACTCGAATTTTTCAACTCGAATTTTCCAACTCGAATTTCTCAACTCGAATTTTTGTACTTAGAAAAATTTTCAGGCTTCAAAAAAAAAAAATTCTGGATGCCCAGTGAACCAATTGTACCCTCTTTAATCTCAAAAATAAAAATAGATCCAATCGATTTGTATGTCAATCGAGTAGCTCTGATACCAATTGTTAGGTCCCGGAGATCGTAGAGGGGGGGTGAATACGATTCCCAAATAAAAATTATGACTTTTAAATACTTTTGGGACAACATAAAAATTAATTTGGCTCAAACCCGGTTACTGTTCATAGTCTTCTCCAAGCATAAAACTCCATTAAAATAGCCAAGGCCAAGAACACAAAATCACCCAAAACACACAACACAACAAGATTCACAAATATAGATTTATATTCATGAAGTGGGGGTAATGCTACAAACAAGTTCAAGAACATAAGCTCATGAACACAACAAAGAAATGATTCTTGGCTCCTCTAAAAATATTAAAGTCTATGGACTTAGGAGACCAAAATCAACCCTATCTTCTATACAAGATTTAACATGTGTTTATACAAGAAAGATAGAGGAGTGGTGTAACAAAGAAAATCATGGCTACAAGTATTTTCAAGAACAGATCTAGCCATGGGGGAGAGAAAAATGATTTTCTCTCTCTCCCCTCTTTTCTCCATTCGGCTGCACACTTTCAGTGTTTTTTTTTTCTCCAAGTGAAAAAGAAAGCTTGGTTGTGCTTTTGTCAAAAAGGAAAAGTATACCTTTTTCCTTTTTCCTTTTTCTTTACTTGCTCCACCAAACCCTAATGCAATGTCATGTGCCAAGCATGCCTTTGGAAATATTTAATATAAAAGTAATATTTAATATTTATATAAAATATAAATAAAGAATATCTTTATTTATAAAATATATAAATAATTAAATAAGTACTTTATTTAATTAAATTAAATAAATACTTTATTTAATTAAATTAAATATTTCCATTCCACTCTTCAATTTTTGTAGACTTCCTCATCCAAATACATGGCCCCGTATACGTGACTCCACCACGTCCAAGTATTTGACCTTCTATTCTGTGAAGCTTTAGTAAAGGTCCAATCAGGTTGTGCCACTAATTCTTCGTACATTTAATTCTCGTTCCTTAAACATTGAATACTGTATCTCGACCCGTATCTCGATCTTCCAATACAACTCCAATGCATATTCTGGAACTTTGGCACTTCAACACTAATTTACCTCCTGTGTTGATCCTTCACATGACTTAAGAAGATCAACAACTTTAGAATGATTAAAACCATATTAACTGACGAGAGCTTGCCTCCAATGTCCTGACACTTGATGCAACGGTCTGGTTCATAAGTGACTAGTCTTGATAGGGGCTCTTGTTTCCGAATATGATTCCACACTCTTCTATTTAAACCTTACTGCAGCTTCGATTGTGGTACCCTGAAATCTTCTGACACTAAGACAATCTTCTATAGCTTCCACATTCTTGATTAGATGTTACCATCCTTTATTCTTCACTGAGGCCTGAACATATTAATGAACTTCTTCCAGTGAGCTTCAAGTCTGTAGATGATCCTTTGATACTTTGTCTTAACTGAACTCTTTGTTCCAAGATTCCTGTGCACCTGTATATTATTACATGTCCTGTTCTATTGTTGAGTTATCGTCAACCATTACATAGAGGTTACATTTAACATTTCTAGTACACATGAAAGTGCAGTGAGTTACTTCCCTTCACTCCTATCTCCCCTTTCAAGGTTGCGTAAGAGGTCGAGTGACGCACGACCCAGCTTAATTAAAGGCCCATGAGTTGCCTAGGGTGACGTCCCGATAAGGGGTTGTCCTTCTACTAGTAGAGAAAGTGACTGGTTCTTCTATTGTACAATACGACTGATCATCGCATACAGTAGGGCGTTGAAAAATCTCCACATAGTCCTATTTTTTTTCCAATTGGAATTGTGCTGCAACATCGTAATGAAAGCCTTTGAGCTGATTTACCAAAGGTGTTGTCAGTGGTGGATATATTGAAATCTTCGTACTCATTTAAACTGCTTTGACAAAGTTATTTTGAAAAATGCGTAAAGTACGTAAAGTGTGCATAATATTGCAGTTTTAACCGATGACTAAAAGAGTTATCTACAGCTATAAATATTCTTGCTGGGCTATATTGCTCACTCTTGCTTTGTTTATATATCACAACAGGTCAGTCGAGATGTTTTGATGAAAAGTTATTTTGAAAATTTAAGCGGGTACATGATGTACATCGAACAACCATAGTATGCTGGAATTGTCTAAGAGGTTTGGACAAAAGGTTTATTTTAAAGATTTAAGTGGATATATGATATATACCAATTAAATTATAAATCTTTAAAATGTTTTACTGGATTTTAAACCTTACAAGGGGTATGGTTTAAAGGGGTTTGATTTGCTTATGATAAGAAGCAACTATTATTGCGGTATCTGGAACTGGGTACTTATTATATTTATGGGAATCTAGCAAAGTTATAGTTGATATTATTTTGCTAAGTTATTGATAAGATTATCTCAAAACAGTGAACATAAAAAGTTCATTGGGTTTTCTCTCAAAAGCTTCAGCGAAAGTATGAAAGAGTGGTAACACTATATTCGATAGTGTCTTATTTTATATAATGAACTAAATTGTTCGGATTATATTCCTCTAAACTCTAAGTTGAGTATAAATGATTTTAACAGAAAACTTTGACTATATGTATCGTCGAGAGATACTTTGTTATGCTTACCTTATATTGGTAACCTTATGATATACTATTGAGATAGTAGTGATTATCACGTTCTTGGATTAGAATCACATAGATAATTGGGTGGATAATTTGCTGAGCATTCTTTCGCTCACCCTTGCTTTATAATAAATTTTTCAGAGAAAGCGAGCACACCTTGGATTGGCTCCATACTTTGAGGAAGGAAAGTAGGAGATTCACCCTTGGAGAGGGTTCGGTTCAGAACTATTCCGCAGAAGTAAGTGGATAGGTTGCAGTATTGATCTAGTTATTAATGTCACTTCATGTAGAGGTTATCGTTGATAGCGTGAGATCCTGGTTAAGTACATTTGGTTTGTAATAACTAATGGTACTTGTTATATATCGTTTCTACGGCTATAACTTGTATGTGTGAGAGAGAGGGGTCTATGATGTGCTTTTGTTGAATTGTTGATTATTGCAAGTTTTAAATGATTGGATGATGACGTGACTACTCAAATCCCAGACCCCGGATTTGGGGGCGTTACATCCATTATCTTATCTGATTGCACAGATAACAAACTTTGAATCTAACTCAATCATCTTTACATGATCAATCACTAACTGTGGAGTTTCATCTTTAGAGTTCAATAATAAAACCCACGTATACTTTGTGAAGTCATCTACAATCACTAAGGAATATCTTTTCCTTGACATAGACATAATATTTACTGGACCAAATAAATCCATATGTAGCAGTTACAGTTGTTCAGTAATGTTCAAAGTGTCTGTGCCTTTGTGAGTTACTCTTTTTGACTTCCCTTTTTGACATGCCTCACACAATCTATCTTGTGTAAATTTCATCGGAGGCAGTCCTCTCACCAAATCCCTCTTGACTAGAGAGTTCATTGTTTTAAAATTTAGGTGTGAGAGTTTCTTATGCCATAGCCAGATTTCTTCTAATGAAGCCTTTGAGTAGAAATAGTTTGCTTCATCTTCAGTTCCTGAGTTGAGATCGGCTACGTACAAGTTTCCTTTCCTTATTCCACGTAAGGCCAGTTTGTCGTCTTTAGAATGAGCTATTAAACACTTCTCCTTGATAAAGTTTACTTTGTATCCTTTATCACAGAATTGACTGATGCTGAGTAGATTGTGCTTAAGTCCTTCCACTAAAGAGACGTTCTCAATGATAACATTTCCAGTATTTAGCTTGCCATATCCCGTAGTCATTCCTTTGCCGTTATCTCCAAAGGTGACGATTGGGCCAGCTCTTTCAACCTCGTCTGATAGCAGGGCTCTATCTCCGGTCATATGCCTTGAAGATCCGCTGTCCAGGATCCATACAACCCGGTTTACCTGTTTAACTCCCTATAAATATCAACGGATTAATTCGTCTTCGGAGCCTAAAATTGATTGGGCCCGACATACTTAAAGAATTGACCTTTGTCAGCTTTGACAACAGATCCTTTTCAAATAACAGCATCATCCTCCTTGACTGTACCTACCTTCTTATAAATAGTCTTAATAATTTTCTGTTTAGACTTAGGAATATATGTTTCCTTTTTATCAGGTGAAGGAATCGCAGTCTTGGATTTAACAAATTTATTATTGATGTGTTGTCTAGGTGTCATGTTATTATTACTAGCAGTCATGCATTTGAAATATGTAGACATAGCATTAATAGCACATAACATACAATTTATAACACCGCATTGTTTATGGCATACATCAATAATAGACATGGTATTCAAAACAGTAGGTGTCTTAACAATTTCTACTTCAACTTTATCAGCAGTTTTAAAGTTTTCAGTAGAATGATATCTGTTATTACTATCCCTATTGACGAACCTATTAGGTCAATTCATGTTATTCTTTAAGTATTTTGCACCTATACCAGGATTGTGCAATTTAGAAGTTCTCACATCTTTCACTGGTGTCTGAGGTGCACTTTTCTCTTCTTGGATATTAACTCCTTGTATATCCCTAACTTCATCCTCTCTTTTCTTTTCTTCCTCGAGATCCTCTAACTTCATTTCATAAGAAATTAATATAGAGCTCTCAAGAATTGGTTCTGCTACAGGGGTTATGAAAAGATGTTTAAGTGTGTCTTTAACAACATGTGAGATACCCCTTTCTTCAGCACTTTTTCTGAACGGGGTTATGTTGCTTGGCTTTCCTACCGATTGATTGTACTCAAAACCTATTCCAACTTTTTGTTTTATCTCTTGTTGATCGATTAGGTCTTTTATAATATAAGAGGAATTCTTATAGGCTAGACACTTCTTCTTTTCTATTTCTATTTGGTTTCTGAGATAGGTTTCAACTTTAACATAACAACTGACTCTATTGACTTGAAAAGTTAAGTCCTCAGTCAACTTGTCATTTTTTCATTTTAACAATTTTAAAACATCATTCTCATCAGTTAGAACTTTGTTTTTGAATTTTAGTTGCTTAACTTTATCTCTTTCACCATCTAGTTCTTTATCGAGCAATTTAAACATTTTAGGACAATAGGGATTTACATTTATTCCTCCTTGACGGGTTGGAGACAGTGATTCTTCGGATGAAGCCATAAGAGCAAGATTTCCCAGCTCTTCCTCATCATCATTGTCTGAGTCATCCCAGCTTTTGCCCTCTACTAGTTAAGACTTTCCTTGATGCCTTTTCACAAGTGCATCATACTTTTCCTTGAGCTCTTCATAAGACTCTCTCTTTTTCCCTTGCTTGAGCATTCAGTTGTAAAATGGCCTAGCTCATTGTAGGTGAAGCAACGAAACTTGCTTCTATCAACTAAGCTGGTCTTGTAGCCGCTTTTTGATGTAGCTATAGAAGAACCTCCTCTTTGGAATCTTCCAAAATTAGGTTTAATTTTGTAAAAGGGATTCTTTCAAAATCTCAGGTTGCCAAACCTACTAGCAACCATAGCTAGAGATTTATCTTCCAACTGATCCAATTCTTCCAAAAAGTAGAATTCACCATCTTCTTGTTTATCTGAAGTATGTCCAATTTCTGGAACCACATACTCCATTGATTTATTTGAAGGTACAACAACCTTCACTTCCATCTTTTCTAGTGCTTCCATTATTAGTGCTTTGGAGGAACTCAAAACCTTGCCTCTGCCATATGTTTCTCTTGTCTAGATCTGCTCTAATTCATAAGTCTTTAGCACTCCGTAGAGTCTGTCTAGTGTAAGTTCTTTCATGCTCCTATATTCCCGGATAGCTGCGATCCTATGTTCCAGATGCTCTGACAAGGTTAGCAAAAACTTCATGTTGACCTCCTGGTTCTGATAATATTTCCCATTGAGGTTGAGCTCGTTTATTAATTTATTCAATCTCTGAAACACCTCAGAGATGCCCTCACCAGGGTTGGATCTAAACTGCTCATACTGGGAGGTCAGGATTTCCAGTCTATTCTCTTTGACTTCTTCAGTCCCTTCATTGATTATCTCTATTGTATCCCAGATCTGTTTGACGTTTTTACAATTGACCACGTGATTGTACATGACGTAGTCTAGGGATTCTATCAATATGAGTTTGAGATTATTGTCCTGGGACACAACTTCCTTTTCTTCATCTGTGTAGTCAGCTAGACTTTTTGGAAACTATTTGTGAGGAATTACGACCCCATCTATCTCGTGTTAATGCATACTATTTGGAAACTATTGGGGGTTCAACACCATTGGCCAAAATTAATGCATACTTGGGATTGACAATCCCAATGAATAGTAGCATTTTATGCTTCCACAAATTGTAGAGATCTTTGTCAAACTGTAGAATTTTAATGCTCGTCACTTTTTGTGTACTCATCTTTAAAAAAGATTAAAAATTAAGTGTTTCAAAAAATAATTTTTGACTTAAAATAATTTCTGATCAAAAATAATTTTTGGTTAAAAATTTTTTTGAATAAAAATTTTTTTGAATAAAAAATAATTTTTGAGATCTGTATGAGTTACAGAATTTTTGGTTCAGATCTGATATTAAAAATATCAACCAGTTCTGATGCCAATTGTTGGTCCCTGATATTGTAGAAGGGGGGGGTTGAATACAATATCAATATTTAATCGTAGATTTTTGACTTTAAAATATTACTTTAATTTCTTGCGAAATATTAATTTTAATGAAATACTGTTCAAGTAGAAGATATAATTTTTAACTTGAAAAGTAATACAAAAATAATATGATGAAAACTGTATATAATTGATAAATTGTTCAAGAACGATTTTGACATGAATTATTCGTGTTTAACAATTATATTCCAAATTTACACAGAAATCTGTGAATATTACAAAACAGATAAATTTCTGAATTTGAGCTGTTTTCTAACAACTGAAATAATGAAAACTTTCCCTCATATTTATAGAGGAAAAAGCTAGCAAGACTTTTGAATAAAACTTATTTAAAAAATCAGAAAGATTTTTTAAATATGCCTATAAGACCTTTTAAAACTGCTGGGCAAGACTTTTTCTGCTCGGTAAGAATTTTCAAATGTCTTACCGAGACAGATGAGTAGAACCTTTTAAAAAGGTCTTACCGAGATAACTCGATAAAACTTTTGAAAAGGTCTTACTGAATTAATTCGGTAAGACTTTTCAAATGTCTTACCGATTTACTTCGATAAGACTTTTTGAAAAGGTCTTGCCGATTTAATTCGGTAAGACTTTTTAAATATCTTACCGATTTAATTCTGTAAGACTTTTAATAATTATGCAGCAAGACTTTCTTTAAATGTTAATTTAAATGTTCTTTTTAACTTAATTAATTCCACCAATTTTAATTAAATAATTTATAAATTAAATCAATTCAAGATGAATTAATTTAAGTAGATAAATTAAATAATTAATTAACTTTTGATAGTAGAATTAATTTAGTTTTTCACTGCACAACCACTGTAGATTTGTCTTGAATCTTTCTGTCTTCTGTCTGAAAATCACTTGAGCTAAGTGACAAATATTTTTTAACTTAGTTGACACACAAATGTACTGTCTGGTTAATTTGTGTCATACTAAATAAATATTCTTCACCTTTTAACTTTAATAGTTGTGATCTTCTGTCTTGTTCTTACTTCTAGCTTTGTCTTTAAAATTTCTTTTCTTGGAATCTTTCTGTAGTAGGCACTTGGAATCTTCTGTATCTTCTGAACTCTTCTGAAATACTACTTTTTTATTTTTCGCCGACGCATGAACATATTAATGAACTTCTTCCGGTGAAAAGTAGTAACCTCATAAAAATTCTTCTGACAATCTGATTCTTTGTGTCTAGTTTACTTTTTTCGTCTTGATTCCTGTTATCATATTTATTATTTACTTCTGTTTCTTATCTGAGTTGAGTTGTCATCTAATTATTACAAATAGGCCTATTCATATGCCTTTCGTTTTGGGAGCTGCAGAATCTCAGAATCCCGATCCATTAAATCACTAGAAGTGTCTACTATATTCCTTCTTTGGCTAGTTTGAATGACCTTTTTTATAGCAGTTCTAGCTCAAAAGTCTTAAGAATACCCGTACAAGGTTTCAGGAGATACCTTTGTCATATCTCTATATTCCCTAATGGCTGCTACTTTATGCTCTAAGTGGTTAAGGAAGGTCAATATGAATTTCATGTTTACTTCTTTTTTCTCGTAATTTTTGGGAGATCTGGAGAAAGCTGCAATCAATAGTATTATGCAACTAGGAATTTTTTAATTTATAGTGACGCTTCCCACAAAGGATTAGAATGCGTTTTGATGCAAAATAGAAAGGTTATAGCTTATGTGTCTCGTTAAATAAAGGATTATAAAAAGAGATATCTAACACATGATTCAGAATTGGCAGTAGTAGTATTTGCATTAAAGTTATTGAAAAATTATCTATATGGAGAAAATGCGAAATTTATACGGATCATAGAATTTTGAAGTACATATTTTCACAAAAAGAGTTGAACATGAGACAAAGAAGATGGTTTGAGTTACTAAAAGATTATGACTACACCATTAACTATCATCCAGGAAAAAAAAATGTGGTAGTAGATCCGTTGAGTCTCCAAGAGAAATTATGGATTGCAAGTGAAGCAAAAGGAAGATGGGATTTTTATTTTCCAATCAAAGTATGTAAGGGATCTTCTAAGAAAATACAATCTAGAAGATTCTACACCGGCAAAAACCCCTATGCCAACATCCACAAAGCTTGACAAAGATGAAACTGATAAGAAGGTTGACATCACAAGCTATAGAGGTATAATAGGCTCATTATTATATCTAACTGCTAGTAGACCTGATATAATGTTTGTAACATGCTTATGTGCAAGGTTTCAATCTGATCCTAGGGAATCTCATCTTATAGCTGTTAAAAGAATTTTTAGATATCTGAAGGGTACACCGAATCTTGGAATTTGGTACCCTAAAGATACAGGTTTTGAACTAATAGGCTATACAGATTCAGATTATGCAGGATGCAGGATGGACAGGAAAAGTACTTCTAGAAGCTGTCAGTTTCTAGGACAACGGTTGATTTCCTGGTACAGCAAGAAACAACACTCAGTATCTACCTCGACAGCCGAAGCAGAATATATTGTGGCAGGTAGTTATTGTGCACAGATCTTGTGGATAAGGAATCAGCTGAATGATTATGGACTTGCGCTATCTAAAATTCCAATACTTTGCGATAACACAAGCGCCATAGCAATTTCCAATAATCCTGTACAACATTCAAGGACCAAGCACATAGACATAAGGTATCATTTTATCCGAGAGCATGTCATGAACGGAACTGTGGTGTTACATTTTGTACCCACAAAAGATCAAATTGCCGACATCTTCATGAAACCACTTGATGAATCCATTTTCTCTAAGTTGGTTAGTGAGTTAGGGATGTTAAACATGAACTAAGTATTGCATGATGTTTTAAATTGCATATTTAATTTTAAGCATTTACTATAAATACACTATATATTTTCCTTAAAAGATATCAAAAACAAACAAACAAATTGAAAAAGAAAACTCAAAAAGATTTTCCTTATTTTTGTACAGTTTTATTTAATTAGCATCTTTACTGTAAATATATTTTATATTGTTTTTATTTTCCAACAATTGGTATCATTATATATAAGTATGTATAGTTTTATTTATTTTACATCTTGGCATCTTTATTTTTATTTTTATTTTTATTTATATTTCTAAAAATATAAGATGATTATTTCAAGTCTCTTTTGAGAAATAGGAAAGATCTATGAGCTTGATCATCCAATAGTTTCTGAAAGTTAGATCCTAATTATTGGCATCAATCTCTATCCAAGATCTTAGAACCAAACACACAAACACTATCACTTCCATCACTCTAACCATTAAACAGAGTACCTAATTGTTAAGTGAAAGTCATATTACTAGTCCTATTTGTAATAAGTAGATGACAACTCAACTCAGTTAAGAAAGCGAAGTAAATAATAAATATTGAATATAGAGGAAGAACAAAAAGAAGCCAAGACATGACAAGACAAGACACAAAACCACTACAGAAGAAATGAGGATCAACATTGTAGTTAGTCATCCGTGAACCAGACCAGTGCACAGGGTGTCAACAATGTCAGTGAAGATTCGTCATCAAAAAGTTCAAGTGGTTAGACAGAAGACAGAGCAAAGGCGGAAAGATTTCGGAGCTAACAAAAAGGTTATACAAGTCGAGATAGTATTTTAATTCTACTATCAAATGTTAATTAATTATTTAATTTATTTAATTAAATTAATTCAAGCTGAATTCAATTTAATTTATAAATTATTTAATTAAATTAAGTAGAATTAATTTATTATAAAAGATATGACTTGGTATGACTTTTAATAAAGTCTAAAAGAATTTATTAAAAGTCATACAAAAATTCTGTTTAAATAAGTCATACCGAATGCAAACAGAGAAGTCATACCGAGCTTGTTAAAAAAGTCATACCGAGAATCTGAAGAAAAAGTCATACCGAGCTATTCTGTTGAAAAGTCATACCGACCAAGCTGATGAATAAGTCATACCGAAGCTGCTATTAAAAGTCATACCGAGCAGAGAATTCAAAAGTCATACCGAGAATATTCAAGAAGCTTTTCAGTAAGTCATACCGGTTTTTCTGAAGAAAAGGACATGCTGGAGTTGAAGATTAAAAGGTCATACCGATTTTTCTGAAGAAAAGGTCATGCTGAATTGATTTTATTTAATTAAATTAAGTCATACTGATTTATTTAATTAAATAAAATCCGAATATGACTTTAAAAAGGTCATACCGAACTTTCAGTAAGTCATACCGAATTTCTGAAAGTTATACCCACCAAAATAAGTCATGCCCAGCGTTTTGATAAGTCATACAAGGCTTAATTTCAATAAATTAAGTCATAGTCAAAAAGGTCATACAAGCTTAGAATTTCCTCTATAAATATGAGGCTTTGGCTTCATTATTCGTAGTAGAAAAACTTACAAATTTAGCAATTTGTCTACAACGTTATATTCACAGACTTTCTGTGCTAGTTTGGTTTTAATTCCTTAAGTAGAACAATTCATGTCAAATTTGTTCTAGGAATTAAAGTTTATTCTACCGAATGTTGTAACACCCTTTCAAGTTTAATATACATATTTAACTTGAATCTTGTTTACTTACTTGCTAATTTTTTATATCTTAAATGTTTAATCCTAAAAATAGAAAGCTAGTAATTCAATGATATGGGTAAAAATAGCCCTGAAAAAGTAATAAATACAACATTTATTAGACCTGATATGGTCCAAAAGCTTGGGCCCCAGAAACGAACTAGGAAAATAAATCCTAGGATCAACTGGATTTGCAAGTCCGGCCCACAAAGCTCTGTTAGAGTCATAGGCCCATTAAGCCTTTGCCATTAATTAATTTCGTAATTAATTAATAAAAGCTCAGTAGAGGCCCAAGAAGCCTATTGAAGGCCCAGATCTTAGAAGTATCTAGCAGCCCAAACAGGGGAAGAGACCCACGAGGCCCTTCATCTATGGATATCCTATTACAAGGATAAGACTACACCTATCAGAGTCTAACAAGAACTCTCAGTCCTAAGAGGTTGCAACAACCTCATATCACTAGGAGACTTGGCCCCCAAGTCTCCTAACTCTAGTTTGATTCCAAGGCCCTTATGTGCCTATATAAAGGGCCTAACCCCTCAACATTAGAACTACGTTTTTGGCTTGATTCTCATACGAACTGAGATACGTAGGCAGTTAACGAGGACCCGAGTTAGTCACGAAACGTTAGTGCAGCCATTAAAGCTCGAAGCTCTCCCAAACCCTAGCATTAATTACGTATTAAAGACACCTCGTTTTTGATCCATAACATTTGGCGCCGTCTGTGGGAAAGCGAATAACAACCATGGCAAGAACAAGAAGTACTGCAAGCACCCTTGAAGGAGAGATCCCTGACACCGCTACCGACACCACTGTTCCCCCTATTACAACTCAGGAGCAACAAGCTGTTGTTCCAACCACCTCTGTTGAGGACCCCGAAGTAAGCACCCGGCGTGCTGGACCCCTCAGCATCGTCGTTCATCCTTCCAACCCCGATGTGTCAATTCATGCTTCAGCTCCTCCGCTCCAGGTAATTCCACCCCTTCATATTACTTTTGTTGCTCCTCCTACTATGCAGGTCCCGTCTGCTATAACTCCCGACCCTCGTTATGGGCTCCCAAGGAACTATGAGCCCCCTTATGAGCAAGGGTTGTTGCCCCACTATACCTCACAACGAAGAAGTCGGGACTTCTCTGGACCTTACTCAACTGATGACGAGAAGTCATCTGACGAAGATGTTAACCCACGAAGGAGGCGGCCTGGTAAGGAGCCCCTTGGAGGGAGGAGTACCCAGCCCCGAGGGCCTCAAAGTAATGACTCCCTGAACCTTCAGGAAAGAATACGCGCTCATGAGGCTGAAGCTCAGCGACTAAGGAAAGACCTGGAGAAGGCATTGGCAAGACGACAGCACCCCAGGGTGAAGGGTGCTGGAGAGTTGATGAGAAACACCTCTGTAATAGATTTGGATGAGCCCCCGAGACACATAAGAACAAATCATGTCAGGGCTGATCCCCAAGAGTTATTACCGCTAGGAGATCCTGATGATCCCACACCCCCCTTCACAGAGAATATTATGAATGAAAAGATATCAAGGAAGTTTAAGATGCCAACAATCAGGGCCTATGATGGAACGGGAGATCCCTCAAATCATGTTCTCACGTTCTCTAATGCACTGTTGCTGCAGCCTGTAAACGATGCCATCAAATGTAGGGCGTTTCCCCAAACCCTGAGTGGCATGGCTCAGCGGTGGTTCAGCCGTCTACCACCAAACTCTGTCGGGTCATTCAAGGATTTGAGCAGGGCCTTCATTGGTCAATTCATTAGCAGCAAGACTCATGAAAAGAGCTCAGCTTCGCTAATGAACATGCACCAGGGGAAGAACGAATCCTTGAGGGATTACATGAATAGTTTCACAAAGGAAGCCTTGAAGGTCCCTGATCTAGATCAGAAGGTAGCTATGATAGCCTTGCAGCAAGGGACTTCTGACGAAAATTTTAGGAGATCGTTAGCCAAGAGGGCCCCTGAAACTATGAATGAGCTCCAAGAGAGAGCAGGAAAGTATATCAAGGCTGAGGAAAGTATGAGAAAAGCTCAAGGGTTTCAGACCTCGAACGCCTATCCTAAAAAACGATCCAGCGATACCGAGTACACTGTTGATACCAAGTATGCAAAGAATGGTGACGCCAATGACTCCAAGAAAAAAGGAGGTGCCAGGTTCACCGAGTATGCAAGACTAAACACCGCCCGTAGCCAGATACTAATGGACATTGAGAAGGGTAAAGACCTTCGATGGCCGAAGCCACTGAGGACTGATCCTGAAAAGAGAAATAAGAGCGCATACTGCCGGTTCCACAGGGATGTGGGACACGACACTGACGACTGTCGTCAGTTGAAAGACGAGATCGAATTTCTGATTAGAATAGGGAAGTTGGAAAAATACACCAAGGATGATGCTAGAGACGATAGAAGGAACGACAAACGAAGGGACTCAGACCCCAAGGAAAGAAACAATCAGCCCAGAGGGCCTGTGATTAACGTAATATCAGGAGGGCCAACTGCAGCAGGCAACTCCCGAAACTCCAGGAAGGCGTATGCCCGGGAGGTAATGAGCATTGTAGGAGAACCTCCTAAGAGGGCAAGAACTGAGATCTCGTTGTCCTTCGATGACTCCGACCTAGAAGGGATAAAGTTCCCCCACGATGATCCCTTAGTAATCACCCCCACCATAGGGAATTCTCCTGTGAAAAGAGTCTTGGTAGACAATGGTTCTTCTGTTGACATCCTATTTTATGATGCCTATGTGAAAATGGGATACAGTGATTCACAGCTAACCCCCTCCAACATGCCCATATACGGTTTTAATGGAGTGGAGTCTCGGATCGAGGGGATCATACAACTACCAATGACTATGGGCGAAGAACCTCGACTGTCCACTCAAATGCTGAATTTCTTAGTTATTAAGGCAAGCACTACCTATAATGCAATCCTTGGGAGGACAGGGTTGCATGCCTTCAAAGCAATAGCTTCTACATACCACTTAAAACTCAAGTTCCCGATTAGGAATGGAGTGGGGGAAGAAAGAGGAGATCAGAAGATGGCCAGAAGCTGTTATGTGGCTGCTTTGAAGCCTGATGGCACTGGGGGGCAGGTTCTCCCCATTGAAGATATGGACGTCAGAGATCACGAAGAGAGTAGAGGGAAACCTGCGGAGGACTTGGAGTCCATCCCCCTGGATCCTTCATATCCTGAGAGAGTGACATATGTTGGGGCGTCACTCCCCAAGGACCTGAAACAACAACTGGTACAGTTCCTGCAAGATAACAGGGATGTTTTTGCTTGGACAGCAGCTGACATGCCAGGAATAGACCCCAAACTTATAACACATCAGTTGAATGTAAATCCTGGAAGGACAGCGGTCAAACAGAAGAAAAGAAGTTTTGCCCCTGAAAGACAGGAGGCCATTAAGCAGGAGGTGGAAAAATTGCTAGAAGCTGGATTTATTGAAGAAATTCAATTTCCTGAATGGCTGTCCAACCCTGTGATGGTTAAAAAGAGCAATGGGAAGTGGAGAATGTGTGTGGACTTCACTGACTTGAATGATGCATGTCCCAAGGACTGTTTCCCCTTACCAAGGATAGACACGTTAATAGATGCCACAGCGGGGCACGAGATGCTTAGCTTCATGGATGGTTTCAGTGGCTACAACCAAATTAAAATGCACCCCGATGACATTCCTAAGGTATCATTCATCACTGACTGTGGTGTTTTTTGTTATCTGGTTATGGCTTTTGGACTTAAGAATGCAGGAGCCACATATCAAAGGCTTGTGAATAAGATCTTCAAACATCTCATTGGTACGACCATGGAGGTCTATGTAGACGACATGTTAGTCAAAAGCTTAGACAAAGCCGATCATCTTGCGCACCTGAGTGAAGCATTTGAAATTCTGAGAACCCACAAAATGATGTTGAACCCGGCCAAGTGTGCCTTTGGTGTAGGGTCTGGAAAATTTCTAGGCCTGATGGTCTCCAAAAGAGGCATTGAGGCCAATCCCGATAAAATTCAAGCAATCTTGGACATGGAGCCCCCCAAGACTGTTAATGAGGTCCAAAAGCTCACCGGAAGGATAGCAGCCCTGGGGCGTTTCATATCCAAGTCTGGAGAGAAGTGTCTGCCATTCTTCAAGGCCCTCAAGAAGGTCAAGGACTTTGAATGGAATGAGGAGAGCCAAGCAGCATTTGAAGAACTAAAGAAGTACATGGCTGAGCCGCCCTTGCTTGCCAAACCAAAACCAGGAGAGGTGCTATTCATGTATCTGGCTGTCTCAAACTCAGCCATAAAGAAGGTAATAAAGAGAAAGAGGAAGAACTCAAAGAATACTGGTTGCTCTTTTTTGACGGAGCTTCAAAAACGAAAACTAGTGGAGCTGGCCTAGTGTTGCAAAGCCCGGATGGCTTCATTGTCGAATATGCAATTAAGTTGGATTTCCCGACAATAAACAACGAGGCAGAATACGAAGCTCTGATAGCTGGGCTTGGTCTGGCCAGAACCCTGAGGGTAAAAAACATGAAAGTATGTGGTGACTCAAGGTTAGTAATCTCTCAAGTAAATGGGGAGTTTGAGACCCGAGACATGACTATGGCCAGGTATTTGAGAATCGTTAAAGCTCAAGCCACACAGTTCGAAGAATGTCACTTTGAGTACATCCCGAGAGAGGAAAACATGAAGGCTGATGCCTTGTCCAAATTTGCATCATCAGAAATTGAAAGCTACTCGGGCAGTGTTTATTTTCAAGTCTTGAAGACCCCAAGCATTGATGCAAAACTAATAGCTCCTATTGGGCCATGAACGTGCTGGATGGATCCCATCAAACTCTACTTGGAAACAGGAAAAACACCTGTTGACCCCGTGGAAGCCCGCAAACTGTCGGTTAGGGCCTCGAGGTATGCCCTCATAGAAGGAATACTCTACAAAAAATCATACGTGATACCCTATTTAAAGTGCCTAAGACCCCATGAGGCTGAAGCTGCCCTGAAAGAAGTTCATGATGGTGTATGTGGCCAACATCTTGGAAGCAGGGCCTTGGCTCATAAAGTTATAAGGCTAGGATTCTATTGGCCTGAGATGCTTAAAGATGCAAAAGCATATGTTAAGAAATGCGATCGCTGCCAAAGGTTTGCACCCATTGTCAGGCAGCCCCCTGAGATGTTGACATCAATAAGTTCTCCAATCCCCTTTGCTATGTGGGGAATGGATATATTAGGCCCGTTCCCTATGGCCAGCGCGCAAAGAAAGTTTCTCATTGTTGCCATTGACTACTTCACTAAGTGGATAGAAGCCAAGCCCTTGGCCAAGATCGAAACTAAGAACGTAACTCAGTTTTTCTGGGAGAATGTTATATGCAGATACGGGCTGCCCCGAATCCTAGTGACGGACAACGGAACTCAGTTCAACAATAAGGACTTTATGGAATACTGTGGGAATTATAACATTGAACTACGCTTCACTTCACTAGCTCATCCGCAGTCAAATGGGCAAGCTGAAGTTGCTAACAGAATTATCCTAGATGGACTCAAGAAAAGGATTGAACGCTCCCAAGGGACTTGGGTTGATGAGCTACTCCCAATCTTATGGGCATATAGAACTACTTGCAGGACATCAACAGGAGCCACTCCATTCCAACTAGCCTATGGGGCCGAGGCAGTGGTACCCGTTGAAGTTGCTCAGACATCACCAAGGATTCAAGAATTTCAAGTCGACACCAATGAAGAAGGCATGAAACTGGCTCTAGACCTAATAGATGAGCTGCGCGACGAAGCTAATGCCAGAATAGTAGAAAGCCAGAAGAAAGCTTCGTTCTACTACAACCTGAGAGTCAAAGAAAGGTTCTTCCGCGAAGGAGACTTAGTCCTGCGAAAGATCGAGGCATCTGGAGTTGGTCCCAAGGGCAAGTTAGCCCCAAACTGGGAAGGACCGTACCAAGTAAAGGAAGTCACCGGGCAAGGAGCATACAAACTCCAGACCCTTGAAGGGATTGAAGTCCCTAGAAGCTGGAATGCTGCCAACTTGAGAGTTTATTATGTTTAAATTGTTAATTTTTATTGAGAACATTTAATTAATGACTTGTTCAAGCCTCGAAGGCATAAGTTGTTTCTTTTTATACTAAATTATAAGTTTCGAGAAATGCTTTCTGTTTTCCTTATATGACGTTCGTCATTTTTACTTAGTCCTTTTACAAGCCTCAAGATTAGTTGTTGTTTATGTTCAAGATAAACATGAAAAACAAAGCAAAACTAAGGCAAGAAGTAAAAAGACAGGAAAGTAAAATACATAAATAAGAACCCAAAGGTTGAATGTTTTTACAAAACCCCTGGGGGCAACATAAACACAGGCAAAAGAAATCCTATCTATGTTTCTTCCTCCTCTTCTCCCTCCTCCTCTTCTCCCGAAGAATCCTCGCCGCTTGAAGACGAACCCTCTTCACCTTCATCAGATTCTTCTTCCGAGGAACTGTCTTCTGTCGGGGCTGGAGGAGTTGTCTTGGGAGCTGACTGCGGGGGAGATGGAGTGGGGCTAGGCTCGTTAGCCCCTTGTTGCCTAACATCAGGACTGCTGTCCCCCTCGGCTTCTTCCTGAGCCGCAATCAACTGCTTTAGAGCTTCAGCCGACTGGGGACTCTGAAAGTCCACTTTAGGGTCAAACAACCCCGGATGCTTTGCCAACACTGCCTTCAAAGCCTCATTCCAACCAATTATGTAGTTGGCTGGAAAAAGAAGATCGTCATGCTGCTGAATCAAGTCTTGATACTCCTCCGAGCCCAAATACTTGTCAATGGTTGCATTTTGATCGGCCCGGAGTTCTATTATCTCAGCTTGAGCCCACTTTAGCATGTCCTCCTTCTCCGCCAACTTCTCCTCCAGTTACATGATCTTGGCGTTAGCTTTAGTAAGCTCCTTTTTGTGCTTTCCTGCTTGAACCTTCCACAACTCTGTCTGGTGGAGGGAAGCCTGAAAGTAGGCATTGGCCTGAAAAACCAACAGACCACGTTAAAACACATTAAAGGCCAAGGAATAGTGTGTGCAAGAAAAGCAAAGTGCAAATTAGATAAGTAAAGAAACTTACCGACGCCAGTGCTTGTGCACCTAAAGCTTTGGTACTCTCCTCGTCTCGCCCCAAAACTATATCCTTGTAATCACAAGGAGTCAAAGAATGGAGGGACCAATCCCTAGCATGATCCGTGCAGCCAACCACGGTATCTGACTTCCTGAATCCCCAGCCCGGCTTGTAAGCTAGGGATTTTGGTGCTCTAACAGTTTCACTGCCACCAGCCCCAGTGGGCTCAGAATGAGGCTGCAAAAAAGCTGGAGGCTCTTTCCCCTGTCTGGGGTCGTTCATCAGCTTTAGCCGCTTCATACGGCCAGTTTCTTCCACGGGTGGAATGGTCCACTCGTTGATTTGCGCAGCAGCTAAAAAAAAAAGAAAAGAAAACGAACAGAGTATAAGCATGACAGTAAAACAATCCAATATGCAGAGTAAACAGACAAATCTAGGTAAAAGCGGCATACCTTTATTTGAGGCCCTCGATAGGCCCACTGCTTTTAGCCTACACTCATCAAGAAGAGCCCAAGAGACTTCCTTGGTCTCCGCCTGAGTGAGCGCAGCATAAGCATTCTGCTCCTCCAAAGAGAGCAGGATTGATTCAGCGCTCCCATCTGCGACTTTTCCAAAAGTGGGCCAAAAGAGAGAACCCTAGTCTCCCCCCTCCCATGAAATTTGAACAAAGTTTTCCTTCCAGTGAAGGTTATTGTCGGGAATTGAAGAGTTATCGAAAATGTGAGGTTTATTTGGCCTATGGGCTATGTGAACCCAGCCAAGAGAAAGGCTAGAAGAATTTTTGAATTGAAAAATTTTACGAAAGAGGGGTGTTAGGCCCCGGAAGTATCGTAGAAGGGGGGGTTGAAATACGATACTCACTAAATTAAAAAAATTCTTTCGAATCTTTTGCGGATAAATAATTTAGAGTTCGGTTAGTGGGCTCGTGTTCTTGAGGTGAATAGTGTTTACGGAGCTGCTTACTAATTTTCTGTGTTTAGGATTAATCAGTTCGGTTCTAGAAAATCTGTAGGAAAATAAACAACACAAGATTCGGGGAATATATCATTTGATAAATATAAACCCTGAGGTTGCTACACCCGGTCAACAAATCCGGTCCGAAGAACAAGTTCTTCGCTACTTAACAAAAACATATAACTCTCAATTTCCTATACAAGTATTTCTAGATCAGTACAAAGGAAACTAAGACCGTAGAGAGTGATATATAGTGGTCCTGAACATTTTCCGTTAAGGGACCGACCACTAATACATCTCCGGTGAAGAGGTATAGATTTTCTGGGTGTTCTCTCTTCTCCGGCTGTGCTTCTCTCCCTCTGGATATTTTTGTTGTGTTGCAGAAGACTCTTCAAATGAATGGCTCTGCTTCAATATATGTGTAGACTTTTTCAACCAAGATACGTGGCTCATTCAAGACCAAGTAAACTAGTTGCTGCTTCACTTCTGTTTTTCCTTAAGTATCGGAACAATTTACTGAGTAATTGTTTAACCATCGATGAGTCTGTAGAATAACCATCGGAGACTTAAAACGATTCCTGAAATAAAATCAATTACTTCAAACTTAGTAACCATCGGGAAGTGGGTTGTTGGCTTTTGTTTCTTTTCCGATAGTTAGAAACTATCGGCTAATAGGACAAAATAAGCCCTTGAATTATTTCACCATTTCTTTCCTTTCACCCGATGGTTGTTAACCATCTGTGAATAAGACAAAATAGCTTGTGTAACCATTGGTGAATAAGACGAAACATATTGACTAGGTTGACTTCTGGATACAGCTTCTGTAGTCTTCTTTACTTAGCCAATTTCGAACCTGATAAGCCCTTAATATATTTTCTTCCACTGCAACCAAGTCTAATAAATATTTCCTTGTTAATTCGACATTGATTTATTCTGGGCTTAGTCACATACCACTTCATGTGTTACTAATTTAATCATACAGCCAATTCTTCTAAATCAATGATGCAATTCTCAATCTCTTTTGTGATGACGTTTGGTGCAACTGGTCTGGTTCACAAACGACTAACACGATCTTGATCTTCACATCTTCTTTACAATACAATTGACTTTGTTCCTTGTTGATTAGAAGTGCTTCAATTGTAAGTACATTGGAATCCTCTGGCACTTATGCTGAACCATAAAATTATCTGAAACCCTGAACATCTTCGAACTTTATCCTTCAATAAAGTCTGAACATATGAATGAACTTCCTCCAGAAATCTATAGTAGACTCCAAGATTCCATCTAATATTTTGATTCTTTGTATTTGCCATATATTCTATCTTCTCGATTCCTGTACTTGAGCTCTGCAATTCATTGCTTGACTAATTTGCAGATTTGGATCACTAGAATCTTTCTGGTACTTTGACAACTGCTTCACTGCTTCCACATCCTTGAATACTTCAACCTTTATTCTTCACTGAGGCATGAACATATTAATGAACTTCTTCCAGTGAGCTAATGCTTCAAGTCTGTAGATTTCTTCTTTATCCTTTGTCTTTACAAAGTCTTCATGTCTTCCTGATTCCGGTGATAACTTCATATTATTTACACGTCCTGTTCTTGTGTTGAGTTATAACCCTATGTTACATATAGGTCTATACATACAGCCTTTCAATCTCCCCCTATTTGTTTGGTAGAGATTAACAAGCAAATCCCTAGAGGATAACTCAATTAACTATAAGAAAATATTAATGCTCTAGACTTGTAAATAATACAACTTGGGTTCTGGATCATATAATACATTTCCAGATTTCTATAAAGTAAAGAGAAATAGAAAATGAGTGTTCCTTTAGCACTGAACGCATCTTCAATAGATATCATCTTCATTCCTCTGTGTTTGAGCTTTTCTCTGCTTCAAAATCCTTCATTGCTTGACCTACAAAGAACTTATCATAAACTGAGCTTCATAAGAATCAAAATTCCTGGGAACATCTTCAATAAAATATAGAACATTGCTCAAATAATGTTCTCCCCCTGAGAATGTGATTCTCCTTCTTATTCTTCTTCTCCCTTTAGAAAATCAATGGAATAGTCCTCTGTTCTTCCCACTTGGATTAGGAATCCTCTTCTGACAACTCCTTTCAAGTATAGAATACAACTTCTTGATTCTCCCATATTTCTGTTGTTTCCCCTCAGGATCAGAAGATAAGATTTTCTTTTTCTCGTCTCAAATCTCCCCCTATGGATATTAACTTCTCCCAAGGATGCGAACCCCTTTTCCCCTTAAGGATCCAGGAACTTCCCTTAATGATCCAGGATACGAACCCCTTTAGGATATTAACTTTTCCAAAGTACGAAGATAAGACTTGATTAACTTCTCCTTTTTCTTCCTATAACTTCTCCCCCTTAGTTGAGGAATCCTCCAATGGCCCACTTTTGAATGGTTTGTCTTCCAAAGAAGGTTCTCGTCTGTCATTGATCGGGAAAAATATAGTAGCTTTTCTTTCAGAAGTAGCAAGTAGCAAGGGTAAGTGTTTGGCTTAAGGTTTCCTCACTTCTACTACGTTCTGTTGGTGTTTACACTCAAGTGTCGAGCACTTAGAAGTGTTTAACTCTTTCTCTCCCTATCTCTCACTCAAGTATATCTCTCCCTCACTTTCACTTAAGTGTTTCTCTCCCTCACTTTCACTCTGCATTCCAAATATAGCCTTCTGTACCTGCAAGTGAAATCCGTCAATTCATATATTCCCAACACCTGATTCATCAGAATGAACTGAATCACTATCAAGTGGAGAATTGCCTCGTTGAGGTGTTCTTGATCTATCATGCATAAGCACTGTCTCAGCACCAGACTCAATAGCGTTTGCTAAATCACTGTCTAGTGGAGCCTCACCTCTTTGAGATGGGTTATCCCAAGATTTTAAAATCTATTAGGGAATCCTGCTTTGTTCTATCAAGGGGTGGCCTCACACCTTTTCCATAAATGGGAGGTGGACATCCTTTTCAGGATCTGGAAATGTTCCTTCCAGGAGGGTCAACGTGTTAGGCAATGTAATGAATGACAATTTAGAGTCTACGTTTCCCTCGTAACCCAATGACGGGTAATTTGTTAACATGCCTATACCTCTCACTGTGCACGTCTTGCAATGTGTACCTAGAATCTATCTGTTTAGGCTTACCATCAGCGTGAGTGCCGGTGGTGTGCTTGACTCATTACAAGATGCTCTGGCTGACGAGCGAATTTCAATGGACTCACCCAGTTGAGAGAATGATTCCAGAGACAGTTTTATTGCCTTTTCAGCTCTGCATCCTTTTGAGAAGATACAGATGAGCTTACAGATACCTCAGTTATATACTTCTTTACTTCACTGGAGGTAGAGCTGTGGGTGCACTTCCGACGTCATCCTTATTTGCTGCATCAAGTGCAGTTTCTCCCTTATCAACCTCTAACTAACATAAGTTCCTTATATCTCCAAGGGTTAATATATGGAAGTGGATGAATGAGTGTTTGGTATTAAGGCCTGGGTAAGAGATTGATGGGTTTTCAACCTCCTGGCCAGCTTCTGTAGCCACTGGGGGTTAAACGGATAAAATCAATTAAATAAGATAAAACGAAATAATCAATTTAACATTCCAAAATATATTTTTCTATCTCAAGGAGAAGGAAAAATATAAGAAGGAATGATAAACGATTGCATTTTAGCACTTTTAATAAAAGAGTTTTGTCGGTTTTAAAGATTTATCATTTAAGAACACGATACCAATAGAAATTTTCTTTAAGATACTTATCCCATAATAAAACGCGGGAGTATCAGAGAAAAATTCTATCCCTTATGAATTTCTTATAAGGCAAACTTCCCATAATAAAACGCGGGAATTTATACCAAAGAAGAAATTCAACTCTTCTACCAAATTCTATCTCAATAAAATGACTCTTTTCCTTTAAAACCTAAGTACTGTATGTTTTGAAAATAGTTTTGCAAAACATCCTTATCAGATAGAGGACTATGATTTTCCGACTCATAATGCAATTATGATTTACATCATTTTCGTCCACTTGATAGTATCCCCGACTTAAAATAAAAACATGACAATTGGGGTTGAATGTATGCTTAACAAAACAGTACTAGGCCTTCAAAGCAACAACCACTGTTTTGGTACTCTGGATCAATGTGAAACATACATTGAAACAAGTATTTAAAAACAAATAAATTTACAAGTGATTGGTACCTTGAAGTAAAAAAAAATAATTTCTCCAAATAAAATAGCAGTCACAAAGTATCTGCCACTTTACAAGGAAAAATTAAGAGAGAAAACGGTTTTGAAAATATAGCATTTAAAACCAGCTTTGGAGAGATGATAAAATATTTTGAGATTTAAAGAAAGATTATCCTCAAGAAAAGTTTGATTCACACCCTAAGATTTAGAAATCAAAGTAGGGCTGTAAATCAAATGATTTTCAAAAGAGAAGTTTTGAAAAAGAATTTTGAAGTTTTCTTATCTAAAACCGATAGAAAGTGAATGTATCTTTGAATAATACATTTTGAAAAAGAAATAGACAAAAATTTCTTTTAAATACATTCAGGAATCAGTCAAAGAAAGAAAACTAAATATATTAATACTAACGGCTTTTTCAAAAACCAATTTTTACTTAGAATAAAAACTAAGCAAATCCATTAGTATCAATATATCACAATTATTTTGTAATGAAATATTATTCAATTATCACAAAGTAATAAAAGATAATAATTATACTACAAATAATTATGCTTCGAATTTATTTTAATTTACTTAAATTATGGAACAGATATTTCACTGAATTGTTTTATATCATCATAATTTAAATAAATCAAAATAAATTAAATACTTATGTTATACTAAGCAATTACCAATCACATGCATATATATCAACTAAACATGGCATTCATTCAGTAGAACAATAAGCATTGTAATATATTTTTATTATTAGTGATTTCAGATAAGCAACTTGTGTTATCACTAATATTAAAAATATCACAATTAATTGCACGTTGATACCAATTATTCGATATTTATCAATAATTTCAAGATGCAAGAAATTGTGCTTCTTATATTTTATCAAATCAAAATTATGAAACTAATAAACATTGAATTGCTTTACTCCATAATTTTAATAAGATAAAATAAATTCGCTAAATACTAAAATATTCATAGGATTAAATATTATCATCTAACTTCCTACACTATTTCTAATAATTGTCACTCTAGCATATTACAATTATACTCATAACAATTATTATTGATATATGTAAGCTCGAGAAAATAGTTGAATAGAAATTCACAAGTCCTTTAAATATAGACATTTAACACTTGTGTTCCTAATAGCAACTTCTCGCAACAAAAACAAATTTAGAAATATTTTCTAAGTATATAAAATATTGAGAATTTTATACACATAACTTAGAAAATACTTCGTCTTCTAATATTAGTGAGTTTTGAAATATGCATTAATTACTTACAACATAAATTCTAAATACTGTCACTAATATCAAAAGTATCACAATTATTTGTAACAAAATATTTAGGAATATCAAAGCAAAATATCAGAGCAATTAAGCAAGACATCTTGACTAATACTCATCAAATATTTAACATGCAAATAATTATGCTTCTAACTTATGTAAATAATTTAACTACCACATATGCATATAACATTGTAAGCATGATAATTAAACTAATAACAATAAGTATGAGGTACTGGATTTAAAAATAAATTCACAAGTCCTTTAAATATAGAAAATTTAATACTTGTGAACTCATTTGAGAATTCCTTGCAAATGGGATTTCCAATAAATATTCATATAATTAATATCCCAAATTCACTAACTAACTTAGATAAAATAAATTTATCAAGTTGTTCAGCAAATATCTGCAAGTTATTCTACTAATTACAATCTCAAAAGAAATGATACCCGGTGTCCATGCGCTTGTTCCATACGTGGTGTGAAGAGATCAACAGAGTTGCTGGAAATAATGACAGCTTCTAGGAATGACTTCCCTGTCTTTCTTACAACCTGCATTATCTATATCTATATAGCCAATTAGGTTAAACCTAGTATCTTTAGGGTCCCAGATTCCAAGAATTGGTGATCCCTTAAGATATCTAACAATTCATAACTTAGCTATAAGATAAGATTCTCTAGTATCCACTTGGAAACTTGCACATACGCATATCGAGAATAAAATATATGGTCTTTATGCACTTGAATAAGTAATGAGCTGATCATACCTCTATAGCTTGTCATTTCAGTTCATATACCTGATTTGCCCTAATCAAGCTTAGTGGTCTGTTGGAAAGTAGTCTTGGCAGGTCTAGAATATTCCAAATTGCGCATCTTCAAAAAATCCTTGACTTACTTTAATTGCCATCATTATTTCGAATTACTTATAATTCAAAAAGAACTGCAACTCTTCCAACATGCTCATGTTGTACCTATTCTGCATTAACTTAGCAATAAACTCTTGCCAAAGTTTTCGTTAGTAGACCTACATATAATATAATCATGGTATACTAGCACTAATATTACATTATGTGTGTGCCTTGTATTCTAGAGAGATGTATGTATAACAACACTAATAAAAATCATTTTCAAGTAATTAGTAGTTAGAGTGTCATACCATGTCCTTTGACGATTTGCTTCAATCCCTATCTCCATTCATAGAGAGCTTGTGAAGAGAATGATATACAAATTCTAATGATCTGCAACTTCAAAGTCCAGGAAATGTTGTACATCAACTTCTTCTTCTAACTCGTCCTTCAGGAGTGCACTTGTTCACATTCATCTGATAAATATTCATGCTTGAATGCTCAACACGTGCTAGAGATATCCTATTTTTAGGTCCAAATATTTAGGCCCAAAAAGGATCAAATCTTGTCTCTGGTGCTTGCTGTTAGATCTTGAAAGTCCCGAAGATTCTGTTTCCATCATCATCGATACCTTCTTCTTGATAGTAACCTATGGCAACCAGTTTGGCTTTGTCCTTCATAACAATGCCAATAATTATCCAGTTTCTGTAAACCCTTGCAATACCGAATACCATCTTGTTTTGTGGTATGGGTTCCAGCTTCAGTAGTTTCTGCTTTCGAACTGATTGAGATCATCTTGCATTTGCAATCACTCAATCTGGATCAATCAGTGCATCTTCAGTATTCTTTGGGATACCAAATATTGATTGTTGGGTCCCGAAAAATATATGTTCATTTTGATTAGCACTTCTAGCCTTTACTCAAAATCCGGTTTACTAAGAACTAGACTTCAGGATTGACTTTGACTTCTAACCCTTTGTCTCGGCAAATATGTTCTTGATGTATTCCTTTGATCTTCATTGTGTTGAGTACGACTAGTAGATCCTTCTTTTATTTTGCTCCCCCTGAGTTGCTGTTAGGATGTGTTGAAGATCCTTCACCTTTTTCAGTGGATTCTGTTAAAGTCCACGAGTTGTGTAGTTTCACTACCAATTCCAGTAATAGGATCTGAATCAACATCATTATCATTGATTCCTTCTGCAACCTCAGTTTCATCATTAGTATCTGAATTTGACTCTGACGGGATGTCAAACTTCAAAGATTCAGAATAATCATTCATTTGAATTCTTGGGAGCTTGGTGTAGTAGGTCGAAACATTCAGACTTTTAATCACCTTCTGTTTTCACATCACATAAGCCCTAAAGGCTTTGACTTCAATGAGTAGCCGAGGAAAATTGTTCCATGAGCCTTAACTTAAACTTGCCAAGATACTCAGATAAATCTTCAGTAAATAACAATTTCCTCCAAACATAAATGTTTGCTTCTGGTTGGCCATTAACT
The DNA here is from genome assembly GCA_028671895.1 of Oenanthe sinensis. Taxonomy (NCBI): domain Eukaryota; kingdom Viridiplantae; phylum Streptophyta; class Magnoliopsida; order Apiales; family Apiaceae; genus Oenanthe; species Oenanthe sinensis. The sequence goes on along the minus strand of CM053799.1, from coordinate 26,376,116 downwards.
CATATGATGTATTTTCACGATCTTGTTAATTAAAGCAGCATGCTATGTTAATTGCTTCAGCTTCAAAGTACTTTTTCAGTGCAGAATTCATTTAGAACTTCATTCGCGAAATTCAGTTCCACTATCTGACTTTAAAGTTCTCACAGCTTACTTTGCTTCCAACTTGATCTTCCAGATGTGATCAATCACCATCTGTGACATTTTGTCTGTTGAATGCACGAATATCACCAATTTGTAATTAGGGTTGTCAATCACCACTAAGCATATTTCTTTCATGCTATAATTTGCTTCAGTGTGATGTTTCCATTGACTTCCCTATATGACATACTTCAAAATGTCCTTCAAGATAGAATTCCATTAGAAGCAGTCCTCTCACCAATTTCATCTTTCTCAGAGAATCCATTGTCTTGAAAATCAAGTATGAGAGCTTCCTTCGCCATAGCTAACTCTTTACTGATGAAGCTTTACTGAAAAGTTTACTTCACCTTTGCATACAAATTCCATGTCAGCTACGAACAAATTTCTCACTCAGATTAGAGTAAGCTTCCAACCTTCTTGTTTGAGATCAAACACTTTTACTTTTCAATGCTTTTCCAGAAAACCCTTGATAAAGAATTCCCTAGTGCCCTGTAGAAAGTGCTTAAGTCCTTCAACAAGAAAGATGCTTCCATTGATGACAGTTCTTAAATCATGATAGCCATATCCCTTGTACATCCTTTGCTGTCATCTCCAAAGATTACCATTGGGGAGGCCTTCTCAACCAACTGTGATATTAGAGCTTTAATCTTAATCATATGCCTCGAACAATAAATGTCACGAAGTCACATAACTTTTGGCTTTAGTTACATACTCTGCAATCACAAATGATTAAGCTTCTTGGTACTCAATTTTAATTGAGTCCAGATGGGTTAGAGATATTATCAAAGGTAACAACAGCTTCAATATGCATAAAGCACATGGATAGAAGAACTAACAAATTAATTACTAATTCTATCTAGTCCATTTATGTCATTGTCTAACATTTTTAACTATCTCTAATTACCTAAGTCAGTTTTAGATTAAACCTTGAATCTACAAATGTTACTGACAACTTAGGTAATTCTACCATCTTATCCCTAACAAGCAATACATGATCTAATATGACATTTAAGTGCAACTATGTGAGTGCAAGCAAATCATGTGAAAATAAGCACATAAACAATTTAAGAATATGCAGAATATTTTATTAAAACATTATAAGCAATATCAAATTCCACATATACTTAGCAAGTCATTTATCACAATAAGAACAAATATAAAATATCTGATCTATGACCTGTTTGTCTATTAGCAATTTTCACAACATTAGCAGAGGTATTAAATCACAGAAGATTTAAAATCATGTTCAAACAAATGTTTTAGGGATACACTTAACAGTCTAGCAACTATCTAATTCTTGATATTCATTTTACTGCATAGAAAATCAAGTATGAAATGTACTCACTAAACTCATATAATTAAGCATGAAATCTTATTATTTGCAATCAATTAAGCATTTAAGTACTAAGATGCTAACATGCTGACACGAGTCTAATAAATTTCAAAACATAATAATCATACAATTATGAATTAGATAAAGATATACTAGTTAGTAAGTGTACCTGTGAAGTGCTTAGTGATTCATCTCTAGTGTTGGTCATTGATGCCAGATATTCATTTGGTTTATCACTGTCACTGATAGAATCGTCCTTGCATTTAACTTCATCAACAAATGTTTTTCCTTGCTGCATCCTCACTAATGTTTACGATTCCTGCTACAACCCAACATAGTGTCTGTCATCTTTTGCTTGTACAGGCTTCTTCAAACTGTGTAGCAAACCCATGTTCTTGTCTTTTATAATCAACCATCCCTGTCTTGCAACCGCCTCTTGAACTGATCTTGAAAATCTCCTTTATGGAATCTATAGGTAAGGACCTTAGATTTAGAATTGGGATTCCGTCTGAATCTGATGTCACTGAACTTCCTGTTGCCCTGCAGGCTTGACTTGCAGTCCAGTTCTCAAGATATTCCAAAGTGTCAAATTCACATGCAACACCTTGACCACTACCTCGAGCTACAACATCTTCAATTCAGCTTCTAGGATCATTTCATTTCTGTTCAGAGGTTCTCAACCTTGACTTCAATCAAATTTGGTTCCTGGGTCACAAATACAGTGGATATGCTAACAACCTGCTTTACCAAATATTATCTTCTTTAGCTCTTGTTCTAGTTCATAGGCTTTCAGCACATACAGGTCTTCTACAGACAATGTGGTTGTATCCTAAAATTCCTGTTGGCTGTATCCCTACGTTCCAGATGATCTGCAGTGTTAGCACGAACGTCCTGTAATCTCCCTGTAGAATAATCTTTAAGGCTTGTACTGAGATTCCAGGTAGTCCAGTCTGTTCTCCTTCACTACTTCAAACCCCCAAGATTTTTCATCCAAAAATACAATTCAAATTAACCAAAAACTGTACCCAAATTAATCTATTCTTTTGAAGCTTCCAAAATATTAGTGGGATCCTATGGAGTAAACCTCTGAGGAAATTAATACCACAACTTCTTCAGCCTGTTCCAGAATAAGCTTCATTGCATAATCTTCAGTCAATTTTAGTTGTCTTCAATACCCGAAAAAATCTTCAACTACTAACCCTTGAGTACCCTCGAGTTAATATTTAAGAAAAATTTAGATTTACAGAATTTTTAATTTTCTTAGAAAATAAATTAATCAAAAATAAAAATATACAACAAATTAATTTTCAAGAATTTCGAATTTTCTTAAAAATTAAAATATCGTAAATTAATATTTAAGAGAAATTTTAGTTTCCAAGAATTTTAAATTTTCTGAAAAAATAAATAAATCTAAAATAAAAATTAAAGGATAACTATCGGGGTGCAGATAACCATCGGACGGAATTATAATTCTCCAAAAATAATAACTATCGGGAGAATATATATTTCCAGGCTAACTATCGGGAGCTTGTAGTCAAACGGACTAACTATCGGACAATTGCCGCGCGTGAATATAGTCCAGGAGATCTGTTTTTCCAAATGACCAGGTACTTCAACATCAACCTGCATTGCCATGCGCGTGTACTAGTCACCATCACCATTCACTCAAAGTCCATCTACGAAATGTTTTTGGCCACCTTTTATGCTGCCGAGAGAAAAACAATTTGCCAGGCAGATGATAAATAAATATAAACTTTAAACTTTATTAAATTTATAAAATAAACTAATTAAAATTTATTATATAAACTAATAAAAGTTTATAAAATAAATTTTATAAAAGTTTATAAAATAAATTTAATATTAAGTTTATAAAATAAACTAATTAAAATTTATTATATAAACTAATAAAAGTTTATAAAACAAATTTTATAAAAGTTTATAAAATAAATTTAATATTAAGTTTATAAAATAAACTAATTAAAATTTATAATATAAACTAATAAAAGTTTATAAAATAAATTTCATAAAGTTTATAAAATAAACTTAATAAAAGTTTATAATTAAACTTATTTAACAAGGCTTCCTTCTGAGTTCAAACAGCTTCGGCACGGTGAGCTTCACTGGGCTACGGATCCTGATTTGTATATCAATCAGCAAGCTCTGATACCAATTGTTAGGCCCCGGAAGTATCGTAGAAGGGGGGGTTGAATACGATACTCACTAAATTAAAAAAATTCTTTCGAATCTTTTACGGATAAATAATTTAGAGTTCGGTTAGTGGGCTCGTGTTCTTGAGGTGAATAGTGTTTACGGAGCTGCTTACTAATTTTCTGTGTTTAGGATTAATCAGTTCGATTCTAGAAAATCAGTAGGAAAATAAACAACACAAGATTCGGGGAATATATCATTTGATAAATATAAACCCTGAGGTTGCTACACCCGGTCAACAAATCCGGTCCGAAGAACAAGTTCTTCGCTGCTTAACAAAAACATATAACTCTCAATTTCCTATACAAGTATTTCTAGATCAGTACAAAGGAAACTAAGACCGTAGAGAGTGATTGTTAGGTCCAAATGATTGTAGAAGGGGGGGTTGAATACAATCTTTAATAAATATTAAGATCTGTTTCGGATAATTTTTGATTAAACAATATTAATTATTATCACGAAATAATAATCAAAGAAACACAGTTCAAGTAAAATACTTATATTAAACTTGAGGTGGGTTACAAGATTAAATCAGATAAATATTCACTAATTTAGCTCTTAAAATTCTAGAGAGATTTTGACATTAACTGCTCTTGAATTTTTGTTTAAGCCGAATAGAATGTTAATAGAAGTGTTGAATACTACTAACTTAATCTGCTATTTATAGGCAAAATCAGATGCTGGAGACTTTTCTGGCTCGGGAAGACTTTTTCTCCTCGGGGAGACTTTATGAAATTAAATGAAAATTCATTTAAATTGTTGAGGAAGACTTCTGCAGCTCGGGGAGACATATTAATCCATGTGAGACTTATTAATAATTCGAGGAGACATTTTGAAATGTCTCGGGGAGACTTTCAAAATGTCTTCCCGAGTATATATATCTGCCGACCTGTTTTATGATTATATATATATATATATATAATTTTTTTCTTTTCTTATAATCAACAACTCGGGGAGACCTTTTGAAAAGTCTCCGGGAGACTTTTCAAAAGTCTTCCCGATCAAAAACTGGTCGACTTGAATTGTACATATGTTACATATATCTTCTGACTTCTTTTTGTTTTCTTTTTCTTTTTAATTAAATTCTATTTATTTTTATTATATATCTTATAAATTAAATTAATTCTTTTTGAATTAATCTAATTAAATAGGATACATAATAATATTTTTGATAATAGAATTAAATTAAAGTCTTCTTTATTCTAAAATAATTCTAAATTAATTAATTTCTTAATCAATTTAAGAAATAAATTAATTCTGATTGAATTAATTTATCAATTAAATTAACTAAATAATTTAATCAATTAATAGAGAATTAAATTAAAGTCTTGACTCCATGATTCTTGATGATATAAATTTAAATCTTCTATCTTCACACCAATGTATGTAGCTGACCATTTCTTCAGTAATAAAGAACTTTCTCTGTATTTTGCCAACACTCCGTGTACTGTCTGGTTCACGAGTGATTCACAACAAATAGAATTCTTCACTTAACTTTTATAATGGTTCACCTCTGCTCCTTCTGATTTGACTATTTTTGTTGTCACACAAATTGAAATCTTCTGACACTGTAGCTTCTTCAAACTTAAATACTCCACTGAGGCATGATCAATTAAATTAAACTTCTTTCAATGTAGTACTGCTTCAGGTCTGTAGATTGACTTTGATCTTCTTTTTCTTGTCAGATAATACATGCTGAAGATTCATGTGACAGATAATATATTTACTTACAAATTATCTATGTTTGAGTTGAGTTGCCATCTCTCTAAACAAATAGGCTTCTAAACATATGCCTTTCAATCTCCCCCTATTTGTTTGTTAAACAATAACAAGCAAATCACTAGAGGATAACTCAACTAACAAACAAGAAAAAGATATAACAATAAAACTTGTAAATAAACAAACTTAGTTCTGGTTTATATTAAACATTTCCAGATTCAAACATTAATGATAAGTACAAGATAGTTGTTCCTCTAGACTGAACAAATAGTATAAATTTCTATTTTGATCTATCCTAGTTCTAGTAACAAAAGATGTTAACATTTCTTCAATTCTGATCATCTTGAGACTGTATTTCACCTTCTTCTGCTTCTTCAACACCAACAATAGGTGTGCGTGGTTCTGGTTCAGGTACTGTCTGAGAGCTTCCAGAAACCCCATACGCCTTGTTTTATTCTGATATAGAAAGTCTATACAAAACTTCATTATCAAGAGGATCATGTGGAATTGAAGTTGGTTGCTTGAACTCTTCTAGTCCTTTCCATTGCTTGTAAAAATCAATATCTTTAGACATACAGTAGTCTTGGATATAATCAGCAGCAACTGATTTAGCTTGACTTTGAAATCCTTCAGACCGTAGCATTTTCTCTACGTCTATTAAGTAGTTCAAAGGATATCCAGTCATAGACTCTGAATTGAGATGAATTATTTGATATCGATTATTTTTCACAAACCTTACTTCATAAGGTTCAGGTATGATTTCTGGACTCCTTAGAGTAGCAAAGTCTCGAATGTGATCTCGGAGTATTTCATTCATCTCTGAACTTCTTTTTACTTTACACAGCATAACCCATAACTCAGAGGGTGTTCTTGTTCTGAAGAAGTCCAACGAAACTTTGTAGAAACCATAATTATCAAGATGAATTATGATATGCCAGCCATCTATATTTACTTCAACTGTGATATACCTGATCTCTAGCTTTAATGCAGCCATGTAAAGATCTACAGTTGTATTAGCAGTGAATAGTTCACCCATCATGCCGGATACCTCTCTGTTTTGATATGTGCCAATCTGAGGTTGATCCATGATCATTCTAGCTTGATCCCATTTTGGTCCAAACTTTCTTTTAATGTCTTCCCTCTTGGCAGTGATTGCAGCATCCCATAGCTTTTGCTTTTGTGCAGCTGCTTCCTTGTTCTCCTTGGATTTAACTTGTAGGAGAGCCTTAAGCTTATCAAGCTTGTCTTTTCTTGCTTGAGCTTCATTTTGCATTTCAAGAATCCTTGCATCTAACTCAAAGTTTTTCTCTATGGATTCTTCTTGAAATCTTCTAAGTTCTTCATCTAGCTCAGTATTTCTTTCTGTTTCATCAGAGAAAAGAAATTCTCTGTCAAACTCACCTGTTTCAGCATCACCAAAATTTGATTTTCCAGGAGTTTGTTGTTCTGGTTCAAAGAAAGAAAAATCTTGTTCTGCTGCATAGTAAGATTGATCTGACTTGTATTGATCTGTAGCAGCTTCTTGTACTGTGTCATGCATTTTCCCTTTTCCTTTGACTGGAGCTTTTTCTTGTACCTTCTCCCCCTTAGTTGAGGGATCCTTGACTGAAGTCCCTTCAAAGAATTGTTGTTGTTCTGGGATGGGTCTAGTTCCAGACTTTACCATGTTGTAGACATGCCTCAAACCTTCATTCAGCTGATCTATGCCTCTTTCAATCATTGCAAATCTCGAGGAATTAAGAGCATTGTACTGATGATAATCATTTTCTAGAACATCGATACGATTTGAGATCTTATTTATCTCTGTGAGATTATCAGCAATTTGAATTTGATTCTGTCTTAAGTCCTTGATATCAGCTGCTATAACACCTTGCGTTTGATTCACATCATTTGTTTTGAGAAGCACAATTGCCTTTACTTCTTCAAGATCCTTTCTAATAAGAGAAAACTGATTTGTAACTGGATCTGAAGAATTTTGAGCATTGACTTGAGCTCGAAGTTATGCATTTTCTGCTTTCAGTGCTTCCATCTGTTGTTGAAAGGATAGTAACATATTTTGCATCTCACTTTCTGTGCCTGTGTGTGCACTCATTTTTCCTATTTGCAAGAGTGTTTCACTCACCTCACGTGTAGGTGTATCACACAGTGTTTGCCTTTCTTCGCTCGTGTTTAACTCAAAATCCGAGCCTTCAGATGTACCTGCAGTATAGATCACCAAAGCCCCTGCATGAGAGGTCACTGGTGGTGCAATGGAACTTTGCAAGTTCCAATCCTCAATAAAGTCTTGCGTTTCTTTTGGAATAGAAAACTGAGTTGCCTCAGGGTAAGACTCAAAGAGTTGCTGATCATCTTGAGATGATGAGTAGATCTTTTCAGATTCCGGATATGATCCATCCGGGGAGGTAGGCAAGGATCTAGGAATCAGCGAGAGATCCAAGTTTCCTCCTAAAGCCTGTGAAGGCACTTGATGTTGTGAAGCATCATGTTCTACCATTACTAGGGTAGATGAAGTATCAAGCATTTGCTTCTTCTGTGGAGCAGGAATCAAGTCTTCTTCACTCCCTAACTGTGTATGTTTTCTCTTCTGTGTTTGGGAGAGAGATTGTGATGACGAAGTAGCAGTGTATGGATCTAAGACCTGTGTCAGAGACTGTTGGATTTCAGACTCATGATCTATCCTAATAGCCACTGGGGGCTTAACACTGATATAATTCAAGTCAAGATTTAAGTCAAAATTCACAATAGAAGAATTCCTTACCTGAGTACTTACTGGAGCAGATGCAATTGGTTCTGCTTGAGCATGATGTTCTTCAAATTGTTCAACTTGTTCTGGTTGAACTTGTTCATCTTCATCTTCACTTAGAGGAGCAGGAATCATTTGTAGAGGTCCTTCATCAAACACTGGTGCTTGATTTTGTTGTTGAAGAATGAATTGAGCCATGTATGGTGTATAAATTACAGGAACACCTGGTAGTTTGTTTGCCTTTGACAACCTTGTAAAAAGATTTCTTTGTGTGGAAAGCGATCTTACTATAGGTGAATTGTTAAATAACACTTTGTGTTCATTAGTTAGCTTGTCATTCAAAAACAAGGTCAGAAATCTTGGATAGTAGCAATGAACTGTATGATCTTCTGTAAGACTTCTGCTTGAAAAAGTACCCATTTTCCTGATTATCTCTTTCAAAATTAATTTCCCAAAATTTATTCTCCGGTTATGTGTCACAGCAAATCCTATGTTTTGTAAAAGCAGAGGAATGTTGTGAAAACTATTCTTCAGACATGGAGAAAATACCTTGGCCAGTGTATCAAAGATGTAGTCCCACTCACTTACTAGATGAGTCTTGGACAGTCTAACCATATTAAATTCACCTTGATACTGGATGGTTTGAAAGAATTCTATCAGCTCATGTGGTGTTGGTAGTGGATCAAAGTTGTCTGTTGGGAAGCCTAGAATCCTGTTTACATCAATATCTGTCACCCAGTAATCTCTTCCTCTTACTTTGAATGCGAAGCGAGTTGACGTGCTGGTTGAGCAATTAACAGCTGTAGAGTAGAGAGCCTTCAGTGGATCAATCTTCAGAACAGGGTCCAGGGTTATTGAAGTTCCGATCATAGGATGCTCATTGAGAAATCGAATCCAGGGAATGAATCTGGGTTCTGGACATCTTGTAGGATCAAAGTACCCTACATAGTTAGTCTTGCAGATTTCAAAGACAGCGGCCATTTTAATTTATCTGCGTAACAAACAATGTAATTTATTAGAAAATAAATAGAACAGGTGAAATTAAATAAGTGATCAAAAATTTTACAATTGTTTCTAAACCCATTAATCAGTTAAATTTAGAAGAAGAAAAAAAACTGATTAAGATTTAGTAAATAACTAATTAACAATTTAGAAAAAACACTTACACACACAATTGTTTAATAGAGAGAAAAATTTGCAAGAGTTTGATTGGGTTTGGCAATTAAAAACGGAATAGAATAGGATTAGATAGGATCTTAGAAAGAAAAACTGATTATATATATAAGCAAAGTCTTGGGGAGACTTTTATGTCTCGGGGAGACATTTGTGTCTCGGGGAGACTTTCTCAAAAGTCTCGCGGAGACTTTTGAAAGAAAAGAAAAAAATTTAAAATAACATAGAAAAGCATACAGTTGTTAAATGTCTCGGGGAGACATTTATAAATCGTCTCGGGGAGACTTTTCAAAAGTCTTCCCGAACTTTATATATATATACATAAATAATAGATTTAAAAGACTATATTTTAAACAAAAAATACGATATATATATATATATAATTAATTAAACTAAAATTATATAAAATAAAAATAAGTTATACTTAAAATATCTATATTTCAATATTAAATTATTTTTAAGTAAAAATATCTTTTATCAAAATTCTAACCTGTAAAATTTTGATTAATTTATTTTTAAATATAATAATCTAACATTAAAATATAGTACACTACAACCAAAAGTAGATAAAATAAAATATTATAATAATTTACACTAAACACACATTCGAGAACTAGAATTTAGTAAAATAAATTCACAAGTATTATAACAAATATTCACATAACAAACACTTGAAATTTTATTTAAGAACATAATGCAGATGTGAACTGGGATTTAAGATGAAGAACTATTTAACATCCCTAGTTCACCAACCAACCTGGTGAATGTGGATTCATCAAGTGGCTTAGTAAAAATATCTGCAGTCTGTTCTTCTGTGGGTACAAAGTGTAATTCCACAGTACCATTCATAACATGTTCTCGAATAAAATGATACCTGATATCTATGTGCTTTGTCCTCGTGTGCTGTACAGGGTTGTTGGAGATTGCAATGGCACTTGTGTTATCACATAAAATAGGAATTTTATTTATCACAAAGCCATAATCTCTGAGTTGATTCCTTATCCATAAGATCTGAGCGCAACAGCTTCCCGCAGCAATGTACTCAGCCTCTGCTGTAGAATTGGAAACTGTTTGTTGTTTCTTGCTGTACCAGGAAATCAATCTTCTCCCTAGGAATTGACAGCTCCCTGAGGTGCTCTTCCTATCAACAACACTACCTGTATAATCAGAATCTGTATATCCTATTAGATTAAAACCAGATTCTTTAGGGTACCAGATACCAAGATTAGGTGTACCCTTAAGATATCTTAAGATTCTTTTCACAGCAACAAGATGAATATCTCTAGGATCCGCTTGGAACCTTGCACATATACAAGTGGCATACATAATATCTGGTCAGCTTGCAGTTAGGTAAAGTAGAGATCCAATCATACCTCTGTAGCTTGTGATGTCTACCTTTATTGAGTTTTCACATAATCCAAGCTTGACAGCTGTAGATGAGGGAGTTCTTGCAGATGCTGAATCTTCCATGTGATACTTCTTCAAAAGTTCTTTAAGGTACTTGGACTGACAAATGAATATTCCATCTATTCTTTGACTCACTTGAAGTCCAAGGAAGAATTTCAGCTCTCCCATTAAGCTCATCTCGTACCTACTCTGCATTAACTTAGCAAATCTCTTGCACAAGTTATCATTAGTAGACCCAAATATTATGTCATCAACATATACTTGTACCATTATCAGATCATTATTGTGTTTCTTATAAAATAAGGTTTTATCTATGACTCCTCTAACAAAAGCATTTTCAAGAAGAAATTCAGAAAGAGTGTCATACCATGTTCTGGGTGCTTGTTTGAGACCATAGATAGCCTTGAAAAGAAAATATACAAAGTCCATGTGATCTGGATCTTCAAAGCCTGGGGGCTGTTGTACATATACCTCTTCAGCTAACTTTCCGTTCAGGAATGCACTCTTCACGTCCATTTGATAAACTTTAAAATTGGAGTGAGCTGCGAATGCCAGAAACATCCTGATAGCCTCAAGTCTTGCAACTGGAGCGTAGGTTTCATCATAATCAATTCCTTCAGCTTGGGAATAACCTTTTGCAACCAGTCTGGCCTTGTTCCTTATCACAATGCCATTTTCATCTAACTTGTTTCTGAATACCCACCGTGTGCCAATTACAGTCCTGTCCTTTGGTCTGGGTACCAGTTTCCAAACATCTTGAGATTCAAATTGATTGAGTTCATCTTGCATAGCAATCACCCAATCAGGATCAGACAGTGCTTCTTCTACTTTCTTAGGTTCCATTTCAGATAGAAACCCAGAATAATTGCATTGATTCTGTGTAGCACCTCTTGTTCTAACACCAACATCTGGATCACCAATGATCAGCTCAAAAGGATGAGCTCTACTCCAAATTCTCTGACTTGGCAGATTAGATCTTGATGATTCGCCTTGAATTTCATTGTGATGTTGTGTTTGATTTGCTGATCCTTCATCTCCTCCCCCTGAGTTGCTGCTAGGATCTCTTGATGAATCTCCTTGTGTGTTAGGGGTATCTCCAGAGTTTCCACTGTTTCCACCACTAGCACTTGGATCATCAACATTATTATCATTGTTGTTTCCTGTTGCAGCCTCAGGTTCATTTTCATCATCTGAGTGTGAGTCTGGCATATTGTTGAACTTAAGAGTTTCAGATGGATCATCATTTTGGATGTTAGGGAATTTTGTGTCATCAAAAGTTACATTGACACTTTCTTTGACATAGTGTTAATCAATAATATACACCCTATAAGATCTTCTAGAATAACCAACAAAAATAGCTTCTAGAGCTTTAGCCTCGAACTTTCCAATACGTTCTTCTCCATCTTTAAGTACAAAGCATTTAGCACCAAATACATGAAAGTATTTGAGCGTTGGTTTCTTGTTAGCCATTATTTCGTAGGGTGTCTTCATTTAGTCCTTGTTGATCAGAGTTCGATTCTGGGTATAACATGCAGTATTTACAGCTTCAGCCCAAAAGTACATTGGAAGCCTTGATTCACTCAGCATAGTCCTTGCAGCTTCAATTAATGTATGATTCTTCCTTTCTACAACTCCATTCTGTTGCGGAGTTCTAGGCGCTGAGAATTGTCTTGTTATTCCCTTTTCAGCACAAAAGTCATTCAGAACTGCATTCTTGAATTCAGTTCCATTGTCTGACCTTATAGCTCTAACTGGAAGCTTCGAATCCAACTCAATCATTTTTATATGATCAATCACTACTTGAGGAGTTTCATCCTTTGAGTGCAGGAATAAAACCCATGTAAACTTTGAGTAGTCATCAACAATCACCAAGGCATATCTTTTCTGTGACATTGACATAACATTGACTGGACCAAATAAATCCATGTGAATTAATTGCAGTGGTTCAGTAATACTAGATGTGTCAGTGCTTGGATGTGATGCTTTCTTTGCTTTCCCTTTCTGACATGCCTCACAAAGTCCTTCTTGTGTGAATTCCAATTGAGGCAGTCCTCTCACTAATTCTCTTTTGACTAGAGAATTCATAGATTTGAAATTAAGGTGTGAGAGTTTCTTGTGCCATAGCCAACTTTCATCTGACGAAGCTTTAGCATAAAAACAATTGACTTCATCTCTGCAACCTGAGTTCAGATCGGCTACGAACAAGTTTCCTTTCCTTACTCCCTGAAGAGCAAGCTTTTCATCCTTCTTGTGAGAAATCAAACACTTCTCCTTTACAAAGGTCACTGTGTATCCCTTGTCACAAAACTGACTGATACTCAGAAGATTGTGTTTGAGACCTTCCACGAAAGATACATTATCAATGACGACATTGCCAGCTTCTAAATAGCCATATCCCTTAGTCATACCCTTGCTGTCATCTCCAAAGGTAACTACTGGGCCAGCTCTCTCAACAACATTTGATAGCAGGGCTCTATCTCCGGTCATGTGTCGTGAGGATCCACTGTCGAGAATCCAAATGACCCGGTTCACCTGTTTTACACCCTGCAATCATCAAATGAGTTAGTACTTCTTCGGAACCCAACATTGATTGGGCCCGGCATATTTGAAAAATTGTCCTTTGTCAGGTTTAACAACAGAACCCAACTTGACAAACTCATCTACTACTTTGACTGAACACTTCTCCTTGTAAACAACCTTAACATTTTTGTATGCTGGCCTAGGAGAGAATGTTTCCTTCTGTGAAACAGGAGGACTGGCAGTCTTTGATCTAGCATGCCTGTGATTTATATGCTGTCTAGGTGTAGTATTGACATTCATAGCATGCATGCTTTTAAAATATGCAGACATAACATTGAAAGCACATGCCATACAGTTATCTACACCACAAGGTTTATGGCATGCATCAATAGTAGGCATTTTATTCACAATAGCAGGAGTCTTAACAGTTTCTACCTTAACTTTATTAACATTTTTAAAGTTCTCAGTAGCATGGTATCTGTCGTTACTATTCATGCTATTAACAAACTTATTAGGTCTGTTATGATTTTTCTTAAGCTCTTTAGCACCTAAACCAGGAGTGGATGAACCAGCAGTGTTCATATTTTCTATTGGCCTTTTAGGTACATATTTAGCTTTCTGGACATTTATTCCTTTTATGTCCCTAACCGGTTTTTCCTGTTCTTTCTCTTCCTCTTTAAGGTCTTCAAGTTTAAGTTCATAATCCACTATTACACAACTATCAAGAACTGGTTCTGCAATAGGAGTTATGAACAGAGGTTTCTTAGTGTCCTTAATAATATGAGGAATACCCCTTTCTTCAGCACTCTTTTTAAAAGGGGTTATGTTGCTTGGCTTCCCTACAGATTTATTATATTCAAAACCTATTCCAACTTTCCGTTTAATCTCTGGTTGGTCAATTAGGTCTTTCATAACAAAAGAAGCAATTCTATAGGCTTGACACCTGACCTTCTCTTGTTCAATCTTATTCTTTAGAAAAGCTTCAATTTCAACATAACAGTTGACTCTATTAACTTGAAATGCAACATCTTCAGTTAATTTCTCATTTATAAGTTTCAGCTTTTTCAATTCAGAATTCTCATCTGATAAAACTTGATTTTTGAGAATTAAGACTTTTATTCGATCTCTAGCATTAGTTAAATCCTCACCTAGCAATTTAAACATTTTAGGACAGCTAGGATTTACCTCAATTCCTTGACGAGGTGGGGATTGTGATCCTTCAGAAGAAGAAGCCATTAGAGCAAGATTTCCTATATCTTCTTCTTCATCATTGTCAGAATCATCCCAGCTTTTTCCTTCTGTTAAGTATGATCTTCCCTGATGCTTCTTCAGTAGAGCCTCATATTTCTGTTTAAGCTCGTCATATGAATCCTTCTTTCTTTCCTGCTTGGGCTTTTTACAATCTGTAGCAAAGTGTCCCATTTCATTGCAGTTGAAGCAACGAATCTTGCTTCTGTCAACCATCCCTGTCTTGTATCCACCTCTTGTATTGGATGAGCTAGAAGAACCACCTCTCTGAAATCTGTTTCCCATAGGCTTGAATTTGAAATTAGGGTTCCTCCTAAATCTTGTATTTCTAAATTTTCTAGCAATCAGTGCCAGAGATTCATCCTCAAGTTGATCAAGTTCTTCCATTGAGTAGAATTCACTTTCAGATGAATTCATTTGAGTTGCACCAACTTCTGCAACAATACCATGATCAATGACTTTGACTGAAGAAGATTCAGTCATAGATTCTTTGTATTCTGGTACTTCTGCTACAAGAGCTGTAGACTTGCTGACCACCTTGCCTGTACCATATATTTCTTTCTGTTGAATCTGCTCTAGCTCATAGGTCTTTAGTACGCCATAAAGTCTTTCCAATGAAATTTCATTCATGTCCCTTGACTCCCTGATGGCAGTAATCCTATGCTCTAAGTGAATTGGCATTGTCAGCAAAAACTTCCTATTAATCTCCTTCTTCGTATAGTGTTTGCCATTGAGATTTAGATCATTTATCAATTTATTGTATCTCTCAAAAACATCAGAGATACCTTCTCCAGGATTTGATCTAAAATGCTCATATTGAGACGTTAAGATTTCCAATCTGTTCTCCCTCACTTCTTCTATTCCTTCATTCAGTATCTCTATCGTTTCCCAGATGTGTTTAGCATTTTTGCAATTAACAACATGATTGTACATTCCGGGATCAAGAGATTCTACCAAAATTAACTACAGGCTGGTGTCCAAAGAATCCAGTTCCTTTTCAGTATCAGTGTACTCAGAAATTTCTTTATCAAATTGTCTGTGCGGAATAAGTACACCATCTATCATATGCTCAGGAATGATTGTTATTGGAGCAACAACACCGGTCTTCAAAATATCTTTGTACTTAGGGTTTGCAGTTCGAAGAAATAGTGTCATCTTCCTCTTCCAAAGATTATAATTATCTTTATCAAATGGAGGAATTTTAATGCTACTCACTCTTTGAGTACTCATATTAAAATAATGGAAGATTAAAAAGATTTGAGATTTTTAGGAATTAAAAATTTTCGAATTTTTAAGAAATTAAAAATTTTCGAATTTTTAAGAAATTAAAAATTTCGAATTTTTAATAAATTAAAAGTTTCGAATTTTTAAAGAATTAAAAGTTGTGAAATTTTTAGGAGCTAAAGAGATTTCAAATTTTTAAGAAATTAAAAATTTTAGAATTTTTAATAAATTAAAAGTTTCGAATTTTTAATAAATTAAAAGTTTCGAATTTTTAATAAATTAAAAGTTTCGAATTTTTAATAATTAAAATATTAGGATCTTGATTTTTATGTCAATCAGATGGCTCGGATACCAATTGTTATGTCCAAATGATTGTAGAAGGGGGAGGGTTGAATACAATCTTTAATAAATATTAAGATCTGTTTCGGATAATTTTTGATTAAATAATATTAATTATTATCACGAAATAATAATCAAAGAAACACAGTTCAAGTAAAATACTTATATTAAACTTGAGGTGGGTTACAAGATTAAATCAGATAAATATTCACTAATTTAGCTCTTAAAATTCTAGAGAGATTTTGACATTAACTGCTCTTGAATTTTTGTTTAAGCCGAATAGAATGTTAATAGAAGTGTTGAATACTACTGACTTAATCTGCTATTTATAGGCAAAATCAGATGCTGGATACTTTTCTGGCTCGGGGAGACTTTTTCTCCTCGGGGAGACTTTCTGAAATTAAATGAAAATTCATTTAAATTGTTGAGGAAGACTTCTGCAGCTCGGGGAGACATATTAATCCATGTGAGACTTATTAATAATTCGAGGAGACATTTTGAAATGTCTCGGGGAGACTTTCAAAATGTCTTCCCGAGTATATATATCTGCCGACCTGTTTTATGATTATATATATATATAATTTTTTTCTTTTCTTATAATCAACAACTCGGGGAGACCTTTTGAAAAGTCTCCGGGAGACTTTTCAAAAGTCTTCCCGATCAAAAACTGGTCGACTTGAATTGTACATATGTTACATATATCTTCTGACTTCTTTTTGTTTTCTTTTTCTTTTTAATTAAATTCTATTTGTTTTTATTATATATCTTATAAATTAAATTAATTCTTTTTGAATTAATCTAATTAAATAGGATACATAATAATATTTTTGATAATAGAATTAAATTAAAGTCTTCTTCATTCTAAAATAATTCTAAATTAATTAATTTCTTAATCAATTTAAGAAATAAATTAATTCTGATTGAATTAATTTATCAATTAAATTAACTAAATAATTTAATCAATTAATAGAGAATTAAATTAAAGTCTTGACTCCACGATTCTTGATGATATAAATTTAAATCTTCTATCTTCACACCAATGTATGTAGCTGACCATTTCTTCAGTAATAAAGAACTTTCTCTGTATTTTGCCAACACTCCGTGTACTGTCTGGTTCACGAGTGATTCACAACAAATAGAATTCTTCACTTAACTTTTATAATGGTTCACCTCTGCTCCTTCTGATTTGACTATTTTTGTTGTCACACAAATTGAAATCTTCTGACACTGTAGCTTCTTCAAACTTAAATACTCCACTGAGGCATGATCAATTAAATTGAACTTCTTTCAATGTAGTACTGCTTCAGGTCTGTAGATTGACTTTGATCTTCTTTTTCTTGTCAGATAATACATGCTGAAGATTCCTGTGACAGATAATATATTTACTTACAAATTATCTATGTTTGAGTTGAGTTGCCATCTCTCTAAACAAATAGGCTTCTAAACATATGCCTTTCAATCTCCCCCTATTTGTTTGTTAAACAATAACAAGCAAATCACTAGAGGATAACTCAACTAACAAACAAGAAAAAGATATAACAATAAAACTTGTAAATAAACAAACTTAGTTCTGGTTTATATTAAACATTTCCAGATTCAAACATTAATGATAAGTACAAGATAGTTGTTCCTCTAGACTGAACAAATAGTACAAATTTCTATCTTGATCTATCCTAGTTCTAGTAACAAAAGATGTTAACATTTCTTCAATTCTGATCATCTTGAGACTGTATTTCACCTTCTTTTAGCCTACACTCATCAAGAAGAGCCCAAGAGACTTCCTTGGTCTCCGCCTGAGTGAGCGCAGCATAAGCATTCTGCTCCTCCAAAGAGAGCAGGATTGATTCAGCGCTCCCATCTGCGACTTTTCTAAAAGTGGGCCAAAAGAGAGTACCCCAGTCTCCCCCCTCCCATGAAATTTGAACAAAGTTTTCCTTCCAGTGAAGGTTATTGTCGGGAATTGAAGAGTTATCGAAAATGTGAGGTTTATTTGGCCTATGGGCTATGTGAACCCAGCCAAGAGAAAGGCTAGAAGAATTTTTGAATTGAAAAATTTTACGAAAGAGGGGTGTTAGGCCCCGGAAGTATCGTAGAAGGGGGGGTTGAATACGATACTCACTAAATTAAAAAAATTCTTTCGAATCTTTTGCGGATAAATAATTTAGAGTTCGGTTAGTGGGCTCGTGTTCTTGAGGTGAATAGTGTTTACGGAGCTGCTTACTAATTTTCTGTGTTTAGGATTAATCAGTTCGGTTCTAGAAAATCAGTAGGAAAATAAACAACACAAGATTCGGGGAATATATCATTTGATAAATATAAACCCTGAGGTTGCTACACCCGGTCAACAAATCCGGTCCGAAGAACAAGTTCTTCACTGCTTAACAAAAACATATAACTCTCAATTTCCTATACAAGTATTTCTATATCAGTACAAAGGAAACTAAGACCGTAGAGAGTGATATATAGTGGTCCTGAACATTTTCCGTTAAGGGACCGACCACTAATACATTTCCGGTGAAGAGGTATAGATTTTCTGGGTGTTCTCTCTTCTCCGGCTGTGCTTCTCTCCCTCTGGATATTTTTGTTGTGTTGCAGAAGACTCTTCAAATGAATGGCTCTGCTTCAATATATGTGTAGACTTTTTCAACCAAGATACGTGGCTCATTCAAGACCAAGTAAACTAGTTGCTGCTTCACTTCTGTTTTTCCTTAAGTATCGGAACAATTTACTGAGTAATTGTTTAACCATCGATGAGTCTGTAGAATAACCATCGGAGACTTAAAACGATTCCTGAAATAAAATCAATTACTTCAAACTTAGTAACCATCGGGAAGTGGATTGTTGGCTTTTGTTTCTTTTCCGATAGTTAGAAACTATCGGCTAATAGGACAAAATAAGCCCTTGAATTATTTCACCATTTCTTTCCTTTCACCCGATGGTTGTTAACCATCTGTGAATAAGACAAAATAGCTTGTGTAACCATTGGTGAATAAGACGAAACATATTGACTAGGTTGACTTCTGGATACAGCTTCTGTAGTCTTCTTTACTTAGCCAATTTCGAACCTGATAAGCCCTTAATATATTTTCTTCCACTGCAACCAAGTCTAATAAATATTTCCTTGTTAATTCGACATTGATTTATTCTGGGCTTAGTCACATACCACTTCATGTGTTACTAATTTAATCATACAGCCAATTCTTCTAAATCAATGATGCAATTCTCAATCTCTTTTGTGCTGACGTTTGGTGCAACTGGTCTGGTTCACAAACGACTAACACGATCTTGATCTTCACATCTTCTTTACAATACAATTGACTTTGTTCCTTGTTGATTAGAAGTGCTTCAATTGTAAGTACATTGGAATCCTCTGGCACTTATGCTGAACCATAAAATTATCTGAAACCCTGAACATCTTCGAACTTTATTGTTTCAATAAAGTCTGAACATATGAATGAACTTCCTCCAGCAATCTATAGTAGACTCCAAGATTCCATCTAATATTTTGATTCTTTGTATTTGCCGTATATTCTATCTTCTCGATTCCTGTACTTGAGCTCTGCAATTCATTGCTTGACTAATTTGCAGATTTGGATCACTAGAATCTTTCTGGTACTTTGACAACTGCTTCACTGCTTCCACATCCTTGAATACTTCAACCTTTATTCTTCACTGAGGCATGAACATATTAATGAACTTCTTCCAGTGAGCTAATGCTTCAAGTCTGTAGATTTCTTCTTTATTCTTTGTCTTTACAAAGTCTTCATGTCTTCCTGATTCCGGTGATAACTTCATATTATTTACACGTCCTGTTCTTGTGTTGAGTTATAACCCTATGTTACATATAGGTCTATACATACAGCCTTTCAAGGGGGACAGTCATTTTTATTTTCTTTTCTAAACAAAGGACCATAAAACAATGAATGAGCCTCCATCCATTGGGAACGATTTGAGAAGGGTGAATTTGAACGTCAGCTAAAAGTGTGGGAATGAATTCATGCAAAGGAAACCTAAGCCCCGCTAGCAGGGCATCTATGTATACAAATAATTTGGAAGGGTGCCAATGGCAGGTCCTGTCGCCAGGCTCTACCAAAGAGATGGTGAAACGAGGAGGAAAATTGAAAAGACGATTATACTTTTCTACCAAATCAGAATCAAGAAACTTATTACTACGACTGTAAGAATCTAAATGGGACAAGCTAGGATACTCGTCCCCTCGTTGGTTTATCATATCGATTAAAGACATATAACGAGAGAAAATGGGGATTCGTCGAAGAGGTTTACCTCGCTTAGCAGACCCCACGTTCATAGCTGCCAGTCTTGAGTTCTTCTTGTCAGCCATTTGATTTTCGAGCTACTGAGTATCCTTGAGAGAACTAAGGACTGGAACTGCTGAGAAACTTGAGAGCTCGAGTATGTAAGAGATTTGAGAAGTGAGAAATGAGAAGTGTGAATGATGAAGCCCCTCACTTCACTCATATATAGCCCTCCAGCCGGTCACATGACCGTTTATATTCACCTTTTAACAGGTGTTTCTAGGTCACACGACCATTCAAGGGTAAGTCAACCGGTATGACCGGTGAGTGGGCTCATAAGGCCCATCTTTTAAGGTCCAAGACTCTGTAATCCATGAACCAAGAAGGATCTAGAACTTGGGCATACTAAGCCCACAACTCATAAGGCCTTGAGGCCCAAAAGAGTTTCGACCTCAAAGAGTTTTGAGGTCTAATTCGACTTCATTCCTAGTCGAAGATTATAAGGCCTTGAGGCCCAAAAAAGTTTCGACCTCAAAGAGTTTTGAGGTCTAATTCGACTTCATTCCTAGTCGAAGATTATAAGGCCTTGAGGCCCAAAAGAGTTTCGACCTCAAAGAGTTTTAAGGTCTAATTCGACTTCATTCCTAGTCAAAGATTATAAGGCCTTGAGGCCCAAAAGAGTTTCGACCTCAAAGAGTTTTGAGGTCTAATTCGACTTCATTCCTAGTCGAAGATTATAAGGCCTTGAGGCCCAAAAAAGTTTCGACCTCAAAGAGTTTTGAGGTCTAATTCGACTTCATTCCTAGTCGAAGATTATAAGGCCTTGAGGCCCAAAAGAGATTCGACCTCAAAGAGTTTTGAGGTCTAATTCGACTTCATTCCTAGTCGAAGATTATAAGGCCTTGAGGCCCAAAAAAGTTTCGACCTCAAAGAGTTTTGAGGTCTAATTCGACTTCATTCATAGTCGAAGATTATAAGGCCTTGAGGCCCAAAAGAGTTTCGACCTCAAAGAGTTTTGAGGTCTAATTCGACTTCATTCCTAGTCGAAGATTATAAGGCCTTGAGGCCCAAAAGAGTTTCGACCTCAAAGAGTTTTGAGGTCTAATTCGACTTCATTCCTAGTCGAAGATTATAAGGCCTTGAGGCCCAAAAAAGTTTCGACCTCAAAGAGTTTTGAGGTCTAATTCGACTTCATTCCTAGTCGAAGATTATAAGGCCTTGAGGCCCAAAAGAGTTTCGACCTCAAAGAGTTTTGAGGTCTAATTCGACTTCATTCCTAGTCGAAGATTATAAGGCCTTGAGGCCCAAAAGAGATTCGACCTCAAAGAGTTTTGAGGTCTAATTCGACTTCATTCCTAGTCGAAGATTATAAGGCCTTGAGGCCCAAAAAAGTTTCGACCTCAAAGAGTTTTGAGGTCTAATTCGACTTCATTCCTAGTCGAAGATTATAAGGCCTTGAGGCCCAAAAGAGATTCGACCTCAAAGAGTTTTGAGGTCTAATTCGACTTCATTCCTAGTCGAAGATTATAAGGCCTTGAGGCCCAAAAAAGTTTCGACCTCAAAGAGTTTTGAGGTCTAATTCGACTTCATTCCTAGTCGAAGATTATAAGGCCTTGAGGCCCAAAAGAGTTTCGACCTCAAAGAGTTTTGAGGTCTAATTCGACTTCATTCCTAGTCGAAGATTATAAGGCCTTGAGGCCCAAAAGAGTTTCGACCTCAAAGAGTTTTGAGGTCTAATTCGACTTCATTCCTAGTCGAAGATTATAAGGCCTTGAGGCCCAAAAAAGTTTCGACCTCAAAGAGTTTTGAGGTCTAATTCGACTTCATTCCTAGTCGAAGATTATAAGGCCTTGAGGCCCAAAAGAGTTTCGACCTCAAAGAGTTTTGAGGTCTAATTCGACTTCATTCCTAGTCGAAGAATATAAAGCCTTGAGGCCCTAAAGTGTTTCGACCTCAAAGGATTTTCGGGTCTAATTCGACCTCAATCGAGGTCGAAATCGAACCTAGTCTCATTTTAGACCAAGCAGCCATGGAGGCTTATTCGATCTCAATCGAGATCGAAAGCGGCACCCTTATTTGTTTCGACCTCAAGGAATTTTGGGGCCTAATTCGACTTCAATCGAGGTCGAAAACGACCTCAAGTCTCGCTTTTAACATCAAATAGCCAAGAAGGCCCATTCGACCTTAAATCACATGATCGACCTCAATCGAGGTCGAAATCGACCTCATGCTCGTGTTTCGACCTCAAAGGATTTTCAAGTCTAATTCGACCTCAATCGAAGTCGAATTCGACCTCAAATCACATAATCGACCTCAATGAAATTTTGCTGGTATATTCGACTTCAATCGAAATCGAGTTCGACTTCAAATACCTCCTATCGACCAGGAGGCACAATTTATTCGACTTTGATCCAAGTCGAATTCGAGCTCGATTCCATGAATCGACCTAAAGTATAATTTGAGGTCATTTTCGACCTCAATCTAGGTCGAAGGGGTCAAAATGACAGAAGCCCAAATCGACCTCAAATCCCATCGACTTGGAGGGGGAATTGAGGTCGAAATCGACCTCATTCGAGGTCGAGATAGTTTGGATCTTAAAAATTCTCATTTTTCTATAAGTTTGTTAAAAATGATATCCTTGGGGGACCAATTTATATGATGATGATTCTTTAGAAGAATTAACAATACAAGGCCTGAGCCCAGATAATAAGGTTGACTAAAATAAGTCAAAAGCCCGGTAAGGCACTTAAAACCTTTTGTGAAACTTTTACGAAAACTCATGAAGTTTTCTCAAAAGCTGGGGGGCAAATGATATGGGTAAAAATAGCCTTGAAAAAGTAATAAATACAACATTTATTAGACCTGATATGGTCCAAAAGCTTGGGCCCCAGAAACGAACTAGGAAAATAAATCATAGGATCAACTGGATTTGCAAGTCCGGCCCACAAAGCTCTGTTAGAGTCATAGGCCCATTAAGCCTTTGCCATTAATTAATTTCGTAATTAATTAATAAAAGCTCAGTAGAGGCCCAAGAAGCCTATTGAAGGCCCAAATCCTAGAAATATCTAGCAGCCCAAACAGGGGAAAAGACCCACGAGGCCCTTCATCTATGGATATCCTATTACAAGGATAAGACTACACCTATCAGAGTCTAACAAGAACTCTCAGTCCTAAGAGGTTGCAACAACCTCATATCACTAGGAGACTTGGCCCCCAAGTCTCCTAACTCTAGTTTGATTCCAAGGCCCTCATGTGCCTATATAAAGGGCCTAACCCCTCAACATTAGAACTACGTTTTTGGCTTGATTCTCATACGAACTGAGATACGTAGGCAGTTAACGAGGACCCGAGTTAGTCACGAAACGTTAGTGCAGCCATTAAAGCTCGAACCTCTCCCAAACCCTAGCATTAATTACGTATTAAAGACACCTCGTTTTTGATCCGTAACAGTCAGCCTCTCAAATACTACAAGGACTCGAACCCTCAGCTTAAACAATAATTTAATTCCGCATATTCTGAGATAAATTATAAATTGTTGTGAGTATCGCATTCAACCCCCCCTTCTACGATACTTCCGGGACCCAACAATTGGCATCAGAGCAAGCTGATTGATATACAAATCAAGATCCGCAGTCCAGTGAAGCTCAGGGTACCGAAGCTGTTTGAACTCTGAATGTCTAGAGACCTTGTTAAATAAATTTAGTTTATAAATTTAAATTTAGATAAATTTCTTTTATAAATTTTATTTAAAATAAATTTATTTTATGAATTTAATTTAAATGAGGTTATTTTTTAAACTTGAAAAAGTTTATTTTTATAAACTTAATTTAAATAAATTTATTTTATAAATTTAAATTAAATAAATTTATTCTTTAAATTTAAATAGATTTACTTTTATAATTTAAATTTGTTTAAACAATTTTATTTTATAAATTTAAATTTAAATAAATTTATTTCGTAAATTTAATTTAAATGAGTTTCTAATTTAAACTTGAAAAAGTTTATTTTATAAACTTAATTTAAATAAGTTTATTTTATAAATTTAAATTAAATAAATTTATTATTTAAATTTAAATAGATTTATTTTTATAATTTAAATTTGTTTAAATAATTTTATTTTATAAATTTCAATTTAGATAAATTTATTTTATAAATTTTATTTAAAATAAATTTATTTTGTGAATTTAATTTAAATGAGTTTATTATTTAAACTTGAGAAAAGTTTAGTTTATAAACTTAATTTAAATAAGTTTATTTTATAAATTTAAATTAAATAAATTTATTCTCTAAATTTAAATAGATTTACTTTTATTATTTAAATTTGTTTAAATAAATTTATTTTATGAATTGAAATTTAGATAAATTTATTTTATAAATTTTATTTAAATAAATTTATTTTATAAATTTATTTTAAATTAGTTTATTATTTAAACTTGAAAAGGTTTATTTTATAAATTTAATTTAAATAAATTTATTTATAAATTTAATTTAAGTAAATTTATTAGTTAAATTTATATAGATTTAATTTATAATCTAAAGATATTAAATCTTGGTCCATTTTTCAAAAAGGATGTGTAGTTGGAAAATTCTCCGGTTTGGCTCAGAATTAAATCGCAGAGCATATGACCTCGTTTCGAGGAAAGTGGTCATTTCGTATTAGTAGGTTTATTCCGGAGCATTTGGATTTTATTGTGGATGCTAAGATCGTTTATGTTATAGTTCCACGAACTACTCAAATGTAAAGAAAGGATAGATTTATTAGTGGGGAACTCTGAAGATTTTTTTTCTGACTCTAATGATCATTCTAGTTTTTGTACTTGTACAAAACGGATTTAAGAATCGTTAGAGG
Organism: Oenanthe sinensis; assembly: GCA_028671895.1. NCBI lineage: Eukaryota > Viridiplantae > Streptophyta > Magnoliopsida > Apiales > Apiaceae > Oenanthe > Oenanthe sinensis. The sequence goes on along the minus strand of CM053799.1, from coordinate 26,350,959 downwards.
TCACAACTGAAGAAACAGATGAGGCTAAAAGTAGCAAGACAAGATCAGGGTTGTGTTACACTATTCAAGAAGCTCCTAAGCATTCAAATGAAAGTCTATTCTGAATTTTTGAAGTTTGACATCTTGTTAGAGTCATATTCAGATATTGATGATGAAACTGAGGTTGCAGAAGGAATCAATGTTAATAATGATGATTCAGATCCTAGAAGTGGAAATGGTAGTAAATCTACACAACTCGTGGACTTTAACAGAATCCACTCAACAAGATGAAAGATCTTCAACACTTCCTAGCAGCAACTCAGGGGGAGCAAATAAAAGAAGGATCTACTAGTCATACTCAACACAATGAAGATTAAAGGAATACATTAAGAATATATCTGCCGAGACAAAGGGTTTGAAGTCAAAGTCATTCCTGGAGTTTAGTTCTTAGTGATCCGGATACTAGAGTAAAGACTAGAAGTGCTATGCAAAGTAAATGGTTATTCTTCGGGAAAGAACAATTGTTAAACAGTTGGTATCCTAAAGAAGATTGAAGAAGCACTGATTGATCCAGATTGGGTGATTGCAATGCAAGATGATCTCAATCAGTTCGAAGGCAGAATTTACTGAATCTAGAACCCAGACCACAAGACAAAGTTGTAATTGGTACTCTAAGGGTTTTCAAAGACTGGATGATATTTGGCATCGTTATGAGGGGCAAAGCCAAACTGGTTGCTACATGTTACTATCAAGCAGAAGGTATCGACGATGATGGAAACATAATCTTCGGGACTTTCAAGATCTAACTACAAGCACCAGAGACGAGACTTGATACTATTAGAGCTGAACAAGTTGATGTACAACATTTCCTGAACTTTGAAGTTATATATCCACCGGAATTTGTATATCATTCTCTTCACAAGCTGTCTATGACAGAGGTAAGAGATCAAGTAATCGTCAAGGACATAGTATGACACTCTAACTGATAATTACTTGAAAATGATTTTATTAAGATTGTTATACATACACATCTCTCTAGAATACAAGGCACACACACAATTTAATATTAGTGCAAGTATACCATGATTATATTATATGTGGGTCTACTAACGTAAATTTGGCAAGAGATTTTTTGCTAAGTTAATGCAGAATAGGTAAAAGTTGAGCATGTTGGAAGAGTTGCGATTCTTTTTGGATTATAAGTAATTCAAAAGAATGATGGCAATTAAAGTAAGTCAAGGATCTTTTGAAGATGCGTAATTTAGAAGATTCCAGACCTGCCAAGACTTCTTGCCAACAAACCACTAAGCTTGATCAGGACAAATCAGGTATATAACTGAAGTGACAAGCTACAGAGGTATGATCAGCTCATTACTTATTCAAGTGCATAAAGACCATATATTTTATTCTCATTATACATATGTGCAAGTTTCCACGTGGATACTAGAGAATCTTATCTTGTAGCTAAGATATGAATTGTTAAATATCTTAAGGGATTACCAATTCTAAAAATCAAGTACCCTAAAGATACTAGGTTTAAGCTAATTGGCTATATAGATATAGATAATGCAGGTTATAAGAAAGACAGGGAGGTAATTACTAGAAGCTGTCAACTCCAACAACTCTGCTGGATAATCTCTACACCACTCACAGAACAAGCGCATGGACATCAGATATCATTTATTTCGAGAGTAGTCCTTAGTAGAATAACTTGCAGATATTTGCTAAACAGCTTGATAAATTCATTTTGTCTAAGTTGGTTAGTAAAGTTGAGATGTTATTAATGTGCATATTTGTTGGAAATCTCATCTGCAAAGAATTCTTAAATGAGTTCACAAGTATTAAATCGTCCATATTTAAAGGACTTGTGAATTTATTTGAAATCCAGTACCTCGTGCTTATTGCTATTACTTTAATTATCATGTTTACAATGTTATATGCATATGTGGTAATTAGGTGTTCTAGCATAAGTTTGTATATTATCTTAATTGATTTAAATTATGATGTTAGACAATTCAATGTCATATCAGTCTCATGATTTAAATAAATTAAAATAATATGCAGCACAATTAGTTGTATGATAAATATTTGATGAGTATTAGTCAATGATGTCTTGCTTAATTGCTCTGATATTTTTCTCTGATATTTTTAAATATTTTGTTACAAATAATTGTGACACTTTTAATATTAGTGAAATTATTTAGAATTACTGATCTAAGTAATCAATGCATATTTCAAAAACACTAATATTGAAAATGGGAAGTATTTTATATATTTGTGTATAAAATTCTCAATATTTTATATACTTAGAAATATTTCCTAAATTTTATTTTTTGTACAGTTTTATTTTATTAGCATCCATACTGTAAATATAATTTTTATAAATTCCTTAAAAGAGTTGAATTTCTTCTTTGGTATAAATTCCCGCGTTTTATTATGGGAAGTTTGTCTTATAGGAAATTCATAAAGGATAGAAACTTTCTTCTCAGATACAACTTTCTCGCGTTTTATTAAGGGATATGTATCTTAAAGAAAATTTTGTATCATGCTCTTAAATGATAAATTTTTGTTTTTTTTCAATTGGTACATATTGTTTTTGTTTTCAAACTTTTAGTATCATTATATATATATATGTGTGTGTGTGTGTGTGTGTAAGTTTATTTTTATTTTTTTCAACAATTGGCATTTTTTTTGTTATTTTTATTTCATTTTATTTTTAAAAAAATTTATTTTTGTCAACGAGAAATTGTTCTAAGAATCATAAGTATTAAATGTCAATATTTAAAGGACTTGTGAATTTCTTTACATCTACTTTCTCGAGCTTACATATATCACTGATAATTGTTATAAGTATAATTGTCATATGCTTGAGTAACAATTATTAGATATAATGTATAAAGTTAAATGCTAATTCTCATTACTATGATTATTTAGTATTTAGCAAGAGTATTTTATCTTATTAAAATTATGATTTGAAGCAATTAAATGTTTATTAGTTTCATAATTTTAATATGATGAGATATTAGGAGTATAATTACTTGCTTTTTGAAATTATTATTAATTATCATGTTTTGATAATTTGTTATTGTTTCATTGCAATTAATTATTATTTTTGTTGTTAGTGATAATATATATGTATTGTTTATCTGAAAATCACTAATAATAAAATTAAATCTGTGTTCTAAATCACAAACTTTTCAACATACTTTTATTGTCAAAATTTTTCCGAGGAGTTTTTGATTTAATACTTGCCGAACAAGAGCAATCGACTCGAGGTAAAGCAGGTAATCTCGATCTTGATATATTCTCTAATCAATTGATATAAAAATATTACAATTGATATATTGAGCCCTCAGTGGCTATAGGACAAGATCAAAAGATTGAAAACATACAATCTCTAACACAGATCATAGAACCACAAACACTCAAACAGATACAACTTCATCTACTAAACCCCTAAAAAAAGAAAAGTTTCATCAACTAAAGAGGGTGAGAGAGTAAGTGCCTCTAGTGCACTAGAAAATAGAAGTATCTATGAGTGTTCCAGCAGCTCTGCCTCTAGTCAGAATGTGAAATTGAAACCAAGGCAACTGCTAACTAATTTATATCCTCCCAAAAGGGTATAGATTTGCAAATGGCAAAACTGTTACTAGGTTCATTTTCTCAACAGAGTGAGTCTATTGAATTCGGCCTGTCAGCCAAGGCCATTTGTAAAGAGTCAACTTCATCTAGACACTCTCAAACACTGCAAACCATAAATGTAATATTCAAATGCACTGTAAGGATTGTCACAAACTAAGGATGAATTGACGGAAGCAATTATTCTAAACTTCCATATCAAGGAAGGAAGGATGTTTGATGATTCTGACTGAATCAACATGCCTTCACAGGCGTCAGGAGGAAACTTGGATCATGTGCTACATTATAGATCCTTGTCTCCCTCCCCAGATGGAACATATCTGGATTCCTAACGGAATAGATCATCTTAGATGATCAGCAACTCACTGAATCTATTCCTGAAGCAATTCAGTTTTCAAAGTCAAATGTTTTTATAGATTCAATTGAGGACGGGGATTTACGAAACCCCATTGCACCACCAGTGACCTCTCTTGAAGGGGCTATGGTGATCTTTCTTGCAGGTACAAAAGACTGTGTCATCCGTACTAAGAGAGAAATAGTGTTGTGAGAAGAGTGTGAAACACAAGTGAGAAAGAGTGAAAATATATATTCTATGAGTGAAACACTTAGAGAGTATATGAGTGAAACACTTGTGAGGAACACAAAGTAAAATCACACACTAGCACTTACCAAATCCCATTCCCAATTCTCTGTCACAGTTTTCTAATGTTACTCAACTAAGGGGGAGGAAATTTCTTCTGAAGAGGATTACTCAACTAAGGGGGAGAAGTGTATGTCCAAAGGGGAGAAGTGTTAAACAAAGATCCAAAGGGGAGAATTGTTGAACAAAGACTAGATTTTTACCAGAAGAGGATTACTCTATAGAAGAGGATTACTCACTAGAAGAGGATTACTCATTGTTGAACAAGATCCAAATAGGGGGAGAATTGTTGAACAAGAAAAGGGGGTATATAACAACATGCTTGGATTGGACAGAACTAATGATTATTTATTAATTCTTTTATTCCATTTGATTTTAGAAGATTCTTGTATATAGGATTAACCGGATTTTCTAAAATGCATAACATGTCATAGTTTGCATTTTTTATATCTGCGATGGTTTAATGCTGTATGTATGCCATGTCTGTTGTTACTTCTTTTAAAATGGTTGGATAATTCGCGTAAGGGGAGAATGAATTCACCTTGGGAGAGAAGTGAAGACAGAAGTTGGAGAAACAGAGGAGAAATGGTAAGAAGAGAACGAGACTTCATCCCTGCCATCCTAAGGGGGAGTAGTGATGAGTCTGAGAAGTGAAGATGATTTAACTTGAAGATTTATCTTTCATCTTTCATTTCTAGTTCACTCAAGAAATCTGGAAATGCAGAATCTGATCCAGAGAAACCAGCCACTGAAGATGTACCAATGACACCTAGTCACAAAAGTTAAACTCTAGAAGAAGGTGAAGTTGATACTTCTGAAGCTGGTAATGATAGGTAAGTCAAGATAAAACTTTGTTAAATATGTTCAGTCTAGAGGAACATCTATCTTATATTTATCTTTCACAATTGAAATCTCGAAATGTATTATATGATCCAGAAAACAATTTATTATTTACAGTTCTTAAATGTCGTATTATTTTTCTTAGTTGTTAGTTGAGTTATCCTCTAGGAATTTGTGTGTTAAATGTTTAACAACAAATAGGGGGAGATTGAAAGTCATATTACTAGTCCTATTTGTAATAAGTAGATGACAACTCAACTCAGTTAAGAAAGCAAAGTAAATAATAAATATTGAATATAGAGGAAGAACAAAAAGAAGCCAAGACATGACAAGACAAGACACAAAGACCACTACAGAAGAAATGAGGATCAACATTGTAGTTAGTCATCCGTGAACCAGACCAGTGCACAGGGTGTCAACAATGTCAGTGAAGATTCGTCATCAAAAAGTTCAAGTGGTTAGACAGAAGACATAGCAAAGGCGGAAAGATTTCGGAGCTAACAAAAAGGTTATACAAGTCGAGATAGTATTTTAATTCTACTATCAAATGTTAATTAATTATTTAATTTATTTAATTAAATTAATTCAAGCTGAATTCAATTTAATTTATAAATTATTAAATTAAATTAAGTAGAATTAATTTATTATAAAAGATATGACTTGGTATGACTTTTAATAAAGTCTAAAAGAATTTATTAAAAGTCATACCGAAATTCTGTTTAAATAAGTCATACCGAATGCAAACAGAGAAGTTATACCGAGCTTGTTAAAAAAGTCATACCGAGAATCTGAAGAAAAAGTCATACCGAGCTATTCTATTGAAAAGTCATACCGACCAAGCTGATGAATAAGTCATACCGAAGCTGCTATTAAAAGTCATACCGAGCAGAGAATTCAAAAGTCATACCGAGAATATTCAAGAAGCTTTTCAGTAAGTCATACCGATTTTTCTGAAGAAAAGGTCATGCTGGAGTTGAAGATTAAAAGGTCATACCAATTTTTCTGAAGAAAAGGTCATGCTGAATTGATTTTATTTAATTAAATTAAGTCATACCGATTTATTTAATTAAATAAAATCCGAATATGACTTTAAAAAGGTCATACCGAACTTTCAGTAAGTCATACCGAATTTCTGAAAGTCATACCGACCAAAATAAGTCATGCCCAACGTTTTGATAAGTCATACAAGGCTTAATTTCAATAAATTAAGTCATAGTCAAAAAGGTCATACAAGCTTAGAATTTCCTCTATAAATATTAGGCTTTGGCTTCATTATTCGTACTTATAAATTCAGCAATTTGTCTGCAACGTTATATTCACAGACTTTCTGTGCTAGTTTGGTTTTAATTCCGTAAGTAGAACAATTCATGTCAAATTTGTTCTAGGAATTAAAGTTTATTCTACCGAATGTTGTAACACCCTTTCAAGTTTAATATACATATTTAACTTGAATCTTGTTTACTTACTTGCTAATTTTATATATCTTAAATGTTTAATCCTAAAAATAGAAAGCTAGTAAGTCAGCTTCTCAAATACTACAAGGACTCGAACCCTCAGCTTAAACAATAATTTAATTCCGTAAATTCTGAGAAGAATTTTAAATTGTTGTGAGTATCGCATTCAACGCCCCCTTTTACGATACTTCCGGGACCCAATAATAAGAATGAGGGAGTCAATGCCTTGATTGCATTTTATAAGGTTGGTGATGTGAGTGAACCAACAGCTCTGTCTCTAGAAAGGTGATTCAAATATATAAACTGAGACAACTGTTAGCTTATCTGTGTTCTCTCAAAAGGATACAGACTTGGAAAAGGCAAAACTGTTACTAGGTTCATTCTCTCAACATAGTGAATCTATTGAATTCAGCCTGTCAGCCAAGGCCACTTGTAAAGATTCAATTTCATCTGACATTTCTTTTACCTCAAATAAATTGTCTTATTTTTAAAGGACCGACAACTGGTATCCAAAGAGGAACCAACAATTGGGACTGAGAGGGAGCAACAAGAGTGTCGTTGTAAGGATGAATTGACGGAAACAATTTTTCTAAACTTCCATATCAAGAAAGGAAGAATAATTGATGATTCTGACTGAATCAACATGCTTTCACAGGCATCAGGAGGAAACTTGGATCATGTGCTACATTTTAGATCCTTGTCTCCCTCCCCAGATGGAACATATCTGGATTCCTAACGGAATAGATTATCTTAGATGATCAGCAACTCACTGAATCTATTCCTGAAGCAATTCAGTTTTTAAAAGTCAAATATTTTTTATAGATTCAATTGAGGACGGAGATTTACGAAATCCCATTGCACCATCAGTGACCTCTCTTGAAGGGGCTATGGTGATCTTTCTTGCAGGTACAAAAGACTGTGACATCCGTACTGAGAGAGATATAGTGTTGTGAGGACAGAGTGAAACACAAGTAATGACGAGTGAAAATATATATTCTATGAGTGAAACACTTAGAGAATATATGAGCGAAACACTTTTGAGGAACATAAAGTAAAATCATACACTAATACAGTTACCAAATCCTATTCCCAATTTCCTGTTACAGTTTTCAACTGTTACTCAACTAAGGGAGAGAAAATTTCAAATGAAGAGGATTACTCAACTAAGGGGGAGAAGTATAATATTCGAAGTGTTCAACTAAGGGGGAGAAATGTTGAACAAGATCCAAAGGGGAGAATTGTTGAACATAATCTTTTACCATAAGAGGATTTCAGAAGAGGGTTACTCAATTATTGAACATAAGTTGGGTTATTCACGAAAGGAGAAATTGAATCTACCTTGGGTGAGAAGTGAAGATAGAAGTTGGAGAATCTTAGGAAAAGTTGTAAGAAAAGAAATGAAGATAATACTACTTGTATAATATGTTCAGTACTAAAGGAACAAACATCTTTCATTTCAGTTACTCAAGAAATCTGAAATGTATTATATGATCCAGAGAATAATTTATTTACTTATAGTTCTTAAATGTCATATTATTTTCTTAGTTGTTAGTTGAGTTATCCTCTAGGAATTTGTGTGTTAAATGTTTAACAACAAATAGAGGGAGATTGAAAGGCATATGACTAGGCCTATTTGTAATAAATAGATGACAACTCAACTCTTGTAAAAAAATAAAGTAAGTAATAAATACTGAAGAAGGAATCAAGACGAAGAATGTCAACTAGACACAAAGAATCAACTTGTCAGAAGAATTTTAATGAAGTTGCTACTCTACACCGGAAGAAGTTCATTAACTTGTTCAAGCGTCGGAGAAAAATAGAGAATCAGTTATTCAGAAGAGTTCAGAAGATACAGAAGATTCTAAGTGCCTACTACAAAGAGATTCCAGAAGAAGAACACAAAGGAGGAAATACAGTAAAGCTAAAGAAGGACAGAAGACCGCAACTTAAAGTTAAAGGTGGAGAATATTTATTATAGTATGGCACAAATGAACTAGACAGTACATTTGTGTGTCAACTAAAATAATAAATATTCATCATCTAGCTCAAGTGGTTTTATGACAAAAGACACAACGAAAACTGAAAGATTTCAAGACTGACAACACGGTTATGGAAGTACATATAGTATTTTAATTCTACTATTAAAAGATATTTGATTATTTAATTTATATAATTAAATTAATTCAAGTTAAATTTAATTTAATTTAGAAATTATTTAATTAAATAAAGTAGAATTAATTTATTATAAAAGATATGACTTAATATGACTTTTAATATAATTCAAAAGACTACTAAAAAAGTCATACCGAATTAGATTAATAAAAGTCATACCGACTGATAAACAGAAAGTCATACCGATTTTCTGATGAAAAAGTCATACCGAATTTCTGTTAATAAAAAGTCATACCGAGATGATTAATAGAAAGTCATACCGAAGTAGAAGAAGAAAGTCATATCGATTTTCTGACCAAAAAGGTTATACTGAAGTTCAAACAGAAAAGTCATACCGAGCAGTTTTGATAAAGGTCATACAGAACTGATTTTTTATTATATTAAAAAGTCATATCAATTTTTTAATTAATAAAGAAAAAAGTCATACCGAATTTCTGTTGAACAAAAGGTCATACCAAATGATTTTTTTATTATATTAAAAAGTAATACCGATTTTTTAAATAATAAAAAAAAGTCATACCGACCATTCAGAAGTCATACCCATCTTTTTAAAAGTCATACGAGTGTTAAAAAATGTCATACTAACTTTAAATAAAGTCTGTAAAATGTCCTGTACTAGAAAGTCATACCAGCTTTCTTCCTCTATAAATATGAGGAGTAGTCTTCATTATTTGTATTGATCATTGAATCGAAAACAGTTCAAATTCAGAAATTTGTCTGCATTGTAATATTCACAGATTTCTGTGCTTGATGGAATATAATTGTTAAACCTGAACAGTTCATGTCAAATTCGTTCTAGAACATTTTATCAATTATATAACAGTTTTCTAAATATTAATCTTGTAATACGTTTCAAATTAAAAATTATATTTTCTACTTGAATAATATTTCATCACAATTAATATTTTGCGAGAAATTAAAATAATATTTTAAATCCAATTATTCTGCGATTAATTAGATATTGTATTCAACTCCCCTTCTAAAATATCAGGGACCAACAACCAACTTGAATAGTGGAATCAGGAGCTTCCCAATGTCAATCTTGTAGTTGTGCACTATTGAATGCACCTCCTTCCTGATGTAAGCTGGGACCTCATTCCAGCCACTGGTTTTGCTTGACATTGCTCGTGTGACAGCATCCAACATCATGCTCCATTCCTTCACCAGATATTTTCTATCCATTCCACCAGATGGATACCAGTCATCAGGGTTGGGGCTTGTCCTGCGTCCAGTGTACCCAATCATCTTGAAAAACTTCGCAAGTTGAACATCACTTATAGGCTCCTGAAAAAATGAACCTTCACCAGCTTCCACATGGAGAGTAGCATGGACATGAGTGGAATCAATGGTGTAAGAAGTACCATTGATCTCAAACTTGATGGATATTGAGTCTTGCTCCCCCTCGCAAGGTGCAGAGGTCCACAACTGTGACAACCTTGAGATTTCCAGCATTGGACTATTGTTGAGAGCATATGACAGGTACGAGTTGTTCATGAAGCTAACAAAAGGTTTGAAGGCTTCACGAACTTCACCCACAGAAGCCATTGTGGTGAAGTTGGTTTGGGTAAGAATACAAATGATTTGAGGTCCAGACATGGTTAAGAGATTGGAGGTTTAGAAATATGGAGCAGTTTAGAGAAGAAGTTGTAGAGAAAATAGTGGGTTTTTAGGGCTTTTAAATTTGGAGAGTTTAAAGAGAAGTAAAGAGAGAGAGAGAGAGATTTTAACTGTTTATATATATATGATGTGAAAAAGTAGTTGTCAAGGCTGAATTTTAATCGATTGATTTGACAGTTGTATCTATTAATTCATTCGCTTCTTGACAGTAACTTCTGCGCTAGAAATCACGAACATCTTGACAGTAACATTAGCGGTTAGAGAATATATCAAATAAAAGAATAACCCTAATATTAACCGTTGACAGTATGTTATGCGGGGATTTTAGAAAACTATGCTATCAATGCATACTGACAGTAAGTTATTGACATTAAGTTTCAGTCCCGCATATTATACTGTCAAGACTCCTTCAAGTGGTTGACAGTAACTTATCACAATATGACAGCATCGATAAGATATACTGTTAAGACACTGTTAACAATATGTTATGCGGGGATTTTAGAAAACTATACTGTCAATGAATACCGATAGTAATTTATTGATAGTAAGTTTCAGTCCCGCATACTATGCTGTCAAAACTTCTCAAACGATCGACAGTAACTTATTTGTATATGACAGTATGGATAAAACATACTGTCAAGAAACTTGACATTACTTTTTATTAACCTCATATGAAATAAGTTACCTAAAAATAAATTAGTTAACCTCTCAGTAAAATATCATCATGTGTATCCACTGTGATAAAAATCAAAACACCTCAAGAGGCCATTAATTCACAGTGAATTTTAGTTAACTAAATTTTTGATCAAATAAACAGAATTACATTAACAGGATAAATTTAACATACCCAATTCACTCACTAGCCTGTTGAATGTCTTTTCATCCAATGGTTTGGTGAAAATAACTGCAAGTTGTTTCTCTGTGGGCATATAGATCAGCTTGATTGTGCCTTACTCCACATGAGTCTAATGAAGTCATATCTGATGTCAATGTGCTTAGTCTTGGAATGTTGAACAGGGTGTTCAGAAATGGCTATTACACTAGTATTGTCACAGAAAATAGGAATTCCTTGCAGAGTTAACCAATAGTCCAGTAGCTGGTTCCTCATCCAAAGTAACTGAGCACAGCAACTACCAGCTGCAATGCTACTTCTTGCTAAACCATGAAACCAATCTTTCTCCCAAAAATTGATAGCTTCCTATTGTACTTTTCCTGTCAATTCTACATCCAGCATAGATTGAGTCTGAGTAGCCAACCAAGTAAAAACCAGATTCTTTAGGATACCAAAGGCCTAAATCTTGAGTGCCTTTCAAGTATCTAAAGATTCTTTTAACTGCCATCAAATGTGACTCTTTTGGATCAGACTGAAACCTTGCACACAGACATGTAGCAAACATGATATCAAGCCTACTAGCAGTTAGATAGAGGAGAGAGCCAATCATTCCTCTATACATCTTATTGTCCACCTTCTTTCTTTTTGAGTCCTTGTCTAGTTGAGTTGCTGTTGAGATTGAAGTCTTTGCAGGTGATGAGTCCTTCATATCAAATCTCTTCAAAAGATCTTTGACATATTTAGATTGGCAAATGAATATTCCATCTTTCTTTTGATAGACCTGAAGTCCAAGAAAGAATATTAATTCACCCATCATACTCATCTCATATTTGTTCTGCATTAACACAGAGAATTCTTTGCACAGTCCTTCATTTGTTGAGCCAAAGATGATGTCATCAACATATACTTGGACTAGAATGATATCATTTCCATGCTTTTTGTAGAAAAGAGTTTTATCCACAATTCCTCCTATAAAGTTGTAGACCATACAATGCCTTGAGCAGTCTGTACACAAAGTTCTTCATTTTTGGATCTTCAAAGTCTGGGGGCTGTTCAACATACACTTCTTCTTCTAGGTCTCTATTAAGGAAAACACTCTTAACATCCATTTGAAAAACCTTGAAGTTGTTAAATGCAGCAAAAGCCAAAAAGATTCTTATTGCCTAAAGTCTGGCAACATAAGCAAATGTTTCTTCATAATCAATCCCTTCCTGTTGACAGTAACCTTTTGCTACCAGCCTTGCTTTGTTTCTTGTGACAGTACCACAATCATCCATCTTATTCCTATAAACCCATTTGGTGCCTATTACTGATTTGTTATTTGGTCTAGGCACAAATTCCCAAACACAACTTCTTTCAAATTGATTAAGCTCTTCTTGCATGGCATTAATCCAATCTGGATCAGACACTACTTCTTTTAGAGTTTTGGGTTCAGTTTGAGAAAGGAAACAAGAGTACATGCATTCATTGGCAACATTTATTCTTGTTTTGACTCTAGTTCCTGGATCACCTGTTAGGTCCAAATGTGTTGTAGAGGGGGGGTGAATTCAACTTTTTCGATTTAAGGAATATGAGAAGCAATAAATACTATATAACAAATCAACACAAGGATTCAAGGAATATATATCTTATATATAACTTGAAAAAGGTTGCTACATCATTCATTACAATAGTACAACAGAAGTAAAGAGAGAGAGAGGAGTAAATGATACTAAGCTCTATGAATATACTCCCTCTCTATTACAAGTATTTCTCTCAATATTTCTCTACATTATGTTCTTCTCATAACGTTACACAAGTACTTCTATTTATGCTACTTTGTAATCTATGACTTGTAGACTTCAAGAGATAAGATATGAGTGGCCCAATGAAGTCCACGTAAATCTTATCTCGTCTTGAAAGCTTGGAAATCTGCCAACCAGATGATGCCATGTGTCCTGCTAAAACTGTCCTCCATGTAGAACTTCTACATAGGAATTTCTACTTAGCTCTATCTAGAACTTTTAAGTAGAAATTCTACATAGGAATTTCTACTTGGCTCTATCTCGAACTCTAACTAGAACATAGGAATTTCTACTTAGGAATTTCTACATAGGAAATTCGACTTAGGAATTTCGACATAGGAAATTCGACTTGACATAATTTCTACTTAGGAATTTCGAGATAGCTTCCTGCCTGAGTACTTAGAAAATATTTTCACCTCCAGAATTTCTACATAGAAAATTCGACTTAGCTTCCTGCCTTGAGTACTTAGAAAATATTTTCACCTCCAGAATTTCTACTTGGCTCTAAGTAGAAACTTATCTAGAATTTCTAGATACGAATTTCGACTTAGCTTCCCTTGTAAGTACTTAGAGAAATTCTGGACTTCAACTTGAAACTTCAATGCAACATCTTGAACTTCTGATTTCTTCATGTCTTCTATTTTCTTCAACAAGCTCTTGAACATGGATATCTACTACTGACATAAACTTGTTATCAATGTCCGGACACTTGATGCAATGGTCTGGTTCATAAGTGACTAGTCTTGATAGGGTTCTTGCTTCTGAATAGATTACCATGTTCAATTAGTAATGTGGCTTTCCAATAAATGCTTTCGAACATTGACTGTTAATAGACACTGTAACTTCACTGGAATCTTTTCTGGTACTTGGACAACATCTTCATTACTACAATCTTGAATACTTCATTCTCTGTTCTTAACTGATTGTCAGTGAGTATAACTTCAAGACTGTAGCTGTCTTCTTTAACCTTTGTCTTTACCCTGTCTTCAATTCTTCTAGATTCCTATGCTTCAAACACTGTCTATCTTCAATCAATGTTGTTGCACTGAAATCTTTTAGTGGCACTGCTATACTGAATCTTCAACACATCTGAAACCCTGAAAGTCTTTAACCATTATTCTTCACTGAGGCATGAACATATAAATGAACTTCTTTCAGTGACCTGTAGTAGACTTCAAAACTTCTTCTAATGTCTTGATTCATTGTATTTGCCTTGTCTTCATTTCTTGCTGATTTCTGTGTAGGCGTAGTATTATTTACTTGTCCTGTTCTAGTGTTGAGTGATCACGATTACTATTCATATAGCTTCGTCATTTCCAACAATCTCCCCCTATTTGATTGTTAAACTTTAGCAAACAAATCACATAGGGAGGATAACTCAACTAACAACTAGAAAAATTAATCGTCCGAGACTTAAAAATAATGCTACTGGTTTTTCTGGATCAGATAATGCATTTCCAGATTTCTTGTTTAACTGAAATGAAAGATGTTTGTTCCTCTGACGCTGAACTGATATTCAAATTTTATCATCTTCATTTCTGTCTGTTTGAGTTTTCTCTGCTTCAAAATCCTTCAAAGTTTGAGCTTAAAGAACTTATCATGAACAGAGCTTCATCAGAATCATTATTCCTGGGACATCTTTAATAGAACACAGAACATAGCTCAAATAATGTTCTCCCCCTAAGAATGTGATTCTCCTTCTTATTCTTTTTCTCCCTTTAGAAAATCAATGGAATAGTCATTTCTTCTCTGTTATTCCCACTTGGCTTAGGAATCCTCTTCTGACAACTCCTTTCAAGTATAGGATACAGCTTCTTGATTCTTCCATCTTCTGTTGTTTCCTCTCAGGATTAGAAGATAAGATTTTCTTTTTCCAGTCTAAAATCTCCCCCTAAGGACATTGACTTCTCCCAAGGATACGAACCCGTTTTTCTAATGATCTTCCCTTAATGATCCAAGATACGAACACCTTTAGGATACTTTTCCGAAGGATACGAAGATAAGACTTTATTAACTTCTCCTTTTTCTACTATAACTTCTCCCCCTTAGTTGAGGAATCCTCCAAAGGCCCATCTTGTGAATGGTTTGTCTTCCAAAGAAGGTTCTCGTCTGTCGTTGAACGGGAAAAAAAAATATAGTAACTTTTCTTCCAGAAGTAGCAAGTAGCAAAGGTAAGTGTTTGGCTTATGGTTTCCTCACTTCTACTACGTTCTGTTGGTGTTTACACTTTAGAATTGAGCATTGTAAGTGTTTCACTCTTTCTCTCCCTATCTCTCACTCAAGTGTATCTCTCCCTCACTTTCACTTAAGTGTTTCTCTCTCTCACTTTCACTCTGCATTTCAAATATAGCCTTCTGTACCTGCAAGTGAAATCCGTCAATTCATGCATATTCCCTACACCTGATTCATCAGAATGAACTGAATCACTATCAAGTGGAGAATTGCCTCGTAGAGGTGTTTTTGATCTATGATGATGCATAAGCACTGTCTCACACCAGACTCAATAGTAATTGCTAAATCACTGTCTAGTGGAGCCTCACCTCTTTGAGATGGGTTATCCCAAGATTTTAAAATCTTTTTGGGAATCCTGCCTTGTTCTATCAAGGAGTTGCCTCACACCTTTTCCGTAAACGGGAGGTGGACATTCCTTTTCAGGATCTGGAAATGTTCCTTCCAGGAGGGGCGACGTAGTAGACAATGTAATGAATGGCAAATTAGAGTCTACGTTTCCCTCGTAATCCAATGACGGGTGTTTGTAAAATGCCTATACCTCACACTGTGCACGCCTTGCAATGTGTCCCTAGTATATATCTATTTAGGCTTCACATCAGCGTGAATGCCGGTGGTGTGCTTGACTCATTACAAGATGCTCTGACTGACGAACGAATTTCAATGGATTCATCCTGTTGAGAGAATGATTCCAGAGACAGTTTTATTGCCTTTTCAGCTCTGCATCCTTTTGAGAAGATACAGATGAGCTTACAGATACCTCAGTCATATACTTCTTTACTTCGCTGGAGGTAGAGCTGTGGGTGCACTGCCGACTTCATCCTTATTTGCTGCATCAAGTGCAGTTTCTCCCTTATCAACCTCTCACTAACATGTGTTCCTTATATCTCCAAGGGTTAATATATGGAAGTGGATGAAATGAGTGTTTGCTATTAAGGCCTGGGTAAGAGATTGATGGGTTTTCAACCTCTTGGCCAGCTTCTGTAGCCACTGAGGGCTAAACGGATAAAATCAATTTAAATAAGATAAAAAGAATTAATCACTTTAACATTCCAAAACATATTTTTCATCTCAAGGAGAAAGAAAAATATAAGAAGGAATGGTAATGGATTGCATTAAAGCACTTTTAATAAAAGAGTTTTGTCAGATCAAAAAATTTATCATTTAAGAGCATGACACTAATAGAAATTTTCTTTAAGATACTTATCACATAATAAAATGCGGGAGTATTAGAGAAAAAATCTATCACTTATGAATTTCTTATAAGGCAAACTTCCCATAATAAAACGCGGGAATTTACATCAAAGAAGAAGTTCAACTCTCTTACCAAATTTTATCTCAATAAAATGACTCTTTTCCATTAAACCTAAGCACTGTATGTTTTGAAAACAGTTTTGCAAAACATCCTTATCAGATAGAAGACAATGATTTTCCGACTCATAATGCAATTATGATTTACATCATTTTCGTCTGCCTGATAATGTCCCCGACTTAAAATCAAAACATGACAATTGGGGTTGGATAGCTGCTTAACAATACAGTACTAGGCCTTCAAAGCAACAATCACTGTTTTGGTACTATAAATCAATGTGAAACATACATTGAAACAAGTATTAAAAACAAATCATTTTACAAGTGATTGGTACCTCGAAGTTAAAACAATTTTTCCAAATAAAATAGCAGTCACAAAGTTTTTACTACTTTAAAAAGAAAAATTAAGAGAGCAAAACGATTTTGAAAAATATAGCATTTAAAACCAATTTTTGAGAGAGAGAGGATAAACCTTTTGAGATTTAAAGAAAGATTATACTCAAGAAAAAATTAATTCTCACCCTAGGATTGGGAAAATAAAATAGGGCTGTGAATTAAATGATTTTCAAAAGAAGAAGTTTTGAAAAAGAATTTTAAGTTTTCTTATCTAGAACCGATAGAAATTGAATGTGTCTTTGAATAAAACATTTTGAAAAAGAAATAGACAATTTTTTTTTTTTAAATACATTCAGGGTCGTAAACCAGTCAAAGAAAGAAAACTAAATATATTAATACTAACGGCTTTTTCAAAAACCAATTTTTACTTAGAATAAAAACTAAGCAAATCCATTAGTATCAATAAATCACAATTATTTTGTAATAAAATATTATTCAATTATTACTGAGTAATAAAAGATAATAATTATACTACAAATAATTATGCTTCGAATTTATTTTAATTTATTTAAACCATGGAACAAATATTTCATTGAATTGTCTGAAAACATCATGATTTAAATAAATCAAAATAAATTAAATACTTATGCTATACTAAGCAATTGCCAATCACACGCATATTAATCAAATAAACTGGGCAATTATTCAGTATAACAATAAGCAAGAAACCCCTGGGGAAAACCTATCTCGAACTTTAAGTCGAAGTTCGAGATGAGTTTCGAGATGAGTCTATCTCGAACTTCAAGTTGAAATTCGAGATGAGTTTCGAGATGAGTCTATCTCGAACATCAAGTCGAAATTCGAGATGAGTTTCGAGTTGGCGTCTATCTCGAACTTCAAGTCGAAATTCGAGATGAATTTCGAGTTAGACTATATCTCGAACATCAAGTCGAAATTCGAGATGAGTTTCGAGTTAGCGTCTATCTCCAACTTCAAGTCGAAATTCGAGATGAATTTCGAGATGGCGTCTATCTCGAACTTCAAGTCGAAATTCGAGATGAGTTTCGAGTTAGCGGCTATCTCGAACTTCAAGTCGAAATTCGAGATGAGTTTCGAGTTAGACTCTATCTCGAACTTCAATTCAAAATTCGAGATGAATTTCGAGTTAGACTCTATCTCGAACTTCAAGTCGAAATTCGAGATGAGTTTCGAGATGGTGTCTATCTCGAACTTCAAGTCGAAATTCGAGATGAGTTTCGAGTTGAGTCCTATCTCGAACTTTTGTCCTGACTTAGAATTTTCAAAACTTCACTCCTGGAAGATCTATCTCGAACTTCAAGTCGAAATTCGAGATGAGTTTCGAGATAAATCCTATCTCGAAATTTTGAAGGTATTTAGTAAAATTTGGCAGTTTTTCAAGAAGAACAAAAATTAAATTTTGCCAAATTAAAATAAATATCAATTCAAGGATTTTTTAAACATAACCATTAATAAAACATTCCTTGACAATTCTAAGGTGGATTTAACTCCCTATAGGTTCATCCAAATATATTTTTATTATTAGTGATTTCAAATAAACATAATGTTGGATTATCACTAATATTAAAATTATCACAATTAATTGCACATAAATATTAACAAAATATCATTATTTGATATTTATCAATAATTTCAAAATGCAAGAAATTATGCTTTTGTTATTTTATCAAATTGAAATTATGAAACTAATAATCATTGAATTGCTTCAATCCATAATTTCAATAAGATAAAATAAATTCGCTAAATACTAAAATATTCATTGGATTGAATATTAGCATCTAACTTCCTACGATATATCTAATAATTGTCACTGAAGCACATTGTAAGAATGCTCATAACAATTATTAATTGATATACGTAAGCTCGAGGAAATAGTTGAAAAGAAATTCACAAGTCCTTTATATAGGAAAAAAGTAATACTTGTGATTCTAATTGCAACTCCTCGCAAACAAACTTAATTTTAGAAATATTTTCTAAGTATATAAAACGTTGAGAATTTTATACACATGACTTAGAAAATACTTCATCTTCCAATATTAGTGAGTTTTGAAATATGCATTAATTATCTAGAACAGAAATTCTAAATACCATCACTAATATCAGAACCATCACAATTACTTGTAATAAAATATTTAAAAATATCATAGCAAAATATCAGAGCAATTAAGCAAGATATCATTGACTAATACTTATCAAATATTTAACATACAAATAATTATGCTTCTTACTTATGCTAAATAATTTAACTACCACTTATGCATATAACAATGTAAGCATGATAATTAAACTAATAGCAAAAGTATGAGGTACTGGATTTCAAATAAATTCACAAGTCTTTGAATATTGAAAATTTAATACTTGTGAACTTATTAAAGAATTCCTTGCAGATGGAATTTCCAACAAATATGCATATTAATAATATCCCAAGTTTTACTACCCAACTTAGATAAAATAAATTCATCAAGTTATTTAGCAAAAATCTGCAAGTTATTCGACTAAGGACAACTCTCAAAAGAAATGATACCTGGTGTCCATGACCTTGTTCCTTCAGTGGTGTGAAGAGATCAACAGTGTTGCTGGAAATTGACAGCATCTAGGAATTACTTCCCTGTCTTTCGTACAACCTGCATTATCTATATCTATATAGCCAATTAGGTTAAACCTAGTATCTTAAGGGTCCCAGATTCCAAGAATTAGTGATCCCCTAAGATATCTAACAATTCATAACTTAGCTATAAGATACGATTCTCTAGTATTCACTTGGAAACTTGCATATAGGCATATCGAGAATTAAGGTATACTTGCACATAAATATGACATTGTGTGTGCCTTGCATTTCTAGAGATCTCGTCACTGGTGCTTACTGCTTGATCTTGAAAGTCCCGAAGATTTTGTTTCCATCATCGTCGATACCTTTTGCTTTAAAGTAGCCTTTAGCAACCAGTTTGGCTTTGTCCCTCATAACAATGCCAATAGTCATCCAGTCTCTGAGAACCCTTACTGTACCAATTTCAGCTTCGACTTTAGTGGTCTGGGTTCCAGCTTCAGTTGTTTCTGCCTTCGAACTGATTGAGATCATTTTGCATTGCAATCACTCAATCTTGGATCAATCTGTGCATCTTCAGTATTCTTTGGGATTCCAGATGATGGGTGATTCCAATTGTTAGTTGATGACAATTGCTCTTTCCCAATGTTAGGTCCCGAAAAATATATTGTCACTTCGATTAGCACTTCTAGCCTTTACACAAGAATCCGAATTACTAAGAACGAGACTCCAGGATTGAACTTGACTTCAAACCTTTTGTCTTGGCAGAAATGTTCTTAATGAAATCCTTTGATCTTCATTGTTGAGTAAGACTAGTAGATCCTTCTTTTATTTGCTCCCCCTGAGTTGCTGTTAGGATGTGTTGAAGATCCTTCACCTTCTACAGTGGATTTCCACTAAGGATCTGAATCATCATCATTTCCATTGATTCCTTCTGCAACCTCAGCTTCTACATCAGTATCTGAATTTGTCGAAGATTCAGAATAGTCGTTCAATTGAATGCTTGGGAGCTTGGTGTAGTTGGTCTTCACATTCAGACTTTTAATCACCTATGAGTAGCCGAGGAGAATTGTTCCATGAGCCTTAACTTCTTGCCAAGATACTTAATTAAATCTTCAATAAAAAACAATCTCTTCCAAACACACGAAAGAGTTTCAGTGTTTGCTTCTGGTTGGCCATTAACTCATATGATATCTTTTCACGATCTTGTTGATTAAAGCAGCATGCTGTGTTAATTGCTTCAGCTTCAAAGTACCTTTTTCAGTGCAGACTTCATTTAGAACTTCACTCGCGAAATGTAGTTCCAATATTTGACTTCAATGTTCTCACAACTTACTTTGCTTCCAACTTGATCTTCTGATGTGATCAATCACCATATGTGACATTTTGTCTGTTGAATGCACGAACATCACCAATTTGTAATTAGGGTTGTCAACATCAATCACCACTAAGCATATTACTTTTCTTCAGTGTGATGTTTTCCTTGACTTCCCTATATGACATACTTCAAAATGTCCTTCTGGATAGAATTTCATATGAAGCAGTCCTCTCACCAATTTCATCTTTATCAAAGAATCCATTGCCTTGTAGACTGACAAGTGTGAGAGCTTCCTTTGCCATAGCTAACTCTTCATTGATGAAGCTTCACTGAAAAGTTCACCTTTGCATCCAAGTTCCATGTCAGCTACGAACAAACTTCTTCAACCTTAGTTGAGTAAGCTTCCATCTTTCTTGCTTGAAATCAAACACTTTTCCTTTTTAATGCTTTTCCAGAAAACCCTTGATAAAGAATTCCCTAGCATCTTTTAGATAGTGCTTAACTCCTTTAACAAGAAATGAAGATGCTTCCACTGATGACAATTCCACATATAGCCAAATCCCTTGTACATCCTTTGCTGTCATCTCCAAAGGTTACCGTTGGGTAGGCTTTCTCAACCAACTGTGTTAGTAGAGCTTTAATCTTAATCCTATGCCTCGAACAATAAATGTCACGAAGTCACATAACTTTTGACTTTTCATAACATACTCTGCAATCACAAATGATTAATCTTCTTGGTACTCAATTTTAATTGAGTCCAGATGGGTTAAAGATATTATCAAAGGTAACAACAGCTTCAACCTTAACATGCACAAACTAATCTTTGACTGATCACTTCTCATTCACTGCAGCCTTGACAAAGTAGTCTTTAGGCTATGAGACTAGTGATTTCAACCTAACTTAAGGTGAACTAGCAGTCTTTACCCTATTGTGATTCTTATACATGCTTTGTCTAAGATTATGCAAGTCCTAAGATATGCATTTTCAAATTTAACTAAACAAGCATGGAAATAAGAACACATGGTAAATATTTAGCTTCAACATGCATAAAAGCACATGGATAGAAGAACTAACAAATTAATTACTAATTCTGTCTAATCCATTATGTCGTTGTCTAACGTTTTTAACTATCTCTAATTACCTAAGTCAGTTTTAGATATAGATTCGAATCTACATGACTTACTGACTACTTAGATAATTCTACCATCTTTTAAGCAATTATCCCTAATAAGCAATACATGATCTAATATAGCATTTAAGTACAACTATGTGAGTGTGAGAAAATCATATGAAAATAAGCACATAAACAATTAACAAGTCATTTGCCATTAAGAACAAATAAAATCTGATCTATGACCTGTTTGTCTATTTAGCAATTTTCACAACATTAGCAGAGGTATTAAATCACATCAGATTTAACTCAAGTTCCAGCAAATGTTTGGGGATACACCTAACCGTCTAGAACACCCTATCTAATTCTAGATATTCATTTTACTGCATATAAAATCAAGTACGAAATGTACTAATTAAACTCATGAATCCTAGCATGCAATCTTATTCTTAGCAATCAATTAAGCATTTCAGTCCTAAGATGCTAGCATGCTATCATGAATATAATACATTCCAAAACTTAATAAACATACAGTTCTGAATTAGATAAACGTATACTAGTTAGAAAGTGTACCTGTGAAGTGTTTAGTGTTTCATCTCCAGTGTTGGCCATTGATGCTAGATATCCATTTGGATCATCACTTTCACTGATAGAATCAACCTTGCATTTAACTTCATCAACAAATGCTTTCCCTTGCTGCATCCTCACTAATGCTTGAGATTCCTGCTATAATCCAACATAGTGTCTTCATCTTTTGCTTGCTCCTTTTCTGATCTTGTAGGTGTCATACTCTATCTTGAGTAAAAGTGTTTTGTTGATCTCAGCGGTACCTTCCATGACGACCTCTATTTCTAGGTTTATCGAACGGACGTATCGAAAGCTATTTGCTCCTTATCAGCATCTGAAAAGTCCACTCCTTTTTTTAGGCTCAGACCGATGTGGTACAATCACATCTCCTTCCATATGCTCAGGAACAACAACCATCGGAACAAATTCATTCTCAAAACCCATTCTTCATTGTGAACTCGGTCGAACACTGGAATCTTGAATTGATTTTAAGGTGCCATCTTAATATAGATTTAGAGTAGAGATAATAAAATTTTCTTATTACTTGAGTAGTAATTAAAAGAAAATTGAATTATCTCCAAATAAATCAAAGTTCCAAAACTAGTCACCAAAAATAATTCTAAGTACCCGACACTAGGCTCTATAGAAAAACTATGTCGAACTTTCACCAAGTCGAAACTCTAAGTCGAAATTTCTAAGTAGAAAATCTGTCCAAGTCGAAATTTTCTAAGTAGAAATTCTCAAGTCGAAATTTCTAAGTAGAAAATTTGTCCAAGTCGAAATTTTCTAAGTAGAAATTCTCAAGTCGAAATTTCTAAGTAGAAAATCTGTCTAAGTCGAAATTTTCTAAGTAGAAATTCTCAAGTCGAAATTTCTAAGTAGAAAATCTGTCCAAGTCGAAATTTTCTAAGTAGAAATTCTCAAGTCGAAATTTCTAGGTAGAAAATCTGTCTAAGTCGAAATTTTCTAAGTAGAAATTCTCAAGTCAAAATTTCTAAGTAGAAAATCTGTCCAAGTCGAAATTTTCTAAGTAGAAATTCTCAAGTAGAACTTTTGTACTTAGTGAAAATTTGCTGCTGCCGGTCACTTTCACACCTTTTGACTTTTGTGTCTTTTCTCACCTAACCACCACGTGCTAGGTACAGAGTCTTCTGATAAATACTTTTTGTGCAGTGAGTATGTCCAATCAAAAGCCAATAACACCTTTTTCACATTATGTCTTTAGAAAAGGTAATCAAAAAGTTATTGGGTTCATCTTCTTTATCAGGAACTGTGATGAACACCACAAACCAAAGTACCCAGAAAAATTCACAAAAATTATCTAAAATACACCCAAGCTAAATAATCACACCTGGAGTATTTAAATAATTTTTAGATGAGTTTTCACTGATAAACAAATTAATGCACACTTTTCGAGACAAACTTGAAAATTAGCTCTTGTAATGAAAACTCACTAATCTTCTACCAAACACAAGGATCTATGTTTTGTATGTTAAACATTAAGCTCTGATACCAATTGTTAGGTCCAAATGTGTTGTAGAGGGGGGGTGAGTACAACTTTTTCGATTTAAGGAATATGAGAAGCAATAAATACTATGTAATAAATCAACACAAGGATTCAAGGAATATATATCTTATATATAACTTGAAAAAGGTTGCTACATCATTCATTACAATAGTACAACATAAGTAAAGAGAGAGAGGAGTAAATGATACTAAGCTCTGTGAATATACTCCCTCTCTATTACAAGTGTTTCTCTCAATATTGCTCTACATTATGTTCTTCTCATAACGTTACACAAGTACTTCTACTTATGCTACTTTGTAATCTATGACTTGTAGACTTCAAGAGATAAGTTATGAGTGGCCCAATGAAGTCCACGTAAATCTTATCTCGTCTTGAAAGCTTGGAAATCTGCCAACCAGATGATGCCATGTGTCCTGTTGAAACTGTCCTCCATGTAGAACTTCTATATAGGAATTTCTACTTAGCTCTATCTAGAACTTTTAAGTAGAACTTCTACATAGGAATTTCTACTTGGCTCTATCTCGAACTCTAAGTAGAACTTAGGAATCTCTACTTAAGAATTTTTACATAGGAAATTCGACTTAGGAATTTCTACATAGGAAATTTGACTTGACAGAATTTCTACTTAGGAATTTCGAGATAGCTTCCTGCCTGAGTACTTAGAAAATATTTTCACCTCCAGAATTTCTACATAGAAAATTCGACTTAGGAATTTCTACATAGGAAATTCGACTTAGCTTCCTGCCTTGAGTACTTAGAAAATATTTTCACCTCCAGAATTTCTACTTGGCTCTAAGTAGAAACTTATCTAGAATTTCTAGATAGGAATTTCGACTTAGCTTCCCTTGTAAGTACTTAGAGAAATTCTGGGCTTCAACTTGAAACTTCAATGCAACATCTTGAACTTCTGATTTCTTCATGTCTTCTATTTTCTTCAACAAGCTCTTGAACATGGATATCTACTACTGACATAAACTTGTTATCAATGTCCTGACACTTGATGCAATGGTCTGGTTCATAAGTGACTAGTCTTGATAGGGTTCTTGCTTCTGAATAGATTACCATGTTCAATTAGTAATGTGGTTTTCCAATAAATGCTTTCGAACATTGACTGTTAATAGACACTGTAACTTCACTGGAATCTTTTCTGGTACTTGGACAACATCTTCATTACTACAATCTTGAATACTTCATTCTCTGTTCTTAACTGATTGTCAGTGAGTATAACTTCAAGACTGTAGCTGTCTTCTTTAACCTTTGTCTTTACCCTGCTTCAATTCTTCTAGATTCCTATGCTTCAAACACTGTCTATCTTCAATCAATGTTGTTGCACTGAAATCTTTTAGTGGCACTGCTATACTGAATCTTCAACACATCTGAAACCCTGAAAGTCTTTAACCATTATTCTTCACTGAGGCATGAACATATAAATGAACTTCTTTCAGTGACCTGTAGTAGACTTCAAAACTTCTTCTAATGTCTTGATTCATTGTATTTGCCTTGTCTTCATTTCTTGCTGATTTCTGTGTAGGCGTAGTATTATTTACTTGTCCTGTTCTAGTGTTGAGTTATCACGATTACTATTCATATAGCTTCGTCATTTCCAACATCACCAATGATTAGATCATTAGTGTGATCTCTCTTCCATTTTGTTTCTCTTAAAGAGTCACTAGAGTCTTCAACACTTTATTGGTTATCAGCATCTTTTGCTCTTGCACTGTTGAAAGCATTAATTTCTTCAAGTCCACTATTCATGGGAACATTCCCAGAAAGATCAGTTGTTTGAGAAATTCCATCATTGTCTCCAGACTGGATAGGAACAATTGTTAGACCAGAAATTGAGTGCTCAACTCTTGGTGATTCTTCATCATCAACATCTTCCAAATAGCCTTGATTCTCAAAGACTAAGGACTCTGATTCTTGACTACCGTCAACAGCAGGAAACTTGGTTTCATCAAAGGTAACATTTACACTCTCCTTTATAGTCTTGTGATCAATGATGTAGACTCTATATGCAGTCCTGTCAATTCCATACCCCATAAAGATTCCTTCAATTGCTTTAGTATCAAATTTTCCTTTGATCTCAGTTGAATCTTTTATGAAGTAGCACTTGCTTCCAAACACATGAAAGTATTTGACAGTAGGTTTCCTTCCTATGAGCAATTCATAGGGTGTCTTTCCATAGGCCTTGTTGACTACAGTCCTGTTTTGAGTATAACAAGCTGTATTGATTGCTTCACCCCAGAAATGAGTAGGATGTTTTGCTTCACTCAACATGGTTCTTGCAGCTTCAATGAGAGTTATGTTTTTTCTTTCCATAACACCATTTTGTTGAGGTGTCCTTGGTGCAGAGAATTGTTGAGTGATGCCATTGTCTTTACAGAAGTCATTCATGATACTGTTTTTGAATTCAGTACCATTGTCACTTCTCAAGGATTGGACTTTGAATTTAGGATTCTTGTCTAGAACTCTTACTAGATCAATAATCTCTTATACAGCTTCATCCTTGGTTGCCAGGAACATCACCCATGTGTATTTAGAAAAATCATCAACCATTACAAGGACATATATTTTCTTTGCTAGTGACTGCACATTCACAGGACCAAATAAGTCCAAATGAATAAGTTGAAAAGCTTCATGTATTGAGCCACTTGGAGTACGTCTGTGAGTAGCTCTCCTTAACTTCCCATTTTAACAATCTTCACACAATCCTTCTTGACAGAATTCAAGTTGAGGAAGGCATTGCACCAATTCTCTTTTCATCAAATGATTCATTGCTTTGAAATTCAAATGAGAGAGCTTCTTGTGCCACAACCAACTTTCAAAAGATGAAGCTTTGCTATAAAAACAGCAAACTTTGTCCTTTCTTATTGAATCAAGATCAACAATGAATAGGCTTCCTTTTCTTACTCCTTGGAGTGCTTCTTCTCCTGTTTTCTTGTTGACAATTGAACATCTATCTTGATCAAACTCAACTTTGGAACCTTTCTCACAAAATTGAGTGACACTCAATAGATTGTGCTTCAAACCATTTACTAGAACAATTTTCTCTATCTTTAAATTTCCAACTTCTAGAATGCCATATCCCATTATGAAACCAATGTTGTTGTCACCAAAGGTTACACATGGATCAACCATTTCCTTGAACTGTGATAGCAGGGCTTTATCACCAGTCATGTGTCCTGAGCATCCATTATCAATGATCCACATGACTCTTTTATTTTTCCTGTTGCCATGCAATGCAAAGTTTTCAAGTTAATTTTGGTACCCAACTTTCATTGGGTCCATTTTGCTTAGCTAGTTCACAGTTTGAAACTTGATCAGTTGCTTTTCTTTCTTTTGCTTTGAGTATAACTCCTGTAGCTACCCATTCAGTTTTGATAACTGGTTTAATAGCCTTATTCTTGGGTGGATTGTCCATCCTAACTTTAGGAGGACTTGGAGTCTTTGCCTTTTCAATTTTAATATTCTTATACAAACATACTTGATTATTAGAAAAAGGCATGTTAAAGCAAATACTCATCAAATTCATTCTACATGAAATGCAATCAAAATCACCACAGTAAGATACTTGTTTTTCTTTAAAGGTATGCTATATAAATTCCCATTAACAGATATAGCATTCTCTACTTCAGACATGAGTTAAATGACTAGAAGATCCACACTTGTTACATAACTTTCTAGGAGCATTTGGAATGTAGCCATAATTATTCTTTTTGTTTATTCCTAACTTCCCATTTCTGTTCTTCTTGGTCTTCATGACAGTAGATTTAGAAGTTACTGTCTTACTAGTGTTGATAGTAAGTTTGGATGGAGCTGTCTTGATAATATGATTTGATCTTACTATCTCGACAGCAGCTTCTGAACTTACTGTCTTGTTAGTGTTGACAGCATCTTTCAGACCCTGAGTATTGTCAAGGGCAAAGCTAACTGTCTTGGGGATTTTGATAGTATCTTTCGACTTAAGGGTCCTCTTGACAGTATCATTGTCCTCATCAGCTAATTCTTGCTTAAGAATTAGTGATTCCTCATCAAATTCAAACTCAGCCTTTTTGAATAGGGGATTCTTAACTTTTTTCAAAATAGAGGGTCTGACAGTAGGTTTCTCAGAACTAGAGTCTTCGTCTACAACATGTTTCTTACCAATTTTCTTTTCATAGTTAAATCCTATACCTACCTTTTGATTTTCAGTATTATCCTCATGGTATGATTTTATCAATGAAGAAGAATTCTTATAAGCCTTGATTTTAAGTTCATTTTCAGAAATATGTTTTCTGAGAAATTCCTCAATCTGGGAAGCACATGCAATCTTGTTCTTGAGAATTTCATTCTCATGTTGTAGGGACTCAAAATAACCTGCTTAAGTTCTAGTTCTTCATTTTTGCATCTCAACAGTTCATTAGCACTAGTTAACTTAGCATTTTCTTCATTAGCAGCTAGCATGCTTGTATGAATGTTAAAAATTTCAGAACTTAAACTTTCAACAGTTTTCTTATACTGAGATGCAGTCACATCTACAGTACTAAGAATGGGTACCTGACTGGATGAAGAGGGTGAATCTTCTTCTGACTTTTCCATGAGAGCAAGATTTCCATACTCTTCTTCATCTTCATCATCAGATTCTTCTCAGCACTTGCCTTCAGCTACAAATGCCCTTCCTTGCTGCTTTTTGAGCAAAGCCTCATACTTTGCTTTGAGTTCCTCATAGTCATTGTCATTTCTTCTCATTTGTTTTGGCTTTTTGCATTCTGTTGTAAAATGTCCCATCTCATTACAGTTGTAACATCTTATTTTAGATCTGTCCACCATCCCTGTCTTATATCCACATTTGCCACTTCCTCCAAGTTTGTTGGAAATGATGAAGCTATATGAATAGTAATCGTGATAACTCAACACTAGAACAGGACAAGTAAATAATACTACGCCTACACAGAAATCAGCAAGAAATGAAGACAAGGCAAATACAGTGAATCAAGACATTAGAAGAAGTTTTGAAGTCTACTACAGGTCACTGAAAGAAGTTCATTTATATGTTCATGCCTCAGTGAAGAATAATGGTTAAAGACTTTCAGGGTTTTAGATGTATTGAAGATTCAGTATAGCAGTGCCACTAAAAGATTTCAGTGTAACAGCATTGATTGAAGATAGACAATGTTTGAAGCATAGGAATCTAGAAGAATTGAAGACAGGGTAAAGACAAAGGTTAAAGAAGACAACTACAGTCTTGAAGTTATACTCACAGACAATCAGTGAAGAACAAAGAATGAAGTATTCAAGATTGTAGTAATGAAGATGTTGTCCAAGTACCAGAAAAGATTCCAGTGAAGTTACAATGTCTATTAACAATCAATGTTCGAAAGCATTTATTGGAAAGCCACATTACTAACTGAACATGGTAATCTATTCAGAAGTAAGAACCCTATCAAAACTAGTCACTTATGAACCATACCATTGCATCAAGTGTCAGGACATTGATAGCAAGTTTATGTCAGTAGTAGATATCCATGTTTAAGAGCTTGTTGAAGAAAATAGAAGACATGAAGAAATCACAAGTTCAAGATGGTGCATTGAAGTTTCAAGTTGAAGCCCAGAATTTCTCTAAGTACTTACAAGGGAAGCTAAGTCGAAATTCCTATCTAAAAATTCTAGATAAGTTTCTACTTAGAGCCAAGTAGAAATTCTGGAGGTGAAAATATTTTCTAAGTACTCAAGACAGGAAGCTAAGTCGAATTTCCTATGTAGAAATTCCCAAGTCGAATTTTCTATGTAGAAATTCTGGAGGTGAAAATATTTTCTAAGTACTCAGGCAGGAAGCTATCTCGAATTTCCTAAGTAGAAATTCTGTCAAGTCGAATTTCCTATGTAGAAATTCCTAAGTCAAATTTCCTATGTAAAAATTCTTAAGTAGAGATTCCTAAGTTCTACTTAGAGTTCGAGATAGAGCCAAGTAAAAATTCCTATGTAGAAGTTCTACTTAAAAGTTCTAGATAGAGCTAAGTAGTAATTCCTATGTAGAAGTTCTACATGGAGGACAGTTTCAACAGGACACATGGCATCATCTGGTTGGCAGATTTCCAAGCTTTCAAGACGAGATAAGATTTACGTGGACTTCATTGGGCCACTCATATCTTATCTCTTGAAGTCTACAAGTCATAGATTACAAAGTAGTATAAATAGAAGTACTTGTGTAACCTTATGAGAAGAACACAATGTAGAGCAATATTGAGAAAAACACTTGTAACAGAGAGAGAGTACATTCACAGAGCTTAGTATCTTTTACTCCTCTCTCTTTACTTCTGTTGTACTATTGTAATGAATGATGTAGCAACCTTTTCAAGTTATATATAAGTCATATATTCCTTGAATCTTTGTGTTGATTTATTACATAGTATTTATTGCTTCTCATATTCCTTAAATCGAAAAAGTTGTATTCACCCCCCCTCTACAACACATTTCGACCTAACAATTGGTATCAGAGCCTAATGTTTAACATACAAAAAATAGATCCTTGTGTTTGGTTGAAGATTAGGGAGTTTTCAATTCTAGATCTACTTTTTAAGATTTTCTTGAAAAGTGTACTTTAATTAATTTAACAGTGAAAACTCATCCTAAAATTATTTAAATACTCCAGGTGTGATTATTTAGCTTGGGTGTATTTTAGATAATTGTTGTGAATTATTCTGGGTACTTTAGTTTGTGGTGTTCTTCTCGTGTTCATCACTGTTCTTGTAAAGAAGACAAACCTAACAACTTTTTGATTACCTTTTCTAAAGACATAAAGTGAAAAAGGTGTTATTGGCTTTTGATTGGACATACTCACTGCACAAAAAGAATTATCACAAGACTATGTACCTAGCACGTGGTTGTTAGGTGAGTTAGGTGAGAAAAGACACAAAAGTCAAAATGTGTGAAAGTGATCGGCAGCAGCAAATTTTCACCAAGTACAAAAGTTCTACATAGAGTATCTACTTGAGAATTTCTACTTAGAAAATTTCGACTTGGACAGATTTTCTACTTAGAAATTTCGACTTAGAGTTTCGACTTGGTGAAATTTCGACTTAGGCAAAATTTCGACATAGATTTTCTACAGAGCCTAGTGTCGGGTACTTAGAATTATTTTTGGTGACCAGTTTTGGAACTTTGATTTATTTGGAGATAATTCAATTTTCTTTTAATTACTACTCAAGTAATAAGAAAAGTTTATTATCTCTACTCTAAATCTATATTAAGAGGGCATCTAAAAATCAATTCAAGATTCCAGTGTTCGACCGAGATCCCAATGAATAATGGGTTTTGAGAATGAATTTGTTCTGATGGTTGTTGTTCCTGAGCATATGGAAGGAGATGTGATTTTACTACAACGGTCTGAGGCTAAAATGGCAGCGGACTTTTCAGATGCTGATAAGGAGCAAATAGCTTTCGATACGTCCGTTCGACAAA
Organism: Oenanthe sinensis; assembly: GCA_028671895.1. NCBI lineage: Eukaryota > Viridiplantae > Streptophyta > Magnoliopsida > Apiales > Apiaceae > Oenanthe > Oenanthe sinensis. The sequence continues at coordinate 26,319,578 of CM053799.1, read as the reverse complement.
CCTAGAAATAGAGGTCGTCATGGAAGGTACAGTTGAGGTCAGCAATAAAACACTTTTACTCAAGATGGAGTATGACACCTACAAGATCAGAAAAGGAGCAAGCAAAAGATGAAGACACTATGTTGGGTTGAAGCATGAATCTCAAGCTTTAGTGAGGATGCAGTAAGGGAAAAGCATTTGTTGATGAAGTTAAATGCAAGGATGATTCTATCAGTGACAGTGATGCACCAAATGGATATCTGGCATCAATGACCAACACTGGAGAAGAATCACTAAGCACTTCACAGGTATACATTCTAACTAGTATACGTTTATCTAATTCAGAACTGTATATTTATTAAGTTTTGGAATGTATTATATTCATGATAGCATGCTACATCTTAGGACTTAAATGCTTAATTGATTGCTAAGAATAAGATTGCATGCTAGGATTCATGAGTTTAATTAGTACATTTCATACTTGATTTTATATGCAGTAAAATGAATATCTAGAATTAGATAGGGTGTTCTAGATGGTTAGGTGTATCCCTAAACATTTGCTGAAACTTGAGTTAAATCTGATGTGATTTAATACCTCTGCTAATGTTGTGAAAATTGCTAATAGACAAACAGGTCATAGATAAGATTTTATTTGTTCTTAATGACAAATGGCTTGTTAATTGTTTATGTGCTTATTTTCATATGATTTGCTTTTACTCACATAGTTGTACTTAAATGCTATATCATTTCATGTATTGCTTGTTAAGGATAATTGGATAAAAGATGGTAGAATTATCTTAGTAGTCAGTAAGTCATGTAGATTCGAAGCTATATCTAAAACTGACTTAGGTAATTAGAGATAGTTAAAAACGTTAGACAACGACAGAATGGATTAGACAGAATTAGTAATTAATTTGTTAGTTCTTCTGTCCATGTGCTTTTATGCAGTGAAACTGAATATTTACCATGTGTTCTTATTTCCATGCTTGTTTAGTTAAATTTGAAAATGCATATCTTAGGACTTGCATAATCTTAGACAAAGCATGTATAAGAATCACAATAGGGTAAAGACTGCTAGTTCACCTTAAGTTAGGTTGAAATCACTAGTCTCATAGCCTAAAGACTACTTTGTCAAGGCTGCAGTGAATGAGAAATGATCAGTCAAAGATTAGTTTGTGCATGTTAAGGTTGAAGCTGTTGTTACCTTTGATAATATCTCTAACCCATCTGGACTCAATTAAAGTTGAGTACCAAGAAGATTAATCATTTATGATTGCAGAGTATGTTATGAAAAGTCAAAAGTTATGTGACTTCGTGACATTTAATGTTCGAGGCATATGATTAAGATTAAAGCTCTTCTATCACAACTGGTTGAGAAAGGCTACCCAACGGTAACCTTTGGAGATGACAGCAAAGGATGTACAAGGGATTTGGCTATATGTGGAATTGCCATCAGTGGAAGCATATTTCTTGTGGAAGGATGTACATGGAACTTGGATGCAAAGGTGAAGTGAACTTTTCAGTGAAGCTTCATCAATGAAGAGTTAACTATGGCAAATGAAGCTCTCACACTTGTCAGTCTACAAGGCAATGGATTCTTTGATAAAGATGAAATTGGTGAGAGGACTACTTCATATGAAATTCTATCCAGAAGGACATTTTGAAGTATGTCACATAGAGAAGTCAAAGAAAACATCACATTGAAGCAAATTAAATCAAGGAGAAATATGCTTAGTGGTGATTGAAATTGATAACCCTAATTAAAAATTGGTGATGTTCGTGCATTCAACAGACAAAATGTCACATATGGTGATTGATCACATCAGGAGATCAAGTTGGAAGCAAAGTAAGCTGTGAGAACTTTGAAGTCAGATAATGGAACTGAATTTCGCGAATGAAGTTCTAAATGAAGTCTGCACTGAAAAAGGTATTTTGAAGCTGAAGCAATTAACACAACATGCTGCTTTAATCAACAAGATCGTGAAAAGACATCATTTGAGTTAATGGCCAACCAGAAGCAAACACTGAAGCTCTTTCTGTTAGTGTAGGTGCCCTAGAGGCAATACAATGTTTCTTTTAAATAAACCTTTATGTCATATGATTATTCAATAAACGTATTTATTATGACTTTAATTACTGTGATATATTTGTTAGCATAATAAATGTCCTTAGAATCATGATACACATTGTATAGTTTAAGTACATGACTTAAACTTGAGATTATATAATATATCATATTCTTAAATGTCCCTAGTCGAGTATTATTATTATAGGACAATAATAATACATAAATAGACTAGTATGTTGTTTGACAGATAACCATATCTCATTGGTTATAAGTATGGGGATACTAAAGTCAATGCATAGGTACATGTAGGAGTACATGGTACTGGACAGACCCACAGTGAGATTCTTCATGTTTAATAAAGTCATAAGAAAGACTCACAGTGATAATGGTGTAATGATCCTCTGACTTGAGATCATTATATTTCTATACGAGGATTAATATACTCTGACTACATTAAAAGTTACCTTTGACCGGGTGATGATAAAAGTGGACATCGGGTATATCATGAGTCGTATGAGAAATATGAATGATAGATAAATGATTTAACCCTCCTATAATTAGGAGAGATATTATTGGCCTCTTGATTGAGTGAGACTATAAAATGCATGGCCGTGCTCAAATAATGATTTGTTTTTCATAGTCTACTCATGGATCAAGTAAACCCGGATTAAATGTTGAAGAGGATGACTAAACACATGCCTCGAGTTTAATCTATAATATATTTGGTTAAAGGGATTATATTACACGGAAACATTAATCATGAAAGGTTTTTTATCAAATCACGATTTAATTATTGTTTAATTGGGTAGCAATGATGTATTACTAGATACCGCTCATTGTTTATAATTTTATTGGAGAATAAAATTATTGCTAATTAAATAATAGCCTATAGGGTCACACACATAGAGCATCTAGAGGAATAGTTAATTTAAATTATAGATTTAAATTAATTGATGATTGTTTGAATTTTATTATATTAATTAAGTGAGACTTAATTAATTGAAATAATATAAATTCGAAGTTGAAGAGGATTTCTGCCCATAATAATTAAGTATGACTTAATTATTAATTAAATAATAGAAACATGTTTTATTATTTAATCCTATACCTACATGGGTTAGGTTTTACTGCTTAGGCCCGTTTAACCAGTCATTATAAATAGATAATGATAGGTTAAAAGAGCCATACGTTTTTATATGATAAAACCCTAGAGGCAGAGCAAGAGAGGCAGCAAAGACAGTCATTCGAAATCATCAAAGGAGGCTAGTACATCCATCCCGTAATCAAGATCGTGAGACGCTCTTGAAGGTGCTCGTGTGGATACCATAGAGGTGCTTTCGAGAGGAAGACACAAATCGTGATAGCAAGGATCTCCGTTGAGTTCGTTACATTCAAGATCTTAATAGGTATGATTCGTTTATCACCATAATCCGTCAATTCTTATACATGATCCTGCGTTAGGGTTCCGAAATTTTCATTATATTTACGTTTATCCGCTGCGTTTTATGCCTCGGAACCCAACACTTTCATGTGTTTGGAGGAGATTGTTATTAATTGAAGATTTATTTGAGTATCTTGGCAAGTTAAATTAAGACTCATGGAACAATTCTCCTCGGCTACTCATTGAAGTTAAAAGTCTTCAGGGCTTAAGTGATGTGAAAACAGAAGGTGATTAAAAGTCTGAATGTGAAGACCAACTACACCAAGCTCCCAAGAATTCAAATGAACGACTATTCTGAATCTTTGACAAATTCAGATACTGATGTTGAAGCTGAGGTTGCAGAAGAATCAATGACAACGATGATGATTCAGATCCTTAGTGGAAATCCACTGTAGAAGATGAAGGATCTTCAACACATCCTAACAGCAACTCAGGGGGGAGCAAACAGAAGAAGGATCTACTAGTCATACTCAACAATGAAGATCAAAGGATTTCATTAAGAACATTTCTGCCAAGACAAAAGGTTTGAAGTCAAATTCAATCCTGGAGTCTGGTTCTTAGTGATCCGGATTCTTGTGTAAAGGCTAGAAGTGCTAATCGAAATGATCATATATTCTTCGAAACCTAATTGGGAAAGAGCAATTGTCAGCAACTAACAATTAGTATCACCCATCATCTGGAATCCCAAAGAATACTGAACATGCACAGATTGATCCAGATTGAGTGATTGCAATACAAAATGATCTCAATCAGTTAGAAGGCAGAAACCATTGAAGTTGGAACCCAGACTACTAAAGTTGAAGCTAAAATTGGTACAGTAAGGGTTCTCAGAAACTGGATGACTTTTTGGCATTGTTATGAGGGGCAAAGCCAAACTGGTTGCTACAGGTTACTAACAAGTAGAAGGTATCGACGATGATGGAAACAGAATCTTCGGGATTTTCAAGATCAAGCAGTAAGCACCAGTGACGAGACTTGATCTTTTGGAATCCAACAATTAGGACCAAACAAGATGAGGACCTAACAACAGGATATCCCTAGCACATGTGTAGCATTCAAGCATGAAGATCTATCAGATGAATGTGAACAAGTGCACTCCTGAATGGTCAGCTGAAGTTGATGTACAACAATTCTTGGACTTTAAAGTTGCAGATCCATTGGAATTTGTATATCATTCTCTTCGCAAGCTTTTCTATGACGGAGGTAGGGATTCAAGCAAAACGTCAAGGACATGGTATGACACTCTGACTGTTAATTACTTTAATATGATTTTACAGTAGAGTAAGTTATACACACATATCTCTCTAGAATGCAAGGCACACACAATGTAATATATGTGCTAGTATACCATGATAATATTATATGTGGGTCTACTAACTAAACTTTGGCAAGATATATGTTTTGCTAAGTTAATGCAGAGTAGGTACAAGATGAGCATGTTGAAAGAGTTACAATTCTTTCTGAATTTTAATTAATTCGAAAGAATGATGACAATTAAAGGAAGTCAAGGATCCTTTGAAGATGCGCAATTTGAAAGATTCTAGACCTGCCAAGACTATTTTTCAATAGACCACTAAGCTTGATCAGGGCAAATCAGGTATATGAACTGAAGTGACAAGCTATAGAGGTATGCTCAGCTCATTACTTATTTAAGTGCATAAAGACCATATGTTTTATTCTCGATATGCCTATGTGCAAGTTTCCAAGTGGATACTAGAGAATCTTATCTTATAGCTAAGTTATAAATTGTTAGACATCTTAGATGATCACTAATTCTTGGAATCTGGGACCCTTAAGATAATAGGTTTAACCTAATTGGCTATATAGATATAGATAATGCAGGTTGTACGAAAGACGGGGAAGTCATTCCTAGAAGCTGTCAATTTCCAGCAACTCTGTTGATCTCTCCACACCACTTAAGGAACAAGCTCATGGACATCAGATATCATTTCTTTTGAGAATTGTCCTTAGTCGAATAATTTGCAGATGTTTGCTAAATAACTTGATGAATTTATTTTATCTAAGTTGGTTAGTAAACTTGGGATATTATTAATATGCATATTTGTTGGAAATCCTATCTGCAAGGAATTCTTAAATAAGTTCACAAGTATTAAATTTTCAATATTCAAGGACTTGTGAATTTATTTGAAATTCAGTACCTCATACTTTTGCTATTAGTTTAATTATCTTGCTTGCAATGTAATATGCATAAGTGATAGTTAAATTATTTTGCATAAGTATTTAATTTATTTGGATCTATTTAAATCATGATGATATAAAATAATTCAGTGAAATATCTGTTCCATGATTTAAGTAAATTAAAATAAATTAGGAGCATAATTATTTGTATGTTAAATATTTGATAAGAATTAGACAATGATATCTTACTTAATTGCTTTGATATTTTGCTCTGATAGTCTTAAAATATTTATTACAAATAATTGTGACACTTTTGATATTAGTGACGGTATTTAGAATTTCTGTTCTAAATAATTAATGCATATTTTTAAAACTCACTAATATTGGAAGATGAAGTATTTTCTAAGTTATGTGTATAAAATTCTCAATATTTTATATACTTAAAAAATATTTCTAAAAAAAAATAATAAGTTTATTTGCGAGGAGTTGTAATAAAGATCACAAGTATTAAATGTTTATATTTAAAGGACTTGTGAATTTCTTTTCAACTATAACCTCGAGCTTACGTATATCATTAATAATTGTTATGAGTATGCTTACAATGTGCAAAGTGACAATTATTAGATATAACGTAGGAAGTTAGATGCTAATATTCAATCCAATGAATATTTTAGTATTTAACGAATTTATTTTATCTTATTGAAATTATGGATTGAAGCAATTCAGTGATTATGAGTTTCATAATTTCAATTTGATAAAATAACATAAGCATAATTTCTTGCATCTTGAAATTATTGATAAATATCAAGTAATGATATTTTGTTAATATTTCTGTGCAATTAATTGTGATATTTTTAATATTAGTGATAATACAACATAATGTTTATTTGAAATCACTAATAATAAAAATATATTTGGATGAACCTATGGGGAGTTAGATCCACCTTAGAATTGTCAAGGAATGTTTTGTTAATGGTTATGTTTAAAAAATCCTTGAATTGGTGTTTATTTTAATTTGGCAAAAATTAATTTTTGTTCTTCTTGAAAAACTGCCAAATTTTACTAAGTACTTTCAAAATTTCGAGATAGGATCTATCTCGAAACTCATCTCGAATTTTGACTTGAAGTTCAAGATAGATCTTCCAGGAGTGAAGTTTTGAAAATTCTAAGTCAGGACAAAAGTTCGAGATAGGACTCAACTCGAAACTCATCTCGAATTTCGACTTGAAGTTCGAGATAGACACCATCTCGAAACTCATCTCGAATTTCGACTTGAAGTTCGAGATAGAGTCTAACTTGAAATTCATCTCGAATTTCGACTTGATGTTCGAGATAGAGTCTAACTCGAAACTCATCTCGAATTTCGACTTGATGTTCGAGATAGGTTTTCCCCATGGGTTCCATGCTTATTGTTATATTGAATAATTGCCCTGTTTATTTGATTAATATGCGTGTGACTGACAATTGCTTAGTATAACATAAGTATTTAATTTATTTTAATTTATTTAAATCATGATGTTTTAAAACAATTCAATGATATATTGGTTCCATGATTTAAGTAAATTAAAATAAATTAGTAGCATAATTATTTGTAGTATAATTATTATCTTTTATTACTCAGTAATAATTGAATAATATTTTATTACAAAATAATTGTGATATATTGATGCTAATGGATTTGCTTAGTTTTTATTCTAAGTAAAAATTGGTTTTTGAAAAAGCCGTTAGTATTAATATATTTAGTTTTCTTTCTTTGACTGATTCCTGAATGTATTTAAAAGGAATTTTTGTCTATTTCTTTTTTAAAATGTTTTATGCAAAGATACATTCATTTTTCTATCAGTTTTAAATAAGAAAACTTCAAAATTCTTTTTCAAAACTTCTTCTTTTAAAAATCATTTGATTCACAACCCTACTTTATTTTCCCAATCCTAGGGTGTAAATTAAATTTTTCTTGAGGATAATCTTTCTTTAAATCTCAAAATAGTTTATCCTCTCTCTCTCAAAAATTGGTTTTAAATACTATATTTTCAAAACCGTTTTTCTCTCTAAATTTTTCTTTTTAAAATAGTAGAAACTTTGTGACTGCTATTTTATTTGGAAAAGTTGTTTTAACTTCGAGGTACCAATAACTTGTAAAATGATATGTTTTCACATACTTGTTTCAATGTATGTTTCACATTGATTCATAGTACCAAAACAGTGGTTGTTGCTTTGAAGGCCTAGTACTGTATTGTTAAGCATACATTCAACCCCAATTGTCATGTTTTTATTTAAAGTCGGGGATATTATAAGGAAGACAAAAATGATGTAAATCATAATTGCGTTATGAATCGGAAAATCATAGTCCTCTATCTGAAAAGGATGTTTTGCAAAACTGTTTTCAAAACATACAGTACTTAGGTTTAATGGAAAAGAGTCATTTTAATAGAGATAAAATTTGGTAAAAGAGTTGAATTTCTTATTTAGTGTAAATTCCCGCGTTTTGTTATGGGAAGTTTGCCTTATAAGAAATTCATAAGTGATAGATTTTTTTTCTCTGATACTCCCGCATTTTATTATGGGATAAGTATCTTAAAGAAAATTTTTATTGGTGTCATGCTCTTAGATGATAAATTTTTCGACCTAACAAAACTCTTTTATTAAAAGTGCTTTAATGCAATCCATTACCATTCCTTCTTATCTTTTTCTCTCTCCTTGAGATGAAAAATATGTTTTGGAATGTTAAAGTGATTATTTCTTTATCTTATTTAATTGACCCTATCCATTTAGCCCACAGTGGCAACAGAAGTTGACCAGGAGGTTGAAAACCCATCAATCTCTTACCCAGTCCTTAATACCAAACACTGATTTCATCCACTTCCATATATTAACCCCTGGAGTTATAAGGAACACATGTTTGTAAGAGGTTGGTAAGGGAGAACCTGCACTTGATGCAGCAAATAAGGATGAAGTCGGCAGTGCACCCACAGCTCTACCTCCAGAGAAGTAAAGAAGTATATAACTGAGGTAACTGTAATCTCATCTGTATCTTCTCAAAAGGATGCAGAGCTGAAAAGGCAATAAAACTGTCTCTGGAATCATTCTCTCAACAGGGTGAGTCCATTGAAATTCGCTCGTCAGCCAGGGCATCTTGTAATGAGTCAAGCACACCACCGGCGCTCATACTGATGGTAAACCTAAATAGATAAATTCTAAGAACACATTGCAAGACGTGCACAGAGTGAGGTATAGGCATGTTAACAAACACCCGTCATTGGGTTACGAGGGAAACGTAGACTCTAAATTGCCAATCATTACATTGTCTACTACGTCGCCCCTCCTGGAAGGAACATTTCCAGATCCTGAAAAGGAATGTCCACCTCCCGTTTACGGAGAAGGTGTGAGGCAACTCCTTGATAGAACAAGGCAGGATTCCCAAAAAGATTTTAAAATCTTGGGATAACCCATCTCAAAGAGGTGAGGCTCCACTAGACAGTGATTTAGTAATTGCTATTGAGTCTGGTGTGAGACAGTGCTTATGCATGATAGATCAAAAACACCTCAACGAGGCAATTCTCCACTTGATAGTGATTCAGTTCATTCTGATGAATCAGGTGTTGGGAATATGCATGAATTGATGAATTTCACTTGTAGGTGTAGAAGGCTATATTTAAAGTGGAGAGTGAAAGTGAGAGAGAGAAATACTTAAGTGAAAGTGAGGGAGAGATACACTTGAGTGAGAGATAGGGAGAGAAAGCGTGAAACACTTAAAAATGCTCTATGCTGAAGTGTAAACACCAACAAAACGTAGTAGAAGTGAGGAAACCATAAGCCAAACACTTACCCTTGCTACTTGTTACTTCTGGAAGAAAAGCTACTATATTTTTCCCAATCAACGATAGACGAGAACCTTCTTTGGAAGACAAACCATTCACAAGATGGGCCTTTGTAGGATTCCTCAACTAAGGGGGAGAAGTTATAGTAGAAAAAGGAGAAGTTAATCAAGTCTTATCTTCGTATCCTTCGGAAAAGTTAATTATCCTAAAGGGGTTGGTATCCTGGATTATTAAGGGAAGATCCTTAGAAAAAGGAGTTCGTATCCTTAGGAGAAGTTAATATCCTTAGGGGGAGATTTTAGACAAGAAAAAGAAAATCTTATCTTCGGATCCTGAGGGGAAACAACAGAAGATGGGAGAACCAAAAAAAAAAACTGTATCCTAGACTTGAAAGGAGTTGTCAGAAGAGGATTCCTAATACAAGTGGGAAGAACAGAAAAGAATTGACACTTTCATGGATTTTCTAAAGGGAGAAGAAGAATAAGAAGGAGAATCATATTCTTAGGGGGAGAACATTATTTGAGCTATGTTCTCTGTTCTATTGAAGATGTACCCAGGAATAATGATTCTTATGAAGCTCTGTTCATGATAAGTTCTTTAACTTCAAACTATAAAGGATTTTGAAGCAGAGAGAGTTCAAACAGACAGAAATGAAGATGATACAACTTGAATATCAGTTCAGCGTCAGAGGAACAAACATCTTTCATTTCAGTTAAACAAGAAATCTAGAAATGCATTATCTGATCCAGAAAAACCAGTAGCATTATTTACAGGTCTCGGACGATTACTTTTTCTAGTTGTTAGTTGAGTTATCCTCCTTAGGTGATTTGTTTGCTAAAGTTTAACAATCAAATAGGGGGAGATTGTTGGAAATGACGAAGCTATATGAATAGTAATCGTGATAACTCAACACTAGAACAGGACAAGTAAATAATACTACGCCTACACAGAAATCAGCAAGAAATGAAGACAAGGCAAATACAGTGAATCAAGACATTAAAAGAAGTTTTGAAGTCTACTACAGGTCACTGAAAGAAGTTCATTTATATGTTCATGCCTCAGTGAAGAATAATGGTTAAAGACTTTCAGGTTTTAGATGTGTTGAAGATTCAGTATAGCAGTGCCACTAAAAGATTTCAGTGTAACAACATTGATTAAAGATAGACAGTGTTTGAAGCATTGGAATCTAGAAGAATTGAAGACAGGGTAAAGACAAAGGTTAAAGAAGAAAGCTACAGTCTTGAAGTTATACTAACTGACAATCAGTGAAGAACAGAGAATGAAGTATTCAAGATTGTAGTAATGAAGATGTTGTCCAAGTACCAGAAAAGATTCCAGTGAAGTTATAGTGTCTATTAACAGTCAATGTTCAAAAGCATTTATTGGAAAGCCACATTACTAATTGAACATGGTAATCTATTCAGAAGCAAGAACCTTATCAAGACTAGTCACTTATGAACCATACCATTGCATCAAGTGTCAGGACATTGATAGCAAGTTTATGTCAGTAGTAGATATCCATGTTCAAGAGCTTATTGAAGAAAATAGAAGACATGAAGAAATCACAAGTTCAAGATGTTGCATTGAAGTTTCAAGTTGAAGCCCAGAATTTCTCTAAGTACTTACAAGGGAAGCTAAGTCAAAATTCCTATCTGGAAATTCTAGATAAGTTTCTACTTAGAGCCAAGTAGAAATTCTGGAGGTGAAAATATTTTCTAAGTACTCAAAGCAGGAAGCTAAGTCGAATTTCCTATGTAGAAATTCCTAAGTCGAATTTTCTATGTAGAAATTCTAGAGGTGAAAATATTTTCTAAGTACTCAGGCAGGAAGCTATCTCGAATTTCCTAAGTAGAAATTTTTTCAAGTCGAATTTCCTATGTAGAAATTCCCAAGTCAAATTTCCTATGTAGAAATTCTTAAGTAGAGATTCCTAAGTTCTACTTAGAGTTCGAGATAGAGCCAAGTAGAAATTCCTATGTAGAAGTTCTACTTAAAAGTTCTAGATATAGCTAAGTAGAAATTCCTATGTAGAAGTTCTACATGGAGGACGGTTTCAACAGGACACATGGCATTATCTGGTTGGCAGATTTCCAAGCTTTCAAGACGAGATAAGATTTACGTGGACTTCATTGGGCCACTCATATCTTATCTCTTGAAGTCTACAAGTCATAGATTACAAAGTAGTATAAATAGAAGTACTTGTGTAACGTTATGAGAAGAACACAATGTAGAGCAATATTGAGAAAAACACTTGTAACAGAGAGAGAGTACATTCACAGAGCTTAGTATCTTTTACTCCTCTCTCTTTACTTCTGTTGTACTACTGTAATGAATGATGTAGCAACCTTTTCAAGTTATATATAAGTCATATATTCCTTGAATCTTTGTGTTGATTTATTACATAGTATTTATTGCTTCTCATATTCCTTAAATCAAAAAAGTTCTATTCACCCCCCCTCTACAACACATTTGGACCTAACAAAGTTTTGAACTGTTTCCTTTGTTGAACCTGGGGATTTGTCTTTTGGGCTTAAAAGTCCTATTCTTCTTAAATCTCAGGTTAGAGAACTTCCTTGCCATGTATGCCATGGTTTTGTTCTTCATGTTGTCAAGTTTCATCCAAGGTGTAGAACTCATCTTCATCACCATCCTTGAGTTCAAGAGTAATACTTTCATCTTCATCAATAACCTCTTCATTCTTGATTTGTTGTTGATGTTGAGACTCTTGTAGCTGCAGCATCTTTGGATCTTGAGCCACTAGAGCATTTGAGGTGTTGGCCATCTTTCCTCTTTGGCCTGTTTGAATAGCTCTTTTCTGTAACAACTCTAGCTCATAAGTTTTGAGAATGCCATACAAGGTTTCAAGAGAAACTTTAGACATGTCTCTCACTTCTCTTATGGCAGTGACCTTGTGCTCCAAGTGGTCAGGAAGTGTTAACATAAATTTCATGTTAACTTCTGTTTTATCATAGAATTTGCCATGCAGCTGCAGGTCATTGATTAACCTGTTAAATCTCTCAAACATCTCTGTCAACCCTTCATTTGGTTTGGCCATGAAGGTCTCATACTGAGACACCAATATTTGTCTTTGATTATCCTGTACCTCCTATGTTCCTTCACATAGAATCTCAATAGTTTCCCATATTTGTTTTGCACTAGTACAGTAGACAATATTATTGTACATAACATTTTCAAGAGCCTCAATTATTATAAACTGCAAATAATCATCCAGAGAAACTTTTTCTTTTTCTGTATCATTGTACTCAGAAACCTTTTTAGGAACCCATGTTGGGATTCGGGCATATATACGCAGCGAAATTACGCTAAATACAAAAAAATAACGAATCCCAAACACATGATCCGTGTATAATTGGCGGATGATTATGGAGAATCAAATGTGTACCTTATTAAAACTTTCCTTATGATGATTACAGAGGTCCAGAAGCAATGAATCACAGCAGCCCTTCGCAAAGATATGCTCTCTATCGGTATCCACACGAACGTCGTATCGTCTAACGATCACCGGAGTTAGGTACTAGCCTGTTTCTGCCTCTTTGTCTCTCTCTTTCTCTAGCCTCTCAAAAACGTAGAGCTGCTAGGGTTTTTTTCAAAATGAAATTATTAAAAACTGTTACCCTAAACTATACATCTTTATATATATATAGGGGAGAGAGGGACTTGGGCCAAAACCCTAATCAGATTGGACCTTTTAAAACCCATTCAGATTTTGGATTTATATTATTATTAAATTCGAATTCTAATATGTATATAATTAATCAAGTCTCACTTAATTAATTAAATAAATAAATTCGAACTAATAATAATAACATTATTTAAATTAAAAATTTAAATAACACTTCGTTTAAACGTTTTTTGTATGTGACCGTTTAGGTTATTATTACGTTGGAAATAATTTTATTTTCTAATAATAAAATTATAAACAATGAGCCGCATCTAGTAATACATCATTGCTACCCAAGTAATAATAATAATTGGTGATTCAATTAAACCTTTCGTGAATAATGTACAATGTAATATAATCCCTTTAACCTTATATTATAGATCAAACTCGAGGCATGTATTGTGTCATCCTCTTCAACGTTTAATCCGGGTTTTTTTGATAAATGAGTAGACTATTAATCAAATCAACATTTGAGCATGACCATGCATTTTATAATCCCACTCAATCAAGAGGCCAATAATATCACTCCTAAAATAGGAGGGTTAAATCCTATATCTATCATTCATATTTCTCATACAATTCATAGCATACCCAATGTCCACCTTTATCATTACCCGGTTAAAGGTAACTTTGAGTGTAATCAAAGTATATTAATTCTCGTATAAAAATATAATGATTTCAAGTCAAAGGATCATTACATCATTATCACAGTGAGAATTTCTTATAGCACTTATTAACATGTAGATTCTCACAGCGGGTCGGTCCAGTGCCATACATTGAGACAAGCACTTATGTTCTTGACTTTAGTATCACCATACCTATGACCAATGAGATGTGGTCTTCCGTCAACAAACATGCTAGTCTTATTGCATTATTATTGTCCTTAAATAATAATACTCGACTAGGCCCCCAGTGGCTATAGAAGCTGGCCAAGAGGTTGAAAACCCATCAATCTCTTACCCAGGCCTTAATACTAAACATTGATTCATCCACATCCATATATTAACCCCTGGAGTTATAAGGAACACATGTTAGTTAGAGGTTGATAAAGGAGAAACTGCACTTGATGCAGTAAATAAGGATGAAGTCGGAAGTGCACCCACAGCTCTACCTCCAGCGAAGTAAAGAAGTATATAACTGAGGTATCTGTAAGCTCATCTGTATCTTCTCAAAAGGATGCAGAGCTGAAAAGGCAATAAAACTGTCTCTGGAATCATTCTCTCAACAGGGTGAGTCCATTGAAATTCGCTCGTCAGCCAGAGCATCTTGTAATGAGTCAAGCACACCACTGGCGCTCACGCTGATGGTAAGCCTAAACAGATAAATTCTATGTACACATTGCAAGAAGTGCACAGTGAGAGGTATAGGCATTTTAAACAAACTTCCCGTCATTAGGTTACGAGGGAAACGTAGACTCTAAATTGCCATTCATTACATTGTCTACTACGTCGCCCCTCCTGGAAGGAACATTTCCAGATCCTGAAAAGGAATGTCCACCTCCCATTTACTAAGAAGGTGTGAGGCAACTCCTTGATAGAACAAGGCAGGATTCCCAAAAAGATTTTAAAATCTTGGGATAACCCATCTCAAAGAGGTGAGGCTCCACTAGACACTGATTTAGCAATTGTTATTGAGTCTGGTGTGAGACAGTGCTTATGCATGAAAGATCAAAAACATCTCAACGAGGCAATTCTCCACTTGATAGTGATTCAGTTCATTTTGATGAATCAGGTGATGAGAATTTGAATGAATTGACGGATTTCACTTGCAGGTACAGAAGGCTATATTTGGAATGCAGAGTGAAAGTGAGAGAGAGAAACACTTAAGTGAAAGTGAGGGAGAGATACACTTGAGTGAGAGATAGGGAGAGAAAGAGTGAAACACTTCAAAGTGCTCGACACTTAAGTGTAAACACTAACAGAACGTAGTAGAAGTGAGGAAACCATAAGCCAAACACTTACCCTTGCTACTTGCTACTTCTGAAAGAAAAGTCTCTATATTTTTCCCGATCAACGACAGACGAGAACCTTCTTTGGAAGACAATCCATTCAAAAGTGGGCTATTGGAGGATTCCTCAATTAAGGGGGAGAATTTATAGGGAGAAAAAGGTGAAATTAATAAGTTTTATCTTCGTACTTGGGAAAAGTTAATATCCTAAAGGGGTTTGTATCATGGATCCTTGGGTTCGTATTCTGGAAGATCCTTGGAAAAAGGGGTTCGTATCCTTGGGAGAAGTTAATATCCTTAGGGGGAGAATTTAGACACGAAAAAGAAAATATTATCTTCTGATCCTGAGGGGAAACAACAGATATATGGGAGAATCAAGAAGCTGTATTCTATACTTGGAAGAACAGAGATTGACTATTCCATTGATTTTCTAAAGGGAGAAGAAGAATAAGAAGGAGAATCACAATCTTAGGGGGAGAACATTATTTGAGCTATGTTCAGCATTCTATTGAAGACGTACCCAGGAAGATTGATTCTTATGAAGCTTTGTTAATGATAAGTTCTTTAAGTTCAAACACTAAAGGATTTTGAAGCAGAGAGAGCTCAAACAGACAGAAATGAAGATGATTCAACTTGAATATCAGTTCAGTTTCAGAGGAACAGACATCATTCATTTCAGTCACACAAGAAATCTGGAAATGCAGTATCTGATCCAGAAAAACCAGTAGCATTATTTACAAGTCTCGGACGATTACTTTTTCTAGTTGTTAGTTGAGTTATCCCCTCTAGGTGATTTGTTTGCTAAAAGTTTAACAATCAAATAGGGGGAGATTGTTGGAGATTACGAAGCTGTATGAATAGTAATCGTGATAACTCAACACTAGAAAAGGACAAGTAAATAATACTATGCCTACACAGAAATCAGGAAGAAATGAAGACAAGGCAAATATAGCGAATCAAGACATTAGAAGAAGTTTTGAAGTCTACTACAGATCACTGAAAGAAGTACATTAAGATGTTCATGCCTCAGTGAAGAATAATGTATAAAGACTTTCAGGGTTTCAGAAGTGTTGAAGATTCAGTATAACAGTGCCACTAAAAGATTTCAGTGTAACAACTTTGATTGGAAATAGACAGTGTTCGAAGCATAGGAATCTAGAAGGAAAAAGACAAAGGTTAAAGAAGACAGCTACAGTCTTGGAGTTATACTCACTGAAAGAAGTTCATTAATATGTTCAAACGTCAGTGAAGAACAGAGAATGAAGTATTCAAGATTGTAGTAATGAAGACGTTGTCAAAGTACCAGAAAAGATTGCAGTGAAATTACAGTGTCTATCAACCGTCAGTGTTCGAAGCAATGCAACAGTCCAGGGTTACTCAGCTGAAACAGAAAAGAAATCAAGGGAATTTAATTCAGTGTTAGTCGTTTGTGAACCAGACCAGTGCACTAAACGTCAGCACAACAAGAAGAGAATTACCTTGATTAATCAGTAAAAAATCAGTTGATCAAGGCAAGCCAGAAGAGTGAAAACCAAGTGGTAAATACTTCAAGCATCTCAAGAATATATTAAGGCAAGTATTACTACATATGGTGGAATTAATACTCTTGAAGCAATGGAGAGGCGCAACATACATTTCCAAGGTGCAAGAAAAGTTTGGCCATTTGTAGTGTTTAGGTGAGCTGCCTACTAATTCTCTGTGTGCCCGGATAAATCAATTAGGTTCAAGAAAATTAACAGGTAAATTATAGAGACAAGTTTCCGGGAATATTACTCTCGTATTAATCCCAGAGGGTTTTGCTACACCCAGTTAAAATTAACTGGCTTCCAAAGAATAAATTAATTCTTTGCTACTAACACAAAAATATAAGACTCAGTTCCTATACAAATATATCTAAATTAGTACAAGGAAAAACTGAGTCCGTAGGGAGTGATATCTAGGAGCCCTGAGCATTTTTCGTTAAAGAACCGGGTCCTAATATCTGACCTGGAGCAAGGTATGGGTGTGTATAAATTATTCTCTTCTTGCCCCGGCCATGGCAGTAGCTCTCTACATATTATTTGTGTTGAAGAAGACGACTCTGTGAATGAGTGGCTGGCCTCCTTTTATTTGTGTAGACTTTAAATCAATTAAAGTAGATGTTGTAATTTGATTGGCTAAGGGCTGAGTGGCGCCTGTAGAGTGACTTCCCTGTGTAGATTCAAGTGGCGCCATTTACTTGGAATAATTTTGTTGCCATCTTTTGTTGCGCCTACACAAGGAACACCTTGTGAGAAATCAAGTGGCGCCTTAAAAACTAAGTTGCTCCAAAGTAAAGTTAAGTGGCGCCAGCTACATTGCCTTCCCTGTGTAAGAATGAGTGGCGCCACATACACATGCCTTGAGATATGAATGATTCCTGCGCGCGAATAACATACAAGGTCAAAGTGTTGTTTAGTCACTGCACTTTGATCCTCTATTCATTCCTTGACTTAAGTTCACCAACTTTCATTTCTTGTACCAAAGTCTTGTCACTTTACACCCTGTACCCTGAGTTGTTCCTGTTCTTCGACTATAGTTCAGAAACCTTCACTTTTCGTACCAAGGTTGTGACACTTTGCACCCTGCACCCTTTGAGCTATTTAGCTGTTTGGCTGTTAGCTGTTTAGCTGTTTGGCTGTAGCCTCTACAAATTACTTTTCGTACCTTATTAAATAACCGTTCTTTTCAAGTACGTTCTTCAACTTAACAATTCTTCTGTAGTTAATACTCAGATTCCTTTCACAGACTGCTGACGCCTAGTGCAACTGGTCTGGTTCACAGACGACTAACTTCGTTCTAGGTCTTCGTATTATTGCTTTACTTACATTGTTAAGTTTGCAGCAACTTCATTGCTTCGAACACTGACTGTCAATAAACACTGTAACTTCACTGGAATCTTTTCTGGTACTTAGACACTTGTCTTTACCATGTCTTCAATTCTTCTAGATTCATATGCTTCAAACACTATCTATTTCCAATCAATGCCTTTACACTGAAATCTTCTAGTGGCACTTCTATACTGAATCTTCAACACTTCTGAAACCCTGAAAGTCTTCAACTATTATTCTTCACTGAGGCATGAACATAATAATGTACTTCTCTCAATTACCTGTAGGAGACTTCAAAACTTCTTCTAATGTCTTGATTCACTGTATCTGCCTTGTCTTCATTTCTTCCTGATTTCTTTGTAGACGTAGTATTATTTACTTGTCCTGTTCTAGTATTGAGTTATCATGATTACTATTCATATAACTTCGTAATCTCCAACACTATTCACTATGGCTGAATCAGTTGACACAGCAAGTCTAATTAGTAAATGTAAAGAGAAGACATCAAGTAAGATTAATCATGCTTGAAGTCACATGGTGTGATGGAGGGCTATCTTATTTGGAGCTAAGAGCTTACACAGAGTCTGTGATTGATTTAAGATGATCTAGATGCAGTAAACATCATCATCAAGCTCCCTAGCATTCGTTTGATTTTAGGTCTGAATTTCTAAAGGTTGAAATCCTGTTTAGGGCTCAAGATCAGATGACACCAGATGAAGAAAAGCTGCAAGCAGCATCACAGGGGGAGCATCAGTAAGTTGGATCAACTAGTCATGTTTGATGCTCAAAGTCTAGTAGTGCTTATTGAGTAAGAGTTGAGATTCTTAGGAGCACTGAGTGATACAAATTGAGTGATTGCATATTAGAAAGGAAATTGTCAATTTAAAGATAATGCAATTTAAAGATAATGTAAGATGATCTCAATCATATTTGAAGAAGACTACTCTAACCACTGAATATCTAAGGAAACATTAAAGACACATCTGTCATGACAAAGGGTTTTGTGTAACAACATTTCTTAGAGTCAGTTCTTGATGAATCTGGGTAGTAGAGTAGTGATTGGTAGTGCTGTGCATGTATAAGAGTATTTCATTGGTTTTTCTGAGTGAATTCAATGAAGACTGAAGATGCACTAACTAATCAAGATTGAGTAGGGTTCGAATCAAGGAACTAATTCAATTGAACCAGAGGCAGATACAATTAGCACAAGGAATCAATCCACATGAAGACTTGTTCGCACTTTATTCACGCAAGAGAACGTGGTCACAAGTAATACAGTAATAAGTAGGATTCGTTCCCACAGAGACTCGACTTGCTTACGTTTAGTTCACTTATACACCAGAGTATGATTAAGTTTCACTGCTAAGAAAATAACAATTGGAATTTTGATTACACTACTAATTAAAACTTAACGAATTACTTATATAAAATAAACATGGGATTTTAACTTCATTAACTATCTCATCTAGAATCTTATGCCTTTTCAACCTAGCATGTGAAAGTGACGATAACTGATCAGACCCTCTAAACTGATAAACGCCAACTTTCGTTGCACGCATACCATCCTAATGAACATCCACAAAAGATAGAAGTCAAATAGTCAACCACTATACTTAGTCCCTATATGTCTATAGAGATTGAAAACATAACGGCTTAAGCACAAGGATCCATAAAATCACATAGTCAGTGCAAGACGGTTAGAATTACACCACAAATTAATACATGCTCTTAACACGCAAAAACCTATGCTAGCATGGCATGTTCTAAACCCTAGATCCACTTTCGCATTCACGAGGGTTCAACAAACAATCATAAATGTTCGCGACGCATTTACAACGAATAAGCTTAACCATATTAGGATATCCATAACAATCACATACTTGGCATAAAGACAATCAATATCTAGAATCGATAGAGAAATCCATTAAAATCCCATGACAACGATTAGCCCATAATTGGACTAGCCGACATCATGGGTTCAATTGAAAACATAGTAAAATAAAAAATTATGCATAAACTACTGATATTAATTGCAAGAGTAAAAGAAACAACCGATAATCCACGTGATGAAAATTACAAAAGAAAAATAGCTTGACGGCTCACAAAGTACTCTGTCTTCTTGTACGATAATAAAAACCCTACTTGCTTAATTAATTTCCTAGATAGATAAATAAAAATAATAATCATCCTTATGTCTTTATACTAGGTTACATAAAATAATGATCCATGGGCTTGCTGCTTCCTGGGCTTCGAAACGGACCAAACTGCAAAAATCAGCAACTGGAGCTCGGATGTGGCGCGGGGGCGCTTGACAGGGAGCGGGCGCGCCTGCTTAAAGGAGCGCGGGCGCGCTTGTTGAAGGGAGGGCGCGCCTGCTGCTTCTGCCCTGCAGTTGAATTCCTTGAAACTTTGCTCCTTTAGCGACTCGTCTTGCCTTCTTTCGACCTCAACTCAAGCCTTGATCTTCCTCCTTTTAATTCCTAGCTCATGTACCACCAATTTATGCAAATATTCATCAATTCTCCTTCGCTTGGGAATCTGCACACCAAAAACATAAAACACATCAAAAGACACTAAATACTTGGGCACTAGCGATCAATTTAAGCCAAATTGGAACGTATATAGTGGACAAAAAGTCCACTAACACACCCCCAAACTTAAACCGATGCTTGTCCCCAAGCATAAACAGACTCTAAATAATCTAAGGCAATGCAATGCATGAATGCAACTAATATGAAAATGCAAGGACCCCCTCGAACTCACCCAAACCAATCGATAAGCCAAGCCTCAAAGAGATGCAATACATCCAAACAGAGCTCGACCAAGCCCCCGTATACCAGTACTACATGAACAGAAACGTGGGTGTGTGCGATGCTCATCAAATATACTCTGACACTAGATCAAAATCATACCTATTTTTCGCCAAGACAATCACCTGCTTATAAACAGAATGAGTGGTAAACACTCCATAACATACAAACACCGCCGTCATTCATTTGAGTTAGACAGGGAATCACACTTTATTGCTAACCCACCACTACGACACATAACACAATACATAGGCTTATTTAACCGTGCAATGGATGAGACCCCTAAAGGCTTATACAATAATACCCATGTAGCGAGCGTTAGGTTAGTGGATCCCAGACTATAAAAAGCCTTAGGTCACTAGGCACAAAGTCCCCTCGAACTTAATTGCCCGAGTATTAAAGAGCTCATCCTGGTTAATTTTGCTTCGAATTATTCACATGACTCTTTTTTCTTTTCTTTTTTTTTTCTTGTTTTCTCTTTTTTCTTTCTTTTTTTTTTTAACAGAATCTGGAATGAGAATTCTCAATTCCAACCCTAGACTACTCATAAAAATATGAGCCGGCTACTAGCCATTTGACGCCTAGCCATACTTGACAATCATTAACAATTAGCATGAATCTTTATTTTCCCCCAAACTTATACTTTGGCATTCTTACATTATCAAGGGAATAACAAACATTCTAGATATAAACATGCGATTAAATCTAAAACAACTAAACAGGCATGACTCAACCTAGCCCAAAAGCAACCGATGAGACTGTGTAAAGAAAGTGCTTCTGAAACATGCAATTTCATTTCATAGGGACCGTAAATCAACCCTCTGCTCATCAATACCACACTCAATTCGACATCGTCCTAAGAATCAGAATTAGCTCGTCCTAAGGGATCATGAAATATGCATGCTATAAAATGTAACTAAAATGGACTCACATGGTAAACAGAACAAGAATTGCAAACAAAATGCTCTATATGGCAATTAAAACCAAATGCATGAAAAATACTACCACTACATGCCCTATATGCATCTAACTACAATCTCCATTTCCCACCCCCAAACTAAAAATATTCAATGTCCCCATTGAAGGCAAGAAACGAAGAAAGTGTGCAGAAATACCTCAATCCTCAGCAGAGTCACCCTCCTCGGGTGAATCCGGTGGTGGATACACGGTGCCAGCCCCATAAACAGGCCAATCGACCTGTACACCTGTAGCCAGAAAAGCTGCACCAAGAGCCTGAGTCAGGTCAGCAGCAAAACAGCTCTGTCTATCATCAACTGCGTCCATCCGCCGAGCCAACCTCCGAAAATGAGCCTCACCCATACCAGTACTAGCCACAGCTGGCGGTGCCCTAGAAGATCCAGCCCTAGCCGCCCTCTGCTGTCTAGGAGGCACGTCACCATCCACAATATACCCTAAGCCTCTGGAATGCGGTACACCACCGTCCCATTCAGGAAGTCGAGCTATCGCCGCCGTGTCAATGGCACTCGCAGGAAGTTGCAACTGTTCCTCCGCCGGCCAGTGAATACCCACATCAACACACAGACGAACAACCACTGAGCAATACGGAATCGCTCCAGTGGTACTGCCCTGCAAAAATCGGATCATGTGCCTGTGGATAAGGGAGCCTAGGTCGATGTATCGCCCGCTGAGAATACCCCACAACAAAATAGCCCGATCCACTGTCACCTCATGAGTGTGCGACGATGGCACAATGTTAGCACACAGAAACAGGTTCCAGGCCATAGCATATGGGTTCAAAGCCATGGCGGAGAAGGTGACCGGCTCAGTAGAGCCTGCCCTGCGCTTCCAAGTAGTGCCTGGAACTGTCATATCCCACAGAATGGCCTCAAGATCAACCTCACCACGGGTCTGCAACCCAAAATCTTTCACCCCCTCCTGCGGTGCAGGCAAATTCAAAACCCTAGTGATAGCGACAGGAGTATAATCCACTACATACCCTCGGACTGTAGAATACCCATTCTTCTCTTGCTTGGCATTGGCATAGAACTCCCTAACGATAATCAATGGTATCGCCTCCGCAGCCTCACACACGGTCTCCCAACCGCGCTCACTAACCATCGCGATTAGAGACCCATCAAGAACACCCGGAATGAACCCCCTTTCCTTGACCACAGATTTGGTCACCAAGCGTGCAAACTCAATTTGGGCCTCCGGTGAATTGAATTGGGGCACAACTCCCCCACTCGAAGAAGAACTTGATGTCCCTGAGCGCCTAGATCTCTTGGGTGCCATTGATTGAGTGTAGATTTGTGAAGAGAGGAGATGAGGTGCGTGTATAGTTGTGTGTATATGTGCGAATGCAAGAAGTGAAGTAAGTAAGGTGCTAGGGTTAGGGTATGCAAAGCCTTTATAAACAAGTGAGATTGGGCTGGGTAGGGCCAAAAACTAATAAAAAGGTAAAAAAGATTCTTAATTTTCGATTTTTGGAATTTTTAAACTAAAATTTTTTTTCTGGAACCGCGCCTCTAGGAGCGCGCCCGCCCCGGGTGCTTCTGTCCATTTTCTGATTTTTCAATTTTTTTTTGTTTTTTTTTTTTTGTTTTGTTTTTTTACGAGAATAAAAATTACCATTCAAGCCGTAGGTTGCCTCCCACGAGCGCTGTCGTTAACGTCATTTAGCCGGACGTTACTTCAGGTCCTCAATCCGAGGTTGACAGAATCGCGACTTCAGCTTCGCGATTTACTTGTTCTCCCAAATACGGCTTCAATCTCTGACCATTGACTTTAAACGCTTGATCTGGTGTCTTTTCATAAATCTCCACAGCTCCGTGTGGATACACAGTCTTCACAACAAAGGGTCCTGACCACCTTGACTTGAGTTTTCCTGGAAACAATCGCAGACGAGAGTTAAATAATAAAACTAATTGACCAGGAACCAATACCTTTGTTGTCAACCGCCGATCATGCCATCTTTTCACTTTTTCCTTGTAGAGCTTGTTATTCTCATAAGCTTGTAGACGAAATTCATCCATTTCATTGATTTGCACCATCCGCTTTTCCCCTGCGGCTTGATAATCAAAATTCAGTTTCTGCAATGCCCAATAAGCCTTGTGTTCCAGTTCTGCTGGTAGATGACAAGCTTTTCCATAGACTAGTTCATATGGTGACATCCCCAAAGGTGTTTTGAACGCAGTTCGGTAGGCCCACACAGCTTCATCCAGTTTTAAAGACCAATCCTTACGCGAAGGACTTACCACTTTTTCCAGAATGCGTTTGATCTCACGGTTTGATACTTCAGCTTGGCCATTGGTTTGAGGGTGGTATGCTGTCGCCACCCGATGGTTGATGTTGAATCTTGCCATCAGATTAGTGAACTTTCGATTGCAAAAGTGAGAACCCTCATCGCTGATAATGACCCTTGGAGTCCCAAATCTGGTGAAAATGTTCTTGTGAAGAAAGTTGAGCACTACATTGGCATCATTAGTTGGAAGTGCCTTGACCTCAACCCATTTGGAGACGTAATCCACAGCTAGCAAGATGTATTGGTTATTGCAAGATGAAATGAATGGGCCCATGAAGTCGATCCCCCACACATCAAAACTTTCTACCTCTAGCATTACATTAAGGGGCATCTCATCCCTTCTCGAAATGTTGCCTACTCGCTGACAACGATCACATCTGGTTACAAACTGATGAGTATCCTTGAATAGTGATGGCCAATAAAATCCTGCCTGCAGAATACGAGTAGCTGTCTTTTCACCTCCATAATGGCCTCCATAAGCTGTGGCATGATAATCCCTCAGAATAGCTTCAGTCTCACTATATGGTACACACCTTCTGATAATCTGATCAGCCCCTTGTTTAAACAGATATGGCTCATCCCAACGAAACCACTTTACATCATGCATGAATTTTTTCCTTTGGGCTGACGACAATTCGGGTGGAACAATATGACTCACAAGATAATTCACAATATCCGCATACCATGGTTCTTCTTCTTGTACTCCAAACAGTTGTTCATCCGGAAAAGAGTCATTGATGAGAGTACTGTCTCGTGATTTACCAGGATCTTCCAATCGTGAGAGGTGATCAGCTACCTGATTCTCGGTCCCTTTTCTATCTTTGATCTCCACGTCGAATTCTTGAAGTAGGAGAATCCATCGAATCAGGCGGGGTTTAGATGTAGGGTTTCGTGACACAAACGCAGCGGAATAAACGCGAAAAATAAATCAAAATAGCGAAACCCTCCGCAGGATCCATGCGAAAACAAAAGATTTAATTCGGAGATAAAGAATAAATACCTTTAGAAGCTTTAACAGTTCATTAATGGAAGATTAATGGAGGTCCAAAGCTTGTTTAATCACCACGTATCCCGCTCTCGCGATCTACGCTCTACGGTATCCACACGAACACTTTTCATGAAGGATTGATGTGTACTAGCACCCGAAAACTTCTTCTCTCTCTATCTTCCTCCTCTCTCAGAGCGGCTAGGGTTTTTGTAAAATCTCTTTTATTAAATCAGCCCATAAAGAGATTATATAGAGAGAGGAATAAGTTTTCTAATTATAATCCAATTATAATTAATACTAAACCAAATTCTAAATTATTTAATTAAGTCTCACTTAATTAATTAATTATTAATTTTGGAATTAGTTTAAGTAATTCATTTATTCTATTTATATAATTAATTAAGTCATACTTAATTAATATCATAAATAAAATAAATTACTTATTTAATTTAAATTCATAATTTAAATTATTTCTCCTTCAAGCGTTCTTTGTGTGTGACCCTGTAGGTTATTATTACGTTGGCAACAATTTTAATATCTAATTAAAATTGTAAACAATGAGCGGCATCTAGTAATACATCATTGCTACCCAAGTAATAATAATAAATCGGTGATTCGATTAAGCCTTTCGTGAATAATGTTCCATGTAATATAATCCCTTTAATCTTGATATTATAGATTAAACTCAAGGCATGTCTCGTGTCATCCTCTTCATAATTTAATCTTTATTTTCTTGATCGATGAGTAGACTATTAAAATCAAATCAACATTTGAGCACGACCGTGCATTTCATAGTCTCACTCAAACAAGAGGCCAATAATATCACTCCTAAAATTAGGAGGATTAAATCCCATCTAGATCATTCATATTTCTCATACGATTCATAATATACCCAATGTCCACTTTTATCATCACCCGGTCAAAGGTAACTTTTAATGTAATCAAAGTATATTAATTCTCGTATATAAATATAATGATTTCAGGTCTAAGGATCATTACACCATTATCACAGTGAGAATTACTTATGACACTTACTTAACATGTAGAATCTCACGGCGGGTCATTCTAGTGCCATGCATTGATACATGCACTTATGTTCTTGACTTTAGTATCCCCATACCTATGACCAATGAGATGTGGTCATCTGTCAAGAAACATACTAGTCTTTGTGCATTATTATTGTCCTTAAATAATAATACTCGACTAGGGAATTTTAGGAATAAGATACTATTCATATAATCTCATTTTTAAGTCACATACTTAAAGATATAGAATACGTATCAAAATTCCAAGGACATTTACTATGCTTTCAATTTATTACGCAGTAAACAAAACATAATAAATAAATAATAATCAATAAAACATAATCCTTAATAATAAATATTTTCCTTAAAATATAAAAAGTATTGTCTCTAGAGCACAATTACTAACAATCTCCCACTTGCACTAGAGCCAATTACCCAAGTATCCAATACTCATGAAACTAGTGTGACTTTCATGCTTCTCCTGCGACAAAGCCTTAGTTAGTGGGTCTGCAATATTATTATTAGTATGCACTTTACATATATGTATATCTCCTTGATCATTAATCTCATTAATTAGGTGATATCTCCTAAGTACATGCCCAAACAGCCTCCTTGGCTGCTTCGCAAGCATCAATATACTCAGGCTCTATTGTAGAATCAACTATTGTCTCTGCTGTGAACCATTCCAGCACACAACATCTCAATAAAATTAGATAAAACACAAAGACAGACAGAAACATTAAATTATCGTTATCTGTCTAGAAACCAGTATCACTGAAACCTCTTACAACTAGCTTCACATCTCCTCCATATAACAAGAATGAATCTTTAGTCCTCTTTAAGTACTTAAGAATATTCTTGACTGTCGTCCAGTGACCTTCACCTGGATTAGATCGGTATCTACTCATTATGGTTAAAGCATACGAGACATCAGGACAAGTACATATCATTGCATACATTATAAAACCAATTGCTGACGCATATGGAATTTTACTCATGCAGTCCCTATCATCCAATGATTTAGGACAAATTTTATTTTGAGATCACTATCCCATGAGACATTGGGACATATCCATTTTAGTCTCTTTGCATTTGAAATCGATGCAAAACTTTGTCAATGTATGTACTCTAAATTAGGCCGATCAATCACCTTGATCTATCTCTATAGATCTCGATCCCTAATATATATGTCAAATCGCCTAAGTCTTTCATTGAGAAATTATTTCTCAACCAAGTCTTCACAGTCTGTAGAGAAGGAATGTCATTCCCTATTAGTAATATATCATCAACATATAATACTAGGAATTCCACATGGCTCCCACTAAACTTCTTGTAAACACAAGTTTCATCTTCATTCTGAATAAAGTCAAACTCTTTTTGACTGTTTCATGAAAACAAATGTTCCATCTCCTCGAGGCCTGCTTTAATCCATAAATGGATCGACGCAACTTACATACATTTCCAGCATCCTTTAGATCAACAAAACCCTTAGTGTGTGTCATGTACACATCCATATCTTCTTCAAGGCTCTCATTTAAGAAAGCGGTTTTGACATCCATTTGCCAGATTTCATAGTCATAGTAAGCAGCTATAGCAAGCAAAATCCTGATGGACATGACCATAACAACTGGTGAAAAGGTCTCATCATAGTCAATACCATGAATTTTCTTGAAACCTTTTGCCACCAATCGTGCCTTATAGGTCTGTACATTAGCATCCATGTCGGTCTTCTTCTTGAAAACCCACTTGCACCCTATAGGTTTTACCCCTTCAGGTAGATCAACCAAAGTCCATACTTGATTAGTATACATGGATTCCATCTCAGATTTAATGGCATCCAGCCATCTCTTAGAATTTGGAGTGTTTATAGTATCTAGGTAGGTGAGAGGCTCATCTTCATCCACAAGCATCACATCACCATCTTGAGTCAAGAGAAATCCATATTATCTCTCGGGCTCATGGCGAATCCTACTAAACCTACGAACACCTGTGTTTCTTGAGCAGTATTATTTTTCGTGTACATTCTACTCAGGTTCCTCCACTGGTTCAATGTTATCATGTGGGTCTCAAACTTCATTGAGATCTATTATCCTCCCACTGTCTCTCAGCAGTTCGAGCAACAAACACTTTATTCTCGGAAGGATTATAGAAAGAATAACCCCTTGTTTCAGTTGGGTATTCCACAAAATTACATTTATCTAATTTTGGTCCTAGCTTGTCATAGATTAGACGTTTCACAAACGCTTCACATCCCCAAATTTTCATAAATGACATGCTGTGACGTTTCTCAGTCCATATCTCATAAGGATTCTTTTGAACCATTTTAGTAGGAACAATGTTAAGTGTATGTGGAGCCGTTTCCAGAGTGCAACCCCAGAAACTAATTGGAAGATTTATTGACTCAACATTGATCGCACCATGTCCAACAAGGTGTGATCCCTCCTATCAAAAACCTTTCTTTGATATTTTCTACTTCATCTTTATAGTCTTTGAACTTTTCAAATGATTTGGATTAGTTCTTCAAAAGATACATATATCCGTATCTACTAAAATAATTAGTAAATTTTATGAAGTTAATAAAATCTACCTTTTGTCATCGTACACATATGACCACATACATCACTATGTATAAGTCATACCCATTCAATGATCCCTTCACCATGTCCGGTAAAAGAAGCTTTAGTCATTTTGCCAAATAAGCCAAGATTCGCATCCTTTTGTATAATTCATAATCAAACTTTTCCATGAATGCATCCTTATGTATTCTGAAAATGCGTTTCTCATTAATATGGCCTCAACAACAGTGCCAAAGGTAATATTTTATTTGAGTCACTTTAGAACATATAAATTGTTAATTAGTTGTGCAACATTATAAGGCTCATCATCAAAATAGAATAAACAACTATTGTTATTTAATTAAAATGAAAAAGCCTTTCTTGTCCAAACAAGAAACTGAAATAATGTCCCTGCCAATTGCAAGCACGTTATAACAATTATCAAGTTCTAAATTTTCCTTATAGGCCAAAAATTAAGTAACGAGTTCCTCGAACCAGAGCAACTATCTTTACTCCAATTCCAACCCGATACCTTAAGCTTGACCCTTATTGATCATCATCTTCCGATCTTCCAATTAAGCATGACAGTTTAATTTCCAGTCTCCCAACTTTCCACAGAAGTGACAATCGTCTTCTTTATCAACACCTCATTCAGACTTTAGAGTCTGCTTTAGGGATTGGACTTTGGTTTGACAGCGGAACTAGATCAAATCTTCTCCTTGCCTTTCCATTTTCCTTTCCCTTTTGCATTCCCTATGTTTACCATCAATATAGTAGTAGTTCATGCATTTATCATATTACTTTCAGCAGTTCTCAACATGCTTAGCAACTCAATGGGTGTTTTACCAATCTTATTCACTTTATTGTTCATAACAAAATAAGAATAATATATTTCCAAAGATTGTAAGATCAAATCTAACTGTCTCCAGACCAATCTGGAAACCCAAAATATCAATGGTATTCATTATACCCTATAATCTTTAGAACATGTGGTGTAACCGGGTCTCACTCTCCCTACTTGTAAGTGTATAGTGCCCTTTCAAATATATCTTGTGCTCAATCGTTTCATAAGCATCTATATGCTTGTATTGCTTCTTAAGCTCAGCACATATATTTACGAGCATGAGACATGAAACATCAGTCGCAACATCAATTTGCTTCCAATAAGCACTATGATTTGCACATGTTACATTCTCAACTTTAAGAGCAGGGGAAGAGATTTGACTAATATCGTGGTGCCCGAGGACGATCCTCAAGCCCCTATGTCAGTCAAGGAAATATATTCTCGTCAACTTGTCCTTCTCAAGAACTGATCGCATAAAGAAGTTGTTTGTGTTTATCATTTGATATCTACAATATTAAAGTGCATAAAATAAACTAGATTGCAATTTTAATATTAATTATGTTTAAGTGATTATGGTATATCATCATATATCTCCCACTATTTTTATCAAACTAATAGCCCTTACTATTAATTTGGAAAGTATATCCCATAATTCTTTCTAGTGAGCCAAGATCCATATTTCGTCATGTCCTAAGTCAACCACTGGAAGTCCTTAGAAAATGATTATTTAGGTAGACAACAGTTGTCAATTATATCATATATAATTCTTGGATAGTTTGGTGAACAACGATTGATCTTATCTATCTAATAGACTTTTAACCAAACTCTATGCTTCTAAGTTCATAATAGTTGAATATAACCATTTATTTTCACTTATTATGACGACTCAGTTAAGTTAGACCCAATGATACAACGGCCGAATATAACCGTTTATATTCGTCGCATCTCACCACGATAGATAGGAGTCCCCTGCCACTGACAGTCCTTCCCCTTATCGATCTAGGATTCGATGAGTGTTCATTCATTGGAAAGCATCCGAGTAAAACTTAATATTTTGTTAATGGGTTTTAGAAAATTTATAACGATCATGATCACATCATAAAGAGATCCTCAATTTTTCCTTGAACCAAATATTTCAAATCGACATCTTAAATTATTCATTTCCCAGGTAGATGGAGGATACCAATGGTCACACTTAAAACCCATCAGCCTTACGAATACGCATATCCGCTTTTGTCAGAAAATCCCAATTATAGATATCAAAAATCCATATTTAATTCCGTGTTTTAAAAATCCATATTTCATAAACACAAGAATCTCATGATCGTTTATTAATTTTAAAATCTTGAATCGTTACAGATTTTATCTTGTTTAAGCAAACATGGCATGGGTGTCGTATCTAATACATACATGATTAATCAATATTAAGCATGCATCTCAATTATATCTACGCATACATACCAATACATGCAATTATATACATATATGTAATGTGCGTAAATTAAACGTGTTTGGTTATGGCCCCATCCTATATGATATTTCCAAGCTAATGGAAATATCAAGGTCAGTCTATGGTGGTTTTAAAAATACTATCTATTACATGTCTTCTTTCTTCATTGCTCCATCATCCCCTTTTGGATCGCCTCCTTACTTGCAAGTCTTCATTGATAATTACATTGAATAATAAAAAATAAAACTACTCTAATGAAATTACAAGAAGAACTCGAGTTACATTCGAGATAATTAAATTACAATGAATAAACGACATGCAAGTCGTATTTAGAAACCAAAACCATAAATCAAAACCACTATCCTATGGGTCTTTAGGCCATAACCATCCACCATGCTATCATATAACACATATAATATATCTCATATTATATAATCATATCATATAATCATATATAACAAATTTCGAAATTTCAGAAAATTAAAAACATATTTCTGAAGACAATAAATCACTATTTCGAGGCCCTTAATGATGTCAAACGCCTTACAGACCCCTCGGTGAAAGCATAGCTATCAGTTTTGTTCATTGGCCCGATTCCAGTCAGAAAACACATATCGTTTGCAAAAATCGGATACGGCAGTCAGATTTCTCCAAATCTGACGGTGTTTCAGAAATCGTATCATATACAATTCCCATAACAAAAACAAGCATATATCATATATATATATACAGAGATACATACAATCATCATATGATTATACATTACATGAATATCATATATTCATAATATATACATACATATACTCAAAATTTTAGAAAATCAAATAATTTTCAGAAAATCATAAATCACCGTTTTGGAGTCTGTAACGACATCTAATGGCTTACAGACGCAGAGCTGACTTTGTCAGTATTGCTCAGTGACCCGATTCCAGTCAGAAAACACATATCGTTTGCGAAAATCGGACAACGGACACAGATTTCAGAAAATCAACGGCAGCCGTTTCAGAATTCGTATCGAATACGATTCCCATAATAAGAACAAACATGTATCATATACATACATCAACACACATAATCATCACATGATTATATATCATAAAATATCATATATTCATAATATATATAAACATATACATATTGTATCAATATAAAATCATGATAGATCGCATACATGTTTATATATCAAAATCTGTTAAGCACATAACCGAATTAAAACGTTTCGCAAGTAGCTCTGATGCCATTGTAGGGTTTCGTGACACAAACGCAGCGGAATAAACGCGAAAAATAAATCAAAATAGCGAAACCCTCCGCAGGATCCATGCGAAAACAAAAGATTTAATTCGGAGATAAAGAATAAATACCTTTAGAAGCTTTAACAGTTCATTAATGGAAGATTAATGGAGGTCCAAAGCTTGTTTAATCACCACGTATCCCGCTCTCGCGATCTACGCTCTACGGTATCCACACGAACACTTTTCATGAAGGATTGATGTGTACTAGCACCCGAAAACTTCTTCTCTCTCTATCTTCCTCCTCTCTCAGAGCGGCTAGGGTTTTTGTAAAATCTCTTTTATTAAATCAGCCCATAAAGAGATTATATAGAGAGAGGAATAAGTTTTCTAATTATAATCCAATTATAATTAATACTAAACCAAATTCTAAATTATTTAATTAAGTCTCACTTAATTAATTAATTATTAATTTTGGAATTAGTTTAAGTAATTCATTTATTCTATTTATATAATTAATTAAGTCATACTTAATTAATATCATAAATAAAATAAATTACTTATTTAATTTAAATTCATAATTTAAATTATTTCTCCTTCAAGCGTTCTTTGTGTGTGACCCTGTAGGTTATTATTACGTTGGCAACAATTTTAATATCTAATTAAAATTGTAAACAATGAGCGGCATCTAATAATACATCATTGCTACCCAAGTAATAATAATAAATCGGTGATTCGATTAAGCCTTTCGTGAATAATGTTCCATGTAATATAATCTCTTTAATCTTGATATTATAGATTAAACTCAAGGCATGTCTCGTGTCATCCTCTTCATAATTTAATTTTTATTTTCTTGATCGATGAGTAGACTATTAAAATCAAATCAACATTTGAGCACGGCCGTGCATTTCATAGTCTCACTCAAACAAGAGGCCAATAATATCACTCCTAAAATTAGGAGGATTAAATCTCATCTAGATCATTCATATTTCTCATACGATTCATAATATACCCAATGTCCACTTTTATCATCACCCGGTCAAAGGTAACTTTTAATGTAATCAAAGTATATTAATTCTCGTATAGAAATATAATGATTT
This sequence comes from Oenanthe sinensis, assembly GCA_028671895.1. Lineage (NCBI taxonomy): Eukaryota > Viridiplantae > Streptophyta > Magnoliopsida > Apiales > Apiaceae > Oenanthe > Oenanthe sinensis. The sequence goes on along the minus strand of CM053799.1, from coordinate 26,286,392 downwards.
CAGGTCTAAGGATCATTACACCATTATCACAGTGAGAATTACTTATGACACTTACTTAACATGTAGAATCTCACGGCGGGTCATTCTAGTGCCATGCATTGATACATGCACTTATGTTCTTGACTTTAGTATCCCCATACCTATGACCAATGAGATGTGGTCATCTGTCAAGAAACATACTAGTCTTTGTGCATTATTATTGTTCTTAAATAATAATACTCGACTAGGAAATTTTAGGAATAAGATACTATTCATATAATCTCATTTTTAAGTCACATACTTAAAGATATAGAATACGTATCAAAATTCCAAGGACATTTACTATGCTTTCAATTTATTACGCAGTAAACAAAACATAATAAATAAATAATAATTAATAAAACATAATCCTTAATAATAAATATTTTCCTTAAAATATAAAAAGTATTGTCTCTAGAGCACAATTACTAACATTAGAATCCTTCTTGGAGAGCAGATACCTAATAGCTGCGTGGTCAGTATACACCGTCACTTTCGTACCAAGCAAGTATGATCTGAATTTTTCAAAGCCATATACAATGGCTAACAGCTCCTTCTCTGTGGTTGTGTAATTCACTTGCGCATCATTGAGTGTCTTGCTTGCATAGTAGATAACATGAAAAATCTTGTCTTTCTTTTGACCAAGAACAGCCCCTAATGCAAAATCACTAGCATCACACATCATAGCAAAAGGTTCATTCCAATCTGGGGCGATGATCACAGGTGCCGAAATCAACTTCCTCTTCAATGTCTCAAAAGCTGTCATACAATCATCATCGAATTTGAAGGGAATATCCTTCTCCAATAGCTTACACAAAGGTTTAGAAATTTTGGAGAAATCCTTGATGAATCTTCTGTAGAAACCTGCATGACCGAGGAAACTACGAATTCCTCTCACTGAATTGGGCGGTGAAAGATTTTCAATTGTCTCTATTTTTGCTTTATCCACTTCCAGGCCACGACGTGACACCTTGTGTCCAAGAATAGTTCCCTCTTGTACCATGAAATGGCATTTCTCCCAGTTGAGAACCAGATTAGTCTCCACGCATCTTTTCAGAACCATGCTAAGATTGTGTAGACATTCGTCAAAAGAATACCCAAATACTGAAAAATCATCCATGAATACTTCCACTGTCTTACCAATCATGTCTGAAAAAATTGCCATCATGCACCTCTGAAAAGTGCCAGGTGCACCACATAACCCAAAAGAAACCCTTCGAAAAGCGAAGGTACCGAACGGACAAGTAAATGTTGTCTTCTCCTGATCCTCTGGAGCAATGCAGATCTGATTGTAACCCGAATATCCATCCAGCAGGCAATAGTACTCATGGCCGGCCAGTCGGTCTAGCATTTGATCGATGAAAGGAAGAGGGAAGTGATCCTTCCGAGTAGCTTTGTTCAGCTTCCTGTAATCCATGCAGATTCTCCAACCAGTGACTGTCCGCGTAGGAATGAGCTCGTTCTTTTCGTTAGTTACCACCGTCATGCCTCCTTTGTTTGGCACACATTGAACTGGACTCACCCAAGCACTGTCAGAAATAGGATAGATAATCCCTGCATCCAACCACTTGATAATTTCCTTCTTTACTACTTCCTTCATGAGTGGATTAAGCCTTCTCTGATGTTCCACTGTTGGCTTACTACCTTCTTCCAGCGGAATCTTATGCTGACAATAGGCAGGACTGATTCCTTTAATGTCTGCAATAGTCCAACCAATGGCTGATTTGAATTCCCTGAGAACCCTTAACAGCTTTTCTTCTTCAGGACCTGTAAGGTTAGCAGCAATAATTACAGGTAAAGTAGATGATTCCCCAAGAGAAGCATACCTTAAGTGATCAGGCAATGGTTTGAGCTCTAGCTTTGGTGCTTCCTCGATAGATGGTTTCAACCGCTGATGTGATTCTCTCAATTCAGATAAACCCAACGATTCTGGTTTCCCAAACTTTTGTTGCCAAGGAGAAGCATTCAGAGACTGTACCTGTTCTTCAACCTCATCCTCTTCAATTGTAAAGTCCCCACTTAAAGCCTTTTCCAGTGTATCATTCATAAGCATGTGTTCAATATTTACTTGCACAGCAGATTCCACTACATCTACTTTAAAGCATTGATCTTCTTCTGTTGGAAATTGCATTGCTTTGAACACATTGAATGTGACATTCTGATCGTGCACTCTCATGGTGAGTTCTCCCTTCTGTACGTCAATCAATGTCTTTCCCGTTGCCAAGAATGGTCTACCAAGAATGATAGGGATTTTCTTGTCTTCTTCAAAATCAAGGATGACAAAATCTGCTGGAAAGATTAGTTTGTCGACTTTCACCAAAACATCTTCGACAATTCCTCGCGGATAAGTGATTGAACGATCTGCCAACTGCAGTGACATGTTAGTCGGCTTTGGCTCAGGAAGACCAAGTTGTAAGAATATAGAGTATGGCATGAGGTTGATGCTCGCTCCCAAATCGCACAAACATTTGTCGAACGACAAATTCCCAATTATGCATGGTATAGTGAAACTACCAGGATCCTTCAACTTTGGTGGTAACTTCTGCTGCAATACTGCACTACACTCTTCCGTCAAGGCCACAGTGTTTAACTCTTCTAGCTTCCATTTCCTAGATAGAATGTCTTTCATGAATTTCGCGTAGCTTGGCATTTGCTCCAGCGCTTCAGCAAAAGGTAAGTTGATGTGTAATTTCTTAAAAACTTCCAAGAATTTAGCAAACTGTTTATCCGATTTCTGCTTCTGAAGCCTTTTAGGGAATGGTGGAGGAGGAAAGACTTCCTTGTGATCACTGTCTTTCTCTGAACTACTTTTCTCCTCTGAATCATTCTTTTTTTTTTAATCGGCTCCTCCTGCGTATCTTTTTCTGCAGAAAATCCCCCTCCAGCAGTAAGGTGAGGCGCGCCCGCGCCTGAAGAAGCGCGCCCGCCCTGCACCTCCTGCCCAGAATGCCGACGTTCTTCGTTTTGTGGAATTTCGACCTCCTGATTGTTCATAACCCTTCCAGAACGCAATGTAATAGCGTGTATTTGTTCCTTGTTTTCTTTCTTGCCTGGGTTAGCCTCTGTGTCACTTGGTAATTGTCCTTGAGGTCTGTTTAGAAGAGCATTTGCTAGTTGACCAATTTGATTTTCCAATGTTTTCAGTGTCACAGCTTGACTCTTATACATCATTCTCAGTTCCTCTATTTCTGACTTTTCATTTGAGTGCCCTTGTCCTCCCTGAGGTTGTTGATGGAAACCAGGAGGGTTGTATGATTGTCTTGGTGCATAAGATTGTTGAGGAACAGAATTGTTGAAAGGCCTTGTTCCAAATTGCTGACCCTGCGATGGTTGTGGCATGGCATTCTGATTGTTGCTCCAACTGAAGTTAGGATGATTCCTGTTGTTGGGGTGATATGTATTAGGTGCCGGTTGTGTAGGCTTCTGAAAGTTGCTGACAAAATACGCTGAATCGCTAGAAATAGCACACTGAGTTGTATCATGAGCACCTGCACATAGATCACAAACCATAGCGACTTGCTGAATTCCTGCCTTGGATAATGCGTCCACCTTTATAGATAACGCCTGTAGTTGAGCTGTTATAGCCGTGGCAGCGTCCACTTCAAAAACACCTGCAGTTTTACTCTGCGGCAATCGCTGAGTAGGATTCTGATACTCGTTGGCAGCCATCATTTCAATCAAGTCATAAGCTTCTTCATAACTCTTGGCCCAAAGAGCTCCTCCAGATGCTGCATCAAGCATAGGGCGTGAATGATTCAACCCATTATAGAAACCGTTAATGACCATCCAATCGGGCATCCCATGATGGGGACACTTTCGAAGCATCTCTTTATACCTTTCCCAAGCTTCACACAACGTTTCTCCAGAATGTTGATTGAACTGTGTAAGAGCATTCCTCATGGCTGCCGTCTTAGCCATAGGAAAGAATTTAGTCAGAAACTTTTGTGCGAGATCCTCCCAAGTAGTTATAGAACCTGCTGGCAGCGAATGCAACCAGCTCTTTGCCTTGTCTCGTAGAGAGAATGGAAACAGCCTCAGTTTTATAGCATCTTCAGAAACCCCGTTGGTTTTAAAGGTATCACAGATCTCGATGAAGTCTCTGATATGCATATTAGGGTCCTCAGCAGGTGAACCCCCAAACTGCACAGAATTCTGAACCATTTGAATTGTGCCCGGTTTGATTTCGAAATTATTAGCTGCAATAGCCGGCCTAACAATGCTTGACTGAATGTCATTGATCTTCGGTTGAGAGTAATCCTTAAGAGCTTTCACTGGATCCCCCATTACTATTTCTGGTTCAATTTCTGGAACTGCAATTCCCTCTTCTTCGTCTAAGTGTTCTTCCAGTTTTTCCTTACTCGATTGAGAACTAGTACGCATACACGATCAATTACCTGAATTCACGTAACAAACAAGAATGATTAGTGACAATTCTCAGTCAGTGATATCTAACGACCACTGATGATAAGCACATTAACTAAACAAAACAATGAACCGAGTCCCCGGCAGCGGCGCCAAAAACTTGTTCGCACTTTATTCACGCAAGAGAACGTGGTCACAAGTACTACAGTAATAAGTAGGATTCGTTCCCACAGAGACTCGACTTGCTTACGTTTAGTTCACTTATACACCAGAGTATGATTAAGTTTCACTGCTAAGAAAATAACAATTGGAATTTTGATTACACTACTAATTAAAACTTAACGAATTACTTATATAAAATAAACATGGGATTTTAACTTCATTAACTATCTCATCTAGAATCTTATGCCTTTTCAACCTAGCATGTGAAAGTGACGATAACTGATCAGACCCTCTAAACTGATAAACGCCAACTTTCGTTGCACGCATACCATCCTAATGAACATCCACAAAAGATAGAAGTCAAATACTCAACCACTATACTTAGTCCCTATATGTCTATAGAGATTGAAAACATAACGGCTTAAGCACAAGGATCCATAAAATCACATAGCCAGTGCAAGACGGTTAGAATTACACCACAAATTAATACATGCTCTTAACACATAAAAACCTATGCTAGCATGGCATGTTCTAAACCCTAGATCCACTTTCGCATTCACGAGGGTTCAACAAACAATCATAAATGTTCGCGACGCATTTACAACGAATAAGCTTAACCATATTAGGATATCCATAACAATCACATACTTGGCATAAAGACAATCAATATCTAGAATCGATAGAGAAATCCATTAAAATCCCATGACAACGATTAGCCCATAATTGGACTAGCCAACATCATGGGTTCAATTGAAAACATAGTAAAATAAACAATTATGCATAAACTACTGATATTAATTGCAAGAGTAAAAGAAACAACCGATAATCCACGTGATGAAAATTACAAAAGAAAAATAGCTTGACGGCTCACAAAGTACTCTGTCTTCTTGTACGATAATAAAAACCCTACTTGCTTAATTAATTTCCTAGATAGATAAAAAAAAAAAATCATCCTTATGTCTTTATACTAGGTTACATAAAATAATGATCCATGGGCTTGCTACTTCCTGGGCTTCGAAACGGACCAAACTGCAAAAATCAGCAACTGGAGCTCGGATGTGGCGCGGGGGCGCTTGACAGGGAGCGGGCGCGCCTGCTTAAAGGAGCGCGGGCGCGCTTGTTGAAGGGAGGGCGCGCCTGCTGCTTCTGCCCTGCAGTTGAATTCCTTGAAACTTTGCTCCATTAGCGACTCGTCTTGCCTTCTTTCGACCTCAACTCAAGCCTTGATCTTCCTCCTTTTAATTCCTAGCTCATGTACCACCAATTTATGCAAATATTCATCAATTCTCCTTCGCTTGGGAATCTGCACACCAAAAACATAAAACACATCAAAAGACACTAAATACTTGGGCACTAGCGATCAATTTAAGCCAAATTAGAACGTATATAGTGGATAAAAAGTCCACTAACAAGACTTGGTATTGATACAGGAGCTGAAGGGTAGTTCGGAGTTTTTGAAGGTTCTACTCTGCTAGTGTCAAGACTACTGGTTTCTAGAGTGCTGAGTTTAGTGAAGCTGCTGCCAAGACCAATATCTACAAGGAAATATTTGGGTGTTGAAGGTAATGCAGTTTTCGTCTGGATGAGCGTGGTATTGTTTCAAGGAACAATGTTAACTGGTAGCTGAAAAGTTATTCATGTCCAAATGGAGTAAACGTTCGATCTCGAAAGGAGTAAATGTTCGATCTCTCGGGCAAAGAGGAGTAATTGTTCATTCAACGATCATACACCAATAAAAGCTCTATTGACTAAGGTATGTCACTATAGTCTAATATTGATTTATTTAAATGTAAAGTTTATAGAGAGTGTTCATGTTATTTAGATGTCTACTATCTTTAGGAACTAGTTAATGTTTGGCTTGTGATCACCCGGGATCCAATATTACCTCTATGAGATTAATTAGGACCTTCCGGGACCTAACATGACCTAGGGACCTAACAATGTAGCATCTCTTTGTATAGTCAATTTATATCCAGAACCTCGTACTTTGTGCTGTCATAAGTTATTCATGCTATATGTATCAAATGTTTCAGCATAAGTATTTGTATGTTTTAATTAGTTGTATTTAAAGTTATTGACTTATATCAGTTAATGATAGTTAGTCATAATTTTCTTTACTTCTAGTTGTATAATGCTAATATTAATGGAACCACTTAATATGTAGTTTAAGTGATGTAATTCATGTCTTTTGCAAATCCATTAATATTAGTTGTCATTCTTTTGATATTAGTGATGTCACTTAGAATTTCTGCACTAAGTGATAAAAAGATTATTTCAAAAACACTAATATTGAAAGTAATTTACTACATCGCGAGGGGTTGTCAAAGATCATAAATTTTAGCATTAATATTTAAAGGTATTTGATCTCTGATGCAACTAGTACCTCGAGCTTACATACATTCTGATTGTCATGAGTATTTCCAATATGCTTATGTGATAATTGTTGAGATGTAGTGTAAGAAGTTAAATGTTGTCATTCGATCAATGATGTTCAGTGTTTAGCGGATGCTTATGTTTTATGCTTTAGAATTACCATGATCTATATTACAATATGTGTTTGTTTCAAGCGACAAATGGTAATTGTCTAGCATAATGTAATTATCTTATATGCTTGATTGTTCTGTAGTAAGATGCATTTTATTACAAAATGATTGAATGATGTTAGTACTTTTTAATGTGTTGTTATTCATATCTTTGATAATTCATTAGTATTAACATATGTTTTTCATTCTTTAGAACTTGAATGCATAAAGAAATTTCTTGTGAAAAATGTTTTACCTAAACATGCATTCATTTGCCAAAGAATGAAAAGCCACTAAAAGTTTTTTTTTAAAACTCCCTTTGAAAGAGAACATTTCTTGAGGATTATCTTTCTATTTCAAAATCATATATCCTCTCGCTCTCTCTAAATGTTTTGTAATGAAAATTGTTTTCTCTCCACGATTTGTTTAAATAAAGTTACTTGATAACTTATAACTTAGGTTGCATGGTATCAGGATATTTTATTTGAGTAAATTGTTTTGATCTTGAGGTATCAACTATTGGTAAAACGTTTTTCAAAACTCTTGTTAATGTCTGTTTCACATTGACCTGTAGTATTAAAACAATGGTTGTTTACTTTGGGATTAGTGCCTTGGACTGTATGACTAAAGCATTCATTCGATCTCCTTTTGTCATAAATGATTTATCTTTTAAGTCGGATATAATATCAGATAGACAAATATGATGTATATAATACCTAAGTATATATTGGAAATCATAGTCATCTATTTGATAAGAATGAATTGCAAAACAATTTCTGAAAACATACAGTGAGCAAGATGAAATAGATTTGAGTTATTATTCAAAATGTTATTGTTAAAAGAGTTGAATTTCAATTGGATATTTGTCTAAGAGAAATTCAAAAGAACACCTTTGTTAATCTGTTATTTTTTTTTCAAAATTGTGAGTTTATGAAATTTGGCTTAATATTCTTTTACCTATTCTTTATTAATTCCCACATTTTAGCTCTGGTGCATTGTTTCTTGAGGACACATTGCTCCGATGCTATATTTCTGAGAAGGAATAGAGAATAAGTTTAGTCATACTTTACCAAATTTTATATAGCTCTGATCAACTCTATCTATTTAGCCGTAATGGCTTGGCCTTCCATAGGGGAAGGTCTAGAAGTTGAATAATCCATCAATTTTTAACCAAGGCCTTAGTACCAAACACTATCATTCTAATTCAAACTTTCAACCCTTGGTGATATAAGGAACTTATGTAGATTAACGGTTATTAAGGGAGAAACTGCATTAATTGCAGTAAAGGATGTGTCAGAAGTGCACCCACAGCTCTACCTCTCGAGAAGGAAAGAAGTATATAAATTGAGGTATCTGTAGCTCATCTGTATTCTCTCAAAAGGATGCAGAGATGAAAAGGCAATTCAATCGTTTCTGAATGAACTCTCTCAACAGGGTGATTTCATTGAAAATTCGCTCGTCAGCCAGAGCACCTTGTAATGAGTCAAGCACACCGAAAGCATTCACGCTGATGGTAAACTTAAAGTTTTTGCTTCTAAGGAATGTTATAGGACCTAACAGTTCTCTAGCCTCTCTTGGGACTAACACTTGTGAGGACACATTGCAAGAAGTGCACATTGTGAGGTTTAGGTAAAACCCCTAAACTTCTTTGTTTACCATTCATGGTGAATGAAGTTGTTGAGCCACCTTCACAAGCATTTGAGGGAAACTTGGATTTCTTGCCATATATTAGAATCCTTGTCAACCTTCCTAGGAGGAACAGTCCTAGTTCCCTAACGGGATTTCACATCCGCAGAGCAATCTGTTGATGTTGAGAGGCAATCACTAATAGTTTTCCATGACTGAAAATAGTGAGTTAATTCATCTTCACAGGTGATTGAGAGAGATGTTTGTACACGTCTACTCTCCCAGGAATTCAAATTCTGGAATACATGGATCGCTCAAAACTTAAAGGCATATCATCGTCAACGATTCAGTGCATGGATTTGTATATGGGGAGTCGGTTGATGCTTAGATAGTTGCTAGTACGCATACCACATTCAATGATCCAGTGCATGGATTTGCATATGGGGAGATTGTTGATGCTGAAAGTAGCTGAGCAACAACTCGTAGACTATGATTCAGTTGGTTTACCAATTTGATGAGTCTTTTGAGGATCAGGGTGTTGGAATTTCAGTCATTCCTGGAATGGAGGGGATTCCAATTTCAGAAGGGTTATTCCCCGACGACGAGCCACGTGTGCATGGATTTGCTCATGGTGAGTTGGGTGACGACCTAACTGAAACCATGTCTGAGATTCCATCTCAGAACCTAGATCTTTAGTGATCGACAACATGCTACAGTCAACGATCCACAATATCTTGGTGAGACTAACATGGATTTACTTGCAAGTACAAATTGCCATAAATGGACTGAGTGCAAGTAAGGGAGAGAAATACTTGAGTGAAGTGAGGGAGTGATACACTTGAGTGAGAGAAATAGGGAGAGAAATGAGTGGAACACTTACGCTTGAAAGTGTAAACACCAACAGAACATAGTAGAAGTGAGGAAACCATAGACCAAACACTAACCTTGCTACTATGTCTAAATCCTGTTACTGAATTTTCTAGCTCTGGAATGTTCAAGAGATTCTTTTCTGGATGACAAGTTGAAGAAGAGTCTAGCTGAAGCTTAGTGGAAATGTCCAAACTATTACCTTTGGGTCTATTAATTCATGTTGTTCTCAATCTCAAAGGGGGAGACATTAATTTTTAGGCCTAAGGAGGATTTTATGTTCAATTGGAGGAGAGTTTCTTATTCGATTGGATGTAGATGGTACTTTTATTGTTTTAAAGGATATTCTCAACTAAGGGGGAGAATTTGGTTATACAAGAAACGAGATCTGTCAATCCTGTCTTGTAGAGGTTACTTAGAGGATATCTAAAGACACAAGGGTGGATTGGAGCTTGCATGAACTAAGGGGGAGAATTAGATAAAATTGAAACCTTAGTGATGCAAGGGAGAAATTACTAAAGGGGAGTTTCTTAGTAATTGGTTGGAGCCTAATCCCTAAAGGTGTTGTAGATTTAACTGATTTTTCATCTGAAGTGGAGAAGTTACTTTTTGTCAATTGGGAAGAAGTTACTTGTCGTACTAAGGGGGAGAAGTTATGGAGAATCTTAACATCTTGGTTTGCAATGCTATATCTTATTCTGAAAAGATATCTAAGGGATTTTGCTCTATTTGTTTGAAGATCTTTCCTTGGAACATTCTTAGGAGAGGTTCGGCAGAAGAATTCTTTCCAGCACGATCAATGAATGAAAATGAATATTTCTTTGAAGAGTATCAACTCAGGGGGAGTTTTTGCTAAGTAGAAGTTTTCTGGGTAAAGAAGAATGTGAAGGAGATTTTCAAGGGGCATCTGAGAAGTGTCCAAGTGTGTTCTATTTCTTGTTTCAGTGATAGATGAAGTCAGTGGAGTAGTGCAGGGAAGAAAGAAAATATGTTTCCTGAAAATAGAACATCCTGAAGAAAAAGAGGAAGTGACTTTCATTCCAAGAGAGAACAACCTTAAGGGGAGAATGAGTTGACCTCTTATGGGGAACATAGAGAGCTGTATGTTCTAGTTCGAATTGCAAGATGAACAAGAATGATTGTTCAGAAGTCTTTACTAATGATTTGTTTCTTTATTGAAAGAACCCCATCTTTGAAGAACATTGAAGTGGAGGAAGCTAAAGGAAAATGAAATTCATAAATTCATCATTCATTTTCAGCAACTCAAGAAATCTGGATTTAACTGATTATATCTTTCCAGAACCTTTTGTATATTATTTTCATGTCCAGTACTTTAATTGTTTCTTGTATGTTAGTTGAGTTACCCTCTAGTAGTTAATTTTATTTAATTGCTTTTGGGGGAAATTGTAAGGGGAAATAGTATTTGATTGCTATTCCATATCAACCAAATAGGGAGAGATTGAAAGGGGAGATAAGAGTGAAGGGAAGTAACTCACTGCACTTTCATGTGTACTAGAAATGCTAAATATAATCTCTATGTAATGGTTGATGATAACTCAACAATAGAACAAGACATGTAATAATATGCAGGTGCACAGAAATCTTGGATCACAGAGTTCAGTTAAGACAAAGTATCAAAGGATCATCTACAGACTTAAAGCTCACTGGAAGAAGTTCATTTACATGTTCAGGCCTCAGTGGAGAATAAAAGATGTTGACATCTATTCAAGGATGTGGAAGCTACAGAAGATTGTCTTAGTCTATGAAGATTTCAGTGCATTACAATCGAAGCTACAAGTAAGGTTTGCAAAGAAGAATGTGGAATCATGTTCGGAATCAAGAGCCCCTATCAAGACTAGTCACTTATGAACCAGACCGTTGCATAAAGTGTCAGGACATTGGAGGCAAGCTCTCGTCGGTTAATATGGTTTTAATCATTCTAAAGTTGTTGGTTTTCTTGAGTCATGTGGAGGATCAACAAAGGTGGTAAATCAGTGTTGGAGAAATGCCAGCCTAATGGATAAGGGACAGATGGCACAACCTGATTGGATCTTACTAAAGCTTCACAGATTAGAAGGCCAAATACTTAGACGTGGTGGAGTCACGTATACGGGGCCAAGTATTTGGATAAGGAAGTCTACACAAATTGAAGAGTGAAATGGAAATATTTAATTTAATTAAATAAAGTATTTATTTAATTATTTATATATTTTATAAATAAAGATATCCTTTATTTATATTTTATATATTTATTAAATATTACTTTTATATTAAATATTTCCAAAGGCATGTTTGGCACTTGATTTGAAGATATGATTTGAGTGGACAAGAGTAAAAGGTGGAAAAGCAAAAAGCAAAAAGCAACACCTTTTTCAATATAGAAGAAGAACCCAAGTCTTAATCTTTAGTGAGTATCCGGATGAAAAAAGAAAAGGGGAGAGAGAGAAAAATTATTCTCTCCCCCATGGCCAAACTAGATCTTGAATATATTTGTAGCCATGATTTTTTTTATTATACCACTCCTCTATTCTTCTATTGAAAACACTTGTTAAATCTTGTATAGAAGATAGGGTTGATTTTTGTCTCCTAGATCTACAAAATGTAATAGTTTTAGAGAAGACAAAAATCACTTCTTTGTTGTGTTCTTGAGCTTATGTTCTTGAACTTGTTTGTAGCATCTACCCCACTTCAATGAATATAAAGTTATATTCTTGGATCTTGTTGTGTTGTGTGTTTTGGATGATTTACCGTTCATTATCTTGGTTATTTTAATGGTGTTCTTGAGGTTGAAGAAGATGATGAACAGTACCCGGTTTGAACCAAAGTAATTTTTATGTTGTCCCAAAAATATTTAAAAGTCATAATTTCAATTGGGAATCGTATTCACCCCCCCTCTACGATCTCCGTGACCCAACATCCCTCCATACACATGAAAGAGCTTTAGTGTTTGCTTCTGGTTGGCCATTAACTCAAATGATGTCTTTTCACGATCTTGTTGATTAAAGCAGCATGCTGTGTTAATTGCTTCAGCTTCAAAGTACCTTTTTCAGTGCAGACTTCATTTAGAACTTCATTCGTGAAATTTCAGTTCCATTATCTGACTTCAAAGTTCTCACAGCTTACTTTGTTTCCAACTTGATCTTCCTTATCTGATTAATCACCATTTGTGACATTTTGTCTGTTGAATGCTTGAACATCACCAATTTGTAATTAGGGTTATCAACTTTAATCACCACTAAGCATATGACTTTTCTTCAGTGTGATGTTTTCTTTGACTTCCCTATGTGACATACTTCAAAATGTCCTTCTGGATAGAATTCCATATGAAGTAGTCCTCTCACCAATTTCATCTTTATTATAGAATCCATTGTCTTGATCAACAAGTGTGAGAGCTTCATTTGCCATAGCTAACTCTTTGCTGATGAAGCTTTACTGAAAAGTTCACTTCACCTTTGCATCCAAATTCCATGTCAGCCACGAACAAATTTCCTCACTCTCAGTTGAGTGAGCTTCCAATCTTCTTGTTTGAGATTAAACACTTTTCCTTTTTAATACTTTTCCAGAAAACCTTTGACAACGAATTCCCTAGTGCCCTTTAGATAGTGCTTAAGTCCTTCTACAAGAAAGATGCTTCCACTGATGACAATTCCACGTATAGCCAAATCCCTTGTACATCCTTTGCTGTCATCTCCAAAGGTTACCGTTGGGTAGGCTTTCTCAACCAACTGTGATAGTAGAGCTTTAATCTTAATCATATGCCTCGAACAATAAATGTCACGAAGTCACATAACTTTTGTCTTTCATAACATACTCTGCAATCACAAATGATTAAACTTCTTGGTACTCAATTTTAATTGAGTCCAGATGGGTTAGAGATATTTTCAAAGGTAACAACAGCTTCAACCTTTAAATGCACAAACTAATCTTTGACTGGTCACTTCTCATACTCTACAGCCTTGACAAAGTAGTCTTTAGGCTATGAGACTAGTGATTTCAACCTTACTTAAGGTGAACTAGCAGTCTTTACCCTACTGTGACTCTTATACATGCTTTGTCTAAGATTATGCAATTCCTAAGATATGCATTTTCAAATTTAACTAAACAAGCATGGAAATAAGAAGACATGGTAAATATTCAGCTTCAACATGCATAAAGGCACATGGATAGAAGAACTAACAATTAGATTACTAATTCTTTATAATCCATTCAGTCGTTGTCTAACATTTTTAACTATCTCTAATTACCTAAGTCAGTTTTAGATTTAGCTTCGAATCTACAATTACTGACTGCTTAGATAATTCTACCATCTTTTAACCATCTTATCCCTAATAAGCAATACATGAATTGATATAGCATTTAAGAGCAACTATATGAGTAAAAGCAAATCATATGAAAATAAGCACATAAACAATTAACAAGCCATTTGTCATTAAGAACAAATAAAATCTGATCTATGACCTGTTTGTCTATTAGCAATTTTCACAACATTAGCAGAGGTATTAAATCACATCAGATTTAACTGAAGTTCTAGCAAATGTTTGGGGATACACCTAACCGTCTAGAACACCCTATCTAATTCTAGATATTCATTTTACTGCATATAAAATCAAGTATGAAATGTACTAATTAAACTCATGAATCCTAGCATGCAATCTTATTCTTAGAAATCAATTAAGCATTTAAGTCCTAAGATGATAACATGCTGTCATGAATATAATACATTCCAAAACTTAATAAACATACAGTTTTGAATTAGATAAGCGTATACTAGTTAGAAAGTGTACCTGTGAAGTGCTTAGTGATTCATCTCCAGTGTTGGTCATTGATGCCAGATATCCATTTGGTGCATCACTGTCACTGATAGAATCAGCCTTGCATTTAACTTCACTAACAAATGTTTTCCCTTGCTGCATCCTCACTAATACTTGAGATTCCTGCTTCAACCCAACATAGTGGCTGTCATCTTTTGCTTTCTCCTTCTCTGATTTTGTAGGTGTCATACTCCAGCTTGAGTAAAAGTCTTTTGATTCTGACCTCAGCGGTACCTTCCATGATGACCTCTATTTCTAGGTTTGTCGAACGGACGTATCGAAAGCTATTTGCTCCTTATCAGCATCTGAAAAGTCCACTGCCTTTTTAGGCTCAGACCGCTGTGGTACAATCACATCTCCTTCCATATGCTCAGGAACAATAACCATCGGAACAAATTCATTCTCAAAACCCATTCTTCATTGTGATCTCGGTCGAACACTGGAATCTTGAATTAATTTTTAAGGTGCCATCTTAATATAGATTTAGAGTATAGATAATAAACTTTTCTTATTACTTGAGTAGTAATTAAAAGAAAATTGAATTATCTCAATATAAATCAAAGTTCAAAAACTGGTCACCAAAAATAATTCTAAGTACCCGACACTAGGCTCTGTAGAAAATCTATGTCGAACTTTTGCCTAAGTCGAACTTTCACCAAGTCGAAACTCTCAAGTCGAAATTTCTAAGTAGAAATTTTATCCAAGTCGAAATTTCTAAGTAGAAATTCTCAAGTAGATATTCTCAAGTCGAAGTTTTGCCTTGGAGAAAATTTGCTGCCGGTCACTTTCACACTTTTTGAATTCTGTATTTTATCTCACCTAACAACCATGTGCTAGGTACAGAGTCTTCCGTAAATTCTTTTTGTGTAGTGAGTATGTCCAATCAAAAGCCATTAACACCTTTTTCACTTTATGTCTCTTGAAAAGGTAATCAAAAGTTGTTGGGTTTGTCTTCTTTATCAAGAACAGTGATGAACACTTGAAGAACACCACAAACTAAAGTACCCAGAATAATTCACAACAATTATCTAAAATACACCCAATCTAAATAATCACACCTGGAGTATTTAAATAATTTTAGGATGAGTTTTCACTGTTAAATTAATTAAAGCACACTTTTCAAGAAATGCTTGAAAAGTAGATCTGGAATTGAAAACTCCCTAATCTTCTACCAAACACAAGGATCAATGTTTTGTATGTCAAACATTTAGCTCTGATACCAATTGTTAGGTCCAAATGTGTTGTAGAGGGGGAGTGAAAATAACCTTTTCGATTTAAGGAATATGAGAAGCAATAAATACTATGTAATAAATCAACACAAAGATTCAAGGAATATATGTCTTATATATAACTTGAAGGGGTTGCTACAACATTCATTACAATAGTACATCAGAAGTAAAGAGAGAGGAGTAAATGATACTAAGCTCTGTGAATATACTCTCTCTCTATTACAAGTGTTTTTCTCAATATTGCTCTCTACAAAACGTTACACAAGTACTTCTATTTATACAACTAGTAATTAATGCCTTGTAGTCTTCACAAGATAAGATATGAGTGGCCCAATGTAGTCCACGTAAATCTTATCTCGTCTTGAAAGCTTGGAAATCTGCTAACCAGATGATGCCATGTGTCATGTTGAAACTGTCCTCTATGTAGAACTTCTACATAGGAAATTCTACTTAGGCTCTATCTCAAACTCTAAGTAGAACTTCTACATAGGAATTTATACTTGGCTCTATCTCGAACTTTAAGTCGAACATAAGAATTTCTACTTAGGAATTTTGACTTAGGAAATTCGACGTGGGAAATTCGACTTAGGAAATTCGAGATAGCTTCCTGCCTTGAGTACATAGAAAATATTTTCACCTCCAGAATTTCTACATAGGAAATTCGACTTAGGAATTTCTACATAGGAAATTCGACTTAGCTTCATGCCTTGAGTACTTAGAAAATATTTTCACCTCCAGAATTTCTACTTGGCTCTAAGTAGAAACTTATCTAGTATTTCTAGATAGGAATTTCTACATAGATTCCCTTATAAGTACTTAGAGAAATTCTGGGCTTCAACTTGAAACTTCAATGCAACATCTTGAACTTGTGATTTCTTCATGTCTTCTATTTTCTTCAACAAGCTCTTGAACATGGATCTCTACTACTGACATAAACTTGCTATCAATGTCCTAACACTTGATGCAATGGTCTGGTTCATAAGTGACTAGTCTTGATAGGGTTCTTGTTTCTGAATAGATTACCATGTTCAATTAATAATTTGGCTTTCCAATAAATGCTTTCGAACATTGACTGTTGATAAACACTGTAACTTCACTGGAATCTTTTCTGGTACTTCGACAACATCTTCATTACTACCACAATCTTGAATACTTCATTCTCTGTTCTTCACTGATTGTCAATGAGTATAACTTCAAGACTGTAGCTGTCTTCTTTAACCTTTGTCTTTACTCTGTCTTCAATTCTTCTAGATTCCTATGCTTCAAACACTGTCTATCTTCAATCAATGCTGTTACACTGAAATCTTTTAGTGGCACTGCTATACTGAATCTTCAACATATCTGAAACCCTGAAAGTCTTTAAACATTATTCTCCACTGAGGCATGAACATATTAATGAACTTCTTTCAGTGACCTGTAGTAGACTTCAAAACTTCTTCTAATGTCTTGATTCACTGTATCTGCCTTGTCTTCATTTCTTCCTAATTTTTGTGTAAGCGTAGTATTATTTACTTGTCCTGTTCTAGTGTTGAGTTATCACGATTACTATTTATATAGCTTCGTAATCTCCAACACTTCTGAAATTTCTCTTTCCTTCCATAGCATATCTACAATATATTTGTTTTGATCTTCAAAGACTTTCCATTCCTGTGATCATCTTTCCAAATATAACTTCAACTGTATAGATTATGATCACCTTGTAAATTCTGGCTTCACCAAACTCTGAAGATAAACTCTGATCATAGAAACTGATTCATAAACTTTGATAGCAAACATTCCTGACAGTAACTTTCATGACAGTAACTTCTATGACAATAACTTTGGAGACTATCGATCGATATATATCTGTTGATGACTTCTCGATTGATATATATCCGTTGATGACTTATCGATCGGTCTATGACTTCTCGATTGGTATATATCCGTTGATGACTTCTCGATTGATATATATCCATTGATGACTTCTCGATCAGGATATATCCGTTGATGGCTTATCGATTGGTCTTTATCCGTTGATGGCTTATCGATTGGTCTTTATCCGTTGATAACTTCTCGATCAGGATATATCCGTTGATGTCTTATCGATTGGTCTTTATCCGTTGATGGCTTATCGATTGATGACTTATCGATCGATGACTTATTGCAGACAGACTATGCTAAATCCTGTTCTAATATTTTGTACATCATCAAATGAAAATATTCCTAACAAGTCTGCTACCTGAAATAGACTGTCAGCTTCACTAAAAATTTACTGTCAACTTTTAGCTTCTCTTTGGTGACAGTATCTTCGGCTCCGCATACTTTACTGTCAAGCTTGATAGTTCATGAAACATGCTGTCTTCCAAAGCTGTTGTCAACTATCCCACTAATGTTTCTGTCAACTATTCCCGCCAAAGTTGCTGTCAGTAAAATTTGATGTCTTTAAATCTTCATTCTCCGCCAAGTTACTGTCAATGGAATAGTTGCTGTCAGTAATACTTGTTGTCTTCGAATCTTCATTCTCCGCTAAGTTTACTGTCAATGGAATAGTTGTTGTTGTCTGTTCCAATTGTGCTATCACTTGAATATGTTGTCGTAGGCTTCAGTTGTAGAATGTTACTGTCAAAGTTTTGACCCATGCTGTGCCTGAACACTTTATGAACTTCTACTGCATGGATCATGTTATTATATTTGTACTGTTACCTACTTGGCTTTTAAACATACTGTTACAAGTGACAACAAAACATACTGTCAAGGACAGTATACTATATTACACCACAATCCCTAACACTATACTATATTATTAAAGCTGCAAGGGCAAATGTTTGGTCCGTGTTTGGTCCGGTCATTTTGTCTCTCACACAACTTCAAATACACATGTGTCTCTCCTACTCAATTTCAAATATACTTCAAATGCACTCTTTTAATTAAAATATACAGTTGTACTTACAATCTACTAACATGTTTCAATTTTCACATTGTTCAACCTCTTTAATTTATTTAAAATCATAGTTTATTAATTAAATATTATGAATATTTAAATAATAATATTATTTTATTTATATTAACTAAATTTTATTATTATCTATATTTTTATAGTGGCAAATGTTTAACTATTATAGTATCTTTGTGTCCCACTTAATTTCAAATACACTCTTTTAATTAAAATATAGTGTTCTACTCATAATCTACTAATTAATATGTTTCAATTTCATCATCGTTCAAACACTTTAATTTATTAAAAATTATAATTTAATAATTAAAATAATATCTATAATATAATTTTCCTACTCAACTTCAAATATATTTTTTTAATTAAATTTTAATTAGAATATACTTTATCAAACAGATATATTACACATACAACTCTATTTAGAACATATATATTATATATAAAACTTTATCATCAGTGTAGTCCTGTTTCTTAATAATAAAATGAAATAAATTATCATATTAAATTAAATATTTAAACCATATAAAATAATTATTTTATACTATATGTATATATATATATATATATATATATATATATTAAACATCAACTCTATCACCGGTGTAGGGCTCTTTTTATACAATTGTTTGCGTGTAATATTATATTATATTTAAATTATAGGATATATTTTCTTTATTAAGAATAATGTCACAATCCTCCTTCTTAACAATAAAATAAATAAATTAGCACATTAACTTAAATATTTAAATTATATAAAATAATTTACTTATACTATAGATACTTAGCTTATATCTGATGCGATGTGTTGCCCAGATAAATAACTATTATAGAAGGGGGGTTGAATATAATAGTACCAAATAATCGATTAAGAACACAAGTATATATAAAAGATGAATTGTCTTGTATTAATGAATAAACTGAATACAAAACTCTCTCAAGAAAAACAATATTCTTAAGAGCTGCTAGGTTATGAATAATATGACTTGAATGAATAAATAATGTAAACCTATTTCTGTGTTTATATAGACACAGTCACAAATCCAACTACAAAACAGATAATGATAAGAATAGCTTCCATAAGGTAATAGACTTGTATTTGACTTCCTTCTTCACTATCCAAATCATATTCCGATTTGTCTGTTTCCTTCTTTAGATAAACTCTGATGATAAACTCTGTCGGTTGATTAATCTCTGTTAAAGTATTCTCTGTTAGAGTAAACTCTGTCGACAGCTTCTAAACTCTGATGACGTCAGCATAAACTCTGTTCTTATTTTCTCTAACAGCATCAGTGTTTGCATTTCTAACAATCTCCCCCAATTTATGTTTTATGAAGTAAAACATAAATTTCACTTATGATGTCAGAAACGTTGAGACAAATGCATCAGAGTTTGCATCTTTCTGCTTGACTTAAATTCTTTTGTATGAGAAGTCTTCTTTCATAAATTTGTCTAGTAGCTTCTTCTCAGCATCCTTCAACAACTCATTTAGCTTCTCCTTCAACTCTTTCATTTGATCAGAAGAATCATCAATTTGGAATATTGCAGCTCTCAAGTTGTATATTGATGTCCTTTCCATTCTGTCATCCAGAGGAATGTAACAGGCTTTCTTTCCATCAGGATTTAATATAAGTGTAGGAGTTCCTAACACCATCTTGACCTTTGCATCTCCTTTAGCCATTGCCTTCTCAGAGTCATCTTCAAGCATGTATCCTGGTTTATACTCTTCAGAGTTTATCATTAGCAGCCTCTCATTCTTTTTCTTTTCATTAATCACTCCTTCAAGAATTTTCACCCATCTAGATGTAGCTTCATTCTCATCATTTAAGAGATAAAGAACATATTCAAGTTCTTTAGATGATTTGTGAATTAAATCCTCTTCAACAATTTTCATAACTCTCCCATTCTCCAAGAAATATAGAAGCTTCTCCTTTTCTTGAGCACCATAAAAAATGTCCTTTGCTATGTTCACAGATATTAACTTATCCAAATGTTCTTGAGATAGATCTTCCTCAGGCTTTTCTTTTAATGAGAAGGGATCTCTGAATGTGTTTGCTTCATCCTGTATACTTTGGCTTATGAATCACAAATACCACCCTTGTTTTTACCAAGTCTGACATTGAGAGTCAGAGTTTGAGTTTTTATCCACTGGAGATCAGAATTTTTCTTTCTAATCAGAGTTTGTTGTTCCTCTTCTTCATCTTCAAAACTTGATCCACTTGGGAGAAATGTTGTTCCTGACATAGTAAGAGGAGTTTTTGATATTGCTGGGTCTTTCTTCTGAATTGTAGTTGATCTTGTGGTTGATCTTGTTTGGATTGCAGGAGTTGATTTTGCTTGAATGATTGGCTTTTGAATTTGAACAGGCTTAGATACAATTTTCTTTTATTGAGCAGATGCCTTTCTTTGTACTAGAGTCCTCCTTGTTCTTGCATTTCTTTTTTTATGGACTTGAGCATTGTCAGTACCAGATTTCTTTAATTCTTCTTCTGCAGCAACTGGATCCATTCCTGGATTTTCTTCTTCAAAAAGTTTTCTAGCCAGTTCTGTGTCCTTGAGATTTTGCTCTTCAATCTTCTCAGGCTTCTCTTCTTCTTCAAGCCTTTTAGCTAATTCCAAGTCAATATCCATCAGATTTTGTTTGTCAGATTTTATCTCAGAGTTTCTACTCCTCAGAGTTTGAGAGGTTGTCAGAGTTTGACCAATCAGAGTTTGTTGCAACAGAGTTTGCTTCCCATCCTTATGACTCCCTTGATCATTATCATCAGGTTTATCAGAGTTTAGTACAACAACATCCTTGCATTTGTCTTTTAAAACCTTCTCCCCCTTTCTGACATCATTGCCTTGTCTGACTGTCAAGATATCAACAATTGTATGTAGCATGCCTTGTATAGATGTGACAGCAGTATAAAGATTGTCAACTTTAGCTTCCAAATCATCCTACCTTGTAGAAACTGTTTTGAGCTTTAATTCCAATGAAAGTTGAGAAGCCTTGTCTGTAATTTCTTCATCTTCAAAGATAGGCTCATCAGACAATGCCTTTTCATTGTCAGAGTTTGCAGCTTTTTCAGAGTTAGGCAACTCAGAGTTTGTAATATTATCAGGAACAAGTAAACTCTGAGTTCCTGCAAAAAGAGCAGAACATCCTAAATCACTCTTTTCTTTTAAAGTAATCTCATTACTTCTCACATCACACATATCATAATTGTAAATAGTCAGAGTTTGCTCACTAGAAGTACCTAACTTCTTTCTCATATCTACCTCTCATTTTGCCAAAACCTGTGTCTGCCTCTAAGTATTAGTTCTGTTTTCCACACATTTTACCTCAGTCTCACATGAAAGGCTCAATTCACTGTGTCCTAAAGAAATAAGAGGTGGCTGAGAAAGGAGATTGGTGGTCACATGAATAAGGGTACCCTTTTCAGGACTATCCAAGGTCATCCCAGCAGTAAAAGAAGGAAATATAAAGTCTGAGCTTATACTATCGGAGAATGTAAATTCTGAAGAAAAGTTAGAGTTTATACCTTGAGCAGTAGTAGATGTGGATGGAGTTTCCAAAGGCTATGCAGAAATAGGTTGCACCAGAATTGCATCAGAGATAGTCAATGGTTGTGCATCAAAGTTTATAGGATCAGAGTTTGTCTTCATTTGCATTGCTTAGTCTACAATCACAAAATTTGGGATTGGTTCTTGTGGGACCTGAGTCATATCAGCAGTTGCTTCACCACTTTGAGGTGAAGATTCTTGTGGGCTTGACTCTGCCATAGATTGGTCTTCAGCATTAACAATAGCAGAATCTTCATGAATTGTGTTTTTGCCTGCATCCAAACTTTGATTAGATGGTTCTTGTGTGGCAGGGGCCTTAACAACTTCTTCAACCCATGGAGATGAAGGTTTTTGTGGGTTGTACCCCTGATTCATACTGGCTTCATTTACTGAAACTTGTGCATCCTTGCCAAGAGAAACCTGCTTTTTCTTCTTCCTAGTAAACAACCTGGAACCACCAGAGACTGGAGATGCTTGGCTTTTTTTTTTGAGGCCATTTTCTTGTTTACTTCTTCAAAAAGCTCCCTTACTCTTTTGTAAGAAACCTCCTTAATAATGTGCTTTGGAGAGTTGATAGGTGAGTCAGATACCACAACTGGAATATTTTCATTTGCAGCATGAACATCAATATTTGCATTATTACCTGTTAGCTCAGACTCCATCACAACATCAGAGTTTAAAGCTGTATCAGTGTTTAGTACAACATCAGAGTTTAAAACTGGTACTTGATCAGAGTTAATTCCTTCAGAGTTTAAGACTGGAATTTGATCAGAGTTTGTTACTTTAGTGGTTGTTAGATCATCAATAAATGTAGCCTTTACCAATCTTTTCCTTTTCTTTTTGGCTTCTGGCATAGGATTTACTGTGAATGGCTTCATGAATGGTGTAGAAGGAATCTCAGAAGCCTGCTTAACAACTTTCTTCACAGGAAAAACCAGACCTTCATCACTGTCCTTAGACTCAGTGTTTTCATCAACCAATTTTCTCTTCTTAGGAGATGATACTTTCATTGATTTTCCCTTTCTTTTGTTTGTGCCTTGGTGTTGAGAGGTTTGTTTGACAACTACAGTCTTTTGGGAGACTGTAGAGGTTGGCTGCAGTGTTTGTTGATCAATGTTTGATGGTTGACTTGGGTTAGAATCAGAGGGTGATAAACTCTGATTCATAGTCACTGACAAGAAGTCCCTCCTATACATGGTAGACATTCTCTGATTTAAGAGAAGTCTGACCCATGTATGATAAAACAAGGGGCAAAGTTTACCTTCAGCCTCTTTCTTTGAATCCTTCCTTGTTAAATCAACAAATATTCTCTTATTCATATAAAAACTAACTAAACTCTGATCATTGTCAAAACTAACTTCAGGCAATAAATGGCTAAAAATTAATTATAAAAATCTAGCAAAGTATATAGTATGTGCATTATCATCAATTTTGCTAGCTAATTGCCTAATTATCAAACAGAGAAAATTAAAGGTTATGTTATGGGTCAGAGAATACCCAATCTGTTGTGATAATTAAGGAATTGCATCAAAGTTGGTGCATTTTGCTGTGAAGGCCCTTGTGATGCAATCAAAGAAGAAGCTCCACTCTTTTCTTAAATTTGGCCTAGTAAGACTTCCCAGTTTTGATAGGCTTCCTCCATTGCCTATTGATCTGAAGAACTCGTTGACCTGTTCATCTCCAACAGGGTCATCATACACAACCACTTCTGGGAGATGAAGTGTTTGTCTTACCATAGCAGGGGTAATCGAGTGTTTACCATTGCAGTGGAATGTGATTACTGGTTCTTCATCATCACTAACATTGTTGAATTTTGTAGAAGACCAGATTTTGATCAGAGATTGAGCAGAAAAATTCGAGGGTTCCTAAAGAGCATACCTAATGTAGCTATTCTGTAAGAAATCTTGAATTACATGAAAATCTTGAGGAGTATCAGTCTTATTCAAGAGAGAGATGTAATTAGTGGTAGCAAATGCATATTTTTGGAAAGAGAGTCCCTTGGAAGCCATTGAAACAGAGATTTGAAAGTTAAGAGAAAATTAGGGTTTATAGAAAGCGAGAGAGAAAGAGAGAAAAAGATGCAGGTGAATATTTCAAATTGAAAATAAGAATTAATCTATTCCTTCTCAATCGCATATTGTATGTAGTGAGACACGTGGCATGATATGATTTATGGAGTAATGAGTAGTGCAATTCTCAAAATACAACATATGTGTGTATAACTGTGTCTAAATATGAAACTTTTGTCGTGACAGACACGCGCCTTAATGATTACTCCTATCAGAGATTACCAATTATGATGACACAAAATTAAATATGATGTCATAAATAATAACTCAGAGTTTAACATACAGACTTATATCAGAGTTTATAGTAATCAGAGTTTGCATTCACTGTCAGAGTTTACCACATACTCTGACAGAGTTTACCATAAACACTGATAATTGTGATCAGAGATTAGTTCTTCCAAAGATCAGAGTTTACTGTATTTTTTATCAGAGTTTGCCACATACTTTGACAGAGTTTATCATAAACTATGATTGTCTGCTACTTGCTATATGGAGTTGAGCCATTTGTCACCATTCCTAATTCAGAAACCAATCTTGTAAATGTTGCTTCACACAGAGGCTTGGTGAATATGTCTGCTAACTGTTGATCTGTGGGAACAAAATGCATTTCAATTGTTCCTTCCATGACATGTTCCCTTATGAAGTGATATCTAATACTGATGTGCTTTGTTAGAGAATGTTGGACTAGATTTCGTGTCATTACAATAGCACTTTCTTTATCACAATAAATAGGAATTTTGGAAAAGTTCAAACCATAGTCTAATAATTGATTTCTCATCCATAGAATCTGTGCACAGCAGCTTCCTGCAACTATATATTTAGCCTCTGCAGTTGAAGTTGAGATAGATTTTTGTTTCTTACTGAACCATGAGATAATTCTTCCACCTAAGAATTGACAACTCCCACTTGTGCTTTTCCTGTCAACTTTACATCCTGCAAAATCACTATCTGAGTAGCCTATTAGTTTAAAGTCAGACTCTCTAGGATACCATAAGCCAAGATTAATAGTGCCCTTGAGATATCTGAAAATTCTTTTAACAGCTATCAAATGAGGTTCCCTTAGATTTGCCTGAAATCTAGCACATAGACAGGTTGCAAACATGATATCTAGTCTACTAGCAGTTAAATAGAGAAGTGATCCAATCATGCCTCTATATGCTGTAATATCTACAGGCTCTCCAGTGTCTTGATCAAGCTTGGTTGCAGTAGCCATTGGAGTTGTTGCAGATGCAGAGTCTTGCATTTGAAACTTTATGAGTAGATTCTTTGTCTATTTGGATTGATTTATGAAAATGCCTTCATCAGTTTGTTTGACTTGTAATCCTAGAAAATAACTCATTTCTCCCATCATGCTCATTTGATACCTTGACTGCATTAGCTTTAAAAATCTTTCATAGAGTTTCTCATTAGTGGAACCAAATATAATATCATCAACATATATTTGAACCAATAATAAATCTTTACCTTGAGTTCTGTAAAATAAGGTTTTATCAATTATACTTCTTGTGAAACCACTTTCAAGTAGAAATTGAGCCAGAGTTTCATCTGGTAGACCTTGAATTTCTTGTGTGGAGCATAGGCAAGAAAGATTCTGATTGCTTCAAGTCTAGCTACAGGTGCAAAGGTTTCATCATAATCAATACCTTCCTGTTGAGAGTAACCTTTGGCAACTAATCTTGCTTTATTCCTTGTTATAATTCCATCAGAGTCTGTCTTATTTCTGAAAACCCACTTTATGCCAACAATTGATCTATTCTTTGGCCTTGGAACAAGGGTCCAAACTTCATTTCTTTCAAACTCATTTAATTCTTCCTGCATTGCAGTAACCCAATATGCATCCTTCAAAGCATCTTCAACCTTCTTTGGTTCTGTTTGAGAAAGAAAACTATGATACATTTTGAGTAGCTTTCCTTGTCTTCACTCCACTTTCTAGATTACCAATAATCAAATCAGGTGTGTGATCTTTGGTCCATTTTCTTGGATGTGGAAGATTTCTTGAACTAGATTCTCCCCCATGATCTGTGCCTTCATAGTATGATTCCTCAATAAATGCTGATCCTCCCCCTAAAGTTGTGCTTCCATCAGTGTTTGATGACTCAGAGTTTAACTGCTCAGAGTTAGAGTGATCAGTGTTTGTCGTTGCAGAGTTTGATTGATCAGAGTTTAGGGTTTCAGAGTTTGTATTTGTCAAAGTTTGGTCAGTCTCTGAAATTTCAATAATTGAGATTGGTTCTTCAATATTAGTAAATGATTGATGTTGCTCCCCCTCAACATGTGCAGAGTCTTCAATTATTGTTTAAATTATGTCTAAATCAGAGTTTAAGGAATCAGTGTTTAACTCATCAGAGTTTAGCTCATCAGAGTTTGTGTTCTTCAATTCATTTTCAAAACTCAGAGATTCCTGAGCATCTTTGTCATCTAACCCTGTTATTTTTCCTTCATCAAAAGAGACATTAATTGATTCCATGACTGCCTTGGTTCTCAGTTAAATACCTTGAATGCCCTTAAAGAAGTTTTAGAAGTTATTGCATAACCAACAAAAATACCTTCATCTGCTTTTAGTTCAAATTTCTTCAACTGCTCAGGATGTGTTTTTAGAATAAAACACTTGCTTCCAAATATATAAAAGTATTTCACATATGGCTTCCTTCCCTTCATTATTTCATATGGAGTCATTCCATGTTTATTTATCAAGGTACAATTCTGAGTAATGCATGCAGTATTCACAGCTTCTGCCCAAAAGTAAGTAGGTAGCTTTGCTCCTTCTAACATTGTTCTGGCAGCTTCAATGTGTGTTATGTTCTTTCTCTCAACTACACCATTTTGTTGAGGTGTACCTGGTGCTGAGAATTGTTGAATGATTCCTTTTGTTGAGCAAAACTCCTCCATTGCAGAATTCTTAAACTCGGTTCCATTATCACTCCTTAAATTCTTTACCTTGTGTGATGATCCATTCTCAATCATAGCAATATGATCAAAAATTATCTCAACTGTTTAATCCTTTTTATGCAAAAAGTACACCCAGATAAATCTTGTGTAATCATCTACAATCACTAGAGTATATTTCTTCTTTCCAATGGACATTATGTTGACAGGACCAAATAAATCAAGATGTAATAGATGAAAAGGTTGATCAATAGAATTTTCAGTTTTGCTTTTGAAAGATGTCTTCTTTTGTTTGGCCTTTTGACATGAATCACAGAGTCCGTCAGGATGAAATTGAACTTTTGGAAGACCTCTAACTAGATCCTTTTTCACCAATTCATTTATGTTTCCAAAGTTCAAATGACACAGCTTTTTGTGCCAATTCTAGCTTTCCAAAGATGATGCCTTTCCAAGTAAACAAGTTAAGGGACCATTAGAGTTTACCTCTAAGCTTGCTTCAAATAAATTGTTATGTCTGTGACCAATGAGAACCACTTTGCCAGCCTTTTTTCTTTTGACTTCACAATGTGTTTCATGAAATTTCACAGAATAACCTTTGTCTGTCATTTGACTCACACTTAATAGATTATGATAGAGTCCTTCAACCAGAGCTACATTTTTAATGATGACATTTCCAATAACAATATTGCCATATCCCAGTGTTTTTCTTATATTGCCATCTCCATAAGATACTATTGGGCCAACCTTCTCCTCAAACTCTGAAAGTAGGGATTTGTTTCCAGTCATATGTACAGAACATCCACTATCAATCACTAGGATGTTTTTCTTATTTTCCTTGTCAGAGTTTAGGATGGGAGCATCAGAGTTTGCCATGAGAGCATAGTTTGTTTCTTCTTTATAGTCTGATGAATCCATCCAATCTTTCTTTGATGTGATGAGAGCTTTCCCAGATTCTTTGCTTCTGCACTCAGTAGCAAAGTGCCCCATCTTATTACACTTGTAACACTTGACCTTTGATTTATCAAGAGTTTTTTATTTTCCATCTCTATCTGCTCTTTTTCTGAATCTGTCCTTATCCTCTGACTCTCCATGCTTCTTTTGGAAGTTTTCTTGCTTTCTGTACTTCCTATACTTCATTTTCTTGAATCCTTTGACAATCATAGCAACCATTTCCATCATGTCAGAGTCTGTGGAGTCATCAAAGTTTACATCAGAGTTTGCCTCAAACTCTGATTCACTACTTTCCTTAATTATTATAGCTTTTCCTTTTCTTGTTGAGACTTTTAGGACTTTCTCTTTTGGTTCTTCAATCTCTGTCTCAACATTCAAGGCAACATACTTTTCCTTGCTACTCTTTCTATTCTTTCTTTGCTGTAACTCCAAATCATGAGTCTTCAGCCTTCCATAGACTTCATCTAGAGACATCTCATCCAAATCAACCCTATCTCTTATTAAGGATATTTGTAGATCCCATTCTTCAGGAAGAGCCCTAAGAAACTTAGTGTTTGAATCCTCATTATCATACACCTTATCCACCAAAGCCAAATTATTCAACAGAGTAAGAAATCTGTCATAGATATCTGTGAGGGATTTATTCTGTTTTGCCTCAAAATATTCATATTCTTGGATTAGAACAGATCTTCTATTTTTCTTTATCTCCTTGGTTCCTTGGCATTGAACCTTTAGTGCATCTCATATTTCTTTGGCAGTTTTGCATGCAATTACCCTGTTAGACATTACTGCGTCAAGACTATTATGCAGAATATTTCTTACCTTTGCATTTTTCAAGAATTCTAGTTTTTCTTCTTTGGTCCACTCCTTTTTGTCCTTCAGAGTATAATATTCAGGAACTTGTCTGCCTTCCACAATTGTTGATGGCACTAGCTTGGTTGGTAGATACTGACCTTCATTGATTCTGTCTAAATAATCAGGATCAGTTACTTCTAAGAACATCGTCATCTTTACCCTCCATGTAGGGTATTCAGCCTTCTTCAAGATTGGAATTCTAATACTTTCATACTTGTTTCCAAACATGTTTATATGATCTTTTAGTTGTAATTAACTGTCTGCTCTGATACCAATTGTTGCTGAGATAAATAACTATTATAGAAGGGGGGTTGAATATAATTGTACCAAATAATCGATTAAGAACACAAGTATATATAAAAGATGAACTGTCTTGTATTAATGAATAAATTGAATACAAAACTCTCTCAAGAAAAATAATGTTCTTAAGAGCTACTAGGTTATGAATAATATGACTTGAATGAATAAATAATGTAAACCTATTTCTGTGTTTATATAGACACAGTTACAAATCCAACTATAAAACAGATAATGATAAGAATAGCTTCCACAAGGTAATAGACTTGTATTTGACTTCCTTTTTCACTATCCAAATCATATTCTGATTTGTCTATTTCCTTCTTATAGATAAACTCTGATGATAAACTCTGTTGGTTGATTAATCTCTGTTAGAGTAAACTCTGTCGACAACTTCTAAACTCTGATGACGTCAGCATAAACTCTGTTCTTTTTTTCTCTGACAGCATCAGTGTTTGCATTTCTAACATGATGCATGAGTTTTCTTTTTAATAATGATTTATAATTAAATATTTAAATTTTTGAAAATTTATTTTTATTCAATTTTAATATATTTTCTTCTAAAATAATATTAAGTTATTTATTGATAATGATTGAAAATCAAACCTTAATCATTTTATTAACAAATAAATCTAAAATTATTATTAAATTAATTTTTATACTTGCGGGGAATCGAATCTGAATCAAATATTTAATTAATTATTAATATTTAAGAATTTACATCCTTGTCCCTGACGACCATACCATATTATCTCTCTTATTCCAATTATATATAAGATATAATTTTATATACAATTCTATTAACGGTTTAATCATCTTTCATACAATTGTTCACGGATAATATTATTTTATATTTAAATTATAGAATATAATTTATATTTTAGGAATAATATTGTAATATAATTTTTATCTAATATAATTATATTAACATTTAACTCAATATTATCACCGCTTTTTAATTTATTTAAAATTACAACCTATTAATCATATTTCATGAATATTAAAATAAAAAAATTAATATATCATAATAATATATAAATAATAAATAAAAAATAAACAATAACTTAAATTACTATATTAAATTAAATAATCATATAAAGTAATTAATATATAATTTATTAATATAGCCGGTGCAAATCTTATAAGCTAGTAATTTATTAAAAGCATTCTTATTTTAAACGAGTTATAAACTCATTAGTAAAATAGTACTGAGTAAAAAAAAATCAAGATATGGATATTATAAACAATAAATAGATAGAAAATATGAAGGGGCAGGAAAGGGCCGATATGAAAAAGTGTTGTCGTCTCTTTCTGTATATGTATATGTATATATATACTGTGATTGAGGTCCAGTAATGGATCTACATCTAGAGCCTGCATAAACCCCTATTTGTTTATCTTTAAAAATAAGATATAAAATATGATAATGAAACCCACTGCCAGTAGTAACTCTACCAACAAGAACAAGAAGAAGAAGAAGAAGCTCTTTAAATATACATTTATTTGTTTGATCTTCCTTCTGGGACTCACTTGTTTATACAATGCCTATTCTTACTTGGACCCTTTTCTCCCTACACCCCATGACTCCACTTTTATTACCCAACACATTTCTCAACTTGTTCCCAAGACTATCCCTGTATGTTGTTGTGATTGTGTGTTTCTTTACTTAATAGTGTTTGATGTTGTTTTTTGTTCGAGTTGGTGAATTGTGGTTTTCGTGTTTGTTTACTTATTAGTATTTGTTGTTTTTTGTTCGAGTTTGTGAATTGTGGTTTTCGTGTTTGTTTACTTATTAGTATTTGTTGTTGTCTTTTGTTTGAGTTTGTGAATTGTGGTTTTTGTGTTTTTTAGGTTTGTGATATTAGCTACTCGGAGTTGATACCTTGTTTGGATAGACATTTGATTTATAGGCTTAAGTTGAAGCTTAATTTGACGTTGATGGAGCATTATGAACGGCATTGTCCTCCTCAGGACTCCCGCTATAATTGTCTTATTCCACCGCCCCACGGTTACAAGGTTGTTTAATGTTTATATATCTCTATTTACTAGATGCCTATATCATCGTGATCGGCTTTAATGTTTATTTATTCATAACTGAGTCTTGTAATTTAATGATGAATTTGTGAGTGAGTAGGCTAAGAAAAGTACATTTGAGGTTATCGTCTCTTTAGTTCATAGGAAAGACGATTTGGGTTTAATGAGGTTATCGCTAGTGTTCCAGATCCCAATTAGATGGCCAGCGAGTAGGGATGAAGTTTGGAAGGCAAATATACCGCACACTCATCTTGCGAAGGAAAAATCAGATCAGAATTGGATGGTTGTAGATGGCGATAGGATTAAGTTTCCAGGTGGGGGCACCCATTTCCATCATGGAGCTGATAAATACATTTCTGCTCTGGCTGTGGTACGTTGATACTTATACCATCCCTACTGCATTTGATACTTTTTTTTTGTTGTTTCTACCCCATTAAAGGTTTTTCATGTTTATTAAATAGATGCTTAAGATTCCCAGCGAAAAACTAAGCAATGGAGGACAAATACGCAATGTTCTTGATGTTGGTTGTGGGGTCGCGAGTTTTGGGGCATATCTTCTTCCTCTTGACATTATAGCTATGTCACTTGCACCTAATGATGTGCATGAAAATCAAATTCAGTTTGCACTCGAGAGAGGGATTCCTTCTACTTTAGGTGTCTTGGGGACCAAAAGACTACCTTATCCTAGCAGGTCATTTGAATTGGCACATTGCTCACGTTGTAGAATTAACTGGCTTCAGAGAGATGGGATCCTGTTACTAGAATTGGACAGAGTACTTAGGCCAGGAGGTTACTTTGTGTACTCTTCACCAGAAGCTTATGCCCATGATCCCGAGAATGAAAGAATTCGTAGCTCCCTACATGATCTTCTTAAGAGGATGTGCTGGAGAATTGCTTCAAGGAAAGAACAAACTGTTATATGGGCTAAACCCTTGAGTAATAGTTGTTATATGAAGAGAGCCCCTGGAGTTCACCCTCCATTATGCAGCATTAATGATGACCCGGATGCCAGTTGGAACGTCATCATGAAGGCATGCATTACTCCATACTCGTCAAGTAAGTATAAAAATTACACATGCCAAGTAATTTGCTATAAAATTTATATTGGTTTATATATTTCGAGTTAAGGCCGATGAGAAGTACATGCAGCACTCCATACTCATCAAGTATAACTATTACACATGCCAAGTAATTATCCATATTTCTTCAGATATATGGAGTTAAGGCCGATGAGAATTACTTGCCTCCATGTAATTTGCTTATCACCTGATTGAGGGTGATAAGTGAATAATCGTGAAATTTGATACATAAAGGTAGTTTCACAAGGAATTGATGTCTATCACAGTTTATATAGGTTACTCCCCATAAACCTTACATTGAAGCCTGTATTAAACATTTCCACGATTATATTTAACTTCTAATACATTGACACCTTTCAGTATGACGTATTATTATGGTCATTGAATCTAATTTACGAGGTAGTAACACCCCCTCCCCCCCCCCCCCCCCCCTCTCTCTGTGCACAAAGATTGCCACTGCCACAGAATAACAGAATACGCAGAGTACTTGATTTGTGCTTTTTTAAGAACAATTTTAATGCTGACTTTTCCTGATGTTTGGTAGATATAATAAAAATCGTGGTTATATATAGATGCATGCATGTAGCTATGGAATTGAATCCTATACATACATGCTTCGTTTCTCTCTCTCTCTCACACACTCTATATATTCCACACCCACACAAACGCACACTCACCCACACAACTAGGCAAAAGTGTAGGCTCCCTATTTCAGAGGTACTTTATTCAGTTAAAAAATTGAATTAATAGAATTAAAAATGATAATAAAATCTTTATTGAACTCTGTCTACGTTGATATTTGGTATCCTGGTAATTCTAGTGACTGAAATTAAAATTGTTATTTGCTTCATTTTGGAAAAAGGTGACTGCAAAATTAATAATTATCCTAGATAGTCATGCCAACAAATTGGTGTTTACCTCTGCTCTAGTGCTCAAGTGGTGGTTGGTCTTTCTGATGTACTATATGATTCTTTGCACATATACTAATTTAAAATTTATAAAAAATAATTTTATTTTAGGTTGTCAGCACTGTGGCCTTTTTAATCTTGGCCCCAGAATGTCTGTTCAGCCTCTTAGGTGCCACACACTTTTTGCAAGAACAGTACGCTAGATAAGTAAAAGATTTTAATAACTAAATTCTTTGTGCTTATAATGGTTGTAAGATTTGTTATTCAGTGTTCAATCAACATGTTTCCTTTCTTGCATAGTATATGGGAATCTGTAATAAGGGCATTAAACATGCTGTGAAAGAATAGGAATATCTAGTCCTTTACAGAGAGTTCAAAATTTTGTTTCAAATATTTATCTGAAGAGTAACAAGCTGATGACCAAATAAAGGTAATTAGTAGAAATGCCTGATGGTGTTCTATACTAGGATATTTGGTGATTCTGATTAATGTTAATCTAGTCGTTTTTTTCCAAGCTTCATCCTTCACACATTATCGTGTCATCCTAATTTTATTCTCATATAATATTCTACTATATGAGTTGTGAAAACAGAGATGCACAAGCAAAAGGGGTCTGGATTAGAACCATGGCCACTAAGACTTTTAACAGCATCCCCTCGACTTGAAGAAATTGGTGTGAGTCCAGATGAATTTCAGAAAGACACTGTAAGTACTTGCATTACAGAAAAAGATTTGTCCAATGTACCTTTCACATATTCCAATAAATTGCCTTTTGGAAGAAAACTGTCTCTATGACTAAAGTCTTCATGTTTTGCAGAGTATTTGGGGTTCAAGGGTTATTGAGTACTGGAAGCAGATGAAGTCTGTTACACAGAGAAACTCCATTCGGAATGTCATGGATATGAACTCAAATTTAGGTGGATTTTCTGCTGCTCTCAAAGATATGGATGTGTGGGTGATGAATGTTGCTCCAACCAACAAGTCTTCTCGATTGAAGATAATTTATGACCGTGGCTTAATTGGAACAGTACATGACTGGTCTGCATTTAATCTAAGTTTATATGTTACTTGAGTTCAACCCATCCCTAATTACAATTTACATGTGGGCCTCTCATCTTCCTATCTTTGTAAATGTGACTACTAACTACTTCTAAATATGTATCACTTTCGTATCATCTGACAATTATAATTTTGGTAGAAGACCCAGGTCTTCTCTTGCTAGTATTCACCATTTACAAAAAATTAACACCTTTTTCCTGGCATATCTAAAAAAGTAGCCCTTTTTAAAAAAAAAATCTTGTTTAGGAAGGAAATTTTTGACCGAGTAAATTGATCCCTAACTTGTGCCTTTTTTATCCACACCCAATCTGATTTACTTTTGCAAAATATGCCTGAAGTCAGACATTTTTCGAAATGTTGCAGGGGCATGTTGTTATGTCATTTCTTTTTGAAGTTGGTATATTTTCCCTACAGTAATTCTACTTCTTGATTGTTGTCCAATGCTCTTCTTATATCTCAGGTGTGAGTCATTCTCTACATACCCTCGCACATATGATTTGCTTCATGCTTGGACGGTTTTCTCAGAAATTGAGGATAATGGTTGTAGCACAGAAGATCTACTGATTGAAATGGATCGCATCCTACGGCCTGATGGGTTTGTCATCATAAGAGATACGCCCTCTGTAATAAACCATGTAAAGACATTTTTAAGTGCCTTGAGATGGGATGGATGGTTTCTAGAAGTAGAACCAAGGGCTGATGCTCTCTCCACAAGGGAAGAAAGAGTGCTATTTGCCAGAAAGAAATTGTGGAACGAAGTTGCAACGTCTTGAAAGTTGTCATAATCAGGTATATTGTGGTTAGTCTTTACATAAATTTTAGCTTGCTTGGGAAGACGCTCTGTTCTACCAATTGATCTGCCGAGTCCTTTATCTGGCTTGACTTATGGTGATCAGACTATCTCCTGCAGTAAAGTATATGATTAGTGAAGTTTATTGGAATAATTATTTTTTGTGGTAAAATGTAACTGATATAAAGTTATCCAATGTTTGTAGTGAAAAGGCACAAGAACAGCAATTTATAACTTGAATGCTGCTCTGGATGATTGAGTAAATGGTGGGATGAAGAGTCACTATGAGCTGCAATTGCATATCAGGGTCCTTCCTATGTCCCTGGTTTCTAGAACGGAGAGTGGAATACAGAGTGACGGAGTACTGTCTTGAAAATTTGCATCCATACAAAGAATGGATGGTGCAATATATATATATAAAATACTGAACCAGCTATAGCTAATATTCCAATATTTGATTCTAAAAGCTAATTTTAGTTTGATAGTAAACTATTTATATTATTTAGTCTAATGTTGATTGTTGGCCTTGCTCATTAGATGGACCTCCTTTGTTGTGCTAGGAAATTGGCCACCTGACACGTGCCCTTTCCTGTACTAATAATACTCTCCTCGTCTCAAAATGAGTCTATTTTTGACAATTTGCACTTAATTTGAGGTGTAAAATGCATTTATTTTATATATTATTTTTAAATTTTTTTTTGGATAAAAATATAATATTTAAATTATAATTCGAAAAAAGAAAATTAAAAAAAATTGTATGTACAAGTACCTTTTTTTACACTTCAAATTATGTGCATAAAGTCTTTGAGACAGGGAGTAACTAGTTTACCGAACTCATGCAAAGCATGAACTACTTGTTTACTCGTTCCCGTGGTCAATATATTAATTTGCTCAAAAATATTTTAATTTCGAATCAATAATAATGAAATATGTAAAATTTAGTTATTTTTGTTATTTTATATTAATTGTAAGAAATTATTTTATTCTTATTATACTTTTATAGATTATAATTTTCAGTTTTAGCTCTAATATTTATAGGTGTTGTAGCATAAAATATCGGGTTTGTAAATACATAAATTGATTAAGATTTAATATATACATTAATTACAGGATTTATGGAGTTCGTAAGGCTTTATTGAGTTTTTTACTTTTTTAAATGAGGCTTACAAAATTTGTAACTGCACTTGGTACTGAGACGTGTCAAAACTTGTAGTTGCACTTGTTATTCGAGTTAAAATTATATTTTCAAGACATACGTTTCTTAATTGCTTAATCAAGCAAGACGTGGTAATACCCTTGGGCCTTGATGATGCGAGCATCACCAAAAACGTAATTGCTTGTATGTTCTTCGAGAATAAAACATCACCAAAAACGTAATTGCTTGTATGTTCTTCGAGAATAAAATTATTATGTTGTGTTTGGTTGTAAAGAAAGAAATAAAATGAAATAAAATGGGCGAAATTAAAAGAAAAATAGCAGAGATTTAAGAAAATATTTTAAAAAAATGACAGAGTGCAAATTTGTTATGATAAGAAATGTGAAGAAAAGTAATGAAACATTTCTTTTCAAATTGAGAATTTAAGTTGTAGTTTATGTTGTTAGGAATGAAATGGAGGTATAAATGATTTTTTTGAACATTTACCTATGTTATAGTTCAAATTTCATTCCATTACTTCCGATTTCATTCATCCCAACCAAACATAACATTAAAGAATTTAGTTGATAGTATGTCGTTCGAGAATAAATCCAAGACATGCTCGGTGATACATGCTTACGGTGGGTAATGTATGAAGTAAAATTCAGGACCTAATTCTTAAAATGAGGGGTACAATCATTATATAGAGAATAAATAAACTCATATTCTGAATAGAAATATGAGTCATGTAAAAGAAGTAACCTCCTTATGTAAATCTTCTTTGTGAAAATCAATTTCTTATGGGAGTCTTAAATTTAGAGCTACTCTTTCCAGTAGTTCACATGAACTTGAATATATTTTATGAGTTCTATTTTTAGTCTCAAAGTTAAATATCAATTTTTTTAAATAATTTAAAATTTTAAGTCTTTTAATTGAGGTCTTTTATTGGACCAATCTAAGTTTAATTAGTGTGATATATATATATATATATATATATATATATATATATATATATATATATATATATATATATATATATATATATATATCATGTTCTTAGGTTTATTTTTAGAACACATCATGTGGTCTAAGTTTTAAGAAAACGTTTCAGATTTTGTAAAGGTTTTACATGTCCACAAAAACCCTTCTTCTTCCTTCCCTTCCTTGCCCCTCTCTAACCCTCCTGTCTTTCCTCTTTCTCCCCCTTCTTATTTGTTTCCAGACAACCTCGATGCTGCCTTTGCTAACCAGGTCTCTTCTTCAGAAGATGTTTTAGCTTAATCGCTTTCTAGCCCTAAAATGCTAGTTCGGGTTCTTCCAAGATCTGTCACTGATCTTGTTCAACGAACTCCTCCTCCTAGTAAATCATGGAGCTCCATTGTAACAGGTAACCCTAAGCCCTCTCCTATTCTTCACTTCATGCCGGGTAGTTCTATTGGAACTGATGGCAGAGCGGTCATTAGCCCCCCAATTGACTTTCTAGTGGAAGCAAGGAAGGCCTGTGATTCTAGTTTAATAGGTTATTTCCTTAGGGCTAGTCTTTCCTACAAAATGGTTAAGGAACGGGCGTTTAAGCTGTGGGCTAATTTAGGGCTTAAGAATGTTTTCTTTCACCCCAAAGGATACTATACCTTTAAATTTGACATCCCTATTGATAAAGACCAAGTCCTTAGCCTTGGCTCTAGTTTATTAAGAGGGCGTGTTTTCATTTTATAACCTTGGATGAAGGATTCTAATCTCTAAAACCGCCATTAAAACCCTACCTGTGTGGGTCAAGTTTTCTTATATCCCTCACTCATATTGGACTAGGAAGGGCCTTAGCTATGTTGCCAATACTATAGGAAACCCCATTCTCTTAGATAAGCTAACTGCTGAACTCGAACCTCTTAAATTTTCTAGAATATGCGTGAAACTCCCAGCGGACTCTCCTAAACCCCTTGAGATTCTGGTCCTTGTTCTTGATGATTCTACATGGGATATTGTCACTGTAGTGGTTGATGTTGAATACCCACAACTACCCATGTCCTGTTCTCATTGTCAACTTTATGGTCACTCTCTTAGTCGTTGTGTGGCAGCGAATGTCAAAGCTACCTCAGTGCAGGACAATCCTACCAAGGAAAGAGATAGCCAGGCAAATGGAACTCTTGAATTAAGTCCTAATGAGTTCACTATTCCAGAAGTCACTACAACTCCTGAGGCTGGACAAACCACAACCAATGCCAATGATGACCCTACTTCTCTTGTAAAACTTGATAAGAATGAAACTATTTGTGTCCGCAATTCCATTCAGGTTTTGGAGGAATGTGAAATCTCTACCTCAACTACTTGTTCAACCACCGAAGAAATGAATGACCAACTGGTGGACAAAGGTGAGGTAGATAAAGGAGAGGTCACCAAGCCAAAAAAGAGGAAGGAATCCCATAGAAGGGCCCGGTTGACCTTAAGGTCAGCCACCAAAAAATAAGTCGATCTTCCATGTTTATTCTAATTCTCAATATTAGAGGATTGAATAAATCCTCACATCAGGAGAAGTTGAAGATGTTCATCCAGAATAATAAGCTAGATATGTTGGCTATTTTGGAAACAATAGTTAAAGAATGTAACTCTTTGGCTATAGCCAAGAGAATTAGACCATGTTAGCACTAGATGTTCAATTATGAACACCACTACAATGGTCGTATCTGGATAGGCTGGAATCCTAATACTTAGATTCTTTCTCGTCTTCATTCTTCAGCACATCACATCACTTGTAGCATCCTTCATAAAGATACCAATAATTCCTTTTGTGGATACTTCATTTATGCTCACAATGAAGGACATCTCCGTTCAGACTTATAGATCACTATTGCCAACTATCCCAAGGATGTCCCATGTTGTTTTGGGGGGAGAATTTCAATTGTATCTTGTCCCTCTCTGAAGTGAAAGGAGGAACGGAACGATGGAACCAAGACATGCAAGATTTCCTAGAATGCACGGTGAATTATGATTTGATTGGCATTAAGACTACTGGGGATCAGTTTACATGGTGGACCAAACAAGTTGATGATCCAATTTATAAACGGCTGGATCGAATACTAGTCAATCCCAATTGACTGAGTGTATTTCCTCAAGCCAGGCAGTTGTGACACTAATGGGCCTATCTGATCACTCTCCGCTTATTGTCGAATATGAGATCCGTCAGCCACAGATTGCTAAACCATTCAAATTATTTCACCATATGCTAAAGCTAGAGGGGTTCTTGGATTGCGTGGCTAAAGCTTGGAGTTTTCCAATCAGAGGTGACCCAATGTTTGTTCTTAAAAGTAAACTCACTACCTGCAAAAGGGCACTAAAAATTATAAACAAGGAACTGTTTAATCTATTATTAATAAACTCAGGGAGGATTTACGGAGGGTTCAGATTGCTCTGATCTCGATGAATACAACTACATAGCATAATGAGGAAATTTACCTTAGCACTGAACTAGATCTAGCTTTGCAATTGGAAAAAATGCTTTGGGATAAAAAATCTAGGGTTAAATGGTTAATAGAGGGAGACAAAAATAACTCATTTTTCTTTAACCAGGTCAAAGACAATTGGAACCACTCGAAGATTCTCTCCATTGCTAACTTTGAGGGCCAATTGGTTACTAGCCATTCCCAGGTCGCTCAAGTTGTTGTTGATTAATTTCAAAACACCTTAGAATCTGCACAAAATATTTGCTTAGATACCGAGGAGTTTGAAGTGTTGGATTGTAACACTCTTATTGAGGAAGACCATACCATTCTCATGGCTCCAAACACGGATGATCTTATCTTTTCAATTGTCAAAAGAATGCAAACAGGAAAAGCTCCAGGCCCTGATGGCTTTACAGCAGAATT
This sequence comes from Oenanthe sinensis, assembly GCA_028671895.1. Lineage (NCBI taxonomy): Eukaryota > Viridiplantae > Streptophyta > Magnoliopsida > Apiales > Apiaceae > Oenanthe > Oenanthe sinensis. Next base: position 26,246,397 of record CM053799.1, on the reverse strand, counting down.
CCTCAAGTACACCTGGCACATAGTTGGACAAGATTTCTACAATGCAGTTAAGTACTTTTTCTCCACAGCTCAGCTGCTCCCAACCATTAATGCTACCTCTCTTGCCTTGATCTCCAAATCTTCAACTTCTACCACTATGACAGACTTCAGACCAATTTTCCTCTGCAACATTATGTACAAGTGTATCTCTAAAATCTTGACTTCTCGACCACAAGTTCTTATGCCAAAAATTATTCACTCTTCTCAATCTACGTTTGTTAAAGGTAGAAATATCTCGGACAACATTCTCCTAGCCCAAGAACTCTTCAAGGGTTATGGTCAACGAAATGGGAGCCCAGGCTGTGCATTGAAAATTGACTTGCACAAAGCTTTTGACTCTGTAAGCTGGGATTTCATTTTAGCATGTTTGCATAATTTTAATTTTCCTCCTCGATTTATTGAATGGATACAAACATGCATTTCTACTTGTATGTTCTCTGTTAAAATTAATGGAGCTCTTCAAGGCTACTTCCCGGGGAAAAAAGTTCTGAGACAGGGGGATCCTCTGTCCCCTTACCTCTTTTCCTTTGCTATGAACATCCTATCTCTTCAACTTGCTGGACTTGGTCACCCCTTCAAACAACATAGTAAATGTAAGGAACTGACCTTACTCATCTCTTCTTTGCGGATGATGTCTTACTGTTCTGCAAGGAGAAATAACTTCCATTAAAATTCTTACGGGCATGCTCAAGAAATTCTCTAAATGGAGCGGTCTTTCTCCCAATGCCACTAAAAGTCACTCCTACTTTCGAAATGCTAGTGATAGTGTTTTCAATTGGTTTGATCAACATGTGGCCTATCCTAGAGGCACCTTACAAGTGAAGATTCTTGGAGTCCCCCTTATCTCCTCAGCTCTGACTGTCAATGATTGTGTCCCTTTTATTGAAAGAGTCACTGGTTGTATTCTAAAATGGACATCTAAGTTCCTTTCCTATGCTGGAAGAGCTTAACTTATTACTGTTTTTCAAATTCTAAAGAAGCTTTTCTGTAGATTCTTATGGAAGGGCAATATAGAAGACAAGGGAGGGGCTAAGATAGCTTGGAAAATGATCTGCCTGCCTAAAGAGGAAGGGGGGATGAGGTTCAAGGACTCAAAAACCTGGAATAAAAACCAAATACTATACTATATTTGCTTGGTGCTGGATAAACAATCCACTTCACTTTGGGCTAAATGGGTTCGAACTGTAAGTCTTACGGGCAAATCTCTCTGGGCCATGCGTATTCCTGTTGACTGTTCTTGGATTTGGAGGAAAATCCTTCAACTAAGACCCTTGGCTCTTAGACATGTTCGCATTAAGATTAGAAATGGCAGAGAAACCTACCTTTGGCATGAACCTTGGTGGAGTAGAGGACCAATTGATACATTCACTCCTGACAATTCCATGGCCAGCTCTCTCATATGAAACTCAATTTGGCTTCTCCCTCAAATACATAATTTGATGTCCATGCCGATGATCCAATGAATATTGGAATTTGACAGTTCGACTCTAATCACCTCTAACCAGGATGATAAAATGTTCTGGGACACAACCTTAATCACTAAAGTTACAATGAGAATTATCTGGCAGAGTATACAATACTTTAACATACCTTGGCAATGGGCCCATGTTATATGGCATAAACTACATATTCCTCGGTATGCGTTCATTGAATGGATTACTTGTCATGGAAGACTACCAACTGCTTCAAGGCTGCGAAGATTTGGTATGACAGTAAATGACCAGTGCCTCCTCTGCATAGCTGGCAAGGAAATGATGGATCATTTATTAGTTTCCTGCATGTACTATGAACATGTCCTCAGCCAGCTTCTTTTTGTAGGGTTTCGTGACACAAACGCAGCGGAATAAACGCAAAAAATAAATCAAAATAGCGAAACCCTCCGCAGGATCCATGCGAAAACAAAAGATTTAATTCAGAGATAAAGAATAAATACCTTTAGAAGCTTTAACAGTTCATTAATGGAAGATTAATGGAGGTCCAAAGCTTGTTTAATCACCACGTATCCCGCTCTCGTGATCTACGCTCTACGGTATCCACACGAACACTTTTCATGAAGGATAGATGTGTACTAGCACCCGAAAACTTCTTCTCTCTCTATCTTCCTCATCTCTCAGAGCGGCTAGGGTTTTTGTAAAATCTCTATTTTATTAAATCAGCCCATAAAGAGATTATATAGAGAGAGGAATAAGTTTTCTAATTATAATCCAATTATAATTAATACTAATCCAAAATTCTAAATTATTTAATTAAGTCTCACTTAATTAATTAATTATTAATTTTGGAATTAGTTTAAGTAATTCATTTATTCTATTTATATAATTAATTAAGTCATACTTAATTAATATCATAAATAAAATAAATTACTTATTTAATTTAAATTCATAATTTAAATTATTTCTCCTTCAAGCGTTCTTTGTGTGTGACCCTGTAGGTTATTATTATGTTGGCAACAATGAGCGGCATCTAGTAATACATCATTGCTACCCAAGTAATAATAATAAATCGATGATTCGATTAAGCCTTTCGTGAATAATGTTCCATGTAATATAATCCCTTTAATCTTGATATTATATATTAAACTCAAGGCATGTCTCGTGTCATCCTCTTCATAATTTAATCTTTATTTTCTTGATCGATGAGTAGACTATTAAAATCAAATCAATATTTGAGCACGGCCGTGCATTTCATAGTCTCACTCAAACAAGAGGCCAATAATATCACTCCTAAAATTAGGAGGATTAAATCCCATCTAGATCATTCATATTTCTCATACTATTCATAATATACCCAATGTCCACTTTTATCATCACCCGGTCAAAGGTAACTTTTAATGTAATCAAAGTATATTAATTCTCGTATAAAAATATAATGATTTCAGGTCTAAGGATCATTACACCATTATCACAGTGAGAATTACTTATGACACTTACTTAACATGTAGAATCTCACGGCGGGTCATTCCAGTGCCATGCATTGATACATGCACTTATGTTCTTGACTTTAGTATCCCCATACCTATGACCAATGAGATGTGGTCATCTGTCAAGAAACATACTAGTCTTTGTGCATTATTATTGTCCTTAAATAATAATACTCGACTAGGGAATTTTAGGAATAAGATATTATTCATATAATCTCATTTTTTAAGTCACATACTTAAAGATATATAATACGTATCAAAATTCCAAGGACATTTATTATGCTTTCAATTTATTACGCAGTAAATAAAATATAATAAATAAATAATAATCAATAAAACATAATCCTTAATAATAAATATTTTCCTTAAAATATAAAAAGTATTGTCTCTAGAGCACAATTACTAACACTTTTTCTCTTTGCTGAAGGTGGTATCAAATACTTTTCAACCTGGACAGAGGTTCTGCAGTTTGCCTCCACTCAAAGCACTACCATTAGACACCTTCTTATGCTCCTAGCATTGTAAGTACACAATTATTGAATCTGGAGACATCGAAATGACAGACTCCATGACAGAACTGTTATGCCACCTAAGACCTTGTACAAGTGCATTACCCAGGATATCTCTAGTAGAGTGTCTTCCACAAAATGGTTCTTGAAGAGAGCCTGTCATCTTCCTCTCCATCTTCAGAAGATCCTTGGCTTAGTTTAGTTTGTGTAGTGCAGAATTGGTATGTAAATAGATACATGGCTAGGTTCTTACTTTGTAAGGTCTTAGCTTGCCTTTGAAACTTAGTATTTTTTCACCTTATACTATACATTAACTTAACAAAAAAAAGTATTGTCTTACCTTAATAAGGCAGATTAAGATTTCAATCGATTTAATCAACCCTTAATATCAAAATAATTTTAATTTCCCAAAACATTATATCGAATGTCCTGAATTTCTAGGGTAATCTATAACAATTATTAGCATAACATGTTGATCAATCTATAAATTTACAACCAATATTACTACGAATTACGATATACATGATGCTTAATGACATTTATTTATTTAGGCTTTTACTATCTTTTTTATTGTTACCCTTACATTCTTAGGTCCTGACCTTAAAACGATACGACACTCTCATTTATAATTGGTTGTGGTATTTTCATGACTTGTATCGAGTTTATCGTGCTTACAACAATCATGTCAAGTTTAGATTATACCTATCAAGTTTATATTGGGGTACGTAACAATGGCAAATGAGAGTTAAATGAGAGTCATTTTTTCTCCTCCCCCTCCCTATCCCCCTTTCTCCTCTCCGTAACCCTAACTTTTCTTCTCCCAAAATCTTTCAATATGCTTCTTGTTTTCCTTCTTTTATTTCCTCTTCTTTTAATGTCTTGTCTAATCCTTACTTTGATTTTGACAATCTCTTTATTGACTTGGATAATCCATGTTTTGACTATGGTGAATCACTCTTAGATCCACTTTAAAACACAAGTTCTCTTCCAAATTCATCATTCCAATTTAATAATGGTGGTCTTGAAAAGGGAAAAGCACATGCTCCAACTGGATCTATGACCGTAGAGGCAAATTCCTTGCGCTTACAGAATTACAAGTCAATGCCGCTGACTAAGGAAACCCAAAGGCTCTGACATCATTACCGGCTACTGCTTTGCTGGGTCATGACTAGGTTCTCATTTCAGCCCATTACCTTAGTTCAGATGCCATATACTTCGATTTTGTAAATCATGAAAATGTTCTATATAGAGCTAAGAGTATGACTGTTGTGAAATCCACCAATGATCCTTTGCATAACTTTGCTATGTTATGGATAAATTGTTGCCTTGGGTTATCTGATTGTATGGATTTTGCTTTTCAAGATTTTAAAAATGATGCTTTAAATTTTTATGGTTATGTTGGCCCGGATTATGTGGTTAAACACCATGGAGGCTATTTGCTCTTTACATTTCAGGACTATTATTGTATGACTCGATCTATTATGTATAATCCCTCGGAGGTTGTTGGACATTTATTTTATCTCATAGGTTGGTATGAACATGTCCCCGATAAGAAGGTTTATGAGATGATAATAATTTGGGTTATATATTCTAATGTTTCATTTCTTTACTAGACCTTGAGAGGCTTTTCTTATGTTAGCAAAGAGGTTGGGAAGCCACTTGCCTTTTCCCTTGTTTCTATTGATGTTGTCTATAAGAGGGAACCTAAACAATCATGTTTATCAAGCAATCTCAATCACGGAAGTGCTTTTGAAAGCCATAGTGGCAAACCTCTTTATGCTGAAACTTGCAAGAAACAGGTTAATTCTCTCCAGGTTCAGAATATCTAGGATTCTAATGCTCAAGGTTTGGGTAATGTGGTTGGTCATAAAATGAACTTTGTTGTTGGGTTCAATATAAAAAGAGTTACTGATGTTGTTGGTCATAAGGAGGTGATTGTTGATGGCTACATGAAAATTGGTAGTGCTGTCAAGAAGGGAGAGTTTGGAAGCTGCATTGTTGCTGACCAAGGACCACCATGGTGCTGGTCAAGAAGGTCCCTAAAACAGATGTTTCTTACTTAGTCTTGGACTAATCTATCAAGCTATTAGTTCTTTGTTTTATAAGTTCTTTTAGCTTTAATTTCTGATGTAAGAGTTTATCTCCATGTACTTGTGGTCTTGTAACCCTTGACTTTCCTCCATTACGGAGACAGGTAGTTTCATTAGAAGCCACCATATATTGATTTTCATAAATATATAATTAACTTAGCAAAAAAAGGTATATATATATATATATTGATCTTAAAACGAGCCTATCATGTTTAGTCTTTATGTCTTACATTTTATAAGATGAATCTTCGTAGAGATAGATAAGTCTACGTGAATATTCACCCTTTTTACTAAGTTTATTAATTTATTATGCTTAACAGGGATTCAACCTTTCATTCAAAGACTTTCTTGGACAAAGACTTATATATTGGTAAGTAAGAAACAACAGTTCGTGTCAACTTCCACAACTGAGACTGAATATATAGCTACTGGTAGTTATTGTGCTATAGTGTTTTAGATTTGAAATCAACTAAGAGATTATGAAGAGCAAATGCAATGCAATGTTATACTCGGTTCTATTGCTATATTATAGCACTAAATGTAAAAAAAATTAATTCCAAAGGTATTTCATATTTGGATGCATCCATGCATAAATACATCATTGATTCTATATTTGAAACCAAGGATGGATCCATCCATCCTTGCCACATCATCACCAACTACAAATGGATGGTATACATTAAACAATTATTGTATTGTACATCAGGATATACTAAAAACATATTGAAATGGGTACAAGCTAAAAAAGTTAGCTAAATTTGAAACTAGTTATGAAACTAATATTGGAGTGCAACTTTTATTTTAGCACCAAAAAACAATTTTTGATTCTAAATTATAGTAATAGCAATAGATATTTAGCATCTAATATTGGACCTGCTTTAACTGGTATTGAAAATGATTCTTATCATGTGCGACAATACTTGTGCTATATCTATAGTTTCCTGTCATGTTAATCATTCCGGAATAAAGCACATTGACATAACATATCATTTCATAAGAGAACATGTAGAAAATGATACCTTGATTTTTGTGATTTATTGTTCAAATCAATTTTAATTATGTATCTATGAAGAAGTGCCACAATATATACATAAGTAAATCTAAACACTTAATTTCACTCTTAATGGATAACTCTAAGTTTTTATAGTCAAAACCCCCAACAAAAAACTCCAAAACCCTAATTTTTTTTTCTCTTCACAACTTTAGAATCTCAAGAAGATCGAATGGCACTAAAGAAATCGCAATCTTCTTCTGCTCAATCTATGTCTAGCCAAGGGTAAAATATCAATTTTAAATGCATTTTGGAAGAAAATGACATATAAATTTGCCTTGCTGCTTATCGAAGAATTTATTACCTCTGATTCTGATGTCCTTGAGCAGTTGATAAAGACCATTTCAACTATCACAACACGGCATCTTTATCCTATTCTATGCCGATGGTTGTATTTGACGACTGTGCCTATTTATCGAATTATTAGGTCAAATATGCAGAAGGGTTGAGAAATTAGTTGTGAGGAAACATTATAACCTTTGCACACTTATCTCTTTTAATCTATTCCTGGTCCTAAGGTAGCGAAATTCCTTGTCGGGTAAGTTCCGACCCGCACGAAAGGTGTACGATCTGGGCACTATCTCAGAGAGAGGCTCGGTGAAATGAATATGTCTGTGAAGATGTGGACTACCTGTACCTGGACAGAAAGACCCTATGATGCTTCACCGTTCCCTGGGAAAGATAGGCAATGATACTTTAAGGAACCCAGGAGTATTTAGCCTTGCAAGGTGGTCCTTGCTGATTCACACGGGATTGGTAGGCTGTAAACTATGATAAGAAAGTTGATGACAATAAGGGAACATGGACAACAAATGCTCCTGACTTGGAGAAAAATTCAAGCCCTATGTCCAACTGAGAAACCTTGTAGATGCTCCCCATTTAGAGAAAACTTCAAGCCCCCATAGCAAAAGAGCAACCCCTTTGCCAATTTGGGTCAAGTTTAATCACTTCTTTTTCAACCTCTTCTTCTATAGGTTTGAGTGCACCTCTCATAGTGAATGATACATCTTTTAATACAAATGAGAAGATAGTCGTAGACTAGGCAAAAAGAGAGGTAGATAGGGTGCAGGCTATAGAGAGCCTTTATGAGCTGGAGAAACTTCTACCCAACCCCAGTGTGGGAATGAGAAATTATGGTGTCCACCTTCTCCCATTTTCACTTATTAGGACAAACTTTTTCTATTTGAGAGGAAAGAGGTGATATATGAAAATACTTACATAGTTATCAGGACATGGGAATAAAGGGAAGCAACAGATGCATCAAGAAAGTTCTATACTCACAGGCCTTTGCTTTACCTTGTGGATTCTTTGGCTAGGAGGGCTGACAAGAGGAGGGCAAATCTGATTACTATTGATGATGAAAAAGTTGTAGCTGAGGAGTCAAAGTCTATTCCTTTGATCATACCTCTCTAGGCTAGACTTCTTATATCTACAAACTCTGATAACTTGACAAAGGAGTATGGATCTATTTATGTTACCGCTACTCTAACTCTTGAAGGACCTTCCATTACAGTCTCTGCTATTCCGGTCTCTGATGAGTCACTACCTAAAAATATAAATACCTCACTCCTTCCCAAATTTATAATTCCTAATTCTTCAGTCTTTGATGCCAAATTTACAAACACTGAATGTGAACAAGATGTGGCTAATTGGATGGATCCCTTCATCTCTCTACCATATGCTGAAGACCAATAATGTCTTGTTGAGCAACATAAAAAAAACCATTGACGATGGTATTGGGCAGACTATCCAGTTGTTTGAAAATTTCTTGAAGGGTGTTCATAGGGATGTAGTGGAGTTGGACCAAAAGTTTTCTTTGACTAGGGAAGACATGAATAAATTGTCTAATAGATTCATTACTTCTAAAACTATAGTGGCTGATGTATACAAGCATCTTTAAAACTAGGATGAGAGAATAAAGACTTTGGAGGCTACTCAATCTACAATACTGGAAAATCAAGCTACAATGTTGGATATTCTAATTCAAATTTCTACTTGTCTTGGTATTTCTATTGATGAGGCTAAAAAGGGGAGATATGGGTCAGGACTAGAATTACATCTTGTAAGACTAAGGAGTCTGAAGCAAAAAAGAGGAATGAAGGTGATTGTACTAGTGGCTCTACAAAACTCAAAAAAAAATCATGACAAGCCTAGTGGCAAAAGGCCTCAACAAATGATAGATTTATTAGTAGGGAACTCTGCTGAATTTTTCTCTGACTCTACTGATCATTCTAGTTTTTGTACGATGGTACTTGTACAAAACGGATTTAAGAATCGTTAGAGGTCACAACTGAAGGAACATATGAGGTTAAAGAATACAAGACTAAACTTCATGTTATCTCTGTATGTACAGAGTATCTTATGCAAAGAAGAAGGATAATAGAAGTTCGTACTAATACTGCAGATCATCTGGAACGTATGATAACAGCCATCAGGGATTTAGGGATAACAGTTCAGTTCAAGAGGCAGTTGCAAGACAGAGATGGTTAAAAGTAGCAAGACAATATCAGGGTTGTGTGACACTATTAAAGAAGCCTGAACAAGTAAATGATGACAGAGACTATGTTGGGTTAAAAGCAGAAACGACAAGCATTAGTAAGGTTACAGCAAGGAAAAACATTTATTGGTGAAGTTAAATGCAAAATTGATTCTATCAGTGATAGTGATGAACCACATGGATATCTGGCATCAATGACCAACACTGGGGATGAATCAGTAAGCACTTCACAGGTACACATTTTAACTAGTATATTTTTATCTAATTCAAAACTGTATGATTATTATGTTTTAAAATGTATTATATTCATGTCAGCATGTTAGCATCTTAGGACTTAAATGTTTAATTGATTGCTAAGAATGAGATATTGCATGCTAGGACTTATGAATTAAAGTTAGTACATTTCATACTTGATTTTCAATACAGTAAAATGAATATCTAGAATTAGATAGGTTATTCTAGACGATTAGGTGTATCCTGAACATTTGTTTGAACTTGATTTAAATCTTATGTGATATAATAACTCTGTTAATGTTGTGAAAATTACTAATAGACAAACAAGTCATAGATCATATATTTAATATTTGTTCTTATTGTGATAAATGACTTGATAAGTGTATGTGGAATTTGATATTGCTTATAATGTTTTACTCAAATATTCTGCATATTATTGAAATTGTTTATGTGCTTATTTTCATATGAATTGCTCACACTCACATAGTTGAACTTAAATGTCAAATCAATTCATATATTGTTTGTGTAGGAGTAGAAGATTAAACGATGGTAGAATTATCTAAGTAGTCAGTAAAATTTATAGATTTGAGGCTTAATCTAAAACTGACTTAGGTAATTAGAGATAATTAAAATGTTAAGATAACAACAGAAATGGATTAGACATAATTAGTAATTAATTTGAAAGTTCTTCTATTCCATGTAATTTTAGAAAATTATTGAATATCTATTAATCTGCATGACACCTGTCACATTTGTGTAGAATGGTTAAAGTAGATAGTATTGAATTTTCTAATATGCATAACATGCCTGAAATGCATAATTCTTATCTATAATGCGTTGAAGCTAAATGTTACCTTGTGTTCTTATTTTCATGCTTGTTTATTTAAATTTGAAAATGCATATCTTAGGACTTGCATAATCTTAGGCAAAGCATCTATAAGAATCACAATAGGGTAAAGACTGCTAGTCAATCTAAAGATAGGTTGGAATCACTAATCTCATAGCCTTAAGACTACCTTGTCAAGGCTGCTGTAAATGAGAAGTGATTAGTCAAAGATAAGTTTGTGCATGTTAAGGCTGAAGCTGTTGTTACCACTATTGAAAGTAATATCTTTAACCCATCCGGACTCAATTAAAGTTGAGTACCAAGGAGATTAATCATTTATGACTCCAGAGTATGAAACAAAAGACAAAAGTTTTGTGATTTTGTGACATTTATTGTTCGAGGCATATTACTAGCATTGAAGCTCTACTATCACAGTTGATTGAGAAAGCCTACCCAACGGTAACCTTTGGAGATGACAACAAAGGATGTACAAGGGACTTGGCTATCATGATTTTGGAATTGTCATCACTGGAAATATATTTCTTGTCGATGGAATTAAGCACTATCTACAGGGCACTAGGGAATTTTTTGTCAAAGGTTTTCTGGAAAAGTATTGAAAAAGAAAAGTGTTTGATTTCGAACAAGAAAGATGGAAGCTCACTCAACTGAGAGTGAAGACATATGTTCGTAGCTGACATAGATTTTATACGTAAAAGGTGAAGTAAGTTTCTTAGTAAAGATTCATCAGTAAAGAGTTAGCGATGACATAAGAAGCTCTCATACTTAATATTCAAGATAATGGATTCTTTGATAAAGAAGAAATTGGTGAGAGGACTACTTCATATGGAATTCTATCCAGAAGGACATTTTGAAGTATGTCATATAGAGAAGTCAATGAAAACATCACACTGAAGCAAGTAATGTCATGGAATATGCTTATTAGTGGTTAATGATAACCCTAGTTACAATTTGGTGATGTTCGTGCATTCAACAGAGAATATATCACATATGGTGATTGATCACATCAGGTAGATAAAGTTGGAAGCAAAGTAAGCTGTGAGAACTTTGAAGTCAGATATTGGAACTAAATTTTGTGAATGAAGTTTTAAATGAAGTCTGCACTTATAAAGGTACTTTGAAGTTGAAGCGATTAACACATCATGCTTCTTTATTCAACAAGATCGTGAAAAGACATCATATGAGTTAATGGCCAACCAGAAGCAAACACTGAAGCTCTTTCGTGTGTTTGGAGGAAATTGATATTTATTGAAGATTTATATGAGTACCTTGGCAAGTTTGAAATTAAGGCTCATGGAACAATTTTCCTCAGCTACTCATTGAAGTCGAAAGCTTTCAAAGTAAGATGTGATGTAAAACCAGAAGGTGACTGAAAGTATGAATGTGTTGTCCTACTTCACCAAGCTCCTGAGTATTCAAATGAAAGTCTTTTCTGAATCTTTGAAGCTTGACATCTTGTCAGAGTCATATCCAGATATTGATGATGAAACTGAGGTTGTAGAAGGAATAAATGTTAATGATGATGATTCAGATCCTAGTAGTGGAAATGGTAGTGAATCTACACAACTCGTGGACTTTGACAGAATCTACTCAACAAGGTGAAGGATCTTCAACACATCCTAGCAACAACTCAGGGGGAGCAAATAAAAGAAGGATCTACTAGTCATACTCAACACAATGAAGATCAAAGGAATACATTAAGAACATATCTGCTGAGACAAAGGGTATGGAGTCAAAGTTATTCCTGGAGTCTAGTTCTTAGTGATCCGGATACTAGAATAAAGACTAAAAGTGCTATACAAAGTAAATAGTTATTCTTCGGGAAAGAACAATTGTTAACAATTGGTTTCCTAAAGAAGATTGAAGAAGCACTAATTGATCCAGATTGGGTGATTAGAAATTCAAGATGATCTCAATCAGTTCGAAGGCAAAATCTACTGAATCTGGAACCCAGACCACAAGACAAGGTTTTAATTGGTATTGTAAGGGTTTTCAGAGAATGGATGATTTTTTTGGCATTGTTATGAGGGACAAAGCCAAACTGGTTGCTATAGGTTACTATAAAGCAGAAGGTATCGACGATGATGGAAACAGAATATTCGGGACTTCTAAGATCTAACTACAAGTACCAGAGACGAGACTTGATACTATTAGGGCTGAACAAGTTGATGATCTAACAGTAATATTCCTAGCACATGTTGAGCATTCAAGCATGAATATCTGTCAGATGAATGTGAACAAGTGCACACCTGAATGGTGAGTTAGAAGTTAAAGTTAATGTACAACAACTCCTGGACTTTGAAGTTACATATCCACCAGAATTTATATATCATTCTCTTCATAAGCTCTCTATGATGGAGGTAGGAAATCAAGCAATCGTCGAGGACATAGTATGACACTCTAACTGCTAATTACTTGAAAATGATCAAATTTTAGAGTCGTTATACGCATATCTCTCTAGAATACAAGGCACACACATAATGTAATATTAGTGCAAGTATACCATGATTATATTATATGTGGGTCTACTAATGAAAATTTGGCAAGAGATTTTTGCTAAGTTAATTCAAAGTAGGAACAAGATGAGCTTGTTGGAAGAGTTGCAATTCTTTTTGGATTATAAGTAATTCAAAAGAATGATGACAATTAAAGTAAGTCAAGGAACTTTTGAAGATGCACAATTTAGAAGATTCCAGACCTGCCAAGACTTCTTGCCAACAAACCACTAAGTTTGATCAGGGTAAATCAGGTATATACCTGAAGTGACAAGCTATAGAGGTATGATCAGCTCATTACTTATTCAAGTGCATAAAGACGATATATTTTATTCTCAATATTCCTATATGCAAGTTTCCAAGTGGATACTAGAGAATCTAATCTTATAGCTAATATATGAATTGTTATATATCTTAAGGGATTACCAATTCTTAGAATCAGGTACCCTAAAGATACTAGGTTTAACCTAATTGGCTATATAGATATAGATAAATGCAGGCTGTAAGAAAGACAGGGAAGTAATCAATGCATTAAAATAATATGCAGCACAATTATTTGTATTTTAAATATTTTATGAGTATCAGTTAATGATATCTTGCTTAATTGTTTTGATATTTTTCTCTGATATTTTTAAATGTTTTATTACAAATAATTGTGACACTTTTAATATTAGTAACATTATTTAGAATTACTGATCTAAGTAATCAATGCATATTTCAAAATTCACTAATATTGAAAGGCGAAGTATTTTCTAAATAACGTGTATAAAATTCTCAATATTTTGTATACTTAGAAATATTTCCAAAATTTTTCTTATTTTTGTATAGTTCATTCGATTAGCATCTTTACTGTAAATATTTTTTTATCTTATTTTTGTTTTCAAACTTTTAGTATCATTATTATATATATATATGTGTGTGTGTGTGTGTGTGAGAGAGAGTAATTTTATTTTTTTTAAGTTGGCATATTTATTTTTATTTTTTAACTTATTTTATTTTATTTTTAAAATTTATTTTTGTCTACGAGGAATTATTATAAGAATCATAAGTATTAAATGTCAATATTTAAAGGACTTGTGAATTTCTTTACAACTACTTTCTCGAGATTACATATATCACAGATAATTGTTATGAGTATAATTGTCATATGCTTGAGTAACAATTATTATATATAATGTATAAAATTAAATGCTAATTTTCATTACTATGATTATTATTACAACCTAAGCCCACAACTGAATACATACCGGGCCCAACAACCCACCACAGGTCAGTCCATAAAAGCTAGCAATTTTTGGTATACATTAGTTGTTGACTTGTCCTTATAAAGGCCTGAAACATACTCTAATTATTCAATGTGGGATGTTACAAACACCCCACCTTATTGGGTCGACGTCCTCGTCGAGCCCATGGACAAACTTACGGAACCCGGGCAGTGCCGTAGCACTTCCGGCCAGGCATGGCTCTGATACCATTTATAATAACCCAAGTCCATAACTGAATGCATACCGGACCCAACAACCCACCACAGGTCAGCCCATAAAAGCTAACAATTTTTGGTATACATTAGTTGTTGACTTGTCCTTATAAAGGCCTGAAACATACTCTAACTATTCAATGTGGGATGTTACAATTATTTAGTATTTAGCGAAGGTATTTTATCTTATTAAAATTATGAATTGAATCAATTCAATATTTATTAGTTTCATAATTTTAACACGATGAGATATTATGAGCATAATTACTTGCCTTTTGAAATTTTTGATAATTATCATGTATTGATAGTTTGTTATTGTTTCATTGTAATTAATTGTGATTTTTATTGTTAGTGATAGTATATATTGTTTATCTGAAAATCACTAATAATAAAATTATATATGTGTTCTAAATCACAAACTCTTCAAACATGCTTTTATTTTAAAAAAATTTCGAGGAATTTTTGATTTTTGGTTTTTTTAGTCATAATACTTGCCGAACAAGAGCAATCGACTTGAGGTAAAGCATGTAATCTCGATCTTGATATATTCTCTAATCAATTGATATCAAAATATTACAATTGATATATTGAGCCCTCAGTGGCTATAGGACGAGATCAAGGGATTGAAAACCTACAATCTCTAACACAGATCATAGAACCAAATACACTCAAATAGATACAATTTCATCTACTAAACCCATGAAAAGAAAAGTTTTATCAACTAAAGAGGGTGAGTGAGTAGGTGCCTCTAGTGCACTAGATAAGGAAGTATCTATGAGTGTTCCAGCAGCTCTGCCTCTATTTAGAATGTGAAATTGAAACCAAGGCAACTTCTAACTAATTTATATCCTCCCAAAAGGATATAGATTTGTAAATGGCAAAACAGTAACTAGGTTCGTCATCTTAACATGATGAGTCTATTGAATTCGGCCTGTCAGCCAAGGCCATTTGTAAAGAGTCAACTTCATCTAGACACTTTCAAACACTGCAAACCATAAATGCATATATTCAAATGCACTGTAAGGATTGTCACACACTAAGGATGAATTGATGGAAGCAATTATTCTAAACTTCCATATCAAGGAAGGAAGGATGATTGATGATTCTGACTGAATCAACATGCCTTCACATGCGTCAGGAGGAAACTTGGATCATTTGCTACACTATAGATCTTTGTCTCCCTCACCAGATGGAACATATCTGGATTCCTAACAGAATAGATCATCTTAGATGATCAACAACTCATTGAATCTATTCCTGAAGCAATTCATTTTTCAAAGTCTAATATTTTAATAGATTCAATTGAGGACGGGGATTTACAAAACCCCATCGCACTACCAGTGACCTCTCTTGAAGGGGCTATGGTGATCTTTCTTACAGGTATAAAAGACTGTGTCATCCGAACTGAGAGATAAACAGTGTTGTGAGAAAAGTGTGAAACACAAGTGAGAAAGAGTGAAAATATATATTCTATGAGTGAAACACTTAGAGAGTATATGAGTGAAACACTTATCAGAAACACAAAGTAAAATCACACACTAGCACAATTACCAAATCCCATTCCCAATTCCCTGTTCAAGTTTTCTAATGTTACTCAACTAAGGGGGATGAAATTTCTTCTGAAGAGGATTACTCAACTAAGGGGGAGAATTGTTGAACAAGATCTAAGGGGGAGAATTGTTGAACAAGAAAAGGGGGTATATAACAACATGCTTGGATTGGATAGAACTAATGATTATTTATTAATTCTTCTATTCCATTTAATTTTAGAAAATTCTTGTATATAGAATAAACCGGATTTTCTAAAATGCATAACATGTCATAGTTTGCATTTTTTATATCTGCGATGGTTTAATGCTGAATGTATGCCATGTATGTTGTTACCTCTATTAAAATGGTTGAATAATTCACGTAAGGGGAGAATGAATTCACCTTGGGTTAGAAGTGAAGATAGAAGTTGGAGAAACAGAGGAGAAGTGGTAAGAAGAGAACAAGACTTCATCCCTGCCATCCTAAGGGGGAGTAGTGATGAATATGAGAAATGAAGATGATTTAACTTGAAGATTTATCTTTCATCTTTCATTTCTAGTTCACTCAAGAAATCTGGAAATGCAGAATTTGAACTAGAGAAACCAGCCACTGAAGATGTACCAATGACACCTGGTCACAAAAGTTTAACTCTAGAAGAAGGTGAAGTTGATACTTCTGAAGCTGGTATTTGTAGATAAGTCAAGATAGAACTTTGTTAAATATGTTCAGTCTAGAGGAACATCTATCTTATATTTATCTTTCATGATTGAAATCGGGAAATGTATTATATGATCCAGAAAACATTTTATTATTTACATAGTTTAAATTTTTATCTATTTTCTTATTTGTTAGTTGAGTCATCCTCTAGGAATTTGTGTGTTAAATGTTCAACAATAAATAAGGGGAGATTGAAAGCCATATGACTAGGCCTATTTGTAATAAGTAGATAACAACTCAACTCAGATAAGAAAGTGAAGTAAATAATAAATATGGAATAAGGAATCAAGACGAAGAATGTCAACTAGACACGAAGAATCAGAATATCAGAAGAAGTCTGACAAGACTGCTACTCAACATTAAAAGAAGTTCATTTATATGATCAAGCGTCGGTATAAAATAAAAGAGTAGTATCTCAAGGAGTTCAGAAGATACAGAAGGTTTTAAGTGCCTACTATAGAAAGATTTCAGAAGAAGAATATAAAAGAAAAATAAAAAGAAGACAAGACATGACAAGACAAGACATAAATACCACTACAGCAGAAATGAGAATCAACATTGTAGTTAGTCATCCGTGAACCAGACCAGTGCACAAGGTGTGAACAATGTTAGTGAAGATTCGTCATCAAAAAGTTCAAGTGGTTAGACAGAAGATAGAGCAAAGACGAAAAGATTTCGGAGCTAACAAAAAGGTTATACAAGTCAAGATATTATTTTAATTCTACTATCAAAAGTTAATTAATTATTTAATTTATTTAATTAAATTAATTCAAGCCAAATTTAATTTAATTTATTAATTATTTAATTAAATTAAGTAGAATTAATTTATTATAAAAGATATGACTTGGTATGACTTTTAATAAAGTCTAAAAGACTTATTTAAAAGTCATACCGAAACTATGTTTAAAAATAAGTCATACGAATAGAAACAGAAAAGTCATACCGAGACTATTGATAAAAGTCATACCGAGCTGCAGATTCAAAATTCATACCAAATTCTTTTTCTAAAGTCATACCGAGCTGCTTCGAAAAGGTCATACCGAATTATTTAAAAAAGTCATATCGACTTTTTAAATAAAAGTCATACCGAGCTTCAATGAAAAGTCATACCGAGCTGTGAAGAAAAAAGTTATACTGAGACAAATTGAAAAGTCATACCGACTTTTTAAAAGGTCATACCGAGCCAAAAAAAGTCATACCGAGCATTTTTAATAGTCATACAAGTGCTTTTCAAATGTCATACAGCTTAAATAAAGTCTGGAAAATGTCCTGATCTAAAAAAGTCATATAAGCTTTTCATCCTCTATAAATATGAGGCTTGTGCTTCATAATTCGGAGAGTAGAAAAACATTCAAATTCAGCAATTTATCTGATTGTCATATTCACAGACTTTTTGTGCTGGTTTGAATTTAATTCCTTAAGAAGAACAACTCATGTCAAATCTGTTCTAGAAATTAAGGAATATTCTACCGAATATTGTAACACCCCTTTCAAGTTTAATATACATATTTAACTTGAATCTTGTTTACTTACTTGCTAATTTTCTAGATCTTAAATGTTTAATCATGAAAATAGAAAGCTCGTATAACTTTCATTGATGGATTCACAACTTTTGAACTGAAAAGGCCCATACTTTTGGATTAACAGTTGCATTTTGTTCTTCATCACCTGTTCAGTTCCTTCACATAGGGTTTGAAGTGTATCCCAAACTTCTTTGGATGTAGTGCAATTGATGACATTATCAAACATATCATTGTCTACACCATTGAACAAAATATTTATTGCCTTCTTGTTATTGTGTACTTCTTTCCCATCCTCATCTGTAAATTCTAAAATGGGTGTCGGAACAAGCCTATCAGGTGCCTATGTGCCATCAGGATTGACACAAGTAACAATCTTCATAGGTGCATGAAAACCTTTCTATATGCAATGAACATAGGAAGTATCAATTGAAAGTAGGTGCAGCTTCACTTTTCAATGAAAGTAATCTTCCTTCTCTAAAATAGGAATCTTTACACCTGTATCTTTCTGATCCATAGAACTTTTTAATCTTAAAACTTTCTGTACGTTGAAAGCTCAACTTTGATAACAATTGTTATTTATGAAGTCCCTAAAAGGTTACTACATAAATTGTAGAGGGGGGGGGGGTGAATACAATTTCAACCTTTTTAACTTTCATGCAAATTGAACTAGAAAAGAAATAAGCTAAAATGAAATAGTATAGACTCAAAATTAAAAATTACTGGTGGAGTGAATGTATCTACCAGATTGTTTTTGCTTTGATTAATCTAGGTCTGAAAACCTGGCTTATTTACAAAGTTGAAATACAAATTGTTCTTACAATTTTGTTTGAAAGCACAGAACAATTTGTATTCAGAAAAATAAACTATGTTCTCCTCTTTATCAACTATGCTACAACATTGGTTTATATATTTCCAAGATAATTTTTACAATTCTTTAGTCAACTGATAAAACAAAATTAACCTAAACTAGAATAGTGTTCCTTTCGTCTTTCCTTTCTGCGTTGTAAAATTTGGGAAATGGTTTTATTCTGTTTTCTCCAAGAAAGACAACTCATATCAAAGACTTCACAGTCAAGACAAATTTGACTTTCTTCTAATTTTATCTCTTGTCTAAAAAGATTCCTGACTTGATCTTCAAGAACTGTCAACATCAATTAATAATTTTTTGTTAAGCATATATATTGATATTCTTTGTTTGGAGTTCTTCAATGGTTGTTTATCCATTGACTGATAATTTTATCCATTGATTGATATTTGATGTTATCAATCAATGGGTCGTCAGCATCCGTTAATAGTCTTTAATCTTCAACATTCATCGAGCCTTTTAATTATCTGTTGATCATCCATCACTTGTGAATTACATTGTCTTCAAATAATTACAATTTAACAGACTATTATCACATCAGTTGATGACCAATATCTGTTGACTCAGATATCTATCGACTCTAGAATGTATTATCCATTGATCACTCTAGACTATCAATGGATATATGACTGAAATAACATTGTTCCTAAAATACTAAATTATTAGTTGATACAATTTAAACTTCAACTGATAATAGCATATCTAGTCAATGAATATTTATAGAACACATATCTATTGACCAGTTATAATGAAATAATGTTTGCTAACTTATGACTTCTAATGATTGAGTTATCATCAAAGAGTATAATTTCTAACAAGATTTGATCTCAATTCTCATTTTTAATTAGGTTCTCATTTGAGCATCCACCCACATACACACACATCATTTTCTTTTATAACCAAAATATCAAATAAAGAAATACTAAAACTTAACTAAAATAGTACCGATGAAAAAAATATAATATCAATAAAATTTATATAGAAAAGATTTTTACTCAACATGGCTAAAGTATTACATACACTACCTAGAAGAGTAGTCACCAGTATATCCAATTAACGTTAAAGAAAGTTATTAAACAACTTATATATCTACAAATAGGTCTTACATCTGAATTCTATTGGTTTCACAGCTTAGCTACATAAATTTGATTCCTTCAAATCAAAACTACAATAATTTAGTCATAGCAATAAGTTACTCTATGGACTCATTTCATAATCATTTTTTCATCCTGTTAATCTCACTGGCCTAGACTTTTCATCAAACAATTATAGTGGTGTTTTGGATATTCATATATTTTCATGCCTTGAATACCATGATACCCTTTATCTTTTACATAACAGTATGCCAGTGACAGGTACAAGTATGAACACACTCCATCCTAAGCTGAAGTACTTGGACTTGTCATCTTGCAACATGAAAGAGTTTCCACACTATTCAAGAGATGTAGAGATCATTGATTTTTTTAGATATATCAAATAATCAAATTGAAGGGAAAATTCCATTTTAGGTTGGTTTGATTGGTCCCATGCCCTTATACTGCTCTTCTTATTACTGACTGTTGATCTTGATCAATTACCTTGGAAGAATATTACATATCTCGATCTGTAATTCAACATGAGTGGTTTACTCCTTATTTGTCCAACAAATTTGATGACTTCCCTTTCGGTGTTTTATTTATGGATGAATAACATTCAGAAGATCTTCCATCAACTTTATCAAATTTTCATAATTTACAAAGTAGAAATCTACATGGAAATAAATTTCAAGGAATATTACCTTATTATTTTGTTAAATTTGATCAACTATAAACTCTTGATCTTCGAAGTAATCATATAAATGATACATACCCTCACTATTTGAAAGCTCTTCCACATTTTCAAGTGTTTTTCCGAAATAAAATATGTTTGATGATCTAATAAACAAGAGTTATAAGGTTGAACATTTATTTCCTAACTTGAGAATCATTCATATATCGTCTATTGAGTTTTCAGGTCCACTATATATATTTCATAAACTTCAAAGTTCTGATAAAAGGTACCGTCAGTAAAGAAAAGGCCTTATATGCATCATTCTACTTATTATGGCGATTCGACGACTCTAGTGATTAAAGGAGTAGATCTTCAGCTATTTTAGAATTTAACTATATTCACAACCATCAATGTATTGAGAAACAATTTTGAAGGAGTAATTGATGAATCGAAAATCTAGTGTCATTTAAATGTCTCAATTTGTCTCACAATTTTCCCAAAGGCCACATACCATCCACGATTGGAAGATTGCCAAAGTTGGAGTCTCTAGACATCTCATCGAATCAACATGAAGGAGAAATTCCGTAACAACTCACTTATGTATATTAACTTCCACATCTAAATATTTCTTACAATCAAGTTATCGGTCACATTCCACAAGGATGGCTATTCAACACGTTTAATAATGATAGCTATGTCGATAATATGACGTTGTATGGATATCACATGTCCTAATGATGTGAGCGTGATTTAGGGAAGTAAAAAAAATGTAAATATGAGGATGATTACTTGATTAGCAGTTATACTTAGCAAGCTGTAGTGATTGAATATGGTTGTGCAGTGGTTCGTGTGTTTATTATTGGGTACTTTATTTTCCTAGTTGGAAAACTAAAAAGATTTGGTCGAATTATTACCAGGAAATTCGGTCTCAGGATTAGAAGGATGGAGATTAAATTGTGATAAATAAAGATTTGCAATAATAGATCATTTTAACGTTCATCCCAATTCCTGTGTACTCAACAATTGTAAAATAATATTCCTATATGTTTCTTCTCTGATCTAATTCCGTTAGCCCTTGAGTAATAATATCTTTTTGCAGCTCAATAATTTATATCAATAACTTTCCATTGGTGTAACAAGCATCATATATTGTGAGAGTATATATTTCCGTCTTCACATGCATATCTTTTTTTATATATTGTGATAGTTAACGTAAAATTAATTTTGTTTCATTTCTGCATCCGTATCCTAGACATTCTTTTAGTAATGGTAAGAGTTTTGATGAATTTGGGCTATCTAGACCACAAGAGGTTATGTTTCTAGAGTTAATTTAGCATATATATATATATATCCTATGTATATATATATATATATATCCTATGTATATATATATATATCCTATGTAATGAGAGTATGTGATAGGTTTAAGCAAAAAGGTAAGTAATAAATATAATAAAGTTGTGTATCACCTTAGTATTCTATTGTGACGCCCCCAGATCCGGGGTCAGGAATCCCGGTTGTCACTATCCAATTTTCACCACAATAACATCATTCACCTGCTTTAACCATTATAATAACCAAACATAAAAGCAGTGACCCCAAACCAAATACACAACTCGGGTTATAGTCTCAGGGAACAAACTTAAAATAGTAACAGTTATTACAAACCAGTGTAACCTCAGGATCTCACACTACTAATATAACTTCCACATGATGTTACATTAGAAGTAAACATTAATCCAAAATCTATTGTGACATTACATATTTTTCAACAAGCCTAGGACTCTAATCTGGAGTCCCGTCTTTCTTGCACCATTTATCGCAGTCCTGAACCTGACTAGCTCAAGCTCGAATCTTCCTGTTCCTTAACATAATACTCGAGGTAGACAATTCATAGTCATCTCTTTCTGTAAGATATAAGATTTACAAAAAGCAAGAATGAGCCAAAGAATGCTCAGCAAGTTATTTATCAGAATATTTCAAGAAAAAAGTGATAGCCATAATTATCCCAACTGGATATTCAACAACAACAGTATACAACTTATAATATGAGTGAAGATGTATAACCAATTATATCTCGACAATAACGGAAGCAAAGTTCACGAGACAAGAAGATGTTCATGATAAGAACGCAGTTCAAGTTACTGCAATACAACAATTTAAGTTCATAATTTTTGATATTGACAATATCAATAACTTAACACAATGGCCTCAATCACCGAGTGCCATTAGTTTGAGTACCAATAAGCAAGCGGTTCAATATACCGCGGTAAGAATGAATGAAAGTTCATCAATTCCCGTTAACACTATCAGTAACTTAGCACCATGGCTTTCGTTATAGTGTAGGAATAGTGAAACTGATATATGCGAATAAAACAGTACTCAAACAACGAACCAACTCAGAGTGGATTACATTCCCGTTGACACTATCGGTAACACAGCACCTAGGCTTTCGTTACAGTGCAACGTCAAATTCAAATTGGAAGAAACGAGCTTAATCTGGAGATTTTTCAACGCCCTATTGTACGCGATGATCAGTCGCCTTGTACAATAGAAAAACTAGTCACTATCTCTAGTAGTAGAAGGACAACCCCTTATCGGGACGTCACCCTAGGCAACACATGGGCCTTTAGTTTACGGCTGGGTCGTGCGTCACCGACCTCTTACGCAACCTTACTCCAGTCCCTGATGAATACTTAAACATTCATCAAACCTAGAAGGAAATTTAATCAAGCCTTCTAGAATAACAACAATCCACTCTATGATTTCAATCAACTGTTAAGGAAGGGAATTCAATACAACCTTCCAGAACAACACAATAATTCATCACAGGATTTCAATCAACAGATAAGGAAGGGAATTTAATACGACCTTCCAGAACAACACAACAATCCATCACAGGATTTCAATCAATAGATAAGGAAGGGAATTTAATACAACCTTCCAAAACAACAACGACAATCCATCACAGGATTTCAATCAATAGATAAGGAAGGGAATTTAATACAACCTTCCAGAACAACAACGACAATCCATCACAGGATTTCAATCAATAGATCAGGAAGGGAATTTAATACAACCTTCCAGAACAACAACGACAATCCATCACAGGATTTCAATCAATAGATCAAGAAGGGAATTTAATGCAACCTTCCAGAACAACAACAACAATCCATCACAGGATTTCAATCAATAGATAAGGAAGGGAATTTAATACAACCTTCCAGAACAACAACGACAATCCATCACAGGATTTCAATCAATAGATAAGGAAGCGAATTTAATACAACCTTCTAGAATAACAACGACAATCCATCACAGGATTTCAATCAATAGATAAGGAAGGGAATTCAATACAACCTTCCAGAATAACAACGACCTATTGTAGATTTCAATATCTGACAATAGCGAATTCAACAAGACAGAAACCTTTGAATCAAGGAGACTCAAGAACGCGATCGGGGAGCCGCTAATACTAGTTAAAATAGACTCCACAAAACATTACCGTTTTGGAGTGAAACCATGGGCCACGAGGCACCAATACAACTGGGAGGAATATCGGAGCCGGACATTACCTCCCGAACCTGGAGTTATCGACCCAGAATAGGTACAAAATATCCGGGTCATCGCTCACTATTTATTATTTAATGAAAAATAATATTTAAAGAAGTTTAGACAACTCCAGAATATTTTTAAAGAACCAATAAATATTTTATTAATATTTATGAGGCCCATACTAGTCCTCGGAAAATATTAAAAGGATTTAAAAGAATTAAAATATTTAATTCTAGTATAATCAAGATCATTTGATATTTAAATAATCTCAAATGATTTAACATATTTAAATAATATTTAATCAATATTAAATAATATTTAAATAAACCAAAACGGGTTGGAAGTATTTAATTAGTGGTTAAATACCTTTAAAATGTCCCAAAATATTTAAATAATATTTAATCAATATTAAATAATATTTAAATAATTTAAAATGTCCCGAAAGTATTTATTAACCTTTAAATACTTTATATATTCTTTAAATAATATTTAATAAACTAAATATTATTTAAAACAGTGTACCTCGACTAACCGTCGAGACACACTAGACTACTCCCGGTCGACCATCGAGCACCAAAAAGATGTACTCGATACCAGATTCAGTTATACAAAACTGATAAAAGGCGTCCTCTAACTTTTTGAGAAGTTCAGAGGCACGAACACACAGTATATAGTTCCATCTGAATGGAACTTCAAACATTACAGAGCTTTATAACCAATAAACCGTTATAAAGTCTAGAGTTTAGAAAGCTGCTATACGAACTCTGACTTTTCAAGAAGTTCAGAGTCGTCTCAGAATTAGGTTGAAAGAGATTCGAAATGACTCACGATAAGCAATCTTAACAAACTATACATACTCTAACTTTTCGAGAAGTTCAGAGTAGCAGAAGAATTAAGTTATAAATGAATAAAACAGTTCAACGTGAAATGCCGACGTGCATTTCCGATGACAACAATGAACTAAGTAGTTCCAAGCACAACAAAAATGTATAATCGAAGAACTTATCATCAAGTCAAAGAATTCAAGAATTTTGGCATCACCATGAATAAATAATATTCTGATATGGAGTAAAATAATAGAGTTGGAAACTTGCCTGGAGTCCAAGGAATGCCATTCCAACTTCTCCACGCTCCAGGTACTCTATAATCATATAAGAACCCACTCTTAGTATACATATGTATGTATGAGGCTAATTGTAATTTATACAATTTACACCACATTTTGCCCCGTACATCACCTCCTCGGGCCTACTTTAGCTATTCGAAAAGTTATCTTGACAACGCTTTTTAATCATGCTCCTTACATCTACATGTAGTCATGATATTCCTCAACAACTTCCGTTACTTGGCCGACTCGAGACAAGTTCTCTATCTTGCTCGAAATCGTTCCCCAAAACGGTTGTTCAACCTTTTCTTATGTTCATCTCACTTAACACCCTGTTTTCTATCATTTTTACTAAATTGGAAATTAATCAATTTGACACAATTTATTCTCTGGGATCTTATATGACTGTTAAGGAATCTCCCATAAAAGTTTCGGATTTTATTAAGCTCCGTAGCTAGTCCAATCATAGCCTCAAAGATGGACAAAAACAAGATTTTTATTTCCTGCGCTACCATTACTAAAACATTCATAACTTTTGCCTCGTAACTCCGAATGACGCAAAATTAGCGCTCAAACGATCTAGAGACTATCTACTATCTAACCATATCAACCATAAGCCAAGAACAGTGACTGAATGTTCCCAGAATTTGCTGGACAGTTGCAGCAGTTAGTTCACGAAAAAAAAATGGCATGGTAACGTTTGTAAACTCATCGTTTTCCATTTTTATTCTACGCCAAATCAACCAAACAACTTCCATACATTTTACACTACTACTTGGGAATGTACTCAAGACATCCCAAGCCCAATCACAATTATCCCATACTCCAATTATTACCAACAATTCATAGGCTTAAAGTTCAACAAAACAGATTTCTATTTCCTGCTCTGCACCCTTCCACTAAAATAGCCATAACTCTCTGCTCATATATTCAAAGGACCTGAATTTTTGTATGCATAATCTAGAGATCATATAGAACAACTTTCATTAAGAAACCATTAGCAAAATCGGTATCTAAGATTTCCGAATTACCTGGCCAAAACCTGTGCAGAAGCTGGGTCAGGATTGTGGCTAATGGAAAGGCATGATGAAGTGATGATTTTAAGCTAAGCACCCATGAACAAGCTAGTGGCCATGAAAATTTCTTCTCCTCTTTCTCTTCCTAGCTGCTGAGAGCTTCTCTTGGAATGGGGAAGTGCTTGCTTTGTTTGGATAAGTATGGATAAAATGACTTAAACAATGTTACCCATAGCCTAAATAGCTCTTAACCATCATCAACCAAGCTAAAGGAAACCTTAAATCAAAGAAACAAAATTATGAATTTTCGGAATTACTGTTCACAGTCATCTTCCATGGATCATAAGTGAAGATTTAGTGGAGGAATGATTACAAGAATCAAGACAAAGCAAGGTGAGATGATTACCTTCGAATCAAGCCATTAAGCGCAAGAAACGGTGAAGAAATGAGCAAGCTAAGTGATTTTCTCCTCCATTTCTCCATGCTATCAGCTGAAGCTTCAAGGGGTAGGGTGGGAGAGTTGACCGATTCTTTTTATTTTGTGAGAAGTGTGTGGTGGAGCGAGTGTTTTAAAAGGGTTCGTGCGGTAGTCGCGTAATTTCCCGCCAACGTTTTAATCTCTCGTTCCCGTTCTCTTTTCTTTCGTCCCACCTAAGTTTTAAAACTTAAAATCTCATATTATGATTCTAATATAATTTGGAATCATTAATTTAATACTCTTTAATTGTTTCGAGAATTTACGAAACAATTCTCCGAATAAACACTAATTACTTACACCGTCTCTCAAACTCTGCCACGACTTCCATCCGGTCTTCAAATTTATTTTGTTGGACCAAAAATAATTATAAGTCCCATATTCATTGCGTATGCTACCGTAACACCGGTACGCATATTTTCAAATATCCCGTATATTAATAATACGGTCTCACACTTCAAGTACCTTATGAAGAGAATAAATCCATAAAATCATTCATTCATAAAATGAAAATTTTTTATCCAAAAATCGTAATAACCCCAAGCGCCAGAAATACGGGTTATTACAGTCTCCCCTCCTTAAAAGGATTCCGTCCTCGGAATTCATACGAGAACAACCGAGGTTACTCTTTTCACACCTCGCTTTCTAATTTCTAGGTTGAGACTCCAACCTTCTTGGTTTCATACAACCTCCTCAGCATTATTACTTCACTTCTCAACCCTTCTTTAATATACTCCCAGACCTTGAAAGATTCAATATTCCTCAAGCTTAAGTTCTCTTTCTCACTAAATCTCGTTACTCCTTTCCACGATAATGTTTTCAGCAATACGAAGTCTCTCACTTCATATTCTCTGCCCTTTTTCAGACTTGGTCACTAAACTCGTGTTGTCTATATGGAGTTATCATTAATCGCTTCCCATACTAAAACTTGTATCTGATGCCTGTCAACCGGTCCATGTCCACAGTTATCTATCCTTCATCAATTTTATCCTTAACGCAAAGTAGATCGATACTTTCGTTCGCACTAAACTTCGTAAGGTGGCATGACTATATATGAGTGGTAACCAGAGTCGTATAAAAGCTCTAACCGTAGTAAGTAACTACCACCACTCCTTTTTGAAATCCAAGGTACAAACTTTCTATAGAAAGATAACCTCGTACATTATTTTAATAGAGATCTTTTCAATGAAGATCATCAAAACAAATGATCAGAGTGGTTTGTAAATCAATAAACTCATTTGTAATGTATATGAGAGATAAGGAAGAAATTAATTTAGATATGACTGAGAACAACCATATTTGTACTCAAGATGGCCAGTCTTTAGTACTTTCTGGCTTATAATACATAATCGAGTGGTTGCCCACCAGACTTTTGTCACACAGACAAGAAGTCATACCATATGCATTGTTCATCTCAATCGGATGAAAAATAGTTAACATTTAGAAGAAAATGATTTTGAAAGGGAGAGAAAATATATTTTGAAATTTTCATTCCTTAATGCATTACGAACTCAATATACAACAGTCCCTAGTCATTTAGGAACCTATTGACAAAATCCCCAAATTTCTTATTTCTCATTTCTATTCTTCCCGAATGAATAAATCCTGAAGACTTTTAGGGTCTTTGTACTTTCTCCACTTCTACCCATTCAAGTGATGTTTCCACCGGTTAAGTGCACCCATTATGGCTATTTCCTCCAATTCATGATTAGGATACCTTAATTCATGTTTCTCCCGTTACTCCGACGTATATATAATTATTTCTACTATGTTGCTTCCGTGCACAAGCAACCCCTCAAAAGACATGTAATTATTAATTACAAGATTCACCTTTTATCATCTGGTACTTACCACATTAGGACAATTACGCATATTTATCCTTCACTTTCCTCAAACTTTCTTCGCCACTTACTGTATGTCTCCCAATCTAAACTCATTTTACCCAAACTCATTCTGATGGGATTTGTCATCCAATCTCTTTTCTCTTAAGATTTTCAAATGATATATATATTTTACCTTCGGTTTCTTCCTTCACCTATAGACCGATCAGGATATCCTCTGTGGAGCTTATGATAACTTGTCCAATTATTTCTTAACATTCCAATTAATCCTTGGAAGGTATAGATGCATACATTAATATAACCTACCTCATCAAAGACTCATACTGTCCTTATCGCGTTCTCAATGCCATCCTTGGCATACTATCAAGGCAAATATTTGTTTGGTGATAAAATATCCTTAATATATCTTTAAAAGTAGACTAATTTCTTCGAGTGGTCGAATATTATGTCTATCAATATTATGGACATCCAATATTGATTGCTAAATTAATCAATTCACTTAATCCATTCTCACCAATGTATGCGCAGTCTCATGCCGCTATCCGTTTCCTTTACAAACAACCCATGTGCACCTCACTGTTTAGTAAGTGAGGCCTCGATTGGCTTGGGTGAACCATAATTAACAGTACGCCAACCCGCTCATATTTCTTAATCCACTGTTCTTCCCGAAGTAGAACTCTAGTTCCTTGTTAAGGTTCATGGCATTTTCATATATGTAGCCACTTCATTTTCCTATTCTGCCATAGTTAATTATTTCCAACACTGTGACTTTATTCTCAATTCATCACTTTTGGGGACAATCTTGACAATTCTTATCGACTTTGATTCATGATCTGAAACACTCTTGTTTCAGGTCTAGAACTTTAATTACATCTGAATTTCCAGATACTTAGGAAACAGTTGCATAATGCAAGAAATAGCTATGGCTAAAGAATTCTTTGTTCAACAAAGTTCATAAGAATTCTTGCTGAATCAACGACCTTATTAGGCCTCCACCAAATACTTTTCAGAAATTTAGGATCATCAATGACTACTCGGACCGCTCTCTAGTCCGGAATTCTACTATTAAAACAAGTAACTTCATATAAGCCTTTATGCCATAACTCATTTATACTATTTAATCCAACCACCATATTTGCAATGTGGCAGTCATCTCTATCCCAAGGCTTACTTTAATCCAACATCTTTAATATATTCAAAAATTATATCAAGTGTGCATCTCATCTCTTTGTTGCAACTCTACATTGTATGCATACCATACACCATTTAAATTAGGGCTTTACTTTTTACTCTCAAAGAATCCTCAACAGAATCCTCAATATTACTCGTATATAGATGACCATATACTTTAAGTCATACTACTCCATTTTACCCTGAAACATTCCATTTACACGTCCTCTTATTTCTAAACTTCATTAAACTAATGGGAACGTATTTTCCATAGAAAATTGGGCATGACCTACTCATATGTCGGACTATGCCCGGTGTAAAAACACCTCAATTATAATCCCAAAACATGCACAGTTCCCAAACATCAACATCTCATCAATCACTTATAACATAATGTATACCCAAAAGGGGAAACAACTATGAGTCACTATATCTATATACCTACTCTCGAGTATCCACAAGTCAGTCAACAACAATATTAATGGTCAATATCATGGACCATCAATCACATTCGCTCCATCACATTAATAAGAGTTTACTGAAATGTAGACTATCTCTTCGGCTTATCACCAATAGATGAAAGACTGGTGAAGATTTGACACGCCATCAATTTGAACATGGTCATCTTAATGACTGTGCCAAGAATGAAGTGGTTTTTCTTCTCTTAGTAATGCTCCCCTCAGTCCTGGGGTACTAGCATACTTAGTGCTACACCTATAGCATACCTGGACTCCTTTATAAGTGCTCCATAATTCTCAAACTCTCATTCTCAATCATAAATCCTCTTACTCCGATGAGTCTCCTCGGCCAGTGTTCGACATCTTTGTAAGGAAAGTTCTTATTATCTTTCCTAACTATATTTATATGAGTATATTAGCCTCATAATATAAATCACTGCTACATCCGGTAGCCCGATTATGAACTCGATCCGAGCTCACTCTCTATCAATCTTATTCAAACACAACCCTTAACTCTCTCGTTCCTGAGTACTATAACCTAGAGCTCTGATACCACTTCTGTGACACCCCCAGATCCGGGGTCAGGAATCCAGGTTGTCACTATCCAATTTTCACCACAATAACATCATTCACCTGCTTTAACCATTATAATAACCAAACATAAAAGCAGTGACCCCAAACCAAACACACAACTCGGGTTATAGTCTCAGGGAACGAACTTAAAATAGTAACAGTTATTACAAACCAGTGTAACCTCAGGATCTCACACTACTAATATAACTTCCACATGATGTTACATTAAAAGTAAACATTAATCCAAAATCTATTGTGACATTACATATTTTTCAACAAGCTTAGGACTCTAATCTGGAGTCCCGTCTTTCTTGCACCATTTATCGCAGTCCTGAACCTGACTAGCTCAAGCTCGAATCTTCCTGTTCCTTAACATAATACTCGAGGTAGACAATTCATAGTCATCTCTTTCTGTAAGATATAAGATTTACAAAAGGCAAGAATGAGCCAAAGAATGCTCAGCAAGTTATTTATTAGAATATTTCAAGAAAAAGGTGATAGCCATAATTATCCCAACTGGATATTCAACAACAACAGTATACAACTTACAATATGAGTGAAGATGTATAACCAATTATATCTCGACAATAACGGAAGCAAAGTTCACGAGACAAGAAGATGTTCATGATAAGAACGCAGTTCAAGTTACTGCAATACAACAATTTAAGTTCATAATTTTTGAGATTGACAATATCAATAACTTAACACAATGGCCTCAATCACCGAGTGCCATTAGTTTGAGTACCAATAAGCAAGCAGTTCAATATACCGTGGTAAGAATGAATGAAAGTTCATCAATTCTCGTTAACACTATCAGTAACTTAGCACATTGGCTTTCGTTATAGTGTAGGAACAGTGAAACTGATATATGTGAATAAAACAGTACTCAAACAACCAACCAACTCAGAGTGGATTACATTCCCGTTGACACTATCGGTAACACAGCACCTAGGCTTTCGTTACAGTGCAACGTCAAATTCCAATTGGAAGAAACGGGCTTAATCTGGAGATTTTTGAACGCCCTATTGTACGCGATGATCAGTCGCCTTGTACAATAGAAAAACTAGTCACTATCTCTACTAGTAGAAGGACAACCCCTTATCGGGATGTCACCCTAGGCAACACATGGGCCTTTAGTTTACGGCTGGGTCATGCGTCACCGACCTCTTACGCAACCTTACTCCAGTCCCTGATGAATACTTAAACATTCATCAAACCTAGAAGGAAATTTAATCAAGCATTCAAGAATAACAACAATCCACTCTATGATTTCAATCAACTGTTAAGGAAGGGAATTCAATACAACCTTCCAGAACAACACAACAATCCATCACAGGATTTCAATCAACAGATAAGGAAGGGAATTTAATACGACCTTCCAGAACAACACAACTATCCATCACAGGATTTCAATCAATAGATAAGGAAGGGAATTTAATACAACCTTCCAGAACAACAACGACAATCTATCACAGGATTTCAATCAATAGATAAGGAAGGGAATTTAATACAACCTTCCAGAACAACAACGACAATCCATCACAGGATTTCAATCAATAGATCAGGAAGGGAATTTAATACAACCTTCCAGAACAACGACAATCCATCACAGGATTTTAATCAATAGATCAGGAAGGGAATTTAATGCAACCTTCTAGAACAACAACAACAATCCATCACAGGATTTCAATCAATAGATAAGGAAGGGAATTTAATACAACCTTCCAGAACAACAACGACAATCCATCACAGGATTTCAATCAATAGATAAGGAAGGGAATTTAATACAACCTTCTAGAACAACAACGACAATCCATCACAGGATTTCAATCAATAGATAAGGAAGGGAATTCAATACAACTTTCCAGAACAACCATGACCTATTGTAGATTTCAATATCTGACAATAGCGAATTCAACAAGACAGAAACCTTTGAATCAAGGAGACTCAAGAACGCGACCGAGGAGCCGCTAATACTAGTTAAAATAGACTCCACAAAACATTACCGTTTTGGAGTGAAACCATGGGCCACGAGGCACCAATACAACTGGGAGGAATATCGGAGCCGGACATTACCTCCCGAACCTGGAGTTATCGACCCAGAATAGGTACAAAATATCCGGGTCATCGCTCACTATTTATTATTTAATGAAAAATAATATTTAAAGAAGTTTAGACAACTCCAGAATATTTTTAAAGAACCAATAAATATTTTATTAATATTTATGAGGCCCATACTAGTCCTCGGAAAATATTAAAAGGATTTAAAAGAATTAAAATATTTAATTCTAGTATAATCAAGATCATTTGATATTTAAATAATCTCAAATGATTTAACATATTTAAATAATATTTAATCAATATTAAATAATATTTAAATAAACCAAAACGGGTTGGAAGTATTTAATCAGTGGTTAAATACCTTTAAAATGTCTCAAAATATTTAAATAATATTTAATCAATATTAAATAATATTTAAATAATTTAAAATGTCCCGAAAGTATTTATTAACCTTTAAATACTTTATATATTCTTTAAATAATATTTAATAAACTAAATATTATTTAAAACAGTGTACCTCGACTAACCGTCGAGACACACTAGACTACTCCCGGTCGACCATCGAGCACCAAAAAGATGTACTCGACACCAGATTCAGTTATACAAAACTGATAAAAGGCGTCCTCTAACTTTTTGAGAAGTTCAGAGGCACGAACACACAGTATATAGTTCCATCTGAATGGAACTTCAAACATTACAGAGCTTTATAACCAATAAACCGTTATAAAGTCTAGAGTTTAGAAAGCTGCTATACGAACTCTGACTTTTCAAGAAGTTCAGAGTCGTCTCAGAATTAGGTTGAAAGAGATTCGAAATGACTCACGATAAGCAATCTTAACAACCTATACATACTATAACTTTTTGAGAAGTTCAGAGTAGCATAAGAATTAAGTTATAAATGAATAAAACAGTTCAACGTGAAATGCCGACGTGCATTTCCAATGACAACAATGAACTATGTAGTTCCAAGCACAACAAAAATGTATAATCGAAGAACTTATCATCAAGTCAAAGAATTCAAGAATTTTGGCATCACCATGAATAAATAATATTCTGATATGGAGTAAAATAATAGAGTTGGAAACTTGCCTAGAGTCCAAGGAATGTCATTCCAACTTCTCCACGCTCCGGGTACTCTATAATCATATAAGAACCCACTCTTAGTATACATATGTATGTATGAGGCTAATTGTAATTTATACAATTTACACCACATTTTACCCGGTACATCACCTCCTCGGGCCTACTTTAGCTATTCGAAAAGTTATCTTGACAACGCTTTTTAATCATGCTCCTTACATCTACATGTAGTCATGATATTCCTCAACAACTTCCGTTACTTGGCCGACTCGAGACAAGTTCTCTATCTTGCTCGAAATCGTTCCCCAAAACGGTTGTTCAACGTTTTCTTATGTTCATCTCACTTAACACCCTCTTTTCTATCATTTTTACTAAATTGGAAATTAATTAATTTGACACAATTTCTTCTCTGGGATCTTATATGACTGTCAACGAATCTCCCATAAAAGTTTCGGATTTTATTAAGCTCCGTAGCTAGTCCAATCATAGCCTCAAAGATGGACAAAAACAAGATTTTTATTTCCTGCGCTACCATTACTAAAACATTCATAACTTTTGCCTCGTAACTCCGAATGACGCAAAATTAGCGCTCAAACGATCTAGAGACTATCTACTATCTAACCATATCAACCATAAGCCAAGAACAGTGACTGAATGTTCCCAGAATTTGCTGGACAGTTGCAGCAGTTAGTTCACGAAAAAAAAATGGCATGGTAACGTTTGTAAACTCTTCGTTTTCCATTTTTATTCTACGCCAAATCAACCAAACAACTTCCATACATTTTACACTACTACTTGGGAATGTACTCAAGACATCCCAAGCCCAATCACAATTATCCCATACTCCAATTATTACCAACAATTCATAGGCTTAAAGTTCAACAAAACAGATTTCTATTTCCTGCTCTGCACCCTTCCACTAAAATAGCCATAACTCTCTGCTCATATATTCAAAGGACCTGAATTTTTGTATGCATAATCTAGAGATCATATAGAACAACTTTCATTAAGAAACCATTAGCAAAATCGGTATCTAAGATTTCCGAATTACCTGGCCAAAACCTGTGCAGAAGCTGGGTCAGGATTGTGGCTAATGGAAAGGCATGATGAAGTGATGATTTTAAGCTAAGCACCCATGAACAAGCTAGTGGCCATGAAAATTTCTTCTCCTCTTTCTCTTCCTAGCTGCTGAGAGCTTCTCTTGGAATGGGGAAGTGCTTGCTTTGTTTGGATAAGTATGGATAAAATGACTTAAACAATGTTACCCATAGCCTAAATAGCTCTTAACCATCATCAACCAAGCTAAAGGAAACCTTAAATCAAAGAAACAAAATTATGAATTTTCGGAATTACTGTTCACAGTCATCTTCCATGGATCATAAGTGAAGATTTAGTGGAGGAATGATTACAAGAATCAAGACAAAGCAAGGTGAGATGATTACCTTCGAATCAAGCCATTAAGCGCAAGAAACGGTGAAGAAATGAGCAAGCTAAGTGATTTTCTCCTCCATTTCTCCATGCTATCAGCTGAAGCTTCAAGGGGTAGGGTGGGAGAGTTGACCGATTCTTTTTATTTTGTGAGAAGTGTGTGGTGGAGCGAGTGTTTTAAAAGGGTTCGTGCGGTAGTCGCGTAATTTCCCGCCAATGTTTTAATCTCTCGTTCCCGTTCTCTTTTCTTTCGTCCCACCTAAGTTTTAAAACTTAAAATCTCATATTATGATTCTAATATAATTTGGAATCATTAATTTAATACTCTTTAATTGTTTCGAGAATTTACGAAACAATTCTCCGAATAAACACTAATTACTTACACCGTCTCTCAAACTCTGCCACGACTTCCATCCGGTCTTCAAATTTATTTTGTTGGACCAAAAATAATTATAAGTCCCATATTCATTGCGTATGCTACCGTAACACCGGTACGCATATTTTCAAATATCCCGTATATTAATAATACGGTCTCACACTTCAAGTACCTTATGAAGAGAATAAATCCATAAAATCATTCATTCATAAAATGAAAATTTTTTATCCAAAAATCGTAATAACCCCAAGCGCCAGAAATACGGGTTATTACATCTACTCTACTTGTATGGCTCATAATCAAGTTCATAACTTCTAGGTCATATCAAGTAATATTTTTATTATGAAATGAAAATGTCTTAATTATTAGGTTACTTTACATTATTGTCTTGTTGGGGGTTACGTGCTTCTTGAAATTAATTGATGTTAGAAAATGGAAAGTTTAAGGCATATTTTATATATATTCTTGATGTAATTTCTGGAAACTAACTAATGGAGGTTGTTCCTTGCTATGAGGACTTAAACTTTCATATTTGGATCTAAGATATTTTCTTAGTAGAATCCATAAAAAAATTGAGTTCAAGTTACTTTCTTGAAATGGGTTATGTGGGGTTTGTCCCACATTGAATTTATAAAGGAAAGATAATGAGTTTATATAGCATCTTGTGTTAGTATTGTTTACAACTAGTAGTGTAAGTGGAATGCTTATGTCACATGATGCTATTGAATACTTTATATCTTTTAATTACAAGTTTATTTGATTTATTTATATTGATTATTTTATATTAATATTAAATATATTGATTAAGGATTATTTCAATAATCAGACTCTAAATATATATTGTAATATTAATATTACTTAATCTGAATAATATAAGAAACAAATAAAACCCATCTCTTTACAAAACTCTATTTCTTTGAAAAACCATCTATATCCCACATCGAAGAGAATAAGAGAAGAGCAGCTTAAGATGCCTATATATTGAGGCGTGCACATCTAGTTGTGGTGTGCATCTTCCTTGTACCTTGCGTACAATAAAAATTGCATAGGTTGTCAGAAAAATTGAGGCGTGCCACTTTTTCCTACCTCGCATACATATAAAGCTGCATAGGTTTTTGGGCGAACTGAGGTGCTAGTCGCTGTTGAGTGCTACGTATCTATGGACAAAGTACTCTGTTCTATTTTATCCTGGAAGTGATATTGCTACAACCCAACACAGCGTAGTGGGGTAATTATCTCTTCAAGAATAGTTAAGACTTCTTGTAAGGTTTGGCGACTCAGCTGTTCATTTTGGTTCTATCAGTGTATGCATAAAGCTTCTATTAGAGCTAAGTTTTCTATCTTTTCTCTCGTCTTTACAGTTACTGATTCAAATTTTTTTACCTTCGTGTTTGTTTTGTAATTGGTATCTGCTTGTTCTTGTTAATTATCATCATATAACTGCCCATTTTTGTGTTTAAATATTTTTATACCCAATAATCTTGAAGAGATAATTGATTATATATTGTTGATTAATAAAATGGTTAACGAAACTGAGACTACTGTTGGTGCGACTGCTGGTAACGATTCTGGTGCTACTGCTACTGCCATTGATTGGGCTACGTACCATTTCTCACAGCCTATTGATCTGTCTGGTATGCCTGATAAGTTCAGCGGTGGTGCTGGCCTTTCTCGTTGGCAGAAAAAGATGAAGCTGTGGTTAATAGTTAAGGGTCTATGACCGGTGGTATAGTACGATCCTCCTGTTGTAAATCAAGAGTAGGCTGAATCTGTTAAGGTTTATGCTTTGTGGGCTGAAAAGGATAGAGTGGCAAGGGCTGCCTTTTTGGCAGCTTTAGTGAACACTCTGTTTGATGTTTATTCATCGGATGCTTTCACTGCTAAACTCTTATGAGAGAAGCTAGACCAAACCCATAATACTGACTCTCAGGGTCTGGAAAAGTATAGTGTGGCAAGGTTCCTTGATTTCAAGCTGGTGGATACAAAATTCATGACTGAGTAGGTGCATGAATTTGAGATGTTGGTTCATGCTTTGAAAGAGTCCAAAATGGACCTTCCTGAGAAGTTTCAAGTTATGTCTGTGATTGAAAAGATCCCGAAGGATCACATGGACTAACCTGATGTTGGACATCTCTATGGAGGAACAACACAAGTCCAAACAGGGACATGTGATGCCTGCTGAACATGGTAGTTTGAAGGTGAACGTAGTGATTGTTGGACAGAAAAGAAAGTCTGTTACTCATAAGGAAAACACTAAGCCTAAAGATGACAAGAACAAGGCTAAGAAACCAAAGGCAAACAAACCATATTGTTCTTGTGGACAAGTTGGTCACTGGAGCAAGGATTGTCCTGAAAAGAAAGAGAAGAAATCTGATGTGGTAGTACAAGGTAATACTGTGCTTGGAACCACTTGTGGGCCTGTGGTTAACATGATTGTTAGTGAGGCTATTTCTTCTGAAACCAATGACAGATATGTTACCTACAACCCTACACTCCTTTCCACTTATCTGTCAAATGAATGGTTGATTGATACTGGAGCTAATGTACATATTTGTACTGATATTACTCTGTTTGTATCTTATCAACAGATTCAAGGCATGACATTGGCGATGGGGAATGCTAGTGCTGCTCAAGTACTTGGAGTAGGAAACATGGACATGAAGTTTACTTCTGGGCATGTTCTATCCCTTATTAGAGTGCAACATGTTCCTGACATTCATACAAACATAATAAGTGGATGCTATTTAGTTAAAAATGGTTTCGAACTTTCTTTGAAGTGTAATAAAGTAGTTATTACACATACTGGTATATTTTTTGACAAAGGTTACTTGTCTGATGGATTGTTTTAAATAAATATGGAGCCTGTTTTGGGCAGTTTATTAATGATAAAGTTGTTCTTTCTGTTAATTGTGTTGAATCATCCGATTTGTGACACTCACGTCTTGGTCATCTAAATTTTGGTGCCCTAAATAATATGATGAATTTAGAGTTGATTCCAAAGAATGCCATTGAAAAGAAATCTAAATGTCAACTATGTGTGACTGCTAAACTAGCTAGGAAACCCTTTCATAATATTGTTAG
This sequence comes from Oenanthe sinensis, assembly GCA_028671895.1. Taxonomy (NCBI): domain Eukaryota; kingdom Viridiplantae; phylum Streptophyta; class Magnoliopsida; order Apiales; family Apiaceae; genus Oenanthe; species Oenanthe sinensis. Next base: position 26,207,638 of record CM053799.1, on the reverse strand, counting down.
GGATTTAGAAGTATTATTATTAGTACACACAGACATATGTGAATTCAGTGATGTTTTGACTAAGAATCAGAATAGATATTTCATTACCTTTATTGATGATTGTAGTAGATATTGTCATGTTTATTTGTTTAAGCATAAAGATGAAGCACTTGATAAATTCATTATGTACAAAAATGAAGCTGAAACATAAATTCATTTACAGCCTTTGTTTGTGCAATAAATTCCTCCAAGTTCCCTGATTGAGCAGCCTTTGTAACTAATTCTGTGCTCCTCTTTAGATCTTCAATCTTCTTCCTTTCCCTCTCAATCATTGTTTGAGTTTCCTTTTCTCTAGCTATTCTTCTAGCTTCTAGATTATCTTCAAATTGTTTAGCTTCTTTCTTTTGCTTGTCCAAGTCATCTTTGGTTGACTTAGATGTCTTTGATGATTGACCCCTATCTTTACTCCTGTTGCTTCCATTAGCTTTGGTTGCAACACCACCAACATTAGAACCACCAACTCCACCATTGCCAGATTCATCATCACCATCCTTCTTCTTAGCATCATTCTCGATCCCTCTTTTTGTTATCATTAATTTGAGGAGGTGGTGGCATCCTGTCAAGAAATTTTTGAAGAATTGAGGCATGTAGAGCTTGGCCTTTAATGATGTCATCCATTTTCTTTTCTATAGAGGCCACTCTAGTCTCCAAGGCTGTAAAGTTCTTGGACTCTTTGAACAATTTATCTTTGATCCCAGCTAGAGTGTTCATTGGAAGTTTCTCATCTAATCTTCTTTCCAATGCATCCTTGTTAGAGGAGATAGATCCCTTGATAATCTCCAATTCTCTCTTTACTCCTGTCACTGTGATCTTTTGAATTTGTAATGACTCCCTCATATAGTTGGCAATTCTCCTTTGAATGGGATCTGCAATTTCTGCTTCCACCATTGGTCTTCTGTATTGAGAAAGAATCTCAGTTTCAGCACCTTCTAAAGAACCACCAATAGTACTCATCCATGGCTCTTTATCAGAATCATCTTCTAACTCTTCAGGTGCCATATAACATGTATCTGTTGTATTGGCAATGCCCTCCTTTAGATTCCTTGTCCTTTGCACTGTGTGCTCAATTCCCAGAATTTGCTCAGCATTTCTGTTGGATGAAGTAGCTAAATCCTGATATCTTGGATCAGGATGAATGAAGTTACTTAGATCTAGCTCTCTAGCATCAACCTCTATTTTCCCAGTTGCACAAGTAGAAGGGTGGGGGGTTGAATACTTGTGTTCCTTTTCTGCCTGATTAAAACCAACTCAATATGAATTAACAGATATGAATTAAGAACAAAGATCAAACACAAAGATATCAATGAATACTGTTTTTATTATTGATGTATAAATAAAAACTCTCCTAGGGTGTACACAAACCCTAGCAGCTTCTCTGTGTTATCACATCAAATCTCTCTATCTCTATGCTCTCACAAACACTCGACATTTTTATAATTAGGTTACATATAGTTTATATAGAGAGCTGCCTATCAACTAATAACAGAAAAACAAATTACAATAGGAATATACTTCCTAATTATTAGTTGACAATTTCCTTCTGAAATTCTCTTTCCTTCTCATAGCATGTCTGCAACATATTTGTCTTGATCTTCGAAGACTTTACATTCCTGTGATCATCTTCCAAATATAACTTTAACTGCATAGACTCTGGAATCTTCAAACTCTGACAGATTATAGACTCTGATCATTTGTAGACTCTGCCAGATTATAGACTCCGATAGTCTATAGACTCTGATCACCTTCCAGACTTTGATCTTAATGCAGACTCTGGTTTCACTTTCTACAGAAATTCTTCTAAGTACAAAAGCAAGGAATGTTGATCATCTAGACTCTGATTATACATTTCAGAGACTAGAAGAACCTATTACATAATAGACTATGCTAGACCCTGTTCTAGTATTTTGTACATCATCAAATGAATATATTCCTAACAATCTCCCCCTATTTATGCTAAAAAAAATGTAAGCATAAATCAAAGTTTGATGATATCAAAACTAAAGAATGAAACAATTAATCTAGAAAAGTATAAAAGAATTATAAAGGAAAAAGAATTACTTCTCACTTAATTTTCTCAAATGCTGGATTATTCTTCAAAAATGAATTCAGCATATTTTCTTCCATAATTGCAAGAGCTTCACCAACAAATTTCTTCAGTTTCTTCATTTCTTCACTTGAACATTTGATTTGACAATAAGCTGCTCTTAGATCATTTGCACTACCTTCTTGTTCTTTTAAATCCTTCAGCATCAGAACACTTACTTTCCCACCCATAGGTTGAAATCCAAAGTAATGACCCACAGCTTCTTGAAATTTAATTTGCTTCTCTTCTAATGGCATATCTTGATCATTTCCTTCAACATCAACATATTTTAAAGAAAATTTGCCTATCTGTCGATTTGCCTGTCTGTGCAGAGTCAGCTTTCTGTCAATTTCCTTGAACCATTTGTGTGTGATTGTTCCTTTGCTTTTATTCACTTCATAAGCAATTAGTAAGAGAAATCTAATATACTTCAATTCCTCAGCCTGTTTGAAAAAGATAAAGTTTGATTGACTTATCCATCTGACAGATCCACCTACTAAAAAATACGCCAGCATCTCATTTTTCACCTTCTCTGTGCCTCCCTGTCCTCCTTGTATCTTCCTTTCAAATACATTACAAACAATTTGAGCAGACACCACTTTGTTTAAATGTTTTTGGGTGATCTTCTCAAACTGCCTATCTGTCAAGGATTGAGGATCCCTGGTTAGAGTAGATGTCCTGTCAATATCAGATTCTTCAAAACCTCCAAGTCCTGGCTTCTTTTTAGCTCTTAACTACAGATTTGATTGGCTACATTGCCAGTATAAAGGTTCTTGAATTTCTTCAGAGTCTGATCTTTTTCTATGCTTATCAGAGTCTGACTTAGACCCTGATTTCTCATGTCCAGTCCCTGACTGGTGTATTTGACTTTTTGAGGATACAGCCACTCCAGTTTGTTTTTGTTGCACACCACTAGGTCCCCTAGGACCATGAGAATCCTTATCCTCATCATCATCTCTTTTCCTTTTAACTCCCTTTGATCTTTCTTCATCCTTGCAGCTGCCAGCATCCTGACTCCTTCCCTCCTTATGACTCCTTCTCTCCCCCTTTTTGACATCATCATTCTTTGTAACAGCCAAAAGAATGGTCTCAAGAACAGAAGTGATGTTAGCCTGAGCAGTGATGACTTGATCCACTTTGATAGTAAGAGAGTTGACAGAATTCTGAAGTGTTATTTGCTTGGCCTTTAAGTCAGCCAAGGAGTCCTTCACAACAATGTCCTTGTGTTGTTGAAGAGAGTACAGAGTTTCAAACTTTGTTTAGAGAAGAGAAGTAGTGGTATCCACATTATGCAATTTAGTTTGGATATGAGACATATCATTGACCACAGCATCCAATTGAGCCTTTGCAGAGCTTAAGTTAACAGCTGCATCCTGTTCATCTGCAATCAGGAAATCATCAGGCTTCTCCCCGGGATAATAGTCATGCTCTTGCAGGAAGGACTTCTTTTGAAAAGCCTTCAATCTCTCAGTTTGATGAATATCCAAAATGCAAGCAAAAGTAGATTCATTATCAATTCCCCTGGCCTGTGCTGTCTTCCAGGATAGAGGAAAGACCTGATCAAAATAGTTGAAAGAAGGATTCACCTCCCTTTCTTCTTCAGAGGTTGAATCATCAATAGCAGCAACAGGATCTACTTTTGTTGCAGGAGGGGTAGACTCTGATGGTGGTGTAGACTCTGAAACTGCATAAGGGACTATAGACCCTGACTCCTCAATTGAGTGATCGGGGTCTGTGTTGGGTTCCGAGGCATAAAACGCAGCGGATTAAACGTAAATATAACGAAAAATTTCGGAACCCTAACGCAGGATCATGTATAATCATGGACTGATTATTGTGAAACGGAATCATACCTTTATTTTGTCTTGACTACTACGAACTCAACGGAGATCCTAGCTTTCACGACTTGTGTCTTCCTCTTGAAAACACCTCTATGGTATCCACACGAGCACCTTCAAGAACGTCTCACGATCTTGATTATGGAACGGATGTACTAGCCTCCTCTAGATGATTTCGAAATCTGCCTCTACCTTTTCTGCTGCTAGGGTTCGTTTTTCTTAAAAAACTTAATACCTATTAACCCTACATTATCTATTTATAATGGTTGGTTAATAGGCCCATAATAGCAACCCATAACAGCAAAACCTAACCCATGTAGGTTTAGGATTAAATAATAAAACCGAATTTTATTATTTAATTAATAACTAAGTCACACTTAATTATTAATGGCAGAATTCAAATTCGAATTTATATTATTTCAATTAATTAAGTCTCACTTAATTAATATAATAAAATTCAAATAATCATCAATTAATTTAAATCTATAATTTAAATTAATTATTCCTTTAAGTACTCTATGTGTGTGACCCTATAGGCTATTATTTAATTAGCAATAATTTTATTCTCCAATAAAATTATAAACAATGAGCGGTATCTAGTAATACATCATTGCTACCCAATTAAATAATAATTAAATCGTGATTCGATAAAACCTTTCGTGATTAATGTTTCAGTGTAATATAATCCCTTTAACCATATATATTATAGATTAAACTCGAGGCATGTATTTAGTCATCCTCTTCAACATTTAATCCGGGTTTACTTGATCCATCAGTAGACTATGAAAACAAATCATTATTTGAGCACGACCATGCATTTTATAGTCTCACTCAATCAAGAGGCCAATAATATCTCTCCTAATTATAGGAGGGTTAAATCATTTATCTATCATTCATATTTCTCATACGACTCATGATATACCCGATGTCCATTTTTATCATCACCCGGTCAAAGGTAACTTTTAATGTAGTCAAAGTATATTAATCCTCGTATAGAAATATAATGATCTCAAGTCAAAGGATCATTACACCATTATCACTGTGAGTCTTTCTTATGCCTTTATTAAACATGAAGAATCTCACTGTGGGTCTGTCCAGTATCATGTACTCCTACATGTACCTATGTATTGACTTTAGTATCCCCATACTTATAACCAATGAGATGTGGTTATCAGTCAAACAACATACTAGTCTATTTGTGTATTATTATTGTCCTATAATAATAATACTCGACTAGGGACATTTAAGAAAATGATATATTATATAATCTCAAGTTTTAAGTCATGTACTAAACTATACAATGTGTATCATGATTCTAAGGACATTTATTATGCTAACAAATATATCGCAGTAATTAAAGTCATAATAAATATGTTTATTGAATAATCAATTGACATAAAGGTTTATCAAAATAAACATTGTATTGCCTCTAGGGCACCTACACCAACAGTCTGTAGACTCTGGAAGCCTAGCCTAGATTGGCATTATAAGTATTGGAATAGTTGACTTCATAGATGCAGTATCAGGTTGAGTAGTTGATTTATCCACCAGAGTTTCCCTGACTCTATCTGATCTTCTAGCTAGAGAATCCACCAAGTGAAGTTGTGGTCTCTGTGTGAATGATTTCTGAGCAGCTAGAGCCTCCTTCTTCTTGCCAATCTGCAAGATAAGAAAAAAAGAATTTTCATCCATCCCCTACTTCAACTCATTGGAGCAACTTTGAGGAAATTCTTGATCCTAATAAGTAAAGCTAGGTTCAGGATACCCTAGTCTCTCATTCTCATAGTGGGGTTGGGCACCCACTTTCTCATCCCCACTCTGGCTCTCTACAGCCTTTTCTACCTCTCCTTTTTCCTGGACCAGTGCCAGCCTCTCATTTATATTTTTATCACTCATTTGGGAGGGTGCACTCAAAAGACCTACAGAAGGGGGTGAAGAGAAAAAGAATATGCTTCAATACCTGAACCAACTTGATGGAGGGGAACCCCTTCAAATGTCTGAAGGCTAGGGGTTTCCTCCAAGAGGTGAGCAGCAACAGACCCTAAACCCTTACTAACTTCTTCTTTCTTTTCAGAGTCTGTTGGCTCCAGTATTCCGGTCTCAGGGTCTACTATAGGCTCTGACTGCTTCAGTATGTCTTCATTAGAAGCCAGAGTCTTAGTGTCACCATCTTGGACTGTTAGTGCATGAGACTCCCACTCAAGGTGGATAGACTCTGACAGAATAGATTGTAAGATTTCTTCAGGAGCATCTATTAGAGTCTGTCCTTCCATATCACTGGGGTTCTCAACAGCTATTTGTTAAGTTGTCAAAGAGGGCCTATCAGCATGCTCCCCTGCCCCACTATCACCCAAACTCTGATTAGGTGGTTCTTGTATAGGTGAGCCAGACTGAACACCTATATCACTAGTCACCACTGGTGCACTAGTCCCATCTTCCAATTGTCCTCCAACATCTACTCCCTCTAGTTGTTCTACTTGGGTCAATGCATCCAAATGCTCATTTAAGAAGGTTCTAGCATGGATGGCATTGATGGCCTGGGCATAAGTGAAATGGAAAAGATCCTGCAGATCCCTTGCAATGGATTGATAGTAGCTGCCCTTTAGTTGATCCAACCTACTTTGATAAGTTGGATAAATGTATTTGTTGGCCACTGTCCCTACACTGTGGACAAAGTAATGAACCACCTTCTTTGGAAGAGGCTGAAGAGTAGAAATCCATTCAACGGTTGTCCTGTAGGTAACCCCATTATTCCAAATTGCTTCATAGTTAAAAACTGTTTGCTCAACCTCAGTTTCCAACTCAACAACAGACTCTGATTCTCTCCTTGTGATTTTCTTAGACTTTGGCTTTTCAGAGTCTGGCACACCAAGTGCTTTGAGAACTTCAGTTGTCCTGCCTTCTATGACCCCAGCTGCTTTAGATTGAAGTGAAGAAGTGAAGAGGTAGCTATAGAGATTTATGATCACATCTTGTGCAGACATTTGTAGCTCCAACCCCATCTTCTTCCTTAGGGCATCATAGGTGGTAAGAAGATCCAAGACTTGAGACTTTGTTGAAAATTGATCAAGATCATCAAGTGGCTCTACCAAAGGATATAAGAATAACAACACCTCATCAGTTGGAAGAATGACTTGATCAATGAGACAAGAGGCTGCATCCAATGGCATTCCTTCCCAAAATGTTTCATAGTCAGAGTCTAAAGGCAGTCTAGACTCTGACTCAACATTAGACTCTAGTTCAGGAAAAATTTGTCTTTCAGAGTCTGGTGCTGTAGAAGCCTTGGGAGCATCTGTTTCCTGTAAAACAGGGTTAGTAATAGTTATAGTGGCTTTGTGTATGTGTGCGGAATAAGCCTTCCTCAACCTCTTATACTTTTTAGCAAAAGATTTCTCAGGAGACTCAATGTGCGAGGCCTGAGGTGTATCCCTAGGTTTGTCAGAGTCTGTAGCCTTTTGAGAGTCTACAGACTTGGCTTGAAGGGTAGAATCAAGTGTATCATGACCCTCCTTTAGCAAAGAGAGTCCTTCAACAACTTGTTTCTCTAGGGGGTTGAGCTCTTCATCACTGTGCTCATCTACAAGCCTTCATTGTACCAATTTTCTCCTCTTTACAACTGGTGCCTGTTGAGAGACATCAGAGGTTGGTTTCTTTTTGGATTTTGGTTTTGAAGAATGTTTAATTGAAAGGGATTTGGTTACTTGGGTAGATGCAGGGGGACTCTCCAGTTCAACAACTTGTTTCTCTAGGGGGTTGAGCTCTTCATCACTGTGCTCATCTACAAGCCTTCATTGTACCAATTTTCTCCTCTTTATAACTGGTGCCTGTTGAGAGACATCAGAGGTTGGTTTCTTTTTGGATTTTGGTTTTGAAGATTGTTTAATTGAAAGGGATTTGGTTACTTGGGTAGATGCAGGGGGACTCTCCAGTACTTGTTCCTGCACCATTTCACCACCAAAAAATGAAGCATTGTAGATAAAAGGTTTGTAAGTTGTGAGTTTTACTTGCATTACCTGAGGGTAGACCATGGCAGGTAAACTTTTCTTCTTATCATCTATTCTCTTAATATCAGAGAATATCCTCCTTTGTTATCTATAGGCCTGCACACAACAATCATCTGCAAGCTTGGCAGACATATTAGGAATGAAGTGGTTAAGGAGAAGCATTACGAATCTATGATAATAGACCTTCTTCCTGCCCTCTTGCACATTATTCAATTTTACTCCCATTTGAGTGAGCAACATATCACCAATGTTAATCACTTTATCAAATAGGAGACTATGACCAATTTGATAAGTAATAAAAGTAATAGTATCAAAACCACTACATTTTCCAATAAAGCACTTAGCAATTTGATCAAAAAAGAAGGACCATTCTTTCCTTAAGTAGGGCCTAGTTAATTTAATCATGTTGTCTAGACTAGCAGAATAACCTAGTGATTTAAACATACTCTTAATATCAGAATCAGAAATAGTTTCATCAAAGGGTGTTTTCACAGGTAATTTAAACACAGAGTTAATCACATCAGCAGTAACATCAAAGGTAATTTCACCAAAGGTAAACATAATTTTACCTGGTTGATCCTGAGAAGGATCAACTACCTTTGCTGAGCACCAGGCTTGTGAGACAGCATCCATGTGGATGACTGGTGATGCCTTGAGAATATAGCTGAGCTCGCCTAGCTCTAGGAAATCCATCACAGAGTAGTAGTCAGCGTCGATTCCCTTCTTGTCGCCAAGTGCTGAGACATGATTGGTGGTCATGAACTCGAAATCCCCAAATGTGAATGCAATAGCCTTGGGACCCCTCAAGACAGTTGAGATAGCAGCCATTGAAATTGTTGAATTGAAGGTGATGAAAATGCTTGAAGAAATTAGCTAGGGTTCGTAAAAAGCTCTGTGAATATTTCTTCCTTAAAAAAAATTGTAATAAAAAGTGAGTAAAATTTATGAGAAGTTTCTATTTTGTTCAAAATGCATACAATACACACGAGTCTACAGAAAAAAATAACTGTTACCGCCAATATCAAGTCATTTGAATAGTTTAAACGTAATCAGAGTGTGCAAGCGGGAATTTTAACCGTTTCAGAGTCTATAAGTCATGACCTTCTGAGTCTATAGATACTCAGAGTCTAGAGACTCGTCGGAGTCTATAGACCCGTCAGAGTCTAGAAAATAGACTCTATCAAGATAATGTACTTCATGAAAATTGCAATAACCAATTATAGTTTGACAAATCAGAGACTATAATTAAAGTACATACCTTGCTGCTTGTAATCATTGATTACTTCAAAGTTTAACATACCTAGTTCACCTACCAGTCTGAGAAAGGTAGACTCATCAAGTGGTTTTGTCAAAATGTCTGCAAGTTGTCTATCAGTTGGAACATAGTGAAGTGTCACAGTACCGTTCTCAACATGTTCTCTAATAAAGTGATACCTGACATCAATGTGCTTTGTTCTGGAATGTTGGATTGGATTCTCTGTAATTTTAATAGCACTAGTATTATCACAATACATAGGAATATTTGAGAATGTTAGTCCATAATGTAGTAACTGATTTCTCATCCACAGAATTTGAGCACAGCAACTTCCAGCTGTAATGTATTCAGCCTCAGCTGTTGAGGTTGATACAGTCTGTTGTTTCTTGCTAAACCAAGAAATTAATCTATTGCCAAGAAATTGACATTGTCCTGTTGTGCTTTTTTTGTCTACTTTGCATCCTGCATAGTCAGAGTCTGAATAACCAATTAGTGAAAAATTTGACTCTCTAGGATACCAAAGTCCAAGAGTTTGAGCCCCTTTAAGATATCTCAAAATTCTTTTTATAGCTATTAAATGTGATTCTCTAGGGTCTGCTTGAAATCTAGCACACAGAAAAGTTGCAAACATTATATCTGGTCTACTAGCAGTTAAATATAACAATGATCTAATCATACCTCTGTATTTAGTGTTGTCAACTTTCTTACCCTTTGGGTCAAAGTCTAGCTTAATGGCTGTTGACATGGGAGTTTTAGCAGTTGCAGAGTCTTGCATGTCAAACTTCTTCAATAGTTCTTTCACATATTTTGTTTGGTTGATGAAAATTCCATCATCATTCTGTTTGACTTGAAGTCCCAAAAAGAAGCTTAATTCTCCCATCATGCTCATTTCATATTTTGACTGCATTAATTTACTAAACTTTTCACAGAGTTTGTCATTAGTAGAGCCAAATATAATATTATCAACATAAATTTGGACAAGCAAAATATCACCTTTATATTTTCTAATAAAGAGAGTTTTGTCAATGGTACCTCTTATGAATCCATTTTCAAGAAGAAATTTTGAAAGAGTTTCATACCATGCTCTAGGTGCTTGCTTCAATCCATATAGTGCCTTGTCTAACCTGTAAACATGATCAGGAAACTTTGGATCAACAAATCCTGGTGGTTGCTCTACATAGACTTCTTCTTCCAATTCTCCATTTAAGAAAGCACTTTTTACATCCATTTGATACACCTTGAATTTTGAATGAGCTGCAAAGGCAAGAAACATTCTGATAGCTTCCAATCTTGGTACTGGTGCAAAATTTTCATCATAGTCAATTCCTTCCTCCTGAGAGTATCCTTTTGCAACTAGCCTTGCTTTGTTTCTTACTACAGTGCCATTCTCATCAAGTTTGTTTCTGAACACCCATTTTGTACCAATAACTGATCTATCTTTAGGTCTTGGTACCAGTTCCCACACTTTGTTTCTCTCAAATTCATTCAATTCTTCTTGCATTGCAATAATCCAATCAGGGTCTTGCAAGGCTTCCTCAATTTTCTTGGGTTCATTCTTTGAGAGAAAGCAGCTATAAAGACATTCATTTTAAGTGGCTGTTCTGGTTTGTACACCACTCTCAGGGTCACCAATTATTAAGTCAAGAGTGTGATCCCTTGTCCATTTTCTAGCTAGTGGAAGATTGGTTCTTGAACTTGAGGCTCCCCCTAAGTCATTGGCATCTTCTGTATTTGAGTGAAATTCAAATGAAGAGGCTCCCCCTGAATTGCTTGACTCTGACAAGGATTCAGAGTTGCTTGATCCAGACCCTGAAGAGTTAGACTTTGAAGAACTTGATTCTGTCTGTCTAGACTTTGTCTGGGTAGACCCTGAAATATTAGACTCTGAAATATTTGAAGTTGAATTTTCTGGCTCCCCCTCAGAGTGTGCAGGTTCCTGTGTTGTTTTAGGAGTTATTTAAGGGTCTTCATCCTCATCATTTTCAGCTAACTCGGAACTTTATAGATTTTCAAATTCCAGTGTAGTAGACTCTGACTCATCCTGCAATCCTGTAAACTTTTTATCATCAAATGCAACATGAATCGATTCCATAACAATTCTGGTTCTGAGATTAAACACTCTGAATGCCTTTGTGTTTGATGCATATCCAAGAAAGATTAATTCATCAGCCTTGGCTTCGAATTTGCTTAAATTTTCAGGATGTACTTTCAATACAAAGAACTTGCATCCAAATATGTGAAAGTGTTTCACACTTGGCTTCTTGTCCTTTAGCATCTCATAGGGAGTCTTTCCATGCATATTAATTAAAGTACAGTTTTGAGTGAAACATGCTGTGTTGACTGCCTCAGCCTAAAAATATACTGGTAGCTTAGACTCTGCCAACATTGTCCTGGCAGCTTCTATGAGTGTTCTATTCTTTCTCTCCACAACTCCATTTTGTTAAGGTGTTCCTGGTGCAGAAAATTGTTGAGTAATTCCCTTTGATGCACAGTAATCCTCCATGATTGAATTCTTGAATTCAGTTCCATTGTCACTCCTTAGAACTCTAATTGCTTTCTTTGATTTTGTTTCCAGAAGAGTGATAAGATCTATTATGTGTTGTCGAGCTTCATCCTTTGAATGTAGAAAAAAAAACCATGTAAACCTTGTAAAATCATCTACAATAACAAGAGTATATTTCTTTTTGTTAATTGACATCACATTTACTGGACCAAATAAATCAAGATGCAATAAATAAAAGGGTTCAGAAATGGTGTTAATTGCCTTGCTCTTGAAGGATGATTTCCTTTGCTTTCCAAGTTGACAAGCTTCACACAGACCATCTTGTACAAAATTAACCTATGATAATCCTCTCACAAGATTCTGTTTAACCAACTTGTTGAGTGTTTTGAAGTTGATGTGAGACAGTTTCTTGTGCCATTTCCAGCTTTCTTCAGTTGAGGCCTTGCTATATAGACATGTGACTTCACTTTGTGTGCAATCCTCCAAGCTGGCTTCATAAATGTTACCATGTATGTGCCCTTTGAAAACTAAAATGCCTGTTTCTTTGTGAGTCACAAGACACTCCTTATTGTCAAAGCCAGTATGGTAACCTTTATCTCCAAGTTGACTTATGCTTATTAAATTGTGTTTTAAGCCATCAACTAGAGCTACTTCTTAAATGATGACATTCCCAAGTACAATTTTGCCATATCCCAGTGTTTGTCCTTTGTTGCCATCTCCAAAGGATACTTCTGGGCCATCCATTTCCACAAAGTCTGTAAGCAGGGATTTCTTTCCAGTCATGTGTCCTAAGCATCCACTGTCCAGGATTAGGGTTACTTTCTTTAGCCTGGTTCCCTACACACATAAAACAACTAGTTAGATGTTTTGAGGACCCAAACAGTTTTGGATCCTTTTCTACTAATTTTGGGTGAGACAACCTCAGTATCTTTCACTTTTGATTTACCTTTCTCCTTTGTTGCTTTAGACTCTGGTGGAGTCTTAACAATGTCATACCAACTCTTATCAATATAAGATTTTAGCTCATAAAAATTGTAATACAAATCATGATAGTCCCTACACATGTAAATAAAATGAAATATGCTACCACAATGATAACAAGGTTTCTGTGGAGTGTAGTGACTTTTCCAAGTCTGTGAAGGACTAAACTCTGATTTCTTCTCAATTTTTGCTTTACAGTCTATGGCTAAATGGTTGTGGTTGCCACATCTATAACACTTCTTTCTACGAGCATTAGGATCCTTTTGATAATTATTGGCCTTATTAATGCCCTCCTTACCATTCCTATTTCTCCTAGTTTTGGTAGACTCTGATAAGTTCTCTAGCTTTTCCATTAGCCTAGACTTAGACAAGTACCCTATGTTAATGTTTTTCGTAGACTTGTTTCCTCCTATTTCATCTGTCTTTTTGTCAATAACAGGGGGACTATTGACAGATGAGTTTGTGGTTTCAGTCTTTTCTTTAGGGTTCACAAACTTAACAGGAATAAAGGTACTTTTATCTTTAGTCTTATTGACTTGGCTAGTTTCTTTTATGTCATCATTCTCAACAATAGGTCTTTTACCTTGACTCTTGTCATAGCCTAGACCAGCAGTTTGACATATATTTTGATTATTGAGAATTTCCTGAACTTTTCTACCAGAGTCTGTCCAGACTTTAAACTTAAGTCTTTCTTCCTCTAGTTCTTTCTGAACATAGTCATAGGCTTTCAAGATCTCAGTGTAGTTCTGACTATATTTTTCAGAATCCTTTTTGTATTGTTCCATTAATATTAACTCAGACTCTAAATGATTATTCCTGTTTGTCAAGGTTAAATTTTCCTCTCTTAACCTTTCACTTTCACTAGTGAGAGACCTACAGTTTGTCATTATTTTATTAACCTCACTTTGCACAATTTGCATACCATTAGAGTCTAAATTAAGTAAGGATTCAAGAGTGAAGATTGATACCTGAGTTTTAGGAGATGAGGGTTCTTTGGGAGATTGTGATTTTCTTGAGGAGGATGCCATCAATGCTAAATTTTCATAATCAATTTCATCCTTTGAGCTTGAATCTGCCCAATCCTTTCCTGTTGATAAAAGTGCTTTCCTTTTCCTTGACTTTTTAACTTTCTGCATTCACTAGCAAAGTGCCCCAATATTCCACAGCTGAAACATTTGACCTTTGCTTTGTCAAGTTTGATTATAGTGCTCTTGCTCTTCTCAACTTTCTCATCTTCCTTCTTGTATGATGGCCTCTTGCTAAATTTACCAGTTCTTTTGTTAAATTTCATTTTTTTGAAATTTTTAGCAAACATAGCCATCATTTGACTTAGATCAATCTCTTCATCAGAATCAGAGTCTGTGTCAGTAGACTCTGACTCCTCAACAGCTTTACCCTTCTTCCTTGAATCCTTGATTCTTGCTTCTTTGGGTTGTTCCATTTGCTCTTTCTCAGACTCCATTAAGAGTGCCACAGATTTTATCTTCATAGATTTCTTATTCTTTCTCTGTTGCATCTCTAAGTCATATGTCTTGAGTCTCCCATACAATTCTTCTAGAGTTATGTCATCCAAATCTCTAGCTTCCCTTATGGTTGTAGTCTTATTGTCCCACTCTTCAGGAAGTGCTCTCAGAAACTTGGTGTTTGTATCTTCAGAATCATAAACCTTTCCAAGCATAGCCATCTCATTTAGGAGTTTTGTAAACCTTTCATACATCTCAGTAATAGATTCTCCAGCTTTTGCTTCAAAATACTCATACTCTTGAATTAGCAAAGACCTAGCATTCTTCTTGACATCTTTAGTCCCATGACAGTGCACTTCAAGTTTTGTCCACATCTCCTTAGCAGTTGTGCATGATATAACACAGTTTGTAAGAACAGAATCCAAACTGTTAAAGAGAATATTTTTGACTTTTGCCTCCTTAAGAACATTCTCCTTCTCCTCTTTTGTCCATTCAGCCTTTGGTTTTTCAATGAAGTGTTCTTCAGTTACTTTACCTTCTTCAATGATTTGAGGCACAAGCTTTAAGGGCACATAGGGTCCTTCATGAATCCTGTTAAGATAGTCAGGGTCTGTAGCTTCCAGATGGTGCAGCATCTTAACCTTCCAGTGGGTGAATTCGCTTCTCTTAAGCATAGGAATCTTAGAATTGCCATCTGTGTTTCTAAACATCTTTGATTGATTTTAAACTTTAGGCTCTGATACCAATTGTTTTCCCAGTTGCACAAGTAGAAGGGGGGGGGGGTTGAATACTTATGTTCCTTTTCTGTCTGATTAAAACCAACTCAATATGAATTAACAGATATGAATTAAGAACAAAGATCAAACACAAAGATATCAATGAATACTGTTTTTATTATTGATGTATAAATAAAAACTCTCTTAAGGTGTACACAAACCCTAACAGCTTCTCTGTGTTATCACAACAACTTTCTCTATCTCTATGCTCTCACAAATGCTCGACAATTTTACAATTAGGTTACATAGAGTTTATATAGAGAGCTTGAAAGGCATATGTTTAGAAGCCTATTTGTTTAGCGAGATGACAACTCAACTCAAACATAGATAACTTGTAAGTAAATATATTATCGGTCACAGGAATCTTCAGCAGGTATTATCTGACAAGAAAGAGAAGATCAAAGTCTATCTACAGACTTGAAGTAGTACTGCATTGAAAGAAGCTCAATTTAATTGATCATGCCTCAGTGGAGTATTTAAGTTTGAAGAAGCTACAGTGTCAGAAGGTTTCAATTTGTGTGACATCAAAGATAGTCAAGTCAGAAGGAGAAGAAGTGAACCACATTATAAAAGTCAAGTAAAGAATTCTATTTGTTATGAATCACTCGTGAACCAGACAAGTACACAGAATGTTGGCAAAATACATAGAAAATTCTTTATTACAGAAGAAGTGGTCAGCTACAAAAAATTGTGTGAAGATGGAATATTTGGAATTATATCAACAATGGTTGTACAGTCAAGACTTTAACTTAATTATCTATTAATTGATTAAATTATTTAGTTAATTTAATTGATAAATTAATTCAATCAGAATTAATTTATTCCTTAAATTAATTAAGAAATTAATTAATTTAGAATTATTTTAGAATGAAGAAGACTTTAATTTAATTCTATTATCAAAAAGATAATTTATTATGTATCCTATTTACTTAGATTAATTAAAAAAGAATTAATTTAATTTATAAGATACTTAATAAAAGAAATAGAATTTGAATTAAATTAAAATCATAAACATTTCAATATACAATCAAGTCGGCAGAATGAAGGCTCGGGAAGACATTTCAAATGTCTCCCCGAGAATTCTTCAAATGTATCTCCATAATTCAAAAGTCTCCCAGGTGCTAGAAAGTCTTCCCGATCTATAAAAGTCTCTCAAAGAGAAAGTATCCTGAGGATAGAAAGTCTTCCCGAGCAAAAGAAAAAGTCTCTCCGAATTAAAGAAGTCTTCCCGAGTCAATGAAAAAGTCTCCCCGAGCTAAAGAAGTCTTCCCGAGCAAGAAAAGTCTCTCACAACCTGATTTGCCTATAAATACAGAATTAAATCAGATTTCAAATGTAATTCTAATCAATTTCTATTTTGGCTAAAAACAAATTCTAAGAGCAATTCATGTTAAAATCTCTCTAGAATTTTCAAGAGCTAATTAGTGAATATTTTCTGATTTAATCTTGTAACCAACTTCAAGTTTAATATAAGTATTTTACTTGAACTGTGTTTCTTTGATTATTCTTTCGTGATAAACATTAAAATTGTCTAATCATATATTATCCGAAACAGATCGAAATATTTATTACAGATTGTATTCAACCCCCCCTTCTACAATCATTTGGACATAACAATTGGTATCCGAGCCATCTGATTGACATAAAAATCAAGATCCTAATATTTTTATTTATTAAAAATTTCAAAACATTTAATTCATTCGAAAATTTTAATTTCTTAAAAATTCAAAATCCTCTTAATTCCTAAAAATCTCAAATCTTCTTAATCATCTATTATTTCAAGATGAGTACTCAAAGAGTGAGTAGCATTAAAATTCCTCCATTTGATAAAGATAATTATAATCTTTGGAAGAGGAAGATGACCTTGTTTCTTCGAACTGCAAACCCTAAGTACAAGGATATTTTGAAGACTGGTGTTGCTGTTCCAATAACAATCGTTCCTGAGCATATGAAAAATGGTGTACTTATTCCGCACAGACAATTTGATAAAGATATTTCTGAGTACACTGAAACAGAAAAGGAACTCGATTCTTTGGACACCAGCCTGCAGTTAATTTTTGTGGAATCTCTTGATCCTGGAATGTACAATCATGTTGTTAATTGTAAAAATGCTAAAACATATCTGGGAAACGATAGAGATACTGAATGAAGGAACAGAAGAAGTAAGGGAGAACAGATTGGAAATCTTAACATCTCAATATGAGCATTTTAGATCGAATCCTGGAGAAGGTATCTCTGAGGTTTTTGAGAGATACAACAAACTGATAAATGATCTAAATCTCAATGGCAAATACTATACAAAGAAGGAGATCAGTAGGAAGTTTTTGCTGACAATGCCAGTTCACTTAGAGCATAGGATTACTGCCATCAGGGAGTCAAGGGACATGAATGAAATTTCATTGGAAAGACTTTATGGCATATTGAAGACCTATAAACTAGAGCAGATTCAACAGAAAGAAATACATGGAACAGGCAAAGTGGTCAGCAAGTCTACAGCTCTTGTAGCAGAAGCACCAGAATACAGAGAAGCTATGGCTGAATTTTCTTCAGTCAATATCAGTGATCAGGGTATTGTTGCAGAAGTTGGTGCAACACAAATGAATTCAGATGACAGTGAATTCTACTCAATGGAAGAACTTGATCAACTTGAGGATGAATCTCTGGCTCTGATTGCTAGAAAATTTGGAAATACAAGATTCAGGAGGAACCCTAGTTTCAAATTCAAGCCTATGGCAAGCAGATTTCAGAGAGGTGGTTCTTCTAGCACATCCAATACAAAAGGGGGTTACAAGACAGGGATGGTAGACAGAAGCAAGATCCGTTGCTTCAACTGCAATGAAATGGGACACTTTGCTACAGATTGTAGAAAGCCCAAGCAGGAAAGAAAGAAGGATTCATATGACGAGCTTAAACAGAAATATGACGGTCTATTGAAGAAGCATCAGGGAAGATCATACTTAGCAGAAGGAAAAAGCTGGGATGATTCTGACAATGACGAAGAAGATGATATGAGAAATCTTGCTCTAATGGTCTCTTCTTCTGAAGGATCAAAATCTCCACCTCGACAAGGAATTGAGGTAAACCCTAGCTGTCCTAAAATGTTTAAATTGTTAGGTGAGAATTTAACTGATGCTAGAGATAAAATAAAAGTCTTAATTCTCGAAAACCAAGTTTTATCAGATGAAAATTTTGAATTGAAAAAGCTGAAACTTATAAATGAAAAATTAACTGAAGATGTTGCATTTCAAATTAATAGAGTCAACTGCTATGTTGAAATTGAAGCTTTTTTGAAGGATAAAATTGAAAAAAAAAAGGTCAGGTGTCAAGCCTATAGAA
Organism: Oenanthe sinensis; assembly: GCA_028671895.1. Classification (NCBI taxonomy): domain Eukaryota; kingdom Viridiplantae; phylum Streptophyta; class Magnoliopsida; order Apiales; family Apiaceae; genus Oenanthe; species Oenanthe sinensis. The sequence continues at coordinate 26,189,360 of CM053799.1, read as the reverse complement.
CTGCTTCATTTGTTATGAAAGACCTAGTTGACCAACCAGAGATTAATCAAAAAGTTGGAATAGGTTTTGAATATAATGAATCCGTAGGAAAGGCTAGTAACATTACCCCATTTAAAAAGACTGCTATAGAGAGGGGTATTCTACATGTTATAAAGGACACTAAGAAACCTCTTTTCATAACTCCTATTGCAGAACCAGATCTTGATAGTTGTGTAATAGTGGATTATGAAATCAAACTTGAAGACCTTAAAGAGAAAGAGAAAGAACAGGAAAAACCTGTTAGGGACATAAAATGAATAAATGTCCAGAAAGCTAAATATGTACCTAAAAGACCAATAGAAAATGTGAACACTCCTAGTTCATCCACTTCTGGTTTAGGTGCTAATGAGCTTAAGAAAAATCACAACAGACCTAATAAGTTTGTGTAGGGTTTCGTGACACAAACGCAGCAGAATAAACGCGAAAAATAAATCAAAATAGCGAAACCCTCCGCAGGATCCATGCGAAAACAAAATATTTAATTCGGAGATAAAGAATAAATACCTTTAGAAGCTTTAACAGTTCATTAATGGAAGATTAATGGAGGTCCAAAGCTTGTTTAATCACCACGTATCCCGCTCTCGCGATCTACGCTCTACGGTATCCACATGAACACTTTTCATGAAGGATTGATGTGTACTAGCACCCGAAAACTTCTTCTCTCTCTATCTTCCTCCTCTCTCAGAGCGGCTAGGGTTTTTGTAAAATCTCTATTTTATTAAATCAGCCCATAAAGAGATTATATAGAGAGAGGAATAAGTTTTCTAATTATAATCCAATTATAATTAATACTAATCCAAAATTCTAAATTATTTAATTAAGTCTCACTTAATTAATTAATTATTAATTTTAGAATTAGTTTAAGTAATTCATTTATTCTATTTATATAATTAATTAAGTCATACTTAATTAATATCATAAATAAAATAAATTACTTATTTAATTTAAATTCATAATTTAAATTATTTCACCTTCAAGCGTTCTTTGTGTGTGACCCTGTAGGTTATTATTATGTTGGCAACAATGAGCGGCATCTAGTAATACATCATTGCTACCCAAGTAATAATAATAAATCGGTGATTCGATTAAGCCTTTCGTGAATAATGTTCCATGTAATATAATCCCTTTAATCTTGATATTATAGATTAAACTCAAGGCATGTCTCGTGTCATCCTCTTCATAATTTAATCTTTATTTTCTTGATCGATGAGTAGACTATTAAAATCAAATCAATATTTGAGCACGGCCGTGCATTTCATAGTCTCACTCAAACAAGAGGCCAATAATATCACTCCTAAAATTAGGAGAATTAAATCCCATCTAGATCATTCATATTTCTCATACTATTCATAATATACCCAATGTCCACTTTTATCATCACCCGGTCAAAGGTAACTTTTAATGTAATCAAAGTATATTAATTCTCGTATAGAAATATAATGATTTCAGGTCTAAGGATCATTACACCATTATCACAGTGAGAATTACTTATGACACTTACTTAACATGTAGAATCTCACGGCGGGTCATTCGAGTGCCATGCATTGATACATGCACTTATGTTCTTGACTTTAGTATCCCCATACCTATGACCAATGAGATGTGGTCATCTGTCAAGAAACATACTAGTCTTTGTGCATTATTATTGTCCTTAAATAATAATACTCGACTAGGGAATTTTAGGAATAAGATACTATTCATATAATCTCATTTTTAAGTCACATACTTAAAGATATAGAATACGTATCAAAATTCCAAGGACATTTACTATGCTTTCAATTTATTACGCAGTAAACAAAACATAATAAATAAATAATAATCAATAAAACATAATCCTTAATAATAAATATTTTCCTTAAAATATAAAAAGTATTGTCTCTATAGCACAATTACTAACAGTTTGTTCATAGTAGGAATAATAACAACAGATTCCATGCTACTGAGAACCTTAAAAATGTTAATGAAGTTGAGGTAGTAACTGTTAAGACTCCTGCTATTGTAAATAAAATGCCTACTATTGATGCATACCATAAACCTTGTGGTGTAGATAACTGTATGCTATGTGCTTTCAATACTATGTCTGCATATTTTAAAAGCATGCATGCTATGAATGTCAACACTACACCTAGACAGCACATAAATCACAGACATGCTAGATCAAAGACTGCTAGTCCTCCTGATTCACAGAAGGAGACATTCTCTCCTAAGCCTGCATTCAAAAATGTTAAGGTTGTTTACAAGGAGAAGTGTTCAGTCAAAGTAGTAGATGAGTTTGTCAAGTTGGGTTCTGTTGTTAAAGCTGACAAAGGACAATTTTTTAAATATGCTGGACCCAATCAATGTTGGGTTCCGAAGAAGTCTTAACTCATTTGATGATTGCAGGGTGTGAAACAGGAGAACCGGATTATTTGGATTCTAGACAGTGGATCCTCACGACACATGACCGGAGATATAACCCTACTATCAAATGTTGTTGAGAGAGATGGCCCAGTAATTACCTTTGGAGATGATAGCAAGGGTATGACTAAGGGATATGGCTGTTTAGAAGTTGGCAATGTCGTCATTAATAATGTATCATTCGTGGAAGGTCTCAAACACAATCTTCTGAGTATCAGTCAGTTTTGTGACCAGGGATACACAGTGAACTTTGTGAAGGAGAGGTGTTTGATTTCTCACAAGAAGGATAAAAAGCCTGCTCTCAAGGGAGTAAGGAAAGGAAACTTATTCGTAGCAAATCTGAACTTAGGTTGCAGAGATGAAGTCAATTATTTTTATGCTAAAGCTTCGTAAGATGAAAGTTTGCTATGGCATAAGAAGCTCTCACACCTTAATTTCAAATCTATGAATTCTCTAGTCAAAAGAGAGTTAGTGAGAGGACTGCCTCAATTGGAATTCATTCAAGAAGGACTTTGTGAGGCATGTCAGAAAGGGAAAGCAAAGAAAACATCACACCCAAGCACTGACACATCTAGAATTACTGAACCACTACAATTAATTCATATGGATTTATTTGGTCCAGTCAATGTCACATAAAAGATATGCCTTAGTAATTGTTGATGACTACTCAAAGTAGACATGGGTTTTATTCCTGCACTCAAAGGATGAAACTCCTCAAATGGTGATTGATTATATCAAGATGATTGAGTTGGATTCGAAGCTTCCTGTTAGAGCTATAAGGTCAGACAATGGAACTAAGTTCAAGAATGCAGTTTTGAATGACTTTTGTGTTGAAAAGGGAATAATAAGGCAATTCTCAGCGCCTAGAATTCCGCAACATAATGGAGTGGTAGAAAGGAAGAATCGTACATTAATTGAAGCTGCAAGGACTATGCTGAGTGAATCAAGGCTTCCAATGTACTTTTGGGCTAAAGCTATAAATACTGCGTGTTATACCCAGAATCGGACTCTGATCAACAAGCACTTAATGAAGACACCCTACGAAATAATGGCTAACAAGAAACTGACGCTCAAATACTTTCATGTGTTTGGTGCTAAATGCTTTGTACTTAAAGATGGAGAAGAACGTATTGGGAAGTTCGAGGCTAAAGCTCAAGAAGCTATTTTTATTGGTTATTCTAGAAGATCTTATCGGGTGTATATTATTGATCAACATCATGTCAACGAAAGTGTCAATGTAACATTTGATGACACAAAATCCCCTGACATCCAAAATGATGATCCATCTGAAACTCTTAAGTTTAACAATATGCCAGACTCACACTCAGATGATGAAAACGAACCTGAGGCTGCAACAAGAAACAACAATGTTAATAATGCTGATGATCCAAGTAGTAGTGGTAGAAACAGTGGAAACTCTGGAGACACCACTAACACAGAGGGAGATTCATCAAGAGAACCTAGCAGCAGCTCAGGGGGAGGAGATGAAGGATCAACAAATCAAACACAACATCTCAATGTAAATCAAGGTGAATCATCAAGATCTAATCTGCCAAGTCAGAGAATTTGGAGTAGAGCTCATCCTTTTGAGCTGATCATTGGTTATCCAAATGTTGGTTTTAGAACAAAAGGTGCTACACAGAATCAATGCAATTATTCTTGGTTTCTATCTGAAATGGAACCTAAGAAAGTAGAAGAAGCACTGTCTGATCCTGATTGGGTGATTGCTATGCAAGATGAACTCAATCAATTTGAATCTCAAGAAGTTTGGAAACTGGTACCCAGACCAAAGGAGAAGACTGTAATTGGCACTCGATGGGTATTCAGAAACAAGTTGGATGAAGATGGCATTGTAATAAGGAACAAGGCCAGACTGGTTGCAAAAGGTTATTCCCAAGCTGAAGGAATTGATTATGATGAAACCTATGCTCCAGTTGCAAGACTTGAGGCTATCAGGATGTTCCTGGCATTCGCAGCTCACTCCAATTTTAAAGTTTATCAAATGGACGTGAAGAGTGCATTCCTGAACGGAAAGTTAGCTGAAGAGGTATATGTACAACAGCCCCCAGGCTTTGAAGATCCAGATCACATAGACTTTGTATATTTTCTTTTCAAGGCTATCTATGGTTTCAAACAAGCGCCCAGAACATGGTATGACACTCTTTCAGAATTTCTTCTTGAAAATGGTTTTGTTAGAGGAGTCATAGATAAAACTTTATTTTATAAAAAACACAATAATGATATAATAATGGTACAAGTATATGTTGATGACATAATATTTGGGTTTACTAATGATAACTTGTGCAAGAGGTTTGCTAAGTTAATTCAGAGTAGGTACGAGATGAGCTTAATGGGAGAGCTGAAATTTTTCCTTAGACTTCAAGTGAGTCAAAGAATAGATGGAATATTCATTTGTCAGTCCAAGTACCTTAAGGAACTTCTGAAGAAATATCACATGGAAGATTCAGCATCTGCAAGAACTCCCTCATCTACAGCTGTCAAGCTTGGAGCATGTGAAAACTCAATAAAGGTAGACATCACAAGCTACAGAGGTATGATTGGCTCTCTACTTTACCTAACTGCAAGCCGACCAGATATTATGTATGCCACTTGTATATGTGCAAGGTTCCAAGCGGATCCTAGAGACATTCATCTTGTTGCTGTGAAAAGAATCTTAAGATATCTGGTACCCTAAAGAATCTGGTTTTAATCTAATAGGATATACAGATTCTGATTATGCAGGTAGTGTTGTTGATAGGAAGAGCACCTCAGGTAGCTGCCAATTTCTAGGGAGAAGATTGATTTCCTGGTACAGCAAGAAACAACAAACGGTTTCCAATTCTACAGCAGAGGCTGAGTACATTGCTGTTGGAAGCTGTTGCGCTCAGATCTTATGGATAAGGAATCAACTCCGAGATTATGGCTTTGTGTTAAATAAAATTCCTATTTTATGTGATAACACAAGTGCCATTGCAATCTCCAACAACCCTGTACAGCACACGAGGAAAAAGCACATAGACATCAGGTATCATTTCATTCGAGAACACGTTATGAATGGTACTGTGGAGTTACACTTTGTACCCACAGAAGAACAGACTGCAGATATTTTTACTAAGCCACTCGATGAATCCACATTCACCCGGTTGGTTAGTGAACTTGGGATGCTGAATAGTTTTTCATCTTAAATCCCAGTTCACATCTGCATTATGTTCTTAAATAAAATTTCAAGTGTTTGTTATGTGAATATTTGTCATAACACTTGTAAATTTATTTTACTAAATTCTAGTTCTCGAATGTGTGTTTAGTGTAAAATTTTATAATATTTTAGTTTATCTATTTTGATTGTATTCTACTATATTCTAATTTTAAATTATTATCTTTAAAAAATTATTTAATCAAAATTTTACTAGTTAGAATTTTGGTAAAAATAATTTTTATTTAAAAATAATTTAAATATTAAAGTATAGCTATAATTAGTATATTATATATATACATATTATGTTTAATAGTATAATAAAAACTGTATTTATTCTATTTTAGTTTTTCGGGCATACTTTTTCAACCCTGGGAGACTTTTTAAAATGTCTCCCCGAGATTTTAAAATGTCTCCCCGAACTGAAAAAGTCTTCCATAGACTTTTATATCAAATGTCTCCCCGAGATTTTGTTTATTATTTATTTATTTTTATCAAATGTCTCTCCGAGACTTTAAAAGGTCTCCCCGACCTTCAAAAGTCTCCCCGAGACTTTTGAAAGGTCTCCCTGACCTTCAAAAGTCTCCCCGAGACATTTCAGTGTATATATACTCTGTTTTAATTCATTAGTTCATATCTAATCTCTTCTATTACTAATGTTAAATCGAAAATACAAACAGACTCAAGCTAATTTCTTGTTTGATTCATCAGTTAATAGTGTAAGTAATGATCGACAGTTCTTGAACTATTAAAATCCATATTAACCAGTTTTATCACTTTGTTATGTGAATCAAGCAATCTATATATATATATATATACATACACACAGAATCATGTATATATATCAGTACTTATAGTGTTTGATTTGATTCTATGGATGTGTTCGATTAAATTGAATAATGGGTTCTTGATAATCGCTGTTATAATCTGTGTTAAATTATTATTTTTTTGGGTAATTTTTGATTTTAAAGAAGAAGAGTATAAAACCCATTAGTGGTGTTTTTATTTTTTAAAAATTTAATATATAAAATTCTAAATTTTATATATTTTAATTCTAAATTATAAATCACTTAATTTTTGATCACTTGTTTAATTTCACTTGTTCTATTTATTTTCTAATAAACTGTTTCGCAGAAAAATTAAAATGGCCGCTGTTTTTGAAATCTGCAAGACTAACTATGTAGGGTACTTTGATCCTACAAGATGTCCTGAACCCAGATTCATTCCCTGGATTCGATTTCTCAACGACCATCCTTTAATCGAAACATCAATTTCCCTGGACCCTGTTTTGAAGATTGACCCCCTGAAGGCTCTCTACTCTACAACTATTAATTGCTCAACCAGCACTTTATGTCGCTTTGCATTCAAAGTCAGAGGAAGAGATTACTAGGTGTCAGAAAATGATGTAAACAGGATTCTAGGCTTCCCAACAGACAACTTTGATCCACTACCAACACCACATGAGTTGATAGAATTCTTTCAAACTATCCAGTATCAAGGTGAACTTAACATGGTTAAACTGTCCAAGACTCATCTAGTAAGTGAGTGGGATTTCGTCTTTGATACGCTGGCCAAGGTATTTTCTCTGTGTCTGAAGAATAGTTTTCACAACATTCCTCTGCTTTTACAAAACATAGGGTTTGCTGTGTCACATAACCGGAGTATAAATTTTAGAAAATTAATTTTGAAAGAGATAATCAAGAAAATGGGTACTTTAGCAAGCAGAAGTCTTACAGAGGATCATACAGTTCATTGTTATTATCCAAGATTTCTGACCCTGTTTTTGAATGACAAGTTATCTGATGAACACAAAGTTTTGTTTACCAATTCACCTATAGTAAGATCTCTTTCCACTCAAAGAAATCTCTTTACAAGGTTAAGGACTGCAAACAAACTACCTAATGTTCCTGTAATTTATACACCATTTATGGCTCAATTCATTCAACAACAACAAACTCAAGCACCAGAACCAGTGGATGATAGAGTACCTATACAAATGATAGCTGCTGAACAAGGTCAACCAGAACAAACTGAACAACCTATTGTTGAAGAACAACATGCTCAAGCAGAACCAATTGCATCTGCTGCAGTAAGTACTCAGGTAAGGAATTCTTCTTTTATAAATTTTGACTTACATTATATCAGTGTTGAGCCCCCAGTGGCTATTAGGATAGATCATAGTCTGAAATCCAACAGTCTTTGACACAGGTCTTAGATCCATACACTGCTACTTCGTCATCACAAATACTCTCCCAAACATAAAAGAGAAAACATACAGAGTTAGGGAGTGAAGAAGATGTGATTCCTGCTCCTCAGAAGAAGCAACTGCTTGGTACCTCATCTACCCTAGTTATGGTAGAACATGATGCTTCACAGTATCAAGTGCCTTCACAGGCTTTAGGAGGAAACTTGGATCTTCCGCTGATTCCTGGATCCTTGTCAACCTCCCCGGATGGAACATATCCGGAATTTGAAAAGATTTTCTCATCGTCTGAAGATGATCAGCAACTCTTTGAGTCTTACCCTGAGGCAACTCATTTTTCTATTCCAAAAGAAACGCAAGACTTTATGGAGGATTGGAACTTGCAAAGTTCCATTGCACCACCAGTGACCTCTCATGCAGGGGCTTTGGTGATCTATACTGCAGGTACATCTAGAAGCTCGGATTTTGAGTTAAACACGAGCGAAGAAAGGCAAACACTGTGTGATACACCTACACGTGAGGTGAGTGAAACACTCTTAAGAATAGGAGATGTGAGTGCACACACAGGCACAGAAAGTGAGATGCAGAAAATGTTAATGACCTTTCAACAACAGATGGATGCACTAAAAGCTGAGAATGCACAACTTCGAACTTAAGTCAATGCTCAAAATTCTTCAGATCCAGTTTCAAATCAGTTTGCACTAATTAGAAAGGATATTGAAGAAGTAAAATCAACTGTGCTTCTCAAGATAAATGATGTGAGTCAAACTCAAGGTGTAATAACATCTGATATCAAGGACTTAAGGCAAAGCCAAATTCAAATTGCTGATAATCTAACAGAGATAAATAAGATCTCAAATCGTATTATGTATTAGAAAATGATTATCATCAGTACAATGCTCTTAATTCCTCGAAATTTGCAATGATTGAAAGAGGCATAGATCAGCTGAATGATGGTTTGAGGCACGTCTATACCATGGTTAAGTTTTGAAATAAACCTACCCCAGAACAACAACAATTCTTTGAAGGGACTTCAGTAGAGGATCCATCAACTAAGGGGGAGAAGGTACAAGAAGCACAAGCTCCAGCTCTAGACAAAGGGAAAGGAAAAATGCCTGAAATAGAACAAGAAGCTGCTATAGATCAACACAAGTCAAATCTATCTTACTATGCAGCAAAACAACAACAAGATTTTTCCTTCTTTTAATCAGAACAACAAACTCCTGTAAAATCAAAATTTGGTGATGCTGAAACAGATGAGTTTGACAGAGAATTTCTTTTCTCTGAAGGAACAGAAAGAAATGCTGAGCTAGATGAAGAGCTGAGAAAGTTTCAAGAAGAGTCCAAGGAGAAAAATTCTGAGTTAGATGCTAGAATTCTTGAAATGCAAAAGGAAGCTCAAGCAAGGAATGACAAGCTTCATAAACTAAAGACTCTCCTTCAAGCTAAATCCAAGGAGGAAAAGGAAACAGCAGCTCAAAAACAAAAGGTATGGGATGCTGCAATAATTGCCAAGAGGGAAGACATAAAAAGAAACTTTGGACCTAAATGGGATCAAGCTAGAATGATCATGGATCAACCTCAGATTGGCACATATCAAGACAGAGAGGTATCCGGCATGATAGGTGAACTGTTCACTGCAAATGGAACTGTGGATCTTTACATGGCTGCACTAAAGCTAGAGATCAGACATATCACAGCTGAAGTGAATGCAGATGGCTGGAATATCTTAATTCATCTTGATAATTATGGTTTCTACAAAGTTTTGTTGGACTTCTTCAGAACCAGAACACCCTCCGAATTATGGGTTATGCTTTGTAAAGTTAAAAGAAGTTCAGAGATGAATGAAATTCTTCGAGATCACATACGAGACTTTGCTACTCTAAGGAGTCCTGAAATCATATCTCAACCTTATGAAGTAAGGTTTGTAAAAAATAATCGATATCAAACAATTCGTCTTAATTCAGAGTCTATTACTGGATATCCTTTGAACTACTTGATAGACGTAGAAAAAATGCTACGATCTGAAGGATTTCAAAGTCAAGCTAAATCAGCTGCTGCTGATTATATCCAAGACTACTGTATGTCTAAAGATATTGATTATTACAAACAATGGAAAGGATGGGAAGAGTTCAAGCAACCGGCTCCAATTTCACATGATCCTCTTGAGAATGAAGTATTTTACAGACTTTCCATATCAGATCAAAACAAGGTGTATGGGGTTTCTGGAAGCTCTCAAACTGTACCTGAACCAGAACCACGCACACCTATTGTTGGAAATGATGAAGAAGAATAAGGTGAAATTCACACTCAAGATGATCAGAATTTAAGAATTGTTAATATCTTTTATTGCTAGAACTAGGATAGATCAGGATAGAACTTTGTACTATTTGTTCAGTCTAGAGGAACAACTATCTTGTATTTATCATTAATGTTTGAATCTGGAAATGTTCAATATAAACCAGAACTAAGTTTGTTTATTTAAAAGTTTTATTGTTATATCTTTTTATTGTTTGTTAGTTGAGTTATCCTCTAGTGATTTGCTTGTTATTGTCTAACAAACAAATAGGGAGAGATTGAAAGGCATATGTTTAGAAGCCTATTTGTTTAGCGAGATGACAACTCAACTCAAACATAGATAACTTGTAAGTAAATATATTATCTGTCACAGGAATCTTCAGCAGGTATTATCTGACAAGAAAAAGAAGATCAAAGTCTATCTACAGACATGAAGTAGTACTGCATTGAAAGAAGCTCAATTTAATTGATCATGCCTCAGTGGAGTATTTAAGTTTGAAGAAGCTTCAGTGTCAGAAGGTTTCAATTTGTGTGACATCAGAAATAGTCAAGTCAGAAGGAGAAGAAGTGAGCCACATTATAAAAGTCAAGTAAAGAATTCTATTGGTTGTGAATCACTCGTGAATCAGACAAGTACACAGAGTGTTGGCAAAATACAGAGAAAATTCTTTATTACAGAAGAAGTGGTCAGCTACAGAAAATTGTGTGAAGATGGAATACTAGGAATTATATCAACAATGGTTGTACAGTCAAGACTTTAACTTAATTCTCTATTAATTGATTAAATTATTTAGTTAATTTAATTGATAAATTAATTCAATCAGAATTATTTTATTCCTTAAATTAATTAAGAAATTAATTAATTTAGAATTATTTTAGAATGAAGAAGACTATAATTTAATTCTATTATCAAAAAGATAATTTATTATGTATCCTATTTACTTAGATTAATTCAAAAAGAATTAATTTAATTTATAAGATACTTAATAAAAGAAATAGAATTTGAATTAAATAAAAATCATAAACATTTCAATATACAATCAAGTCGGCAGAATGAAGGCTCGGGAAGACATTTCAAATGTCTCCCCGAGAATTGTTCAAATGTCTCTCCAGAATTCAAAAGTCTCCCAGGTGTTGGAAAGCCTTCCCGATCTATAAAATTCTCTCAAAGAGAAAGTCTCCCGAGGATAGAAAGTCTTCCCGAGCAAAAGAAAAAGTCTCTCCGAGCTAAAGAAGTCTTCCCGAGTCAATGAAAAAGTCTCCCCGAGCTAAAGAAGTCTTCCCGAGTAAGAAAAGTCTCCCACAACCTGATTTGCCTATAAATACAGAATTAAATCAGATTTCAAATGTAATTCTAATCAATTTCTATTTTGGCTAAAAATAAATTCTAAGAGCAATTCATGTTAAAATCTCTCTAGAATTTTCAAGAGGTAATTAGTGAATATTTTCTGATTTAATCTTGTAACCAACTTCAAGTTTAATATAAGTATTTTACTTGAACTGTGTTTCTTTGATTATTCTTTCATGATAAACATTAAAATTGTCTAATCATATATTATCCGAAACAGATTAAAATATTTATTACAGATTGTATTCAACCCCCCCCCCCTTCTACAATCATTTGGACCTACCAGAGCTGTCTATCAACTAATAACAGAAAAACAAATTACAATAGGAATATACTTCCTAATTATTAGTTGACAGTTTCCTTCTGAAATTCTCTTTCCTTCTCATAGCATATCTGCAACATATTTGTCTTGATCTTCAAAGACTTTCCATTCCCGTGATCATCTTCCAAATATAACTTCAACTGCATAGACTCTGGAATCTTCAAAATCTGACAGATTATAGACTCTGATCATTTGTAGACTCTGCCAGATTATAGACTCCGATAGTCTATAGACTCTGATCACCTTCCAGACTCTGATCTTCATGCAGAATCTGATTTCACTTTCTACAGAAATTCTTCTAAGTACAAAAGCAAGGAATGTTGATCATCTAGACTCTGATTATACATTTCAGAGACTAGAAGAACCTATTACACAATAGACTATGCTAGACCCTGTTCTAGTATTTTGTACATCATCAAATGAATATATTCCTAACAACCTCTACATCTTCAACAACAACAGACTTCAATTTCTCAGCTTCCTTGTTGACTCCATTCCCACCTGCTTCATAAATAGGGACTCCCCCTATCTCATTGACTCATTCCTCCTCAGACATGAGTTCAGTTTCCAATTCCTGTGCATATTGAAGAATCTTGAAATCACTCTCACTCATCTCTCTATTTTTCTTCAGGATCTCATCCTGGAATCTCACCTCTCCCTCACTCATACCTTGTGCACCTTCTAAGGTGGGGTCCTCAAGTGTTTCACTCTCATTTCTGGAAGAAATTGGAATGAGCTGACTCACTCCCTCTCCTTTTGCCAGGCTGCAAGCCTGCCTCTCACTCAACTCACTCATTCCTACTAGAGTGTGTGCAACATCAATTGATTGATTATCAATTGATGTGTTTGGCATATCCATCGATTTATGTTGAATATCGATCGATGGCTTATCAGTCGATGGCTGATTATCAATTGATGAGAGTATATCAATTGATGAGGTTGAAACAAATGAAGTTGAAGGTAATTCAGTATTTAGATTTGAGAGAATGTTTCAAATAGTCTTTGAAATAGTGTCTTGAGAATCCTGGGAAGGAGACTCAAGAGAGAGTGTTGGCTTTTCCTTGAAAAATAAAGAAGGAGAATTTGAAAATGCTTGATTGTCTATCAACACATTTTCTAAAGAAATTTGAGGATGGGGTGAAGAGGGGATAGAGATAGAAAGAGAATGAGGTTGCATCTCCACATTTACTGGAGATGCATCAAACTGAATTTGAGAAGGCTTCACCACAGTTTCTTGTGGTTTTGCAGTGTGTGATTCCCCTTGTGCAAAGGTTACTTTCTTCCTTCTCCTTTCATATGATTTGGGTGTTTTGACTTGTGTATCCTCCCCTTTGTTCAATGCCCTTGGCTATAGGCTCTTTTCAATATTGACACCCTATTGAGAAGGTGCCAACAGAGATGTTGTTATATCCTTATTAACATCTACAGCCTTTTAGGAGACTGTGGAGTGTCTTGGTTTGGGTTGTTCATCCTTACTCACCTTATGCTTCTGGGTTTATTGATTTTCCTCAGTTCCCTCACCTGTAACCCCTCCAACTAGTCTATCATTACTTGGGGTTTTTCTTTTTCTAGATTTTTCAACAACAGGTTTTTAAGAACCTGTTGAGGTTGGTTTTCTAGTTTTGGATTTGGAAATTGGTTGTGTGGCTTGGGTAAAAGGGTTGGGGTCATTACTAACACCCTCCATAGCCACAGAAGGCAAAGAAGATAGAGGTTGGGAAGTAGTTAAGTTAGAAATATATACCTGAACAAAAGGTGGATAGATCAATTCCACGTCACTGTCAAGATTGATCCTTACCAATTGTTTGAAGACCCTTTTGTTTTTGACCCAGCAGTCCAGTGTCTCTGTCTCCCTTGTGATTTCAATATCCTTCACAAAATGGTTAATAAACAACATAATAAATCTAGCATAATATATGTGATTTGATCTATTAGCCTTATTACCCAATTTTGCTGCAATCTCATTTAGTATTATTGAAGATAAATTAAAGTATTTATCATACAAAACACTAAAGTATTTAGCATACTAGTTGTTATTGCATCAAAGTTGCTAATTTTACCACTAAAGCACTTAATTATTGCATCAAAGAAATAAGACCATTCCTTCCTTAGATGTTTTCTAACAACATGACCTAGGCTTATTTCTGGTTCAACATAATTAACAGATTTTAGCATTTCTCTAATTTCTTTATCTGTTGGTGCTTTATCAGTATTATTAGCAGGCAAATTAAGACATTCATTAATGGTAACAGTAGTAAGTAGATACTTATCTCCTTTGTAAGTGAATGCAATTGTAGAATTGTCCTTGGCCACTTCTGCACTTGCCCAGAACTATTCCACAAGCTTGCAAATTATCTTTGGTGCATCTTTGAGACCATTCCTCACCTTGCAACCGTCTAGAAACCTCATCATTGGATGCAATCCTGGTAATGCTTCTTCCACCATTGTGCAGGCCACAAATTATTCAGTTCATAGTAACAACCGCTTTGTGAAACTTTCTTGGATGAAGAAGAAGATGAAGATGCCATTTCTTAACTTTCTTGAAATCAAATGCACACACTTGAGAGAGATTAGAGATGAATATTGAGAACAGAGAGAATATAAATTGAGTTCGTAGAGAGAGAGAGAAAGAGATAGAGAATTAGATAGTAAAATTGCAAGTAAGAGTTAAAGTAAGTTTTAATCTCACTATTTATATTTACTGAATTCTCAATCACTTTCTTACGCAAAATAGAACTCAATTGACCGTTGAAATAAAAAGTAAATGAAAGAATTACTTATTTTGGCAATAGACTGTTATACACACAAGGCTGTATGTATTCATCAATTGATAAAATAAGCAATCAACGACTAGATTTTGTACAAGTCGATTGATGACATGGACCCTAAAAATTCCAGGTCATTGATTGATAACTAACTTATCCATCGACAGGTAATATTATTCATCGATAGACAAATATATCATCGATTGATATATTTATCTGTCGATAGCTTTAGAAATATCCATTGATATGTAAAATGTTTATCAATTGATTATGGAAAAATTAATAGATTAACATAGTTAATGGCTACAATTCTAAAAATTACTAAACTAAATAACTTGTCAGACATTTAAAAGATTAAACATAGTTAAGCATACCTAAATCACAGACCAATCTATTGAAGGTAGATTCATCTAATGATTTGGTAAAAATGTGTACAGGTTGTCTTTCACTAGGGACAAAATGTAATTCAACAATACCATTCATTACATGTTCCTTAATGAAGTGGTACCATATATCAATGTGCTTGGTTCTTGAGTGTTGAACTGGATTTTCAGTAATAGTATTTGTACTGGTGTTGTCACAGAATATTAGAATTTTGCTCAAGGTAAATCCATAGTCAAATAATTGATTCCTCATCCATAACACTTGTGCACAACAGCTTCCAACAGCAATGTATTCAGCCTCTGCTGTGGATGTAAATACTGAATTTTGCTTTTTGCTAAACCATGACACAAGCTTATTTCCTAGAAATTGACAAGTGCTTGTAGTAATTTTTCTGTCAATTCTGCAACCTGCGTAGTGTACATCTGAATAACCAATTAGATCAAATCCATATTCTCTAGGGTACCAAATTCCAAGATTTGGTATTCCTTTGAGATATCTGAATATTCTTTTTATTGCAATCAAATGAGACTCTCTAGGATCAGCCTGAAACCTAGCACAAAGACATGTAACAAACATTATATCTGGCCTACTTGCAGTTAAATATAATAATGAGTCAACCATGCCTCTATAACTTGAAATGTCCACTTTTGTTTCCTTAGTATTCAATTCAAGTTTAGTTGCAGTGGCTATGGGAGTTTTTGCAGATGAACATTCATTTAAATCAAATTTCTTTAATAAATTAGAAATGTATTTAGTTTGATTTATAAAAATACCATTTTTAACTTGTTTAACTTGCAAACCAAGAAAATAAGTTAGTTCTCCCATCATGCTCATTTCATATTTACTCTACATCAACTTAGCAAACATTTGACAGTTTTCATTAGTTGAGCCAAAGATAATATCATCTACATAGATTTGAACAAGTATACTAGAACCATTGACATTTCTATGAAAGAGAGTTTTATCAACAGTACCTCTTGTAAAATGATTCTCAATCAAGAATTTAGGCAGTGTGTCATACCAGGCTCTAGGTGCTTGCTTCAAACCATACAGTGCTTTGAGAAGATAGTATACAAATCCAGGATGAACAGGGTCTACAAAACCAGGAGGTTGTTCCACATATACTTCTTCCTCTAATTCTCCATTGAGAAAAGCAGTTTTTACATCCATCTGGTAGACTTTGAAATTAGCATGAGCAACATAGGCTAGAAATATTCTGATTGCTTCTAGTCTTGCAACAGGAGCAAAGGTTTCATCAAAATCTATGCCTTCTTCTTGTGAGTAGCCCTTTGCCACCAATCTTGTTTTATTCCTTGTTACTATTCCAGATTCATCCATTTTATTCCTGAAATCCCATTTTGTGCCAATAACAGATTTATTCTTTGGCTTGGGCACCATATTCCATACCTTGTTTCTTTTAAACTGGTTCAACTCTTCTTGCATAGCTATCACCCAATCAGGATCATTCAAGGCTTCTTCAATCCTTTTTGGTTATTCTTGAGATAGGAAGCTACTATACAGACATTCATTTTGAGTTGCACTTCTAGTTTTGACACCATCATTTGCATCTCCAATAATCAACTCAATGGGATGACTATTGGTCCATTTCCTTTGTGGTGGTAAATTTGTCCTTGAAGATGATGCTTCATGATCACTAGAATTTTCATGATCACTAGAATTGTGATTGATTATTTGAGAACCCTTCCCCTGAGATGGATATCCTACTTGAGGAATGTTGAGCAGAATTATTATCCATTGAATGGTTATCAATTGATGTATTATCACTCGATTGATGATTATCAACTGATAAGTTACCAGTTGATTCATTCTCAAAATTTAAGGAGACATAGTATCCTTCATCAAACAACCCTTGAATTTTCTTATCATCAAAGACTACATGCATAGATTCCATAACAATGTGTAGTCTAAGATTGTAGACTCTGTAAGCCTTGGTTGTTATTCCATATCCAACAAATATTACTTCATCAGCCTTGGCTTCAAATTTTCCTAAATTTTCTCCCTGATTTCTTAGGACAAAGCATTTGCAGCCAAAGACATGAAAAAAATTAACTGTTGGCTTCTAGTCTTTCTTCATCAATTGATATGGGGTTTTGCCTTGAAGTTCATTGACCATGGAGATATTCTGAATGTAACATGTAGTGTTGATTGCTTCTGCCCAGAAATATGTAGGAATTTTTGCTTCTTCTAACATAGTTCTAGCAGCTTCGATTAAGGTCCTATTTTTCCTTTCAACAACTCCATTTTGTTGTGGAGTCCTTGGTGTAGAGAAATGATGAGTGATACCTTTTTCTTCACAGAATTCTTTCATTATTGCATTCTTAAATTCAGTACCATTATCACTTCTTATTTTCTTGATCCTCCATTCAGTACCATTGTCAACATTCTGCACATGATTAATAATGAATTTGCTTGCCTCATCATTGGAGTGTAAGAAATGTACCCAAGTGTATCTTGTGAAGTCATCCACAATGACTAAGGCATATTTCTTTTTAGCAATAGACATGATGTTGACAGGGCCAAACAAATCCATATGCAATAGCTCCAAGGGTTTATCAATTGATGATTCTGATTTTGATTTGAATGATGTTTTCCTTTGCTTCCCCTTTTGAGAAGCATCACATAGACCATCCTTGGTGAATTCCATCTGTAGAATGCCTCTAACCAGATTCTTTCTAACCAATTGATTCATGGCTTTGAAATTCAAATGGGCTAGCTTCTTGTGCCAAATCCAACTTTCATCTGTATTGGCTTTGCTTAATAGACATGTCATTGAATTTGCCTTTACAGAATTGAAATCAGCCACATAGACATTTCCTTTTCTTCCTCTAGTTAAAAGAATTTCACCAGATTCTTTTCCGCCTGTGCTGACTTCCAGGAGAGAGGAAAGACCTGCTCAAAATAGTTGAAAGAAGGATTCACCTCCTCTTCATCAGTAGAGTTGGAATCATCAATTTTAGCAACAGGCTCTATTCTTGTGACAGGAGGGTTAGACTCCGATAGTGGTGTAGACTTTGAAACTGCATAAGAGACTATAGATCCTGACTCCTCAATTGAGTGATCGGGGTCTGTAGACTCTGGAAGCCTAGCCTGGATTGACATTATAAGTATTGGAATATTGGACTTCATAGATGCAGTATCAGGGTGAGTAGTTGATGTATCCACCAGAGTTTCCCTGACTCTATCTGCTCTTCTAGCTAGAGAATCCACCAAGTGAAGTTGTGGCCTCTGTGTGAATGATTTCAGAGCAGCTAGAGCCTCCTCCTTTTTGCCAATCTGTAAGATAAGTAAAAATGAGTTTTCATCCATCCCCTACTTCAACTCATTGGACCAACTTTGAGGAAATTCTTGATCCCAATAAGTAAAGCTAGGTTCAGGATACCCTAGTCTCTCATTCTCACAGTGGGGTTGGGCACCCACTTTCTCATCCTCACTCTGGCTTTCTACAGCCTTTTCTACCTCTCCTTTTGCCTGGACCAGTGCCAGCCTCTCATTTTTATTTTTTTCACTCATTTGGGAGGGTGCACTCAAAAGTATTACAGAAGTGGGGTGAAGAGAAGAAGAAATTGCTTCAATACCTGAACCATCTTGATGGAGGGGAACCCCTTTAAAAGTCTGAAGGCTAGGGGTTTCTACCAAGAGGTGAGCAGCAACAGACCCTGAACCCTTACAAGCATCTTCTTTTATATCAGAGTCTGTTGGCTCCAGTATTCCAGTCTCAGGGTCTACTCTAGACTCTGACTGCATCAGTATGACTTCATTAGAAGCCAGAGTCTGAGTGTCACCATCTTGGACTGTTGTTGCTTGAGACACCCCCTCAAGATGGATAGACTCTGACAGAATAGAGTGTGAGATGTCTTCAAGAGCATCTATCAGAGTCTGTCTTCCCATATCACTGGGGTTCCCAACAGGATAATTTAGAGTTGTCAAGGAGGGCCTAACAACATACTCCCCTGCCCCACTATCACTCATCCTCTGACTAGGTGGTTCTTGTGTGGGTGAGGCAGACTAAGCATCTTTATCACTAGTCACCACTGGTGCACTAGTCCCATCCTCCAACATCTTTGCATCACATGCTACCTCATGTGGTTCTACCATGGTTAATGCATCCAAGTGTCCATTGAGAAAGGTCCTTGCATGGATTGCATAGATGGCCTGGGCATAAGTCATTTGAAAGGAGTCCTGCAGTTCCCTTGCAATCTGCTGATAGTATGAGCCCTTGAGTTGATCCAATCTACTTTCATAGGTTGGATAGATGTATTTGTTAGCCACCTTTCCTACATTGTGAACAAGAAAATCAACCACCTTCCTTCGAAGAAATCCAATCAATAGTTGTCCTGTTGTTAGTGGACTTTTTGTCCACTATATACGTTCCAATTCGGCTTAAATTGATCACTTGTGCCTAAGTATGTAGTGTCTTTTTATGTGTTTTGTGTCTTTGGTGTGCAGATTACCGTTCGAAGCAGGGTTGATGATTAATTGCATAATTTGGTGGTATATGAGCTGGGATTTCAAATGAGGAGGGCCAAAGCTTGAGTTGAGGCCAAGAGAGGGCAAGGCGAGTCGTTAAATGAGCAAACAGACAAAAAATCAAACTGCCGGGCAGAAGCTGCAGGCGCGGCCGCGCCTTACCAAGCACGCCCGT
The DNA here is from genome assembly GCA_028671895.1 of Oenanthe sinensis. NCBI lineage: Eukaryota > Viridiplantae > Streptophyta > Magnoliopsida > Apiales > Apiaceae > Oenanthe > Oenanthe sinensis. Next base: position 26,169,748 of record CM053799.1, on the reverse strand, counting down.
GCTTCATCAGGAAGGGTCACGCGCGCCCGCGCTCCATCAAGCGCGCCCGCGCCCCAGTCGGAGTTAATTTATTTATTTTGCAGTTTGGTTAGCTTTTAAAGCCCAGCAAGAAGCAAGCCCATTTATATTTTGGTTTTTATGTAACCTAGAAAAAGACATATAGGGTTTTTATGAGGATGGCATTATTATTCAAGTAGTACTTTGTGAGCCACTAAGTGGAAGAATTAGGTCATCAAGCTATCTTGGGTGATTTAGTTCGAACTATTTTCTTTTGTAATTTTCTACAACGTGGATGATCGGTTTTTCATATACTTTTACAATTAATATCAGTATTTTATTTATAATTGTTTATCTACTATGTTTTCATTTGAACCCATGATGGCGGATAGTCCAATTATGGGCTAATCGTTGTCATGGGGTTTTAATGGATTTTTCTATCGACTCTAGATATTGATTGTTTTTATGCCATAGTGTGTGATTGTTATGGATAGCCTAGTATGGTGAAGCTTATTCGTTATAAATGCGTCGCGAACATTTATCATTGTCTGTTAACCCCTCGTGAATGCAAAAGTGGATCTAGGGTTTATAACATGCCATGCTAGCATAGGTTTTTGCATGTTACGAGCATGTATTAATTTGTGGTGTAATTCTAACCGTCTTGCACTGACTATGTGATTTTATGGATACTTGTGCTTATGCCATTATGTTTTCAATTTCTATAGACATATAGGGACTAAGCATATTGGTTGACTATTTGACTTCTATCAATTGTGGATGTTCCTTAGGATGGTATGCGTACAACGAAAGTTGGCGTTTACCAGTTTTGTGTGTCTGATCAGTTATCATCACTTTCACATGCTAGGTTGAAAAGGCATAAGATTCAAGATAAGATAGTTAATGAAGTTGAAATCCCATGTTTGTTTCTTATAAGAAAATCGTTAAGTTTTAATCATTAGTGTAATCAAAACACCAAATTGTTCATTTTCTTTGCAGTGAAACATAACTATACTCTGGTGTATAAGTGAGCTAAACATAAGCAAGTCGAGTCTCTGTGGGAACGTATCCTACTTATTACCGTATTACTTGTGACCACGTTCTCTTGCGTGAATAAAGTGTGAACAAGTTTTTGGCGCCGCTGTCGGGGACTCGGTTCATTGTTTTGTTAGTTAATGCGCTTATCATCAGTGGTCGTTAGATATCACTGACTTGGAATTATTACTAATCATTCTTGTTTGTTCCGTGATTTCAGATATTTGAGCGTGTATGCATATGCGTTCTCAAGCGAGCAAGGAACAACTGGAAGAACACTTAGACGAAGAGAGGGGAATTGAAGTGCCAGAAATCGAGCCAGAAATAGTGATGGGGGATCCAGTGAAAGCTCTAAAGGATTACTCCCAGCCAAAGATCAATGACATTCAAACAAGCATTGTTAGGTCCCGAAGTATCGTAGAAGGGGGGTTGAATACGATACTCACAATAATTTAAATTCTTTTGGGAATTTGCGGATAAATAAATTATTACTTCAGAGTGGGTTTGGCCATTTGTAGTGTTTAGGTGAGCTGCCTACTAATTTTCTGTGTGTCCGGATAAATCAATCATGTTCTAGAAAATTAGCAAGTAAATTATGGAGACAAGTTTTTGGGAATATATCTTTCGTATATAAACCAAGAGGGGTGCTACACCCAGTTAAAAATACAACTGGCTTCCAAAGAACAAATTAGTTCTTTACTACTAACACAAAAATATAAGGCTCAGTTCCTATACAAATATATCTAAATTAGTACAAGGAAAAACTGAGTCCGTAGGGAGTGAAATCTAGGAGCCCTGAGCATTTTTCATTAAAGAATTGAGTCCTAATATCTGACCGGGAGCAAGGTATGGGTGTGTATAATTTATGTCCTCTTGCCCCGGCCATGGCAGTAGCTCTCTACATATTATTTGTGTTGAAGAAGACGACTACTTGAATGAGTGGCTGCCCTCTTCTTATTTGTGTAGACTTTTCAAATCAATTAAAATTGATTTGCTTCACAAAGCTAAGTCCTTTGTTGCGCTTGTAGAGTGAGTGCAGTGTGCAGGAACCACTAAAGTACTTAGAAAATATTTAGTTGCGCATGGGAGTTAAGTGGCGCCTCTAGAGTGCTTGCAGTGTGCAGGAGCCACTAAAGTACTTAGAAAATATTTAGTTGCGCCTGAGAGTTAAGTGGCGCCTCTAGAGTGCTTGCAGTGTGCAGGAGCCACTAAAGTACTTAGAAAATATTTAGTTGTGCCTGAGAGTTAAGTGGCGCCTCTAGAGTGCTTGCAGTGTGCAGGAGCCACTAAAGTACTTAGAAAATATTTAGTTGCGCCTGAGAGTTAAGTGGCGCCTTTAGAGTTCTTGCAGTGTGCAGGAGCCACTAAATGTAGTAATACTTGCCTTAACCAATTTCTTGATATGTTTGAAGTATTTTCCACTTGATTTTCACTCTTCTGGCTTGATCAACTGATTTTCTTCTGATACATCAAGGTAATTCTCTTCTTGTTGTGTTGACGCTTAGCGCACTGGTCTGGTTCACAAACGACTAACACTGAATTAAATTCCCTTGATTTCTTTTCTGTTTCAGCTAATTAACCTTAGACTGTTGCATTGCTTCGAACATTGATTGTCAATAAACACTGTAACTTCACTAGAATCTTTTATGTTACTTCGACAACGTCTTCATTGTTACCACAACCTTGAATACTTCATTCTCTGTTCTTCACTGACATTGGAACATATAAATGAACTTCTTTCAGTGAGTATAACTTCAAGACTGCAGCTGTCTTCTTTAACATTTGTCTTCACCTTTCTAGATTCCTATGCTTCAAACACTGTCTATCTTCAATCAATGCTTTTACACTGAAATCTTCTCGTGGCACTTCTATACTGAATCTTCAACACTTCTGAAACCCTGAAAGTCTTTACACATTATTCTTCACTGAGGCATGAACATATTAATGTACTTCTTTCAGTGACCTGTAGTAGACTTCAAAACTTCTTCTAATGTCTTGATTCACTGTATTTGCCTAGTCTTCATTTCTTCCTGATTTCTGTGTAGGCGTAGTATTATTTACTTATCCTGTTCTAGTGTTGAGTTATCACGATTACTATTCATACAACTTCGTAATCTCCAAAAATCTCCCCCTATTTGATTGTTAAACTTAGCAAACAAATCTCATAGAGAGGATAACTCAACTAACTAGAAAAAGTAATCGTCCGAGACTTGTAAATAATGCTACTGGTTTTTCTGGATGAGATTATGCATTTCCAGAACTCTTGTGTGACTGAAACGAAAAATGTTTGTTCCTCTGACGTTGAACTGATATTCAAGTTATATCATCTTTATTTCTGTCTGTTTGAGCTCTCTCTGCTTCAAAATCCTTCATAGTTTGAACTTTAAAGAACTTATCGTGAACAGAGCTTCATAAGAATCAATATTCCTGGGTACGTCTTCAATAGAATACTGAACATAACTCAAATAATGTTCTCCCCCTTAGAATGTGATTCTTCTTCTTATTCTTCTTCTCCCTTTAGATAATCCACGAAATAGTCAATTCTTTTCTATTCTTCCCACTTGGATTAGGAATCCTCTTCTGATAACTCTTTTCAAGTATATGATACAGTTTCTTGATTCTCCTATATTTTGTTGTTTCCCCTCAGGATCAGAAGATAAGATTTTCTTCTTCTTGTCTAAAATCTCCCCCTAAGGACATTAACTTCTCCCAAGGATACGAACCCCTTTTTCCAAGGATCTTCCAGGATCCAGGATATGAACCCCTTTAGGATTATTAACTTTTCCCAAGTACGAAGATAAGACTTTAGTAACTTCTTCTTTTTCTTACTATAACTTCTCCCCCTTATGTGACGCCCCCAGATCCGGGGTCAGGAATCCAGGTTGTCACTATCTAATTTCCACAATAACAACATAAAAGCAGTGACCCCAAACCAAATACACAACTCGAGTTATAGTCTCAGGAAACGAACTTAAAATAGTAACAGTTATTACAAACCAATGTAACCTCAGGATCTCACACTACTAATATAACTTCCACATGATGTTACATTAGAAGTAAACATTAATCCAAGATCTATTATCGCATTACATATTTTTCAACAATTCTAGGATTCTAATATGAAATTCCATCTTTCTTGCACCATTTATCGAAATCCTGAACCTGACTAGCTCAAGCTCGAATCTTCCTGTTCCTTAACATAATACTCGAGGTAGACAATTCATAGTCATCTCTTTCTGCAAGATATAAGATTTACAAAAAGCAAGAATGAGCCAAAGAATGCTCAGCAAGTTATTTATCAGAATATTTCAAGGAAAAGGTGATAACCATAATTATCCCAACTGGATATTCAACAATAAAGTACGTAACTAGCAATCTGATTGATGATGTATAGCTAGTTATATCTCGACAATAAATGACTCAAGGTTCACGATGCAAGAAGATATTCACAATAATAATGCAGTTCACATTGATGCAATACAACAATTTAAGTTCATAATTTTTTAGACTGACAATATCAATAACTTAGCACAATGGCCTCAATCACTGAGTACCACTCATTTGGGTATCAATAAGCAAGCAGTTCAATATACTGCGAAAAGAATGAATGGAAGTTCATCAATTCCCATTAACACTATCAGTAACTTAGCACCATGGCTTTCGTTATAGTGTAGGAACAATCAAAATTCAACAGTTCTCATTAACACTATCAGTAACTTAGCACATTGGCCTTCGTTATAGTGTAGGACTAATGAAACTGATATATGCGAATAAAACAGTACTCAAAACAACCAACCAACTCAGAGTGGATTATATTCCCCGTTGACACTATCGGTAACACAGCACCTAGGCTTTCGTTACAGTGCAACGTCAAATTCCAATTGGAAGAAACGAGATTGATCTGGAGATTTTTCAACGCCTTATTGTACGCGATGATCAGTCGCATTGTACAATCGACATCTCGTCATTTTCTCTACTAGTAGAAGGACAACCCCTTATCGGGACGTCACCCTAGGCAACTCATGGGCCTTTAATTACGGCTGGGTCGTGCGTCCCCGACCTCTTACGCAACTTTTACTCCAGTCCCTGATGAATACTTAAACATTCATCAAACCTAGAAGGAAATTTAATCGAACCTTCTAGAACAACAACAATCCACTCCAGGATTTCAATCAACTGTTAAGGAAGGGAATTTAATACAACCTCCCAGAATAACATAACAATCCATCACAGGATTTCAATCAACAGATAAGAAAGGGAATTTAATACAACCTTCCAGAATAACACAACAATCCATCACAGGATTTCAATCAACAGATAAGGAAGGAAATTTAATACAACCTTCCAGAATAACACAACAATCCATCACAGGATTTCAATCAACGGATAAGGAAGGGAATTTAATACAACCTTCCAGAATAACACAACAATCCATCACAGGATTTCAATCAACGGATAAGGAAGGGAATTTAATACAACCTTCCAGAATAACACAACAATCCATCACAGGATTTCAATCAACAGATAAGGAAGGGAATTTAATACAACCTTCTAGAATAACACAACAATCCATCACAAGATTTCAATCAACAGATAAGGAAGGGAATTTAATACAACCTTCCAGAATAACACAACAATCCATCACAGGATTTCAATCAACAGATAAGGAAGGGAATTTAATACAACCTTCCAGAATAACAACGACCTACTGTAAGATTTCAATATCTGACAATAGCTTGGCTCCCTAAACAAGGTGGGAGTACTCTCAGAACATCTGGGTTGACTCTCAGTCAACGAATTCAACAAGACCGAAACCCTTGAATCAAGAAGACTCAAGAACGCGACCGGGTAGCCGCCGATACTAGTTAAAATAGACTCCACAAAACATTATAGTTTTGGAGTGAAACAATGGGCCTTAAAGGCACCAATACAACTTGGAGGAATATCGGAGCCGGACGTTACCTCCCGAACCTGGAGTTATTGACTCAGAATAAATACAAAATATCTGAGTCATCGCTCACTGTTTATTATTTAATGAAAAATAATATTTAAAAAAAATTTAGACAACTCCAGAATATTTTTAAAGAACAAATAAATATTTTATTAATATTTAAGAGGCCTAGAATAGTCCTCGAAAAATATTAAAAGGATTTAAAAGAATTAAAATATTTAATCCCAATATAATCAAGATTATTTAATATTTAAATAATCTTAAATGATTCAACATATTTAAATAATATTTAATCAATATTAAATAATATTTAAATAATTTCAAATACCCTGAAAGTATTTAATTAACCTTTAAACACTTTCTATATTCTTTAAATAATATTTAATAAACTAAATATTATTTAAAACATTGAACATCGACTAACCGTCGAGACACACTAGACTACTCCCGGTCGACCATCGAGCACCAAAAAGATGTACTCGACACCAGATTCAGTTATACAAAACTGAAAACAAACGTCCTCTAACTTTTTAAGAAGTTCAGAGGAGTCTTAGGGTTAGGTTGAAAAGATCTTACTCTATACACAAGAACAATCTTAAACAACCTACGCATGCTTATGTCATACATCAGAATAAAAGTGACAAAACGTTGGATACTTGCATACTCTAACTTTTCGAGAAGTTCAGAGTAGCAGATGAATCAAGTTATAAATGAACAAGATAGTTCAAGGTGAAATACCGACGTGCATTTCCAACGACAACAATAAGCTAAGTAGTTCCAAACACAGCAAAAATGTATAATCGAAGAACTTAACATTAAGTCAAAGATTTCAAAAATTTTGGCATCACCATGAAATAATAATATTCTGATATGGAATAAAACGATAGAGTCGGAAACTTGCCTGGAGTCCAAGGAATGCCATTCCAACTTCTCCACGCTCCGGGTACTCTATAATCATATAAGAACCCACTCTTAGTTTACATACATATGTAGCAGGTTAATTGTAATTTATACAATTACTCTACATTTCGCCCGGTACTTCACCTCCTCGGGCCTACTTTAGCTACTCGTAAAACTATCTTCCCAATAGTTTTTAATCAAGTTCCTTGCACCTACGTATAGTCATGATGTTCCTTAACAACTTTCGTTACTTGGTCGACTCGAGACAAGTCCTCTATCTTACTCAAAATCGTTCCCCAAAACGGTTGTTCAACCTTTTCTTATGTTCATCTCACTTAACACCCTGTTTTCTATCATTTTTAATAAATTGGAAATTAATCCATTTGACACGATTTCTTCTCTTGGGTCTTATATGACTGTCAAGGAATCTTTCATAAAAGTTTCAGATTTTATTAAGCTCCGTAGCTAGTCCAATCATAGCCTCAAAGTTGGACAAAAACAGGATTTTCATTTCCTGCGCTACCGTTACTAAAACGTCCATAACTTTTGACTCGTAACTCCGAATGACGCAAAATTAGCGCTCAAACGATCTAGAGACTATCTACTATCTAACCATATCAACCATAAGCCAATAACAGTGACTGAAGGTTCCCAGATTTTTCTGGACAGTGGCAGCAGATAGGTTCTAAAAAAAATTGGCATGGTTACGTTTGTAAACTCATCGTTTTCCATTTTTATTCTACCCCAAATCAACAAACAAATAATCCCAAACTCCTCAACCAACATCCACAATTCACATACTACCACCTCAAGCAAAAAATCAGCCAAGCATAAAAAAACAAAACCTAGAAATCAATTAATCAAAACATGCGTTTCTAGAGTCATACATGGATGATTCTCACTACCCATAACATATATATGCTATAACAATCATCCACCAAGCTATAGGAACTCAAGAATCAAGAAAACAAAAACTCAATTTTCGAATTTTACTGTTCATTAGAATTTTCTATTGATCATAACTAAAGATTTAGGGGATGGTTGCTTATAAGATTCAAGGGAGAGCAAGAGGGGTTTACTACCTTCGATTTAAGCTATTATGAGCAAGAATTGGTGGAGAAATGAGTAAGTTCTTGATTTTTCTTCTTCCTTTCTCCATGCCATCAGCCGAAAGCTTGAAATGTGGGGGAGTTGACCGATTCTTTTCTTTTGTGAGAAGTGTGTGGTGGAGCGAGGGTTTTAAAAGGCTTGTGCGGTAGTCGCGTAATTTTCCGATAACGTTTTAATGCCTCGTTATCGTACTCTTTTCTTTCGTCCCACCTAAGTTTTAAAAAAACTTAAAATCTCATATTATGGTTCTAATATAATTTAGAATTATTAAATTAATACTCTTTAATTGTTTCGAGAATTTACGAAACAATTCTCCGAATAAACACTAATCACTTACATCGTCTCTCAAATTCTGTTACGACTTCCATCCGGACTTCAAATTTATTTTTGTTAGACAAAAAATGATTATAAGTCCCATATTGATTGTGTATGCTACCGTAACACCGATACGCATATTTTCGAATATCCCGTATATTAACAACACGGTCTCACATTTCCCGTAACTTATGAAGAAAATAAATCTATAAAATCATTTCTCCAAAAATGAAAATTTTTTACCCAAAAATCTTAATAACCCCAAGCGTCAGAAATACGGGTTATTACAGTCTCCCCTCCTTAAAAGGATTCCGTCCTCGGAATTCATACTAGAACAACCGAGGTTACTCTTTTCACACCTCGCTTTCTACTTTCTAGGTTGAGACTCCAACCTTCTTGGTTTCGTACGACCTTCTCAGCATTATTCACTTTTCACCATTTGCTCTATTCAGTCGATTATATCTATAATTTCGTATTTTAACGCATGCTTAAAGTCCACGCTATAATTTCGTAGCACTCGCGTATGATACGCACGATGGATTCATTAAAATTGGGAAAGTGCGACACTTCATATACACCTTCTTAATGTACTCCGAGACCTTGAAGGATTCAATACTCCTCGAGCTTAAGTTCTCTTGCTTACTAAATCTCGTTACTTCTTTCCACGATAATGCTTTCAGCAACACGAAGTCTTTCGCTTCATACTCTCTACCATTCCTGGCTTGATCACCAAATTCGCTTTGTCTACCTTGAGTTATCGTCAATCGCTTCCCATACTAAAACTTGTATCCCATGCCTGTCAACTGGTCCATGTCCACAGTTATCTATCCTTCATCAATTTGGTCCCTAACACAAGGTAGATCTACATTTTTCGTCCATACCCATCTTCGCATAGCGGCATGCCTATATATGAGTGGTAACTAGTGTCCTATGAAAGCTCTAACCGTAGTAAGTAACTACTACCACTCCTTTTTGAAATCCAAGGTACAAACTTTCTATAGAAAGATAACCTTGTACATAATTTTAATAGAGATCTTTTCAATGAAGATCATCAAAACAAATGATCAAAGTGGTTTGTAAATCCATAAACTCATTTTTAATGTATTTGATAAATAAGAAAGAAAATAATTTAGATATGACTGAGAACAACCATATTTGTACTCAAGATGGCCAGTCTTTAGTACTTTCTAGTTTATAATACATAACCGAGTGGTTGCCCACCAGAATTTTGTCACACAGACAAGAAGTCACACCATATGCATTGTTCATCTCAATCGGATGAAAAATAGTTAACATTTAGAAGAAAATGATTTTGAGAGGGAGAGAAAATATATTTTGAAATTTTCATTCCTTAATGCATTACGAACTCAATATATAACAGTCCCTACTCGTTTAGGAACCTATTGACAAAATCCCCAAATTTCTTATTTCTCATTTCTATTCTTTCCGAATGAATATATCCTTAAGACTTTTATGGTCTTTATACTTTCTCCGCTTCTACCCATTCAAGTGATGTTTCCACAGGTTAAGTGCAACCGTTATGGCTATTTCCTCTAATTCAAGATTATGATACCTTAATTCATGTTTCTCCCGTTTCTCCGACGTATATAAAATTATTTCTACTATGTTGCTTCCGTGCACAAGCAATCCCTCAAAAAAAAAACATGTAATTATTAATTATAAGACTCACCTTTCAACATCTAGTACTTACCATATCAGGACAATTACTCATATTTGTCCTTTACTTTCCTCATACTTTCTTCACCACATACTATATGTTTTCCAATTCAAACTCATTTTACCCAAATTCATTCTTATGGAATTTGTCATCCAACATCTTTTCTCTTAAGATTTTCCAAGGCTATATACATTTCTCCCTTCGGTTCTTCATCTGTAATCTTTGGGCAGATCAAAATATCCACTATTAAGACTTCGACAACTTGTCCAATTATTTCTTAACATTCCAATCAATCCTTGGAAGGTACAGGTGCATACATTAATATAACCTACCTCATCAAAGACTCATATTGTCCTTATCGCGTGCTAAATGCCATCCTTGGCATACTATCTAGGTAATTCTGTAGTTGGCGATAACCTATCCTCAATATATCTTCTCCAGTAGACTAATTTCTTCGAGTGGTCTATCCATATCATAGATATCCAATATTGATTGCTAAATTAATCAATTCACTAAATCCATTTTCCCAATGTATGCGCGGTCTCATGCCGCTATCCGTTTCCTTTACAAACAAACCATATGTACCTCATAGTAACACTTTCAATCTTATGATACCTTTATATATAATAGTCCTTATAACTGAGTGACTAACCCTCTTATGTTGCTAGGTGCCATCTTCTAAGATGCCTCCAATGCTGAAGTTGCTCATAACACTAGGTCAATGATAAACGACGTGATCTCTAATGATGGTAACCCCAAAATATCACTAAGGGTTACTTTTCCCCAATTCTTTAACTACTCTCCTTATTGAATAGTTCTTTTGTCATATCCATTACCGGTGCCCCATAACTTAGCATCCAACGCGTAATATACTTTTTACTCAAATCTTAATTTAAACCTTCTCAATTCATCTCTATCTCCCAATCCCAACTTTATCCAATGTCGGGAAATCTTAACTTCACTGTTTTATTATTACCACCAGTTTAAACATTCTTATTTGGACAATCATCAATTCTTAACATCCTATCAATTCTTCAATCTGGAAGGGACTTAAATCTATGTCAAACCGGTACGCTAGTCAATCTTGATACCATATTACTTTTCCTTCATTCTCCATATTTAAAACATGATATCCCTTCTTTTAGGGCAATCATTCTCATAACATCTAGACTTTATAATTATAGCCTCTTGTTGTCCATTTCACATATTTCCCAATATCAGTCTCACTGTTTAGTAAATGAGGTCTTGATTGACTTGGGTAAACCATAATTAACTGTACTCCAACACGCTCAGATTTCTTAATCCACTGTTCTTTCTGAAGTAGAACTCCAGTTCCTAGTTAAAAGTTCATGGTAGTTCTATATATGTTGTTCCTCAAATTCCCTTTTTCTCCATGTTTCTTTCTCAACCATTTTATTTCAACTTCCTTCTATAACCACTTATTGAATCTATATAGTAGTTATTCCCAACACTAAGGATTCCATTGAATCCCCAACACTGTGACTTTATTCTCAATTCACTACTTTTGGGACAATCTCGACGATTCCTATAGACTTTGATTCATGATCCGACACACTCTTGTTTCAGGTCTAAACTTCAATTACATCTGAATTTCCAGATACTTAGGAACAGTTACGTAATTTAGGGAATAGTTATGGCTACAAAAATCTTTGTTCGATAAAGTTCATAGGAATTCTCGTTGAATCAACGACCTTATTAGGTCTCCACCAATTTCTCTTCAGAAATTTTCGATCATCCATTCTGAATATCACATCAATTCTTCAATCTAGAAGGGACTTAAATCTATGTCAACCGGTACACTAGTCAATCTTCATACCATATTACCTTTCCCTATTTTCCATATTTAAAACATGTCATCCCTTCTTTTAGGGCAATCATTATCATAACATCTAGACTTTACAATTATAGCTTCTTGCTTTCCATTTCACATATTTTCCCATGTCAGACTCACTATTTAGTAAGTGAGGCCTCGATTGGCTTGAGTGAACCATAATTAACAATACGTCAACCCGCTTATATTTGTTAATCCACTGTTCTTCCCGAAGTAGAACTCTGGTTCCTTGTTAAAAGTTCATGGTATTTCCATATACGTAGCCACTTCATTTTTCATATTCTGTCATAGTTAATTATTCCCAACACTGTGACTTTATTCATGATCCGACACACTCTTGTTTCAGGTCTAGAACTTTAATTACATCTGAATTTCCAGATACTTAGGAAACAGCCGCATAATACAAGGAATAACTATGGCTAAAGAATTCTTTGTTCAACAAAGTTCATAAGAATTCTTGCTGAATCAACGACCTTATTAGGTCTCGACCAAATACCTTTCAGAAATTTAGGATCATCACATTTGGATATCGTCAGGGGTTTGCAACTGCCACGTTCCAACACTAGTGTCGAGTACGATCTTTAGTATAATACTAAAAGGATCATTATATCATCCATTCTATGTACCCTCAATCGAACTGCTCTTATGGGTTTATATCTGGGTCACGGGACCTTTCCCCGAATCACCTATCTCAATCCAAACCGTTTTATCATCAATGACTACTCGGACCGCTCTCTAGTCCGAAATTCCACTATTAAAACAAGTAACTTCATACCAGCATTTATGCCATATCTCATTTATACTGGTTAATCCAACAACCACCTTTGCAATGTGGCGATCATCTCTATCCCAAGGCTTACTTTAATCCATCATCCTTAATATATTCAAAAATTATATCAAGTGTGTATCTCATCTCTTTGTTGCGACTCTACATTGTATGCATACCATACATCATTTAAATTAAGGCTTTACTTTTTACTCTCAGAGAATCCTCAACAGAATCCTCAATATTACTCATATATAGATGGCCATATTCTTTAAGCCATACTACTCCATTTTACCCTGAAACATCCCATTTACACGTCTTCTTATTTCTAAATTTTATTACACTAATGGGAACGTATTTTCCACAGAAAATTGAGCATGACCTATTCATATGTCGGACTATGCCCGGTGTAAAAACACCTCAATTATAATCCCAAAACATTCACAGTTCCCAAACATCAACATCTCATCAATCACTTATAACATAATGTATATCAAAAGGGGAAATAACTATGAGGCACTATCTATATATACCTACTCTCGAGTATCCACAAGTCAGCCAACAACAATATCAATGGTCAATATCTTGGACCATCAATCACATTCGCTCCATAACATTAATAAGAGTTTATTGAAATGCATGTCATCTCTTTGGCTTATTGCCAATACATGAAAGATTGGTGAAGATTTGACACGCCATCAATTTGAACATGGTCATCTTAACGATTGTGCCAAGAATGAAGTGGTTTTTCTTTTCTCAGTAATGCTCCCCTCAGTCCTGGGGTACTAGCATACTTAGTGCTACACTTATAGCACATCTGGGCTGTAATAACCCATATTTCTGACGTTTGGGATTATTAAGATTTTTGGATAAAATTTTTCATTTTATGAATGAATGATTTTATGGAATTATTTCTTCATAAGGTACATGAAATGTGAGACCGTGTTATTAATATACGGGACATTCAAAAATATGTGTATCGGTGGTACGGTGGCATACGCAATCAATATAGGACTTATAAGTATTTTTGGTCCAACAAAATAAATTGGAAGTCCGGATGGAAGTCGTGGCAGAATTTGAGAGATGGTGTAAGTGAAAAGTATTTATTCGGAGAATTGTTTCGTAAATTCTCGAAACAATTAAAGAGTATTAATTTAATGATTCTAAATTATATTAGAATCATAATATGAGATTTTAAGTTTTTAAAACTTAGGTGGAACGAAAGAAAAGAGTACGAGAACGAGAGATTAAAATGTTGGCGGGAAATTACGCAATTACCGCACAAATCGTATTAAATATTAAGCTTCCACCACACATGTCCGGAAAATAAGAAAAGGCAGCTGAGTTTTCCCCATTTTCTTCATGAAAACCGAAGTGAAGAGGAAGAAGATGGAGTGCTTGCTTGCTCATTTCTCCACCAATTCTTGCGCATAATAGCTTAAATCGAAGGTAGTAAATCCCTCTTGCTCTCCCTTGAATCTTATAAGCAACCATCCGCTAAATCTTTAGTTATGATCAATGGAAAATTCGAATGAACAGTAAAATTCGAAAATTGTGTTTTTGTTTTCTTCATTCTTGAGTTCCTATAGCTTGGTGGATGATTGTTATAGCATATATATGTTATGGGTAGTGAGAATCATCCATGTATGACCCTAGAAACGCATGTTTTGATTCAATGATTTCTAGGTTTTGATTTTTATGCTAAACTGATTTTTATGGCTTTATGTGGTAGTATGTGGATTGTTGATGTTGGTTGAGGAGTTTGGGATTGTTTGTTGGTTGATTTGGAGTAGAATAAAAATGGAAAACGATGAGTTTACAAACGGAACCATGTCAAATTTTTTTTAAAACCTTACTGCAGCAACTGTCCAGAAAATCTGGGAACATTCGGTCACTGTTCTTGGATTATGGTTGATATGGTTAGATAGTAGATAGTCTCTAGATCGTTTGAGCGCTAATTTTGCGTCATTCGGAGTTACGAGTCAAAAGTTATGAACGTTTTAGTAACGGTAGCGCAGAAAATGAAAATTCTGTTTTTGTCCAACTTTGAGGCTATGATTGGACTAGCTACGGAGCTTAATAAAATCCGAAACTTTTATGGGAGATTCTTTGACAGTCATATAAGGCCCCAGAGAAGAAATCATGTTAAATGGATTGATTTCCAATTTATTAAAAATAATAGAAAACAGGGTGTTTAAGTGAGATGAACATAAGAAGAGGTTGAACAACCGTTTTGGGGAACAATTTCGAGCAAGATAGAGGACTTGTCTAGAGTGGACCCAGTAACGAAAGTTGTTAAGGAACATCATGACTATACGTAGGTGCAAATAACTTGATTGAAAACTATTGAGAGGATAGTCTTACGAGTAGCTAAAGTCGGCCCGATGAGGTGAAATGTCGGAAAAAATAAAAGTTAATAATATGACAAAGTGCAAAGCGTAATGGCCGTAGTTGGACTCGATATAGGTTTGTGGATTAGTATCGAGATCCTAGCTTATCAAAATCATGAGATCTAATAATCGTGAAGCAAATGTTAGTACTTCATACAAAGTGGTTATGATTAGTAGAGTTAATTAGTTAACTCGAGTAGAGAGACTAACCAAAGTTCTTATATCTATTGATAAAACTTCTGGATTACAAGTGGGATCATGGATATGCATCATGGACACCAGACAAGATTTCTAACTCCCTTCTTTTATTCTATATAAGAATATTTTGATTCCTGTTAATGCAAGTTCTCCAAACTCTGATCTTATAACGTGTTTATTGGTTATAAGACTGTGGTGCTTGAAAATCATATTCAGTTATTGACTTGTATCGTTGATTAATTCGTTGTTCGCGCCTCTGAACTCTCAAAAGTTAGAGGACGCTTCCTGTCAGTTTTGCATAACTGACTTCCGTGTCAAGTACATCTCTTTGGTACTTGACAGACGACCGGGAGTAGTATATTATCGCTCGACTATTAGTCGATATTATTCAAGAATTCTCCCTGGAATATAAGTTTTAGGGATAATAAGTATTATGGGTTAGGGAATTAATCAAGTGATTAATATCCCTTTGACATTTTAAATAATATTTAGTTTATTAAATATTATTTAAAAAGGATATATATATAGTATTTAAAGGTGGATTAAATACTTTCAACTCATGTTGAGTTATTTAAATATTATGGGATTATTTTAAAGTATTTATCCTTGATTAAATACTTTCAATTCTTTTGGGATTATTTAAATATTATTTAATATTGATTAAATATTATTTAAATATATTGATTCATTTTAAAACTATTTAAATACTAAATAGTCTTGATTAAATCCTAATTAAATATTTTAATTATTTTAAAATATTTTCAGGGACTATTCTAGGTCTCGTATTTATTGATTAAATATTTATTGGATTTTTGAAAATATTCCGGAGTCATCTAAAAATTCTTAAAATATTATTTTCATTAAATAATAAATACTAAGCCATGACTCGAATATTTTGTACTTATTTTGAGTCGATAACTCCATGTTAGGGAACGAATATCCCACTTTAACATTCTTTTTATTTAAACCGGTGCCTGTAAGGACCATTATTTTACTCAAAAATATTATATTTTCGTGGGGTTTATTTTATCACCTACTAGCGACTCCCCGGTCGTGATCTTGATTTGAGCTATTCATTCTTTGACCAAGAGTCAACCCACACGTATAAAGAGATTACTTCCACCTCGTTTCGGGAGTTAATCTACTATCGAACATTGAAATCCTGCCGAGATTTGTTGTTGTTCTGGAAGGTTGTATTAAATTCCCTTCCACACCTTGATTCGAATATTTCCTGAAAAGCTTTATTGTTGTTCTGGAAGGTTGTATTAAATTCCCTTCTAGATTTGTTGATTGTACTCAAAGGGAACTGGAGATATAAAGTGTAAGAGGCTTGTGTGCGGCACAGTCCATCTAGCGTAAGAGGCCGAGTGACGTACGGTCCAGCATTTAAAGACCCATGTGTTGCCTAGGGTGATGACCGGTTTAGGATCATCCTTCTACTAGTAGTAAAGGTTACTTAACTATTGTACTATACGACTGATCATCGTGTACAATAGGCGTGGTCGATGCTCCAGTATCTTCTTTTCTTCCAATTGGAATTTGACATTAACACTGTAATGAAGGCCTAGGTGCTAAGTTACTGATAGTGTTAATGGGAACTGTTGAACTTTCATTGGTCCTACACTAAGGATAGTGTGAACGAAAATTGTTGAGCTTTTATTGATTTTTTTTGCAGTATCTTGAACTGCCTTCTTATTGATGCTCGGATAAATGGTACTCTATGGTTGATGCCATTGTGCTAAATTGTCGATTCTGTGGTTCCCAAATTTGTGAACTTAAATTGTGGTATCGCAGTAACTTGAACTGCATACTTATTTTGAATATCTTCTTGCATCGTTAACTCTGATTCATTTATTGTCGAAATATATTTCGCTAAACTTTCTGCTGGAAAAGTATTGCAAATTATCTACTGATATTGTTGGACATCGGGTTGGTATAATTATTCGTTGCCACCCTTTTCTTGGTGCAAGTTACAAAATATTCTAATATATATCTTGCTGAGCATTCTTTGGCTCATTCTTGTTTTGTTGTAAACTTTAAAACTTGCAGTAAGACTTGTCCATGGGATGCAAAGGGAAGGAGAGGCTCGAGCTTGAGTTAGTCAGGTTCAAGGCTTCTACAGGTGGTGTAAGCTAGATAGGATTTCAGTTTAGAATCCTAAGACTTGTTGTAAAATATGTAATGTAATAATAAATGTTGAAACAATGAGATCCTGAGTTTATTACAGTTAAATTATAATAACTGTTATTATTTTAAGTTCGTTTTCTGAGACTATGGCTCGAGTTGTGTATTTGGATTGGGGTCACCAGAATATGTTGTGATATAATTGTTAAGCAGGTGAGTAATTTATTGTTGGAATTGGATCGTGATGGCCCGGATCCCTGACCCCGGATCTGAGGGTGTCACAGAAGTGGTATCAGAGCTCTGAGTCATAGTACTTAGATACGAGAGAGTTAAGAGTTATATATATGTAAGATAGGAGTTCGTATTGGACTACCGGATGTAGTGCCAATGAATGAGATAGAACATTGACAAGTACCTTAAGTTAGTAATGTCAAGATCATGGAGAACCTTTTGGGGTTATAATTATATGCCAGATTCGAGGAATTGTTCCCAAATAAGCAGTGACCCGGTATTTGCAAGACTAACGAGAGGTATGATGGACCTAAGGATATTATTGATGTTTGTTTGAGTATGAGGAATACGAGGATTTTGTTGAGGATTCCCTGAGAATACAAAGTAAAGCATCAATCTAGATGATGTATGCTATGCATACAATGTAGGATCACAACAAAGAGTTAAGATACACACTTGAGGTAGTTTTTGAGTATATTAAGGATTTTGGATTAAAGTAAGTCCTCGGGATAGAGATGACTGCTACATTGCAGGTATGATGGTTAGGTTAACCAGTATAGATGAGCTATTGCATAAGTGCTTGTATGAAGCTCCTTTTTTCAAGAAGTGGAATTCTGGACTAAAGAGGGGTCTAAGTAGGCATTGATGACGAAATGGTTTGAGTGATATAGGAGGTTCAAGAAAAAGTCCCGTAACCCAAGTATGGATCTATAAGTACGAGTTGAATGAGACTACATATAGTGGATAGAATATTCATCATTTGGCAATAACTCGAAGAGGTAGAGTGCCTTTCAGCAAATCCTTGTTAATGTCACAGAACGAATGAGATTGATGGTCCAAGGTAGTAACCGTCAATAATGTTGTCGACTGACTTTGAGGATGCTCGAGAGTACAAATACATATATAATGACTCTAGCTATCGCCCTTTTTGATATACATTATGTTTTGGGTGACTGACTAGATGTTGATGTTTGAGGTCATTAGAGGACAAAGATTGTTTGGAATGTTGGGATTGTAATTAAGGTGTTTCTACACCGGGCATAGTTTGACTTACGAATAAGTCATGCCCAATTTTCTGTAAGAAATACATTCACTTAAGTTTAATAAACTTAGAGTTAAGAAGACGTGTAGATGAAATTTTTCGGGAGAAAATAGAGAAGTGTGGCTTAAAGGATATGGCCATCTATATATGAGTCAATATTGAGGATTGAGAGGGATAAATGCTATAATAAAAGGTATATACATGATGACGTAAGAGATATAAATGTCTAAAATGAGATAATATCGAGGCATAGTTGTAATGAGAAATTATGAGTCTCCCAATGGGGATTTATTTGGTTGAGTTTGATGTTGGGTTTTAATAACCAAATGCGTAGTCGGATTATGTCTGATTGAGTTATGAGACCAAGATAAATTATGTTTTTGTTCCGCTAGAACGTTATCGAGTCGGAGTACTGTGAATTAAAGGAGTTTGTCATACGTACAACAGTATTTATCTTGAGAAACTAAATGATGGATTGGGCGTGTTTGGTGTTCAGGGTTATATTTCAACATACAGAGAGTTATAATAGGACTAACGGTAGCGACCATAGAATGACCAAATTGTATAATATTACCCCGTTTCTCTACCTTTCCATATATAAGGTCATTATGTGCTGATCGAAAATTTCTGAAGAGAAATTGGTGGAGACCTAATAAGGTCGTTGATTCAACGAGAATTCCTATGAACTTTATCGAACAAAGATTTTTGTAGCCATAACTATTCCCTAAATTACGTAACTGTTCCTAAGTATCTGGAAATTAAGATGTAATTGAAGTTTAGACCTGAAACAAGAGTGTGTCGGATCATGAATGAAAGTCTATAGGAATCGTCGAGATTGTCCCAAAAGTAGTGAATTGAGAATAAAGTCACAGTGTTGGGGATTCAATGGAATCCTTAGTGTTGGGAATAACTACTATATAGATTCAATAAGTGGTTATAGAAGGAAGTTGAAATAAAATGGTTGAGAAAGAAACATGGAGAAAAAGGGAATTTGAGGAACAACATATATAGAACTACCATGAACTTTTAACTAGGAACTGGAGTTCTACTTCAGAAAGAACAGTGGATTAAGAAATCTGAGCGTGTTGGAGTACAGTTAATTATGGTTTACCCAAGTCAATCAAGACCTCATTTACTAAACAGTGAGACTGATATTGGGAAATATGTGAAATGGACAAGAGGCTATAATTATAAAGTCTAGATGTTATGAGAATGATTGCCCTAAAAGAAGGGATATCATGTTTTAAATATGGAGAATGAAGGAAAAGTAATATGGTATCAAGATTGACTAGCGTATCGGTTTGACATAGATTTAAGTCCCTTCCAGATTGAAGAATTGATAGGATGTTAAGAATTGATTATTGTCCAAATAAGAATGTTTAAAGTGGTGGTAATAATAAAACAGTGAAGTTAAGATTTCCCGACATTGGATAAAGTTGGGATTGGGAGATAGAGATGAATTGAGAAGGTTTAAATTAAGATTTGAGTAAAAAGTATATTACGCGTTGGATGCTAAGTTATGGGGCACCGGTAATGGATATGACAAAAGAACTATTCAATAAGGAGAGTAGTTAAAGAATTGGGGAAAAGTAACCCTTAGTGATATTTTGGGGTTACCATCATTAGAGATCACGTCGTTTATCATTGACCTAGTGTTATGAGCAACTTCAGCATTGGAGGCATCTTAGAAGATGGCACCTAGCAACATAAGAGGGTTAGTCACTCAGTTATAAGGACTATTGTATATAAAGGTATCATAAGATTGAAAGTGTTACTATGAGGTACACATGGTTTGTTTGTAAAGGAAACGGATAGCGGCATGAGACCGCGCATACATTGGGAAAATGGATTTAGTGAATTGATTAATTTAGCAATCAATATTGGATATCTATGATATGGATAGACCACTCGAAGAAATTAGTCTACTGGAGAAGATATATTGAGGATAGGTTATCGCCAACTACAGAATTACCTAGATAGTATGCCAAGGATGGCATTTAGCACGCGATAAGGACAGTATGAGTCTTTGATGAGGTAGGTTATATTAATGTATGCACCTGTACCTTCCAAGGATTGATTGGAATGTTAAGAAATAATTGGACAAGTTGTCGAAGTCTTAATAGTGGATATTTTGATCTGCCCAAAGATTACAGATGAAGATTCCGAAGGGAGAAATGTATATAGCCTTGGAAATATTAAGAGAAAACAGGTTGGATGACAAATCCCATAAGAATGAGTTTGGGCAAAATGAGTTTAAATTGGAAGACATATAGTAAGTGGCGAAGAAAGTTTAAGGAAAGTAGATGACAAATATGAGTAATTGTCCTAATGTGGTAAGTACCAGGTGATAAAAGGTGAATCTTGTAATTAATAATTACAAGTATTGTAAGGGATTGATTGTGTACGGATGCAACATAGTAGAAATAATTTTATATACGTCGGAGTAACGGGAGAAACATGAATTAAGATATCCTAATCTTGAATTGGGGGAAACAGCCGTAACGGTTGCACTTAACCTGTGGAAACATCACTTGAATGGGTAGAAGCGGAGAAAGTACAAAGACCATAAAAGTCTTAAGGATTTAATTCATTCGGAAAGAATAGAAATGAGAAATTTGGGAATTTTGTCAATAGGTTCCTAAATGAGTAGGGACCGTTGTATATTGAGTTCGTAATGCATTAAGGAATGAAAATTTCAAAATATATTTTCTCTCCCTTTCAAAATCATTTTCTTCTAAATGTTAACTATTTTTCATCCGATTGAGATGAACAATGCATATGGTGTGACTTCTTGTCTGTGTGACAAAAGTCTGGTGGGCAACCACTCGATTATGTATTATAAACCAGAAAGTACTAAAGACTGGCCATCTTGAGTACAAATATGGTTGTTCTCAGTCATATCTAAATTATTTTCTTCTTATTTATCATATACAAAAAAAATGAGTTTATTGATTTACAAACTACTCTGATCATTTGTTTTGATGATCTTCGTTGAAAAGATCTCTATTAAAATTATGTACAAGGTTATCTTTTATAGAAAGTTTGTACCTTGGATTTCAAAAAGGAGTGGTGGTAGTTACTTACTACGGTTAGAGCTTTTATACGACTATGGTTATCACTCATATATATAGTCATGCCACCTTACGAAGTTTAGTGCGAACGAAAGTATCGATTTACTTTGCATTAAGGACAAAATTGATGAATGATAGTTATCTGGACAAGAATCGGTTCGACAGACATATGATACAATTTGTAGTATTTGGAAGCGATTAATGATAACTCAAGAAGAACAACGTGAGTATGGTGATCAAGTCTGAAAAAGGGCAGAGAATATGAAGCGAGAGACTTCATATTGCTGAAAGCATTATCGTGGAAAGAAGTAACGAGATTTAGTAAGAAAGAGAACTTAAGCTCGAGGAGTATTGAATTGTTTAAGGTCTCGAAGTATATTAAGGTGTATATGAAGTGACGCTCTTTCCCAATTTTAAAGAATTGATCGTGCGTATCATACGTTAGTGCTAGGACATTATAGCGCAGATATTAGACGTGCGTTAGAATACGAAATTATAGATATCATCGACTGAATAGAGCAAATGGTGAAAAGTGAAGTAATAATGCTGAGAAGGTTGTACGAAACCAAGAAGGTTGGAGTCTCAACCTAGAAATTAGAAAGCGAGGTGTGAAAATAGTAACCTCGGTTGTTCTCGTATGAATTTCGAGGACGGAATCCTTTTAAGGAGGGGAGACTGTAATAACCCATATTTCTGACGTTTGGGATTATTAAGATTTTTGGATAAAATTTTTCATTTTATGAATGAATGATTTTATGGAATTATTTCTTCATAAGGTACTTGAAATGTGAGACCGTGTTATTAATATACGGGACATTCAAAAATATGCGTATCGGTGGTACGGTGGCATACACAATCAATGTAGGACTTATAAGTATTTTTGGTCCAACAAAATAAATTGGAAGTCCGGATGGAAGTCGTGGCAGACTTTGAGAGATGGTGTAAGTGAAAAGTATTTATTCGGAGAATTGTTTCGTAAATTCTCGAAACAATTAAAGAGTATTAATTTAATGATTCTAAATTATATTAGAATCATAATATGAGATTTTAAGTTTTTAAAACTTAGGTGGGACGAAAGAAAAGAGTACGAGAACGAGAGATTAAAATGTTGGCGGGAAATTACGCGATTACCACACAAACCGTATTAAATATTAAGCTTCCACCACACATGTCCGGAAAATAAGAAAAGGCAGCTTCGTTTTCCCCATTTTCTTCATGAAAACCGAAGTGAAGAGGAAGAGAAGGAGGAAGAAGATGGAGTGCTTGCTTGCTCATTTCTCCACCAATTCTTGCGCATAATAGCTTAAATCGAAGGTAGTAAATCCCTCTTGCTCTCCCTTGAATCTTATAAGCAACCATCCGCTAAATCTTTAGTTATGATCAATGGAAAATTCGAATGAATAGTAAAATTCGAAAATTGAGTTTTTGTTTTCTTGATTCTTGAGTTCCTATAGCTTGGTGGATGATTGTTATAGCATATATATGTTATGGGTAGTGAGAATCATCCATGTATGACCCTAGAAACGCATGTTTTGATTCAATGATTTCTAGGTTTTGATTTTTATGCTAAACTGATTTTTATGGTTTGATGTGGTAGTATGTGGATTGTTGATGTTGGTTGAGGAGTTTGGGATTGTTTGTTGGTTGATTTGGAGTAGAATAAAAATGGAAAATGATGAGTTTACAAACGGAACCATGTCAAATTTTTTTTAAAACCTTACTGCAGTAACTGTCCAGAAAATCTGGGAACATTCGGTAACTGCTCTTCGATTATGGTTGATATGGTTAGATAGTAGATAGTCTCTAGATCGTTTGAGCGCTAATTTTGCGTCATTCGGAATTACGAGTCAAAAGTTATGAACGTTTTAGTAACGGTAGCGCAGAAAATGGAAATTCTGTTTTTGTCCAACTTTGAGGCTATGATTGGACTAGCTACGGAGCTTAATAAAATCCGAAACTTTTATGGGAGATTCTTTGACAGTCATATAAGGCCTCAGAGAAGAAATCATGTCAAATGGATTGATTTCGAATTTATTAAAAATGATAGAAAACAGGGTGTTTAAGTGAGATGAACATAAGAAGAGGTTGAATAACCGTTTTGGGGAACGATTTCGAGCAAGATAGAGGACTTGTCTCGAGTCAACCCACTAACGAAAGTTGTTAAGGAACATCATGACTATACGTAGGTGCAAATAACTTGATTGAAAACTATTGAGAGGATAGTCTTACGAGTAGCTAAAGTAGGCCCGATGAGGTGAAATGTAGGGAAAAATAAAAGTTAATAATATGACAAAGTGCAAAGCGTAATGGCCGTAGTTTAACTCGATATAGGTTTGTGGATTAGTATCGAGGTCCTAGCTTATCAAAATCATGAGGTCTAATAATCGTGAAGCAAATGTTAGTACTTCATACAAAGTGGTTATGATTAGTAGAGTTAATTAGTTAACTCGAGTAGAGAGACTAACCAAAGTTCTTATATCTATTGATAGAACTTCTGGATTACAAGTGGGATCATGGATATGCATCATGGACACCAGGCAAGATTTCTAACTCCCTTCTTTTATTCTATATAAGAATATTTTGATTCTTGTTAATGCAAGTTCTCTAAACTCTGATCTTATAACGTGTTTATTGGTTATAAGACTGTGGTGCTTGAAAATCATATTCAGTTATTGACTTGTATCGTTGATTAATTCATTGTTCGCGCCTCTGGACTCTCAAAAGTTAGAGGACGCTTCCTGTCAGTTTTGCATAACTGACTTCCGTATCAAGTACATCTCATTGGTACTGGACAGACGACCGGGAGTAGTATATTATCGCTCGACTATTAGTCGATATTATCCAGGGATTCTCCCTGGAATATAAGTTTTGGGGATAATAAGTATTATGGGTTAGGGAATTAATCAAGTGATTAATATCCCTTTGACATTTTAAATAATATTTAGTTTATTAAATATTATTTAAAAAGGATATATATATAGTATTTAAAGGTGGATTAAATACTTTCAACTCATGTTGAGTTATTTAAATATTATTTAAGATTGATTAAATATTATTTAAATATTTTGGGATTATTTTAAAGTATTTATCCTTGATTAAATACTTTCAATTCTTTTGGGATTATTTAAATATTATTTAATATTGATTAAATATTATTTAAATATATTGATTCATTTTAAAACTATTTAAATACTAAATAGTCTTGATTAAATCCTAATTAAATATTTTAATTATTTTAAAATATTTTCAGGGACTATTCTAGGTCTCGTAGTTATTGATTAAATATTTATTGGATTTTTGAAAATATTCCGGAGTTATCTAAAAATTCTTAAAATATTATTTTCATTAAATAATAAATACTGAGCTATGACTCGAATATTTTGTACTTATTTTGAGTTGATAACTCCATGTTAGGGAACGAATATCTCACTTTAACATTCTTTTTATTTAAACTGGTGCATGTAAAGACCACTATTTTACTCAAAAATATTATATTTTCGTGGTGTTTATTTTATCACCTACTAGCGACTCCCCGGTCGTGATCTTGATTTGAGCTATTCATTCTTTGACCGAGAGTCAACCCACATGTATAAAGAGATTACTTCCACCTCGTTTCGGGAGTTAATCTACTATCGAACATTGAAATCCTGCCGAGATTTGTTGTTGTTCTGGAAGGTTGTATTAAATTCCCTTCCACACCTTGATTCGAATATTTCCTGAAAAGCTTTGTTGTTGTTCTGGAAGGTTTTATTAAATTCCCTTCCACACCTTGATTCGAATATTTCCTAAAAAGCTTTGTTGTTGTTCTGGAAGGTTGTATTAAATTCTCTTCTAGACTTGTTGATTGTACTCAAAGGGAACTGGAGATATAAAGTGTAAGAGGCTTGTGTGCGGCACAGTCCATCTAGCGTAAGAGGCCGAGTGACGCACGTCCAGCATTTAAAGGCCCATGTGTTGCCTAGGGTGATGACCGGTTTAGGATCATCCTTCTACTAGTAGTAAAGGTTACTTAACTATTGTACTATACGACTGATCATCTTGTACAATAGGCGTGGTGGATGCTCCAGTATCTTCTTTTCTTCCAATTGGAATTTGACATTAACACTGTAATGAAGGCCTAGGTGCTAAGTTACTGATAGTGTTAATGGGAACTATTGAACATTCATTGGTCCTACACTAAGGATACTGTTAATGGGAACTGTTGAACTTTCATTGGTCCTACACTAAGGATAGTGTTAATGGGAACTGTTGAACTTTCATTGGTCCTACACTAGCGATAGTGTGAACGAAAATTGTTGAGCTTTTATTGATTTTTTTTGCAGTATCTTGAACTGCCTTCTTATTGATGCTCGAATAAATGGTACTCTATGGTTGATGTCATTGTGCTAAATTGTCGATTCTGTGATTCCCAAATTTGTGAACTTAAATTGTGGTATCGCAGTAACTTGAACTGCATACTTATTTTAAATATCTTCTTACATCGTAAACTCTGATTCATTTATTGTCGAAATATATTTTTCTAAACTTTCTGCTGGAAAAGTATTGCAAATTATCTACTGATATTGTTGGACATCGGGTTGGTATAATTATTCGTTGCCACCCTTTTCTTGGTGCAAGTTACAAAATATTCTAATATATATCTTGCTGAGCATTCTTTGGCTCATTCTTGTTTTGTTGTAAACTTTAAAACTTGCAGTAAGACTTGTCCATGGGATGCAAAGGGAAGGAGAGGCTCGAGCTTGAGTTAGTCAGGTTCAAGGCTTCTACAGGTGGTGTAAGCTAGATAGGATTTCAGTTTAGAATCCTAAGACTTGTTGTAAAATATGTAATGTAATAATAAATGTTGAAACAATGAGATCCTGAGTTTATTACAGTTGAATTATAATAACTGTTATTATTTTAAGTTCGTTTTCTGAGACTATGGCTCGAGTTGTGTATTTGGATTGGGGTCACTAGAATATGTTGTGATATAATTGTTAAGCAGGTGAGTAATTTATTGTTGGAATTGGATCGTGATGGCCCGGATCCCTGACCCCGGATCTGGGGGTGTCACATGGCCTCTTTTATAAGTGCTCCTTAAATCTCAAGCTCTCATTCTTAATCATGAATCCTCTTACTCAGATGAGTCTCCTCAGCTAGTGCTCGACGTCTTTGTAAGGAAAGTTCTTATTATCTTTCCTAACTATCCTTATATGAGTATATTAGTCTCATAATATAAATCACTGCTACATCCGATAGCCCGAATATGAATTCGATAGGAGCTCGCTCTCTATTAATCTTATCCAAACATAACTCTTAACTCTCTCGTTCCTGAGTACTATAACCTAGAGCTCTGATACCATCTCTGTGACGCCCCCAGATCCGGGGTCAGGAATCCAGGTTGTCACTATCCAATTTCCACAATAATAACATTCATCTGCTTAAACAATTATAATAACTAAACATAAAAGCAGTGACCCCAAACCAAATACACAAATCGAGTTATAGTCTCAGGAAACGAACTTAAAATAGTAACAGTTATTACAAACCAATGTAACCTCAGGATCTCACACTACTAATATAACTTCCACATGATGTTAAATTAGAAGTAAACATTAATCCATGATCTATTATCGCATTACATATTTTTCAACAATTCTAGGATTCTAATATGAAATTCCATCTTTCTTGCACCATTTATCGAAGTCCTGAACCTGACTAGCTCAAGCTCGAATCTTCCTGTTCCTTAACATAATATTCGAGGTAGACAATTCGTAGTCATCTCTTTCTGCAAGATATAAGATTTACAAAAAGCAAGAATGAGCCAAAGAATGCTTAACAAGTTATTTATCAGAATATTTCAAGGAAAAGGTGATAGCCATAATTATCCCAACTGGATATTCAACAATAAAGTACGTAACTAGCAATCTGATTGAAGATGTATAGCTAGTTATATCTCGACAATAAATGACTCAAGGTTCACGATGCAAGAAGATATTCACAATAATAATACAGTTCACATTACTGCAATACAACAATTTAAGTTCATAATTTTTGAGACTGACAATATCAATCACTTAGCACAATGGCCTCAATCACTGAGTACCATTCGTTTGAGTATCAATAAGCAAGCAGTTCAATATACTGCGAAAAGAATGAATGGAAGTTCATCAATTCTCATTAACACTATCAGTAACTTAGCACCATGGCTTTCGTTATAGTGTAGGAACAGTCAAAATTCAACAATTCCCATTAACACTATCAGTAACTTAGCACATTGGCCTTCGTTATATTGTAGGACCAATGAAACTGATATATGCGAATAAAACAGTACTCAAAACAACCTACCAACTCAGAGTGGATTATATTCCCCGTTGACACTATCGGTAACACAACACCTACGCTTTCGTTACAGTGCAACGTCGAATTCCAATTGGAAGAAACGGGATTAATCTGGAGATGATCAGTCGCATTGTACAATCGACATCTCGTCATTTTCTCTACTAGTAGAAGGACAACCCCTTATCGGGACGTCACCCTAGGCAACTCACGGGC
The DNA here is from genome assembly GCA_028671895.1 of Oenanthe sinensis. Taxonomy (NCBI): domain Eukaryota; kingdom Viridiplantae; phylum Streptophyta; class Magnoliopsida; order Apiales; family Apiaceae; genus Oenanthe; species Oenanthe sinensis. The sequence continues at coordinate 26,141,557 of CM053799.1, read as the reverse complement.
CTTTAATTACGGTTGGGTCGTGCGTCCCCGACCTCTTACGCAACTTTTACTCCAGTCCCTGATGAATACTTAAACATTCATCAAACCTAGAAGGATTTCAATCAACTGTTAAGGAAGGGAATTTAATACAATCTCCCAGAACAACACAACAATCCATCACAGGATTTCAATCAACAAATAAGGAAGGGAATTTAATACAACCTTCCAGAATAACACAACAATCCATCACAGGATTTCAATCAACAGATAAGGAAGGGAATTTAATACAACCTTCCAGAATAACACAACAATCCATCACAGGATTTCAATCAACGGATAAGGAAGGGAATTTAATACAACCTTTCAGAATAACAAAACAATCCATCACAGGATTTCAATCAACGGATAAGGAAGGGAATTTAATACAACCTTCCAGAATAACACAACAATCCATCACAAAATTTCAATCAACAGATAAGGAAGGGAATTTAATACAACCTTCCAGAATAACACAACAATCCATCACAGGATTTCAATCAACAGATAAGGAAGGGAATTTAATACAACCTTCCAGAATAACACAACAATCCATCACAGAATTTCAATCAACGGATAAGGAAGGGAATTTAATACAACCTTTCAGAATAACACAACAATCCATCACAGGATTTCAATCAACGGATAAGGAAGGGAATTTAATACAACCTTCCAAAATAACACAATAATCCATCACAAAATTTCAATCAACAGGTAAGGAAGGGAATTTAATACAACCTTCCAGAATAACACAACAATCCATCACAGGATTTCAATCAACAGATAAGGAAGGGAATTTAATACAACCTTCCAGAATAACACAACAATCCATCACAGGATTTCAATCAACAGATAAGGAAGGGAATTTAATACAACCTTCCAGAATAACAACGACCTATTGTAAGATTTCAATATCTGACAATAGCTTGGCTCCCTAAACAAGGTGGGAGTACTCTCAGAACATCTGGGTTGACTCTCAGTCAACGAATTCAACAAGACCGAAACCCTTGAATCAAGAAGACTCAAGAACGTGACCGGGGAGCCGCTAATACTAGTTAAAATAGACTCCACAAAACGTTACAGTTTTGGAGTGAAACAATGGGCCTTAAAGGCACCAATACAACTGGGAGGAATATCGGAGCCGGACGTTACCTCCCGAACATGGAGTTATCGACTCATAATAAATACAAAATATCTGAGTCATCGCTCACTGTTTATTATTTAATGAAAAATAATATTTAAAAAATATTTAGACAACTCCAGAATGTTTTTAAAGAACAAATAAATATTTTATTAATATTTAAGAGGCCTAGAATAGTTCTCGAAAAATATTAAAAGGATTTAAAAAAATTAAAATATTTAATCCCAATATAATCAAGATTATTTAATATTTAAATAATCTTAAATGATTCAACATATTTAAATAATATTTAATCAACATTAAATAATATTTAAATAATTCCAAATACCCTGAAAGTATTTAATTAACCTTTAAACACTTTCTATATTCTTTAAATAATATTTAATAAATTAAATATTATTTAAAACATTGAACATCGACTAACCGTCGAGACACACTAGACTACTCCCGGTCGACCATCGAGCACCAAAAAGATGTACTCGACACCAGATTCAGTTATACAAAACTGAAAACAAACATCATCTAATTTTTTAAGAAGTTCAGAGGAGTCTCAGGGTTAGGTTGAAAAGATCTTACTCTATACACAAGAACAATCTTAAACAACCTACGCATGCTTATGTCATACATCAGAATAAAAGTGACAAAGCGTCGGATACTTGCATACTCTAACTTTTCGAGAAGTTCAGAGTATCAGATGAATCAAGTTATAAATGAACAAGACAGTTCAAGGTGAAATGCCGACGTGCATTTTCAACGAAAACAATAAGCTAAGTAGTTCCAAACACAGCAAAAATGTATAATCGAATAACTTAACATTAAGTCAAAGATTTCAAAAAATTTGGCATCACCATGAAATAATAATATTCTGATATGGAATAAAACGATAGAGTCAGAAACTTGCCTGGAGTCCAAGGAATGCCATTCCAACTTCTCCACGCTCCGGGTACTCTATAATCATATAAGAACCCACTCTTAGTTTACATACATATGTAGCAGGTTAATTGTAATTTATACAATTACTCTACATTTCGCCCGGTACTTCACCTCCTCGGGTCTACTTTAGCTACTCGTAAAACTATCTTCCCAATAGTTTTTAATCAAGTTCCTTGCACCTACGTATAGTCATGATGTTCCTTAACAACTTTCGTTACTTGGTCGACTCAAGACAAGTCCTCTATCTTGCTCAAAATCGTTCCCCAAAACGGTTGTTCAACCTTTTCTTATGTTCATCTCACTTAACACCCTGTTTTCTATCATTTTTAATAAATTGGAAATTAATCCATTTGACACGATTTCTTCTCCGGGGTCTTATATGACTGTCAAGGAATCTCCCATAAAAGTTTCAGATTTTATTAAGTTCCGTAGCTAGTCCAATCATAGCCTCAAATTTGGACAAAAACAGTATTTTCATTTCCTGCGCTACCGTTACTAAAACGTCCATAACTTTTGACTCGTAACTCCGAATGACGCAAAATTAGCGCTCAAACGATCTAGAGACTATCAAGTATCTAACCATATCAACCATAAGCCAAGAACAGTGACTGAATGTTCCCAGATTTTTCTGGACAGTGGCAGCAGATAGGTTCTAAAAAAAATTGGCATGGTTACGTTTGTAAACTCATCGTTTTCCATTTTTATTCTACTCCAAATCAACCAACAAACAATCCCAAACTCCTCAACCTACATCCACAATTCACATACTACCACCTCAAGCAAAAAATCAGCCAAGTATAAAAAAACAAAACCTAGAAATCAATTAATCAAAACATGCGTTTCTAGGGTCATACATGGATGATTCTCACTACCCATAACATATATATGCTATAACAATCATCCACCAAGCTATAGGAACTTAAGAATCAAGAAAACAAAAACTCAATTTTCGAATTTTACTGTTCATTCGAATTTTCTATTGATCATAACTAAAGATTTAGTGGATGGTTGCTTATAAGATTTAATGGAGAGCAAGAGGGGTTTATTACCTTCGATTTAAGCTATTATGCGCAAGAATTGGTGGAGAAATGAGTAAGTTCTTGATTTTTCTTTTTCCTTTCTCCATGCCATCAGCCGAAAGCTTGAAATGGGGGGGAGTTGACCGATTATTTTCTTTTGTGAGAAGTGTGTGGTGGAGCGATTGTTTTAAAAGGCTTGTGCGGTAGTCACGTAATTTTCCGATAACGTTTTAATGCCTTGTTATCGTACTCTTTTCTTTCGTCCCACCTAAGTTTTAAAAAAACTTAAAATCTCATATTATGGTTCTAATATAATTTAGAATCATTAAATTAATACTCTTTAATTGTTTCGAGAATTTACGAATCAATTCTCCGAATAAACACTAATCACTTACATCGTCTCTCAAACTCTGTTACGACTTCCATCCGGACTTCAAATTTATTTTTGTTAGACCAAAAATGATTATAAGTCCCATATTGATTGTGTATGCTACCGTAATACCGATACGCATATTTTCGAATATCCTGTATATTAATAATACGGTCTCACATTTCCCGTAACTTATGAAGAAAATTAATCTATAAAATCATTTCTCCAAAAATGAAAATTTTTTACCCAAAAATCTTAATAACCCCAAGCGTCAGAAATACGGGTTATTACACCTTAGTTGAGGAATCCTCCAATGGCCCATTTTGAATGGTTTGTCTTCCAAAGAAGGTTCTCGTTTGTCGTTGAACGGGAAAAATATAGTAACTTTTCTTCCAGAAGTAGCAAGTAGCAAGGGTAAGTGTTTGGCTTGTGGTTTCCTCACTTCTACTACGTTCTGTTGGTGTTTACACTTTATAATTGAGCATTTTAAGTGTTTCTCTCTTCCTCTCCCTATCTCTCACTCAAGTGTATCTCTCCCTCACTTTTACTTAAGTGTTTCTCTCTCTCACTTTCACTCTACACTTTAAATATAGCCTTCTGTACCGGCAAGTGAAATCCGTCAATTCATTCAAATTCTCATCACCTGATTCATCAATATGAACTGAATCACTATCAAGTGGAGAATTGCCTCGTAGAGGTGTTTTTGATATGTCATGCATAAGCACTGTCTCAGCACCAGACTCAATAGAAATTGCTAAATCACTGTCTAGTGGAGCCTCACCTCTTTGAGATGGGTTATCCCAAGATTTTAAAATCTTTTTGGGAATCCTGCCTTGTTCTATCAAGGAGTTGCCTCACACCTTCTCCGTAAACGGGAGGTGGACATTCCTTTTCAGGATATGGAAATGTTCCTTCCAGGAGGGGCGACGTAGTAGACAATGTAATGAAAGGCAAATTAGAGTTTATGTTTCCCTCGTAACCCAATGACGGGTATTTGTTAACATGCCTATACCTCTCACTGTGCACTTCTTGCAATGTGTTCCTAGAATTTATATGTTTAGGCTTACCATCAGCGTGAGTGCTGGTGGTGTGCTTGACTCATTACAAGTTGCTCTGGCTGACGAGCGAATTTCAATTGACTCATCCTGTTGAGAGAATGATTTCAGAGAGAGTTTTATTGCCTTTTCAGCTCTGCATCCTTTTGAGAAGATACAGATGAGCTTACAGATACCTCAGTTATATACTTCTTTACTTCGCTGGAGGTAGAGCTGTGGGTGCACTTCCGACTTCATCCTTATTTGCTGCAACAAGTGCAGTTTATCCCTTATCAACCTCTAACTAACATGTGTTCCTTATAACTCCAGGGGTTAATATATGGAAGTGGATGAATCAGTGTTTGGTATTAAGGCCTGTGTAAGAGATTGATGGGTTTTCAACTTCCTGGCCAGCTTCTGTAGCCACTGTGGGCTAAACGGATAAAATCATTTAAAGAAGATAAGAAAAATAATCACTTTAACATTCCAAAATATATTTTTCATCCCAAGGAGAAAGAAAAATAAATGAGGGAATGGTAATTGATTGCATTAAAGCACTTTTAATAAAAGAGTTTTGTCGGTTCTAAAGATTTATCATTAAAGAGCGTGACACCAATATAAATTTTATTTAAGATACTTATCCCATAATAAAACGCGGGAGTATCAAAGAAAAAGTCTATCCCTTATGAATTTCTTATAAGGCAAACTTCCCATAATAAAACGCGAGAATTTATACCAAAGAAGAAATTCAACTCTCTTACCAAATATTATCTCAATAAAATGACTCTTTTCCATTAAACCTAAGCACTGTATGTTTTGAAAACAGTTTTGCAAAACATCCTTATCCGATAGAGGACTATGATTTTCTGACTCATAATGCAATTATGATTTACATCATTTTCGTCTACCTGATAGAATCCCCGACTTTAAATAAAAACATGACAATTGGGGTTGGATGAATGCTTAACAATACAGTACTAGGCCTTCAAAGCAACAATCACTGTTTTGGTACTGTGAATCAATGTGAAACATACATTGAACCAAGTATTTAAAAACAAATCATTTTACAAGTGATTGATACCTCGAAGTTAAAACAATTTTTTTAAATAAAATAGCAGTCACAAAGTTTCTACTACTTTACAAAGAAAATTTTAGAGAGAAAAAAGCTTTTAAAGATAAAACATTTAAAACAAGCTTTTAGGAGAGGATAAACTATTCCGAGATAACAGAAAGATTATCCTTAAGAAAAGTTTTTCAAAAGACAAGTTTTGAAAAAGAATTCTTAAGTTTTCTTAACTAAAACTGATAGACAAATGAATGTATCTTTGCATAATACATTTTGAAAAAGAAATAGACAAAAATTTCTTTTAAATACATTCAGGATCGTAAACCAGTCAAAGAAAGAAAACTAAATATATTAATGCCAACGGCTTTTTCAAAAACATATATTTACTTATAATAAAGACTAAGCAAATCCATTAGTATCAATATATCACAATTATTTTGTAATAAAATATTTTCCAAGTGGCACAAGTAGAAGGGGGGGATGAATACTTGTGTTCCTTTTCTGCCTGATTAAAACCAACTCAATCTGAATTAACAGATATAAATTAAGAACAAAGATCACACACAGAGATATCAAAGAATATTGTTTTTATTATTGATGTATGAATAAAAACTCTCCTAGGATGTACACAAATCCTAGCAGCTTCTTCTGTGTTTATCACAGCAACTCTCTCTATCTCTATGCTCTCACAAATTATCACTCAGACAATTGTTCTTCTCGACCCACACTTTTACAATTAGGTTACAGAGAGTTTATATAGAGAGCTACCTATCAACTAATAACAGAAAGTAAAATTACAATCATAATTATAGGAATAGAAATCCTAATTATTAGTTGACAGCTTCCTTCTGAAATCTTCTTTCCTTTCCAAAGCGTATCTGCAATATATTTGTTTTGATCTTCAAAGACTTTCCATTCATGTGATCATCTTTCCAAATATAACTTTAACTGTATAGATTATGATCACCTTGTAAATTCTGGCTTCACTAAACTCTGAAGATAAACTCAAATAGCAAACCGTTCCTGACAGCAACTTTCATGACAGTAACTTCTATGACAGTAAGTTTTCTGACAGTAAACTGCTTGACAGCAGGTTGCATGACAGTAGCATGCACGACAGTACTTTTGCGCGTATGCATGACAGTATCTTTGGCGGGTAGCTTTGCTTGATAGTAGCTTTGCATGCATGACAATATCTTTGCAGACTATCAATTGATATATATCTGTTGATGACTTCTCGATTGATATATCAGTTGATGAGGAAATATCCGTTGATGAGGAAATATCCGTTGATAAAGAAATATCAGTTGATGAAGAAATATCCGTTGATGAGGAAATATCTGTTGATGAAGAAATATCAGTTGATGAAGAAATATCCATTGATGACTTTATCCATTGATGACTTATTGCAGACAGATTATGCTAAATCATGTTCTAGTATTTTGTACATCATCAAATGACAATATTCCTAACAATCTCCCCCTATTTATGCTTTATAAACAATGAAGCATAAATCAAGATTTGATGATGTCAAAACTAAAAAGTGAAACAATTAATCTAGAACAGTATAACAGAATCATAAGGCAAAAAAAAATTATTTCTTATCACCATATCTGTCAAGGATAGATATCACCATCTCTGTCAACCTTTTAACTCCTTTTTTCATATACATAATATTTTTCCTGGAAAAATCACTCACCTTTCTTCTTCCCTTTTCTTGATCTCCCCCTATTTATGCATATCTTTCTTCTCCCCTTTTCTTCTCCCCCTTTTTGACATCATCACCACCTGTGACAGCCAAAAGAATCCGTGGAAAAGCTACATTTTTTGATAATTGAAGGAAAGGAATTCTGTCATATAGAAATGAATTTGTCATCCATCCCCTGCTCCAACTCATTGGACCAACTCTGTGGAAATTCTTGATACCAATAAGTAAAGCTAGGTTCAGGATACCCTAATCTCTCATTCTCACAGTGGGGTTGGGCACCCACTCTCTCATTTTCACTCAGGCTCTCTACAGCCTTATCTACCTCTCCTTTTGCCTGGACCAGTGCCAACCTCTCAATTTTTTTTTCACTCAATATGGAGTATGCACTCAAAAGTCCTACAGAAGAGGGGTTGAGAGAATAATTATGTGCTACAATACCTGAACCACCTTGATGGAGGGGTACCCCTTCAAAAATCTGAAGGCTAGGGGTGTCCATCAAGGGGTGAGCATCAACAGATTCTGAACCCATACAAGCATCTTCTTTCTTTGCAGAGTCTGTTGGCTCCAGTATTCCAGTCTCAGGGTCTACTCTAGACTCTGACTGCTTCAGTATGACTTCATTAGAAGCCAGAGTCTGAGTGTCACCATCTTTGACTGTTGTTGCATGAGACTCCCCCTCAAGGTGGATAGACTTTGATAGAATAGATTTGGAAATTTCTTCATGAGCATCAATCAGAGTCTGTCCTCCCATATCATTGGGGTTCTCATCAGCATTTTGGTGAGTTGTCAAGGAGGGCCTAACAGCATACTCCCCTGCCTCACTATCACCTTACCTCTGACTAGGTGGTTCTTGTGTGGATGAGGCAGACTGAGCATCTTTCTCACTAGTCACCACTGGTGCACTAGTCCCATCCTCCAACTTCCTTGCATCACCTGCTACCTCCTGTGGTTCTACCATGGTTAATGCATCCAAGTGTTCATTTAGAAAAGTCCTTGCATGGATGGCATTGTCTACATTGTGAACAAGAAAATCAACCACCTTCCCTGGAAGAGGCTGAATAGTAGAAATCCAATCAGTAGCTGTCCTGTAGGTAATTCATGTATCCCAAATTGCTTCATAGTCAAAAACTGGTTGCTCAATCTCAGTATCTAACTCAGCAACAGACTCTGATTTCCTCCTCATGTGGACCTTAAGCCTGTTAGGCTTCTTTGAAATTTGTTGTTCAGAGTCTGGCACACCAAGTGCTTTGAGAACTTCATTTGTTCTGCCTTCTATGAGTCCAACTGCTTTAACTTGTAATGAAGAGTTGAAGATGTAGCTTTTAGAGATATGTGACCACAGCTTGTGTAGATACTTGAAGCTCCATCTCCATTTTCTTCCTTAGGGCTTCATAGGTTGTGAGAAGATTCAATACTATATAATTTGCTATCAATTGATAATCTGTTGTTAAGCATACCAATTGATATTCTTCTTCGATTGATCTTGATATCCATCCATTAATAATAGTTGTTGACTTATCGATTGATAGATGTTATCAATCGATGGTACTTCATAACAGTACCTCATCACTTGGAGTAATGATTTCATCAAAAAGACTTGAGGCTGCTTCCAATGGCATTTCTTCCCAAAATATGTCATGATCAGAGTCTAAAGGCAGGCTAGACTCTGACTCAATATTAGACTCTGATTCAGGTGTTTTCTTGCTTTCAGAGTCTGCCTCTACAGGAGCCTTGAGAGTTGTTGTGTCCTGCAAAACAGGGTTAGTAATAGTAATAGGCTTGTGTGTGTGTGCAGAATAAGCCTTCCACAACCTCTTGTTTTGCTTTGCAAAAGATTTCTCAAGAGACTCAAATTGAGGTTTTTGAGGTGCTTCCCTAGGTTTTTCAGAGTCTGTAGACTTTTGAGAGTCTACAACTTATGGCTTGAAAGTTAGATTCAGGTGCATCATGACTTTCCTTTTAAAAAAAATCCTTCAATAACCTGTCTCTCTAAAGGGTTGAGCTCCTCTTCACTTTGCTCATCTACAAGCCTATTTTGTACCAATCTCCTTCTTTTTGCAACTGATGCCTTTTGAGAGACACCAGAGGTTGCTTTTCTAGATAGTGGTTTCTTAGATTGTGTAGTGGAAGGGGATTTGGCTACTTGGGCAGGTGTAGGGGGGATTCTCCAATACTTGTTCCTGCACCATTTCACCTGAAAGATTGAAGCATTGTAGATAGAAGGTTTGTAGGTGGAGAGTTTTACCTTCATTACCTAAGGATATGTCATGGCAGGTAGACTCTTCTTCTTGTCATCAATTCTCTTAATATCAGAGAATATTCTTCTTTGTTGTTTGTATGCCTGCGTACAGCAATCATCAGAGTTTGCAGACTCATCAGAGTTTAGAGACTCATCAGAGTTTAGAAACTCATCAGAGTTTAGAAGTTAGACTCCGTCAAGATAAAGTACTTCAAGAATTTTGCATTAACAAATTATAGTTTGACACATCAAGAACTATAATTGAAGTACATACCTTGCTTCTTGTAATCACTGATTACTTACATGTTTAACATACTTAGTTCAACTACCAGTCTCAGAAAGGTAGACTCATCAAGTGGTTTTGTCAAAATGTATGCAATCTGTCTATCAGTTGGAACATAGTGAAGTGTCACAGTACCATTTTCAACATGTTCTCTAATAAAGTGATACCTGACATCAATGTGCTTTGTTCTGGAATGTTGGACTGGATTCTCTACAATTTTAATAGCACTAGTATTATCACAATACATAGGAATATTTGAGAATGTTAGTCCATAATCTAGTAACTGATTTCTCATCCACAGAATTTGAGCACAGCAACTTCCAGCTGCAATGTATTCAGCCTCAGCTGTTGTGGTTGATACAGTCTGTTGTTTCTTGCTAAACCAAGAAATTAACCTGTTGCCAAGAAATTGACATTGTCCTGTTGTGCTTTTCCTGTCTACTTTGCATCCTGCATAGTCAGAATCTGAATAACCAATTAGTGAAAAATCTGACTCTCTAGGATACCAAAGTCCAAGAGTTTGAGCCCCCTTGAGATATCTAAAAATTCTTTTCACAGCTATTAAATGTGATTCTCTAGGGTCTGCTTGAAATCTAGCACACAGACAAGTTGCAAACATTATATCTGGTCTACTAGTAGTTAAATATAGCAATGAGCCAATCATACCTCTGTAGCTAGTGTTGTTAACTTTCTTACCCTTTGGGCCAGAGTCTAGCTTAGTGGCTGTTGACATGGGAGTTTTAGCAGTTGCAGAGTCTTGCATATCAAACTTTTTCAATAGTTCTTTCACATACTTTAATTGATTGATGAAAATTCCATCCACATTCTGCTTGACTTGTAGACCCAAAAAGAAGTTCAATTCTCCCATCATGCTCATTTAATATTTTGACTGCATTAATTTGCTAAACTTTTCATAGAGTTTGTCATTAGTAGAACCAAATATAATATCATCAACATAAATTTGGACAAGCAAAATATCATCTTTATATTTTCTAATAAAGAGAGTTTTGTCAATGGTACCTCTTATGAATCCATTTTCAAGAAGAAATTTTGAAAGAGTTTCATACCATGCTCTTGGTGCTTGCTTCAATCCATATAGTGCCTTGTCTAATCTGTAAACATGATCAGGAAACTTTGGATCAACAAATCCTGGTGGTTGCTCCACATAGACTTCTTCTTCCAATTCTCCATTTAAGAAGGCACTTTTCACATCCATCTGATACACCTTGAATTTTGAATTTGCTGCAAAGGCAAGAAACATTTTGATAGCTTCTAATCTTGCTACTGGTGCAAAAGTTTCATCATAGTCAATTCCTTCTTCCTGAGAGTATCCTTTTGCAACTAGCCTTGCTTTGTTCCTTACTACAGTGCCATTCTCATCAAGTTTGTTTCTGTACACCCATTTTGCACCAACAACTGATCTATTTTTAGGTCTTGGTACAAGTTCCCATACTTTATTTCTCTCAAATTCATTTAATTCTTCTTGCATTGTAATAATCCAATCAGGGTCTTGCAAGGCTTCCTCAATTTTCTTAGGTTCATTCTTTGAGAGAAAACAGCTATAAAGACATTCATTTTGAGTGGCTGCTCTGGTTTGTACACCACTTTCAGGGTCACCAATTATTAAATCAGGAGTGTGATCCCTTGTCCATTTTCTAGCTGGTGGAAGATTGGTTCATGAACTTGAAGCTCCCCCTAAATCATTGGCATCTTCTGTATTTGAGTGAAATTCAAATGAAGAGGCTCCCCCTAAATTGCTTGACTCTGACAAGGAATTAGAGTTGCCTGATCTAAACCCTGATGAGTCAGACTCTGAAGAACTTGGTTCTGTCTGTCTAGACTCTGTCTGGGTAGACTCTGAGTTGTTAGACTCTGTATTTATTGGAGTTGAATTTTTTGGCTCCCCCTCAGAGTGTGCAGGTTCCTGTGTTGTTTCAGGAGTTATTTGAGGGTCTTCATCCTCATCATTTTCAGCTAACTCAGAACCTTTGAGATTTTCAAATTCCAGTGTAGTAGACTCTGGCTCATCCAGCAATCCTGTAAACTTTTTATCATCAAAAGCAACATGAATAGATTCCATAACAATTCTGGTTCTGAGATTAAACACTCTGAATGCCTTTGTGTTTGATGCATATCCAAGAAAGATTGATTCATCAGCCTTGGCTTCAAATTTGCTTAATTTTTCAGGATGTACTTTCAGTACAAAGCACTTGCATCCAAATATGTGAAAGTGTTTCACACTTGGTTTCTTGTCCTTTACCATCTCATAGGGAGTCTTTTCATGCATATTAATTAAAGTACAGTTTTGAGTGAAACATGTTGTGTTGACTACCTCAGCCCAAAAATATACTGGTAGCTTAGACTCTGCCAACATTGTTCTGGCAGCTTCTATGAGTGTTCTGTTCTTTCTCTCCACAACTCCATTTTGTTGAGGTGTTCCTGGTGTAGAAAATTGTTGAGTAATTCCCTTTGATGCACAGTAATCCTCCATGATTGAATTCTTGAATTCAGTTCCATTGTCACTCCTTAGAACTCTAACTGCTTTCTTTGATTTTGTTTCCAGAAGAGTGATTAGATCTATTATGTGTTGTGGAGCTTCATCCTTTGAATGTAGAAAGAAAACCCATGTGAACCTTGTAAAATCATCTACAATAACAAGAGTATATTTCTTTTTATTAATTGACATCACATTTACTAGCCCAAATAAATCAAGATGCAATAAATAAAAGGGTTCAGAAATAGTGTTAATTGTTTTGATCTTGAAGGATGATTTCATTTGCTTTCCAAGTTGACAAGCTTCACAGAGACCATCTTGCACAAAATCAACCTGTGGTAATCCTCTCACAAGATTCTGTTTAACCAACTTGTTGAGTGTTTTGAAGTTGATGTGAGACAGTTTCTTGTGCCATTTCCAGCTTTCTTCTGTTGAGGCCTTGCTATATAGACATGTGACTTTACTGTGCATGCAATCCTCCAAGTTGGCTTCATAAATGTTACCATGTCTGAGTCCTTTGAAAATCAAGTTGCATGTTTCTTTGTGAGTTACAAGACACTCCTTGTTGTCAAAACCAGTATGGTAACCTTTATCTCCAAGTTGACTTATGCTTATTAAATTGTGTTTTAAGCCATCAACTAGAGCTACTTCTTCAATGATGACATTCCCAAGTACAATTTTGCCATATCCCAGTGTTTGTCCTTTGTTGCCATCTCCAAAGGATACTTCTGGGCCAGCCATCTCCACAAAGTCTGTAAGCAGGGATTTCTTTCCAGTCATGTGTCCTGAGCATCCACTGTCCAGGATTAGGGTTACTTTCTTTACCCTGGTTCCCTGCATACATAAGACAATTAGTTAGATGTTTTGGGCACCCAAACAGTTTTGGATCCCTTCTTACTAACTTTAGGTGAAACAGGTTTAGCAATTTTTTCTTTAAATTTACTTGTTTCTTTTGTTGCCTTAGACTCTGGTGGAGTCTTAACAGTGTCATACCAACTCTTATCAATAGAAGATTTTAGCTCATAAAAATTGTAATACAAGTCATGATAGTCCCTACACATATAAATAGAGTGAAATATGCTACCACAGTGATAACAAAGCTTCTGTGGAATATAGTGACTTTTCAGAGTCTGAGAAGGACTAGACTCTGATTTCTTCTCAATTTTGGTTTTACAGTCTAGAACTAAATGGTTGTGGTTGCCACATCTATAACACTTCTTTCTAGGAGCATTGGGATCCTTTTGATAATTATTAGCCTTGTTCATGCCTTCTTTACCATTCCTATTTCTCCTAGTCTTTGTAGACTTTGACAAGTTCTCTAGCCTTTCCTTTAACTTGGACTTAGACATGTACCCAATGTTAATGTTTTTCTTAGACTTATTTGCTCTTGTTTCATCTGTCTTTTTGTCAACAACAGGGGTACTATTGACAGATGAGTTTGTGGTTTCAGTCTTTTCTTTAGGGGTCACAAACTTAAGAGGAACAAAGGTACTTTTGTCTTTAGTCTTATTAACTTGGCTAGCTTCTACATTGTTATCATTCTCAACCATAGGTCTTTTGCCTTGACTCTTATCATAGCCTAGACCAGCAGTTTGACACACATTTTGATTATTGAGAATTTCCTGAACTTTTCTACCAGAGTTTGTCCAGACTTTAAACTTAAGTCTTTCTTCCTCTAGTTCTTTCTTAACATCGTCCTAGGCTTTCAAGATCTCAGTGTAATTATGACTGTATTTCTCAGAATCCTTTTTGTATTGTTCCATTAGTATTAACTCAGACTCTAAATAATCATTCCTGTTTGTCAAGGTTAAATTTTCTTTTCTTAATCTTTCACTTTCACTAGTGAGAGATCTGTAGTTTGCCATTATTTTATTAACCTCACTTTGCACAGTTTCTATACCATCAGAGTCTAAATTAAGTAAAGATTCAGGAGTAAAGATTGATACCTGAGTTTTAGGAGATGAGGATTCTTTGGGAGATTTTGATTTTATTGGGGAGGATGCCATCAATGCTAAATTTTCATAATCAATTTCATCCTCTGAACTTGAATCTGCCCAATCCTTTCCTGTTGATAGAAGTGCTTTCCCTTTCCCTTGACTTTTTAACTTTCTGCATTCACTAGCAAAGTGCCCCAATATTCCACAGTTGAAACATTTGACCTTTGATTTGTCAAGTTTGTTTATAGTGCTCTTGCTCTTCTCAACTTTCTCATCTTCCTTCTTGAATGATGGCCTCTTGCTAAATTTACCAGTTCTTTTGTTAAATTTCATTCTTTTGAAATTTTTAGCAAACATAGCCATCATTTGACTTAGATCAATCTCTTCATCAGAATCAAAGTCTGTGTCAGTAGACTATGACTCCTCAACAACTTTACCCTTCTTCCTTGAATCCTTGATTCTAGCTTCTTTGGGTTGTTCCAGTTGTTCTTTATCAGACTCTATTGAGAGTGCCACAGATTTTGTCTTCTCAGATTTCTTATTCTTCCTCTGTTGCATCTCTAAATCATATGTCTTGAGTCTTCCATACAATTCTTCTAGAGTTATGTCATCCAAATCTCTAGCTTCCCTTATGGTTGTAGTCTTATTATCCCACTCTTCAGGAAGTGCTATCAGAAACTTGGTGTTTGTATCTTCAGAATCATAAACCTTACCAAGCATAGCCATCTCATTCAAGAGTTTTGTAAACCTATCATACATCTCAGTGATAGATTCTCCAGATTTTGCTTCAAAATACTCATACTCTTGAATTAGCAAAGACCTAGCATTCTTCTTGACATCTTTAGTTCCATGACAGTGCACTTCAAGTTTTGTCCACATCTCCTTAGCAGTTGTGCATGATATAACACGGTTGGTAAGAACAGAATCCAAACTGTTAAAGAGAATGTTTTTGACTTTTGCCTCCTTAAGGACATTCTCCTTGTCCTCTTTTGTCCATTCAGCCTTTGGTCTTTCAATGAAGTGTTCTTCAGTTACTTTACCTTCTTCATTGATTTGAGGCACAAGCTTTAAGGGCACATAGGGTCCTTCATGAATCTTGTCAAGATAGTCAGGGTCTGTTGCTTCCAGATGGTGCAACATCTTAACCTTCCATTGGGTGAATTTGTTTCTCTTAAGCATAGGAATCTTAGAATTGCCATCTTTGTTTCAAGACATCTTTGATCGATTTTAAACTTTAGGCTCTGATACCAATTGTTTATCCAGTTGCACAAGTAGAAGGGGGGGTTGAATACTTGTGTTCCTTTTCTGCCTGATTAAAACCAACTCAATCTGAATTAACAGATATAAATTAAGAACAAAGATCACACACAGAGATATCAAAGAATATTGTTTTTATTATTGATGTATGAATAAAAACTCTCCTAGGATGTACACATATCCTAGCAGCTTCTTCTGTGTTTATCACAGCAACTCTCTCTATCTCTATGCTCTCATAAATTATCACTCAGACAATTGTTCTTCTCGACCCACACTTTTACAATTAGGTTACATAGAGTTTATATAGAGAGCTACCTATCAACTAATAACAGAAAGTAAAATTACAATCAGAATTATAGGAATAAAATTCCTAATTATTAGTTGACAGCTTCCTTCTGAAATCTTCTTTCCTTTCCATAGCGTATCTGCAATATATTTGTTTTGATCTTCAAAGACTTTCCATTCCTGTGATCATCTTTCCAAATATAACTTTAACTGTATAGATTATGATCACCTTGTAAATTCTGGCTTCACTAAACTCTGAAGATAAACTCAAATAGCAAATCGTTCCTGACAGCAACTTTCATGACAATAACTTCTATGACAGTAAGTTTTCTGACAGTAAACTGCTTGACAGTAGGTTGCATGACAGTAGCATGCACGACAGTAACTTTTGCGCGTATGGATGACAGTATCTTTGGCGGGTAGCTTTGCTTGACAGTAGCTTTGCATGCATGACAGTATCTTTGCAGACTATCAATTGATATATATCTGTTGATGACTTCTCGATTGATATATCAGTTGATGAGGAAATATCCGTTGATGAGGAAATATCCGTTGATAAAGAAATATCAGTTGATGAAGAAATATCCGTTGATGAAGAAATATCAGTTGATGAAGAAATATCCGTTGATGACTTTATCCATTGATGACTTATTGCAGACAGATTATGCTAAATCCTGTTCTAGTATTTTGTACATCATCAAATGACAATATTCCTAACATAAAATATTATTCAATTATCACAAAGTAATAAAAGATAATAATTATATTACAAATAATTATGCTTCTTATTTATTTTTATTTACTTAAATCATGGAACCAATATATATCACTGAATTGTTATATATCATCATGATTTAAATAAATCAAAATAAATTAAATACTTATGCTATACTAAGCAATTGTCAATCACATGCATATATATAAACTGAACATGACAATCATTCAGTAGAAGAATAAGCATTTTAATATATTTTTATTATTAGTGATTTTAAATAAACATTAAGTTGTATTATCACTAATATTCAAAATATCACAGTTAATTGCAAGGAAATATTAACAAAATATCATTTCGAGATATTTATCAATAATTTCAAAATGCAAGAAACTATGCTTATGATATTTTATCAAATCAAAATTATGAAACTAATAAACATTGAATTGCTTCAATCCATAATTTTAATAAGATAAAATAAATTCGCTAAATACTAAAAGATTCATTAAGTTGAATATTAGCATCTAACTTCTTACGCCATATCTAATAATTGTCACTGAAGCACATTGTAAGCGTGCTCATAACAATTACTAATGATATAATTAAGCTCGAGGAAATAGTTGACAAGAAATTCACAAGTCCTTTACATAGGAAAAAAGTAATACTTTTGATTCTTATTACAACTCCTCGCAATCAACTCAATTTTAGAAATATTTTCTAAGTATATAAAATATTGAGAATTTTATACACCTAACTTTAGAAAATACTTCGTCTTCCAATATTAGTGAGTTTTAAAATATGCATTAATCATTTAGAACAGAAATTCTAAATATCATCACTAATATCAAAAGTATCACAATTATTTGTAATAAAATATTTAAGAATATCAAAGTAAAATATCAGAGCAATTAAGTAAGATATCTTGACTAATACTCATTAAATATTTAACACATACAAATAATTATGCTTCTTACTTATGCTAAGTAATTTAACTACCACCTATGCATATAACAATGTAAGCATGATAATTAAACTAATAGCAAAAAGTATGAGGATCTGAATTTAAAATAAATTCACAAGTCCTTTACATAGGGAAAAAGTAATACTTGTGAACTCATTTGAGAATTCTTTGCATATGGGATTTTCCACAAATATGCATATAAATAATATCCCAAATTTATTAACCAACTTAGATAAAATAAATTCATCAAGTTATTTAGCAAAATCTGCATGTTATTCGACTAAGGACACCTCAAAAGAAATGATACCTGGTATCCATGCGCTTGTTCCTTAAGTGATGTGAAGAGATCAACAGTGTTGCTGGAAATTGACAGCTTCTAGGAATGACTTCCCTGTCTTTCGAACAACCTGCATTATCTATATCTATATAGCCAATTAGGTTAAACCTATTATCTTCAGGGTCCCAAATTCCAAGAATTGGTGATCCCCTAAGATATCTAACAATTCATAACTTAGCTATAAGATAAGATTCTCTAGATTCCACTTGGAAACTTGCACATAGGCATATCGAGAATTAAGGTATACTTGCACATATATGTCATTGTGTGTGCCTTACATTTCTAGAGAGATATATGTGTAACAACTCTAATGTAAAATCATTTTTAAGAAATTAACAGTTAGAGTGTCATACCATGTCCTTGACGTTTTGCTTGAATCCTTACCTCCGTCATAGAAAAGCTTGTGAAGAGAATGATATAAAAATTCCAATGGATCTCCAACATCAAAGTACAGGAAATGTTGTACATCAACTTCAACTTCTAGCTCATCATTCAGGAGTGCACTTGTTCACATTCATCTGATAGATCTTCATGCTTGAATGCTCCACATGTGCTAGGGATATCCTGTTATTAGGTCCTCATCTTGTTTGATCCTAATTGTTGGATCCCAACGGATTAAGTCTCGTCACTGGTGCTTACTTCTTGATCTTGAAAGTCTCGAAGATTCTGTTTCCGTCATCGTCGATACCTTCTGCCTGATAGTAACCTGTAGCAACCAGTTTGGCTTTGTCCCACATAACAATGCCAATAGTCATCCAGTTTCTGTGAACCCTTACTGTACCAATTTCAGCTTCGACTTTAGTGGTCTAGGTTCCAGCTTCAGTTGTTTCTGCCTTCGAACTGATTAAGATCATTTTGCATTGCAATCACCCAATCTGGATCAATCAGTGCATCTTCAGTATTCTTTGGGATACCAATTGTTGATTGTTGGGTCCCGAAAAATATATGTTCATCTTGATTAACACTTCTAGCCTTTACTCAAGAATCCGGTTTACTAAGAACTAGACTCCAGGATTGAATTTGACTTCAAACCTTTTGTCTTGGCAGAAATGTTCTTGATGTAATCCTTTGATCTTCATTGTTGAGTATGACTGTAGATCCTTCTTCTATTTGCTCCCCCTGAGTTGTTGTTAGGATGTGTTGAAGATCCTTCACCTTATACAGTGGATTTCCACTAACAGGATCTGAATCATCATCATTGACATTGATTCCTTCTGCAATATCAGTTTCAATATTAGTATCTGATTTTGACTCTGACAGGATGTCAAACTTCAAAGATTCAGAATAGTCGTTCATTTGAAAACTTGGGAGCTTGATAAAGTTGGTCGTCACATTCAGACTTCTGATCACTTATGAGTAGCCGAGGAGAATTGTTCCATGAGCCTTAACTTTTTGTCAAGATGCTCAAATAAATCTTCATTAAAAATCAATTCCCTCCAAACACACGAAAGAGCTTCAGTGTTTGCTTCTGGTTGACCATTAACTCAAATGATGTCTTTCCACGATCTTGTTGATTAAAGCAGCATGCTGTGATAATTGCTTCAGCTTCAAAGTACCTTTTCAGTGCAGACTTCATTTAGAACTTCATTCGCGAAATTTCAGTTCCACTATCTGACTTCAAAGTTCTCACAGTTTACTTTGCTTCCAACTTGATCTTCCTTATTTGATCAATCACCATTTATGACATTTTGTCTGTTGAATGCACGAACATCACCAACTAGTAATTAGGGTTATCAATTTCAATCACCACTAAGCATATTTCTCCATGACTTAATTTGCTTCAATGTGATGTTTTCTTTGACTTCCCTATGTGACATACTTCAAAATATACTTCTTGATAGAATTCTATATGAAGCAGTCCTCTCACCAATTTCTTCTTTATCAAAGAATCCATTGCCTTGTTCACCAAGTGTGAGAGCTTCTTTTGCCATAGCTAACTCTTCACTGATGAAGCTTTACTGAAAAGTTCACTTCACCTTTGCATCCAAGTTCCATGTCAGCTACGAACAAACTTCCTCACTCTCAGTTGAGTGAGCTTCCAACCTTCTTGTTTGAGATCAAACACTTTTCCAGAAAACCCTTGACAAAGAATTCCCTAGTGCCCTTTAAATAGTGCTGAAGTCCTTCAACAAGAAAGATGCTTCCACTGATGACAATTCCAGATATAACCAAATCCCTTGAACATCCTTTGTTGTCATCTCCAAAGGGTTACCGTTGGGTAGGATTTCTCAATCAATTGTGATGTCAGAGCATTAATCCTAATCATATGCCTCAAACAATAAATGTCACGAAGTCACATAACTTTTGCCTTTCATAACATACTCTGCAATCACAAATGATCAAGCTTCTTGGTTCTCAACTTTAATTGAGTCCAGATGGGTTAGAGATATTATCAAAAGTAACAACAGCTTCAACATGCATATTAGAAAATTCAGTACTTAGTTTCCTAAAAGCACATGGATAGAAGAACTAACAAATTAATTACTAATTATTTCTAATCCATTCTGTCGTTGTCTAACATTTTTAACTATCTATAATTATCTAAGTCAGTTTTAGATTAAGCTTCGAATCTACATGACTTACTGACTACTTAGATAATTCTACCATCTTTTATTATTCTATCCCTAACAAGCAATACATGATATGATATGACATTTAAGTGCAACTATGTGAGTAAAAGCAAATCATATGAAAATAAGCACATAAACAATTTAAGAATATGCAGAATATTTGAATAAGACATTATGAGCAATATCAAATTCTACATACACTTAACAAGTCAATTAAGAACAAATATGAAATATATGATCTATGACCTGTTTGTCTATTTAGCAATTTTCACAACATTAGCAGAGGTATTAAATCACATCAGATTTAACTCAAGTTCCAGCAAATGCTTGGGGATACACCTAACCGTCTAGAACACCCTATCTAATTTTAGATATTCATTTTACTGCATATAAAATTAAGTATGAAATGTACTAATTAAACTCATGAATCCTAGCATGCAATCTTATTCTTAGCAATCAATTAAGCATTTAAGTCCTAAGATGCTAATATGTTGTCATGAATATAATACATTTCGAAGCTTAATAAACATACAGTTCTGAATTAGATAAACGTATACTAGTTAGAATGTGTACCAGTGAAGTGCTTAGTGATTCATCTCCAGTGTTGGTCATTGATGCCAGATATCCATTTGGTTCATCACTGTCACTGATAGAATCATCCTTGCATTTAACTTCATCTACAAATGTTTTCCCTTGCTTCATCCTCACTAATGCCTGAGATTCCTGCTTCAACCCAACACAGTGTCTGTCATCTTTTGCTTGTACAGGCTTTTTCAAACTGTGTAGCAAACCCTGATCTTGTCTTTCAAATTTAAAACCTTCCCTGTCTTGCAACCGCCTCTTGAACAGATCTTGAAAATCTCCTTAATGGAATCTATAGGTAAGGACCTTAGATTTAGAATTAGGATTCCATCTGAATCTGATGTCACTGAACTTCCTGTTGCCCTGCAGGCTTGACTAGTCGTCCAGTTCTCAGGTTATTCCAAAGTGTCAAATTCACATATAACACCTTGACCACTACCTTGAGCTACAACATCTTCAATTCAGCTTCTAGGATCAATTCATTTCTGTTCAGAGGTTCTCAACCTTGACTTCAATCAAATTTGGTTCTTGGGTCACAAATACAGTGGATATGCTAACAACCTGCTTTACCAAATATTATCTGCTTCAGCTCTTGTTCTAGTTCATAGGCCTTCAGCACATACAGGTCTTTTACAGACAATGTGGTTGTATCCTTAAATCCCTGTTGGCTGTAATCCCGTGTTCCAGATGATCTGCAGTGTTAACACGAACTTCCTGTAATCTCCCTGTAGAATAATCTTTAAGGCTTGTACAGAGATGCCAGGTAGTCTAGTCTGTTCTCCTTCACTACTTTAACCCCTAAGATTTTTCATCCAAATATTCAACTCAAATTAACCAAAACTGTACCCAGATTAATCTCTTCTTTTGCAGCTTCCAGAATATTAGTGGGATCCTATGGAGTAAACCTCTGAGGAAATTAATACCACTAAATCTTCAGCCTGTTCCAGAATTAACTTCATCGGATAATCTTCAGCCAATTTCAGTTGTCTTCAAATACCCAGAAAAATCTTCATCTACTAACTCCTTGAGCACCTTCAAATTAATAACAGCGTCTTTCTACTTCCTTTAAAAAATGAGCCACATAATGTTTTAATAAATTTAAATGATAAACTTTAATATTTAAAATTTATAAAATAAACTAATTAAAATTTATAACACAAACTTATTAAAAGTTTATAAAATAAATTTCATAAGAGTTCATAAAATAAATTTTATCTAAAATTTATGAAATAAACTAATTAAAATTTATAAACCAAACTAATGAAAGTTTATAAAATAAATTTTATAAGAGTTTACAAAATAAATTTTATTTAAAATTCATGAGATAAACTAATTAAAATTTCTAAACCAAACTAATAAAAGTTTATAAGATAAATTTTATAAGAATTTACAAAATAAATTTTATTTAAAATTTATGAGATAAACTAATTAAAATTTATATCATAAACTAATAAAAGTTTATAAAATAAATTTTATGAAAGTTTATCAAATAAATTCTATTTTAAAATTTATAAGGTGAACTAATTAAAATTTATAATATCAACTAATAAAAGTTTGTTAAACAAATTTTATAAAAGTTTATAAAATAAATTTTATCTAAAATTTATAAAATAAACTAATTAAAATTTATAATATCAACTAATAAAAGTTTGTTAAACAAATTTTATAAAAGTTTATAAAATATATTTTATCTAAAATTTATAAAATAAACTATCTAAAATTTATAATATCAACTAATAAAAGTTTATTAAACAAATTTTATAAAAGTTTATAAAATAAATTTTATCTAAAATTTATAAAATAAACTAATTAAAATTTATAACATAAACTAATAAAAGTTTACAAAATAAATTTTATAAAAGTTTATAAAATAAATTTTATTTAAAAAGTTTTAAAATTAAATTTATTTAACACGGCCTCCATTCTGAGTCCACACAACTTCGGCACGGTGAGTTTCACTGAACTGCGGATCTTGATTTGTATATCAATCAGTCTGCTCTGATACCAATTGTTAGGTCCCGAAGTATCGTAGAAGGGGGGTTGAATACGATACTCACAATAATTTAAATTCTTTTGGGAATTTGCGGATAAATAAATTATTACTTCATAGTGGGTTTGGCCATTTGTAGTGTTTAGGTGAGCTGCCTACTAATTTTCTGTGTGTCCGGATAAATCAATCATGTTCTAGAAAATTAGCAAGTAAATTATGGAGACAAGTTTTCGAGAATATATCTTTCGTATATAAACCCAGAGGGGTGCTACACTCAGTTAAAAATATAACTGGCTTCCAAAGAACAAATTAGTTCTTTGCTACTAACACAAAAATATAAGGCTCAGTTCCTATATAAATATATCTAAATTAGTACAAGGAAAAACTGGGTCCGTATGGAGCAATATCTAGGAGCCCTGAGCATTTTTCATTAAAGAACCGGGTCCTAATATATGACCGGGAGCAAGGTATGGGTGTGTATAATTTATGTCTTCTTGCCCCGGCCATGGCAGTAGCTCTCTACATATTATTTGTGTTGAAGAAGACGACTACTTGAATGAGTGGATGCCCTCTTCTTATTTGTGTAGACTTTTCAAATCAATTAAAATTGATTTGCTTCACAATGCTAAGTCCTTTGTTGCGCTTGTAGAGTGAGTGCAGTGTGCAGGAACCACTAAAGTACTTAGAAAATATTTAGTTGCGCCTGGGAGTTAAGTGGCGCCTCTAGAGTGCTTGTAGTGTGCAGGAGCCACTAAAGTACTTAGAAAATATTTAGTTGCGCCTGAGAGTTAAGTGGCGCCTCTAGAGTGTTTGCAGTGTGCAGGAGCCACTAAAGTACTTAGAAAAAATTTAGTTGCGCCTGAGAGTTAAGTGACGCCTCTAGAGTGCTTGTAGTGTGCAGGAGCCACTAAAGTACTTAGAAAATATTTAGTTGCACCTGAGAGTTAATTGGCGCCTCTAGAGTGCTTCCAGTGTGCAGGAGCCACTAAAGTACTTAGAAAATATTTAGTTGCGCCTGAGAGTTAAGTGGCGCCTCTAGAGTGCTTGTAGTGTGCAGGAGCCACTAAATGTAGTAATACTTGCCTTAACTAATTTCTTGATATGTTTGAAGTATTTACCACTTGATTTTCACTCTTCTGGCTTGATCAACTGATTTTCTTCTGATACATCAAGGTAATTATCTTCTTGTTGTGTTGACACTTAATGCACTGGTCTGGTTCACAAACGACTAACACTGAATTAAATTCCCTTGATTTCTTTTCTGTTTCAGCTGATTAACCTTAGACTGTTGCATTGCTTCGAACATTGATTGTCAATAAACACTGTAACTTCACTAGAATCTTTTCTGATACTTCGACAACGTCTTCATTGTTACCACAACCTTGAATACTTCATTCTCTGTTCTTCACTGACATTTGAACATATAAATGAACTTCTTTCAGTGAGTATAACTTCAAGACTGCAGCTGTCTTCTTTAACATTTGTCTTCACCTTTCTAGATTCCTATGCTTCAAACACTGTCTATCTTCAATCAATGCTTTTACACTAAAATCTTCTTGTGGCACTTCTATATTGAATCTTCAACACTTCTGAAACCCTGAAAGTTTTTACACATTATTCTTCACTGAGGCATGAACATATTAATGTACTTCTTTCAGTGACCTGTAGTAGACTTCAAAACTTCTTCTAATGTCTTGATTCACTGTATTTGCCTAGTCTTCATTTCTTCCTGATTTCTGTGTAGGCGTAGTATTATTTACTTGTCTTGTTCTAGTGTTGAGTTATCACGATTACTATTCATACAGCTTCGTAATCTCTAAAAAGCATTGTTAGGCCGGCTATTGCAGCTAATAATTTCAAAATCAAGCCGAGCACTCAGAGACTTCATCGAGATCTGTGATACCTTCAAAACCAACGGGGTTTCTGAAGATGCTATAAAGCTAAGGTTGTTTCCATTCTCTCTGCGAGACAAGGCAAAGAGCTGGTTGCACTCGCTACCAGCAGGTTCTATACCTACTTGGGAGGATCTCGCACAAAAGTTTCTGACTAAATTCTTTCCTATGGCTAAGACGGCAGCCATGAGGAACGCTCTTACTCAGTTCAATCAACATTCTGGAGAAACGTTGTGTGAAGCTTGGGAAAGGTATAAAGAAATGCTTCGAAAGTGTCCCCATCATGGGATGCTGGATTGGATGGTCATTAACGGGTTCTATAATGGGTTGAATCATTCACGACCTATGCTTGATGCAGCATATGGAGGAGCTCTTTGGGCCAAGAGCTATGAAGAAGCTTATGACTTGATTGAAATGATGGCTGCTAACGAGTATCAGAATCTTACTCAGCGATTACCACAGAGTAAAACTGCAGGTGTTTTTGAAGTGGACACTGCCACGGCTATAACAGCTCAGCTACAGGCTTTATCTATGAAGGTGGATTCATTGTCCAAGGCAGGGATTCAGCAAGTCGCTATGGTTTGTGAATTGTGTGCAGGTGCTCATGAGACAACTCAGTGTGCTATTTCTAGCGATTCGGCGTATTTTGTCAGCAACTATCAGAGGCCTACACAACTGGCACCTAATACATATCACCCCAACAACAGGAACCATCCTAACTTTAGTTGGAACAACAATCAGAATGTCATGCCGCAACCATCGCAAGGTCAGCAATTCGGACCAAAGCCTTTCAACAATTCTGGTCCTCAACAATCCTATGCACCAAGGCAATCATACAATCCTCCTGGTTTCCATCAACAACCTCAAGGAGGACAAGGGCATTCGAATGAAAAGTCAGAGATGGAGGAATTGAGAATGATGTATAAGAGTCAAGCTGTAACTCTGAAAACGTTGGAAAACCAAATTGGTCAACTAGCAAGTGCTCTTTTAAACAGACCTCAAGGACAGTTACCAAGTGACACAGAGGCTAATTCAGGCAAGAAAGAAAGCAAGGAATAGATACACGCTATTACATTGCGTTCTGGAAGGGTTACAAATAATCAGGAGGTCGAAATTCCACAAAACAAAGAAAATTACAATTCTGGACAGGAGGTGGAGCGTGGGCGCGCGTCCTTAGGCGCGGGCGCGCGTCCTTAGGCGTGGGCGCGCGTCCTTAGGCGCGGGCGCGCGTCCTTAGGCGCGGGCGCGCGTCCTTAGGCGCGGGCGCGCGTCCCCTCACTGCCGAAGTGGAAAATTCTGCAGAAAATGTTGTGCAGGAGGAGCCGATCAAGAAAAAAATGAGTAATTCAGAGGAGAAAAGCAGTTCAGAGAAAGAGAGTGATAACAAGGAAGTATTTCCTCCTCCACCATTCCCTAAAAGGCTTCAGAAGCAGAAATTGGACAAACAGTTTGCTAAATTCATGGAAGTTTTTAAGAAACTACACATCAGCTTACCTTTTGCTGAAGCGCTGGAACAGATGCTAAGCTACGCCAAATTCATGAAAGGCATTCTGTCGAGGAAACTGAAGCTAGAGGAGTTAAACACCGTTACTTTGACGGAGGAGTGTAGTGCGGTATTGCAGCAGAAGTTGCCACCAAAGTTGAAAGATCCTGGTAGTTTCACTATACCATGCATAATTGGGAATTTGTCGTTCGATAAATGTTTGTGTGATTTGGGAGCGAACATCAACCTCATGCCTTACTCTGTATTCTTACAACTTGGCGTTCCTGATCCAAAGTCGACTAACATGTCACTGCAGTTGGCAGATCGTTCTATCACTTATCCGCGAGGAATTGTCAAAGATGTTTTGGTGAAAGTCGATAAACTAATCTTTCCAACAGATTTTGTCATCCTTGATTATGAAGAAGACAAGAAGATCCCTATCATTCTTGGTAGACCATTCTTGGCAACGGGAAAGACGTTGATTGACGTGCAGAAAGGGGAACTCACCATGTGGGTGCACGATCAGAATGTCACATTCAATGTGTTCAAAGCAATGCAATTTCCAACAGAAGAAGAACAATGCTTTAAAGTAGACGTAGTGGAATCTTCTGTACAAGCAAAAATTGAACACATGCTCATGAATGATACACTGGAAAAGGCTTTAAGTGGGGACTCTACATTTGAAGAGGATGAGGTTGAAGAACAAGTGCAGTTTCTGAATGCTTCCCCTTGGCAACGAAAGTTTGAGAGACCAGTGGAATCTTTGGGTTTATCTGAATTGAGAGAATCACATCAGCGGTTGAAACCATCTATCGAGGAAGCACCGAAGCTAGAGCTCAAACCATTACCTGATCACTTAAGGTATGCTTCTCTTGGGGAATCATCTACTTTGCCTGTGATTATTGCTGCTAATCTCACAGGTCCTGAAGAAGAAAAACTGTTGAGGGTTCTCAGGGAATTCAAATCATCCATTGGTTGGACTATTGCAGACATCAAAGGAATCAGCCCTGCCTATTGCCAGCATAAGATTCCGCTGGAAGAAGGAAGTAAGCCAACAGTGGAACATCAGAGACGGCTAAATCCACTCATGAAGGAAGTAGTGAAGAAGGAAATTATCAAGTGGTTGGACGCAGGGATTATCTATCCTATTTCTAACAGTGCTTGGGTGAGTCCAGTTCATTGTGTGCCGAAGAAAGGAGGCATGATTGTGGTAACTAATGAGAAGAATGAACTCATTCCTACGTGGACAGTTAATGGTTGGAGAATTTGCATGGACTACCGGAAGTTGAACAAAGCTACTAGGAAGGATCACTTTCCTCTTCCTTTCATTGATCAGATGCTAGACCGACTCGCCGACCATGATTACTTTTGCCTTCTGGATGGATATTCGGGTTACAATCAGATCTGTATTGCCCCAGAGGATCAGGCGAAGACGACATTTACATGTCCGTTTGGTACCTTCGCTTTTCGAAGGGTGTCTTTTGGGTTATGTGGTGCGCCTAACACGTTTCAGAGGTGCATGATAGCAATTTTTTCAGACATGATTGGTAAGACAGTGGAAGTCTTCATGGATGACTTTTCAGTATTTGGTTTTTCTTTTGACGAGTGTCTACACAATCTTGGCATGGTTCTGAAAAGATGTGTGGAGACTAATCTGGTCCTCAACTGGGAGAAGTGCCATTTCATGGTGCAGGAAGGAATCATTCTTAGACACAAGGTGTCACATCGAGGCCTGGAAGTGGATAAAGCCAAAATAGAGACCATTGAAAACCTTCCACCTCCCAATTCAGTGAGAGGAATTCGTAGTTTCCTCGGTCACGCAGGTTTCTACAGAAGATTCGTACAATTCTTCTAGAGTTATGTCTCTAAATCATATGTCTTGAGTCTTCCATACAATTCTTCTAGAGTTATGTCATCCAAATCTCTAGCTTCTCTTATTGCTGTTGTCTTATTGTCCCACTCTTCAGGAAGTGCTCTTAGAAACTTGGTATTGGTATCTTCAGAATCATAAACCTTACCAAGCATAGCCATCTCATTCAGGAGTTTTGTAAACCTATCATACATCTCAGTAATAGATTCTCCAGCTTTAGCTTCAAAATACTCATACTCTTGAATTAGCAAAGACCTAGCATTCTTCTTGACATCTTTAGTCCCATGACAGTGCACTTCAAATTTTGTCCACATCTCCTTAGCAGTTGTGCATGATATAACACAGTGTGTAAGAACAGAATCCAAACTGTTAAAGAGAATGTTTTTGACTTTTGCTTCCTTAAGGACATTCTCCTTGTCCTCTTTTGTCCATTCAGCCTTTGGTTTTTTAATGAAGTGTTCTTCAGTTACTTTACCTTCTTCAATGATTTGAGGCACAAGCTTGAAGGGCACATAGGGTCCTTCATGAATCCTGTCAAGATAGTCAGGGTCTGTAGCTTCCAGATGGTGCAGCATCTTAACCTTCCAGTAGGTGAATTCGCTTCTCTTAAGCATATGAATCTTAGAATTGCCATCCTTGTTTCCAGACATCTTTGATCGATTTTAAACTTTAGGCTCTGATACCAATTGTTTTCCCAGTTGCACAAGTAGAAGGGGGGGTTGAATACTTGTGTTCCTTTTCTGCCTGATTAAAACCAACTCAATATGAATTAATAGATATAAATTAGTAACAAAGATCAAACACAAAGATAACAATGAATACTGTTTTTATTGATGTATGAATAAAAACTCTCCTAGGGTGTACACAAACCCTAGCAGCTTCTCTGTGTTTCTCACAGCAACTCTCTCTATCTCTATGCTCTTCACAAGTTCGACAATCTTCTATTAGGTTACAGAGAGTTTATATAGAGAGCTACTTATCAACTAATAACAGAAAACAAATTACAATAGGAATAGAATTCCTAATTATTAGTTGACAGTTTCGTTCTGAAATTCTCTTTCCTTCTCATAGCATATCTGCAAATATTTGTCTTGATCTTCGAAGACTTTCCATTCCTGTGATCATCTTCCAAATATAACTTCAAATGCATAGACTCTGGAATCTTCAGACTCTTACATATTATAGACTCTGATAGTCTATAGACTCTGATCACCTTCCAGACTTTGATCTTCATGCAGATTCTGGTTTCACTTTCTACAGAAATTCTTCTAAGTACAGAAATAAAGAATGTTGCCTATCTAGACTCTAATTATATACTTCAGAGACTAGAAAGACTAATTATAGATAAACTATGCTAACCTCTGTTCTAGCATTTTGTACATCATCAATTGAATATATTCCTAACACGGACATTGACGACAGATAAAGTAAAAGCAAAGTCTGCAAGAAGACCAAATAATATAACATACTTCAAGAACCCTAGCACCGCCATTTGAATTTAGTTCCTTCTAAAACGTAAAGAAAAGAGGAACATAAGTTATTTAATATTATCTATCTAATCTTTACGGCAGATCGAGGAGAAAGAAGATTATATTCTCGACTCGAATGTCACGATATGTGCTATATATATTTTTCGGTGGGTATATATGTTGATGTATCTATATATATAAAAATCTAACCATTGTTCTATATCATTTAGGACATAGAATTTCACTAGGACAGAAAGTTTGCACATAATCTGATTGCGGAAAAAAGATAGAATACGTAACAATATATAGAAAATATTGTAATTTTAAGAAATATTATTCATTATAAACTATCTGGATTAGAAATCTAAGGAATTTATAAAATTTAAACACTTTAATGTATGTATTTTAATTTACATTATATTATTTTGTAACTCAAATTTTTAATAAAATCATAATATCATGACTTTTTAAATATTAGAAAGTAATATATATTAATTATTATTTAATATCACCTATATTTTTCAAGATTCAGACTGAAACAATAACTCTTTATCACGTCCAAGAAAAAAAAGTCGGTTCCCGAGTACTCTCGCCCACTTTTGTTAGTGGACATATGCTTCAAAAAGGCTTAAAAACATATTGCTCCAAAATTTTAAAACTGTTTTTTTGTAGGACATAGGAAATGAAAAATAGTTCTTTTTGCTTTTAAAAAAAATTCATTATTTTTTATCAAAAAAATCATACATTAATGTACAATATAATTATAGAAAAAATTAAAATTAATCTGAAGTTCCACAATGAACATTCTTGTTCTAAATATATAGATTAAGTTATACTATTGGTCCAATGCTATAAGTTGTATATTAAGTTATACAAAGATTTATAATTAATCTTAATAAGTTATATATTAAGTTATCCTGTTCGAATGAGGTGCTTAAATTTATAGTAACCTAATGCTGAAATCCTCTCAAAGCAAAAAGATGAAGCCTGCTCATGGAGTCAAGAATGTCAAATCCTCTCAAAATAACTTTATCTACAAATGGAATGAAGATATTTGAGAAGAAAAAGTGGAGTTTCTATTTCAAGTATTGTCCAGGAAACAAGAGAAAGTATACTTGTAAGTGAGGTATGTGTTTGAGTATAAATACACATATCTCACAAACACTTTCTCTTGTGAGAGTATGCAACTGAGCTTAACTTTTCTCAAAGATAGAAACTTTAGCATTTCTTGTGTTATTGTATCTATAGAAGCTGGAAACATTTTCCACTCAGTTGTAGCAACAAAAATTAATAAAATTAATTTTTGAAGTAAAACATCTTTTGCCTTGTATCTTTTTACTGTTGAATATATTCTTGACTTAATATTATTACTCCTTGTCTGTTGTTAGCAAGGAAACAAGTAATAATTTATCAAGTTGCATTCAACCCCCCCCCCCTTCTACAACACTCATATTGTCTAACAATGTTAAAGGAAATGATGATGATAATGATGATAAAGGAAATGATGGTGATAATGATGATAAAGGAAATGATGGTGATAATGATGATTATGATGTTAATGATGATTACGATGATAATTATGATGATGGTGATGATTTTTATGTTGTTGATGATGATGATGATGATGATATACCACACACACAAAATTGTAAAAAATTTAAAAATTCACCCACAAACACATAGAATGTGGAAGATAATGAAGATGTTCATTTGGATGATTTGAATGATGTTTGCCCTTGTGTTGGTCAATTATTCGATAGTTTAGATGAGGCGGAGATGTTCTATAGAGATTATGGTAGACGTATTGTTTTTGAGATAATAATTAGAACTACGCATAAACACTTAAAAAGTAAAAAGATTTATTCGCGCTTGTATATATGTAGAAAGGGTGGTAGATTAGGCTTAAAAAAGAATTTGGATGAGTTTGATGTCCGAAAAAGGAAGAGAAATAAAGATACTCTTGGTAGAACGAGTTGTAAAGCACGGATGTATGTTGTTCATAGAGAGAATTTAAAGAAATGAGAAGTGACATTGGTTAATTTGAAACACAATCATAAAATGGTAGAACCTAGTGAAGTGCATTTCATGCAAAGGCCAAGAAACATAACCTCCATTATTCGACAATTGATTGTTACTTTGAATAAGTCGGGTATTGGACCTTCAAAAACTTTGAATGTTTTGGGTAAGTTAACGGGAGGTTTAGAGAATATTGGATTTTCTAGTCAAGACATTCAGAATGTTTTGTGTGATATTAGACATTATGTGTTTGATTCAAGTGATGTCTGAGAAGGTTTGACATTATTTCGAGAATTGAAATGTAATAGTTTAGGGGAATTTTTCTATCGAGTAAATGTTGATGAAGAAAATCGGGTGCGTGCTATGTTGTGGGTTGATCCGAGATCATTAAATGCATATAAAATTTTTAGAGATGTGGTAGTGTTTGACTCCACGTACCGTACAAATAGATATTGTATGCCATTTATACCCATTACGGGGGTCAAATACCATTATCAATCCATATTATTTAGATTTGCATTAATAAGGGATGAGAAAGAAGGTTTATATGTATGGGTTTTAAAGAATTGGTTGGAAACTATGGGAAACAAGCCTCCAATTTAAATCATCACGGATCAAGATATTGCGATTGGAAATGCAATTGCCGAAATTTTGCCAAACACGAGTCATTTGTATTGTACTTGGCATATAAGTATTGAATTTGGAGAAAAATTGTCAAATTTGTACGGAAATGAACTATATTTTAAAGAAAATTTCAACTTATGTATCTACAAGTCATTAACGGTTGAACAATTTGAAGATAGGTGGGATGATTTGATTGAAAAATATAACTTGGTTGATCATTGTTGGTTGCAAGATATGTATTCCGTTCGACATAAATGATCATTGTTGGTTGATCATTGTTAATGCGAGGTGTTCAATAATGAAAGAAGCTTCAACTACCAAAATGACCCGCAAGCACTTGTCAAGTCTTGAAAAACTGCTCCAGAAGCAATTCGAACCAAACCCACCACAAGATGTTGTTAAAGTTGAACAAGACGTAAATATGGTGACTCAAAAATCACCTTATCGTCGAGAAAATAAAGCTGGGAGTGGTTTCTTGGAGAATCTTAACTTGTCTAGGATATGGCCGGAATCTAGAGCTGTCGAGGAGGTTTCTCCTCGTCATCTTGTCCGGTTAAAGCGGATGTTATCTAAGACCGGCCAGTATTCTCCCCGGAATGTTCTCGCCAGTAAATGGCGGGAATATCACAGGTGTAATAACTGGTCGGGTTTGCTTGACCCGTTGGATGAGAACCTGAGGAGGGAGATGGTTAGGTACGGGGAGTTTATTCAAGTTGCGTATCATTGTTTTCATTCTGACCCTGACACGTCAGTGGATCATGCTCATGTGGATCGTCACGTGGCGGTCCCTGATAGGGCGTATAAGGTGACGAAAAATCTTTATGCCACGTCATCGGTTGGTTTGCCTAAGTGGATTGATAATGTGGCACCGGATCTGGGATGGATTTTGGTTGTTTGGATATTTGATGAAACAAAGATTGTGTATACTTACAGCGGACTTGTGTCTTCCCTGTAAAAAAGAAACCAAAATCCAAACATTTAGTAATTAATCAAGAAACTAACAATAAATTATTTCAAAAAAAAAAAAAAAACCAGGCCGGAATATTATAAGTTGGATTATGATATTACCTTGATGTCCCACCACTTTTCTCCGCGTCCAGAAATTATTCCGGAATCGGAGATGGAGAGATTATCTACGTGAGAGAAGCGTATCCAACTATCACAATCTGAGGAACTACACTTCCACTGTTTAGGTTCACTCGGTGTCGTTATTGTACCATGCATCTACAACAAAAATACATGTTTAATAAACTAAAATGACTAATCTAACACCCAAAAAAATCAAATATTACGAGTAAGTTATTATCAAGTAGCACTAATCATGAATTAATCAAGTACCTCAACTGTAATAGCACCGGGCTTGCATGGGCCATGGAAAAGAAAAGGATGGGTTAGAAACTTAAGATTTTCCGGAAAGTGCATGGTTGCCGACGAACAAGAGGACTTGCATGTTGCTTCCCATGCTCTCAGTAAACCCTAACCAATTCAAGTAAGACGTTAATTAGTATATGTTGGTGAAGAAATTTAGTAACAACGAATACATGCAATATTACATATATATACTTAAAATTACAAGTAGCTAGCTAGTATGTATAAACAAAAATTACGTTCTTAAGTTATATATATATATATAATATACACGTACTTCAGTGTCGTCTGCAACACCATCATTAACTACACCATGATCGCGGACATTGACGACAGATAAAGTAAAAGCAAAGTCTGCAAGAAGACCAAATAATATATAGAAAATATTGTAATTTTAAGAAATATTATTCATTATAAACTATCTGGATTAGAAATCTAAGGAATTTATAAAATTTAAACACTTTAATGTATGTATTTTAATTTACATTATATTATTTTGTAACTCAAATTTTTAATAAAATCATAATATTATGACTTTTTAAATATTAGAAAGTAATATATATTAATTATTATTTAATATCATCTATATTTTTCAAGATTCAGACTGAAACAATAACTCTTCATCACGTCCAAGAAAAAAAAGTCGGTTCCCGAGTACTCGCGCCCACTTTTGTTAGTGGACATGTACTTCAAAAAGGCTTTAAAAAAATTTCTAAACTGTTTTTTTGTAGGACATAGGAAATGAAAAATAGTTCTTTTTGCTTTTTAAAAAAAATTCATTATTCTTTATCAAAAAAATCATACATTAATGTACAATATAATTATAGAAAAAATTAAAATTAATCTGAAGTTCCACAATGAACATTCTTGTTCTAAATATTTAGAGTAAGTTATACTATTGGTCCAATGCTATAAGTTATATATTAAGTTATAGCAAAAAATTATAATTAATCTGAATAAGTTATATATTAAGTTATCATGTTCGAATGAATCTATAGTAACCTAATGCTGAAATCTCATCCCAACTACTCTTTTTACGCTGATGTGCATGCTAGCCCAACTACATAATAATACTATGTGTGATTTATTTATTTTTTGTATGCCTATTTATCGTTAATTTACTTCTAAAACAAAGGAACTTACTGTAAATACACATAATTTCTAAAACTGCAAATGAGATTTTGCATTAAAGTAATGAACAAGCAAGTAATAAGTAATAAGCAGTCCGACCAGGAATTTCTAACTGAATTGTAAATGGAAACAGTCTTGTTATTGCTGAAATAAGTAATGTTGTGCTCATACAGTTCTGCACTTACTACACTGAGGATGGGAATTCGTTAACTGCATGTAATAAGTGAAACACAACATTAATCATCTTGTTCGATAAATTTATTCAAGATTATATTATAATCTAATGTGTAATGTATTAGCATAAACAAAAGATGCATGTCACAAAAATTGCTCGAGGAGGACAATGCATTTCCTATTTATTATCCGACCTTGTGGACCTGTACTTGTAACGATTAGCCCAAAAGAGAAAATGCAGAAAGTTCAGACTACTTAATATACCCATCATCCAGTAAAATCGTTCTTATTGTTCATGGTGGCTGCTTGTTGCACCGAAAAGGTGGAGAGCTGAGTAAGGCAGCAGTTGAGCATTATAGTTGACATGAAGATTGGGAGGATCTTAAGTACTATCTTAACATCCTCTACTTCCTTGATAGTGCACTCAAGTACTGGGTAATCAGGCTTATCGTTCACTACTCTAGTAAGGAACTCTGTTTCTCTTGGAAAATTAGCCGCTT
Source organism: Oenanthe sinensis (assembly GCA_028671895.1). Lineage (NCBI taxonomy): Eukaryota > Viridiplantae > Streptophyta > Magnoliopsida > Apiales > Apiaceae > Oenanthe > Oenanthe sinensis. Next base: position 26,106,097 of record CM053799.1, on the reverse strand, counting down.
CTTGTTGATTAGCATGATGTTGGTCTTCCTCATTGTGCCTATGTTGTGTTACAAGGAGTTTTGCAGATGCAAGTGTTGTAAACTGCCGCAGTCAAAACCTGTTGCAAAGGATATTCGGTCTTTCAAGCTATGACTAGATTTACTATGTGGTGTCTAGAGCTTGGCGAAATTTGGGAAAGTGATCTTACCTTGAGCACTGCTGTAATGGGGCTTCCTTTAGGAACTCTATTTCTGTATGTAGTGGAACTAGTGAGCAAAACAAAAATGGAGATTAGTATTGTTCCCGTGGAAATTCCAAAGCCCCGTTGCCATCCCCTATTATCCTCCATCCACACGACAAAAGTCACTGCAATCATAGCCCCGCAAGACAGGCAAAAGACATAATAATTAAAAAATGCCGATCTCTTCTTTCTTCCCTCTAGAATAGTTTCATCAAATTGCTCGGCTCCATGTGTTAGCAATGAACCTTTAATCCCTCCAATACCCAGTGCCACCAAATACAGGCCTGCAAACAGCATTACTGATTTTGCTCCTCCTACTTCCTGACATATTGTGTTTCTGTTCGTTGATGTGCAGTTTGGTGGCCTGAGTGAGGGTATTTGAGCTTGCAATGTAAGGATTAAAAGGCCATGTTTCAGAAGTCGAAAGTCAGACAGGTAAATGCATAAAATAGCTTATGTGGCTCTGATATTGTGCAACAGGTATGTTACTTGTAATTAGTTCCTGACACTAATGGACTCTCTAAAAATGTGTGATTATATGTCAGGAACTTTTAATGATTCAACTATCTTAAACAGCTAATATTCATCAACCTGCCTACAATGTGTACAACCGTCACAAAATCCACCTCTGAATGAGCATTTTCAAAAATAGATGATGCTATGTGAAAGGTCTTGCCATTTATTTTTTTATTCTATGGTTATATATGTTCCTTTATCAATTACTCTACAGACTACAGGTGTATATGTCCTGTCCCATTCTGAGATCAATTCAGCAATTCTTGCTAGATAACAAGTCATGTCTCAGTCACAAAATATATTATCAGGTTGATATTTTGCATGAGGTTTCTCCAACCACCATAGAAGTCATATAGAGTGATAAGAATGTGTACTAAATGAAGTAAATACAAATTTAGTATTTCCCTTATCAACAGGCAATGCAGAAAATGGACCAGTCGTGGCTCGATCAGTGTAGAGTTTAAACCACATACACACTTATATGTTTAGAATAAAGAGAAGATAAAAGCAAATACTGATTATCTTATTGACTCAAGGTTACATTCAAGTATTTATATATAACCTGCAACATACCACGTCTACTAAATAAACTCCACAAAATACTCCATGACTCCAACTTGGCCATGACTCTCCTACAAACACTAAAACAAACTATGACTAATTCCACGACTATAGACCTGAAGCCCGCTGCATAACAAACACATAACAGCTACTTCTAATTTATTTAAACAAATCTAATAAAACAAATACTAAACTAATAAATTTAAAATTAATTTCCAACATTCACCCTTTTAATTTTAAACTTATGAAGCACTTCTCTTCATCTTGTGATGCACTTTTCACCACCATCTTGTGATGCACTTCTCACCACCATCAATATTGATGCACTTCTCATCAAAAACGCAATTTTGGAGCACTTCTCTCCAAGGTGCACATAATCAACCAAAATTCTAAATGAGAGGTTCTCCTTCGACCATCATGTTCTCTTCATCCATTTGGGTTCTACAATTCTTTGCTAGATGCCCATATCTTTTGCAGCGGAAACATTGTGACTTCCCTTTGTGCCAGCAGTCCTTTTCTTCATGACCCATCTTATGACAATGGTTGCATTGAACTTTGCCTTTTGAGGATGAAGCTTTAGCTAATAGGAGTCCCTCAATTTTCCCTCCATTTTCTTCCTTTCTCATGATCCTCCTTTGATCCACGGAGTGAAGTGAATTGATCAATTCTGAAACAGTTAATTTTGAGAGATCTTTAGTATCTTCAAGTGAGGAAATTTTAGTTTCATACCTCTCGGGAAGAGTCACTAAAAGTTTTTCCACAACTCTTTGACTTGAGAAATCTCCATCAAGCAGTTTGATTTGATTGACAATAGACATCAATCTACTCCCATATTCTTTGACACCTTCGTTACTTTTCATCCCCATCATCTCGAACTCCCTTTTGAGGTTGAGAATCTGCATAAGTTTGGTTTGTTGATTGCCTTCGAACTCCTCTTTGATTTTTTCCCATGCTTCTTTCGGAGACTCACAGCCCATGATTGTTGTGAAAATCTCTTCAGACACCGCTGAATGGATACAAGAAAGTGCCTTTGGCTTTCGTGCCAATTCTTCTTCATGTTTCTTGATTTGGGCTGATGATGGATTTCCTAGAAGAGGAGTAGGCTTAGTGTCACTCTCGATAACGTCCCATAAACTAAGAGCTTTCATGTATGCTTTCATTTTGATGGCCCATGAATGATAGTTATCGCCTTTGAACAATGGAATAGAGATGGAGAAGTTGTTTGATGTCATTGAATATGAGAGATAAGTACTTAATATATATATATATACAGGTGTATGTATAAGAATATCAACTCCCAAGCCCTAGATCATGAGGCTCTGATACCAAGTGTAGAGTTTAAACCACATACACACTTATATGTTTAGAATAAAGAGAAGATAAAAGCAAATACTGATTATCTTATTGACTCAAGGTTACATTCAGGTATTTATATATAACCTGCAACATACCACGTCTACTAAATAAACTCCACAAAATACTCCATGACTCCAACTTGACCATGACTCTCCTACAAACACTAAAACAAACTATGACTAATTCCACGACTACAGACCTGAAGCCCGCTGCACAACCAACATATAACAGCTACTTCTAATTTATTTAAACAAATCTAATAAAACAAATACTAAACTAATAAATTTAAAATTAATTTCCAACAATCAGGTCCTGTTTGTTGCTAGTGGCCACCTTTTGTGTATGTACTCTTTTTCTGTAAATGAAACTTTTAATTTGCCATTGGAGCCACGGTAGTTTCTGTATTGGTTGGAGTTTTCCCCTCTGTTCGGATGAGGTTAGATTAACTGATAACATTGATAAGAGGTGAAGGCAGATGAAATATTGAAGTAATATGGAATATTCATTCACAATAATACCAATTAAACTACAGGCTTATTTGCAAAAAAATCAGTACTTACTGTGAATACTTCAATAAGAAACTTAAATGTTCATACCATGAATTCAATTAGAGCACTTATCATATATATGCAGTAGGTGGTGAAGTAAGCATCAGATAAGAAGCCGCCAAGCAGAGCAAGGACGAAAGTTGTGCCCATGAAGTTGGTCACAATGTTGGCCGAACTGGATGGAGAAAAATGCATGAATCTCAAGAGATAAAGCACAAGGTTGCTTGTTGCTTGCATTGGCCAGATATGCTAAATTCTCCAGTACCTCCACAGCTACAGGTTATAGTTGGAATAAATGAGATCATCTGTGCTATACTTTGTATTTGCATGCATGAATATAAACTTCTTTTTTCTAATTTTTAAAAAACTTACAAAATAGTTGAATACTATAATTTTTTTTATAAAGTTGAATACTATAAATTTGATTAATTTAGCAAATATATATTTGCTTGTGCTTAAAGCCAAAAAACAGATGCAAATCAGTATATTCCCAATTTTTTCACTTCACATACATACCCAAGACAAATGATGCAGCTAGCATGCCACCATGTTGACTTCTCAAAGCTGGCCTGTTCTTCCAGCCTACGTACCATTCCCATTCTCTCAAGATGTGTGCCTCGTCCTGGAAAAAGAAAAGTTAAAGCCAAGAGCAAAGACTAAAAGAGATCAAAGATACCAAAAACAAGAACGCGCCATATTCTTTCCAATTTTTTGTGTGGTCTAAATAACAACTTATGTAGTCTCAATAGGAGATAGAATGAGAAATTTATTCACAAGCTAAGTGGAGTAATGAAAGTAGTCATATTTATAACGAGAAGGTATGAGTTACAATCTGAATGGAATGGTCTGGACGAAAATGACAATGCATTCTCTTACATGTTATTAGCCAATTTCTACTCCTATCTGGTGTGTTCGCGAGAGGGTGAGGTTACCACAGAGAAGATATTGTGATAGAGAAAATGTGTGAGATAGAGTGAGACAGAACAATCGTGCCAAGTCATATCAAGTTTTTACAGTGATTTTTTTAAGATTGGTTAAAGTTTTATTAAGGTTAGATCTCTTCATTTCATTTCATGACTTCTTTCATTTTTTTCAAAATTAAAGTCTCCTAGAAAGTCTCCTAATAAGTTTAAAATTGAGATTGAAGATAATGATAATGATAAAAAAAACCTAGTCCTAAAATAGTAGAGATTATTGATGATGGTGATGATAAAGGAAATGATGATGATAATGATGTTAAAGGAAATGATGATGATAATGATGATAAAGGAAATGATGGTGATAATGATGATTATGATTATAATTATGATGCTGGTGAGGATGATGGTGATGATTTTTATGTTGTTGTTGATGATGATGATATACCACACACACAAAATTGCAAAATATCTAAAAATTCACCCACATACACACAAAATGAGGAAGATAATGAAGATGTTCCTTTGGATGATTTGAATGATGCTTGCCCTTGTGTTGGTCAATTATTCGATAGTTTAGATGAGGCGTAGATGTTCTATAGAGATTATGATAGACGTATTGGTTTTGAGATAATAATTAAAACTACGCATATACACTTAAAAAGTAAAAAGATTTATTCGTGTTAGTATATATGTAGAAAGGGTGGTAGATTAGGCTTAAAAAGACTTTGGATGAGTTTGATGTCTGAAAAAGGAAGAGAAATAGAGATACTCTTGGTAGAACGAGTTGTAAAGCACGGATGTATGTTATTCATAGAGAGAATTTAAAGAAATGGGAAGTGACATTGGTTAATTTGAAACACAATCATAAAATAGTAGAACCTAGTGAAGTGCATTTCATGCAAAGGCCAAGAAACATAACCCCCATTATTCGACAATTGATTGTTACTTTGAATAAGTCGGGTATTGGACCTTCAAAAGCTTTGAATGTTTTGGGTGAGTTAACGGGAGGTTTAGAAAATATTAGATTTACTAGTCAAGACATTCAAAATGTTTTGCGTGATATTAGACATTATGTGTTTGATTCAAGTGATGCCCGAGAAGGTTTGACATTACTTCGAGAATTGAAATGTAATAGTTTAGGGAAATTTTTCTATCGAGTAGATGTTGATAAAGAAAATCGGGTGCTTGCTATGTTATGGGTTGATCCGAGATCATTAAATGCATATAAAAATTTTAGAGATGTGGTAGTGTTTGACTCCACTTACCGTATAAATAGATATTGTATGCCATTTGTACCTATTACGGGGGTCAACCACCACTATCAATCCATATTATTTGGATTTGCATTAATAAGGGATGAGAAAGAAGGTTCATATGTATGAGTTTTTAAGAATTGGTTGGAAACCATGGGAAACAAGTCTCCGATCTCAATCATCACGGATCAAGATATTGCGATTGGAAATGCAATTACCGAAGTTTTGCCAAACACGAATCATTTGTATTGTACTTGGCATATATGTACTAAATTTAGAGAAAAATGAACCACACTTTCAAGAAGATTTCAACGTATGTATCTATAAGTCATTAACGGTTGAACAATTTGAAGATAGGTGAGATGATTTGGTTGAAAAATATAACTTGGTTGATCATTGTTGGTTGCAAGATATATATTCCGTTCGACATAAATGGGTTCGTGTGTATACTAAACTTCATTCCACTACCTCGAGAAGTGAATCGATGAATGTTTTTTTCGATGAGTATGTGAATGGTAGCACCGGTTTGAAAGAATTTATAGAGAATTCACAAAAATCATTAGAGAAACAATATCTTCGTGAGAAAGAAGCGGATTATGAAACAAAATATAAGGATAGGTCAGGAATAACATCCTCGCCATTGGAGAATCATGCGACATCTATATATACAAAGGAGATGTTTAGACGTTTTCAACACGAGCTTAAACAAAGTGGAGCTTATTTTATTATTGAGAAACACCCCGAGAGCACTATGCTCTTTAAGGTGTATGGAGCATATAAAACCACAGTGGCGGCCGAATATTGAAAAGTTTATACTTTGGTTGTGGCCGAGAATAGCACCATAACTTGTGTTTGTCGGAAATTTAAAAATTCGGGAATGATTTTTCGTCACATTATTCGATATTTGAATATGATGCAATGGACGAAAATTCCTTCAAATTTAATCAAGTTAAGATGGAAAATTGGAGGAAATAAAGTTACGGGGTCCATATCGTATAAACCTCCTACCATCGGCATATATCTTCAATCATAACCCGCACGATATAGCACTTTATGCAAAGCCTTTCAAGGTTTAGCCGGTCACGGGAGTTGTTCGATCGAAAGATTTAATTATGTCATGGCTTTAATAGAAAAAGAGTCGAATTATGTGAAAAAAATTCCGAAGGAAGATCCTCCTAAGAATCAACCGCATGAGAATGATCTAGGAGGTGACAATTTTGATGAATATGAGAATTTTGATAATTTGAAGATCCCTGTGATGTCCCAAACTAAAGGTCGCCCCAATGAAAGAGCAAAAAATGGTATAGAAATGTCTAAATCCAAAAATCCAAGAAAATGTAGTTATTATGGTGCTATTGATGTCAAGCATGATGCAAGAAATTATCCAACTAAATTAGCAACGGGGAGCTAATTTTTAGCATGTGAATTTGTATTGATATTGAAGTTTTTTATGGTATTGTGAGATGAATTGGTTTAAGTTTGAAATTTCAAATTTTATAATATTTTGGAGCTGTAATTTGAATTTGAATTGTATTGTGGTATTTGGTTGGATTTATATTGATATTGAAGTTGTTTATGGTATTGTGAGATGAGAATTGGTTTAAGAAGTAAAAAATAAATAAATATAGGTACGCTCTATTATATAACGTATGTACGTAAGTGCAGAGATTTTGGCAATATAAATCTGATTTTGCCTTAGTTTTTTGAACATCATTATATATCTGTTCTATTATAGAGCATATATCCGCTCTATAATAGAGCATATATACAGATAAAAATTGCAAAGAAAGAGATGAAATATACCACTACGAAGCACTCTTTCTCGTATAACTCTTTTAGTTTCATGTAAAGAGTATCATCTCGTAGAGGATCAAATAATGAAACTCTAAATTTTTTGATTGACCACAAAAATAGGATCCAATGACCTCCCGTTGCAACCGGCATAAGAATAAAGTCAAAATCAGTAATCTTCACGTCCCCCCTTGTTTTCCCAGTTGCACAAGTAGAAGGGGGGGTTGAATACTTGTGTTCCTTTTCTGCCTGATTAAAACCAACTCAATATATGAATTAAGAACAAAGATCAAACACAAAGATATGAATAAACATTGTTTGTATTATTGATGATTAAATACAAAATCTCTCCTAGGATGTACACAATACCCTAGCAGCTTCTTCTGTGTTATCACAGCAACTCTCTCTATCTCTATGCTCTCACAAAATATCACTAAGACAATTGTGCTTCGACTTGCTTCCTTACTGACTCTTTTCTTGACTGTTTCAGACGCACTTTACAATTAGGTTACATAGAGTTTATATAGAGAGCTACCTATCAACTAATAACAGAAAGTAAAATTACAATCGGAATTATAGGAATAGAATCCCTAATTATTAGTTGACAACTTCCTTCTGAAATTCTTCTTTCCTTTCCATAGCGTATCTGCAATATATTTGTTTTGATCTTCAAAGACTTTCCATTCCTGTGATCATCTTTCCAAATATAACTTCAACTATATAGACTCTGATCACCTTGTAAATTATGGCTTCACTAAACTCTGAAGATAAACTCTGATCATAAACATTGATAGCAAACATTCTGACAGCAGCTTCTTTGACAGTAACTTTTCTGACAGCAACATTCTTGACAGTAGCTTTCATGACAGTAGCTTGCATGACAGTAACATTGTTGACAGTAGCTTGCATGACAGTAACATTTTTATGACAGTAACTTTGCATGACAGTAACTTTCATGACAGTAACATTTCTATGACAGTAACTTTGCATGACAGTAACTTTCATACTATCGATCAATATATATCTGTTGATGACTTCTCGATTGATATATATCCGTTGATGACTTATCGATCGGTCTATGACTTCTCGATCGGTATATATCCGTTGATGACTTATCGATCGATCTATGACTTCTCGATTGATATATATCCGTTGATGACTTATCGATCGATATATGACTTCTCGATCAGTCTTTATCCGTTGATGGCTTATCGATCGGTCTTTATCGATTGATGACTTATCGATCGATGACTTATTGCAGACAGACTATGTTAAATCCTGTTCTAGTATTTTGTACATCATCAAATGAAAATATTCCTAACAATCTCCCCCTATTTATGCTTTTTAAACAATGAAGCATAAATCAAGATTTGATGATGTCAAAACTAAAGAGTGAAACAATTAATCTAGAACAGTATAACAAAATCATAAGGCAAAAAGAAAAAAGAATTATTTCTTATCACCATATCTGTCAAGGATAGATATCACCATCTTCCTTATTTCTCCTGGAGGAATAATCTTTCTTCTCCCCTTTTCTTCTCCCCCTTTTTGACATCATCACCACCTGTGACAGCCAAAAGAATCTGTGGAAAAGCTACTTCTTTGGATAATGGAAGGAAAGGAATTCTGTCAAAAAAAATATAAATTGTCATCCATCCCCTGCTCCAACTCATTGGACCAACTCTGTGGAAAATCTTGATCCCAATAAGTAAAGCTAGGTTCAGGATACCCTATTCTCTCATCCTCACAGTGGGGTTGGGCACCCACTCTCTCATTTTCACTCAGGCTCTCTATAGCCTTATCTACCTCTCCTTTTGCCTGGACCAGTGCCAGCCTCTCAATAAATTTTTTCACTCAATTTGGAGGGTGCACTCAAAAATCCTACAGAAGAGGGGTTAAGAGAAAATGAAATTGCTTCAATACCTGAACCACCTTGATGGAGGGGTACCCCTTCAAATGTCTGAAGGCTAGGGGTTTCCATAAAGGGGTGAGCATCAACAGATTCTGAACCCATACTAGCATCTTCTTTCTTTTCAGAGTCTGTTGGCTCCAGTATTCTAGTCTCAGGGTCTACTCTAGAATCTGACTGCTTCAGTATGACTTCATTAGAAGCCAGAGTCTGAGTGTCACCATCTTGGACTGTTGTTGCTTGAGACTCCCCCTCAAGGTGGATAGACTTTGATAGAATAGATTTGGAAATTTCTTCATGAGCATCAATCAGAGTCTGTCCTCCCATATCATTGAGGTTCTCATCAACATTTTGTTGAGTTGTCAAGGAGGGCCTAACAGCATACTCCCCTGCCCCACTATCACCCTACCTCTGACTAGGTGGTTCTTGTGTGGGTGAGGCAGACTGAGCATCTTTCTCACTAGTCACCACTGGTGCATTAGTCCCATCCTACAACTTCCTTGCATTACCTGTTACCTCCTCTGGTTCTACCATGGTTAATGCATCCAAGTGTTCATTTAGAAAGGTCCTTGCATGGATGGCATTGATGGCCTGGTCAAAAGTCATGTGAAAGGAATCCTGCAGTTCCCTTGCAATCATATCTACCTTCATAGGTTGGATAGATGTATTTGTTGGCCACCTTTCCTACATTTTGAACAAGAAAATCAATCACCTTCCCTGAAAGAGGCTGAATAGTAGAAATCCAATCAATAGTTGTCCTGTAGGTAATCCTTGTATCCTAAATTGCTTCATAGTCATAAACTGGTTGCTCAATCTCAGTTTCCAACTCAGCAACAGACTCTAATTCCCTCCTTATTTGGACCTTAAGCCTTTTAGGCTTCTTTGAAATTTGCTGTTCAGAGCCTGGCACATCAAGTGCTTTGAGAACTTCATTTGTTCTGCCTTCTATGAGCCTAGTTGTTTTAACTTGTAATGAAGAGTTGAAGAGGTAGCTATAAAAATTTGTGACCACGGCTTGTGTAGACACTTGAAGTTCCATCTTCAATTTCTGCCTTAGGGCTTCATAGGTTGTGAGAAGATTCAAGACTTGATAATTTGCTATCAATTGATAATTTGCTGTTAAGCATATCAACTGATATTTTTCTTCGATTGATCTTGATATCCATCGATTGATAATAGTTGTTGACTTATCGATTGATAGATGTTATCAATCGATATATCAATCGATGGTGCTTCATAACAGTACCTCATCACTTGGAGTAATGATTTCATCAAAAAAAAACTTGAGGCTGCTTCCAATGGCATTTCTTCCCAAAATGTGTCATGATCAGAGTCTGAAGGCAGGCTAGACTTTGACTCAACATTAGACTCTGGTTCAGGAGTTTTCTTGCTTTTAAGAGTCTGGCTCTGCAGGAGCCTTGAGAACTTCTGTTTCCTGCAAAACAGGGTTAGTAATAGTGATAGGCTTGTGTGTGTGTGCAAAATAAGCCTTCCTCAACCTCTTGTATTGTTTAGCAAAAGATTTCTCAAGAGACTCAAATTGAGGTTCCTGAGGTGCTTCCCTAGGTTTTTCAGAGTCTGTAGACTTTTGAGAGTCTACAGTTGTGGCTTGAAAGTTAGATTCAGGTGCATCATGACTTTCCTTTAACAAAGAAAGTCCTTCAATAACCTGTCTCTCTAGAGGGTTGAGCTCCTCATCACTTTGCTCATCTACAAGCCTAGTTTGTACCAATCTCCTTCTTTTTGCAACTGGTGCCTTTTGAGAGACACTAGAGGTTGCTTTTCTAGATAGTGGTTTCTTAGATTGTTTAGTGAAAGGGGAATTTGGCTACTTGGGTAGGTGCAGGGGGATTCTCCAATACTTGTTCCTGCACCATTTTACCACAAAAAAAAGCATTGTAGATAGAAGGTTTGTAAGTTGTGAGTTTTACCTGCATTACCTGAGGGTAGACCATGGCAGGTAGACTTTTCTTCTTATCATTTATTCTCTTTATGTCAGAGAATATCCTCCTTTGCTGTTTGTATGCCTGCACATAGCAATCATCAGAGTTTACAGACTCATCAGAGTTTAGGAACTCATCAGAGTTTAGCAGTTAGACTTTGTCAAGATAAAGTACTTCAAGAATTTTGCATTAATAAATTATAGTTTGACACATCAGGAACTATAATTAAAGTACATACCTTGCTTCTTGTAATCACTGATTACTTATATGTTTAACATACCTAACTCACCTACCAGTCTGAGAAAGGTAGACTCATCAAGTGGTTTTGTAAAAATGTCTGCAAGCTGTTTGTTAGTTGGAACATAGTGAAGTGTCACAGTACCATTTTCAACATGTTCTCTAATAAAGTGATACCTGACATCAATGTGCTTTGTTCTGGAATGTTGGACTGGATTTTCTGCAATTTTTATAGCACTAGTATTATCACAATACATAGGAATATTTGAGAAGGTTAGTCCATAATCTAGTAACTGATTTCTCATCCTCAGAATTTAAGCACAGCAACTTCCAACTGCAATGTATTCAGCCTCAGCTGTTGAGGTTGATACAGTCTGTTGTTTCTTGCTAAACCAAGAAATTAATCTGTTGCCAAGAAATTGACATTGTCCTGTTGTGCTTTTCCTGTCTACTTTGCATCCTGCATAGTCAGAATCTGAATAACCAATTAGTGAAAAATCTGACTCTTTAGGATACCAAACTCCAAGAGTTTGAGCCCCCTTGAGATATCTAAAAATTCTTTTCACAGCTATTAAATGTGATTCTCTAGGGTCTGCTTAAAATCTAGCACACAGACAAGTTGCAAACATTATGTCTGGTCTACTAGCAGTTAAATATAACAATGATCCAATCATACCTCTGTATTTTGTGTTGTCAACTTTCTTACCCTTTGGGTCAGAGTCTAGCTTAGTGGCTGTTGACATGGGAGTTTTAGCAGTTGCAGAATCTTGCATATAAAACTTCTTCAATAGTTCTTTCACATACTTTGTTTGATTGATGAAAATTCCATCATCATTTTGCTTGACTTGAAGACCCAAAAAGAAGTTCAATTCTCCCATCATGCTCATTTCATATTTTGACTGCATTAATTTACTAAACTTTTCACAGAGTTTGTCATTAGTAGAACCAAATATAATATCACCAACATAAATTTGGACAAGCAAAATATCACCTTTATATTTTCTGATAAAGAGAGTTTTGTCAATGGTACCTCTTATGAATCCATTTTCAAGAAGAAATTTTGAAAGAGTTTCATACCATGCTCTAGGTGTTTGCTTCAATCCATATAGTGCCTTGTCTAACCTGTTAACATGATCAGGAAATTTTGGATCAACAAATCCTGGTGGTTGCTCCACATAGACTTCTTCTTCCAATTCTCCATTTAAGAAGGCACTTTTCACATCCATCTGATACACCTTGAACTTTGAATGTGCTGCAAAGGCAAGAAACATTCTGATAGCTTCCAATCTTGCTACAGGTGCAAAAGTTTCATCATAGTCAATTCCTTCTTCCTGAGAGTATCCTTTTGCAACTAGCCTTGCTTTGTTTCTTACTACAGTGTCATTCTCATCAAGTTTGTTTCTGTACACCCATTTTGCACCAACAACTGATCTATTTTTAGGTCTTGGTACAAGTTCTCATACTTTGTTTCTCTCAAATTCATTCAATTCTTCTTGCATTGCAATAATCCAATCAGGGTCTTGCAAGGCTTCCTCAATTTTCTTAGGTTCATTCTTTGAGAGAAAACAACTATAAAGACATTCATTTTGAGTGGCTGCTCTGGTTTGTACACCACTCTCAGGGTCACCAATTATTAAGTCAGGAGTGTGATCCCTTGTCCATTTTCTAGCTGGTGGAAGATTGGTTCTTGAACTTGAAGCTCCCCCTAAATCATTGGCATCTTCTGTATTTGAGTGAAATTCAAATGAAGAGGCTCCCCCTAAATTGCTTGACTCTGACAAGGATTCAGAGTTGCTTGATTCAGTCCTGATGAGTTAGACTCTGAAGAACTTGATTCTCTCTATCTAGACTCTGTCTGGGTAGACCCTGAAATATTAAACTCTGAGATATTTGTAGTTGAATTTTCTGGCTCCCCCTCAGAGTGTGCAGATTCCTGTTTTGTTTCAGGAGTTATTTGAGGGTCTTCATCCTCATCATTTTCAGTTAACTCAGAACTATTTAGATTTTCAAACTCCAGTGTAGTAGATTCTGACTCATCCTGCAATCCTGTAACCTTTTTATCATCAAATGCAACATGAATCGATTCCATAACAATTCTGCTTCGGAGATTAAACACTCTAAATGCCTTTGAGTTTGATGCATATCCAAGAAAGATTGATTAATCAGCCTTGGTTTCAAATTTGCTTAAATTTTCAGGATGTACTTTCAGTACAAAGCACTTGCATCCAAATATGTGAAAGTGTTTCACACTTGGCTTCTTGTCCTTTACCATCTCATAGGGAGTCTTTCCATGCATATTAATTAAGGTACAGTTTTGAGTGAAACATGTTGTATTGACTGCCTCAGCCCAAAAATATACTGGTAGTTTAGACTCTGCCAACATTGTCCTTGCAGCTTCTATGAGTGTTCTATTCTTTCTCTCCACAACTCCATGTTGTTGAGGTGTTCCTGGTGCTGAAAATTGTTGAGTAATTCCCTTTGATGCACAGTAATCCTCCATGATTGAATTCTTGAATTCAGTTCCATTGTCACTCCTTAGAACTCTAACTGTTTTCTTTGATTTTGTTTCCAGAAAAGTGATATGGTCTTTTATGTGTTGTGGAGCTTCATCATTTGAATGTTGAAAGAAAACCCATGTGAACCTTGTAAAATCATCTACAATAACAAGAGTATATTTCTTTTTATTAATTGACATCACATTTACTAGACCAAATAAATCAAGATGTAATAAATAAAAGGGTTCAGAAATGGTGTTAATTGTCTTGCTCTTGAAGGATGATTTCCTTTGCTTTCCAAGTTGGCATGCTTCACAAAGTCCATCTTGCACAAAATCAACCTGTGATAATCCTCTCACAAGATTTTGTTTTACCAACTTATTGAGTGTTTTGAAGTTGATGTATGAGAGTTTCTTGTGCCATTTCCAGCTTTCTTCAGTTGAGGCCTTGCTATATAGACATGTGACTTCACTATGTATGCAATCCTCCAAGCTGGCTTCATAAATGTTACCATGTCTGAGACCTTTGAAAACCAAAATGCCTGTTTCTTTGTGAGTCACAAGACACTCCTTGTTGTCAAAGCCAGTATGGTAACCTTTATCTCCAAATTGACTTATGCTTATTAAATTGTGTTTTAAGCCATCAACTAGAGCTACTTCTTCAATGATGACATTCCCAAGTACAATCTTGCCATATCCCAGTGTTTGTCCTTTGTTGCCATCTCCAAAGGATACTTCTGGGCCAGCCATCTCCACAAAATCTGTAAGCAGGGATTTCTTTCCAGTCATATGTCCTGAGCATCCACTGTCCAGGATTAGGGTTACTTTCTTTACCCTGGTTCCCTGCATACATAAGACAATTAGTTAGATGTTTTGGGGACCCAAACAGTTTTGTATCCCTTCTTACTAACTTTAGGTGAAACAGGTTTAGCAATTTTTTCTTTAAATTTACTTGTTTCTTTTGTTGCCTTAGACTCTTGTGGAGTCTTAACAGTGTCATACCAACTCTTATCAATAGAAGATTTTAGCTCATAAAAATTGTAATACAAATCATGATAGTCCCTACACATATAAATGGAATGAAATATGCTACCACAGTGATAACAAGGCTTCTGTGGAGTTTAGTGGCTTTCAGAGTCTGGGAAGGTCTAGACTCTGATTTCTTCTCAATTTTTGTTTTACAGTCTAGAGCTAAATGGTTGTGGTTGCCACATCTATAACACTTCTTTCTAGGAGCATTAGGATCCTTTTGATAATTATTAGCCTTGTTAATGCCTTCCTTACCATTCCTATTTCTCCTAGTCTTTGTAGACTTTGACAAATTCTCTAGCCTTTCCTTTAACTTAGACTTAGACATGTACCCAATGTTAATGTTTTTCTTAGAATTATTTACTCCTGTTTCATCTGTCTTTTTGTCAACAACAGGGGTACTATTGACAGATGAGTTTGTGGTTTCAGTCTTTTCTTTAGGGGTCACAAACTTAACAGGAACAAAGGTACTTTTGTCTTTAGTCTTATTGACTTGGCTAGATTCTCCATTGTTATCATTCTCAATAATAGGTCTTTTGCCTTGACTCTTGTCATAGCCTAGACCAGCAGTTTGACACACATTTTGATTATTGAGAATTTCTTGAACTTTTCTACCAGAGTTTGTCCACACTTTAAACTTAAGTCTTTCTTCCTCTAGTTCTTTTCTAACACGGTCATGGACTTTTAAGAGTTCAGTGTAAATGTAACTATATTTCTCAGAATCCTTTTTGTATTGTTCCATTAATATTAACCCAGACTCTAGATGGTTATTTCTGTTTGTCAAAGTTAAGTTTTCTTCTTTTAACCTTTCACTTTCATCAGTGAGAGACCTACATGTTATCATTATATTCTTAACCTCACTTTGCACAGTTTCTATACCATCAGAGTCTAAATTAAGTAAAGATTCAGGAGTAAAGATTGAAACCTGAGTTTTAGGAGATGAGGATTCTTTGGGAGATTTTGATTTTATTGGGGAGGATGCCATCAATGCTAAATTTTCATAATCAATTTCATCCTCTGAACTTGAATCTGCCCAATCCTTTCCTGTTGATAGAAGTGCTTTCCCTTTCCCTTGACTTTTTAACTTTCTGCATTCACTAGCAAAGTGCCCCAATATTCCACAGTTGAAACATTTGACCTTTGCTTTGTCAAGTTTGATTATAGTGCTCTTGCACTTCTCAACTTTCTCATCTTCCTTCTTGAATGATGGCCTCTTGCTAAATTTACCAGTTCTTTTGTTAAATTTCATTCTTTTGAAATTTTTAGCAAACATAGCCATCATTTGACTTAGATCAATCTCTTCATCAGAATCAGAGTCTGTGTCGGTAGACTCTGACTCCTCAACAGCTTTACCCTTCTTCCTTGAATCCTTGGTTCTAGCTTCTTTGGGTTGTTCCAGTTGTTCTTTATCAGACTCTATTGAGAGTGCCACAGATTGTGTCTTCACAGATTTCTTATTCTTCCTCTGTTGCATCTCTAAATCATATGTCTTGAGTCTTCCATACAATTCTTCTAGAGTTATGTCATCCAAATCTCTAGCTTCCCTTATGGCTGTAGTCTTATTATCCCACTCTTCAGGAAGTGCTCTCAGAAACTTGGTGTTTGTATCTTCAGAATCATAAACCTTACCAAGCATAGCCATCTCATTCAAGAGTTTTGTAAACCTATCATACATCTCAGTGATAGATTCTCCAGATTTTGCTTCAAAATACTCATACTCTTGAATTAGCAAAGACTTAGCATTCTTCTTGACATCTTTAGTCCCTTGACAGTGCACTTCAAGTTTTGTCCACATCTTTTTAGCAGTGGTGCATGATATAACACAGTTTGTAAGAAAAGAATCCAAACTGTTAAAGAGAATGTTTTTGACTTTTGTCTCCTTAAGGACATTCTCCTTGTCCTCTTTTGTCCATTCAGCCTTTGGTCTTTCAATGAAGTGTTCTTCAGTTACTTTACCTTCTTCATTGATTTGAGGCACAAGCTTTAAGGGCACATAGGGTCCTTCATGAATCCTGGCAAGATAGTCAGGGTCTGTTGCTTCCAGATGGTGCAGCATCTTAACCTTCCATTGGATGAATTCGTTTCTCTTAAGCATAGGAATCTTAGAATTTCCATCTTTGTTCCCAGACATCTTTGATCGATTTTAAACTTTAGGCTCTGATACCAATTGTTTTCCCAGTTGCACAAGTAGAAGGGGGGGTTGAATACTTGTGTTCCTTTTCTGCCTGATTAAAACCAACTCAATATATGAATTAAGAATAAAGACCAAACACAAAGATATGAATAAACATTGTTTGTATTATTGATGATTAAATACAAAATCTCTCCTAGGATGTACACAATACCCTAGCAGCTTCTTCTGTGTTATCACAGCAACTCTCTCTATCTCTATGCTCTCACAAAATATCACTAAGACAATTGTGCTTCGACTTGCTTCCTTACTGACTCTTTTCTTGACTGTTTCTGACGCACTTTACAATTAGGTTACATAGAGTTTATATAGAGAGCTACCTATCAACTAATAACAGAAAGTAAAATTACAATCGGAATTATAGGAATAGAATCCCTAATTATTAGTTGACAGCTTCCTTCTGAAATTCTTCTTTCCTTTCCATAGCGTATCTGCAATATATTTGTTTTGATCTTCAAAGACTTTCCATTCCTATGATCATCTTTCCAAATATAATTTCAACTGTATAGACTCTGATCACCTTGTAAATTATGGCTTCACTAAACTCTGAAGATAAACTCTGATCATAAACATTGATAGCAAACATTCTGACAGCAGCTTCTTTGACAGTAACTTTTCTGACAGCAACATTCTTGACAGTAGCTTTCATGACAGTAGCTTGCATGATAGTAACATTGTTGACAGTAGCTTGCATGACAGTAACATTTTTATGACAGTAACTTTGCATGACAGTAACTTTCATGACAGTAACATTTCTATGACAGTAACTTTGCATGACAGTAACTTTCATACTATCGATCGATATATATCTGTTGATGACTTCTCGATTGATATATATCCGTTGATGACTTATCGATCGGTCTATGACTTCTCGATCGGTATATATCCGTTGATGACTTATCGATCGATCTATGACTTCTCGATTGATATATATTCGTTGATGACTTATCGATCGATCTATGACTTCTCGATCAGTCTTTATCCGTTGATGGCTTATCGATCGGTCTTTATCTATTGATGACTTATCGATCGATGACTTATTGCAGACAGACTATGCTAAATCATGTTCTAGTATTTTGTACATCATCAAATGAAAATATTCCTAACACCCCTATCTTTTGTGTCATATGCTTTAAAGTCCCTATCAATAGCCTCTCATTCTTTATTTTTTCTCTTCAACGGATTCTTCATATTTTTGCAATGAAGAGAGGTCATCACTTGAAAGAACGACGGAGACATAAAATAATATTTTGCGGCCTCACATCCTTCAAAACTAAAGAGTCTATTTTCCCTCGCTTCTAGCAATTGACAATATACATCCATTATACTATCCTCCACTTCTCGATTTGGTTGTAAAGAAACGACCGCTTTGGCGTCACAACCTCTTGGCAAATTTCCAACAGCCTCACACTCCCACCAATTTACTTTCAACCAATCCGATTTATGTGCCTTGATAGGCTTTATAAGATATCCTTTTTCATAGTTGGCCCTCGAAATGGTGATAGTACTCTAAAATGAAAACAAATAGAGACAAACATAGAAAAATAAAGACAAACCCAAAACAATCACTATTGTTACCTCATCAAATTGAGTTGTTTTGTACATAGTAGCATTAGGATCCACCACATACTTCTCATACTCCTCAAAATATGGCTTTTCCGGACCAGCTTCTCGAGTAGCTTTTTGGCCCCTTCTTGCCTTCCTTTAGGCAAAACACTTTTAAACTCGGGTCTTTCATATGTCGAACCAAAAGTATCAAGCATAAAAGCATCATATTTTTCAAGAAAATGGACTCGTGAAAAACAGAAGGCATATCATGCAAAGAAATCTCACTCATGCCTTGAGCGGCACACATGATCTATAAGATAAAAAATAAGAACAATGTATAAATGCATATTCGATATTATTTAAGGAACCTATGATTAATACTTTATATATTAGGAAGAAAACATACCAAATTCAATGCCTTGGGATTGTTAAATTCGTCTTTCGCTTCTTGGTATATTTTAGGATCCTTTGTTGGTTTTGATGGCGGTAGAATCTTCAATTTTGTAATATTCAAGTACCAATCCATATAATCCTCTAATGATACCGAATACACCGGGGGCCCAAAAGACCAACACCATTATTCACAAATTCATTCCACATTGTTACATATCTTTTCATATTCTTCGGATCCATATTATGGAATGGAACATCAATATTAAGCCTCATTTTTTTCATTTCACTCCTCGGTGGCGGAGGTGGTATGCTCAAGGGCAAATTCATTTGTCTTGTCACCCTCTCCGCTAGTTGATATTCAACATATTCAAAAAATATCAGCGGCACATGAGCGATACCGGCCAACCGAGCCCTCTCAAAATCTGGGTCAAATATGCGATAGAAGGGGCTATATGGCCTCCAAGCAACCCAACTCGGATCAAAATTATCAAATTGTCCATGGTAGCCGTCAATGTTGTGATGGACATTATAGAACTTTGATTTCCCCTTGCCAACCGGATGAATCGCCCATGCTAAAGCCCTAGGACACATATGTTGCACATTACTTGCAATCATAGGTTGTCCCGAACGCAACCTCTCACGAGCCCAAAGCATCAAAAGAGTACAACATCCGATAATCGATACACAATCCTTAAAACTAGCTTTATACAAATTCTTATACAAGTATTCTAGAACTCCTGCCCCCAAGCATATCCATATATCTTACTAGTATCGAGTAACAACGGGATTAATCTAGGGTGAGCAACATTATTAGACTTTGCAGGGAATAAAATAGCACCGCATAAATAAAAGACATACCCCTGTGTATATATCTCCAACATCTCGGGATCATTCTTATCCGGGCACTTGCAATATCGTTCCCTCAAAAAACTCAGTTTGACGTCACCCCTACCAAAAGCTTCTTCTCTTTCTTCAACGGAAAGATCTGGATCTGGCCAAGTGTGTAACCAAGTATTCTTGACATCAATTGCTTCAAGATTTGTTACCGGTTCTCCTATAACCGGAAGACCCATCAACATGTACACATCTTCAAGAGTCACTGTCATCTCACCAAAAGTGAAATGAAATGTGTTAGTTTCTGGCCTCCAACTCTCCACTAACGCCGAAATTAAAACCACGTCATTTTGAACAACGACCTTAGGATTAGTAAACATTCTGAAACCCCATTACTGTAGAAGACGAACTTGAAATGGCTCTAATTTTCATTCCGAAAGCAAAGAAGTACTTTGACGAATTTTGAGAAGATTTCGGTGAATCTCATTCCATATAAGGGTGTTAATGTGATTTTTTTGATCGTGAAGAACCGAAAGATCGACAGGGCCACACAAATTATCCGACATATTTGAAATTAAAGATACAATTACGTAAGTCTAACAATGTCGATAAACTAACGTCCATATCAAACAAAATCTCCAATAATTCAAAATTAAAACCCAAAACTCCAATAATAATAATTCAAAATCTCAAACAAAAATCCAAAAATATGCATAACCAAAAAACTTTGAACTAAAACGACATATATAACAAAAAAAAATTGAACCAAAACCAACAAAATTTAAACTTTATATACATAACTAAAAAAATTTGAAAGGCATATGACTAGGCCAATTTGTAATAAGTAGATGACAACTCAACTCAAGTAAGAAAATAGAGTAAGTAGTAAATACTGAGGATGGAATCAAATCGAAGAATGTCAACTAGACATAAAGAATCAATTTGTGTTAGGAATCTACATGAGATTTGATGATAACATTAATCTTAGAATCATAGAAATTTTATTTGTTGTAACTGATCAATTGATATGAAAGTTATAAATATCAATTGATCAGGAAACCATTTATCAGTTGAAGTGTTTATTTGAATCAACTGATAATTTGGATTGTAGCATAGTTGTACTTAGTCTATCTCAATTGATATGGCTTTAAGTCGACTGATAATTTTCTATCGACTGATACTGGAGTCGATTGATGTTGGTTATCAACTGATGTATATTTTAGGCTGTCAAATTGTAATTATTTGAAGACAGGGAAATTGTACAAATGAAGTATGATCAACTGATATGAAGGCATCAACGGATAGAGGATCAATTGATGTAAAGTCAAGTCAAAGGTTGAAGACCATCAACTGATATGAAGACCCATCGATTAATCTATCGATCGATAAGTCATCAATCGAGAAGTCATCATCTATCGATCGATAAGTCACCAATCGAGATGTCATCATATAACTATCGAGAATTCATCATATACCAATCGAGAAGTCATCATTTATCGATCGAGAAGTCATCAACTGATAAGTCATCATTTATCAATCGAAGAAGAATATCAGTTGATGAATACAAGGAAGGATCGATCGATATGCTTAACAATAAAATATCAGTTGATTGTGACAACGCAAGTGGACAAGTTGACAGACAAAAGCACACCTATGGAAGACAGTCTGCACAGACTGTGAAGACTAAAAAAGAAACTGTCTTTTCCAAAGCCGTAAAAACTTTCTAAAGATAGAAAAAGGCAGACAGAAAAGACAGATAAAAAGCAATTCTAGAATAGATTAAATGTTTTTATTCTTTCTAGGAATTGTAAAAACATACTTGTGTGATATAAACAAGTGTGGAAGCATTATTAGAAAACACACAAGTTAGACATATTTCTTAATCAACTGTTCAAGCTTGAGAGCACATTTGTAAGAACAATTGATTTGTTTTCTAATCTTGTAAACGCAGCTAGGTTTCTTCTAACCTAGGAGCATTGAGCAAAAATATATATTGATGGAAAAACCAATCCATCAATAATTTTAAATCTCTTTGTTCAGTTTTATTTTTCAGCATTAATTTGTTCGAACTTATTCTCTTATTCTTTCGATCATCAAGAACAAATATTAGAACACACAAAAAGTTTTAATATTTGTATTCAACCCCCCCTTCTACAAATATTGACATTGTTCTAAGGAATAATAATTTGTCAGAAGAATTTTAATGAAGTTGCTACTCTACACCGGAAGAAGTTCATTTATATGTTCAAGCATCGGAGAAAAATAGAGAAGCAGTTTTTCAGAAGAGTTCAGAAGATTCAGAAGATTCTAAGTGCCTACTACAAGAGATTCCAGAAGAAGAACAAAGACAGTGAAGCAAAAAGAAAATGACAGAAGGCCTCAACTCAAAGTTTAATAAATGGAGAATATTTATTAGTATGACACAAATGAACCAGACAGTACATTTGTGTGTCAACTAAAATAATATTTATTCTTCATTTAATTCAAGAGGTTTCAAGATCAGAAGACAAAGAAAGGACGGGAAGATTTCAAGACTTACAACACGGCTATGCGAGTAAAGGTAGTATTTTAATTTTACTATCAAAAGTAAATTAATTATTTAATTTATCTAATTAAATTAATTCAAGTTGAATTTAATTTAATTTATAAATTAACTAATTAATTTAAGTAGAATTAATTTATTATAAAAGATATGACTTAATATGACTTGTAATTTAATTCAAAAGACTTATTAATAATAAACAAAAAAAAAAGAAAAAAAAAATTCTGGCAGAAAATAAGTCATACCGAATTCTGTCAGAAAATAAGTCATACTGAGCTGCAGAAGAAAAAGTCATACTGAGCTGCAGAAGGTAAAGTCATACCAGAAAAAGTCATTCTGAGATGCAGAAAATAAGTCATACCGAGCTGCAGAAAATAAGTCATACCGAGCTACAGAAGAAAAAGTCATACCGAGCTGCAGAAGGAAAAGTCATACCAGAAATAAGTCATACCGAATTTTCTTTGTTTAAAAGGTCATGCTGGAGCAAGTGGATTGATTTTTTATTTAATTAAAAAAGTCATACCAATTTTTTTAATTAATAAAATAAGTCATATCGAATTTTCTATGTTCAAAAGGTCATGCTGGACTTATTTTTTATTTAATTAAAAAATCATACCGATTTTTTAATTAATAAAATAAGTCATACCGAGAGAAATAAGTCTTGCCCAGCTTTTGAAATGTCATACAAGTGTTAAATAAGTCATACAGACTTATTTTCTTGAAATTAAGTCATGCTGAAAAAGGTCTGTTTTCCCAGTCGTACAAGTAGAAGGGGGGTTGAATACTTGTATGTCTTTTCTGCCCGATTTAAAATCAAATTAAGAACAAACTTAAACACAAAAATATGAATAAGTACTGTTTTGTATTATTGATTTATGAATACAAAACTCTCCTAGGGTGTACACAAACCCTAGCAGCTTCTCTGTGTTTATCACAGCAACTCTCTCTATTTCTATGCTCTCACAAAATTTCACTCAGATGATTATTGTTTCGACTTCCACACTTTTACAATTAGGTTACATAGAGTTTATATAGAGAGCTGCCTATCAACTAATAACAGAAAGATAAATTATAATAGGAATAGAATTCCTAATTATTAGTTGACAGTTTCCTTCTAGAATTCTCTTTCTTTCCCATAGCATATCTGCAATATATTTATCTTGATCTTCGAAGACTTTCCATTCCTGTGATCTTCTTCCAAATTTATCCTCAACTGTATAGACTCTGAAATCTTCAGACTCTGATGATCTTCAGACTCTGATCACATGTAGACTCTGATAGATCACAGACTCTGATAGTCTATAGACTCTGATCACCTTCCAGACTCTGATCTTCATGCAGACTCTGGTTTCACTCTCTACAGAAATTCTTCTAAGTACAAGCAACATGAATGTTGACCATCTAGACTCTGATTATTCATTTCAGAGACTAGAAAGACTTGTTACAGATAAACTAATCTAGACCCTATTCTAGTATTTTGTACATCATCAAATGAATATATCCCTAACAATCTCCCCCTATTTATGCTTTATAAAATGTAAGCATAAATCAAGGTTTGATGATGTCAAAACTAAAGAATAAAACTAATAATCTAGAACAATACAAAAGAATTAAAAAAGAAAAAGAATTACTTCTCATTTAATCTTCTCAAAGGCTGGATTGTTCTTCAAAAATGAGTTTAGCATATTTTCTTCCACAATTGCAAGAGCTTCACCAACAAACTTCTTTAATTTCTTCATTTCTTCATTTGAACATTTAATTTGACAGTAAGCTGCTCTCAGATCATTTGCACTACTTTCTTGATCTTGTAAGTCCTTCAACATCAGAACACTAACTTTCCCACTCATAGGCTGAAACCCAAAGTAATGACCCACACCTTCTTGAAATTTAATCTGTTTTTCCTCCAATGGCATGACTTGATCATTTCCCTCAGTATCAACATATTTTAAAGAAAATTTGCCCATTTGTCGATTTGTCTGTCTGTGCAAAATCAGCTTCCTATCAATTTCCTTGAACCATTTGTGTGTGACAGCTTCTTTGCTCTTGTTAACTTCATAAGCAATTTGAAGTAGGAATCTAATATACTGTAGTTCCTCAGCCTGTTTGAAAAAGATAAAATTTGACTGACTAATCCATCTTACACTTCCACCTTCTAAGAAGTAAACCAGCATCTCATTCTTCACCTTTTCTGTACCTCCCTGACCTCCTTGTATCTTCGTTTCAAAAACATTATACACAATTTGAGCAGACACCACTTTATTTAAGTGCTTCTGAGTGATCTTCTCAAACTGCCTATCTGTCAAGGATTGAGGATCCCTGGTTAGAGTAGATGTTCTGTCAATGTCAGATTCTTCAAATCCTCCAAGACCTATCTTCTTTTTAGCTCTAAGTTGCAGATTTGATTGACTGCACTTCCAGTATGAAGGTTCTTGAGTTTGATCAGAGTCTGACTTCTTTCTTTGCTTATCAGAGTCTGACTTAGACTCTGATTTCCCATGTCTAGTCCCTGACTGATGTGTTTGAGTTTTCGATACTCCAGATTGCTTTTGTTGCACACCATCAGGACCCTTAGAACCATGAGAACTATCTCCATCATCACCATCTCTCCTCCTTTTAACTCCCCTTGATTTATTCTTGCATCCCTCATCCTTATGTCTCCTGGAGGACTCACCTTGCTTCACCTTCTCCCCCTTTTTGACATCATCATTACTGGTGACAGCCAAAAGAATCTGCTCAAGAACAGTGGAGATATTTGCCTGGGCTGCAATAACTGAATCAACCTTAGTGGTCAAATCAGAAACTGTAGTTTGAAGAGAGGCTTGAGTGGTAGTGATAGCAGCTAGAGCATCTTTAAAAGCGACCTCTTTGGATAATTGAAGAGAGTGAATTCTGTCAAATCTTGTATTGAGTAGAGAAGTTGTATTATCAACACCAGTGAGCTTTGTTTGAATATGAGAAATGTCCTGAACCACACTGGATAACTGAGCAGCAACATCAGGCAGCTGAGCTTTAACAGCTCCATCTAAGACTTGATCTTCTTCACCAGGATAGTAACCATGTTCCTGTTGAAAAGATTTTTTCTGAAAAGCCTTAAGTCTCTCAGAAAGATGAATATCCAAAATACACTCAAAAGAATCTTTATCATTGATGCCTCTTTGCTGTGCAGACTCCCAAGACTGAGGAAACACCTGATCAAAATAGATAAAAGAAGGAGTAACAAGATCATCATCTGCAGAATTGCATTCCTCAGCAACAGGCTCTGGCTTTGTGAATGGAGGTGTAGACTCTGGTGGTGGTGTAGACTCCGAAACTGCAAACGGGACTATAGACCCTGACTCCTCCTGAGAGTGATCAGAGACTGTAGACTCTGGAAGTCTAGCCCTTATAGGCATTATTAAAAGAGGTTCTTCTGACTTCAATGTTGCAGCCTCAGTGAAAATGACAGGGTTATCCACCAAAGCCTCCATGACTCTATCTGCTCTCCTTGCTAGAGAATCCACCAGGTGAAGTTGGGGTCTCTGTGTAAATGATTTTTGAGAAGCAAGAGCCTCCTCCTGTTTGCCAATCTGCACAATCAAACATAGTGAATTGTCATCCATCCCCTGCTCCAACTCATTGGACCAACTCTTTGGAAAATCTTGATCCCAATAAGTAAAGCTAGGTTCAGGATACCCTAGTCTCTCATGCTCACAGTGGGGTTGGACACCCACTTTCTCAATCTTACTCAGGCTCTCTACAGCCTTTTCTATCTCTCCTTTTGCCTGGTCCAGTGCCAGCCTCTCAGAAATTTTTTCACTCAATTTGGAGGGTGCACTCAATAAACCTACAGAAGAGGGGTTGAGAGATAAAAATGGTGCTTCAATACCTGAACCACCTTGATGGAGGGGAACCCCTTCAAATGTCTGAAGGCTAGAGGTTTCCACCAAGGGGTGAGCATCAACAGATTCTGAACCCTTACTAGCATCTTCTCTCTTTTCAGAGTCTGTTGGCTCCAGTATTCCAGTCTCAGGGTCTACTCTAGACTCTGACTGCTTCAGTATGACTTCATTAGAAGCCAGAGTCTGAGTGTCACCATCTTTGACTGTTTGTGCATGAGACTCCCCCTCAAGGTGGATAGACTCTGATAGAATAGATTGGGAAATGTCTTCATGAGCATCCATCAGAGTCTGTCCTCCCATATCACTAGGGTTCTTATCAGCTCTTTGGTGAGTTGTCAAGGAGGGCTCAACAGCATACTCCCCTGCCCCACTATCACCCAACCTCTGACTAGGTGGTTCTTGTGTGGGTGAGGCAGACTGAGCATCTCTATCACTAGTCACCACTGGTGCACTAGTCCCATCCTCCAACTGCCTTGCACCACCTGCTACCTCCTGTTGTTCTTCAAGAATAAATGCATCCAACTTGTGATGAAAGGCCCTGAGATGGATTGCATTGATTGCCTGGGCATCTGTGAGATTGAAGAGGTCCTGCAGTTCCCTTCTTACTCTTTGAAAATATGTGCCCTTAAATTGATCCAGTCTACTTTGGTAAGTTGGATAGATGTATTTGTTGGCAATTGTACCTATATTATGGACAAGATAGTCAGCCACCTGTCTTGACAGAGGTTGAATTTGAGAGATCCATTGAATGGCTGTCCTGTAGGTAACTCCATTATCCCAAATTGCTTCATAGTTAAAAACTGGTTGCTCAATCTCAGTTTCCAACTCAACAACAGACTCTGAGGCTCTCCTTTTGTGGACCTTAAGCTTTTTAGGCTTCTTTGTAATTTGCTGTTCAGAGTCTGGCACACCTAGTGCTTTGAGAACTGCATTTGTTCTGCCTTCTATGAGCCCAGCTGCTTGTTCTTGGAATGAAGAGTTGAATAGGTAGTTGTAAAGATTTTTGACCACATCCTGTGCAGACATTTGTAGCTCCTGTTCCATTCTCTTCCTTAGGGCTTCATAGGTTGAAAGAAAATCCAAGACTTGAGATTTAGTCTGATATTGCTCTGGATCTTCAACTGATTCCACCAAAGGATATAAGAATATCAGTGCCTCATCACTTGGAGTAATGATCTCATCAATTAGGCATGAGGCTGCATCCAATGGCATTCCTTCCCAAAATGTGTCATGATCAGAGTCTAAAGGCAGTCTAGACTCTGACTCAACATTAGACTCTGGTTCAGGAGTTTTCTTGATTTCAGAGTCTGGCTCTGCAGGAGCCTTGGGAGCATCTATTTCCTACAAAACAGGGTTAGTACTAATAACAGGCTTGTGTGTGTGTGCAGAATAAGCCTTCCTTAACCTTCTGTACTTCTTAGCAAAAGATTTCTCAGGAGACTCAATGTGAGAATCCTGAGGTGCTCCCCTAGGTTTTTCAGAGTCTGTAGCCTTTTGAGAGTCTACAGACTTGGCTTGAAGGTTAGAATCAAGTGTATCATGACCTTCCTTTAGCAAAGAAAGTCCTTCAACAACTTGCTTCTCTAGTGGATTGAGCTCCTCATCACTGTGCTCATCTATAAGCCTAGATTGAATCAATTTTCTTCTCTTTACAACTGGTGCCTGTTGAGAGACACCAGAGGTTGGTTTCTTTTTGGATTTTGGTTTGGAAGATTGTATAATTGAAGGGGATTGGGTGACTTGGGTAGGTGCAGGGGGACTCTCCATTACTTGTTCCTGCACCATTTCACCACCAAAGAATGAAGCATTGTAGATAGAAGGTTTGTAGGATGAGAGTTTTACCTGCATTACCTGTGGATATGTCATTGCAGGTAGACTCTTCTTTTTGTCATCAATTCTCTTAATGTCAGAGAATATCCTCCTTTGCTGTTTGTATGCCTGCACACAGCAATCATCTGCCAACTTGGTTGACATGTCAGGAATGAAGTGATTGAGGAGAATCATAAGAAACCTATGATAGTAGACTTTCTTTCTCCCCTCATGCACATTATTTAATTTTGCTCCCATTTGAGTGAGCAACATATCACCAATGTTGATTATTCTATCAAATAGGAGACTATGACCAATTTGATAAGTAATAGCAGTAATAGCATCAAATCCACTACACTTACCAGTAAAACACTTAGCAATTTGATCGAAGAAAAATGACCATTCTTTCCTTAAGTAAGGCCTAGTTATCTTGCTCATGTTATCTAAGCTAGCAGAATAACCTATTGCCTTAAACATGCTTTTAATGTCATCATCAGATACAATTTCATCAAAAGTAGACTTAACAGGCAGTTTAAACACAGAATTAAGCACATCTGCAGTGACATCAAATGTAGTCGAACCAAAGGTAAACATTATTTTACCTGGTTGATCCTGAGAAGGATCAACTACCTTTGCAGTGCTCCATGCTTGTGATACAGCATCCATTTGAATGACTGGTGATGCCTTGAGAATGTAGTGTAGCTCGGATTGTTCCAAGAAATCCATCACAGGGTAGTAGTCAGCGTCTACCCCTTTCCTATCTCCAAGAGCAGCAACATGATTTCTGGTCATGAACTCGAAATCCCCAAATGTGAACACAATCGCCTTGGGTCCTCTCATGATAGTAGAAACGGCAGCCATTAAAGTTGTTGAGTTGAAAGTGATGGAGAAGCTTGAAGAATTTAGCTAGGGTTCGTAAAAAGCTCTGTGAATATTTTTGCCTTAGAAATCAATTGCAATAAACAAGTGAGTAAATTGTATGAAAAATTCTATTTTGTTCAAGTTGCATACAATACACACGAGTCTACAGCCTGTATCCGGTCAAAAAAATAACTGTTACCGCCTATTTCAAGTCATTTGAACATTTTAAATGCAATCAGAGTCTGCAGGCGCGAATTTTAACCGTTTCAGAGTCTAGGCGATAATTTTCTCAGAGTCTACAGACTCGTCAGAGTCTAGACTCTGTCAAGGTAAAATACCAAACAAAATGTTGCACTAACAATTAATCACAGTGTGTTAAGACAGGGACTATAATTAAAGTACATACCTTGCTTGTTTAATTTTGATCACTTACATATTTAACATACCTAATTCACCTACCAGTTTGAGAAAGGTAGATTCATCAAGTGGTTTTGTCAAAATGTCTGCAATCTGTCTGTCAGTTGGAACATAGTGAAGTGTCACAGTACCATTTTCAACATGTTCTCTAATAAAGTGATACCTGACATCAATATGCTTTGTTCTGGAGTGTTGGACTGGATCTCTGCAACTTTAATAGCACTAGTATTATCACAATACATAGGAATATTTGAGAATGTTAGTCCATAATCAAGTAATTGATTTCTCATCCACAGGATTTGAGCACAGCAACTTCCAGCTGCAACGTATTCAGCCTCAGCTGTTGAGGTTGATACAGTCTGTTGTTTCTTGCTAAACCAAGAAATTAATCTGTTGCCAAGAAACTGGCACTGTCCTGTTGTGCTTTTCCTATCTACTTTGCATCCTACATAGTCAGAGTCTGAATAGCCAATTAGAAAAAAATCTGACTCTCTAGGGTACTAAAGTCCAAGAGTTTGTGCCCCCTTGAGATATCTAAAAATTCTTTTCACAGCTATTAAGTGTGATTCTCTAGGGTCAGCTTGAAATCTAGCACACAGACAAGTTGCAAACATTATATCTGGTCTACTAGCAGTTAAATATAACAATGAGCCAATCATACCTCTGTAACTAGTGTTGTCAACTTTCTTACCCTTTGGGTCAGAGTCTAGCTTAGTAGCTGTTGACATGGGAGTTTTAGTAGATGCAGCATCTTGCATATCAAACTTTTTCAACAGTTCTTTTACATACTTTGTTTGATTGATGAAAATTCCATCATCATTCTGTTTGACTTGAAGCCCCAAAAAGAAGTTTAATTCTCCCATCATGCTCATTTTATAATTTGACTGCATTAGTTGACTAAACTTTTCACAGAGATTATCATTAGTAGATCCAAATATAATATCATCAACATAAATTTGGACAAGCAAAATATCACCTTTATATTTTCTAATAAAGAGAGTTTTGTCAATGGTACCTCTTGTAAATTCATTTTCCAGAAGAAATTTTGAAAGAGTTTCATACCATGCTCTAGGTGCTTGCTTCAATCCATATAGTGCCTTGTCTAACCTGTAAACATGATCAGGAAACTTTGGATCAACAAATCCTGGTGGTTGCTCCACATAGACTTCTTCTTCCAATTCTCCATTTAAGAAGGCACTTTTCACATCCATCTGATACACCTTGAATTTTGAATGAGCTGCAAAGGCAAGAAACATTCTGATAGCTTCCAATCTTGCTACTGGTGCAAAAGTTTCATCATATTCAATTCCTTCCTCCTGTGAGTATCCTTTTGCAACTAGCCTTGCTTTGTTTCTTACTACAGTTCCATTCTCATCAAGTTTGTTTCTGTAAACCCATTTTGCACCAACAACAGATCTATTTCTAGGTCTTGGTACTAGTTTCCACACTTTATTTCTCTCAAATTCATTCAATTCTTCTTGCATTGCAATAATCCATTCAGGGTCTTGCAAGGCTTCCTCAATTTTCTTGGGTTCATTCTTTGAGAGAAAACAACTATAAAGACATTCATTTTGAGTGGCTGTTCTTGTTTGTACACCACTCTCAGGGTCACCAATTATTAAGTCAGGAGTGTGATCCCTTGTCCATTTTCTAGCTAGTGGAAGATTGGTTCTTGAACTTGAAGCTCCCCCTAATTCATTTGCATCTTCTGTATTTGAATGAAATTCAAATGAAGAGGCTCCCCCTAAATTGCTTGACTCTGACAAGGTTTCAGAGTTGCTTGATCCAGACCTTGATGAGTTAGACTCTGTCTGTCTAGACTCTGTCTGTCTAGACTTTGTCTAGGTAGACCTTGACCTGTTAGACTCTGAATTATTTGGAGTTGAATTTTCTGACTCCCCCTCAGAGTGTGCAGATTCCTGTGTTGGTTCAGGAGTTGTTTAAGGGTCTTCATCCTCTTCTTCTTCATTTATCTCAGAACTTTTTAGATTTTCAAATTCCAGTATAGTAGACTCTGACTCATCCTGCAATCCTGTAAACTTTTTATCATCAAATGCAACATGAATAGATTCAATAACAATTTTGGTTCTGAGATTAAACACTCTGAATGCTTTTGTGTTTGATGCATATCCAAGAAAAATTGACTCATCTGCCTTGGCTTCAAATTTGCTTAGATTTTCAGGATGTACTTTCAGTACATAACACTTGCATCCAAATATGTGAAAGTGTTTCACACTTGGCTTCTTGTTCTTTATCATTTCATAGGGAGTCTTTCCATGCATGTTTATTAAGGTGCAGTTTTGAGTGAAACATGCTGTATTGACTGCCTCTGCCCAAAAATAGACTGGTAGCTTAGATTCTGCCAACATTGTTCTGGCAGCTTCTATGAGTGTTCTATTCTTTCTCTCCACAACTCCATTTTGTTGAGGAGTTCCTGGTGCAGAAAATTGTTGAGTAATTCCCTTTGATGCACAGTAGTCCTCCATGATTGAATTCTTGAATTCAGTACCATTGTCACTCCTTAGAATTTTAACTGTTTTTGTTGATTTCCTTTCCAGAAAGGTGATATGGTCTTTTATGTGTTGTGGAGCTTCATCCTTTGAATGTAGAAAGAAAACCCATGTGAATCTTGTAAAATCATCTACAATAACAAGAGTATATTTCCTTTTGTTAATTGACATAACATTTACTGGACCAAATAAATCAAGATGCAATAAATAAAAGGGTTCAGAAATGGTGTTAATTGTCTTGCTCTTGAAGGATGATTTTCTTTGCTTCCCAAGTTGACATGCTTCACAAAGTTCATCTTGCACAAAATCAACCTGTGGTAATCCTCTTACAAGATTCTGTTTAACCAACTTATTGAGTGTTTTGAAGTTGATGTGTGACAGTTTCTTGTGCCATTTCCAGCTTTCTTCTGTTGAGGCCTTGCTATATAGACATGTGATTTCACTGTGTATGCAATCCTCCAAGCTGGCTTCATAAATGTTACCATGCCTAAGTCCTTTGAAAACCACAATGCCTGTTTCTTTGTGAGTCACAAGACACTCTTTGTTGTCAAAGCCAGTATGGTAACCTTTATCTCCAAGTTGACTTATGCTTATTAAATTATGCCTTAAGCCATCAACTAGAGCTACTTGTTCAATGATGACATTCCCAAGTACTATCTTGCCATATCCCAGTATTTGTCCTTTGTTGCCATCTCCAAAGGATACTTCTGGGCCAGCCATTTCCACAAAGTCTGTAAGCAGGGATTTCTTTCCAGTCATGTGTCCTGAGCATCCACTGTCCAGGATTAGGGTTACTTTCTTTACCCTAGTTCCCTGCATACATAAAGCAACTAGTTAGATGTTTTGAGGACCCAAATAGTTTTGGATCCTTTTCTACTAATTTTAGGAGAAACAGACTTAATAATTTTCACATTTGGCTTATCTGTCTCTTTTATTGCTCTAGACTGTGGTGGAGTCTTAACAGTGTCATACCAACTTTTATCAATAGAAGATTTTAACTCATAAAAATTGTAATACAAGTCATGATAGTCCTTACACATATAGATAGAATGAAATATGCTACCACAGTGATAACATGATTTCTGTGGTATGTAGTGACTTTTCAGAGTCTGTGAAGGATTAGACTCTGATTTCTTCTCAATCTTTGCTTTACAATCTATAGCCAAATGGTTGTGGTTGCCACATCTATAACACTTCTTTCTAGGAGCATTAGGATCCTTTTGGTAATTGTTTACCTTATTAATTCCTTCCTTACCATTCCTATTTCTCCTAGTTTTGGTAGACTCTGATAAGTTCTCTAGCCTTTCTTTTAATTTTGACTTAGACAAGTACCATATATTAATATTTTTCTTAGAGTTATTTGCTCCTGTTTCATCTGTCTTTTTGTTAACAACAGGGGGACTATTGACAGATGAGTTTGTGGTTTCAGATTTTTCTTTAGGTGTCACAAACTTAACAGGAAAAAATGTACTTTTGTCTTTAGTCTTATTAACTTGGCTAGCTTCTTCATTGTTATCATTCTCAACAATAGATCTTTTGTCTTGACTCTTGTCATAGCCTAGACCAGCAGTTTGACACACATTTTGATTATTGAGAATTTCTTGAACTTTTCTTCCAGAGTCTGTCCAAACTTTAAACTTAAACCTTTCTTCTTCTAGTTCTTTCCTGACATAGTCATAGGCTTTCAAAATTTCAGTGTAGTTATGACTATATTTCTCAGAATCCTTTTTGTATTGTTCCATTAATAATAACTCAGATTCTACATGACAATTCCTTTTAGTTAAGGTTAAATTTTCTTCTCTCAACCTTTCACTTTCACTAGTGAGAGACCTACATGTTGTCATTATTTTATTAACCTCACTTTTCACAATCTCTATGCCATCAGAGTCTAAATTAATTAATGATTCAGGAGTAAAGATTGATACCTGAGTTTTAGGAGATGAGGGTTCTTTGGGAGACTGTGATTTTCTTGAGGAGGATGCCATCAGTGCTAGATTTTCATAATCAATTTCATCCTCTGAGCTTGAGTCTGCCCAGTCCTTTCCTGTTGATAGAAGTGCTTTTCCTTTACTTTTTGACTTTCTGCATTCACTGGCAAAGTGCCCCAATATTCCACAGTTGAAACATTTGACCTTTGCTTTGTCAAGTTTGATAATTGTACTCTTGCTCTTCTCAACTTTTTCATCTTCCTTCTTGAATGATGGCCTTTTGCTAAATTTGCCAGTTCTTTTGTTGAATTTCATTCTTTTGAAATTTTTAGCAAACATAGCCATCATTTGACTAAGATCAACCTCTTCATCAGAATCAGAGTCTGTGTCAGTAGACTCTGACTCCACAACAGCTTTACCCTTCTTTCTTGAATCCTTGATTCTTGCTTCTGTGGATGGTTCCTTTTGTTCTTTCTCAGACTCCATCAAGAGTGCCACAGATTTTGTCTTTACAGACTTCTTATTCTTTCTCTGTTGCATCTCCAAATCATATGTCTTGAGTCTGCCATACAATTCTTCTAGAGTTAGTTCATCCAAATCTCTAGCTTCTCTTATGGCTGTAGTCTTATTGTCCCACTCTTCAGGAAGTGCTCTCAGAAACTTGGTATTCGTATCTTCAGAATCATAAACCTTACCAAGCATAGCCATCTCATTCAAGAGTTTTGTAAACCTATCATACATCTCAGTGATAGATTCTCCAGATTTTGCCTCAAAGTACTCATACTCTTGAATGAGCAAAGACCTAGCATTCTTCTTGACATCTTTAGTCCCTTGACAGTGCACCTCAAGTTTTGTCCACATCTCCTTAGCAGTCTTGCATGATATGACACAGTTAGTTAGAACAGAATCTAAACTGTTAAAGAGAATGTTCTTTACTTTTGCCTCCTTAAGGACATTTTCTTTGTCCTCTTTTGTCCATTCAGCCTTTGGTTTCTCAACGAGGTGTTCTTCAGTTATTTTGCCTTCCTCATTGATTTGAGGCACAATTTTTAAGGGCACAAAGGGTCCTTCATTAATCCTGTCAAGATAGTCAGGGTCTGTTGCTTCCAGATGGTGCAGCATCTTAACCTTCCAGTGGGTGAACTCGTTTCTCTTAAGCATAGGAATCTTAGAATTGCCATCTTTGTTTCCAGACATCTTTGATCGATTTTAAACGTTAGGCTCTGATACCAATTGTTTTCCCAGTCGTACAAGTAGAAGGGGGGTTGAATACTTGTATGTCTTTTCTGCCCGATTTAAAATCAAATTAAGAACAAACTTAAACACAAAAATATGAATAAGTACTGTTTTGTATTATTGATTTGTGAATACAAAACTCTCCTAGGGTGTACACAAACCCTAGCAGCTTCTCTGTGTTTATCACAGCAACTCTCTCTATTTCTATGCTCTCACAAAATTTCACTCAGATGATTATTGTTTCGACTTCCACACTTTTACAATTAGGTTACATAGAGTTTATATAGAGAGCTGCCTATCAACTAATAACAGAAAGATAAATTACAATAGGAATAGAATTCCTAATTATTAGTTGACAGTTTCCTTCTAGAATTCTCTTTCTTTCCCATAGCATATCTGCAATATATTTATCTTGATCTTCGAAGACTTTCCATTCCTGTGATCTTCTTCCAAATTTATCCTCAACTGTATAGACTCTGAAATCTTCAGACTCTGATGATCTTCAGACTCTGATCACATGTAGACTCTGATAGATCACAAACTCTGATAGTCTATAGACTCTGATCACCTTCCAGACTCTGATCTTCATGCAGACTCTGGTTTCACTCTCTACAGAAATTCTTCTAAGTACAAGCAACATGAATGTTGACCATCTAGACTCTGATTATTCATTTCAGAGACTAGAAAGACTTGTTACAGATAAACTAATCTAGACTCTGTTCTAGTATTTTGTACATCATCAAATGAATATATCCCTAACAAGGTCATAACAGCCTTTTTCAAATCTCTATAAATATGAGATCAGCCTTCACTTTTTCAGTTGTTCAACAGTTAGAAATCAGATCAAATGCAGTAATTTATCTGTATTGTAATATTCACAGATTTTTATGCTGAGTTTGAATATAATTGATTAAACACGAACACTTCATGTCGAATTTATTCTAGACTTTTTATCAATTATATAACTGTTTTCTAAATATTAATTTTGTAATACTAATCAAGTTAAAATTATATCTTTCACTTGAACAGTATTTCATTTTAATTAATATTTCGCGAGTAATTAAAACAATATTTTTAAATCCAATTATTCCGCGATTAATTTCAGATATTGTATTCAACCCCCCTTCTACAATATCAGGGACCAACAATTGGTATCAGAGCTGGTTGATATATTTTCATATCAGATCCAAATCAAATTCCGCGAACTCATACAGATCTAAAAAATTATTTTAAATTCGAAATAATTTTTTATTAGAAATAATTTTTTTTCCGTAAAATTATTTTTGATCAAAAATTGTTTTAAGTCAAAAATTAAAATATTTTTTTGAAACACTTAATTTTTAATCTTAATTAAAGATGAGTACACAGAAGGTAA
Source organism: Oenanthe sinensis (assembly GCA_028671895.1). NCBI lineage: Eukaryota > Viridiplantae > Streptophyta > Magnoliopsida > Apiales > Apiaceae > Oenanthe > Oenanthe sinensis. The sequence goes on along the minus strand of CM053799.1, from coordinate 26,069,797 downwards.
CGAGCATCAAAATTCCACAATTTGATAGAGAACACTACAATCTGTGGAAGCACAAAATGCTACTGTTCATTGGGATTGCCAATCCAAAGTATGCATTAATTCTAGCCAAAGGTGTTGTACCCCCTATGACAGTTACTCTCCAACACGAGATAGATGGAGTTGTAATTCCTCACCGACAAGTTCCAAAAAGTCCAGCTGACTACTCAAATGATGAAAGAGAAGCTCTGTCCCTGGACAACAATCTCAAGCTGATATTGATTGAATCTCTAGACTACATCATGTACAATCAAGTAGTCAATTGTAAAAACGCAAAACAGATCTGGGAAACCATAGAGATTATCAATGAGGGGACTGAGGAAGTAAGAGAGAATAAACTGGAAATCCTGATCTCCCAGTATGAGCAGTTTAGATCCAACCCTGGTGAGGGTATCTCTGAGGTGTTTCAGAGATTGAACAAACTGATAAACGAGCTCAACATGAATGGGAAGTATTATCAGAATCAGGAGGTCAACAGGAAGTTTCTGCTAACCCTACCCGAGCATCTGGAACACAGGATCGCAGCTATCCGTGAGTCTAGGGACATGAAGGAGGTAACCCTGGAAAGACTCTACAGAGTATTAAAGACATATGAACTGGAGCAGATCCAAACCAGAGAGATGTATGGGAGAGGTAAGGTACTGAGTTCCTCCAAAGCACTGATAGTGGAAGCACCACAAAAGATGGAAGTGAAGGTTGCTGTACCTTCAATGGAGTATGTTGTTCCAGAAATTGGACATACTTTAGATAAACAAGAAGGTGGTGAATTCTACTCTCTGGAAGAACTAGATCAGCTAGAAGATGAATCTCTAGCTATGGTTGCCAGGAAGTTTGGCAACATGAGATTCCGGAGAAATCCCTCCTACAAAGTCAAATCTAATTTTGGAAGATTTCAAAGAGGAGGGTCTTCAACAGCTGAATCAAGGAGCGGCTACAAGACCGGCTTAGTGGATAGAAGCAAGTTTCGTTGCTTCAACTGCAATGAGCTAGGCCACTTTACAACAGAATGCAAGAAGCCTAAGCAAGGGAATAAGAGAGAGTCTTACGAAGAGCTCAAGGAAAAGTACGATGCACTTTTGCAAAAGCATCAAGGAAAGTCCTATCTAGCAAAGGGAAAAAGCTGGGATGACTTAGATGATGATGATGAGGAAGAGCTGGGAAATCTGGCTCTTATGGCTTCATCCGAATAATCACGGTCTCCTACTCGCCAAGAAGGAATAGAGGTAAATACTTCTTGCCCTAAAATGTTTGAATTGATAGCTAAAGAACTAGAAGGTGAAAGAGATAAAGTTAAGAAACTCAGACTCAAAGTCAAAGAGTTAGTTGATGAGACTGAAGTTCTTAAACAGTTAAAAAGAAATCATGATAAGTTGACTATTAAGTTGACTGAAGATTTAGCTGTTCAAGTCAGTAAAGTCAGTTGTCATGTTGTCGTAGAAACTAATCTCAGAAACCAGATAGAAGAAGAAAAGAAAAGGTGTCTAGCATATAAAAATTCCTCGTATATTGTAAAGAACCTAGTTGACCAACAGATAATAAACAGAAAAGTTGGAATAGGCTTCGAGTACAATGAATCTGTAGGAAAGCCAAGCAACATTACCCCATTCAAACAAAGCGCTGAAGAAAGGGGTATTCCTCATGTTGTTAAAGACACACGCAAACCTCTTTTCATAACACCCATAGCTGAACCCATCCTCGAGAGCTCTATATTGATTGCTTATGAGATGCAGTTAGAGGATCAAGAGGAAGAGAAGAAAAGAGAAGAACAAGCGAGGGACATAAAAGGAGTAAATGTCCAAGAAAAGAAAGCTACACCCAAGACACCAGTGAAAGTTGTGGGAACTTCTGATTTCCCCAAACCTGGTATAGGTGCTAAGAACTTAAAGAATAAAATGAACAGACCTAACAATAATTTTGTTAGAAGTAGGGATAGTAACAATAGATGTCATTCTACTGAAAACTTTAAATCCGCTGAAAAAGTTAAAGTAGAAACTGTTAAAACTCCTACTGCTGTGAATAACATGCCTGCTATTGATGTATGCCATAAACCTTGTGGTGCTTTAAATTGTATGTTATGTGCTTTTAATGCTATGACTGCTTATTTCAAACGCATGACTGCTAATAAAAAGAACATGACACCGAGACAATGCATCAATAATAAATTTGCTAAATCCAAGACTGCTATTCCTTCACCTGTTAAGAAGGAAACATATATTCCTAAGTCTAAACAGAAAGTTGTTAAGACTATTTATAGGAAGGTAGGAACAGTCAAGGAAGAAGATGTTGTTGTTCGAAGAGGATCTATTGTTAAAGCAGACAAAGGTCAATTCTTTAAGTATGCCGGGCCCAATCAGTTTTGGGCTCCGAAGTTGATCTAATCCGTTTGATATGTGCAGGGAGTTAAACAGGTAAACCGGGTTGTATGGATCCTGGACAGCGGATCGTCAAGGCATATGACCGGAGATAGAGCCCTGCTATCAGACGTGGTTGAGAGAGCTGGCCCAATCGTCACCTTTGGAGATAACAGCAAAGGAATGACTACGGGATATGGCAAGTTAAACACATGAAATGTTATCATTGAAAACGTCTCTTTGGTGGAAGGACTTAAGCACAATCTACTCAGCGTCAGTCAATTTTGTGATAAAGGTTACAAAGTGAACTTTATCAAGGAGAAGTGCTTAATAGCTCATTCTAAAGAAGACAGACTAGCCTTGCGTGGAGTAAGGAAAGGAAATTTGTACGTAGCTGATTTCAACTCGGGAACTGAAGCTGAAGCAAACTGTTTTTATTCAAAAGCTTCAACAGAAGAAAGTTGGCTATGGCACAAGAAACTCTCACACCTGAATTTCAAAACAATGAACTCTCTAGTCAAGAGGGATTTGGTGAGAGGACTGCCTCCGATGGAATTTACACAAGAAGGATTGTGTGAGGCATGTCAGAAAGGGAAGTCAAAGAAAGCAACTCACAGAGGCACAGACACTACGAATATCACTTAACCACTGCAGCTGCTTCATATAGATTTATTTGGTCCAGTTAATATTCTGTCAATGTAAAAGAAAAAGTATGCCTTAGTGATTGTAGATGACTTCACAAAGTACACGTGGGTTTTATTCTTGAACTCTAAGGATGAAACTCCACAATTGGTGATTGATCATGTAAAGTTGATTGAGTTAGACTCAAAGCTACCAGTCCGGGCAATCAGATCAGATAATGGAACAGAATTCAAGAATGAAATTCTGAATAGCTTCTGCTCAGACAAAGGGATAACAAGACAATTCTCAGCGCCAAGAACTCCGCAACAGAATGGAGTAGTAGAAAGGAAGAATCGAACCTTGATTGAAGCTGCAAGAACAATGTTAAGTGAATCAAGGTTGCCTATCTACTTCTGGGCTGAAGCAGTGAACACAGCTTGTTATACCCAGAATCGAACTTTAATCAACAAGGATCATATGAAGACACCTTACGAATTAATGGCTGGCAAGAAACCAACACTCAAATACTTTCATGTATTTGGAGCCAAATGTTTTGTGTTAAAAGATGAAGATGAACATCGTGGCAAATTCGAGGCCAAGGCACATGAAGCAATTTTTGTCGGCTACTCAAAAAGAGCATATAGGGTGTACATAATTGATCAGCACCAAGTAAAAGAAAGTGTCAACGTTACATTTGACGACACTAAACTCCCGAGCATCCAAAATGAAGATCCTTCTGAGTCACTAAAATTTGACAATCATCCAGACTCAGATTCGGATAATGAAGAAGAGCCTGAGGTTGCAGCAGGAAATGATGATGACAACAATGATGGTAATGATCCAGGTAATAGTGGTGGAAACAATGGAAACACTGGAGATACTACTAATACCAGTGGTGGATCAACAAGTCAACCTGGCAGCAACTCAGGGGGAGAAGATGGATCAACTGGCACAACACAACATCACAATGAATATAGAGGCGAATCATCAAGATCAAACCTACCAAGGGAAAGGATATGGAGCAAAGATCATCCATTTGAATTGATCATAGGTGATCCAGATGTTGGGGTTAGAACCAGAAGTGCAACTTCAAATGAATGTTTATTCTCGGTTTTTCTATCTCAAGAAGAACCAAAGAAAATTGAAGATGCTCTAACTGATCCAGATTGGGTTCTTGCCATGCAAGAAGAACTCAATCAGTTCGAAAGGCAAGAAGTGTGGACACTGGTACCCAGGCCTAAAGATAGATCTGTGATTGGCACGAAATGGGTATACAAGAACAAGTTAGACGGTGATGGCAATGTTACAAGGAACAAGGCTAGACTGGTTGCAAAGGGTTACTCCCTGGAAGAGGGAATTGATTATGACGAGACCTACGCACCAGTTGCAAGACTTGAAGCCATCAGAATATTTCTGGCATTCGCAGCACATTCCAATTTCAAAGTCTATCAAATGGATGTGAAGAGTGCATTCCTGAATGGAGAGTTATAAGAGGAAGTATATGTGGAGCAGCCCCCTGGCTTTGAAAATCCAGAGTTTGCTGATTTTGTGTATTTCTTATTCAAAGCTCTATACGGACTCAAGCAAGCACCGAGGACATGGTATGACACTCTCTCTATATTTTTACTTGAAAACGGTTTTACTAGAGGTGTCATAGATAAAACTCTCTTTTACAAATTACATAATAAAGATATGATATTTGTCCAAGTTTATGTTGACGATATTATATTTGGTTCTACTAATGAAATCTTGTGCAAGAAATTTGCTAAGTTAATGCAGAGTAGATATGAGATGAGCATGATGGGTGAGCTGTCATTCTTCCTTGGATTGCAAGTGAAGCAAAAGGAAGATGGGATTTTTATTTGCCAATCAAAGTACATAAGGGATCTTCTAAGGAAATACAATCTAGAAGATTCTACACCGGCAAAAACCCCTATGCCAACAACCACAAAGCTTGACAAAGATGAAACTGGTAAGAAGGTTGACATCACAAGCTATAGAGGTATGATAGGCTCATTATTATATCTAACTGCTAGTAGACCTGATATAATGTTTGCAACATGCTTATGTGCAAGGTTTCAAACTGACCCTAGAGAATCTCATCTTATAGTCGTTAAACGAATTTTTAGATATCTGAAGGGTACACCGAATCTTGGAATTTGGTACCCTAAAAATACAGGTTTTGAACTAATAGGCTATACAGATTCAGATTATGCAGGATTGATGGACAGGAAAAGTACGTCTGGAAGCTGTCAGTTTCTAGGACAACGGTTGATTTCCTGGTACAGCAAGAAACAACACTCAGTATCTACCTCGACAGCCGAAGCAGAATATATTGCGGTAGGTAGCTGTTGTGCACAGATCTTGTGGATAAGGAATCAACTGAATGATTATGGACTTACGCTATCTAAAATCCCAATTCTTTGCGATAACACAAGTGCCATAGCAGTTTCCAACAATTCTGTACAACATTCACGAACCAAGCACATAGACATAAGGTATCACTTTATCCGAGAGCATGTCATGAATGGAACTGTGGTGTTACATTTTGTACCCACAGAAGATCAAATTGTCGACATCTTCACGAAACCACTTGATGAATCCACTTTCTCTAAGTTGGTTAGTGAGTTAGGGATGTTAAATTTGAACTATATATTGCATGTTGTTTTAAATTGCATATTTATTTTCAAGCACTGTAAACACACTGTATATATTCCTTAAAATATTTCAAAAACAAACAAACAAATTGAAAAAGAAAACTCAAAAAGATTTTCCTTTTTATTTGTACAGTTGTTATTTCATTGACATCTTTACTGTAAATATATTTTATATTATCTTTAGTTTTTAACAATTGGTATCAGTTATATATATATATATTATATAACAATTGGTATCAATTATATATATATAAGTATGTATAGTTTTATTTATTTTACAACTTGGCATTTTATTTTATTTTTAAATTTTATTTTTAAATATGTATATATATAAATATAAGCTGATTATTTCAAGTCTCTTTTGAGTAGTAGGAAAGATCTATGAGTTGATCATCCAATTGATTCTAAAAGTCAGATCCTAATCATTAGTATCAATCTCTATCCAAGATCTAGAACCAAACACACAAACACTATCACTTCCATCTCTCTAACCATTAAACAGAATACCTAATCGTTCAAAATGAGGGAGTCAATGCCTTGAGTGCATTTGATAAGGTTGGTGATGTGAGTGACCCAACAGCTCTGTCTCCAGAAATGTGATTCACATGTAAACTGAGACAACTGTTAGCTCATCTGTGTTCTCTCAAAAGGATACAGACTTGGAAAAGGCAAAACTGTTACTAGGTTCATTCTCTCAACAGAGTGAGTCTATTGAATTCATCCTATCAGCCAAGGCTACCAGAAAAGTTAATTTCATCTGACATTTTTCAAGAAACCACAAATATTGTCTTATTTTTTTGGGGAACCAACAATGGATCAACTCAATTGGCATTTTGGAACTAAGAGGGAGCAATTGAAATGTCACTGTAAGGATGAATTGACGGAAGCAATTTTTCTAAACTTCCATATCAAGGAAGGAAGAATAATTGATGATTCTGACTGAATCAACATGCCTTCACAGGTATCAGGAGGAAACTTGGATCATGTGCTAAATTATAGATCCTTGTCTCCCTCCCCAGATGGAACATATCTGGATTCCTAACGGAATAGATCATATTAGATGATCAGCAACTCACTGAATCTATTCCTGAAGCAATTCAGTTTTTCAAAGTAAAATGTTTTTATAGATTCAGTTGAGGACGGGGATTTACGAAACCCCATTGCACCACCAGTGACCTCTCTTGAAGGGGCTATGGTGATCTTTCTTGCAGGTACAAAAGACTGTGACATCCATACTGAGTGAGAGATACAGTGATGTGAGAAAAGAGTGAAACACAAGTGAGGACGAGTGAAAATATATATATTCTATGAGTGAAACACTTAGAGAGTATATGAGCGAAACACTTGTGAGGAACACAAAGTAAAATCACACACTAGCACAGTTACCAAATCCTATTCCCAATTCGCTGTTACAGATTTCTAATGTTACTTATCTAAGGGAGAGAAAATTTCGAATCATAAGGATTAAAATGAAGAGGATTACTCAACTAAGGGGGAGAAGTATCATATTTGGGGAGAAGTATCCAAAGGGGAGATGTATCATATTCCAAGTGTTCAACTAAAGGGGAGAAGTCCTAAGGGAGAAGTGTTGAAGACTTTTACTTTTACCAGAAGAGGATTACTCAAAAGTTGGGTTATTCACGAAAGAAGAATTTGAATCTACCTTGGGTTAGAAGTGAAGACAAAAGTTGGAGGATCTTAAGAAAAGTGGTAAGAAGAGAAATGAAGATAATACTACTTGTATAATATGTTCAGTACTAGAGGAACAAACATCTTTCATTTCAGTTACTCAAAGAAATCTGGAAATGTATTATATAATCCAGAGAACAATTTATTTACTTACAGTTCTTAAATGTAATATTATTTTCTTAGTTGTTAGTTGAGTTATCCTCTAGGAATTTGTGTGTTAAATGTTTAACAACAAATAGGGGGAGATTGAAAGGCATATGACTAGGCCTATTTGTAATAAGTAGATGACAACTCAACTCAAGTAAGAAAATAGAGTAAGTAGTAAACACTGAGGATGGAATCAAATCGAAGAATGTCAACTAGACATAAAGAATCAATTTGTCATAAGAATTTTAATGAAGTTGTTACTCTACACCGGAAGAAGTTCATTTATATGTTCAAGCATCGGAGAAAAATAGAGAAGCAATTTTTCAGAAGAGTTCAGAAGATTCAGAAGATTCTAAGTGCCTACTACAAGAGATTCCAGAAGAAGAACAAAGACAGTGAAGCAAAAAGAAAATGACAGAAGGCCTCAACTCAAAGTTTAATAAATGGAGAATATTTATTAGTATGACACAAATGAGCCAGACAGTACATTTGTGTGTCAACTAAAATAATATTTATTCTTCATTTAATTCAAGAGGTTTCAAGATCAGAAGACAAAGAAAGGATGAGAAGATTTCAAGACTTACAACACGGCTATGCGAGTAAAGGTAGTATTTTAATTCTACTATCAAAAGTTAATTAATTATTTAATTTATCTAATTAAATTAATTCAAGTTGAATTTAATTTAATTTATAAATTAACTAATTAATTTAAGTAGAATTAATTTATTATAAAAGATATGACTTAATATGACTTGTAATTTAATTCAAAAGACTTATTAATAATAAACAAAAAAAAAATCTGGCAGAAAATAAGTCATACCGAATTCTGTCAGAAAATAAGTCATACCGAATTCTGTCAGAAAATAAGTCATACTGAGCTGCAGAAGAAAAAGTCATACTGAGCTGCAGAAGGTAAAGTCATACCAGAAAAAGTCATTCTGAGCTGCAGAAAATAAGTCATACCGAGCTGCAGAAAATAAGTCTTACCGAGCTACAGAAGAAAAAGTCATACCGAGCTGCAGAAGGAAAAGTCATACCAGAAATAAGTCATACCGAATTTTCTTTGTTTAAAAGGTCATGCTGGAGCAAGTGGATTGATTTTTTATTTAATTAAAAAAGTCATACCGATTTTTTTAATTAATAAAATAAGTCATACCGAATTTTCTATGTTCAAAAGGTCATGCTGGACTTATTTTTTATTTAATTAAAAAGTCATACCGATTTTTTAATTAATAAAATAAGTCATACCGAGAGAAATAAGTCTTGCCCAGCTTTTGAAATGTCATACAGGTGTTAAATAAGTCATACAGACTTATTTTCTTGAAATTAAGTCATGCTGAAAAAGGTCATAGCAGCCTTTTTCAAATCTCTATAAATATGAGATCAGCCTTCACTTTTTCAGTTGTTCAACAGTTAGAAATCAGATCAAATTCAGTAATTTATCTGCATTGTAATATTCACAGATTTCTGTGCTGAGTTAGAATATAATTGATTAAACACGAACACTTCATGTCGAATTCATTCTAGACTTTTTATCAATTATATAACTGTTTTCTAAATATTAATTTTGTAATACTAATCAAGTTAAAATTATATCTTTCACTTGAACAGTATTTCATTTTAATTAATATTTCACGAGTAATTAAAACAATATTTTTAAATCCAATTATTCCGCGGTTAATTTCAGATATTGTATTCAACCCCCCTTCTACAATATCAGGGACCAACACAATTCAAACTAAAATCACATATATAGCCAAAAAAAATTGAAATTTAATCCAAACCACCCAAAAAATTCAAACTTCAACACATACATACATATACAAATCGAAATATACACACATACAAACATATACAAATCGAAATATACACACATACATACATACATTTTCGAATATAACACTAAAAAATCAAACATACACACAATACACAAACAATCGAATATACAAACAATATACAACAAAAAGTGCAAAAATCATATGCAATAAAGATTAGAATGCATACTTGATGGAAAAATAGCAACACAAAGCAGGAAATCGCACCAAACGCAGCAAATCGCAACAGGTTAGGGTTAGGTTGTGGATGGTTTGTTGATGATTAGGATTAAAACTGATGATTATATGTTTATTTTAGTTGGTTTTCTTAAAAACGGAACTAGGTTTGAAAGAAAAAACCGGGTTTTTAAATAAAAACTCATACGCTCTATAATAGAGCGTACTACGCTCTATAATAGAGCGTACAGGTTTTTATTTTTTTTCTTTTAAATAATTTACACGTGGCAAGTTAAGGACATAAAAGGGGGAAAATATAAAGACTTACGCTCTATAATAGAGCATATGTCTTTTTTTTTTAATCACAGCCGTTTATTTGTTTTTTTAATGGTGAGAGATGGGTTGACTTTATTATGTTATTTATCCAGCTGTTACTGTAGAAGGGGCCACATTTTGAATTAATGAAAAAATATATAAAATTCTGATCATATAAATTTATAACTTCCAGTATTGTACAAGATTATGAATTGTAGTAGCTTTCAAACAATTTTTTTGGTAAAATCTGAATTAAAGCTACTCTATCATTTTCTAGTTAAAAAAAACAGCTCCAAGTATGCTAAAAATAAAAACCCATCCCAGTCTCCAACTCCCACAAAGAGAACTTTTTTATTTTCTCCTCTTCCCGCATAGCATATCATAATTTTGGTCTTATCCAGTACTCTGTCATCTTATTATTATTTTCTTTTTAATTTTTAATTTTTAATTTTTAATTTTTTATTATATGCCGGTTGTCAGTTATCTTTATATGCCAATTTTTTTATACAAACGAGGAATCTGTCATGAATTGTTACTTGTCATTTGTATTTTTCTGCAACAAGCCATTCTAATATATAGTATCAAACGTTGGGTTTTTTGTTGTGTTTTTTGTATCCATGTGGTATGTGGGGTGAATGCCCTCTATAACACTTTTTTACTCATTCGTTCGTGACCTAAATATCAGTTGGCGCTGGTGTTCATCAAAATATTACTTTGTATACGCATCCACAGTCCGCGTACGTTGTGCCATTATTTTTTTAATTTACTTCATAGCATTCGCATCTTCTAAATGCAAATATCTACTTGATTTGGTTGATACACATTGTCCGATTGCGAAACCCTGCTTTCTATGTCATTCCTTTTTTCGTTCTATGCAATATCTGAATGCGTTGTCACTCTATAAGTGTTCATACAATGCACAGCTTATTTATATCTTAGTAATACACCCACACGCATGTACTCTATGTTATATACACAACCTGTTAGATCTGTACGGGACCTGCCAACGATCCACCGGAATCATTCCCACTATCATTTCGCACGTAGTATCTCTCCATTTTTCAATCATTAAAAGTCCCAAAATCATATACTAATTACAAGTATTTAAAACCCTAATTTCATACTCTAATCTAATATTATATAAATAATAACAGTTAACATATATTACATACATGCATAATAACAATTAGAAACCTTTTTAGTTCTTCTCTTTTAAGAATACAAATCAAACAAAACTCCAAAACATGAAATTGAAATTTCTTGAACAAAAATCAAACAAAACACTACCTATATTGTAGAGGAATTTATGGGTAATTTATTTTTATAATTACATCTATAATTAAAGCTACGGTAGTGCAAATTGTTAGGAATTGTGAGATTTGATGATAACAAATTACTTAGAATTCCAATAGTGATTTTAAATTCATTTTATAACTAGTCGATGGATATGTGACTTATAAATATCCATTGATTAGGAAACCAGTTATCAGTTGAAGCTTGTTTAATCAACTGATAAACTGGATTGTAACAGTTGATTTATGTTTCATTATCAATTGATTGTATTGCCTCGATGGATGCTGAGAAGTGTTCGACTGATAAATATTGACTTCAATTTATAGCTTCTCAACGGATGTGAAGAATGGCTGATCAACTGTAAATATTCTAAGTCAAAATTCTCTCAAATGAAGTGATCAACTGATATTGGAGTCAACAGATAAAGACACTACTCAACGGATAAAGGGCAATCAACGGATATACGCCAATCAACGGATAAAGGACCATCAATGGATAAGGAGTCGATGGATAACTCAACTATCCATCGATACATCAATTGATCAATGGATATCCTATCCATCGATGGATGAGCAAAGGAGAATCAACTGATAAGCTTAACAACAATTATCAGTTGATTAAGGTTTCCCAATTTAGTTAAAGAGAAAAGGAATGAGAACTTTGCAGAAACTGAATCAATGGAAGACAGTCATGTCAGGATTGTGAAGTCTTTCAAAGCAACACAGTCTTCAAGGAATGGATCAAGACAAAGATACTTCCATGTCAAGTCAAATTGCAGTGAAGACTGTGAAAGTAGCTAATTTCTATTTTCATGTAAACATTGTAAAGTGTATTTAATAATGTTATCTGTCGATAGAAAATAGAAGTAGAAGAATACTACTATATAGTGTTTGGTAGTCTATTTGTAACAAGTAAGTGAAGAATCAAGCACTCAAGAAAAAGCACAGTAGAAGCATATGCAATATTTGTAGTGCTTTTCTTAGTTCTAAAACACACTTGTAAGCAGCTTGGTAATTTTACCAAGGTTATTTGAAAGCAAAAATACACTAGTGGAAAAACCAATCCACTAGTAATTTTAAAACATTGTTTTCTTTTTATTTGCTTTTAAATCTTCCATTTTCATCTTTCATTTATATTTGCCTAAACACTTAACCAATCTTTTGAACAAACGTAAATCCGCAAGAATTTTAATTAATTCTTAAATTTGCACCCCCCCTTCTAAAAACTTAGTGTACTTAAAGGGAATAACAATTGGTATCAGAGCTTTTCTTTCAACATACAGAAAGTAAAGATCTAAAGTACATTAAGTATGGGTCACAAAGACACAGGAGTGAAGATTCCAGTTTTGGAAAAAGATGAGTATTTTCCCTGGAAAGTTAAAATGCACTTGCATCTGCTATCAATTGATACTTCCTATGTCAACTGCATAGAGAAAGGTCCACATGTGCCTATGAAGATAGTCATAAGTGTGAATGCAAATGGTACTCAGGCACCAGACAAGCTAATTCCAAAATCTGTGAGTGAATACACAGATGAAGATGAGAAGGAAGTACACAAGGATAAAAAGGCTATGAACATATTGTTTAATGGTCTTGACAAGGACATGTTTGACAATGTGATCAACTGTACAACCTCCAAGGAAGTCTGGGATACTCTTCAAACTCTATGTGAAGGCACTGAGCAAGTAAGAAAGAACAAGATGCAACTCTTGATTCAGAAATATGAGGCCTTTCACTTCAAGAGTGGTGAAGCAATCAATGACACATATAGTAGGTTTCAAAAGCTTTTGAATGAGCTAAAACTATATGGAAGAGTATATGCTGTTGAGGATACCAATCTCAAATTCTTGAGGTCCTTACCCAAGGAATGGAAACCAATGACTATTTCTATAAGACAATCTCTTGACTTTAAGGAATATACTCTTGACAAGCTGTATGGAATCTTGAAGACATATGAATTGGAACTACAGCAAGATGAAGAGATTGAGAAAAGTCAGAAGAAGGAAAAGTCTGTTGCCCTGGTGATCAAGGATAATCAAGTTGCAGAGCCCTGTGAAGATGTTGATGTTAATGAAAGAAAGAAAGAGAACCATGGAAAAGCTACAGGTGGAAATGGATATGATGAATCTTCAACTAGCAAAAGAAAAGAAATAGTTGAAGATGATGAATCATACACAAGGGATGAACTGAATGAAATAGATGAGCATCTTGCTTTTCTATCAAGAAAATTCTCAAAACTCAAGTTCAAGAGGAATCCTATGCAAAGGCCCGGATCCCAGTTCAAGAGAGATAATCAACCAAGTAAAAATCTGGTTGACAGGACTCAATTCAAATGCTTCAACTGTGGATTGGCTGGTCACTTTTCAAGTGAATGCAGAAATCCAAAAGTGGAGAAGAAATCAAAGTACAATGATGGGATTGACTATAAAAAGAAGTACTTTGATTTACTAAGACAAAAGGAGAAGGCTTTTGTAACAGAAGAAAAGGACTGGGCTGCTGAGGATGATTCTGAAGAAGAGGAATTCATCAACCTTGCACTCATGGCCAACCATGATGACCAAGAAGCTAGTTCCTCTAGCAATCAGGTAATTTCAACAAATCTATCTGAGTTGTCCAAAGATGAATGCAATATTACTATTACTGAAATGTCTAATGAGTTGTATAATTTGAATGTCACTCTTAAGTCCTTGAACAAAGAAAACACTAGGCTCAAAAGCACCTTAGAATCTCTTACTGAAAGAAACAATTATCTAGAGAATGAGCTAGTGCAAATGGACAGACTCAAGGTAGAAAACAAAGATGCTAGAGAAGAACTAGTCAAGTGTAAAAAGAAAATAGAAAATTTGAAAGAAAAATTGGAAGAAGAACTAAAGACCATTGACAAATGGAACAGGTCTAGTAAAGCTAGTAAGAAGATGAATGACATTCATGGAACAAACTCTTTCACCATGTTGTCTGAGACTCTTGAGAAATTAGCTGTTGATGAGAATCAATCCCTGGAAAAGAAGCAATCGATTGATAATCTTGAATCAACTGATAAAGATTATCCATCAATTGATAATGATATCCCAACGGATAAACATCCATCGATTGAAGAATCATCAACTACTAAACACACTGTGTTGAAAACCAAGTTTAACAGACCTGTTAAATTTGTGAAAGAAGGAAGCTCCTCTAAATCTCAAATCAAGATTGAAAAGGCTAATGTAGGATTTTTATCTAAGGACCAATTGAAAGAAAAATTAGAAAAGATAGAATCTGATATTAAGCCAAGTGAAAAGAAGAAAAAGAACAGAAATGGTAAAGTAGGCATAAACAAGCACAATAACTACACACCTGACAAGTATGCTCCTAGAAAGATATGTGCTAAGTGTGGTAGTAAGAATCACTTATCTGTGCAATGCAAGTGCAATATGCCTGCAACAACCAATGTGCCTGTTATACCTAACATGCATTCTAATTCTGTCTATCCTCACTTAGTTGATCCTCATGCTATTCATGCTCTATATGCATCAATGCCTTATATGTTTAATCCATATCTTGCATTTGCCAACATGAATATGCCTGCTATGCCCTGGAATATGCACAACAATTTTCATGCTCCAAACTTCTCTAATTCTGCAAGCATGAATATTCCAGATATTAGCACTGAGAAGCCTGAGGTAAAGAAACCAACACCTAAGGTTGAAGTGAAAGTAAAATCATCTCAACCAAAGGAACAAAAGTTGGAAACCAAACCAAAGGCAGTAACTAATAAGAAAGGACCCAAGGCAACTTGGGTACCAAAATCAACTTGATTGTCTTTGGTTGTGTGCAGGGAAAGAAAAGGAATCTTTGGTACTTGGACAGTGGATGTTCAAGACATATGACTGGAGATAAGTCCCTGTTCACAAAGTTTGAGAAGAGAGCTGGCCCTGGAGTAACCTTTGGAGATGACAGTAAAGGATATACCATGGGATATGGCTTGATTTCAAAAGAGAATGTCATCATTGAACCAGTTGCACTAGTTGATGGCTTAAGACACAATCTGTTAAGCATAAGTCAATTATGTGACAATGGAAATAAAGTTTGCTTTACAACTGAAGCATGCATAATTTCCAACAAGAAAGATGGAAGCCTAGTAATGACTGGGAACAGAAAAGGAAATGTGTACATAGCTGACTTCAACTCAACAGATGTAGACTCAATGACTTGCTTACTTTCAAAGGCAAGTACAAGTAAAAGTTGGCTATGGCAAAGGAAATTAGCTCACCTGAATTTCAAAGCCATGAATCTATTGGTCAAGAAAAATCAAGTGAGAGGCTTACCACAAATGGAATTTGTCAAGGATGGACTTTGTGATGCCTGTCAAAAGGGAAAACAGAGGAAGGCATCATTCAAGTCAAAAATGGAATCATCAATTGAGAAGCCACTTGAGTTATTACACATGGATTTGTTTGGTCCAGTGAATATCATGTCCATTGTAAAGAAGAAGTATGCTCTAGTCATTGTAGATGACTTTTCAAGATTCTCATGGACTTATTTTCTACATTCGAAAGATGAAGCTAGTGATCTAATCATCAAGCACATAAGAGAAATTGAGAAAAATCTTGAATTGGATGTAAAGAAAATAAGAAGTGACAATGGAACAGAATTTAAGAATTCTACAATGAAAGCGTTCTGTGAATCTAAGGGAATTACTCATACCTTCTCTGCACCAAGAACACCTCAACAAAATGGGGTAGTTGAAAGGAAAAATAGGACATTGATTGAAGCAGCTAGAATAATGTTGGAAGATGCTAAATTACCAACATACTTCTGGGCTGAGGCCATTAATACAGCATGCTACATTCAAAACATTTCCACAGTAAATCAAACTCAAGGAAAGACACCTTATCAATTGATCAAGAAAGACAAAAAGCCAAAAGTGGGATTTCTTCATGTCTTTGGCTGCAAGTGCTATGTCCTAAGGAATCAAGGTGGACACCAAGGAAAGTTTGAAGCCAAAGCTAATGAAGCTATATTTGTTGGGTATGCACTATCAAGCATAGTCTATAGAGTCTATAATCTTAAACTACACATTGTTATGGAATTTGTACATGTAGTATTTGATGATAAAAAGATTCAAGGCTTGTTTGATGAAGGAAATCATGACACACTGCAATTTGAAAATGAATCAAATGGAACTAATGAAGGAGATGATGAAGAAATTGCTCCAATGAATTCTCAAGTACTCAGAAACCCAATATCAGTTGATGTCACAACATCAATGGATAATTTATCAGTTGACAGACATCCATCGACTGATAATGCATCAACTGATAATCCTTCGATGGATAATCAACACTCTACATCTAGAGTATCCAACTCAGGGGGAGGGTTTCAAAATCAATCTTCTAGTTCAAACCAATATGAGTACAACAACAATGACCATGAAGCTTCTTCATCAGGAAGGCAAAACTTGCCTCCTCAAAGAAAGTGGACAAGAAGTCATCCATTTGAATTGATCATTGGAAATGCAGAAGATGGTGTCAAGACAAGAAGTGCTACTCAAAATGAGTGTTTGTATAACAGCTTCCTATCTCAAGAAGAACCTAAAAGAGTTGAAGATGCTCTCAAGGATCCTGATTGGGTGTTAGCTATGCAAGAGGAACTCAATCAATTTGAAAGGAATGAAGTGTGGAAGCTGGTGCCCAAACTAAAGGATAGATCAGTAATTGGTACTAAATGGGTATTCAGAAACAAAATGGATGAAACTGGTACTGTGACTAGAAATAAAGCAAGGCTTGTACCAAAGGGGTACTCACAAGAAGAAGGAATTGATTTTGATGAAACATTTGCACCAGTTGCAAGGCTGGAAGCAATCAGAATCTTTCTAACTTATGTTGCACATGCTAATTTCAAGGTCTACCAGATGGATGTAAAGAGTGCATTCTTGAATGGTATTTTAGAAGAGGAAGTCTATGTGGAACAACCCCCTGGTTTTAAAGATCCAAATTTCCCCGACTTTGTCTACTATCTACTCAAAGCACTCTATGGCTTGAAACAAGCACCAAGGGCCTGATATGACACTTTATCTCAGTTTCTCATTGAGAATCACTTCACAAGAGGTACTGTTGATAAAACTCTATTTTGCAGAAATGTCAATGGCTCAATTATTCTTGTTCAAATCTATGTAGATGACATTATATTTGGCTCAACTAATGAGGAGCTTTGCAAAAAGTTTTCCAAACTAATGCAAAGTAAATACGAAATGAGCATGATGGGAGAACTAACCTATTTTCTTGGTTTGCAAGTCAAACAAGTTAAAAATGGTATTTTCATAAATCAAACTAAATACATTTCTGATTTACTAAAGAAATTTGATTTGAATGAATGCACATCTGCAAAAACTCCCATGACCACTGTAACTAACCTTGAATTGAATACCAAGGAAGCTAAGGTAGACATCTCAAGTTATAGGGGCATGGTTGGCTCATTATTATATTTAACTGCAAGTAGGCTAGATATAATGTTTGCTACATGTTTATGTGCTAGATTTCAGGCTGATCCTAGAGAGTCTCATTTGATTTCAATAAAAAGAATTTTTAGATATCTCAAAGGAACACCAAATCTTGGAATTTGGTATCCTAGAGAATCTGGATTTGATCTAATTGGTTATTCAGATGCAGACTATGCAGGTTGCAGAATTGACATGAAAAGTACAACAGGCACCTATCAATTTCTAGGAAACAAACTTGTGTCATGGTTTAGCAAGAAGTAACACTCAATATCAACTTCAACTGCAGAAGCTGAATACATTGCTGCTGGAAGTTGCTGTGCACAAATATTATGGATGAGAAATCAGTTATTTGATTACGGGTTCAACATGAACAAGATTCCTATCTTCTGTGATAATACAAGTGCAATTGCCATAACAGAAAATCTAGTACAACATTCCAGAACTAAACACATTGACATAAGGTATCACTTCATTAGGGAACATGTAATGAATGGTACAGTTGAATTACATTTTGTCCCTAGTGAACAATAACTTGCAGACATTTTTACCAAGCCATTGGATGAATCTACCTTTAATAGATTAGTCTGTGAGCTAGGTATGCTTAACTTTTCTCAATCTTAAATGTATGCCAAGTTGTTATTTAATTGTAGCCATTGTTCACAATTATCTGTTGAAACAAAGTGATCAACTGATAATTGTGTTAATCATCAATGGATATTCTACAGCTATCGATGGATATATTTAATCAACTGATAAAATATATATCTATCGATGGATATTTGTCTATCGACAAATAATTACCCTTATAATTATTTATCGATTGATAAATCAATAATTCTGAGTCAATGGATGTAATTTGTTAGGAATATAATAATTTGATGATGTACAAAATACTAGAACAGGATTTAGCACAGTCTATCTGCAAGAATCAATCAACGGATATCTATCTACAAGAAGCAATCGACTGATAAATATCGATCGATAAGTCATCAACTGATAATAAGCCATCGACTGATAAAGCCAATCGAGAAGTCATCGATCGATAAGTCATCAACTGATAATAAGCCATCGACTGATAAAGCCAATCGAGAAGTCATCGATCGAGAAGTCATCAACTGATATTTATCAATCGAGAACTCAAGTCATCAACTGATATTTATCAATCGAGAACTCAAGTCATCAACTGATATTTATCAATCGAGAACTCAAGTCATCAACTGATATTTATTGATCGAGAACTCATCAACGGATATATACTCATCAACGGATATTTCCTGATCGAGAACTCATCAACGAATATTTATTGATCGAGAAGTCATTAACGGATATTTACCAATCGAGAAGTCTCACAAGTACTCGATTGATTAGCTCACAGCCTGACTTCTCGAAGCTTAAAGGAGATGAGTATTTGGTTGATTTAAACAACTAGTTTCAAGGAAAGTCTTCGAATATCAAAACAAATATATTGCAGATATGCTATGGGAAGGAAAGCGAAAATTAAGGAAGCTGTCGATCAGAGTTTACTCTAACAGAGAATGCTCTATCAGAGATTATCAACCGACAGAGTTTAATAGAAAAGGAAGCTGTCAACTAATAATTAGGGATTTTATTCCTATTATAATTTTACTTTCTGTTATTAGTTGATAGGCAGCTCTCTATATAAACTCTATGGAACCTAATTGTAAAGGTGTGGAAGTCGAAGCATAATTGTCTGAGTGAAATTGTGTGAGAGCATAGAAATAGAGAGAGTTGTTGTGATAAACACAGAGAAGCTGCTAGGGTTTGTGTACACCCTAGGAGAGTTTTGTATTCACAAATCAATAATACAAAACAGTACTTATTCATATTTTGTGTTTGAGTTTGTTCTTAATTTGATTTTAAATCGGGCAGAAAAGACATACAAGTATTCAACCCCCCCTTCTACTTGTACGACTGGGAAAACAATTGGTATCAGAGCCTAACGTATAAAATCGATCAAAGATGTCTGGAAACAAAGATGGCAATTCTAAGATTCCTATGCTTAAAAGAAACGAGTTCACCCACTGGAAGGTTAAGATGCTGCACCATCTGGAAGCAACAGACCCTGACTACCTTGAAAGAATTCATGAAGGACCCTATGTGCCCTTAAAGCTTGTGCCTCAAATCAATGAAGAAGGTAAAGTAACTGAAGAACACTTCATTGGAAAACCCAAGGCTGAATGGACAAGAGAGGACAAGGAGAATGTCCTTAAGGAGGCAAAAGTCAAAAACATTCTCTTTAACAGTTTGGATTCTGTTCTTACAAACTGTGTTATATCATGCACCACTGCTAAGGAGATGTGGACAAAACTTGAAGTGCACTGTCAAGGGACTAAAGACGTCAAGAAGAATGCAAGGTCTTTGCTAATTCAGGAGTATGAATATTTTGAGGCTAAATCTGGAGAATCTATCACTGAGATGTATGATAGGTTTACAAAATTTCTGAATGAGATGGCTATGCTTGGTAAGGTTTATGATTCTGAAGATACAAACACCAAGTTTCTAAGAGCACTTCCTGAAGAGTGGGACCATAAAACAACAGCCATAAGGGAAGCTAGAGATTTGGATGAACTAACTCTAGAAGAATTGTATGGCAGACTCAAGACATATGATTTGGAGATGCAACAGAGGAAGAATAAGAAGTCTGTAAAGACAAAATCTGTGGCACTCTTACTGGAGTCTGAGAAAGAACAACAGGAACAACCCACAGAAGCAAGAATCAAGGATTCAAGGAAGAAGGGTAAAGCTGTTGTGGAGTCAGAGTCTACTGACACAGACTCTGATTCTGATGAAGAGATTGACCTAAGTCAAATGATGGCTATGTTTGCAAAAAAATTCAAAAGAATGAAATTTAACAAAAGAACTGGAAAATTTAGCAAGAGGCCATCATTCAAGAAGGAAGATGAGAAGGTTGAGAAGAGCAAGAGTACAATAATCAAACTTGACAAAGCAAAGGTCAAATGTTTCAACTGTGGAATATTGGGCCACTTTGCTAGTGAATGCAGAAAGTCAAAAAGTCAAGGAAAAGGAAAAGCACTTCTATCAACAGGAAAGGACTGGGCAGACTCAAGCTCAGAGGATGAAATTGATTATGAAAATCTAGCACTAATGGCATCCTCCTCAAGAAAATCACAGTCTCCCAAAGAACCCTCATCTCCTAAAACTCAGGTATCAATCTTTACTCCTGAATCCTTATTTAATTTAAACTCTGATGGCATAGAGATTGTGAAAAGTGAGGTTAATAAAATAATGACAACATGTAGGTCTCTCACTAGTGAAAGTGAAAGGTTGAGAGAAGAAAATTTAACCTTAACTAAAAGGAATTGTCATGTAGAATCTGAGTTATTATTAATGGAACAATACAAAAAGGATTCTGAGAAATATAGTCATAACTACACTGAAATTTTGAAAGCCTATGACTATGTCAGGAAAGAACTAGAAGAAGAAAGGTTTAAGTTTAAAGTTTGGACAGACTCTGGAAGAAAAGTTCAAGAAATTCTCAATAATCAAAACGTGTGTCAAACTGCTGGTCTAGGCTATGACAAGAGTCAAGACAAAAGATCTATTGTTGAGAATGATAACAATAAAGAAGCTAGCCAAGTTAATAAGACTAAAGACAAAAGTACATTTGTTCCTGTTAAGTTTGTGACACCTAAAGAAAAATCTGAAACCACAAACTCATCTGTCATTAGTCCCCCTGTTGTTAACAAAAAGACAGATGAAACAGGAGAAAATAACTCTAAGAAAAATATTAATATAGGGTACTTGTCTAAGTCAAAATTAAAAGAAAGGCTAGAGAACTTATCAGAATCTACCAAAACTAGGAGAAATAGGAATGGTAAGGAAGGAATTAATAAGGCAAACAGTTACCAAAAGGATCCTAATGCTCCTAGAAAGAAGTGTTATAGATGTGGCAACCACAACCATTTGGCTATAGATTGTAAAGCAAAGATTGAGAAGAAATCAGAGTCTAATCCTTCACAGACTCTGAAAAGTCACTACATACCACAGAAACCATGTTATCACTGTGGTAGCATATTTCATTCTATCTATATGTGTAAGGACTATCATGACTTGTATTACAATTTTTATGAGCTAAAATCTTCTATTGATAAAAGTTGGTATGACACTGTCAAGACTCCACCAGAGTCTAAGGCAACAAAAGAGACAGGTAAATCAAAGGTGAAAATTGTAAAGCCTGCTTCTCCTAAAGTTAGTAGAAAAGGATCCAAAACTGTTTGGGTCCTCAAAACATCTAACTAGTTGCTTTATGTATGCAGGGAACCAGGGTAAAGAATGTAACCCTAATCCTGGACAGTGGATGCTCAGGACACATGACTGGAAAGAAATCCCTGCTTACAGACTTTGTGGAAATGGCTGGCCCAGAAGTATCTTTTGGAGATGGCAACAAAGGACAAACACTGGGATATGGCAAGATTGTACTTGGGAATGTCATCATTGAACAAGTAGCTCTAGTTGATGGCTTAAGGCATAATTTAATAAGCATAAGTCAACTTGGAGATAAAGGTTACCATACTGGCTTTGACAACAAAGAGTGTCTTGTGACTCACAAAGAAACAGGCATTGTGGTTTTCAAAGGACTTAGGCATGGTAACATTTATGAAGCCAGCTTGGAGGATTGCATACACAGTGAAATCACATGTCTATATAGCAAGGCCTCAACAGAAGAAAGCTGGAAATGGCACAAGAAACTGTCACACATCAACTTCAAAACACTCAATAAGTTGGTTAAACAGAATCTTGTAAGAGGATTACCACAGGTTGATTTTGTGCAAGATGGACTTTGTGAAGCATGTCAACTTGGGAAGCAAAGAAAATCATCCTTCAAGAGCAAGACAATTAACACCATTTCTGAACCCTTTTATTTATTGCATCTTGATTTATTTGGTCCAGTAAATGTTATGTCAATTAACAAAAGGAAATATACTCTTGTTATTGTAGATGATTTTACAAGATTCACATGGGTTTTCTTTCTACATTCAAAGGATGAAGCTCCACAACACATAAAAGACCATATCACCTTTCTAGAAAGGAAATCAACAAAAATAGTTAAAATTCTAAGGAGTGACAATGGTACTGAATTCAAGAATTCAATCATGGAGGACTACTGTGCATCAAAGGGAATTACTCAACAATTTTCTGCACCAGGAACTCCTCAACAAAATGGAGTTGTGGAGAGAAAGAATAGAACACTCATAGAAGCTGCCAGAACAATGCTGGCAGAATCTAAGCTACCAGTCTATTTTTGGGCAGAGGCAGTCAATACAGCATGTTTCACTCAAAACTGCACCTTAATAAACATGCATGGAAAGACTCCCTATGAAATGATAAAGAACAAGAAGCCAAGTGTGAAACACTTTCACATATTTGGATGCAAGTGTTATGTACTGAAAGTACATCCTGAAAATCTAAGCAAATTTGAAGCCAAGGCAGATGACTCAATTTTTCTTGGATATGCATCAAACACAAAAGCATTCAGAGTGTTTAATCTCAGAACCAAAATAGTTATGGAATCTATTCATATTACATTTAATTATAAAAAGTTTACAGGATTGCAGGATGAGTCAGAGTCTACTACACTGGAATTTGAAAATCTAAAAAGTTCTGAGATAAATGAAGAAGAAGAGGATGAAGACCCTCAAACAACTCCTGAACCAACACAGGAATCTGCACACTCTGAGGGGGAGTCAGAAAATTCAACTCCAAATAATTCAGAGTCTAACAGGTCAGGGTCTACCCAGACAGAGTCTAGACAGACAGAGTCTAGCTCATCAGGGTCTGGATCAAGCAACTCTGAAACCTTGTCAGAGTCAAGCAATTTAGGGGGAGCCTCTTCATTTGAATTTCACTCAAATACAGAAGATGCAAATGACTTAGGGGGAGCTTCAAGTTCAAGAACCAATCTTCCACCAGCTAGAAAATGGACAAGGGATCACACTCCTGACTTAATAATTGGTGACCCTGAGAGTGGTGTACAAACAAGAACAGCCACTCAAAATGAATGTCTTTATAGTTGTTTTCTCTCAAAGAATGAACCCAAGAAAATTGAGGAAGCCTTGCAAGACCCTGATTGGATTATTGCAATGCAAGAAGAATTGAATGAATTTGAGAGAAATAAAGTGTGGAAACTAGTACCAAGACCTAGAAATAGATCTGTTGTTGGTGCAAAATGGGTTTACAGAAACAAACTTGATGAGAATGGAACTGTAGTAAGAAACAAAGCAAGGCTAGTTGCAAAAGGATACTCACAGGAGGAAGGAATTGACTATGATGAAACTTTTGCACCAGTAGCAAGATTGGAAGCTATCAGAATGTTTCTTGCCTTTGCAGCTCATTCAAAATTCAAGGTGTATCAGATGGATGTGAAAAGTGCCTTCTTAAATGGAGAATTGGAAGAAGAAGTCTATGTGGAGCAACCACCAGGATTTGTTGATCCAAAGTTTCCTAATCATGTTTACAGGTTAGACAAGGCACTATATGGATTGAAGCAAGCACCTAGAGCATGGTATGAAACTCTTTCAAAATTTCTTCTGCAAAATGAATTCACAAGAGTCAACTAATGCAGTCAAATTATGAAATGAGCATGATGGGAGAATTAAACTTCTTTTTGGGGCTTCAAGTCAAACAGAATGATGATGGAATTTTCATCAATCAAACAAAGTATATAAGAGAACTGTTGAAGAAATTTGATATGCAAGACTCTGCAACTGCTAAAACTCCCATGTCAACTGCCACTAAGCTAGACTCTGACCCAAAGGGTAATAAAGTTAACAACACTAGCTACAGAGATATGATTGGCTCATTGTTATATTTAACTGCTAGTAGACCAGATATAATGTTTGCAACTTGTCTGTGTGCTAGATTTCAAGCTGACCCTAGAGAATCACATTTAATAGCTGTGAAAAGAATTTTTAGATATCTCAAAGGGGCACAAACTCTTGGACTTTGGTATCCTAGAGAGTCAGATTTTTCACTAATTGGTTATTCAGATTCTGACTATGCAGGATGCAAAGTAGACAGGAAAAGCACAACAGGACAATGCCAGTTTCTTGGCAACAGATTAATTTCTTGGTTTAGCAAGAAACAACAAACAGTATCCACCTCAACAGCTGAGGCTGAATACATTGCAGCTGGAAGTTGCTGTGCTCAAATTCTGTGGATGAGAAATCAATTACTTGATTATGGACTAACATTATCAAATATTCCTATGTATTGTGATAATACTAGTGCTATTAAAATTACAGAGAATCCAGTTCAACACTCCAGAACAAAGCACATTGATGTTAGGTATCACTTCATTAGAGAACATGTTGAAAATGGCACTGTGACACTTCACTATGTTCCAACTGACAGACAGATTGCAGACATTTTGACAAAACCACTTGATGAATCTACCTTTCTCAGACTGGTAGGTGAATTAGGTATGTTAAATTTGTAAGTGATCAAAATTACAAGAAGCAAGGTATGTACTTTAATTATAGTCCCTGTCTTAACACACTATGATTAATTAAAATTGCAAAATTTTGTTTGGTACTTTACCTTGACAGAGTCTAGTTCTTAGACTTTGACGAGTCTGTAGACTCTGAGAGCCTGTAGACTCGGAGAGTCTGTAGACTCTGAGAAAAATATCGCCTAGACTCTGAATCGGTCAATATTCACGCCTGCAGACTCTGATTGCTTTTAAACGGTTCAATTGACTTGAAATAGGCGGTAACAGTTATCTTTTGACTGGAGATTGACTGTAGACTCGTGTGTATTGTATGCAATTCAAACAAAATAGAAAATTTTTCATACAATTTACTCACTTGTTTATTGCAATTATTTTCTAAGGAAAAAATATTCACAGAGCTTTTTGCGAACCCTAGTTAATTTCTTCAAGTTTTTCCATCACTTTCAACATCAACAACTTCAATGGCTGCCATTTCTACTGTCCTGAGGGGACCAAAGGCGATTGCTTTCACTTTTGGGGACTTTGATTTCATGACTACAAATCATGTTGCTGCTCTTGGAGATAAGAAAGGAGTAGATGCTGACTACTTCCCAATGATGGATTTCATGGAGCACTCTGAGCTCAGTTACATTCTCAAGGCATCACCAGTGATTCACATGGATGCTGTGTCAAAGGCTTGGAGTTCTGCACAGGTTGTTGATCCTTCTCAGGATCAACCAGGTAAAATCATGTTTACCTTTGGCTCCACTACATTTGATGTAACTGCCGATGTACTTAATGCTGTGTTTAAATTGCCTGTAAGAACACCTTTTGATGAAACTGTTTCTGATGATGACATTAAAAGCATGTTTAAGGCAATAGGTTATTCTGCTAGCTTAGATAACATGAGTAAAATAACTAGGCCTTACTTAAGGAAAGAATGGTCCTTTTTCTTTGATCAAATTGCTAAGTGCTTCACTGGTAAGTGTAGTGGTTTTGATGTTATTACTGCTATAACTTATCAAATTGGTCACAGTCTCCTGTTTGACAAAGTGATCAACATTGGTGATATGTTGCTCACTCAAATGGGAGCAAAATTAAATAATGTGCAAGAGGGGAGGAAGAAAGTCTACTATCATAGATTTCTTATGATTCTCCTCAACCATTTCATTCCTGATATGTCAACCAAGTTGGCAGATGATTGCTGTGTGCATGCATACAAACAGCAAAGGAGG
The DNA here is from genome assembly GCA_028671895.1 of Oenanthe sinensis. Taxonomy (NCBI): domain Eukaryota; kingdom Viridiplantae; phylum Streptophyta; class Magnoliopsida; order Apiales; family Apiaceae; genus Oenanthe; species Oenanthe sinensis. Next base: position 26,043,514 of record CM053799.1, on the reverse strand, counting down.
ATATTCTCTGACATCAAAAGAATTGATGACAAGAAGAAAAGTCTACCTGCCATGCACTATCCACAGGTAATGCAGGTAAAACTCTCATCCTACAAACCTTTTATCTACAATGCTTCATTTTTTGGTGGTGAAATGGTGCAGGAACAAGTAATGGAGAGTCCCCCTGCACCAACCCAAGTCACCCAATCCCCTTCAATTCCACAATCTTCCAAACCAAAATCCAAAAAGAAACCAACCTCTGGTGTCTCTCAACAGGCACCAGTTGTAAAGAGGAGAAAATAGATTCAAACTAGGCTGATAGATGAGCACAGTGATGAAGAGCTCAACCCTCTAGAGAAACAAGTTGTTGAAGGTCTTTCTTTGTTAAAAGAAGGTCATGATACACTTGATTCTAACCTTCAAGCCAAGTCTGTAGTCTCTGAAAAGGCTACAGACTCTGAACAGCCTAGGAATGCACCTCAGGATTCTCTAATTGAGTCTCCTGACAAATCCTTTGATCAGAAGTACAGAAGATTGAGGAAGGCTTATTCTGCACACACACACAAGCCTCTTATTATTACTAACCCTGTTTTGCAGGAAACAGATGCTCCCAAGGCTCCTGCAGAGCCAGACTCTAAAAGCAAGAAAACTCCTGAACCAGAGTCTAATGTTGAGTCAGAGTCTAGGCTGCCTTTAGACTCTGATCATGAAACATTTTGGGAAGGAATGCCATTGGATGCAGCCTCAAGTCTAATTGATGAGATCATTATTCCAAGTGATGAGGTACTGCTATTCCTATATCCTTTGGTGGAATCAGTTGAAGATCCAGGGCAATATCAGACTAAATCTCAAGTCTTGGATTTTCTTACAACCTATGAAGCCCTAAGGAAGAGAATGGAACAGGAGCTACAAATGTCTGCACAGGATGTGGTCAAAAATCTATACAGCTACCTATTCAACTCTTCATTACAAGTACAAGCAGCTGGGCTCATAGAAGGCAAGACAAATGAAGTTCTCAAAGCACTAGGTGTGCCAGACTCTGAACAGTACATTTCAAAGAGGCCTAAAAAGCTTAAGGTCCACAAAAGGAGAGCAACAGAGTCTGTTGCTGAGTTGGAAACTGAGATTGAGCAACTAGTTTTTAACTATGAAGCAATTTGGGATAATGGAGTTACCTACAGGATAGCCATTCAATGGATCTCTCAAATTCAACCTCTCTCAAGACAGGTGGCTGACTATCTTGTCCATAATATAGGTACAATTGCCAACAAATACATCTATCCAACCTACCAAAGTAGACTGGATCAATTCAAGGGCACTTATTTTCAAAGAGTAAGAAGGGAACTGCAGGACCTCTTCAATCTCACAGATGCCCAGGCAATCAATGCAATCCATCTCAGGGCCTTTCATCACAAGTTGGATGCATTTATTCTTGAAGAACAACAGAAGGTAGCAGGTGGTGCAAGGCAGTTGGAGGATGGGACTAGTGCACCAGTGGTGACTAGTGATAAAGATGCTCAGTCTGCCTCACCCACACAAGAACCACCTAGTCAGAGGTTGGGTGATAGTGGGGCAGAGGAGTATGCTGTTAGGCCCTCCTTGACAACTCACCAAACAGCTGATGAGAACCCCAGTGATATGGGAGGACAGACTCTGATGGATGCTCATGAAGAAATTTCCCAATCTATTCTGTCAGAGTCTATCCACCTTGAGGGGGAGTCTCATGCACAAACAGTCCAAGATGGCAACACTCAGACTCTGGCTTCTAATGAAGTCATACTGAAGCAGTCAGAGTCTAGAGTAGACCCTGAGACTGGAATACTGGAGCCAACAGACTCTGAAAAGAGAGAAGATGCTTGTAAGGGTTCAGGATCTGTTGATGCTCACCCCTTGGTGGATACCCCTAGCCTTCAGACATTTGAAGGGGTTCCCCTCCATCAAGGTGGTTCAGGTATTGAAGCACAACTCTTATCTCTCAACCCCTCTTCTGTAGGATTATTGAGTGCACCCTCCACATTGAGTGAAAAAAATATCTGAGAGGCTGGCACTGGACCAGACAAAAGGAGTAGTAGAAAAGGCTGTAGAGAGCCTGAGTGAGATTGAGAAAGTGGGTGTCCAACCCCACTGTGAGATTGAGAGATTAGGGTATCCTGAACCTAGCTTTACTTATTGGGATCAAGATTTTCCACAGAGTTGGTCCAATGAGTTGGAGCAGGGGATGGATGAAAATTCATTTCTGTTGTTTGACAGAATTCACTCCCTTCACTTATTCACAGAAGTAGCTTTCAAAGATGCTATTGCTGATATTACTACCACTCAAGCTTCTCTCCAAACAACAGTCTCTAACTTAACCACAAAGGTTGATTCAGTAGTTGCAGCACAGACCACTTTCTCCACAGTCCTAGCATAGATTCTTTTGGTTGTCACAGGTGGTGATGATGTCAAAAAGGGGGAGAAGAAAGGTGGTGATTAAGGAAAGGGGGAGAAGAAAGGTGATTCCTTCAGGAAAAACAAGGATGATATCTTCCTTGACAGATAGGCAGTAAGAAATGATTATTTTATACTATTCTAGATTAATTGTTTCATATTTTAGTTTTGACATCATCAAATCTTGATTTATGCTTCATTGTTTATAAAGCAAAAATAGGGGGAGATTGTTAGGAATATAATAATTTGATGATGTACAAAATACTAGAACAGGATTTAGCACAGTCTATCTGCAAGAATCAATCAACGGATATCTATCTACAAGAAGCAATCGACTGATAAATATCGATCGATAAGTCATCAACTGATAATAAGTCATCGACTGATAAAGCCAATCGAGAAGCCATCGATCGATAAGTCATCAACTGATAATAAGCCATCGACTGATAAAGCCAATCGAGAAGTCATCGATCGAGAAGTCATCAACTGATATTTATCAATCGAGAACTCAAGTCATCAACTGATATTTATCAATCGAGAACTCAAGTCATCAACTGATATTTATCAATCGAGAACTCAAGTCATCAACTGATATTTATTGATCGAGAACTCATCAACGGATATATACTCATCAACGGATATTTCCTGATCGAGAACTCATCAACGAATATTTATTGATCGAGAAGTCATTAACGGATATTTACCAATCGAGAAGTCTCACAAGTACTCGATTGATTAGCTCACAGCCTGACTTCTCGAAGCTTAAAGGAGATGAGTATTTGGTTGATTCAAACAACTAGTTTCAAGGAAAGTCTTCGAATATCAAAACAAATATATTGCAGATATGCTATGGGAAGGAAAGCGAAAATTAAAGAAGCTGTCGATCAGAGTTTACTCTAACAGAGAATGCTCTATCAGAGATTATCAACCGACAGAGTTTAACAGAAAAAGGAAGCTGTCAACTAATAATTAGGGATTTTATTCCTATTGTAATTTTACTTTCTGTTATTAGTTGATAGGCAGCTCTCTATATAAACTCTATGGAACCTAATTGTAAAGGTGTGGAAGTCGAAGCATAATTGTCTGAGTGAAATTGTGTGAGAGCATAGAAATAGAGAGAGTTGCTGTGATAAACACAGAGAAGCTGCTAGGGTTTGTGTACACCCTAGGAGAGTTTTGTATTCACAAATCAATAATACAAAACAGTACTTATTCATATTTTGTGTTTGAGTTTGTTCTTAATTTGATTTTAAATCAGGCAGAAAAGACATACAAGTATTCAACCCCCCCTTCTACTTGTACGACTGGGAAAACATAATTACCCATCGATGGTAATAGAATTTCTACAGTTTCTTTTACATCCATTGACTAAATAATAGCCGTTGATTCTTTACTTTATTTGTCAACAAATACATATACTCAGGTATATATATCAATCGATTGCCATTTAAAGTAAACTGCTTTAATTCTTTTTATTTCTCAACGGTTATATTCTCAATTAAACTGACTATTCAAGTCATTTTTATCCCAAAAATATAAATAGCAATTTCATTTCTCATTTCATTTTCACTTGCTATTATAATTTTGCTGTCAAAACTCTGTTTCTCTGTCTTCTCTCTAAAGAACCCTAAGGCGATTTCTCATTTTTCTTTGAGTTTCTTTCTTTAATTTCTTCAAGAGCAGCAATGGCACCCCAAAAGAAGATTACTTCTTTAACTGGTTTCGTCTATGAGCAGAACAACTTCACAGCATGCCTGACAGTAGATGATGCTCCTGCTAACTTCCATCCATTGATGAGGTTCTTGGGAGAATGCAAATTATCCAAGGCTCTCAGTGAAGAACCCACCATCGTGTGCTCGTTTGTTGAAGAGCTGTGGAACTCTGCACAGGTATCACAGGATGGTAAGGTAATTTCTTATACCTGCAAAGGTAACTCCTACACCATAACTAGTGATTTTATCTCAGCATGTCTAAATATTCCTAGTAATAACTATGAAAATTCCCCAACTGATTCAGAAATTAGGGATATGTTAGTCTCTGTCAATTATGCTAAAAATGAAGCCAGTTTAGGTGAAATTATTAGGAAAAATCTTAGACAAGAATGGAGTTATTTCTTTGATGCTATTATTAAAGTATTTTCTGGAAAGATAAGTAATTTTGATGCAATCACCACAAGTATGCAAGAAATTGCTTATTCAATCCTATTTGATAAGTACTTTGATTTTAGTACATTGCTCCTAAATGAATTAACTGCTAAATTAGGAAATAAATCATCTAGGAAAAATAACATCTATTTTGCTATATTTTTTATGCTGTTGATTAATGCCTCCATTGGAGAATATGAGATCACAGGTGAAATGGAAACAATGGAAGCATGGACACAAAAAAAAAGGTCTTCAAGGATCTTGTGAGGATCAACTTACACAGTAGGTTGTGCCTCATCTATCCTCCTTTTGTACAGGTATATCTCCAAACTCACAACCTTCTTAATCCTCAGATAGCAATACCTACTTCTTTGCCTTCTGCAACAATGGAGGGAGTTGGAAATGCCCCCATCCCTCCTACCCAAGTTGTACAACCATCAAAATCCAAATCTAAACAAACCACCTCAGTAGTTTCTCAAAAGACTACTGTTGTAAAATCCAAGAAAAGAAAAATAACTGAGGGGAATGTGAAGGTGGTTGACAAGGGTGAGGGAACTGGCCAACATCAAGAAAGCCAGAAGGATAAGGAAGGAGAGCTTGAGAGAGTCCAGCCAGCCACCAGCCCAATCTCTCAAAAGATTGATGCTGTGTTAAAGGACATAAACACATCCCTAGTTGTACCTTCTCAACAAGGTGCAGCTATTGAAAATAGGTCTCAACTAGGACCAACTGATGGGGGGGGAGGGACACAAGGTAGTTCAGCCCTATAAAAGAAGAAAGAAGGAAAATAGCAATGCACAGGGAACACACACACCTGCAAAACCAAATGAAAATTTGGTGGAGCCTTCAGCTTCTTCTTTTGATGTATCTCAGAACTTTCCTGAGGCACAGCCCCATTCTCTTTCTATTCCATCTCCTCAATCACCATTTAAATCTCTTTCTTCAGAAACAGTAATGATTGACAATTTTACTGTTTCAAATTCACCTTCTTTGCAACTCAGGGTGGAGCCAACACTCTCACCTGACTCACCACAAAAGGTTAACACCTTGGTTGAGCAGGAAATTTCTCAACAAACTTCTAAATCGATGGATATTTCTACATCAATTGATAATATTCCACATCCATCGATTTCCACTCTTCCATCGATGGATATCTTTACATCCATCGACGAGCTCACTTCGACAGATATTCATCAATCGATGGATATTCCTTATCCATCGATCACCATTTCACATCCATCGATTGATACTTCAACTGATATTTCACTCCTTGATTCTACAGTTGAAGTAGCAAATACTCTTCTAGGTTTGAGTGGAGTGGGTGAGGTGAGTGAGAGGCAAGGTTTACATACCTTGGCAAAAGGAGAGAGTGTGAATGAGGGGCCATCAATTTCTTCTGAGGTGGCAAAAGGAGAGGGTGTGAGCAAAGAGAGTTCCACCTTAGTAGGTGATGCAAAAGGAGAGAATGGTGAGGGAGAGGTGCGAATCCAGGATGAGATCCTGATGTAAAAACAGAGAGAAGAGAGTGAGAGAGAAAAGAATAGAGAGAAATCTATTGAAGCACCAACTTCTAAAACTGAGCAGGTTGCAACTGATCTCACCCAGGAGTTGGGGTTGGAGTTAGGGGGAGCTGGAGGTGATGGAGAATCTGGAGTTCCTGCAGGAGTTGCAGATGCCCACATGGAGGTTGATGATGAAGTGGAATTCAACCTTGATGCTGACACATTCACTCATGAGGATCCTCACTACCAAAGAATGGCAGCAGCCACAAATCAAGAGGCTGAAAAGATGCTAGGATTGGTGCCAACAGAAGAACAATTCAGGAGTGGCAAAGAGCAATTAGCAAGCTAGCCTGATGATGTATCTCACATGCATCCAGAAAACTTTGAAGACCACTCAGATTCTGATGATGAGTTGCTGGCACCTGAAATGACAAGTGATGAAATTAGCTTGGCTGATACTGAAGAGGCCATAATTTCACACTACAGGAGGTCAATGGCTGAAATAGGTGTAGAGGACCCTGTTCACAGAAGGATTCTCAACTTCTATAGAGACAGCCTGAAACTTCAAAAGATGCAGGTCACAGGGTCTAGGCATGAACTGAAGAAGCTCAAGGAAGATATAAGTAGTGCAAGGACTCATTTTGACACCACCATAGACTCAAGACTCGGCCTCACCATGATGTCAAGAATCAAGCAAAGGCTTGACACTGAGTCTACAGCCAAGGACAAAGTGGTGGAATTGGAGAAGAGAATGTCTACTATGGAGGTGAACATGGACCAAATTCTAAAGAATCAGATCACCCAAATCAAACTTATGAGCTGTCTCTTGGAGTCCCCTATCTTTTCTCAATCCATGGATCAAGTGCATGTTGCTGATAACAAAAAGGGGGAGAAGGAAAGGAAAAGGGAAGGTGAAAAAAGGAGAAGAGGTGAAGAAATTGAAGCTGTGATCAAGGACACAAAAACTGTACTGCAAAAGAAAGATCCAAAGAAGGCATTGGCTCAGAAAATTGTGAGACAATTTGACTCAATTGTCAACAAAAATAAAAAGATTGATGCACAAGAGCCAATTGCCTTAATGCCAGAAATTCTTGAAGCAGTGAAGAAAGGAGAAATAAGGGTGGATGAAAGTAGTAGCTCATAACCTAGTGATAGCAAAGGAAAAGGAAAATTAATTGAAGATGGCAAGAAGAAGGAGAAGTCTATCACAGGGGGAGGTGAGAAGCTATTAGACAAAACAATAGCTGTTGGTAGGAAGGAAAGGGATCATCAAGACAAGTCACAGGAAGAATTAGCAATTCAACATCAAAAACAATTTGATGAAGAAGATAAGCTAATTAGAGAAGCCAGAAGAATAGAAGGTGAAAAGAGGCCAAGAATAAAAAGAAGAGCAAACAAGCCTGCAGATGAACCCAAACCTTCTGGAGTAAAGAGGAAGCTTGTTGTGGATGAAGAAAAAAGGATGGAGGAGAAGCCAAAGGAGTTGGGCAGTAAAGCTTCTGGGAGTGGTCAACCCAAGGAAATAGAGGTGTTCAAATCAAAACTTGAAAACTTTGTGCCAATCAAGACTGAAGGAATGAATGCAGTGAAAGGACAAAGGAGAAGGGATGTTGATCTACTTCACATCAATTATGAAGATGGATCACAGTCAACATTCACATTCAATCAAGTTATGGAGCAAAACTACTGCACTCTGAGGAAAATATACACCTTGCTCAACAGGAGTTATTTTCTAACTGAGGAACTGGGAAGAGCCATACTTGAAAGAATGAAAAAGATGAGGGAGGCACCTATTCAAGAAGAAAGGGATGACAGGATCAAAATTTGGAACCCTGAAGGAAGGAAGGTACTTCATGAGCCATTCTACTTAATGATCTACAGGGACAGGGAAGGCAGGGAAAAATGCATTGATATTTGTCAAGAAATAGACAAACTGCCAAATCTGGAACTGAATTATCTGGCAAGCCAACTGGACTACAGGGTTGAAGATGAGAAGATTCTGAAAGGATCCCTATTCAGAAAGATGAAGGAAAATGAAGACAAGATGAATGAGTCAAGAAGGAGAAGAAGATAGATGATTCAGACTCTACATCAAAGTTATCAGATTTCATCTACTATTGGTATTTGATCACTTTGTATTAAAATATCTTTTGTCAATATTGTAATTCATGCTAGAATGAAGATGTTTAGAAGTTTTGTTATCATCAACTGTAGAGATTTATGCATGTTTCACATATTCATAAATAGGGGGAGATTGTTAGGAATTGTGAGATTTGATGATAACAAATTACTTAGAATTCCAATAGTGATTTTAAATTGAATTTGTAACTAGTCGATGGATATGTGACTTATAAATATCCATTGATTAGGAAACCAGTTATCAGTTGAAACTTGTTTAATCAACTGATATACTGGATTGTAACAGTTGATTTATGTTTCATTATCAATTGATTGTATTGCCTCGATGGATGCTGAGAAGTGTTCGACTGATAAATATTGACTTCAATTTATAGCTTCTCAACGGATGTGAAGAATGACTGATCAATTGTAAATATTCTAAGTCATAATTCTCTCAAATGAAGTGATCAACTGATATTGGAGTCAACAGATAAAGACACTACTCAACGGATAAAGGGCAATCAACGGATAGACGCCAATCAACGGATAAAGGACCATCAATGGATAAGGAGTCGATGGATAACTCAACTATCCATCGATACATCAATTGATCAATGGATATCCTATCCATCGATGGATGAGCAAAGGAGAATCAACTGATAAGCTTAACAGCAATTATCAGTTGATTAAGGTTTCCCAATTTAGTTAAAGACAAAAGGAATGGGAACTTTGCAGAAACTGAATCAATGGAAGACAGTCCTGTCAGGATTGTGAAGTCTTTCAAAGCAACACAGTCTTCAAGGAATGGATCAAGACAAAGATACTTCCATGTCAAGTCAAATTGCAGTGAAGACTGTGAAAGTAGCTAATTTCTATTTTCATGTAAACATTGTAAAGTGTATTTTATACTGTTATCTGTCGATAAAAAATAGAAATAGAAGAATACTACTATATAGTGTTTGGTAGTCTATTTGTAACAAGTAAGTGAAGAATCAAGAACTCAAGAAAAAGCACAGTAGAAGCATAGGCAATATTTGTAGTGCTTTTCTTAGTTCTAAAACACACTTGTAAGCAGCTTGGTAATTTTACCAAGGTTATTTGAAAGCAAAAATACACTAGTGGAAAAACCAATTCACTAGTAATTTTAAAACATTGTTTTCTTTTTATTTGCTTTTAAATCTTCCATTTTCATCTTTCATTTATATTTGCCTAAACACTTAACCAATCTTTTGAACAAACGTAAATCCGCAAGAATTTTAATTAATTCTTAAATTTGCACCCCCCCCCCCCCCCCCTCCTACAAACTTAGTGTACTTAAAGGGAATAACACAAGTATTTGAGGTTGAAAATGGTGAATAAAAAAGAAGGTATGTGTAACTAATTAACTATATATATATATATATATAAAGAGAGTTGTATAAAAAGAGGCCGGACTTACCGGATGACCGACCAACCAAATAATTGTCCTTGCGGGTTTAATAATATAGTATAGATATAACCCGATATATTTTAAATATAAAAACAATAAAAAAAACGTTTTTCATATTTTAAGAAAGAATAACCTCTAAACTACAATTACATTTTTTATATTCTCTGTAAAATAAGTAGATTAAAAATGCTTTAGCAAATTACTGCGCATCTAATCTCGATAAATAAGATTTAAATATTGAATCAACCAAACACCAGGGTGAATTAAAATATAATTTTTAATTTAATAATAACTTACCTATCATGCAGTGGTATTCAATTCATTGTTCTTTCGCCGGTATCATACAGCCTGTGAAATTCGTATGTCAACGACACAACGATACTATTCTTGTCGATGATTCGATAAAGTTGAAATTTTTTAGTGCTTCTGTACCTATCATTTTAAATTTATCGTCAATTATTCAAAAGTTGATTTTATTTTAAACAAAATTCAACAGCAGATGAGATCACTCATCGTTTCGACATGAGTCATGAACATCACCCATAACGTACAAATATTTTTATTAATATTTTACTATTAAATAAGTCAAAACCACATTCTCTCTCTCTTATATCGAAACAAAGAAATTAAAGAAGATAATCGTTGGATAAAGATCATAATTATATAAATAAATATTAGATAATGCGAAGAAGTCGAGAACAAGATAAAGACGTGCAATCAAATAGAGTAAATTAACTAGTTCCACTAGTTAATTACACATGATACAATTTACAATAGCTTCAAGGCTTCAACTAAGTGGAAGTATATTTCAATACACAAGCAGTGATCATCAGTTTAACGGGACCTTTGGAACAATTCGACCAAGAAGTGTTCCTCTGCCATTGCTGCAGTAAGCAGAAGCTTGTTTCCCCTGACGATTGGACTTTAAGTAAACATTTTCCATCGTTATGCCTTGACATGGAACCGTCTTGCTGCAGTCTATCTTTACTGCTGTCTCCCTTTTCGAAGTTCCCATTACTTGCTTAAATGTCACCTCACTCACCTTCACCGCTGAATTCTGCAAAACCAAAATTCGAAATTTATTCAATATATAGGATAATCATAGCCTAACTTTAGAGACACAACTGCATGCACAATGTTATTACTTACTTGATTTACGCATGTTTCATGATCACAATAAAATTGATCGATTATGATAGGATTGTCGGAGTTTTGACAGAGGATCCGTTCGAATGATATGTTCCTAGCGTAACCTTTTCCTCCCTGCACAATTTATATGACACTCGATTATATACATACATGTGACAATGGGTTTGAGGGTTGAGACATTGAGCAAGCCTATATATAGGTTGTACAATATATACACTTTACCTGCCATGTTTTGATTCTAGCACCGTTGGTGGTGTTGGTGAACACAACGTCTCTTATTTGAATATCGTCCACCTCATCACGGGCACCATGCCTCCCTAAACTCCCAATACTGTTATATCAAGACAAAATCAATGTTAAAATCACATTGTAGCTAGATCCAAGCTAGATTGCCAGACAACTTGTACGAGGAATACAAAATATTAATTAACCACTAACCTTACACCATGCCCAGGTCCACATCTAATATTATTGATTCTCAGGTATTTAGATCCACCTCCTATAGATATACAATCATCACCTGCATGCATGTCAACATATTTTAAACTAACCAATCTAATATACCTACATATCTACACAAACTTGTAAATTCATAAAAATATAACACAAATAATCATAGTATGAAAGTCACACACACACACACACTATATATATATATATATATATGATTATGTACAAACATTGAGAAATATATGACGACAGATATATACATACCAGTCCCAATAACAATGCTCAATAGTGACATTAGTGGATTCCCCAATATGAATGCCATCGGTGTTTGGGCTATGACCAGGAGCCTCTATATTTAAGTTGGAGAGGTGTGCCCCTCGTACCCCATCAATCACAATGTGCATACGAGGATTGTCCTTGAATTTTAATCCACTCAGTGTAACATTCTTAGAGTTCGTAATCCGTAAAGCCTGCACAAACGCGACAAATGACAAGATGAATTTAGTTATATGCATGCTATTGTTTGGATATCTGATGAAACAAAGATTGTGTATACTTACAGCGGGCTTGTGTCTTCCCTGTAAAAAAGAAACCAAAATCCAAACAGTTAGTAATTAATCAAGAAACTAACAACAAATTATTTCAAAAAAAAAAAAGAAAAAGAAACCAGGCCGGAATATTATAAGTTGGATTATGATATTACCTTGATGTCCCACCACTTTTCTCCGCGTCCAGAAATTGTTCCGGAACCGGAGATGGAGAGATTATCTACGTGAGAGAAGCGTATCCAACTATCACAATCCGAGGAACTACACTTCCACTGTTTAGGTTCACTCGGTGCCGTTATTGTACCATGCATCTACAATAAAAATACATGTTTAATAAACTAAAATGACTAATCTAACACCCAAAAAAATCAAATATTACGAGTAAGTTATTATCAAGTAGTACTAATCATGAATTAATCAAGTACCTCAACTGTAATAGCACGGGGTTTGCATGGGCCATGGAAAAGCAAAGGATGGGTTAGAAACTTAAGATTTTCCGGAAAGTGCATGGTTGCCGACGAACAAGAGGACTTGCATGTTGCTTCCCATGCTCTCAGTAAACCCTAACCAATTCAAGTAAGACGTTAATTAGTATATGTTGGTGAAGAAATTTAGTAACAACGAATGCATGCAATATTACATATATATACTTAAAATTACAAGTAGCTAGCTAGTATGTATAAACAAAAATTACGTTCTTAAGTTATATATATATATATAATATACACGTACTTGAGTGTCGTCTGCAACACCATCACCAACTACACCATGATTGCGGACATTGACGACAGATAAAGTAAAAGCAAAGTCTGCAAGAAGACCAAATAATATAACATACTTCAAGAACCCTAGCAACGCCATTTGAATTTAGTTCCTTCTAAAACGTAAAGAAAAGAGGAACATAAGTTATTTAATATTATCTATCTAATCTTTACGGCAGATCGAGGAGAAAGAAGATTATATTCTCGACTCGAATGTCACGATATGTGCTATATGTATTTTTCGGTGGGTATATATGTTGATGTATCTATATATATAAAAATCTAACCATTGTTCTATATCATTTAGGACATAGAATTTCACTAGGGCTGAAAGTTTGCACATAATCTGATTGCGGAAAGAAGATAGAATACGTAACAATATATAGAAAATATTGTAATTTTAAGAAATATTATTCATTATAAACTATCTGGATTAGAAATCTAAGGAATTTATAAAATTTAAACACTTTAATGTATGTATTTTAATTTACATTATAAATAAATAAATACTCGTATTTAATAGCACTAGGCCACTCGGCCCACTTGACAACTCCGCTTTGTTTGATGGTAATTATGATGAGTTTAAAAGACTCGAATATTTGTACTCGTTCAGGTCTACGGGCTCAATTACACTTGTCGGATATTTTCTAACTCGTCTCGATTGAATTGAAAATTAAAATCGTTAAAATTAAATCAATTGTATCGAAAAAAATTGCATTTAAATAAAACTAAATTGAAAAGAAAAAAAAAGTAACAATATTTTAACTTTTCTTTTTTAACGTTTTGTTGTTGGGTATGTGATACATAACTCTAACTATGAGACAATTAAAACTGTTAATAATGGGTGACCAAAAAGAATATATTAAAATTAAGGGTTATCAATTTATCATTCACCTTCTGCAAGTCTAAAACAAAGAAAGATGGCAATGATCGATGCATAGAAAAAATGTATTAAAATTAAGGGCAATCGAAATTTAGATAATATTTGTCCACCAGTAAATTTTTTTAATAGAACTATCAAAATTATAAACTTTATAGGTGTTGTTATGTCATAATTTTAGCATAGCCTTTTTATTCTCTTTATTTTTAGTATTAATTTTAATAATAATCAATTACTTAATTTTTAAATTATTTCTCTCCGAAATAAAGAAAAATTAAATTATAACGAAGAATTATAGAAAATATCTCTAAATAATATCTTTCAAATAAGGAAGATATCACAATGCAAAGATTATACCCGATAAAATCAACTAATTTTCATATTTAATAAAAAAATACCCCTAAAATCTCTCGAGGATATATACAATGTGGGTTTGATCATATATTAATACGTATGCAAATATCTTGGTAAAAAAATCCAATACACGAGATATATCGAGACAATATTATTATACTTTTTACTATATTATTCAAGCAAACTTCCAAAATATATTGTTATGAAAATTCTCCAACAATGGGTGTTATTTATTTTAACTTTTATTGAAATATAGTTCCAAAATAATAGTTATTTTAATTTTTGGTATGTATGTTAAAGTTTAAGAAAATATAATTAAATTTATTATAAAATTTATATTTTTTATATTAACAAAAGTTTGAGATTTATATTTTTATTTAATATAAAATTTTGAATTTAATAATAAATTTAATTATATTTATTCTATTTTAATATAAATGACAAAAATTTCTAACAACTATTATTTTAAAATCGAAAGAATAATATCGAGGAAATCACGTATTGGGATTTTAGGGGTTGTTCTCCGCACTGGGAAAATTTCAAAGAAAAAGGAAAGAGTTAAATTAAATATATTAGAGGAAAAGTTCATGTGGATTGCGGAGTAAACAACAAGGAGCTAAATTTAAAGATCGTAGTATAAACTAATAGAAGTAGAATAATAGACGACCGTTCATACATACATTCTTGCAAGTAAGAACAAGCAAATTGGTGTGGACAAGGAGTTCGCTTGGTATTACAAGTATGTAAGTAAACGAGAAATTACCAGTAAGGTGATATCTTGTATCCTTCCCAATTACAAACATAACTTTTTTGCGCCTTTTTTGGCTTGGTAGTTACTACGAAACTACTTGATTAACACAGACGTAGAGTAGCATTTTTATAAATAATTTTAGCGTTAGCTCACCGGTCACAGTTGTCAATCCATCTCCTACCATTAAAAAATCAAATCAACGGTTGAGATTTAAAAAAAATTATCATGCGCTATATAATAGAGCGTATAATAATTTTTTTTTTAATTCTCATTTTATCCTTTTAATGTTACGCTCTATTATATCTCTCCCCAGAATATACACTCATATCTCCCAGAAACACACTAGTTTTTTTATCATACCAAATTTTTAGAGATTTCTATGAGCTCTCTAAAACCCATTTCAACTTTGCTCATTTCTTAACCTATTTCATACCCATTTCATAACTCAATATATTTTGAGATATCTAATATCCATTTTTTATAAATTTTGAGCTTGAGAGAAGATTCAATTTCTTCAAGATTTCAAAATTTGAGTTTTTCAAGATTTCAAGATTCGATTTCTTTAAGATTTCAAAGTTGAAGTTTGAGATTGATTAAAGATTTATTAAGGTTAGCTCTCTTCATTTCATTTCATGGCTTCTTTCATTTTTTCAAAATTAAAGTTTCCTAATAAGTTTAAAATTGAGATTGAAAATGATGATAATGATAAAAAAAACTTAGTCCTAAAATAGTAGATATTATTGATGATGGTGATGATAAAGGAAATGATGATGATAATGATGTTTGTTAGGGATTGTGGTACTATCAATGTAATCAACTAATAATTGCTTAGATTAATTAATAATTATCTAAGTAAAATACACTGTCATATACATCTTGACAGTATGTTTAAGATGTCACTTGTAATAGGATGAACAAAAAGTCAAGTAGGTGACAGTAAGTATCAATAGTTACTGTCTTGTACAAATGTAATAAATGATCTATGAAGTAGAAGTTCACAAAGTGTTCATGCACAGCATGGATTAAATCATTGACAGTAACATTTTGCAAACTGAAGCCTACGACAGCATATTCAAGTGACAACACCTTTTAGAACAGACGACAACAACTGTTCCATGAAAGTAAACTTAGCGGAAAATGAAGATTCTAAGACAGTAAGTTTTACTGACAGTAACTATTCCTTGACAGTAAACTTGGCAGAGATTGAAGAATTGAAGGCAACAAGTTTCCTGAAATTAGCTTTGGCGGGGATAGTTGACAGCATGTTTAGCGGAATAGTTGACAGTACCTTTGGATGACAGCACGTTTTAGAAGACTGGCGAGATTGACAGTAAAGTATGCGGAATCAAAGATACTGTCACCAAAGAGAAGCTAAAGGTTGACAGTAACCTTTTGGCGAAGCTGACAGTCTGTTTCAAGAAGCAGACTAGGTAAAGTTCTTTCACTGATTGATCTTGACAACTCTATCTAGTCTGTCAAGTCTACTACTGTAACTTGAGATAAAGCAAGCAAAAAGATGAAGCCTGCTCATGGAGTCAAGAATGTCAAATCCTCTCAGAGCAACTTTATCTACAAATTGAATGAAGATATTTGAGAAGAAAAAGTGGAGTTTCTATTTCAAGTATTGTCCAGGAAACAAGAAAAAGTACACTTATAAGTGAGGTATGTGTTTGAGTATAAATACACATATCTCACAAACACTTTCTCTTGTGAGAGTATGCAACTGAGCTTAACTTTTCTCAAGCATAGAAACTTTAGCATTTCTTGTGTTATTGTATCTATAGAAGTTGGAAACATTTTCCAGTCAGTTTTAGCAACAGAAATTAATAAAATTAATTTTTGAAGTAAAACATCTTTTGTCTTGTGTCTGTTTACTGTTGAATATATTCTTGACTTGATATTATTATTCCTTGTATGTTGTTAGCAAGGAAACAAGTAATAATTTATCAAGTTGCATTCAACCCCCCATTCTGCAACACTCATATTGTCTAACAACTGGTATCAAAGCGGCAGGTTAGATACACATAACCTGAAAAGATCTAAAAATGAGTGCACAGAAAGTAAGCAGCATAAAAATACCTACTTTTGACAAAGAACACTACAACCTTTGGAAACGAAAAATGATGTTGTACATAAAAACAGCCAACCCACTTTACCCTGAAATCTTGGAAAATGGTCCCTTCATACCTCAAACATATGTACCTGAAACCACAGTAGATGGTGAAACAATACCAGCCTACTGGGTTCCTAAAAAGGTTACAGAGTACACTGATACTAAAAAGGAAAAAGTATCTCTGGATGATTGTTTATAATTTATCACCATTGAGGCACTGACAATGTCATGTACAACAACATTGTCAAGTGCACCAGTGCAAAGCAGATATGGGAAACTATTGAGATACTCTGTGAAGGAACAGAAGAGGTGAAGGAAAATCAAAGACAGATTCTGGTGTCTCAGTATGAAGCCTTCGTGGCTAAACCAAGTGAAGGGTTGACTGAGATGTTTGAAAGGTTTAACAGGTTGATAAATGACTTGCAGCTGCATGGGAAGTTTTATGACAAAAAGGAGGTAAACATGAAATTCATGTTGACACTTCCTGACCACCTTGAGCACAAGGTTTCTGCCATAAGAGAAGGAAGAGATTTATCAAAAGTCTCTCTTGAAACTTTATACGGCATACTTAAAACCTATGAGCTAGAGCTACTACAAAAGAGAGCCGTTCAAGCTGGTCAAAGAGGAAAAATGACTAACACATCAAATGCTCTAGTTGTTCAGGATCCTCAGGTGTTGCAGCTCAAGGAATCTCAACATCAACAGCAAATCAAGATTGAAGAAATCACAGATGAAGATGAAAGTGTAACTCTGGAACTCAAAGATGGTGAAGAAGATGAGTTCTACACTTTGGAGGAATTGGACAATATGGAAAACAAAACAATGGCCTACATGGCAAGAAAGTTCTCCAACTTGAGATTCAAGAAGATCAAAGCTTTCAAACCCAGAGGACAAAGCTCCAAGTTCAGCAAGCCAAATATCTCAAAACCTGGAGGAAGTGGTAAAAGTGGATATAGAACTGGTATGGTGGATAGATCCAAAATAAGGTGTTACAAGGTGTTACAACTGCAGTGAAATGGGGCATTTTGCAACAGAATGCAAGAAGCCAAAACAAGTGAGGAGAAATGATAATGATGATGAGGAACTCAAAGCAAAGTATGAAGCCTTGTTGAAAAAGCAACAAGGAAGATCCTTTGTGGCTGAAGGAAAGTGTTGGGAAGACTCTGATGTTGAAGAAGAAGAAGAATATGGAAATTTTGCTCTCATGGCAAACTCTGGAGAAGGATCATCCACTTCATCTAGTCAGGTACCTATTCTTACTACTGTTGATATGACTACATATCAGTATAAAAAAACTGTTGAAAGTTTAAGTTCTGAAATTTTCAATATTCATACAAGCATGCTAGCTGCAAATGAAGATATAGTTAAATTGTCTAGTGCTAATGAGTTATTGAAGACTAAAAATCATGAACTAGAACTTAAACAGAATGCTTTTGAGTCCTTACAACAAGAGAATGAGATTCTTAAAAACAAGCTGGTTTATGCTTCTCAAATTGAGGAATTTCTCAGAAAACAGATTTCTGAGAATGAACTAAAAATCAAGTCCTACAAAAATTCTTCCACTCTGTTAAAATCATACCATGATGATAATTTTGAAAATCAAAAGGTAGGTATAAGGTTTAACTATGACAAGAAAAGTGGAAAGAAACATGTTGTAGAGGAAGAAGTCAAACATACTGTCAAATCATCCATTCTAAAGAAAGTTAAGAACCCATTGTTCAAAAAGGCTGAATTTGAGATTGATGAGGAAGCATTAGTAATTAAACAAGAGATAGATGATGAGGACAATGATGCTGTCAGAAAAACCCTTAAGGTAAAAGATATTGTCAAAATCCCCAAGACAGTTAGTTTTGAATCTGATAGTAACTTGTGTTTAAAAGATGCTGTTAACACTGACAAGACAGTAAGTTCAGAAGCTACTGTCAAGATTGTAAGATCCAAACTTACTGTCAAGACAACTCCATCTAAACCTACTGTCAACACCAGTATGACAGCAACTCCTAAACATACTGTCACAAAGACCAAGAAAAACATAAATGGAAAATTAGGAATTAACAAGAAGAACAATTATGATTATATTCCTAATGCTCCTAGAAAGTTGTGCAACAATTGTGGGTCTTCTAGTCATCTAACTCATGTTTGTAATAAGATCAAGTCAGATGTCAAGAATGCTACTTCTAGTAATGGAAACTTATACAGCATGCTTTTAAAGAACAAACAAGTAACTCACTGTGGTGACTTTGATTGCATTTCATGCAAAATGAATTTGATGAATATTTGCTTTAACATGCCTTTTACTATTAATCAAGAATGCTTGCATAAGAATGCTAAAACTGAAAAGGCAAAGACTCCAAGTCCTCCTAAAGTTAGGATGGACAAGCCACCCAAGAACAAAGCTATCAAACCTGTATTCAAAACTGAATGGGTAGCTACAGGAGTCTTGTTAAAAGCAAAAGAAAGAATTACAACTGAATCAACTTCAAACTGTGATCTAGCTAAGCAAAATAGACCCAATAAAAGTTGGGTACCAAAAGCAACTTGAAATATTTGCTTTGCAAGGCAACAGGAAAAATAAGAAAATCATGTGGATCATTGACAGTGGATGCTCAGGACACATGACAGGTGATAAAGCCCTGCTATCACAGTTCAAGGAAATGGTTGGCCCTTATGTAACCTTTGGTGACAACAACATTGGTTTCACAATGGGATATAGCATGCTAGAAGTTGGAAATTTGAAAATTGAGAAAATTACTCTAGTGAATGGTTTGAAGCACAATTTGTTGAGTGTCACTCAATTCTATGAAAGAGGTTTTAAGGTTGGTTTTGATCAAGACAAATGCTCCATTGTCAACAAGAAGACAGGAGAAGAAGCTCTTCAAGGAGTAAGGAAATGAAGCCTCTACATAGCTGACTTGGACTCTGTAAGGAAAGATAAAGTCTAATGTTTTTACAGTAAGGGTTCTCCATCTGAAAGTTGGTTGTGGCATAAGAAACTCTCTCATTTGAACTTCAAAGCAATGAATCATCTAATGAAGAGAGAGTTGGTGAAAGGGCTGCCTCAACTTGAATTCTGTCAAGAAGGATTGTGTGAGGATTGCCAGAAAGGGAAGTTATGGAGAGCTACACACAAAAGCACTCCTAGTGGTTCCATCAATGAGGCATTTCAACTAATTCACATGGACTTATTTGGTCTTGTGAATGTGCAATCACTGTCCAGAAAGAGATATGCTTTAGTGATGGTTGATGACTTCTCAAGATACACTTAGGTGAGATTTCTAGCATCCAAGGATGAAGCTGCACAAGAAATTATTGATTTGGTAAGGGTTCTTGACAAGAATCCCAAGTACAAAGTGCAGACCTTGAGAAGTGACAATGGTACTGAGTTCAAAAATAGTATCATGAATGATTTCTGCAAAGACAATGGTATCACTCAACAATTCTCTGCACCAAGGACACCCCAACAAAATGGTGTTGTGGAAAGAAAAAATAGGACTCTAATAGAGGCTGCAAGAACCATGTTGAGTGAAGCAAAACTTCCTACCTATTTCTGGGGTGAAGCAATCAATACAGCCTGTTACACTCAAAACATGACTGTAGTCAACAAGGCCTATGGAAAGACACCCTATGAATTGCTCACAGGAAGGAAACCAACTGTCAACTACTTTCATGTCTTTGGAAGCAAGTGCTACTTCATGAAAGATTCAACTGAGATCAAAGGAAAATTTGACACTAAAGCACTTGAAGGAATTTTCATGGGGTATGGTATTGACAAGACTGCATATAGAGTCTACATTATTGATCACAAAACTATGGAGGAGAGTGTAAATGTCACCTTTGATGAAACTAAATTTCCTGGAATTGAAGGCACTCAAGAAACAGAATCATTAGCCTTTGAGAACCAAGGCTATCTGGAAGAGATTGATGAGGAATCACCAAGAGTTGATCACACAATTTCTGGTCCAACAGTTGTTCCTAATCAATCTGAAGAGAATGAGGGAACTGCCCAATCGTATGATTTTTCTGGGAATTTTCCTATCAATAGTGGACTTGAAGAAATTGATGCTGTCAACAGTAAAAGAGGAAAAGATGTTGTCAATCAACAAGGTGTTGAAGATTCTAGTGATTCTCTAAGAGGAACAAAATGGAACAGAGATCACACTAATGACTTAATCATTGGTGATCCAGGAACTGGAGTCAAAACAAGAAGAAATATTGCCAATGAAAGCATGTATTCTTGTTTCCTTTCTCAAACTGAACCTAAAACTCTAGAAGAAGCTATGGCTGATCCAGATTAGATTAATGCCATGCAAGAAGAGCTTAATCAATTTGAGAGAAGCTGTGTTTGGGAATTGGTGCCTAGACCAAGGAACAAATCAATAATAGGCACCAAATGGGTTTATAGGAACAAGATGGATGATTGTGGTACTGTCACAAGAAACAAAGCAAGGCTAGTAGCAAAAGGTTACTGTCAACAGGAAGGGATTGATTATGAAGAAACATTTGCTCCTGTTGCCATACTTGAAGCAATAAGAATCTTTTTGGCTTTTGTTGCATTCAACAACTTCAAGGTTTTTCAAATGGATGTAAAGAGTGCTTTTCTTAATGGAGAACTAGAAGAAGAAGTGTATGTTGAACAGCCTCCAGGCTTTGAAGATCCAAAAATGAAGAATTTTGTGTACAGACTACTCAAGGCTTTGTATGGTCTAAAGCAAGCACCAAGGGCTTGGTATGATACTCTTTCCAAGTTTCTTCTTGATAATAACTTTATAAGAGGAATTGTGGATAAAACACTTTTCTACAAAAAGCATGGAAAGGATATCATTCTAGTTCAAATATATGTTGATGACATCATCTTTGGTTCAACAAATGAAGATTTATGCAAGAAATTCTCTGAGTTGATGCAGAACAAATATGAGATGAGTATGATGGGTGAATTGGTATTCTTTCTTGGACTTCAAGTCTATCAAAAAGAAGATGGAATATTTATTTGCCAAACTAAGTATGTCAAAGACCTTCTGAAAAGATTTGATTTGGAAGACTCATCTCCTGCAAAAACTCCAATCTCAACAGCAACTCAACTTGACAAGGATCCAAAAGGAAAGAAAGTGGACAACAAAATGTATAGAGGAATGATTGGCTCTCTCCTCTATCTAACAGCTAGCAGGCCTGACATAATGTTTGCCACAGGGTTGTGTGCAAGGTTTCAGTCTGATCCAAGGGAGTCACATTTAATGGCAGTAAAAAGAATTCTTAGATATGTGAAAGGTACTCAAAATATGGGCCTTTGGTATCCTAAGGATTCTGGGTTTGACTTAGTTGGATATTCAGACTCAGACTATTCAGGGTGCAGAATAGACAGAAAGAGTACAACAGAAAGCTGTCAATTTTTGGGAGAAAAATTGGTCTCATGGTTTAGCAAGAAGCAGCATTTAGTATCAAATTCAACTGCAGAGGCTGAATATATTGCAGCTGGTAGTTGCTGTGCTCAGTTACTTTGGATGAGGAACCAGCTATTGGACTATGGATTGACTCTGCAAGGAATTCCTATCTACTGTGACAACACTAGTGCCATATCAATTTCTGAGAATTCTGTTCAACATTCCAAAACTAAGCACATTGACATCAGACACCATTTTATTAGAGAGCATGTGGAAGAAGGCATAATCAAGCTAATCTATGTGCCCACAGAGAAGCAACTTGCAGATATTTTCACCAAACCATTGGATGAAAAGACATTCAACAGGCTAGTAAGTGAATTGGGTATGTTAAATTTAACCTGTTAATGTAATTCTGTTTAGTTGATTAAAAATTTTAGTTAACTGAATTTCACTATGAATTAATGGCCTCTAGAGGTGTTTTGATTTCTGTCACAGTGAAAAGACATGATGATATTTACCTGAGAGGTTAACTAATTTATTTTTAAGTAACTTAATTCATATGAGGGGAATAGAAAGTACTGTCAAGGCTCTTGACAGTATGTTTTATCCATACTATCATATGGTAGTAAGTTACTGTCAAAATCTGTGAAACTTACTGTCACATGTTTAAGGAATCTTGACAGTATAGTTCGCGGGATTGAAACTTACTGTCGAATCCTGTGAAACATACTGTCAAAGGATTGAGAGTCTTGATAGTATAGTTCGCGGGATTGAAACTTACTATCGAATCCTGTGAAACATATTGTCAAAGGATTGAGAGATCTTGACAGCATACTATGCGGGACTGAAACTTACTGTCAGTATTCCTTGACAGTATAGTTTTATAAAATTTCTGCATAACATACTGTCAAGAGTTAATATTAGGGTTATTCATTTATATTCTCTAACCGTTAATGTTACTGTCAAGAGTGTTTGAAATGTCTAGCGCAGAAGTTACTGTCAAAGAATGGAACTAGAAGACAACTGTCACTTTAAATCGATTATAATTCTTTCTTGACAGTTCCTTTTTCACATCATATATATACAAACAGTTAAAATTACTATCACTCTTTACTTCTCTTTAAACTCTCCAAATTCAAACGCCCTAAACTCCTACTGTTTTCTCTGCATCTTCTTCTCTAAACTGTTCTACATTTCTAAACCTTCAAATTTTTAACCATGTCTGGACCCCAAATCATTTGCTCTCTTGCCCAAACTAACTTCACCACCATGGCTACAGTGGGTGAAACTGGAGAAGCCTTCAAACCTTTTGTTGGCTTCATGAACAACTCGTACCTCTCATTTGCTTTAACCCAAAGTCCCATGTTAGAAATCCCGAGATTATCACAACTGTGGACCTCTGCAATTTGTGAGGGGGAGCAGGACTCAAGCTCCATCAAATTTGAGATCAATGGAGCCTCCTATTCCATTGACTCTTCTAGCGTCAATACTGCTCTCCAAGTGATACCTGAAGAAGGCTCAGTTTTTCAAGAGCCTGTAAGTGACTCTTAACTCGCTAAGTTCTTTAAGCTGATTGGATATTCAGGACCCAAGACAAGCCCAGACTCTGAGGAATGGTATCCATCTGGAGGAATGGACAGAAAATATTTGAATAAAGAGTGGAGCATGATCGTGAATGCTGTTAATAGGGCCATGTCCAGCAAGACCAGCGGTTGGAATGAAGTACCAGTCTACATCAGGAAGATTGTGCATTCTTTGGTGTATAATTACAGCATTGATGTTGGAAAGATCCTGATGTCCTTGTTCAAACTGGTACTTAGCAAGAAGGAAACAAGAAAACCGGTAATTTACTATCCTAGATTTTTTATGCTTATCATTAATTCTATTGTAGGCATAATTGATTTAGATAGTATCCAATGCATGGAGTCCCCAACACTCAAAAAGAACACCCATTCTTTGTTAGCTAGCAAACCTCTTAACTCTGAATTGGGATTGTTTATTACTGATTTCATGTTTTCAACAATAAATGATTTGAATTTAAAAATTGTTGGGGACTACACTGTATTTTCCTTGAGTGATGAGAATGGTGTTGACCTCTCTATTCCTAACCCACACTCTAAACCTTTTGAAGGAGTCCGGCCTTCTAGAGTCACCAAACATACTAGCCAAGGGTCTGGTTCCTCCCAAAAGGACCAGGCTTCTAAAAGAAGGAAAATCACTCACCTTAGGCTAGAAACCCTTCCACAGGTAGGTGATGTAACTGCATAAGATGCAGAAAATAAGGCATGTAGTATGATCACAGAACCCACAGAGGGCCCTGGTGAGCCTAGGAGAAAGAAGGCAAGGGTATCAACCTCTGTTAGCCAGAGTGTGTCCTCTCAAAAGGGCACATCTCTTAAAAGGGATCAAAACACACCTCTAGATGTCTCCTCTCAACAGGGGGCATCTATTGAAATTGGCTAGTCCCCCATGGCAACTTGTAAAGAGTCTGCACAACAGGTTGAACACACTCAACCTGAGCCCACACTTGTACAGGGTCATTCCTAGAATTTGAAAGAGATTTAAGCAATAAAGTCTGGGAGATTATTGAATCAAGAGAAGAAGAAGATGAAGCCATAGACAAACTCAGGGTGAAACAGATTTTATCTTCTACAAAAGAAAGATTTTTCAAAGATATGTTTGGGATGAAGTATCTTTGTATATCTAAAGGACCAACTGAGAACTACTACACCTACAAGGACTTGAAGGATATTCCTTACAGAATGGTGAAGCTAGTCTTAGATTGTGTTTCTGATCATCCCAAGACAGATGAAGAAAAGAGGGAACTGAAAGCTCTTGAAGGTTTGTATGGAAGAATGACTATAGACAGGAAGTGAAGATGAAGCTCAAAATCTAAATTGAAGATTTGCTCAGTCTAGAGGAGCTTAACTTGAGATAGGATTGTACTTGTAATTTCATTTATTTTGTACAAACATTTCTGTTTTTATTAGTTGAGTTAGCATCTGCAATTTTCTTTATATTTGTCTTTATTTATCATAAAAAGAAATTGGGGGAGACTGTTAGAGATTGTGGTACTATCAATGTAATCAACTAATAATTGCTTAGATTAATTAATAATTATCTAAGTAAAATACACTGTCATATACATCTTAACAGTATGTTTAAGATGTCACTTGTAATAGGATGAACAAAAAGTCAAGTAGGTGACAGTAAGTATCAATAGTTACTGTCTTGTACAAATGTAATAAATGATCTATGAAGTAGAAGTTCACAAAGTGTTCATGCACAGCATGGATCAAATCATTGACAATAACATTTTGCAAACTGAAGCCTACGACAGCATATTCAAGTGACAACACCTTTTGGAACAGATGACAACAACTATTCCATGACAGTAAACTTGGCGGAAAATGAAGATTCTAAGACAGCAAATTTTACTGACAGCAACTATTCCTTGACAGTAAACTTGGCGGAGATTGAAGAATCGAAGACAACAAGTTTCCTGACAGTAGTTTTGGCGGGGATAGTTGACAGCATGTTTGGCGGAATAGTTGACAGTACCTTTGGATGACAGCACGTTTTAGAAGACTGGCGAGATTGACAGTAAAGTATGCGGAATCAAAGATACTGTCACCAAAGAGAAGCTAAAGGTTGACAGTAACCTTTTGGCGAAGCTGACAGTCTGTTTCAAGAAGCAGACTAGGTAAAGTTCTTTCACTGATTGATCTTGACAACTCTATCTAGTCTGTCAAGTCTACTACTGTAACTTGAGATAAAGCAAGCAAAAAATGAAGCCTGCTCATGGAGTCAAGAATGTCAAATCCTCTCAAAGCAACTTTATCTACAAATGGAATGAAGATATTTGAGAAGAAAAAGTGGAGTTTTTATTTCAAGTATTGTCCAGGAAACAAGAGAAAGTACACTTGTAAGTGAGGTATGTGTTTGAGTATAAATACACATATCTCACAAACGCTTAAAAAGTAAAAAGATTTATTCGCGCTTGTATATATGTAGAAAGGGTGGTAGATTAGGCTTAAAAAAGACTTTATTTGGATGAGTTTGATGTCCGAAAAAGGAAGAGAAATAAAGATACTCTTGGTAGAACGAGTTGTAAAGCACAGATGTATGTTGTTCATAGAGAGAATTTAAAGAAATGAGAAGTGACATTGGTTAATTTGAAACACAATCATAAAATGGTAGAACCTAGTGAAGTGCATTTCATGCAAAGGCCAAGAAACATAACCCCCATTATTCGATAATTGATTGTTACTTTGAATAAGTCGGGTATTGGACCTTCAAAAACTTTGAATGTTTTGGGTAAGTTAACGGGAGGTTTAGAGAATATTGGATTTACTAGTCAAGACATTCAGAATGTTTTGCGTGATATTAGACATTATGTGTTTGATTCAAGTGATGCCTGAGAAGGTTTGACATTACTTCGAGAATTGAAATGTAATATTTTAGGAGAATTTTTCTATCGAGTAGATGTTGATGAAGAAAATCGGGTGCGTGCTATGTTGTGGGTTGATCCGAGATCATTAAATGCATATAAATTTTTTGGAGATGTGGTAGTGTTTGACTCCACGTACCGTACAAATAGATATTGTATGCCATTTGTACCCATTACGGGGGTCAAATACCATTATCAAACCATATTATTTAGATTTGTATTAATAAGGGATGAGAAAGAAGGTTCATATGTATGGGTTTTTAAGAATTGGTTGGAAACTATGGGAAACAAGCCTCCAATTTCAATCATCACGGATCAAGATATTGCGATTGGAAATGCAATTGACGGAATTTTGCCAAACACGAATCATTTGTATTGTACTTGGCATCTAAGTATTGAATTTGGAGAAAAATTGTCAAATTTGTACGGAAATGAACTATATTTTAAAGAAAATTTCAACTTATGTATTTACAAGTCATTAACGGTTAAACAATTTGAAGATAGGTGGGATGATTTGATTGAAAAATATAACTTGGTTGATCATTGTTGGTTGCAAGATATGTATTCCGTTCGACATAAATGATCATTGTTGGTTGATCATTGTTAATGCGAGGTGTTCAATAATGAAAGAAGCTTCAACTACCAAAATGACCCGCAAGCACTTGTCAAGTCTTGAAAAACTGCTCCAGAAGGAATCCGAACCAAGCCCACCACAAGATGTTGTTAAAGTTGAACAAGACGTAAATATGGTGACTCAAAAATCACCTTATCGTCGAGAAAATAAAGCTGGGAGAGGTTTCTTGGAGAATCTTAACTTGTCTAGGATATGGACGGAATCTAGAGCTGCCGAGGAGGTTTCTCCTAGTCATCTTGTCCGGTTAAAGCGGATGTTATCCAAGACCGGCCAGTATTCTCCCCGGAATGTTCTCGCCAGCAAATGGCGGGAATATCATGGGTGTAATAACTGGTCGGGTTTGCTTGACCCGTTGGATGAGAACCTGAGGAGGGAGATGGTTAGGTACGGGGAGTTTATTCAAGCTGCGTATCATTGTTTTCATTCTGACCCTGACACGTCAGCGGATCATGCTCATGTGGATCGTCACGTGGCGGTCCCTGATAGGGCGTATAGGGTGACAAAGAATCTTTATGCCACGTCATCGGTTGGTTTGCCTAAGTGGATTGATAATGAGGCACCGGATCTGGGGTGGATGTTGGTTGTTTGGATATCTGATGAAACAAAGATTGTGTATACTTACAGCGGCCTTGTGTCTTCCCTGTAAAAAAGAAACCAAAATCCAAACAGTTAGTAATTAATCAAGAAACTAACAACAAATTATTTCAAAAAATTAAAAAAAAAGAAACCAGGCCGGAATATTATAAGTTGGATTATGATATTACCTTGATGTCCCACCAATTTTCTGCGCGTCCAAAAATTGTTCCGGAACCGGAGATGGAGAGATTACCTACGTGAGAGAAGCGTATCCAACTATCACAATCCGAGGAACTACATTTCCACTGTTTAGGTTCACTCGGTGCCGTTATTGTACCATGCATCTACAACAAAAATACATGTTTAATAAACTAAAATGACTAATCTAACACCCAAAAAAATCAAATATTACGAGTAAGTTATTATCAAGTAGTACTAATCATGAATTAATCAAGTACCTCAACTATAATAGCACCGGGCTTGCATGGGCCATGGAAAAGCAAAGGATGGGTTAGAAACTTAAGATTTTCCGGAAAGTGCATGGTTGCCGACGAACAAGAGGACTTGCATGTTACTTCCCATGCTCTCAGTAAACCCTAACCAATTCAAGTAAGACGTTAATTAGTATATGTTGGTGAAGAAATTTAGTAACAACGAATACATGCAATATTACATATATATACTTAAAATTACAAGTAGCTAGCTAGTATGTATAAACAAAAATTACGTTCTTAAGTTATATATATATATAATATACACGTACTTGAGTGTCGTCTGCAACACCATCACCAACTACACCATGATCGCGGACATTGACGACAGATAAAGTAAAAGCAAAGTCTGCAAGGAGACCAAATAATATAAACATACTTCAAGAACCCTAGCACCGCCATTTGAATTTAGTTCCTTCTAAAACGTAAAGAAAAGAGGAACATAAGTTATTTAATATTATCTATCTTATCTTTACGGCAAATCGAGGAGAAAGAAGATTATATTCTTGACTCGAATGTCACGATATGTGCTATATATATTTTTCGGTGGGTATATATGTTGATGTATATATATATATAAAAATCTAACCATTGTTCTCTATCATTTAGGACATAGAATTTCACTAGGACTGAAAGTTTGCACATAATCTGATTGCGGAAAGAAGATAGAATACGTAATAATATATAGAAAATATTGTAATTTTAAGAAATATTATTTATTATAAACTATCTGGATTAGAAATCTAAGGAATTTATAAAATTTAAACACTTTAATGTATGTATTTTAATTTACATTATATTATTTTGTAACTAAAATTTTTAATAAAATCATAATATCATGACTTTTTAAATATTAGAAAGTAATATATATTAATTATTATTTAATATCACCTATATTTTTCAAGATTCAGACTGAAACAATAACTCTTTATCACGTCCAAGAAAAAAAAGTCGGTTCCCGAGTACTCTCGCCCACTTTTGTTAGTGGACATATGCTTCAAAAAGGCTTAAAAACAGATTGCTCCAAAATTTTAAAACTGTTTTTTTGTAGGACATAGGAAATGAAAAATAGTTCTTTTTGCTTTTAAAAAAAATTCATTATTCTTTATCAAAAAAATCATACATTAATGTACAATATAATTATAGAAAAAATTAAAATTAATCTGAAGTTCCACAATGAACATTCTTGTTCTAAATATATAGATTAAGTTATACTATTGGTCCAATGCTATAAGTTATATATTAAGTTATACAAAAATTTATAATTAATCTGAATAAGTTATATATTAAGTTATCCTGTTCGAATGAGGTGCTTAAATTTATAGTAACCTAATGCTGAAATCTCATCCCAACTACTCTTTTTACGCTGATGTGCATGCTAGCCCAACTACATAATAATACTATGTGTGATTTATTTATTTTTTGTATGCCTATTTATCGTTAATTTACTTCTAAAACAAAGGAACTTACTGTAAATTCACATAATTTCTAAAACTGGCAAATGAGATTTTGCAGTAAAGTAATGAACAAGCAAGTAATAAGCAATAAGCAGTCCGGCCAGGAATTTCTAACTGAATTGCAAATGGAAACAGTCTTGTTATTGCTGAAATAAGTAATGTTGTGCTCATACAGTTCTGCACTTACTACACGGAGGATGAGAATGCTTTAACTGCATGTAATAAGTGAAACACAACATTAATCATCTTGTTCGATAAATTTATTCAAGATTATATTATAATCTAATGTGTAATGTATTAGCATAAACAAAAGATGCATGTCACAAAAATTGCTCGAGGAGGACAATGCATTTCCTATTTATTATCCGACCTTGTGGACCTGTACTTGTAACGATTAGCCCAAAAGAGAAAATGCAGAAAGTTCAGACTACTTAATATACCCATCATCCAGTAAAATCGTTCTTATTGTTCATGGTGGCTGCTTGTTGCACCGAAAAGGTGGAGAGCTGAGCAAGGCAGTAGTTGAGCATTATAGTTGACATGAAGATTGGGAGGATCTTAAGTACTATCTTAACATCCTCTACTTCCTTGACAGTGCACTCAAGTACTGGGTAATCAGGCTTATCGTTCACTGCTCTAGTAAGGAACTCTATTTCTCTTGGAAAATTAGCCGCTTCTTGTTGATTAACATGATGTTGGTCTTCCTCATTGTGCCTATGTTGTGTTACAAGGAGTTTTGCAGATGCAAGTGTTGTAAACTGCCGTAGTCAAAACCTGTTGCAAAGGATATTCGGTCTTTCAAGCTATGACTAGATTTACTATGTGGTGTCTAGAGCTTGGCGAAATTTGGGAAAGTGATCTTACCTTGAGCACTGCTGTAATGGGGCTTCCTCTAGGAACTCTATTTCTGTATATAGTGGAACCAGTAAGGAAAACAAAAATGGAGATTAGTATTGTTCCCGTGGAAATTCCAAAGCCCCGTTGCCATCCCCTATTATCCTCCATCCACACGATAAAAGTCACTGCAATCAAGGCCCCGCAAGACAGGCAAAAGACATAATAATTAAAAAATGCCGATCTCTTCTTTCTTCCCTCTAGAATAGTTTCATCAAATTGCTTTGCTCCATGTGTTAGCAATGAACCTTTAATCCCTCCAATACCCAGTGCCACCAAATACAGGCCTGCAAACAGCATTACTGATTTTGCTCCTCCTACTTCCTGACATATTGTGTTTCTGTTCGTTGATGTGCAGTTTGGTGGCCTGAGTGAGGGTATTTGAGCTTGCAATGTAAGGATTAAAAGGCCCTGTTTCAGAAGTCGAAAGTCAGACAGGTAAATTCATAAAATAGCTTATATGGCTCTGATATTGTGCAACAGGTATGTTACTTATAATTAGTTCCTAACACTAATGGACTCTCTAAAAATGTGTGATTATATGTCAGGAACTTTTAATGATTCAACTATCTTAAACAGCTAATATTCATCAACCTGCCTACAATGTGTACAACCGTCACAAAATTCACCTCTGAATGTGTTGGGTTTTATTTAATCTAAACTTATGTTATTTATTTGTTAAATAAATTATAGTTGTATGTACATGATGTGTGCGTGTATGTAGCACCTTGAAATGGTCTAGAGAGTTTTTAGAAAGTTATGGGTAGTGGAAGTAATGTAGGAGTCCAGTAAGCTAGTAGTTGTATTTTCTCTCTTGCCACCTTGTGTTTGTGGCTATTTAAACTGATGTACTAGTGTTTAGTGTAATGGAAATAATAGAACTTACGTTTAAGAGTTCTCTCTTTTGTGTAACTAAGAGTGAGTATACAGTTGTGTGTGTGAGTATATTGTTCTGGTTTCTACACTTGGTATCAGAGCCCGAGGGGAGGGGGAGTATCAAGGCTTAACAGCCTTCCCTCCGATCCTTGAGGAAGGCAATACTGATGGTTCGTTGTTGTTGGGGCTTTGGCAGGATAAAGGCTGCCGTTTGAAGGTCCTGGTGTTGGGTCTTCGAGGGAGGATTCTACGAAGATGGAAAGAGATGTTGCGGCCAGGGAGAAGATCAAATCCTGGACTGCAGTTTGAGTTGGAGAGAAGAGTGAGACGGGTTCAGTATGGGCTGCTCCTTTCTCAAGCTATTATAGGTGATTATGTGCACCCTGGAGAGAAGTACTCCAAAATTATTTTTGATGAGAAGTGCATTAAACTTGATAGTGGTGAGAAGTGCATCACAAAATGGAGAAAAGTGCTCCAATGAATTTGGGTTGGTGAGAAGTGCCTCAACAAAGTACATGGGAGGGTGATGAGAAGTGCATCACAAAATGAAGATGAAGAGAAGTGCTTCATAATTAGTAATGTGATGAAGGGGTTGTAGAACACAAAATTATTAAACCATACTGGTTGTTAAAGAATTTTCCTGATGGTGCATATGATAGAAAATGTGCAAACGTTTAAGCAAAGCATGATCCAAGTTTAGATTAAGGGGGAGATTGTTGGGTTTTATTTAATCTAAACTTATGTTATTTATTTGTTAAATAAATTATAGCTGTATGTACATGATGTGTGCGTGTATGTAGCACCTTGAAATGGTCTAGAGAGTTTTTAGGAAGTTATGGGTAGTGGAAGTAATGTAGGAGTCCAGTAAGCTAGTAGTTGTATTTTCTCTCTTGCCACCTTGTGTTTGTGCCTATTTAAACTAATGTACTAGTGTTTAGTGTAATGGAAATAATAGAACTTACGTTTAAGAGTTCTCTCTTTTGTGTAACTAAGAGTGAGTATACAGTTGTGTGTGTGAGTATATTGTTCTGGTTTCTACACTTGGTATCAGAGCCCGAGGGGAGGGGGAGTATCAAGGCTTAACAGCCTTCCCTCCGATCCTTGAGGAAGGCAATACTGATGGTTCGTTGTTGTTGGGGCTTTGGCAGGATAAAGGCTTCCGTTTGAAGGTCCTGGTGTTGGGTCTTCGAGGGAGGATTCTACGAAGATGGAAAGAGATGTTGCGGCCAGGGAGAAGATCAAATCCTGGACTGCAGTTTGAGTTGGAGAGAAGAGTGAGACGGGTTCAGTATGGGCTGCTCCTTTCTCAAGCTATTATAGGTGATTATGTGCACCCTGGAGAGAAGTACTCCAAAATTATTTTTGATGAGAAGTGCATTAAACTTGATAGTGGTGAGAAGTGCATCACAAAATGGAGAAAAGTGCTCCAATGAATTTGGGTTGGTGAGAAGTGCCTCAATAAAGTACATGGGAGGGTGATGAGAAGTGCATCACAAAATGAAGATGAAGAGAAGTGCTTCATAATTAGTAATGTGATGAAGGGGTTGTAGAACACAAAATTATTAAACCATACTGGTTGTTAAAGAATTTTCCTGATGGTGCATATGATAGAAAATGTGCAAACGTTTAAGCAAAGCATGATCCAAGTTTAGATTAAGGGGGAGATTGTTGGGTTTTATTTAATCTAAACTTATGTTATTTATTTGTTAAATAAATTATAGCTGTATGTACATGATGTGTGCGTGTATGTAGCACCTTGAAATGGTCTAGAGAGTTTTTAGGAAGTTATGGGTAGTGGAAGTAATGTAGGAGTCCAGTAAGCTAGTAGTTGTATTTTCTCTCTTGCCACCTTGTGTTTGTGCCTATTTAAACTAATGTACTAGTGTTTAGTGTAATGGAAATAATAGAACTTACGTTTAAGAGTTCTCTCTTTTGTGTAACTAAGAGTGAGTATACAGTTGTGTGTGTGAGTATATTGTTCTGGTTTCTACACTTGGTATCAGAGCCCGAGGGGAGGGGGAGTATCAAGGCTTAACAGCCTTCCCTCCGATCCTTGAGGAAGGCAATACTGATGGTTCGTTGTTGTTGGGGCTTTGGCAGGATAAAGGCTGCCGTTTGAAGGTCCTGGTGTTGGGTCTTCGAGGGAGGATTCTACGAAGATGGAAAGAGATGTTGCGGCCAGGGAGAAGATCAAATCCTGGACTGCAGTTCGAGTTGGAGAGAAGAGTGAGACGGGTTCAGTATGGGCTGCTCCTTTCTCAAGCTATTATAGGTGATTATGTACACCCTAGAGAGAAGTACTCCAAAATTGTTTTTGATGAGAAGTGCATTAAACTTGATAGTGGTGAGAAGTGCATCACTAAATGAAGAGATGGTGGTGAGAAGTGCATCACAAAATGGAGAGAAGTGCTCCAATGAATTTGGGTTGGTGAGAAGTGCATCAACAAAGTACATGGGAGGGTGATGAGAAGTGCATCATAAAATGAAGATGAAGAGAAGTGCTTCATAATTAGTAATGTGATGAAGGGGTTGTAGAACACAAAATTATTAAACCATACGGGTTGTTAAAGAATTTTCCTGATGGCACATATGATAGAAAATGTGCAAACGTTTAATCAAAGCATGATCCAAGTTTAGATTAAGGGGGAGATTGTTGGGTTTTATTTAATCTAAACTTATGTTATTTATTTGTTAAATAAATTATAGCTGTATGTACATGATGTGTGCGTGTATGTAGCACCTTGAAATGGTCTAGAGAGTTTTTAGGAAGTTATGGGTAGTGGAAGTAATGTAGGAGTCCAGTAAGCTAGTAGTTGTATTTTCTCTCTTGCCACCTTGTGTTTGTGGCTATTTAAACTGATGTACTAGTGTTTAGTGTAATGGAAATAATAGAACTTACGTTTAAGAGTTCTCTCTTTTGTGTAACTAAGAGTGAGTATACAGTTGTGTGTGTGAGTATATTGTTCTGGTTTCTACAGAATGAGCATTTTCAAAAATAGATGATGCTATGTGAAAGGTCTTGCCATTTATTTTTTTAATCTATGGTTATATATGTTCCTTTATCAATTACTCTACAGACCACAGGTGTATATGTCCTGTCCCATTCTGAGATCAATTCAGCAATTCTTGCTAGATAATAAGTCATGTCTCAGTCACAAAATATGTTATCAGGTTGATATTTTGCATGAGGTTTCTCGAACCACCATAGAAGTCATATAGAGTGATAAGAATGTGTACTAAATGAAGTAAATACAAATTTAGTATTTCCTTTATCAACAGGTAATGCAGAAAATGGACCAGTCGTGGCTCGATCAGGTCCTGTTTGCCAGACTTGTCAATTGCTAGTGGCCACCTTTTGTGTATGTACTCTTTTTCTGTAAATGAAACTTTTAATTTTCCATTGGAGCCACGGTAGTTTCTGTATTGGTTGGAGTTTTCCCCTCTGTTCGGATGAGGTTAGATTAACTGATAACATTGATAAGAGGTGAAGGCAGATGAAATATTGAAGTAATATGGAATATTCATTCACAATAATACCAATTAAACTACAGGCTTATTTGCAAAAAAATCAGTACTTACTGTGAATACTTCAATAAGAAACTTATATGTTCATACCATGAATTCAATTAGAGCACTTATCAGATATGTGCAGTAGGTGGTGAAGTAAGCATCAGATAAGAAGCCGCCAAGCAGAGCAAGGACGAAAGCTGTGCCCATGAAGTTGGTCACAATGTTGGCCGAACTGGATGGAGAAAAATGCATGAATCTCAAGAGATAAAGCACAAGGTTGCTTGTTGCTTGCATTGGCCAGATATGCTAAATTCTCCAGTACCTCCACAGCTACAGGTTATAGTTGGAATAAATGAGATCATCTGTGCTATACTTTGTATTTGCATGCATGAATATAAACTTCTTTTTTCTAATTTTTATAAAACTTACAAAACAGTTGAATACTATAATTTTTTTTATAAAGTTGAATACTATAAATTTGATTAATTTAGCAAATATATATTTGCTTGTGGTTAAAGCCAAAAAACAGATGCAAATCAGTATATTCCCAATTTTTTCACTTCACATACATACCCAAGACAAATGATGCAGCTAGCATGCCACCATGTTGACTTCTCAAAGCTGGCATGTTCTTCCAGCCTACGTACCATTCCCATTCTCTCAAGATGTGTGCCTCGTCCTAGAAAAAGAAAAGTTAAAGCCAAGAGCAAAGACTAAATGAGATCAAAGATACCAAAAACAAGAACGCGCCATATTCTTTCCAATTTTTTATGTGGTCTAAATAAGAACTTATGTAGTCTCAATAGGAGATAGAATGAGAAATTTATTCACAAGCTAAGTGGAGTGATGAAAGTAGTCATATTTATAACGAGAAGGTATGAGTTACAATCTGAATGGAATGGTCTGGACGAAAATGACAATGCATTCTCTTACATGTTATTAGCCAATTTCTACTCCTATCTGGTGTGTTCGCGAGAGGGTGAGGTTACCACAGAGAAGATATTGTGATAGAGAAAATGTGTGAGATAGAGTGAGACAGAACAATCGTGCCAAGTCATATCAAGTTTTTACAGTGATTTTTTTGAGATTGGTTAAAGTTTTATTAAGGTTAGATCTCTTCATTTCATTTCATGACATCTTTCATTTTTTTCAAAATTAAAGTCTCGTAGTAAGTCTCCTAATAAGTTTAAAATTGAGATTGAAGATAATGATAATGATAAAAAAAACCTAGTCCTAAAATAGTAGAGATTATTGATGATGGTGATGATAAAGGAAATGATGATGATGATAATGATGTTAAAGAAAATGATGATGATAATGATGATAAAGGAAATGATGGTGATAATGATGATAATGATGATTATGATTATAATTATGATGATGGTGAGGATGATGGTGATGATTTTTATGTTGTTGTTGATGATGATGATATACCACACACAAAAAATTGCAAAATATCTAAAATTCACCCACATACACACAAAATGAGGAAGATAATGAAGATGTTCCTTTGGATGATTTGAATGATGCTTGCCCTTGTGTTGGTCAATTATTCGATAGTTTAGATGAGGCGTAGATGTTCTATAGAGATTATGGTAGACGTATTGGTTTTGAGATAATAATTAAAACTATGCATATACACTTAAAAAGTAAAAAGATTTATTCGTGTTTGTATATATGTAGAAAGGGTGGTAGATTAGGCTTAAAAAAGACTTTGGATGAGTTTGATGTCTGAAAAAGGAAGAGAAATAGAGATACTCTTGGTAGAACGAGTTGTAAAGCACGGATGTATGTTGTTCATAGAGAGAATTTAAAGAAATGGGAAGTGACATTGGTTAATTTGAAACACAATCATAAAATAGTAGAACCTAGTGAAGTGCATTTCATGCAAAGGCCAAGAAACATAACCCCCATTATTCGACAATTGATTGTTACTTTGAATAAGTCGGGTATTGGACCTTCAAAAGCTTTGAATGTTTTGGGTGAGTCAACGGGAGGTTTAGAGAATATTGGATTTACTAGTCAAGACATTCAGAATGTTTTGCGTGATATTAGATATTTTGTGTTTGATTCAAGTGATGCCCGAGAAGGTTTGACATTACTTCGAGAATTGAAATGTAATAGTTTAGGGGAATTTTTCTATCGAGTAGATGTTGATAAAGAAAATCGGGTGCGTGCTATGTTATGGGTTAATCCGAGATCATTAAATGCATATAAAATTTTTAGAGATGTGGTAGTGTTTGACTCCACTTACCGTATAAATAGATATTGTATGCCATTTCTACCTATTACAGGGGTCAACCACCACTATCAATCCATATTATTTGGATTTGCATTAAGAAGGGATGAGAAAGAAGGTTCATATGTATGAGTTTTTAAGAATTGGTTGGAAACCATGGGAAACAAGTCTCCGATCTCAATCATCACGGATCAAGATATTGCGATTGGAAATGCAATTGCCGAAGTTTTGCCAAACACGAATCATTTGTATTGTACTTGGCATATAAGTACTAAATTTAGAGAAAAATGAACCACACTTTAAAGAAGATTTCAACGTATGTATTTACAAGTCATTAACGGTTGAACAATTTGAAGATAGGTGGGATGATTTGGTTGAAAAATATAACTTGGTTGATCATTGTTGGTTGCAAGATATATATTCCGTTCGACATAAATGGGTTCGTGTGTATACTAAACTTCATTTCACTACCGGGATGACCACTACCTCGAGAAGTGAATCGATGAATATTTTTTTCGATGAGTATGTGAATGCTAGCACCGGTTTGAAAGAATTTATAGAGAATTCACAAAAATCATTAGAGAAACAATATCTTCGTGAGAGAGAAGCGGATTATGAAACAAAATATAAGGATAGGTCAGGAATAACATCCTCGCCATTGGAGAATCATGCGACATCTATATATACAAAGGAGATGTTTAGACGTTTTCAACACGAGCTTAAACAAAGTGGAGCCTATTTTTTTATTGAGAAACACCCCGAGAGCACTATGCTCTTTAAGGTGTATGGAGCATATAAAACCACAGTGGCGGCCGAATATTGAAAAGTTTATACTTTGGTCGTGGCCGAGAATAGCACCGTAACTTGTGTTTATCGGATATTTAAAAATTCAGGAATGATTTGTCGTCACATTATTCGATATTTGAATATGATGCAATGGACGAAAATTCCTTCAAATTTAATCAAGTTAAGATGGAAAATTGGAGGAAATAAAGTTGCGGGGTCCATATCGTATAAACCTCCTACCATCGGCACATATCTTCAATCATAACCCGCACGATATAGCACTTTATGCAAAGCCTTTCAATGTTTAGCCGGTCACGGGAGTTGTTCGATCGAAAGATTTAATTATGTCATGGCTTTAATAGAAAAAGAGTCAAATTATGCGGAAAAAATTCCGAAGGAAGATCCTCCTAAGAATCAACCGCATGAGAATGATCTAGGAGGTGACAATTTTGATGAATATGATAATTTTGATAATTTGAAGAACTCTGTGATGTCTCAAACTAAAGGTCGCCCCAACGAAAGAGTAAAAAATGGTATAGAAATGTCTAAATCCAAAAAACCAAGAAAATGTAGTTATTATGGTGCTATTGATGTCAAGCATGATGCAAGAAATTATCCAACTAAATTAGCAACGGGGAGCTAATTTTTAGCATGTGAATTTGTATTGATATTGAAGTTGTTTATGGTATTGTGAGATTAATTGGTTTAAGTTTGAAATTTCAAATTTTATAATATTTTGGAGTTGTAATTTGAATTTGAATTGTATTGTGGTATTTGGTTGGATTTGTATTGATATTGAAGTTGTTTATGGTATTGTGATATGAGAATTGGTTTAAGAAGTAAAAAATAAATAAATATAGGTACGCTCTATTATATAGCGTATGTACGCTATATAATAGAGCGTAAGTGCAGAGATTTTGGCAATATAAATCTGATTTTGCTTTAGTTTTTTGAACATCATTATATATCCGTTCTATTATAGAGCATATGTCCGCTCTATAATAGAGCGTATATACAGATAAAAATTGCAAAGAAAGAGATGAAATATACTACTACGAAGCACTCTTTCTCGTATAACTCTTTTAGTTTCATGTAAAGAGTATCATCTCGTAGAGGATCAAATAATGAAACTCTAAATTTTTTGATTGACCATAAAAATAGGATCCAATGACCTCCCGTTGCAACCGGCATAAGAATAAAGTCAAAATCAGTAATCTTCACGTCCCCCCTATCTTTTGTGTCATATGCTTTAAAGTCCCTATCAATAGCCTCTCATTATTTATTTTTTCTCTTCAACGAATTCTTCATACTTTTGCAATGAAGAGAGGTCATCACTTGAAAGAACCACAGAGACATAAAATAATATTTTGCGGCCTCACATCCTTCAAAACTAAAGAGTCTATTTTCCCTCGCTTCTAGCAATTGACAATATACATCCATTATACTATCCTCCACTTCTCGATTTGGTTGTAAAGAAACGACCGCTTTGGCGTCATAACCTCTTGGCAAATTTCCAACGGCCTCACACTCCCACCAATCTACTTTCAACCAATCCGATTTATGTGCCTTGATAGGCTTTATAAGAGATCCTTTATCATAGTTGGCCCTCGAAATGGTGATAGTACCCTAAAATGAAAATAAAACAAAATTGAAACAAATAGAGACAAACATAGAAAAATAAAGACAAATCCAAAACAATCACTATTGTTACCTCATCAAATTGAGTTGTTTTGTACATAGTAGCACTAGGATCCACCACATACTCCTCATACTCCTCAAAATATGGCTTTTCCGGACTAGCTTCTCGAGTAGCTTTTTCACCCCTTCTTGCCTTTCTTTAGGCAAAACACTTTTAAACTCGGGT
This sequence comes from Oenanthe sinensis, assembly GCA_028671895.1. Taxonomy (NCBI): domain Eukaryota; kingdom Viridiplantae; phylum Streptophyta; class Magnoliopsida; order Apiales; family Apiaceae; genus Oenanthe; species Oenanthe sinensis. The sequence goes on along the minus strand of CM053799.1, from coordinate 26,003,754 downwards.
CTTTCATATGTCGAACCAAAAGTATCAAGCATAAAAGCATCATATTTTTCAACAAAATGGACTCGTGAAAAACAGAAGGCATATCATGCAAAAAAATCTCACTCATGCCTTGAGCGGCACACATGATCTATAAGATAAAAAATAAGAACAATGTATAAATGCATATTCGATATTATTTAAGGAACCTATGACTAATACTTTATATATTAGGGAGAAAACATACCAAATTCAATGCCTTGGGATTGTTAAATTTGTCATTCGCTTCTTGGTATATTTTAGGATCCTTTGTTGGTTTTGATGGCGGTAGAATCTTCAATTTTGTAATATTCAAGTACCAATCCATATAATCCTCTAATGATACCGGATACACCGGGGGCCCAAAAGACCAACACCATTATTCACAAACTCATTCCACATTGTTACATATCTTTTCATATTCTTCGGATCCATATTATGGAATGGAACATCAATATTAAGCCTCATTTTTTTCATTTCACTCCTCGGTGGCGGACTCCGCTAGTTGATAGTCAACATATTCAAAAAATATCAGCGGCACATGAGCGATACCGGCCAACCGAGCCCTCTCAAAATCTGGGTCAAATATGCGATAGAAGGGGCTATATGGCCTCCAAGCAGCCCAACTCGGATCAAAATTATCAAATTGTCCACGGTAGCCGTCAATGTTGTGATGGACATTATAGAACTTGGATTTCCCCTTGCCAACCGGATGAATCGCCCATGCTAAAGCCCTAGGACACATATGTTGCACATTACTTGCAATCATAGGTTGTCCCGAACGCAACCTCTCACGAGCCCAAAGCATCAAAAGAGTACAACATCCGATAATCGATACACAATCCTTAAAACTAGCTTTATACAAATTCTTATACAAGTATGCTAGAACTCCTGCCCCCCAAGCATATCCATATATCTTACTAGTATCGAGTAACAACGGGATTAATCTAGGGTGAGCAACATTATTAGACTTTGCAGGGAATAAAATAGCGCCGCATAAATAGAAGACATACCCCTGTGTATATATCTCCAACATCTCGGGATCATTCTTATCCGGGCACTTGCAATATCGTTCCCTCAAAAAACTCAGTTTGACGTCACCCCTACCAAAAGCTTCTTCTCTTTCTTCAACGGAAAGATCCGGATCTGGCCAAGTGTGTAACCAAGTATTCTTGACATCAATTGCTTCAAGACCCATAACCGGAAGACCCATCAACATGTACACATCTTCAAGAGTCACTATCATCTCACCAAAAGTGAAATGAAATGTGTTAGTTTCTGGCCTCCAACTCCCCACTAACGCTGAAATCAAAACCACGTCATTTTGAACAACGGCCTTAGGATTAGTAAACATTCTGAAACCCCATTACTGTAGAAGACGAACTTGAAATGACTCTAATTTCCATTCCGAAAGCAAAGAAGTAGTTTGACGAATTTTGAGAAGATTTCGGTGAATCCCATTCCATATAAGGGTGTTAATGTGATTTTTTTGATCGTGAAGAACCGAAAGATCGACAGGGCCACATAAATCATCCGACATATTTGAAATTAAAGAAACAATTACGTAAGTCTAACAATGTCGATAAACTAACGTCCATATCAAACAAAATCTCCAATAATTCAAAATTAAAACCCAAAACTCCAATAATAATAATTCAAAATCTCAAACAAAAATCCAAAAATATGCATAACCAAAAAACTTCGAACTAAAACGACATATATAACCAAAAAATATTGAACCAAAACCAACAAAATTTAAACTTTATACACATAACCAAAACAATTCAAACTAAAACCACATATATAGCCAAAAAAATTTGAAATTTAATCCAAACCACCCAAAAAATTCAAACTTCAACACATACATACATATACAAATCGAAATATACACACATACAAACATATACAAATCGAAATATACACACATACATACATACATTATCGAATATAACACTAGAAAATCAAACATACACACAATACACAAACAATCGAATATACACACAATATACAACAAAAAGTGCAAAAATCGTATGCAATAAAGATTAGAATGCATACTTGATGGAAAAATTGCAACACAAAGCAGGAAATCGCAGCAAATCGCACCAAACGCAGCAAATCGCACCAGGTTAGGGTTAGGTTGTGGATGGTTTGTTGATGATTAGGGTTAAAACTGATGGTTATATGTTTATTTTAGTTGGCTTTCTTAAAAATGGAACTGGGTTTGAAAGAAAAAAACCGGGTTTTTAAATAAAAACTCGTACGCTCTATAATAGAGCGTACTACGCTCTATAATAGAGCGTACAGGCTTTTATTTTTTTTCTTTTAAATAATTTACACGTGGCAAGTTGAGGACATAAAAGGGGAAAAAATATAAAGACACTACGCCATAAACGGCCTAATGCAATACTTTTAGAATGCAACACTCATTTTCCGTTACATTAGCCTACTTTTTTTGAGCAACTGAGATACTACAAATAAAGCGTTGCATTATATTAGAAAGTTGTGTTGCAGTTCAATTGTAGTGTTGCACCTTGCAACACTAGGGGAAAAAGCGTTGCATTTGGTGAACAATTAGGACAAAAAAAGATGATGTGGCATGTGGGATCCACGTGTGGGATCCATGTGTGGGACCCACATTTGCTGACGTATCACTGCTTACGTGGCAGGTGGACCCACACATGCTGACGTGTCATGTGTGGGGCCCACGTGTGGGGCCCACATTTTGCTGGCGTGGCACTACTGACGTGGCAGGTGGACCCACATGTGCTGACGTGTCATGTGTGGGGCCCACGTGTGGGACCCACATTTTGCTGACAGTGGCACTAAAACGTTGCATTTGGTCCTTCAGTGTTGCATTTGCACTTGGTGTTGCATTTGAGTTTTTGAGGGACCCACATTTTGTTGACGGGGCAGTGATGACATCAGCATCTGGGACCCACTTCTGCTGACGTGTTATGTGTGGGACTCATGTGTGGGGCCCACATTTTGCTGACGTGGCACTGCTGACGTGGTAGGGGGCCACATGTGCTGCCGTATCATGTGTGGGGCCCACGTGTGGGACCCACATTTTCCTGACGTGGCACTACTGATGTGGCAAAAAAGCGTTGCATTTGGTCCTTCAGTGTTGCATTTGCACTTGGTGTTGCATTTGAGTTAGTAGTACAAGTCAAATTAATAGTTGACTACAAAATGTACCATCTAAAATAATTTTTTATTTTTTAAAATTTTGGGAATATCACTATATTAGATATATATTAACATCCGTACGGTTGGATCGTCGATAAGTATTTCTAAAAAAATAGAGACAACAATCTGGGATAAAGTACTAGTTAGTAGTACAAGTCAAATTAATAGTTGACTACAAAATGTACCATCTAAAATAATTTTTTATTTTTTAAAATTTTGGGAATATCACTATATTAGATATATATTAACATCCGTACGGTTGGATCGTCGATAAGTATTTCTAAAAAAATAGAGACAATAATTTGGGATAAAGTACTAGTTAGTAGTACAAGTCAAATTAATAGTTGACTATAAATTTTACAAATTTTATCAACTAAATTAATTTTTTATTTTTTAAAATTTTTCAAAATTTTTAAATAATTATAAAGCATAATTTTTAAAAAATTATATTACATTTTATGGAAATGAAATATTTATAATGTGAATTTATCAAAATATAAAATAAAAGCCAGTGCTGTTGTGGCAGTGGGGGGGCCACCACTGCTGACGTGGCAGTGGGGCCCATCACAAGCGTTACATTTAATATGGTAGCATTGCATTTGGTTGTTTAGTGTTGCCTTTGTATTTGTAGTCTTTATATAATAATTAGTATAACCCGATTGCTGAATTTATTTTTAAAAATTTTTTTTCCAACGATCCAACCATACGGATATTAATATCTGATTATTTTAGTAATGCCATTTTTTTTAAAAAAAATTCCAGTTTTATTCTATGTGATTTTATACTAGTCAAACCGGTCAAACGAGACTTTCTCTGTAACTAATGTTGTGCTGAATGCTGAATCTATTTTTTTAAATTTCTTTTTCGACGATCCAACCGTACGGATGTTAATATCTGACTATTTTAGTGGTGCCCATTTTTTTTAAAGAATTTTCAGTTTTATTCTATTTGATTTTATACTAGTCAAACCAGACGTTCTCTATAACTAGTATTGTGCTGAATGCTGAATCTATTTTTTTAAATTTCTTTTCCGACGATCCAACCGTACAGATGTTAATATCTGACTATTTTAGTGACGCCAAATTTTTTAAAAAAGTTTACAGTTTTATTCTATGTGATTTTAAACTAGTCAAACCGGTCAAACTAGACTTTCTCTATAACTAATGTTGTGCTGAATGCTGAATCTATTTTTAAAAATTTCTTTATAGATATTATTTTTTAATATAATCATGTTTAAATTTTTATATTTAATAATTTAATAATTTCCCCTAATTATATCATTTCCCCTCTATTATTTTCACTTAAGATTTCCCCCCCTCTTCTCACAGCCTCTTCTCACAGAACTCATGACTCAAAAACCCTAACTCAAAAACACTGCCTCACAGCCTCTTCTCACAACCTCTTCTCTCACTTAGTTGAGTTTGAAGCAAGAAACAAAATTAGGACAAAACAGAAATGGACGAAGACGAAAGAGGACCAAAGCTAAGCAAGAGATTCACTGACAACAAAAAAGGAGAAGTTGACTACAAGACTAAATCAGACACTGCTTGGTCCCACAATTTCCTCAATCAGAAGCCATGGCCTCCTCTCTCTTATCCCAATCAGCGTCGCAAATGGATTGCTGAGCAGACCCATGCCCAACGTGATCGTAGAGCTGAAGAAGTTGCTCGTGAGGTAAATGGGTCGTGTTGTTTTTGAAAATCTTGAGTGCCCTTTTGATTGGTTTTGGCTAATTTTGTTTGTTTGACAAATGGGTCATGTTTTTCTTGGAGAATCTTGAGTGCCCTTTTGATTGATTTTGGCTAATTTGGTTGGTTTGACTAGTGGGTCATGTTTTTTTTAGAGAATCTTGAGTGCCCTTTTGATGATTTTGGTTGGTTTTGTTGATGGGTGTTTTTTGTGGGATTGTGGTTGTGCAGTATGCTCAGGAGCAGGAGTTTTTTCGACAGACGGCTCTTGTTTCCAAGAAAGAAAAGGAGAAGGTAATATATGTACATGCATTTATGTGTGTGTGTGTGTGTGTATTTTAGTAGGTTGTTGTGATGTATAATATGAATGTGCTTTTTGTATAATATTTTGTTTGAGGAGTAGTATATTTGGTTTTGTGTTTGATTTGATATTTTGAAGTTATTTATATTCTTGAGCCTAATAAAAAGAATAATTTTTGTGTACATCTAGTCAAACTAAAACCAAATATAGATGGGTAAGACTAAGATGTGAACTACATTTCCATGTCAATGCTCTTTAAAGCATAATTACATGTTTTTTTTCTTGCTGCTGACTATCTGTTATAGTATATATGACACTCTTTAGTTAATAGGCTTGCTATCTCTGCAAAGACAAGTATCTACTGCTGCGATGTATAAGATGTGAACTAGCTTGGCATACGAAATGTGCAGCATTTCCGGAGTATGTGACACATTTACGTAAACAACTAGGAAAAGCCATTTGTTGGAGGATCCATGAAATAAAAGAGGTTAATATCTTCTTAATCAGGAATAAGTAATTAAAATCTCATGAATAAGTTCTGAAACATGGATTGTTTGTTTTCTTTGGAATATTATGTAATATATCATTATGTTTATTAGATGAGAGTATTCCGAGCACCACAAGTGGAATATGCATATGAATCTCTTCCTTTTTATCTTTAAGCTTCGGAGTTCAGTTTAAATACATTGTGTGTGTCTTTTTTTGTTTGGTATGCTTAAAAGATAAACCCTTGGTCTCTTTTTATTTTTCCTTCGTATTTCCACTCGTAAAGTTTTTGATTCTTTTTGATATCTAAACTAAAAATATCAGAGTAAAATGTTATATTATCTAAACAAGACTTTCAGAATTCATTGTCTGTTGCCTTTTGGCTTAAGAATGATACTTTCTCCTGCAAAATTAACCCTTTCACTACTGCTGAATCGTTTAATTTATCATTCTTATGTTCCTGTCTTTCTGAAGAGCAAAATACCTTGTTGTAACTACGTGGTTGAGGTACATGTTTATTTTTACATGCCTGGATCACCTTCACTTCTCCCTTTCTCTTTTGCATGTTGCAAATAAAATAGTTGTGGTGATATCTGATTTAGGATATGTGAAAGTTTGTTTGTTTACATGTCCTTAGATATTTTGTCAGATTAAACATCTTGTAACCGGATACATAATATTGATATCTATACATTGCCTTGCCCTTTTTGCTACATCATGGGATGAAATTATTGCAAATGGTATACAGACAATCTTCCATAGGATCGGACAATATTAATTTTCTTAAAAACAAAAAGTTTAACTTTGTTATACTTACTAATTCTGCCTTGTATTGGAAGTTTGACTAATGACATTGTTATTTTTTTCCAAGAGCAGCCTGCTGTTCAAGTAAACAGTGTAGAGGTATCTTCCATTTCACTTTCTTTTGCTAATTAAAAATTATGGTCACTTTTGAAATCACGTAACTGTACTTTTCTATATACTAATGACGCATTTTAGAATACTCATAAAGCATTTAAAGTTTTTCTATGCCTTCTATTAAACACAAATACAAAGATGGCTGACCTTTCTATTTTGTTTTTTAGGAAATGTTCCTTCGCTTGCCAATACCAGGTGTTACAGAGGTGTTTGATATTGATAGCACTTGGAAAAACACTATAGAGACTGAAATGGAGCCACCTCCATATGAACATATTAGGCGCAGTATCCTTTGCTCCCCCACCCCAAAAAAAACATTATGTGTTTAGTACATGCTTTATTAAATGTATAGCAGTCCTCAACTGAACTAAATATCTACCTCGTTAAGAAAAAGAGCGATGATTGGGTTGCTGATATTGGATGTGCAAACTGCAATTCTTCTGTTTGCTCTGAAGATTGTGTCTGCATGTACTTTATTTTAATTTTTACACATTTAACTTACAAAAGATTCAATTGATGTCAGTTACTATATTGGGCCATTTTAATTTAGAAGTTTCAAGATCTGTTCTAGTTTATGACTAGTGTCTATGAGATTGCTTTGATAGGGTTCAATGTATAAGCTGCTCAAAGGCCTGTTGCTGCTCGGGCATGTGCACAAACAGACCATTCCGAAAAGAAAAAAGGATTAAAGTGGTAAAGGTGAAGCTCCTTTGCTTTCTGCACTGGGTTTTTTGTTATTAGTTATGTGGACATAAATGTTTCTCAATTTCCATGTGAAGTTCACATTGAACTTTGCATCGTAGTTAATTTTTGTATTCGTTACAGACTGAACTATGTGGTTGGGGAGTATAGGTTGTTGAGCCTATTGACAAAGGTGATCTTATTATCGAGTATGTTGGAGAAGGTAATGCCCTCAATTTCTTTATCACTTTACTTTTTGTATGAACAGACACAATTTTACTTTATAGTTTTAATTCAAGGATCGCAAGAGATGCCATTTACTTAAACCTGAAAAGCCTGTAATGTGATATTCGTTTTCTGAATGTTTTGCATGATTTTGAATTTTACTCTTTTTCGGTTTTAGTTATAGATGATGTTTTTCATGTTTGAGGAGTAGTTATTTATATTTCATGGTTTTGAAGTCCCTATTCTAGGCAAAATTTATTAAAGAGTAGTTTAATTGGGTGATCACCTTTAAACTGTTGTTATGTCTAGTCAAACTTATTATGAAGATAGTTGCTGGTCCTTTTAGTAGAATTAGTATTTCATGAACTCATGAACTACATGCGCCAAGATCTGAGAAAACATGAGCTGCTGGGATATGATGGTTTGTGTATGCCATTATACATTGTAATTGGTGTTCCTTCTCTGTTCTTCTTACAGGACGGATGAGATGTCTTGCTGCATTGGCTCGTTATGAGGAACTCAATAATTTGTGCAAGGAATACTGGACACCTGTTGAGCCAGCTGCTCGACTAGAGATGGCACCTATGGTCATTATTTTTCTGAGTATAACATCTCTGTAAATAATAGACTTTTGCTTTTATAAGTGTTGCATTATGAATATTTAGTATTGCAATATATTACAATACACTGTTGCCAATGTTAATATTGTTGTTGCAAGGCTTTCAATTTAGTGTTGCATTTTACCAATTTAGTGTTGCTGAATGCTTTCAATTTAGTGTTGCATTATATCATAAAAGTGTTGCATAAGATCAGGCCCCACTACTGACGTGGCACTGGGCCCCCCACTGCTGACGTGGCACTGGGCCCCCCACTGCTGACGTGGCACTGGTGGTCCCCCGCTGCTGACGTGGCACTGGTGGTCCCCCACTACTGACGTGGCACTGGTGGGCCCCACTGCTGACTTAGCAAAAATGGGCTCACTGCTGACGTGGCACTGGTGGGACCCACTGCTAAGTGGGGCCCACTGCTGACGTGGCAATTCTGATGTGTCACTGCTGAGTGGGGCCCACTAATGACGTGGCAGTGCTGATGTGGCACTGCTGACGTGCACTGCTGACATGGATGTTGGGCCCCAGTTACTGACATGGCAGTTGTGGGTCCCACCTTTTGACCCCATTTAATCAGTTTTTTTGAAAACTAATGCAACGCAATCTACTGTTACATTTGGCCAATAAAGCGTTGCATTAGGGCCTTAATGCAACACTTTTCCCACTGTTACATTTGAAAACTAAAGCGTTGCATAAGATAGCAAATGCAGCGCTCGCAGATGCAATGGCAAAATCGCGTTGCATTAGGCCTAATGCAACGTAAAATGGGTCAAATATAACAGAATGGCAGTGTTGCATTAGGCCATCTATGGCGTAGTGAGACTTACGCTCTATAATAGAGCATATGTCTTTTTTTTTAATCACAGCCGTTTATTTATTTTTTAATGGTGAGAGATGGGTTGACTTTATTGTGTTATTTATCCAGCTGTTACTGTAAAAGGGGCCCCATTTTTAATTAATGAAAAAATATATAAAATTCTGATCATATAAATTTATAACTTCCAGTATTGTACAAGATTATGAATTGTAGTAGCTTTCAAATAATTTTTTTGGTAAAATCTGAATTAAAGCTACTCTATCATTTTCTAGTTAAAAAAAACAGCTCCAAGTATGCTAAAAATAAAAACCCATCCCAGTCTCCAACTCCCACAAAGAGAACTTTTTTATTTTCTCCTCTTCCCGCATAGCATATCATAATTTTGGTCTTATCCAGTACTCTGTTATCTTATTATTATTTTCTTTTTAATTTTTAATTTTTAATTTTTTATTAAATGCCGGTTGTCAGTTATCTTTATATGCCAATTTTTTTATACAAACGAGGAATCTGTCATGAATTGTTGCTTGTCATTTGTATTTTTCTGCAACAAGCCATTCTAATATATAATATCAAATGTTGTGTTTTTTGTTGTGTTTTTTGTATCCATGTGGTATGTGGGGTGAATGCCCTCTATAACACTTTTTTACTCATCCGTTCGTGACCAAAATATCAGTTGGCGCTGGTGTTCATCAAAATATTACTTTGTATACGCATCCACACTCCGCGTACGTTGTGCCATTATTTTTTTTAATTTACTTCATAGCATTCGCATCTTCTAAATGCAAATATCTACTTGATTTGGTTGATACGCATTGTCCGATTGCGAAACCCGGCTTTCATCATTCCTTTTTTCGTTCTATGCAATATCTGAATGCGTTGTCACTCTATAAGTGTTCATACAATGCACAGCTTGTTTATATCTTAGTAATACACCCACACGCATGTACTCTATGTTATATACACAACCTATTAGATCTGTACGGGACCTGCCAACGATCCACCGGAATCATTCCCACTATCATTTCGCACGTAGTATCTCTCCATTTTTCAATCATTAAAAGTCCCAAAATCATATACTAATTACAAGTATTTAAAACCCCAATTTCATACTCTAATCTAATATTATATAAATAATAACAGTTAATATATATTACATACATGCATAATAACAATTAGAAACCTTTTTAGTTCTTCCCTTTTAAGAATACAAATCAAACAAAACTCCAAAACATGAAATTGAAATTTCTTGAACAAAAATCAAGCAAAACACTACCTATATTGTAGAGGAATTTATGGGTAATTTATTTTTATAATTACATCTATAATTAAAGCTACGGTAGTGCAGATATTTGAGGTTGAAAATGGTGAATAAAAAAGAAGGTATGTGTAACTAATTAACTATATATATATATATAAAGAGAGTTGTATAAAAAGAGGCCGGACTTACCGGATGACCGACCAACCAAATAATTGTCCTTGCAGGTTTAATAATATAGTATAGATATAACCCGATATATTTTAAATATAAAAACAATTAAAAAAACGTTTTTCATATTTTAAGAAAGAATAACCTCTAAACTACAATTACATTTTTTATATTCTCTGTAAAATAAGTAGATTAAAAATGCTTTAGCAAATTATTGCGCATCTGATCTCGATAAATAAGATTTAAATATTGAATCAACCAAACACCGGGGTGAATTAAAATATAATTTTTAATTTAATAATAACTTACCTATCATGCAGTGGTATTCAATTCATTGTTCTTTCACCGGTATCATACAGCCTGTGAAATTCGTATGTCAACGACACAACGATACTATTCTTGTCGATGATTCGATAAAGTTGAAATTTTTTAGTGCTTCTGTACCTATCATTTTAAATTTATCGTCAATTATTCAAAAGTTGATTTTATTTTAAACAAAATTCAACAGCAGATGAGATCACTCATCGTTTCGACATGAGTCATGAACATCACCCATAACGTACAAATATTTTTATTAATATTTTACTATTAAATAAGTCAAAACCACATTCTCTCTCTCTTATATCGAAACAAAGAAATTAAAGAAGATAATCGTTGGATAAAGATCATAATTATATAAATAAATATTAGATAATGCGAAGAAGTCGAGAACAAGATAAAGACGTGCAATCAAATAGAGTAAATTAACTAGTAATTAACTAGTTCCACTAGTTAATTACACATGATACAATTTACAATAGCTTAAAGGCTTCAACTAAGTGGAAGTATATTTCAATACACAAGCAGTGATCATCAGTTTAACGGGACCTTTGGAACAATTCGACCAAGAAGTGTTCCTCTGCCATTGCTGCAGTAAGCAGAAGCTTGTTTCCCCTGACGATTGGACTTTATGTAAACATTTTCCATCGTTATGCCTTGACATGGAACCGTCTTGCTGCAGTCTATCTTTACTGCTGTCTCCCTTTTCGAAGTTCCCATTACTTGCTTAAATGTCACCTCACTCACCTTCACCGCTGAATTCTGCAAAACCAAAATTCCAAATTTATTCAATATATAGGATAATCATAGCCTAACTTTAGAGACACAACTGCATGCACAATGTTATTACTTACTTGATTTACGCATGTTTCATGATCACAATAAAATTGATCGATTATGATAGGATTGTCGGAGTTTTGACAGAGGATCCGTTCGAATGATATGTTCCTAGCGTAACCTTTTCCTCCCTGCACAATTTATATGACACTCGATTATATACATACATGTGACAATGGGTTTGAGAGTTGAGACATTGAGCAAGCCTATATATAGGTTGTACAGTATATACACTTTACCTGCCATGTTTTGATTCTAGCACCGTTGGTGGTGTTGGTGAACACAACGTCTCTTATTTGAATATCGTCCACCTCATCACGGGCACCATGCCTCCCTAAACTCCCAATACTGTTATATCAAGACAAAATCAATGTTAAAATCACATTGTAGCTAGATCCAAGCTAGATTGCCAGACAACTTGTACGAGGAATACAAAATATTAATTAACCACTAACCTTACACCATGCCCAGGTCCACATCTAATATTATTGATTCGCAGGTATTTAGATCCACCTCCTATAGATATACAATCATCACCTGCATGCATGTCAACATATTTTAAACTAACCAATCTAATATACCTACATATCTACACAAACTTGTAAATTCATAAAAATATAACACAAATAATCATAGTATGAAAGTCACACACACACACACACACTATATATATATATATATGATTATGTACAAACATTGAGAAATATATAACGACGACAGATATATACATACCAGTCCCAATAACACAATGCTCAATAGTGACATTAGTGGATAACCCAATATGAATGCCATCGGTGTTTGGGCTATGACCAGGAGCCTCTATATTTAAGTTGGAGAGGTGTGCCCCTCGTACCCCATCAATCACAATGTGCATACGAGGATTGTCCTTGAATTTTAATCCACTCAGTGTAACATTCTTAGAGTTCGTAATCCGTAAAGCCTGCACAAACGCGACAAATGACAAGATGAATTTACTTATATGCATGCTATTGTTTGGATATCTGATGAAACAAAGATTGTGTATACTTACAGCGGGCTTGTGTCTTCCCTGTAAAAAAGAAACCAAAATCCAAACAGTTAGTAATTAATCAAGAAACTAACAACAAATTATTTCAAAAAAAAAAAGAAAAGAAACGAGGCCGGAATATTATAAGTTGGATTATGATATTACCTTGATGTCCCACCACTTTTCTCCGCGTCCAGAAATTGTTCCGGAACCGGAGATGGAGAGATTATCTACGTGAGAGAAGCGTATCCAACTATCACAATCCGAGGAACTACACTTCCACTGTTTAGGTTCACTCGGTGCCGTTATTGTACCATGCATCTACAACAAAAATACATGTTTAATAAACTAAAATGACTAATCTAACACCCAAAAAAATCAAATATTACGAGTAAGTTATTATCAAGTAGTACTAATCATGAATTAATCAAGTACCTCAACTGTAATAGCACCGGGCTTGCATGGGCCATGGAAAAGCAAAGGATGGGTTAGAAACTTAAGATTTTCCGGAAAGTGCATGGTTGCCGACGAACAAGAGGACTTGCATGTTGCTTCCCATGCTCTCAATAAACCCTAACCAATTCAAGTAAGACGTTAATTAGTATATGTTGGTGAAGAAATTTAGTAACAACGAATATATGCAATATTACATATATATACTTAAAATTACAAGTAGCTAGCTAGTATGTATAAACAAAAATTACGTTCTTAAGTTATATATATATATATATATAATATACACGTACTTGAGTGTCGTCTGCAACACCATCACCAACTACACCATGATCGCGGACATTGACGACAGATAAAGTAAAAGCAAAGTCTGCAAGAAGACCAAATAATATAACATACTTCAAGAACCCTAGCACCGCCATTTGAATTTAGTTCCTTCTAAAACGTAAAGAAAAGAGGAACATAAGTTATTTAATATTATCTATCTAATCTTTGCGACAGATCGAGGAGAAAGAAGATTATATTCTCGACTCGAATGTCACGATATGTGCTATATATATTTTTCGGTGGCTATATATGTTGATGTATCTATATATATAAAAATCTAACCATTGTTCTATATCATTTAGGACATAGAATTTCACTAGGACTGAAAGTTTGCACATAATCTGATTGCGGAAAGAAGATAGAATACATAACAATATATAGAAAATATTGTAATTTTAAGAAATATTATTCATTATAAACTATCTGGATTAGAAATCTAAGAGATTTATAAATAATGTATGTATTTTAATTTACATTATAAATAAATAAATACTCGTATTTAATAGCACTAGGCCACTCGGCCCACTTGACAACTCCGCTTTGTTTGATGGTAATTATGATGAGTTTAAAAGACTCGAATATTTGTACTCGTTCAGGTCTACGGGCTCAATTACACTTGTCGGATATTTTCTAACTCGTCTCGATTGAATTGAAAATTAAAATCGTTAAAATTAAATCAATTGTATCGAAAAAAATTGCATTTAAATAAAACTAAATTGAAAAGAAAAAAAAAAGTAACAATATTTTAACTTTTCTTTTTTAACGTTTTGTTGTTGGGTATGTAATACATAACTCTAACTCTGAGACAATTAAAACTGTTAATAATGGGTGACCAAAAAGAATATATTAAAATTAAGGGTTATCAATTTATCATTCACCTTCTGCAAGTCTAAAACAAAGAAAGATGGCAATGATCGATGCATAGAAAAAATGTATTAAAATTAAGGGCAATCGAAATTTAGATAATATTTGTCCACCAGTAAATTTTTTTAATAGAACTATCAAAATTATAAACTTTATAGGTGTTGTTATGTCATAATTTTAGCATAGCCTTTTTATTCTCTTTATTTTTAGTATTAATTTTAATAATAATCAATTACTTAAATTTTAAATTATTTCTCTCTCCGAAATAAAGAAAAATTAAATTATAACGAAGAATTATAGAAAATATCTCTAAATAATATCTTTCAAATAAGGAAGATATCACAATGCAAAGATTATACCCGATAAAATCAACTAATTTTCATATTTAATAAAAAAATACCCCTAAAATCTCTCGAGGATATATACAATGCGGGTTTGATCGTATATTAATACGTATGCAAATATTTTGGTAAAAAAATCCAATACACGAGATATATCGAGACAATATTATTATACTTTTTACTATATTATTCAAGCAAACTTCTAAAATATATTGTTATGAAAATTCTCCAACAATGGGTGTTATTTATTTTAACTTTTATTGAAATATAGTTCCAAAATAATAGTTATTTTAATTTTTGGTATGTATGTTAAAGTTTAAGAAAATATAATTAAATTTATTATAAAATTTATATTTTTTATATTAACAAAAGTTTGAGATTTATATTTTTATTTAATATAAAATTTTGAATTTAATAATAAATTTAATTATATTTATTCTATTTTAATATAAATGACAAAAATTTCTAACAACTATTATTTTAAAATCGAAAGAATAATATCGAGGAAATCACGTATTGGGATTTCAGGAGTTGTTCTCCGCACTGGGAAAATTTCAAAGAAAAAGGAAAGAGTTAAATTAAATATATTAGAGGAAAAGTTCATGTGGATTGCGGAGTAAACAACAAGGAGCTAAATTTAAAGATCGTAGTATAAACTAATAGAAGTAGAATAATAGACGACCGTTCATACATACATTCTTGCAAGTAAGAACAAGCAAATTGGTGTGGACAAGGAGTTCACTTGGTATTACAAGTATGTAAGTAAACGAGAAATTACCAGTAAGGTGATATCTTGTATCCTTCCCAATTACAAACATAACTTTTTTGCGCCTTTTTTGGCTTGGTAGTTGCTACGAAACTACTTGATGCGTGTGGACTCGTGTAACACAGACGTAGAGTAGCATTTTTATAAATAATTTCAGCGTTAGCTCACCGGTCACAGTTGTCAATCCATCTCCTACCATTAAAAAATTAAATCAACGGTTGAGATTTAAAAAAAATATATCATGCGCTATATAATAGAGCGTATAATAATTTTTTTTTTAATTCTCATTTTATCCTTTTAATATTACGCTCTATTATATCTCTCCCCAGAATATACACTCATATCTCCCAGAAACACACTAATTTTTTTATCATACCAAATTTTTAGAGATTTCTATGAGCTCTCTAAAACTCATTTCAACTTTGCTCATTTCTTAACCTATTTCATACCAATTTCATAACCCAATATATTTTGAGATATCTAATATCCATTTTTTATAAATTTTGAGCTTGAGATAAGATTCAATTTCTTCAAGATTTCAAAATTTGAGTTTTTCAAGATTTCAAGATTCGATTTCTTTAAGATTTCAAAGTTGAAGTTTGAGATTGATTAAAGATTTATTAAGGTTAGCTCTCTTTATTTCATTTCATGGCTTCTTTCATTTTTTCAAAATTAAAATCTCCTAATAAGTTTAAAATTGAGATTGAAAATGATGATAATGATAAAAAAACTTAGTCCTAAAATAGTAGATATTATTGATGATGGTGATGATAAAGGAAATGATGATGATGATGATAATGATGTTTGTTAGGGATTGTGGTACTATCAATGTAATCAACTAATAATTGCTTAGATTAATTAATAATTATCTAAGTAAAATACACTGTCATATACATCTTGACAATATGTTTAAGATGTCACTTGTAATAGGATGAACAAAAAGTCAAGTAGGTGACAGTAAGTATCAATAGTTACTGTCTTGTACAAATGTAATAAATGATCTATGAAGTAGAAGTTCACAAAGTGTTCATGCACAACATGGATCAAATCATTGACAGTAACATTTTGCAAACTGAAGCCTACGACTGCATATTCAAGTGACAACACCTTTTGGAACAGACGACAGCAACTATTCCATGATAGTAAACTTGGCGGAAAATGAAGATTCTAAGACAACAAGTTTTACTGACAACAACTATTCCTTGATAGTAAACTTGACGGAGATTGAAGAATCGAAGACAACAAGTTTCTTGACAGTAGCTTTGGCGGGGATAGTTGACAGCATGTTTGGCGGAATAGTTGACAGTACATTTGGATGACAGCACGTTTTAGAAGACTGGCGAGATTGACAGTAAAGTATGCAGAATCAAAGATACTATCACCAAAGAGAAGCTAAAGGTTGACAGTAACCTTTTGGCGAAGCTGACAGTCTGTTTCAAGAAGCAGACTAGGTAAAGTTCTTTCACTGATTGATCTTGACAACTCTACCTAGTCTATCAAGTCTACTACTGTAACTTGAGATAAAGCAAGCAAAAAGATGAAGCCTGCTCATGGAGTCAAGAATGTCAAATCCTCTCAAAGCAACTTTATCTACAAATGGAATGAAGATATTTGAGAAGAAAAAGTGGAGTTTTAATTTCAAGTATTGTCCAGAAACAAGAGAAAGTACACTTGTAAGTGAGGTATGTGTTTGAGTATAAATACACATATCTCACAAACACTTTCTCTTGTGAGAGTATGCAACTGAGCTTAACTTTTCTCAAGCATAGAAACTTTAGCATTTCTTGTGTTATTGTATCTATAGAAGCTGGAAATATTTTCCAGTCAGTTGTAGCAACAAAAATTAATAAAATTAATTTTTGAAGTAAAACATCTTTTGTCTTGTGTCTGTTTACTGTTGAATATATTCTTGACTTGATATTATTACTCCTTGTATGTTGTTAGCAAGGAAACAAGTAATAATTTATCAAGTTGCATTCAACCCCCCCTTCCGCAACACTCATACTGTCTAACAACTGGTATCAAAGCGACAGGTTAGATACACATAACCTGAAAAGATCTAAAAATGAGTGCACAGAAAGTAAGCAGCATAAAAATACCCACTTTTGACAAAGAACACTACAACCTTTGGAAATGAAAAATGATGTTGTTCATAAAAACAGCCAACCCACTTTACCCTAGAATCTTGGAAAATGGTCCCTTCATACCTCAAACATATGTACCTGAAACCACAGTATATGGTGAAACAATACCAGCCTACTGGGTTCCTAAAAAGGTTTCAGAGTACACTGATACTGAAAAGGAAAAAGTATCTCTAGATGATTGTTTACAATTTATCATCATTGAGGCACTTGACAATTTCATGTACAACCACATTGTCAACTGCACCAGTGCAAAACAGATATGGGAAACCATTGAGATACTCTATGAAGGAACAGAAGAGGTGAAGGAAAATCAAAGACAGATTCTGGTGTCTCAGTATGAAGCCTTCATGGCTAAACCAAGTGAAGGGTTGACTGAGATGTTTGAAAGGTTTAACAGGTTGATAAATGACTTGCAGCTGCATGGGAAGTTTTATGACAAAAAGGAGGTAAACATGAAATTCATGTTGACACTTCCTGACCACCTTGAGCACAAGGTTTCTGCCATAAGAGAAGGAAGAGATTTATCAAAAGTCTCTCTTGAAACTTTATACGGCATACTTAAAACCTATGAGCTAGAGCTACTACAAAAGAGAGCCATTCAAGCTGGTCAAAGAGGAAAAATGGCTAACACATCAAATGCTCTAGTTGCTCAGGATCCTCAGGTGTTGCAGCTCAAGGAATCTCAGCATCAACAGCAAATCAAGATTGAAGAAATCATAGATGAAGATGAAAGTGTAACTCTGGAACTCAAAGATGGTGAAGAAGATGAGTTCTACACTTTGGAGGAATTGGACAATATGGAAAACAAAACAATGGCCTACATGGCAAGAAAGTTCTCCAACTTGAGATTCAAGAAGAACAAAGCTTTCAAACCCAGAGGACAAAGCTCCAGGTTCAGCAAGCCAAATATCTCAAAACCTGGAGGAAGTGGCAAAAGTGGATATAGAACTGGTATGGTGGATAGATCCAAAATAAGGTGTTACAACTGTAGTGAAATGGGGCATTTTGCAACAGAATGCAAGAAACCAAAACAAGTGAGGAGAAATGACAATGATTATGAGGAACTCAAAGCAAAGTATGAAGCCTTGTTGAAAAAGCAACAAGGAAGAGCCTTTGTGGCTGAAGGAAAGTGTTGGGAAGACTCTGATGTTGAAGAGGAAGAAGAATATGGAAATTTTGCTCTCATGGCAAACTCTGGAGAAGGATCATCCACTTCATCTAGTCAGGTACCTATTCTTACTACTGTTGATATGACTACATCTCAATATAAGAAAACTGTTGAAAGTTTAAGTTCTGAAATTTTCAATATTCATACAAGCATGCTAGCTGCAAATGAAGAGATAGTTAAATTGTCTAGTGCTAATGAGTTATTGAAGACTAAAAATCATGAACTAGAACTTAAACAGAATACTTTTGAGTCCTTACAACAAGAGAATGAGATTCTTAAAAACAAGCTGGTTTGTGCTTCTCAAATTGAGGAATTCCTCAGAAAACAAATTTCTGAGAATGAACTAAAAATCAAGTCCTATAAAAATTCTTCCACTCTGTTAAAATCATACCATGATGATAATTTTGAAAATCAAAAGGTAGGTATAGGGTTTAACTATGACAAGAAAAGTGGAAAGAAACATGTTATAGAGGAAGAAGTCAAACATACTGTCAAACCATCCATTCTAAAGAAAGTTAAGAACCCATTGTTCAAAAAGGCTGAATTTTAGATTGATGAGGAAGCATTAGTAATTAAACAAGAGATAGATGATGAGGACAATGATGCTGTCAGAAAAACCCTTAAGGTAAAAGATACTGTCAAAATCCCCAAGACAGTTAGTTTTGACTCTGACAGTAACTTGTGTTTAAAAGATGCTGTCAACACTGACAAGACAGTAAGTTCAGAAGCTGCTGTGAAGATTGTAAGATCCAAACTTACTGTCAAGACAACTCCATCTAAACCTACTGTCAACACCAGTATGACAGCAACTCCTAAACATACTGTCACAAAGACCAAGAAAAATAGAAATGGAAAATTAGGAATTAACAAGAAGAACAATTATGATTATATTCCTAATGCTCCTAGAAAGTTGTGCAACAATTGTGGGTCTTCTAGTCATCTAACTCATGTTTGTAATAAGATCAAGTCAGATGTCAAGAATGCTACTTCTAGTAATGGAAACTTACACAGCATGCTTTTAAAGAACAAACAAGTAACTCACTGTGGTGACTTTGATTGCATTTCATGCAAAATGAATTTGATGAGTATTTGCTTTAACATGCCTTTTGCTATTAATCAAGAATGCTTGCATAAGAATGCTAAAATTGAAAAATCAAAGACTCCAAGTCCTCCTAAAGTTAGGATGGACAAGCCACCCAAGAACAAAGCTATCAAACCTGTTTTCAAAACTGAATGGGTAGCTACAGGAGCCTTGTTAAAAGCAAAAGAAAGAATTACAACTGAATCAACTTCGAACTGTGATCTAGCTAAGCAAAATGGACCCAATGAAAGTTGGGTACCAAACGCAACTTGAAATATTTACTTTGCAGAGCAACAGGAAAAATAAGAAAATCATGTGGATCATTGACAGTGGATGCTCAGGACACATGACAGGTGATAAAGCCCTGCTATCACAGTTCAAGGAAATGGATGGCCCTTATGTAACCTTTGGTGACAACAGCATTGGTTTCACAATGGGATATGGCATGCTAGAAGTTAGAAATTTGAAAATTGAGAAAATTGCTCTAGTGAATGGTTTGAAGCATAATTTATTGAATGTCACTCAATTCTGTGAAAGAGGTTTTAAGGTTGGTTTTGATCAAGACAAATGCTCCATTCAACAAGAAGACAGGAGAAGAAGCTCTTCAAGGAGTAAGGAAAGGAAGCCTCTACATAGCTGACTTGGACTCTGTAAGGAAAGATAAAGTCTACTGTTTTTACAATAAGGCTTCTCCATCTGAAAGTTGGTTGTGGCATAAGAAGCTCTCTCATTTGAACTTCAAAGCAATGAATCATCTAATGAAGAGAGAGTTGGTGAAAGGGCTGCCTCAACTTGAATTCTGTCAAGAAGGATTGTGTGAGGATTGCCAGAAAGGGAAGTTAAGGAGAGCTACACACAAAAGCACTCCTAGTGGTTCAATCAATGAGGCATTTCAACTAATTCACATGGACTTATTTGGTCCTGTGAATGTGCAATCACTGTCCAGAAAGAGATATGCTTTAGTGATGGTTGATGACTTCTCAAGATACACTTGGGTGAGATTTATAGCATCCAAGGATGAAGCTGCACAAGAAATTATTGATTTGGTAAGGGTTCTTGACAAGAATCCCAAGTACAAAGTGCAGACCTTGAGAAGTGACAATGGTACTGAGTTCAAAAACAGTATCATGAATGATTTCTACAAAGACAATGGTATCACTCAACAATTCTCTGCACCAAGGACACCCCAACAAAATGGTGTTGTGGAAAGAAAAAACAGGACTCTAATAGAGGCTGTAAGAATCATGTTGAGTGAAGCAAAACTTCCTACCTATTTCTGGGGTGAAGCAATCAATACAGCCTGTTACACTCAAAACAGGACTGTAGTCAACAAGGCCTATGGAAAGACACCCTATGAATTGCTCACAGGAAGGAAACCAACTGTCAACTACTTTCATGTCTTTGGAAGCAATTGCTACTTCATGAAAGATTCAACTGAGATCAAAGGAAAATTTGACACTAAAGCACTTGAAGGAATCTTCATGGGGTATGGTATTGACAGGACTGCATATAGAGTCTACATTATTGATCACAAAACTGTGGAGGAGAGTGTAAATGTCATCTTTGATGAAACTAAATTTCCTGGAATTGAAGGCTCTCAAGAAACAGAATCATTAGCCTTTGAGAACCAAGGCTATCTGGAAGAGATTGATGAGGAATCACCAAGAGTTGATCACACAATTTTTGGTCCAACAGTTGTTCCTAATCAATCTGAAGAGAATGAGGGAACTGCCCAATCGACTGATTTTTCTGGGAATTTTCCTATGAATAGTGGACTTGAAGAAATTGATGCTGTCAACAGTACAAGAGGAAAAGATGATGTCAATCAACAAGGTGTTGAAGATTCTAGTGATTCTCTAAGAGGAACAAAATGGAACAGAGATCACACTAATGACTTAATCATTGGTGATCCAGGAACTGGAGTCAAAACAAGAAGAAATATTGCCAATGAATGCATGTATTCTTGTTTCCTTTCTCAAACTGAACCTAAAACTCTAGAAGAAGCTATGGCTGATCCAGATTGGATTAATGCCATGCAAGAAGAGCTTGATCAATTTGAGAGAAGCTGTGTTTGGGAATTGGTGCCTAGACCAAGGAACAAATCAATAATAGGCACCAAATGGGTTTATAGGAACAAGATGGATGATTGTGGTACTGTCACAAGAAACAAAGCAAGGCTAGTAGCAAAAGGTTACTGTCAACAGGAAGGGATTGATTATGAAGAAACATTTGCTCCTGTTGCCAGGCTTCAAGCAATAAGAATCGTTTTGGCTTTTGCTGCATTCAACAACTTCAAGGTTTTTCAAATGGATGTAAAGGGTAGTTTTCTTAATGGAGAACTAGAAGAAGAAGTGTATGTTGAACAGCCTTCAGGCTTTGAAGATCCAAAAATGAAGAATTTTGTGTACAGACTACTCAAGGCTTTGTATGGTCTAAAGCAAGTACCAAGGGTTTGGTATGATACTCTTTCCAAGTTTCTTCTTGATAATAACTTTATAAGAGGAATTGTGGATAAAACTCTTTTCTACAAAAAGCATGGAAAGGATATTATTCTAGTTCAAATATATGTTGATGACATCATCTTTGGTCCAACAAATGAAGATTTATGCAAGAAATTCTCTGAATTGATGCAGAACAAATATGAGATGAGTATGATGGGTGAATTGGTATTCTTTCTTGGACTTCAAGTCTATAAAAAAGAAGATGGAATATTTATTTTCCAAACTAAGTATGTCAAAGACCTTCTGAAAAGATTTGATTTGGAAGACTCATCTCCTGCAAAAAATCCAATCTCAACAGCAACTCAACTTGACAAGGATCCAAAAGGAATGAAAGTGGACAACAAAATGTATAGAGGAATGATTGGCTCTCTCCTCTATCTAACAGCTAGCAGGCCTGACATAATGTTTGCCACAGGGTTGTGTGCAAGATTTCAGTCTGATCCAAGGGAGTCACATTTAATGGCAGTAAAAAGAATTCTTAGATATGTGAAAGGCACTCAAAATATAGGCCTTTGGTATCCTAAGGATTCTGGGTTTGACTTAGTTGGATATTCAGACTCAGACTATGCAGGGTGCAGAATAGATAAAAAGAGTACAACAGAAAGCTGTCAATTTTTGGGAGAAAGATTGGTCTCATTGTTTAGCAAGAAGCAGCATTCAGTATCAAATTCAACTGCAAAGGCTGAATATATTGCAGCTGGTAGTTGTTGTGCTCAGTTACTTTGGATGAGGAACCAGCTATTGGATTATGGATTGACTCTGCAAGGAATTCCTATCTACTGTGACAACACTAGTGCCATATCAATTTCTGAGAATCCTGTTTAACATTCCAAAACTAAGCACATTCACATCAGACACCATTTTATTAGAGAGCATGTGGAAGAAGGCACAATCAAGCTAATCTATGTGCCCACAGAGAAGCAACTTGCAAATATTTTCACCAAACCATTGGATGAAAAGACATTCAACAGGCTAGTAAGTGAATTGGGTATGTTAAATTTAACCTGTTAATGTAATTCTGTTTAGTTGATTAAAAATATTAGTTAACTGAATTTCACTATGAATTAATGACCTCTAGAGGTGTTTTGATTTCTGTCACAGTGAAAAGACATGATGATATTTTCCTGAGAGGTTAACTAATTTATTTTTAAGTAACTTAATTCATATGAGGGGAATAGAAAGTACTGTCAAGGCTCTTGACAGTATGTTTTATCCATACTATCATATGGTAGTAAGTTACTGTCAAAATCTGTGAAACTTACTGTCACATGTTTAAGGAATCTTGACAGTATAGTTCGCGGGATTGAAACTTACTGTCGAGTCTTATGAAACATACTGTCAAAGGATTGAGAGTCTTGACAGTATAGTTCGCGGGATTGAAACTTACTGTCGAATCCTGGGAAACATATTGTCAAAGGATTGAGAGATCTTGACAGCATACTATACGGGACTGAAACTTACTGTCAGTATTCCTTGACAGTATAGTTTTATAAAATTTCCGCATAACATACTGTCAAGAGTTAATATTAGGGTTATTCATTTATATTCTCTAACCGCTAATGTTACTGTCAAGAGTGTTTGAAATGTCTAGCGCAGAAGTTACTGTCAAGGAATGGAACTAGAAGACAACGGTCACTTTAACTCGATTACAATTCTTTCTTGACAGTTCCTTTTTCACATCATATATATACAAACAGTTAAAATTACTCTCACTCTTTACTTCTCTTTAAACTCTCCAAATTTAAACGCCCTAAACTCCCACTGTGTTCTCTACATCTTCTTCTCTAAACTGTTCTACATTTCTAAACCTTCAAATTTTTAACCATGTCTGGACCCCAAATCATTTGCTCTCTTGCCCAAACTAACTTCACCACCATGGTTGCAGTGGGTGAAGCTGGAGAAGCTTTCAAACCTTTTATTGGCTTCATGAACAACTCGTACCTCTCATTTGCTTTAACCCAAAGTCCCATGTTAGAAATCCCGAGATTATCACAACTGTGGACCTCTGCAATTTATGAGGGGGAGCAGGACTCAAGCTCCATCAAATTTGAGATCAATGGAGCCTCCTATTCCATTGACTCTTCTAGCGTCAATATTGCTCTCCAAGTGATACCTGAAGAAGGCTCAGTTTTTCAGGAGCCTGCAAGTGACTCTCAACTCGCTAAGTTCTTCAAGCTGATTGGATATTCAGGACCCAAGACCAGCCCAGACTCTAAGGAATGGTATCCATCTAGAGGAATGGACAGAAAATATTTGAATAAAGAGTGGAGCATGATCATGGATGTGAAGGGTTTCGGGCATGAAAACGCAGCGGAATTAACGTAAAAAAATAATAAAAATCGAAACC
This sequence comes from Oenanthe sinensis, assembly GCA_028671895.1. Taxonomy (NCBI): domain Eukaryota; kingdom Viridiplantae; phylum Streptophyta; class Magnoliopsida; order Apiales; family Apiaceae; genus Oenanthe; species Oenanthe sinensis. The sequence goes on along the minus strand of CM053799.1, from coordinate 25,979,250 downwards.
CCCTCGCAAGATCCATGTATAACATTGGATGATTATGGAGAATAAGATGTGTACCTTATTAAAGCTTTCCTATGGATGATTATAGAGGTCCAGAAGCGATGAATCACAGCAGCCCCTTCTTCAAGAACTGCACTCTAATGGTATCCACACGAACGTCGTATCGTCTAACGATCACCGGAGTTAGGTACTAGCCTGTTTCTGCCTCTTTGTCTCTCTCTTTCTCTAGCCTCTCAAAACGTAGAGCTGCTAGGGTTTTTCTTAAAAATGAAATTATAAAACCTTACCCTAAACTATACATCCTTATGTATATATAGGGGAGAGAGAGACTTGGGCCAAAACCCTAATCTGATTGGACCTTTTAAAAACCCATTCATATTTCAGATTTATATTATTATTAAATTCGAATTCTAATATGTATATAATTAATCAAGTCTCACTTAATTAATTAAATAAATAAATTCGAATAATAATAATTATTAAATTCGAATTCTAATATGTATACAATTAATCAAGTCTCACTTAATTAATTAAATAAATAAATTCTAATAATAATAATTATTAAATTCGAATTCTAATATGTATATAATTAATCAAGTCTCACTTAATTAATTAAATAAATAAATTTGAATAATAATAATAATAATATTTAAATTCCTAATTTAAATAACACTCCGTTTAAACGTTCTTTGTGTGTGACCCTTTAGGTTATTATTACGTTGGTAATAATTTTATTTTCTAATAATAAAATTATAAACAATGAGCGGTATCTAGTAATACATCATTGCTACCCAAGTAATAATAATAATTGGTGATTCAATTAAACCTTTCGTGAATAATGTACAATGTAATATAATCCATTTAACCAAATATTATAGATCAAACTCGAGGCATGTATTGTGTCATCCTCTTCAACGTTTAATCTGGGTTTCCTTGATCAATGAGTAGACTATTAATCAAATCAACATTTGAGCATGACCATGCATTTTATAGTCTCACTCACTCAAGAGGCCAATAATATCACTCCTAAAATAAGAGGGTTAAATCCTATATCTATCATTCATATTTCTCATACGATTCATAGCATACCCAAGGTCCACGTGTATCATTACCCAGTTAAAGGTAACTTTGAGTGTAATCAAAGTATATTAATTCTCGTATAGAAATATAATGATTTCAAGTCAAAGGATCATTACATCATTATCACAGTGAGTATTTCTTATGACACTTATTAACATGTAGATTCTCACAGCGGGTCTGTCCAGTGCCATGCATTGAGACATACACTTATGTTCTTGACTTTAGTATCACCATACCTATGACCAATGAGATGTGGTCATCAGTCAACAAACATGCTAGTCTTATTGCATTATTATTGTCCGTAAATAATAATACTCGACTAGGGACTTTTAGGAATATAATACTGTTCATATAATCTCATTTTTAAGTCACATACTTAAAGATATATAATTCGCATTAATATTCCAAGGACATTTATTATGCTTTCAATTTATAACGCAGTAAATAAAGACATAATAAATATTAATTAAATAATCTAATAAAACATAATCCTTAATTGTTTTCAATAAAAAATTAAAAGTATTGTCTCTAGGAGACCAATACTAACAGGATGCTGTTAATAGGGCCATGTCTAGCAAGACCAGCGGTTGGAATGAAGTACCAGTCTACATCAGGAAGATTGTGCATTCTTTGGTGCATAATTACATCATTGATGTTGGAAAGATCCTGATGTCCTTGTTCAAACTGGTACTCGGTAAGAAGGAAACAAGAAAATCGGTAATTTACTATCCTAGATTTTTTTATGCTTATCATTAATTCTATTGTAGGCATAATTGATTTAGATAGTATCCAATGCACGGAGTCCCCAACACTCAAAAAGAACACCCATTCTTTGTTAGCTAGCAAACCTCTTAACTCTGAATTGGGATTGTTTATTACTGATTTCATGTTTTCAACAATAAATGATTTGAATTTAAAAATTATTGGGGACTACACTGTATTTTCCTTGAGTGATGAGAATGGTGTTGACCTCTCCATTCCTAACCCACACTCTAAACCTTTTGAAGGAGTCCGGCCTTCTAGAGTCACCAAACATACTAGCCAAGGGTCTGGTTACTCCCAAAAGGACCAGGCTTCTAAAAGAAGGAAAATCACTCACATTAAGCTAGAAACCCTTCCACAGGTAGGTGATGTAACTGCACAAGATGCAGCAAATAAGGCAGGTAGTATGATCACAGAACCCACAGAGGGCCCTGGAGAGCCTAGGAGAAAGAAGGCAAGGGTATCAACCTCTGTTAGCCAAAGTGTGTCCTCTCAAAAGGGCACATCTCTTAAAAGGGATCAAAACACACATCTAGATGTCTCCTCTCAACAGGGGGCATCTATTGAAATTGTCCAGTCTCCCATGGCAACTTGTAAAGAGTCTGCACAACAGGTTGAACACACTCAACCTGAGCCCACACTTGTAGATAATCACACTATAGGTCTAGAAAATGTGGAACACAGCTCATTCAATTATGGTGCATCACATTTTGCCACAATTGAAGAACAAAATGTTGATGCACTATTCCAAGAATTGGATGGGACTGATTATGGCAATCCACAAGAACCTTCCACTCAAAGGGTGGAAGAGATTGCTGTCACAGCCTCTGTAGCTGTTAATGACACAGTTACTGTCAATCCCCATGACAGTAACTTCTCCACAAAAGATGTTGTCAACATTCCTGATCCTGACAACAACTCTCAAATGGCTGCCTCTTCTCCACAACATAATGATGATGACACTGCTCTCATTTCCACTTTACTCAAGGTATAATCTAAACTTTCAGTGCAAGGTGTACCTGCTCAGTCCCTTGCACCTAGGTTGAGTGAGGGAGCGAAAAATAAAGAGAGAAAAAGAAAAGAGAGAAGTGAGTCTAAAAGAATAGAGGGGCAGGGAAAAACCCTGGCAAAAGGAGAGGGCCTTGAGCATGGCCAGATAATTAAAGAGAGCACCAAAATATCTAAGGCAATAGGCCTTGAGAGTGTGAGGAGTGATGAGATCACTCAGAAAAACAAAGAGTGTGTGAGAACCCCCTCAGACTCTAAATCCTCCAAATAAAGTGTTGAAAGGTTGAAATCCCTTTCTCATAAGGTCACAAAGCTATCCAAGAATCTAGGCACTGTTGGCAGAAATCAAGTGAAGTTAGTAAACAAGATGGCCAGTCTGGAGCAAACCATGAATGAAGGATTCAAGGCCATCTTTGACAAGCTTCAAGAATTCAACTCCAAATTTTTGAACCCTGCAGTTGCTACCTCAACTAAGGGGGAGAAAAGTACAAATGATTCTGCTGAAGTGTTTGTAGATGGGAAGAAGGAGACAACACAATGGAGTGATAAGGAGAAAACTCAAGCTGCATCTCAGGGGGAGAGTCAACTAGCATTACTGTCTAGTGTGGCTGCTGAGATTGCTACACAGCTTGGTAGTGATAAGGTGGAGAAAAAGCAGAAAGTAGAGAGGCCTAAGGAGAAAGGCATTGTGATTAAAGAAGGAGGTGCTAAGAAGGATTCAGTGGTCCATGTAGCTGGTAAAGGAAAGGATAAACTATTCAAGGATGATGCTGATGATTTTATTGTTGAAAAAGAAGAAGATTTGAATGATGAAGAAGCATCTCTGCTAATGGTAGATGACAATAAGAACAGCAAAGTGTTTCAAGATGCTAACTTCAATGATAAAATCAATGCACTAAGAAACTCTTCCAACAGAGATCCCAAGAAATTTTCTGAAGCCATGAGAGAGTCAACAACTGGAGTAGCTGTCATGGTTTCTAAGAGCAACAAATGGGTGATCTCTGTTAGGACTGAAGGAGGTCTAAGTTGGTACATCAGCATGGGATACTTGTCTAGACAAGAGATTTCAGTAATTGAAGCCATTAAGCTCAAAATCAAAACTGACAAGTCCTGGCTAAATGAAAACCTGAAAAGAATCTTGCAGAGAATGGTGATTGAAAAGCTTCCTGAAGTTATTCACAATCCTCTCTGTATCAAGTTTAGCAGTTCAACAGATGGAAAATACAGGACAATGAATTTGGATAGGCTTAGATTTTGCAGACCTAGATCAGTAAAGGAGGCTTTCAATTACTTTAATCAACTGCCAAGAACTGAAGATAGAAGTGAAGTGTTAAGGGTGTTGGCTGAAGAATTGAGAAGGTTGGAAGAAATTAAATCCAAGAAGGTTGTGAAGAAAAGTCTAGAGAGAAGAGATGGGGATGATAATGATGATGAAAAGCTTGGGGATGGTGCAGGTAGTTCCAGCCAAAACAACAGCAATGGTGAAAGATTATCTGGAACTGGAAATAAGGTAGATGAAAATGAGGAGAAGAATGAGATGAAGTATAAGGATGGAATTGAAGGAAAAATTATGAAAATTTTGATACTTGGTTTTGAAGCTGATAAGAAGGATACTATCAGGAGTAATAAGGGTGAACCTACTGTCACAGAACCTACTGTCACAGAACATACTGTTATAAAAGATGTTGTCAAACCTTCATTGATAGTAACTTTAGAAGCAGTGTCAAAGAAAGGTTCAACTCCTAGAAGGCGCTGGAAGGCAAGAGCTGAAAGATCTAAGCATACACCTCATGCCAGTAAAAAGTACAGCAGAAAGATTAGGAAGCCTAGCAGAAAAAGCTGGAAGCTGACAAGTGAGGTGCTTCATGAAGAATTTTTGGATGTCAGGAGATCAACCATCAATAACATAGCTGAATCAAGGGTAGATTTAATCTCTAGGGTTGTTGTTGAGTGGTCTGAGTTTAACACACTCAAGAAAGTCCATGTTCTCTACTCTACTAGAGAATCTTCAGAGATGGGACATGACATAAAGGAAGCAGATTATTTCATGGTGAGAAAAATGCTGATAATTATCAAAGATTCAGATGTGAGGACCCATGTGTTCAGAGGAATTTTAATTAGGAAATTGTTGGAGCTCATGAACTCTTACAAACCACATTCATTGGATTCAAATGAAGTTGAAGAACCTAAACCAAGAGTCCATCCAGATGGTGTAATGTTTACTAATGAAGATGGAGTGATGAAATTTTGGAGTATGGATTCCCTGCAAGAAAAAAAAGTGGAGTTTCTTGAAGAGTTGGTGAAGCAGCTGGAAGAGCATCCTTATCCTGAGGAAAGGAATGTCATGTTAAATGTTCAGAGGTTAATTCAAGATAAGAAGAAGAAGGAATTTGAAAAGAAGGTTGAATATGAGAAGACTCAACAATGTCTTCTCAGGAATCCTGATAGAATAATTTTCTACAACTCAAGTGGATCAGTTGAAGAAATTACATTTGATCACTTGAAGAAATTAGCTGAGAATGAACCTCATCTCACTCAACTTATCAAGAAGCAACTACTCAGTATCACCAACTTTGAAATTTTTGATCTAAAAATTAGAGCTCTGGAAATCTGCAACTCTAAGGAAAAAGAAGAAAAAGAGAAGAGAAGTAAGGCTGAAAGTGAAGTTGAAGCCACCAAGAAAAAGTTGGAGAAAGTAACTAAACAGATAAAAGAGGCTGAGATTGATTTGAAACATGCCAAACTGAATGATCAATTCTCTAGAAGGCCTAACTATGTTTCTCTAGTTCTTTTTGGACCTCTAAGGATCATTGTTGATAGCATTGAAGTGAAGGCTATAAATTTCAGGGTGCTCAACAATGAAAACTTGAGAAAAATCTTCAAACTAACTACAGGGTCATTCCTAGAATTTGAAAGATATTTAAGCAATAAAGTCTGGGAGATTATTGAATCAAGAGAAGAAGAAGATGAAGCCATAGACAAACTCAGGGTGAAACAGATTTTCTCTTCTACAAAAGAAAGATTTGTCAAAGACATGTTTGGGATGAAGTATCTTTGTATATCTAAAGGACCAACTGAGAACTACTACACCTACAAGGACTTGAAGGATCTTCCTAACAGAATGGTGAAGCTTGTCTTAGATTGTGTTTCTGATCATGCCAAGACAGATGAAGAAAAGAGGGAACTGAAAGCTCTTGAAGGTTTGTATGGAAGAATGACTGCAGACAGGAAGTGAAGATGAAACTCAAAACCTAAATTAAAGATTTGCTCAGTCTAGAGGAGCTTAACTTGAGATAGGATTGTACTTGTAATTTCATTTATTTTGTACAAACACTTCTTTTTTTATTAGTTGAGTTAGCATCTGCAATTTTCTTTAAATTTGTCTTTATTTATCATAAAAATAAATTGGGGGAGATTGTTAGGGATTGTGGTACTATCAATGTAATCAACTAATAATTGCTTAGATTAATTAATATTTATCTAAGTAAAATACACTGTCATATACATCTTGACAGTATGTTTAAGGTGTCACTTGTAATAGGATGAACAAAAAGTCAAGTAGGTGACAGTAAGTATCAATAGTTACTGTCTTGTACAAATGTAATAAATGATCTATGAAGTAGAAGTTCACAAAGTGTTCAAGCACAGCATGGATTAAATCATTGACAGTAACATTTTGCAAACTGAAGCCTATGACAGCATATTCAAGTGACAGCACCTTTTGGAACAGACGACAGCAACTATTCCATGACAGTAAACTTGGCGGAAAATGAAGATTCTAAGACAACAAGTTTTACTGACAGCAACTATTCCTTGACAGTAAACTTGGCGGAGATTGAAGAATCGAAGACAACAAGTTTCCTGACAATAGCTTTGGCGGGGATAGTCGACAGCATGTTTGGCGGAATAGTTGACAGTACCTTTGGATGACAGCACGTTTTAGAAGACTAGCGAGATTGACAGTAAAGTATGTGGAATCAAAGATACTGTCACCAAAGAGAAGCTAAAGGTTGACAGTAACCTTTTAGCGAAGCTAACAGTCTGTTTCAAGAAGCAGACTAGGTAAAGTTCTTTCACTGATTGATCTTGACAACTCTACCTAGTCTGTCAAGTCTACTACTGTAACTTGAGATAAAGCAAGCAAAAAGATGAAGCCTGCTCATGGAGTCAAGAATGTCAAATCCTCTCAAAGCAACTTTATCTACAAATGGAATGAAGATATTTGAGAAGAAAAAGTGGAGTTTCTATTTCAAGTATTGTCCAGGAAATAAGAGAAAGTACACTTGTAAGTGAGGTATGTGTTTGAGTATAAATACACATATCTCACAAACACTTTCTCTTGTGAGAGTATGCAACTGAGTATAAAGACTTTATTTGGATGAGTTTGATGTCCGAAAAAGGAAGAGAAATAAAGATACTCTTGGTAGAACGAGTTGTAAAGCACGTATGTATGTTGTTCATAGAGAGAATTTAAAGAAATGAGAAGTGACATTGGTTAATTTGAAACACAATCATAAAATGGTAGAACCTAGTGAAGTGCATTTCATGCAAAGGCCAAGAAACATAACCCCCATTATTCGACAATTGATTGTTACTTTGAATAAGTCGGGTATTGGACCTTCAAAAACTTTAAATGTTTTGGGTAAGTTAATGGGAGGTTTAGAGAATATTGGATTTTCTAGTCAAGACATTCAGAATGTTTTGCGTGATATTAGACATTATGTGTTTGATTCAAGTGATGCCTGAGAAGGTTTGACATTACTTCGAGAATTGAAATGTAATAGTTTAGGGGAATTTTTCTATCGAGTAGATGTTGATGAAGAAAATCGGGTGCGTGCTATGTTGTGGGTTGATCCGAGATCATTAAATGCATATAAAAATTTTGGAGATGTGGTAGTGTTTGACTCCATGTACCGTAGAAATAGATATTGTATGCCATTTGTACCCATTACGGGGGTCAAATACCATTATCAATCCATATTATTTAAATTTGCATTAATAAGGGATGAGAAAGAAGGTTCATGTGTATGGGTTTTTAAGAATTTTTTGGAAACTATGGGAAACAAGCCTCCAATTTCAATCATCACGGATCAAGATATTGCGATTGGAAATGCAATTGCCGAAATTTTACCAAACACGAATCATTTGTATTGTACTTGGCATATAAGTATTGAATTTGGAGAAAAATTGTCAAATTTGTACGGAAATGAACTATATTTTAAAGAAAATTTCAACTTATGTATCTAAAAGTCATTAACGGTTGAACAATTTGAAGATAGGTGGGATGATTTGATTGAAAAATATAACTTGGTTGATCATTGTTGGTTGCAAGATATGTATTCCGTTCGACATAAATGATCATTGTTGGTTGATCATTGTTAATGCGAGGTATTCAATAATGAAAGAAGCTTCAACTACCAAAATGACCCGCAAGCACTTGTCAAGTCTTGAAAAACTGCTCCAGAAGCAATCCGAACCAAGCCCACCACAAGATGTTGTTAAAGGTGAACAAGACGTAAATATGGTGACTCAAAAATCACCTTATCGTCGAGAAAATAAAGCTGGGAGAGGTTTCTTGGAGAATCTTAACTTGTCTAGGATATGGCCGGAATCTAGAGCTGCCGAGGAGGTTTCTCCTCGTCATCTTGTCCGGTTAAAGCGGATGTTATCCAAGACCGGCCAGTATTCTCCCTGGAATGTTCTCGCCAGCAAATGGCGGGAATATCACGGGTGTAATAACTGGTCGGGTTTGCTTGACCCGTTGGATGAGAACCTGAGGAGGGAGATGGTTAGGTACGGGGAGTTTATTCAAGCTGCGTATCATTGTTTTCATTCTGACCCTGACACGTCAGCGGATCATGCTCATATGGATCGTCACGTGGCGGTCCCTGATAGGGCGTATAGGGTGACGAAGAATCTTTATGCCACGTCATTGGTTGGTTTGCCTAAGTGGATTGATAATGTGGCACCGGATCTGGGGTGGATGTTGGTTGTTTGGAAAACAAAGATTGTGTATACGTACAGCGGACTTGTGTCTTCCCTGTAAAAAAGAAACCAAAATCCAAACAGTTAGTAATTAATCAAGAAACTAACAACAAATTATTTCAAAAAAAAAAAAAAAAGAAACCAGGCCGGAATATTATAAGTTAGATTATGATATTACCTTGATGTCCCACCACTTTTCTCCGCGTCCAGAAATTGTTCCGGAACCGGAGATGAAGAGATTATCTACGTGAGAGAAGCGTATCCAACTATCACAATCCGAGGAACTACACTTCCACTGTTTAGGTTCACTCGGTGCCGTTATTGTACCATGCATCTACAACAAAAATACATGTTTAATAAACTAAAATGACTAATCTACCACCCAAAAAAATCAAATATTACGACTAAGTTATTATCAAGTAGTACTAATCATGAATTAATCAAGTACCTCAACTGTAATAGCACCGGGCTTGCATGGGCCATGAAAAAGCAAAGGATGGGTTAGAAACTTAAGATTTTCCGGAAAGTGCATGGTTGCCGACGAACAAGAGGACTTGCATGTTGCTTCCCATTCTCTCAGTAAACCCTAACCAATTCAAGTAAGACGTTAATTAGTATATGTTGGTGAAGAAATTTAGTAACAACGAATACATATTACATATATATACTTAAAATTACAAGTAGCTAGCCAGTATGTATAAACAAAAATTACGTTCTTAAGTTATATATATATATATAATATACACGTACTTGAGTGTCGTCTGCAACACCATCACCAACTACACCATGATCGCGGACATTGACGACAGATAAAGTAAAAGCAAAGTCTGCAAGAAGACCAAATAATATAACATACTTCAAGAACCCTAGCACCGCCATTTGAATTTAGTTCCTTCTAAAACGTAAAGAAAAGAGGAACATAAGTTATTTAATATTATCTATCTAATCGTTGCGGCAGATCGAGGAGAAAGAAGATTATATTCTCGACTCGAATGTCACGATATGTGCTATATATATTTTTCGGTGGGTATATATGTTGATGTATCTATATATATAAAAATCTAACCATTGTTCTATATCATTTAGGACATAGAATTTCACTAGGACTGAAAATTTGCACATAATCTGATTGTGGAAAGAAGATAGAATACGTAACAATATATAGAAAATATTGTAATTTTAAGAAATATTATTCATTATAAACTATCTGGATTAGAAATCTAAGGAATTTATAAAATTTAAACACTTTAATGTATGTATTTTAATTTATATTATATTATTTTGTAACTCAATTTTTTAATAAAATCATAATATCATGACTTTTTAAATATTAGAAAGTAATATATATTAATTATTATTTAATATCACCTATATTTTTCAAGATTCAGACTGAAAAAATAACTCTTTATCACGTCCAAGAAAAAAAAGTCGGTTCCCGAGTACTCTCGCCCACTTTTGTTAGTGCACATATGCTTCAAAAAGGCTTAAAAACAGATTGCTCCAAAATTTTAAAACTGTTTTTTTGTAGGACATACGAAATGAAAAATAGTTCTTTTTGCTTTTAAAAAAAATTCATTATTCTTTATAAAAAAAATCATACATTAATGTACAATATAATTATAGAAAAAATTAAAATTAATCTGAAGTTCCACAATGAACATTCTTGTTCTAAATATATAGATTAAGTTATACTATTGGTCCAATGCTATAAGTTATATATTAAGTTATACAAAAATTTATAATTAATCTGAATAGGTTATATATTAAGTTATCCTGTTCGAATGAGGTGCTTAAATTTATAGTAACCTAATGCTGAAATCTCATCCCAACTACTCTTTTTACGATGATGTGCATGCTAGCCCAACTACATAATAATACTATGTGTGATTTATTTATTTTTTGTATGCCTATTTATCGTTAATTTACTTCTAAAACAAAGGAACTTACTGTAAATGCACATAATTTCTAAAACTGGTAAATGAGATTTTGCAGTAAAGTAATGAACAAGCAAGTAATAAGCAATAAGCAGTCCGGCCAGGAATTTCTAACTGAATTGCAAATGGAAACAGTCTTGTTATTGCTGAAATAAGTAATGTTGTGCTCATACAGTTCTGCACTTACTACACCGAGGATGAGAATTCTTTAACTGCATGTAATAAGTGAAACACAACATTAATCATCTTGTTCGATAAATTTATTCAAGATTATATTATAATCTAATGTGTAATGTATTAGCATAAACAAAAGATGCATGTCACAAAAATTGCTCGATGAGGACAATGCATTTCCTATTTATTATCCGACCTTGTGGACCTGTACTTGTAACGATTAGCCCAAAAGAGAAAATGCAGAATGTTCAGACTACTTAATATACCCATCATCCAGTAAAATCGTTCTTATTGTTCATGGTGGCTGCTTGTTGCACCGAAAAGGTGGAGAGCTGAGCAAGGCAGCAGTTGAGCATTATAGTTGACATGAAGATTGGGAGGATCTTAAGTACTATCTTAACATCCTCTACTTCCTTGACAGTGCACTCAAGTACTGGGTAATCAGGCTTATCGTTCACTGCTCTAGTAAGGAACTCTGTTTCTCTTGGAAAATTAGCCGCTTCTTGTTGATTAACATGATGTCGGTCTTCCTCATTGTGCCTATGTTGTGTTACAAGGAGTTTTGCAGATGCAAGTGTTGTAAACTGCCGCAGTCAAAACCTGTTGCAAAGGATATTCGGTCTTTCAAGCTATGACTAGATTTACTATGTGGTGTCTAGAGCTTGGCGAAATTTGGGAAAGTGATCTTACCTTGAGCACTACTCTAATGGGGCTTCCTCTAGGAACTCTATTTCTGTATGTAGTGGAACCAGTGGGGAAAACAAAAATGGAGATTAGTATTGTTCCCGTGGAAATTCCAAAGCCCCGTTGCCATCCCCTATTATCCTCCATCCACACGACAAAAGTCACTGCAATCAAGGCCCCGCAAGACAGGCAAAAGACATAATAATTAAAAAATGCCGATCTCTTCTTTCTTCCCTCTAGAATAGTTTCATCAAATTGCTCGGCTCCATGTGTTAGCAATGAACCTTTAATCCCTCCAATACCCAGTGCCACCAAATACAGGCCTGCAAACAGCATTACTGATTTTGCTCCTCCTACTTCCTGACATATTGTGTTTCTGTTCGTTGATGTGCAGTTTGGTGGCCTGAGTGAGGGTATTTGAGCTTGCAATGTAAGGATTAAAAGGCCCTGTTTCAGAAGTCGAAAGTCAGACAAGTAAATGCATAAAATAGCTTATGTGGCTCTGATATTGTGCAACAGGTATGTTACTTGTAATTAGTTCCTGACACTAATGGACTCTCTAAAAATGTGTGATTATATGTCAGGAACTTTTAATGATTCAACTATCTTAAACAGCTAATATTCATCAACCTGCCTACAATGTGTACAACCGTCACAAAATCCACCTCTGAATGAGCATTTTCAAAAATAGATGATGCTATGTGAAAGGTCTTACCATTTATTTTTTTATTCTATGGTTATATATGTTCCTTTATCAATTACTCTACAGACTACAGGTGTATATGTCCTGTCCCATTCTGAGATCAATTCAGCAATTCTTGCTAGATAACAAGTCATGTCTCAGTCACAAAATATGTTATCAGGTTGATATTTTGCATGAGGTTTCTCGAAACACCATAGAAGTCATATAGAGTGATAAGAATGTGTACTAAATGAAGTAAATACAAATTTAGTATTTCCCTTATCAACAGGTAATGCAGAAAATGGACCAGTAGTGGCTCGATCAGGTCCTGTTTGCCAGACTTGTCAATTGCTAGTGGCCACCTTTTGTGTATGTACTCTTTTTCTGTAAATGAAACTTTTAATTTTCCATTGGAGCCACGGTAGTTTCTGTATTGGTTGGAGTTTTCCCCTCTGTTCGGATGAGGTTAGATTAATTGATAACATTGATAAGAGGTGAAGGCAGATGAAATATTGAAATAATATGGAATATTCATTCACAATAATACCAATTGAACTACAGGCTTATTTGCAAAAAAATCAGTACTTACTGTGAATACTTCAATAAGAAACTTATATGTTCATACCATGAATTCAATTAGAGCACTTATCATATATATGCAGTAGGTGGTGAAGTAAGCATCAGATAAGAAGCCGCCAAGCAGAGCAAGGACGAAAGCTATGCCCATGAAGTTGGTCACATTGTTGGCCGAACTGGATGGAGAAAAATGCATGAATCTCAAGAGATAAAGCACAAGGTTGCTTGCATTGGCCAGATATGCTAAATTCTCCAGTAATTCATCCCTAGCATCCTTACTCTCGTGCTTGAATCTCTCAAGATAAATAAGTTCATTTTCAAGAAAATTGTTTCTCTCAGCTAAAGTGTCAATGGTGTTCTTTAACTTGAGATTTTCTTTGTTTAGAGATTTCAAAGTGACATGCAAGTTGTACAATTCATTTGATATCTCATTTATAGTACTATTGCATTCATCTTTTGATAAATCAGAAAATTTAGTAGCTAGTACCTGATTTGAGGATGAACTAGCCTCTTCTTCTTCATTATTGGCCATTAGTGCTAGATTGATGAATTCTTCAGAAGCACTGTCCTCAGCAGCCCAGTCTTTTTCCTCAGTTACAAAAGCCTTTTCTCTTTGGTTGAGAAGGTCAAAATACTTCTTTTTATAGTCAATGTCATCATATGATTTTGCCTTCTTCTCTTGTTTTGGCTTTCTGCACTCATTTGAGAAATGACCAGCCAATCCACAGTTAAAACATTTGAACTTTGATCTGTCAACCAAATTCTTATTTTGGTTGTTATTTATAAACTGGGATCCAGGCCTTTGAGTATTTGTATTCCTCTTGAATTTAAGCTTTGAGAATTTTCTTGACAGAAATGCAAGGTGCTCATCAATCTCATCTAAATCATCCTGAGAGCATTCTTCACTTTCTTCATATTTGCCCTTTCCTTTGGATGATTCTTCAATAACTTCATCAGTCATCATGATAGACCCATCTACACAACCACTTTCTTTCTTCTCTTCATTTCCCTTTATCATCAAAGCCACAGTCTTTTCTTTTCTTTGATTCTTCTCAATCTCCTCATCCTGTTGGATTTCCAACTCATATGTCTTGAGAATACCATAAATTTTCTCAAGAGTATAGTCCTTGAAGTCTTGAGATTGTCTAATGGAGACAGTCATTGGTTTCAAGAGATCTAAGAAATTTCAGATTTGTATCTTCAGTTGCATAAACCCTACCATATAGTTTTTGTCCATTCAAAAGTTTTTAGAACCTACTATAGGTGTCATTGATGGATTCTCCACTCTTGAAATGAAAAGATTCATATTTCTGAATCAAGAGTTGCATCTTGTTTTTCCTTACTTGTTCTGTTCCTTCACGTAGAGTTTGAAGAGTATCCCATACTGAAAGGCATATGACTAGGCCTATTTGTAATAATTAGATGACAACTCAACTCAGATAAGAAACTGTAGTAAATAATAAATACATGACAGGAATCAAGACGAAAAATGTAAACTAGACACGAAAAATCAGAATATATGAAGACTTGTGATGAGATTGCTACTCAACACTGGAAGAAGTTCATTTATTTGTTCAAGCGTCAGTGAAAAATAAAGTGGTAGTATTTCAGAAGAATTCAGAAGATACAAAAGATTTATAGTGGCTAGTACACAAAGATTCCAGAAGAAGAAAAGAACTAAGAGGAAATACAACAAAGTTAAAGAAGGACAGAACACCACAGCTTAAAGTTGAAAGGTGAAGAATATTTATTATAGTATGACACAAATGAACCAGACAGTACATTTGTGTGTCAACTAATATAATATATATTCATCATCTAGCTCAAGTGGTTTAGTGACAAAAGACACAATGAAGACTGGAAGATTTCAAGACTGACAGCACGGTTATGCAAGTACAGATAGTATTTTAATTCTACTAATTAAAAGATATTTGATTATTTAATTTCTATAATTAAATTAATTCAAGTTGAATTTAATTTAATTTATAAATTATTTAATTAAATAAAGTAGAATTAATTTATTATAAAAGATATGATTTAGTATGACTTTTAATATAATTCAAATGACTGATTAAAAAGTCATACCGAATTATATTAATAAAAGTCATACTGACTGTTTATTAAAAGGTCATACCGACTGTTCATTAAAAAGTCATACCGGAGAATCAGACAGAAAAGTCATACCGAAGATTCAGACAGAAAAGTCATACCGAGTTTTTTTTTGAAAAAGGTCATACCGAATAATTTTTTTATTATATTAAAAAGTCATACCGATTTTTTAATTAATGAAGAAAAAAGTCATACCGAGTTTCTGTTGAACAAAAAGTCATACCGAGTGATTTTTTATTATATTAAAAAGTCATACCGATTTTTTAATTAATAAAAAAAGTCATACCGACCATCAGAAGTCAGACCCAGCCTTTTAGAAAGTCATACACGTGTTAAAAAATGTCATACTGACTTAAATAAAGTCTGTAAAATGTCCTATACTAGAAAGTCATACAAGCTTTTTTTTCCTCTATAAATATGAGGAATAGTCTTCATATTTCAGTACGTTGAAAAATATTCAAATTCGGAAATTTGTATGCATTGTAATATTCACAGATTTCTATGCGAAGTTTGGAATATAATTGTTAAACACGAACACTTCATGTCGAACTCGTTCTAGATAGCTTTATCAATTATATACAATTATAATCAGATAAATTTTGTAATACTTTTCAAGTTCAAACTTATATCTTCCACTTGAATAATATTTCATTAAAATTTATATTTCGTGATTAATTAAAATAATATTTTAAATCCGAAATTCTGCGACAATTTATAGATATTGTATTCAACCCCCCTTCTACAATATCAAGGACCAACAATTGGCATCAGAGCTGATTGATAAATATTAATTATTAGATCCAAACTAAAAAATTCTGCAACCCTTAAAGATCTCAAAAATAATTTTTATTTCGAAATAATTTTTTATTCGAAATTTTTCTAAAAATTATTTTTGATCAAAAATTGTTTTAAGTAAAAAATTAAAATATTTTTTTGAAACACTTAAGTTTTAATATTATTTCAAGATGAGTACTCAAAGAGTGAGTAGCATTAAAATTCCTCCATTTGATAAAGATAATTATAATCTTTGGAAGAGAAAGATGACCTTGTTTCTTCGAACTGCAAACCCCAAGTACAAGGATATTTTGAAAACTGGTGTTGCTGCTCCAATAATAATCGTTCCTGAGCATATGGAAGATGGTGTACTTATTCCGCACAAGCAATTTGATAAAGATATTTCTGAGTACACTGAAACAGAAAAGGAACTGGATTCTTTGGACACCAGCCTGCAGTTAATTTTAGTGAAATCTCTTGATCCCGGAATGTACAATCATGTTGTTAATTGAAAAAATACTAAACACATCTGGAAAACGATAGAGATACTAAATGAAGGAACAGAAGAAGTGAGGGAGGACAGATTAAAAATCTTAACGTCTCAATATGAGCATTTTAGATCAAATCCTGGAGAAGGTATCTCTGAGGTTTTTGAGAGATACAACAAACTGATAAATGATCTAAATCTCAATGGCAAACAATATACGAAGAAGGAGATCAGTAGGAAGTTTTTGCTGACAATGCCAGTACACTTAGAGCATAGGATTACAGCCATCAGGGAGTCAAGAGACATGAATGAAATTTCATTGGAAAGACTTTATGGCATACTGAAGACCTATGAGCTAGAGCAGATTCAACAGAAAGAAATATATGGTACAGGCAAGGTGGTCAGCAAGTCTATAGCTCTTGTAGCAGAAGTACCAGAATACAGAAAAGCTAAAACTTAATCTTCTTCAGTCAATGTCATTGATCAGGGTATTATTGCAAAAGTTGATGCAACTCTAATGAATTCAGCTGACAGTGAATTCTACTCATTGGAAAAACTCGATCAACTTAAGGATGAATCCCTGGCTGTGATTGCTAGAAAATTTGGAAATACAAGATTCAGGAGGAACCCTAGTTTCAAATTCAAGCCTATGGCAAGCAGATTTCAGACAGGTGGTTCTTCTAGCACATCCAATACAAGAGGTGGATACAAGACAGAGATGGTAGACAGAAGCAAGATCCATTGCTTCAACTGCAATGAAATGGGACACTTTGCTACTGATTGTAGAAAGCCCAAACAGGAAAGAAAGAAGGATTCATATGACGAGCTTAAACAGAAATATGACGCTCTACTGAAGAAGCATCAGGGAAGATCATACTTAGCAGCACGAAGAAGCTGGGATGATTCCGACAATGATGAAGAAGATGATATGGGAAATCTTGCTCTAATGGCCTCTTCTTCTGAAGGATCACAATCTCCACCTCGACAAGGAATTGAGGTAAACCCTAGCTGTCCTAAAATGTTTAAATTGCTAGGTGAGAATTTAACTAATGCTAGAGATCAAATAAAAGTCTTAAGTCTCAAAAACAAAGTTTTATCAGACGAGAATTTTGAATTGAAAAAGCTGAAACTTATAAATGTTAAATTAACTGAAGATGTTGCATTTCAAGTTAAGAGAGTCAACTGCTATGTTGAAATTGAAGCTTTTTTTAAGGATAAAATTGAAAAAGAAAAGGTCAGGTGTTAAGCCTATAGAACTGCTTCATTTGTTATGAAAGATCTAGTTGACCAACCAGAGATTAATCGGAAAGTTGGGATAGGTTTTGAATATAATGAATCTGTAGGAAAGGCTAGTAACATCACCCCTGTTGGAGATTACGAAGCTGTATGAATAGTAATCGTGATAACTCAACACTAGAACAGGACAAGTAAATAATACTACGCTTATACAGAAATCAGCAAGACATGAAGACAAGGCAGATACAGTGAATCAAGACATTAGAAGAAGTTTTGAAGTCTACTACAGGTCACTGAAAGAAGTTCATTTATATGTTCATGCCTCAGTGAAGAATAATGTTTAAAGACTTTCGGGGTTTCAGATAGATTGAAGATTCAGTATAGCAGTGCCACTAAAAGATTTCAGTGTAACAGCATTGATTGAAGATAGACAGTGTTTGAAGTATAAGAATCTAGAAGGGTGAAGACAAAGGTTAAAGAAGACAGCTGCAGTCTTGAAGTTGTACTCACTGAAAGATGTTCAGTAATATGTTCAAATGTCATTGAAGAACAAATAATGAAGTATTCAAGATTGTAGTAATGAAGATGTTGTCCAAGTACCTGAAAAGATTCTAGTGAAGTTACAGTGTTTATCAACAGTCAGTGTTCGAAGCAATAAAGAAATGCAACAATAATGTCAATTGATTTAATTGAGAATATGGAGATCAATACAGTGTTAGTCACTTGTGAACCAGACCAGTGCACTAAGTGTCAGCAAAAAGAATTTGATTACCATGTTCATGTTCAAGAAGAATTGACAGAAGTAAGTGAGCAAAGATCTTACAGCAGTTAGAATTTACTAAGTCATTGTACATGGTGAAGAATTCGACACCAGGAATTACATGGTGAAGAAGTCGACACCAAGGCATACATAGTGAAGAAATTCGACACCTGGCATTACATGGTGAAGAAATCAACACTAAGTCATATGGTGAAGAGAAATCGACAAGGAGCCTTCATGGTGAAGAAAATCAACACCTAGTCTAACATGGTGAAGAAATCGACACCTAGTAATTTGATCAAGTATTATCCATGTGTGAAGAATTCGACACATAGGAATTCTATGTATAGAATTCGACACCTAGCTTTGAAATTACTAAGGCAAGTACATCAAGGAAAACCTCGACACCTAGCCTTACAGTGAAGTTAAATTCGACACCTAGGATTGTCAAAGTGTCCAAGGCATGTTCAAGGGAAGAATTTGACACCTAGTTCACACAAGGCATAGAATTTGACACATAGACTTCAAATCTACCAAGGCATGTACTATGGAGTAAAACTCGACACCTAGCTGTACAAGGTCTCAAGAATTCGACACCCATTTGTTTTGTGACCAAGGGAAGAATGCAACATGAGGAATTCGACACCTCGCTATTTTCTAAGGTACAATACATGGAAATAATATTCGACACCTAGAAAATGTACACGGATTTCTCAAAGTCAAATCAAGTCAACATACAGGGGGAAAAGAATTCGACACTCACAACTGCAGTTCAATTATTGAAAAGTCTACACTATATATATCAAATGAATCTAATTCATTTGGTGTGGATGTATGTGTATGTGTAAAATATATACATACACAAGCAAAGAGATACAGAGAGAAACAGAAGCCGGAGAAGAAGAGATACAGTGTCATATTCATACCTTCTCCACCGGAGTTTTATAACTTAGCCAGTTCATATTTTGTAAATCTATAGGGCTATTATAAAGCTACTCTCTGTTAGATTGATTCCTAGTTTGTTCATTCCCAAATCTATAGTTTGTAATAGGAATCTTTCTTTATCTCTTTGTAAGCAGCAAAGAACTCAGTTCTTTGGAAGCCAGTTATTAATTTAACTGGGTGTAGCAAAACCCTCAGGGATTAATACGAAAGTACTATTCCCCGAAACCTGTCTCATTTAATTACTTGCTAATTTTCTAGAACTGTATTGTTTAATCACTAACACAGAAAATTAGTAAGCCAGTCTCCTAAACACTCCTGAACTCGAACCACTAACCGAATTCTAAATTATATATCCGCAAAAGATTCGAAAGAATTTGTTTAATTTAGTGAGTATCGTATTCAACCCCCCTTCTACGATACTTTCGGGACTTAACAATTGGTATCAGAGTAGACTGATTGAAGTTATAAATCAAGTTCCGTATCTCAGTGAAGCTCAGGGTGAAGAAGATGTCTGAAGAAGCTGTCTGGATTTAAAATGAGAAGTCTTTGTTTAATACAATTTATTTTTAAACTTTTAATAAGTTTATTTTATAAACTCTATAAAACTTATTTTATAAACTTTTATTAGTTTATGTTATAAGTTTGAATTAATTTACTCTATAAATTTTGTATCAAATTTATTTTATAAACTTGTATTAAAATTTATCTTATAAACTTTTATTAGTTTATGTTATAAATTTTAATCAGTTTATTTTATAAAGTTTGAATAAAATTTATTTTGTTAATTTCTATAAAATTAATTTCATACACTTTTATTTGTTTATATCATAAATGTTATTTAGTTTATTTTATAAATTTAATAAAGTTTAAAGTTTAAATTTATTGAACAGATTACTGATACAGCCAAGTCATTTCCAAGAGGCCAGGATTTTCGACACCTAGCTTGCGTTTGCCAAAGAAATCTAAGTCATGTATACTAGGTAGAAAATTCGACACATAGCTATACATGATAAAAAATTCGACACTTAGATTTCTTACTTCAAGGGAATTATCCTAAGGCATACACAAGACAAAGAAAATCGACACACAGTCATACAGGGCAAGGAAAATCGACACCTAGCCTGCAAGCATGCCAAAAAGATTCTAAGTCATTTTATAGGGAAGAAAATTCGACACCTACCTATAAGAGGGAGTAGAATTCGACTCCTAGAGTCTGTGATTGAAGGAAAATTTTCTAAGGCATACTACAGGGAGGAAAAATCGACACATGGCTATACAGGGCAGAAAAATCGACACCCATGGAAGATAGTCAAAAATCGACACCCATGATTTGTGTTAAATTTTTCTAAGGCAGTAAGACACAAATTCGACACCCAGTACCAAAAGACAGTTTGGTACTCCAAGTTTTGTACTCTTTAATTTTTATGATAGATTTATTTATTTTTGTAGAAAATTTAAATTTCTTGAAAATTAAATTTTTCTTCAGTATTAATTTACAATATTTTAATTTTTAAGAAAATTCGAAATTCTTGAGAATTAATTTGTTTGTAAATTTTTATTTTTATTTAATTTATTTTCTAAGAAAATTAAAAGTTCTGTAAATTTAAATTTTTCTTAAATATTAATTTGAGGGTGCTAAAGAAGAAGATGAAGATTTTTCAGGACATTGAAGACAACTGAAATTGACTAAAGGTTGTCAAATGAAGATAATTCTGGAACAGACTGAAGAAATAGTGGTTCTAATTTCCTCAGAGGTTTACTCCAAAGGATCCCACTGTTATTTTGGAAGCTGCAAAAGAAGAAATTAATCTAGGTACAGTTTTGGTTAATTTGAGTTGATGTTTTTGAATGAAAAATCTTGGAGGTTAAAAGTTGTGAGGGAGAACAGACTGGACTACCTGGCATCTCTGTGCAAGCTTTGAAGTTTTCTTTATAGGCAGATTACAGGAAGTTCATGCTAACACTGCAGATCATCTGGAACACAGGGTTACAGCCATAGGGAATCTAAGGATATAACCACATTATCTTTAGATGAACTATTTGTGTGCTGAAGGCCTATGAACTAGAACAAGAGCTGAAGCAGATAATATTTGGTAAAGTAGGTTGTTAGCATATCCACTGTATTTGTGACCCAGGAACCAATTTGATTGAAGTCAAGGTTGAGAACCTCTGAACAGAAGTGAATTGATCCTAGAGGCTGAATTGAAGATGTTGAAGCTCGAGGTAGTGGTCAAGGTGTTTTATGTAAATTTGACACTTTGGAATAATCTGAGATCTGGACGACTAGTCAAGCCTGCAGGACAACTGGAAGTTCAGTGACATCAGATTCAGATGGAATCCTAATTCTATATCTAAGGTCTTTACCTATAGATTCCATTAAGGAGATTTTCAAGATCAGTTCAAGAGGTGGTTGCAAGACAGGGATGGTTTTAATTTGACAAACAAGTTGAGGTTTGCTATACAAAATGAAGAAGCCTGTACAAGCAAAAGATGGCAGACACTATGGTGGGTTGTAGCAGGAATCTCAAGCATTAGTGAGGATGCAGCAAGAGAAAGCATTTGTTGGTGAAGTTAAATGCAAGGATGATTCTATCAGTGATAGTGATGAACTAAATGAATATCTGGCATCAATGACCAACACTGGAGATGAATCACTAAGCACTTCACAGGTACACTTTCTAACTAGTATACGTTTATCTAATTCAGAACTGCATGATTATTAGGTTTTGAAAAGTATTATATTCATGACAGCATGTTAGCATCTTAGAACTTAAATGCTTAATTGATTGGTAAGAATAAGATTGCATGCTAGGATTCATGAGTTTAAATAGTACATTTCATACTTGATTTTATTTGCAGTAAAATGAATATCTAGAATTAGATAGGGTGTTCTAGACGGTTAAGTGTATCCCTAAACATTTACTGGAACTTGAGTTAAATCTTATGTGATTTAATACCTCTGCTAATGTTGTGAAAATTCCTAATAGACAAACAGGTCATAGATCATATATTTAATATTTGTTCTTAAATGACTTGATAAGTGTATGTAGAATTTGATATTGCTCATAATGTCTTATTCAAATATTCTGCATATTCTTAAATTGTTTATGTGCTTATTTTCATATGATTTGCTTTTACTCACATAGTTGCACTTAAATGTTATATCAGATCATGTATTGCTTGTTAGGATTAAATGGTTAAAAGATGGTAGAATTATCCAAGTAGTCAGTAAGACATGTAGATTCGAAACTTAATCTAAAACTGACTTAGGTAATTAGAGATAGTTAAAAATGTTAGACAACGACAGAATGGATTAGAAAGAATTAGTAATTAATTTGTTAGTTCTTCTATCCATGTGCTTTTAAGAAATTAAGTACTGAATTTTCTAATATGCATAACATGCCTGAATTGCATAATTCTTATCTAATTCTTTGAAGCTGAATGTTTACCATGTGTTCTTATTTCCATGCTTGTTTAGTTATTTTAAAATGCATATCTTAGGACTTGCATAATCTTAGACAAAGCATGTATAAGAATCACAATAGGGTAAAGACTGCTAGTCCACCTTAAGTTAGGTTGGAATCACTAATCTCATAGCCTAAAGACTACTTTGTCAAGGCTGCAATAAATGAGAAGTGATCAGTCAAAGATAAGTTTGTGCATGTTAAGGCTGAAGCTGTTGTTACCACTGATAATATCTCTAACCCATTCTGACTCAATTAAAGTTGAGTACCAAGAAGCTTAATCATTTGTGATTGCAAAGTATATTATGAAAGGCAAAAATTATGTGACTTCGTGACATTTATTGTTCGAGGCATATTATTAAGATTAAAGCTCTAAAATCACAGTTGATTGAGAAAGCCTACCCAACGGTAACCTTTGGAGATGACAGCAAAGGATGTACAAGGGATTTGGCTATATCTGGAATTGTCATCAGTGGAAGCAACTTTCTTGTTGAAGGACTTAAGCACTATTTAAAGGGCACTAGGGAATTCTTTTTCAAGGGTTTTCAGGAAAGGTGTTTGATCTCAAACAAGAAGGTTGGAAGCTCACTCAACTCAGAGTGAGGAAGTTTGTTCGTAGTTGACATGGAATCTGGATGCAAAGGTGAAGTGAACTTTTCAAGTAAAGCTCCGCCAGTAAAGAGTTAGCTATGGCAAAAGAAGCTCTCACTTGGTAAAACAAGACAATGGATTCTCTGATGAAGATGAAATTGGAGAGAGGACTGCTTCATATGGAATTCTATCTGGAAGGACATTTTGAAGTATGTCACTTATGGAAGTCAAAGAAAACATCACATTGAAGAAAATTGTCATGAAAGAAATATGCTTAGTGGTGATTGATATTGACAACCCTAATTACTAGTTGTTGATGTTCGTGCATTCAATAGACAAAATGTCACAAATGGTGATTGATCAAATAAGGAAGATCAAGTTGGAAGCAAAGTAAGTTGTGAGAACTTTGAAGTCAGATAGTGGAACTGAAATTTCGCGAATGAAGTTCTAAATGAAGTCTGCACTGAAAAGGTATTTTGAAGCTGAAACAATTAACACAGCATGCTACTTTAATCAACAAGATCGTGGAAAGACATCATTTGAGTTAATGGCCAACCAGAAGCAAACACTGAAGCTCTTTCGTGTGTTTGAAGGGAATTGTTATTTATTGAATATTTATTTGAGTATCTTGGCAAGAAGTTAAAGCTCATGGAACAATTCTCCTCGGCTACTCATAAGTGATCAAAAGTCTGAATGTGACGACCAACTACATCAAGCTCCTAGGCATTCAATTAAACGACTATTCTGAATCTTTGAAGTTTGACATCCTGTCAGAGTCAAATTCAGATACTAATATTAAAACTGAGGTTGCAAAAGGAATTAATGACAATGATGATGATTCAGATCCTTTTAGTGGAAATCCACTGTATAAGGTAAAGGATCTTCAACACATCCTAACAGCAACTCAGGGGGAGCAAATAGAAGAAGGATCTACTAGTCATACTCAACACAATGAAGATCAAAGGAATACATCAAGAACATATCTGCTGAGACAAAGGGTTTGAAGTCAAAGTCATTCATGGAGTCTAGTTCTTAGTAAACCGGATTCTTGAGTAAAGGCTAGAAGTGCTAATTAAGATGAACATATATTTTTCGGGACCCAACAATCAACAATTGGTATCCCAAAGAATACTGAAGATGCACTGATTGATCCAGATGGGGTGAGTGCAATGCAAAATGATCTCAATCAGTTCGAAGGCAGAAACAACTGAAGCTGGAACCCAGACCACTAAAGTCGAAGCGAAATTGGTACAGTAAGGGTTCACAGAAACTGGATGACTATTGGCATTGTTATGAGGGAGAAAGCCAAATTGGTTGCTACAGGTTACTATCAGGCAGAAGGTATCGACGATGATGAAAACAAAATCTTCGGGACTTTCAAGATCAAACAGTAAGCACCAAACAATTAGGACCAAACAATTAGGACCAAACAAGATGAGGACCTAATAATGGGATATCCCTAGCACATGTGGAGCATTCAAGCATGAAGATCTATCAGATGAATGTGAACAAGTGCATTCCTGAATGGTGAGCTAGAAGATGAAGTTGCAAATCCATTACAATTTGTATATCATTCTCTTCGCAAGTTTTTCTATGACGGAGGTAAGGATTCAAGCAAAACGTCAAGGACATGGTATGACACTCTAACTGTTAATTACTTAAAAATGTTTTTTCATTAGAGTTGTTGCACATATATCTCTCTAGAAATGCAAGGCACACACAATGACATATATTTGTGCAAGTATACCTTAATTCTCGATATGCCTATGTGCAAGTTTCCAAGTGGAAATTAGAGAATCTTATCTTATAGCTAAGTTATGAATGTTAGATATCTTAGGGGATCACCAATTCTTGGAATCTGGGACCCTGAAGATAATAGGTTTAACCTAATTGGCTATATAGATATAGATAATGCAGGTTATACGAAAGACAGAGAAGTCATTCCTAGAAGCTGTCAATTTCCAGCAACACTGTTTAACTCTTCACACCACTGAAGGAACAAGCTCATGGACACCAGGTATCATTTCTTTTGAGGTGTCCTTAGTCGAATAACTTACAGATTTTGCTAAATAACTTGATGAATTTAATTTATCTAAGTTGGTTAGTAAACTTGGGATGTTATTAATATGCATATTTGTTGAAAATCCCATCTGTAAGGAATTCTCAAATGAGTTCACAAGTATTACTTTTTCCCTATGTAAAGGACTTGTGAATTTATTTTAAATCCAGATCCTCATACTTTTTGCTATTAGTTTAATTATCATGCTTACATTGTTATATGAATAAGTGGTAGTTAAATTACTTAGCATAAGTAAGAAGCATAATTATTTGTATGTGTTAAATATTTAATGAGTATTAGTCAAGATATCTTACTTAATTGCTCTGATATTTTTCTCTGATATTTTTAAATATTTTATTACAAATATTTTTGATACTTTTGATATTAGTGACGGTATTTAGAATTTTTGTTCTAAATAATTAATGCATATTTTAAAACTCACTAATATTGGAAGATGAAGTATTTTCTAAAGTTAGGTGTATAAAATTCTCAATGTTTTATATACTTAGAAAATATTTCTAAAATTGAGTTGATTGTGAGGAGTTGTAATAAGAATCACAAGTATTACTTTTTCCCTATGTAAAGGACTTGTGAATTTCTTTTCAACTATTTCCTCGAGCTTACGTATATCATTAGTAATTGTTATGAGCACGCTTACAATGTGCGTCAGTGACAATTATTAGATATGGCGTAGGAAGTTAGATGCTAATATTCAATTTAATGAATATTTTAGTATTTAGCGAATTTATTTTATCTTATTAAAATTATGGATTGAAGCAATTCAATGTTTATTAGTTTCATAATTTTGATTTGATAAAATATAAGAAGCATAGTTTCTTGCATTTTGAAATTATTGATAAATATCCTTAAATGATATTTTGTTAATATTTCTGTGCAATTAACTGTGATATTTTTAATATTAGTGATAATACAACATTATGTTTATTTGAAATCACTAATAATAAAAATATATTAAAATGCTTATTGTTCTACTGAATGATTGCCATGTTTAGTTTATATATATATGCATGTAATTGGCAATTGCTTAGTATAGAATAAGTATTTAATTTATTGTGATTTATTTAAATCATGATGATATATAACAATTCAGTGACATATCTGTTCCATGATTTAAGTAAATTAAAATAAATTAGAAGCATAATTATTTGTAGTACAAATATTCTCTTTTATTACTTTGTAATAACTGAATAATATTTTATTACAAAATAATTGTGATATATTGATACTAATGGATTTACTTAGTTTTTATTCTAAGTAAAAAATTAGTTTTTTGAAAAAGCCGTTAGTATTAATATATTTAGTTTTCTTTCTTTGACTGGTTTACGATCCTGAATGTATTTAAAAGAAATTTTTGTCTATTTTTTTTTAAATGCTTTATGCAAAGATACATTCATTTGTCTATCAGTTTTAATTAAGAAAACTTAAGAAATCTTTTTCAAAACTTCTCTTTTGAAAAACTTCTCTTGAGGATAATCTTTCTGTTATCTCGGAACATATTATTCTCTCTCAAAAGCTTGTTTTAAATGTTTTATCTTTAAAAGCTTTTTCTCTCTAAATTTTTCTTTTTAAAGTGGTAGAAACTTTGTGACTGCTATCTTATTTGGAAAAATTATTTTAACTTCATGGTATCAATCACTTGTAAAATGATTTGTTTTCAAATACTTGTTTCAATGTATGTTTCACATTGATTCATAGTACCAAAATGGTGGTTGTTGCTTTGAAGGCCTAGTACTGTACTGTTAAGCATTCATTCACCCAAATTGTCATGTTTTTATTTTAAGTCGGGGATACTATCAGGTGGAAGAAAATGATATAAATCATAATTGCATTATGAGTCGGAAAATCATTGTCTTCTATCTGATAAGGATGTTTTGCAAAACTGTTTTCAAAACATACAGTGCTTAGGTTTAATGGAAAAGAGTCATTTTATTGAGATAAAATTTAATAAGAGAGTTGAATTTCTTCTTTGGTATAAATTCCGGCGTTTTATAATGGGAAGTTTGCCTTATAAGAAATTCATAAGAGATAAAAAAAATTTCTCTGATACTCCCGCGTTTTATTATGGGATAAGTATCTTAAAGAAAATTTCTATTGGTTTCATGCTCTAAATGATACATATTTAGAACCGACAAAACTCTTTTATTAAAAGTGCTTTATTCAATCTTTTTACCATTCCTTCATATATTTTTCTTTCTCCTTGAGATGAAAAATATGTTTTGGAATGTTAAAGTGATTATCTTTTTATCTTTTTAAATGATTTTATTCGTTTAGCCCTCAGTGGCTACAGAAGCTGGCCAGGAGGTTGAAAACCCATCAATCTCTTACCCAGGCCTTTATACCAAACACTGATTCATCAACTTCCATATATTAACCCCTGGAGTTATAAGGAACAAATGTTAGTTAGAGATTGATAAGGGAGAAACTGCACTTGATGCAGCAAATAAGGATGAAGTCGGAAGTGCACCCACAGCTCTACCTCCAGCGAAGTAAAGAAGTATATAAACTGAGGTAACTGTAAGCTCATATGTATCTTTTGAAAAGGATGCAGAGCTGAAAAGGCAATAAAACTGTCTCTAGAATCATTCTCTCAACAGGGTGAATCCATTGAAATTCGATCCTCAGCAAGAGCAACTTGTAATGAGTCAAGCACACCACCGGCACTCACGCTGATGGAAAGCCTAAACAGATAAATTCTAGGAACACATTGCAAGACGTGCACAGTGAGAGGTATAGGCATGTTAACAAATTACCCGTCATTGGGTTACGAGGGAAACGTAGGCTCTAATTTGCCATTCATTACATTGCCTACTATGTCGCCCCTCCTGGAAGGAACATTTCCAGATCCTAAAAAGAAATGTCCACCTCCTGTTTACGGAGAAGGTGTGAGGCAACTCCTTGATAGAACAAGGCAGGATTCCCAAAAAGATTTTAAAATCTTGGGATAACCCATCTCAAAGAGGTGAGGCTCCACTAGACAGTGATTTAGCAATTGCTATTGAGTCTGGTGCTGAGATAGTGCTTATGCATGACAGATCAAGAACACCTCAACAAGGCAATTCTCCACTTGATAGTGATTCAGTTCATATTGATGAATCAGGTGATGAAAATATGAATGAATTGACGGATTTCACTTGCAGGTACAGAAGGCTATATTTGAAATGCAGAGTGAAAGTGAGAGAGAGAAACACTTAAGTGAAAGTGAGGGAGAGATACACTAGAGTGAGAGATGGGGAGAGAAAGAGTGAAACACTTCAAAGTGCTCGACACTTAAGTGTAAACACCAACAGAACGTAGTAGAAGTGAGGAAACCATAAGTCAAACACTTACCCTTGCTACTTACTACTTCTGAAAGAAAAGTTACTATATTTTTCCCGATCAACGAAAGACGAGAACCTTCTTTGGAAGACAAACCATTCAAAAGTGGGCCATTAGAGGATTCCTCAACTAAGGGGGAGAAGTTATAGGAAGAAAAAGAAGAAGTTAATCAAGTCTTATCTTCGTACTTGGGAAAATTTAATAATCCTAAAAGGGTTCGTATCCTGGATCCTGGAAGATCTTTGGAAAAAGGGGTTCGTATCCTTGGGAGAAATTAATATCCTTAGGGGGAGATTAGACAAGAAATTAATATCCTTGGGAGAAATTAATAATCCTAAAAGGGTTCGTATCCTGGATCCTGGAAGATCTTTGGAAAAAGGGGTTCGTATCCTTGGGAGAAATTAATATCCTTAGGGGGAGATTAGACAAGAAAAAGAAAATCTTATCTTCTGATCCTTAGGAGAAACAACAGAAATATGGAAGAATCAAGAAGCTGTATCATATACTTGAAAGGAGTTGTCAGAAGAGGATTCCTAATCCAAGTGGAAAGAACAGAGAAGAATTGATCAAGTCCATTGATTTTCTAAAGGGAGAAGAAGAATAAGAAGGAGAATCACATTCTTAAGGGGAGAACATTATTTGAGCTATGTTCAGTTTTCTATTGAAGACGTACCCAGGAATATTGATTCTTATGAAGCTTTATTAATGATAAGTTCTTTAAGTTCAAACTATGAAGGATTTTGAAACAGAGGGAGCTCAAATAGACAAAAATGAAGATGATACAATTTGAATATCAGTTCAGCGTCAGAGGAACAAACATCTTTCATTTCAGTTACACACGAATTCTGGAAATGCAAAATCTGATCCAGAAAAACCAGTAGCATTATTTACAAGTCTAGGACGATTACTTTTTCTAGTTATTAGTTGAGTTATCATCTCTATGAGATTTGTTTGCTAGGTTTAACAATCAAATAGGGGGAGATTGTTGGAGATTACGAAGCTGTATGAATAGTAATCATGATAACTCAACACTGGAACAGGACAAGTAAATAATACTACGCTTACACAGAAATCAGCAAGACATGAAGACAAGGCAGATACAGTGAATCAAGACATTAGAAGAAGTTTTGAAGTCTACTACAGGTCACTGAAAGAAGTTCATTTATATGTTCATGCCTCAGTGAAGAATAATGTTTAAAGACTTTCAGGGTTTCAGATAGATTGAAGATTCAGTATAGCAGTGCCACTAAAAGATTTAAGTGTAACAACATTGATTGAAGATAGACAGTGTTTGAAGCATAGGAATCTAGAAGGGTGAAGACAAATGTTAAAGAAGACAGTTGCAGTCTTGAAGTTGTACTCACTGAAAGATGTTCAGTAATATGTTCAAATGCCAGTGAAATACAGAGAATGAAGTATTCAAGATTGTAGTAATGAAGATGTTGTCCAAGTAGCTGAAAAGATTCTAGTGAAGTTACAGTGTTTATCAACAGTCAGTGTTCGAAGCAATAAAGAACTGCAACAATAATGTCAATTGATTTAATTGAGAATATGGAGATCAATACAGTGTTAGTCACTTGTGAACCAGACCAGTGCACTAAGTGTCAACACAAAGAATTTGATTAACATGTTCATGATCAAGAAGAATTGACAGAAGTAAGTGAGCAAAGATCTTACAGCAGTTAGAATTTACTAAGTCATTGTACATGGTGAAGAAATCGACACCAAGAATTACATGGTGAAGAATTCGACACCAAGGCATACATAGTGAAGAAATTTGACACCTAGCATTACATGGTGAAGAAATCAACACTAAGTCATATGGTGAAGAGAAATCAACAAGGAGCCTTCATGGTGAAGAAAATCAACACCTAGTCTAACATGGTGAAGAAATCGACACCTAGTAATTTGATCAAGTATTATCCATGTGTGGAGAATTCGACACATAGGAATTCTATGTATAGAATTCGACACCTAGCTTTGAAATTACTAAGGCAAGTACATCAAGGAAAACCTCGACACCTAGCCTTACAGTGAAGTTAAATTCGACACCTAGGATTGTCAAAGTGTCCAAGGCATGTTCATGGGAAGAATTCGACACCTAGTTCACACAAGGCATAGAATTTGACACATAGACTTCAAATCTACCAAGGCATGTACTATGGAGTAAAACTCGACACCTAGCTGTACAAGGTCTCAAGAATTCGACACCCATTTATTTTGTGACCAAGGGAAGAATGCAACATGAGGAATTCGACACCTAGCTATTTTCTAAGGTACAATACATGGAAATAATATTCGACACCTAGAAAATGTACACGGATTTCTCAAAGTCAAATCAAGTCAACTTACAGGGGGGAAAGAATTCGACACTCACAACTGCAGTTCAATTATTGAAAAGTCTACACTATATATATCAAATGAATCTAATTCATTTGGTGTGGATGTATGTGTATGTGTAAAATATATACATACAGAAGCAAAGAGATACAGAGAGAAACAGAAGCCGGAGAAGAAGAGATACAGTGTCATATTCATACCTTCTCCACCGGAGTTTTATAACTTAGCCAGTTCATATTTTGTAAATCTATAGGGCTATTATAAAGCTACTCTCTGTTAGATTGATTCCTAGTTTGTTCATTCCCAGATCTATAGTTTGTAATAGGAATCTTTCTTTATCTCTTTGTAAGCAGTAAAGAACTCAGTTCTTTGGAAGCCAGTTATTAATTTAACTGGGTGTAGCAAAACCCTCAGGGATTAATACGAAAGTACTATTCCCCGAAACCTGTCTCATTTAATTACTTGCTAATTTT
Source organism: Oenanthe sinensis (assembly GCA_028671895.1). Lineage (NCBI taxonomy): Eukaryota > Viridiplantae > Streptophyta > Magnoliopsida > Apiales > Apiaceae > Oenanthe > Oenanthe sinensis. The sequence goes on along the minus strand of CM053799.1, from coordinate 25,947,794 downwards.
CTATAACTGTATTGTTTAATCACTAACACAGAAAATTAGTAAGCCAGTCTCCTAAACACTCCTGAACTCGAACCACTAACCGAACTCTAAATTATATATCCGTAAAAGATTCGAAAGAATTTGTTTAATTTAGTGAGTATCGTATTCAACCCCCCTTCTACGATACTTTCGGGACCTAACAACCCCTTTTAAAAAGACTGCTACAGAGAAGGGTATTCCACATGTTATTAAAGACACTAAGAAACCTCTTTTCATAACTCCTATTGCAGAACCAGTTCTTGATAGTTGTGTAATAATGGATTATGAAATTAAACTTGAAAACCTTAAAGAGAAAGAGAAAGAGAAACTACAGGAAAAACATATTAGGGACATAAAAGGAATAAATGTCCAGAAAGCTAAATATGTACCTAAATGACCAATAGAAAATATGAACACTGCTAGTTCATCCACTTCTGGTTTAGGTGCTAATGAGTTGGAAAAAAATCATAACAGACCTAATAAGTTTGTTAATAGTAGTAAATAGTAATAACAGATTCCATGCTACTGAGAACTTTAAAAATGTTAATAAAGTTGAGGTAGAAACTGTTAAGACTCCTGCTATTATAAATAACATTCCTATTATTGATGCTTTCTATAGACCTTATGGAATATTAAATTGTATGTTATGTGCTTTTAATGCTATGACTGCTTATTTTAAACGCATGTTTGCTAAGAAAGATAACATGACACCTAGACAACACATCAATAGTAAATTCGTAAAATCCAAGACTGCGACTCCTTCACCTGAGAAGAAGGAATTATATATTCCAAAGTCTAAATAGGAAGTTGTTAAGACTGTTTATAGGAAGGTAGGAACAGTCAAGGAGGATAATGTTGTTATTCAAAAAGGATCTGTTGTCAAAGCTGACAAAGGTCAATTATTTAAGTATGCTGGGCCCAATCAATTTTGGGCTCCGAAGACGAATTAATCCGTTTGATATTTGCAGGGAGTTAAATAGGTAAACCGGGTTGTATGGATCCTAGACAGCGGATCTTCAAGGCATATGACCGGATATAGAGCCCTGCTATCAGACGTGGTTGAAAGAGCTGGCCCAATCGTCATCTTTGGAGATAACAGCAAAGGAATGACTACGGGATATGACAAGTTAAATACTGGAAATGTTATCATTGAAAACGTCTCTTTAGTGGAAGGACTTAAGCACAATCTACTCAGCGTCAGTCAATTCTGCGATAAAGGATACAGAGTAAACTTTATCAAGGAGAAGTGTTTAATAGCTCATTCTAAAGATGATAGACTAGCCTTACGTGGAGTAAGGAAAGGAAACTTGTACGTAGCCGATCTCAATTCAGGAACTGAAGATGAAGCTAACTGATTTTATTCAAAAGCTTCATCAGAAGAAAGCTGGCTATGGCACAAGAAACTCTCACATCTGAACTTCAAAACAATGAACTCCTTAGTCAAGAGGGATTTGGTGAGAGGACTGACTCCGATGGAATTTACACAAGAAGGATTGTGTGAGGCATGTCAGAAAGGGAAGTCAAAGAAACCAAGTCACAGAGGCACAAACACAACAAACATCACTGAACCACTTCAACTCCTACACATGGATTTATTTGGTCCAGTAAATATTATGTCTATATCAAGGAAGAAATATGCCTTAGTGATTATAGATGACTTCACAAAGTACACGTGGGTTTTATTCTTGAATTCTAAGGATGAAACTCTACAATTGGTGATTGATCATGTAAAGTTGATTGAGTTAGATTCAAAGCTGCTTGTCCGGGCAATCAGATCAGATAATGGAACAGAATTAAAAAATGAAATTCTGAATAGCTTTTGCTCAGACAAGGGGATAACAAGACAATATTCAGCACCAAGAACTCTGCTACAGAATGGAGTTATAAAAAGGAAAAATAGAACCCTGATTAAAGTTGCAAGAACTATGCTAAGTGAATCAAGGTTACCTATCTACTTCTGGGTTGAAGCAATGAACACAACATGTTATACCCAGAATCAAACTCTGATCAACAAAGATCATATGAACACTCCTTATGAATTAATGGCTGGCAAGAAACCTACTCTAAAATTCTTTCATGTATTTGGAGCCAAGTTTTATATGGTGAAGGATGGAGATGAACATCATGGCAAGTTTGAGGCCAAATCACATGAAGCTATTTTTGTCAGTTATTCAAGAAGAGCATATAGGGTGTACATAATTGATCAACACCAAGTAAAAGAAAGTGTCAATGTTACATTTGATGACACTAAACTCCCAAGTATCCAAACTGAAGATTCTTCTGAGTCATTAAAATTTGATAATTATCCAGACTCACATTCTGATAACAAAGAAGAACCTGAGGTTGCAATAGGAAATGATGATGACAACAATGATGGTAATGATCCAGGTAATAGACGTGGAAACAATGGTAACACTGGAAATACTACTAATACCAGTGGTGGATCAACAAGCCATCCTAACAGCAACTCAAGGGGAGATGAAGGATCAACTGGCAGAACACAACATCACATTGAATTTCAAGGAGAATCATCAAGATCAAACCTACCAAGAGAAAGGATATAGAGCAGAGATCATCCTTTTGAATTGATCATAGGTGATCCAGATGTTGGAGTTAGAACTAGAAGTACAACTTCAAATGAATGTTTATTTTCAATTTTCTATCTCAAGAAGAACCAAAAAATATTGAAGATGCACTAATTGATCCAGATTGGGTTCTTGCCATGCAAGAAGAGCTCAATCAGTTCAAAAGACAAGAAGTCTAGACACTGTTACCCAGGCCTAAAGATAGATCTGTTATTGGCACGAAATGGGTATACAGGAACAAGTTAGACGGTGATGGCATTGTTACAAAGAACAAAGCCAGACTGGTGGCAATGGGTTACTCCCAGGAAGAGGGAATTAATTATTACGAGACCTACGCACCAGTTGCAAGACTTGAAGCCACCAGGATATTTCTGGCATTCGCAGCACAATTTAATTTAAAAGTCTATCAAATGGATGTGAAGAGTGCATTTCTGAATGGAGAGTTAGAAGAGGAAGTATATGTGGAACAGCCCCCTGACTTTGAAAATCCAGAGTTTGCTGACTTTGTATATTTTCTATTCAAAGCTCTCTATGGACTCAAGCAAGCACCGAGGACATTGTATGACACTCTCTCTGAGTTTTTACTTGAAAATGGTTTCATTAGAGGTGTCATAGATAAAACTCTCTTTTACAAATTGCATGAAAAAGATATGATATGTCCAAGTTTATGTTGACGATATTATATTTGGAACTACTAACGAAAACTTGTGCAAAAGATTTGCTAAGTTAATGCAGAGCAGGTATGAAATGAGCATGATGGGTGAGCTGTCATTCTTCCTTGGATTGCAAGTAAAGCAAAAGGAAGATGGGATTTTTATTTGCCAATCAAAGTACGTAAGGGATCTTCTAAGGACATACAATCTAGAAGATTCTTCACCGGCAAAACTCCCTATGCCAACAACCACTAAGCTTGACAAGGATGAAGCTGGTAAGAAAGTTGACATCACAAGCTACAGAGGTATGATAGGCTCATTATTATATCTAACTGCTATTAGACTCGATATAATGTTTGCAACATGCTTATGTGCAAGGTTTCAATCTGATCCTAGGGAATCTCATCTAATAGTCGTTAAACGAATTTTTAAATATCTGAAAGGTACACCAAATCTTGGAATTTAGTACCCTAAAGATACAGGTTTTGATCTAATAGGCTATACAGATTCAGATTATGCAGGATGCAGAATGGACAGAAAAAGTACTTCTGGAAGCTGTTAGTTTCTAGGACGACGGTTGATCTCCTGGTACAGCAAGAAACAACACTCAGTATCTACCTCGACAGCCGAAGAAGAATATATTGTGGCAGGTAGCTGTTGTGCACAGATCTTGTGGATAAGAAATCAGCTTAATGACTATGGACTTGCATTGAAAAAAATTCCAATTTTCTGCGACAACACAAGTGCTATAGCTATTTCCAACAATCATGTACAACATTCACGAACCAAGCACATTGACATAAGGTATCACTTTATCCGAGAGCATGTCATGAACGGAACTGTGGTGTTACATTTTGTACCCACAGAAGATCAAATAGCCGACATTTTCACGAAACCATTTAATGAATCCACTTTGTCTAAGTTGGTTAGTGAACTAGGGATGTTAAATAATGGCTAATTTTTTGGTTGCTAGGAGTTAATTTAAGCTCATGAATATTAAATGTTAATATTTAAAGAATTTATGAGACTTGATTAATAAAATCCTAGGGCTTATGAATTTTTGGAAAATTATCTTAAGATTAAATTAATATTCTTAATAGATAATTATTTCAATTATAGCATAAGTACTTATGTTTAATTTAAGCATTTTTAAGCGTTAATGTAATATATATTTTTGCTAATTATTATTGTACAGTAATATAAATGATTATGTTATTAATTAATTAATTAATTTACTCATTAAATTAATTCAAGAATAAGTTAATTCCTAAATTAATTAGAATAGTTAATAATATAAATATTTATTATATGTCTTTAATAATTTAGTATGTAAATTATTGTATTATTCTTCTAATTATTAATACTTGTTAATATTTATTTTATTGTATTATATATTATTATTCAATAATATTACAGCATGACTTTTAGTTGAAAACTCGGAATGACTTTTCCTTATAAAGAAATTCGGCATGACTTTTTATTTTTAATAAAATGTCATACCGAGTATTAATATAAAGAAGTCATACTGAACATCTGTTGTTTTTATTGGTTGTTATAAAAGTATATAAAACTCGGTATGACTTTTGAAAAGTCATACCGAGAACTGCTGTTATTTTTATTTTTAGTTTTAGTTAAATGGTAAATAAAACTCGGTATGACTTTCGAAAAGTCATACCAAGTATTATAAATGTTAAATAATATGTTTTATTGTATTTTATTTTACATATTTTTCGGTATGACTTTTTAAAAGTCATACCGAGTCTTTTAATCTAAAAGTCATACCAGGTTAATTCAAAATTAAAAAAAAAAGTAATACTGAGTTATATATATACACACACGTTGTTATACACATACATGAACAGTTTTTTCAATAGGACTTTTTAAAAATCAATCGATTTTCATCCTTTACAACTACAATCAGTTGCTATTCCTTGTTTACAAGCATCATTGCTTGCTGGTGTGTTAAAATCGATCAAAATCAAGCAAAACTCTACTCGATTTTTGTTAAAAACGAACTGTTTGTTCTTGTTCTTGGACAAAATCGAATCTAAGTGCGATTTTACTGCTTAGAGGACTGTTGTGTAGTAATTTGACTGGTTAAAATCGACTTGGAGGATTAATAGCAGTTAGGGTTTTTAATTTATCAGTGTAATTTTCGACTTTTGGACTTGTAATTAATATTTTACTGTATTATTGCACTTTGTAATTTAATAATTGTAATAGTTGTAATTAAAATGGCTGAAAATTGCGAAATCGTGAAGACAAATTTTGTAGGATTTTTTAATCCAGTGAACTGCTCAGTTGAGAGGTTTAGGTCGTGGATCATATTTTTGAACGAGCATTCACTAGTAAGGACTGCAATAACATTGGACGCCCCTCTACAAATTAATGCTTTAAGGGCCCTGTACTCTACAGCTAGGAATAGATCAATTGCAGCGAGAGTACAATTTTCCTTCACCATTAGAGAACATGAGTACATGGTGACTAAAAATGATGTGAACAGGATCTTAGGGTTTCCAACTGATGATTTCGTTGACCTACCAACTGTTCCAGAGATCCTTGAATTCTTCTATGCAATTCAGTATCAGGATGACATTAATCTGGTGAAGTTGACTAAAGCCAAGTTGGTTAGCGAGTGGGACTATTTCTTTGATACACTAGCCAAAGTGTTTTCCCTCACAACAAAGAGCAACTTCAATAATATCTCTTCTCTTCTCCAAAATATTGGGTATTCAGTGGCCCATAACAGACAAATAAATTTCGGGAAGCTGATATTGAAGGAAATAATAAAGAAAATGGGAACGCCTGAGAGCAAAGAACAGTATGTAACATGCTACTACCCAAGATTTCTGATGCTTTTCATGAATGATTTACTTACATATGAGGATAAAGCATTGTTCCAAGACAGTCCTGTAGAAGAGTCTTCAACTTCACAAAGGAACTTATTCACTAGGCTAAGAAACAAACTCAAGTATCCAACTGTGCCAATATTAAGAACAGCATACATGGGTGAGATCATGGATAGAATTATAAATCCTACACAGGCTCAACCGCATCAGCAAGAGCTAGAGCAAATCCCAGATCCAGTACCAATGAAAGTTGAAACCTCTGCACAGCTTCTACATGAAGCTGCTCAACATGCAGAACTTGAGACAGAGGTACAACACGTAATAACTCACACCTTAGCTTCCAATTTCCTACTTATAAATATAAATAATATAACTATAGATTTATCTGTGACGAACTATGATTGTGGTCTTACACTTCAAGACTTCGGCTATGAACCTGACAACACACAGGTTCAATCCCCAACTAAGATAGAACCTCAAACAGTTTCTCCTTCTCCAACTTCTTTAAGTCATATAAGAAAGAGAAACAAACCTGTCAGAAATGTTAGAGGTAGAGGTATCACGGCGAGTCAACCCGTAGCTCTGTCTCCTCCTACAAAAAGATTGAGAATAAATGAACTTGAGACAATTGCAGACCCGTCCTTATCCTCTCAGTGGGATATGGATTTTCAAATGGCAATTCAACAGTCTCTGGACTCACTCGATCAACCGGGTGATTCTATTGAAATTCGTCGTCCAGCCGCGGCATCCGGTGACGAGTCACGCACCCTGCTAGCGCTCACACTAGCAGGACCTCCACTCGCAGAAACACAATCAGATGAGGGCACATCAAATGAAGAAAATGTTTTTGAATCAAACTGGTCAGATGCCACTTTTATTGTGGACCAAGACATTTTCAATGCAGTGCAGCATCAGCTACCTTTACAGGTAGTAAGGGGCACCACAGACTCTTACGAGCCACTAATTACATTGTCTAAGGTGGTGATCCCGCTGGAACTAATTCCTCCAGTTCCTTACGAGGAAGTTCTCTTATCCACTGGTGGATTTGAGAGGCAACCACTCTTTAGAGGGAGTTGGGACTCCATTCATGGAGTAGCTACGTCAGTAACGGAGCCACTTAAAGTTAAACTTATTGAGGACGCGCCTTCACCGGCATCAGAAGAGCATTACGACTCTTCAAAAGCTATTATAGTATATACAGGTACAGCATCAAAATCTGGAAAGGAGCTAAACACGAGTGACGTGAGGCAAATACCGAGCGAAACACATGCACATAGTTTAAGTGATTCAAATAAGAGTGGAAGCGAGGTGAGTGCACAGACACATAGTGAACTACTGTAAAAAATGGAAGCTCTCTAGAAAGAAATGCAGGTTGTCCAAGCTGAGTTGGTAAAGGTTAAAGCACAAGCAGAAGACAAGTCTACATCTGCCTCTGTAACACAACAGCTGACAATCGTGTGAAAAGATGTTGATGATGTCAAAACCTCCATACTTCTGAAAACTCAAGATATCCAAAATGTACAGAGTCTCATTGCTGAGGATATGAAAGAAGTAAGCTCTTTACATGATAGAATTGATGAGGTTGAGAAAAGCTTGACTCTGTGTAATATTCCCAATTCCCAGGTACTTTTGAAATCTTGTTAATAATAGTTTGTAAGGGATGATAATCATGGAATAAGGTTTTGATGGGCAATCAAATTATTAGAATTGCCGGAACGAGTTAAAGATTAAAAATTGTCGTAGCGAATCGTTACGAAACCGAAAAAAATCAAATGATTTTCCTTGATTTATTAAAGAGCCGATTTTTATTAATTTATGGATTAATAAAAATACAAATACTTGCACTTGATTAAAATTATAAGAAATGCTAGTAGAATTATACAAGGTAAAAGGGCTAGAAGACTTGACCAAACATTGACTTGACCTTTGGAGGAGTATTAAGCCAAGAGCCAAGTAATTAGCATAACAAAAGAAAAAAAAAATACAAAGCTAGCATCTTGAAGAAGGAGCATTCGGCCAACAAGAGAAAAAAAAGGGGAGAAAAATCCAAAGCTCAACCAATCCTAGCTTGATCATCTTGTAAATTAGCTTAAAAGAAAGGTAGTCACTTTGTTTATAACATACTACAATCTTGTGCTTAGTTATCAAGTAGAACTCTTGATTTTTATGATTTCCCAAGAACATGAATAGTAGATTGAGTTGTGTTTTAGTGTCCAGTCTTGCATATTATGCATGCTAGAGCTTGGGTGTTAATTGTTTAAGCTTGTACAAGTTATGGGTAGTTAAACACTAGCTTGTAAGAACATGGAATTTTGTTGGCTGATTTCTATGAATTATTGGTAATGTTTGGAGTGTTATTAAATTGTGTTTGGGCATGAGATGTCTTGAGTACATTCCCAAGTAGTAGTGTAAAATGTTGGGAAGTTGTTTGGGTTGAATTTGATAAGGTTAAAATGAGGCAAACGATGAACGTACAAAGGAGACCCTGTCCATTTTTGTTTCTGCCCCCAACTGGTCCTAACACCCGAAGGGGCTACCCTGCCTTTCTTGATGACTTCTTTATATTGTTAGATAGATAATGGTCTCTAGATCGTTTGTGCGCTAATTTTGCGTCAAACGGAGTTATGAGCTAAAAGTTATGGCCAAAACAGTAAGGGAGGGCAGGAAACTCAGCAACTCTGTTTTCACCTAACTTGGAGGATGTGATCATACTAGTTAGGCTAGTCCATAAAATCTGAAACTTTTATATAAAATATTAGGAACATCTGGGAAGACTTGGGAAAAGGTTTCGGATTAAAAGGAGAAAAATCCGATTTATGAAAATTGTTGGAAGCAAGTAGATGCAAGTAGGAAGCCTTGTGAAAACTGTTTGTCTTGACCTTAACTAAATTATGTCATAAGTAAGGATTCGAGGCTAGATTAATAAGTGAGCCTTTAACGAAATGTGTTAGATCTATATGAGTTCATAACTTACTCAAGAACCGGGCTAAAACTCGTTAGCAAGATAAGTTATTATGCATGCATGAGTAGATGGGGGTGTTTGGGGTAACTTAAATTTAAAATAAGCAACTTATTTTAATTTTTTTTTTTACATATTTTCAAAAAAAAAAATTAGATAAATATTCATTTTAGAATTTTAAAACCAAATATGATTTTCAAAAATGAAAATAAGTTACTTATTTTCAGAAAAAGTACATACATACTAATTTTTTCTGGAAATAAGCACTTATTTCCAGAAAATAATGGGGACCAAACACCCCCGATATAAGTAGAGTTAAAAGCTCTTGTAACTAATTAGGAACCGCGTTTTCTTTCTTATAGAGACTCGCACCAGGGAGGGATTAGACGGCTACCACCCCAACAGCAAAGGCAAGTTCTTAAAACTCTTGACCGTATAACAAGTTTATTGGTTATAAGTCTGTGGTGCTTGGAATTCTATTCAATCTGAACTATATCGTTGTTGATTTGTTTGTTCACGACTCTGAACTTCTCGAAAAGTTAGAGGACGCATCCTAACAGTTTCACATAACTGAATCCAGTATCAAGTACATCTTTTTGGTGCTCGATAATCGACCGGGAGTAATCTATTACTTCTCCATTATTAGTCGATATTATTCAGGGATTCTCCCTGAAATATATGTTTTGGGTTACTAATTAGTATGGGTTAGGGATTAATTAATTTTGATTAATATCCCTTCAATATTTTAAATAATATTTAGTTTTATTAAATATTATTTAAAGAGTATATATGGTATTTAAATATTGATTAAATACTTTCCATTCATTTTGATTTATTTAAATATTATTTAATATTGATTAAATATTATTTAAAATATGTTGAATCATTTAAGATTATTTAAATATTAAATAATCTTGATTATATTCGAATTAAATATTTTAATTCTTTCCAATCATTTTAATATTTTTCGAGGACTATTCTAGGGCTCATAATTATTAAACAAATATTTATGTGTTCTTTAAAAATATTCTGGAGTTATCTAAAATTTATTAAATATTATTTTCATTAAATAATAAATACTGAGCTGTGACTCGAATATTCTGTAATTATTTTTGAGTCGATAACTCCATATTAGGGAAGGAATATTCCGCTTTGACATTCTTTCCATTTAAAATGGTGCCTTTGGGGACCATTATCTTACCCAAAAATTTAATATTTTCGTGGGGTTTATTTTACTTCGTATTAGCGACTCCCCGGTCGTGTTCTTGAGTCTTTTTTATTCAATTATTTCTAAATTATTCATTCGTTGACTGAGAGTCAACCTACATATATACGAGATTACTCCCACCTCGTTTCGGGAGCCAATCTATTATCTGATGTTGAAATCTTACCAAGATTTGTTGTTGTTCTGGAAGGTTGGATTAAATTCCCTTCCATACCTTTTGATTTGAATAAATCCTAGAGAGGATTGTTGCTATTCTGGAAGGTTGTATTAAATTTCCTTCTAGACTTGTTGATTGTATTCAAAGGGGGCTGGAGATATAAAGTGTAAGAGGCTTATGTGTGGCACAGTCCATCTAGCGTAAGAGGCCGAGTGACGCACGGTCCAACATTTAAAGGCCCATGTGTTGCCTAGGGTGATGACCGGATGGAGGATCATCCTTCTGCTAGTAGAAAAGGTTACTTAACTATTGTACTATACGACTGATCATCGTGTACAATAGGCGTGGTGGATGCTCCAGTATCTTCCTTTTCTTCCAGTTGGAATTTGACGTTGCACTGTAACGAAAGCCCAGGTGTTAGTTACCGATAGTGTTAACGAGTAATATAGCAACCTATTATTCTTTTGTCCAGTATCTAGAACTGTTCACCATTCAAATACAGGTTGCATTTTTTATTACACTGATACACACATTGTTGTTGTTTCTTTATTATGCCATGTGATTGATTATATACTTGCTGAGCATTGTAGCTCATTCTTGCTTCTTGTTACCTTTCCAACACCACAGCTGCAGATCATGTTCCGCGCGGTACGCCGGACCTTGAGAAAAAGCGTGAGAAGGGCAAGGACCTCATATGACCGACCTCTTGGCTCAATTCCCGAGGTAGAGAAAATGAGCAAGATAGGGTTGCAGCTTTTGCTAGTTAGATTTATCTACAAGTACTGTTTATGTAAATACATGTAACTTAATACGACTCAATCTAACTTTTGGGCTGCTATTATAGTTTCTTGCAGGAGCTATAATTAGTAGCACGAACTCAATATTTTGATAACCAGTAATGTAATGATGAAGATCTAAATATGTATATTAATGTAATTTCGTTTCTTGAGACTATGACTCGTGTGTGTGTTAAAGTGTGTGGGGGTCATTAGCATATTATTTACCTTAAGGTTGTTAAATGTTATTATGTTATCAATGAATTACAAGTGCATGAATACTGGAAATTGGACCGTGAAAACCTGGATCTTGGACCCCGGGTCTGGGGGTGTCACCGAGATGGTATCAGAGCCCTAAGTTATAGTACTCAGAAACGATAGGCGTGTCAGTAATAAAAGCAATTAAAATCAAAGACTAAAAACTTTAAGAAGAGTAAAACCCAAAAAGGGAAGTTATTCACGCTATGATAGTGACTAGTTATTGTTGTATTGTAGATACCCGACGATGAGGCTTATGAGGCCCAGCACGATAGAGCACTGCTAGGAGAGGATGACGATCCCGAGGAGGATCCGATAGAGACTTGAAAGGCATATGTCAAGGCCTATTTGTAATTAGTAGATGACAACTCAACTCATGTAAGAAATTAAAGTAAGTAATAAATTCTGAGGATGGAATCAAATCGAAGAATGTCAACTAGACACAAAGAATCAACTTGTCAGAAGAATTATAATGAAGTTGCTACTCTACACCGGAAGAAGTTCATTTATATGTTCAAGCGTCGGAGAAAAATAGAGAAGCAGTTGTTCAGAAGATTCAGAAGATTCTAAGTGGCTACTACAGAAGATTCCAGAAGAAGAATGAAGACAGTGAAGTAGAAGAAGAACAGAAGACCACAGCTTAATGTTAAAGATGAAGAATATTTATTATAGTATGACATAAATGAACCAGACAGTACATTTGTGTGTCAACTAAAATAATAAATATTCATCATCTAGCTCAAGTGGTTTTATGACAAAAGACACAACGAAGACTGGAAGACTTCAAGACTGATAGCACGGTAATACAAGACGAAATAGTATTTTAATTCTACTATCAAATGTTAATTGATTATTTAATTTATCTAATTAAATTAATTCAAGTTGAATTTAATTTAATTTGTAAATTAACTAATTAATTTAAGTAGAATTAATTTATTATAAAAGATATGACTTAATATGACTTTTAATATAATTCAAATGACTAATAAATAAGTCATACCGACTGTTTATTAATAAGTCATACCGAATTATATTAATAAAAGTCATACCGACTGAATAAAGAGAAAGTCATACCGAGCTTATTCCAAAAGTCATACCGAGCTTATTCCAAAAGTCATACCGAGCAAAATGAAGAAAAGGTCATGCTGGAGTTGAAGTTTAAAAGGTCATACTGATTTTATTTAATTAAAAAGTCATACCGATTTTTTTTAATTAATTAAAATAAGTCATACCGAGCTTCTGCCGACCTAAAGTCATACCAGAATAAGTCATACCGAATTTCTGTTGATCAAAAGGTCATACCGAGTGATTTTTTATTATATTAAAAAGTCATACCGACTTTTTAATTAATAAAATAAGTCATATCGACCATTCAGAAGTCATACCCAGTTTTTAAATGTCATACAAGGGTTAAATAAGTCATACAGACTTATTTTCATGAAATTAAGTCATACGGAAAAAGGTCATACCAGCCTTTTTCAAATCTCTATAAATATGAGATCAGCCTTCACTTTTTCAGTTGTTCAACTTATCAAGAGTTAGAAAAATCAGATCAAATTCAGTAATTTATCTGCATTGTAATATTCACAGATTTCTGTGCTGAGTTTGGAATATAATTGTTAAACACGAACAGTTCATGTCAAATTTGTTCTATAACTTTTATCAATTATATAACAGCTTTCTAATAATTAATTTTATAATACTTTTCAAGTTAAAATTATATCTTCTACTTGAACAGTATTTCATTTCAATTAATATTTCGTGTGAATTTAAAATAATATTTTTAAATCCAATATTCCGCGATAATTAATAGATATTGTATTCAACCCCCCTTCTACAATATCATGGACCAACAATTGGCATCAGAGCTGGTTGATATTTTTCACATCAGATCCAAATCAAATTCCGCGAACTCATACAGATCTCAAAAATTATTTTAAATTCGAAATAATTTTTTATTCGAAATAATTTTTTTTTCGAAAATTTATTTTTGATCAAAAATTATTTTAAGTCAAAAATTAAAATATTTTTTGAAACAATTAATTTTTAATCTTATTTAAAGATGAGTACTCAAAGAGTTAGTAGCATTAAAATTCCACAATTTGATAAAGACAATTATAATCTGTGGAAGAGAAAGATGACCTTGTTTCTTCGAGCTGCAAATCCCAAGTACAAGGATATTTTAAAAACTGGTGTTGTTGTTCCAATAAATATCTTTCCTGAGCATATGGAAGATGGTGTACTCATTCCGCACAGACAATTTGAAAAAGATATTTCTGAGTACACTGAGACAGAAAAGGAACTGGATACATTGGACACCAGTCTGCAGTTAATTTTAGTGGAATCTCTTGATCCCGGAATGTACAATCATGTTGTTAATTGTAAAAATGCTAAACACATCTGGGAAACGATAGAGATACTAAATGAAGGAACAGAAGAAGTAAGAGAGAACAGATTGGAAATCTTAACGTCTCAATATGAGCATTTTAGATCAAATCCTGGAGAAGGTATCTCTGAAGTTTTTGAGAGATACAACAAGCTGATAAATGATCTAAATCTCAATGGCAAACAATATACGAAGAAGGAGATCAATAGGAAGTTTTTGCTGACAATGCCAGTACACCTAGAGCATAGGATAATAGCCATCAGAGAGTCAAGGGACATGAATGAAATTTCTTTGGAAAGACTTTATGGCATTCTGAAGACCTATGAGCTAGAGCAGATTCAACAGAATGAAATATATGGTACAGGCAAGGTGGTCAGCAAGTCTACAGCTCTTGTAGCAGAAGAACCAGAGTACAGAAAAGCTAAGACTGAATCTTCTTCAGTCAACCTCATTGATCAGGGTATTGTTGCAGAAGTTGGTGCAACTTTAGTGAATTCAACTGGTGAATTCTACTCAATGGAAGAACTCGATCAACTTGAGGATGAATCTCTGGCTCTGATTGCTAGAAAATTTGGAAATACAAGATTCAGGAGGAACCCTAGTTTCAAATTCAAGCCTATGGCAAACAGATTTCAGACAGGTGGTTCTTCTAGCTCATCCAACACAAAAGGTGGATACAAGACAGGGATGGTAGACAGAAGCAAGATCCGTTGCTTCAACTACAATGAAATGGGACACTTTGCTACTGATTGTAGAAAGCCCAAGCAGGAAAGAAAGAAGGATTCATATGACGAGCTCAAACAGAAATATGACGCTCTACTGAAGAAGCATCAGGGAAAATCATACTTAGCAGCAGGAAAAAACTGGGATGATTCCGACAATGATGAAGAAGATCAAATGGGAAATCTTGCTCTAATGGCCTCTTCTTCTGAAGGATCACAATCTCCACCTCGACAAGGAATTGAGGTAAACCCTAGCTGTCCTAAGATGTTTAAATTGATAGGTGAGAATTTAACTGATGCTAGAGATCGAATAAAAGTCTTAATTCTCGAAAACAAAGTTTTATCAGAGGAGAATTATGAATTGAAAAAGCTGAAACTTATTAATGTTAAATTAACTGAAGATGTTGCATTTCAAGTTAATAGAGTCAACTGCTATGTTGAAATTGAAGCTTTTTTGAAGGATAAAATTGAAAAAGAAAAGGTCAGGTGTCAAGCCTATAGAACTGCTTCATTTGTTATGAAAGATCTAGTTGACCAACAAGAGATCAATCAGAAAGTTGGAATAGGTTTTGAATATAATGAATCAGTAGGAAAGCTTAGTAACATCACCCCTTTTAAAAAGACTGCTATAGAGAGGGGTATTCCACATGTTATTAAGGACACCAAGAAGCCTCTTTTCATAACTCCTATTGCAGAACCAGTTCTTGATAGTTGTGTAATAGTGGATTATGAAATTAAATGTGAAGACCTTAAAGAGAAAAAGAAAGAACAGGAGGAACTTGTTAGGGACATAAAAGGAATAAATGTCCAGAAAGCTAAATATGTACCTAAAAGACCAATAGAAAATGTGAACACTGCTAGTTCATCCACTCCTGGTTTAGGTGCTAAGAACTTAAAGAATGATTTGAACATACCTAACAATAAGTTTGTTAGAAGTAGGGATAGTAACAACAGATGCCATTCTACTGAAAACTTTAAATCTGCTGCAAAAGTTAAAGTAGAAATTGTTAAAACTCCTACTGCTGTGAATAACATGCCTGCTATTGATGTATGCCATAAACCTTGTGGTATGATAAATTGTATGTTATGTGCTTTTAATGCTATGACTGCTTATTTCAAACGCATGACTGCTAATAAAAAGAACATGACACCGAGACAATACATCAATAATAAATTTGCTAAATCCAAGACTGCTATTCCTTCACCTGTCAAGAAGGAAAAATATATTCCTAAGTCTAAACAAAAAACTGTTAAGACTATTTATAGGAAAGTAAGTACAGTCAAGGAGGATGCGGCTGTTGTTCGAAAAGGATCTGTTGTCAAAGCTGACAAAGGTCAATTCTTTAAGTATACCGAGCCCAATCAATTTTGGGCTCCGAAGATAATCTAATCCGTTTGATATGTGCAGGGAGTTAAACAGGAAAACCGGGTTGTTTGGATCCTAGACAGCGGATCGTCAAGGCATATGACCGGAGATAGAGCCCTGCTATCAGACGTGGTTGAGAGAGCTGGCCCAATCGTCACCTTTGGAGATGTCACCGGGTTGTAGGATGTGGTCAAGGAATGACTACGGGATATGGCAAGTTAAATACTGGAAATGTTATCATTGAAAACGTCTCTTTGGTGGAAGGACTTAAGCACAATCTACTCAGCGTCAGTCAATTCTGTGATAGAGGTTACAAAGTAAACTTTATCAAGGAGAAGTGCTTAATAGCTCATTCTAAAGAAGACAGACTAGCCTTGCGTGGAGTAAGGAAAGGAAACTTGTACGTAGCTGATTTCAACTCGGGAACTGAAGCTGAAGCAAACTGTTTTTGTTCAAAAGCTTCATCAGAAGAAAGTTGGCTATGGCACAAGAAACTCTCACACCTGAATTTCAAAACAATGAACTCTCTAGTCAAGAGGGATTTGGTGAGAGGACTGCCTCCGATGGAATTTACACAAGAAGGATTGTGTGAGGCATGTCAGAAAGGGAAGTCAAAAAGAGCAACTCACAAAGGCACAGACACTACAAATATTACTGAACCACTACAACTGCTTCATATGGATTTATTTGGTCCAGTCAATATTATGTCTATGACAAGGAAGAAATATGCCTTAGTGATTGTAGATGACTTCACAAAGTACACGTGGGTTTTATTCTTGAACTCTAAGGATGAAACTCCACAGTTGGTGATTGATCACGTAAAATTGATTGAGTTAGATTCAAAGCTACCTGTCCGGGCAATCAGATCAGATAATGGAACAGAATTCAAGAATGAAATTCTGAATAGCTTCTGCTCAGACAAAGGGATAACAAGACAATTCTCAGCGCCAAGAACTCCGCAACAGAACGGAGTAGTAGAAAGGAAGAATCGAACCTTGATTGAAGCTGCAAGAAGAATGTTAAGTGAATCAAGGTTGCCTATCTACTTCTGGGCTGAAGCAGTGAACACAGCTTGTTATACCCAGAATCGAACCTTAATCAACAAGGATCATATGAAGACACCCTACGAATTAATGGCTGGCAAGAAACCAACACTCAAATACTTTCATGTATTTGGAGCCAAATGTTTTGTGCTAAAAGATGGAGATGAACATCGTGGCAAATTCGAGGCCAAGGCACATGAAGCAATTTTTGTCGGCTACTCAAAAAGAGCATATAGGGTGTACATAATTGATCAGCACCAAGTAAAAGAAAGTGTCAACGTATCATTTGACGACACTAAACTCCCGAGCATCCAAACTGAAGATCCTTCTGAGTCATTAAAATTTGACAATCATCCAGACTCAGATTCGGATAATGAAGAAGAGCCTGAGGTTGCAACAGGAAATGATGATGACAACAATGATGGTAATGATCCAGGTAATAGTAGTGGAAACAATGGAAACACTGGAGATACTACTAATACCAGTGGTGGATCAACAAGTCATCCAGGCAGCAACTCAGGGGGAGATAAAGGATCAACTGGCACAACACAACATCACAATGAATATAGAGGCGAATCATCAAGATCAAATCTACCAAGGGAAAGGAAATGGAGCAAAGATCATCCCTTTGAATTGATCATAGGTGATCCAGATGTTGGTGTTAGAACCAGAAGTGCAACTTCAAATGAATGTTTATTTTCGGTTTTTCTATCTCAAGAAGAGCCAAAGAAAATTGAAGATGCTCTAACTGATCCAGATTGGGTTCTTGCCATGCAAGAAGAACTCAATCAGTTCGAAAGGCAAGAAGTATGGACACTGGTACCCAGGCCTAAAGATAGATTTGTTATTGGCACGAAATGGGTATACAGGAACAAGTTATACGGTGATGGCATTGTTACAAGGAACAAGGCCAGACTGGTGGCAAAGGGTTACTCCCAGGAAGAGGGAATTGATTATGATGAGACCTACGCACCAGTTGCAAGACTTGAAGCCATCAGAATATTTCTGGCATTCGCAGCACATTCCAATTTTAAAGTCTATCAAATGGATGTGAAGAGTGCATTTCTGAATGGAAAGATAGAAGAGGAAGTATATGTGGAACAGCCCCCTGGCTTTGAAAATCCAGAGTTTGCTGATTTTGTATACTTCTTATTCAAAGCCCTCTATGGACTCAAGCAAGCACCGAGGACATGGTATGACACTCTCTCTTAATTTTTACTTGAAAACGGTTTTACAAGAGGTGTCATAGATAAAACTCTCTTTTACAAATTACATGATAAATTTATGATATTTGTCCAAGTTTATGTTGACGATATTATATTTGGTTCTACTAATGAAAACTTGTGCAAGAGATTTGCTAAGTTAATGCAGAGTAGGTATGAAATGAGCATGATGGGTGAGCTGTCATTCTTCCTTGGATTGCAAGTTAAGCAAAAGGAAGATGGGATTTTTATTTGCCAAACAAAGTACGTAAGGGATCTTCTAAGGAAATACAATCTAGAAGATTCTACACCGGCAAAAACCCCTATGCCAACAGCCACCAAGCTTAACAAAGATGAAACTGGTAAGAAAGTTGACATCACAAGCTATAGAGGTATGATAGGCTCATTATTATATCTAACTGCTAGTAGACCCGATATAATGTTTGCAACATGCTTATGTGCAAGGTTTCAAACTGACCCTAGAGAATCTCATCTTATAGCTGTTAAAAGAATTTTTAGATATCTGAAGGGTACACCGAATCTTGGAATTTGGTACCCTAAAGGTACAGGTTTTGAACTAATAGGCTATACAGATTCAGATTATGCAGGATGCAGGATGGACAGGAAAAGTACATCTGGAAGTTGTCAGTTTCTAGGACAACGGTTGATTTTAGACTATAACGAGTTTGATGAGGAAGAATATGCGGAAGGAGAGTATGTGAGTTCTAGCGCCTCGGGTCATAGTCAAAATCAAAACCAGAATGAACCGGGGGGAAACGAGAGTCAGGGTCACCAAGGGGAAGACCGAAATATGGACCCCCTGAATGTGTTCGTGGATTTTCTCATGCAGCATGTTAATCCCAATCCAAATCAGCCGCCACCAGATCCCCGTAACACATTTGCCAATTCCTTCCGAGCTTTTAAGTCCTTGCGACCACCTGAGTTTCAAGGGACTGCAAACCCAGTAGAGGCTAGGGCCTGGTTAAAGGAAATGGAAAAGTCAATTGAGATACTACATATAGAGGAAGGACAAAAGACGGTCTTCGCCACTTATCTCCTAATGGGGGAGGCAAATATCTGGTAAGAAGCTAAGAAAAATCTGGAAGGAGAAGGGGTAGTAGCATAGGAAAGGTTCTCTCAGCTATTTTTAGAGAAGTATTTCCCCAAATTCATGGAAAACCAGATGGAGCTAAAATTTCTAGAGTTGAAGCAGAATAACCTAACCGTAGCCGAGTATGAAGCAAAGCTTACTGAACTGTCTAGGTTCGTGCCAGATTTTGTGAACATGGACGAGAAAAGGGCTAGGAGGTTTCAGCAGGGATTAAAACAGTGGATTCAGAATCATGTGGCAGTACTTGAGTTGACTGACTATGCCATGTTGGTGCAGAAAGCTTCGATTGTAGAGGCTGGGAGTGACCTGATCCAAAAGGAAAGAGATGGGAAGAAGAGGAAGGCAGAAAGCCAGCGAGGAGGTTCAGCAAGTGGGAACTTCCCGAGTAAATTTAATCGGGGACAAGGATCTCAGTTTCGGAGAAACGTCGGGTTTAAGAAAGCCGAAAGTGTGAGTGTTAACCAGGGCGGCAGGCAGTCAGGGGTGGTATACTCCAATCAATCACGACCCCCACTGCTAGATTGTAAGACATGTGGGAAAAGGCATGTAGGCTCGTGTAGCAAGTCAGGGGTTACCTGTTTCAAGTGTGGACGAGTGGGGCATTTCGCAAAGAACTGCCCTCAGAATAGCATGGTTTGTCACAACTGTGGACGGATAGGGCACGTGAAGAAGGACTGTCAATTTCCCGGACCAGCGGTAACAACTCAAAACGGGGCTGCTTCCAATAAGGCCCCTACTGCTAGGACTTTCAACATGACGGTGAGGGATGCCGTGAGGAACACGGATGTTATTGCAGGTACACTCTTATTTAATTCCGTCAATGCAAATGTTTTGTTTGACTCCGGAGCAACCAGGTCTTTTATATCTCGAGACTTTGTGCATAAATGGAACCTTGAGTCAAAACAGTTAAACGATCCCTTACGCGTAGAGATAGCTAATCAAGAAGTCATTCCTGTTAGTCACGTATGTAATAACTGTGAACTAGAAATCGAAGGGCAGCGATTCATCCTAGACTTGATTCTTTTTTCACTAGGAGAGTTTGATGTCATTTTGGGGATGGACTGGCTGACAAGTTGTGAAGCTAGTATTGATTGCAAGGGAAAGAAAGTGAGGATAAAGTTGCCCAACCAAGAAGAAGTGGTGTTTAAAGGGCAGAGGCAGATTAATAAATTCTTGACTAAGATGCAGGTCAAGAGGTTGTTACGCCAAGGGTGTGAAGCTTATTTAGCCTATGTAGTAGACACAGAGAAGAAAATAACTAGTATAAGTGACATAGCAGTCATCAATGAATTTGAGGATGTATTTCCCGATGACCTTCCAGGGTTGCCTCCCGACAGAGACATAGAGTTTGCCATCGAGTTAGCACCAGGGACGGTACCCGTGTCAAAGGCTCCTTACCGATTAGCCCCTGTAGAGATGAAAGAATTAGCCACCCAGCTACAAGAGCTATTGGAGAAAGGGATGATTCGACCAAGAGTGTCCCCATGGGGCGCACCAGTGTTGTTTGTCAAGAAGAAAGATGGAAGTATGAGATTATGTATAGACTATAGAGAACTCAACAAGCTAACCATCAAAAATAAGTACCCCTTGCCAAGAATAGATGATTTGTTTGATCAGTTAAATGATGCCGTTTACTTTTCAAAGATTGACCTGAGAACTGGGTATCACCAACTGAAGATTAAACGCGAAGATGTTCCAAAGATAGCATTTCGTACCCGCTATAGGCACTATGAGTTTTTGGTAATGTCCTTTGGATTAACCAACTCCCCCGCAGCCTTTATGGATTTGATGAACCGAGTTTTCATGAAGTATCTAGACAAGTTTGTGATAGTCTTCATAGACGATATATTGATCTACTCAAGGTCAAGGGAAGATCATGAAGAACATTTGAGAATAGTACTGGAAATATTGAGAAAGGAGAAGCTCTATGATAAATTTTCAAAATGTGAGTTTTGGTTGAAGGAAGTTCAATTTTTGGGACATGTGATAAGTAGTAAGGGCGTGCTAGTCGATCCTGCTAAGATTGAAGCTATTTCAAATTGGGAAAGGCCAACGACGCCAACTGAAGTAAGAAGTTTTGTGGGATTGGCAGGATATTATAGGAGATTCGTCCAGGACTTTGCTAAGATAGCTATTCCATTGTCGAGACTCACCCGTAAGACCGAAAAGTTTGAGTGGACTGAAAAATATGAAGAGATTTTTCATGAACTGAAAAAGAGGTTAATTACTGCGCCGGTACTAGCCCTATCAGATGAAAAATGTGATTTTATGATTTATAGCGACGCATCTTATAAGGGACTAGGATGTGTATTGATGCAACATGGCAAAGTAATTGCTTATGCATCCAGACAACTGAAGGAGTATGAGATAAGATATCCAACCCATGACCTAGAATTAGCAGTGATAGTTTTCGCATTAAAGATATGGAGGCATTATCTATATGGAGAGAGGTGCGAAATTTACACAGATCATAAGAGCCTTAAGTACATTTTCACACAGAAAGATCTAAACATGAGGCAAAGGAGGTGGTTATAGCTGATCAAGGATTACGACTGTTCGATTAACTACCACCCAGGGAAGGCCAATGTGGTGGTCGATGCCCTAAGTAGAAAGGAAAGACTAAAAATGATGGTTTCTTCTGAGGAATTGATACAAGAGTTTGAATGGATGAATTTAGAAGTGAAGATTCCCGAAGATGGTACAGATACATTATTTGAGATTCGGGTTGAGTCGGAATTAATTGAGAAAGTAAGGATATGTCAAGAGAAGACGATGGAAGAAAAAGAGGAAAAGATGATTGGGGATGAACGAAGATGTGTTAAGGATGAGAAAGGGATCCTAAGATTTGCTAATAGAATTTGGATTCCTAATGTGCAGGAACTGAAAGATGAGCTATTGAATGAGGCACACAACTCTAGGTTCTCTATTCACCTTGGAGGTACTAAGATGTATAAAGATCTGAGAGTGCACTATTGGTGGCCGAATATGAAGAGAGACATCGCCGAATGGGTAAGTAAGTGTTTGACCTGTCAGAGAGTGAAAGCAGAGCACCAAAGACCGAGTGGACTTTTACATCCCCTGGAGATTCCAGAGTGGAAGTGGGAGCACATTGCAATGGATTTTGTAGTGGGGTTACCAAGAACGAAAATGAACCACGATGCTATTTGGGTAATAATTGACCGATTAACAAAGTCAGCACATTTTCTTCCTATCAATGAAAGGTATTCAGTCGACCGATTAGTTGAGCTTTATCTGAAAGAGATAGTGGTACGTCATGGAGTTCCAGTAGGAATTGTGTCGGACAGAGACCCAAGATTCAATTCTAGATTTTGGAGAAGCTTTCAAGAATGCTTGGGAACAAGACTGAATATGAGCACCGTTTATCACCCACAAACTGATGGACAAAGTGAGAGAACCATCCAAACAGTAGAAGATATGTTGAGAGTCTGTGCCATAGATTTCAAGGGTAGTTGGGATGATCATTTGCCATTAATTGAGTTTGTCTACAACAACAGTATTGTAGACTCTTACACAGGACAAGTAAATAATACTACGCTTACACAGAAATCAGCAAGAAATGAAGACAAGGCAAATACAGTGAATCAAGACATTAGAAGAAGTTTTGAAGTCTACTACAGGTCACTGAAAGAAGTTCATTAATATGTTCATGCCTCAGTGAAGAATAATGGTTAAAGACTTTCAGGGTTTCAGAAGTGTTAAAGATTCAGTATAGAAGTGCCACTAGAAGATTTCAGTGTAAAAGCATTGATTGAAGATAGACCGTGTTCGAAGCATAGGAATCTAGAAGAATTGAAGATAGGGTAAAGACAAAGGTTAAAGAAGACAGCTACAGTCTTGAAGTTATACTCACTGAAGGAAGTTCATTTATATGTTCAAATGTCAGTGAAGAACAGATAATGAAGTATTCAAGATTGTAGTAGTAATGGAGACGTTGTCTAAGTACCAGAAAAGGTTCTAGTGAAAGTACTATGTTTATTAACAGTCAATGTTCGAAAGCAATTATTGGAAAGCCACATTACTAATTGAATATGGTAATCTATTCAGAAGCAAGAACCCTATCAAGACTAGTCACTTATGAACCAGACCATTGCATCAAGTGTCAGGACATTGATAGCAAGTTTATGTCAGTAGTAGAGATCCATGTTCAAGAGCTTGTTAAAGAATATAGAAGACAAGAAGAAATCAAAAGTTCAAGATGTTGCATTGAAGTTTCAAGTTGAAGCCCAGAATTTCTCTAAGTACTTACAAGGGAACCTATGTAGAAATTCCTATCTAGAAATTCTAGATAAGTTTCTACTTAGAGCCAAGTAGAAATTCGGGAGGTGAAAATATTTTCTAAGTAAGAATTTCTACTTAAAGTTCGAGATAGAGCCTAAGTAGAAATTCCTATGTAAAATTTCTACTTAAAGTTCGAGATAGAACCTAAGTAGAAATTCTGGAGTTGGAAATATTTTCTAAGTAAGAAGTTCTACTTAAAGTTCGAGATAGAACCTAAGTATAAATTCCTATGTAGAATTTCTACTTAAAGTTCGAGATAGAACCTAAGTAGAAATTCTGGAGTTGAAAATATTTTCTAAGTCAGAAGTTCTACTTAAAGTTCGAGATAGAACCTAAGTAGAAATTTCTATGTAGAATTTCTACTTAAAGTTCGAGGTAGAACCTAAGTAGAAATTCTGGAGTTGGAAATAATTTCTAAGTCAGAAGTTCTACTTAAAGTTCGAGATAGAACCTAAGTAGAAATTCTGGAGTTGGAAATATTTTCTAAGTCAGAAGTTCTACTTAAAGTTCGAGATAGAACCTAAGTAGAAATTCCTATGTAGAATTTCTACTTAAAGTTCGAGATAGAACCTAAGTAGAAATTCTGGAGGTGGGAATATTTTCTAAGTAAGAAGTTCTACTTAAAGTTCGAGATAGAACCTAAGTAGAAATTCCTAGGTAGAATTTCTACTTAAAGTTCGAGATAGAGCCAAGTAGAATTTCCTATGTAGAAATTCTACATAGAGGACAGTTTCAACATGACACATGGCATCATCTGGTTGGCAGATTTCCAAGCTTTGAAGGCAAGATAAGATTCACGTGGACAACATGGGGCCATTCATATCTTATCTTTTGAAGACTACAAGTCATAGATTACAAGTAGTATAAATAGAAGTAGTTGTGTAATTTTTCAAAGTAAGCAATATTAAGAGAAACACTTGTAAAAGAGAGAGAGTGTGTTCACAGAGCTTAGTATCATTTACTACTCTCTCTTTACTTCTGTTGTACTATTGTAATGAATGTTGTAGCAACCCTTTCAAGTTATATATAAGACATATATTTCTTGAATCATTGTGTTCATTTATTACATAGTATTTATTGCTTCATAAATCTAAAATGTTGTATTCACCCCCCCTCTACAACACATTTGAACCTAACAATTGGTATTAGATCCTTGTGTTTGGTAGAAGATTAGGGAGTTTTCATTTCCAGATCAATTTTTTAAGTTTTTCTTGAAACGTGTGCTTTAATTCTTTTCTCAGTGAAAACTCATCCCAAAAAAATATTTAAATACTCCAGGTGTGATTATTTAGCTTGGGTAGATTTTAGATAATTTTTGTGAATTATTCTGGGTACTTTGGTTTGTGGTGTTCTTCACGTGTTCATCACTGTTCTTGATAAAGAAGACAAACCCAGTAACTTTTGATTACCTTTTCAAAAGACAAAAAGTGAAAAAGGTGTTATTGGCTTTTGATTGGACAACATACTGACTGCACAAAAAGAAATTACAGAAGACTCTGTACCTATCACGTGGGTGTTAGGTGAGTTAAGTGAGATAAGACACAAAAGTCAAAAAGTGTGAAAAATAATATTGTTTATTCAATATTAAAAGTGACCTGCAGCAGATTTTCACTAAGGACAAAAGTTCTACATAGAATATCTACTTGAGAAATTCTACTTATAAATTTCGACATGGACAAAATTTCTACTTAGAAAATTTCGACTTGAACAGAGTTTCTACTTGGTGAAATTTCGACTTAGGCAAAAGTTCTACATAGATTTTCTACATAGCCTAGTCTTGGGTACTTAGAAATTTTTTGGTGACCAGGATTTGAACTTTGATTTATTCTGAGATAATTCGATTTTCTTTTAATTATTATTCAAGTAATAAGAAAAGTTTATTATCTCTACTCTAAATCTACATTAAGATGGCACCTAAAAATCAAGATTCCAATGAAGAATGGGTGTTGAGAATGAAATTTATACCTTGAGACCGTTAATCCTGAATATTTAGAAGTCCTTAACAAGGGTAAATTTATTCCGATGGTTGTTGTTCCTGAGCGTATGGAAGGAGATGTGATTGTACCACAACGGTCTGAGCCTAAAAAGGCAGTGGACTTTTCAGATGCTGATAAGGAGCAAATAGCTTTCGCTACGTCCGTTCAACAAACCTAGATGGAATCCCTAGATCATGAAATGTTTAATGTAGTCAAAGGACTAACTACAGCTAAGAAGAGTTGGGATAAAATAGAGGTTGTCATGGAAGGTACCGCTGAGGTCAGAAACAACAAAACACTTATACTCAAGATGGAGTATGACACCTTCAGAATCAGAAAAGGAGGGAAGCCTGTACAAGCAAAAGATGACAGACACTATGTTGGGTTGAAGTAGGAATCTCAAGCATTAGTGAGGATGCAGCAAGGGAAAGCATTTGTTGATGAAGTTAAATGCAAGGTTGATTCTATCAGTGTCAGTGATGAACCAAATGGACTTCTGGCATCAATGACCATCACTGGAGATGAATCACTAAGCACTTCACAGGTACACATTCTAACTAGTATACATTTATCTAATTTAGAACTGTATGTTTATTAAGGTTTGAAACGTATTATATTCATGACAGCATGTTAGCATCTTAGGATTTAAATGCTTAATTGATTGCTAAGAATAAGATTGTATGCTAGGATTCATGAGTTTAATTAGTACATTTCATACTTGATTTTATATGCAGTAAAATGAATATCTAGAATTAGATAGGGTGTTCTAGACGATTAGGTGTATCCCCAAACATTTGCTGGAACTTGAGTTAAATCTGATGTGATTTAATACCTCTGCTAATGTTGTGAAAATTGCTAATAGACAAACAGGTCATAGATCACATATTTCATATTTGTTCTTATGAATGACTTGATAAGTTTATGTGGAATTTGATATTGCTCATAATGTCTTATTCAAATATTCTGCATATTCTTGAATTGTCTATGTGCTTATTTTCATATGATTTGCTATCACTCACATAGTTGCACTTAAATGCTATATTAGTTCATGTATTGCTTGTTAGGGATAAATGGTTAAAAGATGGTAGAATTATCTAAGTAGTCAGTAAAAACATGTAGATTCGAAGCTTAATCTAAAACTGACTTAGGTAATTAGAGATAGTTAAAAAATGTTAGACAATGACAAAAATGGATTAGACAGAATTAGTAATTAATTTGTTAGTTCTTCTATCCATGTGCTTTTAGAAAATTATTGAATATCTATAAATCTGCTTTATATCTGTTACACTTGTGTAGAATGATTAAAGTAGATAGTACTGAATTTTCTAATATGCATATTGAAGCTGTTGTTACCTTTGATAATATCTCTAACCCATCTGGACTCAATTAAAGTTGAGTACCAAGAAGCTTAATCATTTGTGATTGCAGAGTATGTTATGAAAGGCAAAAGTTATGTGACTTCGTGACATTTATTGTTCGAGGCATATGATTAAGATTAAAGCTCTTCTATCACAGCTGGTTGAGAAAGCCTACCCAACGGTAACCTTTGGAGATGACAGCAAAGGATGTACAAGGGATTTGGCTATATTTGGAATTGTCATCAGTGGAAGCATCTTTCTTGTTGAAGGACTTAAGCACTGTTTAAAGGGCACTAGGGAATTCTTTGTCGAGGGTTTTCTGGAAAAGTGTTTATTCTCAAACAAGAAGGTTGGAAGCTCACTCAACTGAGGTTGAGGAAGTTTGTTCGTAGCTGACATGAAATTTGGATGCAAAGGTGAAGTGAACTGTTCAGTAAAGCTTCATCGATAAAGAGTTAGCTATGGCAAAAGAAGCTCTCACACTTGTTGATCAAGACAATGGATTCTTTGATAAAGATGAAATTGGTGAGAGGACTGCTTCATATGGAATTCTAGTTAGAAGGACATTTTGAAGTATGTCACATAGGGAAGTCAAAGAAAACATCACACTAAAGAAAAGTCATGAAAGAAATATGCTTAGTGGTGATTGATGTTGACAACCCTAATTATAAATTAGTGATGTTCGTGCATTCAACAGACAAAATGTCACAAATGGTGATTGATCAAATAAGAAAGATCAAGTTGGAAGCAAAGCAAGCTGTGAGAACTTTGAAGTCAAATAATGGAACTGAAATTTCGCGAATGAAGTTCTAAATGTAGTCTGCACTAAAAAAGGTACTTTGAAGCTGAAGTAATTAACACAACATGCTGTTTTAATCAACAAGATCGTGAAAAGACATCATTTGAGTTAATGGCCAACCAGAAGCAAACACTGAAGCTCTTTCGTGTGTTTGGAAGGAATTGATTTTCAATGAAGATTTATTTGAGTATCTTGACAAGAAGTTAAGGCTCATGGAACAATTCTCATCGGCTACTCATAAGTGATTAAAAGTCTGAATGTATCGTTCAACTACACCAAGCTCCCAAGCATTCAAATGAAAGACTATTCTGAATCTTTGAAGTTTGACATCTTGTCAGAGTCAAATTCAGATACTAATGTTGAAGCTGAGGTTGCAGAAGGAATCAATGATAATGATGATGATTCAGATCCTATTAGTGGAAATCCACTGTATAAGGTGAAAGATCTTCAATACATCCTAACAGCAGCTCAGGGGGAGCAAATAAAAGAAGGATCTACTAGTCATACTCAACAATGAAGATCAAATGATTTCTTTAAGAACAGTTCTGCCAAGACAAAAGGTTTGAAGTCAAATTCAATCCCAGAGTCTAGTTCTTAGTGATCCGGACTCTTGTGTAAAGGCTAGAAGTGCTATGCAAAGTAAATAGTTATTCTTGGAAAAGAGCAATTGTCAACAACTAACAATTGTATCTAGAGAAGCACAGAATGATCCAGATTGGGTGATTGCAATGCAAAATGATCTCAATCAGTACGAAGGCAGAAACAACTGAAGCTGGAACCCAGACCACTAAAGTCAAAGCTGAAATTGGTATAGTAAGGGTCTCAGAAACTGGATGACTATTGGCATTGTTATGAGGGACAAAGCCAAAACTGGTTGCTATAGGTTACTATCAGGAAGAAGGTATCGACGATGATGGAAACAGAATCTTCGGGACTTTCAAGATCAAGTAGTAAGCACCAGTGACGAGACTTGATCCTTTGGAATCCAACAATTAGGACCAAACAAGATCAGGACCTAATAATAGGATATCCCTAGCACATGTAGAGCATTCAAGCATGAAGATCTATCAGATGAATGTGAACAAGTGCACTCCTGAATGGTGAGCTAGAAGTTGAAGTTGATGTACAACATTTCTTGGACTTTGAAGTTGCAGATCCATTGGAATTTGTATATCATTCTCTTCCCAAGCTTTTCTGTGACGGAGGTAGGGATTCAAGCAAAACGTCAAGGACATGGTATGACACTCTAACTGTTAATTACTTAAAAATGATTTTACATTAGAGTAAGTTATACATATATCTCTCTAGAATGAAAGGCACACACAATGTCATATATATGTGCTAGTATACCATGATTATATCATATGTGGGTCTTCTATCGAAAATTTGGCAAGATATATTTTTGCTAAGTTAATGCAGAGTAGGTACAAGATGAGCATGTTGAAGGAGTTGCAATTCTTTCTGGATTATAATTAATTCGAAAGAATGATGGCAATTAAAGTAAGTCAAGGATCTTTTGAAGATGCGCAATTTGGAAGATTCTAGACCTGCCAAGACTTCTTTCCAACAGACCACTAAGCTTGATCAGGACAAATCAGGTATATGAACTGAAGTGACAAGCTATAGAGGAATGATAAGCTCATTACTTATTCAAGTGCATAAAGACCATATATTTTATTCTCGATATGCCTATGTGCAAGTTTCCAAATGGATACTAGAGAATCTTATCTTATAGCTAAGTTATGAATTGATTAGATATCTTAGGGGATCACCAATTCTCAGAATCAGGTACCCTAAATATACTAGGTTTAACCTAATTGGCTATATAGATATAGATAATGCAGGTTGTAAGAAAGACAGGGAAATCATTCCTAGAGGCTGTCAACTCGAATAACTCTGTTGATCTCTCCACCACTCAAGGAACAAGTGCATGGACATCAGGTATCATTTCTTTCGAGATTGTCCTTAGTCGAATAACTTACAGATTTTTGCTAAATAACTTGATGAATTTATTTTATCTAAGTTGGTTAGTAAACTTGGGATATTATTTATATGCATATTTATTGGAAATCCCATCTGCAAGGAATTCTTAAATAAGTTCAGAAGTATTTAATTTTCAATATTTAAAGGACTTGTGAATTTGTTTAAAATCCAGATCCTCATACTTTTTGCTATTAGTTTAATTATCATGCTTACAATGTATTATGCATAAGTGGTAGTTAAATTACTTAGCATAAGTAAGAAACATAATTATTTGTATGTTAAATATTTGATAAGTATTAGTCAATGATATCTTGCTTAATTACTTTGATATTTTGCTCTGATAGTCTTAAATATTTTATTACAAATAATTGTGATACTTTTGATATTAATGACGGTATTTAGAATTTTTGTTCTAAATAATTAATGCATATTTTAAAACTCATTAATATTGGAAGATGAAGTATTTTCTAAGTTATGTGTATAAAATTCTCAATGTTTTATATATTTAGAAAATATTTCTAAAATTAATTTTGTTTGCGAGGAGTTGCAATTCGGATCACAAGTATTAAATGCCTATATTTAAAGGACTTGTGAATTTCTTTTCAACTATTTCCTCGAGCTTACGTATGTCATTAATAATTGTTATGAGCATGCTTACAATGTGCTTCAGTGACAATTATTAGATATAGCGTAGGAAGTTAGATGCTAATATTCAATTTAATGAATATTTTAGTATTTATCGAATTTATTTTATCTTATTAAAATTATGGATTGAAGCAATTCAATGTTTATTAGTTTCATAATTTTGATTTGATAAAATATAAGAAGCATAATTTCTTGCATTTTGAAATTATTGATAAATATCACGAAATGATATTTTGTTAATATTTCTGTGCAATTAATTGTGATATTTTTAATATTAGTGATAATACAACATAATGTTTATTTGAAATCACTAATAATAAAAATATATTGCAATACTTATTGTTCTACTGAATGATTGCCATGTTTATTTGGGCTATATGCATGTGATTGGCAATTGCTTAGTATAACATAAGTATTTAATTTATTTTTATTTATTTAAATCATGATGATATAAAACAATTCAGTGAAATATCTGTTCCATGATTTAAATAAATTAAAATAAATTCAAAGCATAATTATTTGTAGTATAATTATTATCTTTTATTATTTTGTGATAATTGAATAAAATTTTATTACAAAATAATTGTGATGTATTGATACTAATGAATTTGCTTAGTTTTTATTCTAAGTAAAAATTAATTTTTGAAAAAGCCGTTAGTATTAATATATGTAGTTTTCTTTCTTTGACTGATTCCTGAATGTATTTAAAAGAAATTTTTGTCTATTTCATTTTCAAAATGTTTTATGCAAAAATACATTCATTTTTCTATCGGTTTTAGATAAGAAAACTTCAAAATTCTTTTTCAAAACTTCTCTTTTGAAAATCGTTTGATTTACAGCCCTATTTTTTTTCCAAATCCTAGGGTGTGAATTAAATTATTCTTAAGGATAATCTTTCTTTAAATCTCAAAATAGTTTATCCTCTCTCTCTCAAAAACTGGTTTTAAATGCTATATTTTCAAAACTATTTTTCTCTCTAAATTTTTCGTTTTAAAGTAGTAGAAACTTTGTGACTGCTATTTTATTTGGAAAAATTATTTTAACTTCGAACTATCAATCACTTGTAAAATGATTTGTTTTCAAATACTTGTTTCAATGTATGTTTCACATTGATTCATAGTACCAAAACAGTGATTGTTACTTTGAAGGCCTTGTACTGTATTGTTAAGCATTCATTCACCCCATTTGTCATGTTTTTTTATTTTAAGTCGGGGATATTATCAGGCAGACGAAAATGATGTAAATCATAATTGCATTATGAGTCGGAAAATCATTGTCTTCTATCTGATAAGGATGTTTTGCAAAACTGTTTTCAAAACTTACAATACTTAGGTTTAATGGAAAAGAGTCATTTTATTGAGATAAAATTTGGTAAGAGAGTTGAATTTCTTCTTTGGTGTAAATTCCCGCGTTTTATTATGGGAAGTTTGCCTTGTAAGAAATTCATAAGGGATATAAATTTTTTTCTCTGATATACATTCCCGCGTTTTATTATGGGATACGTATCTTAAAGAAAATTTCTATTGGTTTCACGCTCTTAAATGATAAATCTTTAGAACCGACAAAACTCTTTTACTAAAAGTGCTTTAATGCAATCGTTTACCATTCCTTCTTATATTTTTCTTTCTCCTTGAGATGAAAAATATGTTTTTGAATGTTAAAGTGATTATCTTTTTATCTTACTTGAATGATTTTATCCGTTTAGCCCCCAGTGGCTATAGAAGCTGGCCAGGAGGTTGAAAACCCATCAATCTCTTACCCAGGCCTTATACTAAACAATGATTTATCCACTTCCATATATTAACCCCTGGAGTTATAAGGAACACATGTTAGTTAGAGGTTAATAAGGGAGAAACTGCACTTGATGCAGCAAATAAGGATGAAGTCGGAAGTGCACCCACAGCTCTACCTCCAGCGAAGTAAAGAAGTATATAACTAAGGTATCTGTAAGCTCATCTGTATCTTCTCAAAAAGTTGCAGAGCTGAAAAGGCAATAAAACTGTCTCTGGAATCATTCTCTCAACAGGGTGAGTCCATTGAAATTCGTTCGTCAGCCAGAGCATCTTGTAATGAGTCAAGCACACCACCTACGCTCACGCTGATGGTAAGCCTAAACAGATATATTCTAAGAACACATTGCAAGGAGTGCATAGTGTGAGGTATAGGCATTCAGAGGAGATATGGACTCTAGCCAAACAGTACATTGTCCAAGGTATCTACCTCAAACAGAAGTTAATCTTTTGCATCCCGAAAGGGAGATCTCTTGTTCAGATTTATCTGGGCTTGAGAGGCAACTGCTTGACAAGAATTCTTCGGATGAGTCAAGTAGGGTATTTATACAAAATTCCCATCATTGGGTTATGAGGGAAACGTAGACTCTAAATTGCCATTCATTACATTGTCTACTACGTCGCCCCTCCTGGAAGGAACATTTCTAGATCCTGAAAAGGAATGTCCACCTCCCGTTTACGGAGAAGGTGTGAAGCAACTCCTTGATAGAACAAGGCAGGATTCCCAAAAAGATTTTAAAATCTTGGGATAACCCATCTCAAAGAGGTGAGGCTCCACTAGACAGTGATTTAGCAATTGCTATTGAGTCTGGTGCTGAGACAGTGCTTATGCATGATAGATCAAAAACACCTCAATGAGGAAATTCTCTACTTGATAGTGATTCAGTTCATTCTGATGAATCAGGTGTTGGGAATATGTATGAATTGACAGATTTCACTTGCAGGTACAGAAGGCTTTATTTAAAGTACAGAGTGAAAGTGAGAGAGAGAAACTCTTAAGTGAAAGTGAGGGAGAGATACACTTGAGTGAGAGATAGGGAGAGAAAGAGTGAAACACTTCAAAAAGTGCTCGACACTTAAGTGTAAACACCAACAGAACATAGTAGAAGTGAGGAAACCATAAGCCAAACACTTACCCTTGCTACTTGCTATTTCTGAAAGAAAAGCTACTATATTTTTTTTCGATCAACGACAGACGAGAACCTTCTTTGGAAGATAAACCATTCAAAAGTGGGCCATTGGAGGATTCCTCAACTAAAGGGGAGAAGTTATAGTAAGAAAAAGGAGAAGTTAATCAAGTCTTATCTTCGTACTTGGGAAAAGTTAATATCCTAAAGGGGTTCGTATCCTGGATCCTTAGAAAAAGGGGTTTGTATCCTTGGGAGAAATTAATATCCTTAGGGGGAGATTTTAGACAAGAAAAAGAAAATTTTATCTTCGGATCTTGAGGGGAAACAACAGAAATATGGGAGAATCAAGAATCTGTATCCTATACTTGAAAGGAGTTGTCAGAAGAGGATTCCTAATCCAAGTGGGAAGTACAGAGAAGAATTGACACTTCCATTGATTTTCTAAAGGGAGAAGAAGAATAAGAAGGAGGATCACATTCATAGGGGGAGAACATTATTTGAGCTATGTTCAACATTTTATTGAAGATGTTCCCAGGAATAATGATTCTTATGAAGCTCTGTTCATGATAGGTTCTTTAAGTTCAAACTATGAAGGATTTTGAAGCAGAGAGAGCTCAAACAGACAGAAATGAAGATGATATAACTTGAATATCAGTTCAATGTCAGAGGAACAAACATCTTTCATTTCAGTTATACAAGAAATCTGGAAATGCAGTATCTGATCCAGAAAAACCAGTAGCATTATTTACAAGTCTCGGACGATTACTTGTTCTAGTTGTTAGTTGAGTTATCCTCCCTATGAGATTTGTTTGCTAAAGTTTAACAATCAAATAGGGGGAGATTATTGGAGATGACGAAACTATATGAATAGTAATCGTGATAACTCAACACTATAACAGGACAAGTAAATAATACTACGCTTACACAGAAATCAGCAAGAAATGAAGACAAGGCAAATACAGTGAATCAAGACATTAGAAAAAGTTTTGAAGTCTACTACAGGTCACTGAAAGAAGTTCATTAATATGTTTATGCCTCAGTGAAGAATAATGGTTAAAGACTTTCAGGGTTTCAGAAGTGTTAAAGATTCAGTATAGAAGTGCCACTAGAAGATTTCAGTGTAAAAGCATTGATTGAAGATAGACCGTGTTCGAAGCATAGGAATCTAGAAGAATTGAAGATAGGGTAAAGACAAAGGTTAAAGAAGACAACTACAGTCTTGAAGTTATACTCACTGAAGGAAGTTCATTTATATGTTCAAATGTCAGTGAAGAACAGATAATGAAGTATTCAAGATTGTAGTAGTAATGGAGACGTTGTCTAAGTACCAGAAAAGGTTCCAGTGAAAGTACTATGTTTATTAACAGTCAATGTTCGAAAACAATTATTGGAAAGCCACATTACTAATTGAATATGGTAATCTATTCAGAAGCAAGAACTCTATCAAGACTAGTCACTTATGAACCAGACCATTGCATCAAGTGTCAGGACATTGATAGCAAGTTTATGTCAGTAGTAGAGATCCATGTTCAAGAGCTTGTTGAAGAATATAGAAGACAAGAAGAAATCACAAGTTCAAGATGTTGCATTGAAGTTTCAAGTTGAAGCCCAGAATTTCTCTAAGTACTTACAAGGGAACCTATGTAGAAATTCCTATCTAGAAATTCTAGATAAGTTTCTACTTAGAGCCAAGTAGAAATTCTAGAGGTGAAAATATTTTCTAAGTAAGAATTTCTACTTAAAGTTCGAGATAGAGCCTATGTTATTCCTTAGAACAATGTCAATATTTGTAGAAGGGGGGGTTGAATACAAATATTAAAACTTTTAGTGTGTTCTAATATTTGTTCTTGATGATCGAAAGAATAAGAGAATAAGTTCGAACAAATTAATGCTGAAAAATAAAACTGAACAAAGAGATTTAAAATTATTGATGGATTGGTTTTTCCATCAATATATATTTTTGCTCAATGCTCCTAGGTCAGAAGAAACCTAGCTGCGTTTACAAGATTAGAAAACAAATCAACTGTTCTTACAAATGTGCTCTCAAGCTTGAACAATTGATTAAGAAATATGTCTAACTTGTGTGTTTTCTAATAATGCTTCCACACTTGTTTATATCACACAAGTATGTTTTTACAATTCCTAGAAAGAATAAAAACATTTAATCTATTCTAGAATTGCTTTTTATCTGTCTTTTCTGTCTGCCTTTTTCTATCTTTAGAAAGTTTTTACGGCTTTGGAAAAGACAGTTTCTTTTTGAGTCTTCACAGTCTGTGCAGACTGTCTTCCATAGGTGTGCTTTTGTCTGTCAACTTGTCCACTTGCGTTGTCACAATCAACTGATATTTTATTGTTAAGCATATCGATCGATCCTTCCTTGTATTCATCAACTGATATTCTTCTTCGATTGATAAATGATGACTTATCAGTTGATGACTTCTCGATCGATAAATGATGACTTCTCGATCGGTATATGATGACTTCTCGATAGTTATATGATGACTTCTCGATTGGTGACTTATCGATCGATAGATGATGACTTCTCGATTGATGACTTATCGATCGATAGATTAATCGATGGGTCTTCATATCAGTTGATGGTCTTCAACCTTTGACTTGACTTTACATCAATTGATCCTCTATCCGTTGATGCCTCCATATCCGTTGATCATACTTCATTTGTACAATTTCCCTGTCTTCAAATAATTACAATTTGACAGCCTAAAATATACATCAGTTGATAACCAACATCAATCGACTCCAGTATCAGTCGATAGAAAATTATCAGTCGACTTAAAGCCATATCAATTGAGATAGACTAAGTACACCTATGCTACAATCCAAATTATCAGTTGATTCAAATAAACACTTCAACTGATAAATGGTTTCCTGATCAATTGATATTTATAACTTTCATATCAATTGATCAGTTACAACAAATAAAATTTCTATGATTCTAAGATTAATGTTATCATCAAATCTCATGTAGATTCCTAACAATCTCCCCCTATTTGTGTCTGTGTTATTAACAGGCATAAATCTACTTGATGATAACAAAAACCCCTTAAAAAAATACATTTAGATAGAATCAAGAAACTTAATTGGCACATTAATTTTGGAAGTACCAGATTGATAGATAACTCCTGCAAGCAGCTTCATTATCACCTTCAATGAATAGATTGTTTTCACTCCATTTTCATACTCCAACCTCATTGATTCTTCATGGTTAGAGGTTGCAGGGTGAGTCCTTACTCCAATTAATCCTTTTTCATTGATTACTAGAATTCCCTTCAAATCATAACCTTCAATTGTGACCTCCTCCTTGATTTCTTCTTGTTGACCCTGGAGGTTTTCCTGAACCACTATTTCTTGAGTAGAACATGAGCTTTTCTTGGCCATAGAAACTTTTCTCCTTTTTCTCAAAGGTTGCTATGCCTGTAGCTCTTCTTCCAAATGCCATTGCATTTCCATCTGTCTAGCAATCTCTTCATTCTCCCTTTCTCTCCTTGAGGCATCTGAGATTCCTGTAGTGATGGCTCCTTGAAATAGCTTTTGACTTACTGGTTCAGTCTCTTTCTTCTTCTCTTCTTCAATCACTATTGTTTTCCCTTTCTTCTTTTCTTTAAGAGCTCCAATATCCAATTGAAGAAAAGCTTCTGTATTTGAGTTTCTTTCCTTGGCAGCCTTTTGTGCATCTTCATTTATTTTTCTTGTTTGAGCAATGAACTCATCCAAGTCTCCTTTTTCTACTGCCTCTGTTACTAACTCAGTGCTTCTCCTTAGATCTTCAATTCTTTTCTTTTCTCTCTCAATCATTGATTGAGTTTCTTTCTCCCTAGAAATTCTCCTAGCTTCAAGATCATCATCAAACTTCTTGTAATCTTTCTTTTTCTGTTCTAAATTATCTTTTGGAGAATTAGATGACTTAGATTTCTTTGAAGATTGATTGTCCATGTTACTTCTGCTTTTATCTCTTCTGGGTGCAGAACCACCAATGCCACTTGACTTATCCATACCAGAACCACCTATTCCACCACTTCCACTGCCTTTGGCGAAGGCCATCGCCACCATCTTCTTTGTATTCTCCCCCTTTTTGTTATCATCAATTGGAGGGGGTGGTGGAAGTCTGTCAAGAAACCTTTGAAGAATGGAAGCATGAAGTTTTGACCTCTAATAATATCATCCATCTTCTTTTCTAGAGAACCTACTCGAGTCTCCAAAGATGTAAAATTTTTGGATTCTTTGAAAAGCTTGTCTTTGATGCTATTCATGGTGTTGAATGGTAGCTTCTCATCCAATCTCCTGTCCATTGCATCCTTGTTAGATGAGATAGAGTCTTTAATCCTCTCCAGTTCCCTCCTTACTCCTGTTACTGTCATCTTTTGAATTTTCATTGATTCTCTCATATAGTGAGCAATTCTCCTTTGAGTAGGATCTTCAATTTCTCCTTCCACCATTGCTCTTCTATATTGAGAGAGAATTTCAGTCTCAGCAGCTTCTAAGGAACCATCAATAGTGCTCATCCATGGCTCTTCATCAGAATCACTCTCCAACTCTTCAGGTGCCATATAACAAGTGTCTGTTGTATTGGCGATGCTTTCCTTCAGATTCCTGGTCCTTTGATCTGTATGATCAATGCCCAAGAGTTGTTCTGCATTCCTGTTACTTGAAGTAGCCAACCCTTGATATTGTGGATCAGGATGAATGAAATTCTTTGGATCCAATTCACCAGCATCTATTTCCTCTTCAAAGTCCTTAGCAATTCCACTCCCACTAGCTTCAGCATTATTTGCTCCCCCTATCTCCTTTACTCCTTCTTCTGCCATCATTTCAATTTCCAATTCCTGTGCAAAAAGTAGACTGTTTTTATCACTTTCACTCATCTCTCTATTTTGCATCAGGATCTCATCCTGGAATCTCACCTCTCCCTCACTCATTTCTTTTGCACCTACTAAGGTGGGGCCCTCAAGTGTTTCACTTTCATTCCTGGAAGAAATAAGAATGTTTTTACTCACTTCCTCTCCTTTTGCCAGGTTACAATCCTGCCTCTCACTCAACTCACTCAATCCTAAGAGTGTTTGTGCAACATCAATTGATTGAGCATCAATTGATGTATTGACATTATCAGTTGAAGTGGTGTTTGGGATATCCATCGATTGATGCATACCCATCGATTGATCTTGAGTATCGATCGATGGTTTATCAGTCGATGGCTGAATATCAATTGATGAAGGAACATCAATTGATGGAGAAGAAACAGTTGAGATAATTTGTGAAGTTATGTTTGAGATGATATTGGAAATAGAATCCTGAAAATTCTGAGAAGAAGATTCAGGAGAGAGTGTTGGCTTCTCCTTGAAAAACAAAGAAGGAGAATCTTAAAATGTTCGATAGTCTATCAAAACATTTTCTGAAGAAGTTTGAGATGGGGATAGAAGAATAGAAGAGATAGGAATTGAAAGAGAATGGGGCTGCATCTCATCATTTATATGAGATGCATCATGCAGACTTTGTGAAGGCTCCTCCACAGTTTCCTGTGGTTTTGCAGTGTGTGATTCCCCAAGAGCAAAGGTGAATTTCTTTTCTCTTCTTTTGTATGGTGTTAGTGTTTTGGCTTTTGTGTCCCCAATTTGATTATGTGCCCCTGGTTGTGGGCTATTTTCAATATTGTCATCCTTTTGAGAGAATGACAATATGGATGTGGTATTTTCCATGTTAACATCCACAGTCTTTTGGGAGACTATGGAGTGGCTAGGTTGAGGTTGCACACCCTCACTCTCCTTATCCTTCTGGGTTCTTAGATATTCCCCAGTTCCCTCACCACCTACATCCTCCTCTAATCTATCTACCACACTAGTTGATTTTCTTTTCTTGGTTTTTACAACAGCAGGTTTTTGAGAACCTGTTGAGGTTGGTTTCTTAGATTTGGATTTAGAGATTGGTTGTGTGGCCTGGGTAGGAGGGTTGGGGTCATTACTACCACCCTCCATAGTCACAGAAGGCAAAGAAGAATTAGGTTTAGAAGAGTTTAAAGTAGAGATAAATACCTGAACAAAAGGGGGATAGATCAATTCCACATTGCTGTGAAGATTGATCCTAACCAAGTCTTTAAAGACCCTTTTGTTTTGAGTCCAGCAATCCAAAATTTCTGTATTCCTGTCAATCTCAATATCCTTGACAAAGTGGTTAATAATAATCATAATAAATCTTGCATAATAAATATGATTAGATCTATTTATTTTATTCCCCAATTTGGCAGATATTTCATTGAGTAACAGGCTTCCTAAATTATGATATCTATCATATAAAATGCTATACCCTACTTGTTGCATACTAGTTGTTATTGCATCAAAATTACTAACCTTACCAGAAAAACACTTTATTAAAGCATCAAAGAAATATGACCATTCTTTTCTTAGATTCTTTCTAACAATACTACCTAGACTAGCATCAGGAGCAGTATAGTTGATTTCCCTAAGCATGTTTCTAATATCTGTGTCAGTGGGTGCATTTTCGATATTATTTGCAGGAATATTTAAACACTCACCCAAGACCACAGTGGTTAGAATATACCTTTGTCCTTTGCATTCAAAGGAGATTGTAGAAAAATCATCTGCTACTTCTGCTGTTGTCCAGAATTCTTCAACTAGATTGCACACTATTTTTGGTGCTTCTGAGAGGGCCTTTGCAATTTTCGAACTCCTTAGAAATTCCATTAGGGAATGAAATTCTTGTGGGGCTTCCTCCACCATAGTGCAAGCAACGAAGTTGTTGAGCTCATAGTAGAATCCAGATTGTGAGACTTTCTTTGAAGATGCCATTATCGTGTTTGAAGATTTATAATTGAATTAACTGGCAAACTTGTTAGTAATTATAACAGAAATAATAAATAGACAGTAGTAGATTAGGGTTCTTAGCAAGAGATAGATACAGAGTAAGTTCGAAGATTGAGAAAGAGAAAGAGATAGAAAAATCGATAGTAAAAATGCAAGTAAGAATTAAAAGAAGTTTTAATCTCACTATTTATATTTACTGATTTCCCAACCAATTTCTTACTCAAAATAGAACTAAATCGACCGTTGGAAGAGTATTGATAATTAAAAGTTACCAATTTTGGCAATCGATTGTTATACATACAGGAATGTACGTTTTAATCAATTGATAAAATAAGTAATCAACAGCTAGATTTTTGTACAGGTCGATTGATGACATGGACCCCTTTAAATTCTAGGTCATCGATTGATAAATTGCTTATCCATCGACAGGTATAATTATCCATCGATAGACAAATATATCATCGATTGATATATCTATCTGTCGATAGTTACCCCTATCCATCGATAAACAAATATATCATCAATTGATATATTTATCTGTCGACAGCTCCATTAATATCCATTGATATGTAAAATATTTATCAGTTGATTATTGAAGAATCAATAATTTAACATAGTCAATGGCTACATGTAATATAAATACATAACTTGTCAGACATTTAAAGGATTAGATATAATTAAGCATACCTAAATCACAGACCAATCTATTGAAGGTAGATTCATCTAATGGTTTAGTAAAAATGTCTGCAAGTTGTCTTTCACTAGGGACAAAATGTAATTCAACTGTACCATTCATTACATGTTCCCTAATGAAGTGATACCTTATGTCAATGTGCTTAGTTCTGGAATGTTGTACAGGATTTTCTGTTATAGCAATGGCACTTGTATTATCACAGAAAATAGGAATCTTGTTCAAGTTGAACCCATAGTCAAGTAGTTGATTCCTCATCCATAATATTTGTGCACAGCAACTTCCAGCTGCAATGTATTCAGCCTCTGCAGTAGATGTAGACACTAAATTCTGCTTCTTGCTAAACCATGAAACAAGCTTATTTCCTAGAAATTGACAGGAACCTGTTGTGCTTTTTCTGTCAATTCTGCAACCTGCATAATCTGCATCTGAATAACCAATTAGATCAAATCCAGAATCTCCAGGATACCAAATTCCAAGATTTGGAGTTCCTTTGAGATATCTGAATATTCTTTTTATTGCAATCAAATGAGATTCTCTAGGATCAGCTTGAAACCTAGCACAAAGACATGTAGCAAACATTATGTCTGGCCTACTTGCGGTTAAATAAAGTAATGAGCCAACCATACCTCTATAACTTGAAATGTCCACTTCTGCTTCCTTAGTGTTTAATTCAAGTTTAGTTGCAGTGACCATGGGAGTTTTAGCAGAAGAACATTCACTTAAATCAAATCTCTTTAATAAATCAGAAATATATTTGGTTTGATTTATGAAAATACCATTTTTAACTTGTTTGATTTGCAAGCCAAGAAAGTAGGTTAGTTCTCCCATCATGCTCATTTCATATTTACTCTGCATCAACTTAGCAAACTTTTTACAAAGTTTTTCATTAGTTGAGCCAAAAATAATGTCATCTACATAGATTTGAACAAGAATCATAGAGCCATTTACATTTCTATGAAAGAGAGTTTTATCAACAGTACCTCTTGTGAAGTGATTCTCAATCAAGAATTTAGACAATGTGTCATACCAGGCTCTAGGTGCTTGCTTCAATCCATAAAGTGCCTTGAGAAGATAGTATACAAATCCAGGATGAATAGGATCAATAAAACCAGGAGGTTGTTCTACATAAACTTCTTCTTCTAGTTCTCCATTGAGAAAAGCACTTTTCACATCCATCTGATACACCTTGAAATTTGCATAAACAGCATATGCTAGAAAGATTCTGATTGCTTCCAATCTTACAACTGGTGCAAAAGTTTCATCAAAATCTATGCCTTCTTCTTGTGAATAGCCCTTTGCCACTAATCTTTCTTTATTTCTTGTCACTGTACCAGATTCATCCATTTTGTTTCTGAACACCCATTTTGTACCAATGATAGACTTGTTCTTTGGTTTGGGCACCAGCTTCCATACCTTGTTTCTTTCAAATTGATTCAACTCTTCTTGCATAGCAATTATCCAATCAGGATCATTCAAGGCTTCTTCAATCCTTTTTAGTTCTTCTTGAGACAGGAAGCTACTATACAAGCATTCATTTTGAGTTGCACTTCTAGTTTTGACACCATCATTTGCATCTCCAATTATTAATTCAAAGGGATGGTTGTTTGTCCATTTCCTTTGTGATGGTAAATTTGTCCTTGAAGATGATGCTTCATGATCATTGGAAGTGTTATGATCATTGTGATGTGATTGACTATTTGAGAACCCTCCCCCTGAGATGGACACTCTACTTGAAGATTGTTGAGCAGAGTTGATATCCATCGAATGATTATCAATTGATGTATTATCAGTTGATTGATGATTGTCAACTGATAAGTTATCTGTTGATGCATTGACATCAATTGATGGGAGGATTCTAGGTACTTGAACTCTTGTGATTTCCACATCATCATCACTATCTTCAATATTACTTGTGGATTCATTTTCAAAATGCAATAGATCATGAAATCCTTCATCAAACAACCCTTGAATTTTCTTGTCATCAAAAACTACATGCATAGATTCCATAACAATGTGTAATCTAAGATTGTAGACTCTGTATGCTTTGGTTGTTATTCCATATCCAACAAATATAGCTTCATCAGCTTTGGCTTCAAATTTTCCTAGATTTTCACCTTGATTTCTCAGTACAAAGCATTTGCAACCAAAGACATGAAGAAAGTTAACTGTTGGCTTCTTGTCTTTCTTTATCAATTGATATGGAGTTTTGCCTTGAGGTTTATTGATCATGGAAATATTTTGAATGTAACAAGCAGTATTAATTGCTTCTGCCCAGAAGTATGTAGGAAGTTTTGCTTCTTCTAACATAGTTCTAGCAGCTTCAATCAAGCTCCTATTTTTCCTTTCAACTACTCCATTTTGCTGTGGAGTTCTTGGAGCAGAGAAATGATGAGTGATACCTTTTTCTTCACAGAATTCTCTCATGGTTGAATTCTTGAATTCAGTACCATTGTCACTTCTAAATTTCTTGACCTTCCATTCAGTGCCATTGTCAACATTTTTCACATGATTGATAATTAATTTGCTTGCTTCATCATTAGAATGTAAGAAATATACCCATGAAAATCTTGTGAAGTCATCCACAATTACTAGGGCATATTTCTTTTTGGCAATTGACATGATGTTGACTGGACCAAATAAATCCATGTGCAATAATTCCAGAGGCTTATCAATTGATGATTCAGACTTTGACTTGAATGATGCTTTTCTTTGTTTTCCCTTTTGACATGCATCACATAGTCCATCCTTGGTGAATTCCATCTGTGGAATGCCTCTAACCAGATTCTTTCTAATCAATAAATTCATGGCTTTGAAATTCAAATGGGCTAGTTTCTTGTGCCAAGTCCAACTTTCTTCTGTATTGGCTTTGCTAAGTAGACATGTCATTGAATTTGCCTTTATAGAGTGAAAATCAGCCACATAGACATTCCCTTTTCTTTCTCCAGTTAAGAGAATTTCACCAGATTCTTTGTTGGCTATGATGCATGATTCAGTTGTAAACCACACACCATTACCATTATCACACAGTTGACTAATACTGAGCAAATTGTGCTTCAATCCATCAACTAGTGCTACAGTTTCAATGATAACATTTTCTTTTGCAATTGAGCCATATCCCAGAGTAAAACCTTTGCTGTTATCTCCAAAAGTAACTCCTGGGCCAGCTTTTTCCACAAACTTTGTGAGCAGGGACAAATCTCCAGTCATGTGCCTTGAACATCCACTATCCAAATACCAGAGATTTTTCTTCCTGTTTCCCTGCACACACATAAAACAATCAAGTTGCTTTTGGTACCCAAGTTGCCTTGGGTCCTCTTTTATTAGTTGCAGCTTGAGCCCCTATTGTCAACTTAGGTTCCTTTTGTTTTGGTGGGTTTAAATCCACTTTATCTTTGGGAGTTGACTTTTGGGGCTTTGACACCTTAGAACTCATGGCAGAATTTTCATGGATTTCATCATTTACATTAGGCATGTTCCATGGCATACCAGGCATGTTCATATTAGGATATGCAAAGAAGGGATTATACATGTATGGAACTTGTGCATAAGGCATATGAACATTAGGTGCAACCAAATTAGAAGACATGGCATTCATGAGCATAGGATTGGTAAACATGGCATTTGCAGTCATGGCATGTATATTTAAATCATTTGCAGATATAGAATTCTTTTCACTTTTGCATTGCATGGACAAATGATTTACACTACCACATTTAGCACATACCTTTCTAGGTGCATACATATCAGGAGTGTAATTATTGTGCTTATTTATGCCTACTTTACCATTCCTATT
This sequence comes from Oenanthe sinensis, assembly GCA_028671895.1. Taxonomy (NCBI): domain Eukaryota; kingdom Viridiplantae; phylum Streptophyta; class Magnoliopsida; order Apiales; family Apiaceae; genus Oenanthe; species Oenanthe sinensis. Next base: position 25,903,181 of record CM053799.1, on the reverse strand, counting down.
CTTTTTCTTTTTCTCAGACTTAGATAGAGAAATTTCCACAGGTGCTATCTTTTCTAATTTTTCTTTTGATTATTTCTTGGATAAGCTACCTATGTTGATCTTCTCAGTCTCAGTCTCAACTTGATTCTTGGTTTCCTTAACAAACTTAATAGGAGTGCTAAATTTGTTCTTTTTATTAGCCATTGATGATTTACTTGTCGATGGATGCTTATCGATTGATTCAGCATCAATCGATTGATAATCCTTATCAGTTGATGAAGGATTAGCAGTCGATTGATCTTTATCCATTGAAGTATCAGCCAATGACTTGCCTATTGATTTGGGGAGTTCTCCTAGAGTATCTACACCCTGAACATCAATAATTTGTTTGGCAGTTTTAGCAGACCTATTTCATTTGCTAATGGTTTCAATTTCTTCAGCTAATTATTCTTTCAACAATTCTTCTCTTTTCAAACTGTTTACTAGTTCATTCCTAGCATCCTTTCTTTCCTGCTTAAATCTTTCTAAACAAACAAGTTCATTTTCAAGAAACATATTTCTCTCAGTTAAGGCATCAATGGTGTTCTTTAACTTGAGATTTTCTTTGTTTAGAGATTTTAGAGTGACATGCAAATTGTACAGTTCATTAGACATTTCATTAATAGTACTATTGCATTCCTCAGATGTAAGCTCGGAAAAGTTGGTAGCTAGTACCTGATTAGATGTTGAACTAGCTTCTTCATCTTCATGATTGGCCATTAATGCAAGATTGACATATTCTTCAGAATCACTATCCTCAGCAGCCCAGTCCTTCTCCTCAGTTACAAAAGCCTTTTCTTTTTGTTTTAAAATATCAAAGTATTTCTTCTTATAATCAATACCCTTATATGACTTTGCCTTTTCTTGTTTTGGCTTCCTGCACTCACTTGAGAAATGACCAGCCAATCCACAGTTAAAGCATTTGAATTTAGATCTTTCAACCAGATTTTTATTTTGATTGTTGTTTCTAAACTGGGATCCAGGCCTTTGAGCATATGGATTCTTCTTGAATTTTAGCTTTGAAAATTTCCTTGTCAGAAATGCAAGGTGCTCATCAATCTCATTAAAATCATCCTGAGAGCATGTTTCATTTTCTTCACACTTGCTCTTTCCTTTTCTCTTGAATGATTCTTCAACAGCATCACCAGCCATCATGACTGACTCTTCTTCATAGCCATTTTCCTTCTTCTCTTCATTTCCCTTGACTACCAAAGCCACAGTTTTCTCTTTTCTTTGATTCTTTTCAATCTCTTCATCTTGTTGGATTTCCAACTCATATGTCTTGAGAATACCATAAAGTTTCTCCAGTGTAAAATCCTTGAAGTCCTGAGATTGTCTAATGGAGACAGTCATTGGTTTCCATTCTTTTGGAAGAGATCTAAGAAATTTTAGATTTGTATCCTCAGTTGCATAAACCCTACCATATAGCTTCAATCCATTTAACAACTTCTGAAATCTGCTATAGGTGTCATTGATAGATTCTCCACTCTTGAAATGGAATGATTCATATTTTTGAATCAAGAGTTGCATCTTGTTTTTCCTTACTTGTTCAGTTCCTTCACACAGAGTTTGAAGTGTATCCCATACTTCTTTTGATGAAGTACAATTTATTACATTGTCAAACATATCTTTATCTAGACCATTAAACAGAATGTTCATGGCCTTCTTGTCTTTGAGTACTTCTTTTTCATCCTCTTCTGTGAACTCAGAAATAAGTTTTGGAACATGTCTGTCAAGTGCAGGAGTTCCATCAGGGTTTACACCTGTGACTAGCTTCATGGGAACATGAGGACCTTTTTCTATGCAGTTAACATAAGAAGGGTCGAGAGAAAGAAGATGCAGATGCATTTTGACCTTCCATGGAAAATATTCATCTTTCTCTAAAACTGGAATTTTCACACCTGAATCTCTTTGACCCATATTGACTGTTCTTGATCTTTAAACTTTCTGTATGTTGAAAGCCTGCTCTGATACCAATTGTTATTCCTTAGAACAATGTCAATATTTATAGAAGGGGGGGTGGGTTGAATACAAATATTAAAACTTTTTGTGTGTTCTAATATTTGTTCTTGATGATCGAAAGAATAAGAGAATAAGTTCGAACAAATTAATGCTGAAAAATAAAACTGAACAAAGAGATTTAAAATTATTGATGGATTGGTTTTTCCATCAATATATATTTTTGCTCAATGCTCCTAGGTTAGAAGAAACCTAGCTGCGTTTACAAGATTAGAAAACAAATCAACTGTTCTTACAAATGTGCTCTCAAGCTTGAACAGTTGATTAAGAAATATGTCTAACTTGAGTGTTTTCTAATAATGCTTCCACACTTGTTTATATCACACAAGTATGTTTTTACAATTCCTAGAAAGAATAAAAACATTTAATCTATTCTAGAATTGCTTTTTATCTGTCTTTTTTGTCTGCCTTTTTCTATCTTTAGAAAGTTTTTACGGCTTTGGAAAAGACAGTTTCTTTTTTAGTCTTCACAGTCTGTGCAGACTGTCTTCCATAGGTGTGCTTTTGTCTGTCAACTTGTCCACTTGCGTTGTCACAATCAACTGATATTTTATTGTTAAGCATATCGATCGATCCTTCCTTGTATTCATCAACTGATATTCTTCTTCGATTGATAAATGATGACTTATCAGTTGATGACTTCTCGATCGATAAATGATGACTTCTCGATCGGTATATGATGACTTCTCGATAGTTATATGATGACTTCTCGATTGGTGACTTATCGATCGATAGATGATGACTTCTCGATTGATGACTTATCGATCGATAGATTAATCGATGGGTCTTCATATCAGTTGATGGTCTTTAACCTTTGACTTGACTTTACATCAATTGATCCTCTATCCGTTGATGCCTCCATATCAGTTGATCATACTTCATTTGTACAATTTCCCTGTCTTCAAATAATTACAATTTGACAGCCTAAAATATACATCAGTTGATAACCAACATCAATCGACTCCAGTATCAGTCGATAGAAAATTATCAGTCGACTTAAAGCCATATCAATTGAGATAGACTAAGTACACCTATGCTACAATCCAAATTATCAGTTGATTCAAATAAACACTTCAACTGATAAATGGTTTCCTGATCAATTGATATTTATAACTTTCATATCAATTGATCAGTTACAACAAATAAAATTTCTATGATTCTAAGATTAATGTTATCATCAAATCTCATGTAGATTCCTAACAGCCTAAGTAGAAATTCCTATGTAGAATTTCTACTTAAAGTTCGAGATAGAACCTAAGTAGAAATTCTGGAGTTGGAAATATTTTCTAAGTAAGAAGTTCTACTTAAAGTTCGAGATAGAACCTAAGTAGAAATTCCTATGTAGAATTTCCTACTTAAAGTTCGAGATAGAACCTAAGTAGAAATTCTGGAGTTGGATATATTTTCTAAGTCAGAAGTTCTACTTAAAGTTCGAGATAGAACCTAAGTAGAAATTTCTACGTAAAATTTCTACTTAAAGTTCGAGATAGAACCTAAGTAGAAATTCTGGAGTTGGAAATATTTTCTAAGTCAGAAGTTCTACTTAAAGTTCTAGATAGAACCTAAGTAGAAATTCCTATGTAGAATTTCTACTTAAAGTTCGAGATAGAACCTAAGTAGAAATTCCTATGTAGAATTTCTACTTAAAGTTCGAGATAGAACCTAAGTAGAAATTCTGGAGTTGGAAATATTTTCTAAGTCAGAAGTTCTACTTAAAGTTTGAGATAGAACCTAAGTAGAAATTCCTATGTAGAATTTCTACTTAAAGTTCGAGATAGAACCTAAGTAGAAATTCTGGAGGTGGAAATATTTTCTAAGTAAGAAGTTCTACTTAAAGTTCGAGATAGAACCTAAGTAGAAATTCCTAGGTAGAATTTCTACTTAGAGTTCGAGATAGAGCCAAGTAGAATTTCCTATGTAGAAATTCTACATAGAGGACAGTTTCAACATGACACATGGCATCATCTGGTTGGCAGATTTCCAAGCTTTGAAGGCAAGATAAGATTCACGTGGACAACATTGGGCCATTCATATCTTATCTTTTGAAGACTACAAGTCATAGATTACAAGTAGTATAAATAGAAGTTGTTGTGTAATTTTTCAAAGTAAGCAATATTAAGAGAAACACTTGTAAAAGAGAGAGAGAGTGTTCACAGAGCTTAGTATCATTTACTACTCTCTCTTTACTTCTGTTGTACTATTGTAATGAATGTTGTAGCAACCCTTTCAAGTTATATATAAGACATATATTCCTTGAATCATTGTGTTCATTTATTACATAGTATTTATTGCTTCATAAATCTAAAATGTTGTATTCACCCCCCCCCTCTACAACACATTTGGACCTAACAAACAGCTATCATGCCAGCATTGGGATGCCCCCTTACGAAGCCTTGTATGGCAGGAAGTGTCGATCACCCTTGTGTAGGGACGAAGTAGTGAACAGAAGATGTTGGGACCCGAATTGGTCCAGCAAACAAAAGAGATAATAGATCTTATTAGAAAAAGACTAGTGGCAGCCCAAGATAGACAACGCAAGTATGCAGATCAAGCCATAAGAGACAGAGAGTATGTAGTGGGAGATTCAGTGTTACTAAAAGTATCCCCGTGGAAAGGTCTGATGAGATTTGGCAAGAAAGGGAAGTTAAGGCCTAGATTTATTAGACCGTTTGAGATTCTGAAGTGCATCGGGAAGGTAGCATATGAGTTAGCCTTACCCCCAAATTTGCAACAGGTTCATAACGTATTTCATGTGTCTATGTTGCGACAATATCACCCGGATGCCAAGCACATAATAGAGTACGATAATGTGGAGATCCAACCTGACTTGTCCTATGTAGAGCAGCCGGTGGAGATCATGGATAGAAAGGAACAAGTGTTGAGAAACAAGGTCGTCAAGTTGGTACGACTGCTGTGGAGGAATCAGAAGGTAGAAGAATCAACCTGGGAATTAGAAAGTGCTATGCTGGAAAAGTACCCTCACCTGTTTTCAAGTTAGATTCCGGGACGGAATCTTTTTAAGGAGGGGAGACTGTAATATTCCCAATTCCCAGGTACTTTTGAAACCTTGTTAATAATAGTATGTAAGGGATGATAATCATGGAATAAGGTTTTGATGGGCAATCAAATTATTAGAATTGCCGGAACGAGTTAAAGATTAAAAATTGTCGTAGCGAATCGTTATGAAACCGAAGAAAATCAAATGATTTTTCTTGATTTATTAAAGAGCCGATTTTTATTAATTCATGGATTAATAAAAATACAAATACTTGCACTTGATTAAAATTATAAGAAATGCTAGTAGAATTATACAAGGTCAAAGGGCTAGAAGACTTGACCAAACATTGACTTGACCTTTGGAGGAGTATTAAGCCAAGAGCCAAGGGCCAAGTAATTAGCATAACAAAAGAAGAAAAAAATACAAAGCTAGCATCTTGAAGAAGAAGCATTCAGCCAACAAGAGAAAAAAAGGGGAGAAAAATCCAAAGCCCAACCAATCCTAGCTTGATCATCTTGTAAATTAGCTTAAAAGAAAGGTAGTCACTTTGTTTATAACATACTACAATCTTGTGCTTAGTTATCAAGTAGAACTCTTGATTTTTATGATTTCCCAAGAACATGAATAGTAGCTTGAGTTGTGTTTTAGTGTCCAATCTTACATATTATGCATGCTAGAGCTTGGGTGTTAATTGTTTAAGCTTGTACAAGTTATGGGTAGTTAAACACTAGCTTGTAAGAACATGGAATTTTGTTGGCTGATTTCTATGAATTATTGGTAATGTTTGAAGTGTTATTAAATTGTGTTTGGGCTTGGGATATCTTGAGTACATTCCCAAGTAGTAGTGTAAAATGTAGGAAAGTTGTTTGGGTTGAATTTGATAAGGTTAAAATGAGGCAAACGATGAACGTACAAAGGAGACCCTGTCCATTTTTGTTTCTGCCCCTAACTGGTCCTAACACCCGAAGGGGCTACCCTGCCTTGCTTGATGACTTCTTTATATGGTTAGATAGATAATGGTCTCTAGATCGTTTGCGCGCTAATTTTGCGTCAAACGGAGTTATGAGCTAAAAGTTATGGCCAAAACAGTAAGGGAGGGCATGAAACTCAGCAACTCTGTTTTCACCTAACTTGGAGGATGTGATCATACTAGTTAGGCTACTCCATAAAATCTGAAACTTTTATATAAAATACTAGGAACATCTGGGAAGACTTGGGAAAAGGTTTCGGATTAAAAGGAGAAAAATCCGATGTATGAAAATTGTTGGAAGCAAGTAGATGCAATAGGAAGCCTTGTAAAAACTGTTTGTCTTGACCTTAACTAAACTATGTCATAAGTAAGGATTCGAGGCTAGATTAATAAGTGAGCCTTTAACGAAATGTGTTAGTAATCTATATGAGTTCATAACTAACTCAAGAACCGGAGCTAAAACTCGTTAGCAAGAGAAGTTATTATGCATGCATGAGTAGATATAAGTAGAGTTAAAAGCTCTTGTAACTAATTAGGAACCGCGTTTTCTTTCTTATAGAGACTCGCACCAGGGAGGGATCAGCCGGCTACCACCCCAACAGCAAAGGCAAGTTCTTAAAACTCTTGACCTTATAACAAGTTTATTGGTTATAAGTCTATGGTGCTTGGAATTCTGTTCAATCTGAACTATATCGTTGTTGATTTGTTTGTTCGCGACTCTGAACTTCTCGAAAAGTTAGAGGACGCATTCTAACAGTTTCACATAACTGAATCCAGTATCGAGTACATCTTTTTGGTGCTCGATAGTCGACCGGGAGTAGTCTATTATCTCTCGACTATTAGTCGATATTATTCAAGGATTCTCCCTGAAATATATGTTTTGGGTTACTAATTAGTATGGGTTAGGGATTAATTAATTTTGATTAATATCCCTTCAATATTTTAAATAATATTTAGTTTTATTAAATATTATTTAAAGAGTATATATGGTATTTAAATATTGATTAAATACTTTCCATTCATTTTGATTTATTTAAATATTATTTAATATTGATTAAATATTATTTAAAATATGTTGAATCATTTAAGATTATTTAAATATTAAATAATCTTGATTATATTCGAATTAAATATTTTAATTCTTTCCAATCATTTTAATATTTTTGGAGGACTATTCTAGGCCTCATAATTATTAAACAAATATTTATGTGTTCTTTAAAAATATTCTGGAGTTATCTAAAATTTGTTAAATATTATTTTTATTAAATAATAAATACTGAGCCGTGACTCGAATATTTTGTAATTATTTTTGAGTCGATAACTCCATATTAGGGAAGGAATATCCCGCTTTGACATTCTTTCCATTTAAACTGGTGCCTTTGGGGACCATTATCTTACCCAAAAATTTAATATTTTCGTGGGGTTTATTTTACTTCGTATTAGCGACTCCCCGGTCGTGTTCTTGAGTTTTTTTGATTCAATTATTTCTAAATTATTCATTCGTTGACTGAGAGTCAACCTACATATATACGAGATTACTCCCACCTCGTTTCGGGAGCCAATCTATTATCTGATGTTGAAATCTTACCAAGATTTGTTGTTGTTCTGGAAGGTTGGATTAAATTCCCTTCCATACCTTTTGATTTGAATAAATCCTAGAGAGGATTGTTGCTATTCTGGAAGGTTGTATTAAATTCCCTTCTACACTTGTTGATTGTATTCAAAGGGGGCTGGAGATATAAAGTGTAAGAGGCTTGTGTGTGGCACAGTCCATCTAGCGTAAGAGGCCGAGTGACGCCCGGTCCAGCATTTAAAGGCCCCTGTGTTGCCTAGGGTGATGACCGGATGGAGGATCATCCTTCTGCTAGTAGAAAAGGTTACTTAACTATTGTTCTATACAACTGATCATCGTGTACAATAGGCGTAGTGGATGCTCCAGTATCTTCCTTTTCTTCCAGTTGGAATTTGACGTTGTACTGTAACGAAAGCCCAGGTGCTTAGTTACCGATAGTGTTAACGAGTAATATAGCAACCTATTATTCTTTTGTCCAGTATCTAGAACTGTTCACCATTCAAATACAGGTTGCATTTTTTATTACACTGATACACACATTGTTGTTGTTTCTTTATTATGCCATGTGATTGATTATATAGTTGCTGAGCATTATAGCTCATTCTTGCTTCTTGTTACCTTTCCAACACCACAGTTGTAGATCATGTCCCGCGCGGTACGCCGGACCTTGAGAAAAAGCGTGAGAAGGGCAAGGACCCCATATGACCGACCTCTTGGCTCAATTCCCGAGGTAGAGAAAATGAGCAAGATAGGGTTGCAGCTTTTGCTAGTTAGATTTATCTACAAGTACTGTTTATGTAAATACATGTAACTTAATGCGACTCAATCTAACTTTTGGGCTGCTATTATAGTTTCTTGCAGGAGCTATAATTAGTAGCACGAACTCAATATTTTGATAACCAGTAATGTAATGATGAAGATCTAAATATGTATATTAATGTAATTTTGTTTCTTGAGACTATGACTCGTGTGTGTGTTAAAGTGTGTGGGGGTCATCAACATATTATTTACCTTAAGGTTGTTAAATATTATTATGTTATCAATGAATTACAAGTGCATGAATACTGGAAATTGGACCGTGACAACCTGGATCTTGGACCCCGGGTCTGGGGGTGTCACACTCTGACTATAATTGAAAATGAAAAGATCTCTACCAAACGATTCAACAAGCTGGATGATGGTATGGCACATTTGAATGATGGAATGAGGCAGGTCTGTCTGACCATGCAGAAACTACTTACATTCTTTGAAGCTTCTAAATCTCAAGAGGATCCCTCAACTAAGGGGGAGAAAGAAAAGAAGAAAGTAGCTGAAGATGAAGGGGCTACTCAAGACAAAGGGAAAGCAAAGCTGTATTCTAAAAAACAGTTTCAATCGTTTGATCCAGAACCAGAAGAACGGTATTATGCTCAAGAACAATTCATTGATGACAATGCTCATGATGAATCATACAATCCTGACTACTGTAGAGCTGAGGAAGAGACTGCCTTTGATGAAGAATTTTTATTTCCGAAAGAAAACGAAACTGATCCGGCCTATAAAGAGGTAATGAAGAAACTAAAAGAAGACATCAAGGCAAGTCATGTTAAAATTGAGAAACTAAAAGCTCTAGTCACGGAAAGAACAAAGGCTAAAAAAGAAGTAAGCCTAGAAAAGCAAAATCTCTGGACCATTGCAGTCAGAGAAAAGAAGAAAGATGTGCAGCTCAAAATAGGAAAGAAGTGGGACACAACAAGAGAAGTAATGGACAAGCTTCAGAAGGGTCCATTTGAAGACAAGCATCTTAAATCAATCATCGAGCATCTAGAAAATTCAAATGACAACATTGATAACTTCATGAAAGCACTGAAAGAAGAGGTTGACTATATCACTATCATAGTGGATCACATTCTTGAAGACTGGCAGATTTTAGTCTACACTCACAGGAATGGTACTTTCAGAATCTCCTTGGAATTTTTCAAACAGAGAAGTTTATCAGTCATCTGGACAATGTTAAACAAGATCATAAGAAATTCAGAAGAAAATGAGATTCTCAGAGACAGACTCAAAGACTTTTCAAGAGCTATTAGTCCTCAAATCACATATGATCCTCATGAAGTAAGATTCTATACTAACATGTTTTATCAGAACATGAAGTTAGATGAGGAATCATTGAAGGGCTATACAGTCAAATATATGATTGAAGTTGAGAAGATGCTCAAGTCTAAAGGGTTCAGGTCCCAAGACAAATTAGATGCTGCACAGAAAATAAGAAATTACTGCTTATCCAAAAAGATCCCATCATACATCAGGCAAATCAAGAAGATAGACTCATCTCATCCATTTAATATGGAAGAAGAAGCAATAGATCTTGTGGAACAGGAAGTGTTGTTTTAGTTAGCCAAGGCTAAACAGAGGAGGTTATATGGAGAATCCACTACAACAGATCAATCAGTATCTGAAGAAGTACCAAGGACACCAGTTCATAAAGGTTCAAACCTAGAAGAAGGTGAAGTTGATACATCTGAAGACTGAAGACTTAGATAAATCAAGATAGAATCTATGTAATTTTTGTTCAGTACTAGAGGAACATCTATCTTGTATTTTTCTTTCAAAACATGAATCTGGAAAATTGTTAAATATAATACCAGAACTTTTTATTATTTACAATTTTTACATGTTGCATTACTTTCTTAGTTGTTAGTTGAGTTATCCTCTAAAAATTTGTGTGTTAAATGTTTAACAACAAATAGGGGGAGATTGAAAGGCATATAACTAGGCCTATTTATAATAATTAGATGACAACTCAATTCAGATAAGAAACTGTAATAAATAATAAATACATAACAGGAATCAAGACGAAGAATGTAATCTAGACACGAAAAATCAGAATATCTGAAGACTTTTGATGAGATTGCTACTCAACACTAGAAGAAGTTTATTTATTTGTTCAAGAGTCAGTGAAAAATAAAGTGGTAGTATTTCATAAGAATTCAGAAGATACAGAAAATTTATAGTGGCTACTAAACAAAGATTCCAGAAAAAGAAAAGAACTAAGAGGAAATACAACAAAGCTAAAGAAGGACAGAAGGCTACAACTTAAAGTTAAAAGATGAAGAATATTTATTATAGTATGACATAAATGAACCAGACAGTACATTTATGTGTCAACTAATATAATAAATATTTATCATCTAGCTCAAGTGGTTTAGTGACAAAAGACACAACGAAGACTGGAACATTTCAAGACTGACAGCACGGTTATGCAAGTACAGATAGTATTTTAATTCTACTAATTAAAAGAAATTTGATTATTTAATTTATATAATTAAATTAATTCAAGTTGAATTTAATTTAATTTATAAATTATTTAATTAAATAACGTAGAATTAATTTATTATAAAAGATATGACTTAGTATGACTTTTAATATAATTCAAATGACTAATTAAAAAGTCATACCGAATTATATTAATAAAAGTCATACCGACTGTTTATTAAAAGGTCATACCGACTGTTCATTAAAAAGTCATACCGGAGAATCAGATAGAAAAGTCATACCGAAGATTCAGACAGAAAAGTCATACCGAGTTTCTTTTTGAAAAAGGTCATACCGAACAATTTTCTTATTATATTAAAAAGTCATACCGATTTTTTAATTAATAAAGAAAAAAGTCATATCGAGTTTCTGTTGAACAAAAGGTCATATCGAGTAATTTTTTATTATATTAAAAAGTCATACCGATTTTTTAATTAATAAAAAAATTCATACCGACCATCAGAAGTCATACCCAGCCTTTTAGAAAGTCATACAAGTGTTAAAAAATGTCATACTGACTTAAATAAAGTCTGTAAAATGTCCTGTACTAGAAAGTCATGCAAGCATTCTTTTCCTCTATAAATATGAGGAGTAGTCTTCATATTTTAGTACGTTGAAAAATATTCAAATTCGGAAATTTGTATGCATTGTAATATTCACAGATTTCTGTGCAAAGTTTGTAATATAATTGTTAAATACGAACACTTCATGTCGAACTCGTTCTAGATAACTTTATCAATTATATACAATTATCATCGAATAAATTTTGTAATACTTTTTAAGTTCAAAATTATATCTTCCACTTCAATAGTATTTCATTAAAATTTATATTTCATGATTAATTAAAATAATATTTTAAATCCGAAATTCCGTGACAATTTATAGATATTGTAATCAACCTCCCTTCTACAATATCAGGGACCAACACATACCTCCTTTGATGAAGTGTTGTTTATTACATTGTCAAACATATCCTTATCTAGACCATTGAACAAAATGTTCATGGCCTTTTTATCCTTAAGCACTTCCTTTTCATCCTCTTCTATGAACTCAGTGATGAGTTTTGGAACATGTTTGTCAATTGCAGGAGTTCCGTCAGGATTTACACCTGTGACCAGCTTCATGGGAACATGAGGACCTTTTTCTATGCAGTTAACATAGGATGGGTCAAGAGAAAGTAAATGCAGGTGCATTTTAACCTTCCACGCAAAGTATTCATCTTTCTCCAATACTGGAATTTTCACACCTGAATCTTTTTGGCTCATCTTGACTTGTTCCTTATCTTTAAACTTTCTGTATGTTGAAATCCTGCTCTGATACCAATTGTTATTCCTAGAACAATGTCAATGTTATTTGTAGAAGGGGGGGTTGAATACAAATTATTAAAACTTGTTATATTTTAATAATCGATCGAGTAGTAGAGAGTGTTTGATAGAAAATGTATGAATAATTAAACTAAAGACTAATTTGAACAACGATGTTTAAAATTATTGATGGATTAGTTTTTCCATCAGTGTATATTTTTGCTCAAATTATCTGAGTTAATAAAACTCAGCTGCGTTTTACAAGGTTAGAAAGTAAACCAACTGTTCTTACAAAGTGCTCTAAGACTAAACAGTTGATTCAAGGATATTGTCTTATTTGTTCTTTCTAACAATGCTACCACACTTGTTTATATAACACAAGTATGTTTACAATTCCTAGAAATAATATAAAAACATTTAATCTATTCTAGGATTGATTTTTATCTATCTTTCCTATTTGCCTTTTTCTAATTTGAGAAAGTTTTGCAGCTTTGGAAAAGACAGCTTCTTTTTGAGTCTTCACAGTCGGTATAGACTGTCTTCCATAGGTATACTTTATGTCTTGTCGCAGTCCCTATCAATTGATAATTTATTGTTAAGCATATCAATTGATTCTTCCTTGTATCCATCAACTGATATTCTTCTTCGATTGATCTTGATGTTCATCAATTGATAATAGCTGTTGGCTTATCGATCGATAAATGTTATCAATCGATATATCAATCGATTGTTCTTCATATCAGTTGATGGTCTTCAATCTTTGACTTGACTTTTCATCAATTGATCTTCTATCTGTTGATGCCTCCATATCAATTGATCATCCTTCATTTGTACGATTTTCCTGTCTTCAAATAATTACAATTTGACAATTTAAATTATACATCAATTGACAACCAACATCAATCGACTCTAGTATCAATCGATAGAAAATTATCAGTCGACAAAAGCCATATCAATTGAGATAGATTAAGTACTCCTATGCTACCATCCATATTATCAGTTGATTAACATAAACATGTCAACTGATAAATGGTTTCCTGATCAATCGATATTTATAACTTTCATATCAATTGATCAGGTACAATAATGGTATAATTTCATGATTCTAAGATTTAATGTTTATCATCAAATTTACATATATTCCTAACAGAGATTTTTAGTGTTAAAATATGACATAGATGGTATAATGTCAAACACTATAGTTGAGTTTCGTGATGCAACATTCTTTGAGAATGTGTTCCCTATGAACACTGGTATACCTCAGGGTATTTCTGATGATGATCCCACTCGCACATCAAGTTCCATTCCTGATCATGTGGAAAGGATGACAAATGTGGGGGTGGATCCTACTAGTAGCTCTACTCCTAATGAAATAGAGGAACCTAGAAGGAGTAAGCGTGCAAAGGTGGTCAAGGATTTCGGAAGTGATTTTATCACTTACAATGTCGAGGACGAACCTTTGACTTTCCGGTAGGCGATGGACTCTTGGAGTCAAGGCATTGGAAAGGCGCTGTAAAGAGTGCGATCGACTCTATTGTTTCTAATGGAACATGGGAGTTGGTTGATCTCCCTCTTGGGTGTACTACTATAGGATATAAGTAGATTTTCAAAAACAAAATGAACCCGGATGGCTCAATAGATAAGTATAAGGCTAGGCTGGTAGCAAAGGGTTTTAGGCAAAGGTAAGGCATTGACTATTTTGATACATACTTTCCTGTTGCAAGAATGACAACAATTCGAATACTTATAGCATTGGCTTCCGTACATAGTCTTATCATCCATCAGATGGATGTAAAGACAGCCTTTCTTCATGGTGATCTTGAAGAAGAGATTTATATGGATCAACCTGAGGGATTTGTTGCTTCTGGTATCGAGAGAAAAGTGTGTAAGTTAGTCCAGTCTATCTATGGCTTGAAACAAGCTCTTAGAGACTGGCACAAAAAGTTTGATGAAACTATTTTAACTTTCGATTTTGTGGTTAATGAAAGTGACAGGTGTGTCTACTATAAGGTTAAAGAAGATGAAAAAGTGATTTTGTGCCTGTATGTGGGTGGCATACTATTGTTTGGAACCAATATTGAGATTATTAACGAGGCTAAAAGTTTCTTAAAAAGGTACGTTAAAATGAAAGATATGGGTGAGGCTGACGTGATTCTTGGTATCAAGCTGACTCGGTCAACTGATGGAATAACCTTGTCACAATCTCATTATATAGAGAAATCTATACTTAAGAAGTATGGTTATTCAAATTATAGAATCGCAAGCACACCATATGATTCAAAAGTTGCGCTTGTCAAGAATAAGTCAACAGTTCTTGTGTCTCAGTTAAGATATTCTCAGATTATTAGAAGTTTGCAATATCTTGTTAGTGGTATATTCTACGTCTAAGTTAGCTAGATATACAAGCTGTCCAAAAAAGACTCATTCAGATGCTCTTGATAGAGTGCTTTGATATCTGAAAGGCACCATCTACCGTGGTTTGCATTACAAGAGGTTTTCTGGAGTGCTAGAGGGATATAGTGATGCAAGTTGGATAGCTAAGAAATCTAGTTCCAATGGAGTGACTGGATACGTGTTTACCCTTGCGGGTAGAGCTATATCCTGGAAGTCTGCTAGACAGACTATTGTAACTCGGTCTACTTTTGAGGCTCAGTTGTATGCATTAGATGCCACGGGGACGGAGGCTAAATAGTTGCATGGACTTATGTTTGTGATTCTTGTAGTAAGCCAACCGCGTCCTGCTCTTGCTGTTCATTGTGATAGTCGTACAACTATCGACAAGATAAATAATAAGAAGTATAATGTGAAAACAAAGGGACACATCCAAGTTAGGCTAAAGTCTATACGGGGTATGGTGTCTGATAGGATCGTTGTTATTGAGTTTATTGGAACTCAAGATAACCTGGCTGATCCATTGACTAAGGGACTTGAGCATGTTGTTGTCCTTAAGTTGAGGTTGGGGATGGAATTGACAACCCATTTTGAGTCATTAACAGCGGGAACCCAATACACCTGAGAGGAGATCCCTCGAAGTGTATTCAATGTGGTAATAACAAGTTGTGAGGGTGATTCAGTAGTACCTCTACTACAAATATCTAGATACTCACGTATCTGAGTCTTTCCCACGTATCTGAGTCTTTCCCTTATAAACCTCAAGAGGTACTATAACTTCTAGTTAGCAAGAGTTTTAAGAACTCTGAAAGGGGTCTAGTCGTGAGACGAGATGTTGGCAGTACATCTTTGGAGATGCTCAGCTAAGCGAATGTTATTGTGTGGTCGCAATTAGAGGAAAAGGTTATTCCTCGAAGCATTCGACGAACAGGATCAAGACATGACCATTAACGTCTCAAAGTCGTAGATCAGTACCATAGCCTTTGATTTTTCATCATCTATGGAGCGTGGTTACACCAAACAGATAAAGATTCAAGGTGAAACATTCCATCTATATCTGGGAGCCATCGAAGTAGGGGACTTAGAAGGGTTCAAAGCCGGAAGGGTACCGACTCTGAAAAACTAATCATGATGAAAACTGATATGCATTTCTGTATGGATTTGTGGGGGAATGTTAGAAAATGGAAAGATTAAGACATATTTTATATATGTTCTTGATGTAATTTCCGGAAACTAACTAATGGAGGTTGTTCCTTGCTATGAGGACTTAAACTTTCATGTTTGGATCTAAGACATTTTCTTAGTGGAATCCATAAAGAAATTGCGTTGAAGTTACTTGCTTGAAATGGGTTATGTGGGGTTTGTCCCAAATTGAATTTGTAAAGGAAAGATAATGAGTTTATATAGCATCTTGTGTTAGTATTGTTTACAATTACTAGTGTAAGTGGAATGCTTATGTCACATGATGCTATTGAATACTTTATATCTTTTAATTGCAAGTTTATTTGATTTATTTATATTAATTATTTAATATTAATATTAAATATATTGAGTAAGGATTATTTTAATAATCAGACTCTAAATATATATTGCAATATTAATATTACTTAATCTGAATAATATAAGTAACAAATAAAACCCATCTCTTTGCAAAACTCTATTTTTTTAAAAACCATCTATATCCCACATCGAAGAGAATAAGAGAAGAGCAGCTCAAGATGCCTATATATTGAGGCGTTCACAACTAGTTGTGGTGTGCCTCTTGCTTGTACCTTGCATACAATAAAAATTGCATAGGTTGTCGAGCAAATTGAGGCGTGTCTCTTTCTCCTACCTCACATACATATAAAGTTGTATAGGTTTTTGGGCAAACTAAGGTGTTAGTCGCTGTTGAGTGCTACGTATCTGTGGACGAAGTACTCTGTGCTGTTTTATCCTGGAAATGATATTGCTACAACCCAACACAACGTAGTGGGACAATTATTTCTTCAAGAACAATCAAGACTTCTTGCAACACTTGACGACTCAGCTGTTCATTTTGGTTCTATTAGTGTATGCATAAAGCTTATGTTAGAGTTAAGTTTTTTATTTTTTCTTTTTTTTTTACAATTACTGATTCATTTTTTATTTAACTTCGTGTTTGTTTCGTAATTGGTATCTCCTTGTTCTTGTTAATTATCATCATATAATTGTCCATTGTTGTGTTTAGATATTTTTATACCGAACACCTGATTCCATGGTTCCGGTGATTAAAGGAAGATATGGTTATTTATTAAGAATTTCAACTTTATTCACAACTATTTACGGAGATTGTTGAATTCATTAGAAATCTGTTGTCACTCAAATATCCTAATTTTTCCGACAAAAATCTCACAGGCCACATTCTATCCTTTATACAAGACCTCTCATTTAACCGAGTTAAAGGAGAAATTTCTCAGCTGCTCACCAGTATATAATCATTATTTCATTTAAATTGTTTAACTTTGTCCTGTAACC
This sequence comes from Oenanthe sinensis, assembly GCA_028671895.1. Taxonomy (NCBI): domain Eukaryota; kingdom Viridiplantae; phylum Streptophyta; class Magnoliopsida; order Apiales; family Apiaceae; genus Oenanthe; species Oenanthe sinensis. The sequence goes on along the minus strand of CM053799.1, from coordinate 25,886,115 downwards.
AAATTAACCATCATATTCCACGAGGGTGGCAGTTCAATACGTTTGAAAATCTTAGTTATATTGGACGTTTTATATTTTATGATAAACAAGCATTATGCGTGTGTTCAACGTTCTTTTTTATAAATTTTAATTTATAAAATTAATTTATTATTATAAATAAAAAATGAGCTTGATGGGCTAGAGCTCGGATAGTATATTAAGGTTAAAAACTCTATCAATACAAATATAAAGGTATTTATATAAATGAAGAGGTAGAACTTAATATTTACAAAAGTGTCAATTAGAATTTATATTAGAAACTGGTATAACCCAGAAAAAAAAACTCGACTGCATAATGAAGGGGAAGATGAGGACGAATAATTTTGTGATGCTTTTACTCAGGAAACTGTGCTGATTGGATATGATTGTGACTAGTTTTTGCATTTATTATCGGACACTTGATGTTGCTGGAAAGAAAATCAAAATGGGATGTTAGGATTATTGCGAAGGTATAGATCCTTAAAATAAAGAGTTATAATAATATTTTTTCGCAGGTCTATATATTATCACGATATATTTCCATTGTTTGTGCCTTGATTTGCAGCACTGTTTGAATTTATTGATGTTGCCGCACCTTATACTTATAGGCTGGTATTTCTTCACGTGTTTTGAACTTTGTGTATACAATTTGATTGATACCCTGATTTTTATAGATGATTTTGGAGATTAACATTGTCGGAGGCACATGGTTGCAACTATAATCTTAATTTCTAATTGGGTAAAATCAAGAAGAAAATATGATAAAAAAGTTTATGCGTCGATTCATTCATGACAGAGCACATAATTTTCTTTCAGTCATACATTTATCAAATTTTATATTTTTCACTTTTCATGTTAATATATAAATAGCTTTTTAACTGTAATTTTTTTGTATAGGGATACCTAATGCGTTGATTTAGCTACAAAATGAATGAACCAAAACATAAAGATTTTTTGGGCATTTAACAACTCTAAAATCTCGTTTCATACCTATAACAGTACGTGTGAAACGCTATTGTTAGAAATGAGTGCCTAGTAAAATATGCAAAATATGCGGATTGAGGGGTGAATGTATATTCTTGTTTTTTTTAATTTTTTTGGATTATCTTATGCTTAAATGTATTTATGTATATCAGTATATTATAATTTTTTAATTTATTTAAATTATATACTTTTAACAATTAGGTGAAGACACTTATTATACTTTTTAGAAGAAAAATTTATCAAACTACCCGGGAGCCCTAAATACCGACCGAACATGCATATTTAATAATTTGTGGCCAGTGTTTGCATTACATTTATGCGTATTCTAAATTTTTTCTCTTACACATCATTGACATGCGTACTTATTTATACTATTGCTGAGCACGCATAATTTGATAGCGTAGTTGGTTTAATTCTTTTTAGTGAATATGCATGAAACTGATGCGTATACTAAATATGCATATGCCACTCGCCTGGCCTTTGACTTAATCTTCAATTATTTTAAATTATTTTCACTCAACATACATACGTAATATGCATGTGTCATGAGTGAGTGTACCTGGAGTGAATTATTAAATAATATGCACATGCATGTGTGCAGCTTGTTTTATATAAAAAAATTAAAATTCTTAGCATCATAAATGCAACACTTTACTACGGGGAACATAACGAGCTCGTTTGGCTTATCTTATAAGTAATTTATAAGTTGAAAAATGTATGAAATTTTCAACTTATAAGTAGCTTATAAGATTTCCCAAACATTACCACTATAAGTGCCTATGCAAGACACTTAAAATTCAACTACAACCAAGTTGTTGCCATAAACGGGCATAAATCTACTATACACCTAGTATAAAATGATTAAAAAAGCATTTAAATATTAACAATACTGTTACGGATCAAAATCAGATGCAATTAATGAGTGGTAAGAACTTTCAAGCTTTAATGGTTGCACTTACATTTCGTGACTAAACCAGGTCCTCGTAATTTACCTACGTATCTCAAGAGATGAGAATCAAGCCAAAAACGTAATTCTAATATTAAGGAGTTAGGCCCTTTATATAACCGCACGAGGGCCTAGGAGCTAGATTAGAGTTAGGTGACTTGGTGGCAAAGTCTCCTAGTGATAAGGTTGTTGGAACCTTCTTGTAATGAGAGTCCTCGTTAGACTCTTACAGATGAGCTCTTATCTTTATGATAGGATTTCTAGAACATTCCATAGATGAGGGGCCTCGTAGGACTCTTCAGACCTTTAATTGAGCCTTTATTAATTAATTATGAAATTAATTAATAATAAAGGCTTAATTGGACTAGGGTTCTAACAGAGCTTATGGGCTGGACTTACAAATCCAGTTGATCCTAGATTTATTATTCCTTGTCCGTTTCAAGGGGCCTAAGCCTTTGGACCATGCTAAGTTAAATAAATGAAATAATAAATGTTGTTAAATGAAATAATAAATGTTGTATTTATTATTTCCTTAAGGTTATTTTCTGCCCATATCATTTGCCCCCTAACTTTTGAGAAAACTTCATGAGTTTTTGTAAAAAAAAAATTCAAGGGTTTTTCGTGCCTATCGAGCATTAACTTAGTGAAATTTTATAAATTTCACTTTTTAATTTTGGGCTGGGGCCTTTTATAATTAATTCTTTTTTAAAAAGAATTATTTTTCAGAAATATTGAAGTCTTCAAGGATTTTTATACTATTTTTTGGAAGATAAAAAATGGAAAGATTTTTACGGGACTGACCAATTCGACCTGGAATGAGATCGAATTAGGGCTCATTTTACCCCCAGGTCGAAAAAGAATTGAGGTCGACAGGCTGAATTGATTTCGATTCCTATCGACCTGGAATGAGCTCGAATTAGACCTCAATTCTTCATCCAGGTCGATGGAATTGAGGTCGATAGGGCTCATTTGCCTTTGTTTCTTATCGACCTGGAATGAGGTCGAATTAGACCTCAATTCCTCACCCAGGTCGATGGAATTGAGGTCGATAGGGTTCATTTGCCTTTGTTTCCTATCGACCTGGAATGAAGTCGAATTCAACCTCAATTCTTCACCCAGGTCGATGGAAGTGAGGTCGATAGGGCTCATTTGCCTTTGTTTCCTATCGACCTGGAATGAGGTTGAATTAGACCTCAATTCCTCACCCAGGTCGATGGAATTAAGGTCGATGAGGCTCAATTGCCTTTGATTCCTATCGACTTGGAATGAGGTTGAACTAACACTCAATTCTTCACCCAGGTCGATTTATTTTGGGCTTCATGGCCTTGATGCTTCTCGACCTGGATTGAGGTCGAATTAACACTCAATTCCTCACCTAGGTCAATTTATATTGGGCTTCATGGCCTTGATGTTTCTCGACCTGGATTGAGGTCGAATTAACACTCATTTCCTCACCCAGGTCGATTTATATTGGGATTCATGGCCTTGATGCTTCTCAACCTGGATTGAGGTCGAATTAAACTCATTTCCTCACCCAGGTCGATTTATATTGGGCTTCATGGCCTTTATGCTTTTCGACCTGGATTGTGGTCGAATTAACACTCATTTCCTCACCCAAGTCAAAAATTTTGTTCCTTCGAGAACTATAGTGGATTGAACTCCAATGAGCCTGGGTTTACCTAAGTCGGGCAACAAGCAGAGCACGGCTACATTCAAAGAAGGGAAAAGAGTTAGCAGAGTCCAGAAATTTTGGACCGGCTAATTAAAAAAAATCCAGAAGCGAAGATAAGTTTCTTTTATATATTTTCTGCACATATATATATATTAGTATATCATGCTTGCAAAATTTATTTTAAATATTTTATATATATTGTTGCATCTATATGTTGGAGATTATTTTCAAGACTTGCGAGCAGGAATTGTGAAAAAGAAGAATAATATTGTTAACTTGGAAAAATACAGAAAATATATCTCTCTTAAAAATCTTATTTTGAAGGCCACAAATCACTTTGTCTGAATTTTAGGTTTCGAGGAGAATTGTATGATGGTACACTATATTAGCAGCTTGGAAGGGCACGGACTACTGTGTAAGAACCTTAAGCATCTTAGACAGGAGAATTTATATAAACAGTAGGCTTTGTCAGCAGCTGGGAAGGGTATATAGGCTGTTATACAAGAGTTTATCGCAAGTCAGACTTAATAGGACTGCATGGTAGTACACCGTATCAATTTGGAAGGGCATGAACCATTGTACATGAATCTTAGAGTAAGACCTAGAAAGATGACACTGTGGTAAATGGTGTTTGTTGCTGATTTTGAAGGCCCTCAGATATGTTGCTGATTTTGAAGGCTCTCGGGGGTGTTACAGATTTTAAAGGCTGAATTTTGAGATCACTCATTCTTGCACATTTACATGTCTTACTTGCATCTGTATCTGCATTTGCATGCATATTACGGGCATCTAGGTGCTCTATATTATTTACTAATCTTCCACTTCTAGTTGTTTCAGTGACTCAGGAAATTCGGAAGATCGAAGAACATTAGTTCTCCACTACAGCAAGCTACACTGAAAAACTAGGGGTTGTTGTTACCGCATATTTTCATCAGGCTCAATATTTTCCCAAATTTCCTAATATTCATTAATAATTAATTAAATCCCATGTTAATTATCATCTCCCAGAAACGAGGAATAATCTCTTATTAATTACATAATATTTCTCCCAACGATATCCTTCAAATCAGGAAGATATCCTAACTTTAATATGATTTTAATAGATAAAATCAACCAAATCCAAATATATCTCTAAACAATCATGGAGATAAAATCATAATTCTAAACAGAACTGCATGGGCTTGATCTCTATATAAATAAGGTATGCTGACATCTTGGAAAACGATCCGACATATCTAACAAGTCGAGACACTTCTCAAGTTCAGCCCCTAACATCCAAAATCCCAAATCTCCCATTAAAATATTTTTATTATTCCAGTAACCTCCGAAATTTGTTATCACCAAATTTCTCCGTTAACAATGACCATGAAGTGCAAGGAATATTTTATTTGAATTAAAATACATTGTATCCAATTAAATAAAACAATTAAGGGATTTCGAGATAAAATCTGTATTTTATATTTAGGAAAATACATTTGTTTCTAAAATATATTTGTTGAAGACAAATTGAACAAATATATTCAAAAAATATATTAAAAATATATTCCCTTGAAACCCTTTAAAACAAACACTCTTTTAAATTAATAAAGCATTTTCTATGTCATGAAAACAGTATTAAAATATTATATTTGTTTGTCTTCAGTTTTTGCCTCAAAATATAAAATATATAGATTTGATTTGATTTTATCATTATATTGGTAAGTGCTATCTAATTATATGTCGATAGAAAATCATTTGGTTTCGTTTATAAAAGTAGTTTGACCCAGTTTGAATTTTTTCTCGTTGACTATCATTTCGAATAACCTAAGGGAGGATTATTATATTAATTAGTAATTTCTTAACCCTAATTTAATTTACACTCGTCGTTAAAATAAAATAATCAAAATCTAATGAAAAATACTGTCACATGGGATACACATATCCCATGTGTATAATTATTTTGTAGTTTAAATCTATCTGTAATTATAGACTTATTAATGTTATTCAATCAAATCAAAAATAGTTATGATATATAAATGATCATGAACTGAGAATATTAGTACAGTAAAGTGCAGATAGATAATATCTATATGATCAAAATTTGAATTTTTTTGAGTTTTTTCGAAAAACCAAATTTTTTAATTTCTTTTCAAAAATATAATTTTTTATTTTATATTTTATAAAAATACGATTTTTAAAATATTATTTTATAAAAATATGATTTTGCAACCAATGTAACCTAATATAACTAAAATCAACCTCAAATACAACTACGAACATTCAAGGAACTCATATACAACTAAAATCAAATTCAAATATAATCACCAACATTCAAACAACTCATATAAGAATTAAATGTCAAGCGCGAAGTAAATATCCAGATGCAATTAAACGAGCACTAGATATTAAATTTATGTTATTAGTGAATATTGAATTTTTGACATTTGATAATAATTAGATAAAATTCCTAAGACTCTTATTATATATATAATATAACTATTACTCTTAATTAGTTAATTGATTAGGATTCAATTGCCCATAAATTTATGAATTAATTTAATATTATTCTTCAATATTATTTATCTATAAAGTAATTAAACTTGGATTATCAACAAATAATATTAATTAACTTAGTATTATTTTTAGATAAAAATATATTAAATCTTAATATCAAAACTGAATAAATATAAATATATAAAAAAATTAATAAACTTAACTATAAAATTATTACAGAAAATAAAATTCATACATTGCACGAGGTATAAACTACTACAAAATATGGTGGTAATAAGAAATATTGGGCAGATTTAAAATATTATTTATAATTTAAAGTTTCTTAAAATTAAAAGTAAAAACAAAAATTATAAATTAATTTTTATCTAATTAATTTTATTATTCTATATAACTTATGAATTATTAAAATTGTAAATTGTGCATGTGAATCATATTAATTTTATTATATAAAATTATAAAAGTAAAATAAGTTCCTCACAAAAGTATCATCTACCAAGTTTTATTTTCTGTATTTTAACTTCAAACCAATTTTCAATTTTTTACATAAACACCCATTTTTTAACTTAATATCAAAAATAATTGTTTGAAGTTTGAACAAAGCGACTCAAAGCCTAAACATATATCTATTTCTACATCCGAGTCCTGAGTAGCTGAGTTTAAAGAAATAATGTTAAAAATAACGATTATTTAATCTAACAAAATGAAATTATCATTTCTCGGAGACACTGATAAATTTTAATATTTTAATTACCCTTACCTCATATGCGTAATCTTCAATAACAAATGTATATCGGTGCTATCCTTTTGACCCAGTTTATATAATATGTTTGTATCTATCTACCCAGTTCTAATTTCTTTATACCCACACTCCATTTCAATTCATTACTCTTTTTGTCACTATCACTGTCTCTCTACCTCACATATACACACCCTTATTATTGAAATAAAAAAACTATGAAATTTACATGTTACCCAATTTAGTATTGCGTATCTAACTTTAAACTTTAAAGAATACTTCAACCATACCATACATGTGTATTATATTATTTAATTCTGTATTATCCTATCTCTAAGTGTGTATTAGATGTTACCCTATCAACAACAAATGCGTATTAGTTAGTACCATACTGCTAAATGCGTATCTAATCCGTCATTTTTTAACCTCCTCCATCGGAAATTGTTATTTTTATTATTTTTATATTAAAAATTGTTATTTCTCACCTTCACCCGAGTTTAAACCAGTTGTACTAATACAGCCATCACAAATTTGTCAAACCCTTACTGTAGGTGACAATGGCAAATCATCTTAAGATTGTTCCAACAAGTTCTCCAAATATAAATTCAAGATGTATCTTCCTGTGGAAAGAACATCAAGCCTCTTTTCCCTAGGTTCATATTTTACCTTTGCGCAGTTGGTAACGGTGCGTAACAGATGAAATAGTGTAAGTTTTGCCTTCAATTGTCACACTCTCACCACATTGCAAGTTCTGCCACATAAGATAGTTTACAAACATAATCAGACAACATAATAGACATGCCGCGGCTTGAAAGATTGTGTTTCTCGCAGTTTCTAAATTGTTTCTAATTATTTAGTGAATGTTGGTTCAAGTTCCACGTATTTTTATGCATTAATGGAAACAAAATGAACAGATAGATATCAAAGTATGTAATGGCTTGTTACAATGAGTTGGGGCAGTATGATATCTTTAACTCTTCAGTGCTTTAATATAAATTGATGCTTACAGTGATTGAATTAGTGATCCATTAAATGAAATGAAACAAAAGAGTAATTCTAATATAAACAATAAACTATGATTTTAATGTAAATGCAGGTACTAGTCCAAGAAGGCCAATAGTGGTGACTTGTTCAAATTAAAATGTATATCATAGTTTGTCAAAGATTAACTGGCTCTCACTGGCAATCTGAAACTTGAAACTATAACAGTTTGTCACTATAAGCTTCTGGGGAGATGCCCCTTAGCAGATGTATATTCTTTCCGGTATTTATTTAAAAATATTTACCAAAAAGAAAAAAGAACGTAACTAGGAACACTGTTGTACAATTAACCTCATGCTTGGCTGATTGAAACCCTTTTAAATTATAATTCAACATCACACGCACAAAATATCAAAGCAAACTAAACTAGAAGAGTTGTGAAAACAAGTAATCACTACCTTAAATTCCAATGTCAGTGGGAAAGGAAGAAAATAGCAAAAGAGACAAGTGCAATTTTTGTGGTCAAAAGTGCAGCCTGATGAGATAGACCTTAGACATTCAATATCCACCACAAGATACAGATTTCACAGTTGTAAGAGACTAAAATAATTCTACAACTACAAGGGTCTCTTAAATTGAAACTTTGGAAGAAATCAGGTTTAACATCTTGTATCAGTATTGATTCTAAAAGATAATAGATACTCTTACAGGGGGAAGGCAGCGAACGCCAAGATTCGTCGGTGGTGGTGTAATTTCCATTACTTTGTAAGGGTGGATTTGATCCCTATCTCGTTCCTTCTTTCTACAGGAAATCTGGTGGACCTGCAAAAAGTACAGGGAAACTCGGATAAAAATTTGCACACATACAAGCCTCGGAAATTATAATGATAAAACCAGATTCAGAAGGGGTTGCATCTCAATCTCACCATTTTACTTGCCTGAAAATTTGACAACATTGCCATTTTCTTTTCTCTCTCCTTGTTTGATTGCGGTTCAACCAGAACCAGAAAAAAGAAAAGTGTTTTTCATTTCCCCAGAAATCTTTCTGATCTATGTTGCATATAAATGGGGGAAAAAAGTAATGACAAAACACACACAAAAATTAAAAATAATAATAATAAATATTATCTCTTTTTATAATTACATTTATAACCTCATGTATACTCAAGATACATGTTTGTAAAATTAGATTTGCCAACAGTTCATGCACAGTCTTCTGTATCTATTTGTAAAAGTCTAATCTGCTGCATTTCTGAAAACGGCACAATTCCAATATTGGTAAAAAAAAATTAACATGACTTGCAAAAGTATAATATACACAAGATCAAGAACGAGATAGGACACAAAATGCTGCTACACAAACACTAAAAGACAATGCTTAAATTTACAGCCCAGAAAATGGCATGAATATAGCAGCTGCCTTACATGGGTAATCCCCTTTTCTAGTGTGACTAGGTATATATTCAATACTGATACAACAACTTAGAGAGGTGAGGACAGAACTAATAAAGTACTCGTACATCCTAAAATGTATGTTGTGCATTAAACCTCCGCCGAGGATCTTTCCTGTAATATGGAGTCTCATCAACTGTTTTCCTCACATAGTCTATGAAAGCTTGCGGTGTTTGGGGAGAGTGTTCATTCACGAGGGGTGTACTGCTACGAGAAGGTGTTGCCGGTGCTTGTGCTGTGACAGTTGGGGTGGTGGGTGGCACATTTGACTGATATCTGTTTGGTCTATTCAGGTAACAGAGAAACAGAATTGATGTTGACATTAGAACAGTGGAACACGCAAGTATAACAACCCAGTTGCTGACATAAATGGAAGGAGGCAGTCTAGTTATCTTCTCAGGTTCATAGTTCACATCAATTTCTACTTTCTGGCCATTGGCTGCAAGTGAGATGATCAATTTATCTTTGAACCTCTCAGAGCTAATAACTTTGACCTCGTATACTGCTCTCCCTGCTACTCCATGATTTTCACTGTGGAGAGGTTTGATCAGTAACTGATTTCGACCTTGCCAGTCAACCACAGTGTCCGTATTACCAACTACAGTTATGACAGACTTGTCAGACTTGGGGGTCAAATTTAACTGTAATGAGTTGTGGTCCATTTCCAGTATGGCAAATCCCCCAACAAAAAGGGCAGAAGCAGATCCAGATATATTGTTGGCTCCTCGCACATATGCACTGATGGTAACACTTATATCCTGCCTCGTATCTTTTGAATTTCCAATAGAACGATGCAAGTGTTCTGGAGAGTACGGAAAGAAAAGACAATACGACATTCCACTGTCAAAATCCATCCACGGGTTTGCATATCCAATAAAAGGTGGGTCCACCTTGCACTCATGCAAGAGTGTGTTAACATTCCCGCCTGCTTCGTGGATGCTATCAAACGCATCACTAAATGTCACAAGGAAGCTATATCCTCTCGTTGAGAAAGGAGCGTTCGTAAGAATATCTTTTGGAGCATTAACAGAAATCATATGCCCCTTCGACACTGTAACCAACGTCATCAACTTGAAATCCGAGCTTTCATAAATGACTTGAGTGCTTCCTACTGCAACGGCTTCAGCTTCTCCGCATACCCTGTCTATTGAGACAATACTTGAATTAGCACTCGTCCACCAGCCAGATGCTTGATCAGTGAGGCCTTCAATACTGAAATTAAGACGATTACCCAACTGAAGGAGTGGATTATGAGGGTATAAACGAGCACCAACCGTAATCAACAAGTAATCCGACTTAGTTGAGTTATTTCTGAAAGATATTCGGACTAGTGCTCTACCAAATTGTAAAGCTTTCAGATAAATATTCCCATCATGTGTGTCACTGATGGAGACGATGTCTCCATAATTAGTCTCAACATCATACAAAACAATGTTATGAGCCTCGTAGAAAGGGTATCCAAAAGCATCATAATATATCAATGGAACATTAAGCTCGGCTCCAACAACAAGGTCGACACTATAAAATGGAAACGCATTCCTGCTTACTCTGATTTGCGCCACCTCAGCAACTCTAACACAAGATGCAATCTCAAATCTTTCTGTCAATCTATCTTTGGCATGAATGCACCCAATATTATTACTCTCTCTTGTTTGTATTTTAAAGCTTTTGATGGATATAGCTTCATTTAGCAACTCTATATTATTCTGACCCCCATATTCTTTTAACATAGAGTATGTAATGGTTCCTTCGCTGCTCTGAAGATCTCCCTGACCATAGGACTCTGAGTATGAAGGCAAGAGATTTGATGATATATAATGAGGAGGAAGTACCCATGTCACTGGCTTTCCAAGAGCAAGAGGGAAATCAGTCACCACATAGAGCGTTATGGATGCAGAGTAAAACCTGGACTGTGAAAATGAACGAGATACAAAATTACAAGATAATGAAACATTAACATGTGTCCTGCCAGAAGATTTTCCATACAACACACGAATAAACCTTAGGCCAAGATTATGATCAGATCCATTTTCTTTCAAAACAAGGGAAGAGGAACCATGCGTGTATGCATGCAAGAGATCCGCTTCTTTGAAAGTCAATATGTCCTCATTTTCAACACTCCATTCATAATTTTTGCACATCTCATAAAGAGAAAACAAATTACCATTGGCAAACGAAGGATATATTGGTATTTCACTGCCAATAGCAGCTTGCTCACTCTGCGCATTTAACATCACCGAAGAAGGGATCGCAACTACTACTTTTCCAAATGCATGACACATCACTTCATCACCATTCTTATGAATTCTAGCCACGACAGTGGTATTCCCTGGTGCAATTGCATTCAGTCGCCCAGAAGATTTATGAATTATTGCAGTCTCATTATCCATACTTTCATATTCAACATAACCACCAATAGATGGGCCTCCTTCTACACCAAGTACATAAGAAGCACCAGGTACAAGATATATATCAGAAGGACGTATACTAAGCGGGGCATACACTTCTACCTTAATACATTGACTCAATATTTCACGACCAGATTGTTGCCTAGCGCTTACATAAAGAGTCGTAATACCACGATTTCTAGCCTCAAGGATAAAATTTGGAGCCTTCACATATCCATCAATAATACCATCTATCAGATTAACAATATGATCTTCAATGTGCACACGAATGTTCATATACATGTACTGAGAGAAGTCAAAAGTGCGTCCATCATTTACCCCAGCCAGAAAATCTACAGACTGGGAACTCCCTTCCAAAAGGCTTATTAGTTCTCCCGAAGTAATCTTAAGCCAATCTACATCAGCAACTTGTACCACAGAGGCAGCAGCAAGTGGGGGAGAAAGTCCCATATCATAGACCGTCACAAGTGCAGTCCCTAAACTTTTAGGCGCTAGTGATAGTTGAGAGCACTGTAAATCTGGTGGATAATCAATTATTTCTGCAATTAGGGTATCATTAACCACAGTATCCAATGCACAACTCCCTCCACTAATTGAGAGACTTATTCTAGCCAAGGGACTAAATAATAACAAACTGAACTCTGGAATGACTTTTAAAGTAGAGACAAGTTGCAATTGAACAGCATTGGTAAGAGCTTCTGAACCTCCGTAGGATTCAACAAAATGATAATTGCTCAAGGTATCAATGAATCCACCAACTGTAGCACGAACAGTGCAAAGCCCTGTTGTGTTTTGCAAGACCAAAAACCTCTCCCAATTTGATATGGATGTAGCATCATCATCCCAAAAGGCCAACCCATCACAATTTCTTGCTTCCCATCTTAAACTAAGAGAAGAAGAGTTTCCAAAAGCATTTCCAGAATTACTAATGCCAACAGCAGACACTCTAATAGTTCGCCCATTAGCCACAGTGATTGGAGGCGAACGCACTTGCCCGGAATTTCGATCAGACTGTATTGCAGTCCGCATCACATCAAGCGCATTGACAGCACTATCAACTACTATTGAGATTGAAGATGGTAAGCTACATGTGAGCAATAGTTCAGCCTCTGCGACGGCAGGTAGAATATGATCATTGCCAGCCAAGTTTCCACGTTTGAAAAGAAGCTTAAATTTTCCCCAATTCTGGCATGATATTCTATATGAGCTACCATATATGGTAGTAATATTATGGACCAAAACCCCTTTGCGGTTAGTATGCTCTTGAGGTAAAATTTCCACAGTATCAGTAAATTCAACACCTCCTCCCCACTCATCCGGTCCTCCAGACAGAATGACGTCCATATGTGAGCCAGGGACAAGATCTAAGATTTTCAAATTTTCCCACTGTTGATTAGCCTCAGCATAAGACAAATTGAACCAATAACCACCATACTGGTTCCCGTCACCTGCCTGATGTACGACGAGTGGTAGATATGCTGAAATAAGAGCTGAAGCTTTTAAATCGATAGATCCACTTAGCGAAAGATCAAGAGGATGATATTCTTTTTTTAGTGATGCATGTAGCATAGTTCGACCAGTACCAGAAGCATATATACGAGCCCAGGCACATGGAGGGCCATATAATGATGCATACAATTCAGGGACTTCTTGTTCGTCTGATAGAAAAGATTCACTTTCTGTATAAACAATCCTGAAAGAATCACTTTCGATATTCCACCGTATGGCTGAACTGAAAGCATCACATCTGTAATAGTGATCACCATTAGAAGCTTTCAGTGTCACGGAAGCTGCAAGACTTGATCCAACAACAGTCTCTACAGGAAAATGTTGCAGCATTATCATAGAGGAAGGAATGGAAACTTCAATCTCCACCTCATCATAATTGAAAGAATCAAAACTAGATACCACTTTGATAATAGCTTTTCCAGGTCTTTTTGACTGGACAATACCATGTGCAGATACACACACAATAGACATATCTGAAGAAAACCATTTGTAGTCACTGGATGATATGGCACAACCGCCTGTTGCCTTTAGCTCCACCTCTTGGTAGACAGAAGGTGCCCATGGAAGGAAAATACTCCCAGATGCACTTCTTTTGTCCCTGCTAAACTTCACTTGCTCACAAACCATGACTTCCTGCACAATCTTGAGAGCCTCTTTCACCTCATGAAGCCCATCACTGTATGTTACGATTGCTGTTATTTTTCCCAATCCATATGACATTGCTTTCAGAAGTTTAGAATTCAAGCCCGCACGTTGGGAAGTAATATTATCTGGAACTGGAAACGTATGCCAAAACTCAGAATGGTCATCATACAATTTAATATCATCACTCTCCGTTATATATATCTCTTGCGGTTCAGGTACTTCCGAGAAAACTTTCACTTCAAGGAGATATTGTCTACCAGAAACAACATACCAACGTGATACAGATGGATTGGGTGCTGCACCATCGAGAATATCACCGGAACATGACAGGGGCAATATGTATAAATATAAAGAATCTGGCAGCACCACATGTATTGATGACAGTTGGATGTGACCAGCAACTCTTGTATCTTCAACAGTAACACTGGTTACGCCCAAGTTCAATGCATGAGCTCTACCCAGCGTTGTGTCTATCCGAGAAACAGAAGAGTTCAAAACCGACCATTGATGATGTGGAGATGGTAAAGTTACTGCTAGAGGAATATTCCCACGTATAATTTTAAGAAAATATTGCACAACAGCACCAACAAGAACAAAAACAGGAGACGGTGGATAAAGAGACATAGCTTCTGCAACAGTTAAAACAATACTATCTGCCATGTAATCATACATTGGCTCAAGCAAATCCACTGAAACGCGTTCATGGCCGATTTCAGTTCCTTTTACAACATAAAGGTCTGAAAATACTCCACTATCTTCAAGCTTTATTTGGACATCAAGATCACCGCATAAGCCACCACAATCACTTAGTGGAGACAGCTTTAAAGGTACATGGACAAGGTGATGAGTCGATCCATCAGTTTCAGGCAGGAGTTTCCACATGAACTGTATGCCCACTAGGGATGAAAACACATTTTCTGCACAAGAAAACCAGAATGTGACACATAAAACAGAACAGCTATTATACATATACAGTACATTGTGTAGCATATCATTCTTGGCATATGAGACCTATCATCAATAGTTTTCCTTGTCAGACTTTGTATCTATCAGTTTGGATGTGGTGTGCTGTGAGTATAGCAAGTTGAAAAAAGCTTTGGGTTAAGTTTATAAAGCTGTGGCCTGTGGTTTAGAATGAATGTTTTTTTTGTGTAACCGTGATGAATTCAAATGTATAGTTTTGTTCTATTAAATTTTATCAGTAGATTATAGATATATTAATTTATTGCTCAAGTCAGACACTGACTTGGAACAATCCTGTGTATGATGGAACTGCACTAAATTAGTCCGTTATTCTTTAATGGATTACTTCAATCGGCTTGGAAGTTTGAGTTGTTTTCAAAGGATGCGCAAAATCATGGCGTCTATGCAGGAAAGCAGAAGTGGTGTAGAAATTAGTATAAGAGACAAGCATGTCAAGTTTTGCATTATGATACAAATTAATTATGTCAAGCGTTCGGCAGAGGCACAAAACATAGCATCTATGCAGAAAAAGTAATAAGGCTACATGAGTAGATATTAGAAGTCAGCAATCAGCATGTGAAGATTAGCATTATATACCAATAAATTCTGTCATCCTTGGAAAGGCATGATACAAGGAACAAGTGTGAATTGAATGCATCAATAATTATGGTGACCCTAACCATAGGGCACTTACATGAACTATTATAGGTTAATTTAGTTTGTAATGTTGTTTGCAATTACTTGAAATAATTTCATTTTTCAAGTCATACACTAGCAATATGACATACCTTCACTATCAAAGGCACGGACACGTAGAGTGGCAAGCCCATCTAAATCAAGTTTCACTGAACTATGAAATATTTGAATCCTAGCCACATTATCAATGTACACTTTGCATCGAATAACCCTCCCAGTATCCACATCAGTAGCATACACAGCAGTCTCCTTTCGCCCATTATAGGGTGCTATTGACTTCAAGTGCGCACTCGTAGAACAATGATTACTTGAATTGTACTCAGGTAGAAGAGACAAGATATCATGATGGTCCCATGACCTGAACCAAAAAATATATATAAATCAAGGTTAAGCATTAGTGAAACACTGCAACAGAAACAGGAACTCAGCAGCATTTGGTGCAAGAAGCCAAAGGGCAAGCATATAAACTAATACAAAGTCACATGCTTCTTTTAGTTGGAAGGAATGAAACACAAAACTGTGGGAAAAAAAACTGGAAGTTAAGGATGTAAGAGGGAAGAGTGAATGGAAATGAGAGAGTGCACATGTTATATAGTGAGGTTTGCGATATAACTGAGTCGAAATTAGGACTATGCATCCATTTCTAAATTTGTGAAATTGAACTTTAGCGTAAATTTTGCATGAAAGAAATAGAGTGAGGAATGAAAATTATAAATATATACAGCCACAAAATAGTACGGTCCCTGCCCAATTTCATTCTTTGCAACAAATACTAGGTCAGTAATACTTGGAAGTTGGAAGAGAGGTAAAGACACTAGGAAACTACTCTCAATCCCTGATGTATAATATAATTTTCCGTAACTAAACACATTTCACAAATTGACCGATTCTCACTGCACCTTAGACAGTAGGCTGATAATCTTTCACTGTTTTTACGAGAAAAACATAGATTGTATACACAAACACAACTGAAAGCAAGCTATAAGCCTATAATCCAATACACTGTCATAATTAGGCGTAGGGATAGGGGAAGGTTAAATATACACAAATCTAGCCACTGTTTTATGCTGTTTCCGCAAAGACCGAGGGACTGTTCTGATTTGGAGTAAAATAATGGAAAGCTATGTAACAACTAATCTTCTAACTCAAGTAAAACAAAACAAACTGTGATTTAAGTTGTATCTAGCATACTAAAAATGAATTAAGCAGGAATAAGTTAATGACTTGATGCAATAAGATTAAATAAAAGGTCCAAGTTCAAGGTTCGACTCTGACTCATCCCGAGATTTTTCAAAAAATATAATTTAAACATAAAAAAATGGTATAGGTTACCATTTAAAGCAACCATCACTGGCTTGAAGTCTATACTCAACAGGATAAGTCATCTTGGGAGGCAACAATATATTCACATCAGCTATGTGAGGTCCTCCGCTGCCTGTCGCATTCGCATTGCTCACCACCACCAACACCACCACCAGCACCACAGCTAAGCAACTGGATTCAGACATGTTAGATACAAGGGGAATCAATTTAGTAGACACATAGTTATATTTTGTGTGGAGATATTTTAGGGTTTTGTTCTTCAGAGATTCGGACAGGAACTAGGAGGGGTTTATGTGAGTGAGTGGGTCGGAGTGAGTCACTTTTAATTCATGTCTTATTTCCCCTTTCTTGGTTTATTACTTTATATACTTGTAATAAATTATTTATAAAAATTTTTATGAATTAACTTTTTTGTGTCTCTATTATGATAATTTTGACTTTAATAAATTATTTTATGTATTATCTTTTTTGTATCTCGTTTATGGTAAATTTGATTATTAATTAGAGTATATTTCTTGCATTAAATATTAGTAATATATTTATTATAATAATATAAATAACAATATGAATATAATATTTTAAAAATAAATAATAGTATATTTATATAAGTAATTTACACAAGTCTAACAATAATAATAATATATTTGTGTTAATAATATATTAATATAATTATTCATATTATTAAATTAATTTTTTTTAATTAAATTATTACATCATCAATAACAATAATTAAAGATAATAACCCTATATATATATGTATAACATACCTGACAAATGAATAATTTCCTTAGACTACACAATTTTGTTGGAAAAAATATTAATTTCGTACAAAAAATAATTTTTATATTATATATGATAATTAACTTATATTAAAAATGTATTTCATAAATTCAATATTTTGCTTTTATAGACTACACAATTTTATTAAGAAAAAAATTATTCTTACACAAAAAATAATTAAAAAATATTAACAGATTATATTACCTAACAATAAAAATAAAATCATAAAAAATATAATAAAACCATAACCAAAAGAATGTGTATACATATCACAATTATAATAAAACCATAACCAAGAAAAATTATAACTACAATTAGAAGAGAGAATATAAAATTTAATTAAGAAATAATTTACATATAAATCAACTTTTAAAGTTATGATATTAATTTATATTAAAAATGTACCTCATAAATTCAAGACTATGTTCCGCGATAAGATTCATAAATATAATTTAATTAGTATGTTAGGAATTGTGAGATTTGATGATAACAAATTGCTTAGAATTTCAATAGTGATTTTAAATTCAATTTGTAACTAGTCGATGGATATGTGACTTATAAATATCCATTGATTAGGAAACCAATTATCAATTGAAGCTTGTTTAATCAATTGATATACTGGATTGTAACATTTGATTTATGTTTCATTATCAATTGATTGTATTGCCTCGATGGATGCTGAGAAGTGTTCGATTGATAAATATTGACTTCAATTTATAGCCTCTCAACGGATGTGAAGAATGGCTGATCAACTGTAAATATTCTAAATCAGAATTCTCTCAAATGAAGTGATCAACTGATATTGGAGTCAACGGATAAAGACATTACTCAACGGATAAAGGGCAATCAACGGATAGACGCCAATCAACGGATAAAGGACCATCAATGGATAAGGAGTCGATGGATAACTCAACTATCCATCGATACATCAATTGATCAATGGATATCCTATCCATCGATGGATGAGCAAAGGAGAATCAACTGATAAGCTTAACAGCAATTATCAGTTGATTAAGGTTTCCCAATTTAGTTAAAGACAAAAGGAATGGGAACTTTGCAGAAACTGAATCAATGGAAGACAGTCCTGTCAGGATTGTGAAGTCTTTCAAAGCAACACAGTCTTCAAGGAATGGATCAAGACAAAGATACTTCCATGACAAGTCAAATTGCAGTGAAGACTGTGAAAGAAACTAATTTCTATTTTCATGAAAACATTGTAAACTGTATTTTATAATGTTATTTGTCGATAGAAAATAGAAGTAGAAGAAAACTACTATATAGTGGTTTGTAGTCTATTGTAACAAGTAAGTGAAGAATCAAGAACTCAAGAAAAAGCACAGTAGAAGCATAGGCAATATTTGTAGTGCTTTTCTTAGTTCTAAAACACACTTGTAAGCAGCTTGGTAATTTTACTAAGGTTATTTGAAAACAAAAATACACTAGTGGAAAAACCAATCCACTAGTAATTTTAAAACATTGTTTTCTTTTTATTTGCTTTTAATCTTCCATTCTCATCTTTCATTTATATTTGCCTAAACACTTAACCAATCTTTTGAACAAACTTAAATCCGCAAGAATTTTAATTAATTCTTAAGTTTGCATTCAACCCCCCCTTCTACAAACTTAGTGTACTTAAAGGGAATAACAATTGGTATCAGAGCCTTACTTTCAACATACAGAAAGTAAAGATCTAAAGTACATTAAGTATGGATCACAAAGACACAAGAGTGAAGATTCCAGTTCTGGAAAAAGATGAGTATTTTCCCTCGAAAGTTAAAATGCACTTGCATCTGTTATCCATTGATACTTCCTATGTCAACTGCATAGAGAAAGGTCCACATGTGCCTATGAAGATAGTCACAAGTGTGAATGCAGATGGTACTCAGGCACCAGACAAGCTAATTCCAAAATCTGTGAGTGAATACACGATGAAGATGAGAAGGAAGTACACAAGGATAAAAAGGCTATGAACATTTTGTTTAATGGTCTTGACAAGAATATGTTTGACAATGTTATCAACTGTACAACCTCCAAGGAAGTCTGGGATACTCTTCAAACTCTGTGTGAAGGCACTGAGCAAGTAAGAAAGAACAAGATGCAACTCTTGATTCAGAAATATAAGGCCTTTCACTTCAAGAGTGGTAAAGCAATCAATGACACATATAGTAGGTTTCAAAAGTTTTTGAATGAGCTAAAACTATATGGAAGAGTATATGTTGTTGAGGACACCAATCTCAAATTCTTGAGGTCCTTACCGAAGGAGTGGAAACCTATGACTGTCTCTATAAGACAATCTCCTGACTTCAAAGAATACACTCTTGACAAGCTGTATGGAATCCTGAAGACATATGAGTTGGAACTACAGCAAGATGAAGAGATTGAGAAAAGTCAGAAGAAGGAAAAGTCTGTTGCCCTGGTGGTCAAGGACAAGCAAGTTGCAGAACCCTGTGAAGATGTTCCTGTTAAAGAAGGGAAGAATGAGGATCATGGAAAAGCTACAGGTGGTAGATATGATGAATCTTCAGCTAGCAAAAAAAAAGAAATAGTTGAAGATGATGAATCATACACAAGGGATGAATTGGATGAAATAGATGAGCATCTTGCATTTCTATCAAGAAAATTTTCAAAACTCAAGTTCAAGAGGAATCCTATGCAAAGGCCTGGATCACAGTTCAAAAGAGATAATCAACCAAGCAAAAATCTGGTTGACAGGACTCAATTCAAATGCTTCAACTGTGGATTGGCTGGTCACTTTTTAAGTGGATGCAGAAAGCCAAAAGTAGAGAGGAAATCAAAGTACAATGATGGGATTAACTATAAAAAGAAGTACTTTGATTTGCTAAGACAAAAGGAGAAGGCTTTTGTAACAGAAGAAAAGGACTGGGCTGCTGAGGATGATTCTGAAGAAGAGGAATTCATCAACCTTGCACTCATGGCCAACCATGATGACCAAGAAGCTAGTTCCTCTAGCAATCAGGTAATTTCAACAAATCTATCTGAGTTGTCCAAAGATGAATGCAATATTACTATTACTGAAATGTCTAATGAGTTGTATAATTTGCATGTCACTCTTAAGTCCTTGAACAAAGAAAACACTAGGCTCAAAAGCACCTTAAAATCTATTAATGAAAGAAACATTTATCTAGAGAATGAGCTAGTGCAAATGGACAGACTCAAGGTAGAAAACAAAGATGCTAGAAAAGAACTAGTTGAGTGTAAAAAGGAAATAGAAAATCTGAGAGAAAAATTAGAAAAAGAACTAAGAACCATTGACAAATGGAACAGGTCTAGTGAAGCTAGTAAGAAGATGAATGACATTCATGGAACAAACTCTTTCACCATGTTGTCTGAGACTCTTGAGAAATTAGCTGTTGATGAGAATCAATCCCTGGAAAAGAAGCAATCGATTAATAATCTTGAATCAACTGATAAAGATTATCCATCGATTGATAATGATATCCCAACGGATAATCATCCATCGATTGAGGAATCATCAACTGCTAAACACACTGTGTTGAAAACTAAGTTTAACAGACCTGTTAAATTTGTGAAAGAAGGAAGCTCCTCTAAATCTCAAATCAAGATTGAAAAGGCTAATGTAGGATTCTTATCTAAGGACCAATTGAAGGAAAAATTAGAAAAGAAAGAATCTGATATTAAGCCAAATGAAAAGAAGAAAAAGAACAGAAATGGTAAAGTAGGCATAAACAAGCACAATAACTACACACCTGACAAGTACGCTCCTAGAAAGATATGTGCTAAGTGTGGTAGTAAGAATCACTTATCCGTGCAATGCAAGTCCAATATGCCTGCAACAACCAATGTGCCTATTATACCTAACATGCATTCTAATTCTGTCTATCCTCATTTAGTTGATCCTCATGCTATTCATGCTCAATATGTATCAATGCCTTATATGTGTAATCCATATCTTGCATTTGCCAACATGAATATGCCTGTTATGCCCTGGAATATGCATAACAATTTTCCTGCTCCAAACTTCTCTAATTCTGTAAGCATGAATATTCCAGATATTAGCACTGAGAAGCCTGAGGTAAGGAAACCAACACCTAAGGTTGAAGTAAAAGTAAAATCATCTCAACCAAAGGAACAAAAGTTGGAAACCAAACCAAAGGCAGCAACTAATAAGAAAGGACCCAAGGCAACTTGGGTACCAAAATCAACTTGATTGTCTTTGGTTGTGTGCAGGGAAAGAAAAGGAATCTTTGGTACTTGGATAGTGGATGTTCAAGACATATGACTGGAGATAAGTCCCTGCTCACAAAGTTTGAGGAGAGAGCTGGCCCTGGAGTAACCTTTGGAGATGACAATAAAGGATATACCAAGGGATATGGCTTGATTTCAAAAGAGAATGTCATCATTGAACCTGTTGCACTAGTTGATGGCTTAAGACACAATCTGTTAAGCATAAGTCAATTATGTGACAATGGAAATAAAGTTTGCTTTACAACTGAAGCATGCATAATTTCCAACAAGAAAGATGGAAGCCTAGTAATGACTGGGAACAGAAAAGGAAATGTGTACATAGCTGACTTCAACTCAACAGATGCAGACTCAATGACTTGCTTACTTTCAAAGGCAACTACAAGTGAAAGTTGGCTATGGCACAGGAAATTAGCTCACCTGAATTTCAAAGCCATGAATCTATTGGTCAAGAAAAATCAAGTGAGAGGCTTACCACAAATGGAATTTGTCAAGGATGGACTTTGTGATGCCTGTCAAAAGGGAAAACAGAGGAAGGCATCATTCAAGTCAAAAATGGAATCATCAATTGAGAAGCCACTTGAGTTATTACACATGGATTTGTTTGGTCCTGTGAATATCATGTCCATTGCAAAGAAGAAGTATGCTCTAGTCATTGTAGATGACTTTTCAAGATTCTCATGGACTTATTTTCTACATTCAAAGGATGAAGCTAGTGATCTAATCATCAAGCACATAAGAGAAACTGAGAAAAATCTTGAATTGGATGTAAAGAAAATAAAAAGTGACAATGGAACAAAATTTAAGAATTCTACAATAAAAGAGTTCTGTGAATCTAAGGGAATTACTCATACCTTCTCTGCACCAAGAACACCTCAACAAAATGGGGTAGTTGAAAGGAAAAATAGGACATTGATTGAAGCAGCTAGGACAATGTTGGAAGATGCTAAATTACCAACATATTCTTGGGCTGAGGCCATTAATACAGCATGCTACATTCAAAACATTTCCACAGTAAATCAAACTCAAGGAAAGACACCTTATTAATTGATCAAGAAAGACAAAAAGCCAAAGGTGGGATTTCTTCATGTCTTTGGCTGCAAGTGCTATGTCCTAAGGAATCAAGGTGGACACCAAGGAAAATTTGAAGCCAAAGCTGATGAAGCTATATTTGTTGGGTATGCACGATCAAGCATAGCCTATAGAGTCTATAATCTTAGACTACACATTGTTATGGAATCTGTACATGTAGTATTTGATGATAAAAAGATTCAAGGCTTGTTTGATGAAGGAAATCATGACACACTGCAATTTGAAAATGAATCAAATGGATCTAATGAAAGAGATGATGAAGAAATTGCTCCAATAAATTCTCAAGTACTCAGAAACCCAATATCAGTTGATGTCACAACATCAATGGATAATTTATCAGTTGACAGACATCCATCGACTGATAATGCATCAACTGATAATCCTTCGATGGATAATCAACACTCTACATCTAGAGTATCCAACTCAGGGGGAGGGTTTCAAAATCAATCTTCTAGTTCAAACCAATATGAGTACAACAACAATGACCATGAAGCTTCTTCATCAGGAAGGCAAAACTTGCCTCCTCAAAGAAAATGGACAAGAATTCATCCATTTGAATTAATCATTGGAAATGCAGAAGATGGTGTCAAGACAAGAAGTGCTACTCAAAATGAGTGTCTGTATAGCAGCTTCCTTTCTCAAGAAGAACCTAAAAGAGTTGAAGAAGCTCTCAAGGATCCTGATTGGATTTTAGCTATGCAAGAGGAACTCAATCAATTTGAAAGGAATAAAGTATGGAAGCTGGTGCCCAAACCAAAAGATAGATTAGTAATTGGTACAAAGTGGGTATTCAGAAACAAAATGGATGAAACTGGTACTGTGACTAGAAATAAAGCAAGGCTTGTAGCAAAGGGGTACTCACAAGAAGAAGGAATTGATTTTGATGAAACATTTGCACCAGTTGTAAGGCTGGAAGCAATCAGAATCTTTCTAGCTTATGCTGCACATGCTAATTTCAAGGTCTACCAGATGGATGTGAAGAGTGCATTCTTGAATGGTATTTTAGAAGAGGAAGTCTATGTGGAACAACCCCCTGGTTTTGAAGATCCAAATTTCCCTGACTTTGTCTACTATCTACTCAAGGCACTCTATGGCTTGAAACAAGCACCAAGGGCCTGGTATGACACTTTATCTCAGTTTCTCATTGAGAATCACTTCACAAGAGGTACTGTTGATAAAACTCTATTTTGTAGAAATGTCAATGGCTCAATTATTCTTGTTCAAATCTATGTAGATGACATTATATTTGGCTCAACTAATGAGGAGCTTTGCAAAAAGTTTGCCAAACTAATGCAAAGTAAATATGAAATGAGCATGATGGGAGAACTAACCTATTTTCTTGGTTTGCAAGTCAAACAAGTTAAAAATGGTATTTTTATAAATCAAACTAAATACATTTCTGATTTACTAAAGAAATTTGATTTGAATGAATGCACATCTGCGAAAACTCCCATGGCCACTGTAACTAAACTTGAATTGGATACCAAGGAAGCTAAGGTAGACATCTCAAGGTATAGGGGCATGGTTGGCTCATTATTATATTTAACTGCAAGTAGGCCAGATATAATGTTTGATACATGTTTATGTGCTAGATTTCAGGCTGATCCTAGAGAGTCTCATTTGATTGCAATAAAAAGAATTTTCAGATATCTCAAAGGAACACCAAATCTTGGAATTTGGTATCCTAGAGAATCTGGATTTGATCTAATTGGTTATTCAGATGCAGACTATGCAGGTTGCAGAATTGACAGGAAAAGTACAACAGGCACCTGTCAATTTCTAAGAAACAAACTTGTGTCATGGTTTAGCAAGAAGCAACACTCAGTATCAACTTCAACTGCAGAAGCTGAGTACATTGCTGCTGGAAGTTGCTGTGCACAAATATTATGGATGAGGAATCAGTTATTTGATTATGGGTTCAACATGAACAAGATTCCTATCTTCTGTGATAATGCAAGTGCAATTGCCATAACAGAAAATCCAGTACAACATTCCAGAACTAAACACATTGACATAAGGTATCACTTCATTAGGGAACATGTAATGAATGGTACAGTTGAATTACATTTTGTCTCTAGTGAACAACAACTTGCAGACATTTTTACCAAGCCATTGGATGAAACAACCTTTAATAGATTAGTCTGTGAGCTAGGTATGCTGAATTTTTCTCAATCTTAAGTGTATGCCAAGTTGTTATTTAATTGTAGCCATCGTTCACAATTATCTGTTGAAACAAAGTGATCAACTGATAATTGTGTTAATCATCAATGGATAGTCCTCAACTATCGATGGATATATTTAATCAACTGATAAAATATATATCTATCGATGGATATTTATCTGTCGACAAATAATTACCCTGGTAATTATTTATCGATTGATAAATCAATAATTTTGAGTCAATGGATGTAATTACCCATCGATGGCAATAGAATTTCTACAGTTTCTTTTACATCCATCGACTAAATAATAGCCGTTGATTCTTTACTTTATTTGTCAACAGATACATATACTCAGGTATATATATCAATCGATTGCCATTTAAAGTAAATTGCTTTAATTCTTTTTATTTCTCAACGGTTATATTCTCAATTAAACTGACTATTCAAGTCATTTTAATTCCAAAAATATAAATAGCAACTTCATTTCTCATTTCATTTTCACTTGCTATTTTAATTTTACTGTCAAAACTCTGTTTCTCTGTCTTCTCTCTAAAGATCCCTAAGGCGATTTCTCATTATTCTTTGAGTTTCTTTGTTTAATTTCTTCAAGAGCAGCAATGGCACCCCAAAAGAAGATTACTTCTTCAACTAGTTTCATCTATGAGCAGAACAACTTCACAGCATGCCTGACAGTAGATGATGCTCCTACTAACTTCCATCCATTGATGAGGTTCTTGGGAGAATGCAAAGTATCCAAGGCTCTCAGTGAAGCACCCACCATCGTGTGCTCGTTTGTTGAAGAGCTGTGGAACTCCGCACAAGTATCATAGGATGGTAAGGTAATTTCTTATACCTGCAAAGGTAACTCCTACACCATAACTAGTGATTCTATCTCAGCATGTCTAAATATTCCTAGTAATAACTGTGAAAATTCCCCAACTGATTTAGAAATTAGGGATATGTTAGTCTCTGTCAATTATGCTAAAAATGAAGCCAGTTTAGGTGAAATTGTTAGGAAAAATCTTAGACAAGAATGGAGTTATTTCTTTGATGCTATTATTAAAGTATTTTCTGGAAAAATAAGTAATTTTGATGCAATCACCACAAGTATGCAAGAAATTGCTTATTCAATCCTATTTGATAAGTACTTTGATTTTAGTACATTGCTCCTAAATGAATTAACTGCTAAATTAGGAAATAAATCATCTAGGAAAAATAACATCTATTTTGCTAGATTTTTATGCTCTTGATTAATGCCTCCATTGGAGAATATGAGATCACAGGTGAAATGGAGACAATGGAAGCCTGGACACAAAACAAGAGGGTCTTCAAGGATCTGGTAAGGATCAACTTACACAGTAGGTTGTGCCTCATCTATCCTCCTTTTGAACAGGTATATCTCCAAACTCACAACCTTCTTAATCCTCAGGTAGCAATACCTACTTCTTTGCCTTCTGCAACAATGGAGGGAGTTAGAAATGCCCCCATCCCTCCTACCCAAGTTGCACAACCATCAAAATCCAAATCTAAACAAACCACTTCAGTAGTTTCTCAAAAGACTACTGTTGTAAAATCCAAGAAAAGAAAAACAACTGAGGGGAGTGTGAAGGTGGTTGACAAGGGTGAGGGAACTGGCCAACATCAAGAAAGCCAGAAGGATAAGGAAGGAGAGCTTGAGAGAGTCCAGCCAGCCACCAGCCCAATCTCTCAAAAGATTGATGCTGTGTTAAAGGATATAAACACATCCCTAGTTGTACCTTCTCAACAAGGTGCAGCTATTGAAAATAGGTCTCAACCAGGACCAACTATTGAGGGGGAGGGACACAAGGTAGTTCAGCCCTATAAAAGAAGAAAGAAGGAAAATAGCAATGCACAGGGAACACACACACCTGCAAAACCAAATGAAAATTTGGTGGAGCCTTCAGCTTCTTCTTTTGATGTGTCTCAGAACTTTCCTGAGGCACAGTCCCATTCTCTTTCTATTCCATCTCCTCAATCACGATCTAAATCTCTTTCTTCAGAAACAGTAATGATTGACAATTTTACTGTTTCAAATTCACCTTCTTTGCAACTTAGGGTGAAGCCAACACTCTCACCTGACTCACCACAAAAGGTTAACACCTTGGTTGAGCAGGATGTTTCTCAACAAACTTCTAAATCGATGGATATTTCTACATCAATTGATAATATTTCACATCCGTCGATTTCCACTCTTCCATCGATGGATATCCTTACATCCATCGACGAGCTAACTTCGACAGATATTCATCAATCGATGGATATTCCTTATCCATCGATCACCATTTCACATCCATCGATTGATACTTCAACTGATATTTCACTCCTTGATTCTACAGTTGAAGTAGCAAATACTCTTCTAGGTTTGAGTGGAGTGGGTAAGGTGAGTGAGAGGCAAGGTTTGCAAACCTTGGCAAAATGAGAGAGTGTGGATGAGGGGCCCTCAATTTCTTCTGAGGTGGCAAAAGGAGAGGGTGTGAGCAAAGAGAGTTCCACCTTAGTAGGTGATGCAAAAGGAGAGAATAGTGAGGGAGAGGTGAGAATCCAGGATGAGATCCTGATGCAAAAACAGAGAGAAGAGAGTGAGAGAGAAAAGAATAGAGAGAAATCTATTGAAGCACCAACTTCTAAAACTGAGCAGGTTGCAGCTGAACTCACCCAGGAGTTGGGGTTGGAGTTAGGGGGATGTTAGGTCCAAAGTGTTGTAGAGGGGGGGTGAATACAACTGTTTGAAAATTAATGAGAGAATAAACAATATGCAGGTAATAAATGATGACACAGAATTTCAAGAATATATCATTATATTCATTGAAGGATTAGCTACAACATTCATAAAAGCATCATGATCAGTTGAACAATAAATACAACAATTAAAGCTAGATTCAACTGATCCTCTCTCTCACTTTTTGTTTTACAGTAAATGCTCTCTCTTTAAAAATTATCGTTGAATAATACAGAGATAAAAAGTCTTCTCACTAATAAAAACAAAGTGCTGCTTTTATAATGTCATGTAGTCTTGATCTTGTCCTTTTTGTGTATGTGGCCCAATCAGGACTTCGACAACAAAAAGTACTTTCCCAACAACTCTGGATCAACCGTTCACAATAAGCCACTTGTCCCTTGAACATTAAATGTTACATTTCTACCCGCATCTCGATCTTCGCCTGGACCCATCTCGATCTCGATCTGTGAAAATCTCGATCTCGATCTGGGAGAATCTCGATCTCGATCTATGAAGATCTCGATCTCGATCTGGGAGAATCTCGATCTCGATCTATGAAGATCTCGATCTACCGTGGATCGAGATTTGCCTTCGCAATGTTTTACTTCAATTATAAATCTCGACCCGCATCTCGATCTGCTGTGGATCGACATTTGCCTTGGCAAATATGCACACATCCAATGTTGACCTTCTTTAGTGACTAATTGAGGATTAACCTTTATGAGCAAGTTTCCCTAGCTTCTTCAATTTCTTTTCCTCACTCAATTCAAATGAGATCTTCTATTACTGGAATGAACTTGCCTCCAATGTCCTGACACTTGATGCAATGGTCTGGTTCATAAGTGACTAGTCTTGTAGGGGTTCTTGCTTCTGAATGTCAGTTCTCATTTGTTGATTAACCTTTACATTATCCAGATGTTGATATGCAGTACATGAAATTACTTTGATCTTCTTGATACTTCTTTGACATTAATTTGATTCTCCATTAGATAAGTTAGGGCATGAGCAATACTCAGATTGAACTTCTTCTCACTTATGCATCCTTGATTAACCAAATTAGTTACTTGTAGTTACCAAGTATCATTACCATTTCTTCAGTTGATTGATTCCATGTGCTTCTTCAGTTTCTCTTGTTTTGCTGTTGTTTTATCTTTTACTTAGTTGAGTTACATAGTAATTAAGTGTTACAAGTTAGTATACCTATGCCTTTCAATCTCCCCCTATTTGATTGTCTAACAATGACAACCAAATTCACAATGAGGATAACTCAACTAACCAGGAACTGAAAAAGATAAAATAACATTCATAAAAGATCATGTCAACTTGCATAATGCTTGGCTTGATTAATTAACTTCATGTCTATTACTGATACTTCAAGTGCCAAAATTGGACACCTGTTGGCTCGATTAAATGGCTTCATGCTCTTCTAGAGATTTTCTCTAAGTACTTTAAGAGCACGGTCCACTCAATCTTCAATTATCCTTCTGAAGTCCTTTTAGCAGTATTACCACCGCCGAACTTCGCGAAATAATTGACGCCTAATATAAACCAGTTTCAAGACACTTAGCCAACTAACTTCTACCTTACACTACACAAGAAAACAGATAATATATATTTACAATGCAGGAAAACAAGAAAACTAATTATAACGCAAAGAACCATTACAAGCATAATACATTAAAACTTTGATTTCTTGCGCTCCTCTTCCTCACGAGCTTTCTTCTTGGCTGCTTTTTCTTTCTTCATGAACTCAGGGTTGCAGACTTCATCCATTCTTTTCTTGAGAAGATTAAGTCCTTCTGCTTCCACATGATTTCTGATCTTGTAATCTCGAAACAACCTCAACCACCTTTCAACCATGCTGCGAGTGGTAAGCTTCGTGGGAATGTCTTCAAACCTCAGCTTCGTGACTTTGTCAGGGTACCCCTTTTCCCCTTTCTTCCTTATAACCAGCTGCTTAGGGTATCCAATGACAATAGCGGTGGTGCATTGCTGTAGCCTCTGAATATCAAGCTGTTGTCTTCTCTTACAGAAGTTATCAAACGTGACCCTTAGATAATCCTGATCAAACTCGTCAACATCATCCATCTCATCAATCAATTCCCTTATGATACACAGTGTTTCATGACTGTGTTCTGCAAAGATGTCGTACTTGATTTCAATGACGGTTTCCACCTGATACTTGTCTGTATAGATCAGCAGATCATTCTCATTCTCAGCTTTGCTCTTGACAAACTTGACATTTGCACTAACCACTGCACTAGCTTCC
The DNA here is from genome assembly GCA_028671895.1 of Oenanthe sinensis. Taxonomy (NCBI): domain Eukaryota; kingdom Viridiplantae; phylum Streptophyta; class Magnoliopsida; order Apiales; family Apiaceae; genus Oenanthe; species Oenanthe sinensis. The sequence goes on along the minus strand of CM053799.1, from coordinate 25,856,022 downwards.
CCCCTTATTTCCCCTTCTTCTGGAATGTCTATTCTTGGATCTCCATATCTTTGCACATGCTCTCTTATTGCCTCGTCTTGCTGCTCGAATGCATAGTCTTCAGGTTCCTTCTTAACCACTGGTAGTGTAGCTTCAGGCAACTTGTATCTAGCGTCTTGCCTTCTTATCAGCTTCTCCAAGTCCTTAGCCACCAGCTTCTTTTCCTTTGTTAGAAAACCCTTAGAGAGGACTAGCTTTGCAACTACCTTCAGCACATTTCCGCTCGGAGTTAGTTTCGAGTCATGCAGATTTACGATACTCAAGACCTTGTCATGGACATATCTGATCTGGTAGGGATTTAGAATAATGTCAACCCCTCTGTCTTCAGCCATCTTCAACAATTTCTCCTTAAACAGCACTCCAGTCTTGACAGAGGTGTCTACCTTGTGAGCGAATTCTACCAGTTCACTTGCACCCCTTTCATGGAAGAAAGCTTCATCGACCATACACGGCCCGATTTTTGTTATGGGTGTCCAAGTGATCATCAGATTCCATCCCTGTCTTATACAATTTAGATAATTCAACAGCCCAGGGTTTAGATTTTCTAGCTTATGAAGAAGAAAGCTCAATCTTTCTGAGTCATGAGCATAGGCTCTTGGTCCAGCTAAGGCTTCTCTAGCCTTGTCCTACTCGGGACCTTCCCTCCTTATGTCAGCCTGGACCTTAGGATCTTTGATCTTTTTCATTTCAAACTCATGCTGAGTTTTCTGAGCCGCTCTCTTCTCCTTTGCCATTAGTTCTTTTTCAACTATCCCTTGTAGCACTTCTTCATTTACTCTTTCTCTGGCTTCCCTAAAAATCTCTCTTTGCATCTCCGCTTCATCAACTTCTTCTTCTGGGACATGCTCGTCAGCAACCGAGTGGTCTCCTGCATCACCTGCAACTCCTGCGCCAGATCCGCCAGGATTTAGACCTCTTTCTTGTTCCCACTCTCTTGCCCGTTGCTCGAGTCTCGACCTCCTTGCCACTAAGGCTTCTACATCCATCTCGTCATCATCAGAATCTTCAATAAAGTCTCCCATAAATGCATCGACAAGAGGTGTTTCTTTCTCAGCTTCTTCTTCAACTACCATCTTCTGCTTGCCTTTGTCCTTAAGAGCCGGTTGAGCCTCCTCCAACTTTTCACCAGATTTGTTTGAGGACTCGATCACCGGACCCTTACTAGTCAGCTTTTTCAGACCCTGATCCTCCTTCTCCCCCTTAGGTGTGTTATCCTCATCAGGAGCATCATCATCATTATTATCGTCACCACCACCACCGGTTGAAGGACCAGGTCCAGCCCTGTTACGTCCAAAGACAGCATCGAGGAGTTCATTCAGCTTCGTCCAAACCTGAGACATGCCATGAGTGACATCATCTACTGACCTCCCAACCTCCACCTGTGCCAATCCGAGATTGTTTATCTTGTCAATCATTTGATTTTGGACGGCAATGAGGTTCTCCATGAACTGAGCTCCAACCTCTAATCTTCCAGAGTGAGAAGAGACAGCAGCAGTAACACCAACAACTCCAGCCTCCAAAGCCTCCACTTTCTTCACTAAATCCTGCAATTTGGGGGACGGTGTTTGGCTTGGGTTAAACTGTTTACTCTCGCCGGGTTCTGTTTCACTCAAGATCCCTAAAAAGAAGGGATCTACTCTCCCTGTCTCTCCCTCGTGTTTAGAGCCTAACAGTACTAGAGCCTCATCCACTAATCGCTGGGGACTAGCGGTGAGTTGGTCGGCGATATCGGTCAGTGAGACTGAGCCTTTAAGCGCTGTGTCTACGACAGGAGATGGCGTTATGACCATGTCATCCCCTTGGTCACTTAGAACCTTTTCTGGTTCACTGGGCTGTTCTGGAGGCGTAGACCCACCAGTCACCAGATGTCGTTGCTCTGCGAGCAACTTGTTTTCTGATTTAGATGAGGAAGCGTCATCCGTACTGGATTCGACAGACTCTTCCTCATTAAAACTTCCTGAGATACTAGTATCAGAAGTGCTAGTCTCAGTTTGCCATTCCCCTTCCGAGAAATTGCTCAAAGAGCCCTGAGCGGACAACTCAGGGGAGGTAGGGCCAGCTCCTATTGGCTGTTGAGCTGGACCCCCTCCTTGACTCTCACCAACATGCCTAGGCGAGTGCGAATGTGTTGAAATGTTTTGGAGAGGAGAGCCACCAGCGTGAGGTGTGGTGGCTGTGAGAGGTGAACTAGCCTTAACAGGTTGTGCAGTTGCCACTGGGTTTGTATCCACCTTTTGCTTCTTTGGAGGTGGCAGAGCTGCTGAAGTGACTATTCTCTCAACTCCTACACTCCCTCCACTCGAATCACTCGACTCAGAAAAGCTTGCCTTCCGTTTATCACCAGTTTTAGGGCTGGCTGAACGTTTATGAACAGAAGGGCTTGCAGCCTGGGATAGAGCCTGGGGGTTTTCAGGCCCACGGCTATAGAAAACAAGTTGAATTGATGATTGATCAAGATCAGCAAGAATAGGTACCTGACTCAGAAGATCGTCATCCTTGTCAGCTCCAGCTTCTGCAACATTTGCCTCGGCCATGTCAACATCCATACCTGCTTCTTCCAAATTTCTAGGCACTTGATCTCCACCTTCAGCTTCGTTACCGCTACTCTCAGCTTCTACTATAGTAAACTGAGAAGCATGCCTCCTAGCATACTCATCTTGCAGATCCTGGAAGTACGGAGTCAGGCGCAACTCAAAAAGTCTTGACTTTTGTTGGGTTTCCATGGTGGAGATACTCTTTAGAGTCATATCAAAACATGCCATCCTTTCAGAGCCTTGAAATACTCTTCTGTGTTCCTCTGAAAGGACGTCATCCAGAACCATCTGAAGAAATCTTGGCATCCAGCATTTGGCTGGACCATCTTCCGAATTCCTAGATGCATTCTTTTCCAATGCCCATCTCTCAAGCAACTGAATCAACAGATGTTTGCCCACATTCACCTTCCTGTTGTTTGCCACTCCATATAGTATTACCTGGCAGCTGTTGTTCATTGGCCTGTAGTCTTTGTCCTTTGGGAACATGCAGCGTTGAATTGCTTGAACTACATAATCCCACTCAACTGGTAGCATACCGGTGTTAACCTTTGTTACCATGATAGGACCCGTGGGAGGGCGACAACCTATCTCCGTGAATAATTGCAACATATCCTCCATAGTGGGTTCCGGAGCATAATCTTCTGTAGGAAGCCCGAGTAACTCATTGAACTTCCGCAGACTGACTTCATATTTGACACCACCAATAGTAAAGGATAGGCCTGTTGGATTTGCTTTTCCACCCTGAATCTCTAATGTTGAGTAAGCAGCTTGAAGGGCTTCGACATTCAGGATGGGAGAGGCGGTTAACGCATGACTTATTATTGAAGTGTTGTTGAGGGATTCAATCCAGAACTGATAGTGAATAAATCTACCAGTTGCTCGATCAGCAGAGAGATTAACAAAGTTGGTCTTGGGAATTGTGAAATTTGGGTTTGCCATTTTAAATTTGTGTTTGAGAAAAGAAATGTTCTGAAATGGTTTTGCAATGGAAATTTTAGAAAACAAGTTCTAAATTTAAACAAAAAAAAACGTACACGAACCCCACTAATTACCCCACGTAATTAGTGACACAAATTAAAACAAATTAACTTCCCCACTAATGACCACTTAATTCCCCACTAAAGATTGACGGTTGAGTTTTCGAAAATTAAAGTGAACAGCCGTTACAAAATAAATTATTTTTCCGGAAAACCACAAACACGGCGGTAAAGTTGCACTTTAAGGATTAAACAGTAGTACCCACACCTATTTCACTCAAGAACACAAAAGAACTTAAGAATAAGAAAGCACGAAACAAAAAACAAACTCACTTGAATGAAAAGAAAACTAAAGAACTATTTGCAAGAACAGTAATGACGTTAAAAACAACACAAGAAGTTCAACAGTTTTAAACAAAATTTTAGCAGAGTTTCGTTTTAGTGATTAATGCTTTCACGTAACAGTTAGTGATTTTTGTTTAAGAAAATCACAAGAAAACTTGATGTAATGGCAGGAAAAAGAACTCTGGTAATGTATGTATACGCGTGTGTATATGAAGAACTTAAGCTTTTGAAAGAGAGAAAGAAAGTTAATGTAAATAATGAACAGCCTTTTTAATGCTATAATATATACTTGCACGCCTAAAAAGAAGCAACTGAGAAGACAAGTCACATCTCGATCTCGAGATCCGCATCTCGATCCTCATCTAGATGTCGATCTTGATGTCGATCTCGATCCGCATCTCGATCTACATCTCGATGTCGATCTCGATGTCGATCTCGATCTCGATCTACATCTCGATGTCGATCTCGATGTGGATAGATCGAGATGTACCTTGACAGTTTTAAGCAGTTTTCACAAGTCGTTCTTGATCTCGATCTCGATCCAGAACCAGATCGAGATTTGCCTTAGAAAATTTTTAATGAAATTATGTGAATTAAACATTTATATGTAAAATTCACAAGATTTCACCACAAATTTTCACACCATTTTAGAAACTTACAATTTTGAAACGACAGGGAATTTCGCAAATAAATCATGCATTACAAAATTAAGTATAACATTAAATCCTATCACATTATTAGACATTAATCACTTAGATACACAGATCAGCACAAGATTAATTTTATGAAACTTTCTAACTTCCCTTTATGGGATGCAATACATACATTTATGAAGTTAAGTACACATTATTAATTAAGAATATTCATGAACAACAATAATATGTACACAAACTGAATTCTAACAGATAGGTAGCAAAACTAAAAGGTATTAAGCATCCCTAATTCACCAACCAATCTAGAAAATGTTAATTCGTCTAGAGGTTTAGTGAATATATCTGCTATTCGACGTTCAGTAGACACAAAATGCAACTCTACAGTTCCATTTTCTACATGCTCTCTAATAAAATGATACCTGATGTCAATGTGCTTGGTCCTGGAGTGATCCACATGATTGTTGGTCATTGCAATAGCACTTGTGTTATCACACATGATAGGAATCTTAGATACTTCCACACCGTAGTCCTTGAGTTGGTTCTTCATCCACGGTATCTGGGCCACACAGCTTCCAGCAGCAATATATTCTGCTTCAGCTGTCGAGGTAGATACTGTGTGTTGTTTCTTGCTTTGCCAAGACACCAACCTTCTTCCAAGGAACTGACAGCTTCCTGAAGTGCTCTTCCTATCTATTCTACAACCTGCGTAATCTGAATCCGAATAGCCAACAAGATTAAACCCTGTATCTCTTGGGTACCAAATCCCGAGATTTGATGTTCCCTTGAGATACCTAAAAATACGCTTTACGGCTATGAGATGTGACTCTCTAGGATCCGCTTGGAACCTTGCACATAGGCACGTAGAGAACATAATATCAGGTCTGCTAGCAGTTAAATACAAAAGTGAGCCGATCATACCTCGATAGCTTGAGATGTCTACAGGTTTACCCGCTTTGTCCTCGTCAAGCTTCGTGGCTGTTGCCATAGGAGTCTTTGCTTGTGATACATCTTGGAGACCATACTTCTTCAATAGATCATGAATGTACTTGGTGTGGCAGATAAATATCCTGTCCTTCTTCTGACTAACTTGAATGCCCAGAAAGAACGTCAGCTCTCCCATCATGCTCATCTCATACCTTGATTGCATTAACTTTGCGAATTTAGCACACAGCTTCTCATTTGCAGACCCAAAGATAATGTCATCCATATATACCTGCACCATTATTAGATCATCTTTGCATTTCTTGTAGAAAAGCGTCTTGTCGATTACTCCTCTGGTGAAACCACTTTCTAGTAAGAAGTCTGACAGAGTTTCATACCACTTCCGCGGAGACTGCTTAAGGCCATATACTGATTTGAAGAGTCGATAAACATAATCACAATATTTGCTGTCAATAAACCCGGGAGGTTGCTCGACATACACCTCTTCATCCAGTTCACCGTTTAAGAATGCACTCTTGACATCCATTTGATAGACTTTAAAACCATGATGTGCTGCGAATGCCAAGAACATCCTTACTGCTTCTAGCCTTGCTACTGGTGCATAGGTTTCATCATAATCAATTCCTTCTCTTTGAGTATAACCCTTAGCAACCAGGCGAGCTTTATTTCGTGTTACAAGTCCGTCTTCATCCAGCTTGTTTCTGAATACCCATTTTGTTCCAACAACAGATCTATTCTTTGGTCTGGGTACCAGCTTCCACACCTTCTGCCTTTCAAACTGATTGAGTTCCTCTTGCATAGCAATCACCCAATCAGCGTCATCTAGAGCTTCTTCCACCACTTTAGGTTCCATCTGGGAAAGGAACACTGAGTATAGACATTCATTCTCAGTGGCAATTTCAGCTCTAGCTTTTCCTCTAGTAGTCACTCCGGCTTCTGGATCACCAATAATTAGCTCAAACGGATGGTCCTTGTTCCAAGTGCGATCCCTAGCAAATGTTCTTGATGATTCAGCTTGATCTTGTAAGTGAAGGTGACTTAGTCTAGAAGCATTTTCACTAGCTTCCCTTGAGCTAGTACAGGCTCCCCCTGAGTGAGCTGCTCCCCCTGAGTGCATACTGACTCCCCCTGAGTTAGTACCAGGTCTGACGGAAGGTGATCCCTCAGCCCTAGTGTTTTGAATTTGCGAAACACTAGACTCTTGATTAATTTCATTATTTATAGTTGGATCACTACCCTGCACTACAGACTCAGGAACTGTATCCACTTCATCAATATCCATATTTTCAAATCTTAGGGAAGTGGGCTCACTATCTTCTTTTTGTATAGAAGGGAGCTTTGAGTCGTCGAATGTGACATTAAGGCTTTCAACCACCTTGCGATCATTAAGCACAAACACCCTGTACGCTGCTACTACTTCAAGAGAATATCCAATGAAAACCCCTTCATCTGCTTTGGCATCAAACTTTGCAAGTTGTGCATTGTCTCTTAACACAAAGCATTTGGCACCAAATACGTGAAAGTACTTGATAGATGGTTTTCGTTTATTCATCATGTAATACGGCGTCTCATTATGGTTCTTTATAATCAGGGTTCTGTTCTGTGTATAACAAGCCGTGCTAACTGCTTCAGCCCAAAAATATAAAGGAAGTTTTGACTCATACAGCATTGTCCTAGCTGCTTCAACCAGTGTCCTGTTCTTCCTTTCTACCACCCCATTCTGCTGCGGTGTTCTCGGTGCTGAATACTGTCGTCTGATCCCTTTAGATATGCAAAAATCCATTAACACTGAGTTCTTGAATTCTGTCCCGTTGTCGGATCGGATAGTCTTCACAGTCAGACTTGCTACGTTTTCAATTACCAGTACATGTCTAATGATCTCATGTGGCACTTCATCTTTCGATGTCACAAACTTCACCCATGTGTATTTGGAAAAGTCATCGACAATTACCAGCGCATATCTTTTCCTTGACATTGACATAACATTAACAGGTCCAAACAAATCCATGTGAAGAAGTTGTAGGGGCTCGGTAATGCTATTCACTTGTTTATCCTTATGCGAGGCTCTTTTTGATTTTCCCATCTCACATGCTTCGCAGAGTCCATCTGGGGTAAACTCCATCTACGACAGCCCTCTCACCAATTCTCTCCTTACGAGATTGTTCATTGCTTTAAAGTTCAGGTGAGATAATCTTTTATGCCATAGCCAACTTTCATCAGCAGAAGCCTTGCTGTAGAAACATGTGACTTCAGACAGATCAGCAGAATTCATGTCGGCTATGAACAAATTTGACTTCCTTACTCCTTTGAGAGCAAGGCTTCCATCCTTTTTGCTTCGAATCGAACAATCATGCTTCCCAAAGTTGACGTCAAAACCCCTGTCGGTGAACTGACTGACGCTGAGAAGATTATGTCGCAATCCTTCCACAAAAGACACGTCCTCAATGATAACATTTCCACAAACGATCTTGCCATATCCCCTGGTGTAACCTTTGCTGTTATCTCCAAAAGTAACCACGGAGCCGGCTTTCAACACCAAATCTATTAGCAGGGACTTATTGCCGGTCATATGCCTCGATGCTCCACTGTCCAGCACCCATATGACTTTACTCTTTTCCTGTTCACTGCCCTGCAAATCCAGAAAGGTTAGGTGTTCTTCGGAACCCAATGATGTTTGGGCCCGACATCAATAATTTCATTTTTCTTTTCAGATACAGAAGGCTTTGCCTTGTTGCCATCAGGGGCATTCATCTTGACTTTGTCTTTTCCCTTGTCAACCTTGACTGGTTTGTCAGGTTTGGGAGTAGACTGGTCACTCCTAACTTTAGGAGGACTTGAAGTCTTAGTCTTTGACCCCGCATGCTTTTTCTTACTACTACTAGATGAATGTTCAACAGATGCACTAGCAGTATTCATTAAATTAAAATAAGCATGCATGATGTTTACAGCACATGGCATACAATTAGGATTATTGCATTTAGCATGATTTGCATACATGTTAGGTAAAGCAGTAGTTGCAGGCATGGTATTACAACCAACAGATTTTTCTTCCTCTACATAGAACGGGCAATAGTAAGACAAATGATCAGTTTGATTACAGATATAGCATGCATTTCTAGCTCGTGTAGAAGTAGATACAGATGCAGGTTCAGTTTTAACTGCCTTTACAGGTGCTTTCATTTGGTCTGACCCTGCTACCCATTGTTTATATGACACCGTCTTAGCCTCCTTGGTTCCTACACCTCTCTTAGCATAAGCAATCTTACTCGCTCTCTTAGAAGTTGTAGGTTCTACTACTTTTTCTTCTGAATCTCTTTCAATTTTAATTTCTTGTTCAATTTTAGTAGCAACAGGATCTATGGTCCTGGGTTCAAACTGCTTAAAGATAGGTTTTCTAACATCCATTAAAACCTCAGGCACATTTTCTTTGACTAACACTGGCTCTAACAACTCAGCAGCCCTATTTTTCTTTTTCTGTGTGTAGTCAAGTCCTATGTTTACTTTTTCATTTTTACTCTTGCCTGCCAGTTTCATGTACATGTCCCTTTCTACGAAAACTTTATTAGCGGCTTCTTTAAAAGATTGACATGTTATTTTAAGCTCAGCTAATTCATTCTTAAGTTCTTCGTTAAGGTCTTCCCTAATCTTAAACTTGTGTTCTAAAACGTCTACCTGACTCATTAACTGCCTTTCTTTACTTTCTCCTAATTCTAATTCCTCTACCCTGGCCTCGAGAAGTCTATTCCTAAGGGAGAGTTTAGCATTTTCCTCATTAACAGCAATTAGATTTAGTTGGAGATTGTACATATCTTTAGTCATGACAGCTAATTCATTTTGGTACTCAGAAATAGACATTTCATTTACGGTTAGAATCGGTACCTCTGATTGTTCTGAAGATTTTGCCATTAAAGCAAAATTGCATAGCTCCTGATCTTCATCTTCATCAAACTCGTCCCAACCCTTCCCTTCAGTCACAACATACGCCCGACATCATATTTCTTTTTCAGATCAGCATAGGATTCCTTGGGATGAACGTACTTGGGCTTCTTGCACTCTGTTGCGAAGTGCCCCAATTCATTGCAGTTGTAGCATCTGAACTTGTTCTTGTCTACCAGGTTAGGTCTGTAGCCACTACCAGATGTGCTACCTCGACCACTGTAACTTCCACGACCACTTACACTACTGCCTCTGCTGCTACTGCTGCCTCTTCGGCTGAAAGAACTACCAAATCGTCCTTTACCACTTCTTTGCTTCCTGAAGCTGATATGAGCAAATTCTCGAGCAATACAAGCATATGACTTGTCTTCTAATTTGTCCAGCTCTTCAAGGGTATAGTATTCATCCTCACTTTCTTCGGATGGATCTTCAATGTCTAATACCACCCTTTCAGGATTAGCAGTTTTCAATGAGACAGCTGCAAGTGCCTTTACAGAAGACTCTTCAGCTACAAGTCCAGACTCACTTACCGCTTTGTTTTCTCCACTATTGTAGGATCTTCTTCTGTCATTTTGTTCCTGCTCCAGCTCGTAGGTCTTCAAAACACCATACAGCTTTTCGAGAGAAGTATTTTTCAAGTCTCTTGACTCTCGAATGGCAGTGATCCTGTGTTCCAGATGTTTAGGCAAATTCAAGAGAAACTTGATATTTGAATCTGCTAGTGGATAGACTTTATCTCTTATACTCAGCTCGATAAGCAATTTACTGTAACGTTTGTAAACATCCGCTACGCTTTCTCCTTGTTCGCATCTGAACGATTCATATTCAGATATCAGAATGCGTTTGTGATTATCTCTAACTTCCTCGGTCCCCTCCATCACCACAGCCAATTTATCCCACACGGCTTTAGCTGTTTTTAATCCCTTTATCTGAACATAGTACTCTGAGTTTAGGGATTCAATTATAACGTTGCGTAACGACGCATCCATACCAACCAATTCTTTATCTGCGTCTGAAAACTCCATTTCCTCTTTAGGAACAGACCGGGATGGTATTAGTATCCCTCCTTCCATTCGCTCTGGCTCAATTTTCATGGGTATGTATGGACCGTTTTCCAATATTCTCAAGTATACCTTGTTTATTGAATCAAGGTAAGCTCTCATCCTTCCGGTCCATTCGTCATAATGTTGTGCATCAAACGGCGGTATCTTAAATCTGTGTGCGGCGGCCATTTTAATAAAGTTTAAAATTAAGATAATACACTTTTCAAATTACAATAAATTGTATTTACTTGAAAAATTAATTATCTCACTTTAAATATCCAACACTTAATATCCAACGGATTTTGCACTTAAGATTCAAGCAAGTTAGTTCTAATCACAGGAACAGTAGCAGGGTCCACCACTTTCTCAAGTCCAAACAAAAAGATGTCCACTTCCTAGTTGACAGAAGTTCGAAAATATCCTTTTTGTTTAGTCAATCAGTTGATTCCAGTTTTGACCACAGGAAAATCCACAAAGCTCTAAAGTACAATGTTTTGGAATTTTGTACAAATATTCTTTACACCATTACTTAGAACTTTTTAGATCTATGACTTTTCCAGGAAGAAACAAATAAAAACTTTCGGCACAAACTTCAAGAAAAATTAGATCTGGGATTTTCAAGAACCAACTCAAACAACACAATAGGATCTCTGTTAGATGTGTTTAACAGGAGCTCTGATACCAATTGTTAGGTCCAAAGTGTTGTAGAGGGGGGGTGAATACAACTGTTTGAAAATTAATGAGAGAATAAACAATATGCAGGTAATAAATGATGACACAGAATTTCAAGAATATATCATTATATTCATTGAAGGATTAGCTACAACATTCATAAAAGCATCATGATCAGTTGAACAATAAATACAACAATTAAAGCTAGATTCAACTGATCCTCTCTCTCACTTTTTGTTTTACAGTAAATGCTCTCTCTTTAAAAATTATCGTTGAATAATACAGAGATAAAAAGTCTTCTCACTAATAAAAACAAAGTGCTGCTTTTATAATGTCATGTAGTCTTGATCTTGTCCTTTTTGTGTACGTGGCCCAATCAGGACTTCGACAACAAAAAGTACTTTCCCAACAACTCTGGATCAACCGTTCACAATAAGCCACTTGTCCCTTGAACATTAAATGTTACATTTCTACCCGCATCTCGATCTTCGCCTGGACCCATCTCGATCTCGATCTGTGAAAATCTCGATCTCGATCTGGGAGAATCTCGATCTCGATCTATGAAGATCTCGATCTCGATCTGGGAGAATCTCGATCTCGATCTATGAAGATCTCGATCTACCGTGGATCGAGATTTGCCTTCGCAATGTTTTACTTCAATTATAAATCTCGACCCGCATCTCGATCTGCTGTGGATCGACATTTGCCTTGGCAAATATGCACACATCCAATGTTGACCTTCTTTAGTGACTAATTGAGGATTAACCTTTATGAGCAAGTTTCCCTAGCTTCTTCAATTTCTTTTCCTCACTCAATTCAAATGAGATCTTCTATTACTGGAATGAACTTGCCTCCAATGTCCTGACACTTGATGCAATGGTCTGGTTCATAAGTGACTAGTCTTGTAGGGGTTCTTGCTTCTGAATGTCAGTTCTCATTTGTTGATTAACCTTTACATTATCCAGATGTTGATATGCAGTACATGAAATTACTTTGATCTTCTTGATACTTCTTTGACATTAATTTGATTCTCCATTAGATAAGTTAGGGCATGAGCAATACTCAGATTGAACTTCTTCTCACTTATGCATCCTTGATTAACCAAATTAGTTACTTGTAGTTACCAAGTATCATTACCATTTCTTCAGTTGATTGATTCCATGTGCTTCTTCAGTTTCTCTTGTTTTGCTGTTGTTTTATCTTTTACTTAGTTGAGTTACATAGTAATTAAGTGTTACAAGTTAGTATACCTATGCCTTTCAGGGGAGCTGGAGGTGATGGAGAATCTGGAGTTCCTGCAGGAGTTGCAGATGCCCACATGGAGGTGGATGATGAAGTGGAATTCAACCTTGATGCTGACACATTCACTCATGAGGATCCTCACTACCAAAGAATGGCAGCAGCCACAAATCAAGAGGCTGAAAAGATGCTAGGATTGGTGCCAACCGAAGAAAAATTCAGGAGTGGCAAAGAGCAATTAGCAAGCCAGCCTGATGATGTATCTCACATGCATCCAGAAGACTTTGAAGACCACTCAGATTCTGATGATGAGTTGCTGGCACCTGAAATGACAAGTTGTTAGGTCCAAAGTGTTGTAGAGGGGGAGGTGAATACAACTTTTTAGAATAATGAGAGAATGTATAAATATGCAGGTAATAAATTATGACACAGAATTTCAAGAATATATCATTATATTCATTGAAGGATTTGCTACAACATTCATAAAGGCATCATGATCAGTTGAACAATAAATACAGCAATTAAAGCTAGATTCAACTGATCCTCTCTCTCACTATTGTTTTACAGTAAATGCTCTCTCTTTTTAATATATCGTTGAAATACAGAGATAAAAGTCTGTCTACTAATAAAAACAAAGTGCTGCTTTTATAATGTCATGTAGTCTTGATCTTGTCCTTTTTGTATACGTGGCCCAATCAGGACTTCGACAACAAAAAGTACTTTCCCAACAACTCTGGATCAACCGTTCACAATAAGCCACTTATCCCTTGAACATTAAATGTTACATATCTACCCGCATCTCGATCTTCGCCTGGACCCATCTCGATCTCGATCTGTGAAAATCTCGATCTCGATCTGGGAGAATCTCGATCTCGATCTATGAAGATCTCGATCTCGATCTGGGAGAATCTCGATCTCGATCTATGAAGATCTCGATCTCGATCTGCCGTGGATCGAGATTTGCCTTTGCAATGTTTATCTTTAATTTCAATCTCGATCCGCATCTCGATCTGCTGTGGATCGACATTTGCCTTGGCAAATATGCACTCATCGAATGTTGACTTTCTTTAGTGACCAATTGTGGATTAACCTTTATGAGCAAGTTTCCATAGCTTCTTCAATTTCTTTTCCTCACTCAATTCAAATGAGATCTTCTATTACTGACATGAACTTGCCTCCAATGTCCTGACACTTGATGCAAAGGTCTGGTTCATAAGTGACTAGTCTTGTAGGGGTTCTTGCTTCTGAATGTCAGTTCTCATTTGTTGATTAACCTTTACATTATCCAGTTGTTGAGATTCATCACATGAAATCACTTTGGTCTTCTTGATACTTCTTTGTCATTAATTTGATTCTCCATTAGATAAGTTAGGGCATGAGCAATACTGAGATTGAACTTCTTCTCACTTATGCATCCTTGATTAACCAAATTAGTTACTTGTAGTTACCAAGTATCATTACCATTTTTTCAGTTGATTGATTCCATGTGCTTCTTCAGTTTCTCTTGTTTTGCTGTTGTTTTATCTTTTACTTAGTTGAGTTACATAGTAATTAAGTGTTACAAGTTAGTACACCTATGCCTTTCACAAGTGATGAAATTAGCTTAGCTGATACTGAAGAGGCCATAATTTCACACTATAGGAGGTCAATGGCTGAAACAGGTGTAGAGGACCCTATTCACAGAAGGATTCTCAACTTTTACAGAGACAGCCTGAAACTTCAAAAGATGCAGGTCACAGGGTCTAGGCATGAACTGAAAAAGCTCAAGGAATATATAAGTAGTGCAAGGACTCATTTTGACACAACCATAGACTCCAGACTCAGTCTCACCATGATGTCAAGAATCAAGCAAAGGCTTGACACTGAGTCTACAGCCAAAGACAAAGTGGTGGACTTGGAGAAGAGAATGTCTACTATGGAGGGGAACATGGACCAAATTTTGAAGAATCAGGTCACCCAAATCAAACTCATGAGCTGTCTCTTTGAGTCCCCTATCTTCTCTCAATCCATGGATCAAGTGCCTGTTGCTGATAACAAAAAGGGGGAGAAGGAAAGGAGAAGGGAAGTTGAAGAAAGGAGAAGAGATGAAGAAATTGAAGTTGTGATCAAGGACACAGAAACTGTACTGCAAAAGCAAGATCCAAAGAAGGCATTGGCTCAGAAAATTGTGAGACAATTTGACTCAATTGTCAACAAAAATAAAAAGATTGATGCACAAGAGCCAATTGCCTTAATGCCAGAAATTCTTGAAGCAGTGAAGAAAGGAGAAATAAGGGTGGATGAAAGCAGTAGCTCACAACCTAGTGATAGCAAAGGAAAAGGAAAATTATTTGAAGATGGCAAGAAGAAGGAGAAGTCTATCACAGGGGGAGGTGAGAAGCTATTAGGCAAAGCAATAGCTGTTGGTAGGAAGAAAAGGGATCATCAAGACAAGTCACAGGAAGAATTAGCCATTCAACTTCAAAAACAATTTGATGAAGAAGATAGGCTAATTAGAGAAGCTAGAAGAATAGAAGGTGAAAAGAGGCCAAGAATAAAAAGAAGAGCAAACAAGCCTGCAGATGAACCTAAACCTTCTGGAGTAAAGAGGAAGCTTGTTGTGGATGAAGAAATAAGGATGGAGGAGAAGCCAAAGGAGTTGGGCAGTAAAGCATCTGGGAGTGGTCAACCCAAGGAAATAGAGGTGTTCAAATCAAAACCTGAAAACTTTGTGCCAATCAAAATTGAAGGAATGAATGCAGTAAAAGGACAAAGAATAAGGGATGTTGATCTACTTCACATCAATTATGAAGATGGATCACAGTCATCATTCACATTCAATCAAGTAATGGAGCAAAACTACTGCACTTTGAGGAAAATATACACTTTGCTCAACAGGAGTTATTTTCTAACTGAAGAACTAGGAAGAGCCATACTTGAGAGAATGAAGAAGATGAGGGAGGCATCTACTAAAGTAGAAAGGGATGACAGAATCAAAGTTTGGAACCCTGGAGGAAGGAAGGTACTACATGAGCCATTCTACATGATGATCTACAGGGACAGGGAAGGCAGGGAAAAATGCATTGATATTTGTCAAGAAATAGACAAACTGCCAAATCTGGAACTGAATTATCGGGCCAGCCAACTGGACTACAGGGTTGAAGATGAGAAGATTCTGAAAGGATCCCTGTTTAGAAAGATGAAGGAGAATGAAGACAAGATGAATGAGTCAAGAAGGAGAAGAAGATAGATGATTCAGACTCTACATCAAAGTTATCAGATTTCATCTACTACTGGTATTTGATCACTTTGTATTAAGATCTCTTTTGTCAATATTGTAATTCATGCTAGAATGAAAATGTTTAGAAGTTTTGTTATCATCAACTGTAGAGATTTATGCATGTTTCACATATTCATAAATAGGGGGAGATTGTTAGGAATTGTGAGATTTGATGATAACAAATTGCTTAGAATTTCAATAGTGGTTTTAAATTCAATTTATAACTAGTCGATGGATATGTGACTTATAAATATCCATTGATTAGGAAACCAGTTATCAGTTGAAGCATGTTTAATCAACTGATATACTGGATTGTAACATTTGATTTATGTTTCATTATCAATTGATTGTATTGCCTCGATGGATGCTGAGAAGTGTTCGACTGATAAATATTGACTTCAATTTATAGCCTCTCAACGGATGTGAAGAATGGCTGATCAACTGTAAATATTCTAAGTCAGAATTCTCTCAAATGAAGTGATCAACTGATATTGGAGTCAACGGATAAAGACACTACTCAACGGATAAAGGGCAATCAACGGATAGACGCCAATCAACGGATAAAGGACCATCAATGGATAAGGAGTCGATGGATAACTCAACTATCCATCGATACATCAATTGATCAATGGATATCCTATCCATCGATGGATGAGCAAAGGAGAATCAACTGATAAGCTTAACAGCAATTATCAGTTGATTAAGGTTTCCCAATTTAGTTAAAGACAAAAGGAATGAGAACTTTGCAGAAACTGAATCAATGGAAGACAGTCCTGTCAGGATTGTGAAGTCTTTCAAAGCAACACAGTCTTCAAGGAATGGATCAAGACAAAGATACTTCCATGACAAGTCAAATTGCAGTGAAGACTGTGAAAGAAACTAATTTCTATTTTCATGAAAACATTGTAAACTGTATTTTATAATGTTATCTGTCGATAGAAAATAGAAGTAGAAGAAAACTACTATATAGTGGTTTGTAGTCTATTGTAACAAGTAAGTGAAGAATCAAGAACTCAAGAAAAAGCACAGTAGAAGCATAAGCAATATTTGTAGTGCTTTTCTTAGTTCTAAAACACACTTGTAAGCAGCTTGTTAATTTTACCAAGGTTATTTGAAAGCAAAAATACACTAGTGGAAAAACCAATCCACTAGTAATTTTAAAACATTATTTTCTTTTTATTTGCTTTTAATCTTCCATTCTCATCTTTCATTTATATTTGCCTAAACACTTAACCAATCTTTTGAACAAACTTAAATCCGCAAGAATTTTAATTAATTCTTAAGTTTGCATTCAACCCCCCCTTCTACAAACTTAGTGTACTTAAAGGGAATAACATAGTAAAAAAAGGTTTATCTATATATTCATAAATTTGTGTTTTTACTCTATTTTCTATATGAATTATAAAAATATTTAAAAATATAATTAAAATAAATTTAATTTTATTATATAATTTTTTTCTTATAAATTTAATTGAGCAATAATTTAATTGATATTAATAAAAATAATAAATAAATAAAATTTATAAATCTATTAATTTAATATCATTATATAAATATTTTATAATTAGAATTATATAAAATTTCATCAACTAATTTTTTGTTGAGTTTATATCATTGATCTAAATAAGATAAGAATATTTTATTCAATATTCATCTAAATAAGGTAATTATATCTTATTCAATATTTATAAGATTACATTAAGATAGTGCACAAAATCAATAAAAGATATTGAGTTAATTATTCCTGAGTGCAAAAAGCAAATCTCGAGTGCATTTAGAAATTATGTTAAAATTTCAAAATTTTGTATATATGAATTTTCAAATTATTTGTTTATATTTTTAACTTATATAATATGATTTATATATATAATTCTTTTAATATATTTATTTATTATATATTTGATTTTATTTGATTTTTTAGCAATGCATATTCATAAAATATTTTAAAATTTTGTATTTCGACTAATTAGTTATGTTGAATTTTTTATTAAATTATAGTTTTATTTTGTAAATAAAACTGTCAAATTTAATTCTTTAATAAAAAAATTTACCATAATTTGTCAACAATTGGGTGAATATCATTACTTACTAAAATTCATATAATATTTTGGAGTTTTTTTTTTAATAACGGCAATTTCATTAAAGCTTAAACATCCGAAAAAAGTGTCTCCAACACACACAATAGAGGAGACGAGTAAGCAACGAAGCTATTAAGCGTACAAGGTAACCTAGCTAACAAGTGAGCTACCCTGTTTGCATGCTTCCTAATAAAAACAACCGACACTCCACTCTTACTTTCCAAGATAGATCTACAATGCTCAATAATATCACCAAGTTCCATCCTGTTTTGACTCGCCTTTTGCAATGCATGAACACTTAACAACGAGTCACTCTCCACCGTGGTTACTTGTTCTGGTAACTCATCAAGCCATTTTAATGCCTCCAGTATCCCAACTGTTTCTACTTCCAGTACCGAAACCCTACCTGCAATCTTCAACGTTCTGCCACATACAAACTGACATTGGTGATCTCTCACCAACATTCCAACTGAGAAGTATCCTATTCCATCAAAAACTGATGCATCTACACTCAGTTTTAAATTTCCTACTGAAGGAGCTTTCCATTTCCTATTTTGCTGACCAGAATTCTTTCTCAGACTACGTACATTATCCATCCTCTTCTTTCGAGCATCCCTCCACTCTGCAACTTACTTTGAGCTCTAGTTCATTCCAATTTCCGCTGATATCACCTTATTCTCCCAAACCATTTTGTTACGAGCCCACCAAACACCCCACATAACAATGGCTCTTTTAACTAGAATCTCTTCTGACTCATTACAAAACTTGTCCAGAAGCCAGTCCGAAACGTTCTCAACCTCCCGGGTGTTGTAGTTAAGCCCCATACGCTGCCAGCAGTTTTTTGCATATACACAATCGAGAAGCAAATGCATTAAGTGTTCGATATCCCCAATACACATCACACATCCAATAGGAACTCGAATGCCTTTTCCTCGAAGACGATTACGAACAGGAATAGTATTACGACACACTCTCCACAGAAACATTTTAACTTTATGTGGCACCTTCAAACACCAAAGCTTCCTCCAACCTTCAGATTGCTGCAAATCTACATCTCTCACATAATTCAGTTGCCATTGATAATATCCCAACTTCACTGAGTACTGTCCATCCTTAGAATGGACCCAGGCTAACCTGTCTTGTGTACTCCTTTGAGGTATACGAGTTGATAAAATGGCCTCCGCATCACTACTGTTAAACGTAGATCTAACATTAGTCTCATCCCATTCCTTCCTTCCATCCAAGAAAAAATCACACACTTTCGATTCTGAACTGCAAGTTCCCCTAGGATCAACACAAAAACTAACATTTCCCCTCAACCATCTATCCCCCTTAATATTAATGGATTTACCATCTCCAATAACCCACCTTAAACCTCCTTTCATGTTTTCTTTAGCCTCCCAAATACTAGACCAGGTGTAACTTGAACCCCCTCTTCTATCGGCTTGCAACAATGTACAATTGGGGTAATATCGAGCTTTCAGTAAACTGGCTAAAAGAGTACCTGGATTTTTGACAAGATTCCAGCATTGCTTACCCAATAGAGAAAGGTTGAATCCATGTAGATCTCGAAAGCCAAAACCACCTTTTTCTTTTGACATACTCATCCTGGACCACGAAAGCCATTTAACACCTTTATTACTTGTAGAGTTAGACTTCCACCAGAATTCATTCATCATCCTCTCTAAATCCTGACACAACGTTTTTGGAATCATAAAGCAGGACATCGTGTATGTAGGAATTGTCTGAGCAACACTCTTAAGTAACACCGCCTTCCCTGCTCTGGATAACAGCTTTGTGCTCCAACCTTGAATCTTCTGCCATACTTTATCCTTCAAATATCTTGTTGGTCCCTGATATTGTAGAAGGGGGGGTTGAATACAATATCAATATTTAATCGCGGAATATTTGAATTAAAAATATTATTTTAATTGCTCGCGAAATATTAATTATAATGAAATACTGTTCAAGTGAAAGATATAATTTTAACTTGATTAGTATTATAAAATTAATATTTAGAAAACTGTTATATAATTGATAAAATAATCTAGAACAAATTTGACATGAACTGTTCGTGTTTAACAATTATATTCCAAACTCAGCACAGAAATCTGTGAATATTACAATGCAGACAAATTACTGAATTTGAACTGTTTTTCTAACTAGAAATAATGAAGGCCATCTTCTCATATTTATAGAGAAAAAGGCTGGCAAGACATTTGAATAAAACTTATTTAAAAAATCAACAAGACTTTTTAAATAGCCTAACAAGACTTTATTTAATTGCTGGGCAAGACATTTTTTGGTCGGTAAGACTTTTGAAAATCTCGGTAAGACTTTTCAAAAAGGTCTGCAAGACCTTTTCTGTTCGGTAAGACATTTTAAAAGGTCTTTAAAGATTTTTCTGCTCGGTAAGACTTTTCAAAAGGTCTTATTGAATTAATTCGGTAAGACTTTTAATTAAAGTCTTATTGAATTTCTCGGTAAGACTTTTTAATTAAAACTCTCGGTAAGACTTTTTGAAAATTCTCGGTAAGACATTTTGGAACACCTGCCAATTCATTTCAATTCCATTATGAATGGACACGTGGCAGCTTCTGAGTGGTTCTTTAAAATCCTGCGCCTGCCAAATTCAATTTGAAATGAAAAGGTCCTATTTCGTCTTTCAGTGATTAGGCTCCGTAGAAATGCTTTTAGACCCGCACAGCTTATAATCTTTAATTAATAAATAATTAATTTAATTCAGAAATTATAAAAAAATATATCTAATATTATTTAGATATTTATAAATATAATTTACTAAATAAAAAAATATTTATTAATAAAAATAAATTCTTACGCTCTAAGCTGCGGTCTTTTGAACGTCTGGAACCGAACTCCTTTTGACTTGGAAATAATAAATCAATTCCAACCGGGGTTCCACTTTTACGAATATATGACTCTGCATTTCTTCCGTGTCAATTCTTTTTCCGTCTTATCTTCAAATCTGTACCGTCAAGTCTGTTTAGCTGTATCTGTATCCCTTTGAGCTTCCAGCTTCTGTCTTCTTCATTCTAAAATAATTCTAAATTAATTAATCCTTTAATTAATTTAAGAAATAAATTAATTTTGAGTGAATTAATTTACTAATTAGATTAACTAATTAATTTAATTAATTAATAGAGAATTAAATTAAAGTCTTGATTGTAGGACTATTGTTGATGTAGATAAAACTCTTCTGTTCTTCAACAATAACCTTTCTAACCACTTGAACTTTTTGATGACGAATCTTCACTGACATTGTTGACACCCTGTGCACTGGTCTGGTTCACGGATGACTAACTACAATGTTGATTCTCATTTCTGCTGTAGTGGTCTTTGTGTCTTGTCTTGTTCTGTTTTCAATATTTCTTTTCCTGGAATCTTTCTGTAGTAGACACTTAAAATCTTTTGTATATTCTGAACTATTCTGAATAACTGTTTCTCTATTTTTCTCCGACGCTTGAACAACTTAATGAACTTCTTCCGGTGTAGAGTAGCAACTTCATTATAATTCTTCTGACAAATTGATTCTTTGTGTCTAGTAGACATTCTTCGTCTTGATTCCTTCCTCAGTATTTATTACTTACTACATTTTCTTACATGAGTTGAGTTGTCATCTACTTATTACAAATAGGCCTAGACATATGCCTTTCAATCTCCCCCTATTTGTTGTTAAACATTTAATACACAAATTCCTAGAGGATAACTCAACTAACAACTAAGAAAATAATATGACATTTAAGAACTGTGAGTAAATAAATTGTTCTCTGGATTTTATAATACATTTCCAGATTTCTTGAGTAACTGAAATGAAAGATGTTTGTTCCTCTAGTACTGAACATATTATACATGTAGTATTATCTTCATTTCTCTTCTTACCACTTTTCCTATAATTCTCCAACTTCTGTCTTCACTTCTCTCCCAAGGTAGATTCAATTACTCCTTTCGTGAATAACCCAACTTTTGAGTAATCCTCTTCTGGAATCCTCTTTTGGTAAAAGTAAAAGTCTTCAACACTTCTCCCCTTAGTTGAACACTTCGAATATAATACTTCTCCCCTTTGGATACTTCTCCCCCTTAGGATACTTCTCCCCCTTAGTTGAGTAATCCTCTTCATTTGAAATTTTCTCTCCTTTAGTTGAGTAACATTAGAAATCTGTAACAGGGAATTGGGAATAGGATTTGGTAACTGTGCTAGTGTGTGATTTTACTTTGTGTTCCTCACAAGTGTTTCGCTCATATACTCTCTAAGTGTTTCACTCATAGAATATATATATATTTTCACTCGTCCTTACTTGTGTTTCACTCTTTTCTCACATCACTATATCTCTCTCAGTACGGATCACACAGTATTTTGTACCTGCAAGAAAGATCACCATAGCCCCTTCAAGAGAGGTCACTGGTGGTGCAATGGGGTTTCGTAAATCCCTATCCTCAATTGAATCTATAAAAACATTTGACTTTAAAAAAAACTAAATTGCTTCAGGAATAGATTCAGTGAGTTGCTGATCATCTAAGATGATCTATTCCGTTAGGAATCCAGATATGTTCCATCTGGGGAGGGAGACAAGGATCTATAATGTAGCACGTGATCCAAGTTTCCTCCTGACGCCTGTGAAGGCATGTTGATTCTTTCAGAATCATCAATTATTCTTCCTTCTTTGATATGGAAGTTTAGAAAAATTGCTTCCGTCAATTCATCCTTCCTGTGACATTTCAATTGTTCCCTCTTGGTCCTTTTTGGTCCCAAGTATGTCCTTAAATTGTTGGTCCAAAATGCCAATTTTATTGGTCCATTGTTGGTCCCTAAAAATAAGACAATATTTGTGTTTTCTTGAAAGATGTCAGATGAAATTAACTCTTTGCTGATAGCCTTGGCTGACAGGCTGAATTCAATAGACTCACTCTGTTGAGAGAATGAATCTAGTAACAGTTTTGCCTTTTCCAAGTCTGTATCCTTTTGAGAGAACACAGATGAGCTAACAGTTGTCTCAGTTTATATATGTGAATCACCTTTCTGGAGACAGAGCTGTTGGTTCACTCATATCACCAACCTTATCAAATGCAATCAAGGCATTGACTCCCTCATTCTGAACAATTAGGTATTCTGTTTAATGGTTAAAGAGATGGAAGTTATAGTGTTTGTGTGTTTGGTTCTAAGATCTTGGATAGAGATTGATGCCAATGATTAGGATCTAACTTTTAGAATCGATTGGATTATCAAGCTCATAGATCTTTCCTACTTCTCAAAAGAGACGTGAAATAATCAGCACATATTTATATTTAAAAAAATAAAAATAAAGATGCTAAGTTGTAAAACAAATAAAATTATACATATTTATATATACCAATTGTTGATACCAATTGTTGAAAATAATAAACAATATATACTAATTGTTGGAAAACAAACATAATATAAAATATATTTACAGTAAAGATGTCAATGAAATAACAACTGTACAAAAATAAGGAAAATCTTTTTGAGTTTTCTTTTTCATTTTGTTTGTTTGTTTTTTAAATATTTTTTAAGGCATATATACAGTGAATTTACAGTGCTTGAAAATAAATATGCAATTTAAAACAACATGCAATAATTAGTTCATGTTTAACATCCCTAACTCACTAACCAACTTAGAGAAAGTGGATTCATCAAGTGGTTTCGTGAAGATGTCAGCAATTTGATCTTCTGTGGGTACAAAATGTAACACAACAATTCCGTTCAAGACATGCTCTCGGATAAAATGATACCTTATGTCTATGTGCTTGGTCCTTGAATGTTGTACAGGATTATTGGAAATTGCTATGGCACTTGTGTTATCACAAAGTATTGGAATTTTAGATAGCGCAAGTCCATAATCATTCAGCTGATTCCTTATCAACAAGATCTGTGCACAACAACTACCTGCCGCAATAAATTCTGCTTCGGTTGTTGAGGTAGATACTGAGTGTTGTTTCTTGTTGTACCAGGAAATCAACCGTTGTCCTAGAAACTGACAGCTTCCAGATGTACTTTTCCTATCCATCCTGCATCCTGCATAATTTGAATCTGTATAGCCTATTAGTTCAAAACCTGTATCTTTAGGGTACCAAATTCCAAGATTCGGTGTCCCCTTCAGATATCTAAAAATTCTTTTAACAGCTATAAGATGAGATTCTCTAGGATTAGTTTGAAACCTTGCACATAAGCATGTTGCAAACATTATATCGGGTCTACTAGCAGTTAGATATAATAATGAGCCTATCATACCTCTATAGCTTGTGATGTCAACCTTCTTACCAGTTTCATCTTTGTCAAGCTTTGTGGTTGTTGACATAGGGGTTTTTGCTGGTGTAGAATCTTCTAGATTGTATTTCCTTAGAAGATCCCTTATGTACTTTGATTGGCAAATAAAAATCCCATCTTCCTTTTGCTTCACTTGCAATCCAAGGAAGAATGACAGCTCACCCATCATGCTCATCTCATACCTACTCTGCATTAACTTAGCAAATTTCTTGCACAAGTTTTCGTTAGTAGAACCAAATATAATATCGTCAACATATACTTGGATAAATATCATATCTTTATTATGTAATTTGTAAAAGAGAGTTTTATCTATGACACCTCTAGTGAAACTATTTTCAAGTAAAAACTCAGAGAGAGTGTCATATCATGTCCTCGGTGCTTGCTTGAGTCCATAGAGAACTTTGAAAAGAAAGTACACAAAATCAGCAAACTCTGGATTTTCAAAGCCAGGGGGCTGTTCCACATATACTTCCTCTTCTAACTTTCCGTTCAGAAATGCACTCTTCACATCCATTTGATAGACTTTAAAATTGGAATGTGCTGCGAATGCCAGAAATATCCTGATGGCTTCAAGTCTTGCAACTGGTGCGTAGGTCTCGTCATAATCAATTCCCTCTTCCTGGGAGTAACCGTTTACAACTAGTCTGGCTTTGTTCCTTGTAACAATGCCATCACCGTCTAACTTGTTCCTGTATACCCATTTGGTGCCAATAACAGATCTGTCTTTTGGCCTGGGTACCAGTGTCCACACTTCTCACCTTTCAAACTGATTGAGTTCTTCTTGCATGGAAAGAACCCAATCTGGATCAGTTAGAGCATCTTCAATTTTCTTTGGTTCTTCTTGAGATAGAAAAATTGAAAATAAACATTCATTTGAAGTTGCACTTCTGGTTCTAACACCAACATCTGGATCACTTATGATCAATTCAAAGGGATGATCTTTGCTCCATATCCTTCCCTTGGTAGGTTTGATCTTGATGATTCGCCTTTATATTCATTGTGATGTTGTGTTGTGCCAGTTGATCCTTCATCTCCCCCTGAGTTGTTGCCTGGATGACTTGTTGATCCACCACTAGTATTAGTAGTATCTCCAGTGTTTCCATTATTTCCACCACTATTACCTGAATCATTACCATCATTGTTGTCATCATCATTTCCTGCTGCAACCTCAGGCTCTTCTTCATTATCCGAATCTGAGTCTGGATGATTGTCAAATTTTAATGACTCAGAAGGATCTTTAGTTTGGATGCTCGGGAGTTTAGTGTCGTCAAATGATACGTTGACACTTTCTTTTACTTGGTGCTGATCAATTATGTACACCCTATATGCTCTTTTTGAGTAGCCGACAAAAATTGCTTCATGTGCCTTGGCCTCAAATTTGTCACAATGTTCATCTCCATCTTTTAGCACAAAACATTTGGCTCCAAATACATGAAAGTATTTGAGTGTAGGTTTCTTGCCATCCATTAGTTCATAAGGTGTCTTCATATGATCCTTGTTGATTAAGGTTCGATTCTGGGTATAACAAGTTGTGTTCACTGCTTCAGCCCAGAAGTAGATAGGCAACCTTGATTCACTTAACATTGTTCTTGCAACTTCAATCAAGGTTCGATTCTTCCTTTCTACTACTCCATTCTGTTGCGGAGTTCTTGGCGCTGAGAATTGTCTTGTTATCCCTTTGTCTGAGCAGAAGCTATTCAGAATTTCATTCTTAAATTCTGTTCCATTATCTGATCTGATTGCCCGGACAGGTAGCTTTGAATCTAACTCAATCAACTTTACATGATCAATCACCAACTGTGGAGTTTCATCCTTAGAGTTCAAGAATAAAACCCACGTGTACTTTGTGAAGTCATCTACAATCACTAAGGCATATTTCTTCCTTGACATTGATAGAATATTAACTGGACCAAATAAATCCATATGTAGCAGCTGCAGTGGTTCAGTAATATTTGTAGTGTCTGTGCCTTTGTGAGTTGCTCTTTTTGACTTCCCTTTCTGACATGCCTCACACAATCCTTCTTGTGTAAATTCCATCGGAGGCAGTCCTCTCACCAAATCCCTCTTGACTAGAGAGTTCATTGTTTTGAAATTCAGATGTGAGAGCTTCTTGTGCCATAGCCAACTTTCTTCTGATGAAACTTTTGAATAAAAACAGTTTGCTTCAGCTTCAGTTCCCGAGTTGAAATTAGCTACGTACAAGTTTCCTTTCCTTACTCCACGCAAGGCTAGTCTGTCTTCTTTAGAATGAGCTATTAAGCACTTCTCCTTGATAAAGTTTACTTTGTAACCTCTATCACAGAATTGACTGACGCTGAGTAGATTGTGCTTAAGTCCTTCCACTAAAGAGACGTTTTCAATGATAACATTTCCTGTATTTAACTTGCCATATCCCGTAGTCATTCCTTTGCTGTTATCTCCAAAGGTGACGATTGGGCCAGCTCTTTCAACCACGTCTGATAGCAGGGCTCTATCTCCGGTCATATGCCTTGACGATCCACTGTCTAGGATCCATACAACCCGGTTTTCCTGTTTAACTCCCTGCACATATCAAACGGATTAGATCATCTTCGGAGCCCAAAATTGATTGGGCCCGGCATACTTAAAGAATTGACCTTTGTCAGCTTTGACAACAGATCCTTTTCGAACAACAGCCGCATCCACCTTGACTGTACTTACTTTCCTATAAACAGTCTTAACAACTTTTTATTAAGACTTAGGAATATATTTTTCCTTCTTGACAGGTGAAGGAATCACAGTCTTGGATTTTGCAAATTTATTATTGATGTATTGTCTAGGTGTCATGTTCTTTTTATTAGCAGTCATGCGTTTGAAATAAGCAGTCATAACATTAAAAGCACATAACATACAATTTAACATACCACAAGGTTTATGGCATACATCAATAGCAGGCATGTTATTCACAGCAGTAGGAGTTTTAACAATTTCTACTTTAACTTTTTCAGCAGATTTAAAGTTTTCAGTAGAATGACATCTGTTGTTACTATCCCTACTTCTAACAAACTTATTGTTAGGTCTGTTCAAATTATTCTTTAAGTTCTTAGCACCTAAACCAGGAGTGGATGAACTAGCAGAGTTCACATTTTCTATTGGTCTTTTAGGTACATATTTAGCTTTCTGGACATTTATTCCTTTTATGTCCCTAACAGGTTTTTCCTGTTCTTTATCTTTCTTTTTAAGGTCTTCAAGTTTAATTTCATAATCCACTATTACACAACTATCAAGAACTGGTTCTGCAATAGGAGTTATGAAAAGAGGTTTCTTAGTGTCCTTGATAACATGTGGAATACCCCTCTCTATAGCAGTCTTTTTAAAAGGGGTTATGTTACTAGCCTTTCCTACGGATTCATTATATTCATAACCTATCCCAACTTTTCGGTTAATCTCTGGTTGGTCAACTAGATCTTTCATAATGAATGAAGCAGTTCTATAGGCTTGACACCTGACCTTTTCTTTTTCAATTTTATCTTTCAAAAAAGCTTCAATTTCAACATAGCAGTTGACTCTATTAACTTGAAATGCAACATCTTCAGTTAATTTAGCATTTATAAGTTTCAGCTTTTTCAATTCAAAATTCTCATCTGATAAAACTTTGTTTTCGAGAATTAAAACTTTTATTCGATCTCTAGCATCAGTTAAATTCTCACCTAGCAATTTAAACATTTTAGGACAGCTAGGGTTTACCTCAATTCCTTGTCGAGGTGGAGATTGTGATCCTTCAGAAGAAGAGGCCATTAGAGCAAGATTTCCCATTTGATCTTCTTCATCATTGTCAGAATCATCCCAGCTTTTTCCTGCTGCTAAGTATGATTTTCCCTGATGCTTTTTCAGTAGAGCGTCATATTTCTGTTTGAGCTCGTCATATGAATCCTTCTTTCTTTCCTGCTTGGGCTTTCTACAATCAGTAGCAAAGTGTCCCATTTCATTGCAGTTGAAGCAACGGATCTTGCTTCTGTCTACCATCCCTGTCTTGTATCCACCTTTTGTGTTGGATGAGCTAGAAGAACCACATGTCTGAAATCTGTTTGCCATAGACTTGAATTTGAAACTAGGGTTCCTCCTGAATCTTGTATTTCCAAATTTTCTAGCAATCAGAGCCAGAGATTCATCCTCAAGTTGATCGAGTTCTTCCATTGAGTAGAATTCACTATCAGTTGAATTCACTAGAGTTGCACCAACTTCTGCAACAATACCTTGATCAATGATGTTGACTGAAGAAGATTCAGTCTTAGCTTTTCTGTACTCTGGTTCTTCTGCTACAAGAGTTGTAGACTTGCTAACCACCTTGCCTGTACCATATATTTCTTTCTGTTGAATCTGCTCTAGCTCATAGGTCTTCAGAATGCCATAAAGTCTTTCCAAAGAAATTTCATTCATGTCCCTTGACTCTCTGATGGCTGTTATCCTATGCTCTAGGTGGTGGCATTGTCAGCAAAAACTTCCTACTGATCTCCTTCTTCGTATATTGTTTGCCATTGAGTTTTAGATCATTTATCAGTTTGTTATATCTCTCAAAAACCTCAGAGATACCTTCTCCAGGATTTGATCTAAAATGCTCATATTGAGACGTTAAGATTTCCAATGTGTTCTCCCTCACTTCTTCTGTTCCTTCATTTAGTATCTCTATCGTTTCCCAGATGTGTTTGGCATTTTTACAATTAACAACATGATTATACATTCCGGGATCAAGAGATTCCACTAAAATTAACTGCAGGTTGGTGTCCAAAGTATCCAGTTCCTTTTCTGTCTCAGTGTACTCAGAAATATCTTTTTCAAATTGTTTGTGCGGAATGAGTACACCATCTTTCATATGCTTAGGAACGATATTTATTGGAACAGCAACACCAGTTTTTAAAATATCCTTGTACTTAGGATTTGCAGCTCGAAGAAACAAGGTCATCTTTCTCTTCCACAGATTATAATTGTCTTTATCAAATTGTGAAATTTTAATGCTAC
This sequence comes from Oenanthe sinensis, assembly GCA_028671895.1. NCBI lineage: Eukaryota > Viridiplantae > Streptophyta > Magnoliopsida > Apiales > Apiaceae > Oenanthe > Oenanthe sinensis. Next base: position 25,827,024 of record CM053799.1, on the reverse strand, counting down.
TGACTCTTTCAGTACTCATCTTTAAATAAGATTAAAAATTAAGTGTTTCAAAAAAATATTTTAATTTTTGACTTAAAATAATTTTTGATCAAAAATAATTTTTTAGAAAAAAAATTATTTCGAATAAAAAATTATTTCGAATTTAAAATAATTTTTGAGATCTGTATGAGTTCGCGGAATTTGATTTGTATCTGATATATAAAAAATATCAACCAGCTCTGATACCAATTGTTGGTCCCTGATATTGTAGAAGGGGGGGTTGAATACAATATCAATATTTAATCGCGGAATATTTGAATTAAAAATATTATTTTAATTGCTCGCGAAATATTAATTATAATGAAATACTGTTCAAGTGAAAGATATAATTTTAACTTGATTAGTATTACAAAATTAATATTTAGAAAACTGTTATATAATTGATAAAATAATCTAGAACAAATTTGACATGAACTGTTCGTGTTTAACAATTATATTCCAAACTCAGCACAGAAATCTGTGAATATTACAATGCAGACAAATTACTGAATTTGAACTGTTTTTCTAACTAAAAATAATGAAGGCCATCTTCTCATATTTATAGAGAAAAAGGCTGGCAAGACATTTGAATAAAACTTATTTAAAAAATCAACAAGACTTTTTAAATAGCCTAACAAGACTTTATTTAATTGCTGGGCAAGACATTTTTTGGTCGGTAAGACTTTTCAAAAAGGTTTGCAAGACCTTTTCTGTTCGGTAAGACATTTTAAAAGGTCTTTAAAGATTTTTCTGCTCGGTAAGACTTTTCAAAAGGTCTTATTGAATTAATTCGGTAAGACTTTTAATTAAAGTCTTATTGAATTTCTCGGTAAGACTTTTTAATTAAAACTCTCGGTAAGACTTTTTGAAAATTCTCGGTAAGACATTTTGGAACACCTGCCAATTCATTTCAATTCCATTTTGAATGGACACATGGCAGCTTCTGAGTGGTTCTTTAAAATCCTGCGCCTGCCAAATTCAATTTGAAATGAAAAGGTCCTATTTCGTCTTTTAGTGATTAGGCTCTGTAGAAATGCTTTTAGACCCGCACAGCTTATAATCTTTAGTTAATAAATAATTAATTTAATTCAGAAATTATAAAAATAAATATCTAAATATTTTGTTTCCTGGAATCTTTCTGTAGTAGGCACTTAAAATCTTCTGTATCTTCTGAACTATTCTGAATAACTGCTTCTCTATTTTTCTCCGACGCTTGAACAACTTAATGAACTTCTTCCGGTGTAGAGTAGAAACTTCATTATAATTCTTCTGACAAATTGATTCTTTGTGTCTAGTAGACATTCTTGGTCTTGATTCCTTCCTCAGTATTTATTACTTACTACATTTTCTTACATGAGTTGAGTTGTCATCTACTTATTACAAATAGGCCTAGACATATGCCTTTCATATCTAAAAACCAACTTTTTTGATCTACCGATAAGGGAAGGAAGACCGAGATATTTACTATCTTCGATACTGTTAAACACCCCAAGCAAACCTCTGATCTCTGTTTGTTTATCGCGCCTTACATTCGAGCTGAAAAAAACAGTTGACTTCTGATAATTCACTGCTTGCCCAGAAAAAATCTCATAAAAATGCAATACTTCCTTTATCCTGTTTGTCTCCTCTGTAGATGCTTTGAAGAACAAAAAGCTGTCGTCAGAAAAAAGCAAATGTGTTATTTCTGGGGCCTGAGGACAAATACGACAACCATGAATCGAGCCATTGTCAGCAGCTGATTTTAAAGATAGAGACAAGCCTTCAACACAAAGAAGGAACAAGTAGGGCGACAGAGGATCTCCTTGACGGAGGCCTCGATTGGGGATAATTGGACCAATCATCGATCCTTGAAACGAAATAGAATAAGAAACTGATGTAACACACAACAGCATCCTGTTGATCCATTTAGTGAAGAAGCCCATTGATAACATTCTATTATTAAATAATCCCAACTCACCCTATCATATGCTTTGCTTATGTCAAGCTTCAAAGCAACTACACCTTCTTCTCCACTCGTTTTTCTCTTCATGTAATGTATTAGCTCGAAAGCAGCAAGAACATTATCTGTTATATTTCTCCCTGGAACAAACGCACTTTGTTCCTCAGAAATCAAGCCAGGCAAAATTTTTTGCATCCTATTTGCAAGAACTTTAGCAACGATTTTATACAAAACATTGCAGAGCGCTATAGGCCTCAAGTCCTTGACTTCCTCCACTTTATCCTTATTTGGAATCAGCACTAATGTCGTATCATTTAAATTTGCAGAAAATTGGCACTCTGTAAGCCAACCAAGACAACATTTAAAAACTTCTTTGCCAAATAAATTCCAAAAATGCTGGAAAAAAGCAGGGTTTAAACCGTCAGGGCCACTAGCTTTATCCGGATGCATACTTTTTACAGCCTCTGTGAACTCATCAAAAGAAAGGTCCGCTCTAAGCATTTCATTCTGGGATTGTGTGATTCTTACCTCATTATCATATTGAGGACAAGTACCGACATTGGTGTCAGCTGTGAAAACTTTAGAGTAGTCCTTCAAAACTATGCACAAATCCTCCTGCTTGGAGACAATAGTTCCATCATCCAATTTTAATTGAGCAATATGATTTAATTTCTTTCTACTCGAAGCTGAAGCATGAAAATATTTAGAATTTGAGTCACCTTCCTCTAACTAAAAATTTTTGGCCCGTTGCTTCCAATAGATTTCCTCATGTAAGAGTTGATCGTTGAGTTTTTCTTTCTCATCAAAATACAATTGAACACCATCATCATCTTCTCTGTCTTTCAAAGCATCGAGTAACTCCTTTTGTTTGATCAGTTTGTCTCTAAATTTGTGAAAGAAATTCCGCCCCCACTTCACCATAAAAGAAGAGATAGAAATCAGTTTAGGGAGAAGGTGAGAAGATGAGAGATCTCTCCAGAATTTTGAGACATCAGAGTGAAAATTAGCCTCCTTTAACCATGTGTTCTCAAACCTGAATCGGAATTCCTTCTTTGTAACTGCAGTATTAACCAAGTTCAATTTGATAGGCTCGTGATCTGAAACGACTGCATGGAAGACCGTGAGAGTACACAAAGGAAACATTTGCCACCAAGATTCCGAAGCAAAAGCCCTATCAAGCCTTTCACGAACCCAATCTGCAGTCCTTTTACTCTTTTCCCAGGTAAAATCTCCACCCAATAAATCAACTTCTACAAGTAAACAATCCTCAATAGCTTGCTTGAACCCATTCATATAGATTTGAGGATGAGGATGCCTCCCTTTCTTGTCAGAACTATATAGAAGGTCGTTAAAATCACCAATGACACACCAGGGACTATGCGAATTAGATGCTAGAGAAAGAAGAAAATCCCAAGCTTCCTGTCGTCTTTCTCGTTCGGGAAAACCATAATAGCAGGTGAGTCTCCACGAAACTAAGCTTCCTTCTTTAACAATCATATCAACGTGATTTTGAGACGAACCCAATACTTCACACACCATAGTATGCTTCCACATAACTGCTAAACCACCACCCCTACCCTGTTTATCTATTGCAAAAATATTATTAAAACCAAATTTTGAAGAAAGGTCTGCAATTTTACTACCTACTGAGAGCATTTTAGAAAGAAATAACAAGTCAGGCTTATGAGATCTTAACATATCTCCAAGAACACGAACTGAACGAGGATTGCCCAATCCCCGACAGTTCCAGCTTAACAGATTCATGGCGAGCGGCTAGCTTACATAGCAAGCATAGCCATAGTATTTTGAGAAGACATTGCCAAATCCCTTTCAGAAATAACAACCTCTGTGTGATCATTATTAAGTTCTGGCCCAGTTTTGTTTAGGCCCAAATCCACATCCATAATACCCATCTCACCTCTCCTTCTTTTACCGTTGTCAACTTTAAGCCCAATATCCACTTCCTCGTTTAGCCCATATAGTGCATTTGAAGATGTAGTAAATCCCGCTAATTTTGAACTACTGCTATCATTGCGTGGATCAGTAACTACCAAACTCCTATCATTACTCCCCTTGATTATCTCCTTCCCCCTATTTGAATTATTCTCCCCCCTAAAATTATGGTAACCACTATCCCGCCCAATCCTGGACTCCCACATGGCGTCTCTTTCATCTCTGAGCCACCGACTCTGGCCTTAACTCGCCTTCCGTCGTGGTGGTGCTTTCAGCCATAGCTCCCAATCTTTCTCCCCTCATTCTCCTCTCTTATTAATGAATTTTCTACAAAACCTTTCCGTGTGCGTAACCATACCACAAGAGAAATAAAAATCACCCAACCTTTCGTACTTACAATTGACAATCAGCTCCATGCCATCCTTTTTCACTATTTTCTTTTTACGCTTAAGAGGCTTCCTCACATCCAGCCTAACTCTGATTCTCATGCATTCTCGCCAAATCGAAGAGTTGTTTTTCACATCATACTCAAGAAACTCTCCGAAAAAATTACCTAATTGCCTCCCCACCGTCTCTGTCATTAAACTCATTGGCAGATCGTGTAACTGTACCCATATGTTTAGATGCCAAAGCGGAACATTAAGAGGATCCTCCCCTGTACCCACCATCTCCACTATCATCATAGCATTGTCGAACATCCAAGGACCTCCCCTTAACACCCAATGCAGATCCTCTTTATGAAAGAATTAAAACAAAAAGACACCCTGATCCAACTCTTTAATGTTGATGCCCATCGTAGGCTTCCAAACATCAGTAATTTTTGATTTCATCGCCCTCGAGTTTATAGTCTTTTCCGTGAGAAATCGTCCCACCAAACAAAGCTCATATCTATTCACATCTTCTTCCCCATCACCCTCAAACACAAAACTTTCATTTTCCTCCTCCTCAATATCAAGGCTTGCCATCTGATCGTCAATCTCCCGATATTGCGCCATGAGAAAAAGAAAGACAAATAAAACTCTCACAAATCCTACCTTCTGAAATAGAAGTTTGAATATAAAGAGAAACTCTCACAATCAAATTTCAATAAATGGACCTAAATACATAACAAAGAATTAAGCATAACTTAACAAGTTATTTTTTATTTAAAAGTACGATGAAATATAATTTGTATTAAGGAAAAACATTCTCCAATTTTTTCATGAATCCTTGTTTTCTATTCGGGTCGAAGATTAAATAGTAAAATAATTCTCATTTTGGGATTGAGATATAATAATATTTTGGAGTTCATAATCATTTGATTTACGAGATGGTTAACAATGATTTTCAAAAACGACACTATTATTTTTATTTATTAAACAATAATTTGTAAACAGAATCCACTTGTATTATATTCTCTCGCACAATTGCATACTAGTTTCTTATTATTTAAGTTGATTAATAAATAATGGCTCAATAATTAATAATTATTTAGGCTTTGAGTTAATGTAGAAAAATAATTCTTTGATGGGTTCCCTTTTGTAGTGGTATTTTTATTCAGAAAAATATCTATTTTTTAATTTAGACACATGTTACAAAGAGATGAAATTTTTTTGAAAAGAATTACTCTTTTGCTTAATTTCTTCAAATGGAAGACAAACCTAACATCATTAAGTCTAATATTTAAAGTAACATTAAATAAAGAACTCTAAAATATCAAAAAGAATAGTAATTTCATGTCAATGTCACTTTAACTATATATATAAAACTGTTAAATGAGTTACAAAGGGAACACTTTTTTTTATTATAGTAAATTAATTCATTAATAAAAGGTATCTATAAACATAATCTAAATTAAAGAAATTTATAGTAAAATAGATTAAATCAGGATTTTCATCACTAAAATTATGTTCGTTGAGTAGATTTTGCACTGCGGAGCATCTCTCGCTCATATTGATAAAATATACAACTATTTTGAAGAGACAATTTAATAATTTATTATAATAATGAAGAACATATATATATATATATATTGACACATCCAAATTAAGAAACTTCATCAAAAAAGCCTCAAGTGATAAATTGAATATGGGACAAGATAAGTTCTAATGCCATTGTAGCTTGATTTTATTGATATTATAGCCATTTATAAACGTTTAAGTTTTAAAATATTAGTATGATATGGAAGCTCTTGTGATTTCAGAAAATTATATAATTACTAAATAATGCAGATATGTTTCACATACATAATACATTTATATTCTTGCACTCAAAGGCTTTGCATCTGAGTTTGAGTTATAATTTGAATATTATTATCTTTTTTATTGAACTTGGGACCGCATCACAATTACGAGTTCAATCCGGAGGTATGCATATGCCAAATTTGCTCTTTCTAAAATTATAAAATTAGTTTCAACTTTTTGATCGAATAATGGTGCAAATTTTAATAACCGTTGTTGGTGAGATTACGAAACTATATGAATAGTAATCGTGATAACTCAACACTAGAACAGGACAAGTAAATAATACTACGCCTACACAGAAATCAGCAAAAAATGAAGACAAGGTAAATACAGTGAATCAAGACATTAGAAGAAGTTTTGAAGTCTACTACAGGTCACTGAAAGAAGTACATTAATATGTTCATGCCTCAGTGAAGAATAATGTTTAAAGACTTTCAGGGTTTCAGAAGTGTTGAAGATTCAGTATAGAAGTGCCACAAGAAGATTTCAGTGTAAAAGCATTGATTGAAGATAGACAGTATTTGAAGCATAGGAATCTAGAAAGGTGAAGACAAAGGTTAGAGAAGACAGCTGCAGTCTTGAAGTTGTACTCACTGAAAGAAGTTCATTTATATGTTCAAATGTCAGTGAAGAACAGAGAATGAAGTATTAATTCAAGATTGTAGTAATGAAGATGTTGTCCAAGTACTTGAAAAGATTCTAGTGAAGTTACAGTGTTTATTAACAGTCAATGTTCGAAGCAATAAAGAACCGCAACCTTCATGTCAATTGATTTAATTGAGAATATGAAGATCAATACAGTGTTTGTCACTTGTGAACCAGACCAGTGCACTAAGTGTCAACACAAAGAAATTGATTAACATGTTCATTGTACAAGAAGAATTGACAGAAGCAAGTGAGCAAAGATTTTACAGCAGTTAGAATTTACTAAGTCATTGTACATGGTGAAGAATTCGACACCAAGATATACATGGTGAAGAATTCGACACCAAGGCATACATAGTGAAGAAATTCGACACCAAGCAATACTTGGTGAAGAAATCAACACTAAGTATCATGGTGAAGAAAAATCGACAAGCAGCCTCATGGTGAAGAAAATCGACACCCAGTAATTTGTTCAAGTGTTATCCATGTGTGAAGAATTCGACACATAGCAAATCTATGTATAGAATTCGACACCTAGCTTTGAAATTACTAAGGCAAGTACATCAAGGAAAAACTCGACACCTAGCCATACAGTGATGTAAATTCGACACATAGGTTTGTTAAAGTATCCAAGGCATGTTCAAGGAAAGAATTCGACACCTAGTGAATACAAGGAATAGAATTCGACACATAGACTTAAAATCTATCAAGGCATGTACCATAGAGTAAAACTCGACACCTAGCTGTACAAGGTCTCAAGAATTCGACACCCATTGATTTATGTCAAGGCAATTACATGTGATTGTAGAATTCGACACACATGAATATTTTCTAAGGTAAAATACAAGGAATCAAAATTCGACACCTAGAATATATCCAAGGGATTCTCAAAGTCAACTAAGTCAACATACAGGGGGAGAAGAATTCGACACTCACAACTGTAGTTTAATTATTGAAAAGTCTACACTATAAACAAATGAATCTAATTCATTTGATGTGTGTGTGAAAATATACACACAAAAGCAAAGAGATACAGAGAGAAACAAAAGTCGGAGAAGAAGAGATACAAAGCTATACACATACCTTCTTCACCGAAGTTTTATAATCTAGCCAGTTCTTTATGTTATAAATCTATAGGGCTATTATAAAGCACTCTCTGTTAGATTGATTTCTAGTTTGTTCATACACAGATCTATACTTTGTAATAGGAATCCGTCTTATCTCTTTGTAGAAGCAAAGAACTATTTTGTTCTTTGGAAGCTAGTTATTAATTTAACTGGGTGTAGCAAAACCTCAGGGATTAATACGAAAGTAATATTCCCCGAAACCTGTCTCATTTAATTACTTGCTAATTTTCTAGATCTATACTGTTTAATTATAAACACAAAAAATTAGTAAGCCAGCCTCCTAAATACTACAAGGACTCGAACCACTAACCGAACTCTAAATTATATATCCGCAAAAGATTCGAAAGAATTTTTTAATTTAGTGAGTATCGTATTCAACCCCCCTTCTACGATACTTCCGAGACCTAACAATTGGTATCAGAGCTGACTGATTGATATATAAATCAGGATCCGTAGCCCAGTGAAACTCACCGTGCCGAAACTGTTTGGACTCAAAAGGAGGCCTTGTTAAATAAATTTAACTATAAACTTTTAAGAAGTTTATTTTATAAACTTTTATAAAATTTGTTTTATAATCTTTTATTAGTTTATATTATAAATTTTAATTAGTTTATTTTATAAACTTAATATTAAATTTATTTTATAAACTTTTATAAAATTTGTTTTATAAACTTTTATTAGTTTATATTATAAATTTTAATTATTTTATTTTATAAACTGAATATTAAATTTGTTTGATAAACTTTTATTAGTTTATGTTATAAATTTTAATTAGTTTATTTTATAAATTTAAATAAAGTTTAAGGTTTAAATTTATTAAAAAAAAAGCTGAACTCGCCCATGAATTGAATGTTATTAGCAGCGGTTATGTTATCGACACTAAGGAGAATTACAGAAATGTCAACTACTGTGTTTCACGCGCCTAACTCAAAGTGGTTGTACTCTATTGTAACCACATTGATGAAGAATTCGACACTTAGCTAGAATTCGAAAGGCAGTACATAAAATCGACACATACACTTTCTAAGGGCTGAATTTTTCTAAGGCATACAGAGCAATTGGCTATCGACACAGGTTAAGGTTTTATAAATTTTATTTAGTTTATTTTATAAATTTTTATAAAATTTATTTTATAAGTTTTTATAAGTTTATGTTATAAATTTTAATTAGTTTATTTTTAAACTTTTATAAAATTTATTTTATAAACTTTTATAAGTTTATGTTATAAATTTTAATTAATTTATTTTTTTTAAACTTTTATAAAATTTATTTTATAAACTTTTATAAGTTTATGTTATAAATTTTAATCAGTTTATTTTATAAATTATAAATAAATTTTATTTTATAAACTTTTATATAATTTATAATATACCTGGTCCATGCCAAGCCACTTGTGAAATATGTACTAAATATCCAAGGAAAAGAAATTCGACGTATAGCCGTACTAGTTGGAATCAGTCAACACATAGGTTAGTGGATTTTCTAAGGCAAGTTGGTTAAAGAAGAAATTCGACACTTGCCTATACATGGAAAATGAATCGACACCCACACCAATTGCAGTTTGGTACCCCAAGTTTTGTACCCTGTAATTTTTTATTTTAGATTTATTTATTTTTCTAGAAAATTTAAAATTCTTGAAAACTAAATTTTTTCTTAAAATATTAATTTACGGATTTTTAATTTTTAAGAAATTTCAAATATTCTTGAAAATTAATTATTTGTAAATTTTTATTTTTGATTAATTTATTTTCTAAGAAAATTAAAAATTCTGTAATTTTTTTTTTTTAAATATTAATTCGAGGGTGCTCAAGGGTTTTTAGTTGAAGATTTTTCCGGGTACTGAAGACAACTGAGATTGACTGAAGATTATTCGATGAAGTTAATTCTGGAACAGGTTGAAGAAATAGTGGTATTAATTTCCTCAGAGGTTTACTCTATAGGATCCCACTAATATTTTGGAAGCTGCAAAAGAAAAGATTAATTTGGGTACAGTTTTTGGTTGATTTGAGTTGAATTTTTGGATGAAAAATCTTAGAGGTTAAAGTAGTGAAGGAGAACAGACTGGACTACCTGGCATCTCAGTACAAGCCTTAAAGTTTATACTACAGGGAGATTACAGGAAGTTCGTGCTAACACTGCAGATCATCTGGAACGCAGGGTTACAACAATCGGGAATCTAAGGATACATCCACATTGTCTTTAGAAGAACTGTATGTGCTGAAGGCCCATGAACTAGAACAAGAGCTGAAGAAGATAATATTTGGTAAAGCAGGTTGTTAGCATATCCACTGTATTTGTGACCCAGGAACCAAATTTGATTGAAGTCAAGGTTGAGAACCTCTGAATAGAAACGAATTGATCCTGGAAGCTGAATTGAAGATGTTGTAACTCGAGGTAGTGGTCAAGGTGTTATATGTAAATTTGACACTTTGGAATAACCTGAGAACTGGACGACTAGTCAAGCCTGCAGGACAACTGGAAGTTCAGTGACATCAGATTCAGAGGGAATCCCAATTCTAAATCTAAGGTCCTTACCTATAAATTCCATTAAGGAGATTTTCAAGAACAGTTCAAGAGGCGGTTACAAGACATGGATGGTTTATATTAAAAAGACAAGATCAGGGATTTGCTACACAGTTTGAAGAAGCATGTACAAGCAAAAGATGACAAACACTATTTTGGGTTGTAGCAGGAATCTCAAGCATTAGTGAGGATGCAGCAAGGGAAAGCACTTGTTGATGAAGTTAAATGCAAGGATGATTCTATCAGTGACAGTGATGAACCAAATGGATATCTGGCATCAATGACCAACACTGGAGATGAATCCCTAAGCACTTCATAGGTACAAATTCTAACTAGTATATGTTTATCTAATTCAGAACTGTATGTTTATTAAGTTTTGAAATGTATTATATTCATGTCAGCATGTTAGCATCTTAGGACTTAAATGCTTAATTGATTGCTAAGAATAAGACTGCATGCTAGGATTCATGAGTTTAATTAGTACATTTCATACTTGATTTTATATGTAGTAAAATGAATATCTAGAATTAGATAGGGTGTTCTAAACAGTTAGGTGTATCCCTAAACATATGCTGGAACTTGAGTTAAATCTTATGTGATTTAATACCTCTGCTAATGTTGTGAAAATTACTAATAGACAAACAGGTCATAGATCAGATATTTTATATTTGTTCTTACTTGAAATTATTTGTTCTTACTTGAAATTGTTTATGTGCTCATTTTCATATGATTTGCTTTTACTCACATAGTTGCACTTAAATGTCATATCATTTCATGTATTGCATGTTAAGTAATAAAATATGGTAGAGTTATCTAAGTAGTCAGTAAAAACTGTAGATTCGAAGCTTAATCTAAAACTGACTTAGGTAATTAGAGATAGTTAAAATTTTAGATAACGACAGAATGGATTAGACAGAATTAGTAATTAATTTGTTAGTTCTTCTATCCATGTACTTTTGCATATTGAAGCTGTTGTTACCACTGTTCATAGTAATATCTCTAACCCATCAGGACTCAATTAAAGTTGAGTACCAAGAAACTTAATCATTTGTGATTGCAGAGAATGTAATAAAAGATAAAAGTTATGTGACTTCGTGACATTTATTGTTCGAAGCATATGATTAAGATTGAAGCTCTACTATCACAATTGGTTGAGAAAGCCTACCTAACGGTAACCTTTGGAGATGACAACAAAGGATGTACAAGGGATTTGGCTATCATGATTTTGGAATTGTCATCAGTGGAAGCATCTTTCTTGTGAAAGGACTTAAGCACTATCTACAGGGCACTAGGGAATTCTTTGTCAAGGGTTTTCTGGAAAAGCATTGAAAAGGAAAAGTGTTTGATCTCAAACAAGAAGGTTGGAAGCTCACTCAACTGAGAGTGAGAAATCTTGTTCGTAGCTGACATGGATTTTGTATGCAAAGGTGAAGTGAACTTTTCTAGTAAAACTTCATCAGTAAAGAGTTAGCTATGGCAAAAGAAGCTCTCACACTTGTTGATCAAGATAATGGAATCTCCGATAAAGATGAAATTGGTGAGAGGACTGCTTCATATGGAATTCTATCTAAAAGGACATTTTGAAGTATGTCACATAGGGAAGTTAATGAAAACATCACACTGAAGCAAATTATGTCATGGAGAAATATGCTTAGTGGTGATTGATGACAACCCTAATTACAAGTTGGTGATGTTCGTGCATTCAACAGACAAAATGTCACAGATGGTGATTGATCACATCAGGAAGATCAAGTTGGAAGCAAAGTAAGTTGTGAGAACTTTGAAGTCAGATATTGGAACTCAATTTCGCGAATGAAGTTCTAAATGAAGTCTGCACTGATAAAGGTACTTTAAAGCTGAAGCAATTAACACAGCATGCTGCTTTAATCAACAAGATCGTGAAAAGACATCATATGAGTTAATGGCCAACCAGAAGCAAACACTGAAGCTCTTTCGTGTGTTTGGAGGAAATTGATATTTATTGAAGATTTATATGAGTATCTTGGCAAGAAGTTATGGCTCATGGAACAATTCTCCTCGGCTACTCATAAGTGATTAAAAGTCTGAATGTATCGTCCCAATACACCAAGCTCCCAAGCATTCAAATGAATGACTATTCTGAATCTTTGAAGTTTGACATCCTGTCAGAGTCAAATTCAGATACTGATGTTGAAGCTGAGGTTGCAGAAGGAATCAATGATAATGATGATGATTCAGATCCTATTAGTGAAAATGGTAGTGAAACTACACAACTCGTGAACTTTAACAGAATCCACTGTATAAGGTGAAGGATCTTCAACACATCCTAGCAACAACTCAGGGGGAGCAAATAAAACAAGGATCTACTAGTCATACTCAACACAATGAAGATCAAAGGAATACATCAAGAACATTTCTGCCAAGATAAAAGGTTTGAAGTCAAATTCAATCCTGGAGTCTAGTTCTTAGTGATCCAGATTCTTTAGTAAAGGCTAGAAGTGCTAATCAAGATGAACATATATCTTTCAGGATCTCACATCTAGAATCCCAAAGAATACTGAAGATGCACTGATTGATCCAGATTGAGTGATTGCAATGCAAAATGATCCCAATCAGTTCGAAGGCAGAAACAAATGAAGCTGGAACCCAGACCACTAAAGTCGAAGCTGAAATTGGTACAGTAAGGGTTCACAAAAACTGGATGACTGTTGGCATTGTTATGAGGGACAACGCCAAACTGGTTGCTACAGGTTACAATAAAGTAGAAGGTATCGACGATGATGGAAACAGAATCTTCAGGACTTTCAAGATCAAACAGTAAACATCAGTGACGAGACTTGATCCTTTGGAATCCAATAATTAGGACCAAACAAGATGAGGACCTAATAACAGGATATCCCTAGCACATGTGGAGCATTCAAGCATGAAGATCAATTAGATGAATGTGAACAAGTGCACTCCTGAATGGTGAGCTAGAAGTTGAAGTTGATGTAAAACATTTCCTGGACTTTGAAGTTGCAGATCCATTAGAATTTGTATATCATTCTCTTCCCAAGCTTTTCTATGACGGAGGTAAGGATTCAAGCAAAACGTCAAGGACATGGTATGACACTCTAACTGTTAATTAATTGAAAATGATTTTATTAGAGCTGTTATACACATATCTCTCTAGAATGCAAGGCACACACAATGTCATATATATGTGCTAGTATACCTTGAGTATATTATATGTGGGTCTACTAACGAAAATTTGGCAAGATATATTTTTGCTAAGTTAATGCAGAGTATGTACAAAATGAGCATGTTGAAAGAGTTGCAATTCTTTCTGGATTATAATTAATTCGAAAGAATGATGACAATTAAAGGAAGTCAAGGATCTTTTGAAAATGCGCAATTTGGAAGATTCTAGACCAGCCAAGACTACTTTTCAACAAGACCACTAAGCTTGATCAGGGCAAATCAAGTATATGAACTGAAGTGACAAGCTATAGAGGTATGATCAGCTCATTACTTATTCAAGTGCATAAAGACCATATATTTTATTCTCGAAATGCCTATGTGCAAGTTTCCAAGTGGAAATTAGAGAATCTTATCTTATAGCTAAGTTATGAATTGATTAGATATCTTAGGGGATCACCAATTCTTAGAATCAGGTATCCTAAAGATACTAGGTTTAACCTAATTAGCTATATAGATATAGATAATGCAGGTTGTAAGAAAGACAGGGAAGTCATTCCTAGAAGCTGTCAATTTCCAGCAACACTGTTGATCTCTTCACACCACTCAAGGAACAAGCTCATGGACACCAGGTATCATTTCTTTTGAGAGTTGTCCTTAGTCGAATGACTTGCAGATTTTTACTAAATAACTTGATGAATTTATTTTATCTAAGTTGATTAGTAAACTTGGGATATTATTTCTATGCATATTTATTAAAAATCCCATCTGCAAGGAATTCTCAAATTAGTTCACAAGTATTACTTTTTCCCTATTTAAAGGACTTGTGAATTTATTTTAAATCCAGTACCTCATACTTTTTGCTATTAGTTTAATTATCATGCTTTCAATGTTTTATGCATAAGTGGTAGTTAAATTACTTAGCATAAATAAGAAGCATAATTATTTGTATGTTAAATATTTGATAAGTATTAGTCAATGATATCTTGCTTAATTGCTCTGATATTCTTAAATATTGTATTACAAATAATTGTGATACTTTTGATATTAATGACAGTATTTAGAATTTCTATTCTAAATAATTAATGCATATTTTAAAACTCACTAATATTGGAAGATGAAGTATTTTCTAAGTTATGTGTATAAGATTCTCAATATTTTATATACTTAGAAAATATTTCTAAAATCAAGTTTGTTTGCAAGGAGTTGCAATTAGGATCACAAGTATTACTTTTTTCCTATTTAAAGGACTTGTGAATTTCTTTTCAACTATAACCTCGAGCTTACGTATATCATTAATAATTGTTATGAGCATGCTTACAATGTGCTTCAGTGACAATTATTAGATATAGCGTAAGAAGTTAGATGCTAATATTCAAATTAATGAATATTTCAGTATTTAGCGAATTTATTTTATCTTATTAAAATTATGGATTGAAGCAATTCAATGTTTATTAGTTTCATAATTTTAATCTGATAAAATATAAGAAGCATAATTTCTTGCATTTTGAAATTATTGATAAATATCAAGTAATGATATTTTGTTAATATTTCCGTGTAATTAATTGTGATATTTTTAATATTAGTGATAATACAACATAATGTTTATTTGAAATCACTAATAATAAAAATATATTACAATGCTTATTGTTCTACTGAATGATTGGCATGTTTATTTGATATATATGCATGTGATTGGCAATTGCTTAGTATAGTATAAGTATTTAATTCATTTTGATTTATTTAAATCATGATGATATAAAACAATTCAGTGATATATCCGTTCCATGATTTAAGTAAATTAAAATAAATTTGTAGCATAATTATTTGTAGTATAATTATTATCTTTTATTACTCTGTGATAATTGAATAATAGTTTATTACAAAATAATTGTGATATATTGATACTAATGGATTTGTTTAGTTTTTATTCTAAGTAAAAATTAGTTTTTGAAAAAGCCGTTAGTATTAATATATTTAGTTTTCTTTCTTTGACTGATTCCTGAATGTATTTAAAAGAAATTTTTGTCTATTTCTTTTTCAAAATATTTTATTCAAAGATACATTCACTTTCTATCAGTCTTAGATAAGAAAACTTCAAAATTCTTTTTCAAAACTTCTCTTTTGAAAATCGTTTGATTTATAGCCCTACTTTATTTTCCCAATCCTAGGGTGTGAATAAAACTTTTTTTGAGGATAATTTTTCTCCAAGCTCAAAACATTTTATCCTCTCCCAAAAACTAGTTTTAATAGTCTTATCTTTAAAAGCTTTTTCTCTCTTTTGAAAAATTATTTTAATTTCGAGGTATCAATCACTTGTAAAATGATTTGTTTTCAAATACTTGTTTCAATGTATGTTTCACATTGATTCATAGTACCAAAACAGTGATTGTTGCCCTTTAAAGGCCTAGTACTGTATTGTTAAGCATACATCCAACCCCAATTGTCATGTTTTTATTTTAAGTCGGGGATACTATCAGGTGGACGAAAATGATGTAAATCATAATTACTTTATGAGTCGAAAAATCATTGTCTTTTATCTGATAAATATGGTTTGTAAAACTATTTTCAAAACATACAGTATTAAGGTTTAATGGAAAAGAGTCATTTTATTGAGATAAAATTTGGTAAGAGAGTTGAGTTACTTATTTGGTGTAAATTCCCGCATTTTATTATGGGAAGTTTACCTTATAAGAAATTCATAAGGGATATAATTTTTCTCTGATACTCCCGCATTTTATTATGGGATAAGTATCTTAAAGAAAATTTATATTGGTTTCATGCTCCTAAATGATAAATATTTAGAACCGACAAAACTCTTTTATTAAAAGTGCTATAATGCAATCATTTACCATTCCTTCTTATATTTTTCCTTCTCCTTGAGATGAAAAATATGTTTTGGAATGTTAAAGTGATTATTTCTTTTTATCTTACTTGGTTGATTTTTTTTTTCCGTTTAGTCCGTAGTGGCTACATAAGCTGGCCAAGAGGTTGAAAACCCATCAATCTCTTACCCAGGCCTTAATACCAAACACTAATTCATCCACTTCCATATATTAACCCCTGGAGATATAAGGAACACATGTTAGTCAGAGGTTGATAAGGAAGAAACTGCACTTGATGCAGCAAATAAGGATGAAGTCGGAAGTGCACCCACAGCTCTACCTCCAGAGAAGTAAAGTAGTATATAAACCGAGGTAACTGTAAGCTCATCTGTATCTTATCAAAAAGATGCAGAGCTGAAAAGGCAATACAACTGTCTCTGGAATCATTCTCTCAACAGGGTGAGTCCATTGAAATTCGCTCATCAACCAGAGCATCTTGTAATGAGTCAAGCACACCACCGGCGCTCACGCTGATGGTAAGCCTAAATAGATAAATTCTAGGTACACATTGCAAGACGTGCACAGTGAGAGGTATAGGCATGTTAACAAAATTCCCATTATTGGGTTACGAGGGAAACGTAGACTCTAATTTGCCATTCATTACATTGTCTACTACGTCGCCCCTCCTGGAAGGAACATTTCCAGATCATGAAAAGGAATGTCCACCTCCCGTTTACGGAAAAGGTGTGAGGTAACTCCTTGATAGAACAAGGCAGGATTCCCAAAAAGATTTTAAAATCTTGGGATAACCTATCTCAAAGAGGTGAGGCTCCACTAGACAGTGATTTAGCAATTGCTATTGAGTCTAGTGCTGAGACAGTGCTTATGCATGATAGATCAAGAACACCTCAACGAGGCTATTCTCCACTTGATAGTGATTCAGTTCATATTGATGAATCAGGTGATGAGAATATGAATGAATTGACGGATTTCACTTGCAGGTACAGAAGGCTATATTTGAAATGCAAAGTGAAAGTGAGAGAGAGAAACACTTAAGTAAAAGTGAGGGAGAGATACACTTGAGTGAGAGATAGGGAAAGAAAGAGAGAAACACCAACAGAACCCAGTAGAAGTGAGGAAACCATAAGCCAAACACTTACCCTTGCTACTTGCTACTTCTGAAAGAAAAGTTACTATATTTTTCCCGATCAACGACAAACGAGAACCTTCTTTGGAAGACAAACCATTCAAAAGATGGGCCATTGGAGGATTCCTCAACTAAGGGGGAGAAGTTATAGGAAGAAAAAGGAGAAGTTAATAAAGTCTTATCTTCGTATCCTTGGAAAAACTTAATATCCTAAAGGGGTTCGTATCTTGGATCCTTAAGGGAAGATCCTTAGAAAAAGGGGGTTCGTATCCTTGGGAGATGTTAATATCTTTAGGGGGAGATTTTAGACAAGAAAGAAAAAGAAAATCTTATCTTTCGATCCTGAGGGGAAACAACAGAATATGGGAGAATCAAGAAACTGTATCTTATACTTGAAAGGAGTTGTCAGTAGAGGATTCCTCATCCAAGTGGGAAGAACAGAAAAGAATTGACTATTCCATTGATTATCTAAAGGGAGAAGAAGAAATAAAAGGAGAATCACATTCTTAGGGGGAGAACATAATTTGAGCTATGTTCTGTGTTCCATTGAAGACGTTCCCAGGAATATTGATTCTTACGAAGCTCTGTTTATGATAAGTTCTTTAAGTTCAAACTATGAAGGATTTTGAAGCAGAGAGAGCTCAAACAAACAGAAATGAAGATGATACAACTTGAATATCAGGCAGTGCTAGAGGAACAAACATCTTTCATTTCAGTTACTCAAGAATTCTGGAAATGCAGAATCTAATCCAGAAAAACCAGTAGCATTATCTACAAGTCCCGGACCATTACTTTTTCTAGTTGTTAGTTGAGTTATCCTCTTTATGAGATTTGTTTGCTAAGTTTAACAATCAAATAGGGGGAGATTGTTGGTGAGATTACGAAGCTATATGAATAGTAATCGTGATAACTCAACACTAGAACAGGACAAGTAAATAATACTACGCCTACACAGAAATCAGCAAGAAATGAAGACAAGGTAAATACAGTGAATCAAGACATTAGAAGAAGTTTTGAAGTCTACTACAGGTCACTGAAAGAAGTACATTAATATGTTCATGCCTCAGTGAATAATAATGTTTAAAGACTTTCAGGGTTTCAGAAGTGTTGAAGATTCAGTATAGAAGTGCCACAAGAAGATTTCAGTGTAAAAGTATTGATTGAAGATAGATAGTGTTTGAAGCATAGGAATCTAGAAAGGTGAAGACAAAGGTTAGAGAAGACAGGTGCAGTCTTGAAGTTGTACTCACTGAAAGAAGTTCATTTATATGTTCAAATGTCAGTGAAGAACAGAGAATGAAGTATTCAAGATTGTAGTAATGAAGATGTTGTCCAAGTACCTGAAAAGATTCTAGTGAAGTTATAGTGTTTATTAACAGTCAATGTTCGAAGCAATAAAGAACTGCAACTTTCATGTCAATTGATTTAATTGAGAATATGAAGATCAATACAGTGTTAGTCACTTGTGAACCAGACCAGTGCACTAAGTGTCAACACAAAGATATTGATTAACATGTTCATTGTACAAGAAGAATTGACAGAAGCAAGTGAGCAAAGATTTTACAGCAGTTAGAATTTACTAAGTCATTGTACATGGTGAAGAATTCGATACCAAGATATACATGGTGAAGAATTCGACACCAAGGCATACATAGTGAAGAAATTCGACACCAAGCAATAGTTGGTGAAGAAATCAACACTAAGTATCATGGTGAAGAAAAATCGACAAGCAGCCTCATGGTGAAGAAAATCGACACCTAGTAATTTGTTCAAGTGTTATCCATGTGTGGAGAATTCGACACATAGCAAATCTATGTATAGAATTCGACACCTAGCTTTGAAATTACTAAGGCAAGTACATCAAGGAAAAACTCGACACCTAGCCATACTGTGATGTAAATTCGACACATAGGTTTGTTAAAGTATCCAAGGCATGTTCAAGGAAAGAATTCGATACCTAGTGAATACAAGGAATAGAATTCGACACATAGACTTAAAATCTATCAAGGCATGTACCATGGAGTAAAACTCCACACCTAGCTGTACAAGGTCTCAAGAATTCGACACCCATTGATTTATGTCAAGGCAATTACATGTGACTGCAGAATTCGACACACATGAATATTTTCTAAGGTAAAATACAAGGAATCAAAATTCGACACCTAGAATATATCCAAGGGATTCTCAAAGTCAACTAAGTCAACATACAGGGGGAGAAAAATTCGACACTCACAAATGTAGTTCAATTATTGAAAAGTCTACACTATAAACAAATGAATCTAATTCATTTGATGTGTGTGTGAAAATATACACACAGAAGCAAAGAGATACAGATCGAGAGAAACAGAAGCCGGAGAAGAAGAGATACAAAGCTAGCTATACACATACCTTCTTCACCAGAGTTTTATAATCTAGCCAGTTCTTTATGTTGTAAATCTATAGGGCTATTATAAAGCACTCTCTGTTAGATTGATTTCTAATTTGTTCATACACAGATCTATACTTTGTAATAGGAATCAGTCTTATTTCTTTGTAGAAGCAAAGAACTATTTTGTTCTTTGAAAGCCAGTTATTAATTTAACTAGGTGTAGCAAAACCTCAGGGATTAATACGAAAGTAATATTCCCCGAAACCTGTCTCATTTAATTACTTGCTAATTTTCTAGATCTATACTATTTAATCATAAACACAAAAAATTAGTAAGTCAGCCTCCTAAATACTACAAGGACTCGAACCACTAACCGAACTCTAAATTATATATCCGCAAAAGATTCGAAAGAATTTTTTAATTTAGTGAGTATCGTATTCAACTCCCCTTCTACGATACTTCCGGGACCTAACAACCGTTTTCACAAAATGAAAAGAATAATGTTAGAGGTCTGAAATTTGTTCTCTAAATATTTTTCCTATTGATGGGGAAGAGCTGACATGGCGGAATGTAAAATTTTAATTGATGTGGTTAATGCGAATGTAAGAGAAATCCATCTTATTTATTATTTTCACAACTAATTAAAATTTTCCATTCTATCATATGAGCACTACTGTCACATTATTTGGAAAATTATTTTGGGAACAAATTTAAGATCTCCTGGCGGTCTCTAGCATTACTCAAAAAGAAATTCCGGACTAGTGTGTCTGTAGATGAGCTAAAAAACCTTCTTTAAAACTTTAAAACTCTATAAACCTTTCACTGTGGAACCTATGTTCCAGGATATACTACTTAACAAGAGATATTATCTATAGAACTCAAACTCATCGAGCATATATACTAAGAGATTACATATACACATCCACACTATTTTTCTGAATAGTTTGAGATCAGGTGTCTATGACTAGTTTTCACGTAGTATGAATCCATCAAACTGTTTGTGAAACTGAGGTTTCAGACACTTTAAGTTGAGCACTAAAGGGGGTGTTTGGGGGAACTTTTTTTCCAGAATAAGTCAACTTATTTTAAGACAAAGTTAGGATTCCTAACTTTTTTCTCAAATAAGTTAACTTTTTTTTGCAACTTATAGAATCTCAAATAAACATTAAATACTTGTATAAAAAACATTTATCAAAATATGAAATTTTTACCCGAAAATAAGTCCAAAAAGACTTATTTTTAAGCCCAGCCAAACAGGCCAAAAGTCTTTCATTGAATAAAAGAACTTTAATAATAAGCAAGTAGCCTAACATTGTTTTGCTAGCCTCCAAGTGCTTAGCTTATATAGTTGGACGCTACAAAATATATATTGACACATCACTGACAAATAAACTCTCCAACTTGGGGAGATTGAGAATCAACAACATACTTCTTAAGTTCTAAACATTTTTGTTATATACAAGTTAAGAATCTACTTTAGACCTAAGAAAAATTATTGTTTTTGACAAGAAAATGTGTTATATCATTTCTTCATTGTTAAGTACCATTCTACGTTCCCATGCTCGACAAATACCTTCCCGTATTTCATGCTTGTCCATGGTACCTTTTGGCCTCAATTCAGCCAGCTGAAAAAAAAATTCAACTTTTTAGTATAGATTGTGATGATACCAACTTATAAAATAGAAGCAAGTAAATTTGTTTGACTAATATTTTCATTATATGTAAAGCTGGATAAGAACTTAGTGGAAGATATACCACACTTAAAACCTATAATAAAATAATTTCATTGAAACTCCAGTTTATACAACCATTCAGAAGGCGGGCACCTGGTTTTGAACCGTCTTCACGTTGCATTTTATTTACCAAATGCAGTTGAGGCAAGGATAATAAGCTTAATATCCTTTAGTAAAATGCCAATTATGGTTTCTGGCTTATAAAAACCAGTAAGAACGATAAACACTAAAATTTGACAATGAAATATTTATTTTTTGACATGTGAATGCAGTGGATAGCCAGCTAACACATTCTGCACATCGACAACATCTTACTTTCAAGTTTTATTATGATACATAATTAGGTCATCCGAAAGGAGAGTTCATCCAAAGTCTTGGACCACATCATGATACGTTGATAAAATCATAAATTGACCCTAAAATTTTTGTACCTAGACAGATAAAAAATTTAGTGTACAAGTGACAGATGTGTCATGGGCTACGACAAGATATAATTATTCCCACCTCTCCATTTATAGGGGCTGAAAATTTGGTAGATAAGAAATTCTATTGCTCTGAATTCTTGCTTCTTAAGTCCTGCATCAGGCCTTCTATTAAAAACAAAGAGAGAAAAAGATAACTAATTTACACATATTTGTTCATCACCTTATCTGCTTATTTAAATGTTGAAGTTGAACCCTAGATCCTTAAAAATTTTAATTTATAGTGATTGCCAATACGTTGCTCAAATGGATGTGCTAAGTATATTTGCAAACAAAATTAAAGCATATAAGGAAGATGTTAAAACCCACAAATATCTCACCCATTCCATTATGCATCAAAATACAAAGAAAATAGTGTTCATATCAAAATAAGAAAGAAAACTGTGAAAGATAATTAAAAGATGGATAGCGTTGTCTACCTTCGCATACAACCTTCTGACCATAGGAGGACCAATATCTTCATCAAGCCCCTGCTACCATAAAATATATAATATCACTATCATGGCTAATATGCTTCTAAATCCTTGTGCTTATTACTTGATATTTTTCCAGAAATTATACCTTACTAAACGTGTCATACAGATCATATAACTTATCTTCCAACTGGTCACCCATACTAAATATCCTTGTCGTGTGTTCAGAAGCTGGAAATGCCTGCAAGTCATCAGTCATTTTACACCAAATACTATTAAAATTAATCATAGAAGTCGACAAAACTTTGATTATCGGATAACCTATGTTACTTAGACTCGGGTTCGGAGTGTCAGATACGACACATATCCGAGTATCGGACTCGAAATTCTCAAAAAATTAGAACACAGGGACACCGTCCAAGTTTTGGACACGGATACGGGAATACGGCATAATTTAAATTAAATATACTAATTTATATAATAAAAAATATATTATAATCACTTCATATTATTTTTATTATAATTTTAAAAAAAACTTAATATAATAATTCATTAACAGTAATGAGTTATAATATTGTCTCTTTAAATATATAAACGAGTGTTTTAAATTTTCAACTCAGTTAGATACATAGTAAAATATAATGTAAAAGTAATAACGTATGGAGTAGTGGATTACAGCTGGAACTTCTAGCACAATTATTAATACAAAAGAATGAACCCCGAGACATATGATTGTCCATGTACATCTATTATTATATATAGGATTTATACTGCTCTACTCTATATTCCAAGTACGACTCCTTTCTGCATCATCTCTTTCTCTTCTTCTTCTACATAGTCTCTTCTTCTTCATTATGGTATCTTCCTTATTTTCCGATAACCTGTAAAATTTTCGACGACCTGAAAATTTTCCGGCGATGAGAACGAAGGATCCGATTTTACATACGTGAATCCGACATGTATTCTGCGTCGTGTCGGGTCGACACGGGTACGGTCGCCGGAATCGATGAGTCGGAGTAACATAGCAGATAACTAAAATACAGTAGCACAAGATTCATCATTACAAATGTGGACATGCGTAAGAAGAGTCTTCTTTCCAAAATATCATTTTACAACCTACCTTGACATTCAAAGAAAGGGCCTGCAGTCTGATCATCTTGACCAAATCCTTTTTAATCTGTTTAAAATGACTGCATTCTGCTTTACTCACATATAAGTCCTGAAGTATCATTTCCCTCGAGATTTTCTGTAAATAAAAGAAAATCCAAACAAAAAGAGACATAGGTATTATTACTAATGATGCATCGTCATTGAAGTTGTAAATTAAGCAAGTATAACCTATGTACACCAAAATTTAACTAACTACATCTCACACAACATTTTCCCAGTTAGAAATGAGAATGTGAATAACCCATTCCAACTATTTGCGAAGTAATAACAATTAGGCGTCAATTAGTCAATTGCCTAAGCCTAATATGCCTTTTTCATCGGCGTATCCAATGCTTTATTCCCACTGAACAAGTCAATCCGATCGGAGAGTTGAATTGATACCTCTACTTATTCCAATAGATTATTCATTTTTTCAGTAGTTTTCAATCCCAATTCCTCCCATTATACCATTGAATACAATATCATCAGTAAGCATCTTCAATAGATATATGGTCTATAGACATACATTTTTAGCATACGGTATATATATATATATATATATACACTAATATACATACACACACTTCTAACTCTCTGATCGGGTTGAGGATATCACGATTTTATTGAATTTGTTGGCTTTCAAAATTGAGCAAGATTTATACACATCACAATTGGCCATCAGGTTATGGTGTTATCCGAGGAAGGATACAAATATACTAAATGCATAGCCGTAATATACGTGGTTGAGAGATGCGTATTAGAAGTGGATACGTTTTTGTAATATTCTTATCGTTTAATACGCAACATAAAACTGCGTATCTCAGTGGTGGATTTGATCATATTTCCGGAAAAATCAAATCTCAGTGATAGATATGATCATATTCCCGATAAAAATGTGTATCTCAGTGGATACATTCTTTATTTTAAGTCTCAGATTATTTGTTTACAAATTTCCTTATTTAGTTCACAAGTTTTAAGTAATTGATTTGTACAACTAATAGAATATGTAACCAGAATAATAATTGAGCCAATGACGATTATTTATATTCCTAATTAATCACTTGTGATTTCCGTATAGTTTAGCTTTTTATTTCCTCCTCTCCAACTTATTTTTCCTTCTTAATAATACACAAAGGATTATTAACTACTTATTTAAAGACAATTTATAAATTTTATCCAACTACATTCTGGTAAATCATATGTATACTTGAGTTGATTATTAAAAAAATGTATATTTAAGTTTATGCTTAAATAAACATATTTCATAAGTTTTTTCTAAAAAACATTCTGCTAAATCAAATGTATATTGAAGTTTTACTATTTTTTTGAATGTCGATTCCATAATTTCATCTTTTAGTTAATTTTTAATTACGAGTTTGGATAGAATCTATATTATATTCTCTTGCATTTACTGGAATATACACCCATCCCATCACCCTGAACAACAATCCTGGCTCCGCAGCTTTTCATATACATGCATACAGTAGTCTTCAAAGAGAAACATAAACAATTCAGAAAAGCTTATACTCTGAGCCACTTGAACATTTACGCATACTGAAATTAGACAGGGAAATTTAGTTGTTATTGATCAACTACAACTGATTTTGTTTACCGTAACAGTCGAGCATTCTCTCACATCTAAAAATTAACTAAAGAGACACACCGATAGTTTTAAAGATTTTTTTACCGAACAAAACGTACCTTTAAAGTTTTATGGTTGAGACAATTCCCGAGAATGCCCATAAGACGATCAATTAATTCTTCAGATATTTTTCCTTCATTTAGTTGCTACAATTTCCGTAACGATGGCATGAGAACGTGTTAAAATTTAAATTTGGTTGAGTTTTAGTGTTAATACCACTTTCTAATGAAGTTAAAGAACTATAGTTTTACGATCCACATGCTACTAATTAGTAACTAGTTGATATGATTATCAGCTTTATACCAATTGACTTGATACCATTGAAGTCACATTCACAGTGCAGATAGGATGAAGGTAGAAAGTATTGGTCTTCTTTTTAAAAAAAGTATGAATTAAATTATTTAATAAGTAAGGCTCGATCACAAGCACAACTACTAGAAAGCACAAAGACCGGTGAAAAGATGTCCACCGTTTAGCATAAGTGAGTACAATACTGATAGAACATGCAAGGCTAATCTATTTTAGTTGCATATTGTTGATAGATACACAACACACTTAACAACATTATCAATGTTCAAGATACATGGTATTAGGAAAATGAAGGTGCTAGCAGCTTATGGGAATAAAATTAACTTTCCATGACATAATTTCGCTTTATAAACTATACAGTTCTAAATATAAGACTCACTAATGCATGCCCTGTATAAGGAAGATTATGATAAGGTAAATCATTTCTTCTTATTTTCTTCTGTTAGTCAATGTTGGTAAAACTTTTAGCTCGACGGTCTTACTCATTGAACTCTTAAAATGTAGTTTACAATGTGCTGAACTTGTAAAAGATATGTTGTTTCCAGGAATCAATTTACTGCTAGATTCGGAATGCTTCTTTAGGATAAGTCCTCCAGAAGAATTTTGGGGATTCAGAAAATTCCCCTTATAATTATCATTACGTGAGTTGAACTCTAATGACTTTAAATTCCCTTGAAGAAATATTGCATCTTCTTCGGCAGTGTTCAGAAGATTATTTCCTCTTTTTTTGGGATTGGTGTCCACCTCAACATCATCCTTCTCACCAACATGGTCCATTACTTCTTTCCTCTTTTTCTTTGCTTGGTCATTTGATGATTCAGAATGTTCGATTCTACCAGTACTATAGGGGAAAAGTTATAACAGCCAACTTTAATAACATGATTAAATTACCATATGAAAGGTAAACAAGAACTGAACATCATCAATAAATCAATAACATTGATGTAGATAAAAAACAACTTCAGTAAGAAAAGGCTTTGTAACAGGAAAGATGTAATAAAATTCACTATCCTATGAGGTACGTTACTAAAAAAGAGTGATAGGTGCTCAAATACCATGGTTTGATGAAAAGATTCCAAAAAGAAAATGTCTGATTAATAGTTGACATGTGCAGTATAACAGTGCATTTCTCTTCACAAACCATTTTATCAAGATAATGGAACTAATTAACTAAAGATGGGTAGATAAATGTGCAAATGGTAACATATTTTTGGAACAGAGCAATAAAAACAGCGGATATTGTCAACCAAAAGTGGTAAAAGATCTCATTTGTGCTGCACTTTATTGCGGATAGCGAGTGCACAACATTAAACTCAAGGCATGGGTCGTGTCATCCTCTTCATAATTTATTCTTTATTTTTCTTGATCGATGAGTAGACTATTAAAATCAAATCAACATTTGAGCACGGCCGTGCATTTCATAGTCTCACTCAAACAAGAGGCCAATAATATCACTCCTAAAATTAGGAGGATTAAATCTCATCTAGATCATTCATATTTCTTATACGATTCATAATATACTCAATGTCCACTTTTATCATCACCCGGTCAAAGGTAACTTTTAATGTAATCAAAGTATATTAATTGTCGTATAGAAATATAATGATTTCAGGTCTAAGAATCAATACACCATTATCACAGTGAGAATTACTTATGACACTTATTAACATGTAGAATCTCACGACAGGTCATTCCAGTGCCATGCATTGAGACATGCACTTATGTTCTTGACTTTTAGTATCACCATACCTATGACCAATGAGATGTGGTCATCTATCAACAAACATGCTAGTCTTTGTGCATTATTATTGTCCTTAAATAATAATACTCGACTAGGAAATTTTAGGAATAAGATATTATTCATATAATCTCATTTTTAAGTCACATACTTAAAGATATATAATACGTATCAAAATTCTAAGGACATTTATTATGCTTTCAATTTATTACGCAGTAAATAAAACATAATAAATAAATAATAATTAATAAAACATAATCCTTAATAATAAAATATTTTCCTTAAAATATAAAAGTAATTGTCTCTAGGGCGCAATTACTAACAATCTCCCACTTGCACTAGAGCCAATTACCCAAGTATCCAATACTCATGGAACTAATGTGACTTTCGTGCTTCTCCTACGACAAAGCTTTAGTCAGTGGGTCTGCAATATTATTATTAGTATGCACTTTACATATATGTATATCTCTTTGATCATTAATCTCATTAATTAGGTGATATCTCCTAAATACATGCCCAAACAGCCTCCTTGGCTGCTTTGCAAGCATCAATATACTCAGGCTCTATTGTAGAATCAACAACTGTCTCTATTGTGAACCATTCCAGTATACAACATCTCAATTTAAATAGATAAAATACAAAGCCAGACAGAAACACTAAATCATCATTGTCTGTCTAGAAACCAGCATCACTGAAACCTCTTACAACTAGCTTCACATCTCCTCCATATAACAAGAATGAATCTTTAGTCCTCTTTAAGTACTTAAGAATATTCTTGACTCCCATCCAGTGACCATCACTTGGATTAGACTGGTACCTGCTCGTCATGCTTAAGGCTTACGAGACGTCATAAAGAGTACATATCATCTCATACATTATAGAACCAATTGTCGAAGCATATTGAACTTTACTCATACGATCCTTATCATCTAATGATTTAGGACAATTTTATTTTGAGATCATTATCCCATGAGACATTGGGACATATCCATTTTAGCCTCTTTGCATTCTAAATCGATGCAAAACTTTGTCAATGTATGTACTCTGACTTAGGCCGATCAATATCCTTGATCTATCTCTATAGATCCCGATCCCTAATATATAGGTCGCATCGCCTAAGTCTTTCATTGAGAAATTATTTCTCAACCAAGTCTTCATAGTCTGTAGAGAAGGATTGTCATTCCCTATTAGTAATATATCATCAACATATAATACTAGGAATGTCACATGACTTCCACTAACCTTCTTGTAAATACATGGTTCATCTTCATTTTGAATAAACCCAAACTCTTTGACAGTTTCATCAAAACGAATGTTCCATTTCCTCGAGGCTTGTCTCAATCCATAAATGGATCGACGTAACTTACATACCTTTCCAGCATCCTTTGGATTAACAAAACCCTTAGGCTGTGTCATGTACACATCCACATCTTCTTCAAGACTCCCATTTAAGAAAGCATTTTTGATATCCATTTGCCAGATTTCATAGTCATAGTAAGCAGCTATAGCAAGCAAAATCCTGATGGACTTGACCATAGCCACTGGTGAAAAGGTCTCATCATAGTCAATATCATGAATTTGTTTGAAACCTTTTACCACCAATCGTGGCTTATAGGTCTGTACGTTACCATCCATGTCGGCCTTCTTCTTGAAAACCCACTTGTACCCTATAGATTTTACCCTTTCAGGTGAATCAACCAAAGTCCATACTTGATTATTATACATGGATTCCATCTCAGATTTCATGGCATCCAGCCATCTCTTAGAATCTGGAGTGTTCATAGCGTCTTGGTAGGTGAGAGGCTCATATTCGTTCACAAGCATCACATCACCATCTTGAGTCAAGAGAAATCCATAATATCTTTCGGGCTCATGGCGAATCCTACTAGACCTACAAACAACCTGTGTTTCTTGAGAAGTATTGTTTTCTTGTACATTTTGCTCAAGTTCCTCCATTGGTTCAATGTTATCATGTGGGTTTTGAAAGCATTTCTCCTACAAGGAACAATGCAGTTCGAGCAACAAACACTTTGTTCTTGGAAGGATTATATAAATAATAACCCTTTGTTTCAATTGGGTATCCCACAAAGTTATATTTGTCTGATTTAGGTCCTAACTTGTCAGAAGTTAGACGTTTCACAAATGCCTCACATCCCCAAATTTTCGTAAATGACATGCTATGACGTTTCTCAGTCCATATCTCATACGGAGTCTTCTGAACCGTTTTAGTAGGAACTCGGTTAAGTGTATAAGTAGCTGTCTCCAGGGCATAGCTCCAGAAACTAATTAAAAGATTCCTTGACTCAACATTGATCGCACCATGTCCAACAAGGTGTGATCCATCCTATCAAAAAAACCTTTTCTTTGATATTTTCTACTTCATCTTTATAGTCTTTTAACTATTCAAATGATTCAGATTTGTTCTTCAAAAGATACATATATACGTATCTACTAAAATAATTAGTAAATTTTATGAAGTTAATAAAAGCTACCTTTTGTCATCATATGCTTATGACAACATACATCACTATGTATAAGTCATACTCGTTCAGTGACCCTTTCACCATGTCCGATAAAAGCAGTTTTAGTCATTTTGCCAAATAAACCAAGATTCGCATCCTTTTGTATAATTCATAATCAAACTTATCCAAGAATGCATCCTTATGTATTATGGAAATGCGTTTCTCATTAATATGGCCTCAACGACAGTGCCAAAGGTAATGTTTGATTTGAGTCACTTTAGAACATATAAATTGTTAACTAGTTGTGCAACATTATAAGCCTCGTTATCGAAATAGAATAAATAACTATTGTTATTTAATTAAAATGAAAAAGCCTTTCTTGTCCAAACAAGAAACTAATATAATGTCTCTGCTAATTGCAAGCACGTTATAACAATTATCAAGTTCTAAATTTTCCTTGTAGGCCAAAAGTTAAGTAACGAGTTCCTCCAACCAGAGAAACTACCTTTACTCCAATTCCAACCTGATACTCGAAGCTTGACCCTTACTGATCATCTTCTTCCGATCTTCCAAATAAGTATTGTAAAGCAAAATGTAACGTAAAGTAACATGTAACCGAGGTAACTAACTCAACACTACTAGTCGGTAACTTATATTAAAATGAAGCACGGAATCGACTGCGAATCGTTTATAAGTTGAATATGAAAAACCAAATTCTTAGAGGAAGCTTTGAAGACATTGAAGATCACTGAAAGAAGTTCATTAACATGTTTAAGCCTCAGTGAAAAATAAAGTTAAAGTGTTTCAAAGGTTCTGAAGATGAAGAAGGTTTTATTACAGAGAAAGCAGAAGATTCCAGTGAAATTTAAGAAGCACTTCTTATCATGATGGAACAGGTCAATTGCATAGAAAAGAATATGTGAAGATCAAGTTCTTGCTAGTCGGTTGTGAACCAGACCAGTTGCACCAATCGACAGCACAAAAGAGTTTGAGAACTGCATCACTGATTCAGAAGAATTGACCAGATACTGAGATGAGTAACCTAAGTGGTATGTGATTAAGACCAGAATAAATCAAGGTCGAATTAACAAGGAAATATTTATTTGACTTGGTTGCAGTGGAAGAAATTATGTTAAAGGGCTTAACAAATTCGAAATATGGCTAAGTGAACAAGACTGCAGAAGCTGTATCCAGAAGTCATTGGTCAAGCTATTTTGTCTTATTCCTATTTTGTCTTATTCACCTATGGTTATTAACCATCGGGTGAGAAAGCTAAGTGAGAAAAGAAGTAGAAAAGACAAAGGGATACCACTAGCCGATAGTTAATTACTATCGGGTAAAAGAAAGAGAAAAGCTAGCAATTCCGATAGTTGTTAAAAACTAGAAGGATTTCCAATGCTTTTTAACTATCGGATAAATGTATTCAAAATAACTAACAAGAAATTCCGATAGTTAATAATTCCGATAGTTACTCAGTTTGAAGTAATTAATTTTGTTTCATGAATTGTTTTAAGTGTCCGATAGTTGTTTTACAGACTCATCGATACTTAAACAATTACTCAGAAATTGTTCCGATACTTATAAAGAAAAGAAGCGAAGCTGCAACTTGCTTTACTTGGCACAGAATGGGCCACGTATCCCAAGTTGAAAAAGACTACACAAAAGCAGCAAAGGCATCGTCTTTGGATATTCATTCAGCAAAACAGGCAGAGAGATACACAGAGCGATTAAAGAGAGAAAACACAGAGAGCATTCAAGAGTAAACACAGAAGCCATTAACTTTGTACCCAGCTGTTGTTACCTTGTTTGTTTTCATTAAAGCTTGTAACTCAACTGACCGTACTAGTGAATCATTGTAACTAATCGAAAGATTAGATTTGTGGAGCACCTTCGTGGTTTATATTAATAAAACGATATATTCTCCGAACGAACTGTTGTTATGTTATTTCTCACCAACTGTTTGATTATATAACTGTTCGAACTGTATTAAGTCCTAAAAGAACCATTCCGCGAATATTTTATAAATTGGACAATATCGTATTCAACCCCCCTTCTACGATATTTGGGACTAACAATTGGTATCAGAGCTTACTGATTGAGTTTACAAATCAGGATCTATTGTTCGGACTTCAGTATTAAGCTTCTGGAATTTTTCGCGAATTTTTTAACTTTCAAAATATTTCACTCAGAAATTTTTTGAACCTTAAATAATTTTGAAAAGTTCAATATCATGAGTTCTCAGAAAGTAGGAAGTATTAAGGTTCCTCAGTTTGATAGAGTGAATTATAATCTCTGGAAAAAGAAGATGACCCTGTTTATTAAGGCTGCAAATCTGTTGTACATGGGTATCTTAGAGAACGGACCGTTTGTACCAATGAAGATGATTCCTGAATCTACAGTGGACGGAGTAAGAGTTCCTCAAAGGTCTACTCCAAAGGATCCTACAGAGTTCACTGATACAGAGAAAGAAATTGTTGCATTGGACATAGGCCTTCAGTTGATTATTGTTGACTCAATGGATGAAGACATGTGCCATCAAATTCTAAATTGTATATCTGGAAAGCACATGTAGGAAACCATCGAACTGATTATGGAAGGAACAGAAGAAGTAAAAGAGAACCGGTTGGATATACTGACATCAAGATATGAAGCGTTCAAATCTACTCCTGGAGAAACAATCACTCAAGTCTTTGAGAGATACAATAAATTATTAAATGAGTTGAGTATCCAGGGGAAGAACTATCCATTAAGGGAAACGAACAGGAAGTTTATGTTGACTCTTCCACATCATGTTGAGCATAAAGTTTCTTCAATTAGAGAAAGGGACAACTTCAATGTCATGCCCCTTGAAAAGCTATATGGAAAATTGAAGACTTATGAAATGGAACAAGAACAGAGGTTGATTATCTATGGTTCCGGCTCAGTTGACAGTAAGAGTGCAGCATTAATGAAGACCACAACTCTTGTGGCAGATGAAGTGAAGACTTCTGAAGCAAAGGTTGTTGAAACCAAGATTGGTAAAGAATTGATCATTGAAGATGAAATGGCTACAGAATCACAAGCTGAAGAGGAAGATGATTTTTATACATTGGAAGAGCTTGATGAGATGGAAGACAAATCTATGGCGTACTTGGCAGGGCGTTTCAAACATATAAGATTCAGAAGGAATCCCAAGTACAAGAAAAGTTTTGGTAGCAGATTTCAGAAGACAGGATCATTTTCGGGATCCAACTCAAGAGGTGGTTACAAGTCAAACATGGTAGACCGTAGTAAGTTCCGGTGCTACAACTGCAATGAACTAGGGCATTTCGCCACTGAATGTAAGAAACCGAAATAAGCAAAAGACAATAAGGTTTATGAGAAGAAGAGTTCATACGAGAAGAAAAGCTATGATGAGTTGAAAAGGGAGAATGAGAAGTTGAAAGAGAGATTGGATGCTTTGGTTGCAAAACAACAAGGCAAGGCTTACATTGTTGAAGGTAGAAGCTGGGATGACACAGATTCCGAAGAAGAAGAATATGGAAATCTTGCATTAATGGCAGATGCTTCAGAAGAATCTCCATCATCAGCACAGGTACCTATTCTCACCACTGTAGATATGTCTCTATCTGAATATAAAAATACTGTTAATGACTTGAGTATAGAGATGTTTAACATTCACACAAGCATGCTAGCTTCTGAAGCAGAAAATGCTAGACTAGTTGCAAAGATTAAAAAGCTAGAATCTGGAAAGGAACAACTAGAGCTTGTAGGAATCACAGTTAATAACCTTAAGGAAAGAAATGAATATCTAGAGAATAAGGTTATCTGTAATGCAGAGGTTGAGACATCACTTATGGCTAAGATTTCTGAGCTAGAGTTAAAATTGGAATCTTTTAAGAACTCAGCTAATATTGCTAAAGACATAATGGATAAGCAGAGCTTAGATAATAAGACATGTATAGGCTTTGACTACGATGAACATAAAAGGAAAAAACAAGAAGGATAAAAGGAATATAATTTTCAATGCTTCTAGTACTATTTTATTAGAAATTGAAAATGTTCCTTTTGTCATTAAGAAAAGTAGTAATCCTGTCTTTAAGCTCCCACTCTCAGAACCCTTAGATGAAGATACTATCGTATGGAAACAAGAAATGCTTGTTGAGGATAAGTTAAAAGAGAAAGAAATTGAGGAAGGTAATGTAGAAGAAGTTACACCTAATGAGTCAGTTAAAACTGAATCTGCTAAAACTGAATTAGGTGGTAACAAGAACAAGTCAAAGAGTAATAGGAATGGGAAAGTAGGTGTTAAAATTGCTAATTCTGCTACACCTGCACCCACTGCACCTAGGAAATTGTGTACTAATTGCAATTCTGCTGGACACCTTAGTCATGCATGTAATAAGGTTAAAGTAGAATCTAATATTCCTGTTGTGCAGAACATGTTTAGCATGAAAAGTTCTCATTTGCCTTGTGGTATTACTGGATGTATGCCATGTTTTTTTAATATTATGCATGCTTATTTTAATTTGATGAATGCATCTACTTCTAGTAATTGCATAGGCATAGAAAGAAACATGAATAAGAAAAAGGTAAGGGCAAAGACTGCTAGTCTTCCTAAGGTTAGGAAGGAGACTCAATCTCCTAAGCCAAAAGACAAATCTGTCAAGGCAAAGGAACATGATTCGAGTTCAGTCAAAGTAGAACTTAAAGTGTGAAAACTGAACCTGTTACACAATCTGCAATAACCTCTAAATTTCTTGGACCCAAACAAGTTTGGGTTCCAAAGAAACCTTAATCACTTTGTGGTTGCAGGGCATAGATACTAATGAAAAAGTCATGTGGATTCTGGATAGTGTATGTTCAAGGCATATGACAGGAGACAAGTCCCTGCTGACCAATGTGGTTGAGAAGACAGGCCTCCCCGACGGTAACCTTTGGAGATGACAGCAAAGGATGTACAAGGGATATGGCTATCATGAGTTAAGAACTGTCATCAGTGGAAGCATCTTTCTTGTGGAAGGACTTAAGCACTTTCTAAAGGGCACTAGGGAATTCTTTGTCAAAGGTTTTCTGGATAAGTGTTTGATCTCAAACAAGAAGGTTGGATGCTCACTCAGCTGCGGTTGAGGAAGTTTGTTCGTAGCTGACATGGAATTTGGATGTAAAGATGAAGTGAACTTTTCAGTAAAGCTTTATCAATGAAGAGTTAGCTATGGCAAAGGAATCTCTCACACTTGTTAGTCTGCAAGGCAATAGATTCTCTGATAAAGATGAAATTGGTGAGAGGACTGCTTTATATGGAATTCTTTCTAGAAGGACATTTTGAAGTATGTCACATAGGGAAGTAAATGGAAATATCACACTGAAGAAAAGTCATATGCTTAGTGGTGATTGAAATTGGTAACCCTAATTTCGAATTGGTGATGTTCAAGCATTCAACAGACAAAATGTCACAAATGATGATTGATCAAATAAGGAAGATCAAGTTGGAAACAATTGGTAAGCTGTGAGAACTTTGAAGTCAGATATTGGAACTGCATTTCGCGAGTGAAGTTCTAAATGAAGTCTGTACTGAAAATGTATTTGGAAGTTGAAGCAATTGACACAGCATGCTGCTTTATTCAACAAGATCGTGAAAAGACATCATTTGAGTTAATGACCAACAGAAAGCCATCACTGAAGTACTTTCATGTGTTTGGTGGAAAATGCTATGTATTGAAAGATGAACATCTGGGCAAGTTTGATGCTAAAGCAGATGAAGGGATTTTCCTTGGTTACTCACTAGAGTCTAAGACGTACAGGGTATATGTGATTGAAACTCATAAGGTCATTGAAAGCCTTAATGTAACGTTTGACGACACCAAACTCCCAAGTCTTCAAAAAGATAAAGATTATGAATCTCTGGAAATTGAAAATCAGTCAGAATACTACTTAGGAGATGAAGACATACCTGGTGTTGCATCTGGTAGTCATGAATACACGGAGATTGATAATCCAGAGCAAAGCAGTGGAAGTGTTGGTAATACCACACAGTCACAGTCACAGACGTTATCTGAACATCAGTCTGTTACTGAACCTGCTAGCTCAACTGGTGGATCATCAAACAGTGGAGGCAACAACTCAGGGGAAGGTGAAGAAGGATCAGCTAGTCACTCTCAACACAACTACGAAGAAGGACAATCATCAAGGGCTAATCTGCCTAGACAGAGGGTATGGAACAGAGATCATCCCTTTGAATTAATCATTGGTGACCCAGAGAGTGGTGTGAGGACTAGAAGAGCAACAAAGAATGAATGTCTGTACTCTGGTTTTCTATCAGAGGAAGAACCTAAAAAGGTTGAAGATGCTCTAGAAGATCCAGATTGGGTGATTGCGATGCAAGATGAACTCAATCAGTTTGATAGGCAGAAAGTTTGGAAACTGGTACCCAGACCTAAAGACAAATCTGTTATTGGCACTAAATGGGTATTCAGGAATAAGTTGGACGAAGATGACATTGTTACGAGGAACAAGGCCGGACTGGTTGCTAAGGGGTATTCTCAAGAAGAAGGAATAGATTATGACGAGACCTATGCATCAGTAGCAAGACTTGAAGCCATCAGGATGCTTTTAGCATTCGCAGCACATTCAGACTTTAAACTTTATCAAATGGATGTGAAGAGTGCATTCCTGAATGGGGAGCTGGAAGAAGAAGTATATGTAGAGCAACCTCCGGGTTTCGAGAACAAAGACTATATGGGCTTTGTGTACTTCCTTTTTAAAGCTCTTTATGGACTCAAGCAGGCACCTCGGACATGGTATGAAACACTATCTGAATTTTTAATTGAAAATGGTTTTATCAGAGGTGTCATAGATAAGACTCTCTTTCATAAAATGCATAAAGATGCTATGATATTAGTACAAGTATATGTTGATGATATAATATTCGGTTCTACTAATGATGAGCTTTGCAAGAGATTTGCTAAGTTAATGCAGAGTAGGTACGAGATGAGTATGATGGGCGAGCTGACATTCTTTCTTGGACTTCAAGTAAGTCAGAAGAAAGATGGGATCTTCATTTGTCAGACAAAGTACATCAGAGATCTTCTGAAGAAATATGGACTTGAAGATTCAGCTCCAGCCAAGACTCCAATGCCAACTGCCACAAAGCTTGATGAGGACAAATCAGGTAAATCTGTCGACATCACAAGCTACAGAGGTATGATTGGATCTCTACTCTACTTAACTGCAAGTAGACCAGATATTATGTTTTCCACTTGCTTATGTGCACGGTTCCAAGCTAACCCAAAAGAGTCTCACCTTATAGCTGTCAAAAGAATTTTTAGATACCTGAAGGGTACTCCAAATTTAGGAATTTGGTATCCTAAAGGTACCGGTTTTGACCTAATCGGCTATACAGACTCGGATTATGCAGGTTGTAAGATTGATAGGAAGAGTACTTCTGGAAGCTGTCAATGGTATAGCAAGAAGCAACACTCAGTGTCTACCTCAACAGCAGAGGTAGAATACATCGCAGCTGGTAGCTGTTGTGCTCAGATTCTATGGATGAGAAACCAGCTCCAAGACTATGGCTTTATGTTGAACAAGATTCTGATATATTGCGACAACACAAGTGCCATAGCTATAACCAACAATCCGGTTCAGCATACACGGACCAAGCATATCGATATCAGGTATCACTTTATACGAGAGCATGTCATAAATGGAATTGTGGAGTTGCATTTTGTACCCACAGAACAACAACTTGCAGACATCTTCACGAAACTACTAGATGAATCCACTTTCTCTAGGTTGGTTAGTGAATTAGGGATGTTAAATTTAAATTAATTTTTGTTTGCAAGAAGTTGTATGGATTCACAAGTTATTGAATCTTTATATCCAAAGGACTTGTGAAATCCAGTCTAACTTATGATCTCAGGCTTATGAATATCAATATTAATTATCATAAGTATACCAGTTATGCTTGGTGATAATTATTTGATATAACAAAAGTAGTTAACTGATACATAAATGTTTGTAGTTAACAAGAAGCATAACAGTCTGTGGTTTAGAATTAATTGGAGGATTTCAAAGTCATGAAATATTACTGAGAAATTCTATATCAGACAGGTTGTGATCTTCAGTGAGAAATTGGAAGCACTGTCTTGATTATTTAGTTTACTGGCTCTCACTAATAGAATTTGTAGCAATTACATTTCATGTTTTTCTTTTGCATAACTGACTATATGTTCATTTTATAGTCTGTCTGCTTATTTGATTAACTGAATTGTATTGGGTTGTTTGTTTTAAATTTTTTGGAAATCTCAAATGCAACAGAGTATGGAACAAATTTTTTTGGTTTTCAAAATCTTTAAACAACCACCAGTAAATATTATATATTTATATGTCTGTATGTGTAATTCAAATTGAATTATATTTAATTTTTAGTTATTTCTAAATTAAAATTTTAATAATTCTATTTTAGAAATATTAAATTTTTTAATTCAAGAAATCTCTATTTAATTAAGTTTATGACAATTCGAATTTATGTGTTTTAAATTATTTGATAAATGCAAGTTTATTTTATTTCTTAAATCATCAGTATTTTAAATATTAATGATTTTCTAAATAAAATTAAACTTACATAAATCGATAGTTGTTAACTATCGGAAATATTTTGATTAATTAATTGCATGTTCCGATAGTTAAGAATGTCTTGTTTTATTATTTAAATTGCATGCATCGATAGTTGTTTACTATCGGGAATTTTATTTTAATTAATTAATTAATTAAAAGCTTGCCCGATAGTTACAATTATATATTTTATATGTTTCTTTTCCCTGCATGTTCCGCTAGTAACTTAGTATCGGATAATTGTTTTTAATTTAAAAAAAAAAGAAAAAAAAATTCCCCGATAGTTGCCAACTATCGGGTTGCAGGTGTTTTAATTAAAAAGCTTTTCTCTCTCTATCCACTATATATATATATATATATATAACTTTTGATTCTTCCGATAGTTAGCAGTTAAATCATAATATACATACACTTCGACTGTTAGCTAGTATCGGAGCAAAATCGATTTTTCTCTCTTCAATATCTACAATTCTAGGACTTATTTTGAAAATCTAAAACCGTAGAAGTGTAGATCTGTTAACTAGCTTCATTTCCATACTAATTTTGTTTAGTTTTGTTTCGAAAAATTTACAAATATTTCGAACTTTGGGAATTTTTCTAGGGTTAACTAGAAGTCTAAAAATCATAATAAAAATAGTGGTGTATTTCAAATCTCTCCTAGTTTATCATATATTATTTTTAGAATTTTTGGAAAAGTTTGAAATATTGGGTAGTTTTGGTTCGTAATCGATTAAACTAAGTTCGTTATTGTTTTGAAAAGTTAAAACTTTTGGTAATTTTTACTTGTTAAAAATGGCTAAAATTTTTAATATTACTCGTACGAATTTAGTTGCCGAATATAATATTCAGACCCTACCTGCTGATTATCGGGCTTGGGCGCGAATATTAATCGAATATTCTAGGATCAGGTATGCTATAGTGACCGACGTGCTATTAAATCATAATATGTTGCGTGACTGTTACTGCTCAGCTACTGACTCCTCAGAGGGTGAAGTGTTGGCTTTTACCTTTTACTTAGGCAATCGGGAAATTAGGGTTACTGAACATGATTTGAATCGTATTCTTCGATTCCCACAGGATAATTTTGTTCAAAATCCTACACCCGAACAATTAGCTGATTTCTGTACTTTTGCCAACTACTTCAATTTCGAAGTTCGTGACTTGGGTGAAATGTATAAACAACATTTTCCTAAGGCATGGAATTTCTTTTTCCATACCATTATTCAGTGTTTTTCCTTTAAGAAGACTAGCACCCATGGTATTCCTTATTTTTATCAAGCTATTGGATATGGTGTTGCTCATAATCTTAGGTTAAACTATGGTCATTTGTTAATGCATAAGATACTAAGCGTAATGGGACTTCCGGATAACAGAAACCTCCAACTTCGCAATGTGGACTGTTTCTTTCCAAGGTTCCTACAACTTGTTATTAATGATTTATCTACTAACGAGGAAAAGCTACGCTATTATAGTAGTCCTACTTCTTTTCCTGTGAAGCAGAAGAACAAGATTGCTACAACGTTGCAGAACAACAATGACTATAACAACAACTCACCAGCACTAATGACAAACTTTATGAGGAGGTGTGTTGTTGATATGGACAGAGACGTCCCTCTTGGACCGCAAGAAGATATTCAAATCCCTGAACAAGATCAAGTGCCTACCCCTGAATTGGAGTTGTCACAAGAAGAAAATGTTCAGGTGACCGAAGAGGTACAAGTTACATCTGGAGGAGATTCACTTGGGAATGCTGATAGTCAAGATTCATATCATCCCATATCTCTAACAGGTAGTCAAACAGGTAGTCCAACTGAATCCACATCCTCACTGTTTATTGATTTGCAGAATTTGTATGAAGATGGTGGAATGGAACTTGCTACTGAGCCCTCTGTGGCATTAGGAACAAGCAATGAATCTGCAAACCAATAGATTCTAACCCCTGCCTCAGAACCAAACACTACTCAATCCTTACCGTTATCTTCTCTCCAACCCCTTAAAAGAAAATTTGTGAGTGAGGGAGATAGTGCCTTAGAAGCACCACATAAGGCAGGTGATGGAACCCCAACAGCTCTACCTCTGACTAGAAGGAGATTAGAAGAACCTGAGGTAACTGTTAGCCCATCTATGCCCTCTCAACAGGACATAGAGCTGAAAAAGGCAAATACACAGTCTCTGGGGACATCCTCTCAACAGGGTGAACCTATTGAAATTCGTCTGTCGGCCAGGGCATCTGAACGAGTGTCAATACTTGAGCCTCCAACCAAGTTATTTGTCGCACTGAAAGGAGCACACACACAAGAGGAATTGACGGATATTGCTACTACAGTAGCAGAACCTATGCAGGTAGATCCTGTACAGGTCATGCCTTCACAGGCTATTGCGGGAGTCACGGGTCCTTCATTGCTAAACATTACAGGATCCAATGTGATAAGCCCCCCAGGAGGAACATTCCTGGCTCCTCATAAGGAGGTCTCCACCACTATTAGTGGAAAGGAGAAGCAACTACTTGGCAATAATTCTTCGGATGAGCCATTTAGGATTTACACTGCAGGTACAGAAGACTTGCTGGAGTCAAGGAGAGTGAGTGAAACACCAACAGAACGATTGAGTGATCATAATTCACCCACACCCCTAAGCCCGAGCGAGAGAATTGAGAGACAAACACTTACAGAATCTGTCAGTGAGACACCTACCAGCCAAATAAACACCCTCACAATGCACACACAATCACTAAGTCAAAGGGTTTATAACCTGGAGACTACTAGCACCGAAATGAAATCTGAATTTCACAGCAATGTCATGGAAATGAAGAATTTCACAGCAATGTCATGTTCAGTATAACATGTTACAGGATTTGCAGAATTTCAAGACGGATATGAAGAAGTTTGTTACAGATTTTTTTGAAAAGCATAAATCTCAATCTACTCAAATCCCTACTTCGGAGGATAACCCAACTAAGGGGGAGATAGTGCGAGAACAAGAAAAAGAATCTGGTGCAGAAATGAGGAGTAAAGAAAAAGGTAAAGGCAAATTGGTAGAGGAAGAAGCAGACATCTATACATCTCAGGGGGAGCAAGATATACCGCTGGATCTTGAAGAAGGAGAAATATGGGAACTTTCTCATACAGCTCCTACAGCTCAGGAAGATGATGTGTTTGATGAATTTGTAAATGATGCCGCTTATCAGTTTACTGAAACGGACTTCGTGGAAACATTTGGTTTGCTCGATGCGAATCAATCCAGGATAAGGGCATATGAAGTTGCACGCATGTCTCAAGAGAAAATCAGAAAAGAACACTATAACCATTATATTGAAAGGAGACAAAGGCCGTTGATGTTATCAAGAGAAGGAAGTGAATGGGATAAGGCTAGGAGTCTTTTGCAGAAACCAGAGTTAGGAATGATTCAAAATGAAGATCAAAAAGTTCTGGAAGCATTGCAAGAAGCTCACAAGAGTCATCCATCAATAAATCAGTTCTTTCATGCAGTGAAACAAACAATCAAATTGATATTCATCTCGACCAACATAAATGG
Source organism: Oenanthe sinensis (assembly GCA_028671895.1). Lineage (NCBI taxonomy): Eukaryota > Viridiplantae > Streptophyta > Magnoliopsida > Apiales > Apiaceae > Oenanthe > Oenanthe sinensis. Next base: position 25,785,044 of record CM053799.1, on the reverse strand, counting down.
ATGGCAGATTAAGATTCAGTTCAATAATTCGACCACAAAGACCATTTCTTCGAATTTCATCAAGTTGAGGTCTCTAACAGAATTGTATGTCATGAAGATTAGGACAGACAAGAGATCTCATGTGAATGAACTTCTTACTGATATGATTGAAGATCAGATGAGCAAAACAGAAGTTGAAGTTCACACAACTCCTTATACAGTGATATTCTACAAAGACAAGTTGGTTCAGACACTGTGTTTGAGTGATGAAAGACTGAGCCTATATCCTCTGAAGCGTCTGAAATATGTTGAAGGGCTTCTTAGTTGTGAAGGACTTAGGACAGAAGAAAAATGGAAAGCTGCAGAGCGCATTTATGCTTATAGACTTAATGTCTTATCAAGTCAATCTGTAGATATTTCCAAGGTCGGAAGAATAGATCCTTCAAATGGATCTCAACCAAAGTTACATGTGTATTCAAGAGAAGAAGGAAATTTGGACTTTGAAGAAGTCAAGGCAATGACTGAATTCAGGTATAACCATCCAGGGAAGGTGTTCGAATACGCAGAAAAGCCAAATTTTCCAATTGTCTTTCCAGATTTTGATATAATCAGGGAGACAGAGTCAATGGTGCTAAAGGATCCTCCAGCAATCAGGTATAAGAACCCCAAAGGAAAAACTGAAATAGTTGATATCCACAGGATGTCTTACATGACTTCTAGGGAACTGGGTGTTATACTTGATCAAATCAAGACTTCAACGAACTACAAAGACAAATCAGCATTGGCAGAGATCTATAAGCTTTACATGGAGAAGTTGAGAGCAGAATCATACTACAACACTGATCGGGCTAAAGCAATACCAAAAAGGTTGAGTGTTAAAGGAAAGACGAAAGTTCTTGAATTTACATTCGAACAAGTTAAGCAGATCAGAAGAGTAGCTGTCTTGCAAACACTTCAGGAAGCTTTGTCAGATCTCAAGCCAAGTAATATGCTAGAAGAAGAAGCGCTGGATCTAGTGAATGACCAGCTTGCAAGTCTTGTACAGTGAGAATGACAAAATGTATATCAGTTCAGGCTAGAGGAACATTCATTCTACATTGTAATTGTTTTTGAAATCTGGAAATGTATAATGTAATCCAGAATTTGTTTAATATTAGTTTACCGTCTTCTATTTACCTTTTCTTGTAAATTAGTTGAGTTATCCTCTTAAGGGATTTGTTTGTCGAACTCTAACAATCAAATAGGGGGAGATTGTAAAGCAAAATGTAACGTAAAGTAACATGTAACCGAGGTAACTAACTCAACACTACTAGTCGGTAACTTATATTAAAGTGAAGCACGGACTCGACTGCGAATCGTTTATAAGTTGAATATGAAAAACCAAATTCTTAGAGGAAGCTTTGAAGACATTGAAGATCACTGAAAGAAGTTCATTAACATGTTCAAGCCTCAGTGAAAAATAAAGTTAAAGTGTTTCAAAGGTTCTGAAGATGAAGAAGGTTTTATTACAGAGAAAGCAGAAGATTCCAGTGAAATTTAAGAAGCACTTCTTATCATGATGGAACAGGTCAATTGCATAGCAAAGAATATGTGAAGATCAAGTTCTTGCTAGTCGGTTGTGAACCAGACCAGTTGCACCAATTGACAGCACAAAAGAGTTTGAGAACTGCATCACTGATTCAGAAGAATTGACCAGATACTGAGATGAGTAACCTAAGTGGTATGTGATTAAGCCCAGAATAAATCAAGGTCGAATTAACAAGGAAATATTTATTTGACTTGGTTGCAGTGGAAGAAATTATGTTAAAGGGCTTAACAAATTCGAAATATGGCTAAGTGAACAAGACTGCAGAAGCTGTATCCAGAAGTCATTGGTCAAGCTATTTTGTCTTATTCCTATTTTGTCTTATTCACCTATGGTTATTAACCATCGGGTGAGAAAGCTAAGTGAGAAAAGAAGTAGAAAAGACAAAGGGATACCACTAGCCGATAGTTAATTACTATCGGGTAAAAGAAAGAGAAAAGCTAGCAATTCCGATAGTTGTTAAAAACTAGAAGGATTTCCAATGCTTTTTAACTATCGGATAAATGTATTAAAAAGAATTAACAAGAAATTCCGATAGTTAATAATTCCGATAGTTACTCAGTTTGAAGTAATTAATTTTGTTTCATGAATTGTTTTAAGTGTCCGATAGTTGTTTTACAGACTCATCGATACTTAAACAATTACTCAGAAATTGTTCCGATACTTATAAAGAAAAGAAGCGAAGCTGCAACTTGCTTTACTTGGCACAGAATGGGCCACGTATCCCAAGTTGAAAAAGACTACACAAAAGCAGCAAAGGCATCGTCTTTGGATATTCATTCAGCAAAACAGGCAGAGAGATACACAGAGCGATTAAAGAGAGAAAACACAGAGAGCATTCAAGAGTAAACACAGAAGCCATTAACTTTGTACCCAGCTGTTGTTACCTTGTTTGTTTTCATTAAAGCTTGTAACTCAACTTACTGTACTAGTGAATCATTGTAACTAATCGAAAGATTAGTTTTGTGGAGCACCTTCGTGGTTTATATTAATAAAACGATATATTCCCCGAACGAACTGTTGTTATATTATTGCTCACTAACTGTTTGATTATATAACTGTTCGAACTGTATTAAGTCCTAAAAGAACCATTCCGCGAATATTTTATAAATTGGACAATATCGTATTCAACCCCCCTTCTACGATATTTGGGACTAACAAGTATGACAGTTTAATTTTCAGTCTCCCGATTTTCCACAGAAGCAACAATCGTCTTCTTTATCAACACCTCATTCAGACTTTAAAGTGTGTTTTGGGATTGGACTTTGGTTTGACAAGGAAACTAGATAAAATCTTCTCCTTGCCTTTCCATTTTCCTTTCCCTTTTGCATTCCCTATGTTTATCATCATTATAGTAGTAGTTCATGCATTTATCATGTTGCTTTCAGCAGTTCTCAACATGCTTAGCAACTCAATAGGTGTTTCACCAATCTTATTCATTTTGTTGTTCATAACAAACTAAGAATATTTGTTGTCCAAAGATTTTAAGATCAAATCTAGGTGAGCCTCCAGACCAATCTGAAAATCCAAAATGTCAATGTACTCATTATACCCTATAGTCTTTAGAACATGTGGTGTAATCGGGTCTCACTCTCCCTACTTGTAAGTGTATAGTGCCCTTTATTTGTCAAATATATTTTGAAGATTCCATCCCTCAAATATCCTTTGCGGGTGCTCAATCGTCTCACAAGCATCTATATGCTCGTGTTTCTTCTTAAGCTCAGCACTCATAGTTGCAAGCATTATATATGAAATATCTGTCGCAACATCAATTTGCTTCCAATAAGCACTATGATTTGCACATGTTACATTCTAAGCTTTAAGAGCAGGGGAAGAGATTTGACTAACATCGTGGTGCCTGAGGACAATCCTCTTCATAATTTAATGTTTATTTTTCTTGATCGATGAGTAGACTATTAAAATCAAATCAACATTTGAGCACGGCCATGCATTTCATAGTTTCACTCAAACAAGAGGCCAATAATATCACTCCTAAAATTAGGAGGATTAAATCCCATCTAGATCATTCATATTTCTCATACGATTCATAATATACCCAATGTCCACTTTTATCATCACCCGGTCAAAGGTAACTTTTAATGTAATCAAAGTATATTAATTCTCGTATAGAAATATAATGATTTCAGGTCTAAGGATCAATACACCATTATCACAATGAGAATTACTTATGACACTTATTAACATGTAGAATCTCACGACGGGTCATTCCAGTGCCATGCATTGAGACATGCACTTATGTTCTTGACTTTTAGTATCACCATACCTATGACCAATGAGATGTGGTCATCTATCAATAAACATGCTAGTCTTTATGCATTATTATTGTCCTTAAATAATAATACTCGACTAGGGAATTTTAGGAATAAGATACTATTCATATAATCTCATTTTTAAGTCACATACTTAAAGATATATAATATGTATCAAAATTCTAAGGACATTTATTATGCTTTCAATTTATTACGTAGTAAATAAAACATAATAAATAAATAATAATCAATAAAACATAATCCTTAATAATAAAATATTTTCTTTAAAATATAAAAGTAATTGTCTCTAGGGCACAATTACTAACATTACTTCCATGTCTTTCTTATGTTTCCCAGATAATAATCTATTACAGAAGGGGGGTTGAATGTAATAGTACCAATAAATCGATTTAAGAACACAAGTATGTAATGGGTGAACAACTTTGTATTAATGAATGAATAGAATACAAAACCCTCTCAAGAAAAACAATGTTCTTAAGAGCTGCTAGGTTATGAATAATGTGATCCTTGAATATTAACTTATTCTGTGTTTATATAGACACAGTTACAATTCAATTACAAATCAGAAAAGAAAGAATAGCTTTGAATAAGGTAATTGACTTGTATTTTAATTTCCTTCTTCGCTTATCCAAATCATATTCTGATTTGTCTGTTTCCTTATTTGATAAACTCTGATGTGATAAACTCTGTCTTTAGTAAGCTCTGCCTTGAGTAAACTCTGTCTTGACAGCTTCTAAACTCTGATGACGTCAGCATACACTCTGTTTGTTATATTCTCTGATAGCATCAGTATTTGTATTTCCAACAATCTCCCTCAATTTATGCTTTATAATGTAAAACATAAATTTTACTGAATGATGTCAGAAATCTAAGACAAATGCATCAGAGTTTGTATCTTCATACTTGACTTAGATCCTTTTGTAGGAAAAGTCTTCTTTTAGAAATTTATCCAACAACTCTTTTTCAGCTTTCTTCAGCAAGTGACTCAGCTCCTGCTTCAAATCTTTCATCTGCTCAGAAGAATCATCAATCTGATGGATTGCAGCCCTTAGAGCATAGATAGATGATCTTTGCATTCTTTCATCCAAGAGAATACAACAGGCCTTCAAACCATCAAGGTTTAGAATTAGTGTAGGAATTCCTAACACCATTTTGACCTTTGCATCTCCTTTTCTCATTGCTCTTTCTGTTCCATCTTCAAGTAGATATCCAGGCTCATACTCTTTATAGTTTATCATCATCAGCCTTTCATTCTTTTTTTTCTCAGCTATAACTCCTTCAAGAATTTTGATCCACCTGGAAGTTGCTTCATCTTCACCACTTAAGAGATATAGAACATGTTCAAGTTCTTTAGATGCTTTCTGAATTAAATCTTCTTCAGCAATCTTCAAAACTCTCCCATCTTCTAAGAAATATAGAAGCTTCTCTTTGGCTTGAGCACCAGCAAAAATATCTTGTGCCATGTTGACAGAGATTAACTTGTCCAGATGTTTTTGAGATAATTCTTCCTCAGGTTTGTCTTTTAATGAGAAGGGATCTCTGAATATATTTGCTTCACCCCTGTAGACTTTAGCTTGTGAATCACCAATACCACCCTTGTTTTTACCAAGTCTGGCATTGAGAGTCAGAGTTTGAGTCTTGGTCCACAGAAGATCAGGATTCTTCTTTCTGATCAGAGTTTGTTGTTCTTCTTCTTCATCTTCAAAACAAATACCACCTGGGAGAAAAGTTGTTCCTGACATGGTGAGTGGAGTTTTTGGTTTAGCTGGAACTTCCTTCTGGATAGAAGTTGATCTTGTGTTTGATCTTGTTTGGATTCCAGGAGTTGAATTTTCTTGAATGATTTGCTTTTGAGTTTGAGCAGATGTTTCTTGAGAAACTCTCTTCTTTTGACCTTGAGTTCTCTTTGCCCTTGTTTTTCTTTTCTTCGGGACTTGAGCATTGTCAGTACCAGATTTTTTCAGTTCTTCTTCTGCAGTAACTGGATCTATTCCTGGATTTTCTTCTTCAAAGAGTTTTCTTGCCAGTTCTGCATCTTTCAGAGTTTGTTCTTCAATCTTTTCAGGCATTTCTGCTTCTTCAAGTTTCTTTGCCAATTCCATATTAGCATCCATCAGAGTTTGCTGTTTATCAGAGTTTAATTTTGATGGCTTTGATGGAATCAGAGTTTGTCCTCCAGTTGACAGAGTTTGCCTTTGCCTCAGAGTTTGCTTTCCATCCTTATGACTCCCTTGATCATCCTTGTCAGGTGTGTCAGATTTTTGTATAGCATCTTCCTTGCATTTGTCTTGTACCTTCTCCCCCTTTCTGACATCATAACCCTTTCTGACTGTCATGATGTCAACAATGGTGCTCAGCATTGTGGACATAGAGGCAACAAAAGTAGAGAGACTATCAACTTTTACTTCTAGAGCATCCTGCTTCGCAGAGACAGTCTTCAACTTGGATTCCAAAGCATTATGAGAAGCTTGCACAGAGGTAGAAGTTTTGTTGACAGAGTCCTTTACAGCACAGACTTCATGTTGAAGACCCTTGGTCAACACTGTAGTAGCCTTTAATACTGTCTTCATTTCCCAGAGTTGATTTCCTTATCAGCTTTTCTGACTAAGTCATGCACATGAGGCCAGAAGATTTCCTCATTGGCAAACTTCCAGTTCATGTCCCAGATTTCTTGATTGCGAGAATCCAGCTTGGCATCATGAGAACATGCAGCTGTTGATGAGAAATCCCTCTTGGCACCGTCAGAATCTAAGACAGCTTCAATGTCTCCTTTGAGCTGTTCAAGAACCACATAATCAGGATATTGCATTTTTAATCTGTCAAGAGCATCATAAGCATGGACCGGCCATTTCTTTGAGTAAATGAAATGAAGAGATCAGTCACTTCTTCATCAGCAAAAATTGGCCCCTCGGAGTTTGTATCCTCTGCATCAGAGTTTGGAGCTCTATCAGAGTTTGGCACCTCAGAGTTTTGAACAGCAGCAGGAACAAGTAAACTCTGAGTACCTGCAAGAGTAACAGAACATCCTAAATCTCTCTTTTCTTTTAAAGTAATCTCATTACTTCTCACATCACACATATCATAACTTTTAAGAGTCAGAGTTTGCTCACTAGAAGTAACTAGCTTCTTTCTCAATTCTACCTCACCTTTTGCCAGATCTAGTGTCTGCCTCTCATTAATTCTATTTTTCAAACATTTTACCTCAGACTTACTAGAAAGGCTCAACACATAATGTCCTACAGAAATAAGAGGTGGTTGAGAGAGGTTATCTGCAGTTACATGAGTAGGGGTACCTTTATCAGGACTATTCATGATCATTCTAGCAGGAAGTACAAAGTCTGAATTTAAACAATCAGAGAATGCAAATTCTGAAGGAAAATCAGAGTTTATACCTTGAAAAGTGGTGGATGTGGATGTTGATAGAGTTGCCAAGGGCTGTGCAGAAAGAGGTTGCACCAGAATAGAATCAGTGAAAGCCAATGGAGCTCCATCAGTGTTTAAGCTTTGAAAATGTGCAGCAGAAGCATCAGAGTTTAGCTGCACCTCCTTGTTTTGGTCTTCAACCATAAAATTGATGATTGGTTCTTATGGGACCTAAGTCATATCAGCAGCGGCTTCACCACTTTGAGGTGAAGGTTCTTGTGGGCTTAACTCTACCATTGATTGGCCTTCAGCATCAGCAACAGTAGAATCTTCATGAAGTGTGGTTGTGCCTACATCCAAACTTTGATTGGATGGTTCTTGTGTAGCTGGGGCCTTGAAAACTGCTTCAACCCTTTTAGTTGAAGGTTCTTATGTGTTGTACCCCTGATCTTTACTGGCTTCATTTGCTGGAAAAGAGACCTTCTTCAACTTTCTTCTTGAAAATAACTTGGGGCCACTTGATGTTGGAGATGCTTGGCTCTTCTTTGCAGCCATTTCCTTAGTGACTTTTTCATGGAGCTCCCTCACTCTTTCATAAGAGATCTCCTTAATGATGTGTTTTGGAGAGTGAACAGGAGAATCAGAGATTTGTACAGGGACAGCTTCCTCTGGAGTGACATATGGCCCATCTTTCAAATAATTGTGTTGTCGCTCATGTTCAGCCTAGTGCCCTGGATCAGAGTTTAAAGCTTGGGAATTTGGCTGATCAGAGATTAGGACTTCAGAGTTTAATGCTGCTTCAGAGTTTAACCCTTTAGTATGTGCAGCATCAGAAGTTGCAGCCTTCACTAATCTTCTCCTCTTCTTTTTCATCTCAGGCATTGGCCCAATCTCAGAAGCCTGTTCAACAATCTTAGAAGCCTGTTCAACAATCTTTTTCTGAGGAAAAACCAACCCTTCATCAGAGTCTGTATCTTCATCAATCAGTTTTCTCCTTTTAGGAGTTGACTCTTTCACTGATTTGCCCTTCCTTTTGCTTGTGCCCTGTTGAGAGGTGTGTTTTGCAACTGCAGTCTTTTGGGAGACTGTAGAGGTTGGCAAAGGTGTTTGGGTGTCAGTGTTTGGAGGGTGGCTTGGGTTTGAATCAGAGGGTGCTAAACTCTGATCCATAGCCACAGAGAGAAAATTCCTTCCATACATGGTAGGCATTCTCTGATTTAAGAGAAGCCTGACCCATGTGGGATAAAAGAGAGAAGAGAGATTACCTTTCTTTGCATCCTTCCTAGCTAGATCAGCAAAAATTCTCATGTTCATACAAAAACTATATAAACTCTTATCATTATTAAAAGTTACATTAGGCAAAAGATAAGAGAAAAGTAGCTGTAAAAATCTAGCAAAGTAAACTGTATGAGCATCATCATTTATCTTGCTAGCTAACTGCCTAATAATTAAACAAGGAAAATTAAAACTAAGATTATGGGTCAGAGAATACCCAATTTGTTGTGAGAGTTGAGGAATAGCATCAAAATTGGTGCATTTGGCAGTAAAAGCCCTTGTGATGCAGTCAAAGAAAAAGCTCCACTCTCTTCTTAGATTAGGTCTTGTCAAACTGCCCAGCTTTGACAGACTACCCCCATAGCCTATTTCCTTGAAGAACTCCTTCATATGTTCATCATCTACACTATCATCATAATTAGCCACTTCAGGAAGATGAAGAGCTTGACGAACTACCTCAGGAGTGATTGTGTGAATTCCATTGCAGTTGAATGTAATAATGGGTTCCTCATCATCACTTGCATCATTGAACTTTGCAGTCGACCAGATTCTTACCAGTGATTGAGCAAAGAAGCTTAAAGGTTCTTGCAACGCATAACTAATGTAACTTTGGCGTAAGAAATCTTGAATGACATGAAAATCTTCAGGTGTGTCGCTTTTGTTCAGGAGAGAGATATAGTTAGTGGCAGCAAAAGTGTAGTTTTGGAAGGTCAAACCCTTGGATGCCATTAGAATAGTAGAGAGATGCAGGTTTGAACAGTTAGGGTTTATGAGAGTTGAGAGAAAAAAGAATTATAACGGATGCAGATGAATAGCTCAAAATGATAATGAAAATAAAACTGTGCCTATTCATTTGCATATACCCTGTAGTGGGACACGTGGCAAATACCGATTGGAATAGTAATAATTAGAGCAAGTCTAAAAAAAATAGCAGGTATGTGTTTATCTGTGTAATAATATGAACCGTCATTTTTGAGATACACGCGCTTTATTATAAGTCCAATTAGAAAATAATAAAATATGATGACACAAAATTAAAATATGATGTCATAAATAATAACTCAGAGTTTAGCATACAGACTAATATCAGAGTTTATAGTAATCAGAGTTTGCATTCACTGTCAGAGGTTACCACATACTCTGATAGAGTTTACCATAAATACTGATTTCTGTGATCAGAGATTAGTCCTTCCATGGATCAAAGTTTACTGCCTGTTCTATCAGAGTTTACCACATGCCCTGACAGAGATTTAGCAGGAACTTTGATTGTCTGCTACTTACTATCTGGAATTGAGCCACTTGTCACCATTCCTAATTCAGAAACCAATCTTGTAAATGTTGCTTCACACAGAGGCTTTGTGAATATATCTGCTAACTGTTGATCTGTGGGAACAAAATGCATTTCAATTGTTCCTTCCTCCACATGTTCCCTTATGAAGTGATATCTGATACTGATGTGCTTTATTAGAGAATGTTGAACTGGATTTCCTGTCATTGCAATAACACTTTGATTATCACAATAAATAGGAATTTTGGAAAAGTTCAAACCATAGTCTAGCAATTGATTCCTCATCCATAGAATTTGTGCACAGCAGCTTCCTGCAGCTATATATTCAGCCTCTGCTGTTGATGTTGAAATTGATTTCTATTTCTTGCTTTGCCATGAGACAATCCTTCCACCTAGAAATTGACAACCACCACTTGTACTTTTTCTGTCAATTTTGCATCCTGCAAAGTCAGCATCTAAATAACCTATTAATTTAAAGTCAGACTCTCTAGGATACCATAAGCCAAGATTGACAGTGCCCTTGAGATATCTGAAAATTCTTTTAACATCAATCAAATGAGGTTCCCTTGGATTTGCTTGAAATCTAGCACATAGACAGGTGGCAAACATGATATCAGGCCTACTTGCAGTTAAATAGAGAAGAGATCCAATCATTCCTCTGTATACTGTATTATCTACAGGCTCTCCAGTGTCTTGATCAAGCTTGGTTGCAGTAGCCATTGGAGTTGTAGCAGATGCAGAGTCTTGCATTTGAAATTTTGTGAGTAGATTCTTTGTGTACTTGGATGGACTAATAAAAATGCCTTCATCAGTCTGTTTCACTTGTAAACCTAGAAAATAACTCAACTCTCCCATCATGCTCATTTGATAACTGAACTGCATTAGCTTTGAAATCTTTCACAGAGTTTTTCATTAGTGGAACCAAATATGATATCATCAACATATATTTGAACCAATAATAAATCTTTACCTTGAGTTCTATAAAACAAGGTTTTATCAATTGTGCCTCTAGTGAAACCACTTTCAAGAAGAAATAGAGCCAGAGTTTCATACCAGGCCCTTGGTGCTTGCTTCAGTCCATATAATGCTTTTTCCAGTCTGTAGACATGATTTGGATATTTTGGATTGACAAAGCCAGGTGGTTGTTCAACATAAACCTCTTCTTCAAGTTCTCCATTCAAAAATGCACTTTTAACATCCATTTGATAGACCTTGAATTTCTTGTGAGCAGCATAGGCAAGAAAGATTCTTAGCTTCAAGTCTAGCTACAGGTGCAAAGGTTTCATCATAATCAATACCTTCTTGTTGAGAATAACCTTTTACAACTAGTCTTGCTTTGTTCCTTGTTATGATTCCATCAGAGTCTGTCTTGTTTCTGAACACCCACTTAGTGCCAACAATTGATCTATTCTTTGGCCTTGGAACTAGGGTCCAGACTTCATTTCTTTCAAACTCATTTAATTCTTCCTGCATTGCAGTTACCCAGTCTGCATCCTTCAAAGCATCTTCAACCTTTGTTGGTCTCTGATATTGTAGAAGGGGGGTTGAATACAATATCTATAATTAATCGCGGAATATTTGAATTAAAAATATTATTTTAATTTCTCGCGAAATATTAATTTTAATGAAATACTGTTCAAGTAGAAGATATAATTTTTAACTTGAAATGTATTACAAAATTAATATTAAGAAAACTGTAATATAATTGATAAAAGTTCTAGAACAAATTTGACATGAATTGTTCGTGTTTTACAATTATATTCCAAATTCAGCACAGAAATCTGTGATTATTACAATGCAGACAAATTACTGAATTTGAGCTATTTTTCTAACTTCGAAATAATGAAGCATTCTTCTCATATATATAGAGAAAGAGGCTGGCAAGACTTTTGAATAAAACTTATTTAAAAAATCAACAAGACTTTTTAAATAGCCTAACAAGACTTTATTTATTTGCTGGGCAAGACTTTTTATGGTCGGTAAGACCTTTTTAAAAGGTCTATAAGACCTTTTTAAAAGGTCTATAAGACCTTTTCTGGTCGGTAATACTTTTTAAAAGGTCTATAAGACCTTTTCTGGTCGGTAAGACATTTTTTCTGATGCCCAGCAAGACTTTTTTTATTTTAAAATTCGGTAAGACGTTTTTAAAAACTGCTCGGTAAGACTTTTTAAAATGTCTTATTGAATTTTCAGTAAGACTTTTTAGAAAAGCTTTCGGTAAGACATTTTAGTAAACTTTCGGTAAGACATTTTAGACACCTGCCAATTCACTTCCTTTCTTCTTCTTTGGACACATGGCAGCATGTGATTGGTTAATTCAAAATAAAGCACCTGCCAATTTCAATTGAAATGGAAAGAGTCCTATTTTGTCTTTTAGTGATAAGGCTCCGTAGAAATGCTTTTAGACCCGCACGGCTTATAATATTTGATTAATAAATTTAATTCATAAATTATAAAAATAAATATCTAATATTATTTAGATATTTATAAATATAATTTACTAAATAAATAAAATATTTATTAATTAAATAAATCCTTACGCTCTAAGCTGCGGTCTTTTGAACGTCTGGAACCGAACTCCTTTTGACTTGGAAATAATAAATCAATTCCAACCGGGGTTCCACTTTTACGAATATATGACTCTGCATTTCTTCCGTGTCAATTCTTTTACCATCTTGTGTTAAAGTCAGACCTGTTTAGCTGTATCCCTTGAGCTTCCAGCTTCTGTCTTCTTCATTCTAAAATAATTCTAAATTAATTAATCCTTTAATTAATTTAAGAAATAAATTAATTCTAAGTGAATTAATTTACTAATTAAATTAACTAATTAATTTAATTAATTAATAGAGAATTAAATTAAAGTCTTGATTGTAAGACTATTGTTGATGTAGATAAAACTATTCTATTCTTCAACAATAACCTTTTTAACCACTTGAACTTTTTGATGACGAATCTTCACTGACATTGTTGACACATTGTTGACACACTGTGCACTTGTCTGGTTCACGGATGACTAACTACAATGTTGATTCTCATTTCTGCTGTAGTGGTCTTTGTGTCTTGTCTTGGTTCTTGCCTTGACTTCAATATTTCTTTTTCTGGAATCTCTTTGTAGTAGGCACTTAAAATCTTCTGTATCTTCTGAACTATTCTGAATAACTGCTTCTCTATTTTTCTCCGACGCTTGAACAACTTGATGAACTTCTTCCGGTGTAGAGTAGCAACTTCATTATAATTCTTCTGACAAATTGATTCTTTGTGTCTAGTTGACATTCTTCGATTTGATTTCTTCCTCAGTATTTATTACTTACTACATTTTCTTACATGAGTTGAGTTGTCATCTATTTATTACAAATAGGCCTAGACATATGCCTTTCAATCTCCCCCTATTTGTTGTTAAACATTTAACACACAAATTCCTAGAGGATAACTCAACTAACAACTAAGAAAATAATATGACATTTAAGAACTGTAAGTAAATAAATTGTTCTCTGGATTATATAATACATTTCCAAATTTCTTGAGTAACTGAAATGAAAGATGTTTGTTCCTCTAGTACTGAACATATTATACAAGTAGTATTATCTTCATTTCTCTTCTTACCACTTTTCCTATGATTCTCCAACTTCTGTCTTCGCTTCTCTCCCAAGGTAGATTCAATTACTCCTTTCGTGAATAACCCAACTTTTGAGTAATCCTCTTCTGGAATCCTCTTTTGGTAAAAGTAAAAGTCTTCAACACTTCCCCCCTTAGTTGAACACTTCGAATATAATACTTCTCCCCTTTGGATACTTCTCCCCCTTAGTTGAGTAATCCTCTTCATTCGAAATGTTCTCTCCCTTAGTTGAGTAACATTAGAAATCTGTAACAGGGAATTGGGAATAGGATTTGGTAATTGTGCTAATGTGTGATTTTACTTTGTGTTCCTCACAAGTGTTTCGCTCATATACTCTCTAAGTGTTTCACTCATAGAATATATATATTTTCACTCGTCCTTACTTGTGTTTCACTCTTTTCTCACATCACTATATCTCTCTCAGTACGGATCACACAGTGTTTTGTACCTGCAAGAAAGATCACCATAGCCCCTTCAAGAGAGGTCACTGGTGGTGCAATAGGGTTTCGTAAATCCCCGTCCTCAATTGAATCTATAAAAACATTTGACTTTGAAAAACTGAATTGTTTCAGGAATAGATTCAGTGAGTTGCTGATCATCTAAGATGATCTATTCCGTTAGGAATCCAGATATGTTCCATCTGGGGAGGGGGACAAGGGTCTATAATGTAGCATATGATCCAAGTTTCCTCCTGACGCCTGTGAAGGCATGTTGATTCTTTCAGAATCATCAATTATTCTTCCTTCCTTGATATGGAAGTTTAGAAAAATTGCTTCCGTCAGTTCATCCTTCCTGTGACATTTCAATTATTCCCTTTTGGTCCCTTTTGGTCCCAAGTATGTCCTTAAATTGTTGGTCCAAAATGCCAATCGTGTTGGTCCCTAAAAATAAGACAAAATTTTTGGTTTCTTGAAAGATGTCAGATGAAATTAACTCTTTGCTGATAGCCTTGGCTGACAGGCTGAATTCAATAGACTCACTATGTTGAGAGAATGAATCTAGTAACAGTTTTGCCTTTTCCAAGTCTGTATCCTTTTGAGAGAACACAGATGAGCTAACAGTTGTCTCAGTTTATATATGTGAATCACCTTTCTGGAGACAGAGCTGTTGGTTCACTCACATCACCAACCTTATCAAATGCAATCAAGGCATTGACTCCCTCATTTAGAACAAATAGGTATTCTGTTTAATGGTTAGAGAGATGGAAGTGATAGTGTTTGTGTGTTTGGTTCTTAGATCTTGGTTAGAGATTGATGCCAATGATTAGGATCTAACTTTTAGAATCGATTGGATTATCAAGCTCATAGATCTTTCCTACTTCTCAAAAGAGAGGTGAAATAATCAGCTTATATTTATATATATATAACAATAAAATTTAAAATAAATAACAATAAAAATAAAAATGCCAAGTTATAAAATAAATAAAACTATATATACTTATATATACCAATTGTTCGAAATAATAAACAATATATACTAATTGTTGGAAAATAAACATAATATAAAATATATTTACAGTAGTGATGCCAATGGAATAACAACTGTACAAAAAGAAGGAAAATCTTTTTTAGTTTTCTTTTTCAATTTTTTTGTTTGTTTTTGAAATATTTTAAGGAATATATACAGTGTATTTACAGTGCTTGCTTAAAATTAAATAAATATGCAATTTAAAACATCATGCAATAATTAGTTCATGTTTAACAACCCTAACTCACTAACCAACTTAGAGAAAGTGGATTCATCAAGTGGTTTCGTGAAGATGTCGGCAATTTGATCTTCTGTGGGTACAAAATGTAACACCACAGTTCCGTTCATGACATGCTCTCGGATGAAATGATACCTTATGTCTATGTGCTTGGTCCTTGAATGTTGTACAGGATTATTGGAAATTGTTATGGCACTTGTGTTATCGCAAAGTATTGAAATTTTAGATAGCGCAAGTCCATAATCATTCAGCTGATTCCTTATCCACAAGATCTGAGCACAACAGCTACCTGCCGCAATATATTCTGCTTCGGCTGTCGAGGTAGATACTGAGTGTTGTTTCTTGCTGTACCAGGAAATCAACCGTTGCCATAGAAACTGACAGCTTCCAGAAGTACTTTTCCTGTCCATCCTGCAACCTGCATAATCTGAATCTGTATAGCCTATTAGTTCAAAACCTGTATCTTTAGGGTACCAAATTCCAAGATTCGGTGTACCCTTCAGATATCTAAAAATTCTTTTAACAGTTATAAGATGAGATTCTCTAGGATCAGTTTGAAACCTTGCACATAAGCATGTTGCAAACATTATATCGGGTCTACTAGCAGTTAGATATAATAATGAGCCTATCATACCTCTATAGTTTGTGATGTCAACCTTCTTACCAGTTTCATCTTTGTCAAGCTTTGTGGCTGTTGGCATAGGGGTTTTTGCCGGTGTAGAATCTTCTAGATTGTATTTCCTTAGAAGATCCCTTACGTACTTTGATTGGCAAATAAAAATCCCATCTTCCATCTACTTCACTTGCAGACCAAGGAAGAATGACAGCTCACCCATCATGCTCATCTCATACCTACTCTGCATTAGCTTAGCAAATTTCTTGCACAAGTTTTCGTTAGTAGAACCAAATATAATATCGTCAACATATACTTGGACAAATATCATATCTTTATTATTTAATTTGTAAAAGAGAGTTTTATCTATGACACCTCTAATAAAACCATTTTCAAGTAAAAATATAGAGAGTGTGTCATACCATGTCCTCGGTGCTTGCTTGAGTCCATAGAGAGCTTTGAATAGAAAATACACAAAATCAGTAAACTCTGGATTTTCAAAGCCAGGGGGCTGCTCCACATATACTTCCTCTTCTAACTCTCCATTCAGAAAAGCACTCTTCACATCCATTTGATAGACTTTAAAATTAGAATGTGCTGCGAATGCTAGAAATATCCTGATGGCTTCAAGTCTTGCAACTGGTGCGTAGGTCTCATCATAATCAATTCCCTCTTCCTGGGAGTAACCCTTTGCAACCAGTCTGGCCTTGTTCCTTGTAACAATGCCATCACCGTCTAACTTGTTCCTGTATACCCATTTCGTGCCAATTATGGATCTGTCTTTTGGCCTGGGTACCAGTGTCCACACTTCTTGCCTTTTGAACTGATTGAGTTCTTCTTGCATGGCAAGAACCCAATCTGGATCAGTTAGAGCATCTTCAATTTTCTTTGGTTCTTCTTGAGATAGAAAAACCGAAAATAGACATTCATTTGAAGTTGCACTTCTGGTTCTAACACCAACATCTGGATCACCTATGATCAATTCAAAGGGATGATCTCTGCTCCATATCATTTCCCTTGGTAGGTTTGATCTTGATGATTCGCCTGGAATTACATTGTGATGTTGTGTTTTACCAGTAGATCCACCATCTCCCCCTGAGTTGCTGTCAGGTTGACTTGTTGATCCACCACTGGTATTAGTAGTATCTCTAGTGTTTCCATTGTTTCCACCACTATTACCTGGATCATTACCATCATTGTTGTCATCATCATTTCCTGCTGCAACCTCAGGCTCTTCTTCATTATCCGAATCTGAGTCTGGATGATTATCAAATTTTAGTGACTCAGAAGGATATTCAGTTTGGATGCTTGGGAGTTTAGTGTCATCAAATGTAACGTTGACACTTTCTTTTACTTGGTGCTGATCAATTATGTACACCCTATATGCTCTTTTTGAATAGCCGACAAAAATAGCTTCATGTGCCTTGGCCTCGAATTTGCCATGATGTTCATCTCCATCTTTTAGCACAAAACATTTGGCTCCAAATATATGAAAGTACTTGAGTGTTGGTTTCTTGCCAGCCATTAATTCATAAGGTGTCTTCATATGATCTTTGTTGATTAAGGTTCGATTCTGGGTATAACAAGTTGTGTTCACTGCTTCAGCCCAGAAGTAGATAGGCAACCTTGATTCACTTAACATTGTTCTCGCAGCTTCAATCAAGGTTCGATTCTTCCTTTCTACTACTCCATTCTGTTGCGGAGTTCTTGGCGCTGAGAATTGTCTTGTTATCCCTTTGTCTGAGCAGAAGCTATTCATAATTTCATTCTTGAATTTTGTTCCATTATCTGATCTGATTGCCCGGACAGGTAGCTTTGAATCTAACTCAATCAACTTTACATGATCAATCACCAATTGTGGAGTTTCATCCTTAGAGTTCAAGAATAAAACTCACGTGTACTTTGTGAAGTCATCTACAATCACTAACGCATATTTCTTCCTTGACATAGACATAATATTGACTGGACCAAATAAATCCATATGTAGCAGCTGCAGTGGTTCAGTAATATTCGTAGTGTCTGTGCCTTTGTGAGTTGCTCTTTTTGACTTCCCTTTCTGACATGCCTCACACAATCCTTCTTGTGTAAATTCCAACGGAGGCAGTCCTCTCACCAAATCCCTCTTGACTAGAGAGTTCATTGTTTTGAAATTCAGGTGTGAGAGCTTCTTGTGCCATAGCCAACTTTCTTCTGTTGAAGCTTTTGAATAAAAACAGTTTGCTTCAGCTTCAGTTCCTGAGTTGAAATCAGCTACGTACAAGTTTCCTTTCCTTACTCCACACAAGGCTAGTCTGTCTTCTTTAGAATGAGCTATTAAGCACTTCTCCTTGATAAAGTTTACTTTGTAACCTCTATCACAGAATTGACTGACGCTGAGTAGATTATGCTTAAGTCCTTCTACCAAAGAGACGTTTTCAATGATAACATTTCCTGTGTTTAACTTGCCATATCCCGTAGTCATTCCTTTGCTGTTATCTCCCAAGGTGACAATTGGGCCAGCTCTCTCAACCACGTCTGATAGCAGGGCTCTATCTCCGGTCATATGCCTTGACGATCCGCTGTCCAGGATCCATACAATCCGGTTTTCCTGTTTAACTCCCTGCAAATATCAAACGGATTAGATCATCTTCGGAGCCCAAAATTGATTGGGCCCGGCATACTTAAAGAATTGACCTTTGTCAGCTTTGACAACAGATCCTTTTCAAAAAATAGCCGCATCCTCCTTGATTGTACTTACTTTCCTATAAACAGTCTTAACAACTTTTTGTTTAGACTTAGGAATATATTTTTCCTTCTTGACAGGTGAAGGAATAACAGTCTTGTATTTAGCAAATTTATTATTGATGTATTGTATCGGTGTCATGTTCTTTTTATTAGCAGTCATGCGTTTGAAATAAGCAGTCATAGCATTAAAAGCACATAACATACAATTTATCATACCACAAGGTTTATGGCATAAATCAATAGCAGGCATGTTATTCACAGCAGTAGGAGTTTTAACAATTTCTACTTTAACTTTTTCAACAGATTTAAAGTTTTCAGTAGAATGACATCTATTGTTACTATCCCTACTTCTAACAAAATTATTGGTAGGTCTGTTCAAGTTCTTCTTTAAGTTCTTAGCACCTATACCAGGTTTGTGGAAATCAGAAGTTCCCACAACTTTCACTGGTGTCTTGGGCGCACTTCCCTCTTCTTGGACATTTACTCCTTTTATGTCCCTCGCTTGTTCTCCTCTTTTCTTCTCTTCCTCTTGATCCTCTAACTGCATCTCATAAGCAATCAGTATAGAGCTCTCGAGGATGGGTTCAGCTATAGGTGTAATGAAAAGAGGTTTGCGTGTGTCTTTAACAACATGAGGAATACCCTTTTCTTCAGCGCTTTGCCTGAATGGGGTAATGTTGCTTGGTTTTCCTACAGATTCATTTTACTCGAAGCCTATTCCAACTTTTCGGTTTATTACCTGTTGGTCAACTAGGTTCTTTACAATATACGACGAATTTTTATATGCTAGACACCTTTTCTTTTCTTCCTCTATCTGGTTTCTGAGGTAGGTCTCAACTCCAACATAACAACTGACTTGATTGACTTGATAAGCTAAGTCCTCAGTTAATTTCTTAGTCAACTTGTCATTGTTTCGTTTTAACTGTTTTAAGACTTCGAGCTCATCAACTAGATCTTTATTTGCGAGTCTTAGTTGCTTAACCTTACTTCTTTCGCCTTCTAGTTCTTTAGCTATCAAGGCAAACATTTTAGGGCAATGAGTATTTACCTCTATTCCTCCTTGGCGAGTAGGAGACCGTGATTCTTCGGATGAAGACATAAGAGCAAGATTTCCCAGCTCTTCCTCCTCATCATCATCTGAGTCATTCCAGCTTTTTCCCTTTGCCAGATAAGACTTTCCTTAATGCTTTTGCAAAAGTGCATCGTACTTTTCTTTGAGCTCTTCGTAAGACTCTCTCTTCTTTCCTTGCTTAGGCTTCTTGCACTCTGTTGCAAAGTGGCCTAGCTCATTGCAGTTGAAGCAACGAAACTTGCTTCTATCAACTAAGCCGGTCTTATAGCCACTCTTTGATTCAGCTGTTGAAGACCCTCCTCTTTGGAATCTCCCAAAATTTGATTCAACTTTATAGGAGGGATTTCTCCTGAATCTCATGTTGCCAAACTTCCTGGCAACCAAAGCTAGAGACTCATCTTCTAGCTGATCTAGTTCTTCCAGAGAGTAGAATTCACCACCTTCTTGTTTATCTGAAGTATGTCCAACTTCTGGAACAACATACTCCAGTGAATGTACAACAACCTTCACTTCCATCTTCTGTGGTGCTTCCACTAACAGTGCTTTGGAGGAACTCTGAACCTTACCTCTCCCATACATCTCTCTTGTCTGGATCTGTTCCAGCTCATAAGTTTTTAAAACTCCGTAGAGTCTTTCTAGGGTTACCTCCTTCATATCCCTAGACTCCCGGATAGCTGCGATCCTGTGTTCCAGATGCTCGGGTAGGGTTAGCAGAAACTTCCTGTTGACCTCCTGATTTTGATAGTACTTTCCATTCATGTTGAGCTCGTTTATCAGTTTATTCAATCTCTGAAACACCTCAGAGATACCCTCACCAGGCTTGGATCTAAACTGCTCATACTGGGAGATCAGGATTTCCAGTCTATTCTCTCTCACTTCCTCAGTTCCCTCGTTGATAATCTCTATTGTTTCCCAAATTTGTTTTGCGTTTTTACAATTGACTACCTGATTGTACATGATGTAGTCTAGAGATTCAATCAATATTAGCTTGAGATTATTGTCCAGGGACACAGCTTCTCTTTCTTCAATTGAGTAGTCAGCTGGACTTTTTGGAACTTGTTGGTGAGGAATTACAACCCCATCTATCTCGTGTTGGAGAGTAACTGTCATAGGGGGTTCAACACCTTTGGCCAGAATTAATGCATACTTAGGATTGGCAATCCCAATGAACAATAGCATTTTGTGCTTCCACATATTGTAGTGTTCTCTATCAAATTGTGGAATCTTGATGCTCGTTACTTTCTGTGTACTCATCTTTAATTAAGATTAAAAATTAAGTGTTTCAAAAAAATATTTTAATTTTTGACTTAAAACAATTTTTGATCAAAAAAAAATTTTAGAAAAAAAATTATTTCGAATTTAAAATAATTTTTGAGATCTGTATGAGTTCGCGGAATTTGATTTGGATCTGATATAAAAAAAATCAACCAGCTCTGATGCCAATTGTTGGTCCTTGATATTGTAGAAGGGGGGTTGAATACAATATCTATAATTAATCGCGGAATATTTGAATTAAAAATATTATTTTAATTTCTCGCGAAATATTAATTTTAATGAAATACTGTTCAAGTAGAAGATATAATTTTTAACTTGAAACGTATTACAAAATTAATATTAAGAAAACTGTAATATAATTGATAAAAGTTCTATAACAAATTTGACATGAATTGTTCGTGTTTTATAATTATATTCCAAACTCAGCACAGAAATCTATGAATATTACAATGCAGACAAATTACTGAATTTGAGCTGTTTTTCTAACTTCGAAATAATGAAGCATTCTTCTCATATATATAGAGAAAGAGGTTGGCAAGACTTTTGAATAAAACTTATTTAAAAAATCAACAAGACATTTTAAATAGCCTAACAAGAATTTATTTATTTGTTGGGCAAGACTTTTTTTGGTCGGTAAGACCTTTTTAAAAGGTTTATAAGACCTTTTCTGGTCGGTAAGACTTTTTAAAAGGTCTATAAGACCTTTTCTGGTCGGTAAGACTTTTTTTCTGATGCCCAGCAAGACTTTTTTTATTTTAAAATTCGGTAAGACATTTTTAAAAACTGCTCGGTAAGACTTTTTAAAATGTCTTATTGAATTTTCGGTAAGACTTTTTAGAAAAGCTTTCGGTAAGACATTTTAGTAAACTTTCGGTAAGACATTTTAGACACCTGCCAATTCACTTCCTTTCTTCTTCTTTGGACACGTGGCAGCATGTGATTGGTTAATTCAAAATAAAGCACCTGCCAATTTCAATTGAAATGGAAAGAGTCCTATTTTGTCTTTTAGTGATAAGGCTCCGTAGAAATGCTTTTAGACCCGCACGGCTTATAATATTTGATTAATAAATTTAATTCATAAATTATAAAAATAAATATCTAATATTATTTAGATATTTATAAATATAATTTACTAAATAAATAAAATATTTATTAATTAAATAAATCCTTACGCTCTAAGCTGCGGTCTTTTGAACGTCTGGAACCGAACTCCTTTTGACTTGGAAATAATAAATCAATTCCAACCGGGGTTCCACTTTTACGAATATATGACTCTGCATTTCTTCCGTGTCAATTCTTTTACCATCTTGTGTTAAAGTCAGTACCGTCAGACCTGTTTAGCTGTATCCCTTGAGCTTCCAGCTTCTGTCTTCTTCATTCTAAAATAATTCTAAATTAATTAATCCTTTAATTAATTTAAGAAATAAATTAATTCTAAGTGAATTAATTTACTAATTAAATTAACTAATTAATTTAATTAATTAATAGAGAATTAAATTAAAGTCTTGATTGTAGGATTATTGTTGATGTAGATAAAACTATTCTATTCTTCAATAATAACCTTTCTAACCACTTGAACTTTTTGATGACGAATCTTCACTGACATTGTTGACACCCTGTGCACTGGTCTGGTTCACGGATGACTAACTACAATGTTGATTCTCATTTCTGCTGTAGCGGTCTTTGTGTCTTGTCTTGGTTCTTGCCTTGTCTTCAATATTTCTTTTTCTGGAATCTCTTTGTAGTAGGCACTTAAAATCTTCTGTATCTTCTGAACTATTCTGAATAACTGCTCTCTATTTTTCTCCGACGCTTGAACAACTTGATGAACTTCTTCCGGTGTAGAGTAGCAACTTCACTATAATTCTTCTGACAAATTAATTCTTTGTGTCTAGTTGACATTCTTCGATTTGATTCCTTCCTCAGTATTTATTACTTACTACATTTTCTTACATGAGTTGAGTTGTCATCTATTTATTACAAATAGGCCTAGACATATGCCTTTCAACCTTCTTTGATTCTGTTTGAGAAAGAAAACTATGAAATAGACATTCATTTTGAATAGCTTTCCTTGTCTTCACTCCACTTTCTAGATCACCAATAATCAAATCAGGTGTGTGATCTTTGGTCCATTTTCTTGGATGTGGAAGATTTCTTGAACTAGATGCTCCTCCACGATTTGTGCCTTCATAGTATGATTCTTCAGTAAATGCTTATCCTCCCCCTGAAGTTGTGCTTCCATCAGTGTTTGATGACTCAGAGTTTATGTACTCAGAGTTTGAATGACCAAAGTTTGAGTGATCAGTGTTTATGGTTACAGAGTTTGATGGATCAGAGTTTAGGGGTTCAGAGTTTGTATTTGTCAGAGTTTGATCAGACTCTGAGATTTCAATAGTTGAGGTTTGTTCTCCTACTTCAGTAAATGATTGATGTTGCTCCCCCTCAACATGTGCAGAATCTTCATTTACTGTTTCAGTTATGTTTGAATCAGTGTTTACCTCATCAGAGTTTAACTCAACAGAGTTTGTGTACTGCAATTCATTTTCAAAACTCAGAGATTCCTGAGCATCTTCATCATGTAATCCAGCTATTTTTCCTTCATCAAAAGAAACATTAATTGATTCCATGATTGTTCTTGTTCTTAGGTTGAATACTTTGAATGCCCTTGAAGAAGTTTTAGAAGTTGTTGCATATCCAACAAAAATTCCTTCATCTGCTTTAAGTTCAAACTTCTTCAATTGTTCAGGATGTGTTTTGAGAATAAAACACTTGCTTCCAAAGATATGAAAATACTTAACATTTGGCTTTCTTCCCTTCAAAGATTCATATGGAGTCATTCCATGTTTGTTTGTTAAAGAACAATTTTGAGTGATGCATGCAGTGTTCACAGCTTCTGCCCAAAAATAAGTAGGTAGCTTTACTCCTTCTAGCATTGTTCTGGCAGCTTCAATTAGAGTTCTGTTCTTTCTTTCAACTACACCATTTTGTTGTGGTGTGCCAGGTGCTGAGAATTGTTGAATGATTCCTTTTGTTGAGCAGAACTCCTCCATTGCAGAATTCTTAAACTCCGTTCCATTGTCACTTCTTAGATTCTTGACCTTGTATGGTGATCCATTTTCAATCATTGCAATGTGATCAAAAATTATCTCAGCTGTTTCATCCTTCTTGTGCAAAAAGTACACCCAGGTAAATCTTGTGCAATCATCTACAGTTACCAGAGTATGTTTCTTCTTTCCAATGGACATTATGTTGACAGGACCAAATAAATCAAGATGCAATAGATGAAAAAGTTGATCAATAGAATTTTCAGTTTTGCTCTTGAAGGATGTCTTCTTTTGTTTGGCCTTTTGACATGAATCACAGAGTCCATCAGGATGAAATTGAATTTTTGGAAGACCTCTAACTAGATCCTTTTTCACCAATTCATTTATGTTTCCAAAGTTCAAGTGACACAAATTTTTGTGCCAATTCGAGCTTTCCAAAGATGATGCCTTTCCAAGTAGACAGGTTAAAGGACCATCAGGGTTTACCTCCAAGCTAGCTTCAAATAAATTGTTATGTCTGTGTCCAATGAGAATCACTTTGCCAGCCTTTTTGCTTTTGACTTCACAATGTGTTTCATGAAATTCCACAGAATAACCTCTGTCTGTCATTTGACTCACACTTAACAGATTATGCTTGAGTCCTTCAACCAGAGCTACATTCTCAATGATGACATTTCCAATCACAATATTGCCATATCCCAGTGTTCTTCCTATGTTGTCATCTCCATAAGATACTGTTGGGTCAGTCTTCTCCTCAAACTCTAAAAGCAGGGATTTGTTTCCAGTCATATGTGCAGAACATCCACTATCAATCACTAGGATATTTTTCCTGTTTCCCTGCAATCAGTAAATACAAATTAATTAGTAGATTTGAGGATCCAAACAAGTTTGGATCCTTTCTTTTGAAACTTGTTAACTTTTACAGCAGAAGTCTTTTTATCAGAGTTTGTGTTAACAGAGTTTACATGATCAGTGTTTGCATTCACAGAATTTGTACTGTCAGAGTTTACACTCCTTTTATCAGACTTTATCACATATATTTGCTTGACAGTATGTTTTGGAGAAATATTTATTTGAGGGCCTGGTTCATAAAAACTATAATACAAACTATGATATTCTTTGCATGTATAAATGGAATGCCACAAACCATGTATTAAGGACTTAATATATAGGGGACAAGGGTAAAACATCCATAACTTCATATTCCATAGTAGTAATCCACATAACCATGTATTAAGTTAAACCAACTTATAAAATGTCCAAAGTAATACTAAAGTAAATATAGAAAGTAAGATGACCATCATGTGTTAAAGTACAAAAGATATATATAAAGTTCCATTATTATTCTCAAACACGATCTGTACAAATAAAGTTGAACTTATTAATGTACTTATGTAGGGTCACTATAGTGAAACTAAATATTTAAAGTTTTATTCAATAATCATACCCTCTCCACTATTTAAGATAAATAAAAAAAATCAACGAATGTGAAAAAGTACCTTAAGAACCAATTACATTGCTGAAATCTTCACAAGTTGCATTAAGCTCCGACTTTTTAAGCTTTGGCACACCTAAGATGTAACAATAAAATGATAGAAGTGGGCAAAGGTAAATATATAATGTCTAATATAGAGGGACAATTGAGTAGCACACCTATTAGTATATCTACATATTAAATACAGATTCAGTAATTTCAAATATTAAAAATTACCAGTTACAAATGCTTTCTGTAGTTTCCCACTTAATCCAGTGGTCCAAGGTTTGAAAACAGATACTTTGCTTGGACAAAAATATATTACAATAGTCAAAGGATTAAAGATGTGTAACCTCATACAGCTGCAAACAGTATTAAGAATCCATTCTGATTGGATATTAAACTATCATGTGGCATAGTTGGGCTTTTAGCAGGAGCATCTGCTGATTCAACAAGTGAAGGAAGAGATGCAAAAACACTAGGAGATGTCAGTCTTTTATCTACAACAGCTGAAGGTGAAGGTGAAGATGAAAGAGACGGTGAAGGTGAAGGCGAAGGAGAATGCAAAGAGGAGGGAGAAGGTGAAGGAGACAGAGACTCTGATGACAGTGGCGGTCTAAAACCAACTGAGAGAAATTGGCTAAGAGGCTAAGCCTTCTTTGAGTAATGTGTTCATCCATGACAGTTTTCCTAAAGCCGATTTAAGCAGCTAAATAGCTATTATGAAGCTTCAAATATAGATAATATACCTTGTTCACATGGTAGGATCTGATTTAATGTTTGACCCGGAACAAAGTTTAGAAAATACTAACTGTTACCTCATTTTATCTTACGAATCACCATAAACAATATCATAGTATCAGTTAATCCATCTCAATTATTAAAATTATGATCCCAACTAATTACATAAATTATGATCACACCTAATTACATCCAAAAACAAATTAGTGGAGGAGTAAGAACAACAACAAACTAAATAATTATTTGCGAAGCAAACATTACATCAAACATATGGTGAACATCCCTGCAAGAATTCAAATTTGTAAAGAGTAAACAACTAAACATATTATATATATGAATTCTTTGCTTTTGCCTCTTTTTTTATTCTCTTTATTTGTGCACACCTGCATCACTAGAAGATTATATAGGCATATGTAATGTTAAACTGTATATATACACATACAACAAACCAGTAAATAACCCGTAGGACAAAGCTGAGAGAAGGCCAAAGAGATCACCGACAAGAGAACGTTTGCCATTACTTTAAGATAAACAAAAACAGGTTTAACTGTCAGTCAATTTCCTGAAACATGCAAGGGAAGCATCTAATGATAGGAGCTGCAGAAAGAATTAATGAAAAAATTGTTCGATTGTATGAGAAGTATAAATATTAATCTTTATGTTTTCATCCAACAAATTATAAGACTGTTTTCGTTTTTGGCCTATGTTTTTATATATTTACTGCTTTATACTTATTCAGTGCTACCTTACAGCTACTTATCCAACTATTCGTGATGACACCACACTTACAAATACGTTCCTGATCAAAACTCGAAAGTGACAGCCTAGAATATCAACTATTAAACAGAAGCTTGAGAAGAAACTTATGAAGAAGTATTCAATTGTGACGCATCTGCTGCCCATGTTTTTCCAAGCGTGGTCATGGAAACACCAGCCTGCTAACAAAGACAGCAACTACCTTTGTCACATTTAAGGAATCCTGGCCTAAAAAGAAGGTATTAAATTTTCCTATTACAAAACATATGATGAACTTTCAGGTCATGGTTGTGTACTATTTACAAGGTTATTAATACCTCACAGTTAGACAAATAAATTTAATTAATCCAAAACAAATTAGAATTACTAACCTAACTAAGTACATAGTAAAACAATCTAGTGGAGCAAGAAGTAAGGAAGAATAATTACCAAGCAAACATGAGAGAAACTGTACTTTCCATTACTAGAGGGTGAAAGATCGGTGAGAAAAGAGGATGAGAAACAGACTGAAAGAGATAGTCGGAAGGCGTTGTGGATGTTGTAATGACTATATATGTGTATAAGGTTGTCTGATGTGGCTGCGTGACCAGACTGCCTAGCTGGATAAATTGTCTGATGTGGCTGCATGACCTAGGTGCGTAGCTGGATTAAATTGGCTCATGTTACCCTGTTATATATATAATAGAATTGTTAGTCATTATTTAAAGATGGAATATTTGTTAGTGAGCAATCCAGGTTTGTTTCCTCTTATGTTTGCTTCTAGGTAACCTCCGTGAATGCTGAAAGTCCTTACATCCTAAACTACAATTCCCAAGCGTTAAGTAATCATGATAGAATCCGAATTATCATGTGTCTAAGACAGTTCAGATGATTATACAGTACCTGAATTATTATAATTCATGGGGGCCATAAAAGATGGCTTTATTGTACTTTAATGAGGTATTATGGACCATTAATGGTGGTTTGTGTATACCAAATATATTGTGGTTGGTGGCTTGGTGTATACCAATACTTATAATGTATTTATGTGTAATTACTAGGTAGTAGCCATAATTAGGGATTTATTTATTTCAGATTTGACTTTTTAACTAGATTTTGATTTGATTTATAAGTTTACCATATTAATATGGCTTAATCACATTTTGACCTTTCAAATATACATGGTTGAACACATAAACCATTAAAATATGAAAAAGACCGGTTCACTCACTAGCTTTAATAGTTTGGTATAGTCTGACCACACTTTTAGTCAAAAAGAACAAAACCACTGTGCGTAGCTTTCATCTTTCAGTCTTGCAAGGGCAAATTGGGGAGTTTAATTCTACCTAAATAATTAAAAAGAAAATGAAAAATAAATGGTTAGCATAAATATGTCCCAACACTTATATATTATAACACGCTTACAGATTTATGGAAACGGAAAATTTAGTTGTTCAACACTATACAAACCTAAATTATTAGGGTCAAGGTGAAAAGGGGGCTACAAACCACAATCTTTATCCATGATTATAAGGCTGACAATGATGATAAGAGAGGCTGCTGAAGGTGATTCTCCTCCATATGGCATGTATTGCATCGTTGTTTTTATGTTTCATTTTAATATTTTATAATAACTATTTTCACACACATTAACATGTATAGATAAATGACTATACTAAAGAAGTGTGAGTTTGTGTTTGGAGGAAGTGAGGAGAATATGCTTAGTGTTCGATTGTTCCATGGTGGAAAATTGAAGTGGATACCTAACACATAGTATGTGGGTGGTATGGTCACTGTGCATGATTTCTGGGGGGATTGATTCAATAAATTTGGAAGAGATAAAGGTAAAAATTGATGCTTTAGGGTATACTGGATTCAAGAGTTTGTATTATAGGGTACCCGAAGTACCAATGGAGACTGGTTTGACAGAAATGTGAACTGAAAGTGATGTTAACGTGATGATCTCATATGGTAAGGTGAACAACTATAGAGTTGATTTGTTTATAAAACATTACGATGGAGAAGAAGATACTACTCTTGGTAAAGAAGATTATGACAATGTTTGTCCTGATGAACATGAAGGGAATGATAGTAATGAACTGGGAAGTCTTGGTGATGATGAAGAGTTTGTTGATAGTGAGTTTGACATGTCTGATGAAGATGACAAAATGTATTATGAAAATGTAGATCAAGGAGCTGAATGGGTTTACAGGATAAGGGAAGGTTTAGGACTTTCCCTTGAAGAAAATGACAGTGATGTTGAAAGATGTGCTTCAGAAGATTCTTACAATTCAGATTAAGGCACCTTTAGTAGTGATGATGATGTCGATGCCATATTTGAGGGGATTGACATAAAGAAGAGAAGGTCATTATTCCCTGAGTACAAAGATTCAGATGATCCACGGTGGGAGGTAGGGATACTATTTAACGATCAAAATGAGTGTAGAGAATCAATAATAAAACACAATTACAAGCAATGAAGGATGGTGAGCTTCCAACTTTCAGACAAATAAAAGGGTCAAGGCAGTATGCATTTATACATGCCCTTGGTTTGTTTTTGCTTCACTTAATTTTGACAAAACTTTTCAAATGAAGCAGCTGGGACCAAGTATGCATTAAATGGGACCATTATATTTTTTATTAGGTTTACTTACTTTCCAGCACATGTAACCTTTTTCTAACCCTAGATATAAATTTGACTGCAGCACACACTTGTGTTAGAGAATAAAGGGGCCTTCCTTTAATCAATTCTGGCTTCTTAGCAAAAAAATATATTAATGAATTTAGAATAAATCCAAGCTGGTCAATAGCTGCATTTCATAAGAAAGTTATGCAGGATCTGCAAATTGATTTCAAAATGCATGTTTTGAGGAGAGCAAAGGCTAACTGTATGAAGGTTATAAATGGTAAAGATGCAGATCAGTATGCTAAGATATGGGACTATAGATTAGAGCTCTTGGCTCAGAACCCTGATTCCACAGTGCAGGTGGAATTTGAACTAGGTAAATATTCTCAACTATGTCAATTACATTACATGTTTAAGCTTAACTACCACCAATTCAAACTCTGTACTTTTCTACACAGGCCAACTAGGTGTATTTAGAAGAATTTATATATGTTTAGGTAGAATGAAACATGGATTTAAATTAGGATACAAAAAAGTTGTAGGTCTTGATGGCACTCACATCAAGAACAATTACAAAGGTCAAATATTAACTGCAGTTGGAGTAGATCCAAACAATTGTATGTATCCTGTAGCTTATGCTGTGGTGGAAGCTAAAAGAGGTGAAACTTGGGAATGGTTTTTGAAGTTGTTGAAAGATGATTTAGACATGTTTAATGGTTGTGGTTGAACACTTATAAGTGATAGACAAAAGGGGCTTATTAATGTTGTTGAGAAGTTGTTACCAGGTGCTGAAAATAGGTATTGTGTTAGGCACATGCACAACAACTTTAAACAAAGGTTTAGGGGTAGGTCTCTTAAAGATAAATTATGGGCTTGTGCAAGGGCACCTTATATTGAATCATTTGGGAATGCAATGCCGATACTTAAATCGGAAAGTTCTGGGGCTTACGAATGGCTAAGTGTTATCCCTACTCATCACTGGGCCATATCTCATTTCAAGACTGATAACAAATATGATATTTTGCTTAACAACATGTGTGAATCATTCAACAAGTCAATTCTATTTGTAAGAAAACAAGGAATCTTGGTGATGTTGGAGATGATACGGGAATATGTCATGAAGAGGCTTCAAAAGAAAAGGGATAAGAGTTGGTCGTGGGATGACTCCAACAAAACTCATAAGGCTGCTAAGCTTTTAGACAAGTTCAAGAAGTGGAGTGGTGAATGTTATTGTGCTTATGCAGGATATAATGAGTTTGAAGTCACAACTTTCAATGGCTCTAAATTTGTAGTTAATCTAAACAACTTGACCTATGGTTGTAGGAGATGGGACCTTACGGGCATCCTATGCCATCATGCAATTATGTGCATTAATAGATTGGGTCTAAATCCAACTGACTATATGGATGTTGCCTATTCTGTAAAATCATATAAGGCCTGCTGCTTTGGTAAGTTTTAAAGTTGTGAATAATTCCATTTTATTAATCAAATATATTTATACAATTCTTTTTATTTTTGTTTCCAGGTATAATATTTTCAATGAATGGTGAAAGCCAATGGAAAAAGACAGGCCACCTAGTGAGACCCCCAATTATCCAGACATAACCTGAAAGGCCCAAGAAGAGGAAGAGACATGATGGAAACGACGAGGCTGAAGTCACAACTGTAGAAGATGGTGTGAAGATCCTCTATAAAAAGGGCCAGCTGAGTGTCAGATGCTCAATTTGTAAGAAAATAGGCCATAATAAAAGGACATGTAAAGCTTCACATTCCTCTTCAGATGCACAACAGACAACTGATACACTAAATGATTGTATTTTAAAGATGGATATCCCCGACGAAGCCCCTGTTTCCCCACAAATTTCTTAGGAGACAACTGAAAATGTCCCAATGCGTACAATTACTGATTGGCCAGAAAGGAACATAACCATTGTTAGTGAGTGGCCAACTTGGCCTAACATGGTCGTTAACACCATAGCAAGGGATATGAAGGGTTTCGTGACACAAACGCAGCGGAATAAACGTGAAAAATAAATCAAAATAGCGAAACCCTCCGCAGGATCCATGCGAAAACAAAAGATTTAATTCGGAGATAAAGAATAAATACCTTTAGAAGCTTTAACAGTTCATTAATGGAAGATTAATGGAGGTCCAAAGCTTGTTTAATCACCACGTATCCCGCTCTCGCGATCTACGCTCTACGGTATCCACACGAACACTTTTCATGAAGGATTGATGTGTACTAGCACCCGAAAACTTCTTCTCTCTCTATCTTCCTCCTCTCTCAGAGCGGCTAGGGTTTTTGTAAAATCTCTTTTTTTTTTAAATCAGCCCATAAAGAGATTATATAGAGAGAATAATAAGTTTTCTAATTATAATCCAATTATAATTAATACTAATCCAAAATTCTAAATTATTTAATTAAGTCTCACTTAATTAATTAATTATTAATTTTGGAATTAGTTTAAGTAATTCATTTATTCTATTTATATAATTAATTAAGTCATACTTAATTAATATCATAAATAAAATAAATTACTTATTTAATTTAAATTCATAATTTAAATTATTTCTCCTTCAAGCGTTCTTTGTGTGTGACCCTGTAGGTTATTATTACGTTGGCAACAATTTTAATATCTAATTAAAATTGTAAACAATGAGCGGCATCTAGTAATACATCATTGCTACCCAAGTAATAATAATAAATCGGTGATTCGATTAAGCCTTTCGTGAATAATGTTCCATGTAATATAATCCCTTTAATCTTGATATTATAGATTAAACTCAAGGCATGTCTCGTGTCATCCTCTTCATAATTTAATCTTTATTTTCTTGATCGATGAGTAGACTATTAAAATCAAATCAACATTTGAGCACGGCCGTGCATTTCATAGTCTCACTCAAACAAGAGGCCAATAATATCACTCCTAAAATTAGGAGGATTAAATCCCATCTAGATCATTCATATTTCTCATACAATTCATAATATACCCAATGTCCACTTTTATCATCACCCGGTCAAAGGTAACTTTTAATGTAATCAAAGTATATTAATTCTCGTATAGAAATATAATGATTTCAGGTCTAAGGATCATTACACCATTATCACAGTGAGAATTACTTATGACACTTACTTAACATGTAGAATCTCACGGCGGGTCATTCCAGTGCCATGCATTGATACATGCACTTATGTTCTTGACTTTAGTATCCCCATACCTATGACCAATGAGATGTGGTCATCTGTCAAGAAACATACTAGTCTTTGTGCATTATTATTGTCCTTAAATAATAATACTCGACTAGGGAATTTTAGGAATAAGATACTATTCATATAATCTCATTTTTAAGTCACATACTTAAAGATATATAATACGTATCAAAATTCCAAGGACATTTATTATGCTTTCAATTTATTACGCAGTAAATAAAACATAATAAATAAATAATAATCAATAAAACATAATCCTTAATAATAAATATTTTCCTTAAAATATAAAAAATATTGTCTCTAGAGCACAATTACTAACAATCTCCCACTTGCACTAGAGCCAATTACCCAAGTATCCAATACTCATGAAACTAGTGTGACTTTCATGCTTCTGCTGCGACAAAGCCTTAGTCAGTGGGTCTGCAATATTATTATTAGTATGCACTTTACATATATGTATATCTCCTTGATCATTAATCTCATTAATTAGGTGATATCTCCTAAGTACATGCCCAAACAGCCTCCTTGGCTGCTTCGCAAGCATCAATATACTCAGGCTCTATTGTAGAATCAACTATTGTCTCTGCTGTGAACCATTCCAGCATGCAACATCTCAATAAAACACAAAGCCAGACAGAAACATTAAATTATCGTTATCTGTCTAGAAACCAGTATCACTGAAACCTCTTACAACTAGCTTCACATCTCCTCCATATAACAAGAATGAATCTTTAGTCCTCTTTAAGTACTTAAGAATATTCTTGACTGTCGTCCAGTGACCTTCACCTGGATTAGATCGGTATCTACTCATCATGGTTAAAGCATACGAGACATCAGGACAAGTACATATCATTGCATACATTATAAAACCAATTGCTGACGCATATGGAATTTTACTCATGCAGTCTCTATCATCCAATGATTTAGGACAAATTTTATTTTGAGATCACTATCCCATGAGACATTGGGACATATCCATTTTAGTCTCTTTGCATTTGAAATCGATGCAAAACTTTGTCAATGTATGTACTCTAAATTAGGCCGATCAATCACCTTGATCTATCTCTATAGATCTCGATCCCTAATATATATGTCACATCGCCTAAGTCTTTTATTGAGAAATTATTTCTCAACCAAGTCTTCACAGTCTGTAGAGAAGGAATGTCATTCCCTATTAGTAATATATCATCAACATATAATACTAGGAATGCCACATGGCTCCCACTAAACTTCTTGTAAACACAAGTTTCATCTTCATTCTGAATAAAGTCAAACTCCTTTTTGACTGTTTCATGAAAACAAATGTTCCATCTCCTCGAGGCCTGCTTTAATCCATAAATGGATCGACGCAACTTACATACATTTCCAGCATCCTTTAGATCAACAAAACCCTTAGGGTGTGTCATGTACACATCCATATTTTCTTCAAGGCTCTCATTTAAGAAAGCGGTTTTGACATCCATTTGCCAGATTTCATAGTCATAGTAAGCAGTTATAGCAAGCAAAATCCTGATGGACATGACCATAACAACTGGTGAAAAGGTCTCATCATAGTCAATACCATGAATTTTCTTGAAACCTTTTGCCACCAATCGTGCCTTATAGGTCTGTACATTAGCATCCATGTCGGTCTTCTTCTTGAAAACCCACTTGCACCCTATAGGTTTTACCCCTTCAGGTGGATCAACCAAAGTCCATACTTGATTAGTATACATGGATTCCATCTCAGATTTAATGGCATCTAGCCATCTCTTAGAATCTGGAGTGTTTATAGTATCTAGGTAGGTGAGAGGCTCATCTTTATCCACAAGCATCACATCACCATCTTGAGTCAAGAGAAATTCATATTATCTCTCGGGCTCATGGCGAATCCTACTAAACCTACGAACACCTGTGTTTCTTGAGCAGTATTATTTTTCTTGTACATTCTACTCAGGTTCCTCCACTGGTTCAACGTTATCATGTGGGTCTCAAACTTCATTGAGATCTATTATCCTCCCACTGTCTCTCAGCAGTTCGAGCAACAAACACTTTATTCTCGGAAGGATTATAGAAAGAATAACCCCTTATTTCAGTTGGGTATTCCACAAAATTACATTTATCTGATTTTGGTCCTAGCTTGTCAGAGATTAGACGTTTCACAAACGCTTCACATCCCCAAAATTTTATAAATGACATGCTGTGACGTTGCTCAGTCCATATCTCATAAGGAGTCTTTTGAACCAATTTAGTAGGAACACAGTTAAGTGTATGTGGAGCCGTTTCCAGGGTGCAATCCCAGAAACTAATTGGAAGATTCATTGACTCAACATTGATCGCACCATGTCCAACAAGGTGTGATCTCTCCTATCAAAAAAACTTTTTTTTTGATATTTTCTACTTCATCTTTATAGTCTTTGAACTTTTCAAATGATTCGGATTAGTTCTTCAAAAAATACATATATCCGTATCTACTAAAATAATTAGTAAATTTTATGAAGTTAATAAAATCTACCTTTTGTCATCGTACACATATGACCACATACATCACTATGTATAAGTCATACCCATTCAATGATCCCTTCACCATGTCCGGTAAAAGGAGCTTTAGTCATTTTACCAAATAAACCAAGATTCACATCCTTTTGTATGATTCATAATCAAACTTATCCATGAATGCATCCTTATGTATTCTGAAAATGCGTTTCTTATTAATACGGCCTCAACAACAGTGCCAAAGGTAATATTTGATTTGAGTCACTTTAGAACATATAAATTGTTAATTAGATGTGCAACATTATAAGGCTCATCATCAAAATAGAATAAACAACTATTGTTATAAAATGAAAAAGCCTTTCTTGTCCAAACAAGAAACTGAAATAATGTCTCTGCCAATTGCAAGCACGCTATAACAATTATTAAGTTCTAAATTTTCCTTATAGGCCAAAAATTAAGTAACGAGTTCCTCGAACCAGAGCAACTATCTTTACTCCAATTCCAACCCGATACCTTAAGTTTGACCCATATTGATCATCATCTTCCGATCTTCCAATTAAGCATGACAGTTTAATTTCCAGTCTCCCAACTTTCCACAGAAGTGACAATCGTCTTCTTTATCAACACCTCATTCAGACTTTAAAGTCTTCTTTAGGGATTGGACTTTGGTTTGACAACGGAACTAGATCAAATCTTCTCCTTGCCTTTCCATTTTCCTTTCCCTTTTGCATTCCCTATGTTTACCATCAATATAGTAGTAGTTCATGCATTTATCATATTACTTTCAGCAGTTCTCAACATGCTTAGTAACTCAATGAGTGTTTTACCAATCTTATTCACTTTATTGTTCATAACAAAATAAGAATAATATTTGTCCAAAGATTGTAAGATCAAATCTAACTGTCTCCAGACCAATCTGGAAACCCAAAATATCAATGGTATTCATTATACCCTATAATCTTTAGAACATGTGGTGTAACCGGGTCTCACTCTCCCTACTTGTAAGTGTATAGTGCCCTTTCAAATATATCTTGTGCTCAATCGTTTTATAAGCATCTATATGCTTGTATTGCTTCTTAAGCTCAGCACATATATTTGCGAGCATGAGACATGAAACATCAGTCGCAACATCAATTTGCTTCCAATAAGTACTATGATTTGCACATGTTACATTCTCAACTTTAAGAGCAGGGGAAGAGATTTGACTAATATCGTGGTCCCCGAGGACGATCCTCAAGCTCCTATGTCAGTCAAGGAAATATATTCTCGTCAACTTGTCCTTCTCAAGAACTGATCGCATAGAGAAGTTGTTTGTGTTTATCATTTGATATCTACAATATTAAAGTGCATAAAATAAACTAGGTTGCAAATTTAATATTAATTATGTTTAAGTGATTATGGTATATCATCATATACCTCCCACTATTTTTATCAAACTAATAGCCCTTACTATTAATTTGGAAAGTATATCCCATAATTCTTTCTAGTGAGCCAAGATCCATATTTCGTCATGTCCTAAGTCAACCACTGGAAGTCCTTAAAAAATGATTATTTAGGTAGACAACAGTTGTCAATTATATCATATATAATTCTTGGATAGTTTGGTGAACAACGATTGATCTTATCTATCTAATAGACTTTTAACCAAACTCTATGCTTCTAAGTTCATAATAGTTCAATATAACCGTTTATTTTCACTTATTATGACGACTCAGTTAAGTTAGACCCAATGATACAACGGCCGAATATAACCGTTTATATTCGTCGCATCTCACCACGATAGATAGGAGTCCCCTGCCACTGACAGTCCTTCCCCTTATCGATCTAGGATTCGATGAGTGTTCATTCATTGGAAAGCATCCGAGTAAAACTTAATATTTTGTTAAGGGGTTTTAGAAAATTTATAACGATCATGATCACATCATAAAGAGATCCTCAATTTTTCCTTGAACCAAATATTTCAAATCGACATCTTAAATTGTTCATTTCCCAGGTAGATGGAGGATACCAATGGTCACACTTAAAACCCATCAGCCTTACGAATACGCATATCCGCTTTTGTCAGAAAATCCCAATTATAGATATCAAAAATCCATATTTAATTCCGTGTTTTAAAAATCCATATTTCATAAACACAAGAATCTCATGATCTTTTGTTAATTTTAAAATCTTGAATCGTTACAGATTTTATCTTGTTTAAGCAAACATGGCATGGGTGTCGTATCTAATACATACATGATTAATCAATATTAAGCATGCATCTCAATTATATCTACGCATACATACCAATACATGCAATCATATACATATATGTAATGTGCGTAAATTAAACATGTTTGGTTATGGCCCCATCCTATATGATATTTCCAAGCTAATGGAAATATCAAGGTCAGTCTATGGTGGTTTTAAAAATACTATCTATTACATGTCTTCTTTCTTCATTGCTCCATCATCCCCTTTTGGATTGCCTCCTTGCTTGCAAGTCTTCATTGATAATTACATTGAATAATAAAAATAAAACTATTCTAATGAAATTACAAGAAGAACTCGAGTTACATTCGAGATAATTAAATTACAATGAATAAACGACATGTAAGTCGTATTTAGAAACCAAAACCATAAATCAAAACCACTATCCTATTGGTCTTTAGGCCATAACCATCCACCATGATATCATATAACACATATAATATATCTCATATTATATAATCATATCATATAATCATATATAACAAATTTTGAAATTTCAGAAAATTAAAAACAGATTTCTGAAGATAATAAATCGCTATTTCGAGGCCCTTAACGACGTCAAACGCCTTACAGACCCGTCGGTGATAGTTGAACTATCAGTTTTGTTCATTGGCCCGATTCCAGTCAGAAAACACATATCGTTTACGAAAATCGGATACAGCAGTCAGATTTCTCCAAATCTGACGGTGTTTCAGAAATCGTATCATATACAATTCTTATAACAAAAACAAGCATATATCATATATACATATACAGAGATACATACAATCATCATATGATTATACATTACATGAATATCATATATTCATAATATATACATACATATACTCAAAATTTTAAAAAATCAAATAATTTTCAGAAAATCATAAATCACCGTTTTGGAGGCTGTAACGACATCTAATGGCTTACAGACGCAGAGCTGACTATGTCAGTATTGCTCAGTGACCCGATTCCAGTCAGAAAACACATATCGTTTGCGAAAATCGGACAACGGACACAGATTTCAGAAAATCAACGGCAGCCGTTTCAGAATTCGTATCGAATACGATTCCCATAATAAGAACAAACATGTATCATATACATACATCAACACACATAATCATCACATGATTATACATCATATCAATATCATATATTCATAATATATATAAACATATACATATTATATCAATATAAAATCATGATAGATCGCATACATGCTTATATATCAAAAACTGTTAAGCACATAACCGAATTAAAACGTTTCGCAAGTAGCTCTGATGCCATTGAAGGGTTTCGTGACACAAACGCAGCGGAATAAACGTGAAAAATAAATCAAAATAGCGAAACCCTCCGCAGGATCCATGCGAAAACAAAAGATTTAATTCGGAGATAAAGAATAAATACCTTTAGAAGCTTTAACAGTTCATTAATGGAAGATTAATGGAGGTCCAAAGCTTGTTTAATCACCACGTATCCCGCTCTCGCGATCTACGCTCTACGGTATCCACACGAACACTTTTCATGAAGGATTGATGTGTACTAGCACCCGAAAACTTCTTCTCTCTCTATCTTCCTCCTCTCTCAGAGCGGCTAGGGTTTTTGTAAAATCTCTTTTTTTTTTTAAATCAGCCCATAAAGAGATTATATAGAGAGAATAATAAGTTTTCTAATTATAATCCAATTATAATTAATACTAATCCAAAATTCTAAATTATTTAATTAAGTCTCACTTAATTAATTAATTATTAATTTTGGAATTAGTTTAAGTAATTCATTTATTCTATTTATATAATTAATTAAGTCATACTTAATTAATATCATAAATAAAATAAATTACTTATTTAATTTAAATTCATAATTTAAATTATTTCTCCTTCAAGCGTTCTTTGTGTGTGACCCTGTAGGTTATTATTACGTTGGCAACAATTTTAATATCTAATTAAAATTGTAAACAATGAGCGGCATCTAGTAATACATCATTGCTACCCAAGTAATAATAATAAATCGGTGATTCGATTAAGCCTTTCGTGAATAATGTTCCATGTAATATAATCCCTTTAATCTTGATATTATAGATTAAACTCAAGGCATGTCTCGTGTCATCCTCTTCATAATTTAATCTTTATTTTCTTGATCGATGAGTAGACTATTAAAATCAAATCAACATTTGAGCACGGCCGTGCATTTCATAGTCTCACTCAAACAAGAGGCCAATAATATCACTCCTAAAATTAGGAGGATTAAATCCCATCTAGATCATTCATATTTCTCATACAATTCATAATATACCCAATGTCCACTTTTATCATCACCCGGTCAAAGGTAACTTTTAATGTAATCAAAGTATATTAATTCTCGTATAGAAATATAATGATTTCAGGTCTAAGGATCATTACACCATTATCACAGTGAGAATTACTTATGACACTTACTTAACATGTAGAATCTCACGGCGGGTCATTCCAGTGCCATGCATTGATACATGCACTTATGTTCTTGACTTTAGTATCCCCATACCTATGACCAATGAGATGTGGTCATCTGTCAAGAAACATACTAGTCTTTGTGCATTATTATTGTCCTTAAATAATAATACTCGACTAGGGAATTTTAGGAATAAGATACTATTCATATAATCTCATTTTTAAGTCACATACTTAAAGATATATAATACGTATCAAAATTCCAAGGACATTTATTATGCTTTCAATTTATTACGCAGTAAATAAAACATAATAAATAAATAATAATCAATAAAACATAATCCTTAATAATAAATATTTTCCTTAAAATATAAAAAATATTGTCTCTAGAGCACAATTACTAACAGGATAAAGGTAAAGCACCAATGCAAGAAGTTAGTAGTGTAACTCACACAATACGTGCACCGGTCAATTACACAGGACCAAATTTACATGGAATGTGTAAAATACCCGTGGTGAAGCAATTCAGGGCAAGTGTAGGTGGAGTCGAGGTGCCAACAACTATATTCTTGAAGAATGGACATTTTGTCTTCACACAAAGCGCCATACAAATTGCTAGACAGAAAGATTTGAAGCAAAGGCAAGAAGAGTTCAATAAGAACATAGAAGGTGGTAAGAATGTCGAGGAGGACAATTAATAATTGTGTACTACTTATGTCATGTGATACTTAGGCCTAATTTTGTTAATGTTTTTGCTACATTATTATGTAATATATAGGCCAATATAACTATGTTACATGACTAAACTATGGGACAATATTTTACCAAATTATATAATATTTTGT
Organism: Oenanthe sinensis; assembly: GCA_028671895.1. Classification (NCBI taxonomy): domain Eukaryota; kingdom Viridiplantae; phylum Streptophyta; class Magnoliopsida; order Apiales; family Apiaceae; genus Oenanthe; species Oenanthe sinensis. The sequence continues at coordinate 25,744,452 of CM053799.1, read as the reverse complement.
ACCATTGATCTTGGCCATGCTATAGGTCATGGTCATGATCAGGGACAAGTTTTTCACCTTTATAACTTGTGCTTTTAATTAAGATATGGTTAAAACCATCGTTTATTACTCTATTTAACACATTATTCTCCTTCACATTTTAAAATAAATATGTTTTATTGTAATAATTTTATTGTCTACTGGATGGCTTTGAAATCATTTCCAAATTTGAAAAATAATTATAATGTATGCTTAACATAACAACCAAGGTGGAAATATCATTCATTCATGGCAAATTGCCTTCTTTACAAGAACATCAACGACATATAGAACTAGAATGCTCTATTAGCTATATTTAGAAGCATTTAATAATCATCATACATATACATTTGACACACAAAATTATGAATGCCACCGTCACAACGAAAAGTAAAATACGATAGTTTCTCTCCTTCAACTCCATTCTATGTATTTCAATTTCAAGTTTTTCAATCTTTCTCAACAAACCGGGTACAATGTTCCTCGATCTACCCACCACAGGCCCATCTTGCCACAAATGGTAATTGCATCCTTCACCACTACCTTTCTGCACAATAACGACTTAAAGATTAAAAATATTTATATCTACAAGATGCTCATCAAATTAAATAAGAAAGTAAGAGCTTATACCGAATATAGACTACAGCCCCAAAATCTTTTACCAGGATTTTGGTCTGTCCAACTAGTTCTGAGCTCGGGAGTTTCACCACAAGCACAAAACTCTGGTGTTGATCGACTACCACAACTATAAGAAGACATAATAGCTAGTTTTGGAAGATAAAAGTTTCGCAAGTTCTAATATATGTATAATATAGAATGTGGGCAGTGGATGTAATATTGAAGATGTAGGCTATGTTTAAGGGTTTACTGTGCAAAACTTTTTAAATTACTTATATAACCTTCTTTCAACGCGCAACACTAGAAGGTGGATGACACACACCTTTGTTTTATTCTTTTGACCGAAAATGTGATCGGACTGTATAAAATTGTTAAAGCTGGTGAGTGAACCGGTCATTTTTATATTTTAATGGTTTATGTGTTCAAACATGTATACTTTAATGATCAAAATGTGATTAAGCCTATTAATATTAGTAATAATTTGCGACTCTATTTATAGTTAGTATTTATTATTTGAATTGTAGCTATATATATCTTTAATATTTTAATATTAAAATTTAAGTTTATATATATGTATTTGTGTGTGTATTATATTTTTTAATAATCACTAATATTCCAGAGAGAGGAATATTTTCACTTAATTTCAACCTAATTTAATTTATATATATATATGTATGTTTGTGTGTGTGTTAATTATTTTAAAAATTATTAGTAGTAAGTTTACTTTTATTACTCATCAAATATTTATTATTTTAAATATTTATGTTCTCGTATTTATACTGCAATATTAGTATTTTGGAGGTTAGAGTTTAATATTATTACTATTATAAAATTATATTATACTTTATTGATTATCATATTTTTAGATATGTATCTAGCCAAAGGGAATACCCTTTGGTTAGATTTTTTTTAAATCTCTAATATATTTATTTTATTTAACTATTTATTATGTTCTATTTAAATTAGTTTCTAATAAAAGTATCTTTTTAATTAGTTTTTACATATTAGTTTAATTTATTTACTGTTCTAACACTAGTTTTTGTTTATTTTTCAGGATCTTGTTGTTGATTCTATATTTGGGACATTTTTGCATGTCCTTTCATCAATGAAACAACTCCATTTTTATGGGTATTGTATTTCAATACAATTCATTCAGGTGAAAGTAAATTATGACAACAACAAAAAAGCTAAGGGTCTGTTTGGTATTGTTGTTATACACAATAACAACAGTTTTTTACTGAAAAGCAGGCAGAAAAATATTTGATAAAATCCAAAAGTCACTGTCTGGAAAAGTACTCTTGGTCTAAAAGCTTGTCTTAGAGAAAGCATGTAACCCCATACTTTTAAAAAAAGCTGCTTTTCAGCTTTTGTAGAAAATAACTACAAGTTTTAACATCAAACCTCCCCAAAAATATTAATTTTTTATATTATATCTCAAAATGTGCATAAATAAAAAAAATACCAAACAATTATCAAATTTTTCTGACAGCACTTTTTTCACTAACACTTTTCTTCACAGCACAGCAGTTTTAAACAACAATCTCAAACGGAGCCTAAATACCAATATTATCCGTGCAAAATTTGAATTTAACGTAAATAATTGACCCAAGTTAACTTAAATGGTGTAAAGTGCGGCGGACTTAGAAATTATGGGAGGTAAAGTGTTGATTTTATAAATTTAAAAAGTACAAATTTTCGAGATCATGGGATTGCACATAAATTAGTCTATATTATTATAATAATATTTATTATTAATTATTAATATATAAATAATAAAACACGTGTGGCCCATGCATATAGAGGGCTTTAGCTTTAAAAAAAGGATTCTGAGGTAATATAGTGCTTGATTGGGATTTTTTTTTTGTCAGAAATAAATACTTATTTCTAAAAATAAGTACGTATATATGTATTTTTTTAAAAAAATAAGTACTTATTTATTTTTAAAAAATCCAACTTTATTTAAAAATTTTATAACAAATACTTATCTTTAAAAAAAATGTAAATATAAATTTTTTATTTTGAAACAAATTACTCAGAACATCTCCAATACAACACTAAAACACTAAAATATGTCATTTTGACACTATTTTTTCTTTTTTTTGACAAAATGCAAATTTATTACTCCAATAACTCATTCGAAATACAAGACTTAACATTGATTGGAACAGACCTCCAATCAAACACATGATTAGGGTACATATGAGACACATGAGCAAGTTCATGTGCCGACATATTCGCAGACCGCTTAATAAAATACAACCTTACATTGTTAAATTCACGGACTAAACTTCTACACTGCTCAATCACCTTATCAAGTCTGGAACGCATAGGAGTGACACTTCTTGTTAGACAGTATGAGTGTTGCAGAAGGAGGGGGTTGAATGCAACTTGATAATTTATCACTTTTTGCTAACAACAAAACAAAAGAGATAATACCAAGTAATAATGCAAACAACAAACAGCAGATTGAAACACAAGGTGATATACTTCAAAAATTAATTTTATTAATTTTTGTTGCTACAACTGTCTGGAAGATATTTCCAGCTTCAAATAGAAACAATAACAAAAGAATGCTAAGGTTTTCTATGCTTGAGAAAAGTTAAGCTCGGTTGCATAAGAGAAAGTGTTTGTGAGATATGTGTTTTTATATTGAAACACACACCTCACTTACAAGTTTGTTTTCCCTTGTTTCCTGGACAATACTTGAAATAGAAACTACACTTTTTCTTCTCAAGTCTGTCTTCATTCCATATGTAGATAAAGTTGCTCTGAGAGGATTTGACATTCTTGACTCCACGAGCATGCTTCACCTTTATGCTTACTTTATCTCAAGTTGCAGTAGTAGTCTTGACAGACTAGCACTACTAGAAAAACTGGATTAGACATCAGTTAGATGTCTGTAGAAATTTAAACCGATGACTTCGTGGGCGATGTTAAAGCTCCTGCTTTTTAACATCAGTTTATAACCGATGTGTAAGATTACATACCACATCGTTTTCTTATAACAAACTGATGTCTATAATTGTCATTAACATCAGTTTCTTATTTACAAACTGATGTAATAGTTCTAGATTAACATCAGTTTCTTATTTTTAAAATGATGTAATAGCTTTATGTTAACATCAGTTTCCTATTTTCAAACTGATGTCATAACTTTAGGTTAACATCAGTTTCTTAGTTTCAAAATGATGTAATAGCTTTAAGTTAACATCAGTTTCCTATTTTCAAACTGATGTCATAACTTTGTCTGGACATCAGTTTCCTGTATAAAATGATGTCTGATTACCTGTTTAACCATTCACATACAACATGCACGCCAAAAAAAATTACCAAACCAATAAGAAACTACCAAATTTAATTACTCTAACATACCAATTCTACATCCATCCAATCTAACTATAGATCCATCCATCCAATCCAACTACACAAACATACATATAATCCAAACATCAAGTACTAATACATCAAGTACTGAATGGTTATGGACATTGATCCCAGGCCATGGATTTCCATCATGCATTGTCCATCCCTTAAACGATCCTCTCTGCGTGAATGTACAGTCAACGAAGCTACAATTCCAACACTCCATGTACATAGCTGCATAGGAGATAAAGTTATGATCTGAAAGTGAGAAAAAATAAATTTAATTTCTAATAGAAATAACTTGAAATAGAATAAAGATTTCAACTATGTAATTTAGCGAGTATACTTTTCACAATCAAAACTATAATATTTCATTGTGTTCTCATACTTGTTAACATAATATTTTTCTTATTTAAATTTATTAACTTTGTGAAGGTATTAGAAACTGAATCAGCACGATAAAGCATTTTAAGGGGAAAGCCCAACTTGTTGATTTATAGATGACTAATGATTCCATAGGTGTACACAAGAGTCGCTACATGAAGTTTAACGACCAAGCTAACCTATCTGTTTAAAACTCAGAGTGCTATATGAATGGAATGTATACATCATTAATTCCATGCACTAGCATTGTTTGACATAAAATATTGAGGATCTCTTCAATTAGCTACAAAGTTGGGAGTGTAAAGAAAACTAAGCATAAAAATATCTAGGCTTTGGAATAAGGACTATGTAGTAAATATGAGATAGAGAAAAACAGAGCACTTTACAATTAAATAATCACACAAATTTCAGAGAGTATGTTTATACCTGAATATTATAAAATGTTTGCTCTAGTCTTGATTCTAATACCCTTTCAGTAGGTAATTTTAATTGACTAGACACTTTGAATGCATCAACAGAATCAATCTCCACACATTCGCCCAACTCCAGTAGCAGTTGTTCGAGAGGCCTAAGGCAAACAACTATAACAGCTATATAGAGACAAATCATGAATGTAATTTCATAGGAACTTACAACACAAAAATTTATTTCTTTAAGCTTATATATTCATTTGATCAAATTTTAGAATATACAAGTTCAAACATGATCTGAAACTCGAAAACATAGTCAAACATATAAATGAACTAATCATATAGATACCTTCGTAAAGTTAAGTATCTATCAGTAGATAAGATAGATGTTCTGATGGAAATGGAAGCTATTTTGGAGGAAGGGGATAATATCAAAAACAAAATAGATGCTTATAAAGATATTTACCTATTAAATAGCTTTAAACTTGAAACTACTTTTAATATACTCAGCACTAACATTCTCCAAGTCTTTCCTTGCATCAAATTTCAGGTCTGAACTAACAGAAATCCACCTATATAAACTAGTGTCTCAATCTGCAAGCACGACAAAGCTTTGACCTTTCTAGATAATCCCTGATTCGACTAAACATATATTAACTGATATATTGAAGTTAATTGAAAACCATATATTAATCGATAATCAAAAATGAAACACTAAACACGAAACAAGTGCAGTACAGGTTAATAGAGTATAAAATCAATTACTCCTTGGAGCTGTTATTCACCGGGACCGTCATTTGTTTCGAGCTTTAATTTCCAGTTGAACAAGTTCGAGATACGGCCAAGTGCTTCGAGATACGGGCTTGCCTAGCGTTCGAGATACCTCCCGATGCTTCCAGATTCGAGCTTGCTTTGCTGATTGAGATGTTAATTGCTTTGCTGATTCGTCGTTAGTTATTTAGAAAGGGGGAGTTTTTCTAGGGTTCTGCAGAGAAGGGGAGGGGCGCGGGTGGTTGGGTGTGTTTGAGTTTGTGATATATTTTTATTATTTTTAATTTTAGTTATAAGTTTTTAGTTTTTAATTTTTAATTTTTCAGTTTTGAGTTGTGGGAAATTGTGGTTAAGGGCTGATATTTTTTATAAGAGAGGGAAATATTTGATTGGGGGAGGGAATGATGATTTTTTTTAAGTGGCCTGGGGGAAATATTTGTAAAGGCGGGGGAAAAGGAACTAGAGGGGGAATTGTTTTTTTTTTGAAACACCTTTCACATCGGTTAGTGCAATAACTGATGTTAAAAATATATAAAAGACATCAGTTGTCAAAAAACGATGTAATAAATAGCATTGACATCGGTTTCAATTCTAACCGATGTTAAAGGCGTGATGTCTATTCTCCTTTTTCTAGTAGTGTAGGTTGAGTTGTCAAGATCAATCCATGAAAGACCTTTACCTAGTCTGCTTCTTGAAACAGACTGTCAGCTTCACCAAAAAGGTTACTGTCAACCTTTTCCTTCTCTTTGGTGACAGTAAGTTCGTCTCCGCATATGTTGCTGTCGATCCTGACATTCTTCTGAAACATACTGTCATCTAAAGTTACTGTCAAGGATCCCGCAAAACATACTGTCGACTATCCTCATAAACATGTTGTCGAACATCCTGATAAACATGCTGTCGAACATAGTTGCTGTCAATTCTTCCGCCAAACATACTGTCAACTATCCCCGCCAAGGCTACTGTCAGAAAACTTGTTGTCCTTGATTCTTCAATCTCCGCCAAGTTTACTATCAAGGAATAGTTGCTGTCGTCTGTTCCAAAAGTTACTGTCACTTGAACATGCTGTCGTAGGCTTCAATTTGCAGAAAGTTACTGTCAATAGTTTGATCCATGCTGTGCATGAACACTGTGTGAACTTCTACTTCATAGATCATTTTATTTCATTTGTACATGACAGTAACTATTTAAACATGTTGTCACCTACTTGGCTTAATTGCATACTGTTACAAGTGACAATTAAACATACTGTCAATATGTATATGACAGTATGTTTTACTTAGTTAACTTCTAATTAATCTAGGTAATTATTAGTTGATTACATTGATAGTTCCACAATCCCTAACAATCTCCCCCAATTTGTTTTTATGATAAATAAAGACAAATTTAAGGAAAACTGCAGATGCTAACTCAACTAATAAAAGTAGAAGTGTTTGTACAGAAAATAAACAAAATTACAAGTACAATCCTATCTCAAGTATGCTCCTCTAGACTGAGCAAATCTTCAATTTCGTCTTGAGCTTCATAATCACTTCTTTTCTGCTATCATCCTCCCATACAACCCTTCAAGAGCTTTCAGTTCCCTCTTTTCTTCATATGTCTTCGCATGATCAGAAATGTTTTCCCAGTTGCACAAGTAGAAGGGGGGGTTGAATACTTGTGTTCCTTTTCTGCCTGATTAAAACCAACTTAATATATGAATTAAGAACAAAGATTAAACACAAAGATATGAATAAGTACTGTTTGTATTATTGATGATTGAATACAAAATCTCTCCTAGGATGTACACAAATCCTAGCAGCTTCTTCTGTGTTTATCACAGCAACTCTCTCTATCTCTATGCTCTCACAAATTATCACTCAAACAATTGTGCTTCTCGACTTCGACACCGACAGAGACCAACACATCCAAGACCTCATTACAATTAGGTTACATAGAGTTTATATAGAGAGCTACCTATCAACTAATAACAGAAAGTAAATTACAATAGGAATAGAATTCCTAATTATTAGTTGACAGCTTCCTTCTTTATTTCTCTTTCCTTCTCATAGCGTATCTGCAATATATTTGTTTTGATCTTCAAAGACTTTCCATTCCTGTGATCATCTTTCCAAATATAACTTCAGCTGTATAGACTCTGATCACCTTGTAAACTCTGGCTTCACTAAACTCTGAAGATAAACATTCCTGACAGTAACTTTCCTGACAGTAACTTTGCATGACAGTAACTTTGCATTGTCTGACAGTAACTCTTGCGCTTATGCATGACAGTAGCTTTGCATGCATGACAGTAACTTTGCAGACTATCGATTGATATATATCTGTTGATGACTTCTCGATTGATATATATCCGTTGATGAGGAAATATCAATTGATGAGGAAATATCCATTGATGAAGAATTATCAGTTGATGAGCAAATATCAATTGATGAGGATATCCGTTGATGAAGAATTATCAGTTGATGAGCAAATATCAATTGATGAGGATATCCGTTGATGAGGAAATATCCGTTGATGAGGAAATATCCGTTGATGAAGAATTATCAGTTGATGAGCAAATATCAATTGATGAGGATATCCGTTGATGAAGAAATATCCGTTGATGAAGAATTATCAGTTGATGAACAAATATCAATTGATGAGGATATCCGTTGATGAGGAAATATCCGTTGATGAAGAATTATCAGTTGATGAGCAAATATCCATTAATGGCTCATCGATTGATGACTTATCGATCGATGACTTATTGCAGACAGACTATGCTAAATCCTGTTCTAGTATTTTGTACATCATCAAATGAAAATATTCCTAACAATCTCCCCCTATTTATGCTTTATAAACAATGAAGCATAAATCAAGATTTGATGATGTCAAAACTAAAGAGTGAAACAATTAATCTAGAACAGTATTACAGAATCATAAGGCAAAAAGAAAAAAGAATTATTTCTTATCACCATATCTGTCAAGGATAGATATCACCATCTCTGTCAACCTTTTAACTCCTTGCATATAAGGACTATTTCTCCTGGAAAAATCACTCACCTTTCTTCTCCCATTTTCTTGATCTCCCCCTATTTATGCATATCTTTTTTCTCCCCTTTTCTTCCCCCCTTTTTTGACATCATCACCACCTGTGACAGCCAAAAGAATCTGTGGAAAAGCTACATCTTTGGATAATTGAAGGAAAGGAATTCTGTCATATAGAAATGAATTTGTCATCCATCCCCTGCTCCAACTCATTGGACCAACTCTGTGGAAATTCTTGATCCCAATAAGTAAAGCTAGGTTCAGGATACCCTAATCTCTCATTCTCACAGTGGGGTTGGGCACCCACTCTCTCATTTTCACTCAGGCTCTCTACAGCCTTATCTACCTCTCCTTTTGCCTGGACCAGTGCCAGCCTCTCAATTTTTTTTTCACTCAATATGGAGGGTGCACTCAAAAGTCCTACAGAAGAGGGGTGAAGAGAAGAATAAATTGCTTCAATACCTGAACCATCTTGATGGAGGGGAACCCCTTCAAAAATCTGAAGGCTAGGGGTTTCCATCAAGAGGTGAGCAGCAACAGATTCTGAACCCATACTAGCATCTTCTTTCTTTTCAGAGTCTGTTGGCTCCAGTATTCCAGTCTCAGGGTCTACTCTGGACTCTGACTGCTTCAGTTTGACTTCATTAGAAGCCAGAGTCTAAGTGTCACCATCTTGGACTGTTGTTGCTTGAGACTCCCCCTCAAGGTGGATAGACTCTGAAAGAATAGATTGTGAGATGTCTTCATGAGCATCTATCAGAGTCTGTCCTCCCATATCACTGGGGTTCCCAACAGCATAGTTTAGAGTTGTCAAGGAGGGCCTAACAACATACTCCCCTGCCCCACTTTCACCCATCCTCTGACTAGGTGGTTCTTGTGTGGGTGAGGCAGACTGAGCATCTTTCTCACTAGTCACCACTGGTGCACTAGTCCCATCCTCCAACTTCCTTGCATCACCTACTACTTCCTGTGGTTCTACCATGGTTAATGCATCCAAGTGTTCATTTAGAAATGTCCTTGCATGGATGGCATTGTCTACATTGTGAACAAGAAAATCAACCACCCTCCCTGGAAGAGGCGGAATAGTAGAAATCCAATCAGTAGCTGTCCTGTAGGTAATTCCTGTATCCCAAATTGCTTCATAGTCAAAAACTGGTTGCTCAATCTCAGTATCCAACTCAGCAACAGACTCTGATTTCCTCCTCATGTGCACCTTAAGCCTGTTAGGCTTCTTTGAAATTTGTTGTTCAGAGTCTGGCACACCAAGTGTTTTGAGAACTTTATTTGTTCTGCCTTCTATGAACCCAGCTGCTTTAACTTGTAATGAAGAGTTGAAGAGGTATTTGTAGAGATTTCTGACCACAACTTGTGTAGACATTTGAAGTTTCATCTCCATTTTCTTCCTTAGGGCTTCATAGGTTGTGAGAAGATTCAAGACTTGATAATTTGCTGTTAAGCATATCAATTGATATTCTTCTTCGATTTATCTTGATATCCATCCATTGATGATAGTTGTTGATTTATCGATTGATAGATGTTATCAATCGATATATATCAATCGATGGTGCTTCATAACAGTACCTCATCACTTGGAGTAATGATTTCATCAAAAAGACTTGAGGCTGCTTCCAATGGTATTTCTTCCTAAAATGTGTCATGATCAGAGTCTAAAGGCAGGCTAGACTCTGACTCAACATTAGACTCTGGTTCAGGTGTTTTCTTGCTTTCAGAGTCTAGCTCTACAGGAGCCTTGAGAGCTGCTGTTTCCTGCAAAACAGGATTAGTAATAGTAATAGGCTTGTGTGTGTGTGTGCAGAATAAGCCTTCATCAACCTCTTGTATTGTTTAGCAAAAGATTTCTCAAGAGACTCAAATTGAGGTTCCTGAGGTGCTTCCCTAGGTTTTTCAGAGTATGTAGACTTTTGAGAGTCTACAACTGTGGCTTGAAAGTTAGATTCAGGTGCATCATGACTTTCCTTTTACAAAGAAAGTCCTTCAATAACCTGTCTCTCTAGAGGGTTGAGCTCCTCATCACTTTGCTCATCTACAAGCCTAGTTTGTACCAATCTCCTTCTTTTTGCAACTGGTGCCTTTTGAGAGACACCAGAGGTTGCTTTTCTAGATATTGGTTTCTTAGATTGTTTAGTGAAAGGGGATTTGGCTACTTGGGTAGGTGCAGGGGGATTCTCCAATACTTGTTCCTGCACCATTTCACCTTTAAAAAAATGAAGCATTGTAGATAGAAGGTTTGTAGGTGGAGAGTTTTACCTGTATTGCCTGTGGATATGTCATGGAAGGTAGACTCTTCTTCTTGTCATCAATTCTCTTAATGTTAGAGAATATTCTTCTTTGTTGTTTGTATGCCTGCACATAGCAATCATCAGAGTTTGCAAACTCATCAGAGTTTAGGAACTCATCAGAGTTTAGAAGTTAGACTTTGTCAAGATAAAGTACTTCAAGAATTTTGCATTAACAAATTATAGTTTGACACATCAGGAACTATAATTAAAGTACATACCTTGCTTCTTGTAATCACTGATTACTTACATGTTTAACATACCTAGTTCACCTACCAGTCTCAGAAAGGTAGACTCATCAAGTGGTTTTGTCAAAATGCCTGCAATCTGTCTGTCAGTTGGAACATAGTGAAGTGTCACAGTACCATTTTCAACATGTTCTCTAATAAAGTGATACCTGACATCAATGTGCTTTGTTCTGGAATGTTGGACTGGATTCTCTGCAATTTTAATAGCACTAGTATTATCACAATACATAGGAATATTTGAGAATGTTAGTCCATAATCTAGTAACTGATTTCTCATCCACAGAATTTGAGCACAGCAACTTCCAGCTGCAATGTATTCAGCCTCAGCTGTTGAGGTTGATACAGTCTGTTGTTTCTTGCTAAACCAAGAAATTAACCTGTTGCCAAGAAATTGACATTGTCCTGTTGTGCTTTTCCTGTCTACTTTGCATCCTGCATAGTCAGAATCTGAATAACCAATTAGTGAAAAATCTGACTCTCTAGGATACCAAAGTCTAAGAGTTTGAGCCCCCTTGAGATATCTAAAAATTCTTTTCACAGCTATTAAATGTGATTCTCTAGGGTCTGCTTGAAATCTAGCACACAGACAAGTTGCAAACATTATATCTGGTCTACTAATAGTTAAATATAGCAATGAGCCAATCATACCTCTGTAGCTAGTGTTGTTAACTTTCTTACCCTTTGGGTCAGAGTCTAGCTTAGTGGTTGTTGACATGGGAGTTTTAGCAGTTGCAGAGTCTTGCATATCAAACTTCTTCAATAGTTCTTTCACATACTTTGATTGATTGATGAAAATTCCATCCTCATTTTGCTTGACTTGTAGACCCAAAAAGAAGTTCAATTCTCCCATCATGCTCATTTCATATTTTGACTGCATTAATTTGCTAAACTTTTCACAGAGTTTGTCATTAGTAGAACCAAATATAATATCATCAACATAAATTTGGACAAGCAAAATATCACCTTTATATTTTCTAATAAAGAGAGTTTTGTCGATGGTACCTCTTATGAATCCATTTTCAAGAAGAAATTTTGAAAGAGTTTCATACCATGCTCTTGGTGCTTGCTTCAATCCATATAGTGCCTTGTCTAATCTGTAAACATGATCGGGAAACTTTGGATCAACAAATCCTGGTGGTTGCTCCACATAGACTTCTTCTTCCAATTCTCCATTTAAGAAGGCACTTTTCACATCCATCTGATACACCTTGAATTTTGAATGTGCTGCAAAGGCAAGAAACATTCTGATAGCTTCCAATCTTGCTACTGGTGCAAAAGTTTCATCATAGTCAATTCCTTCCTCCTGAGAGTATCCTTTTGCAACTAGCCTTGCTTTGTTTCTTACTACAGTGCCATTCTCATCAAGTTTGTTTCTGTATACCCATTTTGCACCAACAACTGATCTATCTTTAAGTCTTGGTACAAGTTCCCATACTTTGTTTCTCTCAAATTCATTCAATTCTTCTTGCATTGCAATAATCCAATCAGGGTCTTGCAAGGCTTCCTCAATTTTCTTAGGTTCATTCTTTGAGAGAAAACAGCTATAAAGACATTCATTTTGAGTGGCCGCTCTAGTTTGTACACCACTCTCAGGGTCACCAATTATTAAATCAGGAGTGTGATCCCTTGTCCATTTTCTAGCTGGTGGAAGATTGGTTCTTGAACTTGAAGCTCCCCCTAAATCATTGGCATCTTCTGTATTTGAGTGAAATTCAAATGAAGAGGCTCCCCCTAAATTGCTTGACTCTGACAGGGATTCAGAGTTGCCTGATCTAGACCCTGATGAGTTAGACACTGAAGAACTTGATTCTGTCTGTCTAGACTATGTCTAGGTAGACCCTGACTTGTTAGACTCTGAATTATTTGGAGTTGAATTTTTTGGCTCCCCCTCAGAGTGTACAGGTTCCTGTGTTGTTTCAGGAGTTATTTGAGGGTCTTCATCCTCATCATTTTCAGCTAACTCATAACCTTTGAGATTTTCAAATTCCAGTGTAGTAGACTCTGACTCATCCTGCAATCCTGTAAACTTTTTATCATCAAATGCAACATGAATAGATTCCATAACAATTCTGGTTCTGAGATTAAACACTCTGAATGCCTTTGTGTTTGATGCATCTCCAAGAAAAATTGATTCATCAGCCTTGGCTTCAAATTTGCTTAAATTTTCAGGATGTACTTTCAGTACAAAGCACTTGCATCCAAATATGTGAAAGTGTTTCACACTTGGCTTCTTGTCCTTTACCATCTCATAGGGAGTCTTTCTATGCATATTTATTAGAGTGCAGTTTTGAGTGAAACATGCTGTGTTGACTGCTTCAGCCCAAAAATATACTGGTAGCTTGGACTCTGCCAACATTGTCCTGGCAGCTTCTATGAGTGTTCTATTCTTCCTCTCCACAACTCCATTTTGTTGAGGAGTTCCTGGTGCAGAAAATTGTTGAGTAATTCCCTTTGATGCACAGTAAACCTCCATGATTGAATTCTTGAATTCAGTTCCATTGTCACTCCTTAGAACTCTAACTGTTTTCTTTGATTTTGTTTCCAGAAAAGTGATATGGTCCATTATGTGTTGTGGAGCTTCATCCTTTGAATGTAGAAAGAAGACCCATGTGAATCTTGTAAAATCATCTACAATAACAAGAGCATATTTCTTTTTGTTAATTGACATCACATTTACTGGACCAAATAAATCAAGATGCAATAAATAAAAGGGTTCAGAAATGGTGTTAATTGTTTTGCTCTTGAAGGATGATTTCCTTTGCTTTCCAAGTTGACATGCTTCACAAAGTCCATCTTGCACAAAATCAATCTGTGGTAATCCTCTCACAAGATTCTGTTTAACCAACTTGTTGAGTGTTTTGAAGTTGATGTGAGACAGTTTCTTATGCCATTTCCAGCTTTCTTCTGTTGAGACCTTGCTATAGAGACATGTGACTTTACTGTGTATGCAATCCTCCAAGCTGGCTTCATAAATGTTACCATGTCTGTTTCCTTTGAAAACCAAAATGCATGTTTCTTTGTGAGTCACAAGACACTCCTTTTTGTCAAAGCCAGTATGGTAACCTTTATCTCCAAGTTGACTTATGCTTATTAAATTGTGTTTCAAGCCATCAACTAGAGCTACTTCTTCAATGTTGACATTCTCAAGTACAATTTTGCCATATCCCAGTGTTTGTCCTTTGTTGCCATCTCCAAAAGATACTTCTGGGCCAGCCATCTCCACAAAGTCTGTAAGTAGGGATTTCTTTCCAGTCATGTGTCCTGAGCATCCACTGTCCAGGATTAGGGTTGCTTTCTTTACCCTGGTTCCCTGCATACATAAGACAATTAGTTAGATGTTTTGGGGACCCAAACAGTTTTGGGTCCTTTCTTACTAACTTTAGGTGAAACAGGTTTAGCAACTTTTTCTTTGAATTTACCTGCTTCTTTTGTTGCCTTAGACTCTGGTGGAGTCTTAATAGTGTCATACCAACTCTTATCAATAAAAGATTTTAGCTCATAAAAATTGTAATACAAATCATGATAGTCCCTACACATATAAATAGAGTGAAATATGCTACCACAGTGACAACAAGGCTTCTATGGAATGTAGTGACTTTTCAGAGTCTAGGAAGGACTAGACTCTGATTTCTTCTCAATTTTTGTTTTACAGTTTAGAGCTAAATGGTTGTGGTTGCCACATCTATAACACTTCTTTCTAGGAGCATTAGAATCCTTTTGATAATTATTAGCCTTGTTAATGCCTTCCTTACCATTCCTATTTCCCCTAGTCTTTGTAAACTTTGATAAGTTCTCTAGCCTTTCCTTTAACTTAGACTTAGACATGTACCCAATGTTAATGTTTTTCTTAGACTTATTTGCTCCTGTTTCATCTTTCTTTTTGTCAACAACAGGGGTACTATTGACAGATGAGTTTGTGATTTCACTCTTTTCTTTAGGGATCACAAACTTAACAGGAACAAATGTACTTTTGTCTTTAGTCTTATTAACTTGACTAGCTTCTTTTAAGTCATCATTCTCAACAGTAGGTCTTTTGCCTTGACTCTTGTCATAGCCTAGACTAGCAGTTTGACATACATTTTGATTATTGAGAATTTCCTGAACTTTTCTACCAGAGTCTGTCCAGACTTTAAACTTAAGTCTTTCTTCCTCTAGTTCTTTCTTAACATAGTCATAGGCTTTCAAGATCTCAGTGTAGTTATGACTATATTTCTCAGAATCCTTTTTAAATTGTTCCATTAATATTAACTCAGACTCTAGATGGTTATTTCTGTTTGTCAAAGTTAAGTTTTCTTCTCTTAACCTTTCACTTTCACTAGTGAGAGATCTGTAGTTTGCCATTATTTTATTAACCTCACTTTGCACAGTTTCTATACCATCAGAGTCTAAATTAAGTAAAGATTCAGGAGTAAAGACTGATACCTAAGTTTTAGGAGATGAGGTTTCTTTGGGAGATTTTGATTTTATTGGGGAGGATGCCATCAATGCTAAATTTTCATAATCAATTTCATCCTCTGAACTTGAATCTGCCCAATCCTTTCCTGTTGATAGAAGTGCTTTCCCTTTTCCTTGACTTTTTAACTTTCTGCATTCACTAGCAAAGTGCCCCAATATTTCATAGTTGAAACATTTGACCTTTGCTTTGTCAAGTTTGATTATAGTGTTCTTGCTCTTCTCAACTTTCTCATCTTCCTTCTTGAATGATGGCCTCTTGCTAAATTTACCAGTTCTTTTTTCAAATTTCATTCTTTTGAAATTCTTAGCAAACATAGCCATCATTTGACTTAGATCAATCTCTTCATCAGAATCAAAGTTTGTGTCAGTAGACTCTGACTCCTTAACAGCTTTACCCTTCTTCCTTGAATCCTTGATTCTAGCGTCTTTGGGTTGTTCCTGTTGTTCTTTATCAGACTCCATTAAGAGTGCCACAGATTTTGTCTTCTCAGATTTCTTATTCTTCCTCTGTTGCATCTCTAAATCATATGTCTTAAGTCTTCCATACAATTCTTCTAGAGTTATGTCATCCAAATCTCTAGCTTCCCTTATGGCTGTAGTCTTATTATCCCACTCTTCAGGAAGTGCTCTCAGAAACTTGGTGTTTGTATCTTCAGAATCATAAACCTTACCAAGCATAGCCATCTCATTCAAGAGTTTTGTAAACCTATCATACATCTCAGTGATAGATTCTCCAGATTTTGCTTCAAAATACTCATACTTTTGAATTACAAAGACCTAGCATTCTTCTTGACATCTTTAGTTCCATGACAGTGCACTTCAAGTTTTGTCCACATCTCCTTAGCAGTTGTGCATGATATAACACAATTTGTAATAACAGAATCCAAACTGTTAAAGAGAATGTTTTTGACTTTTGCCTCCTTAAGGACATTCTCCTTGTCCTCTTTTGTCCATTCAGCCTTTGGTCTTTCAATGAAGTGTTCTTCAGTTACTTTACCTTCTTCATTGATTTGAGGCACAAGCTTTAAGGGCACATAGGGTCCTTCATGAATCCTCTCAAGATAGTCAGGGTCTGTTGCTTCCAGATGATGCAGCATCTTAACCTTCCATTGGGTGAATTCGTTTCTCTTAAGCATAGGAATCTTAGAATTGCCATCTTTGTTTCCAGACATCTTTGATCGATTTTAAACTTTAGGTTGTGATACCAATTGTTTTCCTAGTTGCACAAGTAGAAGGGGGGGTTGAATACTTGTGTTCCTTTTCTGCCTGATTAAAACCAACTTAATATATGAATTAAGAACAAAGATTAAACACAAAGATATGAATAAGTACTGTTTGTATTATTTATGATTGAATACAAAATCTCTCCTAGGATATACACAAATCCTAGCAGTTTCTTCTTTGTTTATCACAGCAACTCTCTCTATCTCTATGCTCTCACAAATTATCACTCAAACAATTGTGCTTCTCGACTTCGACACCGACAGAGACCAACACATCCAAGACCTCTTTACAATTAGGTTACATAGAGTTTATATAGAGAGCTACCTATCAACTAATAACAGAAAGTAAATTACAATAGGAATAGAATTCCTAATTATTAGTTGATAGCTTCCTTCTTTATTTCTCTTTCCTTCTCATAGCGTATCTGCAATATATTTGTTTTGATCTTCAAAGACTTTCCATTCCTGTGATCATCTTTCCAAATATAACTTCAGCTGTATAGACTCTGATCACCTTGTAAACTCTGGCTTCACTAAACTCTGAAGATAAACATTCCTGACAGCAACTTTCCTGATAGTAGCTTTCCATGACAGTAACTTTGCATTGTCTGACAGTAACTCTTGCGCTTATGCATGACAGTAGCTTTGCATGCATGACAGTAACTTTGCAGACTATCGATTGATATATATCTGTTGATGACTTCTCGATTGATATATATCCGTTGATGAGGAAATATCAATTGATGAGGAAATATCCATTGATGAAGAATTATCAGTTGATGAGCAAATATCAATTGATGAGGATATCCGTTGATGAAGAATTATCAATTGATGAGCAAATATCAATTGATGAGGATATCCGTTGATGAGGAAATATTTGTTGATGAGGAAATATCCGTTGATGAAGAATTATCAGTTGATGAGCAAATATCAATTGATGAGGATATCCGTTGATGAAGAATTATCAGTTGATGAGCAAATATCAATTGATGAGGATATCCGTTGATGAGAAAATATCCGTTGATGAGGAAATATCCGTTGATGAAGAATTATCAGTTGATGAGCAAATATCCATTGATGGCTCATCGATTGATGACTTATCGATCGATGACTTATTGCAGACAGACTATGCTAAATCTTGTTCTAGTATTTTGTACATCATCAAATGAAAATATTCCTAACAAGAAACACAATCTAAGACTAGTTTCACCATTCTGTAGGGAAGATCCTTCAAATCCTTGTAGGTGTAGTAGTTCTCAGTTGGCCCTTTGGATATGCATAGAAACTTCATTCCAAACATGTCTTTGACAAATCTTTCTTTTGTAGAAGAGAAGAACTGCTTCACTATGAGTTTGTCAATGGCTTCATCCTCTTCTTCTCTTGACTCAATAATCTTCCAGACATTCTTGCTTAAGTCTCTTTCAGTTTCCAGGAATGAGCCTGTTGCCTGTCTGAAGATTTTCCTCAAGTTTTCATTGTTGAGCACCCTGAAATTAACAGCCTCCACTTCAGTGCTGTCAATAATGATTCTCAGGGCCCCAAAAAGGACTGGAGAAACATAGTTAGGCCTTTTTGAGAATTGATCATTTAACATGGCATGCTTCATGTCAATCTCAGCCTCTTTAATTCTTTTGGTAATCCTCTCCACCTTCTTCTTGGTAGCTTCAACCTCTTCTTCTCTTTTCTTCTTCTTCTCATTCTCCTCTTTCTTCTCAGAGTCACATATCTCAATTGCTCTATTCTTCAGATCAACAATCTCAGGGTTTGTGATTTTGAGCAATTGCTTCATTATGAGTTCAATGATATGAGGATCATTTTCAGCTAATCTTTTCAAGTGATCAAAAGTGATTTCTTCAGCTGACCCACCAGTGTTGTAGAAGACTAATCTATCAAGATTCCTGAGTAGACATTTCTGAGTCCTTTCATACTCCACCTTCTTTTCATATTCTTTCTTTTCCTTAGTAGATATGATCCTCTGGAGTTTGGAGATGAATCCTTGTCCTTCAGGATATGGAAGTTGTTGTAGTTGCTTCAATAACATCATCAGGAGATCAGTGTTTTTGTCCTGTAAGGAATTCATATCCTAGAATTCCTTGACTCCATCTTCATTTTCGAACATGACTCCATCTGGATATATTACTGTCACAGGCTCATCATCTCCAATGAAATCCAAGGGATGAGATTTGTAGGAGTCCATTAGCTCTAAGAATTTACTGATCAGAATTCCCCTGAATAGCTGAATTCTAATGTCTTGACCCTTAAAGACTAGGAGCATTCTTCTCACCATGAAGTAGGTTGCTTCCTTTAAATCAATCCCTAAAGCTTCAACATGACCAGTAGCATAAGAAATGTTTATTCTACTCAAGGTATTGAACTCAGACCACTCAACATCAACTTTAGTAATTAGTTCTGACTTGAATTCATCTAAGTTGTTGATGGTGGGTCTTCTAACATCTAGAACTTCTGCTTGAGTTTTCTTAACAATTAGCTTCCAACTACTTCTACTTGGCTTCTTTCTTGAATGAGGTTTTGGTCTTTCTGCCCTTGTTTTTATGTGTTTCTTAGATGTAGAAATATTGCTTGACAGCACCTTTTCCTTCACTTCTTTCGACAGTGGCTCTTGACAAGTTACTATCACTCCATCCTCGACAGTAGGTTCTGTGACAGCACCTTTTGTGACAGCAGATTCTGTGACAGCACCTTCTGTGACAGCAGGTTCTCCCTTATTACTCCTGACAGCATCTTTTTCATCATTTTCTCCTCCAAGTACCACTGTCTTCAAAACCTTCCCTTCAACACCATCTCTATACTCCCTTTCTTCCTTCTCCTTTTCTTCCTCCACCTTATTTCCAGTTCCAGATGATCCTTCACCATTGTTGTGTTGGCTGGAACTACCTGCACCTCCATCAGGCTTTTCTTCATCATCTCCATCTCTTTTCTCTTGTGGCTTCTTCACATTCCTTTTCAACTTCAAATCTTCAAGTCTTTTCAATTCTCCTTCCAACACTCTCAACACTTCAATTCTTTCTTCATTCATGGGAAGTTGCTTGAAGTGGACAAAAGCTTCTTTAACAGATTTAGGCCTACATTTGCTCACCCTTTCTAGATTCATAGACCTGTATTTTCCATCTATGGAGCAACTGAATTTTATGCTCAAAGGATTTTGAGTTACTTCTGGCAATTTCTCAATAACCAACTTCTGCAAAGTTCTTTTCAAGTTTTCATTGAGCCATGACTTATCTGTTTTGATTTTGAGTTTGATTGCTTCAATAACTGCAATCTCTTGCCTGCTTAGATAAGTCATGCTCACACACCAGCTGTAGCCTCCTTCAGTTTTGACAGAGATCACCCACTTGTTGCTTTTAGACACCATCACAGCTGCTCCTGTGGTTGACTGTCTCATTGAATCAGAGAATTTCTTGGGGTCCCTGTTAGATGAGGCTCTCAATTCATTTATTCTCTGGTTGAACTTTGCATCCTCAAAAATTCTGCTGTTTTCATTTTCATCCACCATAAGAATCGAAGCTTGTTCATCACCAAAATCTTCTCTTTCTTCAATTACCCAGTCATCACCTCCATCATGAAAGAGCTTCTCCTTACCTTTTCCTGCAACATGGACCACAGAGTCCTTCTTAGCTCCTCCTTCTTTAATCACAATGCCTTTCTCCTTAGGCCTCTCTATTTTCTGCTGTTTCTCCACCTTATTTCCACCAAGCCCTTTAGCAATCTCAGCAGCCACACTAGACAACAGTGTTAGTTGACTCTCCCCCTGAGATGCAGTATGAGTTTTCTCCTTGACTGCCACCTTATCACCCCTTTCTACATCTGCAACAAACACTTCAGCTTCACCACTTTTCTCCCCCTTAGTTGAGGTAGCAACTGCAGGGATTGAAAATTTTGCTTGAAACTCCTGAAGCTTGTCAAAGATGGCCTTGAATCCTGCATTCATAGTTTGCTCCAAGCTGGACATCCTGTTCACCAGCTTCACCTGATTTTTGCCCACTGTGTCCAGGTTCTTGGATAATTTAGAGACCTTGTGTGAAAGGGATTTCAACCTTTCAGCAGCTTGATTAGGTGATTTGGAGGCTGTGGTGGTTCTCATACTCTCTTGTTTTTTCTGAGTGATCTCATCACTCCTCACCAACTCACTCTCCAAGCCTAATGCCTTTGATTTTTGGGCTCCCACATCTTGTTTTTTATTCTGGCCTTGCTCAAGGCCCTCTCCTTTTGCCTGGGATTTTCCCAGCCCCTCATTTTTATGCTCACTTCTCTTTTCTTTTATCTCTCTTTTTCTTTTCACACCCTCACTCATCCTAGGTGCAAGAGACTGAGCAGGTACATCTTGCACTAAAGTTTTAGATTTTACCTTAAGTAGGGTAGAAATTGTAGCAAAATCTTCATCACTTAACTGTTGAAAAGATGCAGCCATTTGAGAGTTGCTGTCTTGGATTGGAATATTGACAGCATCTTTTGAAAAGTTACTGTCAGGAGGATTGACAACAACTTTGTCATTAACTGCTACAGAGGCTGTGACGGCAATCTCTTCCACCCTTTGAGTAGAAGGTTCTTGTGGATTGCTATGATCAGTTGCATTCAATTGTTGGAATAGTGCATCAACATTTTGATCTTCAATGTTGGCAAAGAGTGATGCACTATAATTGAATGAACTGTGTTCCACATTCTCTAGCCCTATAGTGTGTGTGTCTTCAAGTGTGGTCTCAGGTTGAGTGTGTTCAACCTGTTGTGCAGACTCTTTACAAGATGCCATGGGTGACTGGCCAAGTTCAATAGATGCCCCCTGTTGAGAGGAGACATCTAGAAATGTGTTTTTATCCCTATTAAGGTCTGTGCCCTTTTGAGATGACACAACCTGGTTTACAGAAGTTGATACCCTTGCCTTCTTTCTCTTAGGCTCACAAGGGCCCTCTATGGGTTCTGTGTTCAAACTACCAACCTTATTTGCTGCATCTAGTGCAGTTTCATCACCTACCTGTGGAAAGGTTTCTATCCTAGGTTGAGTGATTCTCATCCTTTTAGAAATCTGGCCCTTTTGAGAGGAACCAGACCCTTGGCTAGTGTATTTGGAGACTCTAGAAGGCCGGACTCCTTCAAAAGGTTTCGAGTGTGGGTTAGGAATGGAGAGGTCAACACCATTCTCATTACTCAAGGAGAACACATTGTAGTCCCCAACAATTTTTAAATTTAATCTATTGATAATTGAAAGCATGAAATCAGTTATAAACAGACTCAATTCAGTGTTAAGTGGTTTACTGGTTAACAAATAATGAGTATTTTTCTTTAATGTTGGGGACTCCATGCATTGAACACTATCTAAATTAATTATGCCTACAACAGAGTTAATTATAAGCATAAAGAATCTAGAATAGTAAATTACCGGTTTTCTGGCTTCTTTCTTTCCCAGAACCAGCTTGAATAGTGGCATCAGGAGCTTTCTAATGTCAATCTTATAGTTGTGCACCATGGAATGCACAATCTTCCTGATGTATGCTGGCACTTCATTCCAGCCACTAGTTTTACTGGACATGGACCTTGAGACAGCATCCAGCATCATGCTCCATTCTTTATTAATATATTTCCTGTCCATTCCTCTCGAAGGATACCATTCATCACTATTTGCATTGAGCTTGGGTCCAGCATACCCGACCATCTTGAAGAACTTGGCAAGTTGTTCTTCACTTGCAGACTCCTTAAATAGCAAGCCTTCAGCCTCTTCCACATGAAGAGCTTTGTTGATGTGAGAGGAATCAAAGGTGTAAGAGGCACCATTGATTTGGAAAGAGATAGAGCTCGCATCTTGCTCCCCCTCACATACTGCAGAGGTCCAGAAATGAGAAAGTCTAGGGATTTCCAGGTGGGGACTTGCAGTTAGGGCATAGGTTAGGTATGAGTTGTTCATGAAGCCAACAAGAGGTTTGAAGGCTTCTCCAGCTTCACCGACTGAAGTCATGGTAGTGAAGTTGGTTTGGGCAAGAGAACAGATGATTTGGGGTCCAGACATGGTTACAAGAAAATGGTTTAGATATAGGTTTAGAGAGTTGAAGAACGGTTTAGAGAAGAAGTTGCAAAGTTGCAGAGAAAATAGTGGGAGTTTGAGGCGTTTGAATTTGGAGAGTTAAATGAAAAGTAAAGAGTGAGAGTAATTTTAACTGTTTGTATATATATGATGTGAAAAAGGAACTGTCAAGAAAGAATTGCAATCGATTTAAAGTGACACTGTCTTCTAGATCCATTCCTTGACAGTAACTCCTGCGCTAGACATTACAAACACTCTTGACAGTAACATTAGCGGTCTAGAGAATATATAAAATAAATGAATAACCCTAATATTAACTCTTGACAGTATGTTATGCGGAGGTTTAAAAAAAACTGTACTGTCAAAGGATATTGACAGTAAGTTTCATTTCCGCATACTATACTGTCACTATTTCTCAATTCGTTGACAGTAGGTTTCACAGGATTCGACAGTAAGTCTTGATCCCGCGAAACATACTGTCAAGGCTTCACAACCTTTTGACAGTAAGTTTCACAGAATTTGATAGTAAGTTTTAATCCCGCGAACTATACTGTCAAGACTTATCAAACATGTGACAGTAAGTTTTCACAAATTTTGACAGTAACTTGTTACCATATGATAGTATAAATAAAACATACTGTCAAGTTTATTGACAGTACTTTTTATCAAGTTACTTAAAAACAATTAGTTAACTTCTCAGTTAATTTTCATCATGTATTTTCACTGTGATAGAAATCAAAACACCTCTAGAGGCCATTAATTCACAGTGAACTTTAGTTAACTAATTTTTTTTTATCAACTAAACAGAATTACATCAACAGGTTAAATTTAACATACCCAATTCACTCACTAGCCTGTTGAATGTCTTTTCATCCAAGGGTTTGGTGAAAATGTCTGCAAGTTGCTTCTCTGTGGGCACATAGATTAGCTTGATTGTGCCTTCCTCCACATGCTCTCTAATGAAATGGTGTATGATGTCAATGTGCTTAGTTTTGGAATGTTGAACAGGATTCTCTGACATTGCTATGGCACTAGTGTTATCACAAAAGATAGGAATTCCTTGCAGTGTCAACCCATAGTCCAATAGCTGGTTCCTTATCCAAAGAAGCTGAGCACAGCAACTACCAGCTGCAATGTATTCAGCCTCTGCAGTTGAATTTGACACTGAATGCTGCTTCTTGCTAAACCAAGAGACCAATCTTTCTCCCAAAAACTGATAGCTTCCTGTTGTACTCTTTCTGTCTATTCTGCACCCTGCATACACTACAAGAAAAACAGCTTCAGACAACACCGATCAGACAACGCTCAGCGAAAAAAGTATTGCCCAGAATTAACATACAATGGTTTATTTTCGACCTTAAAAATGTATTGTCTAATCTATACTCACTACAATGGTTTAGTAAACCATTGTGTAGAAAATATGGTTAGACAAGTGTTTGAAACGGTGGTGTTGTGCTAATGAATACGTTCATACAATGGGTTATGTAACTATTGTCTTATTAACATTCACACAATAGTACTTCTCACCGTTGTTTGAACAAAGTTAATCATACAAGTGTTTGAAAGGGTTGTGTTGTGCCAATGAGCAGTTTCAGACAATGGGTTTTATATCCATTGTTTGATTACAATACACACAACATAATTACTAACCATTGTTTAAACCTAGTCAATCATACAAGTGTTTATTTTGTGTTGTCTTATCTTTAGTCAGACATGTGTTTTTCATCTAAAACTGTTGTCCTATTTACTGTATTTTAAAAAAACAGAGACAAGGCAGAGCCTTGCCATCCTAACACTAAACAACACAAACATAAAAGAGATCCTTGCCGGATATACACTAAATAACACAAACATAAAAGATCCTTAAACGAATCAAATCAATAATCATCCCAACAAACCATTACAAACGTTTAGTAATAATTGAACATTGCAATTAAGTTAAAATAAAATAACATGTTATGATCATTCAAGTTGAATTTCTTCATCAACATCTCGCATGTAACTTGTCACATCCTCGAAATCATCATCCGGTAGATTTGGCATAAAGAACTCATTCTCAAGTTCTACTTCGACGGATCCCTCATTTTCATCATCATTATCTTCGTAGTATTTTCTCTCGGGAAATTTCAAGACCACGGACCATAATTTTTGAAGAGGGTCGTCGATGTAACAAACCTGCTTAACATGTGTTGCTAACACAAATGGATCATTCAAAAAACCAAACTTATTCAAATTAACTAAGGTATATCCCAATTCATCTACCTTAATCCCTTTGTTCATATCTACCCACTTACAAAGAAAAAGAGGTACCCTAAAGCTGTTATAGTCCAACTCCCATATTCTTGTAATAACTCCGTAGTATGTCTGTGATGTATGCTCAATATTTTTATCTGTAGCTTGCACAACCATTGTATCAGCATCTACACAAACTCCGCTGCACTGAACTTGACGTGTGTCATCACGATCCTTGGTGCTAAAGGTAACCCCATCTATCTTGTATCCACTGAATGTGGGTACATCGTTATTTGGCCCGTCTGCAATCCACCTGATCTCTGGGGGTACATCCTTTTCATCATGCAAATCAGAAGCAATCTTCAAAGAAAAAAGTAAATATAAGTTGTAGGTTTCCTAAAACAAATTGTATATATGTAAATAATTAGTTCCAAAATTGTGAAATAAGTACATAATTAGACTATAAGGATATGTAGTACCTTTTCTTTAAACCAGCTGGGGAACATTTCATTTTGCTTATTCTTTAGCCACATTTCATCATTTTCATGTTCCGGATATTTTTCCATCAAAAATGACATGTGTTCACTACAATAAAAATAATGACATATAAATATTTTTATTTGGTATAAAATTCTAGTCAAAATAAATAAATAAAAAGTGACTAACTGAAAAAATGGCACAACATCAGTGCTATTTTGTAGGATACACAGATGCGCAAGGTGTAAATCATTGGTGCTCGGGGTTATCATCGTTGCACCAGATAATGGTCTACATTTTCCATCCTTTGTACGTCTGCCAATTTTTGGAACTCCGATAGTCGCTTCTTCAAAATTCACCAAACACTCAACCGCCTCTTCTGCAATATATGCTTCGGCAATACAACCTTCTGGTCGAGCCCTGTTCCTTACATATCCCTTGAATGTTTTCATATATCTCTCAAAAGGATACATCCACCTAAGAAAAATTGGCCCGCAAAGCTCAACCTCTCGCACAAGATGAATAGAAAGATGAATCATTATATCAAACAATGAAGGAGGAAAATACTTTTCAAGCTGGCACAAAGTTTCCACCAATTGAGCTTGCATTTTCTCCAATTTATCAACCTCAATGACTTTACTGCAAATTGTCTTAAAGAAGAGACAAAACCTAATAACAGTGTACCTGACCTGTTTGTCTAGTGACGATCGAATTGCAATTGGGAGCAAGTGATGTAAAATCATATGGCAGTCATGAGATTTAATTCCGGTAAGTCGAAGATTTTCCATTGATACTAAACTCCTAATATTAGAACAAAAACCATCAGGCAACTTCATGTCAAGAAAGGATGAGCAGACAACTTTTTTTTCAGAATGAGTTAAATTCCAAACAGCCAATGGAAACTTCCCCTTTTTCCCCGAAGTTTCTGGCCTCAAGTTTAATTTTACTCCCATTGCAGCCATGTCAAGACGAACAGATTCCTTGTCTTTTGTTTTCTTTGGTATATTTAGTAAGGTACCAAGTAAAGCTTCACATATATTTTTCTCGATATGCATGACATCGAGAATATGCCTAACTGGCAAAAATTTCCAATACTCGAGTTGAAAAAATATAGAAAGCTTCTTCCACACAGGCCGAGGATCTTCTTTCTTTCTGCGAGGTTGTCGCTGTGTCTTTCCATAGACATGACCTTGTAGATGTTGTATCCTTTGAAACACTTCGTCCCCGGTTAACGGAATAGGAGCAGATTCTTTTTCCACGGTGTTATCAAAAGCTACTTTCTGGCTTCGATATGGATGATTACATGGCAACCACCTTCGATGTCTTATAACCACTGTCTTCCGGTAATTAGGCAACCTAGTAGCTTTTGTTTGATCAACACAGACCACACAACCGTTATAACCTTTGATAATATTACCCGACAAGTTACCTAAGGCTGGATAGTCACTAATTGTCCACAATAAAATGGCCCTTAGCATGAAGGACTCCTTCTTATATGCATCATACACTTCTTTTCCATGCCACAATTTCTGCAGATCTTCTATAAGTGGTTGAAGAAACACATCGATATCATTTCCAGGCTGACTTGGTCCGGATATCAACAAACATAGCATTATATACTTTCTTTTCATACAAAGCCATGGTGGAAGGTTGTAAATTGTTAGCAAAACTGGCCAACAAGAGTGATCAGTTCCATTTCCATGGAAAGGATTAAATCCATCAGATGATAAAGCTAGCCGTAGGTTTCTACAATCAGAAGCGAAGTCAGGCCACTTCTCATCGACTTCTTTCCATGTTTTTGAATCTACTGGATGTCGTATTTTATCATCCTTCAGTCTATCTGTGTGATGCCAAGTCAAGTCCTTTGCCGTTTGAGGTGACTTGAATAAATTTCTCAATCGCGGTATTAGTGGAAAATACCAAAGAACCTTAGCAGGAACCCCTTCAATTTCATCTCCTTTTTTATTCAACTTCCATCTAGAGGCCTGACAAACGCGACATCTTGTCTCATCTTCATCTCTCTCGCCACGGTATAAAAGACAGTCATTGGGACACACATGTATTTTTTCATACTCCATTCCTAAAGAACACAAGGTTTTCTTAGCTTCACCGAAAGAAGAAGGAAGAGTGTTACCTTCTGGAAGCATAGTCCAAGTACAAGTAGAAGTTCAGAAAAACAAGAATCAGACATTTCAAATTTTGCTTTCAAGTTATATAACTTCACTAAAGCCTTCATTTTAGTAAATCCATCACATCCAGGATAAAGGGGTTCGTGTTCAGATTGAAAATGGTTGAACAAATTTGAAAAATCATCATCATCTTCATCAGCATTCTCTGTTCCCACGGGGATTTGATCCACGGATTGTGAACTACCACTCTCTTCCTCAGCAACATAACCTTGTTTAGTATCATTTTCTCCATGCCAAATCCAACACGTGTAGGACTGATCGATACCATGTTGAAAAAGATGGTCTCTCACCATTCGAGCATTCCATGATTTACTATGTGCACATTTTAAACATGGACAACTAATTTTATTTACCTCACACCCATTCTCAAATGCAAACATTAACAATTCTTCCACTCCTAGTTGAAACTCTTTTGTTCTTCTATCAGCCCTCAACCATGATTTATCCATATTTGAAAATAAATGACAAAATACCCAGCTACTAGAATATAAGAGAATGCCCAAACTAACAACAAATTAACTCTAGAATATATTTCAACTAGAATAGCAAGAGTAAACCCAGCAACTATGGTCAACAAGAGAAAACCCAGCAACTATGGCCAACAAGAGCAAACCTAGCAACTTATCTGAAGAGAAAATAGCATCTATGATTGTCAAGTAAACCCAATAACTTATCTGAAGAGAAATGTTTTCCTCGATTTCCAGCTCTTGCTCCTCGATTTCCTCTCTTCTTTACAAAGGGACGAGAGTATGCTTTCCGTTTGAGTGAAATTAGGTTTCTAATTTGAGATTTGGGGTTGTTTTTTTATATCTGTAAACTTAAAACTTAAGTCAACCGACAACGGTTTTTACATTACAAAACCTTGTATCCATTGACATCATACAACACAATTGTTACAAAAACCATTGCCTAGTTTTAGGTAGAGGACAAAAAATAACTTTTTATAATAAGACGAAAAATGTTTTATTGTTCCTTTCGTTATAAAAAGCACGAAAAAATAATCGAAAATTTTTAGTTTTTTTTATACATCACTAAAATCGAAAGATCTTAACATCCGTACGGGTGGATCATCAAAAAATAATAATTTTAATTTAATATAGAGATAATTATAGATTTATGACAACCTGACTAACTACATCCTAACTTGTTCATATAAAACACATACTTGTATACACATGTTCGAACTATAAAACCATCTACTTATTACTAACAAACTATATAATTATAAATATCAATTTTATTTAAAAAATGAGATTTTTAATTTATTTAGTTTTTATAAAATGAATAAATAATTTCATTTTTATTATTTTATAATAATAAAATAATACAACACAATTGTTACAAAAACCATTGCCTAGTTTTAGGTAGAGGACAAAAAATAACTTTTTATGATAAGACGGAAAATGTTTTATTGTTCCTTTCGTTATAAAAAGCATGAAAAAATAATCGCAAATTTTTAATTTTTTTATACATCACTAAAATCGAAAGATCTTAGCATCCGTACGGGTATCAACTGATAATAAGCATCACTAAAATAATTTTTTTATAAGGCATCAACTGATAATAAGCCATCGACTGATAAAGCCAATCGAGAAGTCATCGATCGAGAAGTCATCAACTGATATTTATCAATCGAGAACTCAAGTCATCAACTGATATTTATCAATCGAGAACTCAAGTCATCAACTGATATTTATCAATCGAGAACTCGACAACATATATTTCCTGATCGAGAACTCATCAACGGATATATAGTCATCAACGGATATTCTGTAATAGATTGATTATTCTGGGAAACAAATTTCATTTTTATTATTTTATAATACAAACATACCTATATATAATTTCATATTTGTTCCTAACTCTTGTAATTTATCATATAATTTATATATTATATAAATTATACTATTCCATTTTCTTAAAATTTAAAATTTTGAAATTTTTTATTATATATAAATATATAATTTTATAATTTTAAAACACTTTTTTTAATTTATAATTTTTTTTACCATTTCATTTTTCATTTCCCCCCAATTGTTCCCCCCCCCCTCAATTCCTCGATAATTTCAAAACCCTCTTGTACGTCAAGCTTGCTCACTTTCCCCTTGCTCTTTTTCAAACCCTTTCTCATCTTTTTCATCTAACTCTCTCCCATCACTTTTCTCATCTCCGACTTTTCTCATCTCCGATTACTTTTCTCATCTCTCATTTCTAATCTCTCTCACCAGGTAATCTCTTCTCTCTCATCTCTCACTTAACATATGTTTAATATATGTTTGTGGGTTTAATATGTTTATCGATTTGAGTTCAATATGCATGCCGTTCATTTGTTTGATTTATTTGTATCTAGGGTTTATATATTTATGGGTTTAATATATTTGTGGATATATTTGTGGGTTCAATATGCATGCTCTCTTTTTTATGGGGGGTTTTTGGGGTTTAAGGGGTTTATATTTTGTTTGATATGGTTGGGGTTTATATTTGATCTGTTTGTGTATATGGGTTTTATGGGTTTTATATTTTGATATGTTTGTGGGGATATGATGTCATGATCTCTGTTTTGTAGTAGTTTGTGGGGTTATGATGTGATGATCTCTATTTTGTAGTAGTTTGTGGGGATATGATGTGATGATCTCTGTTTTATATTTGATATGTTCATTGGTTGTGATGTGCAGATTTACTATGGCAAAATCAAAAAAGACAAAATCTACTCCTAATCCAACCACCACCAGAGTACTTATGAAGGCTTTAAAAAGAAATCGGTCTGTAGAGAGACTAGAACCTAGCAAAAGTAATTCTTCCCCAGAATCTGTAAGAAAGAAAGCTATATCGAGTACCTTGCAAAAGCAGTTGACGTCAAAGAAGAGGAAGCGGGTGAATGAGACTGAGCCACCACAAAGCATAGAAACCTTTACAATGCAAGGACTTCAGCTTTTGAAACGTGGTGCCGTTACAATGCATAGAATTGTTAGACAAAAGATTTTGGGCATTAAGCACCATGTGTTCTTCAATGACAAGGGCGAGTCATATGGTAAAGCAGGGACACATATGCAATCATATATAGGGGTTCTTGCAAGAACTAAGACTCCAATTTATTATGCTACATGGAAGAAAGTTCCGAAAGAAAGGAAAAACAAGATTTGGGAGTGTGTGAAGGTATAAAATTCCAACTCACTAAGTATTAATTTGTTATTGCATATGCAAAGTTAGTTACTTAAAATTGTATATCTTTAAGTATTAATTTGTTAATGCTTACTCTTATAGATGGCGTTCGATGTACCTCCATCAGCTGAAAAGATGGTGTTAAAATCTGTGTGCCAGAAGTGGAGGGAGTTTAAAAGTCGTTTAACAACTGACTATATCCTTCCTTATTGTGATCAACCTAAGGTGCTAAAGTATCCTCCAGCTGATTACTCTTTCATTGAGAAGGCTCATTGGGACATGTTTGTTGCTGCGCGGACATCTGCTGAATTTCTTGTATGTTATTTTTTGCATTGTTTATAAAATTATCTGATATTATGATTATTTACCAGTACATCTTTGTTGCTAACATTTTAGTATTTTTATACAGGAACTTCACAATAATCAGACAAAGATAAGGGAATTAAATTTGTATCCTCACCGTTTATCTCGCAAAGGTTATTCTAATCTAGAACAACAACTGGTTAGTGATCACAAAACCTTTACTACTTCATGTTCCAATACATTGATTAAAACCTTTACTCTTCTTAAATTTGTTGCCATGTATAGTCGGCAGGTGATCCTACCATAGAGATAGATCGGTCAGAAACCTGGATCAAAGCTCGAAAGGATAAGGATGGAAATTTTCTGAATGATGAAGTAAGAGAAGTTGCTGGAAAAATTGTAAGTTATTATTTCCTCTTTCAATGAAACATAAGCACCAACAAACTATCTGAGTTATTACTTAACTAGCTTCCTCTTGTATGTTTTGTTTATTTTTTAGGAGAAGATGAAAAAGGCGGTTAGTGAAGGGGAAGTGATAGTAGAAGGTGTTAATGACGTGTTGACTAAGGTGTTGGGTAACCCAGAGCATCGAGGAAGAGTACGTGGCCAAGGGGTTCATGTCAAACAGTCCACCTACTTTAATCTTCCCAGGCAAAAGAAAAAAATGACCATGGATGAAAAGATACGAGAGGGTGTTCAGAAGTTTATGGCAGAGGAGACGTCAAAGATCGTTCAACAGAGAGATGCATTTTGGGCATCTGAAATTGAAAAGTTGAAAGCAAGTTTTAGTGGAAAAAATGTAAAGTGTGATGGTAGTCCAATGATTGATTCACAGCAGGGGAGTTGTTCAAAAGGTGGAGATGTTATCAACAAGGAGTTGGATGGGCTTGGAGGAGTTGGAGGTGTAAAAAAGAAGTTGGATCTTATTGAACATGAAGTTTTGGTTGAAAAGAAAAATGAGGAGGCTGTGGATGTTGATGTACAAATTGAGGGCGAAAAAATGAAGGTCGAGTTTACCGCTAAAAAAGTTGTTCCGCCAGTTGTGGGTGGTATGGAGTGGCAGTTGGCAGTTGGATCCCCTAAAAATGTTGTTGCTTTTGCCACAATGGAAATAGATGCTGAAGGATGCGAACAAACTCTTCATGGGGTGCCACTGGTGAAAGAAAATGCACGAGTGTCAATCACTCGTGTAATCTAGGGAGATGCTAAGATTCCTTTCCCAGTTAAAGATGAAATCCAAATTGTAGAAGAAGCTTTTGGAACATTTGTATCATGGCCGAGGGACCTTATACTTGATATGAATCCAAGTACTGGAACTGCACCACTAGTGATAAGTACTCCGGATCCAGTGATACATAATGCGAAGGTTAAATTTTCTCTAATCCTTAAAATCACTTGAATATATATTGCATTAGGTTAAAATTACTTTCTATTTATTTGCTTATTTATCATGTAAGTTTATATCCTTAGTTTTATCTTCAATTCATTTTTAGGGAGGCAAGAAAAATGTTGGCAAGAAGTGGAAGAATATGAAAGACTGTGGTTTAGATTATGTGGTAGCAATGGGTGCAGATTACCCCTCTGACTTGAAACGTTTATGGATATGGGCAAAGGATGCTATGACTAGTGGCAGAACAACCCCTTTTCAGCTATGCCCAGATGCTTTTGGATCAACCAAAAAGCAGGTTCTTCTTTTATCAGATGTGTACGCTTTGTGCTCTAGAGGTGAAATTTCAGGCTCTATCATTTGCATCTACATTCAGTAAGTGTTAAGATTTGAACTAAATTTAGCTTAAAAGCACAATTTCTATTTATTTACCTAGCGCATCTGCTTTGTTTAGTATGTGTATATGTGTTGACGAGTATTTAAATTTTGTAGTTTACTACAAGAAAATTTGAAAAGGAACAAGATGACTAGCATGATAGCGTTTGTGGATCCTGGCATCATAGGGGCCAATGGTTGTGGTTCTGCTGAAGATAGGTCGCGTGCCATTGCTACTAGATTCAAGAATGCTAAGAAAGGGCAATATTTTCTCTTGCCATATAACCATGCGTTAGTATTTGTTTTTTAATTTCTTGCAGTTTATACTATTAATAACCTAGACAATTAAAGGTGCATAATATCATTGTTCTATTTTCCTGAATGGATAAAAATTCAACCATTTAATTTATTGAGTTATTTGTTATAGTTTATAATGATATATATGTTCATGATTTGGCAGGAACCACTGGGTGTTGAGTGTTGTTAATCCTGATGCTCAAATAGTTTACCACTTGGACCTCTTGAAACGTAGAATTGCAAGTGCAGAGTGGATTGAAGTGATTGATAGGTGAGAGTACACTAACAGACCTTTATGTATTTAGCAATTCATTTTATAATTTAAGAATATTGTACTAATGCTGATTTATAATATATTTGTTGAAGAGCTATTAAACTTTATAAGGAGAAGGCGAAGAGGTTTTTGAAGAACAAAATAATATGGGAGAATCTAGCGGTATGAGGCTTATTCATAGCATATATTTTATCATTTAATTTAGATGAGTATAGACATGTAATTATTTTTTATATATATTTGTTAGGGAGTTCCTGTCCAGAGTGGAAGTGTGGACTGTGGTTTGTTTATGATGTTATACATGAAGGAAATAAGTGAAGATAAGGACTTTGATTTTTGCGTGAAGGTAAATATTGAAATACTCTTATTTTTTGTCTGAACCTCGCGTTTTATGTATTTTATTTTGAAATATTCTAACTTGAGCTAAACTTATTTCATTTTTCAGTGGATTCGAAGGACCAACTTGACTTACAGTGAAGCTGATATCAATGGAGTTAAGAATGAATGGGCAAAGTTCTTCCTAAAGCACTACACTTGTTAAGTGCTTTAATATTCACTGTTAGCTTATGTCCTATCAAACTTCGTTCTACTAGTAGATATTTTGGGTATATTTTTGGGTCATTTATCTGTTGTGGAACCAATTCATCCATAAATATGTTGATGTCATGTTAGAAGTTATCTTTTGTTTGGTCGAAATGTATCAAATGGTATGATTTTGTGGATGTCTTGATGGATAATATGTTGGATGAATTGGTTCGATAAGTGGTGAATATTAGTTTGTTTGGTGATGGAATATTGAATGTTATAAATGGTAATGTATTGGATTGTTGGTGGTTTAATTTTATAGTTTGCCGTTTAATTTAGTAACATTTATTCATAGCATAAATGAAACTAGTGCTTAATGTGTGATTAGCCAATAGTTTCCTAATATGTAAACTATTGTTTAGAAAACGAAACCTTTGTATATGTTCTTTCGCACAACAGCTTTTAATAAAAATATTGTTAAACGAGTTTCTTATCAAGTAAACCATTGTAGGAGGAAATATATACAATGATATCTAAAAATGAAACCATTGTATGATAAAATATAGACAATGATCCAGAAACGAAAACATTGTACAAATTGTTTCTGACAACGATTTTTAAACAGCAACACTCTTGTATAACAAAGTTGTATACAATGGTTCTCTAATTAATAAACCATTGTAGGAGTAAATATAAACAATTATTAAAAAGGAAACTATTGTAATAATTAGCTCAGACAACATTTTTCAAACACTAAAAGCTTTGTAAATCTGTAATATACACAATAGTTTTGTAACAATAAAGCCATTGTAGGATCCCAGATATACAATTATCTGTAAATGAAATGATTGTCTGAAACACTTCTCGCAATAGTATCCGACCAACAAAATATTGTTGCAAGCCTCTCGTAACAACAGGTTAAACGTTCAGAAACAATTGTCTATAAATATGAAAGATAACATTTTATAAACTCTACCTGTTATGTTTATTGAATTCTAACAACGGTTTGAAACAAGAAAACGCTGGAAAATCTTAAAGCAGGACAATGGTCTTTAACCTGAACTATTGTTGTTAGTAGTAGTTGAACAACGTTTTTTAACAATTAGACCGTTGCCTTTTCTTCAGTCAGACAACGTCTGTGCACCGTTGTGTGATCCGTGTATCAGACGGCGGCTCAATATTCAACGGTTTTCCTGGCTATCAGACAACGGACAAAAACGCTTGTATGAAGCTGCTTTTCTTGTAGTGATAGTCTGAGTCTGAATATCCAACCAAGTCGAAACTAGAATCCTTAGGATACCAAAGGCCTATGTTTTGAGTGCCTTTCACATATCTGAGAATTCTTTTCACTGCCATTAAATGTGACTCCTTTGGATTAGACTGAAACCTTGCACACAAACCTGTTGCAAACATTATGTCAGGCCTGCTAGCTGTTAGGTAGAGGAGAGAGTCAATTATTCCTCTATACATCTTGTTTTCCACCTTCTTTCCTTTTGGATCCTTGTCAAGTTGAGTTGCTGTTGAGATTGGAGTTTTTGCAGGAGATGAGTCTTCTATATCAAATCTTTTCAAAAGATCTTTAACATACTTAGTTTGGCAGACAAATATTCCATCTTCTTTTTGATAGACTTGAAGTCCAAGAAAGGATACTAATTCACCCATCATACTCATCTCATATTTGTTCTGCATTAACTCTGAGAATTTCTTGCATAAATCTTCATTTGTTGAACCAAAGATAATGTCATCAACATATACTTGGACTAGAATGATATCATTATCAAGAAAAAACTTGGAAAGAGTATCATACCAAGCCCTTGGTGCTTGCTTTAGACCATACAATGCTTTGAGTAGTCTATACACAAAGTTTTTCATCTTTGGATCTTCAAAGCCTGGAGGTTGTTCAACATACACTTCTTCTTCTAACTCTCCATTGAGGAAAGCACTCTTAACATCCATTTGAAAAACCTTGAAGTTGTTGAATGCAGCAAAGGCCAAAAAGATTCTTATTGCCTCAAGTCTGGCAACAGGAGCAAATATTTCTTCATAATCAATCCCCTCTTGTTGACAGTAGCCTTTTGCCACCAGCCTTGCTTTGTTTCTTGTGATAGTTCCACAGTCATCCATTTTGTTCCTATAAACCCATTTGGTGCCTATAATGGATTTGTTCTTTGGCCTAGGCACCAACTCCCAAACACAACTTCTTTCAAATTGATTCAGCTCCTCTTGCATAACATTAATCCAATCTGGATCAGCCAAAGCTTCTTTTAGAGTTTTAGGTTCTGTTTGAGATAGAAAATAAGAGTACATGCATTCATTGGCAACATTTCTTCTTGTTTTGACTCCAGTTCCTGGATCACCAATAATTAAATCATTAGTGTGATCTCTGTTCCATTTAGTTCCTCTTAAAGAGTCACTAGAGTCTTCAGCATTTTGTTGATTGACAACATCAATTTCTTCAAGTCCACTATTCATTAGAACATTCCCAGAAAAATCAGTTGTTTGGGCAGTTCCTTCATCTTCTCCAGAGTTGTTGGGAACCATTGTTGGACCAGAAATAGTGTGTTCCATACTTGGTGAATTCTCTTCAATCTCTTCTAGATAGCCTTGGTTTTCAAAGACCAAAGCTTCTGTTTCTTGACTTCCTTCAATTCCAGGAAATTTAGTTTCATCAAAGGTGACATTTACACTCTCCTCCACAGTCTTGTGATCAATAATGTAGACTCTATATGCAGTCCTGTCAATACTATATCCCATGAAGATTCCTTCAAGTGCTTTAGTATCAAACTTTCTTTTGATCTCATTTGAGTCTTTCATGAAGTAGCACTTGCTCCCAAAGACATGAAAATAGTTGACAGTTGGTTTCCTTCCTGTAAGCAATTCATAGGGTGTCTTTCCATAGGCTTTGTTGACTACAGTCCTGTTTTGAGTGTAACAGACTGTATTGATTGCTTCACCCCAGAAATAGGTAGGGAGTTTTGCTTCGCTCAACATTGTTCTTGCAGCCTCAATAAGAGTTCTGTTTTTTCTTTCCCCAACACCATTCTGCTGAGGTGTTCTTGGTGCAGAGAATTGTTGAGTGATTCCATTGTCTTTGCAGAAATCATTCATGATACTGTTTTTGAACTCAGTACCATTATCACTTCTCAAGGTCTGCACTTTGTACTTGGGATTTTTGTCAAGAATCCTAACCAAATCAATAATTTCTTGTGCAACTTCATCCTTGGATGTTAGAAACCTTACCCAAGTGTATCTTGAGAAATCATCAACCATTACTAAAGCATATCTTTTTCTTGCCAATGATTTCACATTCACAGGACCAAATAAGTCCATGTGAATTAATTGAAATGCTTCATTGATTGAACCACTAGGGGTGCTTTTATGAGCAGCTCTCCTTAGTTTCCCTTTTTGGCAATCCTCACACAATCCTTCTTGACAGAATTCAAGTTGAGGTAGCCCTTTCACCAACTCTCTCTTTATTAGATGATTCATTGCTTTGAAATTCAAATGAGAGAGCTTCTTATGCCACAGCCAACTTTCAGTTGAAGAGGCCTTACTGTAGAAACAGTAGACCTTGTCTTTCCTTACAGAATCCAAGTCAGCAATGTAGAGGCTTCCTTTCCTTACTCCTTGAAGGACTTCTTCTTCTGTATTTTTATTGATAATGGAGCATCTGTCTTGATCAAAACCAACCTTGAACCCTCTTTCACAAATTTGAGTTACACTCAACAAATTGTGCTTCAAACCATTTACTAGAGCAATTTTCTCAATTTTCAAATTTCCAACTTCCAGTATGCCATATCGCATTGTGAAACCAATGTTATTATTGTTGGGTTCCGAGGCATAAAACGCAGCGGATTAAACGTAAATATAACGAAAAATTTCGAAACCCTAACGCAGGATCATGTATAAGATTGACAGATTATGGTGAAACGGAATCATACCTTTGTCTGGTCTTGACTTACACGAACTCAACGGAGATCCTAGCTTTCACGACTTGTGTCTTCCTCTCGAAAGCACCTCTATGGTATCCACACGAGCACCTTCAAGAACGTCTCACGATCTTGATTACGGAATGGATGTACTAGCCTCCTTTGATGATTTCGAATTCTGCCTCTGCCTTTTCTCTCTGCCTTTGCTGCTGCTAGGGTTTCGTTTTTTTTTCTTCTTAAAAACGTCATCCTTATTAACCCTACATTATCTATTTATAATGGTTGGTTAATAGGCCCATAATAGCAACCCATAACAGCAAAGCCTAACCCATGTAGGTTTAGGATTAAATAATAAAACCGAATTTTATTATTTAATTAATAACTAAGTCACACTTAATTATTAATGGCAGAATTCAAATTCGAATTTATATTATTTCAATTAATTAAGTCTCACTTAATTAATATAATAAAATTCAAATAATCATCAATTAATTTAAATCTATAATTTAAATTAATTATTCCTTTAAGTACTCTATGTGTGTGACCCTATAGGCTATTATTTAATTAGCAATAATTTTATTCTCCAATAAAATTATAAACAATGAGCGGTATCTAGTAATACATCATTGCTACCCAATTAAATAATAATTAAATCGTGATTCGATAAAACCTTTCGTGATTAATGTTTCAGTATAATATAATCCCTTTAACCATATATATTATAGATTAAACTCGAGGCATGTATTTAGTCATCCTCTTCAACATTTAATCCGACTATGAAAACAAATCATTATTTGAGCACGACCATGCATTTTATAGTCTCACTCAATCAAGAGGCCAATAATATCTCTCCTAATTATAGGAGGGTTAAATCCTTTATCTATCATTCATATTTCTCATACGACTCATGATATACCCGATGTCCACTTTTATCATCACCCGGTCAAAGGTAACTTTTAATGTAGTCAAAGTATATTAATCCTCGTATAGAAATATAATGATCTCAAGTCAAAGGATCATTACACCATTATCACTGTGAGTCTTTCTTATGACTTTATTAAACATGAAGAATCTCACTGTGGGTCTGTCCAGTATCATGTACTCCTACATGTACCTATGTATTGACTTTAGTATCCCCATACTTATAACCAATGAGATGTGGTTATCAGTCAAACAACATACTAGTCTATTTATGTATTATTATTGTCCTATAATAATAATACTCGACTAGGGACATTTAAGAATATGATATATTATATAATCTCAAGTTCAAGTCATGTACTAAACTATACAATGTGTATCATGATTCTAAGGACATTTATTATGCTAACAAATATATCGCAGTAATTAAAGTCATAATAAATATGTTTATTGAATAATCAATTGACATAAAAGTTTATCAAAATAAACTTTGTATTGCCTCTAGGGCACCTACACCAACAATTATCACCAAAGGTTACACAAGGGCCAGCCATTTCCTTGAACTGTGATAGCAGGGCTTTATCACCTGTCATGTGTCATGAGCATCCACTATCAATGATCCACATGATTCTTTTATTTTTCCTGTTGCCCTGCAAAGCAAAACATCTCAAGTTGCTTTTGGTACCCAACTTTCATTGGGTCCATTTTGCTTAGCTAGATCACAGTTTGAAGTTGATTCAGTTGTAATTCTTTCTTTTGCTTTTAACAGGACTCCTTTAGCTACCCATTCGGTTTTGAATACAGGTTTGATAGCTTTGTTCTTGGGTGGCTTGTCCATCCTAACTTTAGGAGGACTTGGAGTCTTTGCCTTTTCAGTTTTAGCATTCTTATGCAAGCATTCTTGATTTATAGCAAAAGGCATGTTAAAGCAAACACTCATCAAATTCATTTTGCATGAAATACAATCAAAGTCACCACAATGAGTTACTTGTTTGTTCTTTAGAGGCATGCTGTGTAAGTTTCTATTGCTAGAGGTAGCATTCTTATCAATGGACTTGACCTTATTGCAAACATGAGTTAGATGACTAGAAGACCCACAATTATTGCACAACTTTCTAGGAGCATTAGGAATATAATCATAATTGTTCTTTTTGTTTATCCCTAATTTTCCATTTCTGTTCTTCTTGGTCTTCATGACAGTATGTTTAGAAGTTACTGTCATGATGGTGTTGACAGTAGGTTTAGATGGAGTTGTCTTGACAGTAAGTTTAGATCTTACAGTCTTGACAGCATCTTCTGAACTTCCTGTCGAGCCAGTATTGACAGTATCTTTTAAACAAAGGTTACTGTCAGAGTCAAAACTAACTATCTTGGGGATTTTGACAGTATCTTTTGCCTTAAGGATTTTTCTGACAGCATCAATTTCCTCATCATCTATCTCTTGTTTGATTACTAAAGCTTCCTCATCAAACTCAAATTCAGCCTTTTTGAACAATGGATTCTTAACCTTCTTTAGAATGGATGGTTTGACAGTATGTATGACTTCTTCTGCTACAACATATTTCTTTCCAGATTTCTTCTCATAGTCAAAACCTATACCTACCTTTTGATTTTCAGTATTATTATCATGGTAAGATTTTAACAGAGAGGAGGAATTCTTATAGGCCTTGATTTTTAGCTCATTTTCAAAAATCTGTTTTCTAAGAAATTCCTCAATCTGAGAAGCACACACAATCTTGTTCTTAAGAATCTCATTTTCTTGTTGTAAGGACTCAAAAACACTCTATTTTAGTTCTAGTTCATGATTCCTAATTTTCAATAACTCATTAGCACCAGACAATTTAGCTATTTCCTCATTAGCAGCTAACATGCTTGTATGAATATTAAAAATTTCAGAACTTAGACTTTCAACAGTTTTCTTATACTGAGATGTAGTCATATCAACAGTAGTAAGAAAAGGTACCTGACTTGATGAAGAAGATGAACCTTCTCCTGAGTTTGCCATGAGAGCAAGATTTCCATATTCTTCTTCTTCTTCTTCTTCATCTGAATCTTCCCAACACTTTCCTTCAGCCACAAAGGCTCTTCCTTGTTGCTTTTTCAACAGGGCTTCATACTTTGCTTTGAGTTCCTCATAGTCATTGCCATTTCTTCTCACTTGTTTTGGCTTCTTGCATTTAGTTGCAAAATGCCCCATTTCATTGCAGTTGCAACACCTTATTTTGGATCTGTCCACCATACCTGTTTTGTATCCAACTTTGCCACTTCTTCCAGGTTTTGAGAAATTTGACTTGTTGAACCTGGAGCTTTGTCCTCTGGGTTTGAAAGCTTTGTTCTTCTTGAATCTCAAGTTGGAGAACTTTCTTGCCATGTAGGCCATTGTTTTGTTTTCCATGTTGTCCAGTTCCTCCAAAGTGTAGAACTCATCTTCTTCACCATCCTTGAGTTCCAAAGTCACACTTTCATCTTCATCTGTGATTTCTTTAATTTTGATTTGCTGTTGATATTGAGATTCCTTGAGCTGCAACACCTGTGGATCCTGAGCAACTAGAGCATTTGATGTGTTAGCCATTTTTCCTCTTTGACCAGCTTGAATGGCTCTCTTTTGTAGTAGCTCTAGCTCATAGGTTTTAAGTATGCCATATAAAGTTTCAAGAGAAACTTTTGATAAATCTCTTCCTTCTCTTATGGCAGAAACCTTGTGCTCAAGGTGGTCAGGAAGTGTCAACATGAATTTCATGTTTACCTCCTTTTTGTCATAGAACTTTCCATGCAGCTGCAAGTCATTTATCAACCTGTTAAATCTTTCAAACATCTCAGTCAACCCTTCACTTGGTTTAGCCATGAAGGCTTCATACTGAGACACCAGAATCTGTCTTTGATTTTCTTTCACCTCTTCTGTTCCTTCACAGAGAATCTCAATGGTTTCCCATATCTGCTTTGCACTGGTGCAGTTGACAATGTTGTTGTACATGACATTGTCAAGTGCCTCAATGATGATAAATTGCAAGCAATCATCCAGAGCAACTTTTTCTTTTTCAGTGTCAGTGTACTCTGAAACCTTTTTAGGAACCCAGTAGGCTGGTATTGTTTCACCATCTACTGTGGTTTCAGGTACATAAGTTTGAGGTATGAAGGGACCATTTTCCAAGATTCCAGGATAAAGAGGGTTGGCTGTTTTTAGAAACAACATCATCTTTCGTTTCCAGAGGTTGTAATGTTCTTTATCAAAAGTGGGTATTTTTATGCTGCTCACTTTCTGTGCACTCATGTTTGGATCTTTTCAGGTTATGTATATCTAACCTGCTGCTCTGATACCAGTTGTTAGACAGTATGAGTGTTGCAGAAGGGGGGGGGGGTTGAATGCAACTTAATAATTTATCACTTTTTACTAACAACAAAACAAAAGAGATAATACCAAGTAATAATGCAAACAACAAACAGCAGATTGAAACACAAGGTGATATACTTCAAAAATTAATTTTATTAATTTTTGTTGCTACAACTGTCTGGAAGATATTTCCAGCTTCAAATAGAAACAATAACAAAAGAATGCTAAGGTTTTCTATGCTTGAGAAAAGTTAAGCTCAGTTGCATAAGGGAAAGTGTTTGTGAGATATGTGTTTTTATATTGAAACACACACCTCACTTACAAGTTTGCTTTCCCTTGTTTCCTGGACAATACTTGAAATAGAAACTACACTTTTTCTTCTTAAGTCTGTCTCCATTCTATATGTAGATAAAGTTGCTCTGAGAGGATTTGACATTCTTGACTCCACGAGCATGCTTCACCTTTATGCTTACTTTATCTCAAGTTACAGTAGTAGTCTTGACAGACTAGGTTGAGTTGTCAAGATCAATCCATGAAAGACCTTTACCTAGTCTGCTTCTTGAAACAGACTGTCAGCTTCACCAAAAAGGTTACTGTCAACCTTTTGCTTCTCTTTGGTGACA
Source organism: Oenanthe sinensis (assembly GCA_028671895.1). Taxonomy (NCBI): domain Eukaryota; kingdom Viridiplantae; phylum Streptophyta; class Magnoliopsida; order Apiales; family Apiaceae; genus Oenanthe; species Oenanthe sinensis. The sequence continues at coordinate 25,701,579 of CM053799.1, read as the reverse complement.
GTAAGTTCGTCTCCGCATATGTTGCTGTCGATCCTGACATTCTTCTGAAACATACTGTCATATAAAGTTGCTGTTAAGGATCCCGCAAAACATACTGTCGACTATCCTGATAAACATGCTGTCGAACATCCTGATAAACATGCTGTCGAACATAGTTGCTGTCAATTCTTCCGCCAAACATACTGTCAACTATCCCCGCCAAGGTTACTGTCAGAAAACTTGCTGTCTTTGATTCTTCAATCTCCGCCAAGTTTACTGTCAAGGAATAGTTGTTGTCGTCTGTTCCAAAAGTTACTGTCACTTGAACATGTTGTCGTAGGCTTCAGTTTGCAGAAAGTTACTGTCATTAGTTTGATCCATGCTGTGCATGAACACTGTGTGAACTTCTACTTCATAGATCATTTTATTTCATTTGTACATGACAGTAACTATTTAAACATGCTGTCACCTACTTGGCTTAATTGCATACTGTTACAAGTGACAATTAAACATACTGTCAATATGTATATGACAGTATGTTTTACTTAGTTAACTTCTAATTAATCTAAGTAATTATTAGTTGATTACATTGATAGTGCCACAATCCCTAACACTTCTGATCAGCTGAAGCACCACTAAGCAATCCGATTCGATAATGAGTGCATGTCACGTCGTTTCCTTAACTATTTTAGTATAAAACCAATTCTAATATGACACTAAAATAGTGGCAAGATGATACTAAATAATTGGAGTGACACCATATTTGGTATTAAATATACATTTATTATACCAAATTTGGTTTTCTCTAAAATTTCAATTATATCCTCGTATTTGTTAGTAAAAACAAATTTATTCCTTTTAAATCCCAAAATTCAATTTTTTATTATTTTAATTAGTAAAAAATTATAGACATATAGTATAAAAGGTATTTACAATTAGGACATCCAACCCATTAGAGTTATTTTGTAAATTATGTAACCCAAACAGGTCCATATTAAAGTCCGGGCATACTCGGTCCTGAAATTCTCCATCTTGTCAATGGATTCTTACACTCCATTACTGGACAGAACTCGAGTTCCTCAACCCTCCATTCAATCACACGCCGTTCTCTCAATCTTCGACAAGTTCAAATCATCTCCGCCGCATCTCATTGACGCTGGAAGAGAAGCAATCACTCAATGTCTTCTCTCCTCCTCTCCCGCCGTCGTGGACCAGTCCGTAAGGCAAATGTGTCGGCTCGTGGCTGACCGCAAATTGAGTTTATCTGATGCTCTTGTGGAGCTTCAATTCGCTTTAGAAGAAGCCTCTGATTCCAATTTTGTTCACTTGCTTGTGAAAGGTTTAGGGTTTCTTGTTCGACTCGGGTTCCGTGATCAGCCTCATTCGTTTCGGTTTTCGGCTTCGAATGCTCATCCTTTTGTTAAGGTTGCCTCGATTTAATTGCTCAGTTTTATTTATATACTATAATACAACCTGCATAATTGAATGCCAAATGAATAATTTTCAACGTATTAGGGATTAATGACAATGTAGTTTTAAACTCGATTAATTAATAATCCCGATATATACTGGTGACAAATTAGTGTGACCGGTGATATGTAATTAGTTTGTAGTGAAATGTGAATGTATATATGTTATGTTTAGTTATATGATGAGATATGCGTGACTGGTGATATGTAATTAGTTTGTAGTGGAATGTGAATGTATATATGTTATGTTTTGGCTATATGATGAGTTATATGTGACCTGTGATATGTAATTAGTTTGTAGTGTAATATGAGGAGTCATATGTGACCGGTGATATGTAATTAGTTATGTTGTGGTATATATATTATTAGGGATGGATACTAAAATTTTTGAATTTTGGCTGGCAGATACTTTCTTGCAGGATAGAGGTTCAATCAGAACTAGTGGAACAAGTGATTTTATTTATGGCGTCGAACAAGAATCTTGGAATGCTTCAAGTTTGTGATTTTCTAAGCCCCTTTTTGAATTTTATGACCGTAAGAATGTCCGATTTCAGTTCCTTTTCTCGAACTTTGTTTTCGTCAATAGCATCTCTTTGCTGTTCATATCCTCTGGAGGCTGTGCCTGTCATGAAGCTACTAATGAGGTGTCTCAGATTTTTTCCTTGCAAGAATGAAGAAGTAAGTACACTTATTGATTCGTCTTTAGAAACTGTTTTTAAGTTTATGTAAGACCTGAATTTGACATGTATAATTGATAGTGCAAATTACATGCTATCTAAGTTGCAGCTTATCGACATGTGATGCTCTTGTGTTACTTTTTGTAGGAAATTTCTAATGTTACTTACTTTCTGGAACTTACGGTGGATATGTTTATTGTGGTTTTGCGGCAGCTGGTTGGCATGGAATTGGTATGCCTCTGGCTATTGCTTTTCATACTTATATTTATCCTACTCTCCTACAACTTTGGGGTTTTACTTTGGGGTCACTGTAATGGTTGATCATTGTCATTCTTTGCAGCTAGTTCATGAGGTCCAGCTGCAGTGTGTGGAACTTCTTGAAACTATCTTTTCACTGAATACATATCTTTACAAGGGTTCTTGTAGGGGTGAAGCTGTAATTGAAATATCAAGACGTTTAGTAGCCATCCAGAGCGAGCTTGGTTTGAGTTATATACCTGAAATTTCATCAGTGGTTTTATCATTATTTCTTACTCTTGTTCAGGCAGAGTTTGAGCACAAGCAGCTCTCCATACTCAGAATGCTATTGCTGCTCTTTAAATGGAAAGGTGAAAAGGGTATGCTTGGTATCGTTCAATAAGGTTGTGTTCACTCGGAGAGAATCGAATAAGGAAGGAATGGAATGAGAAATTATGAACAAAATTAAGGAGAAAGAAAGGATGTAAAGGAGAATAGCGAACAAACATAAGGGCGTACAAAATTTTTGTGATAATGTTTGTTGGGAAAATGAGGAAGAAGGTGAATGGAGCATTCCTTCCGAAATTCGCGGGTTAGAGTTTTAGTTTTGATTGTTAGGAAGGATCAAAGAAGGAATGACATTTATAAACATTTGCTCCATAAAAGAGTATAAATCTCATTCCATTCTCTCCTAATTTCATTTCATCCAAGTGAACACAACTTAAGTGCAATCTTTGAAATATAAGTCTGGTCCATATATCATAGAATCGGTGTTCAGTTGGCTGATTAATGTTATATTTTCATGAATTAGAACTTGCGATATATACAGCTGAAAAATGGGCTGATGACACTGGCATTTTATTGCTGTTTTCCACAATGCACAATACCGAGTCCTCCTTAAGGATTGACTCTACATTATAAATATTTATATACACATAATATCCATGTTTTTTGTTTCTATAGACTATAGAGTCTATAGACTGGAATTAGTAAATTGTCTTTAAGCTGTAAACTCTCATTCGGGGATGAGTTGGATATATTGCACGAACAGAGGTACTTGGGGTAGTCCACCTGGGTTATACATGATTACATGGTCTTTCACTTTTTCTAAAATGTAATTCCTTAACAGATATACAGGAACTTGCAGCTCACACCATCATGATGCAAAATAGTTGTGCATGAGCTACAAAAAGAACAGATGCTGTATCTCTTAGTGTGTATACTTATTTTATAAAGAAAGTTCTATTTAATCTGTTCGTATAGATTTTCTTCTTGAATTCGTCATTGTTGTTACTATTGTAATAATTAATAATTAATATAGCTCCTGCATGATTTTTGATTATGATGTTCATACCGATACCATTCAGGTACGAATTTAAATCACGTGCTTGCTTTTGCAGGTAATCTTGTTACTGAATGTTTGGGTGAAGAACTTCTATTTATATTTCCTCTTATGAACCTCATGTCCTCTCCTTCAATATCTGTTAAACAAGCAGCAACGAATTTGCTGTCCATGTTGTATAAGTCCTCAATAAACTTGTTGATTACACAAGCAGAAGGTCAAGGCATGAAAAAGAAAACACCATCCATTAGCACACCTGAGCATATATTTTACAGGCTTCTGCAGCATTTATGGTATCAGGTATAGTGTCATTATATCATGCTTTATGTATCAGTTGCATATATTACTTAACACTAAACAATTTGTGTGATGTTTTGTTTTTTTTAGGATAATTTTTTGTCATATGCTTCATCCGACTTCGTTATTACGAATGGTAAAATTAATGTGAAAGCAACCCATCACTTGCCAAAGAGATGGACCGACATGATGGTGGAGTATGCACTTGGGGTTGTTGAAAGACGGAAGTCTTCCATACCTATTTCCCAGTCTGAGAACATCTTGCTCCAGGGTAGATGCACATTTTATTCTTCTTGATGGTCGTTTTTACTTGAACTGAAGGTTCATGTTGCTGATATTGTTCATGAAAGTTCTTTTTGATGGTTACTCTTTTTGGATCTCTTTTTGTTCTTTGTAGAGATGGCACCATATCTCAGTGCAATTATGAGTGTTCTTGTCCTGCATCGGGCCATGGGGGCTTCAGCTGTAGATCTATTGGCTGTTACTGGCGACATGAACCCTAAACTTGGTGTACCATTGTTACTAGTCATCTTATTCTACAATAACATAATTTCTGCTAAAGATCAATCTATTGACTTCCATTGGATGCTGGTGAGATATTGTTATGAGCTCATTTTACAAGTGACAGTTGTAGGGAAACTGTTTTGCAGTTTTCATCTTGGAAGCTTTTATAACATGATTTTGTTCATCTACGGTGGCAGCTAAAGCTTTTGGGAATACTTCCATCACTTGCTTCACATCCTGCAATGATACCACTAGTTGTTCAGACTATATTGCCTATGCTTCAGAATGACACAAAACCGTAAGTTCTTTTCATAATTATTAGACATAAACATTTGTGATGTATACTGCTATCTTATGCTCATTGATATCTTTTGCACCCATCCACTACTTCTTAGACCTTCTCGATAGGGACAAAGACGCAAGTTCATAAACTTATGACTATAACTCAGCTGATATATTGCTGGTTAGTTTACTGCATCACACGGCCTAGCCGCTTTATACAATTTTTATAATTTTATACCACTTTCAACCATACCATATATATGTACAGATATATTATGCCAATTACTCATCTTCTTTTGGACTTAATTTACTTTGTGATATAACAAGCATCTAACGAGCATCTAACAAGATTCCTTTTCCTCTTTATGCCTTTCTGCAACTGCTCAAAAAATTTAAAAAGATAGTTCAAAATTCTTAAATTTTTTTAAAAAATCTCCATAGTTTTCATTTCCTTCCAAAATTCTCAAGATTATTCTCAAAAGTTGGGTGTCTTCATTGAAATAACCTTGCTATTATAAACTTTTTTCAGTTAACACCTTTACAGGAGTAGTATTACAGTCCTTTCTAGTTTCTCCTAGCTCTACCTTTCCAAGTCCAACCTCCTCCCTTACTCCATCTTTCATGTCTCTTCTGAAGGCCTTTATACATAGGACTATATGCCTTTTTCATCAGCAAAAATCTGATAACTGTGATTTTTGAATAGCAGTTAGAGATCGCTGGAGGGTTAGAACTCTTTGTGATTCTATCATTTTTTCTCTTAAAATATCTTATTTGAGTTACTCTTTCTGTGAGTTTAAATATACCGACCATTCATCTGACTCCGATTTTCATGTCATTTACAGCCTTGGTTTCTTATATTCTATTTTTGTGCATTTGCAACTTATATAGAGATTTACAGAGAAATGATCTAATGGAATAAATCTTCCTATTTTATTACTACAATATTTTCAGTGAGCTGTACGAGTTATAACACAAAATAAAGGTAGTCAAACAATTATAACATGGACCCTACTGGGCTTAAGCAACAAGCCATGAAGCTTCTTTATCAACTTTTTTGTTATTGTTATCTCTATCCTAGCAGCCTTTGTTGATGGGAGCAAATCACATAGAAATGAACAATGTACTATTTGTTCAGATATTGGCATAAGTATATTTGTCAGCTGTGGATGTTTAACTACATCCTGCATTTTTCTTTTTTGGTGATAATTATCATAACGTATGCAGTCATTTGAGAAGCTCTACTACTTGCTAGTGTCATTAATTTATTTGATTGCATCATATATATGATAACATTATTTCATCATGTGAGGTGCTATCACTTAGTTTTTTTTATTTTCTGTATGTTTTTTAAGTACGCTCTACGCTACTGCCACACGTGTACTTTGCAAGACATGGGAGATCAATGATCGTGTATTCGGGAGTTTGCAGGTGGATTCTTATTGCTCCATATCTAATTCCTTATGTGTTATGAACACTTCTATTACTTGCATGGTGGAGCTAGGTGCTTGAGGCAGGGACAAGCATCTAGCCACTCAAGTTGTTTCCAGTTCTATCTTGCATTTGTGCTATTCTAATGTTAAACTGAGCATTATATTTGACATACGGAATCTTGATTTTATTTTGAAAAATACTAGAAAGATAATCCAAAAAATACATAAAATACATTTATTCGAGAAGCTCAAAATCTTTAACTTTTTTCCGTGGATAAAGACTGGTTTGCCTAGGAAGGGCTGCACTTTATCAAAGTTAAGAAGGTTGCTAGGCAGAAATAAGAAGAATGCTAACACAGTATCAAAAATCCCTTTATTTTAACTGGTATACATTGTTAATTGCTACTGGGTTCTTTGCAATATTGATGATCAGAACATGTTGTATTCCAAAAACAAAAAATAGAAAGAAATGATAGAGAAGATTGCATCAGGCGGTATTAGAAAACATAGACATTCTGTTTAGTTTTTTAATATTGCATATGTTTTCCCTGTAACTTTGACGCAGCTGTAGTGATTCTTTCATCTCATTTCTTTATGAATCCATCAAGCATTTAGTGAGTTACATCGGAATTCTAGCGCTCAATGAATTGAGATTGTCACCTTTTACTTACAGTGTTTTGTCTTTTTTACTTCCTATTCTGTTTAATGTATAAAATAATCAGTCTGAAACAGACTGATGGTATATGGTATAATCAATTTTTTTGTGTGTAATTTGTTAGTACTATTATTTCTTTTATGCTCTTCAGTAAAAAATAAAATAGTTTCAACTTTCAAGTATTACACATCTAAGAAGTGGAAGACATTAATTTATGTTTTCTTGCATACTGTCATCGTATTTGTAATTATTTTGTTTGTTGATGATAAAATACTATAAATTCTTATAAGTTATAACTTAATGCTGGTTCTGGATTATGCTATATGCTAATCAGATTATTAATACAAGTGTACATTTTTGGTACATAGTTCGTCAGTTAATCAACAATACAATTAATTAATTTAAAGGAAAAGTTGCTACTATTAGGGATTGGCTTCATGATTCACATGCTGCTATGTCTTAAATCTAGAACCACAATGTAATTGTTTCTTTGCTTCTCATCAAAGACTCTTGGATTAGTTACTCTAGATTGCGAACCCAAAGTGTTCTGTTGCAATGGTGGAGCTACTATCATCTCCAACTTTAAGAATTCCTTTACAAAAAGTCCATGCTTTTCGTTTGATAGAGACAAGCTAGTGTATTATTTTTTCTATATAAAAGCCTATTATGTTACATTTTCTTATTTAATAATTCATATAATTTGACTAGGCATTTTGTCTCCAATAGATGGCTTAATACATTTTTGAAAAGGATAGCTGAGATTCATTATAATGATGCATACTTGCATACTGCCAAGTAATTTGAATCTGAAATCAAAACACACAAGATCTACTTTGTGGTTTTACTTCAGGGTTGCCTCTTAATATATGATATATCTTGCTTTTATTCTTTTGTAAGCGATCTGTTTCATCATTCTTGAGATGTTTTATCTGTTATTCTGATTATTGTTTACATTATTAGAGTGTGTTACTCCCAAAAAGATTTATCCAGTATGCATCTGAAAGAGATATATGTATAAGCATGGCAATTTCTATACGAGATGTTTGCAAGAGAGATCCTGATAGAGGTGTGGACCTTATCCTTTCTGTTTCGGTGGGTAAATATGTCATTTTAGTTATTTACACTTGTCTTTTCTTTAGACTGTGACAGGTGATGCCATTCCAGTTCTTCTGATTTTCATATCTGTACTAACAGGCTTGCATTGAGAGCCGTGATCCTTCTATTCACACTATTGGTCTTCTAAGTCTTGCCCATCTTTGTGAAGCTGATGTAATCGGTATAATATTACATACTCTTATAGGTTTACTCTCCCGCTCTTGAAGGAGTTGGTCCTTACCTCATTACTAACTTGTTATGTATAGGTAAAAGCAGTTCGGACACATGAAGAAAATAATGATTATCTGAAATAGATTTAAAATGCCATGTCTTTAGTTAGTTCTAATATTCTGTTGGTGCGTGAGTGTCAACTAAAATGTATAGAGTATGCTCAAATGTTTTGACTCAAATGCTCTTCTTAGCTGTTAGAAATAATTTCTGAACTTTTTATTATACTTTGATCTGCTTTAATTTACCTGACTAACTAAGCTTGATAGCTTTAAATTACTCATAGTTTTTACTTGATGTGATGGACATGGAACTGTAAAATTAAAATTTTGACAATGTCATATGTAGAAGGTTCTGCATCTTCAGGTCATTTCAAGCTACTAGTTACTATTTCTATAAAATTTGTCTGTTTATGAGTAATGATTTCCTTTCAATTGTTGTATCTTCCTCTTTTTTTTGGAGGGAGTAAAAGTATTATGAAGCTTCTTGTTGCCTCACCGTGTAGCCCTAGCTTTTAGGTTCAGCATAGAACTTTAAAGTTATTTTTCTTGGGCTGAAATTCAGCCGCTGAATGAAGTTGCTTTACAATATTCAACTTAATTTATTAAATCCGAATCGAGCTTTATTATTAATTATGTCTGGTCCTTTTTTCTGTTTATCCAGATTTTTATACTGCTTGGGGTGTTATAAGAAAGCATTTGTTCAACTACTTGGAAGATCCTGTTATATGTCACGGGTAAGTATTATGTCTACGACATGTATGTACTTATTAGAATATACTTCCCTACTTTTGTAGTTAAAAAATTGGATCTCTCAAAAGTAGTATTAATTCTTAGTTAGCCACTTCTTTTGTTATTGAATATGCTTTTTAAAATATGTAATATGAAATCACCTTACTTGGTACCAAGCTTCACAATAAATGTGCCTTATAAATTTTGCTATACATCCAGGTAAATGAAATTAAAACAAAGATCTTGAATGATGTTGCCTACGGCGCAAATTCATAGCTTAATGTTGGTCTATGGACACGCATTACTAGATTTCAAAGTAACTCTTCATGTAGGACTAAGTTTTTATTTTTAAAAGAAATAAAAAAAACATGTAGGACAGGTTAAGAATAGAAATCAACAGAGAATCAGAGCACAAATAAATCCTTATATTTATTCAATTTATTACTCTTCATTGAACGAGGAAAAGCCCTTTTAGTTGTGTGTAGTATGTACTATGTAGTATGGTTTCTGGTTACAGTAAAATATATTTATAATTTTTATATTAAATATCTAATAATATTACAATTAGAATTTTGTTGCAACTTGCAACAAAATTTCATTAGAATCCTTTTAGAATTTGTATGTTCAAAAAGGTATCTTAATAATTATATATATAAATTTGCCTTCTCCCCATCACATTAATATTCTCGGTTTATTAAAAGTCGAAAAGGTATCTTAATAGTAAATAGTACTCCCTCCAATTTTAATTGATGTTTGACTTTTTGACACGTATATTGAGGTATAAAAAATTACACTTATATATAATTTTTATTTATAATATTGCTATACATGTGTGATAAAATGTCAAAAACAGTTAAAATGGAACCGGAGGTAATACAACTTTTAGTTACTATCATGTATTTGTATAATTATATATATAATATCTAATAATAATATTACACTAGAATCTTAATACAGTTACAAACAAATATTATGATCATATTTATATTTTATTTCAAAATCTTATTAGAATTTGCAAGTTCAATTAAAAAGTTAATTATTGCATAGCTAGTTACGGTTTGCAAATTTAAATTATATATTAATATTTCCTAAAACCGTAACTTTATTTTAAACCAATCTTATGTCTTCATTAACACCATTCTAACTACAATTATGTGGTCAACCAATAGAACGCGTACACATTATTTTCAGAAATTGATGCCATAATGATGAAATTTTAAACCTTCTTGGAAATCGAAATGTTTGGAGACAACAAAATCAACATGTTTGTGACGCCAACTTTTAATTTGTCGTCACATTTGGACTCGGCAATTTGATGAATTTTCTCTATATTTTATGCATTATAAATTCGTTGAAATTCATCACTTTTGAATTATGATCAATCAGATAGTAAAAACATTTACTGCCTATTGTATTAGATGCATGCATGCTACTCAAATCATGACGCCTAACTCAAGGGACTGGGTCGTGTGGAATGAATTGGGGAAAATATGGATGTAACAAAATTTGATGGAAGAGTAACAAAACTCAAAAGTGAGGGAGTGCGACTTTGCAATGATAAAAGTTTGTAAGGAGAATGAAGCATGTCTTCATATTAGTGGGTTTGAGCTTTAGTTAAGATTGTTAGAATTTAATTAGAAGATGAATAAAATTGTACATATTTACCCTAAAATTGGTACAATTTCATCGCATGATCTCCCAATTTAAAAGAGCCCAACCATACACAACAGTAGATATTATACCTATTGTGGAATCAAAATAAAATATTACTGAACAAGGCAAATTAATATAATCTCAAACCATTAATGATGTTACTTGATTCTTAAATTGCACAAAAAGTCAGATGCGGACATGACACCAATTCTCTATTGCTATCTCAATTCACTAAATCCCTTTCTATGGGAGGAGTTTCTCGTGCTCGCTTTTGCCTATATTTTCCCAGTTGGCATATATACCACGAGCTTAGATCTCCATAAAGTATACTTTTAACACTGAAATTGGAACCAACAAATAGTACTTAAAATTGACAACGAATGGATCTTTTGTAACAAATTTGGTGTGCCAGTATAATAATTTGAAGGCATTATGGGTTTGAGAGGGCCGCCTAAGTCCTTTCAAGGGGTGAAAAATATGAATATGAATAGATGGATAAATCATATTGGTCAAGGTAAAATCATGACTTACAGTTTTCTTTATGTAATGTTGAGGTTATAGTTTTTTATATACTTTGTGGAATTCAAATGATAGGCATCAACGTAAATTTGTTTTTCAACTACTTTTCCCTGCAACTTAGCTTATGTATGTTATATATTTCTGAAAATAATATTTTTATAGAACCGTTTAACGTCTAAAGCCTTCCTATTAATCCCTGATTTTATGATATGTTGCTAGAAGGTCCCCTCACTCGAGTGGACCAATTGCTGATTTTGCCAACAATGGAAAAGTACTTTTGCCCTTCTGTTTATACAGAATGTTGAAATTATTTATATATTGCATATGAATTTGAAGTATTGAGTTATATTGGCAATTCTACTAAGCATGCATCTAATCTTTTCCTGCCAAACAATCAATTGAGAATAAGTAGCATCTGCATATAGAACAAACACATGTGCCATTGCAGACATATTTTGTGCATCTAGTAACTTGGTCACAAATTATTTAATGGTTCCTTAGCTTATCTCTTCTCCTACAATGTGGTGCAATGGATGCTGCTGCATTCCCAGAAGCAGAAAATGATGTATTGCATAAATTGTGGGAGATTGGAACCACCACACATCCTGCTTGTGAGTTAATGTGGACAAAGGCTCGAGCAGCTGCCTTTGAATCATTGACTCATTACGAGGTAAACACTTACTGTGCTCGTCTAAGGGAAAGTCCAATGCTAAAGCTATAATGACTATAGCCATTGCTGCACTTTGGAACCAAAAAGTGACTTTTGGTGCTAAATACAAGTTGTGCTCCAATGCTTGATTCTGAAATAGAACCAAAAAGCTTTAAATTTAGATAACTTTCTTTTCAATGAACTCTCTCGATTGTGATTTAAAATTTCTCCATTTTTTAGTTGATGATGTGGCAATGATGGTTATAGCCATCCTTGGTTCCAGATATAGAACCAATTATCCACTCGTGCATTTTTCGAGTCAACTAGCTATGCATTGGAGTGGTTTTCTTGTAAATTTAGTTCTATATTTTAGCTATAGAACCAAATTTAGCGATGCATTGGACTTGCTCTAAGAAATATTTTACTTGTATGTAGATGTTAAAAAGTATTGTATTTATTGAATTGGCTTTTGTAACATGAAATTACACCTACCGTGGGCACTTCAACATAATGAAGAACATCATTCTAAATGTTAAATGTATTGACTTTACTCAATGTTCTCTCCATAATGTCTTTCTTGCCTCATTATATTAAATCTGGCTTCTGTCTCAATGCCAAAATTTAATTGCAATTTCAGTCTGCCAACTCTTTTGATGGTATGATGTCACGAGTTTTCTATTCTTTCTTTGTCAATGGTCTTGCCTCTTTTTGAAGAACTCAACTCTCTCTTTTATAACACTTGCCTAAATTATTAAAACAGATCCCCTGATTATGGGTACGATGTCACAAGTGTTTGTATTCTTTCGCTGTTCATGTTCTTCCCTCTCTTTGAAGGGCTCAACTCTCTCTTTTAGAAGACTTGCGTAAATTATCAAAACAGCTCCCCATTTATAGAAAAATGAAGGAATTAATCCCATAATCAGAACTATGGATTTTTATTAATCTGTTGAATGACAGCAAAAAGATAATCCCTTCTCCAATATATTCAAGAAATAAATCTTTTAGTTATTTAAGAAATAAGAGCTGTATATATAGATAAGCTTAAATAACTCGTTTTTACAAGTTGCAAGTTTTTGAAAAATTATCCTCCAATTTGCCCTTAGCCAGCCTCATGGCCAAGAAGTTATATTGATCGGAATCATTAACCAAGTCATGAGCATTGAATGATGGAGTTTCTATGCTATATTTGTTAGCAGCCACCTTATTTTTTCTTCGCCCATGTTCATGCACTCCCACATGAAGATTGTTTCAAGTGGGACATTGATATATCTTATGTCCTTTACCCTCACATCTGAAATATCAATTTGTATTGTTGATTCTCTTTCCTCTGCCTCTTGTATTTGTGTTCTGTGGTATCGACGTGTTGGTTGCTGGCTATTTCGTTGGAGCGCTACTTTTCTTTATAGTAGTAAAGTTCACATATTCCTCCAGGTCAAGTGTAACCTTAAGAGCATTTTCCATGATATAAGGATTGTATCTCGGCATTTCTTTTCTTTTTATTTTTTATCTGATACCAGATTTGAATATTGCCAAACTCCAAACTAATCCCCAATTATTTTCCATACATTCGAGAGTTAACAGTGCCTGATTGGTTTTTCTAAAGAAAACTTAGTGTTACTTTCTGGATTAATTTTGCAACTGAATTTCCTCTTAATAAATTTATCTATAACATTTTGCTTCATTAATTATTAAAATCTTCATTTTTTGTTTCATACATGCTATGATTTGTTAGGTATTGCACATTCAGAACAGCATTCCAGAATTCAAAGAGAGAAACATGGAGTTGCTTACTGCTGAAACCCATACCGAAGTGCTTAGGGCTATGGAAAAATTTGAAATAAAAATCATCAAATTTGAGCACCAGTTAAGAATCATTCAACTCGTCATCTTGTAGTCTGCTTCATATGTTCGCCCTGACAAATGAAATCACTAATTTTTTTTTTAAAGAAATGTAAACATTGATGAATTTTATTTTTGTCCAGGACAAGGCAAAGATTAGTAAAGGAGAAACGATTACCTCAAAATAAAATTGAGAAGTTGGTAAATGTATTCCCGCAGCTAAGTTTCAAGCAAGGTATGACTAATTGTTTCATTTTGTTATTTTGTATCGTACTTTGCAATAGGTGCACACGGCCAAGGCTGGTTTTTGGAGTTTTAGACGATTTGGATGATCAAATAAATCATATTCAACTTGGTGTTTGCGCTTCTTACCACATTTTCAGTGATGCTTATCTTTACTTTTTTTTTTTTGGAGAAATATGATTAGATGTGTATCTTCAAAATAAGCATTTCTGATATGCACTTATCTTGTAGACGCATGCTGTAAATGCGTATTTGATGTGGTAATTGGAGCCCTTGTCAGTGACTTTTGGTTTTTTGAGCTGTCTGTCATGAAATTTTGGTATTTTAGGAATTATTTATGTTTATAAAGAAATATTTTTTATGCGTTTAGGATTGTTAGCATATAATATGTGATCCTGTTAAGTCAGTTTCCTAACGTCTCGAGGTTTTAGGAGAATTGACAATTTAACATGGTATTAGAGCTCGGGGATCTCAAGTTCGATTTCGTACCACCCCTTATATTCTCATAATAAATTATGAACACGAGGGCAAAGTTATTACCCCAAAGATGGGCGCCCGTGATCAACTCTTTGACCCAAAAATGGCTTTCGAGTGAGGGGGAATGTTAGAATATAATATATGATCTTGGTAACTCGATTTCTTAACACCTTGAGGTTTTAGGAGAACTGGTAACTTAACAAGAATTTTGAAATATAGCTACTTGGTGTGGTACTCTAAATTGATGTAGGACAAGGGTTTGGAAGAAGATAATGTTGAATACACACATGGAGTAGACAACCACAAATATTTCTATATCTATATGAATACCCTATTTCTTGGCATTAAAGTAGAATCTCATAATGATCAAGTAACACGATTATACTTGGAAGAAACTTTTAACATTATACGACAATCTTAAGAAAGATTCCTAATTTTTTGAGATTCATTACTTAGAAAAGATAATAAAATGTCATACCTTACTTCTTTTTTTGGTGAAGATCAATTATATGAATTTAAATACTCATGCACAAATGCCTCCACTATGGCTTGAGGCCTTGACCTCTTTTTACAAAGAGGAGAGTGGTATAATGTTGTAGTATAAAGAGGAGAGTGGTATAATGTTGTAGTTTCCTTAATCGAAACACTAGTTATACTACTATTAAGCATAACCAAATTCATTACTGATTATAAGATGATTATAACCTTAGACTCCACACATTCTCATTTCAACACCTCGATGCTAATCCTCAAGTTTATATCGAGCCCAATATAACAATTATATTTTATACTTGGTCTTTTTATTAACCCTTATTTTACCCGATATTTCACCTCCTCGGACCTACTTTAGCTATTCGTAAAGCTATCTTGTCAATGATTTTTAATCAATTTCTCTACACCAACATGTAGTCATGGTATTCCTCAACAACTTTCGTTACTTGACCGACTCGAGAAAAGTCCTTTAACTTGCTCGAAGTCGACTCCCAAAACGGTCGTTTAACCTTTCCTCATGTTCATTTCACTCCAACACCCTGTTTTCTAGCATTTTTAATAAATTGGAAATTAATCCATTTGACATGAATCTTTCTCTGAGATCATCTTTGTACCACCAACAACATGACATAAAAATTTCAGTTCGAGCTAAGGTTGTTAGCTAGGTGAAACAATTCTCCAAAATTCAATGTTTAAGCAATTCGTAGGTTATGAACAACCTTTATTAAAATAGCTATATTTCCTAGCTCGTTAATCCAATCGACTCACCGTTTGAGGCTACACAAACTAGACTCAGATTAGAACATAGACCCAACAAATCCTCAGCCCAGAAATAGTGTTAAGTCATCCGAACAATTCATCCAAAACAGTGGCTCCAGAATTACCATTTCTGTGATTTATGGTTACATGACTTGCACTCTACCAATTTTAATAAATCATATTTTACTCCTTTTAATCCAATTCTTCTTCCCAGGTAATCTCAGACGTCCCTATTATTTTAAATAAAAGTTTCAAGATTTATGGAGTCCCCTAACTAGGGTGATCACAGCTCCAAAGTTCGTAGAAAACAGGACTGCTGAGTTTCTGCACTACCCCTACCATTTTGGCCATATCTTTTAGCTCGTAACTCCGATTGACATGATTTTTGCGGGTAAACGATCTAGAGACCGTTATCTATCTGACCATAATAAGAACAGGTCAAGAAAAGTGGGGTAGCCCCTTCAAGTTCCCTAGACAGTTGAGGGCAGTAGAAATTTGGGCATTACGACGTTTGTGTTTACAACGTTTTCTATTTCTATTCTACTTCAATTCAACCAACCAAGCAACACAGCTCCAAAAATAAGGCAAGTAAGAAAAATGAACTCTAGAATCAATGGATCAAATCATGTGTTTCTAGGACTCACCAACCTAATTTCATACTACCCATAACATGTATAAGCTATAACAATCATCATCCAAGCCATAGGAACTTAAGAATCAAAGAAAATAAATTTTTAATTTTTGAAATTACTGTTCATTCGAATCTTCTTTGAATCATAGCTAAAGATTTCATGGATGGTTGCTTGTAATAATCAAGAGGAAGCAAGATGAGTGTTATACCTTCGATTTAAGCTACTAAACTCAACGATTGAGCAAGAAATGAGCAAGCAACATGATTTCCCCCCTCATGGAGCTTCGGCTGATGTTCTTCAAGGTGAAGAAATGAAAAGCAAAAAGTGATTTTTATGTGGTGTGTGGTGGAAGACTTGTTGTTTAAAAGGTTTGTGCGGTGATCGCGTAATTTTCCGACAACGTTTTACTGTCTCTGTCTCGTTCTCTTCTCTTTCGTCCCACCTAAGTTTTAAAACTTAAAATCTCATATTATTATCCTAATATATTTTAGAATGATTAAATTAATACTCTTTAATTGTTTCGAGAATTTACGAAACAATTCTCCGAATAAATACTATTCACTTACACCGTCTCTCAAACTCTGTTACGACTTTCACCAGGATTCTAAATTTATTTTGTTAGACTAACAATAATTATTCGTCCTATATTTATTACGTATGCTACCGTAACACCGATACGCATATTTTCGAATACCCCGTATATTAATTACACGGCCTCACATCTCAAGTACCTTATGCAAATAAATTAATAAAATCATTTATTCATAAAATGAAAAATTTTATCCAAAAATCTTAATAATCCCAAACGTCAGAAATACGGGTTATTACAGTCTCCCCTTCTTAAAAGGATTCTGTCCTTGAAATCTATACACGAACAACTGAGGTTACTATCATCACACCTCACTTTCGAATTCTCAGGTTGAGTCTTCAACCTAGTCAGTTTTGTACAACAATACTTCACTTCTTAACACTTTCTTTATTCAGTCGATGGTCTTTCTAAGTTCGTACTCTAACGCATGCCTAACGTCCGCACTATAGTTTCTTAATACTGATGTATGAAACGCACGATGTATTCGTAAAATTGGGAAGGAGCGCCACCTCGTATACGCCTTCTTTATATACTTCAAGACCTTGAAAGATTCAATACTCTTCGAGCTTAAGTTCTATTTCTTACTAAATCTCGTTACTTCTTTCCACGATAATGCTTTCAGCAATTCAAAGTCTTTCGCTTCATACTCTCTGCCATTTTCAGACTTGATCACCATACTCGCGTTGTCTATATGGAGTTATCATTAATCGCTTTCAAATACTACAACTTGTATCCTATGCCTGTCGAACTGGTTCTTGTCCCCAGATATCTATCATTCATCGATTTGTTCCTAACACCAGGTAATTCGACATTTTCGCCCGCACTAACTTCATAAAATGGAATGCCCATGTGTAAATGATAACTAGCATCGTATGAAAGCTCTATCCGTAGTAGATAACTACCACCACTCTTTTTGAAATCCAAGGTACAAACTTTCTATAAAGGATAACCTTGTACATAATTTTAATAGAGATCTTTTCAATGAAGATCATCAAAACAAATGATCAGAGTGGTTTGTAAATCAATAAACTCATTTTTAAATGTATATGATAAATAAGAAAGAAAATAATTTAGATATGACTGAGAACAACCATATTTGTACTCAAGATGGTCAGTCTTTAGTACTTTCTGGCTTATAATACATAATCGAGTGGTTGCCCACCAGACTTTTGTCACACAGACAAGAAGTCACACCATATGCATTATTTATCTCAATCAGATGAAAAATAGTTAACATTTAGAAGAAAATGATTTTGAAAGGGAGAGAAAATATATTTTGAAATTTTCATTCCTTAATGCATTACGAATTCAATATACAGCAGTCCCTACTCATTTAGGAACCTATTGACAAAATCCCCAAATTTCTTATTTCCCATTTCTATTCTTTCCGAATGAATAAATCCTTAAGACTTTTATGGTCTTTGTACTTTCTCCGCTTCTACCCATTCAAGTGATGTTTCCACAGGTTAAGTGCAACCGTTATGGCTATTTCCTCCAATTCATGATTAGGATACCTTAGTTCATGTTTCTCCCGTTACTCCGACGTATATAAAATTATTTTTACTATGTTGCTTCCGTGCACAAGCAATCCCTCGAAAGACATGTAATTATTAATTACAAGATTCACCTTTTATCATCTAGTACTTACCATATCAGGACAATTACTCATATTTATTCTTCACTTTCCTCAAACTTTCTTCACCACTTACTATATGTCTCACAATTTAAACTCATTTTACCCAAAACTCATTCTTATGGAATTTGTCATCCAACCTCCTTTCTCTTAAGATTTTCTAATGATATATATATATTTTACCTTCGGGTTCTTCCTTCACCTTTAGACAGATCAGGATATCCTCTGTGAAGATTATGACAACTTGTCCAATTAACCTTGAAGAACATCAGCCGAAGCTCCATGGTGGGGGGGAGAAAATCATGTTGCTTGCTCAATCGTTGAGTTTAGTAGCTTAAATCGAAGGTATAACACTCATCTTGCTTCCTCTTGATTATTACAAGCAACCATCCATGAAATATTTAGCTATGATTCAAAGAAGATTCGAATGAACAGTAATTTCGAAAATTGAAAATTTATTTTCTTTGATTCTTGAGTTCCTATGGCTTGGATGATGATTGTTATAGCTTATACATGTTATGGCTAGTATGAAATAAGGTTGGTGAATCCTAGAAACACATGATTTGATCCATTGATTCTAGAGTTCATTTTTCATACTTGCCTTATTTTTGGAGCTTGAGATTGTGTAATGTTGTAGTATAAAGTTGCTTGAGGTGTTGTGTTGCTTGGTTGGTTGAATCGAAGTAGAATAGAAATGGAAAACGTTGTAAACACAAATGTTGTAATGCCCAAATTTCTACTGCCCTCAACTGTCCAGGGAACCCCGAAGGGGATGGTCAGATAGATAATGGTCTCTAGATCGTTTACCCGCAAAAATCATGCCAATCGGAGTTACGAGCTAAAAGATATGGCCAAAATGGTAGGGGTAGTGCAGAAACTCAGCAGTCCTGTTTTCTAAGAACTTTGGAGCTGTGATCACCCTAGTTAGGGGACTCCATAAATCTTGAAACTTTTATTTAAAATAATAGGGACATCTGAGATTACCTGGGAAGAAGAATTGGATTAAAAGGAGTAAAATATGATTTATTAAAATTGGTAGAGTGCAAGTCACGTAACCATAAATCACAGAAATGGTAATTCTGGAGCCACTGTTTTGGATGAATTGTTCGGATGACTTAACACTATTTCCGGGTTGAGGATTTGCTGGGTCTATGTTCTAATCTGAGTCTAGTTTGTGTAGCCTCAAACGGTGAGTCGATTGGATTAACGAGCTAGGAGATATACTATTTTAGTAAAGGTTGTTCATAACTAACGAATTGCTTAAACATTGAATTTTGGAGAATTGTTTCACCTAGCTAACAACCTTAGCTCGAACTGAAATTTTTATGTCATGTTGTTGGTGGTACAAAGATGATCTCAGAGAAAGATTCATGTCAAATGGATTAATTTCCAATTTATTAAAAATGCTAGAAAACATGAGGAAAGGTTAAACGACCGTTTTGGGAGTCGACTTCGAGCAAGTTAGAGGACTTTTCTCGAGTCGGTCAAGTAACGAAAGTTGTTGAGGAATACCATGACTACATGTTGGTGTAGAGAAATTGATTAAAAATCATTGACAAGATAGCTTTACGAATAGCTAAAGTAGGTCCGAGGAGGTGAAATATCGGGTAAAATAAGGGTTAATAAAAAGACCAAGTATAAAATATAATTGTTATATTGGGCTCGATATAAACTTGAGGATTAGCATCGAGGTGTTGAAATGAGGATGTGTGGAGTCTAAGGTTATAATCATTTTATAATCAGTAATGAATTCGGTTATGCTTAATAGTAGTATAACTAGTGTTTCGATTAAGGAAACTAATTTAGACTGTTATATCTGTTGATAGAGCTACCAGGAACGAGTGGAGCTTTGAAAATACATCATGGACTTCAGGCAAGTTTCCAACTCTATCATTTTATTCCATATCAGAATATTATTGATTCATGGTGATGTCAAAATTCTTGAAATCTGTGACTTGATGATAAGTCCTTCGATTATACATTTTTGTTGTATTTGGAACTACTTAGCTCATTGTTGTTGTTGAAAATGCACGTTGGCATTTCACCTTGAACTATTTTATTCATTTATAACTTGATTCTTCTGCTACTTTGAACTTCTCGAAAAGTTAGAGTATGCATGTAACTAGATTGAACATCTGTTTTGTGCGTCGAGTTACCTTTCAGGGTACTCGATGGTTAACCGGGGAGAGTCAGGTATTTTCTCGACGGTAGTCGATAACTATCAAAATTATTTTGGTTCAAAATATATTGAGGATTATTTGATGATCACTGATGATCATCAACTTAATTATTTTAAATAATTATTTTAATTATTTAAATAATATTTAAATATTAATTAAATATCATTTAAAAAGGGTTGAATAGTGTTTCAACATTAATGAATTATTTTAAATTCATTTTGAAGGTTATTTAAATACTATTTAATATTAATTAAATATTATTTAAATATTGCGAAGCATTCAAAACGAGACCGTTAATTATATTTATATTCTATTAATTATTTTAAATAATATTAAATATTATTATAATATTATTTAAATATTGGGAATTTTAAAAGACAATTATTGTCAACTGATTTCATCCGAAACAATATTTAAAAATTGTTTTACTCTGATTATATATTTTTTTATCATCCTGAGCTACTGAGATTCGAGGGTTAGCAGAGTACCCGAATCACTACTAAAATATTTTGGAGCTCTTGAGAAACTCTCTAAATATTATTTTTAATTAAATATAGATTATTTAATTATCAATAAAATATTCTGCGAATATTTTTGGGTCTTTCGGGACTTTCGGGAATTATATCTTGACATACTTCCCATATATATACTTGGGTCTTTCGGGAATTATATCTGGTTCTAATTCAATACACTTCATTAAGGATATTATATTTTAATATAGCGACTCCCCGGTCGTGTTCTTGAGTCTTCTTGATTCACTTGCATTTATCTTATTGATTAGTTGACTGAGAGGCAATCCACATATATACGAGATTACTTCCACATAATTCCGGGAGTGAATCTATAATCTGATGTTGAAATCTTGTAAAGATTTATAGTTGTTCTGGAAGGTAGGATTAAATTCCCTTCCATACCTGTTAAATTGAATAAATACTAGGGAGGATAATTGTTAGCCGGGAACTTCGAATATACCGTTCCTTCCAGACGGAGCTATGGTGTTACATATTCACCAGGGACTGGAGTAAGGTTGCGTAAGAGGTCAAGTGACGCACGACCCAGCATAATTAAAGGCCCATGAGTTGCCTAGGGTGACGTCCTGATAAGGGGTTGTCCTTCTACTAGTAGAGAAAGTGACTGGTTCTTCTATTGTACAATGCGACTGATCATCGCGTATATTAGGGCGTTGAAAAATCTCCAAATATAGTCCTATTTCCTCCAATTGGAATTTGACATTAACACTGTAATAAAGGCCTGGGTGCTAAGTTACCGATAGTGTTAATGAGAATTGTTGAACTTTCATTCATTCTTTTCGCAGTATATTGAACTGCTTGCTTATTGATACTCAACCGAATGGTACTCTGTGGTTGAGGCCATTGTGCTAAGTTATTGATATTGTCAGTCTCAAAAAAATTATGAACTTAAATTGTTGTATTGCAGTAACGTGTACTGCATTATTATCGTGAATATCTTCTTGCATCGTGAACCCTGATTCATTTATTGTCGAGATATAACTGGCTATGCATCTTCAATCAGATTGCAAGTTATATACTTTTATTGTTGAATATCCAGTTGGGATAATTATGGCTATCACCTTTTTCCTTGAAATATTCTGATAAATAACTTGCTGAGCATTCTTTGGCTCATTTTTGCTTTTTTGTAAACCTTATATCTTGCAGAAAGAGATGACTATGAATTGTCTACCTCGAGTATTATGCTAAGGAACAGGACGATTCGAGCTTGAGCTAGTCAGGTTCAGGACTTCGATAAATGGTGTAAGAAAGATGGAATTTCAGATTAGAATCCTAGACTTGTTGAAAAATATGTAATGTGACAATAAATCTTGGAATAATGTTTACTTCTAATGTAACATCATGTAGAAGTTATATTAGTAATGTGAGATCCTGAGGTTACGTTGGTTTGTAATAACTGTTACTATTTTAAGTTCGTTTCCTGAGACTATAACTGGAGTTGTGTATTTGGTTTGGGGTCACTGCTTTTATGTTTAGTCATTATAATTGTTAAAGCAGGTGAGTGTTATTATTGTGGAAATTGGATAGTGACAACCTGGATTCCTGACCCCGGATCTGGGGGTGTCACAGTAGGGGTGGGGTTAGTGTGTGTGAGGGTGTAGGTTATTAGTGTGGGTGCCTCTGGGGCATTAGATTAGATTAAAAATTTTATAAAATTAAAAGCTAGGATTACATCTCATATATCACATTGGTGGGGATTCTCATTTGAGCAAAAGCCTATATATATATATATGCATTTGATTTAATAGAAATTAAATTAAAATAACAACTAGACACTAATGATAGCCACTTGTTTTTTATATTCAATTAAATCTTCACCACAAAAATCTTATCCACCTAAATCACCCCCCACCCACTTGAATTAGTCACATATACATCTACACATATATGTATATATCAACCATCTCTATTTTGTGAAGGGTGTGCTTTGTGTATTCTCCTATGAATAACTTTTCAGCGATCTTAATCGGAAACCTATCATCATAACACCCCCAACTTTCTCTCTATCCATCCATCCGAATATATACACTTTCTTTTTAATTTTTTTTATTAGAATCCATCTTTCTTTCCTTCTTAATAAATCAATTATATTCCCCTCGTTGCTGTAAATCGTCATCTTCATATGTTCCAACAGATATGGTGATGGTTACAGGTGGGAAATTGAATTATTGAGTTGAAAAAGATAGAGATCGAAGAAAGGGAAAGAAACATTTGTCGTATATTTGGTGATTTTTATAATACGAATTAGTGATTTTTGTAGTGTGAATTTAAGATTTCTCTAATATAAATTAGTGATTGCAATGTCTATCTGGAAACTGATGTTCATATATCACATGTATCATATTGAAATTTCAGATCTAATAATTTTTATGAGAGGTGATGATTGTTGGTAGGTGATAGTTGGTAAAATATGAATTTATATTATAAAAATATGTATAGATCGAAGTGGAACCAAAAAATAATCGTCAAAATTGACGAAGATCAAAGATGGTGGCTGGAATCAATCGCGGTCGGAGGTGTGGTCGGAATCAATTGTGGTCGGAGCCTTGGAGGTGTGGCCGGAATCAATGGTGGTTGGTGGTCGTGTGATAATTATATATTATGTGTATATATTTTATTTGGTTTCTAGTTTCTTGTTTCTATTTTAATTTTGTTTATGTTAGAATAGGACTCTCTCTCTATATATATATATAACAGTACATTTTCTTGTGATTTATTTGTTGTAATATTAAAATCTTTTTGCTTACAGGTGACGATAAAAATACTAGAGATTTACCCGGTGCAGCTCTTTTTTGCCTTACCTTCACTCATGATGTGAACAATCATGGGGCTGCAAAAGTAAGATAAATACTGCAACAGTTGCACATGCAACCATTTTAATGGTATTACCGTGCTTTAAAAACTACAAAAGTTAATGTCGAGAGATTGCAGGATCTGCATGGTAGATTTAGAACTGCACTAATGGACATAGCAGCATTGCTTTATCTATCAAGGAATATATTGGTGGCAGTTCTATCCTTTCAGTCCTGGAAAGTTTTCATGCAACGTTGGATTAAGGCCCAGACTATGTTACTCGGACTCTTCATTTAACCTTCGAGTACCCGTGTCGGACACTCGACACTCGGACATGGACACTCGGACTTGGACACTTATTTTAGGCCAAAAACATGTATATTTTTCAGAATATTGCCGAATCCGATACTTGGACACGTATCCATGTTGGACACTTCTACCCGAGTCCGAGTAACATAGGACCCAGATCATGCTTAATGATGTGAAAGGAATACCCACAGCATCAATTAATACTAATAAACTTGCTAATGACATTTTGAAGGTTAAGTCATTCTTCTAATTTCATCTCATTTTTCACCGGTCATAAGGTTGTGATTTCTTGCTTGTGATAATTAATGTTAGCTGTAATTTCTTGCAGAGTATAATACAGATTTCAGAGGAGTCTATTCCCAGAATTGCTGAAAATATTGCACTAGCTGTTGGCGCATTTTGTATGGTAAACAAACTTAATTTTTTGTTGATACAGTTGTCACTTGGGGTCTTAATCTTCACATCGCATGAATTTTTTGTAGGTATATTGCCCTCTTGTTTTATCTGATAGGGTCTACTCTCCAAAGTGGTATCTGATGATAGTGATTTGTATTGCCATAAAAAGAACAACTTTTTAGCTCTATTGCTATAACCATGGAACTTTCAGAGTAATTGTGTTTGCCCTGTGTTCCGATAAACTCTCAAGTCTCAACTAGTGTTAATTGGAAATTAAGAATTCAGACTGGTATGAATAAACAATGTATTTCGTACATGGATTTTGTAGAGAAACTTGGATAAAAGAAGAAAGCATTTCATTTTGAAGGTCAGCAGATTCAGTTCTGCTGAATTTAAATTACTCTTAATGTAGAGATATATACTACATTACGCTCCACATAAAGGTGTAATTAGTTTCTTTAAGTAGTTATATATTGCTCTGTCAGATAGTCAAATTTAGATGTATGCTGAAGCAAAAAACTAAGACGGGCTATACTCATAATTTAGGAACCATATGTTCATAAAGTATTACTCAATTAACTATGCGTTGGTATCAAACTAGTTTATGTTTACTGAATGATCCACTGGTCTTCCTTTCCCTTTTTATCAGAAGTCTAGAACTCTCCGCCTTCTGATGATTATCATCATTTCATATTTTAATCTTTTCTGTATTACATTGGCTTCTTAGCATATGTTTTTTTTGTAGGTAGACATAATAATTTTTCGGAGTGTAACACTTGGAGCCATGTAGAACAATTAAGCCCCCACCACCGTCCTATATAAATCCTCAACATATTGGGGATTTTCTTTTGGACAGTACTTCAGGACACTTAGACACATTATATTTGAGGATAACATCCTAATCGATCTGCTTGTCTATCATAATAAAGTTGAGATTTTAAAAATGTTCTCAATCAGGTACCTTGTGCATTTATACCCAAATTACTTTACAGGGTTGGCTTAACATATGGCAGCATATCTTTTAGAGGGTATCTAAACCAGAATACTATGATCAGTGTTATCATGTTGTAGACTGGGATCATGCTCGTAAATGTGTTTTATCTAGTAGGCGTTCACAAGGAGTTGTGAGCATTTTACACGAGCTTAGTGATAATCACCTTCCAACGGTGAGGTCGTCTACGATTTCCTAGCATGCACTAATGCAGGACAAAATTTAAAAAAGATGGAATATGATATGAAAACAAGAACAAGATAACTTTGGTGAATTAACCGCATAAAATTCACTACCCCAAGGGTTTCCCAACCGCAGAAGGGAGAAAAACTATGGATCGCAACCCATAAAGAGACCCAATTCAATATATTCAATAATATCTCAATAATCAGGTCTAATTTTCATGTGGGGAGTACAATACTTATATAGGGAATAAAAACCCTAATCAAATAACCTAATCGACTGTTAACAATTGAGCTTATTAAAAATAAAGTACTTATTTATTGAACTACTAGCCCCACTTATAATATACATATAAATAATACATCGCTAATTTCTCTCCTAAATATAATAAACTATTAACTAATATAAATAAGAGACTCTTTTTATTTTTATTCCGGTAATATAAATAAGAGTCTCTTTTTATTTTTATTCCAGGATTCCTCTTGTTAGTGAAAACTTGACCAAGGGTTTTGTAGAAGTCAAGAATCATGCAAAAGTGCGATGGAACCAAGATTAATATTTTGCTCTTCTTGAAGAATGGTCAAACTGCAAAGAACTCTGAAAACTTACTAGTATGCGAGGGAGGTGCAACCGGGTATTTAGGAATGACAAACTCGATAAGATCAACTTCAATAACATCAACAACCACTTTACATCCCTCGGTAATTTGAAAGGAATCAGGTTGTGGCTTGGTACAACCTTAGTTTCTTCTACCTGATCCTCACACACGACCTCTATATCCTCAACTTGTTCAACCTCCTCAATTGGATCTTCTATATTTGTGTCTTCAGCTTGTTTGATTTCTATTGCAGATTCATCCTCTTGGCTATTACAACATTAAAAGGAATGCCTGCGTCATACATCCATCTTGCAAATTCCTTGCAAGCTCTCTTTCTTAACTCCTTTCTTGCACCATCATTTTCATCAATCTTCGGCTGCACTCCTTTTTTTTTTCTTTACTACAAACTCCGGGTCAGGTGTCAAGTAAACATCCATAGGTCCCTTTTTCCTAGTTGTCTGTTTTAAGGAAGAAGCTGTACTCCCTATGGATGCTTGAGGCCATGTAACTCTCACTTCGTCATCTGAATTTTCAGCTTCAAAACCATCTAAATTCCAAGTTTCTTTCACACTCTTTTTTGATTCCATGTAATCCTTGACTTCCTTTCTAATATCCTCCGGAATTTTCGTGCAAGCCTTTGCATTTCGAAAACCTCCAACAAGATGCTCTTTCATTCGAAATACTCCACCTGTTGTAACTTTTGCACAAAAATTACACCTCATTTTTTCTCTTTTATTGGGATCACATAGAGTTGCATATTTCCATGCTGGGTCCTTTTTACTATCATTGGAATCAACCATTTGAACTACAATTAACATAAATAATCTGTTTAAAACCCCCCCCTAAAATAATCAGTTGATAGATATAGAAACATTAAATACTAAATATAAATAGAAATAATAAAGTAAAATATTAAATAGAAATAAAAATATTAAATAGAAATAAAAATATTAAATACTAAATATAAATAGAAATATTAAATAGAAATAAAAATATTAAATACTAAATATAAATAGAAATAATAAAGTAAAATATTAAATATATACACTAGTAGCGGTAGGTATTGATACATATATACACGCACAGTAGTTGAACACAGCCGCCTCTCAAATAGCATATATGTATATACATACATATATACATCAGAGAAGAAGAAGATAGATGAAGAAGATACATGATGAAGATACCTGGAGATTATAATTGATAGCTGTGTGTGTGTGCGGCTGCTGCTGGGTTTCTTTATAATTAGGGCTTCTGGGTTTATATAAGGTACGTTGTGTGCATCGTGTGTATATATTTTTTAACCCGGTCAAACTTGACGGGTCAAACATAACAAAGCGCGCTTCACACACGCTTCACGTACCGCGCTTCAGCGTGTGAAGCGAGCGTTTCTTGCACATCGATGCGCTCCACCAGTACGACACGATTCTTGTGCGCGCTCCGGGGGGATTCTCGCTTAAGCGCGTTTTTAATAACACTGGTCATTATTGTTCTACATCAATACGTATACTTTATACACAAGCTAATATACATACACAAGCTAATACACACACACACACACATTTTGATTCTGTTTCATGAGGACTCCTGTTTTAAGTGTGTGTATATATAAATCTGTACATTTCGATCAATATATGTGTTGTGTGCTTCACTCAGTTGTCAAGCTTTTGTTTTTAGGTTCTTCCTCCATCTGCTCATGCTGTCAAATCTACTGCCCTGAAGTTCCTGCTGAATTGGCTATTCCAGTATGAACATGAATATCGCCAGTGGTCTGCTGCAATATCTATTGGAGCTATCTCAAGTGATTTGCATGCAACTGACGATAAACAGAAATTTCAAAACATCAATGCACTCCTTGAGGTAATAGATATGGGCTTTCTTGGCATTCTGTCTGACAATGGGTGAAATGTTTTGTATATTTTGTATAAGCTCTTTCCATCTTCTAGTTGCTTGCAGATATATATTTTCTGTACAGGAAGTAGCGACTCCTCTGTAGCAATATTAAAGATATTGTCAAATATTATATAATTATATCCTTGTTGCTTGGACACGAGTGCGGTGTGTTGGACTTAAAATATATCAAATTTAGCAAAACTGGACCCTGTCCAAAGTTTGTACACGGCCACGGAACACAACCTGATTTTCTTATAAATAAATGTTATTTAAAAATTTTAAGTATAAAAATACATCTTACCTCCTCAATTGTAGATGGATTCTGAGGTACACTTACTTTAAGTGAGCTTCAGTTCTCGAGGCTATTAGTCTACCACAAGGCTATTAGTCTACCATATTAACTGCAATTTAGCACTAGATATCAAAAAATAATTCAACTACAATGCACTAAATGTTTACTATATTGTTATAACTGAGCTTGAGATATTTTGTAGTTGGTTTGGTTAATCTAATATTTTTCAATATTATATTATATCTAAATTATAGCCTAAATTTAATATACTTATATTAGAAATTCCATTTACAATATAATTTTATGTAACATTGTTGTACCAAATGCAATCTAATTACACATCTCAATTTTATTACCGCTCAAACTCTTTAATTCATTTAATATAGCAACTACAATTAAATCTAATGAATATTATAATATTTTTTTTTGTTTATATTAAATATATTAAAATTTTAGATAAAAATATTAAAATTAAAAGTATTATCCCATTCGTCCTAATTTATCTATCTTGTTTGACCAAACATACTGATTAAAAGAATTAAAAAATTATATCATTAGAAAGTATATATAATCTACTGTAAAATGTAATTTTTAGTTTTTTAAAATTATAAAAGAATAATCTATAAATCGTAGTCAAAGTTTGGTCAATTTGACCATAAAAAGTCAAACAAAACGGTTAATTTGGGACGGAGGGAGTATATAATTTTAGCAAATATAAAATATTTAATAATAAAATATATATTTTGAATATTAAAGCCCGTGCCTTGCACAGATTTTAATCCTGCTTATATTATTAAATTCAAAACATTAAAAATTTTGGTCGGTCGGTACTTGGACCATAGGGCCAAACTATATCTATATATTTAATATAATTCTATTTATTATAGCTGACTTAGACAGGCCCAAACTATATATACATATCTATATTAAATAAAATTGTAATTATTATACCTAAATTTTAATTGTTATTAAACTGACTTTGCTAATTAATTTATTATTAAAAATAATTCTATTTATTATAGCACGCGCCCAAACTATAAACATATTTATATAAACTAGAATTCTATGTATTATATAGCTAACTTATACAAGACTAAACTATATGCATATCTATATTAAATAAAATTTTACTTATTATACGTGACTTTCAATTATTTTTAAACTAACTTTTTTGATTAATTTATTATCACCGAACTCTTTAACAAATTTACATAAAACTAGAAAATATATTATATGTACTAACATAAGTTCTCAACCCTCCAAGAATATAATATAAAAAATTTCATATCAAATACCAATAATTATATAACATAAAAAAATATTTTTACTTAAATCACAGTCAACCCGTGCACTGCATGGGTTATAACCTTGTATACATAAAAACCATATTATGCAATCTATTTATCTATTATACTGCATGTCTTCACTGTCTTATTTACATCAAAGCCAAGGCATCATCTTCTTTATTTGTGTTCTTTGAGTCTTTTTGCAACCTAGGTTCATCTACTTTCTGGTCGGTCATCAAAGGATCCGAGATGGATTCTGCGTCGTACAACAGTAGAGGCCGAGAAGTCGAAATAACATAGCATATTATTGCAATCCCCTGTAATTGCTTCCTTCTCTTGCTGTGTTAGAATATATGCTAGAACTCGGTGACATCATGTTCTTATCCAAAAGATGTCTGTAAGTGTGGTCTACTTCACATACATTAGATTTTAACAAGCCAAGGTTTCAGTACCTCAGCAAAATTGTCCTGTAACAGATTCTGAGATTCAGATATCTCATTCAGTTACTTGCACATGTTTTATCTCATCCTTGCCACATTTAAGTTGGATTATACTTCACAGGATGAGAGGCACTTTAATGATGTATGCTCGGTGAAGTGAAAAACAGTTTGGAGTCCTAGAGCTTAATAAGCATACAAGTTAATTTTTGTTCGTAGGAAGGATAAAAGATAGTATATTTTAGTGATAGTAAGTAAATGTAGTTGATATTATCTTCTTTTCAGGTTGCATCATTATGCAAAAGCACGTTGGTAAAAGGGGCTTGTGGACTTGGATTGGGGTTTTCATCTCAACATCTCTTTACCAGGGTTAAAGTTGATGAATCCGACTTGCATAAAGAAACATACAGGATGCAGGAAACATATCTTTTGGGACGGATTGTGAGGGCTTTATGCCAAATGTTAAGCAAAATTACTCGATCATCATCTGACACACTGGAATTACAAAGCTTATCTGCATACTTTGGTCAAGCAACAGATGCTGTTGATTCAGAGGGCTTATTCAATATCTATGATAACTTAGAGGATGATGTATGGGGTATTGCTGGAGTTGTTATGGGTTTGGGAAGTACTGTTACTGCAGTGTATGGGACCGGTAATCATGATGCTGTGGGTAAAATATATTGCTTGATAAAATCATGGATTCAGCATATTAATCCCTTAATTCAGAAATCAATTTCCAGTGAGAAAATTGAAATAGCATTGTCAGTGGGATCTTGCTTTGCTCTTCCCATTTTAGTAGATTTCTTTCAGAAAATGGATAATCTTGACGATTCTGAACTGGATAATCTAATACGTGGCTTTAGGGATCTTATTTCTGAATTTCTCTCAGTTAATAAATCCGGTGTACTTCATCAAAGTTTGTTGTTTGCATCCTGTACCGGAGTAGGAAACCTTCTGGCATGTATCTTGAATGAAGGGGTCCATCCCGTTCAAGTAGAATATATTAATGACTTGCTAATTCTGTTTAAAAAATGCTATACTAGCTCTTATCCACCTATTGTTCATTTGGGTGGGATGCTTGGGATTGTAAACATACTAGGTGCTGGTGCTGGTAGTCTGTTTCAACGTAATTCTTCACATTTTTTGCACCCTGTTCATAATCATAAGGTGATCTTGTTTTTTCATTTCTATTGTCTACTAGGTTTAAATTTGATTTACGGGTTTTATATTAAAGTGGTCACTCATTGCACTCAAATCTCTCACTTAAAGCACTCGTTTAAACAAGGTCTCATTTAAATCACTAAAATGCATATATATATCACATCATTAGTGGACGATCTACGATTTGACGGAAAGAAATAAAAAAAAAAAATTTCATTACATTATAAACCAACAGCTCTTATTGTTGACATGTTCATCCACGTTGCACCTACGTTGTTATGTCAACAATAAGAGTCTTCGGTTTATAATCTAAAGGAAATTTAAAAATTTTAAATCTTTTTCGTCAAATCATAGGTCGTAGTTAACGGCGTGATATATATGTGCATTTTAGTGGTTTAAATGAGATTCCTTTTGACGAGTGGTCTAAGTGAGAGATTTGAGTGTAATGAATGACCATTTTGCTAACCCTTTGATTTACTATAGCTTAGCTGACTCAATGATATTGCCTTCAGCAATCTTCTTTTATCATGGGTCCTTTGCTCTCAAGTTCTGCTATGGAGCCAAATCTGATGTCATTAATTCAGGACATATTTCTTGTTGCTCAAAAGCCATGTGACCATCAACTACAATCGAATGCAGCATGGGCAATTTCTTTCCTTAGACATTATTTGCGATTCATGAATGTTAGAAATGAAGATAATAACTCCCAGCGCGATGCAGTTGGCTCAAAATTTGCTTCTACAAATTTTCCTGACGGCAGTTTAGTCAAGAAGCTCTCTTTGTGGTTGATGAATCACAACTTCCCTGGGGTATGCTTTTATCTGTAGTCAAGTATCCATTCTCGAAAACAATTTTTTTTTTTTTGCTGCTATCATTGCGTATTACAAGTAAACATTACATGTTCGTCCTCTATGCATTAACGGCTATATCAAGACTTGGAAATAGCAAAAATGAAAAGGTTGGTGGGAACGTAAATTCCCTGAACTTATGAAGTAGTCATCTTCTGTGGAAGATGCTTAACTGCTTAAGTATATTTTGCATCACATACTTGTTTAATGCGTGTGCCATATAATTAAAATAGGAAAGCAGATGTTTGCATGATAAAAAAATCTAGTCCTATCATTTTGTTAGTAATATCAGTGTTTTTTTTTATTTGTGTAATAAAACTAGCCCGATGCAGTTCAACCTAAAGTAATCCAATCTGCTGCACAGGCGATTTAGAGTCCTAGGTCCTTTAAGACATGCAAATAGTTATTTCAATCTTATCCAAGTTTATAGACCTTTAGAGTATTCTGTTGCCGGATGTTAGAATCTTGGTGGTTCAGTACAAATCAATAATACGCATTCAATTAGAAAGAGATTAGTATTGATGTATAAATATAAATTTTTATCACCAGAGATGAAAGTCCTTGCCAGCAAAAGAATGCAGAATTGCGATGTTATTAAGAAACATTGGGATAGTTTGTTGTTCAAAATTAAATTACCCGACATTTTCTGCATCAGTTAGAGGTCGGTGGATCCAGGGAAAATAGACAAATTGAGTGAATGATTCAATGTCAGCTTCATTCCTAACTATCTGCAGATTGTCCAAGTGAACTAACCTGGTATCTTTACAGAGGCTCTATGATAATGTCATTGCTACAGATTCCGTAGCACCAGTGACAAAGGTCCTTGCTAAGCAAAGACTTCAAAGGGTGATATACTTAAAAAAGTAACATCGAAATAGCTCTGTTATGAATTAAAATACAGGACACCTGTTTTATTCATTATGGGATCAGTATTCCAGACAAAATAGCCAAATGGAGTAACAATTATTCAAATGTCTGCATCATTCGTTACAGTATTAAAAATGTAGGATGCTAGTGGAAGAAAAAAATCTGCTCCCAAGCTCTCTAACATCATGCATAATTTTTTTTCTTTTTGCGTGGGTTGATGCAGTATGTTTCAGAAGAGTAATAAAACTTGCATGTTGTTAATATATTTACTCATGGATCTGTTCTTATCATCATAGTTGGTTACGTCCTTAACTTGTGTTGCTTCTGCATGATTAGACTAGTAGCTGATTACCAATTAAGTTCCCCTCCAGCATTGCTTCTATTTTCTTAGACTTGAGAAATGGCCCTACACTCATTTACAAGAGTGTATATATATTCCCTACTAAGCATATTGCTTATTTACTAGTTAGTATTAATGAACTAAAATGAGTAATTATGAATGAATTCGGACCCTTTGTCTTCGGTGA
Source organism: Oenanthe sinensis (assembly GCA_028671895.1). Classification (NCBI taxonomy): domain Eukaryota; kingdom Viridiplantae; phylum Streptophyta; class Magnoliopsida; order Apiales; family Apiaceae; genus Oenanthe; species Oenanthe sinensis. The sequence goes on along the minus strand of CM053799.1, from coordinate 25,667,874 downwards.
AACACCCAACTTGTGCTTAGCAATATGCCTGTATTTTGAGCACATATAATTAGACTTTGCGGGCTGAGAATCTTCTCGGGAGATGGCAACTGTCAACTTTCTTTTGTTTGTAATGTTAATACATGAAACTTCTATTTGGGTACACATATACCAACTTTTGGGTCTTTCTGACAAATCTATTTAAAAAAGTTTAAACCTTGACCTCTTTGCACCATCAATAGACATGTAGCCTACTAATATAAAAACAAAATTCATCCATTTATATCTCATGCCGCTTCTTTCCCAACTTCTGCACTGTCAAAATTAAGAACATAGAAGTACAGAATATTTAATATTCACCAAAAAAATATTGTTATATATATATATATTGCTGACTATTTCTTGTAATATTTAATTACTACTATTGATGCATATTGTTTCAATTGTTTTTCTTTACCCAGACAGATACTGCTCCACATGTTAACACAGTTGCAACTGCTTTACGATGTCTCACTAGTGCTCCGAGATTACCGCTGTTAGATTGGGGAGCAATCATCAGACGGTGTGTGAGATACAAATGTGAATTATTACCACCAGATTCAGCTTCTTCAAGGAGAGGATTCCTACAGGAGGAGTGCCTAATATTCTCCTTAGCTCATGCAAAGGAATTTGATCCTCTTCTCATCTTTCTGGATGAATTATCTGACTTGTCCAGGTTCAGGACACTTGAGCTAAATCTGCAGTGTTGTGTGCTCTCTCATCTTGCAGACATGAGTAAGGTTTTTTCGGGTTCTAGGATCGAAAAGCTATTTGATGACGTGGCCAACTTTGTAAAACAGTTAGTTCCTTCAGATCAACTTCATAATTCGGAAGAGAAAAGTTTACTAAGGATTTCTTGCTGGAAGGGTCTTTCTATATGTTTAAATGGAACTACTACCGACGGGGATGAATATGTTTCTTTTATTGAAAACTGCATGAAGGTGTTGTTTTGTTCCATTCCATCTAGTTTATATTCAGAAACAGGTGCAGTAATTGGTCAAGATCATTTATTAGAGGAGTGGTCTGTGGCAATTAAATGCTTAGCACAGGCTCGTCAGGCTTGGTTACTTGATTTTCTTAAGGTTTGCATATTCACTTCAGCTTTTATCTATTTCTAAGTTCAGAGACCATGTGTTCATATATTGTTGTATCTACTGGTGATCTAAATTTGCGCTGCATAAAATTTATTAGGATCGTGTCACTCATTAGTCATTAGAAAATTAAAGATTATTAAGGGTTCTGGCAGTGAATGTTTGTCGCTATTGTGTATTTCTTAGCTTTTGAGCTTTGGCGTTCCTGGTAACATTAATAGCCCAGTGATACTCTGCAGGTCTCAGAGGTGGATTTCAGACGTGGAAACATGTACTTCCTAGAAGTAAAGAAAAAAATTCAAGCTACATGCAGGCTAGTGCGGACTGGTTCCATTCCATTGACTCATATTGGAAGCCTGAAAGCATCAATGCTAAACACTAGATCACAAGGTAAGACAATTGTAATTAGTTTGCCGTAATAGTGGAGAACTCTGCAGATGCATGACAGTTGTTTATGAAATTTTATAATGCATATTCAAGGAGCAAAAGTTTTCCATGTTTTAAACTGCTTAGGTTAGAGTAAATGCCATTTATTTTGTGCATTTGAATTCTGCAGATATATGGGAGGTGCTAGTAGAAGTTGCAGCCACTCTACAACACGCCGATGGAAGCATCAAAAGACAGTGGGTTCTTGATACTGCTGAAATTTGCTGTGTAACTAGCCATCCTTCGACGGTTAGTAACATCCTCTTTAAAGTTGATTGATTATAACTGTGAAACGATTGCACTATCTAAAGATGTTAGATGGTTAAACTTAGTTTAGGATGCAATATTCATACTGGTGAATCATTTATGCTGGACTATATATGAGAGTTCTTAATCTTCGGTTTATGGATGATTTTTCACTTTATGGTGTTAGACGGAGATTCTCAAAGTCGTATTAATCCCAAGAAGTTTTGGTGGATAAAACCTAGAGTTCTCTGAAAAATGAATTTGTTTGAGAGGTTAAAAGGTGGCGCTATTTGTGGTTAAATCTTTCAAAATAAAAAATTAAGTGGGTCAAGATTGGGAACTATACTTAAACTTGGTAGTGCAGTCACTAGCACACTCTTATCTGCCGTTGGGCATGCAATTTACTACTCCCTCTGTCCCATTTTATGTGATTTTTTTTTCACGCATTTCAATGCACCAAAATGAGGTACTTGAAATTATATTGGAATTTGGAGCACATATTATTTACAATTCCTTCTGCTACAATATTTAGATATGCAATCAGCAATATGCCTAAGCCTTCTATCTCATTGGTTCTGTGCAGGCATTGCAGTTTCTTGGCCTGCTATGCGGCAGCTTCTCCAAGTATATGCCTTTTCTGATTGTGGACCGGTTCACTGTGTTATGTGACCTTCCAGTTGTTCTTGAATCTCTTCTATCAGAATCTAATTGGGGGGGGGTGTAGCAGAATCTGTGGTTTCACTTCTTTGGACAACAGCAGAACAGTTACATGTTTGGGTTGCAAACATGGAAAGAGTTCCCAGTGATTCGTCAATTTTCCAGTATATTGACCGAAGCGAGGATTCTATGTCTAATTTTCTCTTGCAGTTGCTGCATCATGCATGTGTTTCTGTAAAATACTATCTGCCTATAGAAAAACAGCTTGGTCTTGCTAACATGATTATTCCTTAAATTGCAGCTGTAAAATACCCAAAATTTATAAAAATAGTTATAAAACAGTTTACTAAGTTCTTTAACTATCGTCAGCTTCGCTCAAATCTTGTTATATTCTTCTAAAAGTTAGTAGTAGTACTGGTTATGTTATGTCCCATGCTTCATGCACTTTATTAAATGCAATACTATCTCTGTATATATAAAGGGTTATTGATACTTTGATCTTTGACCAAATGTACACAACCTCTTAAACAAAAACAAAATGTATTTCTGTACTCCTTAAATATGTCTTCTGTACATTTTTGCTCATTTCCTTTAAAATTAGCTAGAATTTATATATCATTGGTTAGAGAGAAGAGTAATATTGGAAATTGTTTTATTTCTCTTATTTTCCCTCAAATATTCCCGCCACTATATATGTGAACAAACAGAAATATTTTAAGAGCCAATATATTAATACTAATAGTAAATTCTAACTGTGACAACAGATTCTTAAATAATAAGCTAATAACAAAAGTTACAAAACACTCATTAAAAAGTATATACTCCTATTAATTACCATCCCATAATCAGTATAAAGATTAAAGAAATCACATAAGTGTAGATGGTCAGATGAGATCCATAACTACTAAACAATCACTAGAGTTATAGCGATCAATGTTACTATGTAGTCAAAAATGACAGGAACTTCTACACATTTGTATCTGGCATCTTCTTCTTAAATTCAATATAATTTGTAATATTTTGTGATTACAGTTTTCCATGTGATAAAAAGGTGCATATTTAAAATGGTACCCTAAATAATTGTCCTAAATTGTTTACTAAGGAGGTCGGGTTATATTTTTTTACTCGATTAACTGTTATCTTCTGTGCTTCAGTAATATAGTCTTTGAGATATATAAAAAATGAGACAACCATTTTTAAGAACTATTAAAATACAGTTATATTAAGTTACATGGATAAACCTGACTTGTCATACCCGTAAGTCTTAAATTTCTTCTTGTACTTCGTTCAAATTTACTTGTTTCCCTGACCATCTTGCTTGCTTTAATTGCTTATATCTTTATTTTTGTTAATTTTTAATTGCTTCAATCTTGTTTACTTACTCTTTTTTAATTGCTTCCCTCCTTTCTTTTTCAGTCATAATTTTCTTTTTTACCTTGAGTGCTTGAGTTTTTTTGACAGTTATTAATAGAGGATTGTCATCATTATTTTCTCCTGCATGATCTTGCATTTTCTGATTATTTGTTGGGTGCTACACATCAGTAGTCTAACTTGATTGAGTCAAAGAAGGTCCATCATCAGGAATTTGCATCTCGCCATTCACATTTCTCCCTCATCAACAACTTCTAAGTTTGTATTCCGAATTGCATTAAAACTACATGCTTTATTCACAATCCTTGTCGGACATATTCTTTTATTCTGTCCAGTTTCCTAGAAATTACCACACACCTGATAATAACAAAAGGCTATAAAATCCATACAAAAATTTAGAATGGTTTTGGTTATTGTTACCAAAATTACTTTAGAGTCATTTGATTCCCAAGATAGATACTCCATCTTCTTAAATTGCACGATGATGCTCTTCACGTAGTTCTCGATTTCTATGTTGGAATTTATATAATATTATTCCAAATATTAGTTTACTTCAAAAGAATAATATATATATATATATATACCGGGTTAAGTTATATGGGTCTGCCTTTTTATTGGAGACGTCGGAGACCATATATGTACAGCTTGCAGAATATTGCTAAATATATTGTTCTGCACAATATGTTCTGTGTTAGGAATTGTGAGATTTGATGATAACAAATTACTTAGAATTTCAATAGTGATTTTAAGTTTAATTTGTAACTAGTCGATGGATATGTGACTTATAAATATCCATTGATTAGGAAAACAGTTATCAGTTGAAGCTTGTTTAATCAACTGATATACTGGATTGTAACATTTGATTCATGTTTCATTATCAATTGATTGTATTGCCTCGATGGATGCTGAGAAGTGCTCGACTGATAAATATTGACTTCAATTTATAGCTTCTCAACGGATGTGAAGAATGGCTGATCAACTGTAAATATTCTAAATCAGAATTCTCTCAAATGAAGTGATCAACTGTTATTGGAGTCAACGGATAAAAACACTACTCAACGGATAAAGGGCAATCAACGGATAGACACCAATCAACGGATAAAGGACCATCAACGGATAAGGAGTCGATGGATAACTCAACTATCCATCGATACATCAATTGATCAATGGATATCCTATCCATCGATACATCAATTGATCAATGGATATCCTATCCATCGATGGATGAGCAAAGGAGAATCAACTGATAAGCTTAACAGCAATTATCAGTTGATTAAGATTTTCCAATTTAGTTAAAGACAAAAGGAATGGGATCTTTGCAGAAACTGAATCAATGGAAGACAGTCCTGTCAGGATTGTGAAGTCTTTCAAAGCAACGCAGTCTTCAAGGAATGTATCAAGACAAAGACATTTCTATGACAAGTCAAATTGCAGTGAAGACTGTGAAAGAAACTAATTTCTATTTTCATGTAAACATTGTAAACTGTATTTTATAATGTTATCTGTCGATAGAAAATAGAAGTAGAAGAAAACTACTATATAGTGGTTTGTAGTCTATTGTAACAAGTAAGTGTGAAGAATCAAGAACTCAAGAAAAAGCACAGTAGAAGCATAGGCAATATTTGTAGTGCTTTTCTTAGTTCTAAAAACACACTTGTACGCAGCTTGGTAATTTTACCAAGATTATTAGAAAGCAAAAACATACTAGTGGAAAAACCAATCCACTAGTAATTTTAAAACATTGTTTTCTTTTTATTTGCTTTTAAATCTTCCAGTTTCATCTTTCATTTATATTTTGCCTAAACACTTAACCAATCGTTTGAACAAACTTAAATCCGCAAGAATTTTATTTAATTCTTAAGTTTGCATTCAACCCCCCCTTCTACAAACTTAGTGTACTTAAAGGGAATAACATTCTGCAAGCAGTACATATATGGTCTCCGACGTCTTCAACAAAAATGTGGTCTTCATATATATATATATATATATATATATATATATATATATAATTGAGAGACTTTTTGCTTTTAAGAATTTTTAATTTGACACCTTTTATTTTTCCACTTCTTCATTTAAACTAGTGACCTTTGGCTCTCTAGTTTTCTTGGAGTTAAAAGTTTTAACCAATACAAAAAAGAGGTCTTCACTATTGTTTTGAACACACAACGTAAAAATACTCTCATACATATATAAACATGTTTATGGGTAATGATCTAGAGTGATTTTAATCTATTTCTTTGTACTACACTAAAGAAATAGAAGTCGTGTATCCCTGGAGATTGATTGCTAAGAGGTCGTGTGTACGTAGAGGGACAAATTTAACTCTAGGGCAATATCCATTCATGCCATGACTATTTCGTTATTCAGTTTACTTCACATCCTCTCTTGCATTTCAAAGTTAAATTTTTTCTTGTTGTTACATATCTTTCTCTATCGCCATAGCTTTCAATACTTTTATTCCTGATATGTCTAAATTAGACCCTTTTGATGGAAAAAATATAAGATGTGGTATGATAAGATGGAGTTTTTCTTGGGGAATTGGGGTAGATTATTGTCCTGCTACTTATTCAGCCCCTAAAATTCTGTTATAGATTTTGAGAAGGATAATAAGGCCCTGTCGTGGAATGTTATTGCATTATATGACTGTTGCTCTATATTTCATATATAGTAAGTCTTTGAAGGATAAATAAATATGAGATGCATTGAAAACAAAGTATGGTTAGGATGATTTTGGGACTACGAAATATGTGTGTAGTCGTTGGTTAAATTTTGATAAGCCTGTTTTTCAACAAGTTCATGAGTATGAGTATCTATGTGCTGATATTATTGGTGAGGGATTGAAAATTTATGAAATGTTTCAAGCTAATTGTCTTCTTGAAAAATTACCACCATCTTGGCAAGCATATGTGCATGCAATGAAACACAAGCAGAAGGATTTTACCCTTCAAGAGTTAGTTTCTCAATCAAGATTGAGGAACAAAATCGAATTCAAATTAATGAGAAGTCTCTTGATCATTCTTCCTTTATTGCTAATCTTGTTGAATCGAAAGACGCATGTTAGAAAAGAGAACCAAAGGGTAAAGGTCCAAATCAACTTCATGGTATTAAAATGAAGAATAAGAACTTTCAAAGAAGGACACAATTTAAAGGGAATTGTTTCACTTACGAAAAATTTGGACATGCCGTAAAGGAGTGTAAGCAAGGATATGGACCTAGTTTAAAATCGAGGGAGAATAAACCTCAAGAACAAGCCAATCTCACTGAAGAAATTATTACTACTTTCATATCTCAAATAAATCTAGCAAACAATATCTCTGAATGGGTGGTGGATACCGGTGCAACTTGTCATATTTGTTCCAATAAGGTGATGTTTCAGGATTATGACAAAGCATCTAAAGGAGAATGTGTTTTCATGGGCAACTCAAACACTATGAGTATTTTTGGAAAGGGAAATGTTTCTCTTAAACTATTGCTTTCCAAAATGTTTTGCATGTTCTTGATATTCGTAAAAACCTGATTTCGGTGCTTTATTGAACAAAGCTGGTATTAAGTTAACTTTTGAATCTGATAAGCTTGTACTTACTAAAAATGGTGATTTTGTGGGTAAAGGCTTTTGTAATGGGGGACTCTTTGTGCTTGATATTGTGGCTGATAATAAAAATTCTATTTCTTCCGTTTATATTATTCAGTCTGTTTCATTATGGCATGCTAGACTACGTCACGTGAATGTTGCTTCAGTCAAAAGGCTCAAACAACTTATTCTAATACCTGAATTCAACAATACCTCCTTTGATAAATGTGAAGTGTATGTAGAAGCAAAACACCCTAAGAAAGCTTTTAATAAAATTGGGAATCGGTCATCGAATTTACTTGAATTAATTCATAGTGACTTGGGTAATTTTAAGAACACTATGAGTAGAGGAGGAAAACACTATTACATTACTTTAATAGATGATTTTTCTCTATACACCAAGCTCTACTTGTTGAGATAAAAGATGAAGCTGAGAAAAAATTTATTATTTATAAGGTTGAAGTTGAGAATCAATTAAATAAGAAAATTAAAAGGTTGAAAACAGATTGGGGTGGAGAATATGATGGAACTTCCCTAAAGAAATTTTGTGAAGTTAATGGTATTCTTCATGAGGTCACATCACCGTATACACCTGAACAAAATGGAATAGCTGAACAAAAAAATAGAACTCTTAAAGACATGATGAATGATATGCTTATAAGTTCAGGTAGGCTTACTAACATGTGTGGTGAAACTATTCTTTATGTTTGTCATGTACTTAATCGTATACCACATAAAAGGTTAGATAAAACTCCTTATTAATTGTGAAAAGGTTTCAAGTCTTACTTGAGTTACCTCAAAGTGTGGGGGTGTTTGGAAAAATAGGACTCCCATATTTTCAAAGAAATAAGATTGGACCCAAGAATATAGATGGTATTTTTGTGTGCTTTTATGGTGCTACATATAGACTTATTCTTAAAGATCTATCTGGTTTTGGTTCATATAAAAAATTAAGAGATGTTGAATTTTTTGAGCATATATTTCCTATGAAAGTGATTGTGCAACCATGCTTGCCTCATGTATCTTCTTCATCTTTATCACATCCTAATGTTACATCATCTTGTGACACTCATGAGCCTAGATGGAATAAAAGGGCTAGAATTGAGTCAAGTTTTGAACCTGATTTTGTTATAAATTTTTTAATTGAGAAAAAAAATTTAGGTGAGGAGGATATAAATGCTTTCATTCTTGAGGAAGACCCCAAAACTTATGATAAGGCTATGAGATCAATTGATTCTAATTTTTGGTTAGAAGCCATAAACAATAAAATAAAGTCAATTATGGCTAATAACACTTGGGTTCTCTGTGATTTACCGAGAGGCTACAAAGCATTGGGAAACAAGTAGATTTTTAAAAAGAAATGCAAACCTGATGGATCAATAGAGAAATACAAAGCTAGGCTAGTGGTTGGAGGACATCGTCAAAGGAGATGTATTGACTTCTTCGATACGTACTCCTTGTGACTAAAATTACTACCATTAGAGCCTTAATAACAGTTGCATCCATTTATAATCTTGTTGTGCATCAAATGAATGTGAAGACTGCCTTTTTAAATGGTGATTTGAACGAGGAGATATATATGAAGTAGCCAGAGGGATGTGTTGTTCATGGACAAGAAAACAAGAAGTGCAAACTTATAAGATCATTATATGGACTTAGGCAAGTACCCAAAGACTAGTATGGAAAATTTCATAAAACCATCACCTCTAATGGCTTTTAGGTAAATGATTTTGATGCTCGTGTTTATTCCGAATTTGATCAATTTGGTTGTGTGATGAAGAGGGTTCTCCCTGTATAATCACAAGTGGCGCCTGGATTAAGTCAAGTGGCGCCTGGCACTAGGCTTCCCTTGTAGTGGCGCCATTTGCACTTAAGTTGTACTGAGATTCCTTGGTGGCACCTAAAGAGTGTTTCCTTGTATGGAGCCACAAGGACTTAGAATAGATTCTAAGTGGTGCTTGTTGCTGGTAGCGCCAATACTCTATATCCTTGTCTTGGTTTGCAGCATAGGTTTGCAAGTGGCGCCTTCACTCTATGCACCTTGTATGGCGCTAGATAGAACTTAGAATAGATTCAACTCATGAGTGGCGCCTAGTACATGGCTTGCCTTGTATTAGGAGCCACTAAGTTGTTAGTGGCGCCAATACATGTAGTTCATGCATAAAGGCCTTAGTAAATTTGATGTGCCTTTGAATAGGTTCCACTTGCTTTCTATTTCCTTGTTTAATCAACTGAATTCTTCTGATTGAATAAAATAATTCATTTCTTGATGTAATGACACTTCGTGTACTGGTCTGGTTCATAAACGACTAACACTAAATTAAATTCTCTTATCTTATGTTCTTTTTTAGTTGATCACATCTCAGCTTTTCCATTGCTTCAATTCACTGAAATCCTTTGACAATTATACTTGAATCACTGCATTTTCTTTACACAGAAAATCTTCTTATCTTTTATTTGTCACTGAGGTTTGTACATATTAATGAACTTCTTTCCTTGATGCTTCTGAAGTCTTCAGACTTTAATACCCTGTAATGATTCATGTATGTACTCTGACTGCATGTCCTTCTGGATTCCTGTGTTATATATTAATATTATTGTCTGTCTTACTTCTTGTGTTGAGTTATCGTTACCTCTATTACATATTACGTTACATTATGCTTTACAATCTCCCCCTCTTTGTTTGTTAGAGTTAGACAAGTAAATCCTGTAAGAGGATAACTCAACTGATAATACAAGAAAAAGTAATGTGCAGAAAGACTGAAAATAATATTAATTACATTCTGTATCATATAGATACATTTCCAGATTTCTCAAATTCAATAAGTACAAAACTTCATGTTCCTCTAGCCTGAACAAATCTTCTAATATTTTCTGCTTTGTTGACTTATGCTTGCTTTCTTTTTTTGCTTAATTTCTTGATGTCTTTGTCTGAGCTCTTCCATCTTTGCTTCAAGTCTTGATTTTACCAAGTCACGAGCTTCAAATTCCAGAGTGTTCTTTGGGGGAGGATCTTCTAATTTCTTAAGTAACTCTTGAAGATAAGCTGTGCTGTTGATTTTGGCTACTCCATCAAACTCAATAGATGTCTTCTTTGAAAATACGAATACTGTCATTCTTTTGGGAAACCCCTGAACTCGATCAATATCATTTCCTTTCTCCAACATTTCTCTTTCCTTTAGGTTTTTGATGGCTTCATCTAGAGCAAGCTTGTCTTCTTTGCAAGTTGATCTCTTGATTTTAGATAGAGCTTTTCTGATTGCATGAGAACTATTGTTGACCAAATCTTTGACTTCTAGTTATCCTTGTCCTTCTTTCTTCCTCTTGTAAAGAAACCACATTTTACCTTCTTTATGTTTGATAACTGGTTCTGAATCCCTTACTACTTCAAGATAGGTAGAACCATCTTCTTTTATCAAAATCACTGGCTTTTTGTAGTATCTTTCTGTTTTCTTTAATGTATTCTTTGAAACGCCTATTGCTCGATTCAGTCTGAATGCATAAATCAGCTCAGTTGCTACTAGATCACTTTCACTTCTATTTTCTTTGCATCTGAGTTGACCTTCAACATCCATCATGAACTCAAGGTAGCTTCAGTCTAGGCTTTTATCAGTCAAAGTCATGTTGTGCAGAGTGAATGGTTTATAGTACTTGACCACTGGAGGATCTATGAATGCTTCAACACTAATGTCCTTGATTTCTTTTTCAATGCGATCTCTCATCAGTTCATTCACCTTATGTCCCCCTATAATTACTTTCATCATCAACACATATAACTCCACTATGTTCATCTTCTTGAAGCTTCTGGTTGTTAGAACCCTTGAGCCAAGTGTTGTGAGATTGATATGCATTATCCATCCTGTTTTCTGAGAACTAACTGACACATTGGTCACTTCATCGTTAAATTTCTCATAGAAGGTGTGGATGTTTGGATAAAGAAGTCTCAGCTCTCTGATTCTGTCAAGAACATATTGATCTTCTCTTTTCTCGAGAGTTAACTCTCTTTTACCAAGAAAAGCTCTGGCTTCATCCCATTCCTTACCTACTTTAGTGTTGGTCCCTGATATTGTAGAAGGGGGGTTGAATACAATATCTTAATTTAATCATGGAATATTGGATTTAAAAATATTACTTTAATTTCTCACGAAATATTAATTGTGATGAAATACTGTTCAAATAGAAGATATAATTTTTTTAAACTTGAAACGTATTACAAAATTAATATGATGAAAACTGTATATAATTGATAAATTGTTCTAGAACGATTTTGACATGAATTATTCGGGTTTAACAATTATATTCCAAACTTGCATAGAAATCTGTGAATATTACAATGCAGACAAATTTCTTAATTTGAACTGTTTTCAACTACTGAAATAATGAATCCAAAAACTCATATTTATAGAGGTTTAGACTAGCAAGACTTTTGAATAAAAGTTATTTAAAAAATTTCTTAATTTGAAATTTCTTAAAAAGTCTTACACATGGAATCTTCTGTATCTTCTGAACTCTTCTGAAATACTACTTCTCTATTTTTCACTGAAGCTTGAACATATTAATAAACTTCTTCCGGTATAGAGTAGCAACTTCATTAAAATCCTTCTGACCATCTGATTCTTTGTGTCTAGTAGATTTTCTTCGTCTTGATTCTTTCTTCAGTAATTATTACTTACTTCACTTTCTTATCTTAGTTGAGTTGTCATCTACTTATTTCAAATAGGACTGGTCATATGACTTTCAATCTCCCCCTATTTGTTGTTAATCATTTAACACACAAATTCCTAGAGGATAACTCAACTAACAACTAAGAAATTAATATGACACTTAATAACTGTAAATAATAAATTGTTTTCTGGATCATATAATACATTTCTAGATTTCAATCATGAAAGATAAATATAAGATAGATGTTCCTCTAGACTGAATATTTTTAACAAAGTTCTATCTTGACTTACCTATCACTACCAGCTTCAGAAGTATCAACTTTACCTTTTTATAGAGTTTAACTTTTGTGATCAGGTGTCATTGGTGTATCTTCAATGGCTAGTTTCTCTGGATTAGATTCTGCATTTCCAAATTTCTTGAGTAACTGAAATGAAAGATGTTTGTTCCTCTAGTACTGAACATATTATACAAGTAGTATTATCTTCATTTCTCAGACTTATCACTACTCCCCTTTAGGATGGCAGGGATGAAGTCTTGTTCTCTTCTTACCACTTCTCCTATGTTTCTCCAACTTCTGTCTTCACTTCTCTCCTAAGGTAGATTCATTTTCCCCTTTCATGAATTATCCAACTTTTCTTGTTCAATAATTGAGTAATCCTCTTTTGGAAAAGGTCTTTGTTCAACACTTCTCCCTTTTGGATCTTGTTCAACACTTCGAATAACACTTCTTCCCCTTAGTTGAGTAATCCTCTTTAGAAGAAATTTCATCCCCCTTAGTTGAGTAACATTAGAAATCTGTAATAGGGAATTGGGAATGGGATTTGGTAATTGTGCTAGTGTGTGATTTTACTTTGTGTTCCTCACAAGTGTTTCGCTCATATACTCTCTAAGTGTTTCACTCATAGAATATATATTTTCACTCTTTCTCACTTGTGTTTCACTCTTTTCTCACAACACTATATCTCTCTCAGTACAGATGACACAGTCTTTTGTACCTGCAAGAAAGATCACCATAGTCGTTCAAGAGAGGTCATTGGTGGTGCAATGGGGTTTCGTAAATCCCCAACCTCAATTGAATCTATTAAAATATTTTGACTTTTGAGAACTGAATTGCTTCAGGAATAGATTCAATGAGTTGCTGATCAACTAAGATGATCTATTCCATTAGGAATCTAGATATGTTCCATTTGGGGAGGGAGACAAGGATCTATAATGTAGCACATGATCTAAGTTTCCTCCTTACGTCTGTGAAGGCATGATGATTCAATCGGAATCATCAATTATCCTTTCTTCCTTGATATGGAAGTTTAGAATAATTGTTACCGTCCCTGTTGGTCCCACAAAATAAAACAATATTTGTGGTTTCTTGAAAATGTCAGATGAAATTAACTCTTCATTAGTAGTCTTGGCTGACAGCTGGATTCAATAGACTCACTCTATTGAGAGAATGAACCTAGTAACAGTTTTTCCTTTTCCAAGTCTGTATCCTTTGAGAGAACACAGATGTGCTAACAGTTATCTCTGTTTATATATTTGAATCACCTTTCTGGAGACATAGCTGTTGGTTCACTCACATCACCAACCTTATCAAATGCAATCAAGGCATTGACTCCCTTATTCTTAACAATTTGGTATTCTGTTTAATGGTTAGAGAGATGGATGTGATAGTTTTTGTGTGTTTGGTTCTAAGATCTTGGATAGAGATTGATACTAATGATTAGAATTTCACTATTAGAAACTATTGGATAATCAAGCTCATAGATCTTTCCTACTTCTCAAAAGAGACGTGAAATAATCAACACATATTCATATATAAAAATAAAAATAAAATTAATAAAAATAAAGATGCCGACTTTTATTTTAAAAATAAAACTATACACACACACACACACACACACACACACACATATATATATATATATATATATAACTAATGATACCAAAAGTTGACCACAATAAATAATATATACTAATTGTTGGAAAACAAAAATAATATAAAATATATTTACCGTAGAGATGCCAACTAAATAAAACTGTACAAAAATAAGGAAAATCTTTTTAAGTTTTCTTTTTCATTTTGTTTGTTTGTTTTTGATAATTTTTAAGTAATATATACAGTATATTTACAAGGATTGCTTAAAATTAAATATGCAATTTAAAACATCATGCAATACTCAGTTCATGTTTAACATCCCTAAGTCACTAACCAACTTAGAGAAAGTGGATTCATCAAGTGGTTTCGTGAAGATGTCAGCAATTTGATCTTCTATGGGTACCAAATGTAACACCACAGTCCCATTCATGACATGCTCTCGAATGAAATGATACCTTATGTCTATGTGCTTGGTTCTTGAATGTTGTACAGGATTATTGGAAATTGCTATGGCACTTGTGTTATCGCAAAGTATTGGATTTTAGATATCGTAAATCCATAATCATTCAGCTGATTCCTTATCCACAAGATCTGTGCACAACAACTACCTGCCGCAATGTATTCTGCTTCGGCTGTCGAGGTAGATACTGAGTGTTGTTTCTTGTTGTACTAGGAGATCAACCGTTGTCCTAGAAACTGACAACTTCCAGAAGTACTTTTCATGTCCATCCTGCATCCTGCACAATCTGAATCTGTATAGACTATTAGTTCAAAACCTGTATCTCTAGGGTACCAAATTCCAAGATTTGGTATACCCTTCAGATATCTAAAAATTCTTTTAACGGCTATAAGATGAGATTCTCTAGGATCAGATTGAAACCTTGCACATAAGCATGTTGCAAACATTATATCGGGTTTACTAGCAGTTAAATATAATAATGAGCCTATCATACCTCTGTAGCTTGTGATGTCAACCTTCTTACCAGTTTCATCTTTGTCAAGCTTTGTGGCTGTTGGCATAGGGGTTTTTGCCGGTGAAGAATCTTCTAGATTGTATTTCTTTAGAAGATCCCTTAAGTACTTTAATTGGCAAATAAAAATCCCATCTTCCTTTTGCTTCACTTGCAATTTAAGGAAGAATGACAGCTCACCCATCATGCTCATTTCATACCTACTCTGCATTAACTTAGCAAATCTCTTGCATAAGTTTTCGTTAGTGGAACCAAATATAATATCGTCAACATAAACTTGGACAAATATCATAACTTTATCATGTAATTTGTAAAAGAGAGTTTTATCTATGACACCTCTATTAAAAGCATTTTCAAGTAAACACTGAGAGAGAGTGTCATACCATGTCCTCGGTGCTTGTTTGAGTCCGTAGAAGGCTTTGAATAATAAATATATAAAATCAGCAAACTCTGGATTTCAAAGCTAGGGGGCTGCTCCACATATACTTCCTCTTCTAACTCTCCATTCAGAAATGCACTCTTCACATCCATTTGATAAACTTTGAACTTGGAATGTGCTGCGAATGCCAAAAATATCCTGATGGCTTCAAGTCTTGCAACTGGTGCGTAGGACTCATCGTAATCAATTCCCTCTTCCTGAGAGTAACCCTTTACAACCAGGCTGACCTTGTTCCTTGTAACAATGCCATCACCGTCTAACTTGTTCCTGTATACCCGTTTGGTGCCAATTACAGATCTGTCTTTTGGCCTGGGTACCAGTGTCCACACTTCTTGCCTTTCGAACTGATTGAGCTCTTCTTGCATGGCAAGAACCCAATCTGGATCAGTTAGAGCATCTTCAACTTTCTTTGGTTCTTCTTGAGATAGAAAAACCGAAAATAGACATTCGTTTAAAGTTGCGCTTCTGGTTCTAATCCCAACATCTGGATCACCTATGATCAATTCAAAAGGATGATCTCTGCTCCATATCCTTTCCCTTGGAGGGTTTGATCTTGATGATTCGCCTCGATGTTCATTGTGATGTTGTGTTCTACCAGTAGATCCATCATCTCCCCCTGAATTGCTGCAAGGAGTACTTATTGATCCACCACTGGTATTAGTAGTATCTCCAATGTTTCCATTGTTTCCACCACTATTACCTGGATCATTATCATCATTGTTGTCATCATCATTTCCTGCTGCAACCTCAGGCTCTTCTTCACTATCCGAATCTGAGTCTGGATGATTATTAAATTTTAATGACTTAGAAGGATCTTCAGTTTGGATACTTGGGAGTTTAGTGTCATCAAATGTAACGTTGACACTTTCTTTAACTTGGTGTTGATCAATTATGTACACCCTATATGCTCTTTTTGAATAACCGACAAAAATTGCTTCATGTGTCTTGGCTTCGAATTTGCCACGATGTTCATCTCCATCTTTCAGCACATAACATTTGGCTCCAAATACATGAAAGTACTTTAGTATTGGTTTCTTGCCAGCCATTAATTCATAGAGAGTCTTCATATGATCTTTGTTGATTAAAGTTCGATTCTGAGTATAACAAGTTGTATTTACTGCTTCAGCCCAAAAGTAGATAGGCAATCTTGATTCACTTAACATTATTCTTGTAGCTTCAATCAGGGTTTGATTCTTCCTTTCTATAACTCCATTCTGTTGCGGAGTTCTTGGAGCTGAGTATTGTCTTGTTATCCCCTTGTCTGAGTAAAAGCTATTCAGAATTTCATTCTTGAATTCCGTTCCATTGTCTGATCTGATTGCCCGGACAGGTAGTTTTGAATTTAACTCAATCAGCTTTACATGATCAATCACCAATTGTGGAGTTTCATCTTTAGAGTTCAAGAATAAAACCCACGTGTACTTTGTGAAGTCATCTACAATCACTAAGGAATATATTTTTCTTGACATAGACATGATATTAACTGGACCAAATAAATCCATGTGTAGGAGTTGAAGTGGTTCAGTAATATTTAAAGTGTCTGTACCTTTGTGACTTGCTTCCTTTGACTTCCCTTTCTGACATGCCTCACATAACCCTTTTTATGTAAACTCCATCGGAGGCAGTCCTCTCACCAAATCCCTCTTGACTAGAGAGTTCATTGTTTTGAAATTTAGGTGTGAGAGTTTCTTGTGCCATAGCCAGCTTTCTTCTGATGAAGCCTTTGAGTAAAAACAATTTGCTTTATCTTCAGTTCCTGAGTTGAGATCGGCTACGTACAAGTTTCCTTTCCTTACTCCACGTAAGGCTAGTCTGTCATCTTTAGAATGAGCTATTAAACACTTTTCCTTGATAAAGTTTACTTTGTATCCTTTATCACAGAACTGACTGACACTGAGAAGATTGTGTTTAAGTCCTTCCACTAAAGAGACATTTTTAATGATAACATTTCCAGTATTTAACTTTCCATATCCCGTAGTCATTCCTTTGCTGTTATCTCCAAAGGTGACGATTGGGCCAGCTCTTTCAACCACGTCTGATAGCAGGGCTCTATCTCCGATCATATGCCCTGATGATCCGCTGTCCAGGATCCATACAACCCGGTTTACCTGTTTAACTCCCTGCAAATATTAAACGGATTAGATCGTCTTCGGAGCCCAAAATTGATTGGGTCCGGCATACTTAAAGAATTGACCTTTGTCAACCTTGACAATAGATCCTTTTCGAACAACAACAACATCCACCTTGACTATACTTACCTTCCTATAAACAGTCTTAACAATTTTCTATTTAGACTTAGGAATATATGTTTCCTTCTTGATAGGTAATCGCAGTTTTGGATTTTACAAATTTATTATTGATGTGTTGTCTAGGTGTCATGTTCTTTTTATTAGCAGTCATGCGTTTGAAAAAAGCATTCATAGCATTAAAATCACATAGCATACAATTTAAAACACCACAAGGTTTATGAAAAACATCAATAACAGGCATGTTATTCAAAGCAGTAGGTGTCTTAATAATGTCTACTTCAACTTTTTCAACAGTTTTAAAGTTTTTAGTAGAATGATATCTGTTGTTACTATCCCTACTTTTAACAAACTTATTGTTAGGTTTGTTCAAATTATTCTTTAAGTTTTTATCACCTATACCAGGTTTGGGGAAATCGGAAGTTCCCACAACTTTCACTGGTATCTTGGGTGCAATTTTATCTTCTTGGACATTAACTCCTTTTATGTCCCTAGCTTGTTCCTCTCTTTTCTTCTCTTATTCGAGATCCTCTAAATTCATTTCATAGGCAATTAATATGGAGCTCTCGAGGATTGGTTCTACTATAGGTGTTATGAAAAGAGGTTTACGTGCGTCCTTAACAACATGAGGAATTGTTGGTCCCTGATATTGTAGAATGGGGGTTGAATACAATATCTAAATTTAATCGCGGAATAATTTGATTTAAAATATTATTTTAATTACTCATGAAATATTAATTATAATGAAATACTGTTCAAGTGAAAGATATAATTTTAACTTGATTAGTATTACAAAATTAATATGAAGAAAACTGTTATATAATTGATAAAAAGATCTAGAACAAATTTGACATGAACTGTTCGTGTTTTACAATTATATTCCAAACTCAGCACAAAAATCTGTGAATATTACAATGCAGACAAATTACTGAATTTGAACTGTTTTCTAACAACGAAATAATGAATGCATTCTTCTCATATATATAGAGAAAAAGGCTGGCAAGACATTTGAATAAAACTTATTTAAAAAATCGGTAAGACTTTTTAAATAGCCTAACAAGACTTTATTTATTTGCTGGTCAAGACTTTTCATGGTCGGTAAGACTTTTTAAAAGGTCTGTAAGACCTTTTCTGCTCGGTAAGACTTTTCAAAAGGTCTTACCGAGACAGTTGAATAGAATCTTTTAAAAAGGTCTTGCCGAGATAACTCGGTAAGACTTTTTAAAAGGTCTTACTGAATTACTTCGGTAAGACTTTTCAAATGTCTTACCGATTTATTTCGGTAAGAATATTTGAAAAGGTCTTACCGACTTAACTCGGAGACTTTTCAAATGTCTTACCGATTTATTTCGGTAAGACTTTTTGAATAGTGCAGCAAGACTTTCTTTTAAATAAAACATAAAATCTTCTTTTAACTTAATTAATTCCACAAATTATTAATAAAATAATTTATAAATTAAATTAATTCAAGGTGAATTAATTTAAGTAGATAAATTAAATTATTAATTAACTTTTGATAGAAGAATTAATTTAGCTTCTTCACTGCACAATCCTTGTTGATTTGACTTGAGCCTTCCAGTCTTCTGTCTTCTGTCTTCTGTGAACATCACTTGAGCTAGGTGAAGAATATTTATTAATCTAGTTGACACACAAATGTACTGACTGGTTCAATTGTGCCATACTAAATAAATATTCTTCACCTCTTTTAATTTTAATAGTTGTGATCTTCTGTCTTGTTCTTGCTTCTTGCTTTGTCTTCACTATTTCTTTTTCTGGAATCTTTCTGTAGGTAGGCACTTGGAATCTTCTTTATCTTCTGAACTTTTCTGAAATACTACTTTTTATTTTTCGCCGATGCATGAACATATTAATGAACTTCTTCCGGTGTTATGTAGCAACCTCATTGATATTCTTCAGACAAACGGATTTTTTGTGTCTAGTTTACATTCTTCGTCTTGATTCCTGTTAAGTATTTATTATTTACAACGGTTTCTTATCTGAGTTGAGTTGTCATCTCAATATTACAAATAGGCCTAGTCATATGCCTTTTAGGAATACCCCTTTCTTCAGCACTTTGCCTGAATGGGGTGATGTTGCTTCCATATCCTACAGATTCATTGTATTCAAAGCCTATTCCAACTTTACAGTTTATCTCCTGTTGGTCAACTAGGTTTTTTACAATGTACGAAGACTTTTTATAGGCTAAACACTTTTTCTTTTCTTCCTCTATTTGGTTTCTAAGGTAGGTTCCAACTTTAACATAACAACTGACTCTATTGACTTGAAAAGCTAAGTCCTCAGTCAACTTGTCATTTTTTTTATTTTAACAATCTTAAAACATTATTCTCATCAGTTAGAACTTTATTTTTCAGATTTAGTTCATTAACTTTACCTCTTTCACCATTTAGTTCTTTACCTAGCAAAGCAAACATTTTAGGGCAAGAGGGATTAAAATCTATTCCTCCTTGACGAGTTGTAATAACCCGTATTTCTGACGCTTGGGGTTATTAAGATTTTTGGATAAAATTTTTCATTTTATGAATAAATGATTTTATGGATTTATTTTCTTCATAAGGTACTTGAAATGTGATACCGTATTATTAATATACGGGATATTTGAAAATATGCGTATCAGTGTTACGGTAGCATATGCAAACAATATAGGACTTATAATTATTTTTGGTCCAATAAAATAAATTTGAAGACCGGATGGAAGTCATAACAGAGTTTGAGAGACGGTGTAAGTGATTAGTGTTTATTCGGAGAATTGTTTCGTAAATTTTCGAAATAATTAAAGAGTATTAATTTAATGATTCTAAAATACATTAAAATCATAATATGAGATTTTAAGTTTTAAAACTTAGGTGGGACGAAAGAAAAGAGAACGGGAACGAGAGATTAAAACGTTGACAGGAAATTACGCCATTACCGCACAAACCATATTAAATATCAAGCTTCCACCACACACGTCCAAAAATAGAAAAGATCAGTTCTTCTTCCCCCCATTTCAAAGCTCTCGGTAGAATTTTCAAGAGAGGAGAAGAAATCAAGCTAGCCTCCATGGATAATGGTGTTCCATAGCTTAAAAGAAAGGTCCTTCCAAGCTCTACCCATCTATGATAACATCCCTCATACCCACACTCCATAGCATGTTCATTTCTTGAGTTGAAAGTGACGATGAACAGTAACTCCGAAAATAAATAATTGTTTTCTTTGATTCTTGAGTTCCTATGGCTTGATTGATGATTGTTATAACATATATATGTTATAGGTAGTGAGAAGCATCCATGTATGACCCTAGAAACACATGCTTTGATTCATTGATTTTTAGGTTTTGTTTTTCATGCTTGGCTGATTTTTGAAGCTTGAGATTGTGTTATGATGTAGTATATGGTTGAATGAGGAGTTTGGAATTGTTTGTTGGTTGATTTGGAGTAGAATAAAAATGGAAAACGATGAGTTTACAAACGTTATCATGCCAATTTTTTTTCTTCCCCTTACTGCTGTAACTGTCCAGAAAATCTGGGAACATTCGGTCACTGTTCTTGGCTTAAGGCTGATATGGTTAGATAGTAGATAGTCTCTAGATCGTTTGCGCGCTAATTTTACGTCATTCGGAGTTACGAGTCAAAAGTTATGAACGATTTACTAATCGTAGCGCAGAAAATGGAAATCCTGTTTTTCGTCCAACTTTGAGGATATGATTGGACTAGCTAGAGGGTTTAATAAAATCTGAAGCTTTTATTTAAAATACTAGAGTCATCTGGGATGATCCAGAAAAAGGATTTGGATGAAAAGGAGTAAAATCCGATTTATTAAAATTGTTGGAGTCAAGAAGGTGCAAGTAAGAAACCTTAAGGAATAAGCTTGTCGTAAGCCTATGTTTGAGGCAGTTTCTGACTTAGCTAGATTTCTTGATTAGTTTTGAAACTTTTATGGGAGATTGTTTTGAAAAGGTTAGAAGCCTTATTTCATGTTAGTCAAATGTATAAAGTTGTATATGATAAAATTGTTGGATACTTGGGTTGAGTGGACGAGCCTTTGATTTCAATGAAATCGCTCGATCTCCCCACCACCAACAATGAGTTTATATGAGCTGGTGGAGTAATCTTATGATTCGAAAATGATTTAATTTGAGCAAACAATTTAATTTCATTTAAATGACATGATTCGAGGATTGATTACTAATGGTTTAGAATTGTTGGACCTACTTAGTCATTTTGGATTTTTCTAAAATAGTAGTCGGTCACCGTCGGTTAGGACGAGTTGGACTTGGTTTTCAAAACGATAGGATTAAAAACCGGAATTGACTATAGTATGGTGAAGGAATTGGTTTTAAAGTGAGTTTGACTTTATATATAGTAGAATGAATTGTTGATTGGCTTGGTTTGAAAATAGGTGGATAGTCCGATTTACGAAAGGGTCATGCCCAATTTTCTGCAGAAAAGACAGTCGCTTAGGCCTATTAAGCGTCTAGGATTGATAAATTTTGAAAACGAAAGTTTTAAGTGTAAAATGGGAGAAGTTGGAATAGCATCCTTGGACTCCAAACAAGTTTTCCAACTTTATCATTTATTTCTATATCATAATATTGCTAATTCCCGGTGATGTAAGATTTCTTGAAATCTTTGACTTTATAACAAGTTCTTTGATTATAAAGTGTGGTTGTGATTTGAACTATTCATCTCCTTGTTATTGAGAATGCATCTTATCATTTTCACTCTGAACTGCTTTGTTTCTTATTAACTTGATTCTTCTGCTACTCTGAACTTCTCGAAAAGTTAGAGTATGCATGTAACCAAATTGAATATCTGTTCCGTGCGTCGAGTTACCTTTCAGGGTACTAGATAGTTAACCGGGGATAGTCAAGTATTTTTTTTGACGGTAGTAGATACTACCAAAATATTTTGACTTAAAATATATTGGGTATTATGTGATGATCACTGAAGATCATCGACTTATTTATTTTAAATAATTCTTTTAATTATTAAATAATATTTAATAATTAATTAAATATTATTTAAAAAGTCTAAGATTCCGTGTTTCTACGGTGATGAAAGGTTTTCGATTCCATTTTGGGTTATTTAAATATTATTTAATATTCATTAAATTTTATTTAAATATTGTGGATCAATTAAAATAAAATTATTTAATTATAATTATATTCTTTAAATATTTTTAAATAATATTAAATATTATTTTAATATTATTTAAATATTTGGGATTTTTAAAGACAATTATTGTTAACTAATTTTATCCGCAACAATATTTAAAAATTATTTTACTCTGATTATTTTAATTATCCCAATCTACTGAGATTCGAGGGTTAGCAGAGTACCCGAATCACTAGTAAAATATTTTAGAGCTTTTGAGAAACTCTCTAAATATTATTTTTAATTAAATATAGATCATTTAATTATCAATAAAATATTCTGCGAATATTTTGGGCTAACAAAAAGCAAGAATGAGCCAAAAAATACTTCCTATATATACTTGGGTCTTTCGGGACTTATATCTGGTTCTGGTTCAATGCTCTTCACTAAGGTTATTATATTGTAATATAGCGACTCCCCGGTCGTATTCTTGAGCTTTCTTGATTCGATGATTTTTAGCTTATTAATTCGTTGATTGAGAGTCAACCCACATACTCCGAGATTACTCCCACCTCGTTTCGGGAGCCAATCTATTATCTGATGTTGAAATCTTAAAATGATTTATTGTTATTCTGGGAGGTTGGATTAAATTCCCTTCCATTCCTGTTGATTTGAATAAATCCTAGAGAGGATCGTTGTTATTCTGGGAGGTTGGATTAAATTCCCTTCCATTCCTGTTGATTGAATAAATCCTGGACAGGATCGTTGTTATTCTGGAAGGTAGGATTAAATTCCCTTCTAGACTTGTTGATTGTATTCAAAAGGGACTGGAGAAATTTTTTTTGGGCCTTTGATGTCTCCCGGTTAGCGTAAGAGGTCGATTGACACCGACCCAGCAGAAAATTTTTGGGCCTTTGATGTCGTCCGGTTAGCGTAAGAGGTTGATTGACACCGGCCCAGCGAATAAATATTTATAGGCCCATGTGTTGCCTAGAGTGATGACCGGATTTAGGATCATCCATCTACTAGTAGAAAATTTCACGGTACTCTACGACTGATCATCGTGTACCGTGGTTGTGCTCCAGTATAGTCCCATTTCCTCCAATTGGAATTTGACATTACACTATAACGAAAGGCAAGGTGCTAAGTTACTGATAGTGTTCATGGGAACTGTTGAACTTTCATTGGTCCTACACTAATGATAGTGTTAATGGGAACTGTTGAACTTTTATTGGTCCTACACTAATGATAGTGTTAATGGGAACTGTTAAACTTTCATGGGTCCTACACTAACGATAGTGTTAATGGGAATTGTTGAACTTTCATTGGTCCTACACTAATGATAGTGTTAATGAGAACTGTTGAGCTTTTATTGATTCTTATCGCAGTATCTTGAACTGCCTTCTTATTGATGCTCAAATAAATGGTACTCTGTGGTTGATGCCATTGTGCTAAATTGTCGATTCTGTTGTTCCCAAAATCTGTGAACTTAAATTGTGGTATTGCAGTAACTTGAACTGCGTTCTTATCGTGAATATCTTATTGTCTCGTGAACTTTGCTTCCGTTATTGTCGAGATATAATTGGTTATACATCTTCACTCATATTGTAAGTTGTATACTATTATTGTTGAATACCCAGTTGGGATAATTATGGCTATCACCTTTTCCTTGAAATATTCTGATAAATAACTTGCTGAGCATTTTTTGGCTCATCTTGCTTTTTGTAAATCTTATATCTTGCAGAAAGAGATGACTATGAATTGTCTACCTCGAGTATTATGTTAAGGAACAAGAAGATTCGAGCTTCAGCTAGTCAGGTTCAGGACTTCGATAAATGGTGCAAGAAAGATGGAACTTCAGATTAGAATCTTAGACTTGTTTAAAAATATGTAAGGTGACAATAGATCTTGGATTAATGTTTACTTCTAATGTAATATCATGTGGAAGTTATATTAGTAGTGTGAGATCCTGAGGTTACGTTGGTTTGTAATAACTGTTACTATTTTAAGTTCGTTTCCTGAGACTATAACTCGAGTTGTGTATTTGGTTTGGGGTCACTGCTTTTATGTTTGGTTATTATAATGGTTAAAGCAGGTGGGTGTTATTATTGTGGAAATTGGATAGTGACAACCTGGATTCCTGACCCCGGATCTGGGGGTGTCACACGAGTTGGAGATCGTAATTCTTCAGATGAAACCATAAGAGCAAGATTTCCCAGCTCTTCCTCATCATCATTGTCTGAGTCATCCCATCTTTTTCCCTTTGCTAGATAAGACTTTCCTTGATGCTTTTTCAAAAGTGCATCATACTTTTCCTTGAGCTCTTCATAAGACTCTCTTTTTTTCCCTTGCTTCGGCTTTTTGCATTCAGTTACAAAATGGCCTAGCTCATTGCAGTTGAAGCAACGAAACTTGCTTCTATCAACTAAGCCGGTCTTGTAGCCGCTTCTTGATTCAGCTATTGAAAACCCCCCTCTTTGGAATCTTCCAAAAGTTGATTTAACTTTGTAGGAGGGGTTCCTTCGAAATCTCATGTTGCCAAACTTCCTGGCAACCATAGCTAGAGATTCATCTTCTAGTTGATCGAATTCTTCCAAAGAGTAGAATTCACCATCTTCTTATTTATCTGAAGTATGTCCAATTTCTGGAACCACATACTCTATTGATTTATTTGAAGGTACAGCAACCTTCACTTCCATCTTCTCTAGTGCTTCCACTATTAGTGCTTTGGAGGAACTCAGAACCTTGCCTCTGCCATATGTTTCTCTTGTCTGGATCTGCTCTAAGTCATAGGTCTTTAGTACTCCGTACAGTCTGTCTAGTGTAAGTTCTTTCATGTTCCTAGACTCCCGAATGGCTGCGATCCTATGTTCCAGATGCTCTGGCAAGGTTAGCAGAAACTTCTTGTTGACCTCCTGGTTCAGATAGTATTTTCCATTGAGGTTGAGCTCGTTTATTAATTTATTCAATCTCTGAAACACTTCAGAGATAGCCTCACCAGGGTTGGATCTAAACTGCTCGTACTAGGAGGTCAAGATTTCCAGTCTATTCTCTCTGACTTCTTGAGTCCCTTCGTTGATTATCTCTATTGTATCCTAGATCTGTTTGGTGTTTTTACAATTGACCACGTGATTGTACATGACGTAGTCTAGGGATTCTATCAATATGAATTTAAGATTTTTGTCTAGGGACATAGCTTCTTTTTCTTCAGGTGTGTAGTCAACAAGACTTTTTAGAAACTGTTTGTGAGGAATTACGACCCCATCTACCTCATGTTAGAGAATAACTGTTAATGGGGGTTCAACACCATTGGCCAAAATTAATGCATATACTTGGGATTGACAATCCCAATGAACAGTAGTATTTTATGCTTTCACAAATTGTAGTGATCTTTATCAAACTGTGGAATTTTAATGCTCGTCACTTTTTATGTACTCATCTTTAAATAAGATTAAAAAATTAAGTGTTTCAAAAAATAATTTTTGACTTGAAATAATTTCTGATCAAAAATAATTTTTGGGAAAAAATTATTTCGAATAAAAAATAATATTTGAGATCTGTATGAGTTGCGAAATTTTTGGTTGGGATTTGATATTAAAAATATCAACCAGCTCTGATACCAATTGTTGGTCTCTGATATTGTAGAAGGGGGGTTGAATACAATATCTTAATTTAATCACGGAATATTGGATTTAAAAATATTATTTTAATTTCTCACGAAATATTAATTATGATGAAATACTGTTCAAGTAGAAGATATAATTTTTTTAACTTGAAATGTATTACAAAATTAATGTTAGGAATATATTCATTTGATGATGTACAAAATACTAGAACAGGGTCTAGGATAGTCTATTTTGTAATAGGTTCTTTTAGTCTCTGAAATGTATAATCAGAGTCTATATGATCAACATTCCTTGCTTTTGTACTTAGAAGAATTTCTGTAGAAAGTGAAACCAGAGTCTGCATGAATATCAGAGTCTGGAAGGTGATCAGAGTCTATAGACTATCAGAGTCTATGATCTGGCAGAGTCTATAGATCATCAGAGTCTGTAATCTGTCAGAGTCTGAAGATTCCAGAGTCTATATAGTTGAAGTTATATTTGGAAGATGATCACAGGAATGGAAAGTCTTCGAAGATCAAGACAAATATGTTGCAGATATGCTATGAGAAGGAAAGAGAATTTTAGAAGGAAACTGTCAACTAATAATTAGGAAGTATATTCCTATTGTAATTTGTTTTTCTGTTATTAGTTGATAGGCAACTCTCTATATAAACTCTATGTAACCTAATTGTAAAGATGTCGAGCCTTTGTGAGAGCATAGAGATAGAGAGAGTTGTTGTGATAACACAGAGAAGCTGCTAGGGTTTGTGTACACTCTAGGAGAGTTTTTATTCATACATCAATAATAAAAACCGTATTCATTGATATCTTTGTGTTTGATCTTTGTTCTTAATTCATATCTATTAATTCATATTGAGTTGGTTTTAATCAGGCAGAAAAGGAACACAAGTATTCAACCCCCTCCTTTCTACTTGTGCAACTGGGAAAATAATTGGTATTAGAGCCTAAAGTTTAAAATCGATCAAAGTTGTCTGGGAACAAAGATGGCAATTCTAAGATTCCTATGCTTAAGAGAAACGAATTCACCCACTGGAAGGTTAAGATGTTGCACCATCTGGAAGCTACAGACCCTGACTATCTTGACAGAATTCATGAAGGACCCTATGTGCCCTTAAAGCTTATGCCTCAAATCGTTGAAGAAGGTAAAATAACTGAAGAACACTTCATTGAAAAACCAAAGGCTGAATGGACAAAAGAGGACAAGGAGAATGTCCTTAAGGAGGCAAAAGTCAAAAACATTCTCTTTAACAGTTTAGATTCTGTTCTTACAAACTGTGTTATATCATGCACAACTGCTAAGGAAATGTGGACAAAACTTGAAGTGCACTGTCATGGGACTAAAAATGTCAAGAAGAATGCTAGGTCCTTGCTAATTCAAGAGTATGATTATTTTGAAGCAAAAGCTGGAGAATCTATTACTGAGATATATGATAGGTTTACAACACTCCTGAATGAGATGGCTATGCTTGGTAAGGTTTATGGTTCTGAAGATACAAACACCAAGTTTCTGAGAGCACTTCCTGAAGAGTGGGACAATAAGACTACAACCATAAGGGAAGCTAGAGATTTGGATGACATAACTCCAGAAGAATTGTATGGAAGACTAAAGACATATAATTTAGAGATGCAACATAGAAAGAATAAGAAATCTGTGAAGACAAAATCTGTGGCACTCTTAATGGAGTCTGAGAAAGAATAAATGGAACAACCCAAAGAAGCAAGAATCAAGGATTCAAGGAAGAAGGGTAAAGCTATTGAGGAGTCAGAGTCTACTGACACAGACTCTGATTTTGATGAAGAGATTGATCTAAGTCAAATGATGGCTATGTTTGCTAAAAATTTCAAAAGAATGAAATTTAACAAAAGAACTGGTAAATTTAGCAAGAGGCCATCATTCAAGAAGGAAGATGAGAAAGTTGAGAAGAGCAAGAGCACTATAATCAAACTTGACAAAGCAAAGGTCAAATGTTTCAACTGTGGAATATTGGGGCACTTTGCTAGTGAATGCGGAAAGTTAAAAAGTCAAGGAAAAGGAAAAGCACTTCTATCAACAGGAAAGGATTGGGCAAATTCAAGTTCTGAGGATGAAATTGATTATGAAAATTTAGCATTGATGGCATCCTCCTCAAGAAAATCACAATCTCCCAAAGAACCCTCATCTCCTAAAACTCAAGTATCAATCTGCACTCCTGAATCCTTACTTAATTTAGACTCTAATGGTATGCAAATTGTGCAAAGTGAGGTTAATAAAATAATGACAACTATAGGTCTCTCGCTAGTGAAAGTGAAAGGTTAAGAGAGGAAAATTTAACCTTAACAAACAGGAATAATCATTTAGAGTCTGAGTTAATATTAATGGAACAATACAAAAAGGATTCTGAAAAATATATTCATAACTACACTGAGATTTTGAAAGCCTATGACTATGTTAAGAAAGAACTAGAGGAAGAAAGACTTAAGTTTAAAGTCTGGACAGACTCTGGTAGAAAAGTTCAGGAAATTCTCAATAATCAAAATGTATGTCAAACTGCTGGTCTAGGCTATGACAAGAGTCAAGGCAAAAGACCTATTATTGAGAATGATGACACAAAAGAAGCTAGCCAAGTTAATAAGACTAAAGACAAAAGTACCTTTGTTCCTGTTAAGTTTGTGATCCCTAAAGAAAAGACTGAAACCACAAACTCATTTGTCAATAGTCCCCCTGTTATTGACAAAAAGACCGATGAAACAGGAGTAAACAAGTCTAAGAAAAACATTAACATAGGGTACTTGTCTAAGTCTAGGTTAATGGAAAAGCTAGAGAACTTATCAGAGTCTACCAAAACTAGGAGAAATAGGAATGGTAAGGAAGGCATTAATAAAGCCAATAATTATCAAAAGGATCCTAATGCTTCTAGAAAGAAGTGTTATAAATGTGGCAACCACAACCATTTAGCCATAGACTGTAAAGCAAAAATTGAGAAGAAACCAGAGTCTAGTCCTTCACAGACTCTGAAAAGTCACTACACTCCACAGAAACCTTGTTATCATTGTGGTAATATATTTCATTCTATTTATTTGTGTAGGGACTATCATGATTTGTATTACAATTTTTATGAACTAAAATCTTCTATTGATAAGAGTTGGTATGACACTGTTAAGACTCCACCAGAGTCTAAGGCAACAAAAGAAACAGGTAAATTCAAAGAAAAAATTGTTAAACCTATTTCACCCACAGTTAGTAAGAAGGGATCCAAAACTGTTTGGGTCCCTAAAACATCTAACTAACTGTCTTATGTATGCAGGGAACCAGGGTAAAGAAAGTAACCCTAATCGTGGATAGTGGATGCTCAGGACATATGACTGGAAAGAAATCCCTGCTTACAAACTTTATGGAGATGGCTGGCCCAGAAGTATCCTTTGGCGATGGAAACAAAGGACAATACTGGGATATGGCAAAATTGTACTTGGGAATGTCATCATTGAAGAAGTAGCTCTAGTTGATGGCTTAAAACACAATTTAATAAGCATAAGTCAACTTGGAGATAAAGGTTACCATACTGGCTTTGACAACAATGAGTGTCTTGTGACTCACAAAGAAAAGGCATTTTGGTTTTCAAAGGACACAGACATGGTAACATTTATGAAGCCAGCTTGGAGGATTGCACACAAAGTGAAGTCACATGTCTATATAGCAAGGCCTCAACTGAAAAAAAGCTGGAAATGGCACAAGAAACTGTGTCACATCAACTTCAAAACACTCAACAAGTTAGTTAAACAGAATCTTGTGAGAGGATTACCACAGGTTGATTTTGTGCAAGATGGTCTTTGTGAAGCTTGTCAACTTGGAAAGCATAGGAAATCATCCTTCAAGAGCAAGACAATTAACACCATTTCTGAACCCTTTTATTTATTGCATCTTGATTTATTTGGTCCAGTAAATGTGATGTCAATTAACAAAAAGAAATATACTCTTGTTATTGTAGATGATTTTACAAGGTTCACATGGGTTTTCTTTCTACATTCAAAGGATGAAGCTCCACAACACATAGTAGATCTTATCACTTTCCTGGAAATAAAATCAAAGAAAACAGTTAGAGTTCTAAGGAGTGACAATGGAACTGAATTCAAGAATTCAATCATGGAGGATTACTGTGCATCAAAGGGGATTACTCAATAATTTTATGCACCAGGAACACCTCAACAAAATGGAGTTGTGGAGAGAAAGAATAGAACACTCATAGAAGCTGCCAGGACAATGTTGGCAGAGTCTAAGCTACCAGTATATTTTTGGGCTGAGGCAGTCAACACAACATGTTTCACTCAAAAATGTACTTTAATTAATATGCATGGAAAGACTCCCTATGAGATGGTAAAGGACAAGAAGCCAAGTGTGAAACACTTTCACATATTTGGATGCAAGTGTTTTGTACTGAAAGTACATCCTGAAAATCTAAGCAAATTTGAAGCCAAGGCTGATGAATCAATTTTTCTTGGATATGCATCAAACACAAAGGCATTCAGAGTGTTTAATCTCAGAACCAAAATTGTTATGGAATCTATTCATGTTGCATTTGATGATAAAAAGTTTACAGGATTGCAGAATGAGTCAGAGTCTACTACATTGGAATTTGAAAATCTAATAAGTTCTGAGATAGCTGAAGATGATGAGGATGAAGACCCTCAAATACCTCCTGAAATAACACAGGAACCTGCACACTCTGAGGGGGAGCCAGAAAATTCAACTCCAAATATTTTAGAGTTTAATAGTTCAGGGTCTACTCAGACAGAGTCTAGACAAACATAATCAAGTTCTTCAGAGTCTAACTCATCAGGGTCTGGATCAGGCAACTCTGAATCCTTGTCAGAGTCAAGCAACATAAGGGGAGCCTATTCATTTGAATTTCACTAAAATACAGAAGATGCCAATGACTTAGGGGGAGCTTCAAGTTCAAGAACCAATCTTCCACCAGCTAGAAAATGGACAAGGGATCTCACTCCTGACTTAATAATTGGTGACCCTGAGAGTGGTGTACAAACCAGAACAACCACTCAAAATGAATGTCTTTATAGCTGCTTTCTCTCAAAGAATGAACCCAAGAAAATTGAGGAAGCCTTGCAAGACCCTGATTGGATTATTGCAATGCAAGAAGAATTGAATGAATTTGAGAGAAACAAAGTATGGAAACTTGTACCAAGACCTAAAGATAGATCAGTTGTTGGTGCAAAATGGGTGTTCAGAAACAAACTTGATGAGAATGGCACTGTAGTAAGAAACAAAGCAAGGCTAGTTGCAAAAGGATACTCTCAGGAGGAAGGAATTGACTATGATGAAACTTTTGCACCAGTAGCAAGATTGGAAGCTATCAGAATGTTTCTTGCCTTTACAGCTCATTTAAAATTCAAGGTGTATCAAATGGATGTAAAAAGTGCCTTCTTAA
Source organism: Oenanthe sinensis (assembly GCA_028671895.1). Lineage (NCBI taxonomy): Eukaryota > Viridiplantae > Streptophyta > Magnoliopsida > Apiales > Apiaceae > Oenanthe > Oenanthe sinensis. The sequence continues at coordinate 25,636,161 of CM053799.1, read as the reverse complement.
ATGGAGAATTGGAAGAAGAAGTCTATGTGGAGCAACCACCAGGATTTGTTGATCCAAAATTTCCTGATCATGTTTACAGGTTAGACAAGGCAAGGCACTATATGGATTGAAGCAAGCACCTAGAGCATGGTATGAAACTCTTTCAAAATTTCTTCTTGAAAATGGATTCATAAGAGGTACCATTGACAAAACTCTCTTTATTAGAAAATATAAAGGTGATATTTTGCTTGTCCAAATTTATGTTGATGATATTATATTTGGTTCTACTAATGAAAAACTCTGTGAAAAGTTTAGTAAATTAATGCAGTCAAAATATGAAATGAGCATGATGGGAGAATTAAACTTCTTTTTGGGACTTCAAGTCAAACATAATGATGATGGAATTTTCATCAACCAAACAAAGTATGTGAAAGAACTATTGAAGAAGTTTGACATGCAAGACTTTGCAACTGCTAAAACTCCCATGTCAACAGCCATTAAGCTAGACTCTGACCCAAAGGGTAAGAAAGTTAACAACACTAGCTATAGAGGTATGATTGGCTTATTATTATATTTAACTGCTAGTAGACCAGATATAATGTTTGCAACTTGTCTGTGTGCTAGATTTCAAGCTGACCCTAGAGAATCACATTTAATAGCTGTGAAAAGAATTTTTAGGTATCTCAAGGGGTCACAAACTCTTGGACTTTGGTATCCTAGAGAGTCAGATTTTTCACTAATTGGTTATTCAGATTCTGACTATGCAGGATGCAAAGTAGACAGGAAAAGCACAACAGGACAATGCCAATTTCTTGGTAACAGATTAATTTCTTGGTTTTGCAAGAAACAACAGACTGTGTCAACCTCAACAGCTGAGGCTGAATACATTGCAGCTAGAAGCTGATGTGCTTAAATTCTGTGGATGAGAAATCAATTACTTGACTATGGATCAACATTCTCAAATATTCCTATGTATTGTGATAATACTAGTGCTATTAAAATTGCAGAGAATCCAGTCCAACATTCCAGAACAAAGAAAATTGATGTCAGGTATCATTTTATTAGAGAACATGTTGAGAATGGTACTGTGACACTTCACTATGTTCCAACTGATAGACAAATTGCAGACATTTTGATAAAACCACTTGATGAGTCTACCTTTTTGAGACTGGTAGGTGAACTAGGTATGTTGAACATATAAGTAATCAGTGATTACAAGCAGCAAGGTATGTACCGTTATTATAGTCTCTGATTTGTCAAGCTATAATTTATTATTGCAATTTTTATGAAGTACATTATCTTGACAGAGTCTATTTTCTAGACTCTGACGAGTCTCTAGACTCTGAGTATCTATAGACTCTGGAGGTCATGACTTACAGACTCTGAAACGGTTAAAATTCACGACTACAGACTCTGATAATTAATAAACCGTTCAAATGACTTGAAATAGGCGGTAACAGTTACTTTTTACTGGTTACAGGCTATAGACTCGTGTGTATTGTATGCAAATTTCACAAAACATCAATTTTTCATACAATTAACTCACTTGTTTATTGCATTTTATTTTCTAAGCCAAAAATACCCAGAGCTTTTTCAAGAACCCTAATCAGTTATTTTCAAGAATCTTCGTCACTTTCAACTCAACAATTTCAATGGCTACTATCTCAACTGTCATGAGGTGTCCCAAGGCTATTGCATTCACATTTGGGGATTTCAAGTTCATGACCACGAATCAAGTTGCTGCACTTGGAGACAAGAAAGAGGTAGACGCTGACTACTACCCTGTGATGGATTTCTTGGAGCAATCTGAGCTAAGGTATATTCTCAAGGCATTACCAGTCATCCACATGGATGCTGTCTCACAAGCCTGGAGCTCAGCAAAGTTAGTTGATCCTTCTCAAGATCAACCACGTAAAATTTTGTTTACCTTTGGTGAAATTACCTTTGATGTTACTGCTGATGTGATTAACTCTGTGTTTAAATTACCTGTGAAAACATCCTTTGATGAAACTGTTTTTGATTCTGATATTAAGAGCATGTTTAAATCACTAGGTTATTCTACTAGTTTAGAAAACATGAGTAGGTTAAGTAGGCCCTATTTACGGAAAGAATGGTCCTTCTTTTTTGATCAAATTGCTAAGTGTTTTACTGGAAAATGTAGTGGCTTTGATGCTATTACTGATATTACTTATCAAATTGGTCATAATCTCTTGTTTGATAAGGTGATCAACATTGGTGATATGTTGCTCACTCAAATGGGAGCAAAATTAAATAATGTGCAAGAGGGGAGGAAGAAGATCTACTATCATAGATTTCTTATGATTCTCTTCAACCACTTTATTTCTGACATGTCAACTAAGTTGGCAGATGATTGTTGTGTGCAGGCTTACAAACAATAAAGGAGGATATTCTCATTGATCAAGTCATTATTCCAACTGATGAGGTGCTGCTATTCTTATATCCTTTGGTAGAACCACTTGAGGATCCTGATCAATTTTCAACAAAGTCTCAAGTCTTGGATATTATCACCACCTATGATGCCCTAAGGAAGAAGATGGGGTTGGAGCTACAAATGTCTGCACAAGATATGGTCACAAATCTCTATAGCTACCTCTTCACTTCTTCACTTCAATCTAAAGCAGCTGGGGTCATAGAAGGCAGGACAACTGAAGTTCTCAAAGCACTTGGTGTGCCAGACTCTGAAAAGCCAAAGTCTAAGAAAATCACAAGGAGAGAATCAGAGTCTGTTGTTGAGTTAGAAACTGAGGTTGAGCAAATAGTTTTTAACTATGAAGCAATTTGGAATAATGGGGTTACCTACAAGATAGCCATTGAATGGATTTCTACTCTTCAGCCTCTTCCAAAGAAGGTGGATGATTACCTTGTCCACAATGTAGGGAAAGTGGCTAATAAATACCTCTATCCCACCTATCAAAGCAGGTTGGATCAACTTAAAGGCAGCTACTATCAATCAATTGTAAGGAATCTGCAAGATCTTTTCAATTTCTCTTATGCCCAGGCCATCAATGCCATCTATGCTAGAACCTTGTTAAATGAGCATTTGGATGCATTGACTCAAGTAGAACAACTGGAGGAAGTAGATGTTGCAAGGAAGTTGGAGGTTGGGACTAGTGCACCAGTGGTGGCTAGTGAAAAAGATGCTCAGTCTGTCTCACCCACACAAGAACCACCTAGTCAGAGGTTGGGTGATAGTGGGGCAGGGGAGCATGCTGATAGGCCCTCTTTGACAACTTCACATATAGCTGTTGAGAACCCCAGTGATATGAGAGGACAGACTCTGATAGATGCTCCTGAAAAAATCTTACAATCAATTCTGTCAGAGTCTATCCACCTTGAGGGGGAGTCTCATGCACTAACAGTCCAAGGTGGTGACATTAAGACTCTGGCTTCTAATGAAGACATACTGAAGCAGTGATATGAGAGGACAGACTCTGATAGATGCTCCTGAAAAAATCTTACAATCAATTCTGTCAGAGTCTATCCACCTTGAGGGGGAGTCTCATGCACTAACAGTCCAAGGTGGTGACACTAAGACTCTGGCTTCTAATGAAGACATACTGAAGCAGTCAGAGTCTATAGTAGACCCTGAGACTGGAATACTGGATCCAACAGACTCTGAAAAGAAAGAAGAAGTTAATAAGGGTTCAGGGTCTGTTGCTGCTCACCTCTTGGTGGAAACCCCTAGCCTTCAGACAGTTGAAGGGGTTCCCCTCCATTAAGTTGGTTCAGGTATTGAAGCATCTTCTTTTTGTTGGGTCCCAAAAGTATCGTAGAAGCGGGGGTTGAATGCGATACTCACAACAATTTAAAATTGTTTTCAGAATTTGCGGAATTAAATTATTGCTTATGCTGAGGGTTCGAGTCCTTGTATTGTTTGGGAGGCTGACTTATTAGCTTTCTATTTTTAGGATTAAACATTTAAGATATAGAAAATTAGCAAGTGAGTAAACAAGATTCAAGTTAAATATGTATATTAAACTTGAATGGGTGTTACAACATTCGGTAGAATAAACTTTAATTCCTAGAACAAATTTGACATGAATTGTTCTACTTAAGGAATTAAAACCAAACTAGCACAGAAAGTCTGTGAATATAACTTTGCAGACAAATTGCTGAATTTGTAAGTTTTTCTACTTTTGAAAAATGAAGCAAAAGCCTCATATTTATAGAGGTTGAAAAGGCTTTGTATGACCTTTATCAATATGACTTTATTTAATGAAATTAAGCCTTGTATGACTTTTCAGAAAGCTGGGCATGACTTTTTCTGGTCGGTATGACTTTTTTTATTAATTAAAAAATCGGTATGACTTTTTAATATAATAAAAAAAATCACTCGATATGACCTTTTCTTCAGAAAATTCGGTATGACCTTTTAATCTTCAGCTCCAGCATGACCTTTTGAAAAGCTGCTCGGTATGACTTTTAATACAGATTCTCGGTATGACTTTCTTTAACAAGCTCGGTATGACTTTTTAAAATAGAAGGTCGGTATGACTTTTTATTATAAAAAGCTCGGTATGACTTTTCTTTTAAACAGAAATTCGGTATGACTTTTTTTTTAAACAGAATTTCGGTATGACTTTTAATAAGTTCTTTTAGACTTTATTAAAAGTCATACCAAGTCATATCTTTTATAATAAATTAATTCTACTTAATTTAATTAAATAATTTATAAATTAAATTGAATTCAGCTTGAATTAATTTAATTAAATATATTAAATAATTAATTAACATTTGATAGTAGAATTAAAATACTATCTCGACTTGTATAACCTTTTTGTTAGCTCCGAAATCTTTCCGCCTTTGCTCTGTCTTCTATCTAACTACTTGAACTTTTTGATGACGAATCTTCACTGACATTGTTGACACCCTGTGCACTGGTCTGGTTCACGGATGACTAACTACAATGTTGATTCTCATTTCTTCTGTAGTGGTCTTTTTGTCTTGTCTTGTCATGTCTTGGCTTCTTTTTGTTCTTCCTCTATATTCAATATTTATTATTTACTTCGCTTTCTTATCTGAGTTGAGTTGTCATCTACTTATTACAAATAGGACTAATCATATAACTTTCAATCTCCCCTATTTGTTGTTAAACATTTAACACACAAATTCCTAGAGGATAACTCAACTAACAACTAAGAAAATAATACGACATTTAAGAACTGTAAATAATAAATTGTTTTCTGGATCATATAATACATTTCCAGATTTCAATTATGAAAGATAAATATAAGATAGATGTTCCTCTAGACTGAACATATTTAACAAAGTTCTATCTTGACTTACCTATCATTACCAGCTTCAGAAGTATCAACTTCACCTTCTTATAGAGTTTAACTTTTGTGACCAGGTGTCATTGGTACATCTTTAGTGGTTGGTTTCTCTGGATCAGATTCTGCATTTCCAGATTTCTTGAGTGAACTTAGAAATGAAAGATGAAAGACAAATCTTCAAGTTAAGTCATCTTCATTTCTCAGACTCATCACTACTCCCCCTTAGGATGGCAGAGATGAAGTCTTGTTCTTTTCTTATCATTTCTCCTCTGTTTCTCCAACTTCTGTCTTCACTTCTCTCCCAAGGTGAATTCATTTTCCCCTTAAGTGAATTATCCAACCATTTTAAAAGAGGTAACAACAGACATGACATACATACAGTATTAAACTATCGCAGATATAAAAAATGCAAACTATGACATGTTATGCATTTTAGAAAATTCGGTTAATTCCTATATACAAGAATCTTCTAAAATCAAATGGAATAGAAGAATTAATAACTAATCATTAGTTCTATCCAATCCAAGCATGTTCTTATATACCCCCTTTTCTTGTTCAACAATTCTCCCCTTATTTGGATCTTATTCAACAATTGAGTAATTCTCTTACGGTAAAAGTCTTAGTCTTTGTTCAACAATTCTCCCCTTTGGATCTTTGTTTAACACTTCTCCCCTTTGGATATACACTTCTCCCCCTTAGTTGAGTAATCCCCTTCAGAAGAAATTTCCTCCCCCTTAGTTGAGTAACATTAGAAAACTGTGATAGATAATTGGGAATGGGATTTGGTAATTGTGCTAGTGTGTGATTTTACTTTGTGTTCCTCACAAGTGTTTCGCTCATATACTCTCTAAATGTTTCACTCGTAGAATATATATTTTCACATTTTCTCACTTGTGTTTCACTCTTTTCTCACAACACTATATCTCTCTCAGTACGGATGACATAGTCTTTTATACCTGCAAGAAAGATCACCATAGCCTCTTCAAGAGAGGTCACTGGTGGTGCAATGGGGTTTCGTAAATCCCCGTCCTCATTTGAATCTATAAAAACATTTAACTTTGAAAACTGAATTGCTTTAGGAATAGATTCAATGAGTTGCTGATCATCTAAGATGATATATTCCGTTGGGAATCCAGATATGTTCCATCTGGGGAGGGAGACAAGGATCTATAATGTAGCACATGATCCAAGTTTCCTCCTGACGCCTGTGAAGGCATGTTGATTCAGTTAGAATCATCAATCATCCTTCCTTCCTTGATATGAAAGTTTAGAATAATTGCTTCCGTCAATTCATCCTTACAGTGTGTGACATTCCTTACAGTGCATTTGAATATTACATTTATAGTCGGCAGTGTTTGAATGTGTCCAGATGAAGTTGACTCTTTACAAATGGCCTTGGCTGACAGACCGAATTCAATAGACTCATCATGTTAAGATGACGAACCTAGTAACAGTTTTGCCCTTTGCAAATCTATACCCTTTTGGGAGGATATAAATTAGTTAGCAGTTGCCTTGGTTTCAATTTCACATTCTAAATGGAGGCAGAGCTGCTGGAACACTCATAGATACTTCTCTTTTGTAGTGCACTAGAGGCACTTACTCTCTCACCCTCTTTAGTTGATGTAACTTTTCTTTTCAGGGGTTTAGTAGATGAAGTTGTATCTGTTTGAGTGTATGTGGTTCTATGATCTGTGTTAGAGATTGTATGTTTTCAATCCCTTGATCTTGTCCTATAGCCACTGAGGGCTCAATATATCAATTGTATAAATATTATTATATCAATTGATTAGAGAATATATTAAGATCAAGATTACCTGCTTTTACCTCGAGTCGATTGCTCTTGATCGGCAGAACACAGATATGCTTTTATTATTAGTGATTTTCAGATAAACAATATATATATTATCACTAACAACAAAAATCATAATTAATTGCAATGAAACAATAACAAACTATCAATACATGATAATTAATAATAATTTCAAAAAGCAAGTAATTATGCTCCTTATATCTCATCGTATTAAAACTATGAAACTAATAAACGTTTAATTGCTTCAAATCATAATTTTAATAAGATAAAATACTCTTGCTAAATACTAAATAATCATAGTAATGAAAATTAGCATTTAACTTCATACATTATATCTAAGAATTGTTACTTAAGCATATGACAATTATACTTATAACAATTATCAGTGATATATGTAAACTCGAGAAAGTAGATGTAAAGACATTCACAAGTCCTTTAAATATTGACATTTAATACTTATGATTCTTAGAACAATTTCTCGTTGACAAAAATAAATTTTAAAAAATAAAATAAAATAAAAAATAACACACAACAAAAAAATAAGCCAATTTTATAGGAAAAATAAAAATAAACTTACACACATATATATATAGAAATAAAGATACTAAAAGTTTGAAAATAGAAACAATATGTACCAATTTAAAAAAACAAAAATTTATCATTTAAGAGCATGATACGAAATTTTCTTTAAGATACATATCCCTTAATAAAACGCGAGAAAGTTGTATCTGAGAAGAAAGTTTTTATCCCTTATGAATTTCCTATAAGGAAAACTTCCCATAATAAAATGCAGGAATTTGTACCAAATAAGAAATTCAGCACTCTTAAGGATTTTAAAAAAAATATTATGAATTTCCTATAAGGCAAACTTCCGATAATAAAATGCGGGAATTTATACCAAAGAAGAAATTCAACTCTTTTAAAGAATTTATAAAAATTATATTTACAGTAAAGATGCTAATTAAATAAAACTGTACAAAAGTAAAATTTAGGAAATATTTCTAAGTATATAAAATATTGAGAATTTTATATACACATAACTCAGAAAATACTTCCCTTTTTTTTCAATATTAGTGTTTTTGAAATTTGCATTGATTACTTAGATCAGTAATTCTAAATAATTTCACTAATATTAAAAGTGTCACAATTATTTGTAACAAATATTAAAAGTATCAGAGCAAAATATCAAAGCAATTAAGGAAGACATCATTGACTAATACTCATCAAATATTTATCATACAAATAATTATGCTGCATATTATTTTAATTCATTTAAATTATGAGACTGATATGACATCGAATTGTCTAACATCATAATTTAAATCAATTAAAATAATATACAAACTTATGCTAGAACACCTAATTACCACATATGCATATTATATTGTAAACATGATAATTAAAGTAGTAGTAATAAGCATGAGGTTCTGGATTATAAATAAATTCACAAGTCCTTTAAATATGGAAAATTTAATACTTGTGAACTCGTTTAAGAATTCCTTACAGATGGGATTTCCAACAAATATGCACATTAATAATATCCTTAATTCACTAACCAACTTAGACAAAATGAATTTACCAAGTTGTTTAGCAAATATCTGCAAGTTATTCTACTAAGGACTACTTTCGAAAAAAATGATACCTGATGTCCATGCACTTGTTCCGTGAGTGGTGTAGAGATTATCCAGTAGAGTTGATGGAGTTGACAGCTTCTATAGGAATTACTTCCCTGTCTTTCTTACAATTTGCATTGTCTATATCTATATAGCCAATTAGGTTAAACCTAGTATCTTTAGGGTACCTGATTCTTGGAGATGGTAATCCCTTAAGATATCTAACAATTCATATCTTAGCTATAAAATTAGATTCTCTAGTATCCACTTGGAAACTTGCACATAGGCATATTGAGAATAAAATATATGGTCTTTATGCACTTGAATAAGTAATGAGCTGATCATACCTCTGTAGCTTGTCACTTCAGTTAAATACCTGATTTGCCCTGATCAAGCTTAGTGGTTTGTTGGCAAGAAGTTTTGGCAGGTCTGGAATCTTCTAAATTGCGCATCTTCAAAAGATCCTTGACTTACTTTAATTGCCATCATTCTTTTGAATTACTTATAATCCAAAAAGAATCGCAACTCTTCTAACATGCTCATATTGTACCTACTCTGCATCAACTTAGCAATAGTCTTTTGCACAAGTTTACGTTAGTAGACCCACATATAATATAATCATGGTATACTTGCACTAATATTACATTATGTGTGTGCTTTGTATTCTAGAGAGATGTGTATGTATAACAATCTTAATAAAATCATTTTCAAGTAATTATCAGTTAGAGTGTCATACTATGTCCTTGACGATTGCTTGATCTCTTACCTTCGTCATAGAGAGCTTTGTGAAGAGAATGATATACAAATTCCAATGGATATGAAACTTTAAAGTCCAGGAACTGTTGTACATCAACTTGTTCAGCTCTAATAGTATCAAGTCTCGTCTCTGGTGCTTTTAGTTAGATCTTGAAAGTCTCGAAGATTCTGTTTCCATCATCGTCGATACCTTCTGCTTTATAGTAACCTGTAGCAACCAGTTTGGCTTTGTCCCTCATAACAATGCCAAATATCATCCAGTCTCTGAAAACCCTTACAGTACCAATTACAACTTTGTCTTGTGGTCTGGGTTCCAGATTCAGTAGATTCTGCCTTCGAACTGATTGAGATCATCTTGCATTGCAATAACCCAATCTGGATCAATCAGTGCTTCTTCAATCTTCTTTAGGATTCCAACTGTTTAACAATTTTTCTTTCCCGAAGAATAACTATTTACTTTGCATAACACTTCTAGTCTTTACTCTAGTATCCGGATCATTAAGAACTAAACTCCAGGAATGACTTTGACTTTAAACCCTTTGTCTCGGCAGATATGTTCTTAATGTATTCCTTTGATCTTCATTGTATTGAGTACGACTAGTAGATCCTTCTTTTATTAGCTCCCCCTGAGTTGCTGCTAGGATGTGTTGAAGATCCTTCACCTTGTTGAATGGATTCTGTTAAAGTCCACGAGTTGTGTAGATTCACTACCATTTCCACTAATAGGATCTGAATCATCATCATTAACATTGATTCCTTCTGCAACCTCAGTTTCATCATCAATATCTGAATATGACTCTGACAAGATGTCAAACTTCAAAAATTCAGAATAGACTTTCACTTGAATGCTTGAGAGCTTCTTGAATAGTGTAACACAACCCTGATCTTGTCTTGCTACTTTTAACCTCATCTGTTTCTTCAGTTGTGACTTCTAATGATTCTTAAATCCGTTTTGTACAAGTACAAAAACTAGAATGATCATTAGAGTCAGAAAAAAAATTCTTCAGAGTTCTCTACTAATAAATCTATCCTATCTTTACATTTGAGCAGTTTGTGGAACTGTAACATAAACGATCTTAGCATCCACAATAAAATCCAAACGCTCCGGAATAAACCTACTAATACGAAATGACCACTTTCCTCGAAACCAGGTCATATGCTCTGCGAATTAATTCTGAGCCAAAACGAAGAATTTTCCAACTACAAACCCTTTTGTAATATTGGACCAAGATTTTTAATAACTTTAGATTATAAATTAAATCAATATAAATTTAAATAATAAATTTACTTAAATTAAGTTTATAAAATAAATTTATTTAAATTAAGTTTATAAAATAAACCTTTTCAAGTTTAAATAATAAACTCATTTAAATTAAATTTATAATATAAATTTATCTAAATAAAATTTATAAAATAAATTTATCTGAATTTGAATTCATAAAATAAATTTATTTAAATAAATTTAAATAATAAAAGTAAATCTATTTAAATTTAGAGAATAAATTTATTTAATTTAAATTTATAAAATAAACTTATTTAAATTAAGTTTATAAAATAAACTTTTCTCAAGTTTAAATATTAAACTCATTTAAATTAAATTCACAAAATAAATTTATTTTAAATAAAATTTGTAAAATAAATTTATCTAAATTTAAATTTATAAAATAAATTTATTTAACAAGGCCTCTAGACGTTCAGAGTTCAAACAGCTTCGGTACCCTGAGCTTCACTGGACTGCGGATCTTGATTTGTATATCAATCAGCTTGCTCTGATGCCAATTATTGGGTCCCGGAAGTATCGTAGAAGGGGGGGTTGAATGCGATACTCACAACAATTTAAAATTGTTTTCAGAATTTGCGGAATTAAATTATTGCTTAAGCTGAGGGTTCGAGTCCTTGTATTGTTTGGGAGGCTGACTTACTAGCTTTCTATTTTTAGGATTAAACATTTAAGATATAGAAAATTAGCAAGTGAGTAAACAAGATTCAAGTTAAATATGTATATTAAACTTGAATGAGTGTTACAACATTCGGTAGAATAAACTTTAATTCCTAGAACAAATTTGACATGAATTGTTCTACTTAAGGAATTAAAACCAAACTAGCACAGAAAGTCTGTGAATATAACTTTGCAGACAAATTACTGAATTTGTAAGTTTTTCTACTTTTGAAAAATGAAGCAAAAGCCTCATATTTATAGAGGTTGAAAAGGCTTTGTATGACCTTTATCAATATGACTTTATTTAATGAAATTAAGCCTTGTATGACTTTTCAGAAAGCTGGGCATGACTTTTTCTGGTCGGTATGACTATTTTTATTAATTAAAAAATCGGTATGACTTTTTAATATAATAAAAAAAATCACTCGGTATGACCTTTTCTTCAGAAAATTCGGTATGACCTTTTAATCTTCAGCTCCAGCATGACCTTTTGAAAAGCTGCTCGGTATGACTTTTAATACAGATTCTCGGTATGACTTTCTTTAACAAGCTCGGTATGACTTTTTAAAATAGAAGGTCGGTATGACTTTTTATTATAAAAAGCTCGGTATGACTTTTCTTTTAAACAGAAATTCGGTATGACTTTCTTTTAAATAGAATTTCGGTATGACTTTTAATAAGTTCTTTTAGACTTTATTAAAAGTCATACCAAGTCATATCTTTTATAATAAATTAATTCTACTTAATTTAATTAAATAATTTATAAATTAAATTGAATTCAGCTTGAATTAATTTAATTAAATAAATTAAATAATTAAATAACATTTGATAGTAGAATTAAAATACTATCTCGACTTGTATAACCTTTTTGTTAGCTCCGAAATCTTTCCGCCTTTGCTTTGTCTTCTGTCTAACCACTTGAACTTTTTGATGACGAATCTTCACTGACATTGTTGACACCCTGTGCACTGGTCTGGTTCACGGATGACTAACTACAATGTTGATTCTCATTTCTTCTGTAGTGGTCTTTGTGTCATGTCTTGTCATGTCTTGGCTTCTTTTTGTTCTTCCTCTATATTCAATATTTATTATTTACTTCGCTTTTTTATCTGAGTTGAGTTGTCATCTACTTATTACAAATAGGACTAGTCATATGACTTTCACTTTTTCTCTTCACCCCCTTTCTATAGGTCTTTTGAGTGCACCCTCCCAAATGAGTGATAAAAATATATATGAGAGACTGACACTGGTCCAGGCAAAAGGAGAGGTAGAAAAGGCTGTAGAGAGCCAGAGTGAGGATGAGAAAGTGGGTGCTCAACCCCACTGTGAGAATGAGAGACTAGGGTATCCTGAACCTAGCTTTACTTATTGGGATCAAGAATTTCCTCAAAGTTGGTCCAATGAGTTGAAGCAGGGGATGGATAAAAATTCTTTTTTTCTTATCTTGCAGATTGGCAAGAAGGAGGAGGCTCTAGCTACTCAGAAATCATTCACACAGAGACCACAACTTCACTTGGTGTATTCTCTAGCTAGAAGAGCAGATAGAGTCAGGGAAACTCTGGTGGATGAATCAACTACTCAACCTGATACTACATCTATGAAGTCCACTATTTCAATCCTTATAATGCCAATTCAGGCTAGGCTTCTAGAGTCTACAGACCCTGATCACTCAATTGAGGAGTCCGAGTCTATAGTCCCTTATGCAGTTTCAAAGTCAACACCATCATCAGAGTCTACCCCTCCTGCAACAAAAGTAGAGCCTGTTGCTGCTATTGCTGATTCACCATCTGAAGATGAAGGGGAGGTGAATCCATCTTTCAACTATTTTGATCAAGTCTTTCCTCAATCCTGGAAGACAGCACAGGCCAAGGGAATTGATGCTGAATCTACTTTTGCTTGCATTTTGGATATTCATTGAACTGAGAGACTGCAGGCATTTCAAAAGAAGTCCTTCTTGCAGGAACATGGCTATTATCCTAGAGAGAAGCCGGATAATTTTCTAGTTGCAGATGAGCAGGATGCAGCTGTTGATCTGAGCTCTGCAAAGACTCAATTGGATGCTGTTGTCACCGATATTTATCATATCTAAACCAAATTGAATAATGTGGATACTACTACTTCTCTTTTACAAACAAAGTTTGAAACTCTGTACTCTCTTCAACAACACAAGGACATTGCTGTGAAGGACTCCTTCGCTGACTTCAAGGCAAAGCAAACAACCCTTCAGAATTCTGTCAACTCTCTTACTGTCAAAGTGGATCAAGTCATCACTGCTCATGCCAATATCACTTTTGTTCTTGAGAACATTCTTCTGGCTGTTACAAAGAATGATGATGTCAAAAAGGGGGAGAGAAGGAGTCATAAGGAGGGAAGGAGTAAGGATGATGGCAGCTGCAAAGATGAAGAAAGACCAAAGGGAGTTAAAAGGAGAAGAGATGATGATGAGGATAAGGATTCTCATGGTCCTAGGGGATTTGGTGGTGTGCAACAAAAATAGACTGGAGTGGTTGTATCCTCAAAAAGTCAAACACACCAATCAGGGACTAGACATGAGAAATCAGGGTCTAAGACAGACTCTGATAAGCAAAGAAAAAGATCAGACTCTGAAGAAACTCAAGAACCTTCATACTGGCAATGCAGTCAATTAAATCTGCATTTAAGAGCTAAAAAGAAGCCAGGACTTGGAGGTTTTGAAGAATCTGATATTGACAGGACATCTACTCTAACCAGGGATCCTCAATCCTTGACAGATAAGCAGTTTGAAAAGATCACCCAAAAACATTTAAACAAAGTAGTGTCTGCTCAAATTGTTTATAATGTTTTTGAAATGAAGATACAAGGATGACAGGGAGGCACAGAAAAGGTGCAAAATGAGATGCTGGTTTATTTCTTAGAAGGTGGATCTGTCAGATGGATAAGTCAATCAAACTTTATCTTTTTCAAACAGGCTGAGGAATTGCAGTATATTAGATTTCTCTTACAAATTGCTTATGAAGTGAATAAAAGCAAATGAGCATTTACACACAAATGGTTCAAGGAAATTGACAGGAAGCTGACTCTGCACAGACAGGCAAACCGACAGATGAGAAAATTTTCTTTAAAATATGTTGATGTTGAAGGAAATGATCAAGACATGCCATTAGAAGAGAAGCAAATCAAATTTCAAGAAGGTGTGGGTCATTACTTTGGATTTCAACCTATGAATGGGAAAGTAAGTGTTCTGATGCTGAAGGATTTAAAAGAACAAGAAGGTAGTGCAAATTATCTAAGAGCAACTTATTGTCAAATCAAATGTTCAAGTGAAGAAATGAAGAAACTGAAGAAATTTGTTGGTGAAGCTCTTGTAATTGTGGAAGAAAATATGTTGAATTCATTTTTGAAGAATAATCCAGCTTTTGAGAAAATTAAGTGAGAAGAAATTCTTTTTCCTTTATAATTCTTTTATACTGTTCTAGATTAATTGTTTCATTCTTTAGTTTTGACATCATCAAACCTTGATTTATGCTTACATTTTATAAAGCATAAATAGGGGAAAATTGTTAGGAATATATTCATTTGATGATGTACAAAATACTAGAACAGAGTCTAGGATAGTCTATTTTGTAATAGGTTCTTCTAGTCTCTGAAATGTATAATCAGAGTCTAGATGATCAACATTCCTTGCTTTTGTACTTAGAAGAATTTCTGTAGAAAGTGAAACCAGAGTCTGCATGACGATCAGAGTCTGGAAGGTGATTAGAGTCTATAGACTATCAGAGTCTATGATCTGACAGAGTCTATAGATCATCAGAGTCTGTAATCTATCAGAGTCTGAAGATTCCAGAGTCTATACAGTTGAAGTTATATTTGGAAGATGATCACAGGAATGGAAAGTCTTCGAAGATCAAGACAAATATGTTGCAGATATGCTATGAGAAGGAAAGAGAATTTTAGAAGGAAACTGTCAACTAATAATTAGGAAGTATATTCCTATTGTAATTTGTTTTTCTGTTATTAGTTGATAGGCAGCTCTCTATATAAACTCTATGTAACCTAATTGTAAAGATGTCGAGCCTTTGTGAGAGCATAGAGATAGAGAGAGTTGCTGTGATAACACAGAGAAGCTGCTAGGGTTTGTGTACACCCTATGAGAGTTTTTATTCATACATCAATATAAAAACCGTATTCATTGATATCTTTGTGTTTGATCTTTGTTCTTAATTCATATCTGTTAATTCATATTGAGTTGGTTTTAATCAGGCAGAAAATGAACACAAGTATTCAACCCCCCTTCTACTTGTGCAACTGGGAAAACAATTAATATGATGAAAACTGTATATAATTGATAAATTTTTCTAGAACGATTTTGACATGAATTGTTCAGGTTTAACAATTATATTCTAAACTTGCACAGAAATCTGTGAATATTACAATGCAGACAAATTTCTGAATTTGAACTGTTTTCAACTACTAAAATAATGAATCCAAAACCTCATATTTATAGAGGTTTAGGCTAGCAAGACATTTGAATAAAACTTATTTAAAAAATTGGAAAGACTTTTTAAAGCAGCCTGTAAGACTTTTTATAAATGTTGGGCAAGACATTTAATGGTCGGTAAGACATTTCAATCGGCTCGGTAAGACTTTTTTTGCTCGATAAGACTTTTGAAAAGTCTTGCCGAGATAGATGAGTAGAACCTTTTAAAAAGGTCTTGCCAAGATAACTCGGTAAGACTTTTTAAAAGGTCAAGCTGAATTAATTCGGTAAGAATTTTCAAATGCCTTACCGATTTACTTCGGTAAGACTTTCTGAAAAGGTCTTACCGATTTAATTCGGTAAGACTTTTCAAATGTTTTACCGATTTAATTCGGTAAGACTTTTAATAAATATGCCACAAGACTTTATTTAAATATTAATTTAAATATTCTTTTTAACTTAATTAATTTGACCAATTTTTAATTAAATAATTTATAAATTAAATTAATTTAAGGTGAATTAATTTAAGTAGATAAATTAAATAATTAATTAACTTTTGATAGTAGAATTAATTTAGCTTCTTCACTACACAACCATTGTAGTTTTGACTTGAGTCTTCCTGTCTTCTGTCTTCTGTGAAAATCACTTGAGTTAGGTGAAAAATATTTATTAATCTAGTTGACATACAAATGTACTGTCTGGTTCATTTATGCCATACTAAATAAATATTCTTCACCTTTTAACTTTTAAGAGTTGTGATCTTCTATCTTGTTCTTTCTTTGTCTTCAATATTTCTTTTCTTAGAATCTTTCTGTAGTAGGCACTTGGAATCTTCTGTATCTTCTGAACTCTTCTGAAATACTACTTCTCTATTTTTCACCGAAGCTTGAACATATTAATAAACTTCTTCCGGTGTAGAGTAGCAACTTCATTAAAATCCTTCTGACCATCTAATTCTTTGTGTCTAGTTGACTTTCTTCGTCTTTATTCCTTCTTCAGTAATTATTACTTACTTCACTTTCTTATCTAAGTTGAGTTGTCATCTACTTATTACAAATAGGACTGGTCATATGACTTTCATTTAGAGATCACATATTTTGCTCTTTCTCACCTTTCTTTTGCCCTTCTTATTCTTTCAAGCCTTCTGTTCAATAGATTTTGAGCTTCTTTATAGTTCTGAGATATAATTTCATCGACACCACTGAATAAGCAATCATTGTGGAATACAAATTCATTAGTAAATTCATCTTCTTCATGAACCCCCTCAGCTTCAGCTTCAACAACTTTTTCCAATGGAACATAAAGTTCATCTATCTCTCCTTCTTCTAATATTCTAGCATCAAGCTGGAAAAAGACATCAAACTCCCCCTTAGTTGTGTACTCCATAAACATTGCATCAGTTTCAGCTTTCTCTTTTTCTTGAACCACTTTCTCCTCCTCAGTTGGGTTATCCTCTTGTGTAGTTGACTGCTGATGTAAAAACTGATTGATCAATGCTTTAATGTCCCTTATCTCTGTTTGTTGATCTTTAATCATTTGCTGTTGTTGAACTTGTACCTCTAGTAAGCTGTTAATTGTACCTTGCATTTCAGAAACCTTAGCCTCCAGATTCAGAATCCTTTGGCTTTGTGCATGTGTGTGCTCTAGGTGTGAGGTGTCTATTGGGCTACTAGGTGTCTCACGACGTTCTGTTTGTGTTTGGTCTTCGCCCTCAACACTCACGCTCGGCTGTTTAGGTTCAGGGATTTTAAGATCACTTAGACTCACTGTTACTATTTCGCTACTCTCATGTTGAGCTTCCTTAGCAGCAGCAGCAGCAGTTTCTATAGAGAATTCTGCACACCTGGTTCATCAGTTTTACCCGAATCACCACCAAGTGGAGAATTACCTCATGGAGGATTTGGTGATCTATCATGCATTTGTACTATCTCATCACTAAACTCAGTAGTTAGTACCTCTTCATCTCCTAGTGGATCCATATCTCTTTGAGATAAGTTGTCCCAAGAATCAAGATTCTGGGATCGCCGCCTCCCTCTAAAGAGGGGTTGCCTCTCCACTTCACTACAAGTAGTAGGGAGAACTCTTGATACAGGAACTAGAAGTGTTGATTCCAGTGTGGTCACCACATTGGACAATACAATGTGAGGCTGTTGAGAGTCTGTGGTGCCAGCTGAAGCCTGTGAAGGCCTGTTCATTTCAGGATCTACCTGATTTGGCTCCGTTATTTGAGTAAATACTCCCTGAATGGAGTCCCGACTCCCTCTATGGAGTGGTTGCCTTTCCTCTACCCCAAAATTGGGAGGGAAACTATCTTTAACAGGACCTAGAGATTTTAAGTCCAGGGGGGTCACCACCTTAGACAATGTAGTGAGTGGAAGATTAGAGTCTGTGGTGCCCTCTAAAGCCTGTGAAGGCGTATCCGACACAGGATCTACCTGTGAAGGCTCTACTACTAAAGTAGCTGAATCCGATGAATATTCTCCTAAAATTGCCTCTTGCAAATCTAAAACCATTTCGGCATTTATTTGTTCAATAATCTGAAGGTCTGAAAGAATTGGAGAACACGGGTTCCAGGTTACAGATGCCTCAGGTTCAACAAATAATTTCCTTTATTTTTGAGGAGGCAGAGCTGCTAGGGTTATTTTAAAAACATCATGACATGGAGTATCTTCTTCCCGTGTTTCAATGAAAAGTTTTCTTTTGATGGGCAAGGTAGGGAAAAGAGGTGTTTGATGTTCTACGGCGGTGGTTGGAATTGGTTGGTGGCCAGATTCCTCGCCGAACCCTAAAGCCACTGGGGGCTGCTGTGTGTGATGCCTTTGAGGCACAGAATCAAGAAGTGATATGTATTCAGTAGTGAAGAAATCAGACAAGTTAAAGTTTAGAATGTTACTTTCTTCAGAAGTTTCCTCTAGGGGACCAGGGATGTACACTTGTTCAGTTGCTTCAACTTCTAGTACCTCATGCCATTGTTCAGTTTGTTCCACTTCTTGTTCTTGTGCAAGTTGTTCCTCTACAACTTCAACCGTCACTTGAGCTTGAGGCTCATCAGCTTCAATTGGTTGCTGCTCATGTTCATCATTAGGATGTTGATCTTCAGCTTCAGCTTCTTCTACAATTTGTTCAGCTTCAAATGTTATCATCATCTAGGGTTTGAAGGACAAATAGAGTTTTGATAAGATTTTCAAAGATACTCGTTTGTGTGAGTTGGTTTTAAAGAACGAGCTTCATGTCTAGCTACATTGCAGTTATTCTAGAATCCAGAGCTTCAATTTTTCATCCAATCTTCTTTCAATAACTTTCTTACTATTCTAAATAGCATCATGCATACTCTTCATGGAATTCCTCATGGTTGTTGCTTGCGTTTTAGTCACCTTCAGATTCTTCTTGTAGAACTGCAACACGTTCCTTTGGATGAGGTCTTCAGGCTCAGGCTCCATCATAGCTCTCCTATACTGAGAAATCACAGCCTCCTCCACATCTCCTAGATAAGTAGTGGATTTTGAAATCCAAGGGTCCCTTTTATGCTCTTTAAAATCTGTTTCCAACTCCTCATGTGTGATATGGGCTGTATTCGTAACTCCTGCTATACTCTCCTTATAGTTTCTAGTCCTTTCTGCAGTGTGAATAAGCCCTTGCAACCTCTCAGCCTCTGCATTTGATGTGGTTGCTAGTACTTGATAGGCATCATCCTGATGCTGGAATCTTGAGCCATCCATATTCACGTCAATAATATCCTCATTTTCTTACATACCAGTGTCCAAAACTACTATCTCTGGCACTCCGCCTTGCTCCATTACTCCCTGTGCTTCAGTAGTATCAATGCCTCATATCTCTCCATCTCCCCCCGACTCTGAAACTAGTTCTTCTTTTAGTTATTATGCATATTTCAAAATTTGAGATTCATCAATAATCTGTGCACTCTCATACTCTATATTTTTCTTCAAGGTCTCACTCACATCCTCTCCTTCCTTTTGTCAGGCTACAACCCTGCCTCTCCACACCATCACTCATGTATATTAATGTGTGTGCTGTTGGGTTCCGAGGCATAAAACGCAGCGGATAAACGTAAAAATAACAAAAAAAATCGGAACCCTAACGCAGGATCATGTATAAGACTTGACGGATTATGGTAAACAGAATCATACCTATTCTTGTCTTGACTTTCACGAACTCAACGGAGATCCTTGCTATCACGATTTTGTGTCTTCCTCTCGAAAGCACCTCTATGGTATCCACACGAGCACCTTCAAGAACGTCTCACGATCTTGATCACGGGATGGATGTACTAGCCTCCTTTGATGAATTCGAATGACTGCCTTTGCTGCCTCCTTGCTCTGCCTCTAGGGTTTTATCATATAAAACGTACCATTCATTTAACCTATCATTATCTATTTATAATAATTGGTTAATGGGCCTTTTCAGCAAAACCTAACCCATGTAGGCATAGGATTAAATAATAAAACATGCTTTTATTATTTAATTAATAACTAAGTCACACTTAACTATTATTGGCAGAAATACAATTATTCAAATTCGAATTTATATTATTTTAATTAATTAAGTCTCACTTAATTAATATAATAAAATTCAAATAATCATCAATTAATTTAAATTTAAATCTATAATTTAAATTAACTATTCCACTAGGTGCTCTATGTGTGTGACCCTATAGGCTATTATTTAATTAGCAATAATTTTATTCTCCAATAAAATTATAAACAATGAGCGGTATCTAGTAATACATCATTGCTATCCAATTAAACAATAATTAAATCGTGATTTGATAAAACCTTTCATGATTAATGTTTCCGTGTAATATAATCCCTTTAACCAAATATATTATAGATTAAACTCGAGGCATGTGTTTAGTCATCCTCTTCAACATTTAATCCGGGTTTACTTGATCCGTGAGTAGACTATGGAAAAACAAATCATTATTTGAGCACGGCCATGCATTTTATAGTCTCACTCAATCAAGAGGCCAATAATATCTCTCCTAATTATAGGAGGGTTAAATCCTTTATCTATCATTCATATTTCTCATACGACTCATGATATACCCGATGTCCACTTTTATCATCACCCGGTCAAATGTAACTTTTAATGTAGTCAGAGTATATTAATCCTCGTATAGAAATATAATGATCTCAAGTCAGAGGATCATTACACCATTATCACTGTGAGTCTTTCTTATGACTTTATTAAACATGAAGAATCTCACTGTGGGTCTGTCCAGTACCATGTACTCCTACATGTACCTATGCATTGACTTTAGTATCCCCATACTTATAACCAATGAGATATGGTTATCTGTCAAACAACATACTAGTCTATTTATGTATTATTATTGTCCTATAATAATAATACTCGACTAGGGACATTTAAGAATATGATATATTATATAATCTCAAGTTCAAGTCATGTACTTAAACTATATAACGTGTATCATGATTCTAAGGACATTTATTATGCTAACAAATATATCGCAGTAATAAATACGTTTATCGAATAATCAAATGACATAAAGGTTTATTAAAGGAAACATTGTATTGCCTCTAGGGCACCTACACTAACAATCTCCCACTTGCACTAGAGCCAATCACCCATGTATCTAATACCCATGGAACTAGTGTGACCGTCGTGCTTCTTCTGCGATAAGCCTTTGGTCAGTGGGTCTGCAATGTTATCATTTGTGTGCACTTTACATATGTGTATGTCACCCCTTTCATTAATCTCTCGAATGAGGTGATATCTCCTGAGTATGTGTTTGGTTCGGGAGTGAGCTCTAGGTTCTTTAGCCTGTGCAATGGCTCCATTATTATCGCAGTATAGATCAATGGGATCTGCGATCGATGGAACCACTCCCAAATCATTAATGAATTTTCGAATCCAAACAGCTTCCTTAGCCGCTTCACAAGCTGCAATGTACTCAGCCTCCATTGTAGAATCAGCTACTGTTTCTTGCTTTGAACTCTTCCAACTTACAGCACCTCCGTTTAGACAAAACACAAAACCAGACTGTGATACAGTATCATCCCTGTCTGTTTGGAAACTTGCATCGGTGTAACCTTTTACAACCAGTTTCTCCTCTCCTCCATACACCAAGAATGAATCTTTAGTCCTTTTCAAGTACTTTAGAATATTCTTGACAGCCGTCCAGTGACCTTCACCTGGATTAGATTGGTATCTGCTCGTCATGCTTAAAGCATACGAAACATCTGGGCGAGTACATACCATTGCATACATGATGGATCCAATTGCTGAGGCATATGGAACCTTACTCATGCGGTCCTTGTCATCCAATGATTTCGGACACTGATCTTTAGAGATCGTTATCCCTTGAGATACGGGGACATATCCCCTTTTTGCATTTTGCATACCAAAACGATGCAAAACCTTTTCGATGTATGTACTCTGACTTAGACCGATCATCCTTCTAGATCTATCCCTATAGATCCTCATTCCTAGAATGTAGGATGCTTCTCCTAAGTCTTTCATAGAGAAGTTGCTCCCTAACCAAATCTTAACAGCCTTGAGAGAAGGTATGTCATTCCCCATTAGTAGTATATCATCAACATATAGTACTATGAATGCCACTTGGCTCCCACTAACCTTCTTGTAAACACAAGGTTCATCTTCGTTTTGAACAAAGCCATACTCCTTGACTGTTTCATCAAAACGGATATTCCATCTCCTAGAGGCTTGCTTCAATCCATAAATGGATCGACGTAATTTACATACCTTGCTAACATTCCTTGGATCGACAAAACCTTCAGGTTGTGTCATGTACACATCCACATCCTCTTCAAGGATTCCGTTAAGGAAGGCTGTTTTGACATCCATTTGCCAGATTTCATAATCATGGAATGCTGCAATAGCAAGCAAAATCCTTATGGACTTGACCATAGCCACTGGTGAGAAAGTCTCATCATAGTCAATACCATGAATTTGTCTGAAACCTTTTGCAACCAGCCTTGCTTTATAGGTCTGAACATTTCCATCCATGTCAGTTTTCTTCTTGAAAACCCATTTGCACCCTATGGGTTTTACCCCTTCAGGTGGATCAACCAAGGTCCATACTCGGTTTTCGTACATGGAATTCATCTCGGATTTCATGGCTTCTAGCCATCTCTTAGAGTCTGGACTGTTCGTAGCATCTTGGTATGTGAGAGGCTCATCTTCGTCTATGAGCATCAAATCACCACATTGAGTCAAGAGAAATCCATATCTCTCTGGCTCATGGCGAATTCTACCAGTTCTACGAACAACCTGTGTTTGTTGAGCATTATCATTATCCTGCTCTTGTTCCACTTCAGGTTCAATGCTATTTTGTGGTTCTCGATCTTCATCGAGGTCTATAGTTCTCCCACTGTTTCTTTTGGAAACAAAATATCTTTCCATGAAAACAGCATCTCGAGCAATGAACACTTTCTGCTCAGTAGGACTATAGAAATAGTACGCCTTTGTTTCCTTAGGGTATCCCACAAAATTGCACTCTTCAGATTTAGGTCCAAGCTTGTCAGATACTTGACGCTTCACAAACGCCTTGCATCCCCAAACTTTCATAAAGCTCATGCCTGACCGTTTCTTCTCCCATATCTCATATGGAGTCTTTTGAACCTTCTTAGTAGGAACACGGTTAAGTGTGAAAGCCGCTGTTTCTAGAGCATAACCCCAGAAACTAATTGGAAGATCTGCATGACTCATCATCGATCGCACCATGTCCAACAAGGTGCGATTTCTCCTCTCTGAAACTCCATTCCATTGAGGTGTACCTGGCGGAGTGAGTTGTGATACAATACCACACTCCTTTAAATAATCTTTAAATTCAGTGCTCAAGTATTCTCCTCCACGATCAGATCGTAAGATTTTAATACTTGCACCTCCGCCAATTTGCTTCTCTACTTCAGCCTTGTATTCTTTGAACTTTTCAAAAGAATCGGATTTATTCTTCATAAGATATACATATCCATATCTACTGAAATCATCAGTAAATGTTATGAAGTAGTAGTAGCCTCCTCTAGCCATCACACGCATTGGGCCACATACATCACTATGTATTAGCTCCAAATGTTCAGTGGCCCTTTGACCCTTACCAGTGAAAGGGGCTTTAGTCATTTTACCAAGCAAACAAGATTCGCATTCTTGGTATGATTCAAAATCAAACTTATCCAAATATCCATCCTTATGTAATTTGGATATTCGTTTCTCATTTATATGGCCTAGACGACAATGCCAGAGGTATGTTTGATTTGAGTCATTAACTTTAAGTCGTTTGTTTTCTATATTACAGACAGGATTATCTAAGTCAAGAACATATAAACCATTAAACAAACGCGCAACACCATAGGTTAAATCATTCAAAGCAAAAGAGCAACTGTTGTCCTTTATTGTAAACGAAAAACCTTTCTTGTCCAAACAAGAAACAGAAATAATGTTTCTGCGAATTGCAGGCACGTAATAACAATTCTCCAGTTCTAAAACTAGCCCAGAGGGCAAAGATAAATAATAGGTTCCTACAGCTAAAGCAGCAACTCTTGCTCCGTTGCCAACTCGTAGGTCCATTTCTCCTTTAGCCAATGTCCTACTTCTCTGCATTTCCTGCACATTTATACAAATGTGAGAAGCACATCCGGTATCCAATACCCAAGATGTAGAAATAGATAGATTGACTTCTATAACATATATACCTGAATTAGAAGCTTGCTCAGCCCTCTTCTTCTTCAGATCCTCCAAGTAAACTGAACAGTTTCTCTTCCAGTGACCAGTTTTCTTACAGTAGTGACATTCACCCTTAGCGACCCCACCTTTAGGCTTTAAAGCCTGTTTAGGACCTGACTTTGGCTTGGGTGTAGAATCAGAACCTGTCTTCTTCTTACCCTTCCACTTGCCTTTCCCTTTGGCCTTACCTTTGTTGCCCACCATCAGTATGGGAGCGGGTTCAGCCGTCTTCATGTTGGTCTCATATGTTCTCAACATAGCCAACAATTCAGTAGGTGTTTTGTCAAATTCATTCATATTGTAGTTCATAACAAACTGAGTGAATTTGTTGTTCAAAGAATTCAAGATTAGGTCAATACCAGTTTCCGGACCAATCGGGAAACCCAAAGTATCAAGATACTCAATGTAACCAATCATCTTCAGAACATGTGGGCCAACTGGTTCACTTGCCCCTTGTTTGCAGTTAAAGAGTGACTTGCTCGTGTTGAACCTTTCTTGACGAGTTTGGCTTGCAAACATACTTTGCAAGTGCTCATTGATAGTATATGCATCCATATGCACATGTTGTCTTTGAAGCTCAGCACTCATAGTTGCCAACATAAGACATGCAACATCAGTTGCATCATTCTCATCCTTTGTGTGGGCCGCTCGTTCCTCAACAGTAGCGTCCTCAGGAAGGGGACCTGCCGGAGGAATATTAATGACATGAAGCTTGCGCTCCTGCCTGAGGACAATCCTCAAATTCCTCTGCCAGTCTAGGAAGTTGTTTCCTCCTGTCAGCTTATCCTTCTCAAGGACAGATCGTACGGATAGTGTGTTTGTGTTGTTTGTCATTATTCGGTATCTACAATGATAAAAGCACAAAATAAACATTAGATTGTCTGAGTTATTTATTATGTTCAAATGATTATGATACATTCATAATATATCTCCCACTATTTTTATCAAATCAATAGCCCTTACTATTAATTTGGAAAGTATATCCCATAATTCTTTCTAGTGAGCCAAGATCCATATTTCATCATGTCTTAAGTCAACCACTGGAAGTCCTTAAGAATGATTATTTAGGTAGACAACAGTTGTCAATTATATCATATATAATTCTTGGATAGTTTGGTGAGCAACGATTGATCTTATCTATCTAATAGATTTTTAACCAAACTCTATGCTTCTAAGTTCATAATGGTTGAATATAACCATTTACTTTCACCTTATTATGACGACTTAGTTAAGTTTGACCCAATGATACAACGGCCGAATATAACCGTTTATATTCGTCGCATCTCACCACGATAGATAGGAGTCCCCTGCCACTGACAGTCTTTCCCCTAATCGATCTAGGATTCGATGAGTGTTCATTCATTGGAAAGCATCCGATTAAAACTTAATATTTTGTTAAGGGGTTTAGAAAATTTACGACGATCATGATCACATCATGAAGAGATCCTCAATTTTTCCTTGAACCAAATATTTCAAATTGACATCTTAAATTGTTCATTTCCCAGGTAGATGGAGGATATCAGTGGTCACACTTAAAACCCATCAGCCTTACGAATACGCATATCCGCTTTTGACAGAAAATCCCAGTTTTAGATATCAAAAATTCATATTTAATTCCGTGTTTTAAAATCCATATTTCATAAACACAAGAATCTCATGATCGTTCGTTTGTTAATTTTTAAAATCTTAAATCGTTAAAGATTTTATCTTGTTTAGCATGGCAAGCATGGCATGGGTGACGTATCTAATACATGCATACATCATTAATCTAATTAAAACATGCATCTTCTACTCTACACATACATTCATACATCAATATGTAAAGTGCAGTATGTAAACGTGCTTGGTTATGGCCCTTTTCCTATGTGATCCTTTCGAGCTAATGAAAGGATCAAAGTCAATCTATGGTGGTAAAATATAAATACAATTACATGTCTTCATTCTTCTTGTATCCATGGGTGCTTGCTCCTCTTCTTGGATCATCCTTCAATCTTCAAGTACATTACATGGAATAATTGAATACAACCTATACTAATGTACTTACATAAGAAAACTCGAGTTACATTCGAGGTTAAACAATTACAAGAATGAAGAAAACGACATGCAAGTCGTATTTATAAAACCAAAACCAAAACCATTAATCTAGGGGTCCAAAGGCCATAACCAGCACCATGCTCAAGTACTCAACCAAAATAATGCGGGGGTCCGGGGGCGGCAGCCCCTGGGCGGGGTCCGGGGCGGCAGCCCCGGGCGGGGTCCGGGGGCGGCAGCCCCAGGCTGGGGTCGAGCTGCCAGGTCAGCTCGAAATCAGAAATTTTTTTTATTTTCGAAGACCAGTCCTATTCAGAAATCATCAATTTCTGAACTACAGATCATATCTGTTGGCCTTTTTCCCCACTGCATCTTATACAGTTTCAGAAGCAAGTATCATATACATACTTATCATATCCCAGTTAACAGCTGATGTCCAACATAATCTGTCCACCAGTTTGTATCATATACAAACTGACCCTCATGCATAACATACAAATCGCAAACAGGCATATAAATCAGTCATGACAAATCATTAACATGCTAGTATCATCATCTATTTACTCATCATATGAATAACAATTCGAATATACAAGGCAGTAGCATGGCAGTCTCAAACAGGCACGACAGTAGCAAAGCAGTAGCATGGCAGTTTCATGGCAGTCACCAAGACAGGCATATTTGCATCAAATACAGTTAACACGTAACCAAATCAGTCCCTTATACACGTAGCTCTGATGCCATTGTTGGGTTCCGAGGCATAAAACGCAGCGGATAAACGTAAAAATAACAAAAAAAAATCGGAACCCTAACGCAGGATCATATATAAGACTTGACGGATTATGGTAAACAGAATCATACCTATTCTTGTCTTGACTTTCACGAACTCAACGGAGATCCTTGCTATCACGATTTTGTGTCTTCCTCTCGAAAGCACCTCTATGGTATCCACACGAGCACCTTCAAGAACGTCTCACGATCTTGATCACGGGATGGATGTACTAGCCTCCTTTGATGAATCGAATGACTGCCTTTGCTGCCTCCTTGCTCTGCCTCTAGGGTTTTATCATATAAAACGTGCCATTCATTTAACCTATCATTATCTATTTATAATAATTGGTTAATGGGCCTTTTCAGCAAAACCTAACCCATGTAGGCATAGGATTAAATAATAAAACATGCTTTTATTATTTAATTAATAACTAAGTCACACTTAATTATTATTGGCAGAAATACAATTATTCAAATTCGAATTTATATTATTTTAATTAATTAAGTCTCACTTAATTAATATAATAAAATTCAAATAATCATCAATTAATTTAAATCTATAATTTAAATTAACTATTCCACTAGGTGCTCTATGTGTGTGACCCTATAGGCTATTATTTAATTAGCAATAATTTTATTCTCCAATAAAATTATAAACAATGAGCGGTATCTAGTAATACATCATTGCTATCCAATTAAACAATAATTAAATCGTGATTTGATAAAACCTTTCATGATTAATGTTTCCGTGTAATATAATCCATTTAACCAAATATATTATAGATTAAACTCGAGGCATGTGTTTAGTCATCCTCTTCAACATTTAATCCGGGTTTACTTGATCCATGAGTAGACTATGGAAAAACAAATCATTATTTGAGCACGGCCGCCATGCATTTTATAGTCTCACTCAATCAAGAGGCCAATAATATCTCTCCTAATTATAGGAGGGTTAAATCCTTTATCTATCATTCATATTTCTCATACGACTCATGATATACCCGATGTCCACTTTTATCATCACCCGGTCAAAGGTAACTTTTAATGTAGTCAGAGTATATTAATCCTCGTATAGAAATATAATGATCTCAAGTCAGAGGATCATTACACCATTATCACTGTGAGTCTTTCTTATGACTTTATTAAACATGAAGAATCTCACTGTGGGTCTGTCCAGTACCATGTACTCCTACATGTACCTATGCATTGACTTTAGTATCCCCATACTTATAACCAATGAGATATGGTTATCTGTCAAACAACATACTAGTCTATTTATGTATTATTATTGTCCTATAATAATAATACTCGACTAGGGACATTTAAGAATATGATATATTATATAATCTCAAGTTCAAGTCATGTACTTAAACTATATAACGTGTATCATGATTCTAAGGACATTTATTATGCTAACAAATATATCGCAGTAATAAATACGTTTATCGAATAATCAAATGACATAAAGGTTTATTAAAGGAAACATTGTATTGCCTCTAGGGCACCTACACTAACATGTGCAACATCCATTGGCTCATTAGAAGTATAGAAAATTACTTGGGGTCACACAACTAAACTAGATAATTACTTATTAGTTTGTTGTTTAACTTTTTAACTAAAAACCTTACCAAGCTAGCAACTTAGTTACTTACAATTTCATTTTCTTTTTCCTTTATCTTCTTATGTAATTCAACCACAATCATATAAAGTATGGGAGTTTAATTCCTCGATTTCTTTACGACTCACGACGATGTAATTAATTTTTAATAATTTACTAGAAACATAGAAAAAATCATAAATATCCAATTTTTAATAAAATGTAACGGCTTATCTGTCATCTATTCAAACTCTAAATATAATTTTTAATTAAACTTGTCATAATATTTGTTAAATACTCAAATTATACTCAATTTTATCAACATTGAATTTTTTTTTATTTAAAATTATGATTTTAATAAAATTTATAAATATTAATACATAAACAACATTATATAAAAAAGTGTAGAAATAAATTAATAATAAAATAAATTATGATAATAAATTAAATATTTAAATTATATAAAATAATTAATATATAATTTATTAATATCACATGTGCTTTATACGGATTATAAAGTAGTATAGGAAGTAACTTTTAAGTAAAGGAAAATTAACTTATTTTACCTCATTTTACCGAACGTTTTTCGAAATAGCTGCGTCTCAAAATGAATTGTACGGTTGTCGGATATTTAAGTCTCCCCGGGCTTTTAGAGATATAAGGCGGTCCGGTCCATGAGAAAAGTTTATCAACGCTGCATCTCAGCCTTGAATTTGAGCTTCCAACTATCATCGTGTGGTACGTTGTTTTCTATTAAATTCAATAATATTTTTATGTTTAGATCTGGATGTTTATATTTTTATGTATAGCTAAAATCTCTAGTTTCTCATATTATTTCTTATCTCTGGCTAGAATGAGATTTATGTATCTTATCAAATGCTTTTGTGGATTCTATTTGAGCTTGGTTGTGATTGATGAATTTTAGTGACTGGTATTACCACAACTATAGCTGATTGCGCGTAATTGATTGTCTCACTTTCGAAATGTATTCACACGTTTGGGTATTTTTGTTCTGTACTTATGTAATCTAACCGTAATTATAAAAACAAACAAGTAAGAAAATACGACTAAATTAACTGATGAAATAAAAAGATTACTAGGTATTCATAGTTAATTCTACTTGTAGTTTAAAATTAGGTAAGGAAGAAGAAAGCAAAATGAAAATAAGGTTTAAACTTTAAACATTCTGGTCTACCCCTCTTGCAAGCTACTCCACGCCTTTTTTAGTCTCTAGGTGCCAGGTGTAGACACTCAATTGGATTATTACTCTACTACATCGTTTTATGAAGTAACGGGACAACTGTAAAACAGTTAAGCCCGCGTGTTACAACTTTGTTAACTAGCTGTTTTTTGTCTGTTTAGTGAGCTTTTAAAGCACAACTGAAGTTTTATGATTATTTCGGTGTATAAATTTGCCGGTTGTTTTGTTAATAAAAGAAACTTTAACCAAAACAAGATCTCTTTCCTTCATCGGCTTGTACCTATCTGTCAAAAACCTCTATCACATTCTGATGATCCTCCCTGTCTCGTCTTGACAAGATAAAGAAGGTTTAAGGAAGCCACAAATGCACTTGAGATATTTAAAGCACCTAGTTCAAGGTTAACCACTGGTGGAAAGTCAATTGACATTATTGTAGAAGAGATGTAGCCTAAAGGGAAAATAGCAGTGAACCTGACATTTGAAAGTAAAACTTAATTATAATGATTTTTTGCGCCGCAGCTTTTATCTGGATTCCCTTGTAATATCTTTTCTGTTGTGGAAAAATTTGTATCTAAAATTTACATGATCCAAATTTGGGAATAGGAAACTGTCTTCAACTTCTATGTTTTGCTATTTTCAAAATCGGTCTGACTTGTAAGATTTTATCTGTAGGTTGTTAGGCCTTGAAGCTGTATGGCAGATACTGCAACTCCACGTTATGCACCAGAAGATCCTACTCTTCCTAAACCATGGAAAGGCTTGGTTGACGGAAATACTGGATATCTTTACTTTTGGAACCCAGAGACTAATGTCACCCAGTATGAGAAGCCTGGTACTTCTTTGCAAGCAGGCTCGGCTCCACTACACAAGTCTTCGTTAGTGTGTAGAAGCTCTTCGGTTCAAGTTCAGCAGTCTTCTCATGGGCTACGCCGTGATAACAGTGTTATTGATGATGATGAAAAATATAATAGAGGTAGCAATGGTGTATCAAAGTTTGATTCTGGAGCAAGGACTTATCAGGTGCCTTTTTGTCTTTCTGTGTTTTAGTGTTTTTGTTATGTATTTGCGCCTTCTATGGTTTGCCATAAGATTGGAGCTTGTTAGTAAGCATCTTTCTCTTATATGAGAAGTGAACAATCAGTTTGCAAGTGATGTTCCCCCAAGTACAACTTTGAAACTTTTTTTATAGTAGTGAGTAGTTTATATGTACTGTTTCCCCTTTTACTATCACAGAAGCTGATTCCGAATTCTCTTTATACTGTATGATGTTAGAGTGGCAGGGCAGGACCAGATGATGCAAGCAATATTCTAAATGGGTCAGTCGGTGTTGTCCAAGGAGCGTCATCTGGCAGAAGCTATGGGTCGTCAGTTGTGGGAAGTGGTGTATCTGCTGAGTCCTATCGACAACGGAATGAAATCACTGTGTCTGTAAGTATTGTTTTACCCCTCTAGTACTCACCCCAATCCCACATTATACATAGAGCAGTCATATTCTATACTTGATCGAGTCATTTAATCGTTCGCACCTTTTGAATACTAAATAATATGAGTTATTCTACAGAATAATATAAAGTTATATTCCGAGTTTCTACTTCTCTATTTAAAATGAAGTCTATTTGGCCTTTGTCATAAAGAACAACCTTTTGGTTGTAGACTGTGATTATTACACTAATCTTGTTCATGCTCCTAACTTTGAGAAAGTTGTTCAGGTATTGTCAATTTTATTATGTAAAATGTGTTATGTAATTGGTTGGGAACCTGATGATGATTCCCTTGAAGCATTTGGTGATGTTTCCCGGGAAGAGCAATGTTTTCTTTTCTGATAATTAAACGCACTCACTTGCCCACCTTGTCTTTGACATGGTTTGATTACTCGACCTCCTGTCAAGGTAGTAGGAAGATACTGATGTACTAACTGGCCTTTGGTGGCAAGAGCAGTGTTCATATTGAGGTAGCAAGAATTTGTGTAGTGTGTCGTTTTTGCAAACGAACATATATGTAGTGAAAAGTAACACAACGCACTACAGGCCGTATTTTTAAAAGAAGAGTGTAAATTGAAATCTTAAATCCAATTATATGATAGATGACACCTTCGAAACAAATTCGAAGTGCGCCTAAGGTGTTATCTTTTTGTCTATGTTGCTATGTTGATAACAAATTGTCCATATTTAATTCATATTATATTGCTTGGTAAGACTTACCAAGCAATGTAATAAGAATTGCATCTAATCCACAATGTTCTCCTATTTGCTTGCTTTAAACATGTTTCTCTTGCAACAATATTACATTTCTTGGTAAGACTTACCAAGAAATGTAATAAGAATTGCATCTAATCCACAATGTTCTCCTATTTGCTTGTTTCAACATGTTTTTCTTTCTACAATATCCTTCTAAAAATCGAGGCATGCTCAGTTATGATTAAGCTATAATCTTCCTGTTTGTAAATGTTTATTATTTGTTACAAGTAATGACAATGGTTCTTTTATTAGGGAAACAATGTACCTCCGCCGTTAAGATCATTTGAGGAAACTGGCTTACCTTCCGAGATTCTCCGGGAGGTATGCAATTTTTTTTGTTGTTAAAAAGCTATGTTGTGGGTTGAGACCTTGTCTATGTTCTGTGAAAGTTTGTAGTGCTGATTCCACCTTGTGAAGCTCTTTAATTGCTGGAAGTTCATCATTGAATTTCAAACTCATGTTCATCTTCCATTTGCACTTTTGTCCCAGGTGCGATATTTGCTCCATGTGGAGTTAATGTCGTACACTGTTCTGACCTCTTCTCTTAGGGCTTGTCTAAATTGGTGTGCTCTCATATGGTAGACCTATCATGGAGGGCTTTCCGAAACACCCTAGTGCGTGGAGAGGAATGCCGTTGGTTGATTCAGTCTGCCATTGGTCCTATTAGAAGAGGCCTCCTCCTGCTCCAGCTTGTGACAGCAAGCATTTGCTGCCTGCATATGGGGGATGGTTCTTCTTCTTCTTCTTGCATTAGTCCCTCCATTGTCTGGAAAGAGACCAGTTCAGAATAAGGAAGCTATTGCCTCTGTTAATGGGTGTTGTTTTTTCCTTTTCCAGTTACAGCAGGCTGGGTTCCCTTCCCCTACTCCAATACAGGCACAGTCATGGCCAATTGCTCTTCAATATCGTGACATAGTAGCAATTGCAAAAACCGGTTCAGGAAAAACGTTGGGTTACTTGGTTCCAGGCTTTATGCATCTTAAGCGAGTTCGTAACAATCCTCAAATGGGCCCAACAGTGTTGGTGTTATCACCAACAAGAGAGTTGGCAACACAGATTCACAATGAAGCTATAAAGTTTGGCAGATCAGCAAGAATATCTTGCACGGTATATAATTTTTACTTCTTATTACTTCTTGTTTAAATCAATGTGAGATGTTCTGTATATCTGACTGTTCCCTGAATAAGTTTGATTCATTTCCTATTCAATATTTGTGCTTGCTTTGCTTTCCTAGATAAGTTCTCTGTTTTTCAAGTCTTATGCCGCGTCATTTCAACATTGCACTCGTTTAAAAAGATATTGGAATTAGTTATGCTGTCTCATTTCTGCATTGCACTCAACAAGAGATTGGAATTAGAAGTACAAGCATCAAGTAGATTTGTTCTGTACTTTCTATGTAATTAACATGTGTGGCCGTGTTATTGCATATTAATATTTTAATTCGAGATACATTGCACATCACTAGCTTGCACATTAAAGCATAACTTGAAGTTGGTTGTGACGTTCAAAATTACTTCTGCTGATATATCTATCTATCTATATATATACTTATATTTTTTGCGGGGATGAAGTGTTTGTATGGAGGAGCGCCAAAGGGTCCACAACTTAGAGAGTTAGACAGAGGAGTCGATATTGTTGTTGCCACTCCTGGCCGTTTGAATGATATTCTTGAAATGAGAAGGGTAAGCCTTAGTCAGGTTTCATACTTGGTTCTGGATGAGGCAGACCGCATGCTGGATATGGGGTTTGAACCTCAGATTAGGAAGATTGTAAAGAAAGTTCCTGCTCGGCGACAGACACTCATGTACACTGCAACATGGCCAAAAGAGGTGCGAAAAATTGCTTATGATTTACTGGTTAATCCAGTTCAAGTTAATATTGGAAATGTCGACGAACTTGTTGCAAACAAGTCCATCACTCAGGTACGACTTGTCCTTGATTTCATAGTATATACATACTTTTTATTTTGAAAGCATGACTGGTATTTTTGATACTCGCAGCATGTAGAGATTGTCTAACCGATGGAAAAACAAAGACGCGTAGAGCAGATGGTGAGATCACAAGAACTGGGGTCTAAAATCATAATTTTTTGCTCAACCAAGAAGATGTGTGATCAGCTATCTCGCTCCCTAAGCCGCCAATTTAGAACTGCTGCCATTCATGGGGACAAATCACAGAGAGAGAGGGACTTTGTGTTGAACCAGTTCCGCACAGGGGAATGTCCAGTTCTTGTAGCTACTGATGTTGCGGCTCGTGGGTTAGACATCAAGGACATAAGGTGACTCCTTGGTTACTTAGCCATCCCATTTTTGTGAGTAATAAGCATGCAACTTTTCTCCCTTAATATTTTACAAATCGGTACTAATTGCGTAAATTGCTTCCTTAGGGTGGTAATCAACTATGACTTCCCTAATGGGGTAGAGGATTATGTCCACAGGATTGGTAGGACAGGTAGGGCGGGTGCCACTGGAATAGCTTATACCTTTTGTGGTGATCAGGATGCAACACATGCATCTGATCTGATTAAAGTTCTGGAAGGAGCAAATCAACGTGTCCCAAATGAAATACGAAATATGGCTTCACGTGGTGGTGGATTTGGAAAGACTAGGCGTCAATGGGGTTCTGGTCCTGGTGGGCGTGATGGAGGCTGTGGTGGGCATTATGATTTAGGCATTGGTGGAAGGCCTGGCTGGGGTAGCAGCTCCGATCGGCATTCACGCGAAAGGTATGTGGGTTCATTCCTTTGGTAAAATGTGCACAAGACCTTGTTTTTTTGTACATTTATTGACGAATAAGACTAGCTTGTGTCCAATAAGGTTGCGCTTCAAGTTATAATGTCTGTATTCTGTAAAAGTTGTGCAAGTAATTTGTTGCCATGGAAATCATGAATCATAGTATCTTGATCATTTTTCTGTGTTTTGTAGTGATAGGTATACACGGAGTGTCTATGATGCTCCAGAAAGATATCCTGGTAAGAGCTTTCACGAAAGTGCGGTTCGGGGTTCTGTAAAGCAGACCCGTAGTAGAAGCCCCAACAGGAATGGTTCATCACTATGGGGTGACCATCAGGTCCGAAGCCGTAGTCGTAGCCGAAGTGTTGAACGTTATGACAGAGCTCCACCAGCACGTGAACGTTCTCCGAGACGTAATTTTTACAAGACTGGTGTGGAATGGGCAAGGTCACCCCCACCACTTAGAAACAGCAAGCGGTTGTCGTCTCGAGCTGCACGAGAGGATGAACTGGAAGAAGGTATGATTCCTGCTGATGAATAAACTTATAGCGTGTCATATGCCTCAGGATGAGTAATGGATTAATCTCAATTTAGAGTCTGATATATAAAGCAGATTTGACTTGGATAAATCGAGGAGTAAAACCTAATGAACCATTGGTATTCTTTGGGGTTACCCTACAATTGATAAGTTGTTTATTTCGTAAATTGATTTTAAAGCTTTGAATTACCTGTGTAATGCAACTTTTGGTGTTCAAAAGTGCATTTGTTTGTTTGGTTATATGTAGAATGGATGCAGATAATGTATATTTAAATTCAAATTATGTCAAGTTTATCTCTACTTCAATATGATAATAATTGAGGGATGAGAATTTAATTCAATTCAATGAATACTCTTTTTTGTTCCAATTTGATTGGGTTACATTGAACTTGATTTTTCGGATTTGGAAAAATTTTAAATCTAAAAAAATTTGGATTTGGATTCTCCCCAAAATTGAATAGAAAAAAAATTAGATATATATATGTATGGTATTTATAATTTAGGGTGTACAAAGAATTCGCTCAAATGCATAAATCACTCTTATTGCTCAGCATTTTGCGGATAATGGCAAAATGCAAGTTGATCACGAATCGGTAATTGTATATCTGCAATTGAATTGCATTTTGCAGATAATTGTAAAATGCAAGTTGGTCGTGAATTGAGTTTATCGAAATCATATATCTATAGATTGATTGCGGATTTGATTTTAAATCATCCCAAAAATTGAAAGAATTATAAAATACTAGAATAATTTTGGTCATGTAATAAATAAATTTAGATCATATCATTCAAATACAGAGTAATAATAAACTACTATATAAATTAAAGTATATATATTTTTGGGGTTTAATGACCCTAAAGTTACCTTTAGAGAATTATCTAAAATTAACAAAAAATATAATACATTATTAAGGATATTTTTGTAAATATATGAGGATGAATTTTATTATTACAAAAATGTCATTAAATTTTTATACTAAAAATGCACGTAACTTTAGATAATTTATCTATAGTTAATTTTATGAACCTTTTTCTCATTTTTTAATAAAACATATCAAACGAAATTTAATTTTGGTATTTATAAGTTATTTAAACTATAAAATTTAAATATGTAATTTCGTAAGATTTAATTTCAAAGTTCTTACAATTTTAAAATATAATATTAATTCTATGTTTTGTATATATTAATTTCTAGATAATATTTACCTCAATTTTTTTTTAAATTTTAATTGTTATTTAAAAGTTACCTATTTTATATTTTTATTAATTTTATAAATAACTTCTTTTTTTTCATATTTTATAATATGTGCTGCACGGATTTACTTGAATATTTTACAATTTTCTATTTGTATATTGCACTTCTTTTTTCATATTTTATAGTATGTGTTGATGGAATACATTGATAAAAGGTATTGCACTTTATAAATTGCAAATCATCAATTTTGCTTAGCAAATAAATAGATAAATCTTCAATTTTTGTGATTGAATCTCATGTATAATATTACATACCAATATATATATAAAACACATTAATTAATTAACATAAATAATAATTTGATTTGACCTAAACGAAGTTTGGTGACCTGTACTCTAATTTCTTTTTACAAGTTTATGGACGTTTTATGTGAATTAGCCGTGTAATAATCAAAGAAAATATTTTAAACCATTATATAGATTTTAAATTAAAAACTTGTAGTATCGTGGGTTACTGGAAAGATATTTATGTCTACAAAAATCTAGAATACATATATTACTCAATTGTCTACGGTTCCGGAGGCATAAAAATATTTAAATTCAGTTCACAATATTAATTCAAATTAAGATTATTGGAATTTGATTCAGATGTTAGAGTTACAACAACTATATAAGAGTATCTCCAACAGTATTAGTTATAATGATTACCTAAAATGATCTAAAATAGATATTATGTAAAAATTTCTCCACTTGTAATGAATTGTACTCCAGTGGTATTAGTTATAATGAATATGATGGATCCCAAATAATGAGTAATAATGACGTAATTAAGACAGAGGAGGGTTGAATAACATAATTACTCTTTTTAAAAATATTACTGGCATTTAAAAATATTTTTTTACCTCTTAAAAATTGATTAAGTGCGGAAAGTAAAGAGTAAGGGAAAGAGAATACCACACGAGGATTTTTATCCTAGTTAGGACCACTTATATATTGTTAACTAAATATATAAGCCTCCTTAGTCCTGTTAAACAGTATGAGTGTTGCAGAAGGGGGGGTTGAATGCAACTTGATAAATTATCACTAATCTTGCTAACAACAAATAAGAAGTAATGATATCAAGCAAGAAATGCATACAACAATAAGTAAGCAAATAAAGACAAGTGTTTAACTTCAAAAAATAATTTTATTATTTTTTATTTGCTATAACTGACTGCAAAATAATTCCAGCTACAAAGAAACTAGAACAATGAATTTGCTAATGTTTCTTGCTTGAGAGAAAAGCTAGCTCAATTGCATAAGTGAAAGTACTTGTGAGATATGTGTATTTATACTGAGACACGTATCCTACTTACAAATGTATTTTCCCTTGTTCCTAGAATAAAGCCTGAAATAGAAATTTAGCTTTTTCCATTCAAATTTGTCTTCATTCCATTTGTAGATAAAGCAGCTCTGAGATATACAGAAATCTTTGACTCTATGAGCACGCTTTACCTTTTGTTTGAATTCTCCCAAGTTGCAGTAGTAGACTTGACAGACTAGATAGGAATGTCAAAATCATTCCTTGTATTTTCACTATTTAGTCTGCTACCTGAAACAGACTGTCAGCTTCACTAAAAGTTTACTGACAACTTTTAGCTTCCCTTTGGTGACAGTATCTTCGGCTCCGCATACTTTGCTATCAGGCTTGATAGTCCATGAAACATGCTGTCCTCCAAAGCTGCTGTCAACTAACCCCGCCAATGATGCTGTCAACTACTCCGCCAATGTTTCTGTCAGTAAAACTTGTTGTCTTCAATTCTTCATATTCCGCCAAGTTTACTGTCAATAGAGTAGTTGCTGTCAGTAAAACTTGCTTTCTTCAATTCTTCATATTCCACAAAGTTTACTGTCATTGGAATAGTTGTTGTCGTCTGTTCCTTTGTGTTGTCACTTGAATATGCTGTCGTAGGCTTCAGTTGTAGAATGTTACTATCAAAGTCTTGACTCATGCTGTGCCTGAACACTTTGTGAACTTCTAATTCATAGATCATGTTATTGTATTTGTACAAGACAGTAACTATTGAAATTTACTGTCACCTACTTGACTTTTAAACATACTGTTATAAGTGACAACAAGACATACTGTCAAATTACATATGACAGTACCTTTTACTTAGTTTCTTATAAATTAAAACTAAGCGATTCTAGTTGATTACACCACAATCCCTAACAATCTCCCCCAATTTGTTTTTATGTAAAATAAAGACAAATTCAAAGTAAATTGCAGAAGTTAACTCAACTAAAATAACTGAAGTGTTTGTTCAAAAAAAATATTCTAGAAAAAATTACAAGTATAAATTTATCTCAAGCTAAGCTCCTCTAGACTGAGCAAATCTTCAATTTCAGTTTGAGCTTCCTTAATCTGATTTCTTCTTTGGATTCTTCCTTTCATACAGCAACTCCAAGGATCTTAAGGCCCTCTTCTCTTCTGTGGTCTTGGCATGATCAGTCACACGGTCAAGTACTAGCTTCACCAATTTATGAGATAGGTTCTTCAAGTCTTGATAAGAATAATAGACTTCCACTGGTCCTTTGGAGATGCATAGAAATTTAACTCCAAATTCATTAGAAAGAAATCTGGCTTTTGAAGATGAGTATATTTGATTTACCCTGAGTTTGTCCACATCATCATCTTCATTGGATCTAGCATCAACTATCCTTCCAGCTTCTGTACTTAAATTCCTTTCAATTTCTAGAAGAGAGCCTGTAATTAATCTGAAGATTTTTCTGAGGCTTGCAGTGTTGAGAACTCCAAAATATTCAACCTTGACTTCAATGTTGTCAATGATGATTCTGAGTGGATTAGCAAAGACAAGAGACACATAATCAGCTTTTCTGGAAAATTGATCATTTAGCTTGGCACATTTTAGATCAATCTCAGCTTCTTTGATTTGTCTGTTGATTCTTTCTATCTCCTTCTTTGTTGTCTCAACATCAGTAACAAATTTACTTTTCTTCTCTCTTTCTTCCATCTTCTTCTTTACTTTCAAGTCACATATCTCTAATGCTTTCATTTTTAGATCAAACACCTCAAAATTTTGTGATATTGAGAAGTTGTCTCTTGATGAGTCTGACTATTTCAGGATCCTTCTCAACCAATGTCTTCAACTCTTCAAAGGTGATCTCTTCAGCAGATCCACCAGAGTTATAAAATATTATTCTTTCAGGATTTCTTAGAAGACATTGCTGGGTCTTCTGATACTCCACCTTCTTCTTATACTCCTACTTTTGCTTTGTTGAGATGATTCTATGGAGTTTGGAAATGAATCCTTGCTCTTCAGGATATGGAAGTTCTTGAAGTTGCTCCATCAGCTTCATTAGGAGTTTAATATTTTTATCCTGCAGGGAATCTATACTCTTGACTCCATCTTCATTGGCAAACATCACCGCATCTGAGTACACCACAATCTCAGGTTCTTCAGCATCATTAAAATCCAAGGGATGAGTTTTGAAGGACTCCATTAGCTCCAAGAATTTCCTAATCAGAATTCCCCTGAAAACTTGAGTCCCAATATCTAGGCCCTTGATGATTTGTAGCATTCTTCTCACCATAAAGTAGGTTGCTTCCTTTAGATCATGTCCCAAAGCTTCAACTTCACCAGTAGCATAGAAGATATTTATCATGCTCAAAGAATTAAGCTCAGACCACTCAACAAAAACTTTGGTGATTAATTATGCCTTTGACTCGGCCAAGTTGTTGATTGTGGGTCTCCTGACATCCAGACATTCTTCATGAAGCACCTCAGTTGTTAGCTTCCAACTCCTTTTACTTGGCTTCCTGCTTGAGTATGGTTTTGGTCTCTCAGCTCTTGCCTTCTTGTATTTTTTAGATAGAGAAATTTTCTTTGACAGTAACTCTTCCCTCACTTCTTTTGACAGTGACTTTGAAGTTACTGTCAATACAGGCTTGACAGCAGGTTTAGAATCCTTGACAGCAGTCTCCTCCTTATTTCTCCTGACAACATCCTGCTTATTAGCTTCAAAACCAAGTACCACTACCTTCATAACTCTTCCTTCAATCTCACCAACTATCTTCTCATATTCTCCGTCCTTATTCATAGTTCCAGAGGTCCCTGCATCACTATTATTATTATTGTTAAACTTGGAACTACCTGCACCATCCTCAAGCTTTTCATCATCTTATCTCCATCTCTTCTTTCCTGACTCTTCTTCACAGTCTTCTTTGATTTCATCTCTTCCAACCTCCTCAATTCTTCAAACAATACCCTTAACACTTCACTCCTGTCTTCAGTTATTGGCAGTTGATTAAAGTAATTGAAAGCCTCATTTACTGATCTAGGTCTGCACAAACTAATCATGTCCAAGTTCGTTGACCTGTATTTTCCATATGTTGAACTGCTAAACGTGATACAAAGAGGATTGAAAGTAATTTCAGGCAGCTTTTCAACCCCCATTCTCTGCTAAATTCTTTTCAGGTTTTCATTGAGCCAGGACTTGTCAGTTTTGATTTTGAGCTTAATGGCTTCAATTACTGAAATCTCCTGTTTACTCAAGTATCCCATGATGATGTACCAACTGAAACCTCATTCAGTCCTAACAGAGATCACCCATTTGTCTCTCTCATGTTTGCTCTTAGAAACCATGACAGTTGCTCCAGTTGTTGACTCTCTCATGGCTTCAGAAAATTTCTTGCGATCTCTGTTGGAAGAGTTTCTTAGTGCATTGATCCTATCATTGAAGCTGGTGAAAGGGGAAATAGGAGTGAAGGGAAGTAACTCACTGCACTTTCATGTGTACTAGAAATGCTAAATGTAATCTTTATGTAATGGTTGATGATAACTCAACAATAGAACAGGACATGTAATAATATGCAGGTGCACAGAAATCTTGGATCACAGAGTTCAGTTAAGACAAAGTATCAAAGGATCATCTACAGACTTGAAGCTCACTGGAAGAAGTTCATTAACATGTTCAGGCCTCAGTGGAGAATAAAAGATGTTGACATCTATTCAAGGATGTGGAAGCTACAGAAGATTGTCTTAGTCTATGACGATTTTAGTGCATTACAATCGAAGCAACAAGTAAGGTTTGCAAAGAAGAATGTGAAATCATGTTCGGAATCAAGAGCCCCTATCAAGACTAGTCACTTATGAACCAGACCGTTGCATCAAGTGTCAGGACATTGGAGGCAAGCTCTCGTCGGTTAATATGGTTTTAATCATTCTAAAGTTGTTGGTTTTCTTGAGTCATATGGAGGATCAACAAAGGTGGTAAATCAGTGTTGGAGAAATGTCAGCCATTTGGATAAGGGACAGACGGCACAACCTGATTGGATCTTACTAAAGCTTCACAGATTAGAAGGCCAAATACTCGGACGTGGTGGAGTCACGTATACGGGGCCAAGTATTTGGATAAGGAAGTCTACACAAATTGAAGAGTGGAATGGAAATATTTAATTTAATTAAATAAAGTATTTATTTAATTATTTATATATTTTATAAATAAAGATATTCTTTATTTATATTTTATATATTTATTAAATATTACTTTTACATTAAATATTTCCAAAGGCATGCTTGACACATGACTTTAAAGATAAGATTTGAGTGGACAAGAGTAAAAGGTGGAAAAACAAAAAGTAACACCTTTTTCAATATATAAAGAAGAAACCCAAGTCTTAATAGGTGTGGTGAGTGTGTGCATCCGGATGAGAAAAGAAAAGGGGAGAGAGAGAGAGAAATTATTCTCTCCCCCATGGCCGAACTAATACTTTAATATTTTGGGGCCATGATTTTCTTTATCATACCACTCCTTTATCTTTCTATTGAAAACACTTGCTAAATCTTGTATAGAAGATAGGGTTGATTTTTGTCTCCTAGATCTACAAAATGTAATAGTTTTAGAGGAGACAAAAATCATTTCTTTATTGTGTTGTGTGTTTTGGATGATTTACCGTTCATTTTCTTGGTTATTTTAATGGTGTTGTTGAGGTTGAAGAAGATGATGAACAGTACCCGGGTTTGAACCAAAGTAATTTTTATGTTGTCCAAAAAATTATTAATAGTCATTTTAATTTGGGAATCGTATTGACCCCCCCTCTACGATCTCCGGGACCCAACAATTGGTATCAGAGCTACTCGATTGACATACAAATCGATTGGATCTATTTTTATTTTTGAGATTAAAGAGGGTACGATTGGTTCACTGGACATCCAGAATTTTTTTTGAAGCCCGGAATTTTTCTAAGTACAAAATGTTCTAGATGACCAAGTAGAACATTCCTATGTAGAATATTCGAGATGGCCAAGTAGAATATTCCTATGTAGAATATTCTACTTAATGTTCGAGATAGAACCTAAGTAGAATATTCGAGATAGATATTCGAGATGGCCAAGTAGAAATATTCTACTTAATGTTCGAGATAGAACCTAAGTAGAACATTTCTATGTAGAATATTCTACTTAATGTTCTAGATAGAACCTAAGTAGAAATTCTGGAGTTAGAAATATTTTCTAAGTCAGAAGTTCTACTTAATGTTCTAGATAGAACCTAAGTAGAACATTTCTATGTAGAAATTCTACTTAATGTTCTAGATAGAACCTAAATAGAAATTCTGGAGTTAGAAATATTTTCTAAGTCAGAAGTTCTACTTAATGTTCTAGATAGAACCTAAGTAGAACATTTCTATGTAGAATATTCTACTTAATGTTCTAGATAGAACCTAAGTAGAACATTTCTATGTAGAAATTCTACTTAATGTTCTAGATAGAACCTAAGTAGAAATTCTGGAGTTAGAAATATTTTCTAAGTCAGAAGTTCTACTTAATGTTCTAGATAGAACCTAAGTAGAACATTTCTATGTAGAATATTCTACTTAATGTTCTAGATAGAACCTAAGTAGAAATTCTGGAGTTAGAAATATTTTCTAAGTCAGAAGTTCTACTTAATGTTCTAGATAGAGCCTAAGTAGAACATTTCTATGTAGAAGTTCTACTTGGTGTTCGAGATAGAGTCTATGTAGAACATTCTTATGTAGAAGTTCTACTTAGAGGGTTGTTTCAACATGACACATGGCTACATA
Organism: Oenanthe sinensis; assembly: GCA_028671895.1. Lineage (NCBI taxonomy): Eukaryota > Viridiplantae > Streptophyta > Magnoliopsida > Apiales > Apiaceae > Oenanthe > Oenanthe sinensis. The sequence goes on along the minus strand of CM053799.1, from coordinate 25,592,205 downwards.
GCTTAACTTTTATTTAAAACAAAAATTGTTTTTCTCTCAAATTGTTTTTAGTTTAATAATTAATTTAATAATTAAATTTGAATTTAATTATATAAAAAATTTTGACAATAATTTTTAAATTTAAATAATTTATTTTTCAAGTTCATCTTACATCTTGGAAAATATTTTATTTTCTTTTAAATTTCAGAGTCAAATATTTTATATTTTTAATATTTTTAGTTAAGAATTTTATTAATTTGAAAACTAAAATTAATCTTAAAATCCAATTTAATTTCTTTTGAGTTTAATATTCTTAAAAGTATTTTGAGAATTATTTTTGAGGTTTAATAATTTATTTTTCATAAAACTTTAATTACAAATTTTATAAAACTCTTTGGAAAATATTTTTTTTTATTGAAATAATTTATTTTCATGAACATTTTAAATGTTTTGGAAATTTAGTATTTCTATTTCAAAATTATGTTTTCGAGTTATTTTATTTTAATTATAATTTAAGCTTGGAAGTTTTAATTATAAATCTAATAAAACTTTTTGGAAAATCATTTTGGTTGAAATAATTTATTTTCAAGAATATCTAAGATGACTTGAAAATTTATTATTTTTATATCAAACTTATATTTTCAATCTGTTTTATTTTAATTATAATTGAAACTATTTTGGATTATAAATTCTATAAAATTCTTTGGAAATTAATTTTGATTTGAAATAATTTCTTTTTCAGGATTATTTAATATACCTTGAAAATTTTGTTATCTCTATATCAAAACTTTTTTTTCGAATTTTATTTTATTTATAATTTGAAATTGAGAAATTTATTATTATTTATCAAAAATGCATTTTCAATTTATTTTGATTATTTAAATTCCTAAAAAAATTTAAATACTTCTGTTTGAACAAAATGTTTTATTAAACGAAACAACAGGAGTTGATTCTTCGTTCGTTGAGGACAAACGAACTGACTGAAGAACATTCTAATGGAGTTGAGACCTGATCTTACCATTGGAGATGTATTTCTACATTGGTCTACTCAGTGGATCATTTGGTTATTGAAAGGGGATTAGTTCATTTAGGGAAGAGTCTTCGATCAGTGGTTTTCGAATCAATATCTGAAGAATTTGGGATTTTAAAAAGGAATTCAGTTTAACGGTCAAAGAACCAAAACAACAATTGAAGATTTGGTTAAAGGACATCAGTGGCAGAAATACACAAGGTTTGATTATCACTGTCATATGACAATCAAGGGGTTATTGCTACACATACAAAGAAGAGTGATCTTTTCAAGCAGAACATGAGACATTCTATGTCGGGGTCTTTAAGCAGAACAATCAGGTATCAATTTGGGTTGAAGCAGGAACATCATTGGTTATTGAGGTCAAATGCAAGGATACTTCCATGAGTGTTAGTAGAATGGGAATTGATTTGGATCAATTGATTATCACTCGAGATGGAATGTTAAGCATCGCACATGTATACTTTCTAACTAGTTTATACTTGTTTGATTTAATTATAGAGTATTAAGTGCTGAACTGCATTATATTATAAGTTTGATGTAATGCATGTCTCACCTTGATTTCTATATAAATTAGATAACTTATGCTAGTTTGTTAGTGTTGCTTGTTTATCAGTATTTGACTTCATGATGAGATCTTGTGTGATTTAATGCTTGCTTTACGATAATTGATCATGTTAGCATATATAGTCTTAGGTATTTGTAGGGGTACATTTACCGGAAATAGTATTTGCTACATGCTAAGTGCCTTGATGTTTACATTGTCAATAATCTGTTTATACTCGCATGGTTATATTAAATGTTATATTTGATCATGTGCTTGTTAAGATGAGTTTGTTTCTAATTTGGGAATTGCCTAGGGGTCAGTATAATAAACCATGAATTAATTTTTTTTAAAATTTAAACTGACTCAGGTAATTAGAGATAATATAATGTTAAAGTGAACAACAAAGGTGATTTAGAAGAATTAGGAATCTAAGTGATTGATTCTTCTATGACTACATATATGTACGACATGATTCTTATAGACTGCTAGTCCACCTTAAGTTAGGTTGGGATCACTGAGCTCATAGCCAAGACTACTTGTTAAGGCTGATATAGATGAGGAGTGATCAGTCAAATAAGAATGAGCATGTTGAATTTGAATGCTTTGTTGTTAACTATGTTTAGAAATATCTCTAACCCTTGGACTCAATCAAATTGAGGACCACGTGTCTTAATCATTTATGAATGCAGAGTATCTTTCAACATGTACAAGTTATATATCTCTGACATTTTCATGTTCGAGGCATGTAACTACTTTTGCTTTGGTATTCAAATGGTTAAGCAAGGTTACCTATTTTTCTTGAATGATCTGAAGCACAATATTAAGGAAGACATAGGGAATTCTTTGCGAAGGGTTTCCTAATATCAGTTCGAGGATGAACAATATTGATCGGGGTCAAGAGAAATAGAAGCTCACTCTACTGGAAGTGAGGTTACTGCTGACACGAAATTTAATGCTTATGATGAAGTCAACTATTCGTTGAAGTTTATCAGAATGGAGTTAGTTGCAACAACAAGTGATGCTCTCACACTTGGTTTATCAACTAATACTTGGTTTATCAAGATAACGGATTCGACGGTAAAGATGAAGTTGGTGAGAAAGGACTACTTCTAATGAAATTCTTTTAAGAAGGACATTAGTGAAGTATGTCAGTTGAAGGGAAGTCAAGTCAAAGGCTACCCTGTTTAGTTTTGGTGTTTGTTTGTGCATTCGATAGATGAAGCATCTCAGTGATTAATCACATTCAAAGGATTAGGCAGATTGCTGTAAGAACACTTTGAGGGCAGGTAATGGAATTTGTTGACGAACGAAGTTCTATGTTATGTCTGCACTGAAAGGAGTATTCTAGAGTAAAGTTCAGTTTCCGGACTTCATGACTAAATGGAGGAGTTGATAGGGAAATCCAGACCTTGAGTGGAATTACAAGGATAATGGATAGACTTAAGGTTTCCTATTCACTACGGCTGAATCAGTTGACACAACAAGTCTAATAAGCAAATGTAAAGAGAAGACATCAAGTACGATTAATCATGCCTGAAGTCACATGGTGTGATAGAGGGCTATCTTATTTAGAGTTAAGAAGCTTACACAGAGTATGTGATTGATTTAAGATGATCTAGATGCAGTGAACATCATCATCAAGCTCCCTAGCATTCGTTTGATTTTAGCTATGAATTTCTAAAGGTTGACATCCTGTTTAGGGCTCAAGATCAGATGACACCAGATGAAGAAAAGCTGTAAGCAACATCACAGGGGGAGCATCAGTAAGTTGGATCAACTAGTCGTGTTTGATGCTCAAAGGCTAGCAGTGCTCATTGAGTAAGAGTTGAGATTCTTAGGAGCACTGAGTGATCCAGATTGAGTGATTGCATATTAGAAAGGAAATTATCAATTTAAAGATAATGCAAGATGATCTCAATCATATTTGAAGAAGACTACTCTACCCACTGAATATCTAAGGAAACATTAAGGACACATCTGTCATGACAAAGGGTTTTGTGTAACAACATTTCCTAGAGTCAGTTCTTGATGATTCTGGGTAGTAGAGTAGTGATTGGTCGTGCATGTATAAGTGTATTTCATTGGTTTTTCTGAGTGAATTCAATGAAGACTGAAGATGCACTAACTAATCAAGATTGAGGAGGGTTCGAATCAAGGAACTAACTCAATTAAACCAGAGGCAGATACACTTAGCGCAAGGAATCAATCCACATGAAGACTTGGTATTGATACAGAAGCTGAAGGGTAGTTCAGAGTTTTTTTTAAGGTTCTACTCTGCTAGTGTCAAGACTACTGGTTTCTAGAGTGTTGAGTTTAGTGAAGCTGCTGCCAAGACCAATATCTACAAGGAAATATTTGGGTATTGAAGGTAATGCAGTTTCCGTCTGGATGAGCGTGGTATTGTTTCGAGGAACAATGTTAACTGGTTGCTGAAAAGTTATTCCTGTCCAAATGGAGTAAACGTTCGATCTCGAAAGAAGTAAACGTTCGATCTCTCAGGCAAAGAGGAGTAATTGTTCATTCAACGATCATACACCAGTAAAAGCTCTATTGACTAAGGTATGTCACTCTAGTCTAATATTGATTTATTTAAATGTAATGTTTATAGAGAGTGTTCATGCTATTTAGATGTCTACGATCTCTAGGAACTGATTAATGTTTGGCTTGTGACCACCCGGGACCCAATATTATCGCTATGAGATTACCTATGATCACCCGGGACCTAGGGACCTAACAATGTAGCATCTCTTTGTATAGTCAATTTATATCCAGGACCTCGTACTTTGTGCTGTCATATGTTATTCATGCTATATATATCAAATGTTTCAGCATAAGTATTTGTATATATTAATTAATTGTAATTTTATTTACTTTTAATTGTTTAATGCTAATATTAATGGAACCACTTAATATGTAGTTTAAGTGATGTAATTCATGTCTTTTGTAAAATCCATTAATATTAGTTGTCATTCTTTTGATATTAGTGATGTCACTTAGAATTTCTGCACTAAGTGACAAAAAGATTATTTCAAAAACACTGATATTGAAAGTAATTTACTACATCGCGAGGGGTTGTCAAAGATCATAAATTTTAGCATTAATATTTAAAGGTATTTGATCTCTGATGCAACTAGTACCTCGAGCTTACATACATTCTGATTGTCATGAGTATTTTCAATATGCTTATGTGATAATTGTTAAGATGTAGTGTAAGAAGTTAAATGCTGTCATTCGATCAATGTATGTTCAGTGTTTAGCGGATGCTTATGTTTTATGCTTTAGAATTACCATGATCTATATTGCAAAATGTGTTTGTTTCAAGCGACAAATGGTAATTGTCTAGCATAATGTAAGTATCTTATGTGCTTGATTATTTTGTAGTAAGATGCATTTTATTACAAAATGATTGAATGATGTTAGTACTTTTGAATGTCTTGTCATTCATATCTTTGATAATTCATTAGTATTAACATATGTTTTTCATTCTTTAGAACTTGAATGCATAAAGAAATTTCTTGTCTATTTCTTGTGAAAAATGTTTTATCTAAACATGCATTCATTTGCCAGAGAATGAAAAGCCACTAAAAGTTTTTTTTCTCCCTTTGAAAGAGAACATTTCTTGAGGATTATCTTTAAATCATATATCCTCTCTCTCTCTAAATGTTTTGTAATGAAAACTGTTTTCTCTCCACGATTTGTTTAAATAAAGTTACTTGATAACTTGTAACTTAGGTTGCATGATATCAGACTATTTTATTTGAGTAAATTGTTTTGATCTTGAGGTATCAATCATTGGTAAAACGTTTTCAAAACTCTTGTTAATGTCTGTTTCACATTGACCTGTAGTATTAAAACAATGGTTGTTTGCTTTGGGATTAGTGCCTTGGACTGTATGACTAAAGCATTCATTCAATTTTTTTAAAATGATTTATGTTTTAAGTCAGAGATAATATCCGATAAGAATAAATTGCAAAACAATTTCTGAAAACATACAGTGAGCAAGATGAAATAGATTTGAGTTATTAATCAAAATATTTCTGTTAAAAGAGTTGAATTTCAATTGGATATTTGTCTTAGAGAAATTCAAAAGAACACTTTTGTTAATCTGTTAAACTTTTTTTTTAAAATTGTGAGTTTATGAAATTTGGCTTAATATTCTTTTACCTATTCTTTATTAATTCCCACATTTTAGCTCTGGTGCATTGTTTCTTGATGACACATTGCTCCGATGCTATATGTCTGAGAAGGAATAGAGAATAAGTTTAATCATACTCTACCAAATTTTATATAGCTCTGATCAACTCTATCTATTTAGCCGTAATGGCTTGGCCTTAGTGGCTATAGGGAAGGTCTAGAAGTTGAATAATCCATCAATTTCTAACCAAGGCCTTAGTACCAAACAATATCATTCTAATTCAAACTTTTAACCCTCGGTGATATAAGGAACTTATATAGATTAGCGGTTGATAAGGGAGAAACTGCACTTGATGCAGCAAATAAGGATGAAGTCGGAAGTGCACCCACAGCTCTACCTCCAGAGAAGAAAAGAGGTAACTGTAGCTCATCTGTATTCTCTCAAAAGGATGCAGAGCTGAAAAGACAATTCAACTGTTTCTGAATGAACTCTCTCAACAGGGTGATTTCATTGAAAATTCGCTCGTTAGCCAGAGCACCTTGTAATGAGTCAAGCACACCAAAAGCATTCACGCTGATGGTAATCCTAAAGTTTTTGCTTCTAAGGGATGTTATAGGACCTAACAGTTCTCTAACCTCTCTTGGGACTAACAATTGTGAGGACACATTGCAAGAAGTGCACATTGTGAGGTATAGGTAAAACCCCTAAACTTCTTTGTTTACCATTCATGGTGAATGAAGTTGTTGAGCCACCTTCACAGGTATTTGAGGGAAACTTGGATTTCTTGCCATATATTAGAATCCTTGTCAACCTTCCTAGGAGGAACAGTCCTAGTTCCCTAACGAGATTTCACATCCGCAGAGCAATCTGTTGATGTTGAGAGGCAATCACTAACAGTTTTCCATGACTGAAAATAGTGAGTTAATTCATCTTCACAGGTGATCGAGAAAGATGTTGTACATGTCTACTCTCCCAGGAATTCAAATTCTGGAATACATGGATCGCTCAAAACTTAAAGGCATATCACCGTCAACGATCCAGTGCATGGATTTGCATATGAGGAGTCGGTTGATGCTTAGATAGCTGCTAGTACGCATACCACATTCAACGATCCAGTGCATAGATTTGCATATGGGGAGATTATTGATGCTGAAAGTAGCTGAGCAACAACTCGTAGACTATGATTCAGTTGGTTTACCAATTTGACGAGTCTTTTGAGGATCAGGGTGTTGGGATTTCAGTCACTCCTGGAATGGAGGAAATTCCAATTTCAGAAGGGTTATTCCCCGACGACGAGCCACGTGTGCATGGATTTGCTCATGGTGAGTTGGGTGACGGCCTAACTGAAACCCTGTTTGAGATTCCATCTCAGAACCTAGATCTTTTGTGATCGACAACATGCTACAGTCAACGATCCATAATATCTTGGTGAGACTAGCATGGATTTACTTGCAGGTACAAATTGCTATAAATGGAATGAGTGCAAGTAAGGGAGAGAAACACTTGAGTGAAGTGAGGGAGTGATACACTTGAGTGAGAGAAATAGGGAGAGAAATGAGTGGAACACTTACGCTTGAAAGTGTAAACACTAACAGAACGTAGTAGAAGTGAGGAAACCATAGACCAAACACTAACCTTGCTACTATGCTTGAATCCTGTTACTGAATTTTCTAGCTCTGAAATGTTGAAGAGATTCTTTTCTGAAAGACAAGCTGAAAAAGAGTCTAGCTGAAGCTTAGTGGGAATGTCCAAACTATTACCTTTGGATCTATTAATTCGTGTTGTTCTCAATCTCAAAGGGGGAGACATTAATTTTTAGGCCTAAGGAGGATTTTATGTTCAATTGGAGGAGAGTTTCTTATTCGATTGGATGTCGATGATACTTTTATTGTTTTAAAAGGATATTCTCAACTAAGGGGGAGAATTTGGTGATACAAGAAACGAGATCTACAAGAAACGAGATCCGTCAATCCTATCTTGTGGAGGTTACTTAGAGGATATCTAAAGACACAAGGGTGGATTGGAGCTTGCATGAACTAAGGGGGATAATTAGATAAAATTGAAACCTTAGTAATGCAATGGAGAAATTACTAAGGGGGAGTTTCTTAGTAATTGGTTGGAGCCTAATCCCTAAAGGTGTTGTAGATTTAACTAATTTTTCGTCTGAAGTGGAGAAGTTACTTTTTGTCAATTGGGAAGAAGTTACTTGTCGTACTAAGGGGGAGAAGTTATGGAGAATCTTAACATCTTGGTTTGCAGTGCTATATCTTATTCTGAAAAGATATCTAAGGGATTTTGCTCTACTTGTTTGAAGATCTGTCCTTGGAACATTCTTAAGAGAGGTTTGGCAGAAGAATTCTTTCTAGCACGATCAATGAATGAAAATGAAGATTTCTTTGAAGAGTATCAACTCAGGGGGAGTTTTTGCTAAGTAGAAGTTTTCTAGGTAAAGAAGAATGTGAAAGAGATTTTCAAGGGGCATCTGAGAAGTGTCCAAGTGTGTTCTATTTCTTGTTTCAGTGATAGATGAAGTCAGTGGAATAGTGCAGTGAAGAAAGAAAAATATGTTTCCTGGAAATAGAACATCCTGAAGAAAAAGAGGAAGTGACTTTCATTCCAAGAGAGAACAACCTTAAGGGGAGAATGAGTTGACCTCTTATGGGGAACATAGAGAGCTGTATGTTCTAGTTCGAATTGCAAGATGAACAAGAATGATTGTTCAGAAGTCTTTACTAATGATTTGTTTCTTTATTGAAAGAACCCCATCTTTGAAGAACATTGAAGTGGAGAAAGCTAAAGGAAAATGAAATTCAGAAATTCATCATTCATTTTCAGCAACTCAGGAAATCTGGATTTAACTGATTATATCTTTCCAGAACCTTTTGTATATTATTTTCATGTCCAGTACTTTAATTGTTTCTTGTATGTTAGTTGAGTTATCCTCTAGTAGTTAATTTTATTTAATTGCTTTTGGGGGAGATTGTAAAGGGAAATAGTATTTGATTGCTATTACATATCAACCAAATAGGGGGAGATTGAAAGGGGAGATAGGAGTGAAGGGAAGTAACTCACTGCACTTTCATGTGTACTAGAAATGCTAAATGTAATCTCTATGTAATGGTTGATGATAACTCAACAATAGAACAGGACATGTAATAATATGCAGGTGCACAGAAATCTTGGATCACAGAGTTCAGTTAAGACAAAGTATCAAAGGATCATCTACAGACTTGAAGCTCACTGGAAGAAGTTCATTAACATGTTCAGGCCTCAGTGGAGAATAAAAGATGTTGACATCTATTCAAGGATGTGGAAGCTATAGAAGATTGTCTTAGTCTATGACGATTTTAGTGCATTACAATCGAAGCAACAAGTAAGGTTTGCAAAGAAGAATGTGGAATCATGTTCGGAATCAAGAGCCCCTATCAAGACTAGTCACTTATGAACCAGACCGTTGCATCAAGTGTCAGGACATTGGAGGCAAGCTCTCGTCGGTTAATATGGTTTTAATCATTCTAAAGTTGTTGGTTTTCTTGAGTCATATGGAGGATCAACAAAGGTGGTAAATCAGTGTTGGAGAAATGTCAGCCTAATGGATAAGGGACAGACGGCACAACCTGATTGGATCTTACTAAAGCTTCACAGATTAGAAGGCCAAATACTCGGACGTGGTGGAGTCACGTATACGGGGCCAAGTATTTGGATAAGGAAGTCTACATAAATTGAAGAGTGGAATGGAAATATTTAATTTAATTAAATAAAGTATTTATTTAATTATTTATATATTTTATAAATAAAGATATTCTTTATTTATATTTTATATATTTATTAAATATTACTTTTACATTAAATATTTCCAAAGGCATGCTTGGCACATGACTTTAAAGATAAGATTTGAGTGGACAAGAGTAAAAGGTGGAAAAACAAAAAGTAACACCTTTTTCAATATATAAAGAAGAAACCCAAGTCTTAATAGGTGTGGTGAATGTGTGCATCCGGATGAGAAAAGAAAAGGGGAGAGAGAGAGAAATTATTCTCTCCCCCATGGCCGAACTAATACTTTAATATTTTGGGGCCATGATTTTCTTTATCATACCACTCCTCTATCTTTCTATTGAAAACACTTGCTAAATCTTGTATAGAAGATAGGGTTGATTTTTGTCTCCTAGATCTACAAAATGTAATAGTTTTAGAGGAGACAAAAATCATTTCTTTGTTGTGTTGTGTGTTTTGGATGATTTACCGTTCATTTTCTTGGTTATTTTAATGGTGTTGTTGAGGTTGAAGAAGATGATGAACAGTACCCGGGTTTGAACCAAAGTAATTTTTATGTTGTCCAAAAAATTATTAATAGTCATTTTAATTTGGGAATCGTATTCACCCCCCCTCTACGATCTCCGGGACCCAACAGCTGGCATCTTGAAACACTCTGTTGTTCTCATTTTCATCCACCATTAGCAGAGATGCTTCTTCATCATTTAAATCTTCCTTTTCTTCAACAATGAAGTCATCAGTATCATCCTTGAATAGCTTCTCATTTCCTTTACCAGCTACATGAACAGGGGCCTTCACAACACCCTTCCTGATCACAATACCCTTCTCCACCTTATTCCTTCCAAGCTTTGTAGCAATCTCAGCAGCCACACTAGACAGTAATGCTAGTTGGCTCTCCCCTTGAGATGCAGCTTGAGTTTTCTCCTTGTCACTCCTAGTCTCAGCATTATCAGCCTTATTACTCCCATCAACAAGCACTTCAAAATCTTCAGCCTTATTACTCCCAGTCTCAGTCTCAGCATTATCAGCCTTATTACTCTAATCAACAAACACTTCAGCATCTTTACTTTTCTCCCCCTTAGTTGAGGTAGCAACTGCAGGGTTTGAAAATTTGGAATTGAACTCCTAAAGTTTGTCAAAAATAGCCTTGAATCCATCATTCATGGTCTGCTCCAAACTTGCCATCCTATTCACCAATTTCACCTGATTTCTGCCAACAGTGTCCAAATTCTTGGAGAGTTTTGAAACTTTATGAGAAAGGGATTTCAACCTTTCAGTAGCTTGTTTGGAAGGTTTGGGGGCTGTTGTGGTTCTCACACCCTCTGGTTTTTTCTGGATGATCCCATCATCCCTCATCATCTCACTCTCAAGGCCTATTGCCTTAGAAATTTGGGCTCCCACATTTTGTTTTTTCTTTTGGCCTTGCTCATGGCCCTCTCCTTTTGCCTTGGATTTTCCCAGCCCCTCATTTTTATGCTTACTTCTCTTTTCTTTTATCTCTCCTTTTTCTTTTCACACCCTCACTCATCCTAGGTGCAGGGGACTGAGCAAGTACACCCTGCACAGTAGATTTAGATTTTATCTTGAGTAAAGTGGAGATGAGAGCAGAATCATCATTAGTTGGAGAAGTAGTAGCCATTGGAGAGTTGCTGTCAAGATCTTGATTTTTGACAACATCTTTTGTTGAGAAGTTACTGTCATGGGGATTGACAGTAACTGTGTCATTAATAGCTATAGAGGCTGTGACAGCAATCTCTTCTATCCTTTGAGTAGAAGGTTCTTGTAGATTGCTATGATCAGTCCCATCCAACTCCGGGAATAGCGAATCAACATTTTGATCTTCATGTGTAACAAAATGTGATGCACCATAGTTGAATGAGTCATGTTCCACATCTTCTAGCCCTATATTGTATGTGTGTTCAAATGGAGGAGGTTCATATTGAGTGAATTCAACATGTTGTGCAGACTCTTTACAGGGTGCCATGAGAAATTGACCAATTTCAATAGATGCCTCCTTTTGAGATGAAACATCTAGATATGTGTTTTGTTCCCTATTAAGATATATGCCCTTTTGAGAGGACACAGTATGGCTTACAGAGGTTGGTACCCTTGCCTTCTTTCTCATAGGTTCACTAGGGCCCTCTGTGGGTTCTGTGGTCTGACTACTACCCTTATTTGCTGCATCTTGTGCAGTTTCTCCACCTATCTGTGGAATGGCTTCTAACCTAGGGGTAGGAGTCCTCTTCCTTTTAGAAACCTGATCCTGTTGGGAGGAGTCAGGCTCTTGGCTAATTGATTTTGAGACTCTAGATGGTTTAGCATCTTTAAAAGGTTTGGAGTGTGGGTTAGGAATGGTGAGGTCAACACCATTCTCATCACTTAGGGAAAATACATTGTAGTCCCCAACAATGTTTAAATTCAATCTCTTAATAATTGAAAGCATGAAGTCAGTAATAAACAATCCCAATTATGAGTTAAGAGGTTTACTGGCTAACATAAAATGGGTGTTTTTTTAATGTTGGGGACTCCATGCATTGCACATCATCTAGATTGATTATGCCTACCACAAAATTGACAATAAACATAAAGAATCTAGGATAGTAAATTACCGGTTTCCTGGTCTCCTTCTTGCCAAGTACCATATTGAATAGTGGCATCAGGAGCTTTCCAATGTCAATCTTGTAGTTGTGCACTATTGAATGCACCACCTTCCTGATGTAAGCTGGGACCTCATTCCAGCCACTAGTTTTGCTTGATATTGCTCTTGTGACAGCATCCAACATCATGCTCCACTCTTTCACCAGATATTTTCTATCCATTCCACCAGATGGATACCAGTCATTAAAATTGAGGCTTGTCTGTACCAAATCATCTTGAAAAATTTCGCAAGTTGAACATCACTTGTAGGCTCCTGAAAAAGCGAACCTTCACCAGCTTCCACGTGGAGAGCAGCATTTGCATGAGTGGAATCAATGGTGTAAGAGGTACCATTGATCTCAAACTTGATGGAGCTTGAGTCTTGCTCCCCCTCACAAGTTGCAGAGGTCCACAACTGTGACAACCTTGGGATTTCCAGCATTGGGCTTTGGTTTAGAGTATATGAGAGATATGAGTTGTTTAGGAAGCCAACAAAAGGTTTGAAGGCTTCACCAGAGTCTCCCACAGAAGCCATTGTGGTGAAGTTGGTTTGGGCAAGAGAACAAATGATTTGAGGTCCAGACATGGTTAAGAATATGAAGGTTTAGAAATATAGAGCAGTTTAGAGAAGAGGTTGCAGAGAAAATAGTGAGATTTTAGGGCGTTAGAATATTGAAGAGTTTAAAGAGACGTAAAGAGTGAGAGAGATTTTAACTGTTTGTATATATATGATGTGAAAAAGTAGCTGTCAAGGTTGAATTTTAATCGATTGATTTGATAGTTGTATCTATTAATCCATTCACTTCTTGACAGTAACTTCTGTGCTAGAAATCTCAAACACTCTTGATAGTAACATTAGCGGTTAGAGAATATATAAAATAAATGAATAACCCTAATATTAACTGTTGATAGTATGTTATGCGGGAATTTTAAAAAACTATACTGTCAATAAATACTGACAGTAAGTTATTGACAGTAAGTTTCAGTCCCGCATATTATGCTGTCAAGACTCCTTCAAGTGATTGACAGTAACTTATCACAATATGAAAGAATAGATAAGATATACTGTCAATACACTGTTGACAGTATGTTATGCGAGGATTTTAGAAAACTATACCGTCAATGAATACTGACAGTAAGTTATTGACAATAAGTTTCAGTCCCGCATACTATGCTGTTAATACTTCTCAAACGATCGACGGTAACTTATTACTATATGACAACATGGATAAAACATATTGTCAAGAAACTTGACAGTACTTTTTATTAACCTCATATGAAATAAGTTACTTAAAAATAAATTAGTTAACCTCCCAGTAAAATATCATCATGTGTATCCACTGTGATAAAAATCAAAACACCTCAAGCGGCCATTAATTCACAGTGAATTTCAGTTAACTAAATTTTTGATCAACTAAACAGAATTACATTAACAGGATAAATTTAACATACCCAATACACTCACTAGCCTGTTGAATGTCTTTTCATCTAATGGTTTAGTGAAAATGTCTGCAAGTTATTTCTCTGTGGACACATAGATTAGCTTGATTGTGCCTTGCTCCACATGCTCTCTAATGAAGCGATATCTGATGTCAATGTGCTTAGTCTTGAAGTGTTGAACAGGGTTTTTAGAAATGGCTATTACACTAGTGTTGTCACAGAAAATAGGGATCCCTTGCAATGCCAAGCCATAGTGTTAGAAATCTACATGTAATTTGATGATAACAATAATCTTAGAATCATAGAAATTTTAATTGATGTAACTGATCAATTGATATGAAAGTTATAAATATCAATTGATCAGAAAACCATTTATCAGTTGAAATGTTTTTATGAATCAACTGATAATTTGGATTGTAGCATAGGTGTACTTAGTCTATTTCAATCGATAAGGTATAAATCAATTGATACTATACTTATCAATTGATATTAGAGTCGATTGATATAGGTCATCAACTGATGTATAACTTAGACTGTCAAATTGTAATTATTTGAAGACAGGAAATTATACAAGTGAAGGATGATCAGTTGATATTGAAGCATCAATGGATAGAAGATCAATTGAAGAAACCAAATCAAGTATTGACGACCATCAACTGATGTGAAGACCCATCGATTGATAACATCTATCAATCGATAAGTCATTATTTATCAATCGATGGATATAAAGATCAATCGAAGAAGAACATCAGTTGATGGATAAAAGGAAGGATCAATTGATATACTTAACAGTAAATTATCAATTGATTGTGACAACACAGAAATACTATCTGTTGTAGATCTAGAGGACAAAAGCACACCTATGGAAGACAGTCTAGGACGACTGTGAAGACTCAATCAGAAGTTGTCTTTCAAACCTTTTTCTAAAATGGAAAAAGGTAAAAGGGAAGGTAGGTAGAAACAATCCTAGAATAGGAATTGTAAAAAAACACTTGTGGTATATAAACAAGTGTGGTAGCATTGTTAGAAATATACAAGTTAAACAATATTTCTTGAATCAACTGTTCAGCCGTTGAGCAATTTGTAAGAACAGTTGATTTATTTTCTAACCTTGTAAAAATGAAGCTAGGTTTCTTTTAACCTAGGAACATTGAGCAAAAATATACATTGATGGAAAAACCAATCCATCAGTAATTTTAAATCTCTTTGTTCATATTTTATTTTCAGTTTAAGTTGTTCAAACATATTCTCTCTAATTCTCAAACATCAGTAACAAATATTAAAAGAAGTAAAAAGTTTTAATATTTGTATTCAACCCCCCCTTCTACAAATATTGGCTTAGTTCTGGGAAATAACAATTGCTATCAGAGATGGGCTTTCAACATATAGAAAGTTTAAAGATCAAGAACATTCAATATGGGCCAAAAAGATTCAGGTGTGAAAATTCCAGTACTGGAAAAAGATGAATATTTTACATGGGAAGTGAAAATGCATATGCATCTACTCTATCTTGACCCTTCCTATGTTCACTGCATAGAGAAAGGTCCTCATATTCCCATGAAGCTAGTCACAGGTGTAAACCCTGATGGAACTCCTGCACTTGACAAACATGTTTCAAAACTCATTACTGAGTTCACAGAAGAGGATGAAAAGGAAGTGCTTAAAGACAAGAAGGTCATGAAGATTCTATTTAATGGTCTAGATAAAGATATGTTTGACAATTTGATAAACTGTACCTCATCAAAAGAAGTATGGGATACTCTTCAAACTCTATGTGAAGGAACTGAGCAAGTAAGGAAAAATAAGATGAAACTCTTGATTCAAAAATATGAATCATTTCATTTCAAAAGTGGAGAATCTATCAATGACACCTATAGCAGATTTCAGAAATTGCTAAATGGATTGAAGCTATATGGTAGGGTTTATGCAACTGAGGATACAAATCTAAAATTTCTTAGATCTCTTCCAAAGGAATGGAAACTGTTAGGTCCAAAGTGTTGTAGAGGGGGGGGTGAATACAACTTTTTAAAAGTAAAGAGAGGATACACAAATGTGCAGGTAATAAATGATGACACAGAATTTCAAGAATATATCTTTATATTCATTGAGGGATTTGCTACAACATTCATAAAAGCATTATGATCAGTTGAACAATAAATACAGCAATTAAAGCTAGATTCAACTGACCCTCTCTCTCACTATTGTTTTTCAGTAGATGCTCTCTCTTGAAATATATATTTGAAATACTGAGATGGATTCAAGTCTCTTTACAAATAAAACAAAGTGCTGCTTTTATAATGTCGTGTAGTCTTGATCTTGTCCTTTTTGTGTACGTGGCCCAATCAGGACTCGTTAACAAAAAGTACTTTCCCAACCACTCTGGATCAACCGTTCATAATAAGCCACTTGTCCCTTGAACATTAAATGCTACATATCGACTCGCATCTCGATCTCGGCCTGGACCCATCTCGATCTCGATCTGTGAAAATCTCGATCTCGATCTATGAAAATCTCGATCTCGATCTATGAGAATCTCGATCTCGATCTGTGAGAATCTCGATCTCGATCTGTGAGAATCTCGATCTCGATCTTGATCTGTCGTGGATCGAGATTTGCCTTGCAATGTTTATCTTTAATTATCAATCTCGATCCGCATCTCGATCTGCTGTGGATCGACATTTGCCTTAGCAAATATGCACTCATCGAATGTTGACTTTCTTTAGTGACTAATTGTGGATTAACCTTTATGAGCAAGTTTCCCTAGCTTCTTCAATTTCTTTTCCTCACTCAATTCAAATGAGATCTTCTATTACTGACATGAACTTGCCTCCAATGTCCTGACACTTGATGCAATGGTCTGGTTCATAAGTGACTAGTCTTGTAGGGGTTCTTGCTTCTGAATGTCAGTTCTCATTTGTTGATTAACCTTCACATTATCCAGTTATTGAGATACATCACATGAAATCACTTTGGTCTTCTTGATACTTCTTTGACATTAATTTGATTCTCCATTAGATAAGTTAGGGCATGAGCAATACTGAGATTGAACTTCTTCTCACTTAGGCATTCTTGATTAACCAAATTAGTTACTTGTAGTTACCAAGTATCATTACCATTTCTTCAGTTGATTGATTCCACGTGCTTCTTCAGTTTCCCTTGTTTTGCTGTTGTTTTATCTTTTACCTAGTTGAGTTACACAGTAATTAAGTGTTACAAGTTAGTACACCTATGCCTTTCAATCTCCCCCTATTTGATTGTCTAACAATGACAACCAAATTCACAATGAGGATAACTCAACTAACCAGGGACTGAAAAAGATAAAATAACATTCATAAAAGATCATGTCAACTTGTATAATGCTTGGCTTGATTAACTAGCCTCATGTCTATTACTGATACTTCAAGTGCCAAAATTGGACACCTGTTGGCTCGATCAAATGGCTTCATGCTCTTCTAGAGATTTTCTCTAAGTACTTAAGAGCACGGTCCACTCAATCTTTAATTATCCTTCTGAAGACCTTTTAGCAGTATTACCACCGCCGAACTTCGCGAAATAATTGACGCCTAATATAAACCAGTTTCAAGACACATAGCTAACTAACTTCTACCTTACACTACACAGGAAAACATATAATATACTTACAATGTAGGAAAACAAGAAGACAAATTACAACGCAAAGAAACATTACAAGCATAATACATTAAAACTTCGATTTCTTGCGCTCCTCTTCCTCACGAGCTTTCTTCTTGGCTGCTTTTTCTTTCTTCATGAACTCAGGGTTGCAGACTTCATCCATCCTTTTCTTGAGAAGATTAAGTCCTTCCGCTTCCACATGATTTCTGATCTTGTAGTCTCGGAACAACCTCAACCACCTGTCAACCATGCTGCGAGTGGTAAGCTTCGTGGGAATGTCTTCAAACCTCAGCTTAGTGACTTTGTCAGGATACCCCTTTTCCCTTTTCTTCCTTATGACCAGCTACTTAGGGTATCCAATGACAATAGCGGTGGTGCATTGCTGTAGCCTCTGAATGTCAAGCTGTTGTCTTCTCTTATAGAAGTTATCAAACGTGACCCTTAGATAATCCTGATCAAACTCGTCAACATCATCCATCTCATCAATCAATTCCCTTATGATACACAGTGTTTCATGACTGTGTTCTGCAAAGATGTCGTACTTGATCTCAATGATGGTTTCCACCTGATGCTTGTCTGTATAGATCAGCAGATCATTCTCATTCTCAGCTTTGCTTTTGACAAACTTGACATTTGCACCAGCCACTGCACTAGCTTCCTCCCTTATTTCTCCTTCTTCAGGAATATCTAATCTTGGATCTCCGTATCTCTGCACATGCTCCTTTATTGCCTCTTCTTGCTGCTCGAATGCATAGTCTTCAGGCTCCTTCTTAACCACTGGTAGTTTGGCTTCAGGCAACTTGTATCTAACATCTTGCCTTCTTATCAACTTCTCCAAGTCCTTAGCCACCAGCTTCTTTTCCTTTGTTAGAAAACCCTATGAGAGGACTAGCTTTGCAACTGCCTTCAGCACATTTCCGCTCGGGGTCAGTTTCGAGTCATGCAGATTTACGATCCTCAAGACCTTGTCATGGACATATCGGATCTGGTAGGGATTTAGAATAATGTCAACCCCTCTGTCTTCAGCCATCTTTAACAGTTTCTCCTTAAACAACACTCCAGTCTTGACAGAGGTGTCTACCTTGTGAGCGAATTCTACCAGTTCACTTGCACCCCTTGCATGGAAGAAAGCTTCATCGACCATACACGGCTCGATTCTTGTTATGGGTGTCCAAGTAATCATCAGATTCCATGCTTTCTCCTTGAATATGACTTGTACGGAGGTGCATCCCTGTCTTATACAGTTTAGATAGTTCAGCAGCCCAGGGTTTAGATTTTCTAGCTTGTGGAGAAGGAAACTCAATCTTTCTGAGTCATGAACATAGGCTCTTGGTCCAGCTAAGGCTTCTCTAGCCTTGTCCCACTCGGGACCTTCCCTCCGTATGTCAGCCTGGACCTTAGGATCTTTGATCTTTTTCATTTCATACTCATGCTGAGTTTTCTGAGCCGCTCTCTTCTCCTTTGCCATTAGTTCCTTTTCCACTATTCCTTGAAGCACTTCTTCATTCACTCTTTTTCTGGCTTCCATGAAAATCTCTTCTTGCATCTCCGCTTCTTTCACTACTTCATCAACTTCTTCTTCTGGCACATGCTCGTCAGCAACCGAGTGGTCTCCTGCATCACCTGCAACTCCTCCGCCGGATTCGCCAGGATTTAAACCTCTTTCTTGTTCCCACTCTTTTTCCCTTTGCTCGAGTCTCGACCTCCTTACCACTAAGGCTTCTACATCCATCTCGTCATCATCAGAATCTTCAATAAGGTTTCCCATAAATACATCGACGAGAGGTGTTTCTTTCTCAGCTTCTTCTTCAACTACCATCTTCTGCTTGCCTTTGTCCTTAAGAGCCGGTTGAGCCTCCTCCACCTTTTCACCAGATTTGTTTGAGGACTCGATCACCGGACCCTTACTAGTCAGCTTTTTCAGACCCTAATCCTCCTTCTCCCCCTTAGGTGGGTTATCCTCATCAAGAGCATCATGATCATTTTTATCGTCGCCACCATCACCGGTTGAAGGACCAGGTCCAGCCCTGTCACGTCCAAAGACAGCATCAAGTAGTTCATTCAGCTTCGTCCAGACCTGAGACATGCCATGAGTGACATCATCGACTGACCGCCCAACCTCCACCTGTACCAATCCAAGATTGTTTATCTTTTCAATCATATGATTTTGGACGGCAATCAGGTTCTCCATGTACTGAGCTCCGACCTCCAAACTTCCAGAATGAGAAGAGACAGCAGCAGTAACACCAGCAACTCCAGCCTCCAAAGCCTCCACCTTCTTCACTAGATCCTGCAATTTAGGGGACGGTGTTTGGCTTGGGTTAAACTATTTACTCTCGCCGGGTTCTGTTTCACTCAAGATCCCTAAAGAGAAGGGATCTACTCTCCCTGTGTCTCCCTCGTGTTTAGAGCCTAACAGTACTAGAGCCTCATCAACTAGTCGCTGGGGACTAGCTGTGAGTTGGTCGGCGATATCGGTCAGTGAGACTGAACCTTTAAGCGGTGTCTACGTTAGGAGATGGCGTTATGACCATGTCATCCCCTTGATCACCAAGAACCTTTTCTGGTTCGCTGGGCTGTTCTGGAGGCGTAGACCCATCAGTCACCCGATGTCGTTGCTCTGCGAGCAACTTGTTTTCTGATTCAGATGAGGAAGAGTCATCCGTACTGGATTCGACAGACTCCTCCACATATATACTTCCTGAGATCCTAGCATCAGAAGGGCTAGTCTCAGTTTTCCATTCCCCTTCCGAGAAATTGCTCAAAGAGCCCTGAGCGGACAACTCAGGGGAGGTAGGGCCAGCTCCTATTGGCTGTTGAGCTGGACCCCCTCCTTGACTCTCATCAATATGCCTAGGCGAGTGCGAACGTGTTGGAATGTTTTTGAGAGGTGAGCCACCAGCGTGAGGTGTGGTGGCTGTGAGAGGTGAACTATCCCTAACAGGTTGCGCAGTTGCCACTGGGTTAGAATCCACCTTTTGCTTCTTTGTGGGTGGCAGAGCTGCTGATATGACTACTCTCTCAACTCTGACACTCCCTCCACTCGATTCACTCGACTCAGATTTAGGGCTTGCCTTCCTTTTATCACCAGTTTTAGGGCTGGCTGTATGTTTGTGAACAGAAGGGCTTGCAGCCTGGGATAGAGCCTGGGGGTTTTCAGGCCCACGGCTGTAGAAAACAGGGATTGGTTGAATTGACAATTGGTCAAGATCAGCAAGAATAGGTACCTGACTCAGAAGATCGTCATCCTTGTCGGCTCCAGCTTCTGCAACATTTGCATCGGCTATGTCAACATCCACACCTGCTTCTCCCAAATTTCCAGACACTTGATCTCCACCTACAGCTTCGTTACCGCTACTCTCAGCTTCTACTGCGGTAAACTGAGAAGCATGCATCCTAGCATACTTATCTTGCAGATCTTGGAAGTACGGAGTCAGGCGCAACTCAAAAAGTCTTGACTTTTGGTGGGTTTCCATGGTGGAGATACTCTTTAAGGTCATATCAAAACATGCCATCCTTTTAGAGCCTTGAAATACTCTTCTGTGCTCCTCTGAGAGGACGTCATCCAGAACCATCTGAAGGAATCTTGGCATCCAGCATTTGACTGGTTCATCTTCCGGATTCCTAGATGCATTCTTTTCCAATGCCCATCTCTCAAGCAACTGAATCAACAGATGTTTGCCCACATTCACCTTCCTGTTGTTGGCCACTCCATATAGTATTACCCGGCAGCTGTTGTTCATCGGCCTGTAGTCTTTGTCCTTTGGGAACATGTAGCGTTGAATGGCTTGAACTACATAATCCCACTCAGCTGGTAGCATACCAGTGTTAACCTTTGTTATCTTGATAGGACCCGTGGGAGGGAGACAACCTATCTCCGTGAATAATTGTAACATATCCTCCATAGTGGGTTCCGGAGCAAAATTTTCTGAAGGAAGCCCGAGTATCTCATTGAACTTCTGCAGACTAACCTCATATTTAGCACCACCGATAGTGAAGGATAAGCCTGTTGGATTTGCTTTACCATCCTGAATCTATAATGTTGAGTAAGCAGCTTGAAGAGCTTCGATATTCAGGATGGGAGAGGTGGTTAAAGCATGACTTATAATGGATGTGTTGTTGAGTGACTCAATCCAGAACTGGTAGTGAATGAATCTACCAGTTGCTCGATCAGCAGAGAGATTAACAAAGTTGGTTTTAGGAATTGTGAAATTTGGGTTTGCCATTTTAAATTTGTTTTTGAGAAAAGAAATGTTCTGAAAAGATTTTGCAATGGAAATTTAGAGAACAAGTTCTAAATTTAAACAAAAAAAAACGTACACTACCCCCACTAATTACCCCACGTAATTAGTGACACAATTTAAAGCAAATTAATTTCCCTACTAATGACCACTTAACTCCCCACTAATGATTGACAGTTGAGTTTTAGAAAATAAAGTGAACAGCCGTTTTTGTTGTTTTAGCTATGAAAAAAAACTTATTTTTCGGAAAAACACAAAACATGGCGGTTCAGTTGCACTTTATGGATTAAACAGTAATACTCACACCTATTCCACTCAAGAACACAAAATAACTGAAGAACAAGAAAGCACGAAACCAAAAAAAACAAACTCACTCGAATGCAAATAATTTTTTTTTCAGAGTTTCGTTTTAGTGATTAATGCTTTCAAGTAACAGTTAGTGATTTTTGTTTAAGAAAATCACAAGAAAACTTGGTGTAATGGCAGAGAAGAGAATGCTGTGTATGTATGTATATACGTGTGTATATGAATGAGCTTAAGCTTTTTGAAAGAGAGAGAAAGTTAATGGAAATAATGAACAATCTATATAATGCTATATATATATAGGCACGCCTAAAAAGAAACTGAAAGGACAAGTCACATCTCCATGTCGAGATCTGCATCTCGATCCACATCTCGATGTCGATCTCTATGTCGATCTCGATATCGATCTCGATCTATATCTCGATGTCGATCTTGATGTCGATCTCGATCTCGATGTGGACAGATCGAGATTTACCTTAAAAATTTTAAGCAATTTTGCAAGCCGATCTCGATCTCGATCCAGAAACAGATTGAGATTTGCCTTAGAAAAATTTACCATTTGCCTTAAATCCCATCACTTCATTAGACATTAATCATATAGATACACAGATCAGCACAAGATTAATTTCATGAAACTTTCTATCCCCTTATGACATGCAACACATACATTTTTGAAATTAAGTACACATTATTAATTATGAATATTCATGAACAACAATAATATGTACACAAACTGAATTATAACAGATAGGTAGCAAAACTAACAGGTGTTAAGCATCCCCAATTCACCAACCAATCTAGAAAATGTTGATTCGTCTAGAGGTTTAGTGAATATATCTGCTATTTGAAGTTCAGTAGACACAAAATGCAACTCTACAGTTCCATTTTCTACATGCTCTCTAATAAAATGATACATGATATCAATGTGCTTGGTCCTGGAGTGATCCACAGGGTTGTTAGTCATTGCAATAGCACTTGTGTTGTCACACATGATAGGAATCTTAGATACTTCCACACCGTAGTCCTTGAGTTGGTTCTTCATCCACAGTATCTGGGCCACACAGCTTCCAGCAGCAATATATTCTGCTTCAGCTGTCGAGGTAGATACTGTATGTTGTTTCTTACTTTGCCAAGACACCAACCTTCTTCCAAGGAACTGACAGCTTCCTGAAGTGCTCTTCCTATCTATTCTACAACCTGCGTAATCTGAATCCGAATAGCCAACAAGATTAAACCCTGTATCTCTTGGGTACCAAATCCCGAGATTTGATGTTCCCTTGAGATACCTAAAAATACGCTTTACGGCTATGAGATGTGACTCTCTAGGATCCGCTTGGAACCTTGCACATAACCATGTAGAGAACATAATATCAGGTCTGCTAGCAGTTAAATACAAAAGTGAGCCGATCATACCTCGATAGCTTGAGATGTCTACAGATTTACCCGCTTTATCCTCGTCAAGCTTCGTGGCTGTTGCCATAGGAGTCTTAGCTTGTGATACATCTTGCATACCATACTTCTTCAATAGATCATGAATGTACTTGGTCTGGCAGATAAATACCCCGTCCTTCTTCTGACTAACTTGAATACCCAGAAAGAACGTCAGCTCTCCCATCATGCTCATCTCATACCTCGATTGCATTAACTTTGTGAATTTAGCACACAGCTTCTCATTTGCAGACCCAAAGATAATGTCATCCACATATATTTGCACCATTATTAGATCATCTTTGCATTTCTTGTAGAAAAGCGTCTTGTCGATTACTCCTCTGGTGAAACCACTTTCTAGTAAGAAGTCTGACAGAGTTTCATACCACTTCCGCGGAGACTGCTTAAGGCCATACACTGATTTGAAGAGTCGATAAACATAATCATAGTATTTGCTGTCGACAAACCCGGGAGGTTGATCGACATACACTTCTTCATCCAGTTCACCATTTAAGAATGCACTCTTGACATCCATCTGATAGACTTTAAAACCATGATGTGCTGCGAATGCCAAGAACATCCTTACTGCTTCTAGCCTTACTACTGGTGCATAGGTTTCATCATAATCAATTCCTTCTCTTTGAGTATAACCCTTAGCAACCAGGCGAGCTTTATTTCGTGTTACAAGTCCATTTTCATCCAGCTTGTTTCTGAATACCCATTTTGTTCCAACAACAGATCTATTCTTTGGTCTGGGTACCAGCTTCCACACCTTCTGCCTTTCAAACTGATTGAGTTCCTCTTGCATAGCAATCACCCAATCAGCATCATCTAGAGCTTCTTCCACCACTTTAGGTTCCATCTGGGAAAGGAACACTGAGTATAGACATTCATTCTCAGTGACAATTTCAGCTCTAGCTTTTCCTCTAGTAGTCACTCCGGCATCTGGATCACCAATAATTAGCTCAAACGGATGGTCCTTGTTCCAAGTACGATCCCTAGTAAATGTTCTTGATGACTCAGCTTGATCTTGTAAGAGAAGGTGACTTAGTCTAGAAGCACTTCCACTAGCTTCCCGTGAGCTAGTACTAGCTCCCCTTGAGTGAGCTGCTCCCCCTGAGTGAGCTGCTCCCCCTGAGTGCATACTTACTCCCCCTGAGTTAGTACCAGGTCTAACGGAAGGTGATCCCTCAGCCCTAGTGTTTTGTATTGGCGAAACACTAGACTCTTGATTAATTACATTATTTATCGTTGGATCATTACCCTGCACTACAGACTTAGGAACTGTATCCACTTCATCAATATCCATATTTTCAAATCTTAGGGAAGTGGGCTCACTGTCTTCCTTTAGTATAGAAGGGAGCTTTGAGTCGTCGAATGTGACATTAAGGCTTTCAATCACCTTGCGATCATTAAGCACAAACACCCTGTATGCTGCTACTACTTCAAGAGAATATCCAATGAAAACCCCTTCATCTGCTTTGGCATCAAACTTTCCAAGTTGTGCATTGTCTCTTAACACAAAGCATTTGGCACCAAACACGTGAAAGTACTTGATATATGGTTTTCATTTATTCATCAGATAATACGGCGTCTCATTATAGTCCTTTGTAATCAGGGTTCTGCTCTGTGTATAACAAGCCACGCTAACTGCTTCAGCCCAAAAATACAAAGGAAGTCTTGACTCATACAGCATTGTCCTAGCTGCTTCAACCAGTATCTTATTCTTCCTTTCTACCACCCCATTCTGCTGCGGTGTTCTCGGTGCTGAATACTGTCGTCTGATCCCTTTAGATATGCAGAAATCCATTAACACCGAGTTCTTGAATTCTGTCCCGTTGTCGGATCGGATAGTCTTCACAGTCAGACTTGCTACGTTTTCAATTACCAGTACATGCCTAATGATCTCATGTGGCACTTCATCTTTCGATGTCACAAACTTCACCCATGTGTATTTGGAAAAGTCATCGACAATCACCAGCGCATATCTTTCCCTTGACATTGACATAACATTAACGGGTCCAAACAAATCCATGTGAAGTAGTTGTAGGGGCTCGGTAATGCTATTCACTTGCTTATCCTTATGCGAGGCTCTTTTCGATTTTCCCATCTCACATGCTTCGCAGAGTCCATCTGGAGTAAACTCCATTTGCGGCAGCCCTTTCACCAATTCTCTCCTTACGAGATTATTCATTGCTTTAAAGTTCAGGTGAGATAATCTTTTATGCCATAGCCAACTTTCATCAGCAGAAGCCTTGCTGTAGAAACACGTGACTTCAGACTGATCAGCAGAATTCATGTCGGCTATGAACAAATTTGACTTTCTTACTCCTTTGAGAGCAAGGCTTCCATCCTTTTTGCTTCGAATCGAACAACCATGCTTCCCAAAGTTGACGTCAAATCCCCTGTCGGTGAACTGACTAACGCTGAGAAAATTATGTCGCAATCCTTCCACAAAAGACACATCCTCAATGATAACATTTCCACAAACAATCTTGCCATATCCCCGGGTGTAACCTTTGCTGTTATCTCCAAAAGTAACCACGGAGCCGGCTCTCAACACCAAATATGTTAGCAGGGACTTATCGCCGGTCATATGTCTCGATGCTCCACTGTCCAGCACCCATATGACTTTACTCTTTTCCTATTCACTGCCCTGCAAATCCAGAAAGGTTAGGCGTTCTTCGGAACCCAATGATGTTTGGGCCCGGCATCAATAATTTTCTTTTTCTTTTCAGATACAGAAGGCTTTGTCTTGTTGCCATCAGGGGCATTCATCTTGACTTTGTCTTTTCCCTTGTCAACCTTGACTGGTTTGTCAAGTTTGGGAGTAGACTGGTCACTCCTAACTTTAGGAGGACTTGAAGTCTTAGCCTTTGACCCAGCATGCTTTTTCTTACCACTACTCAATGTATTTTCAACAGATGCATTAGCAGTATTCATCAAATTAAAATAGGCATGCATGATGTTTACAGCACATGGCATACAATTAAGATTATTGCATTTGGCATGATTTGCATACATGTTAGGCAAAGCAGTAGTTGCAGGCATGGTATTACAACCAAGGGAGAAAAACCTATTGGTGGTAATACCATGCCTGCAACTACTGCTTTGCCTAACATGTATGCAAATCATGCCAAATGCAATAATCCTAATTGTATGCCATGTGCTGTAAACATCATGCATGCTTATTTTAATTTAATGAATATTGCTAGTGCATCTGTTGAACATACATCCAGTAGTAGTAAGAAAAAGCATGCGGGGTCAAAGGCTAAGACTTCAAGTCCTCCTAAAGTTAGGAGTGACCAGTCTACTCCCAAACCTGATAAACCAGTCAAGGTTGACAAGGGAAAAGACAAAGTCAAGATGAATGCCCCTGATGGCAACAAGGCAAAGCCTTCTGTATCTGAAAAGAAAAAGAAAATTATTGATGCCGGGTCCAAACATCATTGGGTTCCGAAGAACACCTAACCTTTCTGGATTTGCAGGGCAGTGAACAGGAAAAGAGTAAAGTCATATGGGTGCTGGACAGTGGAGCATCGAGGCATATGACCGGCAATAAGTCCCTGCTAACAGATTTGGTGTTAAGAGCCGGCTCCGTGGTTACTTTTGGAGATAACAGCAAAGGTTACACCCGGATACAAAACACTAGGGCTGAGGGATCACCTTCCGTTAGACCTGGTACTAACTCAGGGGGAGTAAGTATGCACTCAGGGGAAGCAGCTCACTCAGGGGGAGCTAGTACTAGCTCAGGGGGAGCTAGTGGAAGTGTTTCTAGTCTAAGTCACCTTCACTTACAAGATCAAGCTGAGTCATCAAGAACATTTGCTAGGGATCGTACTTGGAACAAGGACCATCCGTTTGAGCTAATTATTGGTGATCCAGATGCCGGAGTGACTACTAGAGGAAAAGCTAGAGCTGAAATTGCCACTAAGAATGAATGTCTATACTCAGTGTTCCTTTCCCAGATGGAACCTAAAGTGGTGGAAGAAGCTCTAGATGACGCTGATTGGGTGATTGCTATGCAAGGGGAACTCAATCAGTTTGAAAGGCAGAAGGTGTGGAAGCTGGTACCCAGACCAAAGAATAGATCTGTTGTTGGAACAAAATGGGTATTTAGAAACAAGCTGGATGAAAACGGACTTGTAACACGAAATAAAGCTCGCCTAGTTGCTAAGGGTTATACTCAAAGAGAAGGAATTGATTATGATGAAACTTACGCACCAGTAGCAAGGCTAGAGGCCGTAAGGATGTTCTTAGCATTCGCAGCACATCATGGTTTTAAAGTCTATCAGATGGATGTCAAGAATGCATTCTTAAACGGTGAACTGGATGAAAAAGTGTATGTTGATCAACCTCCTGGGTTTGTCGACAGCAAATACAGTGATTATGTTTATCGTCTCTTCAAATCAGTATATGGCCTTAAGCAGTCTCCGCGGAAGTGGTATGAAACTCTGTCAGACTTCTTACTAGAAAGTGGTTTCACCAGAGGAGTAATCGACAAGACGCTTTTCTACAAGAAATGCAAAGATGATCTAATAATGGTGCAAATATATGTGGATGACATTATCTTTGGGTCTGCAAATGAGAAGCTGTGTGCTAAATTCACAAAGTTAATGCAATCGAGGTATGAGATGAGCATGATGGGAGAGCTGACGTTTTTTCTCGGTATTCAAGTTAGTCAGAAGAAGGACGGGATATTTATCTGCCAGACCAAGTACATTCATGATCTATTAAAGAAGTATGGTCTCGAAGATGTATGACAAGCTAAGACTCCTATGGCAACAGCCACGAAGCTTGACGAGGATAAAGCGGGAAAACCTGTAGACATCTCAAGCTATCGAGGTATGATCGGCTCACTTTTGTATTTAACTGCTAGCAGACCTGATATTATGTTCTCTACATGGTTATGTGCAAGGTTCCAAGCGGATCCAAGAGAGTCACATCTCATAGCCGTAAAGCGTATTTTTAGGTATCTCAAGGGAACATCAAATCTCGGGATTTGGTACCCAAGAGATACAGGGTTTAATCTTGTTGGCTATTCGGATTCGATTACGCAGGTTGTAGAATAGATAGGAAGAGCACTTCAGGAAGCTGTCAGTTCCTTGGAAGAAGGTTGGTATCTTGGCAAAGCAAGAAACAACACACAGTATCTACCTCGACAGCTGAAGCAGAATATATTGCTGCTGGAAGCTGTGTGGCCCAGATACTGTGGATGAAGAACCAACTCAAGGACTACGGTGTGGAAGTATCTAAGATTCCTATCATGTGTGACAACACCAGTGCTATTGCAATGACCAACAACCCTGTGGATCACTCCAGGACCAAGCATATTGATATAAGGTATCATTTTATTAGAGAGCATATAGAAAATGGAACTGTAGAGTTGCATTTTGTGTCTACTGAACGTCAAATAACAGATATATTCACTAAACCTCTAGACGAATCAACATTTTCTAGATTGGTCGGTGAATTGGGGATGCTTAACACCTGTTAGTTTTGCTACCTATCTGTTATAATTCAGCTTGTGTACATATTATTGTTAAGCATGAATATTCATAATTAATAATGTGTACTTAATTTCAAATGTATGTGTTGCATTTCATAAGGGGAAGTTAGAAAGTTTCCAAGGCAAATCTCGATCTGTCTCTGGATCGAGATCGAGATCGACTTGCGGATATTGCTTAAAAATTGTCAAGGTCAATCTCGATCTGTCCAGATAGACATCGAGATCGACATCGAGATCAACATCGGTATGTAGATCGAGATGCGCATCGAGATCAACATCGAGATGTAGATCGCGATGCGTATCGACATCGAGATGTAGATCGAGATGCGGATCTCGAGATCGAGATGTGACTTGTCCTTTCAGTTTCTTTTAAGCGTGTATATTTAAATATAGCATTATATAGAATGATCATCATTTCCATTAACTTTCTTTATCTCTTTCAAAATACACACGCATATACATACATACACAGCATTTTCTTCCCTGCCATTACACCAAGTTTTCTTGTGATTTTCTTAAACAAAAACCACTAACTGTTACTTGAAAGCATTGATCACTAAAACGAAACTCTGCCCAATTTTTTTTTTCCGAGTAAGTTTGTTTTTTTGGTTCGCGCTTTCTTGTTCTCTATTTATTTTGTGTTCTTGAGCGGAATAGTTGTGAGTATTACTGTTTAATCCATAAAATGCAACTTAACCGCCGTGTTTGTGTTTTTCTGAAAAAAAATAATTTTTTTTTACGGCTGTTCACTTTAATTTTCGAAAACTCAACCGTCAATCATTAGTGGGGAGTTAAGTGGTCATTAGTGGGGAAGTTAACTTGTTTTAATTTGTGTCACTAATTACGTGGGGTAATTAGTGAGGATAGTGTACGTTTTTTTTGTTTGTTTAAATTCAGGACTTGTTCTCTAAATTTACATTGTAAAACCATTTCAGAACATTTCTTTTCTCAAACACAAATTTAAAATGGCAAACCCAAATTTCACAATTCCCAAAACCAACTTTGTTAATCTCTCTGCTGATCGAGCAACTGGTCGATTCATTCACTACCAGTTCTGGATTGAGTCCCTCAACAACACATCCATAATAAGTCATGCTTTAACCAACTCTCCCATCCTGAATGTCGAATCCCTTCAAGCTGCTTACTCAACATTAGAGATTCAGGGTGGTAAAGCAAATCCAACAGGGTTATCCTTCACTATCAGTGGTGCAAAATATGAGGTTAGTCTGCAGAAGTTCAATGAGATACTCAGGCTTCCTTCAGAAAACTTTGCTCCGGAACCCACTATGGAGGATATGTTACAATTATTCACGGAGATAGGTTGTCGCCCTCCCACGGGTCCTATCAAGGTAACAAAGGTTAACACCGGTATGCTACCAGCTGAGTGGGATTATGTAGTGCAAGCCATTCAACGCTGCATGTTCCCAAAGGACAAAGACTACAGGCCAATGAACAACAGCTGTCGGGTAATACTATATGGAGTGGCCAACAACAGGAAGGTGAATGTGGGCAAACATCTGTTGGTTCAGTTGCTTGAGAGATGGGCATTGGAAAAGAATGCATCTAGGAATACGGAAGATGGACCAGTCAAATGCTGGATGCCAAGATTCCTTCAGATGGTTCTGGATGACGTTCTTTCAGAGGAGCACAGAAGAATATTTCAAGGCTCTGAAAGGATGGCATGTTTTGATATGACCTTAAAGAGTATCTCCACCATGGAAACCCAGCAAAAGTCAAGACTTTTTGAGTTGCGCCTGACTCCGTACTTCCAGGATCTGCAAGATGAGTATGCTAGGATGCATGCTTCTCAGTTTACTGCAGTAGAAGCTGAGAGTAGCGGTAACGAAGCTGAAGGTGGAGCTCAAGTGTCTGGAAATTTGGAAGAATCAGGTATGGATGTTGACATGGCCGAGGCAAATGTTGCAGAAGCTGGAGCCGACAAGGATGACGATCTTCTGAGTCAGGTACCTATTCTTGCTGATCTTGATCAATCATCAATTCAACCTGTTTTCTACAGCCGTGGGCCTGAAAACCCCCAGGTTCTATCCCAGGCTGCAAGCCCTTCTGTTCACAAACTTACAGCCAGCCTTAAAACTGGTGATAAAAGGAAGGCAAGCCCCTCTGAGTCGAGTGAATCGAGTGGAGGGAGTGTAGGAGTTGAGAGAGTAGTCACATCAGCAGCTCTGCCACCCTCAAAGAAGCAAAAGGTGGATTCTATTCCAGTGGCAGCTGCACAACCTGTTAGAGATAGTTCACCTCTCACAGCCACCACACCTCACGCTGGTGGCTCACCTCTCCAAAACATTCCAACACATTCGCACTCGCCTAGGCATATTGATGAGAGTCAAGGAGGGGGTCCAGCTCAACAGCCAATAGGAGTTGGCCCTACCTTCCCTGAGTTGTCCGCTCAGGGCTCTTTGAGCAATTTCTCGGAAGGGGAATGACAAACTGAGACTAGCACTTCTGATGCTAGGATCTCAGGAAGTTTTAATGCGGAAGAGTCTGTCGAATCCAGTACGGATGACTCTTCCTCATCTAAATCAGAAAACAAGTTGCTCGCAGAGCAACGACATCTGGTGACTAGTGGGTCTACGCCTCCAGAACAGCCCAGCAAACCAGAAAAGGTTCTTGGTGAAGAAGGGGATGACATGGTCATAACACCATCTCCTAACGTAGACACAGCGCTTAAAGGTTCAGTCTCACTGACCGATATCGCCGACCAACTCACTGCTAGTCCCCAGCGACTAGTAGATGAGGCTCTAGTACTGTTAGGCTCTAAACACAAGGGAGAGACAAGGAGAGTAGATCCTTTCTTTTTAGGGATCTTGAGTGAAAGAGAACCCGGCGAGAGTAAACAGTTTAAACCAAGCCAAACACCGTCCCCTAAATTGCAGGATCTAGTGAAGAAGGTGGAGGCTTTGGAGGCTGGAGTTGCTAGTGTTACTGCTGCTGTCTCTTCTCACTCTGGAAGATTGGAGGTCGGAGCTCAGTACATGGAGAACCTGATTGCCGTTCAAAATCAAATGGTTGAAAAGATAAATAATCTTGGATTGGTACAGGTGGAGGTTGGGCGATCAGTCGATGATGTCACTCATGGCTTGTCTCAGGTCTGGACGAAGTTGAATGAACTACTTGATGCTGTCTTTGGTCGTAACAGGGCTGGACCTGGTCCTTCAACCGGTGGTGGTGGTGACGATAAAGATGATGATGATGCTCCTGATGAGGATAACCCACCTAAGGGGGAGAAGGAGGATCAGGGTCTGAAAAAGCTGACTAGTAATGGTCCGGTGATTTATGGGAAAAAGGTGGAGGAGGCTCAACCGGCTCTTAAGGACAAAGGCAAGCAGAAGATGGTAGTTGAAGAAGAAGCTGAGAAAGAAACACCACTCGTCGATGTATTTATGGGAAACTTTATTGAAGATTCTGATGATGACGAGATGGATGTAGAAGCCTTAGTGGCAAGGAGGTCGAGACTTGAGCAACGGGCAAGAGAGTGGGAACAAGAAAGAGGTCTAAATCCTGGCGGATCAGGCGCAGGAGTTGCAGGTGATGCAGGAGACCACTCGGTTGCTGACGAGCATGTGCCGGAAGAAGAAATTGATGAAGCAGTGAAAGAAGCGGAGATGCAAGAAGAGATTTTCAGGGAAGCCAGAGAAAGAGTGAATGAAGAAGTGCTTCAAGGAATAGTGGAAAAGGAACTAATGGCAAAGGAGAAGAGAGCGGCTCAGAAAACTCAGCATGGGTATGAAATGAAAAAGATCAAAGATCTTAAGGTCCAGGCTGATATAAGGAGGGAAGGTCCCGAGTGGGACAAGGCTAGAGAAGCCTTAGCTGGACCAAGAGCCTATGCTCATGACTCAGAAATATTGAGTTTCCTTCTCCACAAGCTAGAAAATCTAAACCCTAGGCTGCTGAATTATCTAAACTGTATAAGACAGGGATGCACCTCCGTACAAGTCATATTTCAGGAGAAGGCATGGAATCTGATGATTACTTGGACACCCATAACAAAAATCGAGCCGTGTATGGTCGATGAAACTTTCTTCCATGCAAGGGGTGCAAGTGAACTGGTAGAATTCGCTCACAAGGTAGACACCTCTGCCAAGACTGGAGTGCTGTTTAAGGAGAAACTGTTGATGATGGCCGAAGACAGAGGGGTTGACATTATTCTAAATCCCTACCAGATCAGATACGTCCATGACAAGGTCTTGAGGATCGTAAATCTGCATGACTCAAAACTGACCCCGAGCGGAAATGTGCTGAAGGCAGTTGCAAAGCTAGTTCTCTCAAAGGGTTTTCTAACAAAGGAAAAGAAATTGGTGGCTAAGGACTTGGAAAAGTTGATAAGAAGGCAGGATGTTAGATACAAGTTGCCTGAAGCCAAACTACCAGTGGTTAAGAAGGAGCCTGAAGACTATGCATTTGAGCAGCAAGAAGAAGCAATAAAGGAGCATGTGCAGAGGTACGGAGATCCAAGATTAGACATCCCTGAAGAAGGAGAGATAAGGGAGGAAGCTGGTGTAGTGGCTGGTGCAAATGTCAAGTTTGTCAAAAGCAAAGCTGAGAATGAGAATGATCTACTGATCTATACAAACAAGCATCAGGTGGAAACCGTCATTGAAATCAAGTACGACATCTTTGCAGAACACAGTCATGAAACACTGTGTATCATAAGGGAATTGATTGATGAGATGGATGATGTTGACGAGTTTGATCAGGATTATCTAAGGGTCACGTTTGATAACTTCTGTAAGAGAAGACAACAGCTTGATATTCAGAGGCTACAGCAATGCACCACCGCTATTGTCATTGGATACCCTAAGCAGCTGGTCATAAGGAAGAAAGGGGAAAAGGGGTATCCTGATAAAGTCACTAAGCTGATGTTTGAAGACATTCCCACGAAGCTTACCACTCGTAGTATGGTTGAAAGGTGGTTGAGGTTGTTTCGAGACTACAAAATCAGAAATCATGTGGAAGCAGAAGGACTTAATCTTCTCAAGAAAAGGATGGATGAAGTCTGCAACCCTGAGTTCATGAAGAAAGAAAAAGCAGCCAAGAAGAAAGCTCGTGAGGAAGAGGAGCGCAAGAAATCGAAGTTTTAATGTATTATGCTTGTAATGTTTCTTTGCGTTGTAATTTGTTTTCTTGTTTTCCTGCATTGTAAGTATATTATCTGTCTTCTTGTGTAGTGTAAGGTAGAAGTTTGTTAGCTAAGTGTCTTGAAACTGGTTTATATTAGGCGTCAATTATTTCGCGAAGTTCGGCGATGGTAATACTGCTAAAAGAACTTCAGAAGGATAATTGAAGATTGAGTGGACCGTGCTCTTAAGTACTTGGAGAAAATCTCTAGAAGAGCATGAAGCCATTTGATCGAGCCAACAGGTGTCCAATTTTGGCACTTGAAGTATCAGTAATAGACATGAAGCTAGTTAATCAAGCCAAGCATTATGCTAGTTGACATGATCTTTTATGAATGTTATTTTATCTTTTTCAGTCCCTGGTTAGTTGAGTTATCCTCATTTTGAATTTGGTTGTCATTGTTAGATAATCAAATAGGGGGAGATTGAAAGGCATAGGTGTACTAACTTGTAACACTTAATTACTATGTAACTCAACTAGGTAAAAGATAAAACAACAGCAAAACAAGGGAAACTGAAGAAGCACATGGAATCAATCAACTGAAGAAATGGTAATGATACTTGGTAACTACAAATAACTAATTTGGTTAATCAAGAATGCTTAAGTGAGAAGAAGTTCAATCTCAGTATTGCTCATGCCCTAACTTATCAAATGGAGAATCAAATTAGTGTCAAAGAAGTATCAAGAAGACCAAACTGATTTCATGTAATGTATCTCAACAACTGGATAATGTGAAGGTTAATCAACAAATGAGAACTGACATTCAGAAGCAAGAACCCCTACAAGACTAGTCACTTATGAACCAGACCATTGCATCAAGTGTCAGGACATTGGAGGCAAGTTCATGTCAGTAATAGAAGATCTCATTTGAATTGAGTGAGGAAAAGAAATTGAAGAAGCTAGGGAAACTTGCTCATAAAGGTTAATCCACAATTAGTCTCTAATGAAAGTCAACATTGGATGAGTGCATATTTGCCAAGGCAAATGTCGATCCACAGAAGATCGAGATGCGGATCGAGATTGATAATTGAAGACAAACATTGCAAGGCCAATCTCGATCCACGGCAGATCGAGATCGAGATCGAGATTCTCACAGATCGAGATCGAGATCGAGATTTTCACAGATCGAGATCGAGATTTTCACAGATAGAGATCGAGATTCTCACAGATCGAGATCGAGATGGGTCCAGGCCGAGATCGAGATGCGGGTCGATATGTAACATTTAATGTTCAAGGGACAAGTGGCTTATTGTGAACGGTTGATCCAGAGTTGTTGGGAAAGTACTTTTTGTTGTCGAAGTCCTGATTGGGCCACGTACACAAAAAGGACAAGATCAAGACTACATGACATTATAAAAGCAGCACTTTGTTTTTGTTAGTAAATAGACTTTCATCATCTCTATTATTCAACGATATTTTTAAAGAGAGAGCATTTACTGTAAAACAAAAAGTGAGAGAGAGGATCAGTTGAATCTAGCTTTAATTGCTGTATTTATTGTTCAACTGATCATGATGCTTTTATGAATGTTGTAGCAAATCCTTCAATGAATATAAAGATATATTCTTGAAATTCTGTGTCATCATTTATTACCTGCATATTGTTTATTCTCTCATTAATTTTAAACAGTTGTATTCACCCCCCCTCTACAACACTTTGGACCTAACAGTCATTTTGTTCCTGCTCCAGCTCGTAGGTCTTTAAAACACCATACAGCTTTTCGAGAGAAGTATTTTTCAAGTCTCTTGATTCTCGAATGGCAGTGATCCTGTGTTCCAGATGTTTAGGCAAATTCAAGAGAAACTTGATATTTGAATCTGCCAGTGGATAGACTTTATCTCTTATACTCAGCTCGATAAGTAATTTACTGTAACGTTTGTAAACATCCGCTACACTTTCTCCTCTTTCGCATCTGAACGATTCATATTCAGATATCAGAATGCGCTTGTGATTATCTCTAACTTCCTCGGTCCCCTCCATCACTACAGCCAGTTTATCCCACATGGATTTAGCTGTTTTTAATCCCTTTATCTGAACATAGTACTCTGAGTTTAGGGATTCAATTATGACGTTGCGTAACGACGCATCCATACCAACCAATTCTTTATCTGCGTCTGAAAACTACATTTCCTCTTTAGGAACAGACTGGGATGGTATTAGTATCCCTCCTTCCATTCGCTCTGGCTCAATTTTCATGGGTATGTATGGACCGTTCTCCAATATTCTCAAGTATACCTTGTTTATTGATTCAAGGTAGGCTTTCATCCTTCCGGTCCATTCGTCATAATGTTGTGCATCAAACGGAGGTATCTTAAATCTGTGTGCGGCGGCCATTTTAATAAAGTTTAAAATTAAGATAATACACTTTTCAAATTACAATAAATTATATTTACTTGAAAAATTGATTATCTCACTTTAAATATCCAACACTTAATATCCAATGGGTTTTGCACTTAAGATTCAAGCAAGTTAGTTCTAATCACAGGAACAGTAGCGGGGTCCACCACTTTTTCAAGTCCAAACAAAAAGTTGTCCACTTTCTAGTTGACAGAAGTTCGAATATGTCCTTTTTGTTCAGTCAACCAGTTGATTCAGTTACCTAGTCAACCAATCAAATATTCTTTTATAACCAGATTTTTGACCACAAGAAAACCCACAAAGCTCTAAAGTACAACATTTTGGAATGTTGTACAAATATTCCTTACACCATGACTCAGAACTTTTTAGATCTATGAATTTTTCAAGAAGAATCAAATAAAAACTTTCGGCACAAACTTCAAGAAATATTGGATCTGGGATTTTCAAGAACCAACTCAAACAACACAGTAGGATCTCTGTTAGATGTGTTTAACAGGAGCTCTGATACCAATTGGTAGGTCCAAAGTGTTGTAGGGGGGGTGAATACAACTTTTTAAAAGTAAAGAGAGGATACACAAATGTGCAGGTAATAAATGATGACACAGAATTTCAAGAATATATCTTTATATTAATTGAGGGATTTGCTACAACATTCATAAAAGCATTATGATCAGTTGAACAATAAATACATCAATTAAAGCTAGATTCAACTGACCCTCTCTCTCACTATTGTTTTTTAGTAAATGCTCTCTCTTGAAATATATATTTAAAATACTGAGATGGATTCAAGTCTCTTTACAAATAAAAACAAAGTGCTGCTTTTATAATGTCGTGTAGTCTTGATCTTGTCCTTTTTGTGTACGTGGCCCAATCAGGACTCGTTAACAAAAAGTACTTTCCCAACCACTCTGGATCAACCGTTCACAATAAGCCACTTGTCCCTTGAACATTAAATGCTACATATCGACCCGCATCTCGATCTCGATCTATGAAAATCTCAATCTCGATCTATGAGAATCTCGATCTCGATCTGTGAGAATCTCGATCTCGATCTGTGAGAATCTCGATCTCAATCTGTCGTGGATCGAGATTTGCCTTGCAATATTTATCTTTAATTATCAATCTCGATCCGCATCTCGATCT
Source organism: Oenanthe sinensis (assembly GCA_028671895.1). Taxonomy (NCBI): domain Eukaryota; kingdom Viridiplantae; phylum Streptophyta; class Magnoliopsida; order Apiales; family Apiaceae; genus Oenanthe; species Oenanthe sinensis. The sequence goes on along the minus strand of CM053799.1, from coordinate 25,554,911 downwards.
GCTGTGGATCGACATTTGCCTTAGCAAATATGCACTCATCGAATGTTGACTTTCTTTAGTGACTAATTGTGGATTAACCTTTATGAGCAAGTTTCCCTAGCTTCTTTAATTTCTTTTCCTCACTCAATTCAAATGAGATCTTCTATTACTGACATGAACTTGCCGCCAATGTCCTGACACTTGATGCAATGGTCTGGTTCATAAGTGACTAGTCTTGTAGGGGTTCTTGCTTCTGAATGTCAGTTCTCATTTGTTGATTAACCTTTACATTATCCAGTTGTTGAGATACATCACATGAAATCACTTTGGTCTTCTTGATACTTCTTTGACATTAATTTGATTCTCCATTAGATAAGTTAGGGCATGAGCAATACTGAGATTGAACTTCTTCTCACTTAGGCATTCTTGATTAACCAAATTAGTTACTTGTAGTTACCAAGTATCATTACCATTTCTTCAGTTGATTGATTCCATGTGCTTCTTCAGTTTCCCTTATTTTGCTGTTATTTTATCTTTTACCTAGTTGAGTTACACAGTAATTAAGTGTTACAAGTTAGTACACCTATGCCTTTCAGAAACCAATGATTATTTCCACTAGACAATCTCAGGACTTCAAGGATTACACTCTTGAGAAACTTTATGGTATTCTCAAGACATATGAGTTAGAAATCCAACAAGATGAGGAGATTCAGAAGAATCAAAGAAAGGAGAAAACTGTGGCTTTGATGGTCAAGGGAGATGAAGAGAAAAAGGAAGCTGGCTGTGTAGAAGTTTCTGTCATGGTGGCTAATGATGCTGTTGAAGGATCATCTAAAGGAAAAGGAAAGGGCAAGTGTGAAGAAATTGAAACATGCTCTCAGGATGATTTGGATGAGATTGATGAGCATCTTGCATTCCTGTGAAGGAAGTTTTCAAAGCTAAAATTCAAGAGGAATCTAAATGCTCAAACACCTGAATCCCAGTTTAGAAGTAACAATCAAAATAAAATTTTGGTTGATAGATCAAAATTCAAATGCTTTAACTATGGATTGGCTGGTCATTTCTCAAACGAGTGCAGAAAGCCAAAGCAAGAAAAGGCAAAGTCAAATGATGGTATTGATTATAAAAAGAAATACTTTGACCTTTTGAAACAAAAAGAAAAGGCTTTTATTACTGAGGAAAAGGACTGGGTTGCTGAGGACAGTGATTCTGAAGAGTTCATCAATCTAGCTCTAATGACCAATCATGAAGATGAAGAAGCTAGTTCATCATCAAATCAGGTACTAGCTACAAACTTTTCTGAGCTTACAACTGATGAATGCAATAGTACTATTAATGAAATGTCTAATGAATTGTACAATTTGCATGTCACTCTAAAATCTCTAAACAAAGAAAACCTCAAGTTAAAGAACACCATTGATGCCTTAACTGAGAGGAATATCTTTCTTGAAAATGAACTTGTTTTTTTAGATAGATTCAAGCAGGAAAGTAAGGATGCTAGAGATGAACTAGTGAATAGTTTGAAAAGAGAAGAATTGTTAAAAGAATAATTAGCTAAAGAAAATAAAACCATTAACAAATGGAATAGGTCTGCTAAAACTGCCAAACAAATTATTGATGTTCAGGGTTTAGATATTCTAGAAAAATCCCCTAAATCAATAGGAAAGCCATTGGCTGATACTTCAATGGATAAAGATCAATCGACTGTTAATCCCTCATCAACTGATAAGGATTATCAATCGATTGATGCTGAATCAACTGATAAGCATCCATCGACAAGTAAATCATCAATGGCTATCTTTAAATGATTTAAATGCACATGCCATGTCTGCAAATGTCATGCTTACTAATCCTATGCTCATGAATGCCATGTCTTCTAATTTAGTTACACCTAATGTTCAGATGCCTTATGCACAAGTACCATACATGTAAAATCCTTTCTTTGCATATGCAAATATGAACATGCCTGGTATGCCATGGAACATGCCTAATGTAGATAATGAAATGCATAGAAATTCTGCCATGTGTTCCAAGGTGTCTAATCCCCAAAAGCCAACTCCGAGAGTTAAAGTGGATTTAAACCCACCAAAATAAAAGGAACCAAAGTTGGCAACCAAAGCTAAGGCTGTAACTAATAAAAGAGGACCCAAGGCAACTTGGGTACCAAAAGAAACTTGATTGTTTTAAATGTGTGCAGGGAAACAGGAAAAGAAATCTCTCGTATCTGGATAGTGGATGTTCTAGGCACATGACTGGAGATTTGTCCCTGCTCACAAAGTTTGTGGAAAAGGCTGGCCCAGGAGTTACTTTTGGAGATAACAACAAAGGTTTTACTCTGGGATATGGCTCAATTGCAAAAGATAATGTTATCATTGAACCCGTAGCACTAGTTGATGGATTGAAGCACAATTTGCTCAGTATTGGTCAACTGTGTGATAATGGAAATGGTGTGTGGTTCTCAACTGGATCATGCATCATAGCCAACAAAGAATCTGGTGAAATTCTTTTAACTAGACGTTACTTTTGGAGACAATATTAAAGGTTTTACTCTGGGATATGGCTCAATTGTAAGTGAAAATGTTGTCATTGAACCCGTATCACTAGTTGATGGATTGAGGCACAATTTGCTCAGTATTGGTCAACTGTGTGATAATGGAAATGGTGTGTGGTTCTCAACAGGATCATGCATCATAGCCAACAAAGAATCTGGTGAAATTCTTTTAACTAGAGGAAGAAAAGGAAATGTCTATGTGGATGATTTCAACTCTGTAAAGGCAAATTCAATGACATTTCTATTAAGCAAAGCCAATATAGATGAAAGTTGGATTTGGCACAAGAAGCTAGCCCATTTGAATTTCAAAGCCATGAATCAATTGGTTAGAAAGAATTTGGTTAGAGGCATTCCACAGATGGTGTTAACTAAGGATGGTCTATGTGATGCTTGTCAAAAAAGGAAACAAAGGAAACCTTCATTTAAATCAAAGTCAGAATCATCAATTGATAAACCCCTAGAGCTATTGCATATGGATTTGTTTAGCCCTGTCAACATCATGTCTATTGCTAAAAAGAAGTATGCCTTAGTCATTGTGGATGACTTCACAAGATACACTTGGGTATATTTCCTACACTCCAAGGATGAGGCAAGCAAATTCATTATTAATCATGTGAAGAATGTTGACAATGGTACTGAATGGAAGTTCAAGAAAATAAGAAGTGATAATGGTACTGAATTTAAAAATGCAATAATGAAAGAATTCTATGAAGAAAAAGGTATCACTCATCATTTCTCTGCACCAAAGGACTCCACAACAAAATGGAGTTGTTGAAAGAAAAAATAGGACCTTAATCGAAGCTATTAGAACTATGTTAGAAGAAGAAAAACTTCCTACATATTTGTAAGGCATAATGTAACATGCAATGTAATCGAGGATCTGTAACTCAACTAAAAGTAAAGGACTGGTAAATAATATTATTAATGTAATCACAGGGATCTACAATGAAGATCAGGCAGATACATGTTTCAGGATATTTGATGGAATATTAAAGATCACTGACAGAAGTTCATTAATATGTTCAAGCGTCAGTGAAAGAATAAGTCACTCAGTGTTTCAGCAGGTAATAAGATTCAAGTAGTTAGTGTCAGAAGATTTCAGTGAAAACAAGAAGCAATAAAGGAATACAACATTCATGTCAATTGGTTTGATTGAGAATATGAAGATCAATACAGGGTTAGGCACTTGTGAACCAGACCAGTGCACTAAGTGTCAACACAAAGAATTTGATCAACATGTTCATTGTAAAAGAAGAATTGACAGAAGCCATGTAAGCAAGGTTTTTTTAAGTCATTGTACAAGGTGAAGAAAATCGACACCTAGATTATCATAGAAGGAAATTCGACACCAAGGCAATACATGGTGAAGAAATTCGACAGCTAGCTAGCAATGACCAAAAGAAGTTAAGTGCTACTTCAATGTATCAAGAAATCGACAAATAGGAATGAGGCACTTAAAAATCGACACCTAGCCATGCATAGAAGGAAATTCGACACCTAGGGTATTCATGAACACAATATTCGACACCTAGGTGGTTGAAAGGTTAAGGCATACATGGTTAAGGAAAATCGACACCTAGCTCTACGTGGGAGAAGAAATTCGACACCCAGCTGTTTTATGACTAAGGGAAGAATGCAGCATGATAAATTCAACACCTAGATATTTTCTAAGGTAAAGTACATGGAGGCAATATTCGACATCTAGAAAATATCCACGGGTTTCTCAAAGTCAACTCAAGTCGACATACAGGGGGAAAAGAATTTGACACACTCAATTGTATTTCACTTTATTGTAAAGACTACATATAAACAAAATGTATTTTCATTTTGTATGTACTCATAACACAACACAAACAATTAGATACAACTGAGAAAGAGACAGAGAGAATACTCAGAGCCATTAAAGCCTGTATTTATTGTTGTTGTAAGATTCATTAGAAGCTCATACATCTGTGTGAGAAGTGTAGCACCCTGGGTATGTAATACAAAGTATATTCCCAAAGATTGTCTTGTTGCTGTATATTTAATTACTGTCATATTTATTACTCAACAAGAACGCATCTGTGAACATGAACTATTTGGAAAAACTACCACATCATATTCAACCCCCCCCTTCTATGATGATTTTGGACCTAACAATTGGTATCAGAGCTTGTTGGTTGAAGTTACAAATCAAGATCTAAAATAGTTTTTCTAAAAAGTGTAGTTTTAGCTCTAGAAAAATTTATATTGAAATTTCTTTATTTTTAAAAAAAAATTCAATTTCGAATTTTTTAAAGATTTTAAAGTCACTAATTTTTTAAAAGGCTATCAATCATCAAGAATTCGAATTAAAATTTTATTTCTCGAAATTTAATTTTTATTTGAATTGATTTTAACTTTTAAGAAATTAATTATTTCTTAAGATTTAAAATTCTTAAACCATGAGTACCCAAAAGCTTAGCAGTATTAAAATCCCGACATTTGATAAAAATGAATACATTTTGTGGAAAAAGAAGATGTCCATTTTCATTAAAACATGTAATTCTCAATACATGCGAATTCTGGAAAATGGACCCTATGTGCCTCAGAAGTTAACACCGGAAACAGTTTCAAAAGACGGCGAACGGATTCCTCAAGGGTTTACCTCAAAGGAACCTTCAGAGTTTACTAACACTGATAAAGAGAGAGTTGCATGGGACAACCATCTTCAATGCATCTTAATGGATTTACCGGACACAACAATGCTAAATCAAGTGATTAATTGCACAGTTCCAAACAGATGTGGGATACGATTGATCTGTTAATGGAGGGTACAACTGAAGTGAAGGAGAACAGGCTAGATATTCTTACCTTCCAATATGAAGCGTTCAAGTCACTACAAGAAGAAAGTATCACTCAAGTTTTCGAGAGATACAACAAATTATTAAATGACTTTTCACTGCATGGGAAGACCTACTCACGTAGGGAGATCAACAGAAAGTTTATGTTGACACTGTCAGCACACCTGGAGCACAAAATCTCTGCCATTAGAGAGAGGAGTGATATAAATGATATGTCCATTGAAATGCTATACGGGAAGCTCAAGACTCATGAAATGGAGCAAGAGCAGCGACAGATCATTTATGGTTCAGGTACAGTGGACAGAAGAATTCAGCACTGTTGAAGACGACAGCTCTTGTAGCCAAGGATTTTGCTGTCAAAGAGACTAGCACAGTTAAACCTGAAGTTGAGAAAGAAGAAATATTGGAAGCTAAATTTACAGAGAATACTCAACCAGGTGATGAAGATGACTTCTATTCAATGGAAGAACTTGAACAATTAGAAAATAAAACAATGGCCTATATGGCGGGAAAGTTCAAAATCCTCAGATTCAGAAGGAACCCAAAGTATAAATTCAAGAGTAACTCCAGTTACAGTGGTTCCAGTTTGAGAAATAGCAATCGAGGTGGATCGTCTTCAGGGTCTTACAGCAAAGGAGGTTATAAGACAGGGATGGTAGATCACAGTAAGTTCAAGTGCTATAACTGTGGAGAACCCGTTCATTTTGCAACAGAATGCCGGAAGCCAAAGCAAGGGAAAGAGAGAAAGGAGTCTTATGATGAACTCAAGCAGAAATATGATGCACTGGTGAAGAAGCATCAAGGAAGAGCTTATATAGCTGAAGGAAAGAGCTGGGATGATTCAGACAACGATGAAGAAGAGATTTATAGAAATCTTGCATTAATGGCAGACTCTTCAGAGGCATCACCTTAATCATCGAAGGTATCATTTCTTTCTTCCATTGACATGTCTAATTCTGAATATAAGAAAACTGTGGAAGATCTGAGTATAGAAATATTTAACATACATACAAGCATTCTAACATCTGAAGAAGAGAATGCTAAACTAGTTCTTAAGAATAAAATGCTAGAAGCTAAAAATGAAGAACTAGAGCTTGCATGTGTTAATGTAGAAGATCTGAAACAGAAAATAGAATACCTTCAGAATAGAGATAGATGCAATCAGGAAGTAGAAACAGCTCTTAGAAATAAAATTTCTGAACTAGAATGAAAACTTCAAGCTTATAAGAAGTCTGCGAATCTTGTAAAGGAGGTTATAGACAAACAGGTCATAGGTCAAAAAACTGGAATAGGATTTGACTATGATAAAAAGGCAGGAAAAATGCATGTAGAATCTATTGCTGAGGAAAGTCCTATGAAGCAAGACATTCCACGTGTATTAAAGAATGTAACTAAGCCTCTACATAAGAAGTTCGTCATTGATCCCTTAAATGAAGAAGAGCTCTTAATAAAAGAAGAACTCTTTGGTGATGAGAAAAAGGAAAAGGTTGTAGATAAGAAGAACATGCCTAAGAAATCTGTTAGGATTGAAGAACCTAAGAAGCAGGTTAAAATTGAAATAGGCAATAAAACTGAAAGAAAAAAAGCGAACAGAAATGGTAACGTAGGTGTTAACAAGAAAAATGCTAATGCTTATTCTATTAGTGCTGCTAGGAAAGTTTGTAACAATTGCAATTCTACTGGTCATCTTACGCACGCATGCAATAAGATAAAAGTAGTAAAAACAGAAACTACTAGTATGCCTTCCATGCCTGCCATGTCTATTCCTCATCAACCATGCGGTAAAATAGGTTGCATGCCATGTGCTTTCAATATCATGTCTGCATACATAACTTAATGAATACATCATCAAGTACTTGCATGAATACAGATGTGAACATGACTAGAAAGCATATTAGGGCTAAGACTGCAAGTCCTCCTAAATCTAGGAATGAAGCCCTTGTCCCTAAGCCTAAAGACACCCCAGTCAAGGCTAAACCAAAGGGCAAGGGCGCAGTCGATGAGAGAGACAAGGACCAGAAAACTTCTGTAGCTAAATCCGTTTACTTATCTAAGCCTCTTGGACCCAATCAAATTTGGGTGCCAAAGAAAAAGTAATCAATCTGTGGTTGCAGGGCATAACGAAGAACAAGCGTGTCATGTGGATTCTTGACAGCGGCTGTTCAAGGCACATGACTGGTGATAAAGCCCTGTTATCAGATATGATTGAGAAAGTTAGCCCGATAGTGACCTTTGGAGATAACAGCAAGGGATTCATAACGGGATATGGCAATCTGGAAATCAGAAATGTTATCGTAGAAAATATCACTCTTGTGGACGGATTAAAGCACAACCTTCTCAGTATCATTCAGTTCACTGACAAGGGATACAAAGTAACTTTTGAGAAAGAAAAATGTGCTATCCAAAACAGTAAAGATGCGAAGCTTGCTCTTTAAGGAGTGAGAAAGGGGAATCTCTTTGTAGCTGACTTATTCTCTGCAAGTAAAGGCGAAGTTCAATGTTTTTATAGCAAATCTGCCTAAACATAGGGTGTGGAGTAGAGCTCAACCCTTTGAGTTGATTCTAGGAGATCCAGATGCTGGAGTTCAAACTAGACGTGCTTCTCAGAATGAATGTTTGTTCTCTGGTTTTCTCTCTGAAATAGAACCAAAGAAAGTTGAAGAAGCACTGGAAGATCCAGATTGGGTTATTTCTATACAAGAAGAACTCAATCAATTTGAGAGACAAAAAGTCTGGAAGCTGGTACCTAGGCTAAAGAACAAGTCTGTAATTGGCACAAAATGGGTATTCAGGAATAAACTGGATGAAGATGGCATTGTTACGAGGAACAAAGCCAGACTGGTTGCTAAAGGTTATTCCCAAGAGGAAGGAATAGATTATGATGAAACATATGCACCAATGGCAAGGCTTGAAGCTATCAGGATGTTCTTGGCTTTTGCAGCACACTCCAACTTTAAAGTATATCAAATGGATGTGAAAAGTGCATTCCTGAATGGAGAACTTGAAGAAGAAGTGTATGTGGAACAACCCCCAGGGTTTGAAGATCCAGAATTTGCAGATTTTGTATACTTTCTCTTCAAGGCACTCTATGGCTTAAAGCAAGCACCTCGGACATGGTATGACACTCTATCTGTATTCTTACTTGAAAATGGTTTCACTAGAGGTGTTATAGATAAGACTCTGTTTCACAAAATGCATAAAAATGATATGATATTAGTACAAGTATATGTGGATGACATTATATTTGGTTCTACTAACGATCAGTTGTGTAGTAGATTTGCTAAGCTAATGTAGAGTAGGTATGAAATGAGCATGATGGGAGAGCTGAATTACTTCCTTGGACTCCAAGTAAGCCAAAGGAAAAATGGAATCTTCATTTTTCAAACCAAGTACATCAAAGATCTTTTGAAGAAATATGGTCTTGAAGATGCATCAACAGCCAAAACCCCAATGGCAACTGTCACTAAGCTTAATAAAGATGAGCCTGGTAAGAAGGTAGACATCACAAGCTACAGAGGTATGATCGGCTCATTACTGTACTTAACTGCAAGTAGACCAGATATTATGTTTGCTACGTGCTTGTGTGCTAGGTTTCAATCAGATCCTAAGGAATCACATCTTATAGTTGTTAAACGTATTTTTAGGTATGTTAAGGGAAGTCCAAATCTTGGAATTTGGTACCCTAAATATACAGGTTTTGACCTTGTTGACTATACAGATTCTGATTATACAGGTTGTAGGATTGATAGAAAAAGTACATTAGGGAGTTGTCAATTCCTTGGTAGAAGATTGGTGTCCTGGTATAGAAAGAAGCAGTACTCAGTTGCAATGTCGACAGTTAAAGCTGAATATATTGCTGCTGGAAGCTGCTGTGCTCAAATTCTATGGATAAGGAACCAACTTCAAGACTATGGACTGTTGTTGAACAAAATTTCAATATTTTGTGACAACACAAGTGCCATAGCTATCACAAACAATCATGTTCAACATTCAAGGACCAAGCACAGTGATATCAGGTATCATTTCATTAGAGAGCATGTCATGAGTGGTACTGTAGAATTACATTTTATACCTACAGAACAGCAAATTGCAGACATTTTCACTAAACCGCTGGATGAAGTTACGTTCACTAGACCGGTTTGTGAACTTGGAATGTTAAATGTTTAGATCCTATCTACAATTTGGTGTAAATAAGTTCACAAATATTTAATCTTCCATATTAAAAGAATTTGTGAATTTATTTAATCATCCAGTAAATAAACTTCTAGCATCTTAATTGACAATTAATTAATTGCTCAGAGTATATCTTGATATTTTAATTTGATAATTAATTAAGTGTGAATTAAAATTATTTGAATACTTATATCTATTTTAAATAGATTTTGAGTATTTATTTAATTATATTTTTGTTAATTTATTTAAGTTATGAAAATAGTAATTAAAAGAAATATTTGCTTCATAATTTAAATTTATTAATAAAAATAAGAAGCATAATTATTTAAATATTTTATTTGATTAATATCAGTCAATGATATTTTAATTAAATAATTTATTATAATAATTATGATATTATCAATTTGGTAATATTTTATTTAGAATTTATTCTAAATAAGATCTTATTTGGTTATTTATTCGAATGTTACCAATTGATAATAGAGTATATTTTGTTCAAGTACAAAATATACAGGGTAGAAAAATCGACAAGGACTTGGTCAACATAGTGGTAGCAATTTTCGACACATGGCTTTTTTAACTTAAAATTTTTTTCTGTCTTTGTAGATTTTCTTTAACAGTGTTAAAAATTCGACACATAAGCTTGCCTTAGTGTATTTTATTTGTGTCGAGTTTTAAACTATACAGGGAACAAAATTCGACAGGTAGGTTTGTATTCTAAGTGTCGAATTTTGATCACCTGTGTTGACCTGGTCAACACAAGGGGAGTAAAAATCGACACATAGATTTTAAACAAGTATTTTTTTTCTTGTCGATTTTTATTTCTAGGTGTCGAGTTTTAAGACTATAGTGTAAACTCTTAGTGTCGATTTTTAAGGTTTTAAGGTTTTCTATGTGTCGAATCTTATTATAGCATAGAGGGTAAAATGGTAATTGTTTCAGGTATCGATTTTGTTTTGATTATATGCTGTACCAGTTGTATACTTGTTCATAACAGTCGATACACACACCATTGTTGTACTACTTTCTTCAACAACAAAAAAACTCGACACACTCCCTTGAATCATCAATTTTAATCACCTTTTTTAAAATATAAGACCAGTTTTGTGTGTCATTTTCAAAGATCTATAACATAATTAAAAATTACATCATTTGGTATAGTATTTTTGAAAGACCCATTTCTTGCAAAACCATTCGAATACACTCAGATCTAGTTATTTTTAGGTGATTAAAAATTGATTAAAAATTAAAATTGTGTAGCAAATCACTTCTAGCACTTAATATAATTTTTCTATAATTTTTAGAAGAGATTTGAATTTGAGTTAATTTTACTCAAATTAAATTCAATTGATAATTTTTTTATTATTAAAATTGGTGTTGCAAAATATTTGTATTAATTAATTAATAAATTATCTACTCATTTTTAATTAATTAAAAATGGTTGGAAAATTTATTATACTTAAAACAAATAGTGCACTCATAATAGAACCTGAGTCTGTTGTTGAACCATATAGCAAATGGATTAGGTTTTTACGTGAACATTCAGATGTACGACATGCTTTAACTGCAAGCCCGGAATTAAATCTTGATGCACTGCTTGTATGTTATTATTCAGCTGTCGATACATCAGATGCACAAAATTTGGCTTTCACTTTTTCACTGGAAACTAGAGATGTCCGGGTAACAAATCAGCACTTAAATCGAATTTTACAGTTTAACACTGAAAACTTTGATCCTTTACCCGATGACGCTGAACGTGCAAATTTCTTCAATTCCATCACACACGAAAGACCACTGAACTTAACTGAAATTTACAAACATAATCTTCCTCGTGAATGAAACTTTTTCTTTCATGTAGTTAACCATGTTTTTGCAAAGAAAAAAAGTGGATGGAGTGGTATTCCCAAAATGACTCAATATATTGGGTATGCCATCTCTAACAATCTCAATATAAATTATGATAAAGTATTAATGAAAAGCATTCTTCAGGCTATGGGATCTAGTGCCAAAAGGGACATCAACAGAGTCTATGTTAAATGTTTTTATCCTAGATTTCTACAATTAGTGCTTAATGATCTACTATCCAATGATGAAATGTTTGCTTTCTCTGCAAGTTAGTATGAACAAAGTACTATAATTTGTGGTAGTGTCGTTGCACTAATAGTAAACAGGGGTGATGTTAGGAATCTACATGTGATTTGATGATAACATTAATCTTAGAATCATAGAAATTTTATTTGTTGTAACTGATCAATTGATATGAAAGTTATAAATATCAATTGATCAGGAAACCATTTATCAGTTGAAGTGTTTATTTGAATCAACTGATAATTTGGATTGTAGCATAGGTGTACTTAGTCTATTTCAATCGATAAGGTGTAAATCAATTGATATTTTGTTCATCAATTGATGTTAGAGTCGATTGATATGGATCATCAATTGATGTGTAAATTAAACTGTTAAATTATAATTATGTGAAGATAGGAAATTGCACAAGTGAAGGATGATCAATTGATATTGAAGCATCGATGGATGAAGGATCAATCGAAGAAGCCAAGTCAAGCATTGAAGACCATCAACTGATGTGAAGACCCATCGACTGATATATCGATTGATAACATCTATCAATCGATAAGACATCTTTTATCAGTCGATGGATATAAAGATCAATCGAAGTAGTACATCAGTTGATGGATTAAAGAATGGATCAATTGATATGCTTAACAATAAATTATCAATTGAGTGTGACAACACAGAAAGAATATCTGTTGAAGATCCAGAGAACAAAAAGCACACCTATGGAAGACAGTCTAGAGTGACTGTGAAGACTCAATCAGAAGCTGTCTTTCAAACCTTTTTGTAAAATAGAAAAAGGTAAAAGGAAGACAGGTAGAAACAATCCTAGCATAGGAATTGTAAAAGAACACTTGTAATATATAAACAAGTGAAGTAGCATTATTAGAAAACATACAAGTTAGACATATTTCTTAATCAACTGTTCAAGCTTGCGAGCACTTGTGTAAGAACAGTTGATTTGTTTTCTAATCTTGTAAAAACGAAGCTAGGTTTCTTCTAACCTAGGAGCATTGAGCAAAAATATATATTGATGGAAAAACCAATCCATCAACAATTTTAAATCTCTTTGTTCAGTTTTATTTTTCAGCATTAATTTGTTCGAACTTATTCTCTTATTCTTTCTATCATCAAGAACAAATATTAGAACACACAAAAAGTTTTAATATTTGTATTCAACCCCCCCTTCTACAAATATTGACATTCTTTAAAGGAATAACAATTGATATCAGAGCAGGCTTTCAACATACAGAAAGTTTAAAGATCAAGAACAATCAATATGGGTCAAAAAGATTCAGGTGTGAAAATTCCAGTTTTAGAGAAAGATGAATATTTTCCATGGAAGGTCAAAATGCATCTGCATCTTCTTTCTCTCGACCCTTCTAATGTTAACTGCATAGAAAAAGGTCCTCATGTTCCCATGAAGCTAGTCACAGGTGTAAACCCTGATTGAACTCCTGCACTTGACAGACATGTTCCAAAACTTATTTCTGAGTTCACAGAAGAAGATGAAAAAGAAGTACTCAAAGACAAGAAGGCCATGAACATTCTGTTTAATGGTCTAGATAAAGATATGTTTGACAATGTAATAAACTGTACTTCATCAAAAAAAGTATGGGATACACTTCAAACTCTGTGCGAAGGAACTGAACAAGTAAGGAAAAACAAGATGCAACTCTTGATTCAAAAATATGTGGCTATAGCAGATTTCAGAAGTTGTTAAATGGACTGAAGCTATATGGTAGGGTTTATGCAACTGAGGATACAAATCTAAAATTTCTTAGATCTCTTCCAAAAGAATGGAAACCAATGACTGTTTCCATTAGACAATCTCAGGATTTCAAGGATTTTACACTGGAGAAACTTTATGGTATTCTCAAGACATATGAGTTGGAAATCCAACAAGATGAAGAGATTGAGAAGAATCAAAGAAAAGAGAAAACTATGGCTTTGGTAGTCAAGGGAAATGAAGAGAAGAAGGAAAATGGCTATGAAGAAGAGTCAGTCATGATGGCTGGTGATGCTGTTGAAGAATCATTCAAGAGAAAAGGAAAGAGCAAGTGTGAAGAAGATGAAACATGCTCTCAGGATGATTTGGATGAGATTGATGAGCACCTTGCATTTCTGACAAGGAAATTTTCAAAGCTAAAATTCAAGAAGAATCCATATGCTCAAAGGCCTGGATCCCAGTTTAGAAACAACAATCAAAATAAAAATCTGGTTGACAGATCTAAATTCAAATGCTTTAACTGTGGATTGGCTGGTCATTTCTCAAGTGAGTGCAGGAAGCCAAAACAAGAAAAGGCAAAGTCATATGAGGGTATTGATTATAAAAAGAAATACTTTGACCTTTTAAAACAAAAAGAAAAGGCTTTTGTAACTGAGGAGAAGGACTGGGCTGCTGAGGATAGTGATTCTGAAGAATATGTCAATCTTGCATTAATGGCCAATCATGAAGATGAAGAAGCTAGTTCAGCATCTAATCAGGTACTAGCTACCAACTTTTCTGAGCTTACATCTGAGGAATGCAATAGTACTATTAATGAAATGTCTAATGAACTGTACAATTTGCATGTCACTCTAAAATCTCTGAACAAAGAAAATCTCAAGTTAAAGAACACCATTGATGCCTTAACTGAGAGAAATATTTTTCTTGAAAATGAACTTGTTTGTTTAGAAAGATTTAAGCAGGAAAGAAAGGATGCTAGGAATGAACTAGTAAACAGTTTGAAAAGAGAAGAATTGTTGAAAGAACAATTAGCTGAAGAAATTGAAACCATTAGCAAATGGAATAGGTCTGCTAAAACTGCCAAATAAATTATTGATGTTCAGGGTGTAGATACTCTAGGAGATCTCCCCAAATCAATAGGCAAGTCATTGGCTGATACTTCAATGGATAAAGATCAATCGACTGCTAATCCTTTATCAACTAATAAGGATTATCAATCGATTGATGCTGAATCAATCGATAAGCATCCATCGACAAGTAAATCATCAATGGCTAATAAAAAGAACAAATTTAGCACTCCTATTAAGTTTGTTAAGGAAACCAAGAATCAAGTTGAGACTGAGACTGAGAAGATCAACATAGGTAGCTTATCCAAGAAACAATTAAAAGAAAAATTAGAAAAGATAGCACCTGTGGAAATTACTCTATCTAAGTCTGAGAAAAAGAAAAAGAATAGGAATGGTAAAGTAGGCATAAATAAGCACAATAATTACACTCCTGATATGTATGCACCTAGAAAGGTATGTGCTATATGTGGTAGTGTAAATCATTTGTCCATGCAATGCAAAAGTGAAAAGAATTCTATATCTGCAAATGATTTAAATATACATGCCATGACTGCAAATGCCATGTTTACCAATCCTATGCTCATGAATGCCATGTCTTCTAATTTGGTTGCACCTAATGTTCATATGCCTTATGCACAAGTTCCATACATGTATAATCCCTTCTTTGCATATCCTAATATGAACATGCCTGGTATGCCATGGAACATGCCTAATGTAAATGATGAAATCCATGGAAATTCTGCCATGAGTTCTAAGGTGTCAAAGCCCCAAAAGTCAACTCCCAAAGATAAAGTGGATTTAAACCCACCAAAACAAAAGGAACCTAAGTTGACAACAGGGGCTCAAGCTGCAACTAATAAAAGAGGACCCAAGGCAACTTGGGTACCAAAAGCAACTTGATTGTTTTATGTGTGTGCAGGGAAACAGGAAGAAAAATCTCTGGTATTTGGATAGTGGATGTTCAAGGCACATGATTGGAGATTTGTCCCTGCTCACAAAGTTTGTGGAAAAGGCTGGCCCAGGAGTTACTTTTGGAGATAACAGCAAAGGTTTTACTCTGGGATATGGCTCAATTGCAAAAGAAAATGTTATCGTTGAAACTGTAGCACTAGTTGATGGATTGAAGCATAATTTGCTCAGTATTAGTCAACTGTGTGATAATGGTAATGGTGTGTGGTTTACAACTGAATCATGCATCATAGCCAACAAAGAATCTGGTGAAATTCTCTTAACTGGAGAAAGAAAAGGAAATGTCTATGTGGCTGATTTTCTCTCTGTAAAAGCAAATTCAATGACATGTCTACTTAGCAAAGTCAATACAGATGAAAGTTGGATTTGGCACAAGAAACTAGCCCACTTGAATTTCAAAGCCATGAATTTATTGGTTAGAAAGAATCTGGTTAGAGGCATTCCACAGATGGAATTCACCAAGGATGGACTATGTGATGCATGTCAAAAGGGAAAATAAAGAAAAGCATCATTCAAGTCAAAGTCTGAATCATCAATTGATAAGCCTCTGGAATTATTGCACATGGACTTATTTGGTCCAGTCAACATCATGTCAATTGCCAAAAAGAAATATGCCTTAGTAATTGTGGATGACTTCACAAGATTTTCATGGGTATATTTCTTACATTCTAAGGATGAAGCAAGCAAATTAATTATCAATCATGTGAAGAATGTTGACAATGGCACTGAATGGAAGGTCAAGAAATTTAGAAGTGACAATGGTACTGAATTCAAGAATTCAACCATGAGAGAATTCTGTGAAGAAAAAGGTATCACTCATCATTTCTCTGCTCCAAGAACTCCACAGCAAAATGGAGTAGTTGAAAGGAAAAATAGGACCTTGATTGAAGCTGCTAGAACTATGTTAGAAGAAGCAAAACTTCCTACATACTTCTGGGCAGAAGCAATTAATACTGCTTGTTACATTCAAAATATTTCCATGATCAATAAACTTCAAGGCAAAACTCCATATCAATTGATAAAGAAAGACAAGAAGCCAACAGTTAACTTTCTTCATGTCTTTGGCTGCAAATGCTTTGTACTGAGAAATCAAGGTGAAAATCTAGGAAAATTTGAAGCCAAGGCTGATGAAGCTATATTTGTTGGATATGGAATAACAACCAAAGCATACAGAGTCTAAAATCTTAGATTACACATTGTTATGGAATCTATGCATGTAGTTTTTGATGACAAGAAAATTCAAGGGTTGTTTGATGAAGGATTTCATAATCTATTGCAGTTTGAAAATGAATCCTCAAGTAATATTAAAGATAGTGATGATGATGTGGAAATCACAAGAGTTCAAGTACCTAGAATCCTCCCATCAATTGATGTCAATGCATCAAGAGATAACTTATCAGTTGACAATCATCAATCAACTGATAATACATCAATTGATAATCATTCGATGGATATCAACTCTGCTCGACAATCTTCAAGTAGAATGTCCATCTCAGGGGGAGGGTTCTCAAATAGTCAATCACATCACAATGATCATAACACTTCCAATGATCATGAAGCATCATCTTCAAGGACAAATTTACCATCACAAAGGAAATGGACAAAAAGCCATCCCTTTGAATTAATAATTGGAGATGCAAATGATGGTGTCAAAACTAGAAGTGCAACTCAAAATGAATGCTTGTATAGTAGCTTCCTGTCTCAAGAAGAACCAAAAAGGATTAAAGAAGCCTTGAATGATCCTGATTGGATAATTGCTATGCAAGAAGAGTTGAATCAATTTGAAAGAAACAAGGTATGGAAGCTGGTGCCCAAACCAAAGAACAAGTCTATCATTGGTACAAAATGGGTGTTCAGAAACAAAATGGATGAATCTGGTACAGTGACAAGAAATAAAGCAAGATTAGTGGCAAAGGGCTATTCACAAGAAGAATGCATAGATTTCGATGAAACTTTTGCACCAGTTGCAAGATTGGAAGCAATCAGAATCTTTCTAGCATATGCTGCTCATGCTAATTTCAAGGTGTATCAGATGGATGTGAAAAGTGCTTTTCTCAATGGAGAACTAGAAGAAGAAGTATATGTAGAACAACCTCCTGGCTTTATTGATCCTGTTCATCCTGGATTTGTATACTATCTTCTCAAGGCACTTTATGGATTGAAGCAAGCACCAAGCACCTAGAGCCTGGTATGACACATTGTCTAAATTCTTGATTGAAAATCACTTCACAAGAGGTACTGTTGATAAAACTCTCTTTCATAGAAATGTAAATGGCTCTATGATTCTTGTTCAAATCTATGTAGATGACATTATTTTTGGCTCAACTAATGAAAAACTTTGTAAAAAGTTTGCTAAGTTGATGCAGAGTAAATATGAAATGAGCATGATGGGAGAACTAACCTATTTTCTTGGTTTGCAAATCAAGCAAGTTAAAGATGGTATTTTCATAAATCAAACCAAATATATTTCTGATTTATTAAAGAGATTTGATTTAAGTGAATGTTCTTCTGCTAAAACTCCCATGGCCACTGCAACTAGACTTGAATTAAACACTAAGGAAGCAAAAGTGGAAATTTCAAGTTATAGAGGTATGGTTGGCTCATTACTTTATTTAACTGCAAGTAGGCCAGACATAATGTTTGCTACATGTCTTTGTGCTAGGTTTCAAGCTGATCCTAGAGAATCTCATTTGATTGCAATAAAAAGAATATTCAGATATCTCAAAGGAACTCCAAATCTTGGAATTTGGTATCCTAGAGATTCTGGATTTGATCTAATTGGTTATTCAGATGCAGATTATGCAGGTTGCAGAATTGACAGAAAAAGCACAACAGGCTCCTGTCAATTTCTAGGAAATAAGCTTGTTTCATGGTTTAGCAAGAAGCAGAATTCAGTGTCTACATCTACTGCAGAGGCTGAATACATTGCAGCTGGAAGTTGCTGTGCACAAATATTATGGATGAGGAATCAACTACTTGACTATGGGTTCAACTTGAACAAGATTCCTATTTTCTGTGATAATACAAGTGCCATTGCTATAACAGAAAATCCTGTACAACATTCCAGAACCAAGCACATTTACATAAGGTATCACTTCATTAGGGAACATGTAATGAATGGTACAGTTGAATTATATTTTGTCCCTAGTGAAAGACAACTTGCAGACATTTTTACCAAACCATTAGATGAATCTACCTTCAATAGATTGGTCTGTGATTTAGGTATGCTTAATTATATCTAATCCTTTAAATGTCTGACAAGTTATGTATTTATATTACATGTAGCCATTGACTATGTTAAATTATTGATTCTTCAATAATCAACTGATAAATATTTTACATATCAATGGATATTATTGGAGCTGTCGACAGATAAATATATCAATTGATGATATATTTGTTTATCGATGGATAGGGGTAACTATCGATAGATAGATATATCAATCAATGATATATTTGTCTATCGATGGATAATTGTACCTGTCGATGGATAAGCAATTTATCAATCGATGACCTAGAATTTAAAGGGGTCCATGTCATCAATCGACCTGTACAAAAATCTAGCCGTTGATTACTTATTTTATCAATTGATTAAAACGTACATTCCTGTATGTATAACAATCGATTGCCAAAATTGGTAACTTTTAATTATCAATACTCTTCCAACGGTCGATTTAGTTCTATTTTGAGTAAGAAATTGGTTGGGAAATCAGTAAATATAAATAGTGAGATTAAAACATCTTTTAATTCTTACTTGCATTTTTACTATCGATTTTTCTATCTCTTTCTCTTTCTCAATCTTCGAACTTACTCTGTATCTATCTCTTGCTAAGAACCCTAATCTTCTACTGTCTAATTATTATTTCTGTTATAATTACTAACAAGTTTGCTAGTTAATTCAATTATAAATCTTCAAACTCGATAATGGCATCTTCAAAGAAAGTCTCACAATCTGGATTCTACTATGAGCTCAACAACTTCGTTGCTTGCACTATGGTGGAGGAAGCCCCAACAGAATTTCATCCCCTAATGGAATTTCTAAGGAGTACGAAAATTGCAAAGGCCCTCTCAGAAGCACCAAAAATAGTGTGCAATCTAGTTGAAGAATTCTGGACAACAGCAGAAGTAACAGATGATTTTTCTACAATCTCCTTTGAATGCAAAGGACAAAGGTATATTCTAACCACTGTGGTCTTGGGTGAGTGTTTAAATATTCCTGCAAATAATACCGAAAATGCACCCACTGACATAGATATTAGAAACATGCTTAGGGAAATCAACTATACTGCTCCTGATGCTAGTCTAGGTAGTATTGTTAGAAAGAATCTAAGAAAAGAATGGTCATATTTCTTTGATGCTTTAATAAAGTGTTTTTCTGGTAAGGTTAGTAATTTTGATGCAATAACAACAAGTATGCAACAAGTAGGGTATAGCATTTTATATGATAGATATCATAATTTAGGAAGCCTGTTACTCAATGAAATATCTGCCAAATTGGGGAATAAAATAAATAGATCTAATCATATTTATTATGCAAGATTTATTATGATTATTATTAACCACTTTGTCAAGGATATTGAGATTGACAGGAATACAGAAATTTTGGATTGCTGGACTCAAAACAAAAGGGTCTTTAAAGACTTGGTTAGGATCAATCTTCACAGCAATGTGGAATTGATCTATCCCCCTTTTGTTCAGGTATTTATCTCTACTTTAAACTCTTCTAAACCTAATTCTTCTTTGCCTTCTGTGACTATGGAGGGTGGTAGTAATGACCCCAACCCTCCTACCCAGGCCACACAACCAATCTCTAAATCCAAATCTAAGAAACCGACCTCAACAAGTTCTCAAAAACCTGCTGTTGTAAAAACCAAGAAAAGAAAAGCAACTAGTGTGGTAGATAGATTAGAGGAGGATGTAGGTGGTGAGGGAACTGGGGAACATCAAAGAACCCAGAAGGATAAGGAGAGTGAGGGTGTGCAACCTCAACCTAGCCACTCCATAGTCTCCCAAAAGACTGTGGATGTTAACATGGAAAATACCACATCCCTATTGTCATTCTCTCAAAAGGATGACAATATTGAAAATAGCCCACAACCAGGGGCACAGAATCAAATTGGGGACACAAAAGCCAAAACACTAACACCATACAAAAGAAGAGAAAAGAAAGTCACATTTGCACTTGGGGAATCACACACTGCAAAACCACAGGAAACTGTGGAGGAGCCTTCACAAAGTCTGCTTGATGCATCTCATATAAATGATGAGATGCAACCCCATTCTCTTTCAATTCCTATCTCTTCTATTCTCCTATCCCCATCTCAAACTTCTTCAGAAAATGTTTTGATAGATTATCGAACATTTTCAGATTCTCCTTCTTTATTTTTCAAGGAGAAGCCAACACTCTCTCCTGAATCTTCTTCTCAGAATTTTCAGGAATCTATTTCCAATATCATCTCAAACATAACTTCACAAATTATCTCAACTGTTTCTTCTCCATCAATTGATGTTCCTTCATCAATTGATATTCAGCCATCGACTGATAAGCCATCGATCGATACTCAAGATCAATCGATGGGTATGCATCAATCGATGGATATCCCAAACACCACTTCAACTGATAATGTCAATACATCAATTGATGCTCAATCAATTGATGTTGCACAAACACTCTTAGGATTGAGTGAGTTGAGTGAGAGGCAGGATTGTAACCTGGCAAAAGGAGAGGAAGTGAGTAAAAACATTCCTATTTCTTCCAGGAATGAGAGTGAAACACTTGAGGGCCCCACCTTAGTAGGTGCAAAAGAAATGAGTGAGGGAGAGGTGAGATTCCAGGATGAGATCCTGATGCAAAATAGAGAGATGAGTGAAAGTGATAAAAACATTCTACTTTTTGCACAGGAATTGGAAATTGAAATGATGGCAGAAGAAGGAATAAAGGAGATAGGGGGAGCAAATAATGTTGAAGCTAGTGGGAGTGGAATTGCTAAAGACTTTGAAGAGGAAATAGATGCTGGTGAATTGGATCCAAAGAATTTCATACATCCTGATCCACAATATCAAGGGTTGGCTACTTCAAGTAACAGGAATGCAGAACAACTCTTGGGCATTGATCATACAGATCAAAGGACCAGGAATCTGAAGGAAAGCATTGCCAATACAACAGACACTTGTTATATGGCACCTGAAGAGTTGGAGAGTGATTCTGATGAAGAGCCATGGATGAGCACTATTGATGGTTCCTTAGAAGCTGCTGAGACTGAAATTCTCTCTCAATATAGAAGAACAATGGTGGAAGGAGAAATTGAAGATCCTACTCAAAGGAGAATTGCTCACTATATGAGAGAATCAATGAAAATTCAAAAGATGATAGTAACAGGAGTAAGGAGGGAACTGGAGAGGATTAAGGACTCTATCTCATCTAATAAGGATGCAATGGACAGGAGATTGGATGAAAAGCTACCATTCAACACCATGAATAGCATCAAAGACAAGCTTTTCAAAGAATCCAAAAATTTTACATCTTTGGAGACACGAGTAGGTTCTCTAGAAAAGAAGATGGATGATATTATCAGAGGTCAAAATCTTCATGCTTCCATTCTTCAAAGGTTTCTTGACAGACTTCCACCACCCCCTCCAATTGATGATAACAAAAAGGGGGAGAATACAAAGAAGAAGGATGATGATGGTGGCGATGGCAAAGGCAGTGGAAGTGGTGGAATAGGTGGTTCTGGTATGGATAAGTCAAGTGGCATTGGTGGTTCTGCACCCAGAAGAGATAAAAGCAGAAGTAACATGGACAATCAATCTTCAAAGAAATCTAAGTCATCCAATTCTCCAAAAGATAATTTAGAACAGAAAAAGAAAGATTACAAGAAGTTTGATGTTAATCTTGAAGCTAGGAGAATTTCTAGGGAGAAAGAAACTCAATCAATGATTGAGAGAGAAAAGAAAAGAATTGAAGATCTAAGGAGAAGCACTGAGTTAGTAACAGAGGCAGTAGAAAAAGGAGACTTGGATGAGTTCATTGCTCAAACAAGAAAAATAAATGAAGATGCACAAAAGGCTGCCAAGGAAAGAAACTCAAATACAGAAGCTTTTCTTCAATTGGATATTGAAGCTCTTAAAGAAAAGAAGAAAGGGAAAGCAATAGTGATTGAAGAAGAGAAGAAGAAAAAGACTGAACCAGTAAGTCAAAAGCTACTTCAAGGAGCCATCACTACAGGAATCTCAGATGCCTCAAGGAGAGAAAGGGAGAATGAAGAGATTGCTAGACAGATGGAAATGCAATGGCATTTGGAAGAAGAGCTACAGGCAGAGCAACCTTTGAGAAAAAGGAGAAAAGTTTCTATGGCCAAGAAAAGGTCAAGTTCTACTCAAGAAATAGTGGTTCAGGAAAACCTCCAGGGTCAACAAGAAGAAATCAAGGAGGAGGTCACAATTGAAGGTTATGATTTGAAGGGAATACCAGTAATCAATGAAAAAGGATTAATTGGAGTAAGGACTCACCTTGCAACCTCTAACCATGAAGAATCAATGAGGTTGGAGTATGAAAATGGAGTGAAAACAATCTATTCATTGAAGGTGATAATGAAGCAAAGCTACAATGTTTTAAAGACTATTCTTCCTCTACTCAACAGAAAGTACAAACTCAACACAACAATTGCTCAGGAGATACAACAACAAATTTCAAGGTTAAGAAGATCCAAGGCAGAAGCTGAACCTGATTCACCTCTAAAGCTATGGAAGTCACAGGTCAAAAAGGTGGTGTTGGAGCCAAAGTATGCTATGATTTTTACAGATATAGAGGGCAACACAAAGTTCTTTGATATCTGCAAATATCTGGACAAAATCACAGATGAAGAAATACACTACCTTATGAGGCAACTTGGAGAAACTGACAGGGATGAAGCAATATTGAGAAGTTCTTTCATGAGGCAACTAAAGGAAAATGCTGAGAAAAGGAGGAAGAGGAACTAAATTAAATTATGAAGACATTGAAGCTGCTTGCAGGAGTTATCTATCAATCTGGTACTTCCAAAATTAATGTGCCAATTAAGTTTCTTGATTCTATCTAAATGTAAATGTTTTTTTTAAGGGTTTTTGTTATCATCAAGTAGATTTATGCCTGTTAATAACACAGACACAAATAGGGGGA
The DNA here is from genome assembly GCA_028671895.1 of Oenanthe sinensis. Lineage (NCBI taxonomy): Eukaryota > Viridiplantae > Streptophyta > Magnoliopsida > Apiales > Apiaceae > Oenanthe > Oenanthe sinensis. The sequence continues at coordinate 25,531,390 of CM053799.1, read as the reverse complement.
GATTGTTAGGAATCTACATGTGATTTGATGATAACATTAATCTTAGAATCATAGAAATTTTATTTGTTGTAACTGATCAATTGATATGAAAGTTATAAATATCAATTGATCAGGAAACCATTTATCAGTTGAAGTGTTTATTTGAATCAACTGATAATTTGGATTGTAGCATAGGTGTACTTAGTCTATTTCAATCGATAAGGTATAAATCAATTGATATTTTGTTCATCAATTGATGTTAGAGTCGATTGATATGGATCATCAATTGATGTGTAAATTAAACTGTTAAATTGTAATTATGTGAAGACAGGAAATTGCACAAGTGAAGGATGATCAATTGATATTGAAGCATCGATGGATGAAGGATCAATCGAAGAAGCCAAGTCAAGCATTGAAGACCATCAACTGATGTGAAGACCCATCGACTGAAATATCGATTGATAACATTTATCAATCGATAAGACATCTTTTATCAGTCGATGGATATAAAGATCAATCGAAGTAGTACATCAGTTGATGGATTAAAGAATGGATCAATTGATATGCTTAACAGCAAATTATCAATTGAGTGTCACAACACAGAAAGAATATCTGTTGAAGATCCAGAGAACAAAAAGCACACCTATAGAAGACAGTCTAGAGTGACTGTGAAGACTCAATCAGAATCTGTCTTTCAAACCTTTTTGTAAAATAGAAAAAGGTAAAAGGAAGGCAGGTAGAAACAATCCTAGCACAGGAATTGTAAAAGAACACTTGTAATATATAAACAAGTGAAGTAGCATTATTAGAAAACATACAAGTTAGACATATTTCTTAATCAACTGTTCAAGCTTGAGAGCACTTGTGTAAGAACAGTTGATTTGTTTTCTAATCTTGTAAAAACGAAGCTAGGTTTCTTCTAACCTAGGAGCATTGAGCAAAAATATATATTGATGGAAAAACCAATCCATCAATAATTTTAAATCTCTTTGTTCAGTTTTATTTTTCAGCATTAATTTGTTCGAACTTATTCTCTTATTCTTTCAATCATCAAGAACAAATATTAGAACACACAAAAAGTTTTAATATTTGTATTCAACCCCCCTTTCTACAAATATTGACATTGTTCTAAGGAATAACAGGTGATTACCCAAATGGGAACGTAGCACGACTAACGGAATATATGGAAAGTGTTATGCTTCCTGTAGCAGGTGAACAGCTAGAAGAAGTTCCTGAAATTGAAGATTCCATGGATGAGGACTCTGAAGCAGAACCTGAGCCTGGACATGGAGAAGAAGCAGAAGAAGAAGAGGTACAAGTGGAAAATGGGCCAATTGCAAGTGATACAGAAATGGCTGATGAAGCAGGGACTGAAAACGATGCAGAATCTTATCACCCTGGTACACCACGAGTAAGTCCTATACAGGTAGTCTTCCTGAATTTGATCTTTCACTAGTACTTAGTGAAAACTATCTTGCTATGTTGGACAACTCACAGCCAACTCTGTGCACACACTCACCAATGTCCCCAGTGGCAATAGAACATGACAAATAACCTGAAAATTAACAGGTTCTAACCCCTGTCATAGAACAACAAACACCTATCCCAACTCCTTTTGTCATTATTGTTGAAACCCCAAGTGAGGATGAGGGAGTTAGTGCCTGTAGTGCACCAAATAAGGTGAATGTTGAAACCACTGAAGCAGCTCTGCCTCCTAGAAAAAGAAGGAGAATATGTTTTGAACCAGAGGCAACTGCTAGCCAAAACCCCGATTCACCTGAGCCTTCAAATACACAAAGGATGGAGCAATTAAATGCACAAATCCGTTTCTCTTTGTTTGGACATGAAAATGAATTGACGATTAAACAAGCTACTTCAGTAGCAGAGCCTTCACAGGTAGATCCTGTGTTGGACAGGCCTTCACAGGCTTCGAGGGGCATCACGAACTCTTATTTGCCACGAATTACATTGTTCGAGGTGGTGACCCCCCTGGATAGAACATCTCCAGCTCCTTTATCGGAGGTTCTCCCATCCAATTCTGGAATAGGTGAGAGGCAACTCTTCCATAGAGGGAGCGAGGGTTCCATTCAAGGAACAACTACACAAGTAGCGGAGCCTATTCAGGTTGAGCCTGAGCAGGACATGCCTTCACAGGCTTTAGCTAGTACCACAGGTACTCAACTGCCAATCACTACAGTATCTAAGGTGGTGAACACTTCCAGTTCCTGAAAAAGGAGGTCTCCTTGCCATTCATGGTCAAGAGGAGAGGCAAACCTTCCATAGAAGGAAGAGGGGTTCCCAGAATTTAATTTCTAGGGACAACTCATCTCTCAGAGATGAGGCTCCACTCGGCGATGAAGTAATTACTGAGCCTTGTGATGAGATAGTGTTAGGCATGAAAGAGTTCCAAATCCTTCTACAGGTAATTCTCCACTTGGTAATGATTCTTCGGAAGAACCAGGTGCGAGGAATTCCCCAGATTCTGAACCAACTCAGCACAATACAGCAATATTTCAAAGAATTATCAATCTCAAAGCATAATTTGGACTCTTCAAACATTCTATGTCCAAGATTGTGAAAGGTCAAGAAAAGCTACAGCGGGACAACAAAGAAATCAAAGATTTACTCAAACAGCTGTTAGCACAAAGATCAACTTCCTTACCTCTTCAATCAACCCCAGTTCCTGAGGATAACACAACTAAGGGGGAGAAAGAAGGACAAGGACAAGAAAAAGATATATCTGTCAAAGGAAAAGAAAAGGTAATAGATGATGGTTCTTCTGAACAAGCAACAAAAAAAGATCATGCATATGCTGAGGGGGAGGAGGTAGAAGAAGGAGAAATTCCAAATGATGACCCGTTCTATGAAATGGATTCAAATGTTAATGAAGCTGCATATCCCAGAATCTCCTCTGATTATATTGACAAGCACAAGCTCAAGAAAGTCAAGGAGGATGATTACAAGACATATGAAGACCTTCATTTAATTGATGATCAAATCAGGCAATCGAACTGGGTAACTTATCAGAGAAAGAAGAAGAAGCTCTATACTTCAAAGACAGGGAGAAAATGGGATATGGCCAGAGCTAATTTAAGAAGGCTCGACAATGGAGCCTTAATCAATAATGATGAAGAAGTTCATAGGCTATTTCAAATCTTCAGAAGAAGAAACAAAAGTCTGAGCAACTACTACTTTGAACTGAAAAGTGAGATATCTTATCTGGTAGTTTCTATGGCACCGGAATTAGAAGGTTGGAGATTAACCTTGTCTTTCAACAACTACGGGTTAAGGACCATATCAAATGAATTTCTAAAGAGAAGGTCGTTAACTGAGTTGTTTGCACTTAAACAGAAAATCAGGATTCATGAATCCTCTGAAAATGAATTAATGGCTGAAATGATTGAGAAGCTTATGGAGAAAGTAGAGCCAGAGATTCAACAGGATCCATATCAAGTCAGGTACTTCAAAGATAGATTTCTTCAGATACTGAGACTGGATCATGAAGCATTGCCATTCTACTCACTCAGACAATTGAAGTTTATTGAGGGCTTGCTCAGAGGAAAAGGGTTTAGAAATCTAGAGAAGTGGAAAGCGGTAGAAAGAATATTTGCCTACAGGTTAAACGTATCATAAGCTTTGGGAAGAGATATCCAGAACATAAAAAGATTTGATCCATCAAAAGGAACTCAACCTAGAGAACCATTCAGAGCTGATCCGGGTGATGAACACATGTTTGATTTGTCAAGAGAAGTGCCAGAAATAGATCCCAGTTTTGAAGCAGTAGAAGCAAAAAAACCAATGGTCATCACAAATCCACTTAGAGTGATCTACTCAAACAAAAATGAAAGTGAAAGACAAATTGAAATGAGTATGATAAGAAATAAAAATTCAAAAGTGATTGGAAGAATATTGGAAATGCTAAGGAACTCCAAAAATCCTGATGACAAGATCGTGCTACGAGAAGTAGAAGAAGCCTATTTGGACAAAGTGTTAAGAGAAGATCAGATGATTACAAATCGGGTGGATGTTAATCCAAAGAGGGTTATAGTACAAGGGTGGACTCAACAACTAAGCTTTAAATTCAGTGAATTGAAAAAATTCAGGAGTATGCCACTGCTACAACTCATCTTTGATCAACTTCAATATCCAAGACCAAGAAATCTTCTAGAATGGGAGGCTCACGACATTGTCAGAAGGAGAATAGCAAAGGTCTAAGAATGAAGAATCAAATAGAATTATTAGTTCAGTCTAGAGGAACAAAATCATTCTTGTAACTTAGCTGTAATGAAATCTGGAATTGTAATATTTAATCCAGAATGCAATTAATGTTATTTACAGTCTTTCCGCACTTTACTTTTTCTTGCATTATTAGTTGAGTTATCCTCTTTTCTTTAAAATTTGCTTGACGAACTCTATCAATCAAATAGGGGGAGATTGTAAGACATAATGTAACATGCAATGTAATCGAGGATCTGTAACTCAACTAAAAGTAAAGGACTGGTAAATAATATTATTAATGTAATCACAGGGATCTATAATGAAGATCAGGCAGCTACATGTTTCAGGATATTTGATGGAATATTGAAGATCACTAACAGAAGTTCATTAATGTGTTCAAGCGTCAGTGAAAGAATAAGTCACTCAGTGTTTTAGCAGGTATTAAGATTCAAGTAGTCAGTGCCAGAAGATTTCAGTGAAAATAAGAAGCAATAAAGGAATACAACATTCATGTCAATTGGTTTGATTGAGAATATGAAGATCAATACAGGGTTAGTCACTTGTGAACCAGACCAGTGCACTAAATGTCAACACAAAGAAGTTGATCAACATGTTCATTGTAAAAGAATAATTGACAGAAGCCAAGTAAACAAGGTTTTTCTAAGTCATTGTACAAGGTAAAGAAAATCGGCATCTAGATTATCATAGAAGGAAATTCGACACCAAGGCAATATATGGTGAAGAAATTCGACAGCTAGCTAGCAATGACCAAAAGAAGTTAAGTGTTACTTCAATGTATCAAGAAATCGACACATAGGAATGAGGCACTTAAAAATTGACACCTAGCCATGCATAGAAGGAAATTCGACACCTAGGCTATTCATGAACACAATATTCGACACTGTTAGGGATATATTCATTTGATGATGTACAAAATACTAGAACAGGGTCTAGATTAGTTTATCTGTAATAAGTCTTTCTAGTCTCTGAAATGAATAATCAGAGTCTAGATGGTCAACATTCATGTTACTTGTACTTAGAAGAATTTCTGTAGAAAGTGAAACCAGAGTCTGCATGAAGATCAGAGTCTGGAAGGTGATCAGAGTCTATAGACTATCAGAGTCTGTGATCTATCAGAGTCTGTGATCTATCAGAGTCTACATGTGATCAGAGTCTGAAGATCATCGGAGTCTGAAGATTTCAGAGTCTATATAGTTGAGGATAAATTTGGAAGAAGATCACAGGAATGGAAAGTCTTCGAAGATCAAGATAAATATATTGCAGATATGCTATGGGAAAGAAAGAGAATTCTAGAAGGAAACTGTCAACTAATAATTAGGAATTCTATTCCTATTGTAATTTATCTTTCTGTTATTAGTTGATAGGCAGCTCTCTATATAAACTCTATGTAACCTAATTATAAAAGTGTGGAAGTCGAAACATAATCATCTGAGTGAAATTTTGTGAGAGCATAGAAATAGAGAGAGTTGCTGTGATAAACACAGAGAAGCTGCTAGGGTTTGTGTACACCCTAGGAGAGTTTTGTATTCACAAATCAATAATACAAAACAATACTTATTCATATTTTTGTGTTTGAGTTTGTTCTTAATTTGATTTTAAATCGGGTAGAAAAGACATACAAGTATTCAACCCCCCCTTCTACTTGTACGACTGGGAAAACAATTGGTATCAGAGCCTAACGTTTAAAATCGATCAAAGATGTCTGGAAACAAAGATGGCAATTCTAAGATTCCTATGCTTAAGAGAAACGAGTTCACCCACTGGAAGGTTAAGATGTTGCACCATCTGGAAGCAACAGACCCTGACTATCTTGACAGGATTAATGAAGGACCCTTTGTGCCTTTAAAAATTGTGCCTCAAATCAATGAGGAAGGCAAAATAACTAAAGAACACCTCGTTGAGAAACCAAAGGCTGAATGGACAAAAGAGGACAAAGAAAATGTCCTTAAGGAGGCAAAAGTAAATAATATTCTCTTTAATAGTTTAGATTCTATTCTAACTAACTGTGTCATATCATGCAAGACTGCTAAGGAGATGTGGACAAAACTTGAGGTGCACTGTCAAGGGACTAAAGATGTCAAGAAGAATGCTAGGTCTTTACTCATTCAAGAGTATGAGTACTTTGAAGCAAAATCTGGAGAATCTATCACTAAGATGTATGATAGGTTTACAAAACTCTTGAATGAGATGGTTATGCTTGGTAAGGTTTATGATTCTGAAGATACGAATACCAAGTTTCTGAGAGCACTTCCTGAAGAGTGGGACAATAAGACTACAGCCATAAGAGAAGCTAGAGATTTGGATGAACTAACTCTAGAAGAATTGTATGGCAGACTCAAGACATACGATTTGGAGATGCAACAGAGAAAGAATAAGAAGTCTGTAAAGACAAAATCTGTGTCACTCTTGATGGAGTCTGAGAAAGAACAACAGGAACCATCCACAGAAGCAAGAATCAAGGATTCAAGAAAGAAGGGTAAAGCTGCTGTGGAGTCAGAGTCTACTGACACAGACTCTGATTCTGATGAAGAGGTTGATCTTAGTTAAATGATGGCTATGTTTGCTAAAAATTTCAAAAGAATGAAATTCAACAAAAGAACTGGCAAATTTAGCAAAAGGCCATCATTCAAGAAGGAAGATGAAAAGGTTGAGAAGAGCAAGAGTACAATTATCAAACTTGACAAAGCAAAGGTCAAATGTTTCAACTGTGGAATATTGGGGCACTTTGCCAGTGAATGCAGAAAGTCAAAAAGTCAAGGAAAAGCACTTCTATCAACAGGAAAGGACTGGGCAGACTCAAGCTCAGAGGATGAAATTGATTATGAAAATCTAGCACTAATGGCATCCTCCTCAAGAAAATCACAGTCTCCCAAAGAACCCTCATCTCCTAAAACTCAGGTATCAATCTTTACTCCTGAATCCTTAATTAATTTAGACTCTGATGGCATAGAGATTGTGAAAAGTGAGGTTAATAAAATAATGACAACATGTAGGTCTCTCACTAGTGAAAGTGAAAGGTTGAGAGAAGAAAATTTAACCTTAACTAAAAGGAATTGTCATGTAGAATCTGAGTTATTATTAATGGAACAATACAAAAAGGATTCTGAGAAATATAGTCATAACTACACTGCAATTTTGAAAGCCTATGACTATGTCAGGAAAGAACTAGAAGAAGAAAGGTTTAAGTTTAAAGTTTGGACAGACTCTGGAAGAAAAGTTCAAGAAATTCTCAATAATCAAAACGTGTGTCAAACTGCTGGTCTAGGCTATGACAAGAGTCAAGACAAAAGATCTATTGTTGAGAATGATAACAATAAAGAAGCTAGCAAAATCAATAAGACTAAAGACAAAAGTACATTTGTTCCTGTTAAGTTTGTGATCCCTAAAGAAAAAACTGAACCCACAAACTCATCTGTCAATAGTCCCCCTGTTGTTGACAAAAAGACAGATGAAACAGGGGCAAATAACTCTAAGAAAATTATAAACATAGGGTACTTGTCTAAGTCTAAGTTGAAAGAAAGGCTAGAGAACTTATCAGAGTCCATCAAAACTAGGAGAAATAGGAATGGTAAGGAAGGCATCAATAAGGCTAATAATTATCAAAAAGATCCTAATGCTCCTAGAAAGAAGTGTTATAGATGTGGCAACCAAAACCATTTAGCCATAGATTGTAAAATAAAAATTGAGAAGAAATCAGAGTCTAGTCCTTCTCAGACTCTGAAAAGTCACTACATACCACAGAAACCATGTTATCACTGTGGTAGCATATTTCATTCTATATATATGTGTAGGGACTATCATGATTTGTATTACAATTTTTATGAGCTAAAATCTTCTATTGATAAAAGTTGGTATGACACTGTTAAGACTCCACCACAGTCTAGAGCAACAAAAGAGACAGGTAAGCCAAATGTGAAAATTATTAAGCTTGTTTCTCCTAAAATTAGTAGAAAAGGATCCAAAACTATTTGGGTCCTCAAAACATCTAACTAGTTGCTTTATGTATGCAGGGAACTAGGGTAAAGAAAGTAACCCTAATCCTGGACAGTGGATGCTCAGGACATATGACTGGAAAGAAATCCCTGCTTACAGACTTTGAGGAAATGGCTGGCCCAGAAGTATCCTTTGGAGATGGCAACAAAGGACAAACACTGGGATATGGCAAGATTGTACTTGAGAATGTCATCATTGAACAAGTAGCTCTAGTTGATGGCTTAAGGCACAATTTAATAAGCATAAGTCAACTTGGAGACAAAGGTTACCATACTGGCTTTGACAACAAAGAGTGTCTTGTGACTCACAAAGAAACAGGCATTGTGGTTTTCAAAGGACACAGACATGGTAACATTTATGAAGCCAGCTTGGAGGATTGCATAAACAGTGAAGTCACATGTCTATACAGCAAGGCCTCAACTGAAGAAAGCTGGAAATGGCACAAGAAACTGTCACACATCAACTTCAAAACACTCAACAAGTTGGTTAAACAGAATCTTGTAAGAGGATTACCACAGGTTGATTTTGTACAAGATGGACTTTGTGAAGCATGTCAACTTGGAAAACAAAGGAAATCATCCTTCAAGAGCAAGACAATAAATACCATTTCTGAACCCTTTTATTTACTACATCTTGATTTATTTGGTCCAGTAAATGTTATGTCAATTAACAAAAATAAATATACTCTTGTTATTGTAGATGATTTTACAAGATTCACATAGGTTTTCTTTCTACATTCAAAGGATGAAGCTTCTCAACACATAATAGATCATATCACTTTTCTGGAAAGAAAATAGTAAGAATTCTGAGGAGTGACAATGGTACTGAATTCAAGAATTCAATCATGGAGAACCACTGTGCATCAAAGGGAATTACTCAACAATTTTCTGCACCAGGAACTCCTCAACAAAATGGAGTTGTGGAAAGAAAGAACATGACACACATAGAAGCTGCCAGAACAATGTTGGCAGAGTCTAAGCTGCCAGTATATTTTTGGGCTGAGGCAGTCAATACAGCATGTTTCACTCAAAACTGCACTCTAATAAACATGCATGGAAAGACTCCCTATGAAATGATAAAGGACAAGAAGCCAAGTGTAAAACATTTTCACATATTTGGATGCAAGTGTTATGTACTGAAAGTACATCCTGAAAATCTAAGCAAATTCAAAGCCAAGGCAGATGAATCAATCTTTCTTGGATATGCATCGAACACAAAAGCATTCAGAGTGTTTAATCTCAGAACCAAAATTGTTATGGAATCTATTCATGTTGCATTTGATGATAAAAAGTTTACAGAATTGCAGGATGAGTCAGAGTCTACAACACTGGAATTTGAAAATCTAAAAAGTTCTGAGATAAATGAAGAAGAAGAGGATGAAGACCCTAGAATAAATCCTGAACTAACACAGGAACCTGCACATTCTGAGGGGGAGCCAGAAAATTCAACTCCAAATAATTCAGAGTCTAACAGGTCAGGGTCTACCCAGACAGAGTCTAGACAGATAGAGTCTAACTCATCAGGGTCTGGATCAAGCAACTCTAAACTTTTGTCAGAGTCAAGCAATTTAGGGGGAGCCTCTTCATTTGAATTTCACTCAAATACAGAAGATGCAAATGACTTAGAGGGAGTTTCAAGTTCAAGAACCAATCTTCCACCTGCTAGAAAATGGACAAGGAATCACACTCCTGATTTAATAATTGGTGATCCTGAGAGTGGTGTACAAACAAGAACAACCACTCAAAATGAATGTCTTTATAGCTGTTTTCTCTCAAAGAAAGAACCCAAGAAAATTGAGGAAGCCTTGCAAGACCCTGATTGGATTATTGCAATGCAAGAAGAATTGAATGAATTTGAGAGAAATAAAGTGTGGAAACTTGTACCAAGACCTAGAAATAGATCAGTGGTTGGTGCAAAATGGGTGTATAGAAATAAACTTGATGAGAATGGAACTGTAGTAAGAAATAAAGCAAGGCTAGTTGCAAAATGATACTCACAGGAGGAAGGAATTGACTATGATGAAACTTTTGCACCAGTAGCAAGATTGGAAGCTATTAGAATGTTTCTAGCCTTTGCAGCTCATTCAAAATTCAAGGTGTATCAGATGGTTGTGAAAAGTGCTTTCTTAAATGGAGAATTAGAAGAAGAAGTCAATGTGGAGCAACCACCAGGATTTGTTGATCCAAAGTTTCCTGATCATGTTTACAGGTTAGACAAGGCACTATATGGATTAAAGCAAGCACCTAGAGCATGGTATGAAACTCTTTCAAAATTCCTTCTTGAAAATGGATTCACAAGAGGTACCATTGACAAAACTCTCTTTATTAGAAAATATAAAGGTGATATTTTGCTTGTCCAAATTTATGTTGATGATATTATATTTGGATCTACTAATGATAATCTCTGTGAAAAGTTTAGTCAACTAATGCAGTCAAATTATGAAATGAGCATGATGGGAGAATTAAACTTCTTTTTGGGGCTTCAAGTCAAACAGAATGATGATGGAATTTTCATCAATCAAACAAAGTATGTAAAAGAACTGTTGAAAAAGTTTGATATGCAAGATGCTGCATCTGCTAAAACTCCCATGTCAACAGCTACTAAGCTAGACTCTGACCCAAAGGGTAAGAAAGTTGACAACACTAGTTACAGAGGTATGATTGGCTCATTGTTATATTTAACTGCTAGTAGACCAGATATAATGTTTGCAACTTGTCTGTGTGCTAGATTTCAAGCTGACCCTAGAGAATCACACTTAATAGCTGTGAAAAGAATTTTTAGATATCTCAAGGGGGCACAAACTCTTGGACTTTGGTATCCTAGAGAGTCAGATTTTTTACTAATTGGCTATTCAGATTCTGACTATGTAGGATGCAAAGTAGATAGGAAAAGCACAACAGGACAGTGCCAGTTTCTTGGAAACCGATTAATTTCCTGGTTTAGCAAGAAACAACAGACTGTATCAACCTCGACAGCTGAGGCTGAATACATTGCAGCTGGAAGTTGCTGTGCTCAAATCCTGTGGATGAGAAATCAATTACTTGATTATGGACTAACATTCTCAAATATTCCTATGTATTGTGATAATACTAGTGCTATTAAAATTGCAGAGAATCCAGTCCAACACTCCAGAACAAAGCACATTGATGTCAGGTATCACTTTATTAGAGAACATGTTGAAAATGGTACTGTGACACTTCACTATGTTCCAACTGACAGACAGATTGCAGACATTTTAACAAAACCACTTGATGAGTCTATCTTTCTCAGACTGGTAGGTGAATTAGGTATGTTAAATATATAAGTGATCAAAAATTATAAGAAGCAAGGTATGTACTTCAATAATAGTCCCTGTCTTAACACACTGTGATTAATTGTTAGTGCAACATTTTGTTTGGTATTTTACCTTGACAGAGTCTAGACTCTGACGAGTCTGTAGACTCTGAAAGTCAGTAAACTCTGAGAAAATTATCGCCTAGACTCTGAAACGGTTAAAATTCGCGCCTGCAGACTCTGATTGCATTTAAAATGTTCAAATGACTTGAAATAGGCGGTAGTAGTTATTTTTTTACCGGTGACAGGCTGTAGACTCGTGTGTATTGTATGCAACTTGAACAAAATAGATTTTTTCATACAATTTACTCACTTGTTTATTGCAATTGATTTCTAAGGCAAAAATATTCACAGAGCTTTTTACGAACCCTAGCTAAATTCTTCAAGCTTCTCCATCACTTTCAACTCAACAACTTTAATGGCTGCCGTTTCTACTGTCATGAGAGGACCCAAGGCAATTGCGTTCACATTTGGGGATTTCGAGTTCATGACCACAAATCATGTTGCTGCTCTTGGAGATAAGAAAGGGGTAGACGCTGACTACTACCCTGTGATGGATTTCTTGGAACAATCCGAGCTACACTACATACTCAAGGCATCACCAGTCATTCACATGGATGCTGTATCACAAGCATGGAGCACTGCAAAGGTAGTTGATCCTTCTCAGGATCAACCAGGTAAAATAATGTTTACCTTTGGTTCGACTACATTTGATGTCACTGCAGATGTGCTTAATTCTGTGTTTAAACTGCCTGTTAAGTCTACTTTTGATGAAATTGTATCTGATGATGACATTAAAAGCATGTTTAAGGCAATAGGTTATTCTGTTAGCTTAGATAACATGAGCAAGATAACTAGGCCTTACTTAAGGAAAGAATGGTCATTTTTCTTCGATCAAATTGCTAAGTGTTTTACTGGTAAGTGTAGTGGATTTGATGCTATTACTGCTATTACTTATCAAATTGGTCATAGTCTCCTATTTGATAGAATAATCAACATTGGTGATATGTTGCTCATTCAAATGGGAGCAAAATTAAATAATGTGCATGAGGGGAGAAAGAAAGTCTACTATCATAGATTTCTTATGATTCTCCTCAATCACTTCATTCCTGACATGTCAACCAAGTTGACAGATGATTGCTGTGTGCAGGCATACAAACAGCAAAGGAGGATATTCTCTGACATTAAGAGAATTGATGACAAAAAGAAGAGTCTACCTGCAATGACATATCCACAGGTAATGCAGGTAAAACTCTCATCCTACAAACCTTCTATCTACAATGCTTCATTTTTTGGTGGTGAAATGGTGCAGGAACAAGTAATGGAGAGTCCCCCTGCACCTACCCAAGTCACCCAATCCCCTTCAATTATACAATCTTCCAAACCAAAATCCAAAAAGAAACCAACCTCTGGTGTCTCTCAACAGGCATCAGTTGTAAAGAGGAGAAAATTGATTCAATCTAGGCTTATAGATGAGCACAGTGATGAGGAGCTCAATCCACTAGAAAAGCAAGTTGTTGAAGGACTTTCTTTGCTAAAGGAAGGTCATGATACACTTGATTCTAACCTTCAAGCCAAGTCTGTAGACTCTCAAAAGGCTACAGACTCTGAAAAACCTAGGGAAGCACCTCAGGATTCTCACATTGAGTCTCCCGAGAAATCTTTTGCTAAGAAGTACAGAAGGTTAAGGAAGGCTTATTCTGCACACACACACAAGCCTGTTATTATTACTAACCCTGTTTTGCAGGAAACAGATGCTCTCAAGGCTCCTGCAGAGCCAGACTCTGAAATCAAGAAAACACCTGAACCAGAGTCTAATGTTGAGTCAGAGTCTAGACTGCCTTTAGACTCTGATCATGACACATTTTGGGAAGGAATGCCATTGGATGCAGCCTCATGCCTAATTGATGAGATCATTACTCCAAGTGATGAGGCATTGATATTCTTATATCCTTTGGTGGAATCAGTTGAAGATCCAGAGCAATATCAGACTAAATCTCAAGTCTTGGATTTTCTTTCAACCTATGAAGCCCTAAGGAAGAGAATGGAACAGGAGCTACAAATGTCTGCACAGGATGTGGTCAAAAATCTTTACAGCTACCTATTCAACTCTTCATTCGAAGAACAAGCAGCTGGGCTCATAGAAGGCAGAACTAATGAAGTTCTCAAAGCACTAGGTGTGCCAGACTCTGAACAGCAAATTACAAAGAAGCCTAAAAAGCTTAAGGTCCACAAAAGGAGAGCATCAGAGTCTGTTGCTGAGTTGGAAACTGAGATTGAGCAACCAGTTTTTAACTATGAAGCAATTTAGGATAATGGAGTTACCTACAGGACAACCATTCAATGGATCTCTCAAATTCAACCTCTGTCAAGACAGGTGGCTGACTATCTTGTCCATAATATAAGTACAATTGCCAACAAATATATCTATCCAACCTACCAAAGTAGACTGGATCAATTTAAGGGCACATATTTTCAAAGAGTAAGAAGGGAACTGCAGGACCTCTTCAATCTCACAGATGCCCAGGCAATCAATGCAATCCATCTCAGGGCCTTTCATCACAAGTTGGATGCATTTCTTCTTGAAGAACAACAGGAAGTAGCAGGTGGTGCAAGGCAGTTGGAGGATGGGACTCGTGCACCAGTGGTGACTAGTGATAGAGATGCTCAGTCTGCCTCACCCACACAAGAACCACCTAGTCAGAGGATGGGTGATAGTGGGGCAGGGGAGTATGCTGTTGAGCCCTCCTTGACAACTCACCGAAGAGCTGATGAGAACCCCAGTGATATGGGAGGACAGACTCTGATGGATGCTCATGAAGAAATTTCCCAATCTATTCTATCAGAGTCTATCCACCTTGAGGGGGAGTCTCATGCACAAACAGTCAAAGATGGTGACACTCAGACTCTGGCTTCTAATGAAGTCATGCTGAAGCAGTCAGAGTCTAGAGTAGACCCTGAGACTGGAATACTGAAGCCAACAGACTCTGAAAAGAGAGAAGATGCTAGTAAGGGTTCAGAATCTGTTGATGCTCCCTCCTTGGTGGAAACCCCTAGCCTTCAGACATTTGAAGGGGTTCCCCTCCATCAAGGTGGTTCAGGTATTGAAGCACCATTTTTATCTCTCAACCCCTCTTCTGTAGGTTTATTGAGTGCACCCTCCAAATTGAGTGAAAAAATTTCTGAGAGGCTGGCACTGGACCAGGCAAAAGGAGAGGTAGATAAGGCTGTAGAGAGCCTGAGTGAGATTGAGAAAGTGGGTGTCCAACCCCACTGTGAGCATGAGAGATTAAGGTATCCTGAACCTAGCTTTACTTATTGGGATCAAGATTTTCCAAAGAGTTGGTCCAATATGTTGGAGCAGGGGATGGATGACAATTCACTATGTCTGATTGTGCAGATTGGCAAACAGGAGGAGGCTCTTGCTGCTCAGAAATCATTTACACAGAGACCCCAACTTCACCTGGTGGATTCTCTAGAAAGGAGAGCAGATAGAGTCATGGAGGCTTTGGTGGATAACCCTGTCATTTTCACTGAGGCTGCAACATTGAAGTCAGAAGAACCTCTTTTAATAATGCCTATAACGGCTAGACTTCCTATAGAGTCTACAGTCTCTGATCACTCTCAGGAGGAGTCAGGGTCTATAGTCCCGTTTGCAGTTTCGGAGTCTACACCACCACCAGAGTCTACACCTCCATTCACAAAGCCAGAGCCTGTTGCTGAGGAATGCAATTCTGCAGATGATGATCTTGTTACTCCTTCTTTTATCTATTTTGATCAGGTGTTTCCTCAGTCTTGGGAGTCTGCACAGCAACGAGGCATCAATGATAAAGATTCTTTTGAGTGTATTTTGGATATTCATCTTTCTGAGAGACTTAAGGCTTTTCAGAAAAAATCTTTTCAACAGGAACATGGTTACTATCCTGGTGAAGAAGATCAAGTCTTAGATGGAGCTGTTAAAGCTAAGCTGCCTGATGTTGCTGCTCAATTATCCAGTGTGGTCCAGGACATTTCTCATATTAAAACAAAGCTCACTGGTGTTGATAATACAACTTCTCTGCTCAATACAAGATTTGACAGAATTCACTCCCTTCAATTATCCAAAGAGGTCACTTTTAAAGATGCTCTAGCTGCTATCACTACCACTCAAGCCTCTCTTCAAACTACAGTTTCTGATTTGACCACTAAGGTTGATTCAGTTATTGCAGCCCAGGCCAATATCTCCACTGTTCTTGAGCAGATTCTTTTGGCTGTCACCAGTAATGATGATGTCAAAAAGGGGGAGAAGGTGAAGCAAGGTGAGTCCTCCAGGAGACATAAGGATAAGGGATGCAAGAATCAATCAAAGGGAGTTAAAAGGAGGAGAGATGGTGATGATGGAGATAGTTCTCATGGTTCTAAGGGTCCTGATGGTGTGCAACAAAAGCAATCTGGAGTAGTAAGAACTCCAACACATCAGTCAGGGACTAGACATGGGAAATCAGAGTCTAAGTCAGACTCTGATAAGCAAAGAAAGAAGTCAGACTCTGATCAAACTCAAGAACCTTCATACTGGAAGTGCAGTCAATCAAATCTGCAACTTAGAGCTAAAAAGAAGATAGGTCTTGGAGGATTTGAAGAATCTGACATTGACAGAACATCTAATCTAACCAGGGATCCTCAATCCTTGACAGATAGGCAGTTTGAGAAGATCACTCAGAAGCACTTAAATAAAGTGGTGTCTGCTCAAATTGTGTATAATGTTTTTGAAACGAAGATACAAGGAGGTCAGGGAGGTACAGAAAAGGTGAAGAATGAGATGCTGGTTTACTTCTTAGAAGGTGGAAGTGTAAGATGGATTAGTCAGTCAAATTTTATCTTTTTCAAACAGGCTGAGGAACTACAGTATATTAGATTCCTACTTCAAATTGCTTATGAAGTTAACAAGAGCAAAGAAGCTGTCACACACAAATGGTTCAAGGAGATTGATAGGAAGCTGATTTTGCACAGACAGGCAAATCGACAAATGGGCAAATTTTCTTTAAAATATGTTGATACTGAGGGAAATGATCAAGTCATGCCATTAGAGGAAAAACAGATTAAATTTCAAGAAGGTGTGGGTCATTACTTTGGGTTTCAGCCTATGAGTGGGAAAGTTAGTGTTCTGATGTTGAAGGACTTAAAAGATCAAGAAAGCAGTGCAAATGATCTGAGAGCAGCTTACTGTCAAATTAAATGTTCAAATGAAGAAATTAAAGAAGTTTGTTGGTGAAGCTCTTGCAATTGTGGAAGAAAATATGCTAAACTCATTTTTGAAGAACAATCCAGCCTTTGAGAAGATTAAATGAGAAGTAATTCTTTTTCTTTTTTAATTCTTTTATACTGTTCTAGATTATTAGTTTTATTCTTTAGTTTTGACATCATCAAACCTTGATTTATGCTTACATTTTATAAAGCATAAATAGGGGGAGATTGTTAGGGATATATTCATTTGATGATGTACAAAATACTAGAACAGGGTCTAGATTAGTTTATCTGTAATAAGTCTTTCTAGTCTCTGAAATGAATAATCAGAGTCTAGATGGTGAACATTCATGTTACTTGTACTTAGAAGAATTTCTGTAGAAAGTGAAACCAGAGTCTGCATGAAGATCAGAGTCTGGAAGGTGATCAGAGTCTATAGACTATCAGAGTCTGTGATCTATCAGAGTCTGTGATCTATCAGAGTCTACATGTGATCAAAGTCTGAAGATCATCGGAGTCTGAAGATTTCAGATTCTATACAGTTAAGGATAAATTTGGAAGAAGATCACAGGAATGGAAAGTCTTCGAAGATCAAGATAAATATATTGCAGATATGCTATGGGAAAGAAAGAGAATTCTAGAAGGAAACTGTCAACTAATAATTAGGAATTCTATTCCTATTGTAATTTATCTTTCTGTTATTAGTTGATAGGCAGCTCTCTATATAAACTCTATGTAACCTAATTGTAAAAGTGTGGAAGTCGAAACATAATCATCTGAGTGAAATTTTGTGAGAGCATAGAAATAGAGAGAGTTGTTGTGATAAACACAGAGAAGCTGATAGGGTTTGTGTACACCGTAGGAGAGTTTTGTATTCACAAATCAATAATACAAAACAGTACTTATTCATATTTTTGTGTTTGAGTTTGTTCTTAATTTGATTTTAAATCGGGCAGAAAAGACATACAAGTATTCAACACCCCCCTTCTACTTGTACGACTGGGAAAACAGACACCTAGGTGGTTGAAAGGTTAAGGCATACATGGTTAAGGAAAATCGACACCTAGCTCTACATGGGAGAAGAAATTCAACACCCAGCTATTTTATGACTAAGGGAAGAATGCAGCATGATAAATTCGACACCTAGATATTTTCTAAGGTAAAGTACATGGAGGCAATATTCGACACCTAGAAAATATCCACGGATTTCTCAAAGTCAACTATTAGTCAACATACAGGGGGAAAAGAATTCAACACACTCAATTGTATTTCACTTTATTGTAAAGACTACATATAAATAAAATGTATTTTCATTTTGTATGTAATCATAACACAACACAAATAATTAGATACAGCTGAGAAAGAGACAGAGAGAATACTCAGAGCCATTAAAGCCTGTATTTATTGTTGTTGTAAGATTCATCTGAAGCTCATACATCTGTGTGAGAAGTGTAGCATCCTGGGTATATAATACAAAGTATATTCTCAAAGATTGTCTTGTTGCTGTGTATTTCATTACTGTCATATTTATTACTCAACAAGAACGTATCTGTGAACCCAAACTATTTGGAAAAACTATCACATCATATTCAACCCCCCCTTCTATGATGATTTTGGACCTAACAATATTTCTGGGCAGAAGCAATCAACACTGCATGTTACATTCAGATTATCTCCATGGTCAATCAACTGCAAGGCAAAACGATATATCAATTGATGAAGAAAGACAAGAAGCCAACAGTTAATTTTCTCCATGTCTTTGGCTGCAAATGCTTTGTCCTAAGAAATCAGGGAGAAAATTTAGGAAAATTTGAAGCCAAAGCTGATGAAGCAGTATTTGTTGGATATGCAATAATAACCAAGGCTTACAGAGTCTACAATCTTAGACTACACATTGTTATGGAATCTATACATGTAGTCTTTGATGATAAGAAAATTCAAGGGTTGTTTGATGAAGGATACCATGTCTCCCTACATTTTGAGAATGAATCAACTGGTAATGGTGAAAAAAGTGATGATGATGTGGAAAATTTAAGAAATCAAGTACCCATAAGAACCCCATCAATTGATGTCAATGCATCATCAGATAACTTATCAGTTGATAATCATCAATTGACTGATAATACATCAATTGATAACCATTCAATGGATAACAATTTTGCTCAACATTCCTCAAGTAGGATATCCATCTCAAGGGGAGGGTTCTCAAATAATCAATCACATCACAATGATCATGACAATTCTAGTGATCATGAAGCATCATCTTCAAGGACAAATTGACCACCACAAAGGAAATTGACCAAAAGTCATCCTTTTGAGTTGATTATTGGAGATACAAATGATGGTGTCAAAACTAGAAGTGCAACTCAAAATGAATGCTTGTATAGTAGCTTCCTATCTCAAGAAGAACCAAAAAGGATTGAAGAAGCCTTGAATGATCCTGATTGGGTGATAGCTATGCAAGAAGAGTTGAACTAGTTTGAAAGAAACAAGGTGTGGAAGCTGGTGCCCAAGCCAAAGAACAAATCTGTTATTGGCACAAAATGGGTATTCAGGAATAAAATGGATGAATCTAGAATAGTAATAAGGAATAAAGCAAGATTGGTGGCAAAGGGCTACTCACAAGAAGAAGGCATAGATTTTGATGAAACTTTTGCTCCTGTTGCAAGACTAGAAGCAATCAGAATATTCCTAGCCTATGCTGCCCATGCTAATTTCAAAGTCTACTAGATGGATGTAAAAAGTGCTTTTCTCAACGGATAATTAGAGGAAGATGTATATGTGGAACAACTTCCTGGTTTTATAGATCTTGTTCATCCTGGATTTTTATAATATTTTTTCAAAGCACTGTATGGTTTGAAGCAAGCACCTAGAGCCTGGTATGACACACTGTCTAAATTCTTGATTGAGAATCATTTTACAAGTGGTACTGTTGATAAAACTCTCTTTCATAGAAATGTCAATGGTTCTAGTATACTTGTTCAAATCTATATAGATGATATTATCTTTGGCTCAACTAATGAAAAACTTTGTCAAAAGTTTGCTAAGTTGATGCAGAGTGAATATGAAATGAGCATGATGGGAGAATTAACTTACTTTCTTGCTTTGCAAGTCAAACAAGTTAAAAATGGTATTTTCATAAATCAAACAAAATACATTTCTGATTTATTAAAGAAATTTGATTTAAATGAATGTTCATCTACAAAAACTCCTATGGCCACTACAACTAAACTTGAATTGAATACTAAAGAAACTAAAGTGGACATTTCAAGTTATAGAGGCATGGTTGGCTCATTATTATATTTAACTGCAAGTAGGCCAGACATAATGTTTGCTACATGTCTTTGTGCTAGGTTTCAGGCTGATCCTAGAGAGTCTCATTTGATTGCAATAAAAAGAATATTCAGATATCTCAAAGGAACACCAAATCTTGGAATTTGGTACCCTAGAGAATCTGGATTTGATCTAATTGGTTATTCAGATGCAGACTATGCAGGTTGCAGAATTGACAGAAAAAGTACTACAGGCACTTGTCAATTTCTAGGAAATAAGCTTGTTTCATGGTTTAGCAAAAAGCAAAATCCAGTATCTACATCCACAGCAGAGGCTGAATACATTACTGCTGGAAGTAGTTGTGCACAAGTGTTATGGATGAGGAATCAATTGTTTGACTATGGATTTACCTTGAGCAAAATTCTAATATTCTGTGACAACACCAGTGCAATTGCTATTACTAAAAATCCAGTTCAACACCCAAGAACCAAGCACATTGATATAAGGTACCACTTCATTAGGGAACATGTAATGAATGGTATTGTTGAATTACATTTTATCCCTAGTGAAAGACAACTTGCAGTCATTTTTACCAAACCATTAGATGAATCCACCTTCAATAGATTGGTCTGTGATTTAGGTATGCTTAACTATGTTTAATCTTTTAAATGTTTGACAAGTTATTTAGTTTAGTAATTTTTAGAATTGTAGCCATTGACTATGTTAATCTATTGATTTTTCCATAATCAATTGATAAACATTTTACATATCAATGGATATTTCTAAAGCTATCGACAGATAAATATATCAATCGATGATATATTTGTCTATCGATGGATAATAGTACCTGTCGATGAAAAAGTTAGTTATCAATCGATGACCTGGAATTTTTAGGGTCCATGTCATCAATCGACTTGTACAAAATCTAGCCGTTGATTGTTTATTTTATCAATTGATGAATACATACAGCCTTATGTGTATAACAGACGATTGCCAAAATAAGTAATTCTTTCATTTACTTTTCATTTCAACGGTCAATTGAGTTCTATTGTGAGTAAGAAAGTGATTGAGAATTTAGTAAATATAAATAGTGAGATTAAAACTTGCTTTAACTCTTACTTGCATTTTTTTATTTACTAACCAATTCTCATCTCTCTCTCTCTCTACGAACTCAATCTCTGTTTCTATAACTTCAAATTTCTTAGATTTACGAGTATAACTACTCATCTTCTACTTCAAAGAAATGGCTGCTTCATCATCTAAAAAGGTTTCTGAAAGTGGATGCTACTACGAACTCAACAATTTCGCGGTCTGCACTGTTGTGGAGGAAGCACCACAAGGATTTCATCCTTTGATGCGATTCTTGGAGAATAGCAAAGTCAAGACTGTACTTAGTGAAGCACCCAAAATAGTTTGCAAGTTGGTGGAGGAATTCTGGGCTACTGCAGAGGTTGCCAAGGACTACTCTTCCATTTCATTTGTGTGTAAAGGAGATAAGTATACTTTAACCACTATTGTTATTGATGAATGTTTAAATTTTCCTGCTAATAACACTGATAGATCACCTACAGATGAAGACATTAGAAACATGCTTAGGTCTTTTAATTATGCTGAACCTGATATAAGTCTAGGCCATGTTGTTAAAAAGCATCTTAGGAAAGAATGGTCTTACTTCTTTGATGCAATAATAAAATGCTTTAGTGGTAAGATTAGCAACTTTGATGCTATAACAACAAGTATGCAAGAAGTAGCTTATAATATTTTGTTTGACAAGTATTATAATCTGTACTCAATAATAATTAAAGAAATTGCAGCAAAATTAGGTGATAAACCTAATAGATCTAATCATATTTACTATGCTAGATTTATTATGCTTTTTATCAACCATTTTGTGAAAGATATAGAAGTAACCAGGGAAACAGAGACTCTGGACTGCTGGGTCCAAAATAAAACGGTCTTCAAAGACTTGGTCAGGATCAATCTTCATAGTAATGTGGAATTGATCTATCCACCTTTTGTTTAGGTATTTCTTTCTAACTTATCCTCTTCTCAACCTCAATCTTCTTTGCCTTCTGTGGCTATGGAGGGTGTTAGTAATGACCCTAACCCTCCTACCCAAGCCACACAACCAATTTCTAAATCCAAATCTAGAAAATCGTTGCAAAATCCAAGAAAAGAAAAATACCTAATATTGATAGTATAGTTGGATATGGTTCTGGTGAGGGAACTGGGGATAATCAAGGGACCCAGAAGGATAAGGTGAGTAAGGGTGTGCATCCCAAACCATGCCACTCCACAGTCTCCCAAAAGGCTGTGGATATTAATAAGGAAAATACCTCATCTCTATTGGCATCTTCTCAAAAAGATGTTAATTGAAAAAATCCCACAACTAGGGACACAGAACAAAAATGGGGACACTCAAGCCAAAACCCCCAAATCATATGAAAGGATAAGGAAGAAGGTAACCTTTGCACAAGGGGAATCACACACTACAAAACCACAGGAAACTGTGGTGAAGCCTTCTCAAATTTAGTTTGATGCATCTCCAATAAATGTGGAGATGCAATCCCATTCTCTCTCAATTCCAATTCCATCTATTCCTCTTTCTCCACCTTAACAAATTTCTTCAGAAAATGTTCTGATAGACAATCAGGCATTCTCAAATTCTCCTTCTTTGATTTTCAAGGAGAAGCCAACACTCTCTTCTGAATTTTCTTCCCAGGAAATTCAGAATTCCATCTCAAATGTTATCTCTAATATCACTTATCAAATTCTTACCTCAAATGTTTCTACTCCATCAATTGATGTTCCCTCATCAATTGATATTCAGTCATCGACTGATAAGCCATCGATTGATACTATAGATCAATCGATGGATGTCCCAAACACATCAACTGTTATTTCCTTTACATCAATAGATACTCAATCAATTGATGTTGCACAAACCCTTCTAGGAATGAGTGAGTTGAGTGAGAGGCAGGATTACAGCCTGGCAAAAGGAGAGGATATGAGTGAAGTCATTCTTATTTTTTCCAGGAATGTGAGTGAAATACTTAAGGGCCCCACCTTAGAAGGTGCACAAGGTATGAGTGAGGGAGAGGTGAGATTTCAGGATGAGATCCTGATCCAAAATAGAGAGATGAGTGAGCAAGATAAAAATATTCTTTTATATGCACAGGAGTTGGAAAATGTATTGATGTCAGAGGAGGAAGGAGTGAAGGAGATAGGGGGAGTCCCTAATTATGAAGCTGGTGGGAGTGGAGTCAACAATGATGCTGAAAAATTGAAGGATGTTGCTGTTGAAGATGTAGAGGTTGATGCTGGAGAGTTAGATCCAAGCAACTTCACTCATCCTGACCCAAGATATCAGGATTTATCTACTTCATCTAACAAAAATGCTGAACAAATTCTGGGGATTGAGCACACAGAGCAAAGGACAAGGAATCTCAAGGAGAACATTGCCAATACAACAGATACATGTTACCTAACACCTGAAGAGTTAGAAGATGATTCTGATGAAGAGCCATGGATGAGTACTATTGATGGTTCCTTAGAAGCTGCTGAAACTGAGATTCTTTCTCAATACCGAAGAGCAATGGTAGAAGTAAAAATTGCAGATTCCAATCAAAGGAGAATTGCCAACTGTATGAGGGAGTCATTACAGATTCAAAAGATCACAGTGACAGGAGTAAATAGTCAATTGGAGATCATCAAAGGATCAATCACCTCTAACAAGGATGCATTAGAAAGGAGATTATAAGAGAAACTTCCAATGAACACTCTAGCTGGGATCAAGGACAAATTATTCAAAGAGTCCAAAAATTTCATAACCTCTGAAACTAGAGTGGCCTCTATGGAAAATAAAATGGATGACATCATTAAAGGCCAAGCTTTACATGCCGCCATTCTTCAAAAATTTCTTGACAGGATGCCACCACCTCCTCAAAATGATGATAACAAAAAGGGGGAGAATGATGATAACATAGGTGACAAAGGTGACAAGGACAGTAATGGTGATGTTGGTGATAGTAGTGTAGGTGCAAATGAAGATGTTGCTAAGAGTGGAAGAGATAGAGGTCAATCTTCAAAGTTAGCTAAGTCAACCAAAAATGACTTAAACAAGAAAAAGCAAGAAGCTAAACAATTTGAAGAGAATCTAGAATCTAGAAGAATAGCTAGAGAAAAGGAAACTCAAGCAATGATTGAGAGGGAAAAGAAGAAAATTGAAGATCTAAAGAGGAGCACAGAATTAGTGACAAAGGCTGCTCAATCAGGGAACTTGGAGGAGTTTATTGCACAAACAAAGGCTGTAAATGAAGGTGCAAAAGAAGCTGATATCGAAGCTTATCTCAATGCAGAGAGATTTCTCTAAGAAAAGAAAAAGGGAAAAGCAATAATGATGGAAGAAGAAAAGAAAAATAAGAATGAGACAGTTGTCCAAAAGCTACTTCAAGGAGCCATCTCTACAGGAATCTCAGATGCTGCAAGGAGAGAAAAGGAGATTGAAGAGATTACTAGACAGGTGGAAATGCAATGGCATATGGAAGAGCAACTGGAAGAACAACCACTGAGAAAAAGGAGAAAAATTGCATTGGCTAAGAAAAAGGCAAAGTCAACTCAAGACATAGTGATTCAGGAAAACCCTCAAGTCAATCAAGAAGAAGTCAATGAAGAAGTGACAATTGAGGGGTACAAAATGAAAGGAATTCCAGTGGTAAGTGAAAGAGGGCTAATAGGAGTAAGAACTCACCCTGCAACCTCTAACCAAGAAGAGTCAATGAGGTTGGAGTATGAGAATTGATCAAAAATTACTTACTCAATGAAGGTGATAATGAATCAAAGCTACAATGTCCTGAAAACCATTTTACCTCTTCTCAACAAAAGGTACACACTCAATGTTAAAATTACTCGGGAAATTCAACATCAAATTTCAAAGCTAAGGAGAGCAAAGGATGAAGTTGAACCTGATTCACCTCTTAAGTTATGGAAATCTCAAGTCAAGAAGGTGGTGTTGGAACCAAAATATGCTATGATTTTTTCAGATGTGGAGGGCAACACAAAGTTCTTTGATATTTGCAAATATCACAGATGAAGAAATTCACTACCTAATGAGGCAACTTGGAGAAACTGATGAAGATGAAGCAATATTGAGGAGTTCCTTTATAAGACAGCTAAAAGAAATTGCAGAGAAGAAAAGGAAGAAGAATTGAGTGGAGAATGAAGATAATGAATAATAGAAGACATTGGAGCAGCTTGCAGAAATTACACATCAACTGGTACATCTAACATTTAACTGCTATTTAATTTCCTGATTATATATGAATGTAACTGTTTTAAGGGATTTGTTATAATCAAATAAATTTATGCTTGTTTCTGTCACAAACATAAATAGGGGGAGATTGTTAGAAATCTATGTAAATTTGATGATAACATTAAATCTTAGAATCATGAAATTATACCTTTATTGTAACTGATCAATTGATATGAAAGTTATAAATATCGATTGATCAGGAAACCATTTATCAGTTGACATGTTTATATTAATCAACTTATAATATGGATGGTAGCATAGGTGTATTTAGTCTATCTCAATTGATATGGCTTTAGTCGACTGATAATTTCCTATCGACAGATACTGGAGTCGATTGATGTTGGTTGTCAATTGATGTATTATTTAAACTGTCAAATTGTAATTATTTGAAGACAGGAAAATTATACAAATGAAAGATGATCAATTGATATGGAGGCATCAACGGATAGAAGATCAATTGATGAAAAGTCAAGTCAAAGATTGAAGACCATCAACTGATATGGAGAACCATCGATTGATATATCGATTGATAACATCTATTAATCGATAAGCCAACAGTTATTATCAATCGATGAACATCAAGATCAATCGAAAAAGAATATCAGTTGATGGATACAAGGAAGAATCAATTGATATGCTCAACAACAAATTATCAATTGATAGGGACTGCGACAAGACATAAAGTATACCTATGGAAGACAGTCTATTCGGACTGTGAAGACTCAAAAAGAAACTGTCTTTTCCAAAGCCGCAAAACTTTCTCAAAGTAGGAAAAGGCAAACAAAAAAGATAGATAAAAATCAATCCTAGAATAGATTAAATATTTTTATATTATTTCTAGGAATTGTAAACATACTTGTGTTATATAAACAAGTGTGGTAGCATTGTTAGAAATATACAAGTAAGATAATATCTTTGAATCAACTGTTCCACCCAAGAGCACTTTGCAAGAACAGTTGATTTACTTTCTAACCTTGTAAAAATGCAGCTGAATTTTATTAACTCAGAAAATTTGAGCAAAAATATACACTAATGGAAAAACAAATCCATCAGTAATTTCAAAATATCTTTGTTAAAATTAGTCTTTAGTTTAATTGTTCATATAATTTCTTTCAACACTCTCTTCTACACGATCAATTGTTAAAGTAAATACAAGTTTTAATAATTTGTATTAAACCCCCCTCTTCTACAAATAACATTGATATTGTTCTTCGAATAACAATTGGTATCAGAGCAGGCTTTCAACATACAAAAAGTTTAAAGATCAAGAACAACTCAATATGGGCCAAAAAGATTCAGGTGTGAAAATTCCAGTATTGGAGAAAGATGAATACTTTGCCTGGAAGGTTAAAATGCACCTGCATCTATTTTCTCTTGACCCGTCCTATGTTAACTGCATAGAGAAAGGTCCTCATGTTCCCATGAAGCTGGTCACAGGTGTAAATCCTGACGAAACTCCTGCATTTGACAAACATGTTCCAAAACCCATCACTGAGTTCACAGAAGAGGATGAAAAGGAAGTACTTAAGGACAAAAAGACCATGAACATCTTATTCAATGGTCTAGATAAGGATATGTTTGACAATGTAATAAACAACACTTCATCAAAGGAGGTATGAGATACTCTGCTGTTAGGTCCAAAATCATCATAGAAGGGGGGGTTGAATATGATATGGTAGTTTTTCAAAATAGTTCGTGTTCACTGATACGTTCTTGTTGAGTAATAAATATGACAGTAATGAAACACACAACAACAAGACAATCTTTGGGAATATACTTTGTATTATATATACCCAGGGTGTACACTTCTCACACAGATGTATGAGCTTCTGATGAATCTTATAACAACAATAAATATAGGCTTTAATGGCTCTGAGTATTCTCTCTGTCTCTTTCTCAGCTGTATCTAATTGTTGGTGTTGTGTTATGATTACATCCAAAATGAAAATACATTTTGTTTATATGTAGGCTTTACCATAAAGTGAAATACAATTGAGTGTCAAATTCTTTTCCCCCTGTATGTTGACTTGAGTTGACTTTGAGAAATCCGTGGATATTTTCTAGGTGTCGAATATTGCCTCCATGTACTTGACCATAGAAAATTGCCTATGTGTTGAATTCCTCATGCTGCATTCTTCCCTTAGTCATAGAGCAGATGGGTGTCGAATTCTACTCCCATGTAGAGCTAGGTGTCGAATTTCCTTAACCATGTATGTCCCTTCAACAACCTAGCTGTCGAATATTGATTCCTTGTGTATACCCTAGGTGTCGAATTTTAAGTGCCTCATTTCTATGGGTCAATTTCTTGACACATTGAAAGTATCACTTAAATTCTTTTAGTCATTGCTAGGCTAGCTGTCGAATTTCTTCACCATGTATTTCCTTGGTTTCAAATTTCTTCTCCTTGATAATCTAGGTGTCGATTTCTTTACGTTGTTTAACTAGGTGTCGATTTCTTCACCTCCTACAATGACTTAGAAATACCTTGCTTACTTGGCTTCTGTCAATTCTTCTTTTACAATGAACATGTTGATCAAATTCTTTGTGTTGATACTTAGTGCACTGGTCTGGTTCACAAGTGACTAACCCTGTATTGATCTTCATATTTTCAATCAAACCAATTGACATGAATGTTGTATTCCTTTATTGCTTCTTGTTTTCACTGAAATCTTCTCGCACTGACTACTTGAATCTTCATACCTGCTGAAACACTGAGTGACTTATTCTTTCACTGACGCTTGAACATAGTAATGAACTTCTGTCAGTGATCTTCAATATTTCATCAAATACCCTGAAACATTTAGCTGCTTGATCTTCATTGTAGATTCATGTGATTACATAAATAATATTATTTACCAGTCCTTTACTTTTAGTTGAGTTACAGATCCTCGATTACATTGCATGTTACATTATGCCTTACAATCTCCCCATATTTGATTGATAGAGTTAGACAAACAAATTCTAAAGAAAAGAGGATAACTCAACTAACAATACAAGAAAAAGTAAAGTGCGGAAAGACTGTAAATAACATTAATTGTATTCTGGATTAAATATTACAATTCAGATTTCATTATAGCTAAGTTACAAGAATGATTTTGTTCCTCTAGACTGAACTAATAATTCTATTTGATTCTTCATTCTTGGACCTTTGTTATTCTCCTTCTGACAATGTCGTCAGCCTCCCATTCTAGAAGATTTCTTGGTCTTGGATATTGAAGTGGATTAAAGATGAGTTGTAGCAGTGGCATACTTCTGAATCTTTTTAATTCACTGAATTTAAAGCTTAGTTGCTGAGTCCACCCTTGCACTATAACCCTCTTTGGATTAACATCTACCCGATTTGTAATCATCTGATCTTCAATTAACACTTTGTCCAAATAGGCTTCTTCAACTTCTCGTAGCACGATCTTGTCATCAGGATTTGTGGAGTTCCTTAGCTTTTTCAATATTCTTCCAATCACTTTTGAATTTTCATTTCTGATCCTACTCATTTCAATTTGTCTTTCACTT
Organism: Oenanthe sinensis; assembly: GCA_028671895.1. Taxonomy (NCBI): domain Eukaryota; kingdom Viridiplantae; phylum Streptophyta; class Magnoliopsida; order Apiales; family Apiaceae; genus Oenanthe; species Oenanthe sinensis. Next base: position 25,502,529 of record CM053799.1, on the reverse strand, counting down.
TCATTTTTGTTTGAGTAGATCACTCTAAGTGGATTGGTGATGACCATTGGTTCTTTTGCTTCTATTATTTCAAAACTGGGATCTGTTTCTGGCACTTCTCTTGATAAATCAAACATGTATTCATCACCCGGATCAGCCCTGAATGGTTCTCTAGGTTGAGTTCCTTTAGATGGATCAAATCTTTTTATGTTCTGGATATCTCTTCCCAAAGCTTCTGAGATGTTTAACCTGCAGTAAAATATTCTTTCTGCCGCTTTCCACTTCTCAGGATTTCTAAACCCTTTTCCTCTGAGCAAGCCCTCAACAAACTTCAATTGTCTGAGTGAGTAGAATGGTAATGCTTCATGATCCAGTCTCAGTATCTGAAGAAATCTATCTTTGAAGTACCTGACTTGATACGGATCTTGTTGAATCTCTGGCTCTCATTTCTCCATAAGCTTTTCAATCAATTCTACCATTAATTCATTTTCAGAGGATTCATGGATTCTGATCTTCTGTTTAAGTGCAAACAACTCAGTTAAAGACCTTTTCTTCAGAAATTCACTTGATATGGTCTTTATCCCGTAATTGTTAAAAGACAAGGTTAATCTCCAACCTTCTGATTCCGGTGCCAAAGAAACTACCAAATAAGATATTTCACTTTTCAGCTCAAAGTAGTAGTTGCTTACACTTCTGTTTCTTCTTCTGAAGACTTGAAACAGCCTAAGAACTTCTTCATCATTATTGATCAAGGCACCATTGTCAGGCCTTCTTAAGTTAGCTCTTGTTGTATCCCACTTTCTTCCAGTTTTTGAAGTATAGAGCTTCTTCTTCTTTTTCTGATATGTCACCCAGTTTGATTGCCTAATTTGCTCATCAATTAAATAAAGGTCTTCATATGTCTTGTAATCATCCTCCTTGACTTTCTTGAACTTGTGTTTGTCAATATAGTCAGAGAAGGTTCTGGGATATGCAGCTTCATTAACATATGAATCCATTTCATAGAACGGGTCATCATTTGGAATTTCTCCTTCTTCTAACTCCTCTCCTTAAGCATATGGAAGATCTTTCTCTTTTCCTTGTTCAAAAGAACCATCATCTATTACCTTTTCCTTTCTTTTGACAGATATATCTTTTTCTTGTCCTTGTCCTTCTTTCTCCCCCTTAGTTGTGTTATCCTCAGGAGCTGGGGTTGATTAAAGAGGTAAGGAAGTTGATCTTTGTGCTAACAGCTCTTTGAGTAAACTTTTGATTTCTTTGTTGTCCTGTCGTAGCTTTTCTTGACCTTTCACAATTTTGGACATAGAATGTTTGAAGAGTCCAAATTGTGCTTCGAGATTGATAATTTTTTGAAGTATTGCTGTATTGTGCTGAGTTGGTTCAGAATCTGGGGAATTCCTTGCACCTGGTTCTTCCGAAGAATCATTACCAAGTGGAGAATTACCTGTAGTAGGATTTGGAACTTTTTCATGCCTAAGCACTATCTCATCACAAGGCTCAGTAATTACTTCATCATCGAGTGGAGCCTCATCTCTGAGAGATGGGTTGTCCCTAGAAATTAAATTCTGGGAACCCCTCTTCCTTCTATGGAAGGGTTGCCTCTCCCCCTGACCATGAATGGCAAGGAAACCTCCTTTTTCAGGAACTAGAAGTGTTGGTTCCAGTGTGGTCACCACCTTAGATACTGTAGTGATTAGTAGTTGAGTATCTGTGGTGCCAGCTAAAGCCTGTGAAGGCATGTCCTGCTTAGGCTCAACATGAGTAGGCTCCGCTACTTGTGTAGCTGTTCCTTGAATGGAACCCTCGCTCCCTCTATGGAGGAGTTGCCTCTCACCTATTCCAGAATTGGATGGGAGAACCTCCGATAAAGGAGCTGGAGATGTTCTATCCAGGGGGGTCACCACCTCGCACAATGTAATGCCTGGCAAATAAGAGTTCGTGATGCCCCTCGAAACCTGTGAAGGCCTGTCCAACACAGGATCTACCTGTGAAGGCTCTGCTACTGAAGTAGCTTGTTTAACCGTCAATTCATTTTCATGTCCAAACAAAGAGAAACGGATTTGTGCATTTAATTGCTCCATCCTTTGTGTATTTGAAGGCTCAGGTGAATCGGGGTTTTGGCTAGCAGTTGCCTCTGGTTCAAAACATATTCTCTTTCTTTTGCTAGGAGGCAGAGCTGCTTTAGTGGTTTCAACATCTACCTTATTTGGTGAACTACAAGCACTAACTCCCTCATCCTCACTTAGAGTTTCAACAATAATGACGGAAGGAGTTGGGATAGGTGTTTGTTGTTCTATGACAGGGGTTAGAACTTGTTGGTTTTCAGGCTCATTGTCATGTTCTATTGCCACTGGGGACATTGGTGAGTGTGTGTTCAGAGTTGGCTGCGAGTTGTCCAACATAGCAAGATAATCTTCACTAAGTACTAGTGAAAGATCAAATTCAGGGAGACTACCTATACTAGGACTTACTCTTGGTGTACCAGGGTGATAAGATTCTGCATCGTTTTCAGTCCCTGCTTCATCAGCCATTTCTGTATCACTTGCAACTGGCTCATTTTCCATTTGTACCTCTTCTTCTTCTTCTTCTTCTTCTTCTTCTTCTTCTTCTGCTTCTTCTGCATTTTCAGACTCAGGTTCAGCTTCGGAGTCCTCATCCATTGAATCTTCGAGTTCAGGAACATCTTCTTGTTGTTCACCTGCTACAAGAAGCATAACACTTTCCATATATTCTGTTAGTCGTGCTACATTCCCATTTGGGTAATTACCCCTGTTTACTATCAGTGCAACGACACTACCACAAATTGTAGTACATTGTTTGAACTGACTTGCAGAGAAAGCAAGCATTTCGTCATTAGATAGTAGATCGTTGAACACTAATTGTAGAAATCTAGGATAAAAACATTCAACATTGACTCGGTTGATGTCCCTTTTTGCACTAGATCCCATAGCCTGATGAATGCTTTTCATTAATAGTTTACCGTAATTTATATTGAGATTGTTAGAGATGGCATACCCAATATATTGAGTCATTTTGGGAATAACACTCCATCCACTCTTTTTCTTTTCAAAAACATGGTTAACTATATGAAAGAAAAAATTCCATTCACGAGGAAGATTATGTTTGTAAATTTCTGTTAAGTTCAGTGGTCCTTCATGTGTGATGGAATTGAAGAAATTGGCACGTTCAGCACCATCAGGTAAAGGATCAAAATTTTCAGTGTTAAACTGCAAAATGCGATTTAAGTCCTGATTCGTTACCCGAAAATCTCTAGTTTCTAATGAAAAAGTAAAAGCCAAATTGTCTACATCTGATGTATCGACAACTGAATAATAACATACAAGCAGTGCATCAAGATTTAATTCTGGGCTTGCAGTTAAAGCATGTCGTACATTTGAATGTTCACGTAAAAACCTAATCCAATTGCTATATGGTTCAGCTACAAACTCCGGTTCTATTGTGAGTGCACTATTTGTTTTAAGTATAATAAATTTTCTAACCATTTTTAATTAATTAAAAATGAGCAGATAATTTATTAATTAATTAAGAAAAATATTTTGCAACACCAATTTTAATAATTAAAATATTATTAATTTAATTCGAGTAAAATTAACTCAAATTCAAATCACTTCCAAAAATTATGGAAAAATTATATTAAGTACTAGAAGTGATTTGCTACACTATTTTAATTTTTAATCAATTTTTAATCACCTAAAAATGACTAGATCTGAGTGTATTCGAATGGTTTTTCAAGAAATGGGTTTTTCAAAAATTTTATACCAAATGATGTGATTTTTGATTATGTTATAGATCTTTGAAAGTTACACACAGAATTGGTCTTAGTTTGAAAAATGGGTGAGTAAAAATGATGATACAAGGGAGTGTGTCGAGTTTTTTGTTGAAGAAAATAGTATAGCAATGGTGTGTGTATCGACTGGTATGAACATGTATACAACTGGTACAACATGTAACAACAAAATCGACACCTGGAAGAATTACCATTTTACCCTCTATGCTATAATAAAATTCGACACATAGAAAAACTTAAAACTAATTTTAGTTTTAACTATGTTCTATAGAGCAATAAACAATCGACACTAAGAGTTTACACTATAGCCTTAAAACTCGACACCTAGAAATAAAAATCGATAAGAAAAAAATACTTGTTAAAACCTATGTGTCGATTTTTACTACCCCTATGTTGACCAAGTCAACACAGGCTACTAAAATTCGACACTTAGAAGAAATATTCTAAGTTCAAACCTACTTTTCGAATTTTTAACACTCTGTTTATTAGAACTCGACACAAACAAAATAAAACTAAGGCAAAATTATGTGACGAGTTATTTAACCTTGTAAAGAAAATCGACAAAGACAGACAAATAATTCTAAGTAAACAATGCTATGTGTCGAAATTTCTCCCATGTGTTGACCAAGTCAACACAGACACTAAAATTCTACACTCAGCCTTTGTCGATAAACTAACCCTGTAAACAAAATTCGACAACAACAACAACAACAAAAATTCTAAGTTAGAAACTTATGTGTCGAAAATTTGTTTAAGCAAAAATCGACACACTTAAATAATATTGAGATTACCTAAGTGTCGATTTGTCTACCCTTGTATATTTTGTACTTGAACAAAATATACTCTATTATCAATTGGTAACATTTAAATAAATAACCAAATAAGATCTTATTTAGAATAAATTCTAAATAAAATATTACCAAATTGATAATATCATAATTATTATGAAAAATTATTTAATTAAAATATCATTGACTGATATTAATTAAATAAAATATTTAAATAATTATGCTTCTTATTTTTATTAATAAATTTAAATTATGAAGCAAATATTTCATTTAATTGTTGTTTTCATAACTTAAATAAATTAACAAAAATATAAATAAATAAATACTCAAAATCTATTAAAATAGATATAAGTATTCAAATAATTTTAATTCACACTTAATTAATTACTAAATAAATATATCAAGATATAATCTGGGTAATTAATTAATTGTCAATTAAGTTGCTAGAAGTTTATTTACTGGATGTTCAAGTAAATTCACAAATTCTTTTAATATTGAAAATTAAATATTTGTGAACTCATTTACACCAAACTGCAGATAAGATCTAAACATTTAACATCCAAAGTTCACAAACCAGTTTAGTGAAGGTTACTTCATCCAGTGGTTTAGTGAAAATGTCTGCAATTTGCTGTTCTGTAGGTACAAAGTGTAACTCTACAGTACCACTCATGACATGCTCTCTAATGAAATGATACCTAATATCAATGTGTTTGGTCCTTGAATGTTGAACAGGATTGTTTGTGATGGCTATGGTACTTGTGTTGTCACAGAATATTGGAATTTTGTTCAGCAACAGTCCATAGTCTTGAAGTTGGTTCCTTATCCACTGAATTTATGCACAGCAGCTTCCAGCATCAACATATTCAACTTCAACTGTTGACATTGCGACTGAGTGCTGCTTCTTGCTATACCAGGACACCAATCTTCTACCAATGAATTGACAACTCCCTGATGTACTTTTTCTATCAATCCTACAACCTGCATAATCAGAATCTGTATAGCCAACAAGGTCAAAACCTGTATCTTTAGGGTACCAAATTCCAAGATTTGGACTTCCCTTAAGATACCTAAAAATACGTTTAACAGCTATAAGATGTGATTCCTTAGGATCTGATTGAAACCTAGCACACAAGCAAGTAGCAAACATAATATCTGGTCTACTTGCAGTTAAGTACAGTAATGAGCCGATCATACCTCTGTAGCTTGTGATGTCTACCTTCTTACCAGGCTCATCTTTATCAAGCTTAGTGGCAGTTGCCATTGGGGTTTTGGCTGTTGATGCATCTTCAAGACCATATTTCTTCAAAAGATCTTTGATGTACTTGGTCTGGCAAATGAAGATTCCATCTTTCCTTTGACTTACTTGGAGTCCAAGGAAGTAATTCAGCTCACCCATCATGCTCATTTCATACCTACTCTACATTAGCTTAGCAAATCTACTACACAACTGATCGTTAGTAGAACCAAATATAATGTCATCCACATATACTTGTACTAATATCATGTCATTTTTATTCATTTTGTGAAACAAAGTCTTATCTATGACACCTCTAGTAAAACCATTTTTCAAGTAAAAATACAGATAGAGTGTCATACCATGTCTGAGGTGTTTGCTTTAAGCCATAGAGTGCCTTGAAGAGAAAGTATACAAAATCAGCAAATTATGGATCTTCAAACCCTGGGGGTTGTTCCACATACACTTCTTCTTCAAGCTCACCATTTAGGAATGCACTTTTCACATCCATTTGATATACTTTAAAGTTGGAATGTGCTACAAAAGCCAAGAACATCCTGATAGCTTCAAGCCTTGCTACTGGTGCATATGTTTCATCATAATCTATTCCTTCCTCTTGGGAATAACCTTTAGCAACCAGTCTTGCTTTGTTCCTCGTAACAATGTCATCTTCATCTAGTTTATTTCTGAATACCCATTTTGTGCTAATTACAAACTTGTTCTTTGGCCTAGGTACCAGCTTCTAGACTTTTTGTCTCTCAAATTTATTGAGTTCTTCTTGCATAACAATAACTCAATCTGGATCTTCTAGTGCTTCTTCAACTTACTTTGGTTCTATTTCACAGAGAAAACCAGAGAGTAAACATTCATTTTGCGAAGCACGTCTAGTTTGAACTCTAGCATCTGGATTTCCTAGAATCAACTCAAAGGGGTGAGCTCTACTCCACACCCTATGTTTAGGCAGATTTGCCCTAGATGATTCAGCCTGATTATCATTAAAGTGCTGAGTCCTGCTAGTAGATCCTTCAGTTGCTCCCCCTGAGCTGCTGATTGGTTGAAAATGAGATTCTCTGCCACTACTAGTAATTTCTGTGAATCTTCCACCGTTTCCACTACTAGGGTCAGAATCATCATTGTTGTTATTCTCATTTGGTACTTGATTTTCTATTATAGCTTCAGGTTCTACTTCACCTTCATCTGAGTTCATATTTTCGAACTACAGAGTTTCAGTGTCATCTGTTCTTTACAGACTTGGGAGCTTGAGATCATCGAAAGTTACATTCATGCTTTCAACGACCTTTTTATGTTCAATCACATAAACCCTGTACGCCTTAGATTCCAGAGAGTAGCCAAGAAATATGCCTTCATGAGCCTTGGATTCAAACTTTCCTAGATGTTCATCATCTTTTAAAACAAAGCACTTTTCTCCAAACACATGAAAGTATTTCAGTGTTGGTTTCTTGTTGGCCATCAACTCATATGGAATCTTATCATGTTCTTTATTAATCAGGGTACGATTCTAAGTGTAGCAAGCTGTGTTGACTGCTTCAGCCTAAAAGTAAAGAGGTAACTTTTCTTCATTCAGCATTGTTCTTGCTACTTCAACCAAAGTTCTGTTCTTCCTTTCTACTACTCCATTTTGCTGTGGAGTTCTGGGCGCTGAATATTGTCTTGAAATCCCTTTCTCACCACAGAATTCATTCAGAGTTACATTTCTGAATTCTGTTCCATTGTCAGACCTAATTTTCCTGACAGACAAACCAGCTTCTAACTCTATCTTCTTTATGTGATCTATGATTGTTTGAGGGGCTTCATCCTTCGAGGCTAGAAACAACACCCACGTGTACTTAGAGTAGGAATCTACAATTACCAGTGCATATCTCTTCCTTGACATAGACATGACGTTGACTAGACCAAATAAATCCATATGCAGTAGTTGCAGTGGTTCAGTAATGTCTGATGAGTCTTTGCTTCGGTGAGATGCTTTCTTTGACTTCCCTTTTTCACATGCCTCACATAACCCTTCTTGACAGAATTCCATTTGAGGTAGACCTCTAACCAATTCCCTCTTGACTAAAGAGTTCATTGCCTTGAAGTTCAGGTGTGAAAGTTTCTTGTGCCACAACCAACTATCCTCTATTGAAGCTTTGCTATAAAAACATTGAACTTCGCCTTTACTTGCAGAGAATAAGTCAGCTACAAAGAGATTCCCCTTTCTCACTCCTTAAAGAGCAAGCTTCGCATCTTTCCTGTTTTAGATAGCACATCTTTCTTTCTCAAAAGTTACTTTGTATCCCTTGTCAGTGAACTGACTGATACTCAGAAGGTTGTGCTTTAATCCGTCCATAAGAGAGATATTTTCTATGACAACATTTCTGATTTCCAGATTGCCATATCCCGTTGTGAATCCCTTGCTGTTATCTCCAAAGGTCACTATTGGGCCAGCTTTCTCAATTACATCTGATAACAGGGCTTTATCACCGGTCATGTGCCTTGAACAACCGTTTTCAAGAATCCACATGACACGCTTGTTCTTTGCTATGCCTTGCAACCACAGATTGATTACTTTTTCTTTGGCACCCAAACTTGATTGGGTCCAAGAGGCTTAGATAAGTAAACAGATTTAGCTACAGAAGTTTTCTGGTCCTTGTCTCTCTCATCGACTGCGCCCTTGCCCTTTGGTTTAGCCTTGACAGGGGTGTCTTTAGGGTTAGGGACAAGGGCTTCCTTCCTAGATTTAGGAGGACTAGCAGTCTTTGCCCTAATATGCTTTCTAGTCATGTTCACATCTGTATTCATGCAAGTACTTGATGATGTATTCATTAAGTTAATGTATGCAGACATGATATTGAAAGCACATGGCATGCAACCTACATTACCGCATGGTTAATGAGGAATAGACATGGCAGGCATGGCAGACATACTAGGAGTTTCTGTTTTTACTACTTTTATCTTATTGCATGCATGCGTAAGATGATTAGTAGAATTGCAGTTGTTACAAACTTTCCTAGTAGCACTAGTAGAATAAGCATTAGCATTTTCTTGTTAACACCTACCTTACCATTTCTGTTCGCCTTTTTGTTTTCAGTTTTGTTGCCTAAATCAATTTTAACCTGTTTCTTAGGTTCGTTGATTTTAACAAATTTCTTAGGCAACTGTTTCTTATCTTCTACCTTTTTTTTTTGTCCTCAGCAAGGAGTTCTTCTTTTATTAAGAGCTCTTCTTCATTTAAGGGATCAATGACGAACTTCTTATATAGGGGCTTAGCTATATTCTTTAATACATGTGGAATGTCTTACTTCATAGGACTTTCCTCAGCAATTGATTCTACATGCATTTTTCCTGCCTTTTTATCATAGTCAAATCATATTCCAGTTTTTTGACCTATGACCTGTTTGTCTATAGCCTCCTTTACAAGATTCGCAGACTTCTTATAAGCTTAAAGTTAAAACTCTAACTTAGAAATCTTATTTCTAAGAGCAGTTTCTACTTCCTAGTTGCACTTGTCTCTATTCTGCAAGTATTCTATCTTCTGTTTCAGATCTTCTAAATTTATACATGCAAGCTCTAGTTCTTCGTTTCTAGTTTCTAGCATTTTATTCTTAAGAACTAGTTTAACATTCTCTTCTTCAGATGCTAGCATGCTTGTATGTATGTTTAATATTTCTATACTCAGATCTTCCACAGTTTTCTTATATTCAGAATTAGACATGTCAATGGAGGAAAGAAATGATACCTTCGATGATTGAGGTGTTGCCTCAGAAGAGTCTGCCATTAAAGCAAGATTTCCATAAGTCTCTTCTTCATCGTTGTCTGAATCATCCCAGCTCTTTCCTTCAGCTATATAAGCCCTGCCCTGATGTTTCTTCACCAGTGCATCATATTTCTACTTGAGTTCATCATATGACTCCTTCCTCTCTTTCCCTTACTTTGGCTTCCGGCATTCTGTTGCAAAATGACTGAGTTCATCACAGTTGTAGCATCTGAACTTACTGCGATCTACCATTCCTGTCTTATAACTTCCTTTGCTGTAAGTCCTTAAAGACGATCCACCTCGATTGTTGTTTCTCTAACTGGAACCACTGTAACTAGAGTTACTCTTGAATTTGTACTTTGGGTTCCTCCTGAATCTGAGGTTTTTGAACTTTTCCGCCATATAGGTCATTGTTTTATTTTCCAATTGTTCAAGTTCTTCCACTGAATAGAAGTCATCTTCATCACCTGGTTGAGTATTCTCTGTAAATTCAGCTTCCAATATTTCTTCTTTCTCAACTGCAGGTTTAACTGTGCTGGTCTCTGTGACAGCAAGATCCTTGGCTACAAGAGCTGTCGTCTTCAACAGTGCTGAATTCTTACTGTCCACTGTACCTGAACCATAAATGATCTGTCGCTGCTCTTGCTCCATTTCATATGTCTGGAGCTTTCCGTATAGCATTTCAATGGACATATCATTTATATCACTCCTCTCTCTGATGGCAGAGATTTTGTGCTCCAGGTGTACAGGCAGTATCAACATAAACTTTCTGTTGATCTCCCTACGTAAGTAGGTCTTCCCATGCAGTGACAAGTCATTTAATAATTTGTTGTATCTCTCGAAAACTTGAGTGATACTTTCTCCTTGTAGTGACTTGAACGCTTTAGATTGGGAGGAAAGAATATCTAGCATGTTCTCCTTCACTTCTGATGTACCCTCCATTAACAGATCAATCGTATCCCACATTTGTTTGGCATTGGTGCAATTAATCACTTGATTTAGCATTTTTGTGTCCAGTGTGTTAGGAATATATTCATTTGATGATGTATAAAATACTAGAACAGGATTTAGCATAGTCTGTCTGCAATAAGTCATCGATCGATAACTCATCAATCGATGAGCCATCAACGGATATTTCCTCATCAATGAATATCCTCATCAATTGATATTTCCTCATCAACGGATATCCTCATCAATTGATATTTCCTCATCAAAGGATATATATCAATCGAGGAGTCATCAACAGATATATATCGATCGATAGTCTGAAAAGTTACTGTCATGCATGCAAAGCTACTGTCAAGCAAAGCTATCCGCCAAAGCTACTGTCATGCATGCAAGGTTACTGTCAAGAAAAGATAATGTCATGCATGCAAAGCTACTGTCAAGCAAAGCTATCCGCCAAAGCTACTATCATGCATGCAAGGTTACTGTCAAGAAAAGATACTGTCATGTATACGCGTAAAAGCTACTGTCATGCATACGTGCAAAAGCTACTGTCATGCAAGCTACTATCAAGAATGTTGCTGTCAGACAAGTTACTGTCATAGAAGTTACTGTCATGAAAGTTGCTGTCAGGAACGTTTTGCTATTTGAGTTTATCTTCAGAATTTAGTGAAGCCAAAATTTACAAGGTGATCATAATCTATACAGTTGAAGTTATATTTGGAAAGATGATCACAGGAATGGAAAGTCTTCGAAGATCAAGACAAATGTTTTACAGATATGCTATAAGAAGGAAAGAAAATTTCAGAAGAAAACTGTCAACTAATAATTAGGAATTCTATTCCTATAATTCCGATTGTAATTTTACCTTCTGTTATTAGTTGATAGGTAGCTCTCTATATAAACTCTATGTAACCTAATTGTGAAGAGATCTTGGATGTGTTGGTCTCTGTTGGTGTCGAAGTCGAAAAGAAAAAAGAGCATAGAGATAGAGAGAGTTACTGTGAGAAACACAGAGAAGCTGCTAGGGTTTGTGTACACCCTAGGAGAGTTTTTATTCATATATCAATAAAAACAGTATTCATTGTTATCTTTGTGTTTGATCTTTGTTACTGATTTATATCTCTTAATTCATATTGAGTTGGTTTTAATCAGGCAGAAAAGGAACACAAGTATTCAACCCCCCATTCTACTTGTGCAACTGGGAAAACAATTCGTATCAGAGCCTAAAGTTTAAAATCGATCAAAGATGTCTGGAAACAAAGATGGCAATTCTAAGATTCTTATGCTTAAGAGAAACGAATTCACCCACTGGAAGGTTAAGATGCTGCACCATCTGGAAGCAACAGACCCTGACTATCTTGACAGGATTCATGAAGGACCCTATGTGCCCTTAAAGCTTGTGCCTCAAACCATTGAAGAAGGTAAAGTAACTGAAGAACACTTCATTGAAAAACCAAAGGCTGAATGGACAAAAGAGGACAAGGAAAATGTCCTTAAGGAGGCAAAAGTTAAAAACATTCTCTTTAACAGTTTGGATTCTGTTCTTACAAACTGTGTTATATCATGCACAACTGCTAAGGAGATGTGGACAAAACTTGAAGTGCACTGTCATGGGACTAAAGATGTCAAGAAGAATGCAAGGTCTTTGCTAATTCAAGAGTATGAGTATTTTGAAGCTAAATCTAGAGAATCTATCACTGAGATGTATGATAGGTTTACTAAACTCTTGAATGAGATGGCTATGCTTGGTAAGGTTTATGATACTGAAGATACAAACACCAAGTTTCTGAGAGCACTTCCTGAAGAGTGGGATAATAAGACTACAGCCATAAGGGAAGCTAGAGGTTTGGATGAAATAACTCTAGAAGAATTATATGGCAGACTCAAGACATATGATTTAGAGATGCAACAGAGGAAGAATAAGAAAGCTGTGAAGACAAAATCTGTGGCACTCTTAATGGAGTCTGACAAAGAACAACAGGAACAACCCAAAGAAGCTAGAATCAAGGATTCAAAGAAAAAGGGTAAAGCTGTTGAGGAGTCAGAGTCTACTGACCCAGACTCTGATTCTGATGAAGAGATTGATCTAAGTCAAATGATGGCTATGTTTGCTAAGAATTTCAAAAGAATGAAATTTAACAAAAGAACTGGTAAATTTAGCAAGAGGCCATCATTCAAGAAGGAAGATGAGAAAGTTGAGAAGAGCAAGAGCACCATAATCAAACTTGACAAAGCAAAGGTTAAGTGTTTCAACTGTGGAATATTGGGGCACTTTGCTAGTGAATGCAGAAAGCTAAAAAGTCAAGGAAAAGGGAAAGCACTTCTATCAACAGGAAAGGATTGGGCAGATTCAAGCTCAGAGGATGAAATTGATGATGAAAATCTAGCTTTGATGGCATCCTCCTCAAGAAAATCTCAATCTCCCAAAGGATCCTGATCTCCTAAAACTCAGGTATCAATCTTTACTCCTGAATCTTTACTTAATTTAGACTCTGATGGTATAGAAACTGTGGAAAGTGAGGTTAGTAATATAATGACAAACTGTAGGTCTCTCACTGATGAAAGTGAAAGGTTAAGAAAGGAAAATTTAGCCTTGACAAACAGGAATATCCATTTAGAGTCTGAGTTAATATTAATGGAACAATATAAAAAGGATTCTGAGAAATATAGTCATAACTACACTGAGATCTTGAAAGCCTATGACTATGTTAAGAAAGAACTAGAGGAAGAAAGACTTAAGTTTAAAGTCTGGACAAACTCTGGTAGAAAAGTTCAGGAAATTCTCAATAATCAAAATGTATGTCAAACTGCTGGTCTAGGCTATGACAAGAGTCAAGGCAACAGACCTACTGTTGAGAATGAGAACAATATAGAAGCTAGCCAAGTCAATAAGACTAAAGACAAAAGTACCTTTGTTCCTGTTAGGTTTGTGACTCCCAAAGAAAAGAGTGAAACCACAAACTCATCCGTCAATAGTACCCCTGTTGTTTTACAAGAAGACAGATGAAACAGGAGAAAATAAGTCTAAGAAAAACATTAACATTGGGTACATGTCTAAGTCTAAGCTAAAGGAAAGGCTAGAGAACTTGTCAAAGTCTACAAACACTAGGAGAAATAGGAATGTTAAGGAAGGCATTAACAAGGCTAATAATTATCAAAAGGATCCTAATGCTCCTAGAAAGAAGTGTTATAGATGTGGCAACCACAACCATTTAGCTCTAAACTGTAAAACAAAAATTGAGAAGAAATCAGAGTCTAGTTCTTCCCAGACTCTGAAAAGTCACTACATTCCACAGAAGCCTTGTTATCACTGTGGTAGCATATTTCACTCTATTTAAATGTGTAGGGACTATCATGATTTATATTACAATTTTTATGAGCTAAAGTCTTCTATTGATAAGAGTTGGTATGACACTGTTAAGACTCCACCAGAGTCTAAGGCAACAAAAGAAGCAGGTAAATTCAAAGAAAAAGTTGTTAAACCTGTTTCACCTAAAGTTAGTAAGAAAGGACCCAAAACTGTTTGGGTCCCCAAAACATCTAACTAATTGTCTTATGTATGCAGGGAACCAGGGTAAAGAAAGCAACCCTAATCCTGGGCAGTGGATTCTCAGGACACATGACTGGAAAGAAATCCCTGCTTACAGACTTTGTGGAGATGGCTGGCCCAGAAGTATCCTTTAGAGATGGCAACAAAGGACAAACACTGGGATATGGCAAAATTGTACTTGGGAATGTCATCATTGAAGAAGTAGCTCTAGTTGATGGCTTGAAACACAATTTAATAAGCATAAGTCAACTTGGAGATAAAGGTTACCATACTGGCTTTGACAAAAAGGAGTGCCTTGTGACTCACAAAGAAACAGGCATTTTGGTTTTCAAAGGAAACAGACATGGTAACATTTATGAAGCCATCTTGGAGGATTGCATACACAGTAAAGTCACATGTCTCTATAGCAAGGCCTCAACAGAAGAAAGCTGGAAATGGCACAAGAAACTGTCTCACATCAACTTCAAAACACTCAACAAGTTGGTTAAACAGAATCTTGTGAGAGGATTACCACAGGTTGATTTTGTGCAAGATGGACTTTGTGAAGCAAGTCAACTTGGAAAGCAAAGGAAATCATCCTTCAAGAGCAAAACAATTAACACCATTTCTGAACCCTTTTATTTATTGCATCTTGATTTATTTGGTCCAGTAAATGTGATGTCAATTAACAAAAAGAAATATGCTCTTATTATTGTAGATGATTTTACAAGATTCACATGGGTCTTCTTTCTACATTCAAAGGATGAAGCTCCACAACACATAATGGACCATATCACTTTTCTGGAAACAAAATCAAAGAAAACAGTTAGAGTTCTAAGAAGTGACAATGGAACTGAATTCAAGAATTCAATCATGGAGGTTTACTGTGCATCAAAGGGAATTACTCAACAATTTTCTGCACCAGGAACTCCTCAACAAAATGGAGTTGTGGAGAGAAAGAATAGAACACTCATAGAAGCTGCCAGATCAATGTTGGCAGAGTCCAAGCTACCAGTATATTTTTGGGCTGAGGCAGTCAACACAACATGTTTCACTCAAAACTGCACTCTAATAAATATGCATGAAAAGACTCCCTATGAGATGGTAAAGGACAAGAAGCCAAGTGTGAAACACTTTCACATATTTGGATGCAAGTGCTTTGTACTGAAAGTACATCCTGAAAATTTAAGCAAATTTGAAGCCAAGGCTGATGAATCAATTTTTCTTGGATATGCATCAAACACAAAGGCATTCAGTGTTTAATCTCAGAACCAGAATGGTTATGGAATCTATTCATGTTGCATTTGATGATAAAAAGTTTACAGGATTGCAGGATGAGTCAGAGTCTACTACACTGGAATTTGAAAATCTAAAAAGTTCTGAGATAGCTGAAGATGATGAGGATGAAGACCCTCAAATAACTCTTGAAACAATACAGGAACCTGCACACTCTGAGGGGGAGCCAGAAAATTCAGCTCCAAATAATTCAGAGTCAAACATTTCAGGGTCTACCTAGACAGAGTCTAGACAGACAGAATCAAGTTCTTCAGAGTCTAACTCATCAGGGTCTAGATCAGGCAACTCTGAATCCCTGTCAGAGTCAAGCAATTTAGGGGGAGCCTCTTCATTTGAATTTCACTCAAATACAGAAGATGCCAATGATTTAGGGGGAGCTTCAGGTTCAAGAACCAATCTTCCACAAGCTAGAAAATGGACAAGGGATCACACTCCTGATTTAATAATTGATGACCCTGAGAGTGGTGTACAAACTAGAAAAGCCACTCAAAATGAATGTCTTTATAGCTGTTTTCTCTCAAAGAATGAACCTAAGAAAATTGAGGAAGACTTGCAAGACCCTGATTGGATTATTGCAATGCAAGAAGAATTGAATGAATTTGAGAGAAACAAAGTGTGGGAACTTGTACCAAGACCTAAAGATAGATCAGTTGTTGGTGCAAAATGGGTGTTTAGAAACAAACTTGATGAGAATGGCACTGTAGTAAGAAACAAAGCAAGACTAGTTGCAAAAGGATACTCTCAGGAAGAAGGAATTGACTATGATGAAACTTTTGCACCAGTAGCAAGATTGGAAGCTATCAGAATGTTTCTTGCCTTTGCAGCTCATTCAAAATTCAAGGTGTATCAAATGGATGTCAAAAGTGCCTTCTTAAATGAAGAATTGGAAGAAGAAGTCTATGTGGAGCAACCACCAGGATTTGTTGATCCAAAGTTTCCTGATCATGTTTACAGATTAGACAAGGCACTATATGGATTGAAGCAAGCACCAAGAGCATGATATGAAACTCTTTCAAAATTTCTTCTTGAAAATGGATTCATAAGAGGTACCATTGACAAAACTCTCTTTATTAGAAAATATAAAGGTGATATTTTGCTTGTCCAAATTTATGTTGATGATATTATATTTGGTTCTACTAATGACAAACTCTGTGAAAAGTTTAGTAAATTAATGCAGTCAAAATATGAAATGAGCATGATGGGAGAATTGAACTTCTTTTTGGGTCTTCAAGTCAAGCAGAATGAGGATGGAATTTTCATCAATCAAACAAAGTATGTGAAAGAACTATTGAAGAAGTTTGATATGCAAGACTCTGCAACTGCTAAAACTCCCATGTCAACAGCCACTAAGCTAGACTCTGACCCAAAGGGTAAAAAAGTTAACAACACTAGCTATAGAGGTATGATTGGCTTATTATTATATTTAACTGCTAGTAGACCAGATATAATATTTGCAACCTGTCTATGTGCTAGATTTCAAGCAGACCCTAGAGAATCACATTTAATTGCTGTAAAAAGAATTTTTAGATATCTCAAGGGGGCTCAAAATCTTGGACTTTTGTATCCTAGAGAGTCAGGATTTTCACTAATTGGTTATTCAGACTCTGACTATGCAGGATGCAAAGTAGATAGAAAAAGCACAACAGGACAATGTCAATTTCTTGGCAACAGGTTAATTTCTTGGTTTAGCAAGAAACAACAGACTATATCAACCTCAAAAGCTGAGGCTGAATACATTGCAGCTGGAAGTTGCTGTGCTCAAATTCTGTGGATGAGAAATCAATTACTTGACTATGGACTAACATTCTCAAATATTCCTATGTATTGTGATAATACTAGTGCTATTAAAATTGCAGAGAATCCAGTCCAACATTCCATAACAAAGCACATTGATGTCAGGTATCACTTTATTAGAGAACATGTTGAAAATGGTACTGTGACACTTCACTATGTTCCAACTGACAAACAGATTGCAGACATTTTGACAAAACCACTTGATGAGTCTACCTTTCTGAGACTGGTAGGTGAACTAGGTATGTTAAACATGTAAGTAATCAGTGATTACAAGAAGCAAGGTATGTAATTTAATTATAGTTCCTGATGTGTCAAACTATAATTTGTTAATGCAAAATTCTTGAAGTACCTTATCTTGACAGAGTCTAACTTCTAAACTCTGATGAGTTTCTAAACTCTGATGAGTCTCTAAACTCTGATGAGTCTGCAAACTCTGATAATTGCTGTGTGTAGGCATACAAACAACAAAGAAGAATATTCTCTGATATTAAGAGAATTGATGACAAGAAGAAGAGTCTACCTGCCATGACATATCCTCAGGTAATGAAGGTAAAACTCTCCACCTACAAACCTTCTATCTACAATGCTTCATTCTTTCAGGTGAAATGGTGCAGGAACAAGTATTGGAGAATCCCCCCTGCACCTGCCCAAGTAGCCAAATCCCCTTCCACTAAACAATCTAAGAAATCACTATCTAGAAAAGCAACCTCTCGTGTCTCTCAAAAGGCATCAGTTGCAAAAAGAAGGAGATTGGTACAAAATAGGCTTGTAGATGAGCAAAGTGAAGAGGAGCTCAACCCTTTAGAGAGACAGGTTATTGAAGGACTTTCTTTGTAAAAGGAAAGTCATGATGCATCTGAATCTAACTTTCAAGCCATAGTTGTAGACTCTCAAAAGTCTACAGACTTTGAAAAACCTAGGGAAGCACCTCAGGAACCTCAATTTGAGTCTCTTGATAAATCTTTTGCTAAACAATACAAGAGGTTGAGGAAGGCTTATTCTGCACACAGACACAAGCCTATTACAATTACTAATCTTGTTTTGCAGGAAACAACAGCTCTCAAAGCTCCTGCAGAGCCAGACTCTGAAAACAAGAAAACACCTGAACCAAAGTCTAATGTTGAGTCAGAGTCTAGCCTGCCTTCAGACTCTGATCATGACACATTTTGGGAAGACATGCCATTGGAAACAACCTCAAGTCTAATTGATGAAATCTTTACTCCAAGTAATGAGGAAGCCCTAAGCAAGAAAATGGAGATGAAACTTCAAATGTCTACATAAGCTGTGGTCAGAAATCTCTACAGATACCTCTTCAACTCTTCATTACAAGTTAAAGCAGCTGGGCTCATAGAAGGCAGAACAAATGAAGTTCTCAAAGCACTTGGTGTGCCAGACTCTGAACAACAAATTTCAAAGAAGCCTAACAGGCTTAAGGTCCACATGAGGAGGAAATCAGAGTCTGTTGCTGAGTTGGATACTGAGATTGAGCAACCAGTTTTTGACTATGAAGCAATTTGGGATACAGGAATTACCTACAGGACAGCTACTGATTTGATTTCTACTATTCAGCCTCTTCCAGGGAAGGTGGTTGATTTTCTTGTTCACAATGTAGGAAAGGTGGCCAACAAATACATCTATCCAACCTATGAAGGTAGATTGGATCAACTCAAGGACTTATATTATCAGAAGATTGCAAGGAAATTGCAGGATTCCTTCAACATGACTTATGCCCAGGCCATCAATGCCATCCATGCAAGGACCTTCCTAAATTAACACTTGGATGCATTAACCATGGTAGAACCACAGGAGGTAGCAGGTGATGCAAGGAAGTTGGAGGATGGGACTAGTGCATCAGTGGTGACTAGTGAGAAAGATGCTCAGTCTGCCTCATCCACACAAGAACCACCTAGTCAGAGGTAGGGTGATAGTGAGGCAGGGGAGTATGCTGTTAGGCCCTCCTTGACAACTCAACAAAATGCTGATGAGAACCCCAGTGATATGGGAGGACAGACTCTGATAGATGCTCATGAAGACATCTCACAATCTATTCTTTCAGAGTCTATTCACCTTGAGGGGGAGTCTCAAGCAACAATAGTCCAAGATGGTGACACTCAGACTCTGGCTTCTAATGAAGTCAAACTGAAGCAGTCAGAGTCCAGAGTAGACCCTGAGCCTGGAATACTAGAGCCAATAGACTCTGAAAAGAAAGAAGATGCTAGTATGGGTTCAGAATCTGTTGCTGCTCACCTCTTGATGGAAACCCCTAGCCTTCAGATTTTTGAAGGGGTTCCCCTCCATCAAGATGGTTCAGGTATTGAAGCAATTTATTCTTCTCTTCACCCCTCTTCTGTAGGACTTTTGAGTGCACCCTCCATATTGAGAGAAAAAAAAATTAAAAAAAAATAATTGAGAGGCTGGCACTGGTCCAGGCAAAAGGAGAGGTAGATAAGGCTGTAGAGAGCCTGAGTGAAAATGAGAGAGTGGGTGCCCGACCCCACTGTGAGAATGAGAGATTAGGGTATCCTGAACCTAGCTTTACTTATTGGGATCAAGAATTTCCACAGAGTTTGTCCAATGAGTTGGAGCAGGGGATGGATGACAAATTCATTTCTATATGACAGAATTCCTTTCCTTCAATTGTCCAAAGATGTAGCTTTTCCACAGATTCTTTTGGCTGTCACAGGTGGTGATGATGTCAAAAAGGGGGAGAAGAAAAGGGGAGAAGAAAGATATGCATAAATAGGGGGAGATCAAGAAAAGGGGAGAAGAAATGTGAGTGATTTTTCCAGATAGTCCTTATATGCAAGGAGTTAAAAGGTTGACAAATATGGTGATAAGTACTGTTCTAGATTAATTAATTGTTTCATTCTTTAGTTTTGACATCATCAAATCTTGATTTATGCTTCATTGTTTATAAAGCATAAATAGGGGGAGATTGTTAGGAATATATTCATTTGATGATGTACAAAATACTAGAACTGGATTTAGCATAGTCTGTCTGCAATAAGTCATCGATCGATAACTCATCAATCGATGAGCCATCAACGGATATTTCCTCATCAACGGATATCCTCATCAATTGATATTTCCTCATCAACGGATATCCTCATCAATTGATATTTCCTCATCAACGGATATATATCAATCGAGGAGTCATCAATAGATATATATCAATCGATAGTCTGAAAAGTTATTGTCATGCATGCAAAGCTATTGTCAAGCAAAGCTATCCGCCAAAGCTACTTTCATGCATGCAAGGTTACTGTCAAGAAAAGATACTGTCATGCATGCAAAGCTACTGTCAAGCAAAGCTATCCGCCAAAGCTACTGTCATGCATGCAAGGTTACTGTCAAGAAAAGATATTGTCATGCATACGCGTAAAAACTACTGTCATGCATACGCGCAAAAGCTACTGTCATGCAAGCTACTATCAAGAATGTTACTGTCAGACAAGTTACTGTCATAGAAGTTACTGTCATGAAAGTTGCTGTCAGGAACGTTTTGCTATTTGAGTTTATCTTCAGAATTTAGTGAAGCCAAAATTTACAAGGTGATCATAATCTATACAGTTGAAGTTATATTTGGAAAGATGATCACAGAAATGGAAAGTCTTCGAAGATCAAGACAAATGTTTTACAGATATGCTATAAGATGGAAAGAAAATATCAGAAGGAAACTGTCAACTAATAATTAGGAATTCTATTCCTATAATTCCGATTATAATTTTACCTTCTGTTATTAGTTGATAGGTAGCTCTCTATATAAACTCTATGTAACCTAATTGTAAAGAGGTCTTGGATGTGTTGGTCTCTGTCGGTGTCGAAGTCGAAAAGAAAAAAGAGCATAGAGATAGAGAGAGTTGTTGTGAGAAACACAGAGAAGCTGCTAGGGTTTGTGTACACCCTAGGAGAGTTTTTATTCATATATCAATAAAAACAGTATTCATTGTTATCTTTGTGTTTGATCTTTGTTACTGATTTATATCTGTTAATTCATATTGAATTGGTTTTAATCAGGCAGAAAAGGAACACAAGTATTCAACCCCCCCTTCTACTTGTGCAACTGGGAAAACACAGTGAATCCATGAGGATACATTGAATATGGTTGTTGTTGGGTCCCGGAGATCGTAGAGGGGGGGGGGTGAATACGATTCCCAAATTAAATATGACTATTAATTATTTTTGGGACAACATAAAAATTACTTTGATTCAAACCCGGGTACTGTTCATCATCTTCTTCAACCTCAATAACACCATTAAAATAACCAAGATAATGAACGGTAAATCATCCAAAACACACAACACAACAAGATCCAAGAATATAACTTTATATTCATTGAAGTGGGGTAGATGCTACAAACAAGTTCAAGAACATAAGCTCAAGAACACAACAAAGAAGTGATTTTTGTCTCCTCTAAAACTATTACATTTTGTAGATCTAGGAGACAAAAATCAGCCCTATCTTCTAAACAAGATTTAACAAGTGTTTACAAAAGAAAGATAGAGGAGACTAAAGAAAATCACGGCTCCAAAATATATTCAAGATCTAGTTCGGCCATGGGGAGAGAATAATTTTTCTCTCTCTCCCCTTTTCTTCTCCTGCACCCACCACTAAAGATGGAGACTTGAGTTTTTTTCTTTTTATATTGAAAAAGGTGTTACTTTTTGTTTTTCCACCTTTTACTCTTGTCCACTCAAATCTTATCTTTAAAGTCATGTGCCAAGCATGCCTTTGGAAATATTTAATGTAAAAGTAATATTTAAATAAATATATATAATATAAATAAAGAGTGTCTTTATTTATAAAATATATAAATAATTAAATAAATACTTTATTTAATTAAATTAAATATTTCCATTCCACTCTTCAATTTGTGTAGACTTCCTTATCCAAATACTCGGCCCCGTATACGTGACTCCACCACGTCCAAGTATTTGGCCTTCTAATCTGTGAAGCTTTAGTAAGATCCAATCAGGTTGTGCCGTCTGTCCCTTATTCATTAGGCTGACATTTCTCCAACACTGATTTACCACCTTTGTTGATCCTCCACGTGACTCAAGAAAACCAACAACTTTAGAATGATTAAAACCATATTAACCGACGAGAACTTGCCTCCAATGTCCTGACACTTGATGCAACGGTCTGGTTCATAAGTGACTAGTCTTGATAGGGGCTCTTGATTCTGAACATGATTCCACATTCTTCTTTGCAAACCTGTTAGGCCCCGGAAGTATCGTAGAAGTGGGGTTGAATACGATACTCACTAAATCAAAAATTCTTTCGAATCTTTTGCGAATAAATAATTTAGAGTTCGGTTAGTGGGCTCGTGTTCTTGAGGTGAATAGTGTTTACGGAGTTGCTTACTAATTTTCTGTGTTTAGGATTAATCATTTCGGTTGTAGAAAATCAGTAGGAAAATAAACAACACAAGATTCGGGGAATATATCATTTGATAAATATAAACCCTGAGGTTGCTACACCCGGTCAACAAATCCAGTCCGAAGAACAAGTTCTTCGCTTCTTAACAAAAACATATAACTCTCAATTTCCTATACAAGTATTTCTAGATTAGTACAAAGGAAACTAAGACCGTAGAGAGTGATATATAGTGACCCTGAACATTTTCCGTTAAGGTACCGGCCACTAATACATCTCCGGTGAGGAGGTATATATTTTTCTGGGTGTTCCTCCTCTCCGGCTTCGTCTTCTCTCTCTCTGGTTATTTTTGTTGTGTTGCTGAAGACTTGCTCCAAATGAATGGCTCTGCTTCATTTATGTGTAGACTTTTTCAACTAAGATACGTGGCCCATTTTGTGCCAGGTAAACTAGTTGCAGCTCACTTCTGTTTTTGCTTAAGTATCGGAACAATTTACTGAGTAATTATTTAAGTATCGATGAGTCTGTAGAATAACCATCGGACACTTAAATACAATTCCTGAAGTAAAATAAATTACTTCATACTTAGTAACCATCGGAAAGTGGCTAGTTGGCTTTTGTTTCTTTTCCGATAGTTAGTAACTATCGGCATATAAGACAAAATAAGCCCTTTGAATATTCACCAATTCTTTTCCTTTTCACCCGATGGTTGTTAACCATCTGTGAATAAGACAAAATAACTTGTTAACCATCGGTGAATGAGACGAAACAGCTTGACCAAGTTGACTTCTGGATACAGCTTCTGTAGTCTCTTTACTTAGCCAATTTCGAACCTGATAAGCCCTTAATATATTTTCTTCCACTGCAACCAAGTCTAATAAATATTTCCTTGATTATTCGAACTTGATTTATTCTGAGCTTCATCATATACCACTTCACTTGTTACCCATTTCAGTAAATAGTCAATTCTTCTCATTCATAGATGCAATTCTCAATCTCTTTTGTGCTGACGTTTGGTGCAACTGATCTGGTTCACAAACGACTAACACGATCTTGATCTTCACATCTTCTTTACAATACAATTGACTTTGTTCCTTGTTGATTAGAAGTGCTTCGATTGTAAGTACATTGGAATCCTCTGGCACTTATGCTGAACCATAAACATATCTGAAACCCTGAACATCTTCGAACTTTATCCTTCACTGAAGTCTGAACATATGAATGAACTTCCTCCAGCAATCTATAATAGACTCCAAGATTCCATCTAATATTTTGATTCTTTGTATTTGCCGTATATTCTATCTTATCGATTCCTGTACTTGAGCTCTGCAATTCATTGCTTGACTAACTTGCAGATTTGGATCACTAGAATCTTTCTGGTACTCTGACAACTGCTTCACTGTTTCCACATCCTTGAATACTTCAACCTTTATTCTTCACTGAGGCATGAACATATTAATGAACTTCTTCCAGTGAGCTAATGCTTCAAGTCTGTAGATTTCTTCTTTATCCTTTGTCTTTACCAAGTCTTCATGTCTTCCTGATTCCGGTGATAACTTCATATTATTTACACGTCCTGTTCTTGTGTTGAGTTATAACCCTATGTTACATATAGGTCTATACATACAGCCTTTCAATCTCCCCCTATTTGTTTGGTAGAGATTAACAAGCAAATCCCTAGAGGATAACTCAACTAACTACAAGAAAATATTAATGCTCTAGACTTGTAAATAATACTACTTGGGTTCTGGATCATATAATACATTTTCAGATTTTTATAAAGTAAAGAGAAATAGAAAATGAGTGTTCCTTTAGCACTGAATGCATCTTCAATAGATATCATCTTCATTCCTCTATGTTTGAGCTTTTCTCTGCTTCAAAATCCTTCATTGCTTGACCTATAAAGAACTTATCATAAACTGAGCTTCATAAGAATCAAAATTCCTGGGAACATCTTCAATAAAATATAGAACATTGCTCAAATAATGTTCTCCCCCTGAGAATGTGATTCTTCTTCTTTTTCTTCTTCTCCCTTTAGATAATCAATGGAAGTGTCAATTCTTTTCTGTTCTTCCCACTTGGATTAGGAATCCTCTTCTGACAACTCCTTTCAAGTATAGAATACAGCTTCTTGATTCTCCCATATTTCTGTTGTTTCCTCTCAGGATCAGAAGATAAGATTTTCTTTTTCTCGTCTCAAATCTCTCCCTATGGATATTAACTTCTCCCAAGGATGCGAACCCCTTTTCCCCTTAAGGATCCAGGAACTTCCCTTAATGATCCAGGATACGAACCCCTTTAGGATATTAACTTTTCCAAAGTACGAAGATAAGACTTTATTAACTTCTCCTTTTCTCCCTTTAAATTCTCCCCCTTAGTTGAGGAATCCTCCAATGGCCCACTTTTGAATGGTTTGTCTTCCAAAGAAGGTTCTCGTCTGTCGTTGATCGGGAAAAATATAGTAACTTTTCTTCCAGAAGTAGCACGTAGCAAGGGTAAGTATTTGGCTTATGGTTTCCTCACTTCTACTACGTTCTGTTGGTGTTTACACTTTAGTATCGAGCATTTTAAGTGTTTCACTCTTTCTCTCCCTATCTCTCACTCAAGTGTATCTCTCCCTCACTTTCACTTAAGTGTTTCTCTCTCTCACTTTCACTCTGCATTCCAAATATAGCCTTCTGTACCTGCAAGTGAAATCCGTCAATTCATATATTCCCAACACCTGATTCATCATAATGAACTGAATCACTATCAAGTGGAGAATTGCCTCGTTGAGGTGTTCTTGATCTATCATGCATAAGCACTGTCTCAGCACCAGACTCAATAGCTATTGCTAAATCACTGTCTAGTGGAGCCTCACCTCTTTGAGATGGGTTATCCCAAGATTTTAAAATCTGTTAGGGAATCCTGCCTTGTTCTATCAAGGGGTTGCCTCACACCTTCTCCGTAAACGGGAGGTGGACATTCCTTTTCAGGATCTGGAAATGTTCCTTCCAGGAGGGGCGACGTAGTAGACAATGTAATGAATGGCAATTTAGAGTCTACGTTTCCCTCGTAACCCTGTGACGGGTAATTTGTTAACATGCCTATACCTCTCACTGTGCACGTCTTGCAATGTGTTCCTACAATTTATCTGTTTAGGCTTACCATCAGCGTGAGCGCTAGTGGTGTGCTTGACTCCTTACAAGATGCTCTGGCTGACGAGCGAATTTCAATGGACTCACCCTTTTGAGAGAATGATTCCAGAGACAGTTTTATTGCCTTTTCAGCTCTGCATCCTTTTGAGAAAATGCAGATGAGTTTACAGTTACCTCAGTTAGTATACTACTTTTCTTCTCTGGAGGTAGAGCTGTGGGTGCACTTCCGACTTCATCCTTATTTGCTGCATCAAGTGCAGTTTCTCCCTTATCAACCTCTAAGTAACATTTGTTCCTTTTATCTCCAGGGATTAATATATGGAAGTGGATGAATGAGTGTTTGGTATTAAGGCCTGGGTAAGAGATTGATGGGTTTTCAACCTCTTGGCCAGCTTCTGTAGCCACTAGGGGCTAAACGGATAAAATCAATTAAATAAGATAAAAAGATAATCACTTTAACATTCCAAAATATATTTTTCATCTCAAGGAGAAAGAAAAATATATGAAGGAATGGTAATGGATTGCATTAAAGCACTTTTAATAAAAGAGTTTTGTCGGTTCTAAAGATTTATCATTTAAAAGCGTGAAACCAATAGAAATTTTCTTTAAGATACTTATCCCATAATAAAATGCGGGAATGTGTATTAGAGAAAAAGTCTATCCCTTATGAATTTCTTATAAGGCAGACTTCCCATAATAAAACGCGGGAATTTATACCAAAGAAGAAATTCAACTCTTTTACCAAATTCTATCTCAATAAAATGACTCTTTTCCTTTAAAACCTAAGCACTGTATGTTTTGAAAATAGTTTTGCAAAACATCTTTATCAGATAGAGGACTATGATTTTCCGACTCATAATACAATTATGATTTACATCATTTTCGTCCACCTGATAGTATCCCCGACTTAAAATAAAAACATGACAATTGGGGTGAATGAATGCTTAACAATACAGTACAAGGCCTTCAAAGTAACAATCACTGTTTTGGTACTATGAATCAATGTGAAACATACATTGAAACAAGTATTTAAAAACAAATCATTTTACAAGTGATTGGTACCTCGAAGTTAAAAACAATTTCTCTAAATAAAATAGCAGTCACAAAGTTTCTGCCACTTCAAAAAGAAAAATTAAGAGAGAAAACGGTTTTGAGAATATAGCATTTAAAACCAGCTTTGGAGAGAGGATAAAATATTTTGAGATTTAAAGAAAGATTATCCTCAAGAAAAGTTTGATTCACACCCTAAAATTTAGAAATCAAAGTAGGGCTGTAAATCAAATGATTTTCAAAAGAGAAGTTTTGAAAAAGAATTTTGAAGTTTTCTTATCTAAAACCGATAGAAAGTGAATGTATCTTTGAATAATACATTTTGAAAAAGAAATAGAGAAAAATTTCTTTTTAAATACATCCAGGAATCAGTCTAAGAAAGAAAACTAAATATACTAATACTAACGGCTTTTTCAAAAACCAATATTTACTTAGAATAAAAACTAAGCAAATCCATTAGTATCAATATATCACAATTATTTTATAATAAAATATTATTCAATTATCACAAAGTAATAAAGGATAATAATTATACTACAAATAATTATGCTTCGAATTTATTTTAATTTACTTAAATCATGGAACAGATATTTCACTAAATTGTTTTATATCATCATGATTTAAATCAACCAAAATAAATTAAATACTTATGTTATACTAAGCAATTGCCATTCACATGCATATATATATTAACTAAACATGGCAATCATTCAATAGAACAATAAGCATTAAGACATATTTTTATTATTAGTGATTTCAGATAAACAACTTGTTTTATCACTAATATTAAAAATATCACAATTAATTGCACACTGATACCAATTATTCGATATTTATCAATAATATCAAGATGCAAGAAATTGTGCTTCTTATATCTTATCAAATCAAAATTATGAAACTGATAATCATTGAATTGCTTCAATCCATAATTTTAATAGGATAAAATAA
Organism: Oenanthe sinensis; assembly: GCA_028671895.1. Classification (NCBI taxonomy): domain Eukaryota; kingdom Viridiplantae; phylum Streptophyta; class Magnoliopsida; order Apiales; family Apiaceae; genus Oenanthe; species Oenanthe sinensis. Next base: position 25,474,887 of record CM053799.1, on the reverse strand, counting down.
TTTCGCTAAATACTAAAATATTCATAAGATTGAATATTAGCATCTAACTTCCTACACTATATCTAATAATTGTCACTCTAGCATATTATAATTATACTCATAACAATTATCATTGATATATGTAAGCTCGAGAAAATAGTTGAAAAGAAATTCACAAGTTCTTTAAATATTGACATTTAATACTCATGATTCTTATAACAATCCCTCGCAAATAAACTCAAATTTTAGAAATATTTTCTAAGTATATAAAACATTGAGAATTTTATACATATAACTTAGAAAATACTTCGTCTTCCAATATTAATGAGTTTTGAAATATGCATTATTTATTTAGAACAGAAATTCTAAATAATGTCACTAATATCAAAAGTATCACAATTATTTGTAATAAAATATTTAAAAATATCAGAGCAAAATATCAGAGCAATTAAGCAAGATATCATTGACTAATACTCATCAAATATTTAACACACAAATAATTATGCTTCTAACTTATACTAAATAATTTAACTACCACTTATGCATATTATAATGTAAGCATGATAATTAAACTAGTAGCAATAAGCATGAGGTACTGAATTTAAAATAAATTCACAAGTCCTTTAAATATGAACAATTTAATACTTGTGAACTCATTTGAGAATTCCTTGCAGATGGGATTTCCAACAAATATGCACATAAATAATATCCCAAGTTTACTAACCAACTTAGATAAAATACATTCATCAAGTTGTTTAACAAATATCTGCAATTTATTCTACTAAGGACAATCTCGAAAGAAATGATACCTGGTGTCCATGAGCTTGTTCCATAAGTGGTGTGGAGAGATCAACAGAGTTGCTGGAAATAATGACAGCTTCTAGGAATGACTTCCCTGTCTTTCTTACAACCTGCATTATCTATATCTATATAGCCAATTAGGTTAAACCTAGTATCTTTAGGGTCCCAGATTCCAAGAATTGGTGATCCCCTAAGATATCTAACAATTCATAACTTAGCTATAAGATAAGATTCTCTAGTATCCACTTGGAAACTTGCACATAGGCATATCGAGAATAAAATATATGGTCTTTATGCATTTGAATAAGTAATGAGTTGATTACCTCTATAGCTTGTCACTTCAGTTCATATACCTGATTTGCCCTGATCAAGCTTAGTGGTCTGTTGGCAAGAAGTCTTGGCAGGTCTAGAATCTTCTAAATTGCGCATCTTCAAAAGATCTTTGACTTACTTTAATTGCCATCATTCTTTTGAATTAATTGTAATCCAAAAAGAATTGCAACTCTTCCAACATGCTCATCTTGAACTTACTCTGCATTTACTTAGCAAAATATCTCTTGCACAAGTTTTCGTTAGTAGACCCACATATAATATACTCAAGGTATACTAGCACATATATATGACATTATGTGTGCCTTGCATTCTAGAGAGATATATATGTATAACAGCTCTAATATAAAATCATTTTTAAGTAATTAACAGTTAGAGTGTCATACCATGTCCTTGACGATTTGCTTGAATCCCTACCTCCGTCATAGAGAGCTTGTGAAGAGAATGATATACAAATTCTAATGATCTGCAACTTCAAAGTCCAGGAAATGTTGTACATCAGCTTCAACTTTTAACTCACCATTCAGGAGTGCACTTGTTCACATTCATCTGATAGATATTCATGCTTGAATGCTCAACTTGTGCTAGGAATATACTATTGTTAGGTCCTTAATGTTAGGCCCTAAAAGAATCAAGTCTCGTCTCTGGTGCTAGCTGTTAGATCTTGAAAGTCCCGAAGATTCTATTTCCATCATCGTCGATACCTTCTACTTGATATTAACTTGTAGCAACCAGTTTGGCTTTGTCCCTCATAACAATGCCAATTATTCTCTAGTTTCTGTGAACCCTTACTGTACCAATTTCAGCTTCGACTTTAGTGGTCTGGGTTCCAGCTTCAGTAGATTCTGCCTTCGAACTGATTGAGATCATCTTGCATTTGCAATCACCCAATCTGGATCAATCAGTGCATCTTCACTATTCTTTGGGATACCAATTATTGATTGTTGGGTCCCGAAAAATATATGTTCATTTTGATTAGCACTTCTAGCCTTTACTCAAAATCTGGTTTACTAAGAACTAGACTCCAGGATTTACTTTAACTTCAAACCTTTTGTCTCGGCAGATATGTTCTTGATGTATTCCTTTGATATTCATTGTGTTGAGTACGACTAGTAGATCCTTCTTTTATTTTGCTCCCCCTAAGTTGCTGTTAGGATGTATTGAGGATCCTTCACCTTTTTCAGTGGATTCTGTTAAAGTCCACGAGTTGTGTAGTTTCACTACCATTTCCACTAATAGGATCTGAATCAACATCATTATCATTGTTTCCTTCTGCAACCTCAGTTTCATCATCAGTATCTGAGTTTGACTCTGACAAGATGTCATACTTCAAAGATTCAGAATAGTCATTCATTTGAATGCTTGGGAGCTTGGTGTAGTAGGTAGAAACATTCAGTCTTTCAATCACCTTCTAGTTTTTAAATACAAATGCCTTGAAAGCTTTCGACTAAATCTTTTCACGATCTTTGTTGAATACAGTAGCATGCTGTGTTAATTGTTTCAGCTTCATAAACCCCTTAAAGTGCAGACTTCACTTAGAACTTCATTCGCGAAACTCAGTTCCATTATCTGACTTCAAAGTTCTCACAGCTTACTTTACTTCCAACTGATCTTTCTGATGTGATCAATCACCATCTGTGATGCTTCAATATATGTTGAATGCACGAACATCACCAAATTATAACTAGGGTCATCAATCACCACTAAGCATATTTCTTCCATGACTTGATTTGCTTCAGTGTGATGCTTCCATGAGTTCCCTAAATGTGACATACTTCAAAATGTCCTTCTGAATATAATTCCATTAGAAGCAGTCCTCTCACTAATTTCATCTTTATCGTAGAATCCATTGTCTTGATCAACAAGTGTGAGAGCTTCTTTTTCCATAACTAACTCTTTACTGATGAAGTTTTACTGAAAAGTTCACTTCACCTTTGCATTTGAATTCCATGTCAGCTACAAACAACTTTCCTCACTCTCAGTTGAGTGAGCTTCCAACCTTCTTGTTTGAGATCAAACACTTTTCCTTTTCAATGCTTTTCTAGAAAACCCTTGACAAAGAATTCCCTAGTGCCCTGTAGATAGTGCTTAATTCCTTCAACAAGAAAGATGCTTCCATTGATGACAGTTCTTAAATTATGATAGCCATATCCCTTGTACATCCTTTGCTGTCATCTCCAAAGGTTACCATCGGGGAGGCCTCCTCAACCAACTGTGATGTCAGAGCTTTAATCTATGTCTTTTGTTACATACTCTGCAATCACAAATGATTAAGCTTCTTGGTACTCAATTTTAATTGAGTCCAGATGGGTTAGAGATATTATCAAAGATAATAACAGCTTCAATATGCATAAAAGCACATGGATAGAAGAACTAACAAATTAATTACTAATTCTGTCTAGTCCATTTCTGTCGTTGTCTAACATTTTTAACTATCTCTAATTACCTAAGTCAGTTTTAGATTAAACCTTGAATCTACAAAACTTACTGACTACTTAGATAATTCTACCATCTTTTATTATTATATTCTAATCCCTAACAAGCAATACATGATCTAATATGACATTTAAGTCCAACTATGTGAGTGCAAGCAAATCATGTAAAAATAAGTACATAAACAATTTAAGAATATGCAGAATATTTGAATAAAACATTATAAGCAATATCAAATTCCACATATACTTATCAAGTCATTTATCACAATAAGAACAAATATAAAATATCTGATCTATGACCTGTTTGTCTATTAGCAATTTTCACAACATTAGCAGAGGTATTAAATCACAGAAGATTTAAATCAAGTTCCAACAAATGTTTAGGGATACACCTAACCGTCTAGAACACCCTATCTAATTCTAGATATTCATTTTACTGCATAGAAAATCAAGTATGAAATGTATTCACTAAACTCATATAACTAAGCATGAAATCTTATTCTTAGCAATCAATTAAGCATTTAAGTTCTAAGATGCTAACATGCTGACACGAGTCTAATACATTTCAAAACATAATAATCATACAATTATGAATTAGATAAAGATATAAGTGTACCTGTGAAGTGCTTAGTGATTTATCTCTAGTGTTGGTCATTGATGCCAGATATCCATTTGGTTCATCACTGTCACTGATAGAATCATCCTTGCATTTAACTTCATCAACAAATGCTTTCCCTTGCTGCATCCTCACTAATGTTTGAAATTCCTGCTTCAACCCAACATAGTGTCTGTCATCTTTTGCTTGTACAGGCTTCTTCAAACTATGTAGCAAAACCTCGATCTTGTCTTCTATAATCAACCATCCCTGTCTTGCAACCGCCTCTTGAACTGATCTTGAAAATCTCCTTTATGGAATCTATAGGTAATGACCTTAGATTAAGAATTTGGATTCCGTCTGAATCTGATGTCACTGAACTTCCTGTTGCCCTGCAGGCTTGACTTGCAGTCCAGTTCTCAAGATATTCCAAAGTGTCAAATTCACTTATAACACCTTGACCACTACCTCGAGCTACAACATCTTCAATTCAGCTTCTAGGATCATTTCATTTCTGTTCAGAGGTTCTCAACCTTGACTTCAATCAAATTTGGTTCCTGGGTCACAAATACAGTGGATATGCTAACAACCTGCTTTACCAAATATTATCTTCTTTAGCTCTTGTTCTAGTTCATAGGCTTTCAGCACATACAGGTCTTCTACAGACAATGTGGTTGTATCCTAAAATCCCTGTTGGCTATATCCCTACGTTCCAGATGATCTGCAGTGTTAGCACGAACGTCCTGTAATCTCCCTGTAGAATAATCTTTAAGGCTTGTACTGAGATTCCAGGTTGTCCAGTCTGTTCTCCTTCACTACTTCAAACCCCTTAGATTTTTCATCCAAAAATTCAACTCAAACCAAATAAAAACTGTACCCAAATAATCTTTTCTTTTGCAGCTTCCAAAATATTAGTGGGATCCTATGGAGTAAACCTCTGAGGAAATTAATACCACTATTTCTTCAACCTGTTCCAGAATAAGCTTCATTGGATAATCTTCAGTCAATTCTTGTTGTCTTCAATACCCAGAAAAATCTTCACCTACTAACCCCTGAGCACCCTCGAATTAATATTTAAGAAAAATTTAGATTTACAGAATTTTTAATTTTCTTAGAAAATAAATTAATCAAAAATAAAAATATTCAACAAATTAATTTTCAAGAATTTCGAATTTTCTTAAAAATTAAAATATCGTAAATTAATATTTAAGAAAAATTTTAGTTTTCAAGAATTTTAAATTTTTTGAAAAAATAAATAAATCTAAAATAAAAATTAAAGTGTGTTGTAACAATCGGGGACGTGGCCAACTGCATAACAATCGGTGACCAAGTCTACTCAATCAACCCAACTTGACTAGCATGCATTCGACACCTTTAATTTAATATTTAAGAAAAAATTAAATTTCCAAAAATTTTAATTTTCTTAAAAAATAAATTAATCAAAAATAAATATTTACAGAAAAATTTAATTTTCAAGAATTTTAAATTTTCTTAAAAATTAAATAAATCGTAAATTAATATTTAAGAAAAATTTAAAGTTAAGAATTTTAAAATTTTTAAAACATAATAAATCAAAAATAAAAAATATCAGAGCGGCTCCGATAGTTAGTAACTATCGGGGACGTGCCGATAGTTAATAACTATCGGACAGATTTCTTTTCCTTTTCTCGCGCGTGCATGACCAAGTACTTTTCAAGTTGCGTAAAAAATCAGCTGAGATATGAATTCACTGACTTCTTATTTGGTCGACAATTGGCCACCAAAATTGCTGCTGTCGAGTACTGCTATTAAAAAATGGACCAACATTTGTTTAATAAATTTAAACTTTAAACTTTATTAAATTTATAAAATAAACTAATTAAAATTTATAATATAAACTAATAAAAGTTTATAAAATATATTTTATAAAAGTTTATAAAATAAATTTAATATTAAGTTTATAAAATAAACTAATTAAAATTTATAATATAAACTAATAAAAGTTTATAAAACAAATTTTATAAAAGTTTATAAAATAAATTTAATAATAAGTTTATAAAACAAACTAATTAAAATTTATAATATAAACTAATAAAAGTTTATAAAACACATTTTATAAAAGTTTATAAAATAAACTTATTAAAAGTTTATAATTAAACTTATTTAACAATGCCTCTAAACATTTTAGTCCAAACAGCTTCCTCCTAGCGAGCTTCACTGAGCTAATGGATCTTGATTTGTATATCAATCAGTTTGCTCTGATACCAATTGTTAGGCCCCGGAAGTATCGTAGAAGGGGGGTTGAATACGATACTCACTAAATCAAAAATTCTTTCGAATCTTTTGCGGATAAATAATTTAGAGTTCGGTTAGTGGGCTCGTGTTCTTAAGGTGAATAGTGTTTACGGAGCTGCTTACTAATTTTCTGTGTTTAGGATTAATCATTTCGGTTGTAGAAAATCAGTAGGAAAATAAACAACACAAGATTCGGGGAATATATCATTTGATAAATATAAACCCTGAGGTTGCTACACCCGGTCAATAAATCCGGTCCGAAGAACAAGTTCTTCGCTTCTTAACAAAAACATATAACTCTCAATTTCCTATACAAGTATTTCTAGATTAGTACAAAGGAAACTAAGACCGTAGAGAGTGATATATAGTGACCCTGAACATTTTCCGTTAAGGTACCGGCCACTAATACATCTCCGGTGAGGAGGTATATATTTTTCTGGGTGTTCCTCCTCTCCGGCTTCGTCTTCTCTCTCTCTGGTTATTTTTGTTGTGTTGCTGAAGACTTGCTCCAAATGAATGGCTCTGCTTCATTTATGTGTAGACTTTTTCAACTAAGATACGTGGCCCATTTTGTGCCAAGTAAACTAGTTGCAGCTCACTTCTGTTTTTGCTTAAGTATCGGAACAATTTACTGAGTAATTATTTAAGTATCGATGAGTCTGTAGAATAACCATCGGACACTTAAATACAATTCCTGAAGTAAAATAAATTACTTCATACTTAGTAACCATCGGAAAGTGGCTAGTTGGCTTTTGTTTCTTTTCCGATAGTTAGTAACTATCGGCATATAAGACAAAATAAGCCCTTTGAATATTCACCAATTCTTTTCCTTTTCACCCGATGGTTGTTAACCATCTGTGAATAAGACAAAATAACTTGTTAACCATCGGTGAATGAGATGAAACAGCTTGACCAAGTTGACTTCTGGATACAGCTTCTGTAGTCTCTTTACTTAGCCAATTTCGAACCTGATAAGCCCTTAATATATTTTCTTCCACTGCAACCAAGTCTAATAAATATTTCCTTGATTATTCGAACTTGATTTATTCTGAGCTTCATCATATACCACTTCACTTGTTACCCATTTCAGTAAATAGTCAATTCTTCTCATTCATATATGCAATTCTCAATCTCTTTTGTGCTGACGTTTGGTGCAACTGGTCTGGTTCACAAACGACTAACACGATCTTGATCTTCACATCTTCTTTACAATACAATTGACTTTGTTCCTTGTTGATTAGAAGTGCTTCGATTGTAAGTACATTGGAATCCTCTGGCACTTATGCTGAACCATAAACATATCTGAAACCCTGAACATCTTCGAACTTTATCCTTCACTGAAGTCTGAACATATGAATGAACTTCCTCCAGCAATCTATAATAGACTCCAAGATTTCATCTAATATTTTGATTCTTTGTATTTGCCGTATATTCTATCTTATCGATTCCTGTACTTGAGCTCTGCAATTCATTGCTTGACTAACTTGCAGATTTGGATCACTAGAATCTTTCTGGTACTCTGACAACTGCTTCACTGTTTCCACATCCTTGAATACTTCAACCTTTATTCTTCACTGAGGCATGAACATATTAATGAACTTCTTCCAGTGAGCTAATGCTTCAAGTCTGTAGATTTCTTCTTTATCCTTTGTCTTTACCAAGTCTTCATGTCTTCTTGATTCCGGTGATAACTTCATATTATTTACACGTCCTGTTCTTGTGTTGAGTTATAACCCTATGTTACATATAGGTCTATACATACAGCCTTTCAAAACCTTACTTGTAGCTTCGATTGTAATGCACTAAAATCTTCATAGACTAAGACAATCTTTTGTAGCTTCCACATCCTTGAATAGATGTCAATATCTTTTATTCTCCACTGAGGCATGAACATGTTAATGAACTTCTTCCAGTGAGCTTCAAGTCTGTAGATGATCCTTTGATACTTTGTCTTAACTGAACTCTGTGATCCAAGATTTCTGTGCACCTGCATATTATTACATGTCCTGTTCTATTGTTGAGTTATCATCAACCATTACATAGAGATTACATTTAGCATTTCTAGTACACATGAAAGTGCAGTGAGTTACTTCCCTTCACTCCTATCTCCCCTTTCAATCTCCCCCTATTTGGTTGATATGGAATAGCAATCAAATACTATTTCCATTTACAATTTCCCCCAAAAGCAATTAAATAAAATTAGCTACTAGAGGATAACTCAACTAATATACAAGAAACAATTAAAGTACTGGACATGAAAATAATATACAAAAGGTTCTGGAAAGATATAATCAGTTAAATCCAGATTTCCTGAGTTGTTGAAAATGAATAAAGAATTTCTGAATTTCATTTTCCTTTAGCTTCCTCCACTTCAATGTTCTTCAAAGATGGGGTTCTTTCAATAAAGAAACAAATCATTAGTAAAGACTTCTGACCAATCATTCTTGTTCATCTTGCAATTCGAACTAGAACATACAGCTCTCTATGTTCCCCATAAGAGGTCAACTCATTCTCCCCTTAAGGTTGTTCTCTCTTGGAATGAAAGTCACTTCCTCTTTTTCTTCAGGATGTTCTATTTCCAGGAAACAGATTTTTCTTTCTTCCCTGCACTATTCCACTGACTTCATCTATCACTGAAACAAGAAATAGAACACACTTGGACACTTCTCAGATGCCCCTTGAAAATCTCCTTCACATTCTTTTTTACCCAGAAAACTTCTACTTAGCAAAAACTCCCCCTGAGTTGATACTTTTCAAACAAATAGAGCAAAATCCCTTAGATATCTTTTCAGAATAAGATATAGCACTGCAAACCAAGATGTTAAGATTCTCCATAACTTCTCCCCTTAGTACGACAAGTAACTTCTTCCCAATTGACAAAAAGTAACTTCTCCACTTCAGACGAAAAATCAGTTAAATCTACAACACCTTTAGGGATTAGGCTCCAACCAATTACTAAGAAACTCCCCCTTAGTAATTTCGCCATTGCATCACTAAGGTTTCAATTTTATCTAATTCTCCCCCTTAGTTCATGCAAGCTCCAATCCACCCTTGTCTTTAGATATCCTCTAAGTAACCTCCACAAGATAGGATTGAAAGATCTCGTTTCTTGTAGATCTCGTTTCTTGTATCACCAAATTCTCCCCCTTAGTTGAGAATATCCTTTAAAACAATAAAAGTATCATCTACATCCAATCGAATAAGAAACTCTCCTCCAACTGAACATAAAATCCTCCTTAGGCCTAAAAATTAATGTTTCCCCCTTTGAGATTGAGAACAACATGAATTAATAGACCCAAAGGTAATAGTTTGGACATTCCCACTAAGCTTCAACTAGACTCTTCTTCAGCTTGTCTTCCAGAAAAGAATCTTTTCAACATTCCAGAGCTGGAAAATTCAGTAACAGGATTCAAGCATAGTAGCAAGGTTAGTGTTTGGTATATGGTTTCCTCACTTCTACTACGTTCTGTTGGTGTTTACACTTTCAAGCGTAAGTGTTCCACTCATTTCTCTCCCTATTTCTCTCACTCAAGTGTATCACTCCCTCACTTCACTCAAGTGTTTCTCTCCCTTACCTGCACTCATTCCATTTATAGCAATTTGTACCTGCAAGTAAATCCATGCTAGTCTCACCAAGATATTATGGATCGTTGACTGTAGCATATCGTCGATCACTAAAGATCTAGGTTCTGAGATGGAATCTCAGACAGGGTTTCAGTTAGGCCGTCACCCAACTCACCATGAGCAAATCCATGCACACGTGGCTCATCGTCGGGGAATAACCCTTCTGAAATTAGAATTTCCTCCATTCCAGGAGTGACTGAAATCCCAACACCCTGATCCTCAAAAGACTCATCAAATTGGTAAACCAACTGAATCATAGTCTACGAGTTGTTGCTCAGCTACTTTCAGCATCAACAATCTCCCCATATACAAATCCATGCACTAGATCGTTGAATGTGGTATGCGTACTAGAAGCTATCTAAGCATCAACCGACTCCCCATATGCAAATCCTGTTAGTAATTGTGCTCTAGAGACAATACTTTTTATATTTTAAGGAAAATATTTATTATTAAGGATTATGTTTTATTGATTATTATTTATTTATTATGTTTTATTTACTGCGTAATAAATTGAAAGCATAATAAATGTCTTTGGAATTTTGATACGTATTATATATCTTTAAGTATGTGACTTAAAAATGAGATTATATGAATAGTATCTTATTCCTAAAATTCCCTAGTCGAGTATTATTATTTAAGGACAATAATAATGCACAAAGACTAGTATGTTTCTTGACAGATGACCACATCTCATTGGTCATAGGTATGTGGATACTAAAGTCAAGAACATAAGTGCATGTATCAATGCATGGCACTGGAATGACCCGCCGTGAGATTCTACATGTTAAGTAAGTGTCATAAGTAATTCTCACTGTGATAATGGTGTAATGATCCTTAGACCTGAAATCATTATATTTCTATACGAGAATTAATATACTTTGATTACATTAAAAGTTACCTTTGACCGGGTGATGATAAAAGTGGACATTGGGTATATTATGAATCGTATGAGAAATATGAATGATCTAGATGGGATTTAATCCTCCTAATTTTAGGAGTGATATTATTGGCCTTTTGTTTGAGTGAGACTATGAAATGCACGGCCGTGCTCAAATGTTGATTTGATTTTAATAGTCTACTCATCGATCAAGAAAATAAAAATTAAATTATGAAGAGGATGACACGAGACATGCCTTGAGTTTAATCTATAATATCAAGATTAAAGGGATTATATTACATGGAACATTATTCACGAAAGGCTTAATCGAATCACTGATTTATTATTATTACTTGGGTAGCAATGATGTATTACTAGATGCCGCTCATTGTTTACAATTTTAATTAGATATTAAAATTGTTGCCAACGTAATAATAACCTACAGGGTCACACACAAAGAACGCTTGAAGGAGAAATAATTTAAATTATGAATTTAAATTAAATAAGTAATTTATTTTATTTATGATATTAATTAAGTATGACTTAATTAATTATATAAATAGAATAAATGAATTACTTAAACTAATTCCAAAATTAATAATTAATTAATTAAGTAAGACTTAATTAAATAATTTAGAATTTTGGATTAGTATTAATTATAATTGGATTATAATTAGAAAACTTATTCCTCTCTCTATATAATCTCTTTATGGGCTGATTTAAAAAATAGAGATTTTATATAAACCCTAGCCGCTCTGCGAGAGGAGGAAGATAGAGAGAGAAGAAGTTTTCGGGTGCTAGTACACATCAATCTTTCATGAAAAGTGTTCGTGTGGATACCGTAGAGCGTAGATCGCGAGAGCGGGATACGTGGTGATTAAACAAGCTTTGGACCTCCATTAATCTTCCATTAATGAACTGTTAAAGCTTCTAAAGGTATTTATTCTTTATCTCCGAATTAAATCTTTTGTTTTCGCATGGATCCTGCGGAGGGTTTCGCTATTTTGATTTATTTTCACGTTTATTCTGCTGCGTTTGTGTCACGAAACCCTTCAATGGCATCAGAGCTACTTGCGAAACGTTTTAATTCGGTTATGTGCTTAACAGTTTTTGATATATAAGCATGTATGCGATCTATCATGATTTTATATTGATATAATATGTATATGTTTATATATATTATGAATATATGATATTCATATGATGTATAATCATGTGATGATTATGTGTGTTGATGTATGTATATGATACATGTTTGTTCTTATTATGAGAATCGTATTCGATACGAATTCTGAAACGGCTGCCGTTGATTTTCTGAAATCTGTGTCCGTTGTCCGATTTTTGCAAACGATATGTGTTTTTTGACTGGAATCGGGTCACTGAGCAATACTGACATAGTCAGCTCTGCGTCTGTAAGCCATTAGATGTCGTTACAGCCTCCAAAACGGTGATTTATGATTTTCTGAAAATTATTTGATTTTCTAAAATTTTGAGTATATGTATGTATATATTATGAATATATGATATTCATGTAATGTATAATCATATGATGATTGTATGTATCTCTGTATATGTATATATGATATACGCTTTTTTTTGTTATGAGAATTGTATATGATACGATTTCTGAAACACCGTCAGATTTGGAGAAATCTGACTGCTGTATCCGATTTTCGTAAACGATATGTGTTTTCTGACTGGAATCGGGCCAATGAACAAAACTGATAGCTAAGCTATCACCGACGGGTCTGTAAGGCGTTTGACGTCGTTAAGGGCCTCGAAATAGCGATTTATTGTCTTCAGAAATCTGTTTTTAATTTTCTGAAATTTCGAAATTTGTTATATATGATTATATGATATGATTATATAATATGAGATATATTATATGTGTTATATGATAGCATGGTGGATGGTTATGGCCTAAAGACCCATAGGATAGTGGTTTTGATTTATGGTTTTGGTTTCTAAATACGACTTGCATGTCGTTTATTCATTGTAATTTAATTATCTCGAATGTAACTCGAGTTCTTCTTGTAATTTCATTAGAATAGTTTTATTTTTATTATTCAATGTAATTATCAATGAAGACTTGCAAGCAAGGAGGCGATCCAAAAGGGGATGATGGAGCAATGAAGAAAGAAGACATGTAATAGATAGTATTTTTAAAACCACCATAGACTGACCTTGATATTTCCATTAGCTTGGAAATATCATATAGGATGGGGCCATAACCAAACATGTTTAATTTACGCACATTACATATATGTATATGATTGCATGTATTGGTATGTATGCGTATATATAATTGAAATGCATGCTTAATATTGATTAATCATGTATGTATTAGATACGACACACATGCCATGTTTGCTTAAACAAGATAAAATCTGTAACGATTCAAGATTTTAAAATTAACAAACGATCATGAGATTCTTGTGTTTATGAAATATGGATTTTAAAACACGGAATTAAATATGGATTTTTGATATCTATAATTGGGATTTTCTGACAAAAGCGGATATGCGTATTCGTAAGGCTGATGGGTTTTAAGTGTGACCATTGGTATCCTCCATCTACCTGGGAAATGAACAATTTAAGATGTCGATTTGAAATATTTGGTTCAAGGAAAAATTGAGGATCTCTTTATGATGAGATCATGATCGTTATAAATTTTCTAAAACCCCTTAACAAAATATTAAGTTTTACTCGGATGCTTTCCAATGAATGAACACTCATCGAATCCTAGATCGATAAGGGGAAGGACTGTCAGTGGCAGGGGACTCCTATCTATTGTGGTGAGATGCGACGAATATAAACGGTTATATTCGGCCGTTGTATCATTGGGTCTAACTTAACTGAGTCGTCATAATAAGTGAAAATAAATGGTTATATTCAACTATTATGAACTTAGAAGCATAGAGTTTGGTTAAAAGTCTATTAGATAGATAAGATCAATCGTTGTTCACCAAACTATCCAAGAATTATATATGATATAATTGACAACTGTTGTCTACCTAAATAATCATTTTCTAAGGACTTCCAGTGGTTGACTTAGGACATGACGAAATATGGATCTTGGCTCACTAGAAAGAATTATGGGATATACTTTCCAAATTAATAGTAAGGGCTATTAGTTTGATAAAAATAGTGGGAGGTATATGATGATATACCATAATCACTTAAACATAATTAATATTAAATTTGCGATCTAGTTTATTTTATGCACTTTAATATTGTAGATATCAAATGATAAACACAAACAACTTCTCTATGCGATCAGTTCTTGAGAAGGACAAGTTGACGAGAATATATTTCCTTGACTGACATAGGAGGTTGAGGATCGTCCTCGGGCACCACGATATTAGTCAAATCTCTTCCCCTACTCTTAAAGTTGAGAATGTAACATGTGCAAATCATAGTGCTTATTGGAAGCAAATTGATGTTGCGACTGATGTTTCATGTCTCATGCTCGCAAATATATGTGCTGAGCTTGAAAAGCAATACGAGCATATAGATGCTTATGAGACGATTGAGCACAAGATATATTTGAAAGGGCACTATACACGTACAAGTAGGGAGAGTGAGACCCGGTTACACCACATGTTCTAAAGATTATAGGGTATAATGAGTACCTTTGATATTTTGGGTTTCTAGATTGGTCTAGAGACAGTTAGATTTGATCTTACAATCTTTGGACAAATCTTATTTTGTTATGAACAATAAAGTGAATAAGATTGGTAAAACACCCATTGAGTTGCTAAGCATGTTGAGAACTGCTGAAAGCAATATGATAAATGCATGAACTACTACTATATTGATGGTAAACATAGGGAATGCAAAAGAGAAAGGAAAATGGAAAGGCAAGGAGAAGATTTGATCTAGTTCCGTTGTCAAACCAAAGTCCAATCCCTAAAGCAGACTCTAAAGTCTGAATGAGGTGTTGATAAAGAAGACGATTGTCACTTCTGTGGAAAGTTGGGAGACTGGAAATTAAACTGTCATGCTTAAGTGGAAGATCGGAAGATGATGATCAATAAGGGTCAAGCTTAAGGTATCGGGTTGGAATTGGAGTAAAGATAGTTGCTCTGGTTCGAGGAACTCGTTACTTAATTTTTGGCCTATAAGGAAAATTTAGAACTTAATAATTGTTATAGCGTGCTTGCAATTGGCAGAGACATTATTTCAGTTTCTTGTTTGGACAAGAAAGGCTTTTTCATTTTATAACAATAGTTGTTTATTCTATTTTGATGATGAGCCTTATAATGTTGCACATCTAATTAACAATTTATATGTTTTAAAGTGACTCAAATCAAATATTACCTTTGGCACTGTTGTTGAGGCCGTATTAACAAGAAACGCATTTTTAGAATACATAAGGATGCATTCATGGATAAGTTTGATTATGAATCATACAAAAGGATGCGAATCTTGGTTTATATGGTAAAATGACTAAAGCTCCTTTTACCGGACATGGTGAAGGGATCATTGAATGAGTATGACTTATACATAGTGATGTATATGGTCATATGTGTACGATGACAAAAGGTAAATTTTATTAACTTCATAAAATTTACTAATTATTTTAGTAGATACGGATATATGTATCTTTTGAAGAACTAATCCGAATCATTTGAAAAGTTCAAAGACTATAAAGATGAAGTAGAAAATATCAAAGAAAAGTTTTTTTTGATAGGAGAGATCACACCTTGTTGGACATGGTGCGATCAATGTTGAGTCAATGAATCTTCCAATTAGTTTCTGGGGTTGTACCTTGGAAACGGCTCCACATACACTTAACTGTGTTCCTACTAAATTGGTTCAAAAGATTCCTTATGAGATATGGACTGAGCAACGTCATAGCATGTCATTTATAAAAATTTTGGGGATGTGAAGCGTTTGTGAAACGTCTAATCTCTGACAAGCTAGGACCAAAATCAGACAAATATAATTTTGTGGAATACCCAACTAAAACGAGGGGTTATTCTTTCTATAATCCTTCCGAGAATAAAGTGTTTGTTGCTCGAACTGCTGAGAGACAGTGGGAGGATAATAGATCTCAATGAAGTTTGAGACCCACATGATAACGTTGAACCAGTGTAGGAACCTGAGTAGAATGTATAAGAAAAATAATACTGCTCAAGAAACACAGGTGTTCGTAGGTTTAGTAGGATTCGCCATGAGCCCGAGAGATAATATGGATTTCTCTTGACTCAAGATGGTGATGTGATGCTTGTGGATGAAGATGAGCCTCTCACCTACCTAGATACTATAAACACTCCAGATTCTAAGAGATGGCTGGATGCCATTAAATCTGAGATGGAATCCATGTATACTAATCAAGTATGGACTTTGGTTGATCCACCTGAAGGGGTAAAACCTATAGGGTGCAAGTGGGTTTTCAAGAAGAAGACCGACATGGATGCTAATGTACAGACCTATAAGGCACGATTGGTGGCAAAAGGTTTCAAGAAAATTCATGGTATTGACTATGATGAGACCTTTTCGCCAGTTGTTATGGTCATGTCCATCAGGATTTTGCTTGCTATAGCTGCTTACTATGACTATGAAATTTGGCAAATGGATGTCAAAACCGCTTTCTTAAATGAGAGCCTTGAAGAAGATATGGATGTGTACATGACACACCCTAAGGGTTTTGTTGATCTAAAGGATGCTGGAAATGTATGTAAGTTGCGTCGATCCATTTATGGATTAAAGCAAGCCTCGAGGAGATGGAACATTTGTTTTCATGAAACAGTCAAAAAGAGTTTGACTTTATTCAGAATGAAGATGAAACTTGTGTTTACAAGAAGTTTAGTGGGAGCCATGTGGCATTCCTAGTATTATATGTTGATGATATATTACTAATAGGGAATGACATTCCTTCTCTATAGACTGTGAAGACTTGGTTGAGAAATAATTTCTCAATGAAAGACTTAGGCGATGTGACATATATATTAGGGATCGAGATCTATAGAGATAGATCAAGGTGATTGATCGGCCTAATTTAGAGTACATACATTGATAAAGTTTTGCATCAATTTCAAATGCAAAGAGACTAAAATGGATATGTCCCAATGTCTCATGGGATAGTGATCTCAAAATAAAATTTGTCCTAAATCATTGGATGATAGGGATTGCATGAGTAAAATTCCATATGCGTCAGCAATTGGTTTTATAATGTATGCAATGATATGTACTTGTCCTGATGTCTCGTATGCTTTAACCATGATGAGTAGATACCGATCTAATCCAGGTGAAGGTCACTGGACGACAGTCAAGAATATTCTTAAGTACTTAAAGAGGACTAAAGATTCATTCTTGTTATATGGAGGAGATGTGAAGCTAGTTGTAAGAGGTTTCAGTGATACTGGTTTCTAGACAGATAACGATAATTTAATGTTTCTGTCTGGCTTTGTGTTTTATTGAGATGTTGTATGCTGGAAAGGTTCACAGCAAAGACAATTGTTGATTTTACAATAGAACCTGAGTATATTGATGCTTGTGAAGCAGCCAATGAGGCTGTTTGGGCATGTACTTAGGAGATATCACCTAATTAATGAGATTAATGATCAAGGAGATATACATATATGTAAAGTGTATACTAATAATAATATTGCAGACACACTGACTAAGGCATTGTCGCAGCAGAAGCACGAAAGTCACACTAGTTCCATGAGTATTGGATACTTGGGTAATTGGCTCTAGTGCAAGTGGGAGATTGTTAGTAATTGTGCTCTAGAGACAATACTTTTTATATTTTAAGGAAAATATTTATTATTAAGGATTATGTTTTATTGATTATTATTTATTTATTATGTTTTATTTACTGCGTAATAAATTGAAAGCATAATAAATGTCCTTGGAATTTTGATACGTATTATATATCTTTAAGTATGTGACTTAAAAATGAGATTATATGAATAGTATCTTATTCCTAAAATTCCCTAGTCGAGTATTATTATTTAAGGACAATAATAATGCACAAAGACTAGTATGTTTCTTGACAGATGACCACATCTCATTGGTCATAGGTATGTGGATACTAAAGTCAAGAACATAAGTGCATGTATCAATGCATGGCACTGGAATGACCCGCCGTGAGATTCTACATGTTAAGTAAGTGTCATAAGTAATTCTCACTGTGATAATGGTGTAATGATCCTTAGACCTGAAATCATTATATTTCTATACGAGAATTAATATACTTTGATTACATTAAAAGTTACCTTTGACCGGGTGATGATAAAAGTGGACATTGGGTATATTATGAATCGTATGAGAAATATGAATGATCTAGATGGGATTTAATCCTCCTAATTTTAGGAGTGATATTATTGGCCTCTTGTTTGAGTGAGACTATGAAATGCACGGCCGTGCTCAAATGTTGATTTGATTTTAATAGTCTACTCATCGATCAAGAAAATAAAAATTAAATTATGAAGAGGATGACACGAGACATGCCTTGAGTTTAATCTATAATATCAAGATTAAAGGGATTATATTACATGGAACATTATTCACGAAAGGCTTAATCGAATCACCGATTTATTATTATTACTTGGGTAGCAATGATGTATTACTAGATGCCGCTCATTGTTTACAATTTTAATTAGATATTAAAATTGTTGCCAACGTAATAATAACCTACAGGGTCACACACAAAGAACGCTTGAAGGAGAAATAATTTAAATTATGAATTTAAATTAAATAAGTAATTTATTTTATTTATGATATTAATTAAGTATGACTTAATTAATTATATAAATAGAATAAATGAATTACTTAAACTAATTCCAAAATTAATAATTAATTAATTAAGTAAGACTTAATTAAATAATTTAGAATTTTGGATTAGTATTAATTATAATTGGATTATAATTAGAAAACTTATTCCTCTCTCTATATAATCTCTTTATGGGCTGATTTAAAAAATAGAGATTTTATATAAACCCTAGCCGCTCTGCGAGAGGAGGAAGATAGAGAGAGAAGAAGTTTTCGGGTGCTAGTACACATCAATCTTTCATGAAAAGTGTTCGTGTGGATACCGTAGAGCGTAGATCGCGAGAGCGGGATACGTGGTGATTAAACAAGCTTTGGACCTCCATTAATCTTCCATTAATGAACTGTTAAAGCTTCTAAAGGTATTTATTCTTTATCTCCGAATTAAATCTTTTGTTTTCGCATGGATCCTGCGGAGGGTTTCGCTATTTTGATTTATTTTCACGTTTATTCTGCTGCGTTTGTGTCACGAAACCCTTCAAATCCATGCACTGGATCGTTGACGGTGATATGCCTTTAAGTTTTGAGCGATCCATGTATTCCAGAATTTGAATTCCTGGGAGAGTAGACATGTACAACATCTTTCTCAATCACCTATGAAGATGAATTAACTCACTATTTTCAGTCATGGAAAACTGTTAGTGATTGCCTCTCAACATCAACAGATTGCTCTGCGGATGTGAAATCCCGTTAGGGAACTAGGACTGTTCCTCCTAGGAAGGTTGACAAGGATTCTAATATATGGCAAGAAATCCAAGTTTCCCTCAAACGCCTGTGAAGGTGGTTCAACAACTTCATTCACCGTGAATGGTAAACAAAGAAGTTTAAGGGTTTTACCTATACCTCACAATATGCACTTCTTGCAATGTGTCCTCATAATTGTTAGTCCCAAGAGAGCTAGAGAACTGTTAGGTCCTATAACATCCCTTAGAGGCAAAAACTTTAGGTTTACCATCAGCGTGAATGCTTTTGGTGTGCTTGACTCATTACAAGGTGCTCTGGCTGACGAGCGAATTTTCAATGAAATCACCCTGTTGAGAGAGTTCATTCAGAAACGGTTGAATTGCCTTTTCAGCTCTGCATCCTTTTAAGAGAATACAGATGAGCTACAGATACCTCAATTTGTATACTTCTTTTCTTCTCGAGAGGTAGAGTTGTGGGTGCACGTCCGACACATCCTTATTTGCTGCATCAAGTGCAGTTTCTCCCTTAACAACCGCTAATCTATATAAGTTCCTTATATCACCAAGGGTTGAAAGTTTGAATTAGAATGATAGTGTTTGGTACTAAGGCCTTGGTTAGAAATTGATGGATTATTCAACTTCTAGACCTTTCCCTATAGCCACGAAGGCCAAGCCATTACGGCTAAATAGATAGAGTTGATCAGAGCTATATAAAATTTGGTAGAGTATGATTAAACTTATTCTCTATTTCTTCTCAGAAATATAGCATCGGAGCAATGTGTCCTCAAGAAACAATGCACCAGAGCTAAAATGTGGGAATTAATAAAGAATAGATAAAAGAATATTAAGCCAAATTTCATAAACTCATAATTTTGAAAAAAAAGTTTAACAGATTAACAAAAGTGTTCTTTTGAATTTCTCTTAGACAAATATCCAATTGAAATTCAACTCTTTTAACAAAAACATTTTGATTAATAACTCAAATCTATTTCATCTTGCTCACTGTATGTTTTCAGAAATTGTTTTACAATTCATTCTTATCGGATATTATCTCCGACTTAAAACATAAATCATTTAAAAAAATCGAATGAATGCTTTAGTCATACAGTCCAAGGCACTAATCCCAAAGCAAACAACCATTGTTTTAATACTACAGGTCAATGTGAAACAGACATTAACAAGAGTTTTAAAAAACATTTTACCAATAGTTGATACTTCAAGATCAAAACAATTTACTCAAATAAAATATCCTGATACCATGCAACCTAAGTTACAAGTTATCAAGTAACTTTATTTAAACAAATCGTGGAGAGAAAACAGTTTTCATTACAAAACATTTAGAGAGAGAGAGGATATATGATTTTGAAATTGAAAGATAATCCTCAAGAAATGTTCTCTTTCAAAGAAAACTTTTAGTGGCTTTTCATTTTCTGGCAAATGAATGCATGTTTAGATAAAACATTTTTCACAAGAAATAGACAAGAAATTTCTTTATGCATTCAAGTTCTAAAGAATGAAAAGCATATGTTAATACTAATGAATTATCAAAGATATGAATGACAAGACATTCAAAAGTACTAGCATCATTCAATCATTTTGTAATAAAATGCATCTTACTACAAAACAATCAAGCACATAAGATACTTACATTATGCTAGACAATTACCATTTGTCGCTTGAAACAAACACATATTGCAATATATATCATGGTAATTCTAAAGCATAAAACATAAGCATCCGCTAAACACTGAACATACATTGACCGAATGACAGCATTTAACTTCTTACACTACATCTCAACAATTATCACATAAGCATATTGAAAATACTCATGACAATCATAATGTATGTAAGCTCGAGGTACTAGTTGCATCAGAGATCAAATACCTTTAAATATTAATGCTAAAATTTATGATCTTTGACAACCCCTCGCGATGTAGTAAATTACTTTCAATATCAGTGTTTTTGAAATAATCTTTTTGTCACTTAGTGCAGAAATTCTAAGTGACATCACTAATATCAAAAGAATGACAACTAATATTAATGGATTTTGCAAAAGCCATGAATTACATCACTTAAACTACATATTAAGTGGTTCCATTAATATTAGCATTAAACAATTAGAAGTAAATAAAATTACAATTAATTATTATATACAAATACTTATGCTGAAATATTTGATACATATAGCATGAATAACATATGACAACACAAAGTACGAGGTCCTGGATATAAATTGACTATACAAAGAGATGCTACATTGTTAGGTCCCTAGGTCCCGGGTGATCATAGGTAATCTCATACCGATAATATTGGGTCCCGGGTGGTCACAAGCCAAACATTAATCAGTTCCTAGAGATCGTAGACATCTGAATAGCATGAACACTCTCTATAAACTTTACATTTAAATAAATCAATATTAGACTAGAGTGACATACCTTAGTCAATAGAGCTTTTACTGGTGTATGATCGTTGAATGAACAATTACTCCTCTTTGCCCGAGAGATCGAACGTTTACTTCTTTCGAGATCGAACGTTTACTCCATTTGGACAGGAATAACTTTTCAGCTACCAGTTAACATTGTTCCTCGAAACAATACCACGCTCATCCAGATGGAAACTGCATTACCTTCAGCACCCAAATATTTTCTTGTAGATATTGGTCTTGGCAGCAGCTTCACTAAACTCAGCACTCTAGAAACCAGTAGTCTTGACACTAGCAGAGTAGAACCTTCAAAAACTCCGAACTACCCTTCAGCTTCTGTATCAATACCAAGTCTTCATGTGGATTGATTCCTTGTGCTAAGTGTATCTGCCTCTGGTTCAATTGAGTTAGTTCCTTGATTCGAACCCTACTCAATCTTGATTAGTTAGTGCATCTTCAATCTTCATTGAATTCACTCAGAAAAACTAATGAAATACTCTTATACATGCACGGCACTACCAATCACTACTCTACTACCCAGATTCATCAAGAACTGACTCTAGGAAATGTTGTTACACAAAACCCTTTGTCATGACAGATGTGTCCTTAATGTTTCCTTAGATTTTCAGTGGGTAGAGTAGTCTTTTTCAAATATGATTGAGATCATCTTGCATTATTTTTAAATTGACAATTTCCTTTCTAATACGCAATCACTCAATCTGGATCACTCAGTGCTCCTAAGAATCTCAACTCTTACTCAATGAGCACTGCTAGCCTTTGAGCATCAAACACGACTAGTTGATCCAACTTACTGATGCTCCCCCTGTGATGTTGCTTGCAGCTTTTCTTCATCTGGTGTCATCTGATCTTGAGCCCTAAACAGGATGTCAACCTTTAAAAATTCAGAGCTAAAATCAAACGAATGCTAGGGAGCTTGATGATGTTGTTCACTGCATCTAGATCTTCTTAAATCAATCACAGACTCTGTGTAAGCTCTTAACTCCAAATAAGATAGCCTTCCATCACACCATGTGACTTCAGGCATGATTAATCTTACTTGATGTCTTCTCTTTACATTTGCTGATTAGACTTGCTGTGTCAACTGATTCAGCCGTAGTGAATAGGAAACCTTAACTCTATCCATTATCCTTGTAATTCCACTCAAGGTATGGATTTACCTATCAACTCCTCCATTTGGTCATGAAGTCCGGAAACTGAACTTTACTCTAGAATACTCCTTTCAGTGCAGACATAACATAGAACTTCGTTCGTCAACAAATTCCATTACCTGCCCTCAAAGTGTTCTTACAACAATCTGCCTAATCCTTTGAATGTGATTAATCACTGAGATGCTTCATCTATCGAATGCACGAACAAACACCAAAACTAAACAGGGTAGTCTTTGACTTGACTTCCCTTCAACTGACGTACTTCACTAATGTCCTTCTTAAAAGAATTTCATTAGAAGTAGTCCTTTCTCACCAACTTCATCTTTACCGTCGAATCCGTTATCTTGATAAACCAAGTATTAGTTGATAAACCAAGTGTGAGAGCATCACTTGTTGTTGCAGCTAACTCCATTCTGATAAACTTTAACGAATAGTTGACTTCATCATAAGCATTACATTTCGTGTCAGCAATAACCTCACTTCCAGTAGAGTGAGCTTCTATTTCTCTTGACCCCGATCAATATTGTTCTTCCTCGAACTGATATTAGGAAACCCTTCGCAAAGAATTCCCTAAGTCTTTCTTAATATTGTGCTTCAGATCATTCAAGAAAAATAGGTAACCTTGCTTAACCATTTGAATACCAAAGCAAAAGTAGTTACATGCCTCGAACATGAAAATGTCAGAGATATATAACTTGTACATGTTGAAAGATACTCTGCATTCACAAATGATTAAGACACGTGGTCCTCAATTTTGATTGAGTCCAAGGGTTAGAGATATTTTTAAACATAGTTAACAACAAAGCATTCAAGTTCAACATGCTCATTCTTATTTGACTGATCACTCCTCATCTATATCAGCCTCAACAAATAGTCTTGGCTATGAGCTCAGTGATCCCAACCTAACTTAAGGTGGACTAGCAGTCTATAAGAATCATGTCATACATATATGTAGTCATAGAAGAATCAATCACTCAGATTCCTAATTCTTCTAAATCACCTTTGTTGTTCACTTTAACATTATATTATCTCTAATTACCTGAGTCAGTTTAAATTTAAAAAAAATTAATTCATGGTTTATTATACTGACCCCTAGGCAATTCCCAAATTAGAAACAAACTTATCTTAACAAGCACATGATCAGATATAGCATTTAATACAACCATGCGAGTATAAACAGATTATAGACAATGTAAACATCAAGGCACTTAGCATGCAGCAAATACTCTTTCCGGTAAATGTACCCCTACAAATACCTAAGACTCTATATGCTAACATGATCAATTATCGTAAAGCAAGCATTAAATCACACAAGATCTAATCATGAAGTCAAATACTGATAAAGAAGCAACACTAACAAACTAGCATAAGTTATCTAATTTATATAGAAATCAAGGTGAGACATGCATTACATCAAACTTATAATATAATGCAGTTCAGCACTTAATACTCTATAATTAAATCAAACAAGTATAAACTAGTTAGAAAGTATACCTGAGCGATGCTTAGCATTCCATCTCGAGTGATAATCAATTGATCCAAATCAATTTCCATTCTACTAACACTCATGGAAGTATCCTTTCATTTGACCTCAATAACAAATGATGTTCCTGCTTCACCCCAAACTGATACCTGATTGTTCTGCTTAAAGACCCCGACATAGAATGTCTCATGTTCTGCTTGAAAAGATCACTCTTCTTTGTATGTGTAGCAATAACCCCTTGATTATCATATGCCAGTGATAATCAAACCTTGTGTATTTCTGCCACTGATGTCCTTTAACCAAATCTTCAATTGTTGTTTTGGTTCTTTGACCGTTAAACTGAATTCCTTTTCAAAATCCCAAATTCTTCAGATATTGATTCGAAAACCACTGATCGAAGACTCTTCCCTAAATGAACTAATCCCCTTTCATTAACCAAATGATCCACTGAGTAGACCGATGTAGAAATACATCTCCAATGGTAAGATCAGGTCTCAACTCCATTAGAATGTTCTTCAGTCAGTTCGTTTGTCCTCAACGAACGAAGAATCAACTCCTGTTGTTTCGTTTAATAAAACATTTTGTTCAAACAGAAGTATTTAATTTTTTAGGAATTTAAATAATCAAAATAAATTGAAAATGCATTTTTGATAAATAATAATAAATTTCTCAATTTCAAATTATAAATAAAATAAAATTCGAAAAGAAAGTTTTGATATAGAGATAACAAAATTTTCAAGGTATATTAAATAATCCTGAAAAAGAAATTATTTCAAATCAAAATTAATTTCCAAAGAATTTTATAGAATTTATAATCCAAAATAGTTTCAATTATAATTAAAATAAAACAGATTTAAAATATAAGTTTGATATAAAAATAATAAATTTTCAAGTCATCTTAGATATTCTTGAAAATAAATTATTTCAACCAAAATGATTTTCCAAAAAGTTTTATGAGATTTATAATTAAAACTTCCAAGCTTAAATTATAATTAAAATAAAACAACTCGAAAACATAATTTTGAAATAGAAATACTAAATTTTCAAAACATTTAAAATGTTCATGAAAATAAATTATTTCAATCCAAAAACATTTTCCAAAGAGTTTTATAAAATTTGTAATTAAAGTTTTATGAAAAATAAATTATTAAACCTCAAAAATAATTCTCAAAATAATTTTAAGAATATTAAACTCAAAAGAAATTAAATTGGATTTTAAGATTAATTTTAGTTTTCAAATTAATAAAATTCTTAACTAAGAATATTAAAAATATAAAATATTTGACTCCAAAATTTAAAAGAAAATAAAATATTTTCCAAGATGTAAAATAAACTTGAAAAATAAATTATTTAAATTTAAAAATTATTTCCAAAATATTTTAAATAATTAAATTCAAATTTAATTATTAAATTAATTATTAAACTAAAAACAATTTGAGAGAAAAACAATTTTTGTTTTAAATAAAAGTTAAGCTATGTAGCCATATGTCATGTTGAAACAGCCTTCTAAGTAGAAATTCTACATAGGAATGTTCTACATAGATTCCATCTCGAACATCCAAGTCGAACATCCTATCTCGAACATCCAAGTCGAACATCCTATCTCGAACATCCAAGTCGAACATCCTATCTCGAACATCCAAGTCGAACATCCTATCTCGAACATCCAAGTCGAACATCCTATCTCGAACATCCAAGTCGAACATCCTATCTCGAACATCCAAGTCTAACATCCTATCTCGAACATCCAAGTCGAACATCCAAGTCAAACATCCTATCTCGAACATCCAAGTCGAACATCTTATTTCGAACATCCAAGTCGAACATCCTATCTCCAACATCCAAGTCGAACATCCTATCTCGAACATCCAAGTCTGAAAGTCATATTACTAGTCCTATTTGTAATAAGTAGATGACAACTCAACTCAGATAAGAAAGCGAAGTAAATAATAAATATTGAATATAGAGGAAGAACAAAAGAAGCCATGACAAGAGAAGACACAAAGACCACTACAGAAGAAATGAGAATCAACATTGTAGTTAGTCATCCGTGAACCAGACCAGTGCACAGGGTGTCAACAATGTCAGTGAAGATTCGTCATCAAAAAGTTCAAGTGGTTAGACAGAAGACAGAACAAAGGCAGAAAGATTTCGGAGCTAACAAAAAGGTTATACAAGTCGAGATAGTATTTTAATTCTACTAATCAAAATGTTAATTAATTATTTAATTTATCTAATTAAATTAATTCAAGCTGAATTCAATTTAATTTATAAATTATTTAATTAAATTAAGTGGAATTAATTTATTATAAAAGATATGGCTTGGTATGACTTTTAATAAAGTCTAAAAGAATTTATTAAAAGTCATACCGAAATTCTGTTTAAATAAGTCATACCGAATGCAAAACAGAAAAGTCATACCGAGCTTGTTAAATAAGTCATACCGAGAATCTGAAGAAAAAGTCATACCGAGCTGTTTTGTTGAAAAGTCATACCGAAGCTTTTGAAGAAAGAAGTCATACCGAGAGAATGAATTGGCAGTTGAATCAAAGTCATATCGAGGCTTGTATTAATAGTCATACTGATTTTATTTAATTAAAAAGTCATACCGACCTTTTTAATTAATTAAAATAAGTCATACCGAGCTTCTGCCGACCTTTCTTTTTAATAAGTCATACCGAGCTTATTAAAAGAAAGTCATACCGAATTTCTGAAAGTCATACCGAGCTTCAGTAAGTCATACCGACCAGAATATGTCATGCCCAGCGATTTTATAAGTCATACAAGGCTTAATTTTAAGAAAATAAGTCGTAGTCAAAAAGGTCATACCAGCTCAGAATTTCCTCTATAAATATGAGGCATTTGCTTCATAATTCAGTAGTAGAAAAACAGCAAATTCAGCAATTTGTCTGCAACGTCATATTCACAGACTTTCTGTGCTAGTTTGATTTTAATTCCTTAAGTAGAACAATTCATGTCAAATTTGTTCTAGGAATTAAATGTTTATTCTACCAGATGTTGTAACACCCATTCAAGTTTAATATACATATTTAACTTGAATCTTGTTTACTTACTTGCTAATTTCTATATCTTAATTGTTATATAATAAAAATAGAAAGCTAGTAAGTCAGCCTCCCAAACACTACAAAGACCCGAACCCTCAGCTTAAGCAATAATTTAATTCCGCAAATTCTGAAAAGAATTTTAAATTGTTGTCAGTATCGCATTCAACCCCCCTTCTACGATACTTCCGGGACCCAACAATTGGAAGTGAAGAGAGAAGTTGGAGAAACAGAGGATGGATGGTAAGAAGAGAACAAGACTTCATCCCTGCCATCCTAAGGGGGAGTAGTGATGAGTCTGAGAAATGAAGATAATACTAATTGTATAATATGTTCAGTACTAGAGGAACAAACATCTTTCATTTCAGTTTCTCAAGAAATCTGGAAATGCAGAATCTGATCCAGAGAAACCAGCAACTGAGGATCTACCAATGACACCTGATCTCTAGAAGAAGGTGAAGTTGATACTTCTAAAACTGGTAATGATAGGTAAGTCAAGATAGAACTTTGTTAAATGTGTTCAGTCTAAAGGAACATCTATCTTATATTTATCTTTCATAATTGAAATCTGGAAATGTATTATATGATCCAGAAAACAATTTATTATTTACAGTTCTTAAATGTCGTATTTTTTTTCTTAATTGTTAGTTGAGTTATCCTCTAGAAATTTGTGTGTTAAATGTTTAAATTCCGCAAATTCTGAAAAGAATTTTAAATTGTTGTCAGTATCGCATTCAACCCCCCTTCTACGATATTTCCGGGACCCAACAATTGGTATCAGAGCAAGCTGATTGATATACAAATCAAGATCCGTAGTTCAGTGAAGCTCAGGGTACCGAAGCTGTTTTAACTCTGAATGTCTAGAGGCCTTGTTAAATAAATTTAGTTTATAAATTTAAATTTAGATAAATTTATTTTATAAATTTAATTTAAAATAAATTTATTTTGTGAATTTAATTTAAATGAGTTTATTATTTAAACTTGAAAAAGTTTGTTTTATAAACTTAATTTAAATAAGTTTACTTTATAAATTTTAATTTAAATAAATTTATTCTTTAAATTTAAATAGATTTCCTTTTATAATTTAAATTTGTTTAGATAATTATATTTTATAAATTTAAATTTAGATAAATTTATTTTATAAATGTTATTTAAAATAAATTTATTTTGTGAATTTAATTTAAATGAGTTTATTATTTAAACTTGAAAAAGTTTCTTTTATAAACTTAATTTAAATAAGTTTACTTTATAAATTTTAGTTTAAATAAATTTATTCTTTAAATTTAAATAGATTTCCTTTTATAATTTAAATTTGTTTAGATAATTTTATTTTATAAATTTAAATTTAGATAAATTTATTTTATAAATGTTATTTAAAATAAATTTATTTTGTGAATTTAATTTAAATGAGTTTATTATTTAAACTTGAAAAAGGTTTATTTTATAAACTTAATTTAAATGAATTTATTTTATAAATTTAATTTAAGTAACTTTATTAGTTAAATTTATATAGATTTAATTTATAATATAAAGATATTAAAACTTGGTCCATTTTTCAAAAAGGATTTGTAGTTGAAAAATTCTTCGTTTTGGCTCAGAATTAATTCGCAGAGAATATGACCCGGTTTCGAGGAAAGTGGTCATTTCGTATTATTAGGTTTATTCCGGAGCATTTGAATGTTATTGTGGATGTTACGGCTGTTCATGTTATAGTTCCACAAACTGCTCAAATGTAAAGATAGGATAGATTTATTAGTGGGGAACTCTAAAGATTTTTTTCTGACTCTAATGATCATTCTAGTTTTTGTACTTGTACAAAAAGGATTTAAGAATCGTTAGAGGTCACAACTGAAGAAACATATGAGGCTACAAGTAGCAAGATAAGATCAGGGCTGTGTTACACTATTCAAGGAGCTCCCGAGCATTAAAATAAAAGTCTATTCTGAATCTGTGAAGCTTGACATCTTGTCAGAGTCATATTCAGATATTGATGATGAAACTGAGGTTGTAGAAGGAATCAATGTTAATGATGATGATTCAGATCCTAGTAGTGGAAATGGTAGTGAATCTACATAACTCATGGACTTTAACAGAATCCACTAAACAAGGTAAAGGATCTTCAACACATCCTAGCAGCAACTCAGGGGGAGCAAATAAAAGAAGGATCTACTAGTCGTACTTAACACAATGAAGATCAAAGGTATACATTAACAACATATCTGCCGAGACAAAGGGTTTGGAGTCAAAGTCATTCCTGGAGTCTAGTTCTTAGTGATCCGGATACTAGAGTAAAGACTAGAAGTGTTATGCAAAGTAAATGGTTACTCTTCGGGAAAGAATAATTGTTAAACAGTTGGAATCCTAAAGAAGATTGAAGAAGCACTGATTGATCCAGATTGGGTAATTGCAAATGCAAGATGATCTCAGTCAGTTCGAAGGCAGAATCTACTGAATCTGGAACCCAGGCCACAAGACAAAGTTGTAATTGGTACTGTAAGGGTTTTCAGAGACTGGATGATTTTTGGCAATGTTATGAGGGACAAAGCCAAACTGGTTGCTAACAGAAGGTATCGACGATGATGGAAACAGAATCTTCGGGACTTTCAAGATCTAACTAAAGCACCAGAGACGAGACTTGATACTATTAGGGCTGAACAAGTTGATGTACAACATCTCCTGGACTTTGAAGTTTCATATCCATTGGAATTTGTATATCATTCTCTTCACAAGCTCTCTATGACGGAGGTAAGAGATCAAGCAATCGTCAAGGACATGGTATGACACTCTAACTAATAATTACTTGAATATGATTTTATATTAGAGTCGTTATACACATATCTCTCTAGAATACAAGGCACACACACATAATGTTTAGTGCAAGTATACCATGATTATATTATATGTGGGTCTACTGTGCATAAAGACCATATATTATATTCTCAATATGCCTATGTGCAAGTTTCCAAGTGGATACTAGAGAATCTAATCTTATAGCTAAGATATGAATTGTTAGATATCTTAAGGGATTACCAATTCTAAGAATCAGGTACCCTAAAGATACTAGGTTTAACCTAATTGGCTATATAGATATAGATAATGCAGGTTATAAGAAAGACAGGGAGGTAATTACCAGAAGCTGTCAAACTCCATCAACTCTGCTGGTTAATCTCTTCACCACTCACGGAACAAGCGCATGGACACTAGGTATCATTTATATTGAGAGTAGTCCTTAGTAGAATTACTTGCAGACATTTGCTAAAGCAGCTTGATAAATTCATTTTGTCTAAGTTGTTTAGTAAAGTTGAGATATTATGTATGTGCATATTTGTTGGAAATCTCATCTGCAAAGAATTCTTAAATGAGTTCACAAGTATTAAAATTTTCATATTTAAAGGACTTGTGAATTTATCTGAAATCCAGAACCTCATACTTATTGCTACTACTTTAATTATCATATTTACAATATTATATGCATATGTGGTAATTAGGTGTTCTAGCATAAGTTTGTATATTATCTTAATTGATTTAAAATTATGATGTTAGACAATTCAATGTCAGATCAGTCTCATGATTTAAATGAATTAAAATAATATGCAGCATAATTGTTTGTATGATAACTATTTAATGAGTATCAATTAATGATATCTTACTTAATTGTTTTGATATTTTTCTCTGATGTTTTTAAGTATTTTGTTACAAATAATTGTGACACTTTTAATATTAGTGACATTATTTAGAATTACTGATCTAAATAATCAATGCATATTTCAAAAATCACTAATATTGGAAACGGAAGTATTTTCTAAGTTATGCATATATAAAATTCTCAATATTTTATATACTTAGAAATATTTCCAAAATTGTTTTTACTTCGAGGTATCAACCATTTGTAAAATGATTTGTTTTCAAACACTTGTTTCAATGTTTGTTGCACATTGATTCAAAGTACCTAAACAGTGGTTGTTGCTTTGAAGGCCTTATACTGTATTGCTAAGAATACATCCACCCCTATTGTAATGAAATTTTCTATTTTAAGTTAGGGATAATATCAGGTGGACTAAAATGATGAATATCATAATTGTATTATGAGTCAGAAAATCATAGTCCTCTATCTGATAAGGATGGTTTGCAAAACTGTTTTCAAATCATACAGTATTAAGATATAAAGGAAAAGAGTCATTTTATTGAGATATAATTTGGTAAGAGAGTTGAATTTCTTCTTTGGTATAAACTCCCGCGTTTTATTATGGGAAGTTTGCCTTATAGGAAATTCATAAATGATAAAAACTTTCTTCTATGATACAACTTTCCCGCATTTTATTATGGGATATGTATCTTAAAGGAAATTTCGTATCTTGCTTTTAATTGATAAATCTTTAGTTCCGACAAAACTCTTTTATTGAAAGTGCTTTAATGCAATCTATTACCATTTCTTATTATATTTTTCCTTCTCCTTGGGATGAAAAATATGTTTTGGAATGTTAAGGTGATTATCTTTTTATCTCGATTGGTTCTTTCCGGTTAGCCCTTAGTGGCTTTTGAAACTGGCCAAGAGGTTGAAAACCCATCAATCTCTTACCCAGGCCATAGTACCAAACACCAATTCATCCACTTCCATATATTAACCCCTGAAGATATAAGGAACTCATGTAAGTTAGAGGTTGATAAGGGAGAAACTGCACTTGATGCAGCAAATAAGGATGATGTCGGAAGTGCACCCACAGCTCTACCTCCAGAGAAGAAAAGGAGTATTTAACTGAGGTAACTGTAAGCTCATCTGCATCTTCTCAAAAGGATGCAGAGCTGAAAAGGCAATAAAACTGTCTCTGGAATCATTCTCTTTACAGGATGAGTCCATTGAAATCCGCTCGTCAGCCAGAGCACTTTGTAATGAGTCAAGCACACCACCGGCACTCACGCTGATGGTAAGCCTAAATAGATATATTCTAGGAACACATTGCAAGGCGTGCATAGTGAGAGGTACATGCAACATTTTTAAGTTTTGTACAGTTTTATTTAATTGTCATTCATACTGTAAATATATTTTATATTATGTTTGTTTTCCAACGCTTAGTATATATTGTTTATTTTTTTTTTCAACAATTGGTATCAACAATTAGTATATAAGTATGTATAGTTTTAGTTGTTTTTCAACATTGGCATCCTTATTTTAATTTTTTTTGTTTATTTCTATATAAATATAAGTTGATTATTTCACGTCTCTTTTGAGAAGTAGGAAAGATCTATGAGCTTGATCATCCAATTGTTTCTGATAGTGAGATCCTAATCATTGGCATCAATCTCTAACCAAGATCTTAGAACCAAACACACAAACACTATCACTTCCATCTCTCTAACCATTAAACAGAATACCTATTTGTTCAAAATGAGGGAGTCAATGCCTTGATTGCATTTGATAAGGTTGGTGATGTGAGTGAACCAACAGCTCTGTCTCCAGAAAGGTGTTTCATATATATAAACTGAGACAACTGTTAGCTCATCTGTGTTCTCTCAAAAGGATACAGACTTGGAAAAGGCAAAACTGTTACTAGGTTCATTCTCTCAACAGAGTGAGTCTATTGAATTCAGCCTGTCAGCCAAGGCTATCAGCAAAGAGTTAATTTCATCTGACATTTTTTAAGAAACCAAATATTGTCTTATTTTTAGGACCAACAATGGACAACAATTGGTATCCGTTGATGAGTTCTCGATTGATAAATATCAGTTGATGACTTGAGTTCTAGATTGATAAATATCAGTTGATGACTTGAGTTCTCGATTGATAAATATCAGTTGATGACTTGAGTTCTCGATTGATAAATATCAGTTGATGACTTGAGTTCTCGATTGATAAATATCAGTTGATGACTTGAGTTCTCGATTGATAAATATCAGTTGATGACTTGAGTTCTCGATTGATAAATATCAGTTGATGACTTGAGTTCTCGATTGATAAATATCAGTTGATGACTTGAGTTCTCGATTGATAAATATCAGTTGATGACTTGAGTTCTCGATTGATAAATATCAGTTGATGACTTCTCGATCAATGGACCAACTCAATTGGCATTTTGGACCAACAATTTAAGAACTTCTTGGGACCAAAATGGACCAAGAAAGAACAATTGAAATGTCACAGGAAGGATGAATTGACGGTAGCAATTTTTCTAAACTTCCATATCAAGGAAGGAAGAATGATTGATGATTCTAACTGAATCAACATGCCTTCACAGGCGTCAGGAGGAAACTTGGATCATTTGCTAAATTATAGATCCTTGTCTACCTTCCCAGATGGAATATATCTGGATTCCTAACGGAATAGATCATCTTAGATGATCAGCAACTCATTGAATCTATTTCTGAAGCAATTCAGTTATTAAAATCAAATATTTTGATAGATTCAATTGAGGACGGGGATTTACGAAACCCCATTGCACCACCAGTGACCTCTCTTGAAGGGGCTATGGTGATCTTTCTTGCAGGTACAAAAGACTATGTCATTCGTACTGAGAGAGAAATAGTGTTGTGAGATAAGAGTGAAACACAAGTGAGAAAGAGTGAAAATATATATTCTAT
This sequence comes from Oenanthe sinensis, assembly GCA_028671895.1. Classification (NCBI taxonomy): domain Eukaryota; kingdom Viridiplantae; phylum Streptophyta; class Magnoliopsida; order Apiales; family Apiaceae; genus Oenanthe; species Oenanthe sinensis. The sequence goes on along the minus strand of CM053799.1, from coordinate 25,440,795 downwards.
GAGTGAAACACTTAGAGAGTACATGAGCGAAACACTTGTGAGGAACACAAAGTAAAATCACACACTAGCACACTTACCGAATCCCTTTCCCCATTCCCTGTTACAGATTTCAAATGTTACTTAACCAAGGTGGAAATTTCTTCAGAAGAGGACCAACAATTGTTACCTATCTACAATTGGGGGAGAATTATTAAGAGGATTACTCAACTAAGGGGGAGAATTATTAAGAGGATTACTCCAAAATGTTAAAGTGTTCAACTAAGGGGGAGTAGATCAAAAGGGGAGAAGTAAACAAAGGCTTTTGCCAGAAGAGGATTACTCAATTGTTGAACAAGAAAAAGGGGTATATAACAACATGCTTGGATTGGATCCATTTGATTTTAGAAAATTCTTGTATATAGGATTAACTGGATTTTCTAAAATGCATAACATGCCATAGTTTGCATTTTTTATATCTGCGATGGTTTAATGCTGTATGTATGCCATGTCTGTTGTTACCTCTATTAAATTGGTTGGATAATTCACGTAAGGGGAGAATGAATTCACCTTGGGAGAGAAGTGAAGAGAGAAGTTGGAGAAACAGAGGATGGATGGTAAGAAGAGAACAAGACTTCATCCCTGCCATCCTAAGGGGGAGTAGTGATGAGTCTGAGAAATGAAGATAATACTAATTGTATAATATGTTCAGTGCTAGAGGAACAAACATCTTTCATTTCAGTTTCTCAAGAAATCTGGAAATGCAGAATCTGATCCAGAGAAACCAGCAACTGAGGATCTACCAATGACACCTGATCTCTAGAAGAAGGTGAAGTTGATACTTCTGAAACTGGTAATGATAGGTAAGTCAAGATAGAACTTTGTTAAATGTGTTCAGTCTAAAGGAACATCTATCTTATATTTATCTTTCATAATTGAAATCTGGAAATGTATTATATGATCCAGAAAACAATTTATTATTTACAGTTCTTAAATGTCGTATTTTTTTTCTTAATTGTTAGTTGAGTTATCCTCTAGGAATTTGTGTGTTAAATGTTTAACAACAAATAGGGGGAGATTGAAAGTCATATTACTAGTCCTATTTGTAATAAGTAGATGACAACTCAACTCAGATAAGAAAGCGAAGTAAATAATAAATATTGAATATAGAGGAAGAACAAAAGAAGCCATGACAAGAGAAGACACAAAGACCACTACAGAAGAAATGAGAATCAACATTGTAGTTAGTCATCCGTGAACCAGACCAGTGCACAGGGTGTCAACAATGTCAGTGAAGATTCGTCATCAAAAAGTTCAAGTGGTTAGACAGAAGACAGAACAAAGGCAGAAAGATTTCGGAGCTAACAAAAAGGTTATACAAGTCGAGATAGTATTTTAATTCTACTAATCAAAATATTAATTAATTATTTAATTTATCTAATTAAATTAATTCAAGCTGAATTCAATTTAATTTATAAATTATTTAATTAAATTAAGTGGAATTAATTTATTATAAAAGATATGGCTTGGTATGACTTTTAATAAAGTCTAAAAGAATTTATTAAAAGTCATACCGAAATTCTGTTTAAATAAGTCATACCGAATGCAAAACAGAAAAGTCATACCGAGCTTGTTAAATAAGTCATACCGAGAATCTGAAGAAAAAGTCATACCGAGTTGTTCTGTTGAAAAGTCATACCGAAGCTTTTGAAGAAAGAAGTCATACCGAGAGAATGAATTGGCAGTTGAATCAAAGTCATATCGAGGCTTGTATTAATAGTCATACTGATTTTATTTAATTAAAAAGTCATACCGACCTTTTTAATTAATTAAAATAAGTCATACCGAGCTTCTGCCGACCTTTCTTTTTAATAAGTCATACCGAGCTTATTAAAGGAAAGTCATACCGAATTTCTGAAAGTCATACCGAGCTTCAGTAAGTCATACCGACCAGAATATGTCATGCCCAGCGATTTTATAAGTCATACAAGGCTTAATTTTAAGAAAATAAGTCATAGTCAAAAAGGTCATACCAGCTCAGAATTTCCTCTATAAATATGAGGCATTTGCTTCATAATTCAGTAGTAGAAAAACAGCAAATTCAGCAATTTGTCTGCAACGTCATATTCACAGACTTTCTGTGCTAGTTTGATTTTAATTCCTTAAGTAGAACAATTCATGTCAAATTTGTTCTAGGAATTAAATGTTTATTCTACCGGATGTTGTAACACCCATTCAAGTTTAATATACATATTTAACTTGAATCTTGTTTACTTACTTGCTAATTTCTATATCTTAATTGTTATATCATAAAAATAGAAAGCTAGTAAGTCAGCCTCCCAAACATTACAAAGACCCGAACCCTCAGCTTAAGTAATAATTTAATCCGCAAATTCTGAAAAGAATTTTAAATTGTTGTCAGTATCGCATTCAACCCCCCTTCTACGATACTTCCGGGACCCAACAAAGTCGAACATCCTATCTCGAACATCCAAGTCGAACATCCTATCTCGAACATCCAAGTCGAACATCCTGTCTCGAACATCCAAGTCGAACATCCTAAGTCGAATATTCTAAGTCGAATATTCTAACTCGAATATTCTAACTCGAATATTCTAAGTCGAATATCTAACTCGAATATTCTAAGTCGAATATTTAACTCGAATATTCTAAGTCGAATATTCTACATAGAAATATTCTACTTGGCTATCTCGAACATTTTGTACTTAGAAAAATTCAGGGCTTAAAAAAAATTCTGGATGCCCAGTGAACTAAACGTACCCTCTTTAATCTCAAAAATAAAATAGATCCAATCGATTTGTATGTCAATCGAGTAGCTTTGATACCAATTGTTGGGTCCCGGAGATCGTAGGGGGGGGTGAATACGATTCCCAAATTAAATATGACTATTAATTATTTTTGGGACAACATAAAAATTACTTTGGTTCAAACCCGGGTACTGTTCATCATCTTCTTCAACCTCAATAACACCATTAAAATAACCAAGATAATGAACGGTAAATCATCCAAAACACACAACACAACAAGATCCAAGAATATAACTTTATATTCATTGAAGTGGGGTAGATGCTACAAACAAGTTCAAGAACATAAGCTCAAGAACACAACAAAGAAGTGATTTTTGTCTCCTCTAAAACTATTACATTTTGTAGATCTAGGAGACAAAAATCAGTCCTATCTTCTAAACAAGATTTAACAAGTGTTTACAAAAGAAAGATAGAGGAGTGGTGTAGATAAAGAAAATCAAGGCTCCAAAATATATTCAAGATCTAGTTCAGCCATGGGGAGAGAATAATTTTTCTCTCTCTCCCCTTTTCTTCTCCTGCACCCACCACTAAAGATGGAGACTTGAGTTTTTTTCTTTTTATATTGAAAAAGGTGTTACTTTTTGTTTTTCCACCTTTTACTCTTGTCCACTCAAATCTTATGTTTAAAGTCATGTGCCAAGCATGCCTTTGGAAATATTTAATGTAAAAGTAATATTTAAATAAATATATATAATATAAATAAAGAGTGTCTTTATTTATAAAATATATAAATAATTAAATAAATACTTTATTTAATTAAATTAAATATTTCCATTCCACTCTTCAATTTGTGTAGACTTCCTTATCCAAATACTCGGCCCCGTATACGTGACTCCACCACGTCCAAGTATTTGGCCTTCTAATCTGTGAAGCTTTAGTAAGATCCAATCAGGTTGTGCCGTCTGTCCCTTATTCATTAGGCTGACATTTCTCCAACACTGATTTACCACCTTTGTTGATCCTCCACGTGACTCAAGAAAACCAACAACTTTAGAATGATTAAAACCATATTAACCGACGAGAGCTTGCCTCCAATGTCCTGACACTTGATGCAACGGTCTGGTTCATAAGTGACTAGTCTTGATAGGGGCTCTTGATTCTGAACATGATTCCACATTCTTCTTTACAAACCTTACTTGTAGCTTCGATTGTAATGCACTAAAATCTTTATAGACTAAGACAATCTTTTGTAGCTTCCACATCCTTGAATAGATGTCAATATCTTTTATTCTCCACTGAGGCATGAACATGTTAATGAACTTCTTCCAGTGAGCTTCAAGTCTGTAGATGATCCTTTGATACTTTGTCTTAACTGAACTCTGTGATCCAAGATTTCTGTGCACCTGCATATTATTACATGTCCTGTTCTATTGTTGAGTTATCATCAACCATTACATAGAGATTACATTTAGCATTTCTAGTACACATGAAAGTGCAGTGAGTTACTTCCCTTCACTCCTATCTCCCCTTTCAGTTGTCTCATGCAACTCTCTCTTTATCAGTGTTAGTAAACTCTGAAGGTTCCTTTGAGGTAAACCCTTGAGGAATCCGTTCGCCGTCTTTTGAAACTGTTTCCGGTGTTAACTTCTGAGGCACATAGGGTCCATTTTCCAGAATTCGCATGTATTGAGAATTACATGTTTTAATGAAAATGGACATCTTCTTTTTCCACAAAATGTATTCATTTTTATCAAATGTCAGGATTTTAATACTGCTAAGCTTTTGAGTACTCATGGTTGTAAAGAATTTTAAATCTTAAGAAATAATTAATTTCTTAAAAATTAAAATAAATTCGAATAAAAATTAAATTTTGAGAAATGAAATTTTAATTCGAATTCTTGATGATTGATAGCCTTTAAAAAATTAGTGACTTTAAAATCTTTAAAAAATTCAAAATTGAATTTTCTTTAAAAAATAAATAAATTTTAATATAAATTTTTCTAGATCTAAAACTGCACTTTTTAGAAAAACTATTTTGGATCTTGATTTGTAACTTCAATCAACAAGCTCTGATACCAATTGTTAGGTCCAAAATCATCATAGAAGGGGGGGTTGAATATGATATGGTAGTTTTTCAAAATAGTTCGTGTTCACAGATACGTTCTTGTTGAGTAATAAATATGATAGTAATGAAACACACAACAACAAGACAATCTTTGGGAATATACTTTGTATTATATATACCAAGGGTGCTACACTTCTCACACAGATGTATGAGCTTCTGATGAATCTTACAACAACAATAAATACAGGCTTTAATGGCTCTGAGTATTCTCTCTGTCTCTTTCTCAGCTGTATCTAATTGTTGGTGTTGTGTTATGATTACATCCAAAATGAAAATACATTTTGTTTATATGTAGGCTTTACAATAAAGTGAAAAACAATTGAGTGTCAAATTCTTTACCCTCTGTATGTTGACTTGAGTTGACTTTGTGAAATCCGTGGATATTTTCTAGGTGTTGAATATTACCTCCATGTACTTGACCATAGAAAATTGCCTATGTGTCGAATTCCTCATGCTGCCTTCTTCCCTTAGTCATAGAGCAGATGGGTGTCGAATTCTACTCCCATGTAGAGCTAGGTGTCGAATTTCCTTAACCATGTATGCCTTAACCCTTCAACAACCTAGGTGTCGAATATTTATTCCTTGTGTATACCCTATGTGTCGAATTTCCTTCAATGCATGGCTACGTGTCAAATTTTAAGTGCCTCATTTCTATGTGTCAATTTCTTGACACATTGAAAGTATCACTTAAATTCGTTTGGTCATTGCTAGGCTAGCTGTCGAATTTCTTCACCATGTATTGCCTTGGTGTCGAATTTCTTCTCCTTGATAATCTAGGTGTCGATTTCTTCACCTTGTTTAACTAGGTGTCAATTTCTTCACCTCCTACAATGACTTAGAAAAACCTTGCTTACTTGGCTTCTGTCAATTCTTCTTTTACAATGAACATGTTGATCAAATTCTTTGTGTTGACACTTAGTGCACTAGTCTGGTTCACAAGTGACTAACCCTGTATTGATCTTCATATTCTCAATCAAACCAATTGACATGAATGTTGTATTCCTTTATTGCTTCATGTTTTCACTGAAATCTTTTAGCACTGACTACTTGAATCTTAATACCTGCTGAAACACTGAGTGACTTATTCTTTCACTGACGCTTGAACATAGTAATGAACTTCTTTCAGTGATCTTCAATATTTCATCAAATACCCTGAAACATGTAGCTGCTTGATCTTCATTGTAGATTCCTGTGATTACATAAATAATATTATTTACCAGTCCTTTACTTTTAGTTGAGTTACAGATCCTCGATTACATTGCATGTTACATTATGCCTTACATCTTCAAACTCTATATGAAGGAACTGAATAAGTAAGGAAAAACAAGATGCAACTCTTGATTCAAAAATATGAATCTTTTCATTTCAAGAGTGGAGAATCCATCAATGACACCTATAGTAGGTTCCAAAAACTTTTGAATGGACTAAAACTATATGGTAGGGTTTATGCAACTGAAGATACAAATCTAAAATTTCTCAGATCTCTTCCAAAAGAATGGAAACCAATGACTGTCTCCATTAAACAATCTCAAGACTTCAAGGACTATACTCTTGAGAAACTTTATGGTATTCTCAAGACATATGAGTTGGAAATCCAACAGGATGAGGAGATTGAGAAGAATCAAAGAAAAGAAAAGACTGTGGCTTTGATGGTCAAGGGAAATGAAGAGAAAAAGGAAAGTGGCTGTGTAGATGGGTCTATCATGATGGCTGATGAAGCTATTGAAGAATCATCCAAAGGAATGGGAAAGGGCAAATGTGAAGAAAGTGAAGCATGCTCTCAGGATGATTTAGATGAGATTGATGAGCACCTTGCATTTCTGTCAAGGAAATTTTCAAAGCTTAAATTCAAGAGGAATCCAAATGCTCAAAGGCCTGGATCCCAGTTTAGAAATAACAACCAAAATAAGAATTTGGTTGACAGATCAAAGTTCAAATGTTTAACTACGGATTGGCTGGTCATTTTTCCAATGAATGTAGAAAGCCAAAACAAGAGAAGAAGGCAAAATCATATGATGGCATTGACTATAAAAATAAGTATTTTGACCTTCTCAACCAAAGAGAAAAGGCTTTTGTAACTGAGAAAAAAGACTGGGCTGCTGAGGACTGTGATTTTGAAGAATTCATCAATCTAGCACTAATGGCTAATCATGAAGAAGAAGAGGCTAGTTCATCCACAAATCAGGTACTAGCTACTAACTTTTCTGATTTATCAAAAGATGAATGCAATAGTACTATAAATGAGATGTCAAATGAATTGTACAACTTGCATGTCACTTTGAAATCTCTAAACAAAGGTTTATTCTACCGAATATTGTAAAACCCTTTCAAGTTTGATATACATATTTAACTTGAATCTTGTTTAGTTACTTGCTAATTTTCTAGATCTTAAATATTTTATCGTGAAAATAGAAAGCTAGTAAGTTAGCCTCACAAACACTACAAGGACTCGAACCCGCAGCAAAAGTAATAATTTAATTCCGTAAATTCTGAAAAGAATTTTTAAATTATTGTCAGTATCGCCACAGATTCAAATGTGGAGACCCTCCTAGAGAAACAAAATCCAGTTCCTAATAAGGAAGATCTCCCTACTACTTCTAGTATATTGGAGAGGCAACCCCTCGATAGAGCGAGGCGGAGCTTCCAATACAATTGGGACAACCTATCTCTTAGAGATATGGCTCCACCAGATAGTGATGTAGCCATGGCTACTGAATCTAGTGCTGAGATAGTGCATACGCATGAAAGATCACTAATCCTCCTCGAGGTAATTCTCCACTTGGTGGTGATTCGAATAAAAATGATGAACTAGGTGAGAAGAATTTTATAGATTCTGTTGTTCATCTGGAAGCTCAACATGAGATGAGTAAAATAGTAATAGTAAGACTGACGGATCATGCACCAATTGAAAGTGTTAGACCTAAAACCAATCATGTATGATGAGTTAGGAAAAATTTTCTGCTACTTTATTTTATTTCATTTGATAATAATAAAGTATTTATGTTACGGGCTTAATCTATTTGAAGTGTATTAAATAAGATGTTCCATAATTTAGAGCAAAGCTTCTAGAATTATAATGAGATTGTAATAATGAGATATAGAAGATAATAGCTTTAGACTTAAACAGTTCCTGATCATAGGATAACTAATTGGAAATCGGTAAATCCGTAAAGATCAGTACATACTATGCTAGCTCTCTTAGGAGGATGTCTGTTCTCATAGACATTTGTGTGGTGATACTATAGCTAATATGTAGGTGTTTATTAAGGAATAAGTTCACTGAACATGACTCGATAAGTAGAACAACTAATGGAGTTTACTCACGTGTCGATAGTTGTTTATTAAGTAAATAGTTTTACAAGTATCCTTAGACTTGAGATCGTTAGAGTAATCTCGTACACAATGATTTATGCTTTGGTTTTGTCCTTAGTCTCTAGGACATTCATTAGGTCCATTCTGGGCATAGTGATTTGTGTATGGAGATAGTTAACGGATCAATAAAGGATATGCCCCTTCCAGTAAAGGAAGTGAATATCCTATGTTATTCTTAGATATGCAAGTTCAGGAATCTCTGGCCAGAGTGAATGAAATTAGAAAGAGTTTCTAATTTACATTAAAAAGAACTTTTCATTATGAATAAGAAATCATATGATTAAATTAGATAGGCTTGACACGAGTTCCATGCCTTGTATTTAATCGGGATATTGAAGGGTAGAAGGAATTAATTGTACGGTAACTAATTACTGACAGGTTCTAAGTATTCTAAGCAATGATTTCGTATTATCTGGATAGTCGCGATATGTTGAGAAGCATCACTTACGATGTAGAATAAATATAATTAATCAGATTAATTGTATTTAATGAATTAATAGAATTCATATAAATAATAAATAAAATGTTTATTATTATTTATTTCTACTACCGGCTTAATATTGAACCTAAAGAGTCACACCATAAAAGAGATTAAATTATAGATGAATGAATAATTAATAATAGTTAGTCATTATTTATTTATGAAATAAATAATTACTTAGCAAATTTTATAAATTAATTAAATGAGATTTAATTGATTATAAATTATTTAAGATAAGATCTTAATATTATTAATTAAATATTTAATTAAAGTAATTAAATATGAAGAGAGAATAATTTTCTAAAAGAGTTTAGAAAAAGGAATTAATGATTAAAATAGTTTTAATCATTAGCTAATTAATTGATAAGATTAATTAATTAAAAAGGGAATTAATAAAAAGATATTTATAGAAAATATCTCAACTGAGATATTTGCCTATAAATATATGATTATAAACCCTAATACAAGAGATCTTAATATTTGTAAGAAATATTTTAAAAGGGAGGCAACCCTAATTTCCTCTCTAGCCTCCTCCTTCATCTTTTAGTTTGATTCTTGGTGTATATCTTTAGGGCACTCCACACTTGAGGGGTGATTGCAAGGATTGAAGAACAAGATCTTCTCTAGCTGTTACCGGAAAGCAATCGAGGTATATTCTTCAATTTATAAAATAGTTTTTGTATCTATATGTATGTATACATAGGAATATATGCAAATAAATGTTATTCAATACTTCCGCTGGTGCATAAATTCCTTCAATGGTATCAGAGCATAGGTTGTATGCACATAGATTCGTGGTCAAGTTTCAGAATTTTATGAGCATGTATGTATTTATGATGATTTATACGAGCAATATCATGTTTTAATTATGATTAATATGATACTTTTCGTAAAAATTGTTATGATAATTTTCCTGGGTTCTATAAGTGTTGTAGATCGTCCAGTTAATTTTTCATAATTTTCTGATACGTAGAATATTTATTATGAATTTTGAAATCAATAATAATGATTTAATTATGATTAATTCATTACTGTTCTTCAAAATTTATTTTATATTTTTCATGTGTTCTACAAGTGTTTTAGATCGTCCAGGTATCTTTAGAATATTTTTCTGAGAAACAGATTATTTATTATGGATTTTTAAAGTTGTATTTAATTAATTCGTAATTAAATAATAATATCTTGAAAAAAAAGATGTAACGCATTCTGCGCATGCGTTACAAGATAAAAAGGGTTTTTGGCTTGTAACGCATACCCGAGATGCGTGACAGTGTGTCTTGCACGCGCCTGACGCGCGTGGGGATGCGTCAGAAACTTCTCGGGACGCGTGCGGGCGCGTGAGAGCTCAGAATGGGGCGTGTAATATACCGTTGGATTCTTTTTTCCGAAACGATTCTAACGGTATATTAGAATAATTTTTCTGAAATTGTTTCGGACTTTTTAGAGCTTCCAAAAGTATTTTGAAGCAAGTTTTAACTGTTTTAAGTTGTTTTTAAATACACAATGTAATACATAGAGATGTATAATGCTTATATGTTGTAATATATGATTTAACATGCCTACCTTATGTTTATTCGTGATTATATATATGTGATATATGCTTGAATTATTATGAGATGATAGATTTAGGTGAACTTAATTAACATAAGGAGTATGTTAGACAATCTAGAATAGTGAAATTGTTTCGTGACCTTAATTTACATATTATGAATACAATCATGAGATTTTTGTGTTTATGAAACACGTGATTGAATATGAATTTTCAACTTAAGTGAAATGATGATTCTGTCAAACAACAAATGTTCTATCTGTAAAAAAGGGGGTTATTAAAAGACGCCTCTTGACAATGCTCCACCCCTGGCCTGGGATGACTCCAAGTATCAATAGTTGATTTGAAATATTTAATCCAATCTAAAAGAATCTCTTTATAATATGATTATGATTGTAACATAATATAATCCCCTAAAATATAAAGAGTATCAAGTAGTAATTGGCCATAAAACACAAAGGGCTTGTGTTGGTCATAGCCTTCCAACATAATAGAAAGTATTTCTTGTTTTTGAAACTCTGTCGTTTCATACTACAGCCGAGGGCGTTGTTTCCGAAAGAAGATATACCTGTCTATAACATGAGATGTGTATGATGAATTGGAATCTTATGGTCGTTACGTGCTACAGCCGTGGGCTATTTAAAACTAGTTTAATTATACGAGATGTTGGGATTGACTTGACTTAGAATATTGAGTTTGTCGTGCCACAACCGTGACTCAAGTATTCAAGAGGCTAAAGTAAGATTAGGGAATAACATGAGATGTAGCTGACAAGAGTTGTCTGCCTATTGAACGTTACATGGCGTTTCGTGCTACAGCCGATGTTGTGTGATGGAATGTAGGATCCCTATCCCACTAGCATTATGAATGCTTAATTTCAATAAGGGATATAGAAATTAGATAGAATAGTGGGAGGCACTTATGAATAAAGACCCGATTCATATGGTGTTTTAGATAATGAAATAGAGTATTTGCTAAATGTTGTTATGTGTTTATTATTTGCAGATTTACTATATACATAATGTCTTCTGCACTATCACTCCGTTGCATGCTCGATGCACACAAATTAACTGGTCCCAACTGATGGGTTTCGAGCATGTGAACACAACGGAATTAACGTAAAAATAAATACAAAAACGAAACCCAAACACAGGATCCATGCGAAACATGATATTTAATTCGGAGATTAGATGTTTACCTTAAACGAAGCTTTAATAATGGATGATTAATGGAGGTCCAAGCTTGAATCACCATGTATCCATGAGAGAAGAAGGGCATAAAACCTTCAATCACCACGTATCCCGTATATACGATTTACGTCTCTATCGGTATCCACACGAACGCTTTGTATCAACACTAAGGAGGGAGGTACTAGCCACCAAGAACAGATTTCTCTCTATCTCTCTCTTTCTCTCAAACGGCTAGAGTTTTTCACAAAAACCTGTTACCCTAATATGAGACTTAAAGAGGTTTATATAGAGAGCCCAATCTATTTTGAGAAGTCTAATCATATTGGGCTTCTATTTAAATTCAAATTAATTAATTAATTAAGTCCAACTTAATTAATATCATAATTAAATTCGAATTTCTTATTTAATTTAAATTAATTCTCCTTTAGCGTTCTTTGTGTGTGACTCTATAGGTTATTATTATGTTGGCAATAATTTTAATATCCAATAATAAAATTATAAACAATGAGCGGCATCTAGTAATACATCATTGCTACCCAAGTAATAATAATTAATTGGTGATTCAATTAAACCTTTCGTGAATAATGTACAATGTAATATAATCCCTTTAACCTTATATTATAGATCAAACTCGAGGCATGTATTGTGTCATCCTCTTCAACGTTTAATCCGGGTTTCCTTGATCAATGAGTAGACTATTAATCAAATCAACATTTGAGCATGGCCATGCATTTTATAGTCTCACTCAATCAAGAGGCTAATAATATCACTCCTAGGATAGGAGGGTTAAATCCTATATCTATCATTCATATTTCTCATACGATTCATAGCATACCCAATGTCCACCTTTATCATTACCCGGTTAAAGGTAACTTTGAGTGTAATCAAAGTATATTAATTCTCGTATAGAAATATAATGATTTCAAGTCAAAGGATCATTACATCATTTTCACAGTGAGTATTTCTTATGGCACTTATTAACATGTAGATTCTCACAACGGGTCTGTCCAGTGCCATGCATTGAGACATGCACTTATGTTCTTGACTTTAGTATCACCATACCTATGACCAATGAGATTTGGTCATCAGTCAACAAACATGCTAGTCTTATTGCATTATTATTGTCCTTAAATAATAATACTCGACTAGGGACTTTTAGGAATAAAATACTATTAATATAATCTCATTTTTAAGTCACATACTTAAAGGTATATAATGCGTATTAATATTCCAAGGACATTTATTATGCTTTCAATTTATAACGCAGTAAATAAAGACATAATAAATATTAATTAAATAATCTAATAAAACATAATCCTTAATTGTTTTCAATAAAACATTAAAAGTATTGTCTCTAGGACACCAATACTAACAATCTCCCACTTGTACTAGAGTCAATCTCTCATGTATCTAATACCCATGAAACTAGTATGACCTTCGTGCTTCTGCTGCGACAAAGCCTTGGTCAGTGGATCTGCAATGTTATCATTTGTATGCACTTTACATATATGTATATCTCCTTGATCATTAATCTCATTAATTAGGTGATATCTCCTAAGTACAGCCCCAAACAGCCTCTTTGGCTGCTTCGCAAGCATCAATATACTCAGGCTCTATTGTAGAATCAATAACTGTCTCTGTTGTGAACCATTCTAGCATACAACATCTCCATTTAGACAAAACACAAATCCAGACTGAGAAATCAAATCATCCTTGTCAGTCTAGAAACTAGCATCGGTGTAACCTTTTACATCCAGCTTTTCTTCTCCTCCATATACCAAGAATTGATCTTTAGTCCTCTTCAGGTACTTAAGAATATTCTTGACTGCCGTCTAGTGACCTTCACCTGGATTAGACTGGTATCTACTCGTCATGCTCAAAGCATACGAGACATCAGGTCGAGTACATATCATTGAATACATTATAGAACCAATTGCCGACGTATATGGAACTTTACTCATACGGTCCTTATCATCTAATAACTTAGGACTGTTTTCTTTAGAGATCGATATCCCATGAGACATCGGGACATAGCCCCTTTTAGCATCTTGTATCCCAAATCGATGCAAAACTTTGTCAATGTATGTACTCTGACTTAGGCCGATCATTCTTCTTGATCTATCTCTATAGATCCTGATTCTTAAAATATAGGTCGCATTGCCTAAGTCTTTCATTGAGAAATTCTTACTCAACCAAGTCTTAACAGCTTGTAAAGAAGGAATGTCATTTCCTATTATTAATATTTCATCAACATATAATACTAGGAATGCCACATTGCTCCCACTAACCTTCTTGTAAATACATGGTTCATCTTCATTTTGAATAAACCTAAACTCTTTGATAGTTTCATCAAAATGAATGTTCCATCTCCTCGAGGCTTGTTTCAATCTATAAATGGATCGACACAACTTACATACCTTTCCAGCATCCTTTGGATCAACAAAACCTTCAGGCTGTGTCATATACACATCCACATCTTCTTCAAGGCTCCCATTTAAGAAAGCTATTTTGACATCCATTTGCCAGATTTCATAGTCATGGTAAGCAGCTATAGCAAGCAAAATCCTGATGGACTTGACCATAGCCACTGGTGAAAAGGTTTCATCATAGTCAATACCATGAATTTGCTTGAAACCTTTTGCCACCAATCGTACCTTATAGGTCTGTACATTACCATCCATGTCGGTCTTCTTCTTGAAAACCCACTTGCACCCTATAGCTTTTACCCCTTCAGGTGGATCAACCAAAGTCCACACTTGATTAGTATACATGGATTCCATCTCAGATTTCATGGCATCCATCCATCTCTTGGATTCTGGAGTGTTCATAGCGTCTTGGTAGGTGAGAGGCTCATCTTCGTCGATAAGCATCACATCACCATCTTGAGTTAAGAGAAATCCATAATATCTCTTAGGCTCATGGCGAATCCTACTAGACCTACGAACAACCTGTGTTTCTTGAGCAGTGTTGTGTTCTTGTACGTCCTGCTCAAGTTCCTCCATTGGTTCAGTATTATCTTGTGGGCCTCGAAGTTCATCGAGATCTATTATCCTCCCACTATTTTTCTACGAAAGCATTTCTCTTTCAAGAAAAACTACAGTTCGAGCAACAAACACTTTGTTCTCGGAAGGATTATAGAATGAATAACCCTTTGTTTCAATTGGGTATCCCACAAAGTTACATTTGTCTGATTTAGGTCCTAGCTTGTCTGAAGTTAAACATTTCACAAATGCTTCATATCTCCATATTTTTATAAATGACATGCTATGACGTTTCTCAGTCCATACCTCATATGGAGTTTTCTGAACTGTTTTAGTAGGAACTCGGTTAAGTGTATAAGCAGCCGTCTCCAGGGCGTAGCCCTAGAAACTAATTGGAAGATCTGCATGACTCATCATCGATCGTACCATGTCCAACAAGGTACAATTTCTCCTCTCAGAAACTCCATTCCATTGTGGTGTTCCTGGAGGAGTGAGTTGTGATACGATACCACACTCTTTTAATAAATTCTTAAATTCATGGCTTAAGTATTCTCCCCCACGATCAGATCGTAAAGTCTTAATACTTCCGCTAGTCTGCTTTTCTACTTCAGCTTTGTATTCTTTGAACTTTTCGAAAGAATCGAATTCGTTCTTCATAAGATACACATATCCATATCTACTGAAATCATCAATAAACGTGATAAAGTAGTAAAAGCCACCTCTTGCCATAGTACGCATAGGACCACATAGATCACTATGTATTAGTTCTAATCGTTCAGTGGCCCTTTCACCTTATTTAGTAAAAGGAGCTTTAGTCATTTTTCCAATGAGACAGAGTTCACATGCTTCGTATGATTCAAAATCAAACTTATCTAAGTATCTATCTTTATGTAACTTGGAAATGCGCTTCTCATTTATATGACCTAAACGATAGTGCCAAAGGTATGTTTGATTTGAGTCATTAGTCTTAAGACGCTTGTTATTCACATTATAGATAGGAGTGTCTAAATCAAGAACATATAAACCGTTAAACAAACGTACAACCCCATAGGTAACATTATTCAAAGAAAAGGAACAACATTTGTTCTGAATTGAAAAAGCAAAACCTTTCTTGTCCAAACAAGAAACCGAAATAATGTTTTTATAAATTACAGGCACGTAAAAACAGTTCTCAAGTTCTAAAATAAGCCCAGTGGGTAATGATAAATAATAAGTCACTACAGCCAAAGCAGCAACCTTTGCTCCATTGCCAACTCATAGGTCGACCTCTCCTTTAGCCAATGTCCTACTCCTTTGTAGTTCCTTCACATTTATACAAATGTGAGAACCACATCCAGTATCTAATACCCATGATGTAGAAGTAGACAAATTGACCTCTATAACATAAATACCTGAATCAGAAGCTTGACCAGCCTTCTTCTTCTTCAGATCCTCCAAATAAGCATGACAGTTTCTCTTCCAATGACCTGGTTTACCACAATAGTGACAATCACCCTTTGCAACAACACCTTTAGGCTTTAAAGCCTGTTTGGGATTAGCCTTTGGCTTGGGAGCAGAATCAGATACAATCTTCTTCCTTCCCTTCCATTTACCTTTCCCTTTAGCCTTACCCTTTTTGTTCACCATCAATATGGGAGCAGGTTCGGCCTTTTTCATGTTGGTTTCAGCAGTTCGCAATATAGCCAACAATTCAGTAGGTGTTTTGTCTATCTCATTCATATTGTAGTTCATAACAAAATGAATATAGTTGTTGTTCAAAGATTGCAAGATTAAGTCAATCTGAGCTTCCGGACCAATCGGGAAACCCAAAGTATCAAGATACTCAATATAACCTATCATCTTTAGAACATGTGGTTGAACAGGTTCACGCTCTCCCTGCTTGCAAGCGTACAGTGATTTGCTCGTGTCGAACCTTTCTTGATGAGCCTGTCCTTCAAACATCCTTTGAAGGTGTCAATCATCTCATAAGCATCCATATGCTCATGTTGTTTTTGAAGCTCAGCACTCATGGTTGCTAGCATGAGACATGCCACATCAGTCGCATCATCAATATGCTTCTGATAAGCATTTTGTTGAGCGCGAGTTGCATTCTCAGCAGGAGAAGGAATTTCAATGACGTGGAGCTTACGCTCTTGCCTGAGGACAGTCCTCAAATTCCTATACCAATCAAGGAAGTTAGTTCTTGTCAGCTTGTCCTTCTCAAGGGTTGCTCTCACAGAAAAGTTATTTGTGTTGTTTGCCATTAAATATCTACAATGTTAAAAATGCATAAATTTAGTTAGTCTGTAGAATTTTAATTATGTTCAAGTGATTATCATATACATTCATAATATATATCTCCCACTATTTTATTCAAATCAATAGCCCTAACTATTAATTCGGAAAACATTTCATCAAATCTTTCTAGTGAGCCAAGATCCATATTTCATCCATGTTTCAAGATAGCGTTGGCTAATACACCAAAAACATGACTATTTAGGTAGACAACATTTGTCAATTATATCAAATATAACTCTTGGATAGTTCGGTGGAACAACCCTTTGTACACATTTATCCAATAAATCTCACCAAACTCTATGCCTCTAAACCCACAATCCTATTGTGATGATTTAGTTAAGTTAGACCCAGCGTTTAATAAACAAAGTACAATTACTTATCACATTTTCCCATGATTGATAAGAGCACTTTACTTTGGCAAACCCACTCCTTCTCGATCTAGATCTTAATGTGTATAAATATTGGAAGGCATCTATATTAACTTAATATTTATTTAGGGATTTATTATTTAACGATCATGATCCCATCATAAAGAGATTCTCAATTTTTCCTTGATTAAATAATCAATTTCAATATTCATCAATGGTTTGATTTCCAGATCGTCGGAGAAGTCACAAGCGGTCTCACTTAAAACCCAACTTTCTTACAGATTAAATTAATAATCCGTTGTTGACCAAATCTCCCCATATCAGAAAAATGAAAATTCATATTCAATACTGTGTTTCATAAACACAAGAATCTCATGATCGTTTGTTCAATTTTAAAATCTTGAGTCGTTACAGATTTTATCTTGAGTCGTTACATATTTTATCTTGTTTAAACAAGCATGGCATGAGTGTCGTATCTAATACATACATCATTCTAACGCATACATATCTACACATGCATTCATATACATATATGTACAGTGCCTAAATTAAACGTGTTTGGTTATGGCCCCATCCTATGTGATATTTCCAAGCTAATGGAAATATCAAAGTCAATCTATGGTGATTTCAAATACTACACTAGTACATGTCTTTATCTTCTTCATTGCTCCATCATCTGGATTGCCTCCTAGCTTCCTTGCTTCCAAGTCTCCATTGAAAAATTACATTGAATGATAAATAAATCTATTCTAATGAAATTACAAGAAGAACTCGAGTTACATTCGAGATTAACAATTACAATGAATAAACGACATGCAAGTCGTATTTAAAAACCAAAACCACTATCCTATGGGTCTTTAGGCCATAACAATCCACCATGCTATCACATAACACATTTAATATATCTCAGATTATATAAACATATCATATAATCATATATAACAAATTTTGAAATTTCAGAAAATCAAATAAATTTTAGAAAATAATAAATCGTCGTTTTGGGGCTTGTAACGACATCGAATGGCTTCCAGACGCCATGCTGACTATGTCAGTATTGCTCAGTGATACAATTCCAGTCAGAAAACATATATTATTTGGGAAAATCGGACACTGGACACAGATTTCAGAAAATTTACAGAAGCCGTTTCAGAATTCGTATCGAATACGATTCCCATAACAAGAACAAACATGTATCATATACATACAGAAATACACACAATCATCCCATGATTATACAATCCATCATGAATATCATATATATTCAAAATCATATAAAACATATATATCAATATATAGCCATGGCATATCATATACATGTTTACATACATCGAAAAACTGTTAAACACATAACCGAATTAAAAAGTTTCGCAAGTAGCTTTGATACCATTGATGGGTTTTGAGCATGTAAACACAACGGAATTAACGTAAAAATAAATACAAAAATAAAATCCAAACACAGGATCCATGCGAAACATGATATTTAATTCGGAGATTAGATGTTTACCTTAAACGAAGCTTTAATAATGGATGATTAATGGAGGTCCAAGCTTGAATCGCCATGTATCCATGAGAGAAGAAGAGCACAAAACCTTCAATCACCACGTATTCCGTATAAACGATTTACGTCTCTATCGGTATCCACACGAACGCTTTGTATCAACACTAAGGAGGGAGGTACTAGCCACCAAGAACAGATTTCTCTCTATCTCTCTCTTTCTCTCAAATGGTTAGGGTTTTTCACAAAAACCTGTTACCCTAATATGAGACTTAAAGAGGTTTATATAAAGAGCCCAATATATTTTGAGAAGCCTAATCATATTGGGCTTCTATTTAAATTCAAATTAATTAATTAATTAAGTCCAACTTAATTAATATCATAATTAAATTCGAATTTCTTATTTAATTTAAATTCATAATTTAAATTAATTCTCCTTTAGCGTTCTTTGTGTGTGACCCTATAGGTTATTATTACGTTGGCAATAATTTTAATATCCAATAATAAAATTATAAACAATGAGCGGCATCTAGTAATACATCATTGCTACCCAAGTAATAATAATTAATTGGTGATTCAATTAAACCTTTCGTGAATACTGTACAATGTAATATAATCCCTTTAACCTTATATTATAGATCAAACTCGAGGCATGTATTGTGTCATCCTCTTCAACGTTTAATCCGGGTTTCCTTGATCAATGAGTAGACTATTAATCAAATCAACATTTGAGCATGACCATGCATTTTATAGTCTCACTCAATCAAGAGGCCAATAATATCACTCCTAAGATAGGAGGGTTAAATCCTATATCTATCATTCATATTTCTCATACGAGGGTTAATATCATATGTGTTTACTCTAAATGGTGGGGCGATTAGTTGGAGAGTCGTAAGCAATCTACGATGGCTGACTCCACAGCAGAAGCAGAGTATATAGCTGCAAGTGAGGCTGCAAAGGAAGCTGTTTGGATGAAGAAATTTGTTTCTGAGTTGGGAGTAGTTCCTGGCATAGAGGGGCCTATTGTGTTATATTGTGACAATAACGCTGCAATAGCTCAAGCCAAGGAACCGAGGTCTCACAAGAATACCAAACATATATTGCGGCGGTTTCATTTGATTAGGGAGATCATTGAAAGAGGAGATGTCAAGATCGAAAGAGTTGACACACATAACAACATAGCAGACCCGTTTACGAAGCCGCTGTCTCAGTTAAATTTTGATCGTCATAAGGAGCGGATGGGTATTAGATACCAGAGTGATTGGCTTTAGGCCAAGTGGGAGATTGAAAGTGTTTGACCTAAAACCAATCATGTTTGATGAGTTAGGAAAAACTTTCTGCTACTCTTATTTGATTTCATTTGATAATAATAAAGTATTTATGTTACGGGCTTAATCTATTTGAATTGTATTAAATAAGATGTTCCATAATTTAGAGCAAAGCTTCTAGAATTATAATGAGATTGTAATAATGAGATCTAGAAGATAATAGCTTTACACTTAAACAGTTCCTGATCATAGGATAACTAATTGGAAATTGGTAAATCTGTAAAGATCACTACATATTATGCTAGCTCTCTTAGGAGGATGTCTGTTCTCATAGACATTTGTGTGGTGACACTATAGCTAGTATGTAGGTGCTTATTAAGGAATAAGTTCACTGAACATGACTCGATAAGTAGAACAACTAATGGAGTTTACTCACGTGTCGATAGTTGTTTATTAAGTAAATAGTTGTACAAGTATCCTTAGACTTGAGATCGTTAGAGTAATCTCGTACACAATGATTTATGCTTTGGTTTAGTCCTTAGTCTCTAGGACATTCATTAGGTCCATTCTGGGCATAGTGATTTGTGTATGGAGATAGTTAACGGATCAATAAAGGATTTGCCCCTTCCAGTAAAGGAAGTGAATATCCTATGTTATTATTAGATATGCAAGTTCAGGAATCTCTGGCCAGAGTGAATGAAATTAGAAAGAGTTTCTAATTTGCATTAAAAGGAACTTTGCATTATGAATAAGAAATCATATGATTAAATTAGATAGGCTTGACACGAGTTCCATGCCTTGTATTTAATCGGGATATTGAAGGGTAGAAGGAATTAATTGTACGGTAACTAATTACTGACAGGTTCTAAGTATTCTAAGCAATGATTTCGTATTATCTGGATAGTCGCGATATGTTGAGAAGCATCACTTACGATGTAGAATAAATATAATTAATCAAATTAATTATATTTAATGAATTAATAGAATTCATATAAATAATAAATAAAATATTTATTATTATTTATTTCTACTACCGACTTAATATTGAACCTAAAGAGTCACACCATAAAAGAGATTAAATTATAGATGAAGAAATAATTAATAATAGCTAGTCATTATTTATTTATGAAATAAATAATTACTTAGCAAATTTTATAAATTAATTAAATGAGATTTAATTGATTATAAATTATTTAAGATAAGATCTTAATATTATTAATTAAATATTTAATTAAAGTAATTAAATATGAAGAGAGAATAATTTTCTAAAAGAGTTTAGAAAAAGGAATTAATGATTAAAATAGTTTTAATCATTAGCTAATTAATTGATAAGATTAATTAATTAAAAGGGAATTAATAATAAGATATTTATAGAAAATATCTCAGCTAAGATATTTGCCTATAAATATAGGATTATAAACCCTAATACAAGAGACCCTAATATTTGTAAGAAATATTTTAAAAGGGAGGCAACCATAATTTCCTCTCTAGCCTCCTCCTTCATCTTTTAGTTTCATTCTTGGTGGATATCTTTAGAGCACTCCACACTTGAGGGGTGATTACAAGGATTGAAGAACAAGATCTTCTCTAGCTGTTGCTGGAAAGCAATCGAGGTATATTCTTCAATTTATAAAATAGTTTTTGTATCTATATGTATGTATACATAGGAATATATGCAAATAAATATTATTCAATGCTTCCGCTGGTGCATAAATTCCTTCACCAATACCCTACCAGCCGAGTGTGAGTGTTGAGGGCGAAGACCAAACAGTAACAGAACGTCATGAAACACCTAGTACCCTAAAAGACACCACACACACTGAGCACACACACTGAGTATACACATGCACAAAGCCAAAAGATTCTAAATTTGGAGGCCCAGGTTACTGATATGAAGAACACAATTGACAAAATCTTGGCAGTGCAAGTTCAACAACAAATGGAGATTCGAGAAATGAAAGATTTAATCAAGAAACCGTTGGCTCAAAAATCATCTACTGTGGAAGTTCAAACAACCAATACTCAGAAGGATAACCCAACTGTGGGGGAGAGAGCATCACAAGAAAAAGTGGTTGTAGATTACATGATATTAGAATATACAACTCAGTGGGAATCTGAAGCAAGAATATTAGAACAAGGAGAAATAGACGAACCTTATGTTTCTACATTGAAAGAGGTAGAAGCTGAAGTTGAGGGTATTCATACAGAGGATGAATTTGCTGATTAATTTGCATTTCACAATGATTCTTATTAAGTGGTGTTGATGAGATAATAATAAACAACTTTAAAGAAGCTCAAGAGTTGCATAAAAGAAAACAGATAAGAGTCAGAAGGGCAAAAGAAATAAGCGAGAGAGAAAAGGACATCATCAGAAAAGAAGGCCTAGAATAGGATGAAGTTAGATCTCTGTTCAAGAAAAAGGAGTTAGGTCTAGAAAGAAGACAATATCGTCATGTACTTGACAGATTTGGAGAACAGAGACAGTTATTTCCCAACATACACACATTCTATGAGAAGCTAAATGATGAAGTGACAAACATCTCAGTTAGCGCTCAGAAAAATGGGTGGATGATGTACATCAATTTCACTACACTTGGATCGAGGATTCTATCAACTAAAAGCTTTGAAAATATGAATATAGTGGAGTTATTTGTGTTGATGAGGAAAGTTATAAAAGCGGGTCATAAGGTGAATGAACTAATAAAAAGTTCAATTGAAAAGCAAATCAAAGACATTGGTGTTGAACCATTTGAAGACCCCCCAGTAGTAAAATATTACAAACCCTCAACTCTATACAACATGACTCGGACTGATGAAAGCTTAGAAAGAGGTCATTTGGATTTCATGAAGTGTGTAGAAGCGCAACTCAGATGCAAGGAAAATAGAACATATCAAGACCTAGTGGCAGCTGAAATGATATACGCTTTCAGATTGAATCAAGCCATAGGCATTGCGAAGTCTTATCTCAGAAGAATAGATAGAGTCTATCTAAGGCCAATGACTCTTAGAAAACTAGATGGTACAGAAGGTGTTGAAGAAGTTGAAGATTCAAAACCCTTGATCAAACATGAAGATGGAAAAATGTGGTTCAGTTACATAAAGAGGACAGGAGGTCAAGCAAAAATAGAAGGTAAAGATTTTATGAAGAAAAACTCTAAGGCAATCAGAAGTGCTTTGTCAAGAATAAAAATATTAACTTCCAAATAGGACAAGTATGCCTTAGAAGAAGCCACTAAATCTCTAAGGGAAAGGGAGATGATAGAGAAAGCAAATGACACTGAACGAGTCCAGGGATTCCCAAAAAGGATCACTGTATTCATATTTTCCAAGAAAACATCTCTAGAGTTTGAAGGAGTTGCTTCAATCAACAGTACTGCCAACCTCGAAGAAATGCTCAAGAAATTAGAAGATCCACCTCCTAAAAATACACTGGAATTTGAAGCCCGAGACTTAGTAAAGTCAAGACTTGAAGCAAAAATGGAAGAGTTCAGAAAATGTCATCAAGAAAATCAGCAAAAGAAGAAAGAAGGCACAAGTCAACAAAGTAGAAGACAATACAATATATGTTCAGGCTAGAGGAACTAGAAGATTTGTACTTGTTGAATTTAAGAAATCTGGAAATGTATCAATTTAATCCAGAATGTAATTAATGTTATTTTCTGTCTTTCTACACTTTACTTTTTCTTGTATTATCAGTTGAGTTATCCCCTTAAAAGATTTGTTTGTCGAATTCTAGCAATCAAATAAGGGGAGATTGTAAAGCATAATGTAACATAATATATAATAGAGGTAACGATAACTCAACTCAAGAAGAAAAATAGATAATAATATTAGTATGAAGTACAGGAATCCAGAAGATCATACAGTCATAATGCATACATGATTCATTACAGGGTATTAAAGTCTGAAGTCTTTAAAAGTGTTAACGAAAGAAGTTCATTAAAATGTTCAAGCCTCAGTGATGAATAAAAGATCAGAAGATTTTTAGCGTGAAGAAAATACAATGGTTCAAGTATGAGTGTCAAAGGATTTCAGTGGAATGAAGCAATGGAACAACTGAAGAATAATCAACTAGTGTTACACAGAAAATAAGAGAATTTAGTTCAATGCTAGTCATTTGTGAACTAGACTAGTGCACTAAGCGTCAACACATAAAGGAAAGAATTATCTTAGTCATTTATAAGAAAATAGTTGGTCAAACAGAACAGTGGAAAAGAGAACGAAAAAATTAGGATATCACTAGAGATCATAATAGTTTCTAAGTCAAAGACGCTAGTGATATACCATGTAAGGCGCCACTAACATACAAATCAAGTAATTATTCAAGGCATCTATACATGTTACTATGTAAAGGCGCCACTAGCTTTAAGTGGATCCTAATACAAAGTAAACCATGTACAAGGCGCCACTTGGGAAAATTACTTATCTCAAATCAACAAGGGGCGCAACTTGGATCTGCACAAGGTAATACATGTGTGAGGCACCACCTGAAGACTAGGCGCCCCCAAGCCACATGCTAGGCACTACCAAGGTTCATACAAGGCAACCCATGTTTGAGGCACCACTAAAATGTTAAGGCGCCATCTAGCATTGTTCAAGGCGCCACTAATAGACATACAAGGGAACCACCTGTGTATGGCGCCACAAAGCTCCATTGGTGTTATTGTAAGTCAATTTGATTTTGAAATTCGAAGACTATACAAATAGAGGCAGAAGCATTCACAATCTTCATCTTCTTCAATATACACAACAACTTACAAGAGCTCCATTAAAGGCCATTCATAATACCCCCAATTGTATTTGTTGTTTGTATTAATTGGAAATCATTATAGCTAATCTTTAGATTAGAGTGTAGCAACTCAGTGATTTATTAATATATCTATATTTTCCTGAATTGATTGTGTTGTTTGTGTACTTATTTCTAGATCTTAAGAACCAAAATATACACAAATCATAATCTGCAATTAGAGCTAAAAACTACCAATATCATATTCAACCTCCCCCCACCTTCTATGATGATTGGGAAACAAATTCCCCACATAATTCACCGTATTAGACTGTGTCACGTCATGATAAATCAATGGCCATTGCTGAGTTGGATGTCCTTTCCCGCACGTTTCACAAAACATAGGTACATTTTGAACCTGATGAGCCGGATGAATGTGTCGTTGTCTATCCACTGATAAAGACTCAATCTTTTTATTTAAAGCTTCAAATTAAGAAACCATCTATGTTGAAAAAGATGTGAAAGGATCAATTTCATGCAAACCTGCTACTTTCTTTGAACTTGTCCGATCATAGGCTCTGCAATTATTTGAAGTAATGTCCTCTAGTATATCAAACACATCTTCAGGATATTGGTTTATCAATGAACCTCTAGCTGCACCATCAACTTGAGTAACACAATGTAGTGTCAACCCATTATAAAATGTACGAATCTTTTATTGATCAATGAGTCCATGATGTGGAAACTTTCGCAAAAGATCTTTGAACCTCTCATAAGTTTCATACAAAGCCTCCATATCATGCTGTTGAAAATTTTGAATTTCTTTGATCAACCTTTCTGTCTTAGCGGGAGAAAAGGACTTGTTCAAGAATTTTTCAACTAGCTGATTCCATGTAGTGATAGAGTTGTTTTGTAAAAAATATAAACATTCTCGTGCTCTTCCTTCCAGTGAACGGATGAACAACCTCAATCTAATAGCCTCTTCAGAAACACCAATCATCTTGAAGTTATTAACAATCTCAAGAAAATTTCTCAAATGAGCATTAGGATCTTCAGCTGATAGGCCATTAATTTTGTTGTCCCTAATAGCCTGCACAGTTGATGAATCAACATGAAAATTATTGGTTGCAATAGCTAGCCTTGTAATACTAGAATGAATGCCATCGAAAAAGGCCATTATATATTCCTTAACCCGCAAACGCCTTCCAGGAGGAGGAGGAGGATCATTCATATTGTCACCCATTGTGGATGATTGATTTTGAGCTTCCTTAGCTTTCCTTCTGTTCCTTCTTGCAGTTTTCTCAATCTCCAAATCAATTGGAATAAGTGAAGATGAACCAAGTGTACGCATACAACGTTAACTCCTACAAAATTTGAACACAAGAATAATAAGTAACTTGATCTTAAAATACTAAATAGTGTGATGATATTAAAAAAATAAATACTTAAAATGAATCCCTGGCAGCGGTGCCAAAAACTTGTTAGAGGTTTTACAACCTATACGCAAGTGCACCTATCACAATAACTAGTATATAAAATTTGTTCCCACGAGGACTAACTTTAAGTTGCTAACTACCACACAATATTGTTCAGTTAATTCAAGTCAAATAATAATTGATTTAAAAGAAAGAATAGTTATAATTAAAAATAAACTAACACAAATAAGAATACCAAGATTAATAAAATTAGACCTTCAACTTCATCTCATATTCTTCAATAAGTACTTTCGCATAGCTATTTAAGTTCTTCAACTGCTAGTCTAAGGTTTTGAAGTACTCACGAGGACCTTCAGAATCTTAAGTGATTCTAATTCAACAATTAACATAATGATAATCCCAAGCTTTAGTAACTGGGTCTCAATTTAGGCTACTCTTCCAAGCCAACCTAAACAACCAATTCAATTTCAAGATTGATCCTTGAAAAGCATTAAGAATAAATTACTATAAGCAATTGTAATCAACACCAAAATAGAGAATTAAAGTATACTTATATATAAACATAAGACTCCATTAAAGGCCTAGAAAGGGATTTAGTT
Source organism: Oenanthe sinensis (assembly GCA_028671895.1). NCBI lineage: Eukaryota > Viridiplantae > Streptophyta > Magnoliopsida > Apiales > Apiaceae > Oenanthe > Oenanthe sinensis. Next base: position 25,414,184 of record CM053799.1, on the reverse strand, counting down.
CAACATCGCAAAAGAGAGTACAAAATACAAGAAGGAAGACATGAAATCAAGTTTACAATAAAGAAAAGTGAAGAAGAGAAGATAAAACTCAAGATTTGTTCTTCTCTCTATGACTTGTTCTCTCTTGAATCCTTCTTTTTGCGTGTAACTGCTAGGTCTAGGTCTTCTTTGTGTGCATGGCCGACCTTAGAGATTTGGGTGCCCTAGACAAAATTTTGAAATGGTGCCCCTTTTCTTTAAGGTTCTAAAAAAATAAAATTTTTAAAACATATATATAGTACATGTATATAAAAATTTTAGGGCCCCTATGGTGATGGTGCCCTAGACGGTCGCCTTGTTCGCCTTATCTAAGGGTCGGCATTGTAATTGTGTGTGTAACTCCCCTTTTCTCTGACGTTCTATCACCCCTTTGAACGTAATTGGATAATATATATATATATATATATATATATATATATATATATATATATATATAAGTGTTTTTTTAATAATCTATTATTCTAACTAGGAAATTCATAGGCTTCTGTTCCTGGGCTCTTCTGGGTAGATCAGAGCAAATCCAAATTCTAGGCCCATTGTAGAAATAAAGGTATTCTTTTAAGCTTTCTAATGACTATTTATGGGCGTAAAACGGACTTGCAGAACTCTAGTTAGAGCCCAAACAATGAAGACACTAAAAAATGCCAAATATCTGAATTTTGTTTGAATTAAACCCAAATATTCCACTTCGAGCTCCAATCCATTAATTGCAAAAATACTCTGGTGGATAAAATCAATCCATCAATAATTTTTAATCCGTGTTGTTATTTTTTTTTGTTTCTTTTTTTGTTCAATGTTCGAATTACAAGAAAATTTCAAGTTCAAATTGTATTCAACCCCCCCTCCTTCTACAGTTTCTGTAGTAAATCTTTAGGGACTTCATAATTCATAAATAATAGTGTATATCTTATACTACTACTTGGACTTCTTTTTCGTATATGTTGTGTTATTATAAAAAGAAATACTCAGCCTCATTATTATATTGATAAACTTAGTTTTCACTCAAAACTTGCTACATGTTAGGAATATTTTCATTTGATGATGTACAAAATACTAGAACAGGATTTAGCATAGTCTGTTATGAATAAGTTATCAACTGATATTTCTTCATCAACGGATATTTCTTCATCAACGGATATTTCTTCATCAACTGATATTTCTTCATCAACGGATATTTCCTCATCAACGGATATTTCTTCATCAACGGATATTTCCTCATCAACGGATATTTCCTCATCAACGGATATATATCAATCGAGAAGTCATCAACAGATATATATCAATCGATAGTATGCAAAGCTATCCGCCAAAGATACTGTCATGCAAGCAAAGATACTGTCATGCAAGCAAAGTTACTGTCATGCATGCAAAGCTACTGTCAAGCAAAGCTATCCGCCAAAGATACTGTCATGCAAGCAAAGTTACTGTCATGCATGCAAAGCTACTGTCAAGCAAAGCTATCCGCCAAAGATACTGTCATGCAAGCAAAGTTACTGTCATGCATGCAAAGCTACTGTCAAGCAAAGCTACACGCCAAAGATACTGTCATGCATACGCGCAAAAGTTACTGTCAAGCAAAGCTACTGTAGTGCATGTTACTGTCATGCAACTTACTGTCAAAGAAGTTACTGTCATAAAAGTTGCTGTTAGGAACGTTTTGCTAGCAGAGTTTACTGTCAGACAAGCTACTGTCATAGAAGTTACTGTCATGAAAGTTGCTGTCAGGAACGTTTTGCTATTTGAGTTTATCTTCAGAGTTTAGTGAAGCCAGAATTTACAAGGTGATCATAATCTATACAGTTGAAGTCATATTTAGAAAGATGATCACAGGAATGGAAAGTCTTTGAAGATCAAATCAAATATATTGCAGATATGCTATGAGAAGGAAAGAGAATTTCAGAAGGAAGTTGTCAACTAATAATTATGAATTCTATTCCTATAATTCTGATTGTAATTTTACTTTCTATTATTAGTTGATAGGTAGCTCTCTATATAAACTCTATGTAACCTAATTGTAAAAGTGTGGGTCGAGAAGCAAAATTGTCTGAGTGATAATTTGAGAGAGCATAGAGAAAGAGAGAGTTGCTGTGATAAACACAGTAGAAGCTGCTAGGATTTGTGTACATCCTAGGAGAGTTTTTATTCATACATCAATAATAAAAACAGTATTCTTTGATATCTCTGGGTATGATCTTTGTTCTTAATTTATATCTGTTAATTCAGATTGAGTTGGTTTTAATCAGGCAGAAAAGGAACACAAGTATTCAATCCCCCCTTCTACTTGTGCAACTGGGAAAACAATTGGTATCAGAGCCTAAAGTTTAAAATCGATCAAAGATGTCTGGAAACAAAGATGGCAATTCTAAGATTCCTATGCTTAAGAGAAACGAATTCACCCAATGGAAGGTTAAGATGCTGCACCATCTGGAAGCAACAGACCCTGACTATCTTGACAGGATTCATGAAGGACCCTATGTGCCCTTAAAGCTTGTGCCTCAAATCAATGAAGAAGGTAAAGTAACTGAAGAACACTTCATTGAAAGACCAAAGGCTGAATGGACAAAAGAGGACAAGGAGAATGTCCTTAAGGAGGCAAAAGTCAAAAACATTCTCTTTAACAGTTTGGATTCTGTTATTACAAACTGTGTTATATCATGCACAACTGCTAAGGAGATGTGGACAAAACTTGAAGTGCACTGCCATGGAACTAAAGATGTCAAGAAGAATGCTAGGTCTTTGCTAATTCAAGAGTATGAGTATTTTGAAGCAAAATCTGGAGAATCTATCACTGAGATGTATGATAGGTTTACAAAACTCTTGAATGAGATGGCTATGCTTGGTAAGGTTTATGATTCTGAAGATACTAACGCCAAGTTTCTGAGAGCACTTCCTGAAGAGTGGGATAATAAGACTACAGCCATAAGAGAAGCTAGAGATTTGGATGACATAACTCTAGAAGAATTGTATGGAAGACTTAAGACATATGATTTAGAGATGCAAGAGAGAAAGAATAAGAAATCTGAGAAGACAAAATCTGTGGCACTCTTAATGGAGTCTGATAAAGAACAACAGGAACAACCCAAAGAAGCTAGAATCAAGGATTCAAGGAAGAAGGGTAAAGCTGTTGAGGAGTCAGAGTCTACTGACACAGACTTTGATTCTGATGAAGAGATTGATCTAAGTCAAATGATGGCTATGTTTGCTAAGAATTTTAAAAGAATGAAATTTAACAAAAGAACTGGTAAATTTAACAAGAGGCCATCATTCAAGAAGGAAGATGATAAAGTTGAGAAGAGCAAGAGCACTATAATCAAACTTGACAAAGCAAAGGTCAAATGTTTCAACTGTGGAATATTGGGGCACTTTGCTAGTGAATGCAGAAAGTTAAAAAGTCAAGGAAAAGGGAAAACACTTCTATCAACAGGAAAGGATTGGGCAGATTCAAGTTCTGAGGATGAAATTGATTATGAAAATTTAGCATTGATGGCATCCTCCCCAATAAAATCAAATTTACCAAAGAATCCTCATCTCCTAAAACTCAGGTATCAATCTTTACTCCTGAATCTTTACTTAATTTAGACTCTGATGGTATAGAAACTGTGCAAAGTGAGGTTAATAAAATAATGGCAAACCACAGATCTCTCACTAGTGAAAGTGAAAGGTTAAGAGAAGAAAACTTAACTTTGACAAACAGAAATAACCATCTAGAGTCTGAGTTAATATTAATGGAACAATTTAAAAAGGATTCTGAGAAATATAGTCATAACTACACTGAGATCTTGAAAGCCTATGACTATGTTAAGAAAGAACTAGAGGAAGAAAGACTTAAGTTTAAAGTCTGGACAAACTCTGGTAGAAAAGTTCAGGAAATTCTCAATAATCAAAATGTATGTCAAACTGCTGGTCTAGGCTATGACAAGAGTCAAGGCAAAAGACCTACTGTTGAGAATGATGACTTAAAAGAAGCTAGCCAAGTTAATAAGACTAAAGACAAAAGTACCTTTGTTCCTGTTAAGTTTGTGATCCCTAAAGAAAAGAGTGAAATCACAAACTCATCTATCAATAGTACCCCTGTTGTTGACAAAAAGACAGATGAAACAAGAGCAAATAAGTCTAAGAAAAACATTAACATTGGGTACATGTCTAAGTCTAAGTTAAAGGAAAGGCTAGAGAACTTGTCAAAGTCTACAAAGACTAGTCGAAATAGGAATGGTAAGGAAGGCATTAACAAGGCTAATAATTATCAAAAAGATCCTAATGCTCCTAGAAAGAAGTGTTATAGATGTGGCAACCACAACCATTTAGCTCTAGACTGTAAAACAAAAATTGAGAAGAAATCAGAGTCTAGACCTTCCCAGACTCTGAAAAGTCACTACATTCCACAGAAGCCTTGTTATCACTATGGTAACATATTTCACTCTATTTATATGTGTAGGGACTATCATGATTTGTATTACAATTTTTATGAGCTAAAATCTTCTATTGATAAGAGTTGGTATGACACTGTTAAGACTCCACCAGAGTCTAAGGCAAGAAAAGAAGCAGGTAAATTCAAAGAAAAAGTTGCTAAACCTGTTTCACCTAAAGTTAGTAAGAAAGGACCCAAAACTGTTTGGGTCCCCAAAAATTCTAACTAGTTGCTTTATGTATGCAGGGAACCAGGGTAAAGAAAGTAACCCTAATCCTGGACAGTGGATGTTCAGGACACATGACTGGAAAGAAATCCCTGCTTACAGATTTTGTGGAGATGGCTGGCCTAGAAGTATCCTTTGGAGATGGCAATAAAGGACAAACACTGGGATATGGCAAGATTGTACTTGAGAATGTCATCATTGAAGAAGTAGCTCTAGTTGATGGCTTAAAACACAATTTAATAAGCATAAGTCAACTTGGAGATAAAGGTTACCATACTGGCTTTGATAAAAAGGAGTGTCTTGTGACTCACAAAGAAACAGGCATTTTGGTTTTCAAAGGAAACAGACATGGTAACATTTATGAAGCCAGCTTGGAGGATTGCATAAACAGTAAAGTCACATGTCTCTATAGCAAGGCCTCAACAGAAGAAAGCTGGAAATGGCACAAGAAACTGTCTCACATCAACTTCAAAACACTCAACAAGTTGGTTAAACAGAATCTTGTGAGAGGATTACCGCAGGTTGATTTTGTGCAAGATGGACTTTGTGAAGCATGTAAACTTGGAAAGCAAAGGAAATCATCCTTCAAGAGCAAAACAATTAACACCATCTCTGAACCTACCCTTTTATTTATTGCATCTTGATTTATTTGGTCCAGTAAATGTGATGTCAATTAATAAAAAGAAATATGCTCTTGTTATTGTAGATGATTTTACAAGATTCACATGCGTCTTCTTTCTACATTCAAAGGATGAAGCTCCACAACACATAATGGACCACTCACTTTTCTGGAAACAAAATCAAAGAAAACAGTTAGAGTTTTAAGAAGTGACAATGGAACTGAATTCAAGAATTCAATCATGGAGGTTTACTGTGCATCAAAGGGAATTACTCAACAATTTTCTGCACCAGGAACTCCTCAACAAAATGGAGTTATGAAGAGAAAGAATAGAACACTCATAGAAGCTGCCAGGACAATGTTGGCAGAGTCCAAGCTATCAGTATATTTTTGGGCTGAGGCAGTCAACACAGCATGTTTCACTCAAAACTGCACACTATTAATATGCATGGAAAGACTCCCTATGAGATGGTAAAGGACAAAAAGCCAAGTGTGAAACACTTTCACATATTTGGATGCAAGTGCTTTGTACTGAAAGTACATTCTGAAAATTTAAGCAAATTTGAAGCCAAGGCTGATGAATCAATTTTTCTTGGATATGCATCAAACACAAAGGCATTCAGAGTGTTTAATCTCAGAACCAGAATTGTTATGGAATCTATTCATGTTGCATTTGATGATAAAAAGTTTACAGGATTGCAGGATGAGTCAGAGTCTACTACACTGGAATTTAAAAATCTAAAAACTTCTGAGATAGCTGAAGATGATGAGGATGAAAACCCTCAAATAACTCCTGAAAGTGAGCGGACCATCCAAAGAGTGGAAGATATGTTGAGAGTCTGTGCTATAGACTTCAAGGGAAGTTGGGATGATCATTTGCCATTAATTGAGTTTGCCTACAATAACAGCTATCATGCCAGCATAGGGATGCCCCCTTACGACGCCTTGTATGGCAGAAAGTGTCGATCTCCCTTGTGTTGGGAAGAGGTAGGAGAGCGAAAGATGTTGGGACCCGAGTTGGTCCAGCAGACGAGAGAGACAATAGAGCTCATCCGGAAACGATTGATAGCCGCCCAGGACCGGCAAAGAAAGTATGCCGATCAGGCCAGAAAAGACAGAGAGTATGCGGTGGGAGATTCAGTACTTCTGAAAGTATCCCCATGGAAAGGTTTAATGAGGTTTGGTAAGAAGGGAAAGTTGAGTCCGAGATTTATTGGACCATTTGAAATCTTAAGACGTATTGGGAAGGTAGCCTATGAGTTGGCCCTACCTCCAAACCTACAGCAAGTTCATAATGTGTTTCACGTGTCAATGCTGAGGAAGTATAATGCAGATGCCAGGCATGTGATAGAATATGAGCAGGTAGATCTGCAACCGGATCTGACCTATGTGGAACGACCGGTGGAAATTTTAGACCGAAAGGAGCAAGTTCTCCGGAACAAAGTAGTCAAGCTAGTAAGAGTTCTGTGGAGAAACCAGAACACTGAAGAATCCACATGGAAACTAGAAAGTGTAATGCAGGAAAAGTACCCTCACCTGTTTTCAAGCTAGATTCCGGGACGGAATCCTTTTAAGGAGGGGAGACTGTAATATCCCTAAAATCCAGGTACTTTTAAAAACCTTGTTATTAAAAGTATGTACTGGATGATAATTATGGAATAAGGTTTTGTTGGGCAATCAAATTATTAAAATTGCCGGAATGAGATAAAGATTAAATTTATCGTCATGAATTATTACGAAATTGAATATCTAGGGATTTTCAAGAGTTATTAAAAAGCTTATTTTATTTTTGACATGGATTGTTAAAAATACAAATACTTGCATTTGATTTAAGGTTTAAGAAATGCTAGTAGTATTAAGTCAAAGTCAAAGAAGACCATGACTTATTCTTTAAATAAAACCAAAGGGGCAAGTACTTGACTTAACAAAGAAAACAAAAGAAAAAAAAATCAGCAAAGAAGCTAGCAAGGGGAGAGGAACCATCGGCCAAGCTAGGAGGAAAAAGGGGAAGAAAAATCAAGAGCTCAAGCTACACTTGGTTGATTGCCTTGCAAAGTAGCTTAAAAGAAAGGTAGTAACTTTGTCCATAACATACTTCAATCTCATGCAAAGTTATCCATTGATGCTTGTGATATTCATGAAAGTATATGAACATGAATAGTAACTTTGATTTTGGATAAATTCTTGAATAATTGTTTTATGAGTTCTTAAGCCTTTCTAGAACTTGTTATGAGTTATTTAAGCTTTGGGTAGTGTTAATGAAGCATGGGTAGCTTGAAAATAACAAACCCTAGCTATATGAAGTTTATGTGGTTAAAGCATGCTATGTAATGAGCTTGATCATATGCTTAAGTGCTTGTTTTGTTGGCTATGGTTGTGTAGTATAGTGATGATTTGGTTAAGGATTATAAGTGTGTAATGTGGATGTGTCTTGGTAGAGAATTGTGGTTGCAAGAGGAGTAAGTGAAGTATTGTTTACAAAGTAGTATCATGATGTAAAAGCTGTCTTGTATTGATGATGAACTTGGATGAATTATTGGCAATGTGTGGAGTGTTATTAAATTGTGTTTGGGCTTGGGATGTCTTGAGTACATTCCCAAGTAGAAGTGTAAAATATATGGTGGTCGTTTGAGTTGATTTGAATGAGTTTAAAACAGGGTAAATGATGAACGTACAAAGGAGACCATGCAAAATTTTTGTCTGTCTACTAACTGTTCATAGTACCCGAAGGGGCTAGACTGCCTGGATTGATGACTTCTTTATATGGGTGGATAGATATCGGTCTCTAGATCGTTTGCGCGCTAATTTTGCGTCAAGCGGAGTTATGAGCTAAAAGTTATGGCCAAAATAGTGAGGCTAGGCAGAAAACACAGCTGCCCTGTTTTTGACTAACTTGGAATGGATGATCAACCTAGTTAAGCTACTCCATAAATCTTGAGCCTTTTATTTTAAATAGTAGGCACATATGAGAAGACTTGGAAAGAAGAATTGGGTTAAAAAGATTAAAACCTGATTTATGAAAAATGTTTGAATACAAGTGCTGCATATGAAAAGTTAAGGGAAATGTTAATGTTTTGATTTAGCCACTTCCTTTTTATAAAATGACATTGGAGGCTAAACTAGAAAATGAAAGATGTTGTATGAAGACATAAGAATGCTATGGGCTAATGGACTTGTTTATTATATGTCGTTTTGAATAAATCAGGTAGTTATACGAGTATGTGTTAATAGGACGATTAAGAAATACTCGTATAGCTAAAGGTGAATTGTTTTTGTTCGTAGATACTCGGACGAAACAAGGAAGGAGCTTACTTCCGCGGAAACCTACAGGCAAGTATCTGACACTTTGTCACATTGATTCTGATGTATGACATATGTATGCATAGGTTGTTTAAGGTAGTTCCTTGCGAGTAGGACTAGATCCTTTCAATCTAACCCTGAGACTCCTCTGAACTTCTTAAAAAGTTAGAGGACGTTTACTCTTCAGTTTGTATAACTGAATCTGTGTCGAGCATATCTTTTTGGTGCTCGATGGTCGACCGGGAGTAGTCTAGCGTGTCTCGACGGTTAGTCGAGGTTTATTGTTTTAAATAATATTTAGTTTATTAAATATTATTTAAAGAATATGGAAAGTATTTAAAGGTTAAGTAAATACTTTCAGGGCAGTTGAAATTATTTAAATATTATTTAATATTGATTAAATATTATTTAAATATTTTGGGACATTTAAAAGTATTTAACTACTGATTAAATACTTTCAACTCGTTTTGGTTTATTTAAATATTATTTAATATTGATTAAATATTATTTAAATATGTTGAATCATTTAAGATTATTTAAATATTAAATAATCTTGATTATATTGGGATTAAATATTTTAATTCTTTTAAATCCTTTTAATATTTTCGAGGACTATTCTGGGCCTCCTAAATATTGATAAAATATTTATTTGTTCTTTAAAAATATTCTGGAGTGGTCTGAACTTCTTTAAATATTATTTTTCATTAAATAATAAAGAATGAGCGATGACTCGGATATTTTATATTTATTCTGAGTCGATAACTCCAGGTTCGGGAGGTAACGTCCGACTCCGATATTCCTCCCAGTTGTATTGGTGCCTCATGGCCCATGGTTTCACTCCAAAACGGTAATATTTTGTGGAGTCTATTTTAACTCGTATTAGTGGCTCCCCGGTCGCATTCTTGAGTCTCCTTGATTCAAGGGTTTCTGTCTCGTTAAATTCGTTGACTGAGAGTCAATCCAGATGTCTCGAGAGTACTCCCACCTCATTTCGAGAGCCAAGCTATTGTCAGATATTGAAATCTAACAATAGGTCGTTGTTGTTCTGGAAGGTTGTATTAAATTCCCTTCCTTATCTGTTGATTGAAATCCTGTGATGGATTGTTGAGTTGTTCTGGGAGGTTGTATTAAATTCCCTTCCTTAACAGTTGATTGAAGTCCTAAAGTGGATTGTTGTTATTCTAGAAGGTTTGATTAAATTTCCTTCTAGGTTTGATGATTTATAAAGTATTCATCAGGGACTGGAGTAAAAGTTGCGTAAGAGGTCGGGGACGCACGACCCAGCCGTAATTAAAGGCCCATGAGTTGCCTAGGGTGACGTCCCGATAAGGGGTTGTCCTTCTACTAGTAGAGAAAATGACGGAATGTCGATTGTACATGCGACTGATCATCGAGTACAATAAGGCATTGAAAAATCTCCAGTTAATCCCGTTTCTTCCAATTGGAATTTGACGTTGCACTGTAACGAAAGCCTAGGTGCTGAGTTACCGATAGTGTTAACGGGGAACATAATCAATTTTGAGTTTGTTGATTGCTTTGAGTATTGTTTTACTTGCACTTATCAGTTTCACTGATATCTTGATATTGTACTCTGTTATTGTTTCAGTACCTTGTTATACTGTTATCTATTACTTGCTGAGCATTTGTAGCTCATTCTTGCTTGTTATTTTCTGTTGTTGTTCCTACCTTACAGTTGCAGATCATGCCCAGTCGAGTACACCGCACCTTGCGCAAGCGGGTCACCAGGGCAAGGACCCCCTATGAGAGATTCCGCTTTACGGTACCTGAGGTAGGGAGGCTTAGTAGGATAGGCTTCCAGCTTCTACTAGTCAGGTTTATCTATAGATATGACGTATGTAAGTATATGGAACAGATGTAAGTTAATTTACTTTTGACTGCGGCATAGTTTTCTCAAGGAGCTTTAGCTAGCAGTGCAACCCCATCTTGTGATAACTCTATTATGTATCAGTTAAGATATAATGATGTAAATTATGAAACTCCGTTTCTGAGACTATGGCTCGTGTGTGTGTGATAAGGTGATGGGGTCACCAGCATGTCGTTATTTTGTGATTATTATATGGTGATTTACTATTGTTGGATTACAAGTGTGTGTGTGTATACTGGAAATGGGACAGTGACAACCTGGATCTCTGACCCCGGGTCTGGGGGCGTCACATCAATGATTTAGGGGGAGCTTCAAGTTCAAGAACCAATCTTCCTCCAGCTAGAAAATGGACAAGGGATCACACTCCTGACTTAATAATTGGTGACCCTGAGAGTGGAGTACAAACCAGAGCAGCCACTCAAAATGAATGTCTTTATAGTTGTTTTCTCTCAAAGAATGAACCTAAGAAAATTGAGGAAGCCTTGCAAGACCCTGATTGGATTATTGCAATGCAAGAAGAATTGAATGAATTTGAGAGAAACAAAGTGTGGGAACTTGTACCAAGACCTAAAAATAGATCAGTTGTTGGTGCAAAATGGGTGTACAGAAACAAACTTGATGAGAATGGCACTGTAGTAAGAAACAAAGCAAGGCTAGTTGCAAAAGGATACTCTTAGGAAGAAGGAATTGACTATGATGAAACTTTTGCACCAGTAGCAAGATTGGAAGCTATCAGAATGTTTCTTGCCTTTGCAGCTCATTCAAAATTCAAGGTGTATCAAATGGATGTCAAAAGTGCCTTCTTAAATGGAGAATTGGAAGAAGAAGTCTATGTGGAGCAACCACCAGGATTTATTGATCCAAAGTTTTCTGATCATGTTTACAGATTGGACAAGGCACTATATGGATTGAAGCAAGCCCCAAGAGCATGGTATGAAACTCTTTCAAAATTTCTTCTTGAAAATGGATTCATAAGAGGTACCATTGACAAAACTCTCTTTATTAGAAAATATAAAGGTGATATTTTGCTTGTCCAAATTTATGTTGATGATATTATATTTGGTTATACTAATGACAAACTCTGTGAAAAGTTTAGTAAATTAATGCAGTCAAAATATGAAATGAGCATGATGGGAGAATTAAACTTCTTTTTGGGTCTTCAAGTCAAGCAGAATGAGGATGGAATCTTCATCAATCAAACAAAGTATGTGAAAGAACTATTGAAGAAGTTTGATATGCAAGACTCTGCAACTGCTAAAACTCCCATGTCAACAACCACTAAGCTAGACTCTGACCCAAAGGGTAAGAAAGTTAACAACACTAGCTACAGAGGTATGATTGGATCATTATTATATTTAACTGCTAGTAGACCAGATATAATGTTTGCAACCTGTCTATGTGCTAGATTTCAAGCAGACCCTAGAGAATCACATTTAATAGCTGTGAAAAGAATTTTTAGATATCTCAAGGGGGCTCAAACTCTTGGACTTTGGTATCCTAGAGAGTCAGATTTTTCACTAATTGGTTATTCAGATTCTGACTATGCAGGATGCAAAGTAGACAGGAAAAGCACAACAGGACAATGTCAATTTCTTGGCAACAGGTTAATTTCTTGGTTTAGCGAGAAACAACAGACTATATCAACCTCAACAGCTGAGGCTGAATACATTGCAGCTGGAAGTTGCTGTGCTCAAATTCTATGGATGAGAAATCAATTACTAGATTATGGACTAACATTCTCAAATATTCCTATGTATTGTGATAATACTAGTGCTATTAAAATTGCAGAGAATCCAGTCCAACATTCCAGAACAAAGCACATTGATGTCAGGTATCACTTTATTAGAGAACATGTTGAAAATGGTACTGTGACACTTCACTATGTTCCAACTGACAGACAAATTGCAGACATTTTGACAAAACCACTTGATGAGTCTACCTTTCTGAGACTGGTAGGTGAACTAGGTATGTTAAACATGTAAGTAATCAGTGATTACAAGAAGCAAGGTATGTACTTTAATTATAGTTCCTGATGTGTCAAACTATAATTTGTTAATGCAAAATTCTTGAAGTACCTTATCTTGACAGAGTCTTACTTCTAAACTCTGATGAGTTTCTAAACTCTAATGAGTCTCTAAACTCTGATGAGTCTGCAAACTCTGATGATTGCTGTGTGCAGGCATACAAACAACAAAGAAGAATATTCTCTGATATTAAGAGAATTGATGACAAGAAGAAGAGTCTACCTGCCATGACATATCCTCAGGTAATGAAGGTAAAACTCTCCACCTACAAACCTTCTATCTACAATGCTTCATTTTTTTAAAGGTGAAATGGTGCAGGAAAAAGTATTGGAGAATCCCCCTGCACCTACCTAAGTAAACAATACAAGAGGTTGAGGAAGGCTTATTCTGCACACACACACAAGCCTATTACTATTACTAATCCTGTTTTGCAGGAAACAGCAGCTCTCAAGGCTCCTATAGAGCCAGACTCTGGCAGCAAGAAAAAACCTGAACTAGAGTCTAATGTTGAGTCAGAGTCTAGCCTGCCTTTAGACTCTGATCATGACACATTTTGGGAAGAAAAACCATTGGAAGCAGCCTCAAGTCTTTTTGATGAAATCATTACTCCAAGTGATGAGCACATTGTCAAGTCTTGAATCTTCTCACAACCTATGAAGCCCTAAGGAAGAAAATGGAGATGGAACTTCAAATGTCTATACAAGCTGTGGTCAGAAATCTCTACAGATACCTCTTCAACTCTTCATTACAAGTTAAAGCAGTTGGGCTCATAGAAGGCAGAACAAATGAAGTTCTCAAAGCACTTAGTGTGCCAGACTCTGAACAACAAATTTCAAAGAAGCCTAACAGGCTTAAGGTCCACATGAGAAGGAAATCAGAGTCTGTTGCTGAGTTGGATATTGAGATTGAGCCACCAGTTTTTGACTATGAAGCAATTTGGGATACAGGAATTACCTACAGGACAGCTACTGATTGGATTTCTACTATTCAGCCTCTTCCAGGGAAGGTGGTTGATTTTCTTGTTCACAATGTAGACAATGCCATCCATGCAAGGACTTTTCTAAATGAACACTTGGATGCATTAACCATGGTAGAACCACAGGAGGTAGCAGGTGATGCAAGGAAGTTGGAGGATGGGACTAGTGCACCAGTGGTGACTAGTGAGAAAGATGCTCAGTCTGCCTCACCCACACAAGAACCACCTAGTCAGAGGTAGGGAAATAGTGGGGTAGGGGAGTATGCTGTTAGGCCCTCCTTGACAACTCAACAAAATGCTGATGAGAACCCCAATGATATGGGAGGACAGACTCTGATTGATGCTCATGAAGAAATTTCCAAATCTATTCTATCAAAGTCTATCCACCTTGAGGGGGAGTCTCAAGCAACAACAGTCCAAGATGGTGACACTCAGACTCTGGCTTCTAATGAAGTCAAACTGAAGCAGTCAGAGTCCAGAGTAGACCCTGAGACTGGAATACTGGAGCCAACAGACTCTGAAAAGAAAGAAGATGCTAGTATGGGTTCAGAATCTGTTGATGCTCACCCCTTGATGGAAACCCCTAGCCTTCAGATTTTTGAAGGGGTACCCCTCCATCAAGGTGGTTCAGGTATTGTAGCACATAATTCTTCTCTCAACCCCTCTTCTGTAGGACTTTTAAGTGCACCCTCCATATTGAGTGAAAAAAATTAATTGAGAGGCTGGCACTGGTCCAGGCAAAAGGAGAGGTAGATAAGGCTGTAGAGAGCCTGAGTGAAAATGAGAGAGTGGGTGCCCAACCCCACTGTGAGAATGAGAGATTAGGGTATCCTGAACCTAGCTTTACTTATTGGGATCAAGAATTTCCACAGAGTTGGTCCAATGAGTTGGAGCAGAGGATGGATGACAAATTCATTTTTATTTGACAGAATTCCTTTCCTTCAATTATCCAAAGATGTAGCTTTTCCACAGATTCTTTTGGCTGTCACAGGTGGTGATGATGTCAAAAAGGGGGAGAAGAAAAAGGGAAAAGAAAGATATGCATAAATAGGGGGAGATCAAGAAGAAAAGGGGAGAAGAAAGGTGAGTGATATTTCCAGGAGAAATAGTCCTTATATGATATGGTGATAAGTACTGTTCTAGATTAATTGTTTCATTCCTTAGTTTTGACATCATCAAATCTTGATTTATGCTTCATTGTTTACAAAGCATAAATAGGGGGAGATTGTTAGGAATATTTTCATTTGATGATGTACAAAATACTAGAACAGGATTTAACATAGTCTGTTATGAATAAGTCATCAACTGATATTTCTTCATCAACGGATATTTCTTCATCAACGGATATTTCTTCATCAACTGATATTTCTTCATCAACGGATATTTCTTCATCAACTGATATTTCTTCATCAACGGATATTTCCTCATCAACGGATATTTCCTTATCAACGGATATATATCAATCGAGAAGTCATCAACATATATATATCAATCGATAGTATGCAAAGCTACTGTCAAGCAAAGCTATCCGCCAAAGATACTGTCATGCAAGCAAAGATACTGTCATGCAAGCAAAGTTACTGTCATGCATGTAAAGCTACTGTCAAGCAAAGCTATCCGCCAAAGATACTGTCATGCAAGCAAAGTTACTGTCATACATGCAAAGCTACTGTCAAGCAAAGCTATCCGCCAAAGATACTGTCATGAAAGCAAAGTTACTGTCATGCATGCAAAGCTACTGTCAAGCAAAGCTACCCGCCAAAGATACTGTCATGCATACGCGCAAAAGTTACTGTCAAACAAAGCTACTGTACTGCATGTTACTGTCATGCAACTTACTGTCAAAGAAGTTACTATCATAAAAGTTGCTGTCAGGAACGTTTTGCTATCAGAGTTTACTGTCAGACAAGCTACTGTCATAGAAGTTACTGTCATGAAAGTTGCTGTCAGGAACGTTTTGCTATTTGAGTTTATCTTTAGAGTTTAGTGAAGCCAGAATTTACAAGGTGATCATAATATATACAGTTGAAGTCATATTTGGAAAGATGATCACAGGAATGGAAAGTCTTTGAAGATCAAATCAAATATATTGCAGATATGCTATGAGAAGAAAAGAGAATTTCAGAAGGAAGCTGTCAACTAATAATTAGGAATTCTATTCCTATAATTCTGATTGTAATTTTACTTTCTGTTATTAGTTAATAGGTAGCTCTCTATATAAACTCTATGTAACCTAATTGTAAAAGTGTGGGTCGGGAAGCAAAATTGTCTGAGTGATAATTTGAGAGAGCATAGAGAAAGAGAGAATTGCTGTGATAAACACAGTAGAAGCTGCTAGGATTTGTGTACATCCTAGGAGAGTTTTTATTCATACATCAATAATAAAAATAGTATTCTTTGATATCTCTGTGTGTGATCTTTGTTCTTAATTTATATCTGTTAATTCAGATTGAGTTGGTTTTAATCAGGCAGAAAAGGAACACAAGTATTCAACCCCCCCTTCTACTTGTGCAACTGGGAAAACACTACAATAGTTACTTGGTGGGTAGTCTTGTTATAGTAGATATGATGTCATTGCAGTGACAATATCTGCATTATGTCATAATTTATTGATATTTAACACGCCTTCCCACTCAAAATTCTGTTATGAATTTGTTAGACTTTTTGAATAAAATTATAATGTATATTATTATTTTATTTTTGTAACTTACAAATTAATTTTATAACTTCCCCAATAATGATAAAATATTGATGTGTTCTTTATTTTTATTCATTATTGTTGATGTTACATTTTTAATGTAAAATGTAAGTTACACGTACCTTTTACTCCTATGTAAGGAGAGCTTTGCACTTTGGTTTGGGGGAGAAAAAATGGTTACAAGTTTTCATCTTTTCTAGCAAACTCCTATTAGAGCTCTAGGTTCTGTTTCTGTGAGATAGCAGCGGTGTTTGTTCAATTCGTAGAAGGCGGATTTACGAAGGCAGATTTACAAGTGCTTCAAATCACCTTCGTTCATTGTATCTTGGGAGACGGATGTCATCAAACCTTCAAACATCATACGGAAGGGGCTTATTTGTTTTAAGGATAGCGTGATTTTCACGTGCCTCGAACTATTTTTTGATATTTTACTCTTCATTTCTTGATTTCAGGTACATTACTAATCGTTACTTCCAACAAGCTTAAAACAAATCCCATAATTCATATAAGTTAGTTTAATTGATAAATTGATTTGTGTAAAAATTTTCAGGAGCATAATATATTTGATATAGAATCCTATTGGTTTGTTTTTCGTGCTCGGTGGTCATTCTCTTATTAATTAATTTTTGTTTATTTTTTATGCATGTGAATGAGCCTGTATAACATATAAATCCATTTCTGTTGGATTTGTTATTTTTATAGCCGAATTCTTGTACACTGGATTGATTGTTTAGTTTACTAAAATTTACCTGCATATATATGTAAAGGTGTGGACTTTATGTGAGATTAGTTTAACATATAGTTTTTATTTATTTTTTTATTGGTTTATGTCATGCTGTATTTCTACATGTAGTACAATTTTTGCAGTTCATATTAGGTTATGTTTTTAATACATGTAATGGGTGCATGTTTATTTTTATATTTTATTTTTAGCGTGTTATGTTCTAGCATGAATGTTCATAATAATTAGTCAATTTGGACATGTATACTATTTAATAATATTAAATTTTTCATGGTTTCGTGTAACTAGTTGATTGTATATTTTATTAAATGGAACAATCGGTGTATATATATGAGTATAATTATTTTTTTAACGCTTAAAATTGTATGAGATGAATGGTGTTAATGTGCTTTAAATTTCTGATTGCATGTCACGGGTTTGGTTTTTT
The DNA here is from genome assembly GCA_028671895.1 of Oenanthe sinensis. Taxonomy (NCBI): domain Eukaryota; kingdom Viridiplantae; phylum Streptophyta; class Magnoliopsida; order Apiales; family Apiaceae; genus Oenanthe; species Oenanthe sinensis. The sequence continues at coordinate 25,396,840 of CM053799.1, read as the reverse complement.
TTCTTTTTATTTTTTTGAAGAAAAAAAAGATGTAATATTATTAAGATTTATTGCTAGAATGTCTTAATTTTTTGATTTTACTTATAAAGCATGTAAGTGTGTTTTTTTCTCCGTCTTATTTAACATGAATGTTTATATTCGAGCTATGGGTAAATATGGAGTATTGTAACTTATGTGCTGCCATTTAACATGCTTTTAGCATTAGTTGGAAAATAAGTATGGAGGCATATTTCTTTTCCCCCGTATGTTAGATTAAATATATATGCTTGAATATATGTCTGTGGAGTTTTATGTGATTTAAATTCTACAGTAATTTATTGTATCTTACATCGGCAATATTTGAGATACGTAATCCTTGCTGCTTAAATTATGTGATTATTCAAAGAAAAAAAAATTATATTTGTATAATAATATTATTCCTCCTTATTAATTAATTGGGATAATTTATGTGTGGTGATGACCATGTGACTGCTGAGGCAGTGCGAGTGCCTAATGCGGTGACCTTTGTGCTGCCTAATATGGGTGTACCGATAACCGCTAATGCGGAAAGTTCGGACAAATCCAGTGATATGAATTTCAAGAAGTGCCAATAAAAGGAAAAAGGATGGTAACAAATATCACATTTGTGAATGATAAGTACAAGATCTTGTTATCTATATTGTTCAAAAAGCAAAGATTAAGTTATTGAGAAGTTTAAACTCTATAAAAAGAAAGTTGAAACTCAAACTCAACGAGAATATTGAAGTGATAAAAAGTGACCGAGGTCATGAATATGTATCACTGTTTGGTGAATTTTATATGAAGGACCTTGAAAGAAGTGAGCAATGCAATGTTGTTATGTTCAGGGTTGCTTGAGAATATGTGGGGAGATGTATTCTTGTCAGCAAATTATCTATTTAATAAGATATCCCTGAAAAAATCAAGAGCAGACACCCTATGAATTATGGAATGAAAATAGAATTCCTATAAATTCTTAAAAGTGTGAGGGTGCCTTGCAATTAAAGGGTTCTAGTATCATAACAAAAAAGAGTGAAAATTGATCCAAAATAGTGGATTATATTTTTATTGGGTACGTAGAAAACAGTAGTGCATATATGTGTCTTGTGTATGAGTCGAAAATCCTCGATATACACAAGACTCCAATAATGGAATCGAGAAATTTTTCATTATTTTAATATGTGTTTCCACATAAGTCCAAAGAAAGTTCAAGTTAATTGAAAGGACACGTGACACTATATCTGAAAATAATGAATACTCTTAACTCCATTAGACAACTACTCTCAACTGAAGTTATCACTATTGATTTTATCAGATCAAAAGATAACATTACGGATCCGCTAACCGAAGGTTAACAAGAGAGTTAGTTGAGAAATCATCAAAAGGAAAGTGACTATAGCCCATAATATATAAAAGTCGATACAAAGGAAACCCAACCATGTTGATTGGAGATCCCAAGATCATGGTTCAATGGGACAACCTACCTGTAAAGACTTAGTGAGATCACTGTGGGGGTTCTACTCTCGGGTCCATTCCTATGATGAAAAATAATGATAAAATATGGATAAGACTAAGTTATGCTTTTAATGATCCTTATGTGTCGACAAGTCGAACAAAATAATACAATGGTATTATTGAAAGAGATCACCTATGTGAGTGAAGTGGGGTCGCTTCAAGAAAAAATTGTGGGGCTAATTCTAGGTAAAAATCACAGAACCAGGCTAAAACTCAAGACCAAAATGGGCTTAACAGTGAGAATTGAAAAAATATAGGAAATACTCTAGTGGGGGGATGTATCATCATTTCACAACACATAAAACAATTCAAGGTCAACGCGACTACTGATTTTCTAGAAATTTAAATATGTTCTTACAAGGGAAGGTTCAAGGGGTAATACCTACCTATCCTATGCTGGTGTATACCGTCGCTCTATCTCCGTGTCAAAATATTGTTTTACAATAACAATTTTATTCATGTGGGGGATTATTAGACTTTTTGAATAAAATTATATTGTATATTATTATTTTATTTTTGTAACTTATAAATTAATTTTGTAACTCCCCCAATAATGAAAAAATATTGATGTGTTCTTTATTTTTATTCATTATTATAGAGGTTACATTTTTAATGTAAAATGTAAGTTACACGTACATTTTACTCCTATATAAGGAGAGCCTTGCACTTTGGTTTGGGGGAGAAAAAATGGTTACAAGTTTTCATCTTTTCTAACAAACTCCTCTTAGAGTTCTAAGTTCTATTTCTGTGAGATAGCAGTGGTGTTTGTTCAGTTCGTAGAAGGCGGATTTGCAAGTGCTACAAATCACCTTTGTTCGTTGTATCTTGGGAGACGGAGGTCATCACACTTTCAAGCACCATACGGAAGGGGCTTATATGTTTTAAGGATAACGTGGTTTTCACGTGCCTCGAACTATTTTTTGATATTTTACTCTTCATTTCTTGATTTCAGGTACATTAATAATCGATACTTCCAACAGAATCATATGTTCTTGATAATAACATAACACTTAGAATCATAACTTTACACATTTTATGTAACTGATCAATGTATATGTGTTTTGTAAATATTTGTTGATTAGAAATTCTATTATCAGTTGACATTATTTTAATCAACTGATAATTGGGATTGGTACTTAGTATATGTAGCATTTAACTCAGAGTTTATCCATTGATGTACATGTAGTCGATGGATAATTCTAAAAAAGTCAATTAATGTTCATTAGTCTCGGTTGATAATTGTTTATGTGAAGATTGGTTGTCAAAGTGTAAATATATATTTAAAGACAGAAATTACATAAGTGAACGGTGATTAACTGATAAAGAATGAATAGACAAAGAGCTTGATGGATAAACACTACCTCAACGGGTAAAGAGTCATTGTTGATATATTGATTGATAACTCAATTATCAATTGATAGATAAGATATCATTCGATGGATATCATATCAAAGAGGAAAAAGATAAAATGTTAGGAATCTTTATAGACTCCAAGCTATTGGAGGACATTCAACTTTGTCTGACTGTGAAGACTTTTGAAAATTGTAGTAGGGCCAATCCAAGAATTTCAGAAGACATGTTATTTCCCTTTAGTACAACAAGTTTGTAGAAGAGGGGTTGAATACAAACTTAAGAATTTTTGTCAAATTCTTTCGGATATAAGTTTGTTTTAAATATATTGTTTGACAGTTTAAAGAATTGGTTAAAAGATAGACTTGAAAGAATTAAAAATAAACAACTTGAAAACAAATCTTTTTAAATTACTAGTGGATTGGTTTCTCCAGTAGTGTATATTTTTGCTTTTAAATTATCCTTGGTCTAAGAACCAAGTTGCTTACAAATAAAAACTCCTGAGTTAAGACAAAGCACCACAAAATAAATCTCTTTTTCTAATGTGCTCTATTGCTCTTATTTTTTTTACTTGCTATAAAAATGAACTGTTAAACTATATATATCAACTCACCTCTACTTCTATTTCCTATCGACTGATAAAATGCATAAAGTACATTTTATAATGGTTACATGAAAATAGAATGTAGGTACTTTCATATTCTTCATAGACCTTTGTCTTATTCTGGACAAGTCTTTGTCTTGATCTTCTCCTTGAAGATTGTGTTCCTTTGAAAGTCTTCACAGTCCTGACAGAACTGTCTTCCATTGATTTAGACTTTTGCAAAGATTCCTTTCATTTGCCTTTAGCTATTTTAGGAAACTATGATCAACTGATAAATGTTGTGAAGCTTATCAGTTGAGTCTTCTTTGTTTATCCATCGATAGATAAGTTATCCATTGATCAATTGATGTATCAATGGATATTTGTGCATCCATCGATTCCCTTATCCATTGATTGTCTTTTATCTGTTGATTGCCTTGATAATTTTATCCGTTGATGGAGATCCATTGATTTGACTTTTGTTGACCTTTTATCCATCGATTAATCACTCATATCCATTGACTCCTTTATCTGTTGATCACTTCATTTGATAGAATTCTGACTTAGAATATTAACACTTTGCCAGCCATTCTTCACATCCGTTAATGAGCTATCAATCGAAGCCAATAAACATTAGTTGTTTAAATCATCACATCCATCGACATATTACAATCAATTGATAATAAAAGAAATTCTAAATCACTGTTACACTCTATTTTATTAGTTGATTAACAACAACTTCAACTGATAAATAGTTTCCTGGTCAATGGTTATTTATAGATCACATATCCATTGATTAGTTATAAATTAAAATCAAACTTACAATTTTAGGTAATTTGTTATCATCATACAACATGATTCCTAATAATCTCCCCCTATTTATGAGTATTAACAATAATCATAAATCTAGGTTGATGATAACAAAAATCCTAAACATTTAACAATACATTGAGAATCATAACTTGACATAAAAGAAACATGAGACTAGATGTACCAGTATCATGTGATTTCTGAGAAGAATTCTGATGAACTTGACTTGTCTAATTTCTTTTCTTCCTTCTATCAGACTTAGCCATCTCCATCTTCTCATTCTCTTCCATTTGCCTGAACAATGATCCCTTAAGTATCTTCTTATCTTCAACACTGTAATCCAATTGACTAGCCAAGTAATTCAGCTCCAGATTTGGCAAATTTCTGATTTCCTTGCAACTGTGAATGCATCTTTCTTTGTCATCCCTGTTTGTGTAGAGCATCCTGTAGAAGGGTTCATGGAGAACTTTTCTTCCTTCAGGATTCCAGATTTTTATTACTTCTTCTTTTTCTTCCTAAACTGGAGCCTCTCTCATGATGGTCATTCTTTGTAAGATATCATTGGTCAGTCCGTGAGTTAAGTAGTAATTCATGTTGAGAAGAGTGTAGATTTTTCTCAGAGTTGCATAGTCTTATTCCATCACCTGTGTAAAATTAAAGGTGAGATGTGAACCATCTTCATATTCAAGGTGAAGAAGATCCACACCCCTGTGATCTAATTGGGATGTAATCACTTTCCTTTGACTGGAACAGTTCCACTTCTCTTGGTTGATCACTGTCAGTTCTTTGAAATTTTTTTCCATTGACTATTTTTCCTCAGCCACTTCTCCTCCATCAACATTCAGTTTTCTCTTTACTCCTGCAGACTTGGAGGATCTGTTCGCTCTTTGCTTTATTCTTTTCTTCTCAGCCTCCTTCTTTCTAGTTTCAAGAATCTTATCATGTTCTTTATCAAATTGCTTTTGAAGAATTATTGCCAGTTCCTCTCCTACCTGCTCCTGCTTCATTCTATCCTTGACACTAACCACTATTGCATTATGCAATAGTTTCTCACCACCTCTTGAGATAGCCTTTTTCTTCTTCTTTCCATCTTCAATCAGTATGCCTTTTCCTTTCCTATCTCTTGGTTGTGAGCTTCCTCCTTCATTCATCCTTATTCCTCCAGCCTCATGAGATTCAACAATTGCAGCTTCAGAAGTTTATTTTGCTGGCAATATAGTAATTGTTGTGATCTCAATTGGCTTTTCCTCATTGATAGCCTTGGTCCTCCTTTCCAATTCTTCATATCTTTGAACAATTTGCTTGGCCATTTGTTTTCCCAGTCGTACAAGTAGAAGGGGGGGTTGAATACTTGTATGTCTTTTCTGCCCGATTTAAAATCAAACAAACTCAAACACAAAAATATGAATAAGTACTGTTTTGTATTATAGATTTGTGAAAACAAAACTCTCCTAGGGTGTACACAAACCCTAGCAGCTTCTCTGTGTTTATCACAGCAACTCTCTCTATTTGTATGCTCTCACAGAATTTCACTCAGATAATTATGCTTCGACTTCCACACATTTACAATTAGGTTACATAGAGTTTATATAGAGAGCTGCCTATCAACTAATAACAGAAAGATAAATTACAATAGGAATAGAATTCCTAATTATTAGTTGACAGTTTCCTTCTAGAATTATCTTTCTTTCCCATAGCATATCTGCAATATATTTATCTTGATCTTCGAAGACTTTCCATTCCTGTGATCTTCTTCCAAATTTAACCTCAACTGTATAGACTCTGAAATCTTCAGACTCTGATGATCTTCAGACTCTGATCACATCTAGACTCTGATAGATCATAGACTCTGATAGTCTATAGACTCTGATCACCTTCCAGACTCTGATCTTCATGCAGACTCTGGTTTCACTTTCTACAGAAATTCTTCTAAGTACAAGTAACATGAATGTTGACCATCTAGACTCTGATTATACATTTCAGAGACTAGAAAGACTTATTACAGATAAACTGAGCTAGACCATGTTCTAGTATTTTGTACATCATCAAAATGAATATATTCCTAACAATCTCCCCCTATTTATGCTTTATAAAATGTAAGCATAAATCAAGGTTTGATGATGTCAAAACTAAAGAATAAAACTAATAATCTAGAACAGTATAAAAGAATTAAAAAAAAATTACTTTTCATTTAATCTTCTCAAAGGCTGGATTGTTCTTCAAAAATGAGTTTAGCGTATTTTCTTCCACAATTGCAAGAGCTTCACCAACAAACTTCTTTAATTTCTTCATTTCTTCATTCGAACATTTGATTTGACAGTAAGCTGCTCTCAGATCATTTGCACTGCTTTCTTGATCTTTTAAGTCCTTCAACATCATAACACTAACTTTCCCACTCATAGGCTGAAACCCAAAGTAATGACCCACACCTTCTTGAAATTTAATCTGTTTTTCTTCCAATGGCATGACTTGATCATTTCCCTCAGTATCAACATATTTTAAAGAAAATTTGCCCATTTGTCGATTTGCCTGTCTGTGCAAAATCAGCTTCCTATCAATCTCCTTGAACCATTTGTGTGTGACAGCTTCTTTGCTCTTGTTAACTTCATAAGCAATTTGAAGTAGGAATCTAATATACTGCAGTTCCTCAGCCTGTTTGAAAAAGATAAAATTTGACTGACTAATCCATCTTACACTTCCACCTTCTAAGAAGTAAACCAACATCTCATTCTTCACCTTTTCTGTACCTCCTTGTATCTTCGTTTCAAAAACATTATACACAATTTGAGCAGACACCACTTTATTTAAGTGCTTCTGAGTGATCTTCTCAAACTGCCTATCTGTCAAGGATTGAGGATCCCTGGTTAGAGTAGATGTTCTGTCAATGTCAGATTCTTCAAATCCTCCAAGACCTATCTTCTTTTTAGCTCTAAGTTGCAGATTTGATTGACTACATTTCCAGTATGAAGGTTCTTGAGTTTGATCAGAGTCTGACTTCTTTCTTTGCTTATCAGAGTCTGACTTAGACTCTGATTTCCCATGTCTAGTCCCTGACTGATATGTTTGAGTTCTTGCTACTCCAGATTGCTTTTGTTGCACACCATCAGGACCCTTAGAACCATGAGAACTATCTCCATCATCACCATCTCTCCTCCTTTTAACTCCCCTTGATTTATTCTTGCATCCCTCATCCTTATGTCTCCTGGAGGACTCACCTTGCTTCACCTTCTCCCCCTTTTTGACATCATCATTACTGGTGACAGCCAAAAGAATCTGCTCAAGAACAGTGGAGATATTTGCCTGGGCTGCAATAACTGAATCAACCTTAGTGGTCAAATCAGAAGCTATAGTTTGAAGAGAGGCTTGAGTGGTAGTGATAGCAGCTAGAGCATCTTTAAAAGCGACCTCTTTGGATAATTGAAGAGAGTGAATTCTGTCAAATCTTGTATTGAGCAGAGAAGTTGTATTATCAACACCAGTGAGCTTTGTTTTAATATGAGAAATGTCCTGGACCACACTGGATAATTGAGCAGCAACATCAGGCAGCTTAGCTTTAACAGCTCCATCTAAGACTTGATCTTCTTCACCAGGATAGTAACCATGTTCCTGTTAAAAAGATTTTTTCTGAAAAGCCTTAAGTCTCTCAGAAAGATGAATATCCAAAATACACTCAAAAGAATCTTTATAATTGATGCCTCTTTGCTGTGCAGACTCCCAAGACTGAGGAAACACCTGATCAAAATAGATAAAAGAAGGAGTAACAAGATCATCATCTACAGAAGTGCATTCCTCAGCAACAGACTCTAGCTTTGTGAATGGAGGTGTAGACTCTGGTGGTGGTGTAGACTCCGAAATTGCAAACGGGACTATAGACCCTGACTCCTCCTGAGAGTGATCAGAGACTGTAGACTCTGGAAGTCTAGCCCTTATAGGCATTATTAAAAGAGGTTCTTCTGACTTCAATGTTGCAGCCTCAGTGAAAATGACAGGGTTATCCACCAAAGCCTCCATGACTCTATCTGCTCTCCTTGCTAGAGAATCCACCAGGTGAAGTTGGGGTCTCTGTGTAAATGATTTCTGAGCAGCAAGAGCCTCCTCCTGTTTGCCAATCTGCACAATCAGACATAGTGAATTTTCATCCATCCCCTGCTCCAACTCATTGGACCAACTCTTTGGAAAATCTTGATCCCAATAAGTAAAGCGAGGTTCAGGATACCCTAATCTCTCATGGTCACAGTGGGGTTGGGCACCCACTTTCTCAATCTCACTCAGGCTCTCTACAGCCTTATCTACCTCTCCTTTTGCCTGGTCCAGTGCCAGCCTCTCATAAATTTTGTCACTCAATTTGGAGGGTGCACTCAGTAAACCTACAGAAGAGGGGTTGAGAGATAAAAATGGTGCTTCAATACCTGAACCACCTTGATGGAGGGGAACCCCTTCAAATGTCTGAAGGCTAGGGGTTTCCACCAAGGGGTGAGCATCAACAGATTCTGAACCCTTACTAGCATCTTCTCTCTTTTCAGAGTCTGTTGGCTCCAGTATTCCAGTCTCAGGGTCTACTCTAGACTCTGACTGCTTCAGCATGACTTCATTAGAAGCCAGAGTCTGAGTGTCACCATCTTTGACTGTTGGTGCATGAGACTCCCCCTCAAGGTGGATAGACTCTGATAGAATAGATTGGGAAATCACTTCATGAGCATCCATCAGAGTCTGTCCTCCCATATCACTGGGGTTCTCATCAGCTCTTTGATGAGTTGTCAAGGAGGGCCCAACAGCATACTCTCCTGCCCCACTATCACCCAACTTCTGACTAGGTGGTTCTTGTGTGGGTGAGGCAGACTGAGCATCTTTATCACTAGTCACCACTGGTGCACTAGTCTCATCCTCCAACTGCCTTGCACCACCTGCTACCTCCTGTTGTTCTTCAAGAATAAATGCATCCAACTTGTGATGAAAGGCCCTGAGATGGATTGCATTGATTGCCTGGGCATCTGTGAGATTGAAGAGGTCCTGCAGTTCCCTTCTTACTCTTTGAAAATAAGTGCCCTTGAATTGATCCAGTCTACTTTGGTAGGTTGGATAGATGTATTTGTTGGCAATTGTACCTATATTATGGACAAGATAGTCAGCCACCTGTCTTGACAGAGGTTGAATTTGAGAGATCCATTGAATGGCTGTCCTGTAGGTAACTCCATTATCCCAAATTGCTTCATAGTTAAAAACTGGTTGCTCAATCTCAGTTTCCAACTCAGCAACAGACTCTGATGCTCTCCTTTTGTGGACCTTAAGCTTTTTAGGCTTCTTTGTAATTTGTTGTTCAGAGTCTGGCACACCTAGTGCTTTGAGAACTTCATTAGTTCTGCCTTCTATGAGCCCAGCTGCTTGTACTTGGAATGAAGAGTTGAATAGGTAGCTGTAGAGATTTTTGACCACATCCTGTGCAGACATTTGTAGCTCCTGTTCCATTCTCTTCCTTAGGGCTTCATAGGTTGAAAGAAAATCCAAGAGTTGAGATTTAGTCTGATATTGCTCTGGATCTTCAACTGATTCCACCAAAGGATATAAGAATAGCAGTGCCTCATCACTTGGAGTAATGATCTCATCAATTAGGCATGAGGCTGCATCCAATGGCATTCCTTCCCAAAATGTGTCAACATTAGACTCTGGTTCAGGTGTTTTCTTGATTTCAGAGTCTGGCTCTACAGAAGCCTTGGGAGCATCTGTTTCCTGCAAAACAGGGTTAGTAATAATAACAGGCTTGTGTGTGTGTGCAGAATAAGCCTTCCTTAACCTTCTGTACTTCTTAGCAAAAGATTTCTCGGGAGACTCAATGTGAGAATCCTGAGGTGCTTCCCTAGGTTTTTCAGAGTCTGTAGCCTTTTGAGAGTCTACAGACTTGGCTTGAAGGTTAGAATCAAGTGTATCATGACCTTCATTTAGCAAAGAAAGTCCTTCAATAACTTGCTTCTCTAGTGGATTGAGCTCCTCATCACTGTGCTCATCTATAAGCCTAGATTGAATCAATTTTCTTCTCTTTACAACTGGTGCCTGTTGAGAGACACCAGAGGTTGGTTTCTGTTTGGATTTTGGTTTGGAAGATTGTATAATTGAAGGGGATTGGGTGACTTGGGTAGGTGCAGGGGGACTCTCCATTACTTGTTCCTGCACCATTTCACCACCAAAAAATGAAGCATTGTAGATAGAAGGTTTGTAGGAGGAGAGTTTTACCTGCATTACCTGTGGATATGTCATTGCAGGTAGACTCTTCTTTTTGTCATCAATTCTCTTAATGTCAGAGAATATCTTCCTTTGCTGTTTGTATGCCTGCACACAGCAATCATCTGCCAACTTGGTTGACATGTCAGGAATGAAGTGATTGAGGAGAATCATAAGAAATCTATGATAGTAGACTTTCTTTCTCCCCTCATGCACATTATTTAATTTTGCTCCCATTTGAGTGAGCAACATATCACCAATGTTGATTATTCTATCAAATAGGAGACTATGACCAATTTGATAAGTAATAGCAGTAATAGCATCAAATCCACTACACTTACCAGTAAAACACTTAGCAATTTGATCGAAGAAAAATGACCATTCTTTCCTTAAGTAATGCCTAGTTATCTTGCTCATGTTATCTAAGCTAGCAGAATAACCTATTGCCTTAAACATGCTTTTAATGTCATCATCAGATATAATTTCATCAAAAGTAGACTTAACAGGCAGTTTAAACACAGAATTAAGCACATCTGCAGTGACATCAAATGTAGTCGAACCAAAGGTAAACATTATTTTACCTGGTTGATCCTGAGAAGGATCAACTACCTTTGCAGTGCTCCATGCTTGTGATACAGCATCCATGTGAATGACTGGTGATGCCTTGAGAATGTAGTGTAGCTCGGATTGTTCCAAGAAATCCATCACAGGGTAGTAGTCAGCGTCTACCCCTTTCCTATCTCCAAGAGCAGCAACATGATTTGTGGTCATGAACTCGAAATCCCCAAATGTGAAAGCAATCGCCTTGGGTCCTCTGATGATAGTAGAAACGGCAGCCATTAAAGTTGTTGAGTTGAAAGTGATGGAGAAGCTTGAAGAATTTAGCTAGGGTTCGTAAAAAGCTCTGTGAATATTTTTGCCTTAGAAATCAATTGCAATAAACAAGTGAGTAAATTGTATGAAAAATTCTATTTTGTTCAAGTTGCATACAATACACACGAGTCTACAGCCTGTATCCGATAAAAAAATAACTGTTACCGCCTATTTCAAGTCATTTGAACATTTTAAATGCAATCAGAGTCTGCAGGCGCGAATTTTAACCGTTTCAGAGTCTAGGCGATAATTTTCTCAGAGTCTACTGACTTTCAGAGTCTACAGACTCGTTAGAGTCTAGACTCTATCAAGGTAAAATACCAAACAAAATGTTGCACTAACAATTAATCACAGTGTGTTAAGACAGGGACTATAATTAAAGTACATACCTTGCTTCTTGTAATTTTAGATCACTTATATATTTAACATGCCTAATTCACCTACCAGTCTGAGAAAGGTAGACTCATCAAGTGGTTTTGTTAAAATGTCTGCAATCTGTCTGTCAGTTGGAACATAGTGAAGTGTCACAGTACCATTTTCAACATGTTCTCTAATAAAGTGATACCTAACATCAATGTGCTTTGTTCTGGAGTGTTGGACTGGATTCTCAGCAATTTTAATAGCACTAGTATTATTACAATACATAGGAATATTTGAGAATGTTAGTCCATAATCAAGTAATTGATTTCTCATCCACAGGATTTGAGCACAGCAACTTCCAGCTGCAATGTATTCAGCCTCAGCTGTTGAGGTTGATACAGTCTGTTGTTTCTTGCTAAACCACGAAATTAATCTGTTGCCAAGAAACTGGCATTGTCCTGTTGTGCTTTTCCTATCTACTTTGCATCCTGCATAGTCAGAATCTGAATAGCCAATTAGTAAAAAATCTGACTCTCTAGGATACCAAAGTCCAAGAGTTTGTGCCCCCTTGAGATATCTAAAAATTCTTTTCACAGCTATTAAGTGTGATTCTCTAGGGTCAGCTTGAAATCTAGCACACAGACAAGTTGCAAACATTATATCTGGTCTACTAGCAGTTAAATATAACAATGAGCCAATCATACCTCTGTAACTAGTGTTGTCAACTTTCTTACCCTTTGGGTCAGAGTCTAGCTTAGTAGCTGTTGACATGGGAGTTTTAGCAGATGCAGAATCTTGCATATCAAACTTTTTCAACAGTTCTTTTACATACTTTGTTTGATTGATGAAAATTCCATCATCATTCTGTTTGACTTGAAGCCCCAAAAAGAAGTTTAATTCTCCCATCATGCTCATTTCATAATTTGACTGCATTAGTTGACTAAACTTTTCACAGAGATTATCATTAGTAGATCCAAATATAATATCATCAACATAAATTTGGACAAGCAAAATATCACATTTATATTTTCTAATAAAGAGAGTTTTGTCAATGGTACCTCTTGTGAATCCATTTTCAAGAAGGAATTTTGAAAGAGTTTCATACCATGCTCTAGGTGCTTGCTTCAATCCATATAGTGCCTTGTCTAACCAGTAAACATAATCAGGAAACTTTGGATCAACAAATCCTGGTGGTTGCTCCACATAGACTTCTTCTTCCAATTCTCCATTTAAGAAAGCACTTTTCACATCCATCTGATACACCTTGAATTTTGAATGAGCTGCAAAGGCTAGAAACATTCTAATAGCTTCCAATCTTGCTACTGGTGCAAAAGTTTCATCATAGTCAATTCCTTCCTCCTGTGAGTATCCTTTTGCAACTAGCCTTGCTTTATTTCTTACTACAGTTCCATTCTCATCAAGTTTATTTCTATACACCCATTTTGCACCAACCACTGATCTATTTCTAGGTCTTGGTACAAGTTTCCACACTTTATTTCTCTCAAATTCATTCAATTCTTCTTGCATTGCAATAATCCAATCAGGGTCTTGCAAGGCTTCCTCAATTTTCTTGGGTTCATTCTTTGAGAGAAAACAGCTATAAAGACATTCATTTTGAGTGGTTGTTCTTGTTTGTACACCACTCTCAGGATCACCAATTATCAAGTCAGGAGTGTGATTCCTTGTCCATTTTCTAGCAGGTGGAAGATTGGTTCTTGAACTTGAAACTCCCTCTAAGTCATTTGCATCTTCTGTATTTGAGTGAAATTCAAATGAAGAGGCTCCCTCTAAATTGCTTGACTCTGACAAGAGTTTAGAGTTGCTTGATCTAGACCCTGATGAGTTAGACTCTGTCTGTCTAGACTCTGTCTGGATAGACTCTTTCTGGGTAGACCCTGACCTGTTAGACTCTAAATTATTTGGAGTTGAATTTTCTAGCTCCCCCTCAGAATGTGCAGGTTCCTGTGTTAGTTCAGGATTTATTCTAGGGTCTTCATCCTCTTCTTCTTCATTTATCTCATAACTTTTTAGATTTTCAAATTCCAGTGTTGTAGACTCTGACTCATCCTGTAATTCTATAAACTTTTTAACATCAAATGCAACATGAATAGATTCCATAAGAATTTTGGTTCTGAGATTAAACACTCTGAATGCTTTTGTGTTCGATGCATATCCAAGAAAGATTGATTCATCTGCCTTGGCTTCGAATTTGCTTAGATTTTTAGGATGTACTTTCAGTACATAACACTTGCATCCAAATATGTGAAAGTGTTTCACACTTGGCTTCTTGTCCTTTATCATTTCATAGGGAGTTTTTCCATGCATGTTTATTAGAGTGCAGTTTTGAGTGAAACATGCTGTATTGACTGCCTCAGCCCAAAAGTATACTGGTAGCTTAGACTCTGCCAACATTGTTCTGGCAGCTTCTATGAGTGTCCTATTCTTTCTTTCCACAACTCCATTTTGTTGAGGAGTTCCTGGCGCAGAAAATTGTTGAGTAATTCCCTTTGATGCACAGTGGTTCTCCATGATTGAATTCTTGAATTCAGTACCATTGTCACTCCTCAGAATTCTTACTGTTTTCTGTGATTTTCTTTCCAGAAAAGTGATATGATCTATTATGTGTTGTGAAGCTTCATCCTTTGAATGTAGAAAGAAAGCCCATGTGAATCTTGTAAAATCATCTACAATAACAAGAGTATATTTATTTTTGTTAATTGACATAACATTTACTGGACCAAATAAATCAAGATGCAGTAAATAAAAGGGTTCAGAAATGGTATTTATTGTCTTGCTCTTGAAGGATGATTTCCTTTGTTTTCCAAGTTGACATGCTTCACAAAGTCCATCTTGTACAAAATCAACTTGTGGTAATCCTCTTACAAGATTCTGTTTAACCAAATTGTTGAGTGTTTTGAAGTTGATGTGTGACAATTTCTTGTGCCATTTCCAGCTCTCTTCAGTTGAGGCCTTGCTGTATAGACATGTGACTTCACTGTTTATGCAATCCTCCAAGATGGCTTCATAAATGTTACCATGTCTGTGTCCTTTGAAAACCACAATGCCTGTTTCTTTGTGAGTCACAAGACACTCTTTGTTGTCAAAGCCAGTATGGTAACCTTTGTCTCCAAGTTGACTTATGCTTATTAAATTGTGCCTTAAGCCGTCAACTAGAGCTACTTGTTCAATGATGACATTCCCAAGTACAATCTTGCCATATCCCAGTGTTTGTCCTTTGTTGCCATCTCCAAAAGATACTTCTGGGCCAACCATTTCCTCAAAGTCTATAAGCAGGGATTTCTTTCCAGTCATATGTCCTGAGCATCCACTGTCCAGGATTAGGGTTACTTTCTTTACCCTAGTTCCCTGCATACATAAAGCAACTAGTTAGATGTTTTGAGGACCCAAATAGTTTTGGATCCTTTTCTACTAATTTTAGGAGAAACAGGCTTAATAATTTTCACATTTGGCTTACCTGTCTCTTTTGTTGCTCTAGATTGTGGTGGAGTCTTAACAGTGTCATACCAACTCTTATCAATAGAAGATTTTAGCTCATAAAAATTGTAATACAAATCATGATAGTCCCTACACATATATATAGAATGAAATATGCTACCACAGTGATAACAAGGTTTCTGTGGTATGTAGTGACTTTTCAGAGTCTGAGAAGGACTAGACTCTGATTTTTTTTCAATTTTTGTTTTACAATCTATAGCTAAATGGTTTTGATTGCCACATCTATAACACTTCTTTCTAGGAGCATTAGGATCTTTTTGATAATTATTAGCCTTATTGATGCCTTCCTTACCATTCCTATTTCTCCTAGTTTTGGTGGACTCTGATAAGTTCTCTAGCCTTTCTTTTAACTTAGACTTAGACAAGTACCCTATGTTTATAATTTTCTTAGAGTTATTTGCCCCTGTTTCATCTGTCTTTTGGTCAACAACAGGGGGACTATTGACAGATGAGTTTGTGGCTTCAATTTTTTCTTTAGGGATCACAAACTTAACAGGAACAAATGTACTTTTGTCTTTAGTCTTATTAATTTTGCTAGTTTCTTCATTGTTATCATTCTCAACAATAGGTCTTTTGTCTTGACTCTTGTCATAGCCTAGACCAGCAGTTTGACACACATTTTGATTATTGAGAATTTCTTGAACTTTTCTTCCAGAGTCTATCCAAACTTTAAACTTAAGCCTTTCTTCTTCTAGTTCTTTCCTAACATAGTCATAGGCTTTCAAAATTTCAGTGTAGTTATGACTATATTTCTCAGAATCCTTTTTGTATTGTTCCATTAATAATAACTCAGATTCTACATGACAATTCCTTTTAGTTAAGGCTAAATTTTCTTCTCTCAACCTTTCACTTTCACTAGTGAGAGACCTACATGTTGTCATTATTTTATTAACCTCACTTTTCACAATCTCTATGCCATCAGAGTCCAAATTAATTAAGGATTCAGGAGTAAAGATTGATACCTGAGTTTTAGGAGATGAGGGTTCTTTGGGAGACTGTGATTTTCTTGAGGAGGATGCCATCAGTGCTAGATTTTCATAATCAATTTCATCCTCTGAGCTTGAGTCTGCCCAGTCCTTTCCTGTTGATAGAAGTGCTTTTCCTTTTCCTTGACTTTTTGACTTTCTGCATTCACTGGCAAAGTGCCCCAATATTCCACAGTTGAAACATTTGACCTTTGCTTTGTCAAGTTTGATAATTGTACTCTTGCTCTTCTCAACCTTTTCATCTTCCTTCTTGAATGATGGCCTTTTGCTAAATTTGCCAGTTCTTTTGTTGAATTTCATTCTTTTGAAATTTTTAGCAAACATAGCCATCATTTGACTTAGATCAAACTCTTCATCAGAATCAGAGTCTGTGTCAGTAGACTCTGACTCCACAGCAGCTTTACCCTTCTTTCTTGAATCCTTGATTCTTGCTTATGTGGATGGTTCCTGTTGTTCTTTCTCAGACTCCATCAAGAGTGCCACAGATTTTGTCTTTACAGACTTCTTACTCTTTCTCTGTTGCATCTCCAAATCATATGTCTTGAGTCTGCCATACAATTCTTCTAGAGTTAGTTCATCCAAATCTCTAGCTTCTCTTATGGCTATAGTCTTATTGTCCCACTCTTTAGGAAGTGCTCTCAGAAACTTGGTGTTCGTATCTTCAAAATCATAAACCTTACCAAGCATAGCCATCTCATTCAAGAGTTTTGTAAACCTATCATACATCTCAGTGATAGATTCTCCAGATTTTGCTTCAAAGTACTCATACTCTTGAATAAGCAAAGACCTAGCATTCTTCTTGACATCTTTAGTCCCTTGACAGTGCACCTCAAGTTTTGTCCACATCTCCTTAGCAGTCTTGCATGATATGACACAGTTAGTTAGAACAGAATCTAAACTATTAAAGAGAATGTTCTTTACTTTTGCCTCCTTAAGGACATTTTCTTTGTCCTCTTTTGTCCATTCAGCCTTTGGTTTCTCAACGAGGTGTTCTTCAGTTATTTTGCCTTCCTCATTGATTTGAGGCACAATTTTTAAAGGCATAAAGGGTCCTTCATTAATCCTGTCAAGATAGTCAGGGTCTGTTGCTTCCAGTGAAGGGTTTCGTGACACAAACGCAGCGGAATAAACGCGAAAAATAAATCAAAATAGCGAAACCCTCCGCAGGATCCATGCGAAAACAAAAGATTTAATTCGGAGATAAAGAATAAATACCTTTAGAAGCTTTAACAGTTCATTAATGGAAGATTAATGGAGGTCCAAAGCTTGTTTAATCACCACGTATCCCGCTCTCGCGATCTACGCTCTACGGTATCCACACGAACACTTTTCATGAAGGATTGATGTGTACTAGCACCCGAAAACTTCTTCTCTCTCTATCTTCCTCCTCTCTCAGAGCGGCTAGGGTTTTTGTGAAATCTCTTTTTTAATTAAATCAGCCCATAAAGAGATTATATAGAGAGAAGAATAAGTTTTCTAATTATAATCCAATTATAATTAATACTAATCCAAAATTCTAAATTATTTAATTAAGTCTCACTTAATTAATTAATTATTAATTTTGGAATTAGTTTAAGTAATTCATTTATTCTATTTATATAATTAATTAAGTCATACTTAATTAATATCATAAATAAAATAAATTACTTATTTAATTTAAATTCATAATTTAAATTATTTCTCCTTCAAGCGTTCTTTGTGTGTGACCCTGTAGGTTATTATTACGTTGGCAACAATTTTAATATCTAATTAAAATTGTAAACAATGAGCGGCATCTAGTAATACATCATTGCTACCCAAGTAATAATAATAAATCGGTGATTCGATTAAGCCTTTCGTGAATAATGTTCCATGTAATATAATCCCTTTAATCTTGATATTATAGATTAAACTCAAGGCATGTCTCGTGTCATCCTCTTCATAATTTAATCTTTATTTTCTTGATCGATGAGTAGACTATTAAAATCAAATCAACATTTGAGCACGGCCGTGCATTTCATAGTCTCACTCAAACAAGAGGCCAATAATATCACTCCTAAAATTAGGAGGATTAAATCCCATCTAGATCATTCATATTTCTCATACGATTCATAATATACCCAATGTCCACTTTTATCATCACCCGGTCAAAGGTAACTTTTAATGTAATCAAAGTATATTAATTCTCGTATAGAAATATAATGATTTCAGGTCTAAGGATCATTACACCATTATCACAGTGAGAATTACTTATGACACTTACTTAACATGTAGAATCTCACGGCGGGTCATTCCAGTGCCATGCATTGATACATGCACTTATGTTCTTGACTTTAGTATCCCAATACCTATGACCAATGAGATGTGGTCATCTGTCAAGAAACATACTAGTCTTTGTGCATTATTATTGTCCTTAAATAATAATACTCGACTAGGGAATTTTAGGAATAAGATACTATTCATATAATCTCATTTTTAAGTCACATACTTAAAGATATATAATACGTATCAAAATTCCAAGGACATTTATTATGCTTTCAATTTATTACGCAGTAAATAAAACATAATAAATAAATAATAATCAATAAAACATAATCCTTAATAATAAATATTTTCCTTAAAATATAAAAAGTATTGTCTCTAGAGCACAATTACTAACAATCTCCCACTTGCACTAGAGCCAATTACCCAAGTATCCAATACTCATGGAACTAGTGTGACTTTTGTGCTTCTGCTGCGACAAAGCCTTAGTCAGTGTGTCTGCAATATTATTATTAGTATACACTTTACATATATGTATATCTCCTTGATCATTAATCTCATTAATTAGGTGATATCTCCTAAGTACATGCCCAAACAGCCTCCTTGGCTGCTTCACAAACATCAATATACTCAGGTTCTATTGTAGAATCAACTATTGTCTCTGCTGTGAACCATTCCAGCATACAACATCTCAATAAAATTAGATAAAACACAAAGACAGACAGAAACATTAAATTATCATTATCTGTATAGAAACCAGTATCACTGAAACCTCTTACAACTAGCTTCACATCTCCTCCATGTAACAAGAATGAATCTTTAGTCCTCTTTAAGTACTTAAGAATATTCTTGACTGTCGTCCAGTGACCTTCACCTGGATTAGATCGGTATCTACTCATCATGGTTAAAGCATACGAGACATCAGGACAAGTACATATCATTGCATACATTATAAAACTAATTGCTGACGCATATGGAATTTTACTCATGCAGTCCCTATCATCCAATGATTTAGGACAAATTTTATTTTGAGATCACTATCCCATGAGACATTGGGACATATCCATTTTAGTCTCTTTGCATTTGAAATCGATGCAAAACTTTGTCAATGTATGTACTCTAAATTAGGCCGATCAATCACCTTGATCTATCTCTATAGATCTCGATCCCTAATATATATGTCACATCGCCTAAGTCTTTCATTGAGAAATTATTTCTCAACCAAGTCTTCACAGTCTGTAGAGAAGGAATGTCATTCCCTATTAGTAATATATCATCAACATATAATACTAGGAATGCCATATGGCTCCCACTAAACTTCTTGTAAACACAAGTTTCATCTTCATTCTGAATAAAGTCAAACTCTTTTTGACTGTTTCATGAAAACAAATGTTCCATCTCCTCGAGGCCTGCTTTAATCCATAAATGGATCGACGCAACTTACATACATTTCCAGCATCCTTTAGATCAACAAAACCCTTAGGGTGTGTCATGTACACATCCATATCTTCTTCAAGGCTATCATTTAAGAAAGCGGTTTTGACATCCATTTGCCAGATTTCATAGTCATAGTAAGCAGCTACAGCAAGCAAAATCCTGATGGACATGACCATAACAACTGGTGAAAAGGTCTCATCATAGTCAATACCATGAATTTTCTTGAAACCTTTTGCCACCAATCGTGCCTTATAGGTCTGTACATTAGCATCCATGTCGGTCTTCTTCTTGAAAACCCACTTGCACCCTATAGGTTTTAGCCCTTCAGGTGGATCAACCAAAGTCCATACTTGATTAGTATACATGGATTCCATCTCAGATTTAATAGCATCCAGCCATCTCTTAGAATCTGGAGTGTTCATAGCGTCTTGGTAGGTTAGAGGCTCATCTTCATCCATAAGCATCACATCACCATCTTGAGTCAAGAGAAATCCATATTATCTCTCGAGCTCATGGCGAATCCTACTAGACCTACGAATACATGTGTTTCTTGAGCAGTATTATTTTCTTGTATATTCTGCTCAGGTTCCTCCATTGGTTCAACATTATCATGTGGGTCTCAAACTTCATTGAGATCTATTATCCTCCCACTGTCTCTCAGCAGTTCGAGCAACAAACACTTTATTCTCGGAAGGATTATAGAAAGAATAACCCCTTGTTTCAGTTGGGTATTCCACAAAATTACATTTATCTGATTTTGGTCCTAGCTTGTCATAGATTAGACGTTTCACAAACGCTTCACATCCCC
The DNA here is from genome assembly GCA_028671895.1 of Oenanthe sinensis. NCBI lineage: Eukaryota > Viridiplantae > Streptophyta > Magnoliopsida > Apiales > Apiaceae > Oenanthe > Oenanthe sinensis. Next base: position 25,376,148 of record CM053799.1, on the reverse strand, counting down.
AAATTTTCATAAATGACATGCTGTGACGTTTCTCAGTCCATATCTCATAAGGATTCTTTTGAACCATTTTAGTAGGAACAATGTTAAGTGTATGTGGAGCCGTTTCCAGAGTGCAACCCCAGAAACTAATTGGAAGATTTATTGACTCAACATTGATCGCACCATGTCCAACAAGGTGTGATCCCTCCTATCAAAAACCTTTCTTTGATATTTTCTACGTCATCTTTATAGTCTTTGAACTTTTCAAATGATTTGGATTAGTTCTTCAAAAGATACATATATCTGTATCTACTAAAATAATTAGTAAATTTTATGAAGTTAATAAAATCTACATTTTGTCATCGTACACATATGACCACATACATCACTATGTATAAGTCATACCCATTCAATGATCCCTTCACCATGTCCGGTAAAAGGAGCTTTAGTCATTTTGCCAAATAAGCCAAGATTCGCATCCTTTTGTATAATTCATAATCAAACTTTTCCATGAATGCATCCTTATGTATTCTGAAAATGCGTTTCTCATTAATATGGCCTCAACAACAGTGCCAAAGGTAATATTTTATTTGAGTCACTTTAGAACATATAAATTGTTAATTAGTTGTGCAACATTATAAGGCTCATCATCAAAATAGAATAAACAACTATTGTTATTTAATTAAAATGAAAAAGCCTTTCTTGTCCAAACAAGAAACTGAAATAATGTCCCTGTCAATTGCAAGCACGTTATAACAATTATCAAGTTCTAAATTTTCCTTATAGGCCAAAAATTAAGTAACGAGTTCCTCGAACCAGAGCAACTATCTTTACTCCAATTCCAACCCGATACCTTAAGCTTGACCCTTATTGATCATCATCTTCCGATCTTCCAATTAAGCATGACAGTTTAATTTCCAGTCTCCCAACTTTCCACAGAAGTGACAATCGTCTTCTTTATCAACACCTCATTCAGACTTTAGAGTCTGCTTTAGGGATTGGACTTTGGTTTGACAACAGAACTAGATCAAATCTTCTCATTGCCTTTTCATTTTCCTTTCCCTTTTGCATTCCCTATTTTTACCATCAATATAGTAGTAGTTCATGCATTTATCATATTACTTTCAGCAGTTCTCAACATGCTTAGCAACTCAATGGGTGTTTTACCAATCTTATTCACTTTATTGTTCATAACAAAATAAAAATAATATTTGTCCAAAGATTGTAAGATCAAATCTAACTGTCTCCAGACCAATCTGGAAACCCAAAATATCAATGGTATTCATTATACCCTATAATCTTTAGAACATGTGGTGTAACCGGGTCTCACTCTCCCTACTTGTAAGTGTATAGTGCCCTTTCAAATATATCTTGTGCTCAATCGTTTCATAAGCATCTATATGCTTGTATTGCTTCTTAAGCTCAGCACATATATTTGCGAGCATGAGACATGAAACATCAGTCGCAACATCAATTTGCTTCCAATAAGCACTATGATTTGCACATGTTACATTCTCAACTTTAAGAGTAGGGGAAGAGATTTGACTAATATCGTGGTGCCCGAGGACGATCCTCAAGCTCCTATGTCAGTCAAGGAAATATATTCTCGTCAACTTGTCCTTCTCAAGAACTGATCGCATAGAGAAGTTGTTTGTGTTTATCATTTGATATCTACAATATTAAAGTGCATAAAATAAACTAGGTTGCAAATTTAATATTAATTATGTTTAAGTGATTATGGTATATCATCATATACCTCCCACTATTTTTATCAAACTAATAGCCCTTACTATTAATTTGGAAAGTATATCCCATAAATCTTTCTAGTGAGCCAAGATCCATATTTCGTCATATCCTAAGTCAACCACTGGAAGTCCTTAGAAAATGATTATTTAGGTAGACAACAGTTGTCAATTATATCATATATAATTCTTGGATAGTTTGGTGAACAACGATTGATCTTATCTATCTAATAGACTTTTAACCAAACTCTATGCTTCTAAGTTCATAATAGTTGAATATAACCGTTTATTTTCACTTATTATGACGACTCAGTTAAGTTAGACCCAATGATACAACGGCCGAATATAACCGTTTATATTCGTCGCATCTCACCACGATAGATAGGAGTCCCCTGCCACTGACAGTCCTTCCCCTTATCGATCTAGGATTCGATGAGTGTTCATTCATTGGAAAGCATCCGAGTAAAACTTAATATTTTGTTAAGGGGTTTTAGAAAATTTATAACGATCATGATCACATCATAAAGAGATCCTCAATTTTTCCTTGAACCAAATATTTCAAATCGACATCTTAAATTGTTCATTTCCCAGGTAGATGGAGGATACCAATTGTCACACTTAAAACCCATCAGCCTTACGAATACGCATATCCGCTTTTGTCAGAAAATCCCAATTATAGATATCAAAAATCCATATTTAATTCCGTGTTTTAAAAATCTATATTTCATAAACACAAGAATCTCATGATCGTTTGTTAATTTTAAAATCTTGAATCGTTACAGATTTTATCTTGTTTAAGCAAACATGGCATGAGTGTCGTATCTAATACATACATGATTAATCAATATTAAGCATGCATCTCAATTATATCTATGCGTACATACCAATACATGCAATCATATACATATATGTAATGTGCATAAATTAAACGTGTTTGGTTATGGCCCCATCCTATATGATATTTCCAAGCTAATGGAAATATCAAGGTCAGTCTATGGTGGTTTTAAAAATACTATCTATTACATGTCTTCTTTCTTCATTGCTCCATCATCCCCTTTTGGATCGCCTCCTTGCTTGCAAGTCTTCATTTATAATTACATTGAATAATAAAAATAAAACTATTCTAATGAAATTACAAGAAGAACTCGAGTTACATTCGAGATAATTAAATTACAATGAATAAACGACATGCAAGTCGTATTTAGAAATCAAAACCACTATCCTATGGGTCTTTAGGCCATAACCATCCACCATGATATCATATAACACATATAATATATCTCATATTATATAATCATATCATATAATCATATATAACAAATTTCGAAATTTTAGAAAATTAAAAACAGATTTCTAAAGACAATAAATCGCTATTTCGAGGCCCTTAACGACGTGAAACGCCTTACTGACCTGTCGGTGATAGCATAGCTATCAGTTTTGTTCATTGGCCCGATTCCAGTCAGAAAACACATATCGTTTACGAAAATCAGATACAGCAGTCAGATTTCTCCAAATCTGACGGTGTTTCAGAAATCGTATCATATACAATTCTCATAACAAAAACAAGCATATATCATATATACATATACAGAGATACATACAATCATCATATGATTATATATTACATGAATATCATATATTCATAATATATACATACATATACTCAAAATTTTAGAAAATCAAATAATTTTCAGAAAATCATAAATCACCGTTTTGGAGACTGTAACGACATCTAATGGCTTACATACGCAGAGCTGACTTTGTCAGTATTGCTCAGTGACCCGATTCCAGTCAGAAAACACATATCGTTTGCGAAAATCGGACAACGGACACAGATTTCAGAAAATCAACGGCAGCCGTTTCAGAATTCGTATCGAATACGATTCCCATAATAAGAACAAACATGTATCATATACATACATCAACACACATAATCATCACATGATTATATATCATAAAATATCATATATTCATAATATATATAAATATATACATATTGTATCAATATAAAATCATGATAGATCGCATACATGCTTATATATCAAAAACTGTTAAGCACATAACCGAATTAAAACGTTTCGCAAGTAGCTCTGATGCCATTGAAGGGTTTCGTGACACAAACGCAGCAGAATAAACGCGAAAAATAAATCAAAATAGCGAAACCCTCCGCAGGATCCATGCGAAAACAAAAGATTTAATTCGGAGATAAAGAATAAATACCTTTAGAAGCTTTAACAGTTCATTAATGGAAGATTAATGGAGGTCCAAAGCTTGTTTAATCACCACGTATCCCGCTCTCGCGATCTACGCTCTACGGTATCCACACGAACACTTTTCATGAAGGATTGATGTGTACTAGAATTGCCATCTTTGTTTCCAGACATCTTTGATCGATTTTAAACGTTAGGCTCTGATACCAATTGTTTTCCCAGTCGTACAAGTAGAAGGGGGGGTTGAATACTTGTATGTCTTTTCTGCCCGATTTAAAATCAAACAAACTCAAACACAAAAATATGAATAAGTACTGTTTTGTATTATTGATTTGTGAATACAAAACTCTCCTAGGGTGTACACAAACCCTAGCAGCTTCTCTGTGTTTATCACAACAACTCTCTCTATTTCTATGCTCTCACAGAATTTCACTCAGATAATTATGCTTCGACTTCCACACATTTACAATTAAGTTACATAGAGTTTATATAGAGAGCTGCCTATCAACTAATAACAGAAAGATAAATTACAATAGGAATAGAATTCCTAATTATTAGTTGACAGTTTCCTTCTAGAATTCTCTTTCTTTCCCATAGCATATCTGCAATATATTTATCTTGATCTTCGAAGACTTTCCATTCCTGTGATCTTCTTCCAAATTTAACCTCAATTGTATAGACTCTGAAATCTTCAGACTCTGATGATCTTCAGACTCTGATCACATCTAGACTCTGATCACATCTAGACTCTGATAGATCATAGACTCTGATAGTCTATAGACTCTGATCACCTTCCAGACTCTGATCTTCATGCAGACTCTGGTTTCACTTTCTACAGAAATTCTTCTAAGTACAAGTAACATGAATGTTGACCATCTAGACTCTGATTATACATTTCAGAGACTAGAAAGACTTATTACAGATAAACTGCGCTAGACCCTGTTCTAGTATTTTGTACATCATCAAAATGAATATATTCCTAACACCATTTCTCTTTTCTTGGCCATTGGGTCCTGCTTAGATATGATAGCCTCAGAATCTTGGATTTGATTCTCCACCTCCCTCCTCAGTTGAGCATTTTCCTTCTCACTCTTTTTGTTATCAGCAACAGTTGACAAGGATTGAGAAGAGGAGAGGGTGTCCAATAGTCTGCTAAGAAGCTTGACTTGAGTAACCTGATTGGCTAGAATCTGTTGCATGTTGAGTTCCATGGCAGTAACCCTCTTTTCTAACTCCATAACTTTATCCTTAGCTGTAAATTCTGTGTCAAGTCTCTGCTTGATTCTGCTCAGAAGAGTGAAACTGAGTCTGGAGTCCATAGTTGAATCAAACTGAGTCCTTGCACTCTCAATGTCATATTTAACTTTTCTTAACTCATTCCTGGTGCTAGTGACATGAAGCTTTTGAACCTTGAGATTGTCTCTGTAGAAGTTCAATATCCTCCTTTAAACAGGGTCCTCAATGTTCACTTCAGCCATGGACCATTTGTACTGAGTCATTATTTCTCTCTCACTGTCAGCTAGAGTAGCTTCATCATCTCTCATAATGGGCTCCAATGTGTCATCATCAGCCTCAGATTCAAAGTCTTCAGGATTCATGTGAGATACATCATCAAGAATCCTTGATAAAGCTTCTTTCCCACTCCTGAACTCCTCCTCAGTCTGCACCAATCCCAGAATCTGCTAAGCTTCTTGATTTGTAGCTGCTGCTAAGTGTTGGTAATAAGGGTCTTCATGGTGAAAGGTGTCAGCATTGAGATCAACATCAATTTCATCATCCTTCATCATGAGGGCATCTGCAACTCCTGCAGGAACTCCAACCACTCCATCTCCCTCTAACTTCAACCCCAACTCCTGGGTGAGTTCTATTACAAAAGCCTCAGGTTTAGAAGATGAAGCTTCATTGATAGGGAACAAGGATTTCTCTCTATTCTTTTCTCTCTCACTTTCTTCTCTCTTTTCTTTCATCAGGATCTCTTCCTGGAAACTCACATCTCCCTTACTTTTCTCACATGTTTCATCACCTACTATGGTGTAACTCTCAATCCTCACACCCTCTCCTTTTGCCACCTCAGAAGAAGTTGAGGGCCTCTCAATCACACACTCACCTTTTGTCAGGATATGCAAATCATGCCTCTCACTCACCTCACCCACTCCACTCAGACATAATAGAGTACAGGTAAATTTAACTGTAGAATCAAGAAATGGAATATCAGTTGAAGCAGCAATCGATGGATGTGAAGTGGCGATCGATGGACAAGGAATATCCATCGATTGTTGAATATCTGTCAAAATTAGCTTCTCGATGGATGTAAGGATATCCATCGATGGATGAGTGGAAGTCGATGAATGTTAGATTTTATAAATTGATGTAGAAATATCCATCGACTTAGAAGAATGGTGAATATTATCCTACTCAACCAAGGTGTTAACCTTTTGTGGTGATTCAAGTGAGAGTGTTGGCTCCATCCTGAGTTGTAAAGAAGGTGAATTTGAAACAATGATGTTATCAATCATCAAGGTTTCTGAAGAAAGAGATTTAGAAAGATATTGAGGAGAATGAATAGATAAAGAGTGGGACTGTGTCTCAGCATTTATCTGAGACACATCAACAGAAGAAACTGAAGACTCCACTAAATTTTCATTTGGCTTTGCAAGTGTGTGTGCCCCTTGTGCATCTACATTCCCCTTATTTCTCCTTTTGAAGGCTTGAAAAACTTTTTGTCCCTTATCCCCAACAGATGGTCCTGGTTGAGACCTCTTTTCAATAACTACACCTTGTTGAGAAGGTGCAGTTATGGATGTGTTTAATTTCTTTATCACAGTCTCAATCTTTTGAGAGATTGGACTGGAAGCTGGCTGGACAATCTCACCCTCTCCGACCTTATTCTTCTGGCTTTCTTGATGTTGGCCAGTTCCCTCCCCCTCAACTACCACCTTCACACTCCCCTCAGTGGTTTTTCTTTTCTTGGATTTTACAACAATAGTTTGTTGAGAAACTGTTGAGGTGGTTTTCTTGGATTTGGATTTGGAGGGTTTTGCAACTTGGGTAGGAGGGATGTGGGCATTCCCAACTCCCTCCATTATTGCAGAAGGCAAAGAAAAAGGTATTTCTACCTCAAGGAAGGAAAGGTTTTGAGATTTAAGAAATACCTGTACAAAAGGAAAATATGTGAGGCACAACTTAGGGTGTAAGTTGATTCTCACCAAGTCCTTGAAGACCCTTTTGTTTTGAGTCCATGCTTCCATTATTTTCATGGCCTCTGTGATCTCATAATTCTCCACAGAATAGTTAATAAACAACATAATGAATCTAGAAAAGTAAATGTTGTTTTTCCTAGATTTTGCGCTACCTAACTTAGCAATTAATTCATTTAGGATCAATGTGCCAAGATCAAAGTATTTATCAAATCAGATACTATAAGCAACTTGTTACATACTAGTTGTAATAGCATCAAAGTTGCTTATCTTTCCAGAAAATACCTTGATAATGGCATCAAAGAAATAACTTCATTCTTTCCTTAGGTTCTTTCTAACTACCTCTCTTAAATTACATTCATTTTTAGCATAATTTACAGAGACTAGCATATTCCTAATATCTTCATCTTTAGGCATGGTATAACTATTATTAACAGGAATTTCTAAGCATTCAGAGATAGTAAAGCTAGTAAGAGTAGAGGATTTACCTTTGCAAGTGTAAGAAATTACCTTCCCATCTCATGACACTTCTATAGACTTCCAGAACTCTTCCACCAATTCACAAACAATTTTTGGTGCTTCACTTAGTGCCTTGGAGAGTTTACACTGGCTTAGAAACTTCATTAGTGGGTTAAAATCAACAGGGGCATCCTCTACTATCAAGCATGCAATGAAGTTGTTCTGTTAATAGATGTAGCCTGTTTATGATTGGATTTTCTTTTGTGGTGCCATTACTGTTCTTGAAGAAATTAGAGAAAGAAATTAGAGAAAGAAACTTGAAGAAAAAGAGTGAAAAATCGCCTTAGGGTTCTTAGAGAGTAAAAAGCAAAATATTGTTTAAGCAAAAATAAAAGGTAAAATGAAAATAGAAAATGAACCTGCTATTTATATTTTTCAAGAATGAACTAACTTTAAATAAGTCACATCAATTAATTTTGCTATTCTAGTGAAAAGAAATGACTGTTTAAAAATAAGATAAATAGACATACTCTAAATAACAATCGACTTTATACATACAGGACTGTATATATTTGTCGATGGATAAAATAGAGCATCAACGGCTAATTTAGACAGTAGTCAATGGATGTTTAGAAACAAATAAAATTCTATTATCATCGATTGATAATTACATCCATTGATACACAATAACTGACTTATCGATCGATAAAAAATTACTAGGGTAATTATCTGTCGACAAATAAATATCCATCGATAGGTATATATTTTATCAGTTAAAGAAATATATCCATCGATGGCTGAGAAATATCCATTGATAGTTAATCCATTTATCAATTGATCACTAAGATTCAACATATAAATGTAAACAATGGTTGCATTTCAAAGAAATAATTAAACTTGTTGATCATTTTTCAAAATTGAAGTAAAATTGAGCATACCTAATTCACAGACCAATCTATTAAAGGTAGATTCATCAAGTGGTTTGGTAAAAAAGTTTAGCAAGTTGTTGTTCATTAGGGATAAAATGTAATTCAACTATACCATTCATTACATGTTCCCTAATGAAATGATACCTTATATCAATGCGTTTAGTTCTGGAATATTGCACAGGATTCTCTGTTATTGCAATTGCACTTGTATTGTCACAAAAGATAGGAATCTTGTTCATGTTGAACCCATAGTCATATAACTGATTCCTCATCCACAATATTTGTGCACATTAACTTCCAGCAGTAATGTACTCAACTTCTGCAGTTGAATTTGATACTGAGTGTTGCTTCTTGCTAAACCATGATACAAGTTTGTTTCCTAGAAATTGACAGGTGCCTGATGTACTTTTTGTTAGTAATTGTGCATCAAAGACAATTACTTTTATATTTTAAGGAAAATATTTTATTATTAAGGATTATGTTTTATTTATTATTATGTTTTATTATGTTTTATTTAGTGCATAATAAATTGAAAGTATAATAAATGTCCTTGGAATTTTAATATGTATTATATATCTTTAAGTATGTGACTTAAAAATGAGATTATATGAATAGTATTTTATTCCTAAAATTTCCTAGTCGAGTATTATTATTTAAGGACAATAATAATGCACAAAGACTAGTATGTTTGTTGACAGATGACCACATATCATTGGTCATAGATATGGTGATACTAAAAGTCAAGAACATAAGTGCATGTCTCAATGCATGACACTAGCATGACCTGTCGTGAGATTCTACATGTTAATAAGTGTTATAAGTAATTCTCACTGTAATAATGGTGTAATGATCTTTAGACCTGAAATCATTATATTTCTATATGATAATTAATATGCTTTGATTATATTAAAAGTTACCTTTGACCGGATGATGATAAAAGTGGACATTGGGTATATTATGAAACATATAAGGAATATGAATGATCTAGATGAGATTCAATCCTCCTAATTTTAGGAGTGTTATTATTGGCCTCTTGTTTGAGTGAGACTATGAAATGCACGGTCGTGCTCAAATGTTGATTTGATTTTGATAGTCTACTCATCGATCAAGAAAATAAAGATTAAATTATGAAGAGGATGACACGAGACATGCCTTGAGGTTAATCTATAATATCCAGATTAAAGGGATTATATTACATGGAACATTATTCACGAAAGGCTTAATCGAATCACTGATTTTATTATTATTACTTGGGTAGCAATGATGTATTACTAGATGCCGCTCATTCTTTACAATTTTAATTAGATATTAAAATTATTGCCAACGTAATAATAACCTAAGTCGACATTTCACCAAGTAGAAATTCTGTCAAGTCAAAATTTCTAAGTAGAAATCCTGTTCAAGTCGAAATTTCTAAGTAGAAATTCTCAAGTAGATATCCTATGTAAAACTTTTGTCCTTGGAGAAAATTTGTTGCAGGTCACTTTCACACTTTTTGACTTTTGTGCCTTATCTCACCTAACTTACCTAACACCCACGTGAAAGGTACAGAGTCTTCTTTAAATTCTTTTTCTGCTGTGAGTATATTGTCCAATCAAAAGCCAATAACACCTTTTTCACTTTTTTTGTCTTTTTGAAAAGGAGATCAAAAGTTGTTGGTTTTGTCTTCTTTATCAAGAACAGTGATGAACACGTGAAGAACACCACAAACCAAAGTACCCAGATTAATTCACAAAAATTATCTAAAATCCACCCAAGCTAAATAATCATACCTGGAGTATTTAAATAAATTTTGGGATGAGTTTTCACTGAGAAAATAATTAAAGCACACTTTTCAAGAAAAACTTAAAAATTATATATGGAATTGAAAACTCACTAATCTTCTACCAAACACAAGGATCTATGTTTTGTTTGTTAAACATTAAGCTCTGATACCAATTGTTAGGTCCAAATGTGTTGTAGAGGGGGGGGGTGAATACAACTTTTTAGATTTAAGAAGCAATAAATACTATGCAATAAATGGACACAATGATTCAACGAATATATGTCTTATATATAACTTGAAAGGGTTGCTACAACATTCATTACAATAGTACAACAGAAGTAAAGGGGGTAGTAAATGATACTAATCTTTGTGAATACTCTCTCTTTCTTTACAAGTGTTTTTCTCAAATATTGCTCTCTTTACAAAAGTTACACAAGTACTTCTATTTATACTACTTTGTAATCTATGACTTGTAGTCTTCAAAATATAAGATATGAGTGGCCCAATGTTGTCCACGTAAATCTTATCTTGCCTTGAAAGCTTGGAAATCTGCCAACCAGATGATGCCATGTGTCATGTTGAAACTGTCCTCTATGTAGAATTTCTAAATAGAAAATTCTACTTGGCTCTATCTCGAACTTTAAGTAGAATTTCTACATAGGAAATTCGACTTGGCTCTATCTCGAATTCTAAGTAGAATTTCTACATAGGAAATTCGACTTGGGAATTTCTATATAGGAAATTCGAGATAGCTTCCTGCCTTGAGTACTTAGAAAATATTTTCACCTCCAGAATTTCTACTTGGCCCTAAGTAGAAACTTATCCAGAATTTCTAGATATGAATTTTTACATAGGTTCCCTTGTAAGTACTTAGAGAAATTCTGGGCTTCAACTTGAAACTTCAATGCAACATCTTGAACTTGTGATTTCTTCTTGTCTTCTATTTTCTTCAACAAGCTCTTGAACATGGATCTCTACTACTGACATAAACTTGCTATCAATGTCCTGACACTTGATGCAATGGTCTGGTTCATAAGTGACTAGTCTTGATAGGGTTCTTGCTTCTGAATAGATTACCATGTACATTTAGAAATGTGGGTTTCCAACAATTGCTTTCCTTCTTCTTCACTTGAAATCAATTAGCCTTATTGATACTGATAGTTATGATCTTGATTCTTTAAGTTACAAATCACTGGGGAATGAACAACTTTGACTTGAACTTCTTCGAATGATTTCTTCTTTGTTTGATCATATTTAACATGTTGAATTGTATCAATTACTTTGTCTTCATTTTGTATTGATTTCCTTGTGACTTCTTGTTCTTGAATGTCTTCGGGTTAAGTATCTTTTCTTTAGTTGAGTTACATAAGTTATAGTGTTACAAGTTTAGACACTCTACCTTTCAATCTCCCCCTATTTGATTGTCTAACAATGACAATCAAATTAAAAAAGGATAACTCAACTAAATAATGAGACGAGCAAAGATAAGTAACATTAATGTCTTGTACATTTTACAATTGAATGAAAACTTGAAAACAATACAAAGAACTTTAGAAAATAAAACATAAGCTAGACAGAGAATTCGAACCTCGAATTAAAGACCATTGAAATGATCTCTATCACCTGGATTATTTCATACCTTTCAGTCCAACTCATATCACCTTATTGGATCCACTCTGATTCACGGTTACAGTATGGTAAATTAGCCTATCTCGCATACCGTGGTCAGGTGAATTTTCCTCAAGTGAGTTAGAGCAACCAAAAGATATGAAGTTTTTTCAACTTCAAGTTCACATCCCTTTGAGCTTTAATTCTAATTCCGTTTCCCCTTCCTAACTTCTTTAACAGCACTGCGCTCATCTTCTTCCTGTCTTCTGCGCCTTTCTTTCCTTTGCTATTCTCTTTTGTATACTGGATCATGTAGCTGTTTCTATGTTGCGTTCAACAAACTTACTGCTTCCATTTCTAGAGGATTCTTGGGTTCTGCATATGGATGTCTGAAAAGCCTTCGAAGTTTGTTTACCTCCTGAGTGGTCCTGATCTTTGAAATGTCCTCAAAGTTCTTCATGATGAGTTGAGGCTTCCAATGTGTTTTATCAGCCTTAAACTGACAGTAGATCATTTTAGGATAGCCCTTGACACGGTTGGTATTGAAAACACTAGCAGCATCTGACTCCATTCGCCTTTTCTACCAGACTATCTCGGACAAGTACTTCAGTAGTCTCTCCTTTTCATCTGCAAACATATCCTCTACATCACCCCATTTAAATTATTCTCTTACTTTTTCTAGAAATGAAGCATCTTGAGTCTGCAGCAGCCATTTCCTACTCATATGCAAGAAGGTTTATTTCTGGTCTGCATCAATGAACACCAAGGCATCAGCTGTATCATCGGTGTAAGAATGAATCCAGTATACACTTTCTCTTCCTGGAACACCAACTGCCTCCCTTATCTCTCCTTCTTCCAGTTGTCCTGAAGGAAGAGTAAGAGCTTCATCTACGCTTTTCACAGCCTGTAGAATATCCCATTTTCTTTGCATTAGCTCTGGCTCAATCTTCACGTTATCCAGAGGATTTGGAGCAATGACATCGCATTTCCATATTTTGTTGCTCTTCTGGAAGATTATCTTTTCAATGAACTCTACTGATTTTTCTTTAATATCCGAGGTGAATCCCTTACCCATCATTTGTCTGCAAACAGCTTTAAGAGATTCCACCGATAGAGCCATTAAATCATTCTCTTCCATACTAATCCTCTTCATCTTTCCATCCACCACCATTCAGACAACATCTGGATTGGCTTAGAATTCTGGTCCCTTGTCCTCTGCTAGCTGCATTAACTGATCTCTATATAGAATGCTAAGCTCCTCAGCTTGAGAATATTGAATTTTAGTCGCTAGCAAGAACAACTCTGACGCAGATCTTCTCGACATGAACTGATCATCTGTTGGGTTCCGAGACATAAAACGCAGCGGATAAACGTAAATATAACAAAAATTCGGAACCCAATCCTAGGATCATGTATAAGATTAGACGGATTATGGTGAAGTAGAATCATACCTATTAAGATCTTGAATGTCACGAACTCAACGGAGATCCTTGCTATCACGACTTGTGTCTTCTTCTCGAAAACACCTCTATGGTATCCACACGAGCACCTTCAAGAACGTCTCACCATCTTGAACACGGAACGGGAGTACTAGCCTCCTTTGATATGTTTCGAATTATCTCTGCCTCTTCCTCTTTGCTGCCTCTTCTAGGGTTTTTCTAAAAACCTACAAGCCATTTAACCTATCATTATCTATTTATAATGACTGGTTAACGGGCCTATTCAGCAAAGCCTAACCCATGTAGGTATAGGATTAAATAATAAAACGTGTTTCTATTATTTAATTAATAATTAAGTCATACTTAATTATTATGGGCAGAATCCTCTTCAAATTCGAATTTATATTATTTCAATTAATTAAGTCTCACTTAATTAATATAATAAAATTCAAATAATCATCAATTAATTTAAATCTATAATTTAAATTAACTATTCCTCTAGATGCTCTATGTGTATGACCCTATAGGCTATTATTTAATTAGCAATAATTTTATTCTCTAATAAAATTATAAACAATGAGCGATATCTAGTAATACATCATTCCTACCCAATTAAATAATAATTAAATCGTGAGTCGATAAAACCTTTCATGATTAATGTTTCCGTGTAATATAATCCCTTTAACCAAATATATTATAGATTAAACTCGAGGCATGTGTTTAGTCATCCTCTTCAACATTTAATCCGGGTTTACTTGATCCATGAGTAGACTATGAAAAACAAATCATTATTTGAGCACGGCCATGCATTTTATAGTCTCACTCAATCAAGAGGCCAATAATATCTCTCCTAATTATAGGAGAGTTAAATCCTTTATCTATCATTCATATTTCTCATACGACTCATGATATACCCGATGTCCACTTTTATAATCACCCCGGTCACTTTTAATGTAGTCGGAGTATATTAATCCTCGTATAGAAATATAATGATCTCAAGTCAGAGGATCATTACACCATTATCACTGTGAGTCTTTCTTATGACTTTATTAAACATGAAGAATCTCACTGTGGGTCTGTCCAGTACCATGTACTCCTACATGTACCTATGCATTGACTTTAGTATACCCATACTTATAACCAATGAGATATGGTTATCTGTCAAACAACATACTAGTCTATTTATGTATTATTATTGTCCTATAATAATAATACTCGACTAGGGACATTTAAGAATATGGTATATTATATAATCTCAAGTTCAAGTCATGTACTTAAACTATATAACGTGTATCATGATTCTAAGGACATTTATTATGCTAACAAATATATCGCAGTAATTAAAGTCATAATAAATACGTTTATTGAATAATCAAATGACATAAATGTTTATTAAAAGAAACATTGTATTGCCTCTAGGGCACCTACACTAACAATCTCCCACTTGCACTAGAGCCAATCACCCATGTATCTAATACCCATGGAACTAGTGTGACCGTCGTGCTTCTTCTGCGACAAGCCTTTGGTCAGTGGGTCTGCAATGTTATTATTTGTGTGTACTTTACATATGTGTATGTCACCCCTTTCATTAATCTCTCGAATGAGGTGATATCTTCTGAGTATATGTTTGGTTCGGGAGTGAGCTCTAGGTTCTTTAGCCTGTGCAATGGCTCCATTATTATCGCAGTATAGATCAATGGGATCTGCAATCGATGGAACCACTCCGAAATCAGTAATGAATTTTCGAATCCAAACCGCCTCCTTAGCCGCTTCACAAGCTGCAATGTACTCAGCCTCCATTGTAGAATCAGCTACTGTTTCTTGTTTTGAACTCTTCCAACTTACAGCACCTCCGTTTAGACAAAACACAAAACCAGACTGTGATACAGTATCATCCCTGTCTGTTTGGAAACTTGCATCGGTGTAACCTTTTACAACCAGTTTCTCCTCTCCTCCATACACCAAGAATGAATCTTTAGTCCTTTTCAAGTACTTTAGAATATTCTTGACAGCCGTCTAGTGACCTTCACCTGGATTAGATTGGTATCTGCTCGTCATGCTTAAAGCATACGAAACATCTGGGCGAGTACATACCATTGCATACATGATAGATCCAATTGCTGAGGCATATGGAACCTTACTCATGCGGTCCTTGTCATCCAATGATTTCGGACACTGATCTTTAGAGATCGTTATCCCTTGAGACACGGGGACATATCCCCTTTTTGCATTTTACATACCAAAACGATGCAAAACCTTATCGATGTATGTACTTTGACTTAGACCGATCATCCTTCTAGATCTATCCCTATAGATCCTCATTCCTAAAATGTAGGATGCATCTCCTAAGTCTTTCATAGAGAAGTTGCTCCTTAACCAAGTCTTAACAGCCTTGAGAGTAGGTATGTCATTCCCCATTAGTAGTATATCATCAACATATAGTACTATGAATGCCACATGGCTCCCACTAACCTTCTTGTAAACACAAGGTTCATCTTCGTTTTGAACAAATCCATACTCTTTGACTGTTTCATCAAAACGAATATTCCATCTCCTAGAGGCTTGCTTCAATCCATAAATGGATCGACATAATTTACATACCTTGCTAACATTCCTTGGATCGACAAAACCTTCAGGTTGTGTCATGTACACATCCTCATCAAGGGTTCCATTAAGGAAAGCTGTTTTGACATCCATTTGCCAGATTTCATAATCATGGAATGCTACAATAGCAAGCAAAATCCTTATGGACTTGACCATAGCCACTGGTGAGAAAGTTTCATCATAGTCAATACCATGAATTTGTCTGAAACCTTTTGCAACTAGCCTTGCTTTATAGGTCTGAACATTTCCATCCATGTCAGTTTTCTTCTTGAAAACCCACTTGCACCCTATGGGTTTTACCCCTTCAGGTGGATCAACCAAAGTGCATACTTGGTTTTCATACATGGAATCCATCTCGGATTTCGTGGCTTCTAGCCATCTCTTAGAGTCTGGACTGATCATAGCATCTTGGTATGTGAGAGGCTTATCTTCATCTATGAGCATCAAATCACCACATTGAGTCAAGAGAAATCCATATCTCTCTGGCTCATGGCGAATTCTACCAGTTCTACGAACAACCTGTGTTTGTTGAGCATTATCATTATCCTGCTCTTGTTCCACTTCAGGTTCAATGCTATTTTGTGGTTCTCGATCTTCATCGAGATCTATAGTTCTCCCACTGTTTCTTTTGGAAACAAAATCTCTTTCCATGAAAATAACATCTCGAGCAATAAACACTTTCTGCTCAGAAGGACTATAAAAATAATACGCCTTTGTTTCTTTAGGGTATCCCACAAAATTGCACTCTTCAGATTTAGGTCCAAGCTTGTCAGATGCTTGACGTTTCACAAACGCCTTGCATCCCCAAACTTTCATAAAGCTCATGCCTGACCGTTTCTCCTCCCATATCTCATATGGAGTCTTTTGAACCTTCTTAGTAGGAACACGGTTAAGTGTGAAAGCCGCTGTTTCTAGAGCATAACCCCAGAAACTAATTGGAAGATCTGCATGACTCATCATCGATCGCACCATGTCCAACAAGGTGCGATTTCTCCTCTCTGAAACTCCATTCCATTGAGGTGTACCTGGTGGAATGAGTTGTGATACAATACCACACTCCTTTAAATAATCTTTAAATTATGTGCTCAAGTATTCTCCTCCACGATCAGATCGTAAGACTTTAATACTTGCGCCTCCGCCAATTTGCTTTTCTACTTTAGCCTTGTATTCTTTGAACTTTTTAAAAGAATCAGATTTATTCTTCATAAGATATACATATCCATATCTACTGAAATCATCAGTAAATGTTATGAAGTAGTAGAAGCCTCCTCTAGCCATCACACGCATTGGGCCACATACATCACTATGTATTAGCTCCAGACGTTCAGTGGCCCTTTTACCTTTACCAGTGAAAGGGGCTTTAGTCATTTTACCAAGCAAACAAGATTCGCATTCTTGGTATGATTCAAAATCAAACTTATCCAAGTATCCATCTTTATGTAATTTGGATATGCGTTTCTCATTTATATGGCCTAGACGGCAATGCCAGAGGTATGTTTGATTTGAGTCATTAACTTTAAGTCATTTCTTTTCTATATTACAGACAGGAGTATCTAAGTCAAGAACATATAAACCATTAAACAAACACGCAACACCATAGGTTAAATCATTCAAGGCAAAAGAGCAACTGTTGTTCTTTATTGTAAACGAAAAACCTTTCTTGTCCAAACAAGAAACAGAAATAATGTTTCTGCGAATCGCAGGCACATAAAAACAATTCTCCAGTTCTAAAACAAGCCCAGAGGGCAAAGATAAATAATAAGTTCCTACAGCTAAAACAGCAACTCTTGCTCCATTGCCAACTCGTAGGTCCATTTCTCCTTTAGCCAATGTCCTACTTCTCTGCATTTCCTGCACATTTATACAAATGTGAGCAGCACATCCAGTATCCAATACCCAAGATGTAGAAATAGACAGATTGACTTCTATAACATATATACCTGAATTAGAAGCTTGCTCAGCCCTCTTCTTCTTCAGATCCTCCAAGTAAACTGAACAGTTTCTCTTCCAGTGACAAGTTTTCTTACAGTAGTGACATTCACCCTTAGCGACCCCACCTTTAGGCTTTAAAGCCTGTTTAGGACCTGACTTTGGCTTGGGTGTAGAATCAAATCCTGTCTTCTTCTTACCCTTCCACTTGCCTTTCCCTTTTGCCTTACCTTTATTGCCCACCATCAGTATGGGAGCAGGTTCAGCCGTCTTCATGTTGGTCTCATATGTTCTCAACATAGCCAACAATTCAGTAGGTGTTTTGTCAAATTCATTCATATTGTAGTTTATAACAAATTGAGTGAATTTGTTGTTCAAAGAATTCATGATTAGGTCAATACCAATTTCCTGAATTAACGGGAAACCCAAAGTTTCAAGGTACTCAATGTAACCAATCATCTTCAGAACATGTGGGCCAACTGGTTCACTTGCCCCTTGTTTGCAATTAAAGAGTGACTTACTCGTGTTGAACCTTTCTTGACGAGTTTGGCTTGCAAACATGCTTTGCAAATGCTCATTAATAGTATATGCATCCATATGCACATGCTGTCTTTGAAGCTCAGCACTCATAGTTGCCAACATAAGACATGCAACATCAGTTGCATCATTCTCATCCTTTGTATGGGCCGCCCGTTCCTCAACAGTAGCGCCCTCAGGAAGGGGACCTGCCGGAGGAATATCAATGACATGAAGCTTGCGCTCTTGTCTGAGGACAATCCTCAAATTCCTCTGCCAGTCTAGGAAGTTGTTTCCTCCTGTCAGCTTATCCTTCTCAAGGACTGATCGTACGGATAGTGTGTTTATGTTGTTTGCCATTACTTGGTATCTACAATGATAAAAGCACAAAATAAACATTAGATTGTCTGAGTTATTTATTATGTTCAAATGATTATGATATATTCATAATATATCTCCCACTATTTTTATCAAATTAATAGCCCTTACTATCAATTTGGAAAGTATATCCCATAATTCTTTCTAGTGAGCCAAGATCCATATTCCGTCATTTCTAAAGTCAACCACTGGAAGTCCTTAAAATGATTATTTAGGTAGACAACAGTTGTCAATTATATCATATATAATTCTTGGATAGTTTGGTGAACAACGATTGATCTTATATATCTAATAGACTTTTAACCAAACTCTATGCTTCTAAGTTCATAATGGTTGAATATAACCGTTTGTTTTCACCTTATTATGACGACTTAGTTAAGTTAGACCCAATGATACAACGGCCGAATATAACCGTTTATATTTGTCGTATCTCACCACGATAGATAGGAGTCCCCTGCCACTGACAGTCTTTCCCCTAATCGATCTAGGATTCGATGAGTGTTCATTCATTGGAAAGCATCCGATTAAAACTTAATATTTTGTTAAGGGGTTTAGAAAATTTACGACGATCATGATCACATCATGAAGAGATCCTCAATTTTTCCTTGAACCAAATACTTCAAATTGACATCTTAAATTATTTATTTCCCAAGTAGATGGAGGATACCAGTGGTCACACTTAAAACTCATCAGCCTTACGAATACGCATATCCGCTTTTGTCAGAAAATCCCAATTATAGATATCAAAAATTCATATTCAATTCCGTGTTTTAAAAAAATCCATATTTCATAAACACAAGAATCTCATGATCGTTTGTTGATTTTAAAATCTTAAATCGTTACAGATTTTATCTTGTTTAGCATGACAAGCATGGCATGGATGACGTATCTAATACATACATACATGATTAATCTAATTAAAGCATGCATCATTCATACATCAATATGTAAAGTGCAGTATGTAAACGTGCTTGGTTATGGCCCCTTTCCTATGTGATCCTTTCGAGCTAATGAAAGGATCAAAGTCAGTCTATGGTGGTGGTAAAAACACAAATACAATTACATGTCAGCAGTCTTCTTGCATCCACTGGTGCCTTCTTGAAAGGCATAGGTGTACTAACTTGTAACACTTAATTACTATGTAACTCAACTAGAGAAAAGATAAAACAACAGCAAAACAAGAGAAACTGAAGAAGCACATGGAATCAATCAACTGAAGAAATGGTAATGATACTTGGTAACTACAAGTAACTAATTTGGTAATCAAGGATGCATAAGTGAGAAGAAGTTCAATCTCAATATTGCTCATGCCCTAACTTATCTAATGGAGAATCAAATTAATGTCAAAGAAGTATCAAGAAGACCAAAGTGATTTCATGTAATGTATATCAACATCTGGATAATGTAAAGGTTAATCAACAAATGAGAACTGACATTCAGAAGCAAGAACCCCTACAAGACTAGTCACTTATGAACCAGACCATTGCATCAAGTGTCAGGACATTGGAGGCAAGTTCATGTCAGTAATAGAAGATCTCATTTGAATTGAGTGAGGAAAAGAAATTGAAGAAGCTAGGGAAACTTGCTCATAAAGGTTAATCCTCAATTAGTCACTAAAGAAAGTCAACATTCGATGAGTGCATATTTGCCAAGGCAAATGTCGATCCACGGCAGATCGAGATCGAGATCGAGATCTTCATAGATCGAGATCGAGATTCTCCCAGATCGAGATCGAGATCTTCACAGATCGAGATCGAGATTCTCCCAGATCGAGATCGAGATTTACACAGATCGAGATCGAGATGGGTCCAGGCGAAGATCGAGATGCGGGTGGATATGTAACATTTAATGTTCAAGGGACAAGTGGCTTATTGTGAACGGTTGATCCAGAGTTGTTGGGAAAGTACTTTTTGTTGTCGAAGTCCTGATTGGGCCACGTACACAAAAAGGACAAGATCAAGACTACATGACATTATAAAAGCATCACTTTGATTTTATTAGTAAAAAGACTTTTTCATCATCTCTATTATTCAACGATATTTTTAAAGAGAGAGCATTTACTGTAAAACAAAAAGTGAGAGAGAGGATCAGTTGAATCTAGCTTTAATTGCTGTATTTATTGTTCAACTGATCATGATGCTTTTATGAATGTTGTAGCAAATCCTTCAATGAATATAAAGATATATTCTTGAAATTCTGTGTCATCATTTATTACCTGCACATTGTTTATTCTCTCATTAATTTTAAACAGTTGTATTCATCCCCCCCCCCCCTCTACAACACTTTGGACCTAACAATTGGTATCAGAGCCCCTGTTAAACACATCTAACAAAGATCCTATTGTGTTGTTTGAGTTGGTTCTTGAAAATCCCAGATCTAATTTTTCTTGAAGTTTGTGCCGAAAATTTTTATTTGTTTCTTCCTGGAAAAGTCATAGATCTAAAAAGTTCTAAGTAATGGTGTAAGGAATATTTGTACAAAATTCCAAAATATTGTACTTTAGAGCTTTGTGGATTTTCTTGTGGTCAAAACTGGAATCAACTGATTGACTAAACAAAAAGGACATTTTCGAACTTCTGTCAACTAGGAAGTGGACAACTTTTTGTTTGGACTTGAGAAAGTGGTGGACCCTACTACTGTTCCTGTGATTAAAACTAACTTGCTTGAATCTTAAGTGTAAAATCCATTGGATATTAAGTGTCGAATATTTAAAGTGAGATAATTAATTTTTCAAGAAAATACAATTTATTGTAATTTGAAAAGTGTATTATCTTAATTTTAAATTTTATTAAAATGGTCGCCGCACACAGATTTAAGATACCTCCGTTTGATGCACAACATTATGACGAATGGACCGGAAGGATGAGAGCTTACCTTGAATCAATAAACAAGGTATACTTGAGAATATTGGAAAACGGTCCATACATACCCATGAAAATTGAGCCAGAGCGAATGGAAGGAGGGATACTAATACCATCCCGGTCTGTTCCTAAAGAGGAAATGGAGTTTTCAGACGCAGATAAAGAATTGGTCGGTATGGATGCGTCGTTATGCAACGTCATAATTGAATCCCTAAACTCAGAGTACTATGTTCAGATAAAGGGATTAAAAACAGCTAAAGCCATGTGGGATAAACTGGCTGTGGTGATGGAGGGGACCGAGGAAGTTAGAGATAATCACAAACGCATTCTGATATCTGAATATGAATCGTTCAGATGCGAACGAGGAGAAAGCGTAGCGGATGTTTACAAACGTTACAGTAAATTGCTTATCGAGCTGAGTATAAGAGATAAAGTCTATCCACTAGCAGATTCAAATATCAAGTTTCTCTTGAATTTGCCTAAACATCTGAAACACAGGATCACTGCCATTCGAGAGTCAAGAGACTTGAAAAATACTTCTCTCGAAAAGTTGTATGGTGTTTTGAAGACCTACGAGCTGGAGCAGGAACAAAATGACAGAAGAAGATCCTACAATAGTGGAGAACACAAAGCGGTAAGTGAGTCTGGACTTGTAGCTGAAGAGTCTGCTGTAAAGGCACTTGCAGCTGTCTCATTGAAAACTGCTAATCCTGAAAGGGTGGTATTAGACATTGAAGATCCATCCGAAGAAAGTGAGGATGAATACTATACCCTTGAAGAGCTGGACAAATTAGAAGACAAGTCATATGCTTGTATTGCTCGAGAATTTGCTCATATCAGCTTCAGGAAGCAAAGAAGAGGTAAAGGACGATTTGGTAGTTCTTTCAGCCGAAGAGACAGCAGTAGCAGCAGAGGCAGTAGTGTAAGTGGTCGGGGAAGTTACAGCGGTCGAAGTAGCACATCTGGTAGTGGCTACAGACCTAACCTGGTAGACAAGAACAAGTTCAGATGCTACAACTGCAATGAATTGGGGCACTTCGCAACAGAGTGCAAGAAGCCCAAGTACGTTCATCCCAAGGAATCCTATGCTGATCTGAAAAAGAAATATGATGCCTTGGTTAGCAAGCAACAGAAAGGAAGCCGGGCGTATGTTGTGACTGAAGGGAAGGGTTGGGACGAGTCTGATGAAGATGAAGATCAGGAGCTATGCAATTTCGCTTTAATGGCAAAATCTTCAGAACAATCAGAGGTACCAATTCTAACCGTAAATGAAATGTCTATTTCTGAGTACCAAAATGAATTAGCTGCCATGACTAAAGACATGTACAATCTCCAACTAAATCTAATTGCTGTTAATGAGGAAAATGCTAAACTCTCACTTAAGAATAGACTTCTCGAGGCCAGGGTAGAGGAATTAGAATCAGGAGAAAGTAAAGAAAGGCAGTTAATGAATCAGGTAGACGTTTTAGAACACAAGCTTAAGATTAGGGAAGACCTTAACGAAGAACTTAAAAATGAACTAGCTGAGCTTAAAATAACATGTCAATCTTTTAAAGAAGCCGCTAATAAAGTGTTCGTAGAAAGGGACATGTACATGAAACTGGCAAGCAAGAGTAAAAATGAAAAAGTAAACATAGGACTTGACTACACACAGAAAAAGAAAAATAGGGCTGCTGAGTTGTTAGAGCCAGTGTTAGTCAAAGAAGATGTGCCTGAGGTTTTAGTGGATGTTAGAAAACCTATCTTTAAGCATTTTGAGCCTAGGACCATAGATCCTGTTGCTACTAAAATTGAACAAGAGATTAAAATTGAAAGAGATTCAGAAGAAAAAGTAGTAGAACCTACAACTTCTAAGAGAGGGAGTAAGATTGCTTATGCTAAGAGAGGTGTAGGAACCAAGGAGGCTAAGACGGTGTCATACAAACAATGGGTAGCAGGGTCAGACCAAATGAAAGCACCTGTAAAGGCAGTTAAAACTGAACCTGCATCTGTATCTACATCTACACGAGCTAGAAAGGCATGCTATATCTGTAATCAAACTGATCATTTGTCTTACTATTGTCCGTTCTATGTAGAGGAAAAAAAATCTGTTGGTTGTAATACCATGCCTGCAACTGCTGCTTTGCCTAACATGTATGCAAATCATGCCAAATGCAATAATCCTAATTGTATGCCATGTGCTGTAAACATCATGCATGCTTATTTTAATTTAATGAATACTGCTAGTGCATCTGTTGAACATTCATCTAGTTTTGGAGTGACCAGTCTACTCCCAAACCTGACAAACCAGTCAAGGTTGACAAGGGAAAAGACAAAGTCAAGATGAATGCCCCTGATGGCAACAAGGCAAAGCCTTCTGTATCTGAAAAGAAAAAGGAAATTATTGATGCCGGGCCCAAACATCATTGGGTTCCGAAGAACACCTAACCTTTCTGGATTTGCAGGGCAGTGAACAGGAAAAGAGTAAAGTCATATGGGTGCTGGACAGTGGAGCATCGAGGCATATGACCGGCAATAAGTCCCTGCTAACAGATTTGGTGTTGAGAGCCAGCTCCGTGGTTACTTTTGGAGATAACAGCAAAGGTTACACTCGGGGATATGGCAAGATTGTTTGTGGAAATGTTATCATTGAGGACGTATCTTTTATGGAAGGATTGCGACATAATCTCCTCAGTGTTAGTCAGTTCACCGACAAGGGTTTTGACGTCAACTTTGGGAAGCATGTATGTTCGATTCGAAGCAAAAAGGACGGAAGCCTTGCTCTCAAAGGAGTAAGGAAGTCAAATTTGTTCATAGCTGACATGAATTCTGCTGATCAGTCTGAAGTCACGTGTTTCTACAGCAAGGCTTCTGCTGATGAAAGTTGGCTATGGCATAAAAGATTATCTCACCTGAACTTTAAAGCAATGAATAATCTCGTAAGGAGAGAATTGGTGAGAGGGCTGCCGCAGATGGAGTTCACACCAGATGGACTCTGCGAAGCATGTGAGATGGGAAAATCAAAAAGAGCCTCGCATAAGGATAAACAAGTGAATAGCATTACCGAGCCCCTACAACTTCTTCACATGGATTTGTTTGGACCTGTTAATGTTATGTCAATGTCAAGGAAAAGATATGCGCTGGTAATTGTCGATGACTTTTCCAAATACACATGGGTGAAGTTTGTGACATCGAAAGATGAAGTGCCACATGAGATCATTAGACATTACTGGTAATTGAAAACGCAGCAAGTCTGACTGTGAAGACTATCCGATCCGACAACGGGACAGAATTCAAGAACTCAGTGTTAATGGATTTCTGCATATCTAAAGGGATCAGATGACAGTATTCAGCACCGAGAACACCACAGCAGAATGGGGTGGTAGAAAGGAAGAACATGACACTGGTTGAAGCAGCTAGGACAATGCTGTATGAGTCAAAACTTCCTTTATATTTTTGGGCTGAAGCAGTTAGCACGGCTTGTTATACACAGAACAGAACCCTGATTATAAAGGACCATAATGAGACGCCGTATTACATGATGAATAAACGAAAACCATCTATCAAGTACTTTCACGTATTTGGTGCCAAATGCTTTGTGTTAAGAGACAATGCACAACTTGAAAAGTTTGATGCCAAAGCAGATGAAGGGGTTTTCATTGGATATTCTCTTGAAGCAATAGCAGCGTACAGGGTGTTTGTACTTAATGATCGCAAGGTGGTTGAAAGCCTTAATGTCACATTCGACGACTCAAAGCTCCCGTCGATATTAAAAGAAGACAGTGAGCCCAATTCCCTAAGATTTGAAAATATGGATATTGATGAAGTGGATACAGTTCCGGAGTCTGTAGTGCAGGGTAGTGATCCAACGACAAATAATGAAATTAATCAAGAGTCTAGTGTTTCGCAAATTCAAAACACTAGGGCTGAGGGATCACCTTCCGTCAGACCTGGTACTAACTCAGGGGGAGTCAGTATGCACTCAGGGGGAGCAGCTCACTCAGGGGGAGCCAGTACTAGCTCAAGGGAAGCTAGTGAAAGTACTTCTAGACTAAGTCACCTTCACTTACAAGATCAAGCTGAATCATCAAGAACATTTGCTAGGAATCTCACTTGGAACAAGGACCATCCGTTCGAGCTAATTATTGGTGATCTAGAAGCCGGAGTGACTACTAGAGGAAAAGCTAGAGCTGAAATTGCCACTGAGAATGAATGTCTATACTCAGTGTTCCTTTCCCAGATGGAACCTAAAGTGGTGAAAGAAGCTCTAGATGACGCTGATTGGGTGATTTCTATGCAAGAGGAACTCAATCAGTTTGAAAGGCAGAAGGTGTGGAAGCTGGTACCCAGACCAAAGAATAGATCTGTTGTTGGGACAAAATGGGTATTCAGAAACAAGCTGGATGAAGACGGACTTGTAACACGAAATAAAGCTCGCCTGGTTGCTAAGGGTTATACTCAAAGAGAAGGAATTGATTATGATGAAACCTATGCACCAGTAGCAAGGCTAGAGGCAGTGAGGATGTTCTTGGCATTCGCAGCACATCATGGTTTTAAAGTCTATCAAATGGATGTCAAGAGTGCATTCTTAAACGGTGAACTGGATGAAGAGGTGTATGTCGAGCAACCTCCTGGGTTTATCGACATCAAATATTGTGATTATGTTTATCGACTCTTCAAATCAGTTTATGGCCTTAAGCAGTCTCCGCGGAAGTGGTATGAAACCCTGTCAGACTTCTTACTAGAAAGTGGTTTCACCAGAGGAGTAATCGTCAAGACGCTTTTCTACAAGAAATGCAAAGATGATCTAATAATGGTACAAGTATATGTGGATGACATTATCTTTGGGTCTGCAAATGAGAAGCTGTGTGCTAAATTCGCAAAGTTAATGCAATCAAGGTATGAGATGAGCATGATGGGAGAGCTGACGTTCTTTCTGGGCATTCAAGTTAGTCAGAAGAAGGACGGGATATTTATCTGCCAGACCAAGTACATTCATGATCTATTGAAGAAGTATGGTCTCGAAGATGTATCACAAGCTAAGACTCCTATGGCAACAGCCACGAAGCTTGACGAGGATAAAGCGGGAAAACCTGTAGACATCACAAGCTATCGAGGTATGATCGGCTCTCTTTTGTATTTAACTGCTAGCAGACCTGATATTATGTTCTCTACATGCTTATGTGCAAGGTTCCAAGCGGATCCTAGAGAGTCACATCTCATAGCTGTAAAGCGTATTTTTAGGTATCTCAAGGGAACATCAAATCTTGGGATTTGGTACCCAAGAGATACAGGTTTTAATCTTGTTGGCTATTCGGATTCAGATTACGCAGGTTGTAGAATAGATAGGAAGAGCACTTCAGGAAGCTATCAGTTTCTTGGAAGAAGGTTGGTGTCTTGGCAAAGAAAGAAACAACACACAGTATCTACCTCGACAGCTGAAGCAGAATATATTGCTACTGGAAGATGTGTGGCCCAGATACTGTGGATGAAGAACCAACTCAAGGACTACGGTGTGGAAGTATCTAAGATTCCTATCATGTGTGACAACACAAGTGCTATTGCAATGACCAACAATCCTGTGGATCACTCAAGGACCAAGCACATTGACATCAGGTATCATTTTATTAGAGAGCATGTAGAAAATGGAACTGTAGAGTTGCATTTTATGTCTACTGAACGTCAAATAGCAGATATATTCACTAAACCTCTAGACGAATCAACATTTTCTAGATTGGTAGGTGAATTAGGGATGCTTAACACCAGTTAGTTTTGCTACCTATCTGTTAGAATTAAGTTTGTGCACATATTATTGTTGTTCATGAATATTCTTAATTAATAATGTGTACTTAATTTCAAATGTATGTGTTGAATGTCAAAAGGGATTAGAAAGTTTCATGATGTTAATCTTGTGCTGATCTGTATATCTTTATGATTAGTGTCTAAATGGAGTAATGGAAAATTTTCTAAGGCAAATCTCGATCTGGTTCTGGATCGAGATCGACTTGTGAAAATTGCTTAAAAAACTGTCAAGGTACATCTCGATCTATCGACATCGAGATCGACTGTTAGGTCCCGAAGTATCGTAGAAGGGGGGTTGAATACGATACTAACAATAATTTAAATTCTTTTATGAATTTACGGATAATTAAATTATTGCTTTAGAGTGGGTTTTGCCATTTGTAGTGTTTAGGTGAGCTGCCTACTAATTTTCTGTGTTTATGAATAAACAATATAGTTCTAGAAAATTAGCAAGTAATTTAAACGAGACAGGTTTCGGGGAATATTACTTTCGTATTAATCCCTGAGGTTGCTACACCCAGTTAAAAATATAACTGGCTTCCAAAGAACAGATTAGTTCTTTGCTTCTACAAAGAGATATGACTGATTCCTATTACAATGAATAGATCTGTGAATGAACAAAAAAGAAATCAATCTAACAGAGAGTGTTTTATAATAGCCCTATATTTTTACAACATGATGAACCGGCTAAATTATAAAACTCCGATAAAGAAGGTATGTGTATAGCTTTGTATCTCTTCTTCTCCGGCTTTTGTTTCTCTCTGTATCTCTTTGTTTCTGTGTGTATATTTTCACACACCCACACACACTAAATGAATTAGATTCATTTATTTATAGTGTAGACTTTTCAATAATTGAACTGCAGTTGAGTGTCGAATTCTTCTCCCCCTATATGTTGACTTGAGTTGACTTTGAGAAACCCGTGTACATTTTATAGGTGTCGAATATTATTTCCATGTACTGTACCTTAGAAAAGATCTAGGTGTCGAATTCCTCATGTTGCATTCTTCCCTTGGTCACAAAATAAGTGGGTGTCGAATTTCACTTCCATGTAAGCTAGGTGTCGATTTTTCCTGCCTTAGAATATAAATTCTATGTGTCGAATTCTATCACCATGTACAAGCTAGGTGTCGAATTCATTCAAGTACATGAATATACATCATATTCTTTTCTAGGCAAATCTAGGTGTCGATGTTTTCACCTGTGTTGAAATTAATTTGACTTGGTCAAATTACACTTTGATCACCAACCTTTTATACTTCTTGCACTTGATCAATTGCCGTTTGGCTGTTGAGCTGTTCAGCTGTTTGACTATTGAGCTGTTTGACTATTGAGTTATTTAGCTGTTTTTCTTTGAACCCTTGAACCTTTATAAGCGCTTCAATCCTCGACCCTGTTCTTCCATTTCCTTCACTCCACACACTTAGTCAATGCTCTACTTCATAGATGTAATTACCATTATCTTTTGTGTTGACGTTTAGTGCACTGGTCTGGTTCACAAACGACTAACACCGATCCTGATCTTCACATATCATTTAATTCAAATGACAAGAGTGCTGCAGTTCTTTATTGCTTCGAACACTGACTGTCAATAAACATAGTACTTTCACTGGAATCTTTTCTGGTACTTAGACATACCATGTCTTCAATTCTTCTAGATTCCTATGCTTCGAACACTGTCTATCTTCAATCAATGCTGGTACACTGAAATCTTCTAGTGGCACTTTTATACTGAATCTTCAACACTTCTGAAACCCTTAAAGTCTTTACACATTATTCTTCACTGAGGCATGAACATATTAACGTACTTCTTTCAGTGACCTGCAGTAGACTTCAAAACTTCTTCTAATGTCTTGATTCACTGTATTTGCCTTGTCTTCATTTCTTCCTGATTTCTGTGTAGGCGTAGTATTATTTACTTGTCCTGTTCTAGTGTTGAGTTATCATGATTACTATTCATACAGCTTCGTAATCTCCAACAATCTCCCCCTATTTGATTGTTAAACTTAGCAAACAAATCTCATAGAGAGGATAACTCAACTAACAACTAGAAAAAGTAATCGTCCGAGACTTGTAAATAATGCTACTGGTTTTTCTGGATCAGATACTGCATTTCCAGATTTCTTTTGTAACTGAAATGAGAGATGCTTGTTCCTCTGACACTGAACTGATATTCAAGTGGTATCATCTTCATTTCTGTCTGTTTGAGCTTTCTCCATTTCAAAATCCTTCATAGTGTGAACTTAAAGAACTTATCACGAACAGAGCTTCATAAGAATCATTATTCCTGGGTATGTCTTCAATCAATACTGAACATAGCTCAAATGATGTTCTCCCCCTACGAATGTGATTCTCCTTCTTATTCTTCTTCTCCCTTTAGAAAATCAATGGAATAGTCATTTCTGTTCTTCCAAGTATAGAATACAGCTTCTTGATTCTCCCATATATCTGTTGTTTCCCCTCAGGATCAGAAGATAAGATTTTCTTCTTCTTGTCTAAAATCTCCCCCTAAGGCTATTAACTTCTCCCAAGGATACAAACCCCTTTTCCCAAGGATCTAAAAGGATCTCCAGGATCCAGGAACTTACCTTAAGAGTCCAGGATACGAACCCCTTTAGGAGATTAACTCTTAACTCTTCCGAAGGATACAAAGATAAGACTTATTAACTTCACATTTTTCTCCCTATAAATTCTCCCCCTTAGTTGAGGAATCCTCCAATGCCCCACTTTTAAAGATAGCACTAAATTGATAGGTCCACTTTTGAATGGTTTGTCTTCCAAAGAAGGTTCTCGTCTGACGTTGATCGGAAAAAAAATATAGTAACTTTTCTTTCAGAAGTAGCAAGTAGCAAGGGTAAGTGTTTGGCTTGTGGTTTCCTCACTTCTACTATGTTCTGTTGGTGTTTACACTTAAGTGTCGAGCACTTAGAAGTGTTTCACTCTTTCTCTCCCTATCTCTCACTCAAGTGTATCTCTCCCTCACTTTCACTCAAGTGTTTCTCTCTCTCACTTTCACTCTACATTCCAAATTTAGCCTTCTGTACCTGCAAGTGAAAACCGTCAATTCATACATTCCCAACACCTGATTCATCAGAATGAACTGAATCACTATCAAGTGGGGAATTGCCTCGTAGAGGTGTTCTTGATCTATCATGCATAAGCACTGTCCCACACCAGACTCAATAGCAATTGCTAAATCACTGTCTAGTGGAGCCTCACCTCTTTGAGATGGGTTATCCCAAGATTTTAAAATCTTTTTGGGAATCCTGCCTTGTTCTATCAAGGAGTTGCCTCACACCTTATCCGTAAACGGGAGGTGGACATTCCTTTTCAGGATCTGGAAATGTTCCTTCCAGGAGGGGCGACGTAGTAGACAATATAATGAATGGCAAATTAGAGTCTACGTTTCCCTCGTAACCCAATGACGGGTGTTTGATAACATGCCTATACCTCTCACTCTGCACGCCTTGTAATGTGTTCCTAGAATTTATCTGTTTAGGCTTACCATCAGCGTGAGCGCCGGTGGTGTGCTTGACTCATTACAAGATGCTCTGGCTGACGAGCGAATTTCAATGGACTCACCCTGTTGAGAGAATGATTCCAGAGACAGTTTTATTGCCTTTTCAGCTCTGCATCCTTTTGAGAAGATACAGATGAGCTTACAGATACCTCAGTTTATATACTTCTTTACTTCGCTGGAGGTAGAGCTGTGGGTGCACTTCCGACTTCATCCTTATTTGCTGCATCAAGTGCAGTTTCTCCCTTATCAACCTCTAACTAATATTTGTTCCTTATAACTCCAAGGGTTAATATATGGAAGTGGATGAATGAGTGTTTGGTATTAAGGCCTGGGTCAGAGATTGATGGGTTTTCAACCTCCTGGCCAGCTTCTGTAGCCACTGGGGGCTAAACGGATGAAATCATTGAAGATAAAAAGATAATCACCTTAACATTCCAAAATATATTTTTCATCTCAAAGAGAAGGAAAAATATAATAAGGAATGGTAATGGATTGCATTAAAGCACTTTTAATAAAAGAGTTTTGTCGATTCTAAAGATTTATCATTTAAGAGCGTGACATCAATAGAGATTTTCTTTAAGATACTTATCCCATAATAAAACGCGGGAGTATCAGAGAAAAATTCTATCACTTATGAATTTCTTATAAGGCAAACTTCCCATTATAAAACGCGGGAATTTACAACAAATAAGAAACTCAACTCTCTTACTAAATTCTATCTCAATAAAATGACTCTTTTCCATTAAACCTAAGCACTGTATGTTTTAAAAACAGTTTTGCAAAACATCTTTATCAGATAGAAGAAAATGATTTTCCGACTCATAATACAATTATGATTTACATCATTTTCGTCTGCCTGATAATATCCCCGACTTAAAATAAAAATATGACAATTAGGGTTAGGATGAATGCTTAACATAACAGTACTAGGCCTTCAAAGCAACAATCACTGTTTTGGTACTACGAATCAATGTGAAACATACATTGAAACAAGTATTTGAAAACAAATCATTTTACAAGTGATTGATACCTCGAAGTTAAAACACATTTTAAAAGAGAGAAAAAGTTTTGTAAGATAAAACATTTAAAACAAGCTTTTGGGAGAGGATAAAATTTCGAGAGAAAGAAAGATTATCCTAAGGAAAAGTTTTTCAAAAGAGAAGTTTTGAAAAAGAATTCTTAAGTTTTCTTAACTAAAACTGATAGAGAAATGAATGTATCTTTGAATAAAACATTTTGAAAAAGAAATAGACAAAAATTTCTTTTAAATACATTCAGGATCGTAAACCAGTTAAAGAAAGAAAACTAAATATATTGATACCAATTGTTGCTAAAAATAAAAATTAAGTAAATCTATTAGTATCAATATATCACAATTATTTTGTAATAAAATATTATTCAATTATCACAAAGTAATAAAAGAGAATATTTATACTACGAATAATTATGCTGCGGTTTTATTTTAATTTACTTAAATCATGGAACATATATTTCACTGAATTGTTTTATATCATCATGATTTAAATAAATCAAAATAAATTAAATACTTATGCTATACTAAGTAATTGCCAATCACATGCATTTATATAAACTATACATGGCAATTATTCAGTAGAACAATAAGCATTGTAATATATTTTTTTATTATTAGTGATTTTAAATAAACATTAAGTTGTATTATCACTAATATTAAAAATATCACAGTTAAGTGCATGAATGCAAGAAACTATGCTTCTGTTATTTTATCAAATCAAAATTATGAAACTAATAATCATTAAATTGCTTCAATTCATAATTTCAATAAGGTAAAATAAATTCGTTAAATACTAAAATATTCATTAGATTGAATATTAGCATCTAACTTCCTACGCCATATCTAATAATTGTCACTTTGCACATTGTAAGCATGCTCATAACAATTATTAATTGATATACGTAAGCTCGAAGTTATAGTTGAAAAGAAATTCACAAGTCCTTTAAATATAGACATTTAATACTTATGATCCTAATTGCAACTCCTCGCAAACAAACTTAATTTTAAAAATATTTTCTAAGTATATAAAATATTGAGAATTTTATACACATAACTTAGAAAATACTTCTTCTTCCAATATTAGTGAGTTTTGAAATTTGCATTGATTATTTAGAATAGAAATTCTAAATACCGTCACTAATATAAAAAATATTACTATTATTTGTAATAAAATATTTAAGAATATCAGAGCAAAATATCAGAGCAATTAAGCAAGATATCATTGACTAATACTCACTAAATATTTAAGACATACAAATAATTATGCTTCTAACTTATGCTAAATAATTTAACTACCACTCATGCATATTACAATGTAAGCATGATAATTAAATTAATAGCAAAAAGTATGAGGATCTGGATTTCAAATAAATTCACAAGTCCTTTGGATCGGGAAAAAGTAATACTTGTGAACTCATTTGAGAATTCCTTGCAGATGGGATTTTCAACAAATATGTATATTAATAATATCCCCAAGTTTACTAACCAACTTAGATAAAATAAATTCATCAAGTTATTTAGCAAAACTCTGCAAGTTATTCGACTAAGGACAACTCAAAAGAAATGATACCTGGTGTCCATGAGCTTGTTCCTTCAGTGGTGTGAAGAGTTCAACAGTGTTGCTGGAAATTGACAGCTTCTAGGAATGACTTCCCTGTCTTTCGTACAACCTGCATTATCTATATCTATATAGCCAATTAGGTTAAACCTATTATCTTAAGGGTCCCAAATTCCAGGAAATGGTGATCCCCTAAGATATCTAGCAATTCATAACTTAGCTATAAGATACGATTCTCTAGATTCCACTTGGAAACTTGCACATAGGCATATCGAGAATTAAGGTATACTTGCACATATATATGTCATTATGTGTGCCTAGAATTTCTAGAGAGATATGTATAACAACTCTAATAAAAAAATCACTTTTAAGTAATTCACAGTTAGAGAGTCATACCATGTCCTTGACGTTTTGCTTGAGTCCTTACCTCCGTCATAGAAAAGCCTGGGAAGAGAATGATATACAAATTGTAATGGATCTGCACCTTCATCTTCTAGCTCACCATTCAGGAGTGCACTTGTTCACATTCATCTGTTAGATCTTCATGATTGAATGCTCCACATGTGCTAGGGATGTCCTATTATTAGGTCCTAATCGTTGGGTCCCTGAAAATTGTTAGATCCCCATTGATGAGTACCAAAGGATCAAGTCTCGTCACTAGTGCTTACTGCTTGATCTTGAAAGTCCCGAAGATTCTGTTTCCATCATCATCGATATCTTCTGCTTTAAAGTCCTGTAGCAACCAGTTTGGCTTTGCCCCTCATAACAATGCCAATAGTCATCCAGTTTCTGTGAACCCTTACTGTACCAGTTTCAGCTTCGACTTTAGTGGTCTGTGGTCTGGGTTCCAGCTTCATTGTTTTTCTGCCTTTGAACTGATTGAGATCATTTTGCATTGCAATCACCCAATCTGGATCAATTTATGCTTCTTCAGTATTCTTTGGGATACCAATTGATGGGTGATACCAATTGTTGATACCAATTGTAAGTTGACAATTTCTCTTTCCCAACTTGGTCCCGAAAAATATATGATCATTTCGATTAGCACTCCTAGCCTCTGCACAAGAATCCGGATCACTAAGAACGAGACTCTAGGATAGAATTTGACTTCAAACCTTTTGTCTTGGCAGAAATGTTCTTAATGAAATCCTTTGATCTTCATTGTTGAGCATGACTAGTAGATCCCTCTTTTATTTGCTCCCCCTGAGTTGTTGTTAGGATGTGTTGATGATCCTTCACTTTATACAACGGATTTCCACTAACAGGATCTGAATCATCATCATTGTCATTGATTCCTTCTGCAACTTCAGCTTCAACATCAGTATCTGAATTTGTCAAAGATTCAGAATAGTCGTTCATTTGAATGCCTGAGAGCTTGGTGTAGATATTCATTACATTCAGACTTT
Source organism: Oenanthe sinensis (assembly GCA_028671895.1). Classification (NCBI taxonomy): domain Eukaryota; kingdom Viridiplantae; phylum Streptophyta; class Magnoliopsida; order Apiales; family Apiaceae; genus Oenanthe; species Oenanthe sinensis. The sequence goes on along the minus strand of CM053799.1, from coordinate 25,341,234 downwards.
TAATCACTTTTGAGTAGCCGAGGAGAATTGTTCCATGAGTCTTAACTTCTTGTCAAGATACTCAAATGAATCTTCATTAAAAAACAATTCCCTCCAAACACACGAAAGAGCTTCAGTGTTTGCTTCTGGTTGGCCATTAACTCAAATGATGTCTTTTCACGATCTTGTTGATTAAAGCAGCATGCTGTGTTAATTGCTTCAGCTTCAAAGTACCTTTTCAGTGCAGACTTCATTTAGAACTTCACTCGCGAAATGCAGTTCCAATGTCTAACTTCAAAGTTCTCACAGCTTACCAATTGTTTCCAACTTGATCTTCCTTATTTGATCAATCACCATTTGTGACATTTTGTCTGTTGAATGCACGAACATCACCAACTTGTAATTAGGGTTACCAATTTCAATCATCACTAAGCATATTACTTTTCTTCAGTGTGATGTTTTCATTGACTTCCCTATGTGACATACTTCAAAATGTCCTTCTGGATAGAATTCTATATGAAGCAGTCCTCTCACCAATTTCATCTTAATCAAAGAATCCATTGCCTTGTAGACTGACAAGTGTGAGAGCTTCCTTTGCCATAGCTAACTCTTCATTGATGAAGCTTTACTAAAAAGTTGACTTCACCTTTGCATCCAAATTTCATGTCAGCTACGAACAAACTTCCTCACTCTCAGTTGAGCGAGCTTCCAACCTTCTTGCTTGAGATCAAACACTTCTCCAGAAAACCCTTGACGAAGAATTCCCTAGTGCCCTTTAAAAAGTGTTTAACTCTTTCAACAAGAAAGATGCTTCCATTGATGACAGTTCTTAAAACATGATAGCCATATCCCTTGTACATCTTTTGCTGTCATCTCCAAAGGTTACCATCGGGGAGGCCTTCTCAACCAATTGTGATAATAGAGCTTTAATCTTAATCATATGCCTCGAACAATAAATGTCACGAAGTCATATAACTTTTAACTTTTGTTACCTACTCTGCAATCACAAATGATTAAGCTTCTTGGTACTCAATTTCAATTGAGTCCAGATGGATTAGAGATATTATCAGTGGTAACAACAGCTTCAATATGCATAAAGGCACATAGAATAGAAGAACTAACAAATTAATTATTAATCCTGTCTAATCCATTTCTGTTGTTGTCTAACATTTTTAACTATCTCGAATTACCTAAGTTAGTTTTAGATTAATCTTTGAATCTACATGACTTACTGACTACTTAGATAATTCTACCATCTTACCCTAACAAGCAATACATGATCTGATATAGCATTTAAGTGCAACTATGTGAGTGTGAGCAAATCATGTGAAAATAAGCACATAAACAATTAAAGAATATGCAGAATATTTGAATAAGACATTATGATCAATATCAAATTCCACAAACACTTAACAAGTCATTCATAAGAACAAATATGAAATATGTGATCTATGACCTGTTTGCCTATTAGCAATTTTCACAACATTAGCAGAGGTATTAAATCAGATAAGATTTAACTCAAGTTCCAGCAAATGTTTGGGGATACACCTAACCGTCTAGAACACCCTATCTAATTCTAGATATTCATTTTACTGTATATAAAATCAAGTATGAAATGTACTTATTTAAACTCATGAATCCTAGCATGCAATCTTATTCTTAGCAATCAATTAAGCATTTAAGTCCTAAGATGCTAACATGCTATCATGAATATAATACATTTCAAAACTTAATAAACATACAATTCTGAATTAGATAAACGTATACTAGTTAGAAAGTGTACCTCTGAAGTGCTTAGTGATTCATCTCCAGTGTTGGTCATTGATGCCAGATATTCATTTGGTTCATCACTGTCACTGATAGAATCAACCTTGCATTTAACTTCATCAACAAATGCTTTCCCTTGCTGCATCCTCACTAATGCTTAAGATTCCTGCTTTAACCCAACATAGTGTCTGTCATCTTTTGCTTGTACAGGCTTCTTCAAACTGTGTAGCAAACCCCTGATCTTGTCTTTTATAATCAACCATCCCTGTCTTGCAACCGCCTCTTGAACTGATCTTGAAAATCTCCTTAATAGAATCTATAGGTAAGGGCCTTAGATTAAGAATTGTGATTCCGTCTGAATATGATGTCACTGAACTTCCATTTACCCTGCAGGCTTGACTTGCAGTCCAGTTCTCAAGTTATTCCAAAGTGTAAGATTTACTTATAACACCTTGACCACTACCTTGAGCTACAACATCTTCAATTCAGCTTCTTGGATTATTTCATTTCTGTTCAGAGGTTCTCAACCTTGACTTCAATCAAATTTGGTTCCTGGGTCACAAATACAGTGGATATGCTAACAACCTGCTTTACCAAATATTATCTTCTTCAGCTCTTGTTCTAGTTCATAGGCCTTCAGCACATACAGGTCTTTTACAGACAATGTGGTTGTATCCTTAAATCCCTGTTGGCTGTATCCTGTGTTCCAGATGATCTGCAGTGTTAGCATGAACTTCCTGTAATCTCCCTGTAGAATAGTCTTTAAGGCTTGTACTGAGATTCCAGGTTGTCCAGTCTGTTCTCCTTCACTACTTCAACCCCTAAGATTTTTCATCCAAAAATATAACTCAAATCAACCAAAAACTGTACCCAATTTAATCTCTTCTTTTGCAGCTTCCAAAATATTAGTGGGATCCTTTGGAGTAAACCTCTGAGGAAATTAATACCACTATTTCTTCAGTCTGTTCCAGAATTATCTTCATTGGATAACCTTCAGTCAATCTCAGTTGTCTTCAATACCCGGAAAAATCTTCATCTTCTCCTTGAGCACCCTCGAATTAATATTTAAGAAAAATTTAAATTTACAGAACTTTTAATTTTCTTAGAAAATAAATTAAACAAAAATAAAAATTTACAACAAATTAATTCTCAAGAATTTCGAATTTTCTTAAAAATTAAAGTATTGTAAATTAATACTTAAGAAAAATTTAATTTTCAAGAATTTTAAATTTCCTGCAAAAATAAATAAATCTTTCATAAAAATTAAAGAGTACAAAACTTGGGGTACCAAACTGCAATTGTGGTATAGGTGTCGACTTTTATGGAGTTCCTTGGGTGTCGATTTTTTTTTGATTAGGCAATGTATGTGTGTCGAATTGATACACCCTCTAAAATGCCTTGATACACTCCAAATCCCATGTGTCGAAAAATAAAAGCCGCAGTGCATTTGGACTTTACAATTTCTTTACCTTTTCTAAGTGTCGATAATCACCTGACTTATATCCTGAGTTAACAGCGCGTGTGTACACCTTGTGTCGAGTTTTTATTCTTTTCTTCTTGCTGTTGGCGCGTGTAAAAAGGCAAGTGTCGAATCAACTTAGCTCTTGGCCTTTGTAACCAAAAATGGACCACCTAAATTCATTTAATAAATTTAAATCTTAAACTTTATTAGATTTATAAAATAAACTAATTAAAATTTATAACATAAACTAATAAAAGTTTATAAAACAAATTTTATAAAAGTTTATAAAATAAATTTAATATTAAGTTTATAAAATAAACTAATTAAAATTTATATTATAAACTAATAAAAGTTTATAAAACAAATTTTATAAAAGTTTATAAAATAACTTTAATATTAAGTTTATAAAATAAACTAATTAAAATTAATAACATAAACTAATAAAAGTTTATAAAATAAAATTTTATAAAAGTTCATAAAATAAACTTATTAAAAGTTTATAATTAAACTTATTTAACAAGGCCTCCATTCTGAGTCCAACCAGCTTTGACACGGTGAGCTTCACTGGACTACGGATCCTGATTTGTATATCAATCAGCGAGCTCTGATACCAATTGTTAGGTCCCGAAGTATCGTAGAAGGGGGGTTGAATACGATACTAACAATAATTTAAATTCTTTTATGAATTTACGGATAATTAAATTATTGCTTTAGAGTGGGTTTTGCCATTTGTAGTGTTTAGGTGAGCTGCCTACTAATTTTCTGTGTTTATGAATAAACAATATAGTTCTAGAAAATTAGCAAGTAATTTAAACGAGACAGGTTTCGGGGAATATTACTTTCGTATTAATCCCTGAGGTTGCTACACCCAGTTAAAAATATAACTGGCTTCCAAAGAACAGATTAGTTCTTTGCTTCTACAAAGAGATATGACTGATTCCTATTACAATGAATAGATCTGTGAATGAACAAAAAAGAAATCAATCTAACAGAGAGTGTTTTATAATAGCCCTATATTTTTACAACATGATGAACCGGCTAAATTATAAAACTCCGATAAAGAAGGTATGTGTATAGCTTTGTATCTCTTCTTCTCCGGCTTTTGTTTCTCTCTGTATCTCTTTGTTTCTGTGTGTATATTTTCACACACCCACACACACTAAATGAATTAGATTCATTTATTTATAGTGTAGACTTTTCAATAATTGAACTGCAGTTGAGTGTCGAATTCTTCTCCCCCTATATGTTGACTTGAGTTGACTTTGAGAAACCCGTGTACATTTTATAGGTGTCGAATATTATTTCCATGTACTGTACCTTAGAAAAGATCTAGGTGTCGAATTCCTCATGTTGCATTCTTCCCTTGGTCACAAAATAAGTGGGTGTCGAATTTCACTTCCATGTAAGCTAGGTGTCGATTTTTCCTGCCTTAGAATATAAATTCTATGTGTCGAATTCTATCACCATGTACAAGCTAGGTGTCGAATTCATTCAAGTACATGAATATACATCATATTCTTTTCTAGGCAAATCTAGGTGTCGATGTTTTCACCTGTGTTGAAATTAATTTGACTTGGTCAAATTACACTTTGATCACCAACCTTTTATACTTCTTGCACTTGATCAATTGCCGTTTGGCTGTTGAGCTGTTCAGCTGTTTGACTATTGAGCTGTTTGACTATTGAGTTATTTAGCTGTTTTTCTTTGAACCCTTGAACCTTTATAAGCGCTTCAATCCTCGACCCTGTTCTTCCATTTCCTTCACTCCACACACTTAGTCAATGCTCTACTTCATAGATGTAATTACCATTATCTTTTGTGTTGACGTTTAGTGCACTGGTCTGGTTCACAAACGACTAACACCGATCCTGATCTTCACATATCATTTAATTCAAATGACAAGAGTGCTGCAGTTCTTTATTGCTTCGAACACTGACTGTCAATAAACATAGTACTTTCACTGGAATCTTTTCTGGTACTTAGACATACCATGTCTTCAATTCTTCTAGATTCCTATGCTTCGAACACTGTCTATCTTCAATCAATGCTGGTACACTGAAATCTTCTAGTGGCACTTTTATACTGAATCTTCAACACTTCTGAAACCCTTAAAGTCTTTACACATTATTCTTCACTGAGGCATGAACATATTAACGTACTTCTTTCAGTGACCTGCAGTAGACTTCAAAACTTCTTCTAATGTCTTGATTCACTGTATTTGCCTTGTCTTCATTTCTTCCTGATTTCTGTGTAGGCGTAGTATTATTTACTTGTCCTGTTCTAGTGTTGAGTTATCATGATTACTATTCATACAGCTTCGTAATCTCCAACATCGACATCGAGATATAGATCGAGATTGACATCGAGATCGACATCGAGATGTAGATCGAGATGCGGATCGAGATCGACATCAAGATCGACATCCAGATGAGGATCGAGATGCGGATCTCGAGATCGAGATGTGACTTGTCTTTTCAGTTACTTCTTTTTAGGCGTGCAAGTATATATTATAGCATTAAAAAGGCTGTTCATTATTTACATTAACTTTCTTTCTCTCTTTCAAAAGCTTAAGCTCTTCATATACACACGCGTATACATACATTACCAGAGTTCTTTTCTCTGCCATTACATCAAGTTTTCTTGTGATTTTCTTAAACAAAAATCACTAACTGTTACTTAAAAGCATCAATAACTAAAACGAAACTCTGCTAAAATTTTGTTTAAAACTGTTGAACTTCTTGTGTTGTTTTAACGTCATTATTGTTCTTGCACATAGTTCTTTAGTTTTCTTTTCATTCAAGTGAGTTTGTTTTCTGTTTCGTGCTTTCTTATTCTTAAGTTCTTTTGTGTTCTTGAGCGAAATAGTTGTGGGTACTATTATTTAATCCTTAAAGTGCAACTTTACCACCGTGTTTGTTTTTTTTGTAACGGCTGTTCACTTTAACTTTCGAAAACTCAACCGTCAATCATTAGTGGGGAATTAAGTAGTCATTAGTGCGGAAGTTAATTTGTCTTAATTTGTGTCACTAATTACGTGGGGTAATTAGTGGTGTTCGTGTACGTTTTTTTTGTTTTTGTTTAAATTTAGAACTTGTTCTCTAAAATTTCCATTGCAAAACCATTTCAGAATATTTCTTTTCTCAAACACAAATTTAAAATGGCAAACCCAAATTTCACAATTCCCAAGACCAACTTTGTTAATCTCTCTGCTGATCGAGCAACTGGTAGATTTATTCACTATCAGTTCTGGATTGAATCCCTCAACAACACTTCAATCATAAATCATGCGTTAACCGCCTCTCCTATCCTGAATGTCGAAGCCCTTCAAGCTGCTTACTCAACATTAAAGATTCAGGGTGGTAAAGCAAATCCAACAGGCCTATCCTTTACTATTGGTGGTGCCAAATATGACGTCAGTCTGCAGAAGTTCAATGAGATTCTTGGACTTCCTACAGAAGATTATGCTTCGGAACCCACTATGGAGGATATGTTGCAATTATTCACGGAGATAGGTTGTCGCCCTCCGACGGGTCCTATCAAGGTAACAAAGGTTAACACCGGTATGCTACCAGCTGAGTGGGATTATGTAGTTCAGGCCATTCAGCGCTGCATGTTCCCAAAGGACAAAGACTACAGGCCAATGAACAACAGCTGCCGGGTAATACTATATGGAGTGGCAAACAACAGGAGAGTGAATGTGGGCAAACATCTGTTGATTCAGTTGCTTGAGAGGTGGGCATTGGAGAAGAATGCATCTAGGAATCCGGAAGTTGGTCCAGTCAAATGCTGGATGCCAAGATTTCTTCAGATGGTTCTGGATGACGTCCTTTCAGAGGAACACAGAAGAGTATTTCAAGGCTCTGAAAGGATGGCATGTTTTGATATGACTCTAAAGAGTATCTCCACCATGGAAACCCAGCAAAAGTCCAGACTTTTTGAGTTGCGCCTGACTCCGTACTTCCAGGATCTGCAATATGAGTATGCTAGGAGGCATGCTTCTCAATTTACTGCAGTAGAAGCTGAGAGTAGCGGTAACGAAGCTGAAGGTGGAGATCAAGTGCCTAGAAATTTGGAAGAAGCAGGTATCGATGTTGACATGGCCGAGGCAAATGTTGCAGAAGCTGGAGCTGACAAGGATGACGATCTTCTAAGTCAGGTACCTATTCTTGCTGATCTTGATCAATCATCAATTCAACCTGTTTTCTACAGCCGTGGGCCTGAAAATCCCCAGGCTCTATCCCAGGCTGCAAGCCCTTCTGTTCATAAACGTTCAGCCATCCCTAAAACTGGTGATAAAAGGAAGGAAAGCTTATCTGAGTCGAGTGATTCGAGTGGAGGGAGTGTAGGAGTTGAGAGAATAGTCACTTCAGCAGCTCTGCCACCTCCAAAGAAGCAAAAGGTGGATTCAAACCCAGTGGCAACTGCACAACCTGTTAAGGCTAGTTCACCTCTCACAGCCACCACACCTCACGCTGATGGCTCTCCTCTCCAAAACATTCCAACACATTCGCACTCGCCTAGGCTTATTGGTGAGAGTCAAGGAGGGGGTCCAACTCAACAGCCAATAGGAGCTGGCCCTACCTCCCCTGAGTTGTCCGCTCAGGGCTCTTTGAGCAATTTCTCGGAAGGGGAATGGCAAACTGAGACTAGCACTTCTGATGCTAGGATCTCAGGAAGTTTTAATGCGGAAGAGTCTGTCGAATCCAGTACGGATGACGCTTCCTCATCTAAATCAGAAAACAAGTTGCTCGCAGAGCAACGACATCTGGTGACTGGTGGGTCTACGCCTCCAGAACAGCCCAGCGAACCAGAAAAGGTTCTAAGTGAACAAGGGGATGACATGGTCATAACGCCATCTCCTGTCGTAGACACAGCGCTTAAAGGCTCAGTCTCACTGACCGATATCGCCGACCAACTCACCGCTAGTCCCCAGCGATTAGTGGATGAGGCTCTAGAACTGTTAGGCTCTAAACACGAGGGAGAGTAGATCCCTTCTTTTTAGGGATCTTGAGTGAAACAGAACCCGGCGAGAGTAAACAATTTAACCCAAGCCAAACACCGTCCCCCAAATTGCAGGATCTAGTGAAGAAAGTGGAGGCTTTGGAGGCTGGAGTTGCTGGTGTTACTGCTGCTGTCTCTTCTCACTCTGGAAGATTGGAGGTTGGAGCTCAGTTCATGGAGAACCTGATTGTCGTCCAAAATCAAATGATTGACAAGATAAACAATCTTGGATTGGCACAGGTGGAGGTTGGGAGGTCAGTAGATGATGTCACTCATGGCATGTCTCAGGTTTGGACGAAGCTGAATGAACTACTTGATGCTGTCTTTGGACGTAACAGGGCTGGACCTGGTCCTTCAACCGGTGGTGGTGATGACGATAATAATGATGATGATGCTCCTGATGAGGATAACACACCTAAGGGGGAGAAGGAGGGTCAGGGTCTGAAAAAGCTGACTAGTAAGGGTCCGGTGATCGAGTCCTCAAACAAATCTGGTGAAAAGGTGGAGGAGGCTCAACCGGCTCCTAAGGACAAAGGCAAGCAGAAGATGGTAGTTGAAGAAGAAGCTGAGAAAGAAACACCTCTTGTCGATGCATTTATGGGAGACTTTATTGAAGATTCTGATGATGACGAGATGGATGTAGAAGCCTTAGTGGCAAGGAGGTCGAGACTCGAGCAACGGGCAAAAGAGTGGGAACAAGAAAGAGGTCTAAATCCTGGCGGATCCGGCGTAGAAGTTGCAGGTGATGCAGGAGGCCACTCGGTTGCTGACGAGCATGTGCCAAAAGAAGAAGTTGATGAAGCGGAGATGCAAGGAGAGATTTTTAGGGAAGCCAGAGAAAGAGTAAATGAAGAAGTGCTACAAGGGATAGTTGAAAAAGAACTAATGGCAAAGGAGAAGAGAGCGGCTCAGAAAACTCAGCATGAGTATGAAATGAAAAAGATCAAAGATCCTAAGGTCCAGGCTGACATAAGGAGGGAAGGTCCCGAATGGGACAAGGCTAGAGAAGCCTTAGCTGGACCAAGAGCCTATGCTCATGACTCAGAAAGATTGAACTTTCTTCTTCATAAGCTAGAAAATCTAAACCCTGGGTTGCTGAATTATCTAAATTGTATAAGACAGGGATGCACCTCCGTACAAGTCATATTCAAGGAGAAGGCATGGAATCTGATGATCACTTGGACACCCATAACAAAAATCGGGCCGTGTATGGTCGATGAAGCTTTCTTCCATGAAAGGGGTGCAAGTGAACTGGTAGAATTCGCTCACAAGGTAGACACCTCTGTCAAGACTGGAGTGCTGTTTAAGGAGAAATTGTTGAAGATGGCTGAAGACAGAGGGGTTGACATTATTCTAAATCCCTACCAGATCAGATATGTCCATGACAAGGTCTTGAGGATCGTAAATCTGCATGACTCGAAACTAACTCCGAGCGGAAATGTGCTGAAGGCAGTTGCAAAGCTAGTCCTCTCTAAGGGTTTTCTAACAAAGGAAAAGAAGCTGGTGGCTAAGGACTTGGAGAAGCTGATAAGAAGGCAAGACGCTAGATACAAGTTGCCTGAAGCTACACTACCAGTGGTTAAGAAGGAACCTGAAGACTATGCATTCGAGCAGCAAGACGAGGCAATAAGAGAGCATGTGCAAAGATATGGAGATCCAAGAATAGACATTCCAGAAGAAGGGGAAATAAGGGGGGAAGCTAGTGCAGTGGTTAGTGCAAATGTCAAGTTTGTCAAGAGCAAAGCTGAGAATGAGAATGATCTGCTGATCTATACAGACAAGCATCAGGTGGAAACCATCATTGAAATCAAGTATGACATCTTTGCAGAACACAGTCATGAAACACTGTGTATTATAAGGGAATTGATTGATGAGATGGATGATGTTGACGAGTTTGATCAGGATTATTTAAGGGTCACGTTTGATAACTTCTGTAAGAGAAGACAACAGCTTGATATTCAGAGGCTACAGCAATGCACCACCACTATTGTCATTGGATACCCTAAGCAGCTGGTTATAAGGAAGAAAGGGGAAAAGGGGTATCCTGAAAAAGTCACGAAGCTGAGGTTTGAAGACATTCCCACGAAACTTACCACTCGCAGCATGGTTGAAAGGTGGTTGAGGTTGTTTCAAAATTACAAGATCAGAAATCATGTGGAAGCAGAAGGACTTAATCTTCTCAAGAAAAGAATGGATGAAGTCTGCAACCTTGAGTTCATGAAGAAAGAAAAAGCAGCCAAGAAGAAAGCTCGTGAGGAAGAGGAGCGCAAGAAATCAAAGTTTTAATGTATTATGCTTGTAATGTTTCTTTGCGTTGTAATTTGTTTTCTTGTTTTCCTGCATTGTAAAAATATATTATTTGTTTTCTTGTGTAGTGTAAGGTAGAAGTTAGTTAGCTAAGTGTCTTGAAACTGGTTTATATTAGGCGTCAATTATTTCGCGAAGTTCGGCGGTGGTAATACTGCTAAAAGGACTTCAGAAGGATAATTGAAGATTGAGTGGACCGTGCTCTTAAAGTACTTAGAGAAAATCTCTAGAAGAGCATGAAGCCATTTGATCGAGCCAACAGGTGTCCAATTTTGGCACTTGAAGTATCAGTAATAGACATGAAGTTAATTAATCAAGCCAAGCATTATGTAAGTTGACATGATCTTTTATGAATGTTATTTTATCTTTTTCAGTCCCTGTTTAGTTGAGTTATCCTCATTGTGAATTTGGTTGTCATTGTTAGACAATCAAATAGGGGGAGATTGAAAGGCATAGGTGTACTAACTTGTAACACTTAATTACTATGTAATTCAACTAGAGAAAAGATAAAACAACAGCAAAACAAGAGAAACTGAAGAAGCACATGGAATCAATCAACTGAAGAAATGGTAATGATACTTGGTAACTACAAGTAACTAATTTGGTTAATCAAGGATGCATAAGTGAGAAGAAGTTCAATCTCAGTATTGCTCATGCCCTAACTTATCTAATGGAGAATCAAATTAATGTCAAAGAAGTATCAAGAAGACCAAAGTGATTTCATGTAATGTATATCAACATCTGGATAATGTAAAGGTTAATCAACAAATGAGAACTGACATTCAGAAGCAAGAACCCCTACAAGACTAGTCACTTATGAACCAGACCATTGCATCAAGTGTCAGGACATTGGAGGCAAGTTCATGTCAGTAATAGAAGATCTCATTTGAATTGAGTGAGGAAAAGAAATTGAAGAAGCTAGGGAAACTTGCTCATAAAGGTTAATCCTCAATTAGTCACTAAAGAAAGTCAACATTCGATGAGTGCATATTTGACAAGGCAAATGTCGATCCACGGCAGATCGAGATCGAGATCGAGATCTTCATAGATCGAGATCGAGATTCTCCCAGATCGAGATCGAGATCTTCATAGATCGAGATCGAGATTCTCCCAGATCGAGATCAAGATCTTCACAGATCGAGATCGAGATTCTCCCAGATCGAGATCGAGATTTACACAGATCGAGATCGAGATGGGTCCAGGCGAAGATTGAGATGCGGGTGGATATGTAACATTTAATGTTCAAGGGACAAGTGGCTTATTGTGAACGGTTGATCCAGAGTTGTTGGGAAAGTACTTTTTGTTGTCGAAGTCCTGATTGGGCCACGTACACAAAAAGGACAAGATCAAGACTACATGACATTATAAAAGCAGCACTTTGATTTTATTAGTAAAAAGACTTTTTCATCATCTCTATTATTCAACGATATTTTTAAAGAGAGAGCATTTACTGTAAAACAAAAAGTGAGAGAGAGGATCAGTTGAATCTAGCTTTAATTGCTGTATTTATTGTTCAACTGATCATGATGCTTTTATGAATGTTGTAGCAAATCCTTCAATGAATATAAAGATATATTCTTGAAATTCTGTGTCATCATTTATTACCTGCACATTGTTTATTCTCTCATTAATTTTAAACAGTTGTATTCACCCCCCCCCCCTCTACAACACTTTGGACCTAACACTTCTCCTCTTCATGGGTCATACTTCAGTCTTCAAGTTCATTACAAGGAAACATTGAATACGACATAAGCTAATGTACTTACATAAGAAAACTCGAGTTACATTCGAGGTTCAGCAATTACAAGAATGAAGAAGACGACATGCAAGTCGTATTTATAAAACCAAAACCAAAACCAAAACCATTAATCTAGGGGTCTGAAGGCCATAACCAGCACCATGCCCACATAACAATTACTGACAACTCAGAATGCTTAATCATATCATCATGCATAAGATATATCATGATCAGAAAATTATCAAAAAATTTAAGATTATGATCTAAAACAGAAAACTGCGTTTTTGAGGCCCTTAACGATGTCAAATGGACAAAAAACACCATAGGTCACAAGAAAGCAGTGATTTTTGCTCGTGGCGATTTTCCCTTTCCAGAAAGAGTAAATTCGACCCATTCTGACTCCGTCAAAAAACACTGTTCATCACTATTCACAGAAAACTGCATCTTATGCAGTTTGTGTTTTAAAATGCTTCAGAACGATTCCGACGACCTTTGTATGACTGTATCTCGTATCACATACATACAGTGCATTACACACATCATGCCATAACAGATTATAACATTACAGTAACAAGGCAGTAGCAAGGGCAGTAGCAAATCAGTAGCATGACAGTGGCATGGCAGTAACCAAAATATGCATATTTGCATCAAATACAGTTAACACGTAACCAAATCAGTCCCTTATACACGTAGCTCTGATGCCATTGTTGGGTTCCGAGGCATAAAACGCAGCGGATAAACATAAATATAACAAAAATTCGGAACCCAATCCTAGGATCATGTATAAGATTAGACGGATTATGGTGAAATAGAATCATACCTATTAAGATCTTGAATGTCACGAACTCAACGGAGATCCTTGCTATCACGACTTGTGTCTTCTTCTCGAAAACACCTCTATGGTATCCACACGAGCACCTTCAAGAACGTCTCACCATCTTGAACACGGAACAGAAGTACTAGCCTCCTTTGATATGTTTCGAATTATCTCTGCCTCTTCCTCTTTGCTGCCTCTTCTAGGATTTTTCTAAAAACGTAGAAGCCATTTAACCTATCATTATCTATTTATAATGACTGGTTAACGGGCCTATTCAGCAAAGCCTAACCCATGTAAGTATAGGATTAAATAATAAAACGTGTTTCTATTATTTAATTAATAATTAAGTCGTACTTAATTATTATGGGCAAAATCCTCTTCAAATTCGAATTTATATTATTTCAATTAATTAAGTCTCGCTTAATTAATATAATAAAATTCAAATAATCATCAATTAATTTAAATCTATAATTTAAATTAATTATTCCTCTAGATGCTCTATGTGTGTGACCCTATAGGCTATTATTTAATTAGCAATAATTTTATTCTCCAATAAAATTATAAACAATGAGCGGTATCTAGTAATACATCATTCCTACCCAATTAACTAATAATTAAATCGTGATTCGATAAAACCTTTCATGATTAATGTTTCCGTGTAATATAATCCCTTTAACCAAATATATTATAGATTAAACTCGAGGCATGTGTTTAGTCATCCTCTTCAACATTTAATCCGGGTTTACTTGATCTATGAGTAGACTATGAAAAACAAATCATTATTTGAGCACGACCATGCATTTTATAGTCTCACTCAATCAAGAGACCAATAATATCTCTCCTAATTATAGGAGGGTTAAATCCTTTATCTATCATTCATATTTCTCATACGACTCATGATATACCCGATGTCCACTTTTATCATCACCCGGTCAAAGGTAACTTTTAATGTAGTCAGAGTATATTAATCCTCGTATAGAAATATAATAATCTCAAGTCAGAGGATCATTACACCATTATCACTGTGAGTCTTTCTTATGACTTTATTAAACATGAAGAATCTCACTGTGGGTCTGTCCAGTACCATGTACTCCTACATGTACCTATGCATTGACTTTAGTATCCCCATACTTATAACCAATGAGATATGGTTATCTGTCAAACAACATACTAGTCTATTTATGTGTTATTATTGTCCTATAATAATAATACTCGACTAGGGACATTTAAGAATATGATATATTATATAATCTCAAGTTCAAGTCATGTACTTAAACTATATAACGTGTATCATGATTCTAAGGACATTTATTATGCTAACAAATATATCGCAGTAATTAAAGTCATAATAAATACGTTTATTGAATAATCAAATGACATAAATGTTTATTAAAAGAAACATTGTATTGCCTCTAGGGCACCTACACTAACATCATCTACGTACATGAAAGACATGGGGGCTCCATCAACTAAAGACATAATGACTTGCCATTCCTTATCCATCGTTTTATATCCAACACGGACTTTAGAAATCATTCTTTTCAAAGCATTTATGTAGTCCACCGTCATTGGATTCTTCATGTTTAAGTTGAATAACAAGTCACCTGCCTCTTTATTATGAACTCCATTTGTACAAGTCCCCATCAGTATCTTCCGTGCATCGTCCCATTTCTGTCCAATCCTTCTTTTGTCCAGATCAACTTGAGGATCAGCTAGTCTGGCAAGCTCATGATCGTACTGCTTTTCCTTGAGGTCCACTTGCTTCTCAAAAAAAATAGCCTTATCCTGCATCATCTCCATTTTAAGGAATTGAGCTTGTTCCAGAGCTAACTGCTGAGCTTTTAGGGTCTCCTCATCAACAGGAATCTCTTCAGCAGACGCCCCAGCACCTCTACCTTGTTCCTCCAGGGATCTCTTAATTGCGTGTGCTAGGGGTACGTCCTCCAAATCAGAATCTGAATCAATTTGTACTTGTTCCTGTCGATCACCAAAGTAAGTGAATGGCTCTTCTTGTTCACCCATCACTGCTTTACCCTTTCGCTTCCTCTAAGCCTCCTCATCAATCACCATTTGATCAGTCGTTTCTTCAGCCCGGGGTGACTGTTGTGTCGTCTCATTTCCTCCTTTCTCCCCCTTAGGTGAGTTATCCTGAACATCACCGGGTGCACCAGATCCTCTAGCAGCTGAACCAAAACTAGAAGGTCTAGTAGAAGGTCCACCAGCACCACCTGCACCATCATCATCCGGGGGAGGTTGATTGAATTGTGCATCAAAGCACTCTGGGGGAACTAAATGCCGAACTGCATACATCCTTCGACTGACCTCCGTTGCCATTGTATGTAGAACGCTCTCTACATTCCCCATTGTATGACTATGTGAGTAGGAGATACAGAGTATGGCTGCTAGGGTTTCTCAGACTTGTGTCCAAATTCGTTCTTATTTATCTATTTTATCTTCAACATTTTTCTGTATATATAATACTATAAAACGTAACATCAGATAAAGCATTAGTTAAAACAATTATTCTGACTTAAACTGCATTTAATAGAATATATTACAGAATCAGTAAATTTGTAACAGCCATCAGAGTCTAGCTAAATTCTGATCAGGACAGTTCCATCAGAGTTTACCAAACTCTGATTAGTCCATCAGGATTTACTCATAAACTCTGATGAGCTGGTCCATCAGAGTTTAACCCATAAACTCTAATGAGCTGGTCCATCAGAGTTTAATAAACTCTGACCCAGCCCACCAGACTATATGGTCCATCAGAGTTTGTCTATAAACTCTGACCACCAGTTTCATCAGAGTTTCTTAAACTCTGACCTGACCATCAGAGTTTGTTAAACTCTGACTATCAGTTCCATCAGAGTTTGTTTGTAAACTCTGACCATCAGTTTCATCAGAGTTTGTTAATCTCTGATGAGCTAGTCCATCAGAGTTTATTAATCCCAGCTCAGCTCTCTGAAAACTCTGATAAGCTGGTCCATCAGAGTCTAACAAACTCTGACCCAGCTCAAGCCACAGAATATATATACTCAGACAGTTACATGCTGACTCAATATTCATATTAAAATAATACTTAAAGTCATAATTAAATTTAATTAATCATGTAAACTTATTTTAACCCATTTTTAGCAAGCAACTTCTACTCAATTTATGTATGAATTATACTAAGAAAATGTCTTAGATCCAAATGATGAAAGTTTAAGTCTTTATATCAAGGAACAACTTCCATTAGTTAGTTTCCGGAAATTACATCAAGAACATATATAAAATATGTCTTAACCTTTCCATTTTCTAATAACAAATACATAGATCAAATTGTATAACTTCATTGAGAGCCGGTATAACGATTGTATTAGATAGGGATCCTAAATTTGCTTCTATGTTCTGGAATGGCTTTCAACGAGAAATTAAAACTAAATTATAAATGAGTACGATGTTTGATCCCCAAACTCATAGTCAATCCGAAAGAACTATCCAAAGGATATGCTCAAGGCGTGCATAAAAGACTTTTGAGGAGGATCAGAAGAACATATTTCACTTATTGAGTTAGCCTATAACAATAGTTACTGAACTAGTATTGAGATGGCCCCATATGAAGCATTATATAGGATAAAGTGTAGAACTACACTTTGCTGGGATGAAATTGGGGAAAGAAAATTGTTGGGCTATAAAGTAGTACAAGAAGCTGCATACAAGGTAAAACTTATGCAAGCTAGGATTAAAACAACACAGATTCGATAGAAAATATATGTAGACAACCGGAGATGAGAATTGACCATTGAAGTAGCTGATTTGGTATTCTTGAAAATATCTCCATGGAAGGGAGTCATGTGATTCGGAAAAAAAGGAAAGATGAACCCACACTACATTGGACCATTTGAAGTTTTCATGAGAGTTGGGGAAGTTTACTATGAGTTAGTATTACCATCACACTTGAGACAAATTCATAATATTTTTCATGTATCCTATCTATGAAAGTATATAACAAGTCTTCACACATAATTGAATATGAACTGATCGAAATATAAGAAGATTTTCAATTTGAAGTAATTCAATAAAGATTGTAGATAGCAGAGAGGGGAAATTGAAAAAAAAGTATAATTAATTAAGGTTATTTGAAGGAATCAATGGAAGCAATGTGGGAACCTCAAGGTTAAATGCCATAGAAATATCACGAGTTATTCACATGTAAATTTCAAATTTTGAGCATGAAATTTTTTTAAAGAGGGATGGAAGTAATATCCCAATAAATTAATATGAATAATAAATTTTATTTTTCTTTAATACATGTGAAAAATTAGTTATAAGTATATTTTAAGATTATAAAAAAAATACTTACTAAACAAAAGGAAATAGACAAGCAGAAAGGCACAACACTTGTCATAAAAAGAGTTATGTAACTTAAAAATTAGATAATTACATATATACAGATGCTATATGTGTGTGTAGAATAAGAGAGAGAGAGAGAGAGAGACAACAGAAGCCACAAGAAAAAAAGCGCAGAGATGCCACGAGAGGGAGAAAGAGGAGAGAGATAAGACTTAAAAAATATTATATCTATATTAAGGTAGTATTCTCCCTAATTCCATTCTTAAAATACTAATTATAATCCATGTTCACGAATTAGGTCTAGTATTCTTACTAGGGTTCATTAAGAAGTTAAGTCGGGTATTTTAATTCCCAAATGGAGATGGAGTACATAAGTAGGGATTTTTGTGTTATATATAATTGATTGAAAGGAATCAAAAGTATGATAATCTCTTTAAAATTTTGGTTTTAATCATGTGTTAAGAAATAATATTATTTATATGTGTTTGTATTGTGCTTGTTTGACGTTCTGAAGAATTGGTGATGAATCAAATGTTATAAGTTTAAGAAAAAATATATTAATTTAGGTTATAAAATTTCGATGCTATATGAGAGTGCATAATCTGAAACTTTGGATATGATTAAGTTGAAATCTTAGGCTTGGCATGAAAAAAATATTGAATTAGGTGCATTGTACATTATTTTTGTCATTCAAGTGGAGAAAAATGCAATGAGAACACAAAACAAACATTCCGTTTTTGAGTTAAATATTTTTTTTGGAGGTTCTTTTGCTATTAATTATAAAATCTATAATATTTTAGAATTTTTGGAGTTGAGGAGAAGTTGTAAAAAAAAAAATTAGTACGTTTTGCGCAGTTTAAACAACGGGACGATGTCTTAACAAAATCTGAAGTCTAAAATTTTATTTTTAACTTGAAATTTTTATAGAATGTTTTCAGGATGCCATAGCATTTCCTGAATTGTTTCTGGAATTTCTGAGTGTTTTGGTAATTTATATCGAGTGAGTTTAGTGTAGACTAGGTGCTTGTTTTGTACTAGTTTTGATATCTTGTATTACCATGAGGTTCTAAGGAATAAATTTGATCGTTGGATATATTTAAATACTTAAATGAAGTTAGATTTATATGGGATGAATATGTGTGATTTAAGAATATTTTTAAAAGAGAAATAAAGACTATTTAGTAATCAAGTTAGTGAAACTAGGTAAGCTTTTAGTCGGTCTTTGGAATATAGTATTAGTATTATTTCCAAAAATGGAAATTTTTTGAAAATCTCAAGAACTTGAAGAAATTTCAACTTGAGTTTGGATCTTTGATTTTTATGTCAATCAAGAAACTCTGATATCAATTGTTAGGTCCCAAAGTGTTGTAAAAGAGGGTGGAAGGGGGGGGGGGGGGTGTTAAATACAATACTACTATTTTTATGGATTATTAATTTGTGTTCTTAAGAAATATATAGAAAATGATGAATGCAAGTTTTCCAAGAATATATTGTTTATATATAAACTTGAATGTTGCTACACCCTAGAGTAAATAAAACTCTAGCTACAATGATCTCTCTCAATAAAATAATTTCTTACAATGAATGCTCTCAAGAAATTATGAAGAAGAAGACAACAATAAAAAGCTATTGCATTTTCCTAAAATTTATTCTAAGAGAGAGAATCACTTGGTGTAGTCTTCAACCAATGATGTGGCTTGTTGAGTACCAATCAAATGAATTTCATCTTGATATATTTGTGGATAAGTTAGAGAGAGAAGGAATATTCTTTGGAATATTTTAATTTTGAACTGCAACAATAGTCCTGACAAAGGTGGCGGATTGAGTTGAACATGGCATTTTGTCCAACCTTGACGGTCTAAGCTTTGACTTGGCTTGGACCCGCCAAAGGTGGCGTTTATATGCTTTTCAATGTGTACCTGTAGAATCACCATCTTTTCTTTTTTGTACTTAGCCTTTTCAATGCTTTCAAACAGTGGTGTTATTTGTTCTTTCAACCTTGACATTTTGACCAAGGTTGACCCGCCAAAGGTGATGGAGAATAGGTTTCCCTATATATCCTATATATCACCAAGTTTTCCTTAGACAAATTTCTTAGCTTTTCAAATCTTGGCATTTTAACTAATCTGTTAAAGTGGCGGATAAAGAGTGTTCCGTTGTGTGCCTTGAGTTCCACCAACTTTAGCACTTAGGAAATTTTCCATCTCTTTTCTTCTTTACTTAGTTTCTTGAAATTCTTTTAATAAGTCTTTTCTTTACTTTAATTCATTTCCACCAAATATAATTATCAAATCATATCTCTGTTGAATTTCTTTCCTATGTAGTCGACACTTGATGCTCTGGTCTAGTTTATGAGTGACTAACTCTGATTGAGATCTTCAATTCTGAATATACTGACATAATTATTTTATTCCACAATCATTCTTTCTTTTAAATAAATTGCTCTTGAATCTTCTAACGCTTGAACACTACTTCAGTGCTTCCACTTACTTGAATGTTTCTATT
This sequence comes from Oenanthe sinensis, assembly GCA_028671895.1. Lineage (NCBI taxonomy): Eukaryota > Viridiplantae > Streptophyta > Magnoliopsida > Apiales > Apiaceae > Oenanthe > Oenanthe sinensis. The sequence continues at coordinate 25,321,320 of CM053799.1, read as the reverse complement.
TATTTAAAATGAGGCATGAACATTTTAATGAACTTCTTTCAGTAATTAATCCTCAAGTTAGTGACTGTCTTCTAGATACTTGTTCTCGTGTCTTCATGATTCATGTTTTAGATTACATATTATTTATGTGTCTGTCTGTGCTTGTTATACTATTTTTCTTGTGTTATAGTTAGGAACTACATTCAGCCTTTCATCTTTTTTTTGAAAGCTTCTCTTAGCTCTTCCTCATTGTCTCCCATTAGAGAATTTTCAAGCTCCTTTATACGATCACATCGCATTTTCATTTGTCAAAAATTCATTTCTAATTTCTAAATTCAAAAATTTGACATGAAGCTCATGATTTAGTCCGCAAAATTAAATTTTCTCATCCTCTAATTATTCGGCTTGAATTATCAAAGAAATATTCTCAAGATCTTGAATAATTTGATTTTTCGAATTGTTTTCACATTTCAAGAATTCATTTTGAGTTGAGATAAATTCGTAATATTCTACATCATTGACACGGATATCGGTCAAACGAGTGACCTCTGTAAGGCATAATGTAACATGCAATGTAATCGAGGATCTGTAACTCAACTAAAAGTAAAGGACTGGTAAATAATGTTATTAATGTAATCATAGGAATCTACAATGAAGATCAGGCTGCTACATGTTTCAGGGTATTTGATGGAATATTGAAGATCATTGTCAGAAGTTCATTAATATGTTCAAGCGTCAGTGAGAGAATAAGTCACTCAGTGTTTCAGCAGGTATCAAGATTCAGGTAGTCAGTGCCAGAAGATTTCAGTGAAAACAAGAAGCAATAAAGGAATACAACATTCATGTCAATTGATTTGATTGAGGATATGAAGATCAATACAGTGTTAGTCACTTGTGAACCAGACCAGTGCACTAAGTGTCAGCAAAAAGAATTTGATTAACATGTTCATTGTAAAAGAAGAATTGACAGAAGCCAAGTAAAGCAAGGTTTATTTTCTAAGTCATTGTACAAGGTGTAAGAAATCGACACCTAGTTAAACAAGGTGAAGAAATCAACACCAAGGCATACAAGGTGTAAGAAATCGACACCTAGATTATCAAGGAGAAGAAAATCGACACCTAAGTAATACATGGTGAAGATATTCGACAGGTAGCCTAGCAATGTTCAAAAGAAGTTAAGTACCACTTCTATGTGTCAAGAAATCGACACATAGGAATAAGGTACTTAAAAATCGACACCTAGCCATGAGTAGAAAGAAAATCGACACCTAGAGTTAACATGGATTCAATATTCGACACCTAGGTTGTTGAATGTCTAAGGCATACATGGTTAAGTGAAATCGACACCTAGCTCTACAGGGAGAAGAAATTCGACACCCAGCTGTTACATGACTAAGGAAATTCGACACATAGATTATTTTCTAAGGACAAGCACATGGAGAAGAAATTCGACACATAGAAAATATCTATGGATTTCTCAAAGTCAAATCAAGTCAACATACAGGGGGGGGAAAATTCGACACTCAAACTGTATTTCACTATATTATAAAGTCTACAAATAAACAAAATGTATTTTCATTTTGTATGCAATCATAACACAACACAAAAATAGATACAGATGAAAGAGAGACTGAGAGAATATCAAAAGCCATTAAAGCTCGTATTTATTATTGTTGTAAGATTCATCAGAAGCTCATACATCTGTGTGAGAGTGTAGCACCCTAGGTATATATAATACAAAGTATATTCCCAAATATTGTCTTGTTGTTGTTTGTTTCTTTACTGTCATATTTATTACTCAACAAGAACGTATTTCTGAACACGAACTGATAAGAAAAACTACCACATCATATTCAACCCCCCCTTCTATGATGATTTTGGACCTAACAATTGGTATCAGAGCTTCTTGATTGAAGTTACAAATCAGATTCAAAAATAGTTTTTCTAAAAAGTGTATTTTTAGATCTAGAAAAATTTATCTTGAATTTTCTTTTATTTTTAAAAAAAAATCAATTTCGAATTTTTTAAAGATTTTAAATTCACTAATTTTTAAAAGGTTATCAATCATCAAGAATTCGAATTAAAATTAAATTCTCAATATTTAATTTTTACTCGAATTGATTTTAATTTTTGAGAAATTAATTATTTTTTAAGATTTAAAATCCTTAACAACCATGAGTACCCAAAAGCTTAGCAGTATTAAAATTCCCACCTTCGACAAAAATGAATACATTTTGTGGAAAAAGAAGATGACCATTTTTATCAGGACTTGTAATTCTCAATATTTCTTCCAAAGGAACCTTCAGAGTTTACTGACACTGATAAGGAGAGAGTTGCATGGGACAATCATCTACAATGCATCTTAATGGATTCTTTGGACACAACAATGCTAAATCAGGTGATAAATTGCACCAGTGCCAAACAGATGTGGGACACAATTGATCTGTTAATGGAGGGTACAGCTGAAGTGAAGGAAAACAGGCTAGACATTCTTACCTCCCAATATGAAGCGTTCAAGTCACTACAAGGAGAAAGTATCACTCATGTTTTCGAGAGATACAACAAATTATTAAATGACTTGTCACTGCATGGGAAGACCTATTCACGTAGGGAGATCAACAGAAAGTTTATGTTGACACTGCCAGCACACCTGGAGCACAAAATATCTGCCATCAGAGAGAGAAGTGATATAAATGATATGTCCATTGAAATGCTATACGGAAAGCTCAAGACTCAAGAAATGGAGCAAGAGCAGAGACAGATCATTTATGGTTCAGGTACAGTGGACAGTAAGAATTCTGCACTGTTGAAGACGACAGCTCTTGTAGCCAAGGACTTTGCTATCAAAGAGACCAACAAAGAAGCACCTGCAGTTGAAAAAGAAGAAATTGTAGAAGCTGAATTATCAGAATCTAATCAACCGGGTGATGAAGACGACTTCTATTCAATGGAAGAACTTGAACAACTGGAAAATAAAACAATGGCCTATATGACGGGAAAGTTCAAGAACCTCAAATTCAGGAGGAACCCAAAGTACAAATTTAAGAGTAACTCAAGTTACAGTGGTTCCAGGGACAAAAATAGCAATCGAGGTGGATCGTCTTCAGGGTCTCACAGCAGAGGAGGCTATAAGACAGGGATGGTAGATCGTAGTAAGTTCAGATGCTACAATTGTGATGAACCCGGTCATTTTGCAACAGAATGCCGGAAGCCGAAGCAAGGGAAATAGAGAAAGGAGTCATATGATGAACTTAAGCAGAAATATGATGCACTAGTGAAGAAGCATCAAGGGAGAGCTTATATAGCTGAAGGAAAGAGCTGGGATGATTCAGACAACGATGAAGAAGAGACTTATGGAAATCTTGCATTAATGGCAGACTCTTCTGAGGCAACACCTCAATCATCGAAGGTATCATTTCTTTCCTCCGTTGACATGTCTAATTCTGAATATAAGAAAACTGTGGAAGATATGAGTATAGAAATGTTTAACATACATACAAGCATGCTAGCATCTGAAGAAGAGAATGTTAAACTAGTTCTTAAGAATAAAATGCTAGAAGCAAAGAACGAAGAACTAGAGCTTGCATGTGTTAATTTAGAAGATCTGAAATAGAAAATAGAATACCTTCAGAATAGAGATAAGTGCAACCAGGAAGTAGAAGCAGCTCTTAGAAATAAAATTTCTGATCTAGAGTTAAAACTTCAAGCTTATAAGAAATCTGCGAATCTTGTAAAGGAGGCTATAGACAAACAAGTCATAGGTCAGAAAATTGGAATAGGATTTGACTATGATAAAAAGGCTGGAAAAATGCATGTAGAATCTATTGCTGAGGAAAGTCCTGTGAAGCAAGACATTCCACATGTATTAAAGAATGTAGCTAAGCCCCTATATAAGAAGTTCATCATTGATCCCTTAAATGAAGAAGAGCTCTTAATAAAAGAAAAACTCCTTGCTGAGGAGAAAAAGGAAAAGGTTGTAGATAAGAAGAACATGACTAAGAAATCTGTTAGGATTGAAGAACCTAAGAAGCAGGTTAAAATTGAAATAGGCAATAAAACTGAAAACAAAAAGGCGAACAGAAATGGTAAGGTAGGTGTTAACAAGAAAAATGCTAATGTTTATTCTTCTAGTGCTACTAGGAAAGTTTGTAACAATTGCAATTCTACTGGTCATCTTACGCATGCATTTAATAAGATAAAAGTAGTAAAAACAAAAATTCCTAGTATGCCTGCTATGCTTGCCATGCCTGCCATGTCTATTCCTCATCAACCATGCGGTAAAGTAGGTTGCATGCCATATGCTTTCAATATCATGTCTGCATACATTAACTTAATGAATACATCATCAAGTACTTGCATGAATACAGATGTGAACATGACTAGAAAGCATGTTAGGGCAAAGACTGCTAGTCCTCCTAAAGTTAGGAAGGAAACCCGTGTCCCTAAGCCTAAAGACACCCCTGTCAAGGCTAAACCAAAGGGCAAGGGTGCAGTCGATGAGAAGGACAAGGACCAGAAAATTTCTGTAGCTAAAACTGTTTACTTATCTAAGCCTCTTGGACCCAATCAAGTTTGGGTGCCAAAGAAAAAGTAATCAATCTGTGGTTGCAGGGCACAACAAAGAACAAGCGTGTCATGTGGATTCTTGACAGCGGTTGTTCAAGGCATATGACTGGTGATAAAGCCCTGTTAACAGATATGATTGAGAAAGCTGGCCCGATAGTGACCTTTGGAGATAACAGCAAGGGATTCACAACGGGATATGGCAATCTGGAGATCGGAAATGTTATCATTGAAAACATCTCTCTCGTGGATGGATTAAAGCACAACCTTCTGAGTATCAGTCAGTTCACTGACAAGGGATACAAAGTAACTTTTGAGAAAGAAAGATGTGCTATCCAAAACAGGAAAGATACGAAGCTTGCTCTTCAGGGAGTGAGAAAGGGGAATCTCTTTGTAGCTGATTTGTTCTCTGCAAGCAAAGGCGAAGCTCAATGTTTTTATAGCAAGGCTTCAACAGAGGACAGTTGGTTGTGGCATAAGAAACTTTCACACCTTAACTTCAAGGCAATGAACTCTTTGGTTAAGAGGGAATTGGTTAGAGGTTTACCCGAGATGGAATTCTGTCAAGAAGGGTTATGTGAAGCATGTGAAAAGGGGAAGTCAAAGAAAGCATCTCACCGAAGCAAAGACTCAACAGACATTACTGAACCACTGCAACTACTGCATATGGATTTATTTGGTCCAGTAAACGTCATGTCTATGTCAAGGAAGAAGTATGCACTTGTAATTGTTGATGACTACTCCAAGTACACGTGGGTGTTGTTTCTAGCTGCAAAGGATGAAGCCCCTCAAACAATTATCGATCATATAAAGAAAATTGAGTTAGAAGTTGGTCTGCCTGTCAGGAAAATAAGGTCTGACAATGGAACAGAATTCAGGAATGTAACTCTGAATGAATTCTGCGTTGAAAAAGGAATATCAAGACAATTCTCAGCGCCCAGAACTCCACAACAAAATGGAGTGGTAGAGAGGAAGAACAGAACCTTAGTGGAAGCAGCAAGAACAATGCTGAATGAAGCAAAGTTGCCTCTATACTTTTGGGCTGAAGCAGTCAACACAGCTTGCTACACTCAAAATCGTACCCTGATTAATAAAGATCATGATAAGACTCCATATGAGATAATGGCAAACAAGAAACCAACACTGAAATATTTTCATGTGTTTGGAGCAAAGTGTTTTGTATTGAAAGATGATGAGCATCTAGGAAAGTTTGAATCCAAGGCTCATGAAGGCATATTTCTTGGCTACTCAATGGAATCTAAGGCGTACAGGGTTTATGTGATTGAACACAAAAAGGTCATTGAAAGCATGAATGTAACTTTCGATGATCTAAAGCTCCCAAGTCTACAAAGAACAGACGACACTGAAACTCTGCAGTTTGAAAATATGAACTCAGATGAAGGTGATGTAGAACCTGAAGCTGCACCAGAAAATCAAGTAACAAATGAAAATATCAATAATGATGATTCTGACCCTAGTAGTGGAAACAGTGGAAGATTCACAGAAACTACTAGTAATGGCAGAGAATCTCATTCTCAACCAAGCAGCAGCTCAGGGGGAGCAACTGAAGGATCTACTAACAGGACTCAGCACATTAATGAAAATCAGGCTGAATCATCTAGGGCAAATCTGCCTAGACATAGGGTGTGGAGTAAAGCTCACCCCTTTGAGTTGATTCTTGGAGATCCAGATGCTGGAGTTCAAACTAGACGTGCTTCCCAAAATGAATGTTTATTCTCTGGTTTTCTCTCTGAAATAGAACCAAAGAAAGTGGAAGAAGAACTGGAAGATCCAGATTGGGTTATTGCTATGCAAGAAGAGCTCAATCAATTTGAGAGACAAAAAGTCTGGAAGCTGGTACTTAGGCCAAAGAACAAGTCTATAATTGGCACAAAGTGGGTATTCAGGAACAAGCTGGATGAAGATGGCATTGTTACGAGGAACAAAGCTAGACTGGTTGCTAAAGGTTATTCCCAAGAAGAAGGAATAGATTATGATGAAACATATGCACCAGTGGCAAGGCTTGAAGCTATCAGGATGTTCTTAGCATTCGCAGCACATTCTAACTTTAAAATTTATCAAATGGATGTGAAAAGTGTTAGTGTAGGTGCCCTAGAGGCAATACAATGTTTCTTTTAATAAACCTTTATGTCATTTGATTATTCAATAAACGTATTTATTATGACTTTAAATTACTGCGTTATATTTGTTAGCATAATAAATGTTCTTAGAATCGTGATACACATTATATAGTTTGAGTACATGACTTGAACTTGAGATTATATAATATATCATATTCTTAAAGGTCCCTAGTCGAGTATTATTATTATAGGACAATAATAATATATAAATAGACTAGTATGTTGTTTGACAGATAACCACATCTCATTGGTTATAAGTATGGGGATACTAAAGTCAATACATAGGTACATGTAGGAGTACATGGTACTGGACAGACCCACAGTGAGATTCTTCATGTTTAATAATGTCATAAGAAAGACTCACAGTGATAATGGTGTAATGATCCTCTAACTTGAGATCATTATATTTCTATACGAGGATAATATACTTTGACTACATTAAAAGTTACCTTTGACCGGGTAATGATAAAAGTGGACATCGGGTATATCATGAGTCGTATGAGAAATATGAATGATAGATAAAGGATTTAACCCTCCTATAATTAGGAGAGATATTATTGGCCTCTTGATTGAGTGAGACTATAAAATGCATGGCTGTGCTCAAATAATGATTTGTTTCATAGTCTACTCATGGATCAAGTAAACCCGGATTAAATGTTGAAGAGGATGACACAATACATGCCTCGAGTTTGATCTATAATATAAGGTTAAAGGGATTATATTACACGGAAACATTAATCATGAAAGGTTTTATAGAATCACGATTTATTATTATTACTTGGGTAGCAATGATGTATTACTAGATGCCGCTCATTGTTTATAATTTTATTATTAGAAAATAAAATTATTGCCAACGTAATAATAACCTAAAGAGTCACACACAAAGAACGTTTAAACGGAGTGTTATTTAAATTATGAATTTAAATACTGTTATTATTATTATTCGAATTTATTTATTTAATTAATTAAGTGAGACTTGATTAATTATATACATATTAGAATTCGAATTTAATAATTATTATTATTAGAATTTATTTATTTAATTAATTAAGTGAGACTTGATTAATTATATACATATTAGAATTCGAATTTAATAATTATTATTATTTGAATTTATTTATTTAATTAATTAAGTGAGACTTGATTAATTATATACATATTAGAATTCGAATTTAATAATAATATAAATCCGAAATCTGAATGGGTTTTAAAAGGTCCAATCAGATTAGGGTTTTGGCCCAAGTCTCTCTCTCCCCTATATATACATAAGGATGTATAGTTTAGGGTTAAGTTTTATAATTTCGGTTTTAAGAAAAACCCTAGCAGCTCTACGTTTTGAGAGGCTAGAGAAAGAGAGAAACAAAGAGGCAGAAACAGGCTAGTACCTAACTCCGGTGATCGTTAGACGATACGACGTTCGTGTGGATACCATTAGAGAGCAGTTCTTGAAGAAGAGGCTGCTGTGATTCATCGCTTCTGGACCTCTATAATCATCCATAGGAAAGCTTTAATAAGGTATACATCTTATTCTCCATAATCATCCAACGTTATTTACATGGATCCTACGATGGGGTTTCGATTTTTATTATTTTTACGTTAATTCCGCTGAGTTTACATGCCCGAAACCCTTCAATGGCATCAGAGCTACGTGTATAATGGGATGATTTGGTTATGTGTTTAACAATTTTTCGATGTATGTAAACATGTATATGATATGCCATGGCTATATATTGATATATATGTTTTATATGATTTTGAATATATGATATTCATGTGTTGTATAATCATGGGATGATTGTGTGTATTGCTGTATGTATATGATACATGTTTGTTCTTGTTATGGGAATAGTATTCGATACGAATTCTGAAACGGCTGCTGTAGATTTTCTGAAATCTGTGTCCAGTGTCCGATTTTCACAAATAATATGTGTTTTCTGACTGGAATCATGTCACTGAGCAATACGGACAAAGTCATCTTGGCGTATGTAAGCCATTCGATGTCGTTACAGGCTCCAAAACGGCGATTTATTATTTTCTGAAATTTATTTGATTTTCTGAAATTTTGAAATTTGTTATATATGATTATATGATATGTTTATATAATCTGAGATATATTACATGTGTTATATGATAGCATGGTGGATGGCTATGGCCTAAAGACCCATAGGATAGTGGTTTTGATTTATGGTTTTGGTTTTTAAATACGACTTGCATGTCGTTTATTCATTGTAATTGTTAATCTCGAATGTAACTCGAGTTCTTCTTGTAATTTTATTAGAATAGATTTATTTATTATTCAATGTAATTGTTCAATGGAGACTTGGAAGCAAGGAAGCTAGGAGGCAATCCAGATGATGGAGCAATGAAAAAGATAAAGACATGTAATAGTGTAGTATTTAAAACCACCATAGATTGACCTTGATATTTCCATTAGCTTGGAAATATCGCATAGGATGGGGTCATAACCAAACACATTTAATTAACACACTGTACATATATGTATATGAATGCATGTGTAGATATGTATTCGTTGGAATGATGTATGTATTAGATACGACACCCATGCCATGCTTGTTTAAACAAGATAAAATCTGTAACGACTCAAGATAAAATCTGTAAAGATTTAAGATTTTAAAATTAACAAACGATCATGAGATTCTTGTGTTTATGAAATATGGATTTTTAAAACACGGAATTAAATATGAATTTTTGAGATCTATAATTGGGATTTTCTGACAAAAACGGATATCCGTATTCGTAAGGCTGATGGGTTTTAAGTGTGACCACTGGTATCCTCCATCTACCTGAGAAATGAACAATTTAAGATATCAATTTGAAATATTTGGTTCAAGGAAAAATTGAGGATCTCTTTATGATGTGATCATGATCGTCGTAAATTTTTAAAAACCCCTTAACAAAATATTAAGTTTTACTCGGATGCTTTCCAATGAATGAACACTCATCGAATCCTAGATCGATTTGGGAAAAGACTGTCAGTGGCAGGGGACTCCTATCTATCGTGGTGAGATGCGACGAATATAAACGGTTATATTCGGCCGTTGTATCATTGGGTCTAACTTAACTGAGTCGTCATAATAAGGTGAAAATAAACGGTTATATTCAACCATTATGAACTTAGAAGCATAGAGTTTGGTTAAAAGTCTATTAGATAGATAAGATCAATCGTTGTTCACCAAACTATCCAAGAATTATATATGATATAATTGACAACTGTTGTCTACCTAAATAATCATTTTTTAAGGACTTCTAGTGGTTGACTTAAGACATGACGAAATATGGATCTTTGTTAGGTCCAAATGATTGTAGAAGGGGGGGTTGAATACAATCTCTATTAAATATTAATATCTGTTTCAGATAATTTTTGATTAGACAATTTAATTATTATCACGAAATAATAATCAAAGGAACACAGTTCAAGTAAAATACTTGTATTAAACTTGATGGGTGTTACAAGATCAGTTCGAATAAACACTAATAGCTCTTTAGAATTTCTACAGAATATTTAACATGAATGCTCTATATTTTTTTCTTTTAGCTCGAATAGAATGTTAATAGAAGTTGTTGAATGTTAACTACTGATCTCATATATATAGAGAAACACTTAAAAGTCTCTCTGGTGCATTCGGGAAGACTTCTTGACTCTGGGGAGACTATCTGTGCTCGGGGAGACTTTTCAGGGAGACTATCATAGCTCGCAGAGACTTCTTGATTTAAATGAAAAATCATTTAAATTGATGGGGAAGACTTTGATAGCTCGGGGAGACTTTTCAAATAAGATTCGGGGAGACTTTTGAAAAGTCTCCGGGAGACTTTTCAAAAGTCTTCCCGAGAAATCAATTGTCGACTTGAATGATAAATGAGATGTATATCATTTATTTTCAAGTGATTCATTTGATTTGAATCTTCTGACTTCTTTCTCCCTTTTTGATTTCATTTGAATTAAATTCTATTTGTTTTATTATATATCTTATTCATTAAATTAATTCTGTGTGAATTAATCTAAGTAAATAGGATATATAATAAATTAACTTTTTGATAATAGAATTAAATTAAAGTCTTGTTCATTCTAAAATAATTCTAAATTAATTAATTTCTTAATCAATTTAAGAAATAAATTAATTCTGATTGAATTAATTTACCAATTAAATTAACTAAATAATTTAATTAATTAATAGATAATTAAATTAAAGTCTTGACTCCACAACTCTTGATGATATAATTCCAAGTCTTCTGTCTTCACACCAATGTTTGTAGCTGACCATTTCTTCTGTAATAAAGAAACTTCTCTGTATTTTGCCAACACTCCGTGTACTGTCTAGTTCACGAGTGATTCACAACAAATAGAATTCTTCACTTGACTTTTATAATGGTTCACTTCTGTTCCTTCTGATTTGACTATTTCTGATGTCACACAAAAATGAAATCTTCTGACACTGTAGCTTTTTCAAACTTAATTACTCCACTAAGGCATGATCAATTAAATTGAGCTTCTTTCAATGTAGTACAGCTTCAAGTCTGTAGATTGACTTTGATCTTCTTTTTCTTGTCAAATAATACCTGCTGAAGATTCCTGTGACAGATAATATATTTACTTACAAATTATCTATGTTTGAGTTGAGTTGTCATCTCGCTAAACAAATAGGCTTCTAAACATATGCCTTTCAATCTCCCCCTATTTGTTTGTTTAAACAATAACAAGCAAATCACTAGAGGATAACTCAACTAACAAACAAGAAAAAAATATAACAATAAAACTTGTAAATAAACAAACTTAGTTCTGGTTCATATAACACATTGCCAGATTCAAACATTAATGATAAATACAAGATAGTTGTTCCTCTAGACTGAACAAATAGTACAAATTTCTATCTTGATCTATCCTAGTTTTAGCAACAAAAGATGTTAACATTTCTTCAATTCTAATCATCTTCACTCTGTATTTCACCTTCTTCTTTTACTTCTTCAACACCAACAATAGGTGTGCGTGGTTCTGGTTCAGGTACTGTCTGAGAGCTTCCAGAAACCCCATACTCCTTGTTTTGTTCTGATATAGAAAGTCTATACAAAACTTCATTATCAAGAGGATTATGTGGAATTGACGCTGGTTGCTTGAACTCTTCTAGTCCTTTCCATTGCTTGTAAAAATCAATATCTTTAGACATACAGTAGTCTTGGATATAATCAGCAGCAACTGATTTAGCTTGACTTTGAAATCCTTCAGACCGTAGCATTTTCTCTACGTCTATTAAGTAGTTCAAAGGATATCCAGTCATAGACTCTGAATTAAAACGAATTATTTGATATCGATTGTTTTTCACAAACCTTACTTCATAAGGTTTAGGTATGATTTCTGGACTCCTTAGAGTAGCAAAGTCTCGAATGTGATCTCGGAGTATTTCATTCATCTCTGAACTTCATTTTACTTTACACAGCATAACCCATAACTCAGAGGGTGTTCTTGTTCTGAAGAAGTCCAACGAAACTTTGTAGAAACCATAATTATCAAGATGAATTATGATATGCCAGCCATCTATATTTACTTCAACTGTGATATACCTGATCTCTAGCTTTAATGCAGCCATGTAAAGATCTACAGTTGTATTAGCAGTGAATAGTTCACCTATCATGCCGGATACCTCTCTGTCTTGATATGTGCCAATCTGAGGTTGATCAATGATCATTCTACCTTGATCCCATTGTGGTCCAAACTTTCTTTTAATGTCTTCCCTCTTGGCAGTGATTGAAGCATCCCTTAGCTTTTGCTTTTGTGCAGCTGCTTCCTTTTTCTCCTTGGATTTAACTTGTAGGAGAGCCTTAAGCTTATCAAGCTTGTCATTTCTTGCTTGAGCTTCATTTTGCATTTCAAGAATCCTTGCATCTAACTCAAAGTTCTTCTCTATGGATTCTTCTTGAAATCTTCTAAGTTCTTCATCTAGTTCAGCATTTCTTTCTGTTTCATCAGAGAAAAGAAATTCTCTGTCAAACTCACCTGTTTCAGCATCACCAAAATTTGATTTTACAGGAGTTTGTTGTTCTGGTTCAAAGAAAGAAAAATCTTGTTCTGTTGCATAGTAAGATTGATCTGACTTGAGTTGATCTGTAGCAGCTTCTTCTTGTACTGTGTCATGCATTTTCCCTTTGTCTGGAGCTGGAGCTTTTCCTTGTACCTTCTCCCCCTTAGTTGAGGGATCCTCGACTGAAGTCCCTTCAAAGAATTGTTGTTGTTCTGGGATAGGTTTAGTTCCAGACTTGACCATGTTGTAGACGTGCCTCAAACCTTCATTCAGCTGATCTATGCCTCTTTCAATCATTACAAATTTCGAGGAATTAAGAGCATTGTACTGATGATAATCATTTTCTAGAACATCGATACGATTTGAGATCTTATTTATCTCTGTTAGATTATCAGCAATTTCAATTTGACTCTGTCTTAAGTCCTTGATATCAGCTGTTATAACACCTTGTGTTTGATTCACATCATTTGTCTTGAGAATCACAGTTGTCTTTACTTCTTCAAGATCCTTTCTAATAAGAGAAAACTGATTTGAAACTGGATCTGAAGAATTTTGAGCATTGACTTGAGCTCGAAGTTGTGCATTTTCTGCTTTCAGTGCATTCATCTGTTGTTGAAAGGACAATAACATATTTTGCATCTCACTTTTTGTGCCTGTGTGTGCACTCATATTTCCTATTTGCAAGAGAGTTTCACTCACCTCACGTGTAGGTGTATCACACAGTGTTTGCCTTTCTTCGCTCGTGTTTAACTCAAAATCCGAGCCTCCAGATGTACCTGCATTAAAGATCACCAAAGCCCCTGCATGAGAGGTCACTGGTGGTGCAATGGAACTTTGCAAGTTCCAATCCTCTATAAAGTCTTGCGTTCCTTTTGGAATAGAAAACTGAGTTGCCTCAGGGTAAGACTCAAAGAGTTGCTGATCATCTTGAGACGATGAGTAGATCTTTTCAGATTCCGGATATGATCCATCCGGGGAGGTAGGCAAGGATCTAGGAATCAGCGAGAGATCCAAGTTTCCTCCTAAAGCCTGTGAAGGCACTTGATGTTGTGAAGCATCATGTTCTACCATTACTAGGGTAGATGAAGTACCAAGCATTTGCTTCTTCTGTGGAGCAGGAATCAAGTCTTCTTCACTCCCTAACTGTGTATGTTTTCTCTTCTGTGTTTGGGAGAGAGATTGTGATGACGAAGTAGCAGTGTATGGATCTAAGACCTGTGTCAGAGACTGTTGGATTTCAGACTCATGATCTATCCTAATAGCCACTGGGGGCTTAACACTGATATAATTTAAGTCAAGATTTAAGTCAAAATTCACAATAGAAGAATTCCTTACCTGAATACTTACTGGAGCAGATGCAATTGGTTCTGCTTGAGCATTATGTTCTTCAAGTTGTTCAACTTGTTCTGGTTGAACTTGTTCATCTTCATCTTCACTTGGAGGAGCAGGAATCATTTGTAGAGGTCCTTCATCAAACACTGGTGCTGGTGCTTGATTTTGTTGTTGATGAATGAATTGAGCCATGTATGGTGTATAAATTACAGGAACACCTGGGAGTTTGTTTGCCTTCGACAACCTTGTAAAAAGATTTCTTTGTGTGGAAAGCGATCTTACTATAGGTGAATTGTTAAATAACACTTTGTGTTCATTAGTTAGCTTGTCATTCAAAAACAAGGTCAGAAATCTTGGATAGTAGCAATGAGCTGTAGATCCTCTGTAAGACTTCTGCTTGAAAAAGTACCCATTTTCCTAATTATCTCTTTCAAAATTAATTTGCCAAAATTTATTCTCCGGTTATGTGTCACAGCAAATCCTATGTTTTGTAAAAGCAGAGGAATGTTGTGAAAACTATTCTTCAGACATGGAGAAAATACCTTGACCAGTGTATCAAAGATGAAGTCCCACTCACTTACCAGATGAGTCTTGGACAGTCTAACCATGTTAAATTCACCTTGATACTGGATGGTTTGAAAGAATTCTATCAGCTCCTGAGGTGTTGGTAGTGGATCAAAGTTGTCTGTTGGGAAGCCTAGAATTCTGTTTACATCATTATCTGTCACCCAGTAATCTCTTCCTCTTACTTTGAATGCGAAGCGAGATGTCGTGCTGGTTGAGCAATTTACAGCTATAGAGTAGAGAGCCTTCAGTGGATCAATCTTCAGAACAGGGTCCAGGGCTATTGAAGTTCCGATCATAGGATGCTCATTGAGAAATCGAATCCATGGAACGAATCTGGGTTCAGGACATCTTGTAGGATCAAAGTATCCTACATATTAGTCTTGCAGATTTCAAAGACAGCAACCATTTTAACTTATCTGATATCTATGTGCTTTGTCCTCGTGTGCTGTACAGGGTTGTTGGAGATCGCAATGGCACTTGTGTTATCACATAAAATAGGAATTTTATTTAACACAAAGCCATAATCTCTGAGTTGATTCCTTATCCATAAGATCTGAGCGCAACAGCTTCCTGCAGCAATGTACTCAGCCTCTACTGTAGAATTGGAAACTGTTTGTTGTTTCTTGCTGTACCAGGAAATCAATCTTCTCCCTAGGAATTGACAGCTCCCTGAGGTGCTCTTCCTATCAACAACACTACCTGCATAATCAAAATCTGTATATCCTATTAGATTAAAACCAGATTCTTTAGGGTACCAGATACCAAGATTAGGTGTACCCTTAAGATATCTTAAGATTCTTTTCACAGCAACAAGATGAATATCTCTAGGATCCGCTTGGAACCTTGCACATATACAAGTGGCATACATAATATCTGGTCGGCTTGCAGTTAGGTAAAGTAGAGATCCAATCATACCTCTGTAGCTTGTGATGTCTACCTTTATTGAGTTTTCACATACTCCAAGCTTGACAGCTGTAGATGAGGGAGTTCTTGCAGATGCTGAATCTTCCATGTGATACTTCTTCAGAAGTTCTTTAAGATACTTGGACTGACAAATGAATATTCCATCTATTCTTTGACTCACTTGAAGTCCAAGGAAGAATTTCAGCTCTCCCATTAAGCTCATCTCATACTTACTCTGCATTAACTTAGCAAACCTCTTGCACAAATTATCATTAGTAGACCCAAATATTATGTCATCAACATATATTTGTACCATTATCAGATCATTATTGTGTTTCTTATAAAATAAAGTTTTGTCTATGACCCCTCTAACAAAACCATTTTCAAGAAGAAATTCAGAAAGAGTGTCATACCATGTTCTGGGTGCTTGTTTGAGACCATAAATAGCTTTGAAAAGAAAATATACAAAGTCCAAGGAATCTGGATCTTCAAAGCCTGGTGGCTGTTGTACATATACCTCTTCAGCTAACTTTCCGTTCAGGAATGCACTCTTCACGTCCATTTGATAAACTTTAAAATTGGAGTGAGCTGCGAATGCCAGAAACATCCTGATAGCCTCAAGTCTTGCAACTGGAGCGTAGGTTTCATCATAATCAATTCCTTCAGCTTGGGAATAACCTTTTGCAACCAGTCTGGCCTTGTTCCTTATTACAATGCCATCTTCATCTAACTTGTTTCTGAATACCCATCGTGTGCCAATTACAGTCTTGTCCTTTGGTCTGGGTATCAGTTTCCAAACATCTTAAGATTCAAATTGATTGAGTTCATCTTGCATAGCAATCACCCAATCAGGATCAGACAGTGCTTCTTCTACTTTCTTAGGTTCCATTTCAGATAGAAACCCAGAATAATTGCATTGATTCTGTGTAGCACCTCTTGTTCTAACACCAACATCTGGATCACCAATGATCAGCTCAAAAGGATGAGCTCTACTCCAAATTCTCTGACTTGGCAGATTAGATCTTGATGATTCGCCTTGAATTTCATTGAGATGTTGTGTTTGATTTGCTGATCCTTCATCTCCTCCCCCTGAGTTGTTGCTAGGGTCTCTTGATGAATCTCCTTGTGTGTTAGTGGTATCTCCAGTGTTTTCACTGTTTCCACCACTACCACTTGGATCATCAGCATTATTAACATTGTTATTTCTTGTTGCAGCCTCAGGTTCGTTTTCATCATCTGAGTGTGAGTCTGACATATTGTTGAACTTAAGAGTTTCAGATGGATCATCATTTTGGATGTTAGGGAATTTTGTGTCATCAAAAGTTACATTGACACTTTCTTTGACATGATGTTGATCAATAATATACACCCTATAAGATCTTCTAGAATAACCAACAAAAATAGCTTCTAGAGCTTTAGCCTCGAACTTTCCAATACGTTCTTCTCCATCTTTAAGTACAAAGCATTTAGCACCAAATACATGAAAGTACTTGAGCGTTGGTTTCTTGTTAGCCATTATTTCGTAGGGTGTCTTCATTAAGTCCTTGTTGATCAGAGTCCGATTCTGGGTATAACATGCAGTATTTACAGCTTCAGCCCAAAAGTACATTGGAAGCCTTGATTCACTCAGCATAGTCCTTGCAGCTTCAATTAATGTACGATTCTTCCTTTCTACAACTCCATTCTGTTACGGAGTTCTAGGTGCTAAGAATTGTCTTGTTATTCCCTTTTCAGCACAAAAGTCATTCAGAACTGCATTCTTGAATTCAGTTCCATTGTCTGACCTTATAACTCTAACTGGAAGCTTCGAATCTAACTCAATCATTTTGATATGATCAATCACCATTTGAGGAGTTTCATCCTTTGAGTGCAGGAATAAAACCCATGTATATTTTGAATAGTCATCAACAATCACCAAGGCATATCTTTTATGTGACATTGACATTACATTAACTGGACCAAATAAATCCATGTGAATTAATTGCAGTTGTTCAGAAATACTAGATGTGTCAGTGCTTGGATGTGATGTTTTCTTTGCTTTCCCTTTCTGACATGCCTCACAAAGTCCTTCTTGTGTGAATTTCAATTGAGGCAGTCCTCTCACTAATTCTCTTTTGACTAGAGAATTCATAGATTTGAAATTAAGGTGTGAGAGTTTCTTGTGCCATAGCCAACTTTCATCTGACGAAGCTTTAGCATAAAAACAATTGACTTCATCTCTGCAACCTGAGTTCAGATCGGCTATGAACAAGTTTCCTTTCCTTACTCCCTGAAGAGCAAGCTTTTCATCCTTCTTGTGAGAAATCAAACACTTCTCCTTCATAAAGGTCACTGTGTATCCCTTGTCACAAAACTGACTGATACTTAGAAGATTGTGTTTGAGACCTTCCACGAAAGATACATTATCAATGACGACATTGCCAGCTTCTAAATAGCCATATCCCTTAGTCATACCCTTGCTGTCATCTCCAAAGGTAACTACTGGGCCAGCTCTCTCAACAACATTTGATAGCAGGGCTCTATCTCCGGTCATGTGTCGTGAGGATCCACTGTCGAGAATCCAAATAACCCGGTTCACCTGTTTTACACCCTGCAATTATCAAATGAGTTAGGCCTTCTTCGGAACCCAACATTGATTGGGCCCGACATATTTGAAAAATTGTCCTTTATCAGGTTTAACAACAGAACCCAACTTGACAAACTCATCTACTACTTTGACTGAACACTTCTCCTTGTAAACAACCTTAACATTTTTGTATGCTGGCCTAGGAGAGAATGTCTCCTTCTGTGAAACAGGAGGACTGACAGTCTTTGATCTAGCATGCCTGTGATTTATATGCTGTCTAGGTGTAGTATTGACATTCATAGCATGCATGCTTTTAAAATATGCAGACATAACATTGAAAGCACATAACATACAGTTATCTATACCACAGGGTTTATGGCATGCATCAATAGTAGGCATTTTATTCACAATAGCAGGAGTCTTAACAGTTTCTACCTTAACTTTATTAACATTTTTAAAGTTCTCAGTAGCATGGAATCTGTCGTTACTATTCATACTATTAACAAACTTATTAGGTCTGTTATGATTTTTCTTAAGCTCTTTAGCACCTAAACCAGGAGTGGATGAACTAGCAGTGTTCACATTTTCTATTGGTCTTTTAGGTACATATTTAGCTTTCTGGACATTTATTCTTTTTATGTCCCTAACCAGTTTTTCCTGTTCTTTCTCTTCCTCTTTAAGGTCTTCAAGTTTAAGTTCATAATCCATTATTACACAACTATCAAGAACTGGTTCTGCAATAGGAGTTATGAACAGAGGTTTCTTAGTGTCCTTAATAATATGAGGAATACCCCTTTCTTCAGCACTCTTTTTAAAAGGGGTTATGTTGCTTGGCTTCCCTACAGATTTATTATATTCAAAACCTATCCCAACTTTCCGTTTAATCTCTGGTTGGTCAATTAGGTCTTTCATAACAAATGAAGCAGTTCTATAGGCTTGACACCTGACCTTCTCTTGTTCAATCTTATTCTTTAAAAAAGCTTCAATTTCAACATAGCAGTTGACTCTATTAACTTGAAATGCAACATCTTCAGTTAATTTCTCATTTATAAGTTTCAGCTTTTTCAATTCAGAATTCTCATCTGATAAAACTTGGTTTTTGAGAATTAAGACTTTTATTCGATCTCTAGCATTAGTTAAATCCTCACCTAGCAATTTAAACATTTTAGGACAGCTAGGGTTTACCTCAATTCCTTGTCGAGGTGGGGATTGTGATCCTTCAGAAGAAGATGCCATTAGAGCAAGATTTCCCATATCTTCTTCTTCATCGTTGTCAGAATCATCCCAGCTTTTTCCTGCTTCTAAGTATGATCTTCCCTGATGCTTCTTCAATAGAGCTTCATATTTCTGGTTTAACTCGTCATATGAATCCTTCTTTCTTTCCTGCTTGGGCTTTCTACAATCTGTAGCAAAGTGTCCCATTTCATTGCAGTTGAAGCAACGGATCTTGCTTCTGTCTACCATCCCTGTCTTATATCCACCTCTTGTAGTTAGTGAGCTAGAAGAACCACCTCTCTGAAATCTGTTAGCCATAGGCTTGAATTTAAAACTAGGATTTCTCCTGAATCTTGTATTTCCAAATTTTCTAGCAATCAGTGCCAGAGATTCATCCTCAAGTTGATCAAGTTCTTCCATTGAGTAGAATTCACTTTCAGATGAATCCATTTGAGTTGCACCAACTTCTGCAACAATACCATGATCAATGACTTTGACTGAAGAAGATTCAGTCATAGATTCTTTGTATTCTGGTACTTCTGCTACAAGAGCTGTAGACTTGCTGACCACCTTGCATGTACCATATATTTCTTTCTGTTGAATCTGCTCTAGCTCATAGGTCTTTAGAACGCCATAAAGTCTTTCCAATGAAATTTCATTCATGTCCCTTGACTCCCTGATGGCCGTAATCCTATGCTCTAAGTGAATTGGCATTGTCAGCAAAAACTTCCTATTTATCTCCTTCTTCGTATAGTGTTTGCCATTGAGATTTAGATCATTTATCAGTTTATTGTATCTCTCAAAAACATCAGAGATACGTTCTCCAGGATTTGATCTAAAATGCTCATATTGAGACGTTAAGATTTCCAATCTATTCTCCCTCACTTCTTCTGTTCCTTCATTCAGTATCTCTATCGTTTCCCAGATGTGTTTAGCATTTTTGCAATTAACAAAATGATTGTACATTCCGGGATCAAGAGATTCTACCAAAATTAACTGCAGGCTGGTGTCCAAAGAATCCGGTTCCTTTTCAGTATCAGTGTACTCAGAAATTTCTTTATCAAATTGTCTGTGCGGAATAAGTACACCATCTATCATATGCTCAGGAATGATTGTTATTGGAGCAACGACACCGGTCTTCAAAATATCTTTGTACTTAGGGTTTGCAGTTCGAAGAAATAGTGTCATCTTCCTCTTCCAAAGATTATAATTATCTTTATCAAATGGAGGAATTTTAATGCTACTCACTCTTTGAGTACTCATTTTAAAATAATAGAAGACTAAAAAGATTTGAGATTTTTAGGAATTAAAGAGATTTCGAATTTTTAAGAAATTAAAAATTTTGAAATTTTTAATAAATAAAAATATTAGGATCTTGATTTTTATGTCAATCAGATGGCTCTGATACCAATTGTTAGGTCCAAATGATTGTAGAAGGGGGGGTTGAATACAATCTCTATTAAATATTAATATCTGTTTCGGACAATTTTTTATTAGACAATTTAATTATTATCACGAAATAATAATCAAAGGAACACAGTTCAAGTAAAATACTTGTATTAAACTTGATGGGTGTTACAAGATCAGTTCGAATAAACACTAATAGCTCTTTAGAATTTCTACAGAATATTTAACATGAATGCTCTGTATTTTTTTCTTTTAGCTCGAATATAATGTTAATAGAAGTTGTTGAATGTGAACTACTGATCTCATATATATAGAGAAACACTTAAAAGTCTCTCTGGTGCATTCGGGAAGACTTCTTGACTCTTGGAAGACTATCTGTGCTCAGGGAGACTTTTCAGGGAGACTATCATAGCTCGCAGAGACTTCTTGATTTAAATGAAAAATCATTTAAATTGATGGGGAAGACTTTGATAGCTCGGGCAGACTATTATAGCTCGGGGAGACTTTTCAAATAAGATTCGGGGAGACTTTTGAAAAGTCTCCGGGAGACTTTTCAAAAGTCTTCCCGAGAAATCAATTGCCGACCTGAATGATAAATGAGATGTATATCATTTATTTTCAAGTGATTCATTTGATTTGAAACTTCTGACTTCTTTCTCCCTTTTTGATTTCATTTGAATTAAATTCTATTTGTTTTATTATATATCTTATTCATTAAATTAATTCTGTGTGAATTAATCTAAGTAAATAGGATACATAATAAATTAACTTTTTGATAATAGAATTAAATTAAAGTCTTCTTCATTCTAAAATAATTCTAAATTAATTAATTTCTTAATCAATTTAAGAAATAAATTAATTCTGATTGAATTAATTTACCAATTAAATTAACTAAATAATTTAATTAATTAATAGAGAATTAAATTAAAGTCTTGACTCCACAACTCTTGATGATATAATTCCAAGTCTTCTGTCTTCACACCAATGTTTGTAGCTGACCATTTCTTCTGTAATAAAGAATCTTCTCTGTATTTTGCCAACACTCCGTGTACTGTCTGGTTCACGAGTGATTCACAACAAATAGAATTCTTCACTTGACTTTTATAATGGTTCACTTCTGTTCCTTCTGATTTGATTATTTCTGATGTCACACAAAAATGAAATCTTCTGACACTGTAGCTTCTTCAAACTTATTTACTCCACTAAGGCATGATCAATTAAATTGAGCTTCTTTCAATGTAGTACAGCTTCAAGTCTGTAGATTGACTTTGATCTTCTTTTTCTTGTCAAATAATACCTGCTGAAGATTCCTGTGACAGATAATATATTTACTTACAAATTATCTATGTTTGAGTTGAGTTGTCATCTCGCTAAACAAATAGGCTTCTAAACATATGCCTTTCAATCTTGGCTCACTAGAAAGAATCATGGGATATTCTTTCCAAATTAGTAGTAAGGGCTATTAATTTGATAAAAATAGTGGGAGATATATTATGAATATATCATAATCATTTGAACATAATAAATAACTCAGACAATCTAATGTTTATTTTGTGCTTTTAACATTGTAGATACCAAGTAATGACAAACAACACAAACACATTATCTGTACGATCAGTCCTTGAGAAGGATAAGCTAACAGAAGATCTGAAGAAGAAGAGGGCTAAGCAAGCCTCTACTTCAGATATATATGTTATAGAAGTCAATCTGTCTATTTCTACATCTTGGGTATTGGATACTGGATGTGCTGCTCACATTTGTATAAATGTGCAAGAAATGCATAGAAGTAGGACATTGGCTAAAGGAGAAATGGACCTACGAGTTGGTAATGGAGCAAGAGTTATTGCTTTAGCTGTAGGAACCTATTATTTATCTTTGCCCTCTGGGCTAGTTTTAGAACTGGAGAATTGTTATTACGTGTCTGCGATTCGCAGAAACATTATTTCTGTTTCTTGTTTGGACAAGAAAGGTTTTTCGTTTACTATAAAGAACAACAGTTGCTCTTTTGCTTTGAATGATTTAACCTATAGTGTTGCGCGTTTGTTTAATGGTTTATATGTTCTTGACTTAGATAATCCTTCTATAATATAGAAAACAAACGACTTAAAGTTAATGACTCAAATCAAACATACCTCTAGCATTGTCGTCTAGGCCATATAAATGAGAAACGCATATCCAAGTTACATAAGGATGGATACTTGGATAAGTTTGATTTTGAATCATACCAAGAATGCGAATCTTGTTTGCTTGGTAAGATGACTAAAACCCCTTTCACTGGTAAGGGTCAAAGGGCCACTGAACGTCTGGAGCTAATACATAGTAATGTATGTGGCCCAATGAGTGTGATGGCTAAAGGAGGCTACTACTACTTCATAACATTTACTGATGATTTCAGTAGATATGGATATGTATATCTTATGAAGAATAAATCCGATTCTTTTGAAAAGTTCAAAGAATGCAATGCTGAAGTAGAGAAGCAAATTGGCGGAGGTGCAAGTATTAAAATCTTACGATCTGATCGTGAAGGAGAATACTTGAGCACAGAGTTTAAAGATTATTTAAAGGAGTGTGGTATTGTATCACAACTCACTCCACCAGGTACACCTCAATGGAATGGAGTTTCAGAGAGGAGAAATCGCACCTTGTTGGACATGGTGCGATCGATGATGAGTCATGTAGATCTTCCAATTAGTTTCTGGGGTTACGCTCTAGAAATAGCAGTTTTCACACTTAACCGTGTTCCTACTAAGAAGGTTCAAAAGACTCCATATGAGATATGGGACGATAAACGGTCAAGCATGAGCTTTATGAAAGTTTGGGGATGCAAGGCGTTTGTGAAACGTCAAGCATCTGACAAGCTTGGACCTAAATCTGAAGAGTGCAATTTTGTGGGATACCCTAAAGAAACAAAGGCGTATTACTTTTATAGTCCTTCTGAGCAGAAAGTGTTTATTGCTCGAGACGCTGTCTTCATGGAAAGAGATTTTGTTTCCAAAAGAAACAGTGGGAGAACTATAGACCTCGATGAAGATCGAGAACCACAAAATAGCACTGACCCTGAAGTGGAACAAGAGCAAGATAATGATAATGCTCAACAAACACAGGTTGTTCATAGAACTGGTAGAATTTGCCATGAGCCAGAGAGATATGGATTTCTTTTGACTCAATGTGGTGATTTGATGCTCATAGATGAAGATGAGCCTCTCACATACCAAGATGCTACGAGCAGTCCAGAATCTAAGAGATGGCTAGAAGCCATGAAATCCGAGATGGAATCCATGTACGAAAACCAAGTATGGACTTTGGTTGATCCACCTGAAGGGGTAAAACCCATAGGGTGCAAATGGGTTTTCAAGAAGAAAACTGACATGAATGGAAATGTTCAGACCTATAAAGCAAGGCTGGTTGTGAAAGGTTTCAAACAAATTCATGGTATTGACTATGATGAAACTTTCTCACCAGTGGCTATGGTCAAGTCCATAAGGATTTTGCTTGCTATTGCAGCATTCCATGATTATGAAATCTGACACATGGATGTCAAAATAGCCTTCCTTAATGGAAGCCTTGAAGAAGATGTGGATGTGTACATGACACAACCTGAAGGTTTTGTCAGTCCAGGGAATGTTAGCAAGATATGTAAATTACGTCGATCCATTTATGGATTAAAGCAAGCCTCTAGGAGATGGAATATCCGTTTTGATGAAACTGTAAAAGAGTATGGATTTGTTCAAAACGAAGATGAAACTTGTGTTTACAAGAAGGTTAGTGGGAGTCATGTGGCATTTATAGTACTATATGTTGATGACATACTACTAATGGGGAATGACATACCTTCTCTCAAGGATGTTAAGATTTGGTTAGGAAGAAACTTCTCTATGAAAGACTTAGGAGATGCATCCTACATTCTAGGAATGAGGATCTATAGGGATAGATCTAGAAGGATGATCGGTCTAAGTCAGAGTACATACATCGATAAGGTTTTGCACCGTTTTGGTATGCAAAATGCAAAAAGGGGATATGTCCCTGTGTCTCAAGGGATAACGATCTCTAAAGAGCAGTGTCCGAAATCATTGGATGAGAAGGACCGCATGAGTAAGGTTCCATATGCCTCAGCAATTGGATCTATCATGTATGCAATGGTATGTACTCGCCCAGATGTTTTGTATGTTTTAAGCATTACAAGCAGATACCAATCTAATCCAGGTGAAGGTCACTGGACGGCTGTCAAGAATATTCTAAAGTACTTGAAAAGAACTAAAGATTCATTCTTGGTGTATGGAGGAGAGGAGAAACTGGTTGTAAAAGGTTACACCGATGCAAGTTTCCAAACAGACAAGGATGATAATGTATCATAGTCTGGCTTTGTGTTTTGTCTAAACGGAGATGCTGTAAGTTGGAAGAGTTCAAAATAAGAAACAGTAGTTGATTCTACAATGGAGGCTGAGTAAATTGCAGCTTGTGAAGCGGCAAAGGAAGCTGTTTGGATTCGAAAGTTCATTACTGATTTGAGAGTGGTTCCATCAATCGCAGATCCCATTGATCTATACTGCGATAATAATGGAGCCATTACACAGGCTAAAGAACCTAGATCTCACTCCCGAACCAAACATATACTCAGGAGATATCACCTCATTCGAGAGATTAATGAAAGGGGTGACATACACATATGTAAAGTGCACACAAATGATAACATTGCAGACCCACTGACCAAAGGCTTATCGCAGACGAAGCATGACGGTCACACTAGTTCCATGGGTATTAGATACATGGGTGATTGGCTCTAGTGCAAGTGGGAGATTGTTAGTGTAGGTGCCCTAGAGGCAATACAATGTTTCTTTTAATAAACTTTTATGTCATTTGATTATTCAATAAACGTATTTATTATGACGTTAAATTACTGCGATATATTTGTTAGCATAATAAATGTCCTTAGAATCATGATACACATTATATAGTTTGAGTACATGACTTGAACTTGAGATTATATAATATATCATATTCTTAAAGGTCCCTAGTCGAGTATTATTATTATAGGACAATAATAATATATAAATAGACTAGTATGTTGTTTGACAGATAACCACATCTCATTGGTTATAAGTATGGGGATATTAAAGTCAATACATAGGTACATGTAGGACTACATGGTACTGGACAGACCCACAGTGAGATTCTTCATGTTTAATAATGTCATAAGAAAGACTCACAGTGATAATGGTGTAATGATCCTCTAACTTGAGATCATTATATTTCTATACGAGGATAATATACTTTGACTACATTAAAAGTTACATTTGACCGGGTAATGATAAAAGTGGACATCGGGTATATCATGAGTCGTATGAGAAATATGAATGATAGATAAATGATTTAACCCTCCTATAATTAGGAGAGATATTATTGGCCTCTTGATTGAGTGAGACAATAAAATGCATGGTCGTGCTCAAATAATGATTTGTTTCATAGTCTACTCATGGATCAAGTAAACCCAGATTAAATGTTGAAGAGGATGACACAATACATGCCTCGAGTTCGATCTATAATATAAGGTTAAAGAGATTATATTACATGGAAACATTAATCATGAAAGGTTTTATCGAATCACGATTTATTATTATTACTTGGGTAGCAATGATGTATTACTAGATGCCGCTCATTGTTTATAATTTTATTATTAGAAAATAAAATTATTGCCAACGTAATAATAACCTAAAGGGTCACACACAAAGAACGTTTAAACGAAGTGTTATTTAAATTATGAATTTAAATACTGTTATTATTATTATTCGAATTTATTTATTTAATTAATTAAGTGAGACTTGATTAATTATATACATATTAGAATTCGAATTTAATAATTATTATTATTAGAATTTATTTATTTAATTAATTAAGTGAGACTTGATTAATTATATACATATTAGAATTTGAATTTAATAATTATTATTATTCAAATTTATTTATTTAATTAATTAAGTGAGACTTGATTAATTATATACATATTAGAATTCGAATTTAATAATAATATAAATCCGAAATCTGAATGGGCTTTAAAAGGTCTGTTAGGTCCAAAGTGTTGTAGAGGGGGGGGGTGAATACAACTGTTTAAAATTTATGAGAGAATAAACAATGTGCAAGTAATAAATGATGACTCAGAATTTCAAGAATATATCATTATATTCATTGATGGATTTGCTACAACATTCATAAAAGCATCATGATCAGTTGAACAATAAATACAGCAATTAAAGCTAGATTCAACTGATCCTCTCTCTCTCTCTTTTTGTTTTACAGTAATTGCTCTCTCTTAAAAATTATCGTTTAAAATACAGAGATACAAGTTACTTCTAAAAATACAAACAAAGTGCTGCTTTTATAATGTCATGTAGTCTTGATCTTGTCCTTTTTGTGTACGTGGCCCAATCAGGACTTCGACAACAAAAAGTACTTTCCCAACAACTCTGGATCAACCGTTCACAATAAGCCACTTGTCCCTTGAACATTAAATGTTACATTTCTACCCGCATCTCGATCTTCGCCTGGACCCATCTCGATCTCGATCTGAGAAAATCTCGATCTCGATCTGTGAAAATCTCGATCTCGATCTGTGAAAATCTCGATCTCGATCTGGGAAAATCTCGATCTCGATCTGTGAAAATCTCGATCTCGATCTGGGAGAATCTCGATCTCGATCTATGAAAATCTCGATCTCGATCTGGGAGAATCTCGATCTCGATCTATCGCCTGGATCGAGATTTGCCTTTGCAGTGTTTTACTTCACTTGTAAATCTCGATCCGCATCTCGATCTGCTGTGGATCGACATTTGCCTTGGCAAATATGCACACATCCAATGTTGACCTTCTTTAGTGACTAATTGAGAATTAACCTTTGTGAGCAAGTTTCCTTAGCTTCTTCAATTTCTTTTCCTCACTCAATTCAAATGAGATCTTCTATTACTGACACGAACTTGCCTCCAATGTCCTGACACTTGATGCAATGGTCTGGTTCATAAGTGACTAGTCTTGTAGGGGTTCTTGCTTCTGAATGTCAGTTCTCATTTGTTGATTAACCTTTACATTATCCAGATGTTGATATACATTACATGAAATCACTTTGGCCTTCTTGATACTTCCTTGACATTAATTTGATTCTCCATTAGATAAGTTAGGGCATGAGCAATACTCAGATTGAACTTCTTCTCACTTATGCATCCTTGATTAACCAAATTAGTTACTTGTAGTTACCAAGTATCATTACCATTTCTTCAGTTGATTGATTCCATGTGCTTCTTCAGTTTCTCTTGTTTTGCTGTTGTTTTATCTTTTACTTAGTTGAGTTACAAAATAATTAAGTGTTACAAGTTAGTACACCTATGCCTTTCAATCTCCCCCTATTTGATTGTCTAACAATGACAACCAAATTCACAATGAGGATAACTCAACTAAACAGGGACTGAAAAAGATAAAATAACATTCATAAAAGATCATGTCAACTTGCATAATGCTTGGCTTGATTAATTAACTTCATGTCTATTACTGATACTTCAAGTGCCAAAATTGGACACCTGTTGGCTCGATTAAATGGCTTCATGCTCTTCTAGAGATTTTCTCTAAGTACTTTAAGAGCACGGTCCACTCAATCTTCAATTATCCTTCTGAAGTCCTTTTAGCAGTATTACCACCGCCGAACTTCGCGAAATAATTGATGCCTTATATAAACCAGTTTCAAGACACTTAGCTAACTAACTTCTACCTTACATTACACAAGACAACAGATAATATATTTTTACAATGCAGGAAAACAAGAAAACAAATTATAACGCAAAGAAACATTACAAGCATGATACATTAAAACTTTTATTTCTTGCGCTCCTCTTCCTCACGAGCTTTCTTCTTGGCTGCTTTTTCTTTCTTCATGAACTCAGGGTTGCAGACTTCATCCATTCTTTTCTTGAGAAGATTAAGTCCTTCTGCTTCCACATGATTTCTGATCTTGTAATTTCGAAACAACCTCAACCACCTTTCAACCATGCTGCGAGTGGTAAGCTTCGTGGGAATGTCTTCAAACCTCAGCTTTGTGACTTTGTCAGGGTACCCCTTTTCCCCTTTCTTCCGTATGACCAGCTGCTTAGGGTATCCAATGACAATAGCGGTGGTGCATTGCTGTAGCCTCTGAATATCAAGTTGTTGTCTTCTCTTACAGAAGTTATCAAACGTGACCCTCAGATAATCCTGATCAAACTCGTCAATATCATCCATCTCCTCAATCAATTCTCTTATACTACACAGTGTTTCATGACTGTGTTCTGCAAAGATGTCGTACTTGATTTCAATGATGGTTTCCACCTTATGCTTGTCTGTATAGATCAGCAGATCATTCTCATTCTCAGCTTTGCTCTTGACAAACTTGACATTTGCACTAACCACTGCACTAGCTTCCTTTCTTATTTCCCCTTCTTCTGGAATGTCTATCCTTGGATCTCCGTATCTTTGCACATGCTCTCTTATTGCCTCGTTTTGCAGCTCGAATGCATAGTCTTCAGGTTCCTTCTTAACCACTTGTAGTGTAGCTTCAGGCAACTTGTATCTAGAATCTTGCCTTCTTATCAGCTTCTCCAAGTCCTTAGCCACCAGCTTCTTTTCCTTTGTTAGAAAACCCTTAGAGAGAACTAGCTTTGCAACTGCCTTCAGCACATTTCCGCTCGGAGTTAGTTTCGAATCATGCAGATTTACGATCCTCAAGACCTTGTCATGGACATATCTGATCTGGTAGGGATTTAGAATGATGTCAACCCCTCTGTCTTCAGCCATCTTCAACAATTTCTCCTTAAACAGCACTCCAGTCTTGACAGAGGTGTCTACCTTGTGAGCGAATTCTACCAGTTCACTTGCACCCCTTTCATGGAAGAAAGCTTCATCGACCATACACGGCCCGATTTTTGTTATGGGTGTCCAAGTGATCATCAGATTCCATGCCTTCTCCTTGAATATGACTTGTACGGAGGTGCATCCCTGTCTTATGCAATTTAGATAATTCAGCAGCCCAGGGTTTAGATTTTCTAGCTTATGAAGAAGAAAGCTCAATCTTCCTGAGTCATGAGCATAGGCTCTTGGTCCAGCTAAGGCTTCTCTAGCCTTGTCCCACTCGGGACCTTCCCTCCTTATGTCAGCCTGGACCTTAGGATCATTGATCTTTTTCATTTCAAACTCATGCTGAGTTTTCTGAGCCGCTCTCTTCTCCTTTGCCATTAGTTCTTTTTCAACTATCCCTTGTAGAATTTCTTCATTTACTCTTTCTCTGGCTTCCCTGAAAATCTCTCCTTGCATCTCCGCTTCATCAACTTCTTCTTCTGGAACATGCTCGTCAGCAACCGAGTGGTCTCCTGCATCACCTGCAACTCCTGCGCCAGATCCGCCAGGATTTAGACCTCTTTCTTGTTCCCATTCTCTTGCTCGTTGCTCGAGTCTCGACCTCCTTGCCACTAAGGCTTCTACATCCATCTCGTCATCATCAGAATCTTCAATAAAGTCTCCCATAAATGTATCAACAAGAGGTGTTTCTTTCTCAGCTTCTTCTTCAGCTACCATCTTCTGCTTGCCTTTGTCCTTAAGAGCCGGTTGAGCCTCCTCCACCTTTTCACCAGATTTGTTTGAGGACTCGATCACCGGACCCTTACTAGTCAGCTTTTTCAGACCCTGATCCTCTTTCTCCCCCTTAGGTGTGTTATCCTCATCAGGAGCATCATCATCATTATTATCGTCACCACCACCACCAGTTGAAGGACCAGGTCCATCCTTGTTACGTCCAAAGACAGCATCAAGTAGTTCATGCAGTTTCGTCCAAACCTGAGACATGCCATAAGTGACATCATTTACTGACCTCCCGACCTCCACTTGTGCCAATCCGAGATTGTTTATCTTGTCAATCATCTGATTTTGGACGGCAATCAGGTTCTCCATGAACTGAGCTCCAACCTCCAATCTTCCAGAGTGAGAAGAGACAGCAGCAGTAACACCAGCAACTCCAGCCTCCAAAGCCTCCACTTTCTTCACTAGATCCTGCAATTTGGGGGACGGTGTTTGGCTTGGGTTAGACTGTTTACTCTCGCCGGGTTCTGTTTCACTCAAGATCCCTAAAAAGAAGGGATCTACTCTCCCTGTCTCTCCCTCGTGTTTAGAGCCTAACAGTACTAGAGCCTCATCCACTAATCTCTGGGGACTAGCGGTGAGTTGGTCGGCGATATCGGTCAGTGAGACTGAGCCTTTAAGCGCTGTGTCTACGACGGGAGATGACGTTATGACCATGTCATCCCCTTGATCACTTAGAACCTTTTCTGGTTCGCTGGGCTGTTCTGGAGGCGTAGACCCACCAGTCACCAGATGTCGTTGCTCTGCAAGCAACTTGTTTTCTGATTTAGATGAGGAAGCGTCATCCGTACTGGATTCGACAGACTCTTCCTCATTAAAACTGCCTGAGATACTAGTATCAGAAGTGCTAGTCTCAGTTTGCCATTCCCCTTCCGAGAAATTGCTCAAAGAGCCCTGAGCGGACAACTCAGGGAAGGTAGGGCCAGCTCCTATTGGCTGTTGAGATGGACCCCCTTCTTGACTCTCATCAACATGCCTAGGCGAGTGCGAATGTGTTGAAATGATTTGGAGAGGAGAGCCACCAGCGTGAGGTGTGGTGGCTGTGAGAGGTGAACTAGCATTAACAGGTTGTGCAGTTGCCACTGGGTTTGAATCCACCTTTTGCTTCTTTGAAGGTGGCAGAGCTGCTGAAGTGACTACTCTCTCAACTCCTACACTTCCTCCACTCGAATCACTCGACTCAGATAAGCTTGCCTTCCTTTTATCACCAGTTTTAGGGCTGGCTGAACGTTTATGAACAGAAGGGCTTGCAGCCTGGGATAGAGCCTGGGGGTTTTCAGGCCCACGGCTGTAGAAAACAGGTTGAATTGATGATTGATCAAGATTAGCAAGAATAGGTACCTGACTAAGAAGATCGTCATCCTTGTCAGCTCCAGCTTCTGCAACATTTGCCTCGGCCATATCAACATCCATTCTTGCTTGTTCCAAAGTTCTAGGCACTGGATCTCCACCTTCAGCTTCGTTACCACTACTCTCAGCTTCTACTGCAGTAAACTGAGAAACATGCCTCCTAGCATACTCATCTTGCAGATCCTGGAAGTACGGAGTCAGGCGCAACTCAAAAAGTCTTGACTTTTGCTGGGTTTCCATGGTGGAGATACTCTTTAGAGTCATATCAAAACATGCCATCCTTTCAGAGCCTTGAAATATTCTTCTGTGTTCCTCTGAAAGGACGTCATCCAGAACAATCTGAAGAAATCTTGGCATCCAGCATTTGACTGGACCATCTTCTGGATTCCTTGAGGCATTTTTCTCCAATGCCCACCTCTCATGTAACTGAATCAACAGATGTTTGCCCACATTCACTCTCCTGTTGTTTGCCACTCCATATAGTATTACCCGGCAGCTGTTGTTCATTGGCCTGTAGTCTTTGTCTTTTGGGAACATGCAGCGCTGAATGGCCTGAACTACATAATCCCACTCAGCTGGTAGCATACCGGTGTTAACCTTTGTTACCTTGATAGGACCCGTGGGAGGGCGACAACCTATCTCCGTGAATAATTGCAACATATCCTCCATAGTGGGTTCCGGAGCATAATCTTCTGTAGGAAGCCCGAGTAACTCATTGAACTTCCGCAGACTGACTTCATATTTGACACCACCAATAGTAAAGGATAGTCCTGTTGGATTGGCTTTTCCACCCTGAATCTCTAGTGTAGAGTAAGCAGCTTGAAGGGCTTCGACATTCAAGATGGGAGAGGCGGTTAACGCATGACTTATGATTGATGTGTTGTTGAGGGATTCAATCCAGAACTGATAGTGAATAAATCTACCAGTTGCTCGATCAGCAGAGAGATTAACAAAGTTGGTCTTGGGAATTGTGAAATTTGGGTTTGCCATTTTAAAGTTGTGTTTGAGAAAAGAAATGTTCTGAAATGGTTTGGCAATGGAAATTTTTAGAGAACAAGTTCTAAATTTAAACAACAAAAAAAAACGTACACGAACCCCACTAATTACCCCACGTAATTAGTGACACAAATTAAAACAAATTAACTGCCCACTAATGACCACTTAACTCCCCACTAATGATTGACGGTTGAGTTTTCGAAAATTAAAGTGAACAGCCGTTACAAAATAAATTATTTTTCCAGAAAAACCACAAACACGGCGGTAAAGTTGCACTTTAAGGATTAACCAGTAGTACTCACAACTATTTTGCTCAAGAACACAAAAGTACTTAAGAATAAGAAAGCACGAAACAAAAACCAAACTCACTCGAATGAAGAAGAAAACTAAAGAACTAATTACAAGAACAGTAATAACGATAAAAACAACGCAAGAAGTTCAACAGTTGTAAACAAAATTTTAGCAGAGTTTCGTTTTAGTTATTGATGCTTTTAAATAACAGTTAGTGATTTTTGTTTAAGAAAATCACAAGAAAACTTGATGTAATGTATGTATACGCGAGTGTATATGAAGAGCTTAAGCTTTTGGAGAGAAAGAAAGTTAATGTAAATAATGAACAGCCTTTTTAATGCTATAATATATACCTGCACGCCAAAAAAAATGACTGAAAAGACACGTCACATCTCGATCTCGAGATCCGCATCTCGATCCTCATCTAGATGTCGATCTAGATGTCGATCTCGATCCGCATCTCGATCTACATCTAGATGTCGATCTAGATGTCGATCTCAATCCGCATCTCGATCTACATCTAGATGTCGATCTGGATGTCGATCTCGATCCGCATCTCGATCTACATCTCGATGTCGATCTTGATGTGGATAGATCGAGATTTGCCATAGAAAATTTCTCATTACTTCATTTAGACACTAACCATAATGATATACAGATCAGCACAAGATTAATGTCATGAAACTTTCTAACTCCTTATGATATGCAACACATACATTTATGAAGTTAAGTACACATTATTAATTATGAATATTCATGAATAACAATAATATGTACACAAGCTGAATTATAACAGATAGGTAGCAAAACTAACAGGTGTTAAGCATCCCTAATTCACCAACCAATCTAGAAAATGTTGATTCGTCTAGGGGTTTAGTGAATATATCTGCTATTTGACGTTCAGTAGACACAAAATGCAACTCTACAGTTCCATTTTCTACATGCTCTCTAATAAAATGATACCTGATGTCAATATGCTTGGTCCTTGAGTGATCCACAGGATTGTTGGTCATTGCAATAGCACTTGTGTTGTCACACATGATAGGAATCTTAGATACTTCCACACCGTAGTCCTTGAGTTGGTTCTTCATCCACAGTATCTGGGCCACACAGCTTCCAGCAGCAATATATTCTGCTTCAGCTGTCGAGGTAGATACTGTGTGTTGTTTCTTGCTTTGCCAAGACACCAACCTTCTTCCAAGGAACTGACAGCTTCCTGAAGTACTCTTCCTATCTATTCTACAACCTGCGTAATCTGAATCCGAATAGCCAACAAGATTAAACCCTGTATCTCTTGGGTACCAAATCCCGAGATTTGATGTTCCCTTGAGATACCTAAAAATGCGCTTTACGGCTATGAGATGTGACTCTCTAGGATCTGCTTGGAACCTTGCACATAAGCATGTAGAGAACATAATATCAGGTCTACTAGCAGTTAAATACAAAAGTGAGCCGATCATACCTCGATAGCTTGAGATGTCTACAGGTTTACCCGATTTGTCCTCGTCAAGTTTCGTGGCTGTTGCCATAGGA
Organism: Oenanthe sinensis; assembly: GCA_028671895.1. Lineage (NCBI taxonomy): Eukaryota > Viridiplantae > Streptophyta > Magnoliopsida > Apiales > Apiaceae > Oenanthe > Oenanthe sinensis. The sequence continues at coordinate 25,286,794 of CM053799.1, read as the reverse complement.
GTCTTTGCTTGTGATACATCTTGGAGACCATACTTCTTCAATAGATCATGAATGTACTTGGTCTGGCAGATAAATATTCCGTCCTTCTTCTGACTAACTTGAATGCCCAGAAAGAACGTCAGCTCTCCCATCATGCTCATCTCATACCTTGATTGCATTAACTTAGCGAATTTAGCACACAGCTTCTCATTTGCAGACCCAAAGATAATGTCATCCACATATACTTGCACCATTATTAGATCATCTTTGCATTTCTTGTAGAAAAGCGTCTTGTCGATTACTCCTCTTGTAAAACCACTTTCTAGTAAGAAGTCTGACAGAGTTTCATACCACTTCCGCGGAGACTGCTTAAGGCCATATACTGATTTGAAGAGTCGATAAACATAATCACAATATTTGATATCGATAAACCCGGGAGGTTGCTCGACATACACCTCTTCATCCAGTTCACCGTTTAAGAATGCACTCTTGACATCCATTTGATAGACTTTAAAACCATGATGTGCTGCGAATGCCAAGAACATCCTTACTGCCTCTAGCCTTGCTACTGGTGCATAGGTTTCATCATAATCAATTCCTTCTCTTTGAGTATAACCCTTAGCAACCAGGCGAGCTTTATTTCGTGTTACACGTCCGTCTTCATCCAGCTTGTTCCTGAATACCCATTTTGTCCCAACAACAGATCTATTCTTTGGTCTGGGTACCAGCTTCCACACCTTCTGCCTTTCAAACTGATTGAGTTCCTCTTGCATAGCAATCACCCAATCAGCGTCATCTAGAGCTTCTTCCACCACTTTAGGTTCTATCTGGGAAAGGAACACTGAATATAGACATTCATTCTCAGTGGCAATTTCAGCTCTAGCTTTTCCTCTAGTAGTCACTCCGGCCTCTGGATCACCAATAATTAGCTCGAACGGATGGTCCTTGTTCCAAGTGCGATCCCTAGCAAATGTTCTTGATGATTCAGCTTGATCTTGTAAGTGAAAGTGACTTAGTCTAGAAGCACTTTCACTAGCTTCCCTTGAGCTAGTACTGGCTCCACCTGAGTGAGCTGCTCCCCCTGAGTGCATACTGACTCCCCCTGAGTTAGTACCAGGTCTGACGGAAGGTGATCCCTCAGTCCTAGTGTTTTGAGTTTGCGAAACACTAGACTCTTGATTAATTTCATTATTTATAGTTGGATCACTACCCTGCACTACTGACTCAGGAACTGTATCCAATTCATCAACATCCATATTTTCAAATCTTAGGGAAGTGGGCTCACTATTTTCTTTTTGTATAGAAGGGAGCCTTGAGTCGTCGAATGTGACATTAAGGCTTTCAACCACCTTGCGATCATTAAGCACAAACACCCTGTACGCTGCTACTACTTCAAGAGAATATCCAATGAAAAACCCTTCATCTGCTTTGGCATCAAACTTTCCAAGTTGTGCATTGTCTCTTAACACAAAGCATTTGGCACCAAATACGTGAAAGTACTTGATAGATGGTTTTCGTTTATTCATCATGTAATACGGCGTCTCATTATGGTCCTTTATAATCAGGGTTCTGTTCTGTGTATAACAAGCCGTGTTAACTGCTTCAGCCCAAAAATATAAAGGAAGTTTTGACTCATACAGCATTGTCCTAGCTGCTTCAACCAGTGTCCTGTTCTTCCTTTCTACCACCCCATTTTGCTGTGGTGTTCTCGGTGCTGAATACTGTCGTCTGATCCCTTTAGATATGCAGAAATCCATTAACACTGAGTTCTTGAATTCTGTCCCATTGTCGGATCGGATAGTCTTCACAGTCAGACTTGCTACGTTTTCAATTACCAGTACATGTCTAATGATCTCATGTGGCACTTCATCTTTCGATGTCACAAACTTCACCCATGTGTATTTGGAAAAGTCATCGACAATTACCAGCGCATATCTTTTCCTTGACATTGACATAACATTAACAGGTCCAAACAAATCCATGTGAAGGAGTTGTAGGGGCTCGGTAATGCTATTCACTTGTTTATCCTTATGCGAGGCTCTTTTTGATTTTCCCATCTCACATGCTTCGCAGAGTCCATCTGGAGTGAACTCCATCTGCGGCAGCCCTCTCACCAATTCTCTTCTTACGAGATTATTCATTGCTTTAAAGTTCAGGTGAGATAATCTTTTATGCCATAGCCAACTTTCATCAGCAGAAGCCTTGCTGTAGAAACACGTGACTTCAGACTGATCAGCAGAATTCATGTCAGCTATGAACAAATTTGACTTCCTTACTCCTTTGAGAGCAAGGCTTCCATCCTTTTTGCTTCGAATCGAACAATCATGCTTCCCAAAGTTGACGTCAAAACCCTTGTCGGTGAACTGACTAACGCTGAGAAGATTATGTCGCAATCCTTCCACAAAAGATACATCCTCAATGATAACATTTCCACAAACGATCTTGCCATATCCCCTGGTGTAACCTTTGCTGTTATCTCCAAAAGTAACCACGGAGCCGGCTCTCAACACCAAATCTGTTAGCAGGGACTTATTGCCGGTCATATGCCTCGATGCTCCACTGTCCAGCACCCATATGACTTTACTCTTTTCCTGTACACTGCCCTGCAAATCCAGAAAGGTTAGGTGTTCTTCGGAACCCAATGATGTTTGGGCCCGGCATCAATAATTTCCTTTTTCTTTTCAGATACAGAAGGCTTTGCCTTGATGCCATCAGGGGCATTCATCTTGACTTTGTCTTTTCCCTTGTCAACCTTGACTGGTTTGTCATGTTTGGAAGTAGACTGGTCACTCCTAACTTTAGGAGGACTTGAAGTCTTAGTTTTTGACCCCACATGCTTTTTCTTACCACTACTAGATGTATGTTCAACAGATGCACTAGCAGTATTCATTAAATTAAAATAAGCATGCATGATGTTTACAGCACATGGCATACAATTAGGATGATTGCATTTAGCATGATTTGCATGCATGTTAGGCACAGCAGTAGTTGCAGGCATGGTATTACAACCAACAGATTTTTCTTCCTCTACATAGAACGGGCAATAGTAAGACAAATGATCAGTTTGATTACAGATATAGCATGCTTTTCTAGCTCGTGTAGATGTAGATACAGATGCAGGTTCAGTTTTAACTGCCTTTACAGGTGCTTTCATTTGGTCTGACCCTGCTACCCATTGTTTATATGACACCGTCTTAGCCTCCTTGGTTCCTACACCTCTCTTAGCATAAGCAATCTTACTAGCTCTTTTAGAAGTTGTAGGTTCTACTACTTTTTCTTCTGAATCTCTTTCAATTTTAATCTCATGTTCAATTTCAGTAGCAACAGGATCTATGGTCCTAGGCTCAAAATGTTTAAAGATAGGTTTTCTAACATCCATTAAAACCTCAGGCACATTTTCTTTGACTAACACTGGCTCTAACAACTCAGCAGCCCTATTTTTCTTTTTCTGTGTGTAGTCAAGTCCTATGTTAACTTTTTCATTTTTGCTCTTGCCTGCCAGTTTCATGTACATGTCCCTTTCTACGAAAACTTTATTAGCGGCTTCTTCAAAAGATTTACATGTTACTTTAAGCTCAGCTAATTCATTTTTAAGTTCTTCGTTAAGGTCTTCCCTAATCTTAAGCTTGTGTTCTAAAACATCTACCTGATTCATTAACTGCCTTTCCTTACTTTCTCCTGATTCTAATTCCTCTACCCTGGCCTCGAGAAGTCTATTCTTAAGGGAGAGTTTAGCATTTTCCTCATTAACAGCAATTAGATTAAGTTGGAGATTGTACATATCTTTAGTCATGGCAGCTAATTCATTTTGGTACTCAGGAATAAACATTTCATTTACGGTTAGAATTGGTACCTCTGATTGTTCTGAAGATTTTGCCATTAAAGCAAAGTTGCATAGCTCCTGATCTTCATCTTCATCAGACTCGTCCCAACCCTTCCCTTCAGTCACAACATACGCCCGGCTTCCCTTCTGTTGCTTGCTAACCAAGGCATCATATTTCTTTTTCAAATCAGCATAGGATTCCTTGGGATGAACGTACTTGGGCTTCTTGCACTCTGTTGCGAAGTGCCCCAATTCATTGCAGTTGTAGCATCTGAACTTGTTCTTGTCTACCAGGTTAGGTCTGTAGCCACTACCAGATGTGCTACTCCGACCGCTGTAACTTCCACTACCACTTACACTACTGCCTCTCCTGCCTCTTCGGCTGAAAGAACTACCAAATCGTCCTTTACCACTTCTTTGCTTCCTGAAGCTGATATGAGCAAATTCTCGAGCAATACAAGCATATGACTTGTCTTCTAATTTGTCCAGCTCTTCAAGGGTATAGTATTCATCCTCACTTTCTTCGGATGGATCTTCAATGTCTAATACCACCCTTTCAGGATTATCATTTTTCAATGAGACAGCTGCAAGTGCCTTTACAGCAGATTCTTCAGCTACAAGTCCAGACTCACTTACCGCTTTGTTTTCTCCACTATTGTAGGATCTTCTTCTGTCATTTTGTTCCTGCTCCAGCTCGTAGGTCTTCAAAACACCATACAGCTTTTCCAGAGAAGTATTTTTCAAGTCTCTTGACTCTCGAATGGCAGTGATCCTGTGTTCCAGATGTTTAGGCAAATTCAAGAGAAACTTGATATTTGAATCTACTAGTGGATAGACTTTATCTCTTATACTCAGCTCTATAAGCAATTTACTGTAACGTTTGTAAACATCTGCTACGCTTTCTCCTCGTTCGCATCTGAACGATTCATATTCAGATATCAGAATGCGTTTGTGATTATCTCTAACTTCCTCGGTCCCCTCCATCACCACAGCCAGTTTATCCCACATGGCTTTAGCTGTTTTTAATCCCTTTATTTGAACATAGTACTCTGAGTTTAGGGATTCAATTATGACGTTGCGTAATGACGCATCCATACCAACCAATTCCTTATCTGCGTCTGAAAACTCCATTTCCTCTTTAGGAACAGACCGGGATGGAATTAGTATCCCTCCTTCCATTCGCTCTGGCTCAATTCTCATGGGTATGTATGGACCGTTTTCCAATATTCTCAAGTATACCTTGTTTATTGATTCAAGGTAAGCTTTCATCCTTCCGGTCCATTCGTCATAATGTTGTGCATCAAACGGAGGTATCTTAAATCTGTGTGCGGCGGCCATTTTAATAAAGTTTAAAATTAAGATAATACACTTTTCAAATTACAATAAATTGTATTTACTTGAAAAATTAATTATCTCACTTTAAATGTCCAACAATTAATATCCAACGGATTCTGCACTTAAGATTCAAGCAAGTTAGTTTTAATCACAGGAACAGTAGCAGGGTCCACAATTTTTCAAGTCCAAACAAAAAGGTGTCCACTTTCTAGTTGACAGAAGTTCGAAATTGTCCTTTTTGTTTAGCCAATCAGTTGATTCCAGTTTTGACCACAAGAAAATCCACAAAGCTCTAAAGTACAGTATTTTGGAATTTTGTACAAGTATTCCTTACACCATGGCTCAGAACTTTTTAGATCTACGATATATTTTTTTTCAAGAAGAAACAAATAAAAACTTTCGGCACAAACTTCAAGGAAAAATTAGATCTGGGATTTTCAAGAACCAACTCAAACAACACAGTAGGATCTCTGTTAGATGTGTTTAACAGCAGCTCTGATACCAATTGTTAGGTCCAAAGTGTTGTAGAGGGGGGGGGGTGAATACAACTGTTTAAAATTTATGAGAGAATAAACAATGTGCAAGTAATAAATGATGACTCAGAATTTCAAGAATATATCATTATATTCATTGATGGATTTGCTACAACATTCATAAAAGCATCATGATCAGTTGAACAATAAATACAGCAATTAAAGCTAGATTCAACTGATCCTCTCTCTCTCTCTTTTTGTTTTACAGTAATTGCTCTCTCTTAAAAATTATCGTTTAAAATACAGAGATACAAGTTACTTCTAAAAATACAAACAAAGTGCTGCTTTTATAATGTCATGTAGTCTTGATCTTGTCCTTTTTGTGTACGTGGCCCAATCAGGACTTCGACAACAAAAAGTACTTTCCCAACAACTCTGGATCAACCGTTCACAATAAGCCACTTGTCCCTTGAACATTAAATGTTACATTTCTACCCGCATCTCGATCTTCGCCTGGACCCATCTCGATCTCGATCTGAGAAAATCTCGATCTCGATCTGTGAAAATCTCGATCTCGATCTGTGAAAATCTCGATCTCGATCTGGGAAAATCTCGATCTCGATCTGTGAAAATCTCGATCTCGATCTGGGAGAATCTCGATCTCGATCTATCGCCTGGATCGAGATTTGCCTTTGCAGTGTTTTACTTCACTTGTAAATCTCGATCCGCATCTCGATCTGCTGTGGATCGACATTTGCCTTGGCAAATATGCACACATCCAATGTTGACCTTCTTTAGTGACTAATTGAGAATTAACCTTTGTGAGCAAGTTTCCTTAGCTTCTTCAATTTCTTTTCCTCACTCAATTCAAATGAGATCTTCTATTACTGACACGAACTTGCCTCCAATGTCCTGACACTTGATGCAATGGTCTGGTTCATAAGTGACTAGTCTTGTAGGGGTTCTTGCTTCTGAATGTCAGTTCTCATTTGTTGATTAACCTTTACATTATCCAGATGTTGATATACATTACATGAAATCACTTTGGCCTTCTTGATACTTCCTTGACATTAATTTGATTCTCCATTAGATAAGTTAGGGCATGAGCAATACTCAGATTGAACTTCTTCTCACTTATGCATCCTTGATTAACCAAATTAGTTACTTGTAGTTACCAAGTATCATTACCATTTCTTCAGTTGATTGATTCCATGTGCTTCTTCAGTTTCTCTTGTTTTGCTGTTGTTTTATCTTTTACTTAGTTGAGTTACAAAATAATTATGTGTTACAAGTTAGTACACCTATGCCTTTCAAGGTCCAATCAGATTAGGGTTTTGGCCCAAGTCTTTCTCTCCCCTATATATACATAAGGATGTATAGTTTAGGGTTAAGTTTTATAATTTCGGTTTTAAGAAAAACCCTAGCAGCTCTACGTTTTGAGAGGCTAGAGAAAGAGAGAAACAAAGAGGCAGAAATAGGCTAGTACCTAACTCCGGTGATCGTTAGACGATACGACGTTCGTGTGGATACCATTAGAGAGCAGTTCTTCAAGAAGGGGCTGCTGTGATTCATCGCTTCTAGACCTCTATAATCATCCATAGGAAAGCTTTAATAAGGTACACACCTTATTCTCCATAATCATCCAACGTTATACATGGATCCAGCGATGGGATTTCGATTTTTATTATTTTTTACGTTAATTCCGCTGCGTTTACATGCCCGAAACCCTTTAAAAAGTGCATTCCTGAATGGAGAGCTTGAGGAAGAAGTGTATGTGGAACAACCCCCAGGGTTTGAAGATCCAGAATTTGCAGATTTTGTATACTTCCTCTTCAAGGCACTCTATGGCCTAAAGCAAGCACCTCGGACTTGGTATGACACTCTATTTGTATTCTTACTTGAAAATGGTTTCACTAGAGGTGTCGTAGATAAGACTCTGTTTCATAAAATGCACAAAAATGATATGATATTAGTGCAAGTATATGTAGATGACATTATATTTGGTTCTACTAACGAACAGTTGTGTAGTAGATTTGCTAAGTTAATGCAGAGTAAGTATGAAATGAGCATGATGGGAGAGCTGAATTATTTCCTTGGACTCCAAGTAAGTCAAAGGAAAGATGGAATCTTCATTTGCCAGACCAAGTACATCAAAGATCTGTTGAAGAAGTATGGTCTTGAAGATGCATCAACAGCCAAAACCCTAATGGCAAATGCCACTAAGCTTGGTAAAGATGAGCCTGGTAAAAGGGTAGACATCACAAGCTACAGAGGTATGATCGGCTCATTACTGTACTTAACTGCAAGTAGGCCAAATATTATGTTCGCTACATGCTTGTGTGCTAGGTTTCAATCAGATCCTAAAGAATCACATCTTATAGCTGTTAAACGGATTTTTAAGTATCTTAAGGGAAGTCTGAATCTTGGAATTTGGTACCCTAAAGATACAGGTTTTGACCTTATTGGCTATACAGATTCTGATTATGCAGGGTGTAGGATTGATAAAAAAAGTACATCAGGGAGTTGTCAATTCCTTGGTAGAAGATTGGTGTCCTGGTACAGCAAGAAGCAGCACTCAGTTGCAATGTCGACAGCTGAAGCTGAATATGTTGCTGCTGGAAGCTGCTGTGCTCAGATCTTATGGATAAGGAACCAACTTCAAGACTATGGACTGTTGCTGAACAAAATTCCAATATACTGTGACAACACCAGTGCCATAGCTATCACAAACAATCCTGTTCAACATTCAAGGACCAAGAACATTGATATCAGGTATCATTTTATTAGAGAGCATGTCATGAGTGGTACTGTAGAGTTACACTTTGTACCTACAGAACAGCAAGTTGCAGACTTTTTCACTAAACCACTGGATGAAGTTACCTTCACTAGACTGGTTTGTGAACTTGGGATGTTAAATGTCTAGATCTTATCTGCAATTTGATGTAAATAAGTTCACAAATATTTAATCTTCAATATTAAAAGAATTTGTGAATTTATTTGATCATCCAGTATTTAATCTTCTAGCATCTTAATTAACAATTAATTAATTGCCTAGAGTATATCTTGTTATATTAATTTGGTAATTAATTAAGTGTGAATTAAAATTATTTGAATACTTATATCTATTTTAATAGATTTTAAGTATTTATTTAATTATATTTTCGTTAATTTATTTAAATTATGAAATAGCAATTAAAGGTAATATTTGCTTCATAATTTAAATTTATTAATAAAAATAAGAAGCATAATTATTTAATTATTCTATTTGATTAATATCAGCCAATGATATTTTAATTAAATAATTTATTATAATAATTGTGATATTATCAATTTGATAATATTTTATTTAGAATTTTATTCTAAGTAAGATTTTATTTGGTTATTTATTTAAATGTTACCAATTGATAATAGAGTATATTTTGTTCAAGTACAAAATATACAGGGTAGATAAAATTCGACACACAAGCTTTTAACTAAGAAATTTTCTGTGTCGAATCTTGTCTACAGGGTAAGAAAATCGACACCTATTCTTACTTAGAATTATTTTGTTATGTGTCGATTTCTACTCTACTGTGTGTGTGTTACAAAAATTCGACACATAGGTTTTCTACTTAGAAATCTATGGGTCTGTCGAATTTTGTATACAGCGTAAATAAACTCGACACTGAGTTGTACTTAGATTATTTTGTGCAGTGTCGAGTTTTAAACATAGAGTGCTAAAATTCGACACACAGGCGTTTTACTTAGAATATTTTTTCTAGGTGTCGAGTTTTCAAGGGAATTCTATGTGTCGAATTCTTGTATACTGTATTGATTTATTTTAACTTAGAATTTTGACTATGTATTCCTGAGTGTCGATTTCTAGTGCACTGTATAGAATTTTTTTTTAAACTAGAAATTTGGCTTAGTATTTCTATGTGTCGATTTTGTTTTAACATAGAGGACAGTAGTGTAATTTTATTTATGTGTGTCGATTTCTTTGAAATGCATATCACTTGTCTTATTTTTTATCATTCAACAGTCGATACACACAACATACACACACCATTGTTACTCTTCGACAAAAACTCGACAACCACCATTTTTTTTCATATTTTACTCACTCATTTTAAAAACAAAGACCAGTTCTGTGGCTAGTTTTCAAAGATCTATAACATATTCAAAAATCAAATCATTTGGTGTAGTTTCTTTGAAAGACCCATTTCTAGTTTTATACATTCGAATTTTCACAGATCCAGTTATTTTTAAGTGATTAAAAATTGATTAAAAATTATAATTGTGTAGCAAATCACTTCTAGTTCTTAATACAATTATTCCATAATTTTTAGAAGAGATTTGAATTTGAGTTAATTTTACTCGAATTAATTTATTAAAATTGGTGTTGCAAAATATTTGTATTAATTAAATAATAAATTATCTGCTCATTTTTAATTAATTAAAAATGGTTGGAAAATTTGTTATACTTAAAACAAATAGTGTACTCACAATAGAGCCTGAATCTGTTGCTGAACCATACAGCAATTGGGTTAGGTTCTTACGTGAACATTTCAATGTACGACATGCTTTAACTGCAAGCCCGGAATTAAATCTTGATGCACTACTTCTATGTTGTTATTCAGCTGTTGATACATCAGATGAAGACAATTTGGCTTTCACCTTTTCCCTAGAATCTAGAGATGTCAGGGTAACGGATCAAGACTTAAATAAAATTTTGCAGTTTAACACTGAAAACTTTGATCCTTTACCTGATGACGCTGAACGTACTAATTTCTTCAATTCCATCACACATGAGGGACCACTCAATTTACCTGAAATTTATAAACATAATCTTCCTCGTGAATGGAACTTTTTCTTTCACATAGTGAACCATGTTTTTGCAAAGAAAAAGAGTGGATGGAGTGGTATTCCCAAATTGACTCAATCTATTGGGTATGCCATCTCTAACAATCTTAATATTAATTATGGTAAGCTACTGATGAAAAGCATTCTTCAGGCAATGGGATCTAGTGCAAAAAGGGACATCAACAGAATCAATGTTGAATGTTTTTATCCTAGATTTCTACAGTTAGTGCTTAATGACCTACTATCGAATGACGAAATGCTTGCTTTCTCTGCAAGTCAGTATGAACAATGTTCTACAATTTGTGGTAGTGTCGTTGCACTAATAGTAAACAGGGGTGATTACCCAAATGGGAACGTAGCTCGACTAACATAATATATGGAAAGTGTTATGCTCCCTGCAACAGGTGAACAGCAAGAAGAAGTTCCTGAAAATGAAGATTCCATGGATGAGGACTCTGAAGCTGAACCTGAGCCTGAAAATGAAGAAGAAGCAGAAGAAGAAGAAGAGGTTTAAGGAGAAAATGAGCCAGTTGCAAGTGATACAGAAAGGGCTGATGAAGCAGGGACTGAGAATGATGCAGAATCTTATCACCCTGGTACACCAAGAGTAAGTCCTAGTACAGGTAGTCTTCCTGAATTTGATCTCTCACTAGTCCTTAGTGAAGATTATCTTGCTATGTTGGACATCTCACAGCCAACTCTGAACACACACACACCAATGTCACCAGTGGCAATAGAACATGATAATGAGCCTGAAAACCAACAGGTTCTAACCCCTGTCATAGAACAACAAACACCTATCCCAACTCCTTCAGTCATTATTGTTGAAACCCTAAGTGAGGATGAGGGAGTTAGTGCCTGTAGTGCACCACATAAGGTGGATGTTGAAACCACTGAAGCAGCTCTGCCTCCTAGCAAAAGAAGGAGAATATGTTATGAACCAGAGGCATCTGCTAGCCAAAACCCCAATTCTCCTGAGCCTTCAAATGTACAAAGGATGGAGCAATTAAATGCACAAATCCGTTTCTCTTTGTTTGGAAATGAAAGTGAATTGACGGATAAACAAGCTACTTCAGTAGCAGAGCCTTCACAGGTAGATCCTGTGTTGGACAGGCCTTCACAGGCTTCGAGAGGCATCACGAACTCTTATTTGCCACGCATTACATTGTTCGAGGTGGTGACCCCCCTGGATAGAACATCTCCAGCTCCGTTATCGGAGGTCTCCCTTCCACTTCTGGAATAGGTGAGAGGCAACTCCTCCTTAGAGGGAGCGAGGGTTCCATTCAAGGAACAACTACACAAGTAGCGGAGCCTACTCAGGTTGAGCCTGAGCAGGACATGCCTTCACATGCTTTAGCTAGCACCACAGATACTCAACTGCCAATCACTACAGTATCTAAGGTGGTGACCACACTGGAACCAACACTTCCAGTTCCTGAAACAGGAGGTCTCCTTGCCATTTATAGTCAAGAGGAGAGGCAACCCTTCCATAGAAGGAAGAGGGGTTCCCAGAATACAATTTCTAGGGACAACCCATCTCTCAGAGATGAGGCTCCACTTGGCGATGAAGTAATTACTGAGCCTTGTGATGAGATAGTGCTTAGGCATGAAAGAGTTCCAAATCCTTCTAAAGGTAATTCTCCACTTAGTAATGATTCTTCGGAAGAACCAGGTGCGTGGAATTCCCCAGATACTGAACCAACTTAGCACAATACAGCTAAACTTCAAAGAATTATCAATCTCGAAGCACAATTTGGACTATTCCAACATTCAATGTCCAAGATTGTGAAAGGTCAAGAAAAGCTACAGCGGGACAACAAAGAAATCAAAGATTTACTCAAACAGCTGTTAGCACAAAGATCAACTTCCTTACCTCTTCAATCAACCCCAGCTCCGGAGGATAACACAACTAAGGGGGGGAAAGAAGGTCAAGAAAAAGATGTTACTTCTGACAAAGGAAAGGGAAAGGAAATAGATGATGGTTCTTCTGAACGAAGTACAGAAAAAGATAGTGCACAGGCTGAGGGGGAGGAGTTAGAAGAAGGAGAAATTCCAAATGATGACCCGTTCAGTGAGATGGATTTATATGTGAATGAAACTGCATATCCAAGAACATTCTCTGACTATATTGAAAAGCACAAGATCAAGAAAGTTAAGGAGAATGATTACAAGACATATGAAGACATGAATTCTATTGATGAGCAAATCAGGCAATCAAACTGGGCAACTTATCAGAAAAAGAAGAAGAAGCTCTATTCTTCTAAGTCAGGAAGAAAATGGGAAATATCTAGAGCTAACTTAAGAAGGCCCGACAATGGTGCCTTGATCAATAATGATGAAGAAGTTCATGAGCTATTTCAAGTCTTTAAAAGAAGGAACAGAAGTCTGAGCAACTACTACTTTGAACTGAAAGGTGAAATATCCTATCTGATAGTTTCTATGGCACCGAAATCAGAAGTGTAAGGCATAATGTAACATACAATGTAATCGAGGATCTGTAACTCAACTAAAAGTAAAGGACTGGTAAATAATGTTATTAATGTAATCACAGGAATCTACAATGAAGATCAGACAGCTACATGTTTCAGGGTATTTGATGGAATATTGAAGATCACTGTCAGAAGTTCATTAATATGTTCAAGCGTCAGTGAGAGAATAAGTCACTCAGTGTTTCAGCAGGTATCAAGATTCAAGTAGTCAGTGCCAGAAGATTTCAGTGAAAACAAGAAGCAATAAATGAATACAACATTCATGTCAATTGATTTGATTGAGGATATGAAGATCAATACAGTGTTAGTCACTTGTGAACCAGACCAGTGCACTAAGTGTCAGCACAAAGAATTTGATTAACATGTTCATTGTAAAAGAAGAATTGACAGAAGCCAAGTAAAGCAAGGTTTATTTTCTAAGTCATTGTACAAGGTGTAAGAAATCGACACCTAGTTAAACAAGGTGAAGAAATCAACACCAAGGCATACAAGGTGTAAGAAATCGATACCTAGATTATCAAGGTGTAAGAAATCGACACCTAGAATATCAAGGAGAAGAAAATCGACACCAAGGAAATACATGGTGAAGAAATTCGATAGGTAGCCTAGCAATGATCAAAAGAAGTTAAGTACCATTTCTATGTATCAAGAAATCGACACATAGGAATGAGGTACTTAGAAATCGACACCTAGCCATAAGAAGAAAGAAAATCGACACCTAGAGTTTATATGGATTCAATATTCGACACCTAGGTTGTTGAATGACTAAGGCATACATGGTTAAGTGAAATCGACACCTAGCTCTACAGGGAGAAGAAATTCGACACCCAACTGTTACATGTCTAAGGAAATTCGACACATAGATTATTTTCTAAGTACAAGCTCATAGAGAAGAAATTCGACACATAGAAAATATCTATGAATTTCTCCAAGTCAAATCAAGTCAACAACAGGGGAAAAGAATTCAACACACTCAGTTGTATTCCACTTTATTGTAAAGTCTACATATAAACAAAATGTATTTTCATTTTGAATGTAATCCTATCACAACACACAAAAATAGATACAGCTGAGAGAGACACAGAGAGAATATCAAAAGCCATTAAAGCTTGTATTTATTGTTGTTGTAAGATTCATCAGAAGCTCATACACCTGTGTGAGAGTGTAGCACCTTGGGTATATATAATACAAAGTATATTCCCAAAGATTGTCTTGTTGTTGTTTGTTTCTTTACTGTCATATTTATTACTCAACAAGAATAAATTAGTGAGCTCGAACTAATTTGGAAAAACTACCACATCATATTCAACCCCCCCTTCTATGATGATTATGGACCTAACAATTGGTATCAGAGCTTGTTGATTGAAGTTACAAATCAGATCCAAAAATAGTTTTTCTAAAAAGTGCATTTTTAGATCTAGAAAAATTTATCTTGAATTTTCTTTTATCTTTAAGAAAATTTAATTTCAAAATTTTTAAAGATTTTTAATTCACTAATTTTTAAAAAGCTATCAATCATCAAGAATTCGAATTAAAATTAAAATTTTCAATATTTAATTTTTATTCGAATTGATTTTAATTTTTGAGAAATTAATTATTTTTTAAGATTTAAAATTCTTAACAACCATGAGTACCCAAAAGCTTAGCAGTATTAAAATTCCCACCTTCGACAAAAATGAATACATTTTGTGGAAAAAGAAGATGACCATTTTCATCAAGACTTGTAATTCTCAATATTTAGGAATTCTGGAAAATGGACCCTATGTGCCTCAAAAGCTTACACCGGAAACAGTTTCAGAAGATGGCGAACGGATTCCTCAAGGGTTTACCCCAAAGGAACCTTCAGAGTTTACTGACACTGATAAGGAGAGAGTTGCATGGGACAATCATCTACAATGCATCTTAATGGATTCTTTGGACACAACAATGCTAAATCAGGTGATAAATTGTACCAGTGCCAAACAGATGTGGGACACAATTGATCTGTTAATGGAGGGTACAACTGAAGTGAAGGAAAACAGGCTAGACATTCTTACCTCCCAATATGAAGCGTTCAAGTCACTACAAGGAGAAAGTATCACTCAAGTTTTCGAGAGATACAACAAATTATTAAATGACTTGTCACTGCATGGGAAGACCTACTCACGTAGGGAGATCAACAGGAAGTTTATGTTGACACTGCCAGCACACCTGGAGCACAAAATCTCTGCCATTAGAGAGAGAAATGATATAAATGATATGTCAATTGAAATGCTATATGGAAAGCTCAAGACTCATGAGATGGAGCAAGAGCAGAGACAAATCATTTACGGCTCAGGTACAGTGGACAGTAAGAATACAACACTGTTGAAGACGACAACTCTTGTAGCCAGTGATATTGTTGTCAAGGAGACCAACAAAGAAGCACCTGCAGTTGAAAAAGAAGAAATTATAGAAGCTGAATTATTAGAATCTAATCAACCGGGTGATGAAGACGACTTCTATTCCATGGAAGAACTTGAACAACTGGAAAATAAGACAATGGCCTACATGGCGGGAAAGTTCAAGAACCTAAGGTTTAGGAGGAACCCAAAGTATAAATTTAAGAGTAATTCAAGCTACAGTGGTTCCAGGGACAAAACCTACAACAGAGGTAATTCGTCTTCAGGGTCTTACAGTAAAGGAGGCTATAAGACAGGGATGGTAGACAGAAGTAAGTTTAAATGCTACAATTGTGGAGAACCCGGTCATTTTGCAACAGAATGCCGGAAGCCGAAGCAAGGGAAAGAGAGGAAGGAGTCATATGATGAACTTAAGCAGAAATATGATGCACTTGTGAAGAAGTATCAAGGAAGAGCTTATATAGCTGAAGGAAAGAGCTGGGATGATTCAGACAACGATGAAGAAGAGACTTATGGAAATCTTGCATTAATGGCAGACTCTTCTGAGGCAACACCTCAATCATCGAAGGTATCATTTCTTTCCTCCGTTGACATGTCTAATTCTGAATATAAGAAAACTGTGGAAGATATGAGTATAGAAATGTTTAACATACATACAAGCATGCTAGCATCTGAAGAAGAGAATGCTAAACTAGTTCTTAAAAATAAATTGCTAGAAGCTAAGAATGAAGAACTAGAGCTTGCATGTGTTAATTTAGAAGATCTGAAACAGAAAATAGAATAGCTTCAGAATAGAGATAAGTGCAACCAGGAAGTAGAAGCAGCTCTTAGAAATAAAATTTCTGATCTAGAGTTAAAACTTCAAGCTTATAAGAAATCTGCGAATCTTGTAAAGGAGGCTATAGACAAACAAGTCATAGGTCAGAAAACTGGAATAGGATTTGACTATGATAAAAAGGCTGGAAAAATGCATGTAGAATCTATTGCTGAGGAAAGTCCTGTGAAGAAAGACATTCCACATGTATTAAAAAATGTAGCTAAACCCCTATATAAGAAGTTCGTCATTGATCCCTTAAATGAAGAAGAGCTCTTAATAAAAGAAGAACTCCTTGCTGATGAGAAAAAGGAAAAGATTGTAGATAAGAAGAACATGCCTAAGAAATCTGTTAGGATTGAAGAACCTAAGAAGCAGGTTAAAATTGAAATAGGCAATAAAACTGAAAACAAAAAGGCGAACAGAAATGGTAAGGTAGGTGTTAACAAGAAAAATGCTAATGCTTATTCTTCTAGTGCTACTAGGAAAGTTTGTAACAACTGCAATTCTACTGGTCATCTTACGCATGCATGTAATAAGATAAAAGTAGTAAAAACAGAAATTCCTAGTATGCCTGCTATGTCTGCCATGCCTGCCATGTCTATTCCTCATCAACCATGCAGTAAAGTAGGTTGCATGCCATGTGCTTTCAATATCATGTCTGCATACATAAACTTAATGAATTCTTCATCAAGTACTTGCATGAATACAGATGTGAACATGACTAGAAAGCATGTTAGGGCAAAGACTGCCAGTCCTCCTAAAGTTAGGAAGGAAACCCCTGTCCCTAAGCCTAAAGACACCCCTGTTAATGCTAAACCAAAGGGCAAGGGTGCAGTCGATGAGAAGGATAAGGACCAGAAAAACCTGTAGCTAAAACTGTTTACTTATCTAAGCCTCTTGGACCCAATCAAGTTTGGGTGCCAAAGAAAAAGTAATCAATCTGTGGTTGCAGGGCACAGCAAAGAACAAGCGTGTCATGTGGATTCTTGACAGCGGCTGTTCAAGGCATATGACTGGTGATAAAGCCCTGTTAACAGATGTGATTGAGAAAGCTGGCCCGATAGTGACCTTTGGAGATAACAGCAAAGGATTCACAACGGGATATGGCAATCTGGAGATCGGAAATGTTATCATTGAAAACATCTCTCTCCTGGATGGATTAAAGCACAATCTTCTAAGTATCAGTCAGTTCACTGACAAGGGTTTCAAAGTAACATTTGAGAAAGAAAGATGTGCTATCCAAAACAGGAAAGATGCGAAGCTTGCTCTTCAGGGAGTGAGAAAGGGGAATCTCTTCGTAGCTGATTTATTCTCTGCAAGCAAAGGCGAAGCTCAATGTTTTTACAGCAAAGCTTCAACAGAGGACAGTTGGTTGTGGCACAAGAAACTTTCACACCTTAACTTCAAGGCAATGAACTCTTTAGTTAAGAGGGAATTGGTTAGAGGTTTACCCGAGATGGAATTCTGTCAAGAAGGGTTATGTGAAGCATGTGAAAAGGGGAAGTCAAAGAAAGTATCTCACCGAAGCAAAGACTCAACAGACATTACTGAACCACTGCAACTACTGCATATGGATTTATTTGGTCCAGTCAACGTCATGTCTATGTCAAAGAAGAGATATGCATTTGTAATTGTTGACGACTACTCCAAGTACACATGGGTATTGTTTCTAGCCGCAAAGGATGAAGCCCCTCAAACAATCATCAATCACATAAAGAAAATTGAGTTAGAAGCTGGTCTGCCTGTCAGGAAAATGAGGTCTGACAATGGAACAGAATTCAGGAATGTAACTCTGAATGAATTCTGTGTTGAAAAAGGAATATCAAGACAATTCTCAGCGCCCAAAAATCCACAACAAAATGGAGTGGTAGAGAGGAAGAACAGAACCTTAGTGGAAGCAGCAAGAACAATGTTGAATGAAGCAAAGTTGCCTCTATACTTTTGGGCTGAAGCAGTTAACACAGCTTGCTACACTCAAAATCGTACCCTAATTAATAAAGATCATGATAAGACTCCATATGAGATAATGGCAAACAAGAAACCAACACTGAAATATTTTCATGTGTTTGGAGCAAAGTGCTTTGTATTGAAAGATGATGAACATCTAGGAAAGTTTGAATCCAAGGCTCATGAAGGCATATTTCTTGGCTACTCAATGGAATCTAAGGCGTACAGGGTTTATGTGATTGAACACAAAAAGGTCATTGAAAGCATGAATGTAACTTTCGATGATCTAAAGCTCCCAAGTCTACAAAGAACAGACGACACTGAAACTCTGCAGTTTGAAAATATGAACTCAGATGAAGGTGATGTAAAACCTGAAGTTGCACCAGAAAATCAAGTAACAAATGAGAATATCAACAATGATGATTCTGACCCTAGTAGTGGAAACAGTGGAAGATTCACAGAAACTACTAGTAGTGGCAGAGAATCTCATTCTCAACCAAGCAGCAGCTCAGGGGGAGCAACTGAAGGATCTACTAACAGGACTCAGCACATTAATGAAAATCAGGCTGAATCATCTAGGGCGAATCTGCCTAGACATAGGGTGTGGAGAAAAGCTCACCCCTTTGAGTTGATTCTTGGAGATCCAGATGCTGGAGTTCAAACTAGACGTGCTTCCCAAAATGAATGTTTATTCTCTGGTTTTCTCTCTGAAATAGAACCAAAGAAAGTGGAAGAAGCACTGGAAGATCCAGATTGGGTTATTGCTATGCAAGAAGAGCTCAATCAATTTGAGAGACAAAAAGTCTGGAAGCTGGTACTTAGGCCAAAGAACAAGTCTATAATTGGCACAAAGTGGGTATTCAGGAACAAGCTGGATGAAGATGGCATTGTTACGAGGAACAAAGCTAGACTGGTTGCTAAAGGTTATTCCCAAGAAGAAGGAATAGATTATGATGAAACATATGCACCAGTGGCAAGGCTTGAAGCTATCAGGATGTTCTTAGCATTCGCAGCACATTCTAACTTTAAAATTTATCAAATGGATGTGAAAAGTGTTAGTGTAGGTGCCCTAGAGGCAATACAATGTTTCTTTTAATAAACCTTTATGTCATTTGATTATTCAATAAACGTATTTATTATGACTTTAAATTACTGCGTTATATTTGTTAGCATAATAAATGTTCTTAGAATCGTGATACACATTATATAGTTTGAGTACATGACTTGAACTTGAGATTATATAATATATCATATTCTTAAAGGTCCCTAGTCGAGTATTATTATTATAGGACAATAATAATATATAAATAGACTAGTATGTTGTTTGACAGATAACCACATCTCATTGGTTATAAGTATGGGGATACTAAAGTCAATACATAGGTACATGTAGGAGTACATGGTACTGGACAGACCCACAGTGAGATTCTTCATGTTTAATAATGTCATAAGAAAGACTCACAGTGATAATGGTGTAATGATCCTCTAACTTGAGATCATTATATTTCTATACGAGGATAATATACTTTGACTACATTAAAAGTTACCTTTGACCGGGTAATGATAAAAGTGGACATCGGGTATATCATGAGTCGTATGAGAAATATGAATGATAGATAAAGGATTTAACCCTCCTATAATTAGGAGAGATATTATTGGCCTCTTGATTGAGTGAGACTATAAAATGCATGGCTGTGCTCAAATAATGATTTGTTTCATAGTCTACTCATGGATCAAGTAAACCCGGATTAAATGTTGAAGAGGATGACACAATACATGCCTCGAGTTTGATCTATAATATAAGGTTAAAGAGATTATATTACACGGAAACATTAATCATGAAAGGTTTTATAGAATCACGATTTATTATTATTACTTGGGTAGCAATGATGTATTACTAGATGCCGCTCATTGTTTATAATTTTATTATTAGAAAATAAAATTATTGCCAACGTAATAATAACCTAAAGAGTCACACACAAAGAACGTTTAAACGGAGTGTTATTTAAATTATGAATTTAAATACTGTTATTATTATTATTCGAATTTATTTATTTAATTAATTAAGTGAGACTTGATTAATTATATACATATTAGAATTCGAATTTAATAATTATTATTATTAGAATTTATTTATTTAATTAATTAAGTGAGACTTGATTAATTATATACATATTAGAATTCGAATTTAATAATTATTATTATTTGAATTTATTTATTTAATTAATTAAGTGAGACTTGATTAATTATATACATATTAGAATTCGAATTTAATAATAATATAAATCCGAAATCTGAATGGGTTTTAAAAGGTCCAATCAGATTAGGGTTTTGGCCCAAGTCTCTCTCTCCCCTATATATACATAAGGATGTATAGTTTAGGGTTAAGTTTTATAATTTCGGTTTTAAGAAAAACCCTAGCAGCTCTACGTTTTGAGAGGCTAGAGAAAGAGAGAAACAAAGAGGCAGAAACAGGCTAGTACCTAACTCCGGTGATCGTTAGACGATACGACGTTCGTGTGGATACCATTAGAGAGCAGTTCTTGAAGAAGAGGCTGCTGTGATTCATCGCTTCTGGACCTCTATAATCATCCATAGGAAAGCTTTAATAAGGTATACATCTTATTCTCCATAATCATCCAACGTTATTTACATGGATCCTACGATGGGGTTTCGATTTTTATTATTTTTACGTTAATTCCGCTGAGTTTACATGCCCGAAACCCTTCAATGGCATCAGAGCTACGTGTATAATGGGATGATTTGGTTATGTGTTTAACAATTTTTCGATGTATGTAAACATGTATATGATATGCCATGGCTATATATTGATATATATGTTTTATATGATTTTGAATATATGATATTCATGTGTTGTATAATCATGGGATGATTGTGTGTATTGCTGTATGTATATGATACATGTTTGTTCTTGTTATGGGAATAGTATTCGATACGAATTCTGAAACGGCTGCTGTAGATTTTCTGAAATCTGTGTCCAGTGTCCGATTTTCACAAATAATATGTGTTTTCTGACTGGAATCATGTCACTGAGCAATACGGACAAAGTCATCTTGGCGTATGTAAGCCATTCGATGTCGTTACAGGCTCCAAAACGGCGATTTATTATTTTCTGAAATTTATTTGATTTTCTGAAATTTTGAAATTTGTTATATATGATTATATGATATGTTTATATAATCTGAGATATATTACATGTGTTATATGATAGCATGGTGGATGGCTATGGCCTAAAGACCCATAGGATAGTGGTTTTGATTTATGGTTTTGGTTTTTAAATACGACTTGCATGTCGTTTATTCATTGTAATTGTTAATCTCGAATGTAACTCGAGTTCTTCTTGTAATTTTATTAGAATAGATTTATTTATTATTCAATGTAATTGTTCAATGGAGACTTGGAAGCAAGGAAGCTAGGAGGCAATCCAGATGATGGAGCAATGAAAAAGATAAAGACATGTAATAGTGTAGTATTTAAAACCACCATAGATTGACCTTGATATTTCCATTAGCTTGGAAATATCGCATAGGATGGGGTCATAACCAAACACATTTAATTAACACACTGTACATATATGTATATGAATGCATGTGTAGATATGTATTCGTTGGAATGATGTATGTATTAGATACGACACCCATGCCATGCTTGTTTAAACAAGATAAAATCTGTAACGACTCAAGATAAAATCTGTAAAGATTTAAGATTTTAAAATTAACAAACGATCATGAGATTCTTGTGTTTATGAAATATGGATTTTTAAAACACGGAATTAAATATGAATTTTTGAGATCTATAATTGGGATTTTCTGACAAAAACGGATATCCGTATTCGTAAGGCTGATGGGTTTTAAGTGTGACCACTGGTATCCTCCATCTACCTGAGAAATGAACAATTTAAGATATCAATTTGAAATATTTGGTTCAAGGAAAAATTGAGGATCTCTTTATGATGTGATCATGATCGTCGTAAATTTTTAAAAACCCCTTAACAAAATATTAAGTTTTACTCGGATGCTTTCCAATGAATGAACACTCATCGAATCCTAGATCGATTTGGGAAAAGACTGTCAGTGGCAGGGGACTCCTATCTATCGTGGTGAGATGCGACGAATATAAACGGTTATATTCGGCCGTTGTATCATTGGGTCTAACTTAACTGAGTCGTCATAATAAGGTGAAAATAAACGGTTATATTCAACCATTATGAACTTAGAAGCATAGAGTTTGGTTAAAAGTCTATTAGATAGATAAGATCAATCGTTGTTCACCAAACTATCCAAGAATTATATATGATATAATTGACAACTGTTGTCTACCTAAATAATCATTTTTTAAGGACTTCTAGTGGTTGACTTAAGACATGACGAAATATGGATCTTTGTTAGGTCCAAATGATTGTAGAAGGGGGGGGGTTGAATACAATCTCTACTAAATATTAATATCTGTTTCAAATAATTTTTGATTAGACAATTTAATTATTATCACGAAATAATAATCAAAGGAACACAGTTCAAGTAAAATACTTGTATTAAACTTGATGGGTGTTACAAGATCAGTTCGAATAAACACTAATAGCTCTTTAGAATTTCTACAGAATATTTAACATGAATGCTCTATATTTTTTTCTTTTAGCTCGAATAGAATGTTAATAGAAGTTGTTGAATGTTAACTACTGATCTCATATATATAGAGAAACACTTAAAAGTCTCTCTGGTGCATTCGGGAAGACTTCTTGACTCTGGGGAGACTATCTGTGCTCGGGGAGACTTTTCAGGGAGACTATCATAGCTCGCAGAGACTTCTTGATTTAAATGAAAAATCATTTAAATTGATGGGGAAGACTTTGATAGCTCGGGGAGACTTTTCAAATAAGATTCGGGGAGACTTTTGAAAAGTCTCCGGGAGACTTTTCAAAAGTCTTCCCGAGAAATCAATTGCCGACCTGAATGATAAATGAGATGTATATCATTTATTTTCAAGTGATTCATTTGATTTGAATCTTCTGACTTCTTTCTCCCTTTTTGATTTCATTTGAATTAAATTCTATTTGTTTTATTATATATCTTATTCATTAAATTAATTCTGTGTGAATTAATCTAAGTAAATAGGATATATAATAAATTAACTTTTTGATAATAGAATTAAATTAAAGTCTTGTTCATTCTAAAATAATTCTAAATTAATTAATTTCTTAATCAATTTAAGAAATAAATTAATTCTGATTGAATTAATTTACCAATTAAATTAACTAAATAATTTAATTAATTAATAGAGAATTAAATTAAAGTCTTGACTCCACAACTCTTGATGATATAATTCCAAGTCTTCTGTCTTCACACCAATGTTTGTAGCTGACCATTTCTTCTGTAATAAAGAAACTTCTCTGTATTTTGCCAACACTCCGTGTACTGTCTAGTTCACGAGTGATTCACAACAAATAGAATTCTTCACTTGACTTTTATAATGGTTCACTTCTGTTCCTTCTGATTTGACTATTTCTGATGTCACACAAAAATGAAATCTTCTGACACTGTAGCTTTTTCAAACTTAATTACTCCACTAAGGCATGATCAATTAAATTGAGCTTCTTTCAATGTAGTACAGCTTCAAGTCTGTAGATTGACTTTGATCTTCTTTTTCTTGTCAAATAATACCTGCTGAAGATTCCTGTGACAGATAATATATTTACTTACAAATTATCTATGTTTGAGTTGAGTTGTCATCTCGCTAAACAAATAGGCTTCTAAACATATGCCTTTCAATCTCCCCCTATTTGTTTGTTTAAACAATAACAAGCAAATCACTAGAGGATAACTCAACTAACAAACAAGAAAAAAATATAACAATAAAACTTGTAAATAAACAAACTTAGTTCTGGTTCATATAACACATTGCCAGATTCAAACATTAATGATAAATACAAGATAGTTGTTCCTCTAGACTGAACAAATAGTACAAATTTCTATCTTGATCTATCCTAGTTTTAGCAACAAAAGATGTTAACATTTCTTCAATTCTGATCATCTTCACTCTGTATTTCACCTTCTTCTTTTACTTCTTCAACACCAACAATAGGTGTGCGTGGTTCTGGTTCAGGTACTGTCTGAGAGCTTCCAGAAACCCCATACTCCTTGTTTTGTTCTGATATAGAAAGTCTATACAAAACTTCATTATCAAGAGGATTATGTGGAATTGACGCTGGTTGCTTGAACTCTTCTAGTCCTTTCCATTGCTTGTAAAAATCAATATCTTTAGACATACAGTAGTCTTGGATATAATCAGCAGCAACTGATTTAGCTTGACTTTGAAATCCTTCAGACCGTAGCATTTTCTCTACGTCTATTAAGTAGTTCAAAGGATATCCAGTCATAGACTCTGAATTAAAACGAATTATTTGATATCGATTGTTTTTCACAAACCTTACTTCATAAGGTTTAGGTATGATTTCTGGACTCCTTAGAGTAGCAAAGTCTCGAATGTGATCTCGGAGTATTTCATTCATCTCTGAACTTCATTTTACTTTACACAGCATAACCCATAACTCAGAGGGTGTTCTTGTTCTGAAGAAGTCCAACGAAACTTTGTAGAAACCATAATTATCAAGATGAATTATGATATGCCAGCCATCTATATTTACTTCAACTGTGATATACCTGATCTCTAGCTTTAATGCAGCCATGTAAAGATCTACAGTTGTATTAGCAGTGAATAGTTCACCTATCATGCCGGATACCTCTCTGTCTTGATATGTGCCAATCTGAGGTTGATCAATGATCATTCTACCTTGATCCCATTGTGGTCCAAACTTTCTTTTAATGTCTTCCCTCTTGGCAGTGATTGAAGCATCCCTTAGCTTTTGCTTTTGTGCAGCTGCTTCCTTTTTCTCCTTGGATTTAACTTGTAGGAGAGCCTTAAGCTTATCAAGCTTGTCATTTCTTGCTTGAGCTTCATTTTACATTTCAAGAATCCTTGCATCTAACTCAAAGTTCTTCTCTATGGATTCTTCTTGAAATCTTCTAAGTTCTTCATCTAGTTCAGCATTTCTTTCTGTTTCATCAGAGAAAAGAAATTCTCTGTCAAACTCACCTGTTTCAGCATCACCAAAATTTGATTTTACAGGAGTTTGTTGTTCTGGTTCAAAGAAAGAAAAATCTTGTTCTGTTGCATAGTAAGATTGATCTGACTTGAGTTGATCTGTAGCAGCTTCTTCTTGTACTGTGTCATGCATTTTCCCTTTGTCTGGAGCTGGAGCTTTTCCTTGTACCTTCTCCCCCTTAGTTGAGGGATCCTCGACTGAAGTCCCTTCAAAGAATTGTTGTTGTTCTGGGATAGGTTTAGTTCCAGACTTGACCATGTTGTAGACGTGCCTCAAACCTTCATTCAGCTGATCTATGCCTCTTTCAATCATTACAAATTTCGAGGAATTAAGAGCATTGTACTGATGATAATCATTTTCTAGAACATCGATACGATTTGAGATCTTATTTATCTCTGTTAGATTATCAGCAATTTCAATTTGACTCTGTCTTAAGTCCTTGATATCAGCTGTTATAACACCTTGTGTTTGATTCACATCATTTGTCTTGAGAATCACAGTTGTCTTTACTTCTTCAAGATCCTTTCTAATAAGAGAAAACTGATTTGAAACTGGATCTGAAGAATTTTGAGCATTGACTTGAGCTCGAAGTTGTGCATTTTCTGCTTTCAGTGCATTCATCTGTTGTTGAAAGGACAATAACATATTTTGCATCTCACTTTTTGTGCCTGTGTGTGCACTCATATTTCCTATTTGCAAGAGAGTTTCACTCACCTCACGTGTAGGTGTATCACACAGTGTTTGCCTTTCTTCGCTCGTGTTTAACTCAAAATCCGAGCCTCCAGATGTACCTGCATTAAAGATCACCAAAGCCCCTGCATGAGAGGTCACTGGTGGTGCAATGGAACTTTGCAAGTTCCAATCCTCTATAAAGTCTTGCGTTCCTTTTGGAATAGAAAACTGAGTTGCCTCAGGGTAAGACTCAAAGAGTTGCTGATCATCTTGAGACGATGAGTAGATCTTTTCAGATTCCGGATATGATCCATCCGGGGAGGTAGGCAAGGATCTAGGAATCAGCGAGAGATCCAAGTTTCCTCCTAAAGCCTGTGAAGGCACTTGATGTTGTGAAGCATCATGTTCTACCATTACTAGGGTAGATGAAGTACCAAGCATTTGCTTCTTCTGTGGAGCAGGAATCAAGTCTTCTTCACTCCCTAACTGTGTATGTTTTCTCTTCTGTGTTTGGGAGAGAGATTGTGATGACGAAGTAGCAGTGTATGGATCTAAGACCTGTGTCAGAGACTGTTGGATTTCAGACTCATGATCTATCCTAATAGCCACTGGGGGCTTAACACTGATATAATTTAAGTCAAGATTTAAGTCAAAATTCACAATAGAAGAATTCCTTACCTGAATACTTACTGGAGCAGATGCAATTGGTTCTGCTTGAGCATTATGTTCTTCAAGTTGTTCAACTTGTTCTGGTTGAACTTGTTCATCTTCATCTTCACTTGGAGGAGCAGGAATCATTTGTAGAGGTCCTTCATCAAACACTGGTGCTGGTGCTTGATTTTGTTGTTGATGAATGAATTGAGCCATGTATGGTGTATAAATTACAGGAACACCTGGGAGTTTGTTTGCCTTCGACAACCTTGTAAAAAGATTTCTTTGTGTGGAAAGCGATCTTACTATAGGTGAATTGTTAAATAACACTTTGTGTTCATTAGTTAGCTTGTCATTCAAAAACAAGGTCAGAAATCTTGGATAGTAGCAATGAGCTGTAGATCCTCTGTAAGACTTCTGCTTGAAAAAGTACCCATTTTCCTAATTATCTCTTTCAAAATTAATTTGCCAAAATTTATTCTCCGGTTATGTGTCACAGCAAATCCTATGTTTTGTAAAAGCAGAGGAATGTTGTGAAAACTATTCTTCAGACATGGAGAAAATACCTTGACCAGTGTATCAAAGATGAAGTCCCACTCACTTACCAGATGAGTCTTGGACAGTCTAACCATGTTAAATTCACCTTGATACTGGATGGTTTGAAAGAATTCTATCAGCTCCTGAGGTGTTGGTAGTGGATCAAAGTTGTCTGTTGGGAAGCCTAGAATTCTGTTTACATCATTATCTGTCACCCAGTAATCTCTTCCTCTTACTTTGAATGCGAAGCGAGATGTCGTGCTGGTTGAGCAATTTACAGCTATAGAGTAGAGAGCCTTCAGTGGATCAATCTTCAGAACAGGGTCCAGGGCTATTGAAGTTCCGATCATAGGATGCTCATTGAGAAATCGAATCCATGGAACGAATCTGGGTTCAGGACATCTTGTAGGATCAAAGTATCCTACATATTAGTCTTGCAGATTTCAAAGACAGCAACCATTTTAACTTATCTGATATCTATGTGCTTTGTCCTCGTGTGCTGTACAGGGTTGTTGGAGATCGCAATGGCACTTGTGTTATCACATAAAATAGGAATTTTATTTAACACAAAGCCATAATCTCTGAGTTGATTCCTTATCCATAAGATCTGAGCGCAACAGCTTCCTGCAGCAATGTACTCAGCCTCTACTGTAGAATTGGAAACTGTTTGTTGTTTCTTGCTGTACCAGGAAATCAATCTTCTCCTTAGGAATTGACAGCTCCCTGAGGTGCTCTTCCTATCAACAACACTACCTGCATAATCAAAATCTGTATATCCTATTAGATTAAAACCAGATTCTTTAGGGTACCAGATACCAAGATTAGGTGTACCCTTAAGATATCTTAAGATTCTTTTCACAGCAACAAGATGAATATCTCTAGGATCCGCTTGGAACCTTGCACATATACAAGTGGCATACATAATATCTGGTCGGCTTGCAGTTAGGTAAAGTAGAGATCCAATCATACCTCTGTAGCTTGTGATGTCTACCTTTATTGAGTTTTCACATACTCCAAGCTTGACAGCTGTAGATGAGGGAGTTCTTGCAGATGCTGAATCTTCCATGTGATACTTCTTCAGAAGTTCTTTAAGGTACTTGGACTGACAAATGAATATTCCATCTATTCTTTGACTCACTTGAAGTCCAAGGAAGAATTTCAGCTCTCCCATTAAGCTCATCTCATACTTACTCTGCATTAACTTAGCAAACCTCTTGCACAAATTATCATTAGTAGACCCAAATATTATGTCATCAACATATATTTGTACCATTATCAGATCATTATTGTGTTTCTTATAAAATAAAGTTTTGTCTATGACCCCTCTAACAAAACCATTTTCAAGAAGAAATTCAGAAAGAGTGTCATACCATGTTCTGGGTGCTTGTTTGAGACCATAAATAGCTTTGAAAAGAAAATATACAAAGTCCAAGGAATCTGGATCTTCAAAGCCTGGTGGCTGTTGTACATATACCTCTTCAGCTAACTTTCCGTTCAGGAATGCACTCTTCACGTCCATTTGATAAACTTTAAAATTGGAGTGAGCTGCGAATGCCAGAAACATCCTGATAGCCTCAAGTCTTGCAACTGGAGCGTAGGTTTCATCATAATCAATTCCTTCAGCTTGGGAATAACCTTTTGCAACCAGTCTGGCCTTGTTCCTTATTACAATGCCATCTTCATCTAACTTGTTTCTGAATACCCATCGTGTGCCAATTACAGTCTTGTCCTTTGGTCTGGGTATCAGTTTCCAAACATCTTAAGATTCAAATTGATTGAGTTCATCTTGCATAGCAATCACCCAATCAGGATCAGACAGTGCTTCTTCTACTTTCTTAGGTTCCATTTCAGATAGAAACCCAGAATAATTGCATTGATTCTGTGTAGCACCTCTTGTTCTAACACCAACATCTGGATCACCAATGATCAGCTCAAAAGGATGAGCTCTACTCCAAATTCTCTGACTTGGCAGATTAGATCTTGATGATTCGCCTTGAATTTCATTGAGATGTTGTGTTTGATTTGCTGATCCTTCATCTCCTCCCCCTGAGTTGTTGCTAGGGTCTCTTGATGAATCTCCTTGTGTGTTAGTGGTATCTCCAGTGTTTTCACTGTTTCCACCACTACCACTTGGATCATCAGCATTATTAACATTGTTATTTCTTGTTGCAGCCTCAGGTTCGTTTTCATCATCTGAGTGTGAGTCTGACATATTGTTGAACTTAAGAGTTTCAGATGGATCATCATTTTGGATGTTAGGGAATTTTGTGTCATCAAAAGTTACATTGACACTTTCTTTGACATGATGTTGATCAATAATATACACCCTATAAGATCTTCTAGAATAACCAACAAAAATAGCTTCTAGAGCTTTAGCCTCGAACTTTCCAATACGTTCTTCTCCATCTTTAAGTACAAAGCATTTAGCACCAAATACATGAAAGTACTTGAGCGTTGGTTTCTTGTTAGCCATTATTTCGTAGGGTGTCTTCATTAAGTCCTTGTTGATCAGAGTCCGATTCTGGGTATAACATGCAGTATTTACAGCT
This sequence comes from Oenanthe sinensis, assembly GCA_028671895.1. Classification (NCBI taxonomy): domain Eukaryota; kingdom Viridiplantae; phylum Streptophyta; class Magnoliopsida; order Apiales; family Apiaceae; genus Oenanthe; species Oenanthe sinensis. Next base: position 25,257,179 of record CM053799.1, on the reverse strand, counting down.
TCAGCCCAAAAGTACATTGGAAGCCTTGATTCACTCAGCATAGTCCTTGCAGCTTCAATTAATGTACGATTCTTCCTTTCTACAACTCCATTCTGTTACGGAGTTCTAGGTGCTGAGAATTGTCTTGTTATTCCCTTTTCAGCACAAAAGTCATTCAGAACTGCATTCTTGAATTCAGTTCCATTGTCTGACCTTATAACTCTAACTGGAAGCTTCGAATCTAACTCAATCATTTTGATATGATCAATCACCATTTGAGGAGTTTCATCCTTTGAGTGCAGGAATAAAACCCATGTATATTTTGAATAGTCATCAACAATCACCAAGGCATATCTTTTATGTGACATTGACATTACATTAACTGGACCAAATAAATCCATGTGAATTAATTGCAGTTGTTCAGAAATACTAGATGTGTCAGTGCTTGGATGTGATGTTTTCTTTGCTTTCCCTTTCTGACATGCCTCACAAAGTCCTTCTTGTGTGAATTTCAATTGAGGCAGTCCTCTCACTAATTCTCTTTTGACTAGAGAATTCATAGATTTGAAATTAAGGTGTGAGAGTTTCTTGTGCCATAGCCAACTTTCATCTGACGAAGCTTTAGCATAAAAACAATTGACTTCATCTCTGCAACCTGAGTTCAGATCGGCTATGAACAAGTTTCCTTTCCTTACTCCCTGAAGAGCAAGCTTTTCATCCTTCTTGTGAGAAATCAAACACTTCTCCTTCATAAAGGTCACTGTGTATCCCTTGTCACAAAACTGACTGATACTTAGAAGATTGTGTTTGAGACCTTCCACGAAAGATACATTATCAATGACGACATTGCCAGCTTCTAAATAGCCATATCCCTTAGTCATACCCTTGCTGTCATCTCCAAAGGTAACTACTGGGCCAGCTCTCTCAACAACATTTGATAGCAGGGCTCTATCTCCGGTCATGTGTCGTGAGGATCCACTGTCGAGAATCCAAATAACCCGGTTCACCTGTTTTACACCCTGCAATTATCAAATGAGTTAGGCCTTCTTCGGAACCCAACATTGATTGGGCCCGACATATTTGAAAAATTGTCCTTTATCAGGTTTAACAACAGAACCCAACTTGACAAACTCATCTACTACTTTGACTGAACACTTCTCCTTGTAAACAACCTTAACATTTTTGTATGCTGGCCTAGGAGAGAATGTCTCCTTCTGTGAAACAGGAGGACTGACAGTCTTTGATCTAGCATGCCTGTGATTTATATGCTGTCTAGGTGTAGTATTGACATTCATAGCATGCATGCTTTTAAAATATGCAGACATAACATTGAAAGCACATAACATACAGTTATCTATACCACAGGGTTTATGGCATGCATCAATAGTAGGCATTTTATTCACAATAGCAGGAGTCTTAACAGTTTCTACCTTAACTTTATTAACATTTTTAAAGTTCTCAGTAGCATGGAATCTGTCGTTACTATTCATACTATTAACAAACTTATTAGGTCTGTTATGATTTTTCTTAAGCTCTTTAGCACCTAAACCAGGAGTGGATGAACTAGCAGTGTTCACATTTTCTATTGGTCTTTTAGGTACATATTTAGCTTTCTGGACATTTATTCTTTTTATGTCCCTAACCGGTTTTTCCTGTTCTTTCTCTTCCTCTTTAAGGTCTTCAAGTTTAAGTTCATAATCCATTATTACACAACTATCAAGAACTGGTTCTGCAATAGGAGTTATGAACAGAGGTTTCTTAGTGTCCTTAATAATATGAGGAATACCCCTTTCTTCAGCACTCTTTTTAAAAGGGGTTATGTTGCTTGGCTTCCCTACAGATTTATTATATTCAAAACCTATCCCAACTTTCCGTTTAATCTCTGGTTGGTCAATTAGGTCTTTCATAACAAATGAAGCAGTTCTATAGGCTTGACACCTGACCTTCTCTTGTTCAATCTTATTCTTTAAAAAAGCTTCAATTTCAACATAGCAGTTGACTCTATTAACTTAAAATGCAACATCTTCAGTTAATTTCTCATTTATAAGTTTCAGCTTTTTCAATTCAGAATTCTCATCTGATAAAACTTGGTTTTTGAGAATTAAGACTTTTATTCGATCTCTAGCATTAGTTAAATCCTCACCTAGCAATTTAAACATTTTAGGACAGCTAGGGTTTACCTCAATTCCTTGTCGAGGTGGGGATTGTGATCCTTCAGAAGAAGATGCCATTAGAGCAAGATTTCCCATATCTTCTTCTTCATCGTTGTCAGAATCATCCCAGCTTTTTCCTGCTTCTAAGTATGATCTTCCCTTATGCTTCTTCAATAGAGCTTCATATTTCTGGTTTAACTCGTCATATGAATCCTTCTTTCTTTCCTGCTTGGGCTTTCTACAATCTGTAGCAAAGTGTCCCATTTCATTGCAGTTGAAGCAACGGATCTTGCTTCTGTCTACCATCCCTGTCTTATATCCACCTCTTGTAGTTAGTGAGCTAGAAGAACCACCTCTCTGAAATCTGTTAGTCATAGGCTTGAATTTAAAACTAGGATTTCTCCTGAATCTTGTATTTCCAAATTTTCTAGCAATCAGTGCCAGAGATTCATCCTCAAGTTGATCAAGTTCTTCCATTGAGTAGAATTCACTTTCAGATGAATCCATTTGAGTTGCACCAACTTCTGCAACAATACCATGATCAATGACTTTGACTGAAGAAGATTCAGTCATAGATTCTTTGTATTCTGGTACTTCTGCTACAAGAGCTGTAGACTTGCTGACCACCTTGCATGTACCATATATTTCTTTCTGTTGAATCTGCTCTAGCTCATAGGTCTTTAGAACGCCATAAAGTCTTTCCAATGAAATTTCATTCATGTCCCTTGACTCCCTGATGGCCGTAATCCTATGCTCTAAGTGAATTGGCATTGTCAGCAAAAACTTCCTATTTATCTCCTTCTTCGTATAGTGTTTGCCATTGAGATTTAGATCATTTATCAGTTTATTGTATCTCTCAAAAACATCAGAGATACCTTCTCCAGGATTTGATCTAAAATGCTCATATTGAGACGTTAAGATTTCCAATCTATTCTCCCTCACTTCTTCTGTTCCTTCATTCAGTATCTCTATCGTTTCCCAGATGTGTTTAGCATTTTTGCAATTAACAAAATGATTGTACATTCCGGGATCAAGAGATTCTACCAAAATTAACTGCAGGCTGGTGTCCAAAGAATCCGGTTCCTTTTCAGTATCAGTGTACTCAGAAATTTCTTTATCAAATTGTCTGTGCGGAATAAGTACACCATCTATCATATGCTCAGGAATGATTGTTATTGGAGCAACGACACCGGTCTTCAAAATATCTTTGTACTTAGGGTTTGCAGTTCGAAGAAATAGTGTCATCTTCCTCTTCCAAAGATTATAATTATCTTTATCAAATGGAGGAATTTTAATGCTACTCACTCTTTGAGTACTCATTTTAAAATAATAGAAGACTAAAAAGATTTGAGATTTTTAGGAATTAAAGAGATTTCGAATTTTTAAGAAATTAAAAATTTTGAAATTTTTAATAAATAAAAATATTAGGATCTTGATTTTTATGTCAATCAGATGGCTCTGATACCAATTGTTAGGTCCAAATGATTATAGAAGGGGGGGTTGAATACAATCTCTATTAAATATTAATATCTGTTTCGGACAATTTTTTATTAGACAATTTAATTATTATCACGAAATAATAATCAAAGGAACACAGTTCAAGTAAAATACTTGTATTAAACTTGATGGGTGTTACAAGATCAGTTCGAATAAACACTAATAGCTCTTTAGAATTTCTACAGAATATTTAACATGAATGCTCTGTATTTTTTTCTTTTAGATCGAATATAATGTTAATAGAAGTTGTTGAATGTGAACTACTGATCTCATATATATAGAGAAACACTTAAAAGTCTCTCTGGTGCATTCGGGAAGACTTCTTGACTCTTGGAAGACTATCTGTGCTCAGGGAGACTTTTCAGGGAGACTATCATAGCTCGCAGAGACTTCTTGATTTAAATGAAAAATCATTTAAATTGATGGGGAAGACTTTGATAGCTCGGGCAGACTATTATAGCTCGGGGAGACTTTTCAAATAAGATTCGGGGAGACTTTTGAAAAGTCTCCGGGAGACTTTTCAAAAGTCTTCCCGAGAAATCAATTGCCGACCTGAATGATAAATGAGATGTATATCATTTATTTTCAAGTGATTCATTTGATTTGAAACTTCTGACTTCTTTCTCCCTTTTTGATTTCATTTGAATTAAATTCTATTTGTTTTATTATATATCTTATTCATTAAATTAATTCTGTGTGAATTAATCTAAGTAAATAGGATACATAATAAATTAACTTTTTGATAATAGAATTAAATTAAAGTCTTCTTCATTCTAAAATAATTCTAAATTAATTAATTTCTTAATCAATTTAAGAAATAAATTAATTCTGATTGAATTAATTTACCAATTAAATTAACTAAATAATTTAATTAATTAATAGAGAATTAAATTAAAGTCTTGACTCCACAACTCTTGATGATATAATTCCAAGTCTTCTGTCTTCACACCAATGTTTGTAGCTGACCATTTCTTCTGTAATAAAGAATCTTCTCTGTATTTTGCCAACACTCCGTGTACTGTCTGGTTCACGAGTGATTCACAACAAATAGAATTCTTCACTTGACTTTTATAATGGTTCACTTCTGTTCCTTCTGATTTGATTATTTCTGATGTCACACAAAAATGAAATCTTCTGACACTGTAGCTTCTTCAAACTTATTTACTCCACTAAGGCATGATCAATTAAATTGAGCTTCTTTCAATATAGTACAGCTTCAAGTCTGTAGATTGACTTTGATCTTCTTTTTCTTGTCAAATAATACCTGCTGAAGATTCCTGTGACAGATAATATATTTACTTACAAATTATCTATGTTTGAGTTGAGTTGTCATCTCGCTAAACAAATAGGCTTCTAAACATATGCCTTTCAATCTTGGCTCACTAGAAAGAATCATGGGATATTCTTTCCAAATTAGTAGTAAGGGCTATTAATTTGATAAAAATAGTGGGAGATATATTATGAATATATCATAATCATTTGAACATAATAAATAACTCAGACAATCTAATGTTTATTTTGTGCTTTTAACATTGTAGATACCAAGTAATGACAAACAACACAAACACATTATCTGTACGATCAGTCCTTGAGAAGGATAAGCTAACAGAAGATCTGAAGAAGAAGAGGGCTAAGCAAGCCTCTACTTCAGATATATATGTTATAGAAGTCAATCTGTCTATTTCTACATCTTGGGTATTGGATACTGGATGTGCTGCTCACATTTGTATAAATGTGCAAGAAATGCATAGAAGTAGGACATTGGCTAAAGGAGAAATGGACCTACGAGTTGGTAATGGAGCAAGAGTTATTGCTTTAGCTGTAGGAACCTATTATTTATCTTTGCCCTCTGGGCTAGTTTTAGAACTGGAGAATTGTTATTACGTGTCTGCGATTCGCAGAAACATTATTTCTGTTTCTTGTTTGGACAAGAAAGGTTTTTCGTTTACTATAAAGAACAACAGTTGCTCTTTTGCTTTGAATGATTTAACCTATAGTGTTGCGCGTTTGTTTAATGGTTTATATGTTCTTGACTTAGATAATCCTGTCTATAATATAGAAAACAAACGACTTAAAGTTAATGACTCAAATCAAACATACCTCTAGCATTGTCGTCTAGGCCATATAAATGAGAAACGCATATCCAAGTTACATAAGGATGGATACTTGGATAAGTTTGATTTTGAATCATACCAAGAATGCGAATCTTGTTTGCTTGGTAAGATGACTAAAACCCCTTTCACTGGTAAGGGTCAAAGGGCCACTGAACGTCTGGAGCTAATACATAGTAATGTATGTGGCCCAATGAGTGTGATGGCTAAAGGAGGCTACTACTACTTCATAACATTTACTGATGATTTCAGTAGATATGGATATGTATATCTTATGAAGAATAAATCCGATTCTTTTGAAAAGTTCAAAGAATGCAAGGCTGAAGTAGAGAAGCAAATTGGCGGAGGTGCAAGTATTAAAATCTTACGATCTGATCGTGAAGGAGAATACTTGAGCACAGAGTTTAAAGATTATTTAAAGGAGTGTGGTATTGTATCACAACTCACTCCACCAGGTACACCTCAATGGAATGGAGTTTCAGAGAGGAGAAATCACACCTTGTTGGACATGGTGCGATCGATGATGAGTCATGTAGATCTTCCAATTAGTTTCTGGGGTTACGCTCTAGAAACAGCAGTTTTCACACTTAACCGTGTTCCTACTAAGAAGGTTCAAAAGACTCCATATGAGATATGGGACGATAAACGGTCAAGCATGAGCTTTATGAAAGTTTGGGGATGCAAGGCGTTTGTGAAACGTCAAGCATCTGACAAGCTTGGACCTAAATCTGAAGAGTGCAATTTTGTGGGATACCCTAAAGAAACAAAGGCGTATTACTTTTATAGTCCTTCTGAGCAGAAAGTGTTTATTGCTCGAGACGCTGTCTTCATGGAAAGAGATTTTGTTTCCAAAAGAAACAGTGGGAGAACTATAGACCTCGATGAAGATCGAGAACCACAAAATAGCACTGACCCTGAAGTGGAACAAGAGCAAGATAATGATAATGCTCAACAAACGCAGGTTGTTCATAGAACTGGTAGAATTTGCCATGAGCCAGAGAGATATGGATTTCTTTTGACTCAATGTGGTGATTTGATGCTCATAGATGAAGATGAGCCTCTCACATACCAAGATGCTACGAGCAGTCCAGAATCTAAGAGATGGCTAGAAGCCATGAAATCCGAGATGGAATCCATGTACGAAAACCAAGTATGGACTTTGGTTGATCCACCTGAAGGGGTAAAACCCATAGGGTGCAAATGGGTTTTCAAGAAGAAAACTGACATGAATGGAAATGTTCAGACCTATAAAGCAAGGCTGGTTGTGAAAGGTTTCAAACAAATTCATGGTATTGACTATGATGAAACTTTCTCACCAGTGGCTATGGTCAAGTCCATAAGGATTTTGCTTGCTATTGCAGCATTCCATGATTATGAAATCTGACACATGGATGTCAAAATAGCCTTCCTTAATGGAAGCCTTGAAGAAGATGTGGATGTGTACATGACACAACCTGAAGGTTTTGTCAGTCCAGGGAATGTTAGCAAGATATGTAAATTACGTCGATCCATTTATGGATTAAAGCAAGCCTCTAGGAGATGGAATATCCATTTTGATGAAACTGTAAAAGAGTATGGATTTGTTCAAAACGAAGATGAAACTTGTGTTTACAAGAAGGTTAGTGGGAGTCATGTGGCATTTATAGTACTATATGTTGATGACATACTACTAATGGGGAATGACATACCTTCTCTCAAGGATGTTAAGATTTGGTTAGGAAGAAACTTCTCTATGAAAGACTTAGGAGATGCATCCTACATTCTAGGAATGAGGATCTATAGGGATAGATCTAGAAGGATGATCGGTCTAAGTCAGAGTACATACATCGATAAGGTTTTGCACCGTTTTGGTATGCAAAATGCAAAAAGGGGATATGTCCCTGTGTCTCAAGGGATAACGATCTCTAAAGAGCAGTGTCCGAAATCATTGGATGAGAAGGACCGCATGAGTAAGGTTCCATATGCCTCAGCAATTGGATCTATCATGTATGCAATGGTATGTACTCGCCCAGATGTTTTGTATGCTTTAAGCATTACAAGCAGATACCAATCTAATCCAGGTGAAGGTCACTGGACGGCTGTCAAGAATATTCTAAAGTACTTGAAAAGAACTAAAGATTCATTCTTGGTGTATGGAGGAGAGGAGAAACTGGTTGTAAAAGGTTACACCGATGCAAGTTTCCAAACAGACAAGGATGATAATGTATCATAGTCTGGCTTTGTGTTTTGTCTAAACGGAGATGCTGTAAGTTGGAAGAGTTCAAAATAAGAAACAGTAGTTGATTCTACAATGGAGGCTGAGTAAATTGCAGCTTGTGAAGCGGCAAAGGAAGCTGTTTGGATTCGAAAGTTCATTACTGATTTGAGAGTGGTTCCATCAATCGCAGATCCCATTGATCTATACTGCGATAATAATGGAGCCATTACACAGGCTAAAGAACCTAGATCTCACTCCCGAACCAAACATATACTCAGGAGATATCACCTCATTCGAGAGATTAATTAAAGGGGTGACATACACATATGTAAAGTGCACACAAATGATAACATTGCAGACCCACTGACCAAAGGCTTATCGCAGACGAAGCATGACGGTCACACTAGTTCCATGGGTATTAGATACATGGGTGATTGGCTCTAGTGCAAGTGGGAGATTGTTAGTGTAGGTGCCCTAGAGGCAATACAATGTTTCTTTTAATAAACTTTTATGTCATTTGATTATTCAATAAACGTATTTATTATGACGTTAAATTACTGCGATATATTTGTTAGCATAATAAATGTCCTTAGAATCATGATACACATTATATAGTTTGAGTACATGACTTGAACTTGAGATTATATAATATATCATATTCTTAAAGGTCCCTAGTCGAGTATTATTATTATAGGACAATAATAATATATAAATAGACTAGTATGTTGTTTGACAGATAACCACATCTCATTGGTTATAAGTATGGGGATATTAAAGTCAATACATAGGTACATGTAGGACTACATGGTACTGGACAGACCCACAGTGAGATTCTTCATGTTTAATAATGTCATAAGAAAGACTCACAGTGATAATGGTGTAATGATCCTCTAACTTGAGATCATTATATTTCTATACGAGGATAATATACTTTGACTACATTAAAAGTTACATTTGACCGGGTAATGATAAAAGTGGACATCGGGTATATCATGAGTCGTATGAGAAATATGAATGATAGATAAATGATTTAACCCTCCTATAATTAGGAGAGATATTATTGGCCTCTTGATTGAGTGAGACAATAAAATGCATGGTCGTGCTCAAATAATGATTTGTTTCATAGTCTACTCATGGATCAAGTAAACCCAGATTAAATGTTGAAGAGGATGACACAATACATGCCTCGAGTTCGATCTATAATATAAGGTTAAAGAGATTATATTACATGGAAACATTAATCATGAAAGGTTTTATCGAATCACGATTTATTATTATTACTTGGGTAGCAATGATGTATTACTAGATGCCGCTCATTGTTTATAATTTTATTATTAGAAAATAAAATTATTGCCAACGTAATAATAACCTAAAGGGTCACACACAAAGAACGTTTAAACGAAGTGTTATTTAAATTATGAATTTAAATACTGTTATTATTATTATTCGAATTTATTTATTTAATTAATTAAGTGAGACTTGATTAATTATATACATATTAGAATTCGAATTTAATAATTATTATTATTAGAATTTATTTATTTAATTAATTAAGTGAGACTTGATTAATTATATACATATTAGAATTCGAATTTAATAATTATTATTATTCAAATTTATTTATTTAATTAATTAAGTGAGACTTGATTAATTATATACATATTAGAATTCGAATTTAATAATAATATAAATCCGAAATCTGAATGGGCTTTAAAAGGTCCAATCAGATTAGGGTTTTGGCCCAAGTCTTTCTCTCCCCTATATATACATAAGGATGTATAGTTTAGGGTTAAGTTTTATAATTTCGGTTTTAAGAAAAACCCTAGCAGCTCTACGTTTTGAGAGGCTAGAGAAAGAGAGAAACAAAGAGGCAGAAATAGGCTAGTACCTAACTCCGGTGATCGTTAGACGATACGACGTTCGTGTGGATACCATTAGAGAGCAGTTCTTCAAGAAGGGGCTGCTGTGATTCATCGCTTCTAGACCTCTATAATCATCCATAGGAAAGCTTTAATAAGGTACACACCTTATTCTCCATAATCATCCAACGTTATACATGGATCCAGCGATGGGATTTCGATTTTTATTATTTTTTACGTTAATTCCGCTGCGTTTACATGCCCGAAACCCTTTAAAAAGTGCATTCCTGAATGGAGAGCTTGAGGAAGAAGTGTATGTGGAACAACCCCCAGGGTTTGAAGATCCAGAATTTGCAGATTTTGTATACTTCCTCTTCAAGGCACTCTATGGCCTAAAGCAAGCACCTCGGACTTGGTATGACACTCTATCTGTATTCTTACTTGAAAATGGTTTCACTAGAGGTGTCGTAGATAAGACTCTGTTTCATAAAATGCACAAAAATGATATGATATTAGTGCAAGTATATGTAGATGACATTATATTTGGTTCTACTAACGAACAGTTGTGTAGTAGATTTGCTAAGTTAATGCAGAGTAAGTATGAAATGAGCATGATGGGAGAGCTGAATTATTTCCTTGGACTCCAAGTAAGTCAAAGGAAAGATGGAATCTTCATTTGCCAGACCAAGTACATCAAAGATCTGTTGAAGAAGTATGGTCTTGAAGATGCATCAACAGCCAAAACCCTAATGGCAAATGCCACTAAGCTTGGTAAAGATGAGCCTGGTAAAAGGGTAGACATCACAAGCTACAGAGGTATGATCGGCTCATTACTGTACTTAACTGCAAGTAGGCCAAATATTATGTTCGCTACATGCTTGTGTGCTAGGTTTCAATCAGATCCTAAAGAATCACATCTTATAGCTGTTAAACGGATTTTTAAGTATCTTAAGGGAAGTCTGAATCTTGGAATTTGGTACCCTAAAGATACAGGTTTTGACCTTATTGGCTATACAGATTCTGATTATGCAGGGTGTAGGATTGATAAAAAAAGTACATCAGGGAGTTGTCAATTCCTTGGTAGAAGATTGGTGTCCTGGTACAGCAAGAAGCAGCACTCAGTTGCAATGTCGACAGCTGAAGCTGAATATGTTGCTGCTGGAAGCTGCTGTGCTCAGATCTTATAGATAAGGAACCAACTTCAAGACTATGGACTGTTGCTGAACAAAATTCCAATATACTGTGACAACACCAGTGCCATAGCTATCACAAACAATCCTGTTCAACATTCAAGGACCAAGAACATTGATATCAGGTATCATTTTATTAGAGAGCATGTCATGAGTGGTACTGTAGAGTTACACTTTGTACCTACAGAACAGCAAGTTGCAGACTTTTTCACTAAACCACTGGATGAAGTTACCTTCACTAGACTGGTTTGTGAACTTGGGATGTTAAATGTCTAGATCTTATCTGCAATTTGATGTAAATAAGTTCACAAATATTTAATCTTCAATATTAAAAGAATTTGTGAATTTATTTGATCATCCAGTATTTAATCTTCTAGCATCTTAATTAACAATTAATTAATTGCCTAGAGTATATCTTGTTATATTAATTTGGTAATTAATTAAGTGTGAATTAAAATTATTTGAATACTTATATCTATTTTAATAGATTTTAAGTATTTATTTAATTATATTTTCGTTAATTTATTTAAATTATGAAATAGCAATTAAAGGTAATATTTGCTTCATAATTTAAATTTATTAATAAAAATAAGAAGCATAATTATTTAATTATTCTATTTGATTAATATCAGCCAATGATATTTTAATTAAATAATTTATTATAATAATTGTGATATTATCAATTTGATAATATTTTATTTAGAATTTTATTCTAAGTAAGATTTTATTTGGTTATTTATTTAAATGTTACCAATTGATAATAGAGTATATTTTGTTCAAGTACAAAATATACAGGGTAGATAAAATTCGACACACAAGCTTTTAACTAAGAAATTTTCTGTGTCGAATCTTGTCTACAGGGTAAGAAAATCGACACCTATTCTTACTTAGAATTATTTTGTTATGTGTCGATTTCTACTCTACTGTGTGTGTGTTACAAAAATTCGACACATAGGTTTTCTACTTAGAAATCTATGGGTCTGTCGAATTTTGTATACAGCGTAAATAAACTCGACACTGAGTTGTACTTAGATTATTTTGTGCAGTGTCGAGTTTTAAACATAGAGTGCTAAAAATTCGACACACAGGCGTTTTACTTAGAATATTTTTTCTAGGTGTCGAGTTTTCAAGGGAATTCTATGTGTCGAATTCTTGTATACTGTATTGATTTATTTTAACTTAGAATTTTGACTATGTATTCCTGAGTGTCGATTTCTAGTGCACTGTATAGAATTTTTTTTTAAACTAGAAATTTGGCTTAGTATTTCTATGTGTCGATTTTGTTTTAACATAGAGGACAGTAGTGTAATTTTATTTATGTGTGTCGATTTCTTTGAAATGCATATCACTTGTCTTATTTTTTATCATTCAACAGTCGATACACACAACATACACACACCATTGTTACTCTTCGACAAAAACTCGACAACCACCATTTTTTTCATATTTTACTCACTCATTTTAAAAACAAAGACCAGTTCTGTGGCTAGTTTTCAAAGATCTATAACATATTCAAAAATCAAATCATTTGGTGTAGTTTCTTTGAAAGACCCATTTCTAGTTTTATACATTCGAATTTTCACAGATCCAGTTATTTTTAAGTGATTAAAAATTGATTAAAAATTATAATTGTGTAGCAAATCACTTCTAGTTCTTAATACAATTATTCCATAATTTTTAGAAGAGATTTGAATTTGAGTTAATTTTACTCGAATTAATTTATTAAAATTGGTGTTGCAAAATATTTGTATTAATTAAATAATAAATTATCTGCTCATTTTTAATTAATTAAAAATGGTTGGAAAATTTGTTATACTTAAAACAAATAGTGTACTCACAATAGAGCCTGAATCTGTTGCTGAACCATACAACAATTGGGTTAGGTTCTTACGTGAACATTCCAATGTACGACATGCTTTAACTGCAAGCCCGGAATTAAATCTTGATGCACTACTTCTATGTTATTATTCAGCTGTTGATACATCAGATGAAGACAATTTGGCTTTCACCTTTTCCCTAGAATCTAGAGATGTCAGGGTAACGGATCAAGACTTAAATAAAATTTTGCAGTTTAACACTGAAAACTTTGATCCTTTACCTGATGACGCTGAACGTACTAATTTCTTCAATTCCATCACACATGAGGGACCACTCAATTTACCTGAAATTTATAAACATAATCTTCCTCGTGAATGGAACTTTTTCTTTCACATAGTGAACCATGTTTTTGCAAAGAAAAAGAGTGGATGGAGTGGTATTCCCAAATTGACTCAATCTATTGGGTATGCCATCTCTAACAATCTTAATATTAATTATGGTAAGCTACTGATGAAAAGCATTCTTCAGGCAATGGGATCTAGTGCAAAAAGGGACATCAACAGAATCAATGTTGAATGTTTTTATCCTAGATTTCTACAGTTAGTGCTTAATGACCTACTATCGAATGACGAAATGCTTGCTTTCTCTGCAAGTCAGTATGAACAATGTTCTACAATTTGTGGTAGTGTCGTTGCACTAATAGTAAACAGGGGTGATTACCCAAATGGGAACGTAGCTCGACTAACATAATATATGGAAAGTGTTATGCTCCCTGCAACAGGTGAACAGCAAGAAGAAGTTCCTGAAAATGAAGATTCCATGGATGAGGACTCTGAAGCTGAACCTGAGCCTGAAAATGAAGAAGAAGCAGAAGAAGAAGAAGAGGTTTAAGGAGAAAATGAGCCAGTTGCAAGTAATACAGAAAGGGCTGATGAAGCAGGGACTGAGAATGATGCAGAATCTTATCACCCTGGTACACCAAGAGTAAGTCCTAGTACAGGTAGTCTTCCTGAATTTGATCTCTCACTAGTCCTTAGTGAAGATTATCTTGCTATGTTGGACATCTCACAGCCAACTCTGAACACACACACACCAATGTCACCAGTGGCAATAGAACATGATAATGAGCCTGAAAACCAACAGGTTCTAACCCCTGTCATAGAACAACAAACACCTATCCCAACTCCTTCAGTCATTATTGTTGAAACCCTAAGTGAGGATGAGGGAGTTAGTGCCTGTAGTGCACCACATAAGGTGGATGTTGAAACCACTGAAGCAGCTCTGCCTCCTAGCAAAAGAAGGAGAATATGTTATGAACCAGAGGCATCTGCTAGCCAAAACCCCAATTCTCCTGAGCCTTCAAATGTACAAAGGATGGAGCAATTAAATGCACAAATCCGTTTCTCTTTGTTTGGAAATGAAAGTGAATTGACGGATAAACAAGCTACTTCAGTAGCAGAGCCTTCACAGGTAGATCCTGTGTTGGACAGGCCTTCACAGGCTTCGAGAGGCATCACGAACTCTTATTTGCCACGCATTACATTGTTCGAGGTGGTGACCCCCCTGGATAGAACATCTCCAGCTCCGTTATCGGAGGTCTCCCTTCCACTTCTGGAATAGGTGAGAGGCAACTCCTCCTTAGAGGGAGCGAGGGTTCCATTCAAGGAACAACTACACAAGTAGCGGAGCCTACTCAGGTTGAGCCTGAGCAGGACATGCCTTCACATGCTTTAGCTAGCACCACAGATACTCAACTGCCAATCACTACAGTATCTAAGGTGGTGACCACACTGGAACCAACACTTCCAGTTCCTGAAACAGGAGGTCTCCTTGCCATTTATAGTCAAGAGGAGAGGCAACCCTTCCATAGAAGGAAGAGGGGTTCCCAGAATACAATTTCTAGGGACAACCCATCTCTCAGAGATGAGGCTCCACTTGGCGATGAAGTAATTACTGAGCCTTGTGATGAGATAGTGCTTAGGCATGAAAGAGTTCCAAATCCTTCTAAAGGTAATTCTCCACTTAGTAATGATTCTTCGGAAGAACCAGGTGCGTGGAATTCCCCAGATACTGAACCAACTTAGCACAATACAGCTAAACTTCAAAGAATTATCAATCTCGAAGCACAATTTGGACTATTCCAACATTCAATGTCCAAGATTGTGAAAGGTCAAGAAAAGCTACAGCGGGACAACAAAGAAATCAAAGATTTACTCAAACAGCTGTTAGCACAAAGATCAACTTCCTTACCTCTTCAATCAACCCCAGCTCCGGAGGATAACACAACTAAGGGGGGGAAAGAAGGTCAAGAAAAAGATGTTACTTCTGACAAAGGAAAGGGAAAGGAAATAGATGATGGTTCTTCTGAACGAAGTACAGAAAAAGATAGTGCACAGGCTGAGGGGGAGGAGTTAGAAGAAGGAGAAATTCCAAATGATGACCCGTTCAGTGAGATGGATTTATATGTGAATGAAACTGCATATCCAAGAACATTCTCTGACTATATTGAAAAGCACAAGATCAAGAAAGTTAAGGAGAATGATTACAAGACATATGAAGACATGAATTCTATTGATGAGCAAATCAGGCAATCAAACTGGGCAACTTATCAGAAAAAGAAGAAGAAGCTCTATTCTTCTAAGTCAGGAAGAAAATGGGAAATATCTAGAGCTAACTTAAGAAGGCCCGACAATGGTGCCTTGATCAATAATGATGAAGAAGTTCATGAGCTATTTCAAGTCTTTAAAAGAAGGAACAGAAGTCTGAGCAACTACTACTTTGAACTGAAAGGTGAAATATCCTATCTGATAGTTTCTATGGCACCGAAATCAGAAGTGTAAGGCATAATGTAACATACAATGTAATCGAGGATCTGTAACTCAACTAAAAGTAAAGGACTGGTAAATAATGTTATTAATGTAATCACAGGAATCTACAATGAAGATCAGACAGCTACATGTTTCAGGGTATTTGATGGAATATTGAAGATCATTGTCAGAAGTTCATTAATATGTTCAAGCGTCAGTGAGAGAATAAGTCACTCAGTGTTTCAGCAGGTATCAAGATTCAAGTAGTCAGTGCCAGAAGATTTCAGTGAAAACAAGAAGCAATAAATGAATACAACATTCATGTCAATTGATTTGATTGAGGATATGAAGATCAATACAGTGTTAGTCACTTGTGAACCAGACCAGTGCACTAAGTGTCAGCACAAAGAATTTGATTAACATGTTCATTGTAAAAGAAGAATTGACAGAAGCCAAGTAAAGCAAGGTTTATTTTCTAAGTCATTGTACAAGGTGTAAGAAATCGACACCTAGTTAAACAAGGTGAAGAAATCAACACCAAGGCATACAAGGTGTAAGAAATCGATACCTAGATTATCAAGGTGTAAGAAATCGACACCTAGAATATCAAGGAGAAGAAAATCGACACCAAGGAAATACATGGTGAAGAAATTCGATAGGTAGCCTAGCAATGATCAAAAGAAGTTAAGTACCATTTCTATGTATCAAGAAATCGACACATAGGAATGAGGTACTTAGAAATCGACACCTAGCCATAAGAAGAAAGAAAATCGACACCTAGAGTTTATATGGATTCAATATTCGACACCTAGGTTGTTGAATGACTAAGGCATACATGGTTAAGTGAAATCGACACCTAGCTCTACAGGGAGAAGAAATTCGACACCCAACTGTTACATGTCTAAGGAAATTCGACACATAGATTATTTTCTAAGTACAAGCTCATAGAGAAGAAATTCGACACATAGAAAATATCTATGAATTTCTCCAAGTCAAATCAAGTCAACAACAGGGGAAAAGAATTCAACACACTCAGTTGTATTCCACTTTATTGTAAAGTCTACATATAAACAAAATGTATTTTCATTTTGAATGTAATCCTATCACAACACACAAAAATAGATACAGCTGAGAGAGACACAGAGAGAATATCAAAAGCCATTAAAGCTTGTATTTATTGTTGTTGTAAGATTCATCAGAAGCTCATACACCTGTGTGAGAGTGTAGCACCTTGGGTATATATAATACAAAGTATATTCCCAAAGATTGTCTTGTTGTTGTTTGTTTCTTTACTGTCATATTTATTACTCAACAAGAATAAATTAGTGAGCTCGAACTAATTTGGAAAAACTACCACATCATATTCAACCCCCCCTTCTATGATGATTGTGGACCTAACAATTGGTATCAGAGCTTGTTGATTGAAGTTACAAATCAGATCCAAAAATAGTTTTTCTAAAAAGTGCATTTTTAGATCTAGAAAAATTTATCTTGAATTTTCTTTTATCTTTAAGAAAATTTAATTTCAAATTTTTTAAAGATTTTTAATTCACTAATTTTTAAAAAGCTATCAATCATCAAGAATTCGAATTAAAATTAAAATTTTCAATATTTAATTTTTATTCGAATTGATTTTAATTTTTGAGAAATTAATTATTTCTTAAGATTTAAAATTCTTAACAACCATGAGTACCCAAAAGCTTAGCAGTATTAAAATTCCCACCTTCGACAAAAATGAATACATTTTGTGGAAAAAGAAGATGACCATTTTCATCAAGACTTGTAATTCTCAATATTTAGGAATTCTGGAAAATGGACCCTATGTGCCTCAAAAGCTTACACCGGAAACAGTTTCAGAAGATGGCGAACGGATTCCTCAAGGGTTTACCCCAAAGGAACCTTCAGAGTTTACTGACACTGATAAGGAGAGAGTTGCATGGGACAATCATCTACAATGCATCTTAATGGATTCTTTGGACACAACAATGCTAAATCAGGTGATAAATTGTACCAGTGCCAAACAGATGTGGGACACAATTGATCTGTTAATGGAGGGTACAACTGAAGTGAAGGAAAACAGGCTAGACATTCTTACCTCCCAATATGAAGCGTTCAAGTCACTACAAGGAGAAAGTATCACTCAAGTTTTCGAGAGATACAACAAATTATTAAATGACTTGTCACTGCATGGGAAGACCTACTCACGTAGGGAGATCAACAGGAAGTTTATGTTGACACTGCCAGCACACCTGGAGCACAAAATCTCTGCCATTAGAGAGAGAAATGATATAAATGATATGTCAATTGAAATGCTATATGGAAAGCTCAAGACTCATGAGATGGAGCAAGAGCAGAGACAAATCATTTACGGCTCAGGTACAGTGGACAGTAAGAATACAACACTGTGGAAGACGACAACTCTTGTAGCCAGTGATATTGTTGTCAAGGAGACCAACAAAGAAGCACCTGCAGTTGAAAAAGAAGAAATTATAGAAGCTGAATTATTAGAATCTAATCAACCGGGTGATGAAGACGACTTCTATTCCATGGAAGAACTTGAACAACTGGAAAATAAGACAATGGCCTACATGGCGGGAAAGTTCAAGAACCTAAGGTTTAGGAGGAACCCAAAGTATAAATTTAAGAGTAATTCAAGCTACAGTGGTTCCAGGGACAAAACCTACAACAGAGGTAATTCGTCTTCAGGGTCTTACAGTAAAGGAGGCTATAAGACAGGGATGGTAGACAGAAGTAAGTTTAAATGCTACAATTGTGGAGAACCCGGTCATTTTGCAACAGAATGCCGGAAGCCGAAGCAAGGGAAAGAGAGGAAGGAGTCATATGATGAACTTAAGCAGAAATATGATGCACTTGTGAAGAAGTATCAAGGAAGAGCTTATATAGCTGAAGGAAAGAGCTGGGATGATTCAGACAACGATGAAGAAGAGACTTATGGAAATCTTGCATTAATGGCAGACTCTTCTGAGGCAACACCTCAATCATCGAAGGTATCATTTCTTTCCTCCGTTGACATGTCTAATTCTGAATATAAGAAAACTGTGGAAGATATGAGTATAGAAATGTTTAACATACATACAAGCATGCTAGCATCTGAAGAAGAGAATGCTAAACTAGTTCTTAAAAATAAATTGCTAGAAGCTAAGAATGAAGAACTAGAGCTTGCATGTGTTAATTTAGAAGATCTGAAACAGAAAATAGAATAGCTTCAGAATAGAGATAAGTGCAACCAGGAAGTAGAAGCAGCTCTTAGAAATAAAATTTCTGATCTAGAGTTAAAACTTCAAGCTTATAAGAAATCTGCGAATCTTGTAAAGGAGGCTATAGACAAACAAGTCATAGGTCAGAAAACTGGAATAGGATTTGACTATGATAAAAAGGCTGGAAAAATGCATGTAGAATCTATTGCTGAGGAAAGTCCTGTGAAGAAAGACATTCCACATGTATTAAAAAATGTAGCTAAACCCCTATATAAGAAGTTCGTCATTGATCCCTTAAATGAAGAAGAGCTCTTAATAAAAGAAGAACTCCTTGCTGATGAGAAAAAGGAAAAGATTGTAGATAAGAAGAACATGCCTAAGAAATCTGTTAGGATTGAAGAACCTAAGAAGCAGGTTAAAATTGAAATAGGCAATAAAACTGAAAACAAAAAGGCGAACAGAAATGGTAAGGTAGGTGTTAACAAGAAAAATGCTAATGCTTATTCTTCTAGTGCTACTAGGAAAGTTTGTAACAACTGCAATTCTACTGGTCATCTTACGCATGCATGTAATAAGATAAAAGTAGTAAAAACAGAAATTCCTAGTATGCCTGCTATGTCTGCCATGCCTGCCATGTCTATTCCTCATCAACCATGCAGTAAAGTAGGTTGCATGCCATGTGCTTTCAATATCATGTCTGCATACATAAACTTAATGAATTCTTCATCAAGTACTTGCATGAATACAGATGTGAACATGACTAGAAAGCATGTTAGGGCAAAGACTGCCAGTCCTCCTAAAGTTAGGAAGGAAACCCCTGTCCCTAAGCCTAAAGACACCCCTGTTAATGCTAAACCAAAGGGCAAGGGTGCAGTCGATGAGAAGGATAAGGACCAGAAAAACCTGTAGCTAAAACTGTTTACTTATCTAAGCCTCTTGGACCCAATCAAGTTTGGGTGCCAAAGAAAAAGTAATCAATCTGTGGTTGCAGGGCACAGCAAAGAACAAGCGTGTCATGTGGATTCTTGACAGCGGCTGTTCAAGGCATATGACTGGTGATAAAGCCCTGTTAACAGATGTGATTGAGAAAGCTGGCCCGATAGTGACCTTTGGAGATAACAGCAAAGGATTCACAACGGGATATGGCAATCTGGAGATCGGAAATGTTATCATTGAAAACATCTCTCTCCTGGATGGATTAAAGCACAATCTTCTAAGTATCAGTCAGTTCACTGACAAGGGTTTCAAAGTAACATTTGAGAAAGAAAGATGTGCTATCCAAAACAGGAAAGATGCGAAGCTTGCTCTTCAGGGAGTGAGAAAGGGGAATCTCTTCGTAGCTGATTTATTCTCTGCAAGCAAAGGCGAAGCTCAATGTTTTTACAGCAAAGCTTCAACAGAGGACAGTTGGTTGTGGCACAAGAAACTTTCACACCTTAACTTCAAGGCAATGAACTCTTTAGTTAAGAGGGAATTGGTTAGAGGTTTACCCGAGATGGAATTCTGTCAAGAAGGGTTATGTGAAGCATGTGAAAAGGGGAAGTCAAAGAAAGTATCTCACCGAAGCAAAGACTCAACAGACATTACTGAACCACTGCAACTACTGCATATGGATTTATTTGGTC
This sequence comes from Oenanthe sinensis, assembly GCA_028671895.1. NCBI lineage: Eukaryota > Viridiplantae > Streptophyta > Magnoliopsida > Apiales > Apiaceae > Oenanthe > Oenanthe sinensis. The sequence goes on along the minus strand of CM053799.1, from coordinate 25,236,725 downwards.
CAGTCAACGTCATGTCTATGTCAAAGAAGAGATATGCATTTGTAATTGTTGACGACTACTCCAAGTACACATGGGTATTGTTTCTAGCCGCAAAGGATGAAGCCCCTCAAACAATCATCAATCACATAAAGAAAATTGAGTTAGAAGCTGGTCTGCCTGTCAGGAAAATGAGGTCTGACAATGGAACAGAATTCAGGAATGTAACTCTGAATGAATTCTGTGTTGAAAAAGGAATATCAAGACAATTCTCAGCGCCCAAAAATCCACAACAAAATGGAGTGGTAGAGAGGAAGAACAGAACCTTAGTGGAAGCAGCAAGAACAATGTTGAATGAAGCAAAGTTGCCTCTATACTTTTGGGCTGAAGCAGTTAACACAGCTTGCTACACTCAAAATCGTACCCTAATTAATAAAGATCATGATAAGACTCCATATGAGATAATGGCAAACAAGAAACCAACACTGAAATATTTTCATGTGTTTGGAGCAAAGTGCTTTGTATTGAAAGATGATGAACATCTAGGAAAGTTTGAATCCAAGGCTCATGAAGGCATATTTCTTGGCTACTCAATGGAATCTAAGGCGTACAGGGTTTATGTGATTGAACACAAAAAGGTCATTGAAAGCATGAATGTAACTTTCGATGATCTAAAGCTCCCAAGTCTACAAAGAACAGACGACACTGAAACTCTGCAGTTTGAAAATATGAACTCAGATGAAGGTGATGTAAAACCTGAAGTTGCACCAGAAAATCAAGTAACAAATGAGAATATCAACAATGATGATTCTGACCCTAGTAGTGGAAACAGTGGAAGATTCACAGAAACTACTAGTAGTGGCAGAGAATCTCATTCTCAACCAAGCAGCAGCTCAGGGGGAGCAACTGAAGGATCTACTAACAGGACTCAGCACATTAATGAAAATCAGGCTGAATCATCTAGGGCGAATCTGCCTAGACATAGGGTGTGGAGAAAAGCTCACCCCTTTGAGTTGATTCTTGGAGATCCAGATGCTGGAGTTCAAACTAGACGTGCTTCCCAAAATGAATGTTTATTCTCTGGTTTTCTCTCTGAAATAGAACCAAAGAAAGTGGAAGAAGCACTGGAAGATCCAGATTGGGTTATTGCGATGCAAGAAGAACTCAATCAATTTGAGAGACAAAAAGTCTGGAAGCTGGTACCTAGGCCAAAGAACAAGTCTGTAATTGGCACAAAGTGGGTATTCAGGAACAAGCTGGATGAAGATGGCATTGTTACGAGGAACAAAGCTAGACTGGTTGCTAAAGGTTATTCCCAAGAAGAAGGAATAGATTATGATGAAACATATGCACCAGTAGCAAGGCTTGAAGCTATCAGGATGTTCTTAGCATTCGCAGCACATTCCAACTTTAAAATTTATCAAATGGATGTGAAGAGCGCATTCCTGAATGGAGAGCTTGAAGAAGAAGTGTATGTCGAACAACCCCCAGGGTTTGAAGATCTAGAATTTGCAGATTTTGTATACTTCCTCTTCAAGGCACTCTATGGCCTAAAGCAAGCACCTCGAACATGGTATGACACTCTATCTGTATTTTAACTTAAAAATGGTTTCACTAGAGGTGTCATAGATAAGACTCTGTTTCACAAAATGCACAAAAATGATATGATATTAGGGCAAGTATATGTAGATGACATTATATTTGGTTCTACTAACGAACAGTTGTGTAGTAGATTTGCTAAGTTAATGCAGAGTAAGTATGAAATGAGCATGATGGGAGAGCTAAATTATTTTCTTGGACTCCAAGTAAGTCAAAGGAAAGATGGAATCTTCATTTGCCAGACCAAGTACATCAAAGATCTCTTGAAGAAGTATGGTCTTGAAGATGCATCAACAGCCAAAACCCCAATGGCAACTGCCACTAAGCTTGATAAAGATGAGTCTGGTAAGAGGGTAGACATCACAAGCTACAGAGGTATGATCGGCTCATTACTGTACTTAACTGCAAGTAGGCCAAATATTATGTTCGCTACATGCTTGTGTGCTAGGTTTCAATCAGATCCTAAAGAATCACATCTTATAGCTGTTAAACGGATTTTTAAGTATCTTAAGGGAAGTCTGAATCTTGGAATTTGGTACCCTAAAGATACAGGTTTTGACCTTGTTGGCTATACAGATTCTGATTATGCAGGGTGTAGGATTGATAGAAAAAGTACATCAGGGAGTTGTCAATTCCTTGGTAGAAGATTGGTGTCCTGGTACAGCAAGAAGCAGCACTCAGTTGCAATGTCGACAGCTGAAGCTGAATATGTTGCTGCTGGAAGCTGCTGTGCTCAGATCTTATGGATAAGGAACCAACTTCAAGACTATGGACTGTTGCTGAAAAAAATTCCAATATACTGTGACAACACCAGTGCCATAGCTATCACAAGCAATCCTGTTCAACATTCAAGGACCAAGCACATTGATATCAGGTATCATTTTATTAGAGAGCATGTCATGAGTGGTACTGTAGAGTTACACTTTGTACCTACAGAACAGCAAATTGCAGACATTTTCACTAAACCACTGGATGAAGTTACCTTAACTAGACTGGTTTGTGAACTTGGGATGTTAAATGTCTAGATTTAATCTGCAATTTGGTGTAAATAAGTTCACAAATATTAATCTTTAATATTAAAAGAATTTGTGAATTTATTTGATCATCCAGTAATTAAACTTCTAGCATATTAATTATTTGAATACTTATATCTATTTTAATAGATTTTTAGTATTTATTTAATTATATTTTTGTTAATTTATTTAAGTTATGAAATAGCAATTAAAGGTAATATTTGCTTCATAATTTAAATTTATTAATAAAAATAAGAAGCATAATTATTTAAATATTTTATTTGATTAATATCAGTCAATGATATTTTAATTAAATAATTTATTATAATAATTATGATATTATCAATTTGGTAATATTTTATTTAGAATTTATTCTAAATAAGATCTTATTTGGTTATTTATTCGAATGTTACCAATTGATAATTGAGTATATTTTGTTCAAGTACAAAATATACAGGGTAGAAAAATCGACAAGGGCTAAATGTCGAATTTTTGCTTTTGTGATTGACTTGGTCAACACAGTGGTAACAATTTTTGACACATAGCTTTTTAACTTAGAATTATTTTCTGTCTGTCGATTTTCTTTACATTGTTTAAATTCTCGACACCTGAACTGCCTTAGTTTTATTTTAGTATGTGTTGAGTTTTAAACATACAGGGTCAAATATTCGACAGGTAACTTTAACTTAGAAATATTTTTGTTGGTGTCGAATTTTGTCTACATAGTAAGTTATTCGACACATAGCTTTATACTTAGAATAATTTTTCTATATGTCGAATTTTAGTAGCCTGTGTTGACTTGGTCAACACAGGGGGAGTAAAAATCGACACATAGCTTTTTAACAGGTACAATTTTTTCCTTGACGATTTTTATTTCTAGGTGTCGAATTTGTTTCTATGTGAGTTTCTTAGTGTCGAATTCTAGTATACTGTATAGATTTTTCTTAAACTAGAATTTTGGGATCTAGTGCCAAAAGGGACATCAACAGAAACAATGTTTAATGTTTTTATCCTAGATTTCTACAATTAGTGCTTAATGACCTACTATCGAATGACGAAATGCTTGCCTTCTCTGCAAGTCAGTACGAACAATGTTCTACAATTTGTGGTAGTGTCGTTGCACTAATAGTAAACAAGGGTGATTACCCAAATGGGAACGTAGCACGACTAACAGAATATATGGAAAGTGTTATGATCCCTGTAGCAGGTGAACAGCAAGAAGAAAGTCCTGAAATTGAAGATTCCATGGATGAGGACTCTGAAGCTGAACCTTAGCCTGAAAATGAAGAAGAAGCAGAAGAAGAAGAAGAGGTTCAAGGAGAAAATGAGCCATTTGCAAGTGATACAGAAATGGCTAATGAAGCAGGGACTGAAAACGATGCTGAATCTTATCACCCTGGTACACCAAGAGTAAGTCCTAGTACAGGTAGTCTTCCTGAATTTGATCTTTCACTAGTACTTAGTGAAGAATATCTGGCTATGTTGGACATCTCACAGCCAACTCTGAACACACACACACTAATGTCCCCAGTGGCAATAGAACATGACAATGAGCCTGAAAACCAACAGGTTCTAACCCTTATCATAGAACAACAAACACCTATCCCAACTCCTTCAGTCATTATTGTTGAAACCCTAAGTGAGGATGAGGGAGATAGTGCCTGTAGTGCACCACATAAGGTGGATGTTGAAACCACTGAAGCAGCTCTGCCTCCTAGCAAAAGAAGAAGAATATGTTATGAACCAGAGGCATCTGCTAGCCAAAAACCCAATTCACCTGAGCCTTCGAATGTACAAAGGATGGAGCAATTAAATGCACAAATCCGTTTCTCTTTGTTTGGGAATGAAAGTGAATTGACGGTTAATCAAGCTACTTCAGTAGCCGAGCCTTCACAGGTAGATCCTGTGTTGGACAGGCCTTCTCAGGCTTCGAGGGGCATCACGAACTCTTATTTGCCACGCATTACATTGTTCGAGGTGGTGACCCCCCTGGATAGAACATCTCCAGCTCCTTTATCGGAGGTTCTCTCATCCAATTCTGGAATAGGTGAGAGGCAACTCCTCCTTAGAGGGAGCGAGGGTTCCATTCAAGGAACAGCTACACAAGTAGCGGAGCCTACTCAGGTTGAGCCTGAGCAGGACATGCCTTCACAGGCTTTAGCTGGCACCACAGATACTCAACTGCCAATCACTACAGTATCTAAGGTGGTGACCACACTGGAACCAACACTTCCAGTTCCTGAAACAGGAGGTCTCCTTGCCATTTATGGTCAAGAGGAGAGGCAACCCTTCCATAGAAGGAAGAGGGGTTCCCAGAATTTAATTTTTAGGGACAACCCATCCCTAAGAGATGAGGCTCCACTCGACGATGAAGTAATTACTGAGCCTTATGATGAGATAGTGCTTAGGCATGAAAGAGTTCTAAATCCTTCTACAGGTAATTCTCCACTTGGTAATGATTCTTCGGAAGAACCAGGTGCGAGGAATTCCCCAGATTCTGAACCAACTCAATCCAATTCAGCACTTCTTCAAAGAATTATCAATCTCGAAGCACAACTTGAACTATTCTAGCATTCAATGTCCAAGATTGTGAAAAGTCAAGAAAAGCTACAGCAAGACAACAAAGAAATTAAAGGTTTACTCAAAGAGCTGTTAGCACAGAGATCAACTTCCTTACCTCTTCAATCAACCACAGCTCCGGAGGATAACACAACTAAGGGGGATAAAGAAGGTCAAGCACAAGAAAAAGAAATATCTGTCAAAGGAAAGGAAAAGATAGCAGATGATAGTTCTTCTGAACAAGCAAAAGAAATAGAACATGCATATGCTGAGGGGGAGGAGTTAGAAGAAGGAGAAATTCCAAATGATGACCCGTTCAATGAAATGGATTCATATGTGAATGAAGTTGCATATCCAAGAACATTCTCTGACTATATTGAAAAGCACAAGATCAAGAAAGTTAAGGAGAATGATTACAAGACATATGAAGACATGAATTCTATTGATGAGCAAATCAGGCAATCAAACTGGGCAACTTATCAGAAAAAGAAGAAGAAGCTCTATTCTTCTAAGTCAGGAAGAAAATGGGAAATAGCCAGAGCTAACTTAAGAAGGCCCGACAAGGGTGCCTTTATCAATAATGATGAAGAAGTTCATGAGCTATTTCAAGTCTTCAAAAGAAGGAACAGAAGTCTGAGCAACTACTACTTTGAACTGAAAGGTGAAATATCCTATCTGGTAGTTTCTATGGCACCGGAATCAGAAGGTTGGAGATTAACCTTGTCTTTCAACAACTACGGGTTAAGGACCATATCAGGTGAATTTCTGAAAAGAAGGTCATTAACTGAGTTGTTTGCACTTAAACAGAAGATCAGAATCCATGAATCCTCTGAAAATGAATTAATGGCAGAAGTGATTGAAAAGCTTATGGAGAAAGTAGAGCCAAAGATTCAACAAGATCCATATCAAGTCAGATACTTCAAAGACCGATTTCTTCAGATACTGAGATTGGATCATGAAGCATTGCCATTCTACTCACTCAGACGATTAAAGTTTGTTGAGGGCTTCCTTAGGGGTAAAGGGTTCAGAACTCCTGAAAAATGGAAAGTGGCAGAAAGAATCTTTGCCTACAGGTTAAACATCTCAGAAGCTTTGGGAAGAGATATCCAGAACATCAAAAGGTTTGATCCATCTAAAGGAACTCAACCCAGAGAACCATTCAGAGCTGAGCCGGGTGATGAACACATGTTTGATTTATCAAGAGAAGTACCAGAAGCAGATCCCAGTTTTGGAATACCAGAAGCAAAAGAACCAATGGTCATCACCAATCCACTAAGAGTGATCTACTCAAACAAAGATGAAAGTGAAAGACAAATTAAAATGAGTAGGATCAGAAATGAAAATTCAAAAGTGATTGGAAGAATTTTGGAAAAGCTAAGGAACTCCACAATTCCTGATGACAAGATCATGCTACAAGAAGTAGAAGAAGCCTATTTGGACAAAGTGACAAGAGAAGATCAGATGATTACAAATCGGGTGGATGTTAATCCAAAGAGGGTTATAGCGCAAGGGTGGACTCAGCAACTAAGCTTCAAATTCAGTGATTTGAAAAAATTCAGGAGCATGCCACTGCTACAACTTATCTTTGATCAACTTCAATATCCAAGACCAAGAAATCTTCTAGAATGAGAGGCTCACGACATTGTCAGAAGGAGAATAGCAAAGGTCCAAGAATGAAGAATCAAATAGAATTATTAGTTCAGTCTAGAGGAACAAAATCATTGTTAGGTCCAAATGTGTTGTAGAGGGGGGGTGAATACAACTTTTCAAATTTAAGAAGCAATAAATGCAATGTAATAAATGAACATACTGATTCAAGGAATATATGTTTTATATATATCTTGAAAAGGTTGCTACAACATTCATTACAAAGTACATCAGAAGTAAAGAGGGTAGTAAATGATACTAAGCTCGGTGAATATACTCTCTCTCTTTTACAAGTGTTTTTCTCGAAAATATTGCTCTCTGAAAATAATACACAAGTACTTCTATTTATACTACTTGTAATCTATGTCCTGTAGTCTTCAAAGACTAAGATGTACGTGGCCCAATGATGTCCACATAAATCTTATCTTATCTTGAAAGCTTGGAAATCTGCCAATTAGATGATGCCATGTGTCATGTTGAAACTGCCCTCCATGTAGAATATCTACTTGAGAATTTCTACTTGGCCATCTCGAACATCTAAGTAGAATTTCTACATAGGAATGTTCTACTTGGCTATCTCGAACATCTAAGTAGAATTTCTACATAGGAATGTTCTACTTGACTATCTCGAACATCTAAGTAGAATTTCTACATAGGAATGTTCTACTTGGCTATCTAGAACATTTTGTACTTAGAGAAATTCTGGGCTTCAACTTGAAACTTCAATACAACATCTTGAACTTGTGATTTCTTTATGTCTTCCATATTCTTCAACAAGCTCTTGAACCTGGATCTCTATTACTGACATAAACTTGCTATCAATGTCCTGACACTTGATGCAATGGTCTGATTCATAAGTTAGTCTTGATAGTGTTTCTGCTTCTTGAATAGATTACCATATTCAATTAGTAATGTGGCTTTCCAAATATTGCTTTCCTTCTTGTTCACTTGAAATCAATTAGTCTTATTGATACTGATTGTTATGATCTTGAATCTTTAGGTTACAAATCACTGAGGCATGAACAACTCTGACTTGAACTTCTTTCAATGATTTCTTCTTTATTTGATCATAGTTAACATGTTGAATTGTATCAATTACACTGTCTTCATTTAGCATTGATTTCTTTGTGGCTTCAAGTTCTTGATTGTCTTCTGGTTAAGTATCTTTTCTTTTAGTTGAGTTACATAAGTTATAGTGTTACAAGTTTAGACACTCTGCTTTTCAATCTCCCCCTATTTGATAGTCTAACAATGACATTCAAATTAACAAAGGGATAACTCAACTAAACAATGAGACGAGAAAAAGATAAATAACATTACTATCTTGTTTGAATTACAACTGAAATAAACTTGAAAACAATTCAAAGAACTAGAATAAATAAGACTTAAGCTAGACAGAAAATTCGAACTTCGAATTAAAGATCATTTGAGTGATTCCTATCACCTGGATTATTTCAAACCTTTCAGTCAAACTTATATCACCTTATTGGATCCACTCTGATTCACGGTTATAGTATGGTACGTTAGCCTATCTCGCATACCGTGATCAGGTGAATTTTCCTCAAGTGAGTTAAAGCAACCAAAAAGATATGAAGTTTTTCCAACTTCAAGTTCACACCACTCTGACCGTTAATTCTAATTCCGTCTCTTCTTCCTAACTTCTTCAGCTTGGCGCTTCTCTTCCTTCAACCTTTTGCGCCTTTCCTTCTGTTGTTGTTCTTTCTTGTAAACTGGATCATGAAGCTGCTTCCACCTTGCATTCAACAGACTTACCGCTTCCATTTCTAAAGGATTCCTGGGCTCTGGATAAGGATGCCTGAAAAGCCTTCTGAGTTTGTCCACCTCCTGAGTAGTTCTGATCTTTGGAATGTCCTCAAAATTTTTCATTATGAGCTGTGACTTCCAATGAGACTTATCAGCCTTAAACTGACAGTAGATCATTTTAGGGTAGCCCTTAACACGGTTAGTATTGTGGACACTAGCCGCATCTAGCTCCATTCTCTTATTTTCCACTACTACTTCAGATAAGTACTTCAGGAGTCTCTGCTTCTCATCTACATCCTCATTCTCCACTTCGCCCCATTTGAATACTTCTATAACTCTCTCCAGAAAAGCAGCATCTTGAGTATGCAGCAGCCATTTCCTACTCATATGCAACAATGTTTGATTTTGGTCTGCGTCTATGAATGCTAAAGTATCAGTTGTGTCATCATCATATGAGTGTATCCAGTATACACTATCTCTCCCTGGAACACCAACTGCCTCCCTTATTTCTCCTTGTTCCAGAGATCCAGAAGGAAGAGTCAGAGCTTCATCTACATTCTTAACAGCTTGTAGAATATTCCACTTTCTTTCAATTAGCTCCGGCTCAATCTTTACATTGTCTAGAGGGTTTGGAGCAATAATGTCACACTTCCAGATTTCATTGCTCATCTTGAATATGACCCTCTCAATGAACTCCACTGACTTCTCCTTGATGTCAGAAGTGAATCCCTTACTCATCATTTGCCTACAGACAGCTTTTAGGGATTCTACCGGTAGAGCCATTAGATCATTTTCTTCTAAACTAACCCTCTTCATCTTTCCATCAACTACCATCCGGACAACATCAGGATTTGCTGAGAATTCTGGTCCCTTGTCCTCTGCTAGCTGCATTAACTGATCTCTATACAGAATGCTAAGCTCCTCAGCTTGAGAATATTGAATTTTTATTGCTAGCAAGAACAACTCTGACGCAGATCTTCTCGAGATGAATTGATCATCCACATACAAGAAAGATGTCGGGACTCCTTCGACTAAAGACAAGATGACCTGCCATTCCTTAACCATTGCATTATATCCAACTCTGACTTTTGAGATCAACCTTTTCAAAGCATTTATGTAGTCAAAAATCAGTGGATTCTGCAAGTTCAAGTTGTAGAACAAGTCTTCCGCCTCTTTGTTATGAGTTCCTTTTGTACAAACTCCCGATAGAATCTTCCTTGCATCATCCCATTTCTGTCCTATCCTTTTCTTGTCCAGATCTACTTGAGGATCAGCTAACCTTGCAAGCTCATGATCATACTGTTTCTCCTTAAGCTCCGCTTTCTTTTCAAGAAAAACAGCCTCATCCTGCATCATCTTCATTTTATAGAATTGAGCTTGTTCCAAGGCCAGCTGTTGGGCTTCTAGAGTTTCCTTATCAACAGGTATTTCTTCAGGCTGTCCGGAAGACATTCCAGCACCTCCACCTTGTTCCTTCAAAGATCTTCTAATAGCATGTGCTAACGGAACATCCTCCATATCAGAATCTGAATCAAGTACTGCATGTGCCTCTTCCTGATGACGACTCAAGTCAATGAATGGCTCTTCTTGTTCAGCCACCACTGCCTTACCCTTCCTCTTTCTTTGAGCCTCCTCATCAATTACTGGCTCATTTTCTTTGACAAGATCAGTCTGTTCTCCAATTTCTTCAATAATTAGCGACTGCTGTCTCGTCTCTTTTCCACTCTCCCCCTTAGGTGAGTTATCCTGACCATCACCCTTCTCTCCAGATCCACCAGTAGCATAGGAACCACCAAAACCAGATCCCGAGGGTCTAGCTCCACTAGCACCGCCAGCACCACCAGCACCACCAGCATCATCAGTATCTGGGGGAGCCTGAGTATTGTGATCGTCAAAGCACTCTGGGGGAACAAAGCTCCTAACTGCATACAACATTCTGCTTATCTCCGTTGCCATTGTATGCATTATGCTTTCCACTGCTCCCATCCTATCATAAAGAGTGCTGCCCAAGACACCACCAGCATGGCCCAAGTCATTTACCTTGTTTGCCAAATCATCGAATGCTGTTGCTTGACTTGCCATTCGTGCTGCGTAGTCATCTAAAGCGCGCTTGTTGTCACCAACATTGATCCCTAACTGCTCCATGGACTGTCCAAACTGCTTGATTACATTTTCCATTGTTGTCATACGAGTGTGAAGATTGACAAGATTAAGGGACGGTGTTTGGCTTGGGTGTCCTCGCTCTAAAAATCGTTCTGTTACTGTTTGTCGCTCGGTTTCGGGCCTTGAAAATGAAGGTCCCTCACTCCCTAAACGCTCACACACACTCCCTGTCTCACGCTCGTGTATGTCTTCAATAAGATTCCTGAAAGTGAAAGCAGTACCTGCAAAAACTGGATAAGTAAAGTGAGTAGCAGTTATGGGATCTGTTTCTGTCATAGCCTGAGGTGGAATCTCAGGGTGAGAGGCTGCAGAGTGTTCTAGTACAACATCAGAACCGATCCTCTCTGCAGCATCAGTATGTACCGGTGAAGGTACTTCTGAAGCAATGAAAGCTTCTGGCCTTTCTGAAGCAACAGGCTCTTCAGAAGGCTCCAGATCCTCACCAAGATTCTTAGGTGTAGAATGTGCAAAGGTAGAACCACTCTCGTAAGGTGGAGTGGGTGTGAATGACATTCTAGGTTTGGACTGGGCTGAAGAAGTTGCAGCATGTGAAAATTTGGCTTTCTTCCGAATAACTGGCTGCACTTCGGGGTCACTCTCCGAGCTCTCACCTAAATCTACAGATGCCAGCCTTTTAACTCCCGTCAGCAAGGGTGAAATAGAAGAATCAAGAGTTTCAGACTCATAGTCAGAAATATAGCTCGCACCCTGGGATATATCCTGCGGGCTAGCAGAATCTTGGGCAATGGAATCAGATTTAGATGAAGAAGTAGCAGTAGTGTGAACAGAGAGTTGCTCTTGTTCATAGAAATTACCTCCTTCATTACCTTGTTCAGCAAAGGGATCAGGATCAGCATGAGGAGTAGTTTGTCTTTCCCTTTGACCGGCAGAGGTTTGACCGTGAGAGTGGCCATCATCATCTTCATCACTTTGAGGCTCTTCAGGAATCCCTTGAAATGCGTCAGCATGTGCAGATGGATTCTGAGCATGTGAAGATACGTGCGAGGTTCCCGCCATAGTAGTAATACCTGCATCATACTGAAGCCACACTTGAATATTAGCAGGAATAATCAGTGCTTTAGTGTGATGTTTATCCTGGTTAGCAATTGTTGTGAGTGACTTGGTGCCCATGCCAAGTGATGCAGATGTTTTACTCGATGCAAATGCCTGTCTTACAGCTAAAGCATTAGTCGGTACTAAATGATTAATGAGCATTTGTAAGAAACGAGGATACCAGCATACAACATTAGTAGTTGCAAGGTTTCTGTTTTCAGATGATCCCATTGTAGCCACTATTTCGGAAAGAACGATTCTTCCATAATTAATGTCCAGTTCACGGGCTAGGGAAACAGCAAAGATCTGTATGGGAATTGGAATCTGATGATAATCTTTTTCGCGCGGCCGAAAACATCTCGTGATGGCCTCGAAAAAGTAATTCCATTCCACCTGGAAGTATTGTTTCTGGATGGCGCCAGCTAAGATCCGTCCAGAAGGAGGATAGCAGCCAATCTCCTCAAAGAATTTGAGACGATCTGCCGTTGAAGGTTCAGGGTCATAAACATCTTTAACTGGAAATCCCAGAACCCTATTGAACACTTCCTCCGTTACTTCATATTCCTGACCCGCCAAGGTAAACCTGAAACCATAGGGGGTATTTTTGCTCCCAAAAGTAACCGCACTAGTCCATAATTGCTGTAAAGCATCATGGACTAGTGTTGGTTTAGCAGTAAAAGCAACACTAGCCTTGGAGTACAAATTAAGAAATCGTATCCAAAACTTGAAGCGCGGGAGATGATCACCAATTTCCGTACTAATGTTATAAAAATTATTTTTCGCAAGAATAAATTGGTGAGCCATTTGTAAAATAATTTTCCTTGAGTTAATGTGATATTTTGAAAAGAAACAATTAACGTAAATACGTAAGGAAAAAAATGTAATCTAATTAATTCCTTTTAGAGAATCGAGAAGATGAACAGCCGATTTGAACTAAACTACGGAATTAATTATAATCAAAATCAAAACAACCAAAATCCAGTCCAGTAAATAATGCAACCCCAAATCAGTGATATAAAAACTAAATTGTGTTTGTAAATAACTGTGATAGTTGTGTGTATATTTGTGTATATGACAAACTGAACAGATGAACAGACGGGTCCAAATACACAATAACAGGGCAAGCAGAGAATAGTAAATATAAAACGGGCAGCAGTTCGAGATATGTAAGAGTTTTAACACAACTCGAATGAACAGAGCAATGACTGTTTGAAATCGCAGGGAGGGAGGGCGGGGGCTGTAAAAATTTAGGGTTAAAACAATTAGGTAAAAGTGAAAAGAAAGACGGGTTAATGTTGTATATATATAGGCATATATGTGCAAAGACGAGAATATTCCTGTGAAAAAGGAAAAAAACGTTAAGTACAGACAGGGGAACATCAAGTCGAACACTATCTCGAACATCTAAGTCGAAATTCGAGATGAGTTTCGAGATGGGAGCTATCTCGAACATCAAGTCGAACATTCGAGATAAAGTTCGAGATGACACTAACTCGAACAAATAATCACTTGATCAATTAATACAGCTGAATAAACCCACCAGGGAATCCTATCTCGAATATTAAGACAAAATTCCAAAGAAAATGAGTAAAATTTCAAGTACAAACCTGGGAATACTATCTCGAACATCAAGTCGAATATTCGAGATAATGTTCGAGATGGGACTCAAGTCGAATATTCGAGATAATGTTCGAGATGGGACTCAAGTCGAACATCAAGTCGAATATTTGAGATAATGTTCGAGATGGGACTCAAGTCGAACATCAAGTCGAATATTCGAGATAATGTTCGAGATGGGACTCAAGTCGAACATCAAGTCGAATATTCGAGATAATGTTCGAGATGGGACTCAAGTCGAACATCAAGTCGAATATTCGAGATAATGTTCGAGATAGAGATTAACTCGAACAATTTCCCAGACTTGAAAAAAAAAATTCTCGAATATTCTTCCCAGACTCAGAATTTTCAAAATTTTTAATTTTGAAGATAGTCATAATAATTTGGCAATTTTTGCAATAAAAACAACAATTAAAATTTTGCCAAATTAAGATAAACATCAATTCAAGGATTTTTATCAAAGCAAATAATAAAAACATTCCTTGACAATTCTAAGGCCTCTTAAATTAAACAACATTACATGAAAAACACAGGTAAATTCATCTAAAGATCATAAAAAAATTTAGAATAATATGAATTTAACTCCCCCTATGATCATGCAATCATACCAGCATAAATTCAAAGATTTAACTAATAATTACACATAAAACACAATGAATTCATGTAAAATAACACAACATGCATCCTAAAATACTCATTACTTAATCATTTTAAAGTCTAAGTCCATAATGATTAATTAGCATGCAGAAGTGATATTTTGAGCAATTGTAGAGATTATTTACATATGTTTTCAACTTTGTATCAATAAAATAGGCAAATGACAAGACTAAAAACATATGTTCATGATTAAAAACTGAAATTTTGCAGATAGCAGAAATCACTAACTTGTGTTAAGCATTCCCAATTCACCAACCAACCTATTGAATGTTACTTCATCAAGAGGTTTAGTGAATATATTTGCAATTTGTTGCATTGTGGGCACAAAATGTAGCTCCACAGTCCCCTCCTCGACATGTACTCTAATGAAATGATACCTGATATCTATATGCTTGGTTCTTGAGTGGTCTACAGGATTGTTGGTCATGGCAATGGCACTTGTGTTGTCACACATGATTGGAATCTTTTTGTGCTCCATGCCATAATCTTTCAATTGGTTCCTCATCCACAGTATTTGAGCTACACAGCTTCCAGCAGCAATATACTCAGCTTCAGCAGTAGAAGTAGATACTGTGTGTTGCTTTTTGCTTTGCCAGGACACCAATCTTCTGCCAAGAAATTGACATGCACCAGATGTGCTTTTTCTATCAATCCTGTAACCTGCATAGTCTGAATCCGAATAGCCAATTAGATTAAAACCTGTATCTCTTGGGTACCAAATCCCTAGATTTGATGTTCCCTTGAGATACCTAAAGATTCGTTTGACGGCTATGAGATGTGATTCTCTAGGATCCACTTGGAACCTTGCACACAAACAAGTTGCGAACATAATATCGGGTCTACTTGCAGTTAAATAGAGGAGTGAGCCAATCATACCTCGATAGCTTGTGATGTCAACTGGTTTACCTGATTTGTCTTCATCAAGCTTCGTGGCTGTTGCCATGGGAGTCTTAGCTGTTGATGCATCTTCTAGATTATACTTCTTGAGTAAATCTTTGATGTACTTGGACTGACAGATAAAGATTCCATCTTTTCTTTGACTGATCTGTACTCCAAGGAAGAAGGACAGCTCTCCCATCATGCTCATCTCATACTTATCCTGCATTAACTTGGCAAATTTCTCGCACAAGCGCTCATTAGATGACCCAAAAATAATATCGTCCACATAGACTTGAACAAGTATTAAATCACTTTTTACATTTTTATAGAACAATGTTTTATCAATTACTCCCCTAGTAAAACCACTTGCAATTAAGAACAAGGATAGGGTTTCATACCATCGTCTTGGGGATTGTTTGAGGCCATAGACAGCTTTGAAGAGAAGATACACAAAATCTACAAGTTCTGGATCAACAAAGCAAGGTGGCTGTTCCAGATATACTTCTTCTTCTAGCTCTCCATTCAGGAAGGCACTTTTCACATCCATCTGAAAAACCTTGAAGTTCTTGTGTGCTGCAAAGGCCAAGAACATCCTGACTGCCTCAAGTCTTGCAACTGGAGCGTAGGTCTCATCATAATCAATACCTTCTTTTTGAGAATAACCCTTCGCTACCAAACGAGCCTTGTTTCGTGTTACAAGTCCGTCTTCATCCAGTTTATTTCTGAATACCCACTTAGTTCCAATTACTGATCTGTTCTTCGGTCGGGGTACCAGCTTCCAAACTTTCTGCCTTTCAAACTGATTGAGCTCCTCTTGCATTGCAATCACCCAATCAGTATCAACAAGAGCTTGTTCTATTTCTTTAGGTTCAAGCTTGGATAAAAACCCAGAATATAAGCAAATATTAGCCATGTCAGCTCTTGCAGTTCTTCTAGTAGTCACACCAGCATCTGGATCACCAATTATTAATTCAAACGGATGGTCTCTACTCCATACTCGTTCTCTTGGAAATTGTCTTGATGATTCAGCTTGACTTTCTGAGTTGTTGTGTTGACTACTTGTGGTATTTCCACTAACTCCCCCTGAGTTAGTGCCAGCTCCTACAGAACTAGTGTCATCTCGTCTTGAGCCTTGAACGCTTGTCCTTGAGCTGCTATTTACTCCCCCTGAGTTGTTGCAGGATCGTGCGGAAGAAGTTTTTTCTGATCTTGTAGGATTCGATTGTTCATTAAGCTCAGATGTTTCTTCACGAACACTTGGAACATTTGAAATGATAACCAACTCAGGTTCATCTTCAGGTTCATCTAAGTCCAGATTCTGAAATTTAAGGGACTCTGTTTCACTAGAATCTTTAGATATTGATGGGAGTTTGGTATCGTCGAATCTGACGTTGTAGCTTTCAGTCACTTTTCGATCATTCACTAAGAATACCCGATAAGCTGCCACCACATCTGTAGAATAACCAACAAAGATTCCTTCACGAGCTTTTGCTGCAAATTTTCCTAGATTTTCATTATCTATAAGCACATAGCATTTAGCTCCAAAGACATGAAAGTATTTGATTGTAGGTCTTCTGTTATTCATTAGTTCACATGGTGTCTTTTCTTTATCTTTTATGATCAGGGTTCTATTCTGAGTGTAACACACTGTACTCACTGCTTCGGCCCAAAAGTAAAGAGGAAGTTTTGAATCATACAACAATGTTCTTGCTGCTTCAACCAAAGTTCTGTTCTTCCTTTCAACTACTCCATTTTGCTGTGGAATTCTCGGGGCTGAGTACTGACGACGTATTCCCTTAGATACACAGAAGTCATTCGGCACTGCATTCTTAAATTCAGTACCGTTGTCTGTTCTAATCGTCTTTACAGTAAGTGTTGAAACATTCTCAATTTGAGTGATGTGATCAATGATTAGGAAAGGTACTTCGTCTTTCGTCATTGCGAACAATACCCATGTATACTTGGAGAAGTCATCCACGATTACCAAAGCATATCTTTTCCTAGATAAGGATAGGACATTCACTGGGCCAAACAAATCCATATGAAGAAGTTGTAAAGGCTCAGTGATACTAGAAATTTCTTTACTTTTATGTGATGCTCGCTTTGACTTTCCCATTTCACAAGCTTCACAGAGTCCTTTAGGAGCAAACTCCATCTGTGGTAGATCTCTCACTAATTCTCGCCTCGCGAGAGCATTCATCGTTTTGAAGTTTAAGTGAGATAGCTTTTTGTGCCATAACCAGCTTTCATCATCTGAAGCTTTGCTGTAGAAACAGGTGACTTCATTCTGATTTGCCGAATCCATGTCTGCAACAAAAAGATCTGCCTTTCGAACTCCTTTCAAAGCTAACGAACCTTCCTTGATGTGAGTTATTGATACACCTTTCTTATTGAAGACAATTTCATAACCTTTGTCACAGAATTGACTTATGCTCAACAGATTGTGCTTCAATCCCTCAACATAGGAAATATCTTCAATGATGACATTTCCAGTCTTCAGTTTGCCATATCCCTTTGTCACTCCTTTGCTGTCATCTCCAAAGGTAACATAAGGGCCAGCTTTCATAACCAACTCTGTAACCAGGGACTTGTTTCCTGTCATATGCCTTGATGCTCCACTATCTAGCACCCATAAGACTTTATTTCTTTTCTGCTTAATGCCCTGCAATGACAGATTGGTTAGGCGTTCTTCGGAACCCAACTTTGATTGGGCCCGGCTTTTCTATAAGATCGATAGTTATCAGGTATAACAACAGGAGATGCACTCTTTTTAACATTACTAGAGCTTTCGACTTTGTCTTTCCCTTTTTCAGACTTGACAGATTTGTCAGTCTTAGGAGAAGGCTTGTCACTCCTAACTTTAGGAGGACTGGCAGTCTTAGCTCTCACATGCTTCTTCTTGATATTAGAACTAGTAGCAGTATTTAAACATGTTTGACTAGTTGCATTCATCAAATTTACAAAAGTTTGCATGACGTTAAAAGTGCATGGCATACAATTAGGTTGACCACATTGTGCATGATTCTGATGCATGTTATTCATTGTATGTGGTACAGGCATGGCATGTGCAATAGGAATATTCATGTTAGAGTTACATGCATAAGAAAGATGTTCAGTAGATTTACAGTGATAACATGCTTTCTTTACTCGTTCTGCCTTAACCTCTTTTATGCCCTTTTCTTTCTTAACCTGTTGTTTAACGGCCTTGGCTCCTAATCCTGGTCTAGATTCTTCTCTAGGGGATTTGATTTTAACTGATTTAGTAGGAGTTACAGGTTGTTCTTTCTTCCGATCTTCCATCTCGATTTCATATCTAACTAGTAAATCAGTCTCTTCTTCTTCTCGAGGAGTAAAGTGTTTGAATATTGGTTTAATAGCAGATTTGAGAATTGTAGGTACTTCTTTTTTAATCTCATTGGGACTGGTGTCTACAGGCCTTTTCCCTTCTTTCTTTGATAAGTTAGAATAGTCAAGTCCTACACCAACACCAGTTATCTTCTTAAATGTGCTACTATCAACATTCACTTTACTAGCTGCTAGTTTATAAGCTTCGCATTTTGTTTCTAACTCAGCTAGTTTATTCCTAAGACATGCTTCTATTTCATCTTTAAGGTTGAGCTTGTGTTCCAAAGTTTTAATAGAGTCTCTTAGGGAAGTATCTATAGTGCAAACGGCCTCTAATTCTTCCACTTTTGCCTCAAGCATTCTGCATTTGGCAACAATTGTTTTCTGTTCTTTTTTAGAAGTATTTAGGCTTTTGCACAGCATATAGATCTCTTCGCTAAGAGCCCCGTTCTGCACCTAATAATCATCTAGAGACATTTCTTCCTTAAGGGTTAGAACTGGTACCTCTGGTTCATCTGACGTTTCAGCCATGAGGGCAAAGTTTGCTGTATAAGTAACTTCTTCCTCATCTGAATCATCCCACGCTCTTCCTTCTGTGACAACTAAAGCTCTTTTTCCATGTCTTTCCTTCACCAGGGCCTCATACTTGCTTTTGAGGGCTTCATAAGTTTCTTTTGGATATGTCTGTTTAGGCTTCTTGCAATCTGTAGCAAAGTGTCCAGCTTCACCACAGTTATAACATTTGAACTTCATTTTGAAATCCAAAGGAGATTTGTAGCTGGTACTCTTGCCTTTTCCTTTGTAGCCTTGTGAACTACCACCACCCCTAGTAACCCGATAATAAGATGAAGATTTACTTTGCGGTCGGTTACTCTTTCTGAATCTGATATTGCTGAACTTCCTTGCCATGTATGCCACGACACTGTCATCCATGTTGTCCAGCTCTTCTTGGGTGAAGTAGTCGTCATCACTATTTGATGTGCACTCATCATCATTTTCAACTTGAGGTGATGCAGGTGATGACCTAGGCTTTTCTGCAACCATTGCCTTTTTAGACTCTACCTCATCAGCAACTAACCCTGATGCAACTTCTTTTCCTCTTGAATCATTATCCCATGCTTGATCTTGAAGTGTTTCCAGCTCATAGGTATTTAGAATTCCATAGTATTCTTCCAGAGTTGTTGTGTATAAATCTTTGGTTTCTCTAACAGCGTAGACTCTATGTTCAATGCTTTTTGGCTGGTTCCTCAGATATCTCGTGTTGACTTCAACCACGGGGAGAGTTACACCTCTCAGATTCAAATCCAAAACCAACTGACTAAATCTTAGATAGACATCGGTTATACTTTCTCCTTTTCTTATTCTGAAAGTGTCATACTCCATCTTGAGTATAAGTGTTTTGTTGCTTCTGACCTCAGAGGTACCTTCTATGACGACCTCTAGCTTGTCCCAAATCTTCTTTGCTGTAGTTAGTCCTTTAACTACGTTAAACATCTCATGATCTAGGGATTCCATCAGTGTTTGTCGAACGGATGTGTCGAAAGATATCTGCTCCTTATCAGCATCTGAAAAGTCTACTGCCTTCTTCGGCTCAGACCGTTGTGGTACAACCACATCTCCTTCCATATGCTCAGGAACAACAACCATTGGTACAAATTTACCTTTATCGAGAACTTCTAGATATTCAGGATTGACGGACTCAAGGTAAAGTTTCATTCTCAACACCCATTCTTCATAATGATCTCGGTCGAACATTGGAATCTTGAAATTGTTTTTAGGTGCCATCTAATTGTGGATTTAAAGTAAAGATAATAAACTTTTCTTATTACTTGAGTAGTAATTAAAAGAAAATTAAATTATCTCAAAATAAATCAAACTTCAAATTTTGATCACCAAAAAAAATTTCGAAGTACCAGGACAAGGCTAAGTAGAATATCTATGTAGAACTTCTGCCTAAGTCGAAATTCTCCAAGTCGAATTTTTCTAAGTCGAACTTTTGTCCAAGTAGAAAATCTCAAGTCGAATATTCAAGTAGAATATTCAAGTAGAATATTCAAGTAGAATATTCTATGTAGAACTTTTGCCTTGGATAAAATTTGCTGCAGGTCACTTTTCACACTTTTTAACTTTTGTGGTTTTTCTCACCTAACTCACCTAACACACGTGCAAGGTACTGAATATCTTTTGTAATACTTTTTGCTGTGAGATATATGTCAAATCAAAAGCCAATAACACCTTTTTGTCTTTTTGAAAAGGAAATCAAAAAGTTGCTGGGTTTGTCTTCTTTAACAAGAATAATGATGAACACTCAAGAACACCAAATATCAAAGTACCCAGAATAATTCACAAAAATTATCTAAAGTCCTCCCAAGCTAAATAATTACTTCTGGAGTATTTAAATAATTTTTAGAGTGAGTTTTCTCTGCCAAACAAATTTGAGCACACTTTTCGAGAAGAACTTGAAAAGTAGATCTATAGATGAAGACTCACTAATCTTCTACCAAACACAAGGATCTATGTTTTGTATATTAAACATGAAGCTCTGATACCAATTGTTAGGTCCAAATGTGTTGTAGAGGGGGGGTGAATACAACTTTTCAAATTTAAGAAGCAATAAATGCAATGTAATAAATGAACATACTGATTCAAGGAATATATGTTTTATATATATCTTGAAA
Organism: Oenanthe sinensis; assembly: GCA_028671895.1. Taxonomy (NCBI): domain Eukaryota; kingdom Viridiplantae; phylum Streptophyta; class Magnoliopsida; order Apiales; family Apiaceae; genus Oenanthe; species Oenanthe sinensis. Next base: position 25,215,775 of record CM053799.1, on the reverse strand, counting down.
AGGTTGCTACAACATTCATTACAAAGTACATCAGAAGTAAAGAGGGTAGTAAATGATACTAAGCTCGGTGAATATACTCTCTCTCTTTTACAAGTGTTTTTCTCAAAAATATTGCTCTCTGAAAATAATACACAAGTACTTCTATTTATACTACTTGTAATCTATGTCCTGTAGTCTTCAAAGACTAAGATGTACGTGGCCCAATGATGTCCACATAAATCTTATCTTATCTTGAAAGCTTGGAAATCTGCCAATTAGATGATGCCATGTATCATGTTGAAACTGCCCTCCATGTAGAATATCTACTTGAGAATTTCTACTTGGCCATCTCGAACATCTAAGTAGAATTTCTACATAGGAATGTTCTACTTGGCTATCTCGAACATCTAAGTAGAATTTCTACATAGGAATGTTCTACTTGACTATCTCGAACATCTAAGTAGAATTTCTACATAGGAATGTTCTACTTGGCTATCTAGAACATTTTGTACTTAGAGAAATTCTGGGCTTCAACTTGAAACTTCAATACAACATCTTGAACTTGTGATTTCTTTATGTCTTCCATATTCTTCAACAAGCTCTTGAACCTGGATCTCTATTACTGACATAAACTTGCTATCAATGTCCTGACACTTGATGCAATGGTCTGATTCATAAGTGACTAGTCTTGATAGTGTTTCTGCTTCTTGAATAGATTACCATATTCAATTAGTAATGTGGCTTTCCAAATATTGCTTTCCTTCTTGTTCACTTGAAATCAATTAGTCTTATTGATACTGATTGTTATGATCTTGAATCTTTAGGTTACAAATCACTGAGGCATGAACAACTCTGACTTGAACTTCTTTCAATGATTTCTTCTTTATTTGATCATAGTTAACATGTTGAATTGTATCAATTACACTGTCTTCATTTAGCATTGATTTCTTTGTGGCTTCAAGTTCTTGATTGTCTTCTGGTTAAGTATCTTTTCTTTTAGTTGAGTTACATAAGTTATAGTGTTACAAGTTTAGACACTCTGCTTTTCAATCATTCTTGTAACTTAGCTATAATGAAATCTGGAAATTGTAATATTTAATCCAGAATGCAATTAATGTTATTTACAGTCTTTCCGCACTTTACTTTTTCTTGTATTGTTAGTTGAGTTATCCTCTTTTCTTTAGAATTTGCTTGTCGAACTCTATCAATCAAATAGGGGGAGATTGTAAGACATAATGTAACATGCAATGTAATCGAGGATCTGTAACTCAACTGAAAGTAAAGGACTGGTAAATAATGTTATTAATATAATCACAAGAATCTACAATGAAGATCAGGCAGCTACATGTTTCAGGGTATTTGATGGAATATTGAAGATCATTGACAAAAGTTCATTAATATGTTCAAGCGTCAGTAAAAGAATAAGTCATTCAGTGTTTCAGCAGTTATCAAAATTCAAGTAGTCAGTGCCAGAAGATTTCAGTGAAAACAAGAAGCAATAAAGGAATACAACATTCATGTCAATTGATTTGATTGAGGATATGAAGATCAATATAGTGTTAGTCACTTGTGAACCAGACCAGTGCACTAAGTGTCAGCACAAAGAATTTGATTAACATGTTCATTGTAAAAGAAGAATTGACAGAAGCCAAGTAAAGCAAGGTTTATTTTCTAAGTCATTGTACAAGGTGTAAGAAATCGACACCTAGTTAAACAAGGTGAAGAAATCAACACCAAGGCATACAAGGTGTAAGAAATCGACACCTAGATTATCAAGGAGAAGAAAATCGACACCTAGGTAATACATGGAGAAGAAATTCGACAGGTAGCCTAGCAATGATCAAAAGAAGTTAAGTACCATTTCTATGTATCAAGAAATCGACACATAGGAATGAAGTACTTAGAAATCGACACCTAGCCATGAGAAGAAAGAAAATCGACACCTAGAGTTTACATGGATTCAATATTCGACACCTAGGTTGTTGAATGACTAAGGCATACATGGTTAAGTGAAATCGACACCTAGCTCTACAGGGAGAAGAAATTCGACACCTAGCTGTTACATGTCTAAGGAAATTCGACACATAGATTATTTTCTAAGTACAAGCTCATGGAGAAGAAATTCGACACATAGAAAATATCTATGAATTTCTTTAAGTCAAATCAAGTCAACAACAGGGGAAAAGAATTCGACACACTCAGTTGTATTCCACTTTATTGTAAAGTCTACATATAAACAAAATGTATTTTCATTTTGAATGTAATCCTATCACAACACACAAAAATAGATACAGCTGAGAGAGACACAAAGAGAATATCAAAAGCCATTAAAGCTTGTATTTATTGTTGTTGTAAGATTCATCAGAAGCTCATACACCTGTGTGAGAGTGTAGCACCTTGGGTATATATAATACAAAGTATATTCCCAAAGATTGTCTTGTTGTTGTTTGTTTCTTTACTGTCATATTTATTACTCAACAAGAACGAATCAGTGAGCTCGAACTAATTTAGAAAAACTACCACATCATATTCAACCCCCCCCCCCTTCTATGATGATTGTGGACCTAACAAGAAGGTTGGAGATTAACCTTGTCTTTCAACAACTACGGTTCAAGGACCATATCAAGTGAATTTTTGAAGAGAAGGTCATTAACTGAGTTGTTTGCACTTAAACAGAAGATCAGAATCCATGAATCCTCTGAAAATGAATTAATGGTAGAAGTGATTGAAAAGCTTATGGAAAAAGTAGAGCAAAAGATTCAACAAGATTCATATCAAGTCAGATACTTCAAAGACAGATTTCTTCAGATACTGAGATTGGATCATGAAGCATTGTCATTCTACTCACTCAGACGATTAAAGTTTGTTGAGGGCTTGCTTAGGGGTAAAGGGTTCAGAACTCCTGAAAAGTGGAAAGCGGCAGAAAGAATCTTTGCCTACAGGTTAAGCATCTCAGAAGCTTTGGGAAGAGATATCCAGAACATCAAAAGGTTTGATCCATCTAAAGGAACTCAACCCAGAGAACCATTCAGAGCTGATCCGGGTGATGAACACATGTTTGTTTTATCAAGAGAAGTGCCAGAAACAGATCCGAGTTTTGGAATACCAGAAGCAAAAGAACCTATGGTCATCACCAATCCACTAAGAGTGATCTACTCAAACAAAGATGAAAGTGAAAGACAAATTGAAATAAGTAGGATCAGAAATGAAAATTCAAAAGTGATTGGAAGAATATTGGAAAAGCTAAGGAACTCCACAATTCCTGATGACAAGATCGTGCTACAAGAAGTAGAAGAAGCCTATTTGGACAAAGTGTCAAGAGAAGAGCAGATGATTACAAATCGGGTGGATGTTAATCCAAAGAGGGTAAAAGTACAAGGGTGGACTCAGCAACTAAGCTTTAAATTCAGTTAATTGAAAAGATTCAGGAGTATGCCACTGCTACAACTCATCTTTGATCAACTTCAATATCCAAGACCAAGAAATCTTCTAGAATGGGAGGCTCATGACATTGTCAGAAGGAGAATAGCAAAGGTCCAAGAATGAAGAATCAAATAGAATTATTAGTTCAGTCTAGAGGAACAAAATCATTCTTGTAACTTAGCTGTAATGAAATCTAGAAATTGTAATATTTAATCCAGAATGCAATTAATGTTATTTACAGTCTTTCCGCACTTTACTTTTTTTTGTATTGTTAGTTGAGTTATCCTCTTTTCTTTAGAATTTGCTTGTCGAACTCTATCAATCAAATAGGGGGAGATTGTAAGGCATAATGTAACATGCAATGTAATCGAGGATCTGTAACTCAACTAAAAGTAAAGGATTGGTAAATAATGTTATTAATGTAATCACAGGAATCTACAATGAAGATCAGACAGCTACATGTTTCAGGGTATTTGATGGAATATTGAAGATCACTGTCAGAAGTTCATTAATATGTTCAAGCGTCAGTGAGAGAATAAGTCACTCAGTGTTTCAGCAGGTATCAAGATTCAAGTAGTCAGTGCTAGAAGATTTCAGTGAAAACAAGAAGCAATAAAGGAATACAACATTCATGTCAATTGATTTGATTGAGGATATGAAGATCAATACAGTGTTAGTCACTTGTGAACCAGACCAGTGCACTAAGTGTCAGCACAAAGAATTTGATTAACATGTTCATTGTAAAAGAAGAATTGACAGAAGCCAAGTAAAGCAAGGTTTATTTTCTAAGTCATTGTACAAGGTGTAAGAAATCGACACCTAGTTAAACAAGGTGAAGAAATCAACACCAAGGCATACAAGGTGTAAGAAATCGACACCTAGATTATCAAGGAGAAGAAAATCGACACCTAGGTAATACATGGTGAAGATATTCGACAGGTAGCCTAGCAATGATCAAAAGAAGTTAAGTACCACTTCTATGTGTCAAGAAATCGACACATAGGAATAAGGTACTTAAAAATCGACACCTAGCCATGAGTAGAAAGAAAATCGACACCTAGAGTTAACATGGATTCAATATTCGACACCTAGGTTGTTGAATGTCTAAGGCATACATGGTTAAGTGAAATCGACACCTAGCTCTACAGGGAGAAGAAATTCGACACCCAGCTGTTACATAACTAAGGAAATTCGACACATAGATTATTTTCTAAGGACAAGCACATGGAGAAGAAATTCGACACATAAAAAATATCTATGGATTTCTCAAATTCAAATCAAGTCAACATACAGGGGGAAAAGAATTCGACACTCAACTGTATTTCACTTTATTGTAAAGTCTACATATAAACAAAATGTATTTTCATTTTGTATGCAATCATAACACAACACAAAAATAGATACAGCTGAAAGAGAGACTGAGAGAATATCAAAAGCCATTAAAGCTCGTATTTATTGTTGTTGTAAGATTCATCAGAAGCTCAAACATCTGTGTGAGAGTGTAGCACCCTGGGTATATATAATACAAAGTATATTCCCAAAGATTGTCTTGTTGTTATTTGTTTCTTTACTGTCATATTTATTACTCAGCAAGAACGTATTTGTGAACACGAACTGATAAGAAAAACTACCACATCATATTCAACCCCCCCTTCTATGATGATTTTGGACCTAACAACCTCTTTTTGTAATTCAATGGTCTCGTCCCGATATTTACTCCTTTCGGAATTGACCGTGAGAAATCTTTCACTCATTATATTGTGACTTAATTTTAACATATTTACAAGTTCAACAAGCTCAAATTTATCCAAATTAATATGATCTTCTTTACCCAAATTTATATCAAAATTATTACTACTACAAGATGTTAAATTATCACTAGAGTTTAGGGTTACCTCTTAACTTGTAATGGGTACTTCCTTTGATGTACTTTCATCACTAATCGCATCAAGCATAGTTTTACAATTTCTTCACTTTGTTCTAGAGTTTCTTCATCATCGCTAAAGTCCCATCCATTTTCGGCAACAAGACTTTGTCCTTTAGCCAATTTTGGACATTCTCGCTTGAAGTGACCGGGTTTTTTACATTTAAAACTAACATCGTGCATTTCCACATTTGTTTGTACATTAGCTTTAGGCATGGCATAATTGTTTGAATAACTCAAATTATTAAAGGCATTATTCGATTGATGTATATCTTTGGCTTTGTTAAAACTCGAGGTCGAAGTCTTATAATTTGGCCTTCTTTTTGAGTTAAATACACATTGTTGATTACCTAACTTAAGAAATCATTTTCCGTACCTTTGAAAATTACTTTGCAAAACCTGACGAAGTTGTCTCGATTACAAAGAAATCTCTTGTTCATTAAGATTTTGCAATTCTTCATTCAATTCATCATCGTTTTCATTCTCATCGATTAATATTGCCTTTAAAACCATATTCATTCATTTATCTTCCATTTTCAGAGTTGTCCTTTCTGGGATTGTGATAACTTTAACTTTCCAATTCGGATGCAATACTTTTAGAATCTTACGACTTTTCTCCTTTGTAGTATAAACCTTTTTGAGTTGAAATAGTTCATCGATAACGCGAGTGAATCTTGTTTCCATATCAATTATGGTTTTACCTTCGAGGAGTCTGAAATTCTCGTATTCATAAATTAAAGTATCTATTCGAAATTTCTTAATATCTTATATCCCCTCATAGGTTATTACCAATTTGTTCCACATTTCCTGTGCGGACTTACAATTGTTGACTCGTTTGTATTTCTTCCGCAAGTGCACTAGTCAAAACCATTTTGGCGTTTAGCGGTAATGTTAATTAATTCATCTTCCTCTCGAGTATATTCACTAACCTTTTTGTCAACAATTATATCATCTACAATTTTGGTCATAAGAACAACATCTTCAATGGTCATCCAAACTTTCACACCTTGGGATTTAGCATAGATTCTAAATCATGTTTTCCACGTTGTGAAATTCGCATCATCGAACAACGGCGGTCTCGAGCTAGAAAGACCTTCTCCACAACCAATAGTACTCAAGTATGCCATGGTATGGATTTACTCCTTGCAACGTTTGTACACCTAGTTTCGTAGTTACTTTAACACTTTAAAAGAAGCACTGCTTTGATACCAACTGAGACAGGTCCCTTATGTCAACTAAATAAGCCAGAGGGGGGGTTGAATAGTTTATTACCAATTTAAAATTTTTCTTTGGCATTTTAAAATTTCCTTTTTCCTTTTAATATACCTACTTAGACTTAAGTAATATAAAGTGTGGAATTTAAAAGAGCTAAAGAAAGAGAGTACCGTACAGTCGATTTATCCTGGTTCGTGATGACGCAATCCCTAATGGATCCACTCACCGCTACTCTAGTCCCTAAGCTCATCCCCGCTCGAGATTTCATCCACTATAAGAAACTCCTTGTAGTATGCGAAGAAACCTTTACAAACACTATATATATATCTTGGACCTTAACTCCACGTTAACCCCTCAAAATATAATAGTAAACACTATTTGACTCATCTTGGAGCGTAACTCCCCGACACCTCCTCAAAGTCTCGTAGCAATCCTTTGTAGACTCTACGTTACTCTACACCTATGCTGGACTTGGGTTTTAGGTCTTAGATCTTGGTCTTTCCTCTTCTTAACGGTGCAAAGACACCCAACTCCCCGTTGGCATGCCTAAGACTTGGATCATAGAACAAGGATTACCTCACTTCACCTCACTGTAAAAGGTTAGATAATAGTCTACGAACCAAATACCCTTTTTTAGAAAATATTTTGAACTAGTATGTTACGGTACTAGCTTAGACGAGCAATCAATATACATACATATATATATATATATATATATATATATGTATGTATATGTATATGTATAGAAATATATATGTAAAAGTATAATATATACATACATATATATATATATATATATATATATATATATATAAAAGTGTGGAATGTAAAACTCACATGAACAAGTATTTAAATCACAACACGGACAAGGTTTTCACCTTGAGTACACACACGTACAAATATTTAAATACACAACACGGACAAGGATTTCAGCTTGAGTAAATAAAAAGAAAATAACGTGTACAAAGAACTATACTCGGTCGAACCATTACAAGAGGGTCGAACAAACTTTGGATTTTTCCAAGTTCGAATGTCTCGTTAAATATAGCCCTTTTTATCACAAGAACACTTAGTCTTAAAGGACTTGTTTTAACAAGGCAAATAGTATAAAACTCCATTTTTGATTCGTTTTAATCCAAGTTCAACCCGTTGAGGTAAATAAAAATGCTTCTTTTTGATCTCGAATCAAAGACCATTTAAGTGCCTTTTCACCCAAAAATATAAATTTTTGGATTACTAAATAGCTTTTAGAGAAGATGAAGCTACTTCCTTCGTGAACACCTTCTAATTCACAAATATACACCAAAGATGTTAGAACAAATGAGAGAACAAGAGTATATAAGCGATGCATACAAATGTTAGTGAATATATGTATAAATATATATAAATCGAACAAAACAAGCACTATATATATAATATATTCAGTTATATATATAAATATAACAAGCCACTAACTCAATCCCTTGAGATCTACAGAGAAATCAAAAGAAAAGTTAGATCGGAAGCCTAAACACACAAAAATGGTCACCTGAAAGTTTGCCAGAAACGTGATTTCAAGAGTGACTTTTTCAGGGCTCCTAAGGTCTCTAAAGGGCTGCCTAACAAGGGTCTAAGGGTTGCCTAAGATGGTGTGCCCGAAGGTGGTGTTTATGAAGCAAGAATGGGGAAGAAACTATGCCTAAAAGATGAACAACTTTGAAGATTAAAAGGCAAAGATGTTAGAAAAGTTTTTGACTTTGCAAGGGTTGTTTAGAGAGTATTTCTAGGAATGTTTTCACTACCATAAAATTGGCTCCAAAGGGCTTCAAAAATGAATGGAAAATGGGTTAATATATATAGTCAAAATTGGTTAATCTTGGCATGACAAGTGGAATTCAACCATGAAATTAAGGAAATAATGAACCTAGACATATTCTAGATCCTTATCAGCTGATATGGAAGAAAAACCTCATTTACTATGTCAAATGTAACTGCTAGAGTGCTAAACAATTACCCGGAAAAAACGTAATAACTCGTAAAACCCATTTCAGTGATTTTCTTCAAAATAATTCTAAAAACCTGGGAATCACCTAGAAATATTCACATAATATAACGGTCAAAATCCTATGAGTTTTGCAGTTAACTAACTATGACTTTTAAGCGACCAAAAATCGATTATGTATCGATTTGAGGAGTCCCGAAAAAAGTTATCCAAAAATTATGAGAAAAATCTTAAAATTCTTTTTAGTTATTCTAGTGACATTCCCAAAATTTCAAGTCAAAATAACTTGTGGAGGAATTTTATCTAGAAAAATATTGTTTAAACGTCCTTTTAGACCAAAATAAAATATGTTTAGACTTTTGTTATAAATTGTCAACCTTTAGACTAAAGTTTTTGACTTTAAATAAATTTAAATATAATATACCTTGACCATGAAGTCCTTGAAATATCTATATTTGATTTTAAAAAGATTTTATCCGAATAAATAAGACAGTGGAAGATTAAGGGATAAAAATATGTTTTTGTACTTTAGGCATGACTTTTAACAAGGCAAATTTAGAAACAAATCTTTTTGAAATATATCAAATATATTTGAGGATAAAACTTTCAAAAAGAATTTAAATAGATCACTCAATTTAGTGTTCAGAATATATTCGTATTTATGCCTTTTGACCATTTGCCATAAAATATATCTTATATAATCTAGACTAGAATACGTTACTTGAATATATCTTATCTAAATTATTGATTAGTTCGAGAAAGCATTTGACTCTTTATTTGTTTATGTCACTTTGAACAAATTCTAAGGGAGGAATTACCCTATACTAAAACCTATGAAAGTTCCAACATACATTGCTCTGCATCTTTATTGATCCAACTGCTTTTACATAATTGTGGCTACTGCTCTTATTCTTCTTTAACTGCCACCTCAACTGTTATGTCAGCTTGTGTTATATCTGTAAAATATTTCAATGCAAAAACGGGCCTTGAGAAAATATATGACACTATATGAAATGACATCTGAAAGCAAAAAACACTCCAACACTGAATAATCTCACATCATTCAGCAAACTTTTACATCTATCGGGCATCAAGTACACATACCATCAAAACTGAAAAAAATTATAGTCTCTTGCAACCATGGCTATAATAAATATATAATGGTGACATTTAAAAAAATATTTGCATGCATGAATTTGAGAAATGTAAACAATAATAGATAATTTAGTTTTATAGACAAGCAGTAGTGCTGGTTAGATTCATAAAGAAATACCCGTCGGCTGTCACCATAGAAGATGCTTAATCTTGTAAACAAAACCACACAATCCATGAACAACATTAAAACACGAATTAATACTCATTCTAGGGGAAAACCACATCCTATTTCATGAATATCTTGCTTGCGGGAAATGGTCTATCGGATGATATTTATCACCATATATGCCATTAAATATTACCAACACTGCCTCCATCTTTATATCAGGCTCGTACATATCCTTTTCGATCAGGTTGCACAAGACTCTATCAAATTGGCTTTATACATATCTTGTTAATTTCAGTTAAAATATTAGATACTTGTAACTAATCAAATATAATAGGATGTACTTTTACACATGAAATCCAAGTAGAAATGGTACTTTGCAACATAATGCAGTAGAGTCGTAAAACATAAAACCAACTTGTATCAATATTTCACTTCCAGCATCTATATTCGAAATTATTCGGCATGCTTCCATATTAAACTTCTTATAAACAGAACATAGCATCCTCCCAAGGTAATGCAAAACCTGGGAATCTTCATCTTCGGTCAAAATATGGAAGAATAAATAGTTTATTAAGGACAGCGCAAAGCATTATCTAAAAAAGCATGCACCGTGATGAATGCCAGCAGAGATTAACACATTTCACAAAATTGCCGATCCTCGAAAAAAGAATATAACCATCTTTCAAACTATACATATATGAATATGAACTTCCACTAAATTAATCAATTAGCATACTGCAGCAAATCTTGCACAATAAAGTGGTAAAAGAGAGGGACAAAGACTATAGCCTTGACTTGGGAAGGAAACATTTTCATTATATTACACTTCAACAACATTAATGGATAATTAATTATAGTATTATCTTGAGAACTATGTATTATAATTCAGGCATCTATATTATATACTATTGTAGGATTCAGAATCACATCAAAAAGATCTTATTTACAGTTAGCAAATGTCCTGTGTTACCAAAGACAATAACTAAAGAGGAAAAAAAAAGAGGGACTAAAGAACTTAATAGTTAATACATATATACAGTAAAAGTAGGTAAAACCTAGTAGATCCGTGTATATTTAACAATCAAAACTCTAGAGTTTCAATTACTTGTTTATTTAGAAAAAGTTGTGGGCTAGATAAGAACATATTACGTACAAAGAAAGATCGTCACTTGCTCATACCTTAATCTGGTTATGACTTCCCTATCTCGCAATATTTCCAAATACTCCAAGTACAGATCCAGGTACTCCAACACAAGCAATCTCAGTATTCTGAACAGTGGAACAATTTCTGAAACAGTAATAAACATACACAACGCATGTTAACCAAAACTTACGAGAAAGAAATGACCACAGAAGAAAATATACATATTCTACTTATAACATGACCCCAATAAGCTTTCTAATAATCTTATTCGACACTTCTCCAACTAGCTTCATCCTTTCCAAAGTAAGATACTGGAGCGTATAGCATGCGGAGACTACATGGTCATGATTTAACAAAGAATCATTATCAAAGAGGTTTTTCGAAATGACAAGAGCTACCATAACCTGTCAACATCTTCAATGACAACATTTCCATGAATTAATTTGTCATATCCCATAGTGAAGCCAATATTATTGTTTCCAAAGGTCACCATTGGGCTAGCCTCTTCCTTGAATTGTGACAGCAGGTCTTTATCACCAGTCGTGTGCCTTGAGTATCCACTGTCCAAGATCCACATAACCTTCTTCTTCTTACCTATGCCCTGCAATCAAAATAATATCAAGTTTTCTTTGGTACCCAAACTAAGTTGGGTCCTTTTTGCTTAGTTGCATAACTGCTATTCTCTTTCTTAATAGTCCTAGTTATCTTGTCATGCACAATTTCCTTTTTCTGAAGTTTAGTTCTAGTTTGGTTGGTGCTACTTGAACTAGATGCATTTCTAGGTGACATGGAATGTTTTTTTCCTTTAATTGGACTAGTAGATTTGGGTCTAGCAGGTTTGTTGTTTTCATTTTGACTGATGCACCCTTCAACAAGCTATTTCCTTAATCTAAAGCAGGTATTCATAACATTCAGGTTGCATGGCATACAATCAAATTTGTCACAGAATTTATGATCATCATGCATCAAAGGTTTAACATAACCACAAGCAAATTCAACATTATCAACAACAGGTTTCTTGCACACATGAGTAAGATGATTTGTTAAACCATAGTTTTTACAAATCTTTCTAGGGGCATTGTGAACAGGTGCATAATTGTTATATTTATTAATGCCTATTTTTCCATTTTTATTTGCCTTTTTCTTCTTGGCATGCATGGTGTCATTTTTCTGGACATTTTCCTTGGTATCATTTTTCTGAACATTTTCCTTTCTTTCAAGCTTAACAGAGGTGGACTTGACCTTGACTGTTTGCTCTTCTACTTCAACACAAGGCATATCATTCTTAGCCTCTAGCTCATCCTCATCATTCAACTGTTGTTTGATGATCATACTTGCTTCATTAAACTCAGTAGTTGCCTTTTTAAAAATTAAAGCTTCGGCATTTTTCAAAATGTGAGGATTGCCAGTGAATTCAGTTTTCTTGCCTTTTGTTGACATAGACTTTTTCTTTTTAAGAGTGTCATAGTCAAACTCAACTCTAACCTTAGAATTTTCCTGGTATTTTTCATGAAACTTTTGTAGAACTACAGATGAGTTTTGATAAGTGTTACGGATCAAAATCAAATGTATTTAATGTATAGTTAGTGCTAGGGTTTGAGAGAGTTTCGAGCTTTAATGACTGCGTTAACGTTTCGTGACTATCTCGGGTCCTCGTTAACTGCCTACGTATCTCAATGGGTGTGAGAATCAAGTCAATAAAATGTAGTTCTAATATTGAGGGGTTAGGCCTTTTATATAGGCGTACGAGGGCCTTGGAGTTAGATTAGAATTGGGAGACTTGGAGGCCAAGTCTCCTAGTGATAGAGTTGTTTAAATCTCATAGGAATGAGAGTCCTTATTGGACTCTTCCCACGTTTGGATTTCTAGATTCTTCTAGGATGAAGGCCTTCAACAGGCTTCTTGGGCCTTTACTGAGCCTTTATTACTTAATTACGAAATTAATTAATAACAAGGGCTTACTGGGCCTATGGCTTCCACAGAGCTTGTGGGCTGGATTTACAAATTCAGTTGATCCTTGGATTACAAATCCAATTGATCCTAGGATTTATTTCCCTAGTTCGTTTCATGGGCCCAGGCCTTTGGACCATAACAGGTCTATTTAATGAAATAATAAATGCCATATTTATTATTTTCTCAGGGTTATTTTTGCTCATATCATTTGCCCCTCAACTTTTAGGAAAACTTTGCGAGTTTTCGTAAAAGTTTCACAAAGGGTTTCAATGCTTTATCGGGCTTTTGACTCGTTTTAGTCAATTTTATCTCAATTTTTTGGGATCAGGCCTGTTTACTTTTAATCCTTTTTTAAAGAATTAATATTAAATAAATCGGTCCCCAAAGGACTTTCATTCGTAGCTAAATTGCCAAAGATGATTTTTTGTATTTTTGCCTTAAATCGACTTGATTTGAGGTCGAACAAGGGCCTGTTTTTACTCCCAAGTCGATTGGGAGGATTGAGGTCGATTTCGACCTGGATTGAAGTCGAACAGGATTCCAAAACACCTCGAAGTCGAATTGATGGCTTGAAGTCAAATTTGACCTGGATTGAAGTCGAACAGGGTTCCAAAATACCTCGAAGTCGAATTGATGGCTCGAGGTCGAATTCGACCTGGATTGAAGTCGAAATGTTGCACTGAGGTCGATTTCGACTCCATTTGAAGTCGATTTATGGCTTCAAAATCCTTGGAGTCGAAATATTGCACTGAGGTCGATTTCGACTCCAATTGAAGTCGATTTAGGGCTTCAAAATCCTTGGAGTCGAAATCCTTGGCTGAGGTCGATTTCGACTTCGATTGAAGTCGATTTAGACTTCAAAAACCCTTGGAGTCGAAATCCTTGGCTGAGGTCGACTTCGACTTCGATTGAAGTCTATTTAGACTTCAAAAACCCTTGGAGTCGAAATCCTTGGCTGAGGACTACTTCGACTTCGATTGAGGTCGATTTAGACTTCAAAAAACCCTTGGAGTCGAAATCCTTGGCTGAGGTCGACTTCGACTTCGATTGAGGTCGATTTAGACTTCAAAAACCCTTGGAGTCGAAATGTTTTTCCACTACTAATTTCAACCTCGATTGGAGTCGAATTAGGCTTCAAAACCCTTTGAAGTCGAAGTTAATGAGGGCCTCATGGCTTTGTAATATTCGACTAGAAATGGAGTCGAATTAGGCTTCAAAACCTTTTGAAGTCGAAGTTATCGAGGGCCTCATGGCTTTGTAATATTCGACTAGAAATGGAGTCGAATTAGGCTTCAAAACCTTTTGAAGTCGAAGTTATCGAGGGCCTCATGGCTTCGTAATATTCGAATAGAAATGGATTCGAATTAGGCTTCAAAACCTTTTGAAGTCGAAGTTATTTGAGGGCCTCATGGCTTTATGGGCTCTATACAAGGGCCTTTTAACAGATTTCTTAAAGTAATTGGCTTTCAAGGTTTTTGGATCATGGCTCTTTGTCAATTAACTTATGGGCCTTTCATCTTTATTGGGCCTTTTGGGCCTTGGACTCTTCATATTCTAGGCCTTCGAGGCTTTTGACATTATACAGTGGACCTTCAAGGCTTTAAGGGTTATGGGCTTCTTAGGCCCAAGTTCTAGATTCTTCTTGGTTCATGGGTTACAGACATTTGGCCCTTAAAGCATGGGTTTTTGAGCCCATTCACCGGCCATACCGGTTGACTTACCCTCCAACAGTCGTGTGACCTAGAAACACCTGTTAAAAGGTGAATTCAAACAGTCAAGTGACCGGCTGGGGGTTCTATATATGAGTGGTGTGAGGGGCTTCATATCTCACACTTCTCATTTCTCACTTCTCATTTCTCACTTCTCATTTCTCTCTTCTATATTTGAGCTCTCAAGCTTCCAAGCAATTTCAGTCGTTAGTTTCCTCGAAGATATACATAAAGTCGAAAGTCAGATGGCAGATAAAAGAGCTTCGAGACTGGAAGCTTTGAATGCGGGGTCGGCCAAGAGAGGTAAACCCCTAAATCGAATCCCCATTTTTTTAACTTACATGTCTTTGATATATATGATTAACCAAAGGGGGGATGAGTATTCTAGTCAATCCCACCTAGATTCATATAGCCGTAGAAGCAAATTTTTTGATACTGATGTAGTAGAGGAGTACAACAAGCTTTTCAATTTTCCACCTAGGTTTACCATTTCTTTGGTGGAGCCTGGCGACAGGACCTGCCATTGGAATCTCATTCGTTTATTTGTTTACTTAGATGCCCTATTAGCGGGGCTTAGGTTTCTTTTACATGAATTTATCCCAATTCTTCTAGCCAACGTCCAAATAAACCCCTGCCAAATAGTGCCCAATGGATGGAGACTCATCCATTGTTTTATGGTTTTGTGTTTGGAAAAGAAAATAAAAATGACCGTCCCCCTTTTTCGAAAAATTTTCCAATTCAAAAACTCTTCCAGCCTTTCCTTGGGTTGGGTTCAAATAGCCCACAGGCCTAACAAAACCCCACATCTTTGACACCTCTTCAATACTTGATAACAACCTTCACTGGAAGGAGAACTTTGTTCAAGTGAAATGGGAAGGGGGAGATTGGCGGACTCTCTTTAGGCCAACATTTAGCAAAGTAGCAGATGGGAGTGTCGACTCCATTAAACTCTTAGAGGAGGAGCAGACAGCTTATACCCAACTCACACAGGTGGAATCCAAGCAAGTTGCTTGGGTTCTTCTGAATGAGCATAAGTTGAAGGTTGTGGGCCTATCCAGGGCCTCGAACAAAGGTATATGTCTTACTTCACTTGGTTTGCCATGTCAATTTATTGTCTTTCTAACGTGCTTGTGTTTTCTTTTCAGCTGCTGCGTTGATCAACGAGTGGACTATCCCACCCACAGAGGAAACAGGCCGGATGAAGCGGCTAAAGCTGATGAATGACCCTAGGCAGGGGAAGGAACTTACAGCCTTCTTACAGCCACATTCCGGGCCAAACGAGGCTGAGGACAGCGAGCCTGTCAAAGCGCCCAAATCCCAGGTGTACAAACCAGATTGGGGCTTCAGGAAGTCGGACACCGTTGTCGGTTGCATAGATCATGCAAGGGATTGGTCCCTTCATTCCCTTACCCCTTGTGATTACAAGAACATTATTTTGGGGAGCGATGAGGAGGGCATCAAAGCTTTGGGTGCACAACCTTTGGCATCGGAAAGTTTCTTTACTTGCTCATTCACATTTCACAGTTCTTCCATTTATGTTTTGGACTTTTCATATGTTCTAACTTGTTCTGTTGCTTTTCAGGCCAATGCCTATTTTCAGGTCTCTTTGCACCAAACAGAAGCATGGAAGACTCAGGCAGGGAAGCATAAGAAAGAGCTTATCGTGGCACATGCCAAAATCAAGCACTTAGAGGAGAGGTTGGCGGAGAAGGAGGAGCTCCTTAAATAGGCCCAGGCTAAGGTAGTCGAACTCCGGGCTGATAAGAATGCCATTATCGACAAGTATATGGCTTCGGACGAGTATCGGGAGTTGATTGAGGCTCACGATGACCTTGTCTTTCCGGCCAACTATACTATTGGGTGGAATGATGCCCTCAAGGAAGTGCTGGATAAGCATCCAGGTTTGTTTGACCCAAGGGTGGACCTTAAATGCCCTCAATCAGCCGAAGCCTTGAAGCGGTTGTTCGAGGAGCATGAGGAGGAAGAAACCGATGGGGAGGACAGCCTCGATGTTAGGACAAAAAGGGCTCGTGAGCCTTCTCTTACTCCTTCTCTAGTCCGAGTCACTCCAAAGAAGGCCGTTCCTGAGGCAACTCACCAAAAACCAACGGAGGAAAGCTCTTCCGGGGAAGAAGGTTCGTCTTCGTCTGGTGAAGATGGAATGTCTTCGTCTGGTGAGGAGGAGTCTGCGGAAGAGTAGCTTAGACTTTCATTTATGTTGGCCCCAATGGCTTTGTAAAAACATTTGGCCCTTGGGCTTTAAATTATGCAATCATGTTTTTTATATTTCTGTCTTTTTACTTTCTGCCTTAGTTTTGTTTGTTTTTCGTGCTTAACTTGAACATAAACAACAAACACTTGTGTGGCTTGTAAAAGACTTAGTGCAAATGATCAAGATTGTATAAAGATAATGAAAATATTCTTTTAGAAATTTTATCAAGTTTCCCAAAGTAACTTAGTAAAAAAGATGTATGCCTCCGAGGCTAATAAATGCCATGCCTTCGAGGCTAATAAACAATAAATCGAAGTCAAAAACCTAAACATAATAAATTCTCAAGTTGGCTGCATTCCGGCTTCTAGGGACTTCAACCCTTTCAAGGGTCTGGAGTTTGTACGCTCCTTGCCATGTGACTTCCTTCACTTGGTATGGTCCTTCCCAATTTAGAGCAAGCTTGCCCTTGGAACCAACTCCAGATGCTTCGATCTTTCGCAGGACTAAGTCTCCTTCGCGGAAGAACCTTTCCTTGACTCTAAGGTTGTAGTAGAACGAAGCTTTCTTCTGGCTTTCTACTATTCTGGCATTAGCTTCGTCACGCAGCTCATCTATTAAGTCAAGAGCCAGCTTCATGCCTTCCTCATTAGTGTCAACCTGAAACTCTTGTATCCTCGGTGACGTTTGAGCAATTTCGACGGGCACCACTGCCTCAGCCCCGTAGGCTAGTTGAAATGGAGTAGCCCCTGTTGATGTTCTGCAAGTAGTTCTGTATGTCCATAAGATTAGGAATAGCTCATCGACCCAAGTCCCTTGGGAGCGTTCAATCCTCTTTTTAAGTCTGTCTAGGATAATTCTGTTAGCGACCTCAGCTTGCCCGTTTGACTGCGGATGAGCTACTGAAGTAAAGCGTAGTTCAACGTTATAATTCCCACAGTATTCCATGAAGTCTTTGCTGTTGAATTGAGTTCCATTGTCCGTCACTAGGATTCGGGGTAGCCCATACCTGTATATAATATTTTCCTAGAAGAATTAAGTCACGTTTTTAGTGTCAATTTTGGCCAAGGGCTTGCCTTCTATCCATTTAGTAAACTAGTCGATGACAACAACGAGGAACTTTCTTTGTGCACTGGCCATAGGAAACGGGCCTAAAATATCCATCCCCTACATGGAAAATGGGAGCGGAGAGTTGATGGATGTCAGCATCTCAGGGGGTTGCCTAACGATGGGTGCAAATCTTTGGCAGCGATCACACTTCTTAACATAAGCTTTAGCATCTTTAAGCATCTCGGGCCAATAAAATCCTAGCCTTATAACTTTATGAGCTAAAACCCTGCTTCCAAGGTGTTGGCCACATACACCTTCATGGACTTCTTTCAGGGCAGTTTCAGCCTCATGGGGTCTCAGACACTTCAAGTAAGGTATCACATATGATTTTTTGTACAGTATTCCTTCTATGAGGGTATACCTCAAGGCCCTCACTGATAGCTTGCGAGCTTCCATGGGGTCGGTTAGTGTTTTCCCTGTTTCCAAGTAGAGTTTAATGGGATCCATCCAACATGCTCCTAGCCCAATCGGAGCTACTAATTTCACCTCAATGCTGGGGGTCTTCAAGACTTGAAAATAAACACTGCCAGAGTAATTCTCAATCTCTGATGATGCAAATTTTGACAAGGAATCAGCCTTCACATTCTCTTCTCTCGGGATGTACTCAAAGTGGCATTCTTCGAACTGCGTGGCTTGAGCTTTAACAATTCTCAAATATTTTGCCATAGTCTCGTCACGGGCCTCGAACTCCCCATTTACTTGAGAGATTACTAGCCTTGAGTCACCACATACTTTCATGTTCTTCACCCTCAGGGTTCTGGCCAGACCAAGCCCAGCTATCAGAGCTTCGTATTCTGCCTCGTTGTTTGTAGTCGGGAAATCCAACTTGATTGCATATTCGACAATGAAACCATCAGGGCTTTGCAAAAATAGGCCAGCTCCACTAGTTTTCTTTTTTGAAGCTCCGTCAAAAAAGAGCACCCAGTATTCTTTGAGTTCTTCCTCTTTTTCTTTCTTTTCTTCACCTTCTTTATCCTCTTCTTGCTCCCCGACTTCTTGGTTTGGAATGGTGCATTCAACCACGAAGTCAGCCAGAGCCTGAGCTTTGATGGTCGTTCTTGGCTTGTATCTGATTTCGAATTCTCCCAGTTCAACAGCCCATTTGATTAGCCTTCCACGGGCCTTGGGGCTATGCAGTATGTTCCTTAGGGGCTGGTCTGTCAAGACTTCAATAATGTGCGCCTGAAAGTACGGGCGTAACTTCCTTGAAGCCATTATTAAGGCTAAGGCAAACTTCTCGACTTTTGAGTAGTTCAACTCTGCACCATGTAGAATCTTACTAACATAATAGATGGGCTTCTGAACTTTAGCTTCTTCTTTCACAAGAACTGCACTCAGGGCTGAGCTCGAGACAGCAAGGTATAGGAATAACACTTCTTCAGGTTTTGGTTTAGCAAGCAAAGGTGGCTCAGCCATATATTTCTTCAGTTCTTCAAATGCTGCTTGACTCTCGTAATTCCATTCAAAGTTCTTGACCTTTTTGAGGGCCTTGAAGAATGGTAGACACTTTTCTCCGGATTTGGATATGAAACGTCCCAGGGCTGCTACCCTTCCAGTGAGCTTTTGGACTTCTTTTACAGTCTTGGGGGGCTCCATGTCCAAGATTTCTTGAATCTTATCAGGATTGGCCTCAATGCCTCTTTTTGAGACCATCAGGCCTAGAAATTTCCCAGACCCTACACCAAAGGCACACTTGGATGGGTTCAACATCATCTTGTGGGTTCTCAGAACTTCGAATGCCTTACTCAGGTGCGAAAGACGGTCGGCCTTGTCTAAGCTTTTGACTAGCATGTCATCAACATAAACTTCCATAGTCTTACCAATGAGATGCTTGAAAATTTTATTCACAAGCCTTTGATATGTGGCTCCTGCGTTCTTAATGAAGGGTTTCGGACATGAAAACGCGGCGGAATTAACGTAAAAAAATAATAAAAACGAAACCCCATCGCAGGATCCATGTATAACGTTGGATGATTATGGAGAATAAGATGTGTACCTTATTAAAGCTTTCCTATGGATGATTATAGAGGTCCAGAAGCGATGAATCACAGCAGCCCCTTCTTCAAGAACTGCTCTCTAATGGTATCCACATGAACGTCGTATCGTCTAACGATCACCGGAGTTAGGTACTAGCCTGTTTCTGCCTATTTGTCTCTCTCTTTCTCTAGCCTCTCAAAACGTAGAGCTGCTAGGGTTTTTCTTAAAAACAAAATTATAAAAACTTAACCCTAAACTATACATCCTTATGTATATATAGGGGAGAGAGAGATTTGGGCCAAAACCCTAATCTGATTGGACCTTTTAAAACCCATTCAGATTTCAGATTTATATTATTATTAAATTCGAATTCTAATATGTATATAATTAATCAAGTCTCACTTAATTAATTAAATAAATAAATTTGAATAATAATAATTATTAAATTCGAATTCTAATATGTATATAATTAATCAAGTCTCACTTAATTAATTAAATAAATAAATTCGAATAATAATAATAACAGTATTTAAATTTATAATTTAAATAACACTCCGTTTAAACGTTCTTTGTGTGTGACCCTTTAGGTTATTATTACGTTGGCAATAATTTTATTTTCTAATAATAAAATTATAAACAATGAGCGGCATCTAGTAATATATCATTGCTACCCAAGTAATAATAATAATTGGTGATTCAATTAAACCTTTCGTGAATAATGTACAATGTAATATAATCCTTTTAACCTTATATTATATATCAAACTCGAGGCATGTATTGTGTCATCCTCTTCAACGTTTAATCCGGGTTTCCTTGATCAATGAGTAGACTATTAATCAAATCAACATTTGAGCATGGCCATGCATTTTATAGTCTCACTCAATCAAGAGGCCAATAATATCACTCCTAAGATAGGAGGGTTAAATTCTATATCTATCATTCATATTTCTCATACGATTCATAGCATACCCAATGTCTACCTTTATCATTACCCGGTTAAAGGTAACTTTAAGTGTAATCAAAGTATATTAATTCTCATATAGAAATATAATGATTTCAAGTCAAAGGATCATTACATCATTATCACAGTGAGTATTTCTTATGACACTTATTAACATGTAGATTCTCACAGTGGGTCTGTCCAGTGCCATGCATCGAGACATGCACTTATGTTCTTGACTTTAGTATCACCATACCTATGACCAATGAGATGTGGTCATCAGTCAACAAACATGCTAGTCTTATTGCATTATTATTGTCCTTAAATAATAATACTCGACTAGGGACTTTTAGGAATATAATATTGTTCATATAATCTCATTTTTAAGTCACATACTTAAAGATATATAATTCGCATTAATATTCCAAGGACATTTATTATGCTTTCAATTTATAACGCAGTAAATAAAGACATAATAAATATTAATTAAATAATCTAATAAAACATAATCCTTAATTGTTTTCAATAAAACATTAAAAGTATTGTCTCTAGGACACCAATACTAACAATCTCCCACTTGTACTAGAGCCAATCTCTCATGTATCTAATACCCATGGAACTAGTATGACCTTCGTGCTTCTGCTGCGACAAAGCCTTGGTCAGTGGATCTGTAATGTTATCATTTGTATGCACTTTACATATATGTATATCTCCTTGATCATTAATCTCATTAATTAGGTGATATCTCCTAAGTACATCCCCAAATAGCCTCCTTGGCTGATTCGGAAGCATCAATATAATCAGGTTCTATTGTAGAATCAACAACTGTCTCTGCTGTGAACCATTCCAGCATACAAAATCTCCATTTAGACAAAACACTAATTCAGACCGAGAAATCAAATCATCCTTGTTAGTCTGGAAACTAGAGTCGGTGTAACCTTTTACATCCAGCTTTTCCTCTCCTCCATATACCAAGAATTGATCTTTAGTCCTTTTCAAGTACTTAAGAATATTCTTGACTTCCGTCCAATGACCTTCACTTGGATTAGACTGGTATCTACTCGTCATGCTCAAAGCATACGAGACATCAGGACGAGTACATATCATTGAATACATTATAGAACCAATTGCCGACGCATATGGAACTTTACTCATACGGTCCTTATCATCCAATGACTTAGGACTATTTTCTTTAGAGATCGATATCCCATGAGACATCGCGACATATCCCCTTTTAGCATCTTGCATCCCAAATCGATGCAAAACTTTGTCAATGTATGTACTCTGACTTAGGCCAATCATTCTTCTTGATCTATCTCTATAGATCCTGATACCTAATATATAGGTCGCATCGCCTAAGTCTTTCATTGAGAAATTTTTTACTCAACCAAGTCTTAACAGCCTGTAAAGAAGGAATGTCATTCCCTATTATTAATATGTCATCAATATATAGTACTAGGAATGCCACATTGCTCCCACTAACCTTCTTGTAAACACATGGTTCATCTTCATTTTGAATAAACCCAAACTCTTTGACAGTTTCATCAAAATGAATGTTCCATCTCCTCGAGGCTTGTTTCAATCCATAAATGGATCGACGCAACTTACATACCTTTCCAGCATGCTTTGGATTAACAAAACCCTCAGGCTGTGTCATGTACACATCCAAATCTTCTTCAAGGCTCCCATTTAAGAAAGCGGTTTTGACATCCATCTACCAGATTTCATAATCATAGTAAGCAGCTATAGCAAGCAAAATCCTGATGGACTTGACCATAGCCACTGGTGAAAAAGTCTCATCATAGTCAATAGCATGAATTTGCTTGAAACCTTTTGCCACCAATCGTGCCTTATAGGTCTGTACATTACCATCCATGTTGGTCTTTTTATTGAAAACCCACTTGCACCCTATAGGTTTTACCCTTTCAGGTGGATCAACCAAAGTCCATACTTGATTAGTTTACATGGATTCCATCTCAGGTTTCATGGCTTCCAGCCATCTCTTAGATTCTGGAGTGTTCATAGCGTCTTGGTAGGTGAGAGGCTCATCTTCGTCGATAAGCATCACATCACCATCTTGAGTTAAGAGAAATCCATAATATCTCTCAAGTTCATGGCGAATCTTACTAGACCTACGAACAACCTGTATTTCTTGAGCAGTGATGTGTTCTTGTACATCCTGCTCAAGTTCCTCTATTGGTTCAGTGTTATCTTGTGGGCCTCGAACTTCATCGAGGTCTATTATCCTCTCACTGTTTTTCTTCGAAACCATTTCTCTTTCAAGAAAAACTGCAGTTCGAGCAACAAACACTTTGTTCTCGGAAGGATTATAGAATGAATAACCCTTTATTTTAATTGGGTATCCCACAAAGTTATATTTGTCTGATTTAGGTCCTAGCTTGTCAGAAGTTAAACATTTCACAAATGCTTCACATCCCCATATTTTCATAAATGACATGCTATGGCGTTTCTCAATCCATATCTCATATGGAGTCTTCTGAACCGTTTTAGTAGATACTTAGTTAAGTGTATAAGCAGCCATCTCCAGGGCATAACCCCAGAAACTAATTGGAAGATCTGCATGACTCATCATCAATCGCACCATGTCCAACAAGGTACGATTTCTCCTCTCAGAAACTCCATTCCATTATGGTGTTCCGGGAGGAGTGAGTTGTGATACGATACCATACTCTTTTAATAAACTCTTAAATTCATGGCTTAAGTACTCTCTTCCACGATCAGATTGTAGAGTCTTAATACTTCCGCTAGTCTGCTTTTCTACTTCAGCTTTGTATTCTTTGAACTTTTTGAAAGAATCGGATTTGTTCTTCATAAGATACACATATCCATATCTACTGAAATCATCAGTAAACGTGATAAAGTAGTAAAAGCCACCTCTTGTCATAGTACGCATAGGACCACATACATCACTATGTATTAGTTCTAATCGTTCAGTGGCCCTTTCACCTTGTTTAGTAAAAGGAGCTTTAGTCATTTTTCCAATGAGACAGGGTTCACATGCTTCGTATGATTCAAAATCAAACTTATCCAAGTATCCATCTTTATGTAACTTGGAAATGCGCTTCTCATTTATATGGCCTAAACAACAGTGCCAAATGTATGTTTGATTTGAGTCATTACTCTTAAGACTATTGGAGATTACGAAACTGTATAAATAGTAATCGTGATAACTCAACACTAGAACAGGACAAGTAAATAATACTACGACTACACAGAAATCAGGAAGAATTGAAGACAGGGCAGATACAGTGAATCAAGACATTGGAAGAAGTTTTGGAGTCTACTACAGGTCACTGAAAGAAGTTCATTTATATGTTCATGCCTCAGTGGAGAATAATGTTTAAAGACTTTCAGGGTTTCAGAAGTGTTGAAGATTCAGTATAGCAGTGCCACTAAAAGATTTCAGTGTAACAGCATTGATTGAAGATAGACAGTGTTTGAAGCATAAGAATCCAGAAAGGTGAAGACAAAGTTTACAGAAGACAGCTACAGTCTTGAAGTTATACTCACTGACAATCAGTGAAGAACAGAGAATGAAGTATTCAAGATTGTGGTAGTAATGAAGACATTGTCGAAGTGCCAGAAAAGATTCCAGTGAAATTACAGTATCTATCAACAGTCAGTGTTCGAAGCAATGCAACAGTCCAAGGTTAATAACCTGAAATAGAAAAGAAATCAAGGGAATTTAATTCAGTGTTAGTCGTTTGTGAACCAGACCAGTGCACAAAGCGTCAACACAACAAGAAAAGAATTACCTTGATGTATCAGAAGAAAATCAGTTGATCAAGCCAGAAGAGTGAAAATCAAGTGGTAAATACTTCAAACATTTCAAGAAATTGGTTAAGGCAAGTATTACTACACTGAGTGGCTCCTGCACACTGCAAGCACTCTAGAGGCGCCACTCAACTCTCAGGCGCAACTGAATATTTTCTAAGTACTGAGTGGCTCCTGCACACTGAAGCACTCTAGAGGCGCCACTCAACTCTCAGGCGCAACTGAATATTTTCTAAGTACTGAGTGGCTCCTGCACACTGCAAGCACTCTAGAGGCGCCACTCAACTCTCAGGCGCAACTGAATATTTTCTAAGTACTGAGTGGCTCCTGTACACTGCAAGCACTCTAGAGGCGCCACTCAACTCTCAGGCGCAACTGAATATTTTCTAAGTACTGAGTGGCTCCTGCACACTGCACTCACTCTACAAGCGCAACAAAGGACTTAGCATTGTGAAGCAAATCAATTTTTAATTGATTTGAAAAGTCTACACAAATAAAAAGAGGTCAGCCACTCATTCAAGGAGTAGTCTTCTTCAACACAAATAATAGGTAGAGAGCTACTGCGTGGCCGGGGCAAGAAAAAATAATTTATACACACCCATATACCTTGCTCCCGGTCAGATATTAGGACCCGGTTCTTTAACGAAAAATGCTTAGGGCTCCTAGATATCACTCCCTACGGACTCAGTTTTTCCTTGTACTAATTTAGATATATTTGTATAGGAACTGAGCCTTATATTTTTGTGTTAGTAGCAAAGAATTAATTTATTCTTTGGAAGCCAGTTAATTTTAACTAGGTGTAACAAAACCCTCTGGGTTTATATATGAAAAATATATTCCCGGAAACTTGTCTCCATAAATTACCTGCTAATTTTCTTGAACCTAATTGATTTATCCGGACTCACATAAAATTAGTAGGCAGCTCACCTAAACACTACAAATGACCAGACCCACTCTGAAGCAATAATTTATTTATCCGCAAATTCTGAAAAGAATTTAAATTATTGTGAGTATCGTATTCAACCCCCCTTCTACGATACTTCGGGACCTAATAATTGGTATCAGAGGAGACTGATTGAAGTTACAAATCAAGATCTGTATCTCAGTGAAGCTCGTCGTGCCGAAGCTGTGTTGACTCGAATGGAGGCCGTGTTAAATAAATTTAATTTTAAAACTTTTTAAATAAAATTTATTTTATAACTTTTATAAAAAAAAATTTGTAAACTTTTATTAGTTTATGTTATAAATTTTAATTAGTTTATTTTATAAATTTTAGATAAAATTTATTTTATAAACTTTTATAAAATTTGTTTAACAAACTTTTGTTAGTTAATATTATAAATTTTAATTTGTTTATTTTCTAAGTTTTGGATAAAATTTATTTTATAAACTTTTATAAAATTTGTTTAAAAAACTTTTATTAGTTGATTTTATAAATTTTAATTAGTTCACTCTATAAATTTTAAAATAGAATTTATTTGATAAACTTCCATAAAATTTATTTTATAAACTTTTATTAGTTTATGATTTAAATTTTAATTAGTTTATCTCGTAAATTTTAAATAAAATTTGTTCTGTAAACTCTTATAAAATTTATTCTATAAACTCTTATTAGTTTGATTTATAAATTTTAATTAGTTTAACTCATGAATTTTAAAATAAAACTTATTTTATAAACTCTTATGAAATTTATCTTATAAACTTTTATTAGTTTGATTTATAAATTTTAATTAGTTTATATCATAAATTTTAGATAAAATTTATTTTATGAACTCTTGTGAAATTTATTTTATAAACTTTTGATAAGTTTGTGTTATAAATTTTAATTAGTTTATTTTATAAATTTTAAATACTAAAGTTTATCATTTAAATTTATTAAACATTATACGGCTCATCTATCAAAGGAAGCAGTAAGTCACAGTTATTAATTTGAAGGTGCTCAAGTTAGTAGATGAAGATTTTTCAGGGTATTTAAAGACAACAAAGATTGACTGAAGTTTATCCGATGAAGTTGATTCTGGAGTAGTTGAAGATTTAGTGGTTCTAATTTCCTCAGAGGTTCACTCAAAAGGATCCCACTGTTTATTTTGGAAGCTGCAAAAGAAGAGATTAATTTGGGTACAGTTTTTGGGTTTATTCGAGTTGAATTTTTAGTCGAAAAATCTTATAGGTTAAAGAGTAGTGAAGGAGAACAGACTGGACTAACTGGGATCTCTATCAAGCATTAAAGTTTTCTTCAGGGAGATTACTGGAAGTTCGTGCTAACACTGCAGATCGTCTGGTAAACAGGGTTACAGCAATAGGGAATCTAAGGGTACAACCACATTATCTTTAGATGAACTATTTGTGTGCTGAAGGCCTATGAACTAGAACAAGAGCTGAAGCAAATAATATTTGGTAAAGCAGGTTATTAGCATATCCACTGTTTTTGTGACCCAGGAACCAAGTTGATTGAAGTCAAGGTTGAGAACCTCTGAACAAATGTGAATTGATCCTAGAAGCTGAATTGAAGATGTTGAAGCTCAAGGTAGTGGTCAAGGTGTTATATGCAAATTTAGCACGTTGTAATAACCTGAGAACTGGACGACTAGTCGAGACTGTAGATCAACTGGGAGTTTAGTAACATCAGATTCATATGGAATCCCAATTCTAAATCTAAGGTCCATTACCTATAGATTCCATGAAGGAGATTTTCAAGATCAGTTCAAGAGGCGGTTGCAAGACAGGGATGGTTGATTATTTGGCAGACAAGTTTAGGGTTTGCTACACAAACTGAAGAAACCTATACAAGCAAAAGATGACAGAGACTACTCTGGGTTGTAGCAGGAATATCAGGCATTAGTGAGGATGCAGAAAGGGAATGCATTTGTTGATGAAGTTAAATGCAAGGTTGATTATATCAGTGATGCATCAAATGGATATCTGGCATCAATGACCAACACTGGAGATGAATCACTAAGCACTTCACAGGTACACATTCTAACTAGTATACTTTTATCTAATTCAGAACTGTATGTTTATTAGGTTTTGAAATGTATTATATTCATGACAGCATGTTAGCATCTTAGGAATTAAATGCTTAATTGATTGCTAAGAATAAGATTGCATGCTAGGATTCATAAGTTTAATTAGAACATTTCATACTTGATTCTATTTACAGTAAAATGAATATCTAGAATTAGATAGGGTGTTCTAGACGGTTAGGTGTATCCCTAAACATTTGCTGGAACTTGATTTAAATCTTCTGTGATTTAATACCTCTGTTAATGTTGTGAAAATTACTAATAGACAAACATGTCATAGATCGTATATTTCATATTTGTTCTTATGAATGACTTGTTAAGTGTATGTGGAATTTGATATTGCTCATAATGTCTTATTCAAATATTCTGCATATTCTTGAATTGTTTATGTGCTTATTTTCACATGATTTGCTCACACTCACATAGTTGCACTTAAATGTCATATCATATCATGTATTGCTTGTTAGGGATATAATAATAAAAGATGGTAGAATTATCTAAGTAGTCAGTAACATCTGTAGATTCAAGAATTAATCTAAAACTGACTTAGGTAATTAGAGATAGTTAAAAAATGTTAGAAAATGACAGAAAGGATTAGAAAGAATTAGTAACTAACTTGTTAGTTCTTCTATCCATGTGCTGTTAGAAAATTATTGAATATCTGTAAATCTGCTTTATGTCTGTTACACTTGTGTAGAATGAGTAAAGTAGATAGTACTGAATTTTCTAATATGCATAACATGCCTGAATTGCATAATTCTTATCTCTAATGCTTTGAAGCTAAATGTTTACCATGTGCTCTTATTACCATGCTTGTTTAGTTATTTGAAAATGCATATCTTAGGACTTGCATAATCTTAGACGAAGCATGTATAAGAATCACAATAGGGTAAAGACTGATAGTCCACCTTAAGCAAGGTTGGAATCACTAGTCTCATAGCCTAAAGACTACTTTGTCAAGGCTGCTATGTATGAGAAGTGATCAGTCAAAGATAAGTTTGTGCATGTTAAGGTTGAAGCTGTTGTTACTACTGAAAATATCTCTAACCCATTTGGACTCAATTAAAATTGAGGACCAAGAAGCTTAATCTTTTGTGATTGCAGAGTATGTTATGAAAAGCAAAAGTTATGTGACTCCGTGACATTTAATGTTCGAG
This sequence comes from Oenanthe sinensis, assembly GCA_028671895.1. Lineage (NCBI taxonomy): Eukaryota > Viridiplantae > Streptophyta > Magnoliopsida > Apiales > Apiaceae > Oenanthe > Oenanthe sinensis. The sequence goes on along the minus strand of CM053799.1, from coordinate 25,186,972 downwards.
GCATATGACTAAGATTAAAGCTCTGACATCTCAAATGATTGAGAAGGCCTCCCGATGGTAACCTTTGGAGATGACAGCAAAGGATGTGCAAGGGATATGGCTATCATATATTAAGAACTGTCATCAGTTGAAGCAACTTACTTGTGGAAGGACTTAAGCACTTTTTAAAGGGCACTAGGGAATTCTTAGTCAAGGGTTTTCTGGAGAAGTGTTTGATCTCAAGCAAGAAGGTTGGAATCTCGCTCAACTGAGAGTGAGAAAATTTGTTCGTAGCTGACATGGAATTTGGATGCGAAGGTGAAGTCAACTTATCAGTGAAGCTTCATCAATGAAGAGTTAGCTATGGCAAAGGAAGCTCTCTTACTTGTTAGTCAGCAAGGCAATGGATTCTTTGATAAAGAAGAAATTGGTGAGAGGACTGTTTCATATGGAATTCTATCCAGAAGGACATTTTGAAGTATGTCACATAGGGAAGTCAATGAAAACATCACACCGAAGAAAAGTCATATGCTTAGTGATGATTGAAATTGGTAACCCTAATTACAAGTTGGTGATGTTCGTGCATTCAACAGACAAAATGTCACAAATGGTGATTGATCAAATAAGGAAGATCAAGATTGGAAACAATTGGTAAGCTGTGAGAACTTTGAAGTCAGATATTGGAACTACATTTCACGAGTGAAGTTCTAAATGAAGTCTACACTGAAAAGGTACTTTGAGGGTGAACAATTAACACAGCATGTTGTTTTATTCAACGAGATCGTGAAAAGACATCATTTGAGTTAATGGCCAACCAGAAGCAAACACTGAAGCTCTTTCGTGTGTTTGGAGGGAATTGATTTTTAATGAAGATTTATTTGAGTATCTTGACAAGAAGTTAAGGCTCATGGAACAATTCTCCTCGGCTACTCAGCAGTGATTAAAAGTCTGAATGTGACGACCAACTACACCAAGCTCCCGTGCATTCAATCGAACGACCATTCTGAATCATTGACAAATTCAGATACTGATGTTGAAGCTGAGGTTGCAGAAGGAATCAATGACAACGATGATGATTCAGATCCTTAGTGGAAATCCACTGTATAAGGTAAAGGATCTTCAACACATCCTAATAGCAACTCAGGGGGAGCAAACAAAAGAAGGATCTACTAGTCTTACTCAACAATGAAGATCAAAGGATTTCATTAAGAACATTTCTGCCAAGACAAAAGGTTTAAAGTCAAATTCTATCCTGGAGTCTCGTTCTTAGTGATCCGGATTCTTGTGTAAAGGCTAGAAGTGCTAATCGAAACGATCATATACTTCTCGGGATCCAACATTTGGGAAAGAGAAATTATCAACAATTGGTATCAATATCTGGTATCAACAATTGGTAACACTCATCAATTGGTATCCCAAAGAATACTGAAGATGCACATATTGATCCAGATTGGGTGATTGCAATGCAAGGTGATCTCAATCAGTATGAAGGCAGAAAACAACTGAAGCTGGAACCCAGACAATAGACCACTAATGTCGAAGCTGAAATTGGTACAGTAGGGGTTCACAGAAACTGGATAACTATTGGCATTGTTTTGAGGGGCAAAGCCAAACTGGTTGCTACAGGACTTTAAAGAAGAAGGTATCGACGATGATGGAAACAGAATTTTCAGGACTTTCAAGATCAGGCATGAAGCACCAGTGACGAGTCTTGATCCTACAGGGACCCAATGATTAGGACCAAACAAGATGAGGACCTAATAATGGGATATCCCCAGCACAAGTGGAGCATTCAAGCATGAAGATCTATCAGATGAATGTGAACAAGTGCACTCCTGAATGGTGAGCTAGAAGATGAAGGTGCAGATCCATTACAATTTATATCTCATTCTCTTCCCAGGCTTTTCTATGACGGAGGTAAGGACTCAAGCAAAACGTCAAGGACATGGTATGACTCTCTAATTGTGAATTACTTAAAAGTGAGTTTACATTTGAGTTGTTATACATATCTCTTTAGAAATGCTAGGCACACACAATGACATATAAATGTGCAAGTATACCTTAATTCTCGATATGCCTATGTGCAAGTTTCCAAGTGGATACTAGAGAATCTTATCTTATAGCCAAGTTATGAATTGTTAGATATCTTAGGGGATCACCAATTCTTGGAATCTGGGACCCTTAAGATAATAGGTTTAACCTAATTGGCTATATAAATATAGATAATGCAGGTTGTACGAAAGACAGGGAAGTCATTCCTAGAAGCTGTCAATTTTCAGCAACAATGTTAATCTCTTCACCACTGAAGGAACAAGCGCATGGACACCAGGTATCATTTCTTTTGAGAGCTGTCCATAGTCGAATAACTTGCAGATTTTTGCTAAATGACTTGATGAATTTATTTTATCTAAGTTGGTTAGTAAACTTGGGATATTATTTATATGCATATTTGTTGGAAATCCCATCTGCAAGGTATTCTCAAATGAGTTCACAAGTATTACTTTTTTCCTATTCAAAGGACTTGTGAATTTATTTGAAATCCAGAACCTCATACTTTTTGCTATTAGTTTAATTATGATGCTTAAGATGTAATATGCATAAGTGATAGTTAAATTATTTAGCATAAGTATTTAATTTATTTTAATTTATTTAAATCATGATGATACATAACATTTCAGTGAAATATTTGTTCCATGATTTAAGTAAATTAAAATAAATTAGAAGCATAATTATTTGTATGTTTATTACAAATAATTGTGATACTTTTGATATTAGTGATGGTATTTGGAATTTCTGTTCTAAATAATTAATGCATATTTCAAAACACACTAATATTGAAAGATGAAGTATTTTCTAAAGTTAGGTGTATAAAATTCTCAATGTTTTATATACTTAGAAAATATTTATAAAATTGAGTTTTGTTTGCGAGGAGTTGTAAAAAAAATCACAAGTATTACTTTTTCCCTATATAAAGGACTTGTGAATTTCTTTTCAACTATAACCTCGAGCTTACGTATATCAATTAGTAATTGTTATGAGTACGCTTACAATGTGCAAAGTGACAATTATTAGATATGGCGTAGGAAGTTAAATGCTAATATTCAATCTAATGAATATTTTAGTGTTTAGCGAATTTATTTTATCTTATTGAAATTATGGATTGAAGCAATTCAATGGTTATTAGTTTCATAATTTTGATTTGATAAAATAACAGAAGCACAATTTCATGCATCTTGAAATTATTGATAAATATCGAATAATTGGTATCAGCGTGCAATTAATTGTGATATGCTTATTGTTCTACTGAATAATTGTCATGTATAGTTTATATAAATGCATGTGTTTGGCAATTGCTTAGTACAACATAAGTATTTAATTTATTTTGATTTGTTTAAATCATGATGATATAAAACAATTCAGTGAAATATTTGTTCCATGATTTAAATAAATTGAAATAAATTCAAAGCATAATTATTTGTAGTATATTTATTATCTTTTATTACTTTGTGATAATTGAATAATATTTTATTATAAAATAATTGTGATATATTGATACTAATGGTTTTACTTAGTTTTTATTCTTAGAAACAATTGGTATCAATATATTTAGTTTTCTTTCCTTGATTGGTTTACGATCCTGAATGTATTTAAAAGAAATTTTTGTCTATTTCTTTTTCAAAACGTTTTATTCAAAGATACATTCATTTCTCTATCAGTTTTAGTTAAGAAAACTTAAGAATTCTTTTTCAAAACTTCTCTTTTGAAAAAAATTTCTTAAGGATAATCTTTCTTTTCTCTCGAAATTTTATCCTCTCCTAAAAGCTTGTTTTAAATGTTTTATCTAACAAAGCTTTTTCTCTCTTTTGAAAATTAGTTTTAACTTCGAGGTATCAATCACTTGTAAAATGATTTGTTTTCAAATACTTGTTTCAGTGTATGTTTCACATTGATTCACAATGCCAAAACAGTGGTTGTTGCTTTGAAGGCCTAGTACTGTCATGTTAAGCATTCATCCTAACCCCAATTGTCATGTTTTTATTTTAAGTCGGGGACATTATCAGGCAGACGAAAATGATGTAAATCATAATTGCTTTATGAGTCGGAAAATCATTCTCTTCTATCTGATAAGGATGTTTTGCAAAACTGTTTTCAAAACATACAGTGCTTAGGTTTAATGGAAAAGAATCATTTTATTGAGATAAAATTTGGTAAGAGAGTTGAGTTTCTTATTTGTTGTAAACTCCTGCGTTTTATTATGGGAAGTTTGCCTTATAAGAAATTCATAAGCAATAGAAACTTTTTCTCTGATACTCCCGTGTTTTATTATGGGATAAGTATCTTAAGGAAAATTTCCATTGGTGTCAGGCTCTAATATGATAAAATTTTCAATCTGACAAAACTCTTTTATTAAAAGTGCTTTAATGCAATCGTTTACCATTCCTTCTTATATTTTTCTTTCTCCTTGAGATGAAAAATATGTTTTGGAATGTTTAAGTGATTATCTTTTTATCTTCTTTTAATGATTTTATCCGTTTAGCCCCCAGTGGCTACAGAAGCTGGTCACGAGGTTGAAAACCCATCAATCTCTGACCCAGGCCTTAAAACCAAACACTCATTCATCCACTTCCATATATTAACCCTTGGAGTTATAAGGAACATATATTTGTTAGAGGTTGATAAGGGAGAAATAAGGATGAAGTCGGCAGTGCACCCACAGCTCTACCTCCAGCGAAGTAAAGAAGTATATAAACAGAGGTATCTGTAAGCTCATCTGTATCTTCTCAAAAAGATGCAGAGCTGAAAAGGCAATAAAACTGTCTCTGGAATCATTCTCTCAACAGGATGAGTCCATTGAAATTCGCTCGTCAGCCAGAGCATCTTGTAATGAGTCAAGCACACCACCGGCACTCACGCTGATGGTAAGCCTAAACAGATATATACTAGGAACCTTATATAATTTTTGGGACCTAACAATCCTAACAGTTATACTAGGGGCCTAATAATTGGACACATTGCAAGGCGTGCACAGTATGAGGTATAGGCATGTTAACAAATACCCGTCATTGGGTTACGAGGGAAACATAGACTCTAATTTGCCATTCATTACATTGTCTACTACGTCGCCCCTCCTGGAAGGAACATTTCCAGATCCTGAAAAGGAACGTCCACCTCCCGTTTACGGAGAAGGTGTGAGGCAACTCCTTGATAGAACAAGGCAGGATTCCCAAAAAGATTTTAAAATCTTGGGATAACCCATCTCAAAGAGGTGAGGCTCCACTAGACAGTGATTTAGCAATTGCTATTGAGTCTGGTGTAGGGCAGTGCTTATGCATGATAGATCAAGAACACCTCTACGAGGCAATTCCCCACTTGATAGTGATTCAGTTCATTTTGATGAATCAGGTGTTGGAAATGCATGAATTGACGGATTTCACTTGCAGGTACAGAAGGCTATATTTGGAATGCAGAGTGAAAGTGAGAGAGAGAAACACATGAGTGAAAGTGAGGGAGAGATTCACTTGAGTGAGAGATAGGGAGAGAAAGAGTGAAACACTTCTAAGTGCTCGACACTTCAGTGTAAACACCAACAGAACATAGTAGAAGTGATACAGGGGCTGATGTGCTTGTTCTCATGGACAAAAATGTGGCTTTGGACTTCTTCTCATGCGATTCTATACATGGAAATTGGTTGGGCAATGTTTCAAGTCCAATAGTCAGCTTAATTACCAACATGGGCTGATTTATTATGTTGGGGTTATTATTAGATATTTATATTAAGTAAATTTTGGCTTGCAAGTTTTTACCTTTCACTTGAAAGGGTTTTTCTTGTTTTAAGCACTTAGGATTTATTTTTCTAGTTGAATATGGTTTTGATGTAATTCCTATTTGGACTGGGCTTTTGATTGGTTTCCAATTTGGGTTCAAGTATTAGCAAATTCCTAGCTGATTTTGAATCTAATTGAGAATCCTAATTGTTTTAGGTTAAGGTTATATTCCTTGCCTATATATACCCATATATTGTAATCTTTTAAGAGACAAGAATTTGATAAATAAAATCGTGAGTTTTTATACTTGCAAAACCCTAGGAAGTTGGTGGTTAATTCCTTTATACTTTCTTATCCAGATTTCGTTTAGTTTGTGGGTGATTAATTTCTTTAAGCAATCTAAGCAAATCGATCCTTTAGTTTTGTTTCTTGGTGATTAAATTCTTTATAGAAGCAATCTAAAGTTACTTTTCCGTTGTGAATCTGATCTGCATAGAAAATATACATCATCTTGGTATCTAGAGCTCGGTTTGGCGATTTTTTTTGAAGATCTTCTTCAAAAACGTGGGCAACATGGCTGGTGTGTCTAATGAGGAAGAATTGAAGGTTTCACGAGGTTTAACGTTGGATCAAGCTCATAATATGCGAAGGGATAGGGAAATTAATGAATTAAGGGAGCAATTGAAGGAGGTGTTAGCAAAATTGGATCGAAGAGGTTCATCTCATAGTCCACATAGAAGTGAAAAATCTGCACACATATCAGATTTAGAAGATGAAGAGGATTCAAGACATAAGATCCAAAAAGCTAAGGATGATGATAGTGGTTTGCGTTTGGATATTCCTGAATTTGATGGTAGTATGAAGCCGGAGAAATTTCTTGAATGGTTGCAACATATCGAGCGAATCTTTGATTACAAAGATTATGATGATCGCAAGAGGTTTAAAGTGGCAGCATTAAAACTTACGGGTTATGCCAATTTGTGGTATGAAAATCTGAAATCAAAGAGAAGAAAGGAAGGCAAGGCGAAAATTGATTCATGGGAATCCCTTAAGGTGAGGATGAAAAAATGGTTTTTACCTACTGATTACGTGCAAGATATATTCCTGAAATTGCAAGGTTTCAAGCAAGATGCACTCTCGGTTGAGGAGTATACTACTGAATTTGAAAGATTAACTATGTTATGTGATTTAGAAGAGAGAGTGGAACATAAAATTGCTCGTTTTTTGGCTGGTCTAAATCTGAATATTGCTGAAAAAGTGGATCTACAACCTTATTGGTCTTTTGAAGAAGTGTGTAAAGTGGCTCTACGAGCGGAGAAGCATGCAAGGACTAAGAAATCTGCCTATGTGAAGCCCTATCAAGAGAAAAATAAATTTCAGGCTAGAAACGTGGCACAATCTGGTGCTAAAAGCACTCCCAAATTTGACAATTTCAAGAAGGATAAAGAGAAGAACTCAACGCCTTTGGCAACAGAAGATAAAAAGATTTGCTTCAAGTGCAAGGGTTATGGACACATGATGCGGGACTGCCCTAGTAACCGTGTAATGACTTTGCATGATATTGAGGAGATTGATGAAATTTATTCTTCGAAGGATATTGAATTCAATGAAGAAAAGGAGGAATTTCAATGTGAAGAAGACTATGATTCTGAAGTGGAACCTGAAACACGTGGCTCAAATCTGATTGCTAGAAGAATTTTGCAAGCAAAGCCAAGTCCGGTTGAAGGTGATCAGAGGGAAAAAATATTTATGACAAGAGTTCTAGTGAGAGACAAGTTATGCAACATGATCATAGACACGGGTAGCTTCACCAATGTAGTTTCCACAACTTTGATTGAGAAGCTTAATTGGCCTACAAAATCACATCCAAAACCCTACAAATTGCATTGGCTAAGTGATGGAAGTGACGTGAAGGTAACCAAACAAGCACTTATCTCTTTTGAAATTGGTCAATTTAAAGATGAAGTTTTGTGTGATGTTTGTGATATGGATGCATGTCATATTTTATTGGGTAGACCTTGGCAGTATGATAGATTTGTTAAATTTGATGGGAGAACAAATGTTTATATTGCTAAAGTGGGAAGCAAGAGAACAGCTTTAAAACCTATAGTTACGCATCAAGCACCAAAGGAGAACTTGTTCTTGAATGAGAAGCAAATTGGGCGTGAATTAGAGCAAGAGGGTCGTGGTTATTTGTTGTTTGCTAGTAAGATTCCATCTGAACAATCTTCTAGTCCCCCTGAAATTTTGGATAGTGTGCTTAATGAGTTTATGGATGTTTTTCCTGAAAATTTACCCCCTGGTTTGCCACCTATTCGCGGGATTGAACATCAAATTGATCTAATTCCCGGTGCTCCATTACCAAATAAAGCGGCTTATAGGTGTAATCCTCAAGAGGCTAAAGAGCTCTAAAGGCAGATTGAAGAATTGCTTGAAAGGGGTTATGTGAGGGAGAGCATGAGTCCTTGTGCCGTTCCTATTTTGGTGGTACCTAAAAAGGATGGAACTTGGCGCATGTGCGTTGATAGTAGAGCAGTGAATAACATCACCATTAAGTATAGATTTCCAATTCCCAGATTAGATGATTTATTAGATGAATTACATGGCTCTACATTGTTTTCAAAAATTGATCTTCGAAGTGGATATCATCAAATCAGAATGAGAGAAGGTGATGAGTGGAAAATAGCTTTCAAGACTAAATACGGGTTGTATGAGTGGCTGGTCATGCCCTTTGGTCTTACTAATGCTCCTAGCACATTCATGAGACTTATGAACGAGGTACTCAAGCCTTTCCTTGGTAAATTTGTTGTGGTTTATTTGGATGATATTCTGATTTATAGTAAGAATGTTGATGATCATATTGTGCACTTAAGATCTGTTTGTGAGGTATTGAGGAAACAAAAACTTTATGCTAAATTAGAGAAGTGCTATTTCTTGGTCCCCAGTGTGACCTTTCTTGGTTATATAGTCTCAAAAGAAGGAATTTCGGTGGATCCTTCAAAGGTTGAAGCAATCAAGTCATGGCCGATCCCCACTAATGTTTCAGAAGTCAGGTCTTTTCATGGTCTTGCTTCATTCTATAGGCGATTTGTGAAGAATTTTAGTAGTGTTGTGGCACCTCTAACTGAATGCATCAAGAAGGGAAGATTCGAGTGGACTGGGGCTGCTCAAAGGGCTTTTGAATGTATAAAAAAATTATTGTGTGAAACTCCTATCCTTGCTTTGCCAGATTTTGCTAGTCCATTTGAAGTGGAATGTGATGCTAGTGGTGTTGGAATTGGGGCTGTTTTGGTGCAAAAGAAGATACCCATTGCTTATTTCAGTGATAAGTTGGGGGAAGCAAAACTTAATTATTCTACCTACGATAAGGAGTTTTATGCCCTTGTGCGCGCACTTGATCATTGGAGTCATTATTTGAGGCATAATCACTTCATCTTACATTCAAATCATGAGGCTTTAAAATACATTCATGGGCAACAAAAGCTTAATCCACGACATGCGAAGTGGGTAGAATTCCTTCAATCTTTCAATTTTTCTTCCAAGTATAAACAAGGTAAGGATAACGTGGTTGCTGATGCTTTGTCTAGAAGATATGCTTTGCTTGGTGTTCTTAATTTCAGGTTGCTTGGATTTGAATTGATTAAAGAATACTACAATCAAGATGTGGATTTTCAGCCTATAATGGAAGAATGTTCCAAGGGTTCTATACGGACTTATGTACTTCAAGATGGTTTTCTATTCAAGGGGAATCGTTTATGCATTCCTATGTGTTCTATTCGAGAGCTTTTGGTGAGGGAAGCTCATGGGGGAGGTATTGCTGGACACTTTGGTATTAATAAAACTTTGGTTATTCTTCAAGAGCACTTTTTCTGGCCAAAGATGTTGGGTGATGTCCAAGGCGTCATTGTTCGTTGTGCAACTTGCCAAAAGGCAAAGAGTACTTTTCATCAAGGATTGTACATGCCTCTACCTGTTCCAGAATATCCGTGGGAGGATGTTTCTATGGATTTTATAGTTGGTTTACCTCGTACACAAAGAGGTAATGATTCGATATTTGTTGTTGTGGATAGGTTCTCTAAGATGGCACATTTTATTCCATGCCATAAAGCTGATGATGCACTAAAGGTAGCTGATTTGTACTTCAAAGAAGTAGTGCGTCTACATGGTGTCCCAAAGACTATTGTGAGTGATCGAGACACTAAGTTCATGAGCTATTTCTGGAAAACATTATGGAAGCTACTAGGTACGAAGTTGTGTTTTAGCACTTCACACCATCCACAAACTGATGGGCAAACAGAAGTTACCAACCGAACTCTTGGAGTTTTGCTTCGTGGCTTGGTAAGTAAGACGATTAAGGATTGGGATGTGAAGCTTTCGCATGCAGAATTTGCTTATAATCGTTCACCTACATATGCGACCAAACACTCTCCTTTTGAGGTTGTTTATGGCCTGAATCCAAGGCTTCCTATTGACCTGATTCCTTTGCCTAAAGAAGAATATGTGCATGTTGATGCTAAGACAAAGGCTGAAGCAATGTTAAAATTGCATTCCCAAGTACGGGCGAGGATCGAAAAAGTAAATGAAAGGTATAAAACATTGGCTAACAAACACCGCAAGCAGCATAACTTCAAGGTGGGTGACCTAGTGTGGCTCCATTTGCGAAAGGAACGGTTCCCTAATTTGCAAAAGAATAAGCTTATGCCTAGGTCTGAAGGTCCGTTTAAAATTCTGGAGAAGGTCAATGACAATGCATTCAGATTGGAACTACCGGGAGAGTTTGGTGTCAGTGCAACATTCAATGTTGGGGACTTGGCTCCTTATATTCATGATGATGATATTGCTCAATTGAGGACAATTGTTTTCGAAGAAGAGGAGGATGATACAGGGGCTGATGTGCTTGTTCTCATGGACAAAAATGTGGCTTTGGACTTCTTCTCATGCGATTCTATACATGGAAATTGGTTGGGCAATGTTTCAAGTCCAATAGTCAGCTTAATTACCAACATGGGCTGATTTATTATGTTGGGGTTATTATTAGATATTTATATTAAGTAAATTTTGGCTTGCAAGTTTTTACCTTTCACTTGAAAGGGTTTTTCTTGTTTTAAGCACTTAGGATTTATTTTTCTAGTTGAATATGGTTTTGATGTAATTCCTATTTGGACTGGGCTTTTGATTGGTTTCCAATTTGGGTTCAAGTATTAGCAAATTCCTAGCTGATTTTGAATCTAATTGAGAATCCTAATTGTTTTAGGTTAAGGTTATATTCCTTGCCTATATATACCCATATATTGTAATCTTTTAAGAGACAAGAATTTGATAAATAAAATCGTGAGTTTTTATACTTGCAAAACCCTAGGAAGTTGGTGGTTAATTCATTTATACTTTCTTATCCAGATTTCGTTTAGTTTGTGGGTGATTAATTTCTTTAAGCAATCTAAGCAAATCGATCCTTTAGTTTTGTTTCTTGGTGATTAAATTCTTTATAGAAGCAATCTAAAGTTACTTTTCCGTTGTGAATCTGATCTGCATAGAAAATATACATCAAGAAGTGAGGAAACCACAAGCCAAACACTTACCCTTCCTAATTGCTACTTCTGAAAGAAAAGTTACTATATTTTTTCCCGATCAACGTCAGATGAGAACCTTCTTTGGAAGACAAACCATTCAAAAGTGGACCTATCAATTTAGTGCTATCTTTAAAAGTGGGCCATTGGAGGATTCCTCAACTAAGGGGGAGAATTTATAGGGAGAAAAAGGTGAAGTTAATAAGTCTTATCTTTGTATCCTTCGGAAGAGTTAAGAGTTAATCTCCTAAAGGGGTTCGTATCCTGGACTCTTAAGGTAAGTTCCTGGATCCTGGAGATCCTTTTAGATCCTTGGGAAAAGGGGTTCGTATCCTTGGGAGAAGTTAATAGCCTTAGGGGGAGATTTTAGACAAGAAGAAGAAAATCTTATCTTCTGATCCTGAGGGGAAACAACAGATATATGGGAGAATCAAGAAGCTGTATTCTATACTTGAAAGAACAGAAATGACTATGCCATTGATTTTCCAAAAGGAGAAGAAGAATAAGGAGAATCACATTCGTAGGGGGAGAACATTATTTGAGCTATGTTCAGTATTGATTGAAGACATACCCAGGAATAATGATTCTTATGAAGCTCCGTTCGTGATAAGTTCTTTAAGTTCAAACTATGAAGGATTTTGAAATGGAGAAAGCTCAAACAGACAGAAATGAAGATGATTCAATTTGAATATCAGTTCAGCGACAGAGGAACAAACATCTTTCATTTCAGTCACACAAGAAATCTGGAAATGCATTATCTGATCCAGAAAAAACAGTAACATTATTTACCAGTCTTGGGCGATTACTTTTTCTAGTTGTTAGTTGAGTTATCCTCCCTAGGTGATTTGTTTGCTAAGGTTTAACAATCAAATAGGGGGAGATTGTTGGAGATTACGAAGCTGTATAAATAGTAATCGTGATAACTCAACACTAGAACAGGACAAGTAAATAATACTACGACTACACAGAAATCAGGAAGAATTGAAGACAGGGCAGATACAGTGAATCAAGACATTGGAAGAAGTTTTGGAGTCTACTACAGGTCACTGAAAGAAGTTCATTTATATGTTCATGCCTCAGTGAGAATAATGTTTAAAGACTTTCAGGGTTTCAGAAGTGTTGAAGATTCAGTATAGCAGTGCCACTAAAAGATTTCAGTGTAACAGCATTGATTGAAGATAGACAGTGTTTGAAGCATAAGAATCCAGAAAGGTGAAGATAAAGTTTATAGAAGACAGCTACAGTCTTGAAGTTATACTCACTGACAATCAGTGAAGAACAGAGAATGAAGTATTCAAGATTGTGGTAGTAATGAAGACATTGTCGAAGTGCCAGAAAAGATTCCAGTGAAATTACAGTATCTATCAACAGTCAGTGTTCGAAGCAATGCAACAGTCCAAGGTTAATCAGCTGAAATAGAAAAGAAATCAAGGGAATTTAATTCAGTGTTAGTCGTTTGTGAACCAGACCAGTGCACTAAGCGTCAACACAACAAGAAGAGATTACCTTGATGTATCAGAAGAAAATCAGTTGATCAAGCCAGAAGAGTGAAAATCAAGTGGTAAATACTTCAAACATTTCAAGAAATTGGTTAAGGCAAGTATTACTACACTGAGTGGCTCCTACACACTGCAAGCACTCTAGAGGCGCCACTCAACTCTCAGGTGCAACTGAATATTTTCTAAGTACTGAGTGGCACCTGCACACTGCAAGCACTCTAGAGGCGCCACTCAACTCTCAGGCGCAACTGAATATTTTCTAAGTACTGAGTGGCTCCTGCACACTGCAAGCACTCTAGAGGCGTCACTCAACTCTCAGGCGCAACTGAATATTTTCTAAGTACTGAGTGGCTCCTGTACACTGCAAGCACTCTAGAGGCGCCACTCAACTCTCAGGCGCAACTGAATATTTTCTAAGTACTGAGTGGCTCCTGCACACTGCACTCACTCTACAAGCGTAACAAAGGACTTAGCATTGTGAAGCAAATCAATTTTTAATTGATTTGAAAAGTCTACACAAATAAAAAGAGGTCAGCCACTCATTCAAGGAGTAGTCTTCTTCAACACAAATAATAGGTAGAGAGCTACTGTCATGGCCGGGGCAAGAAGAAATAATTTATACACACCCATACCTTGCTCCCGGTCAGATATTAGGACCCGGTTCTTTAACGAAAAATGCTTAGGGCTCCTAGATATCACTCCCTACGGACTCAGTTTTTCCTTGTACTAATTTAGATATATTTGTATAGGAACTGAGCCTTATATTTTTGTGCTAGTAGCAAAGAATTAATTTATTCTTTGGAAGCCAGTTAATTTTAACTAGGTGTAGCAAAACCCTTTGGGTTTATATATGAAAAATATATTCCCGGAAACTTGTCTCCATAAATTACCTGCTAATTTTCTTGAACCTAATTGATTTATCCGGACTCACAGAAAATTAGTAGGCAGCTCATCTAAACACTACAAATGACTAAACCCACTCTGAAGCAATAATTTATCCGCAAATTCTGAAAAGAATTTAAATTATTGTGAGTATCGTATTCAACCCCCCCTTCTACGATACTTCGGGACCTAACAAAGACGTTTGTTATTCACATTATAGATAGGAGTGTCTAAATGAAGAACATATAAACCGTTAAACAAACGTGCAACCCCATAGGTAACATTATTCAAAGAAAAGGAACAACTTTGTTCTGAATTGAAAAAGTAAAACCTTTCTTGTCCAAACAAGAAACCGAAATAATGTTTCTGCAAATTGCAGGCACGTAGAAACAATTCTCAAGTTCTAAAATAAGCCCAGTGGGCAACGTTAAATAATAAGTCCCTACAGCCAAAACAGCAACCTTTGCTCCATTGTCAACTCGTAGGTCGACCTCTCCCTTAGCCAAAGTCCTACTTCTTTGTAGTTCCTGCACATTTATACAAATGTGAGAAGCACATCCAGTATCCAATACCCATGATGTAGAAGTAGACAGATTGGCTTCTATAACATAAATACTTGAATCAGAAGCTTGACCAGCCTTCTTCTTTTTCAGATCCTCCAAATAAGCATGACAGTTTCTCTTCCAATGACCTGGTTTACCACAGTAGTGACAATCACCCTTTGTAACAGCACTTTTAGGCTTTAAAGCCTGTTTGGGATTAGCCTTTGGCTCTGGAGCAGAATGTAACGCCCCCAAATCCGGGGTCTGGGATTTGGGTCGCCACGTCATCATCCAATCCTTTAAAACCTGCAATACTCGACAATTCAACAAAATCACATCATAGACCCCTCTCTCTCACACATACAAGTTATAGCCTTAGAAACAATATACAACAAGTACCATTAGTTATTACAAACCAAATGTACTTAACCAGGATCTCACGCTATCAATGATAACCTCTACCTGAAGTGACATTAATAACTAGATCAATACTGAAACCTATCCACTTACTCCTGCGGAATAGTTCTGAACCGAACCATCTCAAAGGTGAATCTCCTACTTTCCTTCCTTGAAGTATGGAGCCAATCGAATGTCCTCTCGCTTTCTCTGAAAAATTTATTATAAAGCAAGGGTGAGCGAAAGAATGCTCAGCAAATTATCCACCAAATTATCTATGTGATTCTCATACAAGAACATGACAATCACTACTATCTCAATAGTATAACATAAGGTTACCGGTATAGGGTAAGCATGGCAAAGTATCTCTCGACGATACCTATAGTCAGAGTTTTCTGTTAAAAACATTTATACTCAAACTAGAGTTTAGAGGAATATAATCCGTACAATTTAGTTCATTATATAAATTAAGACACTATCGAATATAGTGTTACCACTCTTTCATACTCCCTCTGAAGCTTTTGAAGATAAAACTCAATGAACTTATTATGTTCACAGTTTTGAGATAATATTATCAATAACTTAGCAAAATAGTATCGACTATAGCTTTGCTAGATTCCCATAAATACAATAAGTACCCAATTCAAGATACCGCAATAATAGTTGCTTCTTATCATAAGCAAATCAAACCCCTTTTTAACCATACCCCTCGTAAGGTTTAAAATCCAGTAAAACATTTTAAAGATTAATAATTTAATTGGTATATATCATATATCCACTTAAATCTTTAAAATAAATCACTTGTCAAAACCTCTTAGACAATTCCAGCATATTATGGTTGTTCGGTGTATATCATGTACCTGCTTAAGTTTTCAAAATAACTTTTCATCAAAATATCTCGACTGACCTGTTGTGTTGTGATATATATAAAGAAAACAAGCGTGCGCAATATAGCTCCGCAAGCACATATATAACTATAAATGTTCTCTTTTGAAACATCGTTTAAAAACTGCAATATTATGCACACTTTACGTACTCTACGAGTTTGCAAAATAAACTTTTTTGTCAAAGTAGTTTGAATGAGTACGAAGACCTCAACATCTCAACCACTGACAACACCCTCGGTAAATCAGCTCATAGGCTCTCATTACGATGTTGCAGCACAATTCCAATTGGAGGAAGGGACTATCTCTTGGAGCATCACCACGCTTCTACCGTACGTACACGATGATCAGTCACAACATACGGCAGCTCTCGTCGTTTCTCTACATGTAGAAGGGGGAGCCACGGCGTTCTCTACCGTTAATTGGAATCACCCTAGACCGCATATGGGCCAAAGTGCTGGGCCGTGCGTCACTCGGCCGCTTACGCTATAACTCCGAGTCCACTGGAATAATCTATAACTCTGGAACTGGAATTTAATCCTAGTTCCCCAAGCATAATACTTGTTCACAGATTCATCTATCTAAGCCTGGAACCAGAACTTAATCTTAGTTCCCCAAGTATAATACTTGTTCATAGATTCATCTGCCTAAGCCTGGAACCAGAACTTAATCTTAGTTCCCCAAGTATATAATTCTTGTTAATAGATTCTCAAAACTCTGAATGGGTACTGCCAGAATAATTGGGGCAGTCCTCTCACCACAAATGTGTGTTGACCTCTGTCAACTGATGTCTTTTCACAAGGAATGAAAACTTCTTTAAAAACCACGACCCGGGAGTTAGTTGGAAAACCTCTCATAATTTGATAAGTTGAAAACCCTACCTCGGTAGACCGGTGATGTCAAAACATAACCTCTTTTGAGAAAGTAAATCACCATTTCTTCCTAGACCTCGTTCCCTATTTTTGATAAGTCCGAGAATATTTTATTCTTATTAAAAGGAATAAAATAGAATATAAATAAATATTAGGGAACCCTCACTATTTTTAAATAATTTTTCCGAAGGTCAAAATATTTTTAAATAAATATTAAAGACCTCACTAATTTTTAAATCAATTTAGAATATTTAATAAATATTCAAATAATATTTATTGAATAATTAAACAATTAATAACCCCTTTTTAAATGAATATTCAAGAATAATATTCATTTAATAAATAAATATCCAAATGATATTTATTAATTGATAACCAATGAATAACTACTTTTAAATGAATATTCAAGAATAATATTCATTTATTAAATAAATAAATATCCAAATGATATTTATTAGTTGATAAATAATTAATAACTTATATTTAAATGAATATTCAAGAATAATATTCATTTATTAAATAAATATCCAAATGATATTTATTAGTTGATGAACAATTAATAATCTATTTTTAAATGAATATTCAAGAATAATATTCATTTATTAAATAAATATCCGAATGATATTTATTAATTGATAAACAATTAATAATCTATTCTTAAATGAATATTCAAGAATAATATTCATTTATTAAATAAATATCCAAATGATATTTATTAATTGATAAACAATTAGTAAATAAATTCTAAATGAATATTCAAGAATATTTATTACTCCCATTTCATACCTTTATCGTAAAATATTCCAATATTTATATACTTGGAATATTTACAACCCCCATTTTAAAATACACTGTCTCCGGTTTCTCCCGGATTATAACAGTATTTAAAATAACTCTCCAACTCCCGGTCTACGTTTGAAAATACGAATATCTGCTCTACTCCTAGAGCCTTTATATACACCGGCTTATATCTATAATACTTTATAGCATATAAACCAAAACATTTACGATTACTCTAAATCGTATTTCAATCATTTCGTATTTTAAATCAACAGTTATATCACAACAACAACAACAGTATATCAACAATATATCAAGTACATTAAGTACATGTTTCAAAAACTTGCATAAGCATAATTATACAGATGTTTTAATATGTAAAACATAGGGATAGAAAACTTGCATAAGCATAATTTAATTTCATATGCAACTCAAGAATATAACCTTTTGAAAATAAAAGTATAAGGTTAGGAAAACTTGCCTGGAGTCCAAGACACGTTCTCAGAATCCTACTCGTTCCCGATTTTCTATCAATAGATATCATAATCTGGATTAGCACTCTTTAATCCAATCAACTACTTATATTACTAATAAGTATAATCACATATTAAGTCTCATTGTGATAACTCTCATTTGTACTTAGACCTTTTTAGTCATTCTCGCTTTAGACACCCAACTTCTAGCATTTTTAGTAAATTGAGTTTTAATCCGATTAACTCGAATCTTTCTCTGGAGTCATCCTTGACATCCCTAGTATCTTAGGTAAAAGTTTCACATGCACGTAAGCATCCTAGCTACTTCGATGATAGCCTCAAAGTTGGTTATTATCGTGGTTTCTAAGTTATGCGATACCTTTAGTAAATCGGTCATAACTTTTGACTCGTAACTCCAAATGACGCAAACTTAGCGTAAAAACGATCTAGAGAATACCTAGAATACAATCCATCAAAAATTGCCCCTGGACAGATGACTCATTTTCAAATGTCCAAAACAGGGCAGTAGCTTCTCCCATGAATAGCGTCACCGCGCAACCTTGGTTTCAACATTTTTATAAAATCGACATTTTAACATCTGCACATGAAATTTTACATGGGCCTTAATCAATGTCCAACATATTTATCCTCCAAATTTCATGATTTTTGGAAACTGGTAAAGGGTCCGTTTATATTTCCAAAGTGAGCACAAGACAGCAGTTTGCTCATTTTAGTCACTTCCGCTAAAACAAGCTTTTCTCCTAAACCGTAAATCGTATCGATATGATTTTTATACCAAAACAAACTACAAAGGAAGGCCTACACATACATGGTCAGTGGTTTTCAAAAACATTATTTTGACAGTTCGAAATGCTTGGCTAAAACAGGCCTATTTGCAAACGGGCATTACGACGGCTATAATCGTAACGTTTTCCGGATTTAACTTATGTTAATCCATTCACAACCAACATCAATCATCAACACTACAATCTTTACTATAACATCAGTTCATATGCTTCATGAATATATCACCAACATCAACTTATAACAAGCAACCATCAAGATCCAAACATATGACATCCAAACTCCATGAACTAACATGTACTTGAACATATCTTAAACTCAAGCTCAAAACTTAAAGTAAAATCAAAGGTTGGATGGAGTTTATACCTTCCTTGAATCCTTAACATACTAACAAGAGCTTGTAAGCCTTAAGGAAACCTTGATTTATGCTTAACACCCTTAAACTTGCAAGAGAACATCAAGAAACAAGTTAGCAATTTTCGGAGTTACTATTCACAGTCATTTTCTACATTTTATTTACCCAACCAAAACACCTCCAACAATTATGAAATTTAATCCGTACCTTAGATATATCATGAAGGAGCTATGGTTAAATTTTGGTGATTTTTGGATGAGTGGAGCTGGGGTTTTGAAAATTTTCTTCCCTTGCTTTCTTGAAATGGCCGAATGGAACAAATGGGGGAGAGAGCTTTTCTCTTGCTTCCTTGACTTGTTTCTAGCTTTCTTGAAAAGTGTTGGCTGATGTAAAATCAGTCCAAGGCAAGTGCTAGGGTTCCATGTATTAAGGATCATGTTTTCTACTTTCCCATGATTTGTGGAACCATGTCTCCAAGTATTAGTTGGTTGCTTGGTTAGTTTCTAACTAGCTAGTTCCTTGCTTGGTTACTCCCATTTGGTTGCCAAGTATTCTAGTTTGCATGGGTTGCATGGATCCTTGGATGCACTTTACTTGTTATCCAACATTTATCACTTAATCCTCCACGTAATTTCGTTTAATCTCCGAAAGCGTTTCGTCGTAGGAATTCCGTATCGTAAATTCTAAGTATTCTAAATACTTAATTTGAAACAAACCTTCGAGTTTCTAAATTAAAATCCTCCCGTTCATAACATAATCCTCTTAATCCTCGATATCTCATAAATTACGAAACAAATAGTAAAAGTGAAAATCCTCAGATTTTGACAACTTTTACATTCAGTCATTTGTTTCATACAACAACATTACATCTTCGGATTTCCAACTTTCCAACACTTAGTGTGACAAAAAAAGTTTTTCATAATCCGTAAAATCACTATTCATCAAGGTCTTTTATACTTAAATAAAAAAAAAATACGTCAAAAATCCGTGTTATTACAGTCTACCCCCCTTAAAAAGATTCCATCCTCGGAACTTAAACAAAAGTAACTAAGGTTTGTCTCTTCAACCTTTTGATTCATCCATGCACTCTTTCTGGTGCCATGGTTTTATTTCTCCACACTGGCTCTTTTCGGTCATTGACCTCTACCATTCGTAAGACACATTTGCTTACCATTTCCACGATTTCTTATTATAACACATGCCTAGCATTCATATTGCTTTCTCGTAATATAGACGTAGGGCACGCGAGGTTTTCGTATTATAAGTATTGCGAAACTACGCCAACGTATACGTATTTTCTATCATGCGTCAGAACTTACCAATATTAATATCCTCGAGCTTAACTTTTCTCATAAGTCAAATCTCGTTACCACTTCCGCGATAATACCTCTAGAAATATGAAGTCTCTTACTCCATGCTTTCTTTCCTCTCTGATTAGATTAGCGTACAGGCGGGTTCCTTCTTGATACCCAAACATTTCCTCGTTCTTTGTCTTAGTCCTAAAGTGAGGGAGATCAACATTATTCTTCCGTACAAAACTTCATAAGGTGGCGCGACTACATTCTGAATGTAACTATTCTCGAATGAAGACTCTATTCGCAGTACATAATTTTCCCGACTCTTCTCGATATCCAAGGTATAAACCTTTTTATAAAGTGCTATCTTTGCACGAGATTTTAACTGAAGATCCCTTTATCGGATAACATTGCAATAAAATGATCCGATTGATTTTGAAGATAAATAAAATCACTTCCAAATGTATATGAGAAAAGAAAAATATTGATATGAATGAAAACAACCATTTATGTACTTGTGATGGAAAGTCTTTAGCATCATTTGGTTTTTCAACACATAATTGGGTGGCGTCCTACCAGACTTTTGTCACACAGACAAGAAGTCACACCATACGTATTGTCAATCCCAATCGGATGACGAATTGTCAAACATAAGAAGAGAGAAAAAAAAATGATGTTGAAAAGATGTAAGGAGTTTTCCTTCCTAAATGCATTACGGAACTTTTAACATAAAACAAGTCCGTACTTATCTAGGAATCCATCTTACAAGGTCTCAAACCCAACATCCCAACTCTAGAATTTTGGCTTGAATACCTCTATGGCACTCAAGTTCCTCATAAGTCCTAAACTCTCATCGGTGTAATTTAATGCTTTTATATCTCAGGTGCAGATACTATAGCTATCGGCTGTGATCATGAGTTGGATACCTTAACAAACATTAATAACGACCTCTAGTCCACCAGTTCTCACTTCTTTTAGTACATTGGGTCTTTCCCAATTCCCAACAATTTTACTATGTCAACATATCTCCTTTGTTACACCTTAATTTCCCAAAATTTAACTTTACTCAACCAAAATTCATCCTTTAGAGAAAATGCTATACAATCTCTTTTTCTCTTTCCAAGGCTAATTACACTTGTCCTTCGTTCTCTCTCTTCATCTTTTGGTAGATCAAAATATCACTTATGAAAACTATGGCCATTTGCCCAATCATTTCTTAAAATTACATTGATTAAACCCATAAAAGTTATAGGTACATTCATTGATCCAATTGACATCATATCTTAGAACTCATAATGTTCGTAACTCTTATCGAATGCAACCTTGGGCAATTCATCTAGGTCAATCTCTATTTCAGGATACCTAATCCTTAAATCTATCCTCGAAGGGTAAATTGTGCCTCCAAATGGTCAGATAATCTCTATCCATGGTTAGGATATTTATTCCTACTTCCAATCTTAATCAATTTTGGCAATCAACACACCGATTCATGGTGTTATCCTTTTCTTCAACAATCAAAACAAGTGCCCTTCATGGTGACACTTTCAATCTCCTCATGCCTTTCTCTAATACTTCTTATCATTGAATAATTCATCCTTTTCATCTTGGTAGGTGCAAACTTCTAATATGACTTTGATGCTAGTGTTGTTCTTCACACTAGATCAATGGTGAATTATAAAACTCTATCAGGTAGTACCTCATAAGGTCACTGATAATTACATCCTCATCCCATTAACTACTACATACTCTCTCTTTCCAAGTATTTCCTCTTTCGTACCAATCACGGTTGTCCAACAACCTATCATCCAAAGTGTAATAGTTCACCTCCATTGTAATCAAAATTCCTCAGTTTGTCTCTCTATCCTTAAACACAACTTCATCATTATCATGTAATCTAACCTTCACTATTTTATCTCCATCGTTACTTTGAACATCCTTATGTCGACGATATTTTTATCTCGACATTACATTTATTCTCTTGTCTCAACCGAAATTATATCTCCGCTGAATGGCACTAGTAAATGTTCTTACAATATTACACTTTTTGCCTCAGTCTTGCACTTTCGTATCACCACTCCTTACGCTTCCACTTTTCCTTATAACAATTTCTTGAATCATCACCAATTAATAAGTTATATCCATCACAATAATTTATTTGGTCACAGTATACGAGACAATCACTCAACAGCTATTGTAACCTTTAATTCATAATATTCCATACTTAGGTTATTTCGTCCTATTCCCAAATTTCAACTTCATCCAGCTTCCCAAATATTTAGGAAAGTATTTGCAGGACTGTCATAATTCTCAACAGGCTATCAAGCACAACACGGGAGATATGCTAGATCAATATTACCTATCAGGTTGCTAGCTAAGGGGAGATTCCTCACAACTTGTAACAATATTATGTTCATACATTTCTCGTCTGGTCCTTCCGACCGTCACTTTTCAAAACTCATGGTCTACATGACATATTGTATATTACCAAAAGGACGAGACATACTATCCATGTTGTAGTCTCAATCAATTCACACCTAAGGGTTTATAATTGTATTATGGGACCTCTTTCCCCGAACCCTTTATCTCAACTAAACCATTAAATTCTCAATGAATGCTTAGAACCCTCCTTTCTGTCCGTAGTCCCACCACTACCAGAAGGAGCTTTATACCAACATTTACACGCTGGGTCATTCATACTTTTCATCCTGACCACAATATCCCGAATTCGTGGGTCACTACACTAAGAGGCTCACTTTGATCAGAAAATACTTAACATACTTAGAAGATACAACAAATGTGTGTCTTAATTCCTCATTACGACTTCATACCGTATCAATACTACGCCTCGTCTTAACATTTATCCTCGACTTCTTATCCCTAATAGATTCCTCGAAATCGTTATACTTATCAGTTTTGTACAATATATATCATTGCCTCTCTCGGAACGGTCTTGCCAGTTCCTGTCCAAAATCTATATCCCAAATGTCATTCATAATCTCCTCACTACTAACTCCAAGTAGATGACCTTTTCTTAACTCATTCATTGGTACTACATCCGGTAGTCCAATTACGAACTCTACCTGAGTTCTCACGTTATCCTCTTATATATTAATAACTCTTAATACTCTCGTATCTAAGTACTATAACTCATGCTCTGATACCATTACTGTAACGCCCCTAAATCTGGGGTCTGGGATTTGGGTCGCCACGTCATCATCCAATCCTTTAAAACCTGCAATACTCGACAATTCAATAAAATCACATCATAGACCCCTCTCTCTCACACATACAAGTTATAGCCTTAGAAACGATATACAACAAGTACCATTAGTTATTACAAACCAAATGTACTTAACCAGGATCTCAAGCTATCAATGATAACCTCTACCTGAAGTGACATTGATAACTAGATCAATACTGAAACCTATCCACTTACTCCTGCGGAATAGTTCTGAACCGAACCATCTCAAAGGTGAATCTCCTACTTTCCTTCCTTGAAGTATGGAGCCAATCGAATGTCCTCTCGCTTTCTCTGAAAAATTTATTATAAAGCAAGGGTGAGCGAAAGAATGCTCAGCAAATTATCCACCAAATTATCTATGTGATTCTCATACAAGAACATGACAATCACTACTATCTCAATAGTATAACATAAGGTTACCGGTATAGGGTAAGCATGGCAAAGTATCTCTCGACGATACCTATAGTCAGAGTTTTCTGTTAAAAACATTTATACTCAAACTAGAGTTTAAAGGAATATAATCCGAACAATTTAGTTCATTATATAAAATAAGACACTATCGAATATAGTGTTACCACTCTTTCATACTCCCTCTGAAGCTTTTGAAGATAAAACTCAATGAACTTATTATGTTCACAGTTTTGAGATAATATTATCAATAACTTAGCAAAATAGTATCGACTATAGCTTTGCTAGATTCCCATAAATATAATAAGTACCCAGTTCAAGATACCGCAATAATAGTTGCTTCTTATCATAAGCAAATCAAACCCCTTTTTAACCATACCCCTCGTAAGGTTTAAAATCCAGTAAAACATTTTAAAGATTTATAATTTAATTGGTATATATCATATATCCACTTAAATCTTTAAAATAAACCTCTTGTCAAAACCTCTTAGACAATTCCAGCATATTATGGTTGTTCGGTGTATATCATGTACCTGCTTAAGTTTTCAAAATAACTTTTCATCAAAATATCTCGACTGACCTGTTGTGTTGTGATATATATAAAGAAAACAAGCGTGCGCAATATAGCTCCGCAAGCACATATATAACTATAAATGTTCTCTTTTGAAACATCGTTTAAAAACTGCAATATTATGCACACTTTACGTACTCTACGAGTTTGCAAAATAAACTTTTTTGTCAAAGTAGTTTGAATGAGTACGAAGACCTCAACATCTCAACCACTGACAACACCCTCGGTAAATCAGCTCATAGGCTCTCATTACGATGTTGCAGCACAATTCCAATTGGAGGAAGGGACTATCTCTTGGAGCATCACCACGCTTCTACCGTACGTACACGATGATCAGTCACAACATACGGCAGCTCTCGTCGTTTCTCTACATGTAGAAGGGGGAGCCACGGCGTTCTCTACCGTTAATTGGAATCACCCTAGACCGCATATGGGCCAAAGTGCTGGGCCGTGCGTCACTCGGCCGCTTACGCTATAACTCCGAGTCCACTGGAATAATCTATAACTCTGGAACTGGAATTTAATCCTAGTTCCCCAAGCATAATACTTGTTCACAGATTCATCTATCTAAGCCTGGAACCAGAACTTAATCTTAGTTCCCCAAGTATAATACTTGTTCATAGATTCATCTGCCTAAGCCTGGAACCAGAACTTAATCTTAGTTCCCCAAGTATATAATTCTTGTTAATAGATTCTCAAAACTCTGAATGGGTACTGCCAGAATAATTGGGGCAGTCCTCTCACCACAAATGTGTGTTGACCTCTGTCAACTGATGTCTTTTCACAAGGAATGAAAACTTCTTTAAAAACCACGACCCGGGAGTTAGTTGGAAAACCTCTCATAATTTGATAAGTTGAAAACCCTACCTCGGTAGACCGGTGATGTCAAAACATAACCTCTTTTGAGAAAGTAAATCACCATTTCTTCCTAGACCTCGTTCCCTATTTTTGATAAGTCCGAGAATATTTTATTCTTATTAAAAGGAATAAAATAGAATATAAATAAATATTAGGGAACCCTCACTATTTTTAAATAATTTTTCCGAAGGTCAAAATATTTTTAAATAAATATTAAAGACCTCACTAATTTTTAAATCAATTTAGAATATTTAATAAATATTCAAATAATATTTATTGAATAATTAAACAATTAATAACCCCTTTTTAAATGAATATTCAAGAATAATATTCATTTAATAAATAAATATCCAAATGATATTTATTAATTGATAACCAATGAATAACTACTTTTAAATGAATATTCAAGAATAATATTCATTTATTAAATAAATAAATATCCAAATGATATTTATTAGTTGATAAATAATTAATAACTTATATTTAAATGAATATTCAAGAATAATATTCATTTATTAAATAAATATCCAAATGATATTTATTAGTTGATGAACAATTAATAATCTATTTTTAAATGAATATTCAAGAATAATATTCATTTATTAAATAAATATCCGAATGATATTTATTAATTGATAAACAATTAATAATCTATTCTTAAATGAATATTCAAGAATAATATTCATTTATTAAATAAATATCCAAATGATATTTATTAATTGATAAACAATTAGTAAATAAATTCTAAATGAATATTCAAGAATATTTATTACTCCCATTTCATACCTTTATCGTAAAATATTCCAATATTTATATACTTGGAATATTTACAACCCCCATTTTAAAATACACTGTCTCCGGTTTCTCCCGGATTATAACAGTATTTAAAATAACTCTCCAACTCCCGGTCTACGTTTGAAAATACGAATATCTGCTCTACTCCTAGAGCCTTTATATACACCGGCTTATATCTATAATACTTTATAGCATATAAACCAAAACATTTACGATTACTCTAAATCGTATTTCAATCATTTCGTATTTTAAATCAACAGTTATATCACAACAACAACAACAGTATATCAACAATATATCAAGTACATTAAGTACATGTTTCAAAAACTTGCATAAGCATAATTATACAGATGTTTTAATATGTAAAACATAGGGATAGAAAACTTGCATAAGCATAATTTAATTTCATATGCAACTCAAGAATATAACCTTTTGAAAATAAAAGTATAAGGTTAGGAAAACTTGCCTGGAGTCCAAGACACGTTCTCAGAATCCTACTCGTTCCCGATTTTCTATCAATAGATATCATAATCTGGATTAGCACTCTTTAATCCAATCAACTACTTATATTACTAATAAGTATAATCACATATTAAGTCTCATTGTGATAACTCTCATTTGTACTTAGACCTTTTTAGTCATTCTCGCTTTAGACACCCAACTTCTAGCATTTTTAGTAAATTGAGTTTTAATCCGATTAACTCGAATCTTTCTCTGGAGTCATCCTTGACATCCCTAGTATCTTAGGTAAAAGTTTCACATGCACGTAAGCATCCTAGCTACTTCGATGATAGCCTCAAAGTTGGTTATTATCGTGGTTTCTAAGTTATGCGATACCTTTAGTAAATCGGTCATAACTTTTGACTCGTAACTCCAAATGACGCAAACTTAGCGTAAAAACGATCTAGAGAATACCTAGAATACAATCCATCAAAAATTGCCCCTGGACAGATGACTCATTTTCAAATGTCCAAAACAGGGCAGTAGCTTCTCCCATGAATAGCGTCACCGCGCAACCTTGGTTTCAACATTTTTATAAAATCGACATTTTAACATCTGCACATGAAATTTTACATGGGCCTTAATCAATGTCCAACATATTTATCCTCCAAATTTCATGATTTTTGGAAACTGGTAAGGGGTCCGTTTATATTTCCAAAGTGAGCACAAGACAGCAGTTTGCTCATTTTAGTCACTTCCGCTAAAACAAGCTTTTCTCCTAAACCGTAAATCGTATCGATATGATTTTTATACCAAAACAAACTACAAAGGAAGGCCTACACATACATGGTCAGTGGTTTTCAAAAACATTATTTTGACAGTTCGAAATGCTTGGCTAAAACAGGCCTATTTGCAAACGGGCATTACGACGGCTATAATCGTAACGTTTTCCGGATTTAACTTATGTTAATCCATTCACAACCAACATCAATCATCAACACTACAATCTTTACTATAACATCAGTTCATATGCTTCATGAATATATCACCAACATCAACTTATAACAAGCAACCATCAAGATCCAAACATATGACATCCAAACTCCATGAACTAACATGTACTTGAACATATCTTAAACTCAAGCTCAAAACTTAAAGTAAAATCAAAGGTTGGATGGAGTTTATACCTTCCTTGAATCCTTAACATACTAACAAGAGCTTGTAAGCCTTAAGGAAACCTTGATTTATGCTTAACACCCTTAAACTTGCAAGAGAACATCAAGAAACAAGTTAGCAATTTTCGGAGTTACTATTCACAGTCATTTTCTACATTTTATTTACCCAACCAAAACACCTCCAACAATTATGAAATTTAATCCGTACCTTAGATATATCATGAAGGAGCTATGGTTAAATTTTGGTGATTTTTGGATGAGTGGAGCTGGGGTTTTGAAAATTTTCTTCCCTTGCTTTCTTGAAATGGCCGAATGGAACAAATGGGGGAGAGAGCTTTTCTCTTGCTTCCTTGACTTGTTTCTAGCTTTCTTGAAAAGTGTTGGCTGATGTAAAATCAGTCCAAGGCAAGTTCTAGGGTTCCATGTATTAAGGATCATGTTTTCTACTTTCCCATGATTTGTGGAACCATGTCTCCAAGTATTAGTTGGTTGCTTGGTTAGTTTCTAACTAACTAGTTCCTTGCTTGGTTACTCCCATTTGGTTGCCAAGTATTCTAGTTTGCATGGGTTGCATGGATCCTTGGATGCACTTTACTTGTTATCTAACATTTATCACTTAATCCTCCACGTAATTTCGTTTAATCTCCGAAAGCGTTTCGTCGAAGGAATTCCGTATCGTAAATTCTAAGTATTCTAAATACTTAATTCGAAACAAACATTCCAGTTTCTAAATTAAAATCCTCCCGGTCATAACATAATCCTCTTAATCCTCGATATCTCATAAATTACGAAACAAATAGTAAAAGTGAAAATCCTCAGATTTTGACAACTTTTACATTCAGTCATTTGTTTCATACAACAACATTACATCTTTGAATTTCCAACTTTCCAACACTTACTTAGTGTGACAAAAAAAGTTTTTCATAATCCGTAAAATCACTATTCATCAAGGCCTTTTATACTTAAATAAAAAAAAATACGTCAAAAATCCGGGTTATTACACAGAATCAGATCCAATATTCTTCCTTCCCTTCCATTTACCTTTCCCTTTAGCCTTACCTTTCTTGTTCACCATCAATATGGGAGCAGGTTCGGCCTTTTTCATGTTGGTTTCAGTAGTTCGTAACATAGCCAACAATTCAGTAGGTGTTTTGTCTATCTCATTCATATTGTAGTTCATAACAAAATGAGTGTAATTGTTGTTCAAAGATTGTAAGATTAAATCAATCTGAGCTTCCGGACCAATCGGGAAACCCAAAGTATCAAGATACTCAATATAACCTATCATCTTCAGAACATGTGGTTGAACAGGTTCACGCTCTCCCTGCTTGCAAGCGTACAGTGCTTTGCTCGTGTTGAACCTTTCTTGACGAGCCTGTCCTTCAAACATCCTTTGAAGGTGTTCAATCATCTCATAAGCATCCATATGCTTATGTTGTTTTTGAAGCTCAGCACTCATGGTTGCTAGCATGAGACATGCCACATCAGTCGCATCATCAATATGCTTCTGATAAGCATTTTGCTGAACGCGAGTTGCATTCTCAGCAGGAGAAGCAGGTGGAGGAATTTCAATGACGTGGAGCTTTCGCTCTTGCCTGAGGACAATCCTCAAATTCCTATACCAATCAAGGAAGTTAGTTCCTGTCAGCTTGTCCTTCTCAAGGGTTGCTCGTACGGAGAAAATATTTGTATTATTTGCCATTTAAATATCTACAATGTTAAAAATGCATAAATTTAGTTAGTCTGCAAAATTTTAATTATGTTCAAGTGATTATCATATACATTCATAATATATATCTCCCACTATTTTTATCAAATTAATAGCCCTTACTATTAATTTGGAAAGTATATCCCATAATTCTTTCTAGTGAGCCAAGATCCATATTTTGTCATGTCTAAAGTCAACCACTGGAAGTCCTTAAAAATGATTATTTAGGTAGACAACAGTTGTCAATTATATCATATATAATTCTTGGATAGTTTGGTGAACAACGATTGATCTTATCTATCTAATAGACTTTTAACCAAACTCTATGCTTCTAAGTTCATAATAGTTGAATATAACCGTTTATTTTCACTTATTATGACGACTCAGTTAAGTTAGACCCAATGATACAACGACTGAATATAACCGTTTATATTCGTCGCATCTCACCACGATAGATAGGAGTCCCCTGCCACTGACAGTCCTTCCCCTTATCGATCTAGGATTCGATGAGTGTTCATTCATTGGAAAGCATCCGAGTAAAACTTAATATTTTGTTAAGGGGTTTTAGAAAATTTATAACGATCATGATCACATCATAAAGAGATCCTCAATTTTTCCTTGAACCAAATATTTCAAATCGACATCTTAAATTGTTCATTTCTCATGTAGATGGAGGATACCAATGGTCACACTTAAAACCCATCAGCCTTACGAATACGCATATCCGCTTTTGTCAGAAAATCCCAGTTATAGATATCAAAAATTCATATTCAATTCCGTGTTTTAAAAATCTATATTTCATAAACACAAGAATCTCATGATCGTTTGTTAATTTCAAAATCTTGAGTCGTTACAGATTTTATCTTGTTTAAACAAGCATGGCATGGGTGTCGTATCTAATACATACATCATTCCAACGCATACATATCTACACATGCATTCATATACATATATGTACAGTGCGTAAATTAAACGTGTTTGGTTATGGCCCCATCCTATGTGATATTTCCAAGCTAATGGAAATATCAAGGTCAATCTATGGTGGTTTCAAACTACACTATTACATGTCTTTATCTTCTTCATTGCTCCATCATCTAGATCGCCTCCTAGCTTCCTTGCTTCCAAGTCTCCATTGAACAATTACATTGAATAATAAATAAATCTATTCTAATGAAATTACAAGAAGAACTCGAGTTACATTCGAGATTAACAATTACAATGAATAAACGACATGCAAGTCGTATTTAAAAACCAAAACCATAAATCAAAACCACTATCATATGGGTCTTTAGGCCATAACCATCCACCATGCTATCACATAACACATGTAATATATCTCAGATTATATAAACATATCATATAATCATATATAACAAATTTCGAAATTTTAGAAAATTAAATAAATTTCAGAAAATAATAAATCGCCATTTTGGGGCCTGTAACGACATCTAATGGATTACAGACGCCAAGCTGACGATGTCAGTATTGCTCAGTGACACGATTCCAGTCAGAAAACACATATTATTTGTGAAAATCGGATACTGGACACAGATTTCAGAAAATCTACAGAACCGTTTCAGAATTCATATCGAATACGATTCCCATAACAAGAACAATCATGTACCATATACATATAGCAATACACACAATCATCCCATGATTATACAACCCATCATGAATATCATATATATTCAAAATCATATAAAACATATATATCAATATATAGCCATGACATATCATATACATTTTACATACATCGAAAAACTGTTAAACACATAACCAAATCATCCCATTATACACGTAGCTCTGATGCCATTGAAGGGTTTCTGACATGAAAACGCAGCGGAATTAACGTAAAAAATATAATAAAAACGAAACCCCATCGCAGGATTCATGTATAACGTTGGATGATTATGGAGAATAAGATGTGTACCTTATTAAAGCTTTCCTATGGATGATTATAGAGGTCCAGAAGCGATGAATCACAGCAACCCCTTCTTCAAGAACTGCTCTCTAATGGTATCCACACGAACGTCGTATCGTCTAACGATCACCGGAGTTAGGTACTAGCCTGTTTCTGCCTCTTTGTCTCTCTCTTTCTCTAGCCTATCAAAACATAGAGCTGCTAGGGTTTTTCTTAAAAACGAAATTATAAAAACTTAACCCTAAACTATACATCCTTATGTATATATAGGGGAGAGAGAGATTTGGACCAAAACCCTAATCTGATTAGACCTTTTAAAACCCATTCAGATTTCAGATTTATATTATTATTAAATTCGAATTCTAATATGTATATAATTAATCAAGTCTCACTTAATTAATTAAATAAATAAATTCGAATAATAATAATTATTAAATTCAAATTCTAATATGTATATAATTAATCAAGTCTCACTTAATTAATTAAATAAATAAATTCGAATAATAATAATTATTAAATTCAAATTCTAATATGTATATAATTAATCAAGTCTCACTTAATTAATTAAATAAATAAATTCGAATAATAATAATAACAGTATTTAAATTTATAATTTAAATAACACTCCGTTTAAACGTTCTTTGTGTGTGACCCTTTAGGTTATTATTACGTTGGCAATAATTTTATTTTCTAATAATAAAATTATAAACAATGAGCGGCATCTAGTAATACATCATTGCTACCCAAGTAATAATAATAATTGGTGATTCAATTAAACCTTTCGTGAATAATGTACAATGTAATATAATCCCTTTAACCTTATATTATAGATCAAACTCGAGGCATGTATTGTGTCATCCTCTTCAACGTTTAATCCGGGTTACCTTGATCAATGAGTAGACTATTAATCAAATCAACATTTGAGCATGGCCATGCATTTTATAGTCTCACTCAATCAAGAGGTCAATAATATCACTCCTAAGATAGGAGGGTTAAATCCTATATCTATCATTCATATTTCTCATACGATTCATAGCATACCCAATGTCCACCTTTATCATTACCCGGTTAAAGGTAACTTTAAGTGTAATCAAAGTATATTAATTCTCGTATAGAAATATAATGATTTCAAGTCAAAGGATCATTACATCATTATCACAGTGAGTATTTCTTATGACACTTATTAACATGTAGATTCTCACAGTGGGTTTGTCCAGTGCCATGCATTGAGACATGCACTTATGTTCTTAACTTTAGTATCACCATACCTATGACCAATGAGATGTGGTCATCAGTCAACAAACATGCTAGTCTTATTGCATTATTATTGTCCTTCAATAATAATACTCGACTAGGGACTTTTAGGAATATAATACTGTTCATATAATCTCATTTTTAAGTCACATACTTAAAGATATATAATTCGCATTAATATTTCAAGGACATTTATTATGCTTTCAACTTATAACGCAGTAAATAAAGACATAGTAAATATTAATTAAATAATCTAATAAAACATAATCCTTAATTGTTTTCAATAAAACATCAAAAGTATTGTCTCTAGGACACCAATACTAACACTTAAGTCCAAAAGTCATAACTAGATAATAAAAAACACCAAAGTCAGTGACGAATGATACCTTAGGGATGTCTCCGGGGTGCATCTTGATATGGTTGTAACCACTGAAACCATCCATGAAGCTAACCATTTCGTGCCCAGCCGTGGCATCTATCAATATGTCTATCTGTGGTAGGGAAAACAGTCCTTAGGACAGGCATCATTCAGATCAGTGAAGTCCACACACATTCTCCACTTTCCGTTGTTCTTTTTGACCATCACAGGGTTAGCCAGCCACTCAAGAAACTGAATTTCTTCAATAAATCTGGCTTCTAACAACTTCTCTACTTCTTCCTTGATGGCCTCTTGCCTTTCAGGAGCAAAATTTCTTTTCTTTTATTTGACTGCTATCCTACTAGGATTCACATTCAACTGATACGTTATGAGCTTGGGGTCTATCCCTGGCATGTCGGCCGCTGTCCAGGCAAAGACATCTCTGTTGTTTTGCAAGAACTGAACTAGCTGTTGGTTCAAGTCCTTGGGGAGTGAAACCCCAACATAAGTCACCTTCTCACGATCTAGAGGGTCCAAGAGAATGGATTCCAAGTCTTCTGCGGGTTTCCCCCTTCTTTCTTCGTGATCTCTGACATCCATGTCTTCAATGGGGAGAACCTTCCCCCCAGTGCCATCAGGCTTTAAAGCGGCCACATAGCAACTTCTGGCCATTTTCTGATCCCCTCTTTCTTCTCCTACTGCATTCCTAATCGGGAATTTGAGTTTCAAGTGGTATGTAGAAGCTATTTCTTTGAAGGCATGGAACTCTGTCCTGCCAAGGATAGCATTATAGGTAGTGCTTGCCTTGATAACTAGGAAATTCAGCATTTAAGTGGACAGTCGAGGTTCTTCGCCCATAGTCATAGGCAGTTGTATGATCCCCTCAATTCGAGACTCCACTCCATTCAAACCATATATGGGCATGTTGGAGGGGGTCAGTTGTGAATCGTTGTATCCCATTTTCACATAAGCATCATAAAACAGGATATCTACAAATGACCTGTTGTCTACCAAGACTCTTTTCACAGGAGAATTCCCTATGGTGGGGGTGATCACCAAGGGATCGTCATGGGGGAACCTCACCCCTTCCAGGTCAGAATCGTCAAAGGACAATGAGATCTCAGTCCTTGCCCTCTTGGGAGGCTCTCCTACAATGCTCATTATTTCTCGGGCATAAGCTTTTCTGGAGTTTCGGGAGTTACCTGCTGCGGGTGGTTACCCTGAAATCATATTGATCACAGGCCCTCGGGGTTGTTTATTTCTTTCTTTGGGGTCTGAGTCCCTTCGTTTGTCATTGTATTCCCTGTCGTTTCTAGCACCGTACTTGGTGTATTTTTCCATCTTTCCTCTTCTGATCAGAAACTCGATCTCGTCCTTCAACTGTTGGCATTCATCAGTATCGTGCCCAGCGTCTCTATGAAACCGGCAGTACGCGTTCTTATTTCTTTTTTCAGGATCGGTCCTTAGTGGCTTCGGCCATCGAATGTCTTTACCCTTCTCTATGTCCATTAGTATTTGGCTACGGGCGGTGTTCAGAATTACATACTCGGCGAACCTGGCTCCTCCTTTTTTCTTGGAGTCATTGACCTCACTATTTTTCGCATACTTGGTATCAACAATATACTCAGTATCGCTGGATCGCTTCTTAGAGTAGGTGTTTGAGGCTTGGAACCCTTGAGCTTTCCGCAAACTTTCTTCGGCCTTAATATATTTTCCTGCTCTCTCCTGGAACTCATTCATAGTTTCGGGGGACCTCTTGGTTAGCGATCTCCTGAAATTTTCGTTAAAAGTCCCTTGTTGTAAGGCTATCATAGCTACCTTCTGATCTAGATCGGGGACCTTCAAGGCTTCCTTTGTGAACTTGTTCACATAATCCCTCAGGGACTCATTCTTCCCTTGATGCATATTCATCAACGAGGCTGAGTTCTTCTCGTGAGTTTTGCTGCTGATGAACTGACCTATAAAGGCCCTGCTTAAATCTCTGAATGACCCCACGGAGTTACGAGGTAGACGGCTAAACCACCTCTGAGCCATGCCACTCAGGGTTTGGGGGAACGCCCTACACTTGACGGCATTCTTCACTGGTTGCAGTAGCAGTGCATTGGTGAAAGTAAGGACATGGTTTGAGGGGTCTCTAGTCCCGTCATAAGCCCTAATAGTAGACATCTTCCACTTCTTTGAGATTTTCACATTCATAATATCTTCTGTGAAGGGAGGCACCAGATCATCGGGATCTTCAAGAGGTAACAGGTCCTGGGGGTCAGCCCTTGTTCTGACGTGCCTTCTTATCGGTGGCTCATCGAGGTCTATTACAGATGTGTTCCTAGCTGATCCCCCAGCCCCTTCGGCTCTCGGGCGAGGGTGCCTTGCTAGTGCCCTATCCAAGTCTTGCCTCAGTCGTTGAGCTTCGGCTTCGTGAGCTCGGATCCTTGCCTGGAGGGATGCAGAGTCAGTACTTTGAGGCCCTCGGGGTTGAGTACTCCTCCCTCCAAGGGGCTCCTTCCCGGGTCGCCTCCTTCGGGGGTTAATATCCTCATTAGCTGATTCATCGTCATCCGTAGAATAAGGTCCAGAGAAGTCTCGACTCCTTCGTCGTGAGGTATAGTGGGGCAACAGCCCTTGCTCATATGGGGGATCGTAGTTTCTCGGGAGTCCATAACGGGGGTCAGATGTTACAGCACACGAGATTTGCATAGTAGGAGGAGCGATAAAAGTTGTACGAAGGGGTGGAATTACCTGGAGTGGAGGAACCGAAGCATGGATGGACACATCGAGGTTGGAAGGATGAACAACGATGCTGAGGGGTCCGGTACGCTGGGTACTTGTTTCAGGGCCTTCAACGGAGGTGGTTGGAACAATAATTTCTTACTCCTGGACAGTAGCGGGGGGAACGTTGGTGTCAACAGCGGTGATAGGGATCTCTCCCTCGAGGGTGCTCGCGGTACTTCGTGTTCTTGCCATGTTTGTTATTCGATTCCCACAGACGGCGCCAAATGTTACGGATCAAAATCGGATGTATTTAATGTGTAGTTAGTGCTAGGGTTTGAGAGAGCTTCGAGCTTTAATGACTGCGTTAACGTTTCGTGACTATCTCGGGTCCTCGTTAACTGCCTACGTATCTCAATGGGTGTGAGAATCAAGTCAATAAAACGTAGTTCTAATGTTGAGGGGTTAGGCCCTTTATATAGGCGTACGAGGGCCTTGGAGTTAGATTAGAATTGGGAGACTTGGAGGCCAAGTCTCCTAGTGATAGAGTTGTTTAAACCTCATAGGAATGAGAGTCCTTGTTGGACTCTTCCCACGTTTGGGTTTCTAGATCCTTCTAGGATGAAGGCCTTCAACAGGCTTCTTGGGCCTTTACTGAGCCTTTATTACTTAATTATGAAATTAATTAATAACAAGGGATTACTGGGCCTATGGATTCTACAGAGCTTGTGGGCTGGATTTACAAATCTAGTTGATCCTTGGATTACAAATCCAATTGATCCTAGGATTTATTTCCCTAGTTCGTTTCATGGGCCCAGGCCTTTGGACCATAACAGGTCTATTTAATGAAATAATAAATGCCATATTTATTATTTCCTCAAGGTTATTTTTGCCCATATCAATAAGATTTTATTTTTAGTTCATTCTCAGAGATTTGATCTCTTAAGAACTTCTCAATCTGTTCTAAGTAAGTAATCTTATTCTTCAAGTACTCATTCTCTTGTTTCATGGATTGCATATTAACCAAGGATAGTTCTAGATGTTCATTCTTAACAGACAGTTCATCATTAGCTTTCGACAGTCTATCAATTTTCTCATAAGCAGCATTCATACTGGTATGAATATTAAACATTTCAACACTTAATTCTTCCATAGTTTTCTTATATTGAGATTTTGACATGTCAATAGAAGTTAGGATTGGTACCTGACTTGTTGAGGTTGATGCTCCTTCATCTGATTTGGCCATGAGTGCCAAATTCTCATATTCTTTTTCTTCATCCTCATCAGTATCATCCCAGTATTTGCCTTCAGCAATGTATGCTCTACCAGTCTGCTTTTTTAATAAAGATTCATACTTGGCTTCCAATTCCAAATACTCTTTGTCCTTTCTGGCTACTTTTGGCTTTCTACACTCAATGGTAAAGTGTCCTAATTTATCACAGTTATAACACCTTATTTTTGACCTTTTAACAGATCCAGTCTTGTAACCTCCTTTGAAGTTGCTCTTGGGAGCTTTGCCTTTACTTGAAGAGCCAAAGTTTGGTTTTGGCTTGAAGCTTTTATTTTTCTTAAACCTCAAGTTTCCAAACTTTCTAGCCATGAAGGCCATAGATTTATTGTCCATGCTCTCAAGCTCCTCAATAGTGTAGAACTCATCTTCATTAGATTCACCTTTGACAGGTTCTTCTTCTTCATTGTCTTTTTCAACACTTTCCTCACTCTTCATTTTTTGGCTTGTACCAACTCTTTCCATCTTTCCTGGTTCTTTGACAATTAGGGTACTAGAGAAATTTGTCATCTTACCTCTGTTTCCTAGAATAGACTTCTTTTGAAAGTACTCTACTTCATGTGTCTTCAGTATTCCATACAGAGTTTCCAATGAAAGTTTTGTTAAATCCATTGCTTCTCTAATAACAGTAATTTTGTATTCCAAATGCTCTAGAAGAGTTAACAAGAACTTCAAGTTCTTTTCTTTTGTCTTATAGGCCTTTCCATGTAACTGCAGATCATTGATTAGTTTGTTAAACCTTTTAAATACCTCAGTTATGCCTTCATTTGATTTTGACATAAATGCTTCATATTGTGAGACCAATAGTTGTCTTTAATTTTCTTTTACTTCCATTGTGCCTTCACATAGTAGCTCTATGGTTTCCCAAATGTGCTTGGAAGTGGTGTAGTTGACAACATTTCTATACATGACCATATCTAAAGAGTCAGTCAGGATGAGCATGAGGCTATTGTCAAGAGCCACTTTCTCTCTTTTAGTGTCAGTGTACTGAGATGGATCTTTTGGTACCCATATGGCTGGTATCACCTTTGAGCCACTAGTTGTTTCAGGAACCAGTGTCACGGGCAAGAGAGGTCCATTCTTCAGGATCTCAGGATACATGTAGTTTACAGTCTTGATGAATGTGATCATTTTCTTTTTCTATAGAATATAGTGTTCTCTATCAAATGGAGGAATCTTGATGCTGTTAAGTTTCTGAGAACTCATTTTGATCTTTGTATTATTTGTATGTCAACAGCCTGAGCTCTGATACCACTTGTTAGGAATGAGTTGTGCAGAAACTATACAGAGGGGGGGAATGTATAGCTTAAATCTTTTTACTTGTTCTTTGATTCTTGTTTGTTTTGAACTGATAACAAATATTGTAGCTTTACTAACTTTAGCAGTGTTTACTTGAGAGATATAGAATTTAAAATGAACACTCAAAGTTAACTTTCAATCTTATTGTATATTAGAATGAATTGCTACAATCTGAGATTCTATGTATGAATCTCAACTTCTTTTTCTTGAAAGAAAACAAGAAAAATGAAAACAATTTTTTAATCTCTTACTAGTGAAACTGTGCTCTATGCTATATAGACAACATGTCTCATTTACACATGCTCTCACTAGACAGTTATGCTAAAACTAGAAATAGATAATAAACACTTTACATTTGACTGCTATCTATTTCTAGCTAACATAATACGTTTACAGTCTTTTCCAAACTGCTTTCTTCTTTCTATCTTTGTGTTCTTTTCTTTTCAAGCTTCATTGTAGACTTGTCATTATCTTCACAGGTTTGACTGATCTGCTCATGACAATGTTTCAAATTACTTGTCTTATTCTTCTGCAAATCTCTTTGAAAATAGCTGTTTGAAATATTCAGATACTCAGCTTTATTGCACTTCGAGAAGTCATGATGTGGACTACTAGATCGAGTACTTGTGAGACTTCTCGATTGGTCTTTGACTTGATACTTCTCGAATGTCTAGACTTCTAGATTGCATACTTCTTTTGATGACTTCTCGATCAGGCTAGACTTCTCGATTGACTTGATTTCACAGACTTATCGATTGACTTATTTCATAGACTTCTCGATTGACTCATTTCATAGAGCTCTCGATTGTTTCCTTAACTAACTTCTCGATTTATTTAACTGGATTTCTCGATTGAGCATTTCTTTACAATTCTCGAATGACTCCATATTCTTGACTTCTCGATTGAGTAGACTTCTCGATTGAATCATTTGAGACTTCTCTACCAGTTTGTACTTGTGACTTCTCTACAAATGTAACTTCTCTATTGATCATTTGCCTTAGAAACAATTTCTTTTATAAACTCCTTATTTGATGTGACCTTCATTCTCCTAATGCATGATTCATAAAATCTTCTACCAGTCAATTATTCTTGATATCACTCATTTATATTTGGAGATACAATAGAAACATGCTTCTAACTGCAAGTACATAATTAAAGAAACTAAGTCACTATTTAATACAAGAAGTACTAGAGTGTTACAATACGACAAGTAAATACAATATAGTAGGCTTGATTTGGTCCAACACTTCATATCTTCATTTAAATTGATTGAAAGGAGTGTTGTAGTTCTTTATTGCTTCGAACATTAATTAAGATTAATCAACGTAGATGCACCGGAATCGTTTGGTACTCTGTAGTTGAATCTTCAATACTGTCTGAAACCTTGAATGTCTTCAACCTTTATTCTTTACTGAATTCTAAATATAAGAATGAACTTCCTCCAACAATCTATAGTAGACTCCAAGACTCCATCTAATATATTGATTCTTTGTATTGACCGTATATTCATATCTTCCTGATTCATGTACTTGAACTTTACAAATCATTGCTTGACTGATTCATAGACAATGATTAAGAATTAATCATTGTTGGATCACTAGAATCTTTCTAGTACTTAGACAACATATTAATGAACTTCTTTCAGTGAGCTAATACTTCAAGTCTGTAGATGTCTTCTTTAAACGATGTGGATTTATTAATCTCATATTGGATTTTTGCATTTTGATATTGTGTTATGTAATCATTTTGGATTACGACATGGATTTGTTCTACTGCCAAAGAAATTAATATGCTGGGTTCTGCAGTTATTTTGATATTAATTGCGTGTTCTGAACTAATTTGTATTGGAGTTCTGCATTTTGATGTTGTGTTCAGCAATCATTTTGGATTACGACATGGATTTCTTCTATAATATTGAATAACTTTTGTTAATTATTATTAAATTAATTAGATTATAACTCATTATTTTACCACTATTATTACTTTTGATTGATGATAAACCACTTTTTATTTAGAGTCTTTCTACCTATTCATTAGGTGTTATTTACTAAAGGTTTGGATTTTTATTGCAATCATGATTAACATTTCGAATATGTTTATACAAATCATATATACATATTTATCACCATTACAATAGTATAACACATCATGTTAATTTTTGATAATCATAATTATGAATGATAAAAATTAGGCAATATGGTTTTGAACTTTTGATAATCATGATTTTAATGATAAAAATTTGAGTCGTTGTTTGTTATGTATTCGTTAAATTTTAATTTTTTATAAATATTTTTTTTTGCGAAGTTATTTTTATAAATGTTGCATGACCTTCTGATCAGTGAATTATATTTATTATAGAAAAAGAATTTTTATAATCCGTGTCATTTCATTTTTTTTATTTACTTGATTGACTTAATTAGCTTTAAGACAGATGCTCAATTATGTTATTATAATTTTTTTTCTAAAATAAAATTAAATATATATTAATGGTGAATGTTAAATATTTATGAAATATACATATATAATTTTTTTTATATAATAGTTTAATATAATTAAATTTCAAATTTTTAATTACAATTATTTATTTTATTATGGAATAGTATTGTAGTTGATAGGATTAATTCAATCAATTTTTATAGCTATATTTTATATTTTATTTAAATTGTTTAAATAAAATTTTAAACCATCATACCTTCCTTGTATATAATTTAAAGCTATATTAAATAAATTTTGAAAATAATAATAAATATTTGCTTGTTATGAAAATACAACATAAATCAATATGTATTTTTATAAATAATTTTGAAAAAAATAGGGGAAATGAGAAAAAAATGAAAATTAGGCTAAAAATAATAAAATGATAAAAGTAGAAAATAAGATAGTATGTAAAGAAAAGAGTGAATATGAAATGAGAAAGATAGAGAATTAGTGGAGTGGGGATAAAATTTAAAAAATATGGAAAAGATAGTAAGTGGAGAGAGAATGAGGCCAGTGAAGGGAATATAAGTCAATAGAAAAATAAACGCGTAAAAGACGGTATTATCTTTTCTCATAATTATAACAAACCTAACCGTGACTTAACTAAGGGACATGATTTGTAATTTGACAACATGGGTTACTTCAGGAATTAGATATATTAGATTAGATTAGATTGATATTATTCTTAAATATTATTTATAAATAAAATGATTAAAATTCGATAATTAATCAATATTAGTAACAAATATATATTAAATGTTAATATTAAAATTGAACAAATACAAAATTTAAAAAATTAGAAAAATGCGACTATAAATTTTTTACAAATAAGTTATTATACAAAAGAAAGCTATGTGTTGCATGAATATAAACTAATCAATATAAATAATTAGTGTTTTAAAAGGCGGGATTCGTAATTAGACCGTGAAGGTATCTTACAGTGAGTAATCAGGTAATCGGTGATTAATCGGAGCATTAATCAGAATTAATTTAATTTAGTAAATAATAATATATAATTATATTTAAACATCTTGAAATATCATAAAATTTATAATAAAACCCCCACTTATTATTAGCATTAAAGTGATTTATATCTGATAGTCAATATTAGTAATTATTACATTAAATATATAAAATTATTAGAAATTTAAGAGTGAATTTGAAATTTATGAAAGATTTAAGGCTATACAACCCATATTTATTGTAACTTTGTAATATAAAAATATTAATTATTTAACATTTTAAAATTTTAACCTTTCAAAAAAAATTAATTTTAACCGATTTTTGACCATTGCAATCAATTTTTGGTCGTTTTAACCGTTTTTTTTTCCATTTCACCCATATTTTAACTGATTTAAAAAAAAAATATTTTTATCACCGAATAACTAAAAAAAACACCATATTTAAGTTCAAGAAAAAAACACACACCATATTTTAGAATCACGAAAATAATTAATTTATATAAAATTTTAATGTCATAGCCCGTACAGTATCTCAAATAAGATTGGATCCGAAGTGAGATCCGAATCATCATGACGTAGCAAATTTGTATTAATAGCAGACGAGACTTGATAGAAAAATAGAGAGAGAGAGAGAGATCGAGGGAGAGGAGATACAAGTAATAGGACTGGGGCTTGTTGGTTGCTAAAATGGCGAAAGCTCGTAAGCAACAAAAAAACGAGGAGCAGCAAAAAGTTACCGATGAATCAACAGCATCAGCTGCTGAAGCAGTGGTTCGCCATCAGAAGCTTTGTCTCTCCATTGACATGCTCAAGCGTCGAATTTACGGGTCTCTATTGACTATTCTCCCCCTTTTTTAACTGCTCCATAAATTAATTGAATTAACTGTATTTATTTATTTATTTATATGTTTCTATCTATTTGTTTCAATTCATGAATCCGTTGCT
The DNA here is from genome assembly GCA_028671895.1 of Oenanthe sinensis. Classification (NCBI taxonomy): domain Eukaryota; kingdom Viridiplantae; phylum Streptophyta; class Magnoliopsida; order Apiales; family Apiaceae; genus Oenanthe; species Oenanthe sinensis. The sequence continues at coordinate 25,144,468 of CM053799.1, read as the reverse complement.
ACACTTGTTGTGTTTATTATCGTGTCCTGAATTTGTTTTTTCACCTCTTGTTTGTTTACGGTTTTACGAGTGGTTGTTAATTAGTGGGAGGAATGTTTTAGTATGTGTTTTTTTGGGGTGATTTGGAAACCTAAACCTGTGCTCGAGAGATAGCTGTCCATAATTTGAGAAATAGTCTACTTCGAGTAATGGAATGATTTTGTGTTGATGTTTAGTTACACGGAACTGGAGGTGATTGTTCCGGAGAATGGAATTGTTGGGTTGCATGCTGACAATTTGGTGATTGAGAGAGTGACGGTTGATGGGGAGGTGGCAGAGTTTGAAGTGTTTCCTCATTATTTACATTTGGATAGTGAAAATAGATGGTGTTCGGTTTCATCAGCGAGTTCAGCTGCTGATGCGGCCGGGTCCGTCTACTTATCATCTATTGACAGGGAATTGGTTCCAAATTTATTAATAATGTGTGCGTCTAAGGATGTACAGTTTGTGGATGAGCACCAACATGGCCAAGAAAACTCAGATAATGGTTTGCAATCTTCAGCTGAATTTAAGCAGGTTAGACTTGTTCCTAGTACTCCCTCGCACATTTTGATTTTCAGTAGTGTGTAATTGTTTTTGTTTTCCCATGGCTATGTTACTTTTCTACTATTTTTTTATTGAGAAAAAACAGGGAATCTTTGGTGATTATAATGAGCAATTACATCGATAAGAAAGGAAGGTGTAGATGTCCATTCCCTACGATCACATAGAACTAGCTTCTCTGGCAATTGTAAGCTGCTCTATTCGCTGATCACTTTACAGAATACAACATAGGACATTAGAACCTCAAGTCCATAATAGTTGAACAATCTAAGATAATTGAGCCAAAATAAGATAAGTCTTCTGTTTTTCTTCTCACAGCCTGCACAACAGTGTGTGAGTAAAGCTCAATAAGCACATTAGTTACAATAAGCACATAAGTTTTTTCCTTCCAAGAGAGAGCCCCCTTGAACGCCATAGCTTCCACAATTTGGGATCTGTTATCCCTAATTATTGACCTCTGTAACCTGCTAAAAACATCTCATCATAATGTCAGGAACTGAGGTTTTGTTTTATATATTTGTATGTTTTTGTGTTTTCTGTTTGTAAATGCAGTAACAAAGAAATAGAAAAACAAACTAAAGATACATTAATAGAGAAATAGAGGATCCATAGATAGACTGAGAAAGATTAGAGTAAGAACAGATAGAAATCAGAGAGGAGATAGACGGAATTGGGAGATATAGATAGCTTAGAGAAGAAGAAATCTAGATAGAGAGAAGAGAGAGAAAGAGTTGGTGGAACCAAGTCCCATTTTCATATCGTCATAATGCATAATCTGAAAAGTACAACCATGACATCTATTTACAGACTCTTAACTAACTAAATTTGTAATGACACAAATACTTGTGTACCAAAATTAAAAGAACTAAAATTTCTTTTCTTGTAAGCACGTGCATCCACATTACAGGGTACCAAACAAGTGTCTGGTTCTTAATAAATCATACCTCCTTTCTGAGCACAAGATTAATTACCCTGTTCAATGGAAACAAACCTCTTCGATCATCATTAATTAAAACTTGATCCGGTCTTTCTTCGACCCACCTTGCCGTCCCTCGCCTCTTTGCCGATGTGCAAGGGTGTCCTTGGTATGAAATTCCACAATCAAAAAGTGTCTCGAAAGCCATTGAGTATACATTTAGGTTGGGTGAGGCATCTTCCTTCTTTTCATCGACCAGGAGCATATTATTGAATCCCTATCACTAGTGTTATCATAACGGTATCAGTTAACATCTCATAAGAAAATAAATTGTCCTAGTCATAAAACATGTTACTGGTAACCAGATTCAAACTCAAGGCACAATATGAAGTCATAGTAACAAAAGAAACATAGAGAATCAACAAAAGAAACATAGAGAATCAACTACTAATCCCTGTAGATCAGTTTTAATTTTCTCGACAGTTGACAAGTTTAAAATCATCCTCTTCAGGCTCTTCTTGAAGATGTCTAAAATATTCATTCTGACTATCTTGGTTACCATTAGGATTTTTATCCTCATCATCAAATCCAATTTATTGTTCTTCCTCGTCTTCACTTTCATCAATTAGTAGATGATGGTTCAGAGGTCTTTTTTCCTTTTTGGGTGACTTTTGAAGTTCCATGAGAGGCATTTGACCTATAGTAATGATATTCATCTATTGTAATACAATTATATTTATAACTTGAGTATTAAATATTATATTTATTTTTGTTATTTTTTTTACATATTATACTATTTTATCTTTAATTATAGCGACGTTCTCTAATTCCAGAAGCAATACCTACAACCTTATGAGTTAATCCATCTTGTTCGGAGATTACATATTCATCATATTCATCTTGTTCTCCATCAAGCTTACCAATCAAGCATTCTTTGCTATTATCAATCTCATTTAACAAGATGGGATCAATGGTGTCAATCAGTGTTATTAAAAGCGCGATGAAGCGCGAAGTGCAACGAAGCGCAGAAAAAGCGCATCGCACAACTGCTGCAGCGAAGCGTATTCAATGAAGCGAGCGCTTCTGGGGCTTATGCGGGGAGCCCGAAGCCCGAAGCCCGAAGCGCACATGAAGCGCGCTTTTTTATTTTGACCATATATTTTGACCAGGTTATAGAAAAACCATACCCACCCATTTTATTTTATAGAAGTCCCTAAATATAAATACCCGTCTGGCCACCCATACTCTGACCCACTCAAGAGGCCGACTGCTACAAGCCTACAACTCCCTATTCTCTATTTCTTCTCTCATGATGATCTATACAGCTGGTATGCCTCATCTAAAAGACGTTTGGTTGACGAGGATGAAGTCGTTAACGAAGATGAAGTTGAATTTGATGAAAATTCAAATCATGATGGTGAAGTAGATGAGTTTGTGAATCTTGATGATGAAGATAGTGCCGAAGAATAGTTAATTAGCTATTTATTTCATTTATATTATGACTATAATATGTTTTAGACCTTAGATCTCTTAATTTGCCTATGTTTTACACCTCATCTTTTAATTTGACTATTTTATGACAATTTGGTTGCTTATTATTTGTCTATTGACAATATATGTGTATATGTATATATGTATATATTTATATTTTCTCATCTTCGATGAATCCGCGCTTCGCGTCTGCGCGGGGAGGCCTTTGCTCTTCGGTGCGCGTTGCGCGTTGGTGTCAATCATTAACCAAGTTAGGGAGTTTGAATTTCATTTTGAAATTCTTGATTTGGTCAAATAACATGTTTGGACAACCAAAATAATTTGGATTTTGATTTCAAATGAAATCCAAGACATTCAAATACTAGTATAAATTAAGATTTGAAATGACAAATCAGTTCATGTCATTTGAAATGAATTTCATGTTCTTAAACACAATCGTAGCATATTCACCATTCCAGACTGTGTGTATACAAATGAATTCTACTTGATGGCCTTTTTGTGCGTGTAAAATGCAAACTATCTACCTTAAGTCCTTAAGTATCAATCATGTTCAATTTGTGTATATGAAACTTAGTATCTAGCAAAAAGCATACTCAAAGATTCAAATACTTGCAAGAAGCATACTTTTGTCAAATAATAATAACGTAAAAGTAATTATGTCGTAAAATATATAATTGCTATATACTTATATCTATAACAAAATTTTCAGTTCCGTCATTCTTTCATCCCCCCTCTTCTTAATTTACCTATTAAATTATGTTAAGAATCCTGAAGCGAGTGATTACAACAACCACAGTCATCACCAAATATTATTGTGTTGAACAAAATTTGAGCATAGAACATTATCAAATTAATTCCAGATAATTGATAGAAAAATGGATTCAAGAGTGTAATAACTAGTTGATGCCTATATTGATGTTGAAGGATGTTTCTCTATCGATGCTTCACTTGTCTCACAACTTTGCTTGCTTGTAAAAGATTTTGGAACTCCTTGTCAGGCTAACATATGTCCTGCTCTGTCACTCCCCTATGTCACTTTCCTATGTTTCAATGAATTGGGAGTGTCCGGGAGGAAAATTGCTCTAGAGCAACTAGTAAGTCTAGGGAACATATCCATCCATTATGTTTAAATTTTGGAAAGCCATAGCTCAAAAGGTTGGCAACTGCGAAGCAAATGCGGTCAATAATGAGCATCTCAACAACATCCTATGCAAATCCATTAATGAAAGCTAACGTGAAAGATATTAACGAGGCCAATGATTACCCGACATTTGTGGAGCTTTTGCCGTAGACTAAAAATATGAAACTGAAACCATTTGGTAGCTATATATCATTCAAATCAAAACTGCAACATCTATACATGGACACTCCTTCACTCTCTACATCCGCCTGCACCGGATATGCTATAGATAGTTACCTTCAGCTATACTATACCCACCACCAAAAATCTCAGAAGAGTAATGCTACGGTATAAACACTTCTTCTAATTACAATAGATTCATCACCTTCATCACTATCATCAGTGGTCCTTACTGAATCACAAAAGTCAACCAAATCATTAACTCTTTAGTAACTCACCAAATTCCTACTCCGAACCTGACCCACATATCCATAACGACATTGACAATTTCCTTAATCAAACCCTTGAAGATCTCTTGATTCTCTCAATCTCTCCAATTAAGATGGCAAGCATGATAATTCCGAGCTTATTAGCTAATTAAACTGCAATATCTTTTGTACGTATATACCTGTTTATGTATATGAATGTACAAATGTAAAGAGGGCTTATGTACTGATATGACTAAAGAACCCTTTTTAAGAATCTTATTGACAGCGTTCCATTTATTTTAACAGAAGTATCCTTTTTGCATGGGATTGTAAACATAAGAGCGTTTTTCTGGATGCTAAACTTTAGGTAGACAAATTAGACATAGATGATAGTTCAGGAACGCGGTTTGTATTTTACTCTAGCCTATTTGAATCATTTTTTCAGACTCTCAATATTAAAAAGGTCCTTAAACATGAGATCTATGCAGTGGGCAGTACATGGTGTCCAGAACAAGTGTGGATATCGGATCGTCAACATTCGTTCAACTGCTATTTGAAGCGTTTCTGTGACACCTTGAACAACATGTTTTGGCCCAATCATCTCCACATACTTCGATATCACCTCAAACAACTTATCTCCTGTTTTTGCAACAGCAGAGGTGTCAACTGATTCAAGGAAAAAGCTGCCTCCAGGAGTGTTGACCGAAATTTATAGGACTTTTGTGTTTTCTTTCTTCCCAGCCATCACACATCAAAAAACAGCCAGGAGTAACTTGCTCTTCATGAGCTTTCATTAACTGCTTTTCTTCTTCAATTTATTCTTTTAATAGTGGAATTCTAACTTTATGATAGGTAGGTGGTTTAATTCCCGGTCTGTAGTGCCCTTGAGCTTCCATAAAAACACTACAACTTGATAATTAACAACATTAAAAATGATACCAGCATAGTACACCCGTTTTGCAAATGCCTTGCAAGCTTATATTTTGCCCCATCATTCTCATCTATTTGTGGGTGTTTTCCCATTCTTTTTCTCACTACAATTTCTGGGTCTGGAATCAAGTAGACATCCATGGGACCCTCATCTTTGGTGTCTTGTGCAGAGATGAAGTCGTACTGCCATGTACAGATGCTTGAGGCTGCATTAACACCACATCATCATCATAATATTCATCTTCGAAATCATTTAAATCAACTTCTTTTTTGCTTTGATGAAATCTGCAACTTCCTTTCTGATTTCTGCCGTTACTTTTGTGCAACTTTTAGCAATTCTTCTGCCTCCTGTAAGATGTCCTTCATTCTAAGTACTCCACATGTTGTAACTTTTGCACAAAAATTACAATAAAGTCGACGGTGCTGCCCTCTATCACAGCCTGTCACCTGTGAATATTTCCATGCCACGTCCGTTTTTATTTTTATTTTAAATCAGCCATCTACAGCTGGAATTATCCACAAATTAATATATCAGTATATATTTTAATTATAGTTACTACTTGAGAAATCATTATAGTTGTAGTTCATTACAATTAATCAGTACGTATAAGCAATCAGTACATACACAACTATATAGTATGTGTACATATATATGTATGTATATATATGTGTATGTATGTATATGTGTATGTATGTATTTATGTGTGTGTATGTATGTATGTGTACGTGTATGTATAATTTACAGTATCTATAATCAATATGTATATGTTAGGTATATATTATTTAGTATGAAATATGAATAATAGTTATATACTTGCATACTGTATGTTATATTGTATGTACATACTATATTATATAGTATGTATTTAGTATAGGAAGAGATGTATTTACCCAGTAGTCTTTTGCTTCCAGTTGTCGTTCCTGAAATTGTTCCTGAACTAGGTATATATTTTTCCTATGTATACATCAGTGTGTATATATCTTTTGTGTTGGCTGAGATAGATGCTTCAGTAAGACGCTTCACATAACAGAGGAGACTCCCTATCTGTGCGCAGCGTGTTGCTTCTCGCATATGTGCACTTTTCACAACACTGCCTATCACAGGCCATAAAACCGCTGATTGATAGGATAGAGATCGGAGCAAGTTCGATGAGTCCTTGTGTGCCTAGCTTGTTGTGGATACTTATGACACATGCCAGTTTCTACTTTGCTGTATTTTCCAACTATTTTTCTGTATCAATATGATTTTGAGCTCTTAATATCTACCGTACTTGTATGTTTATAAAAAAGAGCCAAGCCTCCAACATGATCTAGTCTCCTGTGAAGGGGCCGCAGCAGTTTATTTCATTTTGGTCCTTATAGCTTCGATCCTGGATACATCTATTTTAGTTACCATTAAGAGCACACTTATGCATTTCCATTTGGACCAAGTCCAATAAGACTTGATCAGTATAAAGCTTGCCCAGACTCCTACAATTCCAAGATAAATATGAATATGTGAGATACAACACCAAAAAGATAAACTTGGGTGGATTAACTACAAAAAATATAGTACCCCAAGGGTTTTCTAACCCCGGAAGGGATACAAGCTTTGGAATCGCATCTCATAAAAGAAGAGACTCAATTCAATGTTTCAAAATATTCCAATAATCAAGTCTTTTGAAACAAGTGAAATAAGGATACAACGCAAAGTATATAGTAACACCTTAATAGACTGAGGCTATAAACAGTTGGTATTATTACAAATAAACTAATAACTAGAGCCTACATAACTATAATATATACTAACACTAATATTTTCAATTAGTAAGTATATATATAAAGGGTTGTATTCCGTAAAGAACACCCTTATTATACAAAAGAACATCACTTGACACTTCAACTTTCATAAATATATTTTTATGATTAGAATTACAAAGTTTAATTACATTAAAACTTAATATATCAATATGTTATGATTTTTTGTTAACTTCTTGTTAGATTATATTTGTATTCATGAAAAAGCGTAATTGTTGTTAAAATTAGAATCTAAATGAATTTTTATATAAGATTCTATGGTATTCTTTCTTCTTCTTTATATAAGAGTGTTCTTTATGGAGCAATGATTAAAAACTTTTTTTTAAAAAAAAATTCATTTTGATATCTTATCAGTTGCACTCCAAGCCCATCATACATTTCCAATTCAAGCCCAATACTGGTTACGGAGGGACCGTTTCGTTTTTGTAGCCGGAGAAGAACCAATTTTCTCGCTTGCTTGAAAGATGGCCTTGTTTCGGCCTTTCTCATGGCCCGTCTCGATATCATTGTCCATCTTATCCCCCCTTTGTTCGTGGTCTCTTTTGCTTTCAAATAGCAATTCGCTCGCTGAAATATATTTTGTTATGTCTACTAATATCAATGAATTTTAACTTTTCATATTGGTAACTAAAATCTCTTTGTGAATCCGTTGATTCATGGAAATTTGTTAGGCTTTCATTACTAGATCCTTTCCATTTGTAAGGTCACGACCGGTGCCACTCACCCTCCTTGGTTCCAGTTTTCCCCCATCTGAACATGTAAGCCATTGAGTTGTTCCTATAGTTTGTTTCTTCACTGGAACTCTGAGTGAACTAATATATTTTCTGCATCCTTGATTTTCCTTATCATCAAATAGAGCTTCACAGAATTTCTCATGACCACCAATTAATGCACAGTAGAAACAACAAGAGGGGAGACATTCACATTAAAAATTAATCTACAACCATTCCCCAGGTGTTTTCTTGATAGACATTTGGCTTTTCAGCAGTTTATGGACATAAATAGCCACCTTAATTTTAGGAATTTTCTCCATACTCGTTAAAAATTCTTTGGAACTGAGGTTAGGAATATTTCTACATAATTGCCTATTGATTTAAAAATATACTCGGAATTAAAGCCAATAGGAGGGTCATAAACTTGTATCCATATATATAGTTCTGCAAGTTTAATTTCAGACTGTCTAAAATTCATGTATATGACTCGACTTGAAATTGACAACTAATTCACAACCCCAGAATGAAAGGGGCGATCTAATGTGTTTGTCATTGCCATGAAGATAAAAGAAAGCAGATAGACACCGGCCATTATTGGTTAACTAGTTAGTCATGCAACCAGCCAAGGACTAGAAACAAATTACATTTTTGCTTAAAATGTAGTTTTACATGTATTGGTATTGGCTACACAAGTATGAAGTATCAGTGTCCAGGACTTGACAGTCTTGTCACGTGGTTTTCCTTCATTTTTTCTAGATTTCAAATGTGAATCCATTGTGTGTTAGAATTCATGGCTCCTAAATGTAGGCAAAGTAGAAATATCCACGGTGTGCATGGAAAATGAATCAACAAACAGGAAAAATGAACAGAAAAAAATAATTAAAATTTTTATTTTGCCTCGTATCATTTGGCGTGTTTGACCCCTCTAGCTTCTTTTGAAACTTAACGGGGGTTTGTAAATTCCTCTGGCTGACAATTTCTTCTCATTTGTACTGCATACTTTGTGATAAGGGATGGCATGCGAATCAACTAAGTGTATATGCATGTAATAAGTCTTTATGTCTATTTCCTGTTCCCCTTCTTACTGTTGAGGAGGTTTACTATTCTAATTCTGATATAGGTTATATTGGGTGCAGAATTCAAAATTGATCCACATCGATTATTGGGTAGATAAGGCTGAAACAGGAATTCATTTTAATAAGGATGTTCTACATACTGATAACCAGACAAGGCGTGCACGCTGCTGGTTCCCTTGTATGGATGACGACTCACAATATTGCTGGTATCTATCTATCTATCTATTATCAGCCCTCTCATTTGTCTGTTTTTAGTTTATTATGTTATCATTATAATTATCTATATTTTTGTTCAGCTATGATCTGGAATTCACTGTGGCCAATAATCTTGTAGCAGCCAGCTCGGGAAGCTTGCTTTATCAGGTGAGCCAAGTAGTAGTGACAGTTTTGTGCATGAAGTCAACCAGTGTATATCACAGGATTAATATGAAATAGCAACATTCAAGCTTAATCGACATAATTTTGAGCTATGTTTTGATTTTGGAAAAAGCATTAATTTTTTATATGAAATTGTCTTGCTATAATTGCAAAGTTGGTATATCCTAGATATCCAACTCTCCTACTTCCCACTTGCGGCATGTCAACAAAACTACCTCTGAGAAATCTCACTCAATTAAGTCAATTGCCAATCTTAAAATGAACTTACTAACTGATATCCTTATTAGAACAGGATATAAACAGTGTTTAAAGTGATTTTTGGTAAAATTTAATAAAAAAATATATACATGATATATAATATTAATTATTAATAATAATGAAGTAAAAAAAAGTACCACTGACATCATCAATACTTATGTGTCACTCTCATTTGTTCATATGTTTATTCATTTATCTAACATTTTCATATTTTATAAATTTTTATGACCAAGGTTATTTTAGATTTGTGTAATGCTACTTTTAATTTTATTAAATATTTTATTTTACTTGTTATAATTAAGTGGTATTTAAAAATCTTAGTCAATCCATTTGAATAAAATATGGAGTACTGTAGTGAAAAGAAAACTATTATTAGAAGCCAAATAATGTCCGGGAAGAATGCACAAGTCCTTCCATTTTGACTATACATTTTAATATCGATTTGGATTATGGGCCGGGTTCTGCTATAGCTATGCCGGCGTGATAACCGTGGGTGAAAGACATTCTTGTAGAAATGCGGTAGTGATAATCCTAGTGATGTCCACTATATTTTTGATGATGTTTTTGATGAATTTGCGCTAGATGTTATACCTCTTTTGGTGTATTCATTGGACGTTGATCTTCTTACCTAACATGTTGCATTGTAACGGGGCTGAATTCTGCGAAGCCTGCGAAGCAGATAGTGATAAGGCAACACATTCGGATAAATCCTACTTGGCATATAGTGATGAGGCAATACATTGATGAGTTTGTAAGGGATTTGTGTGAGTTTTTTCCTGTGTTATGTGCTAGCCTTATTTACACCGAAGTCTGGAGTTTGAAGTGGGTTGTGATAGTCGAATTATCAACAAGATCATTATCAAGTATAGATCTTTCATACATAGAGTTAATGATATGCTACATTTAATTGTCGCTGAGTATTTCATTACGATTTGCGTGCGAGCGGATATCATCAAATCTAATATATCAGAGAAGACTGGCGAAGAGAAGAATTGGACCCTATGAGTTGAGTTGTTGATCTTACCATTAGGAGTTGGGACAGTAAAATGCCTCTAGCTATGAGAGTCTAGCATGTTTATGAGAGTGATGAACAGGTTCTTTGTCTATTTGTTTAATTTAGTGATATCCTCGTCCCTAGTCTAGTATGCGTGGGGAGCACTATCTCACTTGCTTAGGTTTTGTAGCTCGCTTACTTGGGAATTGTATGTGAACCTAGGTCTAGTAGCTGGCTTACATGGGAATTGTATGTAAACGTAACTGTTGTAGTCTATGCGCGAGGAACACTTATCTCACTTGCATCAGGTTTGGTAGCTTGTTTGCATGAGAATTGTATGTAAACCTAAGTGTTGTTCTTATGTGTTAGGAAGGCAACAATAGTAGTAGTAGTTCATTTAGTAAGGGTAGTTAAGTAATTTCAGAGTTAGTTAGTATGCTATGGAGTAGTATAAATAGCAGCACAATTGTAATTTGGGAATTATGCAATAATAATATGAAAAATGTAACTTGTTCCACCACTCTTTCTCTCTCTAGTTTCTCCCTAACTTTCTCACTCTTCTTGATTCTATCTTCCTGTGCAAGTTTCTATCTCTCTTTGCTATTATCTCTATCTCTATCTCTCTGCTGTAGCTCTACATTTCTGTTCTTAATCTCCCTGTTTCTACCTCTAATCTGCTATTCTCTCTGTCTATTTGCTTTATCTTCACTATTTCTTACTCAAATATACAGAAAATTACAAAAATATTCAGGAAACTCATTCAGGAACCTCCAATTCCTGACAAATTGGTATCAGAGCTCTCCAAATCAATCAGCCACTGCTTTCACCTTGCACTCCAGATGTTTGATCTTTGTTCAATCATCTGAGGTGCTCTGTTCTACCTCTCAACTTGTAGATCTATAGTTGTTGAGTGTAGATCTGTTCATTTCTGTTGAGAATCAGTTGTTTCATCTTGTTTTGAGTTTTATAGTGGTTACCTTATTGTTTACATGAGAAAATCACAAAATATAGTAGTTCAGTTGTTATATGGTGGTTACCTCACTGTACTAGGAGTAAACTTTGGAGAGGATTGTTGAGAATTGAATTGGTATCAGTTGATTGCTAGTACTTTCTCTGTTTTCCTGCTTAGGTCAGCAATTGGTTTTGAATTCTGTGATTACAGTTGATTGTTTTCCTACTTAGGTCAGCAATTGGGTTTGAATTCTGTGATTACAGTTGATTTTGGAGTAGTATTGTGTTGTGTCTTGCAACTGTTTGATAAATTGTTTGTGAGGAGAATTGTGTTGATTATTGTGAAGAGAATTGTTGATTGACTGAATTGGTGTCTTGAGTTGTGAATTAAGTGGAGTACAATAGAGGAATTTGGAGATAGAGTTTTCAATGAAATGATGCAGGAAGTGCAACAACAGTTTCTATGGTGTAGAGAGGTGATGAACAACAGGTTTCACCAATTGGAAGAATTACTTGAAGTTGCTACTCAGCAATTTCAAATAATGTGGCAGATGAAAGCTAAGAAACGAGGGGTAAGATGCGTTAATACTCTTGGTTGGAAGTCCAATGTCAGACATGAAAGAAATGTGCAACAACCAGGTGTTACATCAGATGCATTTCATCATTTTGAGTTGAGATCCCCTAAATTTGAACAAGTAGGAGTATCTGAATGGTTTCATGATTGTGAGGATTGTGAGCACCAGGGAGATGTTTTTGGTGTAGGAAATAAGACACATGAGTGGAAAGAGGTGATTAGGGATCCTGCTACTTCTGAAACTTACACAGGGGAACCTATTTATGATGAAGAACCCAGGGAGGGCCAAAAGGGTTGGCCAGAGGAGGAATTCTTTTTTGCTCCACTAAGAGGAGAAACCCCAAGTTCACCTAATCCCTTACAATCTGAAATCTGCACAAATGAAAGATCAAAGGAGCTGGTAGAATTTCCACACATAGATTCACCAAGTCAGTTAGAAGATGAAATGAATAAGAGGTTCTGTCCCTACTGTGCGGATTTTGAAGATCCCCAACATGTTTGTAAGCATTCCTGCTCTTTCATTATGTCAAAAGACGATCTTACAAAATGCTTGGACAACCAAAATATGGTACTTGAATATGGAGGCAACCGAAAGGTTATCATTAATTACAAGGATGAAGAGAATGTTAAGGCTGTTCCCTGTAAGATAACTACACATTCTTATGGTTTGAGTAAGAAGCCTATTAACTTTTGTAAGATGAATGTGATTGTATTTGATCCTGGTGGTTATGACTCAATAAGTGTATCCAAAATGATCAAAGAAATGTATCGACAAGGTGTGAAACCTGAACACCAGGCACTAATTAGTTTGAAGTTCTTAGCAATAGAGCAGGAGCACTCTGGGATTGTGATACAAATTGTGACTTCACCTAGAATACAGGGACAAAATATTCAAGAAGTTGATGATGAGACTGGTGCCAAGATGTTGGATTGCATTTCTGATTTTAGGAAACCCTCTGCATCTGTTTTTTCTGATGCAGTTGCATGTGCGTAGAAAGGTACATGATGGGGTTAGCTGTGTTGGAAATCTATCAACAGACTACCTGGTTAATTGTCTAGGGGTGACCAAGCTGTTTGACGAAAGCACAAAAAGAAAAACAGTCTTAGCTGCTGAAAATGAGATTGGAGATGAATTGAATAATTCTGTTGATCTTATGAAGGGGGAAGTGAAGAAGAGAGTTACATGAAGTTGTGGTCTTTAACAGCTGCAATTTCCTGTGGTTTAGGTAAGAAGTCCAACTATGGGAAGAATAATATGTTTATCTTTGATCCCAGTGGTCTTGTGGAAAAAGATCAATAAAAAAGTGTTAATATGAGGTTCATAGGAATGATCAGAAACAAAGTAAAAATAGATGGGTTTGCAATAGTAATATCAGGTTCTGGCCAAGTTGGGCAATGGCAGGAAATTATTAGCTTAAAATTCTTGGTAAAGGAGCTACCATTGAAAGAGCATCCTGAGTTGATGAAGAATGTGATTGTGGTTCAGATTGTTAAGTCAGCTGGTATACAAGGCCAAGATATTCAAAATATCAATGATGGAATCGATAGAATTATCAACGAGATTAATCAACAGAATGTTGATTTGCAAGAATTGGGCTGAATGTGATACTCTCCACGTACAATTATAGTGAGTTTAGCCAATGTTGCCCAGAAATAAACGAGGTAATGAGGCTCAAATACCATAAGGCCGCAAGGAGAAGTGTTGTAATAACCATTTTTGATCCAGGAGGGTTTTTAAGTTTCTGTAAGGCTCAACTAGTTGATTGTTCTGGAATTCTAATTGTTCAGCCCATGGTTACAATAATTGTTCAGCCCATGGCTACAAGATGTTCTCAGTGGAAAAGTGATGCATATGAAAGGAAAAGAAACCATAGCAGTAAAGAATAATAGGCATTATCAGTGATGTATGTGATCCAAGCAGAAGGAAGTAGTGAAGGAAAACAAGAAGTTGTAATGATGGTCTCAGCTTATAGTCATCTTCTTGAGCAGTATGTCCAGAAGCTTTTGTCGCTCTTTTGTCTTAATATCTTGATATCAACTGATGGATCAAAGTGCATAAAACAGCTAGAGTGTAGTCTTGAAGTGTTTAATCCACCATGAGGACATGGTTCAATTTCAGGGAGGGAAGAGTGTTAGGAAGGCAACAATAGTAGTAGTAGTTCATTTAGTAAGGGTAGTTAAGTAATTTTAGAGTTAGTTAGTATGCTATGGAGAATTATAAATAGCAGCACAATTGTAATTTGGGAATTATGCAATGATAATATGAAAAATGGTACTTGTTCCACCAGTCTTTCTCTCTCTAGTTTCTAACTAACTTTCTCACTCTTCTTGATTCTATCTTCATGTGCAAGTTTCTATCTCTCTTTGCTATTATCTCTATCTCTATCTCTCTGCTGTAGCTCTACATTTCTGTTCTTAATCTCCCTGTTTCTACCTCTAATCTGCTATTCTCTCTGTCTATTTGCTTTATCTTCACTATTTCTTACTCAAATATACAGAAAATTACAAAAATATTCAGAAAACTCATTCAGGAACCTAACCTTCAGTTCCTGACATTATGCATGTTTAAATGAGAGTTGTATGTGAACCTAAGTGTTGTTTTTATGTGTGTGAGAATTGTATATGATATCTCTTGTAGTTGTTAACAAGGATGGAGTTGTCATTGATCTTGAAAAAATAAAGGATATATGTCGAGCTTTGACTAGCTGTTAGCATAATTTTTATGGATTAGTTACATTCTATTGGAGGTTCATTAGAGGCTCTTATTGTGGCTCTTATGGCGCTCATATTAATAATCACATGAAGAATGACTCCCATATTACTAATAGGATGCTTACTCTTAAATAGAAAGTAATAGAATAGCTTTAAATAGTTGTTGACGAGAAAAGGATAGTCTGACTTTCATTGTCAAAAATCGAAACACTGACCCTCCTAGAATTGCCAATTATATCAGGATTGCCTCACAAGCGACGACGGAACCAAACACAAAATTACTTGATGCTGATACATACTCTTTTCATTGTGAAAACATTGTTATTGAGCATAATGCTGTACCAACATCTCTGGTTACCATTTCTGATGGGCAATATAAGTGAAAAATATTTTTATATCTATTATTGAATAAATCTGTTAATTTTTTTTTCTGACAAAAAAATTGTTAATTTTTTAAGACAAAAGAATGATATATTTTAAGGGATCCCATATTTTAATAGCTAATTGTTTGGTTTAGTTGTCCAGAGTTATTTTGATAAGCTCAATTGTTTATGGGACTTGGTCCATCAAGTCTGATTAAGTTTTATACTATGGGTCTAATACAAACATGTAAGAATCACTTGCATTTTGGTAGTTATTGAAATGTATTTCCTTTCATGATTAAAAAGAAGGTAATGAATTTATCACGGTTAGTCCTCATTCTTTTTGATTGTTTTATTCTGTAACTCGTTCTTTTTAATTCTCAGTCAGCATCAATTCTAAAGTCGCAGCTGCCGCTAGCACTATATTTGGAGAAAGTCTTGTACTTACAAGGGGGAAGGGAAGAAAAATTCTTCTCTGCGGGGGATATAGTACGGATATGTGTTTTGGATGTTCGCCGCCCCGCCCGAAACATTATATATAATATTGACCAATATTTTTTTTTGTATAAAATAAATACAATTTTTATTTAGCATGTTTTACATAATTATTTTTTACTAACTGAAAAATACATAAAATTGTGTAAGAAATTTGTTTGTTAAGACAAAGTATTAAATACGTGGAAATTGGGCAGGGCAAAATGGGGAAGGTCCCTGTACTGCTGACTAATCCCCACCAGTATACATTCAATATTTATTTTTCTTATGCGGGGTGGGTTTGGGTTTAAGATCCTTATGTTTATTGAGTTCTCTACTTCAAGGCGAACGTGGCACTTATCAATCTTGCATCAGTCACTTTGGATCCTAAGTGAAAGCGATAATAGGAGTATGACTTGTTGCTTTCATATTGAGACGTGGATGACAGGAGAGACATCACCTAACCTCTGTCTTCATTTTTTCTGATCAGTCCTGTTGTGGTTACTTTGTTGTTGTTAATTTAGTTAAAACTATTCTATATATTCTTCTTTGACTATATATATGTATTGTGTTTGCCGTTTCTTGTGAGAGGAAAAATTGGAGTTGTAAAAATTTATTTTATTGTATATAGTTTTCTTTTTGTTGAAATGGCTAGTTAGTCCTTAAAATTACCTCATAACTAAAACTTCCAGCTTCCATATTTGACCAATTCACTTCCATGAAAAATTTCCGTGTTTTTTTATTGCACAGTTCTTGTTACTTCCATTTAATTTATATGTTGGTGTGGCTTTATGCTTGGATATTTTACCTAAATATGCATAGTGGCTTATAATTTTTATTATATTAATTTTCCTACTCCTTTTTGTTTCTTGCTGCACATTCTTTATAGCTAAATAGGATTATTTCTCTAGTTTTTTAACTTGCACAAGAATTAGATCACATGTATATAGTATTCTACATAAAGTTTCCTCGAGCTAGTTAGGACAGTTGTTAAATTTATTCGGTTATATTAAAGCCAGGATATAGTTGATGTATTTTTCTGCGTTCCCTCCTCTCTCCTTGTTTAGTATAAATGTTAAACAATGAACTATGTGATGGCAGGTATTGAACAAAGATGATCCTACATGCAAAACTTATGTCTACAGAGTAGACGTTCCTGTATGTGCTCGGTGGATATCTCTTGTCGTTGCACCATTTGAAATACTTCCCGATGACAATTGTTCTCTTTTATCACACATGTGTTTGCCGAATAATTTGTCAAGTTTACGCAGCAGTGTTGGATTTTTCCACAGTACTTTCAGGTCTGTTTTCTTTTTGTATGACACCATTGGTTCCTGTTCCTTTTTATCAATCGTGGTCATGTATTTTTATAATGCCCTTGTCTCATAACAGTTATTATGAAGATTACCTTGCTACATCGTTTCCGTTTGGGTCATACATACAAGTCTTTATTGCTCCTGAAATGGCAATATCTACATCAACTGTAGGAGCTTCCATGAGTATCTTTAGCTCCAAGATTCTATTTGATGAAAAAGTTATTGATCAGGTATGTTCAGAACAGAGATGAGCTTCATATAATTCTAAATTTAGGCAAATATCTAGTGTATTATTATTTATTATTTTCATTCATTTTCCACCAACCTTATATTACCTTCCTAAAGGCCATCTTGATATAACTTGCTCGAAAACAGAGACATTGTCAAGGCTTTTTTTTCAACATGGTTGCTTTGCTGGTTTTGGCCTGCCTGCTTAGAATTACAATCACAATTTTAACATTTTCGCCTGATTGATATATGAAGGGCAATGAAAATAGTAGGGAACTTTTATATCCATTGGTCAATAGTTTAATTATATTTAGTGCAAGGAAATTAGTGTATCCAATTAAATGTTCTATATGCGAGGCTCGGAGTTTTTTTTTAAATATTTAGGCTTTCTATAGGCCAAATTGTTCATGGGTTTTTTTTGCTATATATTTTTCATGGGCCTTCCTTAGTTCATTAGATGATATTATATTAGGGTTCTTGTTCTCTATGTAAGTGATGAAATCCTCAGATATTGTAGTTGAGTTAATTATTAAATATTGAATCATTGGATTAAGTCTCTCTTTAATGGAGTGCGAATCAGCATTTCTCCTTTGCTTGGTTTGGGAAACTTTTGGGTCTAGTGGATTTCCACATAATCTTCCCAGGCTTGTCTATTATTACCGGTCCTGCATCTATAACCCCAATTCTCTCGGTAACTATAGGTTGTTGCTTCAAGCCTCACTGAAGGCATTTGTGCCAAATATTATATTATTGTAATTGTAACTAAATAAATTTACCGAAAGCAAAAATATATGAGTAGTCGCACTTCTTAGGTTAATCAGCACATCAAATGCGAAATAATATGAAAAATAATAAAATTATATAGGACATAGTAATTTTGTTTCCAAGGTGCTGACTGCTGACACTCACCTCCCTGAAGCTCTACGACGAAGGAGAAACATGTTGACTAGAGTTGTTAGTGGAACAAAACTGTCAGAACTTATTTGTTTGCTGTGACGGTGTGAACTCACCATGATTTATTTACTTCTCATTTGCTGTGAAATTTCAAGTTTTCTGAATCACTTTTGAGGGCTCGGTCAATTTCTAATATTCACCATGTAAAATGTTATTTAAAGTTTTTTTTTGTTTTTCTTTTCAGTGAATAATATAAATCTGAATAAGCATGTAAAATTTAAAGTAAATGAGGAACAAAGGTAATAGAAATTTGTACAAATCACCAATGTTTGATATAAATAAAAAGTAAGTAGCAAGACAATAATGAGTGAGGCTAGAATAATAAATTCAAATTTAATTACTTTAATTAATAATTTGTAATAAGTAACAAATAATATATTAGCAATCTAGAGTCAGAAAGGCCAAAAAAAGTTGAAGCATGACTTATGTTTTCTGGCATCCACGGGTTTTACCCGACCCAACCCGGTATCCACCCGATCCAACCCGGTACCCACCCGACCCGAATAGTTAAAAATTAGGGTTTTTAAACTAAAACTTACTTTTATTACATACAAACGGCTCTATTTCACAAATAAAAGACTTTGGGCGACTCCTCGGCGACTCTTCCTCTCCTCCATGGAGGCAAAGTTTTCCGATGTCTTCTTTGTTCGTTACATCTTTTCTTTTCTTCATCTCTTCTTCGTTTCATCTCTTCTTCTTTGTTTTCTTCACTTCAACTCTTCTCTTCTTCTTTGTTTTCTTACCTCCGTATGTATACACACGACTGTATGTATATACGGGAGGTTGGAAACTACGTACTTGTTCTGTGACTTTGGGTTTATTATATACATACTAACTGTATGTATATTTTTCAATATTTATTAACTGGGTTCCAGTTAATTATAAAAAAAATATTTTTTATCAATTTTTTACTTATTTTGTATTTAATTTTATTACTTACTAGCAAGTAAAAATCTATAATTTATAAAATTAATTCAAAATTTATCATATTACTTTTATTCAAAATTTATAATTTATAAAAATTGTTTAATTTACTAATATTTTAATAGAAATTGTTGTATCATTACAATTACAATTATGATCAACTATTCATTCATTTACTTGACGTAACAATGATACGTCAATGATGAAGGGGTTGAAGATGAAGACAATACTCTTATAGATGATTAAGATGATTATGGTGTGCCACCCGATCCAACCGAGAAGGATGCTCAAGGAGGAGATAGAGATATCCATGATTTTGAGACGGATGACTGTGCCTTTTAGTTGATTTCACTCATTTATTATGTTTTTATTTGCTTAGGGATGCTTGATTTGTGGTATTTGAACTTATTGTCTATTATTTTTGATTTGAACTATGAAATTGCTGTTTGTTTACCTATATTTTTTTATTATAATAGTATAATTACTATAAAATATATGTATATCACGACTAGTCGGGCGACTTTTCGACTAGTCGATTTCAAAGTACCCGGGCGCCGAATCTCGACTTGGCGCCATAATAACCATGTTGGAACATAACCAATCCTCTTCTGAATCAACTTTTGAAGTAGCAAAAGCTCTTTAAATCACATAGCTCTTACCATCTCCTGCCTGCCTCGGTCTTAATTCGTTCATCATCTCTTTCTTTGGCAAACTTAGGTGGCCATCGTATTTGTTGTCTCCATCACTAAAAGTTACAAGCTTATTTTGATAAACACTTGATTATATTGTTGTTGCTGTTGGATTGTCCACCAAATTTGGTTGGGTCTGGTTTTTTGGAGGTTTGTTGGCACTCCAAGATATGAAAGTTGTAGTTCCATCATGGGAAGTTTCTCCTTTTGAGGATCATTTTCTTTGGCAAACTTAGGTGGTTCATCATATTCGTTGTCATTTTCTCCATCACCAAAAGTAACAAGCATCACCAAAAGTTGCAAGCTTTTTTTGATAATCACTCAAATGGTGACCAATCTGATGACATTTCAAATACTTGATTCAATTGTTGACGCTGCTAGATTGTCCACCAAATTTATCGGGGGCTGGTTTTTTGAAGTTTTTGTTGGAATTCCAAGATTTGAAAGTTGTAATTCCACCGTGGGAAGTTCTCTTTTTGAGGAAGCATATAGGCTGTGATTATCATCTATGGAAGATTTCAAGCCATCAACTTACCTTGCAACTAGTTCTTCCTCGCTTTATTAAACATCATTTCGAGGCACAAGTTTGTAGAACTCTTTGGTGTACTCCAAAACACTTTGACTTTCTTGTCGAACGTTGTTGAATTGTGAAAATATCATTTGACAATAATCTAGTGGAAAAATTTCTCTTTGAGCCGAGATTTCATTTTTTTCCCAAGAGCGGATCTTTAGTTTTCCTTTGCGAAGTGAACGAGCGGATCCCAAGAGCAGACCTTTAGATCTCATTGTTGAATTGTCGGAGGTTGTTGTTTTTGTGTTTGATGTTTTTGACAAATACTATAAATTTACTTGGTATGCAAAATAAAGTAAATGAGCAAAACAGTACTATGAATGTCTTTAGAATACTGATCTCTGATAAATATTAAAATACAAATATTAAATGTAATTTGGATAAAATTATTATATGTGATAAAGAATAAAATATATAAATTTAGTAAGTCTGTAGTCATGGCATTTGTGGCAATGACATGTCATCTTGCTGCTGGAAAAAGGCATGGCTTCCTGGTTGCCTATATTCTCTTGTTCATATTTGTTTTACCCTACCCAATATGTGTTTATGGACATATAGTTTTTGTATAATTGTAACATAACATATAATAATATAGGAACTTTACTTGCATGACTTTCATTGGGAATGATATATTTCATATTGATGGAATAGTAAGATTTTCTAACCTTAGTCATAACTGTGTGGACTAGTAAGACATTGATCAAACTTGAGCTATATAATATTTCTGTATATGGCATATGTGTCTGTGTTACCAAGATTGAAGACTATATGCTTAGTTCTATATCACTATAGTTTGCCTTGTGGAAACCTGGAGCTCTGTACAAAGGCGCCGCTGCCATAACGAATATGGATAGCAAACTACGTACAAGCGAAAAGGCCAAAAGAATTAAATGTACATGTTTATTAATAAACAATGCTTTGTGTAACTGGGAAGAAGAGTTCTGCCTTGCCAGCTAACATGTGTGCTAGAAAACGCTATCTGCAGAAATCTTTCGGAAACAGTGATTTGGAACTAGCTGAACAAAATGGATACAACTGAAATATTTATCTGAATTATTTAGTCGAGGGTGACAGTTGTCCATGGCTGTGCCTTCATTATAGTGCAAGTTTTCCCGTTTGATAACAATAATAAGTTAAATACTTGAAAGACAACAGAAAAATTGTGTTGTCTACTATGGTAGTCAAAGATATTAAATTAACGTTGTATAAACAATATGGTCGATTTACAAATTGCCTGGGTGATTATTCATGATTGGGTAGGCAAACACCACAATGTTAACATCGTAATTGGAATATGCAAATCTTATAGTTTAGATATTGATCTTGTTCAGACTGGCGAAAACTATAGTATATTTATTTACGTAACTTATTGTTTTTCACTTCCACTATAATTATTTTTAGTCATGAATATGTAGGTTCATCAACCTTGGAGAGAGTAGCATAAATGGTCACTAAATTTGATACTTATCTCCAATTTTGTCATTGAATTTTATTTTTTTATATTAAAGTCACTGAATTTCAATTTTTACCAACTTAAAGTCATTGTCATAAAATTAAAAATTTAATTAAATAGTATATATATATATATATATTAGTTTAAAACAATTAATATTTATATATTTTTAAAATTAATTTTATGATTTGTATATAATTTAATTTTTTTAGTCGGATCATTTTAAATGAAATACTCGTAATTTTAGTGAGTGTATTTCTTTAAAAGTTTTAATTGATAAAATTTAAATACTAAAATATTGAAATATCTAATCAATTAGAATATATATCAATTTTATCGGTATGTAATCTATTAAAAAGTATCAATGTTTTGGTATTTAAATTCTATCAATTGAAATTTTTAAAGAAATTAACTCACTAAAATTATGAGTATTTAATTTAAAATGATACGACTAAAAAATAAAATTATATACAAATCGTAAAATTAATTCTAGAAAAATATAAAAATTAATAGTTTTAAACTAATATATAAATATTTATAATTACTTTTTATTTATGTAAAATTTTAATTTTAGGAGCAATGACCATAAGTTAGTAAAAATTGAAATTTAATGATTATATAATAAAAAAATAAAGTTTAGTGACAAGATTAGAAATAAGTATCAACTTCTTTGACTTTTTATGCTACTCTCTCTCAACCTTGTGGCAATTAATATTGTATGCTAGGTGGTATTTTATATTTTTCTTTGAATCAAACTTTCTTGAGGGGAGGATGATTCTTCATGTGAAACTAGTTTTTTTTTAAAGTATAATATGTATCGGGGTATCGTAACTTATTATATGTTAAACGTACTTGCGCATATGCAATCAATATTTAACTGCAAGTAACAATTTATTGTTCTTAATTGATCTCCTTTACTAATGGGTTGATATATCCTGTGAAAGACTATGGAGACGAGGATTAAACTTGCATATGCTCTTGCAAGGCAGTGGTTTGGAGTCTATATCACTGCTGCATCACCTAATGATGGTAAGCTTTTGTTTATATTTCCTAATACACCTTTGATTCTAGATTATATAATTCGAGCGTGCCTTTATACCTAAATATTGTCATTTATCCGTTAGTTTGATGATTTTTTTAAAAAAATTAATCGATTACTTGTGTACTTGATATATATTTTATTCATGTATGATTAATATAGATAAAAATTAATTGTTATTAGTCATGAATATATAAATATCTATGTATGTAAGCTATAAATGTTTTTGTTGGGAAATATGGGTAGAAGCCCCATATTGACAAGTCATTTGGAGCCTCAATTGAGTACATTGAAATGATAAAGAGCCTTTCAAGGCTTTAGTTGTGACCCGTGGACATGAATGAAGGAGAAAATTGTCCGAATAAACCTGAACCAGTTTTGCTAATTTTGTATTTCCATTGACCTTGGGCTGTAATAAATTAACATAATTTAAATTCGATTTAATTTCGAATTAATTGATTTGGTAAAATTAATTCCGATTTAATTATGGATTAACCGATTTAATTAATTAATTCTATAGTGCACAAGTTTCGTTTAATAGAGTCTATATACATAATTATATAGATATTAGGGTTATCTCGAAATGCAGCCATCTCTCTTCTCTTTTTTGTCTTCCCATCCTCCGTCCTTATCTGATGATAATTTTCTTGCTCGGTTTCACTTGTTCCGTGCATACGGTGAGGGGCGAATATGCTTTAAGGAGAGAGTTCCACACTGGACTTGGATTTTAATATTCTTTGCTAGTTTTTTCTCCTTCGTATAATCTTATATATATATTGTCTGTTACTAAATACACACAAAAATACAGGTTTTTGTTCGTTTATACACAGATTCTTTTATACCTTTTTTGGGGATTTTTTTGGATCGGGCCGGGCTGATTTTATGGCCCGGGATTTTTGTGCAGCTTTACCACTCTATTATTGTGAGATGGAAGAACATAAGTTGTGCAATTATTTTTTTCAGGAAGGCTTCTACTTGTTTTTTTAATTTCTCATTCATATTGTATCTTGCTATCAAATGCGCCAAGGTGTTCCTTTCCCTTCTTATATGACTACACTTGACTGACAAAAACTCAGCTTTCATTCCAGCTATATCTCCATAAAGCAACATTAGGGGAGAGTAGCCTTTGATACTATTATTAATTGTCCGAAGTCCGAACCACGTTAAGAGCATCGCTTTGCAGGTCAATGTTCATAGTCCCTAACCTCCTTGCCAACTGGAGCCCAAGTCGTACAGCTGCTTCTGCTTGTTCAACCTCCCACGTTACATGCATTTTCTTGACGGCTGCTGCAACAATGTGTCCCTGCATATTTCTAATCACCACTCCAAGTCCCACACTCCTCCCACCTAACACATGGGCGTCAAAATTCACTATTAGTTCGTTTGAAGGTGTCATGAATCTTGCAGCACTAGACAAATTAATTTTACCAGGAGCAGCAACAAACACATGTCCAGCATAATATACATAGTCATTAACCATTCTAACAAAACTTGTTGCAATACGTTGAGCATTAGGAGTATATCTTTTAAAAATAACTTCGTTACGACAAAACCCTGCTGCACATACCAAAGAACAAAACAACCTCATCTCACTTTTATCTATCTTTTTAGCCAACTATTCCAATCATTCTGCAAAGGAAGTCGATGGTGCATCCATTAACAATCCCAGGAAATTGCTATCTGACCAGATATCATGAGCCGCCTACAATCAAACAGAGAATGAATAATGGTTTCATTCTCATCCCTACAAACTTGGCAGACTCTATCACTGAAAACGTGACGATTTTTAAGACGTTGTTTGGCAGCTAGACTGCCTTTACATGTTCTCCAAATAAAGTGTTGAAGTTTTGGGGGGAAGCCATTGAGACTCCACACATTACTCCATATATTTCCTGCACCAGATCTATAGTTATGCTATATTAACATTCCATTCTCCGTTCTCAAAGTCTATAAGGTCAGCCGCTCGAAGGTCAGATTCTGCATTTGGATTTATCATGGGAACAATTGAGCCACAATTACTTGGCAACCATGCATCATTCCATACCTGTATATTCAGACCATTTTCCACTCTCCATTTAAGTCCGTCAATATTGTTTTCCTTGTACTACTGGCACGACCAAATCTCCCATTTTTTCCCAAGTTAGCAAATAGTCTGGAAATTCTCAACTCTCTTTTTTCCTTTTTCCTGTTGCAAAAATTTTGCTTGCAAAATCATATTCTTGATCTGTTTCATTGGGCTACGGACAGGAAGAAGCCTATTTCCAGGGTCATTATGAGCCGTATTAGCTCTTTCCAAACAATAAGGTATTTCATCTCGTCAATCATTGCAATGCCTTGTCCCCAGGATTGGGGGCTCCAGTTCCCTGATCACCAGGATGATAACTACTGTTCTCGCCTTTCGCCATTAGGCTCTAATGCCTCCTTACACAGCGTGAAGCGGTCAAAGAAAATATAGGATAGAAAAGTTCTACTTCACAATCAATTTATCTTAAAAAAGTCAAAAAGTTCTAATCATCCCCTAAAATAATATATATGTCATATGTATATGCCTTGCAATCCGTAATATTCTTAGATGCGCTCTTAAGAACCTTACAAGATATTTAAAAGACAACTAAATGTTGAATGATAAAGCCTAAATAATGTAATTATTATAATTTTTGCCAGGTTCAAGGCCTTGAGATATGGCTCAGGGCCTTGAAAATTTCTGTTTCTTAGCTCAAGGCCTTAGGCATCAGGTAAATGCCTAGAAATATACTGATATCCATAATGTTTCATCTCCTGCTAATCCGTTCCCTATCAATATATATTGCAACTTGCATTATTACCAAACTGCTGACTTGTTTTCATTGACTTATTTTTCTGATGTATGCAACACTTATATGCAGACTGGTTGTTAGATGGTCTGGCTTGGTTTTTAACCGACTCATTTATTAAGCAGTTTCTTGGGAATAATGAAGCACGCTATAGGCGGTACAAGGTGTGGTTTCCTTGTTTCTGCATTGTATTACTTGTATGTGTAATAAAAACCTGTATACCAAGCAAGGTGAATTGGTGATAAATCTTGAAGATGACTGCTGAATTGTATAATATATAAATAAAAGAATAAAATTAAATCAAGGAAGCATTAATTATTTCTAATATTACAGGCAAATTGTGCTGTCTGCAAATCAGATGACGGTGCTGCAACTGCTTTATGCTGTTCTTCGTCATGCAAAGATTTATACGGAACCAAATGCATTGGCTTCATTGGGAAATTAAGGTCATGGAAGTCTGTAAGTTGATGTGTGCTTTACTATCAGTTTTGTGGTTGATCTAGGTAAAATCGATGTTTGATGTGATAGCATAACACAATCTCTATAGGTGGCTGTCCTTCAAATGCTGGAGAAGCAGATGGGTCCGGAGTCCTTTCGTAAAGTAAGATTGTAAAAAAATATATATATTCTTATATCTGTAATTAAAGCTGCACCTGCTTATATGTATATTTGATGTGGTGGTAGTCATAGTTCACATATTTTATTAGTTACTTCCACTCTTATTTTAGCTGTTTATACTTTACACAAACAGTTATCTTTTATTACTGCAGAAAAGACTCTTACAGGATTGCCAAGATTTTTTTTAATTTTTATACCTGGATGACTACATCAAACCATATTATGTATTTAAGATTTTGCCTTTTAGAAAATATGGTAACTTAACTTGAGAAAATTAGTACAAATATGTATGGTTTTCTCATATGTGTATCCAGATATGTCGCGAATTTGGAATATAAATTAAGGAAGCAGAGTTGTAAGCCTACTCCCACTGTTTTAGCTGGTTTCTATTTTACACACTATAGGCAGCATGCTGTGACAATATGGCAGTTCAAGTAAGAACTAATCCCCACCTTATAGGGGTTAAAAAAAAGAAAAGAAATAGTATAGAGTTAGCAACTTCTACCTTGTCTTTTTCTCTTTTAGTATCATAGCAATTAGCAAATCTTGTTAATCTCAAAGTCCAAGTGATGGAGATAGAGGTATGAAATTAGGGTTTGATAAAAATACAGGGATAATTTCACGAGGAGAAAATAAAACACAAAAATCTGTATATCTCATTAATAAAATATGCCATTACAAAATAGCTATTCACTATATGTAATAAACATATATAATACTTTCCTAACTAAAATATAATAAAAGATAAGTTTCCCTAATTTACTTAAATTAAATGATTAATATATATTCTAGAATTTTCTACTTACTGGTTGTCAACAGCCTATATTACTTTCCCAAGTAGTTTCTTTGGGCTTCTTTAGGGATGTCCTGCATCACTAAGTCGCACGTAGGGAAAGGTTCTTTATATTATAGATTATAATGATCATTTTTTAACATCCATAGTCCATACCAAATAAATGGAGTCCACAACTTTGCACTTCATGAGATATGAAAACATCTCTAAGGCTGAAGCAGTCCCATTATGACTCTCGTTTAACAATTTGGATACCTTTTAGAGGTTGTTGAAGTATTATGCTGTTTGTAGCTATGCGCAATTCCACTCTTGGTCTCACTTTACATATAATATAAGTGATACATTTATCAAGGTGGATTGTGTTGGTATATTGTTAACAATAGACACAAAAATCTGTATAGCTCAGTAATAATAAAAATCTGCATAGCTCAGTAATAATAAAAATCTGCTCCATTACAAAATAGCCACTCACTATATGTAATGCACCTATATAATACTTTCCTAACTAAAATATGATTTTAAAAGATAAGTTTCCCCAACTTAAAGTAAATGATTAATAAATATTCTAGAGTTTTCTACTTAAGGTCTTCCACAGCTTATATTACTTTTCCAAGTTGTTTCTTTGGGTTTCTTTAGGGCTTTCCTGCGTTACTAAGTCGCATGTAGGGAAAGGTTCTTTATATTATAGACGATATTATCATTTTTAACATCCATAGTCCATACCAAATATATGGAGTCCACAACTTTGCACTTCATAAGAAGTGAAAAACATCTCTAAGGCTGAAGCAGTCCCATTATTACCCTCGTTTAACAATTTGGCTACCTTTTAGAGGTTGTTGAAGTATTGTTCTGTTTGTAGCTGTACGCAATTCCACTCTTGGTCTCACCTTACATATAATATAACTGATGCGTTTATCAAGATGGATTGTATTAGTATATTGTTAACAATAGACATCTATTCTGTATGCAGGTACTGCAGAGAATTGTCATTCGGGCTAAAGATACAAGTCATAGTTTGAGAAGTCTAAGTTCCAAGGAGGTGATTAACTGATTATCATTATTTCCCATTGTAATATATAGTTGCACATTAATTACTAATTGGAATACTAATTGGAGACAAATAGTTCTATAATATATTATAAGCAGAACATACTTATAGGTCTTCAATTAGTACTCCATTTAAGAGTACTCAATTTAACTTTTACCTATATGTATACACACACACAGAGACACACACACACACAGACACACACACACACACTGAAGAATATAAATTATTATTCCTTTATTTATATTAAACTTTATGCTAACCAAAAACCTTTCCACGACTTGACTGCAACAGACCTCATGTTATGCTCTCATAATATAAATGCATATTGGTAATGATTATATATAGTATGTGAATATATGTTTAGTGTTTAGAACTATTTGTTTTCAGTTTGGTGCCCTAATATTTGGCACAAATATTATGTTACATCACAATAAAGTGGATAATGTTTTTCCATTGTGTTCTGTAGATGTCATTACACATATTGATGTTTGTGCTATATTATAGGGATATTCTCTATGGTACCATTGTATAATTGGTTTTTCCCACCGGTAACATCACATTTTTTGTTTATGTCTGTGGTAACCTTGTACATTTGGTTTTCTAGATATAATACCCCTTATGTAAAGTAAAATTAAGTAAAACGTAATAGAATTGATTCCGGACTGTAAAATAATTTTATATTTGAAATTCTTGTGAAAAATTACATGCAAAAGACCTTTGAATCATGTAAAACGGGGTGAAAATGAGTGACATTTATTCAAATTTCATCACTAAACTTTGACCATTAATATCTCATTCACTTTTACTCGGTTTTACATGATTTAAGGGTATATTACATCTTTTCACAAAGATTTAAAATATATATTATGTTTTACAGTCTGCGATTAATTCTATGACATTTTACTTAATTTTACTTAACATAAGGTTATTGTATGTAGAAAACCAAATGTACAATAGAAGCAAGAAATGTAATGGTACCGTTGGGAAAAGCCAATTGTACAGTAGTACCATAAAGAATATCCCTATATTATAAAAGCTGAAGCAACAAAAGTTTGGTCGTAGTCTGTTAGTTAATCTGTTGGTCTGTTAGTGTGTTGGTCGGCCAGACCCAATTTGGGACGGATTGAAATAATAAAAATATGGATAATGTAGTCATGTAGGCCATGATTAAGTAATGAAACTTTAACTTTATATATATAGTAATAATATGGATAGGTTATTTTTCGGCTAAAATTAAATTAATAAATATCTAGATTTTCGTAAATGGGATCTTAGCTATTATATAGTTGAGAGAGAAAGTACATTTTGTTTGCTTATTAAAGAAATAACCATGGGCTCTGTGCTATTCATATATATATATATATATATGTTTATTATGTAATCAGTTTTGACTATTCGACTAGTGTACAACTGATCGACCAGTCACTTACCCGCACCTCCGTCGACTAGCTCCGACTTGCCAACTAAACAAGCTTGACACACGTCTTAAGCTGTGCAATGTAGGTTATGTTAAGAGATTGGGAATTAGGAGCTCTTTAGATATACTTTCACAATTCCGCTTTGCCTATTAGTGTTGTATATAGAATTCAGTAAATATAACTTGCAAGTAACCCCTTTCTTTTTGTTTGATTCAGTTTCGGCAGCTAGCTAATAAGGTTGGGAATCTTGAGCGCCCTTTCCTTAAGGAATTTTTTCCTCGGTGGATTGAATCTTACGGCTGTCCTGTGCTGAAGTATGACGTTTTATACTTGCTATGGTCCTCCTTTACAATGAACTTATCAATATATCTGATATGACCGTATGACTTACATGTTAACTATTGGACTTGCCTAGGATGGGATTCTCCTATAGCAAACGGAAAAATATTATTGAGTTGGCAGTAATGCGTGGATTTACAGCTATGCCTGATACAAGTTCTGCGGCAACCGATGGTAAAGCTGAATCTGAAAACCGGGAAGGTGGATGGCCAGGAATGATGAGCATCAGGGTTCATGAATTTGATGGCATGTATGATCATCCAATACTACCAATGGCTGGGGAAACGGGACAATTGCTTGAAATACAGTGCCATTCAAAACTTGCAGCAAAACGTTTTCAGAGACCTAAAAAGGGTTCAAAGGCAGATGGTTCTGATGATAATAATGAAGCTCCACCTAGTGTGGATATGCGTTCTAAGTACTATATATCATTTTACTAGAGTTATATTTTTTTACTTGTTAGTTGATGTAAATCACAAATTTAAAGATCTATGATAAGTCTACTGTAAAAATGCTGAGCCTAAGCTTTACTAATTTCTACAATAATATCTATTGCAGCAATGAATCACCGTTGTTGTGGATTAGGGCTGATCCGGAAATGGAGTATCTAGCCGAAATACATTTTAACCAGCCTGTGCAGATGTGGGTAAGGACGAGTTTCTGGTTGTATATGGCTTGAATTTGAGTATCATATATGTATTCTTACGGTGGTGTGATGTGAATGGTGATATACTAATAGCACTAAGCGACTGACCTGGAAGTATTATACAGTTCCATGCAAAGCAGGCGTTTGTACTTGTTAAATGGTTGTGGATAGATATGATAGTGCAATTGTTTTTACATGTTCCAACATATGAGATGCTGTGTTGGTCCATTATTACTATTCACGGAATGTAATTTACCTGATCTCTGGAATAGTATGTATCTGTGTTATATCATGCTAAAAGCTATTAGTTGTCTGTGATTCATCAGATAAATCAACTGGAGAAGGATAAAGATGTTGTTGCTCAGGCACAAGCAATTGCCACACTCGAAATGCTGCCACAACTTTCATTCTCGGTGGTGAATGCTCTTAACAGCATCCTTACTGATTCAAAGGTGGGTATATTATGTATTTGTATCTTTGTTACAATGAAAAAAGAGCAAATATCTCTGTGTGTGTGTGTGTGTGGGCATAAAGCATATAGAGGCATCCATTAGTTAGCTTAATCATTGAAGAAACAGTTTCGTTTTAGTACATAATGAGATGTAGCTCTCATATTATTCCTCTTATGTGCAATATGAAGGCCTTCTGGAGGATTCGAGTTGAGGTGGCATTTGCATTAGCTAATACTGCATCTGAGGTACTTTCAGCTTTCAAGTTTAAAATTTCGTTGTCTTTATGCCGTGTCATAGGAAAACCTGAAAATATTATTTATTAGATAGGGAAAAGTAGTATCTAGTTTTTGTACACTCTGTTCTTGGAACTCACATATCTAGAAAAGATGTGTTACGTTTTGAGTGAAGAAAGCATCCAGTACTTTACAATTTTTAAGAATTGGGTCAGGGGAATTTTTTCTATAAAATCTGATAACATTATTAACTCCTAGAGCTTAAAACAATAATTTTATGTGCATTAAGAATATTTCAACGCAGGACAAGTTCATGTTGGAATTGGGACCACATTTTACTGGAGGGAGGATACGAAGGATTCCTCACTCATTAGTCATTAATCACTTTTAGTAATGAAAACAACATATACAAGGGTTCCATACTCCTGTTATGATGGACACAAGATGCGAGAAGCCGCCAAAGAATAAGAATACTTCTAATATCATATATACTTTATTACTTTTAATGGCACTGAAAAAAATGAAAACAACAAGATAATAAAAATGCTACTCCTTTTTGTTCCTTGAAGAAAAGAAATATTTGTGGACTTTTTGAACTCACCCATGTGGCTAATTATGAGTCAAGTCCAAGAAGCTTGGTTGTTGGCGAGTGCATTGAAAGATAGCCAACTTCCCTTTTAACGTTTGTCCCGCCGTTTTTGCCATTGCAAGCCACCAGTAGAAGCGTATATTTCTCTTAGTGACAAATTTGGTCTATTAAGCTGTACACCGAAGTTAACCCCACAACTTTGACGATGAAAGTCTACTGGAACCAATTGTGGTGATGAATGCATACTTTCTATTGTGTATACAAATTCTTGTTTAGCGAAGGCAATAAATTTTCCATACAATTATGTGAGGTTAATTGTGCTATGACCCTTATTATCTTATACAACACAAATGTCTTTTGCTATTTGCTTTTATGTGCTGAACAATGTGAACAATGTCTGCCTAGTGATGAAGTTGAGAGCTCTAAACTCTGTTGTTTTTTTGTTAGGAAACTGATTGGGCTGGTTTGCAGTATCTCCTAAAAT
Organism: Oenanthe sinensis; assembly: GCA_028671895.1. NCBI lineage: Eukaryota > Viridiplantae > Streptophyta > Magnoliopsida > Apiales > Apiaceae > Oenanthe > Oenanthe sinensis. The sequence goes on along the minus strand of CM053799.1, from coordinate 25,112,102 downwards.
TTTACAAAAGCCGGAGATTTGACGCTAATATTGGACTCCCAAAGTAAGTTTCTTGAGTCTGAATTAAGTTGCATCATTTGGAGCATTGCTGTCATTCTTCCTTTTATTATTATTATTATTATTATTATAATATTCGCCATTGTTTTTCAGGGCTAATGACTTTCGTGACTTCCCAGAGTACTTTGTACTTAAGGTAATGCAAGAAGGCAGAACTTTGTTATTGAATTACCTTGCCACGATCTTGAGTAGCTATGTAGTTCTAGAGATTGATACAATGCTTTTAATGGTCAATGTGAAACCAAACTACATTGATTATGGTTATGAGATCTTTATATCGGGCTCTATGGAAATGTTCTATACCACTTGTTAGGTTCTATTCAGAGCTTTGTTTTTACCACAAATTCTAGCTTGTAACATGAGCTTTCTTCACACTTATTAAGTAGCATGTAAATCCACAAACTGATGTGGGACAACCGTACAACAACACATTATATGCAGACCTTAACCTTCCTAAATGATGTGAAACAACCCATTCCAAGCAATCTATACATACACACTTGTTATGAGGCACACAATCATTTTTGCACAGTTCCAACTCTTGATAAGCGTAAAGAAAGGTAATGCTATTTTGTGAATACAACACGAAAATAACTTTCGTAAATGCAATATGTAAGAAGGATGAGGCGGTTATAAATAATAGAATAGTAGTAACAGATATTATGCTAATGATAACTTGTAGAGTAATCAAACTAATTACATTATATTTATAGAGAAAATGTATTCACATAATAATGCTTGTTACTCCCAGTGGAGAGTTGAGGACCTTCATAACATATATGGCGTCTTGCTTCCTTATGGTGCCCATGAAGTTTACATATAAATTGTTAGACATAAAATTATATATTTCAATATGTATTACCGTAATAATTAACTAGCAATAGAATATATATGCTGAATAAATATATAACATTACATATGTAACAAAAAACTGTGTTGTAAGCAATTCACTAATTCAGAAGTCTTTGAATGTAACAAGTAAAAGATTTCACCAACTAGGGCTTTTTTATTTGGGACCCACTGATTTGGAACATGGATTTATGCTACTAATTGTTTGTTATTTTATATATTCAACTCATGAAATTTCCTTCCTCCTTCCGGCTAAAGCTTCAAGTCTCAATCATAGTTTTAATTAATGGAAATTCTCTTTAATACCTGGAAGACATATTATGTAGTAGACAATGATTAACAAATGAAAATTATTGAAATACTATCATTCAAACACAACATGTTTACCTTCAAGAAGAGTTAACACTGGTTTACATCTGTCAACACTAAGAGTTCAATTGAAACTCTCAACAAAATTTTATGTATTTGATGGCACCAGTGGGAAAAACCAATTCTACAATGGTACTAAAGAGAATTTCCCTTATATAATTACAATGTTTTAACGTTTCCGTAACATTTATTAATGGAATGGACGAATGGTATTATAGATAGAAAAACTTAATCTATACGGGTACCCCATATAGTATCTAAACGGGTACCACATATAGGAGTCAAAAATGTGATGGCACCACAGAGAAAAACCAATTCTACAATGGTACCAAGGAAACTTTCCCTTTAATTAATATAGTTTGAATATCTTATATTACATAATAATTTCCTTTATTAATTATGGTAGTAGATTTTCATTTAGTTATAGTAATTAGTTTATTTTTTTTAAAGGATCTTGTTTGTAAGTATTAGTATATCTATATGTACAATTTTAATCATCATTAATATTAGAATTCAATTATATGACTTTTCAGTATTTTATAATAAATTTACCAATTTGTTATGTGTTCAGCATATTTTCTGTGAAGATAGGTATGTTACCCTTGTTAAACCCGTTTCCCACCATGCTACATCAATTGGGATCACAACCTTAATATCTAACCATATCCTTCTTAATATTCTGCTCAGCTTCAGCCACTTGTGAACATTAAACCCTAAATGGTTATATATGTCTATATAAAAAATATTATATTTCATCAAAGTACATTCAGGTACCTCCAAGTTCTATACTTTCTGTATAACAGTCCCTTATATTTTCTGAAAATTACATAACAGCCCTTTCAGGAAATCAGCCCCAAATTGCAAAACAATCCCTGCAGTTTCTGTAACTTACAAAACATCTGTATACTTTCCTTATTTTCTTGCTGAAAACAATGTCATCACAAAAAACCCTGAAGCAATTGCTTTGGAGACATCGTGTGCTGAGAAATGTCAAAGTTTATTGGATTGACTTTCATTATTGCATCCATTTAGCTTCGATTATCACATGATACAAAGTGGCAATTCTGTGGTTTAATTGCACATCTGGAGTTTGAGCATAAAAGATCAATAATAGAGAAACTATTACAGTTAACGTAGTACATTACTGCTATATGGGACAAAATGCACCAAGATTGTGATTCTATTGTTTCAATGGCATTATTGACTTTGAAGTATTATCAAAGCCTATTGAAGTTGTAAGGAATGTCATAACTGAGCCACAAATGGGTCATGATAAGTTTGTTTGTGAAAAAGAAAATCGAGATGAATAGGATTTGGTAGGTCATATACTCGTTTCGATTTTGTTTAGATAAAATCTTTGATTCTTCAAAGGTTTCGAAGTTCTTCATTGTGGCATTGTTATTTCTGTAAATAATGCTTCTGTTTTCTAGACATGAACTACACAATTGCGACAGGGATATTCTTCTTCACTCATAGTTTTTGAATTTGAATTTTTATTGATGAGTCTTTTAAGGAGAATAATGCGGAACACGTAGTTATGCTAATGATTTTTATTTGTTTATTATATTTATTTGTAAAGACAATTTAGTTGTAACTAATTTAGTTTAAATATAATAGGATTAGATAATAATTTCCTTTATTAGTTATTGTGGTAGTAGATCAGCATTAAGTTACAGTTATCAATTAGGAGTTTGTTCCTCTTTTATAGGTTCTTACTCGCTCTTCAAGTATTAGTGGTATCTATATTATACAATTGTATTCGTCAGTAAAATTACAGATGGATTATATTAAAATTACAAGTATCTTATAATACATCTGCAGATTTGTTATGTGTTATGCCGACTCTCTGCAGAGAGGTGTGTAACTGTAACCCCTTGTTAAACCCCTTTTCCACCCTTTTCCTGGATCACCTGCACAAACCTGGCCGCATCCGACTGGGCCAACTTGTTGCAGGTTGTAGCAGACTGTGGTGGCATTGTGGCGAACTTGTGGAAAATTTTGAGTTGGAAGCCTTATGATTTTTGTGTGCCATAACGCCCATGGTTATGGTCGGTGCCTGCTGCCTAAAATTATACGGCACCCCCTTGCCTCTATCTCATGCATTAAGGAAGCCACATGTTAATTGATATGGTCGAATCTGATCTGATTTGTGTGCGTCACGAATAAATGGGGTGTGTCCAATCAAATGTGCCACACTCCAAGAGTAGCTGATGGGGGTGACATTACATATACTCATCCAATTTGTTCGTGTTTGCGATACTTTGTCGGTTGTAACATGGAATGAGTTTTAGCATGCTGAAGTGGTAGCCTTGAGGGATGGGGGACAGATGTTGAAGATGCTTGATTATGCTTGGTTTATTTTGTTATGTTTTAGGATTTATAAATTTATTTTATGATATTGATGTTTAATGTTACATGACTTGTTAGAAGCTAGTGTATGAAATACTATATAAGTTCATAATTGTTATTTTACATGTAAATGCTACACACATCATACCAAACGCTATGACGGACTCCACATTCCATGCTCATAATGTATTATTTACTACTAAAAATAAAATTGATCATATTATATGAGAAATAAAGTTGATAAAAGGAGTGTAGAGTTTGTGTGTTTATGTGTGCGCGCGCGCATGTATATGAAGGGAGTGCCAAGGAATGGTGGCGTCGTTGTTTGTTGCACGTACATTAATTCATTTATCAAATTAAAAGTACAATTTTCATATATATATATATATATATATATATATATATATATCCCAATAGGTACATACACACAATTGGACTAATCCTTAATATTACAGTCAATTACCCAAGTTCATAGTATCCATATTTAAGAATATTGAGCGGGACAGCTGGATCCATGTAATATCCGACGACAGTACGTACTCGAGTCCAAGCAATGGAGTGTATTTCTATTTTTTTTTTGTTATTCACTTTAGAAGGGATATCGTGTTAATTGTGGTAACAACCTGTCATGGCCTTTTTACTGGTGTCTTTCTTGAAGTGGTTACTATAATAAATTGCAATCGGACATCCTGTTAGGGCCGAGGCTATATATATAGTAGTTTTGCTTCCTTGTTCTTTTACCAATGTTCAATGAAAATATTTACGAAGATGCATTAAAATAATGATAGGCAGCTACAGAATATAGCATGATATCTCTGGAGTGCAAGCTAATGTTTCCATTTATCAACATTCGACACTTCATTGCAAGTACACTGACATCTATAGGTTAAATGCATTTACGAGTTATAATTTTTTATGTCACCATTCTTTTCTTCTTCATTGCAAGTACACTGACATCTATAGGTTAAATGCATTTACGAGTTATAATTTTTTTTGTCACCATTCTTTTCTTCTCCCCTCAGGCTATCCCACATGCCATAGCCATGGTCCGTTCTTCAGATAATAAAAGCCCTCGGGAAGCTGTGGAGTTTATTTTGCAACTTCTAAAGGTAAGTTTGTTGCTTATTCTTATTGCTGCATTTGTGTTTGTAATGTTGTTTTTTGTTTGGCTAGAATCAGGTTGGCTTGTGATTTTAACAAGTAGAAGGGTTTGAATAATGAAATTAAGGTGGCATTTTATGACACAGACTAGTGCTCACCCAAGGCAATATATATTCATGACCAAGCACGATTTTGGAGTTGCAGGCATTGATGCCAAACAAAACATATTTGCCTATTGATTATTTTATAATGTTACTTGGTAATAATTTAATGTAATTAATCTGATAATCTATTTATATGAACAGGTAGTTATTTTATAAATATTCCTTTTTATTATGAAAGTTACTCTATATTGAATGATAGACAAATGTGGCAACTATTTTACATTATAATGATAGATGATTTTCTTGTTGGTGTAGCTCTTTCTAGTTTTTGCATAGGAAGATTTGATTGTTATTTATGTATGGCACTTGAATATCATGATATGAATGATTGCTCCTATATTTTCTGTTGAAAATGGGTTCCAGGTGTAATTGAATGTTTTTTTTATAAAGAAAATAGGTAGAACTAAAACCCTAACTATTTGGTCAAAAATATAATTGTAAAAAGCACCTGTAAACCCCAGCCACATGAGTATCTGCCAAAGAGGAGCCTAACTGCAGTAGCTATGAATTCTTTGCGCGAAGATTGCTGTTGCATCCATGATTTTAAAGCCTGTCAAAATATCTGAGACAAGGAGCCATTTAGACCTAAATCCAGTTGTGCCTTAAATTGCAATATATACAATAAGATGGAAAACTTGCTGACTGAATATTTTTCTTGCTCTGAATGCTAGTCTCTTATCCGTTTGTTATCACTACACTTTCTACTGTCACATTTTGTTTCCCCAATGCTTCTTTGGTCTTGAAAAGTGTATATTCTGTAGGAATATAATATTTGATATCATCTTATTCCCAGTCTTTCAAAGTACCTATTATTATTTTTCATTTCAACCCCGTCAGTAATGCCCGTATTGATTGGAAAGTTGGTCTGATGCAGTTTTTTTTTTTGTTTTTTGGCTAATTGATTTTACTTATGCTGCTGTAATTTTCATCTTATCTTTAACATATGGCACTAATTACATGGTCATCTCTACTCAATTTGTCCTGTAGTACAATGATAACAATGGTAACCCGTTTTCTGATGTCTTCTGGCTGGCTTCATTAGTCCAGTCGATTGGCGAGCTAGAATTCGGTCAACAGGTTAGTGTGTTTCAGGATACTTGTGGCTTCTGTTATCTATGATTGTGTAATATTACTTTAATTAATGCTTCCATGCTTCTTAAAAGCTAATTGTTTTTCATGCGGTGTTTTCCTTTTATTTATTAATTACTTGTACACAATTACTGCAATCAAACTGATTCATTAATTATTTTCATTGCTTGCCTAAATTTGGGTAAGTACAATTTGAGGGACTGCATTCTCTTTCACATTTCCTTTCCTCCATTTTGGAAGAAATCTCCAAAGTTGATATACTTTTCAATCACAAATTCTTGGAATACCTACTGTGTGTATTAAGAACATATAATTCTTGTTGACTTGCTTGAATTTCTGGATTGTTTCGAGTTACTGCAGCATAATGTATTAGTACATGAGAAAAAATCTTATGCTAGCACCTTTTAAGATGCACCTAATATTTTGGTTCTCTTGATTTTCTCACAGAATATTATATTTCTATCATCTCTCCTCAAACGTGTCGATAGGCTTTTGCAATTTGACAGGTGCATCCGCTGTCTGGTAAATTATGTATGTGTTTTACCATCTTGTTGTACCTTATGCTATTGTATTGTTACTTTTTAGGCTAATGCCAAGCTACAATGGTGTGCTGACAATAAGTTGCATCCGAACTTTGACTCAGATTGCACTAAAGCTTAATGGGTTCATCCCTTTTGTAAGTTTTTGGTTTTGCATTAACAATGATACCAGAATATAGACTGTATCTTATTTATTAAATTTCTGGATGAAGGATCGTGTATTCAAGCTGATCAAACCGTATCGCTCACCTGAAGCTATATGGGAAGTTCGAATTGAAGCAACCAGAGCACTTCTTGATGCTGAGTTCCAGTGCAGTGGAATTGACGTAGCGTTGATGCAATTCATTGCATACTTAAACGAGGAATCCTCGTTAAAAGGTTTTTGATCACTAAATTTGTTTAATAATCTGTTTCTTTCCTTCTGATTTATATGAACATGGTAGTCTTCAAAAAACATTTTTTTTATTGTTGCAGTCCATATGCCACACAATCATTGTATGGAGTTCCTTTTGGTAGAGCTTCATGTTATTAGTAATTAGTAATATCTAGTTTTTGTTATAGGTCAGGTGAAGTTGGCTGTCCATGCTGTGCGCCTATGTCAGCTAGCTGCATCTACTCATGAAAATAGCATAAAAAGTGAAACTCTTGTGGCCTTGCTTTGCTTACTGGAATGTCCTGTCGCTTTCAACAATGTTAGTCTTCGGCATTATGTATTCTGCATTTTGCAAGTACTTGCAGGAAGGTATTCATGCTCTCAACTTTCTGATAAGTCCTCCGATTTATGGTCTTTTTATCATTCTATATAATTAAAGAATTTTAGCAATGATTACTTTTTATCTTTCCGTATTGGTAAAGATCTACTTTCTACAACTTTGTGTTCCAGAAAAATATAAGTTTCAAGTCAGTTTTGTTTGTTTTTTTAATTATAAATAACCTTGTCCTTATAAATAGACCTTGTCATGTACATTCTTGTTCTTTAAATGAAAAAAGTTCATGTACGTGTAATTTCGCATTTCATGTACTTGAACTCGTAACACGAACACGACATGAAACGGGTTTGTGTAAATTAAATCTGAACATGACATGAAAACAACAATACGACATGAAACAATACGAAAGTACACGAATTTTTCATTTACAAGACATGAATTTACAGAAAAGGTAAAGAATAAAATATTAGTATGTATTTTATTAATTTTAAATATTTATAATTGATTAATTTACATAATATTTATTTATAAAATTTTAATATCGACATCAAATTGTACATAAATTATTTATTATAATCTATTAATATATATATATATATATATACACACACACTTATTTTAAATATTGTTTATTTAATTAATTATGTCGTGTCCTTTACCTAAAGGATAAACCCAAACAGACATTAAATATGACAGCGTACTTTCGTGTTTGGGTACTCAATACGTTGACACAAATACTAAATTTTTGTGTCGTTTTGTGTCGTACACAAAATTGCCGGATCTATTCTAATTTTATTTAATTCAGAGGGCTTGGGAATTGGAAGTCTTGCAAATTATTTGTATGTGCATCACGTGCTATTTTGAATGATTTTACAAGTCACTACATTTTTTTTATCTCTGCTGTGCTCTCACTCACACTGCCATGTCTTTATTGCATAAACTCTAGGTTTTCTTTCTGTACTCTTTCCTCTCTATGAGTTCATTACATCCCCTCCTATTTATCACCACATGATATGTATTCTGGGTGAAAATTTATAAGGTAAAATACGTGGCTGCACACAATTTTCTTGGGGGCGTCCAAGTCCTTCATCCTCTAAACCTAAATTTATTGCAATATTTGTGTTATTTTCAGTGAACATTGGCTTGTATTCAAGCAGTGAACCCCTGCTTGGCATTATCTAATGCTAAAAACCTCATCTTTTTTCAGGCCCCCTACCCTTTCAGGGGTTCCTAGGGATGAGACGCTGCGGATGGGCCATGCTGAGACTTGTACTGAACTGAAGAATATTTTTGCTGCTCTTGTTAAGCAATCTAAGCCTCCTGTTTGCTCCTTGAATCCAACATATGAAGATGCTTCAGTTATTCCCGGAGCCACCCGAGAATTAGATGCTGAAGAAATCAAGTCTCCTTTGCCTTTATTGGACAGTATTACCCTCGCTCATGATGGTTCAGGTTTCCCCGAGCCTAGAGAAGCAGATGCCATTTTCAACACTAAAGAGCAGAACGTGCCAGTTATCGATCTCTCACTTGAGTGTTCAACTATACCAGAAAGTTTGGCAGAAATAGATGATTTATCAAAATGTCACGAACAAACCCAGAAAATTCTCCAACAAGATAGTTCAATGTTTGTAGAAGGGGCTAGAAAAATAGATGCGGTTTCCTGTAGTCAAGAGCGAAGAAAACCAGTTGTAAAGCTTAAAGTAAAGCAATCTGTTGCAACCGGGAAAGCTGAAGATGCTGAAAATGCAATATATGGAAAATCTCAGGTGGGGTCTGATGATGCTGATCGTGGAGCTAGCAGTTCCATCTCTGTGGATGCATCCCAAAGAAATTTAACAGAGACTGTTGGTCTAAGCAATCAAAACATTGAAGATGTGAATTCTTGTCATGATGTTGGGTCCCATGTTACTGCTAGCATTGGCAGCGCCAAACCAGCATGTGATGGTGATGAACTGCTAAAAGAACTCCAGTGTACGGCTGATTCAAGTAAATATTCGATATTGTCTCCACCAGAAACTCGATTGTTACCTGGTGTTGCTGATGCAGATATTGAAAGTCGTACATATGTCAGTCTACAATCAATTTCGGGGACGATTAATGCCGTAGATAATGAATTATTGATAGCGCAGAATCCTTATGTTCATAGTAGAGGGAAAGAAAAGAAGAAAAGCAAAGATAAGAAACGGAAGGGACGTGATCACAAAAGCAGCCGTGATGATCCAGAGTACCTGGAACGCAAGCGGCTGAAGAAGGAAAAGAAGCAGAAGAAGCAATTGGGTAAGCTTGGGACTGGGGAGAAGACACCATCTTTAGCAGCATTTGGTGATGAGGAGAAATCTAAAGTTAGTGTTGGGCCTCTTAGCCAGGAGGTCAAGAGTGGGACCTACATTTACGAATCGAAGCTGGCAACTGCAAGAGGAGAGGAACAATTATCTCCTCTGGATCAGAGAAATGCAGACGTGGCTCCAGAAGTGGCATCTTTGCAGATGAATCGTGCTGAATCAGACAGCGCTACAAGGCAGGAAGGCAGTACATCACGGAAAATCATAATTAAACTAAAAACTCGAACAGTAGGGAAACCATAATCAGTGAAGTACTAAATTGTTTATCTCTTTTATGTCTTCATGCATTGTGTTTCTTCCAAAATGTGTAGACAAATGTAAGAGCCCTTTATATTTTTTAGAAGGTAAATGCTTTCTTCAAACAAAGGTTACAGACTTTGATAAAGTATGTCAGTCATCAAAACTGATAGTAGCGTTAAATTTATGAATATATTATATAACAAAAAATAATCTTATATCAAATTATCAATTACAACTAAAATATATTATCTTATAGGCAAAATATAAAATTTTATTTGCAGGTTATACAATAAAAAACTATGCTAGAAAGCAAATGAAATTTATTTTGTTAAATTTATTATATGTTATGCAAATTTATATTATTTTCACGATCTTAACTGCATGAGTTTATCGGTGATACACCTATGAGAGAGGTGCAACAAATCTTTGAATTTAGGACAGTAGCTTATAAAAGTGATACGCCCACCACATTAGCGTTTAGACCGAATATGCCCACCGTTGCAACGTACAAGTTGGATATACCCTTTACAGCATATAGGTTGGATACGCCCATTGCTACGGTGTGTAGGTTGAATCAATGGGAGTCTGCAGAGACTCACATATCAGAGTCGTGTCATTTTTATTACGTTGATGACCTGAGCATAAGAAATTGATATACTTACCTTTATAGTGTGTAGGCTAGTTGATGAAGACTAATTAATTACTTACAACTATAGATATATAGTTAGAGGTACTGCAGTCCGCAAATATAAATGGTGTAGTAGAATTGTAATACGACTTGATTACAACGCAGAGATGAGGATATTTGGCAAAGGGGATGCTGCATAGTTATCTTATATGCTCCTCTCATGTATGCGTATTGGGTGGGTAAAAGCGACCGTTGATACAGAATCGAGTAATTTGGGTATTGTACTATTAAAAAGTGGTTATTTAAATCATTTTCGCATACGATTAACTAAAATTAAAATTTCAATTTTTAAATTTACTATATGTTATTTAATGGCAATATATTGTTTCCAACTTTTATATATAGTGATTTCTTCAAAATAAATAAATAAATATCAATATGCTAAAATATGACAATTTTATATTTTAAAGTATAATATATCTTAAAAATAGTGCTTGATTTAACTGCGAAAGTTAATAGATACATATAGTTTATTTTAATTATCAAAGTGAAATTAAAAGAAAATAATATTAAATTTTCATATGAGCAACACTATAAAATAACACATCTATACTATATTATTATAACCAAACGTGATAACTTTTTTTTCATCTCGGTTACCCAAGTTAACCATAAAAAAGATCATAATCGTCCAATTTTATTAGGTGAACCATAGAAAAGATCGTAATCATCCAATTTTAATAAATCTAATTTTAGAAAATATATATCATACATATAACTCTATTACCGATAATCCGTCTTTTATATAAATTTTCACGGATAATATTATATTATATCTAAATTATATTCTATATTTTTATTTTAAGAATCCTATATATCCTATAATTTTTATTTAATATAGTTGTAGTCACATTTAACTCATTTCATCACTAGTCAAACTCTTTTATTTATTTAAAATTATGAGTTATAATTAAATTTTATGAATATTAATATAGAAAAAGTATAGAAAAATGTAGAAAAGAATTATATACAAATAATTAATATATAATTTATTAATATTATAACTGATTTGCATGGGTTATAAGCTAGTGATATGTAATAACCACAAATTACATCTTAAAATATAAGGGTATTATAGTTAAAATAAAGATAAAATTTAATTTTTCTTAATATGCATGTAAAAGTCAAATAAGCCGATGAAAATGAGACGGAGAGAGTATTATTTGAAGAGTTCACTGTCATTATATTCTTCATTTTTCATTTGAAGGTATAAAAAGATGTACTAAAACGTAAAAAAAATGATTGTAAGAAGATTTTGTTAATATAATACATCTAAAAAACATACTATATTATGTAAAATTATTAACTACGCCTAAAATATATAATATTTTAGCAAAATTACGAAATTTGATTTATAAGTTATATTATTAAAATAAACCACGAAGCAAAATCAAAATTCACTCTATTTATGTTCGTAACACTCTCTTTATTCTCGTTTTGTTATTCAAAATCATATGTATATTGTGTATAGTTCATATCCATTTTGATTCTTGTTAAATTCGTATTTCCTTCGTTATTTATCAGATTATTATGATCTTATTGTGCCTAAAAAAATATTTTAATTATCTACAATTTTCGTTCTTTATATTGTTTAAAATTCTGCCTACATGTGTGTCTAAATATGCCTTTTGTGCAATCTGATGGAAATATTTGAGTTGTTATCTTGTAACATCAGAAATTCACAATACATTAAATATTTGTTCAATAATTATGAGTAATATCATTATGGAAAGATTTTTTCGAACTCTTCGTTCTTTGTTTACATTCTGCAGTCAAATTTTGTGATCTTGTGGTCTTAAATCTCAAAATACTACTGTGATATGGTGTTGATCATGTTCTAACATCCCGTATTTGTTTAGTTTCTTCACTCATTACTTCTACGTTTTTGACAAGTCTTACCATTCGGGAAAGGACTCGGAATCCTCTACGAGTTCTTTGTTTTGTGCTTTCTTATTTGAGTTGATCTTCATAGAGTAAAATGCTAGTTTTACTAACTGATCAGGTCTAATTTTATTTGTAATAGTCTATATTTTATGATATTTGGCATGAATATTTTGAGTAAGATATTTTCAAGTTTTTTGTGACACTATTTCGATTTGGGAGATATTGTAAGAATCCATCATTAGTGGATTAATCTCATGTTTTGGCAGCCCTATGCGGTGTGTTTAAATAGTATGAGCGTGTGTCCGAAGTTAAGGGACACATATAGTCATGACTACTTTGTATGTGCGTTTTTGCCATTTGGATAACATTGTACTTAGTGCCTTGCAAACCCCTGTAAGATTTTGGGTAGCATTTGCTATGTGCTATGCAAGCCCTTGTAAGTTTTGATGACTACATATTTCAGGATGACCGAAAATGTGGGACATCTGTAAGATTATCTCCCATATCTGTAAGTAAGTTCACTTTTGATCTATTTGATATTATTATCAGTATGTGATAAGAGTATGTGTGAGTAAGTTTTCTTTGATTTTAAGTACGTACGTTTGTATTTTAAGTTAAGTATTTATAATAATTTGTCTCATTCAATTTTTTTTTATCATCACACATCATTTTGATATTCGGTTTGAATTATATATTGTCCTCATCTAATCTTTATACACCTTATGTATTGTTTTATATATTCGTATATGAGTCTTTAGCTCACTGCCGGTTTATGTTTCTTTATTTTCCCGACAGGTAATCATAACTAGGCGGACTAACTTTTGAGAAGAGTGCGAGTCGCAGTTTTTGAGGAGTTAGACCATAATTTGAATATTTAGTTTTATATTTAATTTATCGAATTATAAGTTGTTGGATATTGAGGAATTATAACGTTTTATTTGATTTTTGGAGAAACTTATTTAAGTAAATAAGTTCAGGATTTTAAAGTTGACATCAAAGCTAGAGTTTTAATGATGTTGTAGACTTGTCTTTATGTTTGACTTGTGAGATTTAGTAGTTGTATGATAGAGTTTCAAGATTCTGAATATTTGCCTTTAGGCTCGGCCTGTGAGTATGGGTAGACAGTAGGTTTGTTAGTTAGTTAAGAATATTATTTGTTTCGTATTTCTTGGATATATTTTTGTGATATTTTAGAATCATTTTTTTCGTGCGATACTTAACCGTAAGATGAAACGTGAAGCTCAACCGCAAGCAAATTTTTCAAGAAAAATTAGTTTTATAGAATGCAACAACAAGGAAATCTTCATCATTTTCAACTTAACATATGACTTTTTGTTAGATTTAATTGTGAATATCGTGTGTTTTAGAGGTATTATCAAATTACCAGTGATGGAAGGAGGCCTAAGACACTTAATGAGAATATATGACATTTTCAAGATAATCGTCAAGTTGCGACTGATTTAGGATTTTTAGTATTAGTTATCAACGAAGACCATGATTATAGTTAAATGCGCCTGCAATATGAAGATACTGAAAAGACTAGAGAAAACGGTTCGTGTATGTTGGCACAACATTTTTTTAGTAGAGGTGTACGTGGTTAATTTCGAGGATGAAATTTCCATTAGGAGGGAATAATATAACATCCCATATTTTTTTATAATATACTTAGTTATATTATTTAATATTAGGAATAATATTAGTGAGATATTATTGATTTATTATATATATTTATTTTCTTATTAGGATATTTTATAAAATATTATTAGTCAATAAAGGAAAAAGAAAAGAGATAAAAAAAGGAAAAAGAATTAGGGTTTAGAAAAAAAGAAGATACGTAAGAATACTAGGAGCAGCTATGGAGTAGAGAGAAAAATGAGAAAGAGATGAAGAAGAAGAAGAAGAAACAGAAAGGGTCTAAGAGAAGGCTGATGACATTAAACTAGCTTCTTATGATTGGGGCATCTAGATTTCTTGAGGATCATTCATAATCCCTAAGTTCCAAGGTACGGATGATATCTTCGTTATACTCTCTTTGTGTTTGCAACACTCTCTTTGTTCTCGTTTTGTTATTCAAAATCATATGTATATTGTGTATAGTTCATATCCCTTCTGATTCTTGTTAAATTCGTATTTTCTTCATTATTTAACGGATTGTTATGATCTTACTGTGCCTAAAAGGGCATTTCAATTATCTACAACTTTTGTTCTTTATATTGTTTGAAATTCGGCCTACATGTGTGTCGAAATCTGCTTTTTGTGCAATCTGATTGAAATATTTGAGTTGTTATCTTGTAACTTCAGAAATTCATAATACATTAAATATTTGTTCAATAATTATGAGTAATATCATTATGGAGAGTTCTTTCCGGGCTCTTCGTTCTTTGTTTACATTCTGCTGTCAAATTCTGTGATCTTGAGGTCTTAAATCTCAAAATACTACTTTGATCAGGTGTTGATCCTGCTCTAACGTCCCATATTTATTTCTCATTTGAGTTGATCTTCATAGACTAAAATGCTAGTTTTACTGACTGTTCAAGTCTGATTTTATTTGTAATAGTCTATATTATGATATTTAGCGTGAATATTTTGAGTAAGATATTTTCAGATTTTTTGTGATACTATTTCGATTTGGGAGATATTGTAAGAATTCGTCAAGAGTGGATTAATCTCATGCTTTGACATCCCCTATGCGGTGTATTTAAATAGTATGGACGTGTGGCCGAAGTTAAGGGACACGTATAGTCATGACTACTTTGTATGTGTGTTTTGGCCATTTGGGTAGCATTGTACTTAGTGTTTTGCAAGCCCCTGTAATATTCTGTGTAGCATTTGTTATGTGTTATGCAAGCCCCTGTAAGTTTTGATGACATATTTATGGATGAACGAAAATATGAGACATCCTATAAGTGTAAGATTTATCTCTCATATCCGTAAGTAAGTTCACTTTTGATCTATTTGATATTATTATCAGTAAGTGGTAAGAGTATGTGTGAGTAAGTTTTCTTTGATTTTAAGTACGTACGTTTGTATTTTAAGTTAAGTATATATTGTTTTTTATCTCATTCAATTTTTTTTTATCATCACTCATCATTTTGATATTCGGTTTGAATTATATATTATCATCATCTAATCTTTATTCACCTTATGCATTGTCTTATATATCTGTATATAAGCATTTCGCTCACTACCGATCTATGTTTTTTGTTTCCCCGACAGGTAATCATAATTAGGCGGACTACCTTTTGGGAAGAGTACGAGTCGCAGTTTTTGAGGAGTTAGACCATAATTTCAATATTTAGTTTTATATTTAATTTATCGAATTGTAAGTTGTTGGATATTGATGAGTTGTAATGTTTTATTGGATTTTTGAAGAAACTTATTTAAGTCAATAAGTTCAGGATTTTAAAGTTGACATCAGAGCTAGAGTTTTAATGATGCTGTAGAACAACCCTGTCAATTGAATTAATTGAAAATATGAAGACTAAGATTAGTGTTAATCATTTGTGAAACAGACCAGTGCCTAAGCGTCAACACAAGTGAAAAGGGTTTTCACATTAATTGGATGAAAAAATCGCCTGGGAATTGAAGTGTACACCAAGGAATTGATTATATCTTTAAGGTAAAAGGATTTGAGGCAGAAGCTTTGTTTGTTATTACCTTAAAATTATCCTATGGCACCAAAGTATGCTTTGGTCGACACATATTCACTTCACATGAATTTGTGATTAAGGCAAGGGTATACACTATGAAGCCGTCGACACATTTGCACTTAGAAAGAACATATATTATGGCAAGTGCTCTCTAGCACATCAGTCAACACATTTGGTGAGACTTAGAATAATTCTAAGTCTATTCATATAGATCTCTAGTCGACACATTTTGGAACACTTGGAAACATTTTAAGTTGGTACACTCAAGGCCTATTAGTGGACACATAATGAAGAGAAATAAAATTTCTCTAAGTTCTCTCTCATGGTGATCAAGTTATTGACACATTCCAAATATAGTAGAATTTATCCTAAGTGATATACAAAGGTGAAGAAGTAGACACTTTTGGAGAAGGGTGAATTAATTTTAAGTCCACATGGTGTAACTTGGTCGACACATTTTCTTGTAGAATACAGGAAATCAAAGTCGACACATTCCAATGTAGTTAAAAATTGTGAAGTCTACACTACATATACACAGTGGCCATTCACTTTGTATTCGAACAAAAGATATATACACAGCCAGAGAGAGATACAACGAAGAACACCATTAAAAACTACTGAGCTTTGTATTTATTGTTTCTATTGAATCATTGTAGCTAACCAATTTATTGTTTTAGAGTGTAGCACATCAGGGTTTATATAACACAAAAGAATATTCCCGAATTATTCTTGTCGTTATTTGCTTTAAGATCCATATCGAACCAACCAAGAATGAACTCACTAAACAAATCGAAAAATTATAAATATTTTATTCAACCCCCCCTTCTACGATAGTTTGTCACCTAACAATTGGTATCAAAGCCTGTTGATTGAAGTTACAAATCAAGATCCAATTTTTTTTCAAAAAGTGTATTTTTAGATCTAGAAAAATTATTTTGAAATTTCTTTATTTTTAAAGAAAATTCAAATTTTAAATTTTTCTAAAATTTTAAGTCCACTAAAATATTTAAGACTTTCAATCTTCAAGAATTTGAATTAAAGTTTTTATTCAAATTAATTTTAATTTTTAAGAAATTAATTTTTCTTGAGATTTAAAATTTTTCAAATACACAATGAGTTCTCAAAAAGTTGGTGGCATCAAAATCCCTCCGTTCGATAAAGAAAATTACAACCTATAGAAGAAGAATATGACCCTATTAATTAAAGCTACAAACCCACTGTATTTGGGTATCTTGGAAAAGGGTCCGTTTGTGCCATAGAAGCTGATTCCGGAAACAGTCTCAGAAGATGGCGAAATAATTCCTCAAAGGTTTACTCCAAAGGAATAGTCAGAATTCACTGACACTGAGAAGGAAAAAGTTGCAATGGACACAAATCTTCAACTGATCATAGTGGATTCTTTGGATACTGCAATGCTATTAGGTAATCAATTGCAGTAATGCCAAGCATATGTGGGATACAATTGAGCTACTGATGGAAGGAATAGAAGAAGTCAAAGAGAATAGGCTGGATATTCTTACCTCCCAATATGAGGCCTTCGATCAATTTACTACCTGGAAAAAGTATCACTCAAGTCTTTGAGAGGTACAACAAATTGTTGAATGACTTGAATCTACATGGAAAGGCCTACTCAACAAGGGAAATCAACAATAGATTCATATTGACACTTCCTTCACACCTGGAACATAAAATCTCCTCAATGAGAGAAATAGGTGACATAAATGATATGTCAATTGAAATGCTGTATGGCAAGCTCAAAACTCATTAAATGGAGCAAGAGCAGAGACACATCATTTATGGACCAGGGACAATGGATAGTACGAATACAGAACTACTAAAGACAACAACTCTTGTAGTCAAAGATTTTGCTGCCCTAGAAACCAAAACTGAAAAGCCTTTCACTGAGAAAGAAGAGCTACTAGAAGCTGAATTCACAAAAAATGCTCAAGTAGGTGATGAAGATGACTTCTGCTCAATGGAAGAACTTGAACAACTGGAAAACATGACCATGATCTATATGGAAGGGAAGTTCAAGAACCTCAGGTTTAGGAAAAACCCTAAATACAAATTCAAGAGTAATTCTAACTCAAGTGGTTCCAGTTTCAGAAGCAATTGAGGTGGATCAATTTTAGGGTCTTACAACTAAAGTGGTTACAAGATTGGGATGGTAGATATAAGCAAGTTCAAATGCTACAACTACAATGAACCAGGACATTTTGTAATAAAATGTCGGAAGCATAAATAAGGAAAAGACAAAAGGGAGTCTTATGATGAACTAAAGCAGAAGTATGATGCACTGCTAAAGAAGCACCAAGGAAGAGCTTATATAGCTGAAGGAAAGAGTTGGGATGATTCTGACAATGATGATGAAGAAATATTTGGAAATCTAGAACTTATGGTAGACTCTTCAGAGGCATTAACTCAATCATCAAAGGAATCATTTCTTTCCACTGTTGATATGTTTAATTCTGATTATAAGAAAATTGTTGAAGATCTTAATGTAGAAATGGTTAATGTTCACATAAGCATGCTAGTATTTGAAGAAGAAAATGCTAAACTAGTTCTTAGAAATAAAATGCTAGATGCTAAAAATTAAGAACTAGAACTTTCTTGTGTAACTTTAGAAGATCTTAAACGGAAAATTGAATATCTAGAGAACAATGACAAATGCAACAGGGAAGTAGAAACTACATTTAGGAATAAAATTTCTGAGTTAGAGTTAAAACTTCAAGCATATAAGAAATATGCTAATCTTGCTAAGGAGGCTATAGATAGACAAATCATAGATCAAAAATCTTGAATTTGTTTGGATTATGATAAGAAAGCTGGTAAGGGACATGTGGAGTCTATTGTTGAGGAAAGTCCTGTGATGCAAGACATTTCACATGTTCTAAAAAATGTCACTAAGCCCCTATACAAGAAGTTTATCCCAGAGCCCTTTAATGAAGATGATATCATAATTAAAAAAGAAATACTTGTTAAGGATGAAAAGAGAGAAGAAGAAGAGAAAGCTAAATTGCCTAAGAAATCAGTTAAAATTGAAGATCCCAAAGATAAGGTTAAAACTGATGTAGGTAACAAGAATGAAAAGAAAAAGGCTAACATGAATGGTAAAATAGGTGTTAACAAGAAATTTGATTATTCCTATTTCCCTAATGCTGTTAGGAATGTTTGTAACAATTACAATTCTTCTAGACATCTTACAGATGCTTGTAAAAAGGTTAAAGTAGAAAACAATAAAAATCCTAGTATGCTTACCATGTCTAATTTTTATCAACCATGTGAAAAAGTTGGATGTATGCCATGTGATTTTAATTTCATGTTTGCTTATATAAATCTTATGAATTCTTCGTCTAGTACTTGAATCAACAATGACATGAACATGAATAGAAAGTATGTTATGGCAAAGACTACTAGTCCTCCTAAGTCTAGCCAAGAAACCCCTATCACAAAGCCTAAAGACAAATCTGTCAAGGCTAAACCAAAAGATAAAGGGCATAGTCAATGAGAAAGACTATGTTAAGGTAGACCCTGTAGCTAAATCTGTTAAATTCTCTAAGTCTCTTGGACCGAACCAAGTTTGGGTGCCAAAGAAACAGTAATCAATTTGTGGTTGTAGGGCATAGAAAAGAGCAAGCGTGTTATGTGGATTCTCGACAGCGGTTGTTGAAGACACATGATAGGTGATAAAGCCATGTTATCATATTTGTTGAGAAAGCTAGCCCTATAGTGACATTTGGTGTTGACAACGAAGGATTCACAACGGGATATGGCAATTTGGAAATTAGGAATGTCATAATTGAAAATATCTCTCTTTTTGAAGGATTGAAACATAATCTCTTGAGCATCAGTCAATTCTATGACAAAGGTTATGATGTCAATTTCAGAAAGGAGAGATGTGCAATAAAAAATAGGAAAGATGGGAAACTTGCTCTACAAGGAGTCAGAAAGTGGAATCTCTTCATAGCTGATTTATTCTCAGCAAGCAAATGAGAACTCAAGTATTTTTACAACAAGGCTTCAACAGAGAATAGTTGGTTATGGCACAAGAAACTTTGACACCTAAACTTCAAAGCAACGAACTCTTTGGTAAAGAGGGAGTTGGTGAGAGGTTTTTCTGAAATGGAATTCTTTCAAGAAGGTCTGTGAGGCATATGAAAAGGGTAAATCAAAGAAAACATATCACAGAATCAAAGACAAGACAAGCATCACTAAACCACCACAACTGTTGCATATGTATTTATTTGGTCTAATCAATATAATGTCTTTGTCAAGGAAGAGGTATGCCCTAGTGATTGTTGACGACTACTCAAAGTACACATAAGTGTTGTTTCTGAATTCAAAAGATGAAGCCCCCGAGATAATAATTGATCGCATAAAGAAGATTGACCTAGAATCTAACTTGCCTGTCAGGAAGATAAGGTCAGACAATGAAACAATATTCAAAAATGCAATTCTGAATGACTTCTGTACTAAAAATAGAATATCAAGGCAATATTCAACGCTCAAGACTCCGTAATAGAATGTAATAGCAGAGAGAAAGAACAGAACTTTGGTTGAAGCAGGAAGAACAATGTTGAATGAAGCCAAGTTACCTTTATAATTTTGGGCTGAAGCAGTCAATACAGCTTGTTATACTCAGAATCATACCCTGATCAACAAAGATTATGATAAGACTCCATATGAGTTAATGGCCAACAAGAAACCAACACTGAAGTACTTTCATTTTTTGGAGAAAAGTGCTTGTATTGAAAGATGATGAGTAGTTTGGTAAGTTTAATGCTAAGGCTCATAAAGGCATATTTCTTGGCTACTCATTAGAATCTAAGGCGTATATGCTTTATGTGATTGACTACGAGAAAGTCATTGAAAGCATGAATGTAAGTTTTGATGAAAATATGCTCCCAAGTATTCAATGGGAAGATGACACTAAAACTCTCAACTTCGAAAACTTTAGCTCAGATGAAAGTGAAGATGAACCTGAAGTTGCCGGAGAACACTAAAAACCAAATGAGAATAATGGTAATTGTGATTCTGACCGAAGTAGTGAAAACAATGGAAGATTTACAGAAACTACTAGTATTGACAGAGAATCATATTATCAACCTAGCAGCAACTCAGGGGGAGCAAGTGAAAGATCAACTAGTAGAACTCAGCACAATGAAAATCAAGCTGAATCATCTAGAGAAAATCTTCCTAGACATAGGGTGTGGAGAAGAGATTACCCCTATGAACATATTATAGGTGATCTACATGCTAAAGTTTAGACTAGAAGTGATATGCATAATGAATGTCATTTATCTTATTTCCTATCTGAAATAGAACTAAAGAAGGTTGAAAGAGTACTAGATGATCCTGATTGGCTAATTGCAACGTAAGAAGAGCTCAATCAATTTGAAAGGAAGAAAGTATGGAAGCTGGTACCTAGGCCTAAGAACAAGTCAATCATAGGCACCCAATGGGTATTCAAAAATAAACCGGATGAAGATGGCATTATTTGAAGGAACAAAGCGAGACTGGTTGCTAAAAGTTATTCTCAAGAAGATGATATAGATTATGATGAAACTTATGCACCAGTGGCCGAACTTGAAGCTATAAGGATGTTTCTGGAATTCACAACACACTCCAATTTCAAGGTATAACAAATGGATGTGAAGAGTGCATTCCTAAATGGAGAGTTTGAAGAAGAAGTATATGTGGAACAATCCCTAGGGTCTGAAGATCCAGAATTGGTTGAATTTGTGTAATTTCTCTTCAAGGCACTCTATGGCCCCAAACTAGCACCTCAGACATGGTATAACACTCTATCTGAATTTTTACTTGAAAATGGTTTTACTAGAGGTGTCTAGATAAGACTCTGTTTCATAAAATGCATAAAAATTATATTATATTAGTGTAAGTATGTGTAGATGACATCATATTTGGTTCTACTAACGAACAACTGTGTAGTAGATTTGCTAAGTTAATGCTGAGTAAGTATAAAATGAGCTTGATGGGAGAGTTGAATTACTTTCATGGATTCCAAATAAGTCAAAGAAAAGATAGAATCTTCATTTTCCAGACCAAGTACATCAGAGATATTTTGAAGAAGTATGGTCTTGAAGATGCATCTCAAGCCAAAACCCCTATGACAACTGCCATTAAGCTTGACAAGGATGAACCTGGTAAGAGAGTTAACGTCACAAGCTATAGAGATATGATCGGCTCATTACTTTACTTAACTGCAAGTAGACCATATATTATATTTGCTACATGCTTGTGTGCTAGGTTTCAGGCTGATCCTAAGAAATCACAGCTTATAATTGTTAAAAGAATATATAGGTATCTTAAGGGAAGTCTGAATCTTGATATTTGGTACGCTAAAGGTGTAGGTTTTGATCTTGTTGGCTATACATACTCTGATTTTGCAGGTTATAAGATTGACCGGAAGAGTACATAAGGAAGCTGTCAGTTTCTTGGTAGAAGACTAATTTCTCAGTATAGCAAGAAGCACCACTCAGTATCAACTTTGACAACCGAAGCGGAATACATTGCAGATGGTAGCTGTTGTGCTCAAATCTTATGGATGAGGAACCAACTCTAGGTCTATGAACTGTTACTGAGCAAAATTCCAATATTTTGTGACAACACTAGTGCCATAGCAATATCAAACAATCCTATTCAGAATTCAAGGACCAAGTACATTGATTCAGGTATCATTTTATTCGAGGGCATGTCATGAATGATACTGTGGAGTTACGTTTTGTACCCACAGAGCAGTAAATTGCAGAAATTTTCACTAAACCCCTTGATGAAGTTACCTTCTCTAGGTTGGTTAGTGAACTTGGGATGTTAAATGTCTAGATTTTATCTGCAATTTGGCATGAATAAGTTCACAAATATTTAATTTTCCATATTAAAAGGATTTGTGAATTTATTTGAATATCTAGAATAAGCATTCTATTTTTTAATTAATTAATTACCCCAAATATATCTTGATATATTTATTTGATAATTAATTAAGTGTAATTAAATTATTTAAATATTTAAATCAATTTTTAATAGGTGGATAATATTTATTTAATTTTATTTATGTTAATTTATAGAATTTATTGCAATTAAAAGATTTATTTTCTACATAATTAAATTTATTAATATATATAAGTAGAATAATTATTTTATTTAAGTTATTTTTCTATTATCAATTAATGGTAATTTAGTTAAATAATTTATTAAAATAATTGTGAAATTTTATCTTGGTAAAATATATTTAGAATTTATTCTAAATTATTTTGAAAATCCTTTATTCGAATTTTTACCGAAATAAAATGTAACACATTTTATTATTCGAGTAAAATTTCATTTTCACAAGTGATAATCAGTCGACACATTTGGTTTTAAAAATGTGTCGACATAAAATTACTTGTGGTTAATAAAACTTGACTTTCAATTCGTGGTTTAAAATGTGTCGAGTTTTATAACTGTAGTGTATTTTTTTCTAGATCTCAAATTGTGTCGACACTAATTGCTTGTGTTATTTTATTTGTTTTTGTGTCGACCCTTTCAGTAAGGCACTTAGAATAATTTACCTTAATCAGATATGTGTCGATGATCATCCATTGTATGCTAATTCTACTTAGTTAAATTATTTTCCTATGCATCATTGGAGTCTCAGTCGACACAAATGTGTCGACATGTGTTACTACTGCAGCTAATTTGTCTAAGTCATTTGTTCTCATTTCTCTCTTCGGGCATATCCGAGTCGACACATTTCTTCCTTATTCCCTGTATAGATGTTAGATATATATATACTTGACTTAGTAGTTCTTTTCTTCCTTATTCACTAGTTTCAATCGACAGTTATATACAATACACACACAACCATTTTTGAACTCGAATTCGTTCAAGTTCGATTACTTACTAAACATTTTTTATCCGTCCGTTTTAAAAACTAAGATTATATTTGTGATCATCATACTCTATTTCATAACATATATTAGAATCACATCTGTTCATCAAGATTTTGCAAAATCCTCATTTCATATCATTCGAACTGCATACACTAGATCTAGGTTATTAAAATTGGTTAAAAATTAAACAAAAATTATTTTTGTGAAGCAAATTACTCAAGGTTTAACATATATTATTTGAATTTTTTTTAGTAATTTGAATATTTAAGCTATTTAAGGGTTAATAATTGATTATTAAAAATTATGTTGCCAATTATTTGTTTTAATTAAATAATAAACATTTCGACTATTTTAATTTATTAAAATTGTCAGGAAAATTTATTATACTTAAAATAAATTATGCATTCGCAATAGATCCCGAGTCCATTCCCGAATCTCATTATCGCTTTTGGATTTGGTTTCTACTCAAACATTGTAACGTACGATAAGCAATAACCGCAAGCCCGAAATTAAATCATGATGCATTGCTTGTGTGTTACTATAGTGCTGTCAACACGTCCACTAACGAGGAACTCAGTTTCACTTTTTCATTACCTAACAAGGGTATCACTGTAACAGAACACGATTTAAGTCACATCTTGGACTTTGAAACAAATAATCTAGTTCTTTGAAACAGATAATCTAGTACCTTCAGTTGATAAGCCCGAACTGTATAACTTTTTCATGACTATCACTCACCATGGGGACTTGGACTTAAAAGAGATTTATAAGCACAATCTTCCCAAAGAGTGGAACATCTCCTTTCATATAATTAGTCATGCCTTTGCCCCTAAAAAGGGAGGTTGGACAAGTATCGCCCGCTTCACTCAGAAGATAGGGTATGTTGTGGCCAACAATTTAAACATAAGGTTTGGCCGATTAATTATGAATGAATTAATCTCTGTTATGAGAACCGAAGAGAAGAGAAACATCAACGATCACAATGTTAAATGTTATTATCTCAGGTTCCAACAATTAATATTTAATGATGTTCTAACTCCAGCTTTGCTAAAAAATCTTCTCCGGAAGCGTAAAGTCTGGGTGTACACTATCGAAAAAGAACATCATTGCGTATGTGGATCAAAAGGTAGATTATAATAATCCTAACATTTCTTGACCAACTGAATATATGTATAGTATTCTGTTAGATACTTCTTTGCCAGGTTTTCCAGAAGGAGGTCTCCCTCAACCTGAAGATCATATGGAGACAGAAGCTGAAAATGAAGAATAAGCTGAAAATGAAGAAGAAGCTCAAACTTAACAAATGGATCAAGAACAACATCAAAATTATGGTGATGAAGGCAGAATATTTGAGGAAGAAGTGATGGAAACTGAACAAGTCCAAGAAGATGAACAACTATATAACCTTGGTTCACCAGTGGTAAGTGATGATGAAGGTAATATCCTAAACTTTGACTTGTCAGACTTTTTGAATCCTGAATATCTCACACTTCTTGATTCATCCGAGCCTCACTTGGCAACACACACAACTCAATCCCCAATGGCTTTAGGATCCAACAAGGAATCTGACCACCAACCAGTTTCAACCACTATCGTAGAACATCAAACACCATTCTCTACTGCTCCGCTCGTTAACAGAAAACTTTTTATTAAGTCTAGGGGAGTCTTTGGACCTTGTCAGGATGTTTTTAAAATAACCTTCGCAGCTTTGCCTCTTTAGAAAAGAAGGAAAATATTTATTGAACCTGAGGCATCTGTAAGCTTAAGCCCAGGTTCTTCAATTCTTTTCGACCTTCAACTGCTGGTGCAATAAAATACTAATATTGATTTATTCCTGCAAGGTTTGGTATTGGAAGATGAATTAGAACCAACTTTAGCTACTTCAGTAGCAGAACCTGCATTGATCTTGTGCAGGTCATGCATTCATGTAATATCTCTTTTTTTATAGAATAGTAAAATAAATTAATAATAATAATAATAAAAAGGGATTAAAATTTGATAAAGATTAGGAATTAAAATTAGATTATAATAATGGGCTTTCGAATATGAGTCATATTTGAATCATAGTAGGTTTTGATGTAGGGTTTTAAAACATTATATGTTGATTAAGATGTCTTCATTCTTTCGTATTATTTGTGAGCCACCAAGGCTAAATAGTTATAAATCTTTCTCGATACAATCTTGAATAATTTTTCTTAATCTTTATTATTAAAATTCGTAGGATTTACCATACACAACTCAACCATCTTGTAAAATTCGTAGTAAATTCATTGTGACTTGGAATTCGTTGATTCTGGACTTTTCGGAAAGATCTAACCATCATCTTATACTTTATGACACATTTTCCCAGTGGTCGGGATCTTAAATTTTATGTCACAATTTCCTAGTGGTCAGGGTCTTATTCTTATCATTATGTCATACTTTCCCAGAGACTGGGATTTTATTCTTATCCTTATGTGACACATTTCCAGTGGCCGGGATCTTATACTTTACGCGACTAAGACTGAGGATTTGTGAAAATTCTTTTCATATTAATCACATGTCAATAAATTAATAAAATATACGATATTGAAATAAATAGGCGTGGACAAGTAATTTGAGTCATTGGATGATAGTTCCTTGCTAGACTTCACAATTCATTCTTTTAATTTTCAGGTTTGGCATAAGTTCAAGTTGAGGTACATTGGATTTCGAAGATCTTAGATTTGGAGTGGATTGGTTGTTGACTTGTCATTGTTTGCTGCACTTTTATAATATTTATCTTTGTAATAGAGTTTTGTATTATTAAATTGTATTGTATCTTAGTTTTTCTCGAAATAATAATCTGAAAAAGGGCGGGCTGTTATAATTGGTATCCATAGCTCTAGGTTCGAAGCCTGTAGACTGCCATTAGGCTTGACCTGTAGGTAACTTGGGTGATTAGTAACTTTTCAAATAGATGTGCGATAGTGTGAGTGATCTTATTGGATTTTTAAGAATTCTTTTTAAGGAGGGTAGTATGTAATATCCTGTGTTTTTTTAGATTAATAATAATAAAAAGGATTAAAATTTGATAGAGATTATGAATTAGAATAATATTAGAATAATGGGCTTTCAAATATTGGTCAAATTTGAATCATAATAGGTTTTGGTGTAGGGTTTTAAAACTCTATATATAAATTGAGATCTCTTCATTCTTTTGTATTATATTCGAGCCATCAAGACTAAATAGTTATAAATCTCTCTTGATACACAAATATTTATTATTTTATTCGTCTTTGACGTTAAAATCTGTAGGATTTTACATACACAACTCAACTATCTTTTAAAATTCGTAGTAAATTCATCATAAGTTAGAATTCATTACGGGATATTACATACTACCCTCCTTAAAAAGAATTTGGTCGCTAAATTCTCAAAAATCCATTACTCCAAAAAGATCACTCGCACGTCTATCCAAAAAGTCACTAATCACCCAACTGTCCACAGGTCAAGGCTAAAGCCAGTCTGCAGGAAAATAACCTGGCTCTGATACCAACTATAACAACCTGCCCTTTTTTGAACTTTTAATTCGAGCAAATCTAAAATACATTCCAATTTATTATTCCAAAACTATGTACAGAGGTAACTATTACAAAAGCAGAGCTAACAATGAAAAATCAACAACCAATCTACTCTCAATCTAAGATTCTCGAACTCAAATGCACTCCAACTTCTTCTTACACCGAACCTGAAAATTGCAAGCAATGAGCTATACAGTCCAGTAAATAACTAATTGATCTAACTAGTTGTGCCAAGTAACAAGTAATACATATAACAAAATATAATTTTCGATATGATAACTATGCACATAACTTTGATACACTTTCATATTTTTATCTTATCAAAGGGTGAGGCAACTAGATGATCACCAACTCACCACCTAAGAGGGTACTTGAATTATCTTATGAAAGGATGAGGCAACTAGCTGATCAAGTTACAAGAGATATGATTACTCAAAAGGCTACGGATAATTCTGCCTTTTAAGAAAGAAAGAATGATTCCCTAGTTTTCTCCATGAAGAAGAAACAAAGAGTTTCTTTTGGCCTGGACACACAATAACCTATCTCTCAAAGTGAGGTAGCAGTCTCTAAAGGGCCAAGCCCACAAGAACCCGTTGATCAAAGTTCAACAGAAGCCACCTTACCAGCAAATGAAGCCAATTTGGATAATGGGTACAGCCCACAAGAACTTTCAGCTCAAAGGATTGAAGAAGATGTTAAGGCCCCATCCACACAAGAACCAATCACCACCAATGTGATTGCAGGCACTCAAACTCTGACTGTAGATCCTATTGTTGCTGATACTGCAGGTCAAACTCTGGCAGAGTCTAGCACACAAGAATCTTTACCTCAAAGTGGTGAAACAGCTATTGAATAGACTCTGGTCCCACAAGAACCAATCACCAACAATGTGATTGAAGACCAAGACAAGGAACATTAGCTAAACTTTAAATCCAGTGCTGCAAATACTGAGAAATCACGCTATGATATTACTCATTTGGCACTCTCTGATGAAATTCTGGTGCAACCGCTGTCTACTAAGCCAATGGACACTCCATCTGCCTCTACAAATTTACAAGGTATAAACTCTGACTTTTATTCAGAATTTACATACTCTGATAACATAAGTTCAGAATTTATATTTCTATCTTTTACTGTTGTAATGACCATAGATAGTCCTGTAAGGGTACCCTTTATTCATGTGACCACATATATCTCTTCTCAGCCACCTCTTATTTTTATAGGACAATGTGATTTGAGCCTTTCTTGTGAGACTGAAGTTAAATGAGTGGAAAACAGAAATGAAATAGAAAAACAGACACTGGTTCTGGCAAAAGGAGAGTGAGATATGAGAAAAAAGTTAGTTACTTCTAGTGAACAAACTTTGACTATTGAAAGTCATGAGATGTGTGATCTGAAAAGTAATGAGATTACTTTAAAAGAAAAGAGTGTCTTAGGTTATTCTGTTCCTTGTGCAGGTGCTCAGAGAATACTAGAAATAGGATCTGCTGATCAACTTGTCCCTAAAGTTACAAACTCTGATGAACCTAGTACTAGTACTATTGCAGATGATCCTGATGTAGATTCTGAGGATTCTCTTTCTCCTATTTTTGCTGATGAGGAGCCCACTGACTTATCCACTTCTTATGTTGATCAATATAGCTCTAAGAGATGTCCCCTTAAAGATCATGATGCTCTTGACAGGTTAAAGATGGATTATTTGGATTATTGTATTGTTGCACAACTGAAGGCTGAGATTAAACCTGCTCTTGATCAAGAAGGTGTTGTCAGCCACATTACCAAGGGATAACCTACAATTGAAGATTTTCTTAATTTTGAAAAGCAAAAACTCTGGGATACCACTTGGAAATTTACTCATGAAAAAGTCAAGTGAACACCTGCTCATGATCTTGTTCAAAGGGAAAACTCTGAACTATCCTTTGATGACCTGAAGACTCTGTTAAAGGCTTCCACTGTGCTTATTAAAGCTCTTCATAGTGACACGATTTCTCTGCATGAGGATGTCATTAAGCAAGGGGCTTCTGTTCATATTGCTGCGCAAATGAACAAATGGGCTATTGACAAGAAATTTCAAACTCTTTCCAAGCAGCAAGATGCTTTGGAGACTAAGGTGGACACAATAAACTCTGTTGTATCTTCCATTCAGTATTCCTTGAATCTCATCATAGATCATCTTTCTATCCCTCATGATGTCAGAAAGAGGGACAAAGTTTCTAAGGACAAATGAAAAAGGGTCTTTCTATCCCTCATGATGTTAGAAAGGGGGAGAAAGTTTCTAAGGACAAATGCAAAAAGGATCTTCCTCTAAAATCTTTTGATACACCTGATTTTGATGGTAGTGGAAAGTCGGATGGTGAAATTGTGAAGACACAAACTCTGACATCCTAAACTCTAACTCCTTCAGGATCTGGAAAAGTACAAGGAAAGCATCAATCTCTTATTGAAACAGATGTTGTAGCACAATTAGATCAAATCAGTAAGGATGCATACTTAGCAAGAAAGTTGCAAGAAGAAGAGAAGCCTGAGAAAGTTGAAGAAAAGATAAAGGAGGATACAGATCTGGTAAACAAAATGTTTGAAGAAGAATATCCTGATGTAGATCCAGTTGTTACTGAACAAGAAGTGAAGAAGATGAATACTTGTACTGACAATGCTAAAGACCAGTCAAAGAAAAAGAAAACTCTGACCAAGAAGAAATCTGTAGCATCTGAACCTGTTAGACCTCAACAAAAATCTAAGCCTGTGACAAGGTCAAATAGAGGTGCAAGTGTAAATATTGTAAAAAGTCAACCGTCTCAGACTATTCAACAGAAAGTTCCATCAAAATCAAAGACTACACTCATCATGCAAGGAACTATATTTCTTCCAAGAGGAACTAGTTTTGAAGATGAGAGAGAGGAACAACAATCTCTGTGTAGAAAGAAAAATCTTGATCTTATGTGGATAAAGACTGAGTCCCTAACATTAAATGCTAGACTTGGTAGTAACAAAGTGGGAATTGGTGATTCTAAAGCCAAAGTCTACAGAGGTGAAGTAAATGCTTTCAGAGATCCTCATTCTTTGAAGAATAAACCTAAAGAAGAATTGAATAGGGATCACTTGGATAAGCTTGTTATTGTTCACTTAGTAAAAGATGTATTCGATGGTGCTGAACCTAAAGAAAAGCTATTAAACTTTCTAGAGGATGAAAGAGTAATGAAACTACCTGAAGAAGATTTAGCTCACAAGTCATCAAAAGAATTGGAATATGTTCTTTATTTGATGAATGGAGAAGATGACACTACTGCAAGGTGGGTGAAAACTCTAGAAGGAGCAATAATAGGAAAAAGGAAAAGTGAGAAGCTAATGATGATAAAATATGAAAAGTATAGACCAAGATATATTCTTGAAGATGATACTGAGAAGGAGATGAACAAAGGAGATGCAAAAGTCAAAATGATGATAGGCATTCCAACACTAATGTTAAATCCTTATGGTCAAAGGACTTGTTGCATAGCCTTGGATAAAAGCATGAAAATAGCAACAATCTATAACTTGAGAGCTACTATTTTTTAGATTGATGATATTAATGATCATATGAAGGAGTTGAAGAATAAATTGATGGAATTTTTGAAGACAGCTGAAAAGAAGTTACTTGATAATTTTCTAGCTGGAGATTTGTCCTACAAGAAAGTATAAGGCAAGGTAGAAAACTCAAACATTGATGCATTTGTCTATGAGGTTTCTTACATCATCATTGAAATTTATGTTTTATTGCTCAAAAAATAAATTGTGGGAGATTGTTAGATATGAAAAAATGATGATGTCAGAGAATGTTAAACAGAGTTTACAAATCTAATCAGAGTCTAAGTGACGTCATCAGAGTTTAGTCACTGACAGAGTTTACATTGGTAAGAGTTTAACAGTTGTTATTATTCGACAAATCAGGACTTGATTGGAGATAAAGTTGGAAGTGTTTCAGTGATTAACAACTGCCTTATTGAAGCTATATATTCTGAAGATAATGATGGAAATTGTATCTCTGTATTAATTATTCATTATCTTTGCATTATTTAGATAGGTAGATGTGTATTATATAAACACATGATTAGGTTTACATTGATGTATCGTTCATAATATATTATTCTCATAACCTAGCCGCTTACATTGATTTTCTTGAGAGATTTTTGTATTAAGTTCATCAAAAGTTAATACAAATAATTCTTCTTTTATATACTTGTGTTCTAATTTTTGATTGCTTGGTTTTATTATATTCAACCCTCTTTCTATAATAGTCTATTTACTGGGTAACATTGTGTCGATAACGAGTGCTTGTATATTTGTCATGGACATCAGCATGACCTTTGTTGAGATGATAAGGTAGAGACTGACAAGCCTATTTGTTGGGTAGATAAGGAGGGGTGATGGGTGTCGCTAATGTGTATTATGATTTGATTGCTTTATAAAAAAGATTTAATCATTATTTTTATATACGGAACTTATATAAAACTACTTATATAACTCTACCAACGTACCTTGCTCAACCTTCCAAGTCTGACATATTTTCCTTTATAACCAATATTGCAAGAAATCAGGATTTTAGAGAAGGATATTAACTCTTTAGTTAAAGAGCTGGATGGCACGATGTTGGGATGGAACTCGTACAAATGCCATAGAAGAGTAGCATAATTTTATAAGACTCTTTATTTTTTAATATCTTTTGTTAGGTTGAAATACTATGTAATAGACATTTAGAACATGATGACTCATAAATCTTGTAATAATAAAACTATTTTTGGTGTATAAACTTTGTAATTATTATTGTGCCTTATGGTATTGTGCCAACTCAAGTCCTGAGGTCGGGTTAGGGGCGTTACAAAATGTGAAACACTTGTACCTTATATTAATTGTTGTTTGATCTAGACAAGCCTACCTACTTTAAATGTCACTACTTGTACTATTGATGTAACAATATTAGTACTTCTTGTATATGATTGTGATATATATCGTGTAACTTGTAGTTACAAGTCTTTTATGCTATGATTCTGTGGTCGTAAGAATAATATTCTGGTAGAATATTCAATTGTGATGAATCATGCATCATGAAGTATAAGGCTTCAAAAAATATGGAATTCAAGTTGGAAATTCTTCTAAAGCAAAAATTCAATAGAGAAGTCTGAAATTGAACTGGTCGAGAAGTCTCAGCAATATGTATAGCGAAGCCTACATGAATCATTTGAGAAGTCAATAAGTTACATCTAATCGAGAAGTGAAGTGAGTAGAGAAGTCTTAATGTCGAGAAGTAAACTATTCAATTGTTAAAAAAGACCAGAAAAATCATATCGAGAAGTTAGATGTTGAAGTGATCGAAAAGTCAAAGGAATTAGTCTGATCGAGAAGTCTTCAAATGAGACTAATCGAGAAGTCTCAAATCAAGACTGATTGAGAAGTGTCAAAGGTAACTAATCGAGAAGTCTCAGAAGTGATTGATCGAGAAGTCTACATCATGACTTCTAAACTTCTCGAGGAGTTAGAAATCAAGAGTATTCGACTATTTCAAACAGGCTAGTTTCAATGAAATGTGCAGAAGCAGCATGCGAGTAAAATAAGCATTGTCATGATCAGGGTCAGTCAAACATGTGAATGATAATGACAAGTTTATAAGGAAACTTGAAGAAAGAACAAGACAGAAGATAAAAAGCAGAAGCTACAGACTCTCGAATCAAAGTACTTAACTAAAAATGGATTGTGTACAATGTAAATATATTTTGTTTGTTTCTAGTTATAGAAATCTAGGTCTGTGGACCATGTGCAAATGAGACATGTTGTCTATTTAGCAAAGGCACAGCTTCATAGTTTAGTGCGTTGAATTGTAGTAACTGATTCATTCTTTATTTTCTCTCACGAACAAGAAGCTGAAATTCAGTCTTTAATATCAGACTTGTAGCAATTTATTTCTAATAATGTTTAGATTGAAAGTTAATTTTTGTGTGTTTTCTAAGTTATCATTTTCGCATTTTTATTAGATACACATTCATAATTATGCTATCAAGTTAGAAACAAAGCAAAAACAATAAACTTAAACATTCACCCTTCTCTGCATAAATTTCTCATAACTCATACTTAATAGTTGCAAAATCACCCTAAAAATGAAATTTATAATTTCTAGAAATTTTTGTTGTTTTTACACATAAAGATGTTTGATAATAATGAATTAAGGATTCACGGATTTATTTTTATATGTATATATCTAATTTTTTTCATATAGATATAAATTTCGTATTGCATGTTTTCAACTATATTTTGAATTCTAAGAGTATAATTGATATGAGTATATGCTATGTAACTAAAAAAAATTATCAAATGTCATATGTCTCACTCTGATTGATTGTAAAAATAATAAATGAAATACACCTTCTTGCATTCACAATCACATCAATTAAAATTGAGAAATGTTAGGTACCCCAATTTTTTTTCCAAAATTTCCCCCGAACAATGAATTGTCATGTATGTAACTGACAATTTTTCTAATAATAATATGAGACCCCACGTGGCCGGCTGCATATATATGCGCTCACGAATCAAAACTTATCACGTGTCATGTCACATCATTTGAGAAAAATTTTGAACAAATTTTTAGGGTACCTAACACTACTCATTAAAATTACTCATTTTACCATATCATCATTGTCACATCATTTTTGGGAAATGTTTTTAGAAAGATTTTTTTGATTCTTTTGATTCTTTAGCCTTACTTGATTAATATATATTATGAAGTCACAAATGAAGTATGCATAAGTGTCCGTTTGGTATTGCTGTTGCAAACAGCAACAACTTTTTGTTGAAAAACGGGTAGAAAAGTGTTTGGTAACTTCCCAAAACTGCTGTCTGAAAAAACGTTTTTGGTCTGAAAATTGATATTAGAAAAAGCATGTTCCCCTATTCTTTTGAAAAAAATTACTTTTCATCTTTTGCATAAAATAATTACAAGTTTCATTATCAGACCTTTCCTAAAACATTATTATTTTTATATTATATCTCAAAATATGCATAAAAAAAAAGTCAAATAGTCATCAAAATTTTCTAATAACACTTTTTTTCACAGCACAGCAGTTTTGAATAACAATCCCAAATGAAGCCTAAAACTGTTACAATATGATGTTTTGAACTTGGAAAATACGTGTGATAACATTATACAATTTAATTTATGCCTTAAACATATTTATTCCAAACTCATTTGTATGACAATAAATTATATTTTATAATTTTAAAAGAACATTTAACGACCTAATTCCTATTCACCAATATATTAAATATATTATATAAGTAACATATATTTAGATAAAAAAAATATTATCAAGAACTTTAATTATTCTATTTTCAGACACAATTTATAATTTGATAAAATTGTAAATGTATAATTTTTAATTATTAGTAATTAATTTGATTTTTTAAAATCGACACTAAATTTATGGGACAGATGAATAATATTTTAATGCTGATATTATAGTACTGAAAAGCTAGATATCAATTAACATTATTTGTTATCCGCACTAAACTAGGATAGAGATTTTGGCATTGTCACAACCATATACAGTAGAGTTTCTTCCGTCAAAGATTGTTTTCATTAATGTTATCATCTACTGTAAGTTGTACACTCGTACACTACAGCATATACAATGATTATACTTTATCTTATGAAAGATATAACAAGTTAAATTCTCAGAATTTGAAACTCTAAGCAGAGTCGGCAGTCTACTAATCTACATCTACATGATACCAATTGTACCCAATGTCCAACTATATAAATGTTGCCTACAAGGCTACAACCGATAATTTTCCAAAGAAAATCTTACAGACGATTTTGTAATATAATGTTGTAAATTAAAATTGAATTTAACCTTTTAAAACTAGGAAACAAGGGCTAGAATTTACGGTCAGACCAAACCACCAATGAGTACCAACAAATTCAATAATGCATCAAACAGATTTTTTGTAATATATATTGAAGCCGAAAGAACAATTCGGGGCAGAGTATCTCAGTCATTTTGGCTACGATGCGTACCCAATCATGGTGCCTGGGAATTATGCAGTATTGGTACTGCACCATATTGTTATCAAAGCAAAACTCAAATCAATAACGTGCAAGTCGAGCCAAAATGCTAGGTATTAAATCAGCTCCACTCTCTCATCTCACACTAACAGCTTCATAGACAAAGTTCTAGATTTCCATGGGTCATAAAAACCTGAGGAAAAGATATTGATACTGTGTTGCCTACAACCTGGGATTTCCCCATGAAAATCTCAGTGATATTTACAAACTGTCAAACTAATGCAGGTTCCAGGAGCTTTGACTCCAGATTTTCCCTTACAGCGTCTATAAATTCTTCAGTGTTCAAGTAAAATTCCCTGGAAACCCTGTACACGGAGAAAGCAGTTTGAAAATATAGTAATTTAATTTAACATCTAGTTAAATATCAAAGTAGTCATTGACGCCATCCACTAATATCAATTGTTTGATTATAGTTAATAAGGGTCTTCCTTGGATCATTATACCAGGAATGACACCGTCCTTGGTTCAAAATGTTGATTGTACAGACTATGTTACAGCATGAACATGTACATTATGTGGCAAACTTGACTTTAACATTAAGTGAATTCTAATGTAGTAAATAAATGACATAAAATGAACAATGAGCTCCTAATAAAAAATAAAAGATTTTTATACATACCGCAAAAAATTCAAAAGTAAATTTTTAATTTTAGCTACAAAACTCAATCTTTCTTTAAATTTGTTAAGAAATTCAATCTCCATTTTTTCCCATCGAAATGACTTTCAATATTAAAAGAATAAATATATTATTAAAACAAAAATATTTATTATAAAAAGATTTGCTTGTCCATAAGAATACATTTTTCCAATTTCTAAAAACAATTTTTATTGCTAACTGACAACAATTTCTTATTAAGCAATGACCACAAAAAATAATAACTTCATCTTTATATGTTCTTTTAAATAAATTTTAAGTTATTTTCATTCTTTCTTCTTCCTCCCGGTACTCCATCTCTAACATCACCAATTCAACCTCCATTTTCATTCTCTTTTAACATCACCAGTTCTAACTCTTACCATCTCTAACATCACCATCTCAGCCTCCGAACACTAATTTTGGAATCACCCATATTAAAATTTTAACCAAACTCAATCTCATTTCCTTCTTCCCAATCAAAATCTTGAACCACCTACATTCCTTTTTAAAATGGTGGTCAAAAACTGAACCCCGCCAACTCTCCTCCATTTTCGACCTAAATCCGCAATTTTGGTCAAAACCCATATTCCTAGTTATAAATTTTGGCTTTTTGTTTATGAGTTCGACAGAAAAAGCTTGGGAGTTGTTAGCATACCTCAGAAGAAAACATTAGATCTCTAGGACACGCTAGTAATGAAAGAGAGAGGTTAGTGATGATGTAGAATATGAAATGTGAATGATGATAATAGAGAATCTGGAAATAATGTGTGTGTGTGTGTGACACTCAACAAAAGTTCAATGGCAGCACAACAGTGAGAATCTGGTGAGTTTAAACTCAAACTCTAAATCAATAATAATATAACTAAACCTATTGTATAAATATTCTAATAAATGGGCTTCCAAAGACTATTATATTGCTCCTAAATAATTTCTTTGGGCTTTTTGACCCGTTGTCCTCCATCATGTGCCTACGTTTGAATGAAATGTCAAATGATTTTAATATTGTAATTGATGATTAACTATAGCCCTTAGAGTTAGAGCTGTTAATGTACATACATTAAACTAATGAATTTCTTGTCTGCCACTTGTGATATTGTCATTCCCTAATTTTTTCTTTAAAAAGAAAAGAAAAAAAGATGTCCATGTTAAAGTCAAAAAAAGTTTCTGTGCACTCAAAATAATCACTGATTACTATAGTGATAAAAATAAGAGCCCACTCAGTATAATCAAACATGTGATACTAGAGATTCCCAGTGACCACTTTGATATTTGCGGGTAGGTCTAACGGGTTTATATTACGGATGCATCATTGGTCAAAAGTACAACAAGAAAAATAAAGGAAAACAAAAACTCGTGGTGTATTTTCAAGAATCTGATTGCATATTTATTTCTTGAATAAATTTAGGGATTTGATATTTAAGTAAATCTTTCTGTTAAACAAGTCAAAGTTGACTGTATGGCTATGTTGATCTGGTTTTTTTAGTCATGTTTTATTTAGGTAGTTATCATAATTGTGGTTAATTATTCATTCTTATCCTATTTAAGGATAGACGATGGAAATAAAAGTATTATGATTGATTCAAATAAAAAGTAAAGTGTGTAAGAACAGTTGAAGAGTTCTCTTGAACAAAAACTTTAACTGCAAAATAGGTTTTTCTGAGAATAAGAATAGAGGAACCAATACTTATGGCCATAGACCCGTGACGAGATCCATATCCAGGGACCATAACAACTTTGTATCAGAGCCTCATGACATGGGAGATACTGAACTAAGTGATGTCTCTTGTGAAAGAGTTGGACAAGAAGGTCAGCCAAGAGATTCGAGAGTTATGGGAAGGGATTCAAGCAATTCAGCGTACATTGGCATTTCAGCAATGACCAAATGAAAAATCTGTGGGAGAAACTTCAGCAAGTGTGGATTCTCATGATGCAGAAACACGATCGGAAACAACGGACGAGAATCACAAACATGCTATTGTTCCAAGGTGCACCAAATTGGAATTTCCATCCTATAATGACACATAAGACCTAGGTTGGTTGTATCGATGTAAACAATTTTTTATGAACAAAAAAACAGGAGATAAAGACAAGGTTGAGAAAATCACCAACAACTCAGTGTGCAACGCCGTACTTCTTCATGGAATATTAGCAAGACTGTCTTTTCAAGCTCATGAGCAACACGTCGTCGAGAAGCTAAGACCATACGTTAACATCCATATTCTGGTACTTATAAGGCATCAAGCATGGGAGTGTGATAAGTCCTATTATTAAGAAGCTTACTGATGTCTTCTTACTATTTAGCCAACAAATTTAAAGGTTAATCTAAAATCTCTGTACACTTTCTTGTAATTTATATATATATATATATATATATATCATATATGAATGGAATTTATAGTAATCCATTTGTTATTATTGATCTACATCTAATGTAAATTAGGGCTTTTTTAGTTTTATACCCAAAACAAAAGAACTCTCATTATATCCATTTATTAATTATTATGTTTTATTTTAGGAAAATTAAAGATATTATCAAGTATGGATAGATTTTTGATTAAAAGAAAGCCCATAGATGATGTGGGAGAAAGCGAGCATGGTCAATCTAATTCAAGTTCTCATCAAGGTGTTCAAATTAATTTAGACAATCTACCAATTGATCCGGGAAAAAGAAAAAGTATCTATAGTTTTGATTTTAATAATAGAGAAAAAGTAAGAAGATTTTATCTACAAAAAGGTCATTGTCAACCAAAAATAGATTTTTTCCTTGGCGACAATTTAAAAATACAAACGTTGTTTTATTTCGTGTTGGTTTGAAGAATATCGTAGTTGGCTTAAACATAGTATTTCGAAAGATTTGGCATATTATTTGTATTGTTATTTTTTCAAGCCTATGCATGGAGCTCAAAGTGGTGGGGAATACATTTTTTCTGAAGGTTTATGTTAGAAAACAAATACTGATGCTGTTAGAGAATAAATATCAGAGTTTACATTCCTGACGTCATCAGAGAATAAACACAGACATAGGTTAACATCATTGTAACTTTTAAGTCTTATCTTTCATAACCTAGTAGCTCTTGAGAACAAAGAATTTCTTGAGAGAGTTTTGTATTCCATTCATTATCTTTAATACAAAACAGTGTTTCTTTTACATACTTGTGTTCTTGATCGATTATTAGGTACTTTTACATTCAACCCCACTTCTGTAATAGATTATCTTTCTGGGCAAACAGTTTAACTGATAATTATTGTTTGTATTGATCAATGTGTTAATTGCTGAAAACTGAGTGTGTTCATATTTTGGAAGTCAGAGCTAAACCAATTATTTAGCTGGGATCCCAATGGAAGAACAGAAGAATTTATCAAGAAGAAAGTTAAACCAGTTATTTAGCTGGTCGAGATCCCACCGGAAGAATGGAAAAACCTGTCTATGCTTGAATGTTCAGTTTGATTTGTGTGAATGATTATTTTGTCATAAATTGTTGATTGTTAATGATACTTTGGAAATATTGATGATCTCCATTTAAAAAGTGAACGGAATAAGCTTTGAATTTAATGTACAAATTTCGGACTGAGTTGTGTAGCTCTCCCTTTTATTTCCTAAATATTACAGCAAAGAACTTTTGAGAACTGTTGAGACATGTTAAGAATATAATGAACTCGAGAATAACGGCTTCGGGTGAAGATTTATAGAACTTGGTAAAGTTGATATTATGATTTACGAAATGGGTTGAGGTTTGTATCAAGATTTTTGTATAGAACCGAAAGAAATTGTAGATATATTATTAAATTAAGTTCAATTATTGTGAGCATGTATGATGATGAAAGGTTTGGATTTGACGGACCCCGGGCCAGGCCCGATTGGGATTTTCTAGGTCTGGGGGCGTCAGAACAAAGGTATCAACTCCACTCACCAGAGTGGGGGATCCATCTATAAGTCTATAATAATGACTTTCAATACCATATTTTGACTTTCACGCAAATCTTCAGTCAATATACCCCAGCAAAGTCGTGAAAACATGAAACTAAAAGAACAGTCGATATATCTACTGTAATAGCATAATAAGAAGAGCTCCTTAACTGGAGATTGCTTCCTAATAGTTCTAATATCACAATCCGTTAATAAGTTACCTTCCTAAACTATGTCATTTAGATTTATATTCTTTTGGTATTCTCTTGATGGACAAAAAAAAATCATATATGGAAAGTTGCCTACTCGATAAAATTTGACATCCAGTAAGTTGACAGTTTGTTCCAACACATAAAATAATATTCTCTCAGATATATTTGTGAAAACCCAATCGAAGTTCTCAACTGTTTGTAGAACATAAAGCAGATATATTTTCCGATTATTTATCCTTTCGGGCAGAAGAGATCTTTCGTATATAAGTTCCGTGGTCATGGAAAGAAGAAAAAATAATTCAAAAGAAAATCAAATGATAATTAATTTATAGTAAGGTGATTATCCATAGATAATATTTTACAATGATTCATAGAGAGTTACTGAACAGAAGTGTACTTACTTGGGTCCATGGACCAGAATTGCTAGATCCTTGGTCATCTTCCCCGACTCCACTGTCTCTATGCATGCAGCCTCTAGTTTGTGAATAAAATCCAATAACTTCTCGTTTTTATCAAGTTTACCTCTGATTAAGAGT
The DNA here is from genome assembly GCA_028671895.1 of Oenanthe sinensis. Taxonomy (NCBI): domain Eukaryota; kingdom Viridiplantae; phylum Streptophyta; class Magnoliopsida; order Apiales; family Apiaceae; genus Oenanthe; species Oenanthe sinensis. Next base: position 25,071,256 of record CM053799.1, on the reverse strand, counting down.
TAAATTATAAATTTTGTCAATACAAGCACAATGTCATTGCTCATAACAAATTTACTGCACAAACGAGGTATAAAAATGACATAGTGTAATGAGATCTTGGCACATCATAAAATATGCGCAAAGACCTATAAAGAAACCTAGCTATGTATTCAGCATGAAGGTAGTATGTAATGGGTTTACAAGGATATTGCAGAATATTATAAGATGTTCCACCACATAAATTGTTTTACAGTACTAACCGATGTGCAAGTCCACGAGTCCAGGCGAATATGGAAGCGATGCTGTTTGTACTTGTTTCTTGTCCCTTCTGATGTTGTCGAAAATGACGGGTAACAGTCCCATGAGCAGCCTCAGCTTCTAGAGTCTTTCCATCCGAAGATAACTGCACACAATTTGCCAAGTTAATTATGAACCAAAAGGATTTTCTTTAATGGCTTTTGCCAGCAACAATGGTCAATGGTTACTATGCACCAAGAAACAAGAATTTATAAGTTGTAACATTACAAAACCATGACTGCTGGCATTGACAGGTTTGTCTCGTTTGAAAATAGAAGACATTTACACAAGTACATATATAAGTTAAGAGCACTAACCAAAACAGAAGTCATGAGGCCTAAAGAACCAAAACCTAGCGCACACACAAAAAAGTCTTAGGTTAGAACATTTTGGCAATATTTTAATTTACAACAGAATGAAATTGAACCCTGTAGAAAGTTCAGTTAGAATACGCTAGTAATTATGCAGGCACATTTTTTTATGATAAATACACAGCAAATCGAGATGGAGGAACAAGGTATGCCAACAAGGAAAAAAGTTGAGTTACATTTACATCAGGAAGTCAAATTAACACTTAATAAGCATTACAAATATTTACAATTAATTTGAAGAACACCCAGCAAGCCTGCAGGTAAGCCCTCAGCTGCCCGCCCAGACAAGTTTTACCTGAACCAAATATATATTTTGCCAGATTGGTGTAGGAACACATTAAAACCTTAATAAGTTAATTTTGTGATAGTATTACCCAAATATGTTAATATTGCATAATAGCTTGTGGCAACAGTTTAAACAAGGAGTCATGCATGCTAAATCAAAATACAGCCCTTGATTCAAAAGACAACGTACTAGTTGAACATATTTCCACTCAGAGCTGTATAAAAACTTTACACATGAGATCATAAAATTTTGATATAATAAATCACCTTGAGCAAGTAAATCACTCTGCACATCTCCATCATAATTTTTGCAAGCCCAAACATATCCACCCTGACTTTTTAGCGCATAGGCGACCATGTCATCAATCAAGCGATGCTCATACCTTAATGTCAGTCATAAACATTAAATAGACTATACCAAAATCCAGAGATAACAGGTAAATATATAATCAATTTTCATTTTCACAAATGGAAAATGCAAAAGACTAACCATATTGAATTTTCTTCAAACTTCTCCTTCCAGTTCTTTTCATAAACCTCCTCGAATATGTCTTTAAATCTATAATAGTTAATGGAACTTAGTGAATTGGTCTGCTATCTACAAGCTCTTCAACTGAGAGTGGAGTGTTTAAAAAGTGAACTAAGCCAAAGTTTACCTTCCATCATACTTCTTCAGAATTGTATTTTTAGTGCTCAAGTAAAGAGGCCACTTTTTGGTAAATGCCAGTGCCATAGAGGATTCAGCGAAACCACGAATTGACTAATCAAATTTCACAGAACTTATCAGCACCACAAGATTTGTTGTAACATATTGCCTACTGTAATTAAGAAAACCAACCTCATCAACATTATACATAGCAAGTGCAATGCCAGGACCTTTAAAATCATAAACGTCAAGTTCCATTGGAGTGTCTCCGTTGTCTGGAACTGAAAAGAGCAAACACAGAACCTTGTAAGCACATGCACTTATTCTATTCAAAATTAACAAACTTTTAGGTATCTAGCAAGCAAAGGATTGCAGTAAACTCACCAAAGACCATTTTGAGTTTCCCCGGACCATTGATAATCGCATCAGTGGCACGATATTGGTCACCAAAGGCATGGCGACCAATGCAAATGGGCTTCTTCCAACCTTGAATATCAGATAACAATTTATTGAGCATAATTGGTTATCATCTAATGTTTCACGTTCACACAGACAAAAAAAGTAATAGTACCAGGAACAATTCGAGGTATGTTCTTGCATAGGATTGGCTCGCGGAAAACAGTACCTGCAAGACGATATTAGTGGAAATCTCATAAGGAAAGTTGTTGGAAAAACAATTAAGGTGTAATATTAACTAAAGGTTTTTTTTGAAAGATTAATACATGGAATTGACTAATTGTTCATCTCTGCAAAAAACACAATAATTCCAAGGTCAGGTGACATGTGCAAAAGTCCAATCATTTCCTTGATGAAACAAAGGAATGATTAATGATGGTTGTAAATTTGTAATTTATAACTGCATATAATTGATTTTTTATTCAAAATGAAAATCCTTATTTGTTACATATGAATAATAGTAGAGGTGATACTCCTTTCACGGCTACAAAATAACCAAAAAATTGTCACTGCCTTGTAAAAACTCATTTTGTATACTTGTCAAAACATGATTTAATTTGAAGTCATCCGAGCTACTTGTCATGTTAGGCACCGATGGCCAGTGTATTCACCCTGGAAGGTATTTCTACAATGTAATGTATACCCGACAAAAAATAGATTACTCTATGGAACTGGGTCATGTTTCTGCTGGAAACGTTTCTCTTCAGTCTTCATAGGATTCATCATGGTACATAAGGTTGTGAATTTAATTAGTAGCAAGTTATAATAGTTGGACCATTAGTGGACCTTAATCTCAGTACCCTAACAGAAATGGACCATACATATTGGAATTAACTAGACATTTGCATGAGTGACATGACCATAGCAAGAAATAAATATAAAAAAACACAATCACTGCATTTGCTTTATAACCAGACCATTTAAGATATTTCTGATGGTCCCATTGGGACTCCTCCACATAGACTTCAGTGCAAACTCCTTCACTCTAGTCTCATCTAAAACATCAAGAACAAAGAACCAAGTTAGTCGTGGTAAATTATTCTATAAAAAAGGTAGAATGACCAACTCAATCCTTAAACGGAAAATATTTAATCTCTCATAGAACTCACGATATCTTAGCAGAAAAAATAAAGAATAAAGACACAGACACCAAAATAAAAATAAAGCATTGACAAAGTAAAGCTTCCAATAGCTTGAACCGAATTCCATAACATCAATCATTGACCTATTATCTTTCAAGTAATACAAATCCTAGCTCTAATTAGTCAGGGATCAAGGCTGAAAGGAAATTCAACACACTTCAACCAGTCAACCTATTAGTCTAAAACTGGTCCAACATAAAATTTAAAATTTAATTTTAAACAACATATTCCTTTAGAAAAAAATAATCAATTATCTTTTCTAGGGCTTGTACTAATGCACATGCTTGTTAAATATCCAACAACTATACAAGTATGGTTTTGTTAATTTATCTGATATGTAATTTTCTTTATATAACTCTATATGTAGTCATTTATACAATATCATATTTTTAAAAGATAATATAAAAGCATGACTTGGAAAATCCATAATACACTATACAGAGAAAAGTAATCTATTTTGCTGTCATTAAGACATCAAATATGGTAATATGATTATATGAATAGGAAACTCGAGATAAATCTCAGGCTCTTTCCTTGACATTTGTATAAATTTGCATCATTTCATTAGTTTTATTCAACTGAATAAGAACCAATATAAGATTCAATGATATACATTAATTTAATATTGATATGAGGCTGAAAATCAAGAACCAAAACATGGCAATGTTCTAAAGTTCTGGGGTGCAGAGAACCAGCTTATTTTCCTTGCGTAACCAAAACATTTTTATCTATATAAAATGTAATAAAAGAGAACCTGAAAGCAAAGAAAAGGGATGGATGAGAACAACATATCCCAAAGAAATTCTGGTTCAAATTTAAGCACAAGGGTTGAAGTTATCAAAGAAGAAGAGGCAGAAGAAAATTAGGGGAAACATATACATGAATTATGGGGGTGATTGAATATGAGAAAAAATAAAAAATAATCAAATGAACTAATAATGATAAATAATTTGTAATACAAGTCTCTTTGGCCCCAGTATTTTGTCTGTTTGTTCAAAATCTAACGTTCTTATTCGATCTTGAGTCATAGTTAGTGATCAATTGACTAGATCAATTTTTGGTCAATTAATTCCTATGTTCTAAAACCAAAACTAGTAATTGGTCCGTTGGACTGGTCTAGTCTTATCTTTCATAACATAACACAGGAAATGAAAAGAACTTAAGAACCGGTCCAGGGCAAAAAATGGTCCTTTTCCAATACAAAGTTTCGGCTAATGTCTCTTTCTTTTTGGGCACCAATATTTGTATGATTGACATGTGAGATGCATTTGAATGTCAGAAACTACTCGGTTTAAAAATACATGTCCTTTTGACTTTTTACACGTATTTTAAGGTGCATAAAAAAGATAACTCTACAACTTACTTTTAAAATTTTCTTTTTTTATATAAAAAATTAATATTTAAATATTTATTTTGGAAAAGAAAATTTTAAAAATAAATTGTAGACCTATCTTTTTATGCAACTTAAAATACGTTTAAAGTCAAAAGGACATGTATTTTCAAGCGGAGAGATTTTTTTTTGTTGTTATCAAACAATAGCTATTATCATACTTTCCTAAACTAGACGAACAACATAGTTATGAGACACATTAGATAGACATGCTAACATACTAATTAACAGCAACATCAGTGTCAATGGAAATATGTTGCAGCCATTGTGGCAGATATATCATGCTAATCAGAAGAACAGTAAAGTATGAAACAAAACTAACTGACCTGGGGTAATAGTAGCACACTTCACAGCAACATTATACCTGCATAACATTTAATGTTGATGTGGCCCAAACATAAGCAGAACGAAGTTTGAAGGTACATTGGAAAATACGTAGGAATGTTCCCACTGAGAATCTAAAGTGGACTTCAAATAAACAGGGAAGTATTAGTTACTTAGTTCCCCCTACCACTTACCTTTTATATTGTATACGTTATAAATAATGTCAAAGTAGAAGTTTCTTCTCAAAGAATATTAAGAAGGTCAGGGAACACAGCTTTAGGTACTTGGAAATATTTCACAAAATCTTCTTCCGAGAAGATAAAGGTCAGGGAAGACAGCTTTATATTGTTTAAATGATCAGAAAGTAATATACAGCTTTGCATTAAATAGAGCAAATCAACCTACAGGAACTTGAAGTCTATAATAAGCAACTAAATAAGCTTAAAGCGTGTACGATGTCAATAACTTCAATCAATACATGACACACCCTATAGACTTGTAGGAAGCAAGTGACAAATTAATTACACTATAGCTAATTAAAGACCATAATTCACAGATTACAAAATCATATTATCACATATGATACAAGTAAAATCTAATTTAGTAAATTAGTGCTAAAAATATATAAACGAAGAAGCGGAATTACTTCAGAGTAGCTTCCGCGCTTTCGACAGTAACTCTATCATCAGTGGAGTCACGATTCAACATCCCTAAATCAAAGTACTTGATGTCTAAATCCACATAAGGAAAAATAATCTGCATCAAACCAATCACTCAATCATAAATAAATAAATAAATTAAAAATAAAAGTTACAAAACAATTCCAAATACTGACATAAACTTCAAAATTCAACCTTCTCCTTGATCATCGTCCATATGATCCTCGTCATTTCATCGCCTTCACAAAAAAGAGAGCAAAAACATATAAAATAAAAACACAATACATAAAGAAAATAGTTCCTGAAATTTTATGTGAGATACAAGTGTTTTTTAATATATAATAGTACAAAACAGTCTCGATAAATGAATATTCAATAAACAAATAAACTCGTCAACTCAGATGAATAATTCTTTCCCGTCCCAGCATAATAGAAACAGTTTAACCTCTATAAATGAATAATCTCGATTAATGAATATAATTTCCTCGTCCTACGTAATCTTCGTAAATGTATATAATCCATAATAATTATAATAACATCCTCGTGTATTAACGGTAAAGAGGATGAAATTGTTACCATCCATCTCGACAATAGGATTAACAACTTTAACTTTATTGATAGCAGTGGCGGTGGTGGAGGAAGCGAAACAGCGAAGAGAAGATAGTGAGAGACAGCGATTATTGAATGAAACAAGTCCTCCATGTTTTGGTGCAGTAAGGTACTGGTGGTAGTGGCGGTGGTGATTGTTTAGAGAGGAGGTAGATACATAAGAATTAGAGGCGATGTCCATGACGCGGTGGCGGCTAAGTCTTTGCAGCATTTAACAAACTCAAAGGAATATATACTTACAGGTCTGTCGTTAGTACTATGTAGTATGTATGTATACTATGACATGATGATAAACCCCCTTGTTTGAAATTTTATTAAGCCACCCTTGGTTATTGGATCGGGTTTTCTCCCCGGTGCAGTGTATCCGATCAAGTTTATTAAAATTGAATGGTGTATTATCCCATTTTTTATGGCTAATTGTATGTGTTTTTTATTTTAATCGTATAAAAATGATTTATTTATTATTTATTTATTAAGTATTTATGTATTATATATTTTATTATGTGTCTTTAATAAGTTTATTGATTATTATGTGTAAAATTACATTATTTTAAAAGCATATTAGATTCGGATATCCAATTTTTACAAAAGTTATTATCTGAATTCAAATTTTATAGAAAAAATAAGAATTGGAAATTTGGTCTAAAATAATTGGATCAGATATCCAAATTTTGCAGATTTTTAAAATCGTATATTGTTGGATTTAGACTGTATAAGTCTAGTAAGCCTACTTTATATATATAACAAAATCTAGAAAATATTGTATATTAGTCAAAAAATTTCTATAATTTCTTTTGTAAATAGTATGATCATCAAATAACTCTTCTAAAAAAATTTAAGGCAAATATCAAGAAGTCTAACATTTCAATATATAAGAAAGTGTTCAAATGAACACATCGAGAAATAGTCGTGCTGAGAAAACTTAACGTTATACCGACAAGTCTTATATATGTATCAAGAAGCAGATGTGTCGAATAATAGTTATCTCGAGAAGTGTTTAATATTATATGGAGAAGCATCATGCAATAAACTAAAGTTATCGGCATGTCACTAATCTATCTCGATAAGTCTCAATTATACAAGTCTAAACAATGTGTTGATAAGTCTAGAAATTTAAGATATCGAGAAGTATTTAAAGTAAGGATTTTACTTCACGATTGACATTATGAAGTTACAATTTGTTTTCATGTTCAGACAATTTAAGAATGAAACTACAATTTATTTCCATGTTTAAACGAGTCAAAAATAAAGTTATAAGTTGTTTTCAATTCAAATGAGTTAAGAAAGAAACTACAAGTTGTTTTCATGTTCAAATGATTCAAGAATAAAGCTATAAGTTTTTTCCATGTTCAAACAACTCAAGAATGAAGCTACAAGTTGTTCATATGTTCAAACGAGTCAAAAATGAAGCTAGAAGCTATTTTCAACTTCAAACGAGTCAAGAATGAAGCTACAAGTTATTTCTATGTTCAAACGAGTAAAAGATGAATCTAGAAATTGTTTCCATGTTCAAATAATTCCAGAAATAAGCTACAAGTGGTTTACATGTTTAAACGAGTCAAGAATGAAGTTACAACTTTTTTCTATGTTCAAACGAGCCAACAATGAAGCTACAAGTTGTTTCCATGTTCAAACGAGTCAAGAATGAAGTTACAAGTTTTTTACATGTTCAAATGATTCAACAATGAAGCTATAAGTTGTTTCCATGTTCAAATGAGTCAAGTGATTTAAGAATGAAGTTACAAGTTATTTCCATGTTCAAACGAGTCAATAATAAAGCTATAAGTTGTTTCAATGTTCAAATGAGTCAAGTGATTTAAGAATGAAGTTATAAGTTGGTTCTATGTTCAAATGAATCAAGAATGAATTTATAAGTTGTTTCCATGTTCAAACGACTCATGAAAGAAGCTACAAATTGTTTCCATGTTCAAATAATTACAGAAGTAAGCTACAAGTTGTTTACATGTTTAAACGAGTCAATAATGAAGTTAGAAGTTGTTTCCATATTCAAACGAACCAACAATGAAGCTACAAGTTATTTCCATGTTGAAACGAGTCAATAATGAAGCTAAAAGTTGTTTCTATGTTCAAACGAGTCAAGAATGAAGTTACAAGTTATTTTCATATTCAAACGAGTTAAGAAAGAAGTTACAAGTTGTTTCTATATTCAAATGATTCAAGAAAGAAGTTACAAGTTATTTCCATATTTAAACGAGTCAAGAATGAAGTTACAAGTTGTTTTCAAGATCAAACGAGTCAAGAATGAAGATAGAAGTTGTTTTCATATTCAAACGATTAATAATGAAGATACAAGTTGTTTACATGTTAAAACGAGTCAAGAATGAAACTACAAGTTGTTTCCAGGTTTAGTGAAGAATGAAACTATAAGTTGTTTATATGTTCAAACGGCTTAAAAAATGAAGCTAAAACTTATTTTCAAGTTACATTGAAAAATGTAATCAACAAATTCGAGATCCCTAATACGAGTATTCTTTTAGCTTTTAATAAAACATAATTTATTCCCGACATCCACCAAAAGTACTCAAACACTATTACTCCACAAGAACTCAAACACTACTACTCCAAATTCAATATATTAGAGCATCTCCAATAGGGGTTACCAAGTAGTTTGCCAAACTTATATGTTATCGCAACCTTTGTTGCCTACCTGTTAGAGTTGGGAGATTGCCAATAGGTTGTCTACCAAGGTTGCCAAAATTTGACAATTTTCCAAACTAATAAAAAGTCATATAAACCATCTAAAAGTGTATATTTCTCTACCCATTTCTATATTGAACTAAATATAAAAATTAATATAGAGGGAACACATGGGCAACCTTTGAAGTTACTAACTATTGGAGTAAAATTTTAACAAATGTTACCAAAAGTGATATGGATGTGAGAGAAAATTTAAAAATAATATATTTTAATGATTTGTCATAATTTGGTAACTCTCTTAGTAACTCATATTGGAGATGCTCTTAGAATAGCCTTAATGCGAACCTACTTGTTGCCTGGGGACTTTCAATTTAGGCTGGAGGATTCAACCATGCGTTGGAGGAAAAGGAAAATATTGGTCAGACCTATTTCTGCCAAAAGGAAAAAAATGACCCCACTATCTCCATTATTTCCATTATCCACTGTTGTGCCCCAATTTTTGTATAGTTATTTTTTGGTATGGTTAAAATACAAAGCTAAAAGGTATGCGATCTATGATGGAATATTGTACAAAAGAGGCTTTAACCAAACCTTACTTAAGTGTATTGCTGGAGATGAATGCCAATATATTATGTATGAGGTTCATGAGGGAATCTGCAGAAATCACTCTAGTGGAGGTTCCTTAGCCCACAAGATACTCCGGCAGGGGTATTGTTGGCCTACTTTGAGGTCTGACTATCATGAATTTTCCAAGGCTTGTGATCGATGTCAGAGGTTCGTAGATTTCAACAGCAACCCAGTTGTACCTCTCAAACCTCTATCCAGTCATTGGCCCTTTGCTATTTGTGGGATTGATCTGATTGGTGAGCTTTCCAAGGGGAAGAGTGGAGTCAAGTATGCGGTTGTAGCTGTGGATTACTTCACTAAGTGGGCAGAAGCTGAACCTCTAGCTTCTAACACAACAAGCGAACTGAAAGAATTTAACTACAGGGCTATTGTCTGCAAGTACGGGGTCCCGTACAAGCTTATATCAGACAATGGCAAGCAATTTGATAGCAAGGACATGAGAGGTCTATGTAAGGACCTCAAAATCAAGAAAGGATTATCAGCCGTATGCCACCCACAAAACAATGGCCAGACAGAAGTCGTCAACAAAATCATCAAACATACTCTGAAAGCTAAGCTCGAGTAGAGTAAGGGACGGTGGCCAAAAGAGCTTCCCATGGTGTTGTGGTCCTATAACACCACTCCCTGAACCACCACTAGTGAATTTCCTTTCACCCTCACTTATGTTTGTGAATCTATGGTTCTCGTAGAAATTGGAGCGGGTTCATATCGAAGAAATAATTTTAATGCGGACGGTAATGATATTACTCATCGCCTAACCTTGGACCTGATTGAAGAGGATCGAACTTCCTCACAAATGAAGCCCGCAGTTTATCAACAAATAACTAGGAGGTACTATAACAAGAAGGTTCGTGATCGACCTCTTAAAGTGGGAGACCTGGTCCTTAGGCGAACGATGCCTAACATGAGGGTAGCTAGCCATGGTGTGTTCGGTGCCAATTGGGAAGGTCCCTATCAAATCAAGTCTGTGTTGTGGGAAGGCACTTATCACTTAATGGATTTGGATAGGAAGCTTATTCCAAGGGCATGGAATGCCGAGGTCCTCAAGAAGTCTTATTGTTAGGTCCCGGAAGTATCGTAAAAGGGAGATTGAATACGATACTCACAACAATTTAAAATTCTTTTCAGAGTTTGCGGATAATTAAATTATTTCTTTTGTTGTGGATTCGAATCCTTGTAGTGTGTATGAGAGTGGCTTACTAATTTTTTGTATTTATGAATAAATATTTAAGTTCTAGAAAATTAGCAAAGTAACTTAACGAGACAAGATTTTTTGTATTTATGAATATATTTTTTGTATATTAACCTAGAGGAGTGCTGCACCCAACATTAATGAACCGGTTTCCGAAGTACAAATTTGTTCTTCGCTACAACAAAGTGATATAACTTAATCTCTATATAATATTTGACTATGTGTTTGTATTAATGGAATCAAGCTAACAGAGAGTGTTTTATAATAGCCCTAAGTATTTACAACATAATGAACTGGCTAGATTATAAAACTCTGGTGAAGGAGGTATGTGTAAGGCTTTGTATCTCTTCTTCTCCGGCTCCCATTTTCTCTCTGTGTGTATAGCTATATTTTTAACAATTCAAAATGAACAAGTCATTTTCTTTATATAGTGTAGCCTTTACAATAATTGAACTGGACTGAATGTGTTGACTGCTTGAACTAAAATGGGTCGACTCTACTATTCCTTGTACTTGCACTTAGCATATATTTATGTGTAACAAATTTGTAGACCCTGACTGCCTTGTACGTGCCTTAGGAATTTTCCATGTATTAAATGTGTCGACTACTTGAGCTGCCTTATCATAGAGAATATTTTATGGCTTATTGAAAATGTGTCGATCAAATCTCCCGTGTATTGCCTTGATACCATTTCCCAAACATTACAATAAATGTGTCGATGTTTATTATGACTTGGTCAAATTACAATTTGATCACCCACCTTTGGCACATCTTGCACTTGTGCGGTTTGGTCGTTGAACTATTTAGCTATTGAGATGTTTTGTTGTTGAGCTATTTTTCTTTAAACCTTGAACCTTTACAAGTGTTTCATTTCTCGACATTTAAGCTTCTATTTTCTTCACTCTACACACTTTAATTAGTAATTAGTCAATTCTCTTCTTCATAGATGTAATTTCCCTTATCTTTCGTGTTCACGCTTAGTGCACTGGTCTGGTTCATAAACGACTAACACTGATCCTAATCTTCACATCTTCCTTATATAATGACTGACTTTGTACTTCTGTTCAGACAACTATGCTTTATTTATGAGTACTGTGGAACCTTTTGGCACCTATACTGAATCTTCAATATATCTGAAACCCTGATAGTCTTCAATTTTTATACTTTACTGAATTCTGAACATACTAATGAACTTCCTCCAGCAATCTATAGTAGACTCCAACTAATATTTTGATTCTTTATATTTACCATATCTTCATATCTTTCAGATTCCTGTACTTGAAGTCTACAAATCATTGCTTGACTGATTCACAGACAATGATTAAGAATAATCATTGTTGGATCACTAGAATCATTCTGGTACTTAGACAACTGCTCAATTGCTTCTACATTCTTGAATACTTCAACATTTATTCTTCACTGAGGCATGAACATATTAATAAACTTCTTTCAGTGAGCTAATGCTTCAAGCCTGTAGATGTCTTCTTTATCCTTTGTCTTTATGTCTTCCTGATTCTTGTGATTACTTCATATTATTTACATGTCATGTTCTTGTATTGAGTTATTATCCATATGTTACATATAAGTGTATACATACAGGCTTTCAATCTCCCCATATTTATTTGTTAGAGATTAACAAGAAAATCCCTAGAGGATAACTCAACTAACTACAAGAAAACATAAATTCCCTAAACTTGTAAATAATACTACTTGGGTTTGTTAGGAATATATTCATTTGATGATGTACAAAATACTAGAACAGGGTCTAGCTTAGTGTATTTGTAATAAGTCTTTCTAGTCTCTGAAATGTATAATCAGAGTCTAGATAGTCAATATTCATGTTACTTGTACTTAGAAGAATTTCTGTAGAAAGTGAAACCAGAGTCTGCATGAAGATCAGAGTCTGGAAGGTGATCAGAGTCTATGATCTATCAGAGTCTATATATGATCAGAGTCTGAAGATCATCAGAGTTTGAAGATTTCAGAGTCTATACAGTTAAAGTTAAATTTAGAATAAGATCACAGGAATGGAAAGTCTTCAAAGATCAAGATAAATATATTACAGATATGCTATGGGAAAGAAAGAGAATTCCAGAAGGAAACTATCAACTAATAATTAGGAATTATATTCCTATTGTAATTTATCTTTCTGTTATTAGTTGATAGGCAGCTATCTATATAAACTTTATGTAACCTAATTGAAAAAGAGTCGAAGAATAATTTATCTTGGTGAATTTTGTGAGAGCATAGAAATAGAGAGAGTTGCTGTGATAAACACAGAGAAGCTGCTAGGGTTTGTGTACACCCTAGAAGAGTTTTTGTATTTACAAATCAATAATACAAACAATACTTATTCATATCTTTGTGTTTGATCTTTGTTCTTAATTCATATCTGTTAATTCATATTGAGTTGATTTTAAATTAGGTAGAAAAGACACACAAGTATTCAACCCCCTCTTCTACTTGTGCAACTGGGAAAACAATTGGTATCAGAGCCTAATGTTTAAAATCGATCAAAGATGTCTGGAAACAAAGATGGCAATTCTAAGATTCATATGCTTAGGAGAAACGAGTTCACCCACTGGAAGGTTAAGATGCTGCACCATCTAGAAGCAACAAACCCTGACTAACTTGAAAGAATTCATGAAGGACCCTATGTGCCCTTAAAACTTGTGCCTCAAATCAATGAAGAAGGCAAAGTAACTGAAGAACACTTCATTGAAAAACCAAAGGCTGAATGGACAAAAGAGGACAAGGAGAATGTCCTTAAGGAAGCAAAAGTAAAAAACATAATCTTTAACAGTTTGGATTATGTTCTTACAAACTGTGTTATATCATGTCAAACTGCTAAGGAGATGTGGACAAAACGTGAGGTGCACTGTCAAGGAACTAAAGATGTCAATAAGAATGCTAGGTGTTTGCTAATTCAGGAGTATGAGTACTTTGATGCTAAATCTGGAGAATCTATTACTGAGATGTATGATAGATTTACAAAACTCCTGAATGAGATGACTATGCTTGGTAAGGTTTATGATTCTGAAGATACAAACAACAAGTTTCTGAGAGCACTTCCTGAAGAATGGGACAACAAAACTACAGCCATAAGAGGAGCTAGAGATTTAGATGAACTAACTCTAGAAGAATTATATGGCAGAATCAAGACATATGATTTAGAGATGTAACAGATGAAGAATAAGAAGTTTGTAAAGACAAAATATGTGGCACTCTTAATGGAGTCTGAGAAAGAACAACAGGAACAACCCACAGAAGCTAGAATCAAGGATTCAAGGAAGAAGGGTAAAGCTGTTGTGGAGTCAGAGTCTACTGACACAGACTCTGATTCTGATGAAGAGATTGATATAAGTCAAATGATGGCTATGTTTGCTAAAAATTTCAAAAGAATGAAATTTAACAAAAGAACCGGCAAATTTAGCAAGAGGCCATCATTCAAGAAGGAAGATGAGAAGGTTGAGAAGAGCAAGGGTACTATAATCAAACTTGACAAAGCAAAGGTCAAATGTTTCAACTGTGGAATATTGGGGCACTTTGCCAGTGAATGCAGAAAGTCAAAAAGTCAAGGAAAAGGAAAAACACTTCTATCAACAGGAAAGGATTGGACATATTCAAGCTCAGAGGATGAAATTGATTATGAAAATCTAGCATTAATGGCATCCTCCTCAAGAAAATCACAATATCCCAAAGAACCCTCATCTCCTAAAACTCAGGTATCAATCTTTACTCCTGAATCCTTAATTAATTTAGACTCTGATGGTATAGAGATTGTGCAAAGTGAGGTTAATAAAATAATGACAACATGTAGGTCTCTCACTAGTGATAGTGAAAGGTTGAGAGAGGAAAATTTAACCTTGACTAAAAGGAATGATCACTTAGAGTCTGAGTTAATATTAATGGAACAATACAAAAAGGATTCTGAGAAATATAGTCATAACTACACTGAAATCTTGAAAGCCTATGACTATGTTAAGAAAAAACTAGAAGAAGAGAGACTTAAGTTTAGAGTCTGGACAGACTCTGGTAGAAAAGTTCAAGAAATTCTCAATAATCAAAATGTGTGTCAAACTGCTGGTCTAGGCTATGACAAGAGTCAGGGCAAAAGACCTATTGTTGAGAATGATAACAATGAAGAAGCTAGCCAAGTTAATAAGACTAATGACAAAAGTACATTTGTTCCTGTTAAGTTTGTGACCCCTAAAGAAAAGTCTGAAACCACAAACTCATCTGTCAATAGTCCCCCTCTTGTTGACAAAAAGACAGATGAAACAGGAGCAAATAACCCTAAGAAAACATTAACATAGGGTACTTGTCTAAGTCTAAGTTAATGGAAAGGCTAGAGAACTTATCAGAGTCTACCAAAACTAGGAGAAATAGGAATGGTAAGGAAGGCATTAATAAGGCCAATAATTATCAAAGGGATCCCAATGCTCCTAGAAAGAAGTGTTTTAGATGTGGCAACCACAATTATTTAGCTATAGATTGTAAAGCAAAAATTGAGAAGAAATCAGAGTCTAGTCCTTCACAGACTCTGAAAAGTCACTACATTCCACAGAAACCTTGTTATCATTGTGGTAGCATATTTCACTCTATTTATATGTGTAGGGACTATCATGATTTGTATTTCAATTTTTATGAGCTAAAATCTTCTATTGATAAAAGTTGGTATGACACTGTTAAGACTCCACAAGAGTCTAAAGCAACAAAGGAGACAGGTAAACCAAAGGTGAAAATTATTAAACCTGTTTCACCTAAAGTTAGTGGAAAAGGATCCAAAATTGTTTGGGTCCCCAAAACTACTAATTAGTTGCTTTATGTATGCAGGGAACAAGGGGAAAGAATGTAACCCTAATCCTGAACAGTGGATGCACAGGACACATGACTGGAAAGAAATCCCTGCTTACAGACTTTGTGGAAATGGCTGGCCCAGAAGTATCCTTTGGAGATGGCAACAAATGACAGAAACTGGGATATGACAAGATTGTACTTGGGAATGTCATCATTGAAGAAGTAGCTCTAGTTGATGGCTTAAAACACAATTTGATAAGCATAAGTCAACTTGGAGATAAAGGTTATCATACTGGCTTTGACAACAAGGAGTGTCTTGTGACTCACAAAGAAACAAGCATTTTGGTTTTCAAAGGACACAGACATGGTAACATATATGAAGCAAGCTTGGAGGATTGCATACACAGTGAAGTCACATGTCTATATAGCAAGGCCTCAACTGAAGAAAGCTGGAAATGGAACAAGAAACTGTCACACATCAACTTCAAAACACTCAACAAGTTGGTTAAACAGAATCTTGTAAGAGGATTACCACGGGTTGATTTTGTGCAAGATGGGCTTTGTGAAGCATGTCAACTCGGAAAGCAAAGGAAATCATCCTTCAAGAGCAAGACAATTAACACCATTTCTGAACCCTTTTATTTATTGTATCTTGATTTATTTGGTCCAGTAAATGTTATGTCAATTAACAAAAAGAAATATATTCTTTTTATTGTAGATGATTTTACAAGGTTCACATGGGTTTTCTTTCTACATTCAAAGGATGAAGCTCCACAACACATAATAGACCATATCACTTTTCTGGAAAGAAAATCAAAGAAAACAGTAAGAATTCTAAGGAGTGACAATGGTACTGAATTCAAGAATTCAACCATGAAGGACTACTATGCATCAAAGGGAATTACTCAACAATTTTATGCACCAGGAACTCCTCAACAAAATGGAGTTATAGAGAGAAAGAATAGAACACTCATAGAAGCTGCTAGAACAATGTTGGCAGAGTCTAAGCTACCAGTATATTTTTGGGCTGAGGCAGTCAATACAGGATGTTTCACTCAAAACTGTACTTTAATAAACATGTATGGAAATACTCCCTATGAAGTGATAAAGGACAAGAAGCCAAGTGTGAAACACTTTCACATATTTGGATGCAAGTGCTATGTACTGAAAGTACATCCTGAAAATCTAAGCAAATTTGAAGCCAAGGCAGATGAATTAATTTTTTTTTGGATATGCATCAAACACAAAAGCATTCAGAGTGTTTAATCTCAGAACAAGAATTGTTATGGAATCTATTCATGTTGCATTTGATGATAAAAAGTTTACAGGATTGCAGGATGAGACAGAGTCTACTACACTGGAATTTGAAGACCCTCAAATAACTCCTGAACCAACACAGGAACCTGCACTCTCTGAGAGGGAGCCAGAAAATTCAACCCCAAATAATTCAGAATCTAACAGGTCAGGGTCTACCCAGACAGAGTCTAGACAGACAGAGTCAAATTCTTCAGAGTCTAACTCATCAGGGTCTGGATCAAGCAACTCTGAACCCTTGTCAGAGTCAAGCAATTTAGGGGGAGCCTCTTCATTTGAATTTCACTCAAATACAGAATATGCAAATGACTTAGGGAGAGCTTCAAGTTTAAGAACCAATCTTCCACCAGTTAGAAAATGGAGAAGAGATCACACTCCTGACTTAATAATTGGTGACCCTGAGAGTGGTGTACAAACAAGAACAGCCACTCAAAATGAATGTCTTTATAGCTATTTTCTCTCAAAGAATGAACCCAAGAAAATTGAGGAAGCCTTGCAAGACCCTGATTAGTTTATTGCAATGCAAAAAGAATTGAATGAATTTGAGAGAAACAAAGTGTGGAAACTTGTACCAAGAACTAGAGATAGATCAGTTGTTGGTGCAAAATGGGTGTACAGAAACAAACTTGATAAGAATGGAACTGTAGTAAGAAACAAAGCAAGGCTAGTTGCAAAAGGATACTCACAGGAGGAAGGAATTGATTATGATGAAACTTTTGCACCAGTAGCAAGATTGGAAGCTATCAGAATGTTTCTTGCCTTTGCAGCTCATTCAAAATTCAAGGTGTATCAGATGGATGTAAAAAGTGTCTTCTTAAATGGAGAATTAGAAGAAGAAGTCTATGTGGAGCAACCACCAGGATTTGTTGATCCAAAGTTTCCTGATCATGTTTACAGGTTAGATAAGGCACTTTATGGATTGAAGTAAGCACCTAGAGCATGGTATAAAACTCTTTCAAAATTTCTTCTTGAAAACGGATTCATAAGAAGTACCATTGACAAAACTCTCTTTATTTGAAAATATAAAGGTGACATTTTGCTTGTCCAAATTTATGTTGATGATATTATTTTTGGATCTAATAATGACAAACTCTGTGAAAAGTTTAATAAACTAATGCAGTCAAATTATGAAATGAGCATGATGAGAGAATTAAATTTCTTTTTGGGGCTTCAAGTCAAACAGAATGATGATGGAATTTTAATCAATCAAACAAAGTTTGTGAGAGAACTATTGAAGAAGTTTGATATGCAAGACTCTGCAACTGCTAAAACTCCCATGTCAACAGCCACTAAGCTAGACTCTGACCCAAAGGGTAAGAAAGTTAACAACACTAGCTACAGAGGTATGATTGGCTCATTGTTATTTAACTGCTAGTTGACTAGATATAATGTTTGCAACTTGTCTGTGTGCTAGATTTCAAGCTGACCCAAGAGAATCACATTTAATAGCTGTGAAAAGAATTTTTAGATATCTCAAGGGGGCACAAACTCTTGGACTTTGGTATCCTAGAGAGTCAGATTTTTCACTAATTGGCTATTCAGATTCTGACTATGCAGGATGCAAAGTAGACAGGAAAAGAACAACATGACAAAGCCAGTTTCTTGGCAACAGATTAATTTTTTGGTTTAGCAAGAAGTAACAGACTGTATCAACCTCAACAGCTGAGGCTGAATACATTGCAGCTGGAAGTTGCTGTGCTCAAATTCTGTGGATGAGAAATCAATTACTTGATTATGGACTAACATTCTCAAATATTCCTATGTATCGTGATAATACCAGTGCTATTAAAATTGCAGAGAATCCAGTCTAATATTCCAGAATAAAGCACATTGATGTCAGGTATCATTTTATTAGAGAACATGTTGAAAATGGTACTATGACACTTCACTATGTTCCAACTGACTGACAGATTACAGACATTTTGACAAAACCATTTGATGAGTCTACCTTTCTCAGACTTGTAGGTGAATTAGGTATGTTAAACATGTAAGTGATTAAAAATTGTTATTCGCCCTTAAGTACACTAAGTTTGGAGAAGGGGGGGTTGAATACAAACTTAAGAATTAATTCAACTTCTTGCGGAAATAAGTTTGTACAAAGAGAGAGTTTAATTAAGATTGATGTAACTAAGAACTGGATAACTAAAGTGTTGAAAACAGAAACAACAAGATTAAAAATTACTAGTGGATTGTTTTTCCACTAGTGTGTTTTTGCTTTCAATTGATCTTAGTAAAAATACTAAGCTGCGTACAAAGTTGAATGTAGAACTTAGAAAAGCATTACAAGTTCTGCCTGATTTTCTACTTTGCTTTTCTTGAGTTCTTCAAAACTACTCATACTTTGCTACTGTGTTTTTGTGACTTATATACACAAAAACTACTACTCTAGTTTTCTATCGACTGATAACAATATAATATTACAATTTATACTGTTTACATAAAAATAGAAACTAGCTTCTTTTCACAGCCTTCCTTGTAGAACTAACTAGCTCTGGAAGTGTCTTTGTCTTAAGATATTCCTTGGATGCTGTGTTGCCTTGAAAGTCTTCACAATCCTGACAGGACTGTCTTCCAATAATTCAGTTTCTGCACTGTTCTCGTAATTTCTGGCTTTAGCTAAATAGGGAAACTTTAATCAACTGATAAATGTTGTTAAGCTTATCAGTTGATTCACCTTTGCTTATCCATCGATGGATAGGATATCTATTGATCAGTTAATGTGTCGATGGATAATTGAGTTATCCATCGACTCCTTATCCATTGATGGTTCTTTATCCGTTGACTGTTTTTATCCATTGATGACTTGTATCAGTTGATAGCTTTTATCCGTTGAGTAGTGTCATCATCCATCGACTTCAACATCAGTTGATCACTTCACTTGTGAGAATTCTGACTTAGAATATTTACAATTGATCAGCCATTCTTCACATCTGTTGAGAAGCTAGAAATTGAAGTCAATAACATCAGTTGACTACATCATAGCATCCATCGAGGTAATACAATCAATTGATAGTGAAACATAAATCAATGCTACAATCCAGTTTATCAGTTGATAAACAAGTTTCAACTGATAACTGGTTTCCTAGTCAATGGATATTTATAAGTCATATCCATTGATCAGTTACAAAATAATTTTGAGTCCCTATTGAAATTCTAAGTAATTTATTATCATCAAAACTCATAATTCCTAACAATCTCCCCCTATTTATGAATATGTAAAATATGCATAAATTTTCTGTTGATGATAACAAAACTCCTGAACATTTTCATTCTTAGCAAGAATTACAATATTGATAAGTAAAGTTTGAGACAGAGTAATCAGATACCAGACAGGGATGAATCCTGATAATTTTGATGATTGAGGTTGAATCTCCTATCTTCTCCTTCTTCCCCTTGACTCATTCATCTTGTCTTCATTCTCCTTCATCTTCCAGTAGAGGGTTCCCTTCAATATCTTCTCATCTTCAATCCTGTAGTCCAATTGACTTGCCAGGTGATTTAATTCCAGATTGGGCAGTTTGTCTATTTCTTGACAAATATCAATGCATTTTTCTCTGCCTTCCCTGTCCTTATATATCATCAAGTAGAAGGGCTCATGAAGCACTTTTCTTCCTTCAGGATTCCAGATCTTTATTCTGTCATCCCTTTCTTCTTGAACAGGTGCCTCCCTTATCTTCTTCATTCTTTCAAGGATGGCATTTCCTAGCTCTTCAGTTAGATAATACTTCCTGTTGAGCATAGTGTAGATTTTCCTTAAGATGCCATATCCTTGATCCAAGACTTGGTTGAATGTGAAGGTTGAGTGTGATCCATCTTCATACTCAATGTGAAGAAGATCAACATCTTTCTTCCTTTGTCCTTTTGCTGCAATCATTCCCTCAGTTTTGATTGGCACAAAGTTTTCAGATTTGTGTTTGAACACCTCTATTTCTTTGGCTTGATTACTCCCAGAAGCTTGATCTTCAGTCTTGACTTGTTTTGGCTTCTTCTCCTTGTCTCCTTTGTCTTCAACAACTAATGGTCTTTTAACTCCAGATGATTTTGGTGCATCTTTGGGCTTGTTTGCTCTTTGCTTCATCCTTGGCCTCCTTTCACCTTCTTTTCTTCTGGCTTCTCTTATTAGCCTATCCTCTTCATCATATTCCCTTTGCAATTGAATGGCCAATTCTTCTTGGGATTTTTCTTGTTGCTCCCTTTCTCTTATGCCAACTACTATGGCTTTGCTCAATAATTTTTCACTTTCCCCTCCATCTGTGACAGCTTTCTTTTTATCATCTTCAATTAGCTTTCCCTTTCCTTTCCTGTCACCAGGTTCTGAGCTACTGGAACTTGTCTCCTTGAATTTGCTAGCAATTGCATCAAATTTCCTTACTATGTCTTGAGCCAGCTCCTTCTTGAGATCTACAGCCAACTCCTTCTTGGGATCTGTAGACTTTGCCACCACAGCTTCAGTACCACTTGCTTTCTCCAATGCATCAGCTTCTTGCTTCTCCCCCTTTTTGTTATCAGCAACTGGCACTTGTGCTACTGACTGGAGAGTATGGGAGTCTCTAAGAGTTTACCCAGAAGATTGATTTGAGTGACTTGATTCTTCAAAATGTGCTGCATGTTGAGCTCCATGGAGGCTACTCTTTTCTCCAATTCCATTACCTTGTCCTTGGCTGAAAACTCAGTGTCCAACCTTTGCTTGATTCTAGTCAGCATTGTGAGGCTGAGTCTGGAGTCAATGGTGGTGTCAAAATGCATCCTTGAGCTGTCAATGTCTTCTCTTATTTTCTTCAATTCATACTTGGAGCTTGTGACATGCATTTTCTGGATCTTCAAATTATCCCTGTAAAAGTTCAGAATTCTCCTTTGCAGGGGATCCACCACATCTACTTCAGCCATTGACCTTCTGTAAAGAGAAATGATGGCCCTTTCTGTTTCAGCCAAATTAGTTTCATCACTTGCCACTTGTGGATCTAGAAGTTCATCATCAGAATTATCATCAAAATCTTCAGGATTCATGTGGGATATATCATCAGGTTGACTGGCCAAAAACTCTTTCCCACTCCTGAATTGCTCTTCTGTCTGCACTAAACCCAGCATTTGCTCAGCTATTTGATTAGATGCTACTGCTAGTTCTTGATAATGAGGATCTTCATGTTGAAAGGTTGAAGCATCAAGATTGACATCAATTTCATCCTCCACCTCCATGTTGACTTCTGCAACTCCTGCAGGGACTCCATAGTCTACAACTCCCCCTGACTCTAGCCCCAACTCCTTGGTGAGTCCTGCTTCAAACTGCTCAGTTTTAGAAGTTGATGCTTCATGAGATGGTGAAATTGGTTTCTCTCTATTCTTTTCTCTCTCACTCTCTTCTCTCTTTTCTTGCATCAGGATCTCATCCTGGATTCTCACCTCTCCCTTACTTTCATCTCCTTTTTCATCACCTGCTAAGGTGGGACTCTCTTTTCTCACACCCTCTCCTTTTGCCACCTCAGAAGAATTTGAGGGCCCCTCATTCACACACTCTCCTTTTGCCAAGGTATGCAAACCTTGCCTCTCACACACCTCACCCACTCCACTCAATCCTAATAGAGTATTGGCACCTGAAGTGTTTCAATGGATGATTCATGAATTGACATTAAGGGATCAATCGATGGATAAGAAGTATCCATCGATGGATGAATATCCGTTGATGAGAGCTCGTCGATGGGTGGAAGGATATCCATCGATGAAAGTGAACTAGTCAATGGATGTTGGAAGTTATCAGTTGATTGCATAATATCCATTGACTGGAGAGAAATTACAGTATTTTCCTGATCAACCAAGGTGTTAACCTTATTTGGGGATGCAGGTGAGAGTGTTGGCTCCACCCTGAGTTACAAAGAGGATGAATTTGAAACAATAAAGTTGTCAATCAACACTGTTTCTGAAGAAATAGTTTTTGAAGGAGATTGAGGAGAAGATTCAGATAAAGAATGGGGCTGTGCCTCAGGAAGATTCTGAGACACATCAAAAGAAGAAACTGAAGGCTCCACCAAATTTTCATTTGGCTTTGCATGTGTGTGTGTGCCCTGTGCAGTATTTGTAACCTTCTTTCTTCTTTTGTATGGCTGTATTATTTGGTGACCCTTATCCCCATCTGATGGTCCTGGTTGAGACCTCTTTTCAATAGTTACATCTTTTTGAGAAGATGCAACTAGGGATGTGTTCAAGTCCTTTACTACAGCCTCAATCTGTTGGGAGATTAGACTGGTGGCTGGCTGGTTCCTCTCAATCTCACTCTCCTTATTCTTCTGGCTTTCTTGATGTTGGCCAGTTCCCTCACCCTTATCAACCACCTTCACACTCCCCTTAGTGGTTTTTCTTTTCTTAGATCTTACAACAGTAGTCTTTTGAGAAACTACTGAGGTGGTTTGATCAGACTTGTGTTTGGAAGGTTGAGCAACTTGGGTAGGAGGAATGGGGGCATTTCCATCTCCCTCCATTGTTGCTGAAGGCAAAGAAATTTGAGATTTTGAAGAAGAATGTACAAGATGGAGATTTTGAAGATATACCTGTACAAGAGGAGGATAAATGAGGCACAACTTAGGGTGTAAGTTGATTCTCACAAGATCCTTGAAGACCCTCTTGTTTTGCATCCATGGCTCCAAGGATTCCATATCTGCACTTATTTCATACTCTCCAACAGAGGCATTAATAATCATCATGAAAAATCTTGCAAAGTAGATATTATTTTTCCTAGATGACTTGGGTCCTAACTTAGCAGATAATTCATTTAGGAGTAGTGTGCCAAAATTGAAGTATTTATCAAACAGGATAGAATAAGCAATTTCTTGCATACTGATCGTAATTGCATCAAAATTACTTATTTTTCCAGAAAATACTTTAATTATGGCATCAAAAAAAATAACTCCATTCTTTCCTAAGATTTTTCCTAACAACTTCTCCTAATCCAGTTTCAGCATTTGCATAATTAACGGATTCTAACATGTCCCTAATTTCATTTTCAGTGGGTGGTTTATTACAATTATTTGCAGGCAACCCTAAACATTCAGATAATGAAGTACTAGTAATTGTATAGGTATTACCTTTGCAAGAATAAGAAATTACCTTCCCATCTGGTGAAATCTCTGCAGAGGTCCACAGTTCCTCAACAAAGGAACACACGATTGTTGGTGCTTCGCTGAGAGCTTTGGAAACTTTGCAATCTCCTAGGAATCACATCAATGGATGAAAGTCCACAGGAGCATCATTCACCGTTAGGCATGCTGTGAAGTTGTTCTGTTCATAGGTGAACCCAGTGGAAGAGACGATCTTCTTTTGTGGTGCCATTCTTTCAGTTGATATTCAAGAAATTAAAGCGAACTTGAAAGAATTTGTGAGAGCTCGTGAGAATTAGATAAAATTAGCTTGAGAGAGAGAGACAGAGGTGAATAGTTTAGAGTAAAAAAACAGGTAAGAATGAATTTTTAATTGCAACTGCTATTTATATTTTCTAGTATTAAAAAGACTTGAAAGGACTTTTTAATTAGGCAGATAACCGTTGATGTATAAAAGACTGTAGTTTATTACCCTAGATGGTAATTCTCCAACGGCTATAATCTGATCAACGGATGAATAAAACTGTAGAAATTCTATTACTATCGATGGATAAGATAGAGAGTTAATCATTTATCGATCGATCACTAACTACCAAGGTAATTAACTGTCGATAGATAAATATCCATCGATAGGAATAAAATTTATCTGTTGATCAAATAAGAAGGGATTTATCCGTCGATAAACAATTACTTAGGTAATTATCTGTCGATAGATAAATATCCATTGATAATTGTGAACAATGGCTACAAAACAAAAACAAAAAACTTGATAGACATTTTAAGCATGAGCAAAATTAAGCATACCTAACTCACAGACTAATCTATTAAAAGTAGATTCATCTAGAGGTTTGGTAAATATGTCTGAAAGTTGTTGTTCACTAGGGACAAAATGTAATTCAACTGTACCATTCATTACATGTTCCCTAATGAAATGATACCTTATGTCAATGTGTTTGGTTCTAGATTGTTGCACAGAATTTTCTGTTATTGCAATGGCACTTGTATTGTCACAGAAGATGGGAATTTTGTTCAAGTTGAACCCATAGTCAAATAGTTGATTCCTCATCCATAAAATTTGTGCACAGCAACTTCCAGCAGCAATGTACTCAGCTTCTGCAGTTGAAGTTGATACTGAATGTTGCTTTTTACTAAACCATGACACAAGTTTGTTTCCCAGAAATTGACAGGTGCCTGTAGTACTTTTCCTGTCTATTTTGCAACCTCTTGTGAAATGATTCTCAATGAGAAACTGAGATAAAGTGTCATACCAGGCCCTTGGTGCTTGCTTCAAGCCATAAAGTGCTTTGAGTAAAAAGTAGACAAAGTTAGGAAATTTTGGATCTTCAAAGCCAGGAGGTTGTTCCACATAGACTTCCTCTTCTAGTACTCCATTCAAAAATGCACTTTTCACATCCATCTGGTAGACTTTGAAATTAGCATGTGCAGCATAAGCCCGAAAGATTCTGATTGCTTCTAACCTTGCAACTGGTGCAAAAGTTTCATCAAAATCAATTCCTTCTTCTTGTGAATAACCCTTTGCTACAAGCCTTGCTTTGTTCCTAGTCACAATACCAGTTTCATCCATTTTGTTTCTGAATACCCATTTTGTACCAATTACTGATCTATCTTTTGGTCTGGGCACCAGCTTCCATACTTTATTTCTTTCAAACTGATTCAGTTCTTCTTGCATAGCCAAAACCCAATCAGGATCCATGAGAGCCTCTTCAATTCTTTTGGGTTCTTCTTGAGATAGAAAACTGCTATACAAGCACTCATTTTAAGTAGCACTTCTTGTCTTGACACCATCTTCTGCATTTCCAATGATTAGTTCAAATGGATGGCTTCTTGTCCATTTTCTTTGAGGAGGCAAATTTTGCCTTGATGATGAAGCTTCATGATCATTTGTATTGAACTCAAAGTGATCTGAATTTGTAGCTTGATTCTGAAACCCTCCCCCTGAAGTGGATACCCTTGATGTAGATTGTTGATTATCCGTTGAGGAGTTATCAGTTGATGCATTATCAGTTGATGGATTTCTGTCAACTGATAAATTATTCATTGATGCAATAACATCAACTGATATTGGGTTTCTGAACACTTGAGGTTTTATAATTTCTGCCTCTTCATCATCATTTACATCATTTGATTCATTCTCAAAATGCAGTGTGTCATGATTTCCTTTATCAAACAAGCCTTGAATCTTTTTATCATCAAATACTACATGTACAGATTCCATAATAATGTGTAGTCTGAGATTGTAGACTCTATAGGCTACGCCTGATAGTGCATACCCAACAAATATAGCTTCATCAGCCTTGGCTTCAAATTTTCCTAGGTTTTCACCTTGATTTCTTAGCACATAGCACTTGTAGCCAAAGACATGAAGAAATCCCACCTTTGGCTTTTTGTCTTTCTTGATCAATTGATAAGGAGTCTTCCCTTGAGCTTTATTTACTAGGGAGATGTTTTGAGTAAAACATGCTGTGTTTATGGCCTCAGCCCAGAAGTATGTTGGGAGTTTGGCATCTTCCAACATGGTTCTAGCAGCTTCAATCAATGTCCTATTTTTCCTTTTAACTACCCCATTTTGTTGAGGTGTTCTGGGTGCAGAGAATGTGTGTATGATTCTTTTGATTCACAGAACTCTTTCATTGTGGAATTTTTGAATTCTGTTCCATTGTCACTCCTTATCTTCTTTACATCCAATTCAAGATTTTTCTCATTTTCTCTTATGTGCTTGATGATGAGATGACTAGCTTCATCCTTTGAATGTAGAAAATAAGTCCATGAGAATCTTGAAAAATCATCCACAATGACTAGAGCATACTTCTTCTTTGCAATAGACATGATATTTACAGGACCAAACAAATCCATATGTAATAACTCAAGTGGCTTTTCAATTGAAGATTCCAATTTCGACTTAAATGATGCCTTCCTCTCTTTTCCTTTCTGACAAGCATCACAAAGTCCATCCTTGACAAATTCCATTTGTGGTAAGCCTCTCACTTGATTTTTCTTAACCAAGAGATTCATGGCTTTGAAATTCAAGTGAGCTAATTTCTTATGCCACAACCAACTTTCATTTGTACTTGCCTTAGTGAGAAGACAAGTCATTGATTCTGCATTTATTGAGTTGAAGTCAGCTATGTACACATTCCCTTTTCTATTCCCAGTCATGACCAGGCTTCCATCTACCTTGTTGGAAATTATGCATGCTTCTGTTGTGAAGCAGACTTTATTTCCATTGTCACATAGTTGACTTATGCTTAACAAGTTATGTCTTAAGCCATCAACTAATGCAACAGGTTCAATGATGACATTCTCTTTTGAAATCAAGCCATATCCCATGGTGTGCCCTTTGCTGTCATCTCCAAAAGTTACTCCAGGGCCAGCTTTCTCCTCAAACTTTGTGAGCAGGGATTTATCTCCAGTCATGTGTCTTGAACACCCACTGTCCAAGTACCAAAGATTTCTTCTTTTTCCCTGCACATAGTCAAAACAAATCAAGTTGATTTTGGTACCCAAGTTGCCTTGGGTCCTTTCTTATTAGTTGTTATCTTTGGCTTGGTTTCCAATTTTTGTACCTTTGGTTTGGGTGGTTTTACTTTCACTTCAACCTTAGGTGTTGGTCTCCTTACCTCAGAATTCTCAGTGCTAATATTTGGAATGCTCATGCTTGCAGAATTGGAAAAATTTGGTGCATGAAGATTGTTAAGCATATTCCATGGCATAGCAGGCATATTCATATTGGCAAATGCAAGATATGGATTAAACATATAAGGCATTGATGCATACTGAGCATGAATAGCATGAGAATCAACTAAATGAGGAAAAACAGAATTGGTATGCATGTTGGGTACAGCAGGTACATTTGTTACTGTAGGCATGGTGAGTTTACATTGCACAGATAAATGATTTTTACTACCACACTTAGCACATACTTTCCTAGGAGCATATTTGTCAGGTGTGTAGTTGTTGTGCTTGTTTATGCCTACTTTACCATTTCTATTTTTCTTCTTCTTTTCATTTGGCTGAATATTAGGTTCTATCTTTTCCAATTTCTCTTTCAACTGATTTTTAGATAAGAATCCTATATTAGCCTGTTCAACTTTGATTTGAGATTCAGAGGAACTACTTTCTTTGACAAATTTAATAGGTCTGTTAAACTTAGTTTTAATATCACATTTCTTAGCAGTTGATGACTTCTCAATCGATGGATAATTATCCGTTGGAATAGCATTATCAATCGATGGATAATTCTTATCAGTTGATTCAGAATTATCAATCGATTGCTTCTTTTCCAAAGATTGATCTTCATCAATGGCTATTTTCTCAAGAGTTTCAGACAACATGGTGAAAGAGTTTGTTCCATGAATGTCATTCATCTTCTTACTGGCTTTACTTGACCTGTTCCACTTGTCAATGGTTCTTAGTTCATCCTCTAATTTTTCTTTTAACTTCTCTATTTCCTTTTTACTGTCAACTAGTTCATTTCTAGCATCTTTGTTTTCCATCTTGAGTCTGTCCAATTGCACTAGCTCACTCTCTAAGAAATTGTTTCTTTCAGTGAGAGTTTCTAATGTTAATTTGAGCCTAGTGTTCTCTTTGTTCAAAGACTTAAGAGTGACATGCAAATTATACAATTCATTAGACATTTCATTAATAGTAATATTGCATTCATCTTTGGACAACTCAGATAGATTTGTAGAAATTACCTGATTGCTAGATGAACTAGCTTCCTGGTCATCTTGATTGGCCATTAGTGTAAGATTGATGTGTTCTTCTTCTTCTTCAGAATCCTCCTCAGCAGCCCAGTCCTTTTCTTCTGTCACAAAAGCCTTCTCTCTTTGTTTAAGCAAGTCAAAGTACTTCTTCTTATAGTCAATACCATCACTGGACTTTGACCTCTTTTCAACTTTGGGCTTTCTGCATTCACTTGAAAAGTGACCAGCCAATCCACAGTTAAAGCATCTGAATTGAGTCCTGTCAACAAGATTTTTGCCTTGTTGAGTGTCTCTCCTGAACTGTGATCCAGGCCTTTGCATTGGATTCCTTTTGAACTTGAGTTTAGAAAATTTTCTTGATAGAAAAGCTAAATGCTCATCTATTTCATCCATTTCATCTTTGATGAGTGACTCATCACTGTCACAAAGTTCTTTTCCTTTACCAGTAGAAGATTCATCATATCTAACATAATTTGCACCATTGCCATGACCTTCTTTCTTCCCTTCTTTGAAATCAGCATCTTCATCTGTTTCTGCAACTTGCTTTTCCTTGACCACCAAAGCAATGGACTTTTCTCTCTTCTGACTTTTCTCAATTTCCTCATCTTGCTGTAGCTCCAACTCATAGGTTTTCAAGATGCCATACAGCTTGTCCAAAGTATAATCTTTAAAGTCAGGAGATTGCCTTATAGAGACAGTCATTGGTTTCCATTCTTAGGGTAGGGACCTCAAGAATTTGAGGTTGGTGTCCTCAATAGCATAAACTCTTCCATATAGTTTAAGCTCATTCAACAGCTTTTGAAACCTACTATATGTATCATTTATTGTTTCACCACCCTTGAAGTGAAAGGCCTCATACTTTTGAATCAAGAGTTGCATCTTGTTCTTTCTTACTTGCTCAGTACCTTCACAGAGGGTTTGAAGAGTGTCCCAGACTTCTTTAGAGGTTGTACAACTGATGACATTGTCAAACATGTCCTTGTCAAGACCATTAAACAAGATGTTCATAGCCTTTTTGTCCTTGTGTACTTCCTTTTCATCTTCATCTGTATACTCACTCACAGATTTAGGAATGAGTTTGTCTAGTGCTTGAGTACCGTCTGCATTTACACTTGTAACTATTTTCATAGGCACATGTGGACCTTTCTCTATGCAATGAACATAGGAAGGATCAATAGATAGCAGATGCAAGTGCATTTTTACTTTCCAGGGAAAATATTCATCTTTCTCTAGAACTGGAATCTTAACTCCTGTGTCTCTTTGACCCATTCTTGATGTACTTTTAGATCTTGACTTTCTGTTTGTTGAAAGCCTGCTCTGATACCAATTGTTATTCGCCCTTAAGTACACTAAGTTTGGAGAAGGGGGGGTTGAATACAAACTTAAGAATTAATTCAACTTCTTGCGGAAATAAGTTTGTACAAAGAGAGAGTTTAATTAAGATTGATGTAACTAAGAACTGGATAACTAAAGTGTTGAAAACAGAAACAACAAGATTAAAAATTACTAGTGGATTATTTTTCCACTAGTGTGTTTTTTCTTTCAATTGATCTTAGTAAAAATACTAAGCTGCGTACAAAGTTGAATGTAGAACTTAGAAAAGCATTACAAGTTCTGCCTGATTTTCTACTTTGCTTTTCTTGAGTTCTTCAAAACTACTCATACTTTGCTACTGTGTTTTTGTGACTTATATACACAAAAACTACTACTCTAGTTTTCTATCGACTGATAACAATATAATATTACAATTTATACTGTTTACATAAAAATAGAAACTAGCTTCTTTTCACAGCCTTCCTTGTAGAACTAACTAGCTCTGGAAGTGTCTTTGTCTTAAGATATTCCTTGGATGCTGTGTTGCCTTGAAAGCCTTCACAATCCTGACAGGACTGTCTTCCAATAATTCAGTTTCTGCACTGTTCCCGTAATTTCCGGCTTTAGCTAAATAGGGAAACTTTAATCAACTGATAAATGCTGTTAAGCTTATCAGTTGATTCACCTTTGCTTATTCATCGATGGATAGGATATCTGTTGATCAGTTGATGTGTCGATGGATAATTGAGTTATCCATCGACTCCTTATCCATTGATGGTTCTTTATCCGTTGACTGTTTTTATCCATTGATGAATTGTATCAGTTGATAGCTTTCATCCGTTGAGTAGTGTCATCATCCATCGACTTCAACATCAGTTGATCACTTCACTTGTGAGAATTCTGACTTAGAATATTTACAATTGATCAGCCATTCTTCACATCTGTTGAGAAGCTAGAAATTGAAGTCAATAACATCAGTTGACTACATCATAGCATCCATCGAGGTAATACAATCAATTGATAGTGAAACATAAATTAATGCTACAATCCAGTTTATCAGTCGATAAACAAGTTTCAACTGATAACTGGTTTCCTAGTCAATGGATATTTATAAGTCATATCCATTGATCAGTTACAAAATAATTTTGAGTCCCTATTGAAATTCTAAGTAATTTGTTATCATCAAAACTTATAATTCCTAAAAAAAATTACAAGAAGCAAGGTATGTACTTTAATTATAGTTCCTGTCTTAACACACTATGATTAATTATTCTTGAAAAATTTTGTTTGGTACTTTATCTTGACAGAGTCTAGTTTTTAGACTCTAACGAGACTGTAGTCTCTGACGAGTTTGTAGACTCTGAGAAAAATATCGCCTAGACTTTGAATCGGTTAAAATTCGCGCCTGCAGACTCTATTTGCGTTTTAAACTGTTTAAATGACTTGAAATAGGCGGTAATAGTTACTTTTAACTAGAGACAGGCTGTAGACTCGTGTGTATTGTATGCAATTCAAACATAATAGAAAATTTTCATACATTTTACTCACTTGTTTATTATAATTATTTTCTAAGGCATAATTAATCACAGAGCTTTTTACGAACCCTAGCTAATTTCCTCAAGCTTTTTCATCACTTTCAACTCGACAACTTCAATGGCTTCCATTTCTACTGTCATGAAGGGACCCAAGGCAATTGCATTCACTTTTGGGGATTTTGATTTCATGACTACAAATCATGTTGTTGCTCTTGGAGACAAAAAAGGAGTAGATGCTGACTACTTTCCAGTGATGGATTTCTTGGAAAAATCTGAGCTCGGCTACATTCTGAAAGCATCTCCGGTGATTCATAGGGATACTATCTCAAAAGCATGGAGTTCTGCATAGGTAGTTGATCCTTCTCAGGATCAACCAGGTAAAATAATGTTCACCTTTGGCTCCACTACTTTTGATGTAACTGCTGATGTGTTCAACTCTGTGTTTCAATTACCTGTGAAAACACCTTTTGATGAAACTGTTTCTGATACTGATATGAAGAGCATGTTTAAATCACTAGGTTATTCTGCTAGTTTAGAAAACATGAGTAAATTAACTAGGCCTTATTTAATGAAGGAATGGTCTTTTTTCTTTGATCAACTTGCTAAGTGCTTTACTGGTAAGTGTAGTGGCTTTGATGCTATTACTGCTATTACTTATCAAATTGGTCACAGTCTCCTGTTTGACAAAGTGATCAACATTGGTGATATGTTGCTCACTCAAATGGGAGCAAAATTAAACAATGTGCAAGGGGGAGGAAGAAAGTCTACTATCATAGATTTCTTATGATCCTCCTCAACCACTGCATTCCTGACATGTCAACCAAGTTGGCAGATGATTGTTGTATGCAGGCATACAAACAACAAAGAAGAATATTCTCTGACATTAAGAGAATTGATGACAAGAAACATAGTCTACCTACCATGAAATATCCACAGGTAATGTAGGTAAAACTCCCAGCCTACAAACCTTCTATCTACAATGCTTTATTTTTTTGTGATGAAATGGTGCAGGAACAAGTAATGGAGAGTCCCCCTGCACCTACCTAAGTCACCCAATCCTCTTCAATTAAACAATCTTCCAAACCAAAATCCAAAAAGAAACCAACCTCTGGTGTCTCTCAACAGGCACCAGTTGTAAGGAAGAGAAAATTGGTTCAAACTAGGCTTATAGATGAGCACAGTGATGAAGAGCTCAATCATCTGGTGAAACAAATTGTTGAAGGCCTTTCTTTACTCAAGGAGGGTCATGATACACTTGATTCTAACTTTCAAGCCAAGTTTGTAGACTCTCAAAAGGCTCCAGACTCTGAAAAACCTAGGAATGCACCTCAGGATTCTCATATTGAATCTCTTAAAAAATCTTTTATTCAGAAGTACAGAAGATTAAGGAAGGCTTATTCTGCACACACACACAAGCCTATTATTGTTACTAACCCTGTTTTGCAGGAAACAGATGCTCCCAAGGTTCCTGCAAGGTTAGACTCTGAAAGCAAGAAAACACCTGAACCGGAGTCTAATGTTGAGTCAGAGTCTAGAATGTCTTTAGACTCTGATCATGACACATTTTGGGAAGGAATACCATTGGATGCAGCCTCAAGTCTAATTGATGAGATCATTACTCCAAGTGATGAGATACTGCTATTCTTATATCCTTTGGTGGAATCAGTTGAAGATCCAGAGCAATATCAGACTAAATCTCAACTCTTGGATTTCCTTTTAACCTATGAAGCCCTAAGGAAGAGAATGGAACATGAGCTACAACTGTCTGCAAAGGATGTGGTCACAAATCTCTACAGCTACCTATTCAACTCTTCATTATAAGATAAAGCAGCTGGGCTCATAGAAGGCAGAACCAATGAAGTTCTCAAAGTACTTGGTGTGCCAGACTCTGAAAAACAAATAACAAAGAAGCCTAAAAAGCTTACGATCCACAGAAGGAGAGAATCAGAGTCTATTGCTGAGTTGGAAACTGAGATTGAGCAACCAGTTTTTAACCATTAAGCAATTTGGGATAATGGAGTTACCTACAGGACAACCATTCAATGGATTTCTCATGTTCAACCTATGTCAAGACAGGTGGCTGACTATCTTGTCCACAATGTAGGTACAATTGCCAATAAATACATCTATCCAACTTACCAGAGTAGATTGGATCAACTCAAAGGCATATACTTTCAAAGAGTAAGAAGGGAACTGCAGGAACTCTTTAATCTCATAGATGCCCTAGCAATAAATACAATCCATCTAAGTGCCTTCCATCACAATTTGGATGCATTGATCTTTGCAGCACAACAGGAGGTTGCAGGTGATGCAAGGAAGTTGAAGGATGAGACTAGTGCACCAGTGGTGACTAGTGAGAAAGATGCTCAGTCTGCCTCACCCACACAAGAACCACCTAGTTAAAGGTTGGGTGATAGTGGGGCAGGGGAGTATGCTGTTAGGCCCTCCTTGGCAACTCTAAACTATGCTGATGGGAACCCCAGTGATATGGGAGGATAGACTCTGATGAATGCTCATGAAGAACTTCCACAATTTTTTCTATCAGAGTCTATCCACCTTGAGGGGGAGTCTCAAGCAACAACAGTCCAAGATTGTGACACTCAGACTCTGGCTTCTAATGAAGTCATACTGAAGCAGTCAGAGTCTAGAGTAGACCCTGAGACTGGAATACTGGAGCCAACAGACTCTGAAAAGAAAGAAGATGCTTGTAAGGGTTCGGAATCTGTTGCTGCTCACCCCTTGGTGGAAACCCTAGCCTTCAGACATTTGAAGGGGTTCCCCTCCATCAAGGTGGTTCAGGTATTGAAGCATAATCTTTATCTCTCACATCCTCTTCTATAGGACTTTAGAGTGCACCTATACATATGAGTGAAAAAATAACTAAGAGGCTGGCATTGGTCCAGGCAAAAGGAGAGGTAGATAAGGCTGTAGAGAGCCAGAGTGTGGATGAGAGAGTGGGTGCCCAACTCCACTGTGAGAATGAGAGATTAGGGTATCATGAACCTAGCTTCACTTATTGGGATCAAGATTTTCCTAAGATTTTCCTAAGAGTTGGTCCAATGAGTTGGCCCAACTTCATTATTATTGATTGTGTAGATTGGCAAAAAGGAGGAGGCTCTTGCTGCTCAGAAGTCATTCACACAGAGACCACAACATCATTTGGTGGATTCTCTAGCAAGGAGAGCAAAAAGAGTCATGGAGGCTTTGGTGGATCACCCTCTCATTTCAACTGAGGCTGCAGAATTGATGTCAGAAGAACCACTTTTGTTTATGCCTATAAGGGCTCGACTTCTAGAGTCTACAGTCTCTGATCACTCTGAGGAGGAGTCAGGGTCTATAGTCCCTTTTGCAGTTTTAGAGTCTACACCACCACCAAAGTCTACACCTCCAGTTACCAAGATTGAACCTGTTGAAGATGATTGCACTTCTGAAGATTATGATCAGTTAATCCTTCTTTTGTCTATTTTGATCAGGTGTTTCCTCAGTCTTGGGAATCTGCACAACACAGAGGAATTGATAAAGAATCTTTTGATTGTATTTTAGAAATTCACCAGTCTGAGAGACTTAAAGCTTTTCAAAAAAAAATCCTTTCAATAGGAATATGGTTACTACCTTGGTGAAGAAGCTCAAGCTCTAGATGAAGATGTTAAAGCTGAGACTGAGAGTGTAACTGCACAGTTAGCTAGTGTGGTCAAGGAAATTTCTCATATTCAAACAAAACTTACTGGTGTTGACAATACTACTTCTCTGCTCAGTACAAAATTCTACAGAATTCACTCCCTTCAATTATCTAAAGAGGTAGCCTTCAAGGATGATCTAGCTGATATCACTTCTACTCAAGCTTCTCTCCAAACCACAGTCTCTGATTTAACCACCAAGGTTGATTCAGTCATTGCAGCATAGGCCAATATCTCAACATTTCTTGAACAGATCATGTTGGATGTTACTAGTAATGATGATGTCAAAAAGGGGGAGAAGAATGGTGAATCATCCTCTAGGTGAAATAAGGATGATACATGCAAAGATGACAAAAGGGGAGTTAAAAGGAGGAGAGATGGTGATGATAGAGATAGTTCTCTTGGTCCTAGGGGTCCTGATGGTATACAACTAAAACATTCTGTAGTAGCAAGAACTCAAACACACCAGTCAGGGAATGGACATGGGAAATCAGAGTCTAAGTCAGACTCTGACAAACAAAACAAGAAATCAGACTCTGATGAAATTCAAGACCCTAAATACTGGAAATGCAGTCAATCAAATCTGCAACTAAGAGCTAGAAAGAAGATAGGACTTGGAGGACTTGAAGAATCTCACATTGACAGGACATCTACTCTAACCAGGGATCCTCAATCCTTGACAGATAGGTAGTTTAAGAAAATCACACAGAGGCATTTAAACAAAGTGGTGTCTGCTCAAATTGTTTATAATGTTTTTGAAAGAAAGATACAAGGAGGATAGGGAGGTACAGAAAAGGTGAAAAATGAGATGCTGGTTTACTTCTTAGAAGGTGGATCAGTTAGATGGATAAGTCAATCAATCTTCATTTTTTTCAAACAAGCTGAGGAATTACAATACATTAGATTTCTCTTACAGATTGCATATGAAGTAAATAAGAGCAAAGAGGCTATCACTCACAAATGGTTCAAAGAGATTAACAGAAAGCTGACTCTGCACAGACAAGCAAATCGACAGATGGGCAAATTTTCTTTGAAATATGTTGATACTGAAGGAAATGTTCAAGCCATGCCATTAGAAGAAAAACAAGTCAAAGTCCAAGAAGGTGTGGGTCATTACTTTGGATTTCAACCTATGAATGGGAAAGTTAGTGTTCTAATGTTGAAGGATTTAAAAGAACAAGAAGGTAGTGCAAATGATCTGAGTGCAGCTTATTGTCAAATCAAATGTTCAAATGAAGAAATTGAAGAAATTTGTTGGTGAAGCTCTTGAAAGTGTTTGTCCTAAATCCAATCATGTATGATGAGTTAGGAAGAACTTTCTTGTATTCTTATTTGATTTCATTAATATTAATAAAATACTTATTTGTTTTATTACGGGCTTTATCTGGTTAAAGTGTCTTAAATAAGATGTTCCATAGTTTAGAGTGAAGCTTCTAGAATTATAATGAGATTATAATAGTGAGATCTAGAAGATAATGACTCTTGACTTAAACAGTTCCTGATCATAGGATAACTAATTGGAAGTTAGTGAATCCGCAAAGATTGGTACATAATATGCTTGTTCTTTAAGGAGGATGTCTGTTCTCATAGGCATTTGTGTGGTGACACTATAGCTAGTATGTAGGTGCTTATTAAGGAATAAGTTCACTGAACGTGACTCGATAAATTGAACAACTAATGGAGTTTACTCATGTGTCAATAGTTGTTCACTAAGTGATAGTTGTGCAAGTATCCTTAGACTTGATATCGTTAAAGTTATCTTATATATAATGAACTATATTTTGGTTTAGTCCTTAGTCTCAAGGACATCCATTAGGTCTATTCCGGGCATAGGGATTTGTGTATGAAGATAGTTAACGTCAATAGAGGATCCACCCCTTCCAGTATAGGAAGAGAATATCCTATGTTATTCTTAGTATGCGAGTTCTGGAATCTCTGGCCAGAGTGAATGAAATTAGAAAGGAGTTTCTAATTTGCATTAATATGAACTTTGCATTATAAATAAGAAAACATATGATTAAACTTGATAGGCTTGACACGAGTTCCATGCCTTGTATTTAATCGGAATATTGTAGGGTGGAAGGAATTGATTGTACGGTAACTAGTCACTGACAGGTTCTTGGCAGTGAATTCATATTATCCGGATAGTCGCGATATGTTGAGAAGCATCACTCACGATGTAGAATAAATATAATTAATCAGTTAATTATATTTAATGAATTATTAGAATTCATATAAATAATAAATAAAAAGTTTATTATTATTTATTTCTACTACCGGCTTAATATTGAACCTACATGGTCACACCATAAAAGAATATTTTCTTTGATGAAAAGATTTAAATTATGAGAGAGAGAATTATTTTCTAAATAGTTTAGAAAAAGGAAATAATGATTAAAATAGTTTTAATTATTATTAAAGCATTTTATAAAATATGGGGTTTAATATAATAATATATATTGATATATTATTTATGGAAAAACCCTAGGATAGTCCTATAAATAGAATGAGATGCTTCATTCTAGAGGGTGTGAACTTTTAGGGTGAACTTTTAGTTTTTGGAGAAAACACTAGCCTCCATCTCTCTCTCTCTCTCTTCTCTCTAAAATAAGTTTTAGAAATTATTTGAAGATCTTCATCAAAGGAAGAATTCTTAGTGGATACAGGTAGAGTACTTCACACTCTGAGAAGTAGCTGCTAGGATCTCTTGTTCACACACTTGGATCGCTTTAAAGGTAAGGTTTCGATTTAACTCGGTTTTATATGATTATATGCGATCATACATATGGTTTTACGGCAAATAATTGTTATATTACGCTTCCGCACCTCCATAAATTTCCTTCAATGGTATCAGAGGCAGGTTATGCATATAGAGATTCATGTAAAAAAATTCAGATTTTTTGGAGCATGTATGGATTTATTATGATTTTTGCAAGTTTATTTAGATTTAATTATGAATTAAATTCGAAATATTTTTGCATGAGATTTCGACCACTGATCTGGATTCTACAAGTGTTTTGGATCATCTGAGTATTTTTTTCATAATTTTCTGATGTATAGATTATTTGTTATGAAATTTTTAAAATTGTTTTAATTAAAATTCATGTAATAATTATGCATGTTGAAATATATGGATTAATATTTGTACTAGGACCCTTGGCTGATCTGGTTATTTTAATCTGCTGTTGGATATCAAAAATGATGTTTTTATATTTTTTTATTAATTTATTAATTAATAGTTAATTAATTTATTAATATTAAAATATAGAGATATTAATAATAGTTAATATATGTATAAACGTTTATATATATAGTAACGGCTGACTGGAGTAACTGCAGGATCAATTTTGCCCTTTGCCAGCCGCGGTCACGCGCGCGTGGCACACAGACGAGGATATGGGGTGTTGCGCATTAAAGGAATGCGCAACAGTGTCTGTTACGCATTTATGAAATGCGTTACAGCTGGTAACGCATACGACTCATCCGTTACACGGGAAAATTGGTATTAATGGCTGTAACGCGTGTGATAAATGCGTTACACCCCTCCTGTCCACATTAAATTTGATTTTTTGGGAGTTCCGTAACTCCGATTTGGGCGTGCAATATATCGTTGGATTCGTTTTTCCGAGACGGATTTAATGGAGTGGTCAAATAATTTTAATATAAAAGTTTTGAACTGTCCATATTCCCTAAAGTGTTTTAAAGCATGTATTAATTGTTTTAATTGTTTTTTTTACTATAATAAATCCATACATCATTATATCATTGTATGACATGATATTTCTTGCATGCTTACTTGTTTATTTAATTTTATATATGAGATATATGCCTAGATTTACCATACGATGATAGATTTAGGTGAACCTAAATCAACATAAGGCGTGCTCTAGAAAATCTAGAATATGAATCGTTTCTTGCCCTAACAATAATATTATATATACAATCATGAGATTCTTGTGTTTGCGAAACACGTAATTAAATATGAATTTTCAATATTGAGAGAAAGGATGATTCTGTCTAAGAAAGGGGTATTAAGTGACGCCTCTTGACAATGCTCCCCCCGATCTGGGAATTATCCGATTATCGATTATTGGTTTGAAATATTTAATTTAAAAGGAAGAATCTCTTTATAATATGATTATGATTGTTAAATAATATTGTTTAATTAATAATAGTTGATAATTATTTATTTATGAAATAAATAATCAGTTAAAATTTTTTATTAATTGATTAAATAAGATTTATTCGATTATAAAATAGTTAGGATGTGATCTTAATATTATTAATTATTGATTTAATTTAAGAAATTAAATTAAGGGAGATATTTATTTTCTAAAAGGGTTTAGAAATAGTATTAATAATTAAAAGAGTTTTGATTATTAATTAATTATTTGGTTAGTAATAGTAATACTTTATAGAAAACATTTAGTTGAAATTTGTGTCTATAAAATATGTGTAATTATAAACCTTATAATAAAAATCCCTCTTAATTAAAAATAATATCAAGTAGTAATTGACCAATGACACAACGGGCTTGTGTCGGTCATAGCCTTCCAACATGATAGAAAGTAGTTCTTATTTTTGAATCATTGTCGTTTCGTGATACAGCCGAGGGCTTTGATTTTGAAATAAGAAATACTTGTCTATTACATAGAGATGTATACAATGAGTTAGAATCTAATAGTCGTTACGTGCCATAGCCGTGGGTAGTTGGAGACTGATTCAGTTGTATGAAATGTTGGGTTAGACTTGACTTAGAATATTGAGTTTGTCGTGCCTCAGCCGTGACTCAATTATTCAAGAGGCTAAAGTTTTAATTAGGGAATGACATG
The DNA here is from genome assembly GCA_028671895.1 of Oenanthe sinensis. NCBI lineage: Eukaryota > Viridiplantae > Streptophyta > Magnoliopsida > Apiales > Apiaceae > Oenanthe > Oenanthe sinensis. The sequence goes on along the minus strand of CM053799.1, from coordinate 25,031,337 downwards.
AGATGTTATTGACAAGAGTTGTCCGCCTACTGAACATCACATGGCGTTTCGTGCTACAGCCGATATTGTGTGATGGAATGTAGGATCCCTATTCCCACTAGCATTATGAATGCTTAATTTTTCACTTAGAGGGTTGTATAAATTAGATAAACTAGCGGGAGCCACTTATGAATAAAGACCCGATTCATATAGTGTTTTAATAATGAAATTGATTATTTGCTAAGTGTTGTTATGTGTTTGTCATTTACAGATTTTCGATATACATCATGTCTTCTGCACTATCACTACGAAGCATACTAGATGCTCACAAGTTGACTGGTCCAAACTTTGCTGATTGGCTTCGAAACCTGAGAATTGTTCTTAGGGCTGAGAAGTTGGACTATGTGCTGAACTCACCAGTACCCAATGCTCCTGCCGAAGATGCTCATGATGATGAGCATGTAACTTACAGGAAGTGGATGGATGAAGCAAATGTTGCTCAGTGCATCATGCTGGCATCTATGAACTCTGAGCTACAAAAACAGCATGAGAACATGGATGCTCATACCATTCTAGTATACCTACAAGAGTTGTATGATGTACAAAGCAGGACTGCTCGATATGAGATATCGAGGGAGCTATTCCGTTGTAGAATGGCGGAGGGATCATCTGTGAATGATCATGTGCTTAAGATAATCAATCTGATTGAGCGTCTTGGGCAACTTGGTTTTGTCATGGATGGGGAGTTGAGCCAAGACTTGGTCTTGCAATCACTCCCAGATTCGTTCTCGCAGTTTGTTGTGAACTTTCACATGAACAAATTGGATGTCAGCCTGCCTGAACTCCATAACATGTTGAAGACTGCTGAGTCGAACTTTCCCTCTAAGAAAGGTTCTGTTCTTCTGATTGGTGGTAGATCCACTTCCAAGAAAAGGAAGTGGAATCCTCTCAAGAAGAAGAAAGTAGGTGAGAAGAAGCCAGTTCCACCAAAAGCTGAAGACTCCAAAAGCAAAGCTGTTTGCTTTCACTGTAACAAGGTGGGGTACTGGAAGAGGAACTGTAAGGTTTACCTTGCAGAACTGAAGAAGAAGAAGGGTAGTGAGACTGCCGCTTCTGGCTCAGGTATGTTTATGATTGAAGTAAACATGTCACTAAATCAAATTTCTACTTGGGTATTAGATACCGCCTGTGGTTCTCACATTTGCAATTCATTGCAGGGACTAAGGGATAGTAGGACTCTTGAGGAAGAGGAGGTTATTCTGCGGATGGGCAATGGAGCAAGAGTTGTTGCTGTATCTGTAGGATTATTTGATTTACATATGCCTACGGGCAAGACTATTGTTTTAAATAATTGTTATTTTGTTCCCTCGATTGTGAGGAATATTATTTCTATTCCCATGTTAGACAAGGCTGAATTTTCGTTTATTATTAAGAATAATGAATGTTCAATTCTTAGAGATAATGTTCTTTATGGTAGTGGTATTTTGAATAATGGTCTGTATGTATGTGACGTAGAGCATAGTTTACTGCAAGTTGAACATACTAATAAAATGAAAAAGGATGATGAAAATCTCACATATTTATGGCACTACAGACTTGGTCATATTAGTGAAAATAGACTACGGACATTGCACAAGGAAGGGTTACTTGAACCTTTTGATTTTGAATCATATCCTACATGTGAGTCTTGTCTATTGGGAAAAATGACCAAATCTCCATTTAGTGGACATGGAGAAAGGGCTGCAGATTTGCTAGGATTGGTACACACAGATGTATGTGGACCGATGTTTACGCAAGCCATGGGTGGTTTTTCGTACTTCATTACTTTCACAGATGATCGATCTAGATTCGGATATGTGTATTTGATGAAACACAAATCTGAAGCCTTTGAAAAGTTCAAAGAATATAAGTATGAAGTAGAGAAACAAACCAAACATAGTATTAAAACCCTTCGATCAGATCGAGGTGGTGAATACTTGAATGGAGAGTTTCTAGATTATCTCAAAGAAAATGGTATAGTCTCTCAATGGACTCCTCCATATACTCCACAGTTAAATGGAGTATCAGAAAGAAGAAATCGAACTTTGTTAGACATGGTTCGATCCATAATGAGCTATGCAGATCTTCTAGTATTCCATGGGGTTATGCATTGGAAACCTCAGCATATTTACTGAATAAGGTGCCTTCCAAATCTGTTCCTCAAACTCCGTATGAGATATGGAAAGAAAGGAAACCGAGTCTTAAACACGTTAAGATATGGGGATGTCCAGCTTATGTCAAGAAAGTTGACCCTGATAAACTGGAATCTCGATCTGTAAAATGTAGATTTGTGGGATATCCTAAAGAGACTTTAGGGTATTACTTTTACACCGATCATAGGGTGTTTGTCTCCAGACATGCTACCTTCTTGGAAAAACAGTTTATCCTTGAAGGAAACAGTGGGAGCAAAATAGAACTTAATAAAGTTCAAGAAACACAAACTACTATAGTTCAAGAGGAAACACCTGTTCAGACTGAACAACCTTCTGTGGAACAGCCCATTCGTAGGTCAGAGAGAGTGTCTCGCCAACCTGAGAGGTATTATGGCCTTGTCATTAAGAATGACAATGAGTTAACAATCGTTGATGATGATGACCCAATGACCTATAATGAGGCTATAAGTAGTATTGACTCAGAGAAATGGCTGAGTGCCATGAAATCCAAAATGGATTCTATGTATACCAACCAAGTATGGACTTTGGTTGAAGCACCCAAGGATGTGAAACCTGTAGGGTGCAAATGGATATACAAAAGAAAGATTGGAGCGGATGGCCAGGTGGAGACCTATAAGGCCAGACTTGTGGCAAAAGGATTCAAACAAAGGCAAGGGATTGACTTTGATGAAACTTTTTCGCCTGTAGCCCTGCTTAAATCAATTCGGATTTTGCTTGCGATTGCAGCTTACTATGACTATGAGATCTGGCAAATGGACGTGAAAACGGCCTTCCTCAATGGGAAACTTGAAGAGGAAGTGTATATGATACAGCCAGAGGGTTTTGTTTCCAAAGGGAATGAACACCTAGTGTGTAAGCTGCTACGAACCATATATGGATTGAGGCAAGCTTCTCGTAGATGGAACATCCGTTTTGATGAGACAATCAAAGAGTTTGGTTTTATCAAAAACATAGATGAACCATGTATCTACAAGAAGGTTAGTGGGAGCGTGGTAACATTTCTTGTGTTGTATGTGGATGACATACTTCTTATAGGAAATGATATACCGATGCTTCAATCAGTCAAAGTGTGGCTATCAAAGAACTTCACTATGAAGGACTTGGGAGAAGCATCATACATTCTCGGTATAAAGATCTATAGAGATAGATCTAGAAGAATGATAGGTCTTACCCAGGGTACATATATCGAGAAAGTGCTTAAAAGATTTAGCATGGAAAACTCCAAGAGAGGTCTCATGCCGATGAGCCATGGAGTTTCCCTTTCCGAGAAGATGTCTCCTAAGACAGCTGAGGAAAGAGAGCGTATGAGTAAGATTCCTTATGCTTCAGCAATAGGATCTATCATGTACGCGATGATATGTACTAGGCCTGATGTTACTCATTCAATCAGTGTGACGAGCAGATATCAGTCCGATCCGGGTGAAGATCACTGGAAAGCAGTAAAGAACATCCTTAAGTACTTGCGAAGGACTAAGGATAATTTTCTTGTTTTTGGTGGTTCTGAGTTGATAATAGAAGGTTATACCGACTCTAGTTTTCAATCAGAATGTGATGATAGCAAATCTATGTCAGGTTACGTGTTTACTCTGAATGGTGGTGCGATTAGTTGGAAGAGTTCCAAACAGTCTACAACGGCTGACTCCACAGCGGAAGCAGAGTATGTAGCTGCAAGTGAGGCTGTAAAAGAAGCCGTTTGGATGAGGAAATTTGTTTCTGAGTTGGGAGTTGTTCCTAGTGTTGAGGAGCCTATTGTATTGTATTGTGATAACAATGCAGCAATAGCACAAGCCAAGGAACCTAGGTCTCATAAAAATTCCAAACATGTTTTGCGGCGCTTTCATTTGATTAGGGAGATCATAGAAAGGGAGATGTCAAAATAGAGAGAGTTGACACACATAACAACATAGCAGACCCACTTACGAAGCCGTTGTCTCAGATTCTTTTTGATCGTCATAAAAGGAAGATGGGTATTACATACTAGGGTAATTGGCTTTAGTCCAAGTGGGAGATTGAAAGTGTTTGTCCTAAATCCAATCATGTATGATGAGTTAGGAAGAACTTTCTTGTATTCTTATTTGATTTCATTAATATTAATAAAAGACTTATTTGTTTTATTACGGGCTTTATCTGTTTAAAGTGTCTTAAATAAGATGTTCCATAGTTTAGAGTGAAGCTTCTAGAATTATAATGAGATTATAATAGTGAGATCTAGAAGATGATGACTCTTGACTTAAACAGTTCCTGATCATAGGATAACTAATTGGAAGTTAGTGAATCCGCAAAGATTGGTACATACTATGCTTTCTCCTTTAAGGAGGATGTCTGTTCTCATAGGCATTTGTGTGGTGACACTATAGCGAGTATGTAGGTGCTTATTAAGGAATAAGTTCACTGAACGTGACTCGATAAATTGAACAACTAATGGAGTTTACTCATGTGTCAATAGTTGTTCACTAAGTGATAGTTGTGCAAGTATCCTTAGACTTGAGATCGTTAAAGTTATCTTGTATATAATGAACTATGTTTTGGTTTAGTCCTTAGTCTCAAGGACATCCATTAGGTCTATTCCGGGCATAGGGATTTGTGTATGAAGATAGTTAACGTCAATAGAGGATCCACCCCTTCCAGTATAGGAAGAGAATATCCTATGTTATTCTTAGTATGCGAGTTCTGGAATCTCTGGCCAGAGTGAATGAAATTAGAAAGGAGTTTCTAATTTGCATTAATATGAACTTTGCATTATGAATAAGAAAACATATGATTAAACTTGATAGGCTTGACACGAGTTCCATGCCTTGTATTTAATCGGGATATTGTAGGGTGGAAGGAATTGATTGTACGGTAACTAGTCACTGACAGGTTCTTGGCAGTGAATTCATATTATCCGGATAGTCGCGATATGTTGAGAAGCATCACTCACGATGTAGAATAAATATAATTAATCAGTTAATTATATTTAATGAATTATTAGAATTCATATAAATAATAAATAAAAAGTTTATTATTATTTATTTCTACTACCGGCTTAATATTGAACCTACATGGTCACACCATAAAAGAATATTTTCTTTGATGAAAAGATTTAAATTATGAGAGGGAGAATTATTTTCTAAATAGTTTAGAAAAAGGAAATAATGATTAAAATAGTTTTAATTATTATTAAAGCATTTTATAAAATATGGGGTTTAATATAATAATATATATTGATATATTATTTATGGAAAAACCCTAGGATAGTCCTATAAATAGAATGATATGCTTCATTCTAGAGGGTGTGAACTTTTAGGGTGAACTTTTAGTTTTTGGAGAAAACACTAGCCTCCATCTCTCTCTCTCTTTTCTCTCTAAAATAAGTTTTAGAAATTATTTGAAGATCTTCATCAAAGGAAGAATTCTTGGTGGATACAGGTAGAGTACTTCACACTCTGAGAAGTAGCTGCTAGGATCTCTTGTTCACACACTTGGATCGCTTTAAAGATAAGGTTTCGATTTAATCTCGGTTTTATATGATTATATGCGATCATACATATGGTTTTACGGCAAATAATTGGTATATCACGCTTCCGCACCTCCGTAAATTTCCTTCAGCTCTTACAATTGTGGATGAAAATATTCTGAATTCATTTTTGAAGAATAATCCAGCCTTTGAGAAGATTAAATGAGAAGTAATTCTTTTTCCTTTATAATTCTTTTATACTGTTCTAGATTAATTATTTTATTCTTTAGTTTTGACATCATCAAACCTTGATTTATGCTTACATTTTATAAAGCATAAATATGGGGAGATTGTTGGGAATATATTCATTTGATGATGTACAAAATACTAGAACAGGGTCTAGCTTAGTGTATTTGTAATAAGTCTTTCTAGTCTCTGAAATGTATAATCAGAGTCTAGATAGTCAACATTCATGTTACTTGTACTTAAAAGAATTTCTGTAGAAAGTGAAACCAGAGTCTGCATGAAGATCAGAGTCTGGAAGGTGATCAGAGTCTATAGACTATCGGAGTCTATGATCTGTCAGAGTCTACATATGATCAGAGTCTGAAGATCATCAAAGTCTGAAGATTTCAGAGTCTATACAGTTAAAGTTAAATTTGGAAGAAGATCACAGGAATGGAAAGTCTTCAAAGATCAAGATAAATATATTGCATATATGCTATGGGAAAGAAAGAGAATTCTAGAAGGAAACTGTCAACTAATAATTAGGTTATACATGTATGGAACTTATGCATAAGGCATATGAACATTAGGTGCAACCAAATTAGAAGACATGACATTTATGAGCATAGGATTAAGAAGCATGGCATTTGAAGACATAACATGTGCATTTAAATCATTATTCTTCTTTTCATTCTTGCATTGCATGGACAAATGATTTACACTACCACACTTAGCACAAACCTTTCTAGGTGCATACATATCAGGAGTGTAATTGTTTTGCTTATTTATGCCTACTTTCCCATTCCTATTCTTCTTCTTTTTCTCAGACTTAGGTTGAGTAGATTTCACAAGAGCTATCTTTTCTAGTTTTGCTTTTAATTGATTATTAGATAAGCTACCTATGTTGATCTTCTCAGTCTCAGCCTCAACTTGATTTTTGGTTTCCTTAACAAACTTAATAGGAGTGCTAAATTTGTTCTTCTTATTAGCCATTGATGATTCACTTGTCGATGGATGCTTATCAATTGATTCAGCATCAATCGATTGATAATCCTTATCAGTTGATGAAGGATTAGCACTCGATTGATCTTTATCCATTGAAGTATCAGCCAATGGCTTGCCTATTGATTTGGGGAGTTCTCCTAGAGTATCTACACCCTGAACGTCAATAATTTGTTTGGCAGTTTTAGCAGACCTATTCCATTTGCTAATGGTTTCAATTTCCTCAGCCAATTGTTCTTTCAACAATTCTTCTCTTTTCAAACTGTTTACTAGTTCATTCCTAGCATCCTTTCTTTCCTGTTTAAATCTATCTAAACAGACAAGTTCATTTTCAAGAAAAATATTCCTCTCAGTTAAGGCATCAATGGTGTTCTTTAACTTGAGGTTTTCTTTGTTTAGAGATTTTAGAGTGACATGCAAATTGTACAATTCATTGGACATTTCATTAATAGTACTATTGCATTCATCAGCTGAAAGCTCAGAAAAGTGTGTAGCTAGTACCTGATTAGATGCTGAACTAGCTTCTTCATCCTCATGGTTGGCCATTAGAGCTAGATTAATATATTCTTCAGAATCACTATCTTCAGCAGCCCAGTCCTTCTCTTCGGTGACAAAAGCTTTTTCTTTCTGTTTTAAAAGGTCAAAGTATTTCTTTTTATAGTTAATACCCTCATATGACTTTGCATTTTCTTGCTTTGGCTTCCTGCACTCACTTGAGAAATGACCAGCCAATCCACAGTTAAAACATTTAAACTTAGATCTATCAACCAAATTTTTATTTTGAATGTTGCTTCTAAACTGGGATCCAGGCCTTTGAGCATTTGGATTCCTCTTGAATTTTAGCTTTGAGAACTTTCTTGACAAAAAAGCAAGGTGCTCATCAATCTCATCCAAATCATCATGTGAGCATGTTTCATTTTCTTCACACTCGTTCTTTCCTTTTCCCTTGGATGATTCTTCATTAGCATCATTAGCCATCATCATGACTTCTTCTACACAACCAGTTTCTTTCTTCTGTTTCTTATCTTCATTCCCTTTGACCATCAAAGCTACAGTTTTCTCCTTTCTTTGATTTTTCTCAATCTCTTCATCTTGTTGAATCTCCAGTTCATATGTCTTGAGAATACCATATAGTTTCTCTAGAGTATAATCTTTGAAGTCTTGAGATTGCCTAATGGAGACAGTCATTGCCTTCCATTCCTTTGGAAGAGATATGAGAAATTTAAGATTTATATCTTCTGTTGCATAAACCCTACCATATAGCTTTAGACCATTCAACAACTTTTGGAATCTGCTATAGGTATCATTGATGGCTTCACCACTCTTAAAATGAAATGATTAATATTTTTGAATTAAGAGTTGCATCTTTTTTTTCCTTACTTGTTCAGTTCCTTCACACAGAGTTTGAAGAGTGTCCCATACTTCTTTTGATGAAGTACAGTTTATCACATTATCAAAAATATCTTTATCTAGACCATTAAATAGAATGTTCATGGTCTTTTTGTCTTTCAGTACTTCTTTTTCATCCTCATCTGTGAACTCAGAAATGAGTTTTGGAACATGTCTATCAACTGTTGGAGTTCCATCTGGGTTTACTCCTGTAACTAGCTTCATAGGAATGTGAGGACCTTTCTCTATGCAGTGAACATAAGAAGGGTCTAGAGAAAGAAGATGCAGATGCATTTTTACCTTCCATGGAAAGTATTCATCCTTTTCCAACATTAGGATTTTTACACCTGAATCCTTTTGGCCCATATTGACTGTTCTTGATCTTTAAACTTTCTATATGTTGAAAGCCTGCTCTGATACCAATTGTTATTCCTCTAGAACAATGTCAATATTTGTAGAAGGGGGGTTGAATACAAATATTAAACTTTTTGAATTAGTGAGAATATGTTAGAACAATTTAAGACTGAAAAGTAAACTAAACAAAGAGATTTAAAATTACTGATGGATTGATTTTTCCATCAATGTATATTTTTGCTCAATGTTTCTAGGTTAAAAGAAACCTAGCTGCGTTTTTACAAAATTAGAAAACAAATCAACTGTTCTTACAAAATGTGCTCTCAAGCTGGAACAGTTGATTTTTTTTGTATTGTCTAACTTTTTCTCTGTCTTCTAATAATGCTGTTACACTTGTTTATATAACACAAGTGTGCTTTTACAATTCCTATTCTAGGATTGTTTCTACCTGCCTTTCTTTTTACATTTTTCTATCTTTGAAAAAGGTTGAATAGACAGCTTCTGATTGAGTCTTCACAGTCATTCTAGACTGTCTTCCATATGTGTGCTTTTGTTCTCTGGATCTTCAACAGATATCCTTTCTGTGTTGTCACACTCAATTGATAATTTGTTGTGAAGCATATCAACTGATCCATCCTTTAATCCATCAACTGATGTTCTTCTTCGATTGATCTTCATATCTATCGATTGATAAAAGATGGCTTATCGATTGATAGATGTTATCAATCGATATACCAATCGATGGGTATTCATATCGGTTGATGGTCTTCAATGCTTGACTTGGCTTCTTCAATTGATCCCTCATCCATCGATGCTTCAATATCAATTGATCATCCTTCACTTGTGAAATTTCCTGTCTTCACATATTACAAATTAACAGTTTTATTTACACATCAATTGATGATCTATATCAATCGACTCTAACATCAATTGATGAACAAAATATCAATTGATTTACACCTTATCGATTGAAGTAGACTAAATACACCTATGTTACAATCCAAATTATCAGTTGATTCATATAAACACTTCAACTGACAAATGGTTTCCTGATCAATTGATATTTATAACTTTCATATCAATTGATCAGTTATATCAAATAAAATTTCTATGATTATAAGATTAATGTTATCATCAAATCACATGTAGATTCCTAACAAGGGCTGATTTGGATGAGATGTCTCTAGATGAAGTCTATGGAAGGCTGAAGACTAATGATTTGGAGTTACAACAAAGAAAGAATAGAAAGAGTAGCAAGGAAAAATTTGTTGCCTTGAATGTTGAGGCCAAGGTTGAAGAACCAAAAGAAAAAGTCCTAAACGCCTCAACAAGAAAAGGAAAAGCTGTGATGATTAAGAAAAGCAGTGAATCAGAGTTTGAGACAAACTCTGATGCAAACTCTGATGACTCCATAGACTCTGACATGATGGAGATGGTTGCTATGATTGTCAAAGGCTTCAAAAAGATGAAATATAGGAAGTATAGAAAGCAAGGAAGCTTCCAGAAAAAGAATGGAGAATCAAAGAATAAAGATAAATTCAGAAAAAAAGAAGATAGAGATGGCAAATCAAAAACTCTTGACAAATCAAAGTTCAAGTGTTACAAGTGTAACAAGATGGGGCACTTTGCTACTGAGTGCAGAAGCAAGGAATCTGGAAAAGCACTCATCTGATCAAAGAAAGATTGGATGGATTCCTCAGACTCTGAAGAGAAAACAAACTATGCTCTCATGGCAAACTCTAATGCTCCCATCCTAAGATCTGACAAGGTACCAAACTCTATTTTCAATTTTAATACTGAAAATATCCATGAATTAAAGTCTTTTCTCAGAACCTTGCATGTTAGTTTTAAATCACAGTCTCTTGAAAATGAAAGATTAAAATATGAAATTCAAACCCTATCTGTTAAGAATGATTTTCTTGAATCTGAACTTGTAAACATGCTTAGCACTAAGAAAGACTGTGAAAATGCTATTCACATGCAAACTCAGCTAGAAATACAGGTCACTTATTTAAAAGCTGAGATAGCTAAAGAACAGGAGACTTTCAGAGTTTGGACAAACTCTGGCAAGAAAGTCCAAAAAATTCTTTCTGACAAGAATTGGACATCTGCTCTAGGTTATGACTATGATAATGAGAAAAATGCTAAAAGTAATAAGACACACACAGGAATAAAAGAAAATTTGAGTAAACCTGTGAATTTTGATAGAGCTAGTAATAAAAATGACATCTCTGATAAATGCTCTAATAATCACAAAAGCAAAGAGAAAAGTGTGTCTGAAAATAAACCATTCAATGTTGGGTTACTCTCACAGAAGTAACTTAAAGAAAAGTTAAAAGCAGTCACAAACAAAAACAAACCTAAAAAGGTGAGGAGAAATAGAAATGGAAAAGTAGGAATTACTAAAGAGAATAACTATAAGAATATGCCTAATGCTCCTAGAAAAACTTGTTTCACATGTGGTAATTCTAATCACCTTGCTATTGATTACAAACAAAACAAAAAGAAGGAACCTTAGAGACCTAGTTCAGAGGTTAGAAAACAAATTAGATATAGGCCACAAAATCCTTGTTTTCACTGTGGTAGTTTATGGCATTCAATTTACACATGTAAAGAATATCATAGTTTGTATTTTAACTATTATGAACTATTGCCTCATTTGAAAAAATCTCCTGTCTTTTCTAATCATGATGTCAAACAAAAATATGTGATAAAATCTGACAGAAGAAAAATAAACTCTGAAAAGGCAAACTATGATAATGCAAATTCTGTTAACATAAACTCTGATAAAAATACTTCTGCTGCAAAAGTTAACAAGTTTCAAAAGAAAGAATCCAAACTTGTTTGGGTTCCCAAATCTACTAACTAATTTGCATTAATTGATTGTAGAGAAACAGGAAAAATATCCTAGTGATTGATAGTGGATGTTCTGGACATATGACTGGAAACAAATCCCTGCTTTTAGAGTTTGAGGAGAAGGCTGACCCAACAGTATTTTATGGAGATGGCAACATAGGAAGAACACTGGGATATGACAATATTGTTATTGGAAATGTAATCATTGAAAATGTAGCTCTGGTTGAAGGACTCAAGCATACTCTGTTAAGTGTGAGTCAAATGACAAACAGAGGTTATTCTGTGGAATTTCATGAAACATATTGTGAAGTCAAAAGCAAAAAGGCTGGTAAAGTGGTTCTTATTGGTCACAGACATAACAATTTATTTAAAGCTAGCTTGGAGGTAAACTTTGATGGTCCCTTAACCCGTTTACTTGGAAAGGCATCATCTTTGGAAAGCTGGAATTGGCACAAAAAGATGTGTCACTTGAACTTTGGAAATATAAATGAAAAAGGATATAGTTAGAGGTCTTCCAAAAGTTCAATTTCATCCTGATGGACTCTGTGATTCATGTCAAAAGGCCAAACAACAGAAGACATCTTTCAAGAGCAAAACTGAAAATTATATTGATCAACCTTTTAATCTATTGCATCTTGATTTATTTGGTCCTTTCAACATAATGTTCATTGGAAAGAAGAAATATACTCTGGTGATTGTAGATGATTACACAAGATTTAACTGGTTGTACTTTTTGCATAAAAAGAATGAAACAGCTGAGATAATTTTTGATGATATTGCTATGATTGAGAATGGATCACCACACAAGGTAAAGAATTTAAGGAGTGACAATGGAATAGAGTTTAAGAATTCTGCAATGGAGGAGTTCTGTTCAACAAAATGAATCATTCAACAATTCTCAGCACTAGGTACACCTCAACAAAATGGTGTAGTTGAGAGAAAGAACAGAACACTCATTGAAGCTGCCAGAACAATGTTAGAAGGAGCAAAGCTACCTACTTACTTTTGGGCAGAAGCTGTGAATACTGCATGCATTACTCAGAATTGCACTTTGATAAATAAACATGGAATTACTCCATATGAAACAATGAAGGGAAGGAAGCCAAATGTGAAATACTTTCACATATTTGGAAGCAAGTGTTTGATTCTCAAAACGCATCCTGAATAATTGAAAAAGTTTGAACTCAAAGTAGATGAAGGTATTTTTGTTGGTTATGCAACAACTTCAAAAACTTCTTCAAGGGCATTCTAAGTGTTTAATCTAAGGACCATGACAGTCATAGAATCAATTAATGTCTCTTTTGATGAATGAAAAATAACAGGGTTAGATGATAAAGATGCTCAGGAATCTCTGAGTTTTGAAAATGAATTGCAGAACACAAACTTTGATGAGCTAAACTCTGATGAGATAAACACTGATGAGGTAAATTCTTATGAGTTAAACACTGATTCCTTAAACTCTGATTCAGACATAATTGAAACAGTAATTGAAGATTCTGCACATGTTGAGGGGGAGCAACATCAGTCATTTACTAAAATTGGAGAACCAGCCTCAATTATTGAAATTTCAGAGTCTGACCAAACTATGACAAATACAAACTCTGAAACCCTAAACTCTGAAACCACAAACACTGATCACTCTAACTATGAGCAGTTAAACTCTGAGTTGTCAAACACTGATGGAAGCATAACTTCAAGGAGAGGATTAGAATTTACTGAGGAATCATACTATGAAGACACAAATCAAAGGGGAGCATCTTGTTCAAGAAATCTTCCACATCCAAGAAAATAGACCAAAGATCACACACCTAATTTGATTATTGGTGATCTATAAAGTGGAGTGCAGACAAGGAAAACTACTCAGAATGAATATTTATTTCATAGTTTTCTTTCTCAAACAGAACCAAAGAAGGTTGAAGTTGCTTAGAAGGATGCAGATTGGGTTATTGCTATGTAGGAAGAATTAAATGAGTTTAAAAGAAATGAAGTTTGGACCCTTGTTCCAAGGCCAAAGAATAGATCATTTGTTGGCATAAAGTGGGTGTTCAGAAATAAGACAGACTCTGATGGAATCATAACAAGGAATAAAGAAAGACAAGTTGCCAAAGGCTACTCTCAACATGAAGGTATTGATTATGATGAAACCTTTGCACCTGTAGCTTGACTTGAAGCAATCAGAATCTTTCTTGCTTATGTTGTACACAAGAAATTCAAGGTCTACCAAATGGATGTTAAAAGTGCATTTTTAAATGGAGAACTTGAAGAAGAGGTATATGTTGAACAACCACCTGGCTTTGTCAATCCAAAATATCCAAATCATGTCTACAGATTGGATAAAACTTTATATGGACTCAAGCAAGCACCAAGAGCCTGGTATGAAACTCTGGCTCAATTCATACTTGAAAGTGGTTTCACATGAGGTACAATTGATAAAACCTTATTTTACAGAACTCAAGGTAAAGATTTATTATTGGTTCAAATATATGTTGATGATATTATATTTTGTTCCACTAATGAGAAACTCTGTGAAAGATTTTTAAAGCTAATGCAGTCCAAGTATCAAATGAGCATGATGGGATAAATGAGTTATTTTTTAGGGTTGCAAGTAAAACAGACTAATGAAGGTATTTTCATAAATCAATCCAAATACATAATAAATCTACTCACAAAGTTTCAAATGCAAGACTCTGCATCTGCTACAACTCAAATGGCTACTACAACCAAGCTTGATCAAGACACTAGAGAGCCTATAAATATTACAGCATACAGAGGCATTATTAGATCACTTCTCTATTTGAATGCTAGAAGACCAGATATCATGTTTGCAACCTGTCTATGTGCCAGATTTCAGGCAAATCCAAGGGAACCTCATTTTATTGCTGTTAAGAGAATTTTTAGATATCTTAAGGGCACCATTAATCTTGGGTTATGGTATCCTGGAGAGTCTGACTTTAACTTATAGGCTATTTAGATGCTGATTTTGCAGGATGTAAAATTGACAAGAAAAGCACAAGTGGGAGTTGTCAACTCTTAGGTGAAAGAATTCTCATGGTTCAGTAAGAAACATAAATCTATCTCAACATCAACAGCAGAGGCTGAATATATAGCTGCAGGAAGTTGCTGTGCAAAAATTTTATGGTTGAGAAATCAACTGTTAGACTATGGTTTGAACTTTTTAAAAATTCCTATTTATTGTGATAATCAAAGTGCTATTGCAATGACAGGAAATCCAGTTCAACATTCTCTAACAAAGCACATCAGTATTAGATATCACTTCATAAGGGAATATGTCATGGAAGGAACAATTGAAATGCATTTTGTTCCCATAGATCAATAGTTAGCAGACATATTCACCAAGCCTCTGTGTGAAACAACATTTACAAGATTGGTTTCTGGATTAGGAATGGTAACAAGTGGCTCAACTCTATATAGCAAGTAGCAGACAATAAGAGTTTATGATAAATTCTGTCAGAGTATGTGGTAAACTCTGATAGAAAATGCAGTAAACTCTGATCATTGGAACATCTAATCTCTGATCACAAGCTATCAGTGTTTATGGTAAACTATATTAGAGTATGTGATAAACTCTGACAGTGAATGCAAACTCTGATTACTATAAACTTTGATTTAAGTCTGTATGCTAAACTCTGAGATATTACTTATGACATCATATTTAATTTTGTGACATCATATTTTTTATTCTCTGATTGGAGTAATCATTAGGGTGCGTGTATTTCATGAAAAAACATTTCATATCTATACACAGATACACACACATATGCTGTATTTTGAGAATTACACTACTCATTACTCTACCACTCAAAAATTGCCACGTGTCCCACTACAGAGTATATGCAAATGAGAGGGAATAGTTCAATTCATATTTTCACTTTGAATTATTCATCTACATCTTATTATTCCTATCTTTCTCTCTCGTTTTCTAAAACCATAATTTTTCATATCTGTAAATCACTGTATATCAATGGCTTCCAAGGGACTCTCTTTCCAAAACTACACATTTGTTCCCACAAATTATATATCACTCTTGACTAAAATTGATGCTCCTCAAAATTTTCATGTGGTTCAGGACTTTTTACAACAAAGCTATATTGGGTATGCTCTTCAGGAACCCAATCACATCTCTACTCAATCTCTGATCAAAATCTGGTCAACTGCTAAGTTCAATAATGGTGATGATAATGAAGAGCCAGTTATAACATTCCAATGCAATGGAAAATACACAATCACTCTTGCAATAGTTCATCAAGCCCTTCATCTTCTAGAAGTGGCTATGTATGATGACCTTGTAAATGATGAGCAAATCAAGGTATTCTTTAAAGAATTAGGCTATGGAGGAAGTCTATCCAAGTTGGGAAGCCTCACAAGGCCCAATCTGAGAAGAGAATGGAGCTTCTTCTTTGATTGTATAACAAGGCCTTCACCGCAAAATGCACCAATTTTAATGCAATTCCTCAACTATCACAACAAATTAGGTATTCTCTGACCTATAACTTGAATTTTAATTTTCCTTGTTTATTAATTAGGCAGATAGCTAGCAAAATAAATGATGATGTACATAGAGTATATTTTGCTAGATTTTTACAGTTGATTTTTAGTTATCTCTTGCCTAATGTTAGTTTTGAGAATGATCAGAGTTTAGTTAGTTTTTGTATGAACAAGAGGATTTTTACTGATCTTACTCGAAAAGATGCAAAGAAGGATAATGAAGGAAAATTGTCTAACCTGTTTTATCCCACACGGGTCAGGCTTCTCTTAAATCAGAGAATGCCTACTGTGTATGGGAGGGATTTTCTCTCTGTGGCTATGAATCAGAGTTTAACACCTTCTGATTCTAACCCAAGCCACCAACTAAACACTAATCCTCAAACACTGATGTCAACCTCTGTTATCTCCCAAAAGACTGCATTTGTAAAACAAACCTCTCAATAAGAGCCACACATGAAAAGAAAGGGCAAGTCAGTCTCAAAGTCTTCTCCAAGAAAAAGAAGATTAGTTGATGAACCTACAGACTCTTATGACAGTAATGAAGGGTTAGTATTTCTTGTGAAGAAAAATGTTAAGAAAACCTCTGAGATTCCTCCTGCTCCATTTATGAATCCATTCTATGTTAATCCCATCTCAGAGCCTACAAAGAAAAGAAGAAGATTGGTTAAGGCATCAATCACTGAGCAAATAAACTCTGATCCTTCACAAGCCTTAAACTCTGAGCTCATAAACTCTGATGCAGCAATAAACTCTGATGATATGATGAAGTCTGAGTTAGCTGGTGGTGATGCAAATGTTAATGCACATGCTGTAAGTGAAGCTGCTCCAGTAACAATATCTAATTCCCATGTTCACTCTCCAAAATAGATCATCAAGGATATATCTTATGAAAGAGTAAGGGAGCTAGCTGAGGAAGTTAAAAAGGAAATGGCTGCAAAGAAGTCTCAAACATCTTCAGCCACTGGTAGTTCCAACTTGTTTACCAGAAAGAGGAAGAAGCAAGTTTCTTTTGGCCAGGACACACAAGAACCTACCTCTCAAAGTGAGGTAGCAGTCAATGATAGGCCAGACACACAAGAACCTGTTATTCAAAGTGCAATAGCAGCCCCTTAAGAAGCAGATGAAGCCAACAAGGATCAGGGGTACAACCCACAAGAACCTTCAGCTCAAAGGGTTGAAGCAATTGTTAAGGCCCCTGCCACATAAGAACCATCCAATCAAAGTTTGGATGAAGGCACTCAAACACTGATATAAGATCTTATTGTTGCTGATGCTGAGAAGTCAAACTCTGATAAAGATTCATTGGCTATTTCTGATGCTATTTTGGTGCAACCTCTTTCCGCACAGCCTTTGGAAACTCCATCCACTTCCACAACTACTCAAGGTATAAACTCTAACTTTTCTTCAGAATTTCTATTCTCTGATAGTATAAGCTCAAAATTTATATTTCTAACTTTTACTATTGGGATGACCATGGATAGTCCTGAAAAGGGTACCCCATTCATGTGACCACAGATCATCTTTCTTAACCACCTCTTATTTCTGTAGGACAATGTGATTTAAGCCTTTCATGTGAGACTGAGGTAAAATGTGTGAAAAATAGAATTAACAATGAGAGGCAGACACTGGCTTTGGTAAAAGGAGAGTTAGAATTGAGAAATAAGTTAGTTACTTCTAGTGAGCAAACTCTGACTATTAAATGTCATGATATGTGTGATGTGAGAAGTAATGAGATTACTTTAAAAGAATAGAGTGATTTAGGTTGTTCTATTTCTTTTGCAGGTACTCAGAGTTTATCTGTCACTACAAACTCTGAGATGCCAAACTCTGATAATGAAGAAACATTCTCTGATGAGCCGATTTTTTAGGATGATGTTAGGTCCAAAATTATCATAAAAGGGGGGGGGGGGGGAGGGTTGAATATGATATGGTAGATTTTTCGTTCAATTGTGGATTAAGTATTTGTGTTTTAGAGATATAAAAATGACAGTGGTTGAAACACAAGATTCGGGAAAATAATAATATATTATTAAATCCCTGAGGTGCTACACTTCTAATCAAATGATTAGCTTCAATGGGTTCAATCAATGTTACAATAGAAATACAGTTGGGTGATATAAATGTCAAGCTTTAATAGAGCTTCCGTCTGTATGTCTTTTGTTGAAGATGAATGAATTCCTTATTGTCCATATTGATTTTACCCATATATAATCTGTAGGCTTTTTGGAAAATGATTTCCAACAATATATAAGTCCCATGTTGCGCCTTGTAGAGTGTTGGTGGAGTGTAGGCGCCACTAAAGTTTATGATTCGCCTTTAGATGTTTGTTATGCTTGAAATACTTTGTTGCGCCTCTATATGAATTTAGTTGCGCCTATACAGTTGTACCATTGTATAGGCGCCACTAATGTCTTAGAACATCACACAAAAGCTATGTTGTGCCTGTGACCTTTTGTTGTGCTCCTTTAACATTTTGTTGCACTTGCACACTAGTTGCAGTGTGTAGGCACCACAAAATCATACATATAACTTTTGTTGCGCTTTTGACTTGGATATTTTGCCACAACATGTTTTGTTATGCATGCACTCCCATTCCCTTGGTGCCACAAACCTTCTCCTTGACTTCACTTGGCTTTATTCTTTATTTGTTGCGCCTTAACAAAGTTGGTGGTGCCTCTAGAGTACCTCATGAGTATAGGAGCCACCAAATGCAATATTAATTGCCTTAACATATTTCTTGAAGTGTTTGAAGTAATTACTAAATGATATTTATGCTTTTGGCTTGATCAACTGATTTTATTTTGATTAACCAAGACAATTCTTTTCTAGTTGTGATAACGCTTAGTGTACTGGTCTGGTTCACAAACGACTAACACTGAATTGAATTCCCCTGACTTCTTTTCTTTTTCAGCTGATTAACTTTGGACTGTTCCATTGCTTCTGATCACTGAAACCCTTTGACATTTATACACAAATCATTACACTGTCTTTAGTCTGAAATCTACTGAACACTTATTTCTTGCTGAGGCCTGAACATATTAATGAACTTCTCTTGCTGTCGTTCAGTAACTCTTACATCTTGAATGCTCTATAATCATGTATGTATGATTCCTGTTTACATGTCCTTCTGGATTCCTATGCTACATATTAGTATTATTTATATGTCTTTGTTTCTTAGTTGAGTTATCGTTATCACTATTACATACTAAGTTACATTATGCTTTACAATCTCCCCCTATTTGGTTGTTAGAGTTCGACAAGCAAAACCTGTGAGAGGATAACTCAACTGATACTTACAAGAAAAAGTAAAGTGCAGAAAGATAGTAAATAATATTAATTACATTCTGGATTAGATTTTACATTTCCAGATTTCTTTGAGTACAAGAAGTTTGTTCCTCTAGCCTGAACAGATAATTTTATGATCTTCTACTTCTTTGTATTGTATCTTGCTTGTTCTTAGATCTAGTTTCGGAGTAATGCTTTCTTAACTCTTCTTCCTTCTTCTCCAAGCTTGCCTTCACCAGATCTCTAGCTTCCACTTCAAGAGTGTTGACAGGAGGTGGTTCTTCTAATTTCTACAAAACTTCAGTGAGAAATGCTGTTAAATTTGTCTTAGAGATTGACTCGAAGGCCAGAGATTGTCTCTTTAAAAACACGAACATTGTTATTCTCTTCGGAAAGCCTTTAACTCTATCAGTGTCATGCATCGACTCTTCTGCCAGTTTCTCCACTAGAGCATCTTCAATCATCCTCAAGGCCTTTTTGTCTGATTTAACAATGGATCTCTTTACCCTTGAAAAAACTTTTCGGATGATTTCAGAATTGTTTCTCCTCAGTTTTGATAGATCCTTTTTCTTATCCACTCCATCCTTGAATAGAAAGTATTTTGTTCCATTCGCTTCCGTCTGAATGCAAGGTTCAAAATCTCTTATGGTTTCGAGTACCTCTATGCCATCCTCTCTTCTCATATATATTGGTTCTTGGTAATATCTGGTCGTATCCATTAGATATCTCCCTGATATTTTAATTGCTCTGTTCAGCCTGAATGCGTAGATCGACTCAGCAGCCTTTAAATCTTCTTCTATTCTATTTTTCTTACTTTTAAGCCTCCTTTCTACATATTGCATGAACATTATATGGATTGAATCCAGACATTCATCTGACAAATTTAAGTTGTGAAGTGTTGTTGCTTTGTAATATTTGACCACCGAAGGCTTTTCAAATGCTTCGACACCGATCTCTATTATTTTCTTCTCAATCAGATCTCTTAGTATCTCATTTGTTTTATGCCCACCAAATATGACTTTCCTCTTCAGCACATACAACTCCACAATATTCATCTCATTGCGTGTTGTACTCTCTTCCACTTTCACTTCATCAAGTCTGGAGCCTGAACTATGTCTTGAGTAACAACTTCGTCTACACCAACCAGAAGACAGTCATTATCAAAAGTATGTTCTTCTGCAAACTCATCTTCAACATCTATTCCTGCAGCCTTTGCAGTTTCCTATATTTTAATCTCAGTTGGAATCTCCAATGGCACATAGGGTTCAAATATTTCTCCTTCTTCAAGTTGCCTAGCTCCAGGCCTGTAAAAGATATCTGACTCCCCCTGAGCTGTGTATTCCAAGATCATTTCAGCTCCAAATTTTTCTTGTGCTAACCTCTCCCCCTCAGTTGGGTTATCCTCCCTTCTGACCGGAGGAATCTGAGTTGTCGAAGTTGATTGAGTAGAAATAGTAACTTTTTGAGCCCGCAGTTGTTTGACTAAATATTTGATTTCTTTCATTTCTGCTCTCTGCTGCTCCTTCACCTCCAAGATCTTTCTGATTGAGTAATGAATTTCTATTACTTGTGCCTCCAGATTTAAAATCCTTTGACTGTGTGCAGTGTGTGCAATGTGTGGGGTGTTTGTTTAGTTAGTGGGTGTCTCACTCCTCACTGTTTCTATTTGAGCACGACCCTCAACACTCACACTCGGATGATCAGGGTTAGGGAATAGAAGATCACTAAGGTTAAGTGTTTCACTCATTTCCATGATAGCATTTAGATCTTCTGTACCTGCAAAAAAATCCCTATCCCTTCTATGGGTAGGTTGAGACCTTTTTCAAGAACTGGGGGTTTGAGACCCAATGTGGTCACCATTGTGGATTCTGTAATGATTGGCACGGTTGTAGAATCTGTGATGCCAGCTGAAGCCCTTAAAGGCATTACCTGCTCAGAGACACCCAGAACAGGTTCTACTACCGAAGGGCAGATACTCTATGAATAGAGTCCACAGCCCTTCTATGGGTGTGTTGTCCCTCCGCCTGACCTGTAAAGGTGGGGAGGACCTCCGTTGTAGGAGCTGGAATTTGAATCTCCATGGGGATCACCACCTCAGGTAATGTAGTGATTGACAAATGAGAGCCTGTGGTACCCCGCGATGCCTGTGAAGGCACTTCCACTTGAAGTGGTGATGCTGTTCACACAGCTACTCCTTGAATGGAGACCTCTTCCCTTCTATGAGAGAGTTTCATTTCCACTTCACCCACTTGGGGAGGGAAAACATCCTGAATAGGATCTGGAGATGTTAAGTTCAGGGGGGTCACCATATTTGACAATGTGATGAATGGCTCGTGAGAGTCAGTGATGCCCCCTACTGTCTATGAAGACATGTTCTGAATTGGATCAACCAAAACAGTGTTAACTACAATATCTGTTTCTGTTCCCGTACCTTTCAGGATTTTATCAATTTCAAAATTGAGGTTATGAAGAAAAATAATGTTGTCAGAGATTAGAGAATCAGGTTCCTGGCTCACAGTTGCCCTAGTTTTAAAATTAATTTTTCGACGTTTTCGAGAGGGTAGAGCTGTAGGGGATATTTCAATGATTTCTTGATTCGGTAGGGACTCACTCCTATCATCTAAATCAATGGTTCTTTTTCTAGTTTTGGGAGATGAAGGAAGTGTTTGTTGTTCTTTGGTAGTGGTTAGAACTGGTTGGTCTTCACCAAGTTCATTGTCAGTTTCGATGGCCACTGAGGGCTCTTGTGTGTGCATTGCTGTTTGAGGCATAGAGGTAGATATTGTGACAAATTTATCTTGTAAGAATGCAGAAAAGTCAAAATCTAGAAGTGTACTTTCTTCCATTTGCTCATCAAAGAGATCAGGAATGTACATCTCTGTAGTCTGATGCTCTTCCACTTCTTCCTCAATAGCTATGTCCTCTGTTGGATTTTCAGGGCTATTCCTTTATTCTTCTTCTTCAGGAATAGGTTCTTGCTCATGTTCAGAACCAGCTTCTTCCATATTTTCATCTTCTTTATCAGTGTATGGTTCTTCTTCTTCAGTTGCTACTGAGTTTCCAAAGTCTCCTGATGTCTCAGCTTCAGTCTCCTTTTGAGATGATTGTTCTTCTGAATATTTACTTGTTAATTCATCAGTTTCAGATACATGCTCCTCTTCTTCTTCAATTACTTCTTCTTTTATAACTTCTTCATTAACCTGTTTAAGAAGAGCAAGTAATCTCTGATAGGATCAGTCATTGGTGTAGGAGTATACCTGTTAGGATAGTCAGCCTCATTCTGTAGCAACAGGATTGTCTTGAATTGTAGTGAGGGTGACTCTTCCAATTGACGAAATATTTGGAGTTGATCAGCTCTCAGCACTTAATTCAACACCAGCTGAAAAAATCTAGGATATAGACAGAAGTTTTACATTTTTGCCTGGTTTTTTAGAATCTCTGTCATGATTAACTTCCCAAAATTTATTCTGGACCCAGAAGCCACTGCATACCCAATCACCTTATTGAATTGAGTAATTCTATGGAAGCCACCTGTCTTTTGTGCAAAGTCATGAGACAGGATGTTGAAAAACAGGTTCTATTCTTTGGGTAAGTGATTCTTGTAAATCTTCTTCGGAAGATTATTGTTTACCCTAGTGCGGTGAATGAACATGAAGAAATTGTTTAAGTATGCTTGAGATGGCTCATCTTCAAAATCTTCAGTTGGCAATTGAAGTGTTCTATTGATGTCATTTTTAGTTATTCGTACCTTCTTTCTCTGAATCTTGCTAGTGAAGGCTGAGATTTCATCTGCAGATGTGTCCTGAGCAGACCTGTATAACTGTCTTAATAAATTTCTATTCAAAGGAACAAAAGTTGTTAATGCATACCGGACTATAAAATGTTCATTTAAAAACCTAGCCCAGTTACCCAACTCTCCTGCTTCAGTCCAATTATCTACTAATATGGATAAATAATTAGTCTTTTTAATCTCAAAATGACCTGCCATTTAATTAAAATGAAAGATAATTTTTATGAATTAAAATTACTAATTAAAATTGAATTAATCAAGTAAATTATGAACTAAAATCTTAAAATTAAAAATTACTTGGATTAACTAGAAATTAAAATATGAAGAACTCCTAGTAATTTTAAGCACACTTAAATTTTATTACAATTTTTAATCGATTTTAACAGTGATAAACCCTAGCCAACAGTTCGATTTTTGGTAAAAATGAGAATTTTTTATCTTTAACTAACAATGATGGGACCACTTGCAAATTGAAGGTATGAAAGTGGGTACCACAAAACTGGTTTTAGATCAAGAATCGGACAAGAATTGGCCTAGATATGTTCAATTAAAAATTGAGATCTATGGAGTTTTTTTGCGCCTTCAAGAGTGTATATACTGTGTAAGTAAGTAAAGAACGCAACAAAAGCCATATATATACGAGCAAAAGAAACAATAATTGTTTCTAAATGATTATGTTGCGCCTTCACAGTGCTTGCACTGTGTAGGCGCCACTAAATACTACCGGCGCAACTAAATTACTAGCAATCTTTTTGTTGCGCCTCCACAGTGTGTTCACTGTGTTGGAGCCACAAAAGTTTAATAGCGCCACTAAAATGCAATCAAAATCTTCAAGTATTTTGTTGCGCCTTTACAGTGGAATCACTGTGTAGGCGCAATAAAATCCTTATAGGCGCCACTTGACTTGTTCAAGAATGTCTTCTATGTACTTGTGTTACATATGTTGCGCCTACACAGTGCTTACACTATATAGGCGCCACTAAAATGTTTTAAGTGCCACAAGGTACTTTAACAAATCAAGTGTTTCTAGATTTTGCTACTAATAAAATAAATAACATTTATGAATAATTTGTATAATTAATCAATAATAATTAATTACTCACAAATATTATTTCACAAAATATTTATTAATAATAATAATAACATTAATTATTAAAATTATTATCATAAATAAATTATGCCTCTTATTATTTTACTTTTATTTTAAATAGAAGAATAAATATAAATATTCATCCTTTTTATTTAAAATAATTTAAAATAATATTTAAATATATAAATGCCAAGAATTTATCAATTAAATACAAGCACTTAAATATTTTCTAAGATCAAAATTAAATAAATAACAGAATAAATTAGCATGTATGCACAAAATATTTATCTAATTTAAAATCCTAGTAACTGGAAAATAATTTGGTAAATAAATTCACAAGTCCTAAAAATATTGAAATTAATCAACTAGTGAATTTATTAGCTTTAAATTGCAGTTTTTGATTACTAACATATTAGTTTGTAGAATTTAACATCCCAAGTTCACAAACCAGTCTGGTGAAAGTGATTTCATTCAGTGGTTTAATGAAGATGTCTGCAATTTGCTGCTCTGTAGGTATAAAATATAACTCTACAGTACTATTCATGACATGCTCTCTTATGAAATGATACCTGATATCAATGTGCTTGGTCTTTGAATGTTGAACAGGATTGTTTGTGATAGCTATGGCACTTGTGTTGTCACAGAATATTGAAATTTTGTTCAGCAACAATCCATAGTCTTGAAGTTGGTTCCTTATCCATAAAATTTGTGCACAACAACTTCCATCAGCAACATATTCAGCTTCAGCTGTTGACATTGCAACTGAGTGCTGCTTCTTGATATACGAGGACACCAATCTTCTACCAAGGAATTAACAACTCCCTGATGTACTTTTTCTATCAATCCTACAACCTGCATAATCAGAATCTATATAGCCAATAAGGTCAAAACCTATATCTTTAGGGCACCAAATTCCAAGATTCAGACTTCCCTTAAGATACTTAAAAATACGTTTAACAGCTATAAGATGTGATTCTTTAGGGTTAGACTGGAACCTAGCACACATACATGTAGAAAACATAATATCTAGCCTACTTGCAGTTAAGTAAAGTAATGAGCCGATCATACCTCTGCAGCTTGTGATATCTACTTTCTTACCAGGTTCATCTTGATCAAGCTTAGTGGCAGTTGCCATAGGAGTTTTAGCTGTTGATGCATCTTCAAGACCATACTTCTTCAAAAGATCTTTGATGTACTTGGTCTGGCAAATGAAGATTCCATCTTTCCTTTGGCATGCTTGGAGTCCAAGGAAGTAATTCAGCTCTCCCATCATGCTCATTTCATACCTACTCTGCATTATCTTAGCAAATCTACTACACAACTGATCGTTAATAGAACCAAATGTAATGTCATCCACATATACCTGTACTAATATCATATCATTTTTGTACATTTTATGGAATAGAGTCTTATCTATGACACCTCTTGTGAAACCATTTTTAAGTAAGAATATAGATAGAGTGTCATATCATGTCTGAGGTGCTTGCTTTAGGCCATAAAGTGCCTTGAAGAGAAAGTATACAAAATCTACAAATTCTGGATCTTCAAACCCTGGGGGTTGTTCCACATACACTTCTTCTTCAAGCTCTCCATTCAGGAATGCACTCTTCACATCTATTTGATATACTTTAAAATTGGAGTGTGCTGTGAATGCTAGAAACATCCTAATAGCTTCAAGCCTTGCCACTGGTGCATATGTTTCATCATAATCTATTCCTTCTTCTTGGGAATAACATTTAGCAACCAGTCTGGCTTTGTTCCTCATAACAATGCCATCTTTATCCAGTTTATTTCTGAATACCCACTTTGTGCCAATGATAGACTTGTTCTTTGGCCTAGGTACCAGCTTCGAGACTTTTTTCTGTCAAATTGATTGAGTTCTTCTTGTATAACAATAACCCAATCTGGATCTTCTAGTGCTTCTTCTACTTTCTTTGGATCTATTTCAGAGAGAAAACCAGATAATAAACATTCATTCTGAGAAGCACGTCTAGTTTGAACTCCAGCATCTGGATCTCCTAGAATCAACTCAAATGGGTGATCTCTACTCCACACCCTATGTCTAGGCAGATTTTCCTAGATGATTCAGCTTGATTATCATTGAAGTGTTGAATCCTGCTAGTAGATTCTTCAGTTGCTCCCCCTGAGCTGCTGCTTGGTTGAGAATGAGATTCTCTGCCACTGCTAGTAGTTTCTGTGAATCTTCCACTATTTCCACTACTAGGGTTAGAATCATCATTTTTGTTATTCTCATTTGGTGCTTGATTTTCTGTTGCAAATTCAGGTTCCATTTCACCTTCATCTGAGTTCATATTTTCAAACTGTAGAGTTTCAGTGTCGTCTGTTCTTTGTAGACTTAGGAGCTTGAGATCATCGAAAGTTACATTCATGCTTTCAATGACCTTCTTGTGTTCAATCACATAAACCCTGTATGCCTTAGATTCCAGAGAGTAGCCAAGAAATATGCCTTCATGAGCCTTGGATTCAAACTTTCCTAGATGCTCATCATCTTTTAATTTAAAGCACTTTGCTCCAAACACATGAAAGTATTTCATTGTTGGTTTCTTGTTTGCCATTATCTCGTATGGAGTCTTGTCATGATCTTTATTAATCAGGGTACGATTCTGAGTGTAGCAAGCTGTGTTAACTGCTTCAGCCCAAAAGTATAGAGGTAACTTAGCTTCATTCAACATTATTCTTGCTACTTCAACCAAAGTTATGTTCTTCCTTTCTACTACTCTATTTTGTTGTGGAGTCCTGGGCGCTGAGTATTGTCTTGAAATCCCTTTCTTAATACAGAAATCATTCAGGGTTATATTCCTGAATTATGTTCCATTTTCAGACCTAATTTTCCTGACAGGCAAACCAGCTTCTAACTCTATCTTCTTTATGTGATCTATGATTGTTTGAGGGGCTTCATCCTTCGAGGCTAGAAATAACACCCACGTGTACTTAGAGTAGTCATCTACAATTACTAGTGCATAACACTTCCTTGACATAGACATGACGTTGACTAGACCAAATAAATCCATATGCAGAAGTTGCAGTGGTTCAGTAATGTCTGAAGAGTCTTTGCTTCGATGACATGCTTTCTTTGACTTCCCTTTTCACATGCTTCACATAACCCTTCTTGATAGAATTGCATCTTAGGTAGACCTCTAACCACTTCCCTCTTAACTAAAGAGTTCATTGCCTTGAAGTTCAGGTGTGAAAGTTTCTTATGCCATAACCAACTGTCCTCTGTTGAAGCTTTGCTGTAAAAACATTGAACTTCGCTTTTGCTTGCAGAGAACAAGTCAGCTACAAAAAGATTCCCCTTTCTCACTCCTTGAAGAGAAAGCTTCGTATCTTTTCTGTTTTGGATTGCACATCTTTCTTTCTCAAAAGTTACTTTGTAGCCCTTGTCAGTGAACTGACTGATACTTAGAAGGTTGTGCTTTAATCCATCCACAAGAGAGAATTTTTCTATGATAACATTTCCAATTTCCAGATTTCCATATCCCGTTGTGAATCCCTTGATGTTATCTCCAAAGGTCACTATCGGGCCAGCTTTCTCAATCACATCTGATAGCAGGGCTCTATCACCAGTCATATGCCTAGAACAGCCGCTGTCGAGAATCCACATGACACGCTTATTCTTTGCTATACCCTGCATCCACATATTGATTACTTTTTCTTTGGTACCCAAACTTGATTGGGTCCAAGAGGCTTAGTTGAATAAACAAATTTAGCTGCAGAAATTTTATGGTCCTTGTGTTTCTCATCGACTGTGCCCTTACCCTTTGGTTTAGCCTCTACAGGAGTGTCTTTAGGCTTAGGGACAAGGGCTTCCTTCCTAGATTTAGGAGGACTAGCAGTTTTGCCCTAACATGCTTTCTATTCATGTTCACATATGTATTCATGCAAGTACTAGATGAAGTATTCATTAAGTTAATGTATGCAGACATGATTTTGAAAGCACATGGCATGCATCCTACTTTACCACATGGTTGATGAGGGATAGACATGGCAGGCATGACAGGCATATTAGAAGTTTCTTCTTTTACTACTTTTATCTTTTTGCATGCATGCGTAAGATGACCAGTAGAATTACAATTATTGTAAACTTTCCTAATAGCTTTGGGAGAATATGCATAATCATTTTTCTTATTAACACCTATTTTTCCATTTCTGTTAGCTTTCATTTTTTTCTTCTTGTTGCCTAAATCACTTTTAATCTGTTCCTTAGGCTCTACAATTTTTACAGATTTTTTAGGCAACTCCTTTTTTATTTTCTTCATCTTTCTTCTTTTGATCCTCAGCAAGGATTTCTTCTTTCATTAAGATCTCTTCTTCATCTAAGGGTTCCATGACAAACTTCTTATATAGGGGCTTAGTGACATTTTTCAACACATGTGGAATGTCTTGCTTCACAGGACTTTCCTCAGCAATTGATTCTACATGAATCTTTCCTGCCTTTTTGAAGGGTTTCGGGCATAAAAACGCAGTGGATATAACGTAAAATAATAAAAAAATGAAACCCTATCGTAGGATCCATGTATAACTTTGGATGATTATGGTGAAGAAGTCTGTACCTTAACAAATCTTTCCGTATGCTGTTTCATAGAGGTCCAGAAAATATGAATCACATCAGCCCTTTGTTGCAAAGATCTACTCTCCAAAGAAGTCCACACGAACGCCCGATCGTCCTACAATCACCGGAGTCGGTATTAGCCGAATTGCTTGCCCCTCTCTCTCTCTCTCTCTAGCCTCTCTTGATGTTGAGCAGCTAGGGTTTTCTCTAATAACGAAATCTGGTGATTAAACCCTAATAATATACATCATTATGTATATATAGGGGAGAGAGAGATTTTGGGCCTAACCCTAATCCATGTGGTTTTCAAAACCCATTATGATTTTGGGTTATTATTATTATTAAATCTGAATTCTAATATAATTAATCAAGTCCCACTTAATTAATTCAATAATTAAATTTGAATAAACAATAATATATTTAAATTCATAATTTAAATAAACCACCGTTTTGATGTTCTTTGTGTGTGACCCTTTAGGTTATTATTACGTTGACAATAATTTTATTATCTAATAATAAAATTATAAACAATGAATGACATCTAGTAATACATCATTGTTACCCAAATAACAATAATAATTGGTGATTCAATTAAACCTTTCGTAAATAATATTCCATGTATTATAATCCCTTTAACCTTATATTATAGATCAAACTCGAGGTATGTATAGTGTCATCCTCTTCAACGTTTAATCTCGGTTTCCTTGATCAATGAGTAGACTATTTAAACAAATCAATATTTGAGCATGGCCATGCATTTCATAGTCTCACTCAATCAAGAGGCCAATAATATCACTCCTAGAATTGGAGGGTTAAATCATATATCTATCATTCATATTCCTCATATGATTCATAACATACCCAATGTCCACCTTTATCATTATCTGGTTAAAGGTAACTTTGAGTGTAATCAAAGTATATTAATTCTCGTATAGAAATATAATGATTTCAAGTCAGAGAATCATTACATCATTATCATTGTGAGATTTCTTATGATACTTATTAACATGTAGAATCTCACGGCGGGTCTTTCCAGTGTCATGTATTGATACATACACTTATATTCTTGACTTTTGTATCACCATACCTATGACCAATGAGATGTGGTCATCTGTCAACAAACATACTAGTCTTATTGCATTATTATTGTCCTTAAATAATAATACTTAACTAGGGAATTTTAAGAATAAAATATTATTCATATAATCTCATTTTTAAGTCACATATTTAAAGACATATATTATGTATTAATATTCCAAGGATATTTATTATTCTTTCAATTTATGATGCAGTAAATAAAGACATAATAATTATTAATTAAATAATCATATAAAACATAATCCTTAATTGTTTTCAATAAAATATTAAAAGTATTGTCTCTAGGACACCAATACTAACAATCTCCCACTTGTACTAGAGCCAATCTCTCATGTATCTAACACCCATGGAACTAGTATGAACTTCGTGCTTCGGCTGCGTCAAAGCCTTGGTCAGTAGATCTGCAATGTTATCATTTGTATGCACTTTACATATATGTATATCTCCTTGATCATTAATCTCATTAATTAGGTGATATCTCCTAAGTACATCCCCAAACAACCTCCTTGGCTGCTTTATAAGCATCAATATACTCAGGCTCTATTGTAGAATCAACAACTGTCTCTGCTATGAACCATTCCAGCATATAACATCTGCATTTAGACAAAACAAAAATCCAGACTGAGAAATCGAATCATCCTTGTCAGTCTGGAAACTAGCGTCGGTGTAACCTTTTACTTTCAGCTTTTCTTCTCCTCCATATACCAAGAATTAATCTTTAGTCCTCTTCAAGTACTTAAGAATATTATTGACTGCTGTCCAGTGACCTTCACCTGGATTAGACTGGTATCTACTCGTCATGCTCAAAGCATACGAGACATCAGGACAAGTACATATCATTGCATACATTATGGAACCAATTGCTGAAGCATATGGAACTTTACTCATACGGTCCTTATCATCCAATGATTTAAGAATGTTATCTTTTGAGATTGATATCCCATGAGATATAGGGACAAATCCCTTTTTAACATTTTGCATCCTAAATCGATGCAAAACTTTATCAATGTATGTACTCTTACTTAGGCCGATCATTCTTCTTGATCTATCTCTATAGATCTTGATACCTAAAATATAGGTCGCTTCGCCTAAGTATTTCATTGAGAAATTCTAACTCAACCAAGTCTTAACAGCCTGTAAAGAAGGAATGTCATTCCCTATTATTAATATATAATCAACATATAATACTAGGAATGCCACATTGCTCCCACTTACCTTCTTGTAAACACATTGTTCATCTTTATTTTGAATAAACCCAAACTCTTTGACAGTTTAATCAAAACGAATGTTCCATCTTCTTGAGGCTTGTTTCAATCCATAAATGGATCGACACAGCTTACATACCATTGCAGCATTCTTTGGATCAACAAAACCTTCAAGCTGTGTCATATACACATCCACATCTTCTTCAAGGCTCCCATTTAAGAAAGTGGTTTTGACATCCATTTGCCAGATTTCATAGTCATGGTAAGCAGCTATAGCAAGCAAAATCATGATGGACTTGACCATAGCCACTGGTGAAAAGGTTTCATCATAGTCAATACCATGAATTTGCTTGAAACCTTTTGCCACCAATTATGCTTTATAGGTCTGTACATTACCATCCATGTCGGTCTTCTTTTTGAAAACCCACTTACACCATATATGTTTTACCCCTTCAGGTGGATCAACCAAAGTCCATACTTGATTAGCATGCATGGATTCCATCTCAGATTTCATGGCATCTTGCCATCTCTTAGATACTGGAGTGTTCATAGCGTCTTGGTACGTGAGAGGCTCATCTTCATCCACAAGCATCACATCACCATCTTGACTCAAGAGAAATCCATAATATCTCTCGGGCTCATGGAGAATCCTACTAGACATACGAACAACCTGTGTTTCCTAAGTAGTATTGTTTTCTTGTACATTCTGCTCAGGTTCCTCCATTGGTTCAATGTTATCATATGGGTCTCGAATTTTATCGAGATCTATTATCCTCCCACTGTCTTTCTTAGACATCATTTCTCTTTCAAGGAACACTGCAGTTCGAGCAACAAACACTTTATTCTCTGAAGGATTATAGAAATAATAACCATTTGTTTCTGTGGCGCCCTCCCGACCCGGGGTCTAGATCGGGGCGTCACTGACACTCTATATGCATGCACCCTAAATAACAGTAATAGAAAATACGCATAAATGTGACCCCGACTACTCGCCTGGACCTTTCAAGGTAATGGTATGAAACAAGCACACTACTACATTCATTTATATTTAAATTTACAACAACGAAATAATATTACAACTCCTGAAACATCTCAAGATCTACTAATAAAATACAAGACTAAACAAAGTCTTTTCCTTCCAACTCTGCCTCGATCCTACCTGTTCCCTCTCAGCCAGCCTAGCAAAGTTCATGTAAGACATGTTCTTCCGAGCAGTCTGCTTAATACGGACCATGATTCTCAAAAGCTGTAGATGTTAGAAAATAAAAGAATGAGCTACAAAAGCTCAGCAAGTAACCATACTGGTTAAAAACAGTTCTACAGGCTTATATATAATTTAAACAAAATCTTTTGCTCAAAACCATGCTTTAAATCATTTCTGGACCTCATTGTCCCAAAGTTGTAATTAACATACTAGTCAGGGTAATCATTACTCGCAAAACTTTCTTTTATAAAACTGCTGGCAGGGTTAAACCATTTCAATAACTGGTACAGAATAAACAAGAAGCTGGAAAAATAATAACCAGGTGGAAGTATAAGAGTAATCTGCAGGGTTAGCTGAATAACAGGAAATAATGTATAACAATTGAAACAAGGTCAACCCAAGATATGTCTGATAATTGAAGCTGTATGACAGGTTATAACAAGGCATTTCATTATTCATTACTAAACATTTCAAAGTCCATTTGTATAAAACTGTCCTTTCATTAGGACTGATTCTTTCAAAACATTTTTAAAACTGTCCTCTCATTAGGACCTTGCTTTTAAAATCATTTATAAAATTGTCCTTTCATTAGGACCTTTACTTTTCAAATCATTTATAAAACTGTCCTCTCATTAGGACCTTTTCTGTTTAAAACAATCATTTTGGTTGAAGTTTTCTCACAACGCCAGACAATACGGGTGATCAGCCACGTAAAGTCCCCATAACGGACTAAAGTCCCTCTGGACATAAGGAGTACTCATAAAGGCACTTATTGCCATTGGCCTTGGGCTATCTCATTATAGCCATTGACTATCTCATTATAGTCTTCACATAAAAAGTGCTGGACCGGCGTCACTCGGCCTCTTACGCCTCCAACCTATAGGAATCCGCCGAAGCCATTTTGATCGGAATTCCTATAATAACCAAAACCTTTCTTTTTAAAGTTACCAAATCATTTGATGAAAAAGACTTCTTGAAAGTCGGATTCCATATTTAAATCCATTTTTAAAGATCATTTGACAGAGGTAAAGTTTATTCCAAGATAAGTCTCAAACAAGTTTCTGCTGTAATAGGGTAAGCTGAAATCATGAACTGGAAATTTAAAACAAGTTAAAATTATGAAGTCAAGGTGCAGGGTCAATCCATAAGTATAACAATTGTTTTTGAAAACAGATGT
Source organism: Oenanthe sinensis (assembly GCA_028671895.1). Taxonomy (NCBI): domain Eukaryota; kingdom Viridiplantae; phylum Streptophyta; class Magnoliopsida; order Apiales; family Apiaceae; genus Oenanthe; species Oenanthe sinensis. Next base: position 24,997,955 of record CM053799.1, on the reverse strand, counting down.
AAAACATTTACTCAGGATAACAGTTAGGCTTAAATAACAGGGTTCTTTTAAAGATTTAAGTTTAAGCAATTATTGATAAGGAAGTGGTAATAGCATAAGTCACAGCTCAAGATCACTGGTTTAAGATTTTTAAGACTAGTTTATAAGTTGTCGATAACAGTTCAGGGATTGAAAAGTTTAAAGTGCAATTGGATCTGATATAAGGTTGCAGTTTAAATAAAGCAGTTAAAGTAGGATATGATATAGTTTAAAACAATTGAAACAAGGTAATACAGTTGAGATAAGATAATACAATTGCAGGGTCATAAAGCAGTTCATAAAACAGTGTTTAAGTTGAAAAAGGTTAGGCAGTAGTTACTTGCCTCAAATAAGGAATGCTACAGCTGTGGAACAGGTAGATCGCCTACACCAGACACTAACTCTCTACTTTAGCTTTTCCTTTGTCCTTCACCTCAATATCCTTCGTAGCTACACAAAAATAATACTATCTCAGTAACTCATATACTCTCGACGTTCTCATTAACGTCTAACTATTCTACCCTTTCGTTAATTATAATCCCTTAACAGATAATAATTCACTGTAGACATACTCTGCTATATAATCACTTCTACGCTGGCAAGCAAGTAGCATATAGACAATTATATCATTCACAGCATTCCTGACTGATAGCCTTTCTTATACAGAAGTGGTGTGCCAATAATATTTTACAAAGTCGTTTTAGTTTTAGAAAATTTTGGCAGCACCTCCTCTGTAATTGGAAGCTGCCTGTCGGAATACAACCGACCCAAACAATTATTCAATCATCCAATCAAGTAGGAATGCATACAAACATACATAAAAATTAATACATTATATTTCTATAGTTCGAAATATTCATTTAACTAGGCAACTTGACATATTCTCATTTAGAATGCACACACACACCTTGTACTCATTAGACTAGTATCACAATAGTCATTCATATTTTACAATTGAACACACATAAACATTCACTAGTTTATAACTCGAAGCCAAGTCAATCACATTCCCACTTAATAAATCATATAGTTCGAATTGTGCACAATTTGGTTTCATATCGCAGCTAGGTTCATGGTAAAATCGAAGGCAAGCATATCTATGTACACGAAATCATAGCAATTAGTACCCATTCATCGCCATCGGATTAAACTCAAAAACAGGACATAGGCCTCTAACAAGTTCTTACTGATTTATGCATACAAAATTCGAAACACACATATACTCATATACATTTTCAATTTAAAACTCATATGTATCCAAATAACTATTAATCACTATAATTAAGCATAATGCATACAACTTCTTGCCGGAAAATATGAATACACAATCGGCAAAAATCAAGCACTAGTCGGAAAATACAAAATTTTGACATGAAATTCTCAATTAGCAATACATTGAACTCACAGCAGCCAAACAATTATTCAAGAGATTAATTGCTATCATACTAGTACAAACAAAGCTATTCCCTCAAGTACCAATCGGAAATTTACTATACAAGCTCGGAAAAATGGAAACCGTGACATGCATCAAGAATTACTAGTCTAACATAAATAAAAATGGTAGTTCCGGCTCATTTCATCATCGCCGTTGACCTGCCAGCTCGTAATAGTCATCGCCGGCGGCCAAGCTCCGGTGGAAAGTCCGATCATCGGATTCTCGACACCAAAGCTGCGTTTTTCAATCATTAACAACTCAACAAGCATCGTCCTAGTGCTGGGTACCAAGATTAGAGTAGTTTAACCCTTGCATGCAGGTATAGACCAAACCCCGTTTGTACATACACACGGCATACATATATATATATTCTAACTCAAGAACAACGGATTGCATACATATCTAGGGTTAGTTTACTCTCAAAAATCAACACAAATGCTAGCAATAGACTCGAGAATCAAGAGAAACAGCAAAATCGCCTTGAGAGAAGAAGCTAGAACCTGCAAGTCGATGGTACAGAGCAACTGAGAAGAAAAGATAGTGGGCGGTGGTTTTGTTAATGACAAGGGCAAAACAGTAATTTCACATCTGCTATTTTCTGAATCTAAATCACTTAATAATTCGAATTTTGAGAGAAACAAGGTACAAAAATAAGTTTTATATTTTTAAAATAAAGATCATGAATTTAGAAGCTTCCCCATATTTTTGAAATATTTTTCTGATGAATAACGAATTAATTAAAAATCTTTGAAGTTTTAGTGCATAAATAGGAAATAAGAGGAGAAAAATCATAAAAATACATTTGGGCTCGAATAAAATAAACTTTTATTTTTCACAAGTCTCAAAATATTTAAGAAACATTTTGGAACAGGTTTCATGATTTTTGGGCATTCCAATAATTAAATATGGAATTTAGAAGAGTAATATCTCTAGAATAAAACAGGAATAAAAGATTTATATAAAATCACTGGGACTAGAATTAAATACATCACTATTTTTAGAAAGTCTCTAAAATCACATAGGAACTACATATAAAATTTCATAATTATTGGACACACCAATAATTTTATAAAAATCAAACAGTTACTCAATTAAGCATGAAAAATCAGTTAATCACTGAATTAAATCACTTAAGCATAATACAGTCAAACAGACAGTCAACCAGACATATAAAATCACCACATATCATATCTTAACACATTAAAACACATAAATCATATACCTCATATTATTCAAATAGATTTAATTACCTCGATCGTTACAGTTTCAATTGAGTATCCCACAAAATTATATTTTTCTTATTTAGGTCCTAGCTTGTCAGAAGTTAGATGTTTCACAAACGCCTCACACCCCTAAATTTTCATAAATGACATGCTATGACGTTTCTCAGTCCATATCTCATATGGAGTCTTCTGAACCGTTTCAGTAGGAAATCAGTTAAGTGTATAAGCAGTCGTCTCCAGGGCGTAGCCCCAGAAACTAATTAGAAGATCTATATGACTCATCATCGATCGTACCATGTCCAATAAAGTACGATTCCTCCTTTCAGAAACTCCATTCCATTCTGGTGTTCTGGGAGGAGTGAGTTGTGATACAATATAACACTCTTTTAATAAACTCTTAAATTCATGGCTTAAGTATTCACCTCCACGATCAGATCATAGAGTCTTAATACTTCCGCCAGTTTTCTTTTCTACTTCAGCTTTGTATTCTTTGAACTTTTTAAAAGAATCGGATTTGTTCCTCATAAGATACATATATCCATATCTACTGAAATCATCAGTAAACGTGATAAAGTAGTAAAAGCCACCTCTTGCCATAGTACGCATAGGACCACATACATCACTATGTATAAGTTCTAATCGTTCAATGGCCCTTTTACCTTGTCCAGTAAAAGGAGCTTTAGTCATTTTTCAAATGAGACATGGTTCGCATGCTTCGTATGATTCAAAGTCAAACTTATCCAAGTATCCATCCTTATGTAACTTGGAAATGCGCTTCTCATTTATATGGCCTAAACGAAAGTGCCAGAGGTATGTTTGATTTGAGTCATTAGTTTTAAAACGTGTGTTATTCACATTATAGATATGAGTGCCTAAATTAAGAACATATAAACCGTTAAATAAACGTGCAACCCCATAGGTAACATTATTCAAAGAAAAGTAATAACTATTGTTCTGAATTGAAAATGCAAAACCTTTCTTGTCCAAATAAGAAACCGAAATAATGTTTCTGCAAATTACAGGAACGTAAAAACAGTTCACAAGTTCTAAAATAAGCCCAGTGGGCAACGTTAAATAATAAGACCCTACAGCTAAGGCAGTAATCTTTGCTCCATTGCCAACTCGTAGGTCAACCTCTCCTTTTGCCAGAGTCCTACTCCTTTACAGCTCCTACACATTTATACAAATGTGAGAACCACATCCAATATCCAATACCCATGATTTAGAAGTAGACAAATTGAACTCTATAACATAAATACCTGAATCAGAAGCTTGACCAGCCTTCTTCTTCTTCAGATCCTCCAAATAAGCATGACAGTTTCTCTTCCAATGACCTAGTTTACCACAGTAATGACAATCACCCTTTGCAACAGCACCCTTGGGCTTTAAAGCATGTTTGGGATTAGCCTTTGGCTTGGGACCAGAAGCAGATCCAATCTTCTTCTTTCCCTTCCATTTGCCTTTCCTTTTAGCCTTACCTTTGTTGTCTACCATCAGCATGGCAGCAGGTTCAGCCTTTTTCATGTTGGTTTCAGCAGTTTGTAACATGGTCAACAATTCAGAGGGTGTTTTGTCTATCTCATTCATATTGTAGTTCATAACAAAATGAGTATAGTTACTGTTCAAAGATTGAAAGATCAAGTCAATCTGAGCTTCGGGACCAATCGGGAAACCCAAAGTATCAAGATACTCAATATAACCTATCATCTTTAGAACATGTGGTTGAACAGGTTCACGCTCTCCCTATTTGCAAGCATACAGTGCTTTGCTCGTGTCGAACCTTTCTTGACGAGCCTGTCCCTCAAACATTCTTTGAAGGTGTTCAATCATCTCATAAGCATCCATATGCTCATGTTGTTTTTGAAGCTCAACACTCATGGTTGCAAGCATGAGATGTAGGGTTTCGTGACACAAACGCAGCGGAATAAACGTGAAAAATAAATCAAAATAGCGAAACCCTCCGCAGGATCCATGCGAAAATAAAAGATTTAATTCGGAGATAAAGAATAAATACCTTTAGAAGCTTTAACAGTTCATTAATGGAAGATTAATGGAGGTCCAAAGCTTGTTTAATCACCACGTATCCCGCTCTCGCGATCTACGCTCTACGGTATCCACACGAACACTTTTCATGAAGGATTGATGTGTACTAGCACCCGAAAACTTCTTCTCTCTCTATCTTCCTCCTCTCTCAGAGCGGCTAGGGTTTTTGTAAAATCTATGTCTTATTAAATCAGCCCATAAAGAGATTATATAGAGAGAGGAATAAGTTTTCTAATTATAATCCAATTATAATTAATACTAATCCAAAATTCTAAATTATTTAATTAAGTCTCACTTAATTAATTAATTATTAATTTTGGAATTAGTTTAAGTAATTCATTTATTCTATTTATATAATTAATTAAGTCATACTTAATTAATATCATAAATAAAATAAATTACTTATTTAATTTAAATTCATAATTTAAATTATTTCTCCTTCAAGCGTTCTTTGTGTGTGACCCTGTAGGTTATTATTACGTTGGCAACAATTTTAATATCTAATTAAAATTGTAAACAATGAGTGGCATCTAGTAATACATCATTGCTACCCAAGTAATAATAATAAATCGGTGATTCGATTAAGCCTTTCGTGAATAATGTTCCATGTAATATAATCCCTTTAATCTTGATATTATAGATTAAACTCAAGGCATGTCTCGTGTCATCCTTTTCATAATTTAATCTTTATTTTCTTGATCGATGAGTAGACTATTAAAATCAAATCAACATTTGAGCACGGCCGTGCATTTCATAGTCTCACTCAAACAAGAGGCCAATAATATCACTCCTAAAATTAGGAGGATTAAATCCCATCTAGATCATTCATATTTCTCATACGATTCATAATATATCCAATGTCCACTTTTATCATCACCCGGTCAAAGGTAACTTTTAATGTAATCAAAGTATATTAATTCTCGTATAGAAATATAATGATTTCAGGTCTAAGGATCATTACACCATTATCACAGTGAGAATTACTTATGACACTTACTTAACATGTAGAATCTCACGACGGGTCATTCCAGTGCCATGCATTGATACATGCACTTATGTTCTTGACTTTAGTATCCCCATACCTATGACCAATGAGATGTGGTCATCTGTCAAGAAACATACTAGTCTTTGTGCATTATTATTGTCCTTAAATAATAATACTCGACTAGGGAATTTTAGGAATAAGATACTATTCATATAATCTCATTTTTAAGTCACATACTTAAAGATATATAATACGTATCAAAATTCCAAGGACATTTATTATGCTTTCAATTTATTACGCAGTAAATAAAACATAATAAATAAATAATAATCAATTAAACATAATCCTTAATAATAAATATTTTCCTTAAAATATAAAAAGTATTGTCTCTAGAGCACAATTACTAACAATCTCCCACTTGCACTAGAGCCAATTACCCAAGTATCCAATACTCATGGAACTAGTGTGACTTTCGTGCTTCTGCTGCGACAAAGCCTTAGTCAGTGTGTCTACAATATTATTATTAGTATACACTTTACATATATGTATATCTCCTTGATCATTAATCTCATTAATTAGGTGATATCTCCTAAGTACATGCCCAAACAGCCTCCTTGGCTGCTTCACAAGCATCAATATACTCAGGTTCTATTGTAAAATCAACAATTGTCTTTGCTGTGAACCATTCCAGCATACAACATCTCAATAAAATTAGATAAAACACAAAGACAGACAGAAACATTAAATTATCGTTATCTGTCTAGAAACCAGTATCACTGAAACCTCTTACAACTAGCTTCACATCTCCTCCATATAACAAGAATGAATCTTTAGTCCTCTTTAAGTACTTAAGAATATTCTTGATTGTCGTCCAGTGACCTTCACCTGGATTAGATCGGTATCTACCTATCATGGTTAAAGCATACGAGACATCAGGACAAGTACATATCATTGCATACATTATAAAACCAATTGCTGACGCATATGGAATTTTACTCATGCAGTCCCTATCATCCAATGATTTAGGACAAATTTTATTTTGAGATCACTATCCCATGAGACATTAGGACATATCCATTTTAGTCTATTTGCATTTGAAATCGATGCAAAACTTTGTCAATGTATGTACTCTAAATTAGGCCGATCAATCACCTTGATCTATCTCTATAGATCTCGATTCCTAATATATATGTCACATCGCCTAAGTCTTTCATTGAGAAATTATTTCTCAACCAAGTCTTCACAGTCTGTAGAGAAGGAATGTCATTCCCTATTAGTAATATATCATCAACATATAATACTAGGAATGCCACATGGCTCCCACTAAACTTCTTGTAAACACAAGTTTCATCTTCATTCTGAATAAAGTCAAACTCTTTTTGACTGTTTCATGAAAACAAATGTTCCATCTCCTCGAGGCCTGCTTTAATCCATAAATGGATCGACGCAACTTACATACATTTCCAGCATCCTTTAGATCAACAAAACCCTTAGGGTGTGTCATGTACACATCCATATCTTCTTCAAGGCTCTCATTTAAGAAAGCGGTTTTGACATCCATTTGCCAGATTTCATAGTCATAGTAAGCAGCTATAGCAAGCAAAATCCTGATGGACATGACCATAACAACTGGTGAAAAGGTCTCATCATAGTCAATACCATGAATTTTCTTGAAACCTTTTGCCACCAATCGTGCCTTATAGGTCTGTACATTAGCATCCATGTCGGTCTTCTTCTTGAAAACCCACTTGCACCCTATAGGTTTTACCCCTTCAGGTGGATCAACCAAAGTCCATACTTGATTAGTATACATGGATTCCATCTCAGATTTAATAGCATCCAGCCATCTCTTAGAATCTGGAGTGTTCATAGCGTCTTGGTAGGTGAGAGGCTCATCTTCATCCATAAGCATCACATCACCATCTTGAGTCAAGAGAAATCCATATTATCTCTCGAGCTCATGGCGAATCCTACTAGACCTACGAATACATGTGTTTCTTGAGCAGTATTATTTTCTTGTATATTCTGCTCAGGTTCCTCCATTGGTTCAACATTATCATGTGGGTCTCAAACTTCATTGAGATCTATTATCCTCCCACTGTCTCTCAGCAGTTCGAGCAACAAACACTTTATTCTCGGAAGGATTATAGAAAGAATAACCCCTTGTTTCAGTTGGGTATTCCACAAAATTATATTTATCTGATTTTGGTCCTAGCTTGTCATAGATTAGACGTTTCACAAACGCTTCACATCCCCAAATTTTCATAAATGACATGCTGTGATGTTTCTCAGTCCATATCTCATAAGGATTCTTTTGAACCATTTTAGTAGGAACAATGTTAAGTGTATGTGGAGCCGTTTCCAAAGTGCAACCCCAGAAACTAATTGGAAGATTCATTGACTCAACATTGATCGCACCATGTCCAACAAGGTGTGATCTCTCCTATCAAAAAAAATTTTTCTTTGATATTTTCTACTTCATCTTTATAGTCTTTGAACTTTTCAAATGATTCGGATTAGTTCTTCAAAAGATACATATATCCGTATCTACTAAAATAATTAGTAAATTTTATGAAGTTAATAAAATCTACCTTTTGTCATCGTACACATATGACCACATACATCACTATGTATAAGTCATACCCATTCAATGATCCCTTCACCATGTCCGGTAAAAGGAGCTTTAGTCATTTTGCCAAATAAGCCAAGATTCGCATCCTTTTGTATAATTCATAATCAAACTTTTCCATGAATGCATCCTTATGTATTCTGGAAATGCGTTTCTCATTAATATGGCCTCAGCGACAGTGCCAAAGGTAATATTTGATTTGAGTCACTTTAGAACATATAAATTGTTAATTAGATGTGCAAAATTATAAGGCTCATCATCAAAATAGAATAAACAACTATTGTTATAAAATGAAAAAGCCTTTCTTGTCCAAACAAGAAACTGAAATAATGTCTCTGCCAATTGCAAGCACGCTATAACAATTATTAAGTTCTAAATTTTCCTTATAGGCCAAAAATTAAGTAACGAGTTCCTCGAACCAGAGCAACTATCTTTACTCCAATTCCAACCCGATACCTTAAGCTTGACCCTTATTGATCATCATCTTTCGATCTTCCAATTAAGCATGACAGTTTAATTTCCAGTCTCCCAACTTTCCACAGAAGTGACAATCGTCTTCTTTATCAACACCTCATTCAGACTTTAGAGTCTGCTTTAGGGATTGGACTTTGGTTTGACAACGGAACTAGATCAAATCTTCTCCTTGCCTTTCCATTTTCCTTTCCCTTTTGCATTCCCTATGTTTATCATCAATATAGTAGTAGTTCATGCATTTATCATATTACTTTCAGCAGTTCTCAACATGCTTAGCAACTCAATGGGTGTTTTACCAATCTTATTCACTTTATTGTTGATAACAAAATAAGAATAATATTTGTCCGAAGATTGTAAGATCAAATCTAACTGTCTCCAGACCAATCTGGAAACCCAAAATATCAATGGTATTCATTATACCCTATAATCTTTAGAACATGTGGTGTAACCGGGTCTCACTCTCCCTACTTGTAAGTGTATAGTGCCCTTTCAAATATATCTTGTGCTCAATCGTTTCATAAGCATCTATATGCTTGTATTGCTTCTTAAGCTCAGCACATATATTTGCGAGCATGAGACATGAAACATCAGTCGCAACATCAATTTGCTTCCAATAAGCACTATGATTTGCACATGTTACATTCTCAACTTTAAGAGCAGGGGAAGATATTTGACTAATATCGTGGTGCCCGAGGACGATCCTCAAGCTCCTATGTCAGTCAAGGAAATATATTCTCGTCAACTTGTCCTTCTCAAGAACTGATCGCATAAAGAAGTTGTTTGTGTTTATCATTTGATATCTACAATATTAAAGTGCATAAAATAAACTAGATTGCAATTTTAATATTAATTATGTTTAAGTGATTATGGTATATCATCATATACCTCCCACTATTTTTATCAAACTAATAGCCCTTACTATTAATTTGGAAACTATATCCCATAATTCTTTCTAGTGAGCCAAGATTCATATTTCATCATGTCCTAAGTCAACCACTGGAAGTCCTTAGAAAATGATTATTTAGGTAGACAACAGTTGTCAATTATATCATATATAATTCTTGGATAGTTTGGTGAACAACGATTGATCTTATCTATCTAATAGACTTTTAACCAAACTTTATGCTTCTAAGTTCATAATAGTTGAATATAACCGTTTATTTTCACTTATTATGACGACTCAGTTAAATTAGACCCAATGATACAACGGCCGAATATAACCGTTTATATTCGTCGCATCTCACCACGATAGATAGGAGTCCCCAGCCACTGACAGTCCTTCCCCTTATCGATCTAGGATTCGATGAGTGTTCATTCATTGGAAAGCATCCGAGTAAAACTTAATATTTTGTTAAGGGGTTTTAGAAAATTTATAACGATCATAATCACATCATAAAGAGATCCTCAATTTTTCCTTGAACCAAATATTTCAAATCGACATCTTAAATTGTTCATTTCCCAGGTAGATGGAGGATACCAATGGTCACACTTAAAACCCATCAGCCTTACGAATACGCATATCCGCTTTTGTCAGAAAATCCCAATTATAGATATCAAAAATCCATATTTAATTCCGTGTTTTAAAAATCCATATTTCATAAACACAAGAATCTCATGATCGTTTGTTAATTTTAAAATCTTGAATCGTTACAGATTTTATCTTGTTTAAGCAAACATGGCATGGGTGTCGTATCTAATACATACATGATTAATCAATATTAAGCATGCATTTCAATTATATCTACGCATACATACCAATACATGCAATCATATACATATATGTAATGTGCGTAAATTAAACGTGTTTGGTTATGGCCCCATCCTATATGATATTTCCAAGCTAATGGAAATATCACGGTCAGTCTATGGTGGTTTTAAAAATACCATCTATTACATGTCTTCTTTCTTCATTGCTCCATCATCCCCTTTTGGATCACCTCCTTGCTTGCAAGTCTTCATTGATAATTATATTAAATAATAAAAAATAAAACTATTCTAATGAAATTACAAGAAGAACTCGAGTTACATTCGAGATAATTAAATTACAATGAATAAACGACATGCAAGTCGTATTTAGAAACCAAAACCATAAATCAAAACCACTATCCTATGGGTCTTTAGGCCATAACCATCCACCATGCTATCATATAACACATATAATATATCTCATATTATATAATCATATCATATAATCATATATAACAAATTTCGAAATTTCAGAAAATTAAAAACAGATTTCTGAAGACAATAAATCACTATTTCGAGGTCCTTAATGACGTCAAACGCCTTACAGACCCCTCGATGATAGCTTAGCTATCAGTTTTGTTCATTGGCCCGATTTCAGTCAGAAAACACATATCGTTTGCAAAAATCAGATACGGCAGTCAGATTTCTCCAAATCTGACGGTGTTTCAGAAATCGTATCATATACAATTCTCATAACAAAAACAAGCATATATCATATATACATATACAGAGATACATACAATCATCATATGATTATACATTACATGAATATCATATATTCATAATATATACATACATATATTCAAAATTTTAGAAAATTAAATAATTTTCAGAAAATCATAAATCACCGTTTTGGAGGTTGTAACGACATCTAATGGCTTACAGACGCAGAGCTGATTATGTCAGTATTTCTCAGTGACCCGATTCCAGTCAGAAAACACATATCGTTTGCGAAAATCGGACAACGGACACAGATTTCAGAAAATCAACGGCAGCCGTTTCAGAATTCGTATCGAATACGATTCCCATAATAAGAACAAACATGTATCATATACATACATCAACACACATAATCATCACATGATTATATATCATAAAATATCATATATTCATAATATATATAAATATATACATATTATATCAATATAAAATCATGATAGATCGCATACATGCTTATATATCAAAAACTGTTAAGCACATAACCGAATTAAAACGTTTCGCAAGTAGCTCTGATGCCATTGTAGGGTTTCGTGACACAAACGCAGCGGAATAAACGTGAAAAATAAATCAAAATAGCGAAACCCTCCGCAGGATCCATGCGAAAATAAAAGATTTAATTCGGAGATAAAGAATAAATACCTTTAGAAGCTTTAACAGTTCATTAATGGAAGATTAATGGAGGTCCAAAGCTTGTTTAATCACCACGTATCCCGCTCTCGCGATCTACGCTCTACGGTATCCACACGAACACTTTTCATGAAGGATTGATGTGTACTAGCACCCGAAAACTTCTTTTTTCTCTATCTTCCTCCTCTCTCAGAGCGGCTAGGGTTTTTGTAAAATCTATGTCTTATTAAATCAGCCCATAAAGAGATTATATAGAGAGAGGAATAAGTTTTCTAATTATAATCCAATTATAATTAATACTAATCCAAAATTCTAAATTATTTAATTAAGTCTCACTTAATTAATTAATTATTAATTTTGGAATTAGTTTAAGTAATTCATTTATTCTATTTATATAATTAATTAAGTCATACTTAATTAATATCATAAATAAAATAAATTACTTATTTAATTTAAATTCATAATTTAAATTATTTCTCCTTCAAGCGTTCTTTGTGTGTGACCCTGTAGGTTATTATTACGTTGGCAACAATTTTAATATCTAATTAAAATTGTAAACAATGAGTGGCATCTAGTAATACATCATTGCTACCCAAGTAATAATAATAAATCGGTGATTCGATTAAGCCTTTCGTGAATAATGTTCCATGTAATATAATCCCTTTAATCTTGATATTATAGATTAAACTCAAGGCATGTCTCGTGTCATCCTTTTCATAATTTAATCTTTATTTTCTTGATCGATGAGTAGACTATTAAAATCAAATCAACATTTGAGCACGGCCGTGCATTTCATAGTCTCACTCAAACAAGAGGCCAATAATATCACTCCTAAAATTAGGAGGATTAAATCTCATCTAGATCATTCATATTTCTCATACGATTCATAATATATCCAATGTCCACTTTTATCATCACCCGGTCAAAGGTAACTTTTAATGTAATCAAAGTATATTAATTCTCGTATAGAAATATAATGATTTCAGGTCTAAGGATCATTACACCATTATCACAGTGAGAATTACTTATGACACTTACTTAACATGTAGAATCTCACGACGGGTCATTCCAGTGCCATGCATTGATACATGCACTTATGTTCTTGACTTTAGTATCCCCATACCTATGACCAATGAGATGTGGTCATCTGTCAAGAAACATACTAGTCTTTGTGCATTATTATTGTCCTTAAATAATAATACTCGACTAGGGAATTTTAGGAATAAGATACTATTCATATAATCTCATTTTTAAGTCACATACTTAAAGATATATAATACGTATCAAAATTCCAAGGACATTTATTATGCTTTCAATTTATTACGCAGTAAATAAAACATAATAAATAAATAATAATCAATTAAACATAATCCTTAATAATAAATATTTTCCTTAAAATATAAAAAGTATTGTCTCTAGAGCACAATTACTAACATGAGACACGCAACATCATTCGCATCATCAATATGCTTCTGATAAGCATTTTGCTGAACACGAGTTGCATTCTCAGCAGGAGGAGCAGGTGAAGGAATTTCAATGACGTGAAGCTTTCGCTCCTGCCTGAGGACAATCCTCAAATTCCTAAACCAATCAAGGAAATTAGTTCCTGTCAGCTTGTCATTCTCCAGGGTTGCTCTCACAGAGAAGTTATTTGTGTTGTTTGCCATTAAATATCTACAATGTTTAAAATGCATATTAGTTAGTGCAGAAGTTTAATTATGTTCAAGTGATTATCATATACATTCATAATATATATCTCCCACTATTTTTATCAAATCAATAGCCCTAACTATTAATTTGGAAAGTATTTCATTAAATCTTTCTAGTGAGCCAAGATCCATATTTCATCCAAGTTTTAAGATAGTGTTGGCTAATACACCCAAAACACGACTATTTAGGTAGACAACATTAGTCGATTATATCAAATATAACTCTTGGATAGTTTGGTGGAACAACACTTTGTACACATTATCCAATAAATCTCACCAAACTCTATGCCTCTAAACCCACAATCCTATTGTGATGATTTAGTTAAGTTAGATCCAATGTTTCAACAAACTAAGTCACTTACTTATCACGTCTTCCCATGATTGATAAAAGCACCTTACTTTGGCAAACCCACTCTTTCTCAATCTAGATCTTGACGAGTATTAAACATTGGAAGGCATCCGATTAACTTAATATGTATTTAGGGATTTTAATGTTTATATGAACGATCATGATCCCATCATAAAGAGATTCTCAATTTTTCCTTGATCAAATAATCCATTTCAATATTCATCAATGGTTCGATTTCCAAATCGTCGGAGAAGTCACAAGCGGTCTCACTTAAAACCCAACTTTCTTACGAATAACAATTCACTTTTGACAAAATCTCTTCATATCAGAAAAAGAAAATTCATATTCAATACCGTGTTTCATAAACATAAGAATCTCATGATCTTTTGTTTAATTTTAAAATCTTGAATCGTTACAGATTTTATCTTTCTTAAGCAGGCATGTCATGGGTGTCGTATCTAATACATACATCATTCCAACACATACGTATCTACACATGCATTCGTATACATATATGTATTGTGCAAAAAGTAAACGTGTTTGGTCATGGCCCCATCCTATGTGATATTTCTAAGCTAATGGAATTATCAAGATCAATCTATGGTGGTTTCAAATAATACACTATTACATGTCTTTATCTTCTTCATTGCTCCATCATCTGGATTGTCTCCTAGCTTCCTTGCTTCCAAGTATCCATTGAACAATTACATTGAATAATAAATAAATCTATTCTGATGAAATTACAAGAAGAACTCGAGTTACATTCGAGATTAACAATTACAATGAATAAACGACATGCAAGTCGTATTTAGAAACCAAAACCATAAAACAAAAGCACTATCCTATGGGTCTTTAGGCCATAAACATCTACCATGTTATCACATAATACATATAATATATCTTAGATTATATAAACATATTATATAATCATATATAATAAATTTTGAAATTTCAGAAAATCAAATAAATTTTAGAAAATAATAAATCGCCGTTTCGGGGCCTGTAACGTCGTCAAATGGCTTATAGACGCGAAGCTGAATTTATCAGTATTTCTCAGTGACACGATTCCAGTCAGAAAATACATATTGTTTGCAAAAATCGGACACTGGACACAGATTTCAGAAAATCTACCGATGCCGTTTCAGAATTCGTATCGAATACGATTCCCATAACAAGAACAAATATGTATCATATACATACAGCAATACACACAATCATCCCATGATTATACAACACATGAATATCATATATTCAAAATCATATAAAACATATATATCAACATATATTGGCATATCATATATATGTTTACATACATCGAAAAACTGTTAAACACATAACCAAATCATCTCATTATACACGTAGCTCTGATACCATTGATGGGTTTCGAGCAAGAAAACACAACGGCTATAACGTAAAACAATAAAAAAAATGAAACCCTATCGCAGGATCCATGTATAACTTTGTATGATTATGGTGAAAAAGTCAGTACCTTAACAAATCTTTCTGTATGCTGTTTCATGGAGGTCCAGAAAAGATGAATCACAGCAACCCTTTGTTGCAAAGATCTGCTCTCCAAAGAAGTCCACACGAACGCCCGATCGTCCTACGATCACCGGAGTCCGTACTAGCTGAATTGCTTGCATCTCTCTCTTTCTCTAGCCTCTCTTGATGTTGAGCAGCTAGGGTTTTTCTCTAAAAATGAAATCTGTTGATTAAACCCTAATATTATACATCATTATGTATATATAGGGGAGAGAAAGATTTTGGGTCTAACCCTAATCCATGTGATTTTCAAAACTCATTCTGATTTTGGGTTATTATTATTAAATCAGAATTCTAATATAATTAATCAAGTCCCACTTAATTAATTAAATAATTAAATTCAAATAATAATAATACTTATTAAATCCGAATTCTAATATAATTAATCAAGTCCCACTTAATTAATTCAATAATTAAATTCAAATAAATAATAATATATTTAAATCCATAATTTAAATAAACCTCCATTTTCACGTTCTTTGTGTGTGACCCTTTAGGTAATTATTACATTGGCAATAATTTTATTATCTAATAATAAATTTATAAACAATCAGTGGCATCTAGTTATACATCATTGTTACCCAAATAATAATAATAATTGGTGATTCAATTAAACCTTTCGTGAATAATGTTCCATGTAATATAATCCATTTAACCTTCTATTATAGATCAAACTCGAGGCATGTATAGTGTCATCCTCTTCAACGTTTAATCTCGGTTTCCTTGATCAATGAGTAGACTATTTAAACAAATCAATATTTGAGCATGGCCATGCATTTCATAGTCTCACTCAATCAAGAGGCCAATAATATCACTCCTAGAATTGGAGGGTTAAATCTTATATCTATCATTCATATTCATCATACGATTCATAGCATACCCAATGTCCACCTTTATCATTACCCGGTTAAATGTAACTTTGAGTGTAATCAAAGTATATTAATTCTCGTATAGAAATATAATGATTTCAAGTCAGAGGATCATTATATCATTATCACTGTGAGATTTCTTATGACACTTATTAACATGTAGAATCTCACGGCGGGTCTTTCCAGTGTCATGTATTGATACATACACTTATGTTTTTTACTTTAGTATCACCATACCTGTGAGCAATGAGATGTGGTCATCTATCAACAAACATATTAGTCTTATTGCATTATTATTGTCCTTAAATAATAATACTTGACTAGGGAATTTTAGGAATAAAATATTATTCATATAATCTCATTTTTAAGTCACATACTTAAAGACATATATTACGTATTAATATTCCAAGGACATTTATTATTCTTTCAATTTATGACGTAGTAAATAAAGACATAATAATTATTAATTAAATAATCACATAAAACATAGTCCTTAATTGTTTTCAATAAAACATTAAAAGTATTGTCTCTAAGACACCAATACTAACAATTTTTATCATAGTCAAATCATATTCCAGTTTTCTGACCTATGACCTGTTTATATATTGCCTCCTTTACAAGATTAGCATATTTCTTATAACCTTGAAGTTTTAACTCTAACTCAGAAATTTTATTCCTAAGAGCAGTTTCTACTTCCTGGTTGCATTTATCTCTATTTTGAAGGTATTCTATTTTCTGTTTCAGATCTTCTAAATTAACACATGCAAGCTCTAGTTCTTCATTTCTAGCTTCTAGCATTTTATTCTTTAGAAATAATTTAGTATTTTCTTCTTCAGATACTAGCATGCTTGTATGTATGTTAAACATTTCTATATTAAGATCTTCTATAGTTTTCTTATATTCAGAATTAGACATGTCAACGGAAGAGAGAAATGATACCTTCGATGATTGAGGGGATGCCTCTGAAGAGTCTGCCATTAAAGTAACATTTCCATAAGTCTCTTCTTCATCGTTGTCTGAATCATCTCAGCTCTTTCCTTCAGCTATATAAGCTCTGCCCTGATGCTTCTTCACCAGTGCATCATATTTCTGCTTGAGTTTATCATATGACTTCTTCCATTCTTTTCCTTGCTTCGGCTTCCGGCATTCTGTTGCAAAATGTCCGGGTTCATCACAGTTGTAGCACTTGAACTTACTGTGATCTACCATCCCCATCTTATAACCTCCTTTGCTGTGAGACCCTAAAGACGAACCATCTCGGTTGCTGTTTCTGAAATTGGAACTACTGTAACTGGAGTTACTCTTGAATTTGTACTTAGGGTTCCTCCTAAACTTAAGGTTCTTGAACTTTCCTGCCATATAGTCCATTGTCTTATTTTCCAATTGTTCAAGTTCTTCCATTGAGTAGAAGTCGTCTTCATCACCTGGTTGAGTGTTCTCTGTAAATTCGGCTTCCAGAATTTCTTTTTTCTCAACTTCGGGTTTCACTGTGCTGGTCTCTATGACAGCAAAAACCTTGGCTACAAGAGTTGTAGTCTTCAATAGTGTTGTATTCTTACTGTCCACTGTACATGTACCATAAATGATATGTCTTTGCTCTTGCTCCATTTCATGATTCTTGAGCTTCCCATATAAAATTTCAATGGACATGTCATTTATGTCACTCCTTTCTCTAATAGCATAGATTTTGTGTTCCAGGTGTGCTAGCAGTGTCAACATGAATTTTCTGTTGATCTCCCTACGTGAGTAGGCCTTCCCATGCAGTGACAAGTCATTCAATAATTTGTTGTATCTCTCAAAGAATTGAGTGAAACTTTCTCCTAGTAGTGACTTGAAAGCTTCGTATTGGGAAGTAAGAATATCTAGCCTGTTCTCATTCACTTCTGTTGTACCTTCCATTAGCAGATCAATCGTATCCCACATCTGTTTGGCACTGGTGCAATTAATCACCTGATTTAGCATTGTTGTGTCCATTGAATCTATTAGGATGCATTGAAGATGGTTGTCCCATGCAACTCTCTCTTTATGAGTGTTAGTAAACTCTGAAGGTTCCTTTGGGGTAAATCCTTGCGGAATCCGTTCGTCATCTTCTGAAACTGTTTCAGGTGTTAGCTTCTGAGGTACATAGGGTCTATTTTTCAAAATTCCCATGTATTGAGAATTTGAAGTTTTAAAGAAAATGGGCATCTTCTTCTTCCATAATATGTATTCATTTTTATCAAATGCAGGGATTTTGATGCTGCTAAGTTTTTGGGTACTCATGGTTGTGAAGAATTTTAACTCTCATGAAATAATTAATTTCTCAAAAATTAAAATTAATTCTAATAAAAATTAAATTTTGATAAATAAAATTTTAATTCGAATTCTTGATTATTGATAGTCTTCTTAAAATTAGTGAATTTAAAATCTTTAAAAAATTCAAAATTGAATTTTCTTTAGTAATAAAGAAATTTCAATATAAATATTTCTAGATCTAAAAATGCACTTTTTCGAAAAACTAATTTCGGATCTTGATTTGTAACTTCAATCAACAAGCTCTGATACCAATTGTTAGGTCCAAAATCATCATAGAAGGGGGGATTGAATATGATATGGTAGATTTTTCGTTTAATTGTGGATTAAGTGTTTGTGTTTTAGAGATATAAAAATGATAGTGGTTAAAACACAAGATTCGGGAAAATAATAATATATTATTAAATCCCTGAGGTGCTACACTTCTAATCAAATGATTAGCTTCAATGGGTTCAATGAATGTTACAATAGAAATACAGTGGGGTGATATAAATGTCAAGCTTTAATGGAGCTCCCGTCTGTATGTCTTTTGTTGAAGATGAATGAATTCCTTACTGTCAATATTGATTTTACCCATATATAATCTATAGGCTTTTTGGAAAATGATTTCCAATAATGTATAAGTCCCATGTTGCGCCTTGTAGAGTGTTGGTGGAGTGTAGGCGCCACTAAAGTTTATGATGCGCCTTTAGATGTTTGTTGCGCCTGAATTACTTTGTTGCACCTCTATATGAATTTAATTGCGCATATACAGTTGTACCATTGTATAGGCGCCACTAATGCCTTAGAACATCACACAAAAGCTTTGTTGCGCCCCTTTAACATTTTGTTGCGCCTGCACACTAGTTGCAGTGTGTAGGCGCCACAAAATCATCCATATAACTTTTGTTGCGCCTTTGACTTGGATATTGTGCCACAACATGTTTTGTTGCGCCTGCACTCCTATTCCCTTGTGCAGGCGCCACAAACCTTCTCTTTGACTTCACTTGACTTTATTCTTGGTTTGTTGCGCCTTAATAAAGTTGGTTCCGCCTCTAGAGTACCTTATGAGTATAGGAGCCATCAAATGCAATATTACTTGCCTTAATATATTTATTGAAGTGCTTGAAGTAATTACTACTTGATATTTACTCTTCTGGCTTGATCAACTGATTTTCTTCTGATTAACCAAGACAATTCTTTTCTAGTTGTGCTGACGCTTAGTGCATTGGTCTGGTTCACAAATGACTAACACTGAATTGAATTCCCTTGACTTCTTTTCATTTTCAGCTGATTAACTTTGGACTGTTCCATTGCTTCTGTTCACTGAAACCCTTTGACATTTGTACACAAAACATTACACTGTCTTTAGTCTGAAATCTACTGAACACTTATTTGTTGCTGAGGCCTGAACATATTAATGAACTTCTCTCGCTGTCGTTCAGTAACCCTTACATCTTGAATGCTCTGTAATGATGTATGAATGATTCCTGTTTATATGTCCTTCTAGATTCCTGTGCTACATATTATTATTATTTATCTGTCTTTATTTCTTAGTTGAGTTATCGTTATCACTATTACATACTATGTTACATTATGCTTTACAGATGAAGAGGTCACAGATTTATCCATTCCCTACACTCAAAGGTACAACTCCAAGAAGTGGCATGTTGATGCATTTGATGCTCATGAGAGATTGAGGATTGCATATCCTGATTATATGACTGTTGAAACTCAAGGGTGAAATTGAAGCAGTTTTGGATGAAGAAGGAGTAAAGAGGGATTTTTGTGCAAATGGAGAACCATCTCATAAAGATCTTCTCAACTCTTATAGACAATCCATCTGGGACATGTCTTGGAAATTTCCCAATGAAGTGATTTCTTGGCCTCATGTTCATGAACTGATTCACAAGCCTGATTCTGAAATAAACTCTTATGAGATGAAGACTGTTCTAAAGGCCACTACTGTGTTAACCAAGGGTTTGCAAAATGAAATTTCTGAGCTCAAAGACTCTGTTAGCAAGACTAGTGCTTCTGTACAAACTTCTGTCTCTGTTTCATAAAATGCCTTGGAATTAAAGCTTAAAACAGTTTCTACTAAGCAGGATGCTTTGGAAGCCAAATTTGATAAGATTGCTACTGTTGTTTCTTTTATGCAAACAATGTTGCATACAATTATGGACATCTTAACTATCAAAAAGGGGGATGATGTCAGAAAGGGGGAGAAAGTACAAAAAGTTTCAAAGACAAATGCAAGGAGGATGCTGTGATAAAATCAGATAAACTAGGGAAAGATGATGATGATGGTAATAATGGTGACAAAAGACAAGGGAGTCATAAGGGTGGACAGAGTTTACAAACACAAACTCTGACTGATCAAACTCTGATTCCTTCAGGATCAGGAATAAACTCTAATAAACAAACTCTAATGGATGTTGACATGGAATTGGCAAAAAGGCTTGAAGAAGAAGAAAAGCCTGAGAACATTGAAGAAATAAATAAGAAGGATGCAGAACTGGCACTAAAATTATTTGAAGAAGAAAATCCAGGAATGGATCCAGTTGCTGTGGAAGAAGAATTGAAGAAATCTGGTACTGGCAATGCTCAAGTCCAGAAGAAAAGAAATATGTGAAGAAGACTCCAGTTCAAAGGAAAGCACCTGCTCAAACAAAGAAAATTATACCAAAACCAACTGGTCAATCAAAGTCTACTCCTACAATCCAAAAGAAAGCTCCAGCTAAGTCAAAAACTCCTCTTACTATGTCTGGTACAACCTTTCTCCCAGGTGGAACAAGTTTTGAAGATGAGGAAGAGGAACAACAAACTCTGATCAGAAAGAAAAATCCTAATCTTCTGTGGACTAAATCTGAAACCTTAACTCTCAATGCCAGACTTGGTAAAAACAAGGGTGGTATTGGTGATTCTCAAGAAAAAGACTACATGGGTGAAGAAAATACATTCAGAGATCCTTTTTCATTGAAAGACAAGCTTGAGGAAGATTTGACACAAGAATATCTAGACAAGTTAATATTTGTTCACATAGTAAAGGACATTTTTGATGGTGTTCAAGTCAAAGAGAAGCTTCTATATTTCTTGGAGAATGGGAGAGTTATGAAAATTGCTGAAGAATATTTAATTCACAAACCATCTAAAGAACTTGAATATGTTCTTTATCTACTGAATGATGAAAATGAAGCTACGTCTAGGTGGGTGAAGATTCTTGAAGGAGTAGTCAATGAGAAGAAAAAGAATGAGAGGCTGCTTATGATAAACTCTGAGGAGTATAAACCAGGACACATGCTTGAAGATGGTACTAAAAAAGAAATGGTTAAAAGGGATGCAAAGGTTAAAATGGTGTTAGGTATTCCTACACTAATACTATAAACCCTGATGGACAGAAAGCCTATTGTATACCTCTAGTGTATACCTCTAGATGACAGAATGGAAAGGACATCAATCTATAACTTGAGAGCTGCAATATCAAGATTGATGACTCTAGTGATCAAATGAAAGAACTGAAGGAGAAGCTGATTGGATTATTGAAGATTGCTGAGAAGAAATTGCTTGATCAGTTTCTATCTGAAGATTTTTCATATAGAAGAATTTAAGTCAAGATGGAAAACTCAAACTCTGGTACATTTGTCTCTATGGTTTCTGACATCATAAGTTGAATTTATGTTTTACTGAATAAAGCATAAATTGGGGGAGATTGTTAGAAATGCAAACACTGATGCTGTCAGAGAATATCACAAATAGAGTTTATAGAAGAACAGAGTTTATGCTGACGTCATCAGAGTTTAGAAGCTGTCAATCAAAGATTACTCAACTGAGAGTATACTCAATCAGAGATTATCAACCGACAGAGTTTATCATCGGAGTTTGTCAAAGAAGAAAACAGATAAATCAGAATTTGATTTGGATAGTGAAGAAGGAATTCAAATTCAATTCTATTACCTTATGGAAGCTATTCTTATCATTATCTGTTTTATAATTGGATTTGTAACTGTCTCTATATAAACACAGAATTAGGTTTACATTAAGTATTGATTAAAGTTATATTATTCTCATAATCTAGCAGCTCTTAAGAACATTGATTTTCTTGAGAGAGTTTTGTATACAGTTCATTATTAATACAAAGCAGTTCATCTTTTATATACTTGTATTTTAAAGTCGATTATTTGATACTATTATATTCAACCCCCCTTCTATAATAGTCTATTTATCTGGGAAATAATATTTTAAATATTTTAATTTTTAAATATTTAAATTCTTTAAAATGTTCACCTAAATATATTTCAGGATATTGGGATTCTTTAAAATGTTCACTTAAATGTTCAGTTAGATATTGAGATTTTTGAAAATTTTCATTTAAAATATTCAGATTCTTCAAAATGTTTGGTTAAAGAATTGAGATTCTTTAAAATGTTCAACTAAATATTCAATTTTTTTTTAAAATGTTCATTTAAAATATTGAGATTCTTTAAAGTGTTCGGTTAAAGAATTGAGATTCTTTAAAATGTTCAACTAAATATTTAGAAGATTTTTAAAAATATTCATTTAAAATATTGAGATTCTTTAAAGTGTTGGGATAAAGAATTGAGATTCTTTAAATACTAAGAATTGAGATTCTATATATTTTATGGTAGCTAATTCGGGTAGAGTTAATACACTTACCATATTTTTTATATCGTTAATTTTAAAGTTATTGCACCTTTTAGTATTCAATGTGAATCAATTTTTTATTATCTTTTTACTTTAAAATTTAAATTTATTTTACCATTTATAATATAAATCAATTATTTATCTAAAATTTATTATTATTACTGTTTATTTGAGATAGTTTCAACTTATTTTGTCATGACTACTTTAAAATATATATTTTTCACAAATAAAATATCATGTAAGATTTTATAAAAGATTTTTTATCGGTGCTTAAAATTGTTTATTGTAATTTGCACCTATATTTTTTATTTTTGATTTTTGGTAAGAAAGATTTTTTAATTATTTTTAAAGAATCTTAGTCAAAAAAAAGTAAACTACATACCATTGTAAAAAATCCAGGGAGATATTTTCTCTTTTAAACATTAACCAATTTCTGTAAATGAATCAAAGAATTTACAACTATTTAACATTTTTGAAAACATTAAAATAAATTGGGACCAATTTTAATATTAATTATAACAAAAAGAATGGATAAAATGTATCTTGATTTTATTATAAATAATAACATTTTTTAAAAATAATTGATAAAATAAACCAAATAACACATTAAAAAATATTAATCTCAAAAATTAAAGAACCACACATCATGTTAGACTCGTATATAAATTTTCCTTATTTAAAATTAATTATTATTATTATAAATAAATAAAAATATTAGGCATGCGAAGCAATAATAATTTCACAAGACACTTCAATGTGTTTTATAAAAAAAGCTATTACATTTTTAATTAACGATCACAATATAGAATCTTAAATAAAAATCAATAAAATTATACAATATTCTAAAATAAAGTTTTATGAATGCCTTGTTTGATTATTTTAGGGATCTAGTAAAATATATTACAAAATCACTTTAGAGAATAAAATTAATATATATTAATTTTTTAATGAAAAATAAATTAGATAATTTACTGTTCTTTAATATTTTTTATTTAAATATTTAATCTAATCTTTTAGATAATATATATTTTTCTATATTGTATGTCTACCTATATTTTTCTTTTTTAATTTTTGGCGATAAATGTTTTCATTGAATTATATTTAGTAATATAGTAGCGCAATAGTATTTATAAATACTTGTGTAAATCTTCTCTTTTGCGTAACCAAACATTATGATTCTTGTCTTTTTAATTTGTTGCATCTTCAATTTTTTTTATGACTATTTATTATGATTTATTAATTCCCTTGTAAAACATTAATGCGAGATTTTATAGAATGTTTTATATCGATAAATCTAAGAAAATTACAGATACTTAGTAAAACACGTAAGAGAATCTAAAAATTTTAAAATTTTAATAAGTTTTCTAATATTGAAACTTTATAAAATTGAGAAATTTAATAAAAAAATCACATTAAAGAATCTTTTTTCAAAAATGTAAACAACCACGTATCAATTTAGTGAATCTTGTATGATTTATTCTTTTTAAAAATTAGTTAATATTACTACAAAAAAATTATAGAAAACAAAATTTGCATATGAAGTAAATTGTATTTATTGTAATGTCAATCTATATTTTAATTAGTTTTTTATTTTTGGTGAGAAAAATTGTTTACTGTATAATTATATTTTTAAATTATATATTTAATATATTTTTTCATAAATTATTTTCGAAAATGCAACCTGTTAGGAATTTACATATAATTTGATGATAACTTTAAACTTCATTGCTTTGAAGTTCAGATGAGACAGCTTCTTGTGCCATTGCCAACTTTCATTTGTTGAGGTTTTGTTGTAGAAGCAATAAACTTTGTCATTTCTAACTGAGTCAAGGTCAGCTATGAATAGGCTTTCTTTTCTCACACCTTGAAGAGCTTCTTCTCCTGTCTTCTTGTTGAAAATTGAACATCTATCTTGATCAGAACCCACTTTGAATCCTCTTTCACAAAATTGATTAACACTCAATAAATTGTGCTTCAAACCATTTACTAGAGCAATTTTCTCAATCTTTAAATTTTCAAATTCCAGAATGTCATATCCCATTGTGAAACCAATGTTGTTGTCACCAAAGGTTACATAAGGGCCAGCTGTTTCCTTGAACTGTGATAGAAGGGCTTTATCACCAGTCATGTGTCCAGAGCATCTACTGTCAATGATCCACATGATTCTTTTATTTTTCCTGTCACCCTGCAAAGCAAAATTTTCCAGTTGCTTTTGGTACCCAATTTCTATTGGGTCCATTATGCTTAGCTGAATCGCAATTTAAGATATGATCAATTGGTTTTCTTTCTTTAGCTTTGAGCATGACTCATGTGGCCACCCATTTAGTTTTGATAACTAGTTTAGTGACTCTGCTTTTGGGTGACTTGTCCATCCTAACTTTAGAAGGACTTGAAGTCTTTGCCTTTTCAATTTTACCAGTTCTATGTAGACATGATTGATCAGTAGGAAAAGGCATGTTAAAACAGATGCTCAGCATATTCAATTTACATGGCATGCAATCAATATCACCACAATGAGACACTTGTATGTCTATTAAAGGAGTACTATACAAGTTTCTATTAACAGATGTAGCATGTTTAACTTCAGACTTACTCTTAGTACAGACATGAGTTAAATAACTACAAGAACCACAATTATTGCATAATTTTCTAGGAGCATTAGGAATGTAACCATAATTATTCTTTTTATTTATTCCTAACTTTCCATTCATGTTCTTCTTTGTCTTGATGAGAGTAGTTTTAGAAGTTACTGTCTTACTAGTGTTGACAATAAGTTGAGATGGAACTGTCTTGACAGTATGATTTGATCTTACTATCTTGACAACAGCTTCTGAACTTACTGTCTTGCTAGTATTAACCGTATCTTCTAGAACCTGAATGTTGTCAAGGGAAAAACTAACTGTCTTGAGATTTTTGACAGTATCTTTTGAACTAATGATTCTAGTGATAATATCATTGTCCTCATCAATTAGTTTTTGCTTAAAAACTAGGGATTCCTCATCAAATTCAAACTCATCCTTTTTAAACATGGGATTTTTTACTCTCTTAAGAATAGAAGGTCTGACAATAGATTTATCAATACAATCAGTTTCATCTCCAACATTCTTCTTCCTTTGCTTCTTATCATATTTAAATCTTATTCCAACCTTTTAATGTTGAGTATTTTCTTCATGATAGGTTTTTAACAGAAAAAAGGAATTCTCGTAAGCCTTGATTTTAAGTTTATTTTCAGAAATCTTTTTTCTGAGAAATTGTTCAACTTGAGAAGCACACAATCTTATTTTTGAGAATTTCATTTTCTTGACTTAAGGACTTAAAAGTATTATGTCTAAGTTCTAGTTCTTCATTCTTACTTTTTAATAATTAATTAGCATTAGTCAGTTTGACAATTTCATCATTAGCAGCTAGCATGCTAGTGTGAATATTAAAAATCTTAGATTTCAATAGTTTTCTTATACCGAGATGCAGTCATATCAACAGTAGTAAGAAAAGGTACCTGACTTAATGAATGTGGTGACTCTTCTCCAGATTTTTCCATGAGAGCTAGATTTCCATACTCCTCTTCTTCTTCATCATCAGATTCCTCCTAGCATTTGCCTTGAGCCACAAATGCCCTTTCTTGTTGCTTTTTGAGAAAGGCATCATACTTTGCCTTGAGTTCCTCATAGTCATTATCATTTCTTCTCACTTACTTTGGCTTTTTGCATTCAGTTACAAAATGCCCCATCTCATTGTAGTTGTAACATCTTATCTTTGATCTGTCCATCATTCCTGTCTTGTATCCACCTTTGCCACTTCCTCCAGGTTTTGATGTGTTTCCTTTGTTGAACCTGGAGCTTTGTACTTTGGGCTTGAAAGACTTGTTCTTCTTGTATCTCATGTTTGAGAACTTTATTGCCATGTATGTCATCGTTTTGTTCTCCATGTTGTCAAATTCATCTAGGGTGTAGAACTCATCTTCATAACCATCCTTGAGTTCAAGAGTAACACTTTCATCTTCATTAGTAACCTCTTCAATCTTGATTTTTTGTTGATATTGAGACTCTTGTAACTGCAGCATCTTTGGGTCTTGAGCCACTAGAGCATTTGATGTATTTGCCATCTTGCCTCTTTGACCAGACTGTATAGCTCTCTTTTGCAGTAATTCTACCTCATAGGTTTTCAAAATGCCATAGAGAGTTTCAAGAGAGACTTAGCCATGTCTCTTCCCTCTCTAATAGCAGAAACCTCATGCTCAAGATGGTCATGAAGTGCCAACATGAATTTCATGTTTACTTTCTTTTTGTCATAAAACTTTCCATGCAGTTGCAAGTCATATATCAGCCTGCTGAACCTTTCAAACATCTCAGTCAACCCTTCACTTGATTTTGCCATAAAAGCCTCATACTGAGATACCAGGATTTGTCTTTGGTTATCTTTCACTTCTTCTGTTCCTTCACAGAGTATCTCAATGGTTTCTCATATTTGTTTGGTACTTGTGTAGTTGACAATATTATTGTACATAACATTGCCAAGTGCTTCAATGATTATGAACTTGAAACAATCATCCAGGTCCACTTTTTCTTTTTCAGTATCATTGTACTCTGAAACCTTTTTAGGAACCCAGTAGGCAAGTATTGTCTCACCTTCTACTGTAGTTTTAGGTACATATGATTGAGGAATAAAATGATCATTTTCCAGAATACCAGGATAAAGTGGGTTGGCTGTTTTTATGAACAACATCATTTTCCTTTTCCAGAGGTTGTAATATTCTTTGTCAAAGGTGGTTATCTTTATACTACCTACTTTCTGTGCACTCATTTTAGATCTTTTCAGGTAAGATATGTTAAACCTGCTGCTCTGATACCAGTTGTTAAACAAAATAAGTGTTGCGAAAGGGGGGGTTGAATGAAACTTGATTAATTACAACTAATTCTTGCTAACAACAAATAAGATTTATAAATAACAAGTTTAAAATGCAAACAATGAAAGCAGATAAAGAAGACAGTATTTTTAAACTTCAAAAATAATATTTTTATTTTTTGTTTTCTACGACTGACTGGAAATTGATTCCAGCTACAAAGAAACAATATCAATGAATTTACTAATGTTTCTAAGGTTGAGAGAAAATCTAGCTCAGTTGCATAAGGAAAAGTACCAGTGAGATATGTGTATTTATACTGAAACGCATATCTCACTTACAGATGCACTTTTCCTTGGTCTTAGAATAAATCTTGAAATAGAAACTTAACTTTTCTTGTTCAATCCTTGGCTACATTTCATTTGTAGATAAAGTTGTTCTGAGATATGCAGAAATCTTTGACTCTTTGAACCACTTTATCTTTTTGCTTGTCTTCTCCCAAGTTGCAGTACTAGACTTGACAGACTAGATAGACATGTCCAAATCAATCCTTGTATTTTCACAATCTAGTCTGCTACCTGGAACAGAATGTCAGCTTCACTAAAAGTATACAGTTAACTTTTAGCTCCTCTATGGTGATAGTATCTTCGGCTTCGCATACTTTGTTGTCAAGCTTTGATAGTCTACTGAAACATACTATCTCCAAAGTTGTTGTCAACTATCCCCACCAATGTTTCTGTCAGTAAGACTTTCTATCTTCAAATCTTCATTCTCCACCATGTTTACTGTCGAGGGAATAGTTATTGTCAGTAAAACTTGTTATCTTTAAATCTTCATTCTCCGTCAAGTTTACTGTCGAGGGAATAGTTGTTGTCACATGTTCCTTTGTATTGTCACTTGAATATGTTGTCATAGGCTTGAGAGTTGAACGCTACTGTCGTGGGTTTAAACCATGTTGTGCATGAACACTTTTGTGAACTTCTACTTCATTGATCAAGTTATTACATTTGTATAAGACAGTAACTATTAAACTTAATGTCACTTATTTGGCTTTGTTAAACATATTGTTTCAAGTGACTATTTTAAACATACTGTCAATATACATATGATAGTACATTTTACTCAACTTATTTTCTGATTAAGACTAAGTACTAAGATTGATTACATTGTTAACCCCACAATCCCTAACATCATCTACAAAAAGACAAGTCCACCAACTGCTATTTCTGAAACTAAAAATTTCTTCAGTACTTTAAGGTGCTTGAAATTTTATGATTCTAGCAATTTCTACTTATCTATTTCGTTTTGTTATCATCAAGTAAATTTATTCATGTTACTCTCACAGACATAAATAGGGTTGTTAAGAATTATTTAGTTTTGATGATAACTTAACTTTAGAATCATAGAAATTTATTATTGTAACTAATCAATTGATATGTGTTCTATAAATATCAATTGTTTAGGGAACCATATATCAGCTGAAGTGTTTGTATTAATCAACTGATAATATGGATATTTAATGTAACGAAGTTGTACTTAGTCTCTATCAATCGACAAGGCTAGATCAATTATAATTCTCTATTCATCGATTGATACTAGAGTCGATTGATATAAATCATCAATTGATGTATGTCTTAGACTGTCAAATTATAAATATTTGAAGATAGGTAAAATGTACAAGCGAAGGATGATCAATTGATGTTGAAGAATCAATGGATGAAGGATCGATTGCTATCAAGTCAAAGTCAAGGATTGAAGACCATCAACTGATGTGAAGACCCATCGATTGATAACATCTATCAATCGATAAGTCAATTGCTATTATCAATTGATGGATATCAAGATCAATTGAAGGAAGACATCAATTGAAGGATGCAAGATGGAATCAATTGATATGCTTAACAGTAAATTATCAATTGATAAGAAAGATCAATAAAGGACAAAATGTCAGGAATCTTGCAGACTAGAGTACAACTATGGAAGACAATAAACTCTGACTGTGAAGACTCAATAGAAGCTGTCATTTCTAGGACAATGGACTTATTCAAAATAGTTCAGACAAACTAGAAAGATAGTAGGAACAACATTCTTAGATAGGTATTATTGTCTTATGTTAATTCTCGAATGTTGTAAACACTCTTGTAATATATAAACAAGAGTAGTAGCAAAAGAAAAAGAAAGACACATAGAATACACTTTCAGAATCATCTTCTCTGGCTTTCAAGCACTTGTAAAGTACAGTTGATTCATATCTTTATCTTTGTAAAAAGTAGATGGGTCATTGGATCTAGATCATTTAAGCAAATCAATTCATTGGTGGATAAAACAACCCACCAGTAATTTTTAAATCTTGTGATTTAGTTTGTTCAAGTTTTATTTCTTGATTTTGATGTTTCATGTTTTATTAACAATACTTCTCAAACACTTAACATCAAGAACAAATATAAAACTTTAAGTAAATTGAAAAGTTTTAATATTTGTATTCAACCCCCCCCCCCTTCCTTCTACAAATATTGACATTGTTTTAAAGTGACTTTCCAACAAACATAAACTGGGGGGAGAGAAATAAAAGATTTACAAGGAATAAACACAAGAGCTTTTCATATAAGTTAGTAGTGATATACAATTTTTTATCTCTGTTGTCTTCGGTGAGTGATGTCGTGTGCTTGAGATGGACCAGGGTTTTTAAAGAAATATTGTACCAGTCGTCCGAGTGAATTTATCCGATTAAAAGGAAACAAGACGAGGTGAGTATAAATTTGAGATTATATAAATATATATTTTATGTATATTGGTTACATTTATGCGGCTTGCCACTTGGATTGATTTAGCATGTTATACATAAATGCATACACCACTGGATTAATTAAAGGCATTGTGACCTTCATATTTCTGTAATCGTAAATATATCGGAGGTCTTCAGACCATATATTGGGACCTTCGGGTCATATATTGGAGGTCTTCAGACCATATACTGGGACTTTCAGGTCATATATTAGAGGCTTTTGGGCCATATATTGGGACCTTCGGGTCATATATTGGAATCTCGGGACGATCCAGAGTATGACGGATTACAATAAATAAAGTGGAATATAGAGGCATATGTGTTAGTCCCAAATATCATAGAAGGGGGGTTGAATACGATATTGTCCAATTTATAAAATATTCGCTGAATGATTTGTTATGGACTAGTTGACAGTTCGAACAGATATTAAATCAAACACAAGGTATGCACACAGTTAATACAAACATAGTTCGTTCGGGGAATATATCGTTTTATTAATATAAACCACGAAGGTGCTACACAACTCTAATCCGTAGATTAGCTTCAACTGATTCACTAGTACAGTTACAATACAACAACAACAATCAATACGAACAAAAATAATGACACTAGCTCAAACGACGTTAATGGCTTCTCTGTGTCTCTCTTCTTTACTCTGTATGCTTTCTCTCTGTAACTGAATGAATTAATGAATGAATCACAAAGGCTTGGCTTTGCTGCTTTATTGTGTAGGCTTTTTCAATCTTCTACGTGGCCTTCTGAGAACCAAGTAAATAGATTGCTTCTCACTTCTTGAATTAACAACCGTCGAGACATTTGTTTTATAACCATCGATGAGTCTGTTGATAACCGTCGAGAGAAATAAATCACTTAAAACAATTCTGCTCAAGGATATCAATGATAGGTGGCATGCTGTGGCTGGCTGTAGATTAAACAATCTTAAACCTCAACTATCGACTCAAATGAATTATTAAAACCATAACCGTCGAGGAAATAGAATTAATAATATATCCAAAAATGCTAACCGTTGAGTGATTTGCTAACCGTCGGTAAATAAGACGAAATAGCCAAACAGGAGACCCAACCGTCGGTAAATAAGACAAAACAGTCAAACAGTCAAAACCAACTATCGGTAGTTCACCTTAGCCATTTTTCCAACGATTCAAATCTCTGTAATATTTCTTTTCACTGCAACCAAGTTAATAAATTTACCTTTACTACTTGAACTTGATTTTCTCCGAGCTTTAGCACACAACGGTTATACAACCAATTCTTTTCTAACATAGATGCGGTTCTCAATTCCTTTTGTGCTGACATTTAGTGCAACTGGTCTGGTTCACAAATGACTAACATGAACTTGATCTTCACATCTTCTTGACTATTCAATTGGCCCTGTTTCTCTAGCTGTTAAGAAGTGCTTCTGTAATTCACTGGAATCCCTTGACTTCTCTATTGTAAAACCTCTGACATCTTCTGAACCTCTGAAACACTACATCTTTATTCTTCACTGAGGCTTGAACATGTTAATGAACTTATTTCAGTGATCTTCAATGTCTTCAAAGCTTCCTCTAATATCTTGGTCTTTTGTATTCAACTTATAAACGATTCGCAGTCGATTCCGTGCTTCATTTTAATATAAGTTACCGACCATCTGTGTTGAGTTAGTTTCCTTGGTTACATGTTACGTTACGTTACATTATGCCTTACAATCTCCCCCTATTTGATTGTTAGAGTTCGACAAGCAAATCTCTTAAGAGGATAACTCAACTAACTTACAAGAAAAAGTAAATAGAAGATGGTAAACTAATATTAAATAAATTCTGGATCATATTATACATTTCCAGATTTCAAAAACAATTATAATGTAGAATGAATGTTCCTCTAGCCTGAACTGATATACATTATGTCATTCTCATTGTACAAGACTTGCAAGCTGGTCATTCACTAGATCCAGTGCTTCTTCTTCTAGCATATTTCTTGGCTTGGGATCTGAAAAAGCTTCCTGAAGTGTTTGCAAGACAGCTACTTTCCTGATCTGCTTAACCTGTTCGAATGTAAATTCAAGAATTTTCGTCTTTCCTTTAACACTCAACCTTTTTGGAACTGCTTTAACCCGATCAGTGTTGTAACATGATTCTGCTCCCAACTTCTCCATGTAAAGCTTAGAGATTTCTGCCAATGCTGATTTGTCTTTATAGTTCGTCGAAGTCTTGATTTGATCAAGTATAAAACCCAATTCCTTAGAAGTCATGTAAGACATCTTGTGGATATCAACTATTACAGTTTTTCTTTTGGGGTTCTTGTACCTGATTGCTGGAGGATCCTTTAACACCATTGTCTCTGTCTCCCTGATTACATCAAAATCCGGAAAGACAATTGGAAAATCTGGCTTCTTTGTATACTCGAACACTTTCCCTAGATGGTTAAATCTGAATTCACTCATTGCCTTGACTTTTTCAAAGTCCCAATCTCCTTTTTCTTTTGTTACATAGGCAATTTTGGTTGAGATCCATTTGAAGGATCTATTCTTCTGACCTTGGAAATATCTACAGATTGATTTGATAAGACATTAAGTCTATAAGCATAGATGCGCTCTACAGCTTTCCACTTTTCTTCTGTTCTAAGTCCTTCACTCCTAAGAAGCCCTTCAACATATTTCAGAAGCTTCAGAGGATATAGACTCAGTCTTTCATCACTCAAACACAGTGTCTGAACTAACTTGTCTTTGTAAAATATCACTGTATAAGGAGTTGTGTGAACTTCAACTTCTGCTTTGCTCATTTGATCTTCAATCATATCAGTAAGAAGTTCATTCACATGAGATCTCTTGTCCACTCTAATCTTCATGACATACAATTCTGTGAGAGACCTCATCTTGATAAAATTAGAAGAAATGGTCTTAGTAGTCGAATTATTGAATTGAATCTGAATCCGCCATCCATTGATGTTAGTCGTGATGAATATCAATTTAATTGTTTGTTTCAATGCATGAAAGAACTGGTTTATTGATGGATGACTCTTGTGAGCTTCTTGTAATGCTTCCAGAACTTTTTGATCTTCATTTTGAATAACTCCTAACTCTGGTTTCTGCAAAAGACTCCTAGCCTTGTCCCATGCACTTCCTTCTCTTGATAACACCAACGGCCTTTGTCTCCTTACAATATAGTGGTTGTAGTGTTCTTTTCTGACTTTCTCTTGAGACATTCGTGCAATTTCACATGCCCTTATCCTGGATTGATTTGCATCTAGCAAACCAAATGTTTCCACAAAGTCCGTTTCAGTGAACTGATAAACGACACCATTTACGAATTCATCAAACAAATCATCTTCCTGAGCTGTAGGAGCAGTATGAGAAGGTTCTCATATTTCTCCTTCTTCAAGTGTGAGCCTTACCTCCAGCGGTATATCTTGCTCCCCCCGAGATGTATAAATGTTTGCTTCTTTTTCTACTTCTACCAACTTGCCTTTCCCTTTGTCTTTACTCCCCATATCAGCACCAGATTCTTTTTCTTGCTCTCGCACTATCATCTCCCCCTTAGTTGTGTTATCCTCCGAAGCAGGGATTTGAGTAGTTTGAGATTTATACATTTCAAACAAATTTGTAACAAACTTCTTCATATCAGTCTTGAAAATCTGTAAATCCTGCAACATGTTGTATTGAACAGATTTTATTTCCATAATATTGCTGTGAAATTCAGATTTCATTTCGGTGACAGTAGTCTCCAGGTTATAAACCCTTTGACTTAGAGATTGTGTGTGCATTGTGAGGGTATCTATTTGGCTGGTAGGTGTCTCACTGACAGGTTCTGTAGGTGTTTGTCTCTCAATTCTCTCGCTCGGTCTTAGAGGTGTGGGTGAATTATGATCTCTCAATCGTTCTGTTGGTGTTTCACCCACTCTCATTGACTCCAGCAAGTCTTCTGTACCTGCAGTTAAAATCCTAAATGGCTCATCCGAAGAACTATTGCCAAGTAGTTGCTTCTCCTTTCCACTTATAGTAGTGGAGACCTCCTTATTAGGAGCCAGGAATGTTCCTCCTAGGGGGCTTATCACATTGGATCCTGTAATATTTAGCAATGAAGGACCCGTGACTCCCGCAATAGCCTGTGAAGGCATGACCTGTACAGGATCTACCTGTATAGGTTCTGCTACAGTAGTAGCAACATCCGTCAATTCCTCCTGTGTGTGCTCCTTTCAGTGCAACATATAACTTGGTTGGAGGCTCAATTATAGACACTCTTTTAGATGCCCTGACCGACGGGCGAATTTCAATAGGTTCACCCTGTTGAGAGGATGTCCCCAGAGACTGTGTATTTGCCTTTTTCAGCTCTATATCCTTTTGAGAGGGTATAGATGGGCTAACAGATACCTCAGGTTCTTCTAATCGACGTCTAGTCAGAGGTAGAGCTGTTTGGGTTCCCTCACATTCCTTATATAGTGCTTCTGAGGCACTATCTCCTTCACTCACAAATTTTCTTTTTAGGGGTTGGAGAGAAGATAAAGGTAAGGTGTTTATAGCGTTTGGTTCTGAGGCAGTGGTTAGAATCTGTTGGGTTTCAGATTCATTTCCTTGTCCTATAGCCACAGAGGGCTCAGCTGATAGGTTCATGACACTTTCTCCAAAAAGATCTTGCAAATTAGAATAAGCTGAAGAGTCAGAGACATGAAGACTACCTTGAGTACTACATGTAGGAGTCCAAGGATGATATGATTTCTGACTGTCAGCATGACCTACAGAATCTCCTCCAGATATACTTTGAAATCCATCTCCTGAAATTTGTAATTCCTCTGTCACCTGAATCACTTCCTCTTCTTGAGCTAAATCCTCTACATGAGTAGCTACTGGAACTGATTCTTGCACTGGTTCAGGGACCTGATCATCTTCTTGAGGCCCTTGAGGCTCGTCTCTTTCCATGTCTACTACACAACCCTGCATGTATTCAGTCATTTGAGCAGGTGCTTCGTTGATGTAGTTTCTGTTATTGTTCAGAGTGTTGGCTATCTTGTTTTTCTGTTTCATACACAAAGAGGTAACACTACTAGTATATAGTAGTTTTTCCTCGTTAGTCGTTAGATCATTAAGGATAAGCTATAGGAACCGTGGAAAGTAACACTCCACGTTAGTGACTTGAAGGTTTCTGTACTCCACCGATCCCATAACATACAACATCTGATTCAATAATAACCTACCAAAATTTATCCTACAATTATTAGCAACACTGAAGCCTAAAGTTCGATAAAAACTTGAAATACTGTGTGTGTTGAACTTTTTGTAAGAGAAACATTGCATAAGAGTGTGGAAAAAGAAATTCCATTCCTTAGTTAAATGATGTTTACACCTTTCACCCGAGTCGTGGAGATTAGGATTAACGTAGTTGATAGTCGTGAAGAACTGAGTTAATTGTTCGGAATTGGGATAAGGGACTAGATTATTCTCAGGGAATCTTAAGATACGATTCAAATCTAGCTCCGTCACCCGGATTTCCCGATTAGCAATACTAAATGTAAAAGCCAGTTCATCAATAACTGAAGAGTTATATGCAGAACAGTAACAGTCTCGTAGCATATTATGATTTAATATCATGTCTGTTACTAAGGCATACCTCACTCGAGAATATTCGAGTAACACTCGTGCCCAGGCCCGATAATTAGCAGGAAGGGACTGAATGTCAAACTCGGCAACTAAATTCGTTTTGGTAATAGTAAAAATTCTAACCATTTTTATATAGTAAAAATTATCGAAAATTTTAACTTTAAATAATTAATTATGAATTTAATTAGACTCGATAACGAACCGAAAACACTAAAATTCAAAACTTCTCCAAAAATCGTGAAAAAAATATATGCTAAACTAGGAGAGATTTGAACGGTGGAACTATTTTTTTTGTGATTTTTAGACCTCAAACAAACCCTAGAAAAAATTCCAAAATTTGAAATACCCGAAACAAAATTGAAACCAAACGATACAAGGCTGGTATCAAATAATTCGGGATGACTGGATCTACAATTCTATCGGTTTAGATTTTCAAAACTAGTACTAGAATGGTAGAAAATGAGGAAAGAAAATTAAATTTCTGGCTCGATGGTTACAGCAGCTAAGTAATATGTAACTGGCGAGAAAGATAATGAAACTATATATATATTTATATATTCACTTCTACTTAACCGGCGAGCATGCTGTTTTACTAGCGAGTGGCAGAAACATATATATATTTAGTTAACTGGCGACCACTTCGATGGTTAAATATAATATATTACCCTGCTGCCCTTTAACATGTACTAGTAACGTAACTATCGATTGTTTTTTTTTTAACAACTCGATGGTTATAAAAATAATAAAATAAAAACTATAGTAACTATCGAGATGCACACTAATAAATAAAACGTAACTATCGAAAGGTTAATTAATAAAATTAGCCACTTCGACGGTTAGAAAAAAATAACTATCGAAGCAGATAAAATAATTAACCAGATAGATATAGTAACTATCGAGATGGATAGTTTTTTTTTATTATATATATATATATATTAACCAAAAGACTACTTCGACTGTTATAATATAATATATATTTTTTATAACTATCGAGTACTGTTTAAAACCACTTCGATGGTTACGAAAAATATATCTAATTGTAACTGTCGAGAGTTTTAAAAATAATAAAAATCATTTAAATACACTTACAAAATAATTTCAAATATTCATAAAATTAATTAAATAGAGATTTCTTAAATTAATGAATTAATATTCCTAAAATAGAAATATTAGAATCTTAATTTGGAAATAACTATCGAATTAATAATAATCCAATTTGAAATCCACAAACAGGCAATATTAATAATTATTATAATAATACTAATAAGCATAGGTGGTTGCTTTAAAATCTTTGGAACCAAAAAATTTTTTGTTCCATATTCTGTTACTTTTGAAATTTCCAAAAATTTTAAACCAACTCAATCACAATCCAAACCATCATACAAGCATACTATGAATAAACATACAGACAGTTATGCAAAATAAGATCATGAAATGTAATTGCTACACATGCTTTTAGTGATAACCAGTACATTAAATAAACAAGTCTGTACAACTAATTTCTCACTAAAAATCACAACATGTCTGATATAGAATCTCTCAGCCAGATCTCATCAAATTGAAATCCACCAATTAATTCTAAACCACAGACTGTTATGCTTCTTGTTAACTACAAAACACTTATGTAGCAGTTAACTACTTATGCTATATCGAATAATTACCACAAAGCATAACTAGTATACTTATGATAATTAATATTGATATTCATAAGCCCGAGATCATAAGTTAGATTGGAGGTCACAAGTCATTTGGATATAAAAATTCAATAACCTGTGAATCCATACAACTCCTCGCAAACAAAAATTAATTTAAATTTAACATCCCTAATTCACTAACCAACCTAGAGAAAGTGGATTCGTCTAGTGGTTTCGTGAAGATGTCTGCAAGTTGTTGTTCTGTGGGTACAAAATGCAACTCCACAATTCCATTCATGACATGCTCTCTTATAAAGTGATACCTGATATCAATGTGCTTGGTTCGTGAGTGCTGAACCGGATTGTTGGTTATAGCTATGACGCTTGTGTTGTCGCAGAATATTGGAATCTTGTTCAACATAAAGCCATAGTCTTGGAGTTGGTTTCTCATCCATAGGATCTGAGCACAACAGCTACCTGTTGCGATGTATTCTGCCTCTGCTGTTGAGGTAGACACTGAGTGCTGCTTCTTGCTATACCATGAGACCAATCTTCTTCCCAAGAATTGACAGCTTCTAGAAGTACTCTTCCTGTCAATCTTACAACCTGCAAAATCTGAGTCTGTATAGCCGATTAGGTCAAAACCAGTACCTTTAGGATACCAAATTCCCAAATTTGGAGTACCCTTCAGGTATCTAAAAATTCTTTTGACAGCTATAAGGTGAGACTCTTTTGGATTAGCTTGGAACCGTGCACATAGGCAAGTTGAAAACATAATATCTGGCCTACTTGCAGTTAAGTAAAGTAGAGATCCAATCATACCTCTGTAGCTTGTGATGTCGACAGATTTACCTGATTTGTCCTCATCAAGCTTTGTGACAGTTGGCATTGGAGTCTTGGCGGGGGCTGAATCTTCAAGTCCATACTTCTTTAGAAGATCTCTGATGTACTTTGCCTGCCAAATGAAGATCCCATCTTTCTTCTGACTCACTTGTAGTCCAAGGAAGAAAGTAAGCTCGCCCATCATACTCATCTCGTACCTACTCTGCATTAACATGTTCGAGGCGCCTGCTTGAGTCCATAAAGAGCTTTAAAAAGGAGGTACACAAAGTCCATGTGATCTTTGTTCTCGAAACCCGGAGGTTGCTCTACATATACTTCTTCTTCCAGCTCCCCATTCAGGAATGCACTCTTCA
Source organism: Oenanthe sinensis (assembly GCA_028671895.1). Lineage (NCBI taxonomy): Eukaryota > Viridiplantae > Streptophyta > Magnoliopsida > Apiales > Apiaceae > Oenanthe > Oenanthe sinensis. The sequence continues at coordinate 24,958,605 of CM053799.1, read as the reverse complement.
CATCCATTTGATAAACTTTAAAGTCTGAATGTGTTGCAAATGCCAAAAACATCCTGATGGCTTCAAGTCTTGCTACTGGTACATAGGTCTCATCATAATCTATTTCCCTCTTCTTGAGAATACCCTTTAGCAACTAGTCTGGCCTTGTTCCTTGTAACAATGCCATCTTCATCTAACTTATTCCTGAATACCCATTTAGTGCCAATAACAGATTTGTCTTTAGGTCTGGGTACCAGTTTCCAAACTTTCTGCCTATCAAACTGATTGAGTTCATCTTGCATCGCAATCACCCAATCTGGATCTTCTAGAGCATCTTCAACCTTTTTAGGTTCTTCCTCCGATAGAAAACCAGAGTACAGACATTCATTCTCCATTGCTCTTCTAGTCCTCACACCACTCTCTGGGTCACCAATGATTAATTCAAAGGGATGATCTCTGTTCTAAACCCTCTGTCTAGGCAGATTAGCCCTTGATGATTGTCCTTCTTCGTAGTTGTGTTGAGAGTGACTAGCTGATCCTTCTTCACCTCCCCCTGAATTGTTGCCTTCATTATTTAATGATCCACCAGTTGAGCTAGCAGGTTCAGTAACAGACTGATTTTGAAATACAGACTGTGACTGTGACTGTGTGGTATTACCAACACTTCCACTGCTTTGCTCTAGATTATCAATCTCCGTGTGTTCATGACTACCAGATGCAGCACCAGGTACGTCTTCATCTCCTAAGTAGTATTCTGATAGATTTTCAATTTTCAAAGATTCAGAATCTTTATCTTTTTGAAGACTTGGGAGTTTGGTGTCGTCAAACGTTACATTAAGGCTTTCAATGACCTTATGAGTTTCAATCACATATACCATGTACGTCTTAGACCCCAGTGAGTAACCAAGGAAAATCCTTTCATCTGCTTTAGCATCAAACTTGCCCAGATGTTCATCTTTCAATACATAGCATTTTCCACCAAACACATGAAAGTACTTCAGTGATGGCTTTCTGTTGGTCATAATCTCATAGGATGTCTTTTCTAAGTCTTTGTTGATTAGGGTTATGTTCTGAGTGTAACAAGCTGTGTTGACTGCTTCTGCCTAAAAGTATGTAGGTAGCTTTGACTGGCTTAGCATTGTCCTTGCTGCTTCAATCAAAGTCCTGTTTTTCCTTTCTACCACTCCATTCTGCTGTGGAGTTCTTGGGGCTGAGTATTGTCTTGAAATGCCTCGCTCTGTGTATAATTCATTTAGAACTACATTTCTGAATTCAGTTCCATTATCTGATCTGATCGTCCGTACAGGCAATCCAGCTTTCACCTCAATCTTTTTAATGTGATCGATTACCATTTGAGGTGTTTCATCCTTAGAATGCAAAAACAACACCCACGTGTACTTGGAGTAGTCGTCGACAATCACTAATGCATATTTCTTCTTTGAAACTGACATGACATTAACCGGTCCAAACAGATCCATATGAATCAACTGGAGAGGTTCGCTGATGCTTGACATGTCCTTACTTCTATGTGACGCCTTTTTTGACTTACCCTTTTCACATGCTTCACAGAGTCCTTCTTGGTAGAATTCTATCTGTGGTAACCCTCTCACCAATTCTCTTCTTACTAAAGAATTCATCGCCTTGAAGTTCAGGTGAGATAGTTTTCTGTGCCATAACCAACTCAATTCAGAGGATGCTTTACTGTAGAAACAATTTGCTTCTCCTCTGCTTGCAGTGTTTAAGTCAGCTACGAATAGATTTCCTTTTCTTACTCCTTTAAGAGCAAGCTTTTCATCTTTCCTGTTGGTGATCAGATACTTTTCCTTCCTGAAGTCCACATTATATCCTTTATCTGTAAATTGACTGACGCTCAGCAAGTTGTGCTTCAGACCGTCAACAAGAGAGATATTTTCAATGATAACATTTCCAACTTCCAGACTACCATATCCCTTAGTAAAGCCTTTACTGTCATCTCCAAAGGTTACAACTGGGTCGGTCTTCTCAACCACATTAGTCAGCAGGGACTTGTCTCCTGTCATGTGCCTTGAACATCCACTATCCAAAATCCACATGACTTTTTCATTAGTATCTATGCCCTGCAACCACAAAGTGATTAAGGTTTCTTTGGCACCCAAACTTGTTTGGGTCCAAGAAATTTAGAGGTTCTTGCAGATGGTGTAACAGGTTCAATTTTCACATCTTTAAGTTCTACTTTGACTGAACTCGAATCATGTTCCTTTGCCTTGACAGATTTGTCTTTTGGCTTAGGAGATTGAGTCTCCTTCCTAACTTTAGGAGGACTAGCAGTCTTTGCCCTTACCTTTTTCTTATTCATGCTTCTTTCTATGCCTATGCAATTACTAGAAGTAGATGCATTCATCAAATTGAAATAAGCATTCATAATATTAAAAGCACATGGCATACATCCAGTAATACCACAAGGCAAATGAGAACTATTCATGCTAAACATGTTCTGCACAACAGGAAAATTAGATTCTACTTTAACCTTATTACATGCATGACTAAGGTGTCCAGCAGAATTACAATTAGTACACAATTTCCTAGGTGCAGTGGGTGCAGGTGTAGCAGAATTAGCAATTTTAACACCTACTTTCCCATTCCTATTACTCTTTGACTTGTTCTTGTTACCACCTAATTCAGTTTTAGCAGATTCAGTTTTAACTGGCTCATTAGGTGTAACTTTTTCTACATTATTTTCCTCAACTTCTTTCTCTTTTAACTTATCCTCAACAAGCATTTCTTGTTTCCATATGATAGTATCTTCGTCTAAGGGTTCTGAGAGTGAGAGCTTAAAGACAGGATTACTACTCTTCTTAATGACAAATGGAACATTTTCATTTTCTAATAAAACAGTACTAGAAGCATTGAAAATTACATTCCTTTTATCCTTCTTGTTTTTCCTTTTATGTTCATCGTAGTCAAAGCCTATACATGTCTTATTATCTAAGCTCTGCTTATCCATTATGTCTTTAGCAATATTAGCTGAGTTCTTAAAAGCTTCCAATTTTAACTCTAGCTCAGAAATCTTAGCCATAAGTGTTGTCTCAACCTCTGCATTACAGTTAACCTTATTATCCAAATATTCATTTCTTTCCTTAAGGTTATTAACTGTGATTTCTACAAGCTCTAGTTGTTCCTTTTCATATTTTAGCTTTTTAAGACCTCAGCGTTTACCATTGCACCAAAACTCCGGAGTGATAGTGAGGTGCTACTTTATTCCCTTAAGGGAATAATCAGCGCCAACGTTTCGAATAGGCAAGATGCTGGATATTCCCAATAATCCCCCCCAGCATATTACCAATTATTGGGAATATCCAGCATCTTGCCTATTCGAAACGTTGGCGCTGACTGTTCCCTTAAGGGAATAAAGTAGCCTCACTATCACTCCGGAGTTTTGGTGCAATGGTAAGCGCTGAGGTCTTAAAAAGTGATATCAGAGCAGGTCACGTGTTCGAGTCTCAACGTAAGGCATTTGCTTGAATATTGGCAATATGCTGGGGGGGATTGTTGGGAATATCCAGCATCTTGCCTATTCGAAACGTTGGCGCTGACTGTTCCCTTAAGGGAATAAAATAGCACCTCACTATCACTCCGGAGTTTTGGTGCAATGGTAAGCGCTGAGGTCTTAAAAATATGCATACATGTACATGACACTATTTATATATTTTAAAATATATTTAGAAACTATTGTAAATATAATCGATAATAATTTATACTGAGTTGCATTTCATATAAAATGCAAATATTTTTCAAGTAACCCTACAGTTTAAACTTTTCCTTATCGAGTTTGGAGTTATAGATACGTCTTAAGTTTACAGGTCGGACAGCTGGTGCTCAAGACTCCCTACTCCTCAGCACTTATATATCTAGTTATATAACTGAGTCTTTTGACCATGTGTATAATATTTTTGAGTAATACTTTATGTGTATAAATTGTAAGAAGGATGTGGTTTTGTTATATCTAATATATATGGTTTTGTGAGGTAATTATTTGGGCACTTGGATTTATATTGGTCATATTATTATATGATTATATAAAAAAATTACGGATATTTTATAGTACATGGGTGTCACATATATGGTTGTCGTTCATTTTTGTAAAGGTGATAGGCCCCTTCTTCCGAATGCATCAACTATTTGCTAAAAATATAGATCAAAATTTGAAAGAGCATCCACAATTCGAAGGAACACGTGTCTCTAGAGGGTATACTGGATTTTGAGCAAAATAAACTCTCTCTAAAAGTTCATGGCTTACTTTATGATCTCTATATATCTCCCGTCGATTCGTGGTCGATGAGCCTTCTCCATAAATTTGGTTGAATAGTTCAAGGCGACTATCCTCCATTGAACTATCAAATAAAAACTCTTCAATAAATTTTTCAAACGCATCAAAGTTCTCATCCACAGTATAAATTTTAATTTGTTTAAGAAAATGAGTTAGAAACTATTACGGAAAACAAACATGTTATATAGGAAATAAAAGGAATACAAGGCATACACTAGCTTCCAACGGCTAGTTTCAAATAAAAAAACAAACGCTAGCTTTTAACGGCTAGTTCCAAATAAAAAATATATGTGAAGATAAAAATATTTATGGATAATAATGATGGAGCTTCATTTTTTCTTAAAAGAATAATTTTTTAAGAAGATAAGAAGTGTGAAAAAAATATTTGTGAAGCATTCATATTTATAGTGTCAAAAAATATGAACGTTATATTTTCTAATTTTTTTTACGAGAAACTACCCCACATTAATGTGGGATTTCAAAACATCGGATTATGGACTGCCCTCACCCATAACTCGGTAAATCCGGACTCAACTACTAAGGTCAAGTGTGCCAAGCGTCTCCCGAGAGAGTCGAACCTTAGTCTGTAGAATAGCTTCCACTTGCTTTTACCAACTTAGTTATTAATTTTCTGAATAATATAACGTTCACATATTAATTTTTCAGATTTATAACGTTAATATTAACTTTGGTTTTATAACCTTGGATTGATTTTCCAGTGAAATAGTTGATATAAAATCTTTTATATATATAATAGTTGAATAGCAAATTCCTAATTCCAAACTTACACAAATCCAATTCCAAACGTACACATAGATCATTCCATATTTAGGAGAGTTTCATTAATTAGTTATTATTTTGATTATTTCAAAACTATTCATTTTACCCATGACCCGTTTTAAATTAGAAAATGTTTATTTTAATATATTATTTAAATTTATAATACATGATCAGTTTCCTTATTTGTTATTATTGGGTAATAATTAATTTCCTCATTTATAATTTCTATCATATATACCTATACACCCAGTTTATATATATAACTTTTAGTTTCCTTCATTTTTTAATACAAATCTATTTACTTATCTTTCATAATTATAATATATGAATAATATTTTTTTTCTAAATTTAATTTTTTTGAGTCTATTTATTTAATTTCTCTAAACTTAATTAATGTTTTATTAATTAATGTTTTAAACTTTCACCCATGATCAAGCCTAGTTTATAAAATTTCTTTTTTTGTGTGTGATTTTCTTAAATATCAACATCCATAGGTCCGAGATCTATATGAATTGAAAGATCCAAATGATCAACACTACAATCATAACCATACAGGAATATGCTTTCCACGATCATGTCCTTGTCAAGGAGTCCCATTTTTTGGTATGTGCTATAGTACAAGATGTTTGGTGAGCTTCCATTATCTATAAAAAACCGATGGACATTCACCGTCCCAATTTTTATTGTTACTACCATGGCATCATTATGTGGGTGATGCACCCATTTGGCATCCTCCTCTGTGAAGGTGATGTCTGTGGATTCTCCTCTAAAAAGCTTTGTAGGCCTTGAAGATAAGTTGTTGACATTAGTAAGAGGTCGGTATTTGGCTTCTTTCGCATACCTTTCCATTGCGTTTCTACCATCTCCTGCAATATGGTGTCCCCCAAAAATAGTATGTATACTGTTGGCCCTGACAAAGGTAGGATCTGAGGCTGGCTCCTGATTGTTGGCTCCTAGGCTGGGTCTATTGTCCCTTCTTAGGGCAGGATGATCAACTATGTACTTCTTCACCCATTCAGTGAGATGCCCTTCCTTTATTAACACTTCAACTTCATCTTTCAATTGTCGGAACTCGTGAGTGTCGTGCCTAGTAGATTCATGATACTCACAATATTTCTTCTGATTCTTTCTTTGTCAAGCTGATGGGGGAGGAGGCCTCTTGAACAAACCCTTATTTTTATTGACCTCGTAGATATGTTCTACCTTGGCAACTAGAGGAGTATACCCATATCTTCTACTCTCGTAGGAAGGTGGATTGCTCCAGTTCCTTTTGTCGTGTGTCATGTTCACCCTATTCGGGCTCCTAGGCTTCGCCCTATATTCAGATGGTGGAGTCATATACCTCTTTTTGGCGTTGAACTTTGAACCTGATTGATTATTGTCTTTCAAGGATTGCTCAATTCTTTTGAAGGGCTCTACCTCAGCATAGAAGGAGGCCAGAGCGATGGTTCATCCCCTATAAATGCTTCCAAAAATTTGTCCCAACTTTTAAATCGGCAATGAGGAAACTCTTCAAAGTATCATCTGTTGCTCATCTGACTCATATAGCTTCAGAGTTGAATCTTTTAAAATATGCTTGGAGGGATTCATTGTCCCTTTGCTTGACATTAGCCAGAGTCATAACTGGAGGAGCGTACTTTACCGCAGCTTGGAATTGTGTTAGGAAGAGAAGTTACATTTGATCTCATGACGTGACCATTCCAGCTCCCAACTTCTGAAACCATACTTGAGCGTTATCCCTCAATGTAGCAGCCAAAAGCCTACACCTAGCCAAGTCAGGCACCTGATATGCATCCATGTCAGTATTGAATTTTCCCAGATATTCAATCGGCTCAGAGTTCCCGTGATAACGGAGGTCGGTAGTGCTTTGATAACCCTGTGGAAATGGAGCTTCTCTTACCGCTTAAGAGAGAGGAGATGGAGCCTGTACCAGAGTCATGGACCTTCCTCCATCAAGGATGGTGAGAAGCTTCTTCAATTCATCAACATTTACATTATCACGACTCCTAAGCTTCTTCAGATGGTGGACTGACCTGGGATGCATTGAGTGACGGCGCGTCCTGGGATGGGGGCACGGCCTGATTATTGTTACCTGAGTTCGAATCTGGTGTCAGTTGAGTGGTGATAGGGGCTTGAGGCGTGCCCTGGATGGTAGGGGGCTGAGGCGTGCCCAGGATTATGGGAGGGGGCTGAGGCGCGCCCTGAGTAGTAGGAGGAGGCGGAGGTGCGTTTTGAGCAGTTGGAGGAGGTGGGGACGCGTCCAGGCGTGGTCTTGTTGGAGGAGAAGGATTCTGAGTGTTCGGATTATTTTGTCGTCGAGGGGTGTGACGCCTGCCCTCGGAGGAGCTTTCAGAGTTGGCAGAGATGATGATGGGTTCGGCATTGTGGCGCTTCCAGTGAGGAAGAGGCCTACGATTCACAAAATTATCATCCCTTATTCGGAGTCGATATGAAAGAGATTCACTAGTGCGTGAATCAATGTTTTGTAGAAAACCTTCATCCGGGTGGATTGACCTTAGGGATATAGGATTGATGATAGGTTTTTCCCCTGCTCTCCTGCGAGTTGAGTCTCTCGCCTCTTCCTGCAAATTTAACCTACCAGTCATATCTCGAATATAAACTCTATTGTGTTCGGGGGTTACTTGAACAATGTGGATATGGAGGTCGTAGAAAGCTTTCAGGATTTTCGTGATGGTTCTGGTTAGTAGCACCGCTCCCAAATACCAATCTTCTGTGGGTGACTTCATGGAACCTGTCATCACGTGCATCTTCTAGCCTCCATATTTCTTCATTATGGGTATGTCTCCCTCCTTCTATCATCGGCTCCTTACCAGAACGGCGCTCGAAAGTGCGCAGATGATCATCAAATCCTTAAAAGTTTTCATGGAGACTCTTAACCGTGTCTCCAACAAAAAACAACTGCTCCATCATATCTTTGTTAGTCATCATAATGGGAGTAGGTCTTTCAACGATCCGACCAACGTCAGTAGGATTGTCCACGTGCTCTAGAACATATTCATCATGATCATAGTAGTTTGGGTTGTCCTGACCCTGGCCCCGACCAGGTGACCGTACTTCTTCCTCCCTTCTGCCATTCATCCGCTGATCTTGTGGTTGTGCCATCTTTCCACCTTAGATAATGAGATCCCCTCCTTCAAGCGTCAATTTGTTGATGGAGAAATCTGGTAATCAACAAAGATTGGGGTTCTTTGCCGGAAAAAGATCTAGCGAGGCTGAATTTTGCTGGAGCGTGGTGGTTTGTTCTCTGACGGCTGTGAGCTCTAATAATTTCAACCCTCAACAATGTGCATACGCACCTCTATTTATAGGTAAAATAGAGGATCAAGCCCACGTAGTTCTTGGCAAAGCAAAAGCCTGTTAGGATAACGGAGCCCTAATTTGAGTTAAATTAGGTAACTGGCAAGAGGAACCTTCCTGGAAGAAGACTCTACATTTGGGCTTGCTCGGATAGGTCAAAACTCAGTATAAGGCCCAAGGACTTCATGGATCCGACATTGACCCGGAAACCCTGGGCTCTAGCCGGTCCATTACAGCTTATTTCCAAGGTACCTTGACTAGAGGTCAGAACTAGATCCACCGCAAATGTAGGACACATCTTAAGCCCCCAGACGAGGGCAACCCGCCTGAGTACAAGGAAAGGATCTTCCAAGACAAGGTTATCAGCATACCATAAATCTTCTACGAGGGTAACCCGAGTAACATGGAGCTATGGTCTTCGACATACATTGACAGACGTAGACGACAGAGACATCAATTAATACAAGGTAAATGACGACAACAGGCGGAGCAAACTTCTCTTAAATAGGGCGCGCCTACCCCTTAACATATGTAGGGCGCTCCTAGAGGGCGTGCAGAAAACCATGTACAACAACGCTATTTTTTTTAAATTCTAGCCGTTCAGGAATTAATCCAAGGTTAGGAAACCATTTGCTGAAAAATGGTTATCCAACAAATGATTGGACTGATCTCCCAGAGAGGGAAAAGCTGTATATTTTTATTTAGGAATCAAAAACGCAAAAGTTTCTGTTAGATTACAAGTTTATTTAGGAATCAAAAACGCAAAAGTTTCTGTTAGATTACAAGTTGCAACATTCGAAAAAAGCAATTTATAATTCTAAATGCTAAATCAATCTATTAAAGCCAAACAAGAGATATTAGGTAGTCTGTTATCGAAGTACAACACGCACATATATTTACACACACGCATCGATCAAGTGAATATAATACTCCATTAATTCAATAGTTAAACAAGTAAAACTTCTTCTTAATTATAATATGTTATTGCAATTAGCGGAGAACTACAGGAGATTGAAATATTAAACAAACGCAGAGACTCACTTACTATAACAAATTATTTCAAAGTACAGAGACGATATATATAATCATGTAAATGTTCTTTTTGCCAATTTATCAATTTGAAAAAAACATTTTAAATAGAGTAATGCTAGAATGTTGGCACTATGTGACACAATTTCTATAAAATGCCGAAAATGGCACAGTGTTGAAAAATGGTCCGATATAACACCCAGAAACGCTAGATCATCTAGCGTTTAGCCAAAAGACTCAAAATGCTATGGTCTAGCGTTTGGACATAATTTTTTTTTAAAAAAAAATCTCAAACACAAGACAATCTAGCGTCTAGGAGCCCTAAACGCTAGATTGTCTGGCGTCTAGGGACCCTAAACGTGACTTGAGGATGGGTTTTATGCCAAAACGCGGGATAATGTCACGTTTTTCTCAAAATTTTTACAAAAAAGTAAAAGCAAAAACGCTAGTTGATGTTGAGTTAAAAAAAATTAAGTTTAATATTTCTAAAACCTAAACTCAATTGGGGAATTAATGAACCCTAAAATATTAAAAACGGTTAAATTAGGATCCTAACTTTAATTAGGGTTTAGGTTCTAGGGTTTGGGGCCTAAACCCTAAATCTTAAAATGTTGAACATTCTATTACAGGCTTATAAATTTGGTACTTAATTTTTAATTTAAGTTTAATATTTCTAAAATATAAATCCAATTAAGAAATTAATAGACCCTAAAATATTAAAAACGGTTAAATTAGGGTCCAAACTTTAATTAGGGTTTAGGGTTAGGCCCTAAACCCTAAATCGTTGAACATTCTATTACAGATTTATAAATTCAAATACTTAACTTTTAATTTAAGTTTTGGGTTATGTTATTATTATTATTTTATTAGGAGTAAAAGCAAAAAAAAAATTATAAACGCTCTACGATGTAGCGTGCAAGGCAAAAAAAATTATAAACACTACCCGATGTATCGTGTAGGGCAAAAATAACAAGACGCTACTCCCCAAATAGTGTCATATTGGGCTACTATGTAGCGTCTCCGGGTGCCATTTTGGGTCATCTCCCCAGATAATGTCATTTTAGGCCTTTTGAGTTAAAAATAGTGTCATATTGAGCGTTTTCTAGGGGTATAAAATGGTGTACAAAAATAGTTCTCAAATGCTACATAAAAGATTCTGATTGATCATAATTCTATTAAATGTAAATACTTTCTAAATTGAAATGTCATTTCTGCCATATCATTTGGAACCAATTTTTTGTACCCAATTTTGTAATCCTAACGTTACTCTTTAAAATATATGTAAGAAACGGCAAAACAAAGAAAGAGGGAGGACAAAAATTAAACTGCTTTTAAGATAATAATTTGAAAGAATGCAAAGGAATTTACTTTTAAGGTGATATTATTATATATCCCTAAATTGTTTTATTAAAAATGTCTATATTAAACATGAAATTATTGTTTGTTTTACTTTTTTGTAATTTAACTAGTGTGCAATTATATAATATCGAGTAATGTCAATCACCAATATAGTGGTGCAAGCATGGCTGACACAATTATCTTGCGTTTAATCGTTGAGATAAGGGTACCATTTATGGTTGATTATAAGTTACTTATAAGTTTGAAAATTATATACCTTTTTCAACTTGCGTATAAATTATTTATAAAATAAAACAAACGGGCTTAATATCTTTATGAAATTGGCCTTTTTTAGAAGTTCGTTTTGAAGAAATTTGTTGAAACACAAGTAAAAGTAAGTTGGATATTGAATTCCAAAAAACTAACATTCTACAGAAACAAATATTTGTTACTTAACATGTCCCCGCAAACTGATGGGATGTCCTCAATTGTGATGGAGCTCCAAGAGAAATCTGTGTATCAGCTTCGTCGACAAATTTTGGCAACTACACAACTTTTAGGACACTAAGCATTGACATTAAACAAGGGACTAGAGTTTGCTAGAAATCTTCAAATTAGACATTTAGAAGTCCTGCCTGATAGCCTCACATGGGTGCAAGTTCTTGACCACAATGATAATAACCAAGGTGAATATGCTCATGATTTAGTTATCACACTTTAGGAACATTGTTTGACAAATCGCATTTCTCTGTGAAAATATAGCAAACATTAAAAGTATTAAACAGTCGGACATTGCAAGAGATTTCTTCATTGCAAGTCTGCAACAAATTGCTAGCCCATTTAGGTGGGGAAATATACCATCACTTTTTACTGCAAAGAGAAGCATATAACCAAAGCAACAAGAAATCATTACTCTTAAAAATGGGACTTTGAAATCAGTAAACATCATCAGAATCTCAACATACTTTCAACAAGCTTCATTTATATCACTAATTAAAGAGAAAAAATGGTTTAGAGATCATTAAGTCTATTGGATACCAAAATATCATGAACTATCCAAGGTAACCTAGATGAGCTCAAGATAATCTCTCATGGAGCAACAACAATTGTTCCAGCAACTTGATCAAGATCTCGCTGTCCACTGGATGTGATTTTTCGTCCACTGGATTGCACAAAAAACAAACCATCAGTTCAAGCAGTTTCTTCTTATTTATGACTGGGGTCTTCATCTAGATATTAATATAGCAGACATGCTGAATGAATTACCAAAGGCCAACGACGATCCTAAAGGAGTACACTATTATTATTTGATATCAATATATAAAATGTACTATTTATCATCCATAATTACCGTAATATTTGAGAATTAAAACTTTTTTCTTTCTTTATTCCTTTCTTAGAGGAACAGAAACAATATATTTCTATACAGAAACATTGTAGTCTACCAGTAGATTCACATACAACAAAAACAACACAGTTCTAAATTCTATGTGACCAACTACAAAAGCACAAATAGTTAAGTACCCTCTTTATTCTTTAGTCTGGTTAAGTTCACTAGGATACAAAATTTTGTCGTCATTCGAGGGGTAATTACCATGGCATATGACATCTACTGAAGATGAAATTACAAGTACACAGAAACTTTGACTCTACTAATATGTCACATGTTAGGTGCTTACCCCTTGCTGTCAAAGTCAACAATGTTCATGGTCTGCAATTGCTGGAGGATATGGCGGGCAACACCTCCGCTGCTCTTGCAGAAATGTGGGGGTGCACTGCCGTTCCTCTTACGGCCACCATAGATCCTTCTGAATGCACCGACACCTAGACCTCCCCTCAGGTAGATTTTCCTCGCCATTGATGCTGCAATCAAGTTAGCAAGGGTTAGAGAAAGCGATTAGTACTATTCGAGGCACACCACATCTGGCAGTGTTTGGTTCTTGCCACAGGATAACATAAAATAAATAAAAATCGTACCAGCTCTAATATAATACCAATCCTCATCATACGGGGCAAGTTCCTTGAAGGTGCCGGTCTTCACTATATCAGTCCAGTGAGGGAGCTCCATCTGTTGAACATTAGTGGCAGAAATTAGGACCATGTGCAAACAAAACACCATGATTACCTTCTAATCTTCTATAACGATTCCCATATTACAACCACTAAGAAACACTTAAATTACTACAAGTTGATAATATCAATCCAACTTCTAATTCATACCTTGTTCACTAATTGTTTGATAAGAAAACAAACTACTCGCATCCTCAATTCTAAACACCAACTACCACATCACAAAACATAATCGATATAATCTAGCTATCCAGGCATCACATATAGCCATATAGGTTACAGAAACTTTGCAAGCACTACTATATCTTTCCAAAAAATATAAACAATAACAGTGGCGCCTCATAAAATAAATACTCCTTCCGTCTCAATTTACTTGTCTAATTTGACTTTTAAGCGAATTTTAAGGTGCATTGACCGCATAGTTGCACTCGTATTCTTTTTTTTTTTAATTGTGAATAAAAAATTATTTTATTCACAAAAAGAAAATTGTATAAATAAATTATATAACTATGCCGTCAATGCACCTTAAAATCAAATTGGACAACTAAATTGGGACGGAGGTAATATGTTATTCCATTGTATTTTGAACCTGGATAAGTGAACAATTCTCTCCGATTCCAAAGGTACTCATTAATCGGGGTTCAACGGTATTTCACATACAAAGAAAACAAACTTATTACAACTATCAACAAATGAAAGATTGAATATAAAACTAACATATCTTTCCAATGCCATTTCACTTTGTTCTATCCTAACTTAATTAAAAGACTATAAACAACAAATATACATACACAATACATATAGATATTGATACGATAAAGAGGAGGATACCTTGCCGGAGCGTTTGAGATGAGCGGCATAAGCCTTAACGAACTCATGAGGAGATACATCTTTTACTGTTTTAGCTGTCGCCATGGTCGCCTGTTTATCAAATTCTACAAGTAGCTGCTCTCTCTCTAGGGTTTCGCTGTGTTTTCAAATCAAACAATATATTTGGGCCAACGGTCTGGGCTTTAATAAGCAACGAATTATTATTTATTTTTATATTTATAAGTTAAAATTTATACTCCCTCCGTCCCACCCATTTGTTTACGTTTCGGAGAGAGAATTTGTCACGCATTTTAAGATGTATATAAATTATAGTTCCGTAACTTATTTTTATATTTTTAATAAAAATTGAATGTTTAAATTTTTATTCATAAAAAAATTTGAAAATAAGTTATGGAATTATATTTATATGCACCTTAAAATACGTGCCGGACCTTCTCTCCGAAACATAAACAAATGGGTGGGACTGAGGAAGTACTTGCTATCAATAGATGTATATATATATATAGGAGAAGACGGAGACGGTTATGCGGCGCTCTCAAATCCCTCCGATGTATTTTTCTAGTTTTCTCTAATTTTTGAATTAGTAAATTATAAAAAAAATCTAACTTATTTTATATTCTTCTAAATTTTCTCTAAATTATAAATAAAAAAATCTAAGTTACGTTATATTCTCCTAAATTTTCTCCTCCAGTCAAATAAATTATTATTATCTATAAGATAAGTTTTGAAATTTTAGAAAAGACATTATTATACATAAGGTAATTAGAAATTTTAGAAAAGACATTAAATTATTAAAAATCGAAACTATTTTGATTTTTTAAAAAGACAGTATCTATAATAAAAAAAAAGTTAATTTTATTCTTTTACCTAAATTGAATGTGATATAAGGTTGTTGTAACCTCCAAGGAATGAGAGCCCTCATTGGACTCTAGAAGGTGAGGTTTATCTTTGAATTGGGCTTCTAGAGCCTTCCACAAATGAGGGGTCTCTTAGGACTCTTCAAACCTTTAATTGATGATTTATTAATTAATTTCATAATTAATTAATAAATAGAGTTTCTAGATCCTTCTAGGATGCGGGCCTTCAACAAGATTCTTGGGCCTTTACTGAGCATTTATTAATTTATTACGAAATTAATTAATAACAATGGCTTAATGGGCCTATGGCTTTAATAGAGCTTGTGGGCTGGACTTACAAATCCTGTTGATCCTTGGATTTATTTTTCTTGTCTGTTTCAAGGGCCCAAGCCTATGAACCATGCTAGGTCTAATAAATAAAATAATAAATGCTATATTTATTATTTCCTTAGGGCTATTTTTTACCCATATCATTTGCCCCCCAACATTTGAGAAAACTTCGTGAGTTTTCGTAAAAGTTTCACAAAGGGTTTTCAATGCCTTATCGGGCTTTTGACTCGTTTCAGTCAATTTTATCTCGACTTTCGGGCTCAGGCCTTCTATTATTAATTCTTTTAAAGAATTAATATTATATAAATTGGTCCCCCAAGGATATTACTTTTAACAAATTTAAAAAATAGGAAATATTTTGAGATTCTGACCAATTTGACCTGGAATGAGGTTGATTTCGACCTCAATTCCACTTCCAGGTCGATGAGATTCGAGGTCGATTTGGGCTTCTTCCATGTCTTCCTTTCGAGTTGGTTTGAGGTCGAACAGGAGGTCATTTCCACCCCCAAGTCGATTTGGGGAGTTGAGGTCGATTTCGACCTCGATTGAGGTCGAATTAGGCCTCAAAAACTCCTTGAGATCGAAAATGGAATGAGGTCGATTTCATCCTCGATTGAGGTCGAAAAGGCCTTCAGGGTTCTTTTGAGGTTGGATCAAGTGATGAGGTCGAATTCAACCTCGATTGAGGTCGAAAAGGCCTTCATGGCTTTTGCTTCACTTCGACCTCGATTGAAGTCGAATTATGACTCAAATTTAAAATGAGGTCGATTGATTTTCGAGCTTGATTATTGACCTCATTTGAAGTCGAATGGAGATTTTGAGTTCGAATAAGCCTTCCTAGCTTTTCACTCTATATACCTCCAGGTCGATTTTGGATTTGAGATTAACATGCCTCTTGGCTTTGGCTTTGATTCGACCTCGATTGAGGTCGAATTATGCCTCAAATTTACTTCGAGGTCGAATGACAATCGAGTTAATTTTTCGACCTTATTTGAAGTCGAATGGTTCTTTGAGATCGAATAGACCACCTTGGCTTGGGCTTCGTTTTCGACTTCGATTGAGGTTGAATTTCATGATTATCTTCAATTCTCATGATTTTGTATCACCCATAGGTGTTTCTGTATTTTCCCCAAATAG
The DNA here is from genome assembly GCA_028671895.1 of Oenanthe sinensis. NCBI lineage: Eukaryota > Viridiplantae > Streptophyta > Magnoliopsida > Apiales > Apiaceae > Oenanthe > Oenanthe sinensis. Next base: position 24,942,630 of record CM053799.1, on the reverse strand, counting down.
TTTGGGGATCATATGGTGCTCACAAGTATTTTTGCTCACAAGTATTTTTATAATATTCCTAATAATTTTAGAAATTTTTATGTACCCACAGATATTTTTCATAATTTTTCCTAATAATTTAGGAATTATTATGTACTCACGAGTATTTTTCCTAAGAATTTAGGAATTTTTTGTGTACGCACGGGTATTTTTCCCAAGAATTTAGGAATTTTTTGTGTACCCACGGGTATTTTTCCTAATAATTAGGAATTTTTTATGTACCCATAAGTATTTTTCCTAAGAATTTAGGAATTTTTTATGTACTTACGGGTATTTTTCCTAAGAATTTAGGAATTTTTGTGTACCCGTAGGTATTTTTCCTAAGAATTTAGGAATTTTTTATGTACCCACGAGTATTTTTTCTAAGAATTTAGGAATTATTTGTGTACCCGCATGTATTTTTCCTAAGAATTTAAGAATTTTTATGTACCCACAAGTATTTTTCCTAAGAATTTAGGAATTTTTTGTGTACCCACGGGAATTTTTCCTAAGAATTTAGGAATTTTTTATGTACCAACAGATATTTTTCCTAAGAATTTAGGAATTATTTTTGTACCCGCAGGTATTTTTTCTAAGAATTTAGGAATTTTTTATGTACCCACGGGTATTTTTCCTAATAATTTAAGAATTTTTTATATGCCCACGAGTATTTTTCCTAAGAATTTAGGATTTTTTTATGTACCCACATGTCTTTTTCCTAAGAATTTAGGAATTTTTTGTGTACCAACAGGTATTTGTCCTAATAATTTAGGAATTTTTTATGTAATTTTTCCATCAGAGATCAACTTGTAATTTTGTAAGGCTTGATTTGCCAATTTACAAACTTCAGGGGAGTAATCGTCAACTTTCAAACTTCAGGAGAGAATTCGTAAGTTTTCAAACTTCAGGGGGCTGTTGTATAAACTGCAGAAACTAGGTGACCTTTTGGTAATTTGACAATTCAAGTATATGTCATCTCGCCTGGACCTCATTTGAGGTCGAATTAAGGGGTGAAAACTGGTCCAAGTCGAAGTGAAATTTGAGGTCGATCTTCGGCCTCATTCGAGGTCGATTTTTTTTTTCACTTCATTTTTTCCAAATATCATTAATAAATAATAATATTTATTTTAGAATAATTGGATTCTGAATTTGGAGGTGTCACACTCGAATAAAATTTTATTCGAATAAAGTTTAACCTGGATTTTATTATTAAATAATAATAATTTCTATTTTTACCCAATTAATTTTTGGATAAATATTTCCTCAATTCAGGGTGTCCTACTCGGATAAAATGAGGCGTCCCACTCGGATAAATTTTATTCAAATAAAGTCCAACCCGGATATTATTATTATTATTAAATAATAATATTTTATATTTTTATATTCTTGTAGACCTGGATTGAGGTCTAATAAACTTCAATTTCAACCTCAGGTCGAATTTGACTAGCTTGAGGGGCCTCAAACCTCGTTTGAGTGACTTGAAGGGCCTCGTCGTTTGACTGACTTGAGGGGTCTTAAACCTCGTTTGAGCTGTAGGTCAAATAGACTTGGATTGAGGTGTCTCAAACCTTATTTGAGTGACTTGAAGGGCCTCGTGCCTCACTTGACTGACTTGAGGGGTCTCAAACCTCGTTTGAGCTGTAGGTCAAATAATAATAATAATTTATATTTTTATATTCTTGTGGACCTGGATTGAGGTCTAATAAACTTCAATTTCAAGCTCAGGTCAAATTTAACTTATATGAGCCCTATAGGGTTTGTTCTCCCATCGACCTGGATTGAGGTCGAACAAAGGCTCAATTTCTCACCCAGGTCGAATGGGATTTTGAGGTCTATGAGCCCTACAGGGTTTGACCTCCCATAGACCTGGATTAAGGTCGAATTTGGGGATCAATTCCTCACCCGGGTCGAAATGGGATTGAGGTCGATGAGCCCTTCAGGGTTTGACCTCCCATAGATCAAGATTGAGGTCGAATTGGGGTTCAATTCCCCACCCAGGTCGAAATGGGATTGAGGTCGATGAGACCTTCAAGGTTTGACCTCCCATAAACCTGGAATGAGGTCGAATTAACACTCATTTTCCTCCCAGGTCGAAATGTCTTGGGGCCTCAAGGCTTTGTAATTTTTGACTTTGAATGAGGTTGATTAGCCCTACAGGGTTTGACCTCCCATAGACCTGGAATGAGGTCGAACAAAGGCCCAATTCCTCACCTAGGTCGAAATGTCTTGGGGCCTCAAGGCTTTGTAATTTTTGACTTGGAATGACGTTGATGAGCCCTACAGGGTTTGACTTCCCATAGATTGAGGTCAAATTGGGCTTCCAAGGGGCTGGTCTGTCAAAACGTCAATGACGTGCGCCTATAAGTATAGGCGTAGCTTTCTTGAAGCAAAATTCTCAATCTTTGAGTTATTCAACTCTGCACCATGCAGAATCTTACTGACATAATTGATGGGTTTTTGAACCTTGGTTTCCTCCAATGTTTAATTTCTTGGGGGAATCCTTCATTCTTAATCAGGCCTCTCAAAGCTTTGCCGTTTACTATCCGCGTTGGCCATGTGTGGCTTTTATCTTTTATTCTCGTACCTTGAACCCCTTCAGTTCTCGGCACTCTTATTATGTTCATGCATTCTCTTTTATATTTTTACGTTATGTGCATTGGTACAAGGTTGTTTTCGTGTTTAAACATAACAAGAGAGTTCAAGGATACTAAATAAACTTTCATTAAAATCTCTTGAAGTATATCTTCAAGTCAAAGAGGGTTCTACCCTTACATAATAACAAGTTATTTCCCACTTGGGGTAACAACTTATTGGTTCCTAGTGGTTCCATTAAACCTTATTTCTACTTAATAATCCTTCTAAATATAACTCCTGAAGGAGTTGCCTACTACTTCCACGTATCCGCGCCATCGATCGGGAGTACTTGCTCCCCGACTCCGTCGGACCTTAACGAGGCTACATAACATCTCTTTGACATCTTCTGGTCTCCTTTCTCCTCACCAACTCCATTCCTAGTTGGAAATTTAAGTTTGAGGTGGTAAGTTGAGGCAACAACCTTGAACGCATGTATCCTTGTTCCTCCGAGGATCCCATTGTAAGAGGACACAGCCTTGATCACGAGGAAGTTCAACACTTGAGTGGACTCGTGGGGATCCTGCCCTATAGTCACAGGCAATCGAATTGTTCCCTCTACCTTAGACTCGACTCCATTGAACCCATATATAGGCATGTCAGATGGAGTCAGTTGAGAGTCGGTGTACCCCATTTTGAGATATGCATCATGAAATAGGATATCTACTGAAGCTCCACTATCCACCAGGATTCGTTTTACTGAAGAGTTTCCTATCACATGTATTATGACCAACAGGTCATCTTGGGGGAAGTTCACCCCTTTCAAATCAGAATCATCAAAAGAAATTGATACTTCTCTCATTGCACTCTTTGGTGCTTCCCCCACAAGTTGTAGTACTTGCCGGGCATAAGCCTTTCTCGAGTTGCTTGAAGTCCCGGCCGCTGTTAGACCTCCAGAGATCATTTTTATTACCGGGCCTCGAGGCTGTATCTTCTTATCACAGTCGTCATAATCCCTTCGTTGTTCATTATAGTGTCGATTATCATTGTTGTTTCTATCATCTTCTTTGATAAACTTTTTGAGTTTTCCCCTTCTGATCAAGAACTCAATCTCATCTTTCAACTGCCTACAATTATCCGTGTCATGCCCAACATCCTTGTGAAACTTACAATACAGATTCTGATTCCTCTTCTTAGGATCAGTCTTTAGTGGCTTCGGCCATTGAACTTCCCTGTCTTTCCGAATGTCCATCAGGATCTCACTTCTTAGCGAGTTTAGCCTTGCATACTCGGTGAACCTTGGCCCTTGGCCAACCGTGCTCGAGGTGTAGTCGGAGTCTTTGTTGGTTCTAAGATACTTATCCTCAACATCGTACTCATCCTCGACATCATACTGATCTTGCTTACGTTCTTCGCTACTCCACTCGTTTATGAATGAGTGGTAGTCTTCTTCAAGCTTTCCTCAACCTTGATATACTTTCCAGCTCTCTCTTGGAGCTCATTCATACTTTCTGGAGCCCTCTTGGTTAAAGACCTCCTGAAGTTCTCTTCTGAGGTCCCTTGCTGTAGGGCTATCATAGCTACATTCCGGCCTAGATCAGGGACCTTCAAGGCCTCCTTGGTGAATATATTCATATAGTCCCTCAGGGATTCATTCTTTTCCTGATACATATTCATTAGCGAAGCTGGGCTCTTTTCATGAATCTTGCTGCTAATAAACTGACCAACAAAGGCCCTGTTTAGGTCTTTGAATGACCCAACAGAGTTAGGGGGTAGACGACTAAACCACATTTGAGCCATACCACTCAGGGTTTGAGGGAACGCCCTACACTTGATGGCGTCATTGACGGGCTGTAGCAGCAGTGCATTAGAGAACTTGAGAACATGGTTGGAGGGATCTCCCTTTCCATCATAGGCCTTGATTGTAGGCATCTTAAACTTCCATGATATTAGGGAACGTTGGTGTCATTAGTGGTGTCAGGGATCTCTCCTTCGAGGGTGCTCACAGTACTTCGTGTTCTTGCCATGGTTGTTATTCTTCCCACAGACGGCGCCAAATGTTAGGGATTAAAAACTAGGTCATCTTTAATGTGTGATTAATGCTAGGGTTTGGGGGAGTTTCGAGCTTTAATGGCTGCGTTAATGTTTCGTGACTAACTCGGGTCCTCGTTAACTGCCTACGTATCTCAATGGGTGTGAGAATCAAGCCAGGACGTAATTCTAATATTGAGGGGTTAGACCCTTTATATAGGCGCACGAGGGCCTTGGAATTAGATTAGGGTTAGGAGACTTGGGGGCCAAGTCTCCTAGTGATGTAAGGTTGTTGTAACCTCCAAGGAATGAGAGCCCTCGTTGGACTCTAGCAGGTGAGGTTTATCTTTGAAATTGGGCTTCTAGAGCCTTCCACAGATGAGGGGTCTCATAGGACTCTTCAAGCCTTTAATTGAGGATTTATTAATTAATTTCGTAATTAATTAATAAATAGAGTTTCTAGATCCTTCTAGGTTGTGGGCCTTCAACAGGCTTCTTGGGTCTTTACTGAACCTTTATTAATTTATTAAGAAATTAATTAATAACAAAGGCTTAATGGGCCTATGGCTTCAACAGAGCTTATGGGCTGGACTTACAAATCGTGTTGATCCTTGGATTTATTTTCATTGTCTATTTCAAGGGCCCAAGCCTATGGACCATGCTAGGCCTATAGCATTTATTATTTCATTTATTAGACCTAGCATGGTCCATAGGCTTGGGCCCTTGAAACAGACAAGGAAAATAAATCCAAGGATCAACAGGATTTGTAAGTCCAGCCCACAAGCTCTGTTGAAGCCATAGGCCCATTAAGCCTTTATTATTAATTAATTTCGTAATTAATTAATAAAAGCTCAGTAAAAGCCCAAGAAGCCTGTTGAAGGCCTTCATTCTAGAAGGATCTAGAAACCCTATTTATTAATTAATTTCATAATTAATTAATAAAGCCTCAATAAAAGGCTTGAAGAGTCCTACGAGACCCCTCATCTATGGAAGGCTCTAGAAGTCCAATTTCAAAGATAAACCTCACCTGCTAGAGTCCAACGAAGGGTCTCATGCCTTGGAGGTCACAACAACCTTAGGTCACTAGGAGACTTGACCCCCAAGTCTCCTAACTCTAATCTGATTCCAAGGCCCTCGTGTGCCTATATAAAGGGCATAACCCATCAACATTAGAACTATGTTATTGGCTTGATTATCATACGAACTGAGATACGTAGGCAGTTAACGAGGACCCGAGTTAGTCATAAAACGTTAACGCAACCATTAAAGCTCAAAGCTCCCCCATATCCTAGCATTAATTACACATTAAAGATGACCTAGTTTTTAATCTGTAACATTTGGCACCGTCTGTGGGAAAGAATATCAACCATGGCAAGAACACCAAGTACCGCGAACACCCTCGAAGGAGAGATCCCTGACACCACTGTTGACACCAATGTTTCTCTTATCGTAACTCAGGAACAAGGAGCTGTTGTCCCAACCACCTCCGTTGAGGACCCTGAAACAAGCGCCCGTTATACGGGACCCCTGAGCGTCGTCGTTCAACCTTCCAATCCTGACATGTCAATCCATGCCTCTGTCCCTCCACTCTAGGTAATTCTACCTCTCAGTACTCCTTTTATTGCTCCTCTTCCATTGCAGGTCTCCACTACGGTGTTGCCCAGAAACCCTTGATATGGGCTTCCACCTAACTATGAGCCCTCTTACGAGCAAGGGCTGCTGCCCCCACATGGCTCACGTCAGGGGAATCGAGGTTTTTCTGGACCCTACTCGACTTATGATGGAACAACTAATGAGGACGTTAATCCTAGGAGGAGGCGACCTAGTAAGGATCCCTTTGGAGGGAGAAGTACCCAGCCCTGAGGGACTCAAAACACTAACTCCACAAACCTACAAGAGAGGATACGAGCTAATGAGGCTGAAGCTCAACGACTAAGGAAAGCCCTGGAAAGAGAGCTAGCAGGGCAACAACGCCCGAGAGCCGAGGGGGCTGGAGGATCAGCAAGGAATGCATCTGTGATAGATCTAGATGAGCCCCTGATAGAGTATATATTTATATATATTTTATATAAATATATTCCTCATATTTATTATATTTTGCATTAATTGAAGGTTTATTAATTAAATTTTAATGTTTTATTGTAGGAAGCAAGATAATCCTAAACTTGGAAGAATTGGAGATTAAAGAGTCCAATTTGGAGATAAATTAGAATTAAATTCGGAATTGATGGCCTGCGCATACACGGTTCACTATTTGGGCCATAACTTGAATTCTAGAAGTCAGAATTGGGTGATTTTACAGCCCACGTGAAGATAATAGAAAAATCTATAATTCAGAGTGACCCAATATACATATTTCAAGTGGAGCAGCCCAGAAACCGGCCTGGACAGATGACTACGAATTTTCTATTACAATTCTATCTCGTTTAGGAAAGTGAGTCTTGTTTTCTTGGAAACCATTAAAAACACTTTTATATTAGGTTTTGTAAAAATAATTAGTGGCGGCGGTGTATTAACTAGAGCGAGAATCGGAGAGAAAACTTGGAGAGAGACTTTGAGCAAGGATTGAAGGGATTCACTCCAAGTTTAAGAGATTTTGTCAAGTTGTATCTTCTTAACTCTATACTCTTGTAGCCATGGTTTTCAGTATTAATATATGTTAGTTTTCTATCTTTGCTATGAGTAACTAATTCTCTAATCTGGGGATTAGGTAGTATTCATTGGTTTGCGATGTTTGTTTAATATTGTATTGTGATTTCTCTGCTTTGCTAATTTGTCATACTGTACTTAACACAATTATGGGAGTAGCTAACCTTTAATTGTATCTGTAGGGGCTATTAACGAATCGGGAGAGGAGTTGTAATTCTAGTTCATGATATGATAGACATAAGTCAAATATTTAGTTGGGAGATTAATATGTGATTTATGAGACTAAAAATCCTTGGGTCTTGATAGCTTATAGTTGTACCTCAATTGATCATGGGAGTGGCGGTTAAGGCATAATTGTAAGTATTATATTGTATCTTGGGAGAGAATATTATAAACTTTAGAAGGATTATTTTTAGCAGAGTAAGAGACTTATATGTTACAATTGATAGACATTCATCAATGCCAATGAAAAACCCTATTTCCTGGATTGCTTTTTATCATCGTTAATTTAACAATTTTATTTGCTTATTAGTTTAATTTAGTTTATAAATAAAAACCCAATCTTATTCTTCTACACTTCTAGATTATAAGAGATAATATACTTGAAATTGATATTGATAACAGTCCTTCCCTGCGAACGATACCCTCCAAAATACTCGACAACAAATTGGCGCCACTGCCGGGGAAGGCAGCAATATTAAGTTTGAGTTAATTGTTTCTAATTGTTTAGATTTTATCAGATTGTTTCCAAGATCTATCTTATTGGTGTTCTTCTTTTCAGGTACTGTATCTTGCATGAGACGTTCTAAGTGTGCTACAGATTTACACTTTGATCCGGAAATCGAGCGCACTTTCCGAATAAGGAGGCAAAAGGCAAAACAAAGGAAGGAAGAAGACGACATGGATGACCAAAATGTTGAAGTTGCTGTTATTGATGATTCATCTATTCGGGATCATGAAACGCCTAATCCCGCAAATTGCATGTACAAGACTCCTGAGATTAATGCAACTCATTATAACATTAATCCAAGCCTCATTCAGATGGTGAGCAACTCTGCCTTTGAAGGTGATATTGAGCGAGAAGATCCACACCGTCATCTAGAGCGCTTCATACAAATGTGTGGTTCATTCAGGATCAATGGAGTGACAGCTGACCAGATTCGTCTACACATGTTTCCATACTCTATTAAGGGAAGAGATTTGGAATGGTTTCAGCAGCTTTCAGAAATTTCACTTGCTACTTGGGAAAACCTTTCTACTGAGTTCCTGTCCAGATACTATCCTTCTGACAAAACTCAACAAATGAGAGCTATGATTTTGAGTTTCAAAGCACAACCAGGAGAAGGTCTGTATCAAGCATGAGAGAGATACAAGGCATTGTTGAGAAAGTGCCCACATCATGGTTGCACCGAATGGATGATCGTGAGCACTTTTTACGGAGCTATGAATGCAGATGTTCGTCTAAGTTTGGATGTAGCTGCAGGAGGGGACTTTAAAAAAGCACATGTGCATCAAGCCAAAGCACTTCTTGAATAATTGGCATCAAACAATTATGCTTGGGCACCTAATGGATCAAATTCAGCAAAATCGGCACAAGAGACAGAGATGCTGAACTTAATCACTCTTAAACTCGATGCTCTTACGCAAGAGGTATATGGGCAGATAGCCAATGTTAATTCTATCTCTTCTCCAATGGAAGGACATTGTGATTATGGTGTCGATCAGTCTTCGTATGCTACTCAATTTTCAGAGGAAGCAGCTTTTATTCAGGGAAGACAGCCATGGCCAGTGCAGAATAATTCTTACTATAATCCTAATCAGAGGCCCAACAATAATCTTTCCTATAGCAGCAATCATGTGCAGAATCCACCATTTGTAGCTCCTAAGCAAAATCAGCCCTCAAATTTTCAACCACGTCAGCAGTATCAGTAAAATTTACTTCCTACGCCGAAAGAAAAGAAAGAACCTGCTGACTGGGAAGTTGCCCTTAGTAAAATGATACAGGGAACTACGGGAGCTTTCGCAAACATTGAGACTAAATTTGGGCAGTTTGATTCAAGACTTGAACAATTAGCATCTTCTCAAAAGATGATGGAAGTGCAAATTGGTCAAATTGTGAATAAAGTTGGTGTTCGTGAGTAAGGATCACTTCCGAGTCAGCCCGATACAAGTGGTAAGGAGCATTGCAAGGCTATCACTCTGAGGAATGGAAGAGAATTGCCAGAAGGTGAGGCTATCAAGCCTAGTCAGAAAAGCATGTCAAAAGAAGATGAGTTAGTCCAGGTTGAAGAACTTTCAGGAAAGGTAGATGAGGAGAAGAAAGAAGAAACTGCACCAAAGGCACCAGTGAAGCCGTATGTTCCTCCTAATCCTTTCCCACAAAGACTACACAAGCAAAAGTTGGAGAAACAATATGAGAAGTTCTTGCAAATCTTTCGACAATTGCATATCAACATTCCGTTTGCTGATGCTTTGGTGTATGGAGGAGAGGAAAAACTGGTTGTAAAAGGTTACACCGATGCAAGTTTCCAAACAGACAGGGATGATACAGTATCACAGTCTGGTTTTGTGTTTTGTCTAAACGGAGGTGCTGTAAGTTGGAAGAGTTCAAAACAAGAAACAGTAGCTGATTCTACAATGGAGGCTGAGTACATTGCAGCTTGTGAAGCGGCTAAGGAAGCTGTTTGGATTCGAAAATTCATTACTGATTTGGGAGTGGTTCCATCGATCACAGATCCCATTGATCTATACTGCGATAATAATGGAGCCATTGCACAGGCTAAAGAACCTAGAGCTCACTCCCGAACCAAACACATACTCAGGAGATATCACCTCATTCGAGAGATTAATGAAAGGGGTGACATACACATATGTAAAGTGCACACAAATGATAACATTGCAGACCCACTGACCAAAGGCTTGTCGCAGAAGAAGCACGACGGTCACACTAGTTCAATGGGTATTAGATACATGGGTGATTGGCTCTAGTGCAAGTGGGAGATTGTTGGTGTAGGTGCCCTAGAGGCAATACAATGTTTATTTTGATAAACCTTTATGTCAATTGATTATTCAATAAACGTATTTATTATGACTTTAATTACTGCGATATATTTGTTAGCATAATAAATGTCCTTAGAATCATGATACACATTGTATAGTTTAGTACATGACTTGAACTTGAGATTATATAATATATCATATTCTTAAATGTCCCTAGTCGAGTATTATTATTATAGGACAATAATAATACATAGATAGACTAGTATGTTGTTTGACAGATAACCACATCTCATTGGTTATAAGTATGGGGATACTAAAGTCAACACATAGGTACATGCAGGAGTACATGGTACTGGACAGACCCACAGTGAGATTCTTCATGTTTAATAAAGTCATAAGAAAGACTCACAGTGATAATGGTGTAATGATCCTCTGACTTGAGATCATTATATTTCTATACGAGGATTAATATACTTTGACAACATTAAAAGTTACCTTTGACCGGGTAATGATAAAAGTGGACATCGGGCATATCATGAGTCGTATGAGAAATATGAATGATAGATAAAGGATTTAACCCTCCTATAATTAGGAGAGATATTATTGGCCTCTTGATTGAGTGAGACTATAAAATGCATGGCCGTGCTCAAATAATGATTTGTTTTCATAGTCTACTCATGGATCAAGTAAACCTGGATTAAATGTTGAAGAGGATGACTAAATACATGCCTCGAGTTTAATCTATAATATATATGGTTAAAGGGATTATATTACACGGAAACATTAATTACGAAAGGTTTTATCGAATCACGATTTAATTATTATTTAATTGGGTAGCAATGATGTATTACTAGATGCCGCTCATTGTTTATAATTTTATTGGAGAATAAAATTATTGCTAATTAAATAATAGCCTATAGGGTCACACACATAGAGCACTTAGAGGAATAATTAATTTAAATTATAGATTTAAATTAATTGATGATTATTTGAATTTTATTATATTGATTAAGTGAGACTTAATTAATTAAAATAATATAAATTCGAATTTGAAGAGGATTTCTGCCCATAATAATTAAGTATGACTTAGTTATTAATTAAATAATAGAAAAACGTTTTTATTATTTAATCCTATACCTACATGGGTTAGGTTTTGCTGCTTAGGCCCATTTAACCAGTCATTATAAATAGATAATGATAGGTTAAAAGAGACACACGTTTTATATGATAAAACCCTAGAGGCAGAGCAAGAGAGGCAGCAAAGACAGTCATTCGAAATCATCAAAGGAGGCTAGTACATCCATCCCGTAATCAAGATCGTGAGACGCTCTTGAAGGTGCTCGTGTGAATACCATAGATGTGCTTTCGAGAGGAAGACACAAATCGTGATAGCAAGGATCTCCGTTGAGTTCGTTACATTCAAGATCTTAATAGGTATGATTCGTTTATCACCATAATCCGTCAATTCTTATACATGATCCTGCGTAAGGGTTCCGAAATTTTTCGTTGTATTTACGTTTATCCGCTGCGTTTTATGCTTCGGAACCCTTCAATGGCATCAGAGCTACGTGTATAAGGGACTGATTTGGTTACGTGTTTTATGTATATGATGCATTAGTGCCTGTTTTGCTACTGCCATGATTATGCCATGCCACTGCCATGATTATGCCATGCCTGTTTGCTACTGCCCTTGCTACTGCCATGTTGCTGCAATGTCATAAACTGTTATGGCATGATGTGTGTGATGCACTTTATGTATGTGATACGAGATACAGTCATACGAAGGTCATCGGAAACGTTCTGAAGCGTTTAAAACAAAACTGCATAAAGATGTAGGTTTGCTGTGAATAGTGATTCTGCAGTGAATAGTGTTTTTTGACGGAGTCAGAATGGGTCGAATTTACTCTTTCTGGAAAGGGAAAATCGCCACGAGCAAAAATCACCGCTTTGCCGTGACCTATGGTGTTTTTTGGCCATTTGACATCGTTAAGGGCCTCAAAAATGCGATTTTCTGTTTATAAATCATGATTTTAAATTTTATGAAATTTTGTGATCATGGTATATGTGATGTATGCTGATATGATTAAGTGTTCTGAGTTATCAGTAATTGTTATGTGAGCATGGTGCTGGTTATGGCCTTCAGACCCCTAGATTAATGGTTTTGGTTTTGGTTTTATAAATACGACTTGCATGTCGTTTTCTTCGTTCTTGTAATCGTTTAACCTCGAATGTAACTCGAGCCTTCTTATGTAAGTACATTAGATTAGGTTTTCTTGTAATGTACTTGAAGACTGAAGAATGATGCAGGAAGAGGAGAAGGCACCAGTGGATACAAGAAGAATGAAGACATGTAATTGTATTTATGTTTTACCACCACCATAGACTGACTTTGATCCTTTCATTAGCTCGAAAGGATCACATAGGAAAGGGGCCATAACCAAGCACGTTTACATACTGCACTTTACATATTGATGTATGAATGATGCATGCTTTAATTAGATTAATCATGTATGTATGTATGTATTAGATACGTCACCCATGCCATGATTGTCATGCTAAACAAGATAAAATCTGTAACGATTTAAGATTTTAAAATCAACAAACGATCATGAGATTCTTGTGTTTATGAAATATGGATTTTAAAACACGGAATTGAATATGAATTTTTGATATCTAGAATTGGGATTTTCTGACAAAAGCGGATATGCGTATTCGTAAGGCTGATGGGTTTTAAGTGTGACCACTGGTATCCTCCATCTACTTGGGAAATGAACAATTTAAGATGTCAATTTGAAGTATTCGATTCAAGGAAAAATTGAGGATCTCTTCATGATGTGATCATGATCGTCGTAAATTTTCTAAACCCCTTAACAAAATATTAAGTTTTAATCGGATGCTTTCCAATGAATGAACACTCATCGAATCCTAGATCGGTTAGGGGAAAGACTGTCAGTGGCAGGGGACTCCTATCTATTATGGTGAGATGCGACGAATATAAACGGTTATATTCGGCCGTTGTATCATTGGGTCTAACTTAACTGAGTCGTCATGATAAGGTGAAGATAAACGGTTATATTCAACTATTATGAACTTAGAAGCATGGAGTTTGGTTAAAAGTCTATTAGATAGATAAGATCAATCGTTGTTCACCAAACTATCCAAGAATTATATATGATATAATTGACAATTGTTGTCTACCTAAATAATCATTCTTAAGGACTTCCAGTGGTTGACTTAAGACATGACGAAATATGGATCTTGGCTCACTAGAAAGAATTATGGGATATACTTTCCAAATTAATAGTAAGGGCTATTGATTTGATAAAAATAGTGGGAGATATATTATGAATGTATCATAATCATTTGAACATAATAAATAACTCAGACAATCTAATGTTTAATTTTGTGCTTTTATCATTGTAGATACCAAATAATGACAAACAACACAAACACACTATCCGTACGATCTGTCCTTGAGAAGGATAAGCTGACAGGAGGAAACAACTTCCTAGACTGGCAGAGGAATTTGAGGATTGTCCTCAGGCAGGAGCGCAAGCTTCATGTCATTGATATTCCTCCGGCAGGTCCCCTTCCTGAGGGCGCTACTGTTGAGGAACGAGCGGCCCACACAAAGGATGAGAATGATGCAACTGACGTTGCATGTCTTATGTTGGCAACTATGAGTGCTGAGCTTCAAAGACAGCATGTGCATATGGATGCATATACTATTAATGAGCACTTGCAAAGCATGTTTGCAAGCCAAACTCGTCAAGAAAGGTTCAACACGAGCAAGTCACTCTTTAATTGCAAACAAGGGGCAAGTGAACCAGTTGGCCCACATGTTCTGAAGATGATTGGTTACATTAAGTATCTTGATACTTTGGGTTTCCCGATTGGTCCGGAAACTGGTATTGACCTAATCTTGAATTCTTTGAACAACAAATTCACTCAGTTTGTTATGAACTACAATATGAATGAATTTGACAAAACACCTACTGAATTGTCGGCTATGTTGAGAACATATGAGACCAACATGAAGACGGCTGAACCTGCTCCCATACTGATGGTGAGCAATAAAGGTAAGGCCAAAGGGAAAGGCAAGTGGAAGGGTAAGAAGAAGAAAGGTTCTGATTCTACACCCAAGCCAAAGTCAGGTCCTAAACAGGCTTTAAAGCCTAAAGGTGGGGTCGCTAAAGGTGAATGTCACTACTGTAAGAAAACTGGTCACTGGAAGAGAAACTGTTCAGTTTACTTGGAGGATCTGAAGAAGAAGAGAGCTGAGCAAGCTTCTGATTCAGGTATATATGTTATAGAAGTCAATCTGTCTATTTCTACATCTTGGGTATTGGATACTGGATGTGCTGCTCACATTTGTATAAATGTGCAGGAAATGCAGAGAAGTAGGACATTGGCTAAAGGAGAAATGGACCTACGAGTTGGCAATGGAGCAAGAGTTGCTGCTTTAGCTGTAGGAACTTATTATTTATCTTTGCCCTCTGGGCTTGTTTTAGAACTGGAAAATTGTTATTACGTGCCTGCGATTCGCAGAAACATTATTTCTGTTTCTTGTTTGGACAAGAAAGGTTTTTCGTTTACTATAAGGAACAACAGTTGCTCTTTTGCTTTGAATGATTTAACCTATGGTGTTGCGCGTTTGTTTAATGGTTTATATGTTCTTGACCTAGATACTCCTGTCTGTAATATAGAAAATAAACGACTTAAAGTTAATGACTCAAATCAAACATACCTCTGGCATTGTCGTCTAGGCCATATAAACGAGAAACGCATATCCAAATTACATAAGGATGGATACTTGGATAAGTTTGATTTTGAATCATACCAAGAATGCGAATCTTGTTTGCTTGGTAAAATGACTAAAGCCCCTTTCACTGGTAAGGGTAAAAGGGCCACTGAACGACTTGAGCTAATACATAGTGATGTATGTGGCCCAATGCGTGTGATGGCGAGAGGAGGCTACTACTACTTCATAACATTTACTGATGATTTCAGTAGATATGGATATGTATATCTTATGAAGAATAAATCTGATTCTTTTGAAAAGTTCAAAGAATACAAGGCTGAAGTAGATAAGCAAATTGGCGGAGGCGCAAGTATTAAAGTCTTACGATCTGATCGTGGAGGAGAATACTTGAGCACAGAATTTAAAGATTATTTAAAGGAGTGTGGTATTGTATCACAGCTCACTCCACCAGGTACACCTCAATGGAATGGAGTTTCAGAGAGGAGAAATCGCACCTTGTTGGACATGGTGCGATCGATGATGAGTCATGCAGATCTTCCAATTAGTTTCTGGGGTTACGCTCTAGAAACAACAGCTTTCACACTTAACCGTGTTCCTACTAAGAAGGTTCAAAAGACTCCATATGAGATATGGGAGGAGAAACGGTCAGGCATGAGCTTTATGAAAGTTTGGGGATGCAAGGCGTTTGTGAAACGTCAAGTATCTGACAAGCTTGGACCTAAATCTGAAGAGTGCAATTTTGTGGGATACCCTAAGGAAACAAAGGCGTACTATTTCTATAGTCCTACTGAGCAGAAAGTGTTCATTGCTCGAGATGCTGTTTTCATGGAAAGAGATTTTGTTTCCAAAAGAAACAGTGGGAGAACTATAGACCTCGATGAAGATCGAGAACCACAAAATAGCATTGAACCTGAAGTGGAACAAGAGCAGGATAATGATAATGCTCAACAAACACAGGTTGTTCGTAGAACTGGTAGAATTCACCATGAGCCAGAGAGATATGGATTTCTCTTGACTCAATGTGGTGATTTGATGCTCATAGACGAAGATGAGCCTCTCACATACCAAGATGCTACGAACAGTCCAGACTCTAAGAGATGGCTAGAAGCCATGAAATCCGAGATGGATTCCATGTATGAAAACCGAGTATGGACCTTGGTTGATCCACCTGAAGGGGTAAAACCCATAGGGTGCAAATGGGTTTTCAAGAAGAAAACTGACATGGATGGAAATGTTCAGACCTATAAAGCAAGGCTGGTTGCAAAAGGTTTCAGACAAATTCATGGTATTGACTATGATGAAACCTTCTCACCAGTGGCTATGGTCAAGTCCATAAGGATTTTGCTTGCTATTGCAGCATTCCATGATTATGAAATCTGGCAAATGGATGTCAAAACAGCCTTCCTTAACGGAATCCTTGAAGAGGATGTGGATGTGTACATGACACAACCTGAAGGTTTTGTCGATCCAAGGAATGTTAGCAAGGTATGTAAATTACGTCGATCCATTTATGGATTGAAGCAAGCCTCTAGGAGATGGAATATCCGTTTTGATGAAACAGTCAAGGAGTATGGCTTTATTCAAAACGAAGATGAACCTTGTGTTTACAAAAAGGTTAGTGGGAGCCATGTGGCATTCATAGTACTATATGTTGATGATATACTACTAATGGGGAATGACATACCTTCTCTCAAGGCTGTTAAGATTTGGTTAGGGAGCAACTTCTCTATGAAAGACTTAGGTGAAGCATCCTACATTCTAGGAATGAGGATCTATAGGGATAGATCTAGAAGGATGATCGGTCTAAGTCAGAGTACATACATCGATAAGGTTTTGCATCGTTTTGGTATGCAAAATGCAAAAAGGGGATATGTCCCCGTGTCTCAAGGGATAACGATCTCTAAAGATCAGTGTCCGAAATCATTGGATGACAAGGACCGCATGAGTAAGGTTCCATATGCCTCAGCAATTGGATCCATCATGTATGCAATGGTATGTACTCGCCCAGATGTTTCGTATGCTTTAAGCATGACGAGTAGATACCAATCTAATCCAGGTGAAGGTCACTGGACGGCTGTCAAGAATATTCTAAAGTACTTGAAAAGGACTAAAGATTCATTCTTGGTGTATGGAGGAGAGGAAAAACTGGTTGTAAAAGGTTACACCGATGCAAGTTTCCAAACAGACAGGGATGATACAGTATCACAGTCTGGTTTTGTGTTTTGTCTAAACGGAGGTGCTGTAAGTTGGAAGAGTTCAAAACAAGAAACAGTAGCTGATTCTACAATGGAGGCTGAGTACATTGCAGCTTGTGAAGCGGCTAAGGAAGCTGTTTGGATTCGAAAATTCATTACTGATTTGGGAGTGGTTCCATCGATCGCAGATCCCATTGATCTATACTGCGATAATAATGGAGCCATTGCACAGGCTAAAGAACCTAGAGCTCACTCCCGAACCAAACACATACTCAGGAGATATCACCTCATTCGAGAGATTAATGAAAGGGGTGACATACACATATGTAAAGTGCACACAAATGATAACATTGCAGACCCACTGACCAAAGGCTTGTCGCAGAAGAAGCACGACGGTCACACTAGTTCCATGGGTATTAGATACATGGGTGATTGGCTCTAGTGCAAGTGGGAGATTGTTGGTGTAGGTGCCCTAGAGGCAATACAATGTTTATTTTGATAAACCTTTATGTCAATTGATTATTCAATAAACGTATTTATTATGACTTTAATTACTGCGATATATTTGTTAGCATAATAAATGTCCTTAGAATCATGATACACATTGTATAGTTTAGTACATGACTTGAACTTGAGATTATATAATATATCATATTCTTAAATGTCCCTAGTCGAGTATTATTATTATAGGACAATAATAATACATAGATAGACTAGTATGTTGTTTGACAGATAACCACATCTCATTGGTTATAAGTATGGGGATACTAAAGTCAACACATAGGTACATGCAGGAGTACATGGTACTGGACAGACCCACAGTGAGATTCTTCATGTTTAATAAAGTCATAAGAAAGACTCACAGTGATAATGGTGTAATGATCCTCTGACTTGAGATTATTATATTTCTATACGAGGATTAATATACTTTGACAATATTAAAAGTTACCTTTGACCGGGTAATGATAAAAGTGGACATCGGGTATATCATGAGTCGTATGAGAAATATGAATGATAGATAAAGGATTTAACCCTCCTATAATTAGGAGAGATATTATTGGCCTCTTGATTGAGTGAGACTATAAAATGCATGGCCGTGCTCAAATAATGATTTGTTTTCATAGTCTACTCATGGATCAAGTAAACCTGGATTAAATGTTGAAGAGGATGACTAAATACATGCCTCGAGTTTAATCTATAATATATATGGTTAAAGGGATTATATTACACGGAAACATTAATTACGAAAGGTTTTATCGAATCACGATTTAATTATTATTTAATTGGGTAGCAATGATGTATTACTAGATGCCGCTCATTGTTTATAATTTTATTGGAGAATAAAATTATTGCTAATTAAATAATAGCCTATAGGGTCACACACATAGAGCACTTAGAGGAATAATTAATTTAAATTATAGATTTAAATTAATTGATGATTATTTGAATTTTATTATATTGATTAAGTGAGACTTAATTAATTAAAATAATATAAATTCGAATTTGAAGAGGATTTCTGCCCATAATAATTAAGTATGACTTAGTTATTAATTAAATAATAGAAAAACGTTTTTATTATTTAATCCTATACCTACATGGGTTAGGTTTTGCTGCTTAGGCCCATTTAACCAGTCATTATAAATAGATAATGATAGGTTAAAAGAGACACACGTTTTATATGATAAAACCCTAGAGGCAGAGCAAGAGAGGCAGCAAAGACAGTCATTCGAAATCATCAAAGGAGGCTAGTACATCCATCCCGTAATCAAGATCGTGAGACGCTCCTGAAGGTGCTCGTGTGGATACCATAGAGGTGCTTTCGAGAGGAAGACACAAATCGTGATAGCAAGGATCTCCGTTGAGTTCGTTACATTCAAGATCTTAATAGGTATGATTCGTTTATCACCATAATCCGTCAATTCTTATACATGATCCTGCGTAAGGGTTCCGAAATTTTTCGTTGTATTTACGTTTATCCGCTGCGTTTTATGCCTCGGAACCCTTCAGTTGAGATGCCCATTATCTTGGGAAGACCATTTTTGGCTACTGCTGGCACCACGATCAATGTCAAAGATGGAAACCTCATGTTGAATGTGGGTGATGAAAAGGTTGAGTTCGATCTCAACAAAGCGATGAAAATGCCATCTTTTGATGCTACATGTTTTACAGTTGATATAGTTGACGAGTTGGTAAATCATGGAGATGCAGACTTGGCAGACGCAGAGAAAAGCTTAGATGATAAAGAAGATGAAGTAGCACTTGCACTTGACATTCATGAGACAGGTATGACGAAATTTGAAATGGTACTTTCAGTTTCAGAGGCACCTCAGGTAGAACTCAAACCTCTTCCCTCTAGTCTGATGTATGCTTTTCTTGGTGATAATGATACATATCCTGTAATTGTAAGTGCTTTGCTTAATGATGATGAACTTGAAAAATTATTGAATGTGCTTAAAAATTTTAAGTCATCAATAGGTTGGACAATAAAGGACATTAAGGGAATCAGCCCCACTCTTTGCATGCACATGATTTCCTTAGAAGATAATCATAAACCAGTGATTGAAGGTCAAAGAAGATTAAATCCTAATTTATAAGAAGTGGTTAAAAAAGAAATCACTAAGTTGTTAGATGTTGGTATTATATACTCTGTTCCACATAGTGAATGTGTTAGTCCTCTATACATGTTGTACCTAAAAAGGGTGGGATGAATGTTGTTCATAATGAAAAAAATGAACTTATTCCTACTAGGACAGTAACAGGTTGGAGAGTTTGTATTGATTATAGAAAATTGAATAACGCTACTCGTAAAGATCATTTCCCTCTTCCTTTTGTTGATCAAATGCTTGAGAGACTTGCGGGTAATGAGTATTATAATTTTCTAGATGGGTACTCAGGATATTTTCAAATCCCTATCACTCCTGAAGACCAAGAGAAGACAACTTTTACTTGTCCATATGGTACTTTTGCATATCGTAGGCTACCCTTTGGAATGTGTAATGGCCCATCTACTTTTCAACGGCTTATGACGGCTATATTCTCAGATTTTATAGGAAAAACCATGTAAGTCTTTATGGATGACTTTACTGTATATGGTTCTTCCTTTGATTCTTGTTTAACCAATTTGTCTCAAGTATTGCAGAGATGTGAAGAAACTAATCTGGTTTTGAATTGCGAAAAATGTCATTTTATGATAAAAGAAGGCATTGTGCTCGGGCACAAAATTTCTAAAGAAGGCATTGAGGTGGACAGGGCAAAAATTGAAGTGATCGAAAAATTACCACCACCCTCCTCGGTGAAAGGGATTAGAAGTTTTCTTGGACACGCCGGTTTCTACCGTCGTTTCATTAAGGATTTTTCTAAAATTTCTCACCCTCTTTGTAAGTTGCTTGAAAAAGATGTTGACTTCGATTTTAATGATGATTGTCTTGTTTCTTTCAACAGGTTGAAGAAGGAGCTGACTTCTGCACCTATTATGTCTTCTCCTAATTGGAGCTTGCCTTTTAAACTAATGTGTGATGCTAGTGATCATGCAGTGGGTGCTGTTTTGGGACAGAAGAAAGACAAACGCATGCACGTGATTTACTATGCAAACAAGACACTCGATGATGCACAAGTCAATTATGCTACCACTGAGAAAGAGCTTCTTGCTGTGGTATTTGCCTTTGACAAATTTATATCCTATCTTGTGGGGTCTAAGGTGATTGTTTATACGGATCATGCTGCGATTCGGTACTTGATGTCAAAGAAAGATGCAAAGCCTCGTTTGATCAGATGGATACTCTTACTTCAAGAGTTTGACCTTGAAATTCGTGACAAGAAAGGCTCTGAAAATCTTGTTGCAGATCATTTATCAAGATTAGATCAAGGGGATGGAGTCGTAGTAGATGACATGCCCATTAATGATGTTTTTCCTGAAGAAACACTTCTAGCAGTCTATATGTCTACACCATGGTATGCGGATCTTGTCAATTACATAGTGGGAAGTGTTGTTCCCAACCATTTCACTCATCAACAAAGGAAGAAATTTTTATTTGATGTTAAACATTATTTTTGGGAAGAACCTCTACTCTATAAAGAATGTGCAGACCCATCAAGTCTGTCAAACGAGGTTTGAGACCCCTCAAGTCAGTCAAACGAAGCACGAGGCCCTTCAAGTCACTCAAACGAGGTTTGAGGCCCCTCAAGCTAGTCAAATTCGACCTGAGCTTGAAATTAAAGTTTATTAGACCTCAATCCAGGTCTACAAGAATATAAAAATATAAATTATTATTATTATTTGACCTACAGCTCAAACGAGGTTTGAGACCCCTCAAGTCAGTCAAGTGAGGCACGAGGCCCTTCAAGTCACTCAAATAAGGTTTGAGACCCCTCAATCCAAGTCTATTTAACCTACAGCTCAAACGAGATTTGAGATCCCTCAAGTCAGTCAAACGAGGCACGAGGCCCTTCAAGTCACTCAAACGAGGTTTGAGGCCCCTCAGGCTAGTCAAATTCGACCTGAGCTTGAAATTGAAGTTTATTAGACCTCAATCCAGGTCTATAAGAATATAAAAATATAAATTATTATTATTTAATAATAATAATAATATATGGGTTGGACTTTATTTGAATAAAATTTATCCGAGTGGGACACCTCATTTTATCCGAGTAGGACACCCTGAATCGAGGAAATATTTATCCAAAAATTAATTGGGTAAAAATAGAAATTATTATTATTTAATAATAATAAAATCTGGGTTGGACTTTATTCGAATAAAATTTTATTCGAGTGGGACACCTTTAAATTCGGAATCCAATTATTCCAAAATAAATATTATTATTTATTAATGATTAATGATATTTGGAAAAAATTGAAGTGAAAAAAAAATCAACCTCGAATGAGGCCGAAGATCGACCTCAAATTTCCCTTCGACTTGGACCAGTTTTCACCCCTTAATTCGACCTCAAATGAGGTCGAGGCGAGCTGACATATACTTGAATTGTCAAATTACCAAAAGGCCACCTAGCTTCTACAGTTTATACAACAGCCCCTAAAGTTTGAAAACTTACAAATTCTCCCCTGAAGTTTGAAAGTTGACGATTACTCCCCTGAAGTTTGTAAATTGGCAAATCAAGCCCTACAAAATTACAAGTTGATCCCTGATGGAAAAATTACATAAAAAATTCATAAATTATTAGGAAAAATATCTGTGGGTACACCAAAATTTCCTAAATTCTTAGGAAAACTACCTGTGGGTACACAAAAATTCCTAAAATATTAGGAAAAATTAGGAAAAATACCTGTGGGTACAGAAAAAATTCTTAAATTATTAGGAATAATTACAAAAAATACTCGTGGGTATAAAAAAAATCCTAAATTATTAGGAATAAATAAGAAAAATACTCGTGGGTACATAAAAAATCCCTAAATTATTAGAAAAAATACATGTGGGTATAGAAAAAATTCCTAAATTATTAGGAATAATTAAGAAAAATACCTGTGGGTACAGAAAAAATCCTAAATTATAAGGAAAAATACATGTGGGTACAGAAAAAATTCCTAAATTATTAAAAATAATTAAGAAAAATACTTGTGGGTACAGAAAATGTTCCTAAATTATTAGGAATAATTAAGAAAAATATCTATGGGTACATTAAATATCCTAAATTATTAGGAATAATTAAGAAAAATACCTGTGGGTACATAAAAAATCTTAAATTATTAGGAAAAATACCTGTGGGTATAGAAAAAATTCCTAAATTATTAGGAATAATTAAGAAAAATACACGTGGGTACATAAAAAAAATCCTAAATTATTAGGAAAAATACCTGTGGATACAGAAAAAATTCCTAAATTATTAAAAATAATTAAGAAAAATACTTGTGGGTACAGAAAAAGTTCCTAAATTATTAGGAATAATTAAGAAAAATATCTATGGGTACATAAAAAATCCTTAATTATTAGGAAAAATACATGTGGGTACAAAAATTTTTTCTAAATTATTAGGAATAATTAAGAAAAATACTTGTGGGTACATAAAAAATCCTAAATTATTAGGAAAAATACCTGTGGGTACAGAAAAATTTCCTAAATTATTAGGAATAATTAAGAAAAATACATGTTGGTACATAAAAAAAAATCCTAAATTATTAGGAAAAATACCTGTAGGTACATAAAAAATTCCTAAATTATTAGGAAAAATACCCGTAGATACATGAAAAATTCCAACAAAATTAGGAAAAATACCCGTGGGTGCACAAAAATTTTCTAAATTATTAGAAAAAATACCTGTGGGTACATAAAAATTCTTGAAATTATTAGGAATATTACGAAAAATACTTATGAGCACCATATGAGCCCTAAAATATTTGGGGAAAATACAGGAACACCTGTGGGTGATACAAAATCATGAAAATTGATTAAAAATGGAGGATAATCAGGAAATTTGACCTCAGTCGAGGTTGAAATGAAGCCAAAGCCAAGAAGGCCTGTTCGACCTCAAATCCCATTCGATTTCAAATGAGGTCGAAAATCAATCACTACAGCCATTCAACTACAATGGATAATTGATCTTTAATTCAACCTCAACGAGGTCGAATTCGATCCCAGAATTAAGTTTCGACCTCAATAGCCAATTGAGGCCTAGTTCGGCCTCCATCGAGGTCGAACTCCACTATAGCCTTATGTTTCGACGTCAAAGAGCCATTGAAGCCAAATTCGACCTCAGTCGAGGTCGAAATCAACCCCATGCTCGTGTTTCGACCTCAAGGGATTTTCAGGTCTAATTCGACCACAATCGAGGTCGAATTCGACCTCAGTCACGTAATTGACCTCAAGAAGGTTTTCTTATATGTTCGACCTCGATCAAAGTCGATTTCGACCTCGATTCCCCATATCGACCTGGGAATGCATTTCTGTTATGATAGACTTCAATCGAAGTCGATTTCGACCTCGATTCCCCATATCGACCTGGGAATGCCTTTCAAGTCTTGTTCGACCTCGATCGAAGTCAATTTCGACCTCAACCCTAAATCGACTTGGGGGTGAAATTGAACCCCAGATCGATCTCGATCCAGGTCGATTTGAGGCAAGCCTGTGAGAAACTCATCTATGGTGAGTTTACTAGAAATAAAGTTCATAGGGGACCAGTTTGTACAATATTGATTATTTAAAAGAATTAATAATAGAAGGCTTGAGCCCGAAAGTCAAGATAAAATTGACTGAAACGAGCCAAAAGCCCGGTAAGGCACTGAAAATCCTTTGTGAAACTTTTACAAAAACTCACAAAGTTTTCCCAAAAGTTGGGGGCAAATGATATGGGTAAAAATAGCCCTAAGGAAATAATAAATATAGCATTTATTATTTCATTTATTAAGACCTAACTTGGTCCATAGGCTTGGGCCCTTGAAACGAACAAGGAAAATAAATCCAAGGATCGTCTGGATTTGTAAGTCCAACCCACAAGCTCTGTTGAAGCCATAGGCTCATTAAGCCTTTGTTATTAATTAATTTCGTAATTAATTAATAAAAGCTCAGTAAAGGCCCAAGAAGCCTGTTGAAGACCCTCATCCTAGAAGGATCTAGAAACCCTATTAATTAATTAATTTCGTAATTAATTAATAAAGCCTCAATAAAAGGCTTGAAGAGTCCTACGAGACCCCTCATCTGTGAAAGGCTCTTGAAGCCCAATTTCAAAGATAAACCTCACCTGCTAGAGTCCAACGAGGGCTCTCATTCCTTGGAGGTCACAACAACCTTACGTCACTAGGAGACTTGGCCCCCAAGTCTCCTAACTCTAATCTGATTCAAAGTCCCTCGTGCGCCTATATAAAGGGCCTAACCCCTTAACATTAGAACTACGTTATTGACTTGATTCTCATACGAAATGAGATACGTAGGCAGTTAACGAGGACCCGAGTTAGTCACAAAATGTTAACGCAGCCATTAAAGCTCAAAACTCCCCCAAACCCTAGCATTAATTACACATTAAAGACGACCTAGTTTTTAATCTGTAACACCAACCCAATGACAAACTAGAGGATTTGTTGAATTAGAAAAATTTCCTAAATAAAGGGGCGGTCATTTTTATTTTCTTTTCGAGACAGAGGACCATAAAACAATAGATGATCCTCCACCGGGGGGCTATTTGGCAAGGGTTGATTTGAACGTCAACCAAAAGAGTGGGGATAAAATCATGCAAAGGAAACTTAAGTCTAGCTGAAAGGGCATCTACATAGATAAAAAAATAATTGGGCTTTCAATGACATGTTCTGTCATCGGGCCCAACCATGGAAATGGAAAAACGAGGAGGAAAATTGAACAAACTATTGTACTCTTCTATCAGGTCAGTGTTAAAAAACTTATTGCTATGGCTATACGAATCTAAGTGAGACTAGCTAGGGTGCTCATCCCCCCGTTGGTTGATCATATCAATCAAAGACATGTATGAAGAGTAAATAGGAATACGGAGAAGGGGTTTACCTCTTTTGGCCGACCCCGCACTCATGGCAACTAGTCTCGAAGCCTTCTTGTCAGCCATTTGCCTTTGTCGAACTGCATAAATTACTAGAGGAGCTTGAGAGCTGAATTTCTAAAATGCTAGAGAGCTCGAAGTACTAGAAAGAAATTTGAGAAGAAAAAAGAGAAGTGTGAATAGTGAGTGTCCTACACCACTCATATATAGGAGCCCAGCCGGTCACATGACCGTTTGAGAACCCTCGTGAACGGGAATTTTTAGGTCAATTAACCATTATAGTCTTGGCAACTGGTGAATGGGCTCGATTATTAAGGCCCATGATTCAAGGCCCAAGAATGACACATAATAAATAAATGAAAATAATAAAGATAGAATTCTGGAACCTCGTGGAAGGATCTATAATATGGGCCAAAAAGCTAAATCAAGCCCCTAGACTAATCAAATAATTAAAAGCCTAGGACTAATTGGCCCAAATGATTAAAGGCCCACTAAAAGCCCGCATTGTTGAAAGCCCAAAAGTATTAAAGGAAAAAGTCTAAACCAAAAATAAGTTTGGCTTAGGCTCATTAGGGCTCAATCTACCATAGTTCTTGAAGGAATAGCAAAAATCGACTTAGGTGAGGAAATGGAGGTTAATTCGACATCAAACCAGGTCGAAAAGAATTTATTCATGTGACCAACTAAGAAATCACCTTGGGTGAGGAAATGGAGATTAATTCGATCTCAATCGAAGTCGAATATAATTTAGTTATATGACCAACTCATTAATTGACTTGGGTGAGGATATCAACATTAATTTGACCTCATTCTAGGTTGAAAATAACCCAGTCATAAGACCAACTAAAATATCGAACTGGGTGAGGATTTAAGGGATAGTTCGACCTCAATCCAGGTAGACAGAAGACAAAGGCTATTGAGCCCCATCGGCCTCATTTCCATCGACCTGGGTGAGGAATAGGGGTATAATTTGACATCATTCCAGGTCGAAAATTACAAAGGCCATGAAGCCCAACTCAATTCGACCCGGGTGAGGAATTAGTGTATAATTCGACCTTAATCCGGGTCGAAAATTACCAAGGCCATGAAGCCCAACTCAATTCAACCTGGGTGAGGAATTGAGGGTTAGTTCGACCTCAATCCAGGTCGATAGGAATCAAAGTCAAAAGGGTCTCATAGACCTCAATACAAATCGACATGGGTGAGAAATTGAGGGTCAATTCGACCTCAATCCAGGTCGAGAAGCATCAAAACCATGAAGACAAATACAAATTGACCTGGGTAAGGAATTGAGGGTTAATTCGACCTCAATCTAGGTCGAAAAGCATTAAGGCCATGAAGCCCAATACAATTCAACCTAGGTGAGGAATCGATCCCCCGTCGACCTCAATTCCATCGACATGGGTGTAAAATTAAGGTATTGTTCGACCTCAATTCAGGTCGATGGAAACTCAAGCATTGAAGCCTGTTGACCTCGATCCACATTTCGACCTGGGTGAGGAAATGAGGTCTAATTCGACCTCATTCCAGGTCGATAGGAATCAAGGCCAATTAAACCTATAAACCTCAATCCCATTCGACATGGGTGGGGAATTGAGCCCCAATTCGACCTCAATCCAGGTCGATGGGAGTCAAAATATTGAGGCCTATCGACCTCGATTATATTTCGACTTGGGGGTCAGAATGAACATCAATTCGACCTCATTCCAGGTTAAATTGGACAGCCCATAAAATTACTCCCATTTTTTATTTGTTGAAAATAAAAGTCCTTAAGGACCACTATTGTCTGAAATTAATTCTTTTTAAAGAATTAATTATAAAAGGCTCGAGCCTAAAATTAAAAGTGAAATTTATAAAATTTCATTAAGCTATACACGAAAATTTTCAATGCCCGATAGGCACGAAAAACCCTTGATAAAACTTTTACGAAAACTCATAAAGTTTTTTCAAAAGTTGGGGGGCAAATGATATGGGTAGAAAATAACTCTAAGAAAATAATAATAAATACAATATTTATTATTTTATTTATTTAACGTAGTGTGGTCCAAAGGCTTAGGCCCTTTAAGACGGACAAGGAGTAATAAATCTATGATCAACTGGATTTGTTAGTCCAGCCCATAAGCTCTGTTAGAGTCTCAGGCCGATTAAGCCTTTATTATTAATTAGTTTCGTAATTAATTAATAAAGGCTCAATTAAAGTCCTGAAGAGTCCTACGAGGTCCCTCATTTATGGAAGGTTTTAGAAATTCTATCACAAAGATAAGACCTCATCTACAAGAGTCTAACGAGCACTGTCATTCCTAGAAGGTTCCAACAACCTTATCACTAGGAGACTTGGCCACCAAGTCCCCTAACTCTAATCTAACTCCTAGGCCTTCGCGCGCCTATATATAGGGCATAACCCCTCAACATTAGAACTATATTTTTTGGCTTGATTCTCAAATAGTCTTGAGATACGTAGGTAACATACGAGGACATGGTTTAGTCACGAAATGTAAGTGCAGCCATTAAAGCTTGAAATCTCTCACCACTCATTAATTGCATATTAATTGCATCTGATTTTGATCCGTAACATGTTCCAATTTATTTAAATCTACCAATTCACCAATGTAGGTGTAGTTGGCTTTTAATGAATTAATTAATATTTATTCATTTAAAAATAAAATTAATAAGTATTTTTAAATAAATTTCTATAATATATTACAATTAAATATTTATTAAATATTTTCAATATCAAAAATAATTTTAATAAATTTAAAATTTATTATGAGGCCGCCGCGAAGCGTAGTTTTTTCACTAGTTTTATTAATTTTTATACATTGCTAATGAAATCTATCTATCTATCTATACTATATTATTAAAGCCGAAACATTAAAAATTTAGTAGTTAATTCGTAATCGATCGGTATTTGGGCCGAATATTTAATTATTGGGCTGAAATTTAAAACATTAATTTTCTAACTAAAATATTAGAAACTAATCTCCTAACTAAAATATCTCACATTAATCTAATAACTAAAATAATCTCTATACAAAACACACAAACATTATACTATTAAAATATAAATACAAATAAAATATATAAAAATATATACATATAATATTAAATAAAATTTAAATTATTATTATACCAATAAAAATAAATTCAAAATATTTAAAAAATATTAAAATAAAAATATTAGAAGTCTAAAAAATTTCATCCATGCATCGCACGGGATATAAGTTACTATTATTTTTTTAAGTTATGATTATTATTGTTAAATAGAATGAGTGTTATAGAAGGGAGTTAGATGCAACTCTTTAAATTTTTGGGTCTTAATTCGATTAATGGACTCAACTCTTACTAACAACAAATAAGAATTTAAGTTAGAGAATAAAATAAGCAAACAACTAAAGCATATATAAAGAGACAGAGTGTTTAAATCAAAATTAATAGTTATATTAATTTTGTTGCTACAACTCAACTGGAAATTACTTCCAGCTTCTAAGTTAGAATAACAATTGGGTTTGCTATTGTTACAAAGTTTGAGAGAAAAATAGACAATGTAAATCTAACCTCCTTAGAGAAAAGTGTTTGTGAGATGAGTGTATTTATACTACAAAACTCATCACACTTATAGATGCACTTTTCTCTTGTTCTAGGATAAAGCTCAAAATAGAAATATAAATTTTTTTGTTCAACTTTGGCTTCATTCCTTTTGTATATAAAGTTCTTCTGAGATTTGCACATTGCCCACTGTAATTCTCAAAAGATTCAATGATACTGGAGATTGATAAGTAGATAGTTGAGAATTTTGCTCATTAAAAATTCCAGAGTCAAGATCTTTCTGAGCTTCTTCAATCCTTTTCTTGATCTTTTCAAACCTCTACTCTAGTAGTAAGTCTCCAACTATTTCTGTAGGTTCCCATGGGATAAGGTGTACTTATTCTCTTGGTTCCTTTTACAAGACCTCTTTGAGATAGAGACTTGTTTCTAGTAGCTTTTGTCTTGTAATAATTCTCCCATAGAAAAGCTCTAGCTCTTTCTTTTCACCTTTTCTTCTCTTTGACAACAACTCCCACCTTGTTTCTCCTAACAGTATCTTTTAAAGCTGTTACATTTAGTGTGACAACATATTCTTGAGTTTTGACAGTATTCTCCACCTTATCACTCCTAACAGTATCATTTGTGACAGTAGCTTCTTTCTCAGCTTCAAAACCTAGAATCACTTGCTTCAACACTCTCTCTTTAATTTCATCAGCAATATTTTCATCATTGTTCTCTTCACCCTTTTCTTCATCACCACCTTCATCATTTTCCTTTGGGTCCTTGGTGACTTATTTTGAGCTTCAAGAACCTCCATTAGGGCTTTCACCATCCTTCTTAGAGAGATCAGTTTTCCCAGATTGCTTGGATTTCTTTTTCTCCAATATTTTCAATTCTTCACCCAATAACCTTACCACATCAGCCCTTTCTTCATCTTGTGGTAGCTATTTGAAGTAGTTGAAGGCTTCTTTGATAGACCTTGGTTTGCAGAAGCTTAATCTTTCAGGATTCATGAACTTAAAATTTGAGTTTGAAGAAGGTCTGAATCTTATACAGAGTGGATGATGATTGATTTCAGGAAGCTTCTCCATAATCAGATTTTGCAGAGTTCTTTTCAAGTTCAAATTCAGCTAGAAATTTTTTGTCTTAATCTTATTCTTCATGACTTCAATTACAGATACTTCCTGTCTTTTTATGGACCCCATACTAACAGTGACTACCCACTTCCTGCTCTTAGACACCAAAACAGCTA
This sequence comes from Oenanthe sinensis, assembly GCA_028671895.1. Classification (NCBI taxonomy): domain Eukaryota; kingdom Viridiplantae; phylum Streptophyta; class Magnoliopsida; order Apiales; family Apiaceae; genus Oenanthe; species Oenanthe sinensis. Next base: position 24,912,173 of record CM053799.1, on the reverse strand, counting down.
CACCTGTAGTTATATTTCTGTTAGCTGCATTTCTTAGATTAGCGATTCTCTGATTGAAGCTGACATCTTTGAACACCTTACTGTTCTCATTCTTATCCACCATGAGAATGGTAGCTTCGTCCTCAGATAGGTCATCCCTCTCCTTCACAATCCAGTCATCACTATCTTCAGGAACCATTTTCTATTTTCCTTTACCAGATACATATACAAGGGCCTTCACCACATTATCCCTGATCACAATTCCCTTCTCCTTAGGTCTTTCCACCTTTTTCTTATCCTTCACAGTTTTCTCAACCAATTTTGTTGCCACTTTAGATAGCAACACCAATTGCTCATCCCCTTGAGTTACAACTTCATCCTTATTATTACTCCCTATAGTCACTTCAGCTCCATCCTCCTTATGACTCCCTACAAACACTTCTTCACCTACTCCATTTTTCTCTCACTTAGTTGATGTAGCAACTGTAGATGTAGAGAATTTATCATCAAACTTCTGCAGCTTGTCAAAGATGGTCTTGAAACCTCCAGTCGTCATCTGTTCCAGATTGGCCATTTTGTTTACTAACTTGATTTGATTTTTGCCAACTATGACAATGCTCTTTGATAGCTTGGAGACTCTGTGAGTAAGGGATTTCAACCTTACATCAACTTGTTTAGAAGAAGATTTGGAGGATGAAGGTGTTCTCACACTCTATTATTTTTCAAGATGATCTCATCATCCCTCACATTCTCACTCTCAAGGCCTAATGCCTTAGATGACTTGGCTCCCTCAATTTTACTTTTCTTTTGGCCATGCTCAAGGCCCTCTCTTTTTACCAGGATTTTTCCATGCCTCTCATTTTTATGCTCACTTCTATTTTCTTTTCTCTCTCTTTTCTTTTTCACTCCCTCACAAAACCTAGGTACACGGGACTACGCAGGTACACCATGCACTTGAGATTTAGATTTTACCTTCAGTAAGATGGAGAGATGAATAGAATCATTTCCTGTGTCCTCATCCAATATTTGTGAAGCTGCAGGCATGTGAGAAGTATTGTCCTGGATTGGAGTTGTGACAACATCCTGAGCAATGAAATTACTGTCAAGAGGAGTGACAACAACTTTTTCATTAACAGCAATTGAGGCTTTTACAGATTCCTTGAGAGGAATGTTACTGTTAGATGTGATAACAACATTTCCTGTGTCCTTAACAATATCTGAGGCTGTGACAATAACATTTTGTTGGAGAGTTGCTTGTGATGGAGGAGTGATATCTACTGCACTTTGAACAATAGGTTCTTGTGTATCACTGGATGATGGGGGCTCATTCAAGGTATGAAATGAATGATCAACCTCTGAAAAAAGGGGTCTGCCATCCTCTCTAGAGGGAAGAAAAAAAATAATAGGTGTAGTAGAGAAGGAAGAAGATTGAAATATAGAGGAGAGTGTTGGCTGCTCCACAGAATGAAAATGTGAAGCATCAAATTGAAAGGATTACTCTTCCATGTGCTCTACTTCTAAATTGTTTATTTCTTCAAGTGTAGGCTCATGTTGAGTGAGTTCAACATGTGGTGTAGACTCTTTACAGGGTGTCATGAGTGATTGGCCAAGTTCAATAGATGCCTCCTTTTGAGAGGAGACACCTAGAGATGTGCTAATTTCCCTATTAATATCTGTACCTTTTTTAGAAGACACAGATTTGGCTACGAAGGTTGATGTCCTAGCCCTCTTCCTCTTGGGTACTTCAGGACCCTCTATGGGTTCTTTGACATTTCCTTCCTTATTTGCTGCATCTAGTACAGTTTCTCCCTCCAGAATGCAACCAGTTTCTAACCTATCAGTTGTGGTTTTCTTCTTTTTAGAATCCTGGTCCATTTGAGAGGAACCGAGCTCTTGGCTGACTACTCTAGACTGCCTAGAGGCTCTAATAGACTCAAAGGGTTTAGAGTGTGGCTTAGGAATGATGAGGTCAACACCATTCTCATCACTTAGAAAAAACAAAATATCCCCACTCACTAACTTCAAGTTAAGTGAGGTTATTCTAGACTGCATAAATTCAGTAATAAACAAACTTATATGAGGGTTAAAAGGTTTGCTAGTTAGAACAGAATGGGTATTTCTATTAAAAGTTGGAGACTCCATGCATTGAACATTATCTAGATTAATTATGCCTACTACAGAGTTAATAATAAGCATAAAGAACCTAGGATAGGAAATTACCAATTTTCGTGAGTCTTTCTTCCTAAGGACCATTTTGAATTGCTACATCAGAATTTTCCCAATATCTATTCTGTAATTGTGCACCATGAAATGCACAATTCTTCTGATGTAGGCAGGGACCTCATTCCACCCACTTGTTTTGCTAGACATGGCCCTTGTAACAGTATCAAAAATCATGTTCCACTCTTTGTTCAAGTATTTCCTATCGATTCCACCGGTTGGATACCAGTCATTTGAGCCTAGGCTTAGCTTGGGGCCTGCATATCCAACAAATTTGAAGAAATTTTCAAGTTGAGTATTACTAGCAGGCTCTTGAAAAGTTGCATCCTCTTCAGCTTCAGTGTTGATATGGGTAGAGTTGATGGTGTATGAATTGTTATTGATTTAAAATGTTATGGATCCTTTATTTTGCTCCCCCTCAAAAATTGCATAGGTCCACATTTGAGATAATCTTGGAGCTTCCAGGTTAGGGCTTTTAGTGAGGGCATACTTGAGATAAGATGAGTTCATGAAGCCAACAAAAAAGTTTGAAGGCTTCTCCAGCTTCACCCACAGTTGCCATGGTGGTGAAGTTTTATTTTGGGCTAAGGTGCAAAGAATTTGTGGTCTAGACATTTTTAGGGTTTAAAGGAATAGGTAAGAAAAATTTATGGAAGAGAAAGCAAGGGTTAGAGAGTTGAAGAGTTTAAACAAGATGTGAGAACTGAAGGCGGTTTTAGTGTTTTTTTATATATGATATGAAAAAGAAACTGTCAAGTCAGAATTGTAATCGATTGAAGTCACAGTTGAGACTTAGTGCACTTTCGTTTTGACAGTAACTCCTACGCCTAAAATTGCAAACACACTTGATAACACCATTAGCTTTCAAACAGTACATAAACCCTAATTGTAATATTAATAGTATGTTGTACGGGGATATATTGAATAAATAAACTGTCAATCAATGTGATAATAGCTTTTAGTAAAAGCTCTTAGTTTCGCACAGTATACTGTTAAGGCTTCTAAATCAGTTAGACAACAACTTTTTATTAATATGACAGTATACAAAGTTGTTAATAAAATAAACTATCGTAACATTTGACAACATATTCTGTACTAACACTACAAGTCATACTAATGTAGTTACTATCATCACTTATTTAAAAGAAATAAAATAAATTAGTTAGCTTCTTAGTTGGTTTTGAAGGGTTTCGTGACACAAACGCAGCGGAATAAACGCGAAAAATAAATCAAAATAGCGAAACCCTCCGCAGGATCCATGCGAAAACAAAAGATTTAATTCGGAGATAAAGAATAAATACCTTTAGAAGCTTTAACAGTTCATTAATGGAAGATTAATGGAGGTCCAAAGCTTGTTTAATCACCACGTATCCCGCTCTCGCGATCTACGCTCTACGGTATCCACACGAACACTTTTCATGAAGGATTGATGTGTACTAGCACCCGAAAACATCTTCTCTCTCTATCTTCCTCCTCTCTCAGAGCGGCTAGGGTTTTTGTAAAATCTCTTTTTTATTAAATCAGCCCATAAAGAGATTATATAGAGAGAAGAATAAGTTTTTTAATTATAATCCAATTATAATTAATACTAATCCAAAATTCTAAATTATTTAATTAAGTCTCACTTAATTAATTAATTATTAATTTTGGAATTAGTTTAAGTAATTCATTTATTCTATTTATATAATTAATTAAGTCATACTTAATTAATATCATAAATAAAATAAATTACTTATTTAATTTAAATTCATAATTTAAATTATTTCTCCTTCAAGTGTTCTTTGTGTGTGACCCTGTAGGTTATTATTACGTTGGCAACAATTTTAATATCTAATTAAAATTGTAAACAATGAGCGGCATCTAGTAATACATCATTGCTACCCAAGTAATAATAATAAATCGGTGATTCGATTAAGCCTTTCGTGAATAATGTTCCATGTAATATAATCCCTTTAATCTTGATATTATAGATTAAACTCAAGGCATGTCTCGTGTCATCCTCTTCATAATTTAATCTTTATTTTCTTGATCGATGAGTAGACTATTAAAATCAAATCAACATTTGAGCACGGCCGTGCATTTCATAGTCTCACTCAAACAAGAGGCCAATAATATCACTCCTAAAATTAGGAGGATTAAATCCCATCTAGATCATTCATATTTCTCATACGATTCATAATATACCCAATGTCCACTTTTATCATCACCCGGTCAAAGGTAACTTTTAATGTAATCAAAGTATATTAATTCTCGTATAGAAATATAATGATTTCAGGTCTAAGGATCATTACACCATTATCACAGTGAGAATTACTTATGACACTTACTTAACATGTAGAATCTCACGGCGGGTCATTCCAGTGCCATGCATTGATACATGCACTTATGTTCTTGACTTTAGTATCCCCATACCTATGACCAATGAGATGTGGTCATCTGTCAAGAAACATACTAGTCTTTGTGCATTATTATTGTCCTTAAATAATAATACTCGACTAGGGAATTTTAGGAATAAGATACTATTCATATAATCTCATTTTTAAGTCACATACTTAAAGATATAGAATACGTATCAAAATTCCAAGGACATTTACTATGCTTTCAATTTATTACGCAGTAAACAAAACATAATAAATAAATAATAATCAATAAAACATAATCCTTAATAATAAATATTTTCCTTAAAATATAAAAAGTATTGTCTCTAGAGCACAATTACTAACAATCTCCCACTTGCACTAGAGCCAATTACCCAAGTATCCAATACTCATGGAACTAGTGTGACTTTCGTGCTTCTGCTGCGACAAAGCCTTAGTCAGTGTGTCTGCAATATTAGTATTAGTATACACTTTACATATATGTATATCTCCTTGATCATTAATCTCATTAATTAGGTGATATCTCCTAAGTACATGCCCAAACAGTCTCCTTGGCTGCTTCACAAGCATCAATATACTCAGGTTCTATTGTAAAATCAACAATTGTGTTTGCTGTGAACCATTCCATCAATAAAACACAAAGCCAGACAGAAACATTAAATTATCGTTATCTGTCTAGAAACCAGTATCACTGAAACCTCTTACAACTAGCTTCACATCTCCTCCATATAACAAGAATGAATCTTTAGTCCTCTTTAAGTACTTAAGAATATTCTTGACTGTCGTCCAGTGACATTCACTTGGATTAGATCGGTATCTACTCATCATGGTTAAAGCATACGAGACATCAGGACAAGTACATATCATTGCATACATTATAAAACCAACTGCTGACGCATATGGAATTTTACTCATGCAGTCCCTATCATCCAATGATTTAGGACAAATTTTATTTTGAGATCACTATCCCATGAGACATTGGGACATATCCATTTTAGTCTCTTTGCATTTGAAATCGATGCAAAACTTTGTCAATGTATGTACTCTAAATTAGGCCGATCAATCACCTTGATCTATCTCTATAGATCTCGATCCCTAATATATATGTCACATTGCCTAAGTCTTTCATTGAGAAATTATTTCTCAACCAAGTCTTCACAGTCTGTAGAGAAGGAATGTCATTCCCTATTAGTAATATATCATCAACATATAATACTAGGAATGTCACATGGCTCCCACTAAACTTCTTGTAAACACAAGTTTCATCTTCATTCTGAATAAAGTCAAACTCTTTTTGACTGTTTCATGAAAACAAATGTTCCATCTCCTCGAGGCCTGCTTTAATCCATAAATGGATCGACGCAACTTACATACATTTCCAGCATCCTTTAGATCAACAAAACCCTTAGGGTGTGTCATGTACACATCCATATCTTCTTCAAGGCTCTCATTTAAGAAAGCGGTTTTGACATCCATTTGCCAGATTTCATAGTCATAGTAAGCAGCTATAGCAAGCAAAATCCTGATGGACATGACCATAACAACTGGCGAAAAGGTCTCATCATAGTCAATACCATGAATTTTCTTGAAACCTTTTGCCACCAATCGTGCCTTATAGGTCTGTACATTAGCATCCATGTCGGTCTTCTTCTTGAAAACCCACTTGCACCCTATAGGTTTTACCCCTTCAGGTGGATCAACCAAAGTCCATACTTGATTAGTATACATGGATTCCATCTCAGATTTAATAGCATCCAGCCATCTCTTAGAATCTGGAGTGTTTATAGTATCTAGGTATGTGAGAGGCTCATCTTCATCCACAAGCATCACATCACCATCTTGAGTCAAGAGAAATCCATATTATCTCTCGAGCTCATGGCGAATCCTACTAGACCTACGAATACTTGTGTTTCTTGAGCAATATTATTTTTCTTGTATATTCTACTCAGGTTCCTCCACTAGTTCAACATTATCATGTGGGTCTCAAACTTCATTGAGATCTATTATCCTCCCACTGTCTCTCAGCAGTTCGAGCAACAAACACTTTGTTCTCGGAAGGATTATAGAAAGAATAACCCCTTGTTTCAGTTGGGTATTCCACAAAATTGCATTTGTCTGATTTTGGTCCTAGCTTGTCAGAGATTAGACGTTTCACAAACGCTTCACATCCCCAAAATTTTATAAATGACATGCTGTGACGTTGCTCAGTCCATATCTCATAAGGAGTCTTTTGAACCAATTTAGTAGGAACACAGTTAAGTGTATGTGGAACCGTTTCCAGGGTGCAACCCTAGAAACTAATTGGAAGATTCATTGACTCAACATTAATCGCACCATGTCCAACAAGGTGTGATCTCTCCTATCAAAAAAAAAAAACTTTTCTTTGATATTTTCTACTTCATCTTTATAGTCTTTGAACTTTTCAAATGATTCGGATTAGTTCTTCAAAAGATACATATATCCGTATCTACTAAAATAATTAGTAAATTTTATGAAGTTAATAAAATCTACCTTTTGTCATCGTACACATATGACCACATACATCACTATGTATAAGTCATACCCATTCAATGATCCCTTCACCATGTCCGGTAAAAGGAGCTTTAGTCATTTTACCAAATAAACCAAGATTCGCATCCTTTTGTATGATTCATAATCAAACTTATCCATGAATGCATCCTTATGTATTCTGAAAATGCGTTTCTTATTAATACGGCCTCAACAACAGTGCCAAAGGTAATATTTGATTTGAGTCACTTTAGAACATATAAATTGTTAATTAGATGTGCAACATTATAAGGCTCATCATCAAAATAGAATAAACAACTATTGTTATAAAATGAAAAAGCCTTTCTTGTCCAAACAAGAAACTGAAATAATGTCTCTGCCAATTGCAAGCACGCTATAACAATTATTAAGTTCTAAATTTTCCTTATAGGCCAAAAATTAAGTAACGAGTTCCTCGAACCAGAGCAACTATCTTTACTCCAATTCCAACCCGATACCTTAAGCTTGACCCTTATTGATCATCATCTTCCGATCTTCCAATTAAGCATGACAGTTTAATTTCCAGTCTCCCAACTTTCCACAGAAGTGACAATCGTCTTCTTTATCAACACCTCATTCAGACTTTAGAGTCTGCTTTAGGGATTGGACTTTGGTTTGACAACGGAACTAGATCAAATCTTCTCCTTGCCTTTCCATTTTCCTTTCTCTTTTGCATTCCCTATGTTTACCATCAATATAGTAGTAGTTCATGCATTTATCATATTGCTTTCAGCAGTTCTCAACATGCTTAGCAACTCAATGGGTGTTTTACCAATCTTATTCACTTTATTGTTCATAACAAAATAAGATTTGTCCAAAGATTGTAAGATCAAATCTAACTGTCTCTAGACCAATCTAGAAACCCAAAATATCAAAGGTACTCATTATACCCTATAATCTTTAGAACATGTGGTGTAACCGGGTCTCACTCTCCCTACTTGTAAGTGTATAATGCCCTTTCAAATATATCTTGTGCTCAATCGTTTCATAAGCATCTATATGCTTGTATTGCTTCTTAAGTTCAGCACATATATTTGCGAGCATGAGACATGAAACATCAGTCGCAACATCAATTTGCTTCCAATAAGCACTATGATTTGCTCATGTTACATTCTCAACTTTAAGAGCAGGGGAAGAGATTTGACTAATATCGTGGTGCCTGAGGACAATCCTCAAGCTCCTATGTCAGTCAAGGAAATATATTCTCGTCAACTTGTCCTTCTCAAGAACTGATCGCATAGAGAAGTTGTTTGTGTTTATCATTTGATATCTACAATATTAAAGTGCATAAAATAAACTAGGTTGCAAATTTAATATTAATTATGTTTAAGTGATTATGGTATATCATCATATACCTCCCACTATTTTTATCAAACTAATAGCCCTTACTATTAATTTGGAAAGTATATCCCATAATTCTTTCTAGTGAGCCAAGATCCATATTTCGTCATGTCCTAAGTCAACCACTGGAAGTCCTTAAAAAATGATTATTTAGGTAGACAACAGTTGTCAATTATATCATATATAATTCTTGGATAGTTTGGTGAACAACGATTGATCTTATCTATCTAATAGACTTTTAACCAAACTCTATGCTTCTAAGTTCATAATAGTTGAATATAACCGTTTATTTTCACTTATTATGACGACTCAGTTAAGTTAGACCCAATGATACAACGGCCGAATATAACCGTTTATATTCGTCGCATCTCACCACGATAGATAGGAGTCCCCTGCCACTGACAGTCCTTCCCCTTATCGATCTAGGATTCGATGAGTGTTCATTCATTGGAAAGCATCCGAGTAAAACTTAATATTTTGTTAAGGGGTTTTAGAAAATTTATAACGATCATGATCACATCATAAAGAGATCCTCAATTTTTCCTTGAACCAAATATTTCAAATCGACATCTTAAATTGTTCATTTCCTAGGTAGATGGAGGATACCAATGGTCACACTTAAAACCCATCAGCCTTACGAATACGCATATCCGCTTTTGTCAGAAAATCCCAATTATAGATATCAAAAATCCATATTTAATTCCGTGTTTTAAAAATCCATATTTCATAAACACAAGAATCTCATGATCGTTTGTTAATTTTAAAATCTTGAATCGTTACAGATTTTATCTTGTTTAAGCAAACATGGCATGGGTGTCGTATCTAATACATACATGATTAATCAATATTAAGCATGCATCTCAATTATATCTACGCATACATACCAATACATGCAATCATATACATATATGTAATGTGCGTAAATTAAACGTGTTTGGTTATGGCCCCATCCTATATGATATTTCCAAGCTAATGGAAATATCAAGGTCAGTCTATGGTGGTTTTAAAAATACTATCTATTACATGTCTTCTTTCTTCATTGCTCCATCATCCCCTTTTGGATTGCCTCCTTGCTTGCAAGTCTTCATTGATAATTACATTGAATAATAAAAATAAAACTATTCTAATGAAATTACAAGAAGAACTCGAGTTACATTCGAGATAATTAAATTACAATGAATAAACGACATGCAAGTCGTATTTAGAAACCAAAACCATAAATCAAAACCACTATCCTATTGGTCTTTAGGCCATAACCATCCACCATGCTATCATATAACACATATAATATATCTCATATTATATAATCATATCATATAATCATATATAACAAATTTCGAAATTTCAGAAAATTAAAAACAGATTTCTGAAGACAATAAATCGCTATTTCGAGGCCCTTAACGACGTCAAACGCCTTACAGACCTGTCGGTGATAGTTGGACTATCAGTTTTGTTCATTGGCCCGATTCCAGTCAGAAAACACATATCGTTTACGAAAATCGGATACAGCAGTCAGATTTCTCCAAATCTGACGGTGTTTCAGAAATCGTATCATATACAATTCTTATAACAAAAACAAGCATATATCATATATACATATACAGAGATACATACAATCATCATATGATTATACATTACATGAATATCATATATTCATAATATATACATACATATACTCAAAATTTTAAAAAATCAAATAATTTTCAGAAAATCATAAATCACCATTTTGGAGGCTGTAACGAAATCTAATGGCTTACAGACGCAGAGCTGACTATGTCAGTATTGCTCAGTGACCCGATTCCAGTCAGAAAACACATATCGTTTGCAAAAATCGGATAACGGACACAGATTTCAGAAAATCAACGGCAGCCGTTTCAGAATTCGTATCGAATACGATTCCCATAATAAGAACAAACATGTATCATATACATACATCAACACACATAATCATCACATGATTATACATCATATGAATATCATATATTCATAATATATATAAACATATACATATTATATCAATATAAAATCATGATAGATCGCATATATGCTTATATATCAAAAACTGTTAAGCACATAACCGAATTAAAACGTTTCGCAAGTAGCTCTGATGCCATTGAAGGGTTTCGTGACACAAACGCAGCGGAATAAACGCGAAAAATAAATCAAAATAGCGAAACCCTCCGCAGGATCCATGCGAAAACAAAAGATTTAATTCGGAGATAAAGAATAAATACCTTTAGAAGCTTTAACAGTTCATTAATGGAAGATTAATGGAGGTCCAAAGCTTGTTTAATCACCACGTATCCCGCTCTCGCGATCTACGCTCTACGGTATCCACACGAACACTTTTCATGAAGGATTGATGTGTACTAGCACCCGAAAACATCTTCTCTCTCTATCTTCCTCCTCTCTCAGAGCGGCTAGGGTTTTTGTAAAATCTCTTTTTTATTAAATCAGCCCATAAAGAGATTATATAGAGAGAAGAATAAGTTTTTTAATTATAATCCAATTATAATTAATACTAATCCAAAATTCTAAATTATTTAATTAAGTCTCACTTAATTAATTAATTATTAATTTTGGAATTAGTTTAAGTAATTCATTTATTCTATTTATATAATTAATTAAGTCATACTTAATTAATATCATAAATAAAATAAATTACTTATTTAATTTAAATTCATAATTTAAATTATTTCTCCTTCAAGTGTTCTTTGTGTGTGACCCTGTAGGTTATTATTACGTTGGCAACAATTTTAATATCTAATTAAAATTGTAAACAATGAGCGGCATCTAGTAATACATCATTGCTACCCAAGTAATAATAATAAATCGGTGATTCGATTAAGCCTTTCGTGAATAATGTTCCATGTAATATAATCCCTTTAATCTTGATATTATAGATTAAACTCAAGGCATGTCTCGTGTCATCCTCTTCATAATTTAATCTTTATTTTCTTGATCGATGAGTAGACTATTAAAATCAAATCAACATTTGAGCACGGCCGTGCATTTCATAGTCTCACTCAAACAAGAGGCCAATAATATCACTCCTAAAATTAGGAGGATTAAATCCCATCTAGATCATTCATATTTCTCATACGATTCATAATATACCCAATGTCCACTTTTATCATCACCCGGTCAAAGGTAACTTTTAATGTAATCAAAGTATATTAATTCTCGTATAGAAATATAATGATTTCAGGTCTAAGGATCATTACACCATTATCACAGTGAGAATTACTTATGACACTTACTTAACATGTAGAATCTCACGGCGGGTCATTCCAGTGCCATGCATTGATACATGCACTTATGTTCTTGACTTTAGTATCCCCATACCTATGACCAATGAGATGTGGTCATCTGTCAAGAAACATACTAGTCTTTGTGCATTATTATTGTCCTTAAATAATAATACTCGACTAGGGAATTTTAGGAATAAGATACTATTCATATAATCTCATTTTTAAGTCACATACTTAAAGATATAGAATACGTATCAAAATTCCAAGGACATTTACTATGCTTTCAATTTATTACGCAGTAAACAAAACATAATAAATAAATAATAATCAATAAAACATAATCCTTAATAATAAATATTTTCCTTAAAATATAAAAAGTATTGTCTCTAGAGCACAATTACTAACAGGTTTTCATCATATATTCACTGTGATAAAAATCAAAACACCTTAGAAGGCCATTAATTCATAGTGAATTTCAGTTAACTAATTTTTTATCATTAAATCAACTTACAAATTAACATATTCAACATAAGAGATTTAACATACCCAAATCATTTACTAGCCTGTTGAATGTCTCTTCATCTAGAGATTTAGTGAAGATATCTATAAGTTGCTTCTCTGTAGGTACATACAACAGTTTGATTGTACCTTGTCAACATGATCCCTTATAAAATGATGCTTGATGTCAATGTGCTTCATTTTGGAGTATTGAACTGGATTATCAGATATAGCTATGGCACTTGTATTATCACAAAAGATAGGAATATCATGAAGTGCCAAGCCATAGTCCAATAGTTGATTCTTCATTTAAACTAACTGAGCAAAACAACTACCAACTACAATATATTTCAGCTTCAGCTGTGGAATTTGAGACAGAATGCTGCTTCTTGTTAAACCATGACACCAACCTATCACCTCGAAATTGACAGCTTCCTGTAATGCTCTTTTTGTCAATTCTGCATCCAGCATAATCTAAGTCAGAGTATCCAATCAACTCAAAACCAGAATCCTTATGATACTACATGCCTAGATTTTGAGTTCATTTGAGATACCTAATGATTCTTTTCACTGCCATCAAGTGAGATTCCTTTGGATCAGACTGAAACCTTACAGACAGACCTATAGCAAACATGATATCAGGCTTGCTTACAATCAAATAGAGTAGAGAACCAATCATCCCTTTATACATTTTATTGTCCACTTTCTTTCTTTTGGGATACTTGTCAAGTTGAGTTGCTATAGATATTGCAGTTTTAGTAGATGATGAATCTTTCATGTCAAATCTCTTCAAGAGATCTTTGACATATTTGGTTTAACAAATAAATATTCCATCCTTCTATTGATAGACTTGAAGTCCAAGAAAGAAAACTAATTCACCCATCATTCTCATCTCATATTTTTTCTGCATCAAGTCATAGAATTTCTTGCACAATGCTTCATCTGTCGTGCCAAATATGATATCATCAACATACACTTGAACTAGAATGATATCATTTCCATTCTTTTTGTAGAATAGAGTCTTATCCACAATCCCTCTTCTAAAATTATTCTTAAGGGGAAACTTGGAAAGAGTATCATACCAAGCCCTAGGTGCTTGCTTTAAACCATACAGAGCCTTGAGTAGTCTATAAACAAAATCTTGAAGTTTTGGATCTTCAAAGCCTGGGGCCTGTTCAACATATACTTCCTCTTTCAATTCTCCATTGAGAAAAACACTTTTTACATCCATTTGAAAAACTTTGAAGTTGTGAGCAGTAAAAGCCAAGAATATCCTAATAGCTTCAAGCTGGCAACAGGTGCAAATGTTTCATCATAATCGATTCCTTCATATTGACAGTAACCTTTAGCCACCAGCCTTGCTTTGTTTCTTGTGACAACACCACGCTCATCCATTTTGTTTCTGTAAACCCACTTGGTGCCTATCACTAATTTATTCTTTGGTCTAGGCACCAACTCCCATACACAGCTTTTTTCAAATTGATTTAGCTCATCTTGCATGGCAATTACCCAATCTGGATCAAGCAGAGCTTCATCCAAAGTTTTGGGTTTTAGTTGAGAGAGGAAGCAGGAGTACATGTATTATTTTACAACATTTCTTCTTGTTTTGACTCCTGTTCTTGGATCACCAATAATTAGATCATTAGTGTGATCTCTATTCCATTTTATTTCTCTCATGAAATCACTTGAGTTGGCTTCTACATTGAGAGTATTTGAATCATTTGCTCTTGAGCTGTGAATAATATCAATTTCTTCAAGTCCACTAGTCATAGGAATATTTCATGAAAATTCTGTGGACTGAGCAGTTCCTTCATTTTCTTGAGTCTGAGCTAGAACTGTAGTTGTTCCTGAAATTGTGTGCTCCATTCTTGGTGATTCTTCATCTATCTCTTCTAGATAGCCTTGATTTTCAAAGGCCAGTGTCTCTATATCTTGACCTCCTTTAATTCCAGGGAATTTGGATTCATTGAAAGTACCATTTACACTTTCCTGATTTTTAACAATCCTCACACAATCTTTCTTGACAAAATTCAAGTTGAGGCAGGTCTTTTACCAATTCTCTCTTGATTAAATAGTACATTGCCTTGAAGTTCAGATGAGAAAGCTTTTTTATGCCACAACCAACTTTCATTAAATGAATTTTTGTTGTAAAAGCTATAGACTTTATCCTTCCTAACTAAATCTAGATCAACAATGAATAGACTTCCTTTCCTGACACCTTTGAGAGCTTCCACTTCAGTTTTCTTGTTGACTATTGAACATCTGTCTTGATCAAAGTTCACTTTGAATCCTCTTTCACAGAATTGAGTTACACTCAATAAATTATGATTCAAACGATTTACTAGAGTAATCTTTTCAATAATTATATTTCTAACTTCTAAAATGTCATAACCCATTGTGAAACCAATGTCGTTGTCACCAAAGCTTACATATGGGCCAGCCATTTCTTTGAACTGTGATAGCATGGCTTTATCACCTATCATGTATCCTGAGCATCCACTGTTAATGATCTACATGATTCTTTTATTTTTCCTATTGTCCTGACTAGATGAAGATGGTGACTCATCTTTTGAGTTTGCCATAAGAGCTAAGTTGCCATACTCTTCTTCTTCATCATCATATTCATCCCAACATTTTACTTCAGCTACAAATGTCTGTTAGGCCCTGGAAGTATCGTAGAAGGGGGGTTGAATACGATACTCACTAAATTAAAAAATTCTTTCGAATCTTTTACGGATAAATCATTTAGAGTTCAGTTAGTGGGCTCGTGTTCTTGAGGTTAATAGTGTTTACGGAGCTGCTTACTAATTTTCTGTGTTTAGGATTAATCATTTTGGTTCTAGAAAATCAGTAGGAAAATAAATAACACAAGATTCGGGGAATATATCATTTGATAAATATAAACCCTGAGGTTGCTACACCCGGCCAACAAATCCGGTCCGAAGAACAAGTTCTTCGCTGCTTAACAAAACATATAACTCTCAATTTCCTATACAAGTATTTCTAGATCAGTACAAAGGAAACTAAGACCGTAGAGAGTGATATATAGTGGGCCTGAACATTTTCCGTTAAGGAACCGACCACTGATACATCTCTGGTGAGGAGGTATAGATTTTTCTGGTGTTCTCTCCTCTCCGGCTTCGTCTTCTCTCTCTCTGTATATTTTTGTAGTGTTATTGAAGACTCTTCCAAACGAATGGCTCTGCTTCAATTTATGTGTAGAATTTTTCAGTACAGCTACGTGGCTTCATGTGGTCCAAGTAACTGAGCTGCTTCTTCACTTCTGTTTTTCCTTAAGTATCGGGAACAATTTACTGATTAATTGTTTAAGTATCGATGAGTCTGTAGAATAACCATCGGAAACTTAAAACAATTCCTGAAATAAAATCAATTACTTCAAACTTAGTAACCATCGGGAAGTGGGTTGTTGGCTTTTGTTTCTTTTCCGATAGTTAGTAACTATCGACTAATATGACAAAATAAGCCCTTGAATTATTCACCATTTCTTTTCTTTCACCCGATGGTTGTTAACCATCTGTGAATAAGACAAAATAGCTTTATAACCATTGGTGAATAAGACGAAATAGCTTGACCAAGTTGACTTCTGGATACAGCTTCTGTAGTCTTCTTTACTTAGCCAAATTCGAACCTCATAAGCCCTTAATATATTTTCTTCCACTGCAACCAAGTCTAATAAATATTTCCTTGATTATTCGAACTTGATTTATTCTGAGCTTCATCATATACCACTTCACTTGTTACCATTTTCAGTAAATAGTCAATTCTTCTCATTCATAGATGCAATTCTCAATCTCTTTTGTGCTGACGTTTGGTGCAACTGGTCTGGTTCACAAACGACTAACACGATCTTGATCTTCACATCTTCTTTACAATACAATTGACTTTGTTCCTTGTTGATTAGAAGTGCTTCGATTGTAAGTACATTGGAATCCTCTAGCACTTATGCTAAACCACAAAATTATCTGAAACCCTGAACATCTTCGAACTTTATCCTTCACTAAAGTCTGAACATATGAATGAACTTCCTCCAGCAATCTATAATAGACTCCAAGATTTCATCTAATATTTTGATTCTTTGTATTTGCCGTATATTCTATCTTATCGATTCTTGTACTTGAGCTCTGCAATTCATTGCTTGACTAATTTGCAGATTTAGATCACTAGAATCTTTCTGGTACTTTGACAACTGCTTCACTGCTTCCACATCCTTGAATACTTCAACCTTTATTCTTCACTGAGGCATGAACATATAAATGAACTTCTTCCAGTGAGCTAATGCTTCAAGTCTGTAGATTTCTTCTTTATCCTTTGTCTTTACCAAGTCTTCATGTCTTCCTGATTCCGGTGATAACTTCATATTATTTACACATCCTGTTCTTGTGTTGAGTTATAACCCTAAGTTACATATAGGTCTATACATACAGCCTTTCAATCTCCCCCTATTTGTTTGGTAGAGATTAACAAGCAAATCCCTAGAGGATAACTCAACTAACTACAAGAAAATATTAATGCTCTAGACTTGTAAATAATACTACTTGGGTTCTGGATCATATAATACATTTCCAGATTTCTATAAAGTAAAGAGAAATAGAAAATGAGTGTTCCTTTAGCACTGAACGCATCTTCAATAGATATCATCTTCATTCCTCTGTGTTTGAGCTTTTCTCTGCTTCAAAATCCTTCATAACTTGACCTACAAAGCACTTATCATAAACTGAGCTCCATAAGAATCAAAATTCCTGGGAACATCTTCAATAAAATATAGAACATTGCTCAAATAATGTTCTCCCCCTGAGAATGTGATTCTCCTTCTTATTCTTCTTCTCCCTTTAGAAAATCAATGGAATAGTCCTCTGTTCTTCCCACTTGGATTAGGAATCCTCTTATGACAACTCCTTTCAAGTATAGAATACAGCTTCTTGATTCTCCCATATATCTGTTGTTTCCCCTCAGGATCAGAAGATAAGATTTTCTTTTTCTCGTCTCAAATCTCCCCCTATGGATATTAACTTCTCCCAAGGATGCGAACCCCTTTTCCCTTTAAGGATCCAGGAACTTCCCTTAATGATCCAGGATACGAACCCCTTTAGGATATTAACTTTTCCAAAGTACGAAGATAAGACTTGATTAACACTTGATTAACTTCTCCTTTTTCTTCCTATAACTTCTCCCCCTTAGTTGAGGAATCCTCCAATGGCCCACTTTTGAATGGTTTGTCTTCCAAAGAAGGTTCTCGTCTGTCATTGATCGGGAAAAATATAGTAGCTTTTCTTTCAGAAGTAGCAAGTAGCAAGGGTAAGTGTTTGGCTTATGGTTTCCTCACTTCTACTACGTTCTGTTAGTGTTTACACTCAAGTGTCGAGCACTTAGGAGTGTTTCACTCTTACTCTCCCTATCTCTCACTCAAGTGTATCTCTCTCTCACTTTCACTTAAGTGTTTCTCTCCCTTACTTTCACTCTGCATTCCAAATATAGCCTTCTGTACCTGCAAGTGAAATCCGTCAATTCATTATTCTCATCACCTGATTCATCAGAATGAACTGAATCACTATCAAGTGGAGAATTGCCTCGTTGAGGTGTTCTTGATCTATCATGCATAAGCACTGTCTCAGCACCAGACTCAATAGTTATTGCTAAATCACTGTCTAGTGGAGCCTCACCTCTTTGAGATGGGTTATCCCAAGATTTTAAAATCTGTTAGGGAATCCTGCCTTGTTCTATCAAGGAGTTGCCTCACACCTTCTCCATAAATGGGAGGTGGACATCCTTTTCAGGATCTGGAAATGTTCCTTCCAGGAGGGGCGACGTAGTAGACAATGTAATGAATGGCAATTTAGAGCCTACGTTTCCCTCGTAACCCTGTGACGGGAATTTTGTATAAAATACCCTACTTGACTCATCCGAAGAATTGTCAAGCAGTTGCCTCTCAAGCCCAAATAAATCTGAACAAGAGATCTCCCTTTCGGGATGCAGAAGATTAACTTCTGTTTGAGGTAGATACCTTGGACAATGTATTGTATGGCTAGAGTCTGTATCTCCTCTGACTGCCTATACCTCTCACCGTGCACGCCTTGTAATGTGTTCCTAGAATTTATCTGTTTAGGCTTACCATCAGCGTGAGCGCTAGTGGTGTGCTTGACTCATTGCAAGATGCTCTGGCTGACGAGCGAATTTCAATGGACTCACCCTGTTGAGAGAATGATTCCAGAGACAGTTTTTGTAACACCCCTATTTCGTTTTTATCGAAAATACCATAAAGCGCCAAAATATATCATGACAACTGAATTTATTCTGAAAACTCCACAATTCAAAATATTTTCAAAACCCAAATAAATCTTTGACTTAAACAACTTCTAGTAAAGTCACAGTGGCACAAGTTACAATGAAACTCCATTGCACTACTTTGAAAATGAAATACTAAAAGTAAGCTGAGTCCATAGCGTCATCTAGGAAGAAGGACAAGGCATCTCTCATCACACATTCCCATGATCCCCCTGAAAACCTGCCGTGAAGAAAGAAACGGCGTGAGCCAAAAGCCCAATACGGATGAATACAAACGAATCGAATATATTTATATGCCCTGAATAATCACAACTCAACAACAATATTAAAGAATGAAATGCAAATGTAAGATGGAGATATGAGAGCTCAAATAAAGATGTATCAAAATAAGTGAATACTTAACCGAATCAAATCAACTGAATAATCAAGTGACTAATTGAGCAAATATACCGAATCATCAAATTTATTCACACATCAGAAGGTTATTATAACCTCATGTCATATTGACAACAAAGCCACGTAGGCACATACAATGGACCTGCAGAATCCAATTGTATAACAAAAGTAGAATGAGTGTATGGCACAAACAACTTCATCTACTAACTGAATATCACTGAACACATATTCTAGGGTTGACCCATACGCCTCCTACAAATATTAACTGAAGCTCACCCACGAGCTAAACTGAAGCTCACCCACGAGCTACATATAATTATGAACAAAAGGAGACGTCGTGACTAATCACACCGCCACGATGGTGTCATGTCATTAGTGCCTCAATGACATGCCTGTGGTACCCCCACAGGTGGTTACTCGGTATAAAATTTCTGAAGTGTTGTACATGACAAACACTAAAACAACTCACAATCACAATTGCAACATACAGGGAAAGAACTTAGAACTCGAGTACCCCTGATATTATATCAAAACTTGAACCTGATATCAACTGAATATCGTAGATAATTTAATAAGCTTTCTAAATTGATGAACCTCTCGAAAAACAGAGTTACAACGAATAAGTTAGGGCCAAAACACTTTCGAATTTCAAAACTAGAACTCTGCTGTCCTGAAAATTTAAATGGCAATTTACACCACTATAAAGGATGACTTTAAATATGATTCCACCTGATTCATAAAGAGAGTTTTAAGAGCTTTCAAAATTGTATAATTTGATGAAAAACGAATGTAAAATGAATAAGTTATGAGCAAAACAATGTGTAACCACCAAACAGGACAGATTTATAAAACATCTTCTAAACCTAAGATACCAGCTGATTAGCATGAACATTGTAACCAACAAAATACAGAGGACTACAAGAGCTTTCTAATTTGGCCAAATTCATGAAAAACGGACTTATAACGAAGAAGTTATGAACAAAACAAAACATGACAATGAATCTGCTCAGCATTATTTAAAACAGTTTTTACCCCATGAAGACAACCAAACCAGGGTCTGACCATAACTACAAAAACATAGATATTTTCATGATGAATCTGTATTGACTAAACTCGATTGATTTGGACTTATAACGAACAAATTATGGGCAAAACAAGTTGTAACAGCGAATCTGTCCAGATTTCACAAAAGTGGTGTTTACCCTATGTTGGCAACCCAAACATGGTCTGAATTCATTCTACCATTATAAAGAATTCTAGTAGCTTCGTATAATGACTGATTTCGTTCAAATCGGACTTGTGATGAATGAATTATGATCAATACAAAACATATCCTCAAATCTGAAATTTATACAACCAACCATATATACCCCATGTATTGCAAGAGAACCCAACTCTTAAATTACCACGAAAGAATGATTTAAGAGTTGATGAAGAAGAAGGCGAAATCCGTACCTTATCACAATTAAGACTTACGCAAGGGTAATAGGCACAATCTGATCTCCTCTCTATCGAACTACACGTAACCGTCGCGCACGTTTCCCTTTTCTTCCCCAAACTTCAATGGTGGAACTGATGTCTCTGGTATGGAGAAGAAGAAACTATATCGATCAATAGGGTTTTTCTATTAATATTGGGCTACCATTACTACTGGGCCATCTAATATAATTGCTGGGTCGATTTAAATATAAATATAAATATATAATATGAGCCCACAATTAATTAAATGGGTAATATATATATATTTATTTATTTTCGGGGTTTTACATCATTACCCCCTTAGAATAGATTTCGTCCCCGAAATCTTCTATATTACCTGTCTTTAAATAAGTGTGGATATTTCTCGCGGATAGTCTCCTCTAACTCCCATGTTGCTTCACGTTCAGGATGATCCTTCCATAACACTTTAACAAATGGAACAGTCCTTCTTCTCATAACTCGCTCTTGGTAATCTAGTATAGCTTCAGCTTCCACTTCATAAGATAAATTTTCCTTAATCTTGTGGAGTGGATACTGAACCACGTGCAACGGGTCATAATTGTAACCTCTCAACACCGAAACATGAAACACGTTGTGCACATTTGACAAAGCTGGTGGCAAGGCAATCTTATAAGCAACCTCACCAATTCTCTCTAAGATTTGGAATGGGCCTATATACCTCGGACTCAGTTTTCCCTTAAAGCCAAAACGTTTAACCCCTTTCCACGGAGATACCTTTAAAAATACATGTTCACCTGGTTCAAACTCCTTGCTTTTCCTCCCCTTATCAGCATAACTCTTTTGTCGTGAACGGGCCTCTTTTAACTTTTCCTTGGCAACATCTACCTTTTCATTTGTAATCCTCACTAACTCGGGCCCTTCAATGATTCTCTCTCCTACCTCGTCCCAACATGTCGGTGCCCTACACTTTCGACCATACAATGCTTCAAATGGTGCCATACCAATGCTTGCATGCCAGCTATTGTTGTAAGCAAATTCTACCAAACATAAGTAGTCGTCCCAATTTCCGGACCATTCTATGGTGCAAGATCTCAACATGT
This sequence comes from Oenanthe sinensis, assembly GCA_028671895.1. Lineage (NCBI taxonomy): Eukaryota > Viridiplantae > Streptophyta > Magnoliopsida > Apiales > Apiaceae > Oenanthe > Oenanthe sinensis. Next base: position 24,890,720 of record CM053799.1, on the reverse strand, counting down.
CTTCTAGAGTCTGAATAGTCCTCTCAGACTACCCGTCTGTTTGAGGATGAAAAGCTGTACTGAAATTAAGACTTGTGCCCCAAGCCTTTTGAAATCCCTTCCAAAAACGCGAAGTGAATCGAGGGTCCCTGTCAGAGATAATCGATACTGGCGTACCATGCAGCCTAATTATCTCTTTCTGAAAGGTCTCAGCTAACTTATCAACTGAATAGCTCTCGCTGATGGGTAAGAAATGAGATGATTTTGTCAAGCGATCCACTACAACCCAAATAGTGTCATTCTTCCTAAAAGTTTTTGGCAGCCCGGTTACAAAGTCCATGGTGATGTTCTCCCACTTCCAAACAGGAATCTCTAACTGTTGTAGAAGTCCACTAGGTCGTTGATGCTCTATCTTAACTTGCTGGCAAGTCAAACATTTTCCCACAAATTCTGCCACGTCTCTTTTCATTCCATTCCACCAGAAGTGTTCTTTCAAATCTTTGTACATCTTCGTAGAGCCTGGATGAATAGAAAAAGGAGAACTTTGTGCCTCAGTCAATACTGCCTCTCGAAGAGTTGCATCAATCGGTACACATAATCGGTTTCTCAACCAAATCACGCCATGCTCATCTTTTCGAAACTCTGATTGTTTGCCCTCATCCATATTTTGTGATAAAGCTACCAATTCACTGTCGTCTTTTTGAGCCATCTTGATTCGTGAAACGAGGCTTGGTTCTACAGACAAACTTGCGATAAGCCCATCTGATCCTCTAGCATACAACTCCACCCCCATATGCTCAAACTCGGTTATCAAGTTCGGTTGGGTGATAAGTGATGCTATGCTCCCAGAATTTTTCCTACTAAGAGCATCTGCTACCACATTCGCCTTCCCCGGATGATACTGAATTTTGGCATCATAGTCTTTTAAAAGCTCTAGCCACCGCCTTTGTCTCATGTTTAACTCTTTTTGTGTAAAGATATATTTAAGGCTCTTATGGTCTGTAAAGATGTCACAAGTCTCACCATATAGATAATGCCTCCAGATTTTTAACGCAAAAACTACCGCTGCCAACTCCAAGTCATGCGTGGGATAGTTCACCTCATACGGTTTAAGTTGTCGAGATGCATATGCAATCACCCTTCCATGCTGCATTAAAACACACCCCAAACCTTTCTTTGAAGCATCACTATAAATCTGATATCCTCCAGTTCCTGATGGCAAGGTAAGTACTGGAGCTGTCACTAATCTTTTCTTCAATTCCTCAAAACTCTTTTGTCGTTCCTCATTCCATTCAAATTTCACCCCCTTCCGCATCAGTTGGGTCAAAGGTAGTGCCAACAATGAAAATCCTTCAACGAAGCATCTATAATAACCTGCCAAACCAAGGAAACTCCTCACTTCTGTAACTGTGTTAGGCTGTGGCCATTTTGTTATAGCCTCAATCTTTGCAGGATCCATCTCTATCCCTTTCTCAGATACAACATGCCCAAGAAATGCAACTTGTTTTAACCAAAATTCACATTTTGAGAATTTGGCATACAATTGCTTCCTCCTTAAGGTCTCTAACACAATTCGGAGATGATCCTCGTGTTCTTCTTCGGTTTTGGAATAAACAAGAATATCGTCAATGAATACTATAAAAAACTTGTCTAGATACTCACTAAAAACCCTGTTCATTAAATCCATGAAAACCGCGGGTGCATTTGTCAACCCGAAAGGCATCACAAGAAATTCATAGTGGTCGTACCGAGTGCGAAATGCAGTCTTAGCAATATCCTCGTCCCTCACCCGTAATTGGTGATAACCAGATCTCAAATCAATTTTTGAAAAGTACTTTGCCCCTTGAAGTTGATCAAATAAATCATCAATTCTTGGCAGAGGGTACCTATTTCGAATGGTGACTCGGTTTAATTCCCGGTAATCAATACATAGTCTCATTGAACCATCCTTCTTTTTCACGAATAATACTGGAGCTCCCCATGGCGAAACACTTGGTCGTATTACCCCACGTTCTAATAGTTCCTGTAACTGCTCCTTCAACTCCTGCAATTCTAATGGTGCCATTCTATACGGTGCCTTAGAGATAGGTTCTGAACCAGGAATTAGTTCAATTGTGAACTCAACCTCTCTTTGAGGTGGCAACCCCGACAGCTCTTCTGGAAACACATCTGGAAAGTCCTTTACAACTTTATGGTCTTCGAGAGAAGCTCCCTCCTTAGAAATATCTTTTACAAAAGCCAAATATCCTCCTGACCCTCTTGACATCAACTTCTTAGCCTTAAGCGCTGAAATTAGATTCAGAGTCTTATTTGGATGAGAACCTTGATATACAAATTCGGGCGAATTGACATCTCCAAATGTAATTATTTTACTCTGGCACTCAATAGTTGCACGATGTTTTGTTAGCCAATCCATTCCGAGAATTATGTTAAAGTCATGCATGTCCATAGGTATAAGGTCCACCTCACGAGTCCTATCTTCAAACTTTACTAAATAATAAGGGAAAAATTCTGAAATAACACTAGTGGTGCCCATTGGTGTAGTAACCGAAAGTAATGAATCAAGAGGTTGAGGACACACACCAAGATGTTTGACAAAGGAGTTAGAGACCACAGAATGAGTAGACCCAGTATCAAATAAAACAGACGCTACACGATTACCCACAATGATATTTCCTGAAATTGTACCTGGTGCTGCTGCGGCTTGGTTAGCTGTCAAAGCAAAGACTCTGCCTGTGTTGCGCCGCCCACCATTATTTCCACCATTACCACTACCCCCAGCTTCATTGTTGTCCACTCTACTGTTAGTACTGCGGGCACTCGTGCAATTTCTTGCCAAATGACCAGTCTGACCACATAAGAAGCAAGCCCCAGTAGCTTTATAACATGGTTTCCCAGGATGAAAATTACCACAAGTAGCACATGGTGGTACATGAATAGAATTGGGGTTACCCCTGCCAGTTGGACCTGAATAGCGTCCCTGAGAAAACCCAGATTGTCGATGAGATGATGCTGAAAACTGATGTTGACTCTTATTGTGGCTCTGGCCACGCCACTGACCCTGCTAACCACCACGATTTCCACCCCACTGACTACCTCGATGAAAACCACGATGTCCCGATAACTGGTTCAGATGACCCGATGCTTGAACCTGTTGCCCATCTCGAGACCGTTTCTTGTTTCCACTAGACCTTGCTGCTTGAAAATCCAATCTTTCCATCTCAATATTCTTTGCAGCATTTGCTGCCTCAGCCACATCATCAAACTTCTCATTAATCAGTTTTGAACGGTAACGGTAGTGCACCGACCATATGAACTTCTTAACTTGATCAGCTGTGGAACCTGCTGTAACACCCGCAAAGCCAACCAACCTCAGAAATCTTGCCAGATAATCCGTAACCGACTCATCCTCCTTCTGTTGAATAGTAGCATACTCTCTAACAAATGCTTCCTTCTCAGCATCTGAAAAATACTGCTGATAAAAAATATCAGTAAAATTAGCCCAAAGTAAAGTTCCAACAAACTCTTCACCACCCTTGGCCAATTTCAGTGCCTTCCACCATCGTTGTGCATCAGCTTCCAACTTATAAACTGCTAGCCTCACTTTCACATTATCTGGACAACCAAGAACATCAAAAATTTTCTCTATGTGAGAAATCCAGCTTTCGGCATCAACGGGAGAAGATGCTGAACTGAAAGATTGTGGCTTCTGCTTATGAAATCTCTCTAACCAAACATGAATTTCTGTCTCTGGTGGTGCCTCTCCACCCCCTGACTGCTGACCCTCATTGTCTTCCCCCCCATTCTCATTATTATTCTGGTTATTGTTTGTTTGCTGTTGAACTGCTTGCACAGCTTATGCCACCACTTGTGGTAAAACTTGTGCCATCACCTGATTCACTGCAGCTAAGATAGTAGCATCTATAGTGTTTTGGTTCTGATTAGGGTTAGCATTATTCTCTTGATGTGTATGCCCTTGCCTCCCTCCAGAGGCACCTCTATTGCCCCTACCTCTACGACTTCGAGGAGGCATATCTGAGATACAAAAGATGTCATGAAAAGATAAGAACCACAATTAATAGAATGAAATCAGAAGAATGATAGGAAAGACATTCCTAACCCAGGTATCTACCCACAACTCACAGGTCAATCCTAAGTAAGATTTCTACAGGAAAGAACCTAAGCTCTGATGCCATATCTGTAACACCCCTATTTCATTTTTATCAAAAATACTATAAAGCGCCAAAATATATCATGACAACTGAATTTATTCTGAAAACTCCACAATTCAAAATATTTTCAAAATCCAAATAAATCTTTGACTTAAACAACTTCTAATAAAGTCACAGTGGCACAAGTTACAATGAAACTCCATTGCACTACTTTGAAAATGAAATACTAAAAGTAAGCTGAGTCCATAGCGTCATCTAGGAAGAAGGACAAGGCATCTCTCATCACACATTCCCATGATCCCCCTGAAAACCTGCCGTGAAGAAAGAAACGGCGTGAGCCAAAAGCCCAGTACGGATGAATACAAACGAATCGAATATATTTATATGCCCTGAATAATCACAACTCAACAACAATATTAAAGAATGAAATGCAAATGTAAGATGGAGATATGAGAGCTCAAATAAAGATGTATCAAAATAAGTGAATACTTAACCGAATCAAATCAACTGAATAATCAAGTGACTAATTGAGCAAATATACCGAATCATCAAATTTATTCACACATCAGAAGGTTATTATAACCTCATGTCATATTGACAACAAAGCCACGTAGGCACATACAATGGACCTGCAGAATCCAATTGTATAACAAAAGTAGAATGAGTGTATGGCACAAACAACTTCATCTACTAACTGAATATCACTAAACACATATTATAGGGTCGACCCATACGCCTCCTACAAATATTAACTGAAGCTCACCCACGAGCTAAACTGAAGCTAGCTGAAGCTCACCCACGAGCTACATATAATTCTGAACAAAAGGAGACGTCGTGACTAATCACACCGCCACGATGGTATCATGTCATTAGTGCCTCAATGACATGCCTGTGGTACCCCCACAGGTGGTTACTCGGTATAAAATTTCTGAAGTGTTGTACATGACAAACACTAAAACAACTCACAATCACAATTGCAACATACAGGGAAAGAACTTAGAACTCGAGTACCCCTGATATTATATCAAAACTTGAACCTGATATCAACTGAATATCGTAGATAATTTAATAAGCTTTCTAAATTGATTAACCTCTCGAAAAACAGAGTTACAACGAATAAGTTAGGGCCAAAACACTTTCGAATTTCAAAACTAGAACTCTGCTGTCCTGAAAATTTAAATGGCAATTTACACCACTATAAAGGATGACTTTAAATATGATTCCACCTGATTCATAAAGAGAGTTTTAAGAGCTTTCAAAATTATATAATTTGATGAAAAACGAATGTAAAATGAATAAGTTATGAGCAAAACAATGTGTAACCACCAAACAGGACAGATTTATAAAACATCTTCTAAACCTAAGATACCAGCGGATTAGCATGAACATTGTAACCAGCAAAATACAGAGGACTACAAGAGCTTTCTAATTTGGCCAAATTCATGAAAAACGGACTTATAACGAAGAAGTTATGAACAAAACAAAACATGACAATGAATCTGCCCAGCATTATTTAAAACAGTTTTTACCCCATGAAGACAACCAAACCAGGGTCTGACCATAACTACAAAAACATAGATATTTTCATGATGAATCTGTATTGACTAAACTCGATTGATTTGGACTTATAACGAACAAATTATGGGCAAAACAAGTTGTAACAGCGAATCTGTCCAGATTTCACAAAAGTGGTGTTTACCCTATGTTGGCAACCCAAACATGGTCTGAATTCATTCTACCATTATAAAGAATTCTAGTAGCTTCGTATAATGACTGATTTCGTTCAAATCGGACTTGTGATGAATGAATTATGATCAATACAAAACATATCCTCAAATCTGAAATTTATACAACCAACCATATATACCCCATGTATTGCAAGAGAACCCAACTCTTAAATTACCACGAAAGAATGATTTAAGAGTTGATGAAGAAGAAGGCGAAATCCGTACCTTATCACAATTAAGACTTACGCAAGGGTAATAGGCACAATCTGATCTCCTCTCTATCGAACTACACGTAACCGTCGCGCACGTTTCCCTTTTCTTCCCCAAACTTCAATGGTGGAACTGATGTCTCTGGTATGGAGAAGAAGAAACTATATCGATCAATAGGGTTTTTCTATTAATATTGGGCTACCATTACTACTGGGCCATCTAATATAATTGCTGGGCCGATTTAAATATAAATATAAATATATAATATGAGCCCACAATTAATTAAATGGGTAATATATATATTTATTTATTTTCGGGCTTTTACAGTTTTATTGCCTTTTCAGCTCTGCATCCTTTTTAGAAGATACAGATGAGCTTACAAATACCTCAGTTATATACTTCTTTACTTCGCTGGAGGTAGAGTTGTGGGTGCACTTCTAACTTCATCCTTATTTGCTGCATCAAGTGCAGTTTCTCCCTTATCAACCTCTAATTTACATGTGTTCCTTGTATCTCCAAGGGTTAATATATGGAAGTGGATGAATGAGTGTTTGGTATTATGGCCTGGGTAAGAGATTGATGGGTTTTCAACCTCTTGGCCAGCTTCTGTAGCCACTGGGGGCTAAAAGGAAAGAATCAATCAAGATTAAAAGATAATCACCTTAACATTCCAAAACATATTTTTCATATCAAAGAGAAGGAAAAATACAAGAAGGAATGGTAATGGATTGCATTAAAGCACTTTTAGTAAAAGAGTTTTGTCGGTTCTAAAGATTTATCATTTAAGAACATGAAACCAATATAAATTTTCTTTAAGATACTTATCCCTTAATAAAACACAGGAATATGTATCAGAGAAAAATTCTATCCCTTATGAATTTCTTATAAGGCAAACTTCCCATAATAAAATGCGGGAATTTACACCAAATAAGAAACTCAACTCTTTTATCAAATTTTATCTCAATAAAATGACTCTTTTCCATTAAACCTAAGCACTGTATGTTTTGAAAATAGTTTTACAAAACATCCTTATCAGATAGAGGACTATGATTTTCCGACTCATAATGCAATTATGATTTACATCATTTTCATCCATCTGATAGTATCCCCGACTTTAAATAATAACATGACAATTGGGGTGAATGAATGCTTAACTATACAGCACTAGGCCTTTCAAAGCAACAACCACTGGTTTGGTACTATGAATCAATGTGAAACATACATTGAAACAAGTATTTGAAAACAAATCATTTTACAAGTGATTGGTACCTCGAAGTTAAAACAATTTTTCCAAATAAAATAGCAGTCACAAAGTTTCTGCCACTTTAAAAAAAATTAAGAGAGAAAACGGTTTTGAAAATATATCATTTAAAACCATCTTTGGAGAGAGGATAAAATATTTTGAGATTTAAAGAAAGATTACCTCAAGAAAAGTTTGATTCACACCCTAAGATTTAGAAATCAAAGTAGGGCTGTAAATCAAATGATTTTCAAAAGAGAAGTTTTGAAAAAGAATTTTGATGTTTTCTTCTCTGAAATTGATAGAAAAATGAATGTATCTTTGAATATGATGTTTTGAAAAAGAATCAGACAAGAAATTCTTTTTAATACATTCAAGTTTAAAATTCAGTCAAAGAAAGAAAACTAAATATACTAATACTAACGGCTTTTTCAAAAACCAATTTTTACTTAGAATAAAGACTAAGCAAATCCATTAGTATTAATATATCACAATTATTTTGTAATAAAATATTATTCAGTTATCACAAAGTAATAAAAGAGAATATTTATACTACGAATAATTATGCTTCAAATTTATTTTAATTTACTTAAATCATGGAACAGATATTTCACTGAATTGTTTTATATCATCATGATTTAAACAAATCAAAATAAATTAAATACTTATGCTGCACTAAGCAATTGCCAATCACATACATATATATATTAACTAAACATGGCAATCATTCAGTAGAACAATAAGCATTAAGACATATTTTTATTATTAGTGATTTCAGATAAGCAACTTGTGTTACCACTAATATTAAAAATATCACAATTAATTGCACGCTGATACCAATTATTTGATATTTATCAATAATTTCAAGATGCAAAAAATTGTGCTTCTTATATTTTATCAAATCAAAATTATGAAACTGATAATCATTGAATTGCTTCAATCCATTATTTTAATAGGATAAAATAATTTCGCTAAATACTAAAATATTCATAAGATTGAATATTAGCATCTAACTTTCTACACTATATCTAATAATTGTCACTCTAGCATATTACAATTATACTCATAACAATTATTATTGATATATGTAAGCTCGAGAAAATAGTTGAATAGAAATTCACAAGTCCTTTAAATATAGACATTTAACACTTGTGTTCCTAATTGCAACTTCTCGCAACAAAAACAAATTTAGAAATATTTTCTAAGTATATAAAATATTGAGAATTTTATACACATAACTTAGAAAATACTTCGTCTTCCAATATTAGTGAGTTTTGAAATATGCATTAATTACTTAGAATAGAAATTCTAAATACTGTCACTAATATTAAAAGTATCACAATTATTTGTAACAAAATATTTAAGAATATCATAGCAAAATATCAGAGCAATTAAGCAAGACATCTTGACTAATACTCATCAAATATTTAACATGCAAATAATTATGCTTCTAACTTATGCTAAATAATTTAACTACCACTTATGTATATTGCATTGTAAGCATGATAATTAAACTAGTAGCAATAAGCATGAGGTACTGGATTTAAAAATAAATTCACAAGTCCTTTAAATATGGAAAATTTAATACTTGTGAACTCATTTGAGAATTCCTTGCATATGGGATTTCCAACATATATGCAAATAAATAATATCCCAAGTTTACTAACCAACTTAGATAAAATGAATTCATCAAGTTGTTTAACAAATATCTGCAAGTTATTCTTCTAAGGACAATCTCGAAAGAAATGATACCTGGTGTCCATGAGCTTGTTCTATAAGTGGTGTGGAGAGATCAACAGAGTTGTTGGAGTTAAAGTGGTTTTATTGTCTAGTAGATCAGAGCATCACATTCACTAGCTGCTTTAAGTTTAGCCTTTGCTGCAACTATGTGTGTTGAATGCTTTATCTCATTTCAATAAGAATCCAACTTCTTCCACGAAACTGACAGCTTCTAGGAATGACTTCCATGTCTTTCTTACAACCTGCATCATTTATATCTATATAGCTAATTAGGTTAAACCTAGTATCTTTAGGGTCCCAGATTCCAAGAAATAGTGATCCCCTAAGATATCTAACAATTCATAACTTAGCTATAAGATAAGATTCTCTAGTATCCACTTGGAAACTTGCACATAGGCATATCGAGAATAAAATATATGGTCTTTATGCACTTGAATAAGTAATGAGCTGATTACCTCTATAGCTTGTCACTTCAGTTCATATACCTGATTTTCCCTGATCAAGCTTAGTGGATTGTTGGCAAGAAGTCTTGGCAGGTCTAGAATCTTCTAAACAGCGCATCTTCAAAAGAACTTTGACTTACTTTAATTGCCATCATTCTTTCGAATTACTTATAATCCAAAAAGAATTACAACTCTTCCAACATGTTCATCTTGTACCTACTCTGCATTAACTTAGCAATAAACTCTTGCCAAAGTTTTCGTTAGTAGACCCACATAAAATATAATCATGGTCTTCTTGCACATATATTACATTGTGTGTGCCTTGCATTCTAGAGAGATATATGTGTATAACAGCTCTAATATAAAATCATTTTTAAGTAATTAACTGTTAGAGTGTCATACCATGTGTAACGATTGAGATATTTATATATTTAATTAAAATGAGTTATATATTATTTTGTGCTCCAATGTGATAAGATGAGATATATGGTCATTTTTTTATGCTTAGTTGACCGACTGTTTGACCACAAGGTGTTTAAGAGATTTATTAAAGTGAATAATTGATTTTTATGCTAAATTGAAGTACTGTTTGATTTTTATAAAATTATTGGTGTGTCCAATAATTATGAAATTTTATATGTATCTTCTATGTGATTTTATAAAATTTCGAAAAATGGTGGTGTATTTAATTCTAGTCCCAGTGATTTTATATAAATCTTTCATTCCTGTTTTATTTTAGAGATATTACTCTTCTAAATTCCATATTTAATTATTAGAATGTCCAAAAATCATGAAATCTTTTCCAAAATGTTTCCTGCATATTCAGAGACTTTTTAAAAATAAAAGTTTATTTTATTTGAGTCCCAAAGTATTTTTAAAGATTTTCCTACTCTTATTTTCTATTTTTGTGCTGAAACTTCAACGATTTTTAATTAATTATCTGCTCATCAGAAAAATATTTTAAAAATATGGGAGATCTTCTAAAATCGTGTTCTGTATTTGAAAAATATAAAATTTATTTTTGTATCTATCTACCTATTAAATACGAATTTTTAATTGTTTTAATTCAGAAAACTAGCAGTTGTGAAATTACTATTTTACCCCTAGCTTTTATAACATCAGCCACCGCCCACTAACTCTATTATCAGTCCAGCAGCTTGTTCTTCATTTTATGGGGAATCCTCTTTTTCCTCTCTCTCGAAAAATTACCCTAACTCACCCGTATCGTAGTTTCGTGAAGAAATCGATTGGTTTACTTCTATTTTCAACTTTCAATTGTTTTTCTATGTTCTTGTTGTTGCATGCTAACGATTATATGCATATATATGTATATATGCGGGCTGTGATTGCATGCAAGAGTCTTACATGATTAGATCTTGATTTTTAATTTCATTTCAAGCTTTGTGTGTGTATTGGAGTTATGGAAACCATCACGGTGAAGAGAACCCAAAGTTGGGCCTCCACCGGAATGGTGCCGCCGGCTATGACCGGCAAGAGAGCCGGTGGTGTGGGTGTTGATTTGAAATAGGTTGCAGATGCTAGAGATGAGAATATTTAACTGATGTGCTAGTTAATTAAGCATGCATGCAGAATTTTAGTTTTGAAAGCTTGAATTTTTTTTATCTATGTGTGTGGTGTAATTGAGACATGGGTTGTCTTTATTTTAACTGTTCTTGCTATTTCGAGTTACTTTGTGTGATAATTGTTAGCTAATTGTGATGGCATGTTGATGAATTAGAACCCTATTAGGCTCTATTCTCATTGTTTGTTAGTTAATTAAGCTGCCCTGTTCTGTTCAGTATATCTGGGACTGTTATGTACCGTTTTTGACAGTGAGTGTATGATATAACTGTTCCTTATGATTTCTAGTTTACGTACGCGAAAACCTTGTGTCGTTTGGATTAACGAGTAAAAAGTTATGCATGTTTTACTAAAAATCATACAGAGCAGAAATTTTCTGTGTTCGATTTGTGAGTTAGCCAGTACGTTTTCTGCCTAAATAAAATGTTTTGGAAATGAAATTTTTATGCAAGATTGTGTTAACATTCAGGAAGGAGTCGGCAAAAGTTTGTATTAAAATGAATATTTTTCGATTTATTAAAAATGTTTCAGTAAAGTGTGCGCATTAGTGTGTTTAGTTTTTTTTAATTGTTTACCCTGTTTTGGAGATTGATTAGTAGTTTATTTTGGTATTACTACATGATATTCGAATATGTATATATATGTAAGCTAGTATTTGGTTAGCAATTGAGTTGAGATTAATTGTTAAAATTGTTTCAAGTTATTTGAATGCTATATGTGTTTGTTTGGGTCGGTTGTATTCCCTCGATATACAAGGGAGATGCTGCCGAAATTTTTCTAAAACCAACGATCTTTAAAATGCTAATGGCACATCATCCTTGTATAGGTAAACTATTGGTTGCCCTATTTTCGGGGTGTTGTTTTGAAATGGTTAACAACCTTATTTGATGTTGGTTAAAAGATGAAAATTGTTTGTTTTGGTCTTGTGTGATATTAATTTAATTGGTGTCTAATATTTTGATTTATAATTTCAAAGGAGTATTATGTTGCAAGTTTTAGTTAATGTGTTGAAGTCAAGAAATGTATAAAGTTGCTTGCCCTGTTTTGCAAATTTGTTTTGAAAGAGTTATGGAGTAATTAATTTTAATTGTAAGTTGAGTTAAAGTTAATATTAGATTATATTAGAATGGATAATAGTAGTATATATGAATTGGTTGATTGGCTTGATTTGAAAACAGGTGGATTGTCCGATTTGCGAATACTTCATGCTGAAATTTTTAAAATTCCCTTGTGATAAAATCTATTTTTACCTAATTAATTCTAATAGTTGTGAGCATACTTTAACTGCTAATTGTTATGTGTATTGAATGAATTATGTGATTAAGGTAAACAAATAGTGTTTATAATTATCGAATGGGTAGATAGTTACGGATTGTGATAGTTATTTGGAAACTGTTAAGTTCGCCTGATCCGACGACTGAAGTATTGTTTTATTGGCGTATAGGGTCGATTGAGACGAGCTTATCAAAGACGTTTAGAACTAAATGAATGATGTTGCGAGTATAGCATGAAGAATCTGATAAAGAAATGTTGTGTCGTAGTCATTCCAGTAGAGTATGTGAGAAGTTATGCGGAAAGAAATGATCGTACAATGGATAGTATCATTGGAAATCTGAACCAAGAGTCAGTGATAAGGCAAGTATAAACCTTCTCGACTTTGTAACCTTCTTATTGATATACCTGTGATACACTTTGCTATGCCATGTTGTTATACCCTCGAACCTATACTTATGTTAACATTTCAATTCCAGTATATTTTTGTGCATGGCTTCCTATTACCCATCTAATATGATATGTTTAACCCAAAAGCTTGAACTAAATTCAATCTATAATTATTCTAAACCCCGTCACCCCTCACTGTAGACTACCTTATTTTGAATAATCCCTTGTCGTCACATCACTGGACTATCATGATTTTATAACTACAGTTTTACAACAATTTCTGAAACGAAATATTTTGACTTACCTATATTTTCCAATGAAGTTTTGAAAAGATGTTTTATACACAGTGGACATTACTATTTAGTAATGGTCCTGAGAAATGACTTTCGAACTATGTTTTAAAGGATGTTTTAAATATAGGAATTCCGTCTAAAAAATTTTCTACGGATTCCTATGGATTGGCTGCGTAAGAGGCCGAGTGACGCCGGTCCAGCGTTTTATTTTAGCGTGAGAGGCTAGGTTGTAGTCCTAGTCCAGCATCTTTGTATAGCCAATGTCAATAAGTGCTGATTATGAGTACTCCTTAAAGGTCAGAGGGACTTCGGTCCGTTATGGGGACTTTACGTGGCTGATCACCCGTATTGTCTGGTGCGTCTAAAGGAAATCCAATCCGTCTAAATATTGTTGAATTTTTATTTAATTCAAAGGAAATCAGTTTACCCTTCGAAATGAAATTGTGATTTACTTTTACTGTTGAACTTGAAATATGAATTACTGTTCTTAAACTGGTTTAATCTTTTAAAGTATGATTTTGAATTATCAAGTTATAATTCATTGATTTGCAGTTATTGAAAAATTTTATCCACTTAAAATACATCCTGTTGCATCAATTGATTCCATAAATACTTGCTGAGCAATTTTTGGCTCATTCTTGCTATTTATTCTAACCCTTTCAGCTAGGGATAAAGGTGGTTCACTTGTTTAAGATCGCGCATAAGAGTAATGCTAGATGAAGATTTCAAGTGGTTAGGTTACACCTTGGTGACCAGGTAGAATACCTTGGAAGATGTTTGTGAGACTAGTTGGGATTTAGAATTGGCTAATTTTGATTATGTTGTAAAACAGATTTATATATTGATTTCCAGTTAATCTTTATATCGAAGTCTATCTGGTAAGGTAGAAAAGTTGTAATAATAATCAGTAGTTTGGTTTTCTGATTTCAATACTGTAACCTGTATGTGATCCTGTTTTAGGGGGTCAGTTTTACTTTCAAATTGATTTCTCTTTTAAATCATTTTTTTATTGAGTTTCCTTTTAATTTTTTTTTAAAGATATAAAGGTTTTGAATTATTTTTGTGTTAGTGGCACCAGATCTAGACCCCGGATCTGAGGGCTGTCACACCATGTCCTTGACGATTTGCTTCAATCCCTATCTTCATTCATAGAGAGCTTGTGAAGAGAATGATATACAAATTTTAATGATCTGCAACTTCAAAGTCCAGGAAATGTTGTACATCAGCTTCAACTTCTAACTCACCATTCAGGAGTGCACTTGTTCACATTCATCTGATAGATCTTCATGCTTGAATGCTCCACATGTGCTAGGGATATCTTGTTAGGTCCTCATCTTGTTAGGCCCTAAAATAATCAAGTCTCGTCACTGGTGCTTGCTGTTAGATCTTGAAAGTCTCAAAGATTCTGTTTCCATCATCATCGTTACCTTCTACTTGATATTAACCTGTAGCAACCAGTTTAGCTTTGCCCCTCATAACAATGCCAATTATTATCCAGTTTCTGCAAACCCTTACTGTACCAATTTCAGCTTCGACTTTAGTGGTCTGGGTTTCAGCTTCAGTAGTTTCTACCTTCGAACTGATTGAGATCACCTTGCATTTGCAATCACCCAATCTGGATCAATAAGTGCATCTTCACTATTCTTTGGGATACCAAATATTGATTGTTGGGTCCCGAAAAATATGTGTTCATTTTGATTAGCACTTCTAGCCTTTACTCAAAATACGGTTCACTAAGAATTAGACTCCAGGAATGACTTTGACTTCTAACCCTTTGTCTCGGCAGATATATTCTTAATGTATTCCTTTTATCTTCATTGTGTTGAGTACGACTAGTAGATCCTTCTATTGTTTTGCTCCCCTTGAGTTGCTGTTAGGATGTGTAGAAGATCCTTCACCTTTTTCAGTGGATTCTGTTAAAGTCCACGAGTTGTGTAGTTTCACTACCAATTCCACTAATAGGATCTAAATCAACATCATTATCATTGTTTCCTTCTGTAACCTCAGTTTCGTCATCAGTATCTGAATTTGACTCTGACAAGATGTCAAACTTCAAAGATTCATAATAGTCTTTCATTTGAATGCTTGGGAGCTTGGTGTAGTAGGTCGAAACATTCAGACTTTCAATCACCTTCTGGTTTTTATCATCAATGAGTAGCCGAGGAAAATTGTTCCTTGAGTCTTAACTTTAGTCAAGTTACTCATATAAGTCTTTAGTAAATATCAATTTCCTCTAAACACACGAAAGACTTTCAGTGTTTGCTTCTGGTTGGTCGTTAACTCATATGATGTCTTTTCATGATCTTGTTGAATAAAGCAGCATGCTGTATTAATTACTTCAGCTTCAAAGTACCTTTATAAGTGCAGACTTTATTTAGAACTTCATTCGCGAAATTCAGTTCCACTATCTGACTTTAAAGTTCTCACAGCTTACTTTGCTTCCAACTTGATCTACCTGATTTGATCAATTACCATATGTGATATTTTGTCTGTTGAGTCCAGATGGGTTAGAGATATTATCAAAGATAATAACAGCTTCAATATGCATAAAAGCACATGGATAGAAGAACTAACAAATTAATTACTAATTCTGTCTAGTCCATTTCTGTCGTTGTCTAACATTTTTAACTATCTCTAATTACCTAAGTCAGTTTTAGATTAAACCTTGAATCTACAAAACTTACTGACTACTTAGATAATTCTACCATCTTATCCCTAACAAGCAATACATGATCTAATATGACATTTAAGTGCAACTATGTGAGTGCAAGCAAATCATGTGAAAATAAGCACATAAACAATTTAAGAATATGCAGAATATTTGAATAAAACATTATAAGCAATATCAAATTCCACATATACTTATCAAGTCATTTATCACAATAAGAACAAATATAAAATATCTGATCTATGACCTGTTTGTCTATTAGCAATTTTCACAACATTAGCAGAGGTATTAAATCACAGAAGATTTAAATCAAGTTTCAGCAAATGTTTAGGGATACACCTAACCGTCTAGAACACCCTATCTAATTCTAGATATTCATTTTACTGCATATAAAATCAAGTATGAAATGTACTAATTAAACTCATATAACTAAGCATGAAATCTTATTCTTAGCAATCAATTAAGCATTTAAGTCCTAAGATGCTAACATGCTGACACGAATATAATACATTTCAATACCTAATAATCATACAGTTTTGAATTAGATAAACATATACTAGTTAGAATGCGTACTTGTGAAGTGCTTAGTGATTCATCTCTAGTGTTGGTCATTGATGCCAGATATCCATTTGGTTCATCACTATCACTAATAGAATCAGCCTTGCATTTAACTTCATCAACAAATGTTTTCCCTTGCTGCATCCTCACTAATGTTTGAGATTCCTACTACAACCCAACATAGTGTCTGTCATCTTTTGCTTGTACAGGCTTCTTCAAACTGTGTAGCAAACCCCTGATCTTGTCTTCTATAATCAACCATCCCTGTCTTGCAACCACCTCTTGAACTGATCTTGAAAATCTCCTTAATGGAATCTATAGGTAAGGACCTTAGATTTAGAATTGGGATTCCGTCTGAATCTGATGTCACTGAACTTCCTGTTGCCCTGCAGGCTTGACTTGCAGTCCAGTTCTCAAGATATTCCAAAGTCTCAAATTTACATGCAACACCTTGACCACTACCTCGAGCTACAACATCTTCAATTCAGCTTCTAGGATCTTTTCATTTCTGGTCAGAGGTTTTCAACCTTGACTTCAATCAAATTTGGTTCCTGGGTCACAAATACAATGGATATGCTAACAACCTGCTTTACCAAATATTATCTTCTTCAGCTCTTGTTCTAGTTCATAGGCCTTCAGCACAACATATAGATCTTCTAAAGATAAAGTGGTTATATCCTTAGAATCCCTTGTAGCTGTAATCCTATGTTCCAGATGATCTGCAGTATTAGCACGAACTTCCTGTAATCTCCTTGTAGAATAATCTTTACGTCTTCTGTACTGAGATGCTAGGTAGTCTAGTCTGTTCTCCTTCACACTACTTAAACCCCTAAGATTTTTCATCTTCAAATTCAACTCAAGCCAACTAAAAACTGTACCCAAATAATCTTTTCATAACCAGAATCAACTTCTTTGGATAATCTTCAGTCGATCTTCATTGTCTTCAATAACCCGTAAAAATCTTCAACTACTAACTTCTGAGCATCCTCGAATAAGTACTTAAGAAAAATTTAAATTTACAGAATTTTTAATTTTCTTAGAAAATAAATTAAATAAAAATAAAAATTTACAAAACTTAATTTTCAAGAATTTTGAATTTTCTTAAAAATTAAAATATTGTAAATTAATATTTAAGAAAAATTTAATTAACAAGGATATTAAATTTTTTAGAAAAATAAATAAATCTAAAATAGATATTAGAGTTTCAAAACGTTAAGTAGGCCAAAATAGCATCTGAGGCGCTTATGTCCAAGAGTAACACTAATGATTCACATTTTTCCTCAAAAAGAAACTTCGCCAATATTAATACCTAAGACATGATTACACAGTAAAAATACTATATGATCATTTTTCAGAGTTTAATAAACACTGGTCAATTTTTATTCCGGAAACAAAAATTACACCGGGGGCAAATATCTTTTTCTGAGACGCAATTCAAAAATGAACACTCTGCGACGTCCAAGCAGCTTCGACACCCTTAATTTAATATTTAAGAAAAAAATTAAATTTCCAAAAATTTTAATTTTCTTAAAAAATAAATTAATCAAAAATAAATATTTACATAAAAATTTAATTTTCAAGAATTTCAAATTTTCTTAAAAATTAAATAAATCGTAAATTAATATTTAAGAAAAATTTAAAGTTAAGAATTTTCTTAAAAATTAATTGAATCGTAAACTAACTTCAAGTTAAGTGAGGTTATTCTAGACTGCATAAATTCAGTAATAAACAAACTTATATGAGGGTTAAAAGGTTTGCTAGTTAGAACAGAATGGGTATTTCTATTAAAAGTTGGAGACTCCTTGCATTGAACATTATCTAGATTAATTATGCCTACTACAGAGTTAATAATAAGCATAAAGAACCTAGGATAGGAAATTACCAATTTTCATGAGTCTTTCTTCCCAAGGACCATTTTGAATTGCTACATCAGAATTTTCCCAATATCTATTCTGTAATTGTGCACCATGAAATGCACAATTCTTCTGATGTAGGCAGGGACCTCATTCCACCCACTTGTTTTGCTTAGACATGGCCCTTGTAACAGTATCAAAAATCATGTTCCACTCTTTGTTCAAGTATTTCCTATCGATTCCACCGGTTGGATACCAGCCATTTGAGCCTAGGCTTAGCTTGGGGCCTGCATATCCAACAAATTTGAAGAAATTTTCAAGTTGAGTATCACTAGCAGGCTCTTGAAAAGTTGCATCCTCTTCAGCTTCAGTGTTGATATGGGTAGAGTTGATGGTGTAGGAATTGTTATTGATTTAAAATGTTATGGATCCTTTATTTTGCTCCCCCTCACAAATTGCATAGGTCCACATTTGAGATAATCTTGGAGCTTCCAGGTTAAGGCTTTCAGTGAGGGCATACTTGAGATAAGATGAGTTCATGAAGCCAACAAAAAAGTTTGAAGGCTTCTCCAGCTTCACCCACAGTTGCCATGGTGGTGAAGTTTTATTTTGGGCTAAGGTGCAAAGAATTTGTGGTCTAGACATTTTTAGGGTTTAAAGGAATAGGTAAGAAAAATTTATGGAAGAGAAAGCAAGGGTTCGAGAGTTAAAGAGTTTAAACAAGATGTGAGAATTGAAGGCGGTTTTAGTGTTTTTTTTATATATGATATGAAAAAGAAACTGTCAAGTCAGAATTGTAATCGATTGAAGTCACAGTTGAGACTTAGTGCACTTTCGTTTTGACAGTAACTCCTACGCCTAAAATTGCAAACACACTTGACAACGCCATTAGCTTTCAAACAGTACATAAACCCTAATTGTGAAGGGTTTCGAGCATGAAAACGCAGCGGAATTAACGTAAAAATAATAAAAAAAATCGAGACCCAATCGCAGGATCCATGTATAACGTTGGATGATTATGGTGAAGAAGTATGTACCTTAACAAAGCTTTTGTATGCTGTTTAATGGAGGTCCAGAAAGATGAATCACAACAGTCCTTTGTTGCAAAGATTTGCTCTCTAAAGAAGTCCACACGAACGCATGATCGTCCTACGATCACCGGAGTCGGTACTAGCCGAATTGTTTGCCTCTCTCTCTCTTTCTCTAGCCTCTCTTGATGTTGATCAGCTAGGGTTTTTCTCTAAAAACGAAATTTGATGATTAAACCCTAATACTATACATCATTATGTATATATAGGGGAGAGAGAGATTTTGGGCCTAACCCTAATCCATGTGGTTTCCAAAACCCATTAAATCTGAATTCTAATATAATTAATCAAGTCCCATAATTAAATTCGAATAATAATAATACTTATTAAATCCGAATTCTAATATAATTAATCAAGTCCCACTTAATTAATTCAATAATTAAATTCGAATAAATAATAATATATTTAAATTCGTAATTTAAATAAACCTCCGTTTTGACGTTCTTTGTGTGTGACCCTTTAGGTTATTATTACGTTGGCAATAATTTTATTATCTAATAATAAAATTATAAACAATGAGCGGCATCTAGTAATACATCATTGCTACACAAGTAAAAATAATAATTGGTGATTCAATTAAACCTTTCGTGAATAATGTTCCATGTAATATAATCCCTTTAACCTTATATTATAGATCAAACTCGAGGCATGTATAGTGTCATCCTCTTCAACGTTTAATCTCGGTTTCCTTGATCAATGAGTAGACTATTTAAACAAATCAATATTTGAGCATGGCCATGCATTTCATAGTCTCACTCAATCAAGAGGCCAATAATATCACTCCTAGAATTGGAGGGTTAAATCCTATATCTATCATTCATATTCCTCATATGATTCATAGCATACCCAATGTGCACCTTTATCATTACCCGGTTAAAGGTAACTTTGAGTGTAATCAAAGTATATTAATTCTCGTATAGAAATATAATGATTTCAAGTTAGAGGATTATTACATCATTATCACAGTGAGATTTCTTATGACACGTATTAACATGTAGAATCTCACGGCGGGTCTTTCCAGTGTCATGTATTGATACATACACTTATGTTCTTGACTTTAGTATCACCATACCTATGACCAATGAGATGTGGTCATCCGTCAACAAACATACTAGTCTTATTGCATTATTATTGTCCTTAAATAATAATACTTGACTAGGGAATTTTAGGAATAAAATACTATTCATATAATCTCATTTTTAAGTCACATACTTAAAGATATATATTACGTATTAATATTCCAAGGACATTTATTATCCTTTCAATTTATAACGCAGTAAATAAAGACATAATAAATAATAATTAAATAATCACATAAAACATAATCCTTAATTGTTTTCAATAAAACATTAAAAGTATTGTCTCTAGGACACCAATACTAACAATCTCCCACTTGTACTAGAGCCAATCTCTCATGTATCTAATACCCATGGAACTAGTATGACCTTCGTGCTTCTGCTGCAACAAAGCCTTAGTCAGTGGATCTGCAATGTTATCATTTGTATGCACTTTACATATATGTATATCTCCTCGATTATTAATCTTATTAAGTAGGTGATATCTCCTAAGTACATCCCCAAACAGCCTCCTTGGCTGCTTCACAAGCATCAATATACTCAGGCTCTATTGTATAATCAACAACTGTCTCAGCTGTGAACCATTCCAGCATACAACATCTCCATTTAGACAAAACACAAATCCAGACTGAGAAATCGAATCATCCTTGTCTGTCTAGAAACTAGCGTCGGTGTAACCTTTTACTACCAGCTTATCTTCTCCTCCATATACCAAGAATTAATCTTTAGTCCTCTTCAAGTACTTACGAATATTCTTGACTGCTGTCCAGTGACGTTCACCTTGATTAGACTAGTATCTACTCTGACTTAGGCCGATCATTCTTCTTGATCTATCTCTATAGATCTTGATACCTAAAATATAGGTCGCTTCGCCTAAGTCTTTCATTGAGAAATTCTTACTCAACCAAGTCTTAAAAGCCTGTAAAGAAGGAATGTCATTCCCTATTATTAATATATCATCAACATATAATTATAGGAATGCCACATTGCTCCCACGTACCTTCTTGTAAACACATGGTTCATCTTCATTTTGAATAAACCCAAACTCTTTGACAGTTTCATCAAAACGAATGTTCCATCTCCTTGAGGCTTGTTTCAATCCATAAATGGATCGACGCAGCTTACATACCTTTACAGCATTCTTTGGATCAACAAAACCTTCAGGCTGTGTCATATACACATCTATATCTTCTTCAAGGCTCCCATTTAAGAAAGTGGTTTTGACATCCATCTGCCAGATTTCATAATCATAGTAAGCAGCTATAGCAAGCAAAATCCTGATGGACTTGACCATAGCCACTGGTGAAAAAGTCTCATCATAGTCAATACCATGAATTTGCTTGAAACCTTTTACCACCAATCGTGCCTTATAGGTCTGTACATTACCATCCATGTCGGTCTTCTTCTTGAAAACCCACTTGCACCCTATAGGTTTTACCCCTTTAGGTGGATTAACCAAAGTCCATACTTGATTAGTATACATGGATTCCATCTCAGATTTCATGGCATCCTGCCATCTCTTGGATTTTGGAGTGTTCATAGCATCTTAGTAGGTGAGAGGCTCATCTTCGTCGATAAACATCACATCACCATCTTGAGTTAAGAGAAATCCATAATATCTTTCAGGCTCATGGCGAATCCTACTAGACCTACGAATAACCTGTGTTTCTTGAGCAGTGTTGTGGTCTTGTACATCATGCTCAAGTTCCTCCATTGGTTCAATGTTATCTTGTGGGCCTCGAACTTCATCGAGATCTATTATCCTCCCACTGTTTTTCTTCGAAAGCATTTCTCTTTCAAGAAAAACTGTAGTTCGAGCAACAAACACTTTGTTCTCGGAAGGATTATAGAATGAATAACCCTTTGTTTCAATTGGGTATCCCACAAAATTATATTTGTCTGATTTAGGTCCTAGCTTGTCAGAAGTTAAACGTTTCACAAACGCTTCACATCCCCATATTTTCATAAATGACATGCTATGATGTTTCTTAGTCCATATCTCATATGGAGTCTTCTGAACCGTTTTAGTAGAAACTCGGTTAAGTGTATAAGCAGCCGTCTCCAGGGCGTAGCCCCATAAACTAATTGGAAGATCTGCATGACTCATCATCGATCGTACCATGTCCAACAAAGTACGATTCCTCCTTTCAGAAACTTCATTCCATTGTGGTGTTCCGGGAGGAGTGAGTTGTGATACAATACCACACTCTTTTAATAAACTCTTAAATTCATGGCTTAAGTATTCACCTCCACGATCAGATCGTAGAGTCTTAATACTTCCGCCAGTTTGCTTTTCTACTTCAGCTTTGTTTCTTTGAACTTTTCAAAAGAATCGGATTTGTTCTTCATAAGATACACATATCTACTGAAATTATCAGTAAACGTGATAAAGTAGTAAAAGTCACCTCTTGTCATAGTACGCATAGGACCACATACATCACTATGTATAAGTTCTAATCGTTCAGTGGCCCTTTCACCTTGTCCAGTAAAAGGAGATTTAGTTATTTTTCCAATGAGACAAGGTTCGCATGCTTCGTATGATTCAGAGTCAAACTTATCCAAGTATCCATCCTTATGTAACTTGGAAATGCGCTTCTCATTTATATGGCCTAAACGACAGTGCCAGAGGTATGTTTAATTTGAGTCATTTATTTTAAGACGTTTGTTATTCACATTATAGATAGGAGTGTCTAAATCAAGAACATATAAACTGTTAAATAAACGTGCAACCTCATAGGTAACATTATTCAAAGAAAAGGAACAACTATTGTTCTGAATTAAAATGCAAAACCTTTCTTGTTTAAACAAGAAACCGAAATAATGTTTCTGCAAATTGCAGGCACGTAAAAACAGTTCTCAAGTTCTAAAATAAGCCCAGTGGGCAATGATAAATAATAAGTCCCTACAGCTAAAACAGCAACCTTTGCTCCATTGCCAACTCGTAGGTCGACCTCTCCTTTAGCCAAAGTCCTACTCCTTTGTAGTTCATGTACATTTATACAAATGTGAGAACCACATCCAGTATCCAATACCCATGATGTAGAAGTTGACAAATTGACCTCTATAACATAAATACCTGAATCAGAAGCTTGACCAGCCTTCTTCTTCTACAGATCCTCCAAATAAGCATGACAGTTTCTCTTCCAATGACCTGGTTTACCATAGTAGTGACAATCACCCTTTGCAACAACACCCTTAGGTTTTAAAGCCTGTTTGGGATTAGCCTTTGGCTTGGGACCAGAAGCATATCCAATCTTCTTCTTTCCCTTCCATTTGCCTTTTCTATTAGCCTTACCTTTGTTATCTACCATCAACATGGCAGCAGGTTCAGCCTTTTCATGTTGGTTTCAGTAGTTCGTAACATGACCAACAAAATGAGTATAGTTGTGGTTCAAAGATTGCAAGATTAAGTCAATCTGAGCTTCCAAACCAATCGGGAAACCCAAAGTATCAAGATACTCAATATAACCTATCATCTTCAGAACATGTGGTTCAACAGGTTCACGCTCTCCCTGTTTGCAAGCATACAGTGCTTTGCTCGTGTCGAACCTTTCTTGACGAGCTTGTCCCTCAAACATTCTTTGAAGGTGTTCAGTCATCTCATAAGCATCCATATGCTCATGTTGTTTTTGAAGCTCAACACTCATGGTTGCCAGTATGAGACATGCAATATCAATCACATCATCAATATGCTTCTGATAAGCATTTTGCTGAGCGCGAGTTGCATTCTCAGTAGGAGGAGCAGGTGAAGGAATTTCAATGACATGGAGCTTACGCTCTTGCCTGAGGACAATCCTCAAATTCCTATACCAATCCAGGAAGTTAGTTCCTGTCAGCTTGTCCTTCTCAAGGGTTGCTCGTACGGAGAAAGTATATGTATTGTTTGCCATTTAAATATCTACAATGTTTAAAATGCATAAAATAAACATTAGATTGTCTGAGTTATTTATTATGTTCAAATGATTATGATATATTCATAATATATCTCCCACTATTTTTATCAAATTAATAGCCCTTACTATTAATTTGGAAAATATATCCCATAATTCTTTCTAGTGAGCCAAGATCCATATTTCGTCATGTCCTAAGTCAACCACTGGAAGTCCTTAAAAAATGATTATTTAGGTAGACAACAGTTGTCAATTATATCATATATAATTCTTGGATAGTTTGGTGAACAACGATTGATCTTATCTATCTAATAGTCTTTTAACCAAACTCTATGCTTCTAAGTTCATAATGGTTGAATATAACCGTTTATTTTTACCTTATTATGACGACTCAGTTAAGTTAGACCCAATGATACAACGGCCGAATATAACCGTTTATATTTGTCGCATCTCACCACGATAGATAGGAGTCCCCTGCCACTGACAGTCCTTCCACTAATCGATCTAGGATTCGATGAGTGTTCATTCATTGGAAAGCATCCGAGTAAAACTTAATATTTTGTTAAGGGATTTAGAAAATTTATAACGATCATGATCACATCATAAAGAGATCCTCAATTTTTCCTTGAACCAAATATTTCAAATTGACATCTTAAATTGTTCATTTCCCAGGTAGATGGAGGATACCAGTGGTCACACTTAAAACCCATCAGCCTTACGAATACGCATATCCGTTTTTGTCAGAAAATCCTAGTTATAGATATCAAAAATCAATATTTAATTCCGTGTTTTAAAAATCCATATTTCATAAACACAAGAATCTCATGATCGTTTGTTAATTTTAAAATCTTGAATCGTTACAGATTTTATCTTTCTTAAGCAGACATGGCATGGGTGTCGTATCTAATACATACATCATTCCAACACATACATATCTACACATGCATTCATATACATATATGTATTGTGCATAAATTAAACGTGTTTGGTTATGGCCCCATCCTATGTGATATTTCCAAGCTAATGGAATTATCAAGGTCAATCTATGGTGGTTTCAAATACTATACTATTACATGTCTTTATCTTCTTCATTGCTCCATCATCTGGATTGCCTCCTAGCTTCCTTGCTTCCAAGTCTCCATTGAACAATTACATTGAATAATAAATAAATCTATTTTTAAGTAATTAACTGTTAGAGTGTCATACCATGTCCTTGACGATTTGCTTCAATCCCTATCTTCATTCATAGAGAGCTTGTGAAGAGAATGATATACAAATTTTAATGATCTGCAACTTCAAAGTCCAGGAAATGTTGTACATCATCTTCAACTTCTAACTCACCATTCAGGAGTGCACTTGTTCACATTCATCTGATAGATCTTCATGCTTGAATGCTCCACATGTGCTAGGGATATCTTGTTAGGTCCTCATCTTGTTAGGCCCTAAAATAATCAAGTCTCGTCACTGGTGCTTGCTGTTAGATCTTGAAAGTCTCGAAGATTCTGTTTTCATCATCATCGTTACCTTCTACTTGATATTAACCTGTAGCAACCAGTTTGGCTTTGCCCCTCATAACAATGCCAATTATTATCCAGTTTCTGCAAACCCTTACTGTACCAATTTCAGCTTCGACTTTAGTGGTCTGGGTTTCAGCTTCAGTAGTTTCTACCTTCGAACTGATTGAGATCACCTTGCATTTGCAATCACCCAATCTGGATCAATAAGTGCATCTTCACTATTCTTTGGGATACCAAATATTGATTGTTGGGTCCCGAAAAATATGTGTTCATTTTGATTAGCACTTCTAGCCTTTACTCAAAATCTGGTTTACTAAGAACTAGACTCCAGGAATGACTTTGACTTCTAACCCTTTGTCTCGGCAGATATATTCTTAATGTATTCCTTTGATCTTCATTGTGTTGAGTACGACTAGTAGATCCTTCTATTGTTTTGCTCCCCTTGAGTTGCTGTTAGGATGTGTAGAAGATCCTTCACCTTTTTCAGTGGATTCTGTTAAAGTCCATGAGTTGTGTAGTTTCACTACCAATTCCACTAATAGGATCTAAATCAACATCATTATCATTGTTTCCTTCTGTAACCTCAGTTTCGTCATCAGTATCTGAATTTGACTCTGACAAGATGTCAAACTTCAAAGATTCAGAATAGTCTTTCATTTGAATGCTTGGGAGCTTGGTGTAGTAGGTCGAAACATTCAGACTTTCAATCACCTTCTGGTTTTTATCATCAATGAGTAGCCGAGGAAAATTGTTCCTTGAGTCTTAACTTTTGTCAAGTTACTCATATAAGTCTTTAGTAAATATCAATTTCCTCTAAACACACGAAAGAGTTTCAGTGTTTGCTTCTGGTTGGTCGTTAACTCATATGATGTCTTTTCATGATCTTGTTGAATAAAGCAGCATGCTGTATTAATTACTTCAGCTTCAAAGTACCTTTATAAGTGTAGACTTTATTTAGAACTTCATTCGCGAAATTCAGTTCCACTATCTGACTTTAAAGTTCTCACAGCTTACTTTGCGTCCAACTTGATCTACCTGATTTGATCAATTACCATCTGTGACATTTTGTCTGTTGAATGCACGAACATCACCAACTTGTAACTAGGGTTGTCATCTTGACTTCCCTATGTGACATACTTCAAAATGTCCTTCTAGATAGAATTTTATAAGAAGCAGTCCTCTCACCAATTTCATCTTTCTTAGAGAATCCATTGTCTTGAAAATCAAGTATGAGAGCTTCTTATGCCATAGCCAACTCTTTACTGATGAAGCTTTACTAAGAAACTCACTTCACCTTTGAATATAGAATCCATGTCAGCTACGAACAAATTTTTTCACTCTTAGTTGAGTGAGCTTCCAACCTTCTTGTTTGAGATCAAACACTTTTCCTTTTCGATGCTTTTCCAGAAAACCCTTGACAAAGAATTCCCTAGTGCCCTGTAGATAGTGCTTAAGTCCTTCCACAAGAAAGATGTTTCCACTGATGACAGTTCTTAAATCATGATAGCCATATCCCTTGTACATCCTTTGCTGTCATCTCCAAAGGTTACCATCGGGGAGGCTTTCTCAACCAACTATGATGTCAGAGCTTTAATCTATGTCTTTTGTTACATACTCTGCAATCACAAATGATTAAGCTTCTTAGTACTCAATTTTAATTGAGTCCAGATGGGTTAGAGATATTATCAAAGATAATAACAGCTTCAATATGCATAAAAGCACATGGATAGAAGAACTAACAAATTAATTATTAATTCTGTCTAGTCCATTTCTGTCGTTGTCTAACATTTTTAACTATCTCTAATTACCTAAGTCAGTTTTAGATTAAACCTTGAATCTACAAAACTTACTGACTACTTAGATAATTCTACCATCTTATCCCTAACAAGCAATACATGATCTAATATGACATTTAAGTGCAACTATGTGAGTGCAAGCAAATCATGTGAAAATAAGCACATAAACAATTTAAGAATATGCAGAATATTTGAATAAAACATTATAAGCAATATCAAATTCCACATATACTTATCAAGTCATTTATCACAATAAGAACAAATATAAAATATCTGATCTATGACCTGTTTGTCTATTAGTAATTTTCACAACATTAGCAGAGGTATTAAATCACAGAAGATTTAAATCAAGTTTCAGCAAATGTTTAGGGATACACCTAACCGTCTAGAACACCCTATCTAATTCTAGATATTCATTTTACTGCATATAAAATCAAGTATGAAATGTACTAATTAAACTCATATAACTAAGCATGAAATCTTATTCTTAGCAATCAATTAAGCATTTAAGTCCTAAGATGCTAACATGCTGACACGAATATAATACATTTCAATACCTAATAATCATACAGTTTTGAATTAGATAAACGTATACTAGTTAGAATGCGTACTTGTGAAGTGCTTAGTGATTCATCTCTAGTGTTGGTCATTGATGCCAGATATCCATTTGGTTCATCACTATCACTAATAGAATCAGCCTTGCATTTAACTTCATCAACAAATGTTTTCCCTTGCTGCATCCTCACTAATGTTTGAGATTCCTACTACAACCCAACATAGTGTCTGTCATCTTTTGCTTGTACAGGCTTCTTCAAACTGTGTAGCAAACCCCTGATCTTGTCTTCTATAATCAACCATCCCTGTCTTGCAACCACCTCTTGAACTGATCTTGAAAATCTCCTTAATGGAATCTATAGGTAAGGACCTTAGATTTAGAATTGGGATTCCGTCTGAATCTGATGTCACTGAACTTCCTGTTGCCCTGCAGGCTTGACTTGCAGTCCAGTTCTCAAGATATTCCAAAGTCTCAAATTTACATGCAACACCTTGACCACTACCTCGAGCTACAACATCTTCAATTCAGCTTCTAGGATCTTTTCATTTCTGGTCAGAGGTTTTCAAACTTGACTTCAATCAAATTTGGTTCCTGGGTCACAAATACAATGGATATGCTAACAACCTGCTTTACCAAATATTATCTTCTTCAGCTCTTGTTCTAGTTCATAGGCCTTCAGCACAACATATAGATCTTCTAAAGATAAAGTGGTTATATCCTTAGAATCCCTTGTAGCTGTAATCCTATGTTCCAGATGATCTGCAGTATTAGCACGAACTTCCTGTAATCTCCTTGTAGAATAATCTTTACGTCTTCTGTACTGAGATGCTAGGTAGTCTAGTCTGTTCTCCTTCACACTACTTAAACCCCTAAGATTTTTCATCTTCAAATTCAACTCAAGCCAACTAAAAACTGTACCCAAATAATCTTTTCATAACCAGAATCAACTTCTTTGGATAATCTTCAGTCGATCTTCATTGTTTTCAATAACCCGTAAAAATCTTCAACTACTAACTTCTGAGCATCCTCGAATAAGTACTTAAGAAAAATTTAAATTTACAGAATTTTTAATTTTCTTAGAAAATAAATTAAACAAAAATAAAAATTTACAAAACTTAATTTTCAAGAATTTTGAATTTTCTTAAAAAATTAAAATATTGTAAATTAATATTTAAGAAAAATTTAATTAACAAGGATATTAAATTTTTTAGAAAAATAAATAAATCTAAAATAGATATTAGAGTTTCAAAACGTTAAGTAGGCCAAAATAGCATCTGAGGCGCTTATGTCCAAGAGTAACACTAATGATTCACATTTTTCCTCAAAAAGAAACTTCGCCAATATTAATACCTAAGACATGATTACACAGTAAAAATACTATATGATCATGTTTCAGAGTTTAATAAACACTGGTCAATTTTTATTCCGGAAACAAAAATTACACCAGGGGCAAATATCTTTTTCTGAGACGCAATTCAAAAATGAACACTCTGCGACGTCCAAGCAGCTTCGACACCCTTAATTTAATATTTAAGAAAAAATTAAATTTCCAAAAATTTTAATTTTCTTAAAAAATAAATTAATCAAAAATAAATATTTACAGAAAAATTTAATTTTCAAGAATTTCAAATTTTCTTAAAAATTAAATAAATCGTAAATTAATATTTAAGAAAAATTTAAAGTTAAGAATTTTCTTAAAAATTAAATAAATCGTAAACTAACTTCAAGTTAAGTGAGGTTATTCTTGACTGCATAAATTCAGTAATAAACAAACTTATATGAGGGTTAAAAGGTTTGCTAGTTAGAACAAAATGGGTATTTCTATTAAAAGTTGGAGACTCCATGCATTGAACATTATCTAGATTAATTATGCCTACTACAGAGTTAATAATAAGCATAAAGAACCTAGGATATGAAATTACCAATTTTCGCGAGTCTTTCTTCCCGAGGACCATTTTGAATTGCTACATCAGAATTTTCCCAATATATATTCTGTAATTGTGCACCATGAAATGCACAATTCTTCTGATGTAGGCAGGGACCTCATTCCACCCACTTGTTTTGCTTAGACATGGCCCTTGTAACAGTATCAAAAATCATGTTCCACTCTTTGTTCAAGTATTTCCTATCGATTTCACCGGTTGGATACCAGCCATTTGAGCCTAGGCTTAGCTTGGGGCCTGCATATCCAACAAATTTGAAGAAATTTTCAAGTTGAGTATCACTAGAAGGCTCTTGAAAAGTTGCATCCTCTTCAGCTTCAGTGTTGATATGGGTAGAGTTGATGGTGTAGGAATTGTTATTGATTTAAAATGTTATGGATCCTTTATTTTGCTCCCCCTCACAAATTGCATAGGTCCACATTTGAGATAATCTTGGAGCTTCCAGGTTAAGGCTTTCAGTGAGGGCATACTTGAGATAAGATGAGTTCATGAAGCCAACAAAAAAGTTTGAAGACTTCTCCAGCTTCACCCACAGTTGCCATGGTGGTGAAGTTTTATTTTGGGCTAAGGTGCAAAGAATTTGTGGTCTAGACATTTTTAGGGTTTAAAGGAATAGGTAAGAAAAATTTATGGAAGAGAAAGCAAGGGTTCGAGAGTTAAAGAGTTTAAACAAGATGTGAGAATTGAAGGCGGTTTTAGTGTTTTTTTTATATATGATATGAAAAAGAAACTGTCAAGTCAGAATTGTAATCGATTGAAGTCACAGTTGAGACTTAGTGCACTTTCGTTTTGACAGTAACTCCTACGCCTAAAATTGCAAACACACTTGACAACACCATTAGCTTTCAAACAGTACATAAACCCTAATTGTGAAGGGTTTCGAGCATGAAAACGCAGCGGAATTAACGTAAAAATAATAAAAAAATCGAAACCCAATCGCAGGATCCATGTATAACGTTGGATGATTATGGTGAAGAAGTATGTACCTTAACAAAGCTTTTGTATGATGTTTAATGGAGGTCCAGAAAGATGAATAACAGCAGTCCTTTGTTGCAAAGATTTGCTCTCTAAAGAAGTCCACACGAACGCCCGATCGTCCTACGATCACCAGAGTCGGTACTAGCGGAATTGTTTGTCTCTCTCTCTCTCTTTCTCTAGCCTCTCTTGATGTTGAGCAGCTAGGGTTTTTCTCTAAAAACGAAATTTGATGATTAAACCCTAATACTATACATCATTATGTATATATAGGGGAGAGAGAGATTTTGGGCCTAACCCTAATCCATGTGGTTTCCAAAACCCATTATGACTTTGGGTTATTATTATTATTAAATCTGAATTCTAATATAATTAATCAAGTCCCACTTAATTAATTCATTAATTAAATTCGAATAATAATAATAATACTTATTAAATCCGAATTCTAATATAATTAATCAAGTCCCACTTAATTAATTCAATAATTAAATTCGAATAAATAATAATATATTTAAATTCGTAATTTAAATAAACCTCCGTTTTGACGTTCTTTGTGTGTGACCCTTTAGGTTATTATTACGTTGGCAATAAAATTATTAAACAATGAGCGGCATCTAGTAATACATCATTGCTACCCAAGTAAAAATAATAATTGGTGATTCAATTAAACCTTTCGTGAATAAAGTTCCATGTAATATAATCCCTTTAACCTTATATTATAGATCAAACTCGAGGCATGTATAGTGTCATCCTCTTCAACGTTTAATCTCGGTTTCCTTGATCAATGAGTAGACTATTTAAACAAATCAATATTTGAGCCATGCATTTCATAGTCTCACTCAATCAAGAGGCCAATAATATCACTCCTAGAATTGGAGGGTTAAATCCTATATCTATCATTCATATTCCTCATACGATTCATAGCATACCCAATGTACACCTTTATCATTACCCGGTTAAATGTAACTTTGAGTGTAATCAAAGTATATTAATTCTCGTATAGAAATATAATGATTTCAAGTTAGAGGATCATTACATCATTATCACAGTGAGATTTCTTATGACACTTATTAACATGTAGAATCTCACGGCGGGTCTTTCCAGTGTCATGTATTGATACATACACTTATGTTCTTGACTTTAGTATCACCATACCTATGACCAATGAGATGTGGTCATCCGTCAACAAACATACTAGTCTTATTGCATTATTATTGTCCTTAAATAATAATACTTGACTAGGGAATTTTAAGAATAAAATACTATTCATATAATCTCATTTTTAAGTCACATACTTAAAGATATATATTACGTATTAATATTCCAAGGACATTTATTATCATTTCAATTTATAACGCAGTAAATAAAGACATAATAAATAATAATTAAATAATCACATAAAACATAATCCTTAATTGTTTTCAATAAAACATTAAAAGTTTTGTCTCTAGGACACCAATACTAACAAATTGTAATATTAACAGTATGTTGTACGGGGATATATTGAATAAATAAACTGTCAATCAAGGTGATAATAGCTTTTAGTAAAAGCTCTTAGTTTCGCACAGTATACTGTTAAGGCTTCTAAATCAGTTAGACAACAACTTTTTATTAATATGACAGTATACAAAGTTGTTAATAAAATATACTATCGTAACATTTGACAACATATTCTGTACTAACACTACAAGTCATACTAATGTAGTTACTATCATCACTTATTTAAAAGAAATAAAATAAATTAGTTAGCTTCTTAGTTGGTTTTCATCATATATTCACTGTGATAAAAATCAAAACACCTTAGAAGGCCATTAATTCATAGTGAATTTCAGTTAACTAATTTTTTATCATTAAATCAACTTACAAATTAACATATTCAACATAAGAGATTTAACATACCCAAATCATTTACTAGCCTGTTGAATATCTTTTCATCTAGAGATTTAGTGAAGATATCTATAAGTTGCTTTTCTGTAGGTACATACAACAGTTTGATTGTACCTTGTTCAACATGATCCCTTATAAATTGATGCTTGATGTCAATATGCTTCATTTTGGAGTATTGAACTGGATTATCAGATATAGCTATGGCACTTGTATTATCACAAAAGATAGGAATATCATGAAGTGCCAAGCCATAGTCCAATAGTTGATTCTTCATCTAAACTAACTGAGCAAAACAACTACCAACTACAATATATTTCAGCTTCAGCTGTGGAATTTGAGACAGAATGCTGCTTCTTGTTAAACCATGACACCAACCTATCACCTAGAAATTGACAGCTTCCTGTAATGCTCTTTTTGTCAATTCTGCATCCAGCATAATCTGAGTCAGAGTATCCAATCAACTCAAAACCAGAATCCTTATGATACTACATGCCTAGATTTTGAGTTCATTTGAGATACCTAATGATTCTTTTCACTGCCATCAAGTGAGATTCCTTTGGATCAGACTGAAACCTTACAGACAGACCTATAGCAAACATGATATCAGGCTTGCTTACAATCAAATAGAGTAGAGAACCAATCATCCATTTATACATCTTATTGTCCACTTTCTTTCTTTTGGGATCCTTGTCAAGTTGAGTTGCTATAGATATTGCAGTTTTAGCAGATGATGAATCTTTCATGTCAAATCTCTTCAAGAGATCTTTGACATATTTGGTTTGACAAATAAATATTCCATCCTTCTATTGATAGACTTGAAGTCCAAGAAAGAAAACTAATTCACCCATCATTCTCATCTCATATTTTTTCTGCATCAAGTCATAGAATTTCTTGCACAATGCTTCATCTGTCGAGCCAAATATGATATCATCAACATACACTTGAACTAGAATGATATCATTTCCATTCTTTTTGTAGAATAGAGTCTTATCCACAATCCCTCTTCTAAAATTATTCTTAAGGAGAAACTTGGAAAGAGTATCATACCAAGCCCTAGGTGCTTGCTTTAAACCATACAGAGCCTTGAGTAGTCTATAAACAAAATCTTGAAGCTTTGGATCTTCAAAGCCTGGGGCCTGTTCAACATATACTTCCTCTTTCAATTCTCCATTGAGAAAAACACTTTTTACATCCATTTGAAAAACTTTGAAGTTGTGAGCAGTAAAAGCCAAGAATATCCTAATAGCTTTAAGTCTGGCAACAGGTGCAAATGTTTCATCATAATCGATTCCTTCCTATTGACAGTAACCTTTAGCCACCAGCCTTGCTTTGTTTCTTGTGACAACACCACTGTCATCCATTTTGTTTCTGTAAACCCACTTGGTGCCTATCACTAATTTATTCTTTGGTCTAGGCACCAACTCCCATACACAGCTTTTTTCAAATTGATTTAGCTCATCTTGCATGGCAATTACCCAATCTGGATCAAGCAGAGCTTCATCCAAAGTTTTGGGTTTTAGTTGAGAGAGGAAGCAGGAGTACATGTATTCATTTACAACATTTCTTCTTGTTTTGACTCATGTTCTTGGATCACCAATAATTAGATCATTAGTGTGATCTCTATTCCATTTTATTTCTCTCATGAAATCACTTGAGTTGGCTTCTACATTGAGAGTATTTGAATCATTTGCTCTTGAGCTGTGAATAATATCAATTTCTTCAAGTCCACTAGTCATAGGAATATTTCATGAAAATTCTGTGGACTGAGCAGTTCCTTCATTTTCTTGAGTCTGAGCTAGAACTGTAGTTGTTCCAGAAATTGTGTGCTTCATTCTTGGTGATTCTTCATCTATCTCTTCTAGATAGCCTTGATTTTCAAAGGCCAGTGTCTCTATATCTTGACCTCCTTTAATTCCAGGGAATTTGGATTCATTAAAAGTACCATTTACACTTTCCTGCTTTTTAACAATCCTCACACGATCCTTCTTGACAAAATTCAAGTTGAGGCAGGTCTTTTACCAATTCTCTCTTGATTAAATAGTACATTGCCTTGAAGTTCAGAAGAGAAAGCTTTTTTATGCCACAACCAACTTTCATTAGATGAATTTTTGTTGTAAAAGCTATAGACTTTTTCCTTCCTAACTAAATCTAGATCAACAATGAATAGACTTCCTTTCCTGACACCTTTGAGAGCTTCCACTCCAGTTTTCTTGTTGACTATTGAACAACTGTCTTAATCAAAGTTCACTTTGAATCCTCTTTCACAGAATTGAGTTACACTCAATAAATTATGATTCAAACGATTTACTAGAGTAATCTTTTCAATAATTATATTTCTAACTTCTAAAATGTCATAACCCATTGTGAAACCAATGCCGTTGTCACCAAAGCTTACATATGGGCCAGCCATTTCTTTGAACTGTGATAGTAGGGCTTTATCACTTATCATGTATCCTGAGCATCCACTGTTAATGATCTACATGATTCTTTTATTTTTTCCTATTGTCCTGACTAGATGAAGATGGTGACTCATCTTTTGAGTTTGCCATAAGAGCTAAGTTGCCATACTCTTATTCTTCATCATCATATTCATCCCAACATTTTACTTCAGCTACAAATGTCTGTTAGGCCCCGGAAGTATCGTAGAAGGGGGGTTGAATACGATACTCACTAAATTAAAAAATTCTTTCGAATCTTTTGCGGATAAATAATTTAGAGTTCGGTTAGTGGGCTGGTGTTCTTGAGGTGAATAGTGTTTACGGAGCTGCTTACTAATTTTCTGTGTTTAGGATTAATCATTTTGGTTCTAGAAAATCAGTAGAAAAATAAACAACACAAGATTCGGGGAATATATCATTTGATAAATATAAACCCTGAGGTTGCTACACCCGGCCAACAAATCCGGTCCGAAGAACAAGTTTTTCGCTGCTTAACAAAACATATAACTCTCAATTTCCTATACAAGTATTTCTAGATCAGTACAAAGGAAACTAAGACCGTAGAGAGTGATATATAGTGGGCCTGAACATTTTCCGTTAAGGAACCGACCACTGATACATCTCCGGTGAGGAGGTATAGATTTTTCTAGTGTTCTCTCCTCTCCGGCTTCGTCTTCTCTCTCTCTGTATATTTTTGTAGTGTTGTTGAAGACTCTTTCAAATGAATGGCTCTGCTTCAATTTATGTGTAGACTTTTTCAGTACAGCTATGTGGCTTCATGTGGTCCAAGTAACTGAGCTGCTTCTTCACTTCTGTTTTTCCTTAAGTATCGGGAACAATTTACTGATTAATTGTTTAAGTATCGATGAGTCTGTAGAATAACCATCGGAAACTTAAAACAATTCCTGAAATAAAATCAATTACTTCAAACTTAGTAACCATCGGGAAGTGGGTTGTTGGCTTTTGTTTCTTTTCCGATAGTTAGTAACTATCGGCTAATAGGACAAAATAAGCCCTTGAATTATTCACCATTTCTTTTCTTTCACCCGATGGTTGTTAACCATCTGTGAATAAGACAAAATAGCTTTATAACCATTGGTGAATAAGACGAAATAGCTTGACCAAGTTGACTTCTGGATACAGCTTCTGTAGTCTTCTTTACTTAGCCAAATTCGAACCTGATAAACCCTTAATATATTTTCTTCCACTGCAACCAAGTCTAATAAATATTTCCTTGATTATTCGAACTTGATTTATTCTGAGCTTCATCATATACCACTTCACTTGTTACCCATTTCAATAAATAGTCAATTCTTCTCATTCATAGATGCAATTCTCAATCTCTTTTGTGCTGACGTTTGGTGCAACTGGTCTGGTTCATAAACGACTAACACGATCTTGATCTTCACATCTTCTTTACAATACAATTGACTTTGTTCCTTGTTGATTAGAAGTGCTTCGATTGTAAGTACATCGGAATCCTCTGGCACATATGCTGAACCACAAAATTATCTGAAACCCTGAACACCTTCGAACTTTATCCTTCACTGAAGTCTGAACATATGAATGAACTTCCTCCAGTAATCTATAATAGACTCCAAGATTTCATCTAATATTTTGATTCTTTATATTTGTCGTATATTCTATCTTATCGATTCCTGTACTTGAGCTCTGCAATTCATTGCTTGACTAATTTGTAGATTTGGATCACTAGAATCTTTCTGGTACTCTGACAACTGCTTCACTGCTTCCACATCCTTGAATACTTCAACCTTTATTCTTCACTGAGGCATGAACATATAAATGAACTTCTTCCAGTGAGCTAATGCTTCAAGTCTGTAGATTTCTTCTTTATCCTTTGTCTTTACCAAGTCTTCATGTCTTCCTGATTCCGGTGATAACTTCATATTATTTACACGTCCTGTTCTTGTGTTGAGTTATAACCCTATGTTACATATAGGTCTATACATACAGCCTTTCAATGTCCTTCCTTGTTGCTTTTTTAGCAAAGCATCATACTTTGCTTTGAGTTCCTCATATTCATTGTCATTTCTTCTTGCCTACTTTGGATTTCTACATTCAGTTGCAAAGTGTCCCATCTCATTGCAATTGTACCACCTAACTTTGATCTATCCACTACACCAGTTTTTTAACCACCTTTGCCACTACCTCCAGGTTTTGAAGTATTTCCTTTGTTAAACCTGGAGATTTGTCCTTTGGGCTTGAATGATTTATTTTTCTTGAATCTCAAGTTTGAAAACTTCCTGGCCATGTAAGCCATGGTTTTGTTTTTCATATTTTTAAGCTCCTCTAGGGTATAGAACTCATCATCATCAGCCTCTTTGAGTTCAAGAGTGACATTCTCATCTTCATTAATGACTTCTTCAATCTTGATTTATTGTTGTTGTTGTTGTGGTTTTTATAACTGTAATATTTTGGGATCTTGAGCAACTAGAGCATTTGAAGTGTTTGCCATTTTTCCTCTTTGGCCAGACTGAATAGCTCTATTTTGTAGCAGCTCTAGCTCATAGGTTTTCAAGATGCCATAAAGAGTTTTAAGAGACACTTTTACCATATCTCTTCCTTCTCTAATGGCAGCAACTTTATACTCAAGATGGTCAGGAAGTATTAACTTAAATTTTATGTTCACTTCCTTTTTATCATACAACTTCCCATGCAGTTGTAAATCATTTATGAGTCTGTTGAACCTTTTAAACATCTCAGTCACCCGTTCATTTGGTTTGACCATAAAAGCCTCATACTGAGATACCTCTATGGTTTCCCATATTTATTTGGCACTTGTACAATTGACAATATTATTATACATAACATTGTCAAGTGCTTCAATGATTATGAACCGTAGACAATCATCCAGAGCTACCTTTTCCTTTTCTGTGTCAGTATATTCTGAGACCTTTTTGAGAACCCAGTAGGCAGTAAAGTTTCACCTTCTACTTTAGTTTCAGAAACATATATTTGAGGAAGAAAATGTCCATTTTCAAGAATACCATGATAAAGGGGATTGACAATTTTTATGAACAACATCATTTTTCCTTTGCATAGATTATAGTTTTCTTTGTCAAAGGTGGGTATCTTTATAATGCTTACTTTCTGTGCACTCATTCTGAATCTTTTAAGGTTAAGTATATTAAACCTGGCTCTGTTACCAGTTCATAAATAGGTAGAGTGTTGCAGAAGGGGCAGTTGAATGCAACTCTCTAACTTTTTGAGTCTTTATTCGATCAATGGAGTCAACTCTTACTAATAACAAATAAGATTTTTAGTTAGAGAATAAAATAAGCAAACAACTAAAGCATATATAAAGAGACAAAGTGCTTAAATCAAAATTAATAGTTATATTAATTGTGTTGCTACAGCTCAATTGAAAATTGCTTCCAACTTCTAAGTTAGAATAACAATTGGGTTTGTTATTGTTATAAAGTTTGAGAGAAAATAAACAATGTAAATCTAAGCTCTTTAGAGAAAAATGTTTGTGAGATGAGTGTATTTATACTACAAAACTCATTACACTTATAGATGCAATTTTCCCTTGTTCTAGGATAAAGCTCAAAATAGAAATATAACTTTTATGTTCAACTTTTGCTTCATTCGTTTTATAGATAAAGTGCTTCTGAGATTTACAGAGATGTTTGACTCCTTGAACACATTTTGTCTTTTTGATTGTCTTCTCCCAAGTTGCAGTATTAGACTTGATAGAGTAGATAGAGATATCAAAATCATTCCTTGTACTTTCACCATCTACCCTGCTACTAGGAACAGACTGTCAACTTCACTAAAATTATATTGTCAATCTTTAGCTTCACTTGTTGTAACAGTATCTATGGCTTCGCAGACTGTGTTGTCAGCCTTGATGAATTATCCATACATACTGTCTTCTAAGGATGCTGTCAACTTTCTCCGCCAAGGATGCTGTCAGTAAAACTCACTGTCTTCATTCTTCATATTCCCGTTGAGTTTACTATCGAGAGAATAGTTTTTGTCAGCTACTCCTTTAAACTGTCACTTAAATGAACTGTCATAGGCTTGAGCAATTGTCTTGACGTTACTGTTAGAAATAGAATTATGTTGTGCATGAACACATAGTGAACTTCTACCTCTTGAAATATTTTATTCTTTTTATACAAGACAGTATCTATCAAACTTATTGTTACCTATTTTGACTGTAATAAACTTGCTGTTTAAGTGACCTGTTACAAGAAACATACTGTCAATATAAATATGATAATATATTTCACTTAGCCTATCTTAGATTAAGTTAAGTGACATAGTTGATTACATGATTAACCTCATAATCCCTAACAATTATTTACTTTTACACTTGTAAGTCAAAATTAATTATTATTTACTTATAAGAATTGAATTATTTTCAATTGAAATTTATTTTTCTAATACAAGTAAACACGGTATATAATATTTGTCTTTCTCTCTATAATTCAACTTATAAATTATAAATATATATATATATATCAACTTATAAATTTATACTTAATTTTTATTTTAAAAAATAAGATTTAGAAGTACGTGAAGAAAATACAAATAAATTTGGGATAAAAGTTATTTTTTAAGCACTTGACCAAAACTTTCATCGATCTATTGTAATAACTTAAATTTCTAGCATTTGTAAACTTAAAAACTTAAAAATTATGAATAGTGAATTCATATTTTGGATTAAATAATTCCTATAAAAAAATTCAGTCATAGAAATTTAGATTTGAAAGAGTATAGTTAACGTATATTTATATTCGAGGGTATATATATATCCTATTATAATTTAATAATTCTCATTTCTACTATTATGATAATTAATTAGCATAAAAGTTCGTGTGAGACCCGCACACTAGTTTAAATCGATTTGTTTTATTATATTTTCACATTTTGATTACACCCTTTTTATTTTAAATTTATTTATTTAATCATTTTATTATTACTATTTGTTTTAATTGATTTATAGTCCAACAATTTACCAGATTAGAAATTAATAACTCAACTTTATATATAAATAATTTTTTAATATTAAAATATAACTTTCATATATGTGTGTGGGGGGTCTTACTCCACTGGAAACCAAAATAGAATAAGAACTAAAAATTAACCCAACCCATTTTAATTTAAACCAGCCCAAAATATTAGTCTAATACAACATCCAATTTTTGGTGACATACGATAAAATACATTGCACATGAAACCTTATCATCACTATTTACTATATTACTATCTTCTTCGACCTAATTAACTCTAGTCACCACCGACATCTTCAATATCATATAAACATCATCACAACACCTCATCAAACTACCTTCCTGCATAACCATTACAACCATCTCCAATCTACTTGTAATCACAACAAACACCGTAGTTATCATATCACAATTTTCATGAAATTAATCACTGATATCACATTCAGTAAATATTTATATTTCTTACAAAAGTTTGCTGAGAAGATCAGTGTAAAGCATAATGTAACGTAATATGTAATAGAGGTAACGATAACTCAACACAAGAAGAAAGTCAGATAATAATATTAATATGTAACACAAGAATCCAAAAGGACATCCAATGAGATGCATACATGAATCATTACATGGAATTAAAGTCTGGAGTCTTCGGACTCATCAATGAAAGAAGTTTATTAATATGTTCAAGCCTCAGTGACGAATAAAAGATCTGAAGATTTTCAATATCAAGGAAATGCAATGGTTCAAGTATAATTTTCAAAGGATTTCAGTGAACTGAAGCAACGGAAAAGATGAGAAGTAGTCACCTGAAAAAGAACATAGAATAAGAGAATTTAATTCAGTGTTAGTCGTTTATGAATCAGACCTGTGCACTAAGCGTAAGCACATCAAGAAAATAATTATCCTATTTATTCAGAAGAAATCAGCTGATCAAGTCAGAAGAAAAACCAAGTGGAAATTACTTAAGCAATCAAGAATTCACTAAGGCAAGGCGCCACTTGAACTTGTACTAGGAAATCAATGTACAAGGCACAAGTTATGATACAGGCACCACTTAGAGTACTGGGCGCAACTTGAAGTCAAAGGCACCAATTGATTGTCAAAGGTGCAACTTGAAGAATCTAGGCGCAACGTAAAAGCCTAAACATGGCAAACACTCTGCAGGCGCAACTTATGTGCTTAAAGTCAATATTA
This sequence comes from Oenanthe sinensis, assembly GCA_028671895.1. Classification (NCBI taxonomy): domain Eukaryota; kingdom Viridiplantae; phylum Streptophyta; class Magnoliopsida; order Apiales; family Apiaceae; genus Oenanthe; species Oenanthe sinensis. Next base: position 24,849,258 of record CM053799.1, on the reverse strand, counting down.
AGTGATATCTCGCGCCATTATAGGGAAATAACATTATAGGCGTAACTTGAATAGTACTTGGAGCAACTTGGATTGCCTGAGGCGCAGCTTGTCACATTGTAGGGGAACAAGAGGAGTGGCACCACTTAACACTTAGTCTATTGTGAAGAAATCAATTCAATTGATTTTAAAAGCCTACACTATATATGGGATTTTACAACAGAAGCATCAGTGTGCATCGTCTTCAATATTCACAAGAACCTACGGGAATTCCATTAAAGAACCTCTTAAACACACACCTGCAGATATTGTTGTTGTATTGATTGTAAAACCATTGTAGTTAATCATTTGATTAGAGTGTAGCACTTCAGAGATGTATTAATAGATCTATATTTCCATGAATCAATTGTGTTTGTTTGACTACCATTTTCTATACCTCGAGAACACAAGAACGCAACTCTTAATCCACAATTAGAAGTGAAAAACTACCAACATCATATTCAACCCCCCTTCTATGATGATTTAGGACCTAACAATTGGTATCAGAGTTTGTTGATTGAAGTTACAATTCAAGATCCAAAAAGAGTTTTTCAAAAAGTGTATTTTTAGATCTAGAAAATTTTATTTTGAAATTTCTTTATTTTTAAAGAAAATTCAATTTTGAATTTTTCCAAGATTTTATGTCCACTAAATTTTTAAGACTTTCAATCTTCAAGAATTCAGATTAAAAATTTTTTTCTTGAAATTTAATTTTTATTCGAATTGATTTTAATTTTTAAGAAATTAATTTTTCTTGAGATTTAAAATTCTTCTTGTTAACAATGAGTTCTCAAAAACTTAGTAGCATCAAAATCCCAGCCTTTGACAAAGAACAATACATTCTATGGAAGAAGAAAATGTACATGTTCATCAAAACTGTTAACCCACAATAAATATGTATTTTGGAAAATGGACCCTATATTCCCCAGAAGCTTATACCGGAAACAGTTTCAAATGACGGAGAACGAATTCCTCAAAGGTTTACTCCGAAGGAACCTTCAGAGTACACTAACACTGATAAGGAAAGAGTGGCTTGGGATAACAATCTTCAACTAATCATAATGGATACATTGGATGACACAATGCTAAATCAGGTGATCAACAGTGGAAGTGCCAAGAAAGTGTGGGATACAATTTATCTGTTAATGGAAGGAACTGAAGAAGTGAAGGAAAACATAATGGATATGCTTACATCCCAGTATAAAGTCTTCAAGTCACTACCTGGAGAGAGTATCACTCAAGTCTTTCAGAGATACAATAAATTGCTAAATGACTTGACTCTTCATGAAAAAGTCTACTCACGTAGGGAGATCAATAGTAAATTCATGTTGACACTACCCGCGCATCTTGAACACAAAATCTCTACAATAAGAGAGAGAAATGACATAAATTACATGTCAATTGAAATTCTATATGGGAAGCTCAAGACTCATGAAATGGAGCAAGAGTAAAGACAAATCATTTATGGTTCAGTGACAGTGGATAGTAAATTAGTATGGGTTCAGAGTCTGTTGATGCTCACCCCTTGGTAGAAACCCCTAGCCTTCAGATATTTGAAGGGGTACCCCTCCATCAAGGTGGTTCAGGTATTGAAGCACATATTCCTTCTCTCAACCCCTCTGTTGTAGGATCCTTGAGTGCACCCTCCATATTAAGTGAAAAAATAATTGAGAGGCTGGCACTTGACCAGGTAAAAGGATAGGTAGCTAAGGTTGTAGAGAGCCTGAGTGAGAATGAGAGAGTGGGTGCTCAACCCCACTATGAGGATGAGAGATTAGGGTATCCTGAACCTAGCTTTACTTATTGGGATCAAGATTTTCCACAGAGTTGGAGCAGGGGATGGATGGAAACTCTATTCTTCTAATAATGCAGATCGACAAAAAGGAGGAGACTCTAGCTACTTAGAAATCATTCACACAGAGACCACAACGTCATTTGGTGGATTCTCTAGCAAGGAGAGCATAAAGAGTCATGAAGGCTTTGGTGGATCCAACTATCATTCCAACTGAGACTGCATAATTGAAGTCATAAGAACCACTTTTGATCATGCCTATAAGGGCTAGGCTTCAAGAGTCTACAGACTCTGATCACTCTAAGGAGGAGTTAGGGTCTATAGTTCCTTTTGTAGTTTCAGAGTCTATACCACCACCAGAGACTACACCTCCAGTTACCAAGATTGAGCCTGTTGCTAAGGATTGCACTTCTGAGGATGATGGACCAGTTAATCCATCTTTTGTTTATTTTGATCAGGTGTTTCCTCAGGCATCGATGATAAAGTAACTTTTGACTACATTTTGGCTATTCACCAGTCTGAAAGACTTAAAGCTTTTCAGAAAAATTCTTTTGTACAAGAACATGGTCACTATCCTGGTGAAGCAGATCAAGCTATAGATGCTGATGTTTATGTTGAGATAGAGAATTTTACTGCATAATTGGCTAGTGTGGTCAAGGATATATCTCATATCCAAACCAAACTTACTGGTGTTGATAATACTACTTCTCTACTCAAGACTCAATTTGACAGAATCCATTCCCTTCAACTATCCATAGAGGTCACTTTCAAGGATGTTATTGCTGATATTACTGCAAATCAAGCCCAGCTTCAAACCACAGTCTCTACTCTAACTACCAAGGTTGACTCAGTAATTGCTGCACAGACCAATATCTCCACAGTACTTGAACAAATTATGTTGGTTGTCACAGGTAATGATGATGTAAAAAAGGGGGAGAAGAAAGTTGATTCCTCCAGGAGCAATAAGGATGATGTGTGTAAGAATGCTAAACAGAAGGGAGTTAAAAGGAGGAGAGATGGTAATGATGATGGTGATAGTTCTCATGGTCCTAAGGATCCTGGTGGTGTATCACTAAACTAGCATGGAGTGGTTGTATCTAGATCTCAAACACACCAGTCAGGGTCTAGACATGGGAAATCAGAGTCTAAGCCAAACTCTGACAAACAAAGAAAGAAGTCAGATTTTGAAAAGATTCAAGACCCTACATACTGGAAATGTAGTCAATCTAATTTGCAACTGAGAGCTAAGAAGAAGACATGACTTGGAAGCTTTGAAGAATCAGACATTGATAGAACATCAACTCTATCCAAAGATCCTCAATCCTTGACAGATAGGCAATTTGAGAAGATCACACAAAAGCACTTAAACCAAGTGGTGTCTGCTCAAATTGTTTATAATGTTTTTGAAAGAAAGATGCCAGAAGGTACAGAAAAAGTGCAAAATGAGATGCTTGTGTACTTCATGGAAGGAGGATCTGCAAGATGGATTAGTCAATCAAACTTCATCTTTTTCAAATAGGCTGAGGAATTGCAGTATATTAGATTTCTCTTACAAATAGCTTATGAAGTTAATAAAAGCAAAGAGTCTGTCACTCATAAATGGTTCAAAGAGATTGACAGGAAGCTAACTCTGCATAGACAGGCAAATCGACAGATGGACAAATTTTCTTTAAAATATGTTGATGCTGAAGGAAATGATCAAGACATGCCAGTAGAAGAAAGGCAAATCAAATTCCAAGAAGGTGTGGGTCATTACTTTGGATTTTAACCTATGAGTGGGAAAGTTAGTGTTCTGATGTTGAAATATTTAAAAGAACAAGAATGCAGTACAAATGATCTAAGAGCAGCTTATTGTCAAATCAAATGCTCTAATGAAGAAATGAAGAAGCTGAAGAAATATGTTGGTGAAGCTCTTGCTATTATGGAGGATAATATGCTAAAATCTTTTCTGAGAAACAATCCAGCCTTTGAGAAGATCAAGTGAGATGTAATTTTTTTCCTTATAAATTTTTATATTGTTCTAGATTAATTATTTCATTCTTTAGTTTTGACATCATCAAACCTTGATCTATGCTTACATTTTATAAAGCATAAATAGGGGGAGATTGTAAGGAATATATTCATTTGATGATGTACAAAATACTAGAACAAGATTTAGCATAGTTTATTTGTAATAAGTCTTTCTAATCTCTAAATTTTATAATCAGATTCTAGTTAGTCAACATTCTTGTACTTAGAAGATTTTCTCTAGAAAGTGAAACCAGAGTCTAGATGAAGATTAGAGTCTGGCAAGTGATCAGAGTCTATAGACTATCGGAGTCTACAATCTGTCGGAGTCTATGAATGATCAAAGTCTATAGTCTATCAAAGTCTATAGTCTGGCAGAGTCTGAAGAATTCAGAGTCTATGAAGTCAAAGCTGAATTTGGAAGATGATCACAGAAAAAGGAAGTCTTCAAAGATAAAGCCAAATATATTGCATATATGCTATGGAAAGGAAGGAGAATTACAGAAGGAAACTATCAACTAATAATTATGAATTTTATTCCTATTATAATTTTATTTTTTGTTATTAGTTGATATGCAGCTCTCTATATAAACACTCTATGTAACATAATTGTATCAAGTCGAAGTTTTGTGAGAGCATAGAGATAGAATTGTTGTGAAAACACAGAGAAGCTGCTAAGGTTTGTGTACACCTTAGGAGAGTTTGTATTTACACATCAATAATACAAACAGTATTCATTCGTATATTTGTGTTTGATCTTTGGTCATATTAAGTTAATTTTAATCAGACAAAAAGAATACACAAGTATTCAACCCCCCTTTCTACTTGTGTAACTGGGAAAACACATCACCCATCCCCATCTGCATCTGCCTAGGAACACTCAGTATCCTCCTCACATCATCATCACAATTCACACCAACAATGTAATATCCACATACTACATTACCAAGACTTAATTGAGGATATTTAAACCTCATCTTCATATTCCAATGTGAACTAGTAATCTGCATTAATCGATACACAATCTCCTTCAACTCATCATAAGAGGTTCCCCATTTAATATACTGCATTTTCTGAGGATTTATAGAATATCTTATATCCTCATCCCATCTAATTATTTTACCACCCCAGAAAAAATTTGCATTCACTGGATCTTCCACTATCCTAAATTTTTAACAACATTTTTAATTAATTAATAGCATGTCAAATTTATTCCATACATTAACATATATTATGAAATTTATTACAATTATAATTATAATTATATTATTAACAATTTATGCATTTTCTAGTGTAACTAGTTAATGTATCAAAATTAGTTTAATTATGGATAATTTATATAAAACTATAAATTAACAGTGTAAATGAGTAGTTAATATATGAACAAGTAGAAATTAATAGCTGATGTATAAACGAGCAAGATATGCAATATATGTAAGATATAATGGAAATCATATGTAAGATATAATCGAAACAATAAGCAAGATATAGACAAGTAAAGAGAGAAAATGCACCTTAGAGTTCAGATGTGAGGAACATAAATGAAATGAAATGGTAGATAATATAGACAGAGTGTGTCTCAAAAAGTGTACCTGCGGATTGTGTTTAGATAAGATACGGTACCCATACACATTTTAAAATCACCAACTGTGTACACCTTATCTAATGGCGTACACAACTATACTAGAATTACACATATCATGTTATGTTCACCGTGGAGAATGGTGAACAGAGCTAAATTTCACTCTTTGTTGTTCATTGTGGGGAATGACGAACAGAGCTAACTGTCTAACTTTGATGTTCACCGTGGGGAATACCATACACAATGAGAATCTAACTCACACCCACTACAAACAAGCCACATCTCTGTTCGCCAAAATTGGGAATTAGCTATACCATTGTTGAAAAATTTTGAACGTCTATCCCATATTTGATACACGAATATGGTCCATGTACCATTATGAAAATGGAACCCAAACATAAACAAATGAAGGCCATAGATCGGCTCCATTTCATAAATGGTACAATCAGCATGTTCAGTTATCCAAAATGGGACAGACGTTCGATTTGTTTCATGTATGGTGTAGCTGACTCCTAAAAATGGCGAACAGAACTGAGATGGTTTGATGAGTTTGGGAGGAAACTGAATATACAGTACGCCGTGTCCAATGACGAATAGTATAGGAAGTTATAAAGCTGTGTTCGCCATTTGCAATGGCGAACAGTATAGGCAGTTGAAAATTGTCCTCCTTCCCTGTTCACCATTGCAAATGGAATACATCCTTCCCTGTTCGCCATACCCGGTGAATTTTTCTTATCTTTTCAAAATCCATATATGCATCTACAAAAATTTAAACAAATATTAATTAATCAAGTCTTCATTTTTTCAATTACTAAGTTTTTTCAACTATTCATATAATAATTTAAATTGTTAATAATCAAAATCTAAATATTTTCATTTTTTAAAAATGTACATATGTACTTAAAATTTATAATTATAAAATCTAAATATTCTTTTAAATATAGGATATTCTTGAAATTATTTATTAAAATTTTTATTAATATATTTAAATTCAAAAAATATAATTTTTAATAATATATTTATATATTAATATTTGAAAATATATTTAAAAAAATATTTAAATTTTATATATTTATATTCCAAAATATAATTGTTAATATATATTTATATATTTATATTCAAAAAATATATTTTTTATTAATATATTTATATATTTATATTCAAAAATATATTTTAAAAAATATTTAGATTTTATATATTTATATTCCAAAATATAATTTTTAAAATAGTATTTAGAATTTTAAAATATAATTTAATATATATTTTTATTCGAAGATATAATTTTTAAAATTTAATTTATTATGAACAATAAGAAACAAGAATATTACATGTGTTCGTCGTTGTCACTTGCGGAATAGCTCAGTGGATTTGAGGTGTTTATTATGGGTTAATTATCAACTGACTCACTTTTTTCAATCCGACGTATCAAGTGGATCACCAAAAAAATTTTGGTCTCATTTGAATCACCGGACATAAAATAAGTTACACTTCATTTTATTTTTGAAAAGTTAGAGTTAAAATAAATATTTTTCATTAAATTCTATGATGTGGACTTGACTGGTATGTGACGTTAACTTATTCACATGACAACGTGATAATAAAATAATAGAAAATAAAAGGTTGAATTAGAGAAATTTATAGAAATAAAGGTTAAATTTGATCAAAAAATGGGTAGGTAGATACCCAAAAACCTAATATAATGCATATATATACGGGACGTTTGCATGCTTAGTTAAAGAAAAACTAGTATAATCATTTTTTTTCTATTTATCAAAATTTCAAAATTAAAAAAAATGTAATTTTATTTAAAATAAATGGCGTACATGAAACCAAAAATTTATAGGTGATCCACTTGATTGATATATTAGAATGAAACATGTGAAGTAGTTGATAAATAACCCGTTTATTATGTGTTCGTCGATGCAAACAGAAAAGTACTTTGAATGTGAGATGTGCTTGTGTGTCGCTGCTATTCTACTAACAAAAATTAGGTTTAAAACTCCAGAGGCAAATGATGTCGTTTTGTGAATGTTTTTCCAGTTATGTTCGTCGTGGGAGAGGTGGAACACCTTACTTGTTTTTTCGTTTTATGTTCACCGTGGGAGACTGTATACACATTATATAAACTTCAATGCAATGTTCGCCATGGGAGATTGGGGACACATAAACCTCCAACCCACCACCTCAGCTAGCTGTGTACGCCATTTTTAGGGATTGAGTGTACCATAGATGAAAGACTTTGAACAACTATCCCATTTTTGATAATGTACTTGTCAATGTGCTATTTTTGAAATTGAGCCCCATAGATCTGTACAAATTTTATAAAAGTGACTTATAGTCACGTTTATGAGTGATAGAAGGTGACATTTTATTAAATAGTGATATTTTGGACATTTTATCTTTAAATTGTAAAATTTGATTAAAATGACATTTTCTCTGTGCATAGTACTTCTTCCGTTCCTATTTCACATAAATCAAAGAGGTGTCTTTAATATAATGTTAGGTCCTAGATCATCATAGAAGGGGGTTGAATATGATGTTGGTAGATTTTCGTTTAATTGCGAATTAAGTGTGTGTTCTTGAGATATAAAAATGGTAGTAATTGAAACACAATGATTAGCTACACTTCTAATCAAGAGATTAGCTACAATGGGTTCAAACAATATTACAACAAGAATACAGTTGGGTATGTTTAATGTATGGCTTTAATGGAGCTTCCCGTCTGTTCGTGTTGAATGCTGAAGATGAATGAATAATATCTGTATTGATTTCACCCATATATATTATGTAGTATTTGAAAATCAAACGTAGTTGATTTTCCAATTTCCACCAAGTCATATGTTGCACCTCTACAAGGGAATGGGAGTATAGAGTGTAAGTTACGCCAATCATCTATGTTGCGCCTGCACTCTATATACCCTGTGCTGGAACCACTTAAGGACTTAAAGAAAATCTTCTTTCTTACTTATGTTACGCCTACACTCTTGTTATAGAGTGTAGGTGCCACATCTCTTTGCCTTGAGCCCTTGTTGCCTTATAACATATTCCTTTCAAGTTATGTTGCGCCTACACTCTTGTTACGTAGTGTAGGCGCCACATAACATTTCCTTGAGCCTTAGAATAATTTTGTTACCTTATGTTGTGCCTACACTCTTGATACTTAGTGTAGGCGCCACATAACCCTTCCTTGCAGCCTTGTTGCCTTAGAATTTATTCTTATCAAGTTATGTTGCGCCTACACTCTTGTTACCTAGTGTAGACGCCACATAAATCAATTCTTTTACTTAAAATATTTCCTTGAGGCTCGGTTGTGGTTATGTTGTTCTTGCACTCTTGTACCCTTGTGTATGAACGACATAACATGTACTTGCCTTAGCTTATTTCAAGAAGCTATTGAGTACAACTTGAAATGTTCTTCATGTGGCTTGATCAACTGATTTTCTTCTGATACATTAAGGTAATTCTCTTCTTGCTGTCCTGATGCTTAGTGCATTGGTCTGGTTCACAAAATACTAACACTGAATTAAATCCTCTTGACTTCTATTCTTTTTCAGCTGATTAACCTTGACTTGTGAATTGCTTCTGATCACTAAAATCCTCTAACACCTATACTTAAATTATTACACTATCTTTACTCTGAAATCTTCTGAACTCTTATTTGTTGCTGAGGCCTGAACATATTAATAAATTTCTCTCGCTGACGTTCAATAAGTATTTCATCTTGAATGCTCTGTAATAATGTATGTATGATTCCTGTTCATATGTCTTTCTGGATTCCTGTGTTGCATATCAGTATTATTTGAATGGCTTTTTTTCTGAGTTGAGTTATCGATACTACTATGATATATTACGTTACCTTATGCTTTACATATAATATGAAACATTAATTATAGTCTTCGTATTACTTATATACCCTTATCATTTTAATTGGTAGAAACAAAAAAAACTGGAATATTGGCGGAAAATATGACATTTAATATACCTTAAAATTGTAAAAAGACCAATATATAGGAAAAGAAAACTTGTCCTAGATATGATCTTTAAGTATAATAATTTTATATATAATACTGATTGACATTTTTGTAATAATAGATCTACTCCATCTGTTCCCAAAAATATCCGGTGTTATTCTTTTTTTCCCTCAAGTAAACTCTGTATAGGGCTGACAGCAAAGGTCTAAAACGACTGTAGGAATGGAAGGAAAGGAAGGGAGTATAGTTTTTTTCAATTGTGCTAAAAAGTTTTAGACGAAAATATAGATTGCATGCCTAGCTCCAATTCCCTAGCTCCATCATTTGAGTTCTCCATATTAGAGACATTCAAAGCTGCACAATTTCTCCAGATTCCAACGAGCCACGGGGATGATGAAATATGCTGATGACCCATTATTTCATTATTATATATATATGCCCTATGTATATATATATAATCGAGTAAGCATTTTTATTCAGATCATTTTTTTTCTTCCAATGATTCAGTTATTCATATCGTGCTTTATTTAAAAACAGCTTTCAGATAAAAATGCTTTTGAGAAAGGGATCTCAATGACACAATTTTGAGTTAAAATGCCCAAAATGACATAATATGAAAAATGCACAATTTTGAGACAAAATACTCAAAATGATATAATCTGAAAAAATGGTCCAAAATAGCATTTCAAAATGGTGATTTGAGAAATCACGAAGAACGCTACTTCGTGTAATGTTTTGGAGGTTGAACGCTATTTCGTGTAGTGTTTTGAAACTTGAAACATCACATAAAGTTACATAAAGTGTTGTTAAAATCTCCAAAACCCAATAATATCTATCGTTTTGAACAAAAAAAACCCTAATGTTACACGATATAGCGTTTTGAAGTGGCATTTTGGACTATCTTTTCGGGATGTGCCATTTCGGGCATTATAAGTCCAATTTATGTCATATTGGATCAACACCCAATACTTTTCCATAAAGCAGATTTTCAATTTTATCAAACACTTTTTTACCTGGTTTTCGGCTTTCAGCAAATAACTGCTCTTTGTGTCTGCAACAACAAATGCGAAACAGGGCCCAAGTAATTCTTATCAGCAAAAGTGTGTCGGGGACCTGGTTAGTTTATAAGGGGGGACCCACTTAAGAGTGTGTATGCACGCTTGTACAGTTGTACTAATGTTTATTTAGAAATCAGAGATGGGTAATTTGATGATTAAGTGAGACTATTAATTTGGGTAGTTTTTAACATATGTTGATTTTTTCTCGAAATGGGTAGTTGATATAGTGAAGTGAAACCAACACTTTACGATAACATCGAGCTCATTGGGTTTGGGGGTTTGTAGGGTGGTTACCCTAGTGGAACTAAGACCTAGGGTGTTTGGCTTAATTTAATTTTGAAATTAAGTGCTTATTTCGGGAAAAAGTACATAGTTACCAATTTTTCTAAAAATATGTACTTATTTTTGAAAAATAAACCGACTAAATTTGTTTTTGAGAAATAATCACTTATTTGTAGAAAAAGTACAAATTTACTCTTTTTTTTCCGGAAATAATCCTTATTTCCAGAAAATAAGTACCCCAAACGGGGTCATAATGCAGGATGTTAGGAACTAAGGCTTAGGGGAGACATATTCCTGGATGATGAGAGACATGATGTGCGGTGTTAGGAATCCTTGTCCGAGAAAGGAAATACGGAATTCAAGCTTCTTATGTTGGATCAATGTAAGCTTATTTCGGCCTTGTTATATGCAGAACTTTACAGTTACCATGTATTACACTTTTTGTTCGTCTGCATTTAGAAGAAGCACAATTTACTTGAAAGATGTAGCTATGTCACTCAATCAACGTCGAAACATCTATAGTAATTCTGCATTACTGTGTATTGGCAACTAATTCTGTTATGTGTGTTTTGAGGTTATTGGTTGTTTTGGAGAGTGGATGTTTATGGAGTTTGGCTACGGAACATGATGTGTTTACATATGTAAAGGAATTTGGTTAGGAGTTCATTAAGCATGGGATTCGTATCTATGGTGTACATCCTTCATTTTATTGTAGGAGTATCATAGACTTTATAGTAGCTGTGCACTATGACCTTAAAATATTAATTTTCTTACTACATTCAATTTACATTATGTACCTTTATCTGTTTTACTTTGAAGGGAATTATATCAGATGACTCCTTTCTTTTCTTTTTTTAATTAATCTCTATTTCTTCGGAATGCCTAAGGGAAATATTGATATTATAATTTCTTCTGACTTCATTACTCTGTATGTTATGTAAGCTAGAAACCAATACATGCTTGTTCTCTTTGCAGTTATTGTTCTTTTAATATTTTGGATCTGGCAATGAAAAGCTCATGGTGTGTGATGTATTTAAATAGAAATTGTTTCAATATGATGTGGTGAAGTTTGAGATGACAAAGTAGAATCTAATATAAGTTTAAAATCTCCGGTAAACAAAAATTGTATGATGTCGGACACGGTTGCGGATCCAGGTGTTAGATTTTTAGTTTGATAAAGTTTAGGTTTCTTTGATTTAGATCCAAAATTGGATATGGGTGTGAGGAATCGGCATGTAAATTTAACTCAAGTGAAATTTATATTGTTATATTCAATGCACTCTTTCTTAAATAGTGTGCAGCACCTACAAATTGTATACATTTAATTTTATATTTCCAATTCATAGCATAGTCAAACTGATGGTATAAAGAAAAAGTCTTCTAAGGTCCTTTCTCTCTAAATTTGCAGAGAGAAATCATACTTCCCCAACATTTATCGGACCGTGTAAGAGCCCCCTACACGCTAGCCAAAAAGAGCTCGCGTAACAAAGGCTACATGTCATTTTTTTTTGTTTTCTAGGTTTTAGTACTATGGTAATCGGAAATTGGTGCCTACGATATTTGCTTAGTTTAGTGTCAGCCTAATATGTGAAAAACGCGCTCCTAAATATGGTAAGACCATATTTGTTTAGTCCACTTGAGTCTATGTTACCACGAAAAAATTATTTTTTGTTTACAGGTATACTATCTCCAGTGCAGTGTGTACAACTTGGAGTGGTCTATTTGTGGTTAACAAAAACATGATTCTCAAAACAAGGTCATGTATTCGGGGTACTATGCTTTCTGTCATTGTTTTAATGAAAAGGCTGGTATGGAAGCGTATTTTAGCTTGTAATCAGCTTCAAGCATTTAAACTTCCAAATTGCGTATCATTCTTTCTGGTACGTGTAGCCAACTTCAATTTTTTTGTATATGTACTGGAAGATCAAATCAAAGAAATTTTTAAGCGTTAAAGCTTCCCTGTTCTTTTTAAGTTGTTAGGATACATGTACTTGATTTTCGAGTTCTAATGTTTTTGTAGAAATTTTCCATTAATTATTAGTTTATTAACCTTACAAAGAATAAATCTTATATTTGGTATCATCTAATTGGAAATATTGCTTCATATTTAGGGTGGTTATGTATACAGTTTTGTACTATTATCATGTAATGTCGACTTATTTTGTAGCTGCAACCTGAAGAAGTGTCTGTTACATCTTGCTTTCTAACTCTGAATCAGGACTGTGTGAGAAGAGGACAAGAGGTCGAAGCTGATAACAAAATATGCTTCCACATTGTCCATTATGAGTTATTTTGAGGCTGGAGGACGATGACAACCTATGCTTTCAAAAAGAGCTACGCACAATTTCTTTTTTACAATATTTGTTTGTGAGTGAAATCAGTTGGGATAGAAGATAAGTTATACTCATACTTCCCCAAGTCTATGTTACTTGGACTCGGCTAAAAGTGTCCAACATGGATACGTGTCCAAGTATCGGACTCGGCAACATTTTGAAAAATATACATGTTTTTGGCTTAAAATAAGTGTCCAAGTCCGAGTGTCCATGTCTGAGTGTCGAGTGTCCGACACGGATACTCAAAGGTAAAATGAAGAGTCCGAGTAACATAGCCCCAAGTATTACAATGCAGCAGTGCCTCTATATATAGAACAAACTGAATAATTTACTTCATAATGTACACATAATCTAATGCAATAACTAAAGAGAATCTTTGCTGCATATTCTTTATGGCAGTAGTGATTTTATTACGGAAACTTACTGTAGTAATTATTTTATTACTACAGTAACTATTTATTGTTGATATTTGACAATTTATTGTTTATCTATTTGTGGGGGAAGGGCTGCTTCTCTTTTTGCCTCAATGTCGCATCACTGAAATATCAGGTTCTCTCTCTCTCTCTCCCTCCCTCCCCCTCTCTCTCCCCCTCCCTCCCCCTCTCTTTCCCTCCCCCTCTTACAGATTATCTTTGTGACATTCAGGTTTGTTACATCATTTTAAAAAATATAAAAAATTTAGATTTTGTATTTTGCATTTTTGAATTTGCATATAAGTTTATAATAAAATATGTGAGTAGCTAAAGTACGTTTTGCATATAAGTTTATAATAAAATATGTGAGTAGCTAAAGTACGTTTTGCATATTTTTTTAAGTAATTGATAAAGTATAATGTTTATTTATCTACTAATATAATAATTGAGTTCAAAATTATTATATTAAATTAGTAAGTTACAAATTTGTAATATACAGTTACAATATTAATTATTTATTTTGACAAATTTGTGTAATGATTGGAAATTTTTAATCATTATATAAAAAAGAGCCACTAGTGTGACGTTTTAGAAAATGTTCGTCGTTGTGGTGTTAGATTAGTTTGAGAAGTGAGTGAAAAAATGGTGATAAGTAGTAATAATGGTAAACGGTCCTATATTTGGCAATGGTCTGATCCACTTTAGTTGCTTTCTTAAGTTATTCATATTAATAGGGCTGTAAATGAGCCGATACACTCGGCTCGATGTTTGGTTTGAAAAAATCTCGGTCAGAGTTTAGTCCGGTTCATAAATGAGTTGATCTTGTACACAATGTTAGGGATCGATTTATAAATTAGCCGAACTTAATCACAATAGAATTTGGCTCGATATCTTGTGAATAAGTCCGATTAATATGCTCGTAGACATTTGTAAACAAGTTCAATAAGTAAATTTGTGAACATGTTGAATATATGGATTCATTAGTAGTTATAATCAGGCTCGTATATATGTTCGATTATTAAAATACATATGGTACTCTTATTAATTGGATTATATTAATTTAAATATCTAATATTTTATACTGGATAATATATTTATATATTGTATTGTTCTAAAGGAAATTTTTTATTGTTAAACAATAATAATATACATAAAAATAATATTTTCATGAGTTATTCGCAATCTAGTTAGTGAGCACAAGTTCGTGAGCAATGTTTATGATTTATTCGTTGCAAAAAATTCATAAATATGCTCGTGATGTTAATGAGTTGTTCGTGGCAATTAAGTTTCTGAGTGAGCAATGTTTATGATTTATTGGTTACAACAAATTCGTAAATATGTTCGAGTTCGAATTCAATGCTTTTTTAATGAGCGATACATGATCTACTCTACAGCTCGGCTCATTTAAAACCCTACTTATTTAACTCAACTATGCAGTGTCATGCGATAAGAGAAAGACTAGGTGCCCGAATAAAAAATAAGTAAAAAAGTTCCTTATGCAATAAAATAAAGTGGGATACGTGGCCTTCTATAAAATAGATTAGTGTCCATCCTGCCATGTGTATGCATATAAAAAAACAATATGTATATATGTTACGTAAGAGAACTAGATAAGTATGGACTTGCCTTAAAAGTTTTGATAAAAAGTGGAGATCCATCAAGTATAAGATTAGGAAGCATAGGAAGGAAGCGAAAGGTTCCAAGCAGAGCAGCGGTGAAGGAAAATAATAAATAAAAAAAAAATTTGCTCCAAGTTTCTACATTTCCGGTACCCCTTTACTCTTATTTATTGGTTTATATTTTAATTCTTATGTAATTTTCTATTAACCATATATGCGTGTAATTATGTGTTTGTACTAATAAGTATGAGAAAATAGTGTAAGATTAGATAAGTTAATGTGATAAGTGTTATCTCAAATTAGTTTTGTTCCTCGTAGCCAAGTATGTGTATCAGTGGCCTTAGATGGAAGTGTTTTGTCTAAATTATTTGTGTGCACTTGTTTTGTTAGATTTAAATAAGCTAACTAAGAAATTAATACATACACATATATGAGACTAATTCTGTATATTTTATTTAAGGTATATTTATGAGAATCAATGTAAGAAATTTATATCAACCTTCATTAGGCCAAATCTTAAAGCTTTTATGACTCATGGTTATTTGTTTAGTCTTCATATTTGGTAATAAAAAAAAATCTATGAACATGGTGGTGGACACTTTCACTAATTATATAGCAGGATTTTAGTTTATTTATTTATATTATTAAATTCTATTTGTCTTTCGTAACTAGTATTCATTAATTAGTACAAATAAGATATGTGATTCCGGAATATGTGTTTAAGATAAATGACAAATAAGTTTTATTCAAGGCTACGTGAGTAAAAATAATACTAAATAGTAGTTCAAAGGTTTTGGTTGGTTAAATTATGTGAGAACCTTGTTGCTATTGGATGTGTACACTCGTTTCCGGTTTTTCTCTTGATATGGAATCCGTGAAAGTCTTTTGGTCCTTTCACTTGAATGTGCCGGTTGCTTCCTATATTTGCATGAATTACTTTTATTACTCTAATTTCATTACTCTGTTCAGTGTCAGCCTATTGGTGTATCTATTCTTGCTGTGGAACTCTACAACTGAGATATTACCATTTAACTTACTGGATGTCTGTCACTATATTGCTAGTAGAATACGGATGGTTACTCCTTTTTCTAGTTTTTATCCTGATATGGTATCAGTCAAAGCCTCTGGTCCTTTTAATTGCATGTGTTGGTTGCTTCTCATGTCTAAAATGTTTTTCTCTCTTTTCTCCAGGTATTTTTACTTCTCATTTCAACCATATTGTGTTAAGACAATGTCGAGGGACTTGCAACTATCTTTAAAGGATTTGCACTTATCTGTGAGGGAGACAACATCGATATTTGAGTTACCGGAAGAGCTTCTCATAGATATCCTTTCAAGACTGCCAGCAAGATCACTTCTGAGCTGCCGATGTGTGTGCAAGCGTTTTAATGTAGTGACCAGAAATCATGATTTTATAGCTACTCATGTCATGCGCTCCCACACTTTAAATACCACCAAGTTTTGTTCAGCTTTCATTTGTGGAAGTGATTGGATTGGAGGCGGATATGAGCACATTCTTCTAGAGAACACAAATGATTCTGTAAATTTTTCGTATGTGAGGTCAAGTAATCCTGTCTCATGTAACATCTCAATTGTAGGTTGCTGCAATGGTCTTTTTTGTGCTGAAGTTGAGACCCCTGGTGTGGAGAATGGAGGTCACTTTTTGATCTGGAATCCTATTACCAGAGAAAACCGGTATGTTAAGAAACCAAAAGTTAACTCTTCAAGAACAACACAGATTATTGCTCTTGCATTTGGTTTCAGCCACAAGACCAATAGTTATAAGGTGGTAAGGATCGTTTCTTATTCTAATCCAAAGAAGCCTTTAGTAACAGTCGAGGTGTATAAGGTGACCACCGAAGACTGGAGTGTATATGATGTAACAACTCTTCCATGTCATGAGCCTGATCAAGTGCCCCCGTATTTCAATGATCCAGTGATACTCTTTGGTATCTCTTCTCCTTATTTCATCCGACCTTTGAAACAGGCATTTCATTGGGTTACTGATACTGCAGGTATTGAAGATAGACTTTCCAAAGCAGTAGTGTCATTTGACATTGAAGAAGAACAATTTAAATTTTTGTCGTGGCTAGATCCTTTTAAAATTCCTCTTGAAGAGCCAGTGATTCTCGATTCATTAAATGACTCACTTTCACTGATTGTTCCTCACGTAAGTTTTCCAAACTTAAACTCAAGCTTTGATATATGGGTGATGGATGACTACGGGAAACAGGTGTCTTGGACTAGGCGGTTTACTGTTGAGCAGTTTGATGGTCTTGCACGACCAGTAGGATATTGGTCAGACGATCTTCTTGTAATGACAACACAAGAGAGATATTTGTTTTTTTATAACATCATAACCCAAGAACTGAAGATCTCTCCATTTTTAAGGTATTTGACTACATTCTGTGATTATGTTGAAACTTTGGAAACAGTCAGCCAGGAGATTGCAGTTGTAGGGAAGGCTGTTCAGTGAGGTAATGCCCTGCTCTTGCATAGTATATCTATTAACACTACATGGTCTAATATCTGAAGCATTGTTAAAGAATAAATCATTTTTAAAAAATAAATAAATTATTGCATCCGAGTAGAAATATGCAAGCAAATATCTGTCTTAGATTTTATATGTTACTGGCAGTTTGACAGTAACTAATGTGGTTTTGGGAGCTTTGCTCTACTTTGCTTTGTAGCACACGCACACTGTGCAGTAAAAATTAATGTGGCTTTCGGGAGCTTTGGTCTACTTTGCTTTGTAGACCCCCCCCCCCCCCCCCCCCCCCCCCCCAAAAAAAAAAAAAACCCCAACACACACACACACACACACTCTGTTTGGTAAAAACTAATGTGGCTTTGGGAGCTTTGTTCTACTTTTATTTTGGCGCGCGCACACACACAGATGGTGTTCTCTTAATTTTGGTGCATTTATGAAAAACATTGAGTCCATAATACGTTAATTATCTTTATTTATTGGACAACCACTGTTTCTCATTACCTAGTTGAAAAGCTTAAGTTATTTCTAAATTAATCAAATGTAACATTTGCTACTTCTGTAATTGGGAGGAATTTTCTAGTTTTGTTATTTTCTTAACTTCAATTTCAATAAGCAACATGCCATATACAAGATTTTCTCTATACAACTTTCTTTTTTGCATTAAATGATGTTTGTTAAAATACTATTATATGGTGAAATTGGTAGAGGTATATCGGGTCAGAGGTCACCAGTCCCGACATAAAAAATTGGATTGGATTTGAGTCGCGAACATATAAAAAATTGGATCAGATTTGTATTTTTGTTAGTGCTGGCTCGAAAAACAAATTTGGTGCAATTTGGCTGGTGTATTATTCCACTGTGGACTGGCGTCTAGTATAAAGTGTTACACATGATTTTGTAAATTCACAAGATTAGTACTAAGGAATATCTGGCACTGCATAATATTTAACAATGAACAGATTTCATATCTTACTGACATATGTTATAATATCTGAAAGCTGAAAATTGCATCCTTGTAATATTGTTTTTATCTGCTTTTATCCTGGTGCTTATATAACATTCAGGCATAGAATCTGGAGCAGGTGGAGCTTTTCTGGGGATTTATATGAAAGACACCATTTTCTAGTTGCTGGTATTATCTCTACTACCTATGTGCTCACTAGTCTTCAGCTGATCAAACTGTTTACAAAGGACTAGGTGCTGCCATTTCTCATTTCTGCTGCCCAAGGTTGGTGCTCGGGATCTCCACTGGGTTCCCAGCTTGACGGGTAGTATTAAACACAGCAATCTTTCCGATTTCAGGGCGCAAGTGGGTGCTGCAGAGCAAGTTTCCTACTAGTTTCTTTGTTCTTCTATAAAAAAAACTTTAAAAAACTCTACATAGGAAAACAGAATAATAAACCTAGCAGTTTATTTAAACTGCTAGGTTTATTATTCTGTTTTCCTATGTAGAGTTTTTTAAAGTTTTTTTAAATATATTAAACTGGTTTGCTTTCAAATATAATGACTAGCAAGAATTTTATGTTAAATTGATTATATTTAACTAAGAAAGTGACCTTGTAGAGCACGGTTGGATAGCTTAAGTGGTTGATGGCTTATTCTCTGTCGTCCCAGGTCCTGGTTCGATCTTGGCTCACCCCGAGAATTTCTTTAATATATTTTCTTTATTACAGTAAATTAATTTGTTATTATACATAATGATTACAATAAAGGAACATTAGTGATTTCACGTAATAATTATTTTTTTTTTGATAAATTTAGTATTTGTAAATATTATTCACAAACATTTAGTAAATTGAATAAGATTAGTTAGGATACGAATATTAAGGAATTTTTT
The DNA here is from genome assembly GCA_028671895.1 of Oenanthe sinensis. NCBI lineage: Eukaryota > Viridiplantae > Streptophyta > Magnoliopsida > Apiales > Apiaceae > Oenanthe > Oenanthe sinensis. The sequence goes on along the minus strand of CM053799.1, from coordinate 24,829,855 downwards.
TTTAAAATATAAAAAATACTCATACAGATTTAGTAAAAATAAAATAAATTCTCCTACAAATTTAGCAACAAAAAGAAATCTTCTAAAATACGGTATTGCAATGCACATCAACTATTGATGACAATATTGGAAGAAAATATGAAAAAAGGGGTTAAAAGGTGTAAAACTCATACTTAAAATGTAATAACCCATATTTTTAATATTTTGTAACTCGGTAAATTATTGGTAAATTATTAATAAAATGACTTATTTGTCGTGTAAATAATTCTAATTAATTTGTCGTTTGTAGGAAATTCGTTGTGAGTATTTTAATGTTAACATATATAATTTATGTGAGACATTTCCGGTAATTTATATCCGACGAATCGAGTTTGGAATCCTTCCGAGAAAATAAGAGTATATAATAAATTAATCGTAGGATGAATAGTGCTTTGGTGAATAGTACTTTTTAATGAATAGTAAATTTTTAGGAAATTATGAGACAAGAATTATTTATTAATTATGTTGTGACGGGTCATAACAAAAATCGAAGAAATCAAATCTCACATATTAAATATATAGTGGCCGAATAATATGGTAAAGAAAATGGGAAAAGAAAATAAAAATGGAAGTAACTAAGTTGCTAGCTTGGTTAGGCTTTTAGTTAAAAAGCAAACTAATTTAGTAACTAGTTAGTTGAGTTGAACAGCCCCCAAGTATTAGGAAACTGTTGTTTGCCCTTGCACAAATAACAATGAATTTGTAGAACGGGGGTTGAATACAAACTCAAGAACTTTTTTTTAAATTCTTGCGGATTAGATGAATTTGTATTGAGTTGATAAAGTGTTTGAATGTTAGTGTAGAAAGAACATATATAAAAACAGAAATTAAAACAATGAAAGACAATATTTAAAAATTAATATTGGATTGGTTTTTCTACTAGTAAATTAATTTGCTTTCAAATAATTTTGGTCTGAGAACCAAACAGCTTACAAGAATATGTGAAGAACACATAAAGCACTTACAATCTTTTCTATCTGCTATGGTGCTTTCTTACTTCTGTGTTCTTCACTTTTCTAGTTACAATGTCCTACTACAAAATATATTGCAGTTCATTTTCAACAAATCTATTCCTACCAACTGATATAGAACAAATTACATTTGAAAGTCATATGACGAGTCCTATTTGTAATAAGTAGATGACAACTCAATTCAGATAAGAAAGCGAAGTAAATAATAAATATGGAATAAGGAATCGAGATGAAGAATGTCAACTAGACACGAAGAATCAGAATATCAGAAGAAGTTTGACAAGACTGCTACTCTACACCGGAAGAAGTTCATTAATATGTTAAAGTATCGGCGAAAAATAAAGAAGTAATATTTCAGAAGAGTTCAGAAGATATAAAAGATTCCAAGTGCCTAATACAAAAAGATTCCAAGAAAAGAAATATTAGAGACAAAACTAGAAGCGAGAACAAGACAGAATATCACATCTTTTAAAGTTATAAAGTGAAGAATATTTATTTAGTATGATAGAAATGAACCAGACAGTACATTTGTGTGTCAACTAATTTAATAAATATTTATCACCTAGCTCAAGTGATTTTCAGACAGAAGGTACTGAAAACAGGAAGACACAAGTCAAATCTACAGTGGTTGTGCAGTGAAGAAACTAAATTAATTCTACTATCAAAATTTAATTAATTATTTAATTTATCTACTTAAATTAATTCATCTTGAATTGATTTAATTTATAAATTATTTAATTAAAATTGGTGGAATTAATAAAGTAAAAAAGAACATTTTATTTAACATTTAAAGAAAGTCTTGCTGCATAATTATAGAAATTCTTACCAAATTTAATTCAAAAAGACTAATTAAAAATCTTACCGAATTAACTCAGAAAGACTTTCTAAAAAGTCCTACCGAATTAAATCGGTAAGACCTTTGAAACGTCTTACCGAATTAAATCAGTAAGACATTTTCAAAAAGTCTTTCCGAATTATCTCGGCAAGACCTTTTAAAAAGGTTCTACCCATTTGTCTCAGCAAGACGTTTAAAAAGTCTTATCGAGCTTTTAAAAGGTTCTACCGAGTTTTTAAAAAGTCTTACCGAGTGAAAAAGTTTTGCCCAACTAATTTGAAAAATCTTACAGACTATTTTATAAAGTCTTTTGATTTTTTAAATAAGTTTTATTCAAAAGTCTTGCTATTTACTAGCTCTATAAATATGAGGCCAAAGGTTTCATAATTCAATTGATTGAAAAATTCAAATTCAGAAATTTGTATGCATTGTAATATTCACAAATTTCTGTGTAAATTTGGATTATAATTATTATATCAGAACAATTCATGTCAAAATCGTTCTAAACATTTAAACAATTATATAAACTTTCATCATATTAATTTTGTAATATTTTTCAAGTTAAAATCACATCTTCTAATTGAACAGTATTTCATCACAATTAATATTTTGTTAGAAATTAAAATAATATTTTTAAATCCAATATTCCGTGATTAAATATTGATATTGTATTCAACTCCCCTTTTACAATATTAGGGACCAACAATTGACATCAAAGCTGATTGATATTTTTAATATCTGATCTGAACCAAATATTCCGCAACTCATATAAATCTCAAAAATTATTTTTTATTCGAAATAATTTTTATTCGAAATAATTTTTACCCAAAAATTATTTTTGATAAAAAATTATTTTAAGTCAAAAATTATTTTTTGAAATACTTAATTTTTAATTTTATTTAAAGATAAGTACACAAAAAGTGACGAACATTAAAATTTTACAGTTTGACAAAGATCACTACAATTTGTGGAAGCATAAAATGCTACTATTCATTGGGATTAAAAATCCCAAGTATGCATTAATTTTAGCTAATAGTGTTGAACCCCCAATAAAAGTTATTCTCGAACACGAGGTAAATGAGGTCGTAATTCTTCACAGACAGTTTCTAAAAAGTATAGTTGACTACACAAATGAAGAAAATGAAGTTGTGTCACTAGACAACAATCTCAAACTCATATTGATAGAATCCATAGACTACGTCATGTACAATCACGTGGTAAATTGTAAAAATGCCAAACAGATCTGTTATACAATAGAGATAATCAACGAAGGGATTGAAGAAGTCAGAGAGAATAGACTGGAGATTTTGACATCCCAGTATGAGCAATTTAGATCCAACCCTGGTGAGGGCATCTTTGAGGTGTTTCAGAGATTGAATAAATTAATAAACGAGCTCAACCTTAATGAGAAATATTATCAGAACTAGGAGGTCAACATGAAGTTTTTGCTAACCTTGCCAGAGCATCTAGAACATTGGATCGCAGCCATCCGAGAGTCTAGGAACATGAAAGAACTTACACTAGAAAGACTCTACGGAGTACTAAGACCTATGAATTAGAGCAGATCCAGACAAGAGAAACATATGACAGAGGTAAGGTTTCGAGTTCCTCCAAAGCACTGATAGTAGAAGCACCAGAGAAGATGGAAGTGAAGGCTGCTATACCTTCAAATAAATCAATGGAGTATGTGGTTCCAGAATTTGGACATACTTCAGATAAATAAGAAGATTGTGAATTCTACTCTTTGGAAGAACTGGATCAGCTAGAAGATGAATCTCTAGCTATGGTTTCCAGGAAGTTTGGCAACATGAGATTCCAAAGGAACTCCTCCTACAAAGTTAAACCTAATTTTTGAAGATTCCAAAGAGGAGGTTCTTCTACAGCTGTATCAAAAAATGGCTATAAGACCGACTTAGTTGATAGAAGAAAGTTTCGTTGCTTCAACTGAAGGGTTTCGGGCATGAAAACGCAGCGGATATAACGTAAAACAATAAAAAACGAAACCCTATCGCAGGATCCATGTATAACTTTGGATGATTATGATGAAGAAGTCTGTACCTTAACAAAGCTTTCCGTATGTTGTTTAATGGAGGTCTAGAAAAGATGAATCACAGCAGCCCTTTGTTGCAAAGATCTGCTCTCTAAAGAAGTCCACACGAACGCCCGATTATCCTACGATCACCAGAGTCGGTACTAGCCGAATTGCTTGTCTCTCTCTCTCTCTCTAGCCTCTCTTTATGTTGAACAGCTAGGGTTTTTCTCTAAAAACGAAATCTAATAATTCTAAAACCTAATACTATACATCATTATGTATATATAGGGGAGAGAGAGATTTTGAGCCTAACCCTAATCCATGTGGTTTCCAAAACCCATTATGATTTTGGGTTATTATTATTATTAAATCTGAATTCTAATATAATTAATCAAGTCCCGTTTAATTAATTCAATGATTAAATTCGAATTAATAATAATTATTATTAAATCCGAATTCTAATATAATTAATCAAGTCCCACTTAATTAATTCAATAATTAAATTTGAATTAATAATAATTCTTATTAAATCCGAATTCTAATATAATTAATCAAGTCCCACTTAATTAATTCAATAATTAAATTCGAATTAATAATAATATATCTAAATTCATAATTTAAATAAACCTCCATTTTGAAAATTCTTTGTGTGTGACCCTTTAGGTTATTATTACGTTGACAATAATTTTAATATCCAATAATAAAATTATAAACAATGAGTTGCATCTAGTAATACATCATTGTTACCCAAGTTAACAATAATATTTGGTGATTCAATTAAATCTTTCGTGAATAATGTTCCATGTAATATAATCCCTTTAACCTTATATTATAGATCAAACTCGAGGCATGTATAGTGTCATCCTCTTCAACGTCTAATCTCGGTTTCCTTGATCAATGAGTAGACTATTTAAACAAATCAATATTTTAGCATGGCCATGCATTTCATAGCCTCACTCAATCAAGAAGCTAATAATATCACTCCTAGAATTGGAGGGTTAAATCATATATCTATCATTTATATTCCTTATACGATTCATATCATACCCAATGTCCACCTTTATCATTACCCAGTTAAAGGTAACTTTGAGTGTAATTAAAGTATATTAATTCTCGTATAGAAATATAATGATTTCAAGTCAGAGGATCATTACATTATTATCACTGTGAGATTTCTTATGACACTTATTAACATGTAGAATCTCACGGCGGGTCTTTCCAGTGTCATGTATTGATGCATACACTTATGTTCATGACTTTAGTATCACCATACCTATGACCAATGAGATGTGGTCATCTGTCAACAAACATACTAGTCTTATTGCATTATTATTGTCCTTAAATAATAATACTTGACTAGGGAATTTTAGGAATAACATACTATTCATATAATCTCATTGTTAAGTCATATACTTAAAGACATATATTAAGTATTAATATTCCAAGGACATTTATTATTCTTTCAATTTATGATGCAGTAAATAAAGATATAATAAATATTAATTAAATAATCACATAACATAATTGTTTCTAATAAAACTTTAAAAAGTATTGTCTATAGGACACCAATACTAACATCAACTGCAATGAGCTAGGCCACTTTGCAATTGAATGCAAAAAGCTGAAGCAAGGGAAGAAGAGAGAGTCTTATGAAGAGCTCAAGGAAAAGTATGATGCACTTATGAAAAAGCATCAAGGCAAGTATTATCTAGCAGAGGGCAAAAGTTGGGACGACTCAGAAAACGATAATGAAGAAGAGCTGAGAAATATTGCTCTTATGGCTTCATCCGGAGAATCGTTGTCTCCCACTCGACAAGGTAGAATAGATGTAAATCCCTCTTGCCCTAAAATATTTAAATTGCTAGGTAAAGAACTAGATGGTACAAGAGATGAAGTTACAGAACTAATTGTCAAAAACAAATTTCTAACTGATGAGAATGATGTTTTAAGATTGTAATAAAAAATGAGGATATTTGTAGTATATGCTATTAAGTCAACATATATAATAAATATGAGACTTCTTATTAAATTCGTTCAATAAAATATATTTAAAGTCCTTTAAGAAGCCAGAACAGAGTTTGAAAAACGGAGAAATGAATAGTGTTTCTACGGGAAAATATTTTCGTAAATTCTCGAAACAATTAAAAAGTTTTAATTTAATCATTCTAAAATATATTAGAATCATAAAATGATATTTTAAGTTTTAAAACTTAGGTGGGACGAAAGAAAAGAGAACGAGAATGAGAGATTAAACCGTTATCGGGAAACCGCACGTTTAATACAAAAACCTTTTTAATAACAAGTCATCCACCACACAGCACACAAAAATTACTTTTTACTTTTCCATTTCTTCATTTTGAAGAACATCAGCTGAAGCTCCATTGCGGGGGAAAGAAAATCATCATAACTTGCTCATTTCTTTCTTAATCGATGAGTTTGGTAGCTTAAATCGAAGGTATAACACTCATCTTGCTTCTTCTTGAATCTTACAAGCACCCATCCATGAAATCTTTAGCTATGATTAAAAGAAGATGAGAATGAATAGTATTTTCAAAAATGAAAATTTTTATTTCTTGATTCTAGCCATGTTATGGTTTAGTGGATGATAGTTATAGTGTATACATGTTATGGGTAGTATAAAATAAGCTTGGTGAGTCCTAGAAACACATGATTTGATCTATTGATTCTAGATTTCATTTTTCATACTTGTCTTATTTTTGGAGCTTGAGATTGTGTAATGTTGTAGTATAAAGATGGTTGAGTTGTTGTGTTGCTTGGTTGAGTGAATTGAAGTAGTTAGAAATGGAAAATGTTGTAAACATAAACGTCGTAATGCCCGATTTTTCGAAGCTGTCAACTGTTGTCCAAAACCTGAAGGGGATTTTTTTGTTCTTGATTAGTGATTGACTTGATTGTGTAGAGGATATTATCTAGATCATTTACGCGCTAATGTTTCATCATTTGGAGTTACGAGTCAAAAGTTATAACCGATTTACTAAAGGTATCGCATAACTTAGAAACCATGTTAATAACCAACTTTGAGGCTATCATCAAAGTAGCTAGGATGCTTACTTTCATATAAAACTTTTATCTAAGATACTAGGGATGTCAAGGATGACTCTAGAGAAATATTCAAGTTAATCGGATTAAAACTCAATTTACTAAAAATGCTAGAAGTTGGGTGTTTAAAATAAAAATTACTAAAAAGTGACTAAGTGCTTATTGCCACTATAAAATGTAGACGTAAGTTGAACTTCGAGACTTAATTCCTACACGAATTATAGATGAAAGTTGTTCAGGGATAACATGAAAACATGATGAGCAAAAGAAGTAGTTTAAAACTTGTTGTTACAAGGTACTTATGAAGTCACGAAAGTGAGTATAAGTCAATAAAGAGTATAGAATTCTAAGTACTAATTTGAGATTTTGTGCTTAATTCTTAGAGTATCGTCGAGGAACGGAAACCAACCAACCCTGTAAGAACTCCAGGCAAATTTTCGAACCTTTTTACCTTTTGACTATAACTGTTCATAAAGAGGTTCTGTTGTGCTATGGAATTAAACTTTCTTACAAATGTACATATATGCTTGTATTGCTTACTATTCATTAATTGTGCTTACTTATCAACTTTGAATCTTATAAAGTTAGAGTGTGCATAAGTAGAGTATGAGAAGAGTTTAAGAGTCGAATTTCAGAGCTTGTGATTGGGATTTTAACCGGGATTTAGGGTGTGAGTTTCTGACACTTTATCAAACAAAGTTTGAGAACTTTTCTTCGGAAATGCTTTGGGACATTATCAAATATTAAATAAATATTTTGTTAAACGTTCATCAAATCTTTAAAGTTTAATTAATTATTTAATTAATTTAACATTATTTGATTAATTAAATATTATTTAATGAGAGTTTAAAAAGTATGAAAATCTTTATTTAACCTTTGAGAAAATTATTTGAGTTATCCAAAATGGATATAAAATATTCTAAAAATGATTTAGTTATCCAACAATCATTCTGAGAACTTTGGTGATTTTAAAACAACTCCCTGGTCGTGTGATTTTGAAAACTTCTTGTGTGAGAAATATTTGAGCAAAAAGAGATTATTTGACTATAAGTCAACATGTGCATATAAGATTACTTCCTCATAATTCTGAGAGTTAATCAATCATCTGCTGTTGAAATCTGAGAAGAGAATGAGATGTGTTTTTGGACTGAATTCAATTTCCTTCCAATCAAATTATTCAATCGGACTGGATTACTGGTGAAAGTCGACGTGCTTGCATGGCGCATTATGTGTACGGAGTGTAAGAGCTGCCAGACGGGTATGCCATCAAGTATACTTTGGCCCGAATGCGGTCAGGGTGACGCCTATCGGCGGATCATCCACTACTAGTAGAAGAGTAGAAAAACAGAGATGTTCCTTGTAGAGGCAATTGTGGGCGACTGATCACCGACCTACATTGTCGCTATAAATTACTCCAATGAAAGTCCATTCTTCCCAACTGGGATTTGACATTAACACTGTAATGAAAGCCAATGTGCTAAGTTATCGATAGTGTTAATGGGAACTGTTGAACTTTCATTGTTCTTACACTATAACGAAAGCCAATGTGCTAAATTATTGATAGTGTTAATGGGAATTACTGAACTTTCACTGTTCTTACACTATAACGAAAGCCAATGTGCTAAGTTACTGATAGTGTTTATGAGAGTTGAGAAATCGTGTTGAGAATTCTATAGTGTTGTTGAGAGTTGAAAAATTGTGTTGTGTATTCCATAAGTGTTTTGAGCTGTTTATTTATTTAAACATATTGTGTATGGTAAATTTCAGAATTATATATGGTCTTTTATATTGAAATAAATTGTAGGTTATTATTGTTAAACTGTTATGGTGTTTTAAATTATTGGTGGGCTATAGTAACTCACTCTTGCATTATTTTAAATTTCCAAACACAATAGATAGGTGTGATGGCTCGCACATTTCGGACCGCCCGCTAAAGCACAAGGGCAAGGGGCCCTTATCAGAAAGGGATGTCTAGTATTCCAGAGTTAGACATGATCAACTTGATAGGATTTCAGCTTTTGATTGTTAGAATTATTTATAAGTACCACATATGTCAAGACTTATAAATTAAGTGACTTTTGAGCTTCCAACACAGTTTCAACTAGAAACTGCTATAAGGGCATAAACTGATGTATGATATTCTGGGAATGTAAATAACTAGTACTTATCAACTGTTAATGTATATGTTTCGTTTTCTGAGACTATGGCTCTTGTAAGTGTTGTGTTTAACAGGGTCACTATAATTGATAATTTTATTGTGGATCAGAGATATATGTGATTATGAATAGGGATTAGACTGTGACGGCCTAGATCTTCGACCCCGGGTCTGGGGGTGTCACAATTTTCAAGCTGCATTCCTTATTCTTTTAGTAGTCTTCTTTGTCTAGTTCTATGATTCACCTTGAATCTTCTAACAGACTTTATTCTTTGGCTTTAGATTACATCATGGAATTACAATTTGATCATACTTCTAACTACGACAATACATTGAATTATCTAAGTCGCTAACATATTACAGAAGTATACAAATGTTACAGGGAATACAGACAATTATATAGAGTAGGTTTGATTTGGTTCAACACCCTTTGTTTAGATAATTAATTGTTAATGTATGATAATATTTAAAAAAAATTATTGAACGATATTTATTGAAAGAATAATTTTTGTTTAATTATTTTCTAAATTCCAGGTATACGGAAAAAATGCGTAAACTGAAATGGGATGAGATACAAAATTATAAATAGCAAGAGAACTGTAGACATTTCGACTATTTTAACTGTAACTATAGTTCGATATTTATGGGTGTTTCATCTTCATACTCTAAAATTTTATTGTGGAACAACTATTTCTTGGAAATCTATAAAGTCAACTATTGCGGCTACTACATCAATCAAATCACGTAGACTTATTGGCAACCATGAAGCAAGTAGGGAATGAATATGGTTGTGATCTGTTATTCAACATATCCGGGAATCATGCGGATTATCAAATATCTCATACAGTCTTACAGTTATGTTTAAAGATATTTCATCTTGCATTAAACAACTAAATAAAATATATATCAAAGGAGATCGAACAATGCACATATTGCAAAAAAATTATATACTCATGAGTTCTAACAAAATGGTGATGTTGATGCACAACAAATCCGCTCATGTGAAAATCTAGCGGATCTATCTACAAAGTCACTACCTACATAAACATCTGAAAAGCTGTGAAATAATATTGACAAGCGGAGATTGAGAAACTTACTGCATCAAGATGTCAAAATCTGAGACGTTTTATTCATGGAAAAACTGTACTTTTTTTCATTCGTCAAGGTTTTTTTTCCCATTGGGTTTTTGCCTTTCAAGGTTTAAATGAGGCAATCAATCTTTGTAATAACTCATATTTGACAATTAAGAAGGAGTGCTATAATATGAAAAGTGGTGACAATTGAGGGAGAGTGTTATAATTATAGAGTTTCATCCCCTACTTGGTTCCTCAAGCGTTCCTCTCAAATTCCTACTCACCTTCAACGGTTGCTTGGCTTTTTATAATGTAACCTAGCTTTTCGCTTTCAACTGTGATTGTGATCTTAGGATCTTGTATTGCCTATGTCTCTTGACTTGCTCTTGAAACTTGATGTTTTGCATCTTTTCTAATTAGATACTTAACGGGAAAAAACAAACAATATTTACATGACCTTGACACTCTAAATTAAATTAAGCAAGTGAACTATATTTACTAGTACCCATATAGTTAATATGACTTTATGTGTGAATTTAAATTGGACATATGGGCATAGTTAATGCATGCAGCTTATATAAAGAAATCAGTACAATTCTATATGTATTCAAAGATACATAAAAACATATTTATAAAATTTATTTCATCTCATATTTTGTTATTCCTGTATCTTTTAGTTTGGGTTAATAGCCTAATTCATCATTGTACTATATGTTAACTTTCACTTTGGTCACCAAGTCAAAAAACTTACAGTCAAATATTTTAAATAATAAAAACTTTCAAATACATGTTTGACGTTAACTCCATTAAAAACCCTAACGGAGAAATGACGTGGATGGTGACATGGCAAATTAAAATAGAGTTTAATAGTTAATTGGTTACTCAACTTTGTAAAAATTTTCAATTAGGTCATTAATTAATTTTTATTTTAATTTAAAATCAATTAAATCAATTAAATTTAAAATTGAATGTACCCATTTAATTTATATGATTATAAAATATACCACATTTTTAATCCAATGCTTTTTTTTTGAAAAAAAGGATTCAATTCATTAATCAAAAGCCATAAGACGCTAGATGATATCGCTGTTGAATCATTCCTTCCTAGAGAGACAACCAAACGATTTGAAGATGATTTGAATATATGTACTTGTTTTCACCGACTGTGAATGTATGTACTTGTTTTTACCCGACTGTGAATGTGCAATTGACCATAGATTCGATCTCATATTAACCTTCATATGTGAATCAAATCTATGAAAAGGGACCAAGAAATATTGAATGGTGATGTGGGTGCCGATCTATAACCCCGATCATGGAAAACACCAAAATATAACAAAACAAAAACAAAACTTTCACAAGGAGAGACTTACAAAACCCAAACAAATTGAAAACTTATTGAAGGAAAATAAAATTTTAAACAAGAAAATGAAAAATAAAGGGATTGGAGCTTTCCACCGATGAAAACCGATAGAAGTCCCCTCAAAATTTTTTAATGGAAGCTAGGGTTTGGAAGAGAGAACTTAATCCAATGTTTTTGATATTAATGAATCATATCAAAAGATTAAATTTTTTCCTAATGATTATACTTTAGCTAATATAAAATTATACATGCACATTTAATCTATATGCTTATAAGTTCATACAAGTGAATGAATATTTAAAGATACCATAAATTTTTTAGATAATGATTATTTGTACCAAAATTGTAATTTTTTTAATGTTTAATTTTTTCGAGTGAGAGTATAATTTATTTAAATATAATATTGAACATAACATTGAATTCATATTCTTATAAATTAATGCAAGCGAACAAATTTTTAAGGATATTTTATTTTTTAATCCAATTTTTTCGATACTAATAATTTGTACCAAAAAATTATAATTTTTTTAAATTTTAATTCATTGAAATGATTACTATATAATTAAATTCATCATTGAACATATAATTTCATTTAAATTAAAAATAATTATACGGGTTTTAATTTTTCTGAATATTTAATTTAAATTTTTGCTCGATGACTCAATTGAAAGTTGATAAATAGTTTAATGATATATACGCTAACATGAAGCCAACGTCAGAACTGCATGAGTTCACCAGGACGTGAAAAATTTAACATTTTTTCGGTAAAAATCAACGCATTTTAAGTGTCGTGAAAATAATTTTAAGGTAAGTATTATAGTTGATAGTAATTAATAGTATAATGACGCGTTTCAAAGTTTTTTATTACTTGTTGACCAAAATTAGTTTTTACGTAGTTGTATTGCAACTAGTCAAAATTTTATAACATACCTAAAATAATAATAAAAATTAAAATTAAAAAAGTAAATAAATAATACATAAAATAATTAAAACATAAAAAATGTGGAAAGGGGATGATTCATGATGGCATAAAAGGGGCTGAGGAGATTAGAAGACTAGTAGACTAGAATGGCATGGCTGCTTCTTCCTTGCCACTCTTGCTTGTCGTTGTCGTCAAAACCCCCGTTGTATATGTTTATGTTCCCCAATAACCATAACAACAACAACACTAATAATCAACAGCCATCATCACGCTTCCCTCCTCGGTTACGCGCTTCTCTCCCCAATACTACCCCAACTCTATTACCTCACTCAGCTATCCAGAGAATCGCAGATAAGCTTCGCACTCTCGGTTTCGATAACGAACAGATTACTAGTAATAGTAATGGTAATAGTGATGAGTCATGTTCTCCGGGGCAAATATTTGTGCCTTTGCCTAGTGGTTTACCTAAATACCGAGTGGGGCACACGTTCGATTCCAGCTGGAGTACGCCAGAGAATCCGGTGCCTCAACCCGGGACCGGGACGGCTATTAGACGGTATAATGAACTGAGGAATGAGTTGGTTGTTGCGGAAGGGGAAGAGAAGAGGAGGAGGAGGGGAGTGGGGGAGAATAATGTTCCGAGTTTGGCTGAATTGAAGTTGTCGTCGGATGAGTTGAAACGGTTGAGGAGTGCGGGGATTAAGTTGAAGCAGAAACTTAAGGTTGGTAAGGCTGGGGTTACGGAAGGGATTGTTAATGGGATTCATGAAAGGTGGAGGCATACGGAACTTGTGAAGATTAAATGTGATGATATTTGTAGGTTGAATATGAAGAGAACTCATGACTTGTTGGAGGTACAAAAACCCCTTTCGTTCTTAATGTCTTTTATTAGCGTAACTTAGTCATGCCTTATTTGCTTTTGTAGAATATAAACTACTGTAGTAGTTTTTATGATGTGCGAAATTCATTCAAGTTAGGACCTTATATATATATATAATACATTCAGCTAGCACAAGTACATTGTTTAGCAGAAATCAATGGCTAGGTAGATATTAAGTTGGGAATATGGTACCTTGCAGAAATGTTTTGAACCCTGTGTGCACGCCTTAAAATCTGGTTCACTTTTTGCATATAATCATTGTTTTTTCGATTATGCAATTGTCAGTTGCATCTTCAAAATTTCTAAGTTATTAGATTTTAATTGCAATTACACTTTACATACTTTTCCCGGATGCTTCTAGTGCAAAATGATTGAAAAAAAATGACCTTTTGTACTTTTACAGAATGATATTACTGCAGATGAATTACACTTTTAATTATACACACACAATAAATATATTTTTAAATTACCTTAAGGTTTTATTATAATACTGGTGCTAGCCATGTACAATGAAGACTGTGAAGCATAATTAATTGATGTTTACTTTTTTGGTGGACTTTCTCAGAGAAAAACGGGAGGACTGGTTGTTTGGAGGTCTGGGAGTAATATGATAGTGTATAGGGGAGCGGATTACAAGTATCCTTACTTCTTTAATGAAGATAATGGAGCAAATAAAAACTTACGTTCTGATGATTGGACAGATGGTGAAAATGAGATATGCTCATCTCGTATGGGTGGTGTCAGATCTGTGCGGAGTCCCTTGTCAAACAAAACTGTGCAACCACCTCTGATACAAGGTGTAGGTTCTCCAAATAGAGTACGTTTTCAGTTTCCTGGGGAGTTGCAGCTTGCAGAAGAATCTGACCATCTGTTGGATGGACTTGGACCACGCTTTACTGATTGGTGGGGTTATGACCCTTTACCTGTTGATGCAGATCTTCTGCCAGCAGTTGTTTCAAGATACAGAAAACCTTTCCGCCTTCTTCCATATGGGGTTAAATCTATACTAACGAATGATGAAATGACCACATTAAAAAGACTGGGCCGGTCTTTACCGTGCCATTTTGCGCTAGGTGGGTTCTTTCGAACTGCGGTCTATTCCGAACTACATGACTGCAATATATATGTTTTCCATCTGTCGAATATCTAATACTTTTAATATTTGTATCAGGTAGAAATAGGAAACTTCAAGGTTTGGCGGCTTCTATCATAAAGCTCTGGGAAAGATGCGAGATAGCAAAAGTTGCAGTCAAGAGAGGAGTCCAGAATACAAACAGTGAACTAATTGCTAAAGAGTTGAAGGTTAGTGAAATTCATGTGAATTCAATTTGATTTTCCTATCATGAATCATTGGTTGGATTCAGACTGTACACATTAACACCATCTTATGCCTTGTCTTCTTTATGAAGCTCAAAAGTTAGCTTAGCTGTGCAAGATAATGTCACTATGACTTAACCTCTATTCCACTTGGAGTCGAGCTCTTGACTAGTCTAAATTATTGTTTACTTTTACTTCAGCCAATGACTTTCTAGGATGATTGTTTTTGACATCTTCTTCAGTCCCTGTTGCTACATTGTACCACATTTTTTGTTCAGCCACATTTTTTGTTCAGAATCTCTTTCAGCCTTGCAGGTCATCTTAGTCTGTCGAGAAAGTAAAGCATATAAAATTTTAAAGTCGAAGTTGATTGATATTAATTGCTCTCCCTTGAAGTTCTTAGTGGTCTACATTGATTTTCAGTAAGCAGTTAAAGACACAATTTTTTTTTAAGTCTAACTTTGGTCTACCTCCGAATCTCTTACTAACCTGGTAAGTGAACATAATATTGATCAATTTGAACAATGATTATAATATACAATTATATCTCTCTGTTTCCTACTCACTAATAATGGTCTGCTGAAACCAACTTTCCAGAACTCTTATTCCCTCGAGTACAACTCTTGTTCCCTTGAGAGTACTATACTACATCTTAGTACAAGATCCTCTAACAACTAGTTTTTGCAACTACCAATTGCAATCTGAACAATACAATTGGAATTAAAATGAGTAACTCAACTTAAAAAATGGAGACACTTGCCCCCATCCAGCTCTGAACAATTTCAATATTCCTCCCCAATGAACGTACCTGAACCTAAAGCACGACAAATTTACTTTGATAAGTGCACTAGCTGACTACGAGAATTTAAAACTCCACCAAAAAGTCTTCGGGTAGACTTGGGAAGCAGCCCCCGAACCAAAAAAGGGGCGGTTTCTCGACGACTTCGAAGGGACATTCAAACTTTGATTCGTGAGCAAATACTCTCTAACCAGCCCAACATACCCAATATATCTAGTTCTTAGAGCGGGGTGTGGGGGAGGGTATGATATACGCATGCCTTAACTTCATTCGTAGTTTGAAGACGCCGTTTTCAGAAAGACCCCCGGCTACGACAATGTTGTACAAAAGTCATATACAAAAAATCGATAAATCAAAAAAATTTATACATAAGACAAGATAAAAATAAAATAGCACATATCAAGCATGCAATAAGTATAATAGATGGAGATAGTGTTCCAAAAACGAAGATAAGCATGAAAATAAACTAAAAGTCTAACGGTAACTATCCAAGCCTTGCACCCCAAACAAAACTACAGGGAGAAAGTCTACTACTCTAATTCGACATTTCCAAGAACTCATATCTGAGGTCATGTCCTCATCAAGGTTTGTGGCTCTTATAGTCTTATATCTTCTATCGTCCTTCTTGGCCTCCCTCTCCTTCTTAGTCTTGAGATCACTATACCCTCCATCCTTATCAATGAAGCAGCAAGTAGCAGATATTTGTCTCCTTCAAACGTGACCAAACCACCGTAATATGCCCTCCCACACTTTATTTTTTACAAATCGGTGCGGCTTATAATTGATTTTGGAAAAACCATTTGACAATCTGTGTAACATGGTGCGTCCACAAGTCCATGGCAACATCCTTATTTCCGCCACCTCTTCCTGTTCTAATTTCTGTTCTAATTCCTGTTTTGGGCCTTCTTTATTGCTCGAAATTGAGATCCATATATCATAGATGGTCCAATTGCTACTCGATAAAATTTTTCTTTCTATTTCTATTGGACCCTTTTGTCAACAACAATGTTGTGGCCCCCTTCCACTGCTTTTCGTCATAAAATATGCGACATCGTCATTGACCTCACGTTTTTGAATTATAGAACCCAAATATGTTTGAGATAATAATTGCTATTCAATTCTAATGTCTCTCCTCTCCACGTTAAGCTCACCACCGGAATTACACCATATATATTCATTGTTAGAACGACTAACACACAAGCCTCAAGTCTTCAATGCATTTCTCTATTGCTCCAACTTCGCATTCAGTGCCTCCTTTATCTTGAGCAATGTCATCGGAAAATAGCATGCACCACGGTAAATAATGATCACTCAGTCATTACATCCATTGTACTTCCGGGACTTAACACTGATCTTTCGCGAAGTCCTACCTCCACCGGAACATATCGAGTGTCACCGGCACGTGTCATGACATGTCATTGCTCGAAAGTATATATCTTTTATTGCCCTAAGATACATCCACAACACTTCTTTATCCTCTAAAATGCTCCATATTACGTCGCGTGGTACACTGTCATAGGTTTTTTCCATGTCTATGAACACCTGTATAGGTCCCTACAATGTTTTCTTTATTTCTCCGTTAAGCATCCAAGGAGGTGTATTGCCTTCATTGTTGACCTTCCTGGCATGAAACCCAATTGGTTTTATGTCACTTCAGCTTTTCTTCGCACGCTAGTCTCAATCACTCTCTCACATAGCTTCATGGTATGGCAGAGAAGTGTAATACCACGGTAATTGCTGCAACTCTAAGCATCAACCTTGTTCTTTTAAAGTGGCACAACTTATGCTAAGCCTCCATTCATATGGCGTATTGGTGGTCTTAAGTATGGTGTTAATAAGTTTGTCAGCCATCGCTCACCTTCCTCACCTAAATACCGCCACATGTCAGTAGAAATTTTATTTGAGCCTTTAAGGCTCCCTTAACCTCCTCTCTACTTATATAACTGATATTAAAATCACTTTGGAGTTGACGGCCTTCGTTCGCCCTGAATCCCTTGTTCGTCCGAGTTTCATTAAACAACTTGCTAATATATTACCACATCTCGTCTTAATATAATCATTTCTCATTATCACCTGCTCATTTTCATCTTTTTTATACCTAACAAAGTTCATGCCTTGTCGCCTTCTTTATCTCTCTCGAGTCTTTTTCTAGTTTATGATTTCTTTATCTTTTTTTTGGTCAAGATGCTAATACATAGCCTCATATATCTTTGCCTTCATCTCTACTACTGCCTTTTTGGCCTCACGTCTTGGTTTTTATAGAACTCTCCACATGTTCTTTTCCTCCCCTTCTTGACACACCATAAGCTCCGTGAAACACCCACTCCTGCAGATTCTCAGTCCACCACCAAGCCTCCTTTTGATCCTAAACCTTCCCCGATCTTACACATAACGTCTTTCTTGCCACCTTATTTGTAAAAGCCACTTGATTCCACATTTCTTATGCATCCTTTTGTCCGTATTCTCCGTGTAACCTCCTTAACACCCTCTACTATCTTCCTTCCCATATGTATATAATAATTGCCAACAAACAATGATGTGCACATGTATCGCTTGGACACACCGTACAATCTTTGCCAACTTGGTTCCCCTTATCATATAAAATTAATCTATTTGTGTGTTATGCTCTCCATTCTTGAAAGTGATCAACCGATCATCTCACTTATTAAAACAAGAGTTAACAATGTGTCAGGAACAGTTGTAAGGAGTAGTGACGCAGCACAACTGATCCCTATCAAGTAGTATTAGCAGTATGGGTAGTACAGTCATTTCAGTTGTAAGGCTGTATATAGCTAGACTTGTATGTAATTTCAGTTTATGGATTATGAAATATCAGAAAATGGAACTTGTTTCGATCAAAATCTTTCTGTGTAGATATCTTCCTCTGGAAGCAATCTCTCTATCTTTCTTTCTTTCTCTGCTATCTCTGCCTCTCTTAGCTGATTCTGTCTTATTTCTGTTTCCAATCTCTTCTAATCTCTCTATTTCTCTGTTATCTGCTGTATTTACTTTCATAAAACATAGAAAATACCAAAAATATACAAAAATACACTATCAAGACCTTGAGTTCGTGAAATGAGTTAACATTCAAAAATCCTTTTGCTGCAGATGTATGAATCTGTTTTAGATCACTAGAATTGCATCACATCGAGACACTTCATTTCCACGTCAACACAATCATCCCTATTAACCTTATCTTTTAGTTTGAACTTCTTATCCTTAGAGCATTCCCACACCAAATGACTTTAGATTGCGAGTTCTTGTCATGATCTTATAAACAAACATATATCAACACACACACTGAAACACTGAAACTATAGTTTAGTTAGCAAGTTGGAAATTCCTAGAAATTAATTTTGGGTGACGGAGAATAACTGAGAAGAGTTATATGCCTATGATTTCCTTTTTGATAGATGTAAGGCGAGGATAGTAGACAAAAAGAAATTAAAAAATCTACAGGTTACCTCCTGCATTTTTCCACATTGATTATATTTTTTGATAGCATCTCTTTTTTATATGCCCTTGGGCATTGTCATTGACAAAAGTTACAAGCGACTGCCTTCTGCATTTCTCCACTTTGTTGACGACCTCGTTTACACTTCAATTTTGATCCATAGGTTTCTACTCTCGTTGGGTATAATATTGGTTTCCTGGTTAGCAGCTTTTGGATAACTGTTATGATTCTCTCGATGTTGCGATGCAAAGATTATATTCTTTAATAATTGGGTTGTCAGTCCTTGCTTTCCACCACAAGTCCTTTCTTTATGCAATGTGTGCTCATTTCCATCTTTATATATGCGTTTTATTCCATTAAACCTCCAGTGAAGATTAACAGCTCATGTAGTCATCTTCCTTCATTTGAGCCTTATATTGATCGAGATCTTGAATCATTTGGTTCTTAATTTGGTGGATACTTTATAACATGGTTGCACTTTCTGTACTCTCTTTTTTAAGCTCGTGATAAAGTCCTCCGCACAAATCTTTTCTAATGAAACTGACAGTGTTAGTAAATTAAATTGAACAATATAGGGTAAAATCGTGTTTTATAATATACTAAAGATACTGAACAGATATAAAAAAAATTCATCTCTAAACAAGTGGATAATGAAAGAATTCAATCCCTAAAAATCTTGTCTTTCTTCAAACACATGTCCATATATGTACGTATATATACGTATATATATATATATACATATACATACATACATATATATATATATATATACATATACATACATACATACATACATATATATATATATACAAGCTTATAACCGGTGCGAATCACGGGCTGACTAATATTAAAGTAAATTTATTTTTTATGTTATATTTTTATTGATATTCAATATAAAATTTTATAATGTTTGAGAATTCATGTAAATACACATGATATATTTTTTAATATTATATAAATTTATTAACAATGTGAGTGATAATAAATTAATTAAAAGAATTATTTTGATAATAATTGAAAATTATATATAATTATTTAACATAACAATGTTAACTATGATAAATAGTATTCTATTTAATATAAATATGTGTATAATTTGGACATGTGTTATAATAAGGGACAAAGCCCTATATGCCTTTTTATCAAAACCAATTTACTGAAATACCTAGGCCGGGAACTTTGGCCCTAAACACCTACTAGACGCGCATATGAAACATGCGTGGTTTAATTACGTAGGTGTAACATGCACAGTTTGTTTAAGAATTTTAAGAATACGTATTCTATTCTATTTATTTTAAGAACACGCATACAACAGATGTGTTTATCATTTCTGTCACCTACCTCCTATGATTTGATGTATGTGCATAAATTTTTTTATGAGAATCTGTGCATGGGGAAAAACATGTGAATATTAAAAGTTAAGTAAAACAATAGGTGACATTGCAGTACCTCGTAAACATTTGATGATTTTAATATCATAAAGGGTACACACATGTTAGATATGCGGGTGTGATGGGCATTTAGGGCCGCAATTCCGTCAAAAGATATTTAGGGCCTTCAATATTCATTTTAAGGTATTTTGTTCATTATCTCTTATAATAAATATATTCATTTTGTGCCCAAAACAAAATTTTAATTAATGTAGATATGTATGTAGTTGGAACCTGATAAGTGATATTTAATATAGACATGTATAATTTTTAGGCTCAGGATCCACTACCACTACCGACTGATCAACCGACCAAAAATTTTAATGTTTCGGCTTTCATAATATAGTGTATATATATAGAGAGAGAGAGAGGGAGAGAGAGTAGCATTGTAGGGATAATTTGTTATATAGAGTTAAAGAGAGAATCATTATATATACACACAACATACATATATTTATCTCATTATTCATTAAATATAAGTATAAATAAAGTAAAAATGAAGTTATATAGTTTTTTTCTTAGACAAAATATTGAAAATCACTCATAAAAATGAAAAAATAATTTATTTATTCTATAGTAGAATGATATCCCCCAAAATCATTCTACAGTAGAATCATATTTAAAAACAATTTTTCGCTTATTTTTTAAGTATTAAATTTTTTGTATCGCCATCATCCCTTATCACTAATACTGCCTTCAATCACTAACCACTTCTAATAATAATCCTAATCCTCGATCACCATTGTTATGCATGTGGAACGAATAGATTTAATAAATTTGTAAGAAATAAAACTGGTGAATTTTGGTGATTTTTAATATAAAATAGTGATCGATAGTGTATAAAGGGGTGATTTAATAGTATAACACAGTGATCATGTTTAGTTTTAATTTTCTATTCTAATTTTTTTTCTATTAGAGTAGGACACTATATATATATGTATATGTATATGTATATCTATGTATATATAATTAAAATGTATAATGAATTACAATTAAATATATTCCTAAATAATGACATAAAATAAATACAAACTACAGTAATATTTTAATTTTTCATTCCGTATCAAAATTCTCAGCAGCCAGTCTTGAAAGTAATTTTTAGTATAGTGACATTGTTAGGTAATCTGTTCTGAACATGCTTGACTTTTATCCACCCTGTTTTTTGCAATTGATGCCTTCCTGTAGCTTCAAATTTTTTTATAATTTTCGGCATCTTTTAATATATCCCAAGATTTGTTCAAAAGCCCAAGTTGTCACAGACACAACCTCCCTACTTAAGATACGTGCATCTCCCTTTCCAGATCCTATTTTTGAGTGGGATTTATTGGGTTTATTTGGTTTGGTTCCATTCCTGGTTCAGTGCAAATAGTTATTTCTCTAACTTTTGTATATGATTATGGGTTGACCTCAGAATTACTGTTGCAGTGGTTGACTGGGGGTGTTCTACTTTCACGAGATAGGGAGTATATTGTACTCTATAGAGGAAAAGATTTCCTTTCAGCTAAAGTTTCTGCGGCAATAGAACAGCGAAGGAACAGACTTCATGGAGTGAAAGATAGGTTGGATTTTCATTCATCGGCAATGGATGTGCAAAATCACAAACCTGGGACAGTGGATGTTGATGTGGAAACTGAAAGTAGTGTGACCGACAACAATTCACCAGTCCCTGCTATTGATGCTGGGAATTATGTCAGTGACCACAAAAAGAAAGTTTCGTCTGCACAAAGGAAGCTAAGGCCCATTGAAGAAGCTGTTACTAGAACCAACTCAAAGTTATCGCTGGTATGCAGTAGTAGAATAATACTTTTTTCAGTTCTTGTTTGCATTTAAAGTTTCAAGTTCTGGTAGCCAGCAGAGACATTTAGTCATGTCCGCAATTGTGCTGCATCTGCTCTATATCCTTTACAATCATGGTTCTCTGACATGCTTATATTGCAGGCTTTAGCAAAGAAAGCTAGGGCAGAGACTCTTCTAACAGAGCTGGAAAAAAAAGAAATCAGACAACCAATTGAAATAGATAAAGAAGGCATAACTGAAGAAGAAAGATATATGCTGAGAAAGGTTGGCTTGAGAATGAAGCCATTTCTCTTATTAGGTGAGTTTGTGCACATTTGATCAAAGTATAGATGGTTGGTAAAGTACAAAAGAAAGGGAAAAAGACTTGCTAGATCAAAAGCTTGGTCCAATTTATTTAAAAGAGCTAATAGAAGCCCCACATTATGATCCCCAGGTAGGCTTGGAGTGTTTGATGGAACAGTTGAAAATATGCATCTTCATTGGAAATATAGGGAACTTGTGAAAATAATATGTGGTGAGAGAAGCATCGAAGAGGTTCATGCGAGAGCGCGAACATTAGAGGCAGAAAGTGGTGGAATTCTAGTCGCAGTGGAAAGAATCAGCAAGGGTTATGCAATCATTGTATACCGTGGAAAGAACTACAAGCGCCCAACTTCGTTAAGGCCTCAAACACTCTTAAATAAAAGAGAAGCTATGAAACGCTCTATTGAGGCTCAGCGTCGTGAGGTAAATAATTAGCTTTGTCTTTGTTTATATTTTTCAGATGACTATTATATTGGGCACAGATAGATTGATGTGTAAGTTTCTTTGATCAAATTTGCAGGTAAGAATATTACCGGGCATTTATCTGATTAAGTAATACCACATATATTAATAGCCTCTCTAAGAGAATAATTTTCCAACATAAAACGATCTATCTATATATATATTATAAAAAGTCATGTGCATTATGTAAATTGACAGATTTTCAATATTAAAACTTTAAATTTAAAAATAACTTGAATAGCAGTACGTTGTCTAGTTCTTCGTCTAAGACTTGCATGTAAGTGATGTTTTACCAGTTTTTGACTCTTGTATAGTTGGTTGGCACATGTGAGTCGTGACTTGAATTGAGCTTCATATAATTAGCCAATGCAATAAAATCTTCCAAGTGCTCAATATAATTAATAAATACCCTTTATCTATTTTAAAACAATATTTTTTTGGTCAGGTATTTTCAAACAATATATTATGTAAATATTTTTTCAGAATAAATTATTTCATTCCATTTGTTAAATATAATATTGCAAATATATACAATGCTTTCTAATATAACTAAATTCATATTCATTGTGTTGAGTTGAGAACATTATCTCAACTAATGAGTTTTAAATTTATAGATTAATTAATACCTCTAAAAAATGACAGAAAATCATAGTGTTCCAAGTTGACAGAAAATCATAGTGTTCCAAGTTGGAACTTCCAACTGCGTTAAGGTGTAGGGGTTTTACTATATCTGTAAATTTTCATTGTTCACTCTTTTTAAATTTAAATTAATGATCTAAATGCAATCTGTATCAGTTTCTAGTCTTGCAGACCTTAATTTTTCAATATTTCTTTAATGCAGTCTTTGAAGCTTCATCTTTTGAAGCTTGACAGAGATGTAGATGAATTGCAGCATAAGTTGGTGGGTTTTAATACATTACTGTCCACTTCAAATTTTAACTACTTGGATAAATCATGATGAAAGTATATGATACAACTTTGTCTTCATCCAGGCTAGAGACCAACAGAGAATTAATATGCAGTTGGCCGAAGATATGGTACTTCAGACAGTGAGTTATTACCTTTTTTATTTGTTCATCTGTGCCTCTCTGTTGAGTGGCATCTGTAGAACTGGTCAACTAGCTTAACTTTCTGATTTAGGGAAAAGAGGATGAATTGGGCGAGAGGCATCCAGAAAAAATTGAAAAGTTTTACGCTGTGCTTGAAAATTGTTCAGCAAATGCTGCCTGTCACCAGGATAACGTAGAGGTAAAGAGACATTATTATAAATATACTGTAGGTAAAAGAATAATAGAATTACTTATATTAAGATAAAAAGTAATATTTTAATAAAAGGAATAGAAAATCCTAGCAAATACCAAATATTTAATTCTAATCCGTCAATTTCCTAATGTTAAGATTTCACAGTAGATCAGATCCTGTAAAATATTTTTTCATGGAACAAGAATGATGGACACTGAAGGCTATATTTTAAGAAGTGGTAACAAATCTTTTGGTTTCTGGCTGAAATTGTGGTGAAGTTCACTATTAATTTTTTTTTTGTTTTTATTCTGTAAGGCTAAGCTATTGTAGTAGTTCTTTGCTGGAGATTAATTAAAAAATGCTTTTGTATCTGTGGTCCTTTGTTATTGTGCATTTTCATATCTTTTCTTATAGTTTTTATTTTTTCTCATCATTAATTATGAGTCTGGTTATTGGCCCCATAATATGAAGGTGATGGATAGTGATAGAACTACTATTACCAACACAAATGATTGTGTTGACAGCTCGAGGGGAGATCTACGAGCTACTCCAGAAGTTATAAGTGGCTCAGAGCCTTTGTCTGTATTAGTACTTGAAGACACCGATAGATTCAAGGACATAAATGGTGAAGTTGTACAAGCTAATTCTGTGGCTGCAGACAGTGTCATAATACTGATAGGGTATTAATATAAAATATTTTGTTTGTCTATTGTGTGTGTATATTAATATATTTAATCAACATTTTTTACTAGATATATGTAATTTACTTGTTAAACATGTCACAGGGTCACTTTTCAGATATCGGGAATACTCAGTCTCTAGGGGAATCCTCTCTTAATTCATTAGAAAGTGAAGTATTAGTTCTTAAAGATTCGGAAGTTTTCTCAGGAGAGGTACCTTTTAAAGCTGCACGCCTGTCTAACAGAGAAAGGCTTCTTTTGCGAAAGCAAGCCCTTGGAGTTAAAAAACGCCCAGTTCTTGCTGTAGGTAAACTAGTCCACCTTTTTAAAATACTATGTATCATAAGTAGGTTGCATATTACAAAAAAAAGAGTAGGTTCTATACTTTATAGTACTTAGCAGTTTCTCTCACTTTGAAAGCGGTACGGACCATTGTTTTCGTGTGTAATATGAGGAGATAGAATAGGATAGCTTTTCCCTGTGAAGTAACTTTTATGGTTATGTTGTGTGTGGGCTCCACTTTAAGTAATGCTCCGATAAACAAGTGTGTGTGCGTGTGTGCGCGCATGTTGTATTCTCTATTCGTGATAAAACGGTGATTAATATTCTAAAACTAAATTTTCTTCCCCTCATTTAGGTATTAGATGTTTATACCATCTTACCATTAGGTAGTCATTTAGAGTTTAATTTAACTAAAACGAATGTAAAAAAAATCATTTTAGTTGTTTTGACAACAGTGTCGGATTTATTTATATGTGCAAGTGTTAAGATTCTTTTTTTGCTTCCTTTCTTGCCAAGTTGATTATGATGTTTTTCGCTATTTTAGGGTTTGATACAATGTATGAAAGCTCATCATAATTGGTGGTTATATCGATTGTTTCATGTATCAGGAAAGAGCAATATTGTCTCCGGGGTTGCTAGGACAATTAAGACTCACTTTCAAAAGCATCCTCTTGCAATAGTTAATATTAAAGGCATAGCGAAAGGGACTTCAATCCAGGAGGTGGTGCTGGAATTGGAGGTTTGGTTATGGATAACCTGGGGTTTTTCTTTCATATAGGTGCAGCTCTGAGCAATTTGGTTTAAAATCTAGATTTGGCTCTATATTTCTTGCAGCGAACCACAGGTGCGGTTCTAATTTCTCGGGAACCCAGTAAAATCATACTCCATAGAGGTCGGGGAGTGGGAGACGAGCCTGGCCAGAACATGGAAAATAAAACAATAGAGTCTGGGAACACTCGATTAGGCCGAGACAATAAAGTAAAAACCATAATCTCTCCTGAGCTCATTTCAGCAATCAAACTTGAATGTGGGTTAGAGTTTAACAGGGGTGAAAAGACTGCTGGATAACAGGAATCGAGCTGTGAAATGGTAAATTTTGCATTTTTAGGGTTTTGTTTGTGTAGATTGAAAAGTATGCATTCTACACTACCTTTATACAAAACAGTAAACAATCAATCATAAGTAATATATATATATATATTTATTTGTATACAGCATTGGTGCAGCTGCCAGCAAGCCAATATATCAAAGTTTCAAGTTGGAATTCTTTATTTCGGATCACACACTTTGCTTGGTGTCACGCTCAGAAGGAAAAGACTTGAGAATCAGCAAAGTGTGTGAACTTCGTAGGTTGCTTCAGTTGAGGAAGTTTTTGTCATGTGATGTGATGTACAAATTTTTTTGCACAGCAGGCTCATATGTTTGACAGTGAGAATTCTTGCTCATTACTGGGATGTGAAGGAATCACAAGTCTTCAGTGTACATATAAAAGTTGATCCTCACCGGTAACAAACTTATTGTCTTCAAAATATGTTTTCAATACTCCTCGAGCGCCAAGTTTGTTTTCATAATTTTTTTTAATGAACTTATACAACAACCATCTATTCAAAGTCATGGAAACTTTTAACATATTTACTATCATCTACTTTTAGTTACCAAATTTAGTTTTCAAGTGATATTGTTTATTGAAAATCTTTGCTTATATCAATTAATAATATGTAGGTAATATTTTATTCTAAAATAATTATAATATATTCATATCAACAGACATAGTTTTTCCATGTAGATAATAGTTATGCAAGAACCATTAGTATTTTTAGTGCATGTTGCTAACAATTTTTTAAGTAACTAAAAAGTGACAATTATCTGTTTAGTGTATACGTAGCCGTTGTATAAATTTACAAGTATAATTTTAAACAATGGTTATTACTGCTCAACTATATATTGTATTGAATATATATATATATATATTTTAAAAAATATCCCACTTCTTGATTATTTCCTGTGGGTAGATGGCGAGAGAGATTCAGAGACAGAGATTCAAAGAGATATATTTATTTTAATTTAACGAAAACTCAAGGAATTAATTTTTCGGATTTGTAGCTAGTGTTGATCACTAGGTATGACAACTCTTTCAAGATTATAAAATTATTACAACATAGGATTTTATATCAAAATTTTCGCTCATCTCATAAAAAAATATCAAATAGCTACCCCATCTCCACGATAACTCATTTAAACCACAAAACTGTTAATATATATCACTTAGCTAAATTTTTTTAAAAAAATTAACGATTAACATTAAAACACATGGGATAACGAAGTGATATATCTTAATATTAAAAATGTTAAGATATATTCTCATCAATTCTGTTTTGTAATACATTTGTTTTAATGTTAATCATTAATTTTTTTTAAAGAAAAATTAGCGAAATGATTTATCTTAACAATTTAGTGACTTAAATGTGTCACTGTGGAGATGAGTTAGTTACTTGATATTTTTTTATAAAATGAGTGTGCAGTTTGATATAAAATCCTAATAACATATTTACCGAATTTCTTCAAGAACATGAATACCACTCTATAGAAGATGAAATTTTAATCAGCCAAATATTCCCCTTTTATAATACTTTTTGGGACTTTCAATATATATGTACACACGTATATTACATATATAATAATTTGAGTCATTGGATATCTTTTTCTAAGCCACTATACCGGAAGAGTAGGTATGCTATGTATAATGTATATTCAGCCACTAGCAGGAACTCTGTAGGAGGGATCAATCATCTTCAAGATGAATAAATTACCTTTATCACCTCTTGATACTCTGCAAATCAAGCATCAAAGTTAGTAAACTGGTATCTCCATCTCCATGTCACGTACACACCAAAAACACGATTTTTTTTTTGCAAGGCTTAGTGTGGTGGGTACTGGATAGCCCCTCATAGGTTAAAGGTTCAAAATCTTACCAAAATGAAAAAATGTTAAAAATATTACTCTTTAGATGAAATGAAACGTACAACATTTTCAATTTCCAATATTAGAAACTATTCCTCTTGTCTTATTTATAGGTCGTTTGATTTTTTACACGTAATTTTAGGTATATTGACCGCATAGCTAGAATTGATATTTTTTAAATTTTCTCCGAATAAAAATATAGTATTATATCTAACTATGCGGTCAAATCACCTAAAGTTATGTGCAAAAAATCCAGTGACCAATATAAAAAACCAGGAGAGGGAGTAATTATTTAGGACAGTTTGGATCATAGGATTTGAATGCGGTTAACGGGAATGAGAATGAGATTCTAATATAAAAATGTATTAGGATCTCATTCCCATTCTCATTAACAGGGTTCAAATCCCATGATCCAAACAACCCCTTAAAAAATATTACAAAAGAAGATGGTATGTACTATTAGAACTTTATAACATGCTATCAATATTAGATTAAGGCTTTACAAGACTCCGCCATTGAAGTTTGTATGAAAAACAAATATTAATCATCAAAGTACAATTTTAGACAGTTCATTCATTCATCCATAGATACATGTCCAAGAGAATTTGTATTTATCTAAATATACATGTACTCTGGCCATATTATAGAGAGAGTATACTACATTTGTAGTTTGCGGAAGTGAGACGGTTTATATAGAAATTACTGACAGAAGATATAAGGCAACAGTCTCAGTCATCTCTCTCTATATATAGGTGCATCTTTATATCCCTAATGCTATTTTAATTTGGTGTAGCCAGGATTCGAATTCGATTGCAGACAAGATGGTGGAGAGAAAAAGAAAGCCATTATTTCTCTGGGGAACTCTCCACTTCTCTGCTTAAGCGCCTCTCCATTACTTCAGGCTTATAAGTATATAAAATTATATATACTGTTGTATTTATAAGCATTTTGATGAATATGATGTTGATAGGGTAATGATGTTTATTTGATAAATTGCGCAAAAAATCTGAAATATACAACTGAAAAGCATTGTCCGGAAGAAGAGCTTACAAATTTAAGATCACTGCTGTTTGATTTTACAAAAGTATCATGAAATTCATAAAATTGTCAAGCAATAAAGTACACCTCCAACGCCTTGTTCACCAACGCTCATTTACATGGTCAACTCGGATTGAAATGTAATCATGGAATGCCATATTTTGAGTTCTCAGTCGAGGACATTCCATAAGAAAAAATTATGTCCAAGACATGGAAACTTGGAAATGCTTTGAATTGGCTATATATCTTTCACAGCGGTAAAACAGAAGTAGGGCTAAATCTAGTGGTTGGGGAATAAAAGAGAGCAATAAAGAATTCTCTATAGTGGGACAAATGCAAGTATTTTGTTTAGTGTATTCAGATCTCAATGATGCTGGAGCTTTAATAAACTCCATGGTGATGGAATTTGTGTTGCATGATACTAAGCAGGAGCTGGAGCTTCTCAAAAGAACTCTTTCTCTTCACCTGAGGTTGCTAACCTTCTCCCCAGTTTAAAAGAAAACTTTGCTATTGGACATAAGTTGCATGAGACTTCCGACTGATAAAAAACTAAGGGTCAACCACAAAATATCTCTAATGGTGGTCACTCTCCATGGGAATTAGCAGATTGGCATCCAAACCATGAAATTGTGGTAATTGTTATACAAATTCCATTAGAGAAGAGAAAAAGCTTAAAGAAAAAAAGAAGGAATCAGAAGAGTAACCAATCATATATCAACTTGCATGATCTTCAAAGAATGGACCAGAGAACAAACTGCTAAATCCTGGCCAAGGTGAAGGTTGCAGCTCTACTGGAAATAATTGTTTGCCAACTACGGATTGTCCTGGACCTTCACAACCACTAGGTAGATAGAAATTTGGCGCAGGCTGTGAGTGTAGAGTTGAAAAAATACTTGTGGTGCGAAATACACACTCTTATTTTTCAAATGTTAAATGGTTATGATATACATATTCCATTTTTTAGTGGCCGTCTAAAACAAGAGCATCTGATTGAAGAGCGGAAAGGCAAAGATCCAAACATTTATCTATCCAGCCAGGTTGGGTGCTTGTGGGGCGACTCCGCCCGGCCTCAAATAGGCGGGGTGCTCTACCTCGGACCATCGACATTATACGCTCTACTATTTGTACTATAATGGTTAATGTTTATTTTCACGCAAACTTCAATGGACGGATAAACATGGAAACAGACATATATTTGAAGTTGTAATGTACTGTGACAAATTTTAATTCGCCTTCTGGAATATAAGATGCAGTATATAATATGATCACACACAGAGGTATAGTAGAATATTGTTCACCTTAACTCCTCATCCAAATAAGTAATTTCCAGTGCCCCTACGGCTCTATCAGGAGCTTTAACACGTATCTGTACATAATAATGACACCGATCATGAATCTAGAACTAGCATATAATCATATTTAGAAACAAAAATATGCGGAAACAAAAGGAGAACAGATGTTGGGGGTTGTTTCTCCTAGAGAATCTGATGATACATCGTCTCTAATAATGGTTGGGTCCTTATAGGTTGTTATTACTATATATTCATGATCAATTATTTTAAGACCTATATATACCATTATCAGATTTTGAAATTATTTCCTTTTATCAGCTCTGACAAAACTTGAATTGTCTAACATCAGTATAAGTATAAAAATTGCATAAGATCGTCGACAAGAATACTTACTAGACCACCAATTTTAAAGAAATCAAATTTCACAGCCACCTTTTTTGCATTCACAGGTGTTAGATCTGCAGTTACCTTGAGCATAATGAAGTGAGAAAAGGTGTTAGTGCAAAAAATCATTACTGTAAGAGATATAACGGATTTGAGACAAGGCCAAGCGCTATAATAAGTATACAAAGTAAACTGTTTGTTGTTTTATCAGAAAAATACAGCGCATAATGGCGGTAATAAATATTAATTAAGACGCAGTTAATATAAATGAATTTACCTGATTGAAGAATGGCCCTGATTCCATATTTTGAGCCCTGAGTGTATCAGCATTGATGGCTTGGTAGTTTACCTTTGATCTCAGAATTTTGGGTCTCTGTTTAAAATGTTATTATATTAATCAGCTAACATGTACAAGTTCGTAGATGAAAGAACAAGCTAAAGTATAATATTTATTTACAATTAATCAAACAAATGAAAGAGAGTTGAATTTTCATGGAACGAAAGAACCAAGGCAACCATGTCTCTAAAATTTTGAAACCGTGGTGAGAAACGGAAAGATCCTTCTGCAGCGGCACTAATTGTGATGGGGTAGGGGGCGCATTCAACCCTTGGTTGTCTATTATTTTTCAATTCTTTTTTGGTTTAGCAAAACAATCTTCTAGCTAAGAAAATAAACAGAAATTCTAAAGTTTTAATTTTCATTTTCTACAAAGCATTCATAAACGTTTTTCTTGCTCCTGCCATACATCCTCTTTGTGTTTCTGCATATCCTCATCATTTCTTTTTTTCCATGTTCAACTTTATATATACAACCATGTCACTGAAACTTAGAAATGGTGGTTTGGAATCGAAAAGATCCTACTGGGGAGGTGTAAAAAATGTGGGAGAGTGAGTGGCGTCTAGGATATAAATTAAGCAATTCTAAACTTCGAGAGAATCTGGGAAAGAAGATGTAAACCTTTGCTTAATATATATTTATACATACTACAGAATTATATGCTTTTCATACACACACAGACACCACAAAGAACTTCATGATTGTAGCTCCAGCATCTGCTATAGGTAGCTTTAAGGTGGATAGGACTTTAAATGATTTCATATTATTCTAATGTCATGGACGAGAGTGATCTTGCTTTATTTAACTGAGATGAATAGATTTAGATTCAAGAACTGAAAAGCTGTGTTGAACACATTAGTAAGGGCTTTAATACTATTTCTGTTTAGAACTGCGAAGACCCAACAACTATTAACATTTTTGTTGGTGCATTATATATCTTTTAGGTTTGATGAATGTAGGTGTGGCTGCTATATCGCTAAGGTTTCCTGGTAAATTTTGTAGCAATTTATGTGAATATGTGATGATATTTGTTTGTACAATTTGTATATGTATCTACTATTTTACAGTACCAGAAGTATGGTAGTGGAAGTATCTGGTTTTGATGGTAATGTAAGTATTAGTGTTGGAGAAAGAAGCTAGCCAGGACCTTTTAATAATCAATTGACAAGATTCATTTTTAAAACAACGACAACTCAAGTTACTGCGTTAAAATTTAGGGTTCGAATTATTTGCAGTTTAAAATCAAATTTTTTGCTGGAAATCATATGATTACATTTACAGAAACAGCTCTTAAGAAGCAAAGTGTCAATTTTGAAAGCTAACTAGTACTTACGACAATAGCACTAAAATCAATGGATATGTGATCTATCTGAAAATAAAACAAATCTTAAACACATTTATTATGAGTTTTCTTGATCTCAAATCACATTGAAACCTGAACTATACCACTACTAAAAGTAAATTGTAAATGAACAACCTGATTAATAAAATTAAGCATTAAAGAGATTCAATTACAAAGAACTATAAGATGTCGGGGATAAGATTGTAAGTAACTGTATAATACTTAATGTGCCACTGCAATCTTCTAATATGAAATAGCTAAGAGTTGACAATGTGTAATGTAATATGATGAGTAGTGTTTTCTTTGATTAAATATTCTAAATATGTCACGTTTATGTGCTAATCAAATATTCTAAATATGTCACGTTTATGTGCTACATCTGGAAGTTAGCAATATATTAAAGGTTTAGCTAAAGAGACAATTACAGATTATAAGTTTTATTTTGTAAAATTGTGGAGTTTCTAAGTACCAGTGTCTGTACTAACAGACTTGCGATGGTCTTAGACTCTTAGTACTTAAATATGTTCTTTCAAGTTTGAACTGTTAAATGTGAGTGTATTATTAACATTCTAGTAACAGACTTCTTTCTCCCATTATTACAGATGGGATCATATTTTTCAGTATCGTCAAACACTATAATGTGCGTGATCAACATTTTCAGTTTAGTTCTGAACACAGTTTGTGGGCTTTAGGGCGGTACAGATTGAAGATCTGGAGCTCTTAAAACTTTTACAAGTTCTTTAGCATAGCTGACAGGACGCATAATAAGTTCAATATATATGGCAAAGAAAAAAATTTAAAAAATATAGGGGCACATAAAAAAAGAAAATTTAGAAGCACGGTTTTTTTAGGAGCACAAAAAAAAAATTGACACAAAGAGCAAAAAAATTGTTTATCATTTGAGAAAACAATGCTTCAAAATCCTGATTATGACAGTCTCATAAGTGATTTTGCTAGTAAAACTAATAGAAGAATAATTTTTTGAGATAAAAAATCATATGCATTTGATTTTAAACTGTTGCTGGGCAAATTATTTTGATTCAGTTGGGGCATCCAATTTTCCAGGGCCGGCCTGTATCAAAAGATTTATCCTTTTCTGATTAATCTAAGCTATGTGGAAAATGCAACTTGATTTATTGCAAAATATTTTTATTGCACGCACACACAAACACATTTGTCTACATATGTATTAGAAGAGCCACAATAGAAGACACATATCACTTACTTTGGTTTGCAAAATTGACTCTGAAGTTGTGTATAGAAGTTCCCATTTTCCATTGAGTAAGTCAGATTTGAGAGGCGCCTTAGTCGGATTCACTGCTTCAAGTTTGCGAGTAATCTGCATGATATATATAGGAGGAGATACTAATTCATTTGCAGGAGATAATTATTCACTCAATATAAGCTCTGTTACCGGACTCTTCAATTTGTCTTGACTACACGTATCAGACACTCGATGCTTGAAGATGGGAATGGACTCTTGGACATTTATTTTATATTAAATATAAAATTTTGAAAAAATTGTCGAGTTCGACAAATGTAACATAGACACTCGATCACGTATCATGTTGGGCACTTTCGGTAGAGTCTGAGTAATACAGGTTATAAGTGCAACTAACAAGATGATAAAAATATACCAGCTCAACTCTTTGTTGATCTTCAGAGGTTGCTTCTGCACCACGATCAAGTGGAGCAATTGCTTCAAGAAGCTCTTGTTTGATAAGTATGGCATCTTTTTTACTGTTATTCAAGAAAGCTGGAAAAAATGAGACATTGGTTCTCCATTTTGTTGTGGAGGTGGTGACATAATTGTTATGGGTTGTGAGTGGTTTTCTAGACAGACAAGAAATGGAGTGAGATAAAGGCAAGAGGTTGTCGGAAGCTGCGGTGATGCTTGTTGTTGTTGTGGTGAAGATTAACGTAGACAGAGAGGATAAGGCCATGGTAAAATTGTGGCTTTGCCTTTCCTAATCTAGTGGGTACAATAATATTAATACACTACCTTATAGGAGTTGTAGCCGTTGATGAACGGATGCACAAGATTTTATTTATATTATATATTTTTAATAATTATTATATTAAGACATAATAATCATTATATTATTATATACTATCTATCTATACTATATTATTAAAACCGAAATATTAAAAGTTTTGGTCGTCGGTTGGTTTGGTACTGGTTGAACCATAGAAAAGATCTTGACCGTCCAATTTTAAGTGAACCATAAAAACAATCTTAACCGTTGAATTTTAATAAAATATAATTTTAAAAGAATATAGTCGTACATACAACTCTAACACCAGTAGTCCTCTTTTTATACAACTCATCAGAGATATAATAATATTATATTATATTGTAGTCGATCAATATTTGGGCCGGATGGTTGATTAATTGTTGGGCCTAATTTTAAAATATTAATCTTCTAACTAAAAAACAATCTCATATTAATCTTTTAACTAAAATATTTCACATTAATCTCCTAAGTAAAATACATCTCTACACAAAACAAATAAAAATTATCATATTAAAATATAAATACAAATAAATTATATAAAAATATATACATATAATATTAAATAAAATTTAAATTATTATTATACAAATACAAATAAATTCAAATCATTATAAAATATTAAAATAAAAATATTAAAAAACTAAAAAAAAATTCATCCGTGCATCGCACGGGATAAAAGCTAGTATTATTATAATCCGAAAGATTAAAAAATTTGGTTGGTCGGTCAGTATGTCATCATCGGTCTAAAAAATATACATGTATTATATATATTTTTATTTATTATAATACGAGCACTAACTATATACACTTTTATATTATTTAAAATTTTATTTTTCGGGCTCAAATTAAATTTATACTACATTATTAAAACCGAAAAATAGTAGTTGGTGATTCTAGGTAGGTAATTGGGTCAAATAGTTATTATTGAACCTAATTTTTAAACATTAAACTCTAAACTAAAACTAATCCCTTACGTCAAAAATATACATATTTAAACAAAACACATAAACATTATTCTATTAAAGTATATACTATACTATACTATATTATTAAAGCCGAAATATTGAAAATTTGGTAGTCGGTGGTACTTGATCGGTAATTGGGTCGAATAGTTATTATTAAACCTAATTTTTAAACGTGAAACTCTAAACTAAAACTCATCCCACATTAATCTCTTAAATAATACACATATTTAAACACAACACATAAACATTATTCTATAATACACAAATAAATTATATGAAAAGTTATATAAAATATATACATATAACATTAAATAAAATTTTAATTATTATTATAAAAATAAAAATATATTCAAATTATATAAAAAGATATAAGCTAATATTTATTATAAAACGAATCTAAATTATAACATATTTATATTAAATAGAATAATATTTATTATACTTAACTTTTATAAGTCTAAATAAGAAAAAGATTTATGTTAAATAAACATATATTTATTATACATAATCATAAATTATTATCAAAATATTTTTTAATTAATTTAACTTCAGTGACATCTTTAGTAATTTTTTATAAAATAAGGGAATATATAATATGTATTAACATAAATGTTTAATTACGTCAAAAAAACATAAAATTTTAATATTATAATTTTTTTTATTAAATATCAGTAAAAATATATATAAAAAAATTTAATTATATATTAGTTATCCAAAATTTCGAACACGTTAAGTTTATATATGTATATATATTATTAATCACTATTTCAAATTTGTAGTGGAAAGTATTATTATCTGCTATTGATAATCCCACGTTTTATTTAAGTGATAACAATTATTTTATTATATTAAATACTTTAGCTCGCAGTCTAATTAACCGGGAAGCCGCAAAGGCTAATTAACGACTTGAACTCTCGAACAGTACGTCCATGTATATATATCAATTAAGTATATTGTTGAACTCTTAACATTTTAAACAATGTTGCTTTATAATACTTCCTCCCTCCCATGTAGTTGTCCACCACATTTGGAGTGCGATCAAATTGACTCTTTTTTTTATTATAATTTATATTATTAAAAAAATATATAATTTATTTTAAAATGTTTTTTTTATCTTTTTAAAATTATAGACGAATAATGTTTAATTTTTAACTAAAAATTAGTTAATTTAACTAGAAAATGGATAACTATTTAGGAACGAGAGGGAATAATATTTTATAAACGCCAGATCGAGCTCTACTGAAACATTTGTTAATTTTGAAGTCAATGTTGGCGACAAAATTTTATAAGAAGAAACTGACAAAATTTCAAAAGAAAAAACAAAAAGAAAAGAATTTATAAACGGAAGAGAACCCAGCCAGAAACTTTCCTACAGTTCGGACATTTGTTTTGCATGTGGTACAATCCAACCCAAGATCAACAGAAACACTGCATGTGATTTCCTTAGTTCATTTTGGCTGCTCAACCTCTCTTGCTATAAAAAAAAACTCTTGACATAATAAACCACACACAAAAAGCTACTTGAGTTATCAATCCAGAGCCTTCATTCTTTAAGCACTATTACATTTCTTCTGAATAATTAACCAAACATGATACTTTCATTGGCTTTTTCATTTCTGTTCCTCATCCTAGGAGCTGCATTTTGGTGGATACTAGACACCAGGCAACGGAAGCTACTGCCACCAGGCCCGAGAGGATTACCAATTGTTGGAAGCCTCTTACATTTGGGTAGCCTTCCCCACCGTACCTTCCATGAGTTATCCAACAAGTATGGTCCTATAATGTCTCTACGCATGGGCTGGGTGCCAGCTATAGTTATCTCCTCTCCTGAGGCTGCTCAACTTTTCCTTAAAACTCATGACAGTGTTTTTGCAGCACGGCCAAAGATGGAGGCTGCTGCACAGATGTCATATGGTAATAATGGCATTACGTTCACCAATGGTGCATACTGGAGGCACGTGAGGAAATTTGTTGTGCAAGAGCTTTTAGGTCCCCCAAAAAATAATTCTTTTCAAGGGATGAGAAGAGAGGAGGTTGGCTTAGTCGTGGAGGAGATTAAGAAAGCTGCAGCAGGTGGTGAATGTCAGTGAAAAGGTGGGGGGTTTGATTGAGAATATGACTTTTAGGTTCCTTTTGGGGCGCAGCAAAGATGATCGTTTTGATCTCAAGGGTATCATGACGGAAGCCTTTACTTTGGCCGGACAGTTTAATCTTACAGACTTTGTGCCCCTCCCTAAAGCCATTTGACCTCCAGGTACATATATTAATTGTCAAGGAATTTTTTAATATGCAGTTCTTATGATTTCCTTTAATTTGTGCACTTTTTGTTCATCTGATATATGAAGTTCATTTTCTCTAGTACGTATCAACATCATCTAAACATGATTACTTCCTATGACCGGGATTGACACGAAGGTACGTGATACAAGCAAGAAACTTGATGCAACGTTGGAGCTAATTATTGATGAGCCTGAGCAAAACTTGATGAATGGCACTCATGAGAATAATCGAGACATAGTCGATGAAATGATATCACTGTCTAGAAATAAGTCTTCTGTCAACCATCAAGAGCTAGCCAAACTAATTGACAGACCCAGTATCAAGTCCATCATGGTCGATATCATTACAGCAGCAATCGACAACTCATTTACATCAATTGAATGGACACTAACAGAACTAATGAGACATCCAAGCGTAATGAAAAAGTGTGAAGAGGAGCTAGCTTCTGTTGTTGGACTTGATAGAATGGTGGAGGAGACCGATTTGCCCAAACTAGAATATCTTTACATGGTCGTCAAAGAAGGTATGAGACTACACCCTATTGTACCATTACTCGGTCCTCACGAAGCTAAGGAGGATGTTGTGATTAATGGATACCAAATCCCTAAGAAGTCGCGAATAATTGTGAATGCATGGGCCATAGGACGAGATTCTAAGGTGTGGGGTGACAAAGCTCTAGAATTCACTCCGGAGAGGTTTGCTGAGAGTAAAATAGACCTTCGAGGACGTGACTTTGAGCTCTTACCTTTTGGCAGTGGCAGAAGAGGGTGTCCTGGTATGCAACTAGGATTGCTCAGTGTTCAACTAGTGTTGGCTCAGTTGCTACATTGTTTTGACTGGGAGTTATCGGTTGGAAAATCAGTGGATGACTTGGATATGACCGAGCAGTTTGGGCTAACAATTCCCCGACTGGAACAGTTGCTCTTGGTGCCTAAGATTCGTATTTAAGCTTGGTAAATTCGGAAACAAAAGGATAATCATCAAACATATGTTTATTTATTTATTCATTTATTTGTTACTATATATTAAAAGGTTCTTTAATTTATTGCAACTCTCTAAAATTGTTTATTTTGATTCGTTTCTAATTGCATCACATATGCAACCAATTTCAGCAAATGCAATGGTAATTAAATTTTGACCACGTATATGAAAAAAACTTCAAATGTATGAGTATGATTGCTAAAAAGCTTGCAGCCCGTTTTTCCATTATTTTTAAGAGTTTCCATAACAGTATTTTGTTGTTTGTATTAGAATGATATATTTCTCATATATAATAATAAGAGTAAGAGATATTTTATCCAATAACTATAATTTTTTTTTTATCAAAGGTCAAAAGATCCATTTCTAATAATTACATAATATTATATATTAATTATTTATAAGTTATAATTATTATTAAAATTCCTAACAACTATAATTTTTCTTATCCCACATCAGATTATAACTCAAATTGGATAAGATACCTTACATTAAATTTGAACTTAAAGAACTATTTTGGAGTTAAATTAAAAAAATCGTAATTATTGTGCTATTTACACAGCAAAAAATTTTTGAGTCATATTTTGAGTTTCAAAAATTAGAATTCAACGATTTTACAACCGGCGAAACTTATAAAATTATATTTAATTCTGAGGTGGTCCAACATCCAAAATCCAAGTGAAGTAGCTCGTAATCTATATTGAAAAGACCATTACAAATTTTTTCCGGAGAATTCTATTACATTTATGAAATCTTTTTATAATTAGATTAAAATACTAAAATACTTTTTATATTAGATTTAGATAGAGAGACATGTCATATATTAGATATTATTATGTATTATTATTATATTAGAGTAAAGATAATATTAGGAATTTACATACAGACACATATTGAGGGAAAACCCGAATTTTCCTTCTGAGAGTAAAGATTAAAGTTTTTCTTATCAAAATATTTTCTATAAAAATATTTAATATATTATATAAGATATTAGGATAACATTATACGGATAATCACTTATACTTATTAGAGAAATTATTATATTGAGAAGTCATAAATCTTATTAATTCATTGATTTTTATTGAATTGAAGAAATTAAGTTTTTTTTTTTAAAATAATTATTTAAGTTCTCCGGCTAAGAGTTCAACCTTAGCCTAATATATTAAATACACATTTTATTTTGTTACTATATTATATATAATATTATATAAAAAACACGTTATCACGTATTTTGAATCATGCTATTTGATAAATAAAATAAATCACATTAAAATTAAAATAATATAAATTAATAAATATTAATACATTTTTTAAATTTAATGAATTTCTATATGATAAAATTAAATTGAATTAAATTTTAATAATTGAGTACTATTGCTAACTGTTTTTATAATTAAAAGTAATTTATATTTCTAAAACAATGTTATTACATAGGTTGAATTATCATAACACACTTTAAGTATTAATATGCAATAATATATTTAGTTTAATAAAGAACCTATCATATATTAGTATAAAAAAGTGAGATTAAAAATTATTATGACTGTAATTATTATGTATCATTTTATTTTTCAATATTAACTTAAAGTTTAAATTTGTGAGATACACTCTTATGGATTAAGTTTTGATTACTTTGTATTAATGATAACTGTAAATTAAATTAGGGTTAGGAAGTTACTAATGAATATAATAATCCTCCCTTAATTTATTTGAAATGATAGTCAACAAGAATAAAGTCAAAGTGAGTCAAACTGCTTTTATAAATAAAAGCAAATGATATTCTCTTGACATTAAATTAGATAGGATTTATCAAAATAATGATAAAATCAAATATAATTTATATATGTTATATTTTGAAGCAAGACTGAAGATGAACATATAACAATATTTTTTAACACTACTTTTATGAGACAGAAAATGATTTATTAATTCAGAAGAGTGTTTGTTTTAAAAGTTTTTAAGGAAATATATTTTTAGTATATTTGTTCAATTTATCTTCAACAAATTCCTTCC
Source organism: Oenanthe sinensis (assembly GCA_028671895.1). NCBI lineage: Eukaryota > Viridiplantae > Streptophyta > Magnoliopsida > Apiales > Apiaceae > Oenanthe > Oenanthe sinensis. The sequence goes on along the minus strand of CM053799.1, from coordinate 24,789,154 downwards.
CAGATATAAAATACAGATTTTATCCCGAAAGTCCATAATTGTTCTATTTAGTTGGATAAAACGTATTTTAATTCAAATGAAATATTCCTTGGACTTCACAGTCATTATTATTCTAGAAATATAATATTTGAATATATTTTGAGTCAAAACTTTAGTCGACAAGTTTCGACAAACGGCTATCGATTATCGTTTCGGCTTGTAAGAACAACAAAACGATCGTTTTCTCAGAGAAATAGCTATACATATCCAAATGACTTGAAACTTTGATAATGTTACTAGAATATTGGAAAAAAATTTATGATTTTTTCATAATTTTTGGGTGACTTTTATTTTTAGACTGTAATATCGATACATAATTGATTATTCGGCCGAATAAAAGTCAATGATGGTCAACTCCAATTTGATTAGGATTTTGACCATGACCTATTGGGATTATTCCCGTATGGTTCCCAAATATTCATAATTTTTTGAGCATGTTTCAAAAAATATCATATTTATTAACGTATCGTTCTGTTACGTGGTTATTAGCTTTAATAAATTACTGAATAAGGTTTGCACACTTTCCTAGAGTCACGTGGGCCAAAGTATAACTGATGAGACAAAAATTTGAATTATATACATTTTCTTGATTTAAGGAACCCTTGTCCCCTAAAGCACATTAAAAAACCCTAACTTTTACCTATAAATAAAGCCTCATCCCCTACCATAATTCAAGCCATTTTGTGCCAAGTAAATACTGTAATTTTCTCTCCAAGAAACCTCTCAACTCCATAAAGTTTTCATCTCCGAGAGTTCTTGAACTTTAAGACTTGTTCTTTCATAGATCTTTCACTTTTAAGGCTTATAAACACATTTACTTGCACAGTTAACACAACCACCTTACAAGTATCTTTTGACTATCCAAAAACCATACTTTAACAGCCCTTAGACTTGTCTAGTTGCCCCTAAAGTTATATTAAAAGTTCATTTTTCAGCAATTTTCCAGCGACTCCTTTTTTGTGTTTTGACTTCTAAACTAGTCTTTTCTCTTGATATCTCTCTAGATCTCAAGGGTTATAAGTTGGTTATATAATTATATATATACTAGAGTAACAGCCCGTGCAAGGCACGGGCTCTTCGTATAATCATCAAATTAAATTTTCGTATAATATTTAAATTAAATCGATTATTGATTTATTATTATGTATTGTCTAATTGATTATTATTATATGATATATAATTGATTGATTATTTTATTTTATCTAATTACATATTTTCTAATATCATATTTAGAACCTCTTCTACTGCTGTTAATATAATTCAATTAGATTATATATATAAGTTTTGATCTGAATTTTAATAACTTAATTATATATTTTATTAACTTTTATAATAAGACTATTTTTACTATATAGTTAATTAATTAAAAATTTCAAACTCAACTTTATGGAATTTATGTCTCACATATTAAATATACTGATAAATACTACATTCATCTCATCCATTTCTTAACACTTTCCCTTTTTGGATGTCACATCTATTTATTAATATTTCTTAAATAATATTTTTTTCTAATTTACAAAATTTAATAGGTCTCACCCTTTTATTTTCATTTTTTTCTTTTTCCTTTTTTCTCTTTACTCTTTTTAATTTCTACGACCCAAACGTTGACAACGAGACGTTTCCATGTCCTACCCAACCAATTAGGTGCGACAGATGAAATAACTTATGTACGATGAATTATATACCTAAATAATTGGGTGAGACTGATGAAATAACTCATGTACGATGAATTATATACCGTTTATGAACGTTTATTTAAAATTTATCAGTTTTAATAAAAATATATATTTAATATAGAGACATACATGATCATATTCAAAAAAATTAATTTTCTTTTAACAAATAATTTAATTAATATGTCCATACATTATACTCCCCCCATTCCATAAAAAATGACGTTTTATAAATTTCAAAAATCAAATCTATTTAACTTTGACCGTAAATTAAATATTATTAATTTAAATTTTTATAAAAATAAAAATTAAATCTAATAGTTAATGACATATATTTTTCAATGATATATTTTTCATAAGTTTTCAAAATATATTATCTAAAATTTAAGTATTTTGATTGCCTAAAATTTGTTTAATAAATTATAATATTTTATATTTTATTTAATATCTATTATCCCATTTTTAAATTTTTATCTTGTTCCAAAATAAATATATATTGAAATTATATTATTTATTTATTATTATTATTACTTTTGTGTTAAACAATTATAGTTCAATTTCATATTTTATTTAAATATTAACCTATTTAGAATTTGAATTTGTTATATTTTATTTTCTTATTTTTTTAAAATTCATTTAATTTGTATTAGTTAATAATTTTGAGCTCAATTTTATGAATTTCATTTCTCATATTTAAATTATTATTATTAGATAACTCATACATTATGTATTTATGACATAAAAAATAAATAAACGATAAAATGAGAGATGATTTGTATATTAGGCCTTTCAAGAGGAAAATAAAAAATTTAATAGATTAAGGGTTTATAACAATTACTATACATCATGAGTTTGCAAGTACGATACCTGACATTAACATGTATTTATCTTTTTTAACAAAACCATGAGTTATAGGGGTATAATAGTAACTTCACAGTCAATAAAATGGAAATCTTTGCCCTTATTAGGGGTGAACACGGGTCGGGTTGGGCGGTTTTAACCAAAAAACGACCCAACCCAATTAGTTCGGGTTGATAAAAACTGAACCCATTAATATAAATTTTTTTATGTAACCCAACCCAACCCAACCCAATTAATTCGGGTTGGGTTGGGTTGGGTTGGGTTAAACCCTCTTCTTCAAGCAACAATACTGTAAATAAGTCTGAACATAATTTTGATATAGTCTACCTCTGTCAAATGCCAATTTTTCATAACAAATAAATAGTCCAAATGTGTGACATTAAAATATAAATAGTCACCAAATAGTCAAATACAATCAAAAATCTAACTCAAAACATTAAATAGTCCAATAACAATTGGCTAACTTAAAATAAATAAAACAACATTTTTTGTGATGAATCAATCATCAATAACATTGATAACATTGACCTTGAGTATCTCCTTCGATGCACCAATGTCAATATTATTTTTGCCACTTATAAAATTAAAACAAAAAATAAAAACATTTACGAGCCTAGATTAAATAAAAAAGAACATCCCCTTATAATTAAATCAGTTTGGTTTATCTTTATCCAGAAACTCATACTAAATGGGCCTAATGGGCTATGCCTATATGTGTAAACGGGTTGGTCGGGTTGGGTTAGGGTCAAAATATGTTAAACCCTAACCCAACCCAATTTATACGGGTTTTTGAAAAATTAAACCGTTCAACTCTCGGTTTTGGACGGTTCGGTTTGTTCGGCCGAAACAAGGGTCGGGTTGGGTTGGGTTGGGCGGGTTGGTCGGGTTATGTTCACCCCTAGCCCTTATGTTGAGTTTTAATATATAGTAAATCTCTTCTATATATAATGGCACAACAAGGATTTGTGGTGAGACATTTTAATGAAATATTTTAATCATGAGACATTTTATTCATGATTTTAAATGACTAACTTGCCTTTTTTATTATTTATTGAAAAAAATATTGTAGAAATGAATTGAACATAGGTCTATCTATTAACTCAGACATCCTTTTACCACTATACCACACCATCACATATGTTTTATACCATATTCATAATATATGTGCGCGTTAAGCGTGTCCTTTAAATATAAGTTATTCATATTTTAATAAATAGTAATTATTGTAAGGGATAGTATTTATGGTATCACTATACAATTAGTTCTTGCTAATGGTACCATCACATTTTTTGCTTCTATCTGTGCTAACCTTGTATATTTGGTTTTCAACGCATGATACCTGTATAGGTGAAATCTACCTTTCTATTTTTAAACCGGTCTCGCCTGAATTAGTGGGTTTCGACTGATATACCACTATCTATGCCGTAAGGAATGCTCGGTGCTGCTGGGCCTAGGATTAATGTGTGTGGGCTTGTCCGTTAATCAACCTCACCAAGTCTACGGAAAAAGACGTTTGTGCTATGTAATGTCTATTATTTGGGCCTCGTTCAACATAGATCAACCTGGCCCAATATGGGCATGAAATATATTAGTCCTTGAAGAACTTGTTGTTGATTATAACTTTTATGAAGGCTAGGTTCCATCCAGGCTATTTGGGTTTAACCCCAATTTGGGGGGTCTAGTTTTCTCGTCTTGAATAATATTTTTGAAGGGTAGCCCATTAAGGTTATGATATAAGGGATGATGGATCAGGTCTAGGCCGGTTTGCGACAATGTCAGGCCGATCACCTAACCGCTACATTCCTTGTACGTAACTGGGTTTCGACGACCCGAGTCCAGGTGTATTCTAGGCGGTGGACCAAATCAACTTTGGAGAATGAAATCTAACCCTATTAGGTTTCGTGCTCCCCAAGAACTAAGTTGAGCTTGATCCCTATATAAAGGGTACGCAGGCACATTGTGAGGGTTATCGAACATGTATCGGCATTTAAGAAATTTCAAAATCTTGTGTGCTATTGTCTCTTCAAACTAAGCAATCTCAGTCCTAAAATCATCACCAATCACTACTGTGATTCCAGCAACCCTTTGAAATTTGTTATCACCAAATTCCTCCGTTAAAAATTGACGCTAGAATGAGGGGCCTTGTCATCTTTGGAAGAAGAATGTCGCACGTCACACCGACCGATGATAATGGACAACCTAGGATTGAGGGAGACAACCTGTCGCACAATTTATCAGACCCTGCGGCGCTGAGAGACCGCACCAGTACTTGAAAATGCCCAACGATAATGATTAGAAATGAAGAGATATTTAATCAGATTAACGGTTTTGACGAGCGAATGAGTTCTATGGAGAAGGGTTTCAAGAACTTGGAGAGCGTGATCATTGAAAATCAGCAAGGAAGAAAAGACCACCGTGCGGGCAAAAAACCCGTCGCTGAAAAGAACAATACCAAGGAAAAAACTTATGTACCATATAAGAGGTTTCGAGATGTAACACCCCGCGTTCTAACGTATGGTGGTGCCTGAAACCGAATAGGAGAAGATGTTTGACGTTGGTCCGTCGACTCTCAGCGACAAGGGCCAAGCAGGGATCAAATAGATAAAGGGAGGTATAATAATATCCGAGGGTATATGGGTGGTAGGTTTGGCAGAAGTAATGGGTACTATTGGAGGGAGAATGATCGCGGAGGCTGGGAGCGTGATACAATGGGGAGGTTTGCATCGCAACCAATCAATGATAACTAGAAGATCCCTCCCCTAGATGATGTTCAGATTATAAAACCAATACCGAATACTATTTTACCACAAAGAATGATAGAATGGTGGAGGAGACCGATTTGCCCAAACTAGAATATCTTTACATGGTCGTCAAAGAAGGTATGAGACTACACCCTATTGTACCATTACTCGGTCCTCACGAAGCTAAGGAGGATGTTGTGATTAATGGATACCAAATCCCTAAGAAGTCGCGAATAATTGTGAATGCATGGGCCATAGGACGAGATTCTAAGGTGTGGGGTGACAAAGCTCTAGAATTCACTCCGGAGAGGTTTGCTGAGAGTAAAATAGACCTTCGAGGACGTGACTTTGAGCTCTTACCTTTTGGCAGTGGCAGAAGAGGGTGTCCTGGTATGCAACTAGGATTGCTCAGTGTTCAACTAGTGTTGGCTCAGTTGCTACATTGTTTTGACTGGGAGTTATCGGTTGGAAAATCAGTGGATGACTTGGATATGACCGAGCAGTTTGGGCTAACAATTCCCCGACTGGAACAGTTGCTCTTGGTGCCTAAGATTCGTATTTAAGCTTGGTAAATTCGGAAACAAAAGGATAATCATCAAACATATGTTTATTTATTTATTCATTTATTTGTTACTATATATTAAAAGGTTCTTTAATTTATTGCAACTCTCTAAAATTGTTTATTTTGATTCGTTTCTAATTGCATCACATATGCAACCAATTTCAGCAAATGCAATGGTAATTAAATTTTGACCACGTATATGAAAAAAACTTCAAATGTATGAGTATGATTGCTAAAAAGCTTGCAGCCCGTTTTTCCATTATTTTTAAGAGTTTCCATAACAGTATTTTGTTGTTTGTATTAGAATGATATATTTCTCATATATAATAATAAGAGTAAGAGATATTTTATCCAATAACTATAATTTTTTTTTATCAAAGGTCAAAAGATCCATTTCTAATAATTACATAATATTATATATTAATTATTTATAAGTTATAATTATTATTAAAATTCCTAACAACTATAATTTTTCTTATCCCACATCAGATTATAACTCAAATTGGATAAGATACCTTACATTAAATTTGAACTTAAAGAACTATTTTGGAGTTAAATTAAAAAAATCGTAATTATTGTGCTATTTACACAGCAAAAAATTTTTGAGTCATATTTTGAGTTTCAAAAATTAGAATTCAACGATTTTACAACCGGCGAAACTTATAAAATTATATTTAATTCTGAGGTGGTCCAACATCCAAAATCCAAGTGAAGTAGCTCGTAATCTATATTGAAAAGACCATTACAAATTTTTTCCGGAGAATTCTATTACATTTATGAAATCTTTTTATAATTAGATTAAAATACTAAAATACTTTTTATATTAGATTTAGATAGAGAGACATGTCATATATTAGATATTATTATGTATTATTATTATATTAGAGTAAAGATAATATTAGGAATTTACATACAGACACATATTGAGGGAAAACCCGAATTTTCCTTCTGAGAGTAAAGATTAAAGTTTTTCTTATCAAAATATTTTCTATAAAAATATTTAATATATTATATAAGATATTAGGATAACATTATACGGATAATCACTTATACTTATTAGAGAAATTATTATATTGAGAAGTCATAAATCTTATTAATTCATTGATTTTTATTGAATTGAAGAAATTAAGTTTTTTTTTTTAAAATAATTATTTAAGTTCTCCGGCTAAGAGTTCAACCTTAGCCTAATATATTAAATACACATTTTATTTTGTTACTATATTATATATAATATTATATAAAAAACACGTTATCACGTATTTTGAATCATGCTATTTGATAAATAAAATAAATCACATTAAAATTAAAATAATATAAATTAATAAATATTAATACATTTTTTAAATTTAATGAATTTCTATATGATAAAATTAAATTGAATTAAATTTTAATAATTGAGTACTATTGCTAACTGTTTTTATAATTAAAAGTAATTTATATTTCTAAAACAATGTTATTACATAGGTTGAATTATCATAACACACTTTAAGTATTAATATGCAATAATATATTTAGTTTAATAAAGAACCTATCATATATTAGTATAAAAAAGTGAGATTAAAAATTATTATGACTGTAATTATTATGTATCATTTTATTTTTCAATATTAACTTAAAGTTTAAATTTGTGAGATACACTCTTATGGATTAAGTTTTGATTACTTTGTATTAATGATAACTGTAAATTAAATTAGGGTTAGGAAGTTACTAATGAATATAATAATCCTCCCTTAATTTATTTGAAATGATAGTCAACAAGAATAAAGTCAAAGTGAGTCAAACTGCTTTTATAAATAAAAGCAAATGATATTCTCTTGACATTAAATTAGATAGGATTTATCAAAATAATGATAAAATCAAATATAATTTATATATGTTATATTTTGAAGCAAGACTGAAGATGAACATATAACAATATTTTTTAACACTACTTTTATGAGACAGAAAATGATTTATTAATTCAGAAGAGTGTTTGTTTTAAAAGTTTTTAAGGAAATATATTTTTAGTATATTTGTTCAATTTATCTTCAACAAATTCCTTCCCAGATATAAAATACAGATTTTATCCCGAAAGTCCATAATTGTTCTATTTAGTTGGATAAAACGTATTTTAATTCAAATGAAATATTCCTTGGACTTCACAGTCATTATTATTCTAGAAATATAATATTTGAATATATTTTGAGTCAAAACTTTAGTCGACAAGTTTCGACAAACGGCTATCGATTATCGTTTCGGCTTGTAAGAACAACAAAACGATCGTTTTCTCAGAGAAATAGCTATACATATCCAAATGACTTGAAACTTTGATAATGTTACTAGAATATTGGAAAAAAATTTATGATTTTTTCATAATTTTTGGGTGACTTTTATTTTTAGACTGTAATATCGATACATAATTGATTATTCGGCCGAATAAAAGTCAATGATGGTCAACTCCAATTTGATTAGGATTTTGACCATGACCTATTGGGATTATTCCCGTATGGTTCTCAAATATTCATAATTTTTTGAGCATGTTTCAAAAAATATCATATTTATTAACGTATCGTTCTGTTACGTGGTTATTAGCTTTAATAAATTACTGAATAAGGTTTGCACACTTTCCTAGAGTCACGTGGGCCAAAGTATAACTGATGAGACAAAAATTTGAATTATATACATTTTCTTGATTTAAGGAACCCTTGTCCCCTAAAGCACATTAAAAAACCCTAACTTTTACCTATAAATAAAGCCTCATCCCCTACCATAATTCAAGCCATTTTGTGCCAAGTAAATACTGTAATTTTCTCTCCAAGAAACCTCTCAACTCCATAAAGTTTTCATCTCCGAGAGTTCTTGAACTTTAAGACTTGTTCTTTCATAGATCTTTCACTTTTAAGGCTTATAAACACATTTACTTGCACAGTTAACACAACCACCTTACAAGTATCTTTTGACTATCCAAAAACCATACTTTAACAGCCCTTAGACTTGTCTAGTTGCCCCTAAAGTTATATTAAAAGTTCATTTTTCAGCAATTTTCCAGCGACTCCTTTTTTGTGTTTTGACTTCTAAACTAGTCTTTTCTCTTGATATCTCTCTAGATCTCAAGGGTTATAAGTTGGTTATATAATTATATATATACTAGAGTAACAGCCCGTGCAAGGCACGGGCTCTTCGTATAATCATCAAATTAAATTTTCGTATAATATTTAAATTAAATCGATTATTGATTTATTATTATATATTGTCTAATTGATTATTATTATATGATATATAATTGATTGATTATTTTATTTTATCTAATTACATATTTTCTAATATCATATTTAGAACCTCTTCTACTGCTGTTAATATAATTCAATTAGATTATATATATAAGTTTTGATCTGAATTTTAATAACTTAATTATATATTTTATTAACTTTTATAATAAGACTATTTTTACTATATAGTTAATTAATTAAAAATTTCAAACTCAACTTTATGGAATTTATGTCTCACATATTAAATATACTGATAAATACTACATTCATCTCATCCATTTCTTAACACTTTCCCTTTTTGGATGTCACATCTATTTATTAATATTTCTTAAATAATATTTTTTTCTAATTTACAAAATTTAATAGGTCTCACCCTTTTATTTTCATTTTTTTCTTTTTCCTTTTTTCTCTTTACTCTTTTTAATTTCTACGACCCAAACGTTGACAACGAGACGTTTCCATGTCCTACCCAACCAATTAGGTGCGACAGATGAAATAACTTATGTACGATGAATTATATACCTAAATAATTGGGTGAGACTGATGAAATAACTCATGTACGATGAATTATATACCGTTTATGAACGTTTATTTAAAATTTATCAGTTTTAATAAAAATATATATTTAATATAGAGACATACATGATCATATTCAAAAAAATTAATTTTCTTTTAACAAATAATTTAATTAATATGTCCATACATTATACTCCCCCCATTCCATAAAAAATGACGTTTTATAAATTTCAAAAATCAAATCTATTTAACTTTGACCGTAAATTAAATATTATTAATTTAAATTTTTATAAAAATAAAAATTAAATCTAATAGTTAATGACATATATTTTTCAATGATATATTTTTCATAAGTTTTCAAAATATATTATCTAAAATTTAAGTATTTTGATTGCCTAAAATTTGTTTAATAAATTATAATATTTTATATTTTATTTAATATCTATTATCCCATTTTTAAATTTTTATCTTGTTCCAAAATAAATATATATTGAAATTATATTATTTATTTATTATTATTATTACTTTTGTGTTAAACAATTATAGTTCAATTTCATATTTTATTTAAATATTAACCTATTTAGAATTTGAATTTGTTATATTTTATTTTCTTATTTTTTTAAAATTCATTTAATTTGTATTAGTTAATAATTTTGAGCTCAATTTTATGAATTTCATTTCTCATATTTAAATTATTATTATTAGATAACTCATACATTATGTATTTATGACATAAAAAATAAATAAACGATAAAATGAGAGATGATTTGTATATTAGGCCTTTCAAGAGGAAAATAAAAAATTTAATAGATTAAGGGTTTATAACAATTACTATACATCATGAGTTTGCAAGTACGATACCTGACATTAACATGTATTTATCTTTTTTAACAAAACCATGAGTTATAGGGGTATAATAGTAACTTCACAGTCAATAAAATGGAAATCTTTGCCCTTATGTTGAGTTTTAATATATAGTAAATCTCTTCTATATATAATGGCACAACAAGGATTTGTGGTGAGACATTTTAATGAAATATTTTAATCATGAGACATTTTATTCATGATTTTAAATGACTAACTTGCCTTTTTTATTATTTATTGAAAAAAATATTGTAGAAATGAATTGAACATAGGTCTATCTATTAACTCAGACATCCTTTTACCACTATACCACACCATCACATATGTTTTATACCATATTCATAATATATGTGCGCGTTAAGCGTGTCCTTTAAATATAAGTTATTCATATTTTAATAAATAGTAATTATTGTAAGGGATAGTATTTATGGTATCACTATACAATTAGTTCTTGCTAATGGTACCATCACATTTTTTGCTTCTATCTGTGCTAACCTTGTATATTTGGTTTTCAACGCATGATACCTGTATAGGTGAAATCTACCTTTCTATTTTTAAACCGGTCTCGCCTGAATTAGTGGGTTTCGACTGATATACCACTATCTATGCCGTAAGGAATGCTCGGTGCTGCTGGGCCTAGGATTAATGTGTGTGGGCTTGTCCGTTAATCAACCTCACCAAGTCTACGGAAAAAGACGTTTGTGCTATGTAATGTCTATTATTTGGGCCTCGTTCAACATAGATCAACCTGGCCCAATATGGGCATGAAATATATTAGTCCTTGAAGAACTTGTTGTTGATTATAACTTTTATGAAGGCTAGGTTCCATCCAGGCTATTTGGGTTTAACCCCAATTTGGGGGGTCTAGTTTTCTCGTCTTGAATAATATTTTTGAAGGGTAGCCCATTAAGGTTATGATATAAGGGATGATGGATCAGGTCTAGGCCGGTTTGCGACAATGTCAGGCCGATCACCTAACCGCTACATTCCTTGTACGTAACTGGGTTTCGACGACCCGAGTCCAGGTGTATTCTAGGCGGTGGACCAAATCAACTTTGGAGAATGAAATCTAACCCTATTAGGTTTCGTGCTCCCCAAGAACTAAGTTGAGCTTGATCCCTATATAAAGGGTACGCAGGCACATTGTGAGGGTTATCGAACATGTATCGGCATTTAAGAAATTTCAAAATCTTGTGTGCTATTGTCTCTTCAAACTAAGCAATCTCAGTCCTAAAATCATCACCAATCACTACTGTGATTCCAGCAACCCTTTGAAATTTGTTATCACCAAATTCCTCCGTTAAAAATTGACGCTAGAATGAGGGGCCTTGTCATCTTTGGAAGAAGAATGTCGCACGTCACACCGACCGATGATAATGGACAACCTAGGATTGAGGGAGACAACCTGTCGCACAATTTATCAGACCCTGCGGCGCTGAGAGACCGCACCAGTACTTGAAAATGCCCAACGATAATGATTAGAAATGAAGAGATATTTAATCAGATTAACGGTTTTGACGAGCGAATGAGTTCTATGGAGAAGGGTTTCAAGAACTTGGAGAGCGTGATCATTGAAAATCAGCAAGGAAGAAAAGACCACCGTGCGGGCAAAAAACCCGTCGCTGAAAAGAACAATACCAAGGAAAAAACTTATGTACCATATAAGAGGTTTCGAGATGTAACACCCCGCGTTCTAACGTATGGTGGTGCCTGAAACCGAATAGGAGAAGATGTTTGACGTTGGTCCGTCGACTCTCAGCGACAAGGGCCAAGCAGGGATCAAATAGATAAAGGGAGGTATAATAATATCCGAGGGTATATGGGTGGTAGGTTTGGCAGAAGTAATGGGTACTATTGGAGGGAGAATGATCGCGGAGGCTGGGAGCGTGATACAATGGGGAGGTTTGCATCGCAACCAATCAATGATAACTAGAAGATCCCTCCCCTAGATGATGTTCAGATTATAAAACCAATACCGAATACTATTTTACCACAAAGAATGAGAGCAATGAGTCGTTGGAGTGGACAGGATCAGAGGGGTTACCAGGTGGGTTACGACCGAGAGAAATACGGGAGGCATGGAAATTATCAAACTAGAGTTGATCAGGGATGAAGTGGAGACCGTTACCAGAAAGAAGATGCCCCTAAACGCCGTGCATGGACAAGGGAAGATAACCGGCCAGATGCCTGACAACGATGGATTTAGAGGAATGGTAGAGGCTATGACCATCAGCAAGAACAAACCCTTCGCTCGGAAGATCGTGAAAGGAAACATCGGGAAAGAGCGGTATAAAGAGAAAGCCAAGAAAGACCAAGTGGAAGATGAACAACCAATACAAGGGTTGAGAAACATTTAGGAAGATGATTTATGGAGACTACTGGTTCAAGTGGAAGTAGCTAGGGACAATCTCCCACCACCACCCCAATCACAGTTCACGACTGATGTCCGACACTCTCCCCTCCCAGCCTCATTTAGGGGTGTAAGTGACTTAAGGTTTGTCAGAAGTTCAGATCCCATCGAGTACATGGAAAGATTGAATACTGAGATGGAAGTATATCAAGTGGTAGATTTGACGAATTATAGAGTTTTAGCTTCAACCTTGAGGGGGAACGCACTCCAGTGGTTTCAAAGTTTAGCCCCAGAATCGTTCTTAACCTAATTCCAGTCAACAATGCAATATGCCCCATCGGTCACAGCCTTGGCCAACATACGACAGCGGAAGGACGAAACTCTTCACTCATATTTTAGGTGTAAAACATAATGCAACGTAGTATATAATAGTGATAACGATAACTCAACTAAGAAACAAAGACAGATAAATAATACTAATATGCAGCACAGGAATCCAGAAGGACATGTACACATGAATCATACATACATCATTGCAGAGTATTCAAAATAAAAGGTTTACTGAACTACAGCGAGAGAAGTTCATTAATATGTTCAGGCCTCAGCAACAAATAAGTGTTCAATGGATTTAAGGTTAAAGTCAGTGTAATGATTTGTGTATAATTGTCAAAGGGTTTTAGTGATCAGAAGCAATGAATCAATCCAAAGTAAATCAGCTGAAACATAACAGAAGTCAAGGGAATTCAATTAAGTGTTAGTCTTTTATGAACCAAACCAGTACACTAAGCGTCAGCACAACAAGAAAAGAATTGTCTTGGTTAATTAGAAGAAAATCAGTTGATCAAGCCAGACGAGTGAAAATCAAGTAGTAATTACTTCAAGCACTTCAAGAAATATGTCAAGGCAAGTAGTATTGCATTTGGTGGCTCCTACACTCTTGAAGTACTCTAGAGGCGCCACCAACCTTGTAAAGAAGCAACAAACCAAGAATAAAGCCAAGTGAAATCAAGAAGTTGGTTTGTGGCGCCTGCACAAGGGAATGAGAGTGCAAGCGCAACAAAACTTGTTATGGCGCCACAGAAGATTAAGTGAAAGGTTTGTGGTGCCTACACACTGCATCCAGTGTGCAGGTGCAACAAAAGGCCTTCTAGTCGCAACAAAGCTGAGTAATATTTCTAAGGCATTTAGTGGCGCCTATACAAGGCAACCATTGTATAGGCGCAACTAACTTGATATAGAGGCGCAAAAAACATACTAGGCGCAACATACTTCTTTGTGGCACCTACACTCTACCACCACTCTACAAGGCCCAACAAAGGACTTGATACATTGTTGGAAATCATTTTCCAAAAAGATAATAAATTATATATGGCTGAAAATCAATACGGACAAGAAGGCATTCATTCATCTTCAATAAAAGACATACAGACGGGAGCACCATTAAAGCTTAACATTAATATCACCCAACTGTATTTTCTAATGTAACATTGATTGAACCCATTGATGCTAATCATTTGATTAGAAGTGTAGCACCTCAGGGATTTAATAATACATTGTTATTTCCCCGAATCTTTGTGTTTTATTAAATGCCATTTTAATATCTCAAGAACACAAACACTTAATCCGCAATTTAATGAAAAATCTACCACATCATATTCAACCCCCATTCTATGATGATTTTGGACCTAACATTAGGTGTTTCAATGCAGAAGTACCAATGGTCCGGGGGAGCTACCGACGAAATGATGAAAAATTTCTTGATAGGAGGAGTGAAAACTGGGAGCGATTTCTGGAAAAAGTTGCAACGCAAAGTACCCCACACTTTTTCAGACTTCTACGCATTGGCAGAACCTTTTAAAAGAGAGGAGGCCTTGGCAGGGATTAAGAAGTACGATAATGCTCCGCGCAATGGAAAATGTAGGAGAAGAGACAGGTCACCAAGCGCCAAGAAGAACAATGTAAACTCCGTGGAAGTCAGAGGTCTAGAAACTCCTCCAGAAAGCCCAAGATCATACAGCTCGGCTAGGAAAACGGTTATGGAAGATGAATTTACCCCATTAGTGGCGTCTATTAAACACATTTATTAGGTGACCAAGGGAGAATGAATCTACAAGAAGCCCGCACCCATTGCAACCAAGTACACAACAGATAAAACGAAGTATTATGCTTATCACGAGACCCATAGACATAACACTCACGAATGCAGACACTTGAAAGATGAGATTGAAATGTTGATCAAGGAAAGAAAATTGACTGAATGGGTGGCGCGAGAAGTGAAGAAGCATAAAGAAGAATCTGCAAAGAAGAAAGAGGTTAAAAAGGATGCTGAAAAACAAAACAAAATGGCCGATGTTTAGCCTAGGACGATTCGAGAAGGAAGCATTCATACGATATTTGGAGGCCCTCATGTTGGTGGGAACAGTAGGAATGCATTGGAAAGATGTTGGTGAGATTACGAAACTGTATGAATAGTAATCGTGATAACTCAACACTAGAACATGACAAGTAAATAATACTACGCCTACACAGAAATCAAGAAAAAATGAAGACAATGCAGATACAGTGAATCAAGACATTAGAAGAAGTTTTGAAGTCTACTACAGGTCACTGAAAGAAGTTCATTAATATGTTCAAGCCTCAGTGAAGAATAATATATAAAGACTTTCAGGGTTTCAGAAGTGTTGAAGATTTAGTATAGAAGTGCCACAAGAAGATTTCAGTGTAAAGGCATTGATTGAAGATAGACAGTGTTCTAATCATATGAATCTAGTCAAGGTAAAGACAAGGGTTAAAGAAGACAACTGTAGTCTTGAAGTTATACTCACTGAAAGAAGTTTAGTTATATGTTCAAACTTCAGTGAAGAACAGAGAATGAAGTATTCAAGATTGTGGCAGTAATGGAGACGTTGTCTAAGTACCAGAAAATATTCCAGTGAAGTTACAGTGTTTATTGACAGTCAGTGTTCGAAGCAATGAAGTTGCTGCAAACTTAACAATGCAAGTAAAACAATAATATGAAGACCTGGATCAAAGTTAGTCGTCTGTGAACCAAACCAGTTACACTAGGCGTCAGCATTTTGTGAAAGGAATCTGAGTATTAACTATAGAAGAATTGTTAATTTGAAGAACGTACTTGGAAAGAACAGTTATTTATTAAGGTACAAAAAGTGATTTAAAGAGGCTACAACCAAACAGCTAAACAGTTAAACAGCTAACAGCTAAACAACTAAACAACTCGAAGGGTGCAGGGTGCAAAGTGTCACAACCTTGGTATGAAAAATGGAAGTTTCTGAACTACAGTCGAAGAACACAAACAGCTCAGGGTACAGGGTGTAATGTGACAAGACTTTGGTATAAGAAATGGAAGTTGATAAACTTTATTTAAGGAATGAAAAGAGGGTCAAAATGCAGTGATCAAATTGTACTTTGACCACATGAATAGTGAAGCGCAACAAAAAGTTCAGGCGCCACAAAATTCATTTTCCTTAACCAAATAACTAAAGGCGCCACATATTTGTCTACAGAGCAGACCTAGTATTGGCGCAACAAAAAATGACAGCTAGCTTCTTCTAAATTCTAAGGCGCCACTTGAAGCTACGCAGGGGATACACTCTACAGGCGCAACAAAAGTAATAGGCGCAACAAATATTCTAAGGCGCAACAAAATATTTCTTGGCCCCACACATCCCTCAACCAATCAAATTACAGCAGCTACTTTATTGATTTAAAGACTACACAAATTAAAGAAGAGAGTCGTCTTCTTCAACACATATAATATGTAGGGAGCTTTTGTCATGGTCGGGGCAAAAAGAGATAATTTATACACACCCACACCTTCCTCTCGGTCAGACATTAGGACCCGGTTCTTTAAGAAAAAATGCTCAAGGCTCCTAGATATCACTCCTTACGGACTCAGTTTTTTCTTGTACTAATTTAGATATATTTGTATAGGAACTGAGCCTTATATTTTTTTGTTAGTAGCAAAGAACTAATTTGTTCTTTGGAAGCTAGTTATATTTTTAACTGGGTGTAGCACCCCTCTGGGTTTATATATGAAAGATATATTCCTGGAAACTTGTCTCATTTAATTACTTGCTAATTTTCATGAACCTAATTGATTTATTCGGACACACAGAAAATTTGCAGGCAGCTCACCTAAACACTACAAATGGCCAAACCCACTCTGAAGCAATAATTTATTTATCTACAAATTCAAAAAAAAAATTAAATTATTATGAGTATCGTATTCAACCCCCCTTCTACGATACTTCGGGACCCAACAATTGGTATCAGAGCTACCTGGTTGATATACAAATCAAGATCCGTAACTCAGTGAATCTCAGAGTGGCGAAGCTGCTTGGACTGAGAATGATTAGAGGCCTTGATAAATAAATTTAAGTATAAACTTTAAATAAAATTTATTTTATAAACTTTTCTAAAATTTATTTTATAAACTTTTATTAGTTTTTGTTATAAATTTAATATAAAATTTATTTTATAAACTTTTATAAAATTTATTTTATAAACTTTTATTAGTTTATGTTATAAATTTTAATCAGTTTATTTTATAAATTGGATATAAAATTTGTTTTATAAATTTTATAAAATTTTATTACTTTATGTTATAAATTTTAATCAGTTTATTTTATAAATTTTATAAAAGTTTTTATCTTAAATTTATTTTTAGTTGGTCCATTTTTTTGAAAGGGAGCAGTACTCAGCATAAATTAGGTGGCCAATCACATACAGGTGTAAGTTGCATGCGCCAATAGATTCTGTTGTGAATTCAGCCAAGTGGAATTATAAGTTTTCTTGCGCCATTTACAGGAGAAGCACTAATTTGTTGTTGTGCTTGTTGCGCCAATAGAGGGTATTCGGTGTATCAGCGCAACAAAATGACTTAGCCACAAAAATACTTGGCGCCACTAACACCTAAAATGCTGTTTGGTATCCCAAGTTTTGTACTCTTTAATTTTTAATTTTTATTTTAGATTTATTTATTTTTCCAGAAAATTTAAAATTCTTGAAAATTAAATTTTTTCTTAAATATTAATTTACGATATTTTAATTTTTAAGAAAATTTGAAATTCTTGAAAATTAATTTGTTGTATATTTTTATTTTTGATTAATTTATTTTCCATGAAAATTAAAAATTCTGTAATTCTAAATTTTTCTTAAATATTAATTCGAGGGTGCTCAAGGGTTTGTAGTTGAAAATTTTTCTGGGTATTGAAGACATCTAAAATTGACTGAAGATTATCCAATGAAACTTATTCTAGAACAGGTTGAAGAAATAGTGGTACTAATTTCCTGAGAGGTTTACTCCATAGGATCCCACTAATATTTTGGAAGCTGCAAAAGAAGAGATTATTTTGGGTACAGTTTTTTGTTAATTTGAGTTAAATATTTTTGGATGAAAAATCTAAGGGGTTTGAAGTAGTGAAGGAGAACAGACTGGACTACTTGACATCTCAGTACAAGCCTTAAAGATTATTCTACAAGGAGATTACAGAAAGTTCGTGCTAACACTGCAGATCATCTGGAACGTAGGAATACAACCAACAAGGATTTAAGGATACAACCTCATTATCTGTAGAAGAACTGTATGTGCTGAAGACCTATGAACTAGAACAAGAGCTGAAGAAGATAATATTTGGTAAAGCAGATTGTTAGCATATCCACTGTATTTGTGACCCAGGAACCAAATTTGATTGAAGTCAAGGTTGAGAGCCTCTGAACAGAAATGAAATGATCCTAGAAGCTGAATTGAAGATGTTGTAGCTCGAGGTAGTGGTCAAGGTGTTGCATGTGAGTTTGACACTTTGGAATAACTTGAGAACTGGAATGCAAGTCAAGCCTGCAGGGCAACAGGAAGTTCATTGACATCAGATTCAGACGGAATCCCAATTCTAAATCTAAGGTCGTGACATATAGATTCCGTAAAGGAGATTTTCAAGACCAGTTCAAGAGGCGGTTGCAAGACAGGGATGGTTTATATTTGAAAGACAAGATCAGGGGTTTGCTATACAGTTTGAAGAAGCCTGTACAAGCAAATGATGACAGACACTATGTTGGGTTGTAGCAGGAATCTCAAGCATTAGTGAGGATGCAACAAGGGAAAGCATATGTTAGTGAAGTTAAATGCAAAGCTGATTCTATCAGTGACAGTGATGAACCAAATGGACATATGGCATCAATGACCAATACTAGAGATGAATCACTAAGCACTTTACAGGTACACATTCTAACTAGTATACGTTTATCTAATTCAGAACTGCATGATTATTAGGTATTGAAATTTATTATATTAATGTTAGCATATTAGCATCTTAGGACTTAAATGTTTAATTGATTGCTAAGAATAAGATTGCATGCTAGGATTCATGAGTTTAATTAGTACATTTCATACATGATTTAAATGCAGTAAAATGAATATCTAGAATTAGATAGGGTGTTCTAGACGGTTATGTGTATCCCTAAACATTTGCTAGAACTTGAGTTAAATCTTCTGTGATTTAATACCTCTGCTAATGTTGTGAAAATTGCTAAATAGACAAACAGGTCATTGATCAGATATTTTATATTTATTCTTTTTGTGATAAATGACTTGATAAGTGTATGTGGAATTTGATATTGCTCATATTGACTTATTCAAATATTCTACATATTCTTAAAATTGTTTATATGCTTATTTTCACATGATTTGCTCGCAGTCACATTGTTGCACTTAAATGTCATATCATATCATGTATTGCTTGTTAGGGATAAAATAATAAAAGATGGTAGAATTATCTAAGTAGTCAGTAACATTTATTGATTCGAGGATTAATCTAAAACTGACATAGGTAATTAGAGATAGTTAAAAATGTAAGACAACAACAGAAATGGATTAGACAGAATTAGTAATTAATTTGTTAGTTCTTCTATTCCACGTGCTTTTAGAAAATTATTGAATATATGTAATCTTCTTTACATTTGTTACACTTGTGTAGAATGATTAAAGTAAATAGTACTGAATTTTCTAATATGCATATTGAAGCTTTTGTTACCACTGTTGATAGTGATATCTCTAACCCTTCTGGACTCAATTGAAGTTGAGTACCAAGAAGCTTAATCATTTGTGATTGCAGAGTATGTAACAAAAGATAAAAGTTATGTGACTTCGTGACATTTACTGTTCGAGGCATATGATTAAGATTAAAGCTCTACTATCACAGTTGGTTGAGAAAGTCTACCTAACAGTAACCTTTGGAGATGACAGCAAATGATGTACAAGAGATTTGGCTATAATGATTTTTGGAATTGTCATTAATGGAAGCATCTTTCTTGTTGAAGGACTTAAGCACTATTTGTAGAGCACTAGGGAATTCTTTGTCAAGGGTTTTCTGGAAAAGCATTGAAAAGGAAAAGTGTTTGATTTGAAGCAAGAAAGGTGGAAGCTCACTCAACTGAGAGTGAGGAAATTTATTCGTAGCTGACATGGAGATTGTATGTAAAGGTGAAGTGAGTTTCTTAGTAAAGCTTCATCAGCAAAGAGTTAGTTATAGAATAGGAAGCTCTCACACTTGTTGATCAAGACAATGGATTCTTCGATAAAGATGAAATTGGTGAGACGACTGCTTCTAATGGAATTCTATCTAGAAGGATATTTTGAAGTATGTCACATAGGAAGTAAATGAAAACATCACACTGAAGCAAATTATGGCATGAAAGAAATATGCTTAGTGGTGATTGATGACAACCCTTATTACAAGTTGGTGATGTTCGTGCGACAGATGGTGATTATCACATAAGGAAGATCAAGTTGGAAGCAAAGTAAGCTGTGAGAACCTTGAAGACAGATAATGGAACTGAATTTCGTGAATGAAGTTCTAAATGAAGTATGTACTGATAAAGGTACTTTGAAGCTGAAACAATTAACACAGCATGCTGCTTTAATCAACAAGATCATGGAAAGACATCATATGAGTTAATGGCCAACCAGAAGCAAACACTGAAGCTCTTTTATGTGTTTGGAGGAAATTGATATTTATTGAAGATTTATATGAGTATCTTGTTAAGTTTGAAGTTAAGGCTCATGGAACAATTTTCTCGGCTACTCATTGAAGTCAAATGATTTCAAGACATATGTGATTGAAAACCAGAAAGTGATTGAAAGTATGAATGTGTCGACCTACTACACCAAGCTCCCAAGCATTCAAATGAATGACTATTCTGAATCTTTGAAGTTTGACATTCCGTCAGACTCAAATTCAGA
Source organism: Oenanthe sinensis (assembly GCA_028671895.1). Taxonomy (NCBI): domain Eukaryota; kingdom Viridiplantae; phylum Streptophyta; class Magnoliopsida; order Apiales; family Apiaceae; genus Oenanthe; species Oenanthe sinensis. Next base: position 24,768,040 of record CM053799.1, on the reverse strand, counting down.
TACTGATGATGAAACTGAGGTTGTAGAAGGAAACAATGAAAATGGTGATGATTCAGATCCTATTAGTGGAAATGGTAGTGAAACTACACAACTCATAAACTTTAACAGAATCCACTTAATAAGGTGAAGGATCTTCAACACATCCTAGCAGCAACTCAGGGGAAGCAAATAAAAGAAAGATCTACTAGTCGTACTCAACACAATGAAGATCAAAGGAATACATCAAGAACATATCTGCCAAGACAAAGGGTTTGAAGTCAAAGTCATTCCTGGAGTCTAGTTCTTAGTAATCCAGATTTTTGAGTAAAGGCTAGAAGTGCTAATCAAAATGAACATATATTTTTCGGGACCCAACAATCAACAATTGGTATCCCAAAGAATAGTGAAGATGCACTGATTGATCCAGATTGGGTGATTGCAAATGCAAGATGATCTCAATCAGTTCCAAGGCAGAAACAACTGAAGCTGAAACCCAGACCACTAAAGTCGAAGCTGAAATTGGTACAGAAAGGGTTCACAGAAAATGGATGTTTATTGGCATTGTTATGAGGGGCAAAGCCAAACCGGTTGCCACAATAAAGAAGAAGGTATCGATGATGATGGAAACAGAATCTTCGGGACTTTCAAGATCAAACAGTAAGCACCAGTGACGAGATTTGATCCTATTAGGGCTGAACAAGTTGATGACTTAACAATAGGATATTCCTAGCACATGTTGAGTAGTCAAACATGAATATCTATCAGATGAATGTGAACAAGTACACTCTTGAATGATGAGTTAGAAGTTGAAGTTGATGTACAACACTTCCAGAACTTTGAAGTTGCAGATCATTGGAATTTGTATATCATTCTCTTCCCAAGCTCTCTATGATGGAAGTAGGGATTCAAACAAATTGTCAAGGACATGGTATGACACTCTAACTAGTTTAATACTTAAAAACGATTTTATATTAGAGTAGTTATACACATATATCTCTCTAGAATATATGGCACACACAATGTCATATATGTGCTAGTATACCATGATTGTATTATATATGGGTCTATTAATGTAAATTTGGCAGGAGATTTTTGCTAAGTTAATGCAGAGTAGGTACAAGATGAGTATGTTGGAAGAGTTGCAATTCTTTTTGGATTATAAGTAATTCAAAAGAATGATGGCAATTAAAGTAAGTCAAAGATCTTTTGAAGATGCGCAATTTAGAAGATTATAGACCTGCCAAGACTTCATGCCAACAAACCACTAAGCTTGATCTGGGCAAATCAGGTATATGAACTAAAGTGACAAGCTATAGAGGTATGATCAGCTCATTACTTATTCAAGTGCATAAAGACCATATATTTTATTCTCGATATGTCTATGTGCAAGTTTCCAAGTGGATACTAGAGAATCTTATCTTATAACTAGGTTATGAATTGTTAGATATCTTAGGGAATCACTAATTCTTAGAATCAGGTACCCTAAAGATACTAGGTTTAACCTAATTGGCTATATAGATATAGATGATGCAGGTTGTAAGAAAGGCAGGGAAGTCATTCCTAGAAGCTGTCAATTTCGTGGAAGAGGTTGATTTCTTGTTGAAATAAGAGGAAGCATATAAGACACATAGCTGCAACAAAGGTGAAATTTAAAGCTGCTAGTGAATGTGATACTCTGAACTTCTAAATAGGGAAACTTCTTCAACTCCAACAACTCTGCTGGATAACTCTCTACACCACTCATGGAACAAGCACAAGGACATCATGTATCATTTCTTTCGAGAGTTGTCCTTAGTAGAATCATTTGTAGATCTTTGCTAAATAACTTATTGAATTTATTTTGTTTAAGTTGGTTAGTAAACTTGGGATATTATTTATTTGCATATATGTTAGAAATACCATCTGCAAGGAATTCTCAAATGAGTTCACAAGTATTAAATCGTCCATATTTAAAGGACTTGTGAATTTATTTTTAAATCCAGTACCTCATACTTTTTGCTATTAGTTTAATTATCATGCTTAAAATGTTATATGCATATGTGATAGTTAAATGATTTAGCATAAAGTTAGCAGCATAATTATTTGTATATTAAATATTTGATGAATATTAGTCAATGATATCTTGCTTAATTGCTCTTATATTTTGCTCTGATATTTTTAAATATTTTACTACAAATAATTGTGATACTTTTGATATTAGTAAAAGTATTTAGAATTTCTATTCTAAATAAATAATGCATATTTCAAAACTCACTAATATTGGAAGACGAAGTATTTTCTAAGTCATGTGTATAAAATTCTCAATGTTTTATATATTTAGAAAATATTTCTAGAATTTGATTTTATTTGCGAGAAGTTGTAAATAGGATCATAAGTAGTAAATGTCAATATTTAAAGGACTTGTGAATTTCTATTCAACTATTTTTTCGAGTTTACGTATATCATTTATAATTGTTCTGAGTATAATTGCAATATGTTTGAGTGACAATTATTAGATATAGCGTAGGAAGTTAGATTCTAATATTCAATCCTATGAATATTTAGTATTTAGCGAAATTATTTTATCTTATTAAAATTATGGATTGAAGCAATTCAATGATTATTAGTTTCATAATTCTGATTTGATAAAATACTAGAAGCATAATTTCTTGCATTTTGAAATTATTGATAAATATCAAATAATGATATTTTGTTAATATTTTCATGCAATTAATTGTGATATTTTTAATATTAGTGATAATACAAGTTGTTTATCTGAAATCACTAATAATAAAAATATGTCTTAATTCTTATTGTTTTGCAGAATGATTGTCATGCTTATTTGATATATATATATGCATGTTATTGGTAATTGTTTAGTACAATATAAGTATTTAATTTATTTTGATTTATTTAAATTATGATGTTATAAAACAATTCAGTGCTATATTGGTTCCATAATTTAAGTAAATTAAAATAAATTTACAGCATAATTATTCGTAGTATAAATATTTTCTTTTATTACTTTGTGATAATTGAATAATATTTTATTACAAAATAATTGTGGTATATTGATACTAATGGATTTGCTTAGTCTTTATTCTAAGTAAAATTTGGTTTTTGAAAAAGCAGTTAGTATTAGTATATTTAGTTTTCTCTCTTTGACTGAATTTTAAACTTGATTGTATTAAAAAGAATTTCTTGTCTGATTCTTTTTCAAAACGTTTTATTCAAAGATACATTCATTTTTCTATCAGTTTTAAAAAAGAAAACATCAAAATTCTTTTTCAAAACTTCTCTTTTGAAAATCTTTCGATTTACAGCCCTGCTTTATTTTCCCAAACCTAGGGTGTGAATCAAATTTTTCTTGAGGATAATCTTTCTTTAAATCTCAAAATATTTTATCCTCTCTCCAAAGCTAGTTTTAAATGTTATATTTTCAAAACCATTTTCTCTCTTAATTTTTCTTTTTGAATTGGCAGAAACTTTGTGACTGCTATTTTATTTTGAGAAATTATTTTTACTTCGAGGTACCAATCACTTGTAAAATGATTTATTTTTAAATACTTGTTTCAATGTATGTTTCACATTGATTCATAGTACCAAAACAGTTATTATTGCTTTGAAGGCCTAGTACTGTATTGTTAAGCATACTTTCACCCCAATTGTCATGTTTTTATTTTAAGTCGGGGATACTATCAGGTGGACGAAAATGATGTAAGTCATAATTGCATTATGAGTCGGAAAATCATAGTCCTCTATCTGATAAGGATGTTTTGCAAAACTATTTTCAAAACTTACAATACTTAGGTTTTAAAGGAAAATAGTAATTTTATTGAGATAGAATGTGGTAAGAGAGTTGAATTTCTTCTTTGATATAAATTCCCACATTTTATTATGGGAAGTTTTCCTTATAAGAAATTCATAAGGGATAGAATTTTTTTCTGATACACATCCCGCGTTTTATTATGGGATAAGTATCTTAAAAAAAAATTCTATTAGTATCATGTTCTTAAATGATAAATCTTTAGAACCGACAAAACTCTTTTACTAAAAGTGCTTTAATGCAATCGTTTACCATTCCTTAATATATTTTTCCTTCTCTTTAGGATGAAAAATATATTTTGGAATGTTAAGGTGATTATCTTTTAATCTTGATTGATTCTTTCCGCTTAGCCCCCAGTGGCTTCAGAAGCTGGCCAAGAGGTTGAAAACCCATCAATCTCTTATCCAGGCCATAATACCAAACACTCATTCATCCACTTCCATATATTAACCCTTGGAGATATAAGGAACTTATGTTAGTTAGAGGTTGATAAGGGAGAAACTGCACTTGATGCAGCAAATAAGGATGAAGTCGAAAGTGCACCCACAACTCTACCTCCAGAGAAGAAAAATAGTATATAATTGAGGTATCTGTAAGCTCATCTGTATCTTCTCAAAAGGATGCAGAGCTGAAAAGGTAATAAAACTGTCTCTGGAATCATTCGCTCAACAGGGTGAGTCCATTGAAATTCGCTTGTCATCCAGAGCATCTTATAATGAGTCAAGCACACCACTGGCACTCACACTGATGGTAAGCCTAAACAGATAAAATTCTAGGAACATATTGCAAGGCGTGCACAGTGAGAGGTATAGGCATTCAGAGGAGGTACAGACTCTAGCCATACATTCCATTGTCCAAAGTATCTACCTCAAACAGAAGTTAATCTTCTGCATCCCGAAAGGGAGATCTCTTGTTCAGATTTATCTGGGTTTGAGAGGCAACTGCTTGACAAGAATTCTTCGGATGAGTCAAGTAGAGTATTTTACACAAATTTCCGTCACAGGGTTACAGGGAAACGTAGGCTCTAATTTGTCATTCATTATATTGCCTACTACGTCGTCCCTCTTGGAAGGAACATTTCCAGATCCTGAAAAGGAATGTCCACCTCCTGTTTACGGAGAAGGTGTGAGGCAACTCCTTGATAGAACAAGACAGGATTCCCTAACAGATTTTAAAATCTCGGGATAACCCATATCAAAGAGGTGAGGCTCCACTAGACAATGATTTAACAAACACTATTGAGTCTGGTGCTGAGACAGTGCTTATGCATGATAGATCAAGAACACCTCTATGAGGCAATTCTCCACTTGATAGTGATTCACATCATTCTGATGAATCAGGTGTTGAGAATATATGAATTGACGGATTTCACTTGCAGGTACAGAAGGCTATATTTGAAATGCAGAGTGAAAGTGAGAGAGAGAAACACTTAAGTGAAAGTGAGGGAGAGATACACTTGAGTGAGGGATAGAGAGAGAAAGAGTGAAACACTTCAAAGTGCTCGACACTCTAGTGTAAACACCAACAGAACGTAGTAGAAGTGAGGAAACCATAGACCAAACACTTACCGTTGCTACATGCTACTTCTGAAAGAAAAGCTACAATATTTTCCCAATCAATGACAGACGAGAATCTTCTTTGGAAGACAAACTATTCAAAAGATGGGCCATTGGAGAAAGCTCAAACACAGACAGAAATGAAGATGATACTACATGAATATCAGTTCAGTGCTAGAGGAACAAACATCTTTTATTTCAGTTACACAAGAAATTTGATGTAGTATCCCGTTTATATATATATATATATATATATATATATATATATATATATGTTAATTATATAATTAGTTTTAATTATATAATTAATATATGTATTTTGCTTATTCTATTAATAACTGGAATAAGAGTAATAATAATATTAAAGGTTATATTATTATTCTACTTCTATTAGGTATTTGAGAAATAGAATAATATATATACAAGTTATATGTTATTCTAAACCTATTCAACGTAACTTCTACTAGAGCCGCACTTGGAGATTAAGGTTTGGGAAGAGAACAAACTTTAAAAGGGATTTCTTGTGTTCTTCCATTAATCTAAGGTGAGGGTTTTGATTCCTTCTTCTCCATGCACATGTCATGTTCGTCTTTCTATTTGTTTATGCTGAAATTCGTATTTGATAAAATCTGCAACTCAGACCTATTGTAAAATCCATAACTGATTCGTTTGTAATCGGAATTCGTTGATTCTTGACATTATGGAAAACGTGTTTCGATATATACAATTTTTGTCTAATGCATATTCTGTGAAATCAGGGTATAACTGTGTCCAAAATTGTGTTCTTTGTTACCCTTCAGTTTTATGTCATGAACACTTTTTCGTATATTCAAAAATTCATTATAAATCGTTCTTATATCGAAAAATTAATCTTGATGTCAATCTGGAAAGCTTGTGGTATATTCTTTCGTTCTTCGTTATACCCATTGGATGCTTTAAATGATTTAAATGCCTAAACTGACTTACAAAAATTCAGAGTTGTTTATACTTTTCTGCAGAGTTGGTTCATATTCAAAAATTTATATCTCCTTTGTTATTCGTCATAAAATTGTGATCTTTATCAGTTATAAAACCTCTGCAAATGCTCTTTAATTGTCTAGTTATAATCGAATTGATATCAGATTGTTTTATTAGTCTAAATCAGCTTTTAACATGACCTGGTCCTAAATAATTTCTGCTATGTTACTTGAACTTCTAAAATTTATAATAAATTCGTTATCTGTTTGTTTATTATGAATATTATCATTCTGGAATCCTTGTTGAATGTACTTTAACTCTCTAGTTGATTATTTTCCCAGAATCTTGGTCTATCTGCTCTTAAAATTCGAATTACTATAAGTTATGAACTACTAACCTTTTTCAGCATTCGAATTTCTTTGTTCATTGGTATTCGATGCATTATTTTTCAATCCCTATATTCTTGAACAATTATTAGTTAATTCAGATTATGATTCGATATCTTTGATATTTGTTCATTTTCCATCAGTTTATACAGTGATCATTAGTTGCGAGTGATTGATCCTAAAACGATTTGGCTCGGTTATCGGGAACTACTAGGATAATGTTTTCTTAGTAGAAGTTTATGGACTTTATTAGGCATGTTTACATGTAACCTAAGGGTGGCTCCTTGTGAAACGCCTCTGCATACCGGTATTGCATTTGTATTTGATATTCGTACACTACATGATCACATTATTTGTCATCCGTTATTAGAGATTGGTTTATTGGTTGTATCATAGCCATCCATCGTATCTTTCATATGTTTTTGATTTGATCATATGTTCATTATTGTATCCGTCGTTGTACTTCGAATTGTATTATTGTTTACTTTTGGGCCCTTCGGCCATCTCACTGAGCTTTGTTCGCTCACCCTTTTTGTTTTATTCTTTCCTCAGGTATTGATGATTAGATTCGCGGTGAGGATGGGGTCGTTTTGGGTAGACGACTATTAATAGTTTTCATTAATTCATGATTTGAATAAATTGACAAACTTTAGATCCTCATTAGTTTGATTTGGTACTTTCGTTTTGTTTTACAGCCTGAGTTATGGCTTTCAAAACTCTATTGTTTTTAAGATACGAATTTTATTAGGTAATAAGAGTAGACATGATGCCTTTTAGACTTATTAGAATTTGTGGTTTTCTTATATTAATTCGTCATATAGCTTCCACACTCTGACTTTAGATTGATTATCAGCGTTAAGGTCGCGCCTCAGAAATGGGGTGTGACAGAGTTGGTATCAGAGCCTAGGTTGGGTCCATTGACTAATAGAAAAATATTTGGGGTTGGGCGTGTGATTGAGTGTAACGCGTTAGTTATTTTTATTTTAGTATCATTGTTTTGTTTGTATTTCTTTCATTTGGTTCGTTTTATACTTTTCATAATCGCTAGAAATATCGTTTGTATTCACAAGGTTTTGATGGTTTGCTCATGAGTATAATCAACAAAAATTATGATATTTTTGATAAAAGAATATCGGTGGAAGGATTTATTGAAGCTCATTCATCATGAGAATGTGTTAGAAATAGATTTTCTTGTGACACAAAGATGCTATCGTTTTCGATGATGTGATCCCTGGTGATATTTCGATCAACCACCTTACTTGTTATTCCTTATTAGATTCTGGTGCTTCACATTCTTTTGTTACTCATACATTTGAATCTTTGTTAGGTTTTCAGCCTCAATTCTTAGACTTTGATTTGAATATAGACTCTTCATTAGATAATTGTTTTGCTCCGTCTCATGCGATTAAAGATTGTCCAGTATCATTATCAGGTCATATATTATCTGCCAATCTTATCTTATTAGACATTCGTGATTTTGATTTGATTTTGGGCATGGACTGGTTAGCTTCTTATCATTCCACTTTAAATTATTTCTCCAAGATTGTTAGTTTCTCTTCTCCTTGTACATATTCCTTCTAGTATCAAGGAGTTAGACCATTCTCTTCTTCGAGTTTGATTTCAGTGGCCAAAGCAAAACGGCTTATTCAGAAGGGTTGTTTTAGGATGTTGGCTCTCATTAAGGAAACAAAGGTATCATCTTCAGTTATCAGTGATGAACCTATTGTCTCTGAATTTTTTGATGTTTTCCCAGATGATATTCCAGGCTTACTTCCGGATCGAGATATAGAGTTTGGTATTGATCTTGTTCAGGGAGCGCAACCAGTTTCTAAAGATTCTTATCGAATGTCTCCTTCAGAATTGCGTAAACTTAAAGTTCAGTTACAAGATATGCTAGATAAAGGGGTAATTAGACCGAGTGTATCTCCTTGGGGTGCCCCTGTCTTATTTGTCAAGAAGAAAGATGGAACTATGCGGTTGTGTATTGATTATAGAGAGCTCAATAAAATCACTATAAGAAATAAATATCCACTTCCGAGAATTGATGATTTGTTTGACCAATTACAGGGAGCTTGTTACTTCTCAAAGATTGATTTGAGGTCTGGGTATCATCAGCTTAAGGTGAGGGAGCAAGATATACCTAAGACAGCTTTTCGAACACGGTATGGACATTATCAATTTTTGGTGATGTCTTTTGGTTTAACTAATGCTCCGGCTGCTTTTATGGATTTGATGAATAGGGTGTTTAACCTTTTCTTGATCAGTTCATTATTGTGTTTATTGATGACATCCTCATATACTCTACGAGCAAAGAGGAACATGAAAAACACTTGAGATTGGTATTGAACACACTTCGTGAAAATAAGTTATATGCTAAATTTTCAAAGTGTGAATTCTGGTTGGAACAGGTTTCATTTTTAGGGCATGTGATAACGAAGGAGGGCATATCAGTTGATCCAGAAAAGATTTCAGCAATAGTGAATTGGCATAGACCAAAGACTGCCACAAAGGTTCGTAGCTTCTTGGGTTTAGCAGGATATTATCTTCGGTTTGTTGAAGGGTTTTCCGAAATAGCCTTGACACGTACTCGATTGACACAAAAGAAGGTGAAATTTGTTTGGTCAGGTGCTAGTGAAGAAGCCTTTCAGAAATTAAAGTCAAAGTTAGTGTCAGCCCTAGTGTTGACACTGCCTTCAGATACAGGTCGGTTTGTAATTTATTGTGATGCTTCCAAGTTTGGATTGGGTTGTGTGTTGATGCAAAATGAGAAGGTAGTTGCTTATGGCTCAAGACAGTTGAAGTCTCATGAGAAAAATTATCCTACTCACGATCTTGAGTTGGCTGCAGTTGTGTTTGCTCTTAAAATATGAAGATACTATTTGTATGGAGATACTTGCAATATTTACACTGATCACAAGAGTCTCAAGTACATCTTCACTCAGAAAGAATTGAACATGAGCAACGTCGCTTGTTAGAGTTGTTGAGAGATTATGACTGTAATATTATGTATCATCCAGGAAAGGTTAACAAGGTAGCTGATGCTTTGAGTCGTAAGACTTCAGGAGTAATAGCGGCATTATTTACATATGAGCGGAAACTACAGTTAGAGTTGGAAAGTTTTGATATGGAACTCCGAGTGCGTGAATCTCATGCTAATGGAATATTAGCACAGCTTGAAGTCCAACCTTCATTTATACAGAAAATCAAAGAAAGCCAACTTGTGGACAAAAAATTGATTGAAATTGTGAATGGAGTTCAAAAAGGTACACACACTGATTTTAAGGTAAATGATTATGGCATTGTATGGCTTGGTTCAAGATTGTGTATTTCATCTGATTGTTGACTTGAGGAAGAAAATCTTGACTGAGGCACACTCTTCTAGTTTTGCAATACATCCTGGTAGTACTAAAATGTATCAAGACTTGAAGGGATATTTTTTGTGGCCATGTATGAAAAAGGACGTGGCTGAATTTGTTGAAAGATGTTTAGTTTGTCAACAAGTAAAAATTGAGCATCAAAGACCTTCAGGGTTACTAGAGCCATTAAAGATTCCATAGTGGAAATGGGATGACATATCCATGGATTTTGTTTCAGCACTTCCTCGCACACTTAAGGGTTTTGATTCAATATTGGTTATAGTTGACCGGTTGAGTAAGTCAGCACACTTCTTGCCGATTCGCACTACATATAAGATGGATCAGTTGGCTGAATTATATGTTAAAGAGATTGTAAGGTTCCATGGGGTACCGAGAACTATTGTATCAGATAGAGATGCACAATTTACTTCACAGTTTTGGAAGAGTTTTCAGAAATCTTTGGGGACGAATTTGAACTTTAGTACTGCATACCACCCGTAATCAGATGGTCAAACTGAACGCACAATTCAAATATTATAAGATTTGCTTAGAGCGTGTGCCATCGACTTGAAGGGTTCTTGGGACACCTATTTACCATTGGTTGAGTTTACTTATAATAACAGTTATTAGTCTAGTACAAAGATGGCTCCGTTTGAGATACTGTATGGTAGAAGTTGCCGAACACCTTTATATTGGGATGAAATTGGTGAGAAAGCACTTCTTGGACTTGAATTAGTACAAGCCACAGTTGACAAGATAAAGTTGGTGCGTGAGAATTTCTAAATTGCTCAAAGTCGACCAAAGAGTTATGTTGATGTACGACGAAAAACTTTGGAGTTTAGTGTTGGTGATCATGTTTTCCTCCGAGTTTCACCATGTAGAGCAGTGAAGCGATTTGGTAAGAAAGTGAAACTTAGTCCTCGTTTTGTTGGTCCGTATGAGATATTAGAGAGTATTGGTCCCGTTGCTTATCGAATTGCTTTGCCTCATGATTTGTCTAATATTCATAATGTATTCCATGTATATTGTCTTCGTAAATATCATCCGGATCCATCTCATGTGCTTAGTTATGAACCAAATCAAATTCGTGATGATTTGTCCTACGATGAAATTCCAATTCAGATTTTGGATCGCAATGATAAGGTATTGAGGAAACAAACCATTCCATTAGTTAAGGTGTTATGACGCAATTACTCAGTCGAGGAAGTGAATCGGGAGATTGAGAAGGATATGCGTGAAAAATATCCTGAACTTTTCACACAAAGTACGTGTTAGTTAAATTTCGAGGACGAAATTTTTATAAGGGGGAATGATGTAATATCCCGTTTTTATATATATGTTAATTATATAATTAGTTTTAATTATATAATTAATATATGTATTTTGCTTATTCTATTAATAACTGGAATAGGAGTAATAATAATATTAAAGGTTATATTATTATTCTACTTCTATTAGGTATTTGAGAAATAGAATAATATATATACAAGTTATATGTTATTCTAAACCTATTCAACGTAACTTCTACTAGAGCCGCACTTGGAGACTAGGGTTTGGGAAGAGAGCAAACTTTAAAAGGGATTTCTTGTGTTCTTCCATTAATCTAAGGTGACGGTTTTGATTCCTTCTTCGTCATGCACATGTCATGTTCGTCTTTCTATTTGTTTATGCTGAAATTCGTATTTGATAAAATCTGCAACTACGACCTATTGTAAAATCCATAACTGATTCGTTTGTAATCGGAATTCGTTGATTCTTGACATTCTGGAAAACTTGTTTCGATATCTACAATTTTTGTCTAATGCATATTCTGTGAAATCAGGGTATAACTGTGTCCAAAATTGTGTTCTTTGTTACCCTTCAGTTTTATGTCATGAACACTTTTTCGTATATTCAAAAATTCACTATAAATCGTTCTTATATCGAAAAATTAATCTTGATATCAATGTGGAAAGCTTGTGGTATATTCTTTCGTTCTTCGTTATACCCATTGGATGCTTTAAATGATTTAAATGCCTAAACTGACTTACAAAAATTCAGAGTTGTTTATACTTTTCTACAGAGTTGGTTCATATTCAAAAATTCACATCTCCTTTGTTATTCGTCAGAAAATTGTGATCTTTATCATTTATGAAACCTATGCAAATGCTCTTTAATTGTCTAGTTATAATCGAATTGATATCAGATTGTTTTATTAGTCTAAATCAGCTTTTAACATGACCTGGTCCCGAATAATTTCTGATGTGTTACTTGAACTTCTAAAATTTCTAATACATTCGTTATCTGTTCGTTTATTATGAATATTATCATTCTGGAATCCTTGTTGAATGTACTTTAACTCTCTAGTTGATCATTTTCCCAGAATCTTGGTCTATCTGCTCTTGAAATTCGAATTACTATAAGTTATGAACTACTAACCTTTTTCAGCATTCGAATTTCTTTGTTCATTGGTATTCGACGCATTATTTTTCAATCCCTATATTCTTGAAAAATTATTAGTTAATTCAGATTATGATTCGATATCTTTGATATTTGTTCATTTGCCATCAGTTTATACAGTGATCATTAGTTATGAGTGGTTGGTCCTAAAACGATTTTGGTCTGTTATCGGGAATTACTAGGATAATGTTTTCTTAGTAGAAGTTTATGGACTTTATTAGGCATGTTTACATGCAACCTAAGGGTAGATCCTTTTGAAACGCCTCTGCATACCTGTATTGCATTTGTATTAGTATTTGTATTTGATATTCGTACACTACATGATCACATTATTTGTCATCCGTTATTAGAGATTGGTTTATTGGTTGTATCATAGCCATCCATCGTATCTTTCATATGTTTTTGCTTTGATCATATGTTCATTATTGTATCTGTCGTTGTACTTCGAATTGTATTAGTGTTTACTTTTGGGCCCTTCGACCATCTCACTGAGCTTTGTTCGCTCACCCTTTTTATTTTATTCTTTCCTCAGGTATTGATGATTAGATTCGCGGTGAGGATGAGGTCGTTTTGGGTAGACGACTATTAATAGGTTTTATTAGTTCATGATTTGAATAAATTGACAAACTTTAGACTCTCATTAGTTTGAATTGGTACTTTCATTTTGTTTTGCAGCTTGAGTTATGTCTTTCGAAATTCTATTATTTTTAAGATACGAATTTTATTAGGTAATAAGAGTAGACATGATGCCTTTTAGACTTGTTAGAATTTGTAGTTTTCTTATATTAATTCGTCACATAGATTCCGCACTCTGACTTTAGATTGATTATCAGCATTAAGGTCGCGCCTCAGAAACGGGGTGTGACAATTGGAAATGCAGAATCTGATCCAGAAAAACCAGTAGCATTATTTACAAGTTTCGGACCATTACTTTTTCTAGTTGTTAATTAAGTTATCCTCTCTATGGGATTTGTTTGCTAAGTTTAACAATCCAATAGGGGGAGATTGTTGGTGAGATTATGAAGCTGTATGAATAGTAATCGTGATAACTCAACACTAGAACAAGACAAGTGAAGACAATACAGATACAGTGAATCAAGACATTAGAAGAAGTTTTGAAGTCTACTACAGGTCACTGAAAGAAGTTTATTAATATGTTCAAGCCTTAGTGAAGAATAATGTGTAAAGACTTTCAGGGTTTCAGAAGTGTTGAATATTCAATATAGAAGTGCCACAAGAAGATTTAAGTGTAAAGGCATTGATTGAAGATATACAGTGTTCGAAGCATAGGAATCTAGTCAAGGTAAAGACAAAGGTTAAAGAAGACAGCTGTAGTCTTGAAGTTATACTCACTGAAAGAAGTTCAGTTATATGTTCAAACATCAGTGAAGAACAGAGAATGAAGTATTCAAGATTGTGGTAGTAATGGAGACATTGTCTACGTACCAGAAAAGATTCTAGTGAAGTTACAGTGTTTATTGACAGTCAGTGTTCGAAGCAATGAAGTTGCTGCAAACTTAACAATGCAAGGAAAACAATAATACGAAGACCTGGATCAAAGTTAGTCATCTGTGAACCATATTAGTTGCACTAGGCGTCAGTACTTTGTGAAAAGAATCTGAGTATTAACTATAGAAGAATTGTTAAGTTGAAGAACGTACTTGGAAAGAATGGTTATTTATTAAGGTACGAAAAGTGATTTGTAGAGGCTACAATCAAACAACTAAACATCTAACAGCTAAACAGCTCAAAGGGTGCAGGGTGCAAAGTGACACAACCTTGGTACGAAAAGTGGAAGTTTCTGAACTACAGTCGAAGAACAGAAACAGTTGAGGGTACAGGGTGTAATGTGACAAGAATTTGGTACAAGAAATGGAAGTTGGTACACTTTAGTTAAGGAATGAAAAGAGGGTCAAAGTGCAGTGATCAAATTGCACTTTGACCGCATGAATAGTGAAGCGCAACAAAAAGTTCAGGCGCCACAAAATTCATTTGCCTTGACCAAATAACTAAAGGCGCCACATATTTGTCTACAGAGCAGACCTAGTATTGGCGCAACAAAAAATGACAGCCAGCTTCTTCTAAATTCTAAGGCGCCACTTGAAGCTACACCGGGGATACTCTACATGCGCAACAAAAGTAATAGGCGCAACAAAAATTCTAAGGCGCAACAAAATATCTCTTGACCCCACAGAACCCTCAGCCAATCAAATTACGATAGCTACTTTATTGATTTAAAGACTACACTAATTAAAGAAGAGAGTCGTCTTCTTCAACACATATAATATGTAGGGATCTTCTGCCATGGCCGGGGTAAAAAGAGATATTTATAAACACCCATACCTTGCTCCTGGTCAGACATTAGGACCCGATTCTTTAATGAAAAGTGCTCAGGGCTCCTAGATATCACTCCCTACGGACTCAGTTTTTCATTGTACTAATTTAGATATATTTGTATAGGAACTTAGCCTTATATTTTTGTATTAGTAGCAAAGAACTAATTTGTTCTTTGGAAGCTAGTTATATTTTTAACTGGGTATAGCACCCCTCTGGGTTTATATACGAAAGATATATTCCCGGAAACTTGTCTCATTTAATTACTTGCTAATTTTCTTGAACCTAATTGTTATATCCGGACACAAAAAAAATTAGCAGACAGCTCACCTAAACACTACAAATGGCCAAACCCATTCTGAAACAATAATTTATTTATCCGTAAATTCCGAAAAGAATTTAAATTATTGTGAGTATCGTATTCAACCCCCTTCTACGATACTTCAGGACTCAACAAAAGATATGCCAGAGAGGCCAAACAATCGCCTCTCACTAACGTCAATCACCTTTCAGAAAGGCCACCTAAGCTGTTTAAAGGAAAAGATACACAAATCATCTTTTCTGAAGAAGATGCGAGATGGGTACACCACCCCCATAACAATGCTTTGATCGTAAATGTCAGAATTGGACCCAGGAATGCGCATCGAGTTTTCATTGACAACGGGAGTTCTGTTAATATCTTATACTATGCAACATTCAAGAAAATGGGCCTACTAGACCAAGAATTGTCTCAAGGAGCTACTCACATTTACGGATTCACAAGCGATTATGTTAAGGTAAAAGGCATCATCAAGCTACCAGTGACTTTGGGAGAAGATCCACAATCAACCACCTAGATCGGAGAATTCATGGTAATCGAGCAACCCACATACTACAAAGCTGTAACTGGGAGACCTATCTTGAAGGAAATATGAGTGGTTACCTCAATATACCATTTGTCGATAAAATTTCCTAAGACACAAGGCATAGGTTGCGTGAAAAGCTGTCAGTACGAGTCAAGGGATTGTTACAACAAGACGGTGAGGTCTGCAGAGAAAGGTAAAGACTCGAAAGATCCGGACATTGAGATAATCGACTTTGAAGAAGAAGGAGTACGTGAAACAATTCGCTCCTTCGGACCTCCAAGCTTCTCATAACCCTCATGCAATATGGTATACATTGTCCGCTTCCCAGATGAGGACGAATCAGAGGTAGTTTACCCTCAAACAATCTTATTAGAAGCTCCCCTAGAAGGAAATTCGGAAACCCCCAGGTATTGATGATTGAGTCTCCCGCGGCCGAATCAAATCAGGAACAATTTCAAGAGGGGATCGTGGAGGATGTTAATGACGGTGAGGAAGATCAACGAGCTGTGAGGGCAAGAAAGGGGATGAGTGTTTTAAGGGAGGATACTCCTTGTATTGACTTGACTAGTATATGGCCTGAACCAATCCAAGAAAATATCACTGCCGTGCCAGAGTTAGAGGATGTTAATCGCCCTTAAGTACACTAAGTTTGGAGAAGGGGGCTTGAATACAAATTTAAGAATTAAGTGAAAATTCTTGCGGATTTAAGTTTGTTCAAAGAGAGTGTTTATTTAAGACTGATGTAACTAAGAACTAGATAATTAAAGTATTGAAGACAAAACTCAGTAAGGTTAAAAATTACTAGTGGATTGATTTTCCACTAGTGTGTTTTTGCTTTCAATAGATCTTAGTAAGAATACCAAGCTGCTTACAAAGTTGAATTTGGAACTCAGAAAAGCATTACAAGTTCTGCCTATTTTTACTTTGCTTTACTTGAGTTCTTGAAAACTATTGCCTTCACTTTGCTACTGTGTTTTTCTAACTACTATATAGAAAAACTACATCTCTAGTTTTCCATCGACAGCTAACAATATAATATTATAATTTATATTGTGTACATGAAAATAGAAACTAGCTACTTTTCACAGCCTTCCTTTTTGAACTGACTAGTCCTGGAGATATCTTTGTCTTGATATATTCCTTGGATGTTGTGTTGCCTTGAAAGTCTTCACAATCCTGACAGGACTGTCTTCCAATGATTCAGTTTCTGCACTGTTCCCGTAATTCTTGGCTTTGGCTAAATAGGGAAACTTTAATCAACTGATAAATGCTGTTAAGCTTATCAGTTGATCCTCCTTTGCTTATCCATCGATGGGTAGGATATCTGTTGATCAGTTGATGTGTCGATGGATAATTGAGTTATCCATCGACTCCTTATCCATTGATGGTTCTTTATCAATTGATGATTGGTATCCGTTGATAGCCTTCATCCGTTGAGTAGTGTCTTCATCCATCGACTTCAATATCAGTTGATCACTTCACTTGTGAGAATTCTGACTTGGGATATTAACAGTTGATCAGCCATTCTTCACATCTGTTGAGAAGCTAAAGATTGAAGTCAGTAATATCAGTCGACTACTTCATAGCATCCATCGAGGCAATACAATCAATTGATAATGAAACTTGAATCAAATGTTTCAATCCAGTTCATCAGTTGATAAACAAGCTTCAACTGATAACTGGTTTTCTAGTCAATGGATATTTATAAGTCATATCCATCGACTAGTTACAAAGTAATTTTAAGTCCCTATTATAATTCCAAGAAATTTGTTATCATCAAAACTTATAATTCCTAACAATCTCCCCCTATTTATGACTGTGTAAAACATTCATAAATCTTTTGTTGATGATAACAAAACTTCTGAACAATTTTTGTTCTTAGAATGAATTACAATATTGACAAGTATAGTTTGAGACAGAGTAATCTGATACCAGACAAAGATGAATTCTGATAATTTTGATGATTGAGGTTGAATCTTTTATCTTCTCCTTCTTCCCCTTGACTCATTCATCTTGTCTTCATTTTCCTTCATCTTCCTGTAAAGGGTTCCTTTCTATATCTTCTCATCTTCAAGCTTGTAGTCTAATTGACTTGCCAGATGATTTAATTCCAGATTAGGCAGTTTGTCTATTTCTTGACAAATATCAATGCATTTTTCTATGCCTTCCCTGTCCTTATATATCATTAAGTCGAATGGCTCATGAAGCACCTTTCTTCCTTCAGGATTCCAAATCTTTATTCTGTCATCCCTTTCTTCTTGAACAGGTGCCTCCCTCATCTTCTTCATTCTTTCAAGGATGGCCTTTCCTAGCTCTTCAGTTAGATAATACTTCCTATTGAGCATAGTGTAGATTTTCCTTAAGATGCCATATCCTTGATTTAAGACTTGGTTGAATGTAAAAGTTGAGTGTGATCCATCTTCATACTCAATGTGGAAAAGATCAAGATCTTTCTTCCTTTGTCCTTTTGCTGCAATCATTCCCTTAGCTTTGATTGGCACAAAGTCTTCAGATTTGTGTTTGAACACCTCTATTTCTTTGGCTTAATTACTCCCAGAAGCTTGACCTTCAGCCTTGACTTTTTTTGGCTTCCTCTCCTTGTCTCCTTTGTCTTCAACAACCAATTGTCTTTTAACTCCAGAGGATTTTGGTGCATCTTTAGGCTTGTTTGCTCTTTGCTTCACTCTTGGCCTCCTTTCACCTTCTTTTCTTCTGGCTTCTCTTATTAGCCTATCCTCCTCATCATATTCCCTTTGCAATTGAATGGCTAATTCTTCTTGGGATTTTTCTTGTTGCTCCCTTTCTCTTATACCAACTACTATGGCTTTGCTCAACAATTTTTCACTTTGCCCTCCACCTGTGACAGCTTTCTTTTTACCATCTTCAATTAGCTTTCCCTTTCCTTTCCTGTCACCAGGTTGTGAGCTACTGGAACTTGTCTCCTTGAATTTGCTAGTAATCAAATCAAATTTCCTTACTATATCCTGAGCCAACTCCTTCTTTGGATCTGTAGTCTTTGTCACTACAGTTTCACTTGTTTGCTTCTCCCCTTTTTGTTATCAGCAACTTGTACTTGTGCTAATGATTGTGAGATAATAGGGGTCTCTAACAGTTTGCTCAGAAGATTGATCTGAGTGACTTGGTTTTTCAAGATTTGCTGCATGTTGAGCTCCATGGCAGCTACTCTTTTCTCCAATTCAATTGCCTTATCCTTGGCTGTAAACTCAGTGGAACCTTTGCTTGATTCTAGTTAGCATTGTGAGACTAAGCCTAGAATCAATGGTGGTGTCGAAGTGCATCCTTGAGCTTTCAATGTCTTCTCTTATCTTCTTCAACTCAAATCTGGAGCTTGTGACATGCATTTTATGGATCTTCAAATTGTCTCTGTAAAAGTCTGGAATCCTTCTGTGCAAGGGATCCACCACATCTACTTCAGCCATTGACCTTCTGTAGAGAGAAATGATGGCCCTTTCTGTTTCAGCCAAATTTGTTTCATCACTAGCCACCTGAGGATCTAGAAGTCCATCATCATCAGAGCTGTCGTCAAAATCCTCAGGATTCATGTGAGATACATCATCAGGTTGATTGGCCAGGAACTCCTTCCCACTCCTGAATTGTTCTTCTGTTTGCAGCAAACCCAGCATCTGCTCAACTTCTTGATTAGATGCTACTGCTAGTTTTTGATAATGGGGATCTGCATGTAGAAAGGTTGAAGCATCAAGATTGACATCAATCTCATCTTCCATTGTCAAGTTGACATCTGCAACTCCTGCAGGAACTTCATGTTTTCCATCTCCCCCTGACTCTAGTCCCAACTCCTGGGTGAGTTCAGCTGCTACATGCTCAGTTTGAGAAGTTGATGCTTCATCAGATTGAAAAACAAATTTCTCTCTATTCTTTTCTCTCTCACTCTCATCTCTCTGTTCTTGCATCAGGATCTCATCCTGGATTCTCACCTCTCCCTTACTTAGCTCTCCTTTTTCATCACCTTCTAAGGTGAAACTCTCTTTTGTCACACCCTCTCCTTTTGCCACCTCAGAAAAAGTTGAGGGCCCCTCATTCACACACTCTCCTTTTGGCAAGGTATGCAACCCTTGCCTCTCACTCATCTCACCCACTCCACTCAAACCTAAGAGTGTATTTGCGACAAGTGTTTCAGTGGAAGTTTCAGAAATTGAAATAAATTTCTCAATCGATGGATAAGGAATATCCATTGATGGGAGCTCGTCGATGGATGTAAGGATATCCATCGATGGAAGTGAACTAGTCAATGGATGTGGGATATCAGTTGATTGAATATTATCAATTGATTGAATATTATCAGTTGATTGAATATTATCCATTGACTTGAGAGATTTTTCAGCATTTGCCTGATCAACCAAGGTGTTATCCTTATTTGGTGATACAGGTGAGAGTGTTGGCTCCACCCTGAGTTGTAAAGAGGGTGAATTTGAAACAATGAAGTTGTCAATCAACACTGTTTTTGAAGAAAAAGATTTTGAAGGAGATTGAGGAGAAGAAACAGATAAAGAATGGGGTTGTGCCTCAGGAAGATTATGAAACACATCAAGAGAGGAAGGTGAAGGCTCCACCAAATTTGCATTTGGCTTTGCAAGTTGTGTGTGTGTACCCTGTGCAATATGTGTAACCTTCTTTCTCCTTTTGTATGGCTGTATTGTTTTGTGACCCTTATCCCCATCTGATGGTCCTGGTTCAGACCTCTTTTCAATAGTTACACCTTTTTGAGAAGATGCACCTAGGGATGTGTTTAAGTCCTTTACTACAACCTCAATCTGTTGGGAGATTGGGCTGGAGGCTGGCTGGTTTCTCTTAATCTCACTCTTCTTATTCTTCTGGCTTTCTTGATGTTGGCCAGTTCCCTCACCCTCAACCACCACCTTCACACTCCCCTCAGTGGTTTTCCTTTTCTTAGATTTTGCAACAGTAGTCTTTTGAGAAACTACTGAGGTGGTTTGTTTAGATTTGGGTTTTGAAGGTTGTGCAACTTGGGTAGGAGGGATGGGGACATTTCCATCTCTCTCCATTGTTGCAGAAGGCAAAGACATTTGAGATTTTGAAGAAGAATGTAAAAGAT
Organism: Oenanthe sinensis; assembly: GCA_028671895.1. Lineage (NCBI taxonomy): Eukaryota > Viridiplantae > Streptophyta > Magnoliopsida > Apiales > Apiaceae > Oenanthe > Oenanthe sinensis. The sequence continues at coordinate 24,747,288 of CM053799.1, read as the reverse complement.
TGAGATTTTGAAGATATACCTGCACAAGAGGAGGATAAATGAGGCACAACTTAGGGTGTAAGTTGATTCTCACAAGATCCTTGAAGACCCTCTTGTTTTGCATCCATGGCTCCAAGGACTCCATATCTGCACTTATCTCATATTCTCCAATAGAGGCATTAATAATCATCATGAAAAATCTGGCAAAATAAATATTATTTTTCCTAGATGACTTGGTTCCTAACTTGGCAGTTAATTCATTTAGGAGTAATGTGCCAAAATCAAAATATTTATTAAATAGGACAGAATAAGCAATTTCTTGCATACTAGTTGTAATTGCATCAAAATTACTTATTTTTCCAGAAAATACTTTAATTATGGCATCAAAGAAATAACTCCATTCTTTCCTAAGATTTTTCCTAACAACTTCTCATAATCCAGTTTCAGCATTTGCATAATTAACGGATTCTAACATATCCCTAATTTCATTTTCAGTGGGTGGTTTATCACAGTTATTTGCAGGTAATCCTAAACATTCAGATAACGAAGTACTAGTAATTGTATAGGTATTACCTCTACAAGAGTAAGAAATTACCTTCCCATCTGGTGATATTTCTGCAGAGTTCCACAGTTCCTCAACAAATGAACACACGATTGTTGGTGCTTCGCTGAGAGCTTTGGACACTTTGCAGTCTCCTAGGAATCGCATCAATGGATGAAAGTCCACAGGAGCATCATTCACCGTTAGACATGCTGTGAAGTTGTTCTGCTCGTAGATGAACCCAGTGGAAGAGACAATCTTCTTTTGTGGTGCCATTTTCAGTTGATATTCAAGAAATTAAAGAGAACTTGGAAGTAATTAAAAGAATTCGTGAGAATTAGAGAGAATTAGCTTTAGAGAGAGAGATACAGAGATGAATAGATTAGAGTTAGAAGGTAAAATAGCAGGTAAGAATGAATTTTTAATTGCAACTGCTATTTATATTTTCTGGTATTAAACAGACTTGAAAAGACCTTTTTAATTAGGGAGATAACCGTTGATGTATAAAAGACTGTAGTTGATTACCCTTGATAGTAATTATCCAACGGCTATAATCTGATCAACGGATAAATAAAACTGTTTAAATTTTATTACTATCGACTGATATAATAAAGAGTTAATCATTTATCGATCGATCACTAATTACTGGAGTACTTATTTGTCGATAGATAAATATCCATCGATAGGAATAAAATTTATCAGTTGATCAATAAGTAAAGAATTTATCCATCGATTAAACAATTACTGAGGTAATTATCTGTCGATAGACAAATATCCATTGATAGAAATAAATATCCATTGATAATTAACACATTTATCAATTGATTACTTGGATTCAACAGAAAATTGTGAACAATGGCTACAAATTTAAAGAAAACTTGACAGACATTTCAAGATTGAACAAAATTAAGCATACCTAACTCACAGACTAATCTGTTAAAGGTAGATTCATCTAGAGGTTTGGTAAAAATGTCTGCAAGTTGTTGTTCACTAGGGACAAAATGTAACTCAAATGTACTATTCATTACATGTTCCCTAATGAAATGATACCTTATGTCAATATGTTTGGTTCTGGAGTGTTGCACAGGATTTTCTGTTATTACAATGGCACTTGTATTGTCACAGAAAATGGGAATCTTGTTCAAGTTGAACCCATGGTCAAATAGTTGATTCCTCATCCATAATATTTGTGCACAGCAGCTTCCAGCAGCAATGTACTCAGCTTCTGCAGTTGAAGTTAATACTGAGTGTTGCTTTTTACTAAACCATGACACAAGTTTATTTCCAAGAAATTGACAGGTGCCTGTAGTACTTTTCCTGTCTATTTTGCAACCTGCATAATCTGCATCTGAGTAGCCTATTAGATTAAAACCAGAATCTCTAGGATACCAAATACCTAAATTTGATGTACCCTTAAGATATCTAAAAATTCTTTTAATAGCTACTAAATGAGATTCTCTAGGATCAGCCTGAAATCTAGCACATAAGCATGTAGAGAACATTATATCTGGTCTGCTAGCAGTTAATTATAAAAGTGAGCCTACCATGCCTCTATAACTTGAAATATCCACCTTAGCTTCTTTGGTGTTTAATTCAAGTTTAGTGGCAGTGGCCATGGGAGTTTTTGTAGAAGAACATTCACTTAACTCAAATTTCTTTAACAAATCATGAATGTACTTTGTTTGATTTATAAAAATACCATCCTTAACCTGTTTGACTTGCAACCCAAGAAAGTAGGTAAGCTCTCCCATCATGCTTATTTCATATTTACTCTGCATTAATTTGGCAAACTTCTTGCAAAGTTCCTCATTTGTTGATCCAAAAATAATGTCATCCATATAAATTTGTACAAGAATGATAGAGCCATTAACATTCCTACTAAATAGAGTTTTATCAACAGTACCTCTTGTGAAGTGATTCTCAATGAGGAACTGAGATAGAGTATCATACCAGGCCCTTGGTGCTTTCTTCAAGCCATAAAGTGCTTTGAGTAAATAGTAGACAAAGTTAGGGAATTTTGGATCTTCAAAACCAGGAGGCTGTTCCACATAGACTTCCTCTTCTAGTACTCCATTCAAAAATGCACTCTTCACATCCATCTGGTAGACTTTGAAATTAGCATGTGCAGCATAAGCCAGAAAGATTCTGATTGCTTCTAACCTTGCAACTGGTGCAAATGTTTCATCAAAATCAATTCCTTCTTCTTGTGAATAACCCTTTGCTACAAGCCTTGCTTTGTTCCTAGTCACAATACCAGTTTCATCCATTTTGTTTCTGAATACCCATTTTGTACCAATTACTGCTCTATCTTTTGGTCTGGGCACCAGCTTCCATACTTTATTTCTTTCAAATTGATTCAGTTCTTCCTGCATAGCTAGAACCCAATCAAGATCCATAATAGCATTTTCAATTCTTTTGGGTTCTTCTTGAGATAGAAAACTGCTATACAGACACTCATTTTGAGTAGCACTTCTTGTCTTGACACCTTCTTCTGCATTTCCAAGGATCAGTTCAAATGGATGGCTTCTTGTCCATTTTCTTTGAGGAGGCAAATTTTGCCTTGATGATGAAGCTTCATGATCATTTGTATTGAATTCAAATTGATTTGAATTTGTCGATTGATTCTGAAACCCTCCCCCTGTGTTGGATACCCTTGTTGTAGAGTGTTGATTACCATTGAAGAGTTACCAGTTGATGCATTATCAGTTGATGGAATTCTTTCAACTGATAAATTATCCATTGATGCAGTAACATCAACTGATATTGGGTTTCTGAAAACTTGAGGTTTTATAACTTCTACCTCTTCATCATCATTTATATCATTTGATTCATTCTCAAAGTGCAGTATGTCATGATTTCCTTCATCAAACAAGCCTTGATTCTTTTTATCATCAAATACTACATGTACAGATTCCATAACAATGTGTAGTCTGAGATTGTAGACTCTATAGGCTATGCCTGATAGTGCATACCCAACAAATATAGCTTCATCAACCTTGGCTTCAAACTTTCCTAGGTTTTCACCTTGATTTCTTAGCACATAGCACTTGCAGCCAAAAACATGAAGAAACCCCACTTTTGGCTTTTTGTCTTTCTTGATCAATTGATAAGGTGTCTTCCCTTGAGCTTTATTTACTAGGGAGATGTTTTGAATGAAACATGCTGTGTTTATGGCCTCAGCCCAGAAATATGTTGAAAGTTTGGCATCCTTCAACATGGTTCTAGCTGCTTCAATCAATGTCCTATTTTTCCTTTCAACTACCCCATTTTGTTGAGGTATTCTAGGTGCAGAGAATGTGTGTATGATTCCTTTTGATTCACAGAACTCTTTTATTGTAGAATTTTTGAATTCTGTCCCATTGTCACTCCTTATCTTCTTTACATCCAATTCAAGGTTTTTCTCAATTTCTCTTACGTGCTTGATAATGAGATGACTAGTTTCATCCTTTGAATGTAGAAAATAAGTCCATGAGAATCTTGAAAAATCATCCACAATAACTAGAGCATACTTCTTCTTTGCAATAGACATGATATTTACAGGACCAAACAAATCCATATGTAGTAACTCAAGTGGCTTTTCAATTGATGATTCCAATTTTGACTTAAATGATTCCTTCCTTTGTTTTCCTTTCTGACAGGCATCACAAAGTCCATCCTTGACAAATTCCATTTGTGGTAGGCCTCTCACTTGATTTTTCTTGACCAGTAAATTTATGGCTTTGAAATTCAAGTGAGCAAATTTCTTATGCCACAGCCAACTTTCATTTGTACTTGCCTTAGAGAGAAGACAAGTCATTGAATCTGCACTTGTTGAATTGAAGTCAGCTATGTATACATTTCCTTTTCTGTTCCCAGTCATAACTAGGCTTCCATCTTCCTTGTTGGAAATTATGCATGCTTCTGTTGTGAAACAAACTTTATTTCCATTGTCACATAGTTGACTTATGCTTAGCAAGTTATGTTTCAAGCCATCAACTAATGCAACCGGTTCAATGATGACATTCTCTTTTGAAATCAAGCCATATCCCATGGTGTACCCTTTGCTGTCATCTCCAAAAGTTACTCCAGGGCCAGCTTTCTCCTCAAACTTTGTGAGCAGGGATTTATCTCCAGTCATATGTCTTGAACACCCACTGTCCAAGTACCAAAGATTTCTTCTTTTTCCCTGCACACAGTCAAAACAGATTAAGTTGATTTTGGTACCCAAGTTGCCTTGGGTCCTTTCTTATTAGTTGTTATCTTTGGCTTGGTTTCTAATTTTTGTACCTTTGGTGTAGGTGATTTTACTTCCACTTCAACCTTAGGTTTTGGTTTCCTTACCTCAGACTTCTCAGTGCCAATATTTGGAATGCCTATGCTTGCAGAATTGGAAAGATTTGATGTATGAAGATTATTAAGCATATTCCATTGCGTGGCAGGCATATTCATGTTGGCAAATGCAAGATATGGATTAAACATATAAGGCATTGAAGCATACTGAGCATGAATAGCATGAGAATCAACTAAATGAGGAAGAACAAAATTGGTATACATGTTAGGTACAGCAGGTACATTTTTTGCTGTAGGCATGGTGAGTTTACATTGCACAGATAAATGATTTTTACTACCACACTTAGCACATACTTTCCTAGGAGCATATTTGTCAGGTGTGTAGTTGTTGTGCTTGTTTATGCCTACTTTACCATTTCTATTTTTCTTCTTCTTTTCATTTGGCTGAATATTAGGTTCTATCTTTTCTAATTTTTCTTTCAACTGATTTTTAGATAAGAATCCTATATTAGCCTGTTCAACTTTGATTTGAGATCTAGAGGAGCTACTTTCTTTGACAAATTTAACAGGTCTGTTAAGCTTGGTTTTGATAACACATTTCTTAGCAGTTGATGATTCCTCAATCGATGGATAATTATTCGTTGGAAAAGCATTATCAATCGATGGATAATTCTTATCAGTTGATTCAGAATTAGGAATCGATTGCTTCTTTTCCAAGGATTGATCTTCATCAATGGCTATTTTCTCAAGAGTTTCAGACAACATGGTGAAAGAGTTTGTTCCATGAATGTCATTCATCTTCTTACTGGCTTTACTTGACCTGTTCCACTTATCAATGGATCTTAGTTCATCTTCTAATTTTTCTTTTAACTTCTCTATTTCCTTTTTACTCTCAACTAGCTCATTTCTAGCATCTTTGTTTTCCATCTTGAGTCTGTCCAATTGCACTAGCTCACTCTCTAGGAAATTGTTTCTTTCAGTGAGAGTTTTTAATGTTAATTTGAGCCTAGTGTTCTCTTTGTTCAAAGACTTAAGAGTGACATGCAAATTATACAATTCATTAGACATTTCATTAATAGTAATATTGCATTCATCCTTGGACAACTCAGATAGATTTGTAGAAATTACCTGATTGCTAGATGAACTAGCTTCCTGGTCATCTTGATTGGCCATTAGTGCAAGGTTGATGTGTTCTTCTTCTTCTTCAGAATCCTCCTCAGCAGCCCAGTCCTTTTCTTCTGTCACAAAAGCCTTCTCTCTTTGTTTAAGCAGGTCAAAGTACTTCTTCTTATAGTTAATACCATCACTGGACTTTGACCTCTTTTCCATTTTAGGCTTTCTGCATTCACTTGAAAAGTGACCAGCCGATCCACAGTTGAAGCATCTGAATTGAGTCATGTCAATAAGATTTTTGCTTTGTTGAGTGTCTCTCCTGAACTGTGATCCAGGCCTTTGCATTGGATTCCTTTCGAACTTGAGTTTAGAAAATTTTCTTGATAGAAAAGCTAAATGCTCATCTATTTCATCCATTTCATCTTTGATGAGTGACTCATCATTGTCACAAAGTTCTTTTCCTTTACCAGTAGAAGATTCATCATATCTAACACGATTTGCGCCATTGCCATGACCTTCTTTCTTCCCTTCTTTGAAATCAGCATCTTCATCTGTTTTTGCAACTTGCTTATCCTTGACCACCAAAGAAATGGACTTTTCTCTCTTCTGACTTTTCTCAATTTCATCATCTTGTTGTAGCTCCAACTCATAGGTTTTCAAGATGCCATACAGCTTATCCAAGGTATAATCTTTAAAGTCAGGAGATTGTCTTATGGAAACAGTCATTGGTTTCCATTCTTTGGGTAAGGACCTCAAGAATTTGAAGTTGGTGTCCTCAATAGCATAAACTCTTCCATATAGTTTAAGCTCATTTAACAGCTTTTGAAACCTACTATATGTATCATTTATTGTTTCACCACTCTTGAAGTGAAAGGCCTCATACTTTTGAATCAAAAGTTGCATCTTGTTCTTTCTTACTTGCTCAGTGCCTTCACAGAGGGTTTGAAGAGTGTCCCAGACTTCTTTGGAGGTTGTACAACTGATGACATTGTCAAACATGTCCTTGTCAAGACCATTAAACAAGATGTTCATAGCCTTTTTGTCCTTGTGCACTTCCTTCTCATCTTCATCTGTATACTCACTCACAGATTTAGGAATGAGTTTGTCTGGTGCTTGAGTACCATCTGCATTTACACTTGTAACTATTTTCATAGGCACATGTGGACCTTTCTCTATGCACTGAACATAGGAAGGATCAATAGATAGAAGATGCAACTGCATTTTTACTTTCCAGGGAAAATACTCATCTTTCTCTAGAACTGGAATCTTAACTCCTGTGTCTCTTTGACCCATTCTTGATGTACTTTTAGATCTTGACTTTCTGTTTGTTGAAACCTGGCTTTGATACCAATTGTTAATCGCCCTTAAGTACACTAAGTTTGGAGAAGGGGGGTTGAATACAAATTTAAGAATTAAGTGAAAATTCTTGCGGATTTAAGTTTGTTCAAAGAGAGTGTTTATTTAAGACTGATGTAACTAAGAACTAGATAATTAAAGTATTGAAGACAAAACTCAGTAAGGTTAAAAATTACTAGTGGATTGATTTTCCACTAGTGTGTTTTTGCTTTCAATAGATCTTAGTAAGAATACCAAGCTGCTTACAAAGTTGAATTTGGAACTCAGAAAAGTATTACAAGTTCTGCCTATTTTTACTTTGCTTTACTTGAGTTCTTGAAAACTATTGCCTTCACTTTGCTACTGTGTTTTTCTAACTACTATATAGAAAAACTACATCTCTAGTTTTCCATCGACAGCTAACAATATAATATTACAATTTATATTGTTTACATGAAAATAGAAACTAGCTACTTTTCACAGCCTTCCTTTTTGAACTGACTAGTCCTGGAGATATCTTTTTCTTGATATATTCCTTGGATGCTGTGTTGCCTTGAAAGTCTTCACAATCCTGACAGGACTGTCTTCCAATGATTCAGTTTCTGCACTGTTCCCGTAATTCTTGGCTTTGGCTAAATAGGGAAACTTTAATCAACTGATAAATGATGTTAAGCTTATTAGTTGATCCTCCTTTGCTTATCCATCGATGGGTAGGATATCTGTTGATCAGTTGATGTGTCGATGGATAATTGAGTTATCCATCGACTCCTTATCCATTGATGGTTCTTTATCAAATGATGATTGGTATCCGTTGATAGCCTTCATCTGTTGAGTAGTGTTTTCATCCATCGACTTCAATATCAGTTGATCACTTCACTTGTGAGAATTCTGACTTGGGATATTAACAGTTGATCAGCCATTCTTCACATCTGTTGAGAAGCTAAAGATTGAAGTCAGTAATATCAGTCGACTACTTCATAGCATCCATCGAGACAATACAATCAATTGATAATGAAACTTGAATCAAATGTTTCAATCCAGTTTATTAGTTGATAAACAAGCTTCAACTGATAACTGGTTTTCTAGTCAATGGATATTTATAAGTCATATCCATCGACTAGTTACAAAGTAATTTTAAGTCCCTATTATAATTCCAAGAAATTTGTTGTCATCAAAACTTATAATTCCTAACAGAGGATTCACAGGTAGATGTCATATCTATCCTCGAAATAGGTGAGGCTAGTTGTTTAAAAAAGTTCAAAGTTGACATCGTTCATCAGATGCCTGAAACAATTAAGAAGATGGGACCAACATAAGAAATGATAGATGTTCTGGTAAACCCTAAAGATCCATGAAAGATGTTACACATAGAACACATTTAGAAGTAGGGTTGAAGGTAGCCCTCATTGATTTCCTAAAGAATAATCTCGATGTCTTCGCATGAAATCATGCAGATATGGTAGGGATCGATCCAAAAGTCATGTGTCACCATCCCAACATCGACAAAAGGAAAAAGTGCAGAGCTATTAGCGGAGAAAGAGTTGAAGCCCTGAAAGAAGAGTTGATCGTCTACTCAAGGTGGGTTTGGTCAAGGAATCTTTTTATCCGGATTGGTTGGCAAATCCTGTTCTGGTCAAGAAGAACAATGGAAAGTGGAGAGTTTGTGTAGATTTCACGAACCTGAATAAAGCTTGCCCTAAAGATAACTTTTCTCTTCCTCGCTTTGATCAACTTGTAGACGCCACGACAGGACATGCTCTTCTACGTTTCATGGATGTTTACTCGGGGTACAACCTTTGTTATTCCTAAGAACAATGTCAATATTTGGAGAAGGGGGGTTGAATACAAATATTAAAATTTTTGCTTCTTTTAATATTTTTTCTTGATGTTTGAGAGTTTGAGAGAATGTGTTTGAACAGATAACAGCTGAAAATTAAAGTGAACAAAGAGATTTAAAAATTACTGATGGATTGGATTTTCCATCAGTTTATATTTTTGCTCAATGTTCCTAGGTTAAAAGAAAACCTAGCTTTATTTTTACAAGGTTAGAAAAATCAACTGATCTTACAATGTGCTCTAAAGTTTGAACAGTTGATTTAAGAAATATTGTCTAACTTCTCTATTTCTAATAATGCTACTACACTTATTTATATACTACAAGTGTATTTTTACAATTCCTATTCTAGGATTGTTTTTATCTGTCTCTCTTTTTCCTTTTTAGGAAAACAGACTTGAAAGACAGCTACGGATTGAGTCTTCACAGCCACCCTAGGCTGTCTTCCATAGGTGTGCTTTTGTTCTCTGGATCTACAACTGATAGTCTTTCTGTGTTGTCACTATCAATTGATAACTTGTTGTTAAGCATATCAATTGATTCATCCTTTAATCCATCAACTGATGTTCTTCTTCGATTGATCTTTACATCCATCAATTGATATGGAATGACTTATCGATTGATAAATGTTACCAATCGATATATCAATCAATGGGTCTTCACATCATTTGATAGTCTTCAATTCCGGACTTGGCTTCTTCGATTGATCTCTCATCCATTGAGGCTTCAATATCAATCGATCATCCTTCACTTGTGCAATTTCCTGTCTTCAAATAATTACAATTTAACAGTTTAATTTATACATCAATTGATGATCTACATCAATTGACTCTAACATCAATTGATAAGAATAATATCAATTGATTTACACCTCATCGATTGAAATAGACTAAGTACACCTATGCTACAGTCCAAATTATCAGTTGACTCATATAAATATTTCAATTGATAAATGGTTTCCTGATCAATTGATATTTATAAATTTTCATATCAATTGATCAGTTATATCAAATAAAATTTCTATGATTCTAAGATTAATGTTATCATCAAATTACATGTAGATTCCTAACAATCTCCCCCTATTTGTGTCTGTGAAATGAACAGGCATAATTCTACTTGATGATAACAAAACCCTTAAAAATTTACATTCAGATAGAATCAAGAAATTTAATTAGCACATTAATTTTGGAAGTACCAGATTGATAGATAACTCCTACAAGCAGTTTCAATGTCTTCATTGTCTCCATGATTTAATTAGCTCCTCTTCCTTCTCTTCTCAGCATTTTCCTTTAGCTGCCTCCTGAAAGAACTCCTCAAAATTGCTTTATCCTTGTCAGTTTCTCCAAGTTGCTTCATAAGGTAATGTATTTCTTCATCTGTGATTTTGTCTAGATATTTACAGATATCAAAGAACTTTGTGCTGCCCTCCACATCTATAAAAATCATAGCATACTTTGGCTCCAACACCACCTTTTTGACCTGTGACTTCCATAGCTTTAGAGGTGAATCAGGTTCAGCTTCTGCCTTGGATCTCCTTAACTTTAAAATTTGTTGTTGAATCTCTTGAGCAATTGTTGTGTTGAGTTTGTACTTTCTATTGAGTAGAGGAAGAATAGTCCTTAAAACATTGTAACTCTGCTTCATTATCACTTTCATTGAATAGGTGATCTTCACTCCATTTTCATACTCCAATCTCATAGATTCCTCTTGATTAGAAGTAGCAGAGTGAGTCCTTACTCTAATTAGTCCTTTTTCATTAATTACTGGTACTCCTTCATATCATAACCTTCAATTGTCACCTCATCCCTTATTTCTTCTTATTGACCCTGAAGGTTTTTTTGAACCACTATTTCTTGAATATAACTTGACCTTTTCTTGGCCATAGCTATTTTTCTCTTTTTCCTCAGTGGTTGCTCCATTGATAGATCTTCCATATTCCATTCTATTTCCATTTGCCTTGCTATTTCCTCATTTTCCTTTTCTCTTTTTACAGCATCTGACAATCCTGTAGAAATAGCTCCTTGAAGAAGCTTCTGGCTAACTGGCTCTTTCCTTTTTTTTTCTTCTTCAATCATTATGGCTTTACCCATTTTCTTTTCTTCAAGGTCTTCAAGATCAATTGATAGAAAGGCTTCAGCATTTGAGTTACTTTCTTTGGCAGCCTTTTGTGCATCTTCATTTATTTTTCTTGTTTGAGCAATAAACTCATTCAAGTCTCCTTTTTCTACTGCCTCTTTCACCAACTCAGTACTTCTTTTCAAATCTTCAATTCTTTTCCTTTTTCTCTCAATCATTGATTGAGTTTCTCTTTCCCTTGAAGTTCTTCTAGCTTCTAGATCTGTTTCAAACTTCTTGAATTCTTCCTTTTTCGGTTTTAAGTCATCTTTGGGTGAATTAGATGACTTAGATCTTTTTTAAGACTGATTATCCCTGTTACTTCTGTATTTGAATCTTTTTGTTGTAGAACCACCAATGCCACTTGTCTTGTCCATACCAGAACCACCTACACCACAATACCACTGCCTTTGTCATCACCATTATCACCATCATCCTTCTTCTTTGTATTCTCCCCCTTTTTGTTATCATCAATTGGAGGGGGTGGTGGCATTCTTTCAAGAAACTTTTGAAGAATGGAAGCATGAAGACTTTGACCTGCAATTATAGCATCCATTTTATTTTCTAGAGAGCCCACTCTAGTCTCTAAAGCTGCAAAGTTCTTTGATTCCTTGAAGAGCTTGTCTTTGATGTGATTCAAGGTGTTGAATGGTAGATTTTCATCCAATCTCCTATCCAAAGCATCCTTGTTGGTAGTGATAGAGTCCTTGATAATCTCCAGTTCCAGTTCCCTCTTCACTCCTGTCACTGTGATCTTTTGAATTTTCAGTGACTCTCTCATACAGTGAGTAATTCTCCTTTGAGTAGGGTCTTCAATTTCTCCTTCCACCATTGTCCTCATATATTGAGAAAGAATCTCAGTTTCAGCAGCTTCTAAGGAACCATCAATTGTGCTCATCCATGGCTCCTCATCAGAATCTTCTTCTAGCTCTTCAGGTGCCATATAACATATGTCTGTTGTATTGGCAATACTTTCCTTCAAATTCCGGGTCCTTTGTTCTGTATGATCAATTCCCAAGAATTGTTATGCATCCCTGTTACTTGAAGTAGCAAACCCCTGATATTGTGGATTAGGATGGATGAAATTCTGTGGATCCAATTCACCAGCATCAACCTCTTCTTCAATGTCCTTAGCAAATCCACTCCCACTAGCTTATGCATTTGATACTCCCCCTAACTCCTTGACTCCCACTTCTTCTGCCATCAATTCATTTTCCAATTCCTGTGCAAATAGAAGAATTGTTTTATCTCAGTCACTCATCAATTTATTTTGCATCAGGATCTCATCCTGGAATCTTACATCTCCCTCACTCTCATTTTCTGTGCTGCAATCCTGCCTCTCACTCAACTCACTCATTCCTAGGACTATTTGTGCAACATCAATTGATTGAGCATCAATTGATGTAAATATATTAACAGTTGAGGTGTTTAGGATATCCATTGATTGAAGCATACCCATCGATTGATCTTGAGTATCGATCGATGGCTTATCATCGATGGTTGTATATCAATTGATGAAGAAACATCAATTGATGGAGTAGAAACAGTTGAGGAAATTATTTGAGAAGAGATATTTTTAATAATATGAGAAATGGACTCCTGAATATCCTGAGAAGAAGATTCAGGAGAGAGTGTTGGCTTCTCCTTGAAAAATAAAGAAGGATAATATGAAAATGTTTGATAATCTATCAAAACATTTTCTGAAGAAATTTGTTAGGATGGAGAAGTAAGAATAGAGGGGATTGAAATTGAGAGAGAATGGGGCTGCATCTCATCATTTATATGAGATGCATCAATCTGACTTTGAGAAGGCTCCATCACAGTTTCCTGTGATTTTGCAGTGTGTGACTCCCCATGTGCAAAGGTGACTTTCTTCCTTCTCCTTTCATATGGTGTTATTGTTTTGGCTTGTGTGTCCCCAAATTGGTTATGTGCCCCTGGTTGTGGGCTATTTTCAATATTGTCATCCTTTTGGGAGGATGGCAATAGGGATGTGGTATTTTCCATATTAACATCCACAGTCTTTTGGGAGACTGTGAAGTGGCTTGGTTGAGGTTGCTCACCCTCACTCTCCTTATTCTTCTGGGTTCTTCGATGTTCCCCAGTTCCCTCACCACCTACATCTCCTTCTAGTCTATCTACCACAATAGTTGTTTTTCTTTTCTTGGATTTTTCAACAACAGGTTTTTGGGAACATGTTGAGGTTGGCCTTTTAGATTTGGACTTTAAAATTGGATGTGTCTCTTGGGTAGGAGGGTTGGGGTCATTACTAACACCCTCCATAGCCACAGAAGGCAAAGAAGATTGGAGATTGGAAGAATTTAAATTTGAGATAAATACCTGAACAAAAGGAGGATAGATCAATTCCACATTGTTGTGAAGATTGATCCTTACCAAGTCTTTAAAGACCCTTTTGTTTTGAGTCCAGTAATCCAAAACTTCTGTACTCCTGTTAATCTCAATATTCTTGACAAAGTGGTTAATAACAATCACAATAAATCTAGCATAATAAATATGATTATATCTATTTATTTTATTTCCCAATTTGACAGACATTTCATTGATTAACAGGCTACCTAAATTATGATATCTATCATATAAAATGCTATACCCTACTTGTTGCATACTTGTTGTTATTGCATCAAAATTACTAACCTTACTAGAAAAACACTTTATTATTGCATCAAAGAAATATGACCATTCTTTTCTTAGATTCTTTCTAACTATACTTCCTAGACTAGCATCAGGAGCTGTGTAATTGATTTCTCTAAGCATGTTTCTAATTTGTGTGTCAGTGGGTGAATTTTCTGTATTATTTGCAGGAAGATTTAAACACTCACCCAAAACTATAGTGGTTAGAATATACCTCTGTCCTTTGCAATCAAAGGAGATTGAAGAGAAATCATCTGCTACCTCTGCAGTAGTCCAGAACTCTTCAACAAGATTGCACACTATCTTTGGTGCTTCTGTGAGGGCCTTTGATATCCTTGAACTTCTTAGGAATTCCATTAGAGGATGGAATTCTGTTGGGGCTTCCTCCACCATAGTGCAAGCAACAAAGTTATTGAGTTCGTAGTAGAATCTAGATTATGAGACTTTCTTTGGTGATGCCATTAGTGTGTTTGAAGATGAGATGATAATAAACTGGTAAGATTGTTAGTAATTATACAGAAACAACAATTAGAAAGTAGCAATTAGGGTTATTAGCAGGAGATAGATACAGAGAGAGAGTTCATAGATTGAGAAAGAGAAAGAGAGAAAGAGAATTCGTTAGTAAATATTGCAAGTAAGAATGAACAATATTTTAATCTCACTTTTTATATTTACTGATTTCTCAATCAATTTCTTACTCAAAATAGAACTTAATCGACCATTAAAAAAAATGAAAAGTAAAAATTACCAATTTTGGCAATCGACTGTTATACATACAGGAATGTATGTATTAATTAATTGATAAAATGAGTAATCAACGGCTAGATTTTTGTACAGATCGATTGATGACATGGACCCCTTTAAATTCCAGGTCATCAATTGATAAAACTTGTTTATCGACAGGTACACTTATCCATCGATAAATAAATATATCATCAATTGATATATTTATCTGTCGATAGCTATAAATATCCATCGATAAGTAAATATATCATCAATTGATATATTTATCTGTCGATAGCTACAACTATCCATTGATAAGAATAATGTTTATCAATTGATTAATGAAGAATCAATAGATTAACATAGTCAATGGCTAAAATTTATATACATATATAACTTGTTAGACATTTAAATCATTAAATATAATTAAGCATACCTAACTCACAGACCAATCTATTGAAGGTAGATTCATCTAATGATTTGGTAAAAATGTCTGCAAGTTTTCTTTCACTAGGGACAAAATGTAATTCAACTCTACCATTCATTACATGTTCCCTAATGAAGTGATACCTTATCTCAATGTGCTTGGTTCTGGAATGTTGCACAGGATTTTCTGTTATACCAATGGCACTTGTATTATCATAAAAAATAGGAATCTTGTTCGTGTTGAACCCATAGTAAAGTAGTTGATTCCTCATCCATAATATTTGTGCACAGAAACTTCCAGCTACAATTATTCAGCCTATGCAGTAGATGTAGACACTGAATTCTGCTTTTTGCTGAACCATGATACAAGCTTATTTCCTAGAAATTGACAGGAGCCTGTAGTACTTTTTTTGTCAATTCTGTAACGTGCATAGTCTGCATCTGAATAACCAATTAGATCAAATCCAGAATCTCTAGGATACCAACTTCTAAGATTTGGAGTTCCCATGAGATATATGAATATTCTTTTTATTGCAATCAAATGAGATTCTCTAGGATCAGCCTGAAATCTAGCACAAAGACATGTAGCAAACATTATGTCTGGCCTACTTGCAGTTAAATAAAGTAATGATCCAACCATGCCTCTATAACTTGAAATGTCCACCATAGCTTCTTTAGTATTCAGTTCAAGTTTAGTTACAGTGGCCATGGGAGTTTTTGCTGAAGAACATTCACTTACATCAAATCTTTTTAATAAATCAGAAATATATTTGGTTTGATTTATGAAAATGCCATTTTTGACTTGTTTGACTTGCAAACCTAGAAAATAGGTAAGTTCTCCCATCATGCTCATTTCATATTTACTTTGCATCAACTTAGCAAACTTTTGACAAAGTTTTTCATTGGTTGAGCCAAAAATAATGTCATTTACATAGATTTGAACAAGAATCATAGAGCCACTAACATTTCTATGAAAGAGAGTTTTGTCAACAGTACCTCTTGTAAAGTGATTCTCAATCAGAAATTTAGATAGAGTTTTATACCAGGCCCTAGATGCTTGTTTTAATCCATAAAGTGCCTTTAGAAGATAGTACACAAATCCAGGATGAACAGGATCAATAAAACCAGGAGGTTGTTCTACATATACTTCTTCTTCTAGTTCTCCATTGAGAAAGGCACTTTTCACATCCATCTGATACACCTTGAAATTTGCATGAGCAACATATGCTAAAAAGATTCTGATTGCTTCCAACCTTGCAACTGGTGCAAATATTTCATCAAAATCTATGCCTTCTTCTTGTGAATAGCCTTTTGCCACTAATCTTGCTTTATTCCTTGTCACTGTACCAGATTCATCCATTTTGTTTCTGAATACCCATTTTGTGCCAATGACAGACTTGTTATTTGGTTTGGGCTCTAGCTTCCATACCTTGTTCCTTTCAAACTGATTCAACTCTTCTTGCATAGCAATTATCCAATCAGGATCATTCAAGGCTTCTTCAATCCTTTTTTGTTCTTCTTGAGATAAAAAGTTGCTATACAAGCATTCATTTTGAGTTGCACTTCTAGTTTTGACTCCATCATTTGCATCTCCAATAATTAATTCAAAGGGATGGCTTTTTGTCCATTTCCTTTGAGATGGTAAATTTGTTCTTGAAGATGATGATGCTTCATGATCATTGAAAGTGTTTTGATCATTGTGATGTGATTGACTGTTTGAGAACCCTCCCCCTGATATGGACACTCTTCTTGAAGATTGATAAACAGAGTTGTTATCCATCGAATGATTATCAATTATTGTATTATCAGACGATTGAAGATTGTCAATTGATAAGTTATCTGTTGATGTATTGACATCAATTGATGGGAGGATTCTAGGTACTTGAATTCTTGAAATTTCCACATCATCATCACTATCCTCAATATTGCTTGTTGATTCATTTTCAAAATGTAATAGGTCATGAAATCCTTCATCAAACAACCCATGAATTTTCTTGTCATCAAAGACTACATGCATAGATTCCATAACAATGTGTAATCTAAGATTGTAGACTCTGTATGCTTTGGTTGTTATTCCATATCCAACAAATATAGCTCATCAGCCTTGGCTTCAAATTTTCCTAGATTTTCACCTTGATTTCTCAGTACAAAGCATCTGCAGCCAAATACATGAAGAAAGTTAACCGTTGGCTTCTTGTCCTTCTTCATCAACTGATATGGAGTTTTGCCTTGAATTTGATTAACCATGGAAATATTCTGAATGTAGCAAGCAGTATTAATTGCTTCTTCCCAGAAGTATGTAGGTAGTTTTGCTTCTTCTAACATAGTTCTAGCAGCTTCAATCAAGGTCCTATTTTTCCTTTTAACTACTCCATTTTGTTATGGAGTTCTTGGTGCAGAGAAATGATGAGTGATACCTTTTTCTTCACAGAATTCCTTCATTGTTGCATTCTTGAATTCAGTACCATTATCACTTCTAATTTTCTTGACCTTCCATTTAGTTCCATTTTTCACATGATTGATAATTAATTTACTTGCCTCATCCTTAGAGTGTAAGAAGTATACCATGAAAATCTTGTAAATTCATCCACAATGACTAAGGCATATTTCTTTTTGGCAATTGACATGATATTGACTAGACCAAATAAATCCATGTGCAATAATTCTAAAGGCTTATCAATTGATGATTTAAACTTTGATTTAAATGATGCTTTTCTTTGTTTTCCTTTTTGACAGGCATCACAAAGTCCATCCTTGGTGAATTCCATCTGTAGAATGCCTCTAACCAGATTCTTTCTTTCTGACCAATAGATTCATGGCTTTGAAATTCAAATGGGCTAGTTTCTTGTGCCAAATCCAACTTTCATCTGAATTTGCTTTGCTCAGTAGACAAGTCATTGAATTTTCCTTTACAGAGTGAAAATCAGCCGCATAGACATTTCCTTTTCTTTCTCCGGTTAAGAGAATTTCACCAGATTCCTTGTTGGCTACGATGCATGATCCAGTTTTAAACCACACACCATTACCGTTATCACACAGTTGACTAATACTAAGCAAGTTGTGCTTCAATCCATCAACTAGTGCTACAGGTTCAATGATAACATTATCTTTTGCAATTGAGCCATATTCCAGGGTGAAACCTTGGTTGTTATCTCCAAAAGTAACTCCTGGGCCAGCCTTTTCCACAAACTGTGTGAGCAGGGACAAGTCTCCAATCATATGTCTTGAGCAGCCACTATCCAAATACCAGAGATTTTTCTTCCTGTTTCCCTGCATACACATAAAACAATCAAGTTATTTTTGGTACCCAAGTTGCCTTGGGTCCTCTTTCATTAGTTGCAGCATGAGCCTTTGTTGCCAACTTTGGTTCCTTTTGTTTTGGTGAATTTAAATCCACTTTATATTTGGGAGTTGGCTTTTGGGGCTTAGACACCTCGGAACTCATGACAGAATTTCCATGCATTTCATTATCTACATTAGGCATGTTCCATGGCATACCAGGCATGTTCATATTTGTATATGCAAAGAAGGGATTATACATGTATGGAACTTGTGCATAAGGCATATGAACATTGGGTGTAACTAAATTAGAAGACATGGCATTCATGAGCATAGGATTGGTAAACATGGCATTAGCAGTCATGGCAGGTACATTTAAATCATTTGAAGATATATATTTCTTTTCATTCTTGCATTGCATAGACAAATGATTTACACTGCCACATTTAGCACATACCTTTCTGGGAGCATACATGTCAGGAGTGTAGTTGTTGTGCTTATTAATGCCTACTTTACCATTCCTATTCTTTTTTTTTTCTCAGACTTAGGTTGAGTAATTTCCACAGGTGCTATCTTTTCTAATTTCTCCTTTAATTATTTCTTGGATAAGCTACCTATGTTGATCTTCTCAACTTCAGTCTCAACCTGATTTTTGGTTTCCTTAACAAAATTGATAGGAGTGCTAAATTTATTCTTTTTTTTAGCCATTGATGATTTACTTATCGATGGATGCTTATTAGTTGATTCAGTATCAATCGATTGATAATTCTTATCAGTTGATGAAGGATTAGCAGTCGATTGATCTTTATCTATTGAAGTATCAGTCAATGGCCTGCCTATTGATATGGGGAGTTCTCCAAGAGTATTTACACCTTGAACATCAATAATTTGTTTGGCAGTTTTAGCAGACCTATTCCATTTGTTAATGGTTTCAATTTCTTCAGCCAATTGTTCTTTTAACAATTCTTCTCTTTTCAAACTGTTTACTAGTTCATCTCTAGCATCCTTACTCTCCTGCTTAAATCTATCTAAACAAACAAGTTCATTTTCAAGAAAAATATTCCTCTCAGTTAGGACATCAATGGTTTTCTTCAATTTGAGATTTTCCTTATTTAGAGATTTTAGAGTGACATGTAAATTGTACAATTCATTGGACATTTCATTAATAGTACTATTGCATTCATCAGTTGTAAGATCAGAAAAGTTTGTAACTAGTACCTGATTTGATGATGAACTAGCTTCTTCATCTTCATGTTTGGCCATTAGTGCTAGATTGATGAATTCCTCAGAATCACTATCCTCAGCAGCCCAATCCTTCTCTTCAGTGACAAAAGCCTTTTCTTTCTATTTCAAAAGGTCAAAGTATTTCCTTTTATAATCAATACCATCATAAGACTTTGCCTTTTCTTGTTTTGGCTTCCTGCACTCATTTGAGAAATGACCAACCAATCCACAGTTAAAACATTTAAATTTAGATCTATCAACCAAATTTTGTTTTGATTGTTACTTCTAAACTGGGATCCAAACCTTTGAGCATTTGGATTACTCTTGAATTTTATCTTTGAAAAATTCCTTGACAGAAATGCAAGGTGTTCATCAATCTCATCCAAATCATCCTGAGAGCATGTTTCATTTGCTTCACATTTGCCCTTTCCTCTTTTGAATGATTCTTCAACATCATCACCAGCCATCATGACAGACTCTTCTACACAGCCACTTTCCTTCTTTTCTTCATTTCCTTTGACCATCAAAGCCACAGTTTTCTCCTTTCTTTGATTCTTCTCAATCTCCTCATCTTGTTGGATTTCTAACTCATATGTCTTGATAATACCACAAAGTTTCTCAAGAGTATAATCCTTGAAGTCCTGAGATTGTCTAACGAAAATAGTCATTGGTTTCCATTCTTTTGGAAGAGATCTAAGAAATTTTAGATTTGTATCCTCAGTCGCATAAACCCTACCATATAGCTTCAGTCCATTTAATAACTTCTGAAATATGCTATAAGTGTCATTGATAGATTTTCCACTCTTGAAATGAAATGATTCATACTTTTGAATCAAGAGTTGCATCTTGTTTTTCCTTACTTGTTCAGTTCCTTCACATAGAGTTTGAAGAGTGTCTCATACCTCTTTTGATGAAGTACAGTTTATCACATTGTCAAACATATCTTTATCTAGGCCATTAAACAGAATGTTCATGGCCTTCTTGTCTTTGAGAACTTCTTTTTCATCCTCTTCTGTGAACTCATAGATGAGTTTAGGAATATGTTTGTCAAGTGCAGGAGTTCCATCAGGGTTCACACCTGTGACAAGCTTCATGGGAATACGAGGACCTTTCTCTATGCAATGAAGATGTAGATGCATTTTTACCTTCCATGGAAAGTATTCATCCTTTTCTAATACTGGAATCTTTACACCTAAATCTTTTTGGCCCATATTGACTGTTCTTGATCTTTAAACTTTCTGTATGTTGAAAGCCTTCTCTGATACCAATTGTTATTCCTAAGAACAATGTCAATATTTGGAGAAGGGGGGGTTGAATACAAATATTAAAACTTTTGCTTCTTTTAATATATGTTCTTGATGTTTGAGAGTTTGAGAGAATATGTTTGAACATATAACAGCTGAAAATTAAAGTGAACAAAGAGATTGAAAAATTACTGATGGATTGGTTTTTCCATCAATTTATATTTTTGCTCAATGTTCCTAGGTTAAAAGAAAACCTAGCTTCATTTTTACAAGGTTAGAAAAATCAACTGATCTTACAATGTGATCTAAAGCTTGAACAGTTGATTTAAGAAATATTTTTTAACTTCTCTATTTCTAACAATGCTACTACACTTGTTTATATACTACAAGTGTATTTTTACAATTCCTATTCTAGGATTGTTTTTATCTGTCTCTCTTTTTCCTTTTTCCTTTTTAGGAAAACAGACTTGAAATATAGCTATGGATTGAGTCTTCACAGCCACCCTAAGCTGTCTTCCATAGGTGTGCTTTTGTTCTCTCGATCTACAACTGATAGTCTTTTTGTGTTGTCACAATCAATTGATAACTTGCTGTTAAGCATATCAATTGATTCATCCTTTAATCCATCAACTTATGTTTTTCTTCGATTGATCTTTACATCCATCGATTGATATGGAATGACTTATCGATTGATAAATGTTATCAATCGATATATCAATCGATGGGTCTTCATATCAGTTGATAGTCTTCAATTCCTGACTTGGCTTCTTCGATTGATCTCTCATCCATTGAGGCTTCCATATCAATCGATCATCATTCACCTGTGCAATTTCCTGTCTTCAAATAATTACAATTTGACAGTTTAATTTACACATCAATTGATGATCTATATCAATCGACTCTAACATCAATTGATAAGAATAGTATCAATTGATTTACACCTCATCGATTCAAATAGACTAAGTACACCTATGTTACAGTTCAAATTATCAGTTGACTCATATAAACATTTCAACAGATAAATGGTTTCCTGATAAATTGATATTTATAAATTTTCATATCAATTGATCAGTTACATCAAATAAAATTTCTATCATTCTAAGATTAATGTTATCATCAAATTATATGTAGATTTCTAACAACCATGTTATTTCTCATAAATATATCAATATTTGTAGAAGGGGGGTTGAATATAAATATTGAAACTTTTTATTTATTTTAATATTTGTTACTGATGTTTGAGAATTAGAGAGAATATGTTTGAACACATTAAAAACTCAAAATAAAACTTAAAAAAGAGATTTAAAATTACTGATGGATTGGTTTTTCCATAAATGTATATTTTTGCTCAATGTTCCTAGGTTAAAAGAAACTTAGCTTCGTTGTTACAAAGTTAGAAAATAAACCAACTGTTCTTATAAAGTGCTCTAACGCTGTACAGTTGATTCAAGAGATAAAATCTAACTTGTACTTCTTTTTTCTAACAATGCTACCACACTTGTTTATATACTACAAAAGTGTTTTACAATTCCTATTTTAAGATTGTTTCCATCTACCTTCCTTTTAACTTTTTGCTTTTTAGAAAAAGGTTTGAAAGACAGCTACAAATTGAGTCTTCACAGTCATTATAGACTGTCTTCCATAGGTGTGCTTTTGTCCTTTGGATCTTCGACAGATAGTCCTTCTGAGTTGTCTCAATCAATTGATAATTTGCTGTTAAGCATATCAATTGATCCTTCCTTTAATCCATCAAATGATGTTCTTCTTCGATTGATCTTTATATCCATCGATTGATAAATAATGATTTATCTATTGATAGATGTTATCAATCGATATACCAATCGATGGGTCTTCACATCAGTTGATGGTCTTCAATACTTGACTTGGCTTCTTTGACTGATCTCCTATCCATCGATGCTTCAATATCAATCGATCATCCTTCACTTGTGTAATTTTCTTTCTTCAAATAATTACAATTTGACAGTTTAATTTATACATCAATTGATGATCTATATCAATCGACTCTAACATCAATTGATAGGAATAATATCAATTGACTTACACCTTATCGATTAAAATAGACTAAGTATACCTATGCTACAATCCAAATTATTAGTTGATACATATAAACACTTCAATTGATAAATGGTTTCCTGATCAATTGATATTTATAACTTTCATATCTATTGATCAGTTACATCAAATAAAATTTATGTGATTCTAAGATTAGTGTTATCATCAAATTACATGTAGATTCCTAACAATCTCCCCCTATTTGTGTCTGTGATATGAACATGCATAAATCTACTTAATGATAACAAAACCCCTAATTATTTTCATTCAGATAGAATCAAGAAGTTTAAACAACACTTTTGAATTTTGAAAGTACCAGTTTGATAAATAACTCCTGCAAGCTGCTTCAATTTCTTCACCATCTTCATAATTCAATTAGTTTTTCTTCCTTCTCTTCTCAGCATTTTCCTTTAATTGCTTCATGAAAGAACCCCTCAAAATTACTTCATCTCTGTCAGTTTCTCCAAGTTGCCTCATAAGGTAGTGTATTTCTTCATCTGTGATTTTGTCCAGATATTTGCAAATATAAAAGAAATTTACATTGCCCTCCACATCTGTAAAAATCATTGCATATTTTGGCTCCAACACCACCTTTTTGACTTGAGACTTTCATAGCTGAAGAGGTGAATCAGGTTCAGCTTCTGCCTTTCATCTCCTTAGCTTTAAAATTTGTTGTTGAATTTCCTGAGCAATTGTTTTGTTGAGTTTGTACTTTCTGTTAAGTAGAGGAAGAATGGTCTTCAGAACATTGTAGCTTTGCTTCATTATTATCTTCAATGAATAAGTGATTTTCACTCCATTTTCATTATCCAAACTCATTGATTCTTCTTGGTTAGAGGTTGCAGGGTGAGTCATGACTCCTATCAACCCTTTTTCACTAATCACTGGTATTCCTTTGATATCATATCCTTCAATTATAACCTCATCATTGATTTCTTCTAGATTTGCCTGGAGGTTTTTCTGAACCACCTTTTCTTGAGTAGAAATTGTCTTTTTCTTATTCTCCTCTTTTTCCTTAGTACTTGCTCCATTAATTGATCTTCCATGTTCCATTGCATTTCCATTTGCCTTGAAATTTATTCATTCTCTTTTTCTCTTTTTTGCAGCATTTGACAATCCTGATGAAATAGCTTCTGACCAACTGCCTCTTTCATTCTCTTTTCTTCTTCAATCATTATGGCTTTACCCTTTTTCTTCTCTTCAAGGGCTTCAAGATCAATTGTTAGAAAGGCTTCTGCATTTGAATTGCTTTCTTTGGCAGCCTTCTTTGCATTTTCATTTAATTTTCTTGTTTGAACAATGAACTCATTCAAGTTTCATCTTTTTGCTGCCTCTGTCACCAACTTGGTGATTTTCTTCAAATCTTCAATTCTCTTCCTTTCCCTCACAATCATTGATTGAGTTTCTCTTTCCCTAGAAATCCTTCTAGCTTCTATATCATCTTCAAACTTCTTGAATTCTTTCTTTTTCTGTTCTAAATCATCTTTGGGTGACTTAGATGTCTTTGAAGATTGATTATCCCTGTTTCTTCCATATTTAGTAGTCCTTTTTATTACAGAACCACCATTGCCACTAAATTTATCCATACCAGAACCACCAATACACTGCCTTTATCATTGAAGGGTTTCGAGGCACAAACACAGCGGAATAAATGCGAAAAATAAATCAAAATAGTGAAACTCTCCGCAGGATCCATGTGAAAACAAAAGATTTGATTCGGAGATAAAGAATAAATACCTTTAGAAGATTTAACAGTTCATTAATGGAAGATTAATGGAGGTCCAAAGCTTGTTTAATCACCACGTATCCCGCTCTCGCGATCTACGCTCTACGGTATCCACCCGAACACTTTTCATGAAGGATTGATGTGTACTAGCTCCCGAAAACTGTTTCTCTCTCTCTATCTTCCTCTTTTCTCAAAACGGCTAGGGTTTTAGTAAAAATATAACACTTTTATTAAATCAACCCATAAAGAGATTATATAGAGAGATGAATAAGTTTTCTAATTATAATCCAATTATAATTAATACTAATCCAAAATTCTAAATTATTTAATTAATTCTCACTTAATTAATTAATTATTAATTTTAGAATTAGTTTAAATAATTCATTTATTCTATTTATATAGTTAATTAAGTCATACTTAATTAATATCATAAATAAAATAAATTAATTATTTAATTTAAATTATTTCTCCTTCAAGCGTTCTTTGTGTGTGACCCTGTAGGTTATTATTACGTTGGCAATAATTTTAATATCTAATTAAAATTGTAAATACTGAGCGGCATCTAGTAATACATCATTGCTACCCAAGTAATAATAATAAATCGGTGATTCGATTAAGCCTTTCGTGAATAATGTTCCATGTAATATAATCCCTTTAATCTTGATATTATAGATTAAACTCAAGGCATGTTTCGTGTCATCCTCTTCATAATTTAATCTTTATTTTCTTGATCGATGAGTAGATTATTAAAATCAAATCAACATTTGAGCACAGCCGTGCATTTCATAGTCTCACTCAAACAAGAGGCCAATAATATCACTCCTAAAATTGGGAGGATTAAATCCCATCTAGATCATTCATATTTCTCATACGATTCATAATATACCCAATGTCCACTTTTATCATCACCCGGTCAAAGGTAACTTTGAATGTAATCAAAGTATATTAATTCTCGTATAGAAATATAATGTTTTTAGGTCTAAGGATCATTACACCATTATCACAGTAAGAATTACTTATGACACTTATTTAACATGTAGAATCTCACGGCGGGTCATTCCAGTGCCATGCATTGAGACATGCACTTATGTTCTTGACTTTAGTATCACCATACCTATGACCAATGAGAAGTGGTCATCTGTCAAGAAACATACTAGTATTTGTGCATTATTATTGTCCTTAAATAATAATACTCGACTAAGGAATTTTAGGAATAAGATACTATTCATATAATCTCATTTTTAAGTCACATACTTAAAGATATATAATACGTATCAAAATTCCAGGGACATTTATTATGCTTTCAATTTATTACGCAGTAAATAAAACATAATAAATAAATAATAATCAATAAAACATAATCCTTAATAATAAACATTTTCCTTAAAATATAAAAAGTATTGTCTCTAAAGCACAATTACTAACAATCTCCCACTTGCACTAGAGCCAATTACCCAAGTATCCAATACTCATGGAACTAGTGTAACTTTCGTGCTTCTACTGCGACAAAACCTTAGTCAGTGGGTCTGCAATATTATTATTAGTATGCACTTTACATATATGTATATCTCCTTGATCATTAATCTCATTAATTAGGTGATATCTCCTAAGTACATGCCCAAACTGTCTCTGCTGTGAACCATTCCAGCATACAATATCTCAATAAAAATAGATAAAACACAAAGCCAGACAGAAACATTAAATCATCGTTGTCCGTCTAGAAACCAGCATCACTGAAACCTCTTACAACTAGCTTCACATCTCCTCCATATAACAAGAATGAATCTTTAGTCCTCTTCAAGTACTTAAGAATATTCTTGACTGCCGTCTAGTGACCTTCACCTGGATTAGACCGGTATCTACTGTCATGCTTAAAGCATACGAGACATCAGGACGAGTACATATCATTGCATACATTATAAAACCAATTTCTGATGCATATGGAACTTTACTCATGTGGTCCTTATCATACAATGATTTAGGACAAATTTTATTTTGAGATCACTATCCCATGAGACATTGGGACATATCCATTTAGCCTCTTTGCGTTCGAAATCGATGTAAAACTTTGTCAATGTATGTACTCTAACTTAGGTCGATCAATCTCCTTGATCTATCTCTATAGATCCTGATCCCTAATATATAGGTCGCATCGCCTAAGTCTTTCATTGAGAAATTATTTCTCAACCAAGTCTCCACAGTCTATAGAGAAGGAATGACATTACCTATTAGTAATATATCATCAACATATAATACTAGGAATGCCACATGGCTCCCACTAAACTTCTTATAAACACAAGTTTCATCTTCATTCTGAATAAAGTCAAACTCTTTTTGACTATTTCATCAAAATGAATCTTCCATCTCCTCGAGGCCTGCTTTAATCCATAAATGGATCGACGCAACTTATATACCTGTTCAGCATCCTTTGGATGAACAAAAACCTCAGGGTTTGTCATGTACACATCCACATCTTCTTCAAGGCTCTCATTTAAGAAAGCGGTTTTGACATCCATTTGCCAGATTTTATAGTCCTAGTAAGCAGCTATAGCAAGCAAAATCCTGATGGACTTGACCATAACCACTGGTGAAAAGGTCTCATCATAGTCAATACCATGAATTTTCTTGAAACCTTTTACCACCAATCGTGCCTTATAGGTCTGTACATTACCATCCATGTCGGTCTTCTTTTTGAAAACCCACTTGCACCCTATAGGTTTTACCCCTTCAGGTGGATCAACCAAAGTCCATACTTGATTAGTATACATGGATTTCATCTCAGATTTAATGGCATCCAGCCATCTCTTAGAATCTGGAGTGTTTATAGTGTCTAGGTAGGTGAGAGACTCATCTTTTTCCACAAGCATCACATCACCATCTTGAGTCAAGAGAAATCCATAATATCTCTCGGGCTCATGATGAGTCCTACTAGACCTACGAATAACATGTGTTTCTTGAGTAGTATTATTTTCTTGTACATTCTGCTTAGGTTCCTCCATTGGTTCAATGTTATCATGTGGGTCTCGAACTTCATCGAGATCTATTATCCTTCCACTGTCTTTCTTAGAGAGCAACTCTATCAAGGAACATAGCAGTTCAAGCAACAAACACTTTATTCTCGGAAGGATTATAGAAAGAATAACCCCTTATTTCAGTTGGGTATCCCACAAAATTATATTTGTCTAATTTTGGTCCTAGCTTGTCAGAGATTAGACGTTTCACAAACGCTTTACTTCCCTAAATGACATGCTGTGACGTTTCTCAGTTCATATCTCATAAGGAGTCTTTTGAACCGTTTTAGTAGGAACATGGTTAAGTGTATGTGGAGCCATTTCCAGGGTGCAACCCCAGAAACTAATTGGAAGATTCCTTGACTCAACATTGATCGCACCATGTCCAACAAGGTGTGACCCCTCCTATAAAAAAAAAACTTTTCTTTGATATTTGTTACTTCACCTTTATAGTCTTTGAACTTTTCAAATGATTCGGATTAGTTCTTTAAAAGATACATATACCATATCTACTAAAATAATTAGTAAATTTTATGAAGTTAATAAAATCTACCTTTTGTCATCGTACACATATGATCACATACATCACTATGTATAAGTCATACCCGTTCAATAACCCCTTCACCCTGTCCGGTAAAAGGAGCTTTAGTCATTTTGCTAAATAAACCAAGATTCACATCCTTTTGTATAATTCATAATCAAACTTATCCATGAATGCATCCTTATGTATTCTGGAAATGCGTTTCTCATTAATATGGCCTCAACAACAGTGCCAAAGGTAATATTTGATTTGAGTCACTTTAGAACATATAAATTGTTAATTAGTTGGGCAACATTATAAGCCTCATCATAAAAATAGAATAACAAACTATTGCTATTTAATTAAAATGAAAAAACCTTTCTTGTCCAAACAAGAAACTGAAATAATGTCTCTGCCAATTGCAAGCACGTTATAACAATTATCAAGTTCTAAATTTTCCTTATAGGTTAAAAGTTAAGTAACGAGTTCATCTAACCAGAGCAACTACTTTTACTCCAATTCCAACCCGATACCTGAAGCTTGACCCTTATTGATCATCTTTTTCAGATCTTCCAAATAAGCATGACAGTTTAATTTCCAGTCTCCCAATTTTCCACAGAAGCGACAATCGTCTTCTTTATCAACACCTCATTCAGACTTTAGAGTCTGCTTTAGGGATTGGACTTTGGTTTGACAACGGAACTAGATCAAATATTCTCCTTGCCTTTCCATTTTCCTTTCCCTTTTGCATTCCCTATGTTTACGATCAATATAGTAGTAGTTCATGCATTTATCATATTGCTTTCAGCAGTTCTCAACATGCTTAGTAACTCAATGGGTGTTTTACCAATCTTATTCAATTTATTATTCATAACAAACTAAGAATAATATTTGTCCAAAGATTGTAAGATCAAATCTAAATAAGTCTCCAGACCAATCTGGAACCCCAAAATATCAACGGTACTCATTATACCCTATAATCTTTAGAACATGTGGTGTAACCGGGTCTCACTCTCCCTACTTGTAAGTGTATAGTGCCCTTTTATTTTCAAATATATCTTTTGCTAAATCGTCTCATAAGCATCTATATGCTCGTGTTGCTTCTTAAGCTCAGCACACATATTTGCGAGCATGAGACAATAAACATCAGTCGCAACATCAATTTGCTTCTAATAAGCACTATGATTTGCACATGTTACATTCTCTAATTTAAGAGCAGGGGAAGAGATTTGACTAACATCATGGTGTCCGAGGACGATCCTCAAGCTCCTATGTCAGTCAAGGAAATATATTCTCGTCAACTTGTCCTTCTCAAGAACTGATCGTATAGAGAAGTTGTTTGTGTTTATCATTTGATATCTACAATATTAAAGTGTATAAAATAAACTAGATTGCAAATTTAATATTAATTATGTTTAAGTGATTATGGTATATCACCATATACCTCCCACTATTTTTATCAAACTAATAGCCCTAACTATTAATTCGGAAAACATTTCTTTAAATCTTTCTAGTAAGCCAAGATTCATATTTCATCCATGTTTTAAGATAGCGTTGACTAATACACTCAAAACATGACTATTTAGGTAGACAACATTTTTCGATTATATCAAATATAACTCTTAGAAAGTTTGGTGAAACAACCCTTTGTACACATTTATCCAATAAATCTCACCAAACTCTATGCCTCTAAACCCACAATCCTATTGTGATGATTTAGTTAAGTTAGACCCAATGTTTCAACAAACTAAGTACACTTACTTATCACATCTTCCCATGATTGATAAAAGCACCTTGCTTTGGCAAACCCACTCCTTCTCAATCTAGATCTTGACGAGTATTAAATATTGGAAGACATCCAATTAATTTAATATGTATTTAGGGATTTTTATTGTTTATTTTAACGATCATGATCCCATCATAAAAAGAATCTCAATTTTTCCTTGATCAAATAATTCATTTCAATATTCATCAATGGATTGATTTTCAGGTCGTCAAAGAAGTCACAAGCGGTCTCACTTAAAACCCAACTTCCTTACGAATTAAACTAATAATCCGCTTTTGACAAAATCTCCCCATATCATAAAAAGAAAATTCATATTTAATACCGTGTTTCATAAACACAAGAATCTCATGATCGTTTGTTCAATTTTAAAATCTTGAATCGTTACAGATTTTATCTTCCTTAAGCAAACATGGCATGGGTGTCGTATCTAATACATACATGATTAATCAATATTAAGCATGCATCTCGATTATATCTACGCATACATACCAATACATGCAATCATATACATATATGTAATGTGCGTAAATTAAACGTGTTTGGTTATGGCCCCATCCTATGTGATCTTTCCAAGCTAATGGAAATATCAAGGTCAGTCTATGGTGGTTTTAAAAATACTATCTATTACATGTCTTCTTTCTTCATTGCTCCATCATCCCTTTTTGGATCGTCTCCTTACTTGCAAGTCTTCATTGATAATTACATTGAATAATAAAAATAAAACTATTCTAATGAAATTATAAGAAGAACTCGAGTTACATTCGAGATAATTAAATTACAATGAATAAACGACATGCAAGTCGTATTTAGAAACCAAAACCATAAATCAAAATCACTATATTATGGGTCTTTAGGTCATAGCTATCCACCATGCTATCACATAACACATATAATATATCTCAGATTATATAAACATATCATATAATCATATATAACAAATTTCAAAATTTTAGAAAATTAAAAATAGATTTCTGAAGACAATAAATCGCTGTTTCGAGGCCCTTAACGACGTCAAACGCCTTACAGACCCGTCGATGATAGAAAAGCTATCAGTTTTTTCATTGGTCCGATTCCAGTCAGAAAACACATATCGTTTGCAAAAATTGGACATGGCAATCAGATTTCACCAAATCTAACGGTGTTTCAGAAATCGTATCATATACAATCCCCATAACAAGAACAAGAATATATCATATATACATACACAGTGATACATACAATCATCACATGATTATACATCACATGAATATCATATATTCATAATATATACATACATATACTCAAAATTTTAGAAAATCAAATAATTTTCAGAAAATAATGAATCACCGTTTTAGGGCCTGTAACGAAATCGAATGGCCTACAGACGCAGAGCTGACAAAATCAGTATTGCTCAGTGACCCGATTCCAGTCAGAAAACACATATCGTTTGTGAAAATCAGACAACGGACATAGATTTCAGAAACTCCACGACAGCCGTTTCAGAATTCGTATCAAATACGATTCTCATAATAAGAACAAACACGTATCATATACATACATCAATACACACAATCATCACATGATTATACATCATATGAATATCATATATTTATAATATAAAAAAACATATACATATTGTATCAATACAAAATCATGATAGATCGCATACATGCTTATATATCGAAAACTATTAAGCACATAACCGAATTAAAACGTTTCGCAAGTAGCTCTGATACTATTGAAGGGTTTCGAGGCACAAACGCAGCGGAATAAAAGCGAAAAATAAATCAAAATAGCGAAACCCTCCGCAGGATCCATGCGAAAACAAAAGATCTAATTCGGAGATAAAGAATAAATACCTTTAGAAGATTTAACAGTTCATTTATGGAAGGGAGATTGAAAGGCATAGGTGTACTAACTTGTAACACTTAATTACTATGTAACTCAACTAGAGAAAAGATAAAACAACAGCAAAACAATAGAAACAGAAGAAACACATGGAATCAATCAACTAAAGAAATGGTAATGATACTTGGTAACTACAAGTAACTAATTTGGTTAATCAAGGATGCATAAGTGAGAAGAAGTTCAATCTCAGTATTGCTCATGCCCTAACTTATCTAATGGAGAATCAAATTAATGTCAAAGAAGTATCAAGAAGACCAAAGTGATTTCATGTAATGTATATCAACATCTGGATAATGTAAAGGTTAATCAACAAATGAGAACTGACATTCAGAAGCAAGAACCCCTACAAGACTAGTCACTTATGAACCAGACCATTGCATCAAGTGTCAGGACATTGGAGGCAAGTTCATGTCAGTAATAGAAGATCTCATTTGAATTGAGTGAGGAAAAGAAATTGAAGAAGCTAGGGAAACTTGCTCATAAAGGTTAATCCTCAATTAGTCACTAAAGAAGGTCAACATTGGATGAGTGCATATTTGCTAAGGCAAATATCGATCCGCAGCAGATCGAGATGCGGGTCGAGATTTATAATTGAAGTAAAACATTGCAAAGGCAAATCTCGATCCACGGCAGATCGAGATCGAGATTCTCCCAGATCGAGATCGAGATTCTCCCAGATCGAGATTGAGATTCTCCCAGATCGAGATCGAGATTTTCACAGATCGAGATCGAGATGGGTCCAGATCGAGATCGAGATTCTCCCAGATCGAGATCGAGATTTTCACAGATCGAGATCGAGATGGGTCCAGGCGAAGATCGAGATGCGGGTAGATATGTAGCATTTAATGTTCAAGGGACAAGTGGCTTATTGTGAACGGTTGATCCAGAGTGGTTGAGAAAGTGCTTTTTGTTGAAGAGTCCTGATTGGGCCACGTACACAAAAAGGACAAGATCAAGACTACACGACATTATAAAAGCAACACTTTGTTTTATTAGAAGAGAGACTTTTATCTCTGTATTTTTCAACGATATATTAAAAAAAGAGAGCATTTACTGTAAAACAAAAGTGAGAGAGAGGATCAGTTGAATCTAGCTTTAATTGCTGTATTTATTGTTCAACTGATCATGATGCCTTTATGAATGTTGTAGCAAATCCTTCAATGAATATAAAGATATATTCTTGAAATTCTGTGTCATCATTTATTACCTGCATATTTATACATTCTCTCATTATTCTAAAAAGTTGTATTCACCCCCCCTCTACAACACTTTGGACCTAACAATTGGTATCAAAGCCCCTGTTAAACACATCTAACAGAGATCCTACTGTGTTGTTTGAGTTGGTTCTTGAAAATCCCAGATCTAATTTTTCTTGAAGTTTGTGCCGAAAGTTTTTATTTGTTTCTTCCTGGAAAAGTCATAGATCTAAAAAGTTCTAAGTAATGGTGTAAGGAATATTTGTACAAAATTCCAAAATATTGTACTTTAGAGCTTTGTGGGTTTTCCTGTGGTCAAAACTGGAATCAACTGATTGACTAAACAAAAAGGACAAATTCTAACTGCTGTCAACTAGATAGTGGACAGCTTTTTGTTTGGGCTTGGAATACTGGTGGACCCTGCTACTGTTCCTGTGATTAGAACTAACTTGCTTGAATCTTAAGTGCAAAATCCGTTGGATATTAAGTGTGGAATTTTTAAAGTGAGATAATTAATTTTTCAAGTAAATACAATTTATTGTAATTTGAAAAGTGTATTATCTTAATTTTAAACTTTATTAAAATGGCCGCCGCACACAGATTTAAGATACCTCCGTTTGATGCACAACATTATGACGAATGGACCGGAAGGATGAAAGTCTACCTTGAATCAATAAACAAGGTATACTTGAGAATATTGGAGAACGGTCCATACATACCCATGAAAATTGAGCCAGAGCGAATGGAAGGAGGGATACTAATACCATCCCGGTCTGTTCCTAAAGAGGAAATGGAGTTTTCAGACGCAGATAAAGAATTGGTCGGTATGGATGCGTCGTTACGCAACGTCATAATTGAATCCCTAAACTCAGAGTACTATGTTCAGATAAAGGGATTAAAAACAGCTAAAGCCATGTGGGATAAACTGGCTGTGGTGATGGAGGGGACCGAGGAAGTTAGAGATAATCACAAACGCATTCTGATATCTGAATATGAATCGTTCAGATGCGAACGAGGAGAAAGCGTAGCGGATGTTTACAAACGTTACAGTAAATTGCTTATCGAGCTGAGTATAAGAGATAAAGTCTATCCACTAGCAGATTCAAATATCAAGTTTCTCTTGAATTTGCCTAAACATCTGGAACACAGGATCACTGCCATTCGAGAGTCAAGAGACTTGAAAAATACTTCTCTCGAAAAGCTGTATGGTGTTTTGAAGACCTACGAGCTGGAGCAGGAACAAAATGACAGAAGAAGATCCTACAATAGTGGAGAACACAAAGCGGTATGTGAGTCTGGACTTGTAGCTGAAGAGTCTGCTGTAAAGGCACTTGCAGATGTCTCATTGAAAACTGCTAATCCTGAAAGGGTGGTATTAGACATTGAAGATCCATCCGAAGAAAGTGAGGATGAATACTATACCCTTGAAGAGCTGGACAAATTAGAAGACAAGTCATATGCTTGTATTGCTCGAGAATTTGCTCATATCAGCTTCAGGAAGCAAAGAAGAGGTAAAGGACGATTTGGTAGTTCTTTCAGCCGAAGAGGCAGCAGTAGTAGCAGAGGCAGTAGTGTAAGTGGTCGGGGAAGTTACAGCGGTCGAAGTAGCACATCTGGTAGTGGCTACAGACCTAACCTGGTAGACAAGAACAAGTTCAGATGCTACAACTGCAATGAATTGGGGCACTTTGCAACAGAGTGCAAGAAGCCCAAGTACGTTCATCCCAAGGAATCCTATGCTGATCTGAAAAAGAAATATGATGCCTTGGTTAGCAAGCAACAGAAGGGAAGCCGGGCTTATGTTGTGATTGAAGGGAAGGGTTGGGACGAGTCTGATGAAGATGAAGATCAGGAGCTATGCAACTTCGCTTTAATGGCAAAATCTTCAGAACAATCAGAGGTACCAATTCTAACCGTAAATGAAATTTCTATTCCTGAGTATCAAAATGAATTAGCTGCCATGACTAAAGACATGTACAATCTCCAACTAAATCTAATTGCTGTTAATGAGGAAAATGCTAAACTCTCCCTTAAGAATAGACTTCTCGAGGCCAGGGTAGAGGAATTAGAATCAGGAGAAAGTAAAGAAAGGCAGTTAATGAATCAGGTAGACGTTTTAGAACACAAGCTTAAGATTAGGGAAGACCTTAACGAAGAACTTAAAAATGAATTAGCTGAGCTTAAAATAACATGTCAATCTTTTAAAGAAGCCGCTAATAAAGTTTTCGTAGAAAGGGACATGTACATGAAACTGGCAGGCAAGAGTAAAAATGAAAAAGTAAACATAGGACTTGACTACACACAGAAAAAGAAAAATAGGGCTGCTGAGTTGTTAGAGCCAGTGTTAGTCAAAGAAAATGTGCCTGAGGTTTTAGTGGATGTTAGAAAACCTATCTTTAAGCAGTTTGAGCCCAGGACCATAGATCCTGTTGCTACTAAAATTGAACAAGAGATTAAAATTGAAAGAGATTCAGAAGAAAAAGTAGTAGAACCTACAACTTCTAAGAGAGCGAGTAAGATTGCTTATGCTAAGAGAGGTGTAGGAACCAAGGAGGCTAAGACGATGTCATAAAAACAATGGGTAGCAGGGTCAGACCAAATGAAAACACCTGTAGAGGTAGTTAAAACTGAACCTGTATCTGTACCTACATCTACACGAGCTAGGAAGGCATGCTATATTTGCAATCAAACTGATCATTTGTCTTACTATTGCCCGTTCTATGTAGAGGAAGAAAAATCTGTTGGCTGTAATACCATGCCTGCAACTACTGCTTTGCCTAACATGTATGCAAATCATGCTAAATGCAATAATCCTAATTGTATGCCATGTGCTGTAAACATCATGCATGCTTATTTTAATTTAATGAATACTGCTAGTGCATCTGTTGAACATTCATCTAGTAGTAGTAAGAAAAAGCATGCGGGGTCAAAGACTAGGACTTCAAGTCCTCCTAAAGTTAGGAGTGACCAGTCTACTCCCAAACCTGACAAACCAGTCAAGGTTGACAAGGGAAAAGACAAAGTCAAGATGAATGCCCCTGATGGGAACAAGGCAAAGCCTTCTGTATCTGAAAAGAAAAAGGAAATTATTGATGCCGGGCCCAAACATCATTGGGTTCCGAAGAACACCTAACCTTTCTGGATTTGCAGGGCAGTGAATAGGAAAAGAGTAAAGTCATATGGGTGCTGGACAGTGGAGCATCGAGGCATATGACCGGCAATAAGTCCCTGCTAACAGATTTGGTGTTGAGAGCCGGCTCCGTGGTTACTTTTGGAGATAACAGCAAAGGTTACACTCGGGGATATGGCAAGATTGTTTGTGGAAATGTTATCATTGAGGACGTATCTTTTGTGGAAGGATTGCGACATAATCTCCTTAGCGTTAGTCAGTTCACCGACAAGGGTTTTGACGTCAACTTTGGGAAGCATGTATGTTCGATTCGAAGCAAAAAGGACGGAAGCCTTGCTCTCAAAGGAGTAAGGAAGTCAAATTTGTTCATAGCTGACATGAATTCTGCTGATCAGTTTGAAGTCACGTGTTTCTACAGCAAGGCTTCTGCTGATGAAAGTTGGTTGTGGCATAAAAGATTATCTCACCTGAACTTTAAAGCAATGAATAATCTCGTAAGGAGAGAATTGGTGAGAGGGCCGCCGCAGATGGAGTTCACACCAGATGGACTCTGCGAAGCATGTGAGATGGGAAAATCAAAAAGAGCCTCGCATAAGGATAAACAAGTGAATAGCATTACCGAGCCCCTACAACTTCTTCACATGGATTTGTTTGGACCTGTTAATGTTATGTCAATGTCAAGGAAAAGATATGCGCTGGTAATTGTCGATGACTTTTCCAAATACACATGGGTGAAGTTTGTGACATCGAAAGATGAAGTGCCACATGAGATCATTAGACATGTACTGGTAATTGAAAACGTAGCAAGTCTGACTGTGAAGACTATCCGATCTGACAACGGGACAGAATTCAAGAACTCAGTGTTAATGGATTTCTGCATATCTAAAGGGATCAGACGATAGTATTCAGCACCGAGAACACCGCAGCAGAATGGGGTGGTAGAAAGGAAGAACAGGACACTGGTTGAAGCAGCTAGGACAATGCTGTATGAGTCAAAACTTTCTTTATATTTTTGGGCTGAAGCAGTTAGCACGGCGTGTTATACACAGAACAGAACCCTGATTATAAAGGACCATAATGAGACGCCGTATTATCTGATGAATAAAAGAAAACCTTCTATCAACTACTTCCACGTGTTTGGTGCAAAATGCTTTGTGTTAAGAGACAATGCACAACTTGGAAAGTTTGATGCCAAAGCAGATGAAGGGGTTTTCATTGGATATTCCCTTGAAGCAGTAGCAGCGTACAGGGTGTTTGTGCTTAATGATCGCAAGGTGGTTGAAAGCCTTAATGTCACATTCGACGACTCAAAGCTCCCTTCTATACAAAAAGAAGACAGTGAGCCCACTTCCCTAAGATTTGAAAATATGGATATTGATGGAGTGGATACAGTTCCTGAGTCTGTAGTGCAGGGTAGTGATCCAATGATAAATAATGTAATTAATCAAGAGTCTAGTGTTTCGCAAATTCAAAACACTAGGGCTGAGGGATCACCTTCCGTCAGACCTGGTACTAACTCAGGGGGAGTCAGTATGCACTCAGGGGGAGCAGCTCACTCAGGGGGAGCCAGTACTAGCTCAAGGGAAGCTAGTGAAAGTGCTTCTAGACTAAGTCATCTTCACTTACAAGATCAAGCTGAATCATCAAGAACATTTGCTAAGGATCGCACTTGGAACAAGGACCATCCGTTCGAGCTAATTATTGGTGATCCAGAAGCCGGAGTGACTACTAGAGGAAAAGCTAGAGCTGAAATTGCCACTGAGAATGAATGTCTATACTCAGTGTTCCTTTCCCAGATGGAACCTAAAGTGGTGGAAGAAGCTATAGATGACGCTGATTGGGTGATTGCTATGCAAGAGGAACTCAATCAGTTTGAAAGGCAGAAGGTGTGGAAGCTGGTACCCAGACCAAAGAATAGATCTGTTGTTGGGACAAAATGGGTATTCAGAAACAAGCTGGATGAAGACGGACTTGTAACACGAAATAAAGCTCGTCTGGTTGCTAAGGGTTATACTCAAAGAGAAGGAATTGATTATGATGAAACCTATGCACCAGTGGCAAGGCTAGAGGCAGTAAGGATGTTCTTGGCATTCGCAGCACATCATGGTTTTAAAGTCTATCAAATGGATGTCAAGAGTGCATTCTTAAACGGTGAACTGGATGAAGAGGTGTATGTCGAGCAACCTCCTGGGTTTATCGACATCAAATATTGTGATTATGTTTATCGACTCTTCAAATCAGTATATGGCCTTAAGCAGTCTCCGCGGAAGTGGTATGAAACTCTGTCAGACTTCTTACTAGAAAGTGGTTTCACAAGAGGAGTAATCGACAAGACGCTTTTCTACAAGAAATGCAAAGATGATCTAATAATGGTACAAGTATATGTGGATGACATTATCTTTGGGCCTGCAAATGAGAAGCTGTGTGCTAAATTCGCAAAGTTAATGCAATCAAGGTATGAGATGAGCATGATGGGAGAGCTGACGTTCTTTCTCGGTATTCAAGTTAGTCAGAAGAAGGACGGGATATTTATCTGCCAGACCAAGTACATTCATGATCTATTAAAGAAGTATGGTCTCGAAGATGTATCACAAGCTAAGACTCCTATGGCAACAGCCACGAAGCTTGACGAGGATAAAGCGGGAAAACCTGTAGACATCTCAAGCTATCGAGGTATGATCGGCTCTCTTTTGTATTTAACTTCTAGCAGACCTGATATTATGTTCTCTACATGCTTATGTGCAAGGTTCCAAGCGGATCCTAGAGAGTCACATCTCATAGTCGTAAAGCGTATTTTTAGGTATCTCAAGGGAACATCAAATCTAGGGATTTGGTACCCAAGAGATACAGGGTTTAATCTTGTTGGCTATTCGGATTCAGATTACGCAGGTTGTAGAATAGATAGGAAGAGCACTTCAGGAAGCTGTCAGTTTCTTGGAAGAAGGTTGGTGTCTTGGCAAAGCAAGAAACAACACACAGTATCTACCTCGACAGCTGAAGCAGAATATATTGCTGCTGGAAGCTGTGTGGCCCAGATACTGTGGATGAAGAACCAACTCAAGGACTACGGTGTGGAAGTATCTAAGATTCCTATCATGTGTGATAACACAAGTGCTATTGCAATGACCAACAATCCTGTGGATCACTCCAG
The DNA here is from genome assembly GCA_028671895.1 of Oenanthe sinensis. Lineage (NCBI taxonomy): Eukaryota > Viridiplantae > Streptophyta > Magnoliopsida > Apiales > Apiaceae > Oenanthe > Oenanthe sinensis. Next base: position 24,708,074 of record CM053799.1, on the reverse strand, counting down.
GACCAAGCACATTGACATCAAGTATCATTTTATTAGAGAGCATGTAGAAAATGGAACTGTAGAGTTGCATTTTGTGTCTACTGAACGTCAAATAGCAGATATATTCACTAAACCTCTAGACGAATCAACATTTTCTAGATTGGTTGGTGAATTGGGGATGCTTAACACCTGTTAGTTTTGCTACCTATCTGTTATAATTCAGTTTGTGTACATATTATTGTTGTTCATGAATATTCATAATTAATAATGTGTACTTAACTTCATAAATGTATGTATTGCATCTCATAAAGGGAAGTTAGAAAGTTTCATGAAATTAATCTTGTACTGATCTGTGTATCTAAATGATTAATGTCTAATAATGTGATAGGATTTAATGCTAGACTTAATTTTGTAATGCATGATTTATTTGCTAAATTCCCTGTCGTTTCAAAATTGTAAGTTTCTAAAATGGTGTGAAAATTTGTGGTGAAATCTTGTGAATTTTACATATAAATGTTTAATTCACATAATTTCATTAAAATTTTCTAAGGCAAATCTCGATCTGGTTCTGGATCGAGATCGAGAACGACTTGTGAAAATTGCTTAAAAACTATCAAGGTACATCCCGATCTATCCACATCGAGATCGACATCGAGATCAACATCGAGATCGACATCGAGATGTAGATCGAGATGCGGATCGAGATCGACATCGAGATGTAGATCGAGATGCGGATCGAGATCGACATCGAGATGTAGATCGAGATGCGGATCGAGATCGACATCTAGATGAGGATCGAGATGCGGATCTCGAGATCGAGATGTGACTTGTCCTTTCAGTTTTTTTTTGGCGTGCAAGTATATATTATAGCATTAAAAAGGCTGGTCATTATTTACATTAACTTTCTTTCTCTCTTTCAAAAGCTTAAGCTCTTCATATACACACGCGTATACATACATTACCATAATTCTTTTCCCTGCCATTACATCAAGTTTTCTTGTGATTTTCTTAAACAAAAATCACTAACTGTTACTTGAAAGCATCAATAACTAAAACGAAACTCTGCTAAAATTTTGTTTAAAACTGTTGAACTTCTTACGTTGTTTTTAACGTCATTAATGTTCTTGCAAATAGTTCTTTAGTTTTCTTTTCATTCGAGTGAGTTTGTTTTTTTGTTTCGTGCTTTCTTATTCTTAAGTTTATTTGTGTTCTTGAGCGAAATAGTTGTGAGTACTACTGTTTAATCCTTAAAGTGCAACTTTACCTCCGTGTTTGTGATTTTCCGGAAAAATAATTTATTTTGTAACGGCTGTTCACTTTAATTTTCGAAAACTCAACCGTCAATCTTTAGTGGGGAGTTAAGTGGTCATTAGTGGGGAAGTTAATTTGTTTTAATTTGTGTCACTAATTACGTGGGGTAATTAGTGGGGTTCGTGTACGTTTTTTTTGTTTAAATTTAGAACTTGTTCTCTACAATTTCCATTGCCAAACCATTTCAGAACATTTCTTTTCTCAACCACAAATTTAAAATGGCAAACCCAAATTTCACAATTCCCAAGACCAACTTTGTTAATCTCTCTGCTGATCGAGCAACTGGTAGATTTATTCACTACCAGTTCTGGATTGAATCCCTCAACAACACATCAATCATAAGTCATGCTTTAACCGCCTCTCCCATCCTGAATGTCGAAGCCCTTCAAGCTGCTTACTCAACATTAGAGATTCAGGGTGGTAAAGCAAATCCAACAGGCCTATCCTTTACTATTGGTGGTACCAAATATGAAGTCAGTCTGCAGAAGTTCAATGAGATTCTTGGGCTTCCTACAGAAGATTATGCTCCGGAACCCACTATGGAGGATATGTTGCAATTATTCACGGAGATAGGTTGTCGCCCTCCGATGGGTCCTATCAAGGTAACAAAAGTTAACACCGGTATGCTACCAGCTGAGTGGGATTATGTAGTTCAGACCATTCAGCGCTGCATGTTCCCAAAGGACAAAGACTACAGGCCAATGAACAACAGCTGCCGGGTAATACTATATGGAGTGGCAAATAACAGGAGAGTGAATGTGGGCAAACATCTGTTGGTTCAGTTGCTTGAGAGGTGGGCATTGGAGAAGAATGCATCTAGGAATCCGGAAGATGGTCCAGTCAAATGCTGGATGCCAAGATTTCTTCAGATGGTTCTGGATGACGTCCTTTCAGAGGAACACAGAAGAGTATTTCAAGGCTCTGAAAGGATGACATGTTTTGATATGACTCTAAAGAGTATCTCCACCATGGAAACCCAACAAAAGTCCAAACTTTTTGAGTTGCGCCTGACTCCGTACTTCCAGGATCTGCAAGATGAGTATGCTAGGAGGCATGCTTCTCAGTTTACTGCAGTAGAAGCTGAGAGTAGCGGTAACGAAGCTGAAGGTGGAGATCAAGTGCCTAGAAATTTGGAAGAAGCAGGTATGGATGTTGACATGGCCGAGGCAAATGTTGCAGAAGCTGGAGCTGACAAGGAGGACGATCTTCTAAGTCAGGTACCTATTCTTGCTGATCTTGATCAATCATCAATTCAACCTGTTTTCTACAGCCGTGGGCCTGAAAACCCCCAGGCTCTATCCCAGGCTGCAAGCCCTTCTGTTCATAAACGTTCAGCCAACCCTAAAACTGGTGATAAAAGGAAGGCAAGCTTATCTGAGTCGAGTGGTTCGAGTGAAGGGAGTGTAGGAGTTGAGAGAATAGTCACTTCAGCAGCTCTGCCACCTCCAAAGAAGCAAAAGGTGGATTCAAACCTAGTGGCAACTGCACAACCTATTAAGGCTAGTTCACCTCTCACAGCCACCACACCTCACGCTGGTGGCTCTCCTCTTCAAAACATTCCAACACATTCGCACTCGCCTAGGCTTATTGGTGAGAGTCAAGGAGGGGGTCCAGCTCAACAGCCAATAGGAGCTGGCCCTACCTCCCCTGAGTTGTCCGCTCAGGGCTCTTTGAGCAATTTCTCGGAAGGGGAATGGCAAACTGAGACTAGCACTTCTGATGCTAGGATCTCAGGAAGTTTTAATGCGGAAGAGTCTGTCGAATCCAGTACGGATGACGCTTCCTCATCTAAATCAGAAAACAAGTTGCTCACAGAGCAACGACATCTGGTGACTGGTGGGTCTACGCCTCCAGAACAGCCCAGCGAACCAGAAAAGGTTCTAAGTGAACAAGGGGATGACATGGTCATAACGCCATCTCCTGTCGTAGACACAGCGCTTAAAGGCTCAGTCTCACTGACCGATATCGCCGACCAACTCACCGCTAGTCCCCAGCGATTAGTGGATGAGGCTCTAGTACTGTTAGGCTCTAAACACGAGGGAGAGACAGGGAGAGTCGATCCCTTCTTTTTAGGGATCTTGAGTGAAACAGAACCCGGCGAGAGTAAACAGTTTAACCCAAGCCAAACACCGTCCCCCAAATTGCAGGATCTAGTGAAGAAAGTGGAGGCTTTGGAGGCTGGAGTTGCTGGTGTTACTGCTGCTGTCTCTTCTCACTCTGGAAGATTGGAGGTCGGAGCTCAGTTCATGGAGAACCTAATTGCCGTCCAAAATCAGATGATTGACAAGATAAACAATCTTGGATTGGCACAGGTGGAAGTTGGGAGGTCAGTAGATGATGTCACTCATGGCATGTCTCAGGTCTGGATGAAGTTGAATGAACTACTTGATGCTGTCTTTGGTCGTAACAGGGCTGGACCTGGTCCTTCAACCGGTGGTGGTGATGACGATAATAATGATGATGATGCTTCTGATGAGGATAACACACCTAAGGGGGAAAAGGAGGATCAGGGTCTGAAAAAGCTGACTAGTAAGGGTCCGGTGATCGAGTCCTCAAACAAATCTGGTGAAAAGGTGGAGGAGGCTCAACCGGCTCCTAAGGACAAAGGCAAGCAGAAGATGGTAGTTGAAGAAGAAGCTGAGAAAGAAACACCTCTTGTCGATGCATTTATGGGAGACTTTATTGAAGATTCTGATGATGACGAGATGGATGTAGAAGCCTTAGTGGCAAGGAGGTCGAGACTCGAGCAACGGGCAAAAGAGTGGGAACAAGAAAGAGGTCTAAATCCTGGCGGATCCGGCGCAGGAGTTGCAGGTGATGCAGGAGACCACTCGGTTGCTGACGAGCATGTGCCAGAAGAAGAAGTTGATGAAGCGGAGATGCAAGGAGAGATTTTCAGGGAAGCCAGAGAAAGAGTAAATGAAGAAGTGCTACAAGGGATAGTTGAAAAAGAACTAATGGCAAAGGAGAAGAGAGCAGCTCAGAAAACTCAGCATGAGTTTGAAATGAAAAAGATCAAAGATCCTAAGGTCCAGGCTGACATCAGGAGGGAATGTCCCGAGTGGGACAAGGCTAGAGAAGCCTTAGCTGGACCAAGAGCCTATGCTCATGACTCAGAAAGATTGAGCTTTCTTCTTCATAAGCTAGAAAATCTAAACCCTGGGCTGCTGAATTATCTAAATTATATAAGACAGGGATGCACCTCCGTACAAGTCATATTCAAGGAGAAGGCATGGAATCTGATGATCACTTGGACACCCATAACAAAAATTGGGCCGTGTATGGTCGATGAAGCTTTCTTCCATGAAAGGGGTGCAAGTGAACTGGTAGAATTCGCTCACAAGGTAGACACCTCTGTCATGACTGGAGTGCTGTTTAAGGAGAAATTGTTGAAGATGGCTGAAGACAGAGGGGTTGACATTATTCTAAATCCCTACAAGATCAGATATGTCCATGACAAGGTCTTGAGGATCGTAAATCTGCATGACTCAAAACTAACTCCGAGCGGAAATGTGCTGAAGGCAGTTGCAAAGCTAGTCCTCTCTAAGGGTTTTCTAACAAAGGAAAAGAAGCTGGTGGCTAAGGACTTGGAGAAGCTGATAAGAAGGCAAGACGCTAGATACAAGTTTCCTGAAGCTACACTACCAATGGTTAAGAACGAACCTGAAGACTATGCATTCGAGCAGCAAGACGAGGCAATAAGAGAGCATGTGCAAAGATACGGAGATCCAAGAATAGACATTCCAGAAGAAGGGGAAATAAGGGGGGAAGCTAGTGCAGTGGTTAGTGCAAATGTCAAGTTTGTCAAGAGCAAAGCTGAGAATGAGAATGATCTGCTGATCTATACAGACAAGCATCAGGTGGAAACCATCATTGAAATCAAGTATGACATCTTTGCAGAACACAGTCATGAAACACTGTGTATTATAAGGGAATTGATTGATGAGATGGATGATGTTGACGAGTTTGATCAGGATTATCTAAGGGTCACGATTGATAACTTCTGTAAGAGAAGACAACAGCTTGATATTCAGAGGCTACAGCAATGCACCACCGCTATTGTCATTGGATACCCTAAGCAGCTGGTTATAAGGAAGAAAGGGGAAAAGGGGTATCCTGACAAAGTCACGAAGCTGAGGTTTAAAGACATTCCCACGAAGCTTACCACTCGCAGCATGGTTGAAAGGTGGTTGAGGTTGTTTCGAAATTACAAGATCAGAAATCATGTGGAAGCAGAAGGACTTAACTTCTCAAGAAAAGAATGGATGAAGTCTACAACCCTGAGTTCATGAAGAAAGAAAAAGCAGCCAAGAAGAAAGCTCGTGAGGAAGAGGAGCGCAAGAAATAAAAGTTTTAATGTATTATGCTTGTAATGTTTCTTTGCGTTGTAATTTGTTTTCTTGTTTTCCTGCATTGTAAAAATATATTATCTGTTTTCTTGTGTAGTGTAAGGTAGAAGTTAGTTAGCTAAGTGTCTTGAAACTGGTTTATATTAGGCGTCAATTATTTCGCGAAGTTCGGCGGTGGTAATACTGCTAAAAGGACTTCAGAAGGATAATTGAAAATTGAGTGGACTGTGCTCTTAAAGTACTTAGAGAAAATCTCTAGAAGAGCATGAAGCCATTTGATCGAGCCAACAGGTGTCCAATTTTGGCACTTGAAGTATCAGTAATAGACATGAAGTTAATTAATCAAGCCAAGCATTATGTAAGTTGACATGATCTTTTATGAATGTTATTTTATCTTTTTCAGTCCCTGTTTAGTTGAGTTATCCTCATTGTGAATTTGGTTGTCATTGTTAGACAATCAAATAGGGGAAGATTGAAAGGCATAGGTGTACTAACTTGTAACACTTAATTACTATGTAACTCAACTAGAGAAAAGATAAAACAACAGCAAAACAAGAGAAACAGAAGAAGCACATGGAATCAATCAACTGAAGAAATGGTAATGATACTTGGTAACTACAAGTAACTAATTTGGTTAATCAAGGATGCATAAGTGAGAAGAAGTTCAATCTCAGTATTGCTCATGCCCTAACTTATCTAATGGAGAATCAAATTAATGTCAAAGAAGTATCAAGAAGACCAAAGTGATTTCATGTAATGTATATCAACATCTGGATAATGTAAAGGTTAATCAACAAATGAGAACTGACATTCAGAAGCAAGAACCCCTACAAGACTAGTCACTTATGAACCAGACCATTGCATCAAGTGTCAGGACATTGGAGGCAAGTTCATGTCAGTAATAGAAGATCTCATTTGAATTGAGTGAGGAAAAGAAATTGAAGAAGCTAGGGAAACTTGCTCATAAAGGTTAATCCTCAATTAGTCACTAAAGAAGGTCAACATTGGATGAGTGCATATTTGCTAAGGCAAATGTCGATCCGCAGCAGATCGAGATGCGGGTCGAGATTTATAATTGAAGTAAAACATTGCAAAGGCAAATCTCAATCCACGGTAGATCGAGATCGAGATTCTCCCAGATCGAGATCGAGATTCTCCCAAATCGAGATCGAGATTCTCCCAGATCGAGATCGAGATCGAGATTTTCACAGATCGAGATCGAGATGGGTCCAGATCGAGATCGAGATTCTCCCAGATCGAGATCGAGATTTTCACAGATCGAGATCGAGATGGGTCCAGGCGAAGATCGAGATGCGGGTAGATATGTAGCATTTAATGTTCAAGGGACAAGTGGCTTATTGTGAACGGTTGATCTAGAGTGGTTGAGAAAGTGCTTTTTGTTGAAGAGTCCTGATTGGGCCACGTACACAAAAAGGACAAGATCAAGACTACACGACATTATAAAAGCAGCACTTTGTTTTATTAGAAGAGAGACTTTTATCTCTGTATTTTTCAACGATATATTAAAAAGAGAGAGCATTTACTGTAAAACAAAAGTGAGAGAGAGGATCAGTTGAATCTAGCTTTAATTGCTGTATTTATTGTTCAACTGATCATGATGCCTTTATGAATGTTGTAGCAAATCCTTCAATGAATATAAAGATATATTCTTGAAATTCTGTGTCATCATTTATTACCTGCATATTTATACATTCTCTCATTATTCTAAAAAGTTGTATTCACCCCCCTTCTACAACACTTTGGACCTAACATTAATGGAGGTCCAAAGCTTGTTTAATCATCACGTATCCCGCTCTCGCGATCTACGCTCTGCGGTATCCACACGAACACTTTTCATGAAGGATTGATGTGTACTAGCACCCGAAAACTGCTACTCTCTCTCTCTATCTTCCTTTTTTCTCAAAACAGTTAGGGTTTTAGTAAAAATATGTCTCTTTTATTAAATTAGCCCATAAAGAGATTATATAGATAGAGGAATAAGTTTTCTAATTATAATCCAATTATAATTAATACTAATCCAAAATTCTAAATTATTTAATTAAATCTCACTTAATTAATTAATTATTAATTTTGGAATTATTTTAAATAATTCATTTATTCTATTTATATAGTTAATTAAGTCATACTTAATTAATATCATAAATAAAATAAATTACTTATTTAATTAAAATCAATGATTTGATTAAGCCTTTCGTGAATAATGTTCCATTTAATATAATCCCTTTAACTTTATATTATAGATCAAACTCGAGACATGTATCGTGTCATCCTCTTCAACGTTTAATCCGGGTTTCCTTGATCAATGAGTAGACTATTAAACAAATCAACATTTGAGTACGACCATGCATTTTATAGTCTCACTCAATCAAGAGGCCAATAATATCACTCCTAAATAGGAAGGTTAAATCGTTTATCTATCATTCATATTTCTCATACGATTCATAGTATACCCAATGTCCACTTTTATCATCACCCGGTTAAAGGTAACTTTTAGTGTAATCAAAGTATATTAATTCTCGTATAGAAATATAATGATTTCAAGTTAGAGGATCATTACATCATTATCACATTGAGAATTTCTTATGACACTTATTCACATGTAGAATCTCACGGCGGGTCATTCCAGTGCCATTCATTAAGACATGCACTTATGTTCTTGACTTTGGTATCACCATACATATGACCAGTGAGATGTGGTCATCTATCAACAAACATACTAGTCTTATTGCATTATTATATAGGGAATTTTAGGAATAAGATACTATTCATATAATCTCATTTTTAAGTCACATACTTAAAGATATATGATACGTATCAAAATTCCAAGGACATTTATTATGCTTTCAATTTATTACGCAGTAAATAAAACATTATAAACAAATAATAATCAATAAAACATAATCATTAATAATAAAATATTTTCCTTAAAATATAAAAGCAATTGTCTCTAGGCACAATTACTAACAGTTTTGACACCATCATTTGTATCTCTAATAATCAATTCAAAGGGATGGCTTTTTGTCCATATCCTTTGAAATGGTAAATTTATCCTTGAAGATGATGCTTCATGATTATTGGAATTGTTATAATCATTGTAATGTGATTGATCATTAGAGAACCCTCCCCCTGATATGGACACTCTTCTTGAAGACTGTTGTGTAGAGTTGTTATCCATCGAATGATTATCAATTGATGTATTATCAGTCGATTGATGATTGCCAACTGATAAGTTATCTGTTGATGTTTTGACATCAATTGATAGGGAGATTCTAGGTTCTTGATTTCTTAAAATTTCCACATCATCATCACTATCTTCACTATTTCTTATAGATTCATTTTTAAAATGCAATAGGTCATGAAATCCTTCATCAAACAACCCTTGAATCTTTTTGTCATCAAAGACTACATGCATAGATTCCATAACAATGTGTAATCTAAGATTGTAGACTCTGTAAGCTTTGGTTGTTATTCCATATCCAACAAATATAACTTCATCAATCTTGGCTTCAAACTTTCCTAGATTTTCACCTTGATTCCTCAGTACAAAGCATTTACAGCCAAAGACATGAAGAAAATTAAATGTTGGCTTCTTGTCTTTCTTCGTCAATTGATATGGAGTTTTGCCTTGAAGTTGATTGACCATGGATATATTTTTAATATAGGAAGTAGTATTATTTGCTTCTACCCAGAAATATGTAGAAAGTTTTGCTTCTTTTAACATAGTTCTAGCAGCTTCCATCAAGGTCCTATTTATCCTTTCAACTACTCCATTTTGCTGTGGAGTCCTTGGTGTAGAGAAATGATTAGTGATACTTTTTTCTTCACAGAATTCTTTCATTGCTGCATTCTTGAATTCAGTACCATTATCACTTCTAATTTTGTTTACCTTCCATTTAGTGTCATAGTCAACATTCTTCACATGATTGATAATGAATTTGCTTGCCTCATCCTTAGAGTGTAACAAATATACCCATGTAAATCTTGTGAAGTCATCCACAATGACTAAGGCATATTTCTTTTTGGCAATAGACATGATGTTGACTGGACCAAATAAGTCCATGTGCAATAATTCTAAAGGCTTGTCAATTGATGGTTCAGACTTTGACTTGAATGATGCTTTTCTTTGTTTTTCCTTTTGACAAGCATCACACAGTCCATCCTTGGTGAATTCCATCTGTGGAATGCCTCTAACCAGATTATTTCTAACCAATTGATTCATGGCTTTGAAATTCAAATGGGCTAGCTTCTTGTGCGAAATCCAGCTTTCATCTGTATTGGCTTTGCTAAGTAGGCATATCATTGAGTTTTCCTTGACAGAGTTAAAATCAGCCACATAGACATTTCTTTTTCTTTCGCTAGTTAAGAGAATTTCACCAGATTCTTTGTTGACTATGATGCATGATCTAGTTGAAAACCATACACTATTTCCATTATCACACAGTTGACTAATACTGAGCAAATTGCGCTTCAATCCATCAACCAATGCTACAGGTTCAATGATAATATTTTCTTTTGTAATTGAGCCATATCCCAGAGTAAAACATTTGCTATTATCTCTAAAAGTAACTCCTGGGTCAGCTTTTTCCACAAACTTTATGAGCAGGGACAAATCTTCAGTCATTTGCCTAAAACATCAACTAACTAGATACTAGAGATTTCTCTTCCTGTTTCTCTACACACATTTAAAAAAATGAAATTGCTTTTGGTACCCAAGTTGCCTTGGGTCCTCTTTTATTAGTTGCAGCCTGAGCCTTGGTTGCAAACTTTGGATCATTTTGTTTTGGTGGGTTTAAATCCACTTTAACTTTTGGAGTTAGCTTTTGGGGCTTAGATACCTTGGAACTCATGGCAGAATTTCCATGTATTTCATTATCTAAATTTGGCATGTTCCATGGCATTCTAGGCATGTTCATATTTGCATATGCAAAGTAAGGATTATACATGTATGAAACTTGTGCATAAGGCATATGGACATTTGGTGTAACTAAATTAAAAGACATGGCATTCATGAGCATAGGATTGGTAAGCATGGCATTTGCAGACATGGCATATGCATTTAAATCATTTAAAGATATAGAGTTCTTTTCTTTCTTGCATTACATAGACAAATGATTTACACTACCACACTTAGTACACACCTTTCTAGGTCCATACATATCAGGAGTATAATTATTGTGCTTGTTTATGCGTACTTTACTATTCCTATTCTTTTTCTTTTTCTCGGACTTAGGTTGGATAACTTCCACATGTGCTATCTCTTCTAATTTTGCTTTCAATTGTTTCTTGGATAAGCTACCTATGTTGATCTTCTCAATCTTAGCCTCAACTTGATTTTTAGTTTCCTTCACAAACTAGATAGGAGTGCTAAATTTGTTCTTCTTATTAGTCATTGATGATTTACTTGTCGATGGATGCTTATCAATTGATTCAGCATCAATCAATTGATAATCCTTATCAGTTGATGAGGGATTAACAGTCAATTGATCTTTATCCATTGAAGTATCAACCAATGGCTTGCCTATTGATTTAGGAAATTTTCCTAGAGTATCTAAACCATGAACATCAATGATTTGTTTGGCAGTTTTAGCAGACCTATTCCATTTGTTAATGGTTTCAATTTCTTCAGCTAATTGTTCTTTTAAAAATTCTTCTCTTCTCAAACTATTTACTAGTTCATATCTAGCATCTTTAATTTCCTGCTTGAATCTATCTAAACAAACAAGTTTATTTTCAAGAAAAGCATTCCTCTCAGCTAAGGCATCAATGGTGTTCTTTAATTTGAGGTTTTCTTTGTTTAGAGATTTTAGAGTGACGTGAAAATTATACAATTCATTAGACATTTCATTAATAATACTATTGCATTCATCAGTTGTAAGCTTAGAAAATTTAGTATCTAGTACCTGATTTGATGATGAACTAACTTTTGCATCTTCATGGTTGGCCATTAGAGCTACATTGATGAACTCTTCAGAATCACTGTCCTTAGCAGCCCAGTCCTTCTCCTCAGTAACAAAAGCCTTTTCTTTCTGTTTCAAAAGGTCAAAGTATTTCTTTTTGTAATCAATACCCTCATATGACTTTGCCTTTTCATGTTTTGGCTTTCTGCACTCATTTGAGAAATGACCAACCAATCCACAGTTAAAGCATTTGAATTTAGATCTATCAACCAAATTTTTGTTTTGATTGTTACTTCTAAACCGGGATCCAAGCCTTTGAGCATTTAGATTCCTCTTGAATTTAAGCTTTCAAAAACTTCCTTGACAGAAATGCAAGGTGCTCATCAATCTCATCCAAATCATCCAGTGAACATGTTTCAATTTCTTCACACTTTCTCTTTCCTTTTCTTTTGAATGATTTTTCAATAGCATCACCAACCACCATGACAGAATCTTCTACACAACCACTTTCCTTCTTCTCTTCATTTCCCTTGACCATCAAATCCATAATTTTCTCCTTTCTTTGATTCTTCTCAATCTCCTAATCTTGTTGGATTACCAACTCATATGTCTTGAGAATACCATAAAGTTTCTCAAGAGTATAATCCTTGAAGTCTTGAGATTGTCTAATGGAAACAGCCATTAGTTTCCATTCCTTTGGAAGAGATCTAAGAAATTTCATATTTGTATCCTTAGTTGCATAAACCCTACCATATAGCTTCAATCCATTCAGCAACTTCTGAAATCTGCTATAGGTGTCATTGATAGATTCTCCACTCTTGAAATGAAATGATTCATATTTTTGAATCAAGAGTTGCATTTTGTTTTTCCTTACTTGTTCAGTTCCTTCACATAGAGTTTGAAGAGTATCTCATACTTCCTTTGATGAAGTGCAGTTTATCACATTGTCAAACATATCTTTATCTAGGCCATTAAACAGAATGTTCATGGTCTTTTTGTCTTTAAGTACTTCTTTTTCATCTTCTTCTGTGAACTCATTTATGAGTTTTTGAACATGTTTGTCAATTGTAGGAGTTCCATCAGGTTTTACACCTATGACTAGCTTCATGGGAATATGAGAACCTTTCTATATGCAGTGAACATAGGAAGGGTCAAGAAAGAGTAGATGCAGATGCATTTTCACTTTCCATGCAAAATATTCATCTTTTTCTAGCACTTGAATTTTCACACCTGAATCTTTTTAGCCCATATTGACTGTTCTTGATCTTTAAACTTTCAGTATGTTGAAAGTCTTCGCTCTGATACCAATTGTTATTTCCCAGAACTATGCCAATATTTGTAGAAGGGGGGGTTGAATACAAATATTGAAACTTTTTGTTTATTTTAATATTTGTTACTGATGTTTGAGAATTAGAGAGAATATGTTTGAACAGATTAAAAACTGGAAATAAAACTTAACAAAGAGATTTAAAATTAATGATGGATTGGTTTTTCCATCAGTGTATATTTTTGCTCAATGTTCCTAGGTTAAAAAAAACCTAGCTTCGTTGTTACAAAGTTAGAAAATAAACCAACTGTTCTTACAAAGTGCTCTAAGGCTGAACAGTTGATTCAAGAGATAAAATCTAACTTGTACTACTTTTTTCTAACAATGCTATCATATTTGTTTATATAGTACAAGAGTGTTTTTACAATTCATATTTTAGGATTGTTTATATCTACCTTCCTTTTACCATTTTCCTTTTTAGAAAAAGGTTTGAAAGACAGCTACAGATTGAGTCTTCACAATCATCATAGACTGTCTTCCATAGGCGTGCTTTTGTCCTTTGGATCTTCAACAGATAGTCCTTCTGAGTTGTCTCAATCAATTGATAATTTGCTGTTAAGCATATCAATTGATCCTTCCTTTAATCCATCAACTGGTGTGTTAGGTCCAAATGTGTTGTAGAGGGGGGGTGAATACAACTTTTTCAAAGTAATGAGAGAATATACAAATATGCATGTAGTAAATGATGACACAGAATTTCAAGAATATAACTTTATATTCATTGAAGGATTTGCTACAACATTCATAAAAGTATCAGGATCAGTTGAACAATAAATACAACAAATGAAGCTTGATTCAACTGATCCTCTCTCTCACTACTGTTTTACAGTAAATGCTCTCTCTTTAAAAATATCGTTACAATACAGAGATGGACTTAAAGTCTAATTACAAATAAAACAAAGTGCTGCTTTTATAATGTCGTGTAGTCTTGATCTTGTCCTTTTTGTGTACGTGGCCCAATCAGGACTCGTCAACAAAAAGTACTTTCTCAACCACTCTGGATCAACCGTTCACAATAAGCCACTTGTCCCTTGAACATTAAATGCTACATATCGACCCGCATCTCGATCTCGGCCTGGACCCATCTCGATCTCGATCTGTGAAAATCTCGATCTCGATCTTGGTTGACAATCTCGATCTCGATCTGTGAAAATCTCGATCTCGATCTGTGAAAATCTCGATCTCGATCTGTGAAAATCTCGATCTCGATCTATGAGAATCTCGATCTCGATCTCGATCTCGATCTGCCGTGGATAGAGATTTGCCTTGTAATGTTTTACTTCAATTATAAATCTCGACCGGCATCTCGATCTGCTGTGGATCGACATTTGCCTTAGCAAATATGCACTTATCCAATGTTGACTTTCTTTAGTGACTAATTGTGGATTAACCTTTATGAGCAAGTTTCCCTAGCTTCTTCAATATTCTTCAACAAGCTCTTGAACATGGATCTCTACTACTGACATAAACTTGCTATCAATGTCCTGACACTTGATGCAACGGTCTGGTTCATAAGTGACTAGTCTTGATAGGGTTCTTGCTTCTGAATAGATTACCATGTTCAATTGGTAATGTGGCTTCCCAATAAGTGGTTCGAACATTAACTGTCAATAAACAATGTAACTTCACTAGAATCTTTTCTGGTACTTCGACAACGTCTTCATTACTACTACAATCTTGAATACTTCATTCTCTGTTCTTCACTGATTGTCAGTGAGTATAACTTCAAGACTGTAGCTGTCTTCTTTAACCTTTGTCTTTACCATGTCTTCAATTCTTCTAGATTCCTATGCTTCAAACACTGTCTATCTTCAATCAATGCTGTTACACTGAAATCTTTTAGTGGCACTGCTATACTGAATCTTCAACACTTCTGAAACCCTGAAAGTCTTTAAACATTATTCTTCACTGAGGCATGAACATATAAATGAACTTCTTTCAGTGACCTGTAGTAGACTTCAAAACTTCTTCTAATGTCTTGATTCACTGTATTTGCCTTGTCTTCATGTCTTGCTGATTTCTGTGTAATCGTAGTATTATTTACTTGTCCTGTTCTAGTATTGAGTTATCACGATTACTATTTATACAGCTTCGTCATTTCCAACATGGTGTTCTTCTTCGATTGATCTTTATATCCATTGATTGATAAATAATGATTTATCGATTAATAGATGTTATCAATCGATATATCAATCAATGGGTCTTCACATCAGTTGATGGTCTTCAATACTTGGCTTCTTCGATTGATCTCAGTGTATGGAGTTCTTACAGGCTATTGGGGGGTAGGCAAGAAATTCGAGTGGACGCCGAAATGTGAGGAAGTTTTCCAGAAATTGAAGGAACAATTAGGGTCTTCGCCATTACTCGCCAAGCCGATCGAAGGTGACACACTCATTCTGTAACTAGTTGTTTCAGATTATACTATTAGTGTTGTTCTTGTCCGAGATGAAATAGACGTTCAATTCCCCGTCTATTAAGTTAGTAAAAGTTTGTTAAATGTCGAAACTCGATACATGAACATGGAAAAATTGGTTTATGCCCTTATCATCGCATCTAGAAAGTTACGGCCATATTTTCAAGCATATAAGGTAGAGGTCAGAACCTCGTATCCTCTAAGACAAATTCTTCACAAGCCCGAAACCTTGGGAAGAATGTTAAAATGGGCGGTCAAATTGGGGCAATTCGACGTAGAGTACAAACCTCGAAGTGCCATAAAGGGTCAAGCCTTTGCTGATTTCATTCTAGAATTTCCAGGAGATGAAGAAAGTAACTCTACCGCAATAACCATTATCCCAGATTGTGTACCTTCAAGCCCATTGTAACCCATTCCAGAATTGTGGTGGACGTTGAGGACCGATGGTGCAGCTAACAATGAAGGTGGAGGAGCGGGAATAGTCCTTATCAGCTCGGAAGGGCACCACTTGTGGAGCGTCATACACTTTGCCTTTAAAGCTACAAACAATGATGCAAAATACGAATCCCTGATCTCGAGACTCAAGCTCACTTTAGAAATGAAGGCGGAAAACTTGACTATATTCAACGACTCAATGTTAGTTGTGTACCGGATTAAAGGAGGATACCAGGCCAGAGGACGTCGAACAGAGCTCTATTTGCGATGCGCACAACGTCTCTTGCAATCATTAAAAAATATCAAGATAGAGCAAATTTCGAGAGGAGATAATCAAGAAGCAGACGCATTGGCAAAATTGGGTTCTCAGAGAGACCCGACTATGCTTGGGATCATACCACTAGAAATCTAGGACCAACCAAGCATTCCGGAAGCCGAACTAATGCAAGTTGATCAGTCATCACCACTGACTTGGATGACACCCATATAGGAGTACTTGAAGAATGGTACATTAACAGAAGACAAAGGAGAAGCTCGAAAACTCCGCTACAAAGCAGCAAGATATGTAGAATATAATGGCTCTCTTTATCGACGAGGCTTTAACCAACGACTGTTGAAATGTGTAGATCAGGAAGCCGAAAAGTATATTTTACAAGAGGTACATGAAGGCATTTGTAGGAACCACACATGGGGAAGCTCATTAGCTCAAAAAATCCTACGGAAAGGATACTATTGGCCTACGATGAAAGATGATGCATTTCGTTTCTCTCAAACCTCGATAAGGCCGATCATATCAAGCATTTGAGCGAAGTATTTGAAGTTATGAGGAATCATTAGATGATGTTAAACCCATCCAAGTGCGCATTTGGAGTTGGGTCTGGAAACTTTTTAAGCCTGATGGTCTCCAAGAGCGGAATTGAAGCCAACCCCGACAAGATAAAGGCAATCCTCGATATGGAACCACCAAAATCTATCAAGGACATTCAAAAGCTAACTGGAAAAGTAGCAGCCCCAGGGCGATTCATCTCCAAATCAGGAGACAAGTTCCTCCCATTCTTCAAGGCACTCAAGAAAATGAAAGATTTCATCTGGAACGAAGAAAGCCAAGAGGCCTTTGAAGGGATAAAGAAGTACATGGCCGAGCCACTACTTCTAGCCAAACCAGTTATTGGCAAGACTCTCTACTTATACATGGCTAGGTCTGAGCAAGTTTTGAGTGTTATGTTGATAAAGGAGGAGAACAAGATTCAGAATCCATTATACTATGTGAGTAAAGTACTACATGAGACTGAGTTGAATTACTCTGCCATCGAAAAATTTGATCTAGCCTTGTTCACAACTTCGAGAAAGATAAGGTCATACTTCCAAGCACGCAAGATACAAAACATGCATAGCCGCAAAACAAGTGGAATATTGATCAAATGGGCAATTGAGCTCGGAGAATTTGATATTCGATACAAGCCCCGTGCGGCCATGAAAGTGTTGGGTTCCGAGGCATAAAACGCAGCGGATTAAACGTAAATATAACGAAAAATTTTGGAACCCTAACGCAGGATCATGTATAAGATTGACAGATTATGGTGAAACGGAATCATACCTTTGTCTGGTCTTGACTTACACGAATGCAACGGAGATCCTAGCTTTCACGACTTGTGTCTTCCTCTCGAAAGCACCTCTATGTTATCCACACGAGCACCTTCAAGAACGTCTCACGATCTTGATTACGGAATGGATGTACTAGCCTCCTTTTATGATTTCGAATTCTGCCTCTGCCTTTTCTCTCTGCCTTTGCTGCTGCTAGGGTTCGTTTTTTTCTTAAAAACTTAATACCTATTAACCCTACATCATCTATTTATAATGGTTGGTTAATAGGCCCATAAATAGCAACCCATAACAGCAAAGCCTAACCCATGTAGGTTTATGATTAAATAATAAAACCGAATTTTATTATTTAATTAATAACTAAGTCACACTTAATAATTAAGGGCAGAATTCAAATTCAAATTCGAATTTATATTATTTTAATTAATTAAGTCTCACTTAATTAATATAATAAAATTCAAATAATCATCAATTAATTTAAATCTATAATTTAAATTAACTATTCCTCTAAGTACTCTATGTGTGTGACCCTATAGGCTATTATTTAATTAGCAATAATTTTATTCTCCAATAAAATTATAAACAATGAGCGGTATCTAGTAATACATCATTGCTACCCAATTAAATAATAATTAAATCGTGATTCGATAAAACCTTTCGTGATTAATGTTTCCGTGTAATATAATCCCTTTAACCATATATATTATAGATTAAACTTAAGGCATGAATTTAGTCATCCTCTTCAACATTTAATCCGGGTTTACTTGATCCATGAGTAGACTATGAAAAACAAATCATTATTTGAGCATGGCCATGCATTTTATAGTCTCACTCAATCAAGAGGCCAATAATATCTCTCCTAATTATAGGAGGGTTAAATCTTTTATCTATCATTAATATTTCTCATACGACTCATGATATACCCGATGTCCACTTTTATCATCACCCGATCAAAAGTGACTTTTAATGTAGTCAAAGTATATTAATCATCATACAGAAATATAATGATCTCAAGTCGAAGGATCATTACACCATTATCACTGTGAGTCTTTCTTATGACTTTATTAAACATGAAGAATCTCACTATGGGTCTGTCCAGTACCATGTACTCCTGCATGTACCTATGTGTTGACTTTAGTATCCCCATACTTATAACCAATGAGATGTAGTTATCTGTCAAACAACATACTAGTCTATTTATGTATTATTATTGTCCTATAATAATAATACTCGACTAGGGACATTTAAGAATATGATCTATTATATAATCTCAAGTTCAAGTCATGTACTAAACTATACAATGTGTATCATGATTCTAAGGACATTTATTATGCTAACAAATATATCGCAGTATTTAAAGTCATAATAAATACGTTTATTGAATAATCAAATGACATAAAGGTCTATTAAAAGAAACATTGTATTGACTCTAGGGCACCTACACTAACAGAAAGCCCATTCTTTAGCTGATTTCGTGATTGAATGTACCATTCACAACCAAGAAATGGGGGGGGGGGGGGGGGGGGGTAAGGAAGAAAAGCTTAAGGAAGGCGAAGAAAAGAAGGTTGAAGAGATGGTGGTGCCCAAAGAGTATTGGAAGCTCTATTTTGATGAGGCATCAAAATTAAATTCAAGCAGAGAAGGATTGCTATTACAAGGCCTAAAGGGTTTACTGTGGAATATGCAATCAAGTTGGGTTTTCCGACCACAAACAACGAGGCTGAGTATGAGTCCCTCATTACTAGTCTAGGACTAGCCAAGGCTCTGAGAGCCCAGAACTTAAAAATTTATCGAGACTCGAGATTGATTATCTCGTAGGGTAATGGTGAGTATGAGGCCTGAGATGAAAAAATGGCCAGGTAATTAAGGATTGTAAAAGCTCAGATGACTCAATTTGAAGAGTGTCTAGTATAGCATGTCCTAAGGGAGGAAAACACGAAGGCTGATGCCTTGTCTTAGTTCGCGTCCTCGGATACTGAAAGTTATTCAAAATATTAAAATAAAAATATTTAAAAAACTAAAAAAATTCATCTGTGCATCGCACGAGATATAAGTTTGCATTATTATTATAACTGAATTTGAGATCTTTTATAGTCGTTTTGGTTAATCAAATACTTTTATATCTTATATTAATATTACATTATATCTAAATTATATCTTAAAATTTATATAATTATATTAAAAAACCTGTTTACAATCAAACTTTTACGTAATATAGTTGTATGTATTTAATCTATTTAAATAACAATAAATTAGTTAAATCTTATGAATGATATACTATTTTTATTTTTCTATCTATATTAATAAAATTTTATACCAAATAAAAACTAAAAATATCAATTTAATCATCGCTTAAACTATTTCATTAATTTAAAATATATTAAAAAATTAAAAATAATCCGTGCATCGCACACACGAATTATAAGCTAGTAAATATAAAATACATATGCACATTTAAATACCTAAAATCTTCTACCCAAAACCAAATTATAAATCAATATTAAAATAATAACCTCATACATGAAAATCCAACAATATCTTTGTGCTTTACAGTTTACAATCCCATGGAACTTTGCAAATTCAGCTTTACCCAAATCAGATATTCTATAATGTCACAAACATACCTTATTAATGTAAATTTCTGATTATAAGTAACCACAGTAAAGAATGATGCATAGTAAATTAGTAATCGACCACCCCACATCATATTGTTCCATGATACATGATGAATTCCTGCTTCATTTTAAATACAAAATCAGGTCATCTGATCTTTCAGTCGTAAAACCTTAAGGTACATTTAGGTCATTTATGCATAATGAAACACTAAGAAAAATACACTAAAATTAAAACAATTTAAATTTAGGGAAAAAGTTATAAACAAAAAACTAAAATCCCAACAGAATAACAAATTCTAGAATATTAAAAAAATCAATTTCAAATTTCATATTATACTATAAAATCAAATAGTTAACATGCGTATTAATAAAATATATATTATGTAAAAAAATTCTATTTCGAATTTAATATTATACTATAAAATAAACTATAAAATTATACTTTTAACAGTTAGTGCTAATTAAACTTTTTTGATATAATTTATTAATTGTAAGAAAAAGTCATGTGATTTATATTTTATAAATTAGATTTAATTCAATAGAAAATATATGATTTGTTAGCCTCAAACGTGCAGTTCGACGTCACCTAGATTCGTTCACGAACAAACTCTTGTTTGGATACTAGCGAGCCGAGTTTAAACATCACTTTCCTTTTGATTAGAAAACTCGGCTTGATTCGTTTCGTTTAAAAAGAGTTTTTTATTAACTCACTCCAGCTAGATGACACTAATGGTATATAAAACATTTTTCCTGAAAAGATAATAATGTTCTAATTGAATCGGTCAGAAAGCCCTGGCTTTGGTAAATACCAGTTCTATATAATCAGCTATAACACATTATGACTAAGTTGAACTAGATTAGTTTTTTCTTCTGGAAAAATCGTTTCAAGTGTGTTATCTGTAAAGCAGAAACCACAATGCAGAGACCCAAGGACATCGAGCTGTACCATGCTACTCTCGAATTTGTGATCTCGTTCACTGTTCTCATCTCAGCTTCTCCGCAAGTCATCGAAAAAAGATTGATTTAGAACTACAAAGTAAGAACTTTACAAAATTGTTGCCATACAAAGAATCAAATAAGCTTTGGTTACCCAGACTCGGGTACGAGTATCGAACACGGTTTACGGATCAAATTATCAGATCGGTAGTTTAAAATAAATCATGATTCTGGTATGTGGGTCCGAAATTGGATAGGGGTGTGGGAACTAAGCATATAAGATGCTTAGCCTAACATTAAGGGGAAATTTATATGTTCTTGATTTGTTATACGTTTAAAAAGTATTTTCTTCTACCAAGGAAACTTATATAGTGATTGTGATATTTATAGAATAAAGTCAATGGATAACAATGAAAAAGTTGTCCATAAACCCTACTCTTTACAAACAAGTTGTTGTGCAGTCTTTTATATCATTCTGAACCATGATTATTGATGAAGTGTGTGGTTTCATTTTGAAAGATCTGACTTACATCACATACCCACACTCATCTCATGTTTGGATGACACAGATATGAGAGCTAAAACAAAGAGTCCGGATAACGGAGAAATAACCAGATAAGAAAAATGCATTATTAGCACACCTGTTTTTTAAATATAGAAGGTTTTCATGGATGGCCTCCACTGCTCCTTCAAGCTTTCTCAATTCAAGTTCAACCCCCTGCCACATCCATCACAACATATATAAAAAAGGAGATTTTAGAAATATATAACGGGGCATGTTTTAAATTATGCAAAACCAATCATTTTTAATTATCTAAGTTTTCGGTACCAGAACTAATATAAAGAGCTGTTTGTTTGTTCACAAAAACAAATTTGAGTGTTCTCTCTCTCAAAACTATACATATATACATAAATATATATATATATATATAACATGATTGTGTGTTTATTATACTTCAATTTTCTCTTTTTTGGCGACCGATTCCCAATCCTTCGCAGCTATTCCAGTTTTCCAGTCTATGTTGATACTTAGATTCCCTTTTGTCTGGTGATCAGACCAGAAACATGCCAAGTACAGACCAGCCTCTTTTGTAGTAAATGCAAATTGACCATGTGTTACATTCTCTTTCATGTGAAGGTTGTTTCCAAATGGCGACGTCACCTGAAACAGAAAAATTGGAAGCAATTGACCTTCACTAAAAATTAAAAAGAAACGGTGTATCCACAGGAATAGTTACTAAAGCCGGTAAAAATGTTGGCTATCAACATTTTTCTTTGTTTACTTTATAGATATCTAAGAACCATGGATCCTGGTGAGAGTCCCTAGCATGGGGATGCATAGATTCAACAAATATGAATATATGGGACTGGAGTGCGGGGATATGGCTTATCTAATTATAGATAATATCTTTTTTTTAGTTCAGTGCATTTATTTGTTAAATATTTAGATATATATTGGTTTATATGAGTTGTTTTTATTTTCTTTTGCAGATTTCGCTGCTATGTAATGGATGTGCAATACATAATTGTAATTTGTAAGCTAAGAATTAGAAGGTAATCTAATTCAACAAAAAAAGTGGGTTGGCCAGGAAAGAAAATACAAGGTTAAAAGGGGACTGGAGTACTAAAGCAATAAAATGAATGAGAATATGGCAGGAAATGGAATTGAGCTTTCAATAGAAAACCCCTAATAACAACCATTAGGGTATGTAGTAACAGGGTAAATCATTCTTCCGGGCAGATAAGTAGTTGCAGGAGAAAAGAATTCCTTTGATTAAAGCATAGCCATAAAAAGAGAATCAAAGGAGAAAATTAGAAAACAGCAGTTTACACGTAAATTTTTATAGTTTACAATCTATGCCACTGTCCCCCTCCCCAAATCCATAACCCACAGATCCTTACTCTATATACAGGGACACACCACATCACATATCCCATATGCCGTACCCACCCCAATCCAAATAGGCATCCCGCACCACCACTGCACGGTGTGTGGATTGGATAAAGCACCCTGCTTCCTAGCCAATTATTGAATTGGCAATGAGGATGCTTAGGTAATTAAATGGTTAAGTGTACACTAAGTCTGTATAATACGTCCATATATGTTTTGTGTTGTCCATATTTTTTAGGTACATTCACGATTCACAGCATAAGTTTGGAATTTCAATACCACGAGCCTGACATTCAGGATTCAATCTGATTAGAACAAAGAGATAACATCAATAAAGTTGTTTTATATCACAAAACTCAACTAAACAGCATTACAAAAAGAAATATGCTGGATCGTACAGTATCACTGTAAACAACTATAAACAAACAATGTACTGAAAACTGTTGATTCACATCATACTTTCTATAAACCAGATATCAAGTGACTAATATAGCTCATGAGACAAG
Organism: Oenanthe sinensis; assembly: GCA_028671895.1. Classification (NCBI taxonomy): domain Eukaryota; kingdom Viridiplantae; phylum Streptophyta; class Magnoliopsida; order Apiales; family Apiaceae; genus Oenanthe; species Oenanthe sinensis. Next base: position 24,684,792 of record CM053799.1, on the reverse strand, counting down.
TCACCCACTTACTGATATAATGTATGTCAGAATTTTTTTCTAAATTAATAGCCCAGCGATGAAAGACACGCGCATAGTTGACGACCGACATGTCAAGATCCAAATTCGAATTGGTTTATCAAATACTTAAGCTAGTTCTGTTACTGAGAATTCTTAAGGGAAAAAAGTTAATGATATTAATGGTCATAGTTTTGACAGGTAGAGGGCGAATAACATACTTTTAGTTCCCTGGCTTTCAATTTGGTCTCTTAACCGTCCAAAATATTGCTAATTGTCCGCTACCTACTTGTCACTCTCAACTCTCAACTAATTCATTAGGAGGAATTAAGCCAACACCCTTAAACCTTTTGGTATAACTAGCGAAAGAGAGACTCTGTGAGTGATATAGTCTACATAACAGGTATATAAAGATATGAAGACCACAACATTAATCTTTTGGTATGATAAGAGACTAAGAGTTTATGCGAAATTCAAGTGATACTGGTTTAAGATGCTTAATATATACTCCCTTCATCCCAAATTAACCTCAAAATTGACCAAACTTTGCCTGCAAATTATAAATTATTCTTTTACAATTTTTAAAAACTGTAAATTACATTTTAAAATGGATTATATACACTTTCTAATAATATATTTTTTTATAAATTTTTCAATAACATAATAGATGTAATTTTTATCAAAGTTTGATAAATTTGACTCAAAAAATCGAAAAAGACAGATAAATAGTCAAACAAGACACATAAATCAGAACGGACGGAGTGTGTGTGTGTGTGTATATATATATATATATATATATGGGTTCAATGGGAAACAAAAGTTGAATACAAACAAAGTGGAATATAAACCCGGTTCTCACAAAGCTTTAAAAGAAAATGGAATATATAAAAGCAAGATTAGAACAAGTAGAAAAACATAAACAGAAAAGCCAATTATGTAAATGTTTTTACCTTAACAGAAATAGTGGGGGAAGGATGACTATGATCATCTGAAATAACAACATAATCGGCCAAAACGACAACGTTGTTATGAATTTCTTCAGAAACACATTTAGTTCCGGAAGCAGGTAAGGTCAGCCATACCCCCTCACTCCTCTCAATTACTACAACTAACAATAGCACCACTAACATAACCCCTCTTGCCATCCCCTTTCTGCCCACTTTGGATATGTTCAAATACACACAAAACGTTGTTTATATATAACCCTATTTCTATATGCAATTAATTTTTACTTTGTATAGTATATTGAAATTACAGTTTTAGTCTTTATTTGTTTTCTGTGCAAATTCATATTATCATATCTCAACCTCTATCTATACTATTATATCCTATAACAAGAGTTGAATCTAGATAATAAAATTTAAAATTTATATTTAAATAAGATATAAAATTTATTTAATTATTTAATAATTTAAACTAATTTATAAAATTGACATGCAGCCATATATGAATTTGTAAAATTACTCCTTCTCGGTAAGAAGAAGAAGTTAAACAAGATTATGTGGCTTCTCGATAAGAAGAAGAAGTTAAACAAGATTATGTGGTAACTTGTGATGATAATTTATGTTTGTGACATGCGTACATAATGTATTGATGGGTGTTGCAGTGCAGTAGTAATTTATATGATGTATCGCTCTTTAATATTTTATAATATTATTATATATACTACTTTATTACTTGTGCATCGCACATATCTTATTTAGTATTTTATAATTTTGTTTTCTTATAATAATTTGATAAATTTTATAATCTTATTTGAAGAAAATATATTTATAGATAGATTATATTATTAAAAATTTAATAATGGCTAAGAAATTTAAATAAAATAAAATATTATTATTAAAATATTTGAAATAAAATAAAATAAAATAATATATATGGTTAATAGAATGCAAACTTTACACATTTGTTTGTATACAATCTTCTTTAATATTTTTATATTTTTAATAATTATATAAAAATTTACTAAGTTTCATTATTTTATTTAGGTAAAATGAATTTATAGTGAAAATATATTATTAAAATATAATAATTGCTACAAAATTAAATGAAATTAATAATATATATTAAGAGATTTGAAATAAAATAAATTATACTAATACTTTGATGATATTCGAACCCTACACATTTCTATATATTTAAAATTAATAATATAAATATTCATTTTAATATGTTATGGATGCAATTCAATCATAAATCTTTAAAAGTGGTTTAAATATTAAAATATAAAATATTTTTTCAATTTCTCATTTATTTATTTTAAAATCTAACGGTCATTATTTGTTTTAAAAAATAATGCTCATCATCTTTGGGAGCACAAAAACTTATATATTCATATTATTAATAATATAAGTTTATAATTCATCAAATGTACAAGTTTATTTTAAATATTTGATTTATATTTATTACTTTTTTATATATTGTTACCCAGATAATAAATTATTATAGAAGGGGGTTGAATATAATAGTTTCAGACAATCGATTATGAACACAAGTATGTAAAAGATGAACTGTTTGTATTAACTTTTACAAACTTAATACAAAACTCTCTAAAAAAAACAAAGTTCTTAAGAGCTGCTAGATTATAAGAAAGATAATAGCTTGAACGATACATCAATGTAAACCTGATCTTGTGTTTATATAGTACACAACTACCTATCTAAATACAGCAAAGATAATGATCATTAAATACAGAAATATTATTCACATTATTATTTTCCTAAAAGATAGCTTCCAGAAAAGAAATAGAGTCGTATTAAAACACTTCCTTCTTTATCTCTTATCACCTCCTGATTTGTCGATTTCCATTTGTCAAACTCTGATAGACTAAACTCTGTTGGTTAGCAAACTCTGATGACGTCAGATAAACTTTGTCTGATAAACTCTGACATCTTCAGTTCTTTATATCTAACAATCTCCCTCAATTTATGCTTTAAGAAGTAAAGCATAAATTTGAACTTATGATGTCAGAAACCTTTAAGACAAATGTATCAGAGTTTGTCCAAACTACATTTTTATACTTTACTATAGAAAAGATTTCCAGCTAGAAAGTCATCAAGTAACTTATTTTCAGCTGCCTTCAACAATTTCATCAGTTGAGATTTTACTTCATTCATCTGCTCACTAGAGTCGTCAATTTGGTACACAGCAGCCCTTGAGTTGTAGAATTGTGTCCTCTCCATTCTTTCATCGAAAATAATGCTACAAGCTTTTTGACCACCTAGATTCAGAATAAGAGATTCAGAATAAGAGTATGAACACCAACTATCATTTTAATTTGTCCATCTCATTAGCTCATTTCCTTTTCAGTTTCATCCTCAAGCATGTACCTTGGCATGTACTCTTCATCAAATGCTTGCATCATCAGCTTTTCAGTCTTTCTTTTGCTAGCAATTATACCTTCTAGAATTTTCACCCATTTAGCTGTGGTCTCATTCTCATCATTTAACAGATAAAAAACATATTCACGTCCCTTTGATGACTAATGAATCAGATCTTTTTTAGCCAATTTCAATACTCTTCCATCTTCTAGAAAATACAAAATCTTTTCCTTGGGAACATTACCATCAAAAGCATCCTTAACCAAATGAACAACAATGAGCTTGTCCAAATGATCTCGAGTCAGTTTTTCTTCAGGTTTGTCCTTCAGAGAATAAGAATCTCTAAAAGCATTTTCTTCTCCTCTATAGAGCTTGGCTTGTGAACTTCCAATTCTTCCCTTATCTCTTCCAAGTCTGGCATTGAGAGTTAGGGTTTCAGATTTTGTCCACAGGAGATCAGAATTCTTCTTTCTACATAGAGACTGGTGTTCTTCTTCTTCATCTTCAAAACTTATTCCACCTGGAAGAAATGTGATTCTAAGCATGTGAGTGGAGTCTTTGGTTTTGATTAAGCTTTATGTTTAACTGTTTGAGATGACTGAGCAAGTTTCTTCTTGATCAGAGTTTTCTTTGGAATAAAAACCTTCTTTTTCTTTGACTGAACTTGAGTATTGTCAGTATCAGTAATCATCTTCTTCATTTCTTCCTCTGTAACAACTGGATCCAATCCTCGATGTTCTTCTTCCAAGAGCTTCTTTGTCAGTTCTGCATCTTTCTTATTCTTTTCTTTAATATTTTCAGGCTTCTCTTCCTCTATAAGCCTTCTAGCCAATTCTTCATCTCTTCTTATTAGTTCAATGTCATCTACATAATTAAGTTCCATCAGAGTTTGCTGACTATCTTGAACTTTTCCAGATCTTGAGGGAATCAGAGTTTGATCAGTTAGAGTTTGAGTTTGTATACTCTTTTCACCCTTATGACTCCCTTGATCTTTATTAGCTAAGCCATCACCACCACCTTCAGGTTTATCAGAGTTTAAAACAAAATCCACTTTGCATTTGTCCTTAGCTACCTTCTCCCCCATTTTGACATCAGAAGAAATAGTCAGTATGCCCATAATTGTATGAAACATAGTCTGCATAGAGGTCATAATAGTAGTAATTTTGTCAACTTTGGACTCTAAAGCATCCTGTTTAGTGATAACAACTTTAATCTTAGATTCCATGGAATGTTGATATTGGGAAACAACACCCTGAACAGAAGCACTGTGCTTATCAACATATTCCTAAAGACCATGAACTTCATTGTGAAGACCCTTAGTCAGCGCAGTGGTCGCTTTGAGAACAATCTTAATTTCAAGAGAGTTTATCTCAGAGTCCGCTTTCTTGATCAAAATATGAACATGAGGCTAAGAAATGTTTTCATGGGAATACTTCCAAGAGATATCCCAGATGGTTTGTCGAGTAGAGCGCAATAGATCTGCAATAGATGATTCCCCTTTACTACTAGCCCTCCTTATACCTTCTTGATCAAGGGCAGTTTCAATTTCACCCTTCAGTGTTTCAACGTCACAGAAGTCAAGATAGTCCATCCTCAATATTTCATGATCATCAAAAGCATCTATAGGCCAACTTTTAGAGTTGTATCTCTGAGTAAAAGGATTAGAGAGATCAGTGACTTCTTCATCCTCAAAGATAGGAATAGATTCCTCAAAGTTTGCATCTTCACCATCTACAAGAACATCAGAGTTTGGCACCTCAGAGTTTAGAGATTGAGAGACAGGTTGAGCAGCAGAGTCTGTTTCATTTATACTCTGAGTACCTACACAAGGAACAGAACACCCTAAGACACTCTTTTCTTTAAAAATAATCTCATTACTTCTCATATCACACATATCATGACTTTTAATAGCCAGTGTATACTCACTAGAAGTAACTAACTTTTGTTTTATATCTAACTCTCATTTTGCCAGAACCAGTGTCTGCCTCCCATTATCAGATATATTTTTCACACATTTTACCTCAGACTCACAAGAAAGGCTCAACTCACAATGACTTACAGAAATAAAAGGTGACTGAAAAAGGAGATCTGTGGTCACATGAATATAGGGTTCCTTGCCAGGACTATCCATGATCATTCCAGCAGTAAAAGATGGAAATATAAAGTCTGAACTTATACTATCAAAGTATGTAAATTCTGAAGAAAAGTCAGAGTTTATACTTTGAGCATTGGTAGAGCCTGATGAAGTGTCCAACGGCTGTTCAGTGAGAGGTTGCACCAATATTGGATCAGAGATTGCTAAAGTTTGATCACCAGAAGTTGATAAGTCAGCAACAGCAGAATCAGAGTTTAGCTGCTCCTCCATATTTGGGTCTACAATCACAAAATTGGTGATTGGTTCTTGTGTGACAAGAGTATGTTCAATAGTTGTTTCACCACTTTGAGGTGAAGGTTCTTGTGGGCTTGACTCTGCTAGAGTTTGGCCTTCAGCATCAGCAACAACAGGATCAGCAGTCAGAGTTTGAGTGACCTGCATCCAAACTTTGATTGGATGGTTCTTGTATGGCTGGGGCCTGAATAACTTCTTCAACCCTTTGAGTTGAAGGTTCTTGTGGGTTACACCCCTGATCCAACTTGGCTTCATCTACTGGGACAGAGGCTTCTGTTGAACTTTGTTTAACAGGTTCTTGTGTGTCTGGCCTGTCAGAGACTGCTACTTCACTTTGAGAAATAGGTTCTTGTGTGTCTAGGCCAAAGGAAACCTTCTTATTTCTCCTTCTTGAGAAGAGCTTAGCAGTACCAGAAACTAGAGATTGTTGAGACTTTTGAGCAACCATTTCTGTTTTTACTTCCTCAGCTAACTCTCTCACTCTTTCATATGAGATTTCTTTGATTATAGATTGAGGAGACTTGACTGGAGAATCATAGATTAGTAATGGAACTGGAGAAGATGCTGGATCAGCCTGAGCATTTGGATTTTCATCATCATTTTTATCCCAGTAATTTAACTGTCAACCCCTGTTTCCCCCATTTTCTGGTCAACTTGCACATCCTCACCAAGAACCTCCAAGGTGATTATAGGACCGGGAAAAGGATTAACATGAAGAGATTTACCATCTATTTCATCAAATTCATCATTTTCTTCTCAATTGACATTTTCATCATCACCATCTTCCTCAATTCCACCGATGTTACTGTTCATTTGGTCAGGCAATGTAGATTCACCAGACTTCATAACAACATCAGAGTTTAGTGGATCAGATTATAAGGCTTTAACTTAGGTAGAGATTAGTGAATTAGAGTTTGAGGCCTTTACCAATCTTCTCCTTTTCTTTGCAATCTCTGAGACAGGATTAACATGAAATGACTTCATGTAAGAAGCAGAAGGAACATCATAGGCTGGTTTAACAGATTTCTTCAGTAGAAATATCAAACCTTCATCACAGTCATCAAAGTCTGTATTTTCATCAATTAAGTGCCTTTTTTAAGGAGGAGACTATGACACAGACTTTCTCTTCCTTTTGAGGCCTGAGCCCTGTGCCTGAGAGATGTGTTTTGCAACTAATTCCTTTTGAGAGACACCAGAGGTTAGCAGAGTTTGTGTATCAGTGTTTGAAGGGTGTCTTGGGCTAGAACTAGAATGGGCTAAACTCTGATTTTCAGTCACAGAAAGAAAATCCCTCTCATACACAGTAGGCATTCTATGATTCAGAAAAAGCCTGACCCGTGTGGTATAAAACAACCTTGGCAAGATGTCATCTTTTTCTTTCTTGACATCATTCCTTGTCAAGTCAACAAAGAGCCTTTTATTCATTCTAAAACTAGGCATATTTTTGTCATTTTTAAAACTGACATTAGGCAATAAATAACTAAAAATAAACTATAAAAATCTAGCATAGTATATAGTATGTTCATCATCACTAATTTTACTAGCTAATTTCCTAATTAATACACAAGGAAAGTTAAAATGCAAATTATGGGTAAGAAAGTACCCGTTTGTTGAGGGAGTTGAGGGATGGCATCAAAGTTTGTGTACTTGGAAGTAAAAGCCTTGGTAACGCAATAAAAGAGGAAACTCCATTCTCTTCGTAGATTTGGCCTTGTTAGGCTCCCCGGTTTTGATAGGCTTCCTCTATAGCCTGTTTCTCAAAAGAAATCTCATCATAAACAGCCACTTCAGGAAGATGAAGGGCCTGTTTAACTACCTCAGGTGTGATAAAGTGGTCACCATTGCATTTGAAGGAGATGATGGTCTCCTGGTCATTAACGGCATTATTGAACTTGGCTGAGGACCATATCCGTACCAGAGTTTGTGCAGAGATTTCAGTGGGTGCTTGTAAAGAATACCCAATGCTGCTATTGGAGAGAAAATCCTGGATGGCATGAAAATCTTCAGGAGTATATGTTTTATCAAAAAAATCAGTATTGTTAGGAATCTACATGTAATTTGATGATAACTTCAATCTTAGAATCATGGAAATTTTCATTGATGTAACTGATCAATTGATATGAAAGTTATAAATATCAATTGATCAGGAAACAATTTATCAGTCGATAAGGTGTAAGTCAATTGATATTATTCCCATCAATTGATGTTAGAATCGATTGATATAGATCATCAACTGATGTGTAACTTAGACTGTCAAATTGTAATTATTTGAAGACAGGAAATTATACAAGTGAAGGATGATCAGTTGATATTGAAGCATAGATGGAAAGAAGATCAATCGAAGAAACCAAGTCAAGTATTGAAGACCATTAACTGATGTGAAGACCCATCAATTGATATATCAATTGATAACATCTATCAATTGATAAGTCACTATTTATCAATCAATGGATATAAAGATCAATCGAAGAAGAACATCAGTTGCTGGATAAAAGGAAGGATCAATTGATATGCTTAATAGAAAATTATCAATTGATCGAGACAACACAGAAAGGCTATCTGTTGAAGATCTAAAGGACAAAAGAACACCTATGGAAGATAGTCTATGATGACTGTGAAGACTCAATCTGTAATTGTCTTTCAAACCTTTTTCTAAAATGGAAAAAGGTAAAAAGGGAAGATAGGTATAAACAATCCTAGAATATGAATTTTAAAAATACACTGGTAGTATATAAACAAGTGTGGTAGCATTGTTAGAAAGAAGTACAAGTTAGACAATATTTCTTGAATCAACTGTTCAGCCTTAGAGTACTTTGTAAAAACAGTTAATTTATTTTCTAAATTGTAAAAATGAAGCTAGGTTTTTATTAACCTAGGAACATTGAGAAAAAATATACACTGATGGAAAAACTAATCCATCAGTAATTTTAAATCTCTTGTTTAATTAATTTCAGTCTTATTACTATTTATATATATTCTCTCAAACACTCAAACATCAAGAAAAATATTAAAACAACAAAAAGTTTTGATATATTTATTCAACCCCCCTTCTACAAATATTGACATTGTTCTAAGAATTAACAAGTATAATTAGTAGTAGCAAATGTGCAGTTTTTGAACGAAACTGCCTTGGATGCCATTGAAGTAATAGATTTAAGCTTTAGTGATATTAGGGTTTTGAAGAAAAGAGCGAGAGAGAAAGTAGAGATAAAATATAATTCAAGGTGCAAATGAGTTAATCTATTCCCTCTCAATAGCTTAGTAACCTGTAGTGGGATACGTGGCATCATATTAGTGGATTTAAAATTGATTATAACAATTTTCAAATATAGCAGATATGTGTGTGTATCTGTGTACAAAAATGAAGCTTTTTTCGTGACAGATACGCACAGTCGGGATAATTTCAATCAGAGATTATCTAATATGACGTCATAAAAAATAAATATGTCATAAATAAAATAATCAGTGTTTATTTGAAGAACAAATATCACTAGTAAAGAGTTTGACTTGTTGATTTAGATCAGAGAATAGACTCTCCATGAATCAGAGTTTACTGCATTCTCTGACAGAGTTTACCACATACTCTGACAGAGTTTACCATAAATACAGATGGTTGATGTCATCAGAGTTTGCTGATTCTGAGAAACTTCCAGGAGAGTAAGTACTGATAATGTCTGTTACTTGCTATTTGGAGTTGAATTGCTTGTCACCATTCCTAATTCAGAAACAAATCTTGTAAAATTTTCTTCACACAGAGGTTTTGTGAATATGTCTATTAACTGCAGTTCTGTTAGAACAAAATGAATTTCAATTGTTCCTTCCATGATATGTTCCCTTATGAAATAATATCTTATACTGATGTGTTTGGTCAGAGAATGTTGAACTGGATTTCCTGTCATTGCAATAGCACTTTGATTGTCACAATAAATAGGAATTTTTATAAAGTTCAAACCATAGTCTAACAACTGATTTCTCATCCATAAAATCTGAGCACAACAGCTTCCTTCAACTATATATTCTGAATCTACTGTAGATGTTGAGATTGATTTCTGCTTCTTGCTAAACCATGAGACAATTCTTCCACCTAGAAATTGACAACTTCCACTTGTGCTTTTCCTGTCTATTTTACAGCCTGCAAAATCAGCATCTCTGTATGATGTTATCTCTACAGGCTTACCAGTATCTTGATCTAGTTTTGTTGTAGTAGCCATAGGAGTTGTACCAGATGCAGAGTCTTGCATTTGAATCTTTGTCAGTAGATTTCTTGTAAATTGTGACTGACTTATGAAAATGCCTTCATCAGTTTGTTTCACTTGCAAGCCCAAGAAATAGTTCATCTCTCCCATCATACTCATTTGATACCTGGATTACATTAGCTTTGAAAGTCTTTCACAGAGTTTCTCATTAATAGATCCAAATATAATATCATTAACATATATTTAAACTAATAATAAGTCCTTGCCTTGATTTCTATAAAACAAAATTTTATCAATTATACCTCTTGTGAAACCACTTTCAAGCAGAAATTGAGCCAGTGTTTCATACTAGGCTCTAGGAGCTTGCTTGAGTCCATATAAAGCTTTATCCAACTTGTAGACATGATTTGGATATTTTAGATTCACAAACCCAGGAGGTTGTTCAACATATACCTCATCCTAAAGCTCACCATTTAGAAATGCACTTTTAGTATCCATCTGGTATACTTTGAACTTCTTGTGTGCAACATAAGAAAGAAAAATCTAATTGCTTCAAGTCTAGCTACAGGTGCAAAGGTTTCATCATAGTCAATACCTTCCTGTTGAGAGTAGACTTTGGCAACTAATCTTGCTTTGTTTCTTGTTATGATTCCATTAGAGTCTGTTTTATTTTTGAACACCATTTTGTACCAACAATGGATCTGTTCTTTGGTCTTGGAACAAGAGTCCAAACCTCATTTCTTTCAAACTCATTCAATTCTTCCTGCATTGCAGTTACCCAGTCTGCATCCTTTAGAGCATCTTCAACTTTCTTTGCCTCTGTTTGAGAAAGAAAACTACGATAGAGACATTCATTCTGAGTAGCTTTCCTAGTCTTCACTCCACTTTCTAGATCACCAATTATCAAGTCAGGTGTGTGATCTTTGATCCATTTCCTTGGATGAGGAAAATTTCTTAAGATAGATGATCCCCCATGATCAGTGCCTTCATAGTATAATTCCGCAGTGAATGTTGATCATCCCCCTGAAGTTGTGCTGACTTCAGAATTTGATTGATCAGAGTTTGACCTCTAAGAGTTTGTCTCTATCAAAGATTGGTCAGATTCTGAGATTTTAGTGATTGAGGTTGGTTCTACTCTTTCAGTAAAATATTGATGTTGTTCCCCCTCAACATGTGCAGAATCTTCAATTTCTGTATTATTTGAATCAGAGTTTAGAGAGTCATAGTTTAACTCATCAGAGTCTGTGTCTTGTTGACCTTCAACAGTTCATTTTCAAAGCTTAGAAATTCTCGAGCTTCTTCATCATGTAATCCGGTTATTTTTCCTTCATCAAAAGAGACTGTAAAGCATAATGTAATGTAGTATGTAATAGTGATAACGATAACTCAACTAAGAAACAAAGACAGATAAATAATACTAATATGTAGCACAGGAATCCAGAAGGACATAATCAAGAAGATAATACATTCATTATTGCTGAGCATTCAAGATGAAAGAATTACTAAACGTCAGGGAGAGAAGTTCATTAATATGTTCAAGCCTCAGTGACAAATAAGAGTTCAGATGACTTCATTCTAAAGACAGAGCAGTGATCCATGTATAATTGTCAAAGGGTTTCAGTGATCAGAAGCAATGCAACAGTCCAGGGTTAATCAGCTGAAACAGAATAGAGATTAAGGGAATTCATTCAGTGTTAGTCGTTTGTGAACCAGACTAGTGCACTAAGCGTCAGCACAACAAGAAGAGAATTATCTTAATTAATCAGAAGAAAATCAGTTGATCAAGCCAAGCCAGAAGAGTGAAATCCAAGTGGTAATTACTTCAAATAGTCAAGAAATATGCTAAGGCATGTATTACTACAATTGGTGGTTTATTACTCTTGAAGCAATGGAGAGGCGCAACATAAGTCTTACAGGTGCAATACAAAGTTTAAGTATGCGAGTGGCGCCTATACAGTGTGTATAGAGTGCAGGCGCCACATACATCTCAAGGCACAGTTTCTCTAAGGCACGAGTGGCGCCTGTACAGGGAAGACACTGTACAGGCGCAACACACCTCTCAGGCGCAACTTAGCTGCTCCAAAGTTTCTAAGTCCTATACAGTGTGTGAGTGGCGCCTACACAAGGCAACAACAGTGTAGGCGCAACACACATACTAGGGCATCAAAGGCAGTTGATCTTTTCTAAGGCGTGAGTGGTGCCTATACAGGGAAACCAGTGTATAGGCGCAACTCACATGAACAAGGCGCAACTCAGGTCAATAGGCGCAACAAGCTTCAAGTGGCGCCCATACACCACTACCACTCTATAGGCGCCACTCAGGACTTAAGCATTGTGGGAAAATTTCCAATCAAGTCTACAAATAAATATGGGTTCAAATCAATTGATTTAATTGGTTATCTTCTTCAAGCATTCAACAAACACAGCCGGGAAGCTCCATTAAAGATACACATTTATTTCACCCAACTGTATTTGTTGTAATATTGTTTTGAACCCACTGCAGCTAATCATTTGATTAGATTTGTAGCACCTCAGGGATTTAATAATAACTTGTTATTTCCCAGCTTTGTGTTTTGTTAACTGTCAAGTTCATATCTTCAAAAACACAAACACTTCCGCAAACAAATTGAAAAATCTACCATATCATATTCAACCCCCCCTTCTATGATGATTTTGGACCTAACAATTGGTATCAGAGCTTGTTGATTGACTTTACAAATCAGATCCAAAAATAGTTTTTCTAAAAAGTGCATTTTTAGATCTAGAAAAATTTATCTTGAATTTTCTTTTATTTTTAAAGAAAATTCAATTTCGAATTTTTCATTGATTTTAAATTCACTAAATTTTAAAAAAAGCTATCAATCATCAAGAATTCGAATTAAAAATTATTTTCTCAATATTTAATTTTTATTCGAATTGATTTTAATTTTTGAGAAATTAATTATTTCTTAAGATTTAAAATTCTTAATAGCCATGAGTACCCAAAAGCTAAGCAGTATTAAAATTCCCACCTTCGACAAAAATGAATACATCTTATGGAAAAAGAAGATGACCATTTTCATCAAGACTTGTAATTCTCAATATTTAGGAATTCTTGAAAATGGCCCCTATGTTCCTCAAAAGCTTACACCGGAAACAGTTTCAGAAGATGGCGTTCGGATTCCTCAAGGGTTTACCCCAAAGGAACCATCAGAGTTTACTGATACTGATAAAGAGAGAGTAGCATGGGACAATCATCTACAATGCATCTTGATGGATTCTTTGGACACAACAATGCTGAATCAGGTGATCAATTGCACAAGTGCCAAACAGATGTGGGACACAATAAATCTGCTAATGGAGGGTACAGCTGAAGTGAAAGAAAACAGGCTGGACATTCTTACCTCCCAATATGAAGCATTCAAGTCACTTCCTGGAGAAAGTATAACTCAAGTTTTTGAGAGATACAACAAATTGCTAAATGACTTGTCTCTACATGGGAAGGCTTACACGCGAAGGAAAATCAACGGAAAATTCATGTTGACGCTGCTAGCACACCTAGAGCACAAAATCTCTGCTATCAGAGAAAGAAGTGATATAAATGATATGTCAATTGAAATGCTATATGGAAAGCTCAAGACTCATGAGATGGAGCAAGAGCAGAGACAAATCATTTACGGCTCAGGTAGAGTGGACAGTAAGAAGACAGCACTGTTAAAGACGACAGCTCTTGTAGCCAGTGATATTGCTATCAAGGAGACTAACAAAGAAGCACCTGTAGTTGAAAAGGAAGAAATTGTAGAAGCTGAATTATCAGAATCTAATCAACCGGGTGATGAAGACGACTTCTATTCATTAGAAGAACTTGAACAACTGGAAAACAAAACTATGGCCTACATGGCGGGAAAGTTCAAGAACCTGAGGTTTAGGAGGAACCCTAAGTACAAATTTAAGAGTAACTCGAGTTACAGTGGTTCCAGGGTCAAAACCAATAACCGATGTAATTCGTCTTCAGGGTCTCACAGCAGAGGAGGCTATAAGACAGGGATGGTAGATAGAAATAAGTTTAAATGCTACAATTGTGGAGAACCCGGTCATTTTGCAACAGAATGCCAGAAACCAAAACAAGGGAATGAAAGGAAGGAGTCTTACGATGAATTAAAGCAGAAGTATGATGCGCTGGTGAAGAAGCATCAAGGAAGAGCTTATATAGCTGAAGGAAAGAGCTGGGATGATTCAGATAATGATGAAGAGGAGGTTTATGGAAATCTTGCGTTAATGGCAGACTCTTCAGAGGCATCACCTCAAACATCCAAGGTATCATTTCTTTCTTCCGTTGAAATGTCTAATTCTGAGTATAAGAAAACTGTGGAAGATCTAAGCATAGAAATGTTTAATATTCATACAAGCATGCTAGCATCTGTAGAAGAAAATGATAAACTAGTTCTTAAGAATAAACTGTTAGAAGCTAAAAACGAAGAACTAGAGCTTGCATGTGTTAATGTAGAAGATCTTAAACAGAAGATAGAATACTTTCAGAATAGAGATAAGTGCAACCAGGAAGTAGAAACAGCTCTAAGAAGTAAAATTTCTGATTTAGAGTTAAAACTTCAAGCATATAAGAAGTCTGCGAATCTTGTAAATGAGGCTATAGACAAACAAGTCATAGGTCAGAAAACAGGAATAGGTTTTGACTATGATAAGAAAGCAGGAAAAATGCATGTAGAATCTATTGCTGAGGAAAGTCCTATGAAGCAAGACATTCCACATGTATTGAAGGATGTAGCTAAGCCCCTTTATAAGAAGTTCGTCATAGAACCCCTAAATGAAGATGATCTCTTAATGAAAGAAGAACTCCTTGCTGAGGAGAAAGAGGAAAAGGTTGTAGATAAGAAGAACTTGCCTAAGAAATCTGTTAAGATTAAAGAACCTAAGAAATAGGTTAAAATTGAAATAGGCAATAAAAATGAAAACAAGAAAGCAAACAGAAATGGTAAGGTAGGTGCTATCAATTCTAGAAAAGTTTGTAATAATTGCAATTCTACTGGTCATCTTACGCATGCATGCAATAAGATAAAAGTAGTTAAAACAGAAACTTCTAGTATGCCTGCCATGCCTGCCATGTCTATTCCTCATCAACCATGCGGTAAAGTAGGATGCATGCCATGTGCTTTCAATATCATGTCTGCATACATAAACTTAATGAACTCTTCAACAAGTACTTGCATGAATACAGATGTGAACATGACTAGAAAGCATGTTAGGGCAAAGACTGCCAGTCCTCCTAAAGTTAGGAAGGAAACCCCTGTCCCTAAGCCTAAAGGCACTCCTGTCGAGGCTAAACCAAAGGGCAAAGGTGCAGTCGATGAGAAAGACAAGGACCAAAAAATTTCTGTAGCTAAATCTTTTTACTTATCTAAACCTCTTGGACCCAATCAAGTTTGGGTAACAAAGAAAAAGTAATCAATCTGTGGATGCAGGGTACAACGAAAAACAAACGTGTCATGTGGATACTTGACAGTGGATGTTCTAGGCACATGACTGGAGATAAAGCCCTGCTCACAGATGTGATTGAGAAAGTTGGCCCGATAGTGACCTTTGGAGATAACAGCAAGGGATTCACAACGGGATATGGCAATTTGTAAATCGGGAATGTTATCATTGAAAACATATCTCTTGTGGACGGATTAAAGCACAACCTTCTGAGTATCAGTCAGTTCACTGACAAAGGATACAAGGTAACTTTTAAGAAAGAAAGTTGTGCTATCCAAAGCAGGAAGGATACGAAGATTGCTCTTTAGGGAGTGAGAAAGGGGAATCTCTTTGTAGCTGATTTGTTCTCTGCAAGCAAAGGCGAAGTTCAATGTTTTTACAGCAAAGCTTCAACAGAGGACAGTTGGTTGTGGCACAAGAAACTTTCTCACCTCAACTTCAAAACAATGAACTCTTTAGTAAATAGGGAATTGGTTAGAGGACTGCCCGAGATGGAATTCTGTCAAGAAGGGTTATGCGAAGCATGTGAAAAGGGGAAGTCAAAGAAAGCATCTCACCGAAGCAAAGACTCAACCAACATTACTGAACCACTGCAACTACTGCATATGGATTTATTTGGTCCAGTCAACGTCATGTCTATGTCAAGGAAGAGATATGCACTTGTAATTGTTGATGACTACTCCAAGTACACGTGGGTGTTGTTTCTAGCCACAAAGGATGAAGCCCCTCAAACAATCATCAATCACTTAAAGAAAATTGAGTTGGTAGCTGGTCTGCCTGTCAAGAAGATAAGGTCTGACAATGGAACAGAATTCAGAAATGCAATCCTAAATGAATTCTGTGTGGAAAAAGGAATATCAAGACAATTTTCAGCGCCCAGAACTCCACAACAAAATGGAGTGGTAGAGAGGAAGAACAGGACTTTGGTTGAAGCAGCAAGAACAATGCTGAATGAAGCAAAGTTGCCTCTATACTTTTGGGCTGAAGCAGTCAACACAGCTTGCTACACTCAAAATCGTACCCTGATTAATAAAGAACATGACAAGACTCCTTATGAAGTAATGGCCAACAAGAAACCAACACTGAAATACTTTCATGTGTTTGGAGCAAAGTGCTTCGTATTGAAAGATGATGAGCATCTGGGAAAGTTCGAATCCAAGGCTCATGAAGGCATATTTCTTGGCTACTCAATGGAATCTAAGGCGTACAGGGTTTATATGATTGATCACAAAAAGGTCATTGAAAGCATGAATGTAACTTTTGATGATCTAAACCTCCCAAGTCTACAAAGAACAGACGACACTGAAACTCTGCAGTTTGAAAATTTGAACTCAGATGAAGGTGAAGTAGAACCTGAAGCTGCAACAGAAACTCAAGCTCCATATGAGAATAACAACATTGATGATTCTGACCCTAGTAGTGGAAACAGTGGAAGATTCACAGAAACTACTAGTAGTGGCAGAGAATCTCATTCTCAACCTAGCAGCAGCTCAGGGGGAGCAACTGAAGGATCTACAAACAGGACCCAGCACAATAATGAAAATCAGGCTGAATCATCTAGGGCAAATCTGCCTAGACATAGGGTGTGGAGTAGAGATCACCCCTTTGAGTTGATTCTTGGAGATCCAGATGCTGGAGTTCAAACAAGACGTGCTTCCCAAAATGAATGTTTATTCTCTGGTTTTCTCTCTGAAATAGAACCAAAGAAAGTGGAAGAAGCACTAGAAGATCCAGATTGGGTTCTTGCCATGCAAGAAAAACTCAATCAATTTGAGAGACAAAAGGTGTGGAAGCTGGTACCCAGGCCAAAGAACAAGTCTATTATTGGCACAAAGTGGGTATTCAGAAACAAGCTGGATGAAGATGGCATTGTTACGAGGAACAAGGCCAGACTGGTTGCTAAAAGTTATTCTCAGGAGGAAGGAATAGATTATGATGAAACATATGCACCAGTGGCCAGGCTGGAAGCAATCAGGATGTTCTTGTCATTTGCAGCACATTCCAACTTTAAGGTATATCAAATGGATGTGAAGAGTGCATTCCTGAATGGAGAGCTGGAAGAAGAAGTATATGTGGAACAACCCCCAGGGTTTGAAGATCCAGAATTTGCAGATTTTGTGTACTTCCTCTTCAAAGCACTCTATGGCCTGAAGCAAGCCCCTCGAACATGGTATGACACTCTATCTATATTTTTACTTGAAAATGGTTTTACTAGAGGTGTCATAGATAAGACTCTATTCCATAAAATGCATAAAAATGATATGATATTAGTGCAAGTCTATGTAGATGATATTATATTTGGTTCTACTAACGATCAGTTGTGTAGTAGATTTGCTAAGCTAATGCAGAGTAGGTATGTAATGAGCATGATAGGAGAGCTGAACTATTTCCTTGGACTCCAAGTAAGTCAAAGGAAAGATGGAATCTTCATTTGCCAAACCAAGTACATCAAAGAACTTTTGAAAAAGTATGGTCTTGAAGATGTATCCACAGCCAAAACTCCAATGGCAACTGCCACTAAGCTTGATAAAGATGAGCCTGGTAAGAGGGTAGACATCACAAGCTACAGAGGTATGATCGGCTCATTACTTTACCTTACTGCAAGTAGGCCAGATATAATGTTCTCTACATGCTTGTGTGCTAGGTTCCAATCAGATCCTAAAGAATCTCATCTTATAGCTGTTAAACGGATTTTTAGGTATCTTAAGGGAAGTTTGAATCTTGGAATTTGGTACCCTAAAGATACAGGTTTTGACCTTGTTGGCTATACAGATTCTGATTATGCAGGGTGTAGGATTGATAGAAAGAGTACATCAGGGAGTTGTCAATTCCTTGGTAGAAGGTTGGTGTCCTGGTATAGCAAGAAGGAGCACTCAGTTGCAATGTCGACAGCTGAAGCTGAGTATGTTCCTGCTGGGAGTTGCTATGCACAAATTCTGTGGATAAGGAACTAACTTCAGGACTATGGACTGTTGCTGAGCAAAATTCCAATATTCTGTGACAACACAAGTGCCATAGCCATAACCAACAATCATGTTCAACACTTAAGGACCAAGCACATTGATATCAGGTATCATTTCATTCGAGAGCATGTCATGAATGGTACTGTAGAGTTACATTTTGTACCTACAGAGCAGCAAATTGCAGACATCTTCACTAAACCACTGGATGAAATCACTTTCACTAGACTGGTTTGTGAACTTGGGATGTTTAATTCTACTGACTAATAAGTTAGTAATCAAAAACTGCAATTTGAAGCTGATAAATTCACTAGTTGATTAATTTGAATATTTTTAGGACTTGTGAATTTATCTACCAAAAATTATTTTCCAGTTGTTAAGATTAAAATTTAGATAAATACCATGTGCATGCCTGTTTAATTTATTAATCTGGTATTTATTTGATTTTTGATCTTAGAAAATATTTAAGTGCTTGTATTTAAATGATAAATTCTTGGCACTTATTTATTTAAATATTATTTGAAATTATTTTAAATAAAAAGAATGAATATTCATATTAATTCTCTTATTTAAAATAAAAGTAAAATAATTAGAAGCATAATTTATTTACAATAATAATTTTAACAATTAATGTTATTATTGTTATTTATAAATATTTTGTGAAAATAATATTTGTGAGTAATTAATTATTAATTGATTAATTATTCAAATTATTCATAAATATTATTGTTAATTAGTAACAAAATTTGGTATCACTTGAAAATTTGTCTAAGTACTGAGTGGCGCCTATACATCATACTCACTGTATAAGTGCAACTCATTCTTCAGTACTTAGAATTTTTCTTGAAATATCTTAAGTGGCGCCTCAAGTTTTGAGTGGCGCCAACACAGTGCATTCACTGTATAGGCGCAACTCATCACTTAAATTTTTTATTGCTAAATCAACCTGTGTGGCGCCAACACAGTGAATTCACTGTGTAGGCGCAACATAAGTGTTTAATTGAGTAAAATTTTGCTAAGTTGGTTTTTATCTCTAGTGGTGCCAATACAGTGTAACCACTGTACAGGCGCCACTCACAAATACTTAGTAATTTTTCCATCTTAAGTGGCGCTAGCTAGTTAAGTGGCGCCTACACAGTGCATCCACTGTGCAAGCACCACTCAGCACTTAAACATTTTTTTCCTTCTTCTAAGCTGCGCCTATAAATAGCTGAGTTATGTTAATTTGTTGTCATTTTATTACTTACACTGTTATACACAGCAAAGGCGCCACACGAACACAAAACTCAGATCTACTTTTTTAATCGAACAAAACTTGACCAATTCTTGTCCATTTTTAAAACTAAAATCAGTTTTGTGATCACCTTGAACATATCTGTCATTTGCAATTGGTTTCACTCAATTTGGTTAAGGTTTTAAAATTCACATTTTATCAAATACTCAAACTGTTTGGTCACTGTTCTAAAGTGTTCAATCGATTAAAATTTTTTATTAAAATTAAAAGTGTGCTAAAAATTACTAGGAGTTTATTAGTTATTAATTTCAAGAAAATCCAGTAATTTTTTTTTGGGTTTTAGTTCATATTTTACTAAAATAATTTTGATTTTTAATTAGTGTTTTTTAATTCATAAAAATTATCTCCCATTTAAATTAAATGGCAGGTCATTTTGAGATTAAAAAGACTAATTATTTATCTATCTTAGTAGATGACTGGACTGAAGCAGGGGAGTTAGGTAATTGGGCTAGGTTTTTAAATGAAGATTCTATAGTCCGTTACGCACTAACAACTTTTGTTCCTTTGAATAGAAATTTATTAAGACAGGTTTATAGGTCTGCTCTAGACTCATCTGCAGATGGAATCCTGAGCTTCACTTTCAAACTTCAGAAGTAGAGGGTGCAGATCACAGAAGCTGACATCAACATAGCACTGCATCTGCCTTCTGAGAACTTTGAGGAGGATCCATCCCAGGAAGATCTAGACAACTTCTTCCTGTTCATCCACTGCACCAGGGAAAACTCCAATCTTTCAAGGAAGATCTACAAAATCACCTGCCCAAGGAGTGGAATCTGTTCTTCAACATTTTGTCTCATGCCTTTGCACCAAAGACAGGTGGATTTCATGGGATCACTCAATTCAATAAGGTGATAGGATATGCAGTGGCAACAGGCACCAGAATTAACTTCGGCAAGTTGATCATGGCTGAGATCTTGAAGAATCAGGCCAAAATGGAGAATTTCTGCCTGTACCCAAGATTCTTGCAGCTGGTGTTGAATGAAGTTCTTGAAGCTGATCAACTCCGGATGTTTCAGAACAGTCAGTTGGATGAGTCACCTTCTCTGCAGTTAAGAGCATTGGTGTTGCTCAATACTGAGACTGACTATCCAAATAGGTATGCTCCTGCACCTATGACTGAGCCCATAAGGGATTTTATTGCTCTTCTTAGACAGGAAAGTGAAGAAGATCAAGAAGAAGAAGCATCAATCTCTGCAGAGGACAGTGAAGCTGAAACTTCAAGTGATTCTGGAAGCTCAGCAGCAATAGAAAAAGAAGAAGTGGAAGAAGAACCAGGCACTGATAATGAAGATGAAGCTATGAAAGAAGCTGGTTCTGAAACTGAGCAAGACCAAATTCCTACAGAAGAACAAAGGAATAGCCCTATAAATCCAACAGAGGAGATTGTGGTGGAGACAGAAGTAGAAGAACCTCAAGCTACAGATGTTTACATCCCTAGCATGTCTGATGAAGGTATGGATGAAGGTTCACTTCTTTACTTTGATCTCTCTGCTTTTCTTTCAGATGAACATGACACAATATCTCCATCTGTGCCTCAAACGACAATGCACACACTAGAGCCCTCAGTGGTCGTCGAAGCTGGCAATGAACTTGGCAACCCACCAGTTCTAACCTCTACCAGAGCTCAACAAACAGTTCCTTCATCTCCCCAAACCAGAAAAAGAACACTCGAAATAGATGATAGGACTGTTTCTATACCGGATCAGGAATTTATTCAAATATCCCCTACAGCTCTGCCTTCTCGAAAATGTCGTAAAATGAATTTTAAGCCAAAGGCAACTGTGAGCCAGGAACCTGATTCTCCAATCTCTGAAAACCTTCTTTTTCTTCGTAATCTAAATTCTGAAATTGTTAAAATCCTGAAAGGTTCGGAAATAGAAACAGAGGTTGCAACAACATCCGCTACTTCAGTAGCTTGTACTGTTTTGGTTGATCCAATTCAGAACCTGTCTTCATAGACAGTAGGGGGCATCACTGACTCTCACGAGCCATTCATTACATTGTCAAATGTGGTGACCCCCCTGGACTTAAAATCTCCGGATCCTATTAAGGATGTTTTCCCTCCCCAAGTGGGTGAAGTGGAAAGGCAACTCTCCCATAGAAAGGAAGAGGTCTCCATTCATGGAGTAGCTGTGTCAACAGCACCACCACTTCAAGTGGAAATGCCTTCACAGGCTTCACGGGGCACCACAGGCTCTAATTTGTCAATCTTTACATTGCCTGAGGTGGTGACCCCCCTGGAAATTCCAAGTCCAGCTCCTTTAACGGAGGTCCTCCCCACCTTTTCAGGTCAGGTGGAGGGACAACACACCCATAGAAGGGATGTGGACTCTATTCATAGAGTATCTGCTGCTTCGGTAGTAGAACCTGTTCAGAGTGCCTCTGGACAGGTCATGCCTTCAATGGCTTCAGCTGGCATCACTGATTCTTCTTTATTGCTAATCATTACAGAATCAATAGTGGTGACCACACTGGGTCTAAACTCCCCAGTTCCTGAAAAAGGAGTTCTCCCCACCCACAGTGGTCTGGCGGAGAGGCAACCTACCCATAGAAGGGATAGGGATTTTCTTGCAGGTCTTGAAGATATGGATGCTACAATGAGTGAAACATTTAATCTTAGTGATCTTCAATTCCCTGACCCCGATCAGCCGAGTGTGAGTGTTGAGGGTCGTGTTCAAACAGAAACAGTGAGAAGTGAGACACCCACCGACCAAACAAACACCCCACACGATACACACACTGCACATAGCCAAAGGATTATAAATCTGGAGGCCCAAGTCACTGAAATTCAATACTCATTACGGAAGATCTTGGAGGTGCAAGAGCAGCAGCAAGTTGAAATGAAAGAAATTAAAGATCTGGTTCAATAGCTGCTGGCTCAGAAAGTTCCTGTCTCTACTCAATCAACTCCAATAGCTCATATTACTCCGATCAGAAGGGAGGATAACCCAACTGAGGGGGAGAGAATAGCACAAGAAAAAGAAGTTGGAGCTGAAATGATAATGGAGTATACAGCTCAGGCGGAGTCAGATTTCTTTTACAGGCCTGGAGCGAGGCAACTTGAAGAAGGAGAAATCTTTGAACCATATGTGCCTATGGATATTCCTACAGAAATTGAGATAGAAAAGACAATACAGGCTGAAGGGATAGATATCGAAGAAGAGTTTGCAGAAGAATATGCTTTTGATAATGACTATCTTCTAGTTGGTATAGATGAAGTTATTACTAAAGGTGTATCTGAGGCTCAGGACTTAATGAAGAGGAAATGGAAGAGAGTACAACACGCAATAGAAAGGAGGAATAGAATGAAGGACATAGAAGCGAAAGTTGGCCATGAATGGGATGAAGCAAGGTCTCTGCTAAAGAAAAAGGAGTTATCTCTTTCTCACAGGAAAGACAAAGAAGTCCTTGATCTCTTCAGGACCATGAAAGAAAAATTCGAAGATGTTCATGAGTTCTATTCTATGCTATCAGAAGAAATAACAAGCGTGTCAGTCAGTGCACTTAAAAATGGCTGGAAAATGTATATCAATTCAACATCACTGGGATCAAGGATATTGTCGACAAAGAGTTTTGAAAAGATGAACATAGTGGAGCTGTATGTGCTAAAAAGGAAAGTCATCTTTGGAGGGCACAAGACGAATGAGATACTGAGAGATCTAATTGAAAAGAAGATAATGAAGATCGGTGTCAAAGCGTTTGAAAAGCCTCCGGTTGTCAAGTACTACAAAGCAACAACACTTCACAACTTAACTTTGTCAGACGAATGTTTGGACTCAAGCCATATGTTGTTCATGCAGTATGTAGAAGGGAAACTCAGAAGCAAGAAGAACAGAACTCTAGAAGACTTAAATGCTGCTGAGTTGATCTATGCATTCAGGCTAAACAGAGCATTTGGTATGTCAGCAAGACAGCTGTTGGAAATGTCCAGATATTATCAGGAACCAGTTTATGTAAGAAGACCGGATGGCACTGAAGTACTCGAATCCATTAAAGACTCTGTACCCTGCATTCAAACTGAACCAAATAGAACAAAATACTTTCTCTTCAAGAAAAACGGTGTGGACAAAAGGAAAGAACTTTCAAAGCTTGGGAGAAACAACTCTGAGATTATTCGAAAAGTCTTTTCAACGGTAAAAAGATCCACTGTCAAGTCAGACAAAAAGGCTTTGAGGATGATCGAAGATATTCTAAGGGAGAAATTGACAGAAGAGTCAATGCACAACACTGAAAGAGTAAAAGGCTTTCCAAAAAGGATAACAGTGTTTGTGTTTACAAAGAGACAATCTCCGGCCTTCGAGTCAATCTCCAAAACAAATTCAACGGCGTTTCTCTCTGAGGTTTTAAAGAAATTAGAAGATCCACCTCCGATTAACACTCTTGAAGTAGAAGCAATAGATTTGGTGAAGGCAAGGTTAGAGCAAAAGGAAGATGAGCTGAGGAAGCACTACTCTGAAACGAGATCTAAAATCAAGCAAGACACAGTACAAGGAAGCAGAAGACCATAGAATTATTTGTTCAGGCTAAAGGAACAAACTTCTTTTGTACACAAAGAAATCTGGAAATGTAATATCTAATCCAGAATGTAGTTAATATTATTTACTGTCTTTCTGCACTTTACTTTTTCTTGTAAGTATCAGTTGAGTTATCCTCTCACAGGATTTGCTTGTCAAACTCTAACAAACAAATAGGGGAGATTGTAAAGCATAATGTAACGTAGTATGTAATAGTGATAACGATAACTCAACTAAGAAACAAAGACAGATAAATAATACTAATATGTAGCACATGAATCTAGAAGGACATAATCAAGAAGATAATACATTCATTATTGCTGAGCATTCAAGATGAAAGAATTACTGAACGTCAGGGAGAGAAGTTCATTAATATGTTCAAGCCTCAGTGACAAATAAGAGTTCAGATGACTTCATTCTAAAGACAGAGCAGTGATCCATGTATAATTGTCAAAGGGTTTCAGTGATCAGAAGCAATGCAACAGTCCAGGGTTAATCAGCTGAAACAGAATAGAGATTAAGGGAATTCATTCAGTGTTAGTCGTTTGTGAACCAGACTAGTGCACTAAGCGTCAGCACAACAAGAAGAGAATTATCTTAATTAATCAGAAGAAAATCAGTTGATCAAGCCAAGCCAGAAGAGTGAAATCCAAGTGGTAATTACTTCAAATAGTCAAGAAATATGCTAAGGCATGTATTACTACAATTGGTGGTTTATTACTCTTGAAGCAATGGAGAGGCGCAACATAAGTCTTACAGGTGCAATACAAAGTTTAAGTATGCGAGTGGCGCCTATACAGTGTGTATAGAGTGCAGGCGCCACATACATCTCAAGGCACAGTTTCTCTAAGGCACGAGTGGCGCCTGTACAGGGAAGACACTGTACAGGCGCAACATACCTCTCAGGCGCAACTCAGCTGCTCCAAAGTTTCTAAGTCCTATACAGTGTGTGAGTGGCGCCTACACAGGGCAACAACAGTGTAGGCGCAACACACATACTAGGGCATCAAAGGCAGTTGATCTTTTCTAAGGCGTGAGTGGCGCCTATACAGGGAAACCACTGTATAGGCGCAACTCACATGAACAAGGCGCAACTCAGGTCAATAGGTGCAACAAGCTTCAAGTGGCGCCCATACACCACTACCACTCTATAGGCGCCACTCAGGACTTAAGCATTGTGGGAAAATTTCCAATCAAGTCTACAAATAAATATGGGTTCAAATCAATTGATTTAATTGGTTATCTTCTTCAAGCATTCAACAAACACAGCCGGGAAACTCCATTAAAGATACACATTTATTTCACCCAACTGTATTTGTTGTAATATTGTTTTGAACCCACTGCAGCTAATCATTTGATTAGATTTGTAGCACCTCAGGGATTTAATAATAACTTGTTATTACCCAGCTTTGTGTTTTGTTAACTGTCAAGTTCATATCTTCAAAAACACAAACACTTCCGCAAACAAATTGAAAAATCTACCATATCATATTCAACCCCCCCTTCTATGATGATTTTGGACCTAACAGAGACATGTATAGATTTCATGACTACCTTAGTTCTCAGATTAAACACTTTGAATGCCTTTAAAGAAGTTTTAGAGGTTGTTGAATAACCAACAAAAACACCTTCATCTATTTTGAGTTCAAAATTTTTCAATTGCTCATGATGTGTTTTAAGAATAAAACACTTGCTTCTAAATATGTGTAAATACTTCACATTTAGCTTCCTTCCCTTCATCATTTTATATGGAGTCATTACATGCTTATTTATCAAGGTACAATTCTGAGTGATACATGCATTATTCACAGCTTCTGCCAAGAAGTAAGTAAGAAGTTTTGCTCCTTCTAACATTGTTCTAGCAGCTTCAATGAGAGTTCTATTCTTTCTTTCAACTAAACCATTTTGTTGAGGTGTATCTGGTGCTGAGAATTACTGAATGATTCTTTTGGTTGAGCAGAATTTCTCCATTGCAGAATTCTTAAACTCTGTTCCATTGTCACTCCTTAGAGTCTTTACCTTGAGTGGTGATCCATTTTCAACCATGGAAATATGATAAAAAATGATCTATGTTGTTTCATCCTTTTGTGTAAGAAGACACCCAGGTAAATCTTGTGTATTCATCTACTATCACTAGAGTATATTTCTTCTTTCCAATAGACATTATGTTGACAAGGCCAAACAGATCAAGATGCAATAGATTAAAAGGTTCTCCAATATAATTTTCAGTCTTGCCCTTAAAGGATGTCTTCTTTTATTTTTCCTTTTGACAAGAATCACAGAGACCATCAAGATAAAACTGAACTTTGGGAAGACCTCTTACTAGATCCTTTTTGACTAACTCATTTATTTTACCAAAGTTCAAGTGACACAGTTTCTTGTGCCAATTCCAGATTTCTAAAGATGATACTTTTTCAAGTAAGCAAGTTAAGGGACCATCTGAGTTTACCTCCAAGCGAGCTTCAAATAGATCGTTATGTCTGTGCCCAATGAAAAGCACTTTGCCATCCTTTTTTCTTCTGACTTCACAATGTGTTTCATGAAATTCCACAGAATAACCTTTGTCTGTCATTTGACTCACACTTAAGAGATTGTGCTTGAGTCCTTCAACCAGAACTACATTTTCAATGATGACATTTCCAATCAAAATATTGTCATATCCTAGTGTTCTTCCTATGTTGCCATCTCCATAAGATACTGCTGGGCCAGTGTTGGTCCCTGATATTGTAGAAGGGGGGTTGAATACAATATCTATTAATTATCGCGGAATATTGGATTTAAAAATATTACTTTAATTTCTCGCGAAATATTAATTTTAATGAAATACTGTTCAAATAGAAGATATGATTTTAACTTGAAAAGTATTACAAAATTAATATGATGATAGTTTATATAACTAATTAAATGTCTAGAATGATTTTGACATGAATTGTTCTGATTTAACAATTATATCCAAACTTGCACAGAAATCTGTGAATATTACAACGCAGACAAATTTCTGAATTTGAACTTTTTTTTTTTAATCACTGAAATATGAAGCCAAAACCTCATATTTATAGAGGTTGAAAAGCTAGCATGACTCTTCCAATATGACTCTTTTTATCATCAAATTAAGCCTTGTATGACTCTTGAAAAAGCTGGGCATGACTTATTTCTGTTGGTATGACTCTTCAAAATTCGGTATGACTCATTGAAATTCGGTATGACTCTTTGTAAGTCATATTCGAATTTTCTTTAATTTAAAATAAATCAAAATGACTTATATTAAATCAAAGAAACTCGGTATGCCTCACATAAAGTAACTTCGGTATGACTCTTGAATTTCTTCTCGGTATGACTCTTGAATCACTCGGTATGACTTCTTTTCAAATTGAATGGACACTTGGCATGCTTCCATTGGATGCTTGAAAAAACTGCCAAATCAAATTGTAAAAAGAAGGGGCCTATTTCGTCCTGTAGTGGATAGGCTCCGTAGAAATGCTTTTCGACCCACACAGCTTATAATCTTTGATTAATAAATAATAAATTTAATTCAGAAATTATAAAAATAAATATCTAATATTATTTAGATATTTATAAATATAATTTACTAAATAAATAAAATATTTATTAATTAAAATAAATCATTACGCTCTAAGCTGCGGTCTCCTGATCATCTGAAACCGAACTCCTTTTGACTTGGAAATGATAAATCAATTCCAACCGGGATTCTACTTTTACGAATATATGAATTTGCATTTCTTCCGTGTCAATTCATTTTTCGTCTTTTCTTCAAGTCAGTACTGTCAGACATGTTTGGCTATTTCTGTATCCCTTTGAGCTTCCAGCTTCTTTCTTCTGTCATTCTAAAATAATTAATCATTTAATTAATTTAAGAAATAAATTAATTCTGAGTGAATTAATTTACTAATTGAATTAACTAATTAATTTAATTAATTAATAGAGAAGTAAATTAAAGGCTTGACTATTGTTGATGTAGATAAAACTCTTCTGTTCTTCAACAATAACCTTTCTAACCACTTGAACTTTTTGATGACTAATCTTCACTGACATTGTTAACACCCTGTACACTGGTCTGGTTCACGGATGACTAACTACAATGTCGATTCTCATTTATACTGTAGTGGACTTTGTGTCTTGTCTTATTTCTAGTTTTGTCTTCAATATTTCTTTTCTTGGAATCTCTTTGTAGTAGGCACTTGGAATATTCTATATCTTCTTGAACTCTTCTGAAATACTACTCCTTTATTTTTCGCCGACGCTTGAACATATTAATGAACTTCTTCCGGTGTAGAGTAGCAGCTTCATTAGAACATTTCTGATATTAGGATTCTTTGTGTCTAGTTGACTGTCTTCATCTTGATTCCTTCCTCAGTATTTATTACTTACTTAATTTTCTTACTTGAGTTGAGTTGTCATCTACTTATTATAAATAAGCCTTGTCATATGCCTTTCAATCTCCCCCTATTTGTTGTTAAGCATTTAACATACAAATTCCTAGAGGATAACTCAACTAATAACTAAGAAAATAATATGACATGTAAGAACTGTAAATAATAAATTATTCCCTGGATTATATAATACATTTCCAGATTTCCTGAGTTAACTGAAATGAAAGATGTTTGTTCCTCTAGCACTGAACATATTATACATGTAGTATTATCTTCATTTCTCAGACTCATCACTACTCCCCCTTAGGATGGTAGAGATGATGTCTGTTCTCTTCTTACCACTTTTCCTTTGAATTTCCAACTTCTGTTTTTACTTCTCACCCAAGGTAGATTTATTTTCCCTTTTCATAAATTATCCAACTTTTCTTGTTCAACAATTGAGTAATCCTCTTCTGGAAAAAGTCTTTGTTTACTTCTCCCCTTTTGATCTACTCCCCCTTAGTTGAACACTTTAACACTTTGGTGTAATCCTCTTAGTAATTCTCCCCCTTAGTTGAGTAATCCTCTTAATAATTTAAAATTCATTTTCTAGAGAAATTTCTACCTTGGTTGAGTAACATTAGTAATCTGTAACAGGGAATAGGGAAAGGGATTCGGTAAGTGTGCTAGTGTGTGACTTTACTTTGTGTTCCTCACAAGTGTTTCGCTCATATACTCTCTAAGTGTTTCACTCATAGAATATATATTTTCACTCTTCCTTACTTGTGTTTCACTCTTTTCTCACATCACTATATCTCTCTTAGTACGGATGACTCAGTCTTTTGTACCTGCAAGAAAGATCACCATATCCCCTTCAAGAGAGGTCACTGGTGGTGCAATGGGGTTTCGTAAATCCCCGTCCTCAATTGAATCTATTAAAATATTTGATTTTATAAACTGAATTGCTTCAGGAATAGATTCAATGAGTTGCTGATCATCTAAGATGATCTATTCCATTAGGAATCCATATATGTTCCATCTGGGCATGGAGACAAGGATCTATAATGTAGCAAATGATCCAAGTTTCCTCCTGACGCCTGTGAAGGCATGTTGATTCAATCAGAACCATCAATCATTATTCCTTCCTTGATATGGAAGTTTAGAATAATTGCTTCCATCAATTCATCCTTACTGTGACATTTCAATTGCTCCCTCTTGGTCCCTTTTGGTCCCAAGTAAGTCCCTACATTGTTGGTCCCTTGGTGTTGGTCCCTAAAACATAAGACACAAAATTTGTAGTTTCTTGAAAAATGTCAGATGAAATTGACTCTTTACAAGTGGCCTGGGCTGACAGGCGGGATTCAATAGACTCACTCTGTTGAGAGAATGAACCGAGTAACAGTTTTGCCTTTTCCAAGTCTGTATCCTTTTGAGAAAATACAGATGAGCTAACAGTTGTCTCAGCTTTCGTATATATTAATCACCTTTCTGGAGACAGAGCTGTTGGTTCACTCACAATACCAACCTTATCAAATGCAATCAAGGCATTGACTCCCTCATTCTTAACAATTAGGTATTCTGTTTAATGGTTAGAGGACGAATGTGATTGTGTTTGTGTGTGTGGTTCTAAGATCTTGGATATAGATTGATGCCAATGATTGGGATCTAACTATTAGAAACAATTGGATGATCAAGCTCATAGATCTTTCTTACTTCTCAAAAGAGACGTGAAATAATCAGTGCATATTTATAAAAAATAAAAACATAAATAAAGATAAGGATGCCAATGTTGAAAAATAACTAAAACTATACATACTTATATATATAAATAATATATGCTAATTATTGGAAAACAACAATAACATAAAATATTTACAATAGAGATGCCAAATAAATAAAACTGTACAAAAATAAGGAAAATCTTTTTGAGTTTTCTTTTTCATTTTGTTTGTTTGTTTTTGATAATTTTTAAAGAATATATACAGTGTATTTACAGTGTTTACTTAAAATTAAATATGCAATTTAAAACATCATGCAATAATCAGTTCATGTTTAACATCCCTAACTCACTAACAAACTTAGAGAAAGTGGATTCATCAAGTGGTTTCGTGAAGATGTCGACAATTTGATCTTCTGTGGGTACAAAATGTAACACCACAGTTCCTTTCATGACATGTTCTCGGATAAAATGATACCTTATGTCTATGTGCTTGGTTCTTGAATGTTGTACAGGATTGTTGGAAATTGCTATGGCACTTGTGTTATCGCAAAGTATTGGAATTTTAGTTAGCGCAAGTCCATAATCATTCAGCTGATTCCTTATCCACAAGATCTGTGCACAACAACTATCTGCCGCAATGTATTCTGCTTCGGCTGTCGAGGTAGATACTGAGTGTTGTTTCTTGCGGTACCAGGAGATCAACCGTTGTCCTAGAAACTGACAGCTTCCAGAAGTACTTTTCCTGTCCATCCTGTATAATCTGAATCTGTATAGCCTATTAGTTCAAAACATGTATCTTTAGGGTACCAAATTCCAAGATTTGGTGTGCCCTTCAGATATCTAAAAATTCTTTTCACGGCTATAAGATAAGATTCTCTAGGGTCAGATTGAAACCTTGCACATAAGCAAGTTGCAAACATTATATCGGGTCTACTAGCAGTTAGATATAATAATGAGCCTATCATACCTCTGTAGCTTGTGATGTCAACTTTCTTACCAGTTTCATCTTTGTCAAGCTTTGTGGCTGTTGGCATAGGGTTTTTACCGGTGAAGATTCTTCTAGATTGTATTTTCTCAGAAGATCCCTTACGTACTTTGATTGGCAAATAAAAATCCCTTCTTCCTTTTGCTTTACTTACAATCCTAGGAAGAATGACAGCTCACCCATCATGCTCATTTCATACCTGCTCTGCATTAACTTAGCAAATCTTTTGCACAAATTTTCGTTAGTAGAACCAAATATAATATCGTCAACATAAACTTGGACAAATATCATATCTTTTTCATGCAGTTTATAAAAGAGAGTTTTATCTATAACACCTCTAATGAAACCATTTTCAAGTAAAAATAAAGAGAGAGTGTCATACCATGTCCTCGGTGCTTGCTTGAGCCCATAGAGAGCTTTGAATAGAAAATACACAAAATCAGCAAACTCTAGATTTTCAAAGCCAGGGGGCTGTTCCACATATACTTCCTCTTCTAACTCTCCATTCAGAAATGCACTATTCACATCCATTTGATAAACTTTAAACTTGGAATGTGCTGCGAATGCCAGAAATATCCTGATGGCTTCAAGTTTTGCAACTAGTGCGTAGGTCTCGTCATAATCAATTCCCCCTTCCTGGGAGTAACCCTTTGCAACCAGTCTGGCTTTGTTCCTTGTAACAATGTCATCACCGTCTAACTTGTTCTTGTATACCCATTTCGTGCCAATAACAGATCTATCTTTAGGTCTGGGTACCAGTGTCCACACTTCTTGCCTTTTAAACTAATTGAGTTCTTCTTGCATGGCAAGAACCCAATCTGGATCTGTTAGTACATCTCCAATTTTCTTTGGTTCTTCTTGAGATAGAAAAACTGAAAATAGACATTCATTTGAAGTTGTACTTCTGGTTCTGACTCCAACATCTGGATCATCTATGATCAATTCAAAAGGATGATCTTTGCTCCATATCCGTTCCCTTGGTAGGTTTGATCTTAATGATTCGCCTTGAAATTCATTGTGATGTTGTGTACTGCCAGTTGATCCGTCATCTCCCCCTGAGTTGCTGCCAGGGTGACTTGTTGATCCACCACTGGTATTAGTAGTATCTCCAGTGTTACCATTGTTTCCACCACTATTACCTGGATCATCATCACTATTGTCATCATTGTTTCCTGTTGCAACCTCAGGTTCTTCTTCGTCATCAGAATGTGAGTCTGGATAATTGTCGAATTTTAATGACTCAGAAGAATCTTCAGTTTGGATACAAGGGAGTTTAGTGTCATCAAAAGTTACATTGACACTTTCCTTCACTTGATGCTGATCAATTATGTACACCCTATATGCTCTTCTTGAATATCCGACAAAAATAGCTTCATGTGCCTTGGCCTCAAACTTGCCACGATATTCATCTCCATCCTTTAGCACAAAGCATTTGGCTCCAAATACATGAAAGTACTTGAGAGTAGGTTTCTTGCCAGCCATTAATTCATAGGGTGTCTTCATATGATCTTTGTTGATCAGAGTTCGATTCTGAGTATAACAAGCTGTATTTACTGCTTCAGCCCAGAAGTAGATAGGTAACCTTGATTCACTTTGCATAGTCCTTGCAGCTTCAATCAGGGTTCTATTTTTCCTTTCTATAACTCCATTCTGTTGCGGAGTTCTTGGCGCTGAATATTGCCTTGTTATCCCCTTGTCTGAGCAGAAGTTATTCAGAACTTCATTTTTGAATTCTGTGCCATTATCTGATCTGATTGCCCAGACAGTTGACTTTGAATCTAACTCAATCAGCTTTATTTGATCAATCACCAAATGTGGAGTTTCATCCTTAGAGTTCAAGAATAAAACCCACTTATATTTTATGATGTCATCTGATATGGGCTGAAAGTAAGCCCTAAAGACACAATTAAAGTGGCATTAATTGGACCTAGTCTTGTCCAAAAGGGAGGCCCAATTAATGAGGCTTGACACCCTAACTAGTAAATAAATTCGTAATTAATTAATTGGCTAAATATACAACTAATTAATTATGTCCAAATACATGGAAACAACTCCAAACGGTAGTTTTCAAGACACCGCAATTAATAAGGAAACCTATTCCTACTTGGAAACTACTTCTATCACAAGAAGAATACATAATCCTTCTAAGAGGTGACCTGCCCACGAAAATTCCTAAACCTACTCTAATTCTTAGACTCTCTACGTCTATATAAAGGGTCTAATCCCTCATTCTTAGAACTACGTCTGGCTTGATTCTCAAACAAATACTGAGATACGTAGGCATCTTGTGAAGGCAGAACTAAGCTACGAAACACAAGTGCAGCCATTAAACCTCGATAAGCTCCGACACACATCGCAATAACTACATCCTAGTTTTTATTCCATATCATTTGGCGCCGTCTATGGGAAGAAGACATCAACCATGGCAAGAACACGACGAACTGACGGAGACATCGTCCCTACCACAGGTGATCCGACTGCTATCATCCCTCCCGATGAAACTCAAGCTACCAAGGTCCCCTCTATAACCACTATTCCCGCTGGAACCCAAGGTCCCAATACTCAAAGGCTTGGTCCGTTTAGTGAGATCGTCCACTCCACCAATCCTGAGGAAATTGTTCATGGATCCAACCCACTATCCCAGGTAACTCAAACTCTTTTTATGGCTACTGCTCATCACGCACAAATTTCTACTATTGTTATCCCTAGTAGCACTGTTGCCCAAACAAGACTTGGGATCTCCCAAGCCTATCCCCCTCCTTACATCAGAGGGTTGGAACCACAAAACTATGGGCGTAGAGTAGATGTCCGTGATTTCTCTGGACCATACTCAACTAATGATGAAAGCTCAGAAGGCAGTGATATCAATCCCAGAAGAAGAAGGCCTGGAAAAGAGCCCGTAGGAAGCCGACGTTCACAGTCCCGTAGGACACTAGAACAGAAAATTGCTTCCTACGAGGCTGAACTCAAAGAACTAAAGAAAAGCTTGGATCGGCAAGATAGAAGGACAACCTCGAGGTATGAAGCCCCCGACGTCATAGAACTGGATGAAACCCTACGAGGGAGAAGAACAGAAGTTACTAGGGTTGACCCCGCTGAATTATTGCCACTCGGAGATCCTGATGATCCCACACCGCCTTTTACCGAAACCATCATGAACACTCACATCTCAAGTAAGTTCAAAATGCCCACCATCAAAGTGTATGATGGAGCAGGCGATCCAGCCAATCATGTGAGGACCTTCTCGAATGCATTGCTACAACAACCTATCAATGATGCTGTGAAGTGTAGGGCGTTTCCCCAAACCCTGGGGGGCATAGCCCAACATTGGTATAGCCGGCTGCCGCCCAACTCCATTGGATCCTTCAAAGAGCTCAGCAAGGCCTTCAAAAGCCAGTTTATAAACGGAAGAGTGTACGAAAAAAGTTCAGCTTCTCTCATGAATCTAGAGCAGGGAAAGAACGAATCTTTAAGGGACTATCTGAACCGTTTCACCAAGGAAGCCTTGAAAGTCCCGGACTTGGACGAAAAAGTGGCCATGATAGCCCTACAACAGGGAACAACTCATCCTTACTTTAAGAGATCTCTGGCTAAACATCCGCCTGAGAACATGCTCCTTCTTCAAGACAGGGCAGGAAAATACATTAAAGTGGAGGAAAGTATGAAGAAAACCACTATATCGGTGGCGAGACACGGGAATAATAATAAGAAGAGGAAAGGTGATCAAGAATATGATGCACGAGACAAGTACTCCAGGATGGAGAAGAATTCAGAATATCCCCCAAAGAAAAATAATTTGAGGCAAAAGTTGGCCGAATACGCAAGGCTGAATGCACCTCGAAGTCAAATCCTTGTGGATATTGAAAGAGATCTAGACCTGAGCTGGCCTAAACCCCTAAAATCTGATCCTGAGAAAAGGAACAAGAATGCGTTTTGTCGATTTCATAGGGATACCGGGCATGATATGGATGACTGTAAACAATTGAAGGATGAAATCAAATTCCTTATCAGAAGAGGGAAACTTTCTAAGTACACCAAGGATGGAACTCATGATAGGCGCGACGATAACAGAAAAAATAATGATGGCCGGGATAGGAATCCTCAACCTAGAGGACAGGTTATTAATATGATTTTTGGAGGACTAACCGCTGCGGGGAATTCCAGGAATTCAAGAAAAGCATATGCAAGAGAAGTTATGCAAGTCGTAGGGGAATCACCTAAACGTGCTAGGACGGAGGCGATCATATCTTTTGACGACTCAGACCTGGAAGGAGTAAAGTTTCCTCATGATGATCATCTCGTTATCGCCCCTTTGATAGGCAATTCAGAAGTGAAGAGAGTCCTGGTGGACAACGGAGTGTCTGTTGATATCTTGTTCCACGATGCATTTGTAAAGATGGGATACAATGATTCCCAGCTAACCCTTTCGGATGTTCCCATCTATGGCTTCAATAGAGTAGAGTCGAAAGTAGAAGGAACCATTCAGCTACCCGTGACAATGGGGAGAGAACCTAGAGAGGTCACTCAGATGCTAACTTTTCTGGTGGTCAAAGCATCTTCCACATATAACGCCATACTTGGAAGAACAGGTTTGCATGCTTTCAAGGCTGTAGCCTCAAGTTATCACTTAAAAATCAAGTTCCCCACCAGAAACGGTGTTGGGGAGGAGAAAGGAGACCAGAAAATGGCGAGAAGTTGCTACGTGGCAGCCCTGAGACCCGATGGAGTTGGGGGGCAAGTCCTACCCATCGAGGACATGGACTCAAGAGAAAACGAGGAACGAAGGGGAAAGCCAGCCGAAGAATTGGTTCCAATTCCCTTAATACCAGGAGAGCCTGAAAAGGTCACATACATTGGAACCTCATTTGAAGAACCTATGAAAGCAAAACTGACCAAATTCTTGCAAGAGAATGGAGACTTATTTACTTGGACAGCCGCTGCTATGCCAGGAATTGATCCCAATCTAATTACTCATAAGCTTAACGTGGATCTACGGTGAAAAACAATAAAATAAAAGAAGAGGAATTTTGCTCCCGAAAGACAAGAAGCCATAAAATAAGAGGTAGAAAACTTTTAGAGGCTGGATTCATCAAAGAGATTCAGTTTCCCGAATGGCTTGCTAATCCTGTAATGGTTAGGAAATCCAATTGAAAGTGGAGGATGTGCGTTGACTTCACTGATTTAAATGACGCATGCCCAAAGGATTGTTTCCCCCTCCCGAGGATCGATGCACTTATAGATGCCACGGCAGGACATGAGATGTTAAGTTTCATGGATGGCTTCAGTGGATATAATCAGATCAGGATGCATGAGGATGACATTGCCAAGGTCTACGTTGATGACATGCTAGTCAAAAGCCTGGACAAGGCCGACCATATTCAACACTTAAGAGAGGCGTTCGAAGTTTTGAGACGCCACAGAATGATGCTAAACCCTGCAAAATGCGCCTTTGGCGTAGGATCCGGAAAGTTCTTAGGAATGATGGTCTCTAAACGGGGGATTGAGGCCAATCCTGACAAAATTAAAGCTATACTCGACATGGAATCCCCAAAGACAGTAAGGGATGTCCAAAAATTAACAGGGAGAATTGCAGCCCTAGGAAGGTTTATTTCAAAATCAGGGGATAAGTGTCTACCTTTCTTCCAAACATTGAAGAAAGTGAAGGACTTCGTATGGACAGAGGTAAGTCAGCCAACTTTCGAAGAGTTGAAGAAATATATAACTGAAGCTCCATTATTGGCCAAGCCTAGTCCCGTAGACATTTTATACCTGTACTTGGATGTATCTGATAAAGCCCTGAGCGCTGTCCTTATAAAAGAAGAAGAGAAGATTCAGAAACCGGTGTATTATGTAAGCAAGGTCTTGCACGGAGCAGAACTTAACTACTCCAAGATTGAAAAGTTTGCACTGGCCTTGGTGATGGCTTCAGGAAAATTACGTCCTTATTTTCAAGCGCACAAAATCGAGGTACTAACTGATCAACCGCTAAGGAACATCTTACACAGCCCTAAAGCAAATGGGAGGTTGATCAAGTGGGCCATAGAGTTAGGAGAATTCGACATCAAGTACAAGCCTCGAACGGCCATAAAAGCTCAAGCCCTTGCTGACTTCGTGGTCGAATGTACTATTAACGACCAAGAAGTCGGGGGGCAGGATAAGGATAGTATGCCAGCAATACAAGAAGCAAAACAGCCTCCCAAAGAATATTGGGTGCTCAATTTTGATGGGGCATCAAAAACAAAATCTAGCATAGCAGGCTTAGTGCTACAAAGTCCTGAAGGTTTCACTATTGAGTATGCTATTAAGCTTGACTTCCCGACAACCAACAATGAAGCCGAATATGAAGCACTCATAGCAGGCCTAGGCTTGGCCAAGGCACTAAAGGCCAAACACCTCAAAGTTTGTGGAGACTCGAAGCTGGTTATATCCCAAGTAAATGGGGAGTTTGAAGCAAGGGAAGAAATCATGATTAAATACCTTCGACTGGTAAAAGCTATAATGACTCAGTTTGAAGAATGTCAGATGGAATATGTTCCTAGAGAAGAAAACGTAAAGGCTGATGCCTTGTCAAAATTCGCCTCATCGGAAGCAGACGAACATATGGGAAGTGTTTACTTCCAAGTCTTAAAGACTCCCAGCATCAATGCAAAGCTGGTAGCCCCGATAAATATGGGCAGTTGTTGGATGGATCTAATTAAAATCCACCTTCAATCCGGATGGACTCCTGCCAATGTCATGGAAGCCAGGAAGCTTACTGTGAGGGCATTAAGGTACGCTCTTATTGATGGAATTCTCTATAAGAAATCTTTTGTTATTCCATACTTGAAATGTCTAAGGCCAGATGAAGCTCATGAGGCTTTGAAAGAAGTACACGGAGGAATCTGTGGCCAACACTTGGGGGGCAGGGCTTTGGCTCACAAGATCACCCGCCTTGGTTTTTACTGGCCTAACTTGATAAAAGATTCGAAAGAATACGTAAGAAGATGTGACAGGTGCCAAAGGCATGCACCAGTTGTCAGACAACCACCTGAGATGTTAACGTCCATCAATTCCCCTATCCCCTTTGCAATGTGGGGAATGGACATCCTTGGACCCTTTCTTATAGCTAGCGGACAGAGAAAGTTCCTGATCATTGCGATCGATTACTTCACTAAATGGATCGAGGCTAAACCACTAGCCAAGAAAACCACAAAGCAAGTAGCTCAATTCTTCTGGGAAAACATCATATGCAGGTATGGAATACCACGAATCCTGGTGACTGACAATGGCACACAATTCAATAACGAGGAATTTAAGGGATATTGCAACGATAATGACATCACTCTACGCTTCACTTCTGTTTCACATCCTCAAGCAAATGGGTAGGCAGAGGTAGCTAATCGAATCATCCTAGATGGTCTTAAGAAAAGGACCGAGCGTTCTGCCAACACTTGGGTGGATGAGCTTTTGCCGATACTATGGGCTTACAGAACCACTCACAGAGTCACTACTGATGCAACCCCATTCTTCCTGGCTTATGGAGCCCAAGCAGTGGTCCCAGTTGAAATATCACATGTATCCCCAAGAATCAAGGCCTTTGAGCCTGAGGAAAATGAAGAAAGAATGAAAATTGCATTAGACCTGATAGATGAAGTCAGGGACAAAGCTCATGCAAAAATCGTCGAATATCAAAAGAAGTCATCTTTCTACTACAACTTAAGAGTTAAAGAAAGATTTTTTAGACAAGGAGAATTAGTCCTCAGGAAAGCTGAAGCTTCCGGGGTAGGCCCCAAAGGCAAATTAGCCCCCAACTGGGAAGGGCCGTACAAGATAAAACAAGTAAAGGGAGAAGGATCATACATCCTTAAAACCCTAGAAGATGTTGAGGTACCGAGGACTTGGCATGCTTCAAACCTGAAAGTTTATTATGTTTAAAGAATTCAACTATGAGTTCTTATATTTAGTAGGAACTAAGTAGAAATAAGGTTCGATGAAACCATTAGGATGTAAGAGCTTTTCGCTCCAGACAAGATTCTCATTTTGTAAGGGTTGTGCCCACTTTAGCCTCAAAGGCATTATTAATAAAATTCCCAGCTTTATAGCACCTTAAAACATGTGTGTTTAGCCTAGATTGGGCAATTCCTAAGTTCCTTTGTGATAAAGGAACTAGATCAAAGCCTGGATAGACACTTTAATATATATGCTTATTTGTTCTTTATGCTCGAAAAGTATATTTTATCAAATATACTAAGGCACGAAAAAGGACAAAAAGTAGCACAGTTGGCACTTCAAGTAATGTCCAGATTTATCTGTTCTTTTATGCTCAAAAAGGTATATTTTATTAAATATCCTAAGGCGAAAAATAGAAAAACAAATAACAAGAGGTTTCTTATAAATAAAAGGTTTTGGGGGTTACATAAGTTAAAAACTGAATGGAAATACAAGAAATACAGAAATAAAATACTAGAAACTACAGGAGGTCATCATCCTCATCCTCATCCGTATCCGCGTCCTTCTTCTCCTCCTCCTCTGCATCTTTCTGGGTAGCCTCCTCGGCCTCGGGAGAATCAAAGATTTTCTCAAAATCATCCAGGGCCTCACCACCCGAAATATCACCAGAATTACCCTCGTGGATGGTGGAGGTCAAAGCCAAAGGTCGTCCCATGGGAGCAGGGAAGTCGGCCGGATCAAACAAGCCTGAATGTTTGGCCAAGATGGCGTTAAGACACTTATCCCAAGTCTGGGCCCCAGCAGTCTCAAAGACCAAATCGTCATGCTTGTCTATGAAGGCATAGAACTCCTCCGACTCCATATAGTTGCTTATCACGACCTCCCTCTCGGCCCTTAGCTCTCGCAACTCTGCATGAGCTGCAATCAGCTCTTGATCCTTCTCGAGCAATTTCTTCTCGAGAACAGCCACTTTCTCATCAGCTTTGGCCTTGGCCTTCCTCTGAGCCTTTTTAGAATAACGCCAACTTTTGGCCTGATGGGCCATGGTCTGAAAGTAGGTGTTGACCTGTAAAAAAAATGATAAGAAGTAGAGAAAATCAAAAAACAATTAAGTAAGAAAAGAGAGGAGGTGGTTGGGCCTTACCATGGTTATAGCCTGGGAGCCAAGAGACTCTGCCTCCTCAATATCTGTCTTCAGAACAATTTTGGTCTTGTCAGCCGGGGGAATCGAGTTCTAGGACCAATCGACAGAATTCAAGACAATCCCCACAAAGGTGTCGTGCTTCCTAATACCCCAGCTAGGCCTCCAAGCCGCCATGGCTGGATCCTCGTCCTCCTCGCGAGGCCTTTTTCCCTTGCCCTTACTCTGGGCCCCTTCACAATGCCGGAGGAATCCGGGAACATTGGGCTCCTTTATCGGGCCTTCCTGAGCTTCGCGGGCCTTGCGCATCTTATGGGTCTCTTGGTCACCCACGCCCGGATGAAAATTGATATTTTCAGCAGCTGCAAAACAAATAAGGAAATAAAAATCGGGCTCAGAAAAATCAAAAAGAAAAAACAAGTCAAGTAGAAATGGTACCCTTGTCAGAAACATGAGAAAGGCCAACGGCCTTTAAAGAAAATTCTTCGAGAAGCTTCCGGTAATGGGTTTGGCCTCTGTCTTGACCCAGATCCACCACAATCAGTTTTTCTTCTGAGGTCAACTGGATCAGGCCTGCATTGCTGTCCTTAACCTTGCAAAACGAGGTCCTGAAGAGGGTGCCCCAATCACCACCTTCCCACTCTAAAAACAAAAAGTCCCTCCGCCAATCTGGGTTGGTATCGGGCAAAGATTTGTTGCAGAATATTGGGCTTACCCCTTGCCTATGATTTATATAAACCCAGCCCAATATGTTTGATGGGCTATTTTTGAATTGAAAATTACTTCTCAAAATGGCAACTGAGAGAGGGTAATTTTTCCTAAGACAAAGGACCATGAAACAGAGAAGGGTTCGCCACGAATTTGGGCTTAGCTGACATGGGCTGACCCTAGCTTATGCTAACAACCTAATAATAAATTCGTGAAAAGGGAACCTAAGCCCACCTACCAGGGCATCTCTAAAGATGTACAACCTATTGGGCCACCAATGGCAAGCCCGATCTCCAGGCTCAGCTAAAACAAATTTCTGGCCGGGAGGCAAGTTATACAACTTAGTAAACTTATCGCAGTGGACTTGATTTGCGAAAATACTCTGATAATTAAAAGCATCTAATTCGGCTATGGAAGGGAACTCATCGCCCATAATTTCTAATAATTCAAAAATTGAAGAAAATGTGGGGTTCACGGTAACAACATTACCTCTTTTTGCCGCCCTAGTAAGTAACCACTATTGTGCATCATCCTGGGAATCCGCCATTGATATTCAACGGATGAATGCTTCAGGAAATGAAGGGGATGAAGATTGATCGGAAAATCTCGCCGCGAATCGCCTTGCCTAAAGAGCTCTAGAGTAAAATTTTGGGAGAAGTTTTACTGAGAAAGTGAGAAGTGAAAAATCAAGTTCTCACTTCACTATTTTATAGCCAAAGGAAACGGTAACTCAACCGGTTTAACTTCCTGTAGCCGGTAAAAATAAGGCCCATAAAATAGTTGGGCCTGGTATTGTACGGCCCAAAAATCGACGAGGGCTGGAACTTTCTTTCAAAAAAGACAAACAAGTTGAGCTATAACAAAGCCCAAAAAAGAGGCCCAATAAATATCACCACTAAAATCCTCGAAGGACTACGAACAATCAAGGATCCTGGTCGAATGAACAACCAGGAATCCTCAACGACCAGGTGTCAAAATGACACCTCAAACGACTAGGATCCTGGTCGAATGAACGACTAGGAATCCTCAACGACCAGGTGTCAAAATGACACCTCAAACGACTAGGATCCTGGTCGAATGAACGACCAGGAATCCTCAACGACCAGGTGTCAAAATGACACCTCAAACGACCAGGAGCCCCTTATCATGTCACAGCTGGCACCATAAACGACCAGGAATCCTGGTCGTATATGACTAGGAGTCCTGGCCGACCAGGAACCAAGAAGGAGCCCTGGCCGACCAGGAATCCCTATCGACCAGAGTTCTACATGGAAGCAAGATACGACCAGGATCCTGGTCGAACTCGACGAGGATTCCTGGTCGAAAATAATATCAAAAAATGCTAGAAAATCGTTAAAAATGATTTAAAAGGCAAATAAATTATGGAAAATTCTCTAAAAATAGAGAAAAAATTCTAAAAATTAAGGAAAAATACCTGTGGGTACCAATAAATTATGGAAAATTCTCTAAATATAGAGGAAAATTCCCAAAAATTAGTGAAAAAAATAGTGATGGGCGCAAGAAAAGAATTATAAAAATTCTTCATAGGAACTTGAGTAACAGAATCATGAACCTTAACTTCTACAATGTATTGCACACTTTACAGAAGTTGGGGGTCAAATGATATGGGCTGAAAGTAAGCCCTAAAGACACAATTAAAGTGGCATTAATTGGACCTAGTCTTGTCCAAAAGGGAGGCCCAATTATTGAGGCTTGAAACCCTAACTAGTAAATAAATTCGTAATTAATTAATTGGCTAAATATACAACTAATTAATTATGTCCAAATACATGGAAACAACTCCAAGGGTAGTTTTCAAGACACCGCAATTAATAAGGAAACCTATTCCTACTTGAAAACTACTTCAATCACAAGAAGAATACAGAATCCTTCTAAGAGGTGACCTGCCCACCAAAATTCTTAAACCTACTCTAATTCTTAGACTCTCTACGTCTATATAAAGGGTCTAACCCTTCATTCTTAGAACTACGTCTCGCTTGATTCTCAAACAAATACTGAGATATGTAGGCATCTTGTGAAGGCAGAACTAAACTACAAAACACAAGTGCAGCCATTAAAGCTCGATAAGCTCCGACACACATCGCAATAACTACACCCTAGTTTTATTCCATAACATCATCCACAATCTCTAAGGCGTATTTCTTTCTTGACATAGACATTATATTTACTGGACCAAATAAATCCATGTGTAGGAGTTGAAGTGGTTAAGTGATGTTTGTAGTGTCTGTGCCTCTGTAACTTGCTTTCTTTGACTTCCCTTTCTGACATGCCTCACACAAGCCTTCTTGTGTAAATTCCATCGGAGGCAGTCCTCTCACCAAATCTCTCTTGACTAAAGAGTTCATTGTTTTGAAGTTTAGATGTGAGAGTTTCTTGTGCCATAGCCAGCTTTCTTCTGATGAAGCCTTTGAGTAGAAATAGTTTGCTTCATCTTCAGTTCCTGAGTTGAGATCGGCTACGTACAAGTTTCCTTTCCTTACTCCACGCAAGGCCAGTTTGTCATCTTTAGAATGAGCTATTAAGCATTTCTCCTTGATAAAGTTTACTTTATACCCGTTATCACAAAATTGACTTACGCTGAGTAGATTGTGCTTAAGTCCTTCTACTAAAGAGACGTTTTCAATGATAACATTCCCAGTATTTAACTTGCCATATCCCGTAGTCATTCCTTTGTTGTTATCTCCAAAGGTGACGATTGGGTCAGCTCTCTCAACCACAACTGATAGAAGGGCTCTATCTTCGGTCATATGCCTTGAAGATCCGCTATCCAGGATCCATATAACCCGGTTTACCTGTTTAACTCCCTGCACATACCAAACGGATTAATTCGTCTTCGGAACCCAAAATTGATTTGTCTTATCTGGTGCTTCCACTATCAGTGCTTTGGATGAACTTATAAACTTACCTCTGCCGTAGGTCTCTCTGGTCTGAATCTGTTCTAATTCATAGGTCTTCAGTACTCCATAGAGTCTCTCTAGGGTAACCTCTTTCATGTCCCTAGATTCCCGGATTGCTGCAATCCTATGTTCCAGATGCTCTGGCAGGGTCAGTAAGAACTTTCTATTGACCTCCTGGTTCAAGTAATACTTCCCGTTTAGATTGAGCTCATTCATCAATTTATTCAATCTCTGAAACACCTCAGAGATACCCTCACCAGGGTTGGATCTAAACTGTTCGTACTGGGAGGTCAGGATTTCCAGTCTATTCTCTTTCACTTCCTCCGTCCCCTCATTGATAATCTCTATAGTATCCCAGATTTGCTTGGCGGTCTTGCAGTTGACCACATGATTGTACATGACATAGTCTAGGGATTCTATCAGTATAAGCTTGAGGTTATTGTCCAGGGATACAACTTCCTTTTCTTCAATTGTGTAGTCAGCTAGACTTTTTGGAAACTGTCTGTGAGGAATTACAATCCCATCTATCTCGTGCTTCGAGAATAACTGTTATAGGGGGTTCAACACTGTTGGCCAAAATTAATGCATACTTGGGATTGACAATCCCAATGAATAGTAGCATTTTGTGCTTCCACAAATTATAGTGATCTATATCAAACAGTGGAATTTTAATGCTCGTCACATTTTGTGTACTCATCTTTAATAAGATGAAAATTTAAGTGTTTCAAAAAATATTTTAATTTTTGACTGAAAATAATTTTTGATCAAAAATAATTTTTTTTAAAAAAAATTATTTCGAATAAAAAATTATTTCAAATTAAAAATAAATTTTGAGATCTGTATGAGTCACGGAATATTTGGTTCGAATATGATATTATAAATATCAACCAGCTCTTATGCCAATTGTTGGTCCCTTGATATTGTAGAAGGGGGGAATATTGGATTTAAAAATATTACTTTAATTTCTCGCGAAATATTAATTT
Organism: Oenanthe sinensis; assembly: GCA_028671895.1. Taxonomy (NCBI): domain Eukaryota; kingdom Viridiplantae; phylum Streptophyta; class Magnoliopsida; order Apiales; family Apiaceae; genus Oenanthe; species Oenanthe sinensis. The sequence continues at coordinate 24,639,896 of CM053799.1, read as the reverse complement.
TAATGAAATACTATTCAAGTAGAAGATATGATTTTAACTTGAAAAGTATTACAAAATTAATATGATGATAGTTTATATAACTGATTAAATGTCTAGAACGATTTTGACATGAATTGTTCTGATTTAACAATTATATCCAAACTTGCACAAAAATCTGTGAATATTACAATGCAGATAAATATCTGAATTTGAACTATTTTTTTTAATCACTGAAATATGAAGCCAAAACTTCATATTTATAGAGGTTGAAAAACTAGCATGACTCTTCCAATATGACTCTTTTTAGCATCAAATTAAGCCTTGTATGACTCTTGAAAAAGCTGGGCATTACTTATTTCTGTCGGTATGACTCTTCAAAATTCAGTATGACTCATTTAAATTCGGTATGACTCTTTGTAAGTCATATTCAAATTTTTTTAATTTAAAATAAATCAAAATGACATATATTAAATCAAAGAAACTCGGTATGACTCACATAAAGTAACTTCGGTATGACTCTTGAATATCTTCTCGGTATGACTCTTGAATCACACGGTATGACTTCTTTATCAACAACCAATTTCTTTTCTTTTCAAATTGAATGGACACTTGGCATGCTCCCATTGGATGCTTGAAAAACCTGCCAAATCAAATTGTAAAAAGAAGGGGCTTATTTCGTCCTGTAGTGGATAAGCTCCGTAGAAATGCTTTTCGACCCACACAACTTATAATCTTTGATTAATAAATAATAAATTTAATTCAGAAATTATAAAAATAAATATCTAATATTATTTAGATATTTATAAATATAATTTACTAAATAAATAAAATATTTATTAATTAAAATAAATCCTTACGCTCTAAGCTGCGGTCTCCTGATCGTCTGAAACCGAACTCCTTTTGACTTGGAAATGATAAATCAATTCCAACCGAGGTTCCACTTTTACGAATATATGAATTTGCATTTCTTCCGTGTCAATTCTTTTTCCGTCTTTTCTTCAAGTCAGTACTGTCATACATGTTTGGCTATTTCTGTATCCCTTTGAGCTTCTAGCTTCTTTCTTCTGTCATTATAAAATAATTCTAAATTAATTAATCCTTTAATTAATTTAAGAAATAAATTAATTCTGAGTGAATTAATTTACTAATTAAATTAACTAATTAATTTAATTAATTAATAGAGAATTAAATTAAAGGCTTGACTATTGTTGATGTAGATAAAACTCTTCTGTTCTTCAACAATAACCTTTCTAACCACTTGAACTTTTTGATGACGAATCTTCACTGACATTGTTAACACCCTGTGCACTGGTCTGGTTCACGGATGACTAACTACAATGTCGATTCTCATTTCTACTGTAGTGGACTTTGTGTCCTGTCTTGTTTCTAGCTTTGTCTTCAATATTTCTTTTCTTGGAATCTCTTTGTAGTAGGCACTTGGAATATTCTATATCTTCTTGAACTCTTCTGAAATACTACTCCTTTATTTTTCGCCGACGCTTGAACATATTAATGAACTTTTTCCGGTGTAGAGTAGCAGCTTCATTAGAACATTTCTGATATTAGAATTCTTTGTGTATAGTTGACTGTGTTCATCTTGATTCCTTCCTCAGTATTTATTACTTACTTAATTTTCTTACTTGAGTTGAGTTGTCACCTACTTATTACAAATAGGCCTTATCATATGCCTTTCAATCTCCCCCTATTTGTTGTTAAGCATTTAACATACAAATTCCTAGAGGATAACTCAACTAACAACTAAGAAAATAATATGACATGTAAGAACTGTAAATAATAAATTATTCTCTGGATTATATAATACATTTCCAAATTTCCTGAGTTAACTGAAATGACAGATGTTTGTTCCTCTAGCACTGAACATATTATACATGTAGTATTATCTTCATTTCTCAGACTCATCACTACCCCCCCTTAGGATGGTAGAGATGATGTATGTTCTCTTCTTACCACTTTTCCTTTGAATTTCCAACTTCTGTTTTTACTTCTCACCCAAGGTAGATTCATTTTCCCTTTTCGTAAATTATCCAACTTTTCTTGTTCAACAATTGAGTGATCCTCTTCTAGAAAAAGTCTTTGTTTACTTCTCCCCTTTTGATCTACTCCCCCTTAGTTGAACACTTTAACACTTTGGAGTAATCCTCTTAGTAATTCTCCCCCTTAGTTGAGTAATCCTCTTAATAATTTAAAAGTCATTTTCTGGAGAAATTTCCACCTTGGTTGAGTAACATTAGTAATCTGTAACAGGGAATAGGGAAAGGGATTCGGTAAGTGTGCTAGTGTGTGAATTTACTTTGTGTTCCTCACAAGTGTTTCTCTCATATACTCTCTAAGTGTTTCACTCATATAATATATATTGTCACTCTTCCTTACTTGTGTTTCACTCTTTTCTCACATCACTATATCTCTCTTAGTACGGATGACTCAGTCTTTTGTACCTGCAAGAAAGATCACCATAGCCCCTTCAAGAGAGGTCACTGGTGGTGCAATGGGGTTTCGTAAATCCCCGCCCTCAATTGAATCTATTAAAATATTTGATTTTATAAACTGAATTGCTTCAGGAATAGATTCAATGAGTTGTTGATCATCTAAGATGATCTATTCCATTAGGAATCCAGATATGTTCCATCTGGGGAGGGAGACAAGGATCTATAATGTAGCAAATGATCCAAGTTTCCTCCTGACGCCTGTGAAGGCATGTTGATTCAATCAGAATCATCAATCATTCTTCCTTCCTTGATATGGAAGTTTAGAATAATTGCTTCCGTCAATTCATCCTTACTGTGACATTTCAATTGCTCCCTCTTGGTCCCTTTTGGTCCCAAGTAAGTCCTTACATTGTTGGTCCCTTGGTGTTGGTCCCTAAAACATAACACACAAAATTTGTAGTTTCTTGAAAAATGTCAGATGAAATTGACTCTTTACAAGTGGCCTTGGCTGACATGCCGAATTCAATAGACTCACTCTGTTGAGAGAATGAACCTAGTAATAGTTTTGCCTTTTCCAAGTCTGTATCCTTTTGAGAAAATACAGATGAGCTAACAGTTGTCTCAGCTTTTGTATATATTAATCACCTTTCTGGAGACAGAGCTGTTGGTTCACTCACAATACCAACCTTATCAAATGCAATCAAGGCATTGACTCCCTCATTCATAACAATTAGGTATTCTGTTTAATGGTTAGAAAGACGGATGTGATTGTGTTTGTGTGTCTGGTTCTAAGATCTTGGATAGAGATTGATGCCAATGATTGGGATCTAACTATTAGAAACAATTGGATGATCAAGCTCATAGATCTTTCTTACTTCTCAAAAGAGACGTGAAATAATCAGCGCATATTTATAAAAAATAAAAACATAAATAAAGATAAGGATGCCAATGTTGAAAAACAACTAAAACTATACATACTTATATATATAAATAATATATGCTAATTATTGGAAAACAACAATAATATAAAATATTTACAGTAGAGATGCCAAATAAATAAAACTGTACAAAAATAAGGAAAATGTTTTTGAGTTTTCTTTTTCATTTTGTTTTTTGTTTTTGATAATTTTTAAAGAATATATACAGTGTATTTACAGTGTTTACTTACAATGAAATATGCAATTTAAAACATCATGCAATAATCAGTTCATGTTTAACATCCCTAACTCACTAACCAACTTAGAGAAAGTGGATTCATCAAGTGGTTTTGTGAAGATGTCGGCAATTTGATCTTCTGTGGGTACTAAATGTAACACCACAGTTCCTTTCATGACATGCTCTCGAATGAAATGATACCTTATGTCTATGTGCTTGGTTCTTGAATGTTGTACAGGATTGTTGGAAATTGCTATGGCACTTGTGTTATCGCAAAGTATTGGAATTTTAGTTAGCGCAAGTCCATAATCATTCAGCTGATTCCTTATCCACAAGATCTGTACACAACAACTACCTGCCGCAATGTATTCTGCTTCGGCTGTCGAGGTAGATACTGAGTGTTGTTTCTTGCTGTACCAGGAGATCAACCGTTGTCCTAGAAACTGATAGCTTCCAGAAGTACTTTTCCTGTCCATCCTGCATCCTGTATAATCTGAATCTGTATAGCCTATTAGTTCAAAAACTGTATCTTTAGGGTACCAAATTCCAAGATTTGGTGTGCCCTTCAGATATCTAAAAATTCTTTTCAAAGCTATAAGATGAGATTCTCTAGGATCAGATTGAAACCTTGCACATAAGCAAGTTGTAAACAATATATCGGGTCTACTAGCAGTTAGATATAATAATGAGCCTATCATACCTCTGTAGCTTGTGATGTCAACTTTCTTACCAGTTTCATCTCTGTCAAGCTTTGTGGCTGTTGGCATAGAGGTTTTTACCGGTGAAGAATCTTCTAGACTGTATTTTCTCAAAAGATCCCTTACGTACTTTGATTGGCAAATAAAAATCCCTTCTTCCTTTTGCTTTACTTGCAATTCTAGGAAGAATGACAGCTCACCCATCATGCTCATTTCATACCTGCTCTGCATTAACTTAACAAATCTTTTGCATAAATTTTCGTTAGTAGAACCAAATATAATATCGTCAACATAAACTTGGACATATATCATATCTTTTTCATGCAGTTTATAAAAGAGAGTTTTATCTATAACACCTCTAATGAAACCATTTTCAAGTAAAAATACAGAGAGAGTGTCATACCATGTCATCGGTGCTTGCTTGAGCCCATAGAGAGCTTTGAATAGAAAATACACAAAATCAGCAAACTCTGGATTTTCAAAGCCAGGGGGTTGTTCCACATATACTTCCTCTTCTAACTCTCCATTCAGAAATGCACTCTTCACATCCATTTGATAAACTTTAAACTTGGAATGTGCTGCGAATGCCAGAAATATCCTGATGGCTTCAAGTCTTGCAACTGGTGCGTAGGTCTCGTCATAATCAATTCCCTCTTCCTGGGAGTAACCCTTTGCAACCAGTTTGGCTTTGTTCCTTGTAACAATGCCATCACCGTCTAACTTGTTCTTGTATACCCATTTCGTGCCAATAACAGATCTATCTTTAGGCCTGGGCACCAGTGTCCACACTTCTTGCCTTTCGAACTAATTGAGTTCTTCTTGCATGGCAGGAACCCAATCTGAATCAGTTAGTGCATCTTCAATTTTCTTTGGTTCTTCTTGAGATAGAGAAACCGAAAATAGACATTCATTTGAAGTTGCATTTCTGGTTCTGACTCCAACATCTGGATCACCTATGATCAATTCAAAAGGATGATCTTTTCTCCATATCCTTTCCCTTGATAGGTTTGATCTTGATGATTCGCCTTGAAATTCATTGTGATGTTGTGTACTGCCAGTTGATCCGTCATCTCCCCCTGAGTTGCTGCCAGGATGACTTGTTGATCCACCACTGGTATTAGTAGTATCTCCAGTGTTACCATTGTTTCCACCACTATTACCTGGATCATCATCATTATTGTCATCACTGTTTCCTGTTGCAACCTCAGGTTCTTCTTTGTCATCAGAATGTGAGTCTGGATAATTGTCGAATTTTAATGACTCAGAAGAATCTTCAGTTTGGATACTTGGGAGTTTAGTGTCATCAAAAGTTACATTGACACTTTCCTTCACTTGATGCTGATCAATTATGTACACCCTATATGATCTTCTTGAATATCCGAAAAAAATAGCTTCATGTGCCTTGGCCTCAAACTTGCCACGATATTCATCTCCATCTTTTAGCACAAAGCATTTGGCTCTAAATACATGAAAGTACTTGAGAGTAGGTTTCTTGCCAGCCATTAATTCATAGGGTATCTTCATATGATCTTTGTTGATCAGAGTTCGATTCTGAGTATAACAAGCTGTATTTACTGCTTCAGCCCAGAAGTAGATAGGTAACCTTGATTCACTTAGCATCGTCCTTACAGCTTCAATCAGGGTTCTATTTTTCCTTTCTACAACTCTATTCTGTTACGGAGTTCTTGGCGCTGAATATTGCCTTGTTATCCCCTTGTCTGAGCAGAAGTTATTCAGAACTTCATTTTTGAATTCTGTGCCATTATTTGATCTGATTGCCCGGACAGTTGACTTTGAATCTAACCTAATCAGCTTTATTTGATCAATCACCAAATGTGGAGTTTCATCCTTAGAGTTCAAGAATAAAACCCACGTATATTTTATGAAGTCATCCACAATCACTAAGGCGTATTTCTTTCTTGACATAGACATTATATTTACTGGATCAAATAAATCCATTTGTAGGAGTTGAAGTGGTTCGGTGATGTTTGTAGTGTCTGTGCCTCTGTGACTTGCTTTCTTTGACTTTCCTTTCTGACATGCCTCACACAAGCCTTCTTGTGTAAATTCCATCGGAGGCAGTCCTCTCACCGAATCTCTCTTGACTAAAGAGTTCATTGTTTTGAAGTTTAGATGTGAGAGTTTCTTGTGCCATAGCCAGCTTTCTTCTGCTGAAGCCTTTGAGTAGAAATAGTTTGCTTCATCTTCAGTTCCTGAGTTGAGATCGGCTACGTACAAATTTCCTTTCCTTACTCCACGCAAGGCCAGTTTGTCATCTTTAGAATGAGCTATTAAGCATTTCTCCTTGATAAAGTTTACTTTGTACCCTTTATCACAAAATTGACTGACGCTGAGTAGATTGTGCTTAAGTCCTTCTACTAAAGAGTCTTTTTCAATGATAACATTCCCAGTATTTAACTTGCCATATCCCGTAGTGATTCCTTTGTTGTTATCTCCAAAGGTGACGATTGGGTCAGCTCTCTCAACCACATCTGATAGAAGGGCTCTATCTTCGGTCATATGCCTTGAAGATCCGCTATCCAGGATCCATATAACCCGGTTTACCTGTTTAACTCCCTGCACATACCAAACGGATTAATTCGTCTTCGGAACCCAAAATTGATTTGTCTTATCTGGTGCTTCCACTATCAGTGCTTTGGATGAACTTATAAACTTACCTCTGCCGTAGGTCTCTCTGGTCTGAATCTGTTCTAATTCATAGGTCTTCAGTACTCCATAGAGTCTCTCTAGGGTAACCTCTTTCATGTCCCTAGATTCCCGGATTGCTGCAATCCTATGTTCCAGATGCTCTAGCAGGGTCAGTAAGAACTTTCTATTGACCTCCTGGTTCAAGTAATACTTCCCGTTTAGATTGAGCTCATTCATCAATTTATTCAATCTCTGAAACACCTCAGAGATACCCTCACCAGGGTTGGATCTACACTGTTCGTACTGGGAAGTCAGGATTTCCAGTCTATTCTCTTTCACTTCCTCCGTCCCCTCATTGATAATCTCTATAGTATCCCAGATTTGCTTGGCGGTCTTGCAGTTGACCACATGATTGTACATGACATAGTCTAGGGATTCTATCAGTATAAGCTTGAGGTTATTGTCCAGGGATACAACTTCCTTTTCTTCAATTGTGTAGTCAGCTAGACTTTTTGGAAACTGTCTGTGAGGAATTACAATCCCATTTATCTCGTGTTCGATAATAACTGTTATAGGGGGTTCAACACCGTTGGCCAAAATTAATGCATACTTGGGATTGACAATCCCAATGAATAGTAGCATTTTGTGCTTCCACAAATTATAGTGATCTCTATCAAACTGTGAATTTTAATGATCGTCACATTTTGTGTACTCATCTTTAATAAGATTAAAATTTAAGTGTTTCAAAAAATATTTTAATTTTTGACTGAAAATAATTTTTGATCAAAAATATTTTTTTTAAAAAAATTATTTCCAATAAAAAATTATTTCGAATTAAAAATAATTTTTGAGATCTGTATGAGTCGCGGAATATTTGGTTCATATATGATATTATAAATATCAACCAGCTCTGATGTCAATTGTTGGTCCCTGATATTGTAGAAGGTTGTTGAATACAATATCTATTAATTATCACGGAATATTGGATTTAAAAATATTACTCTAATTTCTCGCGAAATATTAATTTTAATGAAATACTGTTCTAGTAGAAGATATGATTTTAACTTGAAAAGTATTACAAAATTAATATGATGATAGTTTATATAACTGATTAAATGTCTAGAATGATTTTGATATGAATTGTTCTGATTTAACAATTATATCCAAACTTGCACAGAAATCTGTGAATATTACAACGCAGACAAATTTCTGAATTTGAACTATTTTTTTTTAATCACTGAAATATGAAGCCAAAACCTCATATTTATAGAGGTTGAAAAGCTAGCATGACTCTTTTTATCATCAAATTAAGCCTTGTATGACTCTTGAAAAAGCTGGGCATGACTTATTTCGGTCGGTATGACTCTTCAAAATTCAGTATGACTCATTAAAATTTGGTATGACTCTTTATAAGTCATATTCGAATTTTCTATAATTTAAAATAAATCAAAATGACTTATATAAAATCAAAGAAACTCGGTATGACTCACATAAAGTAACTTCGGTATGACTCTTGAATTTCTTCTCGGTATGACTCTTGAATCACTCGGTATGACTTCTTTATCAACAACCAATTTCTTTTCTTTTCAAATTATATGGACACTTGGCATGCTCCCATTGGATGCTTGAAAAACCTGTCAAATCAAATTGTAAAAAGAAGGGGCTTATTTCGTCCTGTAGTTGATAGGCTCCGTAGAAATGTTTTTCGACCCGCACAGCTTATAATCTTTGATTAATAAATAATAAATTTAATTCATAAATTATAAAAATAAATATATAATATTATTTAGATATTTATAAATATAATTTACTAAATAAATAAAATATTTATTAATTAAAATAAATCCTTACGCTCTAAGTTGCGGTCTCCTGATCATCTGAAACCGAACTCCTTTTGACTTGGAAATGATAAATCAATTCCAACCGGGGTTCCACTTTTACGAATATATGAATTTTCATTTCTTCCGTGTCAATTCTTTTTCTGTCTTTTTTTCAAGTCAGTACTGTCAGACATGTTTGGCTATTTCTGTATCCCTTTGAGCTTCCAGCTTCTTTCTTCTGTCATTCTAAAATAATTCTAAACTAATTAATCCTTTAATTAATTTAAGAAATAAATTAATTCTGAGTGAATTAATTTACTAATTAAATTAACTAATTAATTTAATTAATTAATAGAGAATTAAATTAAAGGCTTGACTATTTTTGATGTAGATAGAACTCTTCTGTTCTTCAACAATAACCTTTCTAACAACTTGAACTTTTTGATGAGGAATCTTCACTGACATTATTAACACCCTGTGCACTGGTCTGGTTCACGGATGACTAACTACAATGTCGATTCTCATTTCTACTGTAATGGACTTTGTGTCTTGTCTTGTTTCTAGCTTTGTCTTCAATATTTCTTTTCTTGGAATCTCTTTGTAGTAGGCACTTAGAATATTCTATATCTTCTTGAACTCTTCTGAAATACTACTCCTTTATTTTTCGCCGACGCTTGAACATATTAATGAACTTCTTCTGGTGTAGAGTAGCAACTTCATTAGAACATTTCTGATATTAGGATTCTTTGTGTCTAGTTGACTATCTTCATCTTGATTCCTTCCTCAGTATTTATTACTTACTTAATTTTCTTACTTGAGTTGAGTTGTCATCTACTTATTACAAATACGCCTTGTCATATGCCTTTCAGCCAGCCTCCTCTTCAAACTCTGAAAGCAGAGATTTGTTTTCAGTCATATGTACAGAACATCCACTATCAATTTTCAGGATGTTTTTCTTATTTCCCTGCAATCATATATGCAACTTAATTAGCAGTTTTGAGGACCCAAACAACTTTGGATCCTTTCTTTTTAAAATTGTTTATTTTTGCAGCAGAAGCAACTTTATCAGAGTTTAAGTTAACATAGTTTACATTTTCAAAGTTTGTATTTCTTCTGTCAGCTTTTACCACATACTGTTGTTTAGCAGAATAATTAGAAGAAACTGGAGATTTATTCAAATGAGGCAAACGTTCATAATAATTGAAATACATACTATGATATTCTTTACATGTGTAAATAGAATGCCATAAACTACCACAGTGAAAACAAAGATTTTATGGTCTATATCTAGTCTATTTCCTATCTCCTGATTTAGGTCTTTCAGGGTCCTTCTTTTTATTATGCCTGCAATCAATAGCAAGATGATTAGAATTTCCACATTTGAAACAAATCTTTCTAGGAGCATCATGAATATTCTTATAATCATTCTCTTTAGAAATTCCTACCTTGCTATTTCTATTCCTTTTGACCTTCTTAGACTTATTCTTGTTAGTGACAGATTTCAACTTTTCCTTAAGTTGTTTTTGTGAGAGTAACCCAACATTGACTGGGTTTTTTTTAGACACACCTTTCTCTTTGCTTTTCTGATTATTAGAGCATTTATTAGAGATGTCATTTTCATTATTAGCTCTAACAAAATTCACAGGTTTACTCAACTTTTCTTTTATTCCTGTGTGTGTCTTATTATTCTTAGCATTTGTCTCATTATCATAGCCATAACCTAGAGCAGATATCCAATTCTTGTCAGAAAGAATTTCTTGGACTTTCTTGGACTTTCTTGCCAGAGTTTGTCCAAACTCTAAAAGTCTCATGTTTTTTACCTATCTAAACTTTTAAATAAGTGACCTGTATTTCTAGCTGAGTTTGCATGTGAATAGAATTCTCACAGTCTTTCTTAGTGGTAAGCATGTGTACAAGTTCAGATTTAAGGAAATCATTCTTAGCAGATAGAGTTTGAATTTTAGATTTTAATCTTTCATTTTAAAGAAACTGTGATTTAAAACTAACATGCAAGGTTCGAAGGAAAGACTTTAACTCATGAAAATTTTCAGTATTTATTGAAGATAGAATCTGGTACCTTGTCAGAGTTTGAGATAGGAGCTTCAGTGTTTGCCATGAGAGCATAGTTTGTTTCCTCTTCGGAGTCTGAGGAATCCATCCAATCTTTCTTCTTCCAAATTCCTTACTTCTGCACTCAGTAGCAAAGTGCCCCATCTTGTTACACTTGTAACACTTGACATTTGATTTGTTAAGTGTTTTGGACTTCCCATCTCTATCTTCACTCTTTCTGAATATGTCTTTGTTCTCAGACTCTCCAGACTTCTTTTGGAAGTTTCCTTGCTTTCTGAACTTCTTGTATTTCATCTTCTCAAAGCCCTTGACAATCATGACAACCATCTCCATCATGTCAGAGTCTGTGGATTAATCAGAGTTTGCATCAGAGTCTGTCTCAGACTCTGATTCACTGTTTTCCTTTTTCAACACAGCTTTTCATTTTCCTTTGGATACACTAGCAGACTATTCTTTTACTTTAACATCCTTTGTCTCTACGTTCAATACAACTGACTTTGATTTGTTGCTCTTCATGTTTTTCCTTTGCTGTAACTCCAAGTCATGAGTTTTCATCTTTCCATAAACCTCATCTAGGGACTCTCATCTAAGTATGCCCTATCTCTTATCAGAGATATTTGTAAGTCCCATTCTTCACGTAGAGCCCTTAGAAACTTGGTGTTTAAATCCTCATTGTCATACACCTTATCAACCAAAGCTAAGTCATTCAATAGAGTGAGAAATCTGTCATAAATATCAGTGAGAGACTCATTTTGTTTCGCCTCAAAGTATTCATATTCCTGTATAAGATCATATCTTCTGTTCTTCTTGATTTCTTTGGTTCCTTGACATTGAACTCTAGTGCATCCCAGATTTCTTTAGTAGTTTTGCAAGTAATTACTCTGTTAGACATCACAGAGTCTAGACTGTTATGCAGAATATTTCTTACCTTTGCATCCTTTAGAACTTCTTTCTTTTCTTCATTAGTCCACTCCTTTTTGTCTTTTAGAGTATAGTATTCAAGAACTTGCCTTCCTTCAACTATGGTTGATAGAACTAGATTTGTTGGTAAATACTGACCTTCATTGATCATGTCTAAATAGTCAGGATCTGTGGCTTCTAAAATCATCAACATATTTACCCTCCATGTAGGGTATTCAACTTTCTTCAAGATTGTAATCCTTATGCTTTCATACTTGTTTCTAGACATTTTTTTCAGATCTTTTAGGTTGTAATTAACCGCTTGCTCTAATACCAATTGTTACCCAGATAATAAACTATTATAGAAGGGGGTTAAATATAATAGTTCCAGACAATCAATTATGAATACAAGTATGTAAAAGATGAACTATTTGTATTAACTTTTACAAACATAATACAAAACTCTAATCTTGTGTTTATATAGTACAGAACTACCTATCTAATTACAGCAAAGATAATGATCATTAAATACAGAAATATTATTCCCATCATTATCTTCCTAAAAGATAGCTTCCAGAAAGGCAATAGAGCCGTATTAAAACACTTCCTTCTTTATCTCTAATCACCTCCTAATTTCTCGATTTTCATTTGTCAAACTCTGATAGACTAAACTCTGTTGGTTAGCAAACTCTGATGACGTCAGATAAACTCTGTCTGATAAATTCTGGCATCTTCATTTCTTCATATCTAACATATATTTTTTAATTATTTTTTCACAGATGTTTTAATTAAGGTACATATTTATTTTAAATATATTTTAATATTTTTATTAATATTTAATTAAATTAATGTATGAATCTATAACTTAAACAAGTTAAAAAATATTATAATTATAATATATTAAAACATTTTAAAATTTTAAAATGTTAATAATTTTAAAATAAATAATTAAAATGTATGGGAAATATCCCTACATCGCACGGTTTTGGGCCTAATTTTTAAATAATAATTTTCTAACTAAAATACATCTCATATTAATTTTCTAGATAAAACACATCTTTAAACAAAATATACAAAAATTATCCAATTAAAATACAAACGAAGTACATGAAGAATTAAATAACGTGTATATATATATAACATTAAATAAAATTTAAATTATTACTATAAAAATAAAAATATATTTAAATTATATAAAAAATATATTAAAATAATTCAATTCGTGCATCGCACGGCACAATATATAAGCTAGTTATAACATTATAAGTGAAATAAGATATAATGATTTAGTTTACATTTTTTAAAAAAGTATAAACACTTTTCAATAAAGTTAAATATAATATATAATTAAGCTTATAATAATTCAATAATATAAATGTATTACAATTCTAACAAATATAATTCATTTCCACATCTGAATTTCATTTTATTAATTTTTTATAAATATATTAAAATTATAATTCATTATTTATTACAAAATTTTATTCAAATTAATATATTATTAATATTATCTATACTATGTTACTATAAGTGGAATAGAGTACAAAAATCACCTTCCAAAAAATTTGTAAACATCTTCCTAACAAATATAATTGACACATCTCGATTTCATTAGATTCAAATTTTTTAAATTATATATAAATTATAAATTACTACTTACTAAAATTTTTTATTCAAATTATAATATATTATAATCCAAAAACATATAATTATAATTGATATAAATTATCTAAGCCAATTTCATAGTATAAACTAATTAATATATCTAATAATGTAATATTTTTATATATTAAATAAATTTTAAAATAATTACTAAATATAAAAAATATTATTGAAACAAAAATAATAATAAAATAAAATATTAAATGAAACATATTAAATAAAATATAAGAAAAAATCCAAAAAAAATTTATTAGACTCATTTAAATTTATTATATAATATTATTAAAATATAAATCATAAAAAGGTAAAATATTAAAGTAAATAATATTTTTATGTAACAAATAAAATTAAAACAAATATAAGAAAAAATCTAAAAAAAAAATTATTACTACACTCATTGAAATTTATCATATTATCTAATTAAATAGTAATAGAGACATGTACGAAATTATGGAATATTAATAATAATATAAATAATTTTTAACATTATTATTAATTTGAATCTCAATGTTACATCAGAAGATAAGATGATATCAGAGTTTATCAAATATCGGAGTTTAGCATATCAGATTTTAGGATCAGAATATATTCAATCAGAGTATGCTCAGTCAAAGTTTACTAATCAGAGTCTAAGATATTGATTCTTACAAATCAAGAGAAGATTTGGATTAATATTGTTATTTCTGAACTCCCTAAAAGAGTACTATAAAAATTGTATAGGGGGTGGTTGAATACAATTTCAACTACTTTTGAATTTCTTGCAACTCTGAACTAGAAAAAAAATTGAAAATGAAATAAGATATATAGACTCAGAATTTAAAAATTACTAGTGGAGTGAATGTATCTACCAGAATGTTTTGCTCTGAATGATCTAGGTCTCGAATCCAGCATTTTTACAAAGTTAAAATACAAATTATTTTTAAAATATAACTTGTACTCAGAAAGATAAACTCTATGATATATATTCAACTATGCTACAACATTTGGTTTATATATCACAAAGATAATTTTTACAATTTTCTAGTCAACTGATAAAACACAAAATAACCTAAACTAGAAAACTGTTGCTTCTGTCTTTACTTTGTGCATTGTGCAATTTGGGAAATAATTTTGTCATGCATTCTCCAAGAAAGGCAGCTCATATCAGGGTCTTCACAGTCAAGACAAATTTGACTGTGTTCCAATGTTATCTCTTGTCTAAAAAGATTCTTGACTTGATCTTCATGAATTGTCAACATCAATTGATAATTTGATGTTAAGTATATCAATTGATAACCTTTTTCGGGAATTCTTCAATGGTTTTTTATTCATCGATTGATAATTTTATCCATCGATTGATATTTGATGTAATTATCAATCGATGAGTCTTCATCATCTGTTGATAGTCTTCAATCTTTAACATCCATCAAGCTTTGAAACATCCATCGAGTCTTTTATTCATCTGTCGATCATCCGTCACTTGTGAATTTTCATGTCTTCAAATAATTACAATTTACAAGACTAATATCACATCAGTTGATGACCAATATATGTTGACTCCATGACACACATTTAAATGGTGGGGGAATACATGCTGGGGTATATCCTGATGACACCATCAAAACAACAGAGGCTCTAGGAGGTTTTACTTCAGACACTGTGGAAAAAAGAGTAACACATCCCTTTAGTCTCATTTCTGAGCGATTGGAGCCCCTTAAGTACACTAAGTTTGGAGAAGGGGCGGTTGAATACAAACTTAAGAATTAAGTATATTTCTTGAGGAATGAAGTTTGTTTCAAGGACAATATTTTTTAGTATAGAAAGAACTGATGGAACTAAGAACTTGACAAGAAAAATATTGAAAACACAAAACAGCAATGTTAAAAATTACTAGTGGATTGGTTTTCCACTAATATGTTTTTTACTTCCAATTGATCTTAGTACGAATACCAAACTGCTTACAAGGTGAGTTTTTGAACTGAGAAAAGCACTACAAGATACTGCCTAATTTTTACTGTGCTTTTTGAGTTCTTGATATTTTTCTACACACTTTGCTACTGTGTACTTCTAACAACTATATAGAAATTTTCTTCACTTCTAATTTCTATCGACAGATAGCAATATAAAATTACAACTTATATTGTTTACATGAAAATAGAAACTATCTACTAGCATAGTCTTCTTTTTGAACTGACTAGCCCTGGAAGTATCTTTGTCTTGATACATTCCTTGAATACTGTGTTTCCTTAAAAGTCTTCACAATCCTGACAGGACTGTCTTCCATTGATTCAGTTTCTGCACAGTTCCCATACTTCTTGTCTTTAACTAAATTAGGAAACCTTAATCAACTGATAAATGCTGTTAAGCTTATCAATTGATTCTCCTTTGCTTATCCATCGATGGATAGGATATCTGTTGATCAGTTAATGTGTCGATGGATAATTGAGTTATCCATCGACTCCCTATCCATTGATGGTTCCTTATCCATTGGTTGTCTTTATCCATTGATGACTTGTATCTGTTGATAGCTTTCATCCATTGAGTAGTGTCTTCATCCATCGACTTCAACATCAGTTGATCACTTCACTTGTGAGAATTCTGACTTAGAATATTTATAATTGATTAGCCATTCTTCACATCTGTTGAGAAGCTAGAAATTGAAGTCAATAACATCAGTCGACTACTTCATAGCATCCATCGAGGCAATACAATCAATTGTTAGTGAAACATAAATCAATGCTACAATCCAGTTTATTAGTTGATAAACAAGCTTCAACTGATAACTGGTTTCCTAGTCAATGGATATTTATATGTCATATCCATCGACCAGTTACAAATTAATTTTAAGTCCCTATTGAAATTCTAAGTAATTTGTTATCATCGAAAATCATAATTCCTAACAATCTCCCCTTATTTATGAATATTTGAAATATGCATAAATTTTCTGTTGATGATAACAAAACTCCTAAACATTTCTATTCTTAGGCAAGAATTACAATATTAACAAAGATAGTTTGAGACAGAGTAATCAGATATCAGTAAAAGATGAATTCTGATAATTTTGATGATTGAGATTGAATCTTCTATCTTCTTCTTCTTCCCTTTGACTCATTCATCTTGTCTTCATTTTCTTTCATCTTCCTGTATAGAGTTCCCTTCAAGATCTTCTCATCTTCAATCCTGTAGTCCAATTGACTTGCTAGATGATTCAATTCCAGATTAGGCAGTTTGTCTATTTCTTCACAAATGTCAATACACTTTTCTCTGCCTTCTCTGTCCTTATATATCATCAAGTAGAATGGCTCATAAAGCACCTTTCTTCCTTCAGGGTTCCAGATCTTTATCCTGTCATCCCTTTCTTCTTGAACAGGTGCCTCCCTCATCTTCTTCATTCTTTCAAGGATGGCCTTTCCTAGCTCTTCAGTTAGATAATACTTCCTGTTGAGCATAGTGTAGATTTTCCTTAAGATGCCATATCCTTGATCCAGGACTTGATTTAATGTAAAAGTTGAATATGATCCATCTTCATACTCAATGTGAAGAAGATCAACATCCTTTTTCCTTTGTCCTTTTGCTGCAATCATTCCTTCAGCTTTGATTGGCACAAAGTCTTCAGATTTGTGTTTGAACACCTCTATCTCTTTAGCTTGATTACTCCCAGAAGCTTGTCCTTCAACCTTGACTTCTTTTGGCTTCTTTTCTTTGTCTTCAACATCCAATTTTCTCTTAACTCCAGAAGTTGTTGGTGCATCTACAGGCTTATTTGCTCTTTGCTTCATTATTGGCCTCCTTTCACCTTCTTTTCTTCTGGCTTCTTTAATTAGCCTATCCTCCTCATCATATTCCCTTTGCAATTGAATAGCTAATTCTTCTTGAACCTTTTCTTGTTGCTCCCTTTCTCTTATGCCAACTACTATGGCTTTGCTCAACAATTTTTCACCTCCACCTGTGACAGCTTCCACTTTCTTTTTGTCATCTTCATTCAGCTTGCCCTTTCCTTTCCTGTCACCAGGTTCTGAGCTCCTTGAACTGGTCTCCTTGATTTTGCTGGCAATTGAATCAAATTGCTCTACAATATTCTGAGCCAACTCCTTCTTTGGATCTGTAGACTTTGTCACCACAGCTTCTCTTTCCTGCTTCTCCCCTTTTTTGTTATCAGCAACTGGAACTTGTGCCAATGACTGAAAGATGAGAGGGGTTTCCAAGATTCTGCTCAGAAGTCTGATTTGAGTTTCTTGGTTTTTTATGATTTGCTGCATGTTGAGCTCCATGGCAGTTACTCTTTTCTCCAATGCAAATACCTTGTCCTTGGCCGAATACTCAGTATCTAACCTTTGCTTGATTCTGTTTAACATTGTGAGGCTGAGTCTAGAATCAATGGTGTGGTCAAAATGCATCCTAGAACTGTCAATTTCTGCCCTTATCTTCTTCAACTCATATCTGGAGCCTGTGACATGCATTTTCTGGATCTTTAGGTTGTCTCTGTAGAAGTTTAGAATTCTTCTGTGCAAGGGATCCACCACATCCACCTCAATCATTGATCTTCTGTAGTGAGAGATGATGGTCCTTCCTGTGTCAGCCAAATTGGTGTCATCACTGGCTACTTGTAGATCCAGAAGTTCATCATCAGAGCTGTCTTCAAAATCTTCAGGGTTCATGTGAGATACAACATCAGGTTGACTGACCAAAAACTCCTTCCCACTCCTGAATTGCTCCTCTGTTTGCACCAAACCCAGCATTTGTTCAGTTACTTGATTAGATGCTGCTGCTAGTTCTTGATAATGAGGATCTCCATGTTGAAAGGTTAAAGCATCAAGATTGACTTCAATTTCATCCTCCACCTCCAGGTTGACTTCTGCAACTCCTGCAGGAACTCCATGGCCTACAACTCCCCCTGACTCTAGCCCCAACTCCTGGGTGAGTTCTGCTGCAACCTGCTCAGTTTTAGAAGATGATGCTTCATTAGATTGAAAAGCTGGTTTCTCTCTATTCCTTTCTCTCTCACTCTCATCACTCTGTTTTTGCATCAGGATCTCATCCTGGATTCTCACCTCTCCCTCACTAAGCTCTCCTTTTGCATCACCTTCTAAGGTGGAACTCTCTTTTCTCACACCCTCTCCTTTTGCCACCTCAGAAGAAGTTGAGGGCCCCTCATTCACACACTCTCCTTTTGCCAAGGTATGCAAACCTTGCCTCTCATTCACCTCACTCACTTCACTCAATCCTAATAGGGTGTTGGCCACAATTGTTTCAGTGGATGGTTCATGAATTGGAATAAAAGGCTCAATCGATGGATAAGAGATATCCATCGATGAAGGAATATCTATTGATGGGTGCTCATCGATGGATGTAAGAATATCCATCGATGAAAGTGAACTAGTCAATGGATGTTGAAATGTATCAGTTGATGGAATGCCATCCATTGACTTGTTGAAATTTTCAGCATTTTCCTGATCAACCAAGGTGTTAACCTTATTTGGTGATGCAGGTGTGAGTGTTGGCTCCACCCTGAGTTGTAAAGAGGGTGAATTTAAAACAATGAAGTTGTCAATCAACACTGTTTCTGAAGAAATAGATTTTGAAGGAGATTGAGGAGAAGAGACAGATAGAGAATGGGGCTGTGCCTCAAGAATATTCTGAGACACATCAAAAGAAGAGAGTGAAGGCTCCACCAAATTTTCATTTGGCTTTGCATGTGTGTGTGTACCCTGTGCAGTATTTGTAACCTTCTTTCTCCTTTTGTATGGCTGTATTGTTTTATGACCCTTATCCCCATTTGATGGTCCTGGTTGAGACCTCTTTTCAATAGTTACACCTTTTTGAGAAGATGCAACTAGGGATGTGTTTAAGTCCTTTACTACAGCCTCAATCTGTTGGGAGATTGGGCTGGTGGCTGGCTGGTTTCTCTCAATCTCACTCTCCTTATCCTTCTGGCTTTCTTGATGTTGGCCAGTTCCCTCACCCTTATCAACCACCTTCACACTCCCCTCAGTGGTTTTTCTTTTCTTAGTTTTTACAACAGTAGTCTTTTGAGAAACTACTGAGGTGGTTTGTTTAGACTTATGTTTGGAAGGTTGTGCAACTTGGGTAGGAGGGATGGAGGCACTTCCATCTCCCTCCATTGTTGCAGAAGGCAAAAAAATTTGAGTGTTTGAGGAAGAAGTTAAAAGATTGAGATTTTTAAGATATCCCTGCACAAGAGGAGGATAAATGAGACACAACTTAGGATGTAAGTTGATTCTCACAAGATCCTTGAAAACCCTCTTGTTTTGCATCCATGGCTCCAAAGACTCCATATCTGCACTAATCTTGTATTCTCCAATGGAGGCATTAATAATCATCATGAAAAATCTAGCAAAATAAATGTTATTTTTCCTAGATGCCTTGGATCCTAACTTAGCAGTTAATTCATTTATGAGTAATGTGCCAAAATTGAAGTATTTATCAAACAAGACAGAATAAACAATTTCTTGCATACTAGTTGTAATTGCATCAAAATTACTTATTTTTCCAGAAAATACTTTAATAATGGCATCAAAGAAGTAACTCCATTCTTTTCTAAGGTTTTTCCTAACAACTTCTCCTAATCCTATTTCAGCATTTGCATAATTAATAGATTCTAGCATGTCCCTAATTTCTTCTTTAGTTGGAGTTCTATCACAATTATTTGCAGGTAATTCTAAGCATTCAGATAAAGAAGTACTAGTAATGGTGTAGGAATTACCTCTGCAAGTGTAAGTGATTACCTTCCCGTCTTGTGATACTTCTGCAGAGTTCCACAGTTCCTCAACAAATGAACACACAATTGTGGGTGCTTCACTGAGAGCTTTGGACACTTTGCAGTCACCCAGGAATCGCATCAAGGGATGGAAATCCACGGGAGCGTCGTTCAACGTTAGGCATGCTGTGAAGTTGTTCTGCTCGTAGATGAACCCGGTGGAGGAAATAATCTTCTTTTGTGGTGCCATTTGTCAGTTATTCTTAAGAGATTAAAGAGAACTTGGAAGAGCTTAAGAGAATTAGAGAGAATTAGAGAAAATTATCTTGAGAAAGAGACAGAGTTGCAGAGATTTGAGATAGAAAATAAAATAGCAAGTAAGAATGAATTGTTAATTGTAACTGCTATTTATATTTTTTGATATTAAAATGACTTGAAAAGTCTTTTTAATTAAGGATATAACCATTGATGAATAAAAGAAAGTAATATGTTACCCTAAGTGGTAATTATCCAACGGCTATAATCTGATCAACGGATGAATAAAACTGTATAAATTCTATTACTATCGACGGATAAAATAAAGAGTTAATCATTTATCAATCGATCACTAACTACCAGGGTAATTATTTGTTGATAGATAAATATTCATCGATAGGAATAAAATTTATCTGTTGATCAAATAAGAAAGAATTTATCCATCGATAAGCAATTACTGAGGTAATTATCTGTCGATAGATAAATATCCATTGATAGGAATAAATATCCATTGATAATTAACACATTCATCAATTGATTACTTGGTTTTAATAGATAATTGTGAACAATGGCTACAGGACAAAGAAAACTTGACAGACATTTTAAGATTGAGCAAAATTGAGCATACCTAACTCACAGACTAATCTATTAAAAGTAGATTCATCTAGAGGTTTGGTAAAGATGTCTGCAAGTTGTTGTTCACTAGGGACAAAATATAATTCAACTGTACCATTCATTACATGTTCCCTAATTAAATGATACCTTATGTCAATGTGTTTGGTTCTGGAGTGTTGCACAGGATTTTCTGTTATTGCAATGGCACTTGTATTGTCACAGAAGATGGGAATCTTGTTCAAGTTGAACCCATAGTCAAATAGTTGATTCCTCATCCACAATATTTGAGCACAACAACTTCCAGCAGCAATGTATTCAGCTTCTGCAGTTGAAGTTGATACTGAATGTTGCTTTTTACTAAACCATGACACAAGTTTGTTTCCTAGAAATTGACAGGTGCCTGTAGTACTTTTCCTGTCAATTTTGCAACCTGCATAATCTGCATCTGAGTAGCCTATTAGATTAAAACCAGAATCTCTAGGATACCAAATACCTAAATTTGATGTACCCTTGAGATATCTAAAAATTCTTTTAATAGCCACTAAATGAGATTCTCTAGGATCAGCCTGAAATCTAGCACATAAGCATGTAGAGAACATTATATCTGGCCTACTAGCAGTTAAATATAAAAGAGTGCCTACCATGCCTCTATAGTTTGAAATATCCACCTTAGCTTCCTTGGTGTTTAATTCAAGTTTAGTGGCAGTGGCCATGGGAGTTTTTGCAGAAGAACATTCACTTAAGTCAAATTTCTTTAATAAATCATGAATGTACTTTGTTTGACTTATAAAAATACCATCCTTAACTTGTTTGACTTGCAACCCAAGAAAGTAGGTAAGCTCTCCCATCATGCTCATTTCATATTTACTCTGCATTAATTTGGCAAACTTTTTACAAAGTCCCTCATTAGTTGAGCCAAAAATAATGTCATCTACATAAATTTGTACAAGAATAATAGAGCCATTAACATTTCTACTGAATAGAGTTTTATCAACAGTACCTCTTGTGAAGCGATTTTCAATGAGGAACTGAGATAAAGTGTCATACCATGCCCTTGGTGCTTGCTTCAAGCCATAGAGTGCTTTGAGTAGATAGAAGACAAAGTCAGGGAAATTTGGATCTTCAAAGCCAGGAGGTTGTTCCACATAGACTTCCTCTTCTAGTACCCCATTCAAAAAGGCACTCTTCACATCCATCTGATAGACTATGAAATTAGCATATGCAGCATAAGCTAGAAAGGTTCTGATTGCTTCTAACCTTGCAACTGGTGCAAAAGTTTCATCAAAATCAATTCCCTCTTCTTGTGAATATCCCTTTGCTACAAGCCTTGCTTTGTTTCTAGTCACAATACCAGTTTCATCCATTTTGTTTCTGAATACCCATTTTGTACCAATTACTGATCTATCTTTTGGTCTGGGCACCAGCTTCCATACTTTATTTCTTTCAAATTGATTCAGTTCTTCTTGCATAGCCAAAACCCAATCAGGATCCATGAGAGCCTCTTCAATTCTTTTGGGTTCTTCTTGAGATAGAAAACTGCTATACAAACACTCATTTTGAGTAGCACTTCTAGTCTTGACACCATCTTCTGCATTTCCAATAATTAGTTCAAATGGATGGCTTCTTATCCATTTTCTTTAAGGAGGCATATTTTGCCTTGATGATGAGGCCTCATGATCATTTGTATTGAACTCAAAGTGATCTGAATTTGTAGATTGATTCTGAAACCCTCCCCCTGAAGTGGTTACCCTTGATGTAGATTGTTGATTATCCGTTGAGGAGTTATCAATTTATGCATTATCAGTTGATGAATTTCTGTCAACTGATAAATTATCCATTGATGTAGTAAAATCAACTGATATTGGGTTTCTGAAAACTTGAGGTTTTATAATTTCTGCCTCTTCATCATCATTTACATCATTTGATTCATTCTCAAAGTGCAGTATGTCATGATTTCCTTCATCAAACAAGCCTTGAATCTTTTTATCATCAAATACTACATGTACAGATTCCATAACAATGTGTAGTCTGAGATTGTAGACTCTATAGGCTATGCCTGATAGTGCATACCCAACAAATATGGCTTCATCAGCCTTGGCTTCAAATTTTCCTAGGCTTTCACCTTGATTTCTTAGCACATAGCATTTGCAGCCAAAAACATGAAAAAACCCCACTTTTGGCTTTTTGTCATTCTTAATCAATTGATAAGGGGTCTTCCCTTGAGCTTGATTTACTAAGGAGATGTTTTGAATGTAACATGCGGTGTTTATGGCCTCAACCCAGAAATATGTTGGTAGTTTGGCATCTTCCAACATGGTTCTAGCTGCTTCAATCAGTGTCCTATTTTTCTTTTCAACTACCCAATTTTGTTGAGGTGTTCTTGTAGCATGGAATGTGTGTATGATTCCTTTTGATTCACAGAACTCTTTCATTGTGGAATTTTTAAACTCTGTCCCATTGTCACTCCTTATCTTCTTTACATCCAATTCAAGGTTTTTCTCAACTTCTCTTATGTGCTTGATGATGAGATGGCTAGCTTCATCCTTTGAATGCAGAAAATAAGTCCATGAGAATCTTGAAAAATCATCCACAATGACTAGAGCATACTTCTTCTTTGCAATAGACATGATATTTACAGGACCAAACAAATCCATATGTAATAACTCAAGTGGCTTTTCAATTGATGATTCCAATTTTGACTTGAATGATGCCTTCCTTTGTTTTCCTTTCTGACAAGCATCACAAAGTCCATCCTTGAACAATTCCATTTGTGGTAAGACTCTCACTTGATTTTTCTTGACTAACAAATTCATGGCTTTGAAATTCAAGTGAGCTAATTTCTTATGCCACAACCAACTTTCATTTGTACTTGCCTTAGAGAGAAGACAAGTCATTGAATCTGCACTTGTTGAGTTGAAGTCAGCTATATACACATTTCCTTTTCTATTCCCAGTCATAACCAAGCTTCCATCTACTTTGTTGGAAATTGTGCATGCTTCTGTTGTGAAACAAACTTTATTTCCATTGTCACATAGTTAACTTATGCTTAACAAGTTATGTCTTAAGCCATCAACTAATGCAACAGGTTCAATGATGACATTCTCTTTTGAAATCAAGCCATATCCCATGGTGTACCCTTTGCTGTCATCTCCAAAAATTACTCCTGGGCCAGCTTTCTCCTCAAACTTTGTGAGCAGGGATTTATCTCCAGTCATATGTCTTGAACACCCACTGTCCAAGTACCAAAGATTTCTTCTTTTTCCCTGCACACAGTCAAAACAAATCAAGGTGATTTTGGTACCCAAGTTGCCTTGGGCCCTTTCTTATTAGTTGCTATCTTCGGCTTGGTTTCCAATTTTTGTACCTTTGGTTTAGGTGGTTTTACTTCCACGTCAACCTTAGGTGTTGGTTTCCTTACCTCAGAATTCTCAGTGCTAATATTTGGAATGCTCATGCTTGCAGAATTGGAAAAATTTAATGCATGAAGATTATTAAGCACATTCTATGGCATAGCAGGCATATTCATGTTGGCAAATGCAAGATATGGATTAAACATATAAGGCATTGATGCATACTGAGCATGAATAGCATGAGAATCAACTAAATGAGGAAAAACAGAATTAGAATGCATGTTAGGCATAACAGGCACCTTGGTTGTTGTAGGCATGTTGAGTTTGCATTGCACAGATAAATGATTTTTACTACCACACTTAGCACATATCTGAAGGGTTTCGTGACACAAACGCAGCGGAATAAACGTGAAAATTAAATCAAAATAGCGAAACCCTCCGCAGGATCCATGCGAAAACAAAAGATTTAATTCGGAGATAAAGAATAAATACCTTTAGAAGCTTTAACAGTTCATTAATGGAAGATTAATGGAGGTCCAAAGCTTGTTTAATCACCACGTATCCCGCTCTCGCGATCTACGCTCTACGGTATCCACACGAACACTTTTCATGAAGGATTAATGTGTACTAGCACCCGAAAACTTCTTCTCTCTCTATCTTCCTCCTCTCTCAGAGCGGCTAGGTTTTTTTTAAAATCTCTGTTTTATTAAATCAGCCCATAAAGAGATTATATAGAGAGAGGAATAAGTTTTCTAATTATAATCCAATTATAATTAATACTAATCCAAAATTCTAAATTATTTAATTAAGTCTCACTTAATTAATTAATTATTAATTTTAGAATTAGTTTAAGTAATTCATTTATTCTATTTATATAATTAATTAAGTCATACTTAATTAATATCATAAATAAAATAAATTACTTATTTAATTTAAATTCATAATTTAAATTATTTCTCCTTCAAGCGTTCTTTGTGTGTGACCCTGTAGGTTATTATTACGTTGGCAACAATTTTAATATCTAATTAAAATTGTAAACAATGAGCGGCATCTAGTAATACATCATTGCTACCCAAGTAATAATAATAAATCGGTGATTCGATTAAGCCTTTCGTGAATAATGTTCCATGTAATATAATCCCTTTAATCTTGATATTATAGATTAAACTCAAGGCATGTCTCGTGTCATCCTCTTCATAATTTAATCTTTATTTTCTTGATCGATGAGTAGACTATTAAAATCAAATCAACATTTGAGCACGGCCGTGCATTTCATAGTCTCACTCAAACAAGAGGCCAATAATATCACTCCTAAAATTAGGAGGATTAAATCCCATCTAGATCATTCATATTTCTCATACGATTCATAATATACCCAATGTCCACTTTTATCATCACCCGGTCAAAGGTAACTTTTAATGTAATCAAAGTATATTAATTCTCATATAGAAATATAATGATTTCAGGTCTAAGGATCATTACACCATTATCACAGTGAGAATTACTTATGACACTTACTTAACATGTAGAATCTCACGGCGGGTCATTCCAGAGCCATGCATTGATACATGCACTTATGTTCTTGACTTTAGTATCCCCATACCTATGACCAATGAGATGTGGTCATCTGTCAAGAAACATACTAGTCTTTGTGCATTATTATTGTCCTTAAATAATAATACTCGACTAGGGAATTTTAGGAATAAGATACTATTCATATAATCTCATTTTTAAGTCACATACTTAAAGATATATAATACGTATCAAAATTCCAAGGACATTTATTATGCTTTCAATTTATTACGCAGTAAACAAAACATAATAAATAAATAATAATCAATAAAACATAATCCTTAATAATAAATATTTTCCTTAAAATATAAAAAGTATTGTCTCTAGAGCACAATTACTAACAATATCTTCCTAGGAGCATATTTGTCAGGTGTGTAGTTATTGTATTTATTTATGCCTACTTTACCATTTCTATTTTTCTTCTTCTTTTCATTTGGCTGAATATTAGGCTCTATCTTTTCCAATTTTTCTTTCAACTGATCTTTAGATAAGAACCCTATATTGGCCTGTTCAATTTTGACTTGAGATTTAGAGGAGCTACTTTCTTTGACAAATTTAACAGGTCTGTTAAGCTTGGTTTTAACAACACACTTCTTAGCAGTTGATGATTCCTCAATCGATGGATAATTATCCGTTGGAATGACATTATCAATCGATGGATGATTATCCGTTGAATTGACATTATCAATCGATGGATAATTCTTATCAGTTGATTCAGAATTAGCAATCGATTGTTTCTTTTCCAAAGATTGATCTTCATCAATGGCTAATTTCTCAAGAGTTTCAGACAACATGGTGAAAGAATATGTTCCATGAATGTCATTCATTTTCTTACTAGCTTTACTTGACCTGTTCCACTTGTCAATGGTTCTCAGTTCTTCTTCCAATTTTTCTTTCAAATTCTCTATTTCCTTTTTGCTCTCAACTAGCTCATTTCTAGCATCTTTGTTTTCTACCTTGAGTCTGTCCATCTGCACTAGCTCACTCTCTAGGAAATTGTTTCTTTCAGTGAGAGTTTCTAAGGTTAATTTGAGCTTAGTGTTCTCTTTGTTCAAGGACTTAAGAGTGACATGCAAATTATACAACTCATTTGACATTTCATTAATAGTAATATTGCATTCATCTTTGGATAACTCAGATAGGTTTGTAGAAATTACCTGATTGCTAGATGAACTAGCTTCCTGATCATCTTGGTTGGCCATTAGTGCAAGGTTGATGTGTTCTTCTTCTTCTTCAGAATCCTCTTCAGCAGCCCAGTCCTTTTCTTCTGTTACAAAAGCCTTCTCTCTTTGTTTAAGCAAGTCAAAGTACTTCTTCTTATAGTCAATACCATCACTAAACTTTGACTTCTTTTCTATTTTAGGCTTTCTACATTCACTTGAAAAATGACCAGCCGATCCACAGTTGAAGCATCTGAATTGGGTCCTGTCAACAAGATTTTTGCTTTATTGAGTGTCTCTCCTGAACTGTGATCCAGGCCTTTGCATAGGATTCCTTTTGAACTTGAGTTTTGAAAATCTTCTTGATAGAAAAGCTAAATGCCCATCTATTTCATCCATTTCATCTTTAGTGAATGACTCATCATCCTCACAAATTTCTTTTCCTTTCCCAGTAGAAGATTCATCATATCTAACATTATTTGCACCATTGCCATGACCTTCTTTCTTTCCTTCTTTGACAGGAGCAACTTCACCTAATTCTGCAACTTGCTTATCCTTGGCAACCAAAGCAATGGACTTCTCTCTCTTCTGACTTTTCTCAATTTCCTCATCTTGTTGTAGCTCCAACTCATAGATTTTTAAAATTCCATATAACTTATCAAGAGTATATTCTTTAAAGTCTTAAAGAAACAGTCATTGGTTTCCATTCCTTGGGTAAGGACCTCAAGAATTTGAGGTTGGTGTCCTCAACAGCATATACTCTTCCATATAGTTTAAGCTCATTCAGCAGCTTTTGAAACCTACTATATGTATCATTGATTGCTTCACCACTCTTGAAGTGAAAGGCCTCATATTTTTGAATCAAGAGTTGCATCTTGTTCTTTCTTACTTGTTCAGTGCCTTCACAGAGGGTTTGAAGAGTATCCCAGACTTTTTTGGAGGTTGTACAGTTGATAACATTGTCAAACATATCCTTTTCAAGACCATTAAACAAAATGTTCATAGCCTTTTTATCATTGTGCACTTCCTTCTCATCTTCATCTGTATACTCACTCACTGGTTTAGGAATGAGTTTGTCTGGTGCCTGAGTACCATCGACATTTACACTTGTAACTATCTTCATAGGCACATGTGGACCTTTCTCTATACAGTGAACATAGGAAGGATCAATGGATAGCAAATGCAAGTGCATTTTCACTTTCCAGGGAAAATACTCATCTTTCTCTAGAACTGGAATCTTAACTCCTGTGTCTTTTTGACCCATAATTAATGTACTTTTAGATCTTAACTTTCTGTATGTTGAAAGCCTGCTTTGATACCTGTTGGAAACGACGAAGCTGTATAAATAGTAATCGTGATAACTCAACACTAGAACAGGACAAGTAAATAATACTACGATTACACAGAAATCAGCAAGACATGAAGACAAGGCAAATACAGTGAATCAAGACATTAGAAGAAGTTTTGAAGTCTACTACAGGTCACTGAAAGAAGTTCATTTATATGTTCATGCCTCAGTGAAAAATAATGTTTAAAGACTTTCAGGGTTTCAGAAGTGTTGAAGATTCAGTATAGCAGTGCCACTAAAAGATTTCAGTGTAACAGCATTGATTGAAGATAGACAGTGTTTGAAGCATAGGAATCTAGAAGAATTGAAGACATGGTAAAGACAAAGGTTAAAGAAGACAGCTACAGTCTTGAAGTTATACTCACTGACAATCAGTGAAGAACAGAGAATGAAGTATTCAAGATTGTAGTAGTAATGAAGACGTTGTCGAAGTACCAGAAAAGATTCTAGTGAAGTTACATTGTTTATTAACAGTTAATGTTCGAACCACTTATTGGGAAGCCACATTACCAATTGAACATGGTAATCTATTCAGAAGCAAGAACCCTATCAAGACTAGTCACTTATGAACCAGACCGTTGCATCAAGTGTCAGGACATTGATAGCAAGTTTATGTCAGTAGTAGAGATCCATGTTCAAGAGCTTGTTGAAGAATATTGAAGAAGCTAGGGAAACTTGCTCATAAAGGTTAATCCACAATTAGTCACTAAAGAAAGTCAACATTCGATGAGTGCATATTTGCCAAGGCAAATGTCGATCCACAGCAGATCGAGATGCGGATCGAGATTGATTATTAAAGGTAAAACATTGCAAGGCAAATGTCGATCCACGGCAGATCGAGATGCGGGTCGAGATTTACAATTGAAGTAAAACATTGCAAGGCAAATCTCTGTCCACGGCAGATCGAGATTCTCACAGATCGAGATCGAGATTCTCATAGATCGAGATCGAGATTTTCACAGATCGAGATCGAGATTTTCACAGATCGAGATCGAGATTGTCAACCAAGATCGAGATCGAGATGGGTCCAGGCCTAGATCGAGATGCGGGTCGATATGTAGCATTTAATGTTCAAGGGACAAGTGGCTTATTGTGAACGGTTGATCCAGGGTGGTTGGGAAAGTACTTTTTGTTAACGAGTCCTGATTGGGCCACGTACACAAAAAAAAGGACAAGATCAAGTCTACAAGTCATAGATTACAAAGTAGTATAAATAGAAGTACTTGTGTAACATTTCAAAAGAGAGCATAGAACGCAATGTAAAGCAATATTGAGAAAAACACTTGTAATAGAGAGGGAGTATATTCACAGAGCTTAGTATCATTTACTCCTCTCTCTTTACTTCTGTTGTACTATTGTAATGAATGTTGTAGCAAATCCTTCAATGAATATAACGATATATTCTTGAAATTCTGTGTTGATTTATTACATAATATTTATTGCTTCTCATTGCTTCTCATATTCCTTAAATCGTAAAAAGTTGTATTCACCCCCCCTCTACAACATATTTGGACCTAACAATTGGTATCAGAGCTTAATGTTTGACATACAAAACATAGATCCTTGTGTTTGGTAGAAGATTAGGGAGTTTTCAAGTCCAGATCTACTTTTTAAGATTTTCTTGAAAAGTGTACTTAAATTAATTAAACAATGAAAACTCGTCCTAAAATTATTTAAATACTCCAGGTGTAATTATTTAGCTTGGGTGTATTTTAGATAATTGTTGTGAATTAAACTAGGTACTTTGGTTTGTGGTGTTCTTCACGTGTTCATCGCTGTTCTTGTAAAGAAGATAAACCCAACAACTTTTTGATTACCTTTTCTAAAGACATAAAGTGAAAAAGGTGTTATTGGCTTTTGATTGGACATACTCACTGCACAAAAAGTAATTATCAGAAGACTCTGTACCTAGCACGTGGTTGTTTGGTGAGTTAGGTGAGAAAAGACACAAAAGTCAAAAAGTGTGAAAGTGACAGGCAGCAAATTTCGACCAAGGACAAAAGTTCGACTTGAGAATATCTACTTTGAGAATTTCGACTTGGTGAAATTTTGACGCAGGCAAAAGTTTTGTAGATCGAGATCGAGATCGACTTGCGAAAATGGCTTAAAATATGCTAAGGTAAATCTCGATCTGTCGACATCGAGATCGACATCAAGATGTAGATCAAGACTGACATCGAGATCGACATAGATTTTCTACATAGCCTAGTGTCGGGTACTTAGAATTATTTTTGGTGACCAGTTTTGGAACTTTGATTTATTTAGAGATAATTCAATTTTCTTTTAATTACTACTCAAGTAATAAGAAAAGTTTATTATCTCTATTCTAAATCTATATTAAGATGGCACCTTAAAATCAATTCAAGATTCCAGTGTTCGACCGAGATCACAATGAAGTATGGGTTTTGAGAATGAATTTGTTCCGATGGTTGTTGTTCCTGAGCATATGGAAGGAGATGTGATTGTACCACATCGGTCTGAGCCTAAAAAGGGAATGGACTTTTCAGTTGCTAATAAGGAGAAAATAGCTTTCGATACGTTCGTTCAACAAACCTAGAAATAGAGGTCGTCATGGAAGGTACAGCTGAGGTCAGAACAAAACACTTTTACTCAAGATGAAGTATAGCACCTACAAGATCAGAAAAGGAGCAAGCAAAAGATGAAGACACTATGTTGGGTTGAAGTATGAATCTCAAACATTAGTGAGGATGCAGCAAGGGAGAGCATTTGTTGGTGAAGTTAAATGCAAGGATGATTCTAACAGTGATGCACCAAATGGATATCTGGCATCAATGACCAACACTGAAGATGAATCAATAAGCACTTCACAGGTATACATTCTAACTAGTATACGTTTATCTAATTCAGAACTGCATGTTTATTAAGTTTTGAAATGTATTATATTCATGATGGCATGTTAGCATCTTAGGTCTTAAATGCTCAATGGATTGCTAAGAATAAGATTGCATGCTAGGATTCATGAGTTTAATTAGTACATTTTATACTTGATTTTATATGCAGTAAAATGAATATCTAGAATTAGATAGGGTGTTCTAGACGGTTAAGTGTATTCCCAAACATTTGCTGAAACTTGAGTTAAATGTGATATGATTTAATACCTCTGCTAATGTTGTGAAAATTGCTAATAGACAAACAGGTCATAGATCAGATTTTATTTGTTCTTAATAGCAAATGACTTGTTAATTGTTTATGTGCTTATTTTCATATGATTTGCTTTTACTCACATAATTGTACTTAAATGCTATATCAGTTCATGTATTGCTTGTTAGGGATAATTGGATAAAAGATGGTAGAATTATCTCAAAGTCAGTAAGTCATGTAGATTCGAAGCTTAATCTAAAACTGACTTAGGTAATTAGAGATAGTTAAAAACGTTAGACAACGACAGAACGGATTAGACAGAATTAGTAATTAATTTGTTAGTTCTTCTATCCATGTGCTTTTATGCAGTGAAGCTGAATATTTACCATGTGTTCTTATTTCCATGCTTGTTTAGTTAAATTTGAAAATGCATATCTTAGGACTTGCATAATCTTAGACAAAGCATGTATAAGAGTCACAATAGGGTAAAGACTGCTAGTTCACCTTAAGTTAGGTTGAAATCACTAGTCTCATAGCCTAAAGACTACTTTGTCAAGGCTGCAGTATATGAGAAGTGATCAGTCAAAGATTAGCTTGTGCATATTAAGGTTGAAGCTGTTGTTACCTCTGAAAATATCTCTAACCCATCTGGACTCAATTGAAGTTGAGTACCAAGAAGCTTAATCTTTTGTGATCGCAGAGTATGTTATGAAAGCGAAAAATTATGTGACTTCGTAACATTTATTGTTCGAGGCATATGATTAAGATTAAAGCTCTTCTATCACAACTGGTTGAGAAGGCCTCCCCGACGGTAACCTTTGGAGATGACAGCAAAGGATGTACAAGGGATATGGCTATTATGTTTTAAGAACTGTCATCAGTGGAAGCATCTTTCTTGTTGAAGGTGTTAAGCACTTTTTATAGGGCACTAGGGAATTCTTCGTCAAGGGTTTTCTGGAGAAGTGTTTGATCTCAAGCAAGAAGGTTGGAAGCTCGCTCATCTAAGAGTGAGGAAGTTTGTTCGTAGTTGACATGAAATTTGGATGTAAAGATGAAGTGAACTTTTCAGTAAAGCTTTATCAATGAAGAGTTAGCTATGGTAAAGGAAGCTCTCACACTTGTTAGTCTGCAAGGCAATAGATTCTCTGATAAAGATGAAATTGGTGAGATGACTGCTTCATATGGAATTCTATCAAGAAGGACATTTTGAAGTATGTCACATAGGGAAGTCAATGGAAACATCACATTGAAGGAAAGTCATATGCTTAGTGGTGATTGAAATTGATAACCCTAATTACAAATTGGTGATGTTCAAGCATTCAACAGACAAAATGTCACAATGGTGATTGATCAAATAAGGAAGATCAAGTTGGAAACAATTGGTAAGCAGTGAGAACTTTGAAGTCAGATAGTGGAACTGCATTTCGCGAGTGAAGTTCTAAGTGAAGTCTGCACTGAAAAAGGTACTTTGAAGCTGAAGCAATTAACACAGCATGCTGCTTTATTCAACAAGATCGTGAAAAGACATCATTTGAGTTAATGGCCAACCAGAAGCAAACACTGAAGCTCTTTCGTGTGTTTGGAGGGAATTGATTTTTAATGAAGATTTATTTGAGTATCTTGACAAGAAGTTAAGGCTCATGGAACAATTCTCCTCGGCTATTCAGAAGTGATTAAAAGTCTGAATGTGACGACCAACTACACCAAGCTCCAGTGCATTCAATCGAACGACCATTCTGAATCATTGACAAATTCAGATGTTGAAGCTGAGGTTGCAGAAGGAATCAATGACAACGATGATGATTCAGATCCTTAGTGGAAATCCACTGTAGAAGGTGAAGGATCTTCAACACATCCTAGCAGCAACTCAGGAGGAGCAAATAAAAGATGGATCTACTAGTCATGCTCAACAATGAAGATCAAAGGATTTCATTAAGAACATTTCTGCCAAGACAAAAGGTTTGAAGTCAAATTCTATCCTGGAGTCTCGTTCTTAGTGATCCGGATTCTTGTGTAGAGGCTAGAAGTGCTAATCGAAATGATCATATATCTTTCGGGACCAAGTTGGGAAAGAGAAATTGTCAACTTACAATTGGTATCAACAATTGGTATCACCCATCAATTGGTATCCCAAAGAATATTAGCAAAACACAGATTGATCCAGATTGAGTGATTGCAAAGCAAAATGATCTCAATCAGTTAGAAGGCAGAAACCATTGAAGCTGGAACCCAGACCACTAAAGTCGAAGCTGAATCTGGTACAGTAAGGGTTCTCAGAAACTGGATGACTTTTTGGCATTGCTATGAGGGGCAAAGCCAAACTGGTTGCTACAGGACTTTAAAGTAGAAGGTATCGACGATGATGGAAACGGAATCTTCGGGACTTTCAAGATCAAGCAGTAAGCACCAGTGACAAGACTTGATACCTTGGGACTCATCAATGGGGACCTAACAATTTTCAGGGACTCAACGATTAGGACCTATCACATGTGGAGCATTCAAGCATGAAGATCTATCAGATGAATGTGAACAAGTGCACTCCTGAATGGTGAGCTAGAAGTTAAAGTTGATGTACATCATTTCCTGGACTTTGAAGTTGCAGATCCATTGGAATTTGTATATCATTCTCTTCGCAAGCTCTTCTATGACGGAGATAGGGGTTCAAGCAAAACGTCAAGGACATGGTATGACACTCTGACTGTTAATTACTTTAATATGATTTTACAGTAGAGTAAGTTATACACACATATCTCTCCAGAATGCAAGGCACACACAATGTTATATATGTGCTAAGTATACCATGAGTATATTATATGTGGGTCTACTAACGAAAATTTGGCAAGATATATTTTTGCTAAGTTAATGCAGAGTAGGTACAAAATGAGCATGTTGGAAGAGTTTCAATTCTTTCTGGATTATAATTAATTCGAAAGAATGATGGCAATTAAAAGAAGTCAAGGATCTTTTGAAGATGCGCAATTTGGAAGATTCTAGACCTGCCAAGACTACTTTCCAACAGACCACTAAGCTTGATCAGGGCAAATCAGGTATATGAACTGAAGTGACAAGCTATAGAGGTATGATAAGCTCATTACTTATTCAAGTGCACAAAGACCATATATTTTATTCTCGATATGCCTATGTGCAAGTTTCCAAGTGGAAATTAGAGAATCTTATCTTATAGCTAAGTTATGAATTGTTAGACATCTTAGGGGATCACCAATTCTTGGAATCTGGGACCCTTAAGATAATAGGTTTAACCTAATTGGCTATATAGATATAGATAATGCAGGTTGTACGAAAGACAGGGAAGTCATTCCTAGAAGCTGTCAATTTCCAGCAACTCTGTTGAACTCTTCATACCACTGAAGGAACAAGCTAATGGACATCAGGTATCATTTCTTTTGAGAGTTGTCCTTGGTCGAATAACTTGCAGATGTTTGCTAAATAACTTGGTGAATTTATTTTATCTAAGTTGGTTAGTAAATTTGGGATGTTACTTATATGCATATTTGTTGGAAATCCCATATGCAAGGAATTCTTAAATAAGTTCACAAGTATTAAATTTTCAATATTCAAAGACTTGTGAATTTATTTGAAATCCAGTACCTCATGCTTTTTGCTATTAGTTTAATTATCTTGCTTGCAATGTATTATGCATAAGTGATAGTTAAATTATTTAGCATAAGCATTTAATTTATTTTAATTTATTTAAATCATGATGATATATAAAACCATTCAGTAAAATATCTGTTCCATGATTTAAGTAAATTAAAATAAATTAGAAGCATAATTATTTGTATATTAAATATTAGATAAGAATTAGTCAATGATATCTTGCTTAATTGCTTTGATATTTTGCTCTAAGAGTCTTAAAATATTTTATTACAAGTAATTGTGATGCTTTTGATATTAGTGACGGTATTTAGAATTTCTGTTCTAAATAATTAATGCATATTTCAAAACTCACTAATATTGGAAGATGAAGTATTTTCCAAGTTACGTGTATAAAATTCTCAATGTTTTATATACTTAGAAAATATTTCTAAAATTGATTTTATTGCGAGGGGTTGTAAAAAGAATCACAACTATTACTTTTTCCCTATTTAAAGGACTTGTGAATTTCTTTTCAACTATAACCTCGAGCTTACGTATATCAATTAGTAATTGTTATGAGTACGCTTACAATGTGCAAATTGACAATTATTAGATATGGCGTAGGAAGTTAAATGCTAATATTCAATCTAATGAATATTTTAGTATTTAGCGAATTTATTTTATCTTATTGAAATTATGGATTGAAGCAATTCAATGGTTATTAGTTTCATAATTTTAATTTGATAAAATAACAGAAGCACAATTTCTTGCATCTTGAAATTATTGATAAATATCGAATAATTGGTATCAGCGTGCAATTAATTGTGATATGCTTATTGTTCTACTGAATAATTGCCATGTATAGTTTTTATAAATGCATGTGATTGGCAATTGCTTAGTACAGCATAAGTATTTAATTTATTTTGGTTTATTTAAATCATGATGATATAAAACAATTCAATGAAATATCTGTTCCATGATTTAAATAAATTAAAATAAATTTGAAGCATAATTATTATTAGTATAAATATTTTCTTTTATTACTTTGTGATAATAGAATAATATTTTATTACAAAATAATTGTGATATATTGATACTAATGGATTTACTTAGTTTTTATTTTTAGAAACAATTCGTATCAATATATTTAGTTTTCTTTCTTTGACTGGTTTACAATCCTGAATGTATTTAAAAGAAATTTTTGTCTATTTCTTTTTCAAAATATTTTATGCAAAGATACATTCATTTGTCTATCAGTTTAAGTTAAGAAAACTTAAGAATTCTTTTTCAAAACTTCTCTTTTGAAAAACTTTTCTTAAGGATAATCTTTCTATTCTATCGAAACTTTATTCCCTCCCAAAAGCTTGTTTTAAATGTTTTATCTTTAAAAGCTTTTTCTCTCTTTTGAAAATGTGTTTTAACTTCGAGGTACCAATCACTTGTAAAATGATTTGTTTTCAAATACTTGTTTCAATGTATGTTTCACATTGATTCATAGGACCAAAACAGTGATTGTTGCTTTGAAGGCCTTGTACTGTATTGTTAAGCATACATTCAACCCCAATTGTCATGTTTTTATTTAAAGTCGGGGATATTATCAGGCAGAAGAAAATGATGTAAATCATAATTGAATTATGAGTCGGAAAATCATTGTCTTCTATCTGATATGGATGATTTGCAAAAATGTTTTCAAAACATGCAGTGCTTAGGTTTAATGGAAAAGAATCATTTTATTGAGATATAATTTGGTAGAAGAGTTGAATTTCTTCTTTGGTGTAAATTCCCGCGTTTTATTATGGGAAGTTTGCCTTATAAGAAATTCATAAGAGATAGAAACTTTTTCTCTGATACTCCCGCGTTTATTATGGGATAAGCATCTGAAAGAAATTTCTATTGGTGTCATGCTCTTAAATGATAATTTTTTTTTTGATCTGACAAAACTCTTTTATTAAAGTGCTTTAATGCAATCCATTACCATTCCTTATTATATTTTTCCTTCTCCTTGAGTTGAAAAATATGTTTTGGAATGTTAAGGTGATTATTTCTTTATCTCATTTATTGATTCTATCCGTTTAGCCCCCAATGGCTACAGAAGCTGGCCAGGAGGTTGAAAACCCATCAATCTCTGACCCAGGCCTTAATACCAAACACTCATTTCATCCACTTCCATATATTAACCCTTGGAGTTATAAGGAACATATGTTTGTTAGAGGTTGATAAGGGAGAAATAAGGATGAAGTCGGAAGTGCACCCACAGCTCTACCTCCAGCGAAGTAAAGAAGTATATAAACTGAGGTATCTGTAAGCTCATCTGTATTTTCTCAAAAAGATGCAGAGCTGAAAAGGCAATAAAACTGTCTCTGGAATCATTCTCTCAACAGGGTGAGTCCATTGAAATTCGCTCGTCAGCCAGAGCATCTTGTAATGAGTCAAGCACACCACTGGCATTCACGCTGATGGTAAGCCTAAACAGATATATTTTAGGGACACATTGCAAGACGTGCACAGTGTGAGGTATAGGCATGTTAACAAAACACCCGTCATTGGGTTACGAGGGAAACGTAGACTCTAATTTGCCATTCATTACATTGTCTACTACGTCGCCCCTACTGGAAGGAACATTTCCAGATCCTGAAAAGGAATGTCCACCTCCCGTTTACGGAGAAGGTGTGAGGCAACTCCTTGATAGAACAAGGCAGGATTCCCAAAAAGATTTTAAAATCCTGGGATAACCCATCTCAAAGAGGTGAGGCTCCACTAGACAGTGATTTAGCAATTGCTATTGAGTCTGGTGTGAGATAGTGCTTATGCATGATAGATCAAGAACACCTCTACGAGGCAAATTCTCCACTTGATAGTGATTCAGTTCATTCTGATGAATCAGGTGTTGGGAATATGTATGGATTGACGGATTTCACTTGCAGGTACAGAAGGCTACATTTGGAATGCAGAGTGAAAGTGAGAGAGAGAAACACTTAAGTGAAAGTGAGGGAGAGATACACTTGAGTGAGAGATAGGGAGAGAAAGAGAGAAACACTTAAAATGCTCTATGCTAAAGTGTAAACACCGACAGAACGTAGTAGAAGTGAGGAAACCATAAGCCAAACACTTACCCTTGCTACTTCTGGAAGAAAAGTTACTATTTTTTCCCGATCAACGACAGACGAGAACCTTCTTTGGGAGACAAACCATCTAAAAGAGGACCTAACAATTGGTATTAACAATTGGTATCTTCAAAAGTGGGCCTTTGGAGGATTCCTCAACTAAAGGGGAGAAGTTATAGTAAGAAAAAGTTATAGTTATAACAAGTTTATAAACAGGGAGAAGTTATAGTGTTATAGTTATAACAAGAAAAAGGAGAAGTTAATAAAGTCTTATCTTCATAACCTTCGGAAAAGCTAATATCCTAAAGGAGTCGCATGATTCTAAGGGAAGAGGCCATTGGAGGATTCTAAGGGAAGATCCTTGAAGAAAGGGGGTTCGTATCCTTAGG
This sequence comes from Oenanthe sinensis, assembly GCA_028671895.1. NCBI lineage: Eukaryota > Viridiplantae > Streptophyta > Magnoliopsida > Apiales > Apiaceae > Oenanthe > Oenanthe sinensis. The sequence continues at coordinate 24,601,327 of CM053799.1, read as the reverse complement.
GGGAGATTTTAGACTGGAAAAAGAAAATCTTATCTTCGGATCCTGAGGGGAAACAACAGAAGATGGGAGAATCAAGAAACTGTATCCTAGACTTGAAAGGAGTTGTCAGAAGAAGATTCCTAATGCAAGTGGGAAGAACAGAAAAGAATTGACTATTCCATGGATTTTCTAAAGGGAGAAGAAGAATAAGAAGGAGAATCACATTCTTAGGGGGAGAACAGTATGAGCTATGATCTGTGTTCTATTGAAGATGTTCCCAGGAATAATGATTCTTATGAAGCTCTGTTCATGATAAGTTCTTTAAGTTCAAACTGAAGGATTTTGAAACGGAGAAAGCTCAAACAGACAGAAATGAAAATGATACAATTTGAATATCAGTTCAGCGTCAGAGGAACAAACATCTTTCGTTTCAGTCACACAAGAATTCTGGAAATGCAATATTTGATCCAGAAAAACCAGTAGCATTATTTACAAGTCTCGGACATTCTTTTTCTAGTTGTTAGTTGAGTTATCCTACCTAGGTTATTTGTTTGCTAAAAGTTTAACAATCAAATAGGGGGAGATTGTTGGAAACGACGAAGCTGTATAAATAGTAATCGTGATAACTCAACAATAGAACAGGACAAGTAAATAATACTACGATTACACAGAAATCAGCAAGACATGAAGACAAGGCAAATACAGTGAATCAAGACATTAGAAGAAGTTTTGAAGTCTACTACAGGTCACTGAAAGAAGTTCATTTATATGTTCATGCCTCAGTGAAGAATAATGTTTAAAGACTTTCAGGGTTTCAGAAGTGTTGAAGATTCAGTATAGCAGTGCCACTAAAAGATTTCAGTGTAACAGCATTGATTGAAGATAGACAGTGTTTGAAGCATAGGAATCTAGAAGAATTGAAGACATGGTAAAGACAAAGGTTAAAGAAGACAGCTACAGTCTTGAAGTTATACTCACTGACAATCAGTGAAGAACAGAGAATGAAGTATTCAAGATTGTAGTAGTAATGAAGACGTTGTCGAAGTACCAGAAAAGATTCTAGTGAAGTTACATTGTTTATTAATAGTTAATGTTCGAACCACTTATTGGGAAGCCACATTACCAATTGAACATGGTAATCTATTCAGAAGCAAGAACCATATCAAGACTAGTCACTTATGAACCAGACCGTTGCATCAAGTGTCAGGACATTGATAGCAAGTTTATGTCAGTAGTAGAGATCCATGTTCAAGAGCTTGTTGAAGAATATTGAAGAAGCTAGGGAAACTTGCTCATAAAGGTTAATCCACAATTAGTCACTAAAGAAAGTCAACATTCGATGAGTGCATATTTGCCAAGGCAAATGTCGATCCACAGCAGATCGAGATGCGGATCGAGATTGATTATTAAAGGTAAAACATTGCAAGGCAAATGTCGATCCACGGCAGATCGAGATGCGGGTCGAGATTTACAATTGAAGTAAAACATTGCAAGGCAAATCTCTGTCCACGGCAGATCGAGATTCTCACAGATCGAGATCGAGATTCTCATAGATCGAGATCGAGATTTTCACAGATCGAGATCGAGATTTTCACAGATCGAGATCGAGATCGAGATTGTCAACCAAGATCGAGATCGAGATGGGTCCAGGCCTAGATCGAGATGCGGGTCGATATGTAGCATTTAATGTTCAAGGGACAAGTGGCTTATTGTGAACGGTTGATCCAGAGTGGTTGGGAAAGTACTTTTTGTTAACGAGTCCTGATTGGGCCACGTACACAAAAAAAAAGGACAAGATCAAGTCTACAAGTCATAGATTACAAAGTAGTATAAATAGAAGTACTTGTGTAACATTTCAAAAGAGAGCATAGAACGCAATGTAAAGCAATATTGAGAAAAACACTTGTAATAGAGAGGGAGTATATTCACAGAGCTTAGTATCATTTACTCCTCTCTCTTTACTTCTGTTGTACTATTGTAATGAATGTTGTAGCAAATCCTTCAATGAATATAACGATATATTCTTGAAATTCTGTGTTGATTTATTACATAATATTTATTGCTTCTCATTGCTTCTCATATTCCTTAAATCGTAAAAAATTGTATTCACCCCCCCTCTACAACATATTTGGACCTAACAATACCAATTGTTATCTGCCCTTAAGTACACTAAGTTTGGAGAAGGGGGGGGTTGAATACAAACTTAAGAATTAAGTATATTTCTTGCGGAATGAAGTTTGTTTCAAGGACAGTATTTTTGAGTATAGAAAGAACTGATGTAACTAAGAACTTGACAAGAAAAATATTGAAAACACAAAACAGCAATGTTAAAAATTACTAGTGGATTGGTTTTCCACTAATATGTTTTTTGCTTCCAATTGATCTTAGTACGAATACCAAGCTGCTTACAAGGTGAGTTTTTGAACTGAGAAAAGCACTATAAGATACTGCCTAATTTTTACTGTGCTTTTTGAGTTCTTGATATTTTTCTACACACTTTGCTACTGTGTACTTCTAACAATTTATATAGAAGTTTTCTTCACTCCTAATTTCTATCGACAGATAGCAATATAAAATTACAACTTATATTGTTTACATGAAAATAGAAACTAGCTACTAGCACAGTCTTCTTTTTGAACTGACTAGCCCTCCTTTGCTTATCCATCGATGGATAGGATATCTGTTGATCAGTTGATGTGTCGATGGATAATTGAGTTATCCATCGACTCCCTATCCATTGATGGTTCCTTATCCGTTGGCTGTCTTTATCCATTGATGACTTGTATCTGTTGATAGCTTTCATCCGTTGAGTAGTGTCTTCATCCATCGACTTCAACATCAGTTGATCACTTCACTTGTGAGAATTCTGACTTAGAATATTTACAATTGATCAGCCATTCTTCACATTTGTTGAGAAGCTAGAAATTGAAGTCAATAACATCAGTCGACTACTTCATAGCATCCATCGAGGCAATACAATCAATTGATAATGAAACATAAATCAATGCTACAATCCAGTTTATCAGTTGATAAACAAGTTTCAACTGATAACTGGTTTCCTAGTCAATGGATATTTATAAGTCATATCCATCGACCAGTTACAAATTAATTTTAAGTCCCTATTGAAATTCTAAGTAATTTATTATCATCGAAACTCATAATTCCTAACATATGTCTTCACAGGTATTGGGTAATCTGGGGGACCTCCACTTCATGCAAATGGCATCCCCTGGACAATCCCCAACTATTCAAAGACTATCTCATAGGAACAAATCACCTCAGGGTCTATTAATGGCTCATCAAAGAAATTGGATGAGGAAATGGACACTGAAGGAATCACTGCCACAAGTGGTGATCCTAGCTCTAACTTCATGTCACAATGGCTGAAATATGTGCAACATGACAATGTCTCAGGACCATCTACTGATACCTTTGTACCTGAAAAAAATTAAAAGAGTTATATGGTGATCAGTATGATGGGTTCTACTATATTGCTCAACAATTCTTGACTTCTCATCTACCCAATAAGGATTATGATGCTATTATGCTAGAGTTTGCAAAAGATCAAGAGCAAATCAAAGATACAAATATTGAAATGGCTAAAGAAGGTGAAGCCAGTGTGGATGCTTGGTTGGATGCTAAACAAACTGTGAGCATGAATGAGATGTTACAGTGGATGAGGGAGAAATACTTGACTTCTCTAGGATCATGCTTTAGAACCTTCACTCCAACCACAATTTATGATGCAATTCATGAAGATGTTAAGGTTCAGTTACAATCAAATCACTATCTTGAGAGGGCTACAATATGAAATTGCAGATCACGGGCACAAGATAGAGACTAGAATGCAGAGTATTGATGATAAGATGAAGCCCGGGATTAATGAACCCTCTCACTCAAAGTTTGAAACTTCTATATACAGACTCAAAATAACTGAGATGCAAGGCAAGATGGAAAAGATGGAAAAGGCCTTCAAAGAAATGTATACCAGTCTCAGTGATAAAAAACAACATAATTCTAAGATAAATTCAATGGTGGAGGTGATTTACAAGAACAGGCATACAGATAAGCTGCCACAAGATGACCAATTTCATGAATTGGCTCCATTTTAAGTGGACTTGTCTTATCAATCCAAAGTCAAAGAAGAAAAGGCTGAAGCCTTCACTATTGCCAAGATAAATGAGAAGGTGGAGAAATTGACTACAAATCAACAAAGTCACTCCAACATTGTAAATGAAGTAGTGGGCAGTGTTAACTCTCTACAAAAAGAAGTCAACACTTCTATGTCTGGCCAAAGTCTGTCTCTACCACAAGTGTCAAATCAACTGGCATCAATTTAGATTATCCTCTCTATAATGACCAATTCTACTCAAGCTCCAACTGTGCAAGTGCCACCTCTTACTCAGCCAAGTCATTCTTCATTCCTACCCAAACAACAAGATATCAACCCTAAGGGGGAGAAGGAAAGGAGGGAAGAAATTGAAGCTGAAAGCAAAAGGCTGTGATGAAAATTCTAAGCCAAGAAGTATTGAAGCCAAATGCAAATAAAGAATTCTTGTCCAACTTGAAACACATTAAGACACAAGTTAAAGGCCATCACCGGAATTACATGAAAATTCTAATAAATGCAATCATTATAGTAAGGGGAGTAAAGTATGAAAGAAATGACAAACTATGCAAGGAGCCTATAGTGCAAACGGAGTCTGAATATTTCAAAATCTCAATTGGGATCTTCAATCAACTCTTCTACACAGAGCTAGAGAGTTTGTATATGGCAATTAAAATAGTTACTCAGGAATATGAAGAGCTAAAGAATGAAGTGATAGCTCATCTGTTACCCATCTCACTTCTTGAGGGCTTACTGCAATCCAAATGGAATCATGTATATGTCAAAGGCAAACAAACTAGCTCACTTCTTGATTCCTCAACACATAAACCAAGGAAATAGAAGGCAAATTATCAGTCTAATTGACTTACTTCAGAAAAAAGCTGTGAAGCAAGAAGAAGACAGAATATTTAGAAAAATTGAGAAAGATTATGAATGATCAAATCTCAGACTTTGCTAATGAAGAGTTAAAGAAGAAAAAGAAGGATGATGAAGACAAAGGTCAAGACAAGAAAGATGACAAGACTGCACCTAGGAGTGATAAGGATGGGAAGAAGGATGACAAGAAAAAGAAAGATAATGATCAGAAGAAAAATGATGAATCAAAGAAAGAAAAGAAATATGAGAGAAAGAAACCAACAAGGCAGCAACTTGTTAGTAGTCATGCTAGTATACCTACCACAATTCAAGGTACTAATGTGGCTCCAATAATTTCTGAAACTACTCAAATCCTTAAATCCTAATCATCAAAAAGACATCTTGTCAAGGTGACTGCAAATGGAGTGATAAGGAAGGAATCAAATGGAATCCAATTCAAGAATATCAACTCATGTAAGAAAATTCTAGTTAATACAATAACAAAGATGAAGGTCAACCGTTCTACTAGTTCTTTGCTAATTAGATATCCAAAGTGGAAGAAGCAACTCATTGTACCTGAAAAGGGTCTACAAATCAATCCAATCCAAGAAGAGGTAGTTATTGACAAAGTAAAAATCAAATAATGGAAGACAAACAGGATCTGCAAGGTTGTTATAAGGGATAGAAGAATGTTTGTAACTACTGTTGATGGAGAAGAAATGAGATTCTACCATGATAACTTAACAACCACTACTCATGATATCAAGAGAGTAATCAGTCTCTATGACAAGAAATGTACGGTGAACAAATTTAATATGGTTGAGTTTGCCGAGTATCTGGCTAGAAAATACCAAAAGAAAATTGACAAAGTTAAGGAAAGAAAAGAAATGGCTGAGAGGAAAATCGAAAAAGATGAGGAAATAGAGAGAAAATCTGAGGAGTTGAGGAGACATGGAAAGAGCAGAGTATTCAAAGATCTTGACAGAATTGAGATCGAGCTTAAAAGTGTATCAACATTCAAAATCAGACTCAAGTTTGACATGGATTATCCTCCTCAATCTCTTAAGATTGTAGCTGACATGCTCAAAGATTCAATCCTAATTGAAGAGATCATTGCAAGACAAGAATGCCTCCAAGCCATAGAGGAAATCAACAGAAGAGATGAGGAAGACAAGAAATCTAGGTATGAACAATTTATGGAAAAGAAGAGGTAGGCTTGATATCTTGACTAATTTGTGAAATTGTCTTTTCCCAAATTGGGGGAGATTGTTAGATCAAATCAAGCCTACTATACTTAATTGTATTTATTTGTAATGTTATAACACAACTAGCATATCTTGTATAGGATTGTGACTTGGACATTTTAATGTACATTTACAGACAGAAGTTTGTTTCTACTGCAATTCAAGTTGTAATTAAAAGGTCAAGAATAAAATATGGTAGAATATTCAAATTGGATCATGCATCAGAAAATAGAAGACCTCATCAAATAAAGAATGCAGTATAAAAATTCTAAGGCAAATGATTAATCAAGAAGTCATCATAGTCGAGAAGTGAGTTGTGAAGCTGATAGAGAAGTCATATTGAAACTGGTAGAGAATTCTCTAAATGGCTAAGTGTTATATGTGTATTCGAGAAGTCAAAGTATTTCAGCCATTCGAGAAGTGTTCAAATAAAGAAGCAATATTTGAGAAGTCCAGTAATCAACATATCGAGAAGTCAGCAAATTTAAGTAGTCGATAAGCCTAAGAAATGAGACTAATCGAGAAGTCAAGACAATCAATCATTCGAGAAGTCTAGCCTGATCGAGAAGTCATCAAAACTTAATCTATTCGAGAAGTCTAGGCCAATCGAGAAGTATCAATGCAAACCAATCGAGAAGTCTCAAGAGTAGTCGATCGAGAAGTCTGCATCATGACTTCTCGAATGGTTTTAAATGGAGTATTCGAGTGATTCATCATAACTAATATTAAGGAGATGTGCAGAATAATAAGACAAGAATTCGCAGCACTATCATGATCATGTCAGTCAAACCTGTAAAGATAGTGACAAGTCCATAATGAAGTTTGAAAGAAGAAGAAGACAAAGACAGAAGATAAAGAATAGATGGCATGGACTGTCAAGTCATATAACCTAGCTAGAAATAGATTGTGTACAATGTAAATTTTCTTTTGTCTATTTCTAGTTACAATATAATTGACTGTGAAAGCATGTGCAACCAAAGACATGTTGTCTATATAGCAGAATGCACAGTTTCACAAGTAAGCGAGTTGAATAGTTTTCAAGCCTTGTTTCTGTTTCAAGAACAAGAAGTTGAGATTCATACTTGAATCTCATATTGTAGCAAATTCAATTCTAATACAACATTAGATTGAAAGTTAGATTTATATTTCTGTTTACAAGTATTATTTCCGCACTCATTGCTCAAACATTCATACACATAAACTAAGCTACACATTATTATGCAGAATCAACTCATCAAAGAAAAATAAAAAGGTTTCGACATATAATTTCACCCCCCTCTGTATAAGTTTCTACTATTCATTCTTAACATTAATTATTATGAGCTGAAACTAAAATTGAATACAATTCCAGTTACTTCTAATTGTGATTCTTTAAATATGTATACAGTCAATTTTGTAAAATATGGTAAATTAAACTCTGATAAGTCAAAGTCTGATAAGTCAAACTCTGACAAGTCAAACTCTGACACATCAAAGTCTGATATGCCACACTTTAACAAAAAGACTTTTGCTGCAAAGATTATCAAAATAAAAAAGAAAAGTTCCAAACTTATTTGGATCCCCAAGTTTGTCTAATCAACTTGTATGCATGATTGCAGGGAACAAGAAAAGCATCCTTAATGTCACAATTTAATATTAAAATATCCAAAATAACACTATTGAAAAATATGACCCTAAATATAACAAAGTACATAACTTTATGTTATGTTTGTCTTTTTTCATGAACAATAAAAGTCCTGACGAACCCTAAATCCTTAATATCACAGTTTATATTAAAATGTCCAAAATAACACTATTGAAAAATATGACCCTAAATATCACAAAGTACATAACTTTATGTTATGTTTGTCTTTTTTCAGGAACAATGAAAGTCCTAACAAACCTATCATGTGAGTGATCAGTTGTGTGCATGTATATAGTATGCACTTCAGTTGCTTTCTAAGTGTAGCATATTACAGTTTTTATTTTTTAAGAAAATGTAACTTAAAGTTACATTCCTTTTTTTCCTGAAAAACGTAACTTAAATATGCATTTATTTATAATAATCGTAATTACAAGTTGGGTTTATAAAAAACGAAATTTAAAGTTGTGTTTTGTTGTGATATAAAGAGAAATTTTTTGAAATTATGATATTTTGGGGCATTTTACCTTAAAAAGTGATAAAACAGTCAACACCTTTTTTCTAAGTTATAATGTTCGGGACCAGTTACCACCAAATTATGATATAAAGACCATCACCTTGATTTTGGCTATAATATAGCTGAGCTAAATCCGTGTAAATAGGTCGATTCATCACTATACTATATGTCAACTTTCAGTTTAATCATCAGGTCAAAATAGCTTACTAAGGCATAATTAAGCGAACATTTATTATCAATCGTAACACTAGACTTTTATATACTTACACAACTGTTAAATCTTAGTCGACTTTAACGGAGGGCCGTTAATTTTCTCCAGCTGGGCTGCCACGTCCTCGCCACATCAAAAGGTCAAACCCAACCCATTCAAACAAAAAACCATTGCAATTTAAATCTATTATGTTAATTAAACTTGGTGGATAAAGACAAATATCACATACAGGAATGTGAAACGTCGATTGAAAAACTATGTTTGCTAAAGGCTGCGATCGAAGTACTGAAACACAAACATCATAGACGACTAATTACATCGAGTAAACATGCAAGTATATACTAACTTTGGGATATATATAGGTGCTATTTGTGATTTGTATTTGTGTTATTTTTGCTACTTGTTACCCCCGTTTTAAAAATGAAATCTTTATGTGATTATCGACTGTGTTTTCTCCGTGTTTGTAGTTGCAGAATTTCAAAAACCCTAATTGTTTGCTACCCCCATTTCAAAAATCCGCGCTAGTAACTTTGGCGGGTTTGTAGGTGTTGGAACTATAGTTATAGGGCTGCCTAACCGAAAATGATGAGCTCCGACATGGAAGAAAGAAAAAAGTATTCATCCATCTCGAGCTGGAAGGTGGGGAAGAATTAGAAATGGATGTTAAGAACCCTAATTCATCCGGACAGAATGGGTTACATTTAGGTTAAATGGATGGGTTCAAATGAAGCAATATAAGCTAAAGGGGTATGCCATGTCATCTATCACACAAGCATTCCGTTAGTTCATTTGACTGAATAGACAGCTTCAATGAATTTGAAATTTTTTAGTACTTAAAGTGTTTGACTATAAGCTTTTTTGATCTGATGAACAAAGTGAAAGTTAGCAATGATGAATTAACTTATTTACCCGACTATACCCTGCCCCAATCGCTTGGGAGTCGGAAACTTTACATTGGTTATCAGTTATACATAAAGGTAAGAATGTTTACAAATGCACACATCAGGAGAGGGAAATTACCGAATTACAAATATAAATAACATGTTACAACAATCTTCTATCTACTGTTATCTGGAGAATAACCATGAGGATGTTAGAAGTCCTCTCGTCACTTGTATTCCATTGTTTAACAGGCACACCTAAATTTGTCTTATTTTTGCTTCTTTCCCAACCCTATTTATCTCGTACCTGTCAAACCTTCTCACCTCCCATTAGTTTCCCTGTTCTGTCTCCTGACAGACCTTCCCAACAAGACCCTCCCCTGACGATGCAGTTGACTAAAAAGTGTACCACTAGCATTGCCATTAACTTCATTATCCTCGTCACTGTCAATATCTCGATCAGCGACGGAATCAAATCCATCGAGAGGGGCAGGATGATGAACAAGAGTATCTCCATCATATGCCTGGTTGGAATCCCTAGCCTGTCTGTTCGTTGCACCGTTTGAACCAGAATCCCCTGCTGGCCCAATGGCATGTAAAAGGAGAAAGACATTAACCAAGTTTCTATCAATTCCGACCTCAAAATCTCCATTTCCATCAACAACATCTGCATCAAAACCATCTTCTTCATCGGTGTCAACATAATGACTTCCTTCTATGACATAATCGCCAAAAACCATAGCCCCCGGCATTGATGATGTTATTGTGCTGATTACATCATCACGCTCGCGTTCATGCTCAAGCCTCCTCCATTTCTGCTCGTCAACAGGATCCACTTCTCGTGGCCTTGCTGAAGGGTGCTCTGCCCTCACATGTCTCCGAAGCTCTTTGTATGTTCCAACAAAAGAGCACTTCTCCTGCATGCAGGTTCTCTTTTTAGCATTTAGGAATGCACGTGCAGGTTCTACAACGGTCCATCCTTTCACCTGCCCCCTGCAAAGTGGACAGGCAAGCTGTTCCACTTGACACTTCTGAACAGACAAGCTTGAAGCTGCATCTCTCTCTGAACTATCAATAGAATCAGACAAAGGTTGGGCTTTTGTGTAAGCTTTCTTATACTGCTCAAGGCAGTTGGAATAGCGGCAGCTGGTGCCACACATGTAGGGGCGGCAACCCTTGTCATGGGAAGAACATAGAAGCAGCACAGCATTGTGTGGATATTCCATGCATACCGAGCAGGTTGCATATTTCCAGTCTTTCTCCAAAGTTTTAGAGCATTTCCGTTGAATAAGGTTGTCTGAAATCCGCCTTCTACGATAACACGAGGGGTATGGAGTTGGCCTGAATTGACGACAAGCAGTCCTGCGTCTACCCCTGGTACTTTTTGCCATTTCTAGAGCTGAAAGTCATTCAATGAATTCATGTTGAAAAAGATGGTTAATTTCCAAACATGACACATATTAAAAAAGAGTAATAATCATATCCTCTGAATAATCACATAATTCATCACAGCATACAAACGATGTTATCTGTATACCAAGTTAAGTTCATATAAAATATACTCAAAATACTCTTATGAAAAAATCCTAGCACTAATAAGAGATTTCTCTTTCAACAAATCAAAGAATTCATGCCATACAATGAGAAAATGTGATATACTTCAGCATAACATTGTAAAATTAACAGGAATGACCAAATTATGAATGATCTTTCAAAAGTAAGTTGTTAAAAGATTTTTGACATTAGCTTACCAAAATATGTAATTCTTGTGTATTTATTAATAATATATTTTTAACCAATAAGAAAAGAACCATAAATTGTTACAATGCAATAAGCATATTGCATATATATTGCTTGATTATATTGATAAAAAGCACATCTACCACCATCCAAAAATCAAAACAGAAGTGGCAGGAAAAGTACCAACTATCCTAACCAATCGTTAAAATCCAAAAAATGTGGCATTGTATCCCCATGTAAATGTCTAAAAAATATTGTCAACAAAACTAATCGAAGGCATATCAATGTCCACGTACTTTATTTGTTGGTTCACTTGGGTGCGAACAAAACAAAATATATTCTGCAGTAAAGTAATTAACAGCAACATACTCTTACCTCTTTGGTCCTAACAAAGGAGCAGCTTAATAATCATTAGAAAAGAAATTGAGAAGGTTAATATAAATAAATTCTTTTACTAAGTGTGGGTTCTAATAATACCTCAGATCACTGTTATGTATGCAAAACGAATTCAGAACATAGGCAGCAAGCCAGCGAATAGTCAAACAAACAACTTATAAATTTGAACTCATTACACACATTTAGTGCAAATTTATTTGCACAAAAAGGTATATTGAGAGCTCCTAACTCAATTTCAGAACTCGTATACACGAAATTACAATTTAACTACAAACCGGATATCACCGAATTAAGAAATAATTGCTCTAACAAAAATCTTAAATCAATCATAAATCTTACAAAATTACCCATAATTGTGATACCTGTTTAAGAAAAGAAACAATCAAAATAACAAAATAAAAAATTCACAGTATCTAATATAAATTTAGTAGCTAATAAACATTAAGAGAATTAGTAAAGAAACGTAGTAAACTTACTCAAGCTTTAAGCAAATCTAGATCGGATGGAAGCTAGTGGAAGAGACCAAAACGCTGCTATAATACACAACAAGTATCACTATGTCATTAATCTAAATACATGTGGACCTAAAAACAAATAAGAATAAGTAAATATTAATAGAACGTGAGGAATCAGGGGCACAAGACAGTTAGATATAAATAAATAAAAAAATGAAACTTGTATACAGAGAGAGAGAGAGAGAGAGAGAGAGAGAGAGAGGGAGGGAGAGAATTAGTAAAAAAGAAGAGAATCACATGCCCCTTAATCTTTAACTACCATTACAGACTTTTTTTTAAAGGAACGATAGATACAGAAATGAGAGATACATACAAGTTAGGGCGGATAGATCGGAAGAGAGGGGAGCGGGCGGGCAATTCTCCTCTTTTTTTCCCAGCAGTACACTGTACACTATCCCATTCCCATCGCTTCAGAAATTCTTACGGGACTCGTTTCCATTATTTTTATTCAATATATTTTCCTACTAAATTAGCTTGGTTTGGGGTTTCCAACAAAATAACACACTTTTTTCTATATTATATTCAATATATTTTCAATTAAATAAAATAATTTTTTTGTTAAAAAGTATATTAGAAAGTGTTTATTAAGTTTAAAAATAATTTTTTAATAAAAAATTTTAGTGTAAAAACCGTTTTTAGATAAAAATCAGGTTTCCATGTTTTAAAGCACAAATTAATTTTTAATTATTATCATGAGTAATTATAAATTTTACTATCAAACCTTCATAAAAATTTTATTTATTTATATTATATCTATAAAAATACATCAATTAAAAATGTTATTAAACAATCACCTAATTTTTGTAATAACATTTAAAAATATTATCAAATAGTCACATAATTTTAGTATTTAATTAAAACTTTTTATACACTATATAAATATATTTTATTATGTGAATGAATTTTAAATGTTATTTAAGTGAATTTAATAATTTAATTGTTAAATTGTTAATTTGATCGTTTTTTCTCAATGGATATGACATATGATTTTTTAAATTAACAAAATATTTTATTTTATACACTAAGAATTGACAAATTGACATCTCGAATTATATATATATACAAATGAAATTTTAACTTCTACTACCATTTTTTTGAAAAATTATTATCATTTTAAATATATTATTAAATTTCATCAAATGTTAAAGTTTTCTTACTTATATGAAAATATGTTTACAAAATGAAAATTTCGGAGTTTTATTTATCATAATATTCATTTCATAAATTAAGGTCTAGCTATCATTCGAGTAAGGTTATTTTAAAAAAAATTTATTTGAAGTAACATTTTCTTGGTGTCATCTATCTATTATCTATTATCTATCTATATATTATAAATCTAATATCTAATAGAACAAATGAGTCTTTTTATTCCATGTCATCTTATGCCACGTCACATTACTCAGGCCATGTCACCTAATTCAAGCCACATCAGATAACTGATAAAGCCTATGTATATATACACAAGGACTCTACAGCTTCTCCACTGATCCTGCTTCCCATTTGTTTTTCGATATGCATCGATTATACAATTACGTGCCTACTAAAATCATACTGGCCTGATTAACCTAACGCAATTGTTTTCTCCTACTTGTCAAACCCAACTTATAACTTACCAATCTTGTGGTAAATTATATAAATAGTAATTAATTTTTCTATGCAGGGCGAATGGAAGGGTAAGAGTTCAAGGAAAAAGCTATTGTGATAGAGGACCTTAACTTCAAAAATGGTACAAGTTATATGCATACACCAATATGTATTTTTTTTTAATTTCATTTTTTTCCGGAATTTTTTTATTTCACCTGTCTGTTATGGTGGATTGAGAAGAGGGTCTTGATGATTTCTGTAATATCCGTAATTATTTATTTAATTAATAATAGTAGTAGTTTTTAATAAAATTTAACTAGATATAGATTTTTAATAAAACTTCTAATTAGATTAAAATATGGTTAGCAGTTAAAAGATATGTATATATATACGGGACTTATGTTATAATAATATTATAGCCCTAAGAGTTTAAAGAAGCAACAAAGAAAAATTGGAGAGCAATCGGAAGAGACTCATCTGACTAGAAAATTGTCTTAGACGGTAATTCATGAGCTTATCATACTTTTTGAAGTCCAAAAATTATATGTATGTAAAGTTAAGAAGTTATGAATTTTAGTTTATACATCCGGAGTTGTTTTATCATATTTGATTGTTAATGGAAGTGGACATAAAAGTCACGAGTATTGATAACTTATGTGATGTATTCGGCCATGATGGTTTCATGTACATGAAATTGATTGACTTGGTTAATTGTGTTGATTGATTACGGATCGTGTATGTCGTACAGGTGTTAAAATATTAATTTAGTTAAATATGTATTGAACTGGTGAATTTTGATAATATTAAAATATATGAGTTATGGTAATGATTAGGTGGTAATAATATGTAATTATATATATATGTATATTTTTTTATTTGATCGGGAACTGAGTGTTTAGCGGGAGTTCGAAATCGCTATTTTAAGGTACGGATTTCGTCCCCTTTCTCTTCAGCGCTACTCTTTTTAAGATTAGTTGTATTTAATACATTCCGTTCGTAAATCTGTTCCTTCCGTTATTAGTCGTATTAACTGTTTTCATTCTCCGAAAGTTATTTTAAAGTCTGTTTCGAAATATTTAAATATTTGTCTCTGCGATTTTCAAAAATTATGTATGTTACATATCTGTGTAGAATATTTGAAATATCTGTTCAGGTGATTTTAACATTGTGAAAATTATTTTATTTGAACCCTTAGAGTGATATAGGGTATACCGAGTTAACCAGCTGTAGTGGTATTACATCCATGTTATTGCGGCACCAGTGACATGACACTTCTGTGACAGTGTGATTGGTCATGGCGTATCCTTCTGTTAGCTCAGGTGGCGAGCTTTGCACATTTAATATTTGTTTGAGGATACATGGGTGCACCCAGAATTTGATTTGATTTGTGATTGGATATTTGACGGTGACGTTGTATATGCCGTACACGTTGTCCGGTTTGTTGCATACATTAGGTACTCTATGATGTGTATATCTGTTATCTGTTATCTGTTTTGTCTCGGTATGAAATATCATAACCCCTCTTTGCTTTAGTCTTGTTTTTAAAAAAATTAATTTTTATTTATAACTGTCAAACTATATATCTTATTTCTATTTTATAAACTGTATTCTAATCCGTACTGAGCATTTGGATCATGTCATATTCTTTCTTCTAGCAGGTACTTAGGGGGATCTTGGGTTGTGTGATGGAGAACACCCTTATTTACATTTATTAGGATGTTTGAACTTAAAGGATTATTTTAGTCATTTTTATTATTAGAGATTTTGGATTTATTCACATTTATCATTTTGAATTATTTTGGAGGTATTGATATTAGTTTGGAGACCTGTTGGACCTATTTAATTAGTAAGTTTGGTGGATTTTAGTACTCTGTATACAGATTTGTGGTTTGATAAGTAACTCATCGCTCATTTTGGGAAGAGTGTGTTACAGAGATGGTATTGAAGGGTTCCAAGCATGAAAATGCAACGGATATAACGTAAAATAATAAAAAAATGATACCCTATCGCAGGATCCATGTATAACTTTAGATGATTATGGTGAAGAAGTCTGTACCTTAACAAAACTTTCCGTATGCTGTTTAATGGAGGTCCAGAAAAACAGCAGCCCTTTGTTGGAAAGATATGCTCTTCAAAGAAGTCCACATGAACGCCCGATCGTCCTACGATCACCGGAGTCGGTACTACCCGAATTGTTTGCCTCTCTCTCTCTCTCTCTTCCTCTAGCCTCTCTTGATATTGAGCAGCTAAGGTTTTTCTCTAAAAACGAAATCTGATGATTAACCCTAATACTATACATCATTATGTATATATAGGGGAGAGAGAGATTTTGGGCATAACCCTAATCCATGTGGTTTCCAAAACCCATTATGATTTTGGGTTATTATTATTATTATTAAATCCGAATTCTAATATAATTAATCAAGTCCCATTTAATTAATTCAATGATTAAATTCGAATTAATAATAATTCTTATTAAATCTGAATTCTAATATAATTAATCAAGTCCCACTTAATTAATTCAATAATTAAATTCGAATTAATAATTATTCTTATTAAATCCGAATTCTAATATAATTAATCAAGTCCCACTTAATTAATTCAATAATTAAATTCAAATTAATAATAATAATAATATATCTAAATTTATAATTTAAATAAACCTCCGTTTTGACGTTCTTTGTGTGTGACCCTTTAGGTTATTATTACATTGACAATAATTTTAATATCCAATAATAAAATTATAAGCAATGAGCGGCATCTAAAAATACATCATTGCTACCCAAGTAACAATAATAATTGGTGATTCAATTAAACCTTTCGTGAATAATGTTCCATGTAATATAATCCATTTAACCTTATATTATAGATCAAAATCGAGGCATGTATAGGGTCATCATTTTCAACGTTTAATCTTGGTTTACTTGATCAATGAGTAGACTATTTAAACAAATCAATATTCGAGCATGGCCATGCATTTCATAGTCTCACTCAATCAAGAGGCCAATAATATCACTCATAGAATTGGAGGGTTAAATCATATATCTATCATTCATATTCCTCATACGATTCATAGCATCCTCAATGTCCACCTTTATCATTACCCGATTAAAGGTAACTTTGAGTGTAATCAAAGTATATTAATTCTCGTATAGAAATATAATGATTTCAAGTCAGAGGATCATTACATCATTATCACTGTGAAATTTCTTATGACACTTATTAATATGTAGAATCTCATGACGGGTCTTTCCAGTATCATGTATTGATACATACACTTATGTTCTTGACTTTAGTATCACCATACCTACGACCAATGAGATGTGGTCATCTATCAACAAACATACTAGTTTTATTGTATTATTATTGTCCTTAAATAATAATACTTGACTAGGGAATTTTAGGAATAAAATATTATTCATATAATATCATTTTTAAGTCACATACTTAAAGACATATATTACGTATTAATATTTCAAGGACATTTATTATTCTTTCAATTTATGATGCAGTAAATAAAGATATAATAAATATTAATTAAATAATCACATAACATAATTGTTTTCAATAAAATATTAAAAGTATTGTCTCTTGGACACCAATACTAACAATATCCCACTTGTACTAGAGCCAATCTCTCATATATCTAATACCCATGGAACTAGTATGACATCCGTGCTTCTGCTTTGACAAAGCCTTGGTCAGTGGATTTGTAATGTTATCATTTGTATGCACTTTACATATATGTATATCCCCTCAATTATTAATCTGTCGAAGAAGATGATATCGTCTGAGTATATGCTTTGTTCTAGAATGAGACCTTGGTTCATTAGCCTGCGAAATGGCTCAATTATTATCGCAGTATAAATCTATCGGATCTGCGACTGAAAGAACCACATCAAGACCTGCAATAAATTTCTGAATCCAAACAGCCTCCTTGGATGCTTCACAGGCAGCAATATACTTAGCCTCCATTGTAGAATCGGCAACCATCTCTTGCTTTGAACTTTTCCAGCTTACAACACCTCTATTTAGACAAAATACAAAATCAGACTGAGAAATCGAATCATCTTTGTCTGTCTGGAAACTAGCGTCGGTGTAACCTTTTACAACCAGCTTATCTTCTCCCCCATATACCAAAAATTAATCTTTAGTCCTCTCAAGTACTTAAGAATATTCTTGATTGTTGTCCAATGACCTTCACCTGGATTAGACTGGTATCTACTCGTCATGCTCAAAACATACAAGACATCAGGATGAGTACATATCATTGCATACATTATAGAACCAATTGCTGAAGTATATGGAACTTTACTCATACGGTCCTTATCATCCAATGATTTAGGACTGTTATCTTTTAAGATCGATATCCCATGAGACACAGGGACAAATCCCCTTTTAGCATTTTGCATCCCAAATCGATGCAAAAATTTATCAATGTATGTATTCTGACTTAGGCAGATCATTCTTCTTGATCTATCTCTATAGATCTTGATACCTAAAGTATATGTCACTTCGCCTAAGTCTTTCATTGAGAAATTCTTGCTCAATCAAGTCTTAACAGCATATAAAGAAGGAATGTCATTTCCTATTATTAATATATCATCAACATATAATACTAAGAATGTCACATTGCTCCCACTTACCTTCTTGTAAACACATGGTTCATTTTCATTTTGAATAAACCCAAATTCTCTGACAGTTTCATCAAAATGAATGTTCCATCTCCTTGAGGCTTGTTTCAATCCATAAATGGATCAACATAGTTTGCATACCTTTCCAACATTCTTTGGATCAACAAAACCTTCAAGCTGTGTCATATACACATCCACATCTTCTTCAAGGCTCCCATTTAAGAAAGCGGTTTTGACATCCATTTCCCAGATTTCATAGTCATGGTAAGCAGATATAGCAAACAAAATCCTGATGGACTTGACGATAGCCACTGGTGAAAAAGTGTCATCATAGTCAATACCATGAATTTGCTTGAAACCTTTTGCCACCAATCGTGCTTTATAGGTCTGTACGTTATAATCCATGTCGGTCTTCCTTTTGAAAACCCACTTGCACCCTATAGGTTTTACCCCTTCATGTGGTTAAACCAAAGTCCATACTTGATTAGTATACATGGATTCCATCTCAGACTTCATGACATCCTTCCATCTCTTAGATTTTGGAGTGTTCATAGCGTCTTGGTACGTGAGAGGCTCATCTTCATCCACAAGCATCACATCACCATCTTGAGTCAAGAGAAATCCATAATATCTCTCGGACTCATGGCGAATCCTACCAAACCTACAAACAACTTATGTTTCCTAAGCAGTATTGTTTTCTTGTACATTCTGCTCAGGTTCCTTCATTGGTTCTATGTTATCATGTGGGTCTCGAATTTCATCGAGATCTATTATCCTCTTTTAATACCACACGATCATATCGTAGAGTCTTAATACTTCCATTATGGTGTTCCGGGAGGAGTGAGTTGTGATACAATACCACACTCTTTTAATAAACTCTTAAATTCATGGATTAAGTATTCACCTTCACGATCATATCGTAGAGTCTTAATACTTCTGTCATTTTGCTTTTCTACTTCAGCTTTGTATTCTTTGAATCAGATTTGTTCTTCATAAGATTCACATATCCATATCTACTGAAATTATTAGTAAACGTGATAAAGTAGTAAAAGACACCTCTTGCCATAGTACGCATAGGACCACATACATCACTATGTATAAGTTCTAATGGTTCAGTGGCCCTTTCACCTTGTCCACTAAAAGGAGTTTTAGTCATTTTTCCAATGAGACAAGGTTCACATGCTTCGTATGATTCAAAGTCAAACTTATCCAAGTATCCATCCTTATGTAACTTGGAATGTCTGTCATAATTTAGGTAGCCTGTTACTCAATGAAATGTCTGTCAAATTGGGAAATAAAATAAATAGATCTAATCATATTTATTAGGCTAGATTTATTATGATTGTTATTAACCACTTTGTCAAGAATATTGAGATTGACAGGAGTACAGAAGTTTTGGATTGCTGGAGTCAAAACAAAAGGGTCTTTAAAGACTTGGTAAGGATCAATCTTCATAGCAATGTGGAATTGATCTATCCTCCTTTTGTTCAAGTATTTATCTCTATTTTAACTTCTTCCAATCCACAATCTTCTTTGCCTTCTGTGGCTATGAAGGGTGTTAGTAATGACCCCAACCCTCCTACCCAAGCCACGCATCCAGTTTCAAAGTCCAAATCTAAAAGGCCAACCTCAACAAGTTCCCAAAAACCTGTTGTTGAAAAATCCAAGAAAAGAAAAACAACTGTTGTGGTAGATAGACTAGAAGGAGATGTAGGTGGTGAGGGAACTGGGGAACATCAAAGAACCTAGAATAATAAGGAGAGTGAGGGTGAACAACCTCAGCCAAGCCACTCCACAGTCTCCCAAAAGACTGTTGATGTTAATATGGAAAATACCACATCCCTATTGTCATCCTCTCAAAAGGATGACAATATTGAAAATAGCCCACAACCAGGGGCACATAACCAATTTGGGGATACACAGGCCAAAACAATAACACTATACGAAAGGAGAAAGAAGAAAGTCACCTTTGCACATGGGGAATCACACACTGCAAAATCACAGGAAACTGTGGTGGAGCCTTCTCAAAGTCAGATTGATGCATCTCATATAAATGATGAGATGCAACCCCATTCTCTATCAATTCCAATCCCTTCTATTTTTACTTCTCCATCTCAACAAAATTCTTAGAAAATGTTCTGATAGATTATCAAACATTTTCAGATTCTCCTTCTTTATTTTTCAAGGAGAAGCCAACATTCTCCCCTGAATCTTCTTCTCAGGATATCCAGGATTCCATTTCTCATATTATTAAAAATATATCTTCTCAAATCATTTCCTCATCTGTTTCTACTCCATCAATTGATGTTCATTCATCAATTGATATACAGCCATTGACTGATAAGCCATCGATCGATACTCAAGATCAATCGATGGGTATGCATCAATCGATGGATATCCTAAACACCTCAACTGTTAATATTTTTACATCGATTGATGCTCAATCAATTGATGTTGCACAAACACTCTTAGGAATGAGTGAGTTGTGTGAGAGGCAGGATTGCATCCTGACAAAAAGAGAAGGAGTGAATGAGAACATTCCTAATTCTTCCAGGAATGAGAGTGAAACACTTGAGGGCCCCACTTTAGAAGGTGCACAGAAAATGAGTGAGGAAGAGGTGAGATTCCAGGATGAGATCCTGATGCAAAATAGAGAGATGAGTGAGAAAGATAAAAGAATTCTTCTACTTGCACAGGAGTTAGAAAATGAGTTGATGGAAGAAGAGGTGGGAGTCAAGGAGATAGGGGGAGTATCAAATTCAGAAGCTTGTGGGAGTAGAATTGCTAAGGACATTGAAGAGGAAGTTGATGCTGGTGAATTGGATCCACAGAATTTCATCCATCCTGGTCCACAATATCAAGGGTTGGCTGCTTCAAGTAACAGGGATGCAGAACAACTCTTGGGAATTGATCATACAGAACAAAGGACCGGGAATCTGAAGGAGAGCATAGCCAATACAACAAACACATGTTATATGGCACCTGAAGAGCTAGAAGAACATTATGATGAGGAGCCATGGATGAGCACAATTGATGGTTCCTTAGAAGCTGCTAAAATTGAGATTCTTTCTCAATATAAGAGGGAAATGGTGGAAGGAGAAATTGAAGATCCTACACAAAGGAGAGTTGCTCACTATATGAGAGAGTCACTGAAAATTCAAAAGATCATAGTGACATGAGTGAAGAGGGAACTAGAGATTATTAAGGACTCTATCACTACCAAAAAGGATGCTTTGGACAGGAGATTAGATGAAAAGCTATCTTTCAACACCTTAAATCACATCAAAGACAAGCTCTTCAAGGAATCAAAGAACTTTGCAGCTTTGGAAACTTGAGTGGGATCTCTAGAAAAGAAAATGGATGCTATAATTGCAGGTCAAAGTCTTCATACTTCCATTCTTCAAAAGTTTCTTGACAGAATGCCACCACCCCCTCCAATTGATGATAATAAAAAGGGGAAGAATTCAAAGAAGAAGGATCATGGTGATAATGGTGATGGCAAAGGCAGTGGTAGTAGTGGTGTAGGTGGTTCTGGTATGAACAAGACAAGTGGCATTGGTGGTTCTGCAACAAAAAGATTCAAATACAGAAGTAACAGGGATAATCAGTCTTCAAAGAGATCTAAGTCATCTAATTCTCCCAAAGATGAATTAGAACATAAAAAGGAAGAATTCAAAAAGTTTGAAACTGATTTAGAAGCTAGAAGGATTTCTAGGGAAAGAGAAACTCAATCAATGATTGAGAGAGAAAGGAAAAAAATTGAAGATTTGAAGAGAAGCACTGAGTTGGTGACAGAGGCAGTAGAAAAAGGAGACTTGAATGAGTTCATTGCTCAAACAAGAAAAGTGAATGAAGATGCACAAAAGGTTACCAAAGAAAGCAACTCAAATGTTGAATCCTTTCTATCAATTGATCTTGAAGCCCTTGAAGAGAAGAAAAAGGGTAAAGCCATAATGATTGAAGAAGAAAAGAAAAGAAAAGAGCCAGTTGGCCAGAAGCTTCTTCAAGGAGCCATTTCTACAGGACTGTCAGATGCTGCAAGAAGAGAAAAAGAGAATGAGTAAATAGCAAGGCAAATGGAAATAGAATGGAATATGGAAGATCAATCAATGGAGTAAAAATAGCTATGGCCAAGAAAAGGTCAAGTTCTATTCAAGAAATAGTGGTTCAAGAAAACCTTCAGGGTCAACAAGAAGAAATCAGGGAGGAGGTGACAATTGAAGGTTATGATATGAAGGGAGTACCAGTAATAAATGAAAAAGAACTAATTGGAGTAAGGACTCACCCTGCTACCTCTAATCAAGAAGAATCTATAAGATTGGAGTATGAAAATGAAGTGAAGATCACTTATTCAATGAAAGTGATAATCAAGCAGAGCTACAATATTTTAAAGACTATCCTTCCTCTACTCAACATAAAGTACAAACTCAACACAACAATTGCTTAGGAGATTCAACAGCAAATTTCAAAGCTAAGGAGATCCAAGGCAGAAGCTTAACCTGATTCTCCTCTAAAGCTATGGAAGTCACAGGTCAAAAAGGTGGTGTTAGAGCCAAAGTATGCTATGATTTTCACAGATGTGGAGGGTAACACAAAGTTCTTTGATATCTGCAAATATCTGGACAAAATCACAGATGAAGAAATATATTACCTTACGAGGCAACTTGGAGAAACTGACAGGGATGAAGCAATTTTGAGGAGTTCCTTAATGAGGTAACTAAAGGAAAATGTTGAGAAGAGAAGGAAGAAAAGCTAATTGAATCATGAAGACATTGAAGCTGCTTGCAGGAGTTATCTATCAATCTGGTACTTCCAAAATTAATGTGCTAATTAAATTTCTTGATTCTATCTGAATGTAAATTATTAGGGGTTTTGTTATCATCAAGTAGATTTATGCCTGTTCATATCACAGACACAAATAGGGGGAGATTGTTAGGAATCTACATGTAATTTGATGATAACATTAATCTTAGAATCATAGAAATTTTATATGATGTAACTGATCAATTGATATGAAAATTTATAAATATCAATTGATCAGGAAACCATTTATTAGTTAAAACGCTTATATGAATCAACTGATAATTTGGACTGTAGCATAGGTGTTCAATCGATAAGGTGTAAATCAATTGATATTATTCTTTTCAATTGATGTTAGAGTCGATTGATATAAATCATCAATTGATGTATAAATTAAACTGTCAAATTATAATTATTTGAAGACAGAAAATTGCACAAGTGAAGGATGATCGATTGATATTGAAGCATCGATGGATGAGAGATCAATCGAATAAGTCAAGTCAAGAATTGAAGACTATCAATTGATATATCGATTGATAACATCTATCAATCGATAAGTCATTCCTTATCAATCGATGTATAAAAAGATCAATCGAAGAAAAACATCAGTTGATGGATTAAAGGATAAATCAATTGATATGCTTAACAACAAGTTATCAATTGATTGTGACAACACAGAAAGACTATCTGTTGTAGATCCACAGAACAATAGCACACATATGGAAGACAGCCTAGGGTGTCTGTAAAGACTCAATCTGTAGCTGTCTTTCAAGTCTATTTTTCCTAAAAAGGAAAAAGGAAAAAGAGAGACATATAGGAACAGTCCTAGAATAGGAATCGTAAAAATACATTTGTAGTATATAAACAAGTGTAGTAGCATCTTTAGAAAACATAGAAAGTTAGACAATATTTCTTAATCGACTGATCAAGCTTCAGAGCACATTGTAAGATTAGTTGATTTTTCTAACCTTGTAAGAACGCAGCTAGGTTTTCTTTTAACCTAGGAACATTGAGCAAAAATATAAACTGATGGAAAAACCAATCCATCAATAATTTTTAAATGTCTTTGTTCAGTTTAATTTTCAGTTATTATTTATTTAAACATATTTTCTCAAACTCTCAAACATCAAGAACAAATATTAAAAGAAGCAAAAAGTTTTAATATTTATATTCAAACCCCCTTTCTACAAATATTGACATTGTTATAAGGTATAACAATAATTTAAACAGAAAAGGACAATGCAAGGAATACAAGAAAAAATGATAAAAAGAGGAAAATGAAAACTAAGGAAGGTCCTCGATATGCTACTCATCATCCTTCTTCTTTTCTTCGATCCTCTCTTCTTCCTCGATCTGCTATTGAGCATTCTCTTCGGCCTCTGAGGAGTCAAAGATCTTATCGTATTTAATCAAGGCCTCACCATCCAAAATATCACAAGAGTTATCCTCGCGGATGGCGGAGGTCAAGGCGAAAGGCTACCTCATGGGAGCAGGGAAGTCAGCTCGGATGCTTAGCCAAGATGGCATTGAGACACTTGCCCCAAGATTGGGCACCGGTAGTCGTGAAAACCAGGTCATAATGCTTATCAATAAAAGCATAGAATTCATCCGACTCTATGTACTTATCGATCAAGACCTTCTTCTCAGCCCTTAGCTCTTGTAGCTCAGCATGGGCTGCTATCAACTCTTGATCCTTCTCGAGCAGCTTCTTCTCGAGCAAGGCCACCTTCTCATCGTCTTTGGATTTTCCCTTCTTTTGGGCCTTCTCAGAATAGCGCTAAGTCTTAGCATGATGGGCCATTGTCTGGAAGTCGGTATTGATTTATTCAACAGAAATTTAAGTCAAATGGTGGAAAGACACAAAGAATGACCAAGTATGATTAAAATTAAAAGAAAAGGTTGGGCCTTACCATAGCAACGGCATGGGCCTCAAGAGTCTCGGCCTCTTTAATGTCCATATTCAGGACAATCTTGGCCTTATCAACTGGAGGAATTGCATTCCTAGACCAGTCTACGGAGTTTAAGGTACTCCCGACGACGATGTCTTGTTTTCTTATGCCCCAACTGGGCCTCCACGCTGCCGTAAGTGGGTCATCCTCCTCCTCACGAGGCCTCTTCCCCCTAGCCTTGCTTTGGGCCCTTTGCAAGGTTGAAGAAAGCCTGGAAGATTGCGCTCCTTGATTAGGTTTTCAAGAGCCTTGCGAGCCTTGCGTATTTTGTGGGTTTCTTGGTCACCCACGCCCAAATGAAAATTGATATTTTCAGCAGTTGTGAAAACAAACAATGAAATAAAAATTGGACTCGGAAAAATCGAGAAAAAAGTAAGGTAAGAAAGTACCATTATCAGAAAGATTAGAAAGGCCCACGACCTTTAAAGAAAACTCCTCCAAAAGCTTTCTGTGGTGGGTCAGGCCCCTGTCTTGGCCCAAATCTGCAATAATCAGCTTTTCTTCTAGATATAGTTGGATCAGGCCCGCGTTCCCGTCTTTGACTTCACAAAATGTGGGCCTAAAAAGGGTGCCCCAATCGCCGCCTTCCCACTCCAAAAATAGAAAATCCCTCCTACATTCTTGATTGGAATCGGGCAAAGACTTGTTGCTGAAAATTGGGGATACACCTTGCTTATGGCTGATGTAAACCCATCCCAACATCGAAGTTGGGCTATTTTTGAATTGGAAAATACTTCTAAAAACCACTACAGAAAGGGGATAATTTTTCTTAAGTCATAAAATCATAAAGCAAAGAAGGGTCCGCCACAAATTCGGGATTAATTGACATGGGATAGACCTAACTTCAGCCAAAAGCCTAACAATAAACTCATGAAAAGGAAATCTAAGCCCACCTAAGAGGGCACCCCTAAACACACATAGTCTATTGGGCCGCCAATGACAGGCCCGATCACCAGGCCCAACCAAAACAAACTTATACCCAGTGGGCAACTTGTACAACTTTATAAATTTATCACAATGAACCTAGTTGGTGAAAATACTGGTGTACCTAAAAGCATCCAACTCGTCCAAGGTAGGGAATTCATCACCCTTGGTTTGCAACAAATCAGAAATCGAAGAAAATACTGGGTTTACAACGACAATATTAACTCCTTTGGCCGCCCTGGCAAGGACTTTTTATTGAGTAGCATCTTGGTTCGCCATTGATATTCAACGGATGAAAGTTTGAAACAAGAGAAATGAAGGTTGATCAGAAAAATTACCTGAAATAGTCTTTACTAACGAAACTCTAGAGAGAAATATTTAGAGAGAAATTTACTAAGTAAGTGAGAAGTGAAAAATGAAGTTCTCACTTCACTGATTTATAGCCGAGGAAAATGGTAATTCAACCGGTTAAACTTTCAATAGCCTGTAAAAACAGGGTCCAAAAACTAATTGGGTCTACCAGGCTTTTGGGCCAAAAATCGACGTGGACTAAGAGCACCAAATGATTTGAGAGAAATTTAAAGTTCATGGGCCAGGGCCCATTAAACTTCTTAAATCGTCAAGTATCGACTAGGAATCCAAGTCGACTAGAAGCCAAAAGATGGCCTAAAATCAACCAGGAACCCCTGTCGACTCGAAGCCAAAAGTTATCCTAAAATCAACTACGAATCACGTTCGACCAGAAGCCCAAGGAAATTCTGGCCGACCAAGAACCCTTGTCGACCAGGATTCCAAGAGATGCCAAAACCGACTAGGATCCTGGTCGAATTCGACCAGAAACCCTGCTTGACTAGGATCCTCACAAGGAACCTTGACCGACGAAGAACCCCTGTCGACCAGGACTCCTAGACAGCATAGAATCGACCAGGATCCTGGTCGAAATTAACCAGGAAAATGCCAAAAAAATCATTAAAAATTATTTAAATGGCAAATAAATTATGAAAAATCATCTATAAAGAGAGAAAAAATCCTATTAATTAAGGAAAAATACTTGTAGGTACAAATAAATTATGGAAAATTCTTTATAAATAAAGGAAAATTCTTAAAAATTATGGAAAAAACTTGTGGGTGCAAATAAATTATGGAAAATTCTTTATAAATAGAGAAAATTTTCTAAAAATTAAGAAAAAATACCCGTGGGTACAAATAAATTATGGAAAATTCTCTATAAATTGAGAAAAATTCTTAAAAATTAAGAAAAAATACACGTGGGTACAAATAAATTATGAAAAATTCTCTATAAATAGAGGAAAATACCTAAAAATTAAGGAAAAATACTTGTTGGTACAAAAAAATGTGAAACATTCTCCATAAATAAAGGAAAATCCATGAAGACAAAATAGAATTTGGAAAAGTTCTGGAAGACATAGAAACGAACTTCAATGACAAATTTATGAACCTTAACTCCCACAAAGTGTTGCACACTTTATAGAAGTTGGGGGAAAATGATATGGGCTAAAAATAAGCACTAAAGACATAATTAATGTAGTATTAATTAAACCTAGTTTGGTCCAAAAGGGAGGCACGTTTAATGAGGCTCGAAACCCTAAATTATTGAATAATTTTGGAATTAATTAATTAGCTTAATATACAGCTAATTAATTATGTCCAACTACAAGGAAACTACTCCAAGGAGTAGCCCCCAAGACACCTCAATCAACAAGAAAACATATTTCTACATGGAAACTACATCTATCACAAGAAGGATCCAGAATCCTTCAAGGAAGTGTCTTGTACGCCAACGTTCCTAACTCTAATATGATTCTAAGACTACCCACATCTATATAAAGAGTCTAACATCTCATTCTTAGAACTACGTCTAGCTTGATTCTCATGCACACTGAGATACGTAGGCATCTTGTGAGAGGAGAGCTAAGCTACGAATCACAAATGCAGCCATTAAAGCTCGATAAGCTCTGACACACATCGTAATAAGTATATCCTAGTTTTTAATCCATAACAATATCTAAATTTGGAAGATTTTTATACATCATTTCCTAATATTTCACTTCAAATTGAATAATTATAAAATTTCTCATCATCTTATAATCAATTGATACTCATAGCAAAGTCAAAAATACTGGTTAAATAAAATTTGTGTAAATATATTTAAACAATTTTAATTTATTTATTTTATAAATATATACTTTACCTCATATATAGTTAATATATAATATTATCATTAATTAAAAAAATAATTGAGTTCATATTAATAAATATCTAAATGACTGAAGTATAATAATTATTTTATATCTAAATTTTGAAAAATTTCAATATATTATTTTTAAATATTTTAATTGGAATTGAATAATTATAAAACTTTTGATCATCTTATTATCAATTGATTCTCATAACAGAGTCAAGCTTTTCATCAAACTTTTTGTGCCGGTCTCTAGGAGCTTGTTTCAAACTATAGATAGACTTGACTAACTTACACACTTTCCTCTCATTACCAGAAGCAACAAATCCCTCAGGTTGATCCATATAAATCTCTTCCTCAAGATCACTATGAAGAAAAGTTATCTTTACATCCATCTGATGGATGATAAGACCATGTACGGAAGTCAATGCTATAAGCATTTGAATTATTGTCGTTCTTGCAACAGGAGAGTATGTATCAAAATAGTCAATGCCTTCCATTTGCCTAAAACCCTTAGATACTAGCTTAGCCTTATACTTATCTATTGAGCCATCCGGGTTCATTTTTCTTTTAAAAATCTACTTGCATCCAATAGTAGTACACCTAGGAGGGAGATCAACCAACTCTCATGTTCCATTAGAAATAATAGAGTCGATCTCACTATTTACAGCGCCTTTCCAATACCTTGACTCTGAAGAGTTCATAGACTGCAGGAAATTTAAAGGATCGTTCTCGACATTGTAAGTGATAAAATCACTTTCAAAGTCCTTGACCACCTTTGCACGCTTACTCCTTCTAGGTTTCTCTACTTCGATATGAGTAGAGGTACTAGCAGAATCCACCCCCATATTTGTCATCATTTCCATATGATCAGGAATGAAACTCGATATGTGAGTGGGATCATCATAAGAAATACCCTGAGGTATACCAGTCTTCATAGGGAACATATTCTCAAATAATGTTGCATCACGAAACTCAACTATAGTGTTTGACACTATATCATCTATGTAAGATTTTAAAACTAAAAATCTCATAGCAGTAGCAGTTTCAATATAGCCCAGAAATATGCAATCAACAGTTTTCGGCCCCAGTTTCTTTCTCTTGTGTTCAGGGACAAGTACATTTGAAAGGCAGCCCCATACACGAATATACTTTAAACTAGTCTTTTTACCTTTCCATGACTCATAAGGTGTCTTGTCCATATATTTCAGAGGGACTCTGTTCAGAATATGACAAACCATATTCAGAGCCTCTCCCCACATATACTTAGGCAATCCAGAGTTAATCAACATACTATTAATCATATCTTTAAATGTTCTATTCTTTCGTTCTGCCACCCCATTAGACTCAAGAGTTTATGGTGAACTTACCTCATGAACTATACCATTGCTTTTGAAAAATTCATTAAATTAGGTACCTGTATACTCTCCACATCTATCAGACCTCAAACGTTTAAGCACTTTGTCAGTTTGTGTTTTAACTTCATTTTTATACATAATGAATTTATCAAGTGTTTCATCTTTATGCTTAAGCAAATAAACATGACAATATCTACTAAAATCACCAATAAAGGTAATGAAATATCTATTATGATTCTTAGTCAAAATACCACTGAATTGACATATGTCTGTGTGGACTAATTCTAATACTTCTAAATCCCTAACAACATTATGAAAGGGTTTCCTAGTTAGTTTAGCTGTCACACATGCTTGACATTTAGATTTTTTTTCAATGGCATACTTTGGAATCAACTCTAAATTCATCATATTCTTTAGGGAACCAATATTTAGATGACCAAGACGTGAGTGCCATAAATCAGATGATTCAACACAATTAACAGAAGGAACAATATTATCATTAATAAAACTACCCAAAACAGGTTCCACATTTATTAAAAACAATCCATCAGACAAGTAACCTTTACCAAAAAATACACCAGTATGTGTAATGACTACTTTATTACACATCAAAGAAAGTTCAAAACCATTTCTAACTAAAAAGCTTCCACTTATTATGTTTCTATGAATGTCAGGAACATGATGCACTCTAGTAAGGGATAGAGCACGTCTAGAAGCAAGCTTCAGGTCCACGTTTCCTACTACAAGTACTTGAGCAGCACTAGCATTCCCCATCATCACTATCATGCCTTGATTCTGTTGATAAGATACAAATAGAGTAATATCAGTACAAATATGTACATTAGCTCCAGTATCAATCAACCATTCATTTGACAAATAAGTGAAAAGTAGTGTAGGGTTGTAGGTAACATATCTGTCATTGGTTTCAGAAGCAATAGCCTCACCAACAACCATTTTAACAACAGGCCCACCAGTGGTTCCAAGCATAGTGTAGCTTGTGTTACCACATCAGATTTCTTTGCTTTCTTTATAGGACAATCCTTCCTCCAGTGACCAACTTTTCCACAAGACCAACATGGTTTCTTTGCCTTTTGTTTCTTAGCCTTGTTCTTGTCATTTTTAGGCTTAGTGTTTTCCTTCTTAGTGACAGACTTTCTTTTCTGTCGAATAGTCACTACGTTCACCTTCGAACTACCATGTTCAACAGGCATCACATGTTCCTATTTGGACTTATGTTAGTCCATGTGATCTCTCCTTTTTGTCTTTTCAGGGAGAGAGCAAACTCTTCCCAAAACTTCAGGAGTTTTTCAATCACAGACATAACTTGAAACTTCTCGGGAAGGTCCATTTCGGACTCCTTCAAAGCATGAACCAACATCTCAAATTCATGCACCTGCTCGGTCATGGATTTTGTATCCACTAGCTTGAAGTCAAGGAACCTTACCACACTATACTTTTCCAGACCTTGAGAGTCAGTATTGTGGGTTTGGTCCAGCTTCTCCCATAAGAATTTAGTAGTGAAGGTATCTGGTGAATAAACATCGAACAAAGTGTTCGCTAAAGCTGTCAAAATGGCAGCCCTTGCCACTCCATCCTTTTTAGCCCACAAAACATAAACCTTAACAGAGTCATCTTGTTCTTGATTCATAAAAGGAGGATCATACTGTACCACCGGCCATAGACCCTTAACTATTAACCACAATTTCATCTTTTTCTGCCAGCGAGCGCTGAACTTATCAGGCATACCAGATAGATCAATAGGTTGTGGGAAGCGCTATGTAGCCCAATCAATGGCATTGGTAGTACTACCAGAACCTGTTAGGTCCAAAGTGTTGTAGAGGGGGGGTGAATACAACTTTTTAGAATAATGAGAGAATGTATAAATGTGCAGGTAATAAATTATGACACAGAATTTCAAGAATATATCATTATATTCATTGAAGGATTTGCTACAACATTCATAAAGGCATCATGATCAGTTGAACAATAAATACAGCAATTAAAGCTAGATTCAACTGATCCTCTCTCTCACTTTTTGTTTTACAGTAAATGCTCTCTCTTTAAAAATATCGTTGAATTACAGAGATAAAAGTCTATCTACTAATAAAACAAAGTGTTGCTTTTATAATGTCATGTAGTCTTGATCTTGTCCTTTTTGTGTACGTGGCCCAATCAGGACTTTGACAACAAAAAGTACTTTCCCAACAACTCTGGATCAACCGTTCACAATAAGCCACTTGTCCCTTGAACATTAAATGTTACATATCTACCCGCATCTCGATCTTAGCCTGGACCCATCTCGATCTCGATCTGGGAGAATCTCGATCTCGATCTATGAAGATCTCGATCTCGATCTAGGAGAATCTCGATCTCGATCTATAAAAATCTCGATCTCGATCTGGGAGAATCTCGATCTCGATCTACCGTGGATCGACATTTGCCTTGGCAAATATGCACTCATCGAATGTTGACTTTCTTTAGTGACCAATTGAGGATTAACCTTTATGAGCAAGTTTCCCTAGCTTCTTCAATTTCTTTTCCTCACTCAATTCAAATGAGATCTTCTATTACTGACATGAACTTGCCTCCAATGTCCTGACACTTGATGCAATGGTCTGGTTCATAAGTGACTAGTCTTGTAGGGGTTCTTGCTTCTGAATGTCAGTTCTCATTTGTTGATTAACCTTTACATTATCCAGATGTTGATATACATTACATGAAATCACTTTGGTCTTCTTGATACTTCTTTGACATTAATTTAATTCTCCATTAGATAAGTTAGGGCATGAGCAATACTGAGATTGAACTTCTTCTCACTTATGCATCCTTGATTAACCAAATTAGTTACTTGTAGTTACCAAGTATCATTACCATTTCTTCAGTTGATTGATTCCATGTGCTTCTTCAAGTTTCTCTTGTTTTTGCTGTTGTTTTATCTTTTACCTAGTTGAGTTACATAGAAATTAAGTGTTACAAGTTAGTACACCTATGCCTTTCAGAACCGTTACCAGTAGTCGCACCAATAGTAGACTTAGTTTTGTTAACCATCTTATTAATCAACAATATATAACAATTATCTCTTCAAGATTATTGTGAATGTTATTATCTAAACACAACAATGGGCAGTTATATGATGATAATTAACAAGAACAAGTAGATACCAATTACGAAACAAATATGAAGGCAAATAAAATATGACTCGGTAACTGTATAGACAAAAGAAAAAATAAAAAACTTAGCTCTAACAGAAGCTTTATGCATACACTGATAGTACCAAAAATGAATAGCTGAGTCGCCAAGCCTTGTAAGAAGTCTTGACTATTCTTGAAGAGATAATTGCTCCACTACGCTGTGTTGAGTTACAGCAATATCACTTTCAGGTTAAAACAACACAGAGTACTTCATCCACAGATGCGTAGCACTCAACAGCGACTAGCACCTCAGTTCTGCCAAAAACCTATACAACTTTATATGTATACGAGGTAGGAGAAAGAGGCACACCTCAATTTGCCTGACAACCTATGCAATTGTATGCAAGGTACAAGCAAGAGGAATACAATAACTAGATGTGCATGCCTCAATGTATATGTTTCTTGAGTTCCTTTTTAAGGAGATGTGCACGCCTCAATATATAGGTTTTTTAAGTTTCTTTTCTCTTATTCTACTCGATGTTGAATATAGAGTTTTTCAAAGAAATAAAGTTTTACAAGGAAGTGGGTTTTATTTGTTAATTATATTATTCAGATTAAATAATATTAATATTGCAATATATATTTAAAGTCTGATTATTGAAATAATCAATATAAATAAATCAAATAAACTTACAATTAAAATATATAAAGTATTCAATAACATTATGTGACATAAGCATTGTAAACAATAATAACACAAGATGCTATATAAACTCATTATCGTTCTTTTACAAATTCAATGTGGGACGATCCCCACATAATCCATTTCGAGCAAGTAACTTCAACTCAATTTTTTTGGATTCCACTCAGAAAATGTCTTAGATCTAAACATGAAAATTTAAGTTCTCATAACAAGGAACAACCTCCATTAGTTTTCGAAAATTGCATCAAGAACATATATAAAATATGCTTTAAACTTTTCATATTCTGACAATAGGTGGTTTGGGTCTCTACCGTATACTAAGATTAAATTTCACTTTTCATGTCAAACTGATAAATGATTGCTGCTGATTATCGGGATTGTTCCCAATTCTCTTAAATTATTAAATTATAAAATAAGTCCGGTTTCTTTTGCACCCAATAAGTATTTTATATTTTATTTGTTCTATAAGCAGATGAGCAGCGCTGCTAGAAAGTCTCCCGCACGTGGTCAAGCAGTATACTCTGCTACCAAATATGCACTAAATGGATACTTCCATACCTTGAACTTAGAGGTATACTGGTAAATGTATTTGGAGTTTTGGACATAAACATACTAACATTTACATTACTTTTGGATGCAAGGAACATTGGGAAAAATGTTAGATGTTCACGAATTAGCCTAGCTTAATCCTATAATATTAATAATATGAACTACCTGGTTGTTTGGGATGTGTCCGACAGTTGGAGTAGTCATCTTAATTATCAGGAAATCATGTAGTTTCTTCTCCTTAGATCCTTCTATTCTACACTATCTTCAAAGAAACATATTGACTTTTTCAAACAGAAGCATAAAATCTATAGACGTCACTATGTTTTGAATTACATATAAATATATAAGACAGTGAATGTTATTTTTCTTAGTATATGTTGTCCAAGCTTATTTGTGCTTGGTATCTTATTGTGCGCAAGTGGATGTCCTTGTAGTCTGCAAATATGATATACTGCAGACAGTTAAAAACTAATTCATGCATGTATCCGTTTTCCAAATTTTTGAGTGAAACCGCACAGTTTTCCCTTTCCCACCCTTAATACATTCCACTGAACTACTTCAATTTCCTGTAACAGAATCTTTAGGAAACATGTACGATTCATAAACTACAATTTGAGTGCATATTTTGATGTTAACATACCAAAATTTAGTAATTTACATTCCTTGTAGACGTAAGGCACATTAGGAAACTGTCCGAAGTTCACGAATTGGCAGTTGCATGATCCCTTGATATTCCTGATAGGAACAAAACCATTGCTTTTGTACTGGCCCCAACTTTTTTTTGAGCAATCATCTTAGTTATCAGAAAGTCCGGTTCCTTCTCCTTTGATTTTTTTATTCTGTATCATCTTTAGAGAAAAACAAGGCTGCTTTTAAACAGAATAATGCAATTTGTAATCACTTACTAGAAAATGAAAATTATTTTTGTAGTTAAATTATTATGTTACTCAGGCTTGTTTGCACTTCATATCTTATATATGTGTGAAAGTATATATACGCATTAGGATAATATTTAGTTATGCACTTATGCTTATACAGCAAACATGATATGCGGTGGACAAATACAACACAATTTGGGCATGATTATGCTTCCCAAGTTTTTGAGAGGAATCACGTAGGTTGCCTTCCCCTCCCATAATACATCTTATTCATATTCTATACATATTACTTTCACTGAACTACTTCTATTTCTTGTAACAGAATCTTTAGATAATGCAATTTTTTTTTGTATTTGGTGTTAATAAGTTCTGAGTTGTGATATATCGTGGAGTTTGGAATTGGAAGAAATTATTGTAGAACTAGATAATGTTGCTTTCTGATTTTTAGGAAAGAAGAGGGAAATAATACTTAAATTACTGCCTTCCTTTCCTTTGTTTCCAGGGAAAGATGGCAATAACAAAACTAGTTGAAATCAAGACAATTCTACCAAATGCCAAACAATTAAACTAAAAAGGAAGAGATGACTTCAATGATGTAGATGAAGAAATATTGTAATGAAGAGATCAAGGAGAGAGGTCAAACTAATAAGCTCTTGTTATAAAGAAATTACATCTAATACCAACAAATGTTAAGAAGCAAGGACATAAGCTAGAGCATATTCTTCCTCCTTTAGTTGCTGTGAAAATTTCAAGTTATCAGTACCCTGTCCATGTATACTAGGTGCATGGAAGTTGTGGTAAATTTGAAATTATATGTATTCTCTCTTGTAAAATGTTACTTGATTAACATTAAGTAGTACATGTATTGTTTTTCCCTGTACAGTCCTCCTTCCATATAGGGTGCTCCATACTTCACAACTATTAATAGACGTGGTTAATATCTTGTGCTAGATACAATTAACTTGCTTGAGAGTTTTCGTATACTTGAATTTATTCTGCATCTCTTCAATCTCTTTAGGTTTGGAAACCCCAAGGCAAGGCTATAAGACCAAGGACAGGCTATCATAAATCAATGTAGTGGGATCTATCACAATTTTTTAAGAACTTGGTTGATTTCATTAGCCTCCGCATTCAAGACCAAAGAGCAGGCAACAAAAAGAATATGCCATGTATGTAGATTACCATTGCATAATAGTGCATCAATAGCTTATCATGATGATAGTAGTGACAAATACAAGCGAGAAAAGGCCTACACCACTATGAAACAACCACAACGCAAGGCTAAGTTTTTTTAAGACAAGCCTTGACAGTACATCAGAAGATACAAATAGCTCAAAAGGAAGATAGAGCTAAAGATCTCCAAATACTTGAAGAAGAACCTCTTAGCAAAACTCCACAAGTATCTGAAGAAGAATCAGACTCAAAAGCCCTTCAAAGTGAGGAGAATGGCCATTTTTTTGGCTCTGGGAAAATTGGCACATGCTTAGTTTATTATTACACTATGCTCTCGGTTCATATATGCTGTAAGTTTGTTCCCTCTATATTATTATTATCTACACGTACAATGTATATATGTGTCTATATTGTTTGAAATTGCAGGCACTGTTACATGTTTTAATAATATACAGTAGCTTACTAGGTGAAGACATCCAGTGGTAATACACCGAATTACAGGAGTACATAAGTCACATGGACTCATGGCCAATATTTTAGAATCAGAAACCTGGATGCACCTACTGCTAATGCAGGCAAATGATTCAAATAATCATTCAAAACAAATCAAGTAATTCTATGATTTATGGTTTCTCAAACCTCCTAAATATGCCAACAATCGAGCACTGTAGAATTGATATAATAGGACCTTGCGAACTGTGCATGGTTAGATCTTGTTGTCTTAATCCACAGGCTAAGAACAACTTGTGCAGGCAGACAACAAAGATAGAAAATTCTCTCTCAAATTTATTTTACTTTATCACTGGCACACTCGTACAACCCTAAACATGTGGCTTACATTGGCACATAAAATCCACCAGGATAAATTCCTAATGGCCATTGGTAATATCTATAGTTGTGATTAACTTTTCCAATATTGGATGCAAATCCGATTCTAGCAGAAGACAAAACATAAGCTGTGTTTGTCCATGTTCATTAAAATTAAGAACGCATCTTCTAAATTCACGAAGCATATGTATGGTGACATGTTAATAACTACATGAAAGCTATAAGATGCATCATTATATTTTATTTATTAATTAGACAGCAAGATAAGTTTGTTGGCAACTTGTCCTGGTACAAACTATTCAGCAATATATATGTTTGCAGACTTTTCTTTTAGTTTGGTGGAGACTTAGAAAAAAAAAAAAGAATTGGTGGAGTTTATTGATGCTGCTAGCATGGCCAAGGCAGCTGATCTTCAAGGTGCAAATCAGTCAAGTGAAATTAGTAGAATGCAGTGTACATGTATAGTGCTTTTATGGACTATATGAGTTGTCTGATGTGTTATTTTCATACACAGACTTGCAAATAGGGTTAAATGACCTTTTTTGGTTTTTTGCCTCTCAAAAACCTTCCTCTCCTTGAGTGCTTTCAATTCTTGATTCTTGACCTACCCTGATTTCACATTTTAAGAACAAATTGCTCCTTTTATATTCTTTCTTCAAACCCCAATTCTATTTATTTTCTTTACTTGCAAAACATAAGCTTTTATGTCCCAACATTTCTAAGAGATTAGCAACATGAATGTTTGACAAGTTGTTGAAAAACAAGCTTCAGACTAAATGGTTAGAGTTTAATCTTTAAACCCATGATATGTACTTATTTTCTTAATGTTAAATAAATGTAACGGTTGAGTCTTTTTTGTAATTAACATCTATCTTTGGTTTTTGGGTACATCAAGTCTTTAATAAAGCCAATAGAGATGAGACTTGAGATGATAAAGAAAAAAAGAAAAGCACTGAAGAAGTATTTGAAGAATGATATTGCTGATCTTCTCCAAAATGGGCTTGATCCTAATGCCTATTCAAGGTTAATGCTTCTTCATGTTTCAAATTTATAAATTTCTTGGATTTCAAGAATTGTTTTGTAATTAGGACAGTTTTCTTCTGGCGGCTCTGCTAAAAACAACACACCGACTAAAGTCAGTAGAGGTTCAAGCACACGTGTCGGCCAAACTCCAAAGATTGGCACCACACGCAATCGGGTACAATTTTAGCTTACACGACCAAGCATGCAGATTTAATCCTATTCGACCGTGTACAACTAGAAGAGCTCTGCAACAAGGTACCACATCTTCACATCTTTAATGAATCTTCCTGAGTTACAAGCTTATAAGCACTTAAGAAACTTGAAAGATACATGTGGTACACATAAAATGCATTCCTACAAAGAAAAGAAAATAATTTGGAGCAAAGAAGATCACGCTCGCAATACAGCTGAAGCTAGAGCATGCCCGTGCCTCACACGGGCTATAGAGCTAATTTTAATAATGACCCCTCATATAAGTATTAATATAATTTTTTACAATATAATCACAAAATTGTACATTATTTTAATTAATTAAATAATTAATTAACAATGAACATGATATTAATTTATTAATTATTAAATCCCAAAAAAAGTATGTATATTAATACTAAATCATAAAAAAAATATTTACAATAAATTTTTATAGATATTGATTTATACAAAAGAGTAACTAAAGTTGAAGATGTTGATCTGGGTTTGTTAATATGTTTTATTGATTATTTGGGATCTTAGAATATGTGAGATAGTGACTTATATATATGTTTAGTGTGTTATAAAAAGTTATAGAGGAACTATTTAGCTAAAATTAAGATAGTGCAACGTATAATTAAAACCCAATCACCTTCAGAATTAACATCTAAAATGTTTATATCTCATTTCGTAAACTTTTACAATTGAATAATGAATTGGTCTGAAACGATCATTTGTGTTTTGGTATTGAGTACTTTAGACACCTACATTATTTACTATTCATGAACAAACACAAATAAGGATTTCTACCTAAAACACCATTACTACTATATATATTAATAAATTATCAACAAACTTCGGACACCTACATAACACATCTTTACTATCCGGCCGTTTCGGATTTCTTAAACTTAAAATAAGTTATTTATTTCATTTTTTTACATATTTTCATTTTTTTTAAAAAAATAAATATTTATTTTAGAATTTTAAAACCAAATATTATCTTCAAAATAAAAAATAAGTTACTTATTTTTTTAAAAAAGTATATACAAACCTACTTTTTTCCGGAAATAAAAGCTTATTTCCGGAAAATAAACTTGGCCTAATAGAGCCAATAACAACAGTAATCATCCTCAAATTTCTAGAATATGTCAGTGCCTTGTACGGAATTTAGGGCTAGTTTTATTAAGCAAGACAACAATGTACAAAAATTAGGACTATAAGTATAAGTATATTCAGGATAGCATTCAAATGACTCAATCATTTAATAAATGTTAATACATAAATAAGCGTTTTAAAAAATCTGTATCCATAAATATTTTAGAAAGATGGCGATAAATTCATAATAAAAGCTGTTGTTATACAATTATATAATTAATTAAAATTGATAAGATTTTATTCGAAAAACTAAATTAAGAGTTCAACGATTACGTCAATACTTTTAACAAATTGAGATTTGACCGTAAAAGGATCGAATTGCAATTCATAATAAGTCAATTGGTGTATGTTTTCTTTTTATAAGAGAAAATCTCAGCAGTTGGTGGGAACACGATCCTTACCATTGAAGAGGGACGACATCTATTTCGGACAAACCAGTACAAAATTATTGGGCCTCAATAATCGAGATTTATAATTAAAACCCATTCACAGAAAGGCCTAAGAAGGATATATTTACAAGAATATAAAAGCAGCAACTTAGAGGAGGAAAAGGAGAAAAAAAAAGGAGTCCTATATTTAAAGGTAATACCAATTGAAGACATGTATATCTTACATTATATTTTATGATAATTCTTATATTTTATAATAGTTCAGCAATATATTACAAAGAAAATTATATACAGGTCTTCAAATAGAATTCATTTAAAAATAAATATTATTCCCTCTATCCCAATTTAATTGTCTTATTTGACTTTTTTATAGTCAAATTGACTAAAATTTTACTGAAAATTACATATAATATATCATTGACAAAAATTATAAAAATATATCATCGAAAAGTATATCTAATTTATTTTAAAATATACATTTCTGTTTTTAAAATTATTAAAGTATAATTTTTAATTCCCAGTCAAATTTGAGTCAAATTGATCACAAAAAAGTCAAGCAACATATTTAATTTAGGACGGAGGGAGCAATGAAACAGATACGGCAGCTAGCACTTAACTCACTCTGTTCGTATGCAAATCCTTCCTCTAAGATGATCGCTGAAACAGAACTGAAACAGATCCACCATTTTTCAGTTCAGAATCTCGGGAAATCGAATGTAATCCTTGATTAAATTTAAAAACAGTTGCACAAAATTATTCCTAACAAACCTTATGAAATTTCACACCAACTTTGTTAGATCTGAGAAAATCCTCGTTGACCATATATATGTAATAAAAATTGAGACAGATGTCTGTTTTTTTAGCAAAACAAAGATCGGAAAGAAAAATTAGGTGACATAGGAAAAGCAGCACATGACAGTGAGAATTTTCAATATGCATGTACTAGGTCATGGATATGCATGCACATCACAGCTGAACTAATTCGCAAATCCACTACTTATAATATGCTACCAAATACTGCACCAGCAACACAGAAACCAGCAGATATCTTAGAGACAATTTTAATACACACAAATCACTATTGCAATACAACCATTACGGCAAGGAAAAAACACTATTTAGGACCAATAGCTTATATGGTTTTACAGGCTATCTAAACGGGGACAACTTAGCCAGCAGAGGCTTTTGCCAGATCATCACCAGGTAGATCATCTTCATCATGGTAGATGTTCTCTGCCATCTGCCATATTTGAAGTATGTTATCTTCCGCTACACTTGCAATTACCCACGCTTCACATGGGTTCCATGAAAAATCTGAAATCTTGCTTGTGTGACCACCGTGTATGAACAACAGTTCTGGTGGGCCATCTTCAGCATCCTCTGGTGTTTGCTCTTCGTCAATTCTGTAGAGGTAGAAAGAACAAAATATTAATAAATTATTCATGGTATAGAACTACCCCCTGCATCAATCCACATGTTCCTTTTTTACTGATAAAATTATATAAAACAAACTGTTCAAAAAAATAAAATCACACATGTACCTGCTAAGATCCCACACCATCAGTCTCCTGCCAAGACAACATGAAGCTAATATTGTTTCATTCTTGGGACTCCACCCAACTTGGAAAACCTCCTCTCTGTTGTTCATATCAGTAAGGTTAGTTCAGAATATATGCAATGTAATGTGAAGGAGTTTGGCATGATAGATTACGTAATGGCAGTCGTAACACAAGCAATGAAGGCCTCTTACTTGTGAGAATCAAAGGTATGAAGCGCATTGGAGAGCTTGCGAAGATCAAACAACTTGACTGTCTTATCGGTCGAGCCCGTCGCCAGAACCCATTCATTGAAAGGGTTAAATGCTAAGCAGTTCACCTACAAAGAAACATTTTGATATATTTTTGTATATTCCTCCGAACAAAACAACGTTACATTCGATTTCTCTTATGTTGTGTTCAGTAAAAAATATTCAAGTCGAAGCCAGAATATCCAATTTGAGAGTAATTTTTACTATCACAACTGTAAAATATATTACATCCGTCTCACCCATTTATTTACGTTTCAGAGAGAGGGTCCGTCACGCAATTTAAGGTGCATATAAAGTATAGTTCCGTAACTTATTTTTACAATTTTTTGTTTTTAAATAAAATTTGAATGTTTAAATTTTTATTCAGAAAAAAAAATTAAAAATAAGTTATGGAACTGTACTTTATGCACCTTAAAATGCGTGTCAGACCTTCTCTCCGAAACGTATACAAATGGGTGGGACTGAGGGAGTATAACACATGATTCTTTATAGGACGGCATACATCAACAAATGTCCAATAGGACTAAAATTAGAAAGACCTACAGCCCTAAACACCTTATCACATAACCGGCATCCAACTTCTTAAGAATGAGTCAAAGATTTTTCGAATGTTAAGAATTTGCGCTTCAAATCAAGCAGAAGAAAAAAGAAAGGAAACATCAAGATGAACAGGAAATATGGACTCTGCATTAACTTTCAAAAGTCAAAATGGACAAATTTTTGAATAGGATTGCCAATTCACAGTAGCAATTAAACATCAACATGGAACGAATGAGTTTATTTTAGGACTGCATTTGTAACTCAAACGTATAAAGACAGACAACATAACTAAAATATCTCGGATGAGAATACCCAATTGAAAAAGAGCACCAACAGGTATTTAAACCTACATACATTTGGTCATACACATATGCAAAATACATGTTCCAATAGATAAGTATTGTGACTCAGAAAACTCTAATACGAACCTCACTTTGATGAGCAATTACTGACTGAATAGGCTTGGTCACTGAAGGAGTCCGGAGATCCCATAAATGCAGATATTGATCATCCCCAACGGACCCAAATAAATATTCATGCCTCAGATGCCATGCTACATCTTCCACAACTCCTTCATGTATCTATTTTTAAGAAAATATAAAGAAATAGAATAACGATCTCTCACAAAAGCAACAATTGATGTAGTAACACTAAATTGGTAGTAAAACTAGTATACCTGGAATCCCGGTAATTATATTATTAACAAGAGGGAAGAAGCCCAAGCAGTGTTATCAAAAGCAAGAAAAAAAGACAATTAATCAAGGAATATGTGAGGCAATACCACCTCCCATAAACGAGGGGAGAAAAGTTTAGTAAGGCGATCCCTTTTCCTCGACTAACCAAACTTTGACCGAAAATTTTAAAATTAAAACTAACCTTAACCATGAACTATCCCTAAGAAAAATAAAATAATAGAAGTAATGGGAAAAAACCCTTCAATCATTATATAGCATCCTCACACCACACGACTCCTCGGAACTCAAGAGACGCTTAGACTGACGGCCAAGCTTCTCTCTTTTCATTTGAATGTTCTAGAAAATTGCATTTAAATATTTAATATCTAAAGATTCTCTCTTCTCATTTGGATGTTCTAGAAAATTGCATTTAATATTTAAAGATTCTTTCTTCTCATTTGGATGTTCTCGAAATTTGCATTTAACATCTAAAGATTCACCCTACACTTTTTATGTGCTCAATGTGAAGTTTAGTTATTTGAATGTTATTTACCTTCACCTGAAGCTAACGTATTTTGACTTCTAAATATTAAAAATTTCTTAAATTTGTAAAAATAGACCCCCATGTTGCCTCGTCTGGCTTCTCTCCTTAAATACACAATGGACCGAAAAAATAAACAATAACCAATAACCAAATAGGCTTGAAATTTTGGGGTTCTCAAAATAACCCAACTCGTATATAGAATAAATTTATAAACTACCAAATAAATAATAAAAGCAAGTCCGATGATCAGTAGGTAATATATTATGTCATACCTGCCACATGTTTCTAAAATTGCCTACATGTGATTTCATTGATCATCATATGTATGATACAAAAATCAGGAAACATACCTTAAATATTTGCATGGCATCTAGTGCCTTATTTTTCGGAGAAGCATTAACATCCCAGAGGCATATCTGAGCATCATCGGAACCACTTAACAAATGGCCCTGTTTGAATTGACTCCAGGACAACCCGTACCCTTCAGTGTTGTGGCCCCGTAACCTCAAATCTGGATTACATGCACCATCTAGAGGAGGCTTAGATGGATGCTTGCTATAATCAAACAGGTATACTTCTGCACTTACAGTCTTAGTGGCAATAATAAATGGATTCTGCGGCATATAGCGTGCCCTGTTAACCTCTCCGTCGTGATGGATTTGTTGAATGATTTGCACCTGAGCATAAATTTCCATTTAGACAAACATTAGAAACTGTTAATGATGCAATTATCAACTCATCAACTCAAAAACCAACAAAAGAACATACAAAGATTGATATTGACAAAAAAATAATATCCCTAGTTGATATCATAAATATCTTTTTAGTAAGGATTAAATTTGTCGGTATGTATACATACTTTCTGGTTTCTTTTAAAATTCAGTTTCAAACCCCCTCTCATGCTAATTTATCTAAAGACGGCTGTTTCCACTTTCACTTTTTTTGGGTCAAGAAATACATGTTTTGCCTCTTGATGCAAACCTCGACCCACATAAAGAACTATGAACCAGGAATACAGGAGTGTAAATGAACTATGAACTCCGTCACCCGGAGTCTCAAGTTTTGTCCTCATTCCCATATCTCGTGCGAACATATTTATTGATAAAAAGGTCAAAGGAATACATGTTTCAATGTTTTTCTTTGAATATTCTACAAATTAACATACCTAATTAAGTGTACGTGATTTATGTGTAGTAGCCACTATCTTTACAAAATTCCGAATGTACAGTAAACAAATCTATATAACATTTGACCAGTGTTAACCTTTCATGTCGAGTCCCCTCACCCGATATCAAGAACCCTAAATATCTTAAAAACAAAGAACCTGAGGATAATTCAGCTTCCATTAAAGAA
Source organism: Oenanthe sinensis (assembly GCA_028671895.1). NCBI lineage: Eukaryota > Viridiplantae > Streptophyta > Magnoliopsida > Apiales > Apiaceae > Oenanthe > Oenanthe sinensis. Next base: position 24,556,872 of record CM053799.1, on the reverse strand, counting down.
TAATCTATTATCCTCAAGTGTTTGGAGTCCTTTCTTCATAAATTAAGCTTTTCACTAAGGGACCTAAAGCCATAACAATTTCAACAGATATTCGACAATTTCAACTAGTTATATTCACCTTAGCATTGGCAGCACCGAAGCCACCGAGATCGGCCCGGTCATCATCATAATGACGGGCATCATTTTCAGCATCTTCAAGAGGAAGTTGAACCTGAGCAAGCAAAAGATAATTAGGCTCATCTTCAGAAGTATGAGTTCCGAGAATCATCTTCTGAACAGAGTAATCCTTTCCGGGTTGTTCTTCACGATCCGGGAGCCACTCGACAGTAAGAGAAGGCCATTCAAGAGCATGAGTAATGACAAGATCGTAGAGAAACGGGGTGTTCTTTTTCCATATCTTGTACTCTTCGTTTATCAATCTCTCCTCTATCTCACCTCCACTCTCCTCCTCGTCTCTGCCCATAATTATTTAGATCCAGAGAAACAAACAGCAAAAGGAGGGAAGATAAAGTGTATATAAAACGAGGGTTTTGGTTTTGGTTTTTGTGTTTACTGCTCTATCTATTACCTTCCTTTTGGGCCTCGCCCCTCTTCTTTCCGACCCAACACTCACCAATATTTTTAAACAAATACTCCCTCAGTCCCGGCCAAATGTTTACATTTGGTCCGGGTACGGAAACCAAGATAGTAGGTGTAATATTGTTAAAATAAATGAAGTAGTGAGTGTAATAGTGATTTTATTATTAAAATAAATGAATTAGTGGGTGTAATAGTGTAAAGTGTTGAAAAAGTGGAGTGAAGTAGTGGATGTAATAATGTATTTTATTATTAAAAGTTACTATTTTTAGTAATGTAAAGAATTGGGTGGGACATCCCAAAAAGAAAAGTGTAAAGAATTGGTTGGGACAGAGGGAGTAAAAAATATGGCGATCCATATTTACGACAAATAATTGTTTATTTTAGAAAAACGTAATATTTTTATATATAATTTTAAATCAAATATTAAATTTTTTTCTTATTTATGATTAATTATTAAATAAATCAAATAAACTATGTGCATCATTTTGATTTAATAGAATCAATCAAGTGTTATATTATATTATTTATTTTAAATATTTTTGTACGTATAAAAATATTTTAATATTATCATTTAATTTTTCATTTTTTATTTTTTATTTTCACTTGTAATGAGTTAACAAAATTAAATGACATTTTTTAAAATTGAATTTCTTTTAAAAAATTATATCAGATCAAATGAGAAGTTTGGATAATAATAATATTTTAAATTTAAATTTTACATGAATTCGAATTATTCAAATACAAATATAAATTTAAAATTAATTCTATTTATATAAATACGTAAGCACTTTGAGATGAACTTTTGTATTCTGTAATTTTTTAAAATTAGTTTCGAAATTCAGTCTAAATATATTATAAACTTTATTCTCCTCCATGGATCATCTCGAGCACAAGGTTACTGATATAAGAGAAAGAAGAAATATGTCAAAAGTATCTCTTGAAACTTTGTATGACATTCTCAAAACATATGAGTTAGAACTGCTATAAAAAAGAACTATCAAGTCTGGCCAAAGAGGAAAAATGGTCAACACCTCAAATGCTCTAGTGACTCAAGATCCAAAGATGATGCAGTTTCAAGAGTCTCAACATCAACAATAAATCAAGATTGAAGAGGTCACTGACGAAGATGAAAGTGTTACTCTTGAACTCAAGGGTGGTCATGAAGATGAGTTCTACACCCTGGGTGAATTTGACAACATGAAAAATATAATTTTAATAAGATAAAATAATTTCGTCAAATACTAAATATTCATAATTTTGAATATTAGCATCTAACTTCATACGCTATATTTAATAATCGTCACTCAAACATATTGCAATTATACTCATAACAATTATTAATGATATACGTAAGCTTAAGAAAATAGTTGAAAAGAAATTCACAAGTTCTTTAAATATTGACATTTAATACTTGTGATTCTAATTGCTACTCATCGCTGATAAAATCAAACTTTAGAAATATTTCCTAAGTATATAAAATATTGAGAATTTTATACACCTTTCTTAGAAAATACTTCAACTTTCAAAATTAGTGATATTTGAAATAAACATTAATTACTTAGAACAGAAATTCTAAATAATGTCACTAATATCAAAAGTATGACAACTATTTGTAACAAAATATTTAAAAATATCAGAGTAAAATATCATAACAATTAAGAAAGATATCATTGACTAATATTCATCAAATATTTAACATACAAATAATTGTGATGTTAACTTATGTTAAATCATTTAACTACCACATATGCATATGACATTGTAAGCATGATAAATAAATTAGTAGCAAAAAGCACGAGGTACTCGATTTCAAATAAATTCACAAGTCCATTAAATATAGAAAATTTAATACTTGTGAACTCATTTAAGAATTCCTTGCAGATGAGATTTCCAACAAATATGCATGTAAATAATATCTCAAGTTCACTAACCAACTTAGACACAATGAATTCATCAAGTTATTTAGCAAAGATCTACAAGTGATTCTACTAAGGACAACTCTCGAAAGAAATGATACCTGGTGTCCATGAGCTTGTTCCTTAAGTGGTGTAGAGAGATCAACAGAGTTGTTGGAGTTGAAGTAGTTTCCTTGTCCAGAAGATCAGAGCATCACATTCACTAGCTTCTTTAATTTTAGCCTTTGTTACAACTATGTATGTTGAATACTTTCTCTCATTTTAACAAGAATTCAACTTCTTCCACAAAATTGACAGCTTCTAGGAATGACTTCACTGTCTTTCTTACAACCTGCATCATCTATATCTATATAGCCAATTAAGTTAAACCTAGTATCTTTAGGGTACCTGATTCTAAGAATTGGTAATCCCTTAAGATATCTAACAATTCATATCTTAGTTATAAGATAAGATTCTCTAGTATCCACTTGGAAACTTGCACATAGGCATATTGAGAATAAAATATATGGTCTTTATGCACTTGAATAAGTAATGAGATGATCATACCTCTATAGCTTGTCACTTCAATTCATATACCTGATTTGCCTTAATCAAGCTTAGTGGTTTACTGGCAAGAAGTCTTGGCAGGTCTAGAATCTTCCAAATTGCGCATCTTCAAAAGATCATTGACTTACTTTAATTGCCATCATTATTTTGAATTAATTGTAATCTAAAAAGAATTGCAACTCTTCCAACATGTTCATGTTGTACCTACTCTACATTTACTTAGCAAAATATCTCTTGCCAAATTTTCATTAGTAGACCCACATATAATATAATCATCGTATACTTGCACATATATTACATTGTGTGTGCCTTGTATTCTAAAGAGATATATGTGTATAACTACTCTAATATAAAATCATTTTCAAGTAATTAGTAGTTAGAGCGTCATACCATCTCCTTGACATTTTGATTGAATCCCTAACTCCATTCATGGAGAGCTTGGGAAGAGAATGATATACAAATTCCAATAATCTGCAACTCCAAAGTCCAGGAAATGTTGTACATTAACTTCAACTTCTAACTCACCATTCGGGAGTACACTTGTTAACATTCATCTTATAGATATTCATGCTTGAATGCTCAACATGTGCTAGGGATGTCCTATTGTTAGGTCATCAACTTGTTCAGCCCTAATAGGATCAAGTCTCGTCACTAGTGCTTTTAGTTAGATCTTGAAAGTCCCGAAGATTTTTTTTCCATCATCGTCGATACCTTCTACTTGATATTAACCTATAGCAACCAGTTTGGCTTTGTCCCTCATAACAATGCCACTAATCATCCATTTTCAGCAAACCCTTACTGTACCAATTTCAACTTCGTCTTGTGGTCTGGGTTCGAGCTTCAGTAAACTTCTGCCTTCGAACTGATTGAGATCATCTTGCATTGCAATCACTCAATCTGGATCAATCAGTGCTTCTTCAATATTCTTTGGGATTCTAGATGTTAGGTCTCGAAAAATATGTGTTCATTTTGATTAGCACTTCTATCTTTTACTCAATAATCTGGTTTACTAAAAACTAGACTCCAGGATTTACTTTGACTTCAAACCTTTTGTCTTGGCAGATATGTTCTTAATGTATTCCTTTGATCTTCATTGTGTTAAGTACGACTCGTAGATCCTTCTTTTATTGGATCCCCCTAAGTTATTGCTAGGATGTGTTGAAGATCCTTCACCTTTTTCAGTGGATTCTGTTAAAGTTCACGAGTTGTGTAGATTTACTACCATTTCCACTAATAGGATCTGAATCATCATAATTATCATTGATTCCTTATGCAACCTCAGTTTCAACATCAGTATCTGAATTTGACTCTGAAGGGATGTCAAACTTCAAAGATTCAGAATAGTCATTCATTTGAATGCTTGGGAGCTTGGTATAGTAGGACGATACATTCAGACTTTTAATCACCTTCTAGTTTTCAATCACATATGCTTTCAAGGCTTTCGACATCAATGAGTAGCCAAGGAAAATTGTTCCATGAGCCATAACTTCTTGTCAAGATACTCATATTAATCTTCAATAAATATCAATTTCCTCCAAACACACGAAAGAGTTTCAGTGTTTGCTTCTGGTTGGCCATTAACTCATATAATGTCTTTTAATGATCTTGTTGATTAAAGCAACATGCTGTGTTAATTACTTCAGCTTCAAAGTACCTTTATCAGTGCAGACTTCATTTAGAACTTCATTCGCGAAATTCAATTACAATATCTGACATCGAAGTTCTCACAACTTACTTTGCTTCCAATTTGATCTACCTGATGTGATCAATTATCATCTGTGATATATTATCTGTTGAATGCATGAACATCACCAAATTGTAACTAGGGTTGTCATCAACCACCACTAAGCATATTTCTTCTATGACTTAATTTACTTCAGTGTGATGTTTTCATTGACTTCCCTATGTGACGTACTTCAAAATGTCCTTCTGGATTGATTTCCAAATGAAGCAGTCCTCTCACCAAATTCATCTTTATCAGATAATCTATTATCTTGTTGACCAAGTGTGAGAGCTTCTTATGCCATAACTAACTCTTTACTGATGAAGCTTTATTGAAAAGTTCACTTCACCTTTGCATACAGAAACCATGTCAGCTACGAACAAATTTCCTCACTCTCAGTTGAGTGGGCTTCCATCTTTCTTGCTTGAAATCAAACACTTTTCCTTTTCAATGCTTTTCTAGAAAACCCTTGACAAAGAATTTCATAGTTCCCTGTAGATAGTACTTAAGTCCTTCCACAAGAAAGATGCTTCCACTGATGACAATTCCAAAAATTATTATAGCCAAATCCCTTGTACATCCTTTGCTGTCATCTCCAAAGGTTACCGTTGGATAGGCTTTCTTAACCAACTATGATATTAGAGCTCCAATCTTAATCATATGTGTCCTGTAATAAATGTCACAAAATCACATAACTTATGCCTTTTGTTACATACTCTGCAATCATAAATGATTAAGCTTCTTGGTACTCAACTTCAATTGAGTCCAGATGGGTTAGAGATATTACTTTCAATAGTAGTAACAACAGCTTCAATATGCATATTAGAAAATCCAGTACTATATACTTTAATCATTCTACACAAGTGTACCAGATGTAAAGCAGATTTACAGATATTCAATAATTTTCTAAAAATCACATAGAATAGAAGAACTAACAAATTAATTATTAATTCTATCTAATCCATTTATGTTGTTGTCTAATATTTTAATTATCTCTAATTACCTAAGTCAGTTTTAGATTAAGCTTCAAATCTATAGATGTTACTGACTACTTAGATAATTCTACCATCTTTTAGTATTCTACTCCTTAACAAGCAATACATGAAATGATATGACATTTAAGTGTAAATATGTGAGTAAGAGCAAATCATATGAAAATAAGCACATAAGCAATTTCAAGTAAGAATAAATATAAAAATATCTGATCTATGACATGTTTGTCAATTAACAATTTTCACAACATTAGCAGAGGTATTAAATCACAGAAGATTTAAATCAAGTTCAAACAAATGTTTAGGGATACACCTAACCCTCTAGAACACCCTATCTAATTCTGGATATTCATTTTACTGCATATAAAATCAAGTATGAAATGTACTAATTAAACTCATGGATCCTAGCTTGCAAATCTCATTCTTAACAATCAATTACGCATTTAAGTCATAAGATGATAACATGCTGACATGAATATAATACATTTCAAAACATAATAATCATACAGTTCTGAATTAGATTAAAGTATACTAGTTAGAATGTGTACTTGTGAAGTGCTTAGTGATTAATCTCTAATGTTGGTCATTAATGCCAGATATTCATTTGGTTCATCACTGTCACTAATAGAATCAGCCTTGCATTTAACTTCACCAATAAATATTTTCCCTTACTGCATCCTCACTAATGCTTGAGATTCCTGCTACAACTCAACATAGTGTCATTCCTCTTTTGCTTGTACAAGCTTCTTTAAACTGTGTAGCAAACCCCTAATCTTGTCTTTCTAATATAAACCATCCATGCCTTGTAACCGCCTCTTGAACTGATTTTGAAAATCTCATTTATGGAATCTATAGGTAATGACCTTAGATTAAGAATTGGGATTCTGTCTGAATCTTTTGTCACTGAACTTTCTGTTGCCCTGCAGGCTTGACTTGCTGTCCAGTTCTCAGGTTATTCCAAAGTGTAAGATTCACTTATAACACCTTGGTTACTACCTTGATCTACAACATCTTCAATTCAGCTTCTTGGATCAATTCATTTTTGTTCAAAGGTTCTCAACCTTGACTTCAATCAAATTTGGTTTTTGGGTCACAAATACAGTGGATATGCCAACAACCTGCTTTATCAAATATTATCTTTTTCAGCTTCTTTTCTAGTTCATAGGTCTTTAGTACACAAATAGTTCCTCTAAGGATGATGTGGTTATATCCTTATATACTTGTTGGCTGTAATCCTGTGATCCAGATGATCTGCAGTGTTAGCACGAACTTCCTGTAATCTCCCTGTAGAATAATCTTTAAGGTTTGTATTGAGATGTTAGGTAGTCCAGTCTGTTCTCCTTCACTACTTTAACCCCTAAGATTTTTCATCTAAAAATTCAACTCAAATTAACCAAAACATGTACCCAAATAATTTCTTCTTTTCCAGCTTCCAAAATATTAGTTGGATCCTATGGAGTAAACCTCTGAGGAAATTAATACCACTATTTCTTCAACCTGTTCTAGAATTAACTTCATTGGGTAATCTTCAATGAATCTCAGTTGTCTTTAATACCCAGAAAAATCTTCAACTACAAACTCCTTGAGCACCCTCAAATTAATATTTAAGAAAAATTTAAATTTACAGAATTTTTAATTTTCTTAGAAAATAAATTAATCAAAAAGAAAAATTTACAAATAATTAATTTTCAAGAATATTTGATTTTTTTTAAAAGTTAAAAATCTGTAAATTAATATTTTAAGAAAAATTTTAGTTTTTAAGAATTTTAAATTTTCTGGAAAAATAAATAAATCTAAAATAAAAATTAAATGAAGGAATTTATGCACCAGCGGAAGCATTGAATAACATTTATTTGCATATATTCCTATGTATACATACATATAGATACAAAACTATTTTATAAATTGAAAAATACCTCGATTGCTTTCCGGCAACAGCTAGAGAAGATCTTGTTCTTCAATCCTTGCAATCACCCCTCAAGTGTGGAGTGCTCTAAAGATATCCACCAAGAATCAAACTAAAAGATGAAGGAGGAGGCTAGAGAGGAAATTAGGGTTGCATCCCTTTTAAAATATTTCTCACAAATATTAGGGTTTATAATCATATATTTATAGGCAAATATCTCAGCTGAGATATTTTCTATAAATATTTTATTATTAATTCCCTTTTTAATTAATTAATCTTATTAATTAATTAGTTAATGATTAAAACTATTTTAATCATTAATTCCTTTTTCTAAACTCTTTTAGAAAATTATTCTCTCTTCATATTTAATTACTTTAATTAATAATATTAAGATCTTATCTTAAATAATTTATAATCAATTAAATCTCATTTAATTAATTTATAAAATTTGCTAAGTAATTATTTATTTCATAAATAAATAATGACTAGCTATTATTAATTATTCCTTCATCTATAAGTTAATCTCTTTTATGGTGTGACTCTTTAGGTTCAATATTAAGCCGGTAGTAGAAATAAATAATAATAAACATTTTATTTATTATTTATATGAATTCTATTAATTCATTAAATATAATTAATCTGATTAATTATGTTTATTCTACATCGTGAGTGATGCTTCTCAACGTATCGCGACTATCCAGATAATACGAAATCATTGCTTAGAATACTTAGAACCTGTCAGTAATTAGTTACCGTACAATTAATTCCTTCTACCCTTCAATATTCCGATTAAATACAAGGCATGGAACTCGTGTCAAGCCTATCTAATTTAATCATATGATTTCTTATTCATAATGCAAAGTTCCTTTTCATGCAAATTAGAAACTCTTTCTAATTTCATTCACTCTGGCCAGAGATTCCTGAACTTGCATATCTAAGAATAACATAGGATATTCACTTCCTTTACTGGAAGGGGCAGATCCTTTATTGATCCGTTAACTATCTCCATACACAAATCACTATGCTCAGAATGGACCTAATGAATGTCCTAGAGACTAAGGACTAAACCAAAGCATAAATCATTGTGTACGAGATTACTCTAACGATCTCAAGTCTAAGGATACTTGTACAACTATTTACTTAATAAACAACTATGGACACGTGAGTAAACTCCATTAGTTGTTCTACTTATCGAGTCATGTTCAGTGAACTTATTCCTTAATAAGCACCTACATACTAGATATAGTGTCACCACACAAATGTCTATGAGAACAAACATCCTCCTAAGAGAGCTAGCATAGTATGTACTCATCTTTACGGATTTACCAATTTCCAATTAGTTATCCTATATGATCAGTAACTGTTTAAGTCTAAAGCTATTATCTTCTAGATCTCATTATTACAATCTCATTATAATTCTAGAAGTTTTGCTCTAAAGTATGGAACATCTTATTTAATACACTTCAAATAGATTAAGCCCGTAACATAACAAATAAATACTTTATTATTATCAAATGAAATTAAATAAGAGTAGCAGAAAGTTTTTCCTAACTCATCATACATGATTGGTTTTAAGTCAAACACTTTCATTAAAATGGTACAAAACTTGGGGTACCAAACTGCAATTAGGTTTATGTGTCGATTTCTTAGAAACTAAACTAGTGTCGATTTTTTTCTTTCAAACTCAACACATGTTTGCTTGCTTTTATTTTTTTCACTCGACCACATGTGTCGATGATTTTTTCTTCTAAGCTTTCGACACACAACACATGATTACTTCATATGTACTAGTTGAATAAATTAGAAATGGAACACGTATTTTGTTTAATAAATTCAAATATTAAACTTTATTAAACCTATAAAATAAACTAATTAAAATTTATAACATAAATTAGTAAAATTTTATAAAATAAATTTTATAAAAGATTATAAAATAAATTTAATATTAAGCTTATAAAATAAACTAATTAAAATTAATAATATAAAGTTTATAAAACAAATTTTATAAAAGTTTATAAAATAAACTTATTGAAAGTTTATAATTAAACTTATTTAATAAGGCCTCGTTCTGAGTTCAAACAGTTTCTGCACGGTGAGCTTCGCTGGGTTACGGATCCTAATTTGTATATCAATCAGCGAGCTCTGATACCAATTATTAGGTCCCGAAGTATTGTAAAAAGGGGGGTTGAATACGATACTCACTAAATTAAAAAATTCTTTCGAATTTTTTACGGATAAATAATTTAGAGTTCGGTTAGTGGTTCGAGTCCTTATAGTGTTTAAGAGGCTGACTTACAAATTTTCTGTATTTATAAATAAACAAATAATATCTAGAAAATTAGCAAGTAAATAAATGAGATAAGTTTCGAGAAATATATCTTTCGTATATAAACCCAAATGTTGCTACACCCATTTAAAAATATAACTGGTTCTCGAAGAACAAAATGAGTTCTTCACTACTAACAAAAAAATATAAGGCTCAGTTCCTATACAAATATATCTAAGTTAGTACAAGGAAAAACTTAGTCTGTAGGGAGTGATATCTAGGAACCCTGAGCATTTTTTATTAAAGAACCGGGTCCTAATATTTGACCGGGAGCACGGTATGAGTGTGTTAAATTGTATCTTCTTACTCCAGCCATGGCAGCAGCTCTCTACATTTTTGTGTTGAAAAAGACGACCCTGAATGAGTGGCTCACATCTTCTTATTTGTGTAGTCTTTAAATCAATAAAGTAGGCTGTTGTAATTTGATTGGCTAAGGGGCTAAGTGTCGAATTGTGTTGTCATGTGTAACCTTTATGTAAAATTAAATCCCCTTAAACATGCCTTAGAATAATTCTTTTGAAGCCAAGACCCATGTATAGATTTCTAGTCTCAATATTGAGCATGTGTCAATTTTATCACACAATGGTACTAGACTTAGTTTCTTTTAGGCTATGTGTCGAATTCAGTTATTCAAGAGATGTGTCGATGTTTTATTTGACTTGGTCAAATTACCATTTGAGCACCAACCTTTTATACCTCTTGCTTTTGATCACTTGTGGTTTGGCTATTGAGTTGTTTCCATTCTTCGACTGTAATTCAGAAACTTTAACTTTTCCTATCAAAGTTGTGACGCTTTACACCCTGCACCATGGTTTGGCTATGGTACTTGACTGTTTGACTGTAGCCTCTACAAATTACTTTACGTACCTTAATAAATACACGTTCTTTCCAAGTACGTTCTTCAACTTAACAATTCTTCTATAGATAATAATCAGATTCCTTTCACAAACCGATGATGCGTAATGTAATTGGTATGGTTCACAGATGACTAACTTTGATCCATGTCTTCATATTATTGTCTTACGTACATAGTTAAGTTTGCAGCAACTTCATTGTTTCGAACACTGATTGTCAATAAATATAGTACTTTCACTGAAATCTTTTCTGGTACTTAGACAACGTCTCCATTACTACCACAATCTTGAATACTTCATTTTCTGTTCTTCATTGACGTTTGAACATACAAACGAACTTCTTTCAGTGAGTATAACTTCAAGATTGTAGCTGTCTTCTTTAACCTTTGCCTTTACCCTGTGTTCAATTCTTCTAGATTCCTATGCTTCGAACACTGTCTATCTTCAATCAATGCTAATACACTGAAATCTTCTAGTGGCACTTTTATATTGAATCTTCAACACTTCTAAAACCCTGAAAGTCTTTACACATTATTCTTCACTGAGGCATGAACATATTAATGAACTTCTTTCAGTGACCTGTAGTAGACTTCAAAACTTCTTCTAATATCTTGATTCACTATATTTGCCTTGTCTTCATTTCTTCCTGATTTCTGTGTAGACGTAGTATTATTTACTTGTCATGTTCTAGTGTTGAGTTATCACGATTACTATTTATACAGCTTTGTAATATCACCAACAATGACTAACTATAAGAACCTTGGATATAAACAAAAGTTTTCTCTCTTTGCTTGGTTCTTCAGAATTTCTTCCATTATCATCTTCCCTAAGTTGATCCTTAGGTTCGAAGCCACAGTATAACCCAGAATCTGATTAAATTTTGTGATTCCATGAAATAGGATATTGAAGAACGGGTTCCACACTTTTGTCAGATGATGCTTGTAAATCTTTCATGGAAGATTGTTGTTTTCTCTTATGCAGCGCAGCCACATGAAGAAAGATTGGATCAACTCAAGGGCTCATATTATCAGAAGTTTGCAAGGGAACTGCAGGATTCCTTTCACATGACTTTTGCCCAGGCCATCAATGCACTCCATGCCAGGATCTTTCTTAATGGACACTTGGATGCATTAACTTTGGTAGAACCACAGGAGGTAGCAGGTGATGCCAGGCAGTTGGAGGATGGGACTAGTGCACCAGTGGTGACTAGTGATAAAGATGCTCAGTCTGCTTCACCCACACAATAACCACCTAGTTAGAGGTTGGGTGATAATGGGGCAGGGGAGTATGCTGTAAGGCCCTCTTTGACAACTCACCAAAAAGATGATGAGAATCCCAGTGATATGGGAGGACAGACTCTGATGATGCTCAAGAAATTTTTTTCCATCATTTTCTATCAGAGTCTATCCACCTTGAGGGGTAGTCTCATGCACAAATAGTCAAAGATGGTGACACTCAGACTCTGGCTTCTAATGAAGTCATACTGAAGCAGTCAGAGTCTAGAGTAGACCCTGAGACTGGAATACTGGAGCCAACAGACTCTGAAAAGAAAGAAGATGACTGTAAGGGCTCAGAATCTGTTGTTGCTCACCCCTTGGTGGAAACCCCTAGCCTTCAGACATATGAAGGGGTTCCCCTCCATCAAGGTGGTTCAGGTATTGAAGCACATTTATTATCTCTCAACCCCTCTTCTGTAGGATTATTGAGTGCACCCTCCAAAATGAGTGAAAAAATATCTGAGAGGCTGGCACTGGTCCAGGCAAAAGGAGAGGTAGAAAAGGCTGTAGGGAGCCTGAGTGAGATTGAGAAAGTGGGTGTCCAACCCCATTGTGAGAATGAGAGATTAGGGTATCCTGAACCTATCTTTACTTATTGGGATCAAGATTTTCCAAAGAGTTGGTCCAATGAGTTGGAGCAGGGAATGGATGAAAATTCTTTATGTTTGATTGTGCAGATTGGCAACAAGGAGGAGGCTCTTGCTGCTCAGAAGTCATTTACACAGAGACCACAACTTCATCTGGTGGATTCTCTAGCGAGGAGATCAGATAGAGTCATGGAGGCTTTGGTGGATAACCCTGTCATTTTAACTGAGGCTGCAACATTGAAGTCAGAAGAACCACTTTTAATCATGCCTATAAAGGCTAGACTTCCAGAGTCTACAGTCTCTGATAACTCTCAGGAGGAGTCAGGGTCTATAGTCCCGGTTGCAGTTTCAGAGTCTACACCACCAGAGTCTACACCTCCAATTATAAAGCTTGAGCCTATTGTTGAGTAGTGCACTTCTGAAGATGATAATGCAATTCACCCTTCTTTTGTCTATTTTGATCAGGTGTTTCCTCAGTCTTGGGAGTCTGCACAGAAAAGAGGCATAAGTGATAAAGATTTGTTTGCTTGTATTATGGCCATTCATCAATTTGAGCGACTTTCAGCTTTTCAGAAAATGTCCTTTCTACAGGAACATGGTCACTATCCTGGTGAAGAAGATCAAGCCCTAGATAGAGAAGTTAAGACTGAGACAGAGACTGTTGCTACTCAATTAGCTAGTGTGGTCAAAGATATTTCTCATATTCACACCAAACTCACTGGTGTTGATAATGCTACTTCTCTGCTCAGTACCAGATTTGACAGAATTCACTCCCTTCTATTATCCAAAGAAGTTGCTTTCACGGTTGCTATTGCTTCTATCACTACCACTCAAGCCAATCTCCAAACTACAGTCTCTGATTTAACCTCCAAGGTTGATTCAGTCATTGTAGCATAGGCCAATATCTCCACAGTTCTTGAACAGATTCTTTTGGCTATCACCAGTAATGATGATGTCAAAAAGGGGGAGAAGAAAGGTGAATCCTCCAGGAGAAATAAGGATGATGGTTGCAAAGATAAATCAAAGGGAGTTAAAAGGAGGAGAGAAGGTGATGATGATGAAACTGGTGATAGTTCTCATGGTCCTAGGGGTCTTGATGGTGTGCAACAAAAGCAATCTGGAGTAGCAAAAACTCAAACACATCAGTCAGGGACTAGACATGGGAAATCAGAGTCTAAGTCAGACTCTGATAAGCAAAGAAAGAAGTCAGACTCTGATCAATCTCAAGAACCTTCATACTGGAAATGCAGTCAATCAAATCTGTAACTTAGAGCTAAAAAGAAGACAGGACTTGGAGGATTTGAAGAATCTGACATTGACAGAACATCTACTCTAACCAGGGATCCTCAATCCTTGACAGATTGGCAGTTTGAGAAGATCACACAGAAGCATCTAAACAAAGTGGTGTCTGCTCAAATCGTTTATAATTTTTTTGAAAGAAAGATACAAGGAGGACATGAAGGCACAAAAAAGGTGTAAAATGAGATGCTGGTTTACTTCTTAGAAGGTGGATCAGTTAGATGGATAAGTCAATCAAATTTTATCTTTTTCAAACAGGCTGATGAATTATAGTACATTAGATTTCTCTTACAGATTGCATATGAAGTAAATAAGAGTAAAGAGGCTATCACTCACAAATGATTCAAAGAGATTGACAGAAAGCTGACTTTGCACAGATAGGAAAATCGACAAATGGGCAAATTTTCCTTAAAATATGTTGATACTGAGGGAAATGATCAAGTCATTCCATTGGAAGAAAAACAAATTAAATTTCAAAAAGGTGTGGGTCATTACTTTGGGTTTCAGCCTATGAGTGGGAAAGTTAGTGTCCTAATGTTGAAAGACTTGAAAGATCAAGAAAACAATGCAAATGATCTGAGAGCAGCTTACTTTCAAATCAAGTGTTCAAATGAAGAAATGAAGAAATTGAAGAAGTTTGTTGGTGAAGTTCTTGCAATTGTGGAAGAAAATATGCTGAACTCATTTTTGAAGAATAATCCAGCCTTTGAGAAGATTAAATAAGAAGTAATTCTTTTTCCTTTATAATTCTTTTATACTGTTCTAGATTAATAGTTTTATTCTTTAGTTTTGACATCATCAAACCTGGATTTATGCTTACATTTTATAAAGCATAAATAGGGGGAGATTGTTAGGAATATATTTATTTGATGATGTACAAAATGCTAGAACAGGGTCTAGTTTAGTTTATTTGCAATAAGTCTTTTTAGTCTCTGAAATGTATAATCAGAGTCTAGATAGTCAACATTCATGTTACTTGTACTTAAAAGAATTTCTGTAGAAAGTGAAACCAGAGTCTGCATGAAGATCAGAGTCTAGAAGGTGATCAGAGTCTATGATCTATCAGAGTCTGAAGATCATCAGAGTCTGAAGGTTTCAGAGTCTATACAGTTAAAGTTAAATTTAGAAGAAGATCACAGGAATGGAAAGTCTTCGAAGATCAAGATAAATATATTGCAGATATGCTATGGGAAAGAAAGAGAATTCTAGAAGGAAACTGTCAACTAATAATTAGGAATTATATTCCTATTGTAATTTATCTTTCTGTTATTAGTTGATAGGCAACTCTCTATATAAACTCTATGTAACCTAATTGTAAATGTGTGAAAAAGTCGAAGAAAAATTTGTCTGAGTGAAATTTTGTGAGTGCATAGAAATAGAGAGAGTTGTTGTGATAAACACAGAGAAGCTGCTAGGGTTTGTGTACACCCTAGGAGAGTTTTATACTTAATCATCAATAATACAAATAGTACTTATTCATATCTTTGTGTTTGATCTTTGTTCTTAATTTATATCGAGTTGGTTTTAAATCAGGCATAAAAGGATCACAAGTATTCAACCCCCCTTCTACTTGTGTAACTGGGAAAACATGAAGTTCAATTTGAATTTCAGATTGTAGCAAAAGTTCATTCTAATAAAATTAGATTGAAAGCTACATCTAGTGTCTATTATATTCATTATCTCTGTTTGCTGTTCTAAGTTAAATCTATTTAACTTGTTCAATCTTGCAATCAAGTTAACAGTTGAACTAGCTCATAAGAATCAAAAGAAGGAAAAAAGGATTGAAGTATACATTCACCCCCCCTGTAAACTTCTAGGACTCATAATTCCTAACACCTAAGAGTATGCAAGTCCTAAGATGTACATTCAGCTACAACGCATTATAGATAAGAATTATGCAATTCAGGCATGCTATGCATATTAGAAAATTCAGTACTATCTACTTTAATCATTCTACACAAGTGTAACAAATGTAAATTAGATTACATATATTCAATAATTTTCTAAAAGCACATGGATAAAAGAACGAATAAGTTAATTACTAATTCTTCCTAATCTATTTCTATTGTTGTCTAATATTTTTAACTATCTCTAATTACGTAAGTCAGTTTTAGATTAAGCTTCGAATCTATAAATGTTACTGACTACTTAGATAATTCTACCACCTTTTAATATTATACTCCTTAACAAGCAATGCATGATATGATATGACATTTAAGAGTAACTATGTGAGTGCGAGCAAATCATGTGAAAATAAACACATAAACAATTTCAAGAATATGCAGAATATTTGAATAAGACATTATGAGCAATATCAAATTCCACATACAATTAACAAGTCATTTATCACAATAAGAACAAATATAAAATATCTGATCTATGACATGTTTGTCTATTTAACAATTTTCATAACATTAGTAGAGGTATTAAATCACAGAAGATTTAAATCAAGTTCCAGCAAATATTCAGGGATATACCTAACCGTCTAGAACACCATATCTAATTCTAGATATTCACCCAACATAATGAACCGGCTAGAATATAAAACTCCGGTGAAGAAAGTATTTGTATGGCTTTGTATCTTCTTCTTCTCCAGCTTTAAAATTCTCTCTGTATCTCTTTGTTTGGTTGTATGTCTCAATAATTCAAAATGAGCACGTCATTTTATTTTTGTAGTGTAGACTTTTCAAATCAATTAGAATTGATTTTTTCTTCTCAATGCTAAGTCCTTTCTTGTGCCTATAGAGTGTGAGTGGTGTATAGGAGCCATAAAATAGCTTTGTTTCGCCTTTACAATTTTGTTGCGCCTATAATGATTGTTTGTTGCGCCTTGTACATCACTTGCCTTGTAGAGGCGCCTAGAAGTTTGTTGCGCCAATAATGAATTTTGTTGCACCTATACACTTGTTCCCCTGTATAGGCGCCACAAAGTACTTGGAACATCTCTAAGCTTTTTCATTGCGCCAGTATTGAGTTATGTTACGCCTAGGATTCGTTTTGTTGCGCCTATACACTTGTTTCCCTATATAGGCGCCACAAATGCCTTAGAAACTAAGTTCAACCTTTTCCTTGCGCCTTGGTTGATTTGTTGCGCCTCATACATGGTTTCAAGAGTATAGGAACAATAAAATTGATATAACTTGCCTTAACCATATTCTTGAGATGCTTGAAGTAAATATCATCTTATATTCACTCTTCTAGCTTGATCAACTGATTTTCTTCTGATACATCAAGGTAATTCTCTTCTTGTTGTGCTAACGCTTAGTGCACTAGTCTTGTTCACAAATGACTAACACTAAATTAAATTCTCTTGACCTTTATTCTTTTCCAATTGATTAAACTTTGACTGTTGCATTTCTTTAAACACTGACTGCCAATAAACACTATAATTTCACTGGAATCTTTTTTGGTACTTCGAAAACGTCTCCATTATTACCACAATCTTGAATACTTCATTTTCTCTTCTTCAATGATGCTTGAACATTTAAAGAACTTCTTTCAGTGAGTATAACTTCAAGACTGCGGCTGTCTTCTTTAACCTTTGTCTTTACCCTTCTAGATTCTTATGCTTCGAACACTGTCTATCTTCAATCAATGTTAATACACCGAAATCTTCTAGTGGCACTTTAGACTAATTCTTCAACACTTTTAAAACCCTGAAAGTCTTTACACATTATTCTTCACTAAGGCTTGAACATATTAATGAACTTCTTTCAGTGACATGTAGTAGACTTCAAAACTTCTTCTAATGTCTTGATTCACTGTATCTGCCTTATCTTCATTTTTTCTTGATTTCTGTGTAAACGTAGTATAATTTACCTGTCATGTTCTAGTGTTGAATTATCACGATTACTATTCATACGGCTTCGTAATCTCACCAACAAATTATATTGGTGAAGCCCTAGCCATTACAAAAGATAAGATGGTAGATTCTTTTATTTTTAGAAATCCTAGTTTTGTTAGAGTTAGTAATGTATAAGATGTTTTAAATTTTTTAGTTTTGTTCTAGTTTATATTGTTTCATTTTTTGGTTTTGACATCATCAAACTCATATTTATGCTTAAATTTTATAAAGCATCAATAGGGGGAGATTGTTATGAACAAATGTAAAATTGATAATGTGCAAAATGCTATAACAAAGTCTAGCATAAATACTATACATGTATAGAATAAAAGATCTGCAAAATTGTGTATTTAAAGTTCAGTATGATCAGAAACCACATGATGGTCAGAGTCTAAAAAAATCAGAGTCTGAAGTACTGCAGAGTCTATAAAGCAATCGGAGTCTGGAGTGCATCAGGGTCTATTGATAAATCAGAGTCTATAGACTGGCAGAGTCTAGAAGTCCTGATCAAGAAGGAAAGTTTTGCAGATGGGAAGTTTTATAATTCAAGAAGGAAACTATCAACAAATAAGAAGGAATTCTATTCCTTATTTGATTGTAATTATTCTTTACTTGTTTAGTTGATAGGTAGCTCTATGTAAACAATTATATATAAATTTTTTGTGAGTCTAGCGAATTGTGTAAATTGCATAAGTCGAGAGAATTTGTGAGAGCATAGAGATATAGAGTGTTGATGTGATAAATCACAGAGTAGCTGCTAGGGTTTGTGTACATCCTAGGAGAGTTTTGTATTAAATTTTATTAATACAAAATTGTTCTTTTCAACTTTGTATTGTTTTACTTTAAGAATTCGAATAACAGACATAATTAAGACACAAGTATTCAACCCCTCTTCTACTTGTATATCTGGGATAAAATGATTATTCCATACAACTTCTGTGGGAAGTTTACCCCAAGCGGGAGTTTTAGGACATGATCTATGAGTCTCTATACCAATGGTTTCTAATCATTAGTTTTTAACAATTGGTATCAGTCTCTATCCTAGATCATAGTTCTAAACACACAAACACAAACACTATCACATCCATCTATCTTACCATTAGATATAATACTTAATTGATAAGAATGAGGGATTCAATGTCTTGAGTGCACTTGACAAGGTTGTGAATGTGAGTGAACCAACAGTTCTGTCTCCAGAAAAGGTTATACAAATATAAACTGTGGCAACTATTAGGTCATCTATGTTCTCCCAAAAGGGTACAGACTTGGAAAAGCCAAAACTGTTACTAGTTATCCTCTCAATAGGGTTAGTCTACTGAATTCAGCCTATCGGCCAAGGTTACTTGTGAAAAGTTTATTCCAATTGGACACCTCTAAACACTGCAAACCATAAATAAAATGTTTTAAATGCATTTTAAAAAATGTCACACACTAAGGATGAATTGATGGATTTTGCATCTTGTCATTTTCCTTCATATCAAGAAAGAAGGTCAGTTGTTGGCTCTCTTTTGAGTCAAGTGCCTTCACAAGTATCTGAGAGAAAATCTGATTCTTTGCCATCTATAATAGAATCATTTTCTCAACTCTCAAAAAGAACATTTCTGGCACCCAATCGGGATTTTCCATCCCCGGATTCGTTCAATGAAGTTGGAAGGCAACTCATTGAATCTAATACTAAAGCAATTAAGATGTGTCATATTCAACATGAAACAGATTCAATTGAGGATGGGAATTTGTGAAACCCCATTGCACCAGCAAAGACCTTTTTGAAGTGGCTATGGTGATTTCTCTTACAGGTACAGAAGGACATTTTATGAGTGCTGAGATAAACATTGAAACAGGAGTGAGAAAAAGAGTGAAATTATACATATTTTAAGTATGGAGTGAAACACTTATCAGTAAATGAGTGAAACACTTGCTAGTAACATAACTTGCACAATGAGGAAAGAAAGCTGTTAGGTCCAAATGTGTTGTAGAGGGGGGGTGAATACAACTTTTCGAATTTAAGAAGCAATAAATACCATGTAATAAATGAACACAATGATTCAAGGAATATATGTCTTATCTATAACTTGAAAGGGTTGCTACAACATTTATTACAAATTACACCAGAAGTAAAGAGGGTAGTAAATGATACTAAGCTCTCTGAATACTCTCTCTCTCTTTTACAAGTGTTTATCTCGAAAATATTGCTCTCTTAAAATAATACACAAGTACTTCTATTTATACTACTTGTAATCTATGTCCTATAGTATTCAAAGACTAAGATATATGTGGCCCAATTATGTCCACATAAATCTTATGTTATCTTGAATGCTTGGAAATCTGCCAATTAGATGATGCCATGTGTCATGTTGAAACTGCCCTCTATGTAGAACATCTACTTGAGAATTTCTACTTGGCCATCTCGAACATTTAAGTCGAATATTCTACATAGGAATATTCTACTTGGCCATCTCGAACATTTAAGTCGAATATTCTACATAGGAATATTCTACTTGGCCATCTCGAACATTTTGTACTTAGAGAAATTTTGGGCTTCAACTTGAAACTTCAATGCAACATCTTGAACTTGTGATTTCTTTATGTCTTCCATATTCTTCAACAAGCTCTTGAACCTGGATCTCTATTACTGACATAAACTTGCTTATCAATGTCCTGACACTTGATGCAATGGTCTGATTCATAAGTGACTAGTCTTGATAGTGTCTCTACTTCTTGAATAGATTACCATATTCAATTAGTAATGTGGCTTTCCAATTATTGCTTTCCTTCTTGTTCACTTGGAATCAATTAGTCTTATTGATACTGATAGTTATGATCTTGAACCTTTAAGTTACAAATCACTGAGGCATGAACAACTCTGTGTTGAACTTCTTTCAATGATTTCTTCTTTGTTTGATCATAGTTAACATGTTGAATTGTATCAATTACCTTGTCTTCATTTGGTATTGATTTCTTTGTGGCTTCATGTTCTTGATTGTCTTCCAGTTATGTATCTTTTCTTTTAGTTGAGTTACATAAGTTATAGTATTACAAGTTTAGACACTCTGCCTTTCAATCTCCCCCTATTTGATAGTCTAACAACGACATTCAAATTAACAAGGGATAACTCAACTAAACAATGAGACGAGAAAAAGATAAATAACATTACTGTCTTGTTTAAATTACAACTGAAATAATCTTGGAAAACAATTCAAAGAACTAGAATAAATAAAACTTAAGCTAGACAAAGAATTCGAACTTCGAATTAAAGACCATTTGAGTGATTCCTATCACCTGGATTATTTCATACCTTTTAGTCAAACTTATATCATCTTATTGGATCCACTCTAATTCACGGTTACTGTATGATAAGTTAGCCTATCTCGCATACTGTGATCAGGTGAATTTTCCTCAAGTGAGTTAAAGCAACCAACAGATATGAAGTTTTTCCAACTTCAAGTTCACACCACTCTTACCTTTAATTCTAATTCCGTCTCCTCTTCCTAGCTTCTTCAGCTTGGCGCTTCTTTTCTTTCAGCTTTCTGCGCCTTTCCTTCTACTGTTGTTCTCTCTTGTAGACTGGATCATGAAGTTGCTTCCACCTTACATTCAACAAACTTACCGCTTCCATTTTTAGAGGGTTCTTGGGCTCTGGATAAGGATTCTTGGAAAGCCTTCTGAGTTTGTCCACCTCCTGAGTAGTTCTGATCTTTGGAATATCCTCAAAATTCTTCATTATGAGCTGAGATTTCCAATGTGATTTATCATCCTTGAACTGACAATAGATCATTTTGGGGTAGCCCTTGACACGGTTAGTATTGTAGACACTAGCCGCATCTCGCTCCATTCGCTTCTTCTCCACCACTACTTCAGACAAGTACTTCAGAAGTCTCTGCTTCTCATCCACATTCTCATTCTCCACTTCGCCCCATTTGAATACTTCTAAAACTTTTTCCAGAAATGTGGTATCTTGAGTTTGCAACAACCATTTTCTACTCATATGCAATAATGTTTGATTCTGGTCTGCATCTATGAATGCCAAAGCATCAGTTGTGTCATTGTCATACGAGTGTATCCAGTATACACTATCTCTTCCTGGAACACCAATTGCCTCCCTTATTTCTCCTTGTTCCAGTGATCCAGAAGGAAGAGTCAGAGCTTCATCTACATTTTTAATAGCTTGTAGAATATTCCATTTTCTTTTAATTAGCTCTAGCTCAACCTTTACATTGTCTAGAGGGTTTGGAGCAATAATATCGCACTTCCAAATCACATTGCTCATCTTGAATATGATCCTCTCAATAAACTCCACTGACTTCTCCTTAATGTCAGAGGTGAATCCCTTACTCATCATTTGCATACATACAGCTTTTAGGGATTCTACCGATAGAGCCATTAGGTCATTTTTTTCTAAACTAACCCTCTTCATTTTTCCATCAATAACCATCCGAACAACATCAGGATTTGCTGAGAATTCTGGTCCCTTGTCCTCTGCTAGCTGCATTAACTGATCTCTATACAGAATGCTAAGCTCCTCAGCTTGAGAATATTGAATTTTTGTTGCTAGCAAGAACAACTCTGACGCAAATCTTCTCAAGATGAATTGATCATCCACATACAAGAAAGATGTCGGGACTCCTTCGACTAAAGACAAGATGACCTGCCACTCCTTAACCATCGCATTGTATCCAACTCTGACTTTAGAGATCAACCTTTTCAAAGCACTTATATAGTCAACAATCAGTGGATTCTGCAAGTTCAAGTTGTAGAATAAGTCTTCCGCCTCTTTGTTATGAGTTCCTTTCGCACAAACTCCCAATAGAATCTTCCTTGCATCATCCCATTTCTGTCCGATCCTTCTCTTGTCCAGATCAACTTGAGGATCAGCTAACCTTGCAAGCTCATGATCATACTGTTTCTCCTTGAGCTCCGCTTGCTTTTCAAGGAAAACAGCCTCATCCTGCATCATCTTCATTTTATAGAACTGAGCTTGTTCCAAGGCCAACTGTTGAGCTTCCAGGGTCTCTTTATCAACAGGTATTTCTTCAGGCTTTCCGGAAGACATTCTAGCACCTCCACCTTGTTCCATCAAAGATCTTTTAATTGCATGTGCTAAAGATACATCCTCCATATCAGAATCTGAATCAAGTACCTCATGTACTTCTTCCTGATGATAACCCAAGTCAATGAATGGCTCTTCTTGCTCAGCCACCACTGCCTTACCCTTTCTCTTCCTCTGAGCCTCCTCTTCAGTTACTGGCTCATTTTCTTTGACAAAATTAGTAGTCTATTCTTCAATAACTAGCGACTGCTGTCTCGTCTCCTTTCCACTCTCCCCCTTAGGTGAGTTATCCTGAACACCACCCTTCTCTCCAGATCCACCCGTAGCATAGGAACCACCAAGACCAGAACCCGAGGGTCCAGCTCCACCAGCACCACCAGCACCGTCATTATCAGGGGGAGGCTGACTATATTGATCGTCAAAGCACTCTGGGGGAACAAAGCTCATAACTGCATACATCAGTCTGCTTATCTCCGTTGCCATTGTATGCATTATGCTTTTCACTGCTCCCATTCTATCATAAAGAGTGCTGCCCAAGACACCACCAGCATGGCCCAAGTCATTTACCTTGTTTGTCAGTTCATCGAATGCTGTTGCTTGACTTGCCATTCGCGCTGTGTAGTCATCAAGAGCTCGCTTGTTGACTCCAACATTGATCCCTAACTACCCCATCGACTGCCCGAACTGAATTATTTCATTTTCAATTGCTGTCATACGAGTTTCAATATTTTCAAGATTAAGGGACGGTGTTTGGCTTTGGTGTCCTCGCTCTAAAAATTGTTCTGTTACTGTTTGTCGCTCGGTTTCGCACCTTGAAAATTAAGGTCCCTCACTCCCTAAACGCTCACACACACTCCCTGTCTCACGCTCGTGTATGGCTTCAACAATATCCCTGAAAGCAAAAGCAGTACCTGCAGAAACTGGATAAGTAAAATGAGCAGCAGTTATGGGATCTGTTCCTGTCATATCCTGAGGTGGAATCTCAGGCTGAGAGGCTGCAGAGTGTTCTAGTAAAACATCAGAACCGATCCTTTCTGCAGCATCAGTATGTATCGGTGAAGGTACTTCTGAAGCAATGAAAGCTTCTGGCCTTTCTGAAGCAACAGGCTCTTCAGAAGGGACAAAATCCTCACCGAAATCCCTATGTGTAGAATGTGCAATGGGTGAACCACTCACGTGAGGTGGAGTGGTTGTGATAGACACACTAGGTTTGGACTGGGCTTTTGAAGTTGCAGCATGTGAAAATTTGGCGTTCTTCCGAATAAGTGGCTGCACTTCTGGGTCACTCTCAGAACTCTCACCTAAATCTACAGGTGCCGGCCTTTTAACTCCCGTCAGCGAGGGTGAAAGGGAAGAAGCAAGACTGTCAAACGCAGAGTCAGAAATATAGCTCTCTCCCTGGGATAGATCCTGCGGGCTAGCAGAATCTTGGGCCATGGAATCAGATTTAGATGAAGAAGAAGTATGTTCAAAGAAATTACCTTCTTCATTACCTTGTCTAGCAAAGGGATCAAAATCGGCATGTGGAGTAGGTTGTCTTTCCCTTTGACCGGCAGAGGTTTGACCGTGAGAATGGCCATCATCATCTTCATCACTAAGAGGCTCGTCAGGAATCCCTTGAAATGCGTCAGCATGTGCAGATGGATTCTGAGCATGTGATGATACGTGCGAGGTCCCCGCCATTGAAGTAATACCTGCATCATACTGAAGCCACACTTGAATATTAGCAGGAATAGTCATCGCTTTACCGTGATGTTTATCCTGATTAGCAATTGTTCTGAGTGACTTGGTGCCCATGCCCAGCGATGCAGTTGTTTTACATGTTGCAAATGTCTGTCTTACAGATAAAGCATCAGTCGGTACTAAATGATTAATAAGCATTTGTAAGAAACGAGGATACCAGTATACAACATCAGTAGTTGTAAGGTATCTGCTTGCAGATGATCCCATTGTAGCCACTATTTCGGAAAGTACGATTCTGCCATAATTAATGTCCAGTTCACGGGCTAGGGAAACTGCAAAGACTTGCATGGGAATTGGAATATGATGATAATCTTTTTCACGCGCCCGGAAACATGTTGTGATGGCCTCGAAAAAGTAATTCCATTCCACATTGATGTATTGTTTCTGGATGGCGCCAGTTGAGATCCGTCCAGAAGGAGGATAGCATCCAATCTCCTCAAAGAACTTGAGACGATCTGCCGTTGGAGGTTTAGGGTCATAAACATCTTTGACTGGGAATCCCAGAACCTTGTTGAACACTTCCTCCGTAACTTCATATTCCTGACCCGCCAAGGTAAACCTGAAACCATAGGGGGTGGATTTGCTCCCAAAAGTAACCGCACTAGTCCATAATTGCTGTAAAGTATCATGGACTAGTGTTGGTTTAGCAGTAAAAGCAACACTAGCCTTGGAGTATAAATTCAGAAATCGTACCCAAAACTTGAAGCGCGGGAGTTGATCACCAATTTCCGTAGTAATGTTATAAAAATTATTTTTCGCAAGAATAAATTGGTGAGCCATTTGTGAAATAATTTTCCCTTGAATTAATGTGATTTTTGAGGAAAAAAACAATTAAGGTAAACACTTAAGCAAGGAAAAATACGCAAATTCCTTTTAATTGCGACACGAGACACTCGAATGAATAACAGGAAAAGAGCAAGTGACTGATCGGAATTAAACTATGGAATTTAAAACAATAATCACGAAATCAAAACACAACCAACAAACTACCAAGTGATAATCGATCCAAATAACAACGTTTGCAAAGAACAGGGCTTTGTGCGTGTGTGTATAGTCGTGTGTATTTCTCGAAGAAAGAGATGAACAGGTACGAATCTAAACACAGAAACACACAAACAAAAGTGATGCAAACAAGTAATCAAGACAGAAAACAGCAGTTCGTGGTATGTACGAGTATTAACAAGTAATCACTGGGAGTTTTGAAATCGCCTGGGAGGGAGGGTGGGGGCTGTAAAAGATTAGGGTTAAAAACAATTAAACAAAAATACCCATGTGAAAACAAGAAAAGAATACTAAGTACGCACTGGGGAACCTAAGTCGAACACTATCTCGAACATTTAAGTCGAAATTCGAGATGAGTTTCGAGATAGAGACTATCTCGAACATCAAGTCGAAATTCGAGATAAAGTTCGAGATAGACATTAACTCGAACACATAAACACTTAATCAATTAAAACAGCATAATAAACCCACCAGGGAATCCCATCTCGAATATCAAGACAAAATTCGAGATGAGTTTCGAGTTAGGAGTGAACTCGAAAAAAAAATCACGTACTAAATAAAATTCCATGTACAATCCTGGGAACTCTATCTCGAACATCAAGTCGAAATTCGAGATAATATTCGAGATAGAGACTAACTCGAACATCAATTCGAATATTCGAGATAATATTCGAGATAGAGACTAACTCGAACATCAAGTCGAATATTCGAGATAGAGACTAACTCGAACATCAAGTCGAATATTCGAGATAGAGACTAACTCGAACATCAAGTCGAAATTCGAGATAATGTTCGAGATAGAACCTAAGTCGAACATCAAGTCGAAATTCAAGATAATGTTTGAGATAGAACCTAACTCGAACAATTTCCCAGACTTGGAATTCTGAACAGTCACACGGGGAACTGTAACTCGAAATTCAAGTCGAATTTCGAGATGAATTTCGAGATAGACCTTATCTCGAATATTCTACCCAGACTTAGAATTTTCAAAACTTCACTCCTGGAAGCCCAACTCGAACTTCAAGTCGAATTTCAAGATGAGTTTCGAGATAGACTCTAACTCGAAATTTTGAAGATACTCGGAAGAATTTGGCAATTTTTGCAATAAAGACAACAATTAAATTTTTCCAAATTAATATAAATATCAATTCAAGGATTTTTAACAAAGCAAATAATTAAAAACATTCCTTGACCATTTTAAGGCCTCTAAATTAATAAAAATTACATGAAAAACATAGGTAAATTCATCTAAAAATCATGAAAAATTTAGAATAATATGAATTTAACTCCCCCTATGATCATGAAATCTAACCAACATAAATTCAAAGATTTAACCAATAATTACACGTAAAGCACAATGAATTTATGTAAAATAACACCACATGCATTCTATAATACTCATTAATTAACCATTTTAAAGTCTAAGTCCTTAATGATTAATTAGCATGCAGAAGTGATATTTTGAGCAATTGTAGAGATTATTTACATATATTTTCAACTATGCACAAACAAAATAGGCAATTGTCAAGACTAAAAACATATGAACATGATTAAAACTGGAATTTTACAGATAGGAGAAATCACTAACTTGTGTTAAGCATCCTCAATTCACTAATTAACCTATTGAATGTTACTTCATCAAGAGGTTTAGTGAATATATCTGTAATTTGTTGCATTGTGGGCACAAAATGTAACTCCACAGTCCCGTCCTCGACATGTTCTCTAATGAAGTGATACCTGATATCTATGTGCTTGGTTCTTGAGTGGTCTACAGGATTATTGGTCATGGCAATGGCACTTGTGTTGTCACACATGATTGGAATCTTTTTGTGTTCCATGCCATAATCTTTCAATTGGTTCCTCATCCACAGTATTTGAGCTACACAGCTTCTAGCAGCAATGTACTCAGCTTCAGCAGTAGAAGTAGATACTGAATGTTGCTTTTTACTTTACCAGGATACCAATCTTCTTCCTAGAAATTGACAGGCACCATATGTGCTTTTCCTATCAATCCTGCAACTTGCATAGTCTGAATCCAAATAGCCAATTAGATTAAAACCTGTATCTCTTGGGTACCAAATCCCTAGATTTGATGTGCCCTTGAGATACCTAAAGATTCGTTTGACGGCTATGAGATGTGAATTTCTAAGATCCACTTGGAACCTTGCACACAAACAAGTTGCGAACATAATATCGGGTCTACTTGCAGTAAATAGAGGAGTGAGCCAATCATACCTCGATAGCATGTGATGTCAACTGGTTTACCTGATTTGTCTTCATCAAGCTTCGTGGCTGTTGCCATGGGAGTCTTAACTGTTGATGCATCTTCTAGATTATACTTCTTGAGTAAATCTTTGATGTACTTGGACTGACAGATAAAGATTTCATCTTTTCTCGGACTGATTTGTAATCCAAGGAAGAAGGATAGCTCTCCCATCATGCTCATCTCATACTTATCCTGCATTAACTTGGCAAATTTCTCGCACAAGCGCTCATTAGATGACTCAAAAATAATATCGTCCACATAGACTTGAACAAGTATTAAATCACATTTTCCATTTTTATAAAACAATGTTTTATCAATTACTCCCCTAATAAAACCACTTGCATTTAAGAACAAGGATAGGGTTTCATACCATCGTCTTGGGGATTGCCTGAGGCCATAGACAGCTTTGTATAGAAGATACACAAAATCTACAAGTTCTGGATCAATGAAGCCAGAAGGCTGTTCTAGATACACTTCTTCTTCTAACTCTCTATTCAGGAAGACACTTTTCACATCCATCTGAAAAACCTTATAATTCTTGTGTGCTGCAAAGGCCAAGAACATCCTGACTGCCTCAACTCTTATAACTGGAGCGTAGGTCTCATCATAATCAATCCCTTCTCGTTGAGAATAACCTTTCGCTACCAGATAAGCCTTGTTTCATGTTACAAGTCCGTCTTCATCCAGTTTATTTCTGAATACTCACTTAGTTCCAATTACTGATCTGTTCTTCGGTCGGGGTACCAGCTTCCAAACTTTCTGCCTTTCAAACTGATTGAGCTCCTCTTGCATTGCAATCACCCAATCAGCATCACCAAGAGCTTCTTCTATTTCTTTAGGTTCTAGCTTGGATAAGAACCCAGAATATAAGCAAATATTAGCCATGTCAGCTCTTGCAGTTCTTCTAGTAGTCACACCAGCATCTGGATCACCAATAATTAATTCAAACGGATGGTCTCTACTCCATACACATTCTCTTGGAAATTGTCTTGATGATTCAACTTGACTTTGTCAATTGTTGTGTTGACTACTTGTGTTATTTTCATTAACTCCCCCTGAGTTAGTGCCAGCTCCTACAGAACTAGTGTCATCTCGTCTTGAGCCTTGAACACTTGTCCTTGAGCTGCTGTTTACTCCCCCTTAGTTGTTGTCGGACTGTGCTGAAGAAGTTTCTTCTGATCTTGCACTAGACTCAGGTATTTCTTCTCGAACACTTGGCATATTTGAAGTAACAACCAACTCAGGTTCATCTTCAATTTCATCTAAGTCCAGATTTTGAAACTTTAGGGACTCAGGTTCACTATTATCTTTAGAATTTGATGGGAGTTTGGTATAGTCGAATATGACATTGTAACTTTCAATCACTTTTCGATCACTCACTAAGAATACCCGATAAGCTGCCACCACATCTGTAGAATAACCGACAAATATCCCTTCACGTGCTTTTGCTTCAAACTTGCCTAAATTTTCATCGTCTATTAGTACATAGCATTTAGCTCCAAAGACATGAAAGTATTTGATTGTAGGTCTTCTGTTATTCATTAGTTCACATGGTGTCTTTTCTTTATCTTTTATGATCATGGTTCTATTCTGAGTGTAACACACTGTACTCACTACTTCGGCCCAAAAGTATATGGGAGGTTTTGATTCAAACAACAAAGTTCTTGCTGCTTCAACCAATGTTCTGTTCTTCCTTTCAACTACTCCATTTTGCTGTGGAGTTCTCGGGTCTGAGTACTGACAACGTATTCCCTTAGATACACAGAAGTCATTCAGCACTGCATTTTTAAATTCAGTGTCGTTGTCTGTTCTAATCGTCTTCACAGTAAGTGTTGAAACATTCTCAATTTGAGTGATGTGATCAATGATTAGGAAAGGTACTTCGTCTTTCGTCATTGCGAACAATACCCATGTATACTTGGAGAAGTCATCCACAATTACCAATGCATATCTTTTCCTAGATAAGGATATGACGTTTACTGGGCCAAACAAATCCATATGAAGAAGTTGTAGAGGCTCAGTGATACTAGAAATTTCTTTACTTTTATGCGATGCTCGCTTTGACTTTCCCATTTCACAAGCTTCACAGAGTCCTTTAGGAGCAAACTCATTCTGAGGTAGATCTCTCACTAATTCTCACCTCGCGAGAGCATTCATCATTTTGAAGTTTAAGTGAGATAGCTTTTTGTGCCATAACCAGCTTTCATCATCCGAAGCTTTGCTGTAGAAACAGGTGACTTCATTCTGATTTGCCGAATCCATGTCCGCAACAAAAAGATCTGCCTTACGAACTCCTCTTAAAGCCAACGAACCTTCCTTGATGTGAGTTATTGATACACCTTTCTTATTGAAGACAATTTCATAACCTTTGTCACAGAATTGACTGATACTCAACAGATTGTGCTTCAATCCCTCAACATAAGAAATATATTTAATGATGACATTACCAGTCTTCAGTTTGCCATATCCTTTTGTCACACCTATGCTGTCATCTCCAAAGATAACATAAGGGCCAACCTTCATAACCAACTCTATAAGCAGGGACTTGTTTCCTGTCATATGCCTTGATGCTCCACTATCTAGCACCCATATAACTTTATTTCTGTTCTGCTTAATACCCTGCAATGACAGATTGGTTAGGCGTTCTTCGGAACCCAACTTTGATTGGGCCCGGTTTTTCTATAAGATCGAGAATTATCAGATGTAACAACAGGAGATGCACTTTTCTTAACATTACTAGAGCTTTTGACTTTGTCTTTTCCTTTTTCAGACTTGACAGATTTGTCAGTCTTAGGAGAAGGCTGGTCACTCCTTACTTTAGGAGGACTGGCAGTCTTAGCTCTCACATGCTTCTTCTTGACATTAGAACTAGTAGCAGTATTTAGACATGTTTGACTAGTTGCATTCATCAAGTTCACAAACGTTTGCCTGACGTTAAAAGTGCATGGCATACAATTAGGTTGACCACATTGTGCATGATTCTGATGCATGTTATTCATTGAGTGTGGTACAGGCATGGCATGTGTAACAGGAATAATTATGTTAGATATACATGCATAAGAAAGATTTTCAGTAGATTTACAGTGATAACATGCTTTCTTTACTCGTTCTGTCTTAACCTCTTTTATGCCTTTTTCCTTTTTACTCTGTTGTTTAACAGCCTTAGCTCCTAATCCTGGTCTAAATTCTTTTCTAGGGGATTTGATTTTAACTTGTTTAATAGGAGTTACCGGTTGTTCTTTCTAGCGATCTTCCATTTCTATCTCATATCTAACTAATAATTCAGTCTCTTCTTCTTCACGAGGAATGAAGTGTTTAAAGATAGGTTTGACAGCAGATTTAAGAATAGTAGGTATTTCCTTATTAATCTCACTGGAACTAGTTTCTACAGGCCTTTTTCCTTCTTTCTTAGATAAGTTAGAATAGTCAAGTCCTACACATACTCTAGTTATCTTCTTAAATGTGCCACTATCAACATTCACTTTACTAGCTACTAGTTTATAAGCTTCGCATTTGGTTTCTAACTCAGCTATTTTATTCCTAAGACATGCTTCTATTTCATCCTTAAGGTTGAGCTTGTGTTCCAAAGTTTTAATAGATTCTCTTAAGGAAGTATCTATAGTGCAAGCAGCCCTTAATTCTTCCACTTTTGCCTCAAGCATTCTGCATTTGGAAACAAGTGTTTTCTGTTCTTTTTGAGAAGTATTTAGGCTTTTGCACAACATATAGATCTCTTCGCTAAGAGCCCCGTTCTGCACCTTATAATCATCAATAAACATTTCCTCTTTAAGGGTTAGAACTGGTACCTCTGGTTCATCTGATGTCTCAGCCATGAGGGCAAAGTTTGCTGTATGAGTAACTTCTTCCTCATCTGAATCATCCCAAGCTCTGCCTTCTGTTATAACTAAAGCTCTCTTTCCATGTCTTTCCTTCACCAGGGATTCATACTTGCTTTTGAGGGCTTCATATGTTTCTTTGGGATAAGCCTGTTTCGGCTTCTTGTAGTCGATAGCAAAGTGTCCAGCTTTACCACAGTTATAGCATTTGAACTTCATTTTGAAATCCAAAGGAGATTTGTAGCTGGTACTCTTTGCTTTCCCTTTGTAACCTTGAAAACTACCACCACCCTTAGTAACCCGATAATAAGATGAAGATTTACTCTGTGGACGGTTACTCTTTCTGAATCTTATGTTGCTGAACTTCCTTGCCATGTATGCCACGACACTATCATCCATGTTGTCCAGCTCTTCTTGGGTGAAGTAGTCATCATCACTATTTGATGTGCACTCGTCATCATTTTCAACTTGATGTGGTGCAGGTGATGATCTAGGTTTCTCTGCAATCATTGCCTTTTTAGACTCTTCATCGTCAGCAATTAACCCTGATGCCGTTTCCTTTCCTTTTGAATCATTATCCCATGCTTGATCTTGAAGGGTCTCCAGCTCATAGGTCTTTAAAATTCCATAATATTCTTCCAGAGAAGTTGTGTGCAAATCTCTGGTTTCTCTAACAGCGTAGACTCTATGTTCAATGCTTTTTGGCTAGTTCCTTAGATATCTCGTGTTGACTTCAACCACGGGGAGAGTTACACCTCTCAGATTCAAATCCAAAACTAACTGACTGAATCTTAGATAGACATCTGTTATGCTTTCACCTTTTCTTATTCTGAAGGTATCATACTCCATCTTGAGTATAAGTGTTTTGTTGCTTCTGACCTCAGCGGCACCTTCCATGACGACTTCTAGCTTATCCCAAATCTTCTTCGTTGTAGTTAGTCCTTTAACTACATTAAACATTTCATGATCTAGGGATTCCATCAGTGTTTGTCGAACGGATGTATCGAAAGCTATATGTTCCTTATCAGCATCTGAAAAGTCTACTGCCTTCTTAGGCTCAGACCGTTGTGGTACTACCACATCTCCTTCCATATGCTCAGGAACAACAACCATTGGTACAAATTTACCTTTGTCAAGGACTTTCAGATATTCAGGATTGACGGACTCAAGGTAAAGTTTCATTCTCAACACCCATTCTTCATAATGATCTCAGTCGAACATTGGAATCTTGAAATTATTTTTAGGTGCCATCTTAATGTGGATTTAAAGTAAAGATAATAAACTTTTCTTATTACTTGAGTAGTAATTAAAAGAAAATTAAATTATCTCAAAATAAATCAAGGTTCAAGTTCTGGACACCAAAAATTTCTAAGTACCCAAGACTAGGCTATGTAGAATATCTATGTAGAACTACTGCCTAAGTCGAAATTCTCTAAGTAGAACTTTCAAGTCGAATATTCAAGTAGAATATTTAAGTCGAATATTCAAGTAGAATATTCAAGTCGAATATTCAAGTAGAATATTCTATATAGAACTTTTGTCCTTAGAAGAAATTTGCTGCAGGTCACTTTAATATTGAATAAACAATATTACTTTTCACATTTTGACTTTTGTGGCTTTTCTCACCTAACCCACGTGCTAGGTACTGAATATCTTCTGTAATACTTTTAGTTGTGAGATATATGTCAATTCAAAAGCCAATAATACATTTTTCACTTTTTGTCTTTTGAAAAGGTAATCAAAAGTTGCTGGGTTTGTATTCTTTATCAAGAACAGTGATGACTTCTTGAAGAACACCAAAAATCAACGTACCCAGAATAATTCACAAAAATTATCTAAAGTCCACCCAAGCTAAATAATCACACATGGAGTATTTAAATAATTTTTAGACTGAGTTTTCTCTGTTAAACAAATTAAAGCACACTTTCCAAGAAAAACTTGAAAAGTAGATCTGTAAAAGAAAACTCACGAATCTTCTACCAAACACAAGGATCTATGTTTTGTATGTTAAACATGAAACTCTGATACCAATTATTAGGTCCAAATGTGTTGTAGAGGGGGGGGTGAATACAACTTTTCGAATTTAAGAAGTAATAAATACCATGTAATAAATGAACACAATGATTCAAGGAATATATGTCTTATATATAACTTGAAAGGGTTGCTACAACATTCATTACAAAGTACACCAGAAGTAAAGAGGGTAGTAAATGATACTAAGCTCTGTGAATACTCTCTCTCTCTCTCTTTTACAATTGTTTATCTCGAAAATATTGCTCTCTTAAAATAATACACAAGTACTTCTATTTATACTACTTGTAATCTATGTCCTGTAGTCTTCAAACACTAAGATATACGTGGCCCAATGATGTCCACATAAATCTTATCTTATCTTGAAAGCTTGGAAATCTGCCAATTAGATGATGCCATGTGTCATGTTGAAACTACCCTCTATGTAGAACATGTTATTCCTCTAGAACAATGTCAATATTTGTAGAAGGGGGGTTGAATACAAATATTAAAACTTTTTTTTTGTTGTAATATTTTTTCTTGATGTTTGAGAATTAGTGAGAATATGTTCGAACAATTTAAGACTGAAAAATAAACTGAACAAAGAGATTTAAAATTACTGATGGATTGGTTTTTCAATCAATGTATATTTTTGCTCAATGTTCCCAGGTTAAAAGAAACCTAGCTGCGTTTTTACAAGATTAGAAAACAAATCAACTGTTCTCACAAATGTGCTCTCAAGCTGGAACAGTTGATTAAAAAATATTGTCTAACTTGTCTGTCTTCTAATAATGCTGCTACACTTGTTTATATACCACAAGTGTGCTTTTACAATTCCTATTCTAGGATTGTTTCTACCTGCCTTTCTTTTACCTTTTTCTATCTTTGAAAAGGTTTGAAAAGACAGCTTCTGATTGAGTCTTCACAGCCACTCTAGACTGTCTTCCATATGAGTGCTTTTGTTTTCTGGATTTTCAACATATATTCTTTCTGTGTTGTCACACTCAATTGATAATTTGCTATTAAGCATATCAATTGATCCATCCTTTAATCCATCAACTGATATTCTTCTTCGATTGATCTTTATATCCATCGATTGATAAAAGATGGCTTATCGATTGATAGATGTTATCAATCGATATACCAATCGATGGGTCTTCACATCAGTTGATGGTCTTCAAAGCTTGACTTGGCTTCTTCGATTGATCCTTCATCCATCGATGCTTCAATATCAATTGATCATCCTTCACTTGTGTAATTTCCTGTCTTCACATAATTACAATTTAACAGTTTAATTTATACATCAATTAATGATCTATATCAATCGACTCTAACATCAATTGATGAACAAAATATCAATTGATTTACACCTTATCGATTGAAATAGACTAAGTGCACCTATGCTACAATCCAAATTATCAGGTGATTTATATAAACACTTCAACTGATAAATGATTTTCTGATCAATTGATATTTATAACTTTCATATTAATTTATCAGTTACATCAAATAAAATTTCTATGATTCTAAGATTAATGTTATCATCAAATCACATGTAGATTCCTAACAATCTCCCCATATTTGTGTCTGTGTTATTAATAGGCATAAATCTACTTGATGATAACAATAAACCTTAAAATTTACATTTAGATAAAATCAAGAAATTTAATTGGCACATTAATTTTGGAAGTACCAGATTGATAGATAACTCCTGCAAGCAGCTTCAATGTCTTCATGATTTAATTAGTTCCTCTTCATTCTCTTCTCATCATTTTCCTTTAGTTGCCTCATGAAAGAACTTCTCAAGATTGCTTCATCCCTGTCAGTTTCTCCAAGTTGTCTCATAAGATAATGTATTTCTTCATCTGTGATTTTGTCAAGATATTTGCAGATATCGAAGAACTTTGTGTTGCCCTCTATATCTATAAAAATCATAGCATATTTTGGCTCCAACACCACCTTTTTGACCTGTGACTTACATAGCTTTAGAGGTGAATCAGGTTCAGCTTCTGCCTTGGATCTCCTTAACCTTGAAATTTGCTGTTGAATCTCCTGAGCAATTGTTGTGTTGAGTTTGTACTTTCTGTTGAGTAGAGAAAGAATAGTCTTTAAAACATTGTAGCTTTGCTTCATTATCACCTTTAATGAATAGAAGGTTTTCACTCCATTTTCATACTCCAACCTCATTGATTCTTCATGGTTAGAGGTTGCAGGGTGAGTCCTTACTCCAATTAATCCCTTTTCATTGATTACTGGTATTCCCTTCAAATCATATCCTTCAATTGTGTCCTCCTCCTTGATTTCTTCTTGTTGACCCTAGAGGTTTTCCTGAACCACTATTTCTTGAGTAGAACCTGACCTTTTCTTGGCCATAGTAACTTTTCTCTTTTTCCTCAGTGGTTGGTCCATTAATTGATCCTCCATTTTCCATTCCGTTTCCATTTGCCTTGCTATTTCCTCATTTTATTTTTCTTTCTTTTCAGCATCTGACAATCCTGTTGAAATGGCTCCTTGAAGAAGCTTCTGGCCAACTGGCTCTTTTCTTTTCTTCAATCATTATGGCTTTTCCCTTTTTCCTCTCTTTAAGGGCTTCTTGATCAACTGACAAAAAGGCTTCAGCATCTGAGTTGCTTTCCTTGGAAGCCTTTTGTGCATCTTCATTTATTTTTCTTGTTTGAGCAATGAACTCATCCAAGTCTCCTTTTTCTACTGCCTCTGTTACTAACTCAGTGCTTCTCCTTAGATCTTCAATTCTTTTCTTTTCCCTCTCAATCATTGATTGAGTTTCTTTCTCCCTAGAAATTCTCCTAGCTTCAAGATCATCATCAAACTTCTTGTATTCTTTCTTTTTCTGTTCTAAATCATCTTTTGGAGAATTAGATGACTTAGATCTCTTTGAAGATTGATTGTCCCTGTTATTTCTGCTTTTATATCTTTTGGGTGCAGAACCACCAATGCCACTTGACTTATCCATACTAGAACCACCTATGCCACCACTCCCACTGCCTTTGCCATCACCACCATCACCATCCTTCTTCTTTGTATTCTCCCCCTTTTTGTTATCATCAATTGAAGGGGGTGTTGGAATTCTGTCAAGAATCTTTTGAAGAATGGAAGCATGTAGATTTTGACCTCTGATAATATCATCCATCTTCTTTTCTAGAGACCCTACTCTTGTCTCCAAAGATGCAAATTTTTTGGATTCCTTGAAAAGCTTGTCTTTGATGCTATTCATGGTGTTGAATGGTAGCTTTTCATCCAATCTCCTGTCTATTGTATCCTTGTTAGTTGAGATAGAGTCCTTGATGATCTTCAGTTCCCTCCTTACTCCTGTTACTGTCATCTTTTGAATTTTCATTGATTCTCTCATACAGTGAGCAATCCTCCTTTGAGTAGGATCTTCAATTTCTCCTTCTACCATTGCTCTTCTATATTGAGAGAGAATTTCAATCTCAGCAGCTTCTAAGGAACCATCAATAGTGCTCATCCATGGCTCCTCATCAGAATCACTCTCCAACTCTTCAGGTGCCATATAACAAGTGTCTGTTGTATTGGCAATGCTTTCCTTCAGATTCCTGGTCCTTTGATCTGTATGATCATTTCCCAAGAATTGTTCTGCATTCCTATTACTTGAAGCAGCCAACCCTTGATATTGTGGATCAGGATGAATGAAATTCTTTGGATCCAATTCACCAGCATCTATTTCTTCTTCAAAGTCCTTAGCAACTCCACTCCCACTAGCTTCTGCATTAGAGGCTCCCCTATCTTCTTTACTCCTCCTTCTTCTTCTTCTGCCATCAGATTAATTTCCAACTCTTGTGCAAATAGAAGAATTGTTTTATCACTTGCACTCATCTCTCTATTTTGCATCAGGATCTCATCCTGGAATCTCACCTCTCCCTCACTCATTTCTTGTGCACCTACTAAGGTGGGCCCCTCAAGTGTTTCACTCTCATTCCTAGAAGAAATAGGAATGTTTTTACTCACTTCCTCTCCTTTTTCCAGGTTACAATCCTGCCTCTCACTCAACTCACTCAATCCTAAGAGTGTTTGTGCAACATCAATTGATTGAGCTTCAATTGATGTATTGACATTATCAGTTGAAGTGGTGTTTGGGGCATCCATCGATTGATGCATACCCATCGATTGATCTTGAGTGTCGATCGATGGCTTATCAGTCGATGGCTGAATATTAATTGATGAAGGAACATCAATTGATGGAGAAGAAACAGTTGAATTAATTTGAGAAGTAATGTTTGAAATGATATAAGAAATAGAATCCTGAAAATCCTGGGAAGAAGATTCAGGAGAGAGTGTTGGCTTCTCCTTGAAAAACAAAGAAGGAGAATATGAAAATGTTCGATAATCTAGCAGAACATTTTCTGAAGAAGTTTGAGATGGGGAAAGAAGAATAGAAGAGATTGGAATTGAAAAAGAATGGGGCTGCATCTCATCATTTGTATGAGGTGCATCAAACAGACTTTGAGAAGGCTCTACCACAGTTTCCTGTGATTTTGCAGTGTGTGATTCCCCAAGTGCAAAGGTGACTTTCTTTTCTCTCCTTTTGTATGGTGTTAGTGTTTTGGTCTTTGTGTCCCCAACTTGATTCTGTACCCCTGGTTGTGGGCTATTTTCAATACTGTCATCCTTTTGAGAGGATGCCAATAGGGATGTGGTGTTTTCCATATTTACATCCACAGTCTTTTGGGAGACTGTGGAGTGTCTTGGTTGAGGTTGCACACCCTCACTCTCCTTATTCTTCTGGGTTCTTTGATGTTCCCCAGTTCCCTCACCACCTACATCCTCCTCTAATCTATCTACCAAAACAGTTGATTTTCTTTTCTTTGTTTTTACAACAGCAGGTTTTTGGGAACCTGTTGAGGTTGGTTTCTTAGATTTGGATTTAGAGATTGGTTGTGTGACTTGGGTAGGAGGGTTGGGGTCATTACTACCACCCTCCATAGTCACAGAAGGCAAAGAAGAATTAGGTTGAGAAGAGTTTAAAGTAGAGATAAATATCTGAACCAAAGGGGGATAGATCAATTCCACATTGCTGTGAAGATTGATCCTGACCAAGTCCTTAAAGAACCTTTTGTTTTGAGTCCAGCAATCCAAAATTTCTATACTCCTGTCAATCTCAATATCCTTGACAAAGTGGTTGAT
The DNA here is from genome assembly GCA_028671895.1 of Oenanthe sinensis. NCBI lineage: Eukaryota > Viridiplantae > Streptophyta > Magnoliopsida > Apiales > Apiaceae > Oenanthe > Oenanthe sinensis. The sequence goes on along the minus strand of CM053799.1, from coordinate 24,517,956 downwards.
AATAATCATAATAAATCTTGCATAATAAATATGATTAGATCTATTTACTTTATTCCCCAATTTGGCAGATATTTCATTGAGTAACAGGCTTTCTAAATTATGATATCTATCATATATAATGCTATACCCTACTTGTTGCATACTTGTTGTTATTGCATCAAAATTACTAACCTTACCAGAAAAACACTTTATTATAGCATCAAAGAAATATGACCATTCTTTTCTTAGATTCTTCCTAACAATACTACCTAGACTAGCATCAGGAGTAGTGTAATTGATTTCTATAAGCATGTTTCTTATCTCTGTGTCAGTGGGTACATCTATTGTATTATTTGCAGGAATATTTAAGCACTCACCCAAGACCACAGTGGTTAGAATATACCTTTGTCCTTTGCAATCAAAGGAGATTGAAGAAAAATTATCTGCTACTTCTGCTGTTGTCCAGAACTCTTCAACTAGATTGCACACTTTTTTTAGTGCTTCTGAGAGGGCCTTTGAAATCCTTGAACTCCTTAGAAATTCCATGAGAAGATGAAATTCTGTTGGGGCTTCCTCCACCATAGTGCAGGCAACGAAGTTGTTGAGCTCATAGTAGAATCCAGATTGTGAGACTTTCTTTGATGATGCCATTAGTGTTTTTGAAGATGAGACGAGAATTAACAGGAAAGATTGTTAGTAGTTATACAGAAACAACAATTAAACAGTAGCAATTAGGGTTCTTAGCAAGAGAAAGAGAAAGAGATAGTAAAATAGATAGTAAAAATGTAAGTAAGAATTAAAAGAAGTTTTAATCTCACTATTTATATTTACTGATTTCTTAATCAATTTCTTACTCAAAATAGAACTTAATTGACCGTTAGATGAATATTGAAAAGTAAAAGTTACCAATTTTGGCAATCGACTGTTATACATACAAGAATGTATGTATTAATCAATTGATAAAATAAGTAACCAACGGCTAGATTTTGTACAGATCGATTGATGACATAGACCTCTTAAATTCCAGGTCATTGATTGATAATAATCTTATCCATCGACGGGTACATTTATCCATCGATAAATAAATATATCATCAATTGATATATTTATCTGTCGATAGTTCCAAATATCCATCGATAAACAAATATATCATCAATTGATATATTTATCTGTCGACAACTTCAGTAATATCCATTGATATGTAAAATATTTATCAGTTGATTATTGAAGAATCAATAATTTAACATAATCAATGCCTACAAATAATATTAATACATAACTTGTCAGACATTTAAAGGATTAAATATAATTAAGCATACCTAAATCACATACCAATCTATTGAAGGTATATTCATCTAGTGGTTTGGTAAAAATGTCTGCAAGTTGTCTTTCACTAGGAACAAAATGTAATTCAACTGTACCATTCATTACATGTTCCCTAATGAAGTGATACCTTATGTCAATATGCTTGGTTCTGGAATGTTGCACATGATTTTCTGTTATAGCAATGACACTTGTATTATCACAGAAAATAGGAATCTTGTTCAAGTTGAACCCATAGTCAAGTAGTTGATTCCTCATCCATAAAATTTGTGCACAGCAACTTCCAGCTGCAATGTATTCAGCCTCTGCAGTAGATGTAGACACTGAATTCTGCGTTTTGCTAAACCATGAAACGAGCTTATTTCCTAGAAATTGACAGGAGCCTGTTGTACTTTTTCTGTCAATTCTGCAACCTGCATAGTCTGCATCTGAATAGCCAATTAGATCAAATCCAGAATCTCTAGGATACCAAATTCCAAGATTTGGAGTTCCTTTGAGATATCTGAATATTCTTTTTATTGCAATCAAATGAGATTCTCTAGGATCAGCTTGAAACCTAGCACAAAGACATGTAGCAAACATTATATCTGGCTTACTTGCAGTTAAATAAAGTAATGAGTCAACCATGCCTCTATAACTTGAAATGTCCACTATAGCTTCCTTAGTGTTTAATTCAAGTTTAGTTGTAGTGGCCATGAGAGTTTTTGTAGAAGAACATTCATTTAAATCAAATCTCTTTAATAAATCAGAAATATATTTGGTTTGATTTATGAAAATACCATCTTTGACTTGTTTGATTTGCAAACCAAGAAAGTAGGTAAGTTCTCCCATCATGCTCATTTCATATTTACTCTGCATCAACTTAGCAAACTTTTTACAAAGTTTTTCATTAGTTGAGCCAAAAATAATGTCATCTATATAGATTTGAACAAGAATCATAGAGCTATTTACATTTCTATGAAAGAGAGTTTTATCAACAGTACCTCTTGTGAAGTGATTCTCAATCAAGGATTTAGACAAAGTGTCATACCAGGCTCTAGGTGCTTGTTTTAATCCATAAAGTGCCTTGAGAAGATAGTATACAAATCCAAGATGAACAGGATCAATAAAACTAGGAGGTTGTTCTACATATACTTCTTCTTCTAGTTCTCCATTGAGAAAAGCACTTTTCACATCCATCTGATACACCTTGAAATTAGCATGAGCAGCAAATGCTAGAAAGATTCCGATTGCTTCCAACCTTGCAACTGGTGCAAATGTTTCATCAAAATCTATGCCTTCTTCTTGTGAATAGCCCTTTGCCACTAATCTTGCTTTATTTCTTGTCACTGTACCAGATTCATCCATTTTGTTTCTGAACACCCATTTTGTACCAATGATAGACTTGTTCTTTGGTTTGGGCACCAGCTTCCATACCTTGTTTCTTTTAAACTGTTTCAACTCTTTTTGCATAGCAATTATCCAATCAGGATCATTCAAGGCTTCTTTAATCCTTTTTGGTTCTTCTTGAGACAGGAAGCTACTATACAAGCATTCATTTTGAGTTGCACTTCTAGTTTTGACACCATCATTTGTATCTCCAATTATTAGTTCAAAGGGATGGCTTTTTGTCCATTTCCTTTGAGATGGAAAATTTGTCCTTGAAGATGATGCTTCATGATCATTGGAAGTGTTATGATCACTGTGATGTGATTGACTATTTGAGAACCCTCCCCCTCAGATGGACACTCTATTTGAAGATTGTTGAGCAGAGTTGATATCCATCGAATGATTATTAATTGATGTATTATCAGTCGATTGATAATTGTCAACTGATAAGTTATCTGTTATTCCATTGACATAAATTGATGGGAGGATTCTAGGTACTTGAATTCTTGTAATTTCCACATCATCATCACTATCTTCAATATTACTTGTGGATTCATTTTCAAAATGCAATAGATCATGAAATCCTTCATCAAACAACCCTTGAATTTTCTCATCATCAAAGACTACATGCATAGATTCCATAACAATGTGTAATCTAAGATTGTAGACTCTGTATGCTTTGGTTGTTATTCCATATCCAACAAATATAGCTTCATCAACAAATTTATGCCTACTTTACCATTCCTATTCTTTTTCTTTTTCTCAGACTTAGGTTGAGAAATTTCCACAGGTGCTATCTTTTCTAATTTTTCTTTTAATTGTTTCTTGGATAAGCTACCAATGTTGATTTTCCCAGTCTCAGCCTCAACTTGATTTTTGGTTTCCTTAACAAACTTAATAGGAGTGCTAAAGTTGTTCTTCTTATTAGCCATTGATGATTTACTTGTCGATGGATGCTTATCAATTGATTCAGCATCAATCGATTGATAATCCTTATCAGTTGATGAAGGATTAGAAGTCGATTGATCTTTATCCATTGAAGTATCAGCCAATGGCTTGCCTATTGATTTGGGGAGTTCTCCTAGAGTATCTACACCCTGAACATCAATAATTTGTTTGGCAGTTTTAGCAGACCTATTCCATTTGCTAATGGTTTCAATTTCTTCAGCCAATTGTTCTTTCAACAATTCTTCTCTTTTCAAACTGTTTACTAGTTCATTCCTAGCATCCTTTCTTTCCTGCTTAAATCTATCTAAACAGACAAGTTCATTTTCAAGAAAAATATTCCTCTCAGTTAAGGCATCAATGGTTTTCTTTAACTTGAGGTTTTCTTTGTTTAGAGATTTTAGAGTGACATGCAAATTGTACAATTCATTGGACATTTCATTAATAGTACTATTGCAGTCATCAGCTGAAAGCTGAGAAAAGTTTGTAGCTAGTACCTGATTTGATGATGAACTAGCTTCTTCATCTTCATGTTTGGCCATTAATGCTAGATTGATGAATTCTTCAGAATCACTGTCCTCAGCAGCCCAGTCCTTCTCTTCAGTAACAAAAGCCTTTTCTTTTTGTTTTAAAAGATCAAAGTATTTCTTTTTATAATCAATACCCTCATATGACTTTGCCTTTTCTTGTCTTGGCTTCCTGCACTCATTTGAGAAATGACCAGCCGATCCACAGTTAAAACATTTGAATTTAGATCTATCAACCAAAATTTTGTTTTGATTGTTGCTTCTAAACTGGGATCCAGGCCTTTGAGCATATGGATTCCCTTGAATTTTAGCTTTGAAAATTTCCTTGATAGAAATGCAAGGTGCTCATCAATCTCATCCAAATCATCCTGAGAGCATGTTTCATCTTCTTCACACTTGCTCTTTCCTTTTCTCTTGAATGATTCTTCAACAGCATCACCAGCCATCATGACAGACTCTTCTACACAACCATTTTCCTTCTTCTCTTCATTTCCTTTGACTACCAAAGCCACAGTTTTCTCCTTTCTTTGATTCTTTTCAATTTCCTCATCTTGTTGGATTTCCAACTCATATGTCTTGAGAATACCATAAAGTTTCTCAAGTGTATAATCCTTGAAGTCCTGAGATTGTCTAATGGAAACAGTCATTGGTTTCCATTCCTTTGGAAGAGATCTAAGAAATTTTAGATTTGTATCCTCAGTTGCATAAACCCTACCATATAGCTTCAGTCCATTTAATAACTTCTGAAATCTGCTATAGGTGTCATTGATAGATTCTTCACTCTTGAAATGAAATGATTCATATTTTTGAATCAAGAGTTGCATCTTGTTTTTCCTTACTTGTTCAGTTCCTTCACACAGAGTTTGAAGAGTATCCGATACTTCTTTTGATGAAATACAGTTTCTAACATTGTCAAACATATCTTTATCTAGGCCATTGAACAGAATGGCCTTCTTGTCTTTGAGTACTTCTTTTTCATCCTCTTTTGTGAACTCAGAGATGAGTTTTGGAACGTGTTTGTCAAGTGCAGGAGTTCCATCAGGGTTTACACTTGTAACTAGCTTCATGGGAATATGAGGACCTTTCTCTATGCAGTGAACATAAGAAGGGTCGAGACAAAGAAGATGCAGATGCATTTTGACCTTCCATGGAAAATATTCATCTTTTTCTAAAACTGAAATTTTCACACCTGAATCTTTTTGGCCCATATTGACTGTTCTTGATCTTTAAACTTTCTGTATGTTGAAAGCCTGCTCTGATACCAATTGTTATTCCTCTAGAACAATATCAATATTTGTAGAAGGGGGGTTGAATACAAATATAAAAACTTTTTTTGTTCTAATATTTGTTCTTGATGTTTGAGAATTAGTGAGAATATGTTCGAACAATTTAAGACTGAAAAATAAACTGAACAAAGAGATTTAAAATTACTGATGGATTGGTTTTTCTATCAGTGTATATTTTTGCTCAATGTTCCTAGGTTAAAAGAAACCTAGCTGCGTTTTTACAAGATTAGAAAACAAATCAACTGTTCTTACAAATGTTCTCTCAAGATGGAACAGTTGATTAAAAAATATTGTCTAACTTGTCTGTCTTGTAATAATGCTGCTACACTTGTTTATATACCACAAGTGTGCTTTTACAATTCCTATTCTAGGATTGTTTCTACCTTCCTTTCTTTTACCTTTTTATATCTTTGAAAAGGTTTGAAAAGACAACTTCTGATTGAGTCTTCACAGCCACTCTAGACTGTCTTCCATAAGAGTGCTTTTGTTCTCTGGATCTTCAACAGATATTCTTTCTGTGTTGTCACACTCAATTGATAATTTGCTGTTAAGCATATCAATTGATCCATCCTTTAATCCATCAACTGATATTCTTCTTCGATTGATCTTTATATCCATCGATTGATAAAAGATGGCTTATCGATTGATAGATGTTATCAATCGATATACCAATTGATGGGTCTTCACATCAGTTGATGGTCTTCAATGCTTGACTTGGCTTCTTCGATTGATCCCTCATCCATCGATGCTTCAATATCAATTGATCATCCTTCACTTGTGTAATTTCCTGTCTTCACATAATTATAATTTAACAGTTTAATTTACACATCAATTGATGATCTATATCAATCGACTCTAACATCAATTGATGAACAAAATATCAATTGATTTACACCTTATCGATTGAAATAGACTAAGTACACCTATGCTACAATCCAAATTATCAGTTGATTCATATAAACACTTCAATTGATAAATGGTTTCCTGATCAATTGATATTTATAACTTTCATATCAGTTACATCAAATAAAATTTCTATGATTCTAAGATTAATGTTATCATCAAATCACATGTAGATTCCTAACAGAACATCTACTTGAGAATTTCTACTTGGCCATCTCAAACATTTAAGTCGAATATTCTACATAGGAATATTCTACTTGGCCATCTCGAACATTTAAGTCGAATATTCTACATAGGAATATTCTACTTGGCCATCTCAAACATTTTGTACTAAGAGAAATTCTGGGCTTCAACTTGAAACTTCAATGCAACATCTTGAACTTGTGATTTCATTATGTGTTCCATATTCTTCAACAAGCTCTTGAACCTGGATCTCTATTACTGACATAAACTTGCTATCAATGTCCTGACACTTGATGCAATGGTCTGATTCATAAGTGACTAGTCTTGATAGTGTCTCTGCTTCTTGAATAGATTACCATATTCAATTACTAATGTGGCTTTCCAATTATTACTTTCCTTCTTATTCACTTGGAACCAATTAGTCTTATTGATACTGATAGTTATGATCTTGAACCTTTAAGTTACAAATCACTGAGGCATGAACAACTCTGTCTTGAATTTCTTTCAATGATTTCTTCTTTGTTTGATCATAGTTAACATGTTGAATTGTATCAATTACCTTGTCTTTATTTGGTATTGATTTCTTTGTGGCTTCATGTTCTTGATTGTCTTCCAGTTATGTATCTTTTCTTTTAGTTGAGTTACATAAGTTATAGTGTTACAAGTTTAGACACTCTGCCTTTCAAAAGATTTTCACAGGATGATTAACATTGAGCAATACATAATGGGTTCAAGAAAAAGAATCTAACAATTGCACGGTTGGTCAGACTAAGTCTTATTACTTCATCTCAACTTAGATTCTTCTTCAATATCATAAAATTGTTACAACATTTGGTATCAATTAAGGGAGATAACAATTGGAGTAATAATTAGTGACATACAATTTGTATAAGGAGGATATTTCTTGGGGTAATGATATAAATGGTTTAAGGAAGATTTTTTAAGGGAAGAGTTGGAGGATTCCTCAACTAAGGGGGAGATATTTTGAGAAAAAAATTTCTTCTTATTGTAATGGGGAGATGTTGGAAAAAGTATCTTCTTCGGGAATTCATCTAAGGGAGAGATTCCTAGAATAAGTTTCTTCACTTTGTGAGGGGGAGATGTAAATAGTCATCTTCATATTGTAAGGGGAGAGTTTATTGGAAACAGTATATGTTCCTCGAGGGAGATGATTTTAGGAGTTCTTCAGAGTTCTTCGGATCCTTCCAATAGCCATTAACATATGGGGAGAGGTATCAAGGAGATATGGTTGTACATATGAAATCTGGAAATTAATTATTTAATCAAGAAAAGTCTGTATCATTATTTATAAGTCTAGGACTTTTACTTTTTCTAGTTTTTAGTTGAGTTATCCTATAAGTATTTGATTGTTAATGTTTAACAAACAAATAGGGTGAGATTGTTTGGCTATGATTGTTAATGTTTAACAAATAAATAGGGTGAGCTTGTTTGGCTATGATTGTTAATGTTTAACAAACAAATAGGGTGAGCTTGTTTGGCTAAATGACATAGGGGGAGTTTCTAAATGAGCCAGGGGGAGTTTGTTAGTCAAGGAAATATTGTTAGCAACCCTATCTATTAAATAACTCAACAACAAAGCGTCAACACTACAACATTAGAGCATGATAAGCAAATAGTACTACGTCTACACAGGAATCAAGAAAGTATAAATGTCAGATGAACACCAAGAATCAAAATATTAGAAGAGATCTTAAAGTTTACCATTGCTCACTGGAAGTTCATTAATATGTTCAAGCGTCAATGAAGAATAAGTGCAAAGTCACAGAGATTCACAGTGTTTAGTAACAAAGGATTCCAGTGTGGTTACATTAACTATTTATAGTTAATGTTTGTGATATTTATAGATTGAGTAAGGTCAAAAGGAGAAGAGACAAGGAACACATCTTAAAGTCAGAATATGAAGAACAATCAGTGTAGTTAGTCACACATGAACCAAATCAGTGTACTGTGTGTCAACAATATCAGTGAAGGTTCGTCATCAAGTCCAAGTGGTTATTCTACAGTCATTGTTGAGAAGAAAAGAAGAATTATATTTATATCAACAATGATTGTGCAGTCAATATTAAAGGCATATAAGTATAACTCTATATGAATTTTCACTTAGCAGTATAATTTGCATCTCTCTCATAATTCGCTATCTATCTACTATATTTATGTTAGTCTAATCCCTCCACCTTGCTTCTTGAATCAATAATTGTCCGTTATACATTACCTGCATGAATGAAGAAGAAGTTGTTTAACTTTCTTTGGCTTTGTTTAGGATTTTTTTTCCCACTTTTGTCTGGCTACTATATTGAAAACTACTAGGAAAACATTTTTCTATGTTTGGTACACATTATTAGTAAACAGTTTCTCTTTATAAAACTAGGTTATTTAAATATATATTTAAAACACATTCTCTGATACATCACCAAAACCAAAAAATAATATGAACTTGTATGCTATTGTGTTTGTCATACGTATGCTGCATTTGCTTCTGTGCCATGTGCTTCATGTCATAGGTATGCTGCATTCTCTGATGCATCACCAAAACAGTTTCCCTTTATAAAACTAGGTTATTTAAATATATATTCAAAACACATTCTCTGATACATCACCGAAACCAAAAAATAATATGAACTCGTATGCTATTGTGTTTGTCATAGGGATGCTGCATTTAATGTGCTTCGTGTCATAGGTATGCTGTATTTGTCTTTGTGCCTATGAAAATGGAAATGTGCTTCGTCGATTCCCATGCCGTCCAGGGGAGGAAGAGAGGGGGGACTGAGCCCCGGTCCCTGCTAACTGTCCTAAAACATAGAAATTTTAGTGTAAAATTTTGATAATTTTAAAAAATAATTTGGATCGGTCCCCTTAATATTATTATGTTCCCCTATACTAAAATCCTGGTTCCGGGCCCTGATGTCCTCATCATTTTCATTCTGCTTGCATAAGCCGATGGTTGTATCTCAATGCCATATGTCCACTTTGCAAAAACAATAAATTCAAGTATAGTAGTTACAGTGGTAGGGACGAAGTGTAAGATTGTATTCCATCTTCCATCTGGATATCAAGCTGTGATCTGTTTGTCATTTAAGTTGCCAAAAACTTCTCCTCACAACAGAGATCCGTTGATGGTAGAATAGGAATTTTGTTTAATAAATTAAGACAATTTAATTTTATAACATTCATCTAACAAATGATTCTTATATTGTTCGGATTTCACAAATAACTTCACAATAATTTAAAGTGTCTACATCCCATTTTTCTAATTTTGAGCCAAATGCAATGACAAGAACAATTTAAATGCACAAATTCTGATCAAAATAGATCTTACATTCTGATTACATAGCTATTATGAGTGATTAAATTTGTATGGATGATGGAAATAGGGAAGGTAATGCACTGAAAGGCCAATTCGAATAGGGAAAGAAAAGAAAATGAATATCGGTGTATCTAACAAGTAACCAGGTATCCTGATACAGGGCTTTCCTCATGGTGGATGTTATGATGAGCGAGCGTAAATCAGGGAATGTTGTCAGAATTGATAGGCCATTATTATCCTTCATTCTTATGCAAGCATTGGTTTTCCAAAACAGGACTTTCCAAAGACGATAGAGAGATTTCCTTCAGGTAACAACATAAGCTTTAGATAATCCCAGAGACCTAGATGCATGTTCAAGAGAGGTAATACTCTGGACTTTGGAAGCCCTCGGCTAGGCTTCCAGCTTGATAAACTCTCTATCCTGAGTTGTTTCACAGATTGAGGAAACTCATGATCTTTAGTCTAATATTGAAATCAACTTCATAAATCCACCAGAGATTGAGAGTGTTTTGAGAGAGGTGAGACTGTTGAAGCCTCATACTGAAAGTGGATCTCCAATAGGTAGTAATTGTATGCAATATTATTTATACAATCAATATTATATGGTACTAATATTATTTTACCTGTAGTAATATTTATTTCCAATGTTGTTTTGAGTTACATTCAGACAATTGAATCCAAATCGATGGTACAATCTGCTGTGTATTTTTTCCCCAATTTTTAATACTATTAGCTCGAAAATTCAACAAAGCAAACAAATAAAAAACTCAGTTACAGTGCATCACCTGCCAGAATATGAAACATTCGAAAACCATAAACATGTTCCAAACTCTATAAAAAAACAACCCTAATTTTTGAGCATTTAGTGTTCATCTTTCCTCTTCCATACACCATTGAAACCACAGAAACAACAACAAGCACAGAAGGAAATTTCCTACATCATTGATAAAAATGCACAGCCTCATATAATCATATATGATAGTACAATGTAAAAATCAGTGAATTTGCATCATTTGTGTCACTAAATATTATATTCATATAGCGGAAGAGAATACCTTTTGCGTGGAAGGTGTAGCCAAGCCAAGTTCTTTGCGCGGTTCTTCATCTGGCTGTGAACTTAAGATTCCAGTTCCCATGTAGTGCATCAATGCAGATGCATCCTCAAGATTCCTCATAACGAAACAAGATTTAAAGATAAAAAACTTTGAAGTCTCCGGCAATTTGTTTGCAAGTGCAGTGTCCAGCTCTGCAGCTCTTAAAAATCGCTTTGTCGCAGCCTCCCATGACACTTCGTGCCTCTCTGCATCGCTTAGCGGGGTAGGCTCCACAGTCAGTGACTTGCATGTAGCTTGTACAAATCCAATCCCGTCCTCGTACATTTGGCAATTTGGGAATTGCTTGAAAAATTCATTTGAGGGATGGTTGGCGCATACAACTAATTTGCCCATAGCCAGTGTTTCTGCTGTTGTTGTGCAAACCACATCCGTTGTGCTTGGATTAAGAAAAACTTTATAGCTGTAATCGGAAAAGGAGAGCAGAATCTAATAAATAGCAATCGTAAGCATGCTGACCCAAGAAAAATACGGCAAATATGAATGTGTTCAGAAGTGAGATAACAACATTTAGTTCACAAATTTGGCAAGAATTGAAGATCTTTTCATGAAACTCTTAGTGTCAATTCCGCACCACCATCTTAGTGTCAGTACTAGGTGGTAGGCAAACTCAGAAGTATGTACGTTGACGTTCCGAAAATTTGATCTCAGTTACCTTACTACAACGCTAAGCTCAGAATCCGGTTTTTATTTATCATTTCACACCCCACCCCATAATGGGATGTCACAAGGCTGACAATGTCATAAGATGATTGTTATAAAAAAATAAAAACTTTAAATAGTAAAAATCTAAGATGGGTGAAAATCTTACTCATGAAATACAGGATCAGCATGATCTTTCCCGGGATGAACTTGAACCTTTATATCCAGCTTTTGGAAAGCTTCTTGTACCTGGTCAGAATCCTCACCACTACCATATAAATTATTTTCAAGTTCTTTGAGCTCCTGATGTGAACGAAGAAGTTTAACTCTTTGTAACCCTTGTTCCATACTATTTTCCCAATGTAGTAAGCACCTTTCGTGAAAGCCTTATTTCCAAGTTCTTGTTGCTCTTTCTTTCTCCTGCCAATCTCAAGGAACTTTGGATTTACTCCATGAACATTGCAGATAACAGATCTTGGAAATTTTTGGGTGGCTGCAGATAACTTTATGACCTGCCATTTTCACGAGCTATAACTAATGAATAACAAAACTAAGCCCCAATTTATTAATGAACCAATATTAACTTCATATTAAGCTAAAAGATGCTTCGTGTAAAGACATTTATTTTTGACATACAAAAAAGACTGTTTGGGATGACAACTTCAACCACATTAAGAATACTCCAACCCACAAAACACACATATATTAAATTAAATAAACACAGGAGATTGAGAATGATGAACAATATTCCTCCCGAATTCTGAATAATCCGATTCCAAATATTTCACATGCTTTTTGGACCATTCTTTACTCTGAAACTCAGTTAACTATAAGTTGTATGGCTCAAAATGACCATATCTCTCAACAGTTTGGTTTGATCTATCCCTTCTTATTTGGAAGAAATTGTGTGTGGCCGAACATAGAAAGTAGCCTGTGGCCGAACACAGGAAGTAGCCCAATTCTAGAAATTGTGTATCATGCTTTTATTACTTACTCTCACATAAACATTTGTCCATCTAATGAAGCACACCTAAAAAAATGTTCCAGCTTGGCTGTAGTGACCAAGACATAATTCCATATATATTATTCCATAAACTTATAATATTTTGGATCAGTAAACAAATCTACTGGTTTTGGAATTAATTAGACCTGCTAAAAGCTGAAAAGATGACTTGATAAAATGGCCCTTTTGCACATCAGATAGACTTTCTGCTTGTCTAAATACAACCAGCTATTGCAAACAGATTCAATCTGTGTTGGCTACCATGAAATTTTCACTGTCAAATTTTCAAGCCATCGCAAGAAGGCTCTTCATGAAAGTGAGATGTTAAGTTACCGGTTCTCCTAAAACCTCAAGATGTTAGGAGGGGGGCTTAGCAGGATCATATAGAATATTTTAACATGAGAAGACTTGAATCATAGACCATGTGCAAGTAATTAGTACGCTCTTGATACCTTTGAGCTATAAAATATTGGTCCAGCATGCATATTCTTTATTTCAAAGACTACATTAAGATGTATATTTGTCAACAGTCCATAAGGCCTGAAGATATCGTGTAGCGGCGAAAAACAAAATACCATCAATTATTAAGTTGGCAATGACAAATATGAAACTCGATCAAGTAGTAGTCATGACAAACTTACCTTGTGGCAGTATATATTAACAACCCAGCGATTTATGTATTTAAGTAGTGCTTGTATTCGTCCGTTCTTTTCTCTTCTGACATATTCCAAATAGTTTGTGTGAACAATTCCTACAAGGCAGAATTTCACTTTCCATCTCTGTCCATGATGATACCATGTTAAATGCTCTGGTTCTTCAAGGATAGCGATCTCAGCCTCTTCGTCAGGGATGATTTCTGTAACATCTCCAACAGCAAAAATGCTCCCCATCTTTTCGGAAAACTGATTAAAAAAAAGGTTTGCCTTAATTAAAATTAGTTAAATCAAAATTCAGTTAGTACTTGATACTTTAGTACCATGCCATTCAAACACAGCAATCTTCATACAATTTAAGAACCTATTGAAAGTTTGAACCTTGTGTGTGTGTGTGTGAGAGAGAGAGAGAGAGCCTGTGGCCTTCGAGTGTCTTATGACTGAAGCATGTGTTTACGATAGGTTTAAATAAAGGATTTGGGCATATGATTTGTGTATTCAGGATCCAAAAGATAACATAGATGCTTGTTCATTCAAATTTCAAGAAACAGTTGCTAGTATTGTGAAATACCTTTCCAGGATAAAACAATATTCGGAAAGTAGATTTAAACTCAATTCTTTCATCAAGCCACTGACGTACGTAATTCCCCTGCTCTGAGGGCAAGTCGAATGTGATCTTATTGAGATATACATACTCCTGATCTCTCTTAGACAGCCAAGGAATCACCAAAGTAATATTCCATCTCTCGTCTTTTGAAAGGTATGCTGCACGAAAGAGAGGGTTAACGGCAGTTTCAGTCATCCACGGAAGGCTTGCAGTAGTAAATATTGCCATATGTTGTTTCTTATCCATTCAATCATGAAATCATCATGTATATTGCTTTCAGATCCACCACCTATGCATGATGATAACACGAAAAATTTAAATAAACAAATCAAATTTTATTATTCGAGTCTCCTTTCAATTAATTTTCTTTAAATTCCTCTTCAATTCTTTGATAATAGGAAAATGATGAATGAAAATCACTAAAATTGGCCAAGAGACAATAATGACTCTATTATCATCCCCTAACCTCTCATATATTCTGTTCCATCTTTCTTCCCATTTCCCTTCAAATAATTTATCTCCCTACATTTCCAAGTTCCAACTGATGTAATATTTGCAATCCCAACATTAGTTTGAGCTTCATGAAACTCCTAGAGGACCCCGAACATAATTTCTTGCAACATGTGTTTTAAAAAAAAGACTGCTCTGAGTTTTGATACAAATCTTTCAGATGATATATATTTATTATCCATACAAGCTACCTACAAAACAGATTAAGATACTTTACTTGTAGACATTTTATTCTTCTTTCTTTGTCTTTATTCCTTGCGCTGTACACTTAACCAACAACAGTGGAAAACAAATCTAACCAATCAAATGATTGTGCTTTCAAGGCAAATGCAAACTAACCCTATTACACTAATACTAACACATGGGCTTTTTAAAGAAAAAGAGTACTTGTGCTTCAATTATATATGAGCCCATACAATCGGGTATCCACATTCATAAACTCAATTGTATCATCACCAACAATTCTCAGATTCTTGATTTTATAAACCCTGAAAGGTCAAATCCCTAATTAAAGGTGGTGGTTAATGCTGTTCAAACACCTAATTTCTTCACGGAAACATGGGAATTGGTTGAAGAATTAGAATAACTTAATCGAATAAAAACCTTATATTTGTAATCAAAGTACTAAAAGTCGTGTGTCTTTACTGTTTGAAGGCCTTGGAAAAAAAATTTAGCAAAAAAAGTCCAAAATATAGAGACAAATCATAAACAAGATATAAGAGCTCAGATGTAAATAGTTGAAAAACACTTGCTTTATTAATGAAAGATTAGGCTATAGCCTTCCAAACATGAACCATAACTAGAGAATAAAAACCTGATTCTATGTTTATAGCAAAACATTGAGCAATAACCAGAAAGAGTCAACAATACTACTAAAGTACCCACTCCCTTAACTTAGAGGAAGTAGGAACGATGAATAAGCAAACAATTTATTAAAAACCTGACACAAGAGACGTGAGAAATCAAGTACAAATTGAACAGTCGAAAGACCATTAGACTTGACATCCAGCATTTCTCAGAAATGGTGGAGTCAAGAGAAAAACAAGCGGACTTTCTGTTCTAATTGGACAGTTAAAACCCATTCAAAGATCCCGTCGACCATTGCCTTGATTGGATTTACCACATGAACTGAGTGTGGGGAAAGATCGCGGAAAGGGTAATTATCGGTCTCTTTACAATACATCAAATAATTTATGATTTTCCATGTCAGATTCTTTGATAAGAACATCCTCGTCTCCCTGTAATTGTTACTGTCTGTTATGGTGATATCATAGTACCCTTCAGCAACCATTTTAGTCTGCACAATGAAAGTATTCAGATTCATTTTGATTTCTTGATGTTGAGGCAAATCACCGTCTTCGTCACGTGGCAGAGGAGCAGTTGTAGCTTCCAAAGGAATCTCACAACCCCTAACAACCATAAATTTGTCTACTGTTTTGTAGTATGATTTTTTCACGGAATCGTCACAGAACATGAATGAATCGCTGCCAGTGCTGAGAAGCTCATGCATGAACACTCTATATTTGACTTTGAACATTGCCAAGAAAAGCTTTCCGTATTGGAATGCAACAATCTTAGCACCTTGCCAAACGAAATTGAAATAAAATGAGAAAATGTCTATCACCACAAATAATGCACTTACTAATGTGGAGAACTGATCAAACCCTTTAGCCTGCAATATCAAGGGAAAGATCGACAGAATTCTCATAAAGTTATCATTCAGGAGCTCAGAGCTGGTGTTGTCGACAATACAATATTCCTCAACGGTCTTAATGCTTCCTCCCATCAAAATATACTTCAACATGGCTTCTGGCTTGACGGCTTTAACGAGATGGTATTTTCCCATCAGAACAATGTCCTCAGTCGCGAGATGATAATTCTTCGCAAAATGAAGGAACTTGAGAGGTTTTCCTGTTTCGAAAGAGGCACAAAATCTGTACTTCTTGTTGTTGAGTTGAAACCTCATGTCGTAACTATTTTCAGTGGAGAAAGAGTGGGATTCTTTCTCTTGTTGATTGTCGTAATCCTGCCAATCACCACCTCCCTCTCTGCTCTTACCGTCCAACAGTAGATACTTTCTTTGCTTAAACCAAGTACGATCATAGCCATGCCACAGCATGCTCATGCTGATGAATGGTATGCGAAAGAACTTGGCATTCCTCAGGAAAGTCCAGAGACTGTAGGCAGCTTGCAGCCAAAGAACCCAAGTTGGAACCACAAACGACATTTTTCTGCAACACCTAACACCCCTTGGATACCTATCCCAATTGATAGAGTTGCTACATATAGAGGGTTCAGACTTCAGACACTTGAATATTAAAAGCAAAATAAAACATTATAATGTTGTGGTCCCCTTCAATACCCTTTTTACTCTCCTCTGTCGAGCAAATAGAACAGTACCTTCGCTTTAGTTTACGAGTAATGTCAAATAACCAACTCATCTGAAACCTTAAGATACACCAACTATCACACTTTAACACCCCTAGGATACCTTCCCAATTGCTAGAGAGTTGCTACATATAGAGGGTTCAGACTTCAGACACTTGAATTAAAAGCAAAATAAAACATGATAATGTTGTGGTCCCCTTCGATACCCTTTTTACTCTCCTCTGTGGAGCAAGTAGAAAAGCGATGAAACCATGTTAAGTAAGCAACTCATCCCAAACCTGGTCTCCAGGATCATATAATATTCAAGTTACGTCGTCAGAAATTCATATACGAATAATGTCGTGGTCCCTTTACTTCTGGGGTGCAAATATTATGGTTCCTTCGCTTTACTTGCATATAGAACGTGTGCCTTTATTTTATAGTTTACTTTAGTCGTGGAAATATCATCGTACTGTACCTTTGCTTTAGTTTAGGAAAAAGAATATAATAGAGTAGGACTAGTCTAGTAGTAGTTACAAGTGCACTCTCTCGTGATAAACGCGTTAATATAATAAATTTTTATTATAATGTGTTCGTTTTAATTTCAGCTTTTTACACATATTTTTATTCTTGCATATAATTTTTTAATTTTTTAATTTTGTACAAAAATATAAATTGAAAAATTAAAAATACTATTTATAAGTATCTCTTTTGAACACATTAAAATTCGTGCAAAAAACAACTAGATATTTTGAGCACATTAAAATACTATTTTTTATGACGTATCAATATTATTTTGTCATCATTATTTTGAAATTTATATTTAAATGTTTAGTACATATAATTCGTAATAATATTATTTAATGTCAAATTATTAATAATTATTTTTATTTAATATTAATCAATTATATTTTATTATTTTGAATAAAAATATTAAATTAGTACTTAACTACTTAAATAAATTTTCAGCATCATATGTTTTTAATATTAAATTTGTGTTTAGAAATTATTTTAAAAATAATTTAATATTATATAATGTATATGTAAAAATACAAAATGAGTTGTATTTTTTATTATGTTTAAATTATAATAAGAGAGTGATATTTATATTTGAATAAATACAAATATTACTAATAATATTTAAAATATATACAAAAAAACACTATAAATAAAAAATACATATAATTTTTTTATATAGAATAATATATTGATTTAACTAATAACTCAATTAAATATCATTCCAACAATGAATCAAATAGGGTATTTGGAAATTTGAGTTCAATTCCTCCTCCTTAACCCGTACCTTTGTGTCAACCAAAGAACCCCTTCTAAATATATTGGGTCCCCAATTTGGTCAATATAAAAGCAATATTTTGGCTAAATGCATAAGATAATAAAAAATAAAAAAATCATTAAGGGTTCAATAAAAATGTAAAGTAATAATTCCATAAATACAATTTCATTTCCTTTTAAAATATGAATCTACAGTGATTTGTTTTTTTTTTGTTTCTATAAAAAACAAAACCTCGTACTTGACTCTTGTAAAACATAAACTTCTGTTTTATTTTTGCTTGTGTTTTAACAAGTTATTCAAGTTGTTTTTTAATTTCTATCAAAAGAAAAATCTCGTACTTGACGCTTGTAAAACATAAACTTCTGTTTTATTTTTGCTCGAGTTTTAACAAGTTATAAGTTATTCAAGGTGATGATCTCTTGAAACTAGTATTAGAACCTCTGCACGGGACTCGTTTGAGTTCTAGTATTTTAATTTTTTAGATGATTGCCAATTTGTTAGGTGTCGAAAGTATCGTAGAAGGGGGGTTGAATACGATATTTACTAAATTAAAAAATTCTTTCAAATCTTTTGCCGATAAATAATTTAGAGTTCATTCAGTGGGTTCGAGTTCATGAGGTGAATAGTGTTTAGGAGGCTGGCTTACTAATTTTCTGTGTTTATGAATAAATAATAATGTTCTAGAAAATTAGGAAGTAATTTAAACGAGACAGGTTTCGGGGAATATTACTTTCGTATATAATCCCTGAGGTTGCTACACCCAGTTAAAAATATAACTGATTTTCAAAGAACTGATTTGTTCTTTGCTTCTACAGAGAGATAAAGCTTAATCCCTATACAAGATTTGAATGCGTTTTGTACTTAATGGAATCAAGCTAACAGAATGTATTTTACAATAGCCCTATGTATTTGCAACATAATTAATCGGCTAGTTTGTAAAACTCCAGTGAAGAAGGTATAAATATGGCATGGTGACTTCTTCTTCTCCGGCTTCTAAAATATCTCTGTATCTCTTTGGTTGGCTGTGTGTCTCCACAAATCCACGAATCAAAATGAACCAGTCATTTTGTTTATTATAGTGTAGACTTTCAAATCAATTAAATTGATTTGCTTCTTCAATGCTAAGTCCTTTGTTGCGCCTGTAGAGTGCTTATGGTGTATAGGCGCCACTAACTGCCATGTTTCGCCTTTGAATCTTTGTTTCGCCTCTACACCCATTTCCTTGTAGAGGCGCCACAAACTTTCCTTAGAATAATTTCCTTGCGCCCATGATTGTTTGTTGCGCCTATACACTGATTACCCTGTAGAGGCGCCACCAAGTGCCTTGAAAGTTTTGTGCGCCTTAGATTTGGTTTGTTGCGCCTACACTCTAGTTACAGTGTGTAGGCGCCACAAATGCCTTAGAATCTTTACTTGGAGTTATCTTGCACCTATGCTTGAGTTTAGTTGCGCCTGCACTCCTGTGGCCTTGTGGAGGCGCCACAAAATCCTTCCCTTAGATTTTCCTTGCACCTATAAAGTTTTGTTGCGCCTGCACACTGAGTTCCTAGTGTAGGCGCCACGAACTTCTCCCCTTAGAGATTTGAAGAGCCTTGATATGCTTTGTTGCGCCTACACTCTACAACCCTTGTGTAGACGCCATAAAACCCTTTGAATTGTTTCCTTGCTCTTTTGTTGCGCCCCTTGTGTTGCCTTAACATATTTCTTGAATTCTTGAAGTATTTACCACTTGGTTTTCACTCTTCTGGCTTGGCTTGATCAACTGATTTTCTTCTGATTAATCAATGTAATTCTCTCCTTATTGTGCTGACGCTTAGTGCACTGGTCTGGTTCACAAACGACTAACACTGAATTAAATTCCCTTGATTTCTTTTCTGTTTCAGCTGAATAACCTTGGACTGTTGCATTGCTTCAAACACTGACTGTTGATAAACACTGTAACTTCACTAGAATCTTTTCTGGTACTTCGACAACGTCTTCACTATTACCACAATCTTGAATACTTCATTATCTGTTTTTCACTGATGTTTGAACATATGAATGAACTTCTTTCAGTGAGTACAACTCCAAGACTGCAGCTGTCTTCTTTAACCTTTGTCTTTACCCTTCTAGATTTCTATACTTCGAACACTATCTATCTTCAATCAATGCTAATACACTGAAATCTTCTCGTGACACTTCTATACTGAATTTTTAACACTTCTAAAACCCTGAAAGTCTTCAACCATTATTCTTCACTGAGGCATGAACATATTAATGAACTTCTCTCAATGACCTGTAGTAGACTTCAAAACTTCTTCTAATGTCTTGATTCACTATATTTGCCTTGTCTTCATTTCTTCCTGATTTCTGTGTAGACGTAGTATTATTTACTTGTCATGTTCTAGTGTTGAGTTATCACGATTACTATTCATACAGCTTCGTAATCTCACCAACAATCTCCCCTTATTTGATTGTTAAACTTAGCAAACAAATCTCATAGAGAGGATAACTCAACTAACACCTAGAAAAAGTAATCGTCTGGGACTTGTAAATATTGCTATTGGTTTTTCTGGATCAGATACTGCATTTCCAGAATTCTTGAGTAACTGAAATGAATGATGTTTGTTCCTCTAGCACTGAACTGATATTCATGTAGTATCATCTTCATTTCTGTCTGTTTGAGCTTTCTCTCCTTCAAAATCATTCATAGTTTGAACTTAAAGAACTTATCATGAACATAGCTTCCTAAGAATTCAAATTCCTGGGAACGTCTTTTGTTGAAAATATAACACAACTCAAATAATGTTCTCCCCCTAAGAATGTGATTCTTCTTCTTTTTCTTCTTCTCCCTTTAGATAATCAACGGAAATGTCAATTCTTTTCTGTACTTCCCACTTGGATGAAGAATCCTCTACTGACAACTCCTTTCAAGTATAGGATACAGTTTCTTGATTCTCCCATATTCTGCTGTTTCCCATTAGGATTAGAAGATAAGATTTTCTTCTTTTTCTTGTCTAAAATCTCCCCCCTAAGGATATTAACTTCTTCCAAAGATACGAACCCCTTTTTCTAAGGATCTTCCCCTAAGGATCCAGGATACGAACCCCTTTAGGATATTAACTTTTCCAAAGGATACGAAGATAAGATTTTATTAACTTCTCATTTTTCTCTTTTTCTTACTAAATTCTCCCCCTTAGTTGAGGAATCCTCCAATGGCCCATCTTTTGAATGGTTTGTCTTCCAAAGAAGTTTCTCGTCTGTCATTGATTAGGAAAACATTGTAGATTTTTCTTTCAGAAGTAGCAAGTAGCAAGGGTAAGTGTTTGGTCTATGGTTTCCTCACTTCTACTACGTTCTGTTGGTGTTTACACTAAAGTGTCGAGCACTTTGAAGTGTTTCACTCTTTCTCTCCCTATCTCTCACTCAAGTGTATCTCTCCCTCAGTTTCACTCAAGTGTTTCTCTCTTTCACTTTCACTCTGCGTTTCAAATATAGCCTTCTGTACCTGCAAGTGAAATCCGTCAATTCATATATTCCCAACACCTGATTCATCAGAATGAACTGAATCACTATCAAGTGGAGAATTGCCTCGTTGAGGTGTTCTTGATCTATCATGCATAAGCACTATCTCAGCACCAGACTCAATAGCTTTTGCTAAATCACTGTCTAGTGGAGCCTCACCTTTTTGAGATGGGTTATCCCAAGATTTAAATCTTTTAGGGAATCATGCTTTGTTCTATCAAGGAGTTGCCTCACACTTTCTCCGTAAACGGGAGGTGGACATTCATTTTCAGGATCCGGAAATGTTCCTTCTAGGAAGGGGCGACGTAGTAAGCAATGCAATGAATGACAATTTAGAGCCTACGTTTCCCTCATACCCCTGTGACGGGAATTTTGAATAAATACCCTACTTGACTCATTCAAAGAATTCTTTTCAAGTAGTTGCCTCTCAAGCCCAGATAAATCTGAACAAGAGATCTCCCTTTCGGGATTCAGAAGTTTTACTTCTATTTGAGATAGATACTTGGACAATGTAATGTATGGCTAGAGTCCGTATCTCCTCTGACTGCCTATACCTCTCACTGTGTACGCCTTGCAATGTGTTCCTAGAATTTATCTCTTTAGGCTTACCATCAGCTTGATTGCTAGTGGTGTGCTTGACTCATTACAAGATGCTCTGGCTGACGAGCGAATTTCAATGGACTCACCCTGATGAGAGAATGATTCCAGAGACAGTTTTAGTGCCTTTACAGCTCTGCATCCTTTTGAGAAGATGCAGATGAGCTTACAGTTACCTCAGTTTATATACCACTTTTCTTCTCTGGAGGTAGAGCTGTGGGTGCACTTCCAACTTCATCCTTATTTGCTGCATCAAGTGCAGTTTCTCCCTTATCAACCTCTAACTTACATAAGTTCCTTATATCTCCAAGGGTTAATATATGGAAGTGGATGAATGAGTGTTTGGTATTATGGCCTGGGTAAGAGATTAATGGGTTTTCAACCTCTTGGCCAGCTTCTGTAGCCTTTGGGGGCTAAGCGGAAAGAATCAATCAAGATTAAAAGATAATCACCTTAACATTCCAAAATATATTTTTCATCCAATGAGAAAGAAAAATATAATAAGGAATAGTAATTGATTGCATTAAAGCACTTTTAGTAAAAGAGTTTTGTCGGGTCTAAAGATTTATCATTTAAGAACATGATACCAATAGAAATTTTCTTTAAGATACTTATCCCATAATAAAACGCGGGAAAGTGTATCAGAAAAAAATTCTATCCTTATGAATTTCTTTTAAGGCAAACTTCCCATAATAAAACGCGTGAATTTATACCAAAGAAGAAATTCAACTCTTCTACCAAATTATATCTTATTAAAATGACTCTTTTCCTTTATAACCTAAGTACTGTAAGTTTTGAAAATAGTTTTTCCAAACATCCTAATCAGATAGAGGACTATGATTTCCGACTCATAATGCAATTATGATGTACATCATTTTCGTCCACCTGATAGTATCCCCGAATTAAAATAAAAACATGACAATTGGGGTGAATGAATGCTTAACAATACAGCACTAGGCCTTCAAAGCAACAACCACTGTTTAGGTATTATGAATCAATGTGAAACATACATTGAAACAAGTATTTAAAAATAAATAAATTTACAAGTGATTGGTACCTCGAAGTAAAAATAATTTTTCCTAACAAAATAGCAGTCACAATGTCTCTGCCACTTTAAAAAGAAAAATTAAGAGAGAAATTTTTTTGAAAACTTTTAAAACTAGCTTTTGAGAGAGGATAATAGATATTGAGATTAGATAAAAAATATCCGAAAGAAAATTTTAATTCACATCCTAGGATTGAGAAAATAAGGTAGGACTGTAAATCAAAAGTTTTTCAAAAGAGAAGTTTTGAAAAAGAATTTTGATGTTTTCTTCTCTAAGACTGATAAAAAAGATGAATGTATCTTCGAGTAAAACATTTTGAAAAAGAAATAGACAAGAGTTTCTTTTTAATACATTCAAGTTTAAAATTCAGTCAAAGAAAGAAAACTAAAGAAAACTAAATATACTAATACTAACGGTTTTTTCAAAAATCAATTTTTACTTAGAATACTAAGCAAATCCATTAGTATCAATATATCACAATTATTTTGTAATAAAATATTATCCAATTATCACAAAGTAATAAAAGAGAATATTTATACTACGAATAATTATGCTGCTAATTTATTTTAATTTACTTAAATCATGGAACCAATATATCACTGAATTGTTTTATATTATCATAATTTAAATAAATCAAAATAAATTAAATACTTATATTGTACTAAACAATTACCAATAACATGCATATATACAAATCAAATAGACATGGCAATCATTCAGTAGAACAATAAGCATTTAGACATATTTTTATTATTAGTGATTTTAGATAAACAACTTGTATTATCACTAATATTAAAAATATCACAATTAATTGCACGCTGATACCAATTATTAGATATTTATCAATAATTTCAAAATGCAAGAAATTGTGCTTCTTATATTTTATCAAATCAAAATTATGAAACTGATAACCATTGGATTGCTTCAATCCATAATTTTAATAAGATAAAATAATTTCACTAAATACTAAAATATTCATAAGATTGAATATTAGCATTTAACTTCCTATAATATATCTAATAATTTTCACTCTAGCATATTACAATTATACTCATAACAATTATTATTGATATATGTAAGCTCGAGAAAATAGTTGAATAGAAATTCACAAGTCCTTTAAATATTGACATTTAATACTTGTGATACTAATTCCAACTTCTCACAAATACAATCAAATTTAGAAATATTTCCAAGTATATAAAATATTGAGAATTTTATACACATAACTTAGAAAATATTTCATCTTCCAATATTAGTGAGTTTTGAAATATCCATTAATTACTTAGAACAAAAATTCTAAATATTGTCACTAATATCAAAAGTATCACAATTATTTGTATCAAAATATTTAAAAATATCAGAGCAAAACATCATAACAATTAAGCAAGACATCTTGACTAATACTCATTAAATATTTAACAAACAAATAATTATGCTTCTAACTTTATGCTAAATCATTTAACTACCATATATGTATATTACATTGTAAGCATAATAATTAAACTAGTAGCAATAAGCATGAGGTACTGGATTTAAAATAAATTCACAAGTCCTTTAAATATGGGAATTTAATACTTGTGAACTCATTCGAGAATTCCTTGTAGATGGGATTTCCAATAAATATGCATATAAATAATATCCCAAATTCACTAACCAACTTAGACAAAATAAATTTATCAAGTTATTCAGCAAATATCTGCAAGTTATTCTACTTAGGACAATCTCGAAAGAAATGATACCTGGTGTCCATGCGCTTGTTCCATACGTGGTGTGAAGAGATCAACAGAGTTGCTGGAAATTATGACAGCTTCTTGGAATGACTTCCCTGTCTTTCTTACAACCTGCATTATCTATATCTATATAGCCAATTAGGTTAAATCTAGTATCTTTAGGGTCCTAGATTTCAAGAATTGGTGATCCCCTAAGATATCTAATCATAACTTAGCTATAAGATAATATTCTCTAGTATCCACTTAGAAACTTGCACATAGGCATATCGAGAATAAAATATATGGTCTTTATGCACTTGAATAAGTAATGAGCTGATTACCTCTATAGCTTGTCACTACAGTTCATATACCTGATTTTCCCTGATCAAGCTTAGTGAATTGTTGGAAAGTAGTCTTGGCAGGTCTAGAATCTTCCAAATTGCGCATCTTCAAAAGATCCTTGACTTACTTTAATTGTCATCATTCTTTCGAATTACTTATAATCCAAAAAGAATTGTAACTCTTCCAACATGCTCATGTTGTACATACTCTGCATTTACTTAGCAAATATCTCTTGCCAAGTTTTCATTAGTAGACCCACATATAATATAATCATGGTGTACTAGCACATATATGACATTGTGTGTGCCTTGCATTCCAGAGAGATATGTGTATAACGACTAATATAAAATCATTTTTAAGTATTAAACTAGTTAGAGTGTCATACCACATCCTTGATGATTTGGTTCAATCCCTAACTCCATTGATAGAGAGCTTGTGAAGAGAATGATATATAAATTCCAATGATCTGCAACTTCAAAGTCCAAGAAATGTTGTACATCAGATTCAACTTCTAACTCACCATTCATGAGTGCCATTGTTCACATTCATCTGATAGATCTTAATTCTTGAATGCTCAACATGTGCTAGGAATGTCCTATTGTTAGGTCATCAACTTGTTCAGCCCTAATAGGATCAAGTCTCGTCACTGGTGCTTACTGTTTGATCTTGAAAGTCCCGAAGATTCTGTTTCCATCATCGTCGATACCTTCTACTTGATAGTAATCTATAGCAACCAGTTTGGCTTGGTCCCTCATAACAATGCCAATAATTATCCAGTTTTTGTGAACCCTTACTATACCAATTTCAGCTTCGACTTTAGTGGTCTGGGTTCCAGCTTCAGTAGTTTCTGCCTTCGAACTGATTGAGATCATCTTGTATTGCATTCACCCAATCTGGATCAATCAGTGCATCTTCACTATTCTTTGGGATACTAAATGTTGATTGTTAGGTCCTGAAAAATATGTTCATTTTGATTAGCACTTCTAGCTTTTACTCAAAATCCGGTTTACAAAGAACTAGACTTCAGGAATGACTTTGACTTCAAACCTTTTGTCTTGGCAGATATGTTCTTAATGTATTCTTCGATCTTTATTGTGTTGAGTACGACTAGTAGATCCTTCTTTTATTTGCTCCCCCTGAGTTGCTGTTAGGATGTGTTGAAGATCCTTCACCTTTTTTCAGTGGATTCTGTTAAAGTTCACGAGTTGTGTATTTCACTACCATTTCCACTAATAGGATCTGAATCATCATTATTATCATTATTTCCTTCTGAAACCTCAGTTTCATCATCAGTATCTGAATTTGACTCTGACGGGATGTCAAACTTCAAAGATTCAGAATAGTCATTCATTTGAATGCTTGGGAGCTTGGTGTAGTTGGTCGATACACTCAGACTTTTAATCACTTTCTGGTTTTACATCATATATGCCTTGAAAGCTTTCGACTTCAATGAGTAGCCGAGGAAATTGTTCCATGAGCCTTAACTTCTATCAAATAAGTCATCTAAATCTTCAGTAATTATCAATTGTTCCATGAGCTTCAGTGTTTGCGTCAGCATCAAAGTACTTTGCTTCCAAATTGATCTTCCTGATGTGATCAATCACCATCTGTGACATTTTGTCTGTGGAATACACGAACATCACCAACTTGTAACTAGGGTTGTCATCTTGACTTCCCTATGTGACATACTTCAAAATGTCCTTCTGGATAGAATTTCATATGAAGCAGTCCTCTCACCAATTTCTTCTTTATCAAAGAATCCATTGTCTTGTTCACTAAGTGTGAGAGCTTCTTTTGCCATAGCTAACTCTTTACTGATGAAGATTAACTGAAAAGTTCACTTCATCTTTGCATATCGAATCCATGTTAGCTACGAACAAATTTCCTCACTCCTTGTTGAGTGAGCTTCCAACCTTCTTGTTTGAGATCAAACACTTTTCCTTTTCAATGCTTTCTAGAAAACCCTTGATAAAGAATTCCCTAATGCCCTGTAGATAGTGCTTAAATCCGTTGACAAGAAAGATGCTTCCAGTGATGACAGTTCTTAAATTATGATCGCAAAATCCCTTGTACGTCTTTTGCTGTCATCTCCAAAGGTTACCAACAGGGAGGCCTTCTCAACAAAATATGATAGTAGAGCTTCAATCTTAATCACATGCCTCGAACAATAAATGTCTCGAAGTTACATAACTTTTGCCTTTTATTACATACTCTGCAATCACAAATGATTAAGCTTCTTGGTACTCAACTTCAATTGAGTCCAGATGGGTTAGAGATATTACTGTCTATAGTGGTGACAACAGCTTCAATAAAAGCACATGGATAGAAGAACTAACAAATTAATTACTAATTCTGTCTAATCCATTTATATTGTTGTCTAACATTTTTAACTATCTCTAATTACCTAAGTCAGTTTTAGATTAAACCTCGAATAAACAAATGTTACTGACTACTTAGATAATTCTACCATCTTTTAATATTATTTCCCTAACAAGCAATACATGATCTGATATTATATTTAAGTGCAACTATGTGAGTGCGAGAAAATCATATGAAAATAAACACATAAACAATTTTAAGAATATGCAGAATATTTGAATAAGACATTATGAGCAATATCAAATTCCACATACACTTAACAAGTCATTTATCACAATAAGAACAAATATGAAATATATGATCTATGACCTGTTTGTCTATTAGCAATTTTCACAGCATTAGCAGAGGTATTAAATCACAGAAGATTTAATCAAGTTCCAACAAATGTTCAGGAATACACTTAACCGTCTAGAACACCCTATCTAATTCTATATATTCATTTTACTGCATATAGAATCAAGTATGAAATGTACTTATTTAAACTCATGAATCCTAGCATGCAATCTTATTCTTAGCAATCAATTAAGTATTTAAGTCCTAAGATGCTAACATGCTGGCATGAATATAATACATTTAAAAACCTAATAATCATACAGTTCTGAATTAGATAAACGTATACTAGTTAGAATGTATACCTATGAAGTGCTTAGTGATTGATCTCCAGTGTTAGTCATTGATGCCAGATATCCATTTGGTTCATCACTGTCACTGATAGAATCAGCCTTGCATTTAATTTCACCATCATATGTTTTCCTTTGTTGCATCCTCACTAATGCTTGAGATTCCTGCTACAACCCAACACAGTGTCAGTCATCATTTGCTTGTACAGGCTTCTTCAAACTGTGTAGCAAACCTTGATCTTGTCTTCTATAATCAACCATCCCTGTCTTGCAACCGCCTCTTGAACTGATCTTGAAAATCTCCTTTATGGAATCTATAGGTAATGACCTTAGATTAAGAATTTGGATTCTGTCTGAATCTGATGTTACTGAACTTTCTGTTGCCCTGCAGGCTTGACTTGCAGTCTTGTTCTCAAGTTATTCCAAAGTGTCAAATTCACATACAACACCTTGACCACTACCTCGAGCTACAACATCTTCAATTCAGCTTCTTGGATCATTTCGTTTCTGTTTAGAGGTTCTCAACCTGGACTTCAATCAAATTTGGTTCATGGGTCACAAATACAGTGGATATGTTAACAACCTGCTTTACCAAATATTATCTTCTTTAGCTCTTGTTCTAGTTCATAGGCCTTCATCTCATACAGGTCTTTTATAGACAATGTGGTTGTATCCTTAAATCCCTGTTGGCTGTAATCCCTATGTTCTAGATGATCTGCAGTGTTAGCACGAACTCCCTGTAATCTCCCTGTAGAATATTCTTTAAGGCTTGTACAGAGATTCCAGGTTGTCCAGTCTGTTCTCCTTCACTACTTCAAACCCTTAAGATTTTTCATCCAAAAATTCAACTCAAATTAACCAAAAACTGTACCCAAAATTAATCTTTTCTTTTGCAGCTTCCAGAATATTAGTGGGATCCTATGGAGTAAACTTCTGAGGAAATTAATACCACTATATCTTCAGCCTGTTCCAGAATTAACTTCATCGGATAATCTTCAGTCTGAAGGGTTTCGAGGCACAAACACAACGGAATAAACGCGAAAAATAAATCAAAATAGCGAAACCCTCTGCAAGATCCATACAAAAACAAAAGATTTAATTCGGTGATAAAGAATAAATACCTTTAGAAGCTTTAACAATTCATTAATGGAAGATTAATGGAGGTCCAAAGCTTGTTTAATCACCACGTATTCCGCTCTCGCGACCTACGCTCTACGGTATCCACACGAACACTTTTCATGAAGGATTGATGTGTACTAGCACCTGAAAACTACTTCTCTCTCTATCTTCCTCTTTTCTCAAAACGGCTAGAGTTTTAGTAAAAATATGTCTCTTTTATTAAATCAGTCCATAAAGAGATTATATAGAGAGATGAATAAGTTTTCTAATTATAATCCAATTATAATTAATACTAATCCAAAATTCTAAATTATTTAATTAAGTCTCACTTAATTAATTAATTATTAATTTTGGAATTAGTTTAAATAATTCATTTATTCTATTTATATAATTAATTAAGTCATACTTAATTAATATCATAAATAAAATAAATTACTTATTTAATTTAAATTCACAATTTAAATTATTTCTCCTTCAAGCATTCTTTGTGTGTGACCCTGTAGGTTATTATTACGTTGACAACAATTTTAATATCTAATTAAAATTATAAACAATGAGCGGCATCTAGTAATACATCATTGCTACCCAAGTAATAATAATAAATCGGTGATTCGATTAAGCCTTTCGTGAATAATGTTCCATGTAATATAATCCCTTTAATCTTGATATTATAGATTATACTCAAGGCATGTCTCGTGTCATCCTCTTCATAATTTAATCTTTATTTTCTTGATCGATGAGTAGACTATTAAAATCAAATCAACATTTGAGCACGGCCGTGCATTTCATAGTCTCACTCAAACAAGAGGCCAATAATATCACTCCTAAAATTAGGAGGATTAAATCTCATCTAGATCATTCATATTTCTCATATGATTCATAATATACCCAATGTCCACTTTTATCATCACCCGGTCAAATGTAACTTTTAATGTAATCAAAGTATATTAATTCTCGTATAGAAATATAATGATTTTAGGTCTAAGGATCATTACACCATTATCACAGTGATAATTACTTATGACACTTATTTAACATATAGAATCTCACGGCGGGTCATTCCAGTGCCATGCATTGAGACATGCACTTATGTTCTTGAATTTAGTATCACCATACCTATGACCAATGAGATGTGGTCATCTGTCAAGAAACATACTAGTCTTTATGCATTATTATTGTCCTTAAATAATAATACTTGAATAGGGAATTTTAGGAATAAGATACTATTCATATAATCTCATTTTTAAGTCACATACTTAAAGATATATAATACGTATCAAAATTCCAAGGACATTTATTATGTTTTCAATTTATTACGCAGTAAATAAAACATAATAAATAAATAATAATCAATAAAACATAATCCTTAATAATAAATATTTTCCTTAAAATATAAAAAGTATTGTCTCTAGAGCACAATTACTAACACAGACAATTTTTGTTGTCTTCAAATACCCAGAAAAATCTTCATCTGTTAACTCCTTGAGCACCTTCAAATTAATAACCGCGTCTTGCTGCTTTCTTTTGAAAAATGAGCCATATAATGTTTAATAAATTTAAATGATAAATTTTAATATTTAAAATTTATAAAATAAACTAATTAAAATTTAAAACATAAACTTATTAAAAGTTTATAAAATAAATTTCATAAGAGTTTACAAAATAAATTTTATCTAAAATTTATGAAATAAACTAATTAAAATTTATAAACCAAACTGTTACGGATTAAAAACGAGGTGTATTTAATAAGCAATCAATACTAAGGTTTGAGGGAGCTTCAAGCGTTAATGGCTGCACTAACGTTTCGTGACTTCCTCAGGTCCTCGTTAGCTGCCTACGCATCTCTGTCATGTTCAGAGAATCAAGCCAAAAACGTAGTTCTAATGTTGAGGGGTTAGGCCCTTTATATAGGCGCATGGAGGCCTTGCAATCAAATTAGAAGTAGGAGACTTGGTGGCCAAGTCTCCTAGTGTCAAGGTTGTCTAAACCTCTTAGCAGTGAGAGTCCTTGTGGGACTCCACCCATATTTGGGTTTCTAGATCCTTCTAGGATTGGGGCCTTCAATAGGTTTTTTTGGGCCTTTACCAAGCCCTTATTAATTAATTACGAAATTAATTAATAATAGAGGCTTACTAGGCCTGTGGCTTCAACAGAGCTGGTGGGCTGGATTTACAAATCCAAGTGATTCTTGGATTACAAATCCAGTTGATCCTATGACTTATTTTTCTAGTTCGTTTCAAGGGCCCCAGCCTTTGGACCATGCCAGGTCTAATTAATGAAATAATAAATGTTATGTTTATTATTTCCTTAGGGCTATTTTTGTCCCACATCATTTGCCCCCCAACTTTTGGGAAAACTTCGTGAGTTTTCATAAAAGTTTCACGAAGGGTTTTAAATGCCTTACCGGGCTTTTGACTTATTTCAGTCAACCTTATTTCTTTTTTTGGGCTCAGGCCTTGTATTATTAATTCTTTTAAAGAATCAACATCATATAAACTGGTCCCCCAAGGATATCATTTTTAACAAATTCATGGAAAAATGGGAAAATTTTCGAGATTCATATTATGTCGACCTCGAATGAGGTCGATTTCGACCTCAATTCCCACTCCAAGTCGATAGGATTCGAGGTCGATTTGGGCTTCCGTCCTCCTCAGCTTTTCGACTTGGATTGAGGTCGAAATAGACCTCAAAAATGATCCCAGTCGAATCCAGGGAAAGAGGTCAAATTCGACTTGAATTGAGGTCGAACAAACTGTGGAATGCACCCCCAAGTCGATACGAGGTTTCGAAGTCGAAATCGACTTGATTTGAAGTCGACCAAACACAATATACAATCTCTGGTCGATTAGAAATTGAGGTCGAGATCGACTTCGATTGAAATTGATTATTTGGGTAAGACTACATTCAGCTCTATTTTATGAATGAGGTCGAATTCGACTTGATTGAGGTCAAATAAGGCCCTTAAATAGCCTTGAGGTCGACCACACGACTACGAGTGAATTCAACCTCGACTGAGGTCGAATTAAACCTGAAAATTCCTTTGATGTCGATTCATTGTGCAGAAATTGAATTCGACCTCGATTGAGGTCGAATTTGGCCTCAACGGCTTTTTGAGGTTGAGGTACATGACTGAAGTCATTTTCGACCTCGATTGAGGTCGAATTAGGCTTCAAAATTCCTTGAAGTCGAAATGTCTGGCTGAGATCGAGTTCGATCTCGATTGAGGCCGAATAGGCTTTCAGTGCTTTTTTTTTTGATATGGAATCAAGGTCGATTATCGACCTGAATTGAAGTTGATTGACCTTTTGGCTATAATTTTATTTCGACCTTAATTGAGGTCGAATTATACTTCAAAAATACACCCAAGTCGATTCTTTTCGCTCTTTTTATAGAAGTGGATTTT
This sequence comes from Oenanthe sinensis, assembly GCA_028671895.1. NCBI lineage: Eukaryota > Viridiplantae > Streptophyta > Magnoliopsida > Apiales > Apiaceae > Oenanthe > Oenanthe sinensis. The sequence continues at coordinate 24,485,210 of CM053799.1, read as the reverse complement.
CGAATTGGCTTGAGATCGATTAATACTTGGTTTTCCCTTTCATGTCGAAATTATCCAGGTTCTGAAACCTTTGTTGTGTTCAACCTAAATTGAGGTCGAATTGACCCGTACATTGTCTTCCAGGTCGAAATATTTGGGGGCCTCATGGCTTTATAATTGTCGACCTGGAATGAGGTCGAAATAATGCTTAATTTACCTCTCAGGTCGAAATGACTTAGGGCCTCATGGCTCTATAATTGTCGACCTGGAATGAGGTCGAATTAATGCCTAATTTACCTCTCAGGTCGAAATGACTTAGGGCCTCATGGCTCTATAATTGTCGACCAGGAATGAGGTCGAATTAATGCCTAATTTACCTCCCAGGTCGAAAATATATTGGGGCCTTATGGCCTTGTGATTTCTACTAGGATTGAAACCGAATTAACACTCAAATCCCTTCCCGGGTCGAAAATATGTTGGGGCCTCATGGCCTTGTAATTTCGACTAGGATTGAAACCGAATTAACACTCAAATCCCTTCCCGGGTCGAAAATATGTTGGGGCCTCATGGCCTTGTAATTTCGAATAGGATTGAAACCAAATTAACACTCAAATCCCTTCCCGGGTCAAAAATATGTTGGGGCCTCATGGCCTTGTAATTTCGACTAGGATTGAAACCGAATTAACACTCAAATCCCTTCCCGGGTCGAAAATATGTTGGGGCCTCATGGCCTTGTAATTTCAACTAGGATTGAAACCGAATTAACACTCAAATCCCTTCCCGGGTCGAAAATACGTTGGGGCCTCATGGCCTTTATGTTTTCAGAAGGAGATTGAGGTCAAAATGAACCTTAAATGCCTTATGGGTGAAGAATTGTTTTCTTATGGACTTGATTAAGTAGAGCCTTACAGGCTTTTGGGCCTAACTCACTATGGGCCTTTACTAAGTTTGCCACTATAGAGTTCAATTAGCTTATCAAAATAGTGGGCTTTCAAAGCTTTTAGATTATGGGCCTCTAAAGGCCTTGGATTATGGATCTCCACTTATTTTACGAGCCTTTATCTTTTATTGGGCTTTGGGCCTTTTGAATTCTAGGCCTTTGAGGCTTTCTTCGTTGGTCATTGGGCCTTCATAACTCATTGGTAATGGGCTTCACAGGCCCAACTTCTAGAATTTTCTTGTAGGTTCCAGAAAATTTCATTTCTTTTTATTTTATTTATTTTTCTTTTGGGCTTTCACTCATGAGCCTTGTTATATGAGCTCCATCACCGGTTGTGCTGGTTAATATGCCCTCCAACGGTTATGTGACCTAGGAATACCGGTCAAAAGTGGAATTCGAACGGGTAGGTGACCGGCTGGGTGTCTTATATGAGTGAAGTGAGGGGCTTCACTTCCCTCACTTTTCATTTCTCACTTCTCAAATCTCACTACACCCTCGAGCTCTCAATTCTTCAAGCAACTCTAGCTTCCAAAATTCACGAGGATATTCAGTAGATCGAAAATCAAATGACTGATAAGAAGAACTCCAGGCTGGCATCTATGAACACGGGATCCGCAAAGAGAGGTAAACCCCTTAGACGAATTCCCATTTACTCTCCATATATGTCCTTATTAGATATGATAAATCAAAGGGGGGACGAGTACCCCAGCTTGTCCCACTTAGATTCTTATAGTCGTTGCAACAAGTTTTTTGATTCTGATTTAGTAGAAGAGTACAATCGTCTTTTCAATTTTCCTCCTCGTTTTACTATTTCATTGGCAGAGCCTGGCGACAGGACCTGTCATTGGCACCCTTCCAAATTATTTGTTTACATAGATGCCCTGCTTGTGGGGCTTAGGTTCCCTTTGCACGAATTCATCCCTACTCTTCTAGCCGATGTTCAAATCCACCCTAGCCAAATCGTGCCTAATGGATGGATACTCATCCATTGCTTCAGGGTTTTGTGCTAGCTTGGAAAAGAAAATCAAAATGACCGTCCCCCTTTTTCGTAAAATTTTTCAGTTCAAAAATTCTTCTAGTCTTTCCTTGTGCTGGGTTCATATTGCCCATAGACCGAATAAACCTCACATCTTTGATAACTCTTCAATCCCCGACAATAACCTTCATTGGAAGGAAAATTTTGTGCAAATTTCTTGGAAGGGGGAGACTGGGGGACTTTCTTCAGGCCCACATTCGGCAAAGTTACAGATGGGAGCGCCGAGTCGATAATGCTCTCTTTGGAGGAGCAAAATGCTTACGCTGCGCTCACCCAGGCGGAGGCCAAGGAAGTCTCTTGGGCTCTTCTTGACGAGCGTAGGCTAAAAGTAGTGGGCCTATCGAGGGCCTCAGACAAAGGTATAAAACTTCTCTTGGGTTTATCCTTCAACTTTAAATTTTTTGTTGCATTGCTTTACTAACCATGTTTGTGTTTGCTTATTTGTTCTTCCAGATGCTGCTCAGATCAACGAGTGGACTATTCCACCCGTAGAGGACACCGGCTGCATGAAGCAGCTGAGGCTGATGAATCATCCCAGGCAGGGGAAGGAGCTTCCAACTTTCGTGCATCCCCATACAGGGCCATCTGTGGCTGAAGGAGGTGAAGCTGTCAAGGCACCTAAGTCCTTGGCCTACAAGCCAGGTTGGGGTTTTAGGAAATCAGATACTGTGGTCGGTTACACAGACTACGCAAGGGACTGGTCTCTCCATTCCCTAACTCCTTGTGACTACAAGGATATCATCTTGGGTCATGATGAAGAGAGCACCAGGGCACCAGGTGCACAGTCTCTGGCTTCAGTAAGCTTTTTTACTTGTCTAATTCCTTTTTCTAGCACACCATTTATATTTTGGCTTTACTAGCACCTTATATTTATGTCTTGCCCTCCTATGCGTCTAACTTGTTCATTTTTCAGGCCAACGCTTATTTTCAAGCTTCCTTGCATCAAACTGAGTCGTGGAAGGCTCAGGCAGGGAAGCATAGAAAAGAACTTACTGTGGCGCACGCCAAGATAAAGCACTTGGAGGAGAAGTTGGCGGAGAAGGAGGATATGATAAAGCGGGCTCAAGCTGAGATAGTAGAGCTCTGGGCCGATCAGAACACAACCATTGACAAATATTTACGCTCGGAGGAGTATCAAGACTTGATTCATCAGCATGACGATCTCCTTTTTCCGGCCAACTACACAATTGGTTGGAATGAGGCATTGAAGGCAGTGTTGGCGAAGCATCCGGGGTTATTTCACCCTAAAGTGGACTTCCAGAGTCCCCAGTCAGCTGAAGCTCTAAAGCAGTTGATTGCAGCTCAGGAAGAAGCAGAGGGGGACAACAGTCCTGATGTTAGGCAATAAAGGGCTAACGAGCCTAACCCTACTCCATCTCCCCAACAGTCCGTTCCCAAGACAACTCTTCCATCCCTAATAGAAGAGAGTTCCTCTGGAGAAGAGGAATCTGATGAAGGTGAAGAGGGTTCGTCTTCCTCAAGCGGCGAGGATTCTTCGGGAGGAGAAGAGGAGGAGGAGGAAGAAGCGTAGATAGGATTTCTCGTTTCCTGTATTTATGTTTCCCCTAAGGGCTTTGTAAAAACATTCAGCCTTCAGGCTTTTATTTATGTATTTGTGTCTTCTACTTTCCTGGCTTTTAACTTTGTGCCTTAGTTTTGATTTGTTTTTCGTGTTTAACTTGAACATAAACAACAAATACTCTCGAGGCTTGTAAAAAGACTAAGTAAAAATGACAAACGTTATATAAGGAAAACAGAAAGCATTTCTCGAAACTTATAATTTAGTATAAAAAGGAACAAATTATGCCTTCGACGCTTAAACAAATCGATACTCAAATGTTCTCGAAAATAAAAACTTAAACATAATAAATTCTCAAGTTGGCAGCATTCCAGCTTCTTGGGATTTCGATCCCTTCAAGTGTTTGGAGCTTATATGCGCCCTGTCCTGTGACTTCTTTCACTTGATACGGTCCTTCCCAGTTTGGGGCTAACTTGCCCTTGGGACCAGCTCTAGACGCTTCGATTTTTTGTAGGACTAAGTCCCCTATGCGGAAGAACCTTTCTTTTACTCTAAGGTTGTAATAGAACGAAGCTTTCTTTTGATTTGCCACTATTCGGGCATTGACCTTGTCGCGTATCTCATCTATCAGATCTAAAGCCCGCTTCATACCTTCTTCATTGGCGTCAATCTGGAATTCTTGCACTCTCGGTGATGCTTGGGTTATTTCAACGGGCACCACTGCCTCGACCCCATAGGCTAGTTGAAATGGAGTAGCACCTGTTGAAGTCCTACAAGTAGTTCTGTATGCCCACAAGATTGGAAGCAACTCATCAACCCAAGTCCCTTGGGAGCGTTCAATCCTCTTTTTTAGTCCATTCAAGATAATTCTGTTGGTCACTTCGGCTTGTCCATTTGATTGTGGATGAGCGACTGAGGTGAAGCGTAGTTCAATGTCGTAGTTTCCACAGTATTCTATGAAGTCCTTGTTGTTAAACTGAGTTCTGTTTTCCGTCACTAGGATTCGGGGTAGTCCATATTTGCATATAACATTCTCCCAGAAGAACTGCGTTACATTCTTAGTGTCAATCTTGGCAAGGGGCTTGGCTTCTATCCATTTGGTGAAGTAATCAATGACGACTATAAGAAACTTTCTTTGTGCACTGGCCATAGGGAACGGGCCTAAAATATCCATTCCCCACATGGTAAAGGGGAGTGGAGAGTTAATGGATGTCAGCATCTCAGGAGGCTGTCTAACGATGGGTGCAAACTTTTGGCAGCGGTCACACTTCTTAACGTAAGCTTTAGCATCTCTAAGCATTTTGGGCCAATAGAACCCTAGTCTCATGATTTTATGGGCAAGAGCCCTAGTTCCAAGGTGTTGCCCGCATACACCTTCATGAACTTCCCTTAGGGCTTCTTCAGCCTCATGGGGTCTTAAACATTTTAAAAAGGGTATTACATACGACTTCTTGTAGAGAATTCCCTCTATAAGGGCATACTTTAAGGCCCTTACTGACAGTTTGCGTGCCTCTATGGGATCAGATGGTGTCTTTCCTGTCTCCAAATAAAGCTTAATGGGATCCATCCAACAGGCCCCTAGCTCAATCGGGGCTACCAGTTTAGCGTCAATACTTGGGGTCTTCAAGATTTGGAAATAAACATTGCCAGAACAACTATCATTCTCTGATGATGCAAACTTGGATAAGGCATCAGCCATCACATTCTCCTCTCCTAGAATGTACTCGAAGCGACATTCCTTAAATTGTGTGGCTTGAGCCTTAACAATTCTCAAATATTTGGCCATAGTTTCTTCTCGGGCCTCAAACTCCCCATTTACTTGAGAGATCACTAACTTGGAATCACCACAAACTCTCAACTTGTTTGCCCTCAGGGTTCTGGCCAGACCAAGTCCAGCTATCAAAGCTTCATACTCCGCTTCATTGTTTGTAGTCGGGAAATCCAATTTGATTGCATACTCAACAATGAACCCATCAGGGCTTTGCAAAACCAAGCCAGCACCGCTAGTGCTCGTTTTTGAAGCTCCGTCAAAAAAGAGCAGCCAGTATTCTTTGAGTTCCTCTTCTTTTTTCTTGTTCTTTTCAATTTCTTTGTCTTCCTCCTACCCCCCGACTTCTTGGTTGGGGATGGTACATTCAACCACGAAGTCAACTAAATCTTGAGCCTTGTTGGCCGTTCTTGGCTTGTATCTAATTTTGAACTCTCCAAGCTCAACAGCCCATTTAATTAGCCTCCCACTGGCCTTAGGGCTGTGTAATATGTTTCTCAAAGGCTGGTCTGTCAAGACTTCAATAATATGTACCTGGAAGTAAGGGCGTATCTTCCTTGAAGCCATTACTAATGCTAGGGCAAACTTCTCGACTTTCGAGTAGTTCAGCTCTACTCCATGCAGAATCTTGCTAACGTAATAAATGGGTTTCTGAACCTTTGCTTCTTCCTTCACGAGAACAGCGCTCAGGGCCGAGTTAGAGATGGCAAGGTATAGGTATAGTACTTCTCCGAGCTTTGGTTTGGCAAGCAAAGGTGGCTCAACCATATATTTTTTTAACTCCTCAAAAGCTGCCTGGCTTTCATCGTTCCAATTGAAATTTTTAACCTTCTTGAGGGCCTTGAAAAATGGCAGGCACTTTTCTCCTGACTTGGATATGAAGCGCCCCAGGGCCGTTACCCTTCCCGTGAGTTTATGGACATCTCTTACTGTCTTGGGTGACTCCATATCCAAGATTGCTTGAATTTTATCGGGATTGGCCTCAATGCCACTTTTGGAGACCATCAGGCCTAGAAATTTTCAAGAACCTACACCAAAGGCGCACTTGGCTGGGTTTAACATCATCTTGTGGGTTCTTAGAACTTCAAATGCCTCACCCAGGTGCTTAAGATGATCTGCCTTGTCCAAGCTCTTGACTAACATGTCGTCAACATAGACCTCCATGGTCTTACCGATGAGGTGCTTGAAGAATTTATTTACAAGCCTTTGATACGTGGCTCCTGCATTCTTAAGTCCAAAAGCCATAACTAGATAACAGAAAACACCAAATCAGTAACGAATGATACCTTAGAGACGTCATTGGGGTGCATTCTAATTTGATTGTAGCCACTGAATCCATCCATGAAGCTAAGCATCTCATGCCCAGCAGTGGCGTCTATCATCGTGTCTATCCTAGGCAAAGGGAAACAGTCCTTAGGACAGGCATCATTTAAGTCGGTGAAGTCTACGCACATTCTCCACTTTCCGTTGCTTTTTTTTACCATCACGGGGTTAGCCAACTATTCAGGGAATTGAATCTCTTCAATGAATCCAGCTTCTAGCAATTTCTCTACTTCCTGCTTAATGGCCTCCTGTCTTTCAGGGGCAAAACTTCTTTTCTTCTGTTTGACCGCTGTCCTTCCAGGATTTACATTCAACTGATGTGTTATAAGCTCGGGGTCTATCCCTGGCTTGTCAGCTGCTGTCCAAGCGAAAAATCCCTGTTATCTTGCAGGAACCGTATCAGTTGTTCTTTCAGGTCTTTGGGGAGCGAAGTCCCTACATAAGTTACCTGCTCAGGGTTTAAAGGGTCCAAATGAGTAGTCTCCAAGTCTTCTGCGAGTTTACCCCTCGTTTCTTCTTGATCCCTGACATCCATGTCTTCAATAGGGAGGATCTGCCCCCCAGTTCCACTAGGCTTCAAGGCAGCAACATAACAACTTCGAGCCATTTTTTGATCTCCTTTCTCTTCGCCTAATCCATTCCTAGTTGGGAATTTCAGTTTCAGATGGTATGTAGAGGCTATTGCCTTAAAAGCATGCAGCCCAGTCCTACCAAGGATCGCGTTATAAGTGGTGTTAGCCTTGATAACTAGGAAATTTAACATTTGAGTAGACTGTCGAGGTTCTTCGCCCATAGTCATGGGTAGTTGTATGATTCCTTCTATCCGTGATTCGACTCCATTGAAGTCATAGATTGGCATGCTGGAGGAGGTCAGTTGTGAATCATTATATCCCATCTTTACAAAGGCTTCATAAAATAGGATATCTACAGAAGATCCACCGTCTACCAAGACTCTTTTCACTGGAGAGTTTCCTATGACAGGGGTGATTACTAAGGGATCATCGTGGGGAAACTTTACATCTTCTAAGTCAGAATCATCGAATGTCAAAGGGACCTCAGTCCTTGCTCTTTTGAGAGGTTCTCCAACGATGCTCATCACCTCCCGGGCATATGCCTTTATGGAATTCCGAGAGTTACCTGCCGCAGTTGGTTCTCCTGAGATTACGTTGATCACAGGCCCTCTGGGTTAATAGTTTCTATCCTTGGGGTCAGTGTCCCTTCGTTTGTCGTTGTGACTCTTGTCCTGTCTAGTACCCTCCTTGTTGTATTTTTCTAACTTCCCCCTTCTAATTAGGAACTCAATCTCATCTTTTAACTGACGACAATCGTCAGTGTCGTGTCCCACATCCCTTTGGAACCGGCAGTACGCGTTCTTGTTCCTTTTCTCAGGATCAATCCTAAGTGGCTTCGGCCATCGAAGATCCTTACCCTTCTCAATGTCCATTAATATTTGGCTACGGGCAGTATTCAGCCTTGCATATTCCGTGAACCTGGATCCTCCCTTCTTCTTGGAGTCATTATCATCATTCTTAGCATACTTGGCATCGGCAGTACACTCAGCATCACTAGGTCGCTTCTTAGAGTAGGTGTTCGGGGCTTGAAACCCTTGGGCTTTCCTCATGCTTTCCTCAGCCTTGATGTACTTTTCAGCCCTCTCTTGGAGCTCGTTCATACTCTCAGGGGCCCTCTTAACTAATGATCTTCTGAAATTTTCATCAGAAGTCCTTTGCTGTAGAGCTATCATAGCTACCTTCTGGTCTAAATCAGGGACCTTCAAGGCTTTTGTTGTGAACCTGTTCAGATAATCTCTCAAGGATTCATTCTTTCCCTGGTGCATGTTCATTAGCGAAGTTGAGCTCTTCTAATGTGTCTTACTGCTGATGAATTGTCCGATGAAGGCCCTGCTCAGATCCTTGAACGACCCAACAGAGTTTGGAGGTAGACGACTGAACCATCGCTGAGCCATACCACTCAGGGTTTGGGGAAACGTCCTACACTTAATAGCGTCGTTCATAGGCTGCAGCAACAATGCATTAGAGAACGTGAGAACATGATTTGAAGGGTCCCCGGTTCCATCGTAGGCCCTAATTGTAGGCATCTTAAACTTCCTTGATATCTTTTCATTCATGATACTTTCAGTGAAAGGGGGAGTAGGATCATCAGGATCTCCAAGGGGTAATAGGGCTTGGGGGTCAGCCCTAACATGACTTGCCCTTGTTTGCTTCCTAGTCGGGGGTTCGTCTAAATCTATCACAGGCGCGTTTTTTATTGACCCTCCAGTACCTTCAATTCCGGGACGTCGTTGCCTGGCTAATGCCCTTTCCAAGTCCTTCCTTAGTCGCTGTGCTTCAGCCTCATGAGCTCGTATCCTCTCCTGTAGGTTTGTGGAGTCAGTGTTTTGAAGTCCTCGGGGCTGGGTACCCCTTCGTCCAAGAGGCTCCTTGCCAGGTCGCCTCCTTCGAGGATTTATATCCTCGTCAGAAGATTTCTCATCATCCGTAGAGTAAGGCCCAGAAAAATCACGATCTCTTGGTTGTGGGGTATAGTGGGGCAACAACCCTTGCTCGTATGGAGGCACGTAGTTTCTCGGGAGCCCATAACGAGGGTCGGGTGTAGTGGTAGACGAGACATGCAAAGTAGGTGGAGCAATAAAAGTTGTACGAAGGGGATAAATTACCTGGAGTGGAGGAATCGAAGCATGGATGGACACGTCAGGGTTGGAAGGATGAACAACGACGCTTAAAGGTCCAGCTCGTCGAGTACTTGCTTCAGGGTCTGCAACAGAGGTAGTAGGATCAGTAGTTCCTTGCCCACGTGTCACGACGGGAGAGTTGTTGGTGTCGATAGCGGTGTCAGGGGTCTCTCCTTCGAGGGTGCTTGTAGTCCTACGTGTTCTTGCCATGGTTGTTATTCGTTTCCCACAAACGGCGCCAAATGTTACGGATTAAAAACGAGGTGTATTTAATGTGCAATCAGTATTAAGGTTTGATGGAGCTTCAAGCGTTAATGGCTGCACTAACGTTTTGTGACTTCCTCAGGTCCTCGTTAGTTGTTTACGTAACTCTGTTGTGTTTAGAGAATCAAGCCAAAAATGTAGTTCTAATGTTGAGGGGTTAGGTCCTTTATATAGGCGCATGGAGGCCTTGGAATCAAATTAGAAGTAGGAGACATGGTGGCCAAGTCTCTTAGTGTCAAGGTTGTCTAAACCTCTTAGCAATGAGAGTCCTTCTGGGACTCCACCCATGTTTGGGTTTCTAGATCCTTCTAGGATTGAGGCCTTCAATAGGTTTTTTTGGGCCTTTACCAAGCCCTTATTAATTAATTACGAAATTAATTAATAATAGAGGCTTACTGGGCCTGTGGCTTCAACAGAGCTGGTGGGCTGGATTTACAAATCCAATTGATTCTTGGATTACAAATCCAGTTGATCCTAGGACTTATTTTCCTAGTTCGTTTCAAGGGCCCAAGCCTTTGGACCATACCAGGTCTAATTAATGAAATAATAAATGTTATAATTATTATTTCCTTAGGACTATTTTTACCCACATCACAAACTAATAAAAGTTTATACAATAAATTTTATAAGAGTTTACAAAATAAATTTTATTTAAAATTTATGAGATAAACTAATTAAAATTTATATCATAAACTAATAAAAGTTTATTAAATAAATTTTATAAAAGTTTATAAATAAATTTTATTTAAAATTTATAAAATAAACTAATTAAAATTTATAACATAAACTAATAAAAGTTTACAAAATAAATTTTATAAAAGTTTATAAAATAAATTTTATTTAAAAAGTTAATAATTAAATTTATTTAACACGGCCTCCATTCACTGAGGTACGGATCTTGATTTGTATATCAATCAGTCTGTTCTGATACCAATTGTTAGGTCCCGAAAGTATCGTAGAAAGGGGGGGGGGTTGAATACGATATTCACTAAATTAAAAAATTCTTTCGAATCTTTTGTGAATAAATAATTTAGAGTTCGTTCAGTGGGTTCGAGTTTAGGAGGCTGACTTACTAATTTTCTGTGTTTATGAATAAACGATAATGTTCTAAAAAATTAGCAAGTAATTTAAACGAGACAGGTTTCGGGGAATATTACTTTCGTATGTAATCCCTGAGGTTGCTACACCCAGTTAAAAATATAACTGGTTTCCAAAGAATTGATTTGTTCTTTTCTTCTACAGAGAGATAAAGCTTAATCCCTATACAAGATTTGACTGTGTTTTGTACTTAATGGAATCAAGGTAACAGAGAGTATTTTATAATAGCCCTATGTATTTGTAACATAACTAACCGGCTAGTTTATAAAACTCCAGTGAAGAAGGTATAAATATGGCATGATGACCTCTTCTTCTCCGGCTTCTAAAATATCTCTGTATCTCTCTGGTTGGCTGTGTGTCTCCAAAAATCCACGAATCAAAATGAACCAGTCATTTTGTTTATTATAGTGTAGACTTTCAAATCAATTAAATTGATTTTCTTCTTCAATGCTAAGTCCTTTGTTGCGCCTGTAGAGTGCTTTTGGTGTATAGGTGCCACTAACTGCCATGTTTCACCTTTGAATCTTTGTTGCGCCTCTACACCCATTTCCTTGTAGAGGCGCCGCAAACTTGCCTTAGAATAATTTCCTTGCACCCATGATTGTTTGTTGCGCCTGTACACTGATTACCCTGTTGAGGCGCCACCAAGTGCCTTGAAAGTTTTGTTGCGCCTTAGATTTGGTTTGTTGCGCCTACACTCTAGTTACAGTTGTAGGCGCCACAAATGCCTTAGAATCTTTACTTGGAGTTATCTTGCGCCTATGCTTGAGTTTAGTTACGCCTGCACTCCTGTGGCCTTGTGGAGGCGCCACAAAATCCTTCCCTTAGACTTTCCTTGCACCTATAAAGTTTTTTTGCGCCTGCACACTGAGTTCCTAATGTAGGCTCCACAAACTTCTCCCCTTAGAGATTTGAAGAGCCTTGATATGCTTTGTTGCGCCTACACTCTACAACACTTGTGTAGGCGCCATAAAACCCTTTGAATTGTTTCCCTGCTCTTTTGTTGCGCCCCTAGAGTACTTCTGGATTACAATAGTTACCAAATGTAGTAATACTTGCCTTAACATATTTCTTGAATTCTTGAAGTATTTACCACTTGGTTTTCACTCTTCTGGCTTGTCTTGATCAACTGATTTTCTTCTGATTAATCAAGGTAATTCTCTCCTTATTGTGCTGACGCTTAGTGCACTGGTCTGGTTCACAAACGACTAACACTGAATTAAATTCCCTTGATTTCTTTTCTGTTTCAGCTGAATAACCTTGGACTGTTGCATTGCTTCAAACACTGACTGTTGATAAACACTGTAACTTCACTAGAATCTTTTCTGGTATTTCGACAACGTCTTCACTATTACCACAATCTTGAATACTTCATTATCTGTTCTTCACTGACGTTTGAACATATGAATGAACTTCTTTTAGTGAGTACAACTCCAAGACTGCAACTGTCTTCTTTAACCTTTGTCTTTACCCTTCTAGATTCCTATGCTTCGAACACTGTCTATCTTCAATCAATGCTAATACACTGAAATCTTCTCGTGACACTTCTATACTGAATCTTTAACACTTCTAAAACCCTGAAAGTCTTCAACCATTATTCTTCACTAAGGCATGAACATATTAATGAACTTCTCTCAATGAATTGTAGTAGACTTCAAAACTTTTTCTAATGTCTTGATTCACTGTATTTGCCTTGTCTTCATTTCTTCCTGATTTCTGTGTAGACGTAGTATTATTTACTTGTCCTATTCTAGTGTTGAGTTATCACGATTACTATTCATACAGCTTCGTAATCTCACCAACACAATTCATTTTAATTATTGGAACAACACAATCCGCAAATGATGAATAAGAGTCTAAAGACAAAGATACATTAAAGTTTCGTAAGCTATTTCAACTGTTGGCATGGTACACGTGAAGCTGACGGTGAGGAACAACCTATACCTTGTAGGTTTTGATTATTTTGTCTTAACAATATATTAGGTCCCCAAATATTGTAGAAGGGGGTTGAATATCATACTCACTAAATTAAAAAATTCTTTCGAATCTTTTGCGGATAAATAATTTAGAATACGGTTAGTGAGTTCGAATTCATGAGATGAATAGTGTATATGAGGTTGGCTTTACTAATTTTCCGTATTTATGGATAAATATTAAAGTTCTAGAAAATTAGCAATTAATTTAAAGATACAAGTTTCGGAAAATATATCTTTCGTATATAAACCTAGAGGGGTGTTACACCCAGTTAAAAATATAACTGATTTCTAAAGAACAAATTAGTTCCTTGCTGCAAACACAAAAATATACGGCTCAGTTCCTATAAAAATTTATCTAAATTAGTATAATGAAAAACTAAATCCGTAGGTGGTGATATCTAAGAGCCCTGTTCATTTTTCATTAAAGAACCGGGTCTTAATATCTAACCGGGAGCTAGGTATGGGTGTGTATAAATTATATCTTCTTGCTCCAGCCATGACAGTAGCTCTCTACGTTTTGTGTTGAAGAAGACGACCCTTGAATGAGTGGCTCACATCTTCTTATTTGTGTATTCTTTAAATTAAAAAAGTAGGCTGCTGTGATTTGATTGGTTGAGGGGCTAAGTGTCGAATTGTGTTGCCCTGTGTAACCTTTGTGTCGAATTAAATCCCCTTGTACATGTCTTGGAATAATTCTTTTGAAGGAAGACATCTAAGTGTCGACTTTTTCTTCCATGTATAGCCCATGTGTCGAATTTATTAGCCTTGAATAACATGTGTCGATTTCTTCCACCATGTATATATCACTTAGATTCTTTTTGGCATATTTAAAAGGTATGTGTCGATATTCAAAAGATGTGTCAAGTTTTAATTTGACTTGGTCAAATTACCATTTGATCACCAATCTTTTATACCTCTTGCGTTTGGTCACTTGCGGTTTGGTTGTTGAGTTGTTTCCGTTCTTTGACTGTAGTTCAGAAACTTTAGCTTTTCATACCAAAGTTGTGACGCTTTACACCCTGCAGCCTTTAAGCTCTTTGGTTGTAGCCTCTACAAATCACTTTTCATACCTTAATAAATAAACGTTCTTTCTAAGTACGTTCTTCAACTTAACAATTCTTCTATAGATAATACTCGTATTCCTTTCACAAACCACTGACGCCTAGTGCAACTGGTCTAGTTCACAGAAGACTAACTTTGATCCAGGTCTTTGTATTATTGCCATACGTACATTGAAAGGCAGAGTGTCTAAACTTGTAACACTATATCTAATGTAACTCAACTAAAGAAAAGATACTTAACCAGAAGACAATCAAAAACAAGAAGTCATAAAGAAATCAATACAAATTGAAGACAAGGTAATTGATACTATTTAACATGGTTAATTATGATCAATCAAAGATGAAATCACTGGAAGAAGTTCAAGTCAAAGTTGTTCATGCCTCAGTGATGTGTAACTTAAAAGAATCAAGATCATAACAATCAGTATCAATAAGACTAATTGATTTCAAGTGAAGAAGCAGAAAAGTGACAATTGGAAAGCCACATTACTAATTGAATATGGTAATCTATTCAGAAGCAAGAACCCTATCAAGACTAGTCACTTATGAACCAGAACATTGCATCAAGTGTCATGACATTGATAGCAAGTTTATGTCAGTAATAGAGATCCATGTTCAAGAGCTTGTTGAAGAATATAGAAGACAAGAAGAAATCACAAGTTTAAGATGTTGCATTGGAGTTTCTAGTTGAAGCCCAGAATTTCTCTAAGTACTTACAAGGGAACCTAAGTAGAAATTTCTATCTAGAAATTCTAGATAAGTTTCTACTTAGAGCCAAGTAGAAATTCTGCAAGTAGAACATTTCTATCTCGAAATTCCTATGTAGAAGTTCTACTTAGAATATTCGAGATAGAGCCTATGTAGAAATTCCTATGTAGAAGTTCTACTTAAATGTTCGAGATGACAAGTAGAAAATTCCTATGTAGAAGTTCTACTTAAATGTTCGAGATGACAAGTAGAAATTCCTATGTAGAAGTTCTACATAGAGGACAATTTCAACATGACACATGGCATCATCAGGTTGGCTATTTCCAAGCTTTCAAGACAAGATAAGATTTACGTGGACAACATTGGACCACTCATATCTTATCTGTTGAAGACTACAAGTCATAGATTACAAGTAGTATAAATAGAAGTACTCGTGTAACATTTTAAAAGAGAGCAATATTGAGAGAAACAGTTGTAAAAGAGAGAGAGAGAGTATTCACAGAGCTTAGTATCATTTACTACCATCTTTACTTCTGTTGTACTATTGTAATGAATATTGTAGCAAACCCTTCAATTTACATATAAGACATATATTCCTTGAATTATTATGTTCATTTATTACAAAGTATTTATTGCTTCATTAAGTTGAAAAGTTGTATTCACCCCCCCCTCTACAACACATTTGGACCTAACAATTGGTATCAGAGCTTCATGTTTAATATACAAAACATAGATCCTTCTGTTTGGTAGAAGATTTGTGAGTTTTCATTAACAGATCTACTTTTCAAGTTTTTCTTGAAAGGTGTGCTTTAATTCGTTTTTCAGTGAAAACTCATACTAAAAATTATTTAAACACTCCAGGTGTGATTATTTAGCTTGGGTGGATTTTAGATAATTTTTGTGAATTAATCTGGGTACTTTGATTTTTGGTGTTCTTCAAGAAGTCATCATTGTTCTTGATAAAGAAGACAAACCCAGCAACTTTTGATTACCTTTTCAAAAGACAAAAAGTGAAAAAGGTGTTATTGGCTTTTGATTGGACAACTTTCTCACTACACAAAAAGATATTAAAGATTACTCTGTACCTGTCACGTGGTTGTTAGGTGAGAAAAGACACAGAAGTCAAAAAGTGTGAAAATAATATTGTTTATTCAATATTGGAAGTGACCTGCAACATATTTTCTCTAAGGACAAAAAGTTCTACTTGAGATTTTTTACTTAGAAATTTCGACTTGAGCAAAATCTCTACTTAGTGAAAATTTCGACTTGGACTGAATTTCGACTTAGTGAGATTTTCTACTTGACGGATTTTCTACTTGGTGAAATTTCGACTTAGGCAAAAGTTCTACATAGATTTTCTGCATAGCCTAGTCTTGGGTACTTAGAAATTTTTGGTGAACAGAATTTGAATTTTGATTTATTCTGAGATAATTCGATTTTCTTTTAATTACTAATCAAGTAATAAGAAAAGTTTATTATCTCTACTTTAAATCTACAATAAGATGGCACCTAAAAATAATTTCAAAATTCCAATGTTCGACCGAGATCACTATGAAGAATGGGTGTTGAGAATGAAACTTTACCTTGAGTCTATCAATCCTGAATATCTGGAAGTCCTTGACAAAGGTAAATTTGTACCACTGGTCGTTGTTCCTGAGCATATGGAAGGAGATGTGATTATTCCACAACGGTCTGAGCCTAAGAAGGCAGCAGACTTTTCAGACGCTGATAAGGAGTAAATAGCTTTCGATACATCCGTTCGACAAACATTAATGGAATCCCTAGATCATGAGATGTTTAATGTAGTAAAAGGACTAACTACAGCGAAGAAGATTTGGGATAAAATAGAGGTCGTCATGGAAGGTACCGCTGAGGTCAGAAACAACAAAACACTTATACTCAAGATGGAGTATGACACCTCTAGAATAAAAAAAGGAGAAAGCATAACAGATGTCTATCTAAGATTCAGTCAGTTAGTGTTGGATTTGAATCTAAGAGGTGTAACTCTCCCCGTGGTTGAAGTCAACACGAGATATCTAAGGAACCAGCCAAAGAGCATTGAACATAGAGTCTACGCTGTTAGAGAAACCAGAGATTTGCATACAACTTTTGTGGAAGAATATTATGGAATTTTAAAGACCTATGAGTTGGAGACTCTTCAAGATCAAGCATGGGATAATGACTCAAGAGGAAAGGAAGCGGCATCAGGATTAGTTGCTGATGAGGAAGAGTCTAAAAAGGCAATGATTGTAGAAAAACCTAGATCATCACCTGCACCACATCAAGTTGAAAATGATGATGAGTGCACATCAAATAGTGATGATGACTACTTCACCCAAGAAGAGCTGGACAACATGGATGATAGTGTCGTGGCAAACATGGCAAGGAAGTTCAGCAACATAAGATTCAGAAAGAGTAACCATCCACAAAGAAAATCTTCATCTTACTATCGGGTTATTAAGGGTGGTGGTAGTTCTCAAGGTTATAAAGGGAAAGGCAAGAGTACCAGCTACAAATCACCTTTGGATTTCAAAATGAAGTTCAAATGCTATAACTGTGGTGAAGCTAGACATTTTGCTACAGACTGCAAGAAGCCGAAACTGACATATCCCAAAGAAACTTATGAAGCCCTCAAAAGCAAGTATGAAGCCCTGGTGAAGGAAAGACATGGAAAGAGAGCTTTAGTTGTTACAGAAGGCAGAGCTTGGGATGATTCAGATGAGGAAGAAGTTACCCATGCAGTAAACTTTGCCCTCATGGCTGAGACATCAGATGAACCAGAGGTACCAGTTCTAACCGTTAAAGAAGAAATGTCTATTGATGATTATAAGGTACAGAAAAGGGCTCTTAGCGAAGAGATCTATATGTTGTGCAAAAGCCTAAATACGTCTCAAAAAGAACAAAAAACACTTGTTGCCAAATGCAGAATGCTTGAGGCAAAAGTAGAAGAATTAGAGGCTGCTTGCACTATAGCTACTTCCCTAAGAGACTCTGTTAAATCTTTGGAACACAAGCTTAACCTTAAAGATGAAATAGAAGCATGTCTTGGGAATAAACTACCTGAGGTAGGAAATAAATGCGAAGCTTATAAACTAGCAGCTAGTAAAGTGAATGTTAATAGTGACACATTTAAGAAGATAACTGGAGTCGGTGTAGGACTTGACTATTCTAACTTATCTAAGAAAGAAGGAAAAAGGCCTGTAGACACTAGTTCCAGTGAGATTAATAAGGAAATCCCTATAATTCTTAAATCTGCTGTCAAACCTATCTTTAAATACTTCGTTCCTCGTAAAGAAGGAGAGACTGAATTGTTAGTTAGATATGAGATTGAAATGGAAGATCGGAAGAAAGAACAACCTATAACTCCTACTAAATCAGTTAAAATCCATTCCCCTAGAGATGAGTCTAGACCAGGATTAGGAGCTAAGGCTGTCAAACAACAGAGTAAAAAGGAAAAAGGCTTAAAAGAGGTTAAGACAGAACGAATAAAGAAAGCATGTTATCACTGTAAATCAACTGAACAACTTTCTTATGCATGTAAATCTAACGTGAATATTCTTGTTGCACATGCCATGCCTGTACCACACACAATGAATAACTTGCATCAGAATCATGCACAATGTGGTCAACCAAATTGTATTCCATGCACTTTTAACGTCATGCAAACGTTTGTGAACTTGATGAATGCAACTAGCCAATCGTGTCTAAATTCTTCTGCTAGTTCTAATGTCAAAAAGAAGCATGTAAGAGCTAAGACTGTTAGTCCTCCTAAAGTTAGGAGTGACAAGGCTTCTCCTAAGACTGACAAATCTGTCAAGTCTGAAAAAGGAAAAGACAAAGTCGAAAGCTCTAGTAATGTTAAAAAGGGTGCATCTCTTGTTGTTAAATCTGATAATTCTCGATCTTATAGAAATGTCGGGCCCATTCAATCTTGGGTTCCGAAGAATGCCTAATTAATATGTTATTACAGGGCATTAAGCAGAAAAGAAATAAAGTTGTATGGGTGTTAGATAGTGGAGCATCAAGGAATATGACAGGAAACAAGTCCCTGCTTACAGAATTGGTTATGAAGGCTGGCCCTTATGTCACCTTTGGAGATGACAGCATAGGTGTAACAAAGGGATATGGCAAATTGAAAATTGGTAAGGTCATCATTGAAGATATTTCCTATGTTGAGGGATTGAAACACAATCTATTAAGTATCAGTCAATTCTGTGACAAAGGATACAAAATTGTCTTAATAAGAAAGGTGTATCAATCACTCACATTAAGGAAGGTTCGTTGGCTTTAAGAGGAGTTCGAAAGGCAGATCTTTTTGTTGCTGATATGGATTAGGCAAACCAGAATGAAGTCACCTATTTCTACAGTAAAGCTTCAGATGATGAAAGCTGGTTATGGCATAAAAAGCTATCTCACTTAAACTTCAAAACGATGAATGCTCTCGCCAGACGAGAATTGGTGAAAGATCTACCTCAAATGGAGTTTGCTCCTAAAGGACTCTGCGAAGCCTATGAAATGGAAAAGTGAATGCGAGCATCGCATAAGTCTAAAGAAATTTCTAGTATCACTGAGCCTCTGCAACTTCTACATATGGATTTATTTGGCCCAGTGAATGTCCTATCTTTGTCTAGGAAAAGATATGCATTGGTAATCGTGGATGACTTCTCCAAGTATACATGGGTATTGTTCGTTATGACAAAAGATGAAGTACCTTTCCAAATCATTGATCACATCACTGAAATAGAGAATGTTTCAACACTCATTGTGAAGACGATTAGATCAGACAATGACACTGAATTTAAAAATGCAATACTGAATGATTTCTGCGTTTCTAAAGGAATACGTCATCAGTACTCTGCCCCGAGAACTCCACAACAAAATGGAGTAATTGAAAGGAAGAATAGAACATTGGTTGAAGCAGCAAGAACTTTGTTGTATGAATCAAAACTTCCTCTATACTTTTGGGCCGAAGCTGTGAGTACAGTGTGTTACACTCAGAATAGAACCTTGATTATAAAAGATAAAGAAAAGACACCATATGAACTAATGAATAACAGAAGACCAATAATCAAATACTTTCATGTCTTTGGAGCTAAATGCTATGTACTAATAGACGATGAAAAGCTAGGCAAGTTCGAAGCAAAAGCTCGTGAAGGGATATTTGTTGGGTATTCTACAGATACGGTGGCAGCTTATCGAGTATTCTTAGTGAATGATCGAAAAGTGATTGAAAGCTACAATGTCAGATTCGACGATACAAAACTCCCATAAATTTCTAAAGATAATAGTGAACTTGAGTCCCTAAAATTTCAGAATCTGGACTTGGATGAAGTTGAGGATGAACCTGAGTTGATTGTTACTTCAAATATACCAAATGTTCGTGAAGAAATACCTGAG
Source organism: Oenanthe sinensis (assembly GCA_028671895.1). Lineage (NCBI taxonomy): Eukaryota > Viridiplantae > Streptophyta > Magnoliopsida > Apiales > Apiaceae > Oenanthe > Oenanthe sinensis. The sequence continues at coordinate 24,465,449 of CM053799.1, read as the reverse complement.
TCTAGTGGACAATCGATTTCTACCAGATCAGAAGAAACTTCTTCAGCACAGTCCGACAATAACTCAGGGGGAGTAAATAGTAGCTCAAGGACAAGTGCTCAAAACTCAAGAAGAGTTGACACTAGTTCTGCAGGAGCTGGCACTAACTCAGGGGGAGTTAATAGAAATAACACAAGTAGTCAACACAACAATTCAGAAAGTCAAACTGAATCATCAAGACATTTACCAAAAGAACGAGTATGGAATAGAGACCATCCGTTTGAATTAATAATTGGTGATCCAGATGCCGGTGTGACTACTAGAAGATCTACAAGAGCTGACATGGCTAATATCTGCTTGTACTCTGGGTTCTTGTCCAAACTTGAACCTAAAGAAATAGAAGAAGCTCTTAGTGATGCTGATTGGGTAATTGCAATGCAAGACGAGCTCAATCAGTTTGAGAGGCAGAAAGTTTGGAAACTAGTACCCCGACCAAAGAACAGATCAGTAATTAGAACTAAATGGGTGTTCAGAAATAAACTGGATGAAGACGGACTTGTAACACGAGACAAGGCTCGTTTGGTAGCGAATGGTTATTCTAAAAAAGAAGGTATTGATTATGATGAGACCTATGCTCCAGTTGCAAGACTTGAGGCAGTCAGGATGTTCTTGGCCTTTGCAGCACACAAGAAATTCAAGGTTTTTCAGATGGATGTGAAAAGTGCCTTCCTGAATGGAGAGCTAGAAGAAGTATATGTGGAACAGCCACCTGGCTTTATTGATCCAGAACTTGTTGATTTTATATACTTTCTCTTCAAAGCTGTCTATGGCCTTAGGCAATCCCCAAGACGATGGTATGAAACTCTATCCTTGTTCTTAATTGAAAGTGGTTTTACTGGGGGAGTAATTGATAAAACATTGTTCTATACAAATGTAAAGGGTGATTTAATACTTGTTCAAGTCTATATGGACGATATTATTTTTGGGTCATCTAATGAGAACTTGTGCGAGAAATTTACCAAGTTAATGCAGGATAAGTATGAGATGAGCATGATGAGGGAGCTGTCATTCTTCCTTGGATTACATGTCAGTCAGAGAAAAGAAGGAATATTTATCTGTCAGTCCAAGTACATCAAAGATTTACTCAAGAAGTACAATCTAAAGATGCGTCAGCAGCTAAAACTCCCATGGCAACTGCCACCAATCTTGATGAAGACAAATCAGGTAAACCAGTTGACATCACAAGCTATCGAGGTATGATTGGCTCACTTCTTTATTTAACTGCAAGTAGACCCGATATAATGTTCACAACTTGTTTGTGTGCAAGGTTCCAAACGGATCCTAGAGAGCCTAAGACGAGACAATAGTCAACTCTGGTTGAAGAGGAGCAAATGAAGGAAAGTGAGCCAGCGATTGATGAGGAGGCTCAAAGAAAGAGAAAGGGTAAAGCAGTGGTGGTTGAAGAAGAAGAACCATTCCCTGACTTTGGCGGTGGACAGGAAGAAGTACATGTTGTTGATTCAGACTCTGATATGGAAGACGTGCCCCTAGCACATGCTATTAAAAGGTCTTTGAAGGAACAAGGGGGAGGTGCTGGGATGTCTACTGGAGAGACTGAAGAGATACCTGTTGATGAAGAGACCCTAAAAGCTCAACAATTGGCCTTGGAACAAGCTCAGTTCTTTAAAATGAAAATGATGCAAGAAGAGGCTATTTTCTTTGAGAAAAAAGTGGAACTCAAGGAGAAGCAGTATGACTATGAGCTTGCAAGGTTAGCTGATCCACAGATTGATATGGACAAACGGAGGATTGGACAGAAATGGGATGATGCAAGGAAGATTTTAATGGGGACTTGTACAAATGGAGTTCATAACAAGGAAGCAGATGATCTTTTCTATAACTTGAACCTGAAAAATCCAATGACGGTGGACTACATAAATGCTTTGAAAAGAATGATCTCAAAAGTCCGTGTTGGATATAAACCAGTGGTAAAAGAGTGGCAAGTCATTCTGACGTTAGTTGAAGGAGCCCCAATGTCTTTCCTATACGTGGATGATCAATTTATCTCGAGAAGATCTGCGTCAGAGTTGTTCTTGCTAACAACTAAAATTCAATACTCTCAAGCGGAGAAACTTAACATTCTGTATAGAGATCAGTTAATGCAGCTAGCAGAGGACAAGGGACCAGAATTCTCAGCCAATCCATATGTTGTTCGTATGGTAGTGGATGGAAAAATGAAGAGGGTTAGTATGGAGGAAGAAGATCTGATGGCTCTATTAGTGGAATCCTTAAAAGCGATATGTATACAAATGATGAGCAAAGGATTCACTTCTGATGTTAAAGAAAAATTAGTGGAGTTCATTGAGAAGATAATATTAAAGAAAAGCAACAAAATATGGAATGTGATATTATCGCTCCAAATCCTCTAGACAACGTGAAGATTGAGCCTGAGCTAATGGAGAGAAATTGGAATATTCTACAAGCTGTGAAAAGTGTAGATGAAGCTCTGACTCTTCCTTCTGGACCACTAGAACAAGGCGAAATAAGGGAGGCAGTTGGTGTTCCAGGAAGAGATAGTGTATACTGGATTCACTCTTATGCTGATGATACAGCTGATGCCTTGGTATTCAATGATGAAGACCAAAAACAGACCTTCTTGCATATGAGTAGGAAATGGCTGCTATAGACTCAAGATGCTGCATTTCTAGACAAAGTACTGGAAGAGTTCAAATGGGGTGATGTAGAGGATACGTTTGTTGATGAGAAGCATAGACTACTGAAGTACTAGTCTGAGATAGTCCAGGAGAAAAGAAGAATGGAATTAGATGCGGCTAGTGTCTACAATACTAACCGTGTCAAGGGCTACCCCAAAATGATATACTATCAGTTTAAGGCTGATAAAACTCATTGGAAATCACAGCTCATCATGAAGAATTTTGAGGATATTCCAAAGATCAGGACTACTCAGGAGGTGGAAAAACTCAGAAGACTTTTCAGACATCCATATCTAGAACCTAAGAATTCTCTAGAAATGGAAGCAGTAAGTCTGTTGAATACTCGATGGGCATAGTTACATGATCCAGTATACAAAAAAGAACAACAAAAGAAAGAGAGGCGCATAAAACAAAAAGAAGACAGGCGCGATGCTGAGAAAGAAATTAGGAAGGGGAAACAGACTTAGAATGAAATCTCGGAGGAATATGAACTTGAAGTTGGAAAAACTTCATATCTTTTGGTTGCTCTAACTCACTTGAGGAAAATTCACCTTACCACGGTATGCGAGATAGGCTAATTCACCATACTGTAACCGTGAATCAGAGTGGATCCAATACGGTGATATGAGTTTGACTGAAAGACATGAAATAATCCAGGTGATAGAAATCACTCCAAAGATCTTTGATTCGAGGTTCGAATTCTCTTTCTAGTTTAAGATAATTATTAAGTTCTTTGTATTGTTTTTCAATTTTCATTTCATTTGTAATTTGAACAAGACTTTAATGTTACTTATCTTTTCTCGTCTCATTTATTTAGTTGAGTTATCCTTCTTTAATTTGAATGTCATTGTTAGACAATCAAATAGGGTGAGATTGAAAGAAAGAGTGTCTAAACTTGTAACACTATATCTAATGTAACTCAACTAAAGAAAAGACACTTAATCGGAAGACAATCAAGAACAAGAAGTCACAAAGAAATCAATACAAATTGAAGACAAGGTAATTGATACTATTTAACATGGTTAATTATGATCAATCAAAAATGAAATCACTGGAAGAAGTTTAAGTCAAAGTTGTTCATGCCTCAGTGATGTGTAACTTAAAAGAATCGAGATCATAACAATCAGTATCAATAAGACTAATTGATTTCAAATGAAGAAGCAGGAAAGCGACAATTGGAAAGCCACATTATTAATTGAATATGGTAATCTATTCAGAAGCAAAAACTCTATCAAGACTAGTCACTTATGAACCAGACCATTGCATCAAGTGTCAGGACATTGATAGCAAGTTTATGTCAGTAATAGAGATCCATATTCAAGAGCTTGTTGAAGAATATAGAAGACAAGAAGAAATCACAAGTTCAATATATTGCATTGGAGTTTCTAGTTGAAGCCCAGAATTTCTCTAAGTACTTACAAGGGAACCTAAGTAGAAATTTCTATCTAGAAATTCTAGATAAGTTTCTACTTAGAGCCAAGTAGAAATTCTGCAAGTAGAACATTTCTATCTCGAAATTCCTATGTAGAAGTTCTACTTAGAATATTCGAGATAGAGCCTATGTAGAAATTCCTATGTAGAAGTTCTACTTAAATGTTCAAGATGACAAGTAGAAAAGTCCTATGTAGAAGTTCTACTTAAATGTTCGAGATGACAAGTAGAAATTCCTATGTAGAAGTTCTACATAGACGACAGTTTCAACATGACACATGGCATCATCTGGTTGGCTATTTCAAAGCTTTCAAGATAAGATAAGATTTACGTGGACAACATTGGACCACTCATATCTTATCTGTTGAAGACTACAAGTCATAGATTACAAGTAGTATAAATAGAAGTACTCATGTAATATTTTAAAAGAGAGCAATATTGATAGAAACACTTGTAAAACAGAGAGAGAGTATTCACAGAGCTTAGTATCAGTTACTACCCTCTTTACTTCTGTTATACTATTGTAATGAATGTTGTAGCAACCCCTTCAAGTTATATATAAGACATATATTCCTTGAATCATTGTGTTCATTTATTACAAAGTATTTATTGCTTCACTAAGTTGAAAAGTTGTATTTACCCCCCCCCCTCTACAATACATTTGGACCTAACATACATAGTTAAGTTTGTAGCAACTTCATTGTGTCGAACACTGACTGTCAATGAACATAGTACTTTTACTGGAACCTTTTCTGGTACTTAGACAACGTCTCCATTACTACCACAATCTTGAATACTTCATTCTCTGTTCTTCATTGACGCTTGAACATATGAATGAACTTCTTTCAGTGAGTATAACTTCAAGACTGTAGTTGTCTTCTTTAACCTTTGCCTTTACCATGTCTTCAATTCTTCTAGATTCCTATGTTTCGAACACTGTCTATCTTCAATCAATGCTAATACACTGAAATCTTCTAGTGACACTTCTATACTAAATCTTAAACACTTCTCCTGAATGTCTTCAACCATTATTCTTCACTGAGGCATGAACATATTAATGAACTTCTTTTAGTGACCTATAGTAGACTTCAAAACTTCTTCTAATGTCTTGATTCACTATATTTTCCTTGTCTTCATTTCTTCCTGATTTCTGTGTAGGCGTGATATTATTTACTTGTCATCTTCTAGTGTTGAGTTATCACGATTACTATTCATACAGTTTCATAATCTCACCAACAATCTCCCCCTATTTGATTGTTAAACTTAGCAAATAAATCTCAAAGAGAGGATAACTCAAATAACAATTAGAAAAAGTAGTCGTCCGAGACTTGTAAATAATGGTACTTGTTTTTCTAGATCAGATTCTTCATTTCTAGAATTCTTGAGTAACTGAAATGAAAGATTTTTATTCTTCTAGCACTGAACTGATATTCATGTAGTATCATCTTTATTTCTATCTGTTTAAGCTCTCTCAGCTTCAAAATCCTTCATAGTTTGAACTAAAAGGACTTATCATGAACATAACTTCATAAAAATCAATATTCCTGGGAACGTCTTCAATAGTACATAGAACATAGCTCAAGTAATGTTATCCCCCTGAGAATGTGATTTTTCTTCTTTTTCTTCTTCTCCCTTTAGATGAACAATGGAAGTGTCAATCTTTTTCTGTATATTCCACTTGGATGAAGAATCCTCTAATGACAACTCCTTTCAAGTATATGATACAATTTCTTGATTCTCCCATAAGCTTTTGTTTCTCATAAGGATCAGAAGATAAGATTTTCTTCTTTTTCTTGTCTAAATTCTCCCCCTAAGATTTTTAACTTCTCCCAATGATACGAAGATTAGGCTTTCCACTTTTCTTGTCTACTAAATTATCTCCCTTAGTTGAGGAATCCTTTATTGGACCCTAAATTTCTCATGGCTTGTCTTCTAAAGAAGGTTCTCGTCTGTCATTGATTGGGAAAACATAATAGCTTTTCTTTTAGAAGTAGCAAGTATCAAGGGTAAGTGTTTGGTCTATGGTTTCCTCACTACTACTATGTTCTGTTAGTGTTTACACTTAAGTGTCGAGCACTTTGAAGTGTTTCACTCTGTCTCTCCCTATCTCTCACTCAAGTGTATCTCTTCCTCACTTTCACTTAAGTGTTTCACTCTCTCACTTTCACTCTGCATTCCAAATATAGTCTTCTGTACCTGCAAGTGAAATCCGTCAATTCATTTGTATTCTCATCACCTGATTCATCAGAATGAACTAAATCACTATCAAGTGGAGAATTTCCTTGTAGAGGTATTGTTGATCTATCATGCATAAGCACTATCTCAGCACCAGACTTAATAGCTTTTGCTAAATCACTATCTAGTAGAGCCTCACCTCTTTGAGATGAGTTATCCCAAGATTTAAATCTTTTAGGGAATCTTGACTTATTCTATCAAGGGGTTGCATCACACCTTCTCTGTAAACGGGAAGTAGACATTTTTTTTCAGGATCTGGAAATGTTTCTTCCAGGAGGGGCGATGTAGTTTCTAATGTAATGAATGGCAATTTAGAGCCTACGTTTCCCTCGTAACCCGGTGACAGGAATTTGGTATAAAATACCCTACTTGACTCATCCAAAAAATTCTTGCCAAATAGTTGCCTCTCAAGCCCAAATAAATTTGAACAAGAGATCTCATTTTCGGGATGCAGAAGATTAACTTTTGTTTGAGCTAGATACCTTGGATAATGAAATGTATGGCTAATTAGAGTCTGCATCTCTTCTGAATGCCTATACCTCTCACTGTGCACACCATGCAATATGTTCCTAGAATTTATCTGTTTAGGTTTACCATCAGCGTGAGTGCCGGTGGTGTGCTTGACTCATTACAATATGCTCTGGCTGATGAGCGAATTTTAATGGACTCACCCTGTTGAGATAATGATTCCAGAGACAGTTTTATTGCCTTTTCAGCTCTGCATCCTTTTGAGAAAATGTTGTTAGTATTGGTGTCCTAGAGACAATTCTTTTATGTTTTGTTGAAAAATAATTAAGGAATATGTTTTATTTGATTATTTAATTAATATTTATTATGTCTTTATTTTATGCGTTATAAACTGAAAAAATAATAAATGTCCTTGGAAAAATAATACGTAATATATATCTTTAAGTATGTGACTTAAAAATGAGATTATATGAATAGTATTTTATTCGTAAAATTCCCTAGTCAAATATTATTATTATTTAAGGACAATAATAATGCAATAAGACTAGTATGTTTGTTGACAGATGACCATATCTCATTGGTCATTGGTATGGTGATACTAAAATCAAGAACATAAGTACATGTCTCAATACATGACACTGGAAAGACCCACCATAAGATTCCACATGTTAATAAGTGTCATAATAAATCTCACTATGATAATGATGTAATGATCCTCTGACTTGAAATCATTATATTTCTATACGAGAATTAATATACTTTGATTACACTTAAAGTTACCTTTAATCAGGTAATGATAAAGGTGGACATTGGGTATGCTATGAATCGTATGAGAAATATGAAGGATAGATATAGGATTTAACCCTCCGATTTTAGGAGAGATATTATTGGCATCTTGATTGAGTGAAACTGCGAAATGCATGGATGTGCTCAAATATTGATTTGTTTATATAGTCTACTCATTGATCAAGGAAACCAAGATTAAATGTTGAAGATGATGACACTATACATGCCTTGTGGCGCCCCAGATCCGGGGTCGGAGACCTGGGCTGCCACGGTTCCCGTCCTTCCTGTTATTAACACTATTATCTCAATCTTTAATGCTAGTACTTCACCTGCAGCGACCCCACAGTTCATATACACACATACACTACTGATTATAGTCTCAGAACGAATATATATCTAATACATAAATCCATCAGAGTAAATATTATAATCCCAAAGTAGTTTCTTGTCTTATAAAAACAATACGGTTTCTATCAGTACTGAATGCTACTGCATGCTCTTGTTTATTAACTTACATAGATCATATTTATATATAAGGCGTACCATCAACAACTGTACCCCTATCCTACTTCTACTCCGACTCCTTACCTAGGGTAGGTTGGCGAAGAATCTACGGAATGCGCGGGCGTTTCCCACGCGCTTCCTGGCTGTGCGGCGCATTCGCGGCATCCTGCTGTCCTGTTGTGTTGTGATATATAAAGAAAGCAAGGGTGAGCAATATAGCTCAGCAATAATTAATATACTTCTGAAAACATGCTGTAATCTGTAAGCTTTTTTTCTTTATCAATATTTTCTGAAAACATGCTGTAAGTTATTTGTAAAAGCATTATGAACAAATAACTGATGTTTAAAATAACTTTCGTCAAAACATGATAAGTAAGCTGAATCTTTCAGAATGGTTCACTGCTAATCAACACCATCGGTAACTTAGCTCCTAGGCTTTTGTTACGGTGCGTAGCACAATTCCAATTGGAAGAAGGGACTGTAATTGGAGCATCAACACGCCCGCTACCACACATCCACGATGATCAGTCATAGCACGTGGCAGCCTTCATCATCAACCTATGGAGCCTTCTGTTTCTCTACATGTAAAAGGGTGAGCCCCGGTACTCTCTACCGTTAATGGGTCAAAGTGCTGGACCGTGCGTCACTCGGCCTCTTACGCTAACTCTAAGTCCACTGAATCAATCTATAAGTCCGGAACTGGAACATTAATCCAAGCTCCCCAAGTATATCATACTTGTTAATAGATTTGTCTATCTAACCTGGAACCGGAATTTAATCCTAGTTCCCCAAGTATATAGTACTTGTTGATAGACCCTCATAGCTATGAGTAGTCACTAATTAGATTAGTCGGACTATCCTCTCACCACACAGGTAAGTGACCTTCACCCACTAATCTCTTTCATCAAGGAATGAATTCATTTTGAAAACCATGACGCGGGAGTTTGTCGGAAACCTCTCTGCTTTTGATAAGTTAAAAAGCTCTTGCTACTGTGGAAACTAGTTCCAAAACTTGACTGCTTTCTAGAAGTAAATAGGTATTCACTTCCTAGACCGAGTTCCCTATTTTTGATAAGTCTGAACGTATTTTATTCTTATTAAAAGAATAAAATAAAATAATTAAATGAAAATATTAGGGAGCTCTCACTATCTTTAAATCATTTTCTGAAGGTCGGAAAGTATTTAAAATAATTATCGAAAGCTTCGAATAATTATTAAAGACCTAGAATAATTTGTAAATGAATTTTCAATAATTAATAAATATTTAAATAATATTTATTAATTAAAATTAATAAATAATCCTCAATAAATGAATATTCAAAATAATATTCATTAATTAAATAAATATTAAAAATAATATTTATTATCTCCTTTTAATTCTTTTATCAAAAGAATATCAAAATATAATATCGAAATATTTATAATCGTTATTTCAAAATAATCTGTCTCCGGCTTCCTCCGGATTACGACATCACTTAACTTAACCTTCCGACTCCCGGTCTACGTTCGAAAATACATACTTGCTCTACGCTTAGAGCCTTTACTTTTACCGGCTTATATCTATAATACTTTATAGCATATAACCGTAACATTTACGAAATTTGTAACAATACATAAAACAGTTCGTACTTTTCAATATACAGTTATATCACAACAACAACAGTCTTTCGACAAAACATTAGTACATTAGATACGAGTTTTGAAAACTTGCCTGTGGTCCTGGGGTTCGTCGAGGTGCGGGGGTTTGACGGACGATCTATATAAATCAAATAGAACGCTTCATTAGTTATTGGTTATCTTAACCACTAATGTCACGCACGCACGAACCATAAGCTTGGCATAAGTTAGACCTCTCATTCTAGAGTTACTTAACCTTAAGGACATATTTTGATTACATAAGTCAATTCATGGGTCAATGACACCTTCATACTTGTCACTTTGCATAGACACTTAAGTTTCTTTTATTCATTCTTTCTCCTTTAAGGTTTGTCAAAGAATCTGCCCGGCTTCAACAATTTTATAAAATCGAAATTTTCTCCTCTGGTCATGAAATTTTGCAGAGGCCTTGACCGCTGTCCCAACTATGTTCCCTTAAAATTTCATGATTTTTGGTACTTTTAAGTGGTCCATTTATATTTTACAAAAGGGCTTCCCGAAACAGTTTGGTTGGTTTAGTTGCTTTCACTAAATTTGACTTATCTCCTAAACCGTATATCGGAATAACATGATTCAAGCGTCAGAACGATATATGAGACAAGGCCTAACCAACTATTATCAGAGGCCTTAGGGGCCAGGAGCTTGACATTACTATTTTCACATTTTAAAAGAGTGCTTACGAAAATTGGCCATTACGACGGCTATAAACGTAACGTTTTCCGGATTCCATTCCAACCAACACTCATCCTCACTCCTTTCATCATGGTTACAACAATAAGCTACTCATTTAACCATTACACTACTAACATCATTTCAAGAACTCAACCAAAAGCTTAACATCATCATATCTTTACCATACTAGCTCATGACTTCACTTACTAACACTTTCATGGCATATTACTCACATAAAACACAAGGGTTAGAGGTTATCCATACCTTCACAAAGCTCAAACAACAACTACATAGTGCTTGGAGTCCTTAGAGAAGCTTGATCTACCTTTGTTCTTAACTAAACATCAAGAAAACAAGCTTTAAAATTTCTAGAGTTTAATATTCATACTATTCATTGTCATCTTTGATGAATTATTTGAAAATGCTAGACGTGGAGAATGGACTTGACATTTTTACCATACCTTATCTATGAAATATAGAAGCTTGGGAATTAATTTGAAGATTTATGAAGCAAGGAAGCTTGAACTTTGACTTTTTCTTTCTTCCTCTTTCTTGAAAAAGTCGAATGGAACAATGGTGGGGGAGAGAAGAAAATTTTCTGCTTGGCTACTTGCTTTTGCTGATTTGTGTTTGTTTTTGTGGGAATAAAATCTATGAAAAGGTTAATCATGGTTTTGTTGAATTTGTGCCAAGTGATAAGGTTGCTTTATGGATTTTTTCCTTAAATTAGGGAACCATGTTTCCTAATCCTAGTTTGTCATTTGGTTAACTTGCTAGCTTAGTTACTTGACTAGTTACTTGACTCCACCCATGCAAGTACTTGCTTGCATGGCTCCCCTTGTGGTGCATTTCACTTATCATTCTTTACTTACTCTTAATCCCTCATAAACATAATTAGTGATAACACCTCTTATTTCTATCTTTGTAATGTGAACATTTACTAGTCACACTACCTTAATGTGTCTAGGATATAATTTCTTTGAATTATAATCCCTTACGTCGAAACCTACTCCTCTATTCATCAGTATCTCGTAAATTACGAAACAATTAGTAAATGACAAAATCCTCGGATTCTAACGACGTTTACATACACTTATTTACTTAGTATTATCGCAATAAAATCTCGGATTTATAATCCTACACCTTATATATAATGTGGGCTATCATGGTTTTCGTAAAACTGAAAAGTTACTATTCATTCATAGTTCAGATTTTAGCATCTAACTTCCTACGGTATATCTAATAATCGCCACTCAAACATATTGCAATTATACTCATAACAATTATTAATGATATAAATAAGCTCGAGGAAATAGTTAAAAAAAAATTCACAAGTTCTTTAAATATTGACATTTAATACTTGTGATCCTAAATACAACTCCTCACAAATAAAATCAAATTTTAGAAATATTTTCTAAGTATATAAAATATTGAGAATTTTATACACATAACTTAGAAAACACTTCGTCTTCTAATATTAGTGAGTTTTGAAATATGCATTGATTACTTAGAACATAAATTCTAAATAATGTCACTAATATCAAAAGTGTCATAATTATTTGTAATAAAATATTTAAAAGTATCGGAGCAAAATATCATAGCAATTAAACAAGATATCATGGACTAATACTTATCAAATATTTAACATACAAATAATTATGTTGCTAACTTATGCTAAATCATTTAACTACCACAAAAGCATATAACATTGTAAACATGATAATTAAACTAATAGCAAAAAGTACGAGGTACTAGATTTCAAATAAATTCAGAAGTCCTTCAAATATTTAAAATTTAATACTTATGAAATCATTTAAGAATTCCTTGCAGATGGGATTTCCAACAAATATGCATATAAATAATATCTGAAATTCACTAATCAACTTAGATAAAATAAATTCATCAAGTTATTTAACAAATATCTACAAGTTATTCTACTAAGGACAATCCTGAAAGAAATAATACCTGATGTCCTTGTGCTTGTTCCATTAGTGGTGTAGATAATATCTAGCATAGTTGTTGGAGTTGAAGAAGTTTCCTTGTCAAGAAGATCAGAGCATCACATTCACTAGTTGCTTTAATTTCTGCATTTGCTGCAACTGTGTATTGACTGCTTCTTCCCATTTCAGCAAGAAATAAACTTCTTCCATGAAATTGACAGCTTCTAGGAATCACTTCCCCGTCTTTCTTACAACTTGCAGCTATATCTATATAGCCAATTAGGTTAAACCTAGTATATTTAGGCTACCTGATTCTAAGAATTGGTAATCCCTTAAGATATCTAACAATTCATATCTTAGCTATAAGATAAGATTCTCTAGTATCCACTTGGAAACTTAAACATATACATTTCGAGAATAAAATATATGGTCCTTATGCACTTAAATAAGTAATGAGCTGATCATACCTCTATAGCTTGTCACTTCAGTTCATATATCTGATTTGCCCTGATCAAGTTTAGTGGTCTGTTGGCAAGAAGTCTTGACAGGCCTAGAATCTTCTAAATTGCGCATCTTCAAAAGATCATTGACTTACTTTAATTGACATCATTCTTATGAATTAGTTGTAATCCAAAAAGAATTGTAACTCTTCCAACATGCTCATCTTGTATTTACTCTGCATTTACTTAGAAAAATATCTCTTGCACAAGTTTTATTAGTAGACCCACATATAATACAATCATGGTATACTTGCACTAATATGACATTGTGTATGCCATGTATTCTAGAGAGATATATATGTATAACTACTCTAATATAAAATCATTTTCAAGTAATTAGCAGTTAGAGTGTTATACCATGTCCTTGGCATTTTGATTGAATCCCTAACTCCATACATGGAAGAGCTTATGAAGAGAATGATATATAAATTCCAATGTATCTACAACTTCAAAGTCCAGGAGTCGTACATCTACTTCAACTTCTAACTCACCATTCAGGAGTGCACTTGTTCACATTCATATGATAGATATTCATGCTTGAATGCTCAACATGTGCTAGAGATGTCCTATTATTAGGTCCTCATCTTGTTAGGGTCTAAAAAGATCATGTTTCGTCACTGGTGCTTACTATTTGATCTTGAAAGTCCTGAAGATTCTGTTTCCTTCATCGTCGATACCTTCTCCTTTATAGTAACCTGTAGCAACCAGTTTGGCTTTGTCCCTCATAACAACGCCAATAATTATCCAGTTTATGAAAAACTTTACAATACCAAATACAGTCTTGTCTTGTGGTCTGGGTTCCAGCTTCATTAGTTTTTGCCTTTCGAACTGATTGAGATCATCTTACATTACAATCACCCAATCTGGATCAATCAGTGCTTCTTCAGTTTTCTTTGGGATTCTAGATGTTAGGTTCCCAAAAAATATATGTTCATTTTGATTTGCACTTCTAGCCTTTACTCAATAATCTAGTTTACTAAGAATTAGACTCTAGGAATGACTTTGACTTCTAACCTTTTGTCTTGGCAGATATGTTCTTGATGTATCCTTTGATCTTTATTGTGTTGAGTACGACTAGTAAATCCTTCTTTTATTTACTCCCCCTAAGTTGCTGCTAGGATGTGTTGAAGATCCTTCACCTCATTACATGGATTCTGTTAAAGTTTACGAGTTTTGTAGTTTCACTACCATTTCCACTAATAGGATCTGAATCATCATCATTATCATTGATTCCTTCTGCAACCTCAGTTTCCACATCAGTATCTGAATTTGACGGGATATCAAACTTCAAAGATTCAGAATAGTCTTTCATTTGAATGCTTGGGAGCTCGGTGTAGTTGGTCGATACACTCATACTTTAAATCACCTTATGGTTTTACATCATATATGCCTTGAAAGCTTTCGACTTCAATGAGTAGTCGAGGAGAATTGTTCCATGAGCCTTGACTTCAAACTTTCCAAGATGCTCATCTAAATATTCAATAAGTATTAATTTCCTCCAAACACATGAAAGAGCTTCAGTGTTTGCTTCTGGTTAGCCATTAACTCATATGATTTCTTTTCATGATCTTTGTTGATTAAAGCAGCATGTTGTGTTAATTGCTTCAGCTTTAAAGTACCTCTATAAGTGCAGACTTCATTTAGAACTTCATTCGTGAAATTGAGTTCCAATATCTGACTTCAAAGTTCTCACATCTTACTTTGCTTCCGAATTGATCTTCCTGATGTGATCAATCACCATCTGTGACATTTTGTCTGTTGAATGTACGAACATCACCAGCTTGTAACTAGGGTTGTCATCAACTACCACTAAGCATATTTCTTCCATGACATAATTTCCTTCAGTGTGATGTTTTCATTAAATTCCATATATGACATACTTCAAAATGTCTTGCTAGATAGATTTCCATAAGAAGTAGTCCTCTCATCAATTTCTTCTTTATCGGAGAATCCATTTTCTCGAATATCAAGTGTTAGAGTTTCTTTTGTCATAGCTAACTTTTTTAATGATGAAACTTTACTGAAAAGTTCGCTTCACCTTTGCATACAGAATCCATGTCATCTAGAACAAATTTTCTCACTCTTAGTTCAATGAGCTTCCATATTTCTTACTTCGAATCAAACACTTTTCCTCTTCAATGCTTTTCCAGAAAATCCTTGACAAAGAATTTCCTAGTGCGCTGTAGATAGTGCTTAAGTACGTTGATAAGAAAGATACTGCTAGTGATGACAATTCCAAAAATCATTAAAGCCAAATCCCTTGTACATCCTTTGTTGTCATCTCTGAAGGTTACCGTTGTGTAGGCTGTAATAACCCGTATTTCTGACGCTTTGGATTATTAAGATTTTTGGATAAAATTTTTCATTTTTGAATAAATGATTTTATGGATTTATTTTCTTCATAAGGTACTTGAGATGTGAGACCGTATTATTAATATACGGGATATTTGAAAATATGCGTATCGGTGTTATGGTAGCATACGTAATAAAAATAGGACTAATTATTATTTTTAGTCTAACAAAATAAATTTGGACTCCGGATGAAAGTCGTAACAGAGTTTGAGAGACGGTGTAAGTGAATAGTGTTTATCTGGAGAATTGTTTCATAAATTCTCGAAACAATTAAAGAGTATTAATTTAATCATTCTAGAATATATTAGAATGATAATATGAGATTTTAAGTTTTTAAAACTTAGGTGGGACGAAAGAAAACAGAACGAGAACGAGAGATTAAAACGTTGTCGGGAAATTACGTGACTATCATACAAACCTTATTAAATATCAAGCTCCCACCACACACTTCCCAAAAAAAATCAGTTTCCCCCCATTTCTTGAAGAAAACCGAAGTAAAGAAGGAGAGGAGGGAAAAAAATGGGGAAGAAAAATTACTTTGCTTGCTCATTTCTTCACTGTTGCTTGCACTTAATAGCTTGAATCGAAGGTATGATACTCACCTTGCTTCCTCTTGAATCTTACATCATTCCATCCATGACATCTTTAGCTATGATTCAAAGAAGATTCGAATGAACAGTAATTTCGAAAATTGAATTTTTTTTTCTTTGATTCTTGAGTTCCTATGGCTTGAAAGATGATTGTTATGTGATGTATAAGTAATGGGTAGCTTAGAACAAGCTTGGTTAGCCATGGAAACATCTACTTGTTTACTTGATTTCGAAATCTTAATTCTTGAACTAAACTGATTTTTATGGCTTGAGGTGGTAGTATGTGGATTTTTGATCTTGGTTGAGGAGTTGGGATTGTTTGTTGGTTGAATTGAAGTAGAATAGAAATGGAAAACAATGAGAAAACAAACGTAACCATGCCATTTTTTTTCGTGACCTTACTGCTGCAACTGTCCAGAAAAATCTAGGAGAATTCGGTCACTGTTCTTGGCTTATGGCTGATATGGTTAGATAGTAGATAGTCTCTAGATCGTTTGCGCGCTAATTTTGCGTAATTCGGAGTTACGAGTCAAAAGTTATGGCCGATTTAGTAACGGTAGCGCAGGAAATGGAAATCCTGTTTTTGTCCAATTTTGAGGCTATGATTGGACTAGCTAAGGAGCTTAATAAAATCTGAAACTTTTATGGGATATTCCTTGACAGTCATAGAAGACCTCAGAAAGAAATCGTATCAAATGGAGTAATTTCCAATTTATTAAAAATGCTAGAAAACAGGGTGTTAAGTGAAATGAACATGAGGAAAATGTTAAACAACCATTTTGGGAGTCGAATTCGAGCAAGTTAGAGGATTTGTCTCGAGTCGACCAAGTAACGAAATTTGTTAAGGAACATCATCACTATACGTAGATGCAAAGAACTTGATTAAAAATCATTGACAAGATAGTTTTGCGAGTAGCTAAAGTAGGCCCGAGGAGGTGAAATGTCGGGCAAAATAAGAGTTAATAAAATGACAAAGTACGAGTTGTAATGGTCACATTTGGACTCGAGATAGGTTGTGGAATAGCATTGAGATCCTAACTATCAAAATCATGAGGTTTAACAATCATGAAGCAGTTTGGGGAATTAAAGTCGAGTGAGTTAGAGGACTCATTCTAAAATGATTAAAATATGAAAGTTGTTAGTTTTAATCTTGTCTAGTTGTATACCAAGAATGGTACAAATTGAATTGGTGGTTAATATTTTAACATATGATTTCAAAGAGGAAATAGTTGAAAATGATAAATGAATTGTTGTTGGAGAAAGTATTGGATATTGAATTGAATTGTGGATTATTTGTGAATGTTTTGGGAATGAATTGAGGTTGTAATTGAGGTGTTTTTACACCGGGCATAGCCTAACTTACGAATAGGTCATGCCCGATTTTCTGTAGAAAATACCCTTACTTAAGTTTCATAAATTTTAGAATTGAGAAGACGTGTAAATGAAATTTTCAGGGGAAAATAGAGAAGCAAGACTTAAAGGATATGGCCATCTATATATGAGTTAATATTGAGGCATAGTCATAATAAGAAATTGTGAGTTTCCCAAAGAGGGATTTGTTCGTTTGGTTAGTTTTTGGAGTTTAATAACTAAATGTGTAATTGAGTTGTGTTTGCTTGGGATATGAGACCAAGCTGATATATATATCTTGTTATGTTAGAAAGATATCAAGATGGAGCATTATGGAATCTAGTAACGAGAGAAGATATATCCATATCGTGAGAAAAGGAGACTTAATTGGAATGCCTGTCGTTGCTAAGGACCAAAGGCAAGTTTTCCTAACCTTATACTTTTACTTTCAAAAGGTTATATTCTTGAGTTGCATATGAAATTAAATTATGCTTATGCAAGTTTTCTAACACCGTACTTCTATTCTATATAAGAATATTGTGAAGCATGTTTATGCAAGTTTTCGAAACATGTACATAATGTACTTATAATATACTGCTGTTGTGGTTGTGATATGAACTGTTTTTGAAATTACGTATTGATTTAATAATTGTTATCAATTAATAAATATCATTTGGATATTTATCTAATAAATGAATATTATTCTTGAATATTCATTTAAATATAAGTTATTAATTGTTATCAATTAATAAATATCATTTGGATATTTATTTATTAAATGAATATTATTCTTGAATATTCATTTAAAAAGGGGGTTATTAATTGTTTAATTATTTAATAAATATTATTTGAATATATATTAAATATTCTATATTGATTTAAAAATTAGTGGAGGTCTTTACTAATTATTTAAAAATATTTTGACCTTCGGAAAAATTATTTAAAAATAGTGAGGGTTCCCTAATATTTATTTATATAATATTTTATTCTTCTAATAAGAATAAAATATTCTCGGACTTATCAAAAATAGGGAACGAGGTCTAGGAAGTAAAAGATTATTTACTTTCTCAAAAACAATTATGTTTTGACATCGCTGGCCTACTTATCAAAAAATGAGAGATTTTTCGACTAACTCCCGGGTCGTGATTTTAAAATGATTTTATTTCCTCAATGAAGGATATCAGTTGACGGAGGTCAACATACCTTTGTGGTAAGAGGGCTGCCCCAATTATTCTGGCAGTACCCATTCAGAGTTTGGTGAATCTATGAACAAGTATGATATACTTAGGGAACTAAGAGTAAATTCTGGTTCCAGGTTAGATAGATGAATCTATTAACAAGTATGATACACGTGGGGAATTGGGATTAAGTTCCATTTCCAGGTTATAGATTATTCATCAGGGACTGGAGTAAGGTTGCGTAAGAGGTCGGTGACGCACGACCCAGCCGAAATAATGACCTAAATGCGGTCTAGGGTGACGTCCCGATAAGGGGTTGTCCTTCTACTAGTAGAGAAAGTGATTAGGTCTTCTATTGTACAATGCGACTGATCATGGCGTACAGTAGGGCGTTGAAATATCTCCATATAGTCCTATTTCTTCCAATTGGAATTGTGCTGCAACATCGTAATGAAAGCCTATGAGCTGATTTACCGAGGATGTTGTCAGTGGTTGATATATTGAAATCTTCGTACTCATTTAAATTACTTTGACAAAGTTATTTTACAAAATGCGTAGAGTACGTAAAGTGTGCATTATATTGTAGTTTTAAACGATGACTAAAAGAGTTATCTACAGCTATAAATATTCTGGCTGGGCTATATTGCTCACTCTTGCTTTGTTTATATATCACAACACAACAGGTCAGTCGAGATATTTTGATGAAAAGTTATTTTGAAAACTTAAGCGGGTACATGATGTACGCCGAACAGCCATAGTATGCTGGAATTGCCTAAGAGATTTTGGCAAAAGGTTTATTTTAAAGATTTAAGTGGATATATGATATATACCAATTAAATTATAAATCTTTAAAATGTTTTACTGGATTTCAAACCTTACAAGGGGTATGGTTTAAAAAGGTTTGATTTGCTGATGATAAGAAGCAACTATTATTGTGGTATCTTGAAATGGGTACTTATTATATTTATGGGAATCTAGCAAAGCTATAGTTGATACTATTTTGTTAAGTTATTGATAAGATTATCTCAAAACGGTGAACATAATAAGTTCATTGGGTTTATCTCAAAAGCTTCAGAGGAAATATGAAAGAGTAGTAACACTATATTCGATAGTGTCTTATTTTATATAATGAACTAAATTGTTCGGATTATATTCCTCCAAACTCTAGGTTGAGTATAAATGATTTTTAACAGAAAACTCTGACTATATGTATCGTCGAGAGATATTTTGCTATGCTTACCTTATTTTGGTAACCTTATGATATAATATTGAGATAGTAGTGATTATCATGTTCTTGGATGAGAATCACATAGATAATTGGGTGGATAATTTGTTGAGCATTTTTTCGCTCACCCTTGCTTTATAATAAATTTTTCAGAGAAAGCGAGCACACCTTGGATTGGCTCCATACTTTGAGGAAGGAAAGTAGGAGATTCACCCTTGGAGACGGTTCGGTTCAGAACTATTCCGCAGAAGTAAGTGGATAGGTTACGGTATTGATCTAGTTATTAATGTCACTTCATGTAGAGGTTATCATTGATAACGGGAGATCCTGGTTAAGTACATTTGGTTTATAATAACTAATGGTACTTGTATATCGTTTCTAAGGCTATAACTTGTATGTGTGAGAGAGAGGGGTCTACGATGTGCTTTTGTTGAATTGTTGAGTATTGCAGGTTTTAAATGATTGGATGATGACGTGACGACTCAAAGCCCAGACCCCGGATTTGGGGGCGTTACATAGGCTTTCTCAACCAACTGTGATATTAGAGCTCCAATCTTAATCATATGCCTCGTGCAATAAATGTCATGAAATCACATAACTTTTGTCTTTTGGTACGTACTCTGCAATCATAAATGATTAAGCTTCTTGGAACTCAACTTCAATTGAGTCTAGATGTTTGTTTCAACAGTGGTAACAACAGCTTCAATTTATACAAATTAGAAAAATTAGTACTATCTACTTTAACCATAAGTTAAGCAGGTTTACAGATATTCAATAATTTTCTAAAATCACATGGATAGAAGAATTAAAAATTAGATTTCTAATTCTTTTTAACCCATTCCTGTCGTTGTCTAATATTTTTAACAATCTCTAATTACCTAAGTTAGTTTTAGATTAATCCTCGAATCAACAAGTCTTACAGACTACTTAGATAATTCTACCATCTTTTAGTATTATACTCCCTAACAAGCAATATATGAAATGATATAACATTTAAGTGCAACTATGTGAGTGCGAGCAAATCATATGAAAATAAGCACATAAACAATTTCAAGTAAGAACAAATATATAATATCCGATCTATGACCTGCTTGTCTATTAGCAATTCTCACAACATTAGTAGAGGTATTAAATCACAGAAGATTTAAATCAAGTTCCAGCAAATGTTCAGTAATACACCTAACCCTCTAGAACACCCTATCTAATTCTGGATATTCATTTTACTGCATATAAAATCAAGAAGGAAATATTCTTACTTAAACTCATGAATCCTAGCATGCAAATCTCATTCTTAGCAATCAATTAAGCATTTAAGTCCTAAGATGCTAACATGCTGACATAAATTTGACACATTTCAAAACTTAATAATCATACAGTTCTGAATTATATAAAGATATACTAGTTAGAATGTGTACCTGTGAAGTGCTTAGTGATTCATCTCTAGTGTTGGTCATTGATGCTAGATATCCATGTGGTTCATCACTATCACTGATAGAATCAACCTTTCACTACTGCTTGATATTTCTGCTATAACCCAACATAGTGTATGTCATCTTTTATTTGTACAGGCTTCTTAAACTATGTAGCACAACCCTGATCTTGTCTTTCTATTATAAACCATCCTTATCTTGCAACCGCCTCTTGAACTGAATCTAGAAAATCTCTTGTGTGGAATTTCTAGGTAAGGACCTTAGATTTAGAATTAGGATTCCGTCTAAATCTAATGTCACTGAATTCCATGTTTCCCTGCAGGCTTGACTTGCAGTCCAGTTCTCAAGCTATTTCAAAGTGTAAGATGGAGGGTTTCGTGCATGAAAATGCAGCGGAGTTAACGTAAAAACAATAAAATTCGAAACCCCATCGCAGGATCCGTGTATAACGTATGAACGATTATGGTGAACGAAAACTATACCTTAGAAGCTTTTCGAATTGTTGTTTAATAGGAGGTCCTTGCTTGATGAATCACAACAGTCGTCTGCTTCAAGAACTGCTCTCTAACGGTATCCACATGAACGTCGATTCGTCAAACGATCAGCGGAGATGGTACTAGCCAACAACAGCCACGAATTATCTCTTCTCTCTTGCTAGCCTCTCTTTTGTCTTGAGTTGCTAGGGTTTTATCTTATAAAACGAATTCACAAGTCTCAGTATTGTAAACACATCATAATGTATTTATACGAGCTAGAGATAATGGGTCAAACCCTAATCCATGAGGTTTCTTAAAAACTCATTCTGATTTTGGGTTTATTCATTAATCTGAATTCTAGTATGTTTATAATTAATCAAGTCTCACTTAATTAATTATAAATTTGAATTAATAATAATAACATTATTTAAATTCATAATTTAAATAAAGCTCCGTTTAAACGTTCTTTGTGTGTGACCCTTTAGGTTATTATTACGTTGACAATAATTTTATTTTCTAATAATAATAATAAAATTATAAACAATGAGCGGCATCTAGTAAAACATCATTGCTACCCAAGTAATAATAATAATTGGTGATTCAATTAAACCTTTCGTGAATAATGTACAATGTAATATAATCCCTTTAACCTTATATTATAGATCAAACTCGAGGCAGGTATTGTGTCATCCTCGTCAACGTTTAATCCTGGTTTCCTTGATCAATGAGTAGACTATTAATCAAATCAATATTTGAGCATGACCATTCATTTTATAGTCTCAATCAATCAAGAGGCCAATAATATCACTCCTAAAATAGGAGGGTTAAATTTTATATCTATCATTCATATTTCTCATACGATTCATAGCATACCCAATGTCCACCTTTATCATTACCCGGTTAAAGATAACTTTGAGTTTAATCAAAGTATATTAATTTTCGTATAGAAATATAATGATTTCAAGTCAGAGGATCATTACATCATTATCACAGTGAGAATATCTTATGACACTTATTAACATGTAGATTCTCACAACGGGTCAGTCCGGTGCCATGCATTGAAATATGCACTTATGTTCTTGACTTTAGTATCACCATACCTATGACCAATGAGATATGGTCATCAGTCAACAAACATGCTAATCTTATTGCATTATTATTGTCCTTAAATAATAATACTCGACTAGGGACTTTTAGGAATAAAATACTATTCATATAATCTCATTTTTAAGTCACATACTTAAAGATATATATTACGTATTAATATTCCAAGGACATTTATTATTCTTTCAATTTATGATACAGTAAATAAAGACATAATAAATATTAATTAAATAATCACATAAAACATAATCCTTAATTGTTTTCAATAAAACATTAAAAGTTTTGTCTCTAGGACACCAATACTAATAATCTCCCACTTGTACTAGAGCCAATCTCTCATGTATCTAATACCCATGGAACTAGTATGACCTTCGTGCTTCTGCTGTGACAAAGCCTTGGTCAGTGGATCTGCAATATTCTCATTTGTATGCACTTTACATATATGTATATCCTCTCGATTATTAATCTCTCGAAGAAGATGATATCGTCTTAGTATATGCTTTGTTCGGGAATGAGACCTTGGTTCCTTAGCCTGTGAAATGGCTCCGTTATTATCGCAGTATAAATCTATCGAATATGTGACCAAAGGAACCACACCAAGTCCTGAAATAAAATTCTGAATCCAGACAGCCTCCTTGGCTGCTTCACAGGCAGCAATATTCTCAGCCTCCATTGTAAAATCGGCAACCGTCTCTTGCTTTGAACTTTTCCAGCTTACAACACCTCCATTTAGACAAAATACAAAACCAGACTGAGAGATCGAATCATCCTTGTCTGTTTGGAAACTAGAATCGGTGTAACCTTTTACAACCAGCTTTTCCTCTCCTCCATATACCAAGAATTGATCTTTAGTCCTCTTCAAGTACTTAAGAATATTTTTGACTGCCGTCCAGTGACCTTCACCTGGATTAGACTGGTATCTACTCGTCATGCTCAAAGCATACGAGACATCAGGACGAGTACATATCATTGCATACATTATAGAACCAATTGCCGACGCATATGGAACTTTACTCATACGGTCCTTATCATCCAATGACTTAGGACTGTTTTCTTTAGAGATCGATATCCCATGAGACATAGGGACAAATCCCCTTTTTGCATTTTGCATCCCAAATCGATGCAAAACTTTATCAATGTATGTACTCTTACTTAGACCAATCATTCTTCTTGATCTATCTCTATAGATCCTGATACCTAATATATAGGTCGCATCGCCTAAGTTTTTCATTGAGAAATTTTTATCCAACCAAGTCTTAACAGCCTGTAAACAAGGAATGTCATTCCCTATTATTAATATGTCATCAACATATAATACTAGGAATGCCACATTGCTCCCACTAACCTTCTTGTAAACACATGGTTCATCTTCATTTTGAATAAACTCAAACTCTTTGACGGTTTCATCAAAACGAATGTTCCATCTCCTCGAGGCTTGTTTCAATCCATAAATAGATCGACGCAACTTACATACCTTTCCAGCATGCTTTTGATCAACAAAACCTTCAGGCTGTGTCATGTACACATCCATATCTTCTTCAAGGCTCCCATTTAAGAAAGCGGTTTTGACATCCATCTGCCAGATTTCGTAATCATAGTAAGCAGCTATAGCAAGCAAAATCCTGATGGACTTGATCATAGCCACTGGTGAAAAAGTCTCATCATAGTCAATACCATGAATTTGCTTGAAACCTTTTGCCACCAATCGTGCCTTATAGGTCTGTACATTACCATCTATGTCGGTCTTCTTCTTGAAAACCCACTTGCACCCTATAGGTTTTACCCCTTCATGTGGATCAACCAAGGTCCATACTTGATTGGTATACATGGATTCCATATCAGATTTCATGGCTTCAAGCCATCTCTTGGATTCTGGAGTGTTCGTAGCGTCTTGGTAGGTGAGAGGCTCATCTTCGTCGATAAGTATCACATCACCATCTTGAGTTAAGAGAAATCCATAATATCTCTCAGGTTCATGGCGAATCCTACTAGACCTACGAACAACCTGTGTTTCTTGAGCAATATTGTTTTCTTGTACATTCTGCTCTGGTTCCTCCATTAGTTCATTGTTATCTTGTGGGTCTCGAATTTCATCGAGTTCTATTATCCTCCCACTGTCTTTCTTAGACATCATTTCTCTTTCAAGGAAAACTGTAGTTCGAGCAAGAAACACTTTATTCTCTGAAGGATTATAGAATGAATAACCCTTTATTTCAATTGGGTATCCCACAAAATTACATTTTTCTGATTTAGGTCCTAGTTTGTCAGAAGTTAAACGTTTCACAAATGCTTCACATCCCCATATTTTCATAAATGACAAGCTATGATGTTTCTCAGTCCATATCTCATATGGAGTCTTCTGAACCGTTTTAGTAGGAACTCGGTTAAGTGTATAAGCAGCCGTCTCCAGGGCGTAGCCCCAGAAACAAATTGGAAGATCTGCATGACTCATCATCGATCGCACCATGTCCAACAAGGTACGATTTCTCCTATCAGAAACTCCATTCCATTGTGGTGTTCCGGGAGGAGTGAGTTGTGATACAATACCACACTTTTTTAAGAAACTCTTAAATTCATGGCTTAAGTATTCTCCCCCACGATCAAATCGTAGAATCTTAATACTTCTGTTAGTCTGCTTTTCTACTTCAGCTTTGTATTCTTTGAACTTTTTGAAAGAATCCGATTTGTTCTTCATAAGATACACATATCCATATCTACTGCAATCATTAGTAAACGTGATAAAGTAGTAAAAGCCACCTCTTACCATAGTTCGCATAGGACCACATACATCACTATGTATTAGTTCTAATCGTTCAGTGGCCCTTTCACCTTGTTCATTAAAAGGAGCTTTAGTCATTTTTCCAATGAGATAGGGTTCACATGCTTCGTATGATTCAAAATCAAACTTATCTAAGTATCCATCTTGATGTAACTTGGAAATGCGCTTCTCATTTATATGGCCTAACCTACAGTGCCAAAGGTATGTTTGATTTGAGTCATTAGTCTTAAGTCGTTTGTTATTCACATTATAGATGGAAGTGTCTAAATCAAGAACATATAAACCGTTAAACAAACGTGCAACCCCATAGGTAACATTATTCAAAGAAAAGGAACAACAATTGTTCTGAATTGAAAAAGCAAAACCTTTCTTGTCCAAACAAGAAACCGAAATAATGTTTCTGCGAATTGCAGGCACGTAAAAACAATTCTCAAGTTCTACAATAAGCCTAGTGGGCAATGATAATTGATAAGTGCCTACAGCCAAAGCAGCAACCTTTGCTCCATTGCCAACTCGTAGGTCGACCTCTCCCTTAGCCAAAGTCCTACTCCATTGTAGTTCCTGCACATTTATACAAATGTGAGAAGCACATCCAGTATCGAATACCCATGATGTAGAAGTGGACAGATTGACTTCTATAACATAAATACCTGAATTAGAAGCTTGACCAGCCTTCTTCTTCTTCAGATCCTCCAAATAAGCGTGACAGTTTCTCTTCCAATGACTTGGTTTACCACAGTAGTGACAATCACCCTTTGCAATAGCACCCTTAGGCTTTAAAGCCTGTTTGGGATTAGTCTTTGGATTGGGAGCAGAATCAGATCCAATCTTCTTCTTTCCCTTCCATTTACCTTTCCCTTTAGCCTTACATTTCTTGTTCACCATCAATATGGGAGCAGGTTCGGCCTTTTTCATGTTGGTTTTAGTAGTTCGCAACATAGCCAACAATTCAGTAAGTGTTTTGTCTATCTCATTCATATTGTAGTTCATAACAAAATGAGTGTAGTTGCTATTCGAAGATTGTAAGATTAAGTCAATCTGAGCTTCTCGACTAATCGGGAAACCCAAAGTATCAAGATACTCAATATAACCTATCATCTTCGGAACATGTGGTTGAACATGTTGATTCTCTCCCTGCTTGCAAGCGTATAGTGCTTTGCTCGTGTCGAACCTTTCTTGACGAGTCTGTCCTTCAAACATCCTTTGAAGGTGTTCAATCATCTCATAAGCATCCATATGCTCATTTTGTTTTTGAAGCTCAGCACTCATGGTTGCTAGCATGAGACACGCCACATCAGTCGCATCATCAATATTCTTCTGATAAGCATTTTGTTGAGCGTGAGTTGCATTCTCAGCAGAAGGAGTAGGAGAAGGAATTTCAATGACGTGGAGTTTACGCTCTTGCCTGAGGACAATCCTTAAATTCCTATACCAATCAAGGAAGTTAGTTCCTGTCAGCTTGTCCTTCTCAAGGGTTGCTCGTACGGAGAAAGTATTTGTATTGTTTGCCATTTAAATATCTACAATGTTAAAATGCATAAATTTAGTTAGTCTGCAGAATTTTTAATTATGTTCAAGTGATTATCATATACATTCATAATATATATCTCCCACTATTTTATTCAAATCAATAGCCATAACTATTAATTCGGAAAACATTTCATCAAATCTTTCTAGTGAGCCAAGATCCATATTTCATCCATGTTTCAAGATAGCGTTGGCTAATACACCCAAAACACGACTATTTACGTAGACAACATTTGTCAATTATATCAAATATAACTCTTAGATAGTTTGGTGGAACAACTCTTTGTACACATTTATTCAATAAATCTCACCAAACTCTATGCCTCTAAACCCACAATCATATTGTGATGATTTAGTTAAGTTAGACCCAATGTTTAATAAACAAAGTACAATTACTTATCACATTTTCCCATGATTGATAAGAGCACTTCACTTTGGCAAACCCACTCCTTCTCAATCTAGATCTTGATGTGTTTAAAACATTTGAAGGCATCTATATTAACTTAATATTTATTTAGGGATTTGTTATTTAACGATCATGATCCCATCATAAAGAGATTCTCAATTTTTTCTTGATTAAATAATCCATTTCAATATTCATCAATGATTTGATTTCCAGATCGTTGGAGAAGTCACAAGTTGTCTCACTTAAAACCCAACTTTCTTACAGATTAATAATCCGTTGTTGACAAAATCTCCCCATATCAGAAAAATGAAAATTCAGATTCAATACCGTGCTTCATAAACACAAGAATCTCATGATCGTTTGTTCAATTTTAAAATCTTGAGTCGTTACAGATTTTATCTTGTTTAAACAAGCATGTCATGGGTGTCGTATCTAATACACACATACATGATTAATCTAATTAAAGCATGCATCATTAACTATTCTACACTAACATTCATACATCAATATGTAAAGTGCAGTATGTAAACGTGATTGGTTATGGCCCCTTTCCTATGTGATCCTTTTAAACTAATGAAAGGATCAAGGTCAATCTATAGTGGTAAAATATAAATACAATTATATGTCTTCATTCTTCTTGTATCCATGGGCGTCTGCTCCTCTTCTTGGATCATCCTTCATTCTTCAAGTACATTACATGGAATTATTGAATACAACCTATACTAATGTATTTACATAAGAAAACTCGAGTTACATTCGAGGTTAAGTAATTACAACAATGAAGAAAACGACATGCAAGTCGTATTTATAAAACCAAAACCAAAACCATTAATCTAAGGGTCTCAAGGCCATAACCAGCACCATGCCCACATAACAATTACTGACATCTCAGAACACATAATCATCTCATCATGCATCATATATATCAAAATCAGAAAATCACAAAAAAATCAGAAATTGATTTCAAAACAGTAAATCGCATTTTTGAGGCCCTAAACGATGTCAAATGGCCAAAAAACACCATAGGTCACAGTAAAGCAGTGATTTTTGCTCGTGGCGATTTTCCCTTTCCAGAAAGAGTAAATTCGACCCATTCTGACTCCGTCGAAAAACACTATTCACCTGTAGAATCACTATTCACAGAAAACTGCATCTTATGCAATTGTGTTTTTAAACGCTTCAGAACTATTCCGACGACCTTCGTATGACTGTATCTCGTATCACATACATATAGTTCATCACACATATCATGTCATAACAGATTATAACATTACAGATCACATATATTCATCATAACATATTACAATTCGAATATACATGAAAAAATGTAGCATGACAGTAGCATGGCAGTCATCAAACAGGCACATATGCATCAAATATAGAAAACACGTAGCCAAATCATCCTATTATACACGTAGATCTGATGCCATTGAAGGTTTTCGTGCATGAAAACGCAGCGGAATTAACGTAAAAACAATAAAATTTGAAACCCCATCGCAGGATCCGTGTATAACGTATGAACGATTATGGTGAACGAAAACTGTACCTTAGAAGCTTTTCAAATTGTTGTTTAATAGGAGGTCATTGCTTGATGAATCACAACAGTCGTGTGCTTCAAGAACTGCTCTCTAACGGTATTCATACGAACGTCGATTCGTCAAACGATCAGCGGAGATGGTACTAGCCAACAACAACCACAAATTATCTCTTCTCTCTTGCTAGCCTCTCTTTTGTCTTGAGTTGCTAGGGTTTTATCTTATAAAACGAATTCACAAGTCTCAGTATTGTAAACACATCATAATGTATTTATACGAGCTAGAGATAATGGGCCAAACCCTAATCCATGAGGTTTCTTAAAATCCCATTCTGATTTTGGGTTTATTCATTAATCCGAATTCTAGTATGTTTATAATTAATCAAGTCTCACTTAATTAATTATAAATTCGAATTAATAATAATAACATTATTTAAATTCATAATTTAAATAAAGCTCCGTTTAAACGTTCTTTGTATGTGACCCTTTAGGTTATTATTACGTTGACAATAATTTTATTTTCTAATAATAATAATAAAATTATAAACAATGAGCGGCATCTAATAATACAACATTGCTACCCAAATAATAATAATAATTGGTGATTCAATTAAACCTTTCGTGAATAATGTACAATGTAATATAATCCCTTTAACCTTATATTATAGATCAAACTCGAGGCATGTATTGTGTCATCCTCGTCAACGTTTAATCCTGGTTTCCTTGATGAATGAGTAGACTATTAATCAAATCAATATTTGAGCATGGCCATGCATTTTATAGTCTCACTCAATCAAGTGGCCAATAATATCACTCCTAAAATAGGAGGGTTAAATTCTATATCTATCATTCATATTTCTCATACGATTCATAGCATACCCAATGTCCACCTTTATCATTACCCGGTTAAAGATAACTTTGAGTGTAATCAAAGTATATTAATTCTCGTATAGAAATATAATGATTTCAAGTCAGAGGATCATTACATCATTATCACAGTGAGAATATCTTATGACACTTATTAACATGTAGATTCTCACAACGGGTCAGTCTAGTGCCATGCATTGAAATATGCACTTATGTTCTTGACTTTAATATCACCATACCTATCTCCAATGAGATGTGGTCATCAGTCAACAAACATGCTAATCTTATTGCATTATTATTGTTCTTAAATAATAATACTCGACTAGGGACTTTTAGGAATAAAATATTATTCATATAATCTCATTTTTAAGTCACATACTTAAAGATATATATTACGTATTAATATTTCAAGGACATTTATTATTCTTTTAATTTATGATGCAGTAAATAAAGACATAATAAATATTAATTAAATAATCACATAAAACATAATCCTTAATTGTTTTCAATAAAACATTAAAAGTATTGTCTCTAGGACACCAATACTAACATAAGATTCACTTATAACACCTTGACCACTACCTTGAGCTCCAAAATCTTCAATTCAGCTTCTTGGATCAATTCATTTCTGTTCAGAAGTTCTCAACCTTAACTTCAATCAAATTTGGTTCCTCGATCACAAATACAGTGGATATGCTACCAACCTGCTTTACCAAATATTATCTTCTTCAACTCTTGTTCTAGTTCACAGGCCTTCAGCACATACAGTTCTTCTACAGACAATGTGGTGGTATCCTTAGATCTCTGTTGGCTATAATCATGTGTTCCAGATGATCTGCAGTGTTAGCACGAACTTCATGTAATCTCGTTGAAGAATAAACTTTAAGGCTTGTACTGAAATGCCAGGATGTCTAGATTTTTCTCCATCACTACTTAAACCCCTAAGATTTTTCATCCAAAAATATTCCACTCAAATCAACCAAAAGTTGTACCCAAATTAATGTCTTCTTTTACAGCTTCCAAAATATTAGTGGGATCCTTTGGAGTAGACCTATGAGGAAATTAATACCATTTCTTCTTCAATCTGCTCCAGAATTAACTTTATTGGATAATCTTCAGACAGTTTTAGTTGTATTCAATACCCGAAAAAAATCTTCAACTACAAACCCTTGAGCACCCTCGAATTAATATTTAAGAAAAATTTAAATTTACATAATTTTTAAGTTTCATAGAAAATAAATTAATCAAAAACAAAAATTTACAAATAATTAATTTTGAAGAATATTTGAAATTTCTTGAAAATTAAAAATCCGTAAATTAATATTATAAGAAAATTTTAGTTTTCAAGAATTTTAAATTTTCTGGAAAAATAAATAAATAAAAAATAAAATAAAGATTAAAACGTACAAAATTTTGGGTACCAAACTGCAATTTTGGTGTATGTGTCGAAGAACGTTGTGTCGATATTTGATTAGCTTTGCTTCGTGGTTGACCAAATCAAGTCTCGAAATTATATATATATATATATATATATATATATATATATATATATATATATATATATATATATATATTAACAATCAGCTGCTCGACCTCATGCTTGTGTCGATTCATTTTGCCTTGTACTACTGTCTTAACTGTCCACAATTTACCAAGTGCATGTTTACTAAATGTGTAAACATACTCGACACATGCATATTAGTTGAATATTTATTAAATATTCTAAATTGATTTAAAAATTATTGAAGGTCTTAAATAATTATTTAGAATATTTTCTGACCTTCAGAAAATTTATTTAAATATAGTGAGGGTTCCCTAATATATATTTATATTCTATTTTATTCTTTTAATAAGAATAAAATATTCTCGGACTTATCAAAAATAGGGAACATAGTCAAGGGAGTCAAAGGTCATTTACTTTCTCAAAAGCCGTTGTGTTTTGACATCACTTGCCTACTGTAGTAGGGTTTTCAACTTATCAAATCATAAGAGGTTTTTTGATTAACTCCCGGGTCGTGGCTTGAAATGGTTTTCATTCCTTAATAAAAGACATCAGTTGACGGTGGTCAACACACCTTTGTGGTGAGATTATTGCCTTGATTATTTTGGCAATACCTATTCAGAGTAAAGAAGATCTATTAACAAGTATGATACACTTGGGGAACTAGGATTAAATTCCGGTTCCAGGTTAGATAGATGAATCTATTAACATGTATGACATACTTGGGGAACTAGGATTAAATTCTGGTTCCAACTTAGATAGATGAATCTATTAACAAGTATGATATACTTGGGGAATTAGAATTAAATTCCTGTTCCAGGCTTATAGATTGTTCCAGTGGACTAGGAGATACAGCGTAAGAGGCCGAGTGACGCACGGTCCAACACTTTGGCCCATATGAGGTCTAGGGTGATTACCAAGGTCAGAGGTATTTTCGTCGGCTCCCCCTTCTACATGTAGAGAAACAACAAGAGCTGCCGTAGGTTGCGACTGATCATCGTGTATGTGCAGTAGCAGCGTGGTGAAAGGCTCCAGATACAGTCCCATCTTCCAATTGGAATTGTACTGCAACATCGTAATGAAAGCCTATGAGCTAATTTACCGAGGGTGTTGTCAGTGGTTGATATGTTGAGATCTTCGTACTCATTCAAATTACTTTGACAAAAAGTTTATCTTGCAAACTCGTAGAGTACGTAAAGTGTGCATAATATTGAAGTTTTAAATGATGTTTAAAAAGAGTATATTTACAGTTATATATGTTCTTGCTGAGCTATATTGCTCACTCTTGATTTCTTTATATATATCACAACAAAACAGGTCAGTCGAGATGTTTTGACGAAAAGTTATTTTGAAAACTTAAGCGGGTACATGAGGTATACCATACAGTTTGTAAATCTTCAAAATGTTTACTAAATTTAAACCTTACAAGTGGTATGGTTCAAAGTGATTTGATGTGCTTATGACGAGAAGCAACTATTATTACAGTCTCTTGAACTGTGTATTCATTATTTTATGAGAGTTTAGCAAAGCTATAGTTGATGCTATTTTGCTAACTCACTGATATATTATTTCAAAACTGTGAAAGTAATAAGTTCATTGGGTTTTATTTTAAAAGCTTCAAGGGGAGTATGAAAGAGTGGTAACACTATATTTTATAGTGTTTTATTTTATATAATGAACTAAATTGTTCAGATTATATTCTTCTAAACTTCATGTTAGGTATAAATACTTGTAACAGAAAACTCTGTCTATATGTATCATCGAGAGATACTTTTCTATACTTACCCTAGACCGGTAACCTATGTTATACTATTGAGATAGTAGTGATTATCATGTTCTTAGATGAGAGTCACATATATAATTGGCTGGATAATTTGCTGAGCATTCTTTCGCTCATTCTTGCTTTATATTAAATTTTTCAGCGAAAGTGATAATACACCCGATTGGCTCCATACTTCGAGGAAAGGAAGTAAGAGATTCACCTTTAAGGTGGTTTAGTTCATAATGATGCTGTGACACCCCCAGACCCGGGGTCGGAGATCCAGGTTGCCACTATCCAATTTCCAGTATATATGCACACTTGTAATCCAACAATAGTAAACAACAATATAATAATCACGAGATAACAACATGCTGATGACCCCAACACCTTATCACACACACACGCAAGCCATAGTCTCAGAAACGGAGTTTTCATAATCTACACAATTAAGTCTTAGCTGATACATTATATAGTTATTACACACTGGGGTTGTACTACTGCCTATAGTTTCCTGAGGAAACTATGCAGCAGTCAAAAGTTGGTTAACTTACATCTGTTTCATACACTTACATAAGTCATACTTATAGATAAACCTGACTAGCAAAAGCTGGAAGCCTGTCCTACTAAGCCTTCCTACCTCAGGTACAGTAAAGCGAATCCTCTCATATGGGGTCATTGCCCTTGTTACCCGCTTGCGCAGGGTTCGGCGCACGCGACTGGGCATGATCAGCAACTGTAATGTAAGAACAACAACAGAAAACAACAAGCAAGAATGAGCTACAAATGCTCAGCAAGTAGTAGATAACAGTATAACAAGGAAATGAAACAACAGCAGGATACAATATCAAGGTATCAATGAAATTGCTAAAAACAAGTAAAACAATACTCAAAACAACCAACAACTCAGAGTTGATTATATTCCCCCGTTGACACTATCGGTAACTCAGCACCTAGGCTTTCGTTACAGTGCAACGCAAATTCCAATTGGAAGAAATAGGACTATGTGCAGATTTTTCAACGCCCTGTTGTACGCGATGATCAGTCGCATTGTACAATAGAAGAACCAGTCACTTTCTCTACTAGTAGAAGGACAACCCCTTATCGGGACGTCACCCTAGACCGCATT
Source organism: Oenanthe sinensis (assembly GCA_028671895.1). Classification (NCBI taxonomy): domain Eukaryota; kingdom Viridiplantae; phylum Streptophyta; class Magnoliopsida; order Apiales; family Apiaceae; genus Oenanthe; species Oenanthe sinensis. Next base: position 24,431,357 of record CM053799.1, on the reverse strand, counting down.
TAGGTCATTATTTTGGCTGGGTCGTGCGTCATCGACCTCTTACGCAACCTTACTCCAGTCCCTGATGAATACCTTGAAAATCATCAAATCTAGAAGGGAATTTAATCCAACCTTCCAGAACAACAACAATCCATTTTAGGATTTCAATCAACGGATGATGAAGGGAATTTAATCCAACCTTCCAAAACAACAATGACCCATTGTAAGATTTCAATATCTGACAATAGCTGGGCTCCCGAAACGAGGTGGGAGTACTCTCGGAGCATCCGGGTTGACTCTCAGTCAATGAATTAACAAGATAAAAATCCTTGAACCAAGAAGACTCAAGAATGCGACCGGGGAGCCGCTAATACGCATTAAAATAGACTCCACAGAGATATTACATTTTTTGGAGTGAGATAATGGGCCTTAAAGGCACCAATATAACCGGAAGTAATGTCGGAGTCGGATATTCCCTCCCTAACATGGGGTTATCAACTCAAAATAAATACAGAATATACGAGTCATAGCTCAGTATTTATTATTTAGTGAAAAATAAAATTTAAAGGATTTTAGATAATTCCAGAATATTTTTAAAGAACAAATGAATATTTAATTAATAATTATGAGGCCTAGAATAGTCCTCGAAAAATATTAAAATGATTTAAAAGAATTAAAATAATTAATTAGAATTTCATCAAGATTATTTAATATTTAAATAATCTTAAATGATTCAACATATTTAAATAATATTTAATTAATATTAAATAATATTTAAATAATCTAAAATGAATTGAAAGTATTTAATCCATATTTAAATATTATATATACTCTTTAAATAATACTTAATAAAGCTAAATCTTATTTAAAATATTGAAGGGATATTAATTAAAATTAATTAATCCCTATCTCATGTTAATTAATAACTCAAAACATATATTCCAGGGAGAATCCCTGGATAATATCGACTTATAGTCGAGAAATAATAGACTACTCCCGGTCGACCATCGAGCACCAAAAAGATGTACTCGACACAGGTTCAGTTATACAAAACTGATAAGAGACGTCCTCTGACTTTTTGAGAAGTTCAGAGGGGCGAACGCACAGTATATAGTTCCATCTGAATGGAACTTCAAACACCACAGAGGTCTTTAATTGTAATGATTGCCGATGTTTATAATTTGTATTAATACTTGACTGGAAATTAGTGGCACTCCCCTTGCTAGAAAATTAAGGACATTAAGACCAGCAAAGAAAAATGTCAATATGGGAAAATATCCAGCTAAAGGTTTCACAACTCCAAGGAAAAACTAGTTTCATTATTTAATTCTTGTTACAAGAATGCATATTTTGTAAGTTTCAATGAAGTTTAATTGTTAATTATATTTTGCACTTCAATGAAGCAGAATTATTAAGTATTTTGTAAGCTCACTTATCGGAGCCATTTGCTTGTAATTATTCATGAATGTAAGTAATCTTAAGTTTTATTCAATGACATACAATGAACTTTTATATTAGTCTTTTTGTATTTTATTCATTTGTGAATTTTACATTTGGTGTGTAAGTTAATCTTCTTTCATATAAACTCAAGATTAATCACCACAAACATTGTTATATGTTAAGGCAAGATGAACAAACCAACTTCAACTTTATTTCTCAAATAAAAAGGACCATTAGAAGTCTACACATTACTATTGACTGGTCATTACAAATTAACAATACAATTATCCTACTTGAATAAGGCAAACATTAAACCTGCTACAACCACCAGACTCTTCAATTTGGAATTTTTTTTCCTACTTTTTTCTCAACAATGTTGTTGCTTCATGACTTTTAATTTGAAGTAGGCCTACTTCTTCATTCAATTCCATCAATTTTCTCACTCAAAAATCAAGATCAGACTTTTGTAAATCATTATATTTTTTCTTTAATTTAAATTCAACCTATTAATTACATATCTTTCTCTATCAAGGTACGATGGATCAACCCATAGAAAAAAATTGCATTTTTCCTTATGATCCTCACAGTAAAATGTTAAAGTTATGAATATAATAAAGTTGTAAATACTTTAAAATCTCAAAAATATATTATTTTGGCTACACCTAAAAAATCTTGTTCCCGAATCAAGAGTTTCTTCTTTCTATTCTCCTTTACAATGAGTTGGGATATCACACTTACACTTTACACCAAGAACTTCATATTCATAAACTGAGAGTTCTTTATTATTTTCAAGCTGTGTTAACTGATGTCATAGAGATTTTTAACTGAGGATGATGAACTTCTTGTTGAACTAGACATGGGAAGTTAGAAAAATAAAAGGAAGATTGAAATTGGTGTTATATATAGAACCCTAATTAAGAAGAAATATGGGAAATATAAAAAGAGGTTTGAGTTTAATGAATGGGCGGATAAAATGTGTTGGTTGAAAGGCGTAAATAACTATAATTTGGGATTGCCATCTCATATTCCAACTCAACACTGTGTTAGTTGTACTAACTGGAGTAACGACAACAACTAATTTGAAAGAAATAAGTAGTCTAAGTACTTGACTATAAATATTTTTTTACTAGCTTGGTGACTTAAGTGAAAGTTGGTAGACAAAATATAGTGATAAATTAGCCTTTTTACCCGTATACTTTACATGTTGCACAAGTTCTGAATCTAATCTTTATTCTACCTTCCAACATAGCGATGATCTATACTTATTTCCCTACATGGCTTCATATGGGGGCATTTCAATACTAGAGTGATAACTATTATTGCAAGAGATGGAAATGAACGAGGGGCAAATGATCGTCTCAATTTCCTTTAAAATATAGTACACACGCCCTCAACATATCTTCAGTTGGCTAGATGGCCCTTTCACTCTAGCAATTGGCATATGGTTGATAGGTTGTATTTAGGTTAAATCTAGTCACTAGACATTCATGGAAACTTCTCCAAAATCTCAAGGTAAATCAAGTATCAATACTGGTACTCCATGACGTATAATAATTTCCTTCAAATACAGGGATACAAAAAAATGCTCTCTCAAGTTAAGAGCATAAAATATCCATAACTTCTCAATTAGAATAACCCACTAGAATACAAAATAAGAGCCTTCATTAACATTACTCTTGTAAGAAATAATCTCAATTACCTCCAAATATCCATTGCATATGTCTTCGATATAAATTAATATTATTCCATATAACTATGGTTTTATAATAAAAGATCTTCTAAAATCCTTTCGTGCAAACTATGCTCCTAGATTCGTCCTCTTTATTATATTCAGGATGTGTCCCGTTAAAATTATGGCGCGTCTTAAAATTAGTGATCATTTTTCCGAAATAACAAATCTTTGACCATTAAAAATAAAAAAAATCCAAATTTAGATTTACTTTAGTTCACCCAATTTACATGCAGCTAAATACATAATTATAGAACATATCCCATTCAAATTTTTAGTTATATACTCTCTTTGCCATACCCAATTATTAGAGTAACATTTATGTAGTGTTGGAGATGTTATCTATAATATTCAGTATCCCTCTAATTAGGAAATTTAGTTGTATATATAATTGATATAATTAGATTAATGAAATATATATTATATTAAAAAATTAATTATATATCTCAAAAAAGAAAATATTAAAAAATAAATGGAACAACTGTGGGACATTATTACGTACAATGTATAATATTCTTTCTAAAAAAAACATAGATGATATGTTGAATACATAATATTGCATATATTATAATAATGCTATAAATATTAAGCAAACTTTGCTATTAATAATACCTTTTTTTAAGTATTCTTAATATTTTAAAAGTACTCGAAACAAATTCAAATTCATATTCGAATGGGCAAAAAACGAGCAACTTGAAACTCATTCAAGATAATAAACCAAACAAAATGAGATACAAATGTTTATCACTATATTTTGAAGTCAAACACTAATCTATATGAGAATGCCATTAATACAGACAAAATGAAAGCTAGAATTTGAAGTATAGAAAGAAAATCAAAAGGCCGAGGATGGAACAAACAGTCTTACAGATAGCCTAAAAGGTTTCCATGTAATCTATATGAGATTTTTCTTTTTTTTCTTAAGTTTTATTGTGGAGAGAAAAATCTTTAAGGTAATAAAAACTAAAAGTTTACCGGTGTACGTAAGTACAAAATCAGGGGTCGAACCAATAATTCCAAATCAAATATTATTTAAAAGTGATAAAAACTACTTAGTGAAAATCATTCCAATAAAATTAATTCTCAAAATCTTATGGATCTTAATTATAGGAACACTCAACCCTACTTCTGTTGATCGTATAAAATTATAAACATAGGTATGATATTGGAGATAATTAAAATTATAGTTACTTTATAATTAAGCACCTAGACCACAGCATTCATGTATGCCAGACTACATGGACGACCTTCATAAAGGGACTTTTAGCCTATCTTCATTTTTACAATCATGATAAAATAAAATAAAATCAAAACACTAATTGAAAATGATCTTAATTTTATTGAATAAGCTTTGAGTACATATGAAAAAGAACAACTACAAGTGCACGCGTATATCTGTTTCATTAAATTCACATACCCACTTAGTTTTGAAGAGGAAAAATCAAGATGAGATCTAGGTTGATCATCCATGCAATTTTGACAATAGTTTCTCGGTGTTGCATGCTACAAGTAGAGTGGTGGATAGGCATAGTTCTATATACAAAAATTCTTAGGGGTATTGGATTGATCTTTTCTTGGGTTTTGATCATGTATATATGTGTAGGGTACGATGTAAGGTGTTGTGCCTAAAATCTCAAATGGGCTAGATTTAGGCCCATAGGTTATTTGAGGTCCAATCCATTATATAATCGGGCTCGTGAAGAGGTTTCAAGGAAGGATGAGAAAAGTTATAGAGGTTGCAACGACGAACCTTCTAATTGTTAGTGTAGGTGCCCTAGAGGCAATACAATGTTTCTTTTAATAGACCTTTATGTCATTTGATTATTCAATAAACGTATTTATTATGACTTTAAATATTGCGATATATTTGTTAGCATATTAAATGTCAGAATCATGATACACATTGTATAGTTTAGTACATGACTTGAACTTGAGATTATATAATAGATCATATTCTTAAATGTCCCTAGTCGAGTATTATTATTATAGGACAATAATAATACATAAATAGACTAGTATGTTGTTTGACTGATAACCACATCTCATTGGTTATAAGTATGGGGATACTAAAGTCAACACATAGGTACATGTAGGAGTACATGGTACTGGACAGACCCACAGTGAGATTCTTCATGTTTAATAAAGTCATAAGAAAGACTCACAGTGATAATGGTGTAATGATCCTCTGACTTGAGTTCATTATATTTCTATACGAGGATTAATATACTTTGACTACATTAAAAGTTACCTTTGACCGGGTAATGATAAAAGTGGACATCGGGTATGTCATGAGTCGTATGAGAAATATGAATGATAGATAAAGGATTTAACCCTCCTATAATTAGGAGAGATATTATTGGCCTCTTGATTGAGTGAGACTATAAAATGCATGGTCGTGCTCAAATAATGATTTGTTTTCATAGTCTACTCATGGATCAAGTAAACCCGGATTAAATGTTGAAGATGATGACTAAATACATGCCTCGAGTTTAATCTATAATATATATGGTTAAAGGGATTATATTACACGGAAACATTAATCACGAAAGGTTTTATCGAATCACAATTTAATTATTATTTAATTGGGTAGCAATGATGTATTACTAGATACCGCTCATTGTTTATAATTTTATTAGAGAATAAAATTATTGCTAATTAAATAATAGCCTATAGGGTCACACAAATAGAGCACTTCAAGGAATAGTTAATTTAAATTATAGATTTAAATTAATCGATGATTATTTGAATTTTATTATATTAATTAAGTGAGACTTAATTAATTGAAATAATATAATTCGAATTTGAATTCTGCCCTTAATAATTAAGTATGACTTAGTTATTAATTAAATAATAAAATTCGGTTTTATTATTTAATCCTAAACCTACATGGGTTAGGCTTTGCTGTTATGGGTTGCTATTATAGGCCTATTAACCAACCATTATAAATAGATAATGTAGGGTTAATAAGGGTTAACGTTTTTGAGAAAAATAACCCTAGAGGCAACAGCTACACAGCAAAGCAGAGCAAGGCAGTTTCGAAATCATCAAAGGAGCTAGTACATCCATTCTGTAATCAAGATCGTGAGACGTTCTTGAAGGTGCTCGTGTGGATACCATAGAGGTGTTTTCGAGAAGAAGACACAAGTCGTGAAAGCTAGGATCTCCGTTGAGTTCGTAGAAGTCAAGACCAAGAAAAGGTATGATTCCGTTTCACACAAATCAGTTCGAACTTATACATGATCCTGCGTTAGGGTTCCGAAATTTTTCGTTATATTTACGTTTAATCCGCTGCGTTTTATGCCTCGGAACCCAACAATGGCATCAGAGCTACGTGTATAAGGGACTGATTTGGTTACGTTTTTATGTATTTGATGCATACATGCCTGTTTTGGTGACTGTCATGCCATGCTACTGCTGTGTCATAAACTGTTATGCCACTGCCATGCTTCTGCTATGCTTCTGCCATGACTATATATGATCTGCAATGTTATAATCTGTTATGGCATGATATGTGTGATGCACTGTATGTATGTGATACAAGATACAGTCCAGGGAAGGTCATCGGAATCGTTCTGAAGCGTTTGAAAACACAACCGCATAAGATGCAGTTTGCTGTGAATAGTGATTCTGCAGTGAATAGTGTTTTTCGACGGAGTCAGAATGGGTCGAATTTACTCTTTCTAGAAAGGGAAAATCGCCACGAGCAAAAATCACCGCTTTGCCGTGACTTATGGTGTTTTTTGGCCGTTTGACATCGTTAAGGGCCTCAAAAACGCATTTTTCTGTTTTCTGATCATAATTTTAATTTTTTCAAAAATTTATGATCATGATATATTTGATGCATGATGATATGATTATGCATTCTGGGATTCCAGTAACTGTTATGTGAGCATGGTGCTGGTTATGGCCTTCTAGACCCTAGAGTAATGGTTTTGGTTTTCGTTTTATAAATACGACTTGCATGTCGTTTTCTTCATTCTTGTAATTGTTGAACCTCGAATGTAACTCGAGCTTTTCTTATGTAAGTACATTAGCTTAGGTTGAATTCAATGTTTTCTTGTAATGTAATTGAAGACTGAAGGCAAGCAACTGGATGCAAGAAGCTAAGAAGGCAACCATGGATGCAAGAAGCTAAGAAGGCAGCCATGGATGCAAGAAGATCAAGACAAGAAACTGTATTTATATTTTTCCACCACCATAGACTGACTTTGATCCTTTCATTAGCTCAAAAGGATCACATAGGAAAGGGGCCATAACCAAGCACGTTTACATATTACACTTTACATATTGATGTATGAATGTATGTGTAGAGTAGAAGATGCATGCTTTAATTAGATTAATGATGTATGCATGTATTAGATACGTCACCCATGCCATGCTTGCCATGCTAAACAAGATAAAATCTGTAACGATTTAAGATTTTAAAATTAACAAACGATCATGAGATTCTTGTGTTTATGAAATATGGATTTTTAAAACACGGAATTGAATATGGATTTTGATATCTATAATTGGGATTTTCTGACAAAAACGGATATGCGTATTCGTAAGGCTGATGGGTTTTAAGTGTGACCACTGGTATCCTCCATCTACCTGGGAAATGAACAATTTAAGATGTCAATTTGAAATATTTAGTTCAAGGAAAAATTGAGGATCTCTTCATGATGTGATCATGATCGTCGTAAAATTTTCTAAACCCCTTAACAAAATATTAAGTTTTAATCAGATGCTTTCCAATGAATGAACACTCATCGAATCCTAGATCGATTAGGGGAAAGACTGTCAGTGGCAGGGGACTCCTGTCTATCGTGGTGAGATGCGACGAATATAAACGGTTATATTCGGCCGTTGTATCATTGGGTCAAACTTAACTAAGTCGTCATAATAAGGTGAAAGTAAACGGTTATATTCAACCATTATGAACTTAGAAGCATAGAGTTTGGTTAAAAATCTATTAGATAGATAAGATCAATCGTTGCTCACCAAACTATCCAAGAATTATATATGATATAATTGACAAATGTTGTCTACCTAAATAATCATTCTTAAGGACTTCCAGTGGTTGACTTAAGACATGACGAAATATGGATCTTGGCTCACTAGAAAGAATTATGGGATATACTTTCCAAATTAATAGTAAGGGCTATTGATTTGATAAAAATAGTGGGAGATATATTATGAATGTATCATAATCATTTGAACATAATAAATAACTCAGACAATCTAATGTTTATTTTGTGCTTTTATCATTGTAGATACCGAATAATGGCAAACAACACAAACACACTATCCGTACGATCAGTCCTTGAGAAGGATAAGCTGACAGGAGGAAACAACTTCCTAGACTGGCAGAGGAATTCGAGGATTGTCCTCAGGCAGGAGCGCAAGCTTCATGTCATTGATATTCCTCCGGCAGGTCCCCTTCCTGAGGGCGCTACTGTTGAGGAACGAGCGGCCCACACAAAGGATGAGAATGATGCAACTGATGTTGCATGTCTTATGTTGGCAACTATGAGTGCTGAGCTTCAAAGACAGCATGTGCATATGGATGCATATACTATCTATGAAGACTTGCAAAGCATGTTTGCAAGCCAAACTCGTCAAGAAAGGTTCAACACGAGTAAGTCACTCTTTAATTGCAAACAAGGGGCAAGTGAACCAGTTGGCCCACATGTTCTGAAGATGATTGGTTACATTGAGTACCTTGAAACTTTGGGTTTCCCGATTATTCAGGAAATTGGTATTGACCTAATCATGAATTCTTTGAACAACAAATTCACCCAGTTTATCATAAACTACAATATGAATGAATTTGACAAAACACCTACTGAATTGTTGGCTATGTTGAGAACATATGAGACCAACATGAAGACGGCTGAACCGGCTCCCATACTGATGGTGGGCAATAAAGGTAAGGCCAAAGGGAAAGGCAAGTGGAAGGGTAAGAAGAAGACAGGTTCTGATTCTACACCTAAGCCAAAGTCAGGTCCTAAACAGGCTTTAAAGCCTAAAGGTGGGGTCGCCAAGGGTGAATGTCACTACTGTAAGAAAACTGGTCACTGGAAGAGAAACTGTTCAGTTTACTTGGAGGATCTGAAGAAGAAGAGGGCTGAGCAAGCTTCTACTTCAGGTATATATGTTATAGAAGTCAATCTGTCTATTTCTACATCTTGGGTATTGGATACTGGATGTGCTTCTCACATTTGTATAAATGTGCAGGAAATGCAGAGAAGTAGGACATTGGCTAAAGGAGAAATGGACCTACGAGTTGCCAATGGAGCAAGAGTTGCTGCTTTAGCTGTAGGAACATATTATTTATCTTTGCCCTCTGGGCTAGTTTTAGAACTGGAAAATTGTTATTACGTGCCTGCGATTCGCAGAAACATTATTTCTGTTTCTTGTTTGGACAAGAAAGGTTTTTCGTTTACAATAAAGAACAACAATTGCTCTTTTGCTTTAAATGATTTAACCTATGGTGTTGCGCGTTTGTTTAATGGTTTATATGTTCTTGACTTAGATAATCCTGTCTGTAATATAGAAAATAAACGACTTAAAGTTAATGACTCCAATCAAACATACCTCTGGCATTGTCGTCTAGGCCATATAAATAAGAAACGCATATCCAAATTACATAAGGATGGATATTTGGATAAGTTTGATTTTGAATCATACCAAGAATGTGAATCTTGTTTGCTTGGTAAAATGACTAAAGCCCCTTTCACTGGTAAGGGTCAAAGGGCCACTGAACGTCTGGAGCTAATACATAGTGATGTATGCGGCCCAATACGTGTGATGGCTAGAGGAGGCTACTACTACTTCATAACATTTACTGATGATTTCAGTAGATATGGATATGTATATCTTATGAAGAATAAATCCGATTCTTTTGAAAAGTTCAAAGAATACAAGGCTGAAGTAGAGAAGCAAATTGGCGGAGGAAGAAGTATTAAAATCTTACGATCTGATCGTGGAGGAGAATACTTGAGCACAGAATTTAAAGATTATTTAAAGGAGTGTGGTATTGTATCAAAACTCACTCCGCCAGGTACACCTCAATGGAATGGAGTTTCATAGAGGAGAAATCGCACCTTGTTGGACATGGTGCGATCGATGATGAGTCATGCAGATCTTCCAATTAGTTTCTGGGGTTATGCTCTAGAAACAGCAGCTTTCACACTTAACCGTGTTCCTACTAAGAAGGTTCAAAAGACTCCATATGAGATATGGGAGAAGAAACGGTCAGGTATGAGCTTTATGAAAGTTTGGGGATGCAAGGTGTTTGTGAAGCGTCAAGTATCTGACAAGCTTGGACCTAAATCTGAAGAGTGCAATTTTGTGGGATACCCTAGGGAAACAAAGGCGTACTATTTCTATAGTCCTTCTGAGCAGAAAGTGTTCATTGCTCGAGATGCTGTTTTCATGGAAATAGATTTTATTTCCAAAAGAAACAGTGGGAGAACTATAGACCTCGATGAAGATCGAGAACCACAAAATAGTATTGAACCTGAAGTCGAACAAGAGCAGGATAATGATAATGCTCAACAAACACAGGTTGTTCCTAGAACTGGTAGAATTCGCCATGAGCCAGAGAGGTATGGATTTCTCTTGGCTCAATGTGGTGATTTGATGCTCATAGACGAAGATGAGCCTCTCACATACCAAGATGCTATGAACAGTCCAGACTCTAAGAGATGGCTAGAAGCCATGAAATCCGAGATGGATTCCATGTACGAAAACCGAGTATGGACTTTGGTTGATCCATCTGAAGGGATAAAACCGAGTATGGCCGTGCTCAAATAATGATTTGTTTTCATAGTCTACTCATGGATCAAGTAAAACCGGATTAAATTTTAAAGATGATGACTAAATACATGCCTCGAGTTTAATCTATAATATATATGGTTAAAGGGATTATATTACACGGAAATATTAATCACGAAAGGTTTTATCGAATCACGATTTAATTATTATTTAATTGGGTAGCAATGATGTATTACTAGATACCGCTCATTGTTTATAATTTTATTGGAGAATAAAATTATTGCTAATTAAATAATAGCTTATAGGGTCACACACATAGAGCACTTCAAGGAATAATTAATTTAAATTATAGATTTAAATTAATTGATGATTATTTGAATTTTATTATATTAATTAAGTGAGACTTAATTAATTGAAATAATATAATTTGAAGTTGAATTCTGCCCTTAATAATTAAGTATGACTTAGTTATTAATTAAATAATAAAATTCAGTTTTATTATTTAATCCTAAACCTACATGGGTTAGGCTTTGCTGTTATGGGTTGCTATTATGGGCCTATTAACCAACCATTATAAATAGGTAATGGAGGGTTAATAAGGGTTAACGTTTTTGAGAAAAATAACCCTAGAGGCAGCAGCTACACAGCAAGGAAGTTTCGAAATCATCAAAGGAGCTAGTACATCCATTCCGTAATCAAGATCGTGAGACGTTCTTGAAGGTGCTCGTGTGGATACCATAGAGGTATTTTCGAGAAGAAGACACAAGTCGTGAAACCTAGGATCTCCGTTGAGTTCGTAGAAGTCAAGACCAAGAAAAGGTATGATTCCGTTTCACACAAATCAGTTCAAACTTATACATGATCCTGCGTTAGGGTTCTGAAATTTTTCGTTATATTTACGTTTAATCCGCTGCGTTTTATGCCTCGGAACCCAACACTAATGATGAGGAACCTCTATGGTAAAAAGACGTGATGATGCAGAGGTTTCACTATCTGAAACAATTAGCTTCCAAGACATCTGCTAGATACCTCCTCGTAGGATAGTCCTACCTGGACTGTTTTACCTGATTTTTAGGAGATTTATTCTCTACGATTGGAGGAGATAATTATCAAGAGATTCTTATCAAATCAATGATATTTATTAGAAAAATACATATATCATTATATATGGCCAATTATATGTTATCAAGGAGCTTCCAAGGAGTCCTACCCATCCGGGTCGGACTCTCTCTATAGCTCAAACACTTTAAGATCAATATCAATGTAGAGGATAAATCATATGAAATCACAGCTTATCACTCATCCAAAGAGTCACAAATGCCTAGAAATATATATAGAGTTTATCCCTAGAAATAGGGTACATAGACAACTAGCAAAGGGTTCACAAAATACTTTAAGGGAGGAGAACACGTCAAAAACTCAAGTATTCATTGACACTCTAAAATACATAGCTCTTTTAATCACCACTGGTTACACAATTGTTCTTTGAATCTTTTCTAACTCAGTCCTCTTCATACTAAAATCACCATGCACCTTGTGTGGTAGCTCGGTTAAGAAGTTGCTTCTTGATCATTTTCATTATTTTTATTCTTCCACTATTCCAGTAAAGGGCATCCATAATGCTGTAACTAAATTTCTTTCATAATATTTTGGCACCAGAAAGAGGGTTTTAATTAATTTATAGGGAGGAAAGATGTCTAACAACTCATAAAGTGAAAAAATACCATCAATACGGAGGAAATGAAAGCTAGAATTTGAAGTAAAGAAAGAAAAGCAAAAGGGAGAGGATATAACAAACTATCTTTGAGATAGCCTAAAAGGTTTCCAGGTAATCTATATGGGGTTTTGCTTTTATTTCTTAAGTATCATTATGGAGACCAAAATATTTATAGTAATAAAAACTACATGTGTACCCATGTATCTGAGTACAAAAATAAGTATGGGTCAAACCAACGATTCCAAATAAAAAATTGTTTACAAATGATAAAAACTACTTAGTGAAAATCATACCAAGTAAATCAATTCTCAAAATCATATGGATTTTAATTACATAAACTATCAACCCTACTTCTATTGCTCTAATAAAATTACACACATAGACATGATATTGGTGGTAACTAAAATTATAATTACTTTATGATTAAGCACCTACACCACAAAATTCATGTATGTTCAGCCTGATTACATTGTCTGGCTTTCAAAAAGAGATTTTTAGCCTATCTTCATTTAGACAATCATGATAAAATAAAACAAAATCATACCAAAATTGAAGTTTATTTTAATCTTATTGAATTAGCTTTGCCTACATAGGAGAAAGAACAACTAATACTACCAGAGAACAAGAAAAAGAACACTGAAAAACATGTAAACAATGCAATGAAAAAGATATGTATACACAAGGCTTAGCTTATGTATTTATATTAAAATAATTTCAATGGTAAATTGATTACAAAGATTTTTTTATTCATTTAAAAATAAGAGACCTTAACTAATCCTTGAATGATATTTACAAAAGTTTTAAAATGATTAAAAGTGTTGAATTAGGATTTAAATAATATTTAATAAACATTAAATAATTTTAAATAATTTCAAATGAACTAAAATATTTAAATAATATTTAGTCAATATTATTAATGTTTAAGTAATTGAAAATGACCTAAAAGTATTTAAATAATATTTAAATAATATTTAATCTCTTTGAATATTATTTAATATTTTAAAATGAATTAAATACATTTAATTACTTTAAATATAATTAATAAACATTGAATACAAGTTAAATAATTTTAAGTGATATTTAGTTAATTAATAAATAATTCATATTTATTATCAATTATTATCAAAATATATTCTAATGAAGGATCCTTGAATAATATTGACTTAAAGTGGTGGACACTAATACACTACTCTCGGTGGACACTAATACACTAATTATGGAGTACCAAATGTGTAACTTCACACTTCATTTACTCACCCTAGTCACTATCATGCAAGCCCTAATTTTTCGAGAAGTTCATACCATTAAAGTGAATGACAAGATATAAACAGTTTAGACATAACAAAACTTTAAAATTGAAGAACTTGTTATAAAGTTAAGAGTTCAAGAAATCTTCCCCTAGTAGTTTAGTATGGTGTTAGTGTAGGTCCTAGCTTGGTACGAGTCCCTATGAAATGAAATAGGATTCCTCGTTAGTTATGTAAACTATTAAAGTATAACACTACTCCTACCTACTTTTGTAACTACATTAGTTCATATTGCTAAGCAGTTTTAGTTGGGTCCTTTAGCGCGTTATGTGCTCATGACATTACTTAATAACTTTGGTTAAGAGTTTCTTATATAATATAGCCTCGAACCCTTATTTATATCATTGTCTAGTTAATGTCATAACAAACTACTTCCTTAAGATTCCTTATTTGCACCTACCCGAATCTAAAAAATTTAGTAAATTGAGTTTTAATTCTTTTAATTCAAAACCAATTCCCACCTAATCCAACATGTCCATAAAATTTTCAGATTTTATAGAATAGTCTAACTAGGGTGATCATAACCTGAAAATAAGACAAAAGTAAAATCTCTATTTTCTAAGCTTCTATTACTAAATAATTCCTAACTATTTGCTCAGAACTTTGAATGACATGATTCTCACGCGTACACGATCTTGAGACCGCCCGCTAAGCTATTATTTCAGCAACTGTTTCATAACAAAGGAGTAGGCCCTTGGGTTGTCCTGGATAGGTGGGTGATTAAACCACTCACGCATTAGGATGTTTGTAATCTCATGATTTTCCAATTTTTAAATACTAAAAATCAACCAAAGCCACTCTACCACATTTTAAAGTAAAAATAAATTTGTGTCTTGAAGAGTTGTTGATCGCATGTGATTTCCAATTTCATTTTTTGTATCATAAATATATACTTAACAGAATTTTGGTTGTTTTCCTTCTATTCGCTTTAGGTTAATAGAATGATCTATATTTACACCCATGGACTTGAAATAAAACATGAAATTATATATCCTTATACATTTCTAAAATTGTGTACCTTTCTCTTTGTCATCACACAAATGTTGTAAATATGGTGGAGTTGGTTTATATAAAGGTAATCTAACCTGTCCATTGGAACAACAATGTATTGTAGGTGTCCCTTTAGTTACTTTTTTGTTGTTGGGTTCTTCCTTCCACATTATAGCATTAAATTGTTGACATTGTGCAACTGGTGGACCAAGTGAATTATATAGTATATTATTATTTACATCGACCACAAACTGAATGGGGGTACAATTATCTATGTAATGTAAGGTATCAACATCATTTACTTCATTATCAACTTCCATCATCATAGAAGGGCGTGTGAACAAAGTACCATCATTGGTGTATGTGCATTATCATTATGTTATAATACATAATAAGGATAATTTACCCAGTTATTTATATATTAAATCTTGAAGTCCCTTTTATGATGTCTTATATGTAGATGGGTGTACTCCAACAACACCGTCTTAAAAAGCCTTCATCACAATCTATAAGTTCATAATTTCTTCTTCCTTCAATCTATCTCGAGCCATTCTAAAACACTTTACCAACTCATTTGTCTCATCTAACATCTTCAAAAAAAATTCTAAAATTTCAAAGTCATCCACATTTGTGTCTTGAAGATTTATTGATCGCATGTGATTTCCAACCTTATTTTATGTATCATATATATATAATTGGCAGAATTTTGGTTGCTCTCCTTTTATTGGCTTTAGGCTAACGAATTTATAAATATTAGTACCATTTTTTCTATAAACATATGGTGCACCACCGCTGTTGATAGAATGATCAATATTTGCACCAATAGACTTGAAAGAATGCTTGGAATTATCACTACAAGAAAAACTGCTTGAGACAAGCATTTTTACCCGTTGACTAAGAACATATTTTTTCGTTGTCTATTGAGATGCCATCTGTTACCTACCTCAGATAATGGTACACAAACTGTTGTATGAGATTGTGGAAGGAAACAACTTGAGTTTCCGAAAATGTTGTATAATATCTATAAAAAACAAAGCTCCATTTAGAAACTGTTATCCAACATAACATATTTGAAGCATTTCCTTTTTGTAGTGTGTTCTATCAAAATAAATATACAAATTTTTTCCTATTAGTGAACCATTGTCGAAACGGAAAAACACACAACCATATTGTAGAGTTCATATGTTGTTCTTACATATTTTACGCAATAGTTTTCTAAGGATGCACTCTTGTGAGAAATCTAAGGCCACAACGGTTTTCTAGAATTTACATATCGTTCTTTTGGATTCCACACAATGGTTTGGTGGATTTAAACTATTATTTTTAAATTGACAGACAAGTTTTTTAAATATTAAAACTATTGTTAGATATGTTAAAACAATGGTCTTCATTCATTTTCTCATATTAGAATGATTGTTAATGCCTTTTCTTTGCTCTGATATTATGTTTCAATATTTATATACAATAAAAAATGGGTCTTACACAATGAAACAAATACTTCTTACTCAAAACAAATTAATATTCACTACATGCAAAACAATTTTAACAAACTGCCATCCCTCAAGTTCAGCAATTACTCTATGCATTATTTGTAGCTTCTTCTTTATCATCGAAGAATTTGTACATGAAACAATAAATGATACTTTAACAATGATGAAACAGAACTAATATATTATGAAGGGTAAAGAAAACGTGCATAACCTTTACTTTAGGCTTTTAAACAACTATTCATCGCGAGATAGGTTCTCAGTGCATGTTAAGTCCCACAATATCAACAAATTAAAGTGCAATTCAAGATGACAATATTACTGAAAATGGTAAAGTCAATCATATAATTAGTAAACTTAATAATTACAAATTTATAATATGGTCGGTGGCATTTGAATGAGTTGAACAAATAAATAGTGAGTACAAGAGGTAATTTGCGAAGATCTTCAAATTGTCACCAAACTCACTACATCAAACATGATAAAGGAGTCCCCTAATGTGAGTGATCATTCATGAAATCCACTACTTCTTTGAAGTAATACTCGAAGTAAGTGCAAGGGCTATTGCAGGTAGAATGAAGATCACCATAAAAAGTAAACATAATATTTTAAAAATGATTAAGCATTCAAGACTGAATAAATAACAAGGGAATTTTAACCTAGAGCAAGATGCACCATGGATCTCCCATACAAGACCGAATAAATAGGAAAGGAATTTTAACTTACAACATAATGCACCATGGATCTTCCTTATTTATCTCAAGCTCTGATGAAAAAAAGGCCAGCATTCGATACATGTAAATTTCTTGTTCAATTATCGGTAAAACCTAATATGAACAAACATTGAACCATTATTAAAAGTTATGTGAAATATCTAAAGCTACAATTTAATGAGGAAGAATAAGTTATCATATATTATCTCGTTTAATTGCAAGAGGCAACACATCCAACCAAATTGCATTCAATTATCAAGTTGACGCATGTAAAAGCAAAATACTTGAGCCCTCTTCAAAGAAACCAGATCTTACCACTGACCGACTATAAATCTAATTCACTTGTAATGAAACTAAGAATACTATCACTTAAAATAATAACACAAAAATGAATTGATTATACATATACAAACCCGGAACATTTTTAATGCGATTAACACATGTGATAATTTCATTGAGCATAAGAGTCCCAAATAAACTACAATAGAGATGATACAAATACATAAAATGCAAAAGGAATTAATTTCACAAGTTAACACCCAATTAATAAGATGAATATAGAGATTTAAAACACTAAATTGACACCTAAATCAATAGTAATACCTTTAAATTGTAGGCCAGGAAATGACAAACTCTAATCATTGCCATGAATATTGAGAAAAATACTATCTTTAGACCTTTACATATGCCAAAACACTCATTAAACTTTCATCAGCCCATCCAATTTAGAGTACATGGAGAAAAACAAACAAATAATGAAAACTCAAAAATCACTAATTGAAATAAAAGTCACTTGCTAGACAAAATTAAAAACTCACTTACTAATTAAATCTATATATTTGATTAAACTATAGTTTCGTGTTTTGACAAATTATTTGAATCGGTCAGAGAGGGAGTGAGATTTGATGAAACTAGTATTTGTATGTACTTTTGGTATGAGGCGTGGCACAAAGATGAGAACGAGGTCAAAAAAGTGAGAGATAGAGTTCAAAGTGAGAGATGAGAGAGATCAAGAAGAGTGATAGTGGTTTATTTTTATAAGGGCCTCCGCGATAGAGTACGAGAACAAGACAAAGTTCAAGGAGGACTGTGAAACAAGCTATATTCTATTTAGTGCAAACATTGTAAAATGGATTTTGTATCTTTTATCAAGATAAAAAATAGAAGTAGGAAATGGACTCCTATATATAGTTTAGTTCATTGTAGCAATGTGTAGAAGTTGAATGACAAGAATTCAAGAATAGCACAATAGAAAGATAGAAAATATTTGTAGTAATTTTCTTAGTTCAATTTACATTTTGTAAGCGGCTAGTTTTAAGACCAAATTTCATTGAAAGCAAAAATATTCATTGGAAGACCAATCCACTAGTAGTTTTAAAAGACTTGTTTTCAAGTTTTTCGGTTTAATTTTATGTTATGTTTCTTTGTTCTAATATTCCAAACACTCAAACAGTTTTAATATACAAACTTAAATGTGCAAGAATTTGATACAATTCTTAATTTTGTATTTAACCCCGTTCTACAAATTTGTACTTACGGCAAATTACAAAAACATTAAAATCGCCTATAATAATGAACGATATGTTAATTACACATAACATAATTCTACAATAGAATCAAACTAAAAATTATATTTTTCTCTAAAATTTTAAGTAATAAATTATTTAGGAAGCTTATGTATAGTTTGTATGCTACATGATAATCAAAATTTATATGTTATGAACCATAAATATAATTAATTTTAAAATTATTTATGAGATTCTATATTAGAATGAGAAGGTTCTCTCCCGAACTCTATATAAAATGTCCCCACTTTAGAGTAATGACGTATATATATGGTGACCAAACTATGTATATTTGGTTTTAAAATTATATATGAGCTTTATTATTTAAATTTAAGCTCTTTCTTATTATTTTTTTATTTAAGTATATGTTTAATAATTTTAAATCTTTCTATAATAGAATTTTATATTTAAAATTTGGTAATTATATTTTTACCTTTATAAAATTATCTCCATGATAAAAATATTTTATTTAAATTATTTTGCTTAAAAAATCATTTTATTTATTTATTTAATATTTAAAAGTTTGATTTTTTATTTTAACCATTCATTTATTTAAAATATTATTTTAACCTTTTTACAAAACATATCTTGTGTATGCTTTTTTTACCAACTAAAATATCATTTTTTATAGTTTTATTTTGGGAAGCTTATTTGAGAAGCTGGGACAAAATTGTAATTTTATGTTTTAGAAAATATAAATAGTTTGTATAATTGTTTGTAGCCATATTTAATTAGCCCTATTGTCTCTCTAAAAATCATAGTAGTTTTAGTTTCATAAATCCCACATACCCATTTAGTTTTCAAGAGGAAAAATCAAGAGGAGAGCTATGTTAATCATCCATGCAATATTAAAAATAGGTTCTCCGTGTTGCAAGCTACAAGTAGAGTGGTGGATTGACATACTTCCACATACAAAATAATTTTTTTTAAAAAATAACATGTTTTTAAAGAAAATTAATAAAAATAATAATTTTCATGTGGAGAGGCGATTTTTAATAGTTTTTGGTGTTAAAGTAAAAGAACAGCAAGGGAAGGCAGGAGATGAGCTAGCTATGCTACTTCAAAGATAATTTGATGAAGAGAATGAAAGGATTTAGGCAGCCAGTTGGAAAGAGGCTGAGAAGAATCTAACATAACAAAGGGCAAACAAATCTACTAAAACCTCTCACAAGTTGAATGTTGATGAAGTAGAAGTGGCTAAGGATAAATATCCAAAGAGGACAGAGAATAAAAGTCAAGCATGTGGAAGTGGCCAATGAGAACAGGTAGAAGTGTTCAAGTCAAAGCCAAAGAACTACATTCCAATCAGGACTGTGGGATTGATAGGTATTAAGGGTCAAAGGAAAAGAGATGTGAATCTTCGTCATACTGAATATGAAGTTGTTTCAGAGTCATCTTTTACCTTTTCTCAAGTCTTAGAAGAGGACTATGTCACTCTCAGGAAGATATACACTCTACTCAAGAGAAAATATTATCTAACCAATGAGCTTGCACAAGATGTTCTACAAAGCATGAAGGACATGGAAGAGGCACCTGTTCAGGAAGAGAGGGATGACAAAATCAAAATATGGAATCCTGAAGGGGAGAAGGTGCTTTATAAGCCTTTCTATATGATGATGTACAAGGATATGGAGGGCAATAAAAAATGCATTGATATCTATCGAGAAATTGACAAATTGTGCAACCAGGATCTTACCTTGGCATGCCAATTGGACTATAGAGTTGAGGGTGAGAAGATTTTGAAAGGGTCACTTTATAGAAAAATGAAAGAAAATGAAGATAGACAGAAAGAGGAGTTTAAGGGAAGAAGAAAAAAAGACACAAAATCAGAGTTTAAGGGAAAAAGCAAAACATGTAAAAAATACATTGAAAAATATATGTATACAAGAGGCTTAGCTTATGTGTTTATATTAATACAATTACAATGGTAAATTGATTACAAAGATTTTTTTATTCACTTCCAATAATCCTTGTGATTATTTTGTTGCTTAACTTTCCCTAATTATATGATTATTACTTGGTTTATCATAATTGTGCTAACTCATCATGACTACGAGATTTAAAAAATTCTTTTCCGTATCTTTGAGCTTTTCTTTGTAAAACGTGATAGAGTTATCTCCTTAATAAAGAAATTTCTTGCTCGTCAAGATTTTCTAACTCTTTGTTGAAATCGTCGTCGTTTTCATCTTCATTGATAAGTATTGCCTTATCGAATAAGAGAAGCCCAACGTTTTTTAGGCAAAGGTAATGCATGTAGGAGATGAACCTCTCATCGCTTGGACAACTCACATTCGGGAATACTTCAAGGAAGGAAAATTCTGTTTCTCGAAGGAAGATATCGTAATGATAATTTGAAGGCAATCCTTAGAAGAATTATCGGAAGAAGCAAATTATTTTATGAGAATGTTATCGACACCCCAAAACTACAGGGCATACATTCTTTTGAAAATGTAAGAGCACCGTGAATGAAGACCCTTTATGGCATAAAATTTTATTGGAGATGTTTTGGCCAAATTTGTGAAGCTTCAAGGTGGGTAAAGCCCATATATGGGCAATGGGAAAAAATAATGGAAGTGAAGAAATTCTCTCATATCTTAATATCTCGAGAATTTGGGGTGGTTGTTAGCCCATAATTTGACTGGACCTTGGCCCATTAGACTTCCTTGAAGTCCGGCTTGTGCCGGACTCTGGCTTAGCCTGAAGTTGTGCATCATGTGGACTAGGGTTTCTCTTGAAGTTGGGCTTGTCCTAAACTCCGGGTTCGCCTCGAGTTGAGCTACCCCTGCAGTCTAAATTATTAGTTAAAAATATTGTTGAAGAATATATGTTGGCCAACAAATTATGAATGGGCTACTCACCAACCCTTCATGAACAAAAAATGGATGAGTCAAATATAATAGTTATACATTATTTTATTAATATATAAATTACTTATATATACTAATTTTTTATGAAACATATATAAAAGTTGATATATATATATATATATAGAGAGAGAGAAAACCTTTTAGATAGGAAACTTAGAGACCATCATCTACACCGTTCAATAGTTTCCAATTATATGTAAATAAATGTCAAACAACTGAAAATGAAACTAATATTCAAATTTAATAGTCTAATTTAATATGAACCATGAGATCAATTAGAAATCAATGGTTGATAAAAGTACCTTAGTTTTCTCCAAAATATTGGTTTTCTTTTGAACATTCCCCTATATATATATATATTAAAATAGGTATATTCTTCGTAAATAATTTGTATTTTCAATTTTATAACTAAATATAATTTTAAGTAAATATTAAATTATATGTAATTGGTTAATACTGAAGAAAATATAATTAAAATTTTTTAAAAAAATAGTTAATAAAATCACAATATTCATTTAAATTATATTACATAAGAAGTCAATAACTAAATTAAAAAATAATTAGAAAAAACATGTATTTAGAAAGCATAAAGTATAATTTTATCAACCAAACAAATTTATTATACTTTCCAGATATTTGATTATATAACAAATAACATCTCCTACCGAGCAAAACAAAAACTCAAACTAAGATAACTTATAGACCCTAAAAATAAGGATATAGCTCAAATTAAAAGAAATTAGTTAATTCAAACTCTAACTTAACTAATTGGCCCAAGAAAAATAAACCCTATATATAGTTTTCTATTGCAACTCATAACCCACATTCCTCGTCCCCCGACTCAAACACTATTTTCTCTCCAATTTACCCCATGATCGATTTTCAAGATGATGCCAGAGATGAACATACAAACCCTTATTTTACTAGAGGTCTCATTTTTCACACATACCCAAATATATATATGTTTAGATCTGTTACATTTTTCAATATTAATTTTCTAAATTTTTCCTTTAGTTTCTTTACATGTTCTTGAATTTGGTTTTAGCAATTTCTATCAATCACAATATTTACTATAGTTATCATTTACATGTCAGATCTTATTTTTCTTTAAATATAAATTATATTTTTTTGCATATAATTAATCTATTTCATTCTTTGATTAGAATAAATATGATTTATTAAGTGCCTCTGAAGCTAGTGGCACCGATGTTATGATTTGGTATTATTGATGTTATACTGAATCTTTCATTTTGTACTTGTTTACCGATAGGCAATCAGAGGAGGTTGTTCATGGTACATAATAATAATTAATCTGAGGAGGATGCAATTAGGGATGGAACATTACAAAATTGACTCTAAAACCTTGACGACTGGGATCCAGGATGTGATAGCAAAATCGGTTATTAGAAATAGAAGCGGGGAACGTGTTTGTCAGTAGCCTTTGACAGTGCAGAAAAATTGTCTTCCTGGATAGGCTTCAGTTTGAAGTTCCAATTACAATATTTGTGCCTTGTAAATCTTGTGTCTTCATTTATAGCATTGTAACCTGCTACCTTCTTTTGGTAAGAAGGTGTAAAGGAATGGAGTCTCGGTATAGAGGTGTTTGTATATTAAATATTTTGTAATTTACCTTTGCCAAAAACGGAAAATGCTAATTTTGATTTTTCAGAGTTGGTTTTAATTCACACTTGCATGGTGTTTTCAATAAATTTTTATTAAAACAATAACCACTGTAGTTGATCATATATATATCTTCTTCTCATGGAGGAAGAACTTGGCTCACCTTGCAATTATATTATAGGAAAAAGAAGGATATACTGTAAAGTAATAGTAGGAGCCAATAGAATCAATAATGCAGTCATTAGAGTATGGGATGAGTTGATGTTCTTCTTCACCTTTAGCCATTGCTTACTAAAACAAAATTAATTGAGCTTCCGAAAGATGCCATCATAAAAAGAATTATTGCCTAACTCTTTAAAATTGCACGTTACGTGATATACTAGGTTTTGACAGACTACTTCAAGAAATCATAATTAGATTTTCCAAGCAACATTAAATGCAAAAATTCTATGTGTCACGAATAAGATGACAATGAGAAGAACAAGTTTGGTGGATGTTTTCATTGTCCTTGTTTTAATCTGTCACATTTTTTCAAAAAGAAAGTGTGGTAGATTTTTCATTAGAGGTTGGGATTGGTTCTCGAAAAGTAATTACTCCCAATAAGGAAATCTTTACAGTTTAGCATTATTGTATCCTTAATTGAAATGCAGGTCGGTAATTTTTATTGTGTTAATATAAATATCTAGTTTGAGAATATTTTTCATCAGTATGTTGATAGATTTAGAAGCATTTTATTGCTATAAAACTAGAAAACCTATTGTAGCATTACCACAATTGACATGGTGGAGAAATTTTGATATCTATCTAAGTGTTCCTTTTCTTCTTTAATTGTAAACTAATTGAAGAATGCCGTAGAAAATGGTATTGTGATATGGTTTTGTTAATCATGTGTACTAAATTTACTTCATCAGCAAGCACTCTTGAAATAGCTGATCATGGTAAATCATAAAGCTTTAGTAGGAAGGAAGCTTCCCTATAATGTTCAGGTTTGGTTATGGGTTGCTACAAGTAGGTTTATATATGTGTAATCTTACCCAGATGGCAGGTTCATGGGGTAGGTAGGACATTTGGGGTACCATTACTTGTGAATGAGATTTGTGGATCGACATAAAGATCCTTAGTCTGTTTTCATTAGTCTGTTTTCATTACATATTTTATGCGATTATGTCATTATTTATCCAGTTTGTTTTAATTCCATGCAGTGAGCACATGGCATTGTTAATGACGATTCATCTGGAACATGAAAATGATGAGATGTGGTTAAAGAAGGAGCAAAATCAGACATTCCCAAAATGGTTTAAAAAAAATGTACTATAGACATTTATTAACAGTTATGTGCAATTTATACTATTCCTTGGTAACATGAATCATTTTAACATAATTTTTTTGTTTTTCTTTGAAGATTGCTTCAGATTTGGTGAATGAAAAAGAAGTGCCGGAAGAGTTAAGATGGATTGCAGACGGGCCCAACAAGGATATACCAACATCCAGCGGCTATAGAGTGGATGGAGTTACGTTTAGTACGAACGATCGTGATGAGACTCGCCAAGTTCAATGGAGTAGTGTGTGTGTCGTAGCTGATGCAATGATTATGCAGGTTAAAGATCAAAACATCGAGCATGTATCCCATACATATTATGGAGTTATAAAAAGTATAGGGGAGTTGGACTATAACACCTTTAGAGTTCCTATTTTTCGTTATGAGTGGGTCGATATGAATAAAGGAGTTAAACTAGATGAATTGGGATATACGTTGGTTAATTTAAATAGGTTGGGGTTTTTAAATGATCCATTTATCTTGGCAAAACATGTTAAATAGGTTTGTTACATAGACGACCCTGTTGATAAATTATGACCAGTCATTTTAAAATTACCCGAGAAGAAGTACTATGAAGAGAGCGATGATGAAAATGAGGGATCGGTCGAAGTAGAACTTGAGAACGATTGTTTTGTTCCCAATTTACCCGATGTCGATTTAGATGATGATGACATGGCTAGTTACATGCGAGTTGACCTAGATGAATTCATTCAACTTTCATGATGTAATTAAATTATATCTACTTTGTGTTAGTTTGATTGTGATCTTTGATGCTTGTCATGCTTTGGTTATTAATCTGGCAGGTCTTAATTGTCTTTTTTTTTCACGCTGTAAATCAGACAAGGGTTTTTAATAAATAAACCCTTGTTAATATGAATAACAAACAACGCATCAGAAACACTTGTTTGAAGGTCTCTTCCATAATACAATGAAGAAAACACTTGTATTATTTCAACAACGATTTCCTAAAACCTTGTTTGAATTATATTCCAACAACACTTCTGAAACCGTTGTGTAGAGTTCTTGCTTTGCACAATACAACATCCAAAAATTGTTATCTGATGAGCTCTATCAGACAACACAATATTGTACCATTGTTTGAAAATGTCTTACATAATACCTCACAATAAACACTTGTGTGATTTCAATAATAGTTTCCCACTGAGAATTGTCTCAAGTCTATTCAATCAACAACTGTATTAAACCATTGTATAGAGCTATTGCTTATCACAATACGACATATAAAAACTGTTGTGTGACTGAGTTTTTTAGGCAACAATTTTAAAATCGTTGTATAATACATGGATGAGACAACAGGTAATCGGGGGCAAAAATAAAACATTGTCTGTTAAATCTAGGCAACGCTTTTTTCTCTGAGCGTTGTCTGAAATGTGTTGTCTGATGCTGTTTTTCTTGTAGTGGATATTAGTCCCTAAAGGTACGAGTTATGGGAATAATGTCACTCTGAGGAAGATATACACTCTACTCAACATGATATACTATCTGACCAATGAGCTTACACAAGATGTTCTACAGAGCATGAAGGATATGGAAGAGGCACATGTTCAAGAAGAGAGGGATGACAAAATCAAAATATGAAATCCTGAAGGGAAGAAGGTCATTCATAAGCCTTTCTATATGATGATGTACAAGGATATGGAGGGCAATAAAAAATGCATTGATATTTGTCGAGAAATTGATCAATTATGCAACCAGGATCTTAAATTGGCATGCCAATTAGACTATACAGTTGAGGGTGAAAAGATTTTGAAAGGGTCACTTTACATTAAAATGAGAGAAAATGAAGATAGACAGAATGAGGAGTTTAGGGGAAGAAGAAAAAGAAGACACTAAATCAGAATCACCTATAACTTTTTAGAAGTCATCGGTCACTAGTACTTAAATTCTTTGTCTTAGAATTGAATTACTTGTCAAATTTATAAGTCATGCCAGAATGAAAATGTTTAGGGTTTTTTATTATCATCAACATGAGATTTATGTCTCTTTCTCATATTCATAAATTGGGGGAGATTGTTAAGAATCATGTAGTGTGATGATAAATTTTTTACTTAGAATTACAAATTTGATCTTAATTTTATACCTGGTCAATGGATATATGACCTATAAATATCCATTTACTAGGGAACCTATTGGTGAGATTACGAAGCTGTATGAATAGTAATCGTGATAACTCAACACTAGAGCAAGACAAGTAAATAATACTACGCCTACTAAAAAAACAGGAAGGAATGAAGACAAGGCAGATACAGTGAATCATGACATTAGAAGAAGTTTTGAAGTCTACTACAGGTCATTGAGAGAAGTACATTAATATGTTCATGCCTCAGTGAAGAATAACGTGTAAAGACTTTCAGGGTTTCAGAAGTGTTGAAGATTCAGTATAAAGTATCACTAGAAGATTTCAGTGTAAAGGCATCGATTGAAGATATACAGTGTTTGAAGCATAAGAATCTAGAAGGGTAAAGACAAAGGTTAAAGAAGACGGTTGTAGTCTTGAAGTTATACTCACTGAAAGAAGTTCTTTTAAATGTTCAAGCGTCAGTGAAGAACAGAGAATGAAGTATTCAAGATTGTGGTAATAATGGAGATATTGTCAAAGTGATAGAAAAGATTTCAGTGAAAGTACATTGTTTATTGACAGTTAGTGTTTGAAATAATGCAACAGTCCAAGGTTAATCAACTAAAACATACTAGAAGTCAAGAGAATTTAATTGAGTGTTAGTCATTTATGAACCAGACCAGTGCACTAAGCGTCAGCACAACAAGAAGAGAATTACCTTGATGTATCAGAAGAAAATCAGTTGATCAAGCCAGAAGAATGAAAACCAAGTGGTAAATACTTCAAGCACTTCAAGAAATTGGTTAAGGAAAGTATTACTACATTTGTGGCTCTTGTACTCTGCAAGCAATGTAGGAGGCGCAACAAAACTCCTTAGGCGCAACGACATACTTGTGAATAAGTTTCTAAGTACTTTCGTGGCTTCTACACATTGCAAGCACTCTAGAGGCGCAACAAAACTTCTTAGGCGCACCGAAATACTTGTGAATAAGTTTCTTAGTACTTTTGTGGCTCCTACACACTGGAAGCACCCTAGAGGCGCAACAAAATTCCTTAGGCGCAACGAAATACTTGTGAATAAGTTTTTAAGTACTTTCGTGGCTCCTACACACTGCAAGCACTCTAGAGGAGCAACAAAACTTAGCTTTAGGAGCAACATTAGAGTTTAAGGTAAAACCAAGAGTTTCGTGGCTCCTCTACATGGGACACGGAGTGTAGGCGTAACAAAACTTTCCCTCAGGCGCAATAAAAGTTTTATGGTTCCTATACACTGCACTCACTCTACAAGCGCAATAAAATGACTTAGCATTGTGAAGAACAAATCAATTTTAATTGATTTGAATCAATTTTAATTGATTTGAAAAGTCTACACCATATAAACAAAATGATGTGCTCATTTTGAATTGTTGAAATATACAACCACATAGAAAGATACGGAGAGGCAATTGAAGTCGGAGAAGAAGAAGATAAAAAGCCATACATATACCTTTTTCACCGAATTTTATTATCCTAGCCAGTTCATTATGTTCCAAACACATAGGGCTATTATAAAACACTCTTTGTTAGCTTGATTCTATTAGTACAAACAAATAGTCAAATATTGTATAGGGATTAAGTTATATCTCTATGTAGAAGCAAAGAACTAATCTGTTCTTTGAAAACCAGTTATATTTAGCAACCTCAGGGTTTATATATTAAAGTATATTCCCTGAAACTTGCTCATTAAATTACTTGCTAATTTTCTAGAACATTAATAATTATTCATAAACACAGAAAATTTATAAGCCAGCCACTTAAACACTTTTTACCTCATGAACTCGAACCCACTAGCCGAACTCTAAATTATTTATCCGTAAAAGATTCGAAAGAATTTTTTAATTTAGTGAGTATCGTATTCAACCCCCTCTACGATACTTTGGGACCCAACAGAACTATTTATCAGTTGAAGTTGTTGGTGATCAACTGATAAAATGAATTGTAACAGTTGAATCAGAGGTCTTTATTTATCAATTGATTATAATATTTCGATGGATGTAATAATCTAATCAACTGAAGTTTGTTGGCTTCAATTGATACATCATCAATGGATGTGAAGAATGGCTGACAAAGTATAAATATTCTAAGTCAGAATTCTCTCATATGAAGTGATCAATAGTAAAAAAGTCAATGGATATATATAGTGGTCGATGAATGAAAATCAATGAAAGTCAATTTAATGGATCATCATCAACGGATAAATACATCAAAGCAATCAACAAATATAAAAACAATCGATGGATAAGGGATCGATGGATATTCAAATATCCATTGATACATCAATTGATCAATGGATAACCTATTTATCAATGGATAAACAAAGAAGGATCGATTGATAAGCTTCACAACAATTATCAGTTGATCAAAGTTTCCCAAAGCAGTTAAAGACAAATAAAATGGAATCTTTGCAGGAGTCTGAAACAATTGAAGACATTCTTACCAGGATTGTAAAGACTTTCAAATGAACACATTCTTCAAGAAGAAGATCAAGACAAAGGTTTTTTCAGAACAAGACAAAGTCCAAGGAAAACTGTGAAAGAAGCTGCACTCTATTTTAGTGCAAAAATTGTAAAATACATTTTGTATATTTTATTAGTAGATAGAAAATAGAAGTAGGAAACGGACTGCTATATATAGTTTAGCAGTTCATTGTAGCAATGCGTAGAAGTTGAATGACAAGAACTCAAAAATAGAATAATAGAAAGAAAAAATATTTGTAGTTCTTTTCTTAGTTCAATTTATATTTTGTAAGTAGCTTGGTTTTAATACCAAATTTCATTGAAAGCAAAAACATTCACTAGTGGAAAACGAATCCACTAGTAATTTTAAAAATTTTGTTTTCAAGTTTTTGAGTTTAATTTTATGTTCTTTTTCTTAGTTCTAATATTCCATACACTCAAAGAATTTAAATATACAAACTTAAATCCCCAAGAATTTGATATAACTCTTAAGTTTGAATTCAATCCCCCTTCTACAAACTTATATTTAAGGGAAATTACAAACACATTAAAATCACCTATAATAATGAACAGTTAGTTAAACTATTCTAGAGTAGAATCATATTACTCATAACATAATTCTACACTAGAATAAAATTAAAAAATATATTTTCTCTAAATTTTTAAGTCTTAAATTATTTGTGAAACTTATGTATGGTTTGTATGCTATATTATAATTAAAATTTATATATTATGAACTGTATATATAATGAATTTTAAAATTATTTATGACATTCTATATTGGAATCAAAAGGTTGTATCCTGAACTCTATAAGATGTCCCTCTTTACAGTAATGGCCTATATATATGTTTGGGTGACCAAACTATGTATATTTGGTTTTAAAATTATATACGAGCTTTATTATTTAAATTAAAGGCCTTTCTTATTATTTATATATATTAATATATGTTTAATATTTTTAAATCTTTCAATAACAATATTTTATATTTAAAATTTGGTAATTGTATTTTTACCTTTATTAAACTATCTCGATGATAAAAATATTTTATGTAAATTATTCTGGTTAAAAATTCTTTTTATTTATTTAATATTAAAAAAATTATTTTTATTTTAACAAAGAGTAGTTAACAATTCATTTATTTAAAATATTATTTTAACTTTTTTACAAAACATATCTTCTGTAGGTTTTTTTTACCAACCAAAATACCGTGTTATATATTTTTTTGGGAAGCTTATTTGAGAGGCTTGGACAAAATTGCAATTTTATGTTTTAGAATATATAAATAGTTTGTGTAATTGCCATATTTAATTAGCCTAATTCTCTCTCTAAAAATCATAGTAGCTTTAGTTTCATAAAAACCACATACCCATTTAGTTTTCAAGAAGAAAAATCAAGAGGAGAGCTAGGTTGATCATCCATGCAAAATTTAAAATAGGTTCTCAGTGTTGCAAGCTACAAGTAGAGTGGTGGATTGGCATAGTTCCGCATACAAAAATCAAAAAAATATTAAAAATAACATGTTTTTAAAGAAAAATAATAAAAATAATTTTTTTTAGGTGGAGTGGCAATTTTTACGCGATGGGATATGCAATTGTGGATTGGGTATATAAAATAACCAACTCACAAATGCGTATCTCAAAACAAAATTAAAAAAATAGAGATACGCATTTGTGAGTTTGGTATCACACATGTGATACTAACTGACAAATGTATAACATATCTATTTCTCAATATCCATTCATCAAATGTGTATTCAATCCGTTATTTTTCACTATCTTCCTCCAGAATCGATATTTTCGTGAATGAAGTTATGAAATATTGTATTTTTCTCTTTCACACATTCCTTCTGCATATTGGATTGATCTTTTCTTGAATTTTGATCATGTATATATGTGCAGGTTATGATGTAAGGTGGTGTGCCTAAAATCTCAATGAAGCGATATTTAGGGCCATAGGTTGTTTGAGATCCAATACATCATATGATTGGTGTTGTGAAGAGGTTTCAAGGCATGCTCAGAAGAGTGATAGAGGTTCCATGGTGTTAAAAGAGGAAAATCACGCTAAGAATTCATCTCGAAGGTGGGGTTTATTATAGTTTCCAGAAAACAGATTCAAGGTTCGAGTGATTAGCTTTAAAGACAGTTACTAGGCACCTCCCAGAAGGACAGTCCTACCTGGACTGTTTTACCTGATTTTTAGGAAATGTTTTCTCCACGATTGCAGGAAATAATTATCACGACATTATTATCAAATCAATGATAATTGTGGGAAAAATACATATATCATTATATATGGCCAATTATACATTATACATGAGCTTGTAAGGAGACCTACCTACCCGGTGCAGACTCTCCTTGTATCTCAAACGCTTCGGGATAAACATCAAACATGAGGATAAATCTTATCAAATCACAGCTGATCAGACATCCAAAAGAAACAAATGCCTAGAACTACATATGGACTTGATCCCTATAAATATCGTATGTACGCAACTAGTAAATGGTTCAAAAAATACTTGAAAGGAGGATAACCCGCCAAAAACTCAAGTATTCATTGTCATTCTAAAATAATTAGCTCGTGTTATCACCAGAGGTTATACACTTGTGTTTTGAATATTTGCTAGCTAAGTCCTTTCTAAACAAAAATCACCATCCACCTTCTGTGGAAACTCGGTTAGAAATCTACTTCTTGATCGGTTTCATCACTTTTATTCTTCCATTATTCGAGTAAAGGGCCTCTATACTGTTGTAAATAAATTTCTCTCACAAAATTTTGGCGTCAGATATAGGGCTTTAATTAATCTTTAGGGATGAAAGATATCTAAGAACTCAAATAGTGAAAAAATGTCATCAATACAAACCAAATGAAAGCTAGAGTTTGAAGTAAAGAAAGAAAAGCAAAAGGCCGAGGATGGAAAAAACACTCTTTCAGATAGTCCGAAAGGTTTCCAAGTAATCTATATTAGATTTTGCTTTTCTTTCTTAAGTATCATTGTTGAGAGAAAAATCTTTGAATTAATAAAAACTACAAGTTCACGAGTTTATCTGAGTACAAAATCAAGTACGGGTCGAACCAACGATTCCAAATCAAATATTATTTAAAACTGATAAAAATTTCTTAGTGAAAATGGTACCAATCAAAATCAATTCTCAAAATCTTTTGGATCCTAATTATAGGAACAATCAACCCTACTTCAGTTGATCCCATAAAATTACAAACATAGATAAGTTATTGGAGATAACTAAAATTATAATTATTTTATGATTAAGCACCTGCATCACAAAATTCATGTATCTTCAGCCTAACTACATTAACCGACCTTCACAAAGAGACTTTTAGCCTATCTTCATTTAGACAATCACGATAAAATAAAACAAAATCATACCATAATTGAAGACGATTTTAATTTTATTGAATAAGCTTTGAGTAGATAGTAGAAAGAACAACTATTACCACAGAAGAAGAAAAATAACAGTGAAAAACATGTAAACAATACAATGAAAAAAGATATGTATACAAGATGCTTAGCTTATGTGTTTATATTAAAACAATTACAAGGGTAAATTGATTAAAAAGATTTTTTTATTCACTTCCAATAATCCTTATGATTATTTGTTTGCTTAGCTTTCCGTGATTATATTATTCATACTTGCTTTATCACATTTATGCTAACTTATCATGACTACGGGATTTAAGAAATTCATTTTCGTATCTTTGAGCTTTTCTTTGTAAAACGTGAAAGAGTTGACACGTTAATAAAGAAATTTCGTGCCTCGTCGAGATTTTCTAACTCTTCATTCAAATCGTCGTCGCTTTAATCTTCATTGATAAGTATTGACTTATCAAATGGGAGAAGCCCAACGTTTTTTAGGCAAAGGTAATGCATGTTGGAGTTGAACCTTTCATCACTTGGACAACTTTGATTCGGGAATACTTGAAGGAAAGAAAGCGCCATATCTCGAAGGAAGATAGCCTAATGATAATTTGAAGGCAATCATTAGAAGAATTTTCGGAAGAAGCAAATTGTTTTAAGAGAATGTTATGGACACGCCAAAACTACAGGGCACACATTCTTTTGAAAATGGAAGAGCATGGTGAATGAAGACCCTTTATAGCATAAAATTTTATTGGTGATGCTTTGGCAAAATTTTTGAAGCTTCCCCTCTAGTTTAAATTATTAGTTAAAAATATTGTTGAAGAATATATGCTCGCGAATAAATTACGAATGGGCTACTCACCAACCCTTCCTGAACAAAAAATGGATCACTAAGATATAATAGTTATATATTATTTTATTAATATATAAATTACTTATATATACTAATTTTTTTATGAAACATATATAAAAGTTGAAATATATATATATATATATATATATATATATATATTGGTATAATTCTTCATAAATCTTTTGTCTTTTCAATTTTATAAATAAATCTAGTTTTAAGTAAATATTAAATTATATGTAATTGGTTAATACTGAAAAAATATAATTATAAATTTAAAAACAAATAGTTAATAAAATCACAATATTCATTTAAATTATATTACATAAGAAGTCAATAACTAAATTAAAAAAATAATTACAAAAAACATGTTTTTAGAAAGCATAAAGTATAATTTTATCAACCAAACAAATTTATTATACTTTGCCGATATTTGATCATATAAGAAATAACATCTCGTACATAACCAAACAAACACTCAAACTAAGACAACATATAGACCCTAAAAATTGGGATATAGCTCAAATTAAAAGAAATTAGGTTGTGTAAAATAATAGTTAACCCAAACTCTAACCCAACTAATTGGCCCAAGAAAAATAAACCCTATATATTGTTTTCTATTGCAACTCATAACCCACATTCCTCGCCGCCCAACTCAAACCCTATATTTCTCTCCAATCTATCCAATGATCGATTTTCAAGATGATGTCAGAGATGAACATACAAACCCTTATTTGACGGATGGTCAGATTTTTCACACACAACCAGATATATACATGTTTAGATGTGTTACATTTTTCAATTTTAATTTTCTAAACTTTTTCTTTAGTTTCTTTACATGTTCTTCAATTTGGTTTTAGCAATTTCTATCAATCACAATATTTACAATAGTTATCATTTATATGTCAGATCTTATTTTTTTCAGATATAAATTATATTTTTTTACTTATAATTATCCCTTTTTTTTTCTTTGATTAGAGTAAATATGATTTATTAGGTGCCTCTGAAGCTAGTGGCGTCGATGTTTTGATTTGGTGTTATTGATGTTATATTGAATCTTTCATTTTGTACTTGTTTACCAATAGGCACTTAAAGGAGGTTGTTCATTGTACATAATAATAATTAATCTGAGGAGGATGCAATTAGGGATGGAACATTACCAAATGACTCTGAAACCTTGACGACTGGGATCCAGGATATGATAAAAAAATGGGTTACTTGAAATAGAAGGGGAGAACCTGTTTGTCAGTAGCCTTTGACAGTGCACAAAAATCATCTGCCTGGATAGGCTTCAGTTTGAAGTTCCAATTACAATATTTATGCCTTGTAAATCTTGTGTCTTCATTTATAGCATTGTAACCTACTACCTTTTTTTGGTAACAAGGTGTAAAGGAATGGAGTCTCCGTATAGAGGAGTGTGTATATTAAATATTTTGTAACTTACCTTTGCCAAAAACGGAAAAAGTAATTTTGAGTTTTCAGAATTGTTTTTAATTCACACTTGCATGGTGTTTTCAGTACATTTTTATTAAAACAATAACCACTGTAGTTGATCATGTATATATCTTCCTCTCATGGAGGAAGAACTTGGCTGACCTTCCAATTATGTTATAGGAAATACAAGGATATAGTGTAATAAGAGCCAATAGAATCAATAATGCAGTCATTAGAGTAGGGGATGAGTTGATGCACTTCTTGACCATTAGCCATTGCTTACTAAAAAAATTTTAATTGAGCTTCCGAAAGATGCTATCATAAAAAAAATTATTGCCCAACTCTTAAATATTGCACGTTACGTGATATACTAGGTTTGGACAAACTGCTTCCAGAAATCATGATTAGATTTTCCAAGCCACATTTTCTCAAAAAGAAAGTGGGGTAGATTTTTCATTTGAGGTTGGGATTGGTTCTCGAAAAGTAATCACTCCCAATAAGGAAATCTTTACGGTTTAGCATTATTATATCCTTAATTAAAATGCAGGTCCTTACTGTTTACTATGTTAATATAAATATCTAGTTTGGGAATATTTTTCATCAGTATGTTGACAGATTTAGAAGCATTTTATAGCTATAAAACTAGAAAACCTATTATAGCATGACAACATGGAGAAATTTTGATACCTATCTAAGTGTTCCTTTTCTTTTGTAATTGTAAACTAATTGAAGTAAGCCGTAGAAAATTGTACTGTGATATGGTTTTGTTAATCATGTGTACTAAATTTACTTCATCAGCAAGCACTCTTGAAAGAGTTGATCATGGTAAATCATATAGCTTTAGTAGGAAGGAAGCTTCCCTATAATGTTCAGGTTTGATTCTTGGTTGCTACAAGTAGGTTTATATACTGTGTAATCTTACTGAGATGGCGTGTTCAAGGGGTAGGTAGGACATTTGTGGTACCATTTGTGAATTGGATTTGTGGATGGACATAAAGATCCTTTTTAAATTCATAGCTTCATGAATTATTTTTAATATTTATATTTTTAAAATGATTTGATAGTATTATTTGTTTTAATTTAGAATTTTAAGTACTAGCCTCAAAATTTAAAAGAAGTATCCTCTACAATGATAATCTTCGTTTATTATAAATTAAATCATATTTTTTAAAATAAATGAAATATATTATATAGCTTGAGTTTCATTTACTACACGGTCCTCCTTTTTATTTCTCTAATACTTAACCAACAAACTTTTTTTTGACTTCTCTATTTATATTTAAATAACATGACTGAATTTAATCACAATTAATTCCCCCATATCAAAATCTACATTGTACCTAATGTAAAGAAAAAGATACACAATAGAGATAAAGGTGTACCGTTCTTCCACGTTAGTAAATAAGGAGAAAACATGGGAGCCACTATCAATCATGTTTAAAATAAATGAAAAAAATAATTGTACATGTCTCCCCCATATTATTTTGTACTTAGTGTATGGATAGGCACTTTGAGGAGATTGTTCATAGTACATAATAATAGTTTATGTGAAGATGATGCAATTTCCCCAACTTGTATGTGGTAAATTGTCACCATCAGGGTCATGATCCAAGTCTACAGAGACGCATGAAGAGAGAACAAGATAAAAGATAGATGATAGAAGGTACCAACTACAAACTGTCTAGAAATATATTGTATAAAATGTAAATATGTTTTGTGTGTTTCTAGTTATAAAAATCTAGGTTTGTGACGCATGGGCAAATGAGACATGTTATCTACTTAGATATGCCTAGCTTCATAGCCTAGTGAGTTGAATTCTATTAAATGATTCATTCCTTTTTTTCTCTCTAGAACAAGAAGCTCAGATTCATACTTGAATTTCATACTTTTAGCAATTTCATTCTAATAATATTTAGATTTAAAGTTAACCTTTTTGTGTTCTAAGTTATTGTTTCCGCATTTTTTTAAGGTACACGTTAAAGGTTATGCTATTAAGTAACAAGCAAGCAAAAAGAAAAAACAGTCAACTTATACATTCACCCCTGCATAAGTTTCTCAAAAATCATTCCTTACAACCTCTAATCTGCTCCACCCAGGGTTTCTCCGCCTCTTATGCTATCAACTCCAATCCACTATCAAAAATATAAATCAATAAGTCTGGAAGGAAAAATGAACCCAATATTCCAGAATAGCAACCATGTTATCTTTAACATTTTAATATCAGATGATAGATTCACTTGCGGAATTATGGGAATGATAAATGTCACACCCCCAGATCCGGGGTCAGGGATCCGGGTCATCACGGTCCAATTGCAACAATAAATTACTCACCTCCTTAACAATTATATCCACAATAGACTCTAGTGACCCCAATCCAAATACACAACTCGAGCCATAGTCTCACAAAACGAACTTAAAATAATAACATTTATTATAATCCAACTGTAATAAACTTAGGATCTCATGCTACTAATATAACCTCTACCTGAAGTTATATTAGAAGTCAACACTATTTCAACATTTATTATTACATAGCATATTTTACAATAAGTATTAGGATTCTAAACTGAAATCCTATCTAGCTTACACCACGTGTAGAAGCCTTGAACCTGACTAACTCAAGCTCGAGCCTCTCCTTTCCTTTGCATCCCATGGATAGTCTTACTGCAAGATTTAAAGTTTACAAAAAAACAAGAATGAGCCAAAGAATGCTCAGCAAGATATATATTAGAATATTTTGTAATTTGCACCAAGAAAAGAGTGGTAACCAATATTTATACCAACCCCATGTCAAACAATATCAGTAGATAATTTGCAATATATTTCTGCAAAAAGTTTAGCGAGTTATATTTTGACAATAATTGAATCAGAGTTTACGATGCAAGAAGGTACTTAAAATAAGTATGCAGTTCGAGTTACTGTGGTACAACAATTTAAGTTCAAAATTTTGGAATGACAATATCGATAACTTAGCACGATGGCATCGGCTACAATGTTTTATTCATTTAAAAAAATCACTAAGAAAGCAGTTCAAAATACTGCGAATAGAAACAATAACACTATCGGTAACTTAGCACCTTGGCTTTCGTTATAATGTAGGACCAATGAAAGTTCAACAGTTCCAATTAACACTATCAGTAACTTAGCACCATGGCTTTCGTTATAGTGTAGGATCAATGAAAGTTCAACAGTTCTCATTAACACTATCAGTAACTTAGCACCTAGGCCTTTATTACAGTGTTAATGTCAAATTTCTAATTGGAAGAATGAGACTATATGGAGCATTCACCACGCCTATTGTACACGATGATCAGTCGTATAGTATAATAGTTAAGTAACCTTTTCTACTACCAGAAGGATGAACCTCAAACTGGTCATCACCCTAGGCAACACCTGGGCCTTTAATGCTGGACCGTGCGTCACTCGGCCTCTTACGCGAGATGGACTGTGCCGCACACAAGCCTCTTACACTTTTATCTCCAGTCCCCTTAGAGTATTTTAAAATCAACAAGTCTAGAAGGGAATTTAATCCAACCACCCAGAATAACAACAATCCTCTCTAGGATTTCAACATCAGATAATAGAATTGATTAATATGAACAAGTCTGTAAGGGAATTTAATCCAACCTCCCAGAATAACAACAATCTTTTGTAAGATTTCAACATCAGATAATGGATTTACTTCCGGAATTATGTGAAAGTAATCTCGTATATATGTGGGTTGACTCTCAGTCAACTAATGAATAAGATAAAGATAATTGAATCAAGAACACTCAAGAACACGACCGGGTAGCCGCTAATATGAAATAAAATAGACCCCACGAAAATATTAAATTTTTGGATAAGATAATGGCCACTAAAGGCACCAGTATAAATGGGAAGAATGTCGGAGTCAGATATTCCTTCCCTAACATGGAGTTATCGACTCAAAATAATTACAGAATATTCGAGTCATAGCTCAGTATTTATAATTTAATAAAAATAATATTTAAGGAATTTTAGATAACTCCAGAATATTTTTAAAGATCAGATAATTTTTAATTACTAATTTAGAAACCTCAAATAACTCTTAAATATTGATAAAGAATATATAAAGATATATGATCAAGTATTTAATAACTTTTAAAAGAGTCAAAATATTTAAATGATATTTAATCAATATTATTTAATATTTAAATGATTCAAGGTACCAAAAATATTTAATCAACGTTAAATAATATTTAAATAATCCAGAAAGAATTGAAAATATTTAATCAATATTTAAATACTTTTAAATGAACCAAAATATTTAAATAATATTTAATCAACATTAAATAATATTTAAATAATTCAAAATAAACTGAAAGTATTTAATCAATATTTAAATACTTTTAATCTATTTAATTAATATTTAATCAACACTAAATACTATTCAAATAATTTCAATGGATATTTAATTAATAAATAAATAATTCATATTTACTATCAATTAATATCAAAATATATTATCAGGAAAATTTCCCGAATAATATTGACTATCAGTAAAATATAGACTACTCCCGGTCAACAATCGAGTATGAATGTAATAACTCGATACTCCAACAAACATCCCTAACAACTTACTATACGAACTCTACCTTTTCAAAAAGTTCAGAGTCGTCAAAGAATCAAGTAAGAAAGGGAAAACACAGTTTTGAATGATATAAACAATTTATATTCAACAAAGCTTTATAACCAAGAATTTGTTAAAAGCTCAAGATTTCAAGGACTCAAGATACTTGCATATACAAGAATCAAAATATTCTGTAATAAAACTTGAAAATAGAGTCAGGAATCTTGCCTGGTGTCCATGATGCATATCCGTGATCCCACTTGTAATCCAGAAGTTCTATCAATAGATATAAGAACTTTGATTAGTCTCTCTACTCGAGTTAACTACTTAACTCTACTAATCATAACCACTTTTTATTAAGTACTAACATTTACTTCACGATTATTAAACCTCATGATTTTGATGAGCTAGGACCTCGATACTAATCCACAAACTTATATCGAGTCCAATTATGGTCATTATGATTTCCACTTGGAAGTTTTATTAACCCTTAGTTTGCCCGACATTTCATCTCATCAGGCCTACTTTAGCTACCCGTAAAACTATCTTGTCAATGATTTTTAATCAAGTTCTATACACCAACCTGCAGTCATGATATTCCTTAACAACTTTCGTTACTTGACCGACTCGAGACAAGTCTTCTAACTTGCTCGAATTCGACTCCCAAAATGGTTGCTTAACCTTTTCATCATGTTCATTTTACTCCAATACCCTGTTTTCTAGCATTTTTAATAAATTGAAAATTACTCCTTTTGACACGATTTCTTTTCTGAAGACTTCTATGACTGTCAAGGAATCTCCCATAAAAGTTTTAGATTTTATTAAGCTCCGTAGCTAGTCCAATCATAGCCTCAAAGTTGGACAAAAACAGAATTTCCATTTTCTGCGCTACCGTTACTAAATCGGCCATAACTTTTGACTCTTAACTCCGAATGACGCAAAATTAGCGCGCAAATGATCTAGAGACTATCTACTATCTAACCATATCAGCCATATGCCCAGCACAGATAAAGTCTGCTCCCAGATTGTTCTGGACAGTTACAGCAGAAACATCCAGAAAAAAATGGCATGGTTACGTTTATAAACTCATCGTTTTCCATTTCTATTCTACTTCAATTCAACCAACAATCAATCCTATACTCCTCAATCAACAGCAACAATCCATATACTACAACTTTAAGCCATAAAAATCAGTCCACATTGTTAATATAATTCTAAATCAAATGAGCAAGTCTTGTGTTTCTACCACCAACCAAGCTCAATCTCTACTACCCATCACATATATAAGCTATAACAATCATCATCCAAGCCATAGGAACTCAAAAATCAAAGAAAATAAATATTTATTTTCGGAGTTACTATTCATGTTCATCACACTTTGGATCATAACTAGAGATTTCATGGATGGAATGATGTAAGATTCAAGATTAAGCAAGAGGAGTTTACTACCTTCGATTTGAGCTATAGAACGCCATGAACAAGCAAGCCTATGGTTATCCCCCAAAAACGCAGCCCTTGCTCTTGAACAAATCATGGTGAAAAGTGGTGTTGGTGATGAAGATGATGGCTAGGGAAGAACGGGTTCGAAGAGAGGTGAACAACGAAACCAAAATCAAGCGATTCCGACAAGAATCGAGCAAGTTATGAGAAAGCTCTCCCACATTTCTCTCATCCTCTCTCTCAATCGGCACTTATGAAAATGAAT
This sequence comes from Oenanthe sinensis, assembly GCA_028671895.1. Taxonomy (NCBI): domain Eukaryota; kingdom Viridiplantae; phylum Streptophyta; class Magnoliopsida; order Apiales; family Apiaceae; genus Oenanthe; species Oenanthe sinensis. The sequence goes on along the minus strand of CM053799.1, from coordinate 24,390,331 downwards.
GGGGTGTTGGCTGATTTTTCTCTTTTTATGCGTCCCCTAACTTTGTGTGGTAGTCGCGTAATTTCCCGACAATATTTTAATCTCTCGTTCTCGTACCTTATTCATCCGACAAACTTAAGTTTTAAAAACTTAGAATCTCATTTTATAATTCTCTTATCAATCATTATTATTAAATTAATACCCTTTAATTGTTTCGAGAATTTACGAAACAATTCTCCGGATAAATACTATTCACTTACACTATCTCTCAAACTTGGTTACGACTTTCACCCGGATTCCAAATTTATTTTGTTAGACTAAAATAATTATAAGTCCTATATTTATTCCGTATGCTCTCGTAAACACCGATACACATATTCTTGTGTACCCCGTATATTAATAATACGGCCTCACATCTCAAGCACCTTATGAAAAATAAATCATTAAAATCGTTTATTCATAAAATGAAAAATTTTATCCAAAAATTTTAATAATACCAAACGTCGAAAATTCGAGTTATTACAGTCTCCCCTCCTTAAAAGGATTCTGTCCTCGAAATTTACATGCGAACAACTGAGGTTACTATCCTCGCACCTCAATTTCGAATTCTCAGGTTGAGTCTTCAACCTACTCAGTTTCGTACAACAATACTTCACTACTCAACACTTTCTTTATTCCGTTGATGGTCTTTATAAGTTCGTACTTTATCGCATGCCTAACACTAACGTATGATACGCACGATGGATTCAATAAAATTGGGAAAGAGTGCCACTTCATATACACCTTCTTAATATACTTCAAGACCCTGAAAGGTTTAAAACTCATCGAGCTTAAGTTCTATTTCTTTTATCGAATCTCATTACTCGTTTTCACGATAATACGTTCAGCAATACGAAGTCTTTTACTTCATTCTCTATGCCATTTTCAGACTTGATCATCATACTCGCGTTGTCCATCTTGAGTTATGGTTAATCACCTTCAAATACTACAATTTGTATCGTATACCTATCGAATCGGTTCTTGTCCCACGTTATCTATCTTTCATCGATTTTGTCCTTAACACAAGGTAGATCAACATTTTTCATCCGTACTAAACTTCGTAAGGCGACATGCGTACATGTGAGTGGTCACTAATGTCGTATGAAAACTCTATCCGTAGTAAGCAATTATCCCACTCCTTTTTGAAATCTAAGGTATAAACTTTTTATGAAGAGATAACTTTGTACATGATTTTAATAGAGATCTTTTCAATGAAGATCATCAAAACAAATGATCAGAGTGGTTTGTAAACCAATAAACTCATTTTTAATGTATATGAGAGATAAGGAAGAAATTAATTTGGATATGACTGAGAACAACCATATTTGTACTCAAGATGGCCAGTCTTTAGTACTTTCTGGCTTATAATACACAATCGAGTGGTTGCCCACCAGACTTTTGTCACACAAACAAGAAGTCACACCATATGCATTGTTTATCTCAATCGGATGAAAAATAATTATCATTTAGAAGAAAATGATTTTGAAAGGGAGAGAAGATATATTTTGAAATTTTTATTCCTTAATGCATTACGAACTCAATATACAACAGTCCCTACTCATTTAGGAACCTATTGACAAAATTCCTAAATTTCTTATTTCCCATTTCTACTCTTTTCGAATGAATAAATCCTTAAGACTCTTATGGTCTTTGTACTTTCTCCACTTCTACCCATTCGAATGATATTTCCACACCTTAAGTGCAACCGTTATGGTTATTTCCTCCAATTCATGATGGGGATACCTTAATTCATATTCCTTCAGTTACTCCGATACGTATAAAATTATTTCTACCATGTTGCTTCCGTGCACAATCCATTCCTCAAGAGACATGTCATTATGAATAATTACAGCTTCCCTTTCATTATCTAGTAGTTGAAACAAGGGGGCAGTTACTCATCAATTCTTTAATTTCCTTAAAACTTTCTTCCCCACTTACCACATGTCCCAAATTTTCAACTCATTTTACTAAAATTCACACTTAGAGAATTTGGCATCCAATCTCTTTCTCTTAATATTTCCAAGGCTATATACATTTCCCCCTTCGGGTTCTTCATCTTTAATCTCTGGGCAAATCAAAATATCCTCTATGAAGTCTTCGACAACTTGTCCAATTATTTCTTACAACTCCAATTAATCCTTAGAAGGTACAGGTGCATTCATTAATACAACCTACCTCATCAAAGACTCATACTGTCCTTATCGCGTGCTAAATGTCATCCTTGGCATACTATCTAGGTAATTCTTTAGTTGGTGTTAACATATCCTCAATATAGCTTCTCCAGTAGACTAATTTCTTCGAGTGATCGAATATTATGTCTATCCATATTATAGATATCCAATATTGATTGCTAAATTAATCAATTCACTTAATCCATTCTCACCAGTGTATGCGCGGTCTCATGCCGCTAACCGTTTCCTTTACAAACAAATCATGTGCACTTCATAGTGATACTTTCAATCTTGTGATACCTTTATATAATAGTTTTTCTAACTGAGTGACTAACTCTTTTATGCTGACAAGTGCCATCTTCTAAGATGCCTCCAATGTTGATGTTACTCATCACACGAGATCAATGGCGGATGATATAATCTCTAATGGGTGGTAACCCTAAAATGTCGATAAGGGTTACATCCTCCAATTCTTTAACTACTGCGTACTTCTCATTATTGAATATTTCCTTTTTTTTTCGTATTCATTACGGGTACCCCACAAATTAACATACAAAGCATAATATACTTTTCACTCGAATCGTAATTTAAATCTTCTCAGTTTATCTCTATCTTCAATCCTCAACTTTATCCAATATTGAGTACTCTTAACTTTACAATTTTGTTGTTACCGTTAGTTTGAACATCCTTATTTGGACAATCATCCATTCTCAACATCACATCAATTCTTCAATCTTGAAGGGACTTAAATCTATGTCAAACTGGTACACCAGTCAATATTCATACCATATTACCTTTCCATTATTCTCCATATTTAAAACATGTTATCCCTTCTTTTAGGGTAAGCATTAACATAACATCTAGACTTTATAATTATAGCCCCTTACTGTCCATTTCACATATTTCCCAATATCAGTCTCATTGTTTAGTAAGTGAGGTCTTGATTGGCTTGGGTGAACCATAATTAACCATACGCCAACACACTTATATTTCTTAATCCACTACCCTTTCCAAAGTAGAACTCTGGTTCCTTGCTAAAAGTTCATGTTATTTCTATATATGTTTCTCCTCAAATTCCCTTTTTCTCCATGTGTCTTTCTCAACCATTTCATTTCAACTTCCTTCTATAACCACTTCTTGAATCTATATAGTAGTTATTTCCAACACTATGGATCTAATTGTATCCTCAACATTCAAGATGACAATCCTAACAATTCATATAGACTTCGATTCAGAATATAACAAACTCTTGTTTCAGTCCCAAAACATTAAGTACTTCTAAATTTTCCAGATACTTAGGCAACACTTGTATCATATCAGAAATAGTTATGGCTAAAGAAAGCTTTGTTCGATAAAGCTCATAAGAATTCTCGTTGAATCAACGACCTTATTAGGTTTCCACCAATTTTTCTTTAGAAATTTTGATCACCATAAAATAACCTTATACAATTTTTTTTCATACTATAGTCACTACCGTTAGTCCTATTATAACTCTCTGTGAGTTGAAATATAACCCTGAGCACCAAACATTCCAAATCCATCATTTTGATAGTCAAGATAAATACTATTGTACGTATAATGAACTCCTTTAAAATTCACAATATTCTGACTCGATAACGTTCTAACAGAACAAAAACATAGATTATCTCAATCTCCTAACTCAATCAGACATAATCTGACTATGCATTTGGTTATTAAAACCCAACATCCAACTCAACCAAACAAATCCCCAATGGGAAACTCACAACTTCTCATTAAAATTATGCCTCGATATTATCTCATTATAGACTTTCATGTCTCTTAAGTCATCATCTATATACATTTTATTATGGCATTAATCCCTCTAAATCCTCAACAAAATCCTCGTATTCCTCATACTCAAACAAACATCAATAATATCCTTAGATCCATCATACTTCTCGTTAGTCTTGCAAATACCGTGTGATTACCTATTTGGGAATAAATCCTCGAATCCGCCATAAAATTATAACCTAAAAAGGTTCTCCATAATCTTGACATTACTAACCTAAGGAAATTGTCACTTTTCTATCTTATTCATTGGAACTACATCCGGTAGTCCAATAATCAACTCTATATGAGCTCTTACGTACTCCTCTTATATATATATAACTCTTAACTCTCTCGTATCTAAGTACTATGACTCAGAGCTCTGATACCACTTCTATGACACCCCCAGATCCGGGGTCAGGGATCCGGGTCATCACGGTCCAATTGCAACAATAAATGACTCACCTGCTTAACAATTATATCCACAATAGACTCTGGTGACCCCAATCCAAATACACAACTCGAGCCATAGTCTTAGAAAACGAACTTAAAATAATAACAGTTATTATAATCCAACTGTAATAAACTCAGGATCTCATGCTACTAATATAACCTCTACCTGAAGTTATATTAGAAGTCAACACTATTTCAACATTTATTATTACATAGCATATTTTACAATAAGTATTAGGATTCTAAACTGAAATCCTATCTAGCTTACACCACGTGTAGAAGCCTTGAACCTGACTAACTCAAGCTCGAGCCTCTCCTTTCCTTTGCATCCCATGGATAGTCTTACTGCAAGATTTAAAGTTTACAAAAAAACAAGAATGAGCCAAAGAATGCTCAGCAAGATATATATTAGAATATTTTGTAATTTGCACCAAGAAAAGAGTGGTAACCAATATTTATACCAACCCGATGTCAAACAATATTAGTAGATAATTTGCAATATATTTCTGCAAAAAGTTTAGCGAGATATATTTTGACAATAATTGAATCAGAGTTTACGATGCAAGAAGGTACTCAAAATAAGTATGCAGTTCGAGTTACTGTGGTACAACAATTTAAGTTCAAAATTTTGGAATGACAATATCGATAACTTAGCATGATGGCATCGGCTACAATGTTTTATTCATTTAAAAAAATCACTAAGAAAGCAGTTCAAAATACTGCGAATAGAAACAATAAAAGTTCAACATTTCTCATTAACACTATCGGTAACTTAGCACCTTGGCTTTCGTTATAGTGTAGGACCAATGAAAGTTCAACAGTTCTCATTAACAATATCAGTAACTTAGCACCATGGCTTTCTTTATAGTGTAGGATCAATGAAAGTTCAACAATTCCCATTAACACTATCAGTAACTTAGCACCTAGGCCTTTATTATAGTGTTAATGTCAAATTTCCAATTGGAAGAATGAGACTATATGGAGCATTCACCACGCCTATTGTACACGATGATCAGTCGTATAGTACAATAGTTAAGTAACCTTTTCTACTAGCAGAAGGATGAGCCTCAACTGGTCATCACCCTAGGCAACACATGGGCCTTTAATGCTGGACCGTGCGTCACTCGGCCTCTTACGCGAGATGGACTGTGCCGCACACCAGCCTTTTATACTGTATAGACTGTGTCGCACACAAGCCTCTTACACTATTATCTCCAGTCCCCTTAGAGTATTTTAAAATCAACAAGTCTGGAAGGGAATTTAATCCAACCACCCAGAATAACAACAATCCTCTCTAGGATTTCAACATCAGATAATAGAATTGATTAATATGAACAAGTCTGGAAGGGAATTTAATCCAACCTCCTAGAATAACAACAATCTTTTGTAAGATTTCAACATCAGATAATGGATTTACTTCCGGAATTATGTGAAAGTAATCTCGTATATATGTGGGTTGACTCTCAGTCAACTAATGAGTAAGATAAAGATAATTGAATCAAGAAGACTCAAGAACACGACCGGGGAGCCGCAAATATGAAATAAAATAGACCCCACGAAAATATTAAATTTTTGGGTAAGATAATTGCCTCTAAAGGCACCAGTATAAATGGGAAGAATGTCGGAGTCAGATATTCCTTCCCTAACATGGAGTTATCGACTCAAAATAATTACAGAATATTCGAGTCATAGCTCAGTATTTATAATTTAATAAAAATAATATTTAAGGAATTTTAGATAACTCCAGAACATTTTTAAAGATCAGATAATTTTTAATTACTAATTTAGAAACCTCAAATAACTCTTAAATATTGATAAAGAATATATAAAGATATATGATCAAGTATTTAATAACTTTTAAAAGAGTCAAAATATTTAAATGATATTTAATCAATATTATTTAATATTTAAATGATTCAAGGTACCAAAAATATTTAATCAACATTAAATAATATTTAAATAATCCAGAAAGAATTGAAAGTATTTAATCAATATTTAAATACTTTTAAATGAACCAAAATATTTAAATAATATTTAATCAACATTAAATAATATTTAAATAATTCAAAATAAACTGAAAGTATTTAATCAATATTTAAATACTTTTAATCTCTTTAATTAATATTTAATCAACACTAAATACTATTCAAATAATTTTAATGGATATTTAATTAATAAATAAATAATTCATATTTACTATCAATTAATATCAAAATATATTATCAGGAAAATTTCCCGAATAATATTGACTATCAGTAAAATATAGACTACTCCGAGTCAACAATCGAGTATGAATGTTTTAACTCGATACTCCAACAAACATCCCTGACAACTTACTATACGAACTCTAACTTTTCAAGAAGTTCAGAGTCGTCAAAGAATCAAGTAAGAAAGGGAAAACACGGTTTTGAATGATATAAACAATTTATATTCAACAAAGCTTTATAACCAAAAATTTGTTAAAAGCTCAAGATTTCAAGGACTCAAGATACTTGCATATTCTGTAATAAAATTTGAAAATAGAGTTAGGAATCTTGCTTGGTGTCCATGATGCATATCCCTGATCCCACTTGTAATCCAGAAATTCTATCAATTGATATAAGAACTTTGATTAGTCTCTCTACTCGAGTTAACTACTTAACTCTACTAATCATAACCACTTTTTATTAAGTACTAACATTTACTTCACGATTATTAAACCTCATGATTTTGATAAGCTAGGACCTCGATACTAATCCACAAACTTATATCGAGTCCAATTATGGTCATTACGATTTGCACTTGGTAGTTTTAATAACCCTTAGTTTGTCCGATATTTCATCTCATCAGGCCTACTTTAGCTACCCGTAAAACTATCTTGTCAATGATTTTTAATCAAGTTCTATACACCAACGTGCAGTCATGATATTCTTTAACAACTTTCGTTACTTGACCGACTCGAGACAAGTCTTCTAACTTGCTCGAATTCGACTCCCAAAATAGTTGCTTAACCTTTTCATCATGTTCATTTTACTCCAATACCCTGTTTTCTAGCATTTTTAATAAATTGGAAATTACTCCTTTTGACACGATTTCTTTTCTGAAGACTTCTATGACTGTCAAGGAATCTCCCATAAAAGTTTTAGATTTTATTAAGCTCCGTAGCTAGTCCAATCATAGCCTCAAAGTTGGACCAAAACAGAATTTCCATTTTCTGCACTACCGTTACTAAATCGGCCATAACTTTTGACTCGTAACTTCGAATGACGCAAAATTAGCGCGCAAACAATCTAGAGACTATCTACTATCTAACCATATCAGCCATATGCCCAGCACAGATAAAGTCTGCTCCCAGATTGTTCTGGACAGTTACAGCAGAAACATCCAGAAAAAAAATGGCATGGTTACGTTTATAAACTCATCGTTTTCCATTTCTATTCTACTTCAATTCAACCAACAATCAATCCTAAACTCCTCAATCAACATCAACAATCCATATACTACAACATTAAGCCATAAAAATCAGTCCACATTGTTAATATAATTCTAAATCAAATGCGCAAGTCTTGTGTTTCTACCACCAACCAAGCTCAATCTCTACTACCCATCACATATATAAGCTATAACAATCATCATCCAAGCCATAGGAACTCAAAAATCAAAGAAAATAAATATTTATTTTCGGAGTTACTATTCATGTTCATCACACTTTGGATCATAACTAGAGATTTCATGGATGGAATGATGTAAGATTCAAGATTAAGCAAGAGGAGTTTACTACCTTCGATTTGAGCTATAGAACGCAACGAACAAGCAAGCCTATGGTTATCCCCCAAAAACGCAGCCCTTGCTCTTGAACAAATCATGGTGAAAAGTGGTGTTGGTGATGAAGATGATGGCTAGGGAAGAACGGGTTCAAGAGAGGTGAACAACGAAACCAAAATCAAGCGATTCCGACAAGAATCGAGCAAGTTATGAGAAAGCTCTCCCACATTTCTCTCTTCCTCTCTCTCAATCGGCACTTATGAAAATGAATGGGGTGTTGGCTGATTTTTCTCTTTTTATGCGTCCCCTAGCTTTGTGCGGTAGTGGCGTAATTTCCCGACAACATTTTAATCTCTCGTTCTCGTACGTTATTCATCCGACCAACTTAAGTTTTAAAAACTTAGAATCTCATTTTATAATTCTCTTATGAATCATTATTATTAAATTAATACCCTTTAATTATTTCGAGAATTTACTAAACAATTCTCTGGATAAATACTATTCACTTACACCATCTCTCAAACTCGGTTACGACTTTCACCCGGATTCCAAATTTATTTTGTTAGACTAAAATAATTATAAGTCCTATATTTATTCTGTATGCTCTCGTAAACACCGATACACATATTCTTGTATACCCCGTATATTAATGATACGGCCTCACATCTCAAGAACCTTATGAAAAATAAATCAATAAAATCGTTTATTCATAAAATGAAAAATTTTATCCAAAAATTTTAATAATACCAAACGTCGAAAATTCGAGTTATTACAATAAACTAAGCATGTGGGTTAACTCTCAGTAAACTAATAAATACTCCATAAAGAAACAATAATCGCTGTGAAGAAATATTTAATATAGCAAGATACTAGTGCGTAAAGGTAGGAGTATATATGAGAATAATGTCAAAGTTGATCATTCATTACCTAATGTGGAGTTGTTAACTCAAAAATAATTGTGAAATATTTGAATCATAACTCAGTAGTTATTATTTATTTGAAAATAATATTTGATGGGTTTTAGATGTAGTTATTATTTATTTGAAAATAATATTTGAAGGGTTTTAGATGAGCCAAACATTTTCAAAGGTCAAGTAGTATTTAAATAATAAATAAGAGACCTTAACTAATCCTTGAATGATATTTAAAAAGGTTTTAAAATGATTAAAAGTGTTTAATTAGTATTTAAGTAATATTTAATCAATATTAAATAATATTTAAATAATTTTAAATAAATCAAAATATTTAAATTATTTTTAGTCTATATTAGATAATGTTTAAGTAATGAAAATGAATTGAAAGTGTTTAAATAATATTTAAATACTATTTAATCTCTTTGAATATTATTTCATAATTTAAAATGAATTAAATACATTTAATTACTTTAAATATAATTAAGAAACATTAAATACTAGTTAAATAATTTGAAGTGATATTTAGTTAATTAATAAATAATTCATATTTATTAACAATTAATATCAAAATATAACCTAATCAACTATCCTTGAATAATATTGACTAAAAGTGGTGGACACTAATACACTACTTTCGGTAAACTATCGAGTAACTTCATACTCCATTTATTCACCCTAGTTACTATCATGCAAGCCCTAACTTTTCCACAAGTTCATAGATTTCGAAGAAATTAAGAATTAAAGGGGTGAGAAAGCTTTAAAGTGAATGACAAGATATAAATAGTTTAGACATAACGAAACTTTAAAATTGAAGAACTTGTTATAAAGTCAAGAGTTCAAGAAATCTTGCCTTGGTAGTTTAGTACCGTGTTAGTGCAGGTCCTGATTAAACTTTCATTAGCCCATCCAAATTATAGTACATGAAGAAAAACAAACAAATATTGAAAACTCAAAAATCACTAATTGAAATAAAAGTCACTTGCTAAACAAAATTAAAAACTCACTTACTAATTGAATCTCTATATTTGATTACAATAAGATTTGATGAAACTAGTATTTGAATCCACTTTGGGTTTGAAGTGTGGCACAGAGGTGAGAAGCCAGCGAAAGAAGTGAGAGATAGAGTTCAAAGTGAGGGATGAGAGAGATAGCGAAGAGAGATAGTGGTATATTTTTATAAGAGCCCCCGCGATAGAGTACGAGAGATAAAGACTTTTCCAGAATAAGACAAAGTCCAACGAAGACTGTGAAATAAGTTGTATTCTATTTATTGCAAACATTGTAAAATGGATTTTGTATATTTTATCAGTAGATAGAAAATAAAAGTAGGAAATGGACTGCTATATATAGTTTAGGTAGCAATGTATAGAAGTTGAATGACAAGAAGTCAAAAATAGCATAATAGAAAGATAGAAAATATTTGTAGTCTTTTCTTAGTTCAATTTACATTTTGTAAGCAGCTTGACAAAAGTTCATTAAAAGCAAAAATATTCAATAGTGGAGAACCAATTCACTAGTAATTTTAAAACACTTTTTTTTTCAAATTTTTCAGTTTAATTTTATGTTCTATTTCTTAGTTCTAATATTCCAAACACTCAATCAATTTTAATATACAAACTTAAATTTGCAAGAATTTGATATAATTCTTAAGTTTGTATTCAACCCCCTTCTACAAAATTGTACTTAAGGGAAATAACAAACACATTAAAATCACCTATAATAATGAACAATAGGTTAAAGAATTCTACGGTAGAATCATATTACTCATAACATAATTCTAGAATAGAATCAAACTAAAAATTATATTTTTCTCTAAAATTTTAAGTAATAAAATATTTATGAAACTTATGTATGGTTTGTATGCTACTACATAATCAAAATTTATATGTTATGAACCATAAATATAATTAATTTTAAATTATTTATCAGATTCTATATTAGAATCAAAAGTTCTCTCCCGAACTCTATATAAAATGTCCCTGTTTAGAGTAATTAGCTATATATATCTATGTTTGTGTGACGAAACTATGTATATTTAGTTTTAAAATTATATATGAGCTTTATTATTTAAATTTAAGCAATTTCTTATTATTTATTTATTCAAATCTTTCTATAACATAATTTTATATTTAAAATTTGGTAATTGTATTTTTACCTTTATTAAATTATCTCGATGACAAAAATATTTTATTTAAATTATTTTGCTTAAAAAATCATTTTATTTATTTATTTAATATTAGAAAATTTTAATTTTTATTTTAACAATTCATTTATTTAAAATATTATTTTGACCTTTTTACAAAACATGTCTTGTGTAGGTTTTTTTTACCAACTAAAATATCATGTTTTATATTTTTATTTTGGGAAGCTTATTTGAGAAGCTTGGACAAAATTGCAATTTTATGTTTTAGAAAATATAAATAATTTGAACAATTTTTTCTAGCCATATGTAATTAGCTTCATTCCCTCTCTGAAAATCATAGTACTTTTAGTTTCATAAAACCCACATACCCATTTAGTTTTCAAGAGGAAAAATCAAGACGAGAGCTAGGTGAATCATCCATGCAATATTAAAAATAGGTTCTCTGTGTTGCCAGCTACAAGTAGAGCTGTAAACGAACCGAACTCGGACGAACTCGGACGAACTTTTAACGAACACGAACAAATTCTTAACGAACCGAACAATGTTCGGTAAGCTTATCGGACAATTTTTCCTGTCCGAACTCGAGTTCGGTAACGAACCGAACGAACACGAACAGTTCGCGAACATACCGAACCGAACACGAACAGTTCGGTAATTATATATATAATATTGTAAAAAAAATAAATATAATAATTTGAAAAATAAAAAAAATAAAAAAAATTGTAAATATTATTATTTTTTATCGAACGAACTCGAGCTTACCGAACTCGAACGAACTCGGACGAACTCTTAACGAACTCGGACGAAAATCCTAACGAACCGAACAATGTTCGGTAACCTTACCGAACATATTTTATTGTTCGAACTCGAGTTCGTTAAGCTTATCGGACGAGCTTAACGAACTCGAACACGGACGAACATGCCGAGCTTACCGAACATGTCCGGTTCGTTTACAGCTCTAGCTACAAGTAGAGTGGTGGATTGACATACTTCCACATATAAAAATAAAAAAATGTTATATATAACATGTTTTTAAAGAAAATTAATAAAAATAATAATTTTTAGGTGGAGTGGCGATTTTTACCGAATGAGATAAGAATTTGTGGATTATGTATCCCATTTTATATATCATAACCAACTCACAAATGCATATCTAAAAAAATTAAAAAAATAGATATACACATTTATGAGTTGGGTATCACAGGTGACAAATACATATCATATGTATTTCTCAATACATATTCAACAAATGCGTATTCAATCCATTATTTTTCACCATCTTCCTTCAGAATCAATATTTTCGTGAATGAAGGTTTGAAAAAGAGTATTTTTCTCGTTCACCCACTCCTTCCGCGTATTGGATTGATCTTTTCTTGAGTTTTGATAACGTATACATGTGTAGGTTATGATGTAAAGTGTTGTGCCTAAAATATCATTGGAAAGAAATTTAGGCACATAGGTTGTTTGAGGTCCAATACATCATATGATTGGGCTTGTGAAGAGGTTTCAAGGAAGGCTGAGAAGAGTGATAGAGTTTCTATGGTGTTAAAGGAGGACAATCACCCTAAGAATTAATGTTGAAGGTCCTCGTTTGTTATAGTTTCTAGGAAACAGATTCCAGGTTCCAGGGATTAGCTTCCAAGACAGCTGTTAGGTACCTCCAGAAAGGACAGTCCCGCCTAGACTGTTTTACGTGATTTTTATACGAGATATTTATTCCACAATTGCAAGAGATAATTATGAAAAAATACATATATCATTATATGTGGTCAATTATACATTATACAGGAGCTTCCAAGAAGTCCTACCTAGCCCCGTGCAACTCTCCTTGTAGCTCAACCTCTTCGAGATAAACATCAAACCTGAGATAAATCTTATTAAATCATAATTGATCACTCATCCAAAAGAAACAAGTGCCTAGAACTACATATGAACTTTATCCCTATAAATAGGGAATGTAGGCAACTAGAAAATGGTTCAAAAATTCTTGAACGGAGGAGAGCACGTTAAAAACTTAAGTATTCATTGACATTCTAAAATACTTAGCTCGTGTAATCACCCGTGGTTACACACTTGTGCTTTGAATCTTTGCTAGCTATGTTCTTTCAATACAAAAATCACCATCCACCTTCTATGGTTCCTCGGTTAGGAAGTTGCTTCTTGATCGGTTTCATCACTTTAATTCTTTCATTATTCCAGTAAAGGGTCTTCATAGTGTTGTAACCAAATTTCTCACACAATATTTCGGCGTAAGAAGTAGCGCTATAATTAATCTTTAGGGAGGAAAGATGTCTGCCAAGTCAAACAGTACAAAAATGCCATTAACACAGACCAAATGAAAGCTAGAGTTTGAAGTATAGAAAGAAAATGAAAAGGCCGAGGAGGAAACAAACAGTCTTACAGATAGCCAGGTAATCTATATGGGGTTTTTCTTTTCTTTCTTAAGTTTCAATGTTGAGAGGAAAATCTTTAACGTAATAAAAACTACAAGTTCACGGGTGTAGATGAGTACAAAATCAAGAACGGGTCGAACCAATGATTCCAAATTAAATATTATTTAAAAGTGATAAAAACTATTTAGTGAAAATCGTTCCAACAAAATCAATTCTAAAAATCTTATGGATCTTAATTATAGGAACACTCAACCCTACTTCAGTTGATCGCACAAAATTATAAACATAGATATGATATTGGAGATAACTAAAATTATAGTTACTTTATAATTAAGCACCTACACCATAACATTCATGTATGTTGAGCTCGACTACATGGACCGACCTTCAATAAGGCACTTTTAGCCAATCTTGATTTTGAAATTCATGATAAAATAAAAAAAAATAAAAACACTAATGGAAGATGATCTTAATTTTATTGAATAAGCTTTGAGTACATATGAAAAAGAACAACTACAAGTGCATGGGTGTACCTGTTTCATAAAACTCACGTGCCCATTTAGTTTGCAAGAGGAAAAGTCAAGATGAGAGCTAGGTTGATCATCCATGAAATTCTGACAATAGTTTCTCGGTGTTGCAAGCTACAAGTAGAGTGGTGGATTGGCAAAGTTCTATATACAAAAATTCTTCGGGGTATTGGATTGTTCTTTTCTTGGGTTTTGATCATGTATATATGTGTACGGTACGATGTACGGTGTTGTGCCTAATATCTGACATGGGCTAGATTTAGGCCCATAGGTTATTTGGTCTCAATGAAGGATGAGGAAAGTTATAGAGGTCCCAATGTGTTTAAGTGGACCATCTAATTATGAGTAACCTCTATGGTAAAACGACCTGACGATGCAGAGGTTTCACTATCTAAAAGGCTTCCACTATGTCTGGACCGGAACCTGTTTTGGGGAGGTTGCAGGAGGACAATGAGCCTAAGAATTCATGTGGAATGTCCTGGTTTATTACAGTTTCCAGAAAATATATTTCAAGTTCCAACAATTAGGTTTCAAGACAGTTTCTAGATACCTCCTGGTATGATAGTCCTGCCGGGACTGTTTACCTCATTTTTAGGAGATTTATTCTCCACGAAGGGAGGAGATAATTATCAAGAGATTCTTATCAAATCAATGATATTTAAGGGAAAAATACATATATCATTATATGTGGCCAATTATATATTATCAAGGAGCTACCAAAGAGTCCTACCCATCCAGGCCTGACTCTCTCTGTAGCTCAAACAGTTTAACATAAACATTAAACTAGAGGATATATCGTATGAAATCACAGCTTATCACTCATCCGAAGAGTCACAAATACCTAGAAATATATATAAACTTTATCCCTATAAATAGGGTAGGTAGGCAACTAGCAAAGGGTTTAGAAAATACTTAAAGGGAGGAGAACACGTCAAAAACTCAAGTATTCATTGACACTCTAAAATACTTAGCTCGTTTAATCACCAGTGGTTACACAATTGTGCTTTGAATCTTTTCTAGCTCAGTCCTTTCCATACTAAAATCACCATGCACCTTCTGTGGAAGCTCGATTAGGAAGTTGCTTCTTGGTCTTTTTCATTACTTTTATTCTTCGGCTAGTCCAGTAAAGGGCCTCCATAATGCAGTAACTAAATTTCTCTCATAACATTTTGGCACCAGAAGGAGGGTTCTAATTAATTTTTACGGAGGAAAGATGTCTAACAACTCATATAGTAAAAAATTGCCATCAATACGGAGGAAATGAAAGCTAGAGTTTGAAGTAAAGAAAGAAAAATAAAAGACGGAGGATAGAACAAACTGTCTTTCAGATAGCCTAAAAGGTTTCGAGGTAATCTATATGGGGTTTTGCTTTTGTTTCTTAAGTATCAATGTGGAGACAAAAATATTTAAAGAAGTAAAAACTACAAGTGCACGGGTGTATCTGAGTACAAAAATAAGTACGGGTCGAACCAACGATTCCAAATCAAAAATTATTTAAAGATGATAAAAACTAATTAGTGAAAATCGTACCAACAAAATCAATTCTCAATATCTTATGGATCTTAATTATAGGAACACTCAACCCTACTTCTGTTGATCGCATAAAATTATGAACATAAATATGATATAGGAGATAACTACAATTATAATTACTTTATAATTTGGCACCTACCCCACAACATTCATGTATGTTCAGCCCGACTACATGGACCGGCCTTCAGAAATGGACTTTTAGCCTATCTTCATTTAGACAATCATGATAAAATAAAATAAAATCATAACACTGATTGAAGATTATTTTAATTTTATTGAATAAGCTTTGAGTATATATGAAAAAGAACAACTACAAGTACACGGGTGTAACTCTTTCATAAAACTCACATGCCCATTTAGTTTTCCAGAGGAAAAATCATGATGAGAGCTAGGTTGATCCTCCATGCAATTTTGACAATAGTTTCTCGGTGTTGCAAGCTACAAGTAGAGTGGTGGATAGGCATAGTTCTAGATACAAAAATTCTTCGGGGTACTGAATTGATATTTTCTTGGGTTTTTATCATGTATATATGTGTAGGATATGATGTAAGGTGTTGTGCCTTAAATCTCACATGGGCTAGATTTAGGTCTATAAGTCTAATCCATTATATGATGGGGCTCATGAAGAGGTTTCAAGGCAGGCTGAGAAGAGTTATAGAGGTTCCAACGTGTTAAAGTGGACCATGGAAGGTTCAAGAAAGGTCTAGGGGGTGAGGAACCATCTAATGATGTTAGGTCTAAATGTGTTGTAGAAGGGGGGTGAATACAACTTTTCGAATTTAAGAAGTAATAAATACCATGTAATAAATGAACACAATGATTCAAGGAATATATGTCTTATATATAATTTGAAAGGGTTACTACAACATTCATTACAAAGTACACCAGAAGTAAAGAGGGGAGTAAATGATACTAAGCTCTGTGAATACTCTCTCTCTCTTTTACAAGTGTTTTTCTTGAAAATATTGCTCTATTTAAATTAATACACAAGTACTTCTATTTATACTACTTGTAATCTATGTCATGTAGTCTTCAAAGACTAAGATATACGTGGCCCAATGATATCCACATAAATCTTATCTTATCTTGAAAGTTTGGAAATCTGCCAATTGGATGATACCATGTGTCATGTTGAAACTGCCCTCTATGTAGAACATCTACTTGAGAATTTTTAAATAGGAATATTTACTTGGCTATCTAGAACATTTAAGTAGAACTTCTACATAGGAATGTTCTACTTGGCCATCTCGAACATCTAAGTAGAACTTCTACATAGGAATGTTCTACTTGGCTATCTCGAACATTTAAGTAGAACTTCTACATAGGAATGTTCTACTTGGCTATGTAGAACATTTTGTACTTAGAAAAAATTCTGGGCTACAACTTGAAACTTTAATGCAACATCTTGAACTTGTGATTTCTTTATGTCTTCCATATTCTTCAACAAGCTCTTGAACCTGGGTCTCTATTACTGAAATAAACTTGCTATCAATGTCCTGACACTTGATGCAATGGTCTGATTCATAAGTGACTGGTCTTGATAGTGTCTCTGCTTCTTGAATAGATTACCATATTCAATTATTAATGTGGCTTTCCAATTATTGCTTTCCTTCTTGTTCACTTGAAATCAATTAGTCTTATTGATACTGATAGTTATGATCTTGAATCTTTAAGTTACAAATCACTGAGGCATGAACAACTCTGTCTTGAACTTCTTTCAATGATTTCTTCTTTGTTTGATCATAGTTAACATGTTGAATTGTATCAATTACCTTGTCTTCATTTAGCATTGATTTCTTTGTGGCTTCATGTTCTTGATTGTCTTCCGGTTAAGTATCTTTTCTTTTAGTTGAGTTACATATATTATAGTGTTATAACTTAAGACACTCTTCCTTTCAATCTCCCCCTATTTGATAGTCTAACAATGACATTCAAATTAACAAGGGTTAACTCAACTAAACAATGAGACAAGAAAAAAATAAATAACATTACTGTCTTGTTAAAATTACATCTGAAATAAACTTGGAAAACAATTCAATGAACTAGAATAAATAAAACTTAAGCTAGACAAAGAATTCGAACTTCGAATTAAAGACCATTTGAGTGATTCCTATCACCTGGATTATTTCATATCTTTCAGTCAAACTTATATCACCTTATTGGATCCACTCTGATTCACGGTTACAGTATGGTAATTTAGCCTATCTCGCATACCGTGATCAAGTGAATTTTCCTCAAGTGAGTTAAAGCAACCAACAGATATGAAGTTTTTCCAACTTCAAGTTCGCACCACTCTGACCTTTAATTCTAATTCCGTCTCCTCTTCCTAGCTTCTTCAGCTTGGCGCTTCTCTTCTTTCAGCTTTCTACGCCTTTCCTTTTGCTGATGTTCTCTCTTGTAGACTGGATCATGAAGCTGCTTCCACCTTGCATTCAACAGACTTACCGCTTCCATTTCTAGAGGATTCCTGGGCTCTGGATAAGGATGCTTGAAAAGCCTTCTGAGTTTGTCCCCCTCCTGAGTAGTTCTGATCTTTGGAATATCCTCAAAATTCTTCATTATGAGCTGAGATTTCCAATGTGATTTATCAGCCTTGAACTAATAATAGATCATTTTGGGGTAGCCCTTGACACGGTTAGTATTGTACACACTAGCCGCATCTCGCTCCATTTGCTTCTTCTCCACCACTACTTCAGACAAGTACTTCAGAAGTCTCTGCTTCTCATCCACATTCTCATTCTCCACTTCGCCCCATTTAAACACTTCTAAAACTCTTTCCAGAAATGCGGCATCTTTAGTCAGTAACAACCATTTCCTACTCATATGCAATAATGTTTGATTCTGTTCTGCATCTATGAACGCCAAAGCATCAGCTGTGTCATCGTCATACGAGTGTATCCAGTATACACTATCTCTTCCTGGAACACCAATTGCCTCCCTTATTTCTCCTTGTTCCAGTGAATCAGAAGGAAGAGTCAGAGCTTCATCTACATTTTTAACAGCTTGTAGAATATTCCATTTTCTTTCAATTAGCTCCGGCTCAACCTTTACCTTGTCTAGAAGGTTTGGAGTAATAATATCACACTTCCAGATCTCATTGCTCATCTTGAATATGATCCTCTCAATAAACTCCACAGACTTCTCCTTAATGTCAGAGGTGAATCTCTTACTCATCATTTGCTTGCAGACAGCTTTTAGGGATTCTACCGATAGAGCCATTAGGTCATTTTTCTCTAAACTAACCCTCTTCATCTTCCCATCAACAACCATCCGAACAACATCAGGATTCAATGAGAATTCTGGTCCCTTGTCCTCTGCTAGCTGCATTAACTGATCTCTATACAGAATGCTAAGCTCCTCAGCTTGAGAATATTGAATTTTTGTTGCTAGCAAGAACAACTCTGATGCAGATCTTCTCGAGATGAATTGATCATCCACGTATAAGAAAGATGTCAGGACTCCTTCGACTAAAGACAAGATGACCTGCCACTCCTTAACCATCGCATTATATCCAACTCTGACTTTAGAGATCAACATTTTCAAAACATTTATATAGTCAACAATCAGTGGATTCTGCAAGTTCAAGTTGTAGAATAAGTCCTCCGCCTCTTTGTTATCAGTTCCTTTCGCACAAACTCCTAATAGAATCTTTCTTGCATTATCCCATTTCTGTCCGATCCTTCTCTTGTCCAGATTAACATGAGGATCAGCTAACCTTGCAAGCTCATGATCATACTATTTCTCCTTGAGCTCCGCTTGCTTTTCAAGGAAAATAGCCTCATCCTGCATCATCTTCATTTTAAAGAACTGATCTTTTTCCAAGGCCAACTGTTGAGCTTCCAGGGTCTCTTTATCAACAGGTATTTCTTCAGGCTTTCCGGAAGACATTCCAGCACCTCCACCTTGTTCCATCAAAGATCTTTTGATTGCATGTGCTAAAGGTACATCCTCCATATCAGAATCTGAATCAAGTACCTTATGTATTTCTTCCTGATGATAACTCAAGTCAATGAATGGCTCTTCTTACTCAGCCACCACTGCCTTACCCTTTATCTTCCTCTGAGCATCCTCTTTAATAAGTGGCTCATTTTCTTTGACAAAATCAGTAGTATGTTCTTCAATCTCCTCAATAATCAGCGACTGCTGTCTCGTCTCCTTTGCACTCTCCCCCTTAGGTGAGTTATCCTGAACACCACCCTTCTCTCCAGATCCACCAGTAGCGTAGGAACCACCAAAACCCAAACCTGAGGGTCCAGCTCCACCAGCACCTCCAGCACCACCAGCACCATCATTATCAGGGGGAGGTTGGTGAAATTGATCGTCAAAGCACTCTGGGGGAACAAAGCTCCTAACTGCATATATCAGTCTGCTTATTTTCGTTGTCATTGTATACATTATCCTTTCCACTGCTCCCATTGGATCATAAAGAGTGTTGCCCAAGACACCACCAGCATGGCCCAAGTCATTCACCTTGTTCGTCATTTCGTCTAAAGCTGTAATTTGACTTGCCATTCTTGCTGCATAGTCATCAAGAGCTCTCTGGTTGTTTGCAACATTGATCCCTAACTGCCCCATCGACTGGCCGAACTGCTTTATTTCATTTTCAATTGCTGTCATCTGAGTGTCAAGATTTTCAAGATTAAGGGACGATGTTTGGCTTGGGTGTCCTCGCTCTAAAAATCGTTCTGTTACTGTTTGTCGCTCGGTTTCGGGCCTTAAAAATGAAGGTCCCACACTCCCTAAACGCTCACACACACTCCCTGTCTCACGCTCGTGTATGTCTTCAACAATATTCCTGAAAGTGAAAACAGTACCTATAAAAACTGGATAATCAAAGTAAGTAGCAGTTATGGGATCTGTTTCTGTCATTTCCTGAGGTGGAATCTCAGGCTGAGAGGCTGCAGAGTGTTCGAGTACAACATCAGAATCGATCCTCTCTGCAGCATCAGTAGGTACCGGTGAAGGTACTTCGAAAGCAATGAAAGCTTCATGCCTTTCTGAAGTAACAGTTTCCTCAGAAGGCACAAAATCCTCACCAAAATCCCTATGTGTAGAATGTGCAAGGGGCGAACCACTCTCGTGATGTGGAGTGGTTATGATAGACACACTAGGTTTGGACTGGGCTTGTGAAGCTACAGCATGTGAAAATTCGGCTTTTTTCCGAATAACTGGCTGCACTTCTGGGTCACTGTCAGAACCCTCACCTAAATCTACAGGTGCCTGCCTTTTGACTCCCATCAGCGAGGGTGAAAGAGAGGAAGCAAGAGTATCAAACTCAGAATCAGAAATATAGCTCTCGCCCTGGGATAGATCCTGCGGGTTAGCAGAATCTTGGGCCACGGAATCAGATTTAGAGGAAGAAGTATCAGTAGTGTCAACAGAGAGTTGCTCTTGTTCAAAGAAATTACTTTCTTCATTACCTTGTCCAGCAAAGGAAGCAGAATCAACATGTGGAGTAGGTTGTCTGTCCCTTTGACTGGCAGAAGATTGACCGTGAGAATGCCCATCATCATCTTCATCACCAAGATTGTCGTCAGGAATCCCTTGGAATGCGTAAGCATGGGCAGATGGATTCTGAGCATGTGATGAAATATGGGAGGTCCCCGCCATTGAAGTAATACCTGCATCATACTTAATCCACACTTGAATGTTATCAGGAATAGACATTGCTTTACCGTGATGTTTATCTTGATTAGCAATCGTAGTGAGGGACTTGGTGCCCATGCCCAATGATGCAGATGTTGCACTTGTGGCGAATGCCTGTCTTACAGTTAAAGCATCAGTCGGTACTAAGTGATTAATAAGCATCTGTAAAAAGCGAGGATACCAGCATGTAACATCAGTAGTTGAAAGGTCTCTGCTTGCAGATGATCCCATTGCAGCCACGATCTCTGAAAGAACGATTCTGCCATAATTAATATCCAGTTCACGGGCTAGGAAAACTGCAAAGACCTGCATGGGAATGGGAATCTGATGATAATCTTTTTCGCGTGCCCGAAAACATCTTGTGATGGCCTCGAAAAAGTAATTACATTCCACATGGAAATATTGTTTCTGGATGGCGCTAGTTAAGATCCGTCCAGAAGGAGGATAGCATCCAATCTCCTCAAAGAACTTAATACGCTCTGCTGTTATAGGTTCGGTGTCATAAACATCCTTGATGGGGAAACCCAGAACCCTGTTGAACACTTCCTCGGTCGCTTGATATTCCTGACCCGCCATGGTAAACCTGAAACCATAGGGGGTAGATTTGCTCCCAAATGTAACCGCACTAGTCCATAATTGCTGTAAAGCATCATGGACTAGTGTTGGTTTGGCAGTAAAAGCAATACTAGCCTTGGAGTACAAATTAAGAAATCGTACCCAAAACTTGAAGCGTGGGAGTTGATCAACAATTACCGTAGAAATATTATAGAAATTGTTTTTGGCAAGGGAAAATTGGTGAGCCATGTTTGTAAATATTTTCCTGTGAATTAATTGAATTTTATAAAAAGAAGAAACTAGCATAGACAATTAAGCATGGGGAAAAAAATAGAATAATCCCACACCAACCAAGTTTGTAATCAATACCACTTATTTGTGTATATACCGATCACTATGTAATCAAGAACACAGATTTGTGTGAAACTATTAATGAAAGTACTAACTACTATGTGATCAATATTACGATGTGCGTGGGTGTGTAGATATGTGTGTATACACAGAAACACACAATAATGGGATGCAAATAGTGATGGAAGAGTAAAAACGGGCAGAAATTCAAGATATGTAAGAGTATTAACACAAATCGAATGAACAGGTCGATGAAGGTTTGAAATCGCAGGGAGGGAGGGTGGGGGCTGTAAAAATTTAGGGTTAAAACAATTAGGTAAAAGTGAAAATTGATGCGAGTTAGAGATGTATATATAGGCATATATGAGCAAAGACAAAAATACCCCTGTGAAAACAAGAAAAAAATGCTAAGTACGCACTGGGGAACATCAAGTCGAACATTATCTCGAACATTTAAGTCGAAATTCGAGATGAGGTTCGAGATAGAGACTATCTCGAACATCAAGTCAAATATTCAAGATAAAGTTCGAGATGATACTAAATCGAACAAATAATCATTTGATCAATTAAAACAGCATAAAAACCCACCTGGGAATCCCATCTCGAATTGCAAGTCGAATATTCGAGATAATGTTCGAGATAGCGACTAACTCGAACATCAAGTCGAATATTCGAGATAATGTTCGAGATAGAGACTAACTCGAACATCAAGTCGAATATTCGAGATAGTGTTCGAGATAGAGACTAACTCGAACATCAAGTCGAATATTCGAGATAGTGTTCGAGATAGAGACTAACTCGAACATCAAGTCGAATATTCGAGATAGAATAACTCGAATGCTATCCCAGACTTGGAATTTTCAAAAATTTTAATTTTGAAGATAGTTATAATAATTTGGCAATATTTGCAATAAAAAGAAAAATTAAATTTTGCCAAATTAATATAAATATCAATTCAAGGATTTTTAACAATGTAAATAATTAAAAACATTCCTTGACAATTCTGAGTCTTCTTTATAAAAAAAAATACATGAAAAACACAGGTAAATTCATCTAAAAATCATGAAAAAATTTAGAAAGATATGAATTTAACTCCCCCTATGATCATGCAATCTAACTAACATAAATTTAAAGATTTAACCAATAATTACACATATAGCACAATGAATTTATGTAAAATAACAAAACAAGTATCCTAAAATATTCATTAATTAACCATTTTAAAGTCTAAGTCCTTAATGATTAATTAGCATGCAGGAGTGATATTTTGAGCAATTGTAGAGATTATTTACATATGTTTTCAACTTTGCACAAATAAAATAGGCAATTGACAAGACTAAAAACATATGTACATGATTAAAACTGGAATTTTACAGATAGGAGAAATCACTAACTTGTGTTAAGCATCCCTAATTCACCAACCAACCTATTGAATGTTACTTCATCAAGAGGTTTAGTGAATATATCTGCAATTTGTTGCATTGTGGGTACAAAATGTAACTCCACAGTTCCTTCCTCGACATGTCCTCTAATGAAGTGATACCTGATATCTATATGCTTGGTTCTTGAGTGGTCTACAAGATTGTTGGTCATGGCAATGGCACTTGTGTTGTCACACATGATTGGAATCTTTTTGTGCTCCATGCCATAATCTTTCAATTGGTTCCTCATCCACAGTATTTGAGCTACACAGCTTCCAGCAACAATGTACTCAGCTTCAGCAGTAGAAGTAGATATTGTGTGTTGCTTTTTACTTTGCCAAGACACCAATCTTCTGCCAAGAAATTGACATGCACCAGATGTGCTTTTCCTATCAATCCTGCAACCTGCATAGTCTGAATCCGAATAGCCAATTAGATTAAAACCTGTATCTCTTGGGTACCAAATCCCTAGATTTGATGTGCCCTTGAGATACCTAAAGATTCGTTTAACAGCTATGAGATGAGATTCTCTAGGATCCACTTGGAATCTTACACACAAACAAGTTGCGAACATAATATCGGGTCTACTTGCAGTTAAATAAAGGAGTGAGCCAATCATACCTCTATAGCTTGTGATGTCAACTGGTTTACCTGATTTGTCTTCATCAAGCTTC
The DNA here is from genome assembly GCA_028671895.1 of Oenanthe sinensis. Classification (NCBI taxonomy): domain Eukaryota; kingdom Viridiplantae; phylum Streptophyta; class Magnoliopsida; order Apiales; family Apiaceae; genus Oenanthe; species Oenanthe sinensis. The sequence continues at coordinate 24,366,000 of CM053799.1, read as the reverse complement.
GTGGCTGTTGCCATGGGAGTCTTAGCTATTGATGCATCTTCTAGATTATACTTCTTGAGTAAATCTTTGATGTACTTGGACTGACAGATAAAGATTCCATCTTTTCTTTGACTAATCTATAATCCAAGGAAGAAGGACAGCTCTCCCATCATGCTCATCTCATACTTATCCTGCATTAACTTGGCAAATTTCTCGCACAAGCGCTCATTAGATGACCCAAAAATAATATCGTCCACATAGACTTGAACAAGTATTAAATCACCTTTTTCATTTTTATAGAACAATGTTTAATCAATTACTCCCCTAGTAAAACCACTTGCAATTAAGAACAAGGATAGTGTTTCATACCATCGTCTTGGGGATTGTTTGAGGCCATAGACAGCTTTGAAGAGAAAGTACACAAAATCTACAAGTTCTGGATCAACAAAGCCTGGTGGCTGTTCTAGATATACTTCTTCTTCCAGCTCTCCATTCAGGAAGGCACTTTTCATATTCATCTGAAAAACCTTGAAGTTCTTGTGTGCTGCAAAGACCAAGAACATCCTGACTGCCTCAAGTCTTGCAACTGGAGCTTAGGTCTCATCATAATCAATACCTTCTTTTTGAGAATAACCCTTCGCTACCAAACGAGCCTTGTTTCGTGTTACAAGTCCGTCTTCATCCAGTTTATTTCTGAATACCCAGTTAGTTCCAATTACTGATCTGTTCTTCGGTCGGGGTACCAGTTTCCAAACTTTTTGCCTTTCAAACTGATTGAGCTCCTCTTGCATAGCAATCACCCAATCAGCATCACCAAGAGCTTCTTCTATTTCTTTAGGTTCAAGCTTGGATAAGAACCCAGAATATAAGCAAATATTAGCCATGTCAGCTCTTGCGGTTCTTCTAATAGTCACACCAGCATCTGGATCACCAATAATTAATTCAAACGGATGGTCTCTACTCCATGCTCGTTCTCTTGGAAATTGTCTTGATGATTCAGCTTGATTTTCTGAATTATTGTGTTGACTACTTGTGTTATTTCCACTAACTCCCCCTGAGTTAGTGCCAACTCCTACAGAACTAGTGTCATCTCGTCTTGAGCCTTGAACACTTGTCCTTGAGCTGCTGTTTACTCCCCCTGAGTTGTTGCCGGAACGTGCGGAAGAAGTTTGCACTGATCTTTCACCAGAATCAGGTATATCTTCTTGAACACTTGGCATATTTGAAGTAACAACCAACTCAGGTTCATCTTCAATTTCATCTAAGTCCAGATTTTGAAACATTAGGGACTCAGGTTCACTATTATCTTTAGAAATTGATGGGAGTTTGGTATCGTCGAATCTGACGTTGTAGCTTTTAGTCACTTTTCGATCAATCACTAAGAATACTCGATAAGCTGCCACCACATCTGTAGAATAAACAACAAAGATTCCTTCACGAGTTTTTGCTGCAAACTTGCCTAGATTTTTATCGTCTATAAGCACATAGCATTTAGCTCCAAAGATATGAAAGTAATTGACTGTTGGTCTTCCGTTGTTCATCAGTTCACATGGTGTCTTTTCTTTATCTTTTATGATCAAGGTTCTATTCTGAGTGTAACACACTGTACGCACTGCTTCGGCCCAAAAGTATAGGGGAAGTTTTGAATCGTACAACAAAGTTCTTGCTGCTTCAACCAATGTTCTGTTCTTCCTTTCAACTACTTTATTTTGCTGTGGAGTTCTCGGGGCTGAGTACTGACGACGTATTCCCTTAGATACACAGAAGTCATTCAGCACTGCGTTTTTAAATTCAGTGCCGTTGTCTGTTCTAATCGTCTTTACAGTAAGTGTTGAAACATTCTCAATTTGAGTGATGTGATCAATGATTAGGAAAGGTACTTCGTCTTTTGTCATTGCGAACAATACCCATGTATACTTGGAGAAGTCATCCACGATTACCAATGCATATCTTTTCCTAGATAAGGATAGGACGTTCACTGGGCCAAACAAATCCATATGAAGAAGTTGTAGAGGCTCAGTGATACTAGAAATTTCTATACTTTTATGCGATGCTCGCTTTAACTTTCCCGTTTCACAAGCTTCACAGAGTCCTAGCAAACTCCTTCTGAGGTAGAACTCCCACTAATTCTCGCCTCGCCAGAGCATTCATCGTTTTGAAGTTTAAGTGAGATAGCTTTTTGTGCCATCACCAGCTTTCATCATCCAAAGCTTTGCTGTAGAAACAGGTGACTTCATTCTGATTTGCCGAATCCATGTCCGCAACAAAAAGATCTGCCTTCTGAACTCCTCTTAAAGCTAACGAACCTTCCTTGATGTGAGTTATTCATACACCTTTCTTATTGAAGACAATTTCATAACCTTTGTCACAGAATTGACTGATACTCAACAGATTGTGCCTCAATCCCTCAACATTGAAAATATCTTCAATGATGACATTACCGGTCTTCAGTTTGCCATTTCCCTTTGTCACTCCTTTGTTGTCATCTCTAAAGGTAACATAAGGGCCAGCCTTCATAACCAACTCTGTAAGCAGGGACTTGTTTCCTGTCATATGCCTTGATGCTCCACTATCTAGCACCCATATAACTTTATTTCTGTTCCGCTTAATGCCCTGCAATGACAGATTGATTAGACATTCTTCGGAACCCAAGATTGATTGGGCCCATCTTTTCTATAAGATCGAGAACTATCAGATTTAACAACAGGAGATGCACCTTCTTTAACATTCTTAGAGCTTTCGACTTGGTCTTTTCCCTTTTCAGACTTAACAGATTTGTTAGTCTTAGGAGAAGGTTTGTCACTCCTAACTTTAGGAGGACTGGCAGTCTTAGCTCTTACATGCTTCTTTTTGACATTAGAACTAGCAGAAGAATTTAGACATGATTGGCTAGTTGCATTAATCAAGTTCACAAAGGTTTGCATGACGTTAAAAGTGCATGGCATACAATTTGGTTGACCACATTGTACATGATTCTGATGCATGTTATTCATTGTATGTGGTACAGACATGGCATGTGCAACAGGAATATTCATGTTAGATTTACATGCATAAGAAAGATGTTCAGTAGATTTACAGTGATAACATGCTCTCTTTATGCGTTCTGCCTTAACCTCTTTTATGCCTTTTTCTTTCTTAACCTTTTGTTTATCAGCCTTAACTCCTAATCCTGGTCTAGATTCTTCTCTAGGGGATTTGATTTTAACTTGCTTAATAGGAGTTACAGGTTGTGCTTTCTGTCGATCTTCTATCTCAATCTCATATCCAACTGACAATTCAGTCTCTTCTTCTTCACGAGGAACGAAGTATTTAAAGATAGGTTTGATAGCAGATTTAAGAATTGTAGGTATTTCCTTTTTAATCTCACTGGAACTGGTGTCTACAGGCCTTTTTCCATCTTTCTTAGATAAGTTAGAATAGTCAAGTCCTACACCAACTCCAGTTATCTTCTTAAATGTGCCACTATCAACATTCACTTTACTAGCTGCTAGTTTAAAAGCTTCGCATTTAGTTTCTAGCTCAGCTAGTTTATTCCTAAGACATGTTTCTATTTCATCCTTAAGGTTGAGCTTGTGTTCCAAAGTTTTAATAGAGTCTCTTAGGGAAGTATCTATAGTGCAAACAACCTCTAATTCTTCCACTTTTACCTCAAGCATTCTGCATTTGGCAACAAGTGTTTTCTGTTCCTTTTGAGAAGTATTTAGGCTTTTGCACAACATATAGATCTCTTCTCTAAGAGCCCCGTTCTGAACCTTATAATCATCAATAGACATTTCTTCTTTAAGGGTTAGAACTGGTACCTCTGGTTCATCTGATGTCTCAGCCATGAGGGCAAAGTTTGTTGTATGAGTAACTTCTTCCTCATCTGAATCATCCCAAGCTCTGCCTTCTGTAACAACTAAAGCTCTCTTTCCATGTCTTTCCTTCACCAGGGCTTCATACTTGCTTTTGAGGGCTTCATAAGTTTCTTTGGGATATGTCTATTTTGGCTTCTTGCAGTCTGTAGCAAAATGTCCAGCTTCACCACAATTATAGCATTTGAACTTCATTTTGAAATCCAACGGTGATTTGTAGCTGGTACTCTTTCCTTTCCCTTTGTGGCCTTGAGAACTACCACCACCCCTAGTAACCCGATAGTAAGATGAAGATTTACTCTACGGTCGGTTACTCTTTCTGAATCTTATATTACTGAACTTCCTTGCCATGTATGTCACGACACTATCATCCATGTTGTCCAGCTCTTCTTGGGTGAAGTAGTCATCATCATTATCTGATGTGCACTCATCATCATTTTCAACTTGATGTGATGCAGGTGATGATCTAGGTTTTTCTGCAACCATTGCCTTTTTAGACTCTACCTCATCAGCAACTAATCCTGATGCAACTTCTTTTCCTCTTGAATCATTGTCCCATGCTTGATCTTGAAGGGTTTCCAGCTCATAGGTCTTTAAAATTCCATAATATTCTTCCAGAGTAGTTGTGTGCAAATCTATGGTTTCTCTAACAGCGTAGACTCTATGTTCAATGCTTTTTGGCTGGTTCCTTAGATATCTCGTGTTGACTTCAACCACGGGGAGAGTTACACCTCTCAGATTCAAATCCAAAACCAACTGACTGAATCTTAGATAGACATCTGTTATGCTTTCACCTTTTCTTATTCTGAAGGTATCATACTCCATCTTGAGTATAAGTGTTTTGTTACTTCTGACCTCAGCGGTACCTTCCATGACGACCTCTAGATTATCCCAAATCTTCTTCGATGTAGTTAATCCTTTAACTACATTAAAGATCTCATGATCTAGGGATTCCATCAGTGTTTTTCGAACGGATGTATCGATAGCTATCTGCTCCTTATCAGCATCTGAAAAGTCTACTGCCTTTTTAGGCTCAGACCGTTGTGGTACTACCACATCTCCTTCCATATGCTCGGGAACAACAACCATTGGAACAAATTTACCTTTGTCAAGGACTTCCAGATATTCAGGATTGATGGACTCAAGGTAAAGTTTCATTCTTAACACCCATTCTTCATGATGATCTCGGTCGAACATTAGAATCTTGAAATTATTTTTAGGTGCCATCATAATGTGGATTTAGAGTAAAGATAATGAACTTTTCTTATTACTTGTGTAGTAATTAAAAGAAAATTAAATTATCTCAAAATAAATCAAGGTTCAAGTTCTGGACACCAAAAAAAATTTCTAAGTACCCAAGACTAGGCTATGTAGAACTTCTGCCCAAGTCGAAATTTCTAAGTAGAACTTTTGTCCAAGTCGAACTTCACCAAGTAGAATATTGAAGTCGAATATTCAAATCGAATATTCAAGTAGAATATTCTATGTAGAACTTTTGTCTTTGAAGAAATTTGCTGCAGGTCACTTTAATATTGAATAAACAATATTATTTTTCACACTTTTAGACTTTTGTGGTTTTACTCACCTAACCCACGTGCTAGGTACTGAATATCTTCTGTTATACTTTTTGTTGTGAGATATATGTCAAATCAAAAGACAATAACACCTTTTTAACTTTATGTCTTTTTGAAAAGGTAATCAAAAGTTGCTGGGTTTGTCTTATTTATCAAGAACAGTGATGACTTCTTGAAGAACACCAAAAATCAAAGTACCCAGAAAAATTCACAAAAATTATCTAAAGTCCACCCAAGCTAAATAATGAAACCTGGAGTATTTAAATAATTTTTAGACTGAGTTTTCTCTATCAAACAAATTAAAGCACACTTTCTAAGAAAAACTTGAAAAGTAGATCTGTAAAAGAAAACTCACGAATCTTCTACTAAACACAAGGATCTATTTTTTGTATATTAAACATGAAGCTCTTATACCAATTGTTAGGTCCAAATGTGTTGTAGAGGGGGGGTGAATACAACTTTTCGAATTTAAGAAGCAATAAATACCATGTAATAAATGAATACAATGATTCAAGGAATATATGTCTTATATATAACTTGAAAGGGTTGCTACAACATTCATTACAAAGTACACCAGAAGTAAAGAGGGTAGTAAATGATACTAAGCTCTATGAATACTCTCTCTCTCTTTTACAAGTGTTTTTCTTGAAAATATTGCTCTATTTAAATTAATACACAAGTACTTCTATTTATACTACTTGTAATCTATGTCCTATAGTCTTCAAAGACTACGATATACGTGGCCCAATGATATCTACATAAATCTTATCTTATCTTGAAAGCTTGGAAATCTGCCAATTGGATGATGCCATGTGTCATGTTGAAACTGCCCTCTATGTAGAACATCTACTTGAGAATTTCTACATAGGAATATTTTACTTGACTATCTACAATATTTAAGTAGAACTTCTACATAGGAATGTTCTACTTGGCCATCTCGAACATCTAAGTAGAACTTCTACATAGAAATGTTCTACTTGGCTATCTCGAACATTTAAGTAGAACTTCTACATAGGAATGTTCTACTTGGCTACGTAGAACATTTTGTACTTAGAAAAAATTCTGGGCTACAACTTGAAACTTTAATGCAACATCTTGAACTTGTGATTTCTTTATGTCTTCCATATTCTTCAACAAGCTCTTGAACCTGGGTCTCTATTACTGAAATAAACTTGCTATCAATGTCCTGACACTTGATGCAATGGTCTGATTCATAAGTGACTGGTCTTGATAGTGTCTCTGCTTCTTGAATAGATTACCATATTCAATTAGTAATGTGGCTTTCCAATTATTGCTTTCCTTCTTGTTCACTTGAAATCAATTAGTCTTATTGATACTGATAGTTATGATCTTGAATCTTTAAGTTACAAATCACTGAGGCATGAACAACTCTGTCTTGAACTTCTTTCAATGATTTCTTCTTTGTTTGATCATAGTTAACATGTTGAAGTGTATCAATTACCTTGTCTTCATTTAATATTGATTTCTTTGTGGCTTCATGTTCTTGATTGTCTTCCAGTTAAGTATCTTTTCTTTTAGTTGAGTTACATAAGTTATAGTGTTACAAGTTTAGACACTCTGCCTTTCAAATGATGAGGATCCTCTATGGTAAAAAAAACCTGACGATGCAGAGGTTTCATTATCTAAAAGGCTTCCACTATGTCTAGACTGGAAACTATTTTTGGGGGGTTGCAAGAGGACAATGAGGCTAAGAATTCATCTGGATGGTCCTGGTTTGTTACAGTTTCCAGAAAACATATTTTAAGTTCCAACAATTAGCTTCCAAGACAGTTCCTAGATACATCCTGGTAGGATAGTACTGTCGGGACTGTTTTACCTGATTTTTAGGAGATTTATTCTCCACGATGGGAGGAGATTCTTATCAAATCAATAAGGGTAAAATACATATATCATTATATGTGGCCAATTATATATTATCAAGGAGCTACCAAGGAATCCTACCCATCTCGGTCGGACACTCTCTATAGCTCAAATATTTTAAGATAAACATCAAACTAGTGGATAAATCATATGAAATCACAACTTATCACTCATCCAAAGAGTCACAAATGCCTAGAAATATATATAGAATTTATCCCTATAAATAGGGTACATAGGCAACTAGCGAAGGGTTCGGAAAATACTTTAAGGGAGGAGAACACGTCAAAAACTCAAGTATTCATTGCCACTCTAAAATACTTAGCTCGTTTAATAACTAGTGGTTACACAATTGTGCTTTGAATCTTTTCTAGCTTATTCATTTCCATACTAAAATCACCTTGCACCTTTTGTGGAAACTCGTTTAGGAAGTTGCTTCTTGATCATTTTCATTACTTTTATTCTTCCGATATTCCAGTAAAGTGTATCCATAATGTTGTAACCAGATTTCTCTCATAACATTTTGGCACCAGAAGGAGGGTTCTAATTAATTTTAAGGTAGGAAAGATGTCTAACAACTCATATAGTAAAAAAATGCCATCAATACGGAGCAAATGAAAGCTAGAGTTTGAAGTAAAGAAAGAAAGGCAAAAGGCCGAGGATAGAACAGACTGTCTTTCAGATAGCTTAAAAGGTTTCCAGGTAATCTATATGGGGTTTTGCTTTTCTTTCTTAAGTATCATTGTGGAGACAAAAATATTTAAAGTAATAAAAACTACAAGGGCAACGGTGTAGCTGAGTACAAAAATAAGTACGGGCCGAACCAACGATTCCAAATCAAAAATTATTTAAAGATGATAAAAACTACTTAGTGAAAATCGTACCAACTAAATCAATTCTCAAAATCATATGGATTTTAATTACACAAACTATCAACCCTACTTCTGTTGCTCTAATAAAATTACACACATAGATATGATATTGGTGGTAACTAAAATTATAATTACTTTATGATTAAGCACCTACACCACAAAATTCATTTATGGTCAGCGTGACTACATTGTTTGACCTTCAGAAAGAAACTTTTACTCTTTCTTGATTTAGACAATCATGATAAAATAAAACAAAATATACCATAATTGAAGTTGATTTTAATTTTATTGAATAAGTTTTGAGTACATAGGAGAAAGAACAACTAATACCAGAGAAGAAGAAAAATAACACTATAAAACATGTAAACAATACAATGAAAAAGATATGTATACATGAGGCTTAGCTTATGTATTTATATTAAAACAATTACAATGGTAAATTGATTACAAAGAATTTTTTATTTATTTCCTATAATTCTTTTGATTATTTGTTTTCTCATCTTTCCGTGATTATATGATTCTTACTTGGTTTATCGCAGCTCTGCTGACTCATCATGATTATAGGATTTAAGAAACCCCTTTTCGTATCTTTGTGATTTTCTTTGTAAAACACGATAGAGTTGTCTTTTTAATAAAGAAATTTCTTGCTCGTCAAGATTTTCTAACTCTTCTTTCAAATCATCGTCGTTTTCATATTCATTGATAAGTATTGGCTTTAAAGCAATACTTTTCTTCTTTTCTTTAGTCTTAGAAAGAGGTTTATCCAGAGCATTATCTTCTTCATAATCATGAAGGTTTCAGAATAAGCTATCGATGGTATATGTAATTGGTTTATGTATTTCTTTTATAGGGGTAACTTTAACTTTCCAACTCAGAGGTAAGGCTTTTAACACCCTTAGATTTTTCTCATTAACAAATAAGTTTTTCCGAGTTTTGCAAGTTCATCGGTAATCAGAGTGAATCTCATTTCCATAACGATGATGGTTTCACCCTTGATGAGTTTAAAGTTCTCGTATTCTTGGATTATAGTATACATTTGAGATTCTTTAATATACATAGTTCCCTCATAGGTAATAACCAATTTTTTCCTCATTTCTTGTGTCGACTTGCAGTAATTAACACTTTTATATTCTTTTTTGGCAAGTGCACTTGTCAAGACCATTTTCGCTTTAGCACTTATATTCATTAACACTTCTTCTTTATGGGACTAACTTTTTTTCCGATGACTATATCTTTAACTACATCTTTAGTCAGAACAACAACGCCGTCTTCGATAGCCATCGAAACTTTGACACCTTGGAATTTAGCATAAATTCTAAATCATATTTTACAAGTAGCAAAGTTGGTATCGTCAAATAAAGGAGGTCTCAAAATCGAACGACTTTCACCACAACCAATGATACTCAATTACGACATGAAAGATCTATTTTTTGTCGCGTTTGTAGGCACTCAAAAAGGGAACGAAAAATAGTCAAAAGCACTACTCTGAAAATAAAGTAACGGGCAGTATTAGCTCAAAGTGGGGTTTATATAGCTTATTACCCTTTTAAAAATTTAGAACTTGGCGTTTTAAAATCTCCTTTTCTGTTTTTAGAATGTTACTAATCAACTAGTAAATCGAGTGCGGAAAGTAAAAGAAACAAAAGAAATAGAGTACAATAAATGGAATTTTTATCCTGCTTTGGGATGGCGTAATCCCCTAACACATCCGCTCACGCCTAGTCCAGTCTCCGAGTCCCTCCCTAAACTCGAGATTTTGCATTTTAAAAAGATGTATTTCTTAAAGTGGCAGAGAAGCCCAACATTTTTTTGGCAAAGGTAATGCATGTAGGAGATTAACCTTTTATCGCTTGGACAACTTTCATTCGGGAATACTTGAAGGAAGGAAAGCTCCATGTCTCGAAGGAGGACAGCCTAATGATAAATTGAAGGCAAACGTTAGAAGAATTTTAGGAAGAAACGAATTGTTTTAAGAGAATGTTATAGACACGCGAAAACTACAGGGCACACATTCTTTTAAAAAATGGAAGAGCATGGTGAATAAAGACCCTCTATGGCATAATATTTTATTGGAGATGCTTTGGTGAAAATTTTCAAGCTGCAAGGTGGGTGAAGCCCAGATATGGGGTAGTTGTTATGCCCATAGTTTGACTAGATCTTGGCCCATTGGTCTTCGCTTGAAGTCAGGATTCTGTTGGACTCTGGCTTCGCCTGAAGTTGTGCTTCTCCTAAACTCGGGTTTTGCTTGAAGTTGGCTTCTCCGCGATTTGCGTTTCGCCGGGAGTTGAAATATATATATATATATATATATGTATCATTCTTCATAAATAATTTTTCTTTTCAATTTTATAAATAAAAATAATTTTAAGTAAATATTAAAGTTATAAGTTAGATAGGCGATTGGTTACTTCAGGATCCAGCTGTGGAGCCCGAAAGGGTACATGATGAGGAACCTGAGGAGGTTCAGGAGGTGAAGCGCGAAGGGGTTCGGGATTTAAAGGTGGAGGAGGTTTAGATTGCTAATCTTGAAGAGGTTCAGGCTGCAGATGCAGATGAGATTCAGGTTGATGGACTTGAGGAGGGAGAGATTGAGCTAGATTATCTTCAGGAGCCTGTGGACAACCCTGAAGAGGAGCCTGTAGCAGAAGAAGTTGGACAAGATGTGATGTACTTAGAAGATTTAGGTAATTCCATCGAGCTTGAGGAGTTTGGGGATCAGATACAATCGGTTGAGCCAGCAGTATCAGCTATGCCAATCGAGGGAGTGATACCAGCTGAGATACCTTTCGATCAGATGGAGTCGGGACCGGCTCGAGTAGATAGGATCTTGTTGGGGATCTTTGGGAACAACTCCGCTACATCTAGGGCACATATAGGAGAGCCTTGTACTATTCCCTATCCCATTAACTAATATACTAAACTAAGAAATAAACGGTTCATTTTAATACTAAACATATAACAAAGATTGAGTGCGATTTGAAGGCAATAATGATGGAAATTGAGCTACGATTTAACAATGAAGATTGGAGAACACCCATAGCATCTAATAGTAACATAATTTACTATGATTTAAGTGTTATTTATGTGTTATGATTGTGCTATTGTTACGATTCGTAGTTGTTTGTTTTGAAAAAACATGATTGTTACTCGTATTACAAATACGAAATTAATTTTGTCATTTCTTTGTGAAATTATTTTTTCGTGACATGTTCAAAGTAACAATATACGGGTCCTAAATCAAAGGTTTTTAAAAGAGTTGATGTTGATAAGTTTGGTGTTATTAAAATTAGGGTAATGGTTAGTGATGTAGTGGGTGAAAATGATATTGTATAATTTTCGAAAGATGGAGTGACTCTTGACCATGATTTTAAATAGTTGATTAATGATAGTGATGTACTAGGATTGGTTAATGCATCTAGAATGATTAGAGTATGTAAGATACATATTTTCCATGTCTATTCTGTTAATGTAGATGAATAAGGTAGTAATAACCAAGGTGAAAATGATACATAGTTTATACTTTTTGAAAGACGGAATGACTCTTGAACATGATTTTAAATTATTGATTAATGATAGTGATGTATTATGATTGGTTAATACATCTTGAATGATTTGGGTATGTAAGATACATGTTATCCATGCCTATTCCACTGCTCAACCACCTAATGTAGATGAATAAGGTAGTAACAATGAAGGTGAAAATAAGGTTGTGGACAATTACAATATAGATGAAGTTAGTAATATGGATTTTGTTAACAATCACAGTTTATAAATATGAATTTTGTTAGTAATAAGAATTGTAATTACTACAGCAAAGTGGGATATAACATTTCTAAATGCCCTGATAAACCACAAGGTGAAAATTCTAGAAAATGAGCATAAAAGAATGGTAGAAAGAGACAGTGTACTAAAGAAGAGCATGAAATTGTAGGTAAAATGGAGATAAATAAAGTAGAAGTAGAAATTGGAGAAGATGAGCTTATGGCAGAGCCTTTGTGGAATGAAGGTATGATGGTTCTGACAGCACTACCACCTAGCACTCGAGGAAGGAGACAAAGGCTGGTACAAGGAACTCAGATTATAAGTGAGTCAGCCAATGCTATGTTTGTAAGAACTTACTCTACATAATTATTAATTTTTATACAAACTATTATGAAAGTTTGGTCTTTAATTGTAATGATTGCCGATGTTTATAATTTGTATTAATACTTGACTCGAAACTAGTGGCACTCCCCTTGCTAGCAAATTAAGGACATTAAGACCAGTAAAGAAAAATGTCAATATGGGAAAATATCCAGCTAAAGGTTTCACAGCTCCAAGGAAAAACTAGTTTCATTATTTAATTCTTGTTACAAGAATGCATATTTTGTAAGTTTCAATGAAGTTTAATTGTTAATTATATTTTGCCCTTCAATGAAGCAGAATTATTAAGTATTTTGTAAGATCACTTATTGGAGTCATTTGCTTGTAATTATTCATGAATGTAAGTAATCTTGAGTTTTATTCAATGACAGACAATGAACTTTTATATTAGTCTTTTTGTATTTTATTCATTTGTGAATTTTATATTTGGTGTGTAAGTTAATCTTCTTTCATATAAACTCAAGATTAATCACCACAAATATTGTTATATGCTAATGCAAGATGAACAAACCAACTTCAACTTTATTTCTCAAATAAAAAGGACCATTAGAAGTCTACACATTACTATTGACTGGTCATTACAAATTAACAATACAATTATCCTACTTGAATAAGGCAAACATTAAACGTGCTACAACCACCAGACTCTTCAATCTGGAATTTTTCTTTCTACTTTTTTCTCAACAATATTGTTGCTTCATGACTTTTAATTTGAAGTAGGCCTACTTCTTCATTCAATTCCATCAATTTTCTCACTGAAAAATCAAGATCAACGCTAGACTTTTGTAAATCATTATATTTTTTCTTTAATTTCAAATTCAAACTATTAATTATATATCTTTCTCTATCAAGGTACGATGGATCAACCCATAGAAAAAAATTGCATTTTTCCTTAGGATCCTCACAGTAAAATATTAAAGTTATGAATATAATAAAGTTGATAATACTTTAAAATCTCAAAAATACATTATTTTGGCTACACCTAAAAAATCTTGTTCCCGAATCAAGAGTTTCTTCTTTCTATTCTACTTTACAATGAGTTGGGATATCACACTTACACTTTACACCAAGAAATTCATATTCATAAACTGAGAGTTCTTTATTATTTTCAAGCTGTGTTAACTGATGTCATAGAGATTTTTAACTGATGTCATAGAGATTTTTAACTGAGGATGATGAACTTCTTGTTGAACTAGACATAGGAAGATAGAAAAATAAAAGGGAGATTGAAATGGGTGTTATATATAGAACCCTAATTTAGAAGAAATATGGGAAATATAAAAAGAGGTTCGAGTTTAATGAATGGGCAGATAAAATGTTGGGTTAAATGGGTTGGTTGAAAGGCGTAAATAACTATAATCTAATTTGAAAGGAATAAGTAGTCTAAGTACTTGACTATAAATATTTTTTACTAGCTTGGTGACTTAAATGAAAGTTGGTAAACAAAATATAGTGATAAATTAGCCATTTTACCCGTATACTTTACATGTTGCACAAGTTCTGAATCTAATCTTTATTCTACATCACTCCAACATAGCGATGATCTATACTTATTTCCGTACATGGCTTCATATGAGGGCATTTCAATACTAGAGTGATAACTATTATTGCAAGAGATGGAAATGAACGAGGGGCAAATAATGGTCTCAATTTCATTTAAAATATAGTACACAGGCCCTCAACATATCTTCAGTTGGCTAGATGGCCCTTTCACTCTAGCAATTGGCATGTGGTTGATAGGTTGTATTTAGGTTAAATCTCGTCACTAGACATTCTTGGAAATTTCTTCAAAATCTCAAGGTAAATCAAGTATCAATACTGGTATTTCATGACGTATAATAATTTCCTTCAAATACAGGGATACAAAGAAATGTTCTCTCAAGTTAAGAGCATAAAATATCTATAACTTCTCAATTAGAATAATCCACTAGAATACAAAATAAGAGCCTTCATTAACCTTACTCTTGTAAGAAATAATCTCAATTACCTCCAAATATCCATTGCATATGTCTTGGATATAAATTAATATTATTCCATATAACTATGGTTTTATAATAAAAGATCTTCTAAAATCCTTTCGTGCAAACTATGCTCCTAGATTCGTCCACTTTATTATATTCAGGATGTGTCCCGTTAAAATTAAGGCGCATCTTAAAATTAGTGATCATTTTTCCGAAATAACAAATCTTTGACCATTAAAAATAAAAAAAATCCAAATTTACATTTACTTTAGTTCACCCAATTTATATGCAGCTAAATACATAATTATAGAACATATCCCATTCAAATTTTTAGTTATATACTCTCTTTATCATACCCAATTATTAGAGTAACATTTATGTAGTGTTCGAGATATTATCTATAATATTCAGTATCACTGTAATTAGGAAATTTAGTTGTATATATAATTATATAATTAGATTAATGAAATATATATATTATATTAAAAAATTAATTATATATCTCAAAAAAGAAAATATTAAAAAATAAATGGAACAACTGTGGGACATTATTACGTACAATGTATGATATTCTTTCTAAAAAAACATAGATGATATGTTGAATACATAATATTGTATATATTATAATAATGCTATACATATTAAGCAAACTTTGCTATTAATAATACCTTTTTTTAAGTATTCTTAATATTTAAAAAGTACTCTAAACAAATTCAAATTCATATTCGAATGGGCCAAAAACGAGCAACTTGAAACTCATTCAAGATAATAAACCAAACAAAATGAGATACAAATGTTTATATTCAAAATCAAGCCGAATTTGGAGAAAAATATAAAAATCTTAATTTGAATCCAAACTGAATTGTGTAATTAATTTGAACCAAATCTAAACAACTATTTGTTGCACCTATTTGCTCGGTTTTACCTTGATTATTAGATGTAAGCGTCGTCTGAAAGCTAGGAGCAGAAAATAGGAAACAAATCAATTAAATAAAATAGCATAGTATCTGATAGACGTGTGCGCAGGTGAATACATATATAACTATATACACATACATGCCTATCTATACAATATTAATATTATTATGACATAGGATAATACCATTGGATAACTTTATATTATATTTAAATTATATTCTATATTTTTTTTACGAATTATATGTATCCTATAATTGTTATTTAACATGTATCCTATAATTTTTATTTAATATATCATAGAAGTTTATGATATGTTTAATATGCATTTTTTTAATTTTCGTCTATTTCTCTATTTTAATCGCATAATACAAATTATTTATTAAAATACAACCTCTACTCAAATTAGAAAACTTTTGCTCGAACAACCCGTCCTCATCAATACGGTATGTTCAAATGAGAAGACCGATATCAAAACTTTATTTACAACTCTAACACATCCCATAGTGCTCATATTATAATATTATATTATATTTAAATTATATTTTATGAATATTAAATTTTATGAAAGTAAAATAATAATATCATTTTATTTACATTAATTAAATTTTATCACTATGTTATATCTATATTATCTATACTTTTTATATTATATTATTTTAAACAAACTTCTCTTTTAATTAAAATATATAAATGTACTCACAATCTACCAACATATTTCAATTTTCTTCATCGCTCAAATGCTTTAATTTATTTAAAATTACAATTTTATAATGAAAAGTTTTGAATATTAAAATTATATTATATTTCACCTACATTAGAATATATTCTTTTATTAAAAAATTTAAATAAAATATTTCTAATATATTTGTAACTCTTTTTATTAATAAAAATTTACTAATTAAATTTAATGAAAAATAAAAAAATTGGCAGTTGGTCGTCCGCGTGATAAGTCCTCTTTTTATACAACTCTTTTTATCATCCATAAGTTTTCTTTTTATATGACTTTTTTACTGCAATTATGATATAAATATAATTTAGTTTTAAAACATATATATATTACATATAACTCTATCATGAGTGAATCATTTTTTGTACAACAATCTAATAACATATCTCATTTCAATAACATATCTCATTTCAATTCTAACTGAAATTACAACATATTAATTAAATATCATGAATATTAAAATTTATTAATTAAATCTCGTTAATATTATAATAATATTATTATTTTATCTATAAATAATTTTTACTATATATTATATTATTACAGCCCATATAATAAAATAATTAAATTATATATTTAAATTATATAAAATAATTAATATATAATTTATTAATCTTGCTTGTGGTTTGGAAGGGTTATAAGCTAGTAGTTATGTTAAAACTTAAAATACAAATCTTTTGGCAAATTTTTTTTTTTAAAAAAAAAGAAACTTAGAATACAAATCTGCTTAAAAGGAAAACTGAATATTGCATTAAATTATAATTATAATATTACTCCCTCCCTCCCATAATTCTTGTCTCATTTTGACTTTTCAAAGTCAAATTTTTTTAACATTGACTAACAATTTAAAAATATTTATTTATAATTTTACAACTCTTGATTCATAAAATAGAATAGTTAAATTTTATTATTATATTTTTCTAAAATATATATATTATTATATAACATGTTTAAATTATTGGTCAAAATTGATTAATTAGATTTTAAAAAATCAAAATGAGACAAGAAATATGGGACGGAGGGAGTAATAAACACAGTCAAAGGTTACCTATTCAGGTAAGCACGGATCAAGCGCGTATAGTTGTAAACTCATAGCAAAACAAAGACAATAATCCTCCAAATTTCTGAGCGCGAACTCGTAACTAGGGACAGTAACCGCATGAATCAACTTATTTGCTTAATATAAATCAGGACTTTGATTCATCTTTCTTGACAACCTCATCATCACTACTGATGCCTGACCCAGGAGAAATCTTTCCTGGATAATTAGTTGTCGAAGAATCTGTTCCAATCATGCTGTGAAACACAAAAAAAGAGTACTCATCTAGAAATTTCTTTACAAGCATAACCCGAAAATGGACAATTTTAAGATCAAAAAATTTAGAAACCCCAAAACAGTTCACCTGTTGTCCACAATCACCAAAGAACGAAGCTCGCAATTTGCAAAACTGTGCAAAATGTTGTCAAAGTTATTCACAAAGTAGCCTCATTTGTTTTGTGTGTGTGTGTGCGCGTGTCTTTCTCTTCAGCTCTGTTGTACAGTTTAACTAAATCAATCTTTTAACTTCTTTCGTAATAAAACTGCATCATTTCCCTAAACAATGTATAGCATATTGGTACATTAATTTATGACCCGAACTGAATCTGTTTTACATTACGAAGCACATATAAAGACAATTAACTAAATAACATAAATTGATTTCATAGTATCAAGCTTCACACTTGAGTAAATATTCTTACAGGGTAAAATGAATGAAACAAGCAAAAAGTACTGCATGTCAAAAAAATCAATGGTTGCATGCACACTATATGAAGATGTCACACTCCCATGCTCAGCTAGACAAGCGTTTCACAAGTACCACATTTTATTGTTTTGCTAAATGTTTCACAATAACTTGGGGCAGTTTGGTTGTGCCAATATTTTCTAAAAATAGAATTTTTGATAGGAATCACCAAGTTGCACATGTTTGTCTCTTTCCCCCCCTTTTCTTGACCTCCATTTCCATGTCCAACCCACATGTACGGAAATGGGATGGACGGAGGAGCAAGTCCAAGTTATCTTAATAAATCTGCTTTTCAAATAATAAGAACTTAACGAGTTAAGATGGACTTGAAATTTTAATTTCAGTAAGGGGGATAGAGGGGCTATTTCTTTAACTTACAGTAAGTGTGTAATTCGACTTGACAAAAATCAGTATTAGCGGCAACATGCAACCTCGAGTACTTTTTGTCATTTCTTTGTTAATTTCGTTTGCTAATACTTTTGATAACTTAGATTGTGTCCACTTGGAGAGAACAGAATGGGAATGAAATGAAATGAAAAATTAGAAACAAAATTTATGGAGAAAGAAACAATGTATGGTAAATAGTGAACAAAAATGAGAAAGTAAAAATTTTCTATGATGAAAATTGTAGGAAAAATGAAGAAGGGGAATGGAGCATTCCTTCCAAAACTGATGGGTTAGACTTCTAGCTTAAACCATAAGGAAAGAAATAAAGCTTATAACATTTCTCTCCAATCAAACCAAATAAGAGTATAAATATCATTCCATTCTCTCCCATTCCATTACACATCCAACTGGACACAACCTTAAGATTTATATATTATCAAATTGAACAACGCAAGCATATAATAACTTAAAAGCACAAAATTTACCTCTAGATGGAACTAAAAAGTCACTTTAACAAATAAATATTTTTAAGGAAAGCAAAGCAGGTCCTTACTGTTTGCATATTTCTTTTCTCATTAAAGGATTACAATCGTTGCCAAATTCTTTAAGTGTATGAAACAAGAATCCACTGTGTGTAACAATAGCTATCTCCTTCTCTTTCCGCGTCCATAACCTGTGTAAATAAGATAAATGCTTGTGTAACTCATCCTGAGAAAATTTAGTAGTTACAAAAGATGCATACTTCCAAATTCAAGTATCAGTTTCTAGAATAAGTTTACAATATTACTACAGAAGTAAAACGGGTAAAATAGAAGAAAATATGTAAATACGCTACCATTAGCACTCTCTTAAGCCCAAAGCCCAATTAAGATCTATGGTTGCGCTTTGTTCCAAAAAAGGCCAACGACTATGAAGAAGCGCCATGCAAGTACCATTGAGCAGGAAACTCAAAGCACTTCTAACTTTTTGAGAAGAAAGGGGTTGAACCTTAACAGATCTGACTTCCCAAATAATTAGTGGCCGTCAATTTTAACCAACACAAAAGTAGAACATACCAACTGCTAGGATGATTTTTAGAAAATACCAGAAGAAGATGATGGTTGAGTGATGGACACAATTTAATATCATCGGTATAATTGTTTCTCTTAATATTATGAAAAGGTGTGACGTTGTCTGCACAACTTGTTTTCTTGGACAACGTTTATCTATACTCAGAGATAGATAAATTTGTATATATAAACCTAAAGTTATAAACACATCTACCTGAAGTCTCTTTTCATTTCCCCTCGGCAAATTTTGTCACTTCCACTTGTCCATTTCCCTAGGGGTATGCCATAGATGACTTCTCGTGTTTGATTCCCCTTCTCTTTCAAATAATTTGTGAACTCGAATCCGACAAACTGGGCCGTTGTCCGAGGCCAGAACCCTTATCATGCTGAATCTCAGCAGAATATTGTCCATGAATCAGATGCAGTCTTGTTGATTGGTGGTCCACAATCACTTCAGCCCATTTTTTCATATAATCGATGGCAACCAACAAGTATCGCACATCTCCTTTGACCCGCGGAATGGTTCTATGATATCAATACCCCATACCGGAAACGGGATGAGCGAGAGTACAAAGATGGAATTACTGAATTCTTTCTCTGCACATTGCAGAACAAGAATAACTGACAGTTCTAGCACTTCTTTAGAAATTAAACCACATCTGCATGAATAGTCGGCCAGAAGTACCCTTGTCTAATGATCTTGTGTGCTAGAGTCTTAGCTAACAAGTGGACGCCACAGATCCCCTCTATGAACCTACCTAAGACAATAATCTGCCTTAACCGGACCTACACACTTAAGTACCGGGGAAGAGAAAATTCGGCAGTATAAGACCCTTCTTGCATCAAAAATTTCGCCGCCTTATCCTTCGATTTTTTTGACGGAGCCATCTGGTTCGGCTAATCAAGCTGATATTCTATCTCTATTACTTCAATCCTTGTCGACTCCTCTAAATATACTTGAGAATTGAGCTCTGCCAAGTTCCAAAATATCTGTGTGTCAATTTATAGGATTCGTACAATAAGGAGTTGTAAAATGTGAGCTTGGACAAAGGCTTGGCATTTTGCTAGCTGGTCTTTGGCCTGTGTACTCTCCATTTGTTTGCTTTACCCGGAAAACCCAAAACAAATCGAAACATCTCCATCTTTAACAACGTCATGAAATGAAATGCAAAGAGAGTCAGGGAAATGAAAACTTACCATAAGCGGAAATTTGGAGGATGCATAATTAGTGGGTCCACTGATTGATTATCATGAATGGGACAAAATCACATCTTGAAAGGGACAATATAAATGATTATGATTGATAAGAATAAATGGGAGATTAGATGTTTGTAAGGAAAAGATTCTCTACATAAGTTGGGGGATCAGATTGGGGTAAATAAAGTATTTAATCTAGCATCTATTAGCAGTATGGAGATGGAGTTGTTTTACAAGTGTTCTCATAGCAGAGAAACTCTGCCTAGCACCATCTATTGAAATTCTGGTGTGGCATCATAATATATCTAAAGTACTTCAATTTCTATCCCAATAAATTTTTCTACTAGTCTCTATCTTCAAGTTATATTATCTAAATACATAACAAATAATATCATTTGTTTGGATCCTGAAATTTCACTTAATGAAATTACTGTAATAAAAACTTTTAGACTATGCAATTACAAGCGTGGATCAATGGCAAAACGACATTAATTCTAGTTGATTCAGGACATATATGATAGATCCATATTTTATACATTTTTATATACCTACTTTATGTTTGTTTTCGTAATTTTATTAACTAATTAATTATTTTTATTTTTTTTTTGTAGGAAATTAATTAAAATCAGAATTGTAGCAGAAAAAAGAAAATACAAGGAAGGACGTGAAATTACTTGGAGGCAAAGCAATTAGAGAAAAAATCGAATGCTTGTTAGAGAAGAAAAAGGAATGCAAGGAAAGATTTTAGAATTCAATTTGCAATCCATATAGAAGACCTACATTATTTTTCTTATATATATTGGGCTCCTCTCTTGTATACCTTGAAATTTAACTTGTTTTCAATAATTAGGAGTAAAGTAGTTTTATTTTCTTACTCTTTCAATACAAACAAGTTTTTTTTCTTTCAAAACACCTTTTCTATTATTTGCATGTGTCTTATATTAGTTGCTTTGTTTTGTTCTTTAATCAAGTCTAGCTAATTCTCTTGCCCTAGGATGAAGATGAAGTTAGTTACTTATTTTTAGTATTTGCTTTCTCCTATTAATTGATTCTCATAATTTTTCTTGGTGCTTAATTGTTTGATTAACAAAGTGATTTTGATATATTATTGTTATCGAATTTATTTTTCATATCCTATATTTGCTCCATGAAGTTTTGATGAGTTATTGTTAGATAATAAGTTTCATAGTATATGTCTGTCCCGTTAATTGATATTTTATTTTTGAAGAAAGAGAATTGATTTTTTAGGGAAAGTTGGATATTAATTTTGATTAATTGACGGATTCGAATTCCTAGGTTTTTCATATTTATTTGATCTTATTTGCTTAAACAAATCTCATCTCAACTTTATTTGTCTAGTCTGCCCGATTTATTTGTTAGGGTTTGGAAATTTCATAATCTCTGATGATCGATCTGTGATTGCTACAATTAAACACTCTGTGCATGCAGTATTTTTACACATCAAGTTTTTAGCGCCGCTACCAGGGACTATTGATAATTTTCAGTCCTTAGTATTTAATTCTTCGCATTAGTTTTTTGTTTTTCTTTGTGTTTTTTTAGGGATTTGTGAAGCAGAAAAATGTTTGGACAAGAAGATCTTTAAAGGCCTCATTGTCTCCTTTAAAATTTTTGGAAAGCACTTTTCAGTATTCAATATCACCTCTCTATTTTTTTTCCCTCACAAATATTAAAAATATTCAAAAAAATCAAAAAACAAATAGTTAGTTATTTGTCTTGTTAAAAACCAATTTGTTGGTTTTTAAAGGCCTCATTGTCTCCTTTAAAATTTTTGGAAAGCACTTTTCGGTATTCCATATCACCTCTCTAATTTTTTTTCCTCACAAATATTTAAAAAAATCAAAAAAATTAAATATTCAAAAAACAAATAGTTAGTTATTTGTTGCATCATTCACATATCACATAGGAACACGTCATCTACATTTTCTTCATTGTATTTTATTTATTTCCATCTTATAATTGTGGTGATTGCTGGAGGAATGAGTTACGTACAATTTAGATTAATTCACGTAGTGTAGTGCATCCATAATTGTTTATTTTCTCGTTCTTTGTGTGTCACATTCATCTAATCAATCTTAAGGGTGCCACCCAATTACAAGATAAGGTAAGGGATTTTAGTAGCTAAACTTTAGACAATAATATCCTTATTTACTACTCCCTCCATCCCAACCAATTGTTAACATCGGGGTGGGGTACGAAGATTAAGAAGAGTAAAGAAAAGGGAAGGAAAGAGAAAAAGTATAAGTAAAGTGGTGGGACTTGCTAAATTTTGTAAAGAAAAATATAATATTTAAGAAAATGTTAACAAATAGACGGGATATCCCAAAAAGGAAAGTGTTAAGAAATGGATAAGAAGGAGTATTATTTAAGAAGTTGGATCTTATCTCTTTGGAAGTATTGTATTTTTCCAAAATAAGGATTTTTGTCTTGTTTAATCCTATTTAAAGGAAGGAATCGTGAGAAATAAGGATTATTAAGATTTCAAACAAATAAAATATCAAATGACAGTCAGTGATCTCTTCACAAATTAGAAGCATTTTTTCATTCAGAGACCTTCGACGAGATCCTACTCACAGACTCAAAACATACTACCCTCCGTAGCACCCCAATTTGGGGCGTTTATAGATTCCTATCATTAGTTAATATTGAAATCTTCTTCGACTCCTATTAACCCCAAATCACGGTGTTGGAACTTGGAAATTTCATCTCAACCAATTGAAATTATTAACTCCTATTCAGGGTGTTGGAAATAACATCTCAACTAATTGAAATTGAGATCCTCTCTAACCCTCATAAAGCCTCATAAACCCAACCCTTCATATTAAAGTCTTACCAAACAAAAGTTTTGTAATTTCAACTCTCCCTGAAACCCCCGATTCAAACACACATTAAAGGTACACAATTTATTATAAATTAAAAAGTTTCTATCTCTGTCAGAATAAACTAATAGTTCACGAAAATATGAAAAGAAGTAGAAATATGTACTTACCAGTTCAAAAAATTTCTTCCCCTTTCTGCAAGTTCTTGTTGTGTCTCTCGAATATTAGCCTTCCATAACAAATCTTCATCAGACTCAATCTGAATATTTACAAACAATAAACGACTGTCACATACATAATAAACTTGGCAGAAAATAGTTCTTACTACAGCTTTATAGTTTTATATAACCAAGTACTTGCCAACGAAAAATCAATCGCCGGGAAGAGGTATTGATATTCACTGATACTTCGTCTCTTGTCACAAGGATGAACACCCTGAAACCAGCTGCACATTAGGAAAATTGCAAGCTTCAAAATGTAAATGGCAGATAATTTTCTAGAAAGGACACAATGCTTATATGAACTCAATTAATGTTTTACGAATAGTCATATGCAAGACCTCTATATTCGATAAGTAGAAATTCAGTACCAGTTATGTATCAAATTTTGGTTTCGAAATTGGCAATATATGTGATAATTATTATTTTTTAAAAGATGGACCTCATATCCTGGCGTAAGAGGCTGAGACTAGGACCTTCCTAGCAAAATGCAATCCAAGATGATCTACCCTTCTAAATTACTCACGGGACGGGATGCCTCCCATGTGACAAATTCAGCCAATATTATTCTTTTTTTGAAAGAGTACAATATAAGTTGATGCAAAGCAATCAACTTTTGATCTACACACTTTTAACAAGTTTTCTAATTTTAGTTGTGCAAAAAGCTGTAGTAAATCAGCCTAAGCCACTAGTATTATTCACATTAAAAAAAAAGAGGTACAAGGGCAAGGAAGAAATATTATAATATGCTAGGGAGTTAATTATCCAAGGGCAGGAAAGTACATTTTTAGGGACGTAAAGAATGTGTCTTAAGTAGCAGTAGTATATTGAGGGTATCAACTTGGGGAAAAACCTCAAGAGATTACTTGGGAGTTACAATATAAGTTAATGCAAAGCAGTACAACTTTTGATCTACACACTTTTAACAAGTTTATCTAATTTTACTAGTGCAAATAGCTGTAGTAAATCAGCTTAAGCCACTAGTATTATTCACATATTCAAGAAAGAGGTATAAAGAGGTACAAGGTCAAGGAAGTAAGTGATAATTGTTAGCAAGTTAGTTATGCAAGTGCAGGGAAGTACATTCTTAGGGAGGTTAAAATTATGTCATGAGTAGAAGTAGTATATTTGGGTAGCAACTTGAAGGAAAACCCCCATGATATTTGTTTGTTAGGAATTACTTGGGAGTCATCCGCTGCTCGAACTGCAGGTATTGTAACTGTTTGATAAATAAATTAAACAATACAATTCCTATAGTCTATGTTTACTTATTCATTTGATTGTTTGTTGAGTTGTTGAGTAAGTTCTTAGGAATAGCAGTACATCACCAAGAATTCAAAGAAAGTTAACAACAAATTCAACTATGTATTTTCTTTCTTTTATTTTTTTGCCACGAACTATATATTTTCTTGCACAACCAACACTGGTTAAATTAAAAGGGAAGTAGAATGAATGCAATAAATTTATTTCTACAAGTGATTCATGAATGGCATGTAGCATTTATGGTTTAAATTGATGCATAATGGTTGCATCTCAAGGACTTCTACATATATAAGTATTTCTTCAACAGTCATTTGGTGAATCTAATTCTGAGAACTGTAACAACGATACTTATGCCAAGGGAATCCAAGAGTTCCCATGTTAGTATCCTTGGAAGTTCTCCCTTCTCAGTTCTTACCTCCTAACTTTCAATTCTTAAGGTTATATCAATCCCATATATGTAGTTAGGAGACCACTAATTTGTGAAAGAAGATATATCATCCTACAGTGTTCTAACTCTTTCCATTATCAACTGTCTAAATTTAACACAACCCCTCTGCACAAGGATTTATATAGAAGCTTAAATAAAAACTTAACTCCCTAAATATCTTTCAGGTTTTGTGAATATTATATATTTTATAAAACATACGGTTTTAGTTTTGCCCACAGTTAAATTATACTGTCAATCCAACTATATAAGTTCTCCCGAGACTTGCACATTGAAGCCTTCATAGAAGTCAAAAGAATAGAAGTACTGGTACCACATACACAACAAAGTCTCAAGTCAACATAGTAGAGATATGCTGTCGAGCTACACTTACCAAATGTTCACGGCAAAGTTCTACTGCAATAATAGGTGGACAATTTAAACTTGAAATTGCAGGACGACCACTATTTCCTGCATTAGCTGCCATAAGAGGTATCACGTCCATTCTATCTGTGTAACCCTCTCCACCAAATACTCCAACAGCGGTTTGCATAGTCCTGCAGTACTCTGTATTTTTGGTAATCTATCTCGAATCATGTACTTAAGTGATGTTTCATGCGTGTATTACAAAATGAACAAAATTACATAATACTATGAGTAACCAAATTAACAACCAAAAGATTTGTATTACAAGACCAGATACAATCCATACAGTAATATAGAAGAAACCAGGTCCATATTTATTTTTGTACATGGTACATCATTATCATCTTCATCTCACATGTCCACTATACTCATTAAGCCACATAGCAATTACAAAGGTACTCGTCATAGTGGAATCGACGTAAACTGCAATACATATCCAGCCTCCAAGGTTAACTTCTAATTATCAAAACTGAGAGAGACAACGATTTATACTAAATTGACTGGAGATTTGGATGTGAAAACAAAAAATTAAAGGATGCCTTAGCACCAAAATTGTTTCACCTGAACACCTCATGCATTCCAGTTGAATTATTGGGACTGTTTGGCTAAACTTATTTCTGAAAAATAAATGCTTAATTCTGAAAAAAAGTACACATTTACCTACTTTTTTCTGAAAATAAGTACTTATTTCTGAAAAAGAAACAAAGGACTAAACTTATTTTTGAAAAATAAGTACTTACTTTTAAAAAAAAGTACACTATCATCTACTTTTTTCCAGAAATAAGGGCTTATTTCTGGAATTTAAGGAGAGCCAAACGGGCTCATTTTCGTCCTATAATTTGATTTCCCAATAATTATGGAATATTTCTGTAATATTTGTGATGCATAAAAAGAATATACAATCAACCCCGAAAACTTCTACACAACTTTATTGGCTTTATTAGAAGTACTTTGCTGACAAGAGTAAAGCATGATGCAAGTATCAACTGGGCAGTCCTCTCTTTTACCAAAGTCAATACCATTATGCAGGGTGGTCAAACTTATATGTAGTACTAATGGTTTTTTGACTAACACTATGTGAAGGCCTTAGATGATTTATTAAGCTATAAATGGAGCCGGTTACTTTTTGGCATTCTTAGTAAACAACCAGTGAACACATTGTTAGTTGGCAAAACGATTCCACATCCTAGATCCAGATACATACCTTCTGCCAAATTATTTGATGAAACAACCACTAATTTTTCTTTAAGCAACTGACTCGGGGAAGATGCATAATCATATGAATGGAAAACCAAAGTGGACCTCATCAATCTAGATTAATAGATGGCAATTAAAAGCTAATTAAAGGTGTTCCCTCACAACAAGATCCGGAAATTTAAAATCCATCATAGGCACAATAATATTAGTTGATATAATGTAAGCTCCTCTCAGCGAGAAGATAACGATTTTAATTACTAAATGCCAGCACAATTACCTTAGCAAAGGAGAAGTTATGACTAAATCAACCTTCTTGAGGAGTTCGCATGCGTGAACATGTTTACGCAAGTTATCTACCTGTTACAGTGGTGCGGATTTAGCAACATGACTGCGCAATACATGATGGATGATTGAAGTTTTTAATGTATCTAAAATACAAACTAATACATTGGTAATTTCCGACCTGCTGCCAACCTAGTTGTGTAAGATGTGCATCAAAATATTCAGGGGACATATATGCCTTATAGTTCTTATCTCCTTCAACATTGTGAATTCCTTGTGCATGCCTCACCTGAATTAACAATTTCATCATAAAAAAAGTGGTCAGACAAGTTTCATCATCAACAGAGAGCATTGTTAGTCACCATTGAAAGAGTATGGTATAATAAGTGAAAACAAATGAGACACGAACCAGATGAATTGTTTTACATCGGTGTAACGGGAACAAAGTTGAACCTCCACAGCCATCCATTCTTGCAACTAAAAAGAATTAACTTCTAAGAAAATTATGCAACAACAATTTCAAAAAAGTAGATTCTCGCCGAAATTTACAGCGTCAAAGATTAGTTAATTAGACTAATTTCCTGTCCACATACTTCAGGTTAAAAGAATGTACTTCAAAATGCTTTATTGTCGTTACAAGTTTCTGTTTCTTAGACATCTTTTTAGATTGTGTGTGAAATTAAATGATCCAGTGCTGCCAAAATTTTGTGACAGCCACACTGAGTAATATGAATTATAATATAGTCTCAAGACCACACCTTTACAATCAAGACATGATTCTAGTATCTACAACCTGTAATGGAGTCGATCAAGGCCTATGAGATTGCTTCTTGTTATTAGAGTGGGTTAACTTGGATTAATATATTTTTAACCCTAATTAAAGTCATGCTTGTAAAATAGCTGAAAAGGCTTTTCTCGTTTAACATATGTAAACCAGCAATGCTACATAACTTCGACACACATTTGAGATCAAAGTCTGGTGAATTACTCATCCACGTAGTTGACTCGTAGTCCCCATACAATCGAGATCAAATTCTTCATCCAAGGCGTACAGTGCAACCAACAACAATCATACCGGGAACTAATTACAATACATTAACAACATTCTAACTCAATTTTAACTACTAGCCCAGTAAAACACATTACATCCTAGAAAGGAGCTACAACATAGCTAATCTCCATCCACATTCGAGTACATAGCTAAAAAAATAAAAGAATTTAGCTGAATTTTTTGAATAAGTAGATTTAACCCCGTAAATGAGTATATGTTCTAATAAATCTCGGATTGAGTCAAAGTCGATAGAGAATGAGCCCTTAACATTAGGCTATCCAATCCCGCTCATAAACTTAGCTGAATTATTACAGTGAATATATGATTGTGTTGAAGAATTGAGAGAGAGAGAAGGGGTACCTAGCGGACGAAAGAGGCGGTGAGGTGTGGCACGAAATGAATGGCCAAGAGAGGAGGAGACTGAGGAGATTGGGGTTATATATTTTAATCTGCCACTGCTACTACTACTTAAGCTTGATGTGATGCCAGTAGCACTAGCGACACCCGTCATTACGCCTTTTGTTGTGTAATTTATATCCCACACTTTCAAACACCAATGATCTCGTAAATTTTCTCGTTAATTATCAAGGGATTCAAATCAATGTCAATTAGTAGCAAGTTGCTTCCACTCTATGGAAAAAAATAATAACCATTATATTTTTTGTTTGCATTTTAGAGCTTTTTTGAAAGATTCCAATTTTTCATTTTATTTTTTACAAAAATATATTTCTTTTAATTTTATAGTTTTTATGAAAATATGATTTTCAAATTTTTTGTAAAAATATGATTCAAAAAATATTAAAGGAAATTCTTGTTTTTTAAACTAATAACTTAATTAATATATTTATGCATCATAATATTTTATTTTGAAAATTTATCATCTAAAATTCAAATATACCTAATATTTCACTAATCAAATAAAAGATTTTATATTTTTATATAATATCTAGGATCCTATTTTAAAATCTTTAACTTTTGTTTAAATAAATATATATTGCAATCACATTATTTTATATATTACTTATTTTTATAGTGTTAATATTACAATTATAACCCAACTATATATTTTATTCATTTAACTGATTTAGACTATGAATTTCTTATATATTATTTCTAATTTTTTTGAAAAATTCATTTAACTTTAATTAACAATATATTCTAAAATCCAACTTATATATTTTAGTTTTTCAAAAATATGTTAATAACACCTAAAAATATATTATTTATTACTTTTTAATGTTTTGGTATAAATTTATTTATAATTATTATAGACTTTGTGAATATATTTTTAAATAACATATCCAAAAATTTAAATTTACTATTATATTTTTAAAATAAGACTAATTGATTGAATAAAAACAAAATTTACAGGTATCCATTTCAACAAAAGACGAGTATACATCACAAAATATTATTAACGAAATTTATTATATAAAATTTCTGAGATATATATATATATATATATATATATATATATCATTATATTTTATTTTATTTGAAATTCAAAAATTAAACTCAAATAAAAATTATTATATTTTAAAATTACGAAATTCAAAATAAAAGCTACATACATAATATGAATCATCATTACATGTTATTCAAAATTGACGGAACACAAAATACAAAATTACATAAATGATACTCCCTCCGTCCCAACCAATTCTTTACACTTTCCTTTTTGGGACGTCCCACCCAATTCTTTACATTACTAAAAATAGTAACTTTTAACAATAAATATATTATTACATCCACTACTTCACTCCACTTTTTCAACACTTTACACTATTACACCCACTATTTCATTTATTTTAACAATAAAATCACTATTACACCCACTATCCTTGGTCTCCGTGCCCGGACCAAATGTAAACATTTGGCCGGGACGGAGGGAGTATAAATCATCATTATATGATGTAAAATTAATTTTTGAAAAAATAAAATAAAATAAATATTAATTTTAGTTATACACTTAGACAGCTAAAATTACGTGGAAAAAATTAAGCCACCTATATAAATAATCATAAAGAATATAAACATATTATATGATTGTATGATGCTCCACGAAAGTAAAACAACTAATATTTATAAAAAAATACTAGTACACATGAACGTGACATATATGATACATAAATAACTAATGAAGGTTTTTTAATTTTAAATTAGTACTACGATACAATCTTCTCCTACAATGTAAAAGATCCAAGTTGTTAGGAATCATGTAGTGTGATGATAACAAATTACTTAGAATTGTAAATTTGATCTTAATTTTGTAACTGGTTGATGGATATATGACCTATAAATATCCATTGACTATGGAATCATATATCAGTTGAAGTTGTTGTTAATCAACTGATAAATTAGATTGTAACAGTGATTCCGAATTTCTTGTATTATCAATTGATTGTAATATATTGATGGATGTACCTTAAATTGTCAATGATGTTTATTGGCTTCGATTGATAGCTCTTCAACGGATATGAAGGATGACTAATGTTAGGAATATTTTCATTTGATGATGTACAAAATACTATAACAGAGTCTAAGATAGATATATCTGTAATAGAATAAGTCTTTCTAGTGTCTGATCAAAATAAATGTAAATTAGAGTCTAGTTAGTCCCTGTACAGGTATCAAGATTATTTGTACTTAGATGATTTTCATGAGAAATAAAGCAGAGTCTAGAGTTCAATCGGAGTCTGGAGTTCAATCAGAGTCTATAGACAATCAGAGTCTATAGTCTGTTAGAGACTGAAGATCATCAGAGTCTGAAGGTTTTCAGAGTTTATAAAGTTGAAGATGAATTTGGAAGATGATCACAGTAATGGAAAGTCTTCGAAGATAAAGGCAAATATATTGCAGATATGCTATGGGAAGGAAGGAGAATTACAGAAGGAAACTATTAGCTAATAATTAGGAATTCTATTCCTATTGTAATTTGATTTTATGTTATTAGTTGATAGGCAACTCTCTATATAAACACTCTATGTAACCTAATCTATAAGTCGAAGTTTTTGAGAGCATAAAGAAAGAGAGAGTTACTGTGAGAAACACAGAGAAACTGCTAGGGTTTGTGTACACTTTATGAGAGTTCGTATTCATATATCAATAATACAAACAGTATTCATTCATATCTTTGTGTTTGTTCTTTGTTTTTAATTCAAAACTTTAATTTACAATAAGTTGATTTTAATCAGATAAAAAGAGCACACAAGTATTCAATCCCCCATTCTACTTGTGTAACTAGGAAAATAATTGGTATCAGAGCCTAAAGTTTAAAATCAATCAAAGATATCTGGAAACAAATATGGCAATTCTAAAATTCTTATGCTAAAAAAGAACGAGTACACCCACTGGAAGATAAAGATGTTGCACCATCTAGAGGCTACAGACCCTTACTATCTAAAAAGAATTCATGATGGACCTTATGTGCCCTCAAGGCTTGTTCCTCAAACCACTATTGAAGAAAAAATTATTAGAGAACACTTTGTTGACAAACCAAAGGCTGAGTGGTCAAAGGAGGACAAGGAGAATGTTCTCAATGAGGAAAAAGTGAATAATATTCTCTTTAACAGTTTGGACTCTGTTCTCATAAACTGTGTAATATCATGCAAAACTGCTAAAGATATGTGGACAAAACTTGAAGTGCACTGTCAAGGAACCAAGGATGTGAATAAGAATGCAAGGTCATTGTTAATTCAGGAGTATGAGTATTTTGAGGCAAAAGCTGGAGAAACCATCACTGAGATGTATGATAGGTTTACAAAACTCCTAAATGATATGGCTATTCTAGGTAAAGTGTATGATTCTGAAGACACAAATATCAAATTTCTAAGAGCCCTTCCAGAAGAGTAGGATAATAAAACAACTGTTATAAGGGAAGCTAGAGATTTGGATGAAATTACTCTAGAAGAATTGTATGGCAGACTCAATACATATGATTTGGATATGCAACAGAGAAAGAACAAGAAATCTGGAAAACCAACACTACGCCATAAGTGCTCATAGGCAATACTTTTAGAAAGCGTTGTACTGAAAACGTTGCGGTAGCTCTGAATTTTTGGCTCTTTTGCAACACAGCTAAAATAGTATTGCATTAGATAAAATTTTGTGTTGCATATTACTCACGGTGTTGCAGTGAATGCAACACTAACGAATGGCGTTGCATTAGCTATTTTTATTTTAATAATTAGTGCTGACGTGGCAGTGGGGACCCGCCACGGCTGACATGGCAGTGGGGACCCACCACGGCTGACGTGGCAGTGGGGCCCATGCTGACGGGGCAGTGGGGCCCATGCTGGCGGGGCCCACCAGTGGGCCACCACTGCTGATGTGGTAGTGGGACCCACGCTGACGTGACAGTGGGCCAGTGCTAACGTGGTAGTGGGGGGCCCCACCACTGCTGACGTGGCAGTTGGGCCCACGCTGACGGGGTGGTTGTGGGTCCCACATCTGCTGACTGACGTGGCATGTGGTCCCCATCACAAGCGTTGCATTTAATATGGTAGCGTTGCATTTAGTTGTTTAGTATTGCCTTTGTATTTTCTAGTCTTTATATAATAATAAGTATAACCCGATTGCTGAATCAATTTTTTAAAATTTATTTTCGCCGATCCAACCATTCGGATGTTAATATCTGACTATTTTAGTGGTGCTAAATTTTTTTTAAAATTTTCAGTTTTATTCTATGTGATTTTATACTAGTCAAACCGGTCAAACTAGACTTTCTCTATAACTAGTGTTGTGCTGAATGCTGAATCAATTTTTTAAAATTTATTTTCGACGATCCAACCGTATGGATGTTAATATCTGACTATTTTAGTGGTGCTAATTTTTTTTTAAAATTTTTAGTTTTATTCTATGTGATTTTATACCAGTCAAACCGGTCTAACTAGACTTTCTCTATAACTAGTGTTGTGCTGAATGCTGAATCTATTTTTTTTAAATTTCTTTTTCGACGATCCAACCATACGGATGTTAATATCTGACTATTTTAGTGGTGTCAATTTTTTTTAAAAAAATTTCAGTTTAATTCTATGTGATTTTATACTAGTCTAACTGGTCAAACTATACGTTCTCTATAACTAGTGTTGTGCTGAATGCTGAATCTATTTTTTAAAATTTCTTTTTTGAAGATCCAACCGTACGGATGTTAATATCTGACTATTTTAGTGGTGCCAATTTTTTTTTAAAAAATTCAGTTTTATTCTATGTGATTTTATACTTGTCAAATCGGTCAAACGAGACTTTCTATGTAACTAATGTTGTGCTTAATGCTGAATATAGTTTTTTTAAATTTCTTTTTCGACGATCTAACCGTACGGATGTTAATATCTGACTATTTTAGTGGTGCCAATTTTTTTTTAAAATTTTCAATTTTATTCTATTTGATTTTATACTAGTCAAACCGGTCAAACGAGACTTTCTCTGTAACTAATGTTGTGCTGAATGATGAATCTTACACGTAATTGGTAGACATACGTATTTATATTTGTTAAATTTTAAGTAAATATTACACGTAATTGGTAGACATACGTATTTATATAAATTAAATATTAAAATTTTAACATATGTATTTTATAATTTTTTTTCAATTATATAATAGGTGTAATTTTTAAATATTTATTGATTTATCAATTATTTAACAAAACTCTAAAATGATAAAATCTTGTAGTTTGGATAATATTAATTTACATAGATTTTACAACATTATATTAATATATATCATATTTTTTAACTTTCTAAATTTTAAAAAATTTAACCAAAAAATTAAAATAAAAGAGTGTAATTAAATCATAAGAACACGTAACCTAAAATATTTAGGCGGCTCTCATTCCCCCCAAAATGAAAATTGGCGTTTAACTTTCCCCCCTTATCACTCTCGGGGCTCCAAACACTCTCTCCAAAAATTTTGCTGAACACACACTTTCCACAAACACATGATAAATTTAATTTACACATTTTAGTTTCTGCACCTCTCATTTCTGTTTTGTTGGTAGTTAGGGCTTTCAATTTGGGGCTTTTCATATCGGGCTTTGCATTTAAAGATTTCAAAATTGAGCTCGTCTACAACACTAACATGGTTGATTACGCCATGGACATTCACAAATCTCCCTACCAAACTGAAGATGTTCCCAATTGGTAGTGTGTTGCTAAATTTACAGTTGTGGCGTGTTTTATCATTCCCAAGAATTGTTGCTGTTGTTGTTGCTAATCACACGTCCGAGTGATTAATAACTCGGAGGGGTGGTTAATACAATAAAGCTGGCAAAATTTTATAGATGCTTGTATACTGCCTCCACTGTGACATATAGTTTTGCAAGCTATGGGCAGTAGATGCAACTTATATGGAATTCGGTTATCTTGTTTCTTTGTGTTGACTCTTGTGTTGGAAACTTCTGGTCATTGCTTGCCAAATTCCGAAGTTAATGATAGGTAGTAGATGTTGTCATGTTGTTGCATTATTTATTTTTTAATGCTAAATTGTTATAATTTATTGGATATGCAGGATTGGCGTTATTGGGGTTTCGTGCTAATGTAAAGTCAGATCCATACAGTGTTTTTTCAGATTGGGATGCTGATGATTGCTACCCATGTATGTGGTCAGGTGTTCATTGTGTCAACAATGTAGTGCAAATGCTGTAAGTTTCTGATTATGTTTCTTCTAATATTAACGCCCATTACGTAGAAGAAAGGAAGAAAGTTTAATGGTTCTTAGAATTGAGATATTTGATCTGTCGAACTAAACATATTCAAATATATTTTTTCTGCTTCTTTTAGCAGAAATGAGTATTTACTTGTGGAAATTTGTCACATTTAAGTATATTATGCTTATTCAGAAAGTTTTTTTCTTAGTTGGGTTGTATTTTGTTGATTAGTATTAAACTTCAATCATGGGCCTAGTTCATTACTGGGGTTGTTCATACTTCATAGGTAGTTGGGTACTCACGCAATACTAGTATTTAGATGCTCATTTGAGCCAAAGTTATCACTATTGCTTAATTGGCCGGTTACAGTTGACTATTGCTCTTCCATGTGTTGCTAAATTGATTGCAGTTCAGTATTACTCTGTGTCAACGATCCTAGGGTAGTTAATATTTTTGCAGCTGATTTAGCATAATTTTTAAGTTTTGATTGTTTTTTTTCATTTAGAATATTCAATCCAACTATTTTCCTAAATCATTTAATTGTTTTCATTTTTATTTACTGTTTTGTTTTAAAACTTCCCAAGTTGAAGATCATTCTATGGATTTTTCCTACGAGATAGTTGTCAATTTGGATATAATGCTGGATGCCTGGGTGTTAAACTCATACCATCGATAATTTGTGACTTCCTAACTATTTTTGCCAATGGGGCTTGATTGAGTTGTATAGACCATCTTGTTCCCTTACTCTTTTTTTTTTATTATTATTATTGTCAGCATGCTCTCTCATAACAAAATTTTTGGTACCATCCCTAAAGAGTTTGGCGGGCTTGCAATGCTAGAGGTATTAGATTTGAGAAAAAATAGTTTGAATGGAACAATTCCAGTGGAATTAAAAGGAATTCTTTTACTTAAGCATTTGAGAGTCCATTATCTTCTGTGAGCATGCTCTAAGCTACATATTGTAGATTTCTCACTTTTACGTGCCTTAACTAAATTTATAATCACTTCAGGTTGCTTGACAATACTACCTTTGAGGAAAACACTTTTTTGCAATATGGTAAAGTTAATTTGTTCTCTAAAGTCCAGTACAGAAACCTTGCCTATAAAGCTTCTGTTGAAATCGGTTGTGTGAATAGAAAAATTGGACACTGGTAAGAGGTTTTATTTCTCTAAGCCCATTTTGTTAGGAATTATAAGTTTGATGATAACAAATTTCTTAGAATTACAATAGGGACTTAAAATTACTTTGTAACTAGTCAAATGATATGACTTATAAATATCCATTGACTAGAAAACCAGTTATCAGTTGAAGCTTGTTTATCAACTGATAAACTGGATTGTAACATTTGATTCAAGTTTCATTATCAATTGATTGTATTGCCTCGATGGATGCTATGAAGTAGTCGACTGATATTATTGACTTCAATCTTTAGCTTCTCAACAGATGTGAAGAATGGCTGATCAACTGTTAATATCCCAAGTCAGAATTCTCACAAGTGAAGTGATCAACTGATATTGAAGTCGATGGATGAAGACACTACTCAACGGATGAAAGCTATCAACGGATACCAATCATCAATTGATAAAGAACCATCAATGGATAAGGAGTCGATGGA
Organism: Oenanthe sinensis; assembly: GCA_028671895.1. NCBI lineage: Eukaryota > Viridiplantae > Streptophyta > Magnoliopsida > Apiales > Apiaceae > Oenanthe > Oenanthe sinensis. The sequence continues at coordinate 24,329,719 of CM053799.1, read as the reverse complement.
TAACTCAATTATCCATTGACACATCAACTGATCAACAGATATCCTATCCATCGATGGATAAGCAAAGGAGGATCAACTGATAAGCTTAACAGCATTTATCAGTTGATTAAAGTTTCCCTATTTAGCTAAAGCCAAGAATTACGGAAACTGTGCAGAAACTGAATCATTGGAAGACAGTCCTGTCAGGATTGTGAAGACTTTCAAGACAACACAGCATCCAAGGAATATATCAAGACAAAGATATCTCCAGGACTAGTTAGTTCAAAAAGAAAGGCTGTGAAAAGTAGCTAGTTTATATTTTCATGTAAACAATATAAATTGTAATATTATATTGTTATCTGTCGATAGAAAACTAGAGATGTAGTTTTTCTATATAGAAGCAAAAAAACACACAATAGCAAAGTGAAGGCAATAGTTTTCAAGAACTCAAGAAAAGCAAGGTAGAAATATAGGCAGAACTTGTAATGTTTTTCTGAGTTCCAAATTCAACTTTGTAAGCAGCTTGGTATTCTTACTAAGATCTATTGAAAGCAAAAACACACTAGTGGAAAATCAATCCACTAGTAATTTTTAATCTTGCTGAGTTTTGTCTTCGATACTTTAATTATCTAGTTCTTAGTTACATCAGTCTTAAATAAACACTCTCTTTGAACAAACTTAAATCCGCAAGAATTTGCACTTAATTCTTAAGTTTGTATTCAACCCCCCTTCTCCAAACTTAGTGTACTTAAGGGCGATTAACAATTGGTATCAGAGCAAACTTTCAACAAACAGAAAGTCAAGATCTAAAAGTACATCAAGAATGGGTCAAAGAGACACAGGAGTTAAGATTCCAGTTCTAGAGAAAGATGAGTATTTTCCCTGGAAAGTAAAAATGCACTTGCATCTGCTATCTATTGATCCTTCCTATGTTCATTGTATAGAGAAAGGTCCACATGGGCCTATGAAAATAGTTACAAGTGTAAATGCAGATGGTACTCAAGCACCAGACAAACTCATTCCTAAATCTGTGAGTGAGTATACGGATGAAGATGAGAAGGAAGTGCACAAGGACAAAAAGGCTATGAACATCTTGTTTAATGGTCTTGACAAGGACCTGTTTGACAATGTCATCAGTTGTACAACCTCCAAAGAAGTCTGGGACACTCTTCAAACCCTCTGTAAAGGCACTGAGCAAGTAAGAAAGAACAAGATGCAACTCTTGATTCAAAAGTATGAGGCCTTTCACTTCAAGAGTGGTGAAACAATAAATGATACATATAGTAGGTTTCAAAAGCTGTTAAATGAGCTTAAACTATATGGAAGAGTTTATGCTGTTGAGGACACCAACCTCAAATTCTTGAGGTCCTTACCCAAAGAATGGAAACCAATGACTGTTTCTATAAGACAATCTCCTGACTTTAAAGATTATACTTTGGATAAGCTGTATGGCATCTTGAAAACCTATGAGTTGGAGCTACAACAAGATGAGGAAATTGAGAAAAGTCAGAAGAGAGAAAAGTCCATTGCTTTGGTGGTCAAGGATAAGCAAGTTGCAGAAACAGATGAAGATGCTGATTTCAAAGAAGGGAAGAAAGAAGGTCATGGCAAAGGAAAAGAATTTTATGACAATGATGAGTCACTCATCAAAGATGAAATGGATGAAATAGATGAGCATTTAGCTTTTCTATCAAGAAAATTTTCTAAACTCAAGTTCAAAAGGAATCCAATGCAAAGGCCTGGATCACAGTTCAGGAGAGACACTCAACAAAGCAAAAATCTTGTTGACAGGACTCAATTCAGATGCTTCAACTGTGGATCGGCTGGTCACTTTTCAAGTGAATGCAGAAAGCGTAAAATGGAAAAGAGGTCAAAGTCCAGTGATGGTATTGACTATAAGAAGAAGTAATTTGACCTGCTTAAACAAAGAGAGAAGGCTTTTGTGACAGAAGAAAAGGACTGGGCTGCTGAGGAAGATTCTGAAGAAGAAGAAAAACACATCAACCTTGCACTAATGGCCAATCAAGATGACCAGGAAGCTAGTTCATCTAGCAATCAGGTAATTTCTACAAATCTATCTGAGTTGTCCAAGGATGAATGCAATATTACTATTAATGAAATGTCTAATGAATTGTATAATTTGCATGTCACTCTTAAGTCTTTGAACAAAGAGAACACTAGGCTCAAATTAACATTAGAAACTCTCACTGAAAGAAACAATTTCCTAGAGAGTGAGCTAGTGCAATTGGACAGACTCAAGATGGAAAACAAAGATGCTAGAAATGAGCTAGTTGAGAGTAAAAAGGAAATAGAGAAGTTAAAAGAAAAATTAGAAGATGAACTAAGAACCATTGATAAGTGGAACAGGTCAAGTAAAGCCAGTAAGAAGATGAATGACATTCATGGAACAAACTCTTTCACCATGTTGTCTGAAACTCTTGAAAAAATAGCCATTGATGAAGATCAATCCTTGGAAAAGAAGCAATCGATTGCTAATTCTGAATCAACTGATAAGAATTATCCATCGATTGATAATGCTATTCCAATGGATAATTATCCATCGATTGAGGAATCATCAATTGCTAAGAAATGTGTTATCAAAACCAAGCTTAACAGACCTGTTAAATTTGTCAAAGAAAGTAGCTCCTCTGGATCTCAAATCAAAGTTGAATAGGCTAATATAGGATTCTTATCTAAAAATCAGTTGAAAGAAAAATTGGAAAAGGTAGAACCTAACATTCAGCCAAATGAAAAGAAGAAGAAAAATAGAAATGGTAAAGTAGGCATAAACAAGCACAACAACTACACACCTGACAAATATGCTCCTAGGAAAGTATGTGCTAAGTGTGGTAGTAAAAATCATTTATCTGTGCAATGTAAACTCACCATGCCTACAGAAACAAATGTACCTGCTGTACCTAACATGTAAACCAATTCTGTTCTTCCTCATTTAGTTGATTCTCATGCTATTCATGCTCAGTATGCTTCAATGCCTTATATGTTTAATCCATATCTTGCATTTGCCAACATGAATATGCCTGCCATGCAATGGAATATGCTTAATAATCTTCATACATCAAATCTTTCCAATTCTGCAAGCATAGGCATTCCAAATATTGGCACTGAGAAGTCTGAGATAAGGAAACCAAAACCTAAGGTTGAAGTGGAAGTAAAACCACCTAAACCAAAGGTACAAAAATTGGAAACCAAGCCAAAGATAGCAACTAATAATAAAGGACCCAAGGCAACTTGGGTACCAAAATCAACTTGATCTGTTTTGACTGTGTGTAGGGAAAAAGAAGAAATCTTTGGTACTTGGACAGTGGGTGTTCAAGACACATGACTGGAGATAAATCCCTGCTCACAAAGTTTGAGGAGAAAGCTGGCCCTGGAATAACTTTTGGAGATGACAGCAAAGGGTACACCATGGGATATGGCTTCATTTCAAAAGAGAATGTCATCATTGAACCAGTTGCATTAGTTGATGGCTTGAGACATAACTTGCTAAGCATAAGTCAACTATGTGACAATGGAAATAAAGTTTGTTTCACAAAAGAAGCATGCATAATTTCCAACAAGGAAGATGGAAGCCTAGTTATGACTGGGAACAGAAAAGGAAATGTATACATAGCTGACTTCAATTCAACAAGTGCAGATTCAATGACTTGTCTTCTCTCTAAGGCAAGTACAAATGAAAGTTGGCTGTGGCATAAGAAATTAGCTCACTTGAATTTCAAAGCCATAAATTTACTGGTCAAGAAAAATCAAGTAAGAGGCCTACCACAAATGGAATTTGTCAAGGATGGACTTTGTGATGCCTGTCAGAAAGGAAAACAAAGGAAGGCATCATTTAAGTCAAAATTGGAATCATCAATTGAAAAGCCACTTGAGTTACTACATATGGATTTGTTTGGTCCTGTAAATATCATGTCTATTGCAAAGAAGAAGTATGCTTTAGTTATTGTGGATGATTTTTCAAGATTCTCATGGACTTATTTTCTACATTCAAAGGATGAAGCTAGTCATCTCATCATCAAGCACATAAGAGAAATTGAGAAAAACCTTGAATTGGATGTAAAGAAGATAAGGAGTGACAATGGGACAGAATTCAAAAATTCCACAATGAAAGAGTTCTGTGAATCAAAAAGAATCATACACACATTCTCTGCACCTAGATCACCTCAACAAAATGGGGTAGTTGATAGGAAAAATAGGACATTGATTGAAGCAGCTAGAACCATGTTGGAGGATGCCAAACTTCCAACATATTTCTGGGCTGAGGCCATAAACACAGCATGTTTCATTCAAAACATTTCCCTAGTAAATAAAGCTCATGGGAAGACTCCTTATCAATTGATCAAGAAAGACAAAAAGCCAAAAGTGAGGTTTCTTCATGTTTTTGGCTGCAAGTGCTATGTGCTAAGAAATCAAGGTGAAAACCTAGGAAAGCTTGAAGCCAAGGCTGATGAAGCTATATTTGTTGGGTATGCACTATCAGGCATAGCCTATAGAGTCTACAATCTCAGACTACACATTGTTATGGAATCTGTACATGTAGTATTTGATGATAAAAAGATTCAAGGCTTGTTTGATGAAGGAAATCATGACATACTGCACTTTGAGAATGAATCAAATGATGTAAATGATGATGAAGAGGTAGAAATTATAAAACCTCAAGTGTTCAGAAACCCAATATCAGTTGATGTTACTGCATCAATGGATAATTTATCAGTTGAAAGAATTCCATCAACTGATAATGCATCAACTGGTAACTCTTCAATGGATAATCAACACTCTACAACAAGGATATCCAACTCAGGGGGAGGGTTTCAGAATCAATCGACAAATTCAAATCAATTTGAATTCAATACAAATGATCATGAAGCTTCATCATCAAGGCAAAATTTGTCTCCTCAAAGAAAATGGACAAGAAGCCATCCATTTGAACTGATCATTGAAAATGCAGAAGAAGGTGTCAAGACAATAAGTGCTACTCAAAATGAGTGTCTGTATAGCAGTTTTCTATCTCAAGAAGAACCCAAAAGAATTGAAAATGCTATTATGGATCCTGATTGGGTTCTAGCTATGCAGGAAGAACTAAATCAATTTGAAAGAAATAAAGTATGGAAGCTGGTGCCCAGACCAAAAGATAAAGCAGTAATTGGTACAAAATGGGTATTCAGAAACAAAATGGATGAAACTGGTATTGTGACTAGGAACAAAGCAAGGCTTGTAGCAAAGGGTTATTCACAAGAAGAAGGAATTGATTTTGATGAAACATTTGCACCAGTTGCAAGGTTAGAAGCAATCAGAATCTTTATGGCTTATGCTGCAATGCTAATTTCAAAGTCTACCAGATGGATGTGAAAAGTGCATTTTTGAATGGAGTACTAGAAGAGGAAGTCTATGTGGAACAACCTTCTGGTTTTGAAGATCCAAAATTCCCCAACTTTGTCTACTATTTACTCAAAGCACTTTATGGCTTGAAGCAAGCACCAAGGGCCTGGTATGATACTCTATCTCAGTTCCTCATTGAGAATCACTTCACAAGAGGTACTGTTGATAAAACTCTATTCAGTAGGAATGTTAATGGCTCTATCATTCTTGTACAAATTTATGTGGATGACATTATTTTTGGATCAAGTAATGAGGAACTTTGCAAGAAGTTTTCCAATTTAATGCAGAGTAAATATGAAATGAGCATGATGGGAGAGCTTACCTACTTTCTTGGGTTGAAAGTCAAACAGGTTAAGGATGGTATTTTTATAAATCAAACAAAGTACATTCATGATTTGTTAAAGAAATTTTAGTTAAGTGAATGTTCTTCTGCAAAAACTCCCATGGCCACTGCCACTAAACTTGAATTAAACACCAAAGAAGCTAATGTGGATATTTCAAGTTATAGAGGCATGGTAGGCTCACTTTTATATTTAACTGCTAGCAGACCAGATATAATGTTCTCTACATGCTTATGTGCTAGATTTCAGGCTGATCCTAGAGAATCTCATTTAGTAGCTATTAAAAGAATTTTTAGATATCTTAAGGGTACATCAAATTTAGGTATTTGGTATCCTAGAGATTCTGGTTTTAATCTAATAGGCTATTCAGATGCAGATTATGCAGGTTGCAAAATAGACAGGAAAAGTACTACAGGCACCTGTCAATTTCTAGGAAACAAACTTGTGTCATGGTTTAGTAAAAAGCAACACTCAGTATCAACTTCAACTGCAGAAGCTGAGTACATTGCTGCTGGAAGCTGCTGTGCACAAATATTATGGATCAAGAATCAACTATTTGACTATGGGTTCAACTTGAACAAGATTCCCATTTTCTGTGACAATACAAGTGCCATTGCAATAACAGAAAATCATGTGCAACATTCCAGAACCAAACATATTGATATAAGGTATCATTTCATTAGGGAACATGTAATGAATGGTACAGTTGAGTTACATTTTGTCCCTAGTGAACAACAACTTGCAGACATTTTTACCAAACCTCTAGATGAATCCACCTTTAACAGATTAGTCTGTGAGTTAGGTATGCTTAATTTTGCTCAATCTTGAAATGTCTGTCAAGTTTTCTTTAAATTGTAGCCATTGTTCACAATTATCTGTTGAAACTAAGTAATCAATTGATAAATGTGTTTATTATCAATGGATATTTATTTCTATCAATGGATATTTGTCTATCGACAGATAATTACCTCAGTAATTGTTTAATTGATGGATAAATTCTTTACTTATTGATCAACTGATAAATTTTATTCCTATTGATGGATATTTATCTATCGACAGATAATTACTCCAGTAATTAGTGATCGATCGATAAATGATTAACTCTTTAGTATATCAGTCGATAGTAATAGAATTTATACAGTTTTATTTATCCGTTGATCAGATTATAGCAGTTGGATAATTACCATCAAGGATAATCAACTACAGTCTTTTATACATCAACGGTTATCTCCCTAATTAAAAAGTCTTTTCAAGTCTTTTTAATACCAGAAAATATAAATAGCAGTTGCAATTAAAAATTCATTCTTACCTGCTATTTTACTTTCTTACTCTAATCTATTCATCTTTGTCTCTCTCTCTCTAAATCTAATTCTCTCTAATTCTCACGAATTCTTTTAATTTCTTCCAAGTTCTCTTTAATTTCTTGAATATCAACTGAAAAATGGCACCACAAAAGAAGATTGTCTCTTCCACTGGGTTCATCTACGAGCAGAACAACTTCACAGCATGTCTAACGGTGAATGATGCTCCTGTGGACTTTCATCCATTGATGCGATTCCTAGGAGACTGCAAAGTGTCCAAAGCTCTCAGCGAAGCACCAACAATCGTGTGTTCATTTGTTGAGGAACTGTGGAACTCTGCAGAAATATCACCAGATGGGAAGGTAATTTCTTACTCTTGCAGAGGTAATGCCTATACAATTACTAGTACTTCGTTATCTGAATGTTTAGGATTACCTGCAAATAACTGTGATAAACCACCCACTGAAAATGAAATTAGGGATATGTTAGAATCCGTTAATTATGCAAATGCTGAAACTGGATTAGGAGAAGTTGTTAGGAAAAATCTTAGGAAAGAATGGATTTATTTCTTTGATGCCATAATTAAAGTATTTTCTGGAAAAATAAGTAATTTTGATGCAATTACAACAAGTATGCAAGAAATTGCTTATTATGTCCTATTTGATAAATATTTTGATCTTGGCACATTACTCCTAAATGAATTAACTGCCAAGTTAGGAACCAAGTCATCTAGGAAAAATAATATTTATTTTGCTAGTTTTTTCATGATGATTATTAATGCCTCTATCGGAGAATATGAGATAAGTGCAGATATGGAGTCCTTGGAGCCATGGATGCAAAACAAGAGGGTCTTCAAAGATCTTGTAAGAATCAACTTACACCCTAAGTTGTGCCTCATTTATCCTCCTCTTGTGCAGGTATATCTTCAAAATCTCAATCTTTTACATTCTTCTTCAAAATCTCAAATTTCTTTGCCTTCTGCAACAATGGAGGGAGATGAAAATACCCCCATCCCTCCTACCCAAGTTGCACAACCTTCAAAACCCAAATCTAAACAAACCACCTCAGTAGTTTCTCAAAAGTCTACTGTTGTAAAATCTAAGAAAAGGAAAACCACTGAGGGGAGTGTGAAGGTGGTGGTTGAGGGTGAGGGAACTGGCCAACATCAAGAAAGCCAGAAGAATAAGGAGAGTGAGATTAAGAGAAACCAGCCAGCCTCCAGCCCAATCTCCCAACAGATTAAGGCTGTAGTAAAGGACTTAAACACATCCCTAGGTGCATCTTCTCAAAAAGGTGTAACTATTGAAAAGAGGTCTGAACCAGGACCATCAGATGGGGATAAGGGTCACAAAACAATACAGCCATACAAAAGGAGAAAGAAGGTTACACATATTTCACAAGGTACACACACAACTTGCAAAGCCAAATGCAAATTTGGTAGAGCCTTCATCTTCCTCTTTTGATGTGTCTCATAATCTTCCTGAGGCACAACCCCATTCTTTATTTGTTTCTTCTCCTCAATCTCCTTCAAAATCTTTTTCTTCATAAACAGTGTTGATTGACAACTTCATTGTTTCAAATTCACCCTCTTTACAACTCAGGGTGGAGCCAACACTCTCAACTGTATCACCAAATAAGGATAACACCTTGGTTGATCAGGCAAATGCTGAAAAATCTCTCAAGTCAATGGATAATATTCAATCAACTGATATCCCACATCCATTGACTAGTTCAATTCCATCGATGGATATCCTTACATCCATCGACGAGCTCCCATCAACAGATATTCATCCATCGATGGATATTCCTTATCCATCGATTGAGAAATTTATTCCAATTTCTGAAGCTTCCACTGAAACACTTGTGGCAAACACACTCTTAGGTTTGAGTGGAGTGGGTGAGATGAGTGAGAGGCAAGGGTTGCATACCTTGGCAAAAGGAGAGTGTGTGAATGAGGGGCCCTCAACTTCTTCTGAGGTGGCAAAAGGAGAGGGTGTGACAAAAGAGAGTTCCACCTTAGACGGTGATGAAAAAGGAGAGCTAAGTAAGGGAGAGGTGAGATTCCAGGATGAGATCCTGATGCAAGAACAGAGAGATGAGAGTGAGAGAGAAAAGAATAGAGAGAAATTTGTTTTTCAATCCAATGAAGCATCAACTTCTAAAACTGAGCAAGTAGCAGCTGAACTCACCCAGGAGTTGGGGCTAGAGTCAGGGGGAGATGGAAAACATGAAGTTCCTGCAGGAGTTGCAGATGTCAATCTTGATGCTTCAACCTTTCTACATGCAGATCCCCATTATCAAGAACTAGCAGCAGCATCTAATCAAGAAGCTGAGCAGATGCTGGGTTTGCTGCAAACAGAAGAACAATTCAGGAGTGGGAAGGAGTTCCTGGCCAATCAACCTGATGATGTATCCCACATGAATCCTAAAGATTTTGAAGACAGCTCTGATGATGATGAACTTCTAGATCCTCAAGTGGCTAGTGATGAAACAAATTTGGCTGAAACAGAAAGGGCCATCATTTCTCTCTACAGAAGGTCAATGGTTGAAGTAGATGTGGTGGATCCCTTACACAGAAGGATTCTGGACTCTTACAGAGACAATTTGAAGATCCAGAAAATGCATGTCACAAGCTCCAGATATGAGTTGAAGAAGATAAGAGAGGACATTGAAAGCTCAAGGATGCACTTCGACACCACCATTGATTCTAGGCTTAGTCTCACAATGCTAACTAGAATCAAGCAAATGTTAGACACTGAGTTTACAGCCAAGGATAAGGCAATTGAATTGGAGAAAAGAGTAGCTGCCATGGAGCTCAACATGCAGCACATCTTGAAAAACCAAGTCACTCAGATCAATCTTCTGAGCAAACTGTTAGAGACCCTTATTATCTCCCAATCATTAGCACAAGTGCAAGTTACTGATAACAAAAAGGGGGAGAAGCAAGCAAGTGAAGCTGAATTGGAGAAAGCAAGTGAAGCTGTAGTGACAAAGACTACAGATCCAAAGAAGGAGTTAGCTCAGGATATAGTAAGGAAATTTGATTTGATTGCTAGCAAATTCAAGGAAACAAGTTCCAGTAGCTCACAACCTGGTGACAGGAAAGGAAAGGGAAAGATAATTGAAGATGATAAAAAGAAAGCTGTCACAGGTGGAGGGGAAAGTGAAAAAATGTTGAGCAAAGCCATAGTAGTTGGCATAAGAGAAAGGGAGCAACAAGAAAAATCCCAAGAAGAATTAGCCATTCAATTGCAAAGGGAATATGATGAGGAGGATAAGCTAATAAGAGAAGCCAGAAGAAAAGAAGGTGAAAGGAGGCCAAGAGTGAAGAAAAGAGCAAACAAGCCTAAAGATGCACCAAAATCCTCTGGAGTTAAAAGACAATTGGTTGTTGAAGACAAAGGAGACAAGGAGAGGAAGCCAAAACAAGTCAAGGATGAAGGTCAAGCTTCTGGGAGTAATCAAGCCAAAGAAATAGAGGTGTTCAAACACAAATCTGAAGACTTTGTGCCAATCAAAGCTGAGGGAATGATTGTAGCAAAAGGACAAAGGAAGAAAGATGTTGATCTTCTCCACATTGAGTATGAAGATGGATCACACTCAACTTTTACATTCAACCAAGTCTTAGATCAAGGATATGGCATCTTAAGGAAAATCTACACTATGCTCAACAGGAAGTATTATCTAACTGAAGAGCTAGGAAATGCCATCCTTGAAAGAATGAAGAAAATGAGGGAGGCACCTGTTCAAGAAGAAAGGGATGACAGAATAAAGATTTGGAACCCTGAAGGAAGAAAGGTGCTTCATGAGCCAAATTACTTAATGATATATAAGGACAGGGAAGGCAGAGAAAAATGCATTGATATTTGTCAAGAAATAGACAAACTGCCTAATCTGGAATTAAATCATCTGGCAAGTCAATTAGATTACAGGATTGAAGATGAGAAGATATTGAAGGGAACCCTTTACAGGAAGATGAAGACAAGATGAATGAGTCAAGGGGAAGAAGGAGAAGATAAAAGATTCAACTTCAATCATCAAAATTATCAGAATTCATCTTTGTCTGGTATCTGATTACTCTGTCTCAAACTATACTTGTCAATATTGTAATTCATTCTAAGAATAAAAATTGTTTAGAAGTTTTGTTATCATCAACAGAAGATTTATGAATGTTTTACACAGTCATAAATAGGGGGAGATTGTTAGGAATTATAAGTTTTGATGATAACAAATTTCTTAGAATTACAATAGGGACTTAAAATTACTTTGTAACTAGTCAATGAATATGACTTATAAATATCCATTGACTAGAAAACCAGTTATCAGTTGAAGCTTGTTTATCAACTGATAAACTGGATTGTAACATTTGATTCAAGTTTCATTATCAATTGATTGTATTGCCTCGATGGATGCTATGAAGTAGTCGACTGATATTATTGACTTCAATCTTTAGCTTCTCAACAGATGTGAAGAATGGCTGATCAACTGTTAATATCCCAAGTCAGAATTCTCACAAGTGAAGTGATCAACTGATATTGAAGTCGATGGATGAAGACACTACTCAACGGATGAAAGCTATCAACGGATACCAATCATAAATTGATAAAGAACCATCAATGGATAAGGAGTCGATGGATAACTCAATTATCCATTGACACATCAACTGATCAACAGATATCCTATCCATCGATGGATAAGCAAAGGAGGATCAACTGATAAGCTTAACAGCATTTATCAGTTGATTAAAGTTTCCCTATTTAGCTAAAGCCAAGAGTTACGGAAACTGTGCAGAAACTGAATCATTGGAAGAAAGTCCTGTCAGGATTGTGAAGACTTTCAAGGCAACACAGCATCCAAGGAATATATCAAGACAAAGATATCTCCAGGACTAGTTAGTTCAAAAAGGAAGGCTGTGAAAAGTAGCTAGTTTTTTTTTTTTTGCTAAGTAGAAAAGTAGCTAGTTTCTATTTTCATGTAAACAATATAAATTGTAATATTATATTGTTATCTGTCGATAGAAAACTAGAGATGTAGTTTTTCTATATAGAAGCAAAAAAACACACAGTAGCAAAGTGAAGGCTATAGTTTTCAAGAACTCAAGAAAAGCAAGGTAGAAATATAGGCAGAACTTGTAATGCTTTTCTGAGTTCCAAATTCAACTTTGTAAGCAGCTTGGTATTCTTACTAAGATCTATTGAAAGCAAAAACACACTAGTGGAAAATCAATCCACTAGTAATTTTTAATCTTGCTGAGTTTTGTCTTCAATACTTTAATTATCTAGTTCTTAGTTACATCAGTCTTAAATAAACAGTCTCTTTGAACAAACTTAAATCCGCAAGAATTTTCACTTAATTCTTAAGTTTGTATTCAACCCCCCTTCTCCAAACTTAGTGTACTTAAGGGCGATTAACACATTTTGTGTGTGCCTGATGTTGCTAACACTCTTTTTTCTTTCACTGATAATAAATCTATCTTGACAATACACATGAAGACCAACATGTGCGAACATTAAAGATTCCACACTCTACATTACCTTGTCCATATTTTTAGGCATGCTACTATGGTTCTATATTTTAAATCAAACCCTTAATTTTACTATACATGCAATGCAAAGGTGGAGGACTTCTTTGTTCTTTATGCAGTTGCTAGCTAGTCATATTCTTGCCTTGCCTGACTGCTTACTGGTTTTATCTAATCTCTTAGTATAACTTTCATGCATGCCCAACATGTGATATATTTCATATCTAGATTGTTTTTAATATAGTTTAGTTTGTATCAATACATTGAGATATCTTTAGATTTTACTGCTTTAGTTATTTTTATAGATTTGTTGGACAGATTTGGTAGAGCCAATTAGGAGATTTAGATAATCATGTATAATATAGATCTATCTGTGTAGCTATGTATGTAGTATGTATATGCTGGTTTATGTGTTCTTTTACATTGAGTTCCAAGGTAGACTTCTCTTTGATCACATTGATGTATTATATCTATAATGAAATTTATTCCATGTTGATGTGATATATAGATTCACCCTCTACAACAATCATTAAATCTGTGTTTGAGGTTTCATGCTACACATGCCAATAAATGTATTTGTAGTTCATTAATCTCAAATGGTGATGATTCTTGCACTATTTTATCAGACTCGTCTTTTGCTACCACTGATTCGCATAAATTTCTAGATATAATAGTAGCGTATACTAAAATGTAGGGTATAAAACTTGTGTGCTCTTATTACATAGTAGCGTATACTAAAATGTAGCGTATACTAAAATCTTCTCCGTTGTTTCAGTTGCTTGCACTATGTTGGAAAAGTGAAGGAAAATGCAGGAGAACCTAACACGGGTACCGAAAAAACTCGGAGAGGCTAATCCTGGGTAGACTGTTGAAGAAAGTAGTTAGATTAGTTAATCTTTTACATTTTATTATCTGTCTTGGTTGTTGATGGGATTGATGTATGTACGAAATGGCTATTTCAATTTTTTTAAACCGTTGCTTTTGACTTTTACCACTGTTGCATTATGAATAAATAGTATTGCAAAAAAATTATTTTAATGTTGCAATTGTCAAATTTGGTGTTGCATTATATCATAAAAGTGTTGCATAAGGTCAATCAACCCACTACTGACGTGGCACTGGTGGGCCTCTACTGCTGACATGGCACTGGTGGGCTCCACTGCTGATGTGGTACTAGTGGGACCCACTGCTGACGTGGCACTGGTGGGACCCACTACTAACGTGGCAAAACGGCCCCCATTGCTGACGTGGTATGTGGGCCTCACTACTGACGTGGCACTGTTGGGCCCCACTGCTGACGTGGCACTGGTGGGCCCCACTGCTGACCTGGCCCACATTTATTTCAGCTTCCCATTTAAAGCAACACTAAATTTTGTTGCATTTATGCCATGGTGGTGTTGCATTATGACCAATATGCAATACTTTCAGCGGTGTTGCATTACACAACAAAAGCGTTGCATTAGAGGTCAAAGGCAATGGCCGCAGATGTAACACTAAAAAAGTGTTGCCTTTTTCGATTTCAGGCCTAAGGCAACACCATTTGGCACATAAGGCAACATCAGAGAACATTGCATATGAGCACTTATGGCGTAGTGCAAAATCTGTGACACTCTTGATGGAGTATGAAAAAGAATAACAGGAAGAATCCAAAGAAGCAAAAATCAAAGATTCAAAGAAAAAGGGTAAAACTGTTGTTAAATCAGAGTCTACTGACACAAACTCTGATTCTGATGAGGAGATAGATTTGAGTCAAATGATGGCTATGTTTGCTAAGAATTTCAAAAGAATGAAATTCAATAAAAGAACTGGAAAATTTAGCAAGAGGCCAATACTAAAAAAGGAGGATGAAAAAGTTGGGAAAAACAAAAGCACCATAATCAAGCTTGACAAGGCAAAAGTCAAGTGCTTTACCTGTGGAATATTGGGGAATTTTGCTAGTAAATGTAGGAAAGCTAAAAATCAAGGCAAGGGAAAGGCACTCGTCTCAACAGGAAAGGATTGGGAAAATTCAAGCTCAAAGGATGAAATAGATTATGAAAATCTAGCATTGATGGTTGTATCCTCAGAAAAATGAGAATCTCCCAAAGAACCCTCATCTCCTAAATCTCAGGTATCAATCTTTTCTGCTCAATCTTCATTTAATTTAGACTCTGATGGTATAAAGATTGTTCAAAGTGAAGTTAAAAAGTTAATGACTAATTTTAGATCACTCATAAATGACAATGATAGGTTAACAGAAGAAAACCTAATCTTAATAAGTAGGAATAACCGTCTAGAGTCTGAATTAGTTCTAATGGAAGGATACAAAAAGGATTCTGATAAGTGTGGATACAACTACAATGAATTTTTAAAAGCCTATGACTATGTTAGAAAAGAATTAGAAGAAGAAAGGCTTAAGTTCAAAGTGTGGACAGACTCTAGTAGAAAAGTTCAGGAAATTCTTAATAATCAAAATGTGTGTCAAACTACTGGTCTAGGCTATGACAAAAGTCAAGGCAAAAGACCTATTGTTGAGAATCATAACAATGTAGAAGCTAGCCAAGTCAATAAGACTAAAGACAAGAACACCCTTACTCCTATTGAGTTTGTGACTTCTGAAGTTAAGACTGAGTTACATAACTTT
Source organism: Oenanthe sinensis (assembly GCA_028671895.1). Taxonomy (NCBI): domain Eukaryota; kingdom Viridiplantae; phylum Streptophyta; class Magnoliopsida; order Apiales; family Apiaceae; genus Oenanthe; species Oenanthe sinensis. The sequence goes on along the minus strand of CM053799.1, from coordinate 24,314,557 downwards.
GTCTTCTTGTCTAGGGACAACACATCCCTTTGGCTGCTTCATATTTATCTCCTTTTACCTAGAAAGTCTTTCTCAATTAAAAAATTAGTAACAAAATCAGTTCCAAAACTTGTCTCAATCCCAACCTTTTTACTCCTTCTAGGCTCAGGAGTGTCACAAGATGATGTAACATTATGACGTGATATAGACAAAGAAGATGCATGAGTCAAACATGATTGTACAGTTACTTTCATAGGATATATATGCTCAATAAATTCAACATCTCTTGATTCTTTATATGAACCAAAACCATATGAAACTTTAAAAATTAGTTTATATGCAGAACCATTAAAGCCAACAACAATACCATCTACAGTCCTGGGCTCGATCCTACCTCTTTGAAAATTGCACCGATATCCATTACTCATTCAGAGATGCGAATGAAAATTTAACCAATGACTACAAACATATATTAAGGATGGTTCTCAAAAAATATCATATCTCACTCGGGCATATTATCAAATTGGTTTCAGACATATCTTGCATTGTTTAAATTCTTACATAAATATCACATGCATCATTACAAATAAAAATAAAAATAATCATTTCGGCTCAATCTCTGTACATAGATATAAATCTGTCTAATATAAAATTCAACTTTAAAATGTTAAAGACACCTATATAGTCACAATGGGTAGACAAAAAATTGAGCAGATTATATCAACTTGATATTGTACATTAATCAAAATATGTAAAAACATATGCATGATATATCATAAGATGAAAATAAAAATAGTGAAAGAATCAAAATTTAACAAATAAAATTCAAGATAACTTATTTGAATAAAATTTGTGGCATGAACTTAATAAGTGCGCTAAAGTGAAATTTCCCCACTACATACACACGGACTCATGACAATTAACCTCCAGCATTACACGACATCTGTATAGGGAAACAGATTGAAATCACTATAATCATTACCCAAAAAACATGATTATCTATGTATGAGAGTATTTTTATTATTGTTAGGTCCCGAAGTATCGTAGAAGGGGCGGTTGAATACCATACTAACAATAATTTAAATTCTTTTCAGAATTTGTGGTTAAATAAATTATTGCTTCAGAGTGGGTTTGGCTATTTGTAGTGTTTAGGAGAGTTGCTTACTAATTTTCTGTATGTCCTGATAAATAAATTTGGTTCTAGAAATTAGCAAGAAAATAAAAGGGACAAGATTTAGGGAATATATCTTTTATATATAAACCCGGAGGTCGCTACACCCGGCTAAAAATATAACCGGTTTCCGAAGAATAAAATGAGTTCTTTGCTACTAACACAAAAATATAAAGCTCAGTTTATATAAAAATATATCTAAGTTAGTACAAGGAAAAACTGAGTCCGTAGAGAGTAATATCTAGGAGCCCTGAGCATTTTTCATTAAAGAACCGGATCCTAATATCTAACCGGAAGCAAGGTATGGATGTGTGTAAATTATTTCTCTTGCTTCGGCCATGGCTGATGCTCTCTACATATTTTATGTTGAAGAAGACGACTCTCTTTGAATGAGTGGTTTTCCTCTATTTATATTGTTTAGACTTGAGTTCAATAAAGTATCTGCTTGAATTTGATTGGTTAAGGCTGAGTGCGCTTAATAATTAAAAGCTTGTGGAGCTTTGAATACAATTCTTGGTTGCGCCAAGAGATATTATTCTTGGTGACGCTTCATTTGAGATGGTACTTGGTGGCGTTTGAACATATGAAATCTTCAGGGCGCTTGATTTAATATGTAAATAAAATAAACCAAGAAGCCAAGATGCGTTGCTGCTTCATGGCGCTTATACTCATATGGTCAAACTGCAGTTTAGTCACTGTACTTTGACACACTTTTCGTTCTCTGCCTGAAGTTCACTAACTTTCATTTCTTATACCAAAGTCTTTTCACATTACACCTGTACCTTAAGCTGTTTCCGTTCTTCGACTGTAGTTCGGAAACTTTCACTTTTCGTACAAAAAATGCAGCCTTTACACCCAACACCCTTTAAACTGTTTGGCTCTAACTTCTACAAATCATCTTTCGTACCTTAATAAATAAATGATCTTTCCAAGTACGTTCTTCAACTTAACAATTATTCTATAGATAATACTCAAATTCCTTTCATAAACTACTGATGCCTAGTGCAACTGGTCTGGTTCACAGATGACTAACTTCGATCCAGGTCTTCATATTATTGTCTTAAGTACATTGTTAAGTTTGCAGCAACTTCATTGCTTCGAACACTGACTGTCAATAAACATATTACTTGGCGCCACCACAATCTTGAATACTTCATTCTCTGTTCTTCACTAACGCTTGAACATATAAATGAACTTCTTTTAGTGAGTATAAATACAAGACTGTAGCTGTCTTCTTTAACCTTTGCCTTTACCATGTCTTCGATTCTTCTAGATTCATATGCTTTGAACACTGTTTATCTTTAATCAATGCTAATACACTGAAATCTTCGAGTGGTACTTTTATACTAAATCTTCAACACTTCTGAAACCCTGAAAGTCTTTCAACATTATTTTTCACTGAGGCATGAACATATTAATGAACTCCTTTCAGTGACCTATAGTAGACTTCAAAACATCTTCTAATGTCTTGATTAACTGTATTTGCCTTATCTTCATTTCTTCCTGATTGCCGTGTAGACGTAGTATTATTTACCTGTCATGTTCTAGTGTTGATTTATCACGACTTATGTTCATACAGCTTTGCAATCTCACCAACAATCTCCCCCTATTTGATTGTTAAACTTCACAAAAAAATCTCGTAGAGAAGATAACTCAATTAACAACTAGAAAAAGTAATTGTCTGAGACTTATAAATAATGCTACTGATTTTTCTGGATTAGATTCTGCATTTTCAGATTTCTTGAGTAACTAAAATGAAAAATATTTATTCCTCTAGCAGTGAACTGATATTCAAGTAGTATCATCTTCATTTCCTCTATGTATGAGCTCTCTATATTTCAAAATCCTTCATAGCTTGAACTTAAAGAACTTATCATGAACAAAGCTTCATAAGAATCAAAATTCCTTTGAACGTCTTTAATAGAACATAGAACATAGCTTATATGATGTTCTCCCCCTAAGAGTGTGATTCTTCTTCTTTTTCTTCTTCTCCCCTTTAGATGAACAATGAAAGTGTCTTCTCTTTACTTTTATGTATCCCCCTTGGATGAAGAATCCTCTAATGATAATTCCTTTTCTTGAATCTCCAATGTTCTTTCTTTTCCTTAATTCTCCCAAAAGGATTAGAAAATAAGATTTTCTTCTTTTTTTTGTCTACTAAATTCTCCCCCTTAGGTGAGGAATCCTCTAATGGACCATCTTTTGAATGGCTTGTCTTCCAATGAAGGTTTTCGTTTGTTATTGATTGGGAAAACATAGTAGTTTTTCTTTCAGAAGTAGCATGTAGCAAGGGTAAGTGTTTGGTCTATGATTTCCTCATTTCTACTACGTTCTATTGGTGTTTACACTTCAGTGTCTAGCACTTTGAAGTGTTTCATTCTTTTTCTCCCTATCTCTCACTCAAGTGTATCTCTCCCTCACTTTCACTCAAATGTTTCTCTCCTTACTTTCACTCTGCATTCCAAATATAGCATTATGTACCTGCAAGTGAAATTTGTATTCTCATCACCTGATTCATCAGAATGAACTGAATCATTATCAAGTGGAAAATTACCTCGTAGAGGTGTTCTTGATCTATTATGCATAAGCACTATCTCAACACCAGATTCATTAACTTTAGTTAAATCACTGTCTAGTGGAGCCTCACCTCTTTGAGGTAGGTTATCCCTAGATTTAAAATATGTTAGGAAATCCCACCTTGCTCTAACAAAGGGTTGCCTCACACCTTCTCCATAAATGAGAGGTGGACTTCCCTTTTTAAGGTCTCGAAATGTTCCTTCTAGGAGGGTCATTACGTTAGATTCTGTAATGAATGGCAGTTGAAAACCCGTTATGCTCCCAATAGCCTGTGAAGGCATGTCCTGCACAGGATCTACCTATGAAAGCAGGTGCATTTCTGCAATCGCAACAACTTCATATACCGTAACAAATGATAAGTAAAGAAGTTGAGGGGCTATTGCATGTACCTCTCACTGTGCACGCCTTGCAATGTTTTCCTAGAATTTATCTATTTAGGCTTACCATCAGCGTGAGTGCCGGTAGTGTGCTTGACTTATTACAAGGTGCTCTGACTGACGAGTGAATTTCAATGGACTCACCAAGTTGAGAGAATGATTTCAGAGACAGTTTTATTGCCTTTTCAGCTCTGCATCCTTTTGAGAAGGTATAGATGAGCTTATAGTTACCTCAGTTTATATACTACTTTTCTTCTCTGGAGGTAGAGCTGTGGGTGCAATTCCGACTTCATCCTTATTTGTTGCATCAAGTGCAGTTTCTCCCTTGTCAACCTCTAACTTACATGAGTTCCTTAAATACATTCAGGTTTAAAATCCAGTTAAAGAAAAAAAACTAAATATACTAATACTAACGACTTTTTCAAAAACCAAATTTTACTTAAAATAAATGCTAAGTAAATCCATTAGTATTAATGTATAATAATTATTTTGTAATAAAATATTAATCAATTATCACAGTGTAATAAAAGAAAATATTGATAATACAAATAATCATGCTACAAATTTATTTTAATTTACTTAAATCATGAAATTGATATATCACTGAATTATTTTATATCATCATAATTTAAATATATCAAAATAAATTAGATACTTATGTTATACTAAGCAATTACCAATAATATGCATATATATAAATCGAAACATGGTAATTATTCAATAGAATAATATGTATTAAGACATATTTTTATTATTAGTAATTTTCATATATACAACATGTATTATCACTAATATTAAAAATATCACAATTAATTGCAAAGAAACATTAACAAAATATCATTACTTGGTATTTATCAATAATTTCAAAATACAAATAATTATGCTTCTAATATTTTATCAAATCAAAATTATGAAACTAATAAATTTGAATTGCTTCAATCCATAATTTTAATAAGATAAAATAATTTCACTAAATACTAAATATCCATAAGATTGAATATTAGAATAGAACTTCCTACGCTATATCTAATAATTGTCAAACATGCATATTGCAATTATACTCATAACAATTATTAGTGATATATGTAAGCTCGAGGAAATAGTTGAAAAGAAATTCCCAAATCCTTTAAATATTGACATTTAATACTTGTGATCCTAATTACAACTCCTCACAAATAAAATCACATTTTAAAAATATTTTTTAAGTATATAAAACATTGAAAATTTTATATACATGACTTAGAAAATACTTTAGCTTTCAATATTAGTGATTTTTGAAATATGCATTAATTAATTAGAACAGAAATTCTAAATAATATTACTAATACCAAAAGTATCACAATTATTTGTAATAAAATATTTAAAAGTATCAGAGCAATTAAACAAGATATCATTAACTAATACTCATCAAATATTTAACATACAAATAATTATGCTACTACCTTATGCTAGAAAATTTAGCTACCACATATGCATATAACATGGTAAGCATGATAATTAAACTAGTAGCAAAAACTACGAGGTAATGGATTTCAAATAAATTTACAAGTCCTTTAAATATGGACAATTTAATACTTGTGAACTCATTTAAGAATTCCTGACATATGGAATTTCTAACAAATATGCACATAAATGATATCCCAATTTCACTAACCAATTTAGACAAAATAAATTTATCAAGTTGTTTAACAAATATCTGCAAGTTATTCTACTAAGGACAACTATCGAAAGAAATGATACATGGTGTCCATGCGCTTGTTCCACACGTGGTGTATAGAGTATCCAGCAGAGTTGTTGGAGTTGAAGTAATATCTTTGTCTAGAAGATCAGAGCATCACATTCACTAGTTGCTTTAATTTCCGCCTTTGTTGTAACTGTGTATTGAGTGCTTCTTCTTATTTCACCCAGAATTCAAACTTCTCACGAAACTGACAGCTTCTAGGAATGACTTCCATGTCTTTCTTACAACTTGCATCATCTATATCTATATAGCCAATTAGATTAAACCTGGTGTCTTTAGGGTACCTAATTTATGAATTGGTAATCCCTTAAGATATCTAATAATTCATGTCTTAGCAATAAGATAAGATTCTCTAGTATCCACTTGAAAACTTGCACATAACCATTTTCTCGAATATCAAGCGTGAGATCTTCTTATGTCATAGCTAACTCTTTACTGATGAAATTTTACTGAATAGTTCACTTTACCTTTGCATACATAATCCATATCATCTATGAACAAATTTCCTCACTCTCCGTTGAACGAGCTTCCATCTTTCATGCTTAAAATCAACCACTTTTCCTTTTCAATACTTTTCCAGAAAACCCTTGACAAAGAATTTCCTAATGCCCTGTAGATAGTGCTTAAGTCCTTTCACGAGAAAGATATTTCCAGGGATGACAATTCCAAAATTATGATAGCCAAATCCCTTGACATCCTTTGTTGTCATCTCCAAAGGTTACCGTTGGATAGACTTTCTTAACCATTTATGTTAGTAGAACTCTAATGCTAGTCATATGTCTCGAACAATAAATGTCACGAATATACATAACTTTTTCCTCTTATACATTTTCTGCAATAACAAAAGATTAACCTTCTTGGTACTCAACTTCAATTGAGTCCAGATGCGTTAGAGATTTTACTTTTAATAGTGGTAACAATATCTTTTCATGGAATAGAAGAACTAACAAATTGATTACTAATTCTTCTTAATAAATTTATGTCAATCTCTAATTATCTAAATCAATTTTAGATTAATCATCGAATCTACAAGTTTTATTGACTACTTAGATAATTCTACCATCTTTAATCTTATACTACTTAACAAGGAATACATAATGTGATATGAGATTTAAGTGCAACTATGTGAGTGGGAGCAAATCATCTGAAAATAAGAACATAAACAATTTCAAGAATATGCAGAATACTGTGATAAAAAAAAAAGAATATGCAGAATATTTGAATAAAATATTATGACCAATATCAAATTCCACATACACTTATCAAGTCATTTATCATAATAAGAACAAATATTAAATATCTTATATATGACCTGTTTGTCTATTAGCAATTTTTATAACATTAGCAGAGGTATTAAATCACATAAGATTTAAATCAAGTTCCAGCAAATGTTCAGGGATACACCTAACCGTCTAGAACCACCTATCTAATTCTAGATATTCATTTTATTGCATAGAAAATCGAGTATGAAATGTACTAACTTTAACTCATAAGTCCTAAGATGCTAACATGCTGACATATGACACATTTCAGTACTTAATAATCATACAATTCTAAATAATATAAAAGTATGCTAGTTAGAATGTGTACCTGTGAAGTGCTTAGTGATTCATCTCCAGTGTTAGTCATTGATATCAGATATCCATTTGGTTCATGACTATCACTGATAGAATCAACCTTGCATTTAACTTCACCAATAAATGTTTTCCATTGTTGCATCCTCACTAATGCTTGAGATTCTTACTTTATCCCAACACAGTCTTTGTTATCATTTACTTATACAGGCTTCTTCAAACTGTATAGCATGACCCTGATCTTGTTTTTGATTTCCGACCATCCTTGTCTTGCAACCGCCTCTTGAACTGATCTTGAAAATCTCTTTCATGGAATCTATATGTAAGGACCTTGGGATTCTCTCTGAATCTGATGCCACTGAACTTCTAGTTGCCTTGCAGGCTTGACTTGCAGTCCAGTTCTCAAGTTATTCTAAAGTTTAAGATTTACTTAACACCTTTACCACTATCTTGAGCTACAACATTTTCAATTCAGCTTCTCGGATCATTTCGTTTCTGTTCAGAGGTTCTCAACCTTTACTTTAATAAAATTTAGTTTCTGGCTCACAAATACAGTGGATATGCTAATAACATCTGCTTTACCAAATATTATCTTCTTCAGCTCTTGTTGTAGTTCATAAGCTTTCAGCACACTATATAGTTCTTCTAAAGATAATGTGGTCATATTCCTAGATTCCCTGATAGCTGTAATCCCACGTTCCGGATGATCTACAGTGTTAGCAAGAACTATGTTTAAAGCTATGAAATAGAAATGTTTATCTCTTGTGTATTCAATAAAAATGTTATCTCATGTGTATTCAATATATGTCATGCTCAACTTTAGCCTAATTCATTCAACTCTACTATTTTTTTATGGTGTATTGTTCAGTAGAGATTACTTGTTACGAATAATGAAAACTGGAATATAAATGTCATTATAAGTTTAAATGTCTTATTCAAATATACTAATTTCAATTTATAGCTTTGCTGGGTATATTATATTCAATTTATAGTTTTAATTGAATGCATGTGCTCTTTATCTGCATTTTGCAACTTCAGTTATCCTTGAAATAACTACCGCTCTCGGAATCTACTACTTCAGGTAATTTGCAGAAGACTTTTTAAAATCTTAATTATGAGAAAAGAAAAAAAAAATTGGTTTCAAAACCGAAACCACAATTTTTTAAAACCGAACCAATAATATTTGATTCAGTTTTGGTTTCTATTTTTTAAAACCGCGTTTAAATGGTTACGGTGCGGTTTGAGCGCAAAACCACACCAAACCGCATTACACTCATCCCTAGAAGGGGGGGTTTGAATACGATACTAACAATAATTTAAATTCTTTTAAAATTTTGCAGTTAAATAAATTATTGCTTCAGAGTAGGTTTGTCTATTTGTAGTGTTTAGGAGAGTTGCTTACTAATTTTTTGTATATTCGGATAAATCAATTTGGTTCTAGAAAATTAGCAAGAAAATAAACGGGACAAGATTCGGGGAATATATCTTTTATATATAAACCTGGAGGTCGCTACAACTAGAAAAAAATATAACTGGTTCTCGAAGAACAAAATGAGTTCTTCGCTACTAACACAAAAATATAAAGCTCAGTTCCTATACAAATATATTTAAATTACTACAAGGAAAAACTAAGTCCGTAGAGAGTGATATCTAGGAGCCCTGAATATTTTTTTATTAAAAAACCGGGTCCTAATATCTAACCAGAAGAAAGGTATGGATGTGTATAAATTATTTCTCTTACCCCGACAATGGCTTATGCTCTCAACATATTTTGTTTTGAAGAAGACGAATCTCTTTGAATGAGTGGTTGTCCTCTATTTATATTGTGTAGACTTGAATTCATTAAAGTAGCTTGTAACATCCTGACTCTTTTTTAGGATATTAAATCAATAATCAAATATTTATTCAATAAATCCCAACAATAATCAACCAATAGTCAAATATGCTAATTGAAACGATAAAAATTCAGAGTCGCAACTCCACATATTCAATAACTAACAAATACGAAATTCTTCCAACCAAACATGTCTTATTCAAAATTGCCATAAATCAAGTAGCACGAAATTTGCAAGGCTTGCATCCTTATTCAATCCAAAACTTAATAACCTGAAATATGTTTAAAAAAACAATGAGCTGCAAAACCCAGCAAGTAACTATCGTCCAACGGCTCAAAATAATATAATTTCGAAAACAATTATTAAACTTTCAAAATGATGCTGAAATCTAAATAACTCATTCAAAACTTGTTAGTTAAGATGAGTATTGTAGAAGGGGGGTTGAATGTAACTTGATTAATTATGAAGGATTCTCGCTAAAAACAAAAAAGAATTATAATTAACAAGTTAATGATGCAAACAAACTAAGCAGATAAAATGAAAGGGTGTTTAAACTTTAAAAATTAATTTTATTAATTTTTGTTTTGCTACAACTGTTTGGAAAATAATTACAGCTTAGATACAATAACAATGAGTTTGCTAATGTTTCTATACTTGAGAAATTCTAGCTCAGTTGCATATTTGAAAGTACTTGTGAGATATGTGTATTTATACTGAAATACATATCCACTTACAAGTGTGCTTTCCCTTGTTCCTCGAACAAAGCTTGAAATAGAAACTTTGTTTTTTCTATTCAAATTTATCTTCATTCCATTTGTAGATAAAACAGCTCCGAGATATGCAAAAATCTTTGATTCTTTAAGCACGCTTTACCTTTTGTTTAAATTCTCCCAAGTTGTAGTACTAGACTTGACAGACTAGATAGTAATGTCAAAAGCATTCCTTATATTTTCACTATCTAGTCTGCCACCTGAAATAGACTGTCAGTTTCACTAAAAGTGTACTATCAACTTTTAGCTTCTCTATGGTGACAGTATCTTTGGATCCGCATACTTTGTTGTCAAGCTAGATAATCCATGAAATATACTATCTCCAAAGCTGATGTCAACTATCTTCGCCAATGTTGCTGTCAACTACTCCGCCAAAGTTGCTATCAGTAAAACTTGTTGTCTTCAATTCTTCATTCTCCGCCAAGTTTACTATCAATGAAATAGTTGTCAGTAATACTTGTTGTGTTCAAATATTCATTCTCCATCAAGTTTATTGTCAATGAATAGTTGTTGTCATTTGTTTCAATTATGTTGTCACTTGTAATGTACTGTCATAGGCTTGAGTACTTGAAAAGTTGTTGTCTGAGTTTTGAATCATGTTGTGCATGAACACTTAGTGAACTTCTACTACATGACTCATATTTATTCTTTTGTACAAGACAATGTGTACTGTCTACAAGTGACTACTAACTATACTGTCAATATACATATGACAGTAAGTTTACTTAGCCTATTAATCTTAAACTAAGTACATTATTTGATTACATCACAATCCCTAACAATCTCCCCCAATTTGTTTTTATGTAAAATAAAGACAAAGTAAAACTTAATTGCAGATGCAAACTCAACTAACATAAATTAAAGTGTTTGTACAAGAAAAGTATACAGAAAATTACAAGTACAAATACAACAAGTTTTCTCTAACTAAGCTCCTCTAGACTGAGCAGATCTTCAACTAGTGCTTGAGTTTCCTTGACTTGGTTTCTTCCTTTCATACAACAAATCCAGAGTTCTCAGGGCCCTCTTTTCTTCTGATGACTTGGCATGTTCAAACACACAATCAAATTTCAGCTTCACCAATTTATGAGAAATATTCTTCAAGTCTTGATAAGAATAATAGGCTTCCACTGGTCCTTTGGAGATGCATAGAAATTTGACACCAAATTCATCAGAAAGAAACCTGTCCTTGGAAGATGTGAATACTTGATTCACCCTTAGTTTGTCTACTTCATCATCTTCCTTGGACCTTTCATCAATTATCTTTTCATCTTCTATACTTAGATTTCTTTTAACTTCTAGAAGAGAGCCTGTGGTTAATCTGAAAATTCTTCTGTGGTTTACAGTGTTGAGTACTCTAAAATCTTCAACCTTGACTTTAATGCTATCAATGATGATTCTGAGTGGATTTGTAAAGACAGAAGATACATAATCAGCTTTTCTAGAGAATTGATCATTAAGTTTGGCACACTTTAGATCAATCTTAGCTTCTTTATTTGTCTGTTGATTCTTTCTATCTCCTTCTTTGTGGCTTCAACATCAGCTGCATACCTGCTTTACTTCTCTTCCTCCACCTTCTTCTTTTTCTCCTTCAAATCACAGATTTCCAGAGTTTTCTTCTTGAGATCAAACACCTCAAAATTTATAATATGGAGGAGTTGTCTCTTGATGAGTTATGTGATTTGTGGTGCCTTTTCAGCCAGAATTCTCAATTGATCAAAAGTGATCTCTTCTGCAGATCCACCAGTATTGTAGAAGATTATCCTTTCAGGATTTCTGAGAAGACATTTTTGAGTCCTCTCATACTCAACATTCCTTTCAAATTTCTTCTTTCTCATGGATTGAATGATTATTTTAATTGTGGGGATGAAATTATGTTCCTCAGTATAGGGATACTCTTTAAATTGCTCCACCAGCTTCACTAGAAGTTCCATATTCTTGTCTTGCAATGAATCCATAATCGAGAATTCCTTGACTCCTTCTTCATTTGCAAACATCACCCCATATATGTACACCACAGTCTCAGGTTCTTCATCATCAGCAAAATCCAAGGGGTGAGATTTGAATGAGTCCACTAGATCTAGAAATTTTCTGATTAACATCCCCCTTAAGACTTGAGTCTTTATATTTGTGTCATGGATGATTAATAACATTTTCTTGTTAAAAAATAGCTAGCATTCTTCATCTCATAGTTCATCTCCTCCATTTCTCCATTTGAGTAGTGAAGAAATATCTTACTCAAGGAGTTGACTTCAAACCATTCAACATCCACCTTGATCAAAGATTATGCCTTGGATTGAGCCAAGTTGTTGATTGTAGGCCTCCTAACATCCATGAATTCTTCATGAAGAACTTCTATTACTAGCTTCCATATTCTCCTGCTAGGCTTCCTGCTTGAATGTGGTCTTGGTCTCTCAGCCTTTGCCTTCCTGTATTTTTTAGATAAAGAAATTTTCCTTGACAGTAACTCTTCCCTCACTTCTTTTGACAATGACTTTAAAGTTACTGTCAACACAGTCTTGACAGTAGGTTCAGGCTCCTTGATAGCATACTCCTCCTTATTACCCCTGATAGCATCTTGTTATCTGCTTCAAAACCAAGCACCATAGCCTTCATAACCCTTCCTTCAATCTCTCCTACTATTTTCTCATCTTTACCAACTTTTTATCCATCCTTATCACCAGTTCCAGAGGTCCCTGCATCATCATTATTGTTGTTGTTGGACTTAGAACTACCTGTACCTCCATCAGGCTTTTCAACCATCTTAGTGGCCACCTTGGACAATAATGCCAATTAGCCCTCCTTCTGAGATACATCTTGTGTCTCATTATCACTCATTTCTACCTTCTCAGCTTCAAACACTTCACTAGCATCACCAACCTTCTCCCTTTAGTTGAGTTGGTAGCTGCAGGGATTGTGAGTTGAGTCTCCATATCCTTCAACTTAGCAGACACGGCCTGAATGCCATCAGTCATACTTTTCTCAAACTTTTCCATCTTTGCTACCAGCTTAACTTGATTCCTCCCCACAGTTGCCACCTGTTTGGACAGTTTAGACACTTTCTTTGAAAGGGATTTCAACCTTCCATCAGCTTATTTAGAACCAAGGGCTGTTGGGGTGCTCACACACTCTTATTTTTTATGGATGATCTCATCATCCATCACCCTCTCAAACTCAGGGACTAGTGCCCTAGATTGTTTGGTGCTCTCTTTTATTTCATGTTTATGCTCATGGCCTTCTCCTTTTGCTAGGGTCTTTCCCCACCTTTCTAGTTTTTCTTGCTCACTTCTCTTTTTTCTTTTACTCTCATTCTTTTTCACACCCACACTCGTCCTAGGTGCAAGGGACTAAGCAGGTATACCTTGCACAGTTGATTTAGATTTTACCTTCAGGATATATGAGATTGGAGCTGTGTCACTGTCCTGAGAGTTGGTGTCAGGAGTTGGCTTGTTGACAACATCTTTATCTGCAAAGTTACTGTCAAGAGGAGTGACAGTAATTGTGTCCTTATCATCATCTGAGGTTGTGATGGTAATATCTTTTACCCTTTGGGTATAAGGTTCTTGTGGATTACTCTTGGCAGACTCATTCAAACTTTCACATGATGAATCAACATTTGGTTCCTCGAATGTATCAAATTGTGATGCATCAAAATTCAATGAGTTTTGTTCTACATGTTCTAGCCCTATTGTGTGTGTATCTTCAAGTGAGGACTCATGCTGAGGGTGTTCAACATGTGGTACAGATTGTCATGGGAGACTGGCCAAATTCAATAGGTGCCTCTTGTTGAGAGGAGACACCTAGGGATGAGCTATTGTCCCTAAAGATCTATGCCCTTTTGAGATAACACAGTCTAGCTAATAGAGGTTGGTAGCCTTGCCTTCTTTCTCCTAGTCATACCAGGGCCTTTTGTGGGTTCTGTGTTCTCACTACTACCCTTATTTGCTGCACTTCGTAAAGTTTCACCACCTAATTGTGGAATAATTTCTATCCTAGGTGTAGTGATCATCTTCTTTTTAAAAACCTGGTCCTTTTGGGAGGAGCCAGACGCTTGGCTGACAGACTTGGAGACTCTAGAAGGTCTAGCTCCTTCAAAAGGTTTGGAGTATGGGTTAGGAATGGAGAGGTCAACTCCATTCTCATCACTCAAGGAAAAGATAGAAAAATCTCCTGCAATTATTAAATTGAGTGAGTTTATTATAGACCTCATGTGGTCAGTAATAAACAAATCCATCTTAGAATTAAGGGGTTTGCTAGACAGTATGGAGTGTGTGTTTTTCTTAAGTGTGGGGGACTCCATACATTGTATACTATCTAGATTAATTAGGCGTACAATAAAATTAATGATAAGCATAAAAAATCGAGGATAGTATATTACCGGCCTCTTGCTTTACTTCTTGCCTAGCACCAGCTTGAATAGCGGCATTAGGAGCTTTTCAATGTCAATCCTGTAATTGTGCACCGAGGAGTGCACAATCTTCTTGATGTAGGCTGCGACCTCATTCTAGCCACTAGTCTTGCTTGATATGGCTCGAGTGACAACATCCATTATCATGCTCTACTCTTTGACAAGATACTTCATATCCATTCCCCCTTATGGATACCAATCATCTGAACTTGGTCTTGTCTTGGGTCCTGTGTACCCAATCATTTTGAAGAACTTGGCTAGTTGAGCATCACTAATAGGCTCCTGAAATTGTGAACCTTCTTCAGCTTGAACATGGAGAGCAGTGTTGATGTGGGTTGAGTTGATGGTGTAGGAGGTGTTGTTGATTTGGAATGTTATGGTGCTAACATCCCGCTCCCTTTCACATGTATCAGAGGTCCATAGTTGTGACAGTCGAGGAATCTCTAACATAGGGCTTTCATTCAATGCATTTGAGAGAAATGAGTTGTTCATGAAGCCAACAAAAGGCTTGAAGGCTTCTCCTACTTCACCCACCGTAGCCATGGTGGTGAAGTTAGTTTGGGCAAGAAAATAAACAAGTTGAGGTCCGGACATGGTTGTAGAAGAATGAAAGGTTAAGAAATTTATAGAGAAGGAGAACGAAAAATACTAAGTTGTAGAAAGAGAATTAGAGGTTTTAGAGCTTTTGAGAGTAAAAGAGTTTAAGAAGAAGTAAAGAGTGAGAGTGAATTTACTGTTTGTATTTATATGAAATGAAAAAGAAACTATAAAGAAAAAAATTTAATCGATTAAATTAACAGTTGTATACTTAATCCATTCCCTTTTGACAGTAACTCCTGCGCTAGAATTCACAATCACTCTTGATAGTAACATTAGTGGTTAGAGAATAAATAAATAACCAATAACCCTAATTTAACTATTGACAATTTGTTATGCGGGGATTTTAGAAAATTATACTCTCAATAAATACTGATAGTATGTTATTTACAGTAAGTTTCAGTCCCTCATACTATGCTGTCAAGACATGACATTATGTTATGCGGGGATTTAGAGAAATATACTGCCAATGAATACTGACAGTAAGTTATTGACAGTAAGTTTCAGTCCCGCATACTATGTTGTCAAGACATGACAATATGTTATGCAAGGATTTAGAGAACTATACTGTCAATGAATACTGACAATAAGTTATTGACATTAAGTTTCAGTCCCGCATACTATGCTGTTAAGACTCCTTCAAGTGATAGATAGTAACTTATCACAATATGATAGTATAGATAAAATATACTTTCAAGACACTTGATAGTACTTTTTATTAACACCATATGAGATAAATTACTTAAAAACAAATTAGTTAACCTCTCAGTGAAATTTCATCATGTGTATTCACTGTGATAGAAATCAAAACACCTTAATAGGCCATTAATTCATAGTGAATTTTAGTTAACTAATGTTTTTGATCACTAAAACAACTTATAACAGAATTTCATTAACATGATAAATTTAACAAACCCAATTCACTCACTAGCCTGTTAAAAGTCTTTTCATCCAATGGTTTGGTGAAAATATCTGCAAGTTGCTTCTCTGTGGGCATATAGATTAGCTTGATTATGTCTTGCTCCACATGCTCTATAATGAAATGATATCTGATATCTATGTGCTTAGTATTGGAGTGTTGAACAGGATTTTCAGAAATGGCTATTGCACTAGTGTTGTCATAGAAGATAGGGATCCCTTGCAATGCCAAGCCATAGTCCAACAATTGATACCTCATCCAAAGTAATTGAGCACAACAACTACCAACTGCAATGTATTCAGCCTCAGCAGTTGAATTTGACACGGAGTGTTGCTTCTTGCTAAACTATGAAACCAAACCTTCTCCCAGAAACTGACAGCTTCATGTTGTGCTTTTTCTGTCAAGTCTACATCCAGCAAAGTCTGAATCTGAGTAACCAAACAAGTCAAAACTAGATTCTTTAGGATATCAAAGGCCTAAATCTTGAGTGCCTTTCAAGTATCTAAAGATTCTTTTAAAAGTCATCAAATGTGACTATTTTGGATCAGACTGAAACCTTGCACACAAACCTTCTTTCTTTTTGAATCCTTGTCTAGTTGAGTTGCAGTTGAGTTTGGAGTATTTGCAGGTGATGAGTCTTCCATATCAAATCTCTTCAAAAGATCTTTGACATTTTTAGTTTGGTAAATGAATATTCCATCTTTCTTTTGATAGACTTGAAGTCCAATAAAGAATGTTAATTCACCCATCATACTCATCTCATATTTGTTCTGCATTAACTTAGAGAATTCTTTGCATAGTTCTTCATTTGTTGAGCAAAAAATGATATCATCCACATAGATTTGGACTAGAATGATATCATTTCCATGCTTTTTGTAGAACAGAGTCTTATCCACAGTCCCTCTTGTGAAATTATTCTCAAGGAAAAACTTGGAAATGGTGTCATACCAGGCCCTTGGTGCTTGCTTTAAACCATACAATGCTTTGAGTAGCCTGTACACAAAGTTTTACATCTTTGAATCTTCAAAGCCTGGGGGCTATTTAACATAAAATTCTTCTTCTAGTTCTCCATTTAGGAAAGCACTTTTTACATCCATTTGAAATACCTTTAAGTTGTTGAATGCAGTAAAAGCCAAAAAAATTCTTATGGCTTCAAGTTTGACAACAGGGGAAAATGTTTCATCATAATCAATTCCTTCCTGTTGACAGTAACCTTTTACTACCTACCTTGTTTTATTTCTTATAACAACTCCACTGTCATCAATCTTGTTTCTGAAGACCCACTTAGTATCAATTACAGACCTTTTTTTGTCTAGGCACCAATTCTCATACACAGCTTCTTTCAAATTGGTTTAGTTCTTCTTGTATAGCATTTATCCAATCTGGATCAAGTAATGCTTCATCTAGAGTTTTAGGCTCAACTTGAGATAGGAAATAGGAGTACATGCATGCATTTGCCACATTTCTTCTTGTCTTGACTCTTGTTCCTGGATCACCAATAATTAAATCATTTGTGTGATTCCTGTTCCACTTTATTTCTCTAAGTGAATCACCATGATATTCTGTGCTTTGTTGATTGATAGCATCTCTTGCTCTTGTATTCTTGACAACATCAATTTCTTCAAGTCCACTATCCATGGGAATATTCCCAGAGAAATCTGTTGTTTGAGTAGTTCCTTCATTCTCTACAGATTGATTAGGAACCTTAGTTGGACCAGAAATTATGTGTTCAAATCTTGGTGATTCTTCATCATCAACATCTTCCAAATGGCCTTGATTCTCAAATGCTAAGGACTCTGATTCTTGACTCCTTCAACACCAGGAAACTTGGTTTCATCAAAGGTGACATATACACTTTCATCCACAATCTTGTGATCAATGATATAGACTCTATATGTTTTTTTCCCAATTCCGTAGCCCATGAATATTCCTTCATATGATTTAGTATCAAACTTCCCTTTGTCCTCTACTGAGTCTTTCATGATATAGCATTTGCTTCCAAACACATGAAAGTACTTGACAGTAGGGTTTCTTCCTGTTAGCAACACATAGGGTGTTTTTCCAAAAGCCTTGTTAATTACAGTCCTGTTTTAAGTATCATAGGATATATTAATAGCTTTACCCCAGAAATAAGTAGGAATTTTTGTTTCACTCAACATGGTTCTTGCAGCCTCAATGAGAGTTCTGTTTTTCCTTTCCACAACACTATTTTATTGAGGTGTCCTTGGTGCAGAGAATTGTTGAGTAATGTCATTAGCTTTGCAGAAATCATTCATGATATTGTTTTTGAATTCAGTACCATTGTCACTTCTCAAGGTTTGGACTTTGAACTTGGGATTTTTGTCAAGGACTCTTACTAGATCAATAATTTCTTATGCAGCTTCATCCTTGGTTGCCAGGAACCTCACCCAAGTGTATTTTGAAAAATCATCAACCATCACAAGGACATATCTTTTCTTTCCAGTGACTGCACATTTATAGGACCAAATAAGTCCAAATGAATAAGTTGAAAAACATCATTTATTGAACCACTAGGAGTGCTTTTGTGAGTAGCTATCTTTAGTTTCCCTTTTTGATAGAATTCAAGTTGAGGAAGGCCTTTCACCAATTTTCTCTTCATCAGATAATTCATAGCTTTGAAATTCAAGTGAGAGAGCTTCTTGTACCACAACCAACTCTTAGAAGATGTAGCTTTGCTATAGAAACAGTAGATTTTATCTTTTCTTACTGAATCAAGGTCAGCAATAAATAAGCTTCATTTCCTAACTCCTTTAAGAGATTATTCTCCTATCTTTCTGTTGACAATTGACCATCTGTCTTGATCAAATCCAACTTTGAAACCTCTTTCACAAAATTGAGTAACACTCAATAAATTGTACTTCAATCCATTCATTAGAGCAATTTTCTCAATCTTTAGATTACCAATTTCCAATATGTCATATCCCATTGTGCAACCAATCATGTTGTCATCAAAGGTTACATAAGGGCTAGCCATTTCCTTGAAATGTAATAGCAAGGCTTTATCTCATGTCATGTCTCCTGAGCATCCACTATCAATGATCCACGTGATTATTTTATTTTTCATGTTTCCCTGCAAAGAAAGATTTTCAAGTTGCTTTTGGTACCCAATTCTCATTGGGTTCATCTGGCTTAGCCAAATCATAGTGTAAGGTAGGATTAGTTAGTTTTCTTTCATTACCTTTTAGCATGACTCTTGTGGCAACCCATTTAGATTTGATAATTGGTTTTGGATTCTTGTTCCTCGGTAGCTTGCTCATTCTAGCTTTAGAAGAACTTGGAGTCTTTGCCTTCTCAGTTTTGACATATTTATACAAGAATATATTATTGGAACCAATAGGCATGTTAAAGTAGATACTTAGTATATTTAACTTACATGTGTAAATCATAATGTAACGTAGTATGTAATCGTGATAACGATAACTCAACTAAGAAACAAAGACAGATAAATAATACTGATATGCAGCACAGAAATCCGGAAATAGTTTTTCGAAAAAGTGCAGTTTTAGATCTAGAAAAATTTATATTGAAATTTCTTTATTTTTAAAGAAAATTCAATTTCGAATTATTCAAAGATTTTAAGTTCACTAATTTTAAGAAGACTATCAATCATCAAGAATTCGTATTAAAATTTTATTTTGTGAAATTTAATTTTTATTCGAATTAATTTTAATTTTTGAGAAATTAATTATTTCTTAAGATTTAAAATTCTTATAACCATGAGTACCCAAAAACTCAGCAGCATTAAAATCCCAGCATTTGACAAAAATGAATACATCTTATGGAAGAAGAAGATGTCCATTTTCATTAAAACTTTAAATTCTCAATACTTGGGAATTTTGGAAAATGATCCTTATGTACCTCAGAAGCTTACACCAGAAACAGTTTCAGAAGACGGCGAACGGATTCCGCAAGGATTTACCCCAAAGGAACCTTCAGAGTTTAATGACACTGATAAAGAAAAAGTTGTATGGGACAATCATCTTCAATGCATCCTGATGGATTCTTTGGACACTACAATGCTAAATCAAGTGATTAACTGCACGAGTGCCAAACATATGTGGGATACAATTGATCTGTTGAAGGAAGGTACAGCAGAAGTGAAGGAGAACAGACTTGATATTCTTACCTCCCAATATGAAGCTTTCAAGTCACTACCAGGAGAGAGTATCACTCAAGTCTTTGAGAGATACAACAAATTATTGAATGACTTGTCACTGCATGGGAAGGCCTACTCACGTAGGGAGATCAACAGAAAATTCATGTTGACACTGCCAGTACACCTGGAACACAAAATCTCTGCCATCAGAGAGAGAAGTGACATAAATGACATGTCCATTGAAATTTTATATGGGAAGCTCAAGACTCATGAAATGGAGCAAGAGCAAAGACAGATCATTTATGGTACAGGTACGATGGACAGTAAGAATACAACATTATTGAAGACTACAGCTCTTGTAGCTAAGGATTTTGCTGTCACAGAGACCAGCACAGTGAAACCTGATGTTGAGAAAGAAGAAATTCTGGAAGCTGAATTTACAGATAACACTCAACCAGGTAATGAAGATGACTTCTACTCAATGGAAGAACTTGAGCAATTGGAAAATAAAACAATGGCCTATATGGCAGGGAAGTTCAAGAACCTCAGGTTTAGGAGGAACCCTAAGTACAAATTCAAGAGTAACTCCAGTTACAGTGGTTCCAGTTTCAAAAACAGCAACCGAGGTGGATCGTCTTCAGGATCTTACATCAAAGGAGGTTATAAGACGGAATGGTAGATCGCAGTAAGTTCAAGTGCTACCACTGTGATGAACCCGGACATTTTGCAACAGAATGCCGGAAGCCAAAACAAGTGAAAGAAAGAAAGGAGTCATATGATGAACTCAAGCAGAAATATGATGCACTGGTAAAGAAGCATCAAGGAAGAGCTTATATAGCTGAAGGAAAGAGCTGGGATGATTCAGACAATGATGAAGAAGAGACCTTTGGAAATCTTGCATTAATGGCAGACTCTTCTGAGGTATCACCTCAATCATCGAAGGTATCATTTCTTTCCTCAGTTGACATGTCTAATTCTGAATATAAGAAAACTGTGGAAGATCTAAGTATAGAAATGTTTAACATACATACAAGCATGCTAGCATTTGAAGAAGAAAATGCTAAACTAGTTCTTAAGAATAAAATGCTAGAAACTAAAAATGAAGAACTAGAGCTTGCATGTGTTAATGTAGAAGATCTGAAACAGAAAATAGAATACTTTCAGAATAGAGATAGATGCAACCAGGAAGTAGAAGCAACTCTTAGAAGTAAAATTTCTGGTCTTGAGTTAAAACTTCTAGCTTATAAGAAATCTGCGAATCTTGTAAAGGAGGCTATAAATAAACAAGTCATAGGTCAGAAAACTGGAATAAGATTTGACTATGATAAAAAGGCAGGAAAAATGCATGTAGAATCTATTGCTGAGGAAAGTCCTGTAAAGCAAGACATTCCACATGTATTAAAGAATGTAGCTAAGCCCCTCTATAAGAAGTTTGTCATTAATCCCTTAAATGAAGAAGAGCTTTTAATGAAAGAGGAACTCCTTGCTGAGGAGAAAGAGAAAAAGGTTGCAGATAAGAAACAGTTGCCTAAGAAATCTGTTAGGATTGAAGTACCTAAGAAACAAGTTAAAATTGAATCAGACAACAAAACAGAAAACAACAAAACAAACAGAAATGGTAAAACAGGTGTCAACAAGAAAAATGCTAATGACTATTCTTCTAGAGCTGCTAGGAAAGTATGTAACAACTGCAATTCTACTGGTCATCTTACGCATGCATGCAATAAGATAAAAGTAGTAAAAACAGAAACTCCTAGTATGCCTGCCATGCCTGCCATGTCTATTCCTCATCAACCATGCGGTAAAGTAGGTTGCATGCCATGTGCTTTCAATATCATGTCTGCATACATAAACTTAATGAATACATCTTCAAGTACTTGCATGAATACAAATGTGAACATGACTAGAAAGCATGTTAGGGCAAAGACTGCCAGTCCTCCTAAATCTAGGAAGGAAACCCCTGTCCCTAAGCCTAAAGACACCCCTGTCAAGGCTAAACCAAAGGGCAAGGGCGCAGTCGATGAGAAAGACAAGGACCAAAAAACTTCTGTAGCTAAAAATGTTTACTTATCTAAGCCTCTTGGACCCAATCAAGTTTGGGTGCCAAAGAAAAAGTAATCAATCTGTGGTTGCAGGGCACAGCAAAGAACAAGCGTGTCATGTGGATACTTGACAGTGGCTGTTCAAGGCATATGACTGGTGATAAGCCCTGTTAACAGATGTGATTGAGAAAGCTGGCCCGATAGTGACCTTTGGAGATAACAGCAAGGGATTCACAACGGGATATGGCAATCTAGAGATCGGAAATGTTATCATAGAAAATATCTCTCTTGTGGATGGATTAAAGCACAACCTTCTAAGTATCAGTCAGTTCACTGACAAGGGTTTCAAAGTAACTTTTGAGAAAGAAAGATGTGCAATCCAAAACAGGAAAGATACGAAGCTTGCTCTTCAAGGAGTGAGAAAGGGGAATCTCTTTGTAGTTGACTTATTCTCTGCAAGTAAAGGCGAAGCTCAATATTTTTACAGCAAAGCTTCAACAGAGGACAGTTGGTTATGGCACAAGAAACTTTCACACCTAAACTTCAAGGCAATGAACTCTTTAGTTAAGAGGGAATTGGTAAGAGGTTTACCCGAGATGGAATTCTGTCAAGAAGGGTTATGTGAAGCATGTGAAAAAGGGAAGTCAAAGAAAGCATCTCACCGAAGCAAAGACTCTTCAGACATTACTGAACCACTGCAACTAATTCATATGGATTTATTTGGTCTAGTCAACGTCATGTCTATGTCAAGGAAGAGATATGCACTGGTAATGGTTGACGACTACTCTAAGTACACGTGGGTGTTGTTTTTAGCCACAAAGGATGAAGCCCCTCAAACAATCATCGATCACATAAAGAAAATTGAGTTGGAAGCTGGTCTGCCTGTCAGGAAAATAAGGTCTGACAATGGAACAGAATTCAGAAATGCAATCCTGAATGAATTCTGTGTAGAAAAAGGAATATCAAGACAATTCTCAGCGCCCAAAACCCCACAACAAAATGGAGTAGTAGAAAGGAAGAACAGGACTTTGGTTGAAGCAGCAAGAACAATGCTGAATGAGGCTAAGTTACCTTTATACTTTTGGACTGAAGCAGTCAACACAGCTTGCTACACTCAGAATCGTACCCTGATCAACAAAGAACATGACAAGACTCCGTACGAGATAATGGCAAACAAGAAACCAACACTGAAATACTTTCATGTGTTTGGAGCAAAGTGCTTTGTACTGAAAGATGATAAGCATCTAGGAAAATTCGAATCCAAGGCTCATGAAGGCATATTTCTTGGCTACTCTCTGAAATCTAAGGCGTACAGGGTTTATGTGATTGAACATAAAAAGGTCATTGAAAGCATGAATGTAACTTTCGATGATCTCAAGCTCCCAAGTCTACAAAGAACAGACGACGCTGAAATTCTGCAGTTTGAAAACATGAACTCACATGAAAGTGAAATAGAACCTGAAGCTGCAACAGAAAATCAGGTCCCAAATGAGAATAATAACAATGATGATTCTGACCCTAATAGTGGAAACAATGGAAGATTCACAGAAACTACTAGTAGTGGTAGAGAATCTCATTCTCACCCAAGCAGCAGCTCAGGGGGAGCAACTGAAGGATCAACTAGCAGAACCCAGCACTTCACTTCTAATCAGCTGAATCTTCAAGGGCAAATCTGCCTAGACATAGGGTGTGGAATAGAGATCACCCCTTTGAGTTGATTCTAGGAGATCCAGGTGCTAGAGTTCAAACTAGACGTGCTTCTCAAAATGAATGTTTATTCTCTGGTTTTCTCTCTGAGATAGAACCAAAGAAAGTTGAAGAAGTACTGGAAGATACAGATTGGGTCATTGCTATGCAAGAAGAACTCAATCAATTTAACAGACAAAAAGTCTGGAAGCTGATACCTAGGCCAAAGAACAAGTCTGTAATTGGCACAAAGTGGGTATACAGAAACAAGCTGGATGAAGATGGCATTGTCACGAGGAACAAAGCCAGACTGGTTGCTAAAGGTTATTCTCAAGAAGAAGGAATAGACTATGATGAAACATATGCACCAGTGGCAAGACTTGAAGCTATCAGGATGTTTCTGGCATTCGCAGCACACTCCAATTTCAAAGTATATCAAATGGATGTGAAGAGTGCATTCCTGAATGGAGAGCTTGAGGAAGAAGTGTATGTGGAACAACCCCCAGGGTTTGAAGATCCAGAATTTGCAGATTTTGTATACTTTCTCTTCAAGGCACTCTATGGATTAAAGCAGGCACCTCGGACATGGTATGACACTCTATCTATATTCTTACTTGAAAATGGTTTCACTAGGGGTGTCATAGATAAGACTCTGTTTCATAAAATGCATAAAGATGACATGATATTAGTACAGGTATATGTGGATGACATTATATTTGGTTCTACTAACGATCAGTTGTGTAGTAGATTTGCTAAGCTAATGTAGAGTAGGTATGAAATGAGCATGATGGGAGAGTTGAATTACTTCCTTGGACTCCAAGTAAGCCAAAGGAAAGATGGAATCTTCATTTGCCAGACCAAGTACATCAAAGAACTTTTGAAGAAGTATGGTCTTGAAGATGCATCAACAGCCAAAACCCCAATGGAAACTGCCACTAAGCTTGATAAAGATGAGCCTGGTAAAAAGGTAGACATCACAATCTACAGAGGTATGATCGGCTCATTACTTTACCTAACTGCAAGTAGGCCAGATATTATGTTCTCTACATGCTTGTGTGCTAGGTTTCAATCAGATCCTAAAGAATCACATCTTATAACTGTTAAACGGATTTTTAAGTATCTTAAGTGAAGTCTGAATCTTGGAATTTGGTACCCTAAAGATACAGGTTTTGACCTTGTTGGCTATACAGATTCTGATTATGCAGGGTGTAGGATTGATAGAAAGAGTACATCAGGGAGTTGTCAATTCCTTGGTAGAAGATTGGTGTCCTGGTATTGCGAGAAGCAGCATTCAGTTGCAATGTCGACAGCTGAAGTTGAGTATGTTGCTGCTGGGAGTTGCTGTGCACAAATTCTGTGGATAAGGAACCAACTTCAGGACTATGGACTGTTGCTGAGCAAAATTCCAATATTCTGTGACAACACAAGTGCCATAGCCATAACAAACAATCCTGTTCAACATTCAAGGACCAAGCACATTGATATCAGGTATCATTTCATTCGAGAGCATGTCATGAATGGTACTGTAGAGTTACATTTTGTACCTACAGAGCAGCAAATTGCAGACATCTTCACTAAACCACTGGATGAAATCACTTTCACTAGACTGGTTTGTGAACTTGGGATGTTAAATTCTACTGACTAATAAGTTAGTAATCAAAAACTGCAATTTGAAGCTGATAAATTCACTAGTTGTTTAATCTCAATATTTCTAGGACTTGTGAATTTATCTACCAAAAATTATTTTCCAGTTATTAAGATTAAATTTTAGATAAATACCTTGTGCATGCCTGCATAATTTATTAATCCGGTATTTATTTAATTTTTGATCTTAGAAAATATTTAAGTGCTTGTATTTAAATGATAAATTCTTGGCACTTATTTATTTAAATATTATTTGAAATTATTTTAAATAAAAAGAATGAATATTTATATTTATTCTCTTATTTAAAATAAAAGTAAAATAATAAGAAGCATAATTTATTTATAATAATAATTTTAACAATTAATGTTATTATTGTTATTAACGAATATTTTGTGAAAATAATATTTGTGAGTAATTAATTATTAATTAATTAATTATTCTAGTTATTCATGAATATTATTATTAATTAGTAACATAATTTGAAAACACTTAAAAAATCATCTAAGTACCAAGTGGCGCCTATACAGCTAACTCACTGTATAAGCGCAACTCATTGACTTAGAATTTTACCTGATTAAAATCAAGTGGCGCTTCAAAGTTAAGTGGCGCCAATACAGTGTAACCACTGTATAGGCGCAACTTACCCCTTAGAAATTTTGTTACTAGTTCCAGTTAACTTATGTGGCGCTAGCTAGTTAGTGGCGCCTACACAGTGCAACCACTGTGCAAGCGCCACTCAGCACTTAACATGTTTTTTTTTCTGCGCCTATATGTAGATGAGTTAATGTTATTTTTGTTGCATTTTAGTATACATACAGGATATACACAGTTGAAGCGCAACAAAGAACACAAACTCAGATCTATTTTTTAATCGAACATTTCTTGACCATTTCTTGTTCATTTTTTAATCTGAGACCAGTTTTGTGTTACCCACGTTCATATCTTCCTTTTCCAAGTGGTCTCATACAATTTGATTAAGTTTTTAAAATTCACCACTTTACAAAAATCGAACTCTGTGGTCACTGTTTAATAATTATATAATCGATTAAAAATTCTTATAAAATCAAGTGTGTGCTTAGAATTACTAGGAGTATTTCATATATTAATTTCAAGTTAATCTTAGTAATTTTAAAATTAGGGTTTTAGTTCATAATTTACTAAAATAATTCGATTTTAATTAGTACTTTTGATTATTAAAAATTACTTTTCATTTGTAATTAAATGGGGAGTCATTTTGAGATTAAAAAGACTAATTATTTATCCATTTTAGTAGATGATTGGACTGAAGCAGGGGAGTTAGGTTACTGGGCTAGGTTTTTAAACGAAAATTCAATAGTCCGGTATGCACTAACAACTTCTGTTCCTTTAAATAGAAATCTTCTAAGACAGGTATACAGGTCTGCTATGGACACGTCTGCAGATGGAATCTTGGCCTTCACCTCCAAAATTCAGAAGCAGAAAGTACAAATCACTGAAAATGACATTAATAGAGCACTTCATCTGCCATCTGAAGATTTTGAAGATGATCCATCACAGGAAGATTTAGACAACTTCTTCATGTTTCTGCACTGCACAAGGATAAATTCACATCTTCTAAAGAAGATTTACAAGAATCACCTGCCCAAGGAGTGAAATCTATTCTTTAACATCCTATATCATGGTTTTACACCAAAGACAGGTGGATTCCATGGCATTACACAGTTCAACAAGGAGGTCGGCTATGCAGTGGCTTCTGGATCAAGAATTAATTTTGGCAAGTTGATCATGGCTGAAATTTTGAAGAACCAGGCAAAAATGGAAAAGTTATGTCTATATCCAAGGTTTTTGCAACTGGTGTTGAATGAAGTACTTGAAGCTGATCAACTACATTTGTTTCAGAACAGTCAGATGGAAGAATCACCCTCATTACAGTTCAAAACAATAATGTTGCTAAGAAATGAGACGGACTATCCCAACAGGTATACTCTTGCTTCACTGACTGATCCTATTAGAGATTACTTTGATCTTCTTAGACAGGTTGATGAAAAAGAAGAAGAAAAAGAAGAAGCTGCATCTGAGGCAGAAAGAGAGTCAACTTCTGAAGAAGACCATGTATCTGAAACTGATGAATCAGCTCATGCCAATTCCGAAGGACAATCATCTCAAGAGGAGAATGAAGCTGAAACATCAATTGATTCAGGAAACAAAGAAGCATCTGAGAGTGAACCAGGCACTGAAAAAGGAGATGAAAGTATGGAAGAAGCTGGTTCTGAACAAGAGGAAGTGCCAATTCAAGGAGAAGGAAAAAGGAAAAGCTCTGAAAATCCAACGGAGGAGATAGCTATTGAGCCAGAAGTGGAAGAACCCCAATCTACAAATGTGTACATCCCTAGCATGTCTGATGATCAGATGGATGAAGGTTCACTTCTTTACTTTGATCTCTCAGCTTTTCTATCAGATGAAAATGAAACAATATCTCCTACTGTGCCTCAAACGGCAATGCACACACAAGAGCCCTCAGCGGCCGTCGAAGCTGGCAATGACCTTGGCAACCCACCAGTTCTAACCACTGCCAGAGATCAACAAACAGTTCCTTCATCTCCTTTAACCAGAAAAAGATCACTTGAAATAGATGATAGGACTGTTTCTATACCGGATCAGGAAATTATTCAAATATCCCCTACAGCTCTGCCTTCTCGAAAACGTCGTAAAATGCATTTTAAACCAAAGGCAACTGTGAACCAGGAACCTGATTCTCCAATCTATGAAACCTTTCTTTCTCTTCGTAACCTTAATTCTGAAATTGATAAAATCCTGAAAGGTACGGGGATAGAAACAGAGGTTGTAACTAGTACTGTTTTGGTTAATCCAATTCAGTATCTGTCTTCACAGACAGTAGGGGGCATCACTGACTCTCACGAGCCATTTATTACATTGTCAAATGTGGTGACCCCCCTGGACTTAAAATCTCCAGATCCTAGTCAGGATGTTTTCCCTCCCCAAGTGGGTGAAGTGGAAAGGCAACTCTCCCATAAAAGGGAAGAGGTCTCCATTCAAGGAGTAGCTGCGTCAGCAGAATCACCACTTCATGTGGAAATGCCTTCACAGGCTTCGCGGGGCATCACAAGCTCTTATCTGTTAATCATTACATTGCCTGAGGTGGTGACCCCTCTGGAAATTCAAAGTCCAGCTCCTACAACGGAGGTCCTCCCCACCTTCACAGGTCAGGTGGAGGGACAACACACCCATAGAAGGGATGTGGACTCTATTCATTGAGTATCTGCTACCTCGGTAGTAGAACTTGTTCAGGGTGCCTCTGAACAGGTAATGCCTTCAATGGATTCAACTGGCATCACGGATTCTTCATCTTTGCCAATCATTACAGAATCCACAGTGGTGACCACACTGGGTCTAAACCCCCCAGTTCCTATAAAAAGAGTTCTTCCCACCCACAGTGGTACGGGGGAGAGGCAACTTACCCATAGAAGGGATAGGGATTTTAATGCAGGTACTGAAGATCTGGATGCTACAATGAATGAAATGAGTGAAACACTTAACCTGAGTGATCTTCAATTCCCTGACCTTGATCAGCCGAGTGTGAGTGTTAAGGGACAAAAACAAATAGTAACAGTGAGCGGTGAGACACCCACTGACCAAACAAACACCCCACACAATGCACACACAGCAACAGCACACAGCCAAAGGATTCTAAATCTAGAGGCCCAAGTCACTGAAATTCATTACTCTTTAAGAAAGATCTTGGAGGTGCAAGAGCAGCAGCGAGTTGAAATGAAAGAAGTCAAAGATTTAGTCCAACAGCTGCTGGCTCAGAAAGTTCCTATCTCTATTCAATCAACTTCAACAGCTCAGATTACTCCAGTCAGGAGGGAGGATAACCCAACTGAGGGGGAGAGATTAATACAAGAAAAAGAAGTTGGAGCTGAAATGATATTGGAATATATAGCTCAGGGGGAGACAGATTTCTTTTACAGGCCTGGAGCAAGGCAACTTGAACAAGGAGAAATCTTTGAACCTTATGTGCCCTTGGAAATTCCTACTGAGAGTGAAATAAAAGGAACACTAAAGGCTGCAGGAATAGATGTTGAGGAAGAGTTTGCTGAAGAAGATGCGTTTGATAATGACTGTCTTCTAGTTGGTGTAGATGAAGTTATTACTCAAGACGTAGTTCAAGCTCAAGAGTTAATGAAAAGAAAATGGAAAAGAGTACAACACGCAATAGAGAGGAGGAACAGAATGAAAGACATAGAAGTTAAAGTTGGCCCTGACTGGGATGAAGCAAGGAATCTGCTCAAGAAAAAGGAGTTATCTTTAACTCACAAGAAAGACAGAGAAGTCCTTGATCTCTTCAGGACCATGAGAGAAAAATTTGAAGATGTTCATGAGTTCTACTCCATGCTATCAGAAGAAATAACAAGCGTATAAGTCAGTGCACTCAAGAGCGGTTGGAGAATGCATATCAATTCAACATCACTGGGTTCTAGAGTTGTCTACAAAGAGCTTTGAAAAGATGAACATTGTGGAGCTGTACGTGCTAAAATGAAAAGTCATCTTTGGAGGGCATAAAACGAATGAGATACTGAGAGATCTAATTGAAAAGAAGATAATTGAGATCGATGTCGAAGCATTTGAGAAGCCTCCAGTGGTCAAATACTACAAAGCAACAACTCTCCATAATCTAACTTTGTCTGACGAATGTCTGGAGTCAAGCCATGCAATGTTCATGCAATATGTAGAAGGGAGACTCAAAAGCAAGAAGAACAGAACTCAAGAAGATTTAAATGCTGCTGAGTTGATCTATGCATTCAGACTGAATAGAGCAATTAAAACATCAGGAAGATACATAATGGAAACAAGAACCAGTGTTTGTAAGAAAAGAGGATGGCACAGAAGTACTTGAAACCATAAAAGATTCTGAACCTTGTATCCAGACAGAGCCAAATGGAAAAAAATACTTCTTATTCAAGAAGAATGGAGTAGATAAGACGAAGGATCTATCAAGACTAAGGAGAAACAATTCTGAAACAATCCGAAAAGTCTTTTCAAGGGTAAAAAGATCTATTGTCAAATCAGACAAGAAGGCTTTGAGGATGATTGAAGATGTTCTAAGGGAGAAACTGGCAGAAGATTCGATGCATGACACTGACAGAGTTAAAGGCTTTCCAAAAAGAATAATAGTGTTCGTGTTTTCAAAGAGACAATCTCTGGCCTTCGAGTCAATCTCCAAGATAAATTCAACGGCGTTTCTCACTGAGATTCTGAAGAAATTAGAAGATCCATCTCTTGTCAACACTCTTGAAGTGGAAGCTAGAGACTTAGTAAAGACAAGGTTAGAAGAAAAGGAAGAAGAGCTAAGAAAGCATTACTCTGAAACGAGCTCTAAAAGCAAACAAGACACAGTACAAAGAAGCAGAAGACCATAGAATTATCTGTTCAGGCTAGAGGAACAAACTTCTTTTATACACAAAGAAATCTGGAAATGTAAAATCTAATCCAGAATGTAATTAATATTATTTACTGTCTTTCTGCACTTTACTTTTTCTTGTAAGTATCAGTTGAGTTATCCTCTCACAGGATTTGCTTGTCGAACTCTAACAAACAAATAGGGGGAGATTGTAAAGCACAATGTAACGTAGTATGTGATAGTGATAACGATAACTCAACTAAGAAACAAAGACAGATAAATAATACTGATATGCAACACAGAAATCCGGAAGGACATAAAGAAGAGATCATACACACATCATTGCTGAGCATTCAAGATGAAAGAATTGTTGAATGTCAGCGAGAGAAGTTCATTAACATGTTCATGCCTCAGTGACAAATAAGAGTTCAGAAGATTTCACAGTAAAGACAGTGTAATGATTAATGTATAGTTGTCAAAGGGTTTCAGTGATCAGAAGCAATGCAATAGTCCAGGGTTAGTCAGCTGAAACAGAACAGAGGTCAAGGGAATTCAATTCAGTGTTAGTCGTTTGTGAACCAGACCAGTGCACTAAGCGTCAGCACAACAAGAATACTTCAAGCATCTCAAGAATATGGTAAGGCAAGTATTATTACAATTGGTGGCATTAATTCTCTTGAAGCAATGAGAGGCGCAACATATATTTCAAGGTGCAAGAAAAAGTCTAAGGGAAGTATTAGTGGCACCTATACAGGGTGTATAGAGTGTAGGCGCCACATACAGTTCAAGGCACAGGAAAGATTTCTAAGGCCTGAGTGGTGCCTGTACAGGGAAACCACTGTACAGGCACAACTAACTTCACAGCAAGGCGCAACATATGGAAGTCCATTGTTCTAAGGCATGAGTGGCGCTTATACAGGGAAACCACTGTATAGGCGCAACTAACATGAAGTTGGAGGCGCAACTGAAGACCAAGGCGCAACAAAGCAATTAGTGGCGCCTGTACACCACTCACACTGTATAGGCGCAAATTGGGACTTGGCATTGTGGAAATTCAATTTCCAAAAAGCCTACAAATATATATGGGTTTAATTCGAATGAATGAGGTGGTTATCTTCTTCAGCATTCAACACAAACAGACGGGAAGCTCAATTAAAGCTACACATTTATTTCACCCAACTGTATCAGTGTTATAATATTGTTTTTAACCCATTGCAGCTAATCTACTGATTAGAATTGTAGCACCTCAGGGATTTAATAAAATATTATTATTTCCCCGAACTTTGTGTTTCAAGTACTGTTAATTTCATATCTCATAAACACAAACACATAATCCACATAAAAATGAAAAATCTACCATATCATATTCAACCCCCCCTTCTATGATGATTTTGGACCTAACAACATGGCATGCAATCAATATTTCCACAATGAGATACTTGTCTGTCAATCAAGGGAGTACTATGCAAATTTCCATTAACAGATGTAACATATTTCACTTCAGACTTACTCTTGGTAAAAGCATGAGTTAAATGAAGGAGACCCACAGTTGTTACACAATTTTCTAGGACCATTAGGAATTTAACCATAATCATTCTTTTTGTTTATTCCTAACTACTCATTTATGTTCTTCTTGGTCTTCATGATAGTAGATTTAGAAGTTACTGTCTTACTAGTGTTGACAGTAAGTTTAGATGGAACTGTCTTAACAATATGATTTGGTCTTACTGTCTTGATAGCAACTTCTGAACTTACTGTTTTGCTAGTATTGATAGCATCTTCTAGACCCTGAGTACTATCAAGTGCAAAACTAACTGTCTTGGGGATTTTGACAGTATCTTTTGACCTAAGGGTTTTTGTGACAGTGTCGTTGTCCTCATTATCTAGAATTTATTTAAGAATTAGAGATTCATCATCAAATTCAAACTCAGCCTATTTAAACATGGGATTATTGACTATTCTAAGTATAGAGGGTCTGATAGTAGGTTTGTCAAAAGTAGTGTCTTCCTCTACCATATGCTTCTTATCATTTTTATTCTCATAGTTAAAACTTATACCTACCTTTTGATTTTCAGTATTATCAACATGGTATGATTTTAACAGTGAAGAATAATTTTTATAGGCTTTGATTTTAAGCTCATTTCTAGTAATCTATTTTCTGAGAAATTCCTCAATCTGAGAAGCACAAACTAACTTGTTCTTATGAATATCATTTTCTTGTTGTAAGGACTCAAAAGCATTATGTCTAAGCTCTAGTTCTTCATTTTGTATTTTAATAATTCATTAGCATTAGTTAGTTTCACAATCTCTTCATTAGCAGCTAGCATGCTTGTATGTATATTAAAGATTTCATAGCTTAAACTTTCAACAGTTTTCTTGTACTGAGATGCAGTCATATAAACAGTAGTAAAAAAATGACCCTATTTTGATGAAGGAGGTGACTCATCTCCAGAGTTTTCCATTAGAGCTAGGTTCACATACTCTTCCCCTCTTCATCATCAGATTCCTCCCAGCATTTGCCTTCAGCTACAAATGCCCTACCTTATTGCTTCTTGAGCAAAGCATCATACTTTGCTTTGAGTTCCTCATAGTCATTTTCATTTCTTCTCACTTGCTTTGGCTTTTTACATTTAGTTATAAAATACCCCATCACATTACAGTTGTAGCATCTTATCTCTGATCTGTCCACCATACATGTCTTGTATCCACCTTTGCTACTTCCTCCAAGATTTGATGTGTTTCTTTTGTTGAACTTGGAGCTTTGAGCTTTAGCTTTGAAAGACCTATTCTTCTTCAATCTCAGGTTTGAGAACTTCATTGCTATGTAGGCCATGGTTTTGTTTTCCATGTTGTCAAGTTCCTCCAGGGTGTAGAACTCATTTTCATCACAATCTTTGAGTTCAAGAGTAACACTTTCATCTTCATCAGTAACCTCTTCAATTTTAATTTGTTGTTGATGTTGAGACTCTTGAAACTGTGGCATTTTTGGATCCAGAGCCACTAAAGCATTTGAGGTGTTGGCCATCTTCCCTCTTTGGCCAGACTAAATAACTCTCTTTTGTAACAACTCTAGCTCATAGGTTTTGAGAATGTCATATAAAGTTTGAAGATAAACTTTTGACATATCTCTTCATTCTCTTATGGCAGTAACCTTGTGCTCCAGATGGTCAGGAAGTGTCAACATTAATTTCATGTTTACTTCTTTCTTGTCATAAAACTTTCCATGCAGCTGCAAGTCATTTATCAATTTGTTGAACCTCTCAAACATCTCAGTCAACCCTTCACTTGACTTGGCCATAAAAGCCTCAAACTGAGACACCAGGATTTTTCTTTGATTGTGTTTTACCTCTTTTGTTCCTTCACACAGTACCTCAATAGTTTACCATATTTGTTTGGAACTTGTGCAGTTGACAATGTTGTTGTACATAACATTATCAAGTGCTTCAATAATTATGAACTGTAAACAATCATCCAAATATACTTTTTCTTTTTCAGTATCATTATACTCTGAAACCTTTTTAGGAACCCAGTGGGCAGGTATTGTCTCACCTTCCACTGTGGTTTCAGGTACAAATGATTGAGGGATAAAAAGACCCATTTTCCAAAATACCAGGATAAAGTGGATTGGCTATTTTTATGAACAACATCATTTTTCTTTTCCAGAGATTATAATGTTCTTTATCAGATGTGGGTATTTTTATACTGCTTACTTTATGTGCACTCATCTTGGATCTTTTCAGGTTAGATATGTTAAACCTGCAGCTCTGATACCATTTATTAGCTAAGATTAGTGTTGTAGAAGGAGGGGTTGAATGCAACTTGATTAATTATGAAGGATTTTGCTAACAACAAACATGAATGATAATTAACAAGTTAATGATACAAACAAACTAAGTAGATAAAATGACATGGTGTTTAAACTTCAAATTTTAATTTTTTTAATTTTTGTTTTGCCAAAATTGTCTAGAAAATAATTCCAGCTTCGATAGATACAATAACAATGAGTTTACTAATGTTTATATACTTGAGAAATTCTAGCTCAGTTGTATATTTGAAAGTTTTTGTGAGATACGTGTACTTATACTGAAACACATATCCCACTTACAAGTGTACTTTCCCTTGTTCCTAGAACAAAGCTTGAAATAGAAATTTTTCTTTTTATAATCAAATTTATCTTCGTTCCATTTCTATATAAAGCAGCTCTAAGATATGTAGAAATCTTTGACTCTTTAAGAACGCTTTACCTTTTGCTTGAATTCTCCCAAGTTGCAGTAGTAGACTTGACAGACCAGATAGTAAAGTCAAAATCATTCATTGTATTTTCACTATCTAGTCTGTTACCTGAAACAGACTGTCAGTTTCACTAAAAGTGTACTATCAACTTTTAGCTCCTCTATGGTGACAATATCTTTGGCTCCGCATACTTTGCTGTCAAGCTAGATAATTCATAAAACATACTGTCTCCAAAGCTGCTGTCAACTATCCCCGCCAATGCTATTGTCAACTACTCCGTCAAAGCTGCTGTCAGTAAAACTTGTTGTCTTCAATTCTTCATTCTCCGCCAAGTTTATTGTCAATGGAATAGTTGATGTCAGTAATACTTGTTGTCTTCAAATCTTCATTCTCCGCCAAGTGTACTGTCAATAGAATAGTTATTGTCATCTGTTTCAATTGTGCTGTCACTTGTAATGTATTGTAATAGGCTTGAGTGTTTGAAATGTTGTTGTCTGAGTTTTGAATCATGTTGTGCCTGAACACTTAGTGAACTTCTACTACATGACTCATATTTATTGTTTTGTACAAGACAGTGACTTTCAAATGTATTGTCACCTAACTAATACTTGTTGAGTGTATTGTCTACAAGTTACTACTAACTATACTTTCAATATACATATGACAATATGTTTTACTTAGCCTATTAATCTTAAACTAAGTACATTAGTTGATTACATCACAATTCCTAACAAAACTTAATTCCACAGTCCTAAGTTACGGTCACACTATGTCAGTGACATGGCTTCTATAGTTCGATGGAGGCTAGTTTATGTCCCTCGTTAAGACAAGCAAAGCCTAACTCAACAATGTATCTATGTGTTCCGGAACGTGCGTAAACTAGTTCTATATGTCACACTATCCCAGTGACCGTGTTCTATAATTCGATACACAAATAAAACTGGGGAGTTCTGAAGAAGTGTTCTATTTTCTATTTTCGATAATCAAATCAATTATATATTTCAAAAATAGTGTAACTGAATTGAATAAAAACATATTTAATAATATAAGCGAGCAACAAAAAGTCACTTACCTCGATCTCAATGTCTTGTCTTGAAAATAAAATCACAGCAAGACCTTAAGTATTACTCTATAATTAGCTACAGAATTAGCCATCCAACAACTCGACATTGTTAGAAGTATTAATACTACAATATTAAATAATTATAATTATAACAATAATTATACAACAAATCTTAGTCTAGACCAGTCCGGAAAATAGCAAATTACATCAAGTAAATTATAAATTCTGAAAAAGTTCAAAATATGAAAATTGTAGACAATTTCGATAGGTTTCCAGAATGGTAAGTTTCATCAAAAACGGAGAAGCAGAAAATATAGAAATAAATAAATACGGTCTGCTAGAGTAGAATCAGCCCACAATTAGACCTGTATTTTAATGTTTTGGACCTCAATATCACAGAATTTATTAACAGGATGTAAACGAAAGATGCAGATTTTGCAAATACCTTTCCAGGATGATACCACTCATAATTTTTGGATACAGACTCAATTTATTACAAATTTTCAAAGTTGTAACACAGAAACTCATTTTAACACGGACAGATTTGATAAACGGTAGATTTTTACATACTTAAAGCCGAATTTCAGAACATTCAAAGAATGAAAGTTGTAGATAATTAAAATACCTTTCTGAGGATAGTAAAATGATAACAATCCGATAAATAATGAATTAAATACGAATTTTGTAAGCACTCAGCAATGACACAAAACACTACAGAATATACATACGATGATCCGAAAACAAAAACAGTTAACTGGATCCGAAAATCAAAATTATTTATATATAAACATATATCCATACAATTCAAAACAATAACTCATGTAAAGATTTATACAATATCATATAGAGACTCATAAAAAATCATATACAAATAGATTATACCACAAATATGGGTTTTAATAGCAATCACTCTATAAACATGTAAGGGATCACTTATACATATTATCATATACATACATGCGTATAATTATGTTGTTAATGAAGCAGGACGAGCAACAATTAAAGACACGAAATTACCGGTACAAAAAGTGTGTTCAATGAATTGGTTCACAACCTCCTCTCTAGATCTCCTCTCTTCCTCTTTTGAGTCAATCCTTCTGTGCTTCTTGTGTTATTCTATTCTATATTTGTTTCGTGTAATATAGTATCTAGGAACATGCTAGTTACAACCCTAATTATTAATCATACCATAAATACTTTTTCTAATTAATATTGTTATTCTGATATTTATCTATTTTCAATTTTAAAACATTCTCAAACTTTAAAAAAAGGACAAATCTCTTAACAAGTCAAACGTCATATAATAAATAATAAAATTATTATTTACAAAAAAGCCAAAAGATTTATAATAAATTTGATCCAAAAAAATTGAGGATATTACAATCTACCCTCCTTAAAAAATTTGGTCCTCCAAATTTTAAAAACACATGAACTCTCTCATATACAGCACATAGTCACAAAAGATCAGTTAACACATAGTCAAACATCTATAACAAAAAAATCCACAAAAATAAACAAATTAGCCTAAATTATTCATCATAACAAAGGTCAAAATATACGCTGTGTTCAGGAACGCACCTTAGGGAATATACTAGTCTCATACCTAGCACACTCCGAAGGAAGCCTGGCTCTTGATACCTTCTGTAACATCCTGACCCTTTTTAAGGATATTAAATCAATAATCAAATATAATAATCAAATATTTATTCAATAAATCCCAAAAATAATCAACCAATAGTCAAATATGCTAGTTGAAATGATAAAAATTCAGAGTCGCAGCTCCACATATTCAATAACTAACAAATACGAAATTCTTCCAACCAAACATGTCTTATTCAAAATTGTCATAAATCAAGTAGCACGAAATCTGTAAGACTCGCATTCTTATTCAATCCAAAACTTAATAACCTAAAATATGTTAAAAACAACGAGCTGCAAAACCCAGCATGTAACTATCGTCCAACGGCTAAAAATAATATACTTTCGAAAATAATTCTTAAACATTCAAAACGATGCTGAAATCTAAATAACTCCTTCAAAACTTAATCTCACAGTCCTAAGTTAGGTCACATTATGTCAGTGACACTGCTTTTATAGTTCGATGGGGACTTGTTTACATCCCTCGTTAAGACAAACAAAGCCTAAGTCAAATAAGGTATCTATGTGTTCCGGAACGCGCGTAAACTAGTTTTATATGTCACACTATCCCAGTGACTAGGTTTTATAATTCGATACGCAACTAAAACTGGGGAGTTCTGAAGGACTTTTCTATTTTTTATTTCTGATAATCAAATCAATTATATATTTCAAAAATAGTGTAACTGAATCAAATAAAAACAGATTTAATAATATAAGCGAGCAACGAAAACTAACTTACCTCGATCTCGATGTCTTGTCCTGAAAATAAAATCACAGAGAGACCTTAAGTATTACTCTATAATTAGCTACAGAATTAGTCATCCAACAACTCGACATTGTTACAAGTACTAATACTATAATATTTAACAATTATAATTATAACTATAATTATACAACAAATCTTAGTCTAGATCAGTCCGGAAAATAGCAAATTACATCAAGTAAATGATAAATTCTGAAAAAGTTCAAAACATGAAAGTTATTGAGAATTTCGATAGCTTTCCAGAATGGTAAGCCTCATCAAAAATGGAGAAGCAAAGAATATAAAAATAAATAAATACGGGCTGCTAGAGTAGAAATAGCCCACAATCAGACTTGTATTTTGATGTTTTGGACCTCAATATCACATAATTTGTTAATAGGTAAACGAAATATGTAGATTTTGAAAACACCTTTCCAGAATGATATCACTAATAATTTTTTGATAAAGACACAATTTACTACAAATTTTCAAAGTTGTAACACAACAACTCGTTTTAACACGGATAAATTTGATAAACGGAGGATTTTGACTTACTTAAAAGCTGAATTTCAGAAAACTCAAAAAATGAAAGTTGTAGATAATTAAAATACCTTTCTAAGAACAGTAAACTCATAACAATCCGATAAATAACGAATTTTGTAAGCACTACAAAATTTTGGAAGCACTCAGCAAAGACACAAAACACTACAGAATATACATACGATGATCCGAAAACTAAAATCGTTAATTGGATCTGATAATCAAAATTATCTATATATAAACATATATTCACACAATTCAAAACAATAACCCATGTAAAGATTTATACAATATCATGTAGAGACTCATACAAAATCATATACACATAGATTATACCACAAATATGGGTTTTGATAGCAATCACTCTATAAAAATGTAAGGGATCACTTATACATATTATCATATACATATAAGCATATAATTACCGGTACAAAAAGTGTGTTCAATGAATTGGTCCATAACCTCCTCTCTTCCTCTTTTGAGTCAACCCTTCTATGGTTCTTGTGTTATTCTATTCTATATGTGTTTTGTGTAATATAGTGTTTAGGTACATGCTAGTTACAACCCTAATTATTAACCATATTATAATTACTATTTCTAATTAATACTGTTATTCTAATATTTACCTATTTTCAATTTTAAAATATTTTCAACTTAAAAAAAGAGGACAAATCTCTTAACAAGTTAAACGTCTTATAATAAATAATAAAACTATTATTTACAAATAAAACCAAAAGATTTATAATAAATTTGATCCCAAAAAATTGGGGATATTACATAGCTGCTTGAATTTGATTGGCTGAAGCTGAGTGCGCTTAATAATTAAAAGTTTGGGGGCGCTTTGAATATAATTCTTGGTGGCATCAAATAGATATTATTCTTGATGGCGCTTCATTTGATATGGTACTTGGTGGCGCTTGAACATATGAAATCTTCAGGGCGCTTGATTTAATACGTAAATAAAATAAACCAAGATGCCAAGATGCGCTGGTCAAAGTGCAGTTTAGTCACTGTACTTTGACACACTTTTCGTACTTTGACTGAAGTTCACAAACTTCCATTTCCTGTACCAAAGTCTTGTCATATTACACCCTGTACCCTGAGCTATTTCCGTTCTTCAACTGTAGTTCAGAAACTTTCATTTTTCGTACCAAAGTTGTGACACTTTACACCCTACACCCTTTGAGCTGTTTGGTTGTTTGACTATTGCCTCTACAAATCATTTTTCATACCTTAATAAATAAACGTTCTTTCCAAGTACGTTCTTCAACTTAACAATTCTTCTATAGATAATACTCAGATTCCTTTCACAAATCGCTAACGCCTAGTGCAACTGGCCTGGTTCATAGACGACTAACTTCGATCCATGTCTTCATATTATTGTCTTAAGTACATTGTTAAATTTGCAGCAACTTCATTGCTTCAAACACTGATTGTCAATAAACATAGTAATTTCACTGGAATCTTTACTGGTACTTAGACAACGTCTCCATTCCCACCACAATCTTGAATACTTCATTCTCTGTTCTTCACTAAAGTTTGAACATATAAACGAAATTTTTTCAGTGAGTATAACTTCAAGATTGCAGTTTTATTCTTTAACCTATGTCTTTACTATGTCTTCAATTCTTCTAGATTCCTATGCTTCGAACACTGTCTATCTTCAATAATGATAATACACTGAAATCTTTGAGTGACACTTTTATACTGAATCTTCAACACTTCTGAAATCCTGAAAGTCTTTGTTAGGTCCAAAGTGTTGTAGAGGGGGGGGGGGTGAATACAACTGTTTAAAATTAATGAGAGAATAAACAATATGCAGGTAATAAATGATGACACAGAATTTCAAGAATATATCATTATATTCATTGATGGATTTGCTACAACATTCATAAAAGCATCATGATCAGTTGAACAATAAATACAGCAATTAAAGCTAGATTCAACTGATCCTCTCTCTCACTTTTTGTTTTACAGTAAATGCTCTCTCTTTAAAAATTATCGTTGAATTACAGAGATACAAGTCACTTTACTAATAAAAACAAAGTGCTGCTTTTATAATGTCATGTAGTCTTGATCTTGTCCTTTTTGTGTACGTGGCCCAATTAGGATTTTGACAACAAAAAGTACTTTCCCAACAACTCTGGATCAACCGTTCACAATAAGCCACTTGTCCCTTGAACATTAAATGTTACATTTCTACCCGCATCTCGATCTTCGCCTGGACCCATCTCGATCTCGATCTGTGAAAATCTCGATCTCGATCTGGGAGAATCTCGATCTCGATCTATGAAGATCTCGATCTCGATCTGGGAGAATCTCGATCTCGATCTACCGTGGATCGAGATTTGCCTTTGCAATGTTTTACTTCAATTGTAAATCTCGATCCGCATCTCGATCTGCTGTGGATCGACATTTGCCTTAGCAAATATGCACACATCAAATGTTGACCTTCTTTAGTGACTAATTTGAGGATTAACCTTTAAGAGCAAGTTTCCCTAGCTTCTTCAATTTCTTTTCCTCACTCAATTCAAATGAGATCTTCTATTACTGACATGAACTTGCCTCCAATGTCCTGACACTTGATGCAATGGTCTGGTTCATAAGTGACTAGTCTTGTAGGGGTTCTTGCTTCTGAATGTTAGTTCTCATTTGTTGATTAACCTTTACATTATCCAGATGTTGATATACAGTACATGAAATCACTTTGGTCTTCTTGATACTTCTTTGACATTAATTTGATTCTCCATTAGATAAGTTAGGGCATGAGCAATACTCAGATTGAACTTCTTCTCACTTATGCATCCTTGATTAACCAAATTGGTTACTTGTAGTTACCAAGTATCATTACCATTTCTTCAGTTGATTGATTCCATGTGCTTCTTCGGTTTCTCTTGTTTTGCTGTTGTTTTATCTTTTACTTAGTTGAGTTACATAGTAATTAAGTGTTACAAGTTAGTACACCTATGCCTTTCAATCTCCCCCTATTTGATTGTCTAACAATGACAACCAAATTCACAATGAGGATAACTCAACTAACCAGGGACTGAAAAAGATAAAATAACATTCATAAAAGATCATGTCAACTTGCATAATGCTTGGCTTGATTAATTAACTTCATGTCTATTACTGATACTTCAAGTGCCAAAATTGGACACCTGTTGGCTCGATTAAATGGATTCATGCTCTTCTAGAGATTTTCTCTAAGTACTTTGAGAGTACGGTCCACTCAATCTTCAATTATCCTTCTGAAGTCCTTTTAGCAGTATTACCACCGCCGAACTTCGCGAAATAATTGACGCCTAATATAAACCAGTTTCAAGACACTTAGCTAACTAACTTCTACCTTACACTACACAAGAAAACAGATAATATATTTTTACAATGCAGGAAAACAAGAAAACAAATTACAACGCAAAGAAACATTACAAGCATAATACATTAAAACTTTTATTTCTTGCGCTCCTCTTCCTCACGAGCTTTCTTCTTGGTTGCTTTTTCTTTCTTCATGAACTCAGGGTTGCAGACTTCATCCATTCTTTTCTTGAGAAGATTAAGTCCTTCTGCTTCCACATGATTTCTGATCTTGTAATTTCGAAACAACCTCAACCACCTTTCAACCATGCTGCGAGTGGTAAGCTTCGTGGGAATGTCTTCAAACCTCAGCTTCGTGACTTTGTCAGGGTACCCATTTTCCCCTTTCTTCCTTATAACCAGCTGCTTAGGGTATCCAATGACAATAGCGGTGGTGCATTGCTGTAGCCTCTGAATATCAAGCTGTTGTCTTCTCTTACAGAAGTTATCAAACGTGACCCTTAGATAATCCTGATCAAACTCGTCAACATCATCCATCTCATCAATCAATTCCCTTATAATACACAGTGTTTCATGACTGTGTTCTGCAAAGATGTCGTACTTGATTTCAATGATGGTTTCCACCTGATGCTTGTCTGTATAGATCAGTAGATCATTCTCATTCTCAGCTTTGCTTTTGACAAACTTGACATTTGCACCAGCCACTGCACCAGCTTCCTCCCTTATTTCCCCTTCTTCTGGAATGTCTATTCTTGGATCTCCGTATCTCTGCACATGCTCCCTTATTGCCTCGTCTTGCTGCTCGAATGCATAGTCTTCAGGTTCCTTCTTAACCACTGGTAGTGTAGCTTCAGGCAACTTGTATCTAGCATCTTGCCTTCTTATCAGCTTCTCCAAGTCCTTAGCCACCAGCTTCTTTTCCTTTGTTAGAAAACCCTTAGAGAGGACTAGCTTTGCAACTGCCTTCAGCACATCTCCGCTCGGAGTTAGTTTCGAGTCATGCAGATTTACGATCCTCAAGACATTGTCATGGACATATTTGATCTGGTAGGGATTTAGAATAATGTCAACCCCTCTGTCTTCAGCCATCTTCAACAATTTCTCCTTGAACAGCACTCCAGTCTTGACAGAGGTGTCTACCTTGTGAGCGAATTCTACCAGTTCACTTGCACCCCTTTCTTGGAAG
Source organism: Oenanthe sinensis (assembly GCA_028671895.1). Classification (NCBI taxonomy): domain Eukaryota; kingdom Viridiplantae; phylum Streptophyta; class Magnoliopsida; order Apiales; family Apiaceae; genus Oenanthe; species Oenanthe sinensis. The sequence continues at coordinate 24,271,004 of CM053799.1, read as the reverse complement.
AAAGCTTCATCGACCATACACGGCCCGATTTTTGTTATGGGTGTCCAAGTGATCATCAAATTCCATGCCTTCTCCTTGAATATGACTTGTACGGAGGTGCATCCCTGTCTTATACAATTTAGATAATTCAGCAGCCCAGGGTTTAGATTTTCTAGCTTATGAAGAAGAAAGCTCAATCTTTCTGAGTCATGAGCATAGGCTCTTGGTCTAGCTAAGGCTTCTCTAGCCTTGTCCCACTCGGGACCTTCCCTCCTTATGTCAGCCTGGACCTTAGGATCTTTGATCTTTTTCATTTCAAACTCATGCTGAGTTTTCTGAGCCGCTCTCTTCTCTTTTGCCATTAGTTCTTTTTCAACTATCCCTTGTAACACTTCTTCATTTACTCTTTCTCTGGCTTCCCTGAAAATCTCTCCTTGCATCTCCGCTTCATCAACTTCTTCTTCTGGGACATGCTCGTCAGCAACCGAGTGGTCTCCTGCATCACCTGCAACTCCTGCGCCGGATCCGCCAGGATTTAGACCTCTTTCTTGTTCCCACTCTTTTGCCCGTTGCTCGAGTCTCGACCTCCTTGCCACTAAGGCTTCTACATCCATCTCATCCTCATCAGAATCTTCAATAAAGTCTCCCATAAATGCATTGACGAGAGGTGTTTCTTTCTCAGCTTCTTCTTCAACTACCATCTTCTGCTTACCTTTGTCCTTAAGAGCCGGTTGAGTCTCCTCCACCTTTTCACCAGATTTGTTTGAGGACTCGATCACCGGACCCTTACTAGTCAGCTTTTTCAGACCCTGATCCTCCTTCTCCCCCTTAGGTGTGTTATCCTCATCAGGAGCATCATCATCATTATTATCATCACCACCACCACCGGTTGAAGGACCAGGTCCAGCCTTGTTACGTCCAAAGACAGCATCAAGTAGGTCATTCAGCTTCGTCCAAACCTGAGACATGCCATAAGTGACATCATCTACTGACCGCCCAACCTCCACCTGTGCCAATCCAAGATTATTTATCTTGTCAATCATTTGATTTTGGACGACAATCAGGTTCTCCATGAACTGAGCTCCAACCTCCAATCTTCCAGAGTGAGAAGAGACAGCAGCAGTAACACCAGCAACTCCAGCCTCCAAAGCCTCCACTTTCTTCACTAGATCCTGCAATTTGGGGGACGGTGTTTGGCTTGGGTTAAACTGTTTACTCTCGCCGGGTTCTGTTTCACTCAAGATCCCTAAAAAGAAGGGATCTACTCTCCCTGTCTCTCCCTCGTGTTTAGAGCCTAACAGTACTAGAGCCTCATCCACTAATCGCTGGGGACTAGCGGTGAGTTGATCGGCGATATCGGTCAGTGAGACTGAGCCTTTAAGCGCTGTGTCTACGATAGGAGATGGCGTTATGACCATGTCATCCCCTTGTTCACTTAGAACCTTTTCTGGTTCGCTGGGCTGTTCTGGAGGCGTAGACCCACCAGTCACCAGATGTCGTTGCTCTGCGAGCAACTTGTTTTCTGATTTAGATGAGGAAGCGTCATCCGTACTGGATTCGACAGACTCTTCCTCATTAAAACTTCCTGAGATACTAGTATCAGAAGTGCTAGTCTCAGTTTGCCATTCCCCTTCCGAGAAATTGCTCAAAGAGCCCTGAGCGGACAACTCAGGGGAGGTAGGGCCAGCTCCTAATGGCTGTTGAGCTGGACCCCCTCCTTGACTCTCACCAACATGCCTAGGCGAGTGCGAATGTGTTGAAATGTTTTGGAGAGGAGAGCCACCAGTATGAGGTGTGGTGGCTGTGAGAGGTGAACTAGCCTTAACAGGTTGTGCAGTTGCCACTGGGTTTGAATCCACCTTTTGCTTCTTTGGAGGTGGCAGAGCTGCTGAAGTGACTACTCTCTCAACTCCTACACTCCCTCCACTCGAATCACTCGACTCAGATAAGTTTGCCTTCCTTTTATCACCAGTTTTAGGGCTGGCTGAACGTTTATGAACAGAAGGGCTTGCAGCCTGGGATAGAGCCTCGGGGTTTTCAGGCCCACGGCTGTAGAAAACAGGTTGAATTGATGATTGATCAAGATCAGCAAGAATAGGTACCTGACTCAGAAGATCGTCATCCTTGTCAGCTCCAGCTTCTGCAACATTTGCCTCGGCCATGTCAACATCCATACCTGCTTGTTCCAAATTTCTAGGCACTTGATCTCCACCTTCAGCTTCGTTACCGCTACTCTCAGCTTCTACTGCAGTAAACTGAGAAGCATGCCTCCTAGCATACTCATCTTGCAGATCCTGAAAGTACGGAGTCAGGCGCAACTCAAAAAGTCTTGACTTTTGCTGGGTTTCCATGGTGGAGATACTCTTTAGAGTCATATCAAAACATGCCATCCTTTCAGAGCCTTGAAATACTCTTCTGTGTTCCTCTGAAAGGACGTCATCCAGAACCATCTGAAGAAATCTTAGCATCCAGCATTTGACTGGACCATCTTCCGGATTCCTAGATGCATTTTTCTCCAATGCCCACCTCTCAAGCAACTGAATCAACAGATGTTTGCCCACATTCACTCTCCTGTTGTTTGCCACTCCATATAGTATTACCGGGCAGCTGTTGTTCATTGGCCTGTAGTCTTTGTCCTTTGGGAACATGCAGCGCTGAATGGCCTGAACTACATAATCCCACTCAGCTGGTAGCATACCGGTGTTAACCTTTGTTACCTTGATAGGACCCGTTGGAGGGCGACAACCTATCTCCGTGAATAATTACAACATATCCTCCATAGTGGGTTCCGGAGCATAATCTTCTGTAGGAAGCCCAAGAATCTCATTGAACTTCTGCAGACTAACTTCATATTTGGCACCACCAATAGTAAAGGATAGGCCTGTTGGATTTGCTTTTCCACCCTGAATCTCTAGTGTTGAGTAAGCAGCTTGAAGGGCTTCGACATTCAGGATGGGAGAGGCGGTTAAGGCATGACTTATGATTGAAGTGTTGTTGAGGGATTCAATCCAGAACTGATAGTGAATAAATCTACCAGTTGCTCGATCAGCAGAGAGATTAACAAAGTTGGTCTTGGGAATTGTGAAATTTGGGTTTGCCATTTTAAATTTGTGTTCGAGAAAAGAGAAGTTCGAAAAGATTTTGCAATGAATTTTAGAGAACAAGTTCTAAATTTAAACAACAAAAAAAACGTACACGAACCCCACTAATTACCCCACGTAATTAGTGACACGAATTAAAACAAATTAACTTCCCCACTAATGACCACTTAACTCCCCACTAAAGATTGACGGTTGAGTTTTCGAAAATTAAAGTGAACAGCCGTTACAAAATAAATTATTTTTCCAGAAAACCACAAACACGGCGGTAAAGTTGCACTTTAAGGATTAAACAGTAGTACTCACAACTATTTCGCTCATGAACACAAATGAACTTAAGAATACGAAAGCACGAAACAAAAACCAAACTCACTCGAATAAAAAAAACTAAAGAACTATTTGCAAGAACAGTAATAACGTTAAAAACAACACAAGAAGTTCAACAGTTTTAAACAAAATTTTAGCAGAGTTTCGTTTTAGTTATTGATGCTTTTAAGTAACAGTTAGTGATTTTTGTTTAAGAAAATCACAAGAAAACTTGATGTAATGGCAGGGAAAAGAACTCTGGTAATGTATGTATACGCGTGTGTATATGAAGAGCTTAAGCTTTTGAAGGAGAGAAAGAAAGTTAATGTAAATAATGAACAGCCTTTTTAATGCTATAATATATACTTGCACGCAAAAAAAATATCTGAAAAGACAAGTCACATCTCGATCTCGAGATCCGCATCTCGATCCTCATCTAGATATCGATCTCGATCCGCATCTCGATCTACATCTCGATGTCGATCTCGATGTCGATCTCGATCCGTATCACGATCTACATCTTGATGTCGATCTCGATGCGGATAGATCGAGATGTACCTTGACAGTTTTTAAGCGATTTTCGCAAGTCATTCTCGATCTCGATCCAGAAACAGATCGAGATTTACCTTGGAAAATTTTAATGAAATTATGTGACTTAAACATTTATATGCAAAATTCACAAGATTTTACCACAAATTTTCACACCATTTAAGAAACTTACAATTTTGAAACGACAGGGAATTTAGCAAATAAATCATGCATTACAAAATTAAGTATAGCATTAAATCCTATCACATTATTAAACATTAATCATTTAGTTACACAGATCAGCACAAGATTAATTTCATGAAACTTTCTAACTTCCCTTTATGAGATGTAATACATACATTTATGAAGTTAAGTACACATTATTAATTATGAATATTCATGAATAACAATAATATGTACACAAACTGAATTATAACAGATAGGTAGCAAAACTAACAGGTGTTAAGCATCCCCAATTCTCCAACCAATCTAGAAAATGTTGATTCGTCTAGAGGTTTAGTGAATATATCTGCTATTTGACGTTCAGTAGACACAAAATGCAACTCTACAGTTCCATTTTCTACATGCTCTCTAATAAAATGATACCTGATGTCATTGTGCTTGGTCCTTGAGTGATCCACAGGATTGTTGGTCATTGCAATAGCACTTGTGTTGCCACACATGATAGGAATCTTAGATACTTCCACACCGTAGTCCTTGAGTTGGTTCTTCATCCACAGTATCTGGGCCACACAGCTTCCAGCAGCAATATATTCTGCTTCAGCTGTCGAGGTAGATACTGTGTGTTGTTTCTTGCTTTGCCAAGACACCAACCTTCTTCCAAGGAACTGACAGCTTCCTGAAGTGCTCTTCCTATCTATTCTACAACCTGCGTAATCTGAATCCGAATAGCCAACAAGATTAAACCCTGTATCTCTTGGGTACCAAATCCCAAGATTTGATGTTCCCTTGAGATACCTAAAAATACGCTTTACGGCTATGAGATGTGACTCTCTAGGATCCGCTTGGAACCTTGCACATAGGCACGTAGAGAACATAATATCAGGTCTGCTAGCAGTTAAATACAAAAGTGAGCCGATCATACCTCGATAGCTTGAGATGTCCACAGGTTTACCCGCTTTGTCCTCGTCAAGTTTCGTGGCTGTTGCCATAGGAGTCTTAGCTTGTGATACATCTTGGAGACCATACTTTTTCAATAGATCATGAATGTACTTGGTCTGGCAGATAAATATCCCGTCCTTCTTCTGACTAACTTGAATGCCCAGAAAGAACGTCAGCTCTCCCATCATGCTCATCTCATACCTTGATTGCATTAACTTAGCGAATTTAGCACACAACTTCTCATTTGCAGACCCAAAGATAATGTCATCCACATATACCTGCACCATTATTAGATCATCTTTGCATTTCTTGTAGAAAAGCGTCTTGTCGATTACTCCTCTGGTGAAACCACTTTCTAGTAAGAAGTCTGACAGAGTTTCATACCACTTTCGCGGAGACTGCTTAAGGCCATATACTGATTTGAAGAGTCGATAAACATAATCACAATATTTGCTGTCGATAAACCCGGGAGGTTGCTCGACATACACCTCTTCATCCAGTTCACCGTTTAAGAATGCACTCTTGACATCCATTTGATAGACTTTAAAACCATGATGTGCTGCGAAAGCCAAGAACATCCTTACTGCTTCTAGCCTTGCTACTGGTGCATAGGTTTCATCATAATCAATTCCTTCTCTTTGAGTATAACCCTTAGCAACCAGGCGAGCTTTATTTCGTGTTACAAGTCCGTCTTCATCCAGCTTGTTTCTGAATACTCATTTTGTCCCAACAACAGATCTATTCTTTGGTCTGGGTACCAGCTTCCACACCTTCTGCCTTTCAAACTGATTGAGTTCCTCTTGCATAGCAATCACCCAATCAGCGTCATCTAGAGCTTCTTCCACCACTTTAGGTTCCATCTGAGAAAGGAACACTGAGTATAGACATTCATTCTCAGTGGCAATTTCAGCTCTAGCTTTTCCTCTAGTAGTCACTCCGGCTTCTGGATCACCAATAATTAGCTCGAACGGATGGTCCTTATTCCAAGTGCGATCCCTAGTAAATGTTCTTGATGATTCAGCTTGATCTTGTAAGTGAAGGTGACTTAGTCTAGAAGCACTTTCACTAGCTTCCCTTGAGCTAGTACTGGCTCCCCCTGAGTGAGCTGCTCCCCCTGAGTGCATACTGACTCCCCCTGAGTTAGTACCAGGTCTGACGGAAGGTGATCCCTCAGCCCTAGTGTTTTGAATTTGCGAAACACTAGACTCTTGATTAATTTCATTATTTATAGTTGGATCACTACCCTGCACTACTGACTCAGGAACTGTATCCATTTCATCAATATCCATATTTTCAAATCTTAGGGAAGTGGGCTCACTATCTTCTTTTTGTATAGAAGGGAGCTTTGAGTCGTCGAATGTGACATTAAGGCTTTCAACCACCTTGCGATCATTAAGCACAAACACCCTGTACGCTGCTACTACTTCAAGAGAATATCCAATGAAAACCCCTTCATCTGCTTTGGCATCAAACTTTCCAAGTTGTGCATTGTCTCTTAACACAAAGCATTTGGCACCAAATACGTGAAAGTACTTGATAGATGGTTTTCGTTTATTCATCATGTAATACGGCGTCTCATTACGGTCCTTTATAATCAAGGTTCTGTTCTGTGTATAACAAGCCGTTCTAACTGCTTCAGCCCAAAAATATAAAGGAAGTTTTGACTCATACAGCATTGTCCTAGCTGCTTCAACCAGTGTCCTGTTCTTCCTTTCTACCACCCCATTCTGCTGCGGTGTTCTCGGTGCTGAATACTATCGTCTGATCCCTTTAGATATGCAGAAATCCATTAACACTGAGTTCTTGAATTCTGTCCCGTTGTCAGATCGGATAGTCTTCACAGTCAGACTTGCTACATTTTCAATTTCCAGTACATGTCTAATGATCTCATGTGGCACTTCATCTTTCGATGTCATAAACTTCACCCATGTGTATTTGGAAAAGTCATCGACGATTACCAGCGCATATCTTTTCCTTGACATTGACATAACATTAACGGGTCCAAACAAATCCATGTGAAGAAGTTGTAGGGGCTCGGTAATGCTATTCACTTGTTTATCCTTATGCGAGGCTCTTTTTGATTTTCCCAATTCACATGCTTCGCAGAGTCCATCTGGAGTAAACTCCATCTGCGGCAGCCCTCTCACCAATTCTCTCCTTACGAGATTATTCATTGCTTTAAAGTTCAGGTGAGATAATCTTTTATGCCATAGCCAACTTTCATTAGCAGAAGCCTTGCTGTAGAAACACGTGACTTCAGACTGATCAGCAGAATTCATGTCAGCTATGAACAAATTTGACTTCCTTACTCCTTTGAGAGCAAGGCTTCCATCCTTTTTGCTTCGAATCGAACAATCATGCTTCCCAAAGTTGACGTCAAAACCCCTGTCGGTGAACTGACTAACGCTGAGAAGATTATGTCGCAATCCTTCCACAAAAGACACGTCCTCAATGATAACATTTCCACAAACGATCTTGCCATATCCCCTGGTGTAACCTTTGCTGTTATCTCCAAAAGTAACCACGGAGCCGGCTCTCAACACCAAATCTGTTAGCAGGGACTTATTGCCGGTCATATGTCTCGATGCTCCACTGTCCAGCACCCATATGACTTTACTCTTTTCCTGTTCACTGCCCTGCAAATCGAGAAAGATTAGGTGTTCTTCGGAACCCAATGATGTTTGGGCCCGGCATCAATAATTTCCTTTTTCTTTTCAGATACAGAAGGCTTTGCCTTGTTACCATCAGGGGCATCCATCTTGACTTTGTCTTTTCCCTTGTCAACCTTGACTGATTTGTCAGGTTTGGGAGCAGACTGGTCACTCCTAACTTTAGGAGGACTTGAAGTCTTAGCCTTTGACCCCGCATGCTTTTTCTTACTACTACTAGATGTATGTTCAACAGATGCACTAGCAGTATTCATTAAATTAAAATAAGCATGCATGATGTTTACAGCACATGGCATACAATTTGGATTATTGCATTTGGCATGATTTGCATACATGTTAGGCAAAGCAGTAGTTGTAGGCAGGGTATTACAACCAACAGATTTTTCTTCCTCTACATAGAACGGACAATAGTAAGACAAATGATCAGTTTGATTACAGATATAGCATGCCTTTCTAGCTCGTGTAGATGTAGATACAGATGCAGGTTCAGTTTTAACTGCCTTTACAGGTGCTTTCATTTGGTCTGACCCTGCTACCCATTGTTTATATGACACCGTCTTAGCCTCCTTGGTTCCTACACCTCTCTTAGCATAAGCAATCTTACTCGCTCTCTTAGAAGTTGTAGGTTCTACTACTTTTTCTTCTGAATCTCTTTCAATTTTAATTTCTTGTTCAATTTTAGTAGCAACAGGATCTATGGTCCTGGGCTCAAACTGCTTAAAGATAGGTTTTCTAACATCCATTAAAACCTCAGGCACATTATCTTTGACTAACACTGGCTCTAACAACTCAGCAGCCCTATTTTTCTTTTTCTGTGTGTAGTCAAGTCCTATGTTTACTTTTTCATTTTTACTCTTGCCTGCCAGTTTCATGTACATGTCCCTTTCTACGAAAACTTTATTAGCGGCTTCTTCAAAAGATTGACATGTTATTTTAAGCTCAGCTAATTCATTTTTAAGTTCTTCGTTAAGGTCTTCCCTAATCTTAAGCTTGTGTTCTAAAACGTCTACCTGATTCATTAACTGCCTTTCTTTACTTTCTCCTGATTCTAATTCCTCTACCCTGGCCTCGAGAAGTCTATTCTTAAGGGAGAGTTTAGCATTTTCCTCATTAACAGCAATTAGATTTAGTTGGAGATTGTACATATCTTTAGTCATGTCAGCTAATTCATTTTGGTACTCAGGAATAGACATTTCATTTACGGTTAGAATTGGTACCTCTGATTGTTCTGAAGATTTTGCCATTAAAGCAAAGTTGCATAGCTCCTGATCTTCATCTTCATCAGACTCGTCCCAACCCTTCCCTTCAGTCACAACATACGCCCGGCTTCCCCTCTGTTGCTTGCTCACCAAGGCATCATATTTCTTTTTCAGATCAGCATAGGATTCCTTGGGATGAACGTACTTGGGCTTCTTGCACTCTGTTGCGAAGTGCCCCAATTCATTGCAGTTGTAGCATCTGAACTTGTTCTTGTCTACCAGGTTAGGTCTGTAGCTACTACCAGATGTGCTACCTCGACCACTGTAACTTCCACGACCACTTACACTACTGTCTCTGCTGCCTCTTCGGCTGAAAGAACTACCAAATCGTCCTTTACCACTTCTTTGCTTCCTGAAGCTGATATGAGCAAATTCTCGAGCAATACAAGCATATGACTTGTCTTCTAATTTGTCCAGCTCTTCAAGGGTATAGTATTCATCCTCACTTTCTTCGGATGGATCTTCAATGTCTAATACCACACTTTCAGGATTAGCAGTTTTCAATGAGACAGTTGCAAGTGCCTTTACAGCAGACTCTTCAGCTAAAAGTCCAGACTCACTTACCGCTTTGTTTTCTCCACTATTGTAGGATCTTCTTCTGTCATTTTGTTCCTGCTCCAGCTCGTAGGTCTTCAAAACACCATACAGCTTTTCGAGAGAAGTATTTTTCAAGTCTCTTGACTCTCGAATGGCAGTGATCCTGTGTTCCAGATGTTTAGGCAAATTCAATAAAAACTTGATATTTGAATCTGCTAGTGGATAGACTTTATCTCTTATACTCAGCTCGATAAGCAATTTACTGTAACGTTTGTAAACATCCGCTACGCTTTCTCCTCGTTCGCATCTGAACGATTCATATTCAGATATCAGAATGCGTTTGTGATTATCTCTAACTTCCTCGGTCCCCTCCATCACCACAGCCAGTTTATCCCACATGGCTTTAGCTGTTTTTAATCCCTTTATCTGAACATAGTACTCTGAGTTTAGGGATTCAATTATGACGTTGCGTAACGACGCATCCATACCAACCAATTCTTTATCTGCGTCTGAAAACTCCATTTTCTCTTTAGGAACAGACCGGGATGGTATTAGTATCCCTCCTTCCATTCGCTCTGGCTCAATTTTCATGGGTATGTATGGACCGTTTTCCAATATTCTCAAGTATACCTTGTTTATTGATTCAAGGTAAGCTCTCATCCTTCCGGTCCATTCGTCATAATGTTGTGCATCAAACGGAGGTATCTTAAATCTGTGTGCGGCGGCCATTTTAATAAAGTTTAAAATTAAGATAATACACTTTTCAAATTATAATAAATTGTATTTACTTGAAAAGTTAATTATCTCACTTTAAATATCCAACACATAATATCCAACGGATTTTGCACTTAAGATTCAAGCAAGTTAGTTCTAATCACAGGAACAGTAGTAGGGTCCACAATTTTTCAAGTCCAAACAAAAAGTTGTTCACTTTCTAGTTGACAGAAGTTCGAAAATGTCCTTTTTGTTTAGTCAATCAGTTGATTCCAGTTTTGACCACAGGAAAATCCACAAAGCTCTAAAGTACAATATTTTGGAATTTTGTACAAATATTCCTTACACCATTACTTAGAACCTTTTAGATCTATGAACCTTTCAAGAAGAAACAAACAAAAACTTTCGGCACAAACTTCAAGAAAAAAATGGATCTGGGATTTTTAAGAACCAACTCAAACAACACAATAGGATCTCTGTTAGATGTGTTTAACAGAAGCTCTGATACCAATTGTTAGGTCCAAAGTGTTGTAGAGGGGGGGTGAATACAACTGTTTAAAATTAATGAGAGAATAAACAATATGCAGGTAATAAATGATGACACAGAATTTCAAGAATATATCATTATATTCATTGATGGATTTGCTACAACATTCATAAAAGCATCATGATCAGTTGAACAATAAATACAACAATTAAAGCTAGATTCAACTGATCCTCTCTCTCACTTTTTGTTTTACAGTAAATGCTCTCTCTTTAAAAATTATCGTTGAATTACAGAGATACAAGTCACTTTACTAATAAAAACAAAGTGCTGCTTTTATAATGTCATGTAGTCTTGATCTTGTCCTTTTTGTGTACGTGGCCCAATCAGGATTTTGACAACAAAAAGTACTTTCCCAACAACTCTGGATCAACCGTTCACAATAAGCCACTTGTCCCTTGAACATTAAATGTTACATTTCTACCCGCATCTCGATCTTCGCCTGGACCCATCTCGATCTCGATCTGTGAAAATCTCGATCTCGATCTGGGAGAATCTCGATCTCGATCTATGAAGATCTCGATCTCGATCTGGGAGAATCTCGATCTCGATCTACCGTGGATCGAGATTTGCCTTTGAAATGTTTTACTTCAATTGTAAATCTCGATCCGCATCTCGATCTGCTGTGGATCGACATTTGCCTTAGCAAATATGCACACATCAAATGTTGACCTTCTTTAGTGACTAATTTGAGGATTAACCTTTAAGAGCAAGTTTCCCTAGCTTCTTTAATTTCTTTTCCTCACTCAATTCAAATGAGATCTTCTATTACTGACATGAACTTGCCTCCAATGTCCTGACACTTGATGCAATGGTCTGGTTCATAAGTGACTAGTCTTGTAGGGGTTCTTGCTTCTGAATGTCAGTTCTCATTTGTTGATTAACCTTTACATTATCCAGATGTTGATATACAGTACATGAAATCACTTTGGTCTTCTTGATACTTCTTTGACATTAATTTGATTCTCCATTAGATAAGTTAGGGCATGAGCAATACTCAGATTGAACTTCTTCTCACTTATGCATCCTTGATTAACCAAATTGGTTACTTGTAGTTACCAAGTATCATTACCATTTCTTCAGTTGATTGATTCCATGTGCTTCTTCGGTTTCTCTTGTTTTGCTGTTGTTTTATCTTTTACTTAGTTGAGTTACATAGTAATTAAGTGTTACAAGTTAGTACACCTATGCCTTTCAGTCTTTCAAAATTATTCTTCACTAGGGCATGAACATATTAATGAAATTTTTTCAGTGACCTATAGTAGATTTCATAACATCTTCTAATGTCTTGATTATCTGTATTTGTCTTATCTTCATTTATTTTTGATTTCCGTGTAGATATAGTATTATTTACTTGTCTTGTTCTAGTGTTGAGTTATCACGACTTCTGTGCATACAATTTCGCAATCTCACCAACAATTGTATATCCAAAAAAATTATGGAGATCCCTATTTTTGCATGTTTATCAAACTTAGAAACTCCACGAGACTAAAGAGTCACAAGTCACAAATATAACTGAAGTAGTTCAAAATTTAAAAGGACTCAAACTTAAAAGTCTTAAAACCAAAAAGTCTCATACATAAATTAAAAAATATATAAATATATATTATCTTTCTTTTAAAACAAACTAAAAAAAATGGAAAAATATTTTATTTATTTGAAATAATAAAATATATAAATTCCAAAAACAGTCCCAACAGGGTCATAAGAATAATTAAAAGTAACAGAGGATGAAGAAGTGATTTCATGAAATGACAATAAAATAGTGAAAGAGATTTGTGATTGATCGAGAAGGAATGGAAATCAGTCAGAGTTAAGAAAACTAAGAAATGGTATTAAAAAAAAAGTAAACTCTCATTCGATAACTCAAGTCTTAGTGGAACCTAATTTCACCGAATTGCTTCTGTACACAATCATTATTAAGGTAAAATCTCTTCAATACCTTATAATCTTCAAGTCTTAACCTTAGAACTTTTATCGAACCCAATTTAACATATTTTAGATTTTAGACATAGGTAAACTCGTATTGTAAAAACTTTTAGTCATATATTTTAAATTATTTTTATTTAATTTTGTTAATAAATAAATATTTTTATTTATAAAATTTAGAATAATAATTTTAGTCATATAATCAAAACTTTTAGAGTTGGAAAGTAAGAGAAGTTTCAGAATCTATTTTTGAAGTAGGAAAGTAAAATAATTTAGGTATAAAAATAAAAAAAAATGTTAGGTACTCGAAAATTATCATAAATGCTGAATTTTCATATGTATAATTACTAACTTTTTCAATAATAATTAATAATATAAGAACTCATATACATATCTATATCTATATCTATATATTCCTAATAACTGCTAATCTTTTTCCCTACGAATTCCTATTTTATCCTTCCTAATTTTTAAATTCTTTTTTTAATTCTTGAGCATTATAGTAATTTACTCTTCCTGAATTATCCAAATTTTCTATGAATTTTACCCATTTCTAAAATATATACTATCAATAGCTTTGTTTAGCTTGACCCAACTGTAAATCGGGTTTAACCCGTATTACTCACTTATGCACATGTTTATAGTTCAGACATCATTCCATAAAATTAGCCTTCTTCCCCGTCAAGTGATTTGCATTAATTATGCTTCCTTCCATATTTGTTTACAATTTCATTAGAACAAAAAGGATAAAAGAATGCAATATAGAAGATTGACAATCCAGAAGAAGAAGAGACGACGATGCTTCTGTGTTTACCAGAAAAATCTACAATTGTATTTAAACTATTATAAAGGTATGTTCTCCTATTCGTTTTTTGTTGCTAATGGGGTTAATTAGAGTGAAATCTCTGACTAACTTGATTTGATTTTTCAAGTCTTCCTTTATATACTATACCAAAACCTCGTTCTCCCAGGAGAAAATCAGCTCGAGAGTTTTTAGTCGCTACTATATGATCAGACCCTTCTTCTTTAGATGCCTCCTTTTTTTTAATAATGGCTTCAAAGTTTCGGGCATATCATACAAGTTACTAGAGAATAGAATTATGTTTATAATAGCCTTAGTTGCTTGCTGTGAAGTTTACGAAATTGTGATGCTACAAACTTTACATCCTTTAAAACAAGAGCAAAGGCTTCGACTTCATTGATGGCTGTCACTGTGCGTGTAGATGAGGGGAAGATTATGCTTGGAACGGGTCCAATACCCAAGTCAATAATTCTTCACCACAGAAGTCACCAGGACCATTACGACATGAATTTAAGAATCCTGTTCGGCATCCACCAGTAGTGTAAGAGTCAAGGTGGCCTCTGATAATGAAGATCAGATCGTTTACAAGGTGAATGTATATGATGTATTTTTCTTGCTCTTAGTGAATGTGTAATGATATTGAATTCCTTAACAATTTGTGTAGCTTAACTTGAGTGTATGATTCTTTGAATTATGCGGAATGTAAATTTGAATGCATACAAACAATTTAACTTGCAATCTAATATTTTATTAGAATGAATTTGCTACAAATCTGAGATCCAAAGTGTGATTCTCAGCTTCTTATTGTGATACTTCATTTTTCTTGAACAATTTTTTCAATATTTGAATGTTTAGACATATTTGAATTTTATTTCATATGAGATTATTGTAACTTAATTTTTCTTCAACAATTTTTTCAATGTCTAAATGTTTTTAGACATATTTGTAGTTATTTCATGTGGGATGATTGTGTTATATTTTTGAAATATATGTAAGATTCAATTTTTTATTATTCTCAAATGTATTTTAAATTTATAATTATTATTATTATAATTAATAAATAAACGTTACTTTTAAATATTTTATGAATTATAATTTTTTTTGCATTAGCTTAAATTTTTAAAAATATTAAATAAATAAATAAATTTTTTTATTATTTATAATTTTACCCGTGTGCGAAGGACGGGTAAATTTCCGAGCATATGTAAATATTGCCAATATGCATCTAAAAATTAAAACAAATCACATATTATGTCTAAGTTATTTAAATAAAAATAGAGAAAAATTAAGGGAGGGAGAGGATAGGATATACTGCTCCACATAAATGTGAATATATAATGTACCTATGGTGCACACAAACACAGACGTGAGACAGCACAAGTTATAGGGACAAGGCGACCGATCATAATTCATAACAATAATAGAAGAGATGAACGTAGAAGAAGAGGTCGATCGACTCAAAGAAGAAATTAAGCGTCTCGGCAACATCCAAGATGACGGTTCTTATAAGGCATCCCCTCTCTTTAACTATCTTCAATTCCCAAGATCTATTTTATATTCATATTCTTCTTTTTATATTAAGTAATTGCATTTTCATGATGCTGCTGGATCTGTTATGTGATTTTTTCGTTGTTTATTCGGGTTAAATGATCCGCGTATAATCTAATGATTTAAGTGGTTTGTACTATTATGATGGCGGCCGGTGACTTGGATCAATGTTTCTTGTGATTTATAGTATCGCGAATGTATAATGGTATGACCTGTGATCTGCATCTGGGCTTGTATAGGAAGACTATGAATCTACTGATATTACTTAATTTCTTATGCATTGTTATGTTTAACATGTCTTTTGATGGGGTCAAACTTCAAGAAACTAATCGGCTTAAGTAGTGCAATACATCTAAATTACTAGTCTATCGAGGAGGATCTGAATCAATACTACATGTTTTGCAGTTTAGGATGCAGTTGAACAGATAGGTGGCAGTTGTTATCGTTTTTTTGCTTCTTTGTGCTATTTTCCTATTTATATGTTTCATCTTTTCATGAATGATCAGGTCTCTGTTCTTAGCACCTTGCTCCTGAGTTTTAAAAAAGGAAGAAAGCAAATGAAGAGGGAAAAAACTAATACAATTTGTATTCCTAATCATGTACAATTTGCATTCCTAATCATGCTCCCGAGTTTTTTTAAGAAGGAAAGCAAGTGCAAGTTAATGAAAATTTTATATGCTTTACTTCCAAAACTTTCACTCCAAATGTGGGATGAAGAGGAAAACAAGTGATGAGTGTAAATTAAAAAAAGGCTTGATAATACTAATATACCCTTATTATCTAATTCTTACTTTTTAAATCTAAGGATAAAATTATAATTTAACAACCAATTACATGCTTTCTTTCTAACTCGGGAGCACACTAATGAAACTAGTTTCATTCTTTAATTTTTAAATTCGGGAGCATGTTAGTGAAACTTGTTTCACTTACTTCCTTCTACTTTCTTTTACTTCCCTATGCTTTCCGCCCATAAAAAAACTCGGGAGCAAGGCGTAGACAATGATGCTTCCGTTTTCTCATTTTAACTTGATGCCATGATCCTGTATATGATTAGTATACATTTATATAATCTTCACCATACTAGTGATAGGTCAAGTATTAACCTTCAATTAGGATCCAACAATATTCGGCCCCAAAGTTGCAAGAAACACACAACTCATTTCTCTCTAAAAAGATTAGGTCTTCATTGTGAAATGCTGTACTAAATCCTGAAATTGGGTTAAGGTAGCAAACCTCATGTTATTCAGAGTTCTTTCACAAATCAAACCGTCCGACAATTTGTTTTCCCATTATTTCATAACCTGTGATCTTTTTGTTGAGGTAATCTACCTTGCACTTTGAAATTTTGTGCCAAATCAAAAAATTTGACAATATGTTTGTTCATTTATCTAACCATAATCTCCCGTATCCATCTAGCTTGGTGAAGAACTTATTATAGTTGAGAGAGTCTGGTTTTATAAATTGATTTATACTTTTCTCTGTACATAGTAATTTAACTATTTAATATAGCCTGATGTGTATAAAATTTATTACTAATTGCGCAAGACTAATATTATTTCCCAAAACCTTTGTCATCACTGAATTTTTCCATATAGAAGCATTATAATGAACATTTGGTTTGTATCTTTGAAGGTTACATTTGGTGTACTATTCAATGATGATAGGTGCGCAAATATATTTGAAGCACTGGTTGGGACTTTACGGGCAGCCAAAAAACGTAAAGTTTTGACATACGATGGCGAACTACTATTACAAGGTGTTCATGATAATGTTGAAATTATTCTTAAACCCACCACAACAGTAGCCGCTTGAAGTGGCAAAATGATGGAAGTGTTGTATACTGTAATTCTCGTATCAATCCTGGCCAGGTGTTGAATATTTTACATTTGTATTATGTATAAGTTGTGATAAACCTTCTTCTAAACACAACATTGTGTGGTGTGCAAACTTATAGAAGTTCTTCCAACAAATTGCCTCTTTTGAACAAAATTACCTTGGTCTAGTACGATAAGGCTTGTTTGGCTAAACTTATTTTCTGGAAGTAAGTGCTTATTTCTAGAAAAAAAAGTACACATTTACTTGTTTTTTTTGAAAATAAGTACTTTTATTTTTTTGAGTAAGTATTAATTCAATAATAAAAAGTCATACGGCATCTACAAAAATAGTCGCGTCGAACAAACATAAATCGGAAACAATGGCTGATTAATACATTTTTTTTGGAGATACAATCACGTCATTTGTTGAAGATGATATATTTACACGTACCCGCTTCACCATATCCAATTGGAGCTAATCCAGTTTGAGCTATCGACCATATTTGCAATACCCTAAAAAACTTTTATCACTAAATCAAAACCCATACTCTCACAAACAAAGGAGAGAAACACCAAAACTCTCACCAAGGAGAGACTACAACCAAATTGAAATTGCAAATTAAAACTAAAATTACAAAATAAAAGCAAGTTTTAGATCCAAAAAACAAAACCACAAAAACAAGAGACACCGGATCCCTCGAAACCGAAAAATCACCCGTTTGATCGGAGAAGACAGAAAATCCGGATGCTCCGATGGTTTTTGATCTAAGAAGTTTTATTGAATGATGAAAGAAAATTAAGAGATTGGGGCTTTCCACCGGAGGAAACCGGTGGAAGCCCCGACGATTATATTTGAGAAAGAAGAAGGGGGAGGCGGCTCCAGAGAGAATAGAGAGAAATAGGGTTTTGCAATGGTTATTAAAAAAAGTACTTATTTTTTTAAAAAATAAACTAATAACCAAATTTGTTTATGAGAAATAAGTACTTATTTACAAAAAAAAAAGTACACTTTTATCTACTTTCTTGTTAACTGTTAGTTGATATACACAGTCTCTGCTGAAGGTTTTGAAGGTTAATGCTTGTAGACTTGTAGAAAATCTGGCCAATGAGTGCTCCTTATCAAAGCACATGAATAATCTTGTAAATAATAACTTACAAATCTAAAATAGGAAATCAATTTTCAATATACAAGGCGCTGTGCATGACTCTGTTAGATTTGATCTTATCAGAAATTTGGTGCTGTGTATGGCTGTGTTAAATTTGATCTTATCAGAATTTTAGGTCTAAGGCTTCGGAACTAGTACTTTCTTCTACAGGATTTTAACACATGATCCAAGTCAGGGTAGAGCTGAACAAAAAATCCGAATCCGAAAAGTCCGTCCGATCTGATCCGAAAAAAATTCGATTCGAAAAAGTCCAATCTGGCCCGTGGGCCTAATTGAATCACATATTTTTCAGAAAAATCTGGTCTAATCCGATCCAGAAAAAATCCGGATTTAGGCCCGGCCCAAAAGAAATTCGGATTTAGGCCCAATCTGGATAAAAATCCAGTCCGACCCAATTTTAGCCTGGTTTTTCCGGGATTTTATTTGGATATTTCAAAAAATACGGATAAAATTTTGAATTTATTTAAATTTTATCTATCTTCATAAAAATATTGAATTAATATCGAATAAAAGTATACATATTTCAAGAAATATTAAAAATATTTTCTAAAAACAATTATTTTTATTTATAAATTAAAAAATATTAATAATTAAATATTAAAAAAATTCCAGTCTAGCCCGGCCCGATCCGCTGGCCTAAAATGGGCCAACTATTTTCCTTCAAAATCCGGCCCGCTTTGGTTCGATTTTGACAAAAGCTCGGCCTGATCTAGTTAAAAAAATCCGGATTTTTTATAATCCAATTTGAATCCGACCCGATCCGGTTTTTGTGCATCTCTAAGTCAGGCATGGGAGGAAGTCATAGGGTTGGGCAAGAAACATTGACCAAATTACAGGATTAACTGCATTATAGGATAATATTGTAGGATAATATTGTGTTTGGTTGAGAAAAATAGAATGGAATCAAATTAAAGGTAAATAATGGAGGCTGAAA
Source organism: Oenanthe sinensis (assembly GCA_028671895.1). Classification (NCBI taxonomy): domain Eukaryota; kingdom Viridiplantae; phylum Streptophyta; class Magnoliopsida; order Apiales; family Apiaceae; genus Oenanthe; species Oenanthe sinensis. The sequence continues at coordinate 24,252,055 of CM053799.1, read as the reverse complement.
GATTTTTTTTTTTTTTTGGCCAGAGGAAAGAAATATTTTTTTAAAAAACGAGTCAATGCAAATTTTCTATGATCGAAAAATTGGGGAGAAAATGGGCATGTTATAAAATGGAACATTTCTTCCTATTTTTGAAATGAGGGGATTTGAACTCTAAATTAGGTTAGAAATGAAATGGAGGAATTAATGAAAATTTAAATATTTATCTAAATCATGTTTCAAATTTAATTTTATCCCCTCTATTTTTATTCATCCTAACCATACTAAACATAAGTATAAACGAAGTCAGTCATTAGCAAAGAATGTTTTCTTATATTTCTATTTGTACAACATGTTTAGCCAAGAATGTTTTCTTATAATTCTATTTGTAGAACATCGTACAGAAAAAGAAAAAAGATTTTTATCCACTGCATCTGTGAAACAAAGTTTAAGAATCAGAACATTAAATTCTGTGTCAGATATTTATAACAAGTTATTCAGCAAATTGTGTTACATTTATCACTAATCTCAACTAGCTTTGAGCATTGGTTTCCACTAATTGAGCTCAACCTTTAGATGCTAAATTGAACAAAAAACAGTTGTGTGTACTCGAAGAAGTTACCTCAGTTATGAAATAGAAATGATATTCATTGTCTATGATAGGCAGCCAAACCCTGGAATCTCTCTGTTCCTAATAGAGAACCAAATCTGAAGCAAAAAACCCAAAGCAGTGATTTAATTTCACAATTTACAACTAACCGAAGAAATAGTACCCCTTGTGCTAAAAAACCCAGTGATTGTCCGCTATTCATACTCCAGTTATCTAAAATGTCTAGATTAACCTTTGGTGACAAGTATGAAACTGTTACATTGGCTTCAGCAATAAATTACGTTTCTTTCCAGAATACAAGTAATAATTAATTTTAACTACCTGGTCCTATAATGTCAAATTCACTCAAAATGTATCGAACATAAAGAAGCATTACAACGATAACTCTACAAGATGATCTGCTCAATGGAATAGATATAATCAAACAAGTCAACTATTAAGGTTTCCATGCATAAACATGGATAAATGTGTCCAGGAAGCAAGAGTAATTTCTGCCGATTCTATGTTTTCTCGGTCCAAAGACCTTGCAGAAAACTATTAATATGGTGGAAGATACCACAACAATATTATGCTGCAAGCCACAAATACACAATCACAACATATGACCGCTCCAAGCATTAGTCAACTATATGAAATTCATTTCTGCTTGTTCCTCTCAGATGAACCTGAATTTCGAGAAAATTCTGCAAGCCCTTGTCTAAAAGCTTCAAGATCTACCCCATCGTTGACTAAGATGCTTGTTACACCCATCTTTGACACCTGAATATGTAGCAAACTATTTTAGTTTTACAACATAATCAACAGGATATTCCTTTAGAAAACCAATCAGTAACTGCAATTTTCTAAGCAAAACAAACAGGAAAGGGTTTACCGCTTCTATGTTCCGATCCTCATCATCGAAGAAAAGCATCGAGTTGAACGGCACACCAGTTATCCAGTTAATCCTTTGAAAATGCTCTGTTTTGTGTGTCCAACTAGAGTAAATTTCCTAGAAAACCAAAAGGAAAATAATAAATGATAAAACATAATTTAGCTGCATCTTATTGGACGGCTGGAGACTACTTATTGACTTGCCTATTAACCAAACAAACATAACTCTAACATTCAAACAAGCTGAGATGCAAACTCGGTAGCAAGACATAGAGAAATACATAATAGAACATAAAGCTTTGTTTGCGACTACCATTAACAATAACACCATATGAAAATAAATGGAAACTAGGGCCATGTTAGTTTGGGGTAAAAAAATTTACAGGAAAAACATTTGCCTAAATTTCATATGTTTGTTTGCTTAGGAAAATTAGCCAAAGGAGAATATTGAGCAAGTCAAATAAAAAAGACCAAGTAATTTGAGAAAATTAGTTACATTGCACAAAGTCAGGGAACTATTTTAACATATTATTTTTCTTAACCTAATATTTTCCAGAACATAATATTTTACGCCTAACAAAGGGAGGCTAGGTGCCATCCGAAGGCAAAAAAGAAAAAGGAAAAAAAATTACAAACAACACAAACATGTAAACAATCTAATAGATAGCTAAATGATAAGAAATAAGAAGCAAGAATGAGGACAAAAGGGCAAAAAGATTTTTTTTTTTTTTTGGAGGGTGGAAGGTGTGATATAATAAAGCACAACAGTGGTAATGAGTTCCCCATTTACCCCATGAAATGTACTTCCCAAAATGGATAGCCAAACCAAACCAAACGACAAAAAGAATCTCTAGAGCTCACCTGAGCTACAAACATTGACTTTATTTGCAATTTGTCCATAAATGTATTTGCTATATCTGCAGTTGGTGATCTAGAGGCAACAGCAACATCAATTCCCTTCTCCTTTAGTGCAAGTAATATACCTTTAGCATGAGGATACAACTTTGGCATTTCACGCTTAGATCGACATTCACTGAAGATTAGGGAAAGAAACTTTTAGTGAGATACCAACTTCTCAACCAATGCAAATGCTATACAGTGGTTCAACACAAAAACTGAATACACAATAATCAGATATATGTACAAGTATTAACTATTAACAAGTAAAATAGAAGTCCTTCAAGCCACCTCGTGTTATACAAATGCTATTCTATATCCAAACTATTCCTAATAATGCATGTATATATGTTTAGTTCTGATCATCGACCAACAGAGTTGATGTAAGCAATGAATAAAAGAGAACAAAGTATCATTCTTTATATCCCAAAACTTTAGTCATGTAAGCAAACATAAGCTAAAGGCATCTTTCACGAAATTCAGAAATCAATTTGTTCAATTTCTGAGTAGTGTAGTGCCTCATAGATCATAAAAAGGCTTATTCCATCAATGGCAAATTCCTACACAGTCATCGAAATGGTGCAGCAGGATAAAGGATGTAAATATATTTAGACATAGATCTCATACAATAGAATCACCATCCAATTTTTTTTGCAAAATACTATCCAAATTTTAACCTGCAATGCCTTACATTCCTTTACAATTTACTGTTTTAACCAGCACTAGCTTATAATATTATTGCATTTTTCATCTTTCTTTTCCATTTGAGTTAGTATTAAAGCTGATTCAGTTACTATATTCAAAGTGGAATCTCATCTAACTATTCTTAGTGTACCAAGTGCAATCAGCACCAATATTTTCTTCAGCATGATAAACAGAAACTAAATTGCAAGGTTCAAACACTTTGAAAAAGCTGGATGGAGGAAGTAATGGAATAAAAAGGAATTATATATGGAAGAGAATGATAGAAGGTTGAAAAAAGAAAAATAAGAGCCTTCAAATTTTTTAAAGATGAGGTTTGAAAAGCATACACGTTGAAGCAATAAATGGAAACTATTTGTAACTAAACAGCTTGACCTCCTGTTTAAAAGTTGTTGAGAAGGAATAATATAAAGAATGAAAATCATGGATAATGACTATAAAAATAGTACTCATTTCATTCTGTTACCACCCTTTACAATTCAATTAGAGGAAGTCCAATGCATAACTATAAACTGAATGATAAAATAGCACAAATGGATAATTGGTTCAAAATATAGAACCAATGATAGTTATAGGTCGCCCTTCCACATCATAAGGTAATAGAAGAAAGAAAGGAACATGCCTTTGGTACATGAGTTGAAGTTAAAAAATACAATTATAGCTATTCTAGCAGTAGTGTACAAATTCTATTTCAGCACTAGAAACCTATTTTTTTTGTGTCAATTAAAAAAAAAAGAAATAGCTACATATTTATTCATTGGACTTTCTCCTAGATCATGTCCAGTGCTAATGCAAAAATGCATGACCTATATAATTATTCATTTCCTCCCTTCTTCCACTTGCATGTTTATGTGGCGATTATAGCAACAATTATACTTGATTTTATATTTAAAACCAATTATAGAATAATGCCGTCTTACAACCATATTTAGCATTGTATTGCAAAGGTTTATTCTATATTTGGTATCAAATTACAGATATAGCATCACTTATAATATTACATTTGGACATGCTCAAAATAAGTATAGCTATTGCTATATCATAACACCAAAAGCTGATATTTTGGTGCTAAGATAAAACTTGAAACCAATGCATAATTTTTAAATGAAACAAAATAGCTCTATATCACCATTCACCTCTATCCATATTTGAAAAAATGCATCCCAATTTTTAATTATCCATCACCCTCCTTTTTCCCATTTGAACGGTTATGTGGCAATTATAACATAACACTTATACCTATAAATATAGAACCAAATAGGGCATAAATGCATAATGTTATTTCACATCCATGTTTAGCAGTATATTAAAAATATGTTTTCTATTTCTTATGTCAAATTATAGACATAGCATCACTTCCAGAATTGCATTGGACAAGCTCTTGAAAGATATGTTAATCCTAAAATAGGAAATATGAACATTCAATCCAATGCATAGCTATACTTGATCCATCCATAGATAATTGATTATATATTTGAATGCATAGTTAAGCATGATTATTTAAAATCCAAATTGAATACTCCAAACATTTTAAAATTTGAATCGAATACTATCAGATTTTAAAGGATTTTAAGACATTGATCGAATACACTCAAAATTTAATGGATACTTTTAAATTCAAATTAAATTCAATCGGATTTTTAAAATCTAAAAAAATACTAAAGAAACTAGATTGAATCCCTTTTAGTCATATGTGTTCATATCTTTTCACATCGAAAGTCATGCTCCTTCCGTTATAAAAATGAAATACTCCCTCCGTCCCCCTTTTATTTATCTAGAAAATGTTAGCTAAATAATTTGTTTTCTTTATTATACCTCATAATTACATTAAATTAAGTTGAATTGTTTGTATGTTTAAATTTGTAACACTGAAAAAAATAATACAAGGGTATTCTTTGAAAAAAAATTATAAACTTGTTTTGGGAAAAAAAGACAAATAATTAGGGACAATTTTTTTTTTCCAAAAGGACAACTAAAGGGGACTATTTAAATTTTACTGATTTCATTAATGTTATTAGATTATGGGCCTAAATTTTTAAAAACATAACATTTTTCACTTAGAAACACGTATTTCTCTTTTAAAAACACAATATTTAACATAAAGCACTATACTAAGATGCATTTTTCACTTTTAAACACATATTTCTTTACTAATAAACTCTAATAATTATCCCAAAAAATAATAATAAAATTAAATAATTTACCATGTTAAATTAATGAATTAAATAAAATTAAATAATTAATAATTAATCTTGCTCGTACAAAGCCCGGGTTAGAAACTAGTATAATTTAAAAGCAATTCAGATGAAAAGGCAGCAGAATTGAGTAAATAATGCAAGAAATATATAAGATGGAATGAAATGAAGTGGATGTATCATGTATGTATGGAATAATGGACAGATATAGATAGATAGATAGATAGATACCAGTAGAAAGGCCAGAGAGTGTAATCGAGATCAAAGACGACTAAACGAGGAAGGGAGGAGTAGGAGTTTATGATCTGCATAGCCTCTTCCTTGACCCTCTCCCACGACTCTCCCATCCCCCTATCAAATATCAATACACCACAACCCGCCAATCCAATTCTAATATATATATATAGGAACTATGAAGCAGAGAAAAAGATTTTATTAATTAAATTACATTTTGGGTATTTGAATTGTGAAGTTTTTTTTTATATGGTAGTAACTAAATTTTTGGTTAAAATGTGGGTGGGTGGGTGGGTGGGTGGGTGGGTGGGTGGGAAATCACACTTTATTATTGAAAAATCGGTAGAAAGACGTTCTCGAAAAATATTTTTAGTTTAAAAGTTGTGGTTAGAAAAAATATGTATTATAGGTTTTTTAAAAAAATTAATTTTCAGTTTTTGCAGAAAGTAACTATAAATTTCATTATTAAACCAATTTAAAAATATTATTTATTATATTATATCTCAAAATATATATAAATAAAAAAATTACTAAATAGTCATTTAATTTTTCTAACAATATTTTTTCTAACAAAACATCAGTTTTAAATAACAAATCCAAACGGAACCTACATTAGCTCTACCATTTAGAACTAACGAAAATTGCCATAGTACGCATAGGAACTCATACATCACTATGTATAAGTTCTAATTGTTCAGTAACACCCTTTCACCGTGTCTAGTGAAAGGGACTTTCATTTTTCCAATGAGACAATGTTCACATGTTTCGTATGATCAAAATCAAACTTATCCAAGTATTCATCATTATGTAACTTGGAAATGCGTTTCTCGTTTATATAGCCTAAACGACAGTGCCAAAGGTACGTTTGATTTGAGTTATTAGTCTTCAGACATTTGCTATTCACATTATAGATGCAAGTGTCTAAATCAAGAACATATAAACCGTTAAGTAAATGTGCAAACCCATAGACAACAATATTCAAAGAAAAGGAACAACTATTGTTCTGAATTGAAAATGTAAAACCTTTTTGTCCAAATAAGAAACCGAAATAATGTTTCTACAAATTGACTTCTATAATATAAATACATGAAGCAGAAGCTTGATCAGCATTCTTCTTCTTTAGATCCTCTAAATAAGCATGACAATTTATCTTTCACTGTCCCGGTTTACCACAGAAGTGCCAATCACCCTTTGCAACACCACCCGTAGAATTTAAAGCCTGTTTGGGATTAGTTTTTGGCTTGGGTACAGAAGTAGATCCAATCTTCTTCTTTCCCTTCCTTGTGCCTTTCTCTTTAGCCTTACCTTTCTTGGCCACCATCAATATGGGAGCATGTTCAACCTTTTTCATGTTGGGCTCAGCAGTTCTCAACGTAGCCAATAATTCAGTGGGTGTTTTGTCTATCTCATTCACATTGTAGTTCATAACAAAAAGAGAATAATTGTTGTTCAAAGATTGCAAGATCAAGTCAATCTAAGCTTTCAGACCAATCGGGAAAACCAAAGTGTCAAGGTACTAAATATACCTTATCATCTTTAGAACATGTATTTGAACCGGTTCACGCTCTCCCTGTTTGCGAGAATAAAGTGCCTTTCTCGTGTCGAACCTTTTTTGTCGAGATTGTCCCTCAAACATTCTTTTAAGGTGTTCAATCATCTCATAAGCATCAATATGCTCATGTTGTTTTTGAATCTTAGCATTCACTGTAACTGTTACCAACATGAGACATGCAACATCATTCGCATCATCAATATGCTTCTGATAAGTATTTTGTATAATGCCAGATGCATCTCAGTCGGAGGAGCACGGGTAAGAATTGTAATGACATGGAGCTTTTTTTCCTACTTGAGGACAATCCTCAAGTTCCTATACCAATCAAGGAAGTTAGTTCATGTCAGCTTTTCCTTCTCAAGGACTGCTCGCACAGAGAAGTTATTTGTGTTGTTTGTCAATATCTACAACGTTAAAATGTATAAAATTTAGTTAGTCTTCATAAGTTTTAATTATGTTCAAGTGATTGTCATGTATATATATTCATAATATATATATATATATATATAACTCCCACTATTTTTTTTGAATTAATAAGCCTAACTATCAGTTCAGAAAGTATTTCTCTAAATCTTTCTAGTGAGCGAAGATCCATATTTCATCCATGTTTTAAGTTATCACGGGATAATACTCCTGAAATACGACTATTTAGGTAGACAACAATTGTTAATTATATCAAAAATAACTCTTAGATAGTTTGGTGGAACAACCTCTTGTACACATTTATCTAATAAATCTCACCAAACTCTATGCCTCTAAATCAACAATCCTATTGTGATGATTCAGTTAAGTTAGACCCAATGATCTAAAAAATTAAGTACATTACTTATCAAGTCTTCCCATGATAGATGAGAACACTTTTCTTGGGCAAACCCACTCTTTCTCAATCTAGGTGTTGATGAGTATTAATCATTGAAAGATATCTGATTAACTTAATATGTATCTAGGGATTTTATTATTAAGAACGATCATGATCCCATCATAAAGAAATTCTCAATTTTTCCATGATTAGATAATTCATTTCAATATTCGTTAATGGATTGATTTCCACGTAGTCGATGAAATCCTAAGCGGTCTCTCTTAAAAACTATCTTCCTTATAAATTAAACTAATAATTCGCTTTTGAAAAAATCTCCCCATATCAAAAAAAGAAAATCATATTTAATACCGTGTTTCATAAGCACAAGAATCTCATGACCGTTTGTTCAATTTTAAAACCTTCTATCGTTATAGATTTTATCTTTCTTAAGTAGGCATGACATGGGTGTCGTATCTAATACATACATGATTAATCTTAATTAAGCATGCACCTTTATTGTATCTACACATACATAACAATATATGCAATCATAAGCATATATGTAATGTGCGTAAATTAAACATGTTAGGTTATAACTTATCATATGTGATCTTTCCAAGCTAATGGAAAAATTAAAGTCAATCTATGGTGGTTTGAAATACTATACTATTACAAGTCTTCTTCTTCTTCATTTCTCCAACATCCCCTTTTGGATCGGCTCCTTGCTTGCAAGTCTTCCTTGATAATTACATTAAATAATGAAAATAAAACTATTCTAATGAGCTTACAGGAGGAACTAGAGTTACATTCGAGATAATTAATTACAATGAATAGACGACATGCAAGTCATATTTAGAAACCAAAATCATAAATGAAAACCACTATCATATGGGTCAATAAGCAATAGCCATCCACCATTCTATCATATAACACATAAAAAATCTCATATTATCTAAACATGGTATCTCATATCATATTTAATATCATACAATCATATATCAATCAAAATTTAGAAAATTGAAAATTAATTTCTGGAAACAATAAATCGTTGTTTCGAGGTCCTTAACGACGTCAAACGCCTTACAGACACGTCGGTGACAACTTTATTTATTGGCCGCTCTTTCTTTTCGTAAAGGTATATTTCGTAAAAATCGGCCAGCGTAGTCAGATTTCAACAAATCTGACAATGTTTCAGAAATTATATTGTATACAGTCCCCATAACAACATCAAATGTATAACTTATATACATATGCAATAATACATACAATGATCACATGATTATACAATCCATCAAGAATATCATATATATTCAAAATCATGTATACACATATATACATATTGTATCACAATAAAAAAATATGGCAAATCATATATAGTGTCTCTGTGCTTGGCACTACATGCTGACTATTCAATATTGCTATCAATTATAAAAACCAAAATCTTACTCTCTTGGAGAAAGATCTAGGCTGACTTCACAATTATGTTATTGAAAAAACAAGGATTAGTGTAGAGGATCGGTTGATGCACTTCTTGACCATTAGCTATTGCTGGTTAAAAACATTCTAATTGAGCTTCAGGAAGATGGTATCTTAAAAAAGAATTATTGCCCAAGACCTGGAAATTTCACGTTATCTGATATACTAGGTTTTGACGAGTGATTTCTCATTTAAAGAAAATAGTATTTGACAAGAATGCATATAGAATAATATAGAAGGATGCTTCGAGAAATCATGATTACATTATCCAAACAATAGTAAATACCGGAAATCTATAAGTCACGAATAAGAAGGCAATGATAATATCAAGTTTGTTTGAAGTTTGCATTGTCCTTGTTTTAATCTGTAACATTTTGTCAAAATGAAAAGTTTAGTAGATTTTTCATTTGAGGTTGCCATTGGTTTTCGGAAATTATTACTCCTAAAATTATTATTAAATGCAATAATAAGACATGGACTTAAAATGAGCTTGATTTTAAACTAAAAGGTGTGGTTGGGAAAGTATTGTTAGTGATAGGAGAATGAGTTACAAGGGAAATCTAAGGAATTATGAATTTTCTAGAAAGGAGAGCATAAGATAAATATTGAACGAGCTAAGCCTACATATTAAGTGCCTCCACATTCTAATTGAAGAAGGGAAGAAAAAAAATTAGGTTGATGGAGATATGATGTTGATGAAACATAGCGAAGCCAATCAGCCTTTCAAGGCCTTAAGAAGTACATGGTCGAGTCGCCACTTCTAGCCAAGCCAATTAGCGGTGAGACTCTTTACCTATACATGGCTGTGTCAGAGCAAGCACTGTGTGATGTGTTAGTAAAGGAGGATAACAAGATTCAGAAACCAATTTACTATATGAGCAAAGTGCTACACGGGGCCAAGTTAAACTACTCTGCCATCGAAAAATTTGCTCTAGCCTTGATCACAGCTTCTAGAAAGCTAAGGCCTTACTTCCAAGTACACAAGATAGAAGTCCTGACAGATCAGCCGCTAAGGAGCATTATGCATAGCCCTAAGGCAAGTGAAAGATTGATCAAGTGAACAATTGAGCTAGGAGAATTTGACATTCGATACAAGCCCCGTGCGGCCATCAAAGCCCAGGCCTTGGATGATTTCGTGGTTTAATGCACCATTAACGACCAAGAAATCGTGAAGAATCGATCCGCCTCGAGGCCGTAGTTGAAACAAAAAGTCAGTCATCGAACGTAGACATATGAACTTTTGTACATAATCGGGGATAGTAGTTGAAAATGCTGAAATATTTTGATCTTGGGTTGTTTTTACAACAAAAGATTTGATCTTTGGAACCCCTTTATGAGCTTCAACAAAATTTGGGATTGTGTTTCTTGCAACAACTAAATAAGTTTTTTTACAAGTCCTAGGCACGAACCCGACTAAGTCCGTACTCCTGTCTGGGCGGCAACCAACTAAAACTTTCTATAGCTCCTAGGCACCAGCCCATAGGTCATGCTCAAGCAGACAAATTATTTATTAGTAGCCTGAATTATAATATTTATGCCCTGTAAATCTTGTATCTTCATTTATAGCATTGTAATTGTGATGCCCCAAAACCCCATCTTGGCGGTTTCAGGTGCCACGGTCCATCAAATCTCATACTCATAGTAAATAAGTATAAAACTTACCTAACCGCAACGGTGCAAAACCGATGATCAAACACATAAATCATCTTTTCAGAGGAACGACATTGTGCCAAGCGTAACCCGGTATCCACACACCACGAGTCTAAACATAATATTACACGCCTCAAAATAATATTATTACATGCCATAGATCTCTTGATTTCTAACGCAGCTAAGCTAGTTCGACAACTGGACCACGAGGCTGTTGGGTTCCGAGGCATAAAACGCAGCGGATAAACGTAAAAATAACAAAAAAAAATTGGAACCCTAACGCAGGATCATGTATAAGACTTGACTGATTATGGTAAACAGAATCATACCTATTCTTGTCTTGACTTTCACGAACTCAACGGAGATCCTTGCTATCACGATTTTGTGTCTTCCTCTCGAAAGCACCTCTATGGTATCCACACGAGCACCTTCAAGAACGTCTCACGATCTTGATCACGTGATGGATGTACTAGCCTCCTTTGATGAATTCGAATGACTGCCTTTGCTGCCTCCTTGCTCTGCCTCTAGGGTTTTATCATATAAAACGTACCATTCATTTAACCTATCATTATCTATTTATAATGATTGGTTAATGGGCCTTTTCAGCAAAACCTAACCCATGTAGGCATAGGATTAAATAATAAAACATGCTTTTATTATTTAATTAATAACTAAGTCACACTTAATTATTATTGGCAGAAATACAATTATTCAAATTCGAATTTATATTATTTTAATTAATTAAGTCTCACTTAATTAATATAATAAAATTCAAATAATCATCAATTAATTTAAATCTATAATTTAAATTAACTATTCCACTAGGTGCTCTATGTGTGTGACCCTATAGGCTATTATTTAATTAGCAATAATTTTATTCTCCAATAAAATTATAAACAATGAGCGGTATCTAGTAATACATCATTGCTATCCAATTAAACAATAATTAAATCGTGATTTGATAAAACCTTTCATGATTAATGTTTCCGTGTAATATAATCCCTTTAACCATATATATTATAGATTAAACTCGAGGCATGTATTTAGTCATCCTCTTCAACATTTAATCCGGGTTTACTTGATCCATGAGTAGACTATGGAAAAACAAATCATTATTTGAGCACGGCCATGCATTTTATAGTCTCACTCAATCAAGAGGCCAATAATATCTCTCCTAATTATAGGAGGGTTAAATCCTTTATCTATCATTCATATTTCTCATACGACTCATGATATACCCGATGTCCACTTTTATCATCACCCGGTCAAAGGTAACTTTTAATGTAGTCAGAGTATATTAATCCTCGTATAGAAATATAATGATCTCAAGTCAGAGGATCATTACACCATTATCACTGTGAGTCTTTCTTATGACTTTATTAAACATGAAGAATCTCACTGTGGGTCTGTCCAGTACCATGTACTCCTACATGTACCTATGCATTGACTTTAGTATCCCCATACTTATAACCAATGAGATATGGTTATCTGTCAAATAACATACTAGTCTATTTATGTATTATTATTGTCCTATAATAATAATACTCGACTAGGGACATTTAAGAATATGATATATTATATAATCTCAAGTTCAAGTCATGTACTTAAACTATATAACGTGTATCATGATTCTAAGGACATTTATTATGCTAACAAATATATCGCAGTAATTAAAGTCATAATAAATACGTTTATTGAATAATCAAATGACATAAAGGTTTATTAAAGGAAACATTGTATTGCCTCTAGGGCACCTACACTAACAGAGGCAATAATAGTTCCCTTTCCCTTATCAGTTGGACTAGGGTTCTCAGTGTTTCCACGTTTAACTATGAACAAAGTCACAAAAGAAAATATACAAGTATGAGCGAATAATTACTCATCAAGTACACCACTAGAGTGGTACCAATAAGAATATACTTCAAGTTTAAGCAACGGTCAATAAATAACTTACCTTAACTTCCAAGTTCAACAAGGAAAACATAAAGTACATTTGGATGACAATAATGTCATAGACTATATAACAAGTCAATTGTTAAGGTACACGAAGTGATTCCACAAAACAATTATAAATAAATAAATTAATTTAGAGAGCTGGTCATTTTACCTTACGATACCCCATAATGTGATCAACCACTATGAGAAATATCGCTACCCGTGGTACCTCATAGCACGATCACTGCTATATCTCAAGCACCACCACATTATTTGCTAGCATTCGGGTTATCATTTTCAACCCAAGGCAACATTAGTGCATAAAATGTAAAATAAAATTTGTTATGTCCGTCCACAAAACCCTCCACAGAATGTAAACATAGTGTCTGTGTTGACCAGTATAGAAGAGCATATACTCGATCTCAATATTTCATCACAATTTGAAAAGATTTCATTTCACACGATCACAATAACTTATTATATCATGGTCTCACTTAAAGTGAGGCAGCTGCTCCAAACTGTGTTATTGTCCTGAACAATTAGTCAATAAAACATATAACGAAATTTGATTTGTTTCGATGTGAAAAATACATCAAACTCCACTTAAAAGAATTTTAGCTTCCTCGAAATAATAAGGCTAGCTATTGGTTTAGAATTTAATAAGTGTAGTCGTCTCGAAATAATGAGAACAACTGGATTCCCAAAGAAAACTATTTTTTATACGGGACTCTAGCAATATTTGGAAAATAAAATAGAATAGAGTGAATTTGTAACTTTTAGGAATAGGCACTTGGATAATTTAAATGGAATCACAACATCAAATAAATGATCAACATCATATATAAAAAAACAAGATAATTCTAAAAAAATGAAATTGAACAGGGTTCTTTGAATTTATAAATTGAAAATTCTCAAAAGATCTCGTCACGAAAATTATAAAATATATAATAAAATAATCCCCATATATCTCAAGAGTAGGGATAACAGTGTACTTGTCTCATGTCCGTCAAACTCAAGCTAATTTATATAAACAGCGTTGGCTCAGAAATTATGTGTAGTCGCGAAATCCCAAATACCCTTTTACAAAACCATAATCCATAACTTAGTAAATCTCAAATTTATTTGGATATAAATATCCAAATACGTAAAATAATATTCACCAAAATAATATCCTCTTTCAACTTACTGATTTCTAAATCACTTAATCCATTTTAACATCAGTTATTTGATTAATTTCAATTATTCATGAAAATTTCCCAATTTAAAATCTATAAATACATTCCCATCATAATTCTTTATTCAACCACTCCTCCTATTTAAATTCAATATCTTACTCCAATCATAATTTAGTACTCCAATCCATAATTTAATAATTTCCAAGTCAACAACTCAGGTTACTCTCAATCCATTTTTTTATTTATCTCTCCCAAAAATAAACAAACAAACAAATATATATATATATATATATATATATATATATATATATATATATATATATATATATATATATAATTGACTCCATATATATCTCAATTGATATCCTTTATAACATTCAAATATAACTTCCTATTATTTACCCTTAAACTAACAATGAGTTTGTAGAAGGGGGGTTTGAATACAAACTCAAGAACTTTCTAGAAAATTCTTGTGGATTAATGAGTTTATATTCTAAGGAGTTGAGTGTTTTGAATATGAAACTGAAAGATAACTACAAAGAAATTAAAACTAGATTATTGAAAATAGTGTTTAAAAATTACAAGTGGTTTCCTGTTCCACTGGTGAATTAATTTTGCTTTCAAAAATTAACCTTGGTCTAAAAACCAATCTGCTTATAAATATAAAATAAACACAAAAAAAAACTATAAATGATTAATATATCTTACTATGCTTTTCTTGTATTTTTTTTCTATAACTTCTAAATATGTTACAATGAACTACTAATGTATATATAACAGTTCATTTTCTACATCTATATTCTATTAAATGATAAAAATATAAATTACATTTTTCAATGTTTGTACTAAAATAGAATGTAGCTTCTTCCACAGTCTTCATAGGTCTTTGTCTTGTTCTGAAAAAGTCTTTGTCTTGTTCTTCTCCTTGAACACTGTGTTTCTTGAAAGACTTCACAGTCCTGACAAAACTATCTTTCATTGATCCATATTTCTGCAAAGATTCCATTTTGTTTGTCTTTAATCATTTTGGGAAATTTTGATCAATTGATAATTATTGTAAAGCTTATCAATCGATCCTTCTTTGCTTATCCATCAATAGATAGGTTATCCATTGACTAGTTGATGTATCAATGGATATTTCAATATCCATTGATCTCTTATCCATCGATTGTTCTTTTATCCGTTGATTGCTCTGATTAATTCATTCGTTGATGATGATCCATTAATTTGACTTTTGTTGACTAACATCCATCGATCATTGATATCCATTAACTTCTTTATTTGTTGATCACTTCATGTATGAGAGTTCAGACTTAGAATATTTATACTTTATCAACCATTCTTCATATCCATTGAATAGCTATCAATCAAAGTCAATAAACATCAGTTGACTAATATAGTACATCCATCGAATTATTACAATCAACTGATAATAAAAAGAACTCTGGATCAACTGCTATTATCCAATTTATTAGTTGATTAACAACAACTTCAACTGATAAATGATTCCCTAGTCAATGAATATTTATAAGTCATATATCCATTGACCAGTTACAAAAATTAAAGTCAAACTTATGATTTTAAGTAATGTGTTATCATCACACTACATGATTCCTAACAATCTCCCCCTATTTAGGTTTAATAGAAGTAAACATAAATCTTTTAATTGATGATAACAAAACTCCTAGCATTTATATTTCAGCATGAATCATAATTTGACAGACATAAAACATGGGACAATTTTTGAGTACCAGTAACAAATGAATTTTGAGAAGCTTTAATAAGTTTGATTGTTTATCTCCTTCTTCTTCTTCTCCTTGACTCCTCAAACTCACTGTCTTCATTTTCCTTCATTTTTCTAATAATGATCCCTTCAGAATCTTTTCATCTTCAACATTGTAATCTAGTTGGCTTGCCAAGAAGTTTAGTTCCAATTTGGCAACTTATCAATTTCTTTGTAAATGTCAATGCATTTCTCATTGTCATCCCTGTCATTGTAGATCGTCATGTAGAAGGGCTCATGAAGAACTTTTTTCCCTTCATGATTCCAGATTTTTACTTTATCATCCTTTTTTTCTTGAATTGGTGCCTCTATCATGTTGGTCATTCTTGCTAAGATGTCTTTGGCAAGTGCTTGAGTCAAGTAGTAGTTCATGTTGAACAGTGTGTAGATTTTTCTTACAGTAGCATAGTCCTGTTCTATTACTTGTGAGAAAGTATAGGTTAGATGTGTGCCATCCTCATATTTAACATGAAGGAGATCCACATCCTTCATTCTTTGGCCTTTTGTAGAAATTAGTCCTTGAGACTTGATTGGAACATAATCGCTTGTCTTGGATTGAAATAGTTCTATCTCTCTTGGTTGATCACTTCCAAATGCTTGAACCTTTGTCTTCTTTGACTGTTTTTCCTCAGCCAATTCAGTTTCATCAACATTCAGCTTCCTCTTTGTTCTCCCAGACTTTGAAGATCTATTGGCTTTTTGCTTTGTTCTAGATTTCTTCTCAGCTTGTTTCTTTCTTTCTTCTAGAATTTGTTGATGTTCAAGATCAAATTCCTTTTGAAGTTGTTTGGCTAACTCATCACCAGCCTTGATCTGCTTCTCTCTGTCCAGAATTCCAGTTGTTATTTCTCTCTGCATTATTTTCTCACCACTACCTGTGATAGACTTTTTCTTCTTTTCTTCTTCAATTAAAATTCCCTTGCCTTTTCTATCACCAGGCTATGAGCTACTTTCATCCACCCTTATTTCTCCAACTTCATAACATTTAGAGGATCCAGCAATAATAATCTCATAATTTATTGGCAATGAAATTGTAGGTATAATCAGAATTGACTTTTCTGCATCTATGGCTTTGTTTTTTTAAGAAAATGCATCATACTTTTTCACAATCTTAGCCTTCATTTCTTTTGAATTCCTCATTCTTGCTAGAATCATCATTCTTCCTCTTTGCTAGGACATAGGGTGTTGCCTGTAATTGAGCTTCTACATCCTTTTTCAATTCAACATCCTCATCAGTCTCTTTCTCCCCCTTTTTGTTATCAATAACTGATTCAAGAGCTTCAGTACCTAAAGGAGTTTGAAGGAGTCTGTTGAGTAATTTCACTTGAGTTTCCTGTTTTTTGAGAATTAATTGCATGCTCATTTCCATGTATGTGACTCTTTTATCCAAAAAAGTCACTTTATCTTTAACAGTATACTCAATGTCTAGCCTTTGTTAAATTCTCTGCATGGTTGTGAGGTTCAATATTGTATCAATATAAGATTCATAGTGAGTCTTGTTTGAGTCAATGTCCTCCCTTAGATGCTTCAATGCTAATCTGGTGCCAATCACTTGCATTTTCTGCACTTTGAGGTTATCCCTATAGAATTTAAGGATTCTTCTTTGAACAGGATCCTGGATATTAACCTCAAGCATGGATCTTCTATATTGTGACACTATTTCCTTCCTAGTATCAGCCAAAGTGACGTTATCTTCTCTCATTATTGGCTCTAAGATGTCATCATCTTCATCAGACTTAAATTCTTCAAGATTCATATGAGAGACATCATCAGGAATCCTTGCTAAGTTCTCCTTTCCACTCTTGAATTTCTCTTCAGTTTGAACTAGCCCCAATATTTGTTCAGCCTCTTGATTTGAACATGCTTCCAATTTCTGATAGTGAGGATCTTCAGGTTGAAAAGTTTCAGCATCCAAATTGACATCAATTTCATCATCCTCCACCATGTGGGCATCTGTAAATCCTGCAGAAAGTCCATTCTCTTCATCTCCCCTAACTCCAACCCCAACTCCAGGGTGAGTTCTACAGCAAATAGCTCAATTTTAGAAGTTGATGCTTCATGAATTGGTGAATTTAATTTCTCTCTATTCTTTTATCTCTTACTCTCTTCTCTCTTTTCTTGCACTAGGATCTCATCTTGTATTCTCACCTCCTCCTCACAAATCTCACCTTTTTCTTCACCTACTAAGGTGGTACCCTCATTGTTCACACCCTCTCCTTTTTCCACCTCAGAAGAAGTTGAGGGCCTCTTATTCATACTCTCTCCTTTTACCAGGATATGCAAATCCTGCCTATCACACACCTCACCCACTCCACTCAATCCAAAAAATGTATTGACAATTTCAACAGATGTGTCATCAATGGGTAAAGTGATATCAATCGATAGACGAGAAGTATCCATCGATTGCTGCATATCAGTTAATATAAACTCGTTTATGGATGTGAGGATATCCATCGATTGATGAGTATAAGTCAATGGATATTGTATATTCTCAATTGATTGAGAATTATCCATTGACTTCAAAGAATTTTGAGTTAAAATTGTTTTATCCTGCTCAACCAAGGTGTTACCCTTATTTGGTGAGTCAGGTGAGAGTGTTGGCTCCACCCTGAGTTATAAAGAGGGAGAATTTGAAACATTAATGTTTTCAATCAAAAATATTTCTGAAGAAATAGACTTTGAAGGAGATTAAGGAAATGAAATAGATAAAGAGTGGGGATGTGCCTCATCATTTACCTGAGACACATCAACATATGAAACTGAAGGCTCCACCAAATTTTTATTTGGCTTTGTAGGTGTGTGTTCCCCTTGTGCATCTAATCTACTATTCTTCTTCCTTTGAAATGCTTTGATTTCTTTGTCTCCCTTTTCCCCAACAGATGGTCCTAGTTAAGACCCTTTTTCAATAACTGCACCTTGTTGAACTACTACTGTGCTTTGATTTCTTACTGTGCTTTTCTTGTGTTATCGTTCTACAACTTCTACAAATGTTACAATGAACTACTACTGTATATATAGCAATTCATTTTCTACATCTTTTTTCTATCAACTGATAAAAGTATAAATTACATTTTATAATTTTTACACTAAAATAGAATGTAGCTTCTTTCACAATCTTAATAGGTCTGTGCCTTGTTCTGGAAAAGTCTTTGTCTTGTTCTTCTCCTTGAAGACTGTTTTTCTTGAAAAACTTCACAATTATGACAAAACTGTCTTCCATTGATCCAGATTTCTGCAATATTTCCATTCTGTTTGTCCTTAACCATTTTGGGAAACTATGATCAATTACTAATTGCTGGAAAGCTTTTCAATTGATCCTTATTTGCTTATCCATCGACAAATAGGTTATCCATTGACTAGTTGATGTATCAATGGATATTTGAATATCCATTCATCCCTTATCCATCGATTGTTCTTTTATCCGTTGATTGCTTTGATATATTCATCCGTTGATGAGGATCCTTTGATTTGACTTTTGTTGACTGGCATCCATCGATCATTGATATCCATCGACTTCTTTATCTATTGATCACTTCATGTATGAGAATTCTGACTTAGAATATTTACACTTTGTCAGCCATCCTTCATATCCATTGCATAACTATCAATTGAAGTCAATAATCATCAGTTGACTAATATAATACATCCAACGAATTATTACAATCAACTAATAGTAAAAAGAACTTTAGATCAATTGCTATTATCCAATGTATCAGTTGATTAACAACAACTTCAACTAATAAATGGTTCCCTAGTCAATGGATATATATGTCATATATTCATTGACTAATTACAAAAATTAAAGTCAAACTTATGATTCTAAGTAATGTGTTATCATCATCTACATTCAGCTTTCTCTTTACTTTTAATGAATTTCCATTATTGTTTGCTATTTGTTTGTTCCTTATGGTTTTCTAGCCTCTTTCCTCCTATCTTCTAGAATTTTCTTAGTCTCTTCAACAAATTGTCTTTGAAGTATCATGGCTAGCTCCTCTTCTACCTTCTCTTATTGTTCTCTCTCTTTAATAGCAATAACTATTGGTTTTTGCAATAGTTTGTCACCTCCTCCATCTGTGACATATTTCTTCATTTTACCATCTTCAATTAGTATTGAGTTCCCTTTTCTATCACCATGTTGTGAGCTTCCTTCATCCATCCTTATTTCTCATTATTTGACAGCTTCTAATATTTTAGGCATGAGTGGAATCGACTTTTCTTCATCTATGGCTTTGTTTTTACTGACCAATGCATCAAACTGCTTTACTATCTCAGTTGATTTTATCTTTTTCTCCTCCTCCCTCTTATGAGCTTCTGTTGAGCTTTTTGTCTTTGTAAGATTTACATTGGTTTCTTGCAACTGAGTTTCCACCTCATCCTCATTCTCCCCTTTTTTGTTATCAACAACTTCATCTAGGGCTTGAGAAGCCAAGGGAGTTTGAAGGAGTCTATTTAGAAACCTAACTTGCATTTCTTGATTCTTCAGAATTAGCTGCATATTGAGTTCTATATTTATGACTCGTTTATCCAAAACCATCACTTTGCCTTTGGTAGTTGACTCAGTGTCAAGACTCTATTTGATTATATGCATGGTTGTGAGATTGAGTCTGGAATCAATATAGAAGTCATAGTGAGTTTTGTTTGCATCCATTTCTTCCCCTAAGTGCTTCAAAGCCAATCTAGTACCAGACACTTGCATTTTATGTACTTTTAGATTGTCTTTATAAAAGTTATGAATTCTTCTTTTCATAGGGTCTTGAACATCCACTTCAGCCATTGACCTTCTATGTTGTGATACAATTTCTTTCTCAGCATCAGCCAAGGTAATATCATTATTTATCATGATTGGCTCTAATGTGTCATCATCCTCATCAGACTCAAAGACTTCAGGATTCATGTGAGAAACATCATCAGGCATCCTTGCTAAGTTCTCCTTCCCACTCTTGAATTCTTCCTCTGTTTGGACCAAACCCAATATCTTCTCAGCCTCTTGATTAGTGGCTGTTGCCAATTTTTGATAGTCAGGATTTTCATGTTGAAATGTATCATCATTCAAATTAACATCAATTTCAACTTCCTTCACCATGTGGGCATCTGCAACTCCTGTAGGGACTCCATTCTCTTCATCTCCCCCTAACTCCAACCCCAATTCTTGGGTGAGTTCTGCTGCAAATTGCTAAGTTTTGGAAGTTGAAACTTCATGGATTGGTGAAATTGATTTCTCTATAATATTTTTTCTCTTACTTTTTTTTTCTTGCATCAGGATCTCATCCTAGATTCTCACATCTCCCTCACAAACCTCTCTTTTTGCATCACCTTCTAAGGTGGAACTCTCTTTGCTCACACCCTCTCCTTTTTCCACCTCAGAAGAATTTGAGGGCCTCTCATTCACACTCTCTCCTTTTACCCGGATATGCAAATCCTACTTCTCACACACCTCACCCACTCCACTCAATCCTAGAAGTGTATTTGCAACTTGAATTGCTTCATCAATGGGTAAAGTGGTATCAATCTCAACAGATGTTTCATCATTAGGAATAGAAGTGTCAATCGATGGATGAGAAATATTCATCGATTGATGAATATCAGTTGATTGAAGCTCGTCGATGGATGTGAAGTTATCCATCGATGGATGAGTAGAAGTCAATGTATGTTGGATATTATCAGTTGATTGAGAAATATCCATTGACTTAGGAGAATTTTCATTTTTATCCTGCTCAACCAAGGCGTTACCCTTATGTGGTAAGTCAACTGAGAGTGCTGGCTCCACCCTGAGTTGTAAAGAGGGTGAATTTGAAACATTGATGTTATCTATCATCAAAGTTTCTGAAGAAATATATTTTGAATGAGATTGAGGAGAAGGAATAGATAATGAATGGGGTTTTGTCTCAGCATTTGCCTGAGACACATCAAGAGAAGAAACTGAAGGCTCCACCAAACTTTCATTTGACTTTGCAAATGTGTGTGCCCCTTGTGCATCTATATTGTTCTTCTTCCTTCTTTTAAAGGCTTGAACTACCTTGTGTCCCTTACCCTCATCAGATGGTCCTGGTTGAGACCTCTTTTCAATAACTACACCTTGTTGAGAAGATGCAACTAGGGATGTGTTTAGATCTTTTATCACAATCTCAATCTTTTAAGAGATTGGACTGGTGGCTGGCTAGACATTCCCACCATCACCATCCTTATTCTTCTGGCTTTCTTGATGTTATCTAGTTCCTTCACCCTCAACAATCACCTTCACACTCCCCTCAGTGGTTTTTCCTTTTCTAGATTTTACAACAGTTTGTTGAAAAACTGTTGAGGTGGTTTTCTTGGATTTAGATTTAGATGATTTTCCAATTTGGGTAGAAGGGATTGGGGAATTTTCAACTCCCTCCATTGTTACGGAAGGAAATGAAAGAGGTATTTCTACCTCAAGGAAAGAAAGGTTATGAGATTTGAGAAATACCTGTACAAAAAGGGAATATGTGAGGCACAACTTAGGGTGTAAGTTGATTCTCACTAAGTCCTTGAAAACCCTTTTGTTTTGAGTCCATGCCTCCATTGTTTCCATTGCATATGTAATCTCATATTCTCTAATGACATGGTTAATGAACAACATAATAAATCTAGAAAAGTATATGTTGTTCTTCCTAGATTCTTTATTACCTAATTTAGCAATTAACTTATTTAGGAGCAGGGTGCTAAGACCAAAGTACTTATCAAATAGGATACTATAAGCAATTTATTGCATGCTGGTAGTAATAGCATCAAAATTGCTTATTTTTCCAGAAAATACTTTGATAATAACATCAAAGAAATAACTCCATTCTTTTCTTAAATTCTTTCTAACTATCTCTCCTAAATTAGCTTCAGAATCAGCATAATTTACAATAGTTAACATATTTCTAATGTCTTCATCTTTAGGCATGGCATCAGTATTATCATCAGGAATCTCTAAGCATTCAGAAATAGTAACACTAGTAAGTGTATAGGGATTACCTTATTGGGATTCGGGCATATAAATGCAGCGGAATTACGCTAAATACAAAAAAAATAACGAATCCCAAATGCAGGATCCGTGTATAATTGGCGGATGATTATGGAGAATCATATGTGTGCCTTATTAAAGCTTTCCTTATAATGATTATAGAGGTCCAAAAGTGATGAATCACAGCAGCCTTTCACAGAAATCTTCTCTCTATCGGTATCCACACGAACGTCGTATCGTCTAACGATCACCGGAGTTAGGTACTAGCCTGTTTCTGCCTCTTTGTCTCTCTCTTTCTCTAGCCTCTCAGAAACGTAGAGCTGTTAGGGTTTTATTCAAAACGAATTATCTCAACTATTACCCTAAACTATACATCTTTATGTATATATAGGGGAGAGAGGGATTTGGGCTAAAACCCTAATCTGATTGGACCTTTTAAAAACTATTCAGATTTTGGATTTATATTATTATTAAATCCGAATTCTAATATATATATAATTAATCAAGTCTCACTTAATTAATTAAATAAATAAATTCGAATTAATAATAATAACAGTATTTAAATTCATAATTTAAATAACACCCCGTTTAAACGTTCTTTGTGTGACCATTTAGGTTATTATTACGTTGACAATAATTTTATTTTCTAATAATAAAATTATAAACAATGAGCGACATCTAGTAATACATCATTGCTACCCAAGCAATAATAATAATTGGTGATTCAATTAAACCTTTCGTGAATAATGTACAATGTAATATAATCCCTTTAACCTTATATTATAGATTAAACTCGAGGAATGTATTGTGTCATCATCTTCAATGTTTAATCCGGGTTTCCTTGATCAATGAGTAGACTATTAATCAAATCAACATTTGAGCATGTCCATGCATTTTATAGTCTCACTCAATCAAGAGGCCAATAATATCACTCCTAAAATAGGAGGGTTAAATCCTATATATATCATTCATATTTCTCATACGATTCATAGCATACCCAATGTCCACCTTTATCATTACCCGATTAAAGGTAACTTTGAGTGTAATCAAAGTATATTAATTCTCGTATAAAATATAATGATTTCAAGTCAAAGGATCGTTACATCATTATCACAGAGAGAATTTCTTATGACACTTATTAACATGTAGATTCTCATAGCGGGTCTGTCCAGTGCCATGTATTGAGACATGCACTTATGTTCTTGACTTTAGTATCACCATACCTATGACCAATGAGATGTGGTCATCAGTCAACAAACATGTTAGTCTTATTGTATTATTATTGTCCTTAAATAATAATACTCGACTAGGGACTTTTAGGAATATAATACTATTCATATAATCTCATTTTTAAGTCACATACTTAAAGATATATAATACGTATCAAAATTCCAAGGACATTTATTATGCTTTCAATTTATTACGCAGTAAATAAAATATAATAAATAAATAATAATCAATAAAACATAATCCTTAAGAAAAATATTTATTATTAAGGATTATGTTTTATTGATTATTATTTATTTATTATGTTTTATTTACTGCGTAATAAATTGAAAGCATAATAAATGTCCTTGGAATTTTGATACGTATTATATATCTTTAAGTATGTGACTTAAAAATGAGATTATATGAATAATATCTTATTCCTAAAATTTCCTAGTCGAGTATTATTATTTAAGGACAATAATAATGCACAAAGACCAGTATGTTTCTTGACAGATGACCACATCTCATTGGTCATAGGTATGGGGATACTAAAGTCAAAAACATAAGTGCATGTATCAATGCATGGCACTGGAATGACCCGCCGTGAGATTCTACATGTTAAGTAAGTGTCATAAGTAATTCTCACTGTGATAATGGTGTAATGATCCTTAGACCTGAAATCATTATATTTTTATACGAGAATTAATATACTTTGATTACATTAAAAGTTACCTTTGACCGGGTGATGATAAAAGTGGACATTGGGTATATTATGAATCGTATGAGAAATATGAATGATCTAGATGAGATTTAATCCTCCTAATTTTAGGAGTGATATTATTGGTCTCTTATTTGAGTGAGACTATGAAATGCACGGCCGTGCTCAAATGTTGATTTGATTTTAATAGTCTACTCATCGATCAAGAAAATAAAGATTAAATTATGAAGAGGATGACACGAGACATGCCTTGAGTTTAATCTATAATATCAAGATTAAAGGGATTATATTACATGGAACATTATTCACGAAAGGCTTAATCGAATCACCGATTTATTATTATTACTTGGGTAGCAATGATGTATTACTAGATGCCGCTCATTGTTTACAATTTTAATTAGATATTAAAATTGTTGCCAACGTAATAATAACCTACAGGGTCACACACAAAGAACGCTTGAAGGAGAAATAATTTAAATTATGAATTTAAATTAAATAAGTAATTTATTTTATTTATGATATTAATTAAGTATGACTTAATTAATTATATAAATAGAATAAATGAATTACTTAAACTAATTCCAAAATTAATAATTAATTAATTAAGTGAGACTTAATTAAATAATTTAGAATTTTGGATTAGTATTAATTATAATTGGATTATAATTAGAAAACTTATTCCTCTCTCTATATAATCTCTTTATGGGCTGATTTAATAAATAAAAAAAAAAGATTTTATAAAAACCCTAGCCGCTCTGAGAGAGGAGGAAGATAGAGAGAGAAGAAGTTTTCGGGTGCTAGTACACATCAATCCTTCATGAAAAGTGTTCGTGTGGATACCGTAGAGCGTAGATCGCGAGAGCGGGATACGTGGTGATTAAACAAGCTTTGGACCTTCATTAATCTTCCATTAATGAACTGTTAAAGCTTCTAAAGGTATTTATTCTTTATCTCCGAATTAAATCTTTTGTTTTCGCATGGATCCTGCGGAGGGTTTCGCTATTTTGATTTATTTTTTCGCGTTTATTCCGCTGCGTTTGTGTCACGAAACCCTTCAATGGCATCAGAGCTACTTGCGAAACGTTTTAATTCGATTATGTGCTTAACAGTTTTTGATATATAAGCATGTATGCGATCTATCATGATTTTATATTGATATAATATGTATATGTTTATATATATTATGAATATATGATATTCATATGATGTATAATCATGTGATGATTATGTGTGTTGATGTATGTATATGATACATGTTTGTTCTTATTATGGGAATCGTATTTGATACGAATTCTGAAACGGCTGCCGTTGATTTTCTGAAATCTGTGTCCGTTGTACGATTTTCGCAAACGATATATGTTTTCTGACTGGAATCGTGTCACTGAGAAATACTGACTTAGTCAGCTCTGCGTCTGTAAGCCATTAGATGTCGTTACAGCCTCCAAAACGGTGATTTATGATTTTCTGAAAATTATTTGATTTTCTAAAATTTTGAGTATATGTATGTATATATTATGAATATATGATATTCATGTAATGTATAATCATATGATGATTGTATGTATCTCTGTGTATGTATATATGATATATGCTTGTTCTTGTTATGAGAATTGTATATGATACGATTTCTGAAACACCGTCAGATTTGAAGAAATCTGACTGCTGTATCCGATTTTCATAAACGATATGTGTTTTCTGACTGGAATCGGGCCAATGAACAAAACTGATAGTCTTGCTATCACCGACGGGTCTATAAGGCGTTTGACGTCGTTAAGGGCCTCGAAATAGCGATTTATTGTCTTCAGAAATCTGTTTTTAATTTTTTGAAATTTTGAAATTTGTTATATATGATTATATGATATGATTATATAATATGAGATATATTATATGTGTTATATGATAGCATGGTGGATGGTTATGGCCTAAAGACCCATAGGATAGTGGTTTTGATTTATGGTTTTGGTTTCTAAATACGACTTGCATGTCGTTTATTCATTGTAATTTAATTATCTCGAATGTAACTCGAGTTCTTCTTGTAATTTCATTAGAATAGTTTTATTTTTATTATTCAACGTAATTATCAATGAAGACTTGCAAGCAAGGAGGCGATCCAAAAGGAGATGATGGAGCAATGAAGAAAGAAGACATGTAATAGATAGTATTTTTAAAACCACCATAGACTGACCTTGATATTTCCATTAGCTTGGAAATATCATATAGGATGGGGCCAAAACCAAACACGTTTAATTTACGCACATTACATATATGTATATGATTGCATGTATTGATATGTATGCGTAGATATAATTGAGATGCATGCTTAATATTGATTAATCATGTATGTATTAGATACGACACCCATGCCATGTTTGCTTAAACAAGATAAAATCTGTAACGATTCAAGATTTTAAAATTAACAAACGATCATGAGATTCTTGTGTTTATGAAATATGGATTTTTAAAACACGGAATTAAATATGGATTTTTGATATCTATAATTGGGATTTTCTGACAAAAGCGGATATGCGTATTCGTAAGGCTGATGGGTTTTAAGTGTGACCATTGGTATCCTCCATCTACCTGGGAAATGAACAATTTAAGATGTCAATTTGAAATATTTGGTTCAAGGAAAAATTGAGGATCTCTTTATGATGTGATCATGATCGTTATAAATTTTCTAAAACCCCTTAACAAAATATTAAGTTTTACTCGGATGCTTTCCAATGAATGAACACTCATCGAATCCTAGATCGATAAGGGGAAGGGCTGTCAGTGGCAGGGGACTCCTATCTATCGTGGTGAGATGCGACGAATATAAACGGTTATATTCGGCCGTTGTATCATTGGGTCTAACTTAACTGAGTCGTCATAATAAGTAAAAATAAACAGTTATATTCAACTATTATGAACTTAGAAGCATAGAGTTTGGTTAAAAGTCTATTAGATAGATAAGATCAATCGTTGTTCACTAAACTATCCAAGAATTATATATGATATAATTGACAACTGTTGTCTACCTAAATAATCATTTTCTAAGGACTTCCAGTGGTTGACTTAGGACATGACGAAATATGGATCTTGGCTCACTAGAAAGAATTATGGGATATACTTTCCAAATTAATAGTAAGGGCTATTAGTTTGATAAAAATAGTGGGAGGTATATGATGATATACCATAATCACTTAAACATAATTAATATTAAATTTGCAACCTAGTTTATTTTATGCACTTTAATATTGTAGATATTAAATGATAAACACAAACAACTTCTCTATGCGATCAGTTTTTGAGAAGGACAAGTTGACAAGAATATATTTCCTTGACTGACACATGAGCTTGAGGATCGTCCTCGGGCACCACGATATTAGTCAAATCTCTTCCCCTGCTCTTAAAGTTGAGAATGTAACATGTGCAAATCATAGTGCTTATTGGAAGCAAATTGATGTTGCGACTGATGTTTCATGTCTCATGCTCGCAAATATATGTGCTGAGCTTAAGAAGCATTACAAGCATATAGATGCTTATGAAACGATTGAGCACAAGATATATTTGAAAGGGCACTATACACTTACAAGTAGGGAGAGTGAGACCCGGTTACACCACATGTTCTAAAGATTATAGGGTATAATGAGTACATTTGATATTTTGGGTTTCTAGATTGGTCTAGAGACAGTTAGATTTGATCTTACGATCTTTGGACAAATCTTATTTTGTTATGAACAATAAAGTGAATAAGATTGGTAAAACACCCATTGAGTTGCTAAGCATGTTGAGAACTGCTGAAAGCAATATGATAAATGCATGAACTACTACTATATTGATGGGAAACATAGGGAATGCAAAAGAGAAAGGAAAATGGAAAGGCAAGGAGAAGATTTGATCTAGTTCCGTTGTCAAACCAAAGTCCAATCCCTAAAGCAGACTCTAAAGTCTGAATGAGGTGTTGATAAAGAAGACGATTATCGCTTCTGTGGAAAATTGGGAGGCTGGAAACTAAACTGTCATGCTTAATTGGAAGATCGGAAGATGATGATCAATAAGGGTCAAGCTTAAGGTATCGGGTTGGAATTGGAGTAAAGATAGTTGCTCTGGTTCGAGGAACTCGTTACTTAATTTTTGGCCTATAAGGAAAATTTAGAACTTAATAATTGTTATAGCGTGCTTGCAATTGGCAGAGACATTATTTCAGTTTCTTGTTTGGACAAGAAATGCTTTTTCATTTTATAACAATAGTTGTTTATTCTATTTTGATGATGAGCCTTATAATGTTGCACATCTAATTAACAATTTATATGTTCTAAAGTGACTCAAATCAAATATTACCTTTGGCACTGTTGTTGAGGCCGTATTAATAAGAAACGCATTTTCAGAATACATAAGGATGCATTCATGGATAAGTTTGATTATGAATCATACAAAAGGATGCGAATCTTGGTTTGTTTGGTAAAATGACTAAAGCTCCTTTTACCGGACATGGTGAAGGGATCATTGAATGGGTATGACTTATACATAGTGATGTATGTGGTCATATGTGTACGATGACAAAAGGTAGATTTTATTAACTTCATAAAATTTACTAATTATTTTAGTAGATACGGATATATGTATCTTTTGAAGAACTAATCCGAATCATTTGAAAAGTTCAAAGACTATAAAGATGAAGTAGAAAATATCAAAGAAAAGTTTTTTGATAGGAGAGATCACACCTTGTTGGACATGGTGCGATCAATGTTGAGTCAATGAATCTTCCAATTAGTTTCTGGGGTTGCACCCTGGAAACGGCTCCACATACACTTAACTGTGTTCCTACTAAATTGGTTCAAAAGACTCCTTATGAGATATGGACTGAGCAACGTCACAGCATGTCATTTATAAAATTTTGGGGATGTGAAGCGTTTGTGAAACGTCTAATCTCTAACAAGCTAGGACCAAAATCAGATAAATGTAATTTTGTGGAATACCCAACTGAAACAAGGGGTTATTCTTTCTATAATCCTTCCGAGAACAAAGTGTTTGTTACTCGAACTGCTGAGAGACAGTGGGAGGATAATAGATCTCAATGAAGTTTGAGACCCACATGATAACGTTGAACCAGTGGAGGAACCTGAGTAGAATGTACAAGAAAAATAATACTGCTCAAGAAACACAGGTGTTCGTAGGTTTAGTAGGATTCGCCATGAGCCCGAGAGATAATATGGATTTCTCTTGACTCAAGATGGTGATGTGATGCTTGTGGATGAAGATGAGCCTCTCACCTACCTAGATACTATAAACACTCCAGATTCTAAGAGATGGCTGGATGCCATTAAATCTGAGATGGAATCCATGTATACTAATCAAGTATGGACTTTGGTTGATCCACCTGAAGGGGTAAAACCTATAGGGTGCAAGTAGGTTTTCAAGAAGAAGACCAACATGGATGCTAATGTACAGACCTATAAGGCACGATTGGTGGCAAAAGGTTTCAAGAAAATTCATGGTATTGACTATGATGAAACCTTTTCGCCAGTTGTTATGGTCATGTCCATCAGGATTTTGCTTGCTATAGCTGCTTACTATGACTATGAAATCTGGCAAATGGATGTCAAAACCGCTTTCATAAATGAGAACCTTGAAGAAGATATGGATGTGTACATGACACACCCTAAGGGTTTTGTTGATCTAAAGGATGCTGGAAATGTATATAAGTTGCGTCGATCCATTTATGGATTAAAGCAGGCCTCGAGGAGATGGAACATTTGTTTTCATGAAACAGTCAAAAAGAGTTTGACTTTATTCAGAATGAAGATGAAACTTGTGTTTACAAGAAGTTTAGTGGGAGTCATGTGGCATTCCTAGTATTATATGTTGATGATATATTACTAATAGGGAATGACATTCCTTCTCTACAGACTGTGAAGACTTGGTTGAGAAATAATTTCTCAATGAAAGACTTAGGCAATGTGACATATATATTAGGGATCGAGATCTATAGAGATAGATCAAGGTGATTGATCGGCCTAATTTAGAGTACATACATTGACAAAGTTTTGCATCGATTTCAAATGCAAAGAGACTAAAATGGATATGTCCCAATGTCTCATGGGATAGTGATCTCAAAATAAAATTTGTCCTAAATCATTGGATGATAGGGACTGCATGAGTAAAATTCCATATGCGTCAGCAATTGGTTTTATAATGTATGCAATGATATGTACTTGTCCTGATGTCTCGTATGCTTTAACCATGATGAGTAGATACCGATCTAATCCAGGTGAAGGTCACTGGACGACAGTCAAGAATATTCTTAAGTACTTAAAGAGGACTAAAGATTCATTCTTGTTATATGGAGGAGATGTGAAGCTAGTTGTAAGAGGTTTCAGTGATACTGGTTTCTAGACAGATAACGATAATTTAATGTTTCTGTCTGGCTTTGTGTTTTATTGCTGGAATGGTTCACATCAAAGACAATTGTTGATTTTACAATAGAACCTGAGTATATTGATGCTTGT
The DNA here is from genome assembly GCA_028671895.1 of Oenanthe sinensis. NCBI lineage: Eukaryota > Viridiplantae > Streptophyta > Magnoliopsida > Apiales > Apiaceae > Oenanthe > Oenanthe sinensis. Next base: position 24,220,813 of record CM053799.1, on the reverse strand, counting down.
GAAGCAGCCAAGGAGGCTGTTTGGGCATGTACTTAGGAGATATCACCTAATTAATGAGATTAATGATCAAGGAGATATACATATATGTAAAGTGTATACTAATAATAATATTGCAGACACACTGACTAAGGATTTGTCGCAGCAGAAGCACGAAAGTCACACTAGTTCCATGAGTATTGGATACTTGGGTAATTGGCTCTAGTGCAAGTGGGAGATTGTTAGTAATTGTGCTCTAGAGACAATACTTTTTATATTTTAAGGAAAATATTTATTATTAAGGATTATGTTTTATTGATTATTATTTATTTATTATGTTTTATTTACTGCGTAATAAATTGAAAGCATAATAAATGTCCTTGGAATTTTGATACGTATTATATATCTTTAAGTATGTGACTTAAAAATGAGATTATATGAATAGTATCTTATTCCTAAAATTCCCTAGTCGAGTATTATTATTTAAGGACAATAATAATGCACAAAGACTAGTATGTTTCTTGACAGATGACCACATCTCATTGGTCATAGGTATGGTGATACTAAAGTCAAGAACATAAGTGCATGTCTCAATGCATGGCACTGGAATGACCCGCCAGGAGATTCTACATGTTAAATAAGTGTAATAAGTAATTCTCACAGTGATAATGGTGTAATGATCCTTAGACCTGAAATCATTATATTTCTATACGAGAATTAATATATTTTGATTACATTAAAAGTTACCTTTGACCGGGTGATGATAAAAGTGGACATTGGGTATATTATGAATCGTATGAGAAATATGAATGATCTAGATGGGATTTAATCCTCCTAATTTTAGGAGTGATATTATTGGCCTCTTGTTTGAGTGAGACTATGAAATGTACGGCCGTGCTCAAATGTTGATTTGATTTTAATAGTCTACTCATCGATCAAGAAAATAAAGATTAAATTATGAAGAGGATGACACGAGACATGCCTTGAGTTTAATCTATAATATCAAGATTAAAGGGATTATATTACATGGAACATTATTCACGAAAGGCTTAATCGAATCACCGATTTATTATTATTACTTGGGTAGCAATGATGTATTACTAGATGCCGCTCATTGTTTACAATTTTAATTAGATATTAAAATTGTTGCCAACGTAATAATAACCTACAGGATCACACACAAAGAACGCTTGAAGGAGAAATAATTTAAATTATGAATTTAAATTAAATAAGTAATTTATTTTATTTATGATATTAATTAAGTATGACTTAATTAATTATATAAATAGAATAAATGAATTACTTAAACTAATTTCAAAATTAATAATTAATTAATTAAGTGAGACTTAATTAAATAATTTAGAATTTTGGATTAGTATTAATTATAATTGGATTATAATTAGAAAACTTATTCCTCTCTCTATATAATCTCGTTATGGGCTGATTTAATAAAAAAAGAAGAGATTTTACAAAAACCCTAGCCGCTCTGAGAGCGGAGGAAGATAGAGAGAGAAGAAGTTTTCGGGTGCTAGTACACATCAATCCTTCATGAAAAGTGTTCGTGTGGATACCGTAGAGCGTAGATCGCGAGAGCGGGATACGTGGTGATTAAACAAGCTTTGGACCTCCATTAATCTTGCATTAATGAACTGTTAAAGCTTCTAAAGGTATTTATTCTTTATCTCCGAATTAAATCTTTTGTTTTCGCATGGATCCTGCGGAGGGTTTCGCTATTTTGATTTATTTTTTCGCATTTATTCCGCTGCGTTTGTGTCACGAAACCCTTCAGCTAATACCCAGTCAGAACCCTTGAGAGCATTTTCAACTCTTTTAGGTTCTTCTTGAGATAAAGAGCTGGTATATAGACACTCATTTTGAGTAGCACTTCTTGTTTTGATACCATCTTCTGCATTTCCAATGATTAATTCAAATGGATGACTTTTTATCCATTTTCTTTGTGGAGGTAAATTCTTCCTTGATGATGAAGCTTCATTATCATTGTTGTTGTACTCATGTTGGTTTGAATTTGAAGATTGATTTTGAAACCCTCCCCCTGAGTTGGATATCCTTGTTGTAGAATGTTGGTTATCCGTTGATGGATTAGTAGTTGATGTATGTCTGTCAACTGATAAATTATCCATTGATGTAGTGACATCAACTGATAATGGGTTTCTGAGTACTTATGATTTTACTAGACATATTTCTTCATCACTTTCTTCATGCATCTCATTTGATTCATTCTCAAATTGCAGTGTGCCATGATTTCTTTCATCAAACAAGCCTTGAATTTTTTTATCATCAAAAACTACATGTACAGATATCATAACAATGTGTAATCTAAGATTATAGACTCTGTAGGCTATGCTTGATAATGCATACCTAACAAATATAGCTTCATCAGCCTTGACTTCAAATTTTTCTAGGTTTTCACCTTGATTTCTCAGGACATAGCATTTGCAACCAAAGAAATGAAGAAATCCCACTTTTAGCTTTTTGTCTTTCTTTATCGATTGATATTGAGTTTTTCCTTGTGTTTGATTCACTATGGAGATATTTTATATATAGCATGCTGCATTGATGGCCTCAGCCCAGAAATAAGTTGGTAGTTTTGCATCTTCCAACATTGTTCTAGCTGCATCAATCAGTGTCCTATTTTTTCTTTCAACTACCCCATTTTGTTGAGGTGTTCTTGGTGTAGAAAACGTATGTATTATTCATTTGGCTTTACAAAATTCCTTCATTGTAGAATTCTTGAATTCTGTTCCACTGTCACTTCTTATTTTCTTTACATCCAATCCAAGACTTTTCTCTACTTCCTTGATGTGTTTGATGATGAGTTCACTTGTTTCATATTTTGAATGTAAGAAATAAGTCTAAGAGAATCTTGAAAAATCATCCATAATGACTAGGACATACTTTTTCTTTACAATGGACATGATGTTTACAGGGCCAAACAAATCCATGTGTAACAACTCAAGTGGTTTCTCAATTGATGATTCCAATTTTGACTTAAATAATGCTTTTCTTTGTTTTCCCTTTTGACAAGCATCACATAAACCATCTTTGACAAATTCCATCTGTGGTAATCTTCTCACTTGATTTTTCTTGACCAATTGATTCATGACTTTGAAATTTAAGTGAGCTAATTTCTTGTGCCATGGCCAACTTTCATCTGTACTTACTTTTATAAGAAGACATGTCATTGAATCTGCATTTGTTGAGTTGAAGTCAGCTATGTACACATTTCCTTTTATGTTCCTAGTCATCATTAGGCTTCCATCTTTCTTGCTAGAAATTATGCATGCATCAGTTGTGAAGCATACTTTATTTCCACTGTCACATAATTGATTGATGCTTAACAAATTGTGTCTTAAGCCATCAACTAGTGCAACAGGTTTAATGATGATATTCTCTGTTGAAATCAAGCAATATCCCATGGCTAACCCTTGCTGTCATCTCTAAAAGTCACTCCAGGGCCAGCTCTCTCCTCAAACTGTGTGAGCAGAGATTTATTTCCTGTCATATGCCTTGAACATCCATTGTCCAAGTACCAAAGATTCCTTCTTTTTCCCTGCACACATCCAAAAATAATCAAGTTGATTTTGGTACCCAAGTTGCCTTGGGTCCTTTCTTATTAGTTTCTACCTTTGGTTTGGTTTTAAACTTTTGTACCTTTGGTTTAGGTGGTTTTAATTCCACTTCAACCTTAGGTGTTGGTTTCCTTACCTCAGGGTTCTCAGTGCTAATGCTTGGGTTATTCATGCTTGCAGAATTAGAGAAATATGATGCATGAATATTGGTGTTCAGATTCTAAGGCATAACAGGCATATTCATGTTGGAAAATGCAAGATATGGATTAAACATAAAAGGTATTGATGCATATTGAGCATGAATATCACGGGGATCAACTAATTGAGGAAAAACATAATTTGCAGACATGTTAGGTATGTCAGGCATTTCAGATTTGCAATGAACAGATAGATGATTCTTACTACCACATTTAACACATATTTTTCTAGGTGCATACACGTCAGGTGTGTAGTTTTTGTGCTTATTTATGCCTACCTTACCATTTCTGTTCTTTTTCTTTTTCCCATTAGGCTTAGTTTCAGACTTTATCTTTTCTAATTTTTCTTTTAACTTATTCTTTGATAAATACCGTATATTTGCCTTCTCAACTTTGTTTTGAGGATTAAAGGAGCTACCTTTTTTGAAAAACTTAACAAGTCTGTTAAGCTTAGTTTTTAAAGTGGATTGTTTAGCAATTGATGATTTCTCAATCGATGAATAATTATCCATTGAGTCAACATTAACAATCGATTGATAATCCTTATTAGTTGATTCAGGATTAGCAATCGATTGCACCTTATTCAATGTTTGATTTTCATCAATAGCTAATCTCTCAAGAGTTTCAGACAACATGGTGAAAGAGTTCGTTCCTTGAATTTCATTCAACTTTTTGCTAGTTTTACTGGACCTATTCCATTTGTCAATGGTTTTTAGTTCATCTTCTAACTCTTTCTTCAAAGTTTCTATCTTCTTTTTACACTAAACTAATTCCTCTCTACCATCTCTGTTCTCTACCTTGAGTTTGTCCATTTGCACTAGCTCACTCTCTAAGTGTGTGTTTCTTTCAGTTATAGAATCTATGGTTTTTTTGAGTCTAGTGTTTTCTTTGTTTAAGGATTTAAGAGTGACATGCAAATTGTACAATTCATTAGTCATTTCAGTAATTGTAGTATTGCATTCATCTTTAGATAACTAAGATAAATTAGTAGAGATTACCTGATTACTAGAGGAACTAGCTTCTTGATCATCATGATTGGCCATAAGTGCAAGATTGATGAATTCTTCCTCTTCAGAATTATCCTCAACAACCTAGTCCTTTTCTTCTATTACAAAAGCCTTTTCTTTTTGTTTTAGCAAATCAAAGTACTTTTTCTTATAATCAATACCATCACTGAAGTTTGATTTCTTTTCCATCTTTGGCTTTCTGCATTCATTAGAGAAGTGACAAGTCAATCCACATTTGAAATATTTGAACTGAGTTCTGTCAACAAGATTCTTATTTTCTTGACTATCTTTCCTGAACTGGGATCTAGGCCTTTGCATTGGATTTCTTTTGAATTTGAGCTTTGAAAATTTTCTTGATAGAAAAGCTAGATGATTATCTATTTCATCAATATCTTCCTTGGTATATGACTCATCATCCTCAACTAATTCTTTCCTTTTGTTAGTTGAAGATTCATCATGCCTGTATTCACTTGCAACTTTTCCACGAGAACTTTTTCTTCCTTCTTCAACAACAACATCTTCACAGGGCTCTGCAAATTCCTTATCCTTTACCACCAAAGCCACAGACTTGTCCTTCCTTTGACTCTTCTCAATTTCTTCATCCTGTTATAGTTCCAACTCGTAGGATTTCATAATTCCATACAACTTTTCAAGAGTATAATCTTTGAAATAAAGAGACTGTCTTATGGACACAGTCATAGGTTTCCATTCCTTAGGTAAGGACCTCAAGAATTCGAGATTGGTATCTTCAACAACATATACTCTTCCATATAACTTTAACTTATTTAAGAGTTTCTGAAACCTGCTATATGTGTCATTGATTGACTCACCACTCTTGAAGTGGAAGGCCTCATATCTCTGAATAAAGTGTTGCATCTTGTTCTTCATTACTTGCTCAGTGCCTTCACATAGAGTTTGAAGAGTGTCCCAGACTTCTTTAGAGGTTGTGCAATTGATAACATTGTCAAATATATCTTTGTCAAGACCATTAAATAAAATGTTCATAGATTTTTATCCTTGTGCACTTCTTTCTCATCCTCATCTGTGTATTCAGTCACAGATTTTGGAATCAGCTTGTCTAGTGCTTGAGTACCATCTGCATTTACACTTGTTACTATTTTCATAGGTACATGTGAGCCTTTTTCTATGTAGTTAACATAAGAGGTGTCAAGAGATAGCAAATGCATATGCATTTTAACTTTCTAGTGAAAATAGCTTTCTTTCTCAAGAATTGGAATCTTCACTCCTGTGCCTTTGTGACTCATTGTTGATGTACTCAGATATTAACTTTCTGTATATTGAAAGCTAGGCTCTGATACCAATTGTTATTTTCCTTAGTACAAGTTTGTAAAAGGGAGTTGAATACAAACTTAAGAATTATGAAAAATTCTAGCGGATTCAAGTTTATGTTCAAGAGTGTTTGAGTATTTGAGATATTAAAACTATTAAGGAGAATCAAAAGAAATTAAACTAACTATTTGAAAACAGATCTTTTTAAAAATTACTAGTGGATTGGTTTTCCTCTAGTGAATATTTTACTTTCAAATAACATTGGTCTTAAAACCATGCTGCTTACAAAATGTAAATAGAACAAAGAAAAGCACTACCAATGTTTCTTATATCTTACTATGCTTTTCTTGAATTCTTTTTCTATTACTTCTACACATTGCTACAATGAACTGCTAAACTATATATAGCAGTCAATTTCCTACTTCTATTTTCTATCGACTGATAAAATGTATAAAACACATTTTACAATATTTACATTAAAATAGAATGTAACTACTTTGACAGTCTTCCTTGGACTTTTTCTTGTTCTGGAAAAACCTTTGTCTTTATCTTCTCCTTGAAAATTGTGGTGTTTTGAAAGTTTTTATAGTCATGACAAGACTGTCTTCCATTGAATCAGACTTCTGCAAAGATTTCATTCCATTTGTCCTTAGCCATTTTGAGAAACTTTGATCAATTGATAAATGCTGTTAAGCTTATAAATCGATCCATTTTTGCTTATCCATCGATAGATAGGTTATCCATTGATAAATTGATGTATCAATGGATATTTAGATATCCATCGATTGCTCTTTTAACCATTGATTGCTTTGACATATTCATTCGTTGATGAGTATCCATTGATTTAACTTTTGCTGACTGACATCCATCGACCAACATTCATTAACTGATATCCATTGACTACTTTATCTGTTGATCACTTCATTTATGAGAATTCTGATTTAGAATATTTACAATTTATCAACCATCCTTCATATCCGTTGAAGAGCTATGAATCAAAGCCAATAAATATCAGTTGACAATTTAAGGTACATCCATTGACATATTACAATCAATTGATAATACAAGGAATTCTGAATCACTGATACAATCCATTTTATCAGTTGATTACTTCAACTGATAAATCGTTCCCTAGTCAATGAATATTTATAGGTAATATATCCATTGACCAGTTACAAGGTCAAACTTATGATTCTAAGTAATTTGTTATCATCACACTATATGATTCCTAACAGAAACAGATTCAATTTTTGCAAAACCGAAACTGGATCCGAACCGAATCAAATCCGATCATAATCAGATATAAATATATTATAACCGAAAATCAATCCGATCCAAAATTGATTAGACCCGAAACCAAACCATTTACCCGAATTGTCAAGTCTACTCTCGACCCATAAATGGGCTTTCGAGTGAGAGACAATGTTAGAATAATATATAATTCTCATAAATTAGTCTCTTTAACACCCTGTAAGTTTAAAAGAATTGGTAACTTAACACCCAATAATCTCAAATTAAATCCCCAGAATTACTCCGTCCACCAATTTTATTACCCAAAATAATTCTCAGATAATCAGTTTCTCCATTTTCAATCCATCAATATTATCTAAAAAATATAAAACTCACAATTTAATCTCAATATTTAACTTCCACTCCATTCATCACATTTAATCCCAAAAACAAAATATGCATTCCAAATTAACTCTCCAAAATTAACTCTCCCAAACAATTTAAATCCAAATTTTATTTTAAACTGACCAAAATTATTTAATGAAACCATTCTGCCCATTTTACTCTCACCCAAGAATCTTTATTAATCCACATGTATACATACAACCCTGTATGTATCATCACCAACCTCCCTCTATCTCTCTCCAGCCCTCCCTTTTTGTCTCTCCTCACTCTCTCTTATTCTCTCTTTCACTGTCTCTTCTCTCTCTCGGCACACACCTACATCTGCACATACAACTCCATATATATACATACACTTAAATGCATGTATCCACCCCTTGTCTCTGCTGGGACCCGGTATCTCAAAGCCACCACCGCCGGCCACCGTCGCCGTCGCGGCGGGGCTCTGCCCAGGCTCCGATCACCATCTTGCACTCATATCAAAGCAAACCCATATATGTCTTCATATAAACTCATTCCCAAAACTAAAAACCAAATTATCCAATACACGCAATGAAATTTAAACACAATCCAACACAAATCTTTGAAGAACAAAGCCATGGGTTGCCTCATCTTACCCTTTTATAGCAAAACCATCACTTTCAAGCTTGATTCTCCAATAATCCTCAATTTGCACTTCTTCGAAATCGCAAAACAATTACTCCCTCCGTCCCGGTCAAATGTTTACATTTGGTCCGGGCACGGAGACCAAGGATAGTGGGTGTAATAATGATTTTATTGTTAAAATAAATGAAATAGTGGGTGTAATAGCGTAAAGTGTTGAAAAAGTGGAGTGAAGTAGTGGATGTAATAATATATTTATTGTTAAAAGTTACTATTTTTAGTAATGTAAAGAATTGGGTGGGATGTCCCAAAAAGGAAAGTGTAAAGAATTGGTTGGGACGGAGGGAGTACATTTTAATCTTAAAATTCTAATATTTCAAATAATAATGCTACTCCTTGCATCATTATTAAATGAATATTATTCTCTTTAAATAATATTTTTTTAATAATATAATTCTAAAATAATTCTCTCATTTTTAGCTCCAAAATAATTTTAGTAGCCTCTTGAAAATTATTCTAAAGATAAATTTACCACCAAAATATTTTTAATTTTTTTTTTTAAAATCCACTCTCCATTGTCATTAATCAAAATAATATAACTCAGTATTTCATTCATCGGAAAAGAAAATATTAATATAGAAAATTTGACCTCAAAAATTTATAGTTGTTACGGTGATTGGGCTTTTAGTCCATTAACTATTTTAATCCTTTAGCCCAATACTCTAATTATCTCATAATCGGTAAAAATCCAATAAAATAATTCTATCAATATTTTTATTTCTAAAATAAAAATACTAAAAGTTATCTTCTTCTCACATTCCTAATTTTTCTCTTCTAAACAATATTAATCTAAAAATAAAATGAGCTTGTTTTCCGAACCAAAAATAATTTTAGTTGTATTTCGTATAATATTTTAAAAAATAATCCCACACTATTGTATTTTTAATCATCACTTAAAATTTCTAAAATAATTATTCTCACAAAAGTTAGCTAATCCAACTCTATTAAAGATTATTAGATATTTTTTTATGTAAATATCCATTTTCTGAAATTAAAAATAATGAAAATTTCTATCTTGAGAATTTATGGGTGTTAACTACTACTTTCTTTTGATAACAAGATCTAAAATAGAGATGTGTGTATATTAAATATTATGTAATTGGCCATTGCTAAAAATATAAAAAGCTAATCTTGAGTTTTCAGATTGTGCTTGACCCTGCATGCGTACATTCTGACTATTCGATATTGCTATGTTTCTCTAGTATTCTATATTTCTCATTCTGTTCATAATTTTGGTGTTGCAATAATCTTGTAGGACAATATATATGATCTCGTAGGACAAACCATTTTGGAAAAATGGACCAAGTTTTAATATCTTTATATTATAAATTAAATTTATATAAATTTAATTAATAAATTTATTTAAATTAAATTTATAAAATAAATTTATATAAATTAAGTTTATAAAATAAAACTTTTCAAGTTTAAATAATAAACTAATTGAAATTAAATTTATAAAAAAATTTATTTAAATAAAATTTATAAAATAAATTTATCTAAATTTGATTTCATAAAATAAATTTATTTAAACAAATTTAAATAATAAAAAAAAATCTATTTAAATTTAGAGAATAAATTTATTTAATTTAAATTTATAAAATAAACTTATTTAAATTAAGTTTATAAAATAAACTTTTTCAAGTTTAAATAATAAACTCATTTAAATTAAATTCACAAAATAAATTTATTTTAAATAACATTTATAAAATAAATTTATCTAAATTTAAATTTATAAAATAAAATTACCTAAACAAATTTAAATTATAAAAGTAAATCTATTTAAATTTAAAGAATAAATTTATTTAATTTAAAATTTATAAAGTAAACTTATATGAATTAAATTTATAAAACAAACTTTTTCAAGTTTAAATAATAATCTCATTTAAATTAAATTCACAAAATAAATTTATTTTAAATAAAATTTATAAAATAAATTTATCTAAATTTAAATTTATAAAATAAATTTATCTAAACAAATTTAAATTATAAAATTAAATCTATTTAAATTTAAAGAATACATTTATTTAATTTAAAGTTATAAAGTAAACTTATTTAAATTAAGTTTATAAAACAAACTTTTTCAAGTTTAAATAATATACTCATTTAAATTAAATTCATAAAATAAATTTATTTTAAATAAAATTTATAAAATAAATTTATCTAAATTTAAATTTATAAATTAAATTTATTTAACAAGACCTCTAGACATTTAGAGTTCAAACAGCTTCGGTACCCTGAGCTTCACTGGACTGCGGATCTTGATTTGTATATCAATCAGCTTGCTCTGATACCAATTGTTAGGTCCCGGAAGTATCGTAGAAGGGGGGTTGAATGCGATACTGACAATAATTTAAAATTCTTTTCAGAATTTACGGAATTAAATTATTGTTTTAGCTGATGGTTAGAGTCCTTGTAGTGTTTGGGAGACTGATTTACTAGCTTTCTATTTTTATGATATAACAATTAAGATATAGAAATTAGCAAGTAAGTAAACAAGATTCAAGTTAAATATGTATATTTAAACTTGAATGGGTGTTACAACATTCGGTAGAATAAACATTTAATTCTAGAACAAATTTGACATGAATTGTTCTACTTAAGGAATTAAAATCAAACCAGCACAGAAAGTCTGTGAATATGACGTTGCAGACAAATTGCTGAATTTGACTGTTTTTCTACTTCTTGAAATGAGAAGTGATTTCCTCATATTTATAAAGGTTAGAAAAGCTTTGCATTACTTTTCAGCATTACTTTTCATTATGACCTTTTTAACAAGAATTAAGCCTTGTATTACTTTTCAGAAAGCCGTGCATTACTTTTTTTTCCCACTCGGTATTACCTTTTGATTAAGCTCGGTATTACCTTTTAAAAAGTAATTTCGGTATTACCTTTTAAAAAGGTGATTTCGGTATTACCTTTTTAAAAGGTAATTTTGGTATTACCTTTTTAAAAGGTAATTTTGTTATTACCTTTTAAATCATTCGGTATTACTTTTTAATTCTGCTTGGTATTACATTTCAACTCTTCGATATGACATTTCTTTTTCTTCCTGAGTGGGACACGTGGCATGTTGTGATTGGTTCTTTAACAACATAAAAACACCTGCCCCTTTCAGATTTGAAATAACCAGGGGCCTATTTCGTAATTTAGTGGATAGGCTCCGTCGAAATGCTTTTCGACCCGCACAGTTTATAATCTTTGATTAATAAATAATAAATTTAATTCAGAAATTATAAAAATAAATATCTAATATTATTTAGATATTTATAAATATAATTTACTAAATAAATAAAATATTTATTAATTAAATAAATCATTACGCTCTAAGTTGCGGTCTCCTAATCGTCTGGAACCGAACTCCTTTTCACTTGGAAATGATAAATTAATTCCAACCGGGGTTCCACTTTTAAGAATATATGACTCTGCATTTCTTCCGTGTCATTTCTTTTTCCGTCTTTTCTTCAAGTCAGTACCGTATCCCTTTGGGCTTCCAGCTTCTGTCTTCTGTCATTCTAAAATAATTCTAAATTAATTAATCCTTTAATTAATTTAAGAAATAAATTAATTCTGAGTGAATTAATTTACTAATTAAATTAACTAATTAATTTAATTAATTAATAGAGAATTAAATTAAAGGCTTGACTATTGTTGATGTAGATAAGACTCTTCTGTTCTTCAACAATAACCTTTTTAACCACTTGAACTTTTTGATGACGAATCTTCACTGACATTGTTGACACCTTGTGCACTGGTCTGGTTCACGGATGACTAACTACAATGTTGATTCTCATTTCTTCTGTAGTGGTCTTTGTGTCTTGTCTTGTCCTGTCTTAGCTTCTTTTTGTTCTTCCTCTATATTCAATATTTATTGTTTACTTCGCTTTCTTATCTGAGTTGAGTTGTCATCTACTTATTACAAATAGGACTAGTCATATGACTTTCAATCTATATTTCATTCATAAATGGCTTTTCCTGAATAGGAATTTTGAAAAGGTTCTAGTTCTTCAAAAAGAAGATCCTGGGGAGAAGGTCTCTTGTAATAATATTTATCAAGAGGTTTAGACACATATATAGGATTTATTTTTTTATTAGCGTCTAATTTTGTAAACATATTTGTTAATTGATTAACATCATTAGATATTTCTGAGGAATTATCACTAGAATCTTTTGAAGATTCTTCCTCTTGTGATAAAGCCCTAAGGTGTAAATCATTTAATTTTTGTTCTAAATTTTTTTATAAATTCACTATTATTAGTTTCCTTTTCAAAACCTGTTATTGAGGTTGGATGTTGAATCATAGGAGTTTCTTTAGGAATGGACGAAGTCATTCCTATCTGATTAGATTGTTTTAATTGTTCTAATTTGTCAACGATCATTTGCTGTTGAGCCATTTGTTTTTCCATATTTTTATGGATAGATTCTAAATCTTTTTCTAGAGATATCATTTCATCTCCTAGACATATTAAATAAGTATTTGTATAATTTAGGGATTTAATGATACTATTTAGTTCCCTTAAAGTTATATGAGCCCTTAAACCATTTGAAGACTTAGATAAGCTCTAGCTTCAGAGGTTAAATTTAAACTTATTGTTTGTTCAGGGGCAAAGGGAGAAATGATTGTTACTCCCTTTATAGTCTTCCGGGATTTACAGAGGACTAATATTTCATTATTAATAGTTTATATATAATTTTTTAGAAACCATCTAACAAAAAACATAAAGTCTCCTGTTGTTTCTAAATACTCATAGTATTTATTTTTAAAATTTTTTAACTCTTCAGTAGAGTATTTACTAAAATACCATTGACGAAATTCTCTATGTTTATCGTCTTAAAATTCTTTATTAAGGAAATCTTATATATATATATGTCGGTAGAGAACCACCCCATATACAAATAATATATATTTTTTTGTTATTCATGAAATATAAGTATAAGTGAATTACAAATGAATTTACATATAAAAAAATATTGAAAAAGACATATAATAATGAACAAATAGTAAAACTGCAACAGATGCAGCAGAATCATATTGCTCACAACATAATTTTATAGTAGAATCAAATTAAAAATCATATTTTTCTCTTAATTTTTAAATATTAAATTATTTGTAAATCTTATACATGGTTTGTATCTTATATTATAATAAAATTTATTCGTTATTAATCATAAATATGAATAATTTTAAAAGTATTTATGAGATTCTAGGTTAGAATCAAATGATTCTCAGGGAACTCTATATAATGTGTCCCTATCTAGAGTCTCTCTCTCTCACACACACATATATGTATGTATGTATATATATTATATTTACTAATGAAATATATATAAAAGTTGAATATTATATATATATATATATATATATATATATATATATATTAAAATTGGTATAATTCTTTATAAATAATTTTTCTTTTCAATTTTGTAAATAAAAATAATTTGAAGTAAATACTAAATTATATGTATCTTGTTAAAACTGAAAAAAATATAATTAAAAATTTTAAAAATAATTACTAATAAAATCACAATATCAATTTAAATTATATTACATAAGAAGAAAATAATTAACTAAAAAATAAATATTTAGAAAAAACATGTATTTAGAAAGTATAAAATATAATTTTATCAATTAAACATATTTATTATACTTTATAGAAATTTTTAATAGATCCTATAAGAAATAACTTCTCTTATATAATGAAACAAATACTAAAAATCTGATAACTTTTTTTAAAATACGATAACTTACATACTCTAGGAATTGGGTTATACTGCGAATCAAAAGAAATTGGTTTAGGTAAAATTATACTTAACCAAAACTCAAACCCAACTAATTGGCCCAACAAAATATAAACCCTAAAATAAACAGTATATATTCTTTGCAATCCCAACTCATAACCACTCATTTCTTGCAGCCCACCTCAAAACCTACATTTCTCTCTAGGCCATGATGGATTCGGCGGATGAAGCCGGAGATGAACATGCAAACCCAGATTTGACGGCAGATCAGATTTTTTACACACATGTATTTGTGTGTAGATCCGCTACTCTAATTGTCCATATTAATAATCTAAACGTTTTCTTTAGTTTATTGATATGTTCATAAATTTGGTTTTAGTAATTTCTATCAATCACAATATTTGTAAATGCACCTAGAGGGCTGAATAGGTGTTTTAGATCACTATATCCATTTTTAAAATATTACCAAACCGTTATAGCTGACTGTAATGTGTACCGTCTTTTGTGCCTTAAGAACGGGATTACTATTTTCAATTTGACAATCAATTATAGTAGGCTAAAATGAATGCAATGCCAGTAAAAGCAAGTGATGTGTAAAAATACTGCAAGCGCACAGTGTTTAATTGTAGCAATCACAGATCGATCGTCAGAGACTATGAAATTTCCAAACCCTAACAAATAAATCAGGCAGACTAGACAAATAGTTATCATAGAGATTTAATTAACCTAATAAGCAAATAAGATCAAATAAATATGGAAAACCTAGGAATCCGAATCCATCAATTAATCACAATTGATATCCAACTTGCCCTAAAAATCAATTCTCTTTCTTCAACAAATAAATATCAATTAACGACACAAGCATATACTATGAAACTTATTATCTAACAATAACCCATCAAAACTTCATGGAGCAAGCATAGGCTATGAAAAATAAATTCGGTAACAATAATATATCAAAATCACTTTGTTAATCAAACAATTAAGCACCAAGAAAAATTATGAGAATCAAATAATAGAAACAAGTAAATACTAAAAATAATCAACTAACTTCACCTTCATCCTAGGGCAAGAGAATTAGCTAGACATGCTTGAAGAAGAAAACAAAGCAACTAATATAAGACATGTAAATAACGAATAACATAAAAAGTGTTTGAGAGATAAAAACTTGTTTGTATTGAAAGAGCAATAAAATAAAAGTACTCTACTCCTACTCCTAATTATTGAAAACTAAAATTAAAGTTAAGGTGCAAGGTCCTTGGTCTTGAAATATAAGAGAGGAGACCCATATATATAGGGGAAATAATATAGGTTTTCTATATCGATTATAAATTGAATTCTAAATATTTCCTTCTATTCTTTTTTCTTCTCCAACAAGCATTCGATTTTATCTCCTTTTTCTTTGCCTCCAAGTAATCTTCACCTCCTTCCTTGTATTCTCCTTTTTCTGTTACAATTCTGATTTTAATTAATTTCCTAGAAAAGAAAATAAAAATAATTAATTAACTAATAAAATTACAAAAATAAACATAAAATAGGTATTAAAGATGTATTAATTATGGACCTATCAAATGCCCCCATACCTATCTTTTGCTCGTCCTCGAGAAAAATCAAAAGAAAGAAAAGAAAGAAAAAAATAAAAATCTTATGCTCCTTTTCGTAGGTGTGACGGATAATTTTAGGTTTACCAACCCATTTAAACTCGTAGACGATCTCTACCAGAGGAGTGTTTTCTCCTAAGGGTTTACAGAAGATATACCCATAAAATCTGTGAAATATTCTAGCAAGCATCACACTCTATCAATAACGTTCATCGGTGTCAACAAAAGAAGATTTTTAGGAAAATATATGCCTTAAAGAGTCTTCTAATAATAGATAAGATGTAGGTATCTAAAATCCACTTATATTGACGCAAACGTTTGCAAAAACTCCCAAGGTGTGTTGTGAAAATAGGTCTCTGAAGAATCAACTGAATAAGTACATTTTCTCTTTTTCAACCAATATTGAACTGACCCAATCTCTATCAAAACAAGTATCTAGCCAAATTTCACAATTTTTTCCATTTTTTTTCTCTTTTTTTTTCCATTGGCCGTATAATGCTGTTTTCTTAGGCTTTCTATGTTACCCATGTAGCGAGATTTGGGTCAATGATTCCCAAACCAGTTGGTCTTAGGGCACTAGGTTTCAAAATACCCCTACAGACTTAATTACTCGAGTAACAAAGGCCACAAAACAAGACTAGTCAATTACTACTTTTATTCTAGCTCGTCAAGTAATTCTCCAGTAACCAAGGGCAGTGAAAAGTCACCAAGAAAAATTTATTTCTCATACAATCGCACTTAATACCAGCACATGTACATGGATCGTCCCTTTCATATAACATTGTATTTTCCACCCATTGATCTCAAAGGAGTACTTGATGCTTTATATATTTTCCACAAACATTTGATTCGACATTGTTTTAACATGTGGGCTCTCTCTCAGATTTTGAAAACTTCCCTAGACAATCTTTCCAACAAAGACCTTGTGCAATAAGTGCCGTCTTGGACTTTTAAGCAAAAATTTGTTCGACACAAGTTTCATGAAGAAAACCTTACTCAACTACGTTGGAATTATCTCAAGGCATTACATATATATAATTTTATAAAAAATTGTTAACACCAACTAGCATCAAAGTACAAGAGTGGAAAACTTAGCTAAAACATCTCTATTTTTGGATTTTCTAATTTTTTAATTTTTTTGGATTTTTGATTTTTTATAATACTACTAATTCCCTCCCCCATACCTAAATCATGCATTGTCCTCAATGTATGCAAAGAGAGATATGACAAAGTAAAAGGACGAGAATACCTGATAAAAGCATGATGGAGGAAACAAAAGGAACTACTATACAACACACACACATAGTTACTCCCCCATACCTACACTGGACTATGGGAGACAATCAAGAATAACTTACTAACCAATACCACATTGAGGAAAAACTTCTTTCATCGTAGAGTAAGTACGCTGTTGAAACACATTCTCAAGAACAACATTATTCACTAGAAATATACGATATCGCAACAAGATAAAACTCATATCACTAACATAATCCATAAACCAATTAGACGCTTCTTTAAATTGTTTAAGCAGATTGATTACTTGATATTTGTGATCATGGACTAAGTCATTAGAAATAAAAGCATGATGAGTTTCATTAAAACCTACAAAAGACTTACCAAAACTGGATAGAAAAGGTTTTGAATCAAGTGGGGATGGCTCACCTACAGAAGTCTTAACAATGGACCTAGGCTCAAACGCAATATCCTCCAATTGGGTTTCATGTTTAGAAAAAATGATATTCAATTCATCTAACATCTCATCAGAAGTGAAATTTTGGTACAACTCATGAAGTTCTCTATTACTCTCATACTCTAACATAACACCATGTTCAAGAAGATACTCAATTAAATTACCCTCAAGATTCGACCAAGACAAAACATCAGAAATGAAATTAACTCCTACAGGTTGGTCATAAAGATCATTGGATTGACTTCCCACATTAAAAATATTAAGATCTAGAGTCATGTTTCCAAAAGTTAGTTTCATTGAACCATTCCTACAGTTAATCAAAGCATTGGAAGTAGCAAGAAAAGGTCTTCCTAAAATGATAGGAATTTGATTTTTGAAATTTTTGACAGGTTCAGTCTCGAGAACAACAAAATCCACGGAAAAAAGAAAATCACCAACCTTAATTAACACATCCTCCACTATGCCCTTCGGAGTTTTAATAGAACGATCAGCTAACTGAAGAGTGACATTAGTCTTTTTAAGCTCACCTAAACCCAAAGTTTGATAGACAGATAATGGAAGAAGGTTCACACTAGCTCCTAGATCAAGTAAAGCTTTGTCAATGAAAGTATCACCTATGACACAAGAGATTGTAGGACAACCAGGATCCTTATACTTCACAGGGATTTGATGCGATATGATAGAACTAATAAGAGACGTTAGGAAAGCTTTCTTAGGAACATGAGTGGTTCTTTTATGAGTACACAAAACTTTTAGACACTTAGCATAAGAGGGAATTTGTTGAATTGCATCTAAAAGAGGAATGTTGATCTTGACTTGTTTAAAGACTTCCAAAATCTTATCCAATTGAGGAGATTGTTTGTTTAAAGTAAGCCTTTGAGGAAATGGGGCTTTTGGCTTGAAGACTTTTTCAGAGATGGGTTTTGAAGGTGGTTCATCAGATTTGAAAGGTTCACTAGATTGCACTACTACTTCAGAATTCTTAGGAGACAAGGATTGGTCAGGACTAGGATTTAAGAGTAAAAGATTTGGTTCAGAAATGAGTTTTTCTTCCTCTTGAGTATTGAGACCAGCATGATTGTTAAATTGATTACCGAACCTAAGAGAGATGACAGAATTCACATTTTCAGGAGCTTTTTGGTTTGGATGAAATTTAGGATTAACCTCAGGTTGACTAGGAAATCGGTTTCTCTCTCTCTCACTAATTGTGTTGGCTAAATGACTGATTTGGACCTCTAGTTTAGATATGGCTTGAGTATTGGAATTTAGTAATTGTCTATCTTGGGTCATAGTTTGCATGAAAGCCTGTTGAGAGTGAGTTATATTAGCTTGGGATTTCAATAACGCCTCAATACTCTTTTCCAAGATATTCATTTTCTTATCAGTTTCATTAAAATCAGGAGGATTCAAAGGGACTGAAAAAGAATTTGGATATGGATCAAAGTTTTGAGCAGGAAAAGAATTAGGATTTTGAGTTTGATATGGACCAGGATTGGGATTTTGAAAAATAGTTTGAGATGGTTGGTTATACTGATTGTATTGACCTTGGTTCCATGAGAAATTAGGGTGATTTTTCCAACCAGGGTTGTATGTGGGTGAAAAGGGATCATTCATTACTCGCGCTTGAAACATGGCATTAGCTTGTTGAATTTCAGGGCAATTTTCTATCACATGATTAGATGAGTTATAATTTGCACAAACAGACACTTGTAAAGACACTTTATTGGTTTCTAAGGCTTCTAATCTTCTTGTGAGTGTAGCTAATTTAGCTTCAGTTACAATAGAATTACCAACTACGTGTATGCCTTTAGATGAGCTAGGTTTTTCGATTTCTTGACTTGGTTCCCTAGTTGACTCCCACAACATCGTTTTTTCAGCTAACTCCTCAAAAAATTGCCAAGCTTCTTCTTCATTTTTATCCATGAACTTACCTTGACACATTGACTCTAATAAAGAAGTGGTTGGGCTATCTAAGGCTTCATAAAGAATTTTACAAAGTCTCCATTGTTCTATACCATGTTGAGGACACTGGGACAACAGACTTTTAAATCTATCAAAATATTTCCAAAAAGACTCATGTTGATTTTGTTGAAATTGGTTGATTTCATTCCTAAGTTTGTTAGCCTTATGGTTTGGAAAATATTTTTTTAGAAATATGCCTACAAATCCCTCCCAAGTTGAAATAGAATTAATGGGTAGACTATATAACCATTTTTTAGCATTCTCTTTAAGAGCAAAGTTGATAAGTCTCAATTTTATAGAGTCATCAGTCAATTGTTGAATTTTCTGTAGGGCACAAACTTCCTCAAACTCTCGGATGAAAAGGTATGGATCCTCACCCTCTACCCCAGTAAACCTAGGTAACATGCTAATGTGGTGAGATTTGATTTCAAAATTATTACCATTTACTGTTGGTAGGACTATGCATGAGGGTTGGGCGGAACGAGTGGGATAACAACGGTCTCTAAGTGGAATAGACATGACTTACAAGTAAGCAAGTAAGCACGTAGCAGATAAGAGATAGAAGTAAAGACCTAAAAAAATACAAAAAAAATCATATGTCTATGTTAACCTAGAGAAATTCTAGACCTGCTCCTAACTTTAAGATAATACTAAGAGTCACAAATCTAGAAATATTCAAACTGATTGGCCAGGCAGATGGAAGCATTGCCAAGAGGCTAACCACCTTTCTAGACACCAATCCAAATTGGCTAGGTAAGCTCTCGCTTTCCTTGACACCAAAAGCAAGAATACGTAAAGATTTATTTTGTCTTAGGTTCTCTTCCTAAGTGAGCGCGAAATCCTAGGGGCCAACGTCTACTTGATTTTATTAAGGTAAGGGGAATGCAAGATGAAGTTTTAGTGATTTGTGGGCCAATGAAAGGGTGATGAAATCCCTTACCTTATCTTGTATTGGGTGGCACCCTTAAGATTGATTATATGAATGCAACACAAAAAAAAGAAAAACGAGGAAATAAATAACTATGGATGCACTATACTACGTGAATTAATCTAAATTGTACGTACCTCTTTCCTCCAGCAATCACCACAATTATAAGATGGAAAGAAATAAAATACAATAAAGAAAATCTAGATGATGTGCTCCTATGTGAGATATGAATGATGCAACAAATTGGTTTTTAACAAGACAAATAACTAACTAATAATTTTTTTAATTTTTTTTTAATATTTAATTTTTTTTGATTTTTGTTATATTTGTGAGAAAAAACAAAATTTAGAGAGGTAATACGGAATACCGAAAAGTGCTTTCCAAAAATTTCTAAGGAGACAACGATGCCTTCTAACGATCTTCTTGTCCAAACTTTTCTCCGCTTCACAAATCTCTAAAAAAATAGAAAGAAAAACAAGAAACTAATCCGAAGAATTAAATATTAAGGAGTAAAAATTACCAATAATCCCCGGCAGCGGCGCCAAAAACTTGATGTATAAAAATACTGCAAGCGCACAGTGTTTAATTGTAGCAATCACAGATCGATCCTCAGAGACTATGAAATTTCCAAACCCTAACAAATAAATCAGGCAGACTAGACAAATAGTTATGATAGAGATTTAATTAACCTAATAAGCAAATAAGATCAAATAAATATGGAAAACCTAGGAATCCGAATCCATCAATTAATCACAATTGATATCCAACTTGCCCTAAAAATCAATTCTCTTTCTTCAACAAATAAATATCAATTAACGACACAAGCATATACTATGAAACTTATTATCTAACAATAACCCATCAAAACTTCATGGAGCAAGCATAGGCTATGAAAAATAAATTCGGTAACAATAATATATCAAAATCACTTTGTTAATCAAACAATTAAGCACCAAGAAAAATTATGAGAATCAAATAATAGAAACAAGTAAATACTAAAAATAATCAACTAACTTCACCTTCATCCTAGGGCAAGAGAATTAGCTAGACATGCTTGAAGAAGAAAACAAAGCAACTAATATAAGACATGTAAATAACGAATAACATAAAAAGTGTTTGAGAGATAAAAACTTGTTTGTATTGAAAGAGCAATAAAATAAAAGTACTCTACTCCTACTCCTAATTATTGAAAACTAAAATTAAAGTTAAGGTGCAAGGTCCTTGGTCTTGAAATATAAGAGAGGAGACCCATATATATAGGGGAAATAATATAGGTTTTCTATATCGATTATAAATTGAATTCTAAATATTTCCTTCTATTCTTTTTTCTTCTCCAACAAGCATTCGATTTTATCTCCTTTTTCTTTGTCTCCAAGTAATCTCCACCTCCTTCCTTGTATTCTCCTTTTTCTGTTACAATTCTGATTTTAATTAATTTCCTACAAAACAAAATAAAAATAATTAATTAACTAATTAAATTATAAAAATAAACATAAAATAGGTATTAAAGATGTATTAATTATGGACCTATCAGCAAGTCTATAAAGCAGGCATACGACGTTTAGCGAGGTTCGACGCCTATGTCTAATAGTCTACATCTAAGTCTCTTACCAACTTGGTAAGACAATATATTATTAATTTAATATAATACCAATTACAAGATAAGAATATATCTCCCTGTTTCCCAATCATTTAAAGTGGATTGCTATAATCTCCAACAATCCTGCGCATAATGGTTTTAGCTTGCTATTATTCTCCGCCTTGCAATCTGTTCTTGAACCTTGAATTCCTCGAGTCCCACCCTTGAATCCTTCTGTTTCTCGAACTCTTTGCCTTGTAGAAACAATACAACTAAATCCAGTAATCCCTTATTCTATCACCTAGAACCCTTTCCCACTTTAGTGATTAACAATTACACTTCAAACAATATAAAAAATTGAAAGTATTTACTCCTCAAACTATATTCTCTAAGTATTAAATATTCAATATACTATAAAGCTCAGTTTAGAGAAAATCGAAGTAAAGCTTTTCAAGAAAAATATACAGTTGCAGAATTGTTAGAACCGAATGAAAAGCTAAGCCAAGTTATATAGGAAGGTAAACAACGGCTACTTTGAATTATGGAAAGTGTATATCATTTGAAAACAAAATAATTCAAAGGCATAACTATAGGAGAAAGATATAAAACCTATTTTAAAATAGCTGCTATAAATATGGAAAAGATAGGAAAGTAGTTTGGTTGATAAAAGGTATTTGATTTAAAAAACAACTACTTCCTAAAATTAAAGAAAATGTTTTTAATACAAATATGAGCTTAATAATATATTAAAAACATAATACTTATTCGAATGTACATATATAATAATCCTACACAAGATATACAACTAATGTGCATATGCAGATAAAATTCCGCTCTCTGTAGGACTCTGATTCAGCTGAATGTTTTAAGAAGACAACAGGCTGTTGCTGTTACATATATATCCTGCAAAACAATATTAGTACATGCAATATAATAAGCTATAATAGGTATAACATACATAAATATAGATATACATTCCAACAAGATTTTTAGCTTACTCATATGTGTGATCATCAAAATTATCAGGGTTACAATCTCTCCCTTTTTGATGATTACACAACCTGTTTCAGGAGGCTAAAATGCTCCTCCTTAATCTTATAATCCCTGCAAAAGTTATTAGTACAAAAGGCATAAAATTCATAAAAGGACTAATATCACATAACACATTTGCAGATAAACTGGATAATTTCATAAAATGCCATACTTGGCCGCAAATATAAAATATAAATATTCAGCTTTGGTTAATCAGCCAAAGCAACATCATAACAATTAAAACAATTATCCAAGAAACCAAGCAGCAGCAAAACAACACAAAATAGCAGCAAAATAACACAAAGTACTTAACATGTTCTGATCATGCGTAGAAACTTAAATTAAAATCCAACTCAGTCCTAAACTCCTAAAATTTATCCCCCTTAATCACCAAAAAGGGAATCCAAGCTGGCTTCCTTATCCTTGTCTCAAGCAACAGATTCATTTGGGACACGAGCAACATTAGCAGGAGTATTATTCTTCACAACACTGGAGGCTGGAGCAGCAAAATCAATGGAAACCTCCTTGTTGACAAGCTGAGCAATCATATCTTTAAGTTGCTTCACCTCACCTCTGAGATCTATGAAATCCTTCTTCACATCAACCATTGCATCAAAGAGTGCTGAACTAGAATCTTTAAGGGAATCTGGGTAGCTTGAACATGTTTCTTGAATAACAGTAGTAGCTGGAGTTGGGATGTTCACCAAGGTTCCATCTTCTAACATTTCTAAGCTAGACTGAGCTAAATTCACAGAGTCAAAGCAATCTATGATTTCAACCTTGTCTCAATCATCCGACTTGACACCAGCAAACTATAAAAAAATTTGTAAAAAATAAACAATAAGGCAATCCTACCTTTTTTTCTTAACAGCCGCCATCATAGTTTCCAAAATTACACCAGCCATATGAAATTTCTTTCCAGAAAAAATGAGACTACATACCAGCAAATCCTGACAAGACAAAATATATCTATTTCCGATCCTTGGACAATTATTTGATCGATAAATCTTAAAATCAAATGAGCCAAGGGATCAAGAACAACAGTAGTTGGTAAGGTTATGTCTAATACTTTTTGTCAGCCTTAACCAGCCTATGTTGTTCCAATTTAGTCAAATGATCCATGACCAAAACCCCTTTCTTAGTCCATGGGATGAAATCAATTTCAAATAAACCCTTAAATTTTACCATCCCATTAAACATTGTAGGATTCAAACAAATACACTGACCTCAGACATCACTCACATAATAATGATCATTCTCTAGATAAAAATTAGCATAAAACTCTTGGACCAACACATGATAACATGTAGTAAGTAAATCAATGATATGCCATATTTTAATAGTGTCAAACAGATCAACAATACGAGAATGCCTAATTAAGTCTTGTGACAGAGGTTCACCAAAAATGATAGAACAATGGCCAATAATTGAACTTTGTGATAATGAGATTTAAGAAACTTGGAAGTAAACTTTACCGCAATCTGAGCTTTATTCAAAATCGGAGATCTAGACACGCCATCGCCAGATAGATTGTCATCACTGACCTCATCTAGGGAATCTAACTCTTCTTCTGTATCAACATCGAGCATCACTGGTTCTTCAGACACTTGTTTCCATTTGAACTCGGAGACGGTCGCATGAGTCTTTTGATTCTGAGTATTCGCCATAGCTAGGGTTTTGGTGAAAGCTTTATGGTTAAGATGCGAGAGAGAAAAAAATGTGATGTGTGACCATTTGAATCTCCAAAGTAGTGTATATAACACGCGAATAACCATGAGTTCAAGGAAATTGAAGAGTCCGTTGCAATTACAACACTTTTTGATAATATTCGGGAGTGATTTTAGGAGTTAAAATAATGTCTATCCGTCCCAAAACAAATATTATCACAATTAGTAGATATGTAAAATTTTTAAAATAAGTGTCACATAATTTTTATAAATCCATATTAATAAAGTGACTGTATGAAGTACAAATTATCACAAAATTCGACAAATGTGGGTGGAGAGTAACAAATATCAAGACAGACAACACATATGTATAGATGCATGTATAGTCAAATTCAAAATTTAAATAAAAACACGCAAGTATACAATTATTGAATAGAGCTAGCTAAAATTTAGTAAAGATAAAACAAGAGGCTACATACCAGGATAGCTTGCTTTTTACACAGTGCACATACCAAATTCTCTTCGAAGGATAATAAATCTTTCTTGAGGTAGATGCTTTATGAAAATATCAGCCAACTGATACTCAGTAAGTACATATACCAGATTTATATTGCCTTTAGCTACATTGTCTCTTAAGAAGTGATTTCTCACATCAATATGCTTTGTTCTAGAACGAAGTACTGGATTTTCTGAGATGTTTATTGGTCTAGTGTTATCACATTAAATAGAAACTTTCTCACATTTAATTCCAAAATTCTTGAGTGTATGTATTATATACAGAATTTATGAGCAACAGTCTTTAGCAGCTAGATATTCTCCCTCAGTAATAGATAAAACCATGACATTTTACTTTTTGCTTTGCGAACATACTAAGCTTTGACCAAGAAAATTGCAAACACTACTTGTTGTCATTCTATCAGTTTTTGAACCTGCATAGTCTGCATCACTATACCTCATAAGATTAAATGTATTTGTGATATGAAAGAACAAGCCAGGATAAATTGTTCCACTTAAATACTTAAAAATTCTTTTAACAGCATTCAAGTGTGATTCCTTGGGGTTAGCTTGAAATCTAGCACATACACATACACTATACATGATATCAGGTCTAGAGGATGTTAAATATAACAAGGATCCAATCATACCTCTGTATTTTGTGATATCCACACTTTTACCTGATTCATCAGAAAATAGCTTGTTGTTTTGAGTCATTCGTGTAGGTTTTGACTTGACAGATTCAAATCCTAATCTTTTCAGCAGCTCTGTCACATATTTGGTATGACGCACATAGATACCATATTTGGTTTGCTTGATTTGAAGACCCAAGAAGTAATTGAGTTCTCCCACCATGCTCCTATCAAACTCACTGTGCATACCTTAGAAAACCACTCACATAGCTTATCATTAGTAGATCCAAAATTATATCATCAACATATATTTGAACTACTAAAATTTCACCATTAAGACATTTTGAAAAAAGAGTAGGATCGATTTTACCTCGTACAAAACCATTCTTAATGAGGAACTTATTGAGCCTTTTATACCATGATCTTAGAGTTTGCTTTAAGCCATAAGAGAATTCTTCAGCTTGTACACGTAATCTGGATATTAGTCATATTCGAATCCATGAGGTTGTTTTACATATATTTCCTCTTCTAACAGGCCATTCGGAAAGGCTCTTTTGACATCCATCTGAAATAGCTTGATCTTCTTGTAGCAAGCATAGGCTATTAGCATTCTGATCGAACTCTTTGCCTTGCTATTGTTCTCTGCCTTACAATCTGTTCTTTAACCTTAAATTCCTCGAGTTCCGACCACTCTTGAATCCTTCTGTTCCTCGAACTCTTTGCCTTGAAGAAACAATACAATTGAATCCAGTAACTCCCTTGTTCTATCACCTAAAACCCTTTGCCACTTTAGTGATTAACAATTATACTTCAAATAATACAAAGAATTGAAAGTGTTTACAACTCAAACTATATTCTTTAAGTATTAAATATTCAATATACTACCAAGCTCAGTTTAGAGAAAATCGAAGTAAAGTTTTTCAAGAAAAATATAGAGTTGCAGAATTGTTAGAACCGAATGAAAAACTAAGCCAAGTTATATAGGAAGTTATACTATGGCTACTTCGAATTATGAAAAGAGTATATCATTTGAAAATAGAATAATTCATGGGCATAACTATAGGAGAAAGATGTAAAACCGATTTTGAAATAGCTCCTATAATTATGAAAAAGATACGAAAGTAGTTCGGTTGAAAGAAGAAATTTGATTTCAAAAAACAACTACTTCCTAAAATTAAAAAATGTTTTTAGTAGAAAACATAGGGGGATGTATGGGAATTAAGAGCCCGCCCCATTATGAAGCATGGTGAATTAATTCTACCATCTAGATCTGATCTTTGGAACCCCTTTAGGAGCTTCAACAAAATATGGGATTGTCTTTTTGGCACCAACTAACTACATTTTTTTTTACTAGTAGTTCTAGGCACGAAGCTAGCTATGTCCGTACTCCTGTCTGGCCGGCAATCAACTAAAACTTTCTATAGCTCCTAGGCACGAGCTCGTAGGTCATGCTCAAGCAAATCCTCTGAATTAAATGCAATTAGGGATGGCACCTCAACAAACTAATAGTGAAACCCTGATGACTAGAATCGAGGATGTAACAGCACAACGGATTACTAGAAGTAGTGGCAGACAACCTATTTGTCAGTAGCCTATAGTAGCCTAAATATGCTTAGCTTTGAAGTTCCAATTGCAAAATTTGTGCCATGTAAATCTTGTCTCTTCATTTATAGCATTGTAATCTACTACCTTCTTTTCGTAACAAGATGTAAAGGAATCCAGTCTTAGTAGAGAGATGTGTGTATATTAAATATTTTGTAATTGACCATTGCTAAAAATATACAAAGCTAATCTTGAGTTTTCAGAGTTGTTCCCAATTCACACTTGCATGGTATTTTAAGTATATGGTTATTAAAAAAAATAGCCATTGCAGTTGATTTTCACAGATCGTGTTTGGCAGTGCATCCATACATTCTAACTATTCAATATTGCTATGTTTCTCTAATATTAATAAAATCACAATATCCATTTAAATTATCTTACATAAGAAGTAAATAATTAAATAAAACATAAGTAATTAGAAAAAAATGTATTTATAAAGTACAAAATATAATTTAATCAATTAAAAATATTTATTATACTTAATAGATATTTTTAATAGATCCTATAGGATATAACTTCTCATATATAATGAAAAAAAATACTAAAAATATGATAACATACATACTCTAAGAATTGGGTTATACCGCAAATCAAAAGAAATTGAGTTGGGTAAAATTATACTTAACCCACACTCTAACCCATCTAATTGCTGCAAGAAAAAATAAACCCTATATAATCTTTGCAATCCAAACTCCTAACCCCACATTCCTTACCGCCCACCTCAAACCCTACATTTCTCTCGAGCCTTAAATTTCTCTCGAGCCCATGATCCATTCTGCGGATGATGCCGGGGATAAACATACAAACCCTGATTTGACGGCAGGTCACATTTTTTACCCACACATATTTGTGTGTACATCTGGTACTCTAATTTTCGATATTAATAATCTTAACGTTTTCTTTAGTTTATAAATAATAATATTTTTCTGAGGAGGATACAATATTGATTCTCTGTAAGAAGTCGGTTTACCATTCCCCTATAGCTAGTTTCATTTTCGTGTGTTACATTTACCACGTGTCTTGTGGTTGGTTAATAATCGATATTGTTTTTCTTAATTTAATTAGTGATGGGAAGTTTTGTAGGGTGAAACTCCGGAAGAGTCAATTCGCCTCAAGGCCGTAGTTGAAACAACAAGACAGTCATGGAACGGAGACAGGTGAACTTTGGTAAAGAATCAGGGATAGTAGTCGAAAATGTCGGAAAGTTTTGATCTTGGGGTGTATTTATTGCAGAAGATCTGATCTTTTAAACCCCTTTATGAGCATCAACAAAATTTAGGATTGTGTTTCTTGCAGCAACTAACTAAATTTATTTTACATGTCCTAGGCATGAACCCTGTTACCTCCGTACTCCTGTCTGGGGGCAATCAACTAAAACTTTCTATAACTCCTAGGCAGGAGCCCATATGTCATGCTCAAGCAGATCCTTAGAATTAAATGCAATTAGGGATGGCACCTCAGTAAACTAACGGTGAAACGTTGATGACTAGGATCCAGGATGTAACAGCACAACGTATTACTAGCTAGAAGTAGATGCAGACAATCTAATTGTCAGTAGCCTAAATATGCTTCACTTTGAAGTTCCAATTGCAACATTTATGCCCTGTAAATCTTGTCTCTTCATTTATACCATTGTAATCTACTACCTTCTTTTTGTAACAAGGTGTAAAGGAATCGAGTCTGAGTATAGAGATCTGTGTATATTAAATATTATGTAATTGACCATTGCTAAAAATATAAAAAGGTAATCTTGAGTTTTCAGAGTTGTTTGCAATTTCCACTTGCATGGTATTTTAAGTAAATTATTATTAAAAAAATAACCATTGCAATTGATTTTCACAAATTGTGCTTGGCGGTGCATACATACATTCTGATTATACAATATTGCTATGTTTCTCTAGTATTCTATATTTCTCACTCTGTTCATAATTTTGGAGTTGTCATAATCTTGTAGGACAATTTGTATGATCAGAGCTAGCTTAGGGATATCAATTATAAAAATTGGAATCTTCTTGGAGGAAGATCTAGGCTGACCTTGCAATTATGTTATAGGAAAAACAAGGATTAGTTGATGACCTTCTTGACCATTAGCTATTGCTTGCTAAAAACATTTAAATTGAGCTTAAGGAAGATGCTGTATTAAAAAGAATTATTGCCCGAGTCTTAGAAATTGCACTTTATCTGATATACTAGGTTTTGACCAGTGATTTCTCATTTAAAGAAAATAGTACTCGACAAGAATGCATATAGAATAATACAGCAGAATGCATTGTTCGAAGTCACGAAAAAGATGAGAATGATAATATCAAGTTTGTTAAAAGTTTGCATTGTTCTTGTTTTAATATGTCACATTTTGTCAAAAGGAAAAGTTTAGTAGATTTTTCATTTGAGGTTGGAAAATGATTCTACATGTAATCTGCACTACAAGAAAATCGCAATCAGACAACACTTATTAGACAACGGTCGGACGAAAAAGTGTTGCCCGAATTTAATAGACAATATTTTATTTTTCCTCTCGAAAAACTATTGTCTGATCCATGTGTTGTACAACGGTTTTTAAACTGTTGTCTAAAAAACTCAATTAGACAACACTTTTTATATGTCGTGTTGTGCAAAACAATAGCTCCATACAATGGTTTTAGAAAACTGTTATTTGAATAGACTTCAGACAATGCTGTAGCAAACCGTTGTTGAAATCAGACAAGTGTTTTTTGTGAGGTATTATGTAAAACATTTTCAGACAACGGTAAAATATTGTGTTGTCTATATGAGCTCATCAGACAACGATTTTTCAATGTCGTGTTGTGCAAAGCAAGAGGTTTATACAACAGTTTTATTAAACCGTTGTTTGAATCGTTATTTAAAAGAGTTCTCGATCAGTTTTGTTGAGTTCTCGATCAGTGTGTCATTTGAGTTCTCGATCAATAGAGTTCTCGATTTCCTTGAGTTCTCGAATGATTTAGTTCTATACACTTCTCGAATCATATATACATGAGGGTTCTCGATCAAATTCCGAAAGTGTTGTGTCATGTTATTTCATACAATATTTATTTTACAGCGGTTTTACATGGAAAACCGTTGTATTTGTTTAACTCATACAACACAATTTCTAAGAAAACCGTTATCTGTTTCACAGAAAATGACGAAAATTACCTTTTCATAATAAGACGAAAAATGTTTCTAGAAGATTTTTAATACTTTTGTTAAAAAATGCACAGAAAATAAATTTAAAAATTCTAATTTTTTTTACACATCACAAACATCGAAATATCTTAACATCCGTACGGTTGGATCATCGAAAAAATTAATTTTAATTTAATAAGAAAGAAATTATAGATTTATCATAAACTCAATATCTACTTCTTAACTCTTTCATATAAAATGTATACTCATATTGTTCCAATTACAAAACTATTACTTATTATTAACAAACTATATACATTTATATGTATCCATATTATAAAATTATAAAATTATTTTAATATTATGTATGCACGTTGTTATAATTAAAATTATGAATACAGGTTTAATTTTTATAAAAAATTAAAATTTAAAATATTAACTCATTTTACAAAGACAAAATAAATTAAAATTTTATAATTTTATAATATGGATACATATATAACTGAATTTGAAATTCTTTCTAATCGGTTTAGTTAACGCTCTTTCTAATATTATTATTCTTTTACTTAAATTTGAATTTATTTAAAATTGCAAGGCATTATTCAAATTTAATTAATATTATAATATTTTAAAAATCTTTTTTAATGATCCAACTGTACGGATGATAATATTTAGTTATTTTAGTGATGTATTAGAAATATTTATATAAACTATAATGATATTTTTAAAATTTATAAACTAATATAATGGTAATATAGTATTGACAGGATATAATGAAAAATGGCTGTTTATATTTCACCCAAAACCAAATGCTGGCTATACACTCTTTCCCCCTTTCTTTCGCCAAAATACTAACTTTCCCCCCTAAACCTAATTTCCCCCTTAGCCCACACTCAAAACATAAAAATAAATCGACATACTCACCCGATGTATAGGCTCACAAACACGCCCCCATTTCTCAACTTTCCAAAGAACCTAGTTCAATCCATTATAATTACTCATTGTTTAATCTCAATTTGTGTGTTATTTAGCTTCAATCCATTAGCTTGTACTCATATTTCAGTTGGTATCCCAAATTGATTAGTTCATCTGGTAACTGTTGTTAACAAATCTCAAATCGATTAACGGTTCAACTCGAAAGCTCGAAATCGATTAGCTGCTCGTATGTGGTTTAGTAAGTGGGTAAGATATTGAATGAATTATTTTAATTTAGTTTCAGTTTATGGGTAATTAGATGGAAGCCATAAGTTTTAAAATATATTTCCTCTTTTTTTCGTACAGGTTATTTGTTAAGGGTATTTATAATTAGCTCGAATTGGCTCTGTGTCCTTACATTAGTAAGTGAGTTTTGTACCTTTTTTTAATTTTTGTTTCATTTGTTGAATTGAGCTATGATAATTTAGAATAAATTGTGTTGTTATGAGTTTCAATTTGTTATTCATGGATTTATTTAGTAGTATATATATTATTTTTTATAGAAGTTGTGGGAGTTGTGATGGGAAGGGATGACTTGTGAGTGTGCTTTTGGAATTTATATATTTTCATCTTTTTAATTAGCTTTTATTTTAACATATTTGGAGCTTGATTCTCGTGTAACTGGTGAATATGTTAATGGTTATGGTCGCTCACTTGTTCTGGTTGGTATTTGTAGAGCACTTATAATGGGATTTAAGAACAGAGCAAGAAATAGAAACAATGGGTGTCTAGCAGCCTCAACAACAACGTCAGTCAAGTAATGATCGAAGAGTGTGCAACAAAAAAGACAAGAGTAGTGAAGGAGATGGTAGCTCAAAGGGTAATCATAGTAGTAGCACTATACACCAATATGAGGTCTGCAACAAGATATTCCCACCAAGTCATTTTAACTGAGATGTTAATTTTGTAGTATTTATTTAACTATGATTATCTTACAATTTACTTGTTAATTTTGTAGTATTTATTTATGAGTTATCCATTGAGATGTTCATTTGGTATATAAGTCACTAAAATTAAACATCAAGGATCATGGTATGTTGAAATGCTAGTTTGTTACGAGGGAAAATATTGTGCTGGTCGCCGTTCTCTGAGAGATGACCCTAAGTATGATGCACTTATTTCAGATTTATTTTCCCCATTGGTTCAGGAATTGGCTTTTCATGGAGCATACCCTTCTCTTTGTAACTTATACATGTTTCACTTAGAAGGGTAGGGAAACTGTTAGATTTTTATTTAGAGGGTCACATTGAAAACTGAAATGTTTGCATTTGAGAACTTTATGTCTTACTTTTTCACTTGGTTTGTATTCTCAACATAGTATCCATTATCTTGGGCAGATCCAAGCTTCATTTGCTCAGACTGTATGCCGACAATCAAAGGCACTAGGAAAGAAGTGCTCAAGTACTAGAGCCACAAGAATAACTACTGCATATGCAAGGAGTTCACAGGTGAATCGAAGTTCTAGAGGAAGGAGAAACCAGAAAGCTAATGAACATTAGGGATCTAATGAGGATGACATTGTGTATAAATTTTGAAAATATTTTCTACTCATAATTTACTTATGTAACTATAATAGACACAAGAATGTGGAAGACACAAAATATTGTATATGAGAGTTTTAACAATACTTTTAAACTAAGAAAAGCTTTATCTGTATAGAATTCCAACAACTGAGTTCTTAGTTAGAAACAGTTGTGTGAAAGCCCCTACTGTATTGTATTTTTCTTTAAAAACAATTGTGGACTCACCTATGTAACAATGGTCAAGCTCAATAAAAACATTGTACAACACTCGATGAAACAACTGTTTGTATTTACAGAACTATTGTTTTCCCTCTTGAACAACAACAATCGGGATTTGGAAAACACTTGACTGAATTGATTTTAGACAAGTGTTTTATTATGGACTGTTGTTGTTTCTAGGTGCTATACAACGTTTTCCAGAACTAGGTACGTTGTCTTGCACACTTATTGACAACGGTTTGTGTATCGTTGTCTTAGGCGCGTAACAGACGGCGCCTCAATAGACCACGGAAAAACAGTGCATCAGACAACGGGTAAAAACCCTTGTCTGAAGCTGTTTTTCTTGTAGTGCTGCCACCTAAGATTTTTTACCCAAAACTCATTAAACTCACATTCCACAATATAAGTTTTACCCTGGTTGAAATCTAACTTATATTACCTAATTAAAAATGAAAAACATGACTTCAGTATACACATAAAAAATGATCGAAGATGAAGGAGGAATGAGATTGAAGAAAAGAGATGAAGAAAGGAGATACAAAAATAAAGAAATACATAAAGGATATTAAATTCTTTACTTTACATTTTTAGGGTTCATCATTAAATGATCTATTATTATTCAATAAGGTATGTTACACAATAATAAATATATTCCTTTTAGGGGTTCTAGTATCTAATTCATAATTAATTGAATTTGATCTTATAGAAATGAATGGTGTTATAAAATTTTATTAGAGATGTCATTTTGTACATGTTCCAATATTTTCCACGAGAGCAACTCAGTTCAAACACAACTTTTTATTGATTTGGAGAATATTTATGTTAATGAACTCAAGATATGTGTTGGTGATGTTTTCTAGAATAAGATTCCTTATATTATAAAACTATCACTAAGTGTTTACTTGCTTAATAACGAGTCAAAGGTTGAAATTATTGAATTGAGTGGAATGTGTAATAATACACCAACTTTATTTTTGTAACATGTTACCCTTCGTGAAATTGAGTATGACCATATTTATAGTGATGATGTGTTTGTTGAAATTAGGAAAAATAGTAAGAAAAAAATTTGGATGAAATAAAAAAAGAAAATTCTAGTGAAGTAACTAGTGAAGATTCCTATTATAATAAAGATGAAAATGACCTTTTGGATGAGGTTAGTAACCAAGGATCTGATAATGAGATTTTTTACCAACCACCTCCCGACTCAAAGAAAGGATAGAGTTGATGAAATATTGAATGAAAATGCACTTTGAAAAGATATACAATGGAAGATAGGTTTGTTTTTTTTAATAAAAAACAACTATCACTAAAATTGTAATTATATAATTACAATGGGACATGAAAATGGGACTAATTGAGCAAAAAGACAACATTGGTGGTTTTCAACCTAGAATGTGGAAAAAATTCCCCATGTCCCTAGGAATCGAATGGAGGACTTGCATATCTTAGAATTGAGCTTAATAGGTTAAATCATAATTAAACTATCACTAAAATTGTAATTATATAATTGAAATTAAAAAAATTGCAAACTACCAACCGAACTATTAACAATATATGTTTGTGTCATTAAACTGAAAATAACTTGTGTGACTGTTACATTTTGTTGAATTTTAACTTCTTTCCATTAAATTCTACATGTAATCTGCCACCTAAGATTTTTTACCCAAAACTCATTAAACTCACATTCCACAATATAAGTTTTACCCAGGTTGAAATCTAACTTATATTACCTAATTAAAAATGAAAAACATGACTTAAATATACACATACAAAAATGATTGAAGATGAAGAAGGAATGAGATTGAAGAAAAGAGATGAAGAATGGAGATACAACCATAAAGAGATAGATAAAGGATATTCAGTTCTTTACTTTACATTTTTAGGGTTCATAATTAAATGACCTATTATTATTCAATAAGATATGTTGTACAATAATAAATATATTCCTTTTTGGAGTTCTTGTATCTAATTCATAATTAATTGATTTTGATCTTATAGAAATGAATTGTATTATAAAATTTTATTACGGATGTCATTTTGTACATGTTCCAATATTTTCCACGAGAGCAACTCAGTTCAAACTCAACAAAAATGTTGATTTGGAGAATATTTGTGTTAATGAACTCAAGATATGTGTTGTTGATGTTCTTCTAGAGTAAGATTCCCTATATTATAAAATCATCACTTGTATTTTGTTGCTTAATAATTAGTCAAAAGTTTAAATTATTGAATTGAGTGGAATGTGTAATAATACACCAACTTTATTTTTGTAACATGTTACCCTTCGTGAAATTGAGTATGACCATATTTATAGTGATGATGTGTTTGTTGAAATTAGGAAAAAGAGTAAGAAAAAATTTGATGAAATAGAAAAAGAAAATTATAGTGAAGTGACTAGTGAAGATTCGTATTATAATAAAGATGAAAATGACCTTTTGGATGAGGTTAATAATGAAGGATGTGATGATGAGATTTTTTATGCACCACCTCCCGACTCAAAGAAACGATAAAGAGTTGATGAAATATTTAATGAAAATGCAATTGGAAAAGATATATAATGGAATATGGGTTTGTTTTTTTAATAAAAAAAACTAAAAAATTCTATTAGATTAAGTTTAATGGAATGTCGTAGACCCGACCATACATGGTTAAAGATTTAAAAAGAATTCCAGTAGAATGTAAAATTACCAAGCTTGGCAAGTGAAAAATTTATTAGATCACCATAATTGGTGTATGGAATTATCAAAATAGGCTTGCAACAATTAAATGGCTTGCAGATAAATATGGTAATAGAATACCAAGAAATCTAAATTTTAAGGTAGTAGATATTCAATATAATTTTTTTTAAAAATTGAAGCTTGATTTTGGTGAATGGAAGTGTTGTATAGTAAGGCAGAGAGCTTTAATAGGAGTATATTAAAGAATAAAATGATTCGACACTACTTTGATAATTTAAAAATATTCCGAAGTGAGATTCTTAGAAGCAACCATGAAAACATTGTAAAGATAAAGATGACTAGATTGCAAGAAAGGAATCCAACTTGGTTCCAAATGATCTACATATAGACCAATTCTAGGGCTTGATTGGTGCTTCTAAAAGATGTGGGTGTTGTTGAAAGTAAAAATTATGAGAGTTGGAAGTGGTTTCTCAAGTTTTTGATTGATGATTTCAATTTAAAAGAAGAAAGTGGCAAAACAATAATTTCTGACCAACAAAAAGTATTATTGATTTAGTATATACACTAGTTACTTGTTTTAATTTTGTGTGTTAGCTAATTTTGAGTTCAAATATCTCATATTTTTTAAAATAATAAAATAGATTAATAATAATAATAAAGGATTAAAATTGGATAGAGATTAGAAATTAGAATTAGATTAGAATAATGGGCTTTCGAATATGGGTCAGATTTGAATCTTAGTAGGTTTTATTTTACGGTTTAAAACTCTATCTATAGATTGAGATTTCCTTATTTTTCATATTCTTTTTGAGCCAACAAGACTAAACAGTTGAAAATTCCCCTCTCTACAAATCCTTATTCTTTTTCTTCGTCTTTCATATTAAAATTCGTATGATTTTCTCTACACAACTCAGTTGTCTTGTAAAATTCGTAACAAATTCATCGTAAGTCAGAATTTGATAATTCTGGACTTTTTGGAAAGATCTTTTCGTTCTCTACGACTTTTGTGATTTAAATTTTTCCAGAAAACATTGTTTCGAGGGTTAAACAAGTGAAATACAGATCTGGACAGAATTGAAGTTATGAATAAGTTCAAAGTTTGAGATGCGATATTTTCGATTGAGTATTAAGGATTGAATATATGTTCTTGTATGTTAGTAATTATTAGTTTGCGAGGTTGAGGTAAGTTTTCGATCGATGTTTTTGGTGTTTTTAAAATTATGTGCAATATGTATATATTTGATTATAAAAATTTGGGTTAACTGATTATATTTTTAAGTGACGTGTACTCCCTATATGTGTTGTGTATCAGCAGTAATTTTGGAACTCTGATTATGTCATGGTTCGTGAAAATTTAGGACCGAGGTCACCGGGTGGTAGTGACAGTTTTCTGAAAATTTAGGACCGTTATCACCAGGTTGTAGTGGTCGTGTTATGAATTATGGGTAACAAGTTATTATTTTATGTGCAGTCATTGTGTGGTATCGTATCGAATAAGAATAAGAAAGTGTATCAAAAAATTATGTGCATAGTTATCATATCAAAAATTATGTTTTGTTATATGTATTACTTGTTACTTGGCCTGACTAGTTGGATCGATTGGTTTGTTGGTAGGCTGTGTAGCTCATTACTTACAATTTTTAAGTTCGGTGTAAGAGGAAGATGGAGTGTATTGGATTTTGAGGATCTTCGATTTGGAGTAAATTGATTATTGATTCGTCATTGTTAGTTGCGCTTTAGTAATAGTTAGCTTTGTAATAGAGGTTTGGATTAATAATTGTATAGTTTTGCTCGAACTAATAAACAAAAAAGGCGGGCTATTACAGTTAGTATCAGAGCTGTAGGTTATTTTTTGTAGACTGGCTTCAGCCTTAACGCGTGGATAGTTTGGGTGATTATAAATGATTTTTTGGATAGACGTGTGATGGTCTTTTTGGAGTATAGGATTTGTGAGAATTAGGGGAACAATTCCTTTTTTAGGAGGGTAGTATGTAATATCCCATATTTTTTTTAAAAATAAAATAGATTAATAATAATAGAAAAAGGATTAATTGGATAGAGATTAGGAATTAGTATTAGATTAAAATAATGGATTTTCGAATATGGTTCGAATTTAAATAGTAATAGGTTTTGTTATAGGGTTTAAAACTCTATCTATAGATTAAGATCTCCTTATTCTTTCATATTCATTTTGAGCCAACAAGACTAAACAGTTGCAAATCCCTCTCTCTACAAATCCTTATTGTTTTTCTTCGTCTTTTGATATTAAAATTCGTATGATTTTCTCTACACAACTCAGCTGTCTTGTAAAATTCGTAACAGATTCATAGTAAGTTAGAATTTCATAATTCTGGACTTTTTAGAAAGATCTTTTCGTTCTCTATGACTTTCGTTATTTAAATTTTTGTAGAAAATATCGTTTCGGGGGTCAAAAAGGTAAAATACAGATCTGAACAGAATTGGAGTTATGAATAAGTTCAATGTTTTGAGATGCGATGTTTTCGATTAGGTGTTAAGGATTGAATATATGTTCTTAGATGTTGGTAATTATTGGTTTACGAGGTTGAGGTAAGTTTTTGATCGATCTTTCTAGTATTTTCAAAATTATGTGCAATATGTCTATATTTGATTATAAAAATTTACGTTAAGTGATTATATTTTTAAGTGATGTGTACTCCCTATATGTGTTGTGTGTTAGCAGTAATTTTGAAACTCTGATTTATGCCATGATTTGAAAAAATTTAGGACCGAGGTCACCAAGTGGCAGTGACAGTTTTCTGAAAATCTAGGACCATTATCACCGGGTTGTAGTGGTCGTGGTATGAATTATGGGTAACAAGTTATTGTTTTATGTGCAGTCATTGTGTGGTATCGTGTCGAATAAGAATAAGAAAGTGTATCAAAAAATTATGTGCATAGTTATCATATCAAAAATTATGTTTTGTTACATGTATTACTTGTTAATTGGCCCGACTAGTTGGATCGATTGGTTTGTTGGTAGGGTGTGTAGCTCATTACTTACAATTTTCAAGTTCGGTGTAAGAGGTAGATGAAGTGTATTGGATTTTGAGGATCTTCGATTTGGAGTAGATTGATTATTGATTCGTCATTGTTAGTTGCACTTTAGTAATAGTTAGCTTTGTAATAGAGGTTTGGATTAATAATTGTATAGTTTTGCTCGAACTAATAGCCCAAAAAGGGCGCGCTGTTAAAATGTTAGTTTGATTAATGGCTTCTTAATATGTTTTTTTCTAACACAAGGCTTGGACAATGCAATTAGGAAATTAATTCCATTTGTATTCAAATCTTAAAATTAATTATTCGTCCAACCTTGTTAGAATCTCCTTATGTACAATGCAGGTTTATAGGTGCTTTGGAATGATAGGGATAAATATATAGTCAAGGTACATGATACCTCGTGTCAAGTAAGTTTGAAAAACTTGACTTGTTCGTTAGTTGCACTTTAGTAATAGTTAGCTTTGTAATAGAGGTTTGGATTAATAATTGTATAGTTTTGCTCGAACTAATAGCCCAGAAAGGGCGGGCTGTTAAAATGTTAGTTTGATTAATGGCTTCTTAATATGTTTTTTTCTAACACAAGGCTTGGACAATGCAATTAGGGAATTAATTCCATTTGTATTCAAATCTTAA
This sequence comes from Oenanthe sinensis, assembly GCA_028671895.1. Lineage (NCBI taxonomy): Eukaryota > Viridiplantae > Streptophyta > Magnoliopsida > Apiales > Apiaceae > Oenanthe > Oenanthe sinensis. Next base: position 24,181,362 of record CM053799.1, on the reverse strand, counting down.
AATTAATTATTCGTCCAACCTTGTTAGAATCTCCTTATGTACAATGCAGGTTTATAGGTGCTTTGGAATGATAGGGATAAATATATAGTCAAGGTACATGATACCTCGTGTCAAGTAAGTTTGAAAAACTTGACTTGTTCTGGTAAGGTGGGATATAACTGTTGTTCCGTCCACTCATGCGGTCACAACCATCAAGGAATCTAGATAAAGTGATAATACTTTTATAGCTAAGTGGTTCAGTAAAGAAACTCATATCAAGACTTATAGTAATTACCTAAATATTATTAGAGGGGTGTAATAAAAGGAATATGCTTGCCACCTTTCATGCCTTGTCATTCTCTGCAGGACCACCATTCCCATAAATAAGTTGTCAAACAAATCACCTTGTTTTTAGCATTACCGTTAGTTATATTCCTAGGACATATTTGTCTCTTCCATTATCAAGTTTGTCTACTAGTAACACATGATTTCTATATGTACGAGGAGCCTTGTAATCATTAGTGTATGAATGATAAATTAACCTTATTTGGATCCTGAAGTTTATTATCTCCTTTTCCATATTTGCATTTATGCTCTATCACTCTTTACGGTATCAGAGCCATTACATGCTCATTTGAAATTTTATTTGAGATTTAAACTAGATATCATCCTCTTGCTCTCATTCATCATTCTCTATCTTTTTTTTACAGTACATTGTTGACTCAGATATGAGAAATTCTATCCCCTTTTGCAATGTCAAACGGTACAAGATTTACATTCGCGGATATGCAAGATTTACATTCGCAGATATGCAAGATTGTGAGTGTTACAAAGCTTCAAGGTGATGCAGACTATAGATTTTGGAAGCGTTCTTTCGAAATCCAACTCTCTGCAAAACGGAAATTGGGTTTTGTAACCCGCTCTGTCACAAGAAACACAGAGGATGAAGTTCAAGCCACTCAATGGGATACTTGCAACAATCTGCAGGTAATCTCTTGGCTTCATAGCAATGTTTTAGATAGCATTAAACAGTCTATCCTTTTTATTAACTCTGCTATTGAAGTATAGAATCACCTAGAAAACGTTTCCTTCTTAGTAATGGTTCAAGGAAATATAAGCTCACCAGAGATCTGTTTGCTCTAAGACAAAATAAAACCAAAATAAATGATTATCTCACTACCTTGAGTAGCCTTTGGGAGGAGATAGAGTCTATGAACGTTCTTCCAGTAGTCACAACTGTAGCCACTGATGTTACTATTCTTAAAACTGCTATTGAGAAACAAAAAAGTGAATCTAGACTTTTCCATATTTGCATTTGTGCTCTATCAATCTTTAGGGTGAAATTTTGGGACCATGTTATTGGTATGTGAAGATGTCGAGAAGTAGGGGTAAAAAAATGAGAAAAAGGGAGGGTGTGGGTGGGAAAGTATTGTTAGTGATAAGAGGATGAGTTAGGGTGAAATGTAAGACATTATGGTTATGAATTTTGTAGGAAGGAGAGGCCTAAAATTTTGTAGAAAGAAGAGGCATAAGATAAATATTTGTCTCAGGTAAACCTAAATATTATATGCCTCCACAGTCCAAGGGAAAGAAGGGAAGACAAAAAAACACACGATGAAGAGAGACTGACGTTGATGAAACATAGATTAAAATGAGTTAACTTGTTTAGAATTTTCCGAACCCAAATTCAAATTTTAATCAATGCAAATATTTTTTTTTGAGTTTAAATTATTAGTTAAAAATACTCACCAATAGTTCATGAATATACGTGTTCATGAAAAAATAATAAATGAGTAAAAAGAAGTAAAACATAATAATTATACATTATTTTCTTAATATATATTACACACACACACACACACACATATATATATTAAATTTGTTGATGAAATATATATAAACGTTGAATAACATATAAATTATATATATAAGTATGTATATATATAAATAGGTATAATTCTTTATAAATAATTTGTCTTCTCAATTTTATAAATAAAAATAATTTAAAGTAAATATTAAATTATATGTAATTAGTTAATACTGAAAAAAATATACTGAAAATGTTTTAAAAATAATTGTAAATTAAATTACAATATTCATTTAAATTATATTACATAAGAAGTAAATAATTAAATAAACAAAGTAATAATTGGAAAAAATATGTATTTAGAAAGAATAAAATATAATTTTATTAATCAAATTTATTTATTATACTTTCCATATACTTTTAATAGATTCTATAAAAAATAACTTCTTATATATATCTAAACAAAAATAACATGCCCTAAGAATTGGGATATAGCTCAAATCAAAAGAAATTGGGCTGGGTAAAATTATAGTTAACCCAAACTAATTGGCTCAAAAAACATTTAACCCTATATATTGCTTGCAATTGCAACTAATAACCCCACATTCCCTGCCGCCCAACTCCAACCCTAAATTTCTCTTCAATCTAGCCAATGATGGATTCTGTGGATGATGCCACAGATGAACATAGAAACCCTTATTTGAGTGGAGGTCAGATTTTTCTGATATGTATGTGTGTGTGTGTGTTTAGATCTGTTACTGATCTATTCTATATTAATTTTCTGAACTTTTTCTTTAGTCTTTTTACCTTTTCTTGAATATGGTTTTATTAATTTCTATCAATCACAGTATTTACTATAGTTATAATTTATATGCCAGATCTTTTTTTCCCCATATAAATTATATTTTTGCACATAATTAATCTATTTTTTTTCTTTGATTAGAGTAAATATGATTTATTAAGTGCCTGTGAAGCTAGTGGAACCGATTTTATAATTTGGTGTTATTCATTTTGTACTGAATCTATCATTTTATTCTTGTTTACCAATAGGCACTCGGAGGAGGTTGTTCATGGTACATAATAATATTTTCTTTGAGGAGGATGAATTAGGGATGGAACATTACCAAACTGACTGTGAAACCTTGATGACTGTGATCCAGAATGTGACAGCAAAATGGATTACTAGAAATAGAAGCCGACAACCTATTTGTCAGTAGCCTTTGACAGTGCAGAAAAATTGTCTGCTAATCAAGACTGAACAGGCTTCAGTTTGAAGTTCCAATTCCAATATTTGTGCTTTGTAAATCTTGCCTCTTCATTTATAGCATTGAAATCTAGTACCTTCTTTTGGTAACAAGGTGTAAAGGGATGGAGTCTCGGTAGAGAGATGTGTGTATATTAAATATTTTGTAATTGACCTTTGCCAAAAATGTAAACAACTAATTTTGAGTTTTCAGAGTTGTAATTCACACTTGCATGGTATTTTAAGAAATTTTTTATTAAAAAAATAACCATTGTAGTTGATCATGTATCTTCCTCTCATGGAGGAAGAACTAGGCTGACCTTGCAATTATGTTATAGGAAAAATAAGGATACAGTGTAAAGTATTAGTAAGAGGAGTCAATAGAATCAATAATAGAGTCATTAGAGTAAGGGATGAGTTGATGCACTTCTTGACCATTAGTCATTGCTTGCTAAAAACATTTTAATTCAGCTTGAGGAAGATGCTATCTTAAAAAGAATTATTGCCCGACTTTTAAAAATTGCACCTTAGGTGATATACTAGGTTTTGACGAGTGATTTCTCTTTTAAAGAAAATAGTATTTGAAAAAAATGCATATAGGATAATAAAGCAGACTGTTTCCACCAATCACCATTAGAATTTCCATGCCAGGGTAAGTGCTAAAAATCTACGAGTCACGAATAAGATGACAATGAGAATATCAAGTTTGTTGGAAGTTTGCATTGTTCTTTTTTTAATCTGCTACATTTTGTCAAAAAGAAAAGTTTGGTAGATTTTTCATTTGAGGTTGGGATTGGTTCTCGAAAAATAATTACTCCCAATCAGGAAATCTTTACAGTTTAGCATTATTGTATCCTTAATTGAAATGCAGGTCCTTATATTGTGATAATATAAATATCTCAGTTTGGGAATATTTTTATCAGTATGTTGATTCCTACCTGACTATTTCTTTTCCTCTTTAGTTGAAAACTAATTGAAGAAAGGCGTGGAAATGGTACTGTGATATGGTTTTGTTGATCGTGTGTACTAAATTTACTTCATCAACATGCACTCTTCAAATAGCTGATCATGGTAAATCAGATAGCTTCGGTAGGAGGGAAGCTTCCCTATAACGTTGAGGTTTGGTTCTCCCTAGCTAAAAGTAGGTTTATATACTGTCTAGTATTACCCACATCGCTGGTCGAAGGGGCACCTAGGACGTTTGAGGTACGATGAGTCGTGAATCACATACGATGAGTCGTGAATGGTATTCGTGGATCAACAAAAAGATCCTTTTAAAATTCATAGCTTCATTAAATATTTTCAATATTTATATTTTTAAAATGATATGATAGTATTATTTATTTTAATTTAGAATTTTAAGTACTCATCTCAAAATTTTAAAATAAATATCATGTACAATGATAATCTTTGTTTATTATGAATTATATCATAGTTTTTTTAAAATAAATAGAATATATTATATAGCTTGAGTTCCATTTAGTAGCACGTCATCATTGTCTAATCGATCATTACGTTTCTTCACAACCTATCACCCTGTTTTTTCCTATCACCCTGTTAAAATGGTGTGCAACTCATAGCGAGACTCATAGGCAACAAAATAATCTGATCTCAATTCAATTATAACTAGACAATTAGAGCATTCATAATTGTAAAAATCACACTTATCAAACATGAAATACTTTTGAAGAAAAATATGAACAATCCTGAATTTTTGTAAGTCGGTTTAGGCAATTAAATATCATATGGGTATTTATATAATTGACAATCAAAGAGGATGTACGTCAAGAGTTTTCCACATTGATATCATAAGTAATATTGCTATATACCATCAATCTATTCTATATCTAATACAGCAACATGAGACATTTTATTCCATATCACCAACCACCTGAGACCTCATCGCAGCCATGTCCGACTTATTTGAAGTAGCTATATTACTAGGAATATGTGTATTTATAGGTTGTGCCTATAACCCTTCACTTTCTTCTAATCTATCAGTGATTATAACATACACTCTATCACTGCAAACTATAAACCCCCAATTATATACATATATTTCGATGTATGTATATATGATTTGTTGAGGTTGAGGATAATTTAAATTATTTAAATCGAGATCGATCATGATCAACTGGAGGAATAAAACCTTAAGAAGAGGGGGAACTTGAAACATGATCCACGATGGTGAACCTATCTTTAAGATCACCATTGGGTAAATTGTTATATGGCTGATTTTTTGGTGTCCCTTTTTGGTACGTTTTTTAACTAAAAATTATATGTATAATCTCATGCTAAATTGGTTACTTCACAGGGAAAAGACTAAATGGTATCCAATCAAAATTTTCCCATGGGAGATTTTTAAGGAAAAATCCACTATATCAAATCCAAGCTCCCTAGGCATCACTAGTACTTTTAGGGGTACCAACCCTTAAACTTATACACCATCTCTAAAAGAGGAGTTTTGTCTCGGTTTACATGAAGATACACCCATAAAATCTTTAAACTACATTAGCCAATTTTCAACTTTCTTTCTAGTGTTTATTGGTGCTAACAAGATATATTTAGAAAAATATATATCCTTAAGTCTCTTCTACTAAAGAAAACCCACTAGCCGTACTTAGACTTTGATAGGAGCTCCAAGGTGTGTTTATGAAATCAATCTATATTGCTTTAGAAGTGGATAACTTACTTTATCTTTTTCAACCAGTATTGAAATCACTCAAACTTTATCAAAACAATATTCTAGCCAATTTTATCTTTCTCTTTTTTGGAATTGGTTGTGCTATCTTAGTTTCTCTGGCTTTCTAGGTTACCCATGTCACAAGATTTGAGTCAATCTTTCTCAAACTAGTTGATCTTAGGGAATTAGGTGTTGAGACATTTTGAAAGACTCAATAACTCGAGTAACAATGGCCACAATATAAGACTAGTTAATTTGTAATTTGTGTGCTCAACATTTTTTTTTGGCACAATGATTTTTTTTAACTGAGGCTTGATTCGACACTGTTCTCGTATGTGAGTTCTCTCTTAGGTATCTTCCCAATAAAGACCTTGTGAATAATGTGTCGTCTTGGATTTCTAGGCAAAATCTATGTATACCATAAGGTTGTGAACAATATTCAAATCGTCTTGAGGCAATGTATATATAATTTTGAAAATTGATTAACACAACTAATATCTAAGTTTAAGAAATAACAGAACTAAATTTAATCACAACTAACTGTCCTATATAAAAATCTACATTGTCTTCAATTTCAAAGAAAAAGATACTCAATAGAGACAGAGGTGTACTCTTCTTGCACCATAGTAAAGAAGGATAAACTTGGAGGCCACTATCAATCATGTTTAAAATAAATGAAGAAAAAAATTGTGCGAAATAGATTATATAATTGCACATGTCTTCGCGATATCATGTCCTCACTACTACCCAACCCCTTGCTTGACTTGGACGAAATATCCAACATAAATATTCAGCTTTGGTTAACTAGCCAAGGAGCATCATAATAATAAAAACAATTATCCAAGCCAGTAAAATAACACAAAGTAGCAGCAAAAATAACACAAAGTACTTAACATGTTCTGATCATGTATAGAAACTTAAATTAAAACTCATCCCAGTCCTAAACTCCTAAACTTTCTCCCAATTAATCACCAAAAAGGGAATCCAAGATGGCTTTCATACACTTGTCTGCAGCAACACCTTCATTTGGGACACCAGCAACATCAGCTGGAGCATTGTTCTTCACAGCAGTAGAGGGTGGAACAACAACAACAATGGAAACCTCGTTGTTGACAAGCTGAGGAACCATCTCTTTAAGTTGCTTCACCTCTCCTCACCTCTGAGATCCATGATAACCTTCTTCACATCGACCATTGCATCACACAGTGCTGAACTAGAATCTTTAAGGGAATCTGGTTAGCTTGAACATGTTTCTTGAACAACAGTAGTAGCTGGAGTTGGGAAGTTCACTAAGGTTCCATCTTCTAACATCTGCAAGCTAGACTAACCTAAATTGAGAGAGTCAAAGCAATTTGTGATTTCAACCCTGTGTCTATTATCCAACTTGACACCAGAAAACTTAAAAAACTCTTGTCAAAAGCAAACTGTAAGGCAAGCCTGCTGAACTATTTAACATTTAGTACAATGGTCTCAAAAGAAAATGTGTTGTCTGAAATATTTTCATACAAGTGTTCATAACTTTAAAGCATTGTTGGACCGACAGTGGCACAATTTTATTATTAGTAAAACTAATTGTGTTAAGTTATACCTTCATACAATACTTTTTCTTAGTTTGCTTATTTTTTTTCATTAGTGACTCACAATGGTTTCATAACTTGTGATATAGGATTTAGTTTCACTCAACTGTTGTAACAATACTACAAAAAAGATCCTGTTATTTGAATCATTTTGACACATTGTCTATCAATTGATTCAAAAGACTGCTTTCTGTTTTAGTGCCAAAATTTTACAAAACAATTACCAAACCACCACATGTTACCAAATTTAAAATTGAACCATTCAAACGTAAATAACATTCACCAATAAAATAAATAAACTTTGCAACCTAATTCATAATCCAAGCAATCCACAGAAGGAAAATAAATCCCATCCATGACACCTACATAATGCAAGCAAATTACCAACTACATAACCCACACAAGCAAATTAAATCCCACCATTCTCCGTAACACAAAATCCCAATCAACGACATTCACCCCAATATTACAAAATAAATCTAAAGTTTTACAATAATTTTCACTTCAAAATGTTATAAACTAGTTCATCACAGTTCAAAAGAGGCTACCTACGAAACCTAACATGTTTGGCGCTTCATAAAATATTTAACAAAATCAATCCTGATTTTGTTAATGTCATCTTTTGTATAAACCAAGCTGCCTCTACGCATCCACTGAAAATTGGACCAAAATATTTGTCAGTCACATACAAGTCATCACAAAGACAAAGGTAATCACATGCAAGTCATCACAAAGACAAAAGTAAAGGGAAGTGAATTTCTTACCTTATCTACAAAGTCAAGCTCTTTCTCGTAAACAATTTTCTTCATGTACCTCATCACGAAGAGGTTGTAGTCTTTGTTCCCTGTTTGTACGCGAACTCCCTAAAATACCAAATAAAAAACTTAATTAAACATATTTGTATAGATGAGACAAATAAAATATAAATTTGGTTATATTCATACTGCCATGTTCTCCCATGATACTTTCTTCTTCCCAACATTTTTCAGGTCCTCCTTATACAACTTAATGGCACTCTAACCAAAAAAATATTTATCAACAAAAATAAAAAGTACACTAAATAAATAGGCAAACTTTAGAACTCGAACTTACTTGTCAACAACCTCAACCCATTCTCTAATTGCAATCCAGCATTTCAGAGGATCCATATGGTACACTATCTCTGCCTCGGGATTGACAACAATTAAATTCCAGTGGTTCCTACGAAAGCATAAAAAAGTTCAAGTTTAAAGATAGAGTACATTATTTGAACTCAAATATTATCTCAAAAAATTCAATATTAATAAAACAAAACCTGTCATTATATATTTCTTCGATATACAATTTACAAGTTAAGAAATTCCTAGGTTTAACCTAAACATATCTATTAAAATAATGACTTATTAGGCAGCAAAAAATATTAAAGTAAATACTCACACATCATTATAAGGCATGAGAAAGCATTTCCCTTTCTTAGCACCCTTAACTTCTGAGCTACATTACCACATCTAATGGCACCAATCATGGAGGGATTTTCGAATGCTATCATGTTGACCATTTTCTTCTTTTTCACATAATCATTCAAGAAGCTGCATATAAATTTACAGAGTACTAAGAAAAGATTCTTATTCTAAATAAACTTGGTATTGACGGAATTTTTTTTAAAATGTACTTACTGAATAAAAATGCAAATGGCAGACCCTGCCATTTCCTCTCCAGAGCACACCGCATGTATATCAATATAGAACATGATTTTCTTTTTTGTTAAGCTAAAGGCCTCTTTACTTAGCTCAAAAGTAACTGTTCGTCTATCTCTCAAGGAATCCTTTGCCCACGTCCACAAACGATTCAATGCACATGGATAATTTGCACCTATCTCAACAACAAGCTCAGGTTCAACTCATTCAACTACTTTATATGTTTTTGTCAATTTCTTGGAATGAATTCCTTTCCTCTCTAAAAAGAAAAAACAAAAAATGCACCTCAAAAAGGTAAAAATAACCTGAATATATACCTAAACTTAAATTTCACAATTTTCACTAAATATTACATTCTAACCTTTGAAACGGGTAAAACATGGGAAATGCTAGTATTTCCCGCCACTATCAGGTCTCTCGACCATGCAACGAAAGTTCCCAATGCTTTTCCCACTATAACAATTACTTCACCGATAGAGAATGGAATCTTAGAATCATTTAGGATAACTTTAGTGATAGACACTCGGGCATTCTCTTTCACAACCTTGACCCTATGTATAGTCTGCTCTTATCCTTCAATAATAGGGACTTGGTACTCTTTGCATAAGCAACAATGTTGCTCACTGATCCAACCGCAACTGGCATACAAAACTACCAGAAGCTAGCACTTTCACTTCCTCTGCCACTTTCACTTCCTCTGCCACTTTCACCACCTTAGCCTTCTTCAGTTCAATCTCCATAACATTATTGTCCTCACCAAGCACCTTGTTATCACATTCCAAAACATCCTGAACATTGTCAACTTTCTCACTCACTTTCTCTTTATAAACAACTCCGTAATCTTTAACACATATCTTTCATACAGTTTCAGATTTATCAAGATCCTTTCTAGGCTCACCCTTAGATTGAGAGGATCTTGCTTGGTGGGAAATATGGTTCAGACTAATCTCACGTTGTCCAGACTTTTTGAACAATTCTGCTTTCATCTTTTCTATTTCAGCCGCCCATAAAGCATCTCTCTCACTAATAATCTTTGGAGTCTCCTCTGCCCTAAATTTTTGAATTCTCTCACTTTTCTTTTCATCCATTATCTTAGTTTTTTCTGTCCTGGTAGATCGAAGTAAACAGACTACCTCACATTTTTTCCTTGGCTGCGCACTCTTCCTCCATGCTCAGGCTTACCATACACCTTTGTCTACACATCATTAACACCTTCAACAATCACTTTACCCTCGTTAACCTCCCCTTCAACTTCTCCTAAAAAATAGGCATATAATGGAAGTAGTTAATACAGGGTTATATTTGATTGATAGTTAAAATTAGTCCAGTTTATCTATAATTCGTATCAACTTGATTATTTCTGATCAATTAGTCCAATTTATCATTGATTTTTACCAATTTTTACTCAATTTCATTAAAAATTCTGTTTTGGACCCTAGTAAGAATAATCAATTAAAAGTAATTATTTACATATAAGACATCCATTTGTCTTAAGATGAGAATGTAAATGTAAAGTAAAATAATAGAATTGAACTTACAATTTCCTTAGTTTTTTTTTGCAACTTCATTACTTAAAAAGTTGTCGTCTTTCTCCTTCTTTGCTTCGACCCAGGTTAACGATCGATCTACCTCCTCTGTTTCTGGATGAGTTTCAGACTTCATATACATATAGAGGATGGATCAGCATAGTAATTATATAAATTTCCATAAAAAAATAGAATGAATGCACACATAAGCATGTTATTTCTTTATTAATAACCCATTCTTTCTCAAGGTTTGCATAACCTTTCCGAGACATGCCATGTGGATATTTACTCAACCGAATTCTTTTTAATTATTCATTGTGGATTACCTTTATAAAAATAACCAACAAAGATTATAAAAATACTAGTAAATAATTAGTGTGCATGGAAAAAGCTAATTGGAAATATACCATAAGCTCTTCAGATTTACGATCAGGAATAAATATGTCCCAATCTGACTTTTCTATGAAAGAATATTGTGCTGGACGATACACCAACATTTTAGTTGATCTAAATAGGGCAAATTATAATTTAAGGTCAGGCCCACACTTAAACTCCCTCCACATTTGTCTTGCTGAATTTAAAATTGTCCTCCTAGCTAATGGGTGTATAACAAAAGCTATCTACATACATAAGCAACAAAATTAAAGTTAGAAAATATAAATAACTAACTGAACAAGTATGTGCGCAAAAAATAGGAAGAATAAATAGACTAAGGTATTTATTTTTGTTTTACTTACACACACACCAAATCTTTGTCTTCGTGTCATGAGGCACAACACAACACAATATCAATACAAAATTAGTGCGGCTTTTGGAGTAGGAAATTCCGAATCAAGTAAATCTTTGTCTCATGTGATTGTCATTTATTTTCTTGTTCTTGTTTATTCTCTTTGGATTTGTTTTCGTTATTCTATACTCAACAACTAGTATCAAGAGCTTAGGTTTTCAGGCAAGTGAGATCGAGAAAAAAGAAGGGAAAGTAAAGATCGACAAATTTGATGGCAGAAATTTTTTTTTTTAGAAGATGCAGATTGAAGACTATTTTGATCAGAAAAAACTACATGAACAACTAGAAGAAAAGAAGCCAAATTCAGTAGATGAAAAAGAATGGCAGCTGTTAGATAGGCAAGCTTTGTGTGTTGTCAGATTGACTTTGGCGAAGAACGTTTCTTACAATATCATCAAGGAAAATACAACTCATGGATTGATTAAGGTGTTATCAAATATGTATGAGAAACCATGTGCTTCAAATAAGGTATCTTTGATTCGATTGTTATTTGCCACGAGAATGAATGAAGGTGATTGTGTTGCTGATCATGTAAACGAATTTAATTCTATCCTATCAAGACTCCCGGTGCTGGATATAAAATTTGATAATGAAGTGCAAGCCTTGTTGGTGATATCCTCATTGTCTAACAGTTGGTCTGGATTTGTCACCGCAATTAGTAATTCATTTGAGGGCAATAAGATGACTTTTTATGAAGTTTGAGATTGGATTCTTGGAGAAGGTTATGAAGGTGAACCTAGTTGAACAATCTTATTATGAAGCAAACGTAGTTGTCAATGAGATTGGGTCTTCAACTTTATGGCACCAAAGACTTGGTTATATGAGTGAAAAGGGTATGAAATTGTTAACTTCGAAGGGGAAGATTCCAGAGTTGAAGAATGTGAAAGTTACTTTTACCAAATTAGGGAGGATGCCCAAGGCTGAGAAGTTAGAGCTAGTTTATACAGATGTGTATGGTCCAACCACAGTTCCATCATTGGGAGGATCTCGCTGCAATATCACTTTCATTGATGATTGCACTAGGAAGGTGTGAGTTTTATTTTTAAAATATAAATCAGAAGTGTTTGGCACTTTTAAGAAGTGGAAGACTGAAGTTGAAACTCAGGCTGGCTTGAAGGTTAAAAGTTATTTGTCCGGTAATGATTGTGAGTATAGTAGTGATGAGTTTAAAAGCTATTGCGTAAAATATGGGATTTGAATGATTAAAACTATTCCAGAGACCCCGCAACAGAATGGTGTTGCAGAACGCATGAATAAAACCTTGAATTAGAGGGCCAAAAGTAGAATACATGTAGGGATGCCAAAGATTTATTGCGAGGATGTATTTAACACAGCAGCATATCTCATAAACAAAGGACATTCAGTTCCTTTGGAGTTCAAGATTCCTGAAGAAGAGTGGCAGAAAAAAGAGGTAAATATTTCGCACTTGTGAGTTTTTGTTTGTGTTTCATATATGCGTATTAAAGATTTTGACAGGGACAAGCTTGATTCGAAAGAAAAGAAGTGTATCTTCATTAAATATGGGTCAGATGATACGGGTTATTGTTTATGGGATGAACTAACGAAGAAGGGCGTTAGAAGTAGAGATATTACTTTTAATGAGAATGGAGTGTACATGGATAAGCTTGCAGTCGATTCTGATCTTACATAAGAACATCCTGAGAAAGAGAAAGCAGTACTTGAAGATATTACAGAATAAGATCTTGCAGGAAATAGTAGGAGTTTGAGGAATGTTGATGAGAATATTCAAGTTAATCTAGAGGCTGAGGCAAGAAGATCTAGCAGAAATTATGAGGTCACCGCAAAGATTTTCCCCTTCAGCATATTAAATTTTATTGAGTGAGGCAGGTCAAGTGAAAGAAGCGATGAATTCTCTTGAGAATAATGTGACTTGGTCTTTAATAAAATTACCAGCACGAAAAAGGCTTGACACAATAAGTTGATTAGTAATGGTACTTTGTACTTGAAGAAAATACCTGGTTCAAAGAATCCTGCAGATATGTTAACTAAGGTGGTTACCAATGAAAAGTTGAAGTTTTGCATAGCTTCAACCGGCCTTCAGAATTGACTGATGAGAAGGTGCCTCACTAGTTAGAGTTATTGTTTGAATTTTTGGGTTTTACTAGATTTATAAGTGTGTAGTGAAGATGTGGTCAGACTCCAAGTGAGAGATTGTTAGGTTTTGTGGAGTCTACCTTTTCATATTTGGACGAGGATTTGAGTTAGTCTAATTTTTAGATTTAGACTATAATTTGATTTAGTCTACTTTTCAGATTATGACTATGATTTGAGTTAGGCCCAATTTTTTTTCCTATAAATATTTTCATGTAATTGTAAAATCCCAACACAAAATAACAAAATATCAATACAAAATTAGTGCGGATTGTGGAGTAGAAAATTCCGAACCACGTAAATCTCTGTCTCATGTGATTATTGTTTATTTTCTTATTCTTATTTATTCGCTTTGGGTTTGTTTTCGTTATTCTATACTCAACACTAATGTCTGTCAAAATAGATAATTCAAATATTTGTTAATTCATATCATTCTGAACACATTTAAATTCGAATGGAGGTGTAATTTTTGGACACCCCAATACCGCCTCAGACCCAACACGTGACATGTAAATCGGAGTAAGTGAGTGAAAAAACACATGTTTCTGCCATTAAACTCACATTTCACAATATAAGTTTTATCCGGATTGAAATCTAACTTATATTACCTAATTAAAAATGAAAAACATGACTTAAATATACACATACAAAAATGATTGAAGACGAAGAAAGAATGAGATTGAAGAAAAGAGATGAAGAAAAGAGACACAACAATAAAGAGATAGATAAAGGATATTCTATTCTTTACTTTACATTTTTAGGGTTCATAATTAAATGACCTATTGTTATTCAATATGGTATGTTTCACAGTAATAAATATATTCCTTTTAGGAGTTCTTGTATCTAATTCATAATTAATTGATTTTGAACTTATAGAAATGAATTGTGTTATAAAATTTTATTACGAATGTCTTTTTGTACATGTTCTAATGTTTTCCACGAGAGTAACTCAGTTCAAACTCAACAAAAATGTTGATTTGGAGAATATTTGTGTTAATGAACTCAATATATGTGTTGGTGATGTTCTTCTAGAGTAAGATTCCTTATATTATAAAATCATCACTTGTATTTAGTTGCTTAATAATGAGTCAAAATTAGAAATTATTGAATTGAGTGGAATGTGTAATAATACACCAACTTTATTTTTGTAACATGTTACCCTTGGTGAAATTGAGTATGACCATATTTATAGTGATGATGTGTTTATTGAAATTAGGAAAAAGAGTAAGAAAAAAAATTGGATGAAATAGAAAAAGAAAATTATAGTAAAGTGACTAGTGAAGATTCCTATTATAATAAAGATGAAAATGACCTTTTGGATGAGGTTAATAACGAAGGAACTGATGATGAGATTAGATTTTTTATGCACCACATCCCGACTCAAAGAAAGGATAAAGAGTTGATGAAATATTTAATGAAAATGCACTTGGAAAAGATATACAATGGAATATGGGTATGTTTTTTTAATAAAAAACAACTAAAAAATTCTATTAAATTAAGTTCAATGGAATGTCGTAGACCTGACCATACATGGTTGAAGATTTAAAAAGAATTCAAATAGAGTGTGCATAAAATTGTCCCTTTAGAATGTAAATCTATTATATTAAAACTACCCAAGCTTGGCAAGTGAAAAATTTATTAGATCACCATAATTGGTGTATGGAATTATCAAAATAGGCTTGCAACAATTAAATGGCTTGCAGATAAATATGGTAATAGAATACCATGTAATCTAAATTTTAAGGAAGTAGATATTCAATATAAATTTAAAAAAAATCAAAGCTTGATTATGGTGAATGGAAGTGTTGTATAGTAAGGCAGAGAGCTTTAATAGGAGTATGTTGAAGAATAAAAGGATTCGACACTACTTTGATAATTTAAAAATATTCGGAAGTGAGATTCTTAGAAGCAACGATGAACACATTGCAAAGATAAAGATGACTAGATTGTAAGAAAGGGTTCCAACTAGGTTCCAAATGATCTATATTTAGACAAGTTCTAGGGCTTGATTGGTGCTTCTAAAAGATGTGGGTATTGTTGAAAGTAAAAACTATGAGAGTTGGAAGTGGTTTCTTAAGTTTTTGATTGATGATTTCAATTTAAGAGAAGAAAGTTGCAAAACAATAATTTCTGACCAACAAAAAATATTATTGATTTAGTATATACACTAGTTACTTGTTTTAATTTTATGTGTTAGTTAATTTTGAGTTCAAATATCCCATATTTTTTAAAATAATAAAATAGATTAATAATAATAGAAAAATGATTAAAATTGGATAGAGATTAGGAATTAGAATTAGATTAGAATTGTAACGCCCCCAAATCCGGGGTCGGGGATCTGGTCGTCACGTGAAAATCCTCGATATAAAATCACCTGTTTAATAATATTTTAAACCACCTGTAGTCATTCAATATCTGAAAACTACAGCTACGACCCCAATTACCGAGATCTTTTAGATTATAGTTCTAGAAACAAGAATCCAAAAACCAATTATCAATTATTATAAACCTCAAATAATCAAATCGAATCTCGCTTATGACCCCATCCATAAAATTTCCACAATTGATTTCAACAATCTCTTTAAATCAATCTTATATTACCAGTATAACTTCGATAAAAAGTATACCAGCAGCTAGGACGGGTCTATACCAAGCAATATATATAATATATAATATACCAATATATATAAATAAAACTTACTCCAGATACAGACGTTCTGGATCCGAAAACTTCTTCGTAACAACATCTTACTTTCTTCTTCCGAGCTACGCGGATACATCTCGTCGATCTACTTTTCTGAAAGGTTAATATTTTCTCATCCTGTCTGGAAAAGTGTATGATGAAAAGCAAGAGTGAGCCAAAGAAATGCTCAGCAAGTATATAAACAATTGAAATGTTGTCAATATATGAGATCTGTATAGAGAATGGAATATAAAACAGTTTATTATAAAAACTGAACAGTAAAATAAAACACAGTGTATTTCAACTGAAACAAATGGAGTATGTCATTAAAATGAATCAACTGCTCAAAATCAATATATAATAGCCATGCTGGCAATATGGATTGGATACACAACACACCACTATTGCCCCCTGATCAGGTTCAAAAGCAATAGGACTAGTTATGCCACACCGCATAATCTAGATTTCAGTTAGGTACCGTAGGCAAGTAATGTTAGCCTATAGGAAGATGGATTGGTTACCATATCCTCCTCAATAAATGCTGGACTATTATTTCAGAGCCTCTTACGCTAGAATTCCAATCCAATAGAGCAACCCCAAATAAATAAGGTATGCTTAGTTTCAACTACAGACCATATCCTCGTTATTTATACAATAATTCGCTGGATATGATGAGTTTATTATAGTCATCTTCCAATATTCAGAGTACGAATAACAAGTAGCTCTGATGCACAGAATAAAATAGGAATCATAAATAGCTCTGAACAATAACTATTTATCATGATATAAATAATCGAAAAAGTAAAACAAAAGTGTTTAGGATGATCAAGGAGGAAATACTTGCCTGATGTAGATGCGATCCTAAGCTGGAATGGGTCGACTACATTGTCCGTCTCACCATATAACCTTTTAATAATTCTTTAATCTGACGCTCCTGCGGTTGCTACGAGTCTGAACTATTAAGATCGAGTCCGCGCGTGTATATCTACAGTCAAATATAATATGGTACTTTAGTCCTTGAAGTACCTCGCTATATTCTACGAGCGTGTATAACTTAACTATACATATATACTTATCTCAGACATATTCCTATCAACAAGAAAATTCACATCAAACCTAACAAACCAATAAATAAAATATAAACTCACTTATTAACTAATCCTCAAACAACCAATTAATCCTCGAGACTAGAATATGAAACAACAATTAATCCTCGAGACTCGAATATAAATAAACAATTAATCCTCGAGACTCGAATATAAATAAACAATTAATCCTCGAGACTCATATATAAAAAAAAACATTTAATCCCCGAGACTTGAATATAAATAAACAATTAATCCTCGAACAAAAAAGAATAAAAACTAACAATTTTAATTCATACATTAAATCTTATAACGTTTACCCTCGATAACGTTATCAAATTAAATAATTAAACATAATATTAAATATTTCTAAAATATTTCTAAACTCGAAATGGATCACTAAAATTCTCGTAAAATAGTTAATCCGGATTCGTAAAGGAATTTAGAATTTAAAACTATTTGTATAACCTCCGGATTATTTTTCTGATCATAGAAATATTTATTTCGTTTAAAACGGATAAACAAAACAACTAATTTTTAATTAATAAGAATAAACCAATTAATAATTAAATCTATTGATTATTCAAATTAATTAATTATTAATCATTCTCAAATAAATTATTTTTCAAAATAATTAACTACTTAATATTTTTAATCAAATAATAATTGAAACTTAAAATAAATACTTTATTATAAGAAAAAAATTTCGAAATAAGGGCTTTGAAAAATGAACTTTTCCCGGGATCACAGTCCCTCAAAAACAGTCCCAAACGATACAATCCAACTATACTAAAATAACGTAAATAAATTTAACCCACAAAACAAATTATACCTAAACACATAAAATTATCAGAAACAAAGAACACAGTCATCAAAACCCAAAAATCCGGCTAACAGGTAACTATCTGTAGTATAAAAACAATCTCTAAAAATTATGAAATTAATATATATAAACTAACATGCCCGAATATTTACAAGCGTCAAGTCAGGATCTTAAAAGGCTTACCGTAAGATTAATTATGGATACCCCACGAGTCTTTTCTGAAAACCGGAAAATATGTCCAGAAAAATTCAACATTAATTCCCATGCACATACACGTGTTGTAGTGCCTCCTAGCTTGATCATCATCTTCAAATCACCTTTCTATACTCCTAAATAAATTAAAAAGGAAAACCTGCCCAGAAAATAATCTTCTCAAAACTCATCCAAAATTATATCTATGCGTAGACCTTAAAGCGCTGATTATTTATATATATAGATATCGAAGATTGGATTAACGGTTTGTAAGTAATGAATTTTAAAAGGTTTAAATATATAAATATACATACCGTAAAGCAGAGAACGGAGACAGGCGACAACAGCTTAATCACATAGGTACTGTGCGTAGAGTTGGTTGGGTGGTGTGCGCGCGTGTATCAGAGGAAAAATGGGGGTATTAATTCGATTACGGAGAAAAGACAAGAGGCAGGGGAAATAGAGGGAGAGGGTGCAGGGGAATTGGGGTTAGGTAAAATGGGGGTTCGGGTAGATTAGGAAATGGGGGTGGGTAGGGTAGATTTTAGGATAAATATATATATATATATATATATATATATATATATATATATATATATATAAATTTTTTTTTCTTTTTAAAACAAAACTTTTATAAAATCTAAAATATGTTTCTAAAAATCATTTTAATACCACATTAAATCTCTAAATAATTTTAAATAATCTCAAAAATCTTATAAAAATATTTTGGGGAAAAAAATATATTTTATTATTTTTAAAACGAAATAAAAATAATAACTTTCCAAAATATTTAAATATTTTGAATATTCAAAAATATAAAAATACTAAATTTTGAATATTCAAATAATTTACTCAAATAAAATTTTTATCCAAAGAAAAATATCGACTCAAGATACTGACCTGGTCAGTAAATAATATAAAAATTCTAAACCGAACTCAGTCCCACTGAACTGAAAATAATTCCTAAAATAATAAAAAAAATATGGGAATGCATCCAATTGGAATAAAATAAAAAAAATTTATTCCTCCATTTTTGAGAAAATCAATAAAATATTTAAATAATAATAATAAAATTTGGAAAATATCAGGGTTGTTACATTCTACCCTCCTTATAAGGATTCCGTCCTCGGAATCATCTCAGAAAAGCACTAGGGTTCCATTTGCTAACTTTTTATTCATGACATCCAAGTTGACATTCTAACTTGTTGATTCATCTATAACATCCTCAATAATACTTAATTATTTAATCTTTAACGCTAGTCCCCGTTGGTCTAAAATTTCTACCAGTTTCTCTACATAGGATAAATCTGGTCATACCACCACATATTCACGCTCTATTATGAGCCTAACAATTGGATGAGACGTTCTTCACCTTGGTACGGAAAACATATTACGTGCATTTTACAAATCCGGTGATAGCGTCAAATCGTACGTAACTTTTCCCAAAACCTCGAATTAGATCTGTAGCCTTATCGCGACTTTAAATTCTTGTCAGCAAGGTTAACTCATTCCGACCTGGTTGGCTTACCTTGAAAACTTTTAGAGATAACAAGAGTCATAGAACTTTGAAGAGGAAAGATTTCATATCAAGAAAGTGTCACAAAATTTGAGGTTATAAATTTTTGAATTTTACAATAAATCTCATTTGAAATGTAAAAATAACCGAGTGATCAATATGATCAAAAGAACTTAATGTTGTGTGCCTTAGTTAAGACACTTACAAGTAAAGGTAATTAGCCTTCTTGTAATGCACAACTCACAAGTGATGGCGTCCCATCAAACTTCTATCACACAGACAGATAGTCCTTGTGTCCCCTATAAATAGGGTTGTTCACCTCAGTTGGAGTAGAGAAATAAGAAAGGAATTAAAAATCAGATTAATATTTGATGCATTTTGACGAATAATATTTTTGAGACACACCATGGATTAAAACTGAACAAAGTCCAAAGGTGATATTTCTGGAGAAAAGGGTAACCAGAAAAGAAAATATTGGTATATAACGAGCAAGTGAAGGATATATTCTTTAATAAAAGTCTTTCTGCGAAATGTGTCAAAATAAATCATTAATGGAAAAAGGTAATCAAAATAATCCATAAATGAGAAAGGTATTGCCAAGGTCTCCATCGATGTCTTCTTTGTTGGCTCTTCTGATTGATAGTCGTTCGATTCTAAACTTTTCTTCTCCGCGTTCGAAATTTATCGATACCTTACTTCGTCGTCGACTTGTAATAGTTTTTGAAGATTCCACACTAAATATCTATAGTCGCAAGGAGTTATATCCAGCTCAGCACAACCATCTCCAACAAACATATCAATCTTAACTTAATCATTGGTACTATATCCAATAGTCCAACACGAACTCTATATGAGCTCTGACGTTCCTCACTTAACTATACACACTCCTACATACTCTCGTTTCTAGTTTCTATAATCTTAGCTCTGATACCACCTTGTAATGCCCCCAAATCCGGGGTCGGGGATCTGGTCGTCACGTGAAAATCCTCGATATAAAATCACCTGTTTAATAATATTTTAAACCACCTGTAGTCATTCAATATCTGAAAACTACAGCTACGACCCCAATTACCGAGATCTTTTAGATTATAGTTCTAGAAACAAGAATCCAAAAACCAATTATCAATTATTATAAACCTCAAATAATCAAATCGAATCTCGCTTATGACCCCATCCATAAAATTTCCACAATTGATTTCAACAATCTCTTTAAATCAATCTTATATTACCAGTATAACTTCGATAAAAAGTATACCAGCAGCTAGGACGGGTCTATACCAAGCAATATATATAATATATAATATACCAATATATATAAATAAAACTTACTCCAGATACAGACGTTCTGGATCCGAAAACTTCTTCGTAACAACATCTTACTTTCTTCTTCCGAGCTACGCGGATACATCTCGTCGATCTACTTTTCTGAAAGGTTAATATTTTCTCATCCTGTCTGGAAAAGTGTATGATGAAAAGCAAGAGTGAGCCAAAGAAATGCTCAGCAAGTATATAAACAATTGAAATGTTGTCAATATATGAGATCTGTATAGAGAATGGAATATAAAACAGTTTATTATAAAAACTGAACAGTAAAATAAAACACAGTGTATTTCAACTGAAACAAATGGAGTATGTCATTAAAATGAATCAACTGCTCAAAATCAATATATAATAGCCATGCTGGCAATATGGATTGGATACACAACACACCACTATTGCCCCCTGATCAGGTTCAAAAGCAATAGGACTAGTTATGCCACACCGCATAATCTAGATTTCAGTTAGGTACCGTAGGCAAGTAATGTTAGCCTATAGGAAGATGGATTGGTTACCATATCCTCCTCAATAAATGCTGGACTATTATTTCAGAGCCTCTTACGCTAGAATTCCAATCCAATAGAGCAACCCCAAATAAATAAGGTATGCTTAGTTTCAACTACAGACCATATCCTCGTTATTTATACAATAATTCGCTGGATATGATGAGTTTATTATAGTCATCTTCCAATATTCAGAGTACGAATAACAAGTAGCTCTGATGCACAGAATAAAATAGGAATCATAAATAGCTCTGAACAATAACTATTTATCATGATATAAATAATCGAAAAAGTAAAACAAAAGTGTTTAGGATGATCAAGGAGGAAATACTTGCCTGATGTAGATGCGATCCTAAACTGGAATGGGTCGACTACATTGTCCGTCTCACCATATAACCTTTTAATAATTCTTTAATCTGACGCTCCTGCGGTTGCTACGAGTCTGAACTATTAAGATCGAGTCCGCGCGTGTATATCTACAGTCAAATATAATATGGTACTTTAGTCCTTGAAGTACCTCGCTATATTCTACGAGCGTGTATAACTTAACTATACATATATACTTATCTCAGACATATTCCTATCAACAAGAAAATTCACATCAAACCTAACAAACCAATAAATAAAATATAAACTCACTTATTAACTAATCCTCAAACAACCAATTAATCCTCGAGACTAGAATATGAAACAACAATTAATCCTCGAGACTCGAATATAAATAAATAATTAATCCTCGAGACTCGAATATAAATAAACAATTAATCCTTGAGACTCATATATAAAAAAAAACATTTAATCCCCGAGACTTGAATATAAATAAACAATTAATCCTCGAACAAAAAAGAATAAAAACTAACAATTTTAATTCATACATTAAATCTTATAACGTTTACCCTCGATAACGTTATCAAATTAAATAATTAAACATAATATTAAATATTTCTAATATATTTCTAAACTCGAAATGGATCACTAAAATTCTCGTAAAATAGTTAATCCGGATTCGTAAAGGAATTTAGAATTTAAAACTATTTGTATAACCTCCGGATTATTTTTCTGATCATAGAAATATTTATTTCGTTTAAAACGGATAAACAAAACAACTAATTTTTAATTAATAAGAATAAACCAATTAATAATTAAATCTATTGATTATTCAAATTAATTAATTATTAATCATTCTCAAATAAATTATTTTTCAAAATAATTAACTACTTAATATTTTTAATCAAATAATAATTGAAACTTAAAATAAATACTTTATTATAAGAAAAAAATTTCGAAATAAGGGCTTTGAAAAATGAACTTTTCCCGGGATCACAGTCCCTCAAAAACAGTCCCAAACGATACAATCCAACTATACTAAAATAACGTAAATAAATTTAACCCACAAAACAAATTATACCTAAACACATAAAATTATCAGAAACAAAGAACACAGTCATCAAAACCCAAAAATCCGGCTAACAGGTAACTATCTGTAGTATAAAAACAATCTCTAAAAATTATGAAATTAATATATATAAACTAACATGCCCGAATATTTACAAGCGTCAAGTCAGGATCTTAAAAGGCTTACCATAAGATTAATTATGGATACCCCACGAGTCTTTTCTGAAAACCGGAAAATATGTCCAGAAAAATTCAACATTAATTCCCATGCACATACACGTGTTGTAGTGCCTCCTAGCTTGATCATCATCTTCAAATCACCTTTCTATACTCCTAAATAAATTAAAAAGGAAAACCTGCCCAGAAAATAATCTTCTCAAAACTCATCCAAAATTATATCTATGCGTAGACCTTAAAGCGCTGATTATTTATATATATAGATATCGAAGATTGGATTAACGGTTTGTAAGTAATGAATTTTAAAAGGTTTAAATATATAAATATACATACCGTAAAGCAGAGAACGGAGACAGGCGACAACAGCTTAATCACATAGGTACTGTGCGTAGAGTTGGTTGGGTGGTGTGCGCGCGTGTATCAGAGGAAAAATGGGGGTATTAATTCGATTACGGAGAAAAGACAAGAGGCAGGGGAAATAGAGGGAGAGGGTGCAGGGGAATTGGGGTTAGGTAAAATGGGGGTTCGGGTAGATTAGGAAATGGGGGTGGGTAGGGTAGATTTTAGGATAAATATATATATATATATATATATATATATATATATATATATATATATATATATATATATATATAAATTTTTTTTTCTTTTTAAAACAAAACTTTTATAAAATCTAAAATATGTTTCTAAAAATCATTTTAATACCACATTAAATCTCTAAATAATTTTAAATAATCTCAAAAATCTTATAAAAATATTTTGGGGAAAAAAATATATTTTATTATTTTTAAAACGAAATAAAAATAATAACTTTCCAAAATATTTAAATATTTTGAATATTCAAAAATATAAAAATACTAAATTTTGAATATTCAAATAATTTACTCAAATAAAATTTTTATCCAAAGAAAAATATCGACTCAAGATACTGACCTGGTCAGTAAATAATATAAAAATTCTAAACCGAACTCAGTCCCACTGAACTGAAAATAATTCCTAAAATAATAAAAAAAATATGGGAATGCATCCAATTGGAATAAAATAAAAAAAATTTATTCCTCCATTTTTGAGAAAATCAATAAAATATTTAAATAATAATAATAAAATTTGGAAAATATCAGGGTTGTTACAAGAATAATGAACTTTCGAATATGGGTCGGATTTGAATCGTAGTAGGTTTTGTTATACAGTTTAAAACTCTATCTATAGATTGAGATCTCCTTATTCTTTCTTATTCTTTTTGAGCCAACAAAACTAAACAGTTGAAAATCCCCCTCTCTACAAATCATTATTCTTTTTCTTCGTCTTTGATATTAAAATTCGTATGATATTCTCTACACAACTCAGCTGTCTTGTAAAATTCGTAACAAATTCATCGTAAGTCGGAATTTGATGATTCTGGACTTTTCGGAAAGATCTTTTCATTCTCTACGACTTTCGTGATTTAAATTTTACCAGAAAATAACATTTCGAGGGTCAAACTCGTGAAATACAGATCTGGGCAGAATTGAAATTATGAATAAGTTCAATGTTGAAGATGCCATGTTTTCCATTGGGTGTTAAGGATTGAAAATATGTTCTTGGATGTTGGTAATTTTTGGTTTGTGAGGTCGAGACAAGTTTTTGATCGATCTTTCTGGTGTTTTCAAAATTATGTGCAATATGTCTATATTTGATTATAAAAATTTGGGTTAAGTGATTATATTTTAAAGTGACGTGTACTCCCTATATGTGATGTGTGTCAACAGTAATTTTGGAACTCTAATTTATGCCATGGTTTGTGAAAATTTAGGACCGAGGTCACCGGGTGGTAGTGACAATTTTCTGAAAATTTAGCACCGTTATCACGGGTTGTAGTACACGTGGTAAGAATTATGGGTAACAACTTATTGTTTTATGTGCATTCATTGTGTGGTATCGTATCGAATAAGAATAAGAAAGTATATCAAAAAATTATGTGCATATTTATCGTATCGAAAATTATATTTTATTATATGTATTACTTATTACTTGGGTCGACTTGTTGGATCGATTGGTTACTTGCTAGGCTGTGTAGCTCATTACTTACAATTTTTAGGTTCCCTGTAAGAGGAAGATGGAGTGTATTGGATTTTGAGGATCTTAGATTTGGAATAGATTCGTTGTTAATTCGTCATTGTTAGTTGTGCGTTTGTAATAGTTAGCTTTGTAATAGAGGTTTGGATTAATAATAGTATAATTTGCTCGAATTAATAGCCCGAAAAGGATGGGCTATTACAGTTGGTATTAGAGCTTTAGGTTATTTTTTTTGTAGACTAGCTTTAGCCTTGACATGTGGATGGTTTGTGTGATTATAAATGATTTTTTAGATAGACGCGTGATGGTCTTTTTGGAGTATAGGATTTCTGAGAATTTGGGGACCAAATCTATTTTAAGGAGGGTAGTATGTAATATCTCATATTTTTTAGAAAAATAAAATAGATTAATAATAATAGAAAAATGATTAATTGGATAGAGATTAAGAATTAGAATTAGATTAGAATAATGGGTTTTCGAATATGGGTCGGATTTGAATCGTAGTAGGTTTTGTTATAGGATTTAAAACTCTATCTATAGATTAAGATCTCCTTATTCTTTCATATTCTTTTTGAGTCAACAAGACTAAACAGTTGTAAATTTCTCTCTCTACAAATCCTTATTCTTTTTCTTTGTCTTTGATATTAAAATTCGTATGATTTTCTCCACACAACTCAATTGTCTTGTAAAATTCGTAACAGATTCATCGTAAGTCAGAATTTGATAATTCTGGACTTTTCGGAAAGTCTTTTCGTTCTCTATGACTTTCGTTATTTAAATTTTTTCAGAAAATATCGTTTCGAGGGTAAAACACGTGAAATACAGATCTGGGCAGAATTGAAGTTATTAATAAGTTCAATGTTTGAGATGTGATGTTTTCGATTGGGTGTTAAGGATTGAATATATGTTCTTGGATATTAATAATTATTGGTTTGCAAGGTTGAGGTAAGTTTTCGAATGATTTTTCTTGTATTTTCAAAATTATGTGCAATATGTCTATATTTGATTATAAAAATTTACGTTAAGTGATTATATTTTTAAGTGACGTGTACTTCATATATGTCTTGTGTGTCAGCAGTAATTTTGAAACTCTGATTTATGCCATGGTTTGCAAAAATTTAGGACCGTGGTCACCCGGTGGTAGTGAGAGTTTTCTGAATATTTAGGACCGTTATCACCGATCATTGTGTGGTATCGTATCGAATAAGAATAAGAAATTGTATCAAAAAATTATGTGCATACTTATCTTATCGAAAATTATGTTTTGTTATATGTATTACTTGTTAGGCTGTGTATCTCATTACTTATAATTTTCAGGTTCGGTGTAAGAGGAAGATGAAGTGTATTGGATTTCGAGGATCTTAGATTTGGAGTAGATTGGTTGTTGATTTGTAATTGTTAGCCTCGTTTTTGTAATAATTAGCTTTGTAATAAAGGTTTGGATTAATAATAGTATGGTTTTGCTAGAATTAATAGCCCGAAAAGGGCGGGCTGTTAAAATGTTAGTTTGATTCATGGCTTCTTAATATGTTTTTTTTACTAACACAAGACTTGGATAATGCAATTAGGGGATTTGTATTCAAATCTTAAGATTATTTATTCGTCCATCCTTGTTAGAATCTCCTTATGTACAATGCATGTTTATAGGTGCTTTGGGATGGTAGGGATAAATATATAGTCAAGGTACATGATACCTGGTGTCAAGTAAGTTTGAAAAACTTGACTTGTTCCGGTAAGGTGGTATATAATTGTTGTTCCATGCACTCATGCGGTCACAACCATCAAGGAATCTAGATAAAGTAATAATACTTTTGTAGCTAAGTGGTTCAGTAAAGAAACTCATATCAAGACTTATAGTAATTACCTAAATATTATTTAGAGGGGTGAAATTTTGGGACGATGTTACTGGTATGTGAAGAAGTCAAGAAATAGGGGTAAAAAAATGAGAAAAAGGGAGGGTGTGGGTGTGAAAGTATTGCTAGTGATAGGAGGATGAGTTAGGGGGAAATGTAAGACATTATGGTTATGAATTTTGTAGGAAGTAGAGGCCTAAAATTTTATAGAAAGAAGAGGCATAAGATAAATATCTCAGGTAAACCTAAATATTATATGTCTCCACAGTCTTAACGGAAAGAAGGGACGACAAAAAAAAATAGGTTGAAGAGAGACTGAAGTTGATGAAACATAGATTAAAATGAGTTAACTTGTTTAGAATTTTCCGAACCCAAATTCAAATTTTAATCAATGCAAATATTTTGTTTGAGTTTAAATTATTAGTTAAAAATACTCACCAATAGTTCATGAATATACGTGTTCATGAAAAAATAATAAATGAGTAAAAAGAAGTAAAACATAATAATTATACATTATTTTCTTAATATATTTTACACACACACACATATATATTTGTATATTATTTTTTTTGATGAAATATATATAAACGTTGAATAACATATAAATTATATATAAGTATGTATATATATAAATAGGTATAATTCTTTATAAATAATTTGTCTACTCAATTTTATAAATAAAAATAATTTGAAGTTAATATTAAATTATATGTAATTAGTTAATACTGAAAAAATATACTGAAAATGTTTTAAAAATAATTGTAAATAAAATAACAATATTCATTTAAATTATATTACATAAAAATTAAATAATTAAATAAACAAAGTAATAATTGGAAAAAACATGTATTTAAAAAGAATAAAATATAATTTTATTAATCAAATTTATTTATTATACTTTCCATATATTTTTAATAGATTCTATAAAAAATAACTTCTCATATATAACCAAACAAACAATAACATACCCTAAGAATGGGATATAGCTCAAATCAAAAGAAATTGGGCTCGGTAAAATTATAGTTAACCCAAACTAATTGGCCCAAAAACATTTATCCCTATATATTGCTTGCAATTGCAACTCATAACCCCACATTCCCTGCTGCCCAACTCCAACCCTAAATTTCTCTCCAATCTAACCAATGATGGATTCTCTCGATGATGCCACAGATGAACATACAAACCCTTATTTGACTGGAGGTCAGATTTTTCTGATGTGTGTGTGTGTGTGTTTAGATCTGTTACTGATCTTTTCGATATTAATTTTCTAAACTTTTTCTTTAGTCTTTTTACCTTTTCTTGAATATGGTTTTATTAATTTCTATCAACCACAGTATTTACTATAGTTATAATTTATATGCCAGATCTTTCTTTTTTTCAGATATAAATTATATTTTTTCACATAATTAATCTATTTTTTTCTTTGATTAGAGTAAATATGATTTATTAATTGCCTGTGAAGCTAGTGGAACCGATTTTATAATTTGGTGTTATTCATTTTGTACTGAATCTATCATTTTATTCTTGTTTACCAATAGGCACTCGGAGGAGGTTGTTCATGGTACATAATAATATTTTCTTTGAGGAGGATGAATTAGGGATGGAACATTACCAAACTGACTGTGAAACCTTGATGACTGTGATCCAGAATGTGACAGCAAAATGGATTACTAGAAATAGAAGCCGACAACCTATTTGTCAGTAGCCTTGACAGTGCAGAAAAATTGTCTGCTAATCAAGACTGAACAGGCTTCAGTTTGAAGTTCCAATTCCAATATTTGTGCTTTGTAAATCTTGCCTCTTCATTTATAGCATTGAAATCTAGTACCTTCTTTTGGTAACAAGGTGTAAAGGGATGGAGTCTCGGTAGAGAGATGTGTGTATATTAAATATTTTGTAATTGACCTTTGCCAAAAATGTAAACAACTAATTTTGAGTTTTCAGAGTTGTAATTCACACTTGCATGGTATTTTAAGAAATTTTTTATTAAAAAAATAACCATTGTAGTTGATCATGTATCTTCCTCTCATGGAGGAAGAACTAGGCTGACCTTGCAATTATGTTATAGGAAAAATAAGGATACAGTGTAAAGTATTAGTAAGAGGAGTCAATAGAATCAATAATAGAGTCATTAGAGTAAGGGATGAGTTGATGCACTTCTTGACCATTAGTCATTGCTTGCTAAAAACATTTTAATTCAGCTTGAGGAAGATGCTATCTTAAAAAGAATTATTGCCCGACTTTTAAAAATTGCACCTTAGGTGATATACTAGGTTTTGACGAGTGATTTCTCTTTTAAAGAAAATAGTATTTGAAAAAAATGCATATAGGATAATAAAGCAGACTGTTTCCACCAATCACCATTAGAATTTCCATGCCAGGGTAAGTGCTAAAAATCTATGAGTCACGAATAAGATGACAATGAGAATATCAAGTTTGTTGGAAGTTTGCATTGTTCTTTTTTTAATCTGCTAAATTTTGTAAAAAAGAAAAGTTTGGTAGATTTTTCATTTAATAAGGTTGGGATTGGTTCTCGAAAAATAATTATTCCCAATTAGGAAATCTTTACAGTTTAGCATTATTGTATCCTTAATTAAAATGCAGGTCCTTACTTATATTGTGATAATATAAATATCTCGTTTGGGAATATTTTCATCAGTATGTTGATTCCTATCTGACTATTTCTTTTCCTCTTTGGTTGAAAACTAATTGAAGAAAGGCGTGGAAATGGTACTGTGATATGGTTTTGTTGATCGTGTGTACTAAATTTACTTCATCAACATGCACTCTTCAAATAGCTGATCATGGTAAATCGGATAGCTTCGGTAGGAGGGAAGCTTCCCTATAACGTTGAGGTTTGGTTCTCCCTAGCTACAAGTAGGTTTATATACTATCTAGTATTACCAACATCGTTGGTCGAAGGGGTACCTAGGACGTTTGAGGTACCATGAGTCGTGAATCACGTACGATGAGTTGTGAATGGGATTCGTGGATCAACAAAAAGATCCTTTAAAAATTCATAGCTTCATTAAATATTTTCAATATTTATATTTTTAAAATGATATGATAGGATTATTTATTTTAATTTAGAATTTTAAGTATTCATCTCTAAATTTTAAAATAAATATCATGTACAAGATAATCTTTGTTTATTATGAATTATATCATATTTTTTAAAAATAAATGAAAGATATTATATAGCTTGAGTTCCATTTACTAAGCGGTCCTCCTTTTTACTTCTCGAATACTTAACCAACAAACTTTTATTTGAATTCTCTATTTATATTTATACAAATAAGTAGTAGCATGTCGTCATTGTCTAATCGATCATTACGTTTCATCACAACCTATCACCCTTTTTTTGTCTTCTTCTTACCATTGAAAGAACATATACTGTGGAATTTTTCGGATATGATAAATTGGTGTGCGACTCATAGCGAGACTCATAGGCAACGAAATAATCTGATCTCAATTCAATTATAACTAGACGATTAGAGCATTCATAATTGTAAAAATCACAGTTATCTAATGAAAAACGAAGAAGATATAAATTTTTAAATATGAAATACTTTTGAATAAAAATATGAACAGCCTTGAATTTTTGTAAGTCGGTTTAAACAATTAAATATCATATTGGTATTTGTATAATTGACAATCAAAGAGGAAGTACATCAAGAGTTTTCCACATTGATATCATAAGTAATATTGTTATATACCATCAATCTATCTATTATATATCTAATACAGCAACATGTGACATTTTATTCCAATCACCAACCACCTGAGACCTCATCGCAGCCATGTCCGACTTATTTGAAGCTGCTATATTACTAGGAATATGTGTATTTATAGGTTGTGCATATAACCCTTCACCTTCTTATAATCTATCAGTGATTATAACATACACTCTATCACTGCAAACTATAAATCCCCAATTATATACATATATTTCGATGTATGTATATATGATTTGTTGAGGTTGAGGATAATTTAAATTATTTAAATTCAGATCGTGTGCTGGCAGTTTCAACATGAATTTCCTGTTGATCTCCCTACGTGAGTAGGCCTTCCCATGCAGTGACAAGTCATTTAACAATTTGTTGTATCTCTCAAAGACTTGAGTGATACTTTCTCCTGGCAGTGACTTGAAAGCTTCATATTGGGAAGTAAGAATATCAAGCATGTTCTCCTTCATTTCTGTTGTACCTTCCATCAGCAGATCAATTGTATCCCACGTCTGTTTGGCACTTGTGTCCAAAGATGATTGTAGTGTCCAAAGAATCCATCAGGATGCATTGAAGATGATTGTCCCATGCAACTCTCTCTTTATCAGTGTCAGTAAACTCTGAAGGTTCCTTTGGGGTAAATCCTTGCGGAATCCGTTCGCCGTCTTCTGAAACTGTTTCTGGTGTAAGCTTCTGAGGAACATAGGGTCCATTTTCCAAGATTCCCAGATATTGAGAATTTGATGTTTTAATGAAAATGGACATCTTCTTCTTCCATAAGATGTATTCATTTTTGTCAAAGGCTGGGATTTTAATGCTGTTGAGTTTTTGGGTACTCATGGTTATAAGAATTTTAAATCTTAAGAAATAATTAATTTCTTAAAAATTAAAATCAATTCGAATAAAAATTAAATTTTTAGAAATAAAATTTTAATATGAATTCTTGATGATTGATAGTCTTCTTAAAATTAGTGAACTTAAAATCTTTAAAAAATTCAAAATTGAATTTTCTTTAAAAATAAAGAAATTTCAATATAAATTTTTCTAGATCTAAAAATGCACTTTTTCGAAAAACTATTTTTGGATCTTGATTTGTAACTTCAATCAACAAGCTCTAATACCAATTGTTAGGTCCAAAATCATCATATAAAGGGGGGGTTGAATATGATATGGTTGATTTTTCGTTTAATTGCGGATTAAGTGTTTGTGTTCTTAAGATATAAAAATGGTAATTAATGAAACACAACGATTCGGGGAAATAACAATGTATTATTAAATCCCTGAGGTGCTACCCATCTAATCAAATGATTAGCTTCAATGGGTTCAATCAAGATTACAATAGAAATACAGTTGGGTGATATTAATGTCAAGCTTTAATGGTGCTCCCGTCTGTATCTCTTTTTGTTGAAGATGAATGAAATTCTTACTGTCCATATTGTTTTAACCCATATATAATTTGTAGACTTTTGGAAAATTGAATTCCACAATTGTTCAAGTCCTTTGTTGCGCCTGAAGAGTGGGAGTGGTGTGTAGGCACCACTTAGTAGTTTGTTGCGCCTTGTAAACTTTTGTTGCGCCTTGTGATCTTTATTGTGCCTCAAGCTTTTGTTGCGCCTGCACTCTCAATCCCTTGTGCAGGCGCCACAAACTACTTGAGAACAATTCCATATGAATTGTTGCGCCTGTGAGATGTTTTGTTGCGCCTACACATGGTTTGCGGTGTGTAGGCGCCATTAACATTCCTCTTTTACTTTGTAGCGCCATTAACATGTTTTGTTACGCTTGCACACCCATTCCCTTGTGCAGGCGCCACAAACCTTCGCTTCTGCTTTGCCTTAGCTTTTAACTTGGTTTGATGTGGCTTTACAATGTTAGTGGTGCCTCTAGAGTGTTTCAAGAGTGTAGGAGCCACTAAATGCACTATTACTTGCCTTATCATATTTCTTGAAGTGCTTGAAGTAATTACTGCTTGTTTTTCACTCTTCTGGCTTGATCAACTGATTTTCTTCTGATTAGCCAAGACAATTCTTTTCTTGTTGTGTTGACGCTTAGTGCACTGGTCTGGTTCACAAACGACTAACACTAAATTTAATTCTCTTGACTTCTGTTATGTTTCAGTTTACTAACTTTGGACTGTTTCGTTGCTTCTGATCACTAAAATCCTTTGACGACTATACCTGAATCATTGCACTGCCTTTAATCTGAAATCTACTGAACACTTATTTGTTGTTGAGGCCTGAATATATTAATGAACTTCTCTCGCTGTCGTTCAGTAAACTTTACATCTTGAATGTTCTGTAGTGATGAATGTATGATTTTTGTTTGCATGTCCTTCTGGATTCATGTGCTGCATATTAGTATTATTTATCTGTCTTTGTTTCGTAGTTGAGTTATCGTTATCACTGTTACATACTACGTTACAATATGATTTACAAATTGGAAAGCTTTGAAGAAGACCTTTATTTCTATCATGGGTCCAGAATTTGAATTTGCTCTCATGAGCACAGAAGAGCCTAACAACAACAGCCTGCAAATTTCCTAATTAGAATTATATTCTATTTAGGAATATTTCTTGTATTCTTAATAATTCATTAAAAACACTATTAAGTATAATAGATATATAGAGAGTGGTTATATTGGGAAAAAAAAGTCGTAGTTTTGAGAGAGACGTAGACACCAACAAAGAACGAGAGACGCCTCAAGAAAACCTTGGATGTGAGAAGATCGAAGTCATCGCAACGAGTTTTATCCTTCCTCGTCTTCTTTATTTAATTGGTATGTTTTTCCTTAAGATGTTGAACTAATATGATATTCTAGGGTTTGATGAATTCTTGAGTTGATAAATAAGCATTCTTTTAATTCTCTATTTTTTTTGCAAAAAAAGAAAAAAAATCTCTGTTTTGTGTTTGGTATAATTGATTATATTGATTTGTGTGTACTGCTTCTCAAAGAATAATTGACTTTGAGATAGATTTAGTAATTTGGATGATGCTCGGAAGAGACAACCTAGATTAGACCCAATAAATATAACTTAATTGAGATTGACAATTATGTTGATTTGTGTATAGGATATGAATATACATATTCTCCTCAAGTAGTCAAATTTGGGCTATGTGTTAATGATGCTCATGGATTTAAATTCTACATAGGGATGTGGGAGTTAATCTTGTGAGTTAGGTTCACTTGAGATTCATAAGTCCTTGTGAATAGAAAATAACCCTAGACTAGCGATTAGGACATGAAATAGAGAAGTAGAGATGCTTGTAAAACCTAAGATGAAATTAAAAACCCAGATATTTGTTTCTTTTGTTTATTCGGTGTGTAAAATTTATATTTTAGGAGTAGCTTTTAATATAATTTTAATTATATTTATATTCTATTTTAATTAGGTGAAAGATAGTTATTGGTATTTAACAGCTTGAATTAGTCCTCAGAGCTTTTGCAGTCCTATAGCATGGACAATGCTATTTAATTATGAGAGAAAAAATTTGCAAAGTTTATTTTCCAAATCCATAATACTTGGAAAATTTTCTATCCCAAGAACATACGCAGCATAGACAGGGGCCAAACAATAAGTATACACTTAACTTAAACAGTAAATGAGCACTATAATCTATAATCAAATAGACATATGAAACAAATTACTATTTCCAAATCACATCCATCATTCTTAATTAACATGAGTACGTACTCCAAAAACTGCGCCCAAAACAACATGTGAACCAATGACAGGGGACGATGAAGTTATTTATCATATAACAATGACAATTCTAATTATCATTTGATATAAAAGTCATATTTATGACATTCAGGCGTGTGAACCAGAACGATTTATGAAAAAGTAAAAACTGAAACAGAAAGTTCATAAAGATGCCAGAAGCAGTTGATCAAATTAGGCATAGGAATCCTTTTCTTTGGCTTGTTGCAGTAGCTATTGTCTCACTCTCCTGAGTTCAGCTTCCTTCTCCATTCTTTCTTTCTGGAATCAGAAAACATAACAAAAACTTGTGTCAGTAAAAAAATCCTTTAACCACAGTTTAAGGCAGCAGTATGACAAAAATCGAAATAGAATCCTGCAAACTCATAAAGGTTCACTTGTTTTAGTTTGTTTTTTTGTTTATTCCTATTAAATAATTTATTAATATGTATATATTAAATTTACTAATGAAATATATATAAAAGTTGAATATTATATATATATATATTTATTAAAATTGGTATAATTTTTTATTAATAATTTTTCTTTTCAATTTTATAAATAAAAATAATTTGAAGTAAATGCTAAATTATATGTATTTAGTTAAAACTGAAAAAAATATAGTTAATAATTTTAAAAATAATTTTTAATAAAATCACAATATCAATTTAAATTATATTACATATGAAGTAAATAATTAAATAAAAAATAAATATTTAGAAAACACATGTATTTAGAAAGTATAAAATATAATTTTATCAATTAAACATATTTATTATATTTTATAGATATTTTTAATAGATCCTATGAGAAATAACTTCTCATATAAAATGAAACAAATACTAAATATATGATAACTTACATACTCTAAAAATTGGGTTATACTGCAAATCAAAAGAAATTGGATTAGGTAAAATTATAGTTAACTCAAACTCTAACGCAACTAATTGGCCCAAGAAAAAATAAACCGTAAAACAAACCCTATATATTCTTTGCAATCCCAACTCATAACCCCACATTCTTTGCAGCCCACCTCAAAACCTACATTTCTGTTTAGGCCATGATGGATTCGGCGGATGTTGCCGGAGATCAACATACAAACCCTGATTTGACGGCGGGTCAGATTTTTTACACACACATATATTTGTGTGTAGATCAGGTACTCATAATCTATGTTACTCCGACTCTTCTGTTTAGGTTGCCGTACCCGTGTCGGACACTTGGACAGTCGGACACGACACTTATTTCGTGTCGGATCCTTTGACTAAAATGTGGACACTTTGACCAATTTAAAGATCAAATATGAGTCAAATTTACGATTCAAAATAAATATGTGAGAATAAAGAAAGAAGCAAGAATGAGATAAGGTTGGAGACGATGCCTAATTTGCAAAGTCCGGTACAATATCATGTTTAATTTTAATTCTATTGTTACTTTTTGTTAAGATGTCTAACTTATCACACTTGTTATTAATATATTATGACGTGTCCCCGTACCCGTGTTTAAAAATAGGACAGTGTCTCCGTGTCCCCAATTTTCAGAATTTCCAAGTCCGACACACGGATATGTGTCGTGTCCGACACTCCGTACCCGAGTCAAAGTAACATAGCTCATAATATTCTTCAGTTTTTTGATATGTTCTTAAATTTGGTTTATGTAATTTCTATCGATCACAATATTTACTATATTTATCATTTATATGGCCCATCTTATTTTTTTAAGATATAAATTATAGTTTATTTTTCATATAATTAATTTATATATTTTTTTGGTTAGATCGAATATGATTTATTATGTGCCTGTGAAACTAGTGGTATCCATGTTATGATCTGGTGTTACTGATGTTGTACTGAACCTATCATTTTGTACTTGTTTATCAATATATCATACTCTCACTCTAATTACCAATTTAGTATTTAGTGTAATATGTGAGGGTAAGGCCCCAATAAATAATTTAATAAAGTGGGTGACTAAATTACCTATTGGCCGATATGGGGACCCAAAATACCTTTAAAGAAACGCTACTCCCAGTAGCGTATCAGCAAACATGCTGCTCCTAGTCTCGTATCAGCGAACACGGGTGAGAGGAAGAAGCATAATTCTTACAACACGCTGCAGACAATAATGTGTTAGATGATACGCTTGTAACACTCACGTATGCCGCAAACACGCCGTTCGCGACGGAGTAAGTGAAGACGCAATAATACGTATCAATTTGATACACCCCAGTGACAAACGTATCAACGTGATACGCCTTAGAGGTAAGTGTATGGTAGGAGACGTGGATACATGTGGCATGTCTTCGTTTGTTACGCTTTTCTCAATTGGGTCTCCGGTGGATATGTTACTAACAATCGTGTATCTATTAAGAACATGAAATAGACAAACAGAGTAGTATTATTCGAGAGAGCTATTACAGTGGGTCTTTTGAGAAAACTCCTCAGGTAATAATGTGAAACATTATCTCTTTTTTACACTCCAACAATATCTAAATCTATTACACCAGTTATATTTCATTGTTTTAGATTTTATGAACTTTGAATATAATGGATTCAGAATCTAGGTATGTTTGGGGGTGGTTATATTGTGATGGTAATATAATGAATGATAGTGTCAAAGGTACTATTTATGAGCTCCGTTTGTGAAATTATACTTCAATTTGAGATACAAAGAGCTTCTTCATGTTTTGTATAGAAAGTTATCCATAGACCCGAATTTGTTCAAATTGAAAGTATTGCGTAGCATTATGAATTCTACAACAAATAAATATGGAGTTGTTTTGATTGCTGATGATGATGATGTAAAGTACATGTTTGAATCCTTTGATGACTCCGGGAATAAAATTCGGGTGGAGCTTTATGTAGAAAAAGTAACAATTGGTGCAAGTGAAAGTTCAAATGAAATGGTTCAGTACTCGAGGGTCAGTGAAAGAACTGAAAATACTTCGAGCACAAATAGTTCAAAAAATGTACAAAGTTGTAGTAGATACATTTCAAGTGAAAGCTCAAGTAGAACCTTATTTAATGGTAGTGGCGGTAGTGAAGGAAATTATAAAGGAAGCAGCGACTTCACAGATGGAGATATACCTTATTACAGGACTTTTGATGGATCAACAATGGTTGTTTCTAATCCAGACCATGGTATGAAAAAGAGTAGTGAAGTTTATAATCCAGCTGAGCTAACAAAGGGAATGATGTTTGAATCAAAAGAAAAGTTGATGAGCGTGGTAAAAAAGGTGCATATTGCAAATCATCACGAGATAAAGGTGTTAAAGTCTGATTCTATTATTTGGGAAGTGATATGCAAACATAATACCGAGGGTTGCCAATGGATGTTGAGGGCTAGAAAGAGAAAATCACATAACGTTTTTGAGATTATGGAGACTAGGGGTCAACATACATGTCTAAATCAGTCTATCTCACAAGATCATCGAAATTTTGATTCTTCACATATTGCAAAAATCATTGTTAACCTTATTCCTGATGATCCTAATCTCTCATAAAAGGTGTTAATGATTGTGGTTGTCAGGTAAGTTGGATATACACCTTCACCGAAAAAGCTGAGAGATGGAAGAAAAATTACAAATAAGAAAGTATACAGGTCTTGGGAGGAATCATACAACGAGCTTCCTCTATTGTTGAATACACTACAAACTGTAAATCCATGCACACATGTGTATTGGTATTTCAAAGAGAATGATTTAAGAGAGCCTAGATCTCTTGTTTTTATCACTTATGGCATCTAAAATCATTATATGATCTTTTTATCTTATATTATTGGTCTTTAAAGCATATGACATTCATTATTTATTTTTGATTTGTTTTTCTTATCTTGCTGTATTGTATGTCATTTTTTATAGGTGGTTAGATTCAGACGAGTCTTTTGGACATTTAAGCCTTACATTGATGCTTTTAGACACTGCATGTCAGTACTTGAGATATATGGTAGACATCTATACGGTAAGTACTGCGGAGTCTTGCTTCTGCTACAACAGTCGATGGCTTTAACCACCTCCTTCCAGTAGCTTGTGCAATTGTTAAGGGGGAGAATATAGCAAGTTGGAGTTGGTTTTTGGAGAGATTGAGGAAAATGGTTGCCCTCGATCGAACTGGTATCTGTGTGATTTTTTATAGGCATGCGGGGATTATGTCTGCCATGAAAAATCCTAACATTTGACAGTGCGAACCATATGGATATAATCGATTCTGCATTAGACACCTAGCTGCTAATTTTTTCCGGGAGTTTCAGAAAACAAATTTGAAAGATAGGGTGATTGCTATGTGTAGCCAATTGATAGAGGCCAAATTACTTTTGCATTAGAATGCATTGATAGCAACTGAGCCTAGAGTAGAAGAGTGGTTTCATGAGATAAATCCTAAACGGTGGGCTTTAACTTGTGTGATGAAGGAAAGCAATTTGGAATCATGACAACAAATATGGCTGAAAGTTGGAATAACAACATCAAAGATTCAAGAAGACTCCCGATCACTGCATTAGTTAAATCCTTATATTATAAGGTGCTTAGTTATTTTGATCAACGTCGTGTAAAGATACAGAAACAAGCAAGCTGCTAATGGTAATGAGTTCACGTAGCATTCCAATAAAATTTTGAATAAATGGAAACAACGTGCAACTGGACATCAAGTGATAAAAATTGATCGTAGTGCTTCGTTGTTTGAGGTGGTGACTTTGAAACGTGGTTCATTGTTGCATGGTTCGTTGGTCAGTCTATGAAACCGCGATCCAGTTCACTCATTCCGGAACATGATATTTTTTCGACCCGGATCACTCGGGTCATGCTCCAGTTCTCCAAATTCGGCGATCCCCCTTTTAATTCCGACAATCATTATGTAAAAAGGAGAAAGAATTAAAAAAAAAAAAGATAACTTGATACCATCTAGATTGAAATTAATTTTAAAAATAAATTTAAAAATGAATAAAAACATGGAAGAGAAGACACACAAGGCATGCCTCGATTACTTGAACATATTTGAATCCCCTAAATATTATGTCTAGTAATTTTGAAATTTTACATATCCCAATTAATTTATTTATATATTTTAGTTATAAAACAATAACTAAAACATAGATACAATAGTAAATATACATAATGTTTTCTAAAAAAATAACTATAAAAGGGATTCTCATATCGACCTGCATATTTGATTCGTGGGTCACCATACCCGATTCATAGAAACTACGGTTTCACGTACCCGATCTTGTACCACATACCCGAATTACCCGTGAACCGTGCAACATTGACGTGCAACAAGGAACACGTGTGCACTTGCAACAAGTGGCAGACATATCATCTTCCATGTTCTCATGTTCTCGCTTATTGTGATGGGGTGGGAATGCAACATATAGACTTTATAAGTGACTTTTACAAGCTAGAGAATGCAAGAATGATTTACTCGGGTCACTTTCAGCCAATACCAGACAAGAATGATTGGCCTTTATTGAGAGATTTTTGTACCGTGATTCTTGATAATGATGACATTCCAAACAAACCAGGTCGAAGAAAGTCAACACGGTACAAGAATGAAATAGATTATAAATCATTAAGAAAGGGGAGAAAAGCTTCTTCTAGTGCTCCGTAGTTCAGTTTCATTGGTATGATATGTTATTTGTTCATAAATTCTAAATTACTTGTCTAGTTCTACACATCATTCTCATTTTTGTATTATTGATTAGTGATATTTTTTAGTGCAGTTGTTATGGAGGTTGGTCTCATATCACGCATTTCACTTTGATATGGTGTCTTTATTTGGTGTTGGATTTTATTTGGTATGGTGACTTTGAAGGGTTGTTAGTTCTTTATAACGTTAGCAGAAGATAAAGGGTAAAGTGAAGACTGCTGATATAAGATTAGTCGGCTATTTTTAGAGTTAGATTTGTACTAGTATGCTAAATAGGTTGTGTTACTTGGATAATATGATGAGTTGGATCTTTCTTTACTTGGATGTTCTTTTGGAGCATGGTTGTGTTAATTAATGTAAACAGGGTGGCAAAGGGTGCCTTTCTTAGCTGTTTACGGTATTAAGGATGGGAAAGGTATATAGAAATGCAAACAAAGTGTCACAATCATGGGATTCCTAGGTGGTCAATTATGTTAATTTTCTACCATGGTTTGCGTGATTTGTTTAGGATGACAATAAATGCCGCTGCATGGGGTAGTCTGCTGGATAAAACTCTCAGTGAAGCATTTGCTCTTTTGGAGAAGATGGCTGCTACCAGCGTTAAATGGGATAAACAGGATAATGATGGCAAAGCAACCACATCATACAAGATTGAGGACGACAACAAGCTTCATGCAGGAATAGATGCACTAATAAAGGAACTAAAAGCATTTAACATTGGCAATTTCGATAGGCAACAACTAAATTTATATTCTGAGGCTTATAATCCCGGTTGGAGAAATCATTTGGATTTCTCACGGGGAGGACAAGGAAACGTACTGTATTGTGATAGTCAAATCAATGCAACATGGTTAAATCAAAGACTTTCCAATAGTGTTTCTTAGCAATCATATTTTCAGAGTTTTCAACAAGAAAGAATACAAGGAGCAGTAACTCAACACAGTACGCAATCTGCAGGTTTGGAGCAAGCCATTCAAATGCTCAGTAGAAAATTTAGTTCCACAATGGAGAAGCTAGAAATAAAGATAGATATACTAGCTAGAACAACAGAGAATGTAGAAATCTAAATTGAACAACTAGCCAATGCAGTTTATGGATGGGAAGCTAACATTGTGCAATGGGAGACAACCAACAATACCAACACACAACATATTAAGTGATCACATGTCGTATAGTCTTGCAATTGTTTACGATCAATATCGATTGACGCAGAAATGTTTTCATATTTGGCAAACATAGGTTCCACAATTTGATTGCATAAATTATGTTTGATGTTTGATTTCAAATCCATGATGAACAAAATAATTTACTAAATCTTTTATTTTGAGTTCCATTTACTTTCTTCCTTTTTACTTACAAGAGCAGCACAAGTTCTCCCAAAGAAAACTCATGGCTCAAAGAGTTTATTTATTTAATGAATTAAATAGAACACTACAAGAAAAACAGCATCAGACAACATATTTCAGACAACGCTCAGAGAAAAAAATATTGCCTAGATTTAACGGACAATGTTTTCCCCCCCCGATTAATTGTTGTCTGATCCATGTATTATATAACGGTTTTAAAACCGTTGCCTAAAAAACTCAATCACACATTAGTTTTTATATGCCATATTATGCAAAGCAATAACTCTATACAACGGTTTAATAAAGTTATTATTTGAATAGACTTGAGACAATTATTAGTGGGAAACCATTATTGAAATCACACAAGTGTTTATTGTGAGGTATTATGTAAGACATTTTCAAACAATAGTACAATATTGTATTGTTTGATAGAGCTCATAAGAAAACAATTTTTCAATGTTTTATTGTGCAAAGCAAGAACTCTACACAACAGTTTCGGAAGTGTTATTGGAATATAATTTAGACAAGGTTTCAGGAAATGGTTGTTGAAATAATACAAGTGTTTTCTTCATTGTATTATGGAAGAGACCTTCAAACAAGTGTTTCTGGTGCATTGTTTGTTATTCATATTATCAAGGATTTATTTGTTAAAAACCTTATCTGATTTACAACATGAAAAAAAATAACAGACAATTAAGACATGCCAGATTAATAACCAAAGCATGACAACCATCAAAGATCACAATCAGACCATCACAAAGTATATATAATTTAATTACATCATGAAAGTTGAATGAGTTCATCTACGTCATCTCGCATATAACTAGCCATGTCATCATCGTCTAAATTGACATCGGGTAAATTGGGAACAAAACAATCGTTCTCAAGTTCTACTTCAACCGATCCCTCATTTTCATCATCGCTCTCTTCATAGTACTTCTTCTCGGGTAATTTCAAAACCACTGACCATAATTTATCAAGAGGGTCGTGTAACAAACCTGTTTAACATGTTTTTCCAAGATAAATGGATCATTTAAAAACCCCAACCTATTTAAATTAACCAACGTATATTCCAATTCATCTACTTTTACTCCTTTATTCATATCTATCCACTCACAACGAAAAATAGGAACTCTAAAGGTGTTATAGTCCAACTCCCATATACTTTTTATAACTCCGTAATATGTATGAGACAAATGCTCAATATTTTGATCTTTAACCTGCACAATCATTGCATCAGCTTCGACACACACACCACTGCATTGAACTTGACGAGTATCATCACGATCCTTCGTACTAAACGTAACTCCATCCACTCTATAGCCGCTGAATGTTGGTACATCCTTGTTGGACCCATCTATAATCCTTCTTAACTCTTCCGGCACTTCTTTTTCATTCACCAAATCTGAAGCAATCTTCAAAGAAAAATATAAAAATTTAAGGTAAACTGATTCATGTTTCCAAGGAGTAGTATAAATTGCACATAACTGTTAATAAACGTCTATAGGACCTTTTCTTTAAACCATTTCAGGAATGTCTCATTTTACTCCTTCTTTAACCACATCTCATCATTTTTCAATGTTTTATTGTGCAAAGCAAGAACTCTACACAACGGTTTCGGAAGTGTTATTGGAATATAATTCAGACAATGTTTTAGGAAATCGTTGTTGAAATAATACAAGTGTTTCCTTCATTGTATTATGGAAGAGACCTTCAAACAAGTGTTTCTGGTGCATTGTTTGTTATTCATATTATCAAGGATTTATTTGTTAAAAACCTTATATGATTTACAGCATGAAAAAAAAATAACAGACAATTAAGACATGCCAGATTAATAACCAAAGCATGACAACCATCAAAGATCACAATCAGACCATCACAAAGTATATATAATTTAATTACATCATGAAAGTTGAATGAGTTCATCTACGTCATCTCGCATATACCTAGCCATGTCATCATCGTCTAAATTGACATCGGGTAAATTGGGAACAAAACAATCGTTCTCAAGTTCTACTTCAACCGATCCCTCATTTTCATCATCGCTCTCTTCATAGTACTTCTTCTCGGGTAATTTCAAAACCATTTACCATAATTTATCAAAAGGGTCGTGTAACAAACCTGTTTAACATGTTTTTCCAAGATAAATGGATCATTTAAAAACCCCAACCTATTTAAATTAAC
Organism: Oenanthe sinensis; assembly: GCA_028671895.1. Taxonomy (NCBI): domain Eukaryota; kingdom Viridiplantae; phylum Streptophyta; class Magnoliopsida; order Apiales; family Apiaceae; genus Oenanthe; species Oenanthe sinensis. The sequence goes on along the minus strand of CM053799.1, from coordinate 24,137,782 downwards.
CAACGTATATTCCAATTCATCTACTTTTACTCCTTTATTCATATCTATCCACTCACAACGAAAAATAGGAACTCTAAAGGTGTTATAGTCCAACTCCCATATACTTTTTATAACTCCGTAATATGTATGAGACAAATGCTCAATATTTTGATCTTTAACCTGCACAATCATTGCATCAGCTTCGACACACACACCACTACATTGAACTTGACGAGTATCATCACGATCCTTCGTACTAAACGTAACTCCATCCACTCTATAGCCGCTGAATGTTGGTACATCCTTGTTGGACCCATCTATAATCCTTCTTAACTCTTCCGGCACTTCTTTTTCATTCACCAAATCTGAAGCAATCTTCAAAGAAAAATATAAAAATTTAAGGTAAACTGATTCATGTTTCCAAGGAGTAGTATAAATTGCACATAACTGTTAATAAACGTCTATAGTACCTTTTCTTTAAACCATTTCAGGAATGTCTCATTTTGCTCCTTCTTTAACCACATCTCATCATTTTTCAATGTTTTATTGTGCAAAGCAAGAACTCTACACAACGGTTTCGGAAGTGTTATTGGAATATAATTCAGACAAGGTTTTCGGAAATGGTTGTTAAAATAATACAAGTGTTTCCTTCATTGTATTATGGAAGAGACCTTCAAACAAGTGTTTCTGGTGCATTGTTTGTTATTCATATTATCAAGGATTTATTTGTTAAAAACCTTATCTGATTTACAGCATGAAAAAAAAATAACAGACAATTAATACATGCCAGATTAATAACCAAAGCATGACAACCATCAAAAATCACAATCAGACCATCACAAAGTATATATAATTTAATTACATCATGAAAGTTGAATGAATTCATCTACGTCATCTCGCATATAACTAGCCATGTCATCATCATCTATATTGACATCGGGTAAATTGGGAACAAAACAATCGTTCTCAAGTTCTAGTTCAACCGATCCCTCATTTTCATCATCGCTCTCTTCATAGTACTTCTTCTCAGGTAATTTCAAAACCACTGACCATAATTTATCAAGAGGGTCGTGTAACAAACCTGTTTAACATGTTTTTCCAAGATAAATGGATCATTTAAAAACCCCAACCTATTTAAATTAACCAACGTATATTCCAATTCATATACTTTTACTCCTTTATTCATATCTATCCACTCACAACGAAAAATAGGAACTCTAAAGGTGTTATAGTCCAACTCCCATATACTTTTTATAACTCCGTAATATGTATGAGACAAATGCTCAATATTTTGATCTTTAACCTGCACAATCATTGCATCAGCTTCGACACACACACCACTGCATTGAACTTGACGAGTATCATCACGATCCTTCGTACTAAACGTAACTCCATCCACTCTATAGCCGCTGAATGTTGGTACATCCTTGTTGGACCCATCTATAATCCTTCTTAACTCTTCCGGCACTTCTTTTTCATTCACTAAATCTGAAGCAATCTTCAAAGAAAAATATAAAAATTTAAGGTAAAATGATTCATGTTTCCAAGGAGTAGTATAAATTGCACATAACTGTTAATAAACGTCTATAGTACCTTTTCTTTAAACCATTTCAGGAATGTCTCATTTTACTCCTTCTTTAACCACATCTCATCATTTTTCAATGTTTTATTGATCAAAGCAAGAACTCTACACAACGGTTTCGGAAGTGTTATTGGAATATAATTCAGACAATGTTTTAGGAAATCGTTGTTGAAATAATACAAGTGTTTCCTTCATTGTATTATGGAAGAGACCTTCAAACAAGTGTTTCTGGTGCATTGTTTGTTATTCATATTATCAAGGATTTATTTGTTAAAAACCTTATATGATTTACAGCATGAAAAAAAAATAACAGACAATTAAGACATGCCAGATTAATAACCAAAGCATGACAACCATCAAAGATCACAATCAGACCATCACAAAGTATATATAATTTAATTACATCATGAAAGTTGAATGAGTTCATCTACGTCATCTCGCATATACCTAGCCATGTCATTATCGTCTAAATTGACATCGGGTAAATTGGGAACAAAACAATCGTTCTCAAGTTCTACTTCAACCGATCCCTCATTTTCATCATCGCTCTCTTCATAGTACTTCTTCTCGGGTAATTTCAAAACCACTGACCATAATTTATCAAGAGGGTCGTGTAACAAACCTGTTTAACATGTTTTTCCAAGATAAATGGATCATTTAAAAACCCCAACCTATTTAAATTAACCAACGTATATTCCAATTCATCTACTTTTACTCCTTTATTCATATCTATCCACTCACAACGAAAAATAGGAACTCTAAAGGTGTTATAGTCCAACTCCCATATACTTTTTATAACTCCGTAATATGTATGAGACAAATGCTCAATATTTTGATCTTTAACCTGCACAATCATTGCATCAGCTTCGACACACACACCACTGCATTGAACTTGACGAGTATCATCACGATCCTTCGTACTAAATGTAACTCCATCCACTCTATAGCCGCTGAATGTTGGTACATCCTTGTTGGACCCATCTATAATCCTTCTTAACTCTTCCGGCACTTCTTTTTCATTCACTAAATCTGAAGCAATCTTCAAAGAAAAATATAAAAATTTAAGGTAAAATGATTCATGTTTCCAAGGAGTAGTATAAATTGCACATAACTGTTAATAAACGTCTATAGTACCTTTTCTTTAAACCATTTCAGGAATGTCTCATTTTGCTCCTTCTTTAACCACATCTCATCATTTTTCAATGTTTTATTGTGCAAAGCAAGAACTCTACACAACGGTTTCGGAAGTGTTATTGGAATATAATTCAGACAAGGTTTTAGGAAATCGTTGTTGAAATAATACAACTGTTTTCTTCATTGTATTATGGAAGAGACCTTCAAACAAGTGTTTCAGGTGCATTTTTTATTATTCATATTATCAAGGATTTATTTGTTAAAAACCTTATCTGATTTACAGCATGAAAAAAAATAACAGACAATTAAGACATGCCAGATTAATAACCAAAACATGACAACCATCAAAAATCACAATTAGACCATCTCAAAGTATATATAATTTAATTACATCATGAAAGTTGAATGAATTCATCTACGTCATCTCGCATATAACTAGCCATGTCATCATCGTCTAAATTGACATCGGGTAAATTGAGAACAAAACAATCGTTCTCAAGTTCTAGTTCAACCGATCCCTCATTTTCATCATCGCTCTCTTCATAGTACTTCTTCTCGGGTAATTTCAAAACCACTGACCATAATTTATCAAGAGGGTCGTGTAAAAACCTGTTTAACATGTTTTTCCAAGATAAATGGATCATTTAAAAACCACAACCTATTTAAATTAACCAACGTATATTCCAATTCATCTACTTTTACTCCTTTATTCATATCTATCCACTCATAACGAAAAATAGGAACTCTAAAGGTGTTATAGTCCAACTCCCATATACTTTTTATAACTCTGTAATATGTATGAGACAAATGCTCAATATTTTGATCTTTAACCTGCACAATCATTGCATCAGCTTCGACACACACACACCACTACATTGAACTTGGCGAGTATCATCACGATCCTTCGTACTAAACGTAACTCCATCCACTCAATAGCCGCTGAATGTTGGTACATCCTTGTTGGACCCATCTGCAATCCATCTTAACTCTGCCGGCACTTCTTTTTCATTCACCAAATCTGAAGCAATCTTCAAAGAAAAATATAAAAATTTAAGGTAAAATATTTCATGTTTCCAAGGAGTAGTATAAATTGCACATAACTGTTAATAAATGTCTATAGTACCTTTTCTTTAAACCATTTCAGGAATGTCTCATTTTGCTCCTTCTTTAACCACATCTCATCATTTTCATGTTCCGGATGAATATTCATTAATAATGCCATGTGCTCACTGTATGGAATTAAAACAAACTGCATAAATAATGACATAATGGCATAAAATATGTAATGAAAATAGACTAATGACATACTCGAAATATGGCCTAACATTAGTAGTATTTTGTAGAAGGCATAAATGTGCTAGCTGCAAATTGGTGTTGCTGGGGGTTGTCATGGTTGAACCAGATAATGGCCTGCATACGGCGTCCTTAGTATGCCTTCCACTTTTTGGTACCCCAATAATCGTTTCTTCATGACTGGCCAAACACTCAACGGCCTCTTCTGCAATATAAGCCTCTACAATGCAACCTTTTGCACGAGCACGATTCCTCACGTATCCCTTGAATGTCTTCATATATCTCTCAAACGGATACATCCACCTAAGAAAAATTGGCCCACACAACTCAACTTCTCGTCCAAGATTAACCGAGAGATGAAACATAAAATCGAGCAAGGAAGGGGGGAAGTATTTTTCCAGGTGGCATAAAGTTTCTACCAACTCAGATTATATTTTCTCTAACTTATCCACATCAATAACTTTCCTGTAAATTGCCTTAAAAAAAGACAAAACCTAACAACAGTGTTCCTGACCTGTTTTTGTAGTGATGACTAAATTGCAATCGGGAGTAAGTGATGCAAAATCATATGACAGTCGTGAGATTTCATTCCCGCGAGTCGAAGATTTTTTATCGAAACTAAACTCTTAATGTTTGAACAAAAACCATCATGCAACTTCATGCCAAGAAAAGATGAGCAAACAACCTTTTTTCTGAATGAGTTAAATTCCAAGACGCCAACGGTAACTTCTTCTTTTTTCCGGGAGTCTTTGGCTTCAACTCTATTCTTATCCCCATTTCGGCCATGTCAAGTAAGACAGATTCCTCGCATATATTTTTCTAAATATGCATCACATTGAGAACATGCCTAATAGGTAAAAACTTCCAATACTCAAGTTCAAATAATATTGACATCTTCTTCCAAATAGGCCGATCATCACCTTTCTTCAAACTAGATTGACGTTGTGTCTTACCAAAGACATGACCCTTTAGATGTTGTACTCTTTTAAACACATCTTCTCCAGTTAACAGAATTTGAGTTATTTCTTTTTCCACTGTATTATAAAATTTTTGTTTCTGCTTCATGTACGGATGATGTCGGGGTAACCACCTACGATGCCTCATGACCACTATCTTACGATAATTAACCAGCCTCGTAACTTTTGTTTTATCAATACAGATAGTACAACCGTTATAACCTGTGATAATATTGCCCAACAAGTTGCCATAAGTAGGATAATCACTAATTGTCCTAAACAAAATGGCTCTTAGCAAAAAGGACTCCTTGTTGTATGCATCATACACTTTCTTACTATGCCACAACTTCTATAGATCTTCTATAAGTGGTTTAAGGAACACGTCAATATTATTACCGGGTTTTGTTGGTCGAGATATCAACAAACATAACATAATGTACTTCCTTTTCATGCAAAACCATGGTGGAAGATTATAAATGGACATCAAAACTGGCCAACAAGAATAATCTATATTTGTGCCGTAGAAAGGATTGAATCCATCGGAGGATAAAGATAACCGTAGGTTTCTAAGATCTGAGGCAAACTCGGGCTACTTTGCATTGACGTCCTTCCATGTTTGTGAATCTGCTGCATGTCTCATTTTACCATCCTTGATTCTCTCTGTGTCATGCCAGGTCAAGTCATTTGCTATTTGAGCGAATTGAACAAATTTCTCAGACGTGGTATTAACGGAAAATACCATAAGACCTTTACAGGAATCCCTTCCAGTTTCTCTCCTTTTTTGTTCAACTTCCACCTAGAGGCTTGACAAATACGGCATCTCATATCATCTTCATCTCTCTCTCCATGGTACAAGAGGCAATCATTCGGGCACACATGTATTTTTTCATACTCCATTCCTAAAGCACACAAAGTTTTCTTCGCTTCACTGAATGAGGAGGGAAAAGTGTTTCCTTCTGAGAGCATAGACCCAAACAGAAGTACAATCTCAGAGAAGCAACTATCGGATATTTGATATTTTGAATATTATAATAGGTAGATTTAAGACTAAAAGTGGTCAGCTTATATTTACTAAACAGTAAACAATCATATCCTTCTTTGAAACTCAGAAGTGTTTGCATTTGAACCCCAATCTCCGACGGATCTAGGGAAAATAGTAACACTATATATGTCGAAGGCGTTCAAGTGAGAACCTAAAGAGTACTGTGAGAATTGATTAAAAGATGAGTAACTCATTCCCGTCCCCATCAAAATTGCAAATAGTCACTAAATTTGTTAAGTTGTTTGATTACTTTCTTATCTTATAATTTCCAGTGTTTGCTAAAATGGACAGGACTATTTTATTTATTTCACATCTGCCACTGGTTGTAAATCCATACAAACATAGGGACAGGTTTCGGTCAAACTTTAGATTAAAACCTTAAATAAACTACTTAGATTCCACATAACTCGTCAGATAATTTATCAGATTCAACAAAACTCCACATGTTTAATTTTTGTATGAGCGACAGGAACCATTTGAACCCCACATCCCAGCTGATTGTATATATAATCTGAATCCCCAGAACCAAATTTCAACCCTCATTAAAGCTAATTATAGCAGTAAATTAGTAAAATAGATCAATAAAGCAACTGAAGCAGCAAATGACAAATATGAGTAGTAAAAGAACATAATTAAGATACCAGTAAACATAAATCCCCCAATATGAGTATAAACCCTAATTTTAAATTGTCAAACAAATTTTGTCACAAAAAATACCTTAGTTAAGATATTGGGAGGTTTGATTGTCTTCAACTACTTCACAGATTTGAGATGAAGAAGCTCTAAGCAGAGATGACCCGGATGAGATTTGACATAAATTAGAAAGTTTTAAACACAGATGAGATGAGACATAGATGAGATGTAGAAGGGTTGAAGAAATTTAGATAAGATATAGAAGAAATTTAGCTTTAAACATAGTGATTTAATTTTGAAGAAGGGAGGAGTGATTTGGTTTTGATTTGATTTTGAAGAAGAGATGAGTGAGTTGAAGTTCATACATAGATGCTCCCGACAAAGTTATTGCATTAAGTGCGTGCTTTTTGAAATTAATAGATAGGATAATATTTTGTGATGGAGAAATTTGAAAAAAGCTTAAAATCACACAAAGATTTTTAACCGTTGTCTTATACACACAACGGTTTATATAATACACAACAACCGTTGTAGGATAGACTTTACCATAAGGGTATACCAAGCAAACCGATGTATATTATACATAATGCTTTATATTAATAGGGGATCGTTGTAGTAAAAGTTTAACCGTAATAGAATTTGTGAAAAGACTGTTATCTAGATCACATAACGTTTTTTTAACAAAAAATCGTTATCTCTATTGCTTTAAAAAAAATTATTATACTAATTATATTTAAAACTGTGTCAACTAATTACTATTTAACTTATGATTTAGTCTAGAATTTATATGTTACAAACGTGTAATTAGAAATCATATTTAATTGTTTCATTTTATTTATGTTAAGATACGATATGTAGGATATATTTACGTAATATTATTGTAGAAATTGGTTTCCACGAAATTAATGTGTAATGTTAATAACAACAATGTCATATGTTATAAGTCACAAAATCGACGTCAACTAATTCGGATTTAACTTACGATTCTGTCTAGTATTTATATGTTACAAATATATATTCAGAAATCTCATTTAATTATATAGTTTTATTTATGTTAAAATACGATATTTAGGATATATTTACGTTATAGTTTTATTTATGTTAAAATACGATATTTAGGATATATTTACGTAATATTAATGTATAAATTGGTTTCTACGAAATTAAGATATAATGTTAATAACAATAATGTCAAATGTTACAAGTTATAAACCAACGTCAACTAATCCAGATTTAACTTACGATTCAGTGTAGAATTTATATGTTACAAACGTGTAATTAGAAATCGTATTTAATTGTTTCATTTTATTTATGTTAAGATACAATATTTAGGGTATATTTACATAATATTATTGTAGAAATTGCTTTCTACGAAATTAAGGTATAATGTTAATAACAACAATGTCATATGTTACAAGTTATAAAACCGACATCAACTAATTCAGATTTAATTTACGATTCAGTGTAGAGTTTATATGTTACAAATGTATTTTCAGAAATCTCATTTAATTATATAATTTTATTTATGTTAAAATACAATATTTATGATATATTTACTGAATGTTATTTTAGATATTGATTTCTACGAAACCAATGTATAATGTTAATAACAACAATGTCATATGTTAAAAGTTATAAAACCGATGTCAACTAATTTAGTTTTCAATATCTAATATTATTAATTTTATATTTTTATCCTCACGTAAAATAATACAAATATAAATTTTAAAAAAATATTTTTAATTAATTGAAAAATAATATTATAAAATCAAATAAATTCAGTCAATCTTTAAATTTTTTATTTACAATTTTAATTTAAATAAAAATAAAATCCCCCTTTTTCCCTCATTCCTCCCTAAATTTTCATTTTCCCTTTTTTCCCTATTACTCAATTCAAATCATTTTCCCTTTTCCCAATTACTCAATCCAAACCCTCTTCGCAATTACTCTAACCCTCGTATCTCCCTCTGACTCTTTTCTCCCGACAAACTCATCTCCCTTCTAAACCCTTAAGCCACATTTGGAATGGAGTCTTCAAATTTTGCCATTCCCAGATTATTAGAAGATTTTATCTTTTCTATTTTGTCCGTATAATTTATCGCATGCATTTTGACCAAATAAGTTGTAGTTCATTTTTTTAATAGAATTATAGAAACTAAAATTATTTTTAAATGTATTTACTGAATATAAATTTATAAATATAATTAAACTAGAATGAAATAACAAATCATAATTGAGTGCGTCTGTTCTGCTCTGATTCCTTTTTATTTTCTCTTGTTTTGTTTTGTTAGATATATATCCTGTTAGAGTGAGGAATTAGGAATCAATTAATCACCAATATTTTTAACGAATCACTAATTACTTTGAATTTTTAACACTGTCTCGATATATACACCAACATTACATCATTACAATTACACCACACTGTTATCACCATTCTCATCATATCGTCGATTTGTCTTCACCACTAAAACATAACCATTTTCGTTCCATTACATCAACTAAATGAAATGTTTACTACTATCACCCATAATATTATTATCACCAAAATTACAAAAATAAAATCGGAAACATCCAATTTAAAGGAATATAATAAAAAAATAGACCACGGCCACTTATGGAATTATATCCTATATAATAACAGTAAGAGGGATCTTATCCAAATACTATCAAGGTCAAAAGATCGTTTCTTAACAACTACATAATATTATATACTAATTATTTACAAATTATAATTATTATTAAAATTCCTAACAATTATAATTTTTCTTACCTCGCTTCAGATTATAACTCAAACTCTATCGGATATCTTAGTAATATATAAATTTGAACTTAAAGAGCTGTTTTGGAGTTACATTAAAAATAAAATTCATAATTATTATACTACTTACACAGTTTGGGCCATATTTTGAGTTTTAGAATTCAGAATTGGATGATCTTACAGCCCACACGAATCTTACAAAATTATCTTTAATTCTAAGGTGATCCAACATCCAAAATCCAACTAGAGCAGCCTCTAATCTAAAAAAAGACACTTATAATTTTTTATCGGAGAATTCTATTCATTTTAAAAAACCTTTTTATAATTAATTTAAATATTAAAATAATTTTTATATTAGATATTAAGACATATCATTTATCATACATTATTATGTACTATTATTAAATTAGAGTAGAGATGATATTAGGGTTATACATAGAGAGATGGAAGGAGGTCGTGAATTTTCCTTTGTAATAGAGATGATTAAAGTTTTTCTTATCCAAATATTTTTTATAAAAATATTTAATATTTTATATAAGATATTAGGGTAACTTTATATGAAGAACTGGGGAACCATATTAATTTATTAATTTGGATCGAATTGAAGAAATTAGGTTTTAAAAAAATTAATTATTTGAGTTTCCCGCCAAAAAGTTCAACCGGAGCCTAAGATATCAAATACATATTTTATTTTGTTACTATACTATATATAATACTATATCAAAAACTCGTTATCACATAGTTTGAATCATGCACTTTAATAAATAAAATAAATCAAATTAAAATGAAAATAATATAAATTAATACATATTAATACATTTTTTAAATTTAATCAATTTATATATGAGAAAATTATATTGAATTAATTTTAAATAGCTGAGGACTGCTGTTAACAATTTTTATAATTAAAAAAAATTTATATTTCTAAAAGAATGTTATTACACATGTTAAATTTTCATAACACGTATTAATATGGAGTAATTGTTTAGTTCAATAAAAAAACATGTCACATATTAGTATGAAAAAATGGGATGTAAAAATTATTATGAAGGTAATTGTTATGCATTATTTTATTTTTTAATATCAACTTAAACTTTAAATCTCATTAGCAATATAGTAACATTTATTATTTATTGATGCAAGGTTTAAATTACATATATTATATAATTATTTATAAATTATAATTAATACTATACTACTAAAAATCTAATAACATAAAAAAACTTATTCAAATGAATAATTATATTATCGTATTATTAACATATACATGTATATTATATATCATATATCATAATATCTATTAAATTTTATATAAAATAAACATAATAAAGATTTTATCAAAAATATATTTAAATCTAATTTGTATAATCTTAAATATATTAATCAATGTTTGATATATTAAAAAATCATGTTCATAATATCTCGAATCACAAAATTTAACATATTTATATATTAATAATATAAATTTATATTTTGTTAGATGTACATATTTATTTTTAATATTTTATAATTTTCTTATTTATATTTAATTTGCTTGCATTATTCTAAAAGTCGGTGATTAATCGCCGATTAATCCTTGTCCGGTAGCTCATCGAACTGATTAAATTCTCGATTATTTCATTAATCATTCCGACTAATGTCAGATTTATATGAATAATCCATGTTCCGTGTCCTCACCGTCTAAGTGTGATTTCCAATTTTTATAATTTTGTTTGGTTGATGTAAAAATATATAATTTAAGTAAGTTAAAAACACTAATATAATTATAATATATTAATATTTTTTAAAATTATAAAAATATTAGTACTTTTAAAATAAATTATTTAATTAATAAAATAAAATATCCATGCATCGCACGGGTTAAAATCTAGTCACTAAAATAAATCCAAATTATAGAAAAACAATTTAAACTAATAAATTTATACAAAAATCACTATTTTTTAATACAAATCAATAAATATTTTAAGCCAAATGTTCAAAAAATTTCAGATTAAATATTAATTCCATTAAAGATATTTTAGTAAAACACAATCTAAAAATAACAATAACAATAATAAATCAATCAATTTTCAAATTATGACCATATCTATATTATATTATTATAACTCAAACATTAAAAGTTTTGGTCGTCCATATGTTACCGAGTGAACCACAGAAAAGATCTTAACCGTACAATCTTAACCACTGAATTTTAATAAAATATAATTTTAAAAAGAATATAAGCATACATACAACTATAACTCGAGTAGTCTTCCTTTTATACAAGATAGGATAATAAGATAGGATAATATTATATTATATTTAAATTATATTCTATATTTTTTTTTACGAATTATATTTATCCTATAATTTTTATTTAACATATCATTAAATTTTATCCTATAATTTTTATTTAATATATCATTAAAGTTTATGATATGTTTAATATGCATTTTTTTAGTTTCTATCTATTTGTCTATTTTAATCGCATAACACAAATTATTTATCAAAACACAAGTTCTACTCAAATTAGAAAAAATTTGCTCAAACTAGAACAACCAGTTCTCATCAATACCTGTATGTTCAAATTAGAAGACCTATATGAACAATACAACTCTAACCACCGATAGTCCTCTTTTTATACAACTCATCATGAATAGAATAATATTAGATTATATTTAAATTATATTCTATGAATATTAAAATAATAATATTATTTTATTAACATTAATTAAATTTTATCACTATGTTATATCTATATTATCTATACTTTTATATTATATTATTTTAAACAAACTTCTCTTTTAATTATAATATATAGTTGTACTCACAATCTACTAACATGTTTCAATTTTTCTCATTGCTCAAACAATTTAATTTATTTAAAATAATAATTTTATAATTAAAATTTTTGAATATTAAAATTATATTATATTTTACCTACATTAAAATATACTCTTTTATTTAAATTAAAAACAAAATTTCTAATTAGATTTAAAGAAAAATAAAAAGTTTGGTCAGTTGGTGGGTAAGTCCTCTTTTTATACAACTCTTTTTATCATCCGTAAGTTTTCTTTTTATACGAATTTTTTATGCAATTATGATATAATTATAATTTAATTTTAAAACATATATATTTTACATATAACTCTATCAGTGAATCATTTTTTATACAAAAATCTAATAACATGTCTTATTTCACTTCTAATTAAAATTACAAATTATTAATTAAATCTCATGAATATTAAAACTTATTAATTAAATCTCATGAATATTAAAATAATATTATTATTTTATCTATAAATAATTTTTACTATATATTATATTATTATAGCCGATATAATAAAAAAATTAAATTATATATTTAAATCATATAAAATAATTAATATATAATTTATTAATCTCGCTCGTACTTTACACGGGTTATAAGCGGTCTTATTAATTTACAAGATTAAATATATGCGTTTGTGTGTGTATATACGAAAGGTGATGATTACTTGACCAGAGTTTTTTAATAATGATGATTGGTGTTCGGTGTTGAAGTTTTTTACAAATTTAATTATTGAGGTGTAACACGAATGAGCAAGTAATATGAGTAACAGAAAGAGAGAGAGAGATTACACTAGACAGAGATTGATAATAATAGAATGAATATCTATCCTTATACTACTTTGTATATAGCACAGTTGTAACAAACTTTAGTGAGAGAGTTTATGGAGACCACTTGACAGCTAGACATACAACTGGCACTATAGTCTAGTCAACGACACAGACTCTAAGAACATATCCGATGGTTGTGTTAAAATAGAAAAAGCTGTTACTATAATTTAGTACCAAAAATTGGTTTTTTATACTAAAATAGCATCATGTCTCCAATGCATTGTTCTAAATCTTGTTTCAAATTGATAAAATTGAATAATTGATAAAAGTGGTATTGAATATATTACCTAAAAAATTGATATCCCGCCTTTATTCATTTTTCTCCTTTTTTTCACTCTTTGATGATGTGTCAATTATAGTATTGTGCTATTTTAGCACAATCTTTAGCACACCATTGTAGTGTAGAATTTTAATTTTTTTTATATAATATTATAGATATAGAACAAGATATAACACACCATTGGATCACTTGCCCTGACAAAGTTGTCCAAAAATGATGACAAGGGCATAGAAGAAAGAATAATAGACAAATGATATGTTTGGTATTACTATTGCAGACAGCAATATCAGCTTTTTACTGAAAAGCAGTCACAAAATTATTTGGTAAATTCTAAAAACTGTTATCTACAAAATTGTTTTTGATCTAAAAACTACTCTTAAAGAAAACATGTCCCCATGTGTTTTTGGAAAAAATTGTTTTTCAGTTTTTACAATAATTAACTACAAGTTTCATCATCAAATCTCTCCAAAAATATTAGTTTTTATATTATAATCGAGTTAATTACAAAATGCATCTCTTTGATTTGGACCAAAAGCATTTTTAGTCTAATACTTTAGATAATTGCAGTATGCATCTCATAACTATTTTGGACGTGCACTTTGCACCCTTTTAGAATGTTATGGTTAGTTTAGGGAATTAAAAATATTTAATTGTAATCAGACCTTTATTTAAGTTTTTGACCCTCTAAACGATATTTTCTGAAAAAAATTGAATTAAAAAATTGTAGAGGACGAAAAGATCTTTTCAAAACAATAAACTTCAAAAAAAATTGAATCTGTTAGAAGTTTTTAAATAAATTATAAAATTAGTAATCTTGTAAAATTCATAAGAAATTTGATCAATTGAGTTTGGATTTCGATGATTTGTTATTATCCGAAAATCATTAATTTTCTAAAATATATCTAATATTTTAACGAAAAGAGTGCACGTTTAAAATAGTTGTGACATGCACACTGCAAGTATCTAAGGTATTGGACTGAAAATGCAGTTACCCAAACCAAAGAGATGCATTTTGTAATTAACTCTATTATAATCATAAAATATGCATAAATCAAAAAAATTACCAAACAATCATCAAATTTTCTAACATCATCTTTTTTCCACGGTATAGCAGTTTTGAACAGTAATTTCAAATAGAGCCAAAAAAGGATAACAATGAAGCTACTTCTAGGTGGGTGAAGATTCTTGAAGGAGTAGTTAATGAAAAGAAGAAGAATGAGAGGTTGCTCATGATAAACTCTGAGGAGTATAAACCAAGATATTTGCTTGAAGATGATTCTGAGAAGGAAATGGCTAAAGGAGATGCAAAGGTTAAGAAGGTGTTAGGGATTCTTACCTTTATATTAAATCCTGATGGAAAGAAAGCCTGTTGCATTCCTCTAGATGACAGGATGGAGAGATCATCAATATACAACTTGAGAACTGCAATATTCCAACTTGATGATTCTTCTGATCAAATGAAAGAGTTGAAGGAGAAGCTGAGTGAATTGTTAAAGAATGCTGAGAAGAAGCTACTGGACAAATTTCTTACAAAAGATTTCTCCTAGAGAAGAATATAAGTCGAGAAGTAAAACTCAAACTCTGATACATGTGTCTCTATGTTTCTGACATGATAAGTAGAATTTATGTTTTACTTAATAAAGCATAAATGGGGGGAGATTGTTAGAAAAGCAAACACTGATGCTGTCAGAGAATATCAAGAATAGAGTTTATGTTGTCGACGTCATCAGAGTTTAAGAAGATGTCGACAGAGTTTACTCTATCAGAGAATACTGAATGAGAGTTTACTCTAACAGAGAATACTCTATCACAGATTAACAACCGACATAGTTTATCATCAGAGTTTATCTAAGAAGGAAACAAACAAATCAAAATTTGATTTGGATAGTAAAGAAGGAACTCAAATATACAATTCTATTATCTTATGGAAGCTATTCTTATTATTATCTGTTTTGTAATTGGATTTGTAACCGTGTCTATATAAACACATAATTAGGTTTACATTAAACATTCATTCAAGTTATATTATTCTCATAACCTAGCAGCTCTTAAGAACATTAATTTTCTTGAAAGAGTTTTGAATACAGTTTATCATTAATACAAAGCTATTCATCTTTTACATATTTGTGGTTTAAAGTCGAATATTTGGTACCATTATATTCAACCCCCTTCTATACTGGTCTATTTATCTGGGTAAGAGCTTTTTTGGCTAGGCGTTGTCTGATCTGTGTTGTCTGAAACTTGTAGTGCTGTAATGTTTTTTTTAGTATATAGTTCAGTTTAATTTATGAGTATTTTTTTTTCTGTTTTTGTCATTATTTTGGTTTAACAAAATTCTTTTAAATTATTTTAATTTGAAAAAATTGTACATCATATAATTTATTAACTTATTATAAAAGAAAATTTATTAAAATTAAAAATTATATTTAACCTTTAATAATTATTAAATATAATATATAAAAATAAATAAATAAGATCTATTAAACAGTGGACTGGTGGACTTACCCTTTGTATTTGAAGTTTATCCCAACTTTTTTTATAAAATCAACTTTTATTAATATGACATATGAATGTATTACAAAATAATTGAACTTGATTCTTGCATCGGAAATGTTCTAAAATGTACAAGACCTCATGTATTGAAGCTCTGTAATTTACATATATTGAAAAGTGAAGTGAGGTTGCTTTGTCACAAACTATAAAAGATACTTTTAACCAACGAAGCTTTTAGGCATTTGATTCTCTCTATATCTTTGTTTATTATTTTAGTGTTTCAGAAGAAGAAATGAATTTAAAAGAGAGAAAAAAGAACGAGGTATTCTTCAATTTATGTTCAATACTTGGGAAGAGAGCATTCCTTTGGAAGGGTGTTCTGGAATCTCTTATTATCCTGGCAATAATCATATATTAGATGATATTTTCTGACCCATTTGAACCACCTTCTTTGTGTCCAACTTAATGAGTTAAACCTCTGTTTATGCCACCAATTTGTAGAACTCTCACCCCTGCAGTATCTTGCATTCCCTTCCCACACACAAGCATCTATCTTGTAGTTTCTAAATGAGGTTGTGAAGGGACCCTTAGACCAGTCAATCTTGTCTTTTCCGCCACGTGTCGCCCATGTGTTGCCATCCCATAGGCTGATTTTAATGCTCATTGGCTGCCACCTTGGATATGAAACTCCCTTGTCAGCATAGTTTCTGTATGTCCTTATTGGAACAAAATCCACCATGAAACTACAAGGAAAAAAATTATACTACTTATATATCTGAGCATAATCCTAGGAGTATATAATATAAGGATAAATTAGAGAGGTGTACGTAGTCGAACTTTACCCCCACATAATATTTTAGTGGCCGGAGTTTCAAATTTGTAATAAGGTGATTATACATTATTTTTATTCTTTAAAAGGTGGCTAAGAGACATTTTTCTAAGAAAAACATAATTATTTTTTGGCCATTAGTCACTTTTTCGAAGAATAAAAGGAATATATGGTTATCGTATTGCAAATTTGAAACTGGAACCACTAAAATACTATACGAAATTAAGTTGGACAACAACTTTGCAATTTCCTCTGCAATTTCCTCATAATATAATTACAATTTCTTCCGGGACAGCAAATTGCTGACTGGTCGGCACGAGGACAAAGTAAAATAAAAAAAACTTGTTGCATTAAAGGTTTTGGAATTCACTTACACAATTTGATGAAGATTCCACAGGATGGAGTAAGTATGAAAATCCTTTGTTGGGTCAAACCACAAATATATCCTTTCTTCTCTATTGTCGAAGCCATCAGCGAAAACATTGGTTTGAAGTATGTAAGGCTGTCCCGACACATTTCCAAGGAACTCAAAGTCTATTTCATCGTGATTAGGCTGATCAGATGTAAGCTGCAATAACACAAATATTCTTATTGCTTACATAGAAGAACACATTATTTCTATATATGATTTGCAATAATAATATTATTACTTACATAAAATGCTACGACTGTTCCTGCAGAATAACCCGGTATCAACTTAATTGGCATGTCAATTTGTCCAAACAAGAACATATCGTTGGATGCAAATCCAGTACCTAAAATATACAGACATAGCAAAGTTAAGAGAAGAATAAATGGTATGCATGGAACACAATGTTACATTGTTACAACTTTCATTAGTTAGTAAGAAACTAGAACAAGTTACCTGATTCTGGATCAAGCTTCAAAGTTCGTTCACGACCATCAGCTGAAGTATTTACATGGTCAGGGGACCATGTAACAAAGAAATCCTTGTTGAAATTTCCAGTTGAAACAATTGAGGCCGATGAAATATGAATCAAATAGAAAATAATAATCACGGACAAGGCAAGAATAATGAAATTGTCCATTGCTTCTTTGGGATTTGAATAAGAAGTTAATAATAAGATGGGTGTGAAAATTGTATATATAGATTTTGCATGGCATGGTGGTGATATGTGAAGAGAACATTGGAAGAAATATTTCTTAAGCAAGAATGTCTTTAGAAGGAAGCAAAGACTAGGCTTATTTTTGTTTGATTTCTTGAGTTTTAAACCCAAAAGAACTTGTGATTGCATGTATTCCAAGCTTCAAACACACGCCAAGGGAATTAGGCTCAAGTTTCTAGACCATGATATGCATACTGCACTTTATAATTTGTATTTTAATGCTTTAAATATCAAGTAACTTATTAAAATGGTTCAAATATATAAAATACCTCACTGAACTCAAAAGGGTGTCACTTTTCATATCAATGTCACACTAAACCTCATTCCGTTTGGATTTAACAGCAGACAACTTAACACCGTCACAAGATTATTAAAAGCTGTGATTTTTGGCTAGATAGATGCTGATGACAGGGCATTTTCACATTGTATATATACAACAGTAAACATGTCAAGCATTTAACACTAGCAACACTAAGTTAACAGCAAACAAGTTTTAACAATAACAACACTAAACAAGGCTCTAAACTTTCACGATGACAAATTTCACATCAAATGACTTTACATGCAGCAATAAAATCTCATAGAATGAGGATGTACCAATCTCTCCCGGCAAACATCTATTTGCGCGAAGCAGGCCTATGGATAGAAATAAAGAAGGAAAATATAATTTAAAAGAGAAATATGCTTTGGGACTGTGAGATAGGCGGACGGGGAGTATGCAGCTGAACGACTGCAGGGGCTTCTAGCAGTGACAGGCTGATAGTTGAACTAGTAATGTGTCTCACGGCGCCGACTCAGTTGTTTAATAGCGATCATTTTAAACAACTTTAAGATTGCAATCCAATATTTATTCTATTAAATATCGCGGTTTACCAACATGATAAACTAGGATTTTATGATATGATATATAATATACTAATGGTAATGGTACAGGAAGGAACCTGAGCAGGGGTTTTATTGTACTTCTCCCCTATATCCTTTATTTTGCTTACTAGAGATTGGGGCTGCATAACACAAATTTACTCTCCGATATTGATTTGGGAAGCTGTACTGCTAGATACTTAGATATTCCACTGGTCTTACGAATATAGTTTGACGTTGAAAAAAAAAATACCACTACAGTCTGATGCAGAAAACTTGAGTTGGAGAAGAAAATACTTTAAGATCAGATCAAGGACATTTAAGAAAAAAAACAATTTAGCAGTGTTGATCATTCATTGTAGAACCTGAGCTATGGAGCGATGATGTTTAGTATCCAGATATGGAAGGAAATAATTTGCTCTTGTATATGATCAACCATAAAAGGGATTTTAATTCCATGACTTATGAAGTTTACAAGGCACTTCAGCTACCATAGGATCCTGCAAAATTGTTTTAGGTATACAATGCAAGACTTTTACGCGATAAAAGAAGATAAGAAGTTTGACGAGGATGTAGTTGGTAGGAAGAGCATTATTTTGTTGGAGCAGTACGTTGAGGAGAATTTCTCCTCATATTCAGTCATATCATAAAAAAGCTGTGCTTAAAGAGGTTGTTTTCTTGCCGCTTTTAGCTTCCTACAGTATGGTCTAGTTCTATACCAGAACAGTTCTCAAGTCTCTTTGAGGTTATCGGTCAGCAGATACAGATTACAGAGTTATTTATGTACATAATTTAGTGCCATTATGTCTACTGGTAATATCATCAAAGGAATTTCAGTTCTATGATATGTTATCCTGTTATGTCCAATATTTGGAGATGAGTTCTAGGTAGGCCCAATGACATAAATAGGTCGGCCCACCTCGCATTTAAGCTCATATGGCGTCATGACCCATGTTCAGCTCGCATCATGCTAAAGATGATAAAATATTCTAAGACTCTTGGCCTAACGTGAGATCGCATCGCTAACTCACCAGCCTTAAACTCATTCAGATTCAAGAAAGAAGAGAGAGGAGAACCGGCCTCCGGCCCGGTTCACTTCTCATCACCTCTCTTTCAGGTCACATTGATCTAACAGAAAAGGGACCTCAGCCTGGGTCGTTCATCCGGGCCGCTTTGTCCTGGTCGCTTTGCTAGCTCGGAGTACTTAGCACGGATTTCTCATAACTAGCTGAAAATCTCCTAGCCTCATGGGCTCACCTCATTTGATATTATTTGCTAATCTAAAGACTATAGAAGGCCACACAGGCTCTAATCTCATGAAGGGATCCGCTCAGGGTCTCCTATACATACTGCTCCCGTGAGGCCACATCGCGCACAACTCCCTACGGGAACCCCTTGCTCTACAACTCCATGACAGCCCCAAGAGCCGAATGGGCTTGGGCCATGGCAGTTCCAGACATCTAGAAAGTTTGTCCTCCATATCCGCACAGACTAGAACCACTATAAATAGGGAACGTATGTCTCTTATTTTAGTTGAATCGACAGTTGACAGTAAGAGAGCAAACATTTTATCTAGCCTTCTAACGAATCAACAGAAAGATCAGCTACCAAAATTCATCACTTTCCTCCCGTGTTCTTTGCGTTCTTCATCAAGTTCATCAGCAAAATCATCATATTTTTCTCCGTGATACCAGCAAACCTCCAAATTACTGTTATACCAGTTTTTCCCTATAACAATTGGCCCTAGAAGGAAGGATGAAATTTGACATCTGAGGGAAAAGGATATCTAACACTAGGAGAACCGGAAAAAACTCGGAAAGTAAGAAAGATGGGGATGACGAGAACCCGCCTCAGACTGACCCCAACCTCCTAGAATTCTTGGATGAGATGGGCCGGCAGATACTCGATTTCAACAAGAGAATGAGGCGGATGGAGAGGAGAAGCGCCTCTAAGAAGGCTAGCATGATTTCCCGACGGAGGATGAGGAGGTCCAACAAGTCTAAGCAGCTCAAGTCGACTGTGAAGCCTCGTGACCTCATGAACAACTTCATTAATGAAGCCAGAAATGAAGGAAATGAAGAATCTTTAGAATGGGATGAGGTGCCCCCTAGTCAGACGCGGCAGGCCATGAGACCATTCACAGGTCGCTTCATGGCCCAGCTCCCTCTGAGACGAGGTCCACTACTGTTTTTGATATGGTCAGGAAGAGACTAACGGAACATGATCTAAGGATGAAGCTGGAGAGAGCCCGAGCTAAAAACACTGAGACGAGGTCCCCGAGTCCGGCACGTGAAGCGGAAGGACCCCCTCGCCATCGCGAGCACGCTAGGTCCCCACATCATGCTCACAAACTGGAGAGGCCCCCTCCAAGGGGAAGAGACGAAGAAGCTCAATACGCAATAAGTGGACAATAATGAGAAGGCACTGCCTCCATCACATAGAGTCAGCAATGGAAATAATAATGATGAGAGGCTGAGAAACCTTCGCATGGATGATCTCAGGCAGCTCTTTAAGCGTATGGAGAAGGAAAAGAATGCTTCAAATCCTATCTCCACTCAGTCTCCCTTCACTAATGAGATCTGGGTCGCACCTCTACCCGTCATCTTCAGGAACAATCCAAACCTCACTTTCAATGGTGAGACCAATCCAGTTAAGTATCTGATCCGGTTCAACACTGAGATAGAAGTCTACCAGGTCTCCACGCTAGCTCGCTACCGGCTCTTCGCCGCCTCTCTCAGAGACAGTGCCCAACAATGGTTCTCCAAGCACGGCCCCATTATCATCGTTCTTGGGAACTACTGGCAGACATATTTATCAAACAGTTCCAGTCCACTATGTTCTACACCCCACTTGTGGCAACTCTTACAAACGTTAAGCAGAGAGAATGAGAGAGCTTACAGGATTACTTCAAGAGGTTTAATGTCGAAGTACCCCGGATTAGAGGAGTGATTGATGAGGCAGTAAAGAACTTCATGATAGCGAGACTTAAGGAAGGAAATGACTTCTGGAAGAACCTCCAAGTTAAGACACCTGAAACACTGTATGAGTTCTATCGGCAAGCTGAGCCTTTCAAATGGGTCAAAAAATCTTCGATTTGAAGAAAAGTAATAGTAGTGGAAGCCGAGGAAAGAATAGCAAACGCAAGAGATCCTAGAGTCAGGATAGTAGAAGCAAAGGCCATAGAGACAGAAGCGCTAGCTCGAGGAGGTCTGATAGAACAGAGAAGGATAAATCCCCCAAAGCAACAGGTCAGTTGACAGGAGGCCCTATCAGAAGTATGACCGGAACACCCCTCTAGTGGACCCTATTGAGCATATATATGCTATCAATGCTATAAAAGGGCTATTCAAAAAGCTTCCACCCATAAAAAACTATGGGAAAAAGGACTCACGAAAGTTATGCGCCTATCATAATCAATCGGGCCATGATACCATTGACTGCAGGCACCTGAAAGATCAGATTGAAGACCTCATTTATAACATCTACCAGAAGATGGGCCTCATCGACAAGAATCTCACACCGAAGCTTCGGTTAGCGTCAAAGGCCTCATTAAACTTCTCATCACTCTGGGGGAGGAGCCCTGTATGACTACCCAAGTTGTTGACTTCATGGTAGTATACCAGCACTCTACTTACAATACTATAGTTGGTAGACCCATACTTAAGGAAATGAGAGTGGTAACCTCCATCTACCACCTCTCGATGAAGTTCCCCACTCCCAAGGGGTAGGATATACAAAGGGTTGCCAGTATAAGTCCCGAGAATGCTATAACAAGGCTTTCAGGTTAGCTAAACTGTAGCGTTCGTGATCGGCCTCCTCAACTAGAGAGAACCAGGGGGTGGAATCCATAAATGTGGAAGACTACAAGTCAAAGTCAGAGAATGCTAAATCAAAAGATGTTATGTGCAACATCATTACTATCGAAGAGATCTCACAAGATTATTTTAAAAGCTTGGAAATTCAAGTAGAACCAGTACCGGGGGTACTCATAATGGAACCCTTCTAGCCAGTACAAACTTCTATAGAAGGAATTGTGGAAGAGGTCAGTGATGATGAAGAGACCCTAAAGCAATTGGCAAGAAGAATCAGCAAAGGAAAATGGGTTCGAAAGGAGACCTCAATAGTTATAGATCTCCCCAATGGGATAACTTGAGAAATCATAGTCAACTCCGAGAGATTATTCAACCCAAGCGGACCCGGGGGTACACATTGGAAGATCAAAACCACAAAGAGCTTTATGTTGAAGAAGTGGGGGAAAAAAGCGGCATTCAGGAGTTTTAGGTGGACATAGATCCACATATGCCCGCTCACGTAGAAAGAGTTAGGGCAGCTGAAGATACTATCACGATTCTGGTAGACACACGGGATCCTTCTAAGTGGCTAAAGATCGGCTCTAATCTTGGTCGAGAAATGAGAGACTCTATGGTCTCCTTCCTCAAAAGCATTATGGATGTGTTTGCCTTGTCTCATGCTGATATGGTAGGAATCGAGCTGAAAGTTATGCGTCACCGGCTCAACATTGATCCAAGTAAAAAAGGGGTGAGGCAGAAAAGGCACCATGTCATTGAAAAGAGAGTCGAGGCTCTCAAAGAAGAGGTGGACCGGTTCCTCAATGTCGGGCTCATCAAAGAAGCTTTCTATCCCACATGGCTGGCCAATCCGGCTCTCGTCAAAAAGCCAAATCGAAAGTGGAGAACTTGCATAGACTTCACTGATCTGAACAAGCATTGCCCCAAAGACAGTTTCCCTCTACCGAGAATTGATCAACTAGTGGACGCAACTGCTAATCACAGACTACTTAGCTTCATGGATGCTTACTCAGGGTATAATCAAATCCCCATGTATGAGCCTGATAAGGAGCACACTGCCTTTGTCACCGATAGGGGCCTCTATTGTTATGTTGGAATGCTCATTGGACTACTCAATGCAAGATCCACCTACCAAAGGCTAGTCAACATGATGTTCGAGAAGCAAATTGGAAAAACTATGGAAGTGTACGTGGATGATATGCTGGTCAAGTCTAAGGATGACGTAGATCACGTTGACCACTTAGCCGAGATGTTTAGCATCTTAAGGAAGTACCTGATGAGGCTCAACCCCAAGAAATGTGTCTTTAGGGTATAATCCAGAAAATTCCTAGGCTTCATTGTTATTCACCGAGGGATTGAGGCCAATCCGGCCAAGATCAAAGCTCTAATGGAAATGAGATCACCTAGAAGCGTCAAAGAGGTATAGAACCTAACTAGTTGGATAACAGCCATAAACTGCTTTGTCTCTAAATCATCTGACAAGTGCTAAGAGTTCTTCAAAGTAAACAAAAAGATAGGTAAAAAGTTCGAGTGGACTCCTAAATGTGAAGAGGTCTTCCCAAAGATTAAGGAGCATCTAGGCAGCCCGCCTCTCTTATCCAAGTCTCTGGTATGGGAGACATTAATTCTCTACCTCGCTGTCTCAGAATACTCGTTTAGCGTTGTGCTAGTTAGAGAGGAAGGGGACACTCAGTTCCCCATATATTATGTGAGCAAGAGAATGCTTGATATAGAGACCCAGTACACTAACATGGAAAAGTTGGTCTATGCTCTCATCCTAGCATCAAGGAAGCTTCAACCTTATTTTCAGGCTCATAAGATTGAAGTGAGAACCACCTATCTACTAAAGCAAATGATGTGCAAACTAGAAACATCTGGCAGGTTATTGAAGTGGATGGTCGAGGTAGGCCAGTTCGATATCTCTTACAAGCCTTCTAGTTCCATAAAGTGGCAAACACTAGTTGATTTCATTCTAGAGTTTCTGCCTCACGGTGAGGAGAGCTCACAAGCCCCCATTGAGGTCACAAACACGATTCAAGCAAAAATCAGTGAGAACAGTGCTCCCCGGTGGACCTTATATGTAGATGGAGCTGTAAATAATGAGGGAGTTGGTGCAAGAATAGAGCTCGTCACTCCCGAGCGGCACAAACTCAACACAACCATCCACTTCACCTTTCAGGCCATAAACAATGATGATGAATATGAGGCCCTCATATTCGACCTCAAAGTAGCCTTGGAAATGAAGTTAGAAAACCTTAATGTTTTCAGTGACTCCATGCTGGTTGTCTATCAAGTCAAAGGGAGGGTTCCAAGCTAGGGGTCCCGGTACTGAGTTATATCTTAAATGTGCCCAAAGGCTCATCAGTCTTCTTAAAGAAGTCAGAATTGAACAAATCGTACGGGATCAAAATGCATGTGTAGATGCACTGGCCAAGCTTAACTCTCAGCACAAGGCCACTCTATTAGGAGTCATCCCCCTCGAAATTTAGAGGGGGCCTAGTGTCCCGGAAAAATCAGATATGAAGAAGCCTTCATCACTTGAACTGATGGAGATTGAAGTTGAAGCTCCAGTCCCAACTTGGATGACCCCAATATGGGATTACATTAAAACAGGATCATTACCTGAAAATAAAAATGAAGCTATGAGAATCAAGTACAGATCTGCACGGTACGTCATCTACGACGAGGTCCCCTACATGAGAGGCTTCAATGTTCCGCTTCTCAGATGTGTTGATGGGACCGAGTGTAACTACAACTCAGAGAGGTGCATGAGGGCAACTATGGCAATCACACAGGGGGTAGTTCTCTATCTCAAAAGATCCTCCGCCAAGGCTACTAGTGGCATACTCTCAAACATGATGCCTTCAAATTCGCTAGGGCCTGCGACAAATGTCAAAGATATGCTAACTTCAGCAACATCCCAGCTACTCCACTGACCTCTCTTGTGCGCTCATGGCCCTTTTCCATGTGGGGGATTGATTTGATAGAAGAATTCCTAAAAGCTGAGGGAGGGATCAAGTATGATGTGGTGGCAGTTGATTATTTCACTAAGTGGGTCGAGGCTGAGCCCTTAGCCACTATCACCGACAAGAAGCTTACGGACTTTGTGCACTGGTCTATTGAATGCAGGTTTGGGATCCCCTACAAGCTCATCTCAGACAACGGGAAACAGTTTGATTATAAGGAAAAGCGGGAATTATGTGACAACCTAGGCATCAGAAAGGATTTCTCAGCTATATGTCACCCTCAATCAAATGGCTAAACAGAGGCAATCAATAAGATAATCAAGCATACTATAAAAGTCAAGTTGGATGAGAGCAAGGGAAACTTGCCCGAAAATTTCCTTAGGGTACTATGGTCCTACAATACTACACTGAGAAGCATTACCGGTGAGACCCCGTTCTCTTTAACTTATGGGTGTGAGGCTATGGTATCTGTGGAAGTCGGTTCTAGATCATTCCATCGAGATCACTTTGACCCCGACAATAATGAGGTCAATCAATGACTCTACCTCGACATGATCGAAGAGACCCGTCTAGCATCATATCATCAGAGGACAGTTAGGCACTATAATGGGAAAGTGAAAGCTCGCCCCATCCGGGTTGGAGAACTAATCCTACATCGGGTCATGCCAAACACCAAGATTCAGGCACATGAAGTCTTTGATGCTAACTGGGAAGACCCCTACAGAGTCAAGACTGTTCTCAGAGAAGGAACCTACCAACTCATCGATCTCAAGGACGAGCTTATTCCACGAGCATAGAATGTGAAACATCTCAAGAAGTATTTACCTTAATTACCCATGTAACTGGCAGTATTATTTACTTTTACACTTCGTATGAATAAGTAATCCTAATTCTCGGGGGTAGTAGTGTTATATAAACACCTCTTCGAGATGATGTAATGACTCTATTGGCCCTATGTTCTTCAATTATTTCAAGAATATGCACGATTTTCTTTCAAATTTTGTTTTCCATGTATCAATAATCATTGAAGCTCATGCAGCTAGAGCTGACTATGTCAATGTGCGGCCATAAATTGCAAAGCTAAGCAAGGCATGTCGGCCAGGTAGGCGATGCTACGTGGGGCCCGCGTCACCACACAAAGAGCGATGTGAGGCCATAACCACGGGACCAATTGGAGCGAGCTCATACCATTATAGATGCGAGGCCATCTAGTTCTAGAGTGTGTAAACTAATAAAGGAGGGATCATAGAATCAATATGAAAACAATTGTCATCTATGTAACAAAAGAAAAAGCATGTAAGAAAAGATGCTAATAAAGCGATGCGAAGTCACCAAGGCAACCTCAGAACAGTCATATGCATAAATGTAAAATGTGTAGTATAAGAACATGCAATGCGAGCAGAATATCAAGGCATATATAAACAGTACGATGTGAATAGAAAAGAGATGGAAAAGTTGAAAGCATTTAAAGCAAACTCAAAGTTGTTACAAATGCGAGACATAGTCGGTGCCTGCAACCTGTCAAATTTAGCTCACATATGAGCATAAAGTACTTGTTTAAATCAGGACTATGAATTAAGAATTGAAATTATGAGCCCTCATCCTATCGCTGATCTACGGCTCGTTTCGCTTCAACCTCCGCGGCTTGCTGCGCTACCTCTTCCTCTATTTCGGCTCAAAGCCTCTCAGCATAAACTCAGGTCGCTTCTCCGAGTTGACCCCAATCAAAGCCTAGTAAGTTCTTCATGAATGTCTTTATAAACTTCACATGGCTAAGAGCCGAAGCCTTCTTCACGGCTTTATCTTTTTCAGAAGCGAACCCGGAGATATCAGTCTCTTGAGTTGTAATTTGGGTTTAGAGTTCGCTAAGCTTCTCCTCAAAGGACCTCTTATCATCATCTCGGTCCTTCAATAGCTCATTGACCTTCTCCTTCTCATCATTGAGATCCCTCTTCAAGGGCTCATCCTTTAACTTCCTCTTGTAATCATTAGCAAGCTTTTTCTTCTCTACCTCCATAGACTCGACCTTGAAAGTTAAGATTTGATTCTAAGAGGTCAGGGCTCATATCTCCTTATGTCGGTTCATCTGTCTATAGAACAGCTCTGCAGCGGCCCAAGTTAAGGCAAAATTGTTTTTTTCAAGAGAGGATTGGCCCATAAATTGATGTCATTCTTAGGGACAAAAGAGTGGCCCAGCTTCGTAAAGGCATTAGCTGCAGGATGAGGAGAAATGGTGGTGACCGTTGTATCTTTGGCCGGTCCACTTCACAGTTTCTTAAGATCTGCCTTCGCAGCTTCAGCATCCAACTGCCTCTTCTTCGACACGTCTCGAGGAGGTTTGCTGCCCAAATCCTTTGGATCCTTCAACGATTCGAGTTAAAAAAACTTGGAGATCACGTTCGTGATAGCAACAACATCATCATCCTCGGTGAAGGGAGGAGAGATCACATTGGACTTTGACATTTATGTACAAGAAATGTGAAACGGTCAGAAATTAGTTATAAAAAATAAAATAATGCAGCTGTTAGGAATCTACATGTAATTTAATGATAACATTAATCTTAGAATCATAGATATTTTATTTTATGTAACAGATCAATTGATATGAAATTTATAAATATCAATTGATCAGGAAACCATTTATCAGTTGAAATGTTATATGAGTCAACTGATAATTTGGACTGTAGCATAGGTGTACTTAATCTATTTCAATTGATAAGGTGTAAATCAACAGATATTATTCTTATCACTTGATGTTAGAGTCAATTGATATAGATCATCAATTGATGTATAAATTAAACTGTCAAATTATAATTATTTGAAGACAGGAAATTGCACAAGTGAAGGATGATCAATTGATATTGAAGCCTCAACAGATGAGAGATCAATTGAAGAAGCCAAGTCAGAAATTGAAGACCATCAACTATTGTGAAGACCCGTCGATTGATATATATCGATTGATATCATTTATTAGTCGATAAGTCATTTCATATCAATCGATGGATGTAAAGATCAATCGAAGAAGAACATCAGTTGATGGATTAAAGGATGAATCAATTGATATGCTTAACAGCAAATTATCAACTGATTGTGACAACACAGAAAGTCTATCAGTTGTAGATCCAGAGAACAAAAGCACACCTATGGAAGACAGCCTAGGGTGGATGTGAAGACTCAATCAGTAGCCATCTTTCAAGACTGTTTTCTTAAAAAGGAAAAAGGAAAAAGAGTGACAGAAAGAAGCAATTCTAGAATAGGAATTGTAAAAATACACTTGTAGTATATAAACAAGTGTAGTAGCATTGTTAGAAATATAGAAGAGTTAGACAATATTTCTACAATCAACTGATCTAGCTCAAGAGCATATTGTAAGATCAGTTGATTCTTTCTAACTTTGTAAAATCGAAGCTAGGTTATTTTTAACCTAGGAACATTGAGCAAAAATATATATCTGATGGAAAAATCAATCCATTAGTAATTTTTAAATCTCTCTAGTTCATTTTAATTTTTAGTTGTTTGTTCAAATATATTCTGTCAATCTTTCAAACATCAACAGCAAATATTAAATGTCCTAAAAAGTTATAATATTTGTATTCAACCCCCCCTTCTCCAAATATTGAAATTGTTCTTGGGAATAACAATTGGTATCAGAGCAGGCTTTCAACATACAAAAAGTTTAAAAGATTAAGAACAGACAATATGGGCCAAAAAGATTCAGGTGTAAAGATTCTAGTGTTAGAAAAGGACGAATACTTTCCATGGAAGGTAAAAATGCATCTGAATCTTCTTTCTCTTGACCCTTCCTATGTTCACTGCATAGAGAAAGGTCCTCATATTCCCAGGAAGCTAGTCATAGGTGTGAACCCTGAAGGAACTCCTGCATTTGACAAACATATTCCTAAACTCATCACTGAGTACACAGAAGAGGATGAAAAAGAAGTTCTTAAAGATAAGAAGGCTATGAACATTCTATTTAATGGCCTAGATAAAGATATGTTTGACAATGTGATAAACTGTACTTCATCAAAAGAGGTATGAGACACTCTTCAAACCCTATCTGAAGGAACTGACCAAGTAAGGAAAAACAAGTTACAACTCTTGATTCAAAAATATGAATCATTTCATTTCAAGAGTGGAGAATCCATCAATGATACTTATAGCAGATTTCAGAAGTTATTAAATAGACTAAAACTATATGGTAGGGTTTATGCAACTGAGGATACAAATTTAAAATTTCTTAGATCTCTTCCAAAAGAAGGGAAACCAATTACTGTTTCCATTAGACAATCTCAGGAATTCTAGGATTATACTCTTGAGAAACTCTATGGTATTCTTAAGACATGTGAGTTGGAAATACAACAAGATGAGGAGATTGAGAAGAATCAAATAAAGGAGAAAACTGTGACTTTGATGGTCAAAGGAAATGAAGAAAAGAAAGAAAGTGGTTGTAAAGAAGAGTTTGTCATGATGGCTGGTGATGCTGTTGAAGAATCATTCAAAAGAGGAAAATGTAAGTGTGAAGAAAATGAAACATGCTCTCAGGATGATTTGGATGAGATTGATGAACACCTTGCATTTCTGTCAAGGAAGTTTTCAAAGATAAAATTCAAGAGAAATCCAAATGCTCAAAGGCCTGGATCCCAGTTTAGAAATAACAATCAAAAAAAAATTTGGTTGATAGATCTAAATTCAAATGCTTTAACTGTGGATTGGCTGGTCATTTCTCAAATGAGTGCAGGAAGCCAAAACAAGAAAAGGCAAAGTCTTTTGATGGTATTGATTATAAAAAGAAATACTTTGACCTCTTGAAACAGAAAGAAAAGGCTTTTGTCACTGAAGAGAAGGACTGGGCTGCTGAGGAAAGTGATTCAGAGGAATTCATTATTTAATATTTTTTATAAAAACAAATATTTTTTAATGATTAAAAAGGAATCCTTTGAAATGCAAATAAATAAAAAAAATTTGAAGATGAAGAAGTTATTTCATCATCAAATCAAGTACTAGC
Organism: Oenanthe sinensis; assembly: GCA_028671895.1. NCBI lineage: Eukaryota > Viridiplantae > Streptophyta > Magnoliopsida > Apiales > Apiaceae > Oenanthe > Oenanthe sinensis. The sequence goes on along the minus strand of CM053799.1, from coordinate 24,107,393 downwards.
TACAAACTTTTCTAAGCTAACAACTGATGAATGCAATAGTACTATCAATGAAATGTCTAATGAGTTGTACAATTTGCATGTCACACTTAAATCTCTAAACAAGGAAAATCTTAAGTTAAAGAACACCATTGATGTCTTAACTGAGAGGAATATTTTTCTTGAAAATGAACTTGTTTGTTTAGATAGATTTAAGCAGGAAAGTAAGGATGTTAGGAATGAACTAGTAAACAGTTTGAAAAGAGAAGAATTGTTAAAAGAACAATTTGCTGAAGAAATTGAAACCATTAACAAATGGAATAGGTCTGCTAAAACTGCCAAACAAATTATTGATGTTCAAGGTGTAGATACTTTAGGAGAACTCCCCAAATCGATAGGCAAGCCCTTGACTGATACTTCAATGGATAAAGATCAATCGACTTCTAATCCTTCATCAACTGATAAGGATTATCAATCGATTGATGCTGAATCAACTGATAAGCATCCATCGACAAGTAAATCATCAATGACTAACAAAAAGAACCAATTTAGCACTCCTATCAATTTTGTTAAGGAAACCAAAATTCAAGTTGAGAATGAAGCTGAGAGGATTAACATAGGTAGCTTATCCAAGAAACAACTAAAAGAGAAATTAGAAAAGATAGCACCTGTGGAAATTACTCAACCCAAGTCTGAGAAGAAGAAAAAGAATAGGAATGGTAAAGTAGGCATTAATAAGCATAACAATTACACTCCTGACATGTATGATCCCAGAAAGGTATGTGCTAAATGTGGTAGTGTAAATCATTTGTCTATGCAGTGCAGGAATGAAAAGAAACCCATATCTTCAAATGATTTAAATGCAAATGTTATGACTGTTAATGCCATGTTTACCAATCCTATGCTCATGAATGTCATGTCTTCTAATTTAGTTGCACCAAATGTTCATATGCCCTATGCACAAGTTCCATACATGTATAACCCCTTCTTTGCATATGCTAATATGAACATGTCTGGTATGCCATGGAACATGCCTAATGTAAATAATGAAATGCATGGAAATTCTGCCATGAGTTCCAAGGTGTCTAAGCCCCAAAAGCCTACTCCCAAAGTTAAAGTGGATTTAAATTCACCAAAACCAAAGGAACCAAAATTGGCAACAAAGGCTCATGTTACAACTAATGAAAGAGGACCCAAGGCAACTTGGGTACCAAAAACAACTTGACTGCTTTATATATGTGCAGGGAAACAGAAAAAAAAATCTCTGGTATTTGGATAGTGGATGCTCAAGGCATATGACTGGAGATTTGTCCCTGCTCACAAAGTTTGTGGAAAAGGCTAGCCCAGGAGTTACTTTTGGAGATAACAGCAAAGGTTTCACTCTGGGATATGGCTCAATTGCAACAGAAAATGTTATCATTGAACATGTAGCACTAGTTGATGGATTGAAGCACAACTTGCTCAGTATTAGTCAACTGTGTCATAATGGTAATGGTGTATGGTTTGCAACTAGATCATGCATCATAGCCAATAAGGAATCTGGTGAAATTCTCGTAACTGGAGAAAGGAAAGGAAATGTCTATGTTGCTGATTTTCACTCTGTAAAGGCAAACTCAATGACATGCTTGCTGAGTAAAACAAATTCAGATGAAAGTTGGCTATGGCACAAGAAACTAGCCCATTTGAATTTCAAAGCAATGAATCTATTGGTCAGAAATAATATGGTTATAGGCATTCTACAGATGGAATTCACCAAGGATGGACTGTGTGATGCTTGTCAAAAGGGAAAACAAAGAAAAGCATCATTTAAGTCAAAGTCTGAATCATCAATTGATAAACCTTTGGAGTTATTGCACATGGACTTATTTGGACCAGTCAACATCATGCCAATTGCCAAAAAGAAATATGCCTTAGTCATTGTGGATGACTTTGCAAGATTCTCTTGGGTATACTTCTTACATTCTAAGGATGAGGCAAGTAAATTAATTATCAATCATGTGAAGAATGTTGAAAATGGAACTGAATATTAGGTCAAGAAAATTAGAAGTGATAATGGTACTGAATTCAAAAATGCAACAATGAAGGAATTCTGTGAAGAAAAAAGTATCATTCATCATTTCTCTACACCAAGAACTCCACAACAAAATGGAGTAGTTGAAAGGAAAAATAGGACCTTGATTGAAACTTCTAGAACTATGTTAGAAGAAGCAAAACTACCTACATACTTCTGGGCAGAAGCAATTAATACTGCTTGCTACATTCAGAATATCTCCATGGTCAATCAAATTCAAGGCAAAACTCTATATCAGTTGATTAATAAAGATAAGAAGCCAACAGTTAACTTTCTTCATGTATTTGGCTGCAAATGTTTTGTACGGAGAAATCAAGGTGAAAATCTAGGAAAATTTGAAGCCAAGGCTGATGAAGCTATATTTGTTGGATATGGAATAACAACCAAAGCATACAGAGTCTACAATCTTAGATTACACACTATTATGGAATCTATGCATGTAGTCTTTGATGACAAGAAAATTCAAGGGTTGTTTGATGAAGGATTTCATGATCTGTTGCATTTTGAAAATGAATCAATAAGCAATATTGAAGATAGTGATGATGATGTGGAAATCTCAAGAAATCAAGTATCAAGAATCCTCCCATCAATTGATGTCAATACATCAACAGATAACTTATCAGTTGACAATCTTCAATGGACTGATAATACATCAATTGATAATCATTCGATGGATAACAATTCTGCTCAACAATCTTTGAGAGGAGTATCCATCTCAGGGGGAGGGTTCTCAATTAGTCATTCACATCATAATGATCAAAGCACTTCCGATGATCATGAAGCATCATCATCTTCAAGAACAAATTTACCATCTCAAAGAAAATGGACAAAAAGTCATCCCTTTGAATTAATCATTGGAGATGCAAATGATGGAGTCAAAACCAGAAGTGCAACTCAAAATGAATGTTTATATAGCAGCTTTCTATCTCAAGAAGAACAAAAAAGGATTGAAGAATCCTTGAATGATCCTGATTGGATAATTGTTATGCAAGAAGAGTTGAATCAGTTTGAAAGGAACAGGGTATGAAAGCCGGTGCCCAAACCAAAAAAAAAGTCTGTCATTGGCACAAAATGGGTATTCAGAAATAAAATGGATGAATCTGGTACAGTGACAAGGAATAAAGCAAGATTAGTGGCAAAAGGTTATTCACAAGAAGAAGGCATAGATTTTGATGAAACATTTGCACCAGTTGCAAGGTTGGAAGCAATTAGAATCTTTATAGCATATGCTATTCATGCAAATTTCAAGGTGTATCAGATGGATGTAAAAAGTGTCTTTCTCAATGGAGAACTAGAAGAAGAAGTATATGTAGAACAACCTCCTGGTTTTATTGATCCTGTTCATCCTGGATTTGTGTACTATCTTCTGAAGGCACTTTATGGATTAAAAAAAACACATAGGTCCTGGTATGAAACTCTATCTAAATTCTTGATTGAGAATCACTTCACAAGAGGTACAGTTGAAAAACTCTATTTCATAGAAATGTTAGTGGCTCTATGATTCTTGTTCAAATCTATGTAGATGACATTATTTTTGGCTCAACTAATGAAAAACTTTGTCAAAAGTTTGCTAAGTTGATGCAAAGTAAATATGAAATGAGCATGATGGGAGAACTTACCTACTTTCTAGGTTTGCAAGTCAAACAAGTCAAAAATGGCATTTTCATAAATCAAACCAAATATATTTCTGATTTATTAAAGAGATTTGATTTAAGTGAATGTTCTTCTGCAAAAACTCTCATGGCCACTGCAACTAAACTTGAACTGAATACTAAAGAAGCTATGGTGGACATTTCAAGTTACAGAGGCATGGTTGGCTCATTACTTTATTTAACTGCAAGTAAGCTAGACATAATGTTTGCTACATGTTTGTGTGCTAGATTTCAGGCTGATCCAAGAGAATCTCATTTGATTGAAATAAAAAGAATATTCAGATATCTCAAGGGAACTCCAAATCTTGGAATTTGGTATCCTAGAGATTCTGGATTTGATCTAATTGGTTATTCAGATGCAGACTATGCAGGTTGCAGAATTGACAGAAAAAGTACAATAGGCTCCTGTCAATTTCTAGGAAACATGCTTGTATCATGGTTCAGTAAAAAGCAGAATTTAGTGTCTACATCCACTGCAGAGGCTGAATACATTGCAGCTGGAAGTTGCTGTGCACAAATATTATGGATGAGGAATCAACTACTTGACTATGGGTTCGATATGAACAAGATTCCTATTTTCTGTGATAATACAAGTGCCATTGCAATAATAGAAAATCATGTGCAACATTCTAGAACCAAGCACATTGACATAAGGTATCACTTCATTAGGGAACATGTAATGAATGGTACAGTTGAATTATATTTTGTCCCTAGTGAAAGACAATTTGCAGATTTTTTTACCAAACCACTAGATGAATCTTCATTCAATAAATTGGTCTGTGATTTATATATGCTTAATTATGTTTAATGATTTAAAATGTCTGATAAGTTATATATATATGAATATATAAACTTTAACCATTGACTATATTAATCTATTGATTCTTCATTAATCAATTGATAAACATTTTTCTTTTCGATGGATAGTTGTAGCTATCGACAGATAAATATATCAATTGATGATATATTTGTCTATCGATGGATAGGTGTAGTTATCAACAGATAAATATATCAATTGATGATATATTTGCCTATCGATGGATAGGTGTAGCTATCGACAGATAAATATATCAATTAATGATATATTTTCCTATAGATGGATAGTGTACCTGTCGATAAACAGGATTTACCAGTTGATGACCTGAAATATTAAGAGATCCATGTCATCAATTGATCTGTACAAAAATCTAGCCGTTGATTACTAATCTTATCAATTGATTAATACATACATTCCTGTATGTATAACAGTCGATTGCCAAAATTGGTAATTTTTACTTTTCATTTTTTTTAACGGTCGATTAAGTTCTATTTTGAGTAAGAAATTGATTGAGAAATCAGTAAATATAAATAGTGAGATTAAAACATTGTTCATTCTTACTTACAATTTTACTAACAATTTCTCTACCTCCTTCTCTTTCTCTCAATCTACGAACTCAATCATCACTCCTTTCTCTAAGTACTCTATTCTTTTAATCTCTTCAAAGTTTTATACTTATAATCTTCTACATAAGGAAATGGCATCTTTATCTAAGAAAATCTCTCAAGCCGGGTTCATCTACGAATTGAATAATTTTGTGGCCTGCACTATGGTTGAAGAGGCTCCAAAGGAATTTCATCCTTTGATGCAATTCCTGGGAAGTGGCAAAGTACAGAAAGCGTTGAAGGAAGCACCAACAATAATTTTCAATTTGGTGGAAGAATTTTGGACCTCTGCAGAAGTTTTTGATGACTTATCAAGCATCAAATTCAACTGTAAAGGACAAGAGTATATTATTACTACTTTAGTTTTAAATGAATGCTTAGATTTGCCTGTTAATAATACTGATAATGTTCCTAGTGAATCAGATATTAGAAATATGCTTAGGGCTGTTAATTATGCAAATCCTGACATTAATTTAGGGCAAGTAGTTAGAAAACACCTTAGGAAATAATGGTCTTATTTCTTTGATGCAATAATAAAATGCTTTAGTGGTAAAATTAGTAATTTTAATGCCATAACTTCAAGCATGCAACATATAGCATATATTGTGTTGTTTGATGAGTATCATAATTTTTCCTCTATATTGTTGTTTGAGATCGCTGCTAAGTTAGGAAAGAAGCATGATAGGTCTAATCATATATATTATGCTAGATTTATCATGATTTTTATTAACCACTTTGTCAAAGAAATTGAGATTTGCAGGGAAACTGAAACCTTTGAGTGTTGGACTCAAAACAAAAGGGTCTTCAAAGACTTGGTAAGAATCAATCTTCACAGTAATGTGGAATTGATTTATCCACCTTTTGTTCAGGTATTTATCTCAACCTTAACTTCTTCCAATCCCAAATCTTCTTTGCCTTCTGTGGCAATGGAGGGTGTTAGTAATGACCCCAACCCTCCTACCCAAGCCACACATCCAGTTTAAAAGTCCAAATCTAAAAGACCAACCTCAACAGGTTCCCAAAAACCTGTTGTTGAAAAATCCACGAAAAGAAAAACAACTGTTGTAATAGATAGACTAGAAGGAGATGTAGGTGGTGAGGGAACTGGGGAACATCAAAGAACCCAGAAGAATAAGGAGAGTGAGGGTGAGCAACCTCAACCAAGCCACTCCACAGTCTCCCAAAAGACTGTGGATGTTAATATGGAAAATACCATATCCCTATTGCCATCCTCTCAAAAGGATGACAATATTGAAAATAGGCCACAACCAGGGGCACAGAACATAATTGGGGACACACAAGCCAAAACAATAACACCATATAAAAGGAGAAAGAAGAAAGTCACCTTTGCACATGGGGAATCTCACACTGCAAAATCACAGGAAACTGTGGTGGAACCTTCACAAAGTCAGGTTGATGTGTCTCATATAAATGATGAGATACAACCCCATTCTCTCTCAATTCCAATACCTTCCATTCTTACTTCTCCATCCCAACAAATTTCTTCAGAAAATGTTTTGATAGATTATCAAACATTTTTATATTCTCCTTCTTTATTCTTCAAGGAGAAGCCAGCACTCTCTCCTGAATCTTCTTCATAGGATATTCAGGATTCCATTTCTCATATTATCAAAAATATCTCTTCTCAAATAATTTCATCAACAGTTTCTACTCCATCAATTGATGTTTCTTCATCAATTGATATTCAACCATCGACTGATAAGCCATCGATCGATACTCAAGATCAATCGATGGGTATGCATCAATCAATGGATATCTCAAACACCTCAATTGTCAATATCTTTACATCAATTGATGCTCAATCAATTGACGTTGCACAAACACTCTTAGGAATGAGTGAGTTGAGTGAGAGGCAGGATTGTAGCCTGGAAAAAGGAGAGGGAGTGAGTAAGGACATTCCTATTTCTTCCAGGAATGAGAGTGAAACACTTAAGGGCCCCACCTTAGAAGGTGCACAGAAAATGAGTGATGGAGAGGTGAGATTCCAGGATGAGATCCTGATGCAAAATAGAGAGATGAGTGAGAGAGATAAAACAATTCTTTTATTTGCACAGGAATTAGAAAGTGAATTGATGGCAGAAGAAGAGGAAGTCAAGGAGATAGGGGGAGTACCTCATGCAGAAGCTAGTGGGAGTGGAGTTGCTAAAGACATTGAAGAGGAGATTGATGCTGGTGATTTGGATCCACATAACTTCACCCATCCTAATCCACAATATCAGGGGTTGGCTACTTCTAGTAACAGGGGTGCAGAACAACTCTTGGGGATTGATCATACAGAACAGAGGACAAGAAATCTTAAGGAAAGTATTGCCAATACAACAGATGTATGTTATTTGGCACTCGAGGAGCTAGGAGAAGATTATAATGAGGAGCCATGAATGAGCACAATTGATGGTTCCTTAGAAGCTGCTGAGACTGAAATTCTCTCTTAATATAGAAGGGCAATGGTGGAAGGTGAAATTGAAGATCCTACTCAGAGGAGAATTGCTCACTGTATGAGAGAAACACTGAAGATTCAAAAGATGATAGTGATAGGAGTTAAGAGGGAACTGGAGATTATCAAGGACTCTATCTCCACTACCAAGGATGTCTTGGACAGGAGATTGGATGAAAAGCTACCATTCAACACCATGAATCACATCAAAGACAAGCTCTTCAAGGAATCAAAGAACTTTGCAGCTTTGGAAACTAGAGTGGGCTCTCTAGAAAAGAAAATGGATACTATTATTGCAGGTCAAAGTCTTCATGCATCTATTCTTCAAAAGTTCCTTGACAGAATGCCACCACCTCCTCCAATTGATGATAACAAAAAGGGGTAGAATGCAAAGAATAAGGATGATGGTGATGGTGATGGCAAAGGAAGTGGAAGTGGTGGTGTTTGTGGTTCTGGTATGGACAAGACAAGTGGCATTGGTGGTTCTGCAACAAAAAGATTCAAGTACAGAAGTAACAGGACCAATCAGTCTTCAAAGAGATCTAAGTCATCTAATTCTCCAAAGATGACTTAGAACAGAAAAAGGAGGAATTCAGGAAATTTGAAACTGATCTAGAAGCTAGAAGGATCTCTAGGGAAAGAAAACTCAATCAATGATTGTGAGAGAAAGGAAAAGAATTGAAGATTTGAAGAGAAGCACAGAGTTGGTGACAGAGGCAGTAGAAAAAGGAGACTTGAATGAGTTTATTGCTCAAACAAGAAAAATAAATGAAGATGCACAAAAGACTGCCCAAGAAAGCAACTCAAATGCGGAAGCCTTTCTATCAATTGATCTTGAAGCCCTAAAAGAGAAGAAAAAGGGCAAAACCATAATGATTGAAGAAGAGAAGAAAAGGAAAGAACCAGTTGGCCAGAAGCTTCTTTAGGGAGCTATTTCTACAGGATTGTCATATGCTGCAAGGAGAGAAAAGGAAAATGAGGAAATAGCAAGGCAAATGGAAATAGAATGGAATATGGAAGATCAATCAATGGAGCAATCATTGAGGAAAAAGAGAAAAATAGCTATGGCAAGGAAAAGGTCAAGTACTACTCAAGAAACAGTGGTTCAGGAAAACCTTCAAGTTCAATAAGAAGAAATAAGGGAGGAGATAACAATTGAAGGTTATGATATGAAGGGAATACCAGTAATCACTGAAAAAGGACTAATTGGAGTAAGGACTCATCCTGCTACTTCTAATCAAGAGGAATCTATGAGATTAGAGTATGAAAATGGAGTGAAGATCACCTATTCCATGAAAGTGATAATGAAGCAGAGTTACAATGTCTTAAAGACTATTCTTCCTCTACTCAACAGAAAGTACAAACTCAACACAACAATTGCTCAGGAGATTCAACAGCAAATTTCAAGATAAAGAAGATCCAAAGTAGAAGCTGAACCTGATTCACCTCTAAAGATATGGAAGTCACAGGTCAAAAAGGTGGTGTTGGAGCCAAAGTATGCTATGATTTTTACAGATGTGGTGGGCAACACAAAGTTCTTTGATATCTGCAAATATCTGGACAAAATCACAGATGAAGAAATACACTACTTAATGAGACAGCTTGGAGAAACTGACAAGGATGAAGCAATTTTGAGGAGTTCTTTCATGAGGCAGCTAAAAGAGAATGATGAGAAGAGAAGAAAGAGGAACTAATTAAATCATGAAGACATTGAAGCTATTTGCAGGAGTTATATATCAATCTAGTATTTTTCAAAATTAGTGTGCAAATTAAATTTCTTGATTCTATCTGAATGTCTTGTTTTATGGGTTTTGTTATCATCAAGTAGATTTATGCCTGTTCATATCATAGACACAAATATGGGGAGATTGTTAGGAATCTACATGTAATTTGATGATAACATTAATCTTAGAATCACAGAAATTTTGTTTTATGTAACTGATCAATTGATATGAAATTTATAAATATCAATTGATCAGGAAACCATTTATCAGTTGAAATGTTATATGAGTCAACTGATAATTTGGACTGTAGCATAGGTGTACTTAATTTATTTTAATCGATAAAGTATAAATCAATTGATATTATTCTTATCAATTGATGTTAGAGTCGATTGATGTAGATCATCAATTGATGTGTAAATTAAACTGTCAAATTGCAATTATTTGAAGACAGGAAATTGCACAAGTGAAGGATGATCAATTGATATTGAAGCCTCAATAGATGAGAGATCAATTGAAGAAGCCAAGTCAGGAATTGAAGACCATCAACTGATGTGAAGACCCGTCGATTAATATATATCAATTGATATCATTTATCAGTCGATAAGTCATTCCATATCAATCGATAGATGTAAAGATCAATCGAAGAAGAACATCAATTGATGGATTAAAGGATGAATCAATTGATATGCTTAACACCAAATTATCAATTGATTGTGACAACACAGAAAGTCTATCAGTTGTAGATCCAGAGAACAAAAGCACACCTATAGAAGACAGCCTAGGGTGGCTGTGAAGACTCAATCAGTAGATGTCTCTCAAGACTGTTTTCCTAAAAAGGAAAAAGGAAAAAGAGTGACAGATAGAAGCAATCCTAGAATAGGAATTGTAAAAATACACTTGTAGTATATAAACAAGTGTAGTAGCATTGTTAGAAAAAATATAGAAGAGTTAGACAATATTTCTACAATCAACTGATCAAGCTCAAGAGCACATTGTAAGATCAGTTGATTTTATCTAACTTTGTAAAATCGAAGCTAGGTTATTTTTAACCTAGGAACATTGAGCAAAAATATATATCTGATGGAAAAATCAATCCATCAGTAATTTTTAAATCTCTCTTGTTCATTTTAATTTTCAGTTGTTTTCTTCAAACATATTCTGTCAATCTTTCAAATATCAAGAGCAAATATTAAATGTCCTAAAAACTTTTAATATTTGTATTCAACCCCCCCCCTTCTCCAAATATTGACATTGTTCTTAGGAATAACAATTGGTATTAGAACAGGCTTACAACATACAGAAAGTTTAAAAGATCAAGAACAGTCAATATGGGCCAAAAAGATTCAGGTGTAAAGATTCCAGTATTAGAAAAGGACGAATACTTTCCATGGAAGGTAAAAATGCATCTGCATCTTCTTTCTCTCGACCCTTCTTATGTTCACTGCATAGATAAAGGTCCTCATATTCCCATGAAGCTAGTCACAAGTGTGAACCCTGATGGAACTCCTGCACTTGACAAACATATTCATAAACTCATCTCTGAGTACATAGAAGAGGATGAAAAAGAAGTTCTTAAAGATAAGAAGGCTATGAACATTCTGTTTAATGGCCTAGATAAAGATATGTTTGACAATGTGATAAACTGTACTTCATCAAAAGAGGTATGTGACACTCTTCAAACTCTATGTGAAGGAACTGAACAAGTAAGGAAAAACAAGATGTAACTCTTGATTCAAAAATATGAATCATTTCATTTCAAGAGTGGAGAATCCATCAATGATACTTACAGCAGATTTCAGAAGTTATTAAATGGACTGAAGCTATATGGTAGGGTTTATGCAACTGAGGATACAAATTTAAAATTTCTTAGATCTCTTCCAAAAGAATGGAAACCAATGACTGTTTCCATTAGACAATCTCAGGACTTCGAGGATTATACTCTTGAGATACTCTATGGTATTCTCAAGACATATGAGTTGGAAATACAACAAGATGAGGAGATTAAGAAGAATCAAAGAAAGGAGAAAACTGTGGCATTGATGGTCAAAGGAAATGAAGAAAAGAAAGAAAGTGGCTGTAAAGAAGAGTCTGTCATGATGGCAGGTGATGCTGTTGAAGAATCATTCAAAAGAGAAAAAGGCAAGTGTAAAGATCAATCGAAGAAGAACATCAGTTGATGGATTAAAGGATGAATCAATTGATATGCTTAATAACAAATTATCAATTGATTGTGACAACACAGAAAGTCTATCAGTTGTAGATCCAGAGAACAAAAGCACACATATGGAAGACAGCCTAGGGTGGCTGTGAAGACTCAATCAGTAGTTGTCTCTCAAGACTGTTTTCCTTAAAAGGAAAAAGGAAAAAGAGTGACAGATAGAAGCAATCCTAGAATAGGAACTGTAAAAATACACTTGTAGCATATAAACAAGTGTAGTAGCATTGTTAGAAAAAATATAGAAGAGTTAGACAATATTTCTACAATCAACTGATCAAGCTCAAGAGCTCATTGTAAGATTAGTTGATTCTTTCTAACTTTGTAAAATCGAAGCTAGGTTATTTTTAACCTAGGAACATTGAGCAAAAATATATATCTGATGGAAAAATCAATTCATCAGTAATTTTTAAATCTCTCTTGTTCATTTTAATTTTCAGTTGTTTTGTTCAAACATATTCTGTCAATCTTTCAAACATCAAGAGCAAATATTAAATGCCCTAAAAAGTTTTAATATTTGTATTCAACCCCCCTTTTCCAAATATTGACATTGTTCTTAGGAATAACAACTAGACCTACGAATAACCTGTGTTTCTTTAGCAGTATTATTTTCTTGTACATTCTGCTTCGGTTCCTCCATTGGTTCAATGTTATCATGTGGGTCTCGAACTTCATCGAGATCTATTATCCTCCCACTGTCTTTCTTAGAGAGCAACTCTCTCAAGGAACATAGCAGTTCAAGCAACAAACACTTTGTTCTCGGAAGGATTATAGAAAGAATAACCCCTTGTTTTAGTTGGGTATCCCACAAAATTATATTTGTCTGATTTTGGTCCTAGCTTGTCAGAGATTAGACGTTTCACAAACGCTTCACATCCCTAAATTTTCATAAATGACATGCTGTGACGTTTCTCAGTCCATATCTCATAAGGAGTCTATTGAACCATTTTAGTAGGAACACAGTTAAGTGTATGTGGAGCCGTTTCCAGGGTGCAATCCCAAAAACTAATTGGAAGATTTCTTGACTCAACATTGATCACACCATGTCCAACAAGGTGTGATCCCTCCTATCAAAAAAAAACTTTTCTTTGATATTTTCTACTTCATCTTTATAGTCTTTGAACTTTTCAAATGATTCGGATTAGTTCTTCAAAAGATACATATATCTGTATCTACTAAAATAATTAGTAAATTTTATGAAGTTAATAAAATCTATCTTTTATCATCGTACACATATGACTACATACATCACTATATATAAGTCATACCCGTTCAATGACCCCTTCACCATGTCCGTTAAAAGGAGCTTTTGTCATTTTTCCAAATAAACCAAGATTCGCATCCTTTTGTATAATTCATAATCAAACTTATCCATGAATGCATCCTTATGTATTCTGGAAATGCGTTTCTCATTAATATGGCATCAACAACAGTGCCAAAGGTAATATTTGATTTGAGTTACTTTAGAACATATAAATTGTTAATTAGTTGTGCAACATTATAAGACTCATCATCAAAATAGAATAAACAACTATTGTTATTTAATTAAAATGAAAAAGCCTTTCTTGTCCAAACAAGAAACTGAAATAATGTATCTGTCAATTGCAAGCACGTTATAACAATTATCAAGTTCTAAATTTTCCTTATAGGCTAAAAGTTAAGTAACGAGTTCCTCTAACCAGAGCAACTACTTTTACTCCAATTCTAACCCGATACTTGAAGCTTGACCCTTATTGATCATCTTTTTCAGATCTTCCAAATAAGCATGACAATTTAATTTCCAGTCTCCCAATTTTCCACAGAAGCGACAATCGTCTTCTTTATCAACACCTCATTCAGACTTTAGAGTCTGCTTTAGGGATTGGACTTTGGTTTGACAACGGAACTAGATCAAATCTTCTCCTTGCCTTTCCATTTTCCTTTCCCTTTTGCATTCCCTATGTTCACCATCAATATAGTAGTAGTTCATGCAATTATGATATTGCTTTCAGCAGTTCTCAACATGCTTAGCAACACATGTGGTGTAACCGGGTCTCACTCTCCCTACTTGTAAGTGTATAGTGCCCTTTTATTTTCAAATATATCTTGTGCTCAGTCATCTCATAAGCATCTATATGCTCGTGTTGCTTCTTAAGCTCAGCACACATATTTGCGAGCATGAGACACGAAACATCAGTCGCAACATCAATTTGCTTCCAATAAGCACTATGATTTGCACATGTTACATTCTCAACTTTAAGAGCAGGGGAATAGATTTGACTAACATCGTGGTGTCCGAGGACGATCCTCAAGCTCTTATGTCAGTCAAGGAAATATATTCTCGTCAACTTGTCCTTCTCAAGAACTGATCGCATAGAGAAGTTGTTTGTGTTTATCATTTGATATCTACAATATTAAAGTGTATAAAATAAACTAGATTGCAAATTTAATATTAATTATGTTTAAGTGATTATGGTATATCACCATATACCTCCCACTATTTTTATCAAACTAATAGCCTTAACTATTAATTCGGAAAACATTTCTTTAAATCTTTCTAGTGAGCCAAGATCCATATTTCATCCATGTTTTAAGATAGCGTTGGCTAATACACTCAAAACATGACTATTTAGGTAGACAACATTAGTCGATTATATCAAAGGTAGACAACATTAGTCGATTATATCAAATATAACTCTTGGAAAGTTTGGTGGAACAACCCTTTGTACACATTTATCCAATAAATCTCACCAAACTCTATGCCTCTAAACCCACAATCCTACTGTGATGATTTAGTTAAGTTAGACCCAATGTTTTAACAAACTAAGTACACTTACTTATCACGTCTTCCCATGATTGATAAAATCACCTTGCTTTGGCAAACCCACTCCTTCTCAATCTAGATCTTGACGAGTATTAAATATTAGAAGACATCCGATTAACTTAATATGTATTTAGGGATTTTTATTATTTATATGAACGATCATGATCCCATCATAAAGAGATTGTAAATTTTTCCTTGATCAAATAATTCATTTCAATATTCGTCAATGGATTGATTTTCAGGTCGTTGGAAAAGTCACAAGCGATCTCACTTAAAACCCAACTTCCTTACGAATTAAACGAATAATCCGCTTTTGACAAAATCTCCCCATATCAGAAAAAAAAATTATATTTAATACCGTGTTTCATAAACACAAGAATCTCATGATCGTTTGTTCAATTTTAAAATCTTGAATTGTTACAGATTTTATCTTTCTTAAGCAAACATGACATGGGTGTCGTATCTAATACATACATGATTAATCAATATTAATCATGCATCTCGATTATATCTGCGCATACATACCAATACATGCAATCATATACATATATGTAATGTGCGTAAATTAAACGTGTTTGGTTATGGTCTCATCCTATGTGATCTTTCCAAGCTAATGGAAATATCAAGGTCAGTCTATGGTGGTTTTAAAAATACTATTTATTACATGTCTTCTTTCTTCATTGCTCCATCATCCCCTTTTAGATCGCCTCCTTGCTTGCAAGTCTTCATTGATAATTACATTGAATAATAAAAATAAAACTATTCTAATGAAATTACAATAAGAACTCGAGTTATATTTGAGATAATTAAATTACAATGAATAAACGACATGCAAGTCGTATTTAGAAACCAAAATCATAAATCAAAACCACTCTACTATGGGTCTTTAGGCCATAACCATCCACCATGATATCACATAACACATAATATATCTCATATTATATAATATATATAACAAATTTTGAAATTTCAGAAAATTAAAAACAGATTTCTGAAGACAATAAATCACTGTTTCGAGGCCCTTAACGACGTCAAACGCCTTACAGACACGTCGATGATATCATAGCTATCAGTTTTGTTCATTGGCCCGATTCCAGTCAGAAAACACATATCGTTTGTGAAAATCAGATACGGCAATCAGATTTCACCAAATCTGACAGTGTTTCAGAAATCGTATCATATACAATCCCCATAATAAGAACAAGAATATATCATATATACATACATAGTGGTACATACAATCATCACATGATTATACATCACATGAATATCATATATTCATAATATATACATACATATACTCAAAATTTTAGAAAATCAAATAATTTTCAGAAAATAATAAATCACTATTTTGGGGACTGTAACGACATCTAATGGCTTACAGATACAGAGCTGACATAGTCAGTATTGCTCAGTGACCCGATTCTAGTCAGAAAACACATATAGTTTACGAAAATCAGATAACGGCCACAGATTTTAGAAAATCTACGGCAGCCGTTTCAGAATTCGTATTGAATACGATTCCCATAATATGAACAAACATGTATCATATACATACATCAATACAGAATCATGATAGATCGCATACATGCTTACATATCTAAAACTATTAAGCACATAACCGAATTAAAACGTTTCACAAGTAGCTCTGATGCCATTGAAGGGTTTCGAGGCACAAACGCAGCGGAATAAACGCGAAAAATAAATCAAAATAGCGAAACCCTCTGCAGGATACATGTGAAAACAAAAGATTTAATTCGGAGATAAAGAATAAATACCTTTAGAAGCTTTAACAATTCATTAATGGAAGATTAATGGAGGTCCAAAGCTTGTTTAATCACCACGTATCTCGCTCTCGCGATCTACGCTCTACGGTATCCACACAAACACTTTTCATGAAGGATTGATATGTACTAGCACCTCAAAACTGTTTCTCTCTCTCTATCTTCCTTTTTTCTCAAAACGGCTAGGGTTTTAGTAAAAATATATATCTCTTATTAAATCAGCCCATAAAGAGATTATATAGAGAGAGGAATAAGTTTTCTAATTATAATCCAATAATAATTAATACTAATCCAAAATTCTAAATTATTTAATTAAGTCTCACTTAATTAATTAATTATTAATTTTGAAATTAGTTTAAATAATTCATTTATTCTATTTATATAATTAATTAAGTCATACTTAATTAATATCATAAATAAAATAAATTACTTATTTAATTTAGATTCATAATTTAAATTATTTCTCCTTCAAGCATTTTTGTGTGTGACCCTGTAGGTTATTATTAAGTTGGCAATAATTTAAATATCTAATTAAAATTGTAAACAATGAGCGGCATCTAGTAATACATCATTGCTACTCAAGTAATAATAATAAATCGGTGATTCGATTAAGCCTTTCGTGAATAATGTTCCATGTAATATAATCCCTTTAATCTTGATATTATAGATTAAACTCAAGGCATGTCTCGTGTCATCCTCTTCATAATTTAATCTTTATTTTCTTGATCGATGAGTAGACTATTAAAATCAAATCAACATTTGAGCACGGTCGTGCATTTCATAGTCTCACTCAAACAAGAGGCCAATAATATAACTCCTAAAATTAGGAGGATTAAATCCCATCTATATCATTCATATTTCTCATACGATTCATAATATACCCAATGTCCACTTTTATCATCATCTGGTCAAAGGTAACTTTTAATGTAATCAAAGTATATTAATTCTCGTATAGAAATATAATGATTTCAGGTCTAAGGATCATTACACCATTATCATAGTGAGAATTACTTATTACACTTATTTAACATGTAAAATCTCTCGGCGGGTCATTCCAGTGCCATGCATTGAGACGTGCACTTATGTTCTTGACTTTAGTATAACCATACCTATGACCAATGAGATGTGGTCATCTATCAAGAAACATACTAGTTTTTGTGCATTATTATTGTCCTTAAATAATAATACTCGACTAGGGAATTTTAGGAATAAGATACTATTCATATAATCTCATTTTTAAGTCACATACTTAAAGATATATAATACGTATCAAAATTCCAAGGACATTTATTATGCTTTCAATTTATTACGCAGTAAATAAAACATAATAAATAAATAATAATCAATAAAACATAATCCTTAATAATAAATATTTTCCTTAAAATATAAAAAGTATTGTCTCTAGAGCACAATTACTAACATCAAAACCACCGTTTGATCCATGAGCGTTTGGACAAGATTTCTCGAAAATGTTTTTGGAAATGATTAGAAATCATTAGAAAGTCTGTTAGGAATCTACATATGATTTGATGATAACATTAATCTTAGAATCATAGAAATTTTATTTGTTGTAACTGATCAATTGATATGAAAGTTATAAATATCAATTGATCAGGAAACCATTTATCAGTTGAAGTGTTTATATGAATCAACTGATAATTTGGATTATAGCATAGGTGTACTTAGTCTATTTCAATCGATAAGGTGTAAATCAATTGATATTTTGTTCATCAATTGATGTTAGAGTCGATTGATATGGATCATCAATTGATGTGTAAATTAAACTGTTAAATTGTAATTATGTGAAGACAGGAAATTGCACAAGTGAAGGATGATCAATTGATATTGAAGCATCGATGGATGAAGGATCAATCGAAGAAGCCAAGTCAAGCATTGAAGACCATCAACTGATGTGAAGACCCATCGACTGATATATCGATTGATAACATCTATCAATCGATAAGACATCTTTTATCAGTCGATGGATATAAAGATCAATCGAAGTAGTACATCAGTTGATGGATTAAAGAATGGATCAATTGATATGCTTAACAGCAAATTATCAATTGAGTGTGACAACACAGAAAGAATATCGGTTGAAGATCCAAAGAACAAAAAGCACACCTATGGAAGACAGTCTAGAGTGACTGTGAAGACTCAATCAGAAGCTGTCTTTCAAACCTTTTTGTAAAATAGAAAAAGGTAAAAGGAAGGCAGGTAGAAACATTCCTAGTATAGGAATTGTAAAAGAACACTTGTGGTATATAAACAAGTGCAGTAGCATTATTAGAAAATATACAAGTTAGACATATTTCTTAATCAACTGTTCAAGCTTGAGAGCACTTGTGTAAGAACAGTTGATTTGTTTTCTAATCTTGTAAAAACGAAGCTAGGTTTCTTCTAACCTAGGAGCATTGAGCAAAAATATATATTGATGGAAAAACCAATCCATCAATAATTTTAAATCTCTTTGTTCAAGTTTTATTTTTCAGCATTAATTTGTTCGAACTTATTCTCTTATTCTATCAATCATCAAGAACAAATATTAGAACACACAAAAAGTTTTAATATTTGTATTCAACCCCCCCTTCTACAAATATTGACATTGTTCTAAGGAATAACAAAATCCACTATTTATAGGCAAATAAGGAGAGAAAATGAGGTGACATGTGGCACGATCTCAGCCACTTATCTCAATTCAATGCATGCAACCACACAGTAATCTAATACATCCCCTCCATCTAATGGCAAAATTTTAGGTCACTTCGCAAGTAAGCCTCTTCACTCACCTTGGAAACCAAAGGATGTGAGTTTGGCAGTTCGAATCGCGTGTTCCCGAATCGCGATTGTGATGTACTTCTCACAAAACATTTCATCAATTCATAAAGGCTTGGCAGGTCACTTCAATGTGATATTTAAAGCCTCTGCTAATCACTTTGCATAGAAGACTGGTGGAGGCAATTATTATCTGATTCCACCTCGTATTGCTAATTGCAAGGAGAAATCGGGTGTAGTTGTTAAGCCCAATATTTGGACACTACACCATAGATTTCTTATAGCAACAACATGTTAAAAAAATTCTTTAAAAACATTGCTATTGCTGGAACAATTTTGATAAAATTACATATATTGCAACTGCTTAAAAAAAACATTGCAATAGAATCGAAGTAATCAAAAAAAGTTTAAAATTTAGAATCTATGGCAATGGTTTTATACGGAGTTGCAATAGACTGCAATATTGGGCCCAAAATATTGGCGGGCTTATAATAAAATGAATTGAGCGGGCTGTGAAAAAATTAAATAAGGGGAAAAAATTGGCGGGATGTAGAAAATGGGATAAGAAAATAAAAAAAGATACAAAGCTTCTTGTTCATATTTGTTATTGATCAATTTTATTTTTGGAGTTTCAATTAAAAGTCAATTTAATATTTTTTATATAATATGTAATATATAATAGATAAATTGTGTCAATTTAAAATTTAATAGGCAAATATTTAGTTTTAAAGATAATTCCTACCTAATTTTGAATCTATTATTTTATTATAAATTCATTAATTCTTTTTATCAAAGACATAAAGCTTTCATATATATAAAGCTCTTGTTCATGACAAATATGACACACATAAAAAATGTAAAATATATTTAAATTAGTGATCATAATATACATAGTTAAGTATATTTTTCATTTTATATTAAAAAAAAGTTAAACATAACTAGGGTTCACATAGTACTACCGATCGAGAGTTGAATACTTGATTGTAGAGAGGGAGAGAGAGGGGGGAGGGGGAGGAAAAGAGAAGAGATGATGTTTATTCACATAGTACTACAAATCGAGAAATATGCAGCTACATCCTCGCCATTTTGGTCGAGATCTTCATCCAGACACATACCCAAACACTCTCAAACAGCTCGGAGACATCGAAGACATAAACTTCTTGTTCATGTTTGTTAGGGGAGAAACAGCTCGAAGACCCAAACACTCTCAATCGAAGGTTGTAGAAAGCTCGAAGAAGGTAAATATGTTCTTCCTTGTTAATGTTTGTTTATTAGTTAGGGTTCTTGTTTGTTAGTTAAGGAATATATTTGTATATATTTGTTTATAAAGGTAAATATCTTCTTAATTTGAGCATTATGTGTTAATTAGGGTTCTTATTTCAGTATTATTGTGTTAATCTTGGGTTTTTTTTAATTTGGGGCTTTTTAAGAGTACTGATTTTAATTTAGGGGCTTAAATTGGATTTCTTTTTATAATACTAATTTAATTTGGGGGGTTTTATTTTTGATTTGGGTGTTTTTTGTATGTATTTTAATTAGGTTTGTTGCTTTGTATTGAACACTGCCTTGTTTCATGTCTTGTTGTATGACATGTTGCTTGGATTATGTTTTTATACTGGTTTAACATGTTTGTATATATGTATGTATTGTGCATTGCTTGCGATAGAGTTATGTTTGTGTAAGTACACTGTTGCTCTGCATTTTGATCTAGACAATGTATGACATGTTGCTTGGATTTACAATGTATGAGTTTATAATGTTGCTTGAATGTATGAGTCTAGCAAATCTTAAATCTGAGCTGCACTTAATTTGAATATTATTTTGTATTATATGATATGCATCTCCGTATTGGACATATATTATGCAGATTCCAGTTTGTGTTTTAGCCATACTCTTACTAGATAGATCAGGAAGACGATCTCTTTTAATGGTAAGAGTAGTTAGCATTTTACTTTGATCAGGTCAATTGATGAACTAATTTGGGAAGGTGCAGGTTTCTTTGATCGGGGAATGCTTAGGGAGCTTTCTTATTGGATTAGCATTTGTCTTACAGGTTTTATCCAGAAACAAATGCTTTAGACTTTCATACTATCTTGATCTTGTAAGAAATGAGTTTTGATTATTTTTTGCCACAGCCTGCAGTGCGATATTCCTCTGTTGTGTGATATTCCTCTGTTAGTCCTTTGGAGATTTTGACATTTGTAAGTCGAATTTGTAGGTTCTTTAATTTTTTATGCACTTCTTGTGTGCCAATAGAAAACATAGTAAGGTGTCCTTTTCCTTGTCCAAGATATGCTACTCAAAATTTGTTCTTTCTGTTTTTTTTTCAGGTGCTGCCTTTGTTTCTGGATTTTTTACCACAGCCTGCAGTGCGCCCGTTCAAAATCTTGCTTATGCTATCAGGGTTGTACGAAATAACGATAAGCTTCAATGCAAAAGCTTCTTTGACTGCACCATAAAAAGTTTTGAAATTTGGGGCCACACGATTTTCTGGAAAGGATTTATGTCTAAGATTTTTGTGAATGTAAATAGAATTCTACCTTGTTTTATTTTGCATTTAGTCTTTAGTTGTTGAATGGTTGGTAAACCGATATTGTCGGGATTCTTTTGATATTGTCTATGGGTTTGTCGTCATGTGTACCTATGTAATCTCTTGGATTGGTGTATGAAAAACTATGTTAATGGTGGCTTTGTTATGAAACAAATAGGTCATGCCAATTTTTTTTATCAAAGCATTGCCATTGCCACTTAAAATGTTACCATTGCCTATCTTTTGCAATGCTTTTTTCCCTAAAATAATTACCGGTAAATATACATTCATTGCCATTGGCACCTAAAACATTGTCATTTCCAACTAGAGATGCACAAAATTCGGACTGGGCCGGATTAAGACCGGGCTTATAAAAATCCGGGCTTTTTTTTCTAAATCCGGATCGGGCTTTTTAAAAAATCGGGCCGGGCCGGGCCGGGCCGGGCCGGGTGAAAAATACCTGGCCTGTTCTGGGCCTGCATGCCAGGCCGGGCCAGACCAGGCCAAAACCGGGCTTTTTCTATATTTTTACTCCCTGGGATAAAGATTACAGACAGACTAAACAGAGTAGTAGCAGAGACAATCAGACGTCATATATTTATAAAAATGAACACTTTACAATTACAAAAACTGATCTGACAAGCAAATCAACTGATATAATAAGTTCTATTCTTCTAAAAACTCTTCAAAAATAATAATTTGACAAGCAAATCAGAGTCCTGATCTTTAACTTCTATAACAATATGAGTCATCTCAGCAACAAGCATACACAATCTCAGCAACTTCAGTAACTTCTGTAGCAAATCAAAAGAATATTAAACATTTTATGGATTTTAAGGCAATAGAAAAAACAGAACTCAGAAGAGTAATTAAGTAAAAAATAAAATTGCTTTGAAGACAACAGCCAAAATTGCTAAACAACAGACTCAAGTGTAATGTTCTCCAGAAATGAACAACTACAATATGCCCCTGGGCTGTTTAAAAAGAACTTGCCAGAGCAATAGCAGAATAACAGATGCATTTGCAGAATACAGAGTTGCAGAAAAAAAACTGAATGCTTACTTTGCTTTTGAATTGCTTTATGCAGATCAGCCACTCCCTTTATGTTGAATCTCCGTCATTTTCGTTCTCCAAAGGCACTTCATCATCATCTTCTGAACTTTCATCAGGTTGAACGGCATCTTGTACTCGTTTTGCAGCATCCAAATGATCCTTGTAGCAGATACACACTTCCAACGATTGTGGGTTCAAACGACTTCTTTTTTCATTTAAAATTCTGCCACTTAAAGAAAATGCAGATTCCGAAGCTACGGTACTAGCTTGGATGGTTAGTATATCACGAGCCATTGCGGCCATAACTGGATAATGACATGCCCTGCTTTTCCAGAATTCTAAAATATCCGATTGCTCGCCAACAAAATCAGTCATTTTGTATTTTGCTAATTCACTACTAGAGCTTATAGTTTTTGATTTTTTACGTGAAATAGCTAACTGAAGAGCGATATGTCTGCTGCTACCAGTTTCTAAAGGAACATCACGCGACTTTGCTCCATATAATGTATCATAATGGTCATAAAATGAATTTAGTGTGTCATTAAACTTTTTAATAATAACATTAGTAGCTTCACTGCATATTTCTAAGTTATTATTAATACATTCTAAAAGACTTTCTACTCCATCAACTCCAATTTTGGGATTTAAAGCAGCCGCACAACAAAAAACTTGAGGCATTTCTTCATAATATTTTAAAAACTTTTCTCGCATATCATAAACAACAGGTCCCCACACTTCATCATTTTTCCAATTTGAGAGTGTTAATGTAATCAAATAAAGCTCTTCTAAAACTAACGGAGTAGTAGGATAATAAACACCCGACAATCTTTTGGTTGACTTATGAAAACATTTTAAAAGACTTACAAATTGTCCAATTAGTATCCAATCTGTGTTTCCTATTTCAACTGGCCCATTATTTGTGTTATGAAATTCCATTAAAACGTCTTTTTGTCTAAATGCACGCCTTAGCATTTTATAAGTAGTATTCCATCTAACAGGCATGTCAAATTCTGGTTTCAAAAATTTTAAGCCTTGAGCACGCACAAATTTAGAAAATTCTTGCCTTCTTCTACCATTTTTATATGTATATATTAACAGGTCTCTAACTTTAGAAGTAATATTTATAACAACTGCACATCCATCTTTGACAACTAAATTCAAAACATGGCATACACACCTACTATGAAAAAATTCACCATTTATAAAAGGATTTAAATCTCTTTTTAGCATATTAACCGCAGAATCATTATTACTAGCATTATCAAAAGAAAGACTCATAACCTTATCTTTTATTTTAAACTCTCTAAGACACGACATTATCAATTGATAAATAGCTAAACCAGTATGAGGAACCTCAAAAACATCAAAACAAATAATTCGTTTCGACATCTCCCATGTTATCGGATCAATCCAGTGACATGTAATGCATATATAAGATATATTTAAATGTTGACCAGCAGACCATACATCACTAGTGATACTGACCTTACCTTCAAATTTGCTAAAATAATTAACTCTTTTTTAGCTTTTAAATACCCTTTAATTGCATCACGACGAGTTGTAGTTCGATTGACCTTTTGATATTTTGGTTGTAAAGCTCGCTTAAAGTAGGTTGTTGAATCTTCATTATCGAAATGATTGAATGGCCATTCTCGCAAAATGAGACACTTCATTTGCATTTCTCTTTGTAGCTTCTGATCATAAATCCAAGTGTGACCAGTTGTTGCATCAATCTGTGCTTGAGTTGCTTCAGGATTTAATTTTGATTCACACTTTGTATGATGCCTGGACAATGTCGAATTTCCATTTGTACCGTACATAGCGCCACAAAGTTTGTGTCTAGCTTTTTCTACTCCATCTGCCAATCGCACAAGCTCATAGTGTTCCCAATATTTTGCTTTGTGGTTATGACTAATGATTGTATAAGCAGCAGTGGTAGAAGTGGCTGGAATCGAAGTGGCACCTGTAGTTGTTGTAAAAGAAGGGTTTTTGTGACCTGAAGAAGTCATAATTTGTATCAATTATGAAGAATATTACAACTAATGAAAGAAAATAGCACAAGCAAATCGCATAATTTGTGACCTGAAGTAACTTGTATATATATATATACAACAAATAGCAGCAACTAGCAACGGCTATAAACTATAAAGTATACGACAAGCAAGTAACGGCTATAAAGTATAAACACACAAGCAACTAAGCAAGTAACGGTTATATTCACCTTCTAATTAAGACTTTGAAGTCGTAGGGTTAGGGAAAGAAATCTCGTTCACGTTTATCGAGGAATTCAATTGAGAATTCATCAGCTACTGTAACTAACTCTAAGCCTCCCATTTCTAGTGATGGATTAGAAATCAAGCAATTAAATCAATATAAATGTATAAATAGATAGATACAAGAAGATGAAGATGACCTAATGGAGTGAGTGAGTCGCGTCCGAGTCTGATTCACTTTACTTGTATCTTTTGTATAAATAGATATATACACACTTTTTTTTCCTCTATGTATCTTTTGTTTACTAGTCTTCTTTTTTATTCTTTTTTTATATTTTTGTATTGTATTATTTTTGTTGGAGAGATTGTATAATTTATTTATTTTTAAATTTTTTATATATATTTAATATGCATAAAAAATTATTTTAACAATTTATTTTATAAAAAAAGTAAAAATTGAAATTTTATTTGAAAAGTAAATATAATTAGTATCAAAAGTTCTAAAATAACAATGTGTAATATTTTGTAAATATTTTTGAAAAATATTTCTCGACGATCCAACCGTGCGGATGTCAAGATATATATAATATAACGATATTCCCAATTTTTCAAAAAATAAAAAATTAATTTGGTTGGAGATCTTAGTAGATCACTATTATATTGACTAGTACTCGTAACTAGTGTTTTGTCACAAATTATTGTTTCTATTTTTTAAAAATTATTTCTCGACGATCCAACCGTACGGATGTCAAGATATATCTAATATAATGATATTCTCAAATTTTCAAAAAATAAAAAATTAATTTAGTTGGAGATTTTAGTAGATCACTATTATATTAACTAGTACTCATAACTAGTGCTTTGTCATGAATTATTGTTTCTATTTTTAAAAAAATATTTATCGACGATCCAACCGTACGGATGTCAAGATATATATAATATAATGGTATTCTCAAATTTTTCAAAAAATAAAAAATTAATTTGGTTAGAGATCTTAGTAGATCACTACTATATTGACTAGTACTCGTAACTAGTGCTTTGTCACGGATTGTTGTTTCTATTTTTTAAAAAATATTTCTCAACGATCCAACCGTACGGATGTCAAGATATATCTTTATCCAATATTTCATTACATACCTTTTTAAAAAATAAATAAAATTTTAAATATATTTCTAATTTTATACGATTTTTTCAAAAAAAACCGGATAAAATCCGGATCGGATCGGGCCAGACTGGATCGGATCGGGCCAGACCGGATCGGATCGGGCTAGACCGGATCGGATCGGGCCAGACCGGATCGGATCGGGCCAGACCGGGCTAAAACCGGGCCGGACCGGATTTTTATCCGGATCGGGCCTAAATCCGGATTTTTTTCGGATCGGGCCTAAATCCGGATTTTTGCCGGATCGGATCGGGCCGGATATTCTTGAAAAATATGTGACCATTGAGGCCCGCGGGCCGGATCGGGCTTGAACCGGGCTTTTTTGGATCGGATTTTTTTCGGATTTTTTCCGGATCGGATCGGACGGGTTTTTCGGATTCGGATTTTTTGTGCATCTCTGTTTCCAACTAAAACATTGCTATATCCTATCTATTGCAATGCTAAACAGAAAACAGAGTTTCAAAAGATAGGTTGCTAGTCTATTGCAATGATTTTAAATCGTTACAATAGGAAGGAAACCATTGCTGTATCTTCTTATTGCAATGACATTAAAGAGTTGTTATACGGTACTAAACTCGTTGCTATAGGAGTCCATTTGCAACCCCACCTAAGTTAACACCCATTTTTGGACAAAGCATTGCAATAGCATATATGGCAACAATTTTATGCCATATAGCAACTTTGTTTTTGGGTTGCAATAGGCAATCTATGGTGTAGTGGGACATGGTCTTAGGCAGGCCCAATGACATAAATGGGTAGCCCCACCTCACATATGGGCTCATATGGCATTATGGCCCATGTTCAGCTCGCATCAAACTAAATATGAGAAAATATTCTAAGGCCCTTTGCCTAGCATGAGATCGCATCGCTAGCTCATCAGCCTTAGACTCGTTCAGCTTCAAGAAGCAAGAGAGAAGAGAACCGGCCCCCGGCCCGATTCGCTTCTCATCACCTCTCTTCCAAGTCGCATTGATCTGACAAAAAATAGACCTCGGCCCGGGTCGTTCATCCGGACCACTTTGTCCAGTTCGCATTGCTAGCTCGGAGTACTTAGCATGGATTTCTCATAACTAGCTGAAAAGCTCATAGCCTCACGCGCTCACCTCACTTGATATTATTTACTAATCTAAAGACTATAGAAGGCCCTCTAGGGTAATATCTCAATATACTTATCTATTTGAAGATAGCTAGCCCCAAGGCTCTCATCTCATAAAGGGATCCGCTCAGGGTCACATCTACATGCTGCTCCTACGAGGCCATATCGTGCACAATTCCCTATGGGGACCCCTTGCTCTACAACTCCTTGACAACCTCCAGAGCCGAATGAGCTTGGGCCATCGCAGTTATAGACATCTCGGAAGCCTGCCCTCCACATTCACACAGACTTATGTCAAAGCCCTTCACGTTTGAGGATTTGGGTCTGATGGACCAGACCAATACATTGCCCATATAGGTAATTTGTCCTCCAAGAACTACGTGTAGCCTATACCCCTATAAATAGGTACGTAGGCCTCTTGTTTCAGTTGAATTGACAGTTGGCAGCAAGAGAGCAAACATTTTCTCTGGCCTTCTAACGAATCAACAACAAGATCAGCTACCAAAATCCATCATTTTTCTCCCTTGTTCTTCCCGATCTTCATCAAGTTCATCAGCAAAATCATCATATTTTACTCTGTGATTCCAGCAAACCTTCAAATTACTATTATATCAGTTTCTCCCTTTAATATATCCGAATCTGGCCATAATATTTATGCTTTTAGCATAGAAAGAAGTAATATAATTTATGCAACTAACAATAAGTTTTTGTTGTTGGTTGTCCTCTCTTCAGTAATTTATGTAAAAACTGAATTTTGATGATCACACAAAACAACAAGTTGCTACCTTATAATAGCATGTTGTATCTTTTATTTTGTATTATAGCGTGATGTATTATTCTATGCTAACACTGTCTTATAGAGATTTTACTTAACAGGATAACAGCAAGCTATTGTGATAACAATAAGCTATTATGACCAAACAGCCTGCCATTATGGAGTCCAACAGAAATAAAACTACTTCTCCAGATTTTAAGGGATGGATGTAGGATTCGAATAAGAGTCTTTTTTGTGAGTATACATCTATCTAACACGTTTTAATATATAACTAGCTCAGTTTATATATTTATTTTATTAAAACGTTTTCTCTTAGATAATAAGTAGTTTATCAGATTTCAATTAATAACTACTCATATATATATCTTCATATTTATAAAAGCTGAACTTTTAAATGTTTTTATTCCTTCTTATCTCATATATCTATGTTACTGTTTGAATTAATTCTTTTCTTCAACGTTCTATCAAATCTTTAATTCAAACTAGTCGTTTGATATATTCTTATATATTATCGGCAAAGCTTTTCATACATTTTTAACAATATTACAACTTGTTTACTATCTTGAAAAGCTATTTCATATTTTCTCTATATTTATCTGAGCTTGATATATATATAACTTGGTAAAATTAAAATTGATCATTGTTATTCATATGACCTATTCACCCCTCCCCCTTTAGGTGTGCATTTTCGATTAATACAATAAAGTTTAGCATTTTACTCACTATACCTATTTATAATATTATAATAATATAATATTCAACGATCATGTAAGAGAACTTTATACGTAAGAGAACCTTATGTGTTCGTTTAATATTATAATATTAAGATTCTTTAAAGTGTTTAGTAATTAATATGTTGTATATCACTATAATATTTTAAAATCTCAAGTTTTCTACTAAATTTTAGTGTATTTTTTTATCTATTAATTGTTTTGGAAAGTGTTTAACGAAAATTCAATATTTTTGTTCAATATTTTAATTATAAAGATCAGTACAAAAAAATTTAATATTTATTATTATAATTAAAGAACTTTAAATGTTCTGCAAAGTGTTTAATTAACTTTTTTCATTTCTATTAAAAAATTAATATTTTTTAATTTATGAAGTGTTCTGCAAAGTGTTCTATGACTTGTTTAAGCACAAATAATACATATTTTCTAAATTTATAAACTATTATTATTATTATTATTTTATTGGCAAATAAGAGTGGCAACTCGTCAAAATCTATTAATTAAAAAACAATACAAAGATGTTTTAAGAGGATTGACTCTTGTCAAAAGAATATAAAATCTCTTGAAATTTGGAACACACTCGATTTAGACTTGTCACATCAAACAAAAAAACTCTATTTAATTGCATCAGACTACAACACTAACAGAAGACACCATGTGTAATACCTTACTCTAAAAAAGCTCAGAATTCCCCACTTCTTTAACAGCAAAGCCCAGTACCAAATATTACAAAAAAGCTGCAACATGCACATTTTACCAGAGAAAACACCTCCCCCTTGCACCGAGTCCCATTGCAATTTATGGCTGCAAACACACCATGTGCACGTCTGGAATGGAACACGCATTAAAACTCCCCATCAACTATTCCACACCCAAATTCCACATGCCGCATAACAGCCTCAGCCCTATACATACGCTATTTTCTAATGTGCAATTCCAACTGCTTCTCTGTCCCTATGACCATAAACTGTAGACTTGGACACCCAAACCATGCCACCCAGGTCGAGTTTCTGGTTATCCTCATATTCCACCTCAATATCAACCAAACAATAGTGATCCCAGGATTAAGCATGTAAATGGTAAAAATCATTACAACTACCTTACACAATCCTCTTTAATTCTATAAACATACTTATCTTGAATTGTATTAAGAACCAAGTCTTTAAAACTATTTGCGAAGAATATTACTCATGTTACTGTATCTATATTTATCCATATTTTATTCTTGTGATAGTGTAGTTATGACATTAATCAACAAAACCATATCAACATCAAGAACAAAATCAAGTGCGAAGAATCCAGTTGCGAAGAATCGCCCTTCATGCTGAATCGGCTGGAACACGTATTAGAACATATGAATAACATACCTCTGTAAAACCATTCTGATGATGATTATACCAATAGTTATTAAGATCATAAATCCCAACAACATCAAGAATAACATTAAGTGTTTCCAACACCTACAAATACCATAACCCAACATTACAATACAACAAAACACAAAAAACCCACCTAGACATTTAATCAAACCGTTGGGGTGCATACCTTATGATCTCTAGTACTAACAATCTTAGCCTCAGAGAAACGATTAGTAAATCGAATCATGAAACACCTAAGATACAACAAAACATAAAAAACCCACCTAGACATTTAATTAAACCGTTGGGGGTGCATACCTTATGATCTCTAGTACTAACAATCTTAGCCTCAGGGAAATGATTAGTAAGTCGAATCATGAAACACCTAAACACCTCATCACAGTGAAAGCTCCCATTATGAGTTCCAATGGGAGATTTGGTGGAGAGAGATGGAACCCTAATTGGAGATTGTGATGGGGTGGGATATCATTAGAGAGAATGAGAAAAAGGGTTTATGACTATAACGTTTATGCTTTGTTCTGGGTAATTTGAGTGATAAAAGATTATAATACAAAAGCTAATCAATCAATCAAATATTTTCATTATCTTCTTTCCATAAATTCAAACATTCTTAGAGATGTTTCTATATTTCATAAAAAATGAACCGTATATCTACATAAAATACTTATCATATGCCATACATAGTTGAATATAATTACTAATTTTCCATTGTATTTTATATTTTATAATTTAGTTAATTTATATTCAATGAATGGTCTAGATTATGATCTCTTAGGTACCTTGATAAAGTAGGTCTTTCTAGTTCTCGACTATATATATATATATATATATATATATATATATATATATACACACACACACACACACATACACATACACACTTCTGCATCAAGCTCTAAAACTTCCTTCACAAAATACAATCCGGAAATAAATGTGAATTCATAAGATTCAATACGCATTTGACACTGTGGTATTTGAAACGGTAAAATAGCCTTCAAATCGAGAATGTGTATTTTGAATCTGTGTATGTAAAAAATATGTTAATATGTTATTATTGACATTATTTGGGGCGTTGGGCTTATGTATCACTTTTACACCAATAAATACCCAAAATGGCACAACCGGGGAAATTGACCCGAAATATCACTCCAAAACGAGACATTAAGTTGGGTTTGAAGAAAAATGTGTTATCGTGTAGCGTTTTGACTATTAATTTTTTTATTTTTAAAAACAACAAAACATGACTTTATGTTGGGTGTTAAGCTAAAACGTGGGATAAAGGCACATTTTGGTCAAAAAAATTAAAAAAATAAAATCAAAAACGCAGGTTGAAGTTGTGTTTAAAACGAAAATGAAACTTTATGTTGAGTGTTAAACTTAAACGCGAGATAAAGTCACGTTTCGGAAGAATTTTAAAAAACACACGAATTGAAGTTGTGTTTAAAAAGAAAACGTGACTTTAAGTTTTGTGTTAACCTGAAATGCGAGAAAAAGACGCATTTTGGCCAAATTTTTAAAAAATAATAAAATAATAAACGTGAATTGAAGTTGAGTGTTAAGCTTAAATGCGAGGTAAAGCAGTATTTTGGCGATTTTTTTAAAAAAAATCAAAAACGCTACACGATGTTGAGTTTATCATCAACATCAAATAGCATTTTTGAGTTTCACTCACACCCCAGCAGAAGCTACTGACTACATATTTAAAGAAAACATTACTACATATTTAAACAAAACACAAAATTTAAATCATCAAAACACAAATAAATATCCTAAATAAAACACATAACATAATAAAAAAGATTAATAAAAATATCCCAAATGATTAATATGCATTTGAATTTCAAAGATAAATTAACGAGCTCAAAGTTAAACATGTCTAAATAAAATGTCTTCAAATGAATTATAAAGATAAATTAAGGAGTTCATTTCTTCCCATGTGATGTATGAAAATCCATTGCATTCTTAAATCTCGTGGCCTTTCTTCTTCCTTTCTTCTTTTCAACATCTTTGTCATGAATCACTTTTGGAAAATCTAGATTGATTGGCTAATGGAAATCGCCTTTGTTTTATATCGGTTCAAATATACCATTATAAACTTTTGATAAGTTCTCCAACTTATACCACTCACCGACAAACATCCCATGCTTCAATTTGACATAGGCACAAGCAGCAATTAAGTGAGAACACGGAACTTGATAGTTTTGCGATTTTCCACACGAGTACATGGATTCCTGAATTCGAATGGTGTGAGTGTTACCACCCTTTAGTCCAACTTTCCTAGTGATTACTTGAAATAACCAAGTATCTCGATCAAATAATTTCACACTGTGTCCACTTGCACGTGTAATCGATTGACTCAACATCTTATTAGCATAACTAGTGAACATTTGACCTCGAACTGATTGTGATTCAATTTCCAGCTTTCTTTGATCAAAATAATCAACGGTCTTTAGAATAACTCTCTAACCAAGGAAGTAACCAGGATGTTTCTAGCTTCAAGAATGGCATTGTTCCAACTTTCAGCATGGTTGATGGTCATGATACCAAAACGTTTTCCCCCATCATGTGTTAGTGACCATTTCATTAATGATTTATTCTCAAACCATTCAGCCACCTTAGGCTCCACAATCAACAGTTGCTCCCATAACAAATCCAACTTCTTCTCTTGCACCTGAGAAGCCAACTCAACTATCATACTCTTCAAACCTTTTTCTATGATGGGCAGAAGCAAATTTCGCAGCTAGATGTATGACACAAAACCGGTGGTGCTTATGTGGCTCACAACATCCCTAATGTTGCATAGCTGCAATGATCCCAACATGTCTGTCAGAAATAACACAAATACCATTCCTCCTATCTGCCACAAACATCCTCAACCTCTCCATAAACCAACCCAAACTAGAAAGGTTCTCAGCTTCAACTATTACAAAGGCTAATGGAAGAATATGGTTTAATCCATCCACTGCCGTTGCACTCAAAAGAACACCGGGATAAGGCCCATATAGGTGAATACCATTAATCTGTATGACCGGCATGCAATGCTGAAATCCATCGATGCATGGCTTAAAATCCCATAATAGTCTCTTAAATGTCAATTCCTATTTCAAATATACATGACAAAATATTCATTAGTATAGAATATAAAAAATTGTTAGATTATGATATATGTTCAAATTATTCAAGACTTGAATGAAGTACTAGTGTTTAAAAAATGTATACCGTTAGTAATCTATGTAGACTTGATGATAACTTTAACCTTAGAATCATATAAATTTTATTTGTTATAACTGATCAAATGATATGATGTTTATAAATATTAATTGATCAGGAAACAATTTATTAGTTGAAATGTTGATCTGAATCAACTGATAATATGGATGGTAGTATAGTAATACTTAGTCTATTTCAATTGATATGGCTTAAGTCAATTGATGATGTTCTCATCAATTGATACTAGAGTCGATTGATATAGGCCATCAACTGATGTATAACTTAGGCTGTCAAATTTTAATTATTTGAAGACAAGAAAATTATACAAGTGAAGGGTGATCAATTGATATGGAAGTATCACTGGATGAAGGAGGAATTGATAATAGGTCAAGTCAAAGATTGAAGACTATCAACTGATATGAAGACTCATCGATTGATATATCGATTGATAACATCTATCAATCGATAAGTCAACAACTATTATCAATCGATGAATATCAAGATCAATCGAAGAAGAACATCAGTTGATGGATGCAAGGAAGGATCAATTGATATGCTTAACAGCAAATTATCAATTGATAGGGACTGCACAAAGAGATAAAATTTTAAGAATCTTCAAATAAAAGCACAGCTATGGAAGACAGTCTACATTGACTTTCAAGACTCAAATTGAAGCTGTCTTTCCAAGACTCAAGACATTTCCTAAAATGGAAAAAGACATAATGGAAAGATAGATTAGAAACATTCCTAGAATATGTATTTTTGTAAAAAATTAGTAAAAATGAATGAACACACTAAAAAAAATCTTTATTCTGCGCACATACAAAAATGGAATTCCTTTTTTGTACAATATAAAATAAATTGAACAGAATTTCCCTATTAGAATACTTTACAATGAAACTATTCATTTTGAACAACAAAGGGTGATTAATCAAATTTGACAATTTTGAATCAGAAAAGAGATTTCAAGAAATGGCAGATTTATTCACTCTATTAATAACCGAGTCGGATCTGGTGATATATCCTATTTTTTCTTTGATGGAAGGTAAAGGTCAATTTTGCGACTTGTCAGATATATTGGTTCATACGTTATTTCCCGTTCTCTCCCCACACCACAAGAAAAACAGCTTCATACAAGCGTTTTTGCCCGTTGTGTGATACCATGGAAAACCGTTGAATATTGAGCCGCCGTCTGATACACAGGTCACACAACGGTACGCGATCGTTGTCTGTCTTTAAGCAAGACAAAAGCAAGATCATGAAAAAATATTGTTAGAAGGGTGGTATATACAACGAGTTTAGTAAACTACATATTGTAGGACTTGCACCTATTCAACTGTTTCTTATGTATAAAAATGTTGTTCTTCTTTCCTATAGGCAACAGCCTCTAAAATAAAAGCCATTGTTGAGATTACATTATCACAATGGTTCGACAATAAGAATGATTTGTCTAAAGATTATTAACACAACGGTTCATAAATAAGAATTTGTTGGCTATACCCATTTGTTACAATGGTTTGTAACTCAATATCTATTGTAAGAATTCAATGTGATAATGAATCTTTTTCAATAGACAACTGTTTTATTTCATTGTCTCAAAAAGTAATTGAAATAGACAAGTGTTTTATATTATTGTCTCAAAAAGAAATTGAAATACACAAGTGTTTAACAATTGAAACTATGGTTTAATATACAAAAGTTATCGAGGATTATTACAACCTGCAACTAAAAGTTTATGTCTAATATTAATACTATCACAAGCCCTATTATACTTGTTAGAATCAAATCATTGTTATATATACTATTCCGATACTTGATAGCTGCTACTGCATTTCGTCTTTTTTGAGCTTGAACTGAAGCTTATGCTATTATAATAGTATTCAGCTACTGCATTTATAAACAAACACGATTTCTTAAACATTACCCATGAAATATTTATTATACATTCAAGGTAACATAAAACAAGTGAAATCTTACCATAACTTGCTTGCATTGTCAGAATTACATCTATTATATGACTGGGCTACAGATGCATCCATGACTTTCAAGGTGAGATTTAAAGTATGGACCACTCTGTTTGGAAATCAAAATAAAATGTATAAGATGTATAAGATCACTAGCAAAATGATCCATATTCTAATTAACATATTTCTCCTTGTGATGACTGAGAAAGAAAACAAAACAATGCTCTTCAATAATCAATTTCCAGAAAGGAGTTATTGTCCTGCGCCTTCAGCTATGACAATAACCATATGCCCATTTTCTTTGGGCTGTTTTTCTATATATTCAAAAAGCCCACCCTTCCATTCAAGATAAAAGGGTGACTCTGGGATCAAACAACAATCAACATCACGGCAAGCAAGAGTCGATACATTGCAATAAACCCTGCATACAATTCAGAGTAATCTTTTTGTTAGTGTCAGGTACAATTGATCAAAGATATGACGGGAGATAAATAAACCATGATAACATATATTGTCTTATCATGATGCATAGTAAAGAGAAACAAATGATAGAACACTATTTATGAAGGATGATCATATTATCCCAAGTCAGATGACCATGAAGAAATGAAACTTAAAGCTATCACATGTTAGGATTAATATGCTTAATTAGCTGAAGTAATGATCATCTACAGAGTGAGCAGTGACATAAAAAGAAAAAACCAGAAACTAGAACAAGTATTTGAGCAAATCTTACCGCTGTAGCGACCCATCAACTTTACTAGCCCGATACCATTCTCAGTACTTTCAGCTTCAACATGAGTTGCATTTATAGCACATTGAGCTTCCTCGACAACACTATCAAAGCCAAAAGATTTATCAATAACCTGGCAGCGAAGAATAGTATCACCTACTGAAATTCTGTATAGGATAAATTAATCTCAGTTACTATAGAAACTACTAGAATCATTGTAAGTAAAATTTCAGCTACTGATTTTTGAAATTCCAGTTACTACAACTTTGAGACCACGTCTTCTAATTTCCTGCAAGTTAGAGGGTGAAAAAGTTTTACTAATAATCTATAAATTTCTAAGGACAGTAGTCTCTGTTTATCTCAATTTGCGATAGTATTGACTCTTGCATTGCTAGAAAACTGAAAGCAATGAAAAATGAAACTTGATCATTCTTCCAGATACCTAAATGCTAAGTGGGTATGTTTCCTTTGTATGATGTGTATAAAAGTAGAGGGGATATATAAGTCAGGGCAAACACATTACCTTCTTCCAGATACCTAAATGCTATTAAAAATAGGCAAAGAAGAACCCAATATATAGGAGATGTCTTCATCAGCATATGCGGATCTCCATAGAGCATCTGATCAAATATTGAAGTAATGAGTTTAATTACTAGTCTGCATTTGAGCCAGAATAACCAACATGTAAGTCTGAAATTGGGACATTTAGCGCAACAGTACTTATAATCACTATATAATTTTACGATAAAAAGTGGAGAAAGAAAATACATTACTTGGTGAAATAAATTTTGTTTTGTTTCTAGTTTCTTCTGCCAAACCACTGCATAGGCCCTAAATTGTGCACAAGCGATGCAAGGGAATAAATTTTTCAACATTTTTAAGTGGACTTTCAACAAACACTTCAATGTAATAAATCAAAACATATAGCTCATAAAATACATTGTGCCAAAACATATAAACAAGAGTATAAACAGCAGAAACACTATATAAACAAGAACTAGTTATTATAAAAAAGATATAAACAAGAACTGAGTTTGCTCACAGATTAAAAACAATTAATGACGAGTGATTGAAAAATAGAGAGGTGCCTCATATTCAAAGAATGAAGCCATGAACCAAGTGTAGCCAGCCATAAATCACAGTCAATTGAAGAAGCTCTCAATCTTAAAAAAGCCCCAAATAAAAGAAAACCCAAATCCAAGGAGTGAATCGAAGATAAAGTGAATTGATGCAGTGTCGAATAGGAGTGATCGAGAGAAGAGCGTGGAGGAAGAATGGTGCTTTCTCAATTGAAGAGCGTGGAGTGAGAGATAGAGTGAATTGTTTTCTCAATTGAAGAACGGTGGTGGGAGAGAGATAGTGAGTTTGGAAAGAGCGGTACTTTTGCCGCTCAAGTAAATTGAAGGGGGTGATAGGAGAGGGAAATGAAATTGGTTAAGGGGGAAATATTTGGGTGGGAGGAATAAAATTGGGTCACCAAATAAATAAAAAATTTAAATTTAATAATAGTACTTTTTAAAATAATAATAATAATAATAATAATAATAATAATAATAACAAATACACGTATATTCCTTAAGTTTGGACGGAAAACAGTATGATCCTTAAACTTTTTATAAATACACATTGCATCCCTTTACATTTTATATAACACAAAATTCCAATTTTAAATTTAAAAATTTAAAAAAAATCCTAGTATATGATTTTATTTATTTTCTAATCTACAAATAAATTAAATCTTCTTACAAATTGAGATAAACTCTCAATTTTTTAATCTACATATACATATAAAAGTAGAGATCTGTACTTCTACTTCCTTTAAAAGTAGAGGTACAGACCTCTACTTTTATATATTTTAAAAGTACGGTCATCTACTATTTCGGTCATCTGCTGCAAGTTTACTATATATTTTTATTTTCCCTTTTTATTTATCTTTATTATGCTATTTCGGTCATCTGCTGCATGTGACCAAAAATGTCGTGTTGTTATATTTGTGTTATATTATTATGGGTAAATAATAAATATGATTCATATTTATTATTAATTATTAATTTAAATTTTGCTCGCCCCTACATTTATATGTATCCATATTATAAATTTATAAAATTTTAATTTTTTTTGTAAAATGAGTTAAGATTTTAAATTTTAATTTTTGTATAAAAACTTAAACATATATTCATAATTATAATTATAACAACGTGCTTACATAATTATTTCTCTCTCTCAACGTATCATATAATTTTAATTTAATATAAATGCATTCATATCAATATTATAAATTTATTATTCAACTTATAGCTACAAAAATCAAAATTCATAAAAAAATCTAATTTTTTTAATTTTAAAAAAAATCTAACTCATTATACAATGGTTTTTTCTTTTTAAAAACTGTTGTCTTAATTAAATTAATACAATGGTTTTTTTAGAAGCATTGACTCGTTTCATTTCATACAATATTTTATTATACAACGGTCTTACGTTGAAAATAGATGTGTTTTTTTAACTCGTACAACACAACTGCTCTTGACACTACAAGACAAAAAATACCTTTTTACAATAAGACGAAAATTGTTTATTTACTATTTTGATTAGTTTTGTTAAAAAAACATACAAAACAAATTTGAAATATATTAATTTTTTTTATACATGACTAATACATATTGATCTTAACATCTGTACGGTCGGATAATCGAAAAAATTAATTTTAATTTTAATAATGATATAATTGTAGATTTACCACCAAGTGATTGTCTACCCCATAACTCGTAACATAAAAGGTATACACATTCTAATGTTGAAACTACAAAAATAGGTAGTTAGTATTCACAAATATATACATATCCATATTATAAATATATATTTCAAGTTATAGGGTACAAAAATCAAAATTCATAAAGAAATCATTTTTTTTTAATTTTTTAAAAAATCTAGCTCATTATACAAGTGTTTTTTCGTTTTAAAAACTGTTGTATGACATATTAACGAACAATGATATCAAAAACACTTGTGTGAATTCTAATAAAATAATAGTATAATAAAACAGTTGTGCATCATTTAACAACAGTTATTTGACATGTTGTATGAATTCTAATAAAACAATATTTTTGTAAAATAGTTGTATAATATTTAACAACGGTTATGTTTTCCGTTGTATGAATTATAATAACACAATAGTCTTTAGAAACAGTTGCGTAACCTCCACAATTTTGAGCATTTTTTTACAACGGTTCTAAAAACCATTGTATTAAGCCTGGATTAGACCATGGTTTTTCGAGGGCAAAAATAAACCATTGTATGTTAATTCTGGGCAATGTTTTTTTGACCGAGCGTTGTCTGATCAGTGTTGTGTGATGCTGTTTTTCTTGTAGTGCCATATCGAGATATCCTCTGTTTCGCTCAATGAAAATTAATTAAATCATCAAAACTTTGGAGCGTGAAGTTAGAAAAACTTCCTTAACCAATTGGGTAAATCAAGAAAACTGGAACTTATGCGGTGGTTGGAGCAAAGACACATTTGACTGTGAATTCTAATGTACTCTATTCTTGAGATTATAAACACTCTTATAATATATAAACAAGAGTGGTAGCATTGTTAGAAAATAACGAAGTTAGAATTTCATTTAGAATCAACTATTCAATCCTTAGAGCACCTTTGTAAGAACAATTGATTTATTTTCTAATTTTGTAAAAAGCAGCTAGGTTTTCAAAAACCTAGATTATTTGAGCAATATATACACTGATGAAAAAACCAATCCATCAGTAATTTTTTAAATATCATGTTCAATATCTATTTCAGTTTCTGTTATTTTTAATATAATTCTCAAAACACTAAGTTTATGACAAGAAAATACTAAAAACTCATAAAATTTTAAGTATTTATATTTAACCCCCTTCTACAAATACATATTGATATTATTCTGGGAAATAACAATTGGTACCAGAGCGTAGGCTTTCAACATATATAAAGTTTTAAGATCAAAAACAGATAAATATGGGCCAAAAAGATTCAAGTGTTAAGATTCCAGTGTAGGAAAAAGATAAATATTTTGCATGGCAAGTAAAAATGCACCTACATCTACTTTCTCTTGACCATTCCTATGTTAAGTGCATAGAGAAAGGTCCTCATGTTCCCATGAAGCTGGTCACAGGTGTAAACCCTGATGGAACTACTGCCTTTGACAAGCATGTTCCAAAACTCATTATTGAGTTCATAGAAGAGGATGAAAAAGAAGTGCTAAAAGAAAAAAAGGTCATGAATATTCTATTCAATGATCTGGATAAAGACATTTTTGACAATGTGATAATTTGCACTACATCAAAGGAGATATGTGATACTCTTCAAACTCTATGTGAAGGAACTGAACCAGTCAAGAAGAACAAGATGCAACTCCTGATTCAGAAATTTGAATCTTTTCATTTTAAGAGTGGTGAGTCCATCAATGATACCTATAGTCGGTTCTAAAAGCATTTGAATGGACTAAAATAATATGGTAGGGTTTACTGAAGATACAAATATGAAATTTCTTAGATCTCTTCCAAATGAATGAAAGGCAATGATTGTCTCTATTAGACAATCTCAGGACTTCAAGGATTATACTCTTGAGAAACTTTATGGTATTCTCAAGACATTTGAGTTGGAAATATAACAAGATGAAGAGATTGAGAAGAATCAAAGAAAGGAAAAGACTGTGGCTTTGATGGTCAAGAGAAATGAAGACAAGAAGGGTAATAGTAAAAGTGGCTATCTAGAAGGTATTACCATGGTGGCCAATGTCACTATTGAAGAGTCATCCAAAGGAAAGGGAAAGGGAAAATGTGAAAAAATTGAAGCATGCTCTCAGAATGATTTAGATGAAATTGATGAGCACCTTCCATTTCTGTCAAGGAAATTTTTAAAGCTAAAATTCAAGTGGGATCCAAATGCTCAAAGGCCTGGATCCCAATTCAGAAATGACAATCAAAACAAAAGATTGGTTGATAGATCTCAATTCAAGTGTTACAACTGTGGATTGGTTGGTCATTTCTCAAATGAGTGTAGAAAGCCAAAACAAGATAAAAAGGCAAAGTAATATGATGGCATTGACTATAAGAAGAAGTACTTTGACATTCTCAAACAAAGAGAAAAGGCTTTTATGACTGAAGAGAAAGACTAGGCTGCTGAGGACAGTGATTCTGAAGAATTCATTAATCTAGCTCTAATGGCCAAACATGAAGATAAAGAGGCTAGTTCATCATCAAATCAGGTACTAGCTACTAAGTTTTCTGAATTGCAAAAGATGAATGCAATAGTACCATAAATGAAATGTCATATGAACTGTACAACTTGTATGTCACTCTGAAATCTCTAGACAAAGAAAATCTCAAGTTCAAGAACACCATTGATGCCTTAACTGGGAGAAATGCATTTCTTGAAAATAAACTTATTTGTTTAGATAGATTCCAGCAAAAAAGTAAGGATTCTAGGGATAAACTAGTGTATAGTCTAAAAACATAAGAATTGTTAAAAGAACAATTGGCTGGAGAAATTGAAACCGTTAATAAATGGAATAGGTTTGCTAAAATTGCCAAACAGATCATTGATGTTAGGGTTTAGACACTCTAGGAGAATCCCATAAATCTGTAGGCAAGCCATGTAGGAATTTATGCACCAGCGGAAGCATTGAATAACATTTATTTGCATATATTCCTATGTATACATACATATAGATACAAAAACTATTTTATAAATTGAAAAATACCTCGATTGCTTTCCGGCAACAGCTAGAGAAGATCTTGTTCTTCAATTCTTGCAATCACCCCTCAAGTGTGGAGTGCTCTAAAGATATCCACCAAGAATCAAACTAAAAGATGAAGGAGGAGGCTAGAGAGGAAATTAGGGTTACCTCCCTTTTAAAATATTTCTCACAAATATTAGGGTTTCTCACAAATCTTATTAATTAATTAGTTAATGATTAAAACTATTTTAATCACTAATTCCTTTTTCTAAACTCTTTTAGAAAATTATTCCCTCTTCATATTTAATTACTTTAATTAAATATTTAATTAATAATATTAAGATCTTATCTTAAATAATTTATAATCAATTAAATCTCATTTAATTAATTTATAAAATTTGTTAAGTAATTATTTATTTCATAAATAAATAATGACTAGCTATTATTAATTATTCCTTCATCTATAATTTAATCTCTTTTATGGTGTGACTCTTTAGGTTCAATATTAAGCCGGTAGTAGAAATAAATAATAATAAACATTTTATTTATTATTTATATGAATTATATTAATTCATTAAATATAATTAATCTGATTAATTATATTTATTCTACATCGTGAGTGATGCTTCTCAACATATCGCGACTATCCAGATCCCGATTAAATACAAGGCATGGAACTCGTGTCAAGCCTATCTAATTTAATCATATGATTTCTTATTCATAATGCAATGTTCCTTTTAATGCAAATTAGAAACTCTTTCTAATTTCATTCACCCTGGCCAGAGATTCCTGAACTTGCATATCTAAGAATAACATAGGATATTCACTTCCTTTACTGGAAGGGGCAGATCCTTTATTGATCCATTAACTATATCCATACACAAATCACTATGCCCAGAATGAACCTAATGAATGTCTTAGAGACTAAGGACTAAACCAAAGCATAAATCATTGTGCACGAGATTACTCTAACGATCTCAAGTCTAAGGATACTTGTACAACTATTTACTTAATAAACAACTATCGACACGTGAGTAAACTCCATTAGTTGTTCTACTTATCGAGTCATGTTCAGTGAACTTATTCCTTAATAAGCACCAACATACTAGCTATAGTGTCACCACACAAATGTCTATGATAACAGACATCCTCCTAAGAGAGCTAGCATAGTATGTACTGATCTTTACGGATTTACCAATTTCCAATTAGTTATCCTATGATCAGGAACTGTTTAAGTCTAAAGCTATTATCTTCTAGATCTCATTATTACAATCTCATTATAATTCTAGAAGCTTTGCTCTAAATTATGGAACATCTTATTTAATACACTTCAAATAGATTAAGCCCGTAACATAAATACTTTATTATTATCAAATGAAATCAAATAAGAGTAGCAGAAAGTTTTTCCTAACTCATCATACATGATTGGTTTTAGGTCAAACACTTTCAATCTATTGGTTAACGCCTCAATGGATAAAGATCAATCGACCGCTAATCCTTTATCAATTGATGAGGATTATCAATCGATTGATGCTAAATCAATTGATAAGCATCCATTGACAAGTAAATCATCAATGGCTAACTAGAAGAACATGCTTAGCACCCCTCTCAAATTTGTGAATGAAAAGGATTCCAAAATCAAGTTGAGACTAAGGTTGAAAAGATCAACATTGGTAGCTTATCTAAGAAACAGTTAAAACTGAAATTAGAAGAGATAACACATGTTGGAGTCATTCACCCTAAGTTTGAGAAAAAGAAAAAGAATAGGAATGAGAAGGTAGGCATAAACAAGCACAATAATTAAACTCCTAATATGTATGCACCTAGAAAGTTTTATGCTAAATGTGGTAGTGTAAATAATTTGTCTATGCATTGTAAGAAAGAAAAGAATTGCATACATGCATATGATTTAAATGTACACACCATGTCTACAAATGTCATGCTTGCCAATCCTATGCTCATGAATGTACACACCATGTCTAATTTGGTTGCACCAAATATTCATATGCCATATGCACAAATTCCATGCATGTATAATCCATTCTTTGTATATGCAAATATGAACATGCCTGGAATGCCATTGAACATGCCTATAATTGATAACAATCTTGCTAGTCAAACTATCAAGTCTAAAAACATGCATGATATTTCTACTATCAATTCCAAGGTGTTTGAGCCTCAAAAGTAAACTCTCAAAGTTAAAGTGGATTTAAACCCATCAAAATAAAAGGAACCAAAGTTGGCAACCAAGGCTCAGGTTGCAACTAATAAAAGATGACCCAAGGCAAGTTGGGTACCAAAAGAAATTTGATTGTTTTAATTGTGTATAGGGAAATATGAGGAAAAATCCATGGTATCTAGATAGTGGATGTTCGAGGCACATGACTGGAGATATGTCCCTACTCATAAAGTTTGTGGAAAAATCTGGCCCAGGAGTTACTTTTGGAGATAACAACAAATGATTTACTCTGGAATATGGCTCCATTGCAAGTAAAAATGTTATCATTGAACCTATAACACTAGTTGATGGATTGAAGCATAATTTGTTAAGTATTAGTCAACTGTGTGATAATGGAAATAGTGTATATTTTTTAACTAGATCATGCATCATAGCGAACAAAGA
Organism: Oenanthe sinensis; assembly: GCA_028671895.1. Taxonomy (NCBI): domain Eukaryota; kingdom Viridiplantae; phylum Streptophyta; class Magnoliopsida; order Apiales; family Apiaceae; genus Oenanthe; species Oenanthe sinensis. The sequence goes on along the minus strand of CM053799.1, from coordinate 24,063,333 downwards.
ATTTGATGAAATTCTCTTAACTGGTGGGAGAAAAGGAAATGTTTATGTGGCTGATTTCAACTCTGTAAAGGCAAACTCAATGACATGTCTACTCAACAAGGCCAATACAGTTGAAAGTTGGATTTGGCACAAGAAGCTAGCCCATTTATATTTCAAAGCCATGAATCAATTGGTTAGAAAGAATTTGGTTAAAGACATTATACAAATGGAATTCGCCAAGGATGGATTATGTGATGCTTGCCAAAAGGGAAAGTAAAGGAAAGCATCATTCATGTCCAAGTCAGAATCATCAATTGATAAGCCTTTAGAATTATTGCACATGGATTTATTTGGTCCTGTCAACATCATGTCTATTGCCAAAAAGAAATATGCCTTAGTAATTGTGGATGATTTCACAAGATACACCTGGGTGTATTTTCTACACTCTAAGGGTAAGGCAAACAAGTTTATTGTCAACCATGTGAAGAATGTTGATAATGGCACTGAATAGAAAGTCAAGAAAATAAGAAGTGATAATGGTACTGAGTTTAAGAATGAAACAATGACAGAATTCGGTGAAGAAAAAGGTATCACTCATCATTTCTCTACTCCTAGAACTCGTCAACAAAATGGAGTTGTTGAAAGGAGAAATAGAACCATAATTGAAGCTGCAAGAACTGTTGAAAGAATCCAAATTTCCTACATACTTTTGGGCAGAAGCAATCAACACTGCATGCTACATTCAGAATATTTCCATGGTCAATCAATTACAAGGCAAAACTCCTTATTAATTGATGAAGAAAGACAAGAAGCCAACTGTAAATTTTCTTCATGTTTTTGGTTGTAAATGTTTTGTCCTAAGGAATCAAGGTGAAAATCTAGGAAAATTTGAAGCTAAAGCTGATGAGGCTATATTTGTTTGATATGGAATAACAACCAAGTCTTATAGAGTCTACAATTTTAGATTACACATTGTAATAGAATCTATGCATGTAGTCTTTGATAACAAGAAGATTCAAGGGTTGTTTGATGAAGGATACCATGACTCTTTGCATTTTGAAAATGAATCAACTGGTAATGGTGAAGAAAGTGATGATGTGGAAATTCCAAGAAATCAAGTACTCAAAAATTCCCCATCAATTGATGTCAATACACCAACAGATAATTTATCAGTTGATGATCATCAATCGACTGATAATACATCAATTGATAACCATTCAATGGATAACAATTCTTCTCAACAATCTTCAAGTACAGTATCCATCTCAAGGGGGTTTCTCAAGTAATCAATCACATCATAGTGACCATAATCATACTAATGATCATGAAGCATCATCCTCAAGAACCAATTTGCCTCCATAAAGGAAATGGACCAAAAGTCATCCCTTTGAGTTGATTATTAGAAATGCAAACGATGGTGTCAAAACTAGAAGTGCAACTGAAAATGAAAAAGGATTGAAGAAGCCTTGAATGATCCTGGTTGGATAATAGCTATGCAAGAAGAGTTGAATCAGTTTGAAAGAAACAAGGTATGGAAGCTGGTGCCTAAACTAAAGAACAAGTCTGTTATTGGTACAAAATGGGTATTCAAAAACAAAATGGATGAATCTGGTTCTATGACAAGGAACAAGGCAAAATTGGTGGCAAAGGGCTATTCACAAGAAGAATGAATAGATTTTGATGAAACATTTGCACATTTGCAAGGTTGGAAGCTATCAGAATCTTTCTAGCATATGTTGCTCATGTCATCTTCAAAGTCTACCAGATGGATGTGAAAAGTTCTTTTCTCAATAGAGAATCAGAAGAAGAAGTATATATGGAATAACCTCCTAGTTTTGTGGATCCTATTCATCCTGGATTTGTGTACTATCTTCTCAAAGTAATATATGGTTAGAAACAAGTACCTAGAGTCTGGTATGACACACTGTCTAAATTCTTAATTGAGAATCACTTCACAAGAGGAACTGTTGATAAGACTCTCTTTCATAGAAAAGTTAATGGTTCTATTATACTTGTTCAAATCATTATTTTTGGCTCAACTGATCAGAAACTTTGTCAAAGATTTATAAGTTGATGCAAAGTAAATATGAAATGAGCATGATGGGAGAACTTACCTATTTTCTTGGTTTGCAAGTCAAACAAGTTGAAGATGGTATTTTCATAAATCAAATCAAATATATTTTTCTGACTTACTAAGGAAATTTGAATTAAATGAATGTTCTTCTGCAAAAAACTCTCATGGTCATTGCAACTAAACTTGAATTGAATACTAAAGAAGCTAAAGTGGAGATTTCAAGTTATAGAGGCATGGTTGGCTCATTACTGTATTTAACTACTAGTAGGCCAGACATAATGTTTGCTACATATTTTGTGTTAGGTTTAGGCTGATCCTAGAGACTCTCATTTGGTTGTTATTGAAAGAATATTCAGATATCTCAAAGGAACATCAAATGTTGGCATTTGGTACCCTAGAGACTCTGGATTTGATCTAATTGGTTATTCAGATGCAGACTATGCATGTTGCAAAATTGACAAAAAAGTACTATAGGCACTTGTCAATTTCTAGGAAATAAGCTTGTATCATGGTTTAGCAAAAAGTAAAATTCAGTGTCTACATCCACAACAGAGGTTGTATATATTGCTGCTGGAAGTTGTTATGCACAAGTGTTATGGATGAGGAATCAACTGTTTAATTATGGATTTAACTTGAATAAAATTCCAATATTCTGTGACAACACAAGTGCAATTGTCATTACTGAAAATCAAGTTCAACACTCAAGGACGAAGCACATAGAAATAAGGTATCACTTCATTAGGGAACATGTAATGAATGGTATTGTTGAATTACATTTTGTCCCTAGTGAAAGATAACTTACAGACATTTTTACCAAACCACTAGACCAATCTACTTTCAATAGATTAGTCTGTGATTTAGGTATGCTTAACTATATTTAATCTTTTAAATATTTGACAAGTTATTTCTTTAGGTTATTTTTATTTGTGTCATTGATTATGTTAATCTGGTGATTTTTCCATAATCAATTGATAAACATTTTATGTATCATTAGATATTTTTAGCTATCGACAAATGAATGTATCAATTGATAGTATGTTTCTTTATTAATGTATAGTATTACCTGTAGATGGATAAGTTTCTTATCAATTGATGACATGGAAGTTTTAGGGTCCATGTCATCAATCGACCTTTACCATATCTAGTCATTGATTACTTATTATATCAATTGATGAATACATACAACCTTGTATGTATAATAGTCGATTGCCAAAATTAGTAACTCTTTCATTTACCTTTTTAATCTAATGGTCAATTGAGTTCCATTTTGAGAAAGAAATCAATTGAGAAATCAATAACTCTTCAAAAATATAAAGATGAGATTAAAATTTCTTTTAATTCTTACTTGCATTTTCTAACTGATTTCCACTCTCTATCTCTCTCTCTGCGAACTCAATTATCTCAATCTCTAATTCTCTTTGTTCTCAATATCTAGGATTCTTAATCTTTAAAGTATAATAATCACTAATCTCCGAATACAAGAAATGGCATCTTCATCAGCTTTATCTTCTAAGAAGGTCTCACAAGCAGGATACTACTATGAGTTGAACAATTTCATTGCCTGCACGATTGTGGAAGAAACACCACAAAGTTTCCATCCCATGATGAGATTCTTGGAGAGTAGCAAGGTGAGGATATCATTAAGTGAAGCACCAAATATTTTCTGCAAAATGGTGGAGGAATTCTGGGCCACTGTAGAAGTTGCCAAAGACTACTCTAACATTTCTTTCATCTGCAAGGGAGATAAATATACATTAACTAATGTTTCTATTAATGAATGCCTAAATTTACCTGCCAATAATACTGATAAAGTACCAGCAGATGAAGATATAAGAAACATGCTTAGGTCTGTTAATTATGTGAAGCCTGACATTAACTTAGGTCATGTTGTTAGGAAGTATATTAGAAATGAGTGATCCTTTTTTTGATGCAATAATAAAATGCTTTAGTGGAAAGATCAGTAATTTTAATGCCATTACAACTAGTATGCAGGAAATAACATATAGCATACTATTTGACAAATACTATACCTTGTCATCAATAAAATTAAAGAGATTGCTGCAAAATTGGGTGATAAATCTAATAGGTCTAACCATATATATTATGCTAGATTTATTATGCTATTTATTAACCATTTTGTGAAGGACATTGATATCACAAGGGAGACAGAGACACTGGACTGTTGGGTCCAAAACAAAAGGGACTTCAAAGACTTAGTAAGGATCAACCTTCACAATGATGTGGAGTTGATCTATCCACCTTTTGTTCAGGTATTTCTATCTACCTTATTTTCTTCTCAACCTCAATCTTCTTTGTCTTATAAGGCTATAGAGGGTGTTAGCAATGACCCCAACCCTACTATCCAAGCCACACAACATATTTCAAAACCAAAGTCTAAGAAACGAACCTTAACAGGTTCCCAAAAGCCTGTAGTTGCAAAAACAAAGAAAAGAAAGACACATGTTGAATATGATAGATTAGATGGAGGTGTTACTCGTGAGGGAACTGGGGAAATTAAGAAACCTAGAAGGATAAGGAGTGTGAGGGTGTGCAACCCAACGCTAGCCACTCCACGGTCTCCAAAAAGACTATGGCAGTTAAAATAGATTCTATCACATCTCCGTTGGCATCATCTCAAAAGGGTGTCAATATTGAAAAGAGCCCACAACCAGGGGCATTGAACAAGGGTGGGGACACACAATCCAAAACCCCAAAGTCTTATGAGAGAAAGAATAAGAAAACTAGGTTTGCACTTGAGGATGCACATACTGCAAAGCCACAGGAAACTGTGGTGGAGCCTTCAGTTTCTCAGGTTGATGCATCTCCAATAAATGTGGAGATGCAGCCCCACTCATTTTCTATTATTATTCCTCTTTCACCCCCATATCAAATTTTTTTGGAAAATGTCTTGATAGATAATTAAGCATTTTCAAATTCTCCTTCATTATTACTCAAGGAGAAGCCAACACTCTCTCCTGATTTTTCTTCCCAAGAAATTTAGGATTTCATTTCTAAAGTAACTTCAGACACTAATTTTCAAATTCCTTCTACTCAAACAATTTCTACTCAATCAATTGATGATCCTACATCAATTGATATTCATCCATCGACTGATAAGCCATCGATTGATGCTCAAGATCAATCGATGGGTATACTTCAATCAATGGATGTCCTAAACACATCAACTGCTATTCTTTCTGCATCAATTGATACTCAATCAGTTGATGTTGCACAAACATTACTAGGTATGAGTGAGTTGAGTGAGAGGCAAGATTGCAGCCTGGCAAAAGGAGAGGGAGTGAGTGAGGTCATTCCTAATTCTTCAAGAATGAGAGTGAAACAGTTGAGAGTCTCACCTTAGATGGTGCAAACACTATGAGTGAGGGAGAAGTGACGTTCCAGTATGAGATCATGTTGTAAAATAGAGAGATGAATGAGAGAGATAAAAATTCTTTTATTTGCACAATAATTAGAAATGGAATTAATGTCTAAGGAGGATGAAGGGCAGAAGATAGGGGGAGTCCGTAATTCAAATGAAGCAAGTGGGAGTAGAGTGAATAAGGAGGCTGAGCAGTTGAAGGATATTGTTGCAGAAGAAGAAGAGGTGGATCCTGGTTACTTAGATCCAAGCAACTTTGTTCATCCTAAAACAAGGTATCAAGAATTAGCCACCTCAACTAACAAGAATGCATAACAAATTTTGGGTTTGGAGCATACTGAGCAAATGATAAGGAACTTAAAAGAAAGTTTGGTCAATACTAGATATGAGTGTCACATGGCTCCTGGTAACATTGATAATGATAGTGATAAAGAGCCATGGATGAGCACTATTGATGGGAGTTTGGCTAAGGCTGAGTCAAAAATTCTTTCTCAGTATAGGATGTCCATAATGGAGGTGACTTTTACAGACCCAATCCGAAGAAGAATTGCTACCTATTTCAGAGAACAATTAAAGATCAACAAGATGACAGTCACAGGAGTTAAAAGGGAGTTAGACTCAATTAAAGGTTCTATCACATCCACCGAAGATGCTTTGGAGAGAACATGAAGGGTTTCGGGCATGAATATGCAGCGGATATAACGTAAAATAATAAAAAAAATCGAAACTCTATCGCAGGATCCATGTATAACTTTGGATGATTATGGTGAAGAAATATGTACCTTAACAAATCTTTCTGTATGCTGTTTAATGAAGGTCTAGAAAAGATGAATCACAGCAGCCCTTTGTTGCAAAGATCTGCTCTCTAAAGAAGTTCATACGAACACCTGATCGTCCTACGATCACCGGAGTCGGTACTAACCGAATTGTTTGCCTCTCTCTCTCTCTCTCGCTCTCTCTCCCGTTCTCTAGCCTCTCTTGATGTTGAGCAACTATGGTTTTTCTCTAAAACGAAATCTGTTGATTAAACCCTAATACTATACATCATTATGTATATATAGGGGAAATAGAGATTTTGGCCCAAACCCTAATCCATGTGATTTTTAAAACCCATTATGATTTTGGGTTATTATTATTAAATCTGAATTCTAATATAATTAATCAAGTCCCACTTAATTAATTCAATGATTAAATTCGAATTAATAAAAATTCTTATTAAATCCGAATTATAATATAATTAATCAAGTCCTACTTAATTAATTCAATAATTAAACTTGAAATTAATAATAATTCTTATTAAATCTGAATTCTAATATAATTAATCAAGTCCCACTTAATTAATTCAATAATTAAATTCAAATTAATAATAATAATATATCTAAATTCGTAATTTAAATATACCTCCGTTTTGACATTCTTTGTGTGTGACCCTTTAGGTTATTATTACGTTGGCAATAATTTTAATATCCAATAATAAAAATATAAACAATGAACGACATCTAGTAATACATCATTGCTACCCAAGTAACAATAATAATTGGTGATTCAATTAAACCTTTCGTGAATAATGTTCCATGTAATATAATCCCTTGAATATTTTATTATAGATCAAACTCGAGGCATGTATAGTGTCATCCTCTTCAACGTTTAATCTTGGTTTCCTTGATAAATGAGTAGACTATTTAAAAAAATCAATAATTGAGCATGGCCATGCATTTCATAGTCTCACTCAATCAAGAGGCCAATAATATCACTCTTAGAATTGAAGGCTTAAATCATATATCTATCATTCAATTCCTCATATGATTCATAGCATACCCAATGCCTACATTTATCATTACCCGGTTAAAGGTAACTTTTAGTGTAATCAAAATATATTAATTTTCATATAGAAATATAATGATTTCAAGTCAGAGGATCATTACATCATTATCACTATGAGATTTCTTATGACACTTATTAACATGAAGAATCTCACGACGGGTCTTTCCAGTATCATGTATTGATACATACACTTATGTTCTTGACTTTAGTATCACCATACCTATGACCAATGAGATGTGGTTATCTATCAACAAACATACTAGTCTTATTGCATTATTATTGTCCTTAAATAATAATACTTGACTAGGGAATTTTACGAATAAAATATTATTCATATAATCTCATTTTTAAGTCACATACTTAAAGACATATATTACATATTAATATTCCAAGGACATTTATTATTCTTTCAATTTATGATGTAGTAAATAAAGATATAATAAATATTAATTAAATAATCACATAACATAATTGTTTTCAATAAAACATTAAAAGTATTGTCTCTGGGACACTAATACTAACAATCTTCCACTTGTACTAGAGCCAATCTCTCATGTATTTAATACCCATGGAACTAGTATGACATCCGTGCTTCTGCTGCGACAAAGCCTTGGTTAGTGGATCTGCAATGTTATCATTTGTATGCACTTTACATATATGTATATCCCTTCGATTATTAATCTCTCAAAGAAGATGATATCGTCTGAGTATATGATTTGTTCGGGAATGAGACATTGGTCCCTTAGCCTGCGAAATGGCTCCATTATTATCGCATTATTAATCTACCGGATCTGCGATTGAAGGAACCACATCAAGACCTGCAATAAATTTCCGAATCCAAATAGCCTCCTTGGCTGCTTCACAGGCAGCAATATACTCAGCCTCCATTATAGAATCGGCAACCGTCTCTTACTTTGAACTTTTCTAGCTTACAGAACCTCCATTTAGACAAAACACAAACCCAGACTGAGAAATCGAATCATCCTTGTCTCTCTGTAAACTAGCGTTGGTGTAACCTTTTACAACCAGCTTATCTTCTCCTCCACATACCAAGAATTGATCTTTAGTCCTCTTCAAGTACTTAAGATTTTCTTAACTGTTGTCCAGTGACCTTCACCTGGATTAGACTCGTATCTACTCTCATCCTAAAAGCATACGAGACATCAGGACGAGTACATATCATTACATACATTATGGAACCAATTGCTGAAGCATATGGAACTTTACTCATACGGTCCTTATCATCCAATGATTTAGGACTGTTATCTTTTGAGATCGATATCCCATGAGACATAGGGAAAAATCCCCATTTAGCATTTTGCATCCCAAATCGATCCAAAACTTTATCAATGTATGTACTCTGACTTAGGCTGATCATTCTTCTTGATCTATCTCTATAGGTCTTGATACCTAAAATATAGGTCGTTTCGCCTAAGTCTTTCATTGAGAAATTCTTACTCAACCAAGTCTTACAACATGTAAAGAAGGAATGTCATTCCCTATTATTAATATATCATCAACATATAATACTAGGAATGCCACATTACTCTTACTTACCTTTTTGTAAACACATAGTTCATCTTCATTTTGAATAAACCCAAACTCTTTGACAGTTTCTCAAAACGAATGTTCCATCTCCTTGAGGCTTGTTTCAATCCATAAATGGATCGACGCAGCTTACTTACCTTTCCAGCATTCTTTGGATCAACAAAACCTTCAGGCTGTGTCATATACACATCCACATCTTATTCAAGGCTCCCATTTAAGAAATCCTTTTTGACATCCATTTGCCAGATTTCATAGTCAAAGTAAGCAGCTATAGCAAGCAAAATCCTGATGGACTTGACCATAGCCACTGGTGAAAAGGTTTCAACATAGTCAATACCATGAATTTGCATGAAACCTTTTGCCACCAATCGTGCTTTATAGGTCTGTACATTACCATCCATGTCGGTCTTCTTTTTGAAAACCAACTTGCACCCTATAGGTTTTACCCTTTCAGGTGGATCAAGCAAAGTCCATACTTGATTAGTATACATGAATTCCATCTAAGATTTCATGGCATCCTACCATCTCTTAGATTCTGGAGTGTTCATAGCGTCTTGGTACGTGAGAAGCTCATCTTCATCCACAAGCATCACATCACCATCTTGAGTCAAGAGAAATCCATAATATCTCTCGGGCTCATGGCGAATCCTACCAGACTTACGAACAACCTGTGTTTTCTGAGTAGTATTGTTTTCTTGTACATTCTGCTCAAGTTCCTCCATTGGTTCAATGTTATCATGTGGGTCTCGAATTTCATCGAGATCTATTATCCTCCCACTGTCTTTCTTAGACAACATTTCTCTTTCAAGGAACATTGCAGTTCGAGAAACAAACACTTTGTTCTTTGAAGGATTATAGAAAAATAACCCTTTGTTTTAGTTGGGTATCTCACAAAATTATATTTTTCTGATTTAGGTCCTAGCTTGTCAGAAGTTAGATATTTCACAAATGCCTCACATCCCCAAATTTTCATAAATGACATGCTATGACATTTCTCAGTCCATATCTCATACGAAGTCTTCTGAACCATTTTAGTAGGAACTCGATTAAGTGTATAAGCAGCCGTCTCTAGGGCATAGCCCCAGAAACTACTTGAAAGATATGTATGACTCATCATCGATTGTACCATGTCCAACAAAGTACGATTCCTCCTTTCAGAAACTCCATTCCATTGTGGTGTTTCGGGAGGAGTGAGTAGTGATACAATACCACACTCTTTTAATAAACTCTTAAATTCATGGCTTAAGTATTCACCTCCACGATTAGATTGTAGAGTCTTAATACTTTCGCCAGTTTGCTTTTCTACTTCAGCTTTGTATTCTTTGAACTTTTCAAAAGAATTGGATTTGTTCTTCATAAGATACATATATCCATATCTCTGAAATCATCAGTAAACGTGATGAAGTAGAAAAATCCACCTCTTGCCATAGTACGCATAGGACCACATACATCACTATGTATAAGTTCTAATCATTTAGTGGCCCTTTCACCTTGTCCAGTGAAAGGATCTTTAGTCATTTTTCCAATGAGACAAGGTTCGCAGGCTTCGTATGATTCAAAGTCAAACTTATCCAAGTATCCATCCATATGTAACTTGGAAATGCACTTCTCATTTATATGGCCAAAACGACAGTGCCATAGGTATGTTTGATTTGAGTCATTAGATTTAAGACGTTTGTTATTCACATTATAGATAAGACTGTCTTAATCAAGAATATATAAACGTGCAACCTTATAGGTAACATTATTCAAAAAAAAAGGAACAACTATTGTTCTGAATTGAAAATGTAAAACCTTTCTTGTCCAAACAAGAAACCGAAATAATATTTCTACAAACTGCAGGCACGTAAAAACAGTTCTCAAGTTCTAAAATAAGCCCAGTGGGCAACGTTAAATAATAAGTCCCTACAGCTAAGGCAGCAACCTTTTCTCTATTGCCAACTCGTAGGTCGACCTCTCCCTTTGCCAAAGTCCTACTCCTTTGCAGCTCCTTCACATTTATACAAATGTGAGAACCACGTCTAGTATCCAATACCCTTGATGTAGAAGTAGACAAATTGACCTCTATAACATAAATACCTGAATCAGAAGCTTGACCAGCCTTCTTCTTCTTCAGATCCTCCAAATAAGAATGACAATTTCTCTTCTAATGACCTGGTTTACCACAGTAGTGACAATCACCCTTTGCAACAACACCATTGGGCTTTAAAGCCTGTTTGGGATTAGCCTTTGGCTTGGGACCAGAAGCAGATCCAATCTTCTTCTTTCCCTTCCATTTGACTTTCCTTTTAGTTTTCTACCATCAGCATAGCAGCAGGTTTCAGCCTTTTCATGTTGGTTTCAGCAGTTCGTAACATGGCCAACAATTCAGTGGGTATTTTGTATATCTCATTCATATTGTAGTTCATAATAAAATGAGTATAGTTGTTGTTCAAAGATTGCAATATCAAGTCAATCTGAGCTTCCGGACCAATCGGGAAACCCAAAGTATCAAGATACTCAATATAACCTATCAATTTTAGAACATGTGGTTGAACAGGTTCACGCTCTCCCTGTTTACAAGCATACAATGTTTTGCTCGTGTCGAACCTTTCTTAACGAGCCTATCCCTAAAACATTCTTTGAAGGTGTTCAATCATCTCATAAGCATCCATATGCTCATGTTATTTTTGAAGCTCAGCACTCATGGTTGCAAGCATGAGACACGCAATATCATTTGCATCATTAATATGCTTCTGATAAGCATTTTGTTGAACACGAGTTGCATTCTCAGCAGGAGGAGCAGGTGAAGGAATTTCAATGACGAGATGCTTTCGCTCCTGCTTGAGGACAATCCTCAAATTCCTATACCAATCAAGGAAGTTAGTTCCTATCAACTTATCTTTCTCAAGGGTTGCTCTCACAGAGAAGTTATTTGTGTTGTTTGCCACTAAATATCTACAATGTTTAAAATGCATATTAGTTAGTTGCAAAAGTTTAATTATGTTCAAGTGATTATCATATACATTCACAATATATATCTCCCACTATTTTTATCAAATCAATAGCCCTAACTATTAATTCGGAAAGCATTTCATTAAATCTTTCTAGTGAGCCAAGATCCATATTCCATCCATATTTTAAGATAGCATTGACTAATACACCCAAAACACGACTATTTAGGTTGACAACATTAGTCGATTATATCAAATATAACTCTTGGATTGTTTGGTGGAACAACACTTTATACACATTTATCCAATAAATCTAACCAAACTCTATGCCTCTAAACCCACAATCCTATTGTGATGATTTAGTTAAGTTAGACCCAATGTTTCAATAAACTAAGTCACTTACTTATCACGTCTTCCTATGATTGATAAAAGAACCTTGCTTTGGCAAACCCAATCCTTCTTAATCTAGATCTTGACAAGTATTAAACATTGGAAGACATTCGATTAACTTAATATGTATTTAGGGATTTTAATATTTATATGAACGATCATGATCCAATCATAAAGAGATTCTCAATTTTTCCTTGATCAAATAATCCATTTCAATATTCGTCAATGGTTCGATTTCCAGATCGTCGGAGAAGTCACAAGCGGTCTCACTTAAAACCCAACTTTCTTACGAATAATAATTTGCTTTTGACAAAATCTCCCCATATCAGAAAAAGAAAATTCATATTCAATACCGTGTTTCACAAACACAAGAATCTCATGATCATTTGTTTAATTTTAAAATCTTGAATCGTTACAGATTTTATCTTTCTTAAGCAGACATGGTATGGGTGTCGTATCTAATACATACATCATTCCAACACATACGTATCTACACATGCATTCATATACATATATCTATTGTGCGTAAATTAAACGTGTTTGTTTATGGCCCCATCCTATGTGATATTTCCAAGCTAATGGAATTATCAAGGTCAATCTATGGTGGTTTCAAATACTACACTATTACATGTCTTTATCTTCTTCACTGCTCCATCATCTGGATTTCCTCCTAGCTTCCTTGCTTCCAAGTCCCCATTGAACAATTACATTGAATAATAAATAAATCTATTCTAATGAAATTACAAGAAGAACTCGAGTTACATTCGAGATTAACAATTACAATGAATAAACGACATGCAAGTCGTATTTAGAAACCAAAACCATAAAACAAACCACTATCCTATGAGTCTTTAGGCCATAACCATCCATCATGTTATCACATAACACATGTAATATATCTCAGATTATATAAACTTATCATATAATCATATATAATAAAATTCGAAATTTCAGAAAATCAAATAAATTTCAGAAAAAAATAAATTGCCGTTTTGGGGCTTGTAACGTCGTCAAATGGCTTACAGACGCGAAGCTGATTATGTCAGTATTGCTCAGTGACACGATTCCAGTCTGAAAACATATATTGTTTGCGAAAATCGGATACTAGACACAGATTTCAGAAAATCTACCAAAGCCATTTCAGAATTCGTATCGAATACGATTCCCATAACAAGAACAAACATGTATCATATACATATAGCAATACACACAATCATCCCATGATTATACAACACATGAATATCATATATTCAAAATCATATAAAACATATATATCAACATATAGTAATGGCATATCATATATATGTTTAAATACATCGAAAAACTGTTAAACACATAACCAAATCATCCCATTATACACGTAGTTCTGATGCCATTGAAGGGTTTCGGGCATGAAAATGCAGCAGATATAATATAAAACAATAAAAAAAATGAAATCATATCATAGGACTCGTGTATTACTTTGGATGATTATGGTGAAGAAATCTTTACATTAACAAAGCTTTCCGTATGCTGTTTAATGGAGGTCTAGAAAGGATGAATCACAGCAGCCCTTTGTTGCAAAGATCTGCTCTCCAAAGAAGTCCACACGAACGTCCGATCGTCCTACGATCACCAGAGTCGGTACTAGCCGAATTGTTTGTCTCTCTCTCTGTCTCTTTCTCTAGCCACTCTTGATGTTGAGCAGCTAGGGTTTTTCTCTAAAACGAAATCTGATGATTAAACCCTAATACGATACATCATTATGTATATATAGGGGAAAAAGATATTTTGGGTCTAACCCTAATCCATGTGGTTTCCAAAACCCATTATGATTTTGGGTTATTATTATTATTAAATCTGAATTCTAATATAATTAATCAAGTCCCCCTTAATTAATTCAATGATTAAATTCGAATTAATAATAATTCTTATTAAATCTGAATTCTAATATAATTAATCAAGTCCCACATAATTAATTCAATAATTAAATTCGATTTAATAATAATTTTTATTAAATCTGAATTCTAATATAATTAATCAAGTCCCACTTAATTAATTCAATAATTAAATTCAAATTAATAACAATAATATATCTAAATTCGTAATTTAAATAAACCTCTGTTTTGACGTTCTTTGTGTGTGGCCCTTTAGGTTATTATTACGTTGACAATAATTTTAATATCCAATAATAAAATTATAAACAATGAACGGCATCTAGTAATACATCATTGCTACCCAAGTAACATTAATAATTGATGACTCAATTAAACCTTCGTGAATAATGTTCCATGTAATATAATCTCTTTAACCTTATATTATAGATCAAACTCGAGGCATGTATAGTATCATCGTCTTCAACGTTTAATCTTGGTTTCCTTGATCAATGAGTAGACTATTTAAACAAATCAATATTTAAGCATGACCATGCATTTCATAGTCTCACTCAATCAAGAGGCCAATAATATCACTCCTAGAATTGGAGGATTAAATCATATATCTATCATTTATATTTCTCATACGATTCATAGCATACCAAATGTCCACCTTTATCATTACCCGGTTAAAGGTAACTTTGAGTGTAATCAAAGTATATTAATTCTCATATAGAAATATAATGATTTCAAGTCAAAGGATCATTACATCATTATCACTGTGAGATTTCTTATGACACTTATTAACATGTAGAATCTCACGACGGGTCTTTCTAGTGTCATGTATTGATACATACACTTATGTTCTTGACTTTAGTATCACCATACCTATGACCAATGAGATGTGGTCATCTGTCAAAAAACATACTAGTCTTATTGCATTATTATTGTCCTTAAATAATAATACTTGATTAGGGAATTTTAGGAATAAAATACTATTCATATAATCACATTTTTAAGTCACATATTTAAAGACATATATTACGTATTAATATTTCAAGGACATTTATTATTCTTTCAATTGATGATGTAGTAAATAAAGATATAATAAATATTAATTAAATAATTAAATAACATAATTGTTTTCAATAAAACATTAAAAGTATTGTCTCTAGGACACCAATACTAACAGAAGATTGGATGAAAAACTGCCTCTTGGCACTCTCCATAGCATTCTGCACAAATTCTTGAAAGATTCCAAGGGCTTTAATGATTTGGAAAAGAGAGTCACATCTCTAGAGACAAAGATTGATCAAATTATCCAAGGTAAAGCCCTTCATGCCTCCATTCTTCAAAAGTTCTCAGACAGGATGCCTTCACCTCCTCCAATTGATGATAACAAAAAGGGGAAGAATGAAAAGAAGGATAAGGATGACAATGGTAACAATGGTGGAAATGGAGTTGCTGGAAGTAGCAAGCTAGTGTTAGTGGAAGTAATAAGGGGAATACAGACAGAAGTGGAACTAGTGGCAATAATAAAGGTCAATCTTCGAAATCATCTAAGTCAACCAAAGATGATTTGGAAAAGAAAAAGAGAGATGATGAGAAGTTTGAAGATGATCTAGAAGCTAGAAGAATTTCTAGAGAAAAGGAGACTCGTGAGTTGAAGAAGAATACTGAGTTGGTGACCAAGGCTACCCAATCAGGAAATTTAAATGAGTTCATTGCACAGACCAAAGTTGTGAATGAAGGAGCAAAAATGGATGCCAAGGAGGTCAACACTAATGCAGAAGCATTTCTTCAATTAAATCAAGAAGCTCTTGAAGAGAAGAGAAAAGGAAATGCCATCGTGGTTGAAGAAGTGAAGAAGAAATAGAGTGAGCCAATTAGAGAGAAACTACTAAAGACTTCCATTTCTACATGACTTAAGGATGCTGGAAGACTTAAAAGGAGAATGAAGAGATAGCAAGGCAGATAGAGTTGGAGTGGAACATGGAGGACATAGTAGTAGAACAACCATTGAAGAAAAAAAGAAAAATTACAATGGCTAAGAAGAAGGTTGCAACACCTCAAGAAAGTATTCAGAAAGAGCAATCTACTAACAAGGAGGTACAAGGAGTTACTAGTTCAGAAAATCAAAAGGAGATTGTTCTTAAAGGATATGAGATGCAAAGAATACCAAGAATTAGTGAAAAAGGTCTAATTGCCTGCAAGACTCACCCTGCAACCTCCAATCATGAGGAATGCATGAGGTTGAAGTATGAGGATGGTCATAAAGCCACTTTCCCTATGAGGATGATAATGAAACACGGTTACAAAACTTTGAAGACCATTATTCCTCTACACAACAAGAGGTATAAGCTCAACATCACAATTGCTCAGGAGATACAACATCAAATAACAAAGCTAAGGAGAATGACTGCAGAAGCTGATCCTGATCCACCTTTGAAGCTTTAGGAATCTCAAGTCAAGACTGTGATGCTGGAACCAATCTATACAATGATATTTATAGATGTTGAAGGGAATAAAAAGTACTTTGATATTTGTAAGTATTTGGACAAAATCACAGATCAGGAAATTGTGTTTTTGACAAAGCAACTTGGAGATTCAGATAGAGATGATAAAATTCTAAGAGGATCATTTCTAAGGAAATTGAAAGAAAATGCTGAAAAGAGGAAGAAGAAGAAATGATTGAAGATTAGAAGGAGTGAATAAGTTAAAGCTGCTTGCAGAAAGTCACATGGATCATCAACTGGTACTTCTCAAAATTTAAGTGCTTTTAAATTTCATGATTCTATGTGAATGTAATCAAGTTATTGGTTTTGTTATCAACAAGTAGATTTATGCCTGTTAATGTCACAGACACAAATATGGGGAGATTCTAAGGAATCTGTGTAGATTTGATGATAACTTTAACCTTAGAATCATAGAAATTTTATTTGTTGTAACTGATCAATTGATATGATGTTTATAAATATCAATTGATCAGGAAACCATTTATCAGTTGAAATGTTGATCTGAATCAACTGATACTATGGATGGTAGCATAGTTGTACTTAGTCTATTTCAATTGATATGGCTTAAGTCAATTGATAATGTTTTCATCAATTGATACTAGAGTCCATTGATATAGGTCATCAATTGATGTATAACTTAGGCTGTCAAATTATAATTATTTGAAGACAGGAAAATTATATAAGTGAAGGGTGATCAATTGATATGGAAGCATCAATGGATGAATGATCAATTGATAACAAGTCAAGTTAAAGATTGAAGACCATCAACTGATATAAAGACCCTCGATTGATAACATCTATCAATAAATAAGTCAACATCTATTATCAATCGATGAATATCAAGATCAATCGAAGAAGAACATCAATTGATGGATGCAAGGAAGAATCAATTGATATTCGTAATAGTAAATTATCAATTGATAAGGACTACACAAAGAGATAAAATGTCAGAAATCTTCAGACAAAAGCACAGCTATGGAAGACAGTCTACATTGACTGTGAAGACTCAAATTGAAGTTGTCATTCCAAGACTCAAGACATTTTCCAAAATGGAAAAAAAACATAATGGAAAGATAGATTAGTAACATTCCTAGAATATGTATTTTTGTTTGTACTCTATTCTTGAGATTGTAAACACTCTTGTAATATATAAACAAAAGTGGTAGCATTTTTAGAAAATAACGAAGTTAGACTATCTTTTAGAATCAATTGTTCAATCCTTAGAGCACTTTTGTAAGAACAGTTGATTTATTTTCTAACTTTGTAAAAAGCAGATAGGTTCTCAAAAACCTAGATTATTTGAGCAATATATACACTGATGGAAAAACCAATCCATCAGTAATTGTTTAAATATCTTGTTCAATATCTATTTCAGTTTCTATTGTTCATAATACATTTCTCAAAACACTTAGCTTATGACAAGCAAATACTAAAAACTCAAAAAGTTTTAAATATTTGTATTCAACCCCCCTTTTACAAATACATATTGATATTGTTCTGGGAAATAACATATACATCTAAGCTCCCATGCTCACCCAATTCATCCTCTTTAAAAATCCAATCAAATTTGGTTCCAACATTGAAAGATTGGAAGGCTTTCATCAAATAAGGGAGATCTTCATAAGATCCTTCCCAAAATCAATGTACTTGATCCATTGCACGTTTTTTTGCATCTCTAACTTTCTTCCTACCCGGTTGGTAAACAAAAATATTTTTTATTATCACCATCAACACCTTTTCCTTAATTGTGGGATCAACTACAATTTGGTCTTTAATTACTTCCACAATATCAAAAGATGTCAAGTTAGGATGGTCCTGACTAATAGTTATGCGTATATATGTGTGTGGTCTCGAAGTTTCCATGATTTGGAATTTACCAAGTGTCTTTCACAACCTAGCCTTTAGCTTCCACTAGCAACCATGATCTTTCCACTTACAAGCATCATGCAAATTCAAAGCACTTGATCTAGTCACAATAATCTCTTGATGACTACGAATATGAAACTCTCTCATTGTATGCATCAACTCATCTTTAGAATCAAATACTATCCCCTCCCTCAACTCCATAGGATTTGTCAATTCGTCTCTTGTTATCAAAACTGACTCATGAAAATGTGTGGACTTTTCAATTCTCATTCCACTATCAACAACATCATGACTCTACAAACAAGTACTACTACTCGTCTTTCCTCCAAAATATCTACTACTAGTTGTCACCCTTCAAAACCCCTACTACTCTTTTCAACACCTATTGAACAACTTTCAACCAATGGACAAATTAATTTTTTTAAATAAAGCTAAACAAAGAAAGGGGGTCCGTTTGAGAGAACAACTCCAAACATCAACTCAATATCATCATCATCTTCAACCAGAACAATACCAATTTTCATGTCATTGAGATTTTTACTTCTAAAATACAACTTCAACTCATACTTACTCCTTTCAATTTTCATCTTTAAAAACATCACATCACATAAATTACTAAAATTCATACTAGAATCAAGTTTAACATGCTTAGAAACATGCCTATCATAAACAAAACCCTCTAATTGACTTTTTAGAATATTACCATCAATATAAATCCATGCTACTATGGCAGTTGATTTTGATCCGGTGCCCGATTCCGAAGCCATCCAAACCAAAAATTTTATACTAAATTTGATATATACATATATATGTATATATTTATTTATTTATTTATTTGGCTGGTATTTAGGTTATCCTCAATTTGGCATTTGAGCAGTAGATTGAAAATAAGTCGGGTGGAAATGTTTGTAAGTTGAGTCATATGTATAGGCTAAAAACGCTATATCGGCCATCTTTTAGACCCAAACGCAAGACGAAGGCGCGTGTAATGTATATATATATATATATATATATATATATATATATATATATATATATATATATATATATATATATATATATATATATATATATATATATATATATATATATATATATATATATATATATATTTAAAAATTAGACGAAAATGCGGCTCTATGTAGCGTGTAGGCTGAAAACGCCAAACGGTGTTGCGTTTACAGTCAAGAGGCGACAAAAAAAGTGTGTTTCCTTCAATGGATTCACCTGATATAACATTGGTGTTGTATTGTCTTGTTTTAGTTTTTGGTTCAATAACAAATTTAAACATGTTTAGATAAACACATGATATGTTATTTTATATTGAAAATGGTTAATAACAGAATTTTAAATTATCGTACAGATGATATAATTAAACAAACTGATAAAATAAAATAAAACTAGAGGATCAAAGTTTATTTAAACTAGATGTACATAGTGTGTTGTCTGCCATACAAAACAGGTTTGGAGAGTAGAAAATCTCTCATTGCCTAGTATAAATACAACTACTATCAAGTTCAATGCAACCCAAATAAGAAAGCAAGAAACATAATTGAGAATATTACAATATAGCCTGTAATCACAATGGCATCACCAAGATCATTCCTTTACCATTTCCTGCTATTAGCAGCTACATCAAAATTAAGAAGCTGGTTTGTGGCATATCCCTCGTGGAATAATATTAAATAAAATCCCATAATATACAATTAAACTGTAGGCAATAATGTTGTTAATCATACATCTTTGAAAGTACCGATCATCTAGCAAAAATAACTTGTGCATCAACATTAATCCAAACCAATGCAAAGAACATTTGTAACTTAAGTGAGAACATAACAATTGGTCTCCATAAGCCAAAAAAAACTACATGCTTCCTCTAGCTTCTTACTTCTCAGAAGAGTTAGGTCCCCTCTTCTTTCCAAAACCAACAACTGCAATACATCACAAAATTTAGATCAAAACACACGCTATAATAAAAACTCAACAGAATTTCAATAAAGAATTTTAATATAGTTAATTACATGATGCTTGGGGTATTGTATTTCAACTTATGAATACACTTCCAGATAACTAATTAACAGGCCAAATTGTAACCATTTTATTAATAACTCTTAAGACCTGTCATTTCTTAATTAATTCACAGAAATACAACTAGAAGTTGTAGTTAAATACTAGCTAGATGGCCTAGTCCTGTCACGGGTATTGTTAACAACTAATTATACTAGGGCACTTCTGTGTAAATAACTAATTACATCTAATTATAATTCCGAACATGAAATATCAACTCTTTAGATTTCAAAACAAGCAGCTAATTAGATTGATTCCTTCATAAGGTAGCCAGACTAATAAAGACATGCCTTGATTCTAAAAATTTAAAATACTCAATTTATTCGAAAATAGAGGGAAATAGAACAACATTAGTATATGAAACAAAGCTAGCTCATCATAATCATTATCATAACTCAACTAAAAGAACATATGGTTAATTTGGATATTCCAAAAGTATATTTACTACAGACCCTTCAGTGACAACACTAACAACTTTCCTATTGTATTTGATCTTAGAACGACTTGTTGGGAAATAATTTTTATTACTTTTTTAGTTTTTAGTGTCATACATTTACTCTATAATTATAGACATAAAAGCTCAGTTTTGACTGGTCTTTATCTTTCTAACTAGTGAGTACTATGTACACCGGATTGTATAGACACCAATGAAGCCCAAATTGTTGACCAAGTAAACAAATACTAAACAAAAGACATTCGAAATAATATAAATACTTACATTCACTTTTTGGCACACTTTTGCCCATTAGTACCACACTTCATCCTTTTACGAACTCTCTTTGAACGTCGAAGCTCGTATACTAAATTTTCACTAGGCTGAAATACAACAATAGGCTGAGAAGACCCACCGGCAAGAGTAGTATGATCACTAGGCTGAGATGCAGTAATACTTAGATCAAATGTCGGATACGACAATATGAAAGGCTGCTCAACAGTAGGCCGGTCAGAATGATGCACAAGAGGAGGCTACTCAGTAGGAGGCGTCATACTAATATCAAATGTGGGATGAGTACACTGGGCCTGACTAGATGCCTCGGGTACCTCAAGTAAAGAGGTATGGTCATCTGCAAGAATTGGTGCCACATGATCATCATCAGTTATTTCAGCTTGAGCTCGTCTATGCTAGCCTGACGTTTAGGATGCCGTCTAGGTTCTTGCCTCTCCACTCGTTCTCTATCTCGACGCTTATGCAAGGGCAATGCCTCAAAACCATATAAGTTGTAATCTTCAACAAGATTACAACCCTCAATAGCAAGCTGGGAGACATCAGGAAGAACTGATTATGTACGATCAGCTATAGTCCTAAATATACCTCCCTAGAAAAAATAAAATAAGGGACACATGTTTTACAAGATAGAAGCATATTAAGTAAAATCAAACAAGCATTAAAACATATATTGTAACAAACAATAAAATGAAAGGTAAAAAACCCTTACAATGTGATGATGAAATGCACCCAGACGAAAAATAAATCTAGCAGTCCTATCAAGATACCAAGTATGATACTTAGGCACTGTACTGTCACCAACAATCAAGTTTGCCTCAAAGATATGATCCAAATGAGTGTCCTAGATAGAAATACTTAATTGATGCTTTTGAACCCAACGAATTTTGTCATTAACCTTCAATGACATCTTATGATGTTCCACCAAGTACACTGGATTAGAAGGTATAGACTGCATCATCCCAAATTGTCTAGCAACCCGATCAGGGTAATGAGGCTCCACAATAAAGATACAAATGAGAGGGCCACGATAACGCAAAATACGCTGACCAGACAAACAATGATCAGGCAGTCCAACAATGAAATCATCAGAGTACGGCTCCTAAATGAAATGAGATGGTGCAAGGCCATCAAGGATCGTCCGAGTAACAGAGAGGGTATGACCAACCCTCCCAATGAAGAAATGACCAACAAGCCACCTAGAATCACAATAGATAAATAATCAAATTCAATATTTAGTTAAACCCCTAATTGTTGAACATTCTATTATAGACTTATAAATTAAATACTTAACTTTTAATTTAAACTTAATATTTCTAAAACCCAACTAGAGGATTGATGAACCCTAAAATATAAAAAACTGTTAAATTAGGGTTCTACCTTAAATTAGGGTTTAGGGCCCTAAACCCTAGACACTAAACCCTAAATCATTGACCATTTTATTACAAACTTATAAATTAAATACTTAAATTTTAATTTAAGTTTAATATTTTTAAAACCCAACTAGGGGATTGATAAACCCTAAAATATAAAAAACTATTAAATTAGGGTCCTAAAATTAACTACAAATAGTATTTACCTGACACCATATCGACCTACAAGCTGGCCCTCACATATACGATGATAAAATAAAGTCGTACTAGTACGAATGGGAGCTAGATTCGACAATCTCTCCCAAGCCCATAACTACAACAAAAGAAGGCAACCAGCAACCTCCTCTACATCTGTCTTGCAACCCTTGCATAGCTCTCTATAACGAAAGGCAAGAACTGCAGCACCCCACGAATAGTCTCCACATGTATCTAAATCACGAACAAAATGTATGAACATTGGGTGAATGCAACCTCCAGAATGATCATTAAATAATATACCACTGATCAACTGAACCAAATAACATCGGGTGTGATGCCTAATCTCCTCAGTTGAAGTAGTCTCGGGTAGTGTATGTGAAGTGATAGAAGAAAGGAAACTCAATCGCAGTCTAGACCCATTAAAGTTACCAGCAACAGCGGTAGAACCAAAGATAGAGCCCACATAACCCATCTAAGACATATTAGGCCCGGGAGTGACATCACATATAAGAGTATTCCCCTCAATAGGAAGGCCAAGAAGAACTGCAACATCCTGCAATATAATAGTGACCTCTCCCATAGGTAAATGGAATGTATGTATCTCGGGTCTCCACCTCTCAACTATTGCATATAAAATGCTTCAGTCTAGCTGTAAAGATGAAACCCTGGCTACACCATAAAAACTAGTAGACTGTAACAATGATATCATACATCGATCCAAAACAGGTAGATGAGTCTGATGAGGATTTCAATGTCTGAATTTCTGCAAATTGCCTCAACCTATGGCCCAAATCTCTCTAGATCTATGTGTCCCTTGAAGATGAAGAAGGTTAGGATCAATAGGTCCCTGATTCATTCCCTGAATTTTTTTTTTGTACAAGGTCAATAGTTATCCTAAAGAATCCTGCCCTGCCTCTTAAAAGCACAAACAACATCCATAAAACTCACAACATATCAAACAGTACACGAAGTAACATTTAGTAAAATCAATTTAGTCATAGTTTAATCACAGTCATCATATATAACAATTTATGATGCTAAGAAACTACTCATTAGTTGTGACAATCTATATGATATTTCATAAGGCACTAGAATACAATCTTCAAAGAAAACAAAAATACTGTTCTTATTCTGCCTGCCAGAAACTACTTTCATCAGTATTTTCTCTTTCATTTGGGATTGACACAAAACACCATTTTGACCTTTTCTGTTGTAATAACAAACAATCAGCAACATAGTAAACACCACAAACCCCAGAACACAACTCCTAATTACTAATCCCAGGTTTGCAATCCCACTCAATTTTGATGTTTTTTTTAGAATCAT
Source organism: Oenanthe sinensis (assembly GCA_028671895.1). Classification (NCBI taxonomy): domain Eukaryota; kingdom Viridiplantae; phylum Streptophyta; class Magnoliopsida; order Apiales; family Apiaceae; genus Oenanthe; species Oenanthe sinensis. The sequence goes on along the minus strand of CM053799.1, from coordinate 24,039,283 downwards.
GATCATTTGGCGGAAGATCAGATAGAGGAATGGAAATATTGTCAAGGGTAAATTTATTTCCAAAAAAGATAAACTTGGGAATCTCTATAGGGACTCAGGCAATTTTCCTGTGAGATTATTGTAAAGACAAAATTTAACAGCTGAAGTCTTGGATATAAATATACAAGTTTCGTCTCAGTTATTTATTGAAGTACTTTAAATTTTCGGAACTTGTAAGCTACTAAGGGGTGGTGTCAAGTGTCAAGTGTCAAGTGTCAACCGAGATGATAAATAAAGAAACAAATGTGTGTTTGTCTTGTATCATAAGCTCTACCTCTAAAGGTGTAAACAAGTTAACATGTATGGAAAGATAAGAAGCCAAATACAATTGAAATTGTATCCTCAAGAAAGAAAGTTTTGGTACCTAAAGAAAAGACTTGCTACAATTTGATATTCTCCACTCACAAATCCCATCTACAGTGACCATACATCTCACACCAAATATGTATCACCCATAAATACGTTTTGGAGGGTATGTAGAATGCACACAAATTTTCCCCTTACTCCATATTTTTATGAAAACCTTTTATCAGACTATATAGATGCCAAACACACTAATTCCCTTGAATCTTTAATTTCTTAACTTTACATCCCAAGCAGCTGAAATAATCATGATAGTGTTCATTAATACTTGACGGGGTGATACAATAAGGTAGAATTCGAAATTGAGTTAGGTATAAATGAAGGAATTTATGCACCAGCGGAAGCATTGAATAACATTTATTTGCATATATTCTTATGTATACATACATATAGATACAAAACTATTTTATAAATTGAAGAATACCTCGATTGCTTTTCAGAAACAGCTAGAGAAGATCTTTTTCTTCAATCCTTGCAATCACCCCTCAAGTGTGGAGTGCTCTAAAGATATCCACCAAGAATCAAACTAAAAGATGAAGGAGGAGGCTAGAGAGGAAATTAGGGTTGCCTCCCTTTTAAAATATTTCTCACAAATATTAGGGTTTAATTATTAGGGTTTATAATCCTATATTTATAGGCAAATATCTCAGCTGAGATATTTTCTATAAATATCTTATTATTAATTCCCTTTTTAATTAATTAATCTTATTAATTAATTAGTTAATGATTAAAACTATTTTAATCATTAATTCCTTTTCTAAACTCTTTTAGAAAATTATTCTCTCTTCATATTTAATTACTTTAATTAAATATTTAATTAATAATATTAAGATCTTATCTTAAATAATTTATAATCAATTAAATCTCATTTAATTAATTTATAAAATTTGCTAAGTAATTATTGAAAGGCATAGGTGTACTAACTTGTAACACTTAATTACTATGTAACTCAAGGTAAAAGATAAAACAACAGCAAAACAAGAGAAACTGAAGAAGCACATGGAATCAATCAACTGAATAAATGGTAATGATACTTGGTAACTACAAGTAACTAATTTGATTAGTCCAGAATGCCTAAGTGAGAAAAAGTTCAATCTCAGTATTGCTCATGCCCTAACTTATCTAATGGAGAATCAAATCAATGCCAAAGAAGTATCAAGAAGACCAAAGTGATTTCATGTAATGCATCTCAACAACTGGATAATGTAAAGATTAATCAACAAATGAGAACTGACATTCAGAAGCAAGAACCTCTTTCAAGACTAGTCACTTATGAACCAGACCACTGCATCAAGTGTCAGGACATTGGAGGCAAGTTCATGTCAGTAATAGAAGATCTCATTTGAATTGAGTGAGGAAAAGAAATTGAAGAAGCTAGGGAAACTTGCTCATAAAGGTTAATCCACAATTAGTTACTAAAGAAAGTCATCATAGGATGAGTGCATATTTGCTAAGGCAAATGTCGATCCACAGCAGATCGAGATGCGGATCGAGATTGATAATTGAAGTAAAACATGGCAAGGCAAATCTCGATCCACGGCAAATCGAGATCGAGATTATAGACCGAGATCGAGATCGAGATTATAGACCGAGATCGAGATCGAGATTATAGACCGAGATCGAGATCGAGATTATGGACCAAGATCGAGATCGAGATGGGTCCAGGCCGAGATCGAGAGGCGGGTCTATATGTAGCATTTAATGTTCAAGGGACAAGTGGCTTATTGTGAACGGTTGATCCAGAGTAGTTGGGAAAGTACTTTTTGTTGTCGAGTTCCTGATTGGGCCACGTACACAAAAAGGACAAGATCAAGACTACACGACATTATAAAAGCAACACTTTGTTTTTATTTGTATTAGACTTTTAAGCAATCTCTGTATTTTTCTACTGTGTATTTTTCGAAGAGAGCATTTACTGTAAAAAGAAAGTGAGAGAGAATCAGTTGAATCAAGCTTTAATTGCTGTATTTATTGTTCACCTGATTATGATGCATTTATGAATGTTGTAGCAAATCCTTCAATGAATATAAAGATATATTCTTGAAATTCTGTGTCATCATTTATTACCTGCATTTATTTTATATTCCATCATTATTTGAAACAGTTGTATTCACCCCCCCCTCTACAACACTTTGGACCTAACAATTGGTATCAGAGCTTCCTGTTAAACACATCTAACAGAGATCCTACTGTGTTGTTTGAGTTGGTTCTTGAAAATCCCAGATCATTTTTTTAAAGTTTGTGCCGAAAGCTTCTATTTGGTTCTTCATGAAAAGTTCATAGATCTAAAAAGTTCTGAGTCCTGGTTTGTACAATATTTCAAAAGGTTGTACTTAAAGAGCTTTGTGGGTTTTTCTTGTGGTCAAAAATCTGGTTATAAAAGAATATTTGATTGGTTGACTAGGTAACTTGAATCAACTGGTTGACTAAACAAAAAGGTCACTTTCGAACTTCTGTCGACCAAAAAGTGGACAACCTTTTTGTTTGAACTTGAAAAATTTTGTGGACCCTGCCACTGTTCCTGTGATTAAAACTAACTTGCTTGAATCTTAAGTGCAAAACCCATTGGATATTAAGTGTTGGATATTTAAAGTGAGATAATCAATTTTTCAAGTAAATACAATTTATTGTAATTTGAAAAGTGTATTATCTTAATTTTAAACTTCATTAAAATGGCCGCCGCACACAGATTTAAGATACCTCCTTTTGATGCACAACACTATGACGAATGGACCGGAAGAATGAAAGCCTACCTTGAATCAATAAACAAGGTATACTTGAGAATATTGGAGAACGGTCCATACATACCCATGAAAATTGAGCCAGAGCGAATGGAAGGAGGGATACTAATACCATCCCGGTCTGTTCCTAAAGAGGAAATGGAGTTTTCAGACGCAGATAAAGAATTGGTTGGTATGGATGCGTCGTTACGCAACGTCATAATTGAATCCCTAGACTCAGAGTACTACGTTCAGATAAAGGGATTAAAAACAGCTAAAGCCATGTGGGATAAACTGGCAGTAGTGATGGAGGGGACCGAGGAAGTTAGAGATAATCACAAGCGCATTCTGATATCTGAATATGAATCGTTCAGATGCGAGCGAGGAGAAAGTGTAGCGGATGTTTACAAACGTTACAGTAAATTGCTTATCGAGCTGAGTATAAGAGATAAAGCCTATCCACTGGCAGACTCAAATATCAAGTTTCTTTTGAATTTGCCTAAACATCTGGAACACAGGATCACTGCCATTCGAGAGTCAAGAAATTTAAACAATACTTCTCTCGAAAAGCTGTATGGTGTTTTGAAAACCTACGAGCTGGAGCAAGAACAAAATGACAAAAGAAGGATCCTACAATAGTGGAGAATACAAAGCGGTAAGTGAATCTGGACTTGTAGCTGAAGAATCTACTGCAAAGGCACTTGCAGCTGTCTCATTGAAAACTGCTAATCCTGAAAGGGTGGTATTAGATATTGAAGATTCATCCGAAGAAAGTGAGGATGAATATTATACCCTTGAAGAGCTGGACAAATAGGAAGACAAGTCATATGCTTGTATTGCTCGAGAATTTGCTCATATCAGCTTCAGGAAGCCAAGAAAAGGTAAAGGACGATTTGGTAGTTCTTTCAGCCGAAGAAGCAGTAGCAGCAGCAGAGGTAGTAGTGTAAGTGGCCGGGGAAGTTACAGCGGTCGAGGTAGTACATCTAGTAGTGGCTACAGACCTAACCTGGTAGACAAGAACAAGTTCAGATGCTTTAACTGCAATGAATTGGGGCACTTTGCAACAGAGTGCAAGAAGCCCAAATACATTTATCCCAAGGAATCCTATGTTGATCTGAAAAAGAAATATGACGCCTTGGTTAGCAAGCAACAGAAGGGAAGCCGGGCTTATGTTGTGACTGAAGGAAAGGGTTGGGACGAGTCTGATGAAGATGAAGATCAGGAGCAATGTAACTTCGCTTTAATGGCAAGATCTTCAGAACAATCAGAGGTACCAATTCTAACCGTAAATGAAATGTCTAATTCTGAGTATCAAAATGAATTAGCTGCCATGACTAAAGACATGTACAATCTCCAACTAAATCTAATCACTGTTAATGAGGAAAATGCTAAACTCTCCCTGAAGAATAGACTTCTCAAGGCCAAGGTAGAGGAATTAGAATCAGGAGAAAGTAAAGAAAGGCAGTTAATGAATCAGGTAGACGTTTTAGAACATAAGCTTAAGATTAGAGAAGACCTTAACGAAGAACTTAAGAATGAATTAGCTGAGCTTAAAATAACATGTCAATCTTTTAAAGAAGCCGCTAATAAAGTTTTCGTAGAAAGGGACATGTACATGAAACTGGCAGGCAAGAGTAAAAATAAAAAAGTAAACATAGGACTTGACTACACACAGAAAAAGAAAAATAGGGCTGCTGAGTTGTTAGAGCCAGTGTTAGTTAAAGAAGATGTGCCTGAGGTTCTAGTGAATGTTAGAAAACCTATCTTTAAGCAGTTTGAGCCTAGGACCATAGATCCTGTTGCTATTAAAATTGAACATGAGATTAAAATGGAAAAAGATTCAGAAGAAAAAGTAGTAGACCCTACAACTTCTAAGAGAGCGAGTAAGATTGCTTATGCTAAGAGAGGTGTAGGAAGCAAGGAGGCTAAGACGGTGTCACATAAACAATGGGTAGCAGGGGCAGACCAAATAAAAAAAACCTGTAGAGGCAGTTAAATCTGAACCTGTATCTGTATCTACATCTACACGAGCTAGGAAGGCATGCTATATCTGTAATCAAACTGATCATTTGTCTTACTATTGTATGTCCTATGTAGAGGAAGAAAAACCTGTTGGTTGTAATACCATGCCTGCAACTACTGCTTTGCCTAACATGTATGCAAATCATGCCAAATGCAATAATCTTAATTGTATGCCATGTGCTGTAAACATCATGCATGCTTATTTTAATTTGATGAATACTGCTAGTGCATCTGTTGAACATAAATTTAGTAGTAGTAAGAAAAAGCATGCTGGGTCAAAGACTAAGACTTTAAGTCCTCCTAAAGTTAGGAGTGACCAGTCTACTCCCAAACCTGACAAACTAGTCAAGGTTAACAAGGGAAAAGACAAAGTCAAGATGGATGCCCCTGATGACAACCAGGCAAAGCCTTCTGTATCTGATAAGAAAAAGAAAATTATTGATGCCGGGCCCAAACATCATTGGGTTCCGAAGAACGCCTAACCTTTCTGGATTTGCAGGGCAGTGAACAGGAAAAGAGTAAAGTCATATGGGTGCTGGACAGTGGAGCATCAAGGCATATGACCGGCAATAAGTCCATGCTAACAGATTTGGTGTTGAGAGCCGGCTCTGTGGTTACTTTTGGAGATAACAGCAAAGGTTACACCCGGGGATATGGCAAGATTGTTTGTGGAAATGTTATCATTGAGGACGTGTCTTTTGTGGAAGGATTGCGACATAATCTTCTCAGCGTTAGTCAGTTCACCGACAGGGGTTTTGACGTCAACTTCGGGAAGCATGACTGTTCGATTCGAAGCAAAAAGGACGGACGCCTTGCTCTCAAAGGAGTAAGGAAGTCAAATTTATTCATAGCCGACATGAATTCTGCTGATCAGTCTGAAGTCACGTGTTTCTACAGCAAGGCTTCTGCTGATGAAAGTTGGCTATGGCATAAAAGATTATCTCACCTGAACTTTAAAGCAATGAATAATCTCGTAAGGAGAGAGTTGGTGAGAGGGCTGCTGCAGATGGAGTTTACTCCAGATGGACTCTGCGAAGCATGTGAGATGGGAAAATCGAAAAGAGCCTCGCATAAGGATAAACAAGTGAATAGCATTACCGAGCCCCTACAACTTCTTCACATGGATTTGTTTGGACCCGTTAATGTTATGTCAATGTCAAGGAAAAGATACGCGCTGGTGATTGTCGATGACTTTTCCAAATACACATGGGTGATGTTTGTGACGTCGAAAGATGAAGTGCCACATGAGATCATTAGGCATGTACTGGTCATTGAAAACGTAGCAAGTCTGACTGTGAAGACTATCCGATCCGACAACGGGACAGAATTCAAGAACTCAGTGTTAATGGATTTCTACATATCTAAAGGGATCAGACGACAGTATTCAGTACCGAGAACACCGCAGCAGAATGGGGTAGTTGAACGAAAGAATAGGACACTGGTTGAAGCAGCCAGGACAATGCTGTATGAGTCAAAACTTCCTCTGTATTTTTGGGCTGAAGCAGTTAGCGCGACTTGTTATACACAGAACAGAACCCTGATTACAAAGGACTACAATGAGACACCGTATTATCTGATGAATAAACGAAAACCATCTATCAAGTACTTTCACGTGTTTGGTGCCAAATGCTTTGTGTTAAGAGACAATGCACAACTTGGAAAGTTTGATGCCAAAGCAGATGAAGGGGTTTTCGTTGGATATTCTCTTGAAGTAGCATCAGCTTACAGGGTGTTTGTGCTTATTGATCGAAAGGTGGTTGAAAGCCTTAATGTCACATTTGACGACTCAAAGCTCCCTTCTATACTAAATTAAAACAGTGAGCCACTTCTCTAAGATTTGAAAATATGGATATTGATGAAGTGGATACAGTACCTGAGTCTGTAGTGCAGGGTAGTGATCCAATGAGAAATAATGTAATTAATCAAGAGTCTAGTGTTTCGCCTATGCAAACCACTAGGGCTGAGGGATCACCTTCCGTTAGACCTGGTACTAACTCAGGGGGATCAGCTCACTCAGGGGGAGCTAGTGCTAGCTCAGGGGGAGCTAGTGGAAGTGATTCTAGAATAAGTCACACTCACTTGCAAGATCAAGCTGAGTCATCAAGAACATTTGCTAAGGATCGTACTTGGAACAAGGACCATCCGTTTGAGCTAATCATTGGTGACCCAAATGCCGGAGTGACTACTAGAAGAAAAGCTAGAGCTGAAATTGCCACCGAGAATGAATGTCTATACTCAGTGTTCCTTTCTCAATTGGAACCTAAAGTGGTGGAAGAAGCCCTAGATGACGCTGATTGGGTGATTGCTATGCAAGAAGAACTCAATCAGTTTGAAAGGCAGAAGGTGTGGAAGCTGGTACCCAGACCAAAGAATAGATCTGTTGTTGGAACAAAATGGGTATTCAGAAACAAGCTGGATGAAAATAGACTTGTAACACGAAATAAAGCTCGCCTAGTTGCTAAGGGTTATACTCAAAAAGAAGGAATTGATTATGATGAAACCTATGCACCAGTAGCAAGGCTAGAGGCCGTAAGGATGTTCTTAGCATTCGCAGCGTATCATGGTTTTAAAGTCTATCAGATGGATGCTAAGAGTGCATTCTTAAACGGTGAACTGGATGAAGAAGTGTATGTTGATCAACCTCCCGGGTTTGTCGACAGCAAATACTGTGATTATGTTTATCGTCTCTTCAAATCAGTGTATGGCCTTAAGCAGTCTCCGCGGAAGTGGTATGAAACTCTGTCAGACTTCTTGCTAGAAAGTGGTTTCACCAGAGGAGTAATCGACAAGACGCTTTTCTACAAGAAATGCAAAGATGATCTAATAATGGTGCAAGTGTATGTGGATGACATTATCTTTGGGTCTGCAAATGAGAAGCTGTGTGCTAAATTCGCAAAGTTAATGCAATCGAAGTATGAGATGAGCATGATGGGAGAGCTGACGTTCTTTCTGGGTATTCAAGTTAGTCAGAAGAAGGACGGGGTATTTATCTGCCAGACCAAGTATATTCATGATCTATTGAAGAAGTATGGTCTCGAAGATGTATCACAAGCTAAGACTCCTATGGCAACAGCCACGAAGCTTGACGAGGATAAAGCGGGAAAACCTGTAGACATCTCAAGCTATCGAGGTATGATCGGTTCACTTTTGTATTTAACTGCTAGCAGACCTGATATTATGTTCTCCACATGCTTATGTGCAAGGTTCCAAGCGGATCCCAGAGAGTCACATCTTATAGCCGTAAAGCGTATTTTTAGGTATCTCAAGGGAACATCAAATCTCGGGATTTGATACCCAAGAGATACAGGGTTTAATCTTGTTGGCTATTCGGATTCAGATTACGCAGGTTGTAGAATAGATAGAAAGAGCACTTCAGGAAGCTGTCAGTTCCTTGGAAGAAGGTTGGTGTCTTGGCAAAGCAAGAAACAACACACAGTATCAACCTCGACAGCTGAAGCAGAATATATTGCTGCTGGAAGCTGTGTGGCCCAAATACTGTGGATGAAGAACCAACTCAAGGACTACGGTGTGGAAGTATCTAAGATTCCTATCATGTGTGACAACACAAGTGCTATTGCAATGACCAACAATTCTGTGGATCACTCAAGGACTAAGCATATTGATATAAGGTATCATTTTATTAGAGAGCATGTAGAAAATGAAACTGTAGAGTTGCATTTTGTGTCTACTGAACGTCAAATAGCAGATATATTCACTAAACCTCTAGACGAATCAACATTTTCTAGATTGGTTGGTGAATTGGGGATGCTTAACACTTTTTAGTTTTGCTACCTATCTGTTATAATTCAGTTTGTGTACATATTGTTGTGGAACATGAATATTCATAATTAATAATGTGTACTTAATCTCAAAAATATTTGTGTTGCATGCAATAAAAGGGTGAGTTAGAAAGTTTCATGACATTAATCTTATGATGATCTGTGTATCTATATGATTAATGTCTAATAATGTGATAGGATTTAATGCTAGACTTAATTTTGAAATGCATGATTTATTTGCTAAATTCCCTGTCATTTCAAAATTGTAAGTTTTTAAAATGGTGTGAAAATTTGTGGTGAAATCTTGTGAATTTTACATATAAATGTTTAATTCACATAATTTCATTAAAATTTTCTAAGGCAAATCTCGATCTGTTTCTGGATCGAGACCGAGATTGACTTGCAGGATATGCTTAAAAAGTTTAAGGTAAATCTCGATCTGTCCTCATCGAGATCGACATCAAGATCGACATCGAGATGTAGATCGAGATGTAGATCGAGATCGACATCAAGATCGACATCGAGATGTAGATCGAGATGTAGATCGAGATCGACATCAAGATCGACATCGAGATGTAGATCGAGATCGACATCGAGATGCGGATCGCGATGGGTATCTCGAGATCGAAATATGACTAGTCTTTTCAGTTACTTTCTTTTAAGGCGTGCAAGTGTATAATATAGCATTATATAGACTGTTCATTATTTTAAAACATTCTCTCTCACTAGTTCAAAAAGCTGAAGCTAATACACACGCATATACATACATTCACAGCATCCTCTTCCCTGCTATAACATCAAGTTTTTCTTGTGATTTTCTTAAACAAAAATCACTAACTGTTACGTGAAAAACATTAATCACTAAAACAAAACTCTGCCAAACTTTTGTTTAAAGTAAACTGTTGAACTTTTTGCGCATATTCTACGTCATTTCTTAACATTAGTGTTCTTGCAAATCGTTGTTCAGTTCTCCTGTTATTCGAGTGAGTTTGTTTTTATTGATTTCGTGTCTTTGTGTTTTTCAATTTTTTTGTGTTCTTAAGTGGCATAGTTGTGTGTCTTACTGTTCAATCCATACAGTACCAAGTAACCGCCCTGTTTTGTGTCTTTCCGAAATATTCGTTTTTTTTAACAAAATGATTGTTCACTTTAATTTCCTAAGCTAAACCGTCAATCATTAGTGGGGAGTTAAGTGATCATTAGTGGGGAGTTAAGTGGTCATTAGTGGGGAGTTTTAATTACGTGGGTAAATAGTGGGGTTCGTGTACGTTTTTTTTGTGTTTAAATTTAGAGCTTGTTCTCTACAATTCCCATTGCAAAATCTTTACAAAACATTTCTCTTCTCAAACACAAATCTCAAATGGCCAACCCAAATTTCACAATTCCCAAAACCAACTTTGTTAATCTCTCTGCTGATCGAGCAACTGGTAGATTCATTCACTACCAGTTCTGGATTGAGTCCCTCAACAACACATCCATGATAAGTCATGCCTTGACCACCTCTCCCATCCTGAATGTCGAAGCCCTTCAAGCTGCTTACTCATCATTAGAGATTCAGGGTGGTAAAGCAAATCCAACCGTCTTATCCTTCACTATCGGTGGTGCAAAATATGAGGTCAGTCTGCAGAAGTTCAATGAGATTCTTGGGCTTCCTTCAGAAAATTTTGCTCCGGAACCCACTATGGAAGAAATGTTGCAATTATTAACGGATATAGGTTGTCGCCCTCTCACGGGTCCTATCAAGGTAACAAAGGTTCACACAGGTATGTTACCAGCCGAGTGGGATTATGTAGTTCAGGCCATTCAACGCTGCATGTTCCCAAAGGACAAAGACTACAGGCCAATGAACAACAGCTGTCGAGTAATTCTATATGGAGTGTCAAATAACAGGAGAGTGAATGTGGGCAAACATCTGTTGATTCAGTTGCTTGAGAGGTGGGCACTGGAAAAGAATGCATCTCGGAATCCGGAAGATGGACCAGTCAAATGTTGGATGCCAAGATTCCTTCAGATGGTTCTGGATGACGTTCTTTCAGAGGAGCACAGAAGAATATTTCAAGGCTCTGAAAGGATGGCATGTTTTGATATGACCTTAAAGAGTATCTCCACCATGGAAACCCAACAAAAGTCCAGACTTTTTGAGTTGCGCCTGACTCCTTACTTCCAGGATCTGCAAGATGAGTATGCTCGGGCGCACGCTTCTCAGTTTACTGCAGTAGAAGCGGAAGGTAGTGGCAACGAAGCTGCTGGTAGAGATCAAGTGTCTGGCAATTTGGGAGAAGCAGGTGTGGAAGTTGAAATTGCTGAAGCAAATGTTGCAGAAGCTGGAGCTGACAAGGATGAAGATCTTATGGGTCAGGTACCTATTTTTGCTGATCTTGATCAAATTTCAATTCAACCAACCCCTATTTTCTACAGTCGTGGGCCTGAAAACCCCCAGGCTCTATCCCAGGCTGCAAGCCCTTCTGTTCATAAACATTCAGCCAGCCCTAAAACTGGTGATAAAAGGAAGGCAAGCCCATCTAAGTCGAGTGAATCGAGTGGAGGGAGTGTAGGAGTTGAGAGAGTAGTAAAATCAGCAGCTCTGCCACCCTCAAAGAAGCAAAAGATGGATTCTATCCCAGTGGCAACTGCGCAACCTGTTAGGGATAGTTCACCTCTCACATCCACCACACCTCACATTGGTGGCTCACCTCTCCTAAATATTCCAACACATTCGCACTAGCCTAGGCATGTTGGTGAGAGTCACGGATGGGGTTCATCTCAACAGCCAATAGGAGCTGACCCTACCTCCCCTGAGTTGTCCGCTCAGGGCTCTTTGAGCAATTTCTCGGAAGGGGAATGGCAAACTGAGACTAGCACTTCTGATGCTAGAATCTCAGGAAGTTTATATGAGGAAGAGTCTGTCGAATCCAGCACGGATGACTCTTCCCCGTCTAAATCAGAAAACAAGTTACTCGCAGAGCAACGACATCTGGTGACTGGTGGGTCTACGCCTCCAGAACAGCCCAGCGAACCAGAAAAGGTTCTTGGTGAACAAGGGGATGACATGGTCATAACGCCATCTCCTAACGTAGACACAGCGTTTAAAGGTTCAGTCTCACTGACCGATATCGCCGACCAACTCACCGCTAGTCCCCAGCGACTAGTGGATGAGGCTCTAGTTCTGTTAGGTTCTAAACACGAGGGAGAGACAGGGAGAGTAGATCCCTTCTCTTTAGGGATCTTGAGTGAAACAGAACCCGGCGAGAGTAAACAGTTTAACCCAAGCCAAACACCGTCCCTTACATTGCAGGATCTACTGAAGAAGGTGGAGGTTTTGGAGGCTGGTGTTACTGGTGTTACTGCTGCTGTCTCTTCCCACTCTGGAAGATTGGAGGTTGGAGCACAGTTCATGGAGAACCTGATTGCCGTTCAAAATCAGTTGATTGACAAGATAAACAATCTTAGATTGGTACAGGTGGAGGTTGGGCGGTCAGTAGATGATGTCACTCATGGCATGTCTCAAGTCTGGATGAAGCTAAATGAATTACTTGATGCTGTCTTTGGACGTAACAAGGCTGGACCTGGTCCTTCAACCGGTGGTGGTGGTGACGATAACAATGATGATGATGCTCCTGATGAGGATAACCCACCTAAGGGGGAGAAGGAGGATCAGGGTCTGAAAAAGCTGACTAGTAAGGGTCCGGTGATCGAGTCCTCAAACAAATCTGGTGAAAAGGTGGAGGAGGCTCAACCGGCTCTTAAAGACAAAGGCAAGCAGAAGATGGTAGTTGAAGAAGCAGGAGCTGAGAAAGAAACACCTCTCGTCGATGTATTTATGGGAGACTTTATTGAAGATTCTGATGATGATGAGATGGATGTAGAAGCCTTAGTGGCAAGGAGGTCGAGACTCGAGCAACGGGCAAGAGAGTGGGAACAAGAAAGAGGTCTAAATCTTGGCGGATCTGTTTGCTGACGAGCATGTGCCGGAAGAAGAAGTTGATGAAGTAGCGAAAGAAGCGGAGATGCAAGAAGAGATTTTCAGGGAAGCCAGAAAAAGAGTGAATGAAGAAGTGCTTCAAGGAATCGTGGAAAAGGAACTAATGGCAAAAGAGAAGAGAGTGGCTCAGAAAACTCAGCATGAGTATGAAATGCAAAAGATCAAAGATCCTAAGGTCCAGGCTGACATAAGGAAGGAAGGTCCCGAGTGGGACAAGGCAAGAGAAGCCTTAGCTGGACCAAGAGCCTATGCTCCTGACTCAGAAAGATTGAGTTTCCTTCTCCACAAGCTAGAAAATCTAAACCCTGGGCTTCTGAACTATCTAAACTGTATAAGACAGGGATGCACCTCTGTTCAAGTTATATTCAAGGAGAAGGCATGGAGTCTGATGATTACTTGGGCACCTATAACAAGAATCGAGCCGTGTATGGTTGATGAAGCATTCTTCCATGAAAGGGGTGCTAGTGAACTGGTAGAATATGCTCACAAGGTAGACACCTCTGTCAAGACTGGAGTGCTGTTTAAAGAGAAACTATTGAAGATGGCTGAAGACAGAGGGGTTGACATTATTCTAAATCCCTATCAGATCAGATATGTCCATGACAAGGTCTTGAGGATTGTAAATCTGTATGACTCGAAACTGATTCCGAACGTAAATGTACTGAAGGCAGTTGCAAAGCTAGTCCTCTCAAAAGGTTTCCTAACAAAGGAAAAGAAGCTGGTGGCTAAGGACTTGGAGAAGTTGATAAGAAGGCAAGATGTTAGATACAAGTTGCCTGAAGCCAAACTACCAGTGGTTAAGAAGGAGCCTGAAGACTATGCATTCGAGCAGCAAGAAGAGGCAATAAAAGAGTATGTGCAGAGATACGGAGATCCGAGAGTAGACATTCCTGAAGAAGGAGAAATAAGGGAGGAAACTAGTGCAGTGGTTGGTGCAAATGTCAAGTTTGTCAAAAGCAAAGCTGAGAATGAAAATGATCTGCTGATCTACACAGACAAGCATCAGGTGGAAACCGTCATTGAAATCAAGTACGACATCTTTGCAGAACACAGTCATGAAACACTGTGTATCATAAGGGAATTGATTGATGAAATGGATGATGTTGACGAGTTTGATCAGGATTATCTAAGGGTCACATTTGATAACTTCTGTAAGAGAAGACAACAGCTAGACATTCAGAGGCTACAGCAATGCACCACTGCTATTGTCATTGGATACCCTAAGCAGCTGGTCATAAGGAAGAAAGGTGAAAAGGGGTATCCTGACAAAGTCACCAAGCTGAGATTTGAAGACATTCCCACGAAGCTTACCACTCGCAGCATGGTTGAAAGATGGTTGAGGTTGTTTCGAGATTATAAGATCAGAAATCATGTGGAAGTAGAAGGACTTAATCTTCTCAAGAAAAGAATGGATGAAGTCTGCAACCCTGAGTTCATGAAGAAAGAAAAGGCAGCCAAGAAGAAAGCTCGTGAGGAAGAGGAGCGCAAGAAATTGAGATTTTAATGTATTAAGCTTATAATGTTTCTTTGCGTTGTAATGTGTTTTCTTGTTTTCCTGCATTGTAAGTACATTATCTGTTTTCTTGTGTAGTGTAAGGTAGAAGTTAGTTAGCTAAGTGTCTTGAAACTGGTTTATATTAGGCGTCAATTATTTCGCGAAGTTCGGCGGTGGTAATACTGCTAAAAGGACTTCAGAAGGATAATTGAAGATTGAGTGGACCGTGTTCTTAAGTACTTAGAGAAAATCTCTAGAAGAGCATAAAGCCATTTGATCGAGCCAACAGGTGTCCAATTTTGGCACTTAAAGTATCAGTGATAGACATGAAGTTAGTTAATCAAGCCAAGCATTGTGCAAGTTGACATGATCGTTTATGAATGTTAGTTTATCTTTTTCAGTCCCTGGTTAGTTGAGTTATCCTCATTGTGAATTTGGTTGTCACTGTTAGACAATCAAATAGGGGGAGATTGAAAGGCATAGGTGTACTAACTTGTAACACTTAATTACTATGTAACTCAACTAGGTAAAAGAAAAAACAACAGCAAAACAAAAGAAACTGAAGAAGCACATGGAATCAATCAACTGAAGAAATGGTAATGATACTTGGTAACTACAAGTAACTAATTTGATTAGTCCAGAATGCCTAAGTGAGAAGAAGTTCAATCTCAGTATTGCTCATGCCCTAACTTATCTAATGGAGAATCAAATCAATGCCAAAGAAGTATCAAGAAGACCAAAGTGATTTCATGTAATGCATCTCAACAACTGGATAATGTAAAGATTAATCAACAAATGAGAACTGACATTCAGAAGCAAGAACCCCTTTCAAGACTAGTCACTTATGAACCAGACCACTGCATCAAGTGTCAGGACATTGGAGGCAAGTTCATGTCAGTAATAGAAGATCTCATTTGAATTGAGTGAGGAAAAGAAATTGAAGAAGCTAGGGAAACTTGCTCATAAAGGTTAATCCACAATTAGTTACTAAAGAAAGTCATCATAGGATGAGTGCATATTTGCTAAGGCAAATGTCGATCCACAGCAGATTGAGATTGATAATTGAAGTAAAACATGGCAAGGCAAATCTCGATCCACGGCAAATCGAGATCGAGATTATAGACCGAGATCGAGATCGAGATTATAGACCGAGATCGAGATCGAGATTATAGACCGAGATCGAGAGTCGAGATTATGGACCAAGATCGAGATCGAGATGGGTCCAGGCCGAGATCGAGATGCGGGTCTATATGTAGCATTTAATGTTCAAGGGACAAGTGGCTTATTGTGAACGGTTGATCCAGAGTAGTTGGTGTTGGTCCCTGATATTGTAGAAGGGGGGTTGAATACAATATCTGAAAATTAATCGCGGAATAATTTGGATTAAAAATATTATTTTAATTACTCGCGAAATATTAATTAGAATGAAATACTGTTCAAGTGAAAGATATAATTTTAACTTGATTAGTATTACAAAATTAATATTTAGAAAACAGTTATATAATTGATAAAAAGTCTAGAACGAATTCGACATGAAGTGTTCGTGTTTAATCAATTATATTCAAACTCAGCACAGAAATCTGTGAATATTACAATGCAGATAAATTACTGAATTTGATCTGATTTTCTTAACTTCTAACAAGTTGAACTTCTGAAAAATGAAGAGCTGATCTCATATTTATAGAGAATGAAAAAGGCTGCTATGACCTTTTTCAGTATGACTTAATTTCAAGAAAATAAGTCTGTATGACTTATTTTAACCCTTGTATGACATTTAAAAACTGGGTATGACTTCTGAATGGTCGGTATGACTTATTGAATCTCGGTATGACTTATTTAAAGTCATATTCAGATTTTATCTAAATAAAATAAATCGGTATGACTTATTTTAATTAAACAAAATAGGTTCAGTATGACCTTTTGAGCACAGAAATCTCGGTATGACTTATCCACTGAGCTCGGTATGACTTATCAGTCGGCTGTTCCGGTATGACTTTTCTTTAACAGCTTCGGTATGACTTATCAGTCGGCTGTTCCGGTATGACTTTTCTTTAACAGCTTCGGTATGACTTATCTTTAACAGCTTCGGTATGACTTTTATTAATATAATTCGGTATGACTTATTAATAAACAGTCGGTATGACTTATTTATTAGTCATTTGAATTATATTAAAAGTCATATTAAGTCATATCTTTTATAATAAATTAATTCTACTTAAATTAATTAGTTAATTTACAAATTAAATTAAATTCAACTTGAATTAATTTAATTAGATAAATTAAATAATCAATTAACATTTGATAGTAGAATTAAAATACTATTTCGTCTTGTATTACCGTGCTATCAGTCTTGAAGTCTTCCAGTCTTCGTTGTCTCTTTTGTCATAAAACCACTTGAGCTAGATGATGAATATTTATTATTTTAGTTGACACACAAATGTACTGTCTGGTTCATTTATGTCATACGATAATAAATATTCTTCATCTTTAACATTAAGCTGTGGTCTTCTGTTCTTCTTCTACTTCACTGTCTTCATTCTTCTTCTGGAATCTTCTGTAGTAGCCACTTAGAATCTTCTGAATCTTCTGAACAACTGCTTCTCTATTTTTCTCTGACGCTTGAACATATAAATGAACTTCTTCCGGTGTAGAGTAGCAACTTCATTATAATTCTTCTGACAAGTTGATTCTTTGTGTCTAGTTGACATTCTTCGATTTGATTCCATCCTCAGAATTTATTACTTACTTTAATTTCTTACATGAGTTGAGTTGTCATCTACTAATTACAAATAGGCCTTGACATATGCCTTTCAATCTCCCCCTATTTGTTGTTAAACATTTAACACACAAATTCCTAGAGGATAACTCAACTAACAACTAAGAAACTAATATGACATTTAAGAACTGTAAGTAAATAAATTGTTCTCTGGATCATATAATACATTTCCAGATTTCTTTGAGTAACTGAAATGAAAGATGTTTGTTCCTCTAGCACTGAACATATTATACATGTAGTATTATCTTCATTTCTCAAACTCATCACTACTCCCCCTTAGGATGTCAGAGATGATGTATGTTCTCTTCTTACCACTTCTCCTCTATTTCTCCAACTCCTGTCTTCCCTTCCAAGGAGAATTCAATTTCCCCTTACTTGAATTATCCAACCATTTTAATAGAGGTAACAAACATGGCATACATACAGCATTAAACCATCGCAGATATAAAAAATGCAAACTATGACATGTTATGCATTTTAGAAAATCCGGTTAATCATATTTACAAGAATTTTCTAAAATCAAATGGATCCAATCCAAGCATGTTGTTATATACCCTTTTTTCTTGTTCAATAATTGAGTAATCCTCTTCTGGCAAAAGCCTTTGTTTACTTCTCCCCTTTTGATCTACTCCCCCTTAGTTGAACACTTTAACATTTTGGAGTAATCCTCTTAATAATTCTCCCCCTTAGTTGAGTAATCCTCTTAACAATTCTCCCCCAATTGTAGATAGGTAACAATTGTTGGTCCTTTTCTGAAGAAATTTCCACCTTGGTTAAGTAACATTTGAAATCTGTAACAGGGAATGGGGAAAGGGATTCGGTAAGTGTGCTAGTGTGTGATTTTACTTTGTGTTCCTCACAAGTGTTTCGCTCATATACTCTCTAAGTGTTTCACTCATAGAATATATATTTTCACTCTTCCTTACTTGTGTTTTACTCTTTTCTCACATCACTATATCTCTCTCAGTACGGATGACTCAGCCTTTTGTACCTGCAAGAAAGATCACCATAGCCCCTTCAAGAGAGGTCACTGGTGGTGCAATGGGGTTTCGCAAATCCCCGTCCTCAATTGAATCTATAAAAACATTTTGACTTTGAAAAACTGAATTGCTTCAGAAATAGATTCAGTGAGTTGCTGATCATCTTAGATGATCTATTCCGTTAGGAATCCAGATATGTTCCATCTGGGAAGGGAGACAAGGATCTATAATGTAGCAAATGATCCAAGTTTCCTCCTGACGGCTGTGAAGGCTTGTTGATTCAGTCAGAATCATCAATCATTCTTCCTTCCTTGATATGGAAGTTTAGAAAAATTGCTACCGTCAATTCATCCTTCCTATGACATTTCAATTGTTCTTTCTTGGTAAATTTTGGTCCCAAGTAAGTTCTTAAATTGTTGGTCCAAAATGCCAATTGAGTTGGTCCATTGATCGAAAAGTCATCAACTGATATTTATCAATCGAGAACTCAAGTCATCAACTGATATTTATCAATCGAGAACTCAAGTCATCAACTGATATTTATCAATCGAGAACTCAAGTCATCAACTGATATTTATCAATCGAGAACTCAAGTCATCAACTGATATTTATCAATCGAGAACTCAAGTCATCAACTGATATTTATCAATCGAGAACTCAAGTCATCAACTGATATTTATCAATCGAGAACTCAAGTCATCAACTGATATTTATCAATCGAGAACTCATCAACGGATACCAATTTTTGTCCATTGTTGGTCCTAAAAATAAGACAATATTTGTGGTTTCTTGAAAAATGTCAGATGAAATTAACTCTTTGCTGATAGCCTTGGCTGACAGGCTGAATTCAATAGACTCACTCTGTTGAGAGAATGAACCTAGTAACAGTTTTGCCTTTTCCAAGTCTGTATCTTTTTGAGAAAACACAGATGAGCTAACAGTTGTCTCAGCTTTTGTATATTTGAATCACCTTTCTGGAGACAGAGCTGTTGGATCACTCACATCACTAACCTTATCAAATGCAATCAAGGCATTGACTCCCTCATTCTGAACAATTAGGTATTCTGTTTAATGGTTAGAGAGACGGAAGTGATAGTGTTTGTGTGTTTGGTTCTAAGATCTTGGATAGAGATTGATGCCAATGTTTGGTATCTAACTATTAGAAACAATTGGATGATCAAGCTCATAGATCTTTCCTACTTCTCAAAAGAGACGTGAGAATAATCAGCATATATTTATAATAAACATAAAAATAATAAAAATAAATATGCCAAGTTATAAAATAAATAAAACTATACATACTTAAATATACCAATTGTTGAGAGCAATTGTTGCAAATAATAAACAATATATACTAATTGTTGGAAAACAAACATAATATAAAATTTATTTACAGTAGAGATGCCAATGAAAAAAAGCTGTACAAAAATAAGGAAAATCTTTTTGAGTTTTCTTTTTCAATTTGTTTGTTTGTTTTTGAAATATTTTAAGGAATATATACAGTGTATTTACAGTGCTTGAAAATAAATATGCAATTTAAAACAACATGCAATAATTAGTTCATGTTTAACATCCCTAACTCACTAACCAACTTAGAGAAAGTGGATTCATTAAGTGGTTTCGTGAAGATGTCAGCAATTTGATCTTCTGTGGGTACAAAATGTAACACCACAGTTCCATTCATGACATGCTCTCGGATGAAATGATACCTTATGTCTATGTGCTTGGTTCTTGAATGTTGTACAGGATTGTTGGAAATTGTTATGGCACTTGTGTTATGAAAGGGGAGATTGAAAGGAGAGATAGGAGTGAAGGGAAGTAACTCACTGCACTTTCATGTGTACTAGAAATGTTAAATGTAACCTCTATGTAATGGTTGACGATAACTCAACAATAGAACAGGACATGTAATAATATACAGGTGCACAGGAATCTTGGAACAAAGAGTTCAGTTAAGACAAAGTATCAAAGGATCATCTACATACTTGAAGCTCACTGGAAGAAGTTCATTAATATGTTCAGGCCTCAGTGAAGAATAAAGGATGGTAACATCTAATCAAGAATGTGGAAGCTATAGAAGATTGTCTTAGTGTCAGAAGATTTCAGGGTACCACAATCGAAGCTGCAGTAAGGTTTAAATAGAAGAGTGTGGAATCATATTCGGAAACAAGAGCCCCTATCAAGACTAGTCACTTATGAACCAGACCGTTGCATCAAGTGTCAGGACATTGGAGGCAAGCTCTCGTCAGTTAATATGGTTTTAATCATTCTAAAGTTGTTGATCTTCTTAAGTCATGTGAAGGATCAACACAGGAGGTAAATTAGTGTTGAAGTGCCAAAGTTCCAGAATATGCATTGGAGTTGTATTGGAAGATCGAGATACGGGTCGAGATACAGTATTCAATGTTTAAGGAACGAGAATTAAATGTACGAAGAATTAGTGGCACAACCTGATTGGACCTTTACTAAAGCTTCACAGAATAGAAGGCCAAATACTTGGACGTGGTGGAGTCACGTATACGGGGCCATGTATTTGGATGAGGAAGTCTACAAAAATTGAAGAGTGGAATGGAAATATTTAATTTAATTAAATAAAGTATTTATTTAATTTAATTAAATAAAGTACTTATTTAATTATTTATATATTTTATAAATAAAGATATTCTTTATTTATATTTTATATAAATATTAAATATTACTTTTATATTAAATATTTCCAAAGGCATGCTTGGCACATGACATTGCATTAGGGTTTGGTGGAGCAAGTAAAGAAAAAGGAAAAAGGAAAAAAAAAAGATATACTTTTCCTTTTTTTGACAAAAGCACAACCAAGCCTTCTTTTTCACTTGGTGGATAAAAAAAAAAAAAAAACACTGCAAGTGTGCAGCCGAATGGAGAAAAGAGGGGAGAGAGAGAAAATCATTTTTCTCTCCCCCATGGCTAGATCTGTTCTTGAAAATACTTGTAGCCATGATTTTCTTTGTTACACCACTCCTCTATCTTTCTTGTATAAACACATGTTAAATCTTGTATAGAAGATAGGGTTGATTTTGGTCTCCTAAGTCCATAGACTTTAATATTTTTAGAGGAGCCAAGAATCATTTCTTTGTTGTGTTCATGAGCTTATGTTCTTGAACTTGTTTGTAGCATTACCCCCACTTCATGAATATAAATCTATATTTGTGAATCTTGTTGTGTTGTGTGTTTTGGGTGATTTTCTGTTCTTGGTCTTGGCTATTTTAATGGAGTTTTATGCTTGGAGAAGACTATGAACAGTAACCGGGTTTGAGCCAAATTAATTTTTATGTTGTCCCAAAAATATTTAAAAGTCATAATTTTTATTTGGGAATCGTATTCACCCCCCCCCTCTACGATCTCCGGGACCTAACAATTGGTATCAGAGCTATTCGATTGACATACAAATCGATTGGATCCTATATTTATTTTTGAGATTAAAGAGGGTACGAAAATAAAATTTTATTTTGGCTCAAAAGAGTGTAAGAGAAAGAGGCAGTAGCTATTGTGTTATTAACAGTGACTTTCGAGATAGGAACAGTGACTGCATCTAGTGTTGGCAACAGTAATTTCGAGTTGATTTTCGACTTAGAGACACTGTAGCAAACACATACAAACCCAGCACTGTAGCAGCACTGTAGCATCATCTTCTTTGTTTTGCCACATACATAAACACACACCCACATACATATACAAAACAACTTTCGTAAACATCATATACGTAGTTGTGCTCTACTAGCAAACATATGAGGTGCTGCAGTTGCCGTGACAGCTACGGGAGTTCGTGTGTGCAGCGTCTCTGTGTGTGCAGGTGGAGAGGATCAAAGAAGAAGCAGGTGGAAACTACGGGTTCTGCAGGTGTTATTCTGCAGTACTCTGAGTACACTCTCTGCCACATAGACTGCATGTTGCATATATATGATCGAACGGCAACATGTAGAACAGCATGGCGATGGACAAGGAACTGGTGCATACATTTTCGAGACTCCCCAGACTGAGATGACTGCATGTTCTTCTTGCCTACGTCGAGTAGAAGGAAGCAAAGCAAAAATGCATTTACAACGTACAGTCCTAACATGCCACGCATGCAGTCTCCAGGGAAGACATTCCAGGCAAGATATCCCGCAAGTGTTGCTGCAATGCCGTGGGCATCATCCGTAACATGTACCTGGAGAGCGCAGTAGCATGTTGGTACAGTGAAGATGGTGTGTGTCTACATATATATATATATATAAACTTGCTGTGCAGTAAAAATGGAGTGGTACTGTACATGCTGGGTTTGGTGAAAATATATATATATATATATCAGCCAACAGTAATGACAAAATGAAGTAGTGCTACAGTGGATTTCGACTTGAGTGCTAAGTCGAACATCAACTCGAGTTTCGAGTTGGTGTTCGAGATAGCAGCTCCCAGTGGTGTGCTGTGTATTTAGGAAGCTGAAAATTTTTCTAAGTACAAAATTTCGACTTGAGTTTCGACTTGAGCTCAAGTAGAATATTTTGGAAGCTGGAAATTTTTCTAAGTACAAAATTTCGACTTGAGTTTCGACTTGAGCCCAAGTAGAATATTTTGGAAGCTGAAAATTTTTCTAAGTACAAATATTCGACTTGGAGCCAAGTGGAAAATTCTGGAAGTTGACACATGGCATCATCTGGGTGGCTGATTTAATAATTAATTTAATAATTAAATTTTGAATTTAATTATATGAAATATTTTGAAAATAATTTTTAAATTTAAATAATTTATTTCTCAAGGTTATTTTATATCTTGAAAATATTTTATTTTCTTTTAAATTTTAGAGTCAAATATTTTATATTCTTAATATTCTTATTTAAGGATTTTATTAATTTAATCTTTTTAAAACCCAATTTAATTTCTTTTGAGTTCAAATTTCTTGAAAATATTTTGAGAATTATTTTTGAGTTTTAATAATTTATTTTTTATATAGTTTTAATTATAAATCTTATAAAACTCTTTGAAAAATTATTTTGGTTGCAATAATTTATTTTTCAGGAATATCTTAGATGACTTGAAAAATTTATTATTTCCATATCAAAATTATGTTTTCGAATTGTTTTATTTTAATTATAATTTGAACTGTTCTAGATTATAAATTATATAAAATCATTTGGAAATTAACTTTGGTTGAAATAATTTCTTTTTCAGGTCTACTTTATATAGCTTGGAAAATTTATTATTTCTATATCAAATTTCATTTTCGAATTATTTTATCTTATTTATAATTTGAAATTGAAAAGTTTATTATTATTTATCAAAAATATATTTTCAACTTATTTTGGTTGTTTAAATTCCTAAGAAATTAAATACTTTTGTTTGAACAAAATGTTTTATTAAGCGAAACAACAGGAGTTGATTCTTCGTTCGTTGAGGACAAACGAACTGGCTGGAGAACATTCTATTGGAACTGAAACCTGATCTTACCATTGGAGATGTATTTCTACATCGGTCTACTTAGTGGACTTTCTGGTTATTGAAAGGGAATTAGTTCGTTTAGGGAAGAGTCTTCGATCAGTGGTTTTTGAATCAATATCTGAAGGTCTGGGATTTGAAAAGAAATTCAGTTTATCTGTCAAGAACCAAAACACTTGAAGATTTGGTTAAAGGACAACAGTGGCTGTATCAGAAACACACAAGGTTTGATTATCACTGACATATGATAGTCAAGGGGTTATTGCTACACACACAAAGAAGAGTTATCTTTTCAAGCAAAACATGAAGACATTTTATGTCGGGTTTTTAAGCAGAACAGTCAGGCATCAGTTTGGGTTGAAGCAGGAACTGTTGAGGTCAAATGCAAAGATACTTCCATGAGTGTCAGTGGAATGGAAATTGATTGGGATCAATTGATTATCACTGGAGATGGAATGCTAATCATCGTTCAGGTAAACACTCTAACTAGTTATACTTGTTTGATTCAATTATAGAAATATTAAGTGTTGAACTGCATTATATTATAAGATTGATGTAATGCATGTCTCACCTTGATTTCCATATGAATTAGATAACTCGTGCTAGTTTGTTAGTGTTGCTTGTTAATCAGTATTTGACTTCATGATTAGATCTTATGTGATTTAATGCTTGCTTCACGACAATTGATCATGTCAACATATAGAGTCTTAGGTAATTGTAAGGGTGCATTTACCAGAAAGAGTATGTGTTGCATGTTAAGTGCCTTGATGTTTACATTGTCTATAATCTGCTTATACTCGCATAGTTGTGTTAAATGCTATATCTGATCATGTGCTTGTTAAGATGAGTTTATTTTTATTTTGGGAATTACCTAAAGGTCAGTATAATAAATCATGGATTAAATGTTTAAATCTAAACTGACTTAGGTAATTAGAGATGACATAATGGTTAGTGAACAACAAAGGTGATTTAGGAGGCTTAATAATCTGAGTGATTAATTCTTCTATTTCTACATATTTGTAAGACATGATTCTTACAGACTGCTAGTCCACCTTATGGTAGGTTGGAATCACTGAGCTCATAGCCAAAACTGCGAGTTAAGGCTGATATAGATGAGGAGTGATCAGTCAAATAAGAATGAACATGTTGAACTTAAATGCTTTGTTGTTAACTATGTTTATAAAAATCTCTAACCCTATTGGACTCAATTAAATTGAGGACCACATATCTTAATCATTTGTGAATGCAGAGTATCTTTATACAGGTATAAGTTATATATCTATGACATTTTCATGTTCAAGGCATATAACTACTTTTACTCTGGTATTCAAATGGTTAAGCAAGGATACCAATTTTTCTTGAATGATCTGAAGCACAACATTAATGAAGACCTAGGGAATTATTTGCGAAGGGTTTCCTAGTATCAGTTCGAGGTTGAACAGTGTTGATCAGGGTCAAGAGAAATGGAAGCTCACTAAGCTGGAAGTGAGGTTGTTGCTGACACGAAATGTAAAGCTTATGATGAAGTCAACTATTCGTTGAATTTTGTCAGAATGGAGTTAGCCGCAACAACAAGTGATGCTCTCACACTTGGTTTATCAACAAATACTTGGTTTATCAAGACAATGGATTCGATGGTAAAGATGAAGTTGGTGAGAAAGGACTACTTCTAGTGAAATTCTTTTAAAGAAGGACATTAGTGAAGTATGTCAGTTTAAGGGAAGTCAAGTCAAAGGCTACCCTGGTTAAGTTTGATGGTTGTTCATGCATTCTTTAGATGAAGCATCTCAATGATTAATCACATTAAAAGGATTAGACAGATTGTTGTAAGAACACTTTGAGGGCAGGTAATAGAATTTGATTGACGAATGAAGTTCTATGGTTTGTCTGCACTTAAAGGAGCATTCTAGAGTAATGTTCAGTTTCCGGACTTCATGACCAAATGGAGGAGTTGATAGGAAAATCCAGAACTTGAGTGGAATTACGAGGATAATGGATGGACTTAAGGTTTCCTATCTACTACGGCTGAATCAGTTAATATAACAAGTCTAATCAGCAATTATAAAGAGAAGACATCAAGTAAGATTAATCATGCCTGAAGTCACATGGTGTGATAGAGGGTTATCTTATTTGGAGTTAAGAACTTACAAAGAAGTTGTGATTGAATTGAGGAGGTCTTAGATGCAGTGAACATCATCATCATCAAGCTCCCTAGCACTCGTTTGATTTTAGCTCTGAATTCCTAAAGGTTGACATCCTGTTTAGGGCTCGAGATCAGATGACACTAGATGAAGAAAAGTTGCAAGCAACATCGCAGGGAGGGCATTAACAAGATGGATCAACTAGTCGAGGTTGATGGTTCTGAGGCTAGTAGTGCTCATTGGGCAAGAGTTAAAGATTCTTAGGAGCACTGAGTGATCCGTATTGAGTGATTGCATATTGGAAATGAATTTGCCAGTTTAAATTCAATGCAAGATGATCTCAACTAAATTGAAAGAAGACTACTCTACCCACTGGAAAATCTAAGGAAACATTAAGGACATTTCTGTCATGACAAAGGGTTTTGTGTAACAACATTTCCTAGAGTCAGTTCTTAATGAATCTGGGAAGTAGAGTAGTGATTAGTAGTGTAGTGCTTGAATGAGAGTGTTTCATTGGTGGTTCTGAGTGAATTCAATGAAGACTGAAGATGCACTAACTAATCAAGATTGAGTTGAGTTCGTTAAAGTTCGATCCTAAGAAATTAGTTAGGGTTCGAATCAAGGGACTAACTCAATTGAACCAGAGGCAGATACACTTAGCACAAGGAATCAATCCACATGAAGACTTGGTAGTGATACAGAAGTTGAAGGGTAGTTTAAAAATTCTGAAGGTTCTACTCTGCTAGTATCAAGACTGTTGGTTTCTAGTGTGCTGAGTTCGGTGAAGCTGCTACCAAGACCAATTTCTACAAGGAAACATTTGGGTGTTGAAGGTAATACAGTTTCCATCTGGATTAGCAAGACATTGCTTCGAGGAACAATGTCAACTGGTAACTGGAGGGTTATTCCTGTCCAAATAGAGTAAATGTTCGATCTCAAAAGGAGTAAACGTTCGATCTCTTGGACTCAAAAAGGGAGTAATTGGTTATTCAACGATCATACACCAGTAAAGCTTCATTGACTAAGGTATGTCACTCTAGTCTAGTATTGACTTATCTAAATGCAATGTTAATAGAGTGTTCATGCTATTTAGATGTCTATTTTCTTTAGGCTCTGGTTAATGTTTGGATTGTGTTTACCCGGGACCCGATATTATATCTATGTGATAAATTAGGAGCTCCCAGGACCTTACATGACCATTAGAAACCTAACAATGTAGCATCTCCTTGTATAGTCAATGTATATCCAGAACTTTATACTTCATGCTGTTGTATGTTATTCATGCTATATGTTAAGTGTTTCAGCATAAGTATTTATATGTTTTCATTAGTTGTATGTAAGGTTATTGACTTATACCAGTTAATGGTAGTTAGTCGTAATTTTATTTACTTCTGATTGTTTAATGCTAATATTAATGGAATCACTTAATATGTAGTTTAAGTGAAGCAATTAATGTCTTTTGCAAAATCCATTAATTTTAGTTGTCATTCTTTTGATATTAGTGATATCACTTAGAATTTCTGCACTAAGTGACAAAAAGATTATTTCAAAAACACTAATATTGAAAGTGATATACTACATCGCGAGGGGTTGTCAAAGATCATAAGTTTTAGTATGAATATTTAAAGGACTTTGATCTCTGATGCAACTAGTACCTCGAGCTTACATACATTATGATTGTCATGAGCATTTTCAATATGCTTATGTGATAATTGTTGAGATGTAGTGTAAGAAGTTAAACACTGTTATTTGGTAAATGTATATTCAGTGTTTGGCGGATGCTTATATTTTATGCTTTAGAATTACCATGATCTATGGTATTGCATTATGTGTTTGTCTCAAGCGACAAGTGGTAATTGTCAAGCAAAATGTAAGTGTCTTATGTGCTTAATTGTTTTGTAGTAAGATGCGTTTTATTACAAAATGATTGAATGATGTTAGTACTTATGAATGTTTTGTCACTCTTAGATATGAATTCCATCCGTTTTGGTAGTCATTGCTTGGTTAAGACCATGTAGTTGGAATTCATACCCTTGATAATTCATTAGTATTAATATGTGCGTTTCATTCTTTAGAACTTGAATGCATAAAGAAATTTCTTGTCTATTTCTTATGAAAAATGTTTTATCTAAACATGCATTCATTTGCTAGAGAATGAAAAGCAACGAAAAGACTTTTTCAAAATTCTCCTTGAAAAGTTTCTTGAGGATTATCTTTCTATTTCAAAATCATATATTCTCTCTCTCTCTAAATATTTTGTAATGCAAAATGTTTGCTCTCCACGATTTGTTTAAGTAAAGTTACTTGATAACTTGTAACTTAGGTTGCACGGTATCAGGCTATTTTATTTGAGTAAATTGTTTTAATTTTTAAGGTAGCAACCATTGGCAACTCATTTTTCAAAATTCTTGTCGGTGTCTGTTTCACATTGACTCGTAATATCTTAACAATGGTTGTTGTCTTAAAAATTAGTGCCTTGGACTGTATGACTAAAGCATTCATTCGATCTCCCGTTGTCATAAATGATCTATGTTTTAAGTCGGAGATAATATCAGATAGACGAATATGATGCATATCATACCTAAGTATATATTGGAAATCATAGTCATCTATCTGATAAGAATGAATTGCAAAACGATTTCTGAAAAACATACAGTGAGCAAGATGAAATAGATTTGAGTTATTAATCAAAATGTTTTTGTTAAAAGAGTTGAATTTCAATTGGATATTTTTGTCTAAGAGAAATTCAGAAGAACACTTTTGGAAATCTGTTAAACTCTTTGTCAAAATTTTATTTAGCTATTATATAGTTCTGATTAACTCTTTCTGTTTAGCCGAAATGGCTTAGCCTCAGTGGCTATAGGGGAAGGTCGTGAAGTTGATTAACCCATCAATTTCTAACCAAGACCTT
The DNA here is from genome assembly GCA_028671895.1 of Oenanthe sinensis. Taxonomy (NCBI): domain Eukaryota; kingdom Viridiplantae; phylum Streptophyta; class Magnoliopsida; order Apiales; family Apiaceae; genus Oenanthe; species Oenanthe sinensis. Next base: position 24,010,627 of record CM053799.1, on the reverse strand, counting down.
AGTACCAAACACCGTCATTCTAATTCAAACTTTCAACCCTTGGTGATATAAGGAACTTTTGTAAGTTAGTGGTTGTTAAGGGAGAAACTGCATTAGTTGCAGCAAATAAGGATGTGTCGGAAGTGCACCCACAGCTCTACCTCTCGAGAAGTAAAGTAGTATACAAACTGAGGTAACTGTAGCTCATCTGTATTCTCTCAAAAGGATGCAGAGCTGAAAAGGCAATTCAACTGTTTCTGGATGAACTCTCTCAACAGGGTGATTCCATTGAAGATTCGCTCGTCAGCCAGAGCACCTTGTAATGGGTCAAGTAAACCAAAAGCATTCACGCTGATGGTAAGCCTAAAGGACTAACATTTTTTTTTACACATTGCGAGGAGTGCACTTTGTGAGGTATAGGTGGAACCCCTAAACTTCTTTGTTTACCATTCATGGTGAATGAAGTTGTTGAGCCGCCTTCACAGGCATTTGAGGTACACTTGGATTTCTTGCCATATATTAGAATCCTTGTCAATCCTCCTAGGAGAAATAGTCCTAGTTCCCTATTGGGATTTCACATCCGCAGAGCAATCTGTTGATGTTGAGAGGCAATCACTAACAGTTTTCCATGACTGAAAATAGTGAGTTAATTCACCTTCACAGGTGATTGAGAGAGATGTTTGTACACGTCTACTCTCCCAGAAATTCAAATTCTGGAACACATGGAATGCTCAAAGCTTAAACGCATATCACATTCAACGATCCAGTGCATGGATTTGCATATGGGGAGTTTGTTGATGCAGAAAGTAGCTGAGCAACAACTCATTGACTATGATTCAGTTGGTTTACCAATTTGATGAGTCTTTTGAGGATCAGGATTTTGGAATTTCAGTCACTCCTGGAATGGAGGAGATTCCAATTTCGGAAGGGTTATTCCCCGACGACGAGCCACGTGTGCATGGATTTGCTCATGGTGAGTTGGGTGACGGCCTAACTGAAACTCTGTTCAGTGATCGACAACATGCTATAGTCAACGATCCATAATATCTTGGTGAGACTAGCATGGATTTACTTGCAGGTACAAATTGCTAAATTGAATGAGTGCAAGTAAGGGAGAGAAACACTTGAGTGAAGTGAGAGAGTGATACACTTGAGTGAGAAATAGGGAGAGAAATGAGTGGAGCACTTACGCTTGAAAGTGCAAACACCAACAGAACGTAGTAGATGTGAGGAAACCATAGACCAAACACTAACCTTGCTACTATGTCTGAATCCTGTAACTAAATTTTCCTGCTCAAAAATGTTAAAGAGATTCTTTTCTGGAAGACAAGCCAAAGAGGAGTCTAGCTGAAGCTTAGTGGGAATGTCCAAGCTATTACCTTTGGGTGTATTAATCCGTGTTGTTCTCAATCTCAAAGGAGGAGACATTGATTTTTAGGCCTAAGGAGGATTTTATGTTCAATTGGAGGAGAGTTTCTTATTCGATTGGATGTAGATGATACTTTTATTGTCTTAGAAGATATTCTCAACTAAGGGGGAGAATTTGGTGATACAAGAAACAAGAAATATAGTTTGGTATCAAGAAATATAAATTGATACCAGGGGAAAATTTGAAGAAACTTGGAACATATCTTGTGGAGGTTAAATAGAGGATATCTAATGACACAAGATTGGATTGGAGCTTGCATGAACTAAGGGGGAGAATTAGATAACATTTAAAGCTTAGTGATGCAAGAGCTTAGGGGAGAAATTACTAAGGGGGAAAGTCTTAGTAATTTGTTGGAGCCTAATTCCTAAAGGTGTTGTAGATTTAACTGTCTTTTCATCTGAAGTGTAGAAGTTACTTTTTGTCAAATGGGAGAAGTTACTTGATGCACAAAGGGGGAGAAGTTATGGAGAATCTTAACATCTTGATTTTAAAATGCTATATCTTATTCTGAAAAGATATCTAAGGGATTTTGCTCTGTTTGTTTGAAGATCTGTACTTGAAACATTCTTAGGAGAGGTTCGGCAGAAGAATTCTTTCTAGCACGATCAATGAATGAAAATGAAGATTTCTATGAAGAGTATCAACTCAGGGGGAGTTTTTGCTAAGTAGAAGTTTTCTGGGAAAAGAAGAATGTTGAGGGAGATTTTCAAGGGGCATTCGAAAAGTGTCCAAGTGTGTTCTATTTCTTGTTTTCAGTGATAGATGAAGTCAGTGGAGCAGTACAAGGAAGAAAGAAAAATATATTTCCTGGGAATAGAACATCCTGAAGAAAAAGAAGAAGTGACTTTCATTCTAAGAAAGAACAACCTTAAGGGGAGAATGAGTTGACCTCTTGTGGGGAACATAGAGAGCTGTATGTTCTAGTTCAAATTGCAAGATGAACCGGAATGATTGTTAAGGAGTCTCTACTAATGATTTTATTCTTTATTGAAAGAACCCCATCTTTGAAGAACAATGAAGTGGAGAAAGCTCAAGGAAAATGAAATTCAGAAATTCATCATTCATTTTCAGCAACTCAGGAAATCTGGATTAAACTGATTATATCTTTCCAGAACTCTTTGTATATTATTTTCATGTCCAGTACTTTAATTGTTTCTTGTATGTTAGTTGAGTTATCCTCTAGTAGTTGATTTTATTTAATTGCTATTGGGGGAGATTGTTTGGAAATAGTATTTGATTGCTATTCCATATCAACCAAATAGGGGGAGATTGAAAGGGGAGATTGAAAGGAGAGATAGGAGTGAAGGGAAGTAACTCACTGCACTTTCATGTGTACTAGAAATGTTAAATGTAACCTCTATGTAATGGTTGACGATAACTCAACAATAGAACAGGACATGTAATAATATACAGGTGCACAGGAATCTTGGAACAAAGAGTTCAGTTAAGACAAAGTATCAAAGGATCATCTACAGACTTGAAGCTCACTGGAAGAAGTTCATTAATATGTTCAGGCCTCAGTGAAGAATAAAGGATGGTAACATCTAATCAAGAATGTGGAAGCTATAGAAGATTGTCTTAGTGTCAGAAGATTTCAGGGTACCACAATCGAAGCTGCAGTAAGGTTTAAATAGAAGAGTGTGGAATCATATTCGGAAACAAGAGCCCCTATCAAGACTAGTCACTTATGAACCAGACCGTTGCATCAAGTGTCAGGACATTGGAGGCAAGCTCTCGTCAGTTAATATGGTTTTAATCATTCTAAAGTTGTTGATCTTCTTAAGTCATGTGAAGGATCAACACAGGAGGTAAATTAGTGTTGAAGTGCCAAAGTTCCAGAATATGCATTGGAGTTGTATTGGAAGATCGAGATACGGGTCGAGATACAGTATTCAATGTTTAAGGAACGAGAATTAAATGTACGAAGAATTAGTGGCACAACCTGATTGGACCTTTACTAAAGCTTCACAGAATAGAAGGCCAAATACTTGGACGTGGTGGAGTCACGTATACGGGGCCATGTATTTGGATGAGGAAGTCTACAAAAATTGAAGAGTGGAATGGAAATATTTAATTTAATTAAATAAAGTATTTATTTAATTTAATTAAATAAAGTACTTATTTAATTATTTATATATTTTATAAATAAAGATATTCTTTATTTATATTTTATATAAATATTAAATATTACTTTTATATTAAATATTTCCAAAGGCATGCTTGGCACATGACATTGCATTAGGGTTTGGTGGAGCAAGTAAAGAAAAAGGAAAAAGGAAAAAAAAAGATATACTTTTCCTTTTTTTGACAAAAGCACAACCAAGCCTTCTTTTTCACTTGGTGGATAAAAAAAAAAAACACTGCAAGTGTGCAGCCGAATGGAGAAAAGAGGGGAGAGAGAGAAAATCATTTTTCTCTCCCCCATGGCTAGATCTGTTCTTGAAAATACTTGTAGCCATGATTTTCTTTGTTACACCACTCCTCTATCTTTCTTGTATAAACACATGTTAAATCTTGTATAGAAGATAGGGTTGATTTTGGTCTCCTAAGTCCATAGACTTTAATATTTTTAGAGGAGCCAAGAATCATTTCTTTGTTGTGTTCATGAGCTTATGTTCTTGAACTTGTTTGTAGCATTACCCCCACTTCATGAATATAAATCTATATTTGTGAATCTTGTTGTGTTGTGTGTTTTGGGTGATTTTCTGTTCTTGGTCTTGGCTATTTTAATGGAGTTTTATGCTTGGAGAAGACTATGAACAGTAACCGGGTTTGAGCCAAATTAATTTTTATGTTGTCCCAAAAATATTTAAAAGTCATAATTTTTATTTGGGAATCGTATTCACCCCCCCCCCCCCCTCTACGATCTCCGGGACCTAACATGTTATCGCAAAGTATTGGAATTTTAGTTAACGCAAGTCCATAATCATTCAGTTGATTCCTTATCCATCCTGCATCCTGCATAATCTGAATCTGTATAGCCTATTAGTTCAAAACCTGTACCTTTAGGGTACCAAATTCCAAGATTCGGTGTACCCTTCAGATATCTAAAAATTCTTTTAACAGCTATAAGATGAGATTCTCTAGGATCAGATTGAAACCTTGCACATAAGCATGTTGCAAACATTATATCGGGTCTACTAGCAGTTAGATATAATAAAGAGCCTATCATACCTCTATAGCTTGTGATGTCAACTTTCTTACCAGTTTCATCTTTGTCAAGCTTGGTGGCTGTTGGCATAGGGGGTTTTGCCGGAGTAGAATCTTCTAGATTGTATTTCCTTAGAAGATCCCTTACGTACTTTGTTTGGCAAATAAAAATCCCATCTTCCTTTTGCTTCACTTGCAATCCAAGGAAGAATGACAGCTCACTCATCATGCTCATTTCATACCTACTCTGAATTAACTTAGCAAATCTCTTGCACAAGTTTTCATTAGTAGAACCAAATATAATATCGTCAACATAAACTTGGACAAATATCATATCTTTATCATGTAATTTGTAAAAGAGAGTTTTATCTATGACACCTCTAGTAAAACCGTTTTCAAGTAAAAACTGAGAGAGAGTGTCATACCATGTCCTCGGTGCTTGCTTGAGTCCATAGAGGGCTTTGAATAAGAAATATACAAAATCAGCAAACTCTGGATTTTCAAAGCCAGGGGGTTGTTCCACATATACTTCCTCTTCTAACTTTCCATTCAGAAATGTACTCTTCACATCCATTTGATAGACTTTAAAATTGGAATGTGCTGCGAATGCCAGAAATATTCTGATGGCTTCAAGTCTTGCAACTGGTGCGTAGGTCTCATCATAATCAATTCCCTCTTCCTGGGAGTAACCCTTTGCAACCAGTCTGGCCTTATTCCTTGTAACAATGCCATCACCGTCTAACTTGTTCCTGTATACCCATTTCGTGCCAATAACAGATCTATCTTTAGGCCTGGGTACCAGTGTCCATACTTCTTGCCTTTCGAACTGATTGAGTTCTTCTTGCATGGCAAGAACCCAATCTGGATCAGTTAGAGCATCTTCAATTTTCTTTGGCTCTTCTTGAGATAGAAAAACCGAAAATAAACATTCATTTGAAGTTGCACTTCTGGTTCTAACACCAACATCTCGATCACCTATGATCAATTCAAAGGGATGATCTTTGCTCCATTTCCTTTCCCTTGGTAGGTTTGATCTTGATGATTCGCCTCTATATTCATTGTGATGTTGTGTTGTGCTAGTTGATCCTTTATCTCCCCCTGAGTTGCTGCCTGGATGACTTGTTGATCCACCACTGGTATTAGTAGTATCTCCAGTGTTTCCATTGTTTCCACCACTATTACCTGGATCATTACCATCATTGTTGTCATCATCATTTCCTGTTGCAACCTCAGGCTCTTCTTCATTATCCGAATCTGAGTCTGGATGATTGTCAAATTTTAATGACTCAGAAGGATCTTCAGTTTGGATGCTCGGGAGTTTAGTGTCGTCAAATGATACGTTGACACTTTCTTTTACTTGGTGCTGATCAATTATGTACACCCTATATGCTCTTTTTGAGTAGCCGACAAAAATTGCTTCATGTGCCTTGGCCTCGAATTTGCCACGATGTTCATCTCCATCTTTTAGCACAAAACATTTGGCTCCAAATACATGAAAGTATTTGAGTGTTGGTTTCTTGCCAGCCATTAATTCATAGGGTGTCTTCATATGATCCTTGTTGATTAAGGTTCGATTCTGGGTATAACAAGCTGTGTTCACTGCTTCAGCCCAGAAGTAGATAGGCAACCTTGATTCATTTAACATTGTTCTTGCAGCTTCAATCAAGGTTCGATTCTTCCTTTCTACTACTCCATTCTATTGCGGAGTTCTTGGCGCTGAGAATTGTCTTGTTATCCCTTTGTCTGAGCAGAAGCTATTCAGAATTTCATTCTTGAATTCTGTTCCATTATCTGATCTGATTGCCCGGACAGGTAGCTTTGAATCTAACTCAATCAATTTTACATGATCAATCACCAACTGTGGAGTTTCATCCTTAGAGTTCAAGAATAAAACCCACGTGTACTTTGTGAAGTCATCTACAATCACTAAGGCATATCTCTTCCTTGACATAGACAGAATATTTACTGGACCAAATAAATCCATGTGTAGCAGCTGCAGTGGTTCAGAAATATTCGTAGTGTCTGTGCCTTTGTGAGTTGCTCTTTTTGACTTCCCTTTCTGACATGCCTCACACAATCCTTCTTGTGTAAATTCCATCGGAGGCAGTCCTCTCACCAAATCCCTCTTGACTAGAGAGTTCATTGTTTTGAAATTCAGGTGTGAGAGTTTCTTGTGCCATAGCCAACTTTCTTCTGATGAAGCTTTTGAATAAAAACAGTTTGCTTCAGCTTCAGTTCCCGAGTTGAAATCAGCTACGTACAAGTTTCCTTTCCTTACTTCACGCAAGGCTAGTCTGTCTTCTTTAGAATGAGCTATTAAGCACTTCTCCTTGATAAAGTTCACTTTGTAACCTTTATCACAGAATTGACTGACGCTGAGTAGATTGTGCTTAAGTCCTTCCACCAAAGAGACGTTTTCAATGATAACATTTCCAGTATTTAACTTGCCATATCCCGTAGTCATTCCTTTGCTGTTATCTCCAAAGGTGACGATTGGGCCAGCTCTTTCAACCACGTCTGATAGCAGGGCTCTATCTCCGGTCATATGCCTTGACGATCCGCTGTCTAGGATCCAAACAACCCGGTTTTCCTGTTTAACTCCCTGCACATATCAAACGGATTAGATTATCTTCGGAGCCCAAAATTGATTGGGCCTGGCATACTTAAAGAATTGACCTTTGTCAGCTTTGACAACAGATCCTTTTCGAACAACAGCTGCATCCACCTTGACTGTACTTACTTTCCTATAAACAGTCTTAATAACTGTTTGTTTAGACTTAGGAATATATTTTTCCTTCTTGACAGGTGAAGGAATCGCAGTCTTGGATTTTGCAAATTTATTATTGATGTATTGTCTCGGTGTCATGTTCTTTTTATTAGCAGTCATGCGTTTGAAATAAGCAGTCATAGCATTAAAAGCACATAACATACAATTTAACATACCACAAGGTTTAATGCATACATCAATAGCAGGCATGTTATTCACAGCAGTAGGAGTTTTAACAATTTCTACTTTAACTTTTTCAGCAGATTTAAAGTTTTCAGTAGAATGGCATCTGTTGTTACTATCCCTACTTCTAACAAACTTATTGTTAGGTCTGTTCAAATTATTCTTTAAGTTCTTAGCACCTAAACCAGGAGTGGATGAACTAGCAGAGTTCACATTTTCGATTGGTCTTTTAGGTACATATTTAGCTTTCTGGACATTTATTCCTTTTATGTCCCTAGTCTGTTCTTCTCTTTTCTTCTCTTCAAGGTCTTCACATTTAATTTCATAATCCACTATTACACAACTATCAAGAACTGGTTCTGCAATAGGAGTTATGAAAAGAGGTTTCTTGGTGTCCTTAATAACATGTGGAATACCCCTCTCTATAGCAGTCTTTTTAAAAGGGGTGATGTTACTAAGCTTTCCTACTGATTCATTATATTCAAAACCTATTCTAACTTTCCGATTGATCTCTTGTTGGTCAACTAGATCTTTCATAACAAATGAAGCAGTTCTATAGGCTTGACACCTGACCTTTTCTTTTTCAGTTTTATCTTTCAAAAAAGCTTCAATTTCAACATAGCAGTTGACTCTATTAACTTGAAATGCAACATCTTCAGTTAATTTAACATTAATAAGTTTCAGCTTTTTCAATTCATAATTCTCCTCTGATAAAACTTTGTTTTCGAGAATTAAGACTTTTATTCGATCTCTAGCATTAGTTAAATTCTCACCTATCAATTTAAACATTTTAGGACAGCTAGGGTTTACCTCAATTCCTTGTCGAGGTGGAGATTGTGATCCTTCAGAAGAAGAGGCCATTAGAGCAAGATTTCCCATTTGATCTTCTTCATCATTGTCGGAATCATCCCAGTTTTTTCCTGCTGCTAAGTATGATTTTCCCTGATGCTTCTTCAGTAGAGCGTCATATTTCTGTTTGAGCTCGTCATATGAATCCTTCTTTCTTTCCTGCTTGGGCTTTCTACAATCAGTAGCAAAGTGTCCCATTTCATTGCAGTTGAAGCAACGGATCTTGCTTCTGTCTACCATCCCTGTCTTGTATCCACCTTTTGTGTTGGATGAACTAGAAGAACCACCTGTCTGAAATCTGTTTGCCATAGGCTTGAATTTGAAACTAGGGTTCCTCCTGAATCTTGTATTTCCAAATTTTCTAGCAATCAGAGCCAGAGATTCATCCTCAAGTTGATCGAGTTCTTCCATTGAGTAGAATTCACTATCAGTTGAATTCACTAGAGTTGCACCAACTTCTGCAACAATACCCTGATCAATGAGGTTGACTGAAGAAGATTCAGTCTTAGCTTTTCTGTACTCTGGTTCTTCTGCTACAAGAGCTGTAGACTTGCTGACCACCTTGCCTGTACCATATATTTCATTCTGTTGAATCTGCTCTAGCTCATAGGTCTTCAGAATGCCATAAAGTCTTTCCAAAGAAATTTCATTCATGTCCCTTGACTCTCTGATGGCTATTATCATATGCTCTAGGTGTACTGGCATTGTCAGCAAAAACTTCCTATTGATCTCCATCTTCGTATATTGTTTGCCATTGAGATTTAGATCATTTATCAGCTTGTTGTATCTCTCAAAAACTTCAGAGATACCTTCTCCAGGATTTGATCTAAAATGCTCATATTGAGACGTTAAGATTTCCAATCTGTTCTCCCTTACTTCTTCTGTTCCTTCATTTAGTATTTCTATCGTTTCCCAGATGTGTTTAGCATTTTTACAATTAACAACATGATTGTACATTCCGGGATCAAGAGATTCCACTAAAATTAACTGCAGACTGGTGTCCAATGTATCCAGTTCCTTTTCTGTCTCAGTGTACTCAGAAATATCTTTTTCAAATTGTCTGTGCGGAATGAGTACACCATCTTCCATATGCTCAGGAAAGATATTTATTGGAACAGCAACACCAGTTTTTAAAATATCCTTGTACTTGGGATTTGCAGCTCGAAGAAACAAGGTCATCTTTCTCTTCCACAGATTATAATTGTCTTTATCAAATTGTGGAATTTTAATGCTACTAACTCTTTGAGTACTCATCTTTAAATAAGATTAAAAATTAATTGTTTCAAAAAATATTTTAATTTTTGACTTAAAATAATTTTTGATCAAAAATTATTTTTCGGAAAAAAAATTATTTCGAATAAAAAATTATTTCGAATTTAAAATAATTTTTGAGATCTGTATGAGTTCGCGGAATTTGATTTGGATCTGATATGAAAATATATCAACCTGGCTCTGATACCAATTGTTGGTCCCTGATATTGTAGAAGGGGGGTTGAATACAATATCTGAAAATTAATCGCGGAATAATTTGGATTAAAAATATTATTTTAATTACTCGCGAAATATTAATTAGAATGAAATACTGTTCAAGTGAAAGATATAATTTTAACTTGATTAGAATTACAAAATTAATATTTAGAAAACAGTTATATAATTGATAAAAAGTCTAGAACGAATTCGACATGAAGTGTTCGTGTTTAATCAATTATATTCAAACTCAGCACAGAAATCTGTGAATATTACAATGCAGATAAATTACTGAATTTGATCTGATTTTCTTAACTTCTAACAAGTTGAACTTCTGAAAAATGAAGAGCTGATCTCATATTTATAGAGAATGAAAAAGGCTGCTATGACCTTTTTCAGTATGACTTAATTTCAAGAAAATAAGTCTGTATGACTTATTTTAACCCTTGTATGACATTTAAAAACTGGGTATGACTTCTGAATGGTCGGTATGACTTACTGAATCTCGGTATGACTTATTTAAAGTCATATTCAGATTTTATCTAATTAAAATAAATCGGTATGACTTATTTTAATTAAACAAAATAGGTTCAGTATGACCTTTTGAGCACAGAAATCTCGGTATGACTTATCCACTGAGCTCGGTATGACTTATCAGTCGGTTGTTCCGGTATGACTTATCTTTAACAGCTTCGGTATGACTTATCTTTAACAGCTTCGGTATGACTTTTATTAATATAATTCGGTATGACTTATTAATAAACAGTCGGTATGACTTATTTATTTGTCATTTGAATTATATTAAAAGTCATATTAAGTCATATCTTTTATAATAAATTAATTCTACTTAAATTAATTAGTTAATTTACAAATTAAATTAAATTCAACTTGAATTAATTTAATTAGATAAATTAAATAATCAATTAACATTTGATAGTAGAATTAAAATACTATTTCGTCTTGTATTACCGTGCTATCAGTCTTGAAGTCTTCCAGTCTTCGTTGTCTCTTTTGTCATAAAACCACTTGAGCTAGATGATGAATATTTATTATTTTAGTTGACACACAAATGTACTGTCTGGTTCATTTATGTCATACTATAATAAATATTCTTCATCTATAACATTAAGCTGTGGTCTTCTGTTCTTCTTCTACTTCACTGTCTTCATTCTTCTTCTGGAATCTTCTGTAGTAGCCACTTAGAATCTTCTGAATCTTCTGAACAACTGCTTCTCTATTTTTCTCCGACGCTTGAACATATAAATGAACTTCTTCCGGTGTAGAGTAGCAACTTCATTATAATTCTTCTGACAAGTTGATTCTTTGTGTCTAGTTGACATTCTTCGATTTGATTCCATCCTCAGAATTTATTACTTACTTTAATTTCTTACATGAGTTGAGTTGTCATCTACTAATTACAAATAGGCCTTGACATATGCCTTTCAGTTGGGAAAGTACTTTTTGTTGTCGAGTTCCTGATTGGGCCACGTACACAAAAAGGACAAGATCAAGACTACACGACATTATAAAAGCAGCACTTTGTTTTTATTTGTATTAGACTTTTAAGCAATCTCTGTATTTTTCTACTGTGTATTTTTCGAAGAGAGCATTTACTATAAAAAGAAAGTGAGAGAGAATCAGTTGAATCAAGCTTTAATTGCTGTATTTATTGTTCAACTGATTATGATGCTTTTATGAATGTTGTAGCAAATCCTTCAATGAATATAAAGATATATTCTTGAAATTCTGTGTCATCATTTATTACCTGCATTTATTTTATATTCCATCATTATTTGAAACAGTTGTATTCACCCCCCCCCCATCTACAACACTTTGGACCTAACAATTATTTATTTCATAAATAAATAATGACTAGCTATTATTAATTATTCCTTCATCTATAATTTAATCTCTTTTATGGTGTGACTCTTTAGGTTCAATATTAAGCCGGTAGTAGAAATAAATAATAATAAACATTTTATTTATTATTTATATGAATTCTATTAATTCATTAAATATAATTAATCTGATTAATTATATTTATTCTACATCGTGAGTGATGCTTCTCAACATATCGCGACTATCCAGATAATACGAAATCATTGCTTAGAATACTTAGAACCTGTCAGTAATTAGTTACCGTACAATTAATTCCTTCTACCCTTCAATATCCCGATTAAATACAAGGCATGGAACTCGTGTCAAGCCTATCTAATTTAATCATATGATTTCTTATTCATAATATAAAGTTCCTTTTAATGCAAATTAGAAACTCTTTCTAATTTCATTCACTCTGGTTAGAGATTCCTGAACTTGCATATCTAAGAATAACATAGGATATTCATTTTCTTTACTGGAAGGGGCAGATCCTTTATTGATCCGTTAACTATCTCCATACACAAATCATGTTCAGTGAACTTATTCCTTAATAAGCACCTATATACTAGATATAGTGTCACCACACAAATGTCCATGAGAACAGACATCCTCCTAAGAGAGCTAGCATAGTATGTACTGATCTTTACGGATTTACCAATTTCCAATTAGTTATCCTATGATCAGGAACTGTTTAAGTCTAAAGCTATTATCTTCTAGATCTCATTATTACAATCTCATTATAATTCTAGAAGTTTTGCTATAAACTATGGAACATCTTATTTAATACACTTCAAATAAATTAAGCCCGTAACATAACAAATAAATACTTTATTATTATCAAATTAAATTAAATAAAAGTAGCAGAAAGTTTTTCCTAACTCATCATACGTGATTGGTTTTAGGTCAAACACTTTCAATAAAACCATTAAATCTATTATTTAACACATTGAAAATGACAAGATTTTCACAAGCCGGAAAATCCAACAGCAATGACCCTGAAAAATTATTGGATTGCAGGTTCAAGCCAGTCAAATTACTAAGCTTAGCAAAAAAAGAAGGAAAAGGACCTAATATAAAATTCAATCTCAAACTCAATACCTCAAACGCATACACATTAGTACTTCCACCTATATATCTTCAACAACACCAGTTCTGACTTCATTTTTCTTATTTAATTTCTTGATTTTCTCTCTATATATCCAAGGGAATCATCACAGTAGTGGAAAGCATCAAAACTACACACCTCTTAGTCTATTTTTGGAAACCTCTGATACACACAACAATACATACATCTATAAATCTCTATACATCACATAAATTGAGCATAAACCCAATTACATAATCGAATTGAAAACATCAATGTGAAGAATATATGAACTCAAAAAATGAACTCAAAATATGTAGTATAAATGATTAACCCTAGAATATTAAATTCATTGCTAAAATTGGGTAATGAAGATCACAATGATTGCCAGAATGATTGCTTATGTTATGTCCAGAGCTTGTGTGTAGTGCCGGAGCTTCTGTGTAGTGCCCCCCGAAAGTTGTCCCTGTATATAGTGTGTCCGTGTATTATTTGGTTTTGAGGTTATGTTTTATTTTTAAACACCAAACGCTACTTCGTCTAGCGTGTATATATAAAAAACAAAATTCTATATTATTTGGCATTAAGAAGTGACATTTTGGACAATTCCGCCTCTCACTGCTATTTTGGACATTATATTAAAAATCTGTATCATTTTGGGTCATTTCTCCATTATTTCCCCATAATTATACTAAATATAATCTATTCAATATTTTAGATTTATGGTCGTTCAAATTACTTAATTCATTTAAATTGTAATTTATTAATTAAATTTTATAATATAATTATTCATTTATTTATATTATATTAAATTTTGAGAGAAAGTTTGAGTTGGGCTTAAAATGAAATATCAAACATTCGGTTCTTGTTTTCGTGAAGGAAAAAGGTTACAAGAATAGATAGAAGGAAAGCTTAGATGAGAAACTAGGCATTTTAGACTGTGCCCCCAAAATTCATTTGACAGACTTGCACAGTTAACTTATATCGCATCTGTATCTATCTATCTATCTATAGGGCATCAGTTGTTTTTCGATGTACTGGAGATTCCACTAGGGTTTTTGCGATGAGCACCGCCGTGCAATCACACCGTTTCTGTGCTCCGGCCGCCGCTACTACTGCCGGAAACCTAGATGCACTTAATAGAGTATTGGCTGATCTCTGCACCAGAGGAAATCCTAAAGTAACTCCTCTCTCTCTCTCTCTCTCTCTCTCCCCCTCTCTCTCTCTCGCGAGCTTGCTCTTATATATTTTTGTGTTTGAATTGATAAAATTCAAAATTTGAGTGTTGTTTCTTATTAGCTCTTGCGATTTTTCCTTTATTAATTGCAAATATTTAAATTTGTTGGACTCTGTTTGGACTCCATTTTTCGGGATTTTTTTGCAAGGCTGTGTTTTAAGCTATCCTTTGTTGCTAGTTTCTGTTTGTTTTGTTCGTATATGACTTCAACCTCGATAGTGAGGAATGTGCGATAATATAGTAAGTGTTGAAATTCTAGGGTTTATATCATTAATATAATAATATTATATATATATATATATTGTGTCCTTCTACTGAGGTAGCTTAGTAAACCTCTACGGAGCTATATCGATCACTAAATTCATGCTCTGTGGATTTGCTTCGCGCTGCATTCTAGTGTAAAATAAATCTTAGGTTTTTTATTAATTTGATTTGATTTTACCCCCTTTTGATAAATATAAAAATAAAATTTATCTAAACATTAGAATATTAGATATTATAGAGTTTCCTATAAATGTTTTTAATTGAAACAAAAAATAATCAATCAATTTCATAATGATTAATGAAAGTAGTTATAATTTTCTTTTCCCTTTCCATGGACAGAATAATTTTTGTCGGGTGCTTTCATGCTTTACTGGATGCTTCCAGGCGATTGATACTTATTTCAAGTGTTGCTCGCAAGTAATATTCCATTTTTATAGACCTTTGCATTTCAAGCTTCCATTATCACTATATTAGGAGCTTTTGTCAGAATAAATATTTATACAAGCTCGAGGAAGGAGTGAGAGATTGTATTCAGAGATACAAGATTACAGACGAGCAAACTTTTAACTAGTGGCTAAATATTTATAGGTCTCGCAATTAAATATGCTCCCAGTGATATTACATATATTAAAGTTATGTAATAGTTGTCACAACTCTCACTTCTATCTGTTTCCTAGATTAAAGTTGTTTAGTGTAACAATTGTGATGCCATATAGGAAACTAGGAGAGAGCAAAGTAAAATATAAGTTACCTCGTCAAACGTTTTACTTTATTATTTTTTGTTTGCTTATTGTCCATTATCCAACCAGCTTCATGATTATCAAATGGAAATCATCTTAAATTATTTGCACTTTCTTTCTAGCCAAAGGCTTATAGTCCAGCATCTAACCTTTTCTTTGGTTTCTAAATGGCTAAGACGTTGAGGGTTTGATCCTGTTAAAGGCAGGCCGCAGCTGTGTAAATATGCAGGGTTTAATTCTTGCACAAACCCATACGAAAAAAAGGAAAGAACTTATGTGTTTTGCTATCCATAAGCAGAACAGGAAAAAAATGAAATACCCAGCCAAAGTCCTACCGCGTCCTTGCGTTTTTGTACGGTTTTTGTATTTCTCTCCTCTGCTCTTCTTCTTCCTCCGCCCTCCTTCTTCGGTTCTTACCACTTCCCAACCGAAATCGCTTCGCTGGAGATGACATATCCAGATTCCACCTGCCGGATCTGATCCGGATTCCGTGTCCGTACCCGGGTCGTGTCGTGTCGACACCGGTACGGCAAGGGTTAGGGGCGAGTCCGAGCATCACAGTATCTAGGGATCTATTTTTCTTTTGGTGAATCCATACGTATGTGGTGTAAGATATATGATGTATATTCTTCTCAATCTCCAGGATGGTGCTACATTGGCTTTAAGAAAACATGTGGAGGAAGAATCTCGCGATCTTAGTGGGGAGGCTTTCTTCCGTTTTATGGATCAGTTGTACGAGAGAATAACTAGTCTTTTAGAAAGCAATGATGTTGCTGAAAATTTGGGAGCTTTAAGAGCTATTGATGAATTAATAGATTTGAAGTTTGGCGAGAATGCCTCAAAGGTTTCAAAGTTTTCTAACTACATGAGAACCGTTTTCGAGTCAAAGCGTGATCCTGAAATATTAATCCTTGCTAGTAGAGTTCTTGGCCATTTAGCCAGAGCTGGTGGTGCAATGACAGCAGATGAGGTGGAGTGTCAGGTCTGCTCCCTCTCTCTCTCTATATATATCCCATAATTGGAAGTTTGTGTATAAGTTTTGACATCTCTTTTTTTAGGTAAAAAATGCACTAGAGTGGCTTCGTGGCGAACGAGTTGAGTATCGACGTTTTGCTGCCGTATTAATCTTAAAAGTAAGTAAAAAAGATTGGTAATTTACTAGTGATCGTCTCTTCTCAATTTCAGTTTTTTGCCGTCTTAACACTTCTAATTTCATTTTGGGTAATAATTACCCTTTCCTGTTTAATTGCATAATAAGGCACTGATGAATAATGAATACCATCATGCATTTTTTCCATATAGTTTATCTGCATAGCTACTGTTTCAGCCAAGAACTTAATTTTATCACTGTATGTTGCTTTTCTGAAGGAAGTTTATATTAGCATAAATGTTGATATATATCTTACATTGAAGTCCACTTTCATTTTTGGTATAGGAAATGGCAGAGAATGCTTCAACAGTATTTAATGTTCATGTACCTGAGTTTGTGGACGCTATATGGGTTGCACTGAGGGATCCTACATTGGCTGTTAGAGAGCGGGCTGTGGAGGCATTGCGTGCTTGTCTACGTGTTATTGAGAAGCGAGAGACACGTTGGCGTGTACAGTGGTAGGAGCTTACGTACCTTGAAATCGAATTGGTGCTAATTTGTAGTGCCTAAGCTTTGATATTTTGGATAGCAGACTGAATTTTCCACTGGGGTTTGTACAAAAAGGGACCTACGATGGTCTATGTAGTGGACCATATAATAACTACGATAATTTTCATTAGAACTTCTGTGTTTTATCACGCACAGACATTGTGTCATATGTTCCAGTAGATGATGGAAGGGATTTATTTATATAACAAGTCAGTGGCATATTTCCTATCAAGGGCGATACATCCATGCAGGGAAATAGTTTAATCTATAAATTTCCCTGATTTCTACCAACTAATGTACGAGAAGTATTTCTCTCAGCCTCTAATGGATCCCAGAAAATTGTCCAGGGGGAGCCAAATTGCACCCAATTTTTACTATAGGTCATTTTGTATTTATGAAAGTTGAATTCCTAGAATTCTATTCTAGCGAGTACTTTTTTCTTTTCTTTAGTAATAAGAGGTTAGTGGCATCAGTTAAACATGTTTTTGTAAATATTTACATTTTTTTAAAAATAGAGTTTGAATTTAAGAATTTTTGTTACAAATTTGGCTATCATATTAGATGCTTCTGTCCTGGTATGTCTTAGTTCAGAAGCCTCGAGTCTCAGACGTTTGGTACAAGTTTGTTGTTAGCTTCTGTCTGAAGATTTATTTTGTACTTCAAACTTCAAAGACTCATACTTCTGATGTGTAATTACTCTAAGCATTCTCATTTGAATCCATCTCTGCTCTCACAGGTATTACCGTATGTTTGAAGCTACTCAAGATGGATTGGGTAGAAATGCTCCTGTTCACAGCATACATGGTTCTTTACTTGCGGTGGGGGAACTACTAAGGTTGGTTATGGTATTTTGTCTGTAATGAAAATATTTGGGTCATGAACTTTAATTGAGTTTAATATTCTTGCTTCTTAATGAAGGGGCCAATTGGATCATAAGATCCAACCCGGATAATGGAAATGGGAATGGTCTTTCAGTACAAAAATGTATTACAATCCCATACTGATTCTAATAGACAGAATTGGAATCCGATGATCCAAATGGCACCTAATATTTTCCTAAAATTGTTCGCACGGTTTAATCTTTTGGTGATTTTTGTTTAATAGATTCTACAAAGTAAATCCCTGAAATAACGAAACCGTCATTTTAACCGTCTAGATATGGTGGTGTGTCGCAGGCTCCACTATCTTGCAAGTCAGTTACACATTAAAGACAATGTGTATGCATGTGAAATATAATCTTTACTATGCTTTGTTGCCATATAAAACATACACGTATTTACACATTTAAAATAAGAATGTACATTTAAGGAATGACATCTGACTGAAGCTTTCTAGGATCAGTAAAACCTTCACCTGGAAGTCGATACTAGTTGCAATTGTTAACAGGGTATACTAATAATAATATTTTAGGCAATTGTTAACCGGGTAAACTAATAATTACATTTTAGTACTGGTATGGCCATCTAGATAACATATGGAAATTACATCATTACCCTCGCTTTCGGTTATACAAAGTGTTTGATGGTCATAATGTTGATGTGACAGGAATACTGGTGAGTTCATGATGTCGAGGTACAGAGAAGTAGCAGAAATTGTTTTGAGATACTTGGAACACCGAGATCGCCTCGTCCGTCTTAGTATAACTTCTCTACTTCCTCGTATTGCACATTTTTTGCGTGATCGTTTTGTGACAAACTACCTTACGGTTAGTCTGTATCCCTTTTTTTCAATCTTATCAGATTGTTGAATGTGTAGATTTTAGAAGGGAGCTAGGATAATTATGGAATGTCTAGTTATTGTTTCATTTGGATATATATGAGGTTTTTTCATTATCTTACAGATATGCATGAATCACATTCTTGCTGTTCTTAAAATACCCGCTGAACGTGCTAGTGGATTTATTGCTCTTGGTGAGATGGCCGGTGCTTTGGATGGTGAACTTTACAATTATTTGCCGACAATAACTTCTCACATTCGTGATGCAGTATGTTTTTACAACGTTCTTATTGTCCATGGAATGTTGAATAACTTCATTTGGTTGTGCAATGTTTCTAATAGTATATAATTTGTAGATTACCCCCCGTAGAGGCAGACCCTCACTCGAAGCTTTGGCTTGTGTTGGAAACATAACAAAAGCAATGGGGCTTGCTATGGAACCCCATGTGCTCAGTCTTTTGGATTCTATGTTTGCTGCTGGTCTGTCCCTTACACTAGTAGAATCCCTTGAGCAGATAACTGTCAGGTATCTTGCAGAAGTAGAAAATAATTAATTAATGTCCTGCTATGGACTCAACTGAAGGTCATGACCTAAAAATGTGGTTACATTATTCAGCATACCGTCGTTGTTGCCTACTATTCAAGAGCGCTTGCTGGAAAGCATTTCAGCAGTTCTTTCACGATCCCGTCATACCCAGGCAAAGCCTTCTTCTACTACGCCAACTCGTACAAATTTAGCGACTACCACTCAGCAAATATCAGAACTTAGTGGTTCTGCTCTAGTGCAGTTAGCTTTGCAAACTCTTGCACGATTTAATTTCAAGGTAAGCTTTTCACTTGATTGATAAATATTTTATTTTCCCTTTCATTCTCTTCTAAATTGCTTAGTTTTTTAGGGTCATGATCTGCTCGAGTTTGCAAGAGAATCTGTTGTCGTATATCTGGAAGATGAGGATGGGGTTACTAGGAAAGATGCTGCTCTTTGTTGCTGCAAGTTAGTGGCAAATTCATTTGCTGGCATGTTGCCTTCACAGTACATGTCTAGCAGGTCCAGTCGAGCTGGGGGGAGGAGAAGACGCCTTGTTGAAGAGGTTTGTGTGTTATGATTCTTGTTTAAGTTGTACTCTCTAATTAATTAATGTTGTGTATGTAGTGGATTTTACATTTAGAAAGTTCGAGTAAATAAGTTTCACATTTATCAAATTGGTTAATAGTTAAGGTTGTTAAATAGTTTTTTATTTTTGATTTTAATTTCTCGTGTATATGTAGATAATACTAAATTAATAGAAAAATTTAAGATCATTTATATAACACGGAATGACTATTTAATCCATGTATTTGAGCAATAGGGTGAGGAAGACTACATATATACTTTGAAAGTTCATAGTCTAAAACCTAAACACGTCGACTTCACTTAATAATGTGCAATTAAGGATATGATCTGCTTTATGCTTGTTATATATGGTTGTAGATAGAATTTGGTTTTCATCAAGGTTCGAATATGGGTGGCAAAATTTGACACGACCCAGAACCCGACACGAAAAAGTAAGAATTCGGGTTGTGGATTTTTGATTTCCGGTCGGGTGGAGTAAAAATTTATACCCACAAAATCGGGCCAATTTCGGCTTCACCTGATAAGTCACTGCCGGAAAGTTACTGTTTACTGTTGGGAAGTTACTGTTTATTCAGGAGAAAAAAACAAATGAGAAGGAGAGAATTCAGTAAGAGATGGAGGTAAAAAATAAAGAAGAGAGCAAAACTTGGCTGCTGTTAGAGCATCTTCAACATCTCTATTCAAGCTCCTAAGCCAAAATTTGAGGAAAATTCTTTTAAATAACCCCAAGAGGCTTCTAAATTTTTCTTATCTCTTTAATTTTGAGAGTCTCTCTCTTCTACTTATTTCATTCTTTACTAATATACATAATTTATTTCCAACTTTTTAATAACATTAATATTCTTTATTTAAATACTGTGAGTACATATACTAGAAGAATTGATAAAAAGTGATTTAAGAGGCATAGATATAGAGACTATTGAAGATGACAAGTTTTATAATACCTTAAATAACTAAGAGTTAATATTTTTTTAAAATATTTTTGAGGAGCATGGTTAAGAGATTGTTGGTGTTGCTCTTATGTTGTTCTTCATTGGTGGCTGATGTGCTAAAACATAAAGCAACCATACCTCTGTTTTTAAACTCTTCATTAAGCCAGTCCTTGACTTTTCAGAAATTACAATTTAGTCCCCTAACTTTCAGGAAACTTTAAACGAGACCTCAAACTACCAGAATTTCCCAAATATGTCACAGAGTTCCAGAAAACTCCAGAACTTAGTATTTTGACAGCTCAGCCCCTTTGACTCCCAAATTTTAATAGCTCAGTCCCTAAAACTTCTGCTTTTTGGCATATCAGCGGCTTCAAATTCTGAATTGCACAAATTTTCCTTTTAGCTTTACTGCTTTAGGAAATTTTCATTTGTGTCATGCATGGTTGTCACGTCGTTGACTAGTTGGCGACTAGTCGACAAGTCGATAAATGGGAAAAAGTCGAGCAACGACTTCTGAGTTTGAAGTGCATGGGTTTTACCCGGATCCGACCCGGAACCCGGCCCGAAACCCGACCCAGAACCTGGCCCAAATTGAAAAAAGGGTTTTTTAGGTTAAACTTACTCGTTTCTTATTCAAACGTAAAGATATTAAGAGAGAGCTGCCCATCGACGATTCCAACTTCCACGATGGTCCATCTCCGATCGGCAATTTCGACGCCCATTTCTGGTAAGTTTTTCTCATTCATCTCTTCTTCTACTTTTCATCTCCATTCATCTCTTCTTCTACTTCTCATCTCGAGTCTTCTTCTTCTCTATTCATTTTTTTTATTTGACTTTGACCCTTCTCAATTCTCAAGTCACGATCTATATGTATATGTATATATTATATACAAGTTTTTTTACTTTTTATTAAAAAAAACTTTGTTTTAAAAACGTTTGTTTTCATTTTTATACTGCCTGTACATCAAAAAACATTTTTCAATTATTCTTTTATTTTCATTTTTCAATTATTCTTTTATTTATAAAAAAATTATTCTTTTATTTTCGTTTTTTTCATTTCTTTCATTTTTTTAATTATTCTTTTTACACATAAAATGATTTTTTTTCTTTGCATCTTCAAATTAATTTCATCATTTTGAAATTTCAAATTATACAAGTAAGTTTTGATTTTTAAATTATCAATTGTTTTTTTGAATTCAATTTATCAATTTTATTAAAAAAAACTTCAATAATCGAATTACTGTTTCACTGCAATAATCGAATTATAGCTACACTTCAGTCTTCACAATTTGTTTTGATAATCAATGTATACATTTGATAATTCTCTGCACAGGCAGTAGTGCACATTCAAATAACTCCTGTACAATCTACTTCACTGCTTCACTGCTGTGTCTGCAATCTGCACACACAATATTCCGGAAGTGGAGGATGATTATGGTGTACCACCCGAGGAGAATAATCAAGGAGGAGATGGAGGCGGAGATGATTTCGAGATGAATGACTTTTGATGCATGATTGTGTTTGTTTAGTTGATTTCACTCTTTAATTATGTTTTTATTTGCTTAGACCTTAGAGATGCTTAATTTTGAGTACTACTTATTATTTATTGATTTTCATTTAAACTATGGAATTGACGTGTGTTAACCTATATTATAATATTATATATTATAATTACTAAAATTATATGTATATTGACTACTTGTCGACTTTTATGACTAGTCGGGCGACTTATCGACTAGTCAATTCCAAGGTACTCGGGCGCCGAGCCTCGACTTGTCGACTTAACAACCATGGTGTCATGTTTTAAGCAATGTCTAACTAAATAAAAAATGCAATGAGACCGTGGAAGATAATATATGTGTTCTTGAGGATAATATGTGTCATTGTCTATGAAGTTTAGGTTTGCTATTGTTGAAGCAAGTTATTTAAATACAAGCTTTCATTGAAAGAGTTAGACAGGTCATACTATGAACTTGAAAACTTGAGTCACAAATACAAAATTGAATTGAGTAAAGAAGGTGAAAGATGTGAAAAAGAGAGACAAATTGAGGTTTCTTGAAATTTTTATACATCAACTTAAAAGTTCTTAGAAAGAATGATGCATCACATAGGAGGTTGAAAAAGTAGTCAAGGAAGACTAAATTGCATTGGAATTGAACATTTTGAGGACTTGTAAGGGAAATCAGTTAAATAGGATAATGTTGTCATATTATATTTTTTGACGAACACGGAGCATAAGAATGAAGATGTTTTTGATATACTTGATATTGTTGGAGAATTTCATATGGATCTAATTTCACTTCTACAAGAAAAATAAGTGGTTGGTGACATTATTGAGATTGAGTATATCGACTTTATTATTTTGGAACACATACCGAGACCCCTTCGCTTGCTAGTCAATTTTCAGAATTCTTTGCATCTCAGCCATTTCAGGAGCAGAAAATTCCTCTTGGTTACATCTCGGTCTTGCATGGTTCTTGACTTATAAAAAATTTGTGGATGAGTTTTCTCCGGCAAAGGCCGTAAGGCGATATGATGAGGAAAAATATTGGAGAAATTATATTCTCCCTCGGTCTCACCCATTTGTTTACATATGGGTTAGGCACATAGGTTTTGAAAAACAAAGGAAAAATGAAGGACATGTGATAAATTAGTGGGGACACACAAAATTAACAAAGGAAATTTTGTTCTTTATAGAAATGTAAAGAATTGGGAGGGATATCCACAAAGGAAAATGTAAACAAGTGCGTGGGACTGAGGGATAATATGTCAATTAGTTTATATGTATTTAGTTTTGAGAGAATTTAAACTATTTGTTTATATGATTTATGTGCGGCTATTAGTTTATAAAATATAGGTTATATATAATAAGCCCAAGTGTTTACGACACTTAGTCCATCGTGTTATTATGTTAGGGTTTCTATTCCGGATATAAGAATTGTATAAGTATTGTAGTCCCTACATATTATATTAGAGTTGGTTAATATACGTGATTGTTATATGAATTTTGATTTGCGTCTCTTTCATGAGTTGCAATCCATAGTTTCATCCCCTCCGTGGTTGGGAAACTCTTAGGTTAATGGGTGTTTTGGGTTCATCCACCCAAGTTTATTCACTATTATTGTTTTTAGTTCTTTTATTCATCTTTAACAAGTTGATATACTCTGGACGAGTTTTTAGCTCCACTGCATTGATTAGAAAGATGGTAGCACAGTGGAGGATTATATGCATGCATGAACTTGCATGTTAGAATGCAAGCAAGCAAAGTATAAACAGAAAGTAAAAATGGATTTTGCAAATTGTCCTAACCAATCAAGTGGATTTCCTGATTTGTTTCTAAACTTTATTTCTTTGAGTAAAATATGTAGTTAGTGTTTTACACAGCCTAGCATTTTTCGTTTATTATATTCTCTTCTCTAGCACTAACCCAATTTACCAAAAGGACACGTATATTGTCCAATCTCCTCGACACTGGAAAGATAATTTGGTGTCAATCAGAAGAAATTATTTCTTTCATTCTTCAGTTTTTCTTGCCTTCTCATCATCTCATTCCGTAGAACTCACTTTTCTTATCTATAAAATTAATAAATTTTACCCTGAGAAAGCTCACACTCATTCATCACCCCTGGCCTTTCCCTTATATTCCTAATAACCCTTATCCTTTTTTAAGGGATAAGCCTTATCTTTCTTTTAATTAAATGATGCCTTTCTTCAGTTTTTTCCTACACTTTTCATCATCTCATCACTCTGTTGTTATCTTCGCCTCCATCACTCTCACATTCATTTTTTCTCTTTGCACTGTATGTATAGATGGTATTCTTGTCCTGTATCACTCTCACATTCATTTTCTTCTTTGCACTGTATGTACAGATGTTATTTTTGTCCTCCATCACTCTCAAATTCATTTGTTTCTTTGCACTGTATCTACAGATGGTATTCTTGTCTTCTTACTGCAGACATTGTTGAAATATATGTGCATATATGTAATTATGTTTGTTTGTGAAATTTTTGAGAGTGGGAAAGATATAGGTATATAGAATAACCTGACATCAGAAAAACTGGCTAAATATACTTACAAATAGATTTTAAAGTCTTTAATGTACAATCAGCACAACAATCATGTTAATAACCTGATTTTGGAGAGCTCAATTAGGGTTCGTTCAGTGCTAATAACCCATGTAATGGCTACCAGGAACAGTACCAGATTTGGGTTGTAGCTTCATTTTGAAAAAAAATACCCCCAAAAATTGTTACTGGTAGTGGCTATGCATAATTCTTCGGAGTGAAAGAGATAAAAATTATAAATTTTGGCCTAGGAATGAGTTAAATGAATCGTGTATGATCAACATAGTGCTTGCAGAAACTTCTGTCCACCCAGGGTGTTAAGGTTATAACCGGCCGAGAAAAAATTATTAAAATTGAAAAGTAAAAGGCCAGCGTTCGACGAAAGAGAAAGGGGCACCCGTTGGCCTGCGTGAACATGTGGCTTGCTGTCGTTTGAGAATATATGGTTTTCGGCGTGACTAGAGAGAAGTGACCAGGAGAGAACCTAATAGTCTTAAGTAATAAGCAGTTAAGCACGGACATGGTTAAAGTCTCAGTTATCCCAACAAGTTAGTGTGATTATAGGTGGTATTGTGAAAATTTTACGGCATTACATACATTGTATTTATTTCAAATCTCCGGTGCACAAACTTCTAGATATAGAAATATCATGTGAAAATTGCATTCTTATCAAAGCCAAGGTACTTATAAAATGTATTTTTATCCCTTCTCTATTAGTTAGTGATGTTTTACTTTTTTGTAATATGGTTCTGGGGGAGCCAAGATACCACGGAATATTTTTAGATTAGCAATTTCTTTGATTAAGATTAAGATTAGAAATATATTTTGATTTACTTTATAGTTAGGGAATGTGGTGTTTATATTAAATACTCTTTAGTTTGTAGTTTTCAGCTTACTTTTGAACCTCTGACATAGCCTCCTAAAGAGTTTACCCTTTCCATTGTTTAGTCCAAGTTTAGCAAAAACTATGAACAAGGTCTCTCTTCCTTGATTTTAGTTACTCTTTGTATACCTTTTCTTTCCTCAAGCATTCTTGGAGACACATAAATCTATTGAAGGAAAAGAAAAAGCTAAAGACAGACAAAATTGAAGAAGAGAAAGATATTGCATAATGGAGGTCACATTGAGAAGGGGATATGCTACACTTCTAGGGGTTAAAGTTGCTTCTTCGAGAATATAATTTTAAGGGAATGATATGTCTTGTATTGTACATTGGATTTCTTTAATAAATATTATCACTTTATTTGATGGAATGGAGTGGAGCTGAATAGGATGCCCAAACATACCTATTTTATAAATTTCGTAATATTAAACAAGTATTATATACAAATGTGTTGATTTGAATTTGTCTTTGCACTCGTACCATGCCACTAACTTGATCTACTCCAGGTTATTATAAATTAATTTTTTTTACTGATAAATTTTATCCGTGTTTAAATAGGATTTTAAAATAAATGAAATACTATTTCAGTTTTAATTAAATTATACCAACATCTCCGATTTTGGGAGAAGATATAAATATTTTATACTGCAAATTTATATTTTAGTTTTGGATGTAATTTGTTAACATTGTGATTGTGTTGTAAATAGTTATGAATTATTGGAATCTGAGTATTTTTTTTATTTTAGTTTCGTTGGTAGAATTTTAGTAATCAACTTATGCTAATTTTCCTCTTTATATTATGTTAAAAGTGGGCGTTGACCTTATGTGTCACTATTTGAACAATAAATGCCCAAAATGGCACAACATTTTCCCTCTTAATTTTTTTTATTCTGAAAAACACAAAAAAAAGCATTAAATTGAGTTTTGGGAAAAACGCTATATCGTATTGCGTTTTATATAAAAGTTTTTAAAAGATAAACGCCACACGAACTTGGATTTAACACAAAAACGCAGCATTAAGTTGAGTTTTGGGAAAAACGCTGGATAAGCAGCGTTTAAGTCAATTTTTTTTTATTTAAAAATAAAATAAAAGCGCTACACGAAGTTGAGTTTAGGGTTAAAACGCTACACAAACTAGCGTTCTGCTCATTTTCTTTAAAGAAAACGCTACACGATGTAGCGTTTTTATATAAAACCAAAACTCTATATTATCTCGCGTTAAGGAGTGATATTTTGGGCCATTCCACCCGTGAATGCCATTTTGGGGATTATGTTATAAATTTGTGCCATATTGGGCCATTTCTCGTTAAAAACTCGTATGGATCCTTGTATTTTATTTATTAGTCTTCGATATACCGGAGATTACGTTCCATGCGTTTGAAAATTATCCCACATCGTTCCTAGCAGGGGCAAAATGCTGATCTATAAAGTGCCAGTTAATTCCATTATTACGATTAACTCCATTAGGACGAGGCATGTTCGAAGGTTCCAAAAAACAAATCCGTGCGGGCTCGACTCTTGACCCAAAGCAGACAATATCATATTATTTTTGATTGTTGAGTTAAAGCTTGCTCAGAAGTGTTATCATATCTTCAAGTTGTAGCATAGCGATCTCAAGATAGGCTCTTAGAATGGAGAATGGGCCGTGGAGGAGGTGGGCGGGCATAGCGATCTCAAGATAGGCTTTTGATTTCCAATATGGGCTTAAGGGAGCCATGTAGCCAATTGAGCTTCCTAGGGGACGTAGATGGACACAGGGTCAAAGGGGAAGTTAGATCACACAATATGGAGGGAGGATTTGGAAGATGTCAAACCCGATGTGTGGAGGGGGAGATCATTGGATGTTATCCCACATTGTTTGTAAGCCCCCAGTTAACTCCATTCATTAGTATCATGCCTTTTAGATGGCTTGAATCATGGCCTAAAGTGGACATTTTCATACTAATATGGAGTTGAGGAGTTTTCCGTAGCCCAGAACCATGTGCATGTACTTGTACCGGAACAAGTTGTGTTCCATGCAACATGGTTTAGTCCATATGAACATAAGGAGTGTTTTAAGGATTTTTCATATAATCTTATTTGTTACCAATTCTCTACGTCAGTGGCACTGTGCTATTATTGCATATGAAGAAAATCTCAGTTTTGAATATTGGGAGGTCAAATCAATATTGTACAGCGGAACATTTGCCTTAAGAGTTGTAATTAATTATGTAAGTAGCTGAGAGAGGGAGGGGAATGCCATGTGGTATATCTTTTTAAATCTGCACAATTTGTTTAACTATTAATTTGATTTATGTAGCCTAATTTTTTTTATAAAATTATGTATATTTTTAGCTATGGGTTGGCTCTTAATGCAGGCTGAATCCTTACTTCTGGTGGTATACCTTTTATACGTTATACTGATGAGATTCTATGTAAATAGGAATAAAATCAGCTTTAAGCATGGCTTTTTGACATTTTAGGAATGCATATATGGAGTTATGTAACTCTGTCATGCATGAAAGCTTTACGAAAGATGATACATATGAAATAAATGAAGAATAACTTGGCTGATTCAATCGCAGGAAACTGAAGTGTTAAAAACTATGGACCGCAACCCAAGAAAGATTAAAATCAATATTGTATCGCAATATCAAGTCATATTTGGTATGCGGGGACTACATCATTATATATAGATTATAGAATACTTAATAATAAAACCTAATGGAATGAAGCCCGTAAACAATTGAGCTTATTGAAAATAACCTACTGCCTGTTTAATAATCTACTAGCCCAAACATATAATTCATATGCTAATTTCCATACATTAAATATAATTTAACTATTTACTAATAAAAAAAGACCCCTTTTATTTCCATTCCACACACTCTGAGTGTTTTGGTATATATGACATATAGTGCTAAAGTTCTATTCATATTGTCCTTGCTAGTAGTCCAATAATTGCAGGTTGCAGTTGCACCATTGGCTGAATAATAATATTTGTGATGATATTAAAACAATATAATAATTTGATGTGAAAATGTTTTTTTTAGATTGTGGAAAAGCTACTCATTGCAGCAGTGGCTGATGCTGATGTTATTGTTCGCCATTCAATCTTCTCTTCCTTGTATGGGAATGTTGGTTTTGATGATTTTCTTGCACAAGCTGATAGTTTGACTGCTATATTTGCGGCTTTGAATGACGAGGTATATTTTCTTCTGAATCTTAACGCGGAAAAAGACTTCGAATCATTTAATTTACTTAAAGAAGATAGTTCAATTGTTGATGTATTATGCAATTGGAAACTTTTTTTTCTTTGTATGGTTTTGATGGGATTTGGATTGGTTTGATAGAGAGAAACTAATATTAATAATCATGTCATATGTATGAGTGTTTAGTTTTGTTCTTCTGCCTTACAACTCTGGGAGATCTTTCTTTCACAATATTCTCAGTCCTTATATATTGCTATATCAGCTAAATGCACATTAGTATCGTCTTTGTAGAACTTGTTATTTCTTTACTATTCAGAAGACCACGTGTTGCAGCCTGCACAGTTCACTAAATATTAAGGTTTTTTATAATTTTAAAAATATTTTTAAGTATTCAAGTGAGTCAAGTTATTATTTCTTATCCTGGGGTTCTACAAAAAACCTCTATACTCATTAGAGCAGGGGTAAGGTCTGCCTACTTTCTACTCTCACGTTTTTGAAAAGCATATACTGGGTATTTTTTTTTATTTGAATCATGTGTAAATTATGTGATTCTCACAGACTAGCTCTTACATGGCATAAACTGATGATAATACCTACATTGTGTTTATGGCATGGAGAAATTCTGAATGTTCTCTATCACTATGTGTGTTCACAAGGCTGTTGCTTTGCTGTTATAGGATTTTGTAGTTCGTGAATATGCGATATCTTTAGCTGGTAGGTTATCTGAAAAAAATCCAGCTTATGTTCTTCCAGCCCTTCGTCGCCATCTTATTCAGTTGCTAACATATCTAGAACAAAGGTAAAGTACGAATATCTACCCTAGAACCTGTTCTCATTAAATTTTTTTTACTTGAATAATTTATATATTATCTTGTATTATATCCATTTTAGATGCCTTTCGTGGTCTTAATCATCGATTTATGATTGTACATTAGCAGTCCGGATAGCAAATGTAAGGAAGAAAGTGCAAACTTATTGGGTTGCTTAATCCGGAATTGTGAACGGCTAATACTTCCATACATCGCTCCAATACACAAGGTTTGCAAAACATTTTCAATTCATTTATATGTATCAGTACTTCTCTTACACTGTCTTTTGCTCATATTTCAGGCACTTGTGGCAAAACTAAGTGAAGGGACGGGTGTAAATGCTAATAATGGCATTATCAGTGGAGTTCTTGTCACTGTTGGGGATCTTGCTAGAGTGGTTGGTTATTCTGACTCTATTTATCTTTTTACATCGTTTTTAGTATCTGATGGTGTCATTATGTGCAGAAGTTGTTTGTAAATTACAGGTATATGCAGACTTGTCTATAACCAGTTGCTTTTTAATTTCTAGAAACTTTTATTATCACTTTTCTGAAATCCTGCAAAGACATAGTAGGATAAAATTTGGAACGCACCTTGGTAGTTATGGTAGTACAGAATATCTATAGTTTTCAAACAGGTCTTTCTTCGTGTTCTTGCTCAATTGAAGGCGATTACTATTATAGTAATTGTGGCACGCAGTACACATGTTAATTTACTATTATTTACTTATATTAGTGATCGAATTGCAAAAGTTTTGTGGAAAGATATATATATATATATATATATATATATATATATATATATATATATATATATATATATATATATATATATATATATATATATATATATATATATATATATAACATGGAATCTATAGAAGATTAGAAGAGAGAAGAAAAAGGAAATTCTATATATATGTAAGCGAGTCAGTATGTGAAAGGGAGAAAAATAAGTTTGATCTGAATATCTATGCCTCGTAGATTCCCGTAAAAGGCTTGTCCCTTGTACCCCAAAATTAGTCAAGTACGTGAAAGAATTGTATCAAATTCATACTAGTTTCGTAAAATTTATTTCTTGAACATTTTTTCTTATTTACAGAGATGAAATTATGGTAATAATTAAATACCGCTCTGTGAATGGAATCTATAGTCTAGCTCAACGCGAGTCTTTCATGAATTACTTGATTTCAGTTAGACTCTTTTGCTGGCAGCTTGTACAAAGCATATACATAGTTATATTCAAAGTAGCTTACATGAACTAGAAACTGAAAGCAAAAACGATGTTACATATTCTGATAATTGTTTTGAAATAAAATTCAATTTTTGATAGTTTTTAGTGGAAAGCAATGAAGATAACATTGAAGCATAAATCTCACAGTTATCATTAAACTTCAATATATGAACAATCATTGGTTGGCCTTGAGCCAGAATCTGTCTATAATTTTCCTATGGCTATTTGTACTATCTCGAATTACAATGTATACAGCTTTATTCTCTATAAATCTCAATATCATTATTCTGTGGAGGATGCCTATACCAAATTGATGGGTTTTTATGTTTGTGAAATTTATAAATTATTAATTTAGAAATTATTTTGCGAAGCTCGTGCTCTTCTAATCTATGAGAGTTGAGGTTGAGACGAATGCTGCAATCATTATATATCTAGCAATAAGTTTAGATCTTCTTTCAGTAAAGTTACTTATTTGCTTTTCATTTGATCATGCTTTAGGGGCCACATAAAAAACTTAATTTGACAGCCATTTATGTAGATAGGCACACAGACGAGCTACAGTATTTCAGCAATAGAGCTCTTTTACTTTTTTTTTTTTATTGTTAGAGATTCTGGTCCATATATCCTGCTCTCTTTTCGTTACAGTTTTCTTTGTCTCTGATAAAATCTTCTATATATATCAGTAGAAAGGTATTAAAGGCTCTAATTTAGAGCGACTGGTAAGAATATTGTAAGTTCTAATAGATTTTTCTGTTGATTATTTCTTAAAGATTTATAATATATATTGGCTATTGTTGCATGAAATCACAAATATAATTGCACAGTTCCTTCATTATTGGTATATGAATTTTTCTACAGTTAGTAATGCCTTCCGTTTCTAATGACCTTTTTTATTACTTTAGGGTGGTTTTGCTATGAGACAGTATATTTCAAAACTCATGCCATTAATAGTTGAAGCATTGTTGGATGGTGCTGCCGCAACAAAACGTGAAGTGGCGGTTGCAACACTTGGTCAAGTGGTACAGAGTACAGGGTATGTCATTGGTCTTCTGATAGTTTTTGGTTGTTTGAAATGCATTCCTATGTAACTTGATAGTTGGGTCTAGTACATTGGGCTGCAATGTTTTACATCGGTTTACCATTGCTAGGGGTGATAGGATGATGTAGTACTGTCAAGAAACAATGTTATATAACTTGTACATGAGTTGGAGGAACCCAATTATATCCTGTTGGCTGTCGAGATGCCAACAAGATTCGACCTAACAAATTCATTGTGTTGCTTAATTTTGCAGGTACGTTATAGCCCCATATAATGAGTATCCCCAGTTGCTTGGCTTGCTATTAAAATTGCTAAATGGCGAGCTGGCATGGTCTACAAGGAGAGAAGTATTAAAGGTAGTTGCAACCTCTACTGACTGTTTTCTCTATGTTACATGGACTTGTGTACATTGTTCCTTCTTTGCAACAGGTAATTGGAATAATGGGTGCTCTGGATCCCCATGTGCATAAGCGAAATCAGCAGAGCTTGCCAGGGTCACATGGTGAAGTCACCCATGCAGCTAGTGATACCGGACAACACATTCAGTCTACAGATGAGTTGCCTATGGATCTTTGGCCATCTTTTGCAACATCCGAAGATTATTTTTCCACGGTAATACCTTTAAGGCTGATAGTCCATATTTGAGGTGGCAATCAATTCCCTGATGCAAATTTTGTTCGAACAGAAACTCCAGAGCTTTTTGCATTTTAAGTTCTAAGATACATTTATTTCAGGTGGCAATCAATTCCCTGATGCAAATTCTTAGGGATCCTTCCTTATCTAGTTACCACCAAAAAGTGGTTGGATCTCTAGTGTTTATATTCAAGGTTGGTGCGCTGGAAGACAATTCTATTGTTCTGTTATATATAGTTGTGTATGTGTATATTTTCTTTTTGAGAACAACACAGTATTGCTTATTTTGCTCATTACTGTTTGTTATCTTGTGTTGTTTGCATGCGAGCTTTAGTCAATGGGTCTTGGCTGTGTTCCTTACTTACCAAAGGTTAGTCCAAAGCACTTTGATTTATGGTTCAATTCTTATAATCTATGCCTGAGTTACATATGACCTATACACCCCGAAATTGTGTGATGATTATATCCTTCGACTCCAAATTTTCTGTAATTATAATGAAATACCGAGGCAGGAGATTATTTTATATATGTTTGTCAAAGTTTAATTGATGATTGTGTATTAACTTATAAGAATATGAGTCCGATCCCAGGTCTTAATTGAGGATTTCACTATGTTGTCCAAAGAGGCGCAGATTATATTGCATTCCTATCAGGCAGCCCAACAGTTATACAGTGTTATTTGAAATCCTTTTTTGGGTAAAAATATTGGGAATTTTGATCATAAAGTCAGGACTACATTTATAGTTCTATGCAACTCATGAGCCTATTATTCTGATGTGGCTCGGGGGTATTACAATATTCTTCACCGGCTCGTTTAGTGGTATTCAGTAAATATTTTGGCAGGACTCTACCCTATTGATTATTAATTGGAAATTGTTAATATTTGTCGTAAAAACTTGAGGCTTTGAGCCATTTGAGTAACTAGAGGCAAAGTGAAACATTTTTGGTAGCTACATATAAATGTGCATTGTTGAATTTCTACCAGTGTTTTTAGGATGTGGACAAATGCGAATCTGTAGCTGAGATATCTGATGCAAATGAGCTACCCATATGGAAAACTTATGAATATAGAATTTGATGGTTTGGACTCTGTAAAATTTTGTATTTTATAGATTTGTTGCATTTTTTCCGAAGGGGCTAGTGTTTTGATTGAAGTTTCCTTTCGGTTGGGGTACTTAATTTAATTCTATATGATAGCACATTATTTTTCTTTTATGCACCTTTAATCTTCTTGCATTGCATAATAGCTGAGTGATTATCTTCTTTGACGATAATACATTTGCAGATCACTGGTCTATGAGGTCCACAGTACTGATAGAATGATGAAATTGCATTTGAAATTTGAAACTAAGAAATTTATGATACATGTTTTAAATCAAATATTGCTATTGAACTAGTTTCTTATGATATTATTTGGATTTTCTGTTGTTTATGAATTAGTTACTGAACTTTGTAGGTTTTACCTGATCTCTTCCACACCGTCCGTACTTGTGAAGATGGTCTCAAGGAGTATATAACTTGGAAGCTTGGTACACTGGTCTCAATAGTGCGTCAGGTATTTTAAATCTTCTAAGTACATTTCATTATGGACGGGTTCATTACAACATCCCTATATGGCTAGTTCTAATTATACTGTCCATGTACAGCATATTCGTAAATATCTACCAGAATTGCTGTCTCTGATATCTGAATTATGGTCATCCTTCAGTTTGCCTGCTGCTAACCGTTCTGTGCATGGATCTCCAGTAAGCATGGCTTTGTTCAAATACATGTTTTTTATATAAATTAATTTTTACTATTGTTAGTACTTTTCTTACTGACACATGTTGTGAATAATCTGTTTGGTGTATGATCTCAGATTCTGCATCTAGTTGAACAACTTTGCTTGGCGCTAAATGATGAATTTAGAACGTATCTTCCTGTTATTCTTCCATGCTGTATTCAAGTTTTGAGCGATGCTGAACGTTGCAATGATTACACTTATGTTCATGACATTCTTCGTACCCTTGAAGTATTTGGTGGTAAGTACTGTTTGTCTATGATGTAATTAGCAAGTTCAGCTGCATCTTGTTTGTACTTGAATATGTGTATGACTGTACGACTGTTGAGGAACAGAAGTTTGTGTTAATAATACAGGGACTTTAGACGAACATATGCATATACTTCTTCCTGCACTTATTCGTTTGTTCAAAGTTGATGCTTCTGTGGATATTAGGCGTTCAGCTATCAAAACTTTGACGAGATTGATACCCCGGGTGCAGGTGTGCATTTGACTGTAAATCTTTGTAATAATTAGTGGTGATGGTATATGTATGTCACTTTAGTAATAAATAATTGCATGTTGTTACTTGTGTTGATTAACAGGTTACAGGTCATATATCAGCGCTTGTGCATCATCTGAAGCTTGTCTTGGATGGGTCTGTGTTCTCATTTTGTTGGTCAAACATTTTACATACTTTACTACCTTTACATGTTCTACAAAACTCTCATTCCCCTTCCCCTGCTTAACCACAACATCCAGCACAGTGGTGGAGTCATGTGGATGCATAATTAGATAGATGTGTAACTTTCAATATAATGAATTTTATTTATATCATGTCATTATTTGGAAATAGAGTTGTTTGAAATTCCTTATAATGTAAATAATATTGGGTAATTGTATTATTAGGAATATTCTAAACTATAGTAGTAAAATAGTAAAAAGGATTTATTTTATTTTTTAAATTTGATTTATATGTTGGACAAGTTTTAGGGTATTACTCCTCTTAATAAGGAGATATAATATTATATTATTAGAAGAGTTTGATTGTTTATTAAATTGAGAATTGTTCTCTCTTATTATGTGTTGCAACCAAGCATATTGACCTCTTTTGCGGTTGTGAAACTCGAGGGGTAGTGGTTCTTCTGCGGTTGGATCACCCTAGGGATAGAGCGTTTTTGCGGTTAATCCACCCAATTGCATCCTTTTCCTTGTCTTATATCAGGGGTTCATTTTTTTCCATCTAAAATAAAGAAAGTTAAATAAGAAATCTGGTCAAGGGTGAGGACATTAAGATTTAGAGTTTGTCGTCCAATACTGAGAGCTATGTAAGCGTTTTCATTAATGATATTTGAACATTTGGATCCCCCTGTAAAAGATCCTCTTTTGTAGGTTTGTGCATGTTATAATCCTTCACTTTATTGTGTAACCTTTTAGGGATCTAAAGGACAAAACACACTTATTTTAGAAAAAGTGGGAGGGGGTTTCTTCTGCACTTTCTCCATTTTTTACGCCAGCAGTATAAGGAATATATTTTATGCAAGAAGCCTTAATATGCTCTGGATATTTTGTTAATGCTTGAATATCAAAAAATGTTTTATTATACAGGAGAAGTGATGAGCTCCGTAGAGATGCAGTTGATGCACTTTGTTGTCTTGCACATGCCCTTGGAGAGGACTTCACCATTTTCATTCCATCAATACACAAAATCTTACTGAAGCATCGGTTGCGAGTATTCTTCTGTTTCAATAGACATGCTATATTTGAACAAGTGTTTCTTGTAATTATTGACGTGAGCAAAAAAAAAAAATCTCTTTTCAGCATAAGGAATTTGAAGAAATTGAAGGACGCTTGCAAAGACGTGAGCCTCTAATTCTTGGAAGCACAGCTGCCCAGAGATTTAATCGACGACTTCCTATTGAGGTTATTAGTGATCCACTAAGTGATGCGGAAAATGACTCGAAAGAAGATAAACTGGATATGCACAGACAGCTCAAAAGTCACCAGGTACTCATCTCTTTTTGTAACAGACTTAGGTATATATTGTGGGTGGTTTCTTGGCAGAGAATGACATAAAGTGTATGCATTCTGCACATAAGAGGAGATGAAAATGAGAATTTCGAGCTCTTCTATTTTTGTTTAAAAAGTATATGAATTATTTGTCCTTTTTATTAATAATTATTATGATTAGGATGATTTATAACCAAAGTGAACTTTACATAGGTTAACGAGGGTAAATTACGAACTGCTGGGGAGGCTTCTCAGCGCAGTACAAAAGAAGATTGGGCAGAGTGGATGAGACATTTTAGCATTGAACTTCTAAAGGAATCTCCCTCACCGGCTCTACGGACCCGTTCAAGGCTTGCACAGTTACAGGTATGGCTGATTGACTGTAGTGTAGTTTATTTACCTGTAGAATCATTA
This sequence comes from Oenanthe sinensis, assembly GCA_028671895.1. NCBI lineage: Eukaryota > Viridiplantae > Streptophyta > Magnoliopsida > Apiales > Apiaceae > Oenanthe > Oenanthe sinensis. The sequence continues at coordinate 23,974,163 of CM053799.1, read as the reverse complement.
TACTTAACATGGGTGTTTGCAGCCTTTTGTTGGCCGAGAGCTGTTTGCAGCTGGTTTTGTTAGCTGCTGGTCGCAGTTGAAAGATACTAGTCAGAGACAACTAGTTCGTAGCCTAGAGATGGCATTCTCTTCGCCTAATATTCCGCCTGATATTCTAGCTACACTCCTAAATTTGGTAATGCCTATATTTTCTATATCTTGGCCCTATATACAGTATATATAAAAGACTGTTAGGCTGGGCACAAGAAGCATGTTGGAGTGTTACTCTTTCATGTGCTGATTGCTCAGATAATGTGAACTTATTGAAAAAGTAATATTGCTGTTATACTTTCTAAATATTTCAATGCTGTATCTGTATGTGAACTGCCACCTTGTTTTTCTGATCAACCAGTGAAATGCTCGTTTTTTTAGGCCGAGTTCATGGAACATGATGAGAGACCCCTTCCAATAGACATCCGATTGCTTGGAGCTCTTGCTGAGAAGGTGCTACTTTTAGGATTAGTTTAATCAATAATTGTAAAACTCATTTCAGTGTCTGTCAGCATTGCCTTTGACCTATCAATCATGTTTTCAGTGTCGAGCTTTCGCAAAGGCTTTGCATTATAAAGAAATGGAATTTGAAGGTGCACGAACAAACAGGATGGATGCGAACCCTGTTGTTGTAGTTGAAGCTCTGATTCATATAAATAATCAGTTGCATCAGCATGAGGTGTCCAATTAAAATTTAAGATTTTCCTAGTCCATCCATTGCTTGCACCTTGTATTATACCTTACTACCTTCAATTTTAATTTTAGTGAATGCAACAATTTATTAATTTATGTTTTGGGATTCAGGCTGCAGTTGGGATATTAACTTATGCCCAGCAAAACTTGGATGTACAACTTAAAGAGTCATGGTAACATTTAAATATTATTTCTTTTTTTATTGCCCAATAAAATACTTTGGTGTAGTTCTCGATCTTTACATTTTCTCCTATTTCCTGTACATAATGCCCAATATGGCTAAGATGTTTAATGATAGTCAGATTTGCATTTTTGCCAATATAATGTTGCCAATTTCTAAGGTTTTTAACATTATTTTGCACACTGAAAGGTATGAGAAACTGCAACGATGGGATGATGCCCTCAAGGCATATACAGCAAAAGCCACTCAGGCATCTAATCCTCATCTTGTTCTGGATGCGACACTAGGTTTGTGTTAGTATGTTTATGATCAATAGATTTCTGTACTTTGTTGACAATTACTATTCATTATTTAATTCAGCAATCATAACTTGCTAATACGATTCAGAATGAATGTAGTATGTTCTACAATGATGTTGCGTGCAATGGTCAAATAGACAAATATTGTCAATGCATGCAATTGTTCTGCACTCTTCAGCTAAAATATATTAATTCTACTGCATCGTGTATTCTGCCTGTCACATTCTGATATTTTCCTATCTATCTTGATGTATCTTTGTTTTGCTAGTTGAGTAAATTGCATTTTCGTTGACTACTCTCTGCAAGCTCTGCTGGTGTTACCTTTGCGTTTTTTCCCTAGATATTTCATGGTTTTGAAATCCCTATTCTAGGCAAAATTTATTAAAGAGTAGTTTAATTAGGTGGTCACCTTTAAACTGATGTTATGTCTAGTCAAACTTATTATGAAGATAGTTGCTGGTCTTTTTAGTAGAATTAGTATTTCATGAACTCATGAACTACATGCGCCAAGATCTGAGCAAACATGAGCTGCTGGGATCTGATGGTTTGTGTATGCCATTATACATTGTAATTGGTGTTCCTTCTCTGTTCTTCTTGCAGGACGGATGAGATGTCTTGCTGCATTGGCTCGTTATGAGGAACTCAATAATTTGTGCAAGGAATACTGGACATCTGCTGAGCCAGCTGCTCGACTAGAGATGGCACCTATGGTTATTATTTTTCTGAGTATAACATCTCTGTAAATAATACACTTTTGCTTTTACTAATTCCTGTATTGTGTAATCTGAATATCCCAGGCTGCAAGCGCTGCCTGGAACATGGGCGAGTGGGATAAGATGGCTGAATATGTTTCTCGGCTGGATGATGGTGATGAAACCAAACTTAGGGTGCTGGGAAATACTGCTGCTACTGGTGATGGCGGTAGTAATGGCACATTTTTCAGAGCTGTCCTGTTAGTTCGTCGTGGGAAGGTATCATATTTTGGTCCATGATCCACATTGTCAATCAACTTCTGATTTTATCTTATTTAATATTTGATGTAGCTTTTGCGTTGTTTTTCAGTATGACGAGGCTCGTGAATATGTTGAGAGAGCAAGGAAATGTTTGGCCACTGAGCTTGCTGCTTTGGTTAGTTTCTTATATTTGGACAAATATGGGAATCCATTTGAAACCTTCAACTTTTCAAATATTCTTCTGATGATCTACTTACCATCCTAAGTGTTGATATTATATTGGCATTGCAGCATATTGCTAAACTGATGAGGTCCATGAATTCAGTTTGTGGTGTATATTGAGATTGTTAATTACTTAGTGCTATTCAACAGTTAATCTTAGGAAGTACAAATTTATGCAATAAGTTGCTCTCATTGTACAATTACTATTAGTTTTGATCTGACAAACTTAACTTTTATATGCCATAGACAGTGTTAATATTTATTTTGCCTAATTTAAAGAGGTTTAAAGTACACTTTTTTTTTTTGTCAATAGGTTTAAAGTATACTTGTTTCTTTTCAAGTTTGTCTAAAGAAGATAACGTGTATGTATATAGGGGATGACAATGGGAATGGGATGATTTGGAATTTCATTTAGTAAATAGGGAGCAAGTCACTAGAAATTAATTACAATGAGGTTGCCGTTCCAACCAATTATATCCCTCAACAAATACTAACACGTAAATAGTATCCATAATTTCATATACAGGGTTGAAATACCATGAAGGAAATGCCCCCATATGTGTGTGTGTAAATGTAAATAGCCTTTCGGATTATGGAACCTTTTAAAGATGCTATATCTTAACTAAGCAGGTCTATAACCCTTCTTATTTATTATCTGTCCTGCTCTCTCTATCCCATATCTGCTGTTATGATTATGCGAGTAGGGTCTATGAACAGAAATATCCTCTTGATTTCCCCATCTTTCCTGTTTTCCGATAAACCTATTCTTGAGCAGGCAATGGTGATTTCTTTAAAGAGATCACCAACTCCCCTTTGATATTTTATTTGACCGAAATCTCAGTATATATTTATTCCTTCATTTCTTTCCTCTAAATGAGATTACAGGATATAAACTAACGTACATCCAAAGAAATAAAGATACCAATCCCTAAACGATAGAATATTACCCAAAGTTTAGCTAAGAGATCTGGTGTTACCACAACATCGGCTGTTGTAGTTACTCCGCTTTGTTCATATTTAAATCCATACTTGAAACTCAGAATCTTAATTTTTCACTTTTTCGGTGCAAGCAGTTCAAAACCACAGCAATGCTTTCGTAGTTTGATTGCTAATGCAAAAGGAAGCCCAAAAGGGGTTCTATTATGCATAAACTTAGTGAAGTTGATATTGAGAAAATTACATTTATGGGCCTGTTGGATGAGCACATAAGTTCCCAAAAATTCCTAGTAGTATATATGAGCTTATGTACATGTTTTTCACACAAAAACCTTGTAATATTGCATCTTAAAGATATAAAAAGACTAAGCAGCCTAAAGAGGTACTTATTTATCATCCTCTTGTAAGGTGTGTTTGGTTAGACTTGTTCTCCTCTTATAAGAGGAGATTAAGTGTAGTCAAACACTTTCATAATCTATATAGCTCAAAGAATATAAGTGATAATCTTAAGTTGAACAAAATACCCTCTATGTGATTGTCTTCATCTGTATTTACAGAGATTGATTCTGTTCCAAGAATAGCAAGATGCATGGTTTTTAGCACAAGTGTATTTTTTTCAGTTACTTATTTCTTTGGTCACTAACTTGTATGTAGTGATGTCTCCACATTTAATCTCTAAATTTCTTCGCACAGTTATTAACATCTCAAATCTCAGTCTGCTGTGTAAACTCGTAATTCTAAATAAGACACTAGTTTTACGAACTCTTTGGTGAAAATTAAGAACTTCTCGGATTTTAATTGGAATATGTATATTGACTCGCTCTCAGAACTGATCAGATGAAAATGCTTTTTGTTTTCTTTTATTGTTACCTTGTGCAAGAACACCAACACAGGACAATTCCCATTATAAAAAATAAGAAGGTTTAGAAGATGCATCAAATTGAAAATATAACTTGCCTATTTGGTTACTTAATATGGGATTACTGGAGTTATGTTTTGTTATTCCATTAGTGATTCATATACTTCCTGAAGTAATTGCGTATTTGCGTCGATGCCATTATTGGTTGAAAATTTTTTTGTTGCTAAATGTTAGAACAGGTTGCTCCTTTAGTTTCCCCCTTTAGGAAATTTTTTATTCACTTATTGGTTGTTGTATGCACAAATCCGTTATATTTAGTCTTGAGTCGACCTTAGAATCTGTATTGGCAATGTTGAAAGTATATCATATCTTAAAATATTATTTCCCCCTGCTAGGTATTAGAGAGCTATGAACGTGCATACAGTAATATGGTTCGTGTTCAGCAGCTGTCAGAACTAGAAGAGGTAACTCTGCACATTTTCTGAAATTGGTGCTGAACACATTTTTATAAACAAGTATGCAACTGCAGGGAGTTAATGTTTATTTTTCATTAATGATTGCAAAAGGTTATTGATTACTATACTCTTCCGGTGGGAAACCCTGTTGCTGAAGGACGCCGAGCCCTTATTCGCAATATGTGGAACGAGCGCATAAAAGGCACAAAACGAAATGTTGAGGTAAATAATGTTGTGTTTTTACCATTGTATAGAATGTAATGCCATAACTTTTGAGCCTGTTTGAACTTTTTTTATTCGTTTGGGTGCATAGTATCATCGTATGACATAATAAGTGAATCTATCTAATAGGTTTTGGTACATGATTATGTCTCTTAAGTGACATCCTGCAATATTACTTGTGGCCTTGGTATCGATTTTAGGTTAGGAAATATTGGATGTGCTCGTTTATGTGTCTAATTGTACCTTCATGGAAGCCCGTTACCAATTCTGGATCCCGAGTCAAACTATCAATCAGTTTAAGCATGCCTTCACTTGTTAGCAGCTCTTCGATCAACTCGTATCATGGTTGTTTGCCTTTGATAGAGAAAGCTATCCTCTATAGCACAATATTTAGTGATAGGATGGGAAGTAATCAATGATGTTATGAATGGGATTGAAATACATGTAAGCTGAGATTTTCTGTGTAATATTTCAGCAATGTCAAGAAAATCTGAATGAATTGATAAACTATGTAGCATGGTGTATTTAGTAAATAGTTTAGGACTAGGGTTTAAGATAGTCGGTATCTGAATGGATAACATTTTATTATGGTACGTGGTTCATTTCTAAGATCTGCTTTAGAATGAAATAAATAGTTGAATGAGTTATATACTGACTTCAATTTTAGTTAAGAAGAGGAAGTAAATGCAAAGAGTAGACAGTTACCTACATGTAGAAATACAATTGAGGAAGTTATTTCATATCGGCAATTCCTCTGAGATCAGTGCAATGTAATAAGTACAGTTTTACCATAGAACTGAGCCTAAATTTTGGAGAGGATATTATAGGACACCTTATGTACAATACAAAATGAATAGTACGAGAATATAATAATACGAAACAAATAAACAATATATTCAATTTTATTAAAGGCTTCCATTAATGTTCTAGAGAGTATTGTGTATTTTAATTATGTGCATATTAGAGCCAGGAAGTGTCTTGACCCTGGTATTATGACACATTCATGTGTTTGTCTGGTTGAGCACCTTATGCCACCTCATTTTAGACAGCAGTTGGTAGGTTTGAAAATGTTAATCCTTTTCATTTTCTTAACCAAGTAATAGAATGACTATTGGTCAGTTTAAAAATGTGCAAGTAACTTCTCCTTTCACAATACCATTTATAGTGGTAAAGGCTTCTTAAAATTAAATAGTCATTCTTTTTAGTAACTTATTAGATTGAACTGCCATCTTAAAAGTTGAAGTTGGGAACTTATGAAGATTGATATATTGTTAGTTGAGCAAATTTCTGTCATGATGACTCATTCTAAATATAATGTTTAGTTCACAATTTCAAGGAAAATGGGGATAATTGACCAGAAGCATTTCAAAGGAATGACATAATCTATATATGGTTCGCTCTGATTGATGAGTTGCTTCTATACATAACATGTGCAGCTGCTTGTGCTTCTGGATCTTGTCAGTGTTTAGAGTGATACAAGGTTGAAGATATTGATTATTTTGATTGATTTTTTAACCCTGTGGGGGTACCAATAAACACAGCTTATCAATGGAACATCTATCTGCAGCATGCATACATATATGTGTGTTTATTCAAATATTTGTTGCACATGCTTGTGGTTCATTGCATCATATGAAAGTGTTGAGATTTCTGAACTCATGTATCCATCCTTTCATTAACCGGTTCTCACGCTTGTATACTCCCAATAATTTGAATCTGACAAACTGTAGGTATGGCAAGCACTTTTAGCAGTCAGGGCACTAGTACTACCTCCTATAGAAGACACTGAAACTTGGCTCAAGTTTGTTTCACTTTGCCGAAAAAGTGGTAGAATTAGTCAAGCAAGGTCAACTTTGGTCAAACTTCTCCAGGTGAGGAAGACTTGTTTGTGTGGTTTATCAGAGATTCCTGTTGGTTTATGACCGTGTTAGATTTTAGTTCATGATGTTTTTATTGTTTGCATAGTTTGACCCTGAAACAACTCCTGAAAATGCACGGTATGATGGACCTCCTCAAGTAATGTTAGCTTACTTAGAGTACCAATGGTCAGTTGGAGACGACCATAAACGTAAGGAAGCCTTTTATAGGCTAAAGGTATGGTATACACTGTTGTTTTATGTCATGGAAAAAACATGGCTCTCAACTAAATTTTTATGGTATGTCACTCTGGTCTGTCGCTCATTTGTTATAATGTTTAAATATATGATCTAAATTTAGGATTTAGCAATAGAGCTCTCAAGTACACCAAGCCTGCAACCAGTCACCGTGAATAGTTTGGTTGGCGTTACCAGTGAACCACTAATTGCCCGTGTGTATCTGAAACTTGGAACTTGGCATTGGACACTTTCTCCTGTTTTGGATGATGAATCTATACAAGGTGGCCTTGCTTGTATCCTCTTTTTCTCTATCAGTAACTTGATTCTTTGTTTTATTATTTTTATTAAACTTGTTTCCCAATGTCCATAGATATACTCAGCGCATTCAGAAATGCCACTCATTGCGCTACCAAGTGGGCAAAAGCATGGCATACATGGGCACTCTTTAATACAGCAGTAATGTCACATTATACTACAAGAGGTCTTTCTAGTGTTGCTGGGCAGTTTGTCGTCGCTGCAGTCACCGGATATTTTCACTCTATAGCCTGTGCAGCACATGCTAAAGGAGTAGATGACAGCTTACAGGTAACTAGTAAGACTTAATTAGAAGCTTAGAGCACTGTGAAATTCGTCTTTTCTATTTACTTGGACTTTTTAAACAAGTCTATGGTAAGGCTTGTTCAGACCTGTTATAATAGGCATGCACTCCACTAGCTGATATTCAAGAGATCACCACTCTCCAGATACACTACAATCCTATTTATTGATGCCTTCAAACATACAAATGGCTTCCTATTTATAATCCAAAATCAACTAATAATTCCAAAACTGAAACTAAAATATTATTAATTCCACCAAGTCCTCTCTTTCAAATCCCAAACTGACACACAAATTGATTATTGAGATATGTAACTGATTTTATATTAGTTGTGTTTATTGGGCTGCCTAACAGTTTATTTCCTGGTCCTGTAAGTTAAGTGTCTTTTTAGCATTCCCTGTAAGTTTGAACTCCTTAGCATCTTGAATAGGAAAAGGTGTTGATATGGTTGACTCTTTAGCATTCTATTTATTATATATATTAAAAGGTTTGGAAATGAGACAAAAAATGAGCCATTTTATTCATTGTAAATTTTTAAGTATGTCCATAGTTATTATATTAATATTAAAAGATATTGTTGATCATGTGAGTTTCACTTATGACCTATAGGTACAAATGAATACAATTGCACCCATTTAACTAGAAGGCCATTAAATATTTTTTTAAATGTATCAACCACATAACAAATATTTCCCATGTGACATTCTCTTAGATTTTTATTTGAATATTCATTCAAGATAAAATATTATTCCACTTATGTCTCTCATATTATTTACATAATAACTTGTATGTTTTAATTTTTTTCTTTTTGTTATTTTATAAATGTTTATATATATGCAACCATCTTGATGAATTAAATACTACCTTCTATTTTTCCGTTTTATATTTTTAAAAAGATAAATGAATTGTACTTTTGAGTTTAATTGTTTGTTAATAATATTATATATGAAGTGCATACCATAATTTTAATTAATATTTATGTGATATTTTATATTAAGTATACTTACATTAGAAATTGTTTACTCAACTTGAAATCGCGTTATCTATAGGTCGACTAAGAAAAATATATATTTTTAAAAGAAAATTCGAAATAGTTTACATATGAGATTTGGATGCTATATTGGTTTAGTAAATTGTTGAATTACTTAAAGGGTAAGGTAAATATATAAAATTTTAATATAGGGTCATACATAATATATAAATAGAGCACATGTATCTTAAATATCAAAATGTGTCACTCTCAATATGTTGACACTTATAAGCACTTGAACATACACTTTGAAAATGTGTAACACCGAAAATATCATTTACAAGCAGTGTTGTTCAAATCTAAATATCTTCACAGCAAAAGTCTTCCTCTTGCTCTCAACGTGATTATTATACGTTGATGTTGGTATATATTATTTTTTAGCTTTTTAATTATTGCAAGAATAAATTTTTCCTATTTATATAAAAGAATTATTTTAATTTTGTTGATAGTTCACTGGATAGTGTATACCGCTAAAAATAGGACTACAAATGGGATATACTACAATCTAATTTAGATTTGTGGAGCAAGACGTGATTATTATTATTTTTGTTGCGCTATCACCTCGGACAATTTTATTACTTACTGTTCACTATTGTTTTCGAATACTATTATTTTTATAAGAATTATTGTGATTAAAGTTAGCTAGTTCTTTATTTTAAACGTGTAGTAATGATTATAATAATCTTTTCTGCTTCATCTAAGTCGTATTTGGTTCGTAAATAACTTGTTAGTATGCTTCGTTCTGTACTTACTGATTTTAGATTTTTAATAAGTTAGTTTATTGCAACTTTTCTGCTTATATAACCTTTGGCCTTGGTCTGCCTCCCATATTAATAACAGGGATCCTTTCTTTTAAATAAAGATGTCAGCATATTGGAAGGATTTAGCATAACAAAAAAATTCCTGTACCAATTCTTTTCTACTTCATATAGGAGCAATAATATTACAATAGAGCTACTTCAGGTTTTGAAATTCTAGGTTCACCGTACTTGTCAGTTTTAACTCTATTTGAAAGGTTTATTTGTGTGTTCTGACATGTTAATGATTAATGTGATAACCTTATTTCTCTCTGGATATCCTGCCTGTTTTTTAATTTAATGCAATTAATTTAACCATGATAGTTTTATTAAAGCAATGCATTTTTCTTTTTTTAGGATATACTTCGTCTTCTAACCTTATGGTTCAACCATGGAGCTACCCAAGAGGTTCAACTAGCTCTTCAAAAGGGTTTCACACATGTTAATATCAACACATGGTTGGTTGTGTTGCCACAGATAATCGCTAGAATACACTCCAATAATCACGCTGTCAGAGAATTGATTCAGTCGCTATTAGTACGGATTGGACAAAATCATCCCCAGGTTTAATTTAGTTACTTGTTAGAAAAATTATAGTTCTGTTGTGTGCCATATGAATCAGTAGATTCTTTATTTTTTTGTGTGCTTTTTGTCAACTTTTTTCTCTATATGTTTGATGATATTTTTGTTTTAGAGCAACTTTAGTCACATGACCATTTTTGTAATCCTTTTTTTTATGCTAGCTTATCTCAGGGTACTAAAATACCTATGAAGAAGTATTTTTTCACAGCTCCATGTTTCGGTTTTGGCGAATATGATTAATAAATCACATGGAATTAAAAGGCTTTCACCGTATGTAAATTAAAATAGAGAATTGATATATTTATTGTTGAGACATGACCGCATAGCAGGGGTCAATGGGTTGTCTGTTGACTGTTTACATTAAATTAAATTCTTGTTATGTATGATTACGCTGACAGTTTATACTCGATGCAAAGACAAAGAAAGATCATAAAGTATGGCATTCGAGTCTTTATATATCAAACTATTACTAGATGTAGAGTGCGTATTTTCGATATCTTATGTTTATGATTGGCTTTGAAATTACTGACATACTTCTAGCTTTTCGAACGGAATTATTTTCACTTATTTCTAAAGGGATCATGTTTATTTGCTATATCATCAATTTTAATATTCCTTGCTTAAATGTCCTTTCAATGTCTCATGTATCCAGTCTTTAATTCTTTTGTCTGAGGAGCCTAGAAGAAAATTGTGAAAAATCATAGGGAATGAAGGTGTATACAAATTTAGGATACCTCCATCTCAGCTTACAAGTGGAGGAAAAAAAATCTTAAGAGAAAGTTTGACTAGCCTCAATGGCTGAGTTTTACTTGGCATATTATTCCGCTGATCATCTCTTCTGGTGAAGTGAATTTAACAGGCCTTGCGGCAGTCATGTTTGTATCTTATATGAAGTAGCTCTTATAATTAGATGTTTCAAGTCCTTTTTTGCTCTTATTGTTGCTAAACTTTATTCAAATGGTTGCTGATATGTAACTTTCTTTTTCAATAAATGATGCGTAGCTTGTTAGTTGAAGCAACATAAATTCTGTAGTTGCCTTGTGATGGTCATTGTTATCTGTACGTCCAAATAACTAAATCACCTTTCAGGCTCTTATGTATCCTCTGCTTGTGGCATGCAAATCAATTAGCACTTTACGAAGAGCTGCTGCTGAAGAAGTGGTTGATAAAGTTCGGCAACATAGTGGTGTTCTAGTGGACCAGGTGAAGAAAAATAAAGATGGTATTGTAACTTTCCACCTTTGCAAAATATATCTGACTGGCCAGTTTTAATTGTGAAGGCACAACTTGTATCAAAGGAATTGATTAGGGTTGCAATACTTTGGCATGAAATGTGGCACGAGGCACTGGAAGAAGCTAGTCGTTTATATTTTGGTGAACATAATATTGAGGGAATGCTGAAGGTCTTAGAGCCATTGCATGAAATGCTTGAAGAAGGTGCATTGCGGAACAATGCAACTGCAAAAGAGAAATCCTTCATTCAGGTCGTTTCGCTTTCATGGGAGTACCTTTGACACTTTGTTAGTTATCAAAAATTAAATCTAAAGAAGAATTTCTTCAAATTGTGGTGTCATAATGGGGGTCATGCATAGTAGAGCTCATGCAATTCATGGGTATACAATTATTAGCGTTACGGGTTGTAGCACTATCTGTTGTTAATGTTCAAGTCCATTGACAATGAATGGTAAAGTAATAGTATGAAGCATCAAAGTGGGAGCAAAATGACATTCTGATTTCTGGTATGTTGGAATGGCCGAGGTAGATAGAGAGTGGGTCAAGGGGGCATTTTTGCAACTCGTACATCCTCTAACTTGTAAGAACTACTCCCTTAGTCCACCTAATTCATTACATTTGGGTTGGACACGGAGGTTAAGGGAAAAGAAAAACAGTGGGTAAAATGGTGGGACGAATCAGTATTTAACAAATAAAGTACAATGGAGTGAAAAGGTGGAGGGAAGTAGTCGGTCCAATTAGTTTTTTATATTATTAAAACTTTACTATTTTTGGAAATTTTATTAACGGAAAGAATTGAGAGTAGAAAATGTAAAGGAGTGATTGCGACGAAGGGAGTATGTAGTATGATGCATTATACGAAGAGAAAGATGCATGAAATACATCTAGGACTCCAAAATACAGTAGTTATTAATCTCGCAATCTCTGCATAACACATTGACATCAAATTTTGTTTAACTCCCGTATTGTGTGTAGTCTTTGTACTCCCCTTGTGTTACCACTTAGCACTTAAAGGTTCAACTCCCCTATTGTATTTGTATGTTAGAACATACACCCTTATTTGTCAATTGGATTAAAATCACATGTATCAAATCTTTGTTTGAATACTAAGGTCTGCACTCTGCATGTGGATGACTTATTATAATTGTGCTTGTGGTGTAGGACAGTATAGTACAGTGTTACAACTCACGTAATATAATGATTGCATTATAGAATACAAGTCTCACAATGTGGACAATAAGGCGTGAATGAAGGGAAGTAATTAAGAAGTACAATAGTTAGCTGAATTATTCAACTTGCTAATGATCGAACAAATATGTTTTGTGTTGATGGTCATATTCCAACTATAAATATCATTACCCATCAGCCAAATCTAAATTTCGTGAGTTTAACTAGTTTGTACTTTCCAGTGCTTGGTTTTGTTGTGCGTTGACCTTGGTGTTGTATCTACTTCCTAACTAATTCTGTCCATCTTCCAAATTTTGTAATTTCTGTGAATTTTAGACATATCGCCATGAATTGCTGGAAGCGTATGAATGCTGCATGAAATATAAGACAACTGGAAAAGACGCTGAACTAACTCAGGTACCATCTCTCTCTCCCCCTCTCCCTCTCTCTCTCTCTCTCATGGTACTGACGTATACGGTGTTTTTTGCAAGATAATTTTGTTTGTATTGACCATTTTAAAGCCACATGAATACTGATTGCTTCTATGTTAAGTGCTTTTTTCCACTTACAATTTGGTTTACCTGATTATGCGAAAACAAACATTTTTTCCATTACTTCTGCATTATATAACATTTCATCCTTCACAACACTGGTTTTGATGGTCAAAGTTTACTTGATCAGGCTTGGGATCTATATTATCATGTCTTTAGACGAATTGATAAGCAACTTACAACTCTTACTACACTGGACCTACAGGTAAAATCAATCTTGTAATGATGTATTTAGATCCATTTCTTAACAGACCATTTTATTTATATAACATTTCTTGTGTGCATGAAATTAGTCCGTTTCCCCGGAGTTGTTAGAATGCCGCAATTTGGAGCTGGCTGTTCCTGGAACCTATCGAGCAGGAAAGATTGAGCTACCATCTAACTTTTTTCTCTTTTTTCCCCAACAGGATTTTTAGAATAAAATGTGACTTTCTGCTTGTGCAACCTTCAGATGTACCTCATATCTGAATCACATATTGTCAACTTTTATTTTACAGATTCACCTGTGGTTACAATTGCGTCATTTGCACCTCAACTTGTTGTTATTACATCCAAGCAACGCCCTAGAAAATTGACAATACATGGAAGTAATGGGGAAGATTATGCTTTCTTGCTGAAAGGACATGAAGATTTACGCCAAGATGAACGTGTCATGCAAGTAATAGTTACTTTGACTTCTTGTTTATCATATACCCGTGGGTGATAGTGTTTGGTGTTACCAGTTCTCAAAGAAGTTGCCTATGTAGTCTATGTTACAATTAAATAAATGTTGTGGGAAATTTGTATCTAAATTTGTCATATTTTCCAGCTTTTTGGTTTGGTGAACACACTTTTGGAAAATTCTAGAAAAACTTCGGAGAAGGATCTTTCAATTCAACGATATGATGTCATTCCATTATCCCCTAATAGTGGTTTAATAGGATGGGTGCCAAATTGTGATACCCTTCACCATCTCATCAGGGAGTACAGGGATGCTCGAAAGGTTTGTTATACTCTCTCTCTCTCTCCCCCCCCCTTCCTCCCCATCCTACACAGACATCAGCAGTTATTTTACAATTTTGTAGATCACGCTTAATCAAGAACACAAATTAATGCTTGGTTTTGCTCCGGACTATGATCATTTGCCACTTATATCTAAAGTAGAAGTGTTTGAGTATGCTCTGCAAAATACTGAAGGCAACGATTTGGCAAGGGTATGCATTGCATTTTCTGGGATATAAGTAGAAGTTTTGCTTTTCAGTTTTAAATATTTCGTAGAAATTAATCGAGGTCGTTCCTTTTAGGTTCTTTGGTTAAAGAGCCGCACTTCGGAGGTCTGGTTAGACAGAAGAACGAATTATACCAGAAGTTTGGCTGTAATGAGCATGGTATGTGTTTAATTTTCTCCTGTAATTTTAAGGGAATACTTGCAGGCCCAGTTCGAACTGGCTCTGTGGTCATGTTCCTCTATTGAGTTTATAAAATAATTACAACATAGCACTTATTCGTTGAGCAGAGTAACAAGCTAATAAATGAAAAATGTTATTTCAATACATTATTCTCATTAAGTAAAAGTTTAGGGTGCAGTTGGCATTCATTGTGATCAATCTGCACTTCTTAAAGAACTTTACAACATAATTCTGTACTACTTAATATACGCCAGCACTTGATGGGCGTCATGTATGCCCTTAAATTTTGGCATCTTTATAATTTTTGTTTTGGGTATGTTTCAGGTTGGCTACCTTCTTGGTTTAGGTGACCGACACCCTAGCAATCTTATGCTACACCGTTCGAGGTACTACGTACTAGAAGAAGAGTGATCATATTATCTACAGTTTTGAAGTACTCACACATGTATTACAATTTTGCAGCGGAAAGATATTGCACATTGATTTTGGGGATTGCTTTGAAGCTTCAATGAATCGTGAGAAATTTCCTGAAAAGGTCTTCTGCTATTGGATTTTTTTAGGAACTTTTTCATTCTCCTTGTTACATAACACTTTTACATAATCAATACAACTTACTAACTCCTTAAATGATAATGATCAATGTAGGTCCCATTTCGCCTTACCAGAATGCTTGTGAAAGCTATGGAAGTTAGTGGCATCGAGGGTAATTTTCGTTCAACATGTGAAAATGTAATGCAAGTTCTCCGAACGAATAAAGATAGTGTGATGGCAATGATGGAGGTATTTTCTCTTTGTTAGTTTTTCCTTCCCAATTACATAATTGATAGTTTGTTGGCAAGGTTTTGTGGACGAAATCTATTTGGCCTCTAATTCGAATTAATGTTTTTTAATAGTATAATTCAAATGTTATCTTGTTTGGGGATTTAAGGTTTGCTACTTTTGTGTTATGTAGGCCTTTGTCCATGATCCCCTCATCAATTGGCGTCTCTTCAACTTTAACGAAGTCCCGCAAATGTCAACCCTCACAATCGCTCATGGCCCAGCAGTTGTAAATATTGATGAAACTGCTTCAAATCGAGAGCTGCTTCAACCACAAAGGGGCGCGCGCGAGAGGGAAATACTTCAAGTATATCCCTTACTTTCAACTTTTAGATGTTTAGTTTAGCTTTTTAATAGTTTATAACTTCTTTTCTTTATGCAGGCTGTTCATCAACTAGGTGATGCTAATGAGGTTTTAAATGAGCGTGCTGTTGTAGTTATGGCTCGCATGAGTCATAAACTTACAGGGCGTGATTTTTCTACATCATCTTTGGCGTCAGCTAACTCTATACCACATACACTTGACCACAGTAACTTGATTTCTGGAGATATACATGAAGTCGACCATGGACTATCAGTCAAATTACAAGTTCAGAAGCTGATTCTGCAAGCTACCTCGTCTGAAAATCTGTGTCAAAATTATGTTGGGTATGATTTATGTTTAACTGTGCTCTGATTTTCTGCAATTACTTACTGTACCTAATTATCGAAAATTATGTTCATAAATCATGCTTCCTACGGGCTTTATAAATATCATTGAAACTGTCATTTGTATTGTGTAATAGTCGTGGAATTTCTCATCATTCACACAAGTATTTACATAATTAATGATGCTTCTACTTGTAGATCCACTTGAATAAATATGATGCTTTATTTTCTTTGCATTGCTCAATAGTTTCTGGTGGAGTTTTAATAATAATCTCTAGACTGGTTGTATTATAAACGTAACTTAGGCAGATAATGAAACCTTTAACTTTCAGAGATTCTTTTCAAGATTTGTAGTAAATTGACATCCTTGAATATTGAAGCGAGCCAGAAAACGTTTTATCTGTTCACCCTACCTTTCCCCTTGAGAAAGTCTGTATTGGTTCCAAGTTTGAAATTTTGTAATTGACATAAACGTATACAAAGAAATTTTGGGTAACTATGGTTCTTGAGATAGTTTCCAAATTGTTGCACAAGTTCTTGTTATTTATTACTAAAAACTTGTTTGTGTTTAAATAATCATGTAAACATTTGTTACTGACCATAGCATCTTTCATCGTTTCAGGTGGTGCCCATTTTGGTGAAAGGAAGAGTTGTCTGAGGATTCTCTCTGTATATACAATGTACATGGCATGAAGCATTGTTGTTTGTATTTAGTGTAGAGCTTCTTTTATCCTCCATTCCTGGATGATTATCAGTATCTATACCTGGATGATTATCAGTATCTATACTTTTGTCAGATTCTTGACATGCAATAGGAAAGGTGTGTCAAACAGTTAGGAAGTTGTACTACAAAGAATCCAAGGGTAAAGGGTGATGATTAAGTATGTATATAAATTCAGCTTGTTAGGAAGTCTCTCCACCATATTTAGTTAGATGTAAAAGTGCAAGTCCAGGCATACAATCAAACCTGCTACCAGCTGAGTTCTGTTAAAAGCCGGGAACATGTATCAGTCACACGTCACTTTTGTACAGTATTATTTCCAACTATATATTTAAGTTTTACAATGATGTGTGTGTCTATTGTATTGTTCTACAAATAACGATTGATGGTTGACCTACCTTTTTTGTTACACAGATTGTTAACATGTTGGCTGGTCTCACCGTCTATATATGGGTAGATCTCCGGTCAAACTTTAGCACATTAATTAAATAATTCACGCAGCGGATCTTTTGAATCTAGCAACCACTTTGAAAATCTAGAGCTGTTTGATGGAGCAGAGCTCGAGTAGCTTTTTGATTAGGCTTCTACTTTGAAAGTCTAAGTTGTTTAAAAGATGCTTGAACTCAAGATTCCACTTGTCAAGTCTTTGAAATAAATACTTATTTTTAGAAAATAGTATGGAAAAGTGTTTTTTTTTTAAATAAGTACTTGTTATTTTCAAAAATAAGTTTAATCAAGCGGGGTCAGTCTTTTACAAGGGCGTGTACAAGAATATCGGTCTCCGAGAAGATGGTCAGTTGTATCAAGTGAGATACGCATTAGCTATTGAGGTGTTGATAATATGCGTGTAATATTTAAGTATTTCTATATATATAATAAATGACAACAAACAACACGCATTCTCAGTAGTGTGTTACAAAAAATATACATTTTGGGGTAGAACGTCAGTATGTTACAAAAAATACTCATTTTGGAGTAGAATGTCATGGAGTAATACGCATGTGCATTCTTTGAAAAATGTATAACCAAGTTTTAATATTTTAATTTATTTGTTCAATAATTGGTTTCACCTTCTATTCGTTTCTATTTGTGATGTGTATGAAAGCTCACCTTTGAACATCATGAAAGTAAACAAGAGATAGATCTGCAGCCCACAACTAGTACAATACTTCAAAATGCACTTGCATCTGCTATTTCTCGACACTTCTTATGTTCATTGCATTGAGAAGGATCCACATATACCTATGAAATTAGTTACAAGTGTAAATGCAGATGGTACTCAAGCTCCGGACAAACTTATTCCAAAAACTGTGACTGAATACACAGATGAGAAGGAAGTGCACAAAGATAAAAAGACCATGAACATCCTGTTTAATGGTCTTGATAAAGATAAGTTTGACAATGTCATTAACTGCATAACCTCTAAAAAAGTTTGGGACACTCTTCAAACTCTATGTGAAGGCACAAAGCAAGTCAGAAAGAACAAGATGCAACTCTTGATTCAAAGATATGAGGTCTTTCACTTTAAGAGTGGTGAGTCAACCAATGACACATATAGTAGGTTTCAAAAGATGTTGAATGAGCTAAAACTCTATGGAAGAGTATATGCTGTTGATGACACTAATCTCAAATTCTTGA
Source organism: Oenanthe sinensis (assembly GCA_028671895.1). NCBI lineage: Eukaryota > Viridiplantae > Streptophyta > Magnoliopsida > Apiales > Apiaceae > Oenanthe > Oenanthe sinensis. The sequence continues at coordinate 23,956,045 of CM053799.1, read as the reverse complement.
GGTCCTTACCTAAAGAGTGGAAACCAATGGCTGTTTTCATAAGGCAATCTCTAGATTTCAAAGACTACACTCTTGAAAAGCTATATGGAATTCTAAAAATTTATGAGTTGGAACTACAACAAGATGAAGAAATAGAGAAAAACCAAAGGAAGGACAAAGCTGTGGCATTGGTGGTAAAGGACAAGCAAGTTGCAGAGACATGTGATAATGTTCCTGATGAAAAAGAAAGAAAGATGGCTCTTGGAAAAGCTATAACTAACAATTGGCATGAAGAATCCAAAACTAGCAAAGGAAAGGTAATAACTGAGAATGATGATTCATGTACTCAGGAAGATATTGAGATAGATGAGCATCTGGCTTTTTTATCAAGAAAATTCTCAGAACTCAAATTCAAAAGAAATCCAAAGTAAAGGCCTGGATCCCAGTTTAGAAGTCAACAAAATAGAAATCTTATTGACAGAACAAAATTCAAATACTTTAACTGTGGATTAGCTAGTCACTTTTCTAGTGAATGTAGAAACCCAAATGTTGAGAAGAAATCAAAGTTCAATGATAGTATTGATTACAAGAAAAACTACTTTGATTTGTTAAAACATAAAGAAAAGGCTTTTGTCAAAGAAGAAAAGGACTGGGCTGCTGACTTGCTGAGGATGATTCTGAAGAGGAAGAATTCATCAATCTTGTACTTATGGCCAACCATGATGATCAGGAAGCTAGTTCCTCTAGCAATCAAGTAATTACCACAAATCTATCTGCGTTGCCTAAAGATTAATATTGCAATACAACTATTAATGAAATGACAAATGAACTGTATACTTTTCATGTCACTCTTAAATCCTTGAATAAAGAAAACACTAGACTCAAAAGCTCCATGGAATCGCTAACTGTAAGAAATACATATCTAGAGAGTGAGCTAGTGCAAAAGGACAGACTCAAGATAGAGAACAAAAATACTAGAGAAGAATTAGTTGAGTGTAAAAAGAAGATAATAGTGTTGAAAGAACAATTAGAAGAATTAAAAACTATTGACAAATGGAACATATCTAGTAAAGCTAGCAAAAAGATGAATGACATTCATGGAAAAATATCTTTCACCATGTTGTCTAAATCTATTGAGAAATTAGTTGTTGATGATAATCAATTAATGGATGAGGAACAGTTGATTGCTAATCATGAATCAACGGATAAGGATTATCCATCGACCAATACTGTTGAGTCAAAGGATAAACATCCATTGATTGAGAAACCAAACTTTACATACCTGCTACATTTGTAGAAGAAGGCAACTTCTCTAAACCCAAGGACAAGGTTAATAAGGCCAATGTAAGGTACTTATCTAAGAATCAACTAAAAGAAAAATTAGAAAAGATAAAACCTGAAATCAAGCAAATTGAGATGAAGAAAAAGAATAGGAATGGTAAGGTGTGTGTTAAGAAGCATAATAACTACACACCTAACATGTATGCTCCTAGAAAAGTATGTGTTAAATGTTATAGTAAAAATCATCTATTTGTGCATTGCAAATCTGAAATGTCTATCATACCTAATATGCCTACCATGCCTACAAATTCTGTATTTTCTCAATTAGTTGCACCTCATGCTATTCATGCTCAATATGCATCTATGCCTTACATGTTTAATCCATACCTTGCATATGACAACATGAATATGCCTATTATGCCCTAGAACTTAAATGCCAACATTCAGGCATCCAATATTGGTAATCCTGCAAATATGGATAATTCAAGCATTAGCACTGAGAATCCTGAAGTGAAGAAACCAACACCTAAGGTTAAAGCGGAGTGAAAACTACCTAAACCAAAGGAACAAAGGTTTGAGCCTAAGCTAAAGGCAGCAACTAATAAGAAAGGACCCAAGGCAACTTGGGTACCAAAATCAACTTGATTGTTTTTGGAATGTGTGCAGGGAAAAAGAAAGAATCTTTGGTACTTGGATAGTGGGTGTTCAAGGCACATGACTGGAGATAAATCCATGCTCACACAATTTGAGGAGAGAGCTGTCTCTGAAGTAACTTTTAGAGATGACAACAAGGGTTATACCATGAGATATGGCCTAATTTCAAAGGACAATGCCATCATAAAACCTGTTGCATTGGTTGATGGCTTAAAACACAACTTGTTAAGAATTAGCCAAATGTTTGACAATGGAAATAATGTAGTTTTCACAAAAGAAGTATTCATAATTTCAAACAAGAATAATGGAAGCCTGGTAATAACTGGGAATAGAAGACGGAATGTGTATATAGTTAACTTCAACTCAAAAAATGCTGACTCAATGACTTGTCTATTCTCTAAGGAAAATAATTATGAAAGTTGGCTATTGCACAAAAAGTTAGCTCACTTAAATTTCAAGGCCATTAATCAATTGCTCAAGAAAAGTCAAGTTAAGGGGATGTCACAGATGAAATTAGTCAAGGATGGACTGTGTGATGATTGTCAAAAGAAAAAACAAAGGAAATCATCATTCAAGTCAAAGATGGAGTCATTAATTGAAAATCCACTTGAGTTGTTGCATATGGATTTGTTTGGCCCTGTTAACATCATGTCTATTGTAAAGAAAAAGTATGCTCTAGTAATTGTAGATGACTTCTCAAGGTTCTCATGGACTTATTTCTTACATTCTAAGGAAGAAGCAAGTGAGTTCATCCTGAAGCACATAAAGGAAATTGAGAATGACATTGAATTGACAATAAAGAAAATTAAAAGTGATAATGTGACAGAATTAAAGAATTCTACCATTAAGGAGTTCTGTGAAGCCAAAGGAATCACTCATAATTTTATGCACCTAGAATACCTCAACAAAATGGGGTAGTTGAAAGGAAAAATAGGACATTGATTGAAGAAGCCATGAAAATGTTGGAAGATGCAAAATTACTAATTTACTTCTGGGCAGTGGCCATAAACACAACATGCTATATTCAAAACATTTCCATGGTTAATCAACTACAAGGAAAGACTCCATATCAATTGATTAAGAAGGACAAAAAGCCAACAGTAGGATTCCTTCATGTCTTTGGCTGTAAATGTTATGTGTTAAAAAATCAAGGTGAAAACCTAGGAAAGTCTGAAGCCAGAGTTGATGAAGCAATATTATTGGGTTCGCACTATCAAGTAAAGCCTATAGAGTTTATAATCTTAGTATACACATTATTATGGAATCTATACATGTAGTCTTTGATGATAAGAGAATTCAAGGCTTATTTGATGTAGGAAATCATGACACAATACAATTTGAGAATGAATCTAATAGTATAAATGAAGATAATGATGAAGAAACAGATCCAATAAACTCACATGTATTTGGGAATCCAATATTAGTTTATGTTACGACATCAATGGATAATTTATCAGTTGATAGAATTCCAACAACTGATAATGCATCAACTGATAATCCCTAAATGGATAATCAACATTCTGCATCAAGGGTATCCAACTCAGGGGGGTTTGAAAATCAATCTTCAAATTCAAATCAATTTGTACAACAACAATGAGAATGAAACATATTCATCCAGAGCAAATTTTCCACCAAAGAGAAAATGGACTAAAAGTCATCCATTTGAGTTAATCATTGGAAATGCAGATGGGGTCAAAACAAGAAGTGCTACTCAAAATGAATGTCTGTATAACAACTTCCTATCTCAAGAAGAATAAAAAAGAGTTAAAGATGCTTTGAAAAACTCTGATTGGGTATTGACTATGCAGGAAGAACTCAATCAATTGAAAAGAACAAAGATTGGAAGCTGGTACCCAAACCAAAGAATAGGTCAGTAATTGGTACAAAATGGGTGTTCAGGAATAAGATGGATGAAACTGGTACAGTAACTAGAAATAAAGCAAGGTTATTAGCAAAGGGCTATTGACAAGAGGAAGGGATTGATTTTGATGAAAATTTTGCACCTGTTGCAAGGTTGGAAGCAATTAGAATTTTCATAGCTTATGTTGCTCATTCTAATTTTAAAGTCTATCGGATGGATGTGAAAAGTGCATTCTCGAATGGAGAGTTAGAAGAAGAAGTGTATGTGGAACAACCACCTGGTATTGAAGATCCAAATTTCCCTAACTTTGTCTACTATCTGCTGAAAGCACTTTATTGTTTGAAACAAGCTCCAATGGCCTGGTAAGACACTTTATCTCAGTTTCTCATTGAGAGTAGTTTCACAAGAGGTACTGTAGATAAAACTCTATTTCATAGAAATGTTAATGGCTTAATAATACTTGTTCAAATCTATGTAGATGACATTATATTCGGTTCCACTAATGAGAAACTTTTCAAAAAGTTTGTTATATTGATGTAAAGTAAATATGAAATGAGCATGATGTGGGAAGTTACCTATTTTCTTGGTTTGCAAGTCAAACAAGTTAAGGATGATATTTTAATTAATCAAACAAATTACATTATTGACTTATTAAAGAAATTTGATTTAAGTGAATGTTCTTCTGCTAAAACTCCCCTGACTATTACCACTAAACTTGAATTGAATACTAAGCAAGCTAAAGTGCACATTTCAAGTTATAAAGACATTGTAGGTTCACTTTTATATTTAAATACAAGTAGGCCAGATATAATGTTTGCTACATGACTTTGTGCTATATTTCAGGTTGATCCTAGACAATCTCATATAGTAGCTATTAAGAAATTTTTTAGGTATATCAAGGGCACACCAAATTTAGATATTTGGTACCTTAGATATTCTGGTTTCGATCTAATATATTATTCAGATGCAGATTATGCAGGTTCCAAGATAGATAGGAAAAGTACAACAGACACCTGTCAGTTTCTAGGGAACAAGTTTATGTCATTGTTTAGCAAAAAACAACACTCAGTATTAACTTCAACGGCAGAAACTGAGTACATTGCTGCTAGAAGTCACTGTGCACAAATATTATGCATGAGGAATCAACTATTTGACTATAGTTTCAACATGAACAAGATTTCAATCTTTTATAATAACACAAGTGCCATTGCCATAACGAAAAATCATATGCAACATTCTAGAACTGACATTGATATAAGGATACATGTATGAACAGAACAACTTCGTGGCATGTGTGACCACTTCAGATGCTCCGACTGACTTTCATCCGTTGATGAAGTTTCTTAATGTGTGCAAGTCATCCAAGGCACTGAAGGAAGCACTAACAATCGTATGTGAACTTGTAAAAGAATTTTAGAAATTTGCAGAGGTCTCAATGGATGGGTTAGAGGTATGATACACCTATAGAGGTAACATATATATTCTTGTTACAGATCAAAATCAGATGTAATTAATACGCAATTAATGAGAGGTGAGAACTTTCGATCTTTAATGGCTACACTTACTTTTCGTGACTAACTAGGTCCCCGTAAGTTTCCTACGTATCTCAAGTGGTGAGAATCAAGACAAAAAATGTAGTTCTAATATTGATGGGTTAGGCCCTTTATATAGGTGCACGAAGGCCTAGGAATTACATTAGAGTTAGGAGACTTGGTGGTCAAGTCTCCTAGTGACAAGGTTGTTGAAACCTTCTAGGAATGAGAGTCCTCGTTAGACTCTTGGAGATGAGGTCTTATCTTTGTGATAGGATTTCTAGAACCTTTCATAGATGAGGGACCTTGTTGAACTCTTCAGGCCTTTAATTGAGCCACTATTAATTAATTATGAAATTAAATAATAATAAAGGTTTAATGTGCTTAGGGCTCTAACAGAGCTTATGGGCTGGACTTACAAATTCAGTTGATCCTAGATTTATTATTCCTTGTCCGTTTCAAGGGGTCAAAGCCTTTGGAGCACACTAGGTTAAATAAATGAAATAATAAATGTTGTATTTATTATTTCCTTAGGGTTAGTTTATGCCCATATCATTTGCCCCCCAAATTTTGGAAAAACTTCATGAGTTTTCGTAAAAGTTTTATCAAGGATTTTTTGTGCCTATCGGGTATTGAACTCATTTATCTAACTTATTGAAATTCTATAAATTTCACTTTTAATTTTGGGCTCGAACCTTTTATAATTAATTCTTTTTTTAAAAAGAATTGTTTTTCGGAAATATTGAAGTCCCCAAGGATTTTTATACCATTTTTTGGAAGATAAAAAATTGGAAGACTTTTATAGGACTGGCCAATTCGATCTGGAATGATGTCGAATTAGGGCTCATTTTTCCCAAGGGTCATAAAAGAATTGAGGTCGATAGGCTGAATTGGCTTTGTTTCTTATCGACCTGGAATGAGGTCGAATTAGACCTCAATTCCTCACCCATGTCGATGGAATTGAGGTCGATAGGGCTCATTTGCCTTTCTTTCCTATCGACCTGGAATGAGGTCTAATTAGACCTCAGTTCCTCTCCCAAGTCTATGGAATTGAGGTCAATGGGGCTCTATGGCCTTTGATTTCTATCGACCTGGATTAGGGTCGAACTAACACTTAGTTCCTCTCCCAGGTCGATTTGTATTGGGCTACATGGCCTTGATGCTTCTTGAAAGTCATATGAATAGTCCTATTTGTAATAAGTAGATGACAACTCAACTTAGATAAGAAAGCGAAGTAAATAATAAATATGGAATAAGGAATCGAGAAGAAGAATGACAACTAGACACGAAAAATTAGAATATCAGAATAAGTTTGACAAGACTGCTACTCAACACTGAAAGAAGTTCGTTAATATGTTCAAGCGTCAGTTTAAAATAAATGAGTAGTATCTCAAGGAGTTCAGAAGATACATAAGATTTTAAGTGCCTACTACAGAAAGATTCTAGAAGAAAAATTATAGAGGATGAACAAAAGGAAGACAAGATATAAAGACCACTACAGCAGAAATGAGAATCAACATTGTAGTTAGTCATCCGTGAACCAGACCAGTGCACAAGGTGTCAACAATGTCAGTGATGATTCGCCATCAAAAAGTTCAAGTGGTTAGAAAGGTTATTGTTGAAGAACATACGAGTTTTATCTACATCAACAATAGTCCTATAGTCAATATTTTAATTTAATTCTCTATTAATTAATTAAATTAAATAGTTAATTTAATTAGTAAATTAATTCACTTAGAATTAATTTATTTCTTAAATTAATTAAAGGATTAATTAATTTAGAATGAAGAAGACAGAAGCTGAAAGTTCAAAAGGATACATGTTTGTTTGAATTGCAGTGTACAAGAGTCAGAATCCAAGATTGAATATTTGACTGAGTACATGCAGTGGTGAAAAGAAGTATTGTCTAGTTTAAAGAGTCAGATTATTTCAGTAACAGAGGTACTTCTAATTGTAACTGTAGATACAGCTGCACAAGCCTGACGGTACTGACTTAAAGATAAGACGGAAAAAGAATTAACACAGAAGAAATGCAAAGTCATATATTCGTAAAAGTGGAACCCCGGTTGGAATTGATTTAACATTTTCAAGTCAAAAGGAGTTCGGTTCTAGACGTTCAGAAAACCACAACTTAGAGCGTAAAGATTTATTTTTACTAATAAATATTTTATTTATTTAATAAATTATATTTATAAATATATAAATAATATTAGATATTTATTTTTATAATTTTTGAATTAAATTAATTATTTATTAATCAAAGATTATAAGTTGTGCGGATCTAAAAGCATTTCCACAGAGCTTATCACTAAAAGACAAAATAAACCCCCTAGTTATTCAAATTGAAGGGGCATGTATGTTTATGTTGTTAAAGTAACTAATAGGAGGCTGCCACGTGTCTAAAGTTAAGTAAAGAAAAGTCTTACCGAAGCTTGATCTAAAGTCTTACCGAATGAAATTCCAAAGTCTTACCGAATTTTATTTAAGACTATTTAAAAAGTCTTACCGAAATTTCCTTAAGACTTTTTAAAAGCCTTACCGAATTAAATTGGTAAGACCTTTTAAAAGTTTTAACGAGCATAAAAGTCTTGCAAGAATTTTTCAAAAGTCTTACCGAATTTTGAAAAGTCTTACGGAGTAGAAAAAGTCTTGCCCAACTTATTTCAAAAGTCTTGAAGGCTATTTTATAAAGTCTTTTGATTTTTTTTAATAAGTTTTATTCAAAAGTCTTGCTAGCTTCCACCTCTATAAATAAGAGGCAATTGGCTTCATTTTTCGGATAGTAGAAAAATTTTCAAATTCAGCAATTTGTCTGCAAAGTTATCTTCACAGACTTTCTGTGCTAGTTTGATTTTAATTCCTTAAGTAGAACGATTCATGTCAAATTTATACTCGGAATTAAGTTTTATTCTACCGAATATTGTAACACACATTCAAGTTTAATATACATATTTAACTTGAATCTTATTGACTTAATTGCTAATTTTAACATCTTAAATGTTTAATCATAAAAATAGAAAGCTAGAATTTGAAAATTAAAGCAATAATTTAATTCCACAAATTCTGAAAAGAATTTCAAGTTATTGTGAGTATCGCATTCAACCCCCTACTACGATACTTCCGGGACCCAACACTTCTTGACCTGGATTGAGGTCAAATTAACACTCAATTCCTGACCCAAGTCGATTTATATATTGGGCTTCATGGCCTTGATGCTTCTCGAGTCCTATAGTCAAGAATTTAATTTAATTCTATATTAATTAATTAATTAAATTAATTAGTTAATTTAATTAGTAAATTAATTTACTTAGAATTAATTTATTTCTTAAATTAATTGAAGGATTAATTAATTTAGAATTATTTTAGAATGAAGAAGACAGAAGCTGAAAGCTCAAAGGGATACAGGTTTGTTGGAGTGCAGTGTACACGAGTAAGAATCCAAGATTGAATATTTGATTGGGTACATGCAGTGGTGAAAAGAAGTATTGTCTAGTTTAAAGAGTCAGATTATTTTAGTAACAGAGGTACTTCTAATTGCAACTATAGAAACAGCTACACAGGCCTGACAATACTGACTTGAAGATAAGACAATCTATCTTCTGACTTTTCTCAATTTCCTCATCTTGCTGTAGTTCTAACTCATAGGTTTTCAAGATTTCATACAGTTTGTCAAGAGTATATTATTTAAACTCAGGAGATTGTCTTATAGAAACAGTCATTGGTTTCCATTCCTTGGGTAAGGACCTCAAAAATTTGAGGTTGATATCTTCAACAACATATATTCTTCCATATATAGTTTTAGCTCATTTAAAAACTTTTGAAACCTACTATATGTGTCATTGATTGCTTCACCACTCTTGAAGTGAAAGGCCTCATATTTCTGAATCAAGAGTTGCATCTTGTTCTTTCTTACTTGCTCAGTGTCTTCACATAGACGTTGAAGAGTATCCCAGACTTTCTTGGAGGTTGTACAGTTGATAACATTTTCAAACATATCATTGTCAAGACCATTAAACAAAATGTTCATAGCCTTTTTATCCTTGTGTACTTCCTTCTCATCTTCATATGTGTATTCACTCACAAGTTTTGGAATAAGTTTGTCTAGTGCCTGAGTACCATCTGCATTCACACTTGTAACTATCTTCATAGGCACATGTGGACCTTTCTCTATGAGTTGACATAGGAAGGATCAATGGATAACAGATGCAAGTGCATTTTGACTTTCAGGGAAAGTACTCATCTTTCTCTAGAACTGGAATCTTCACTCCTGTGTCTTTTTGACCCATATTTGATATACTTTAGATCTTAACTTTATGTATGCTAAAAGCTAGGCTTTGATAACAATTGTTATTTACCCTTAAGTACACGAAGTTTGTAAAAGGGGGGGGGGGTTGAATACAAACTTAAGAATTATTTCAGATTCTTGCGGATTTAAGTTTGTTCAATAAAAGTGTTTGAGTGTTTGGCCAAATTAAACAAAAAGAGAAATCTAGAAGAATTAGAAGACATTTGAAAACAAATCTTTTAAAATTACTAGTGGATTGGTTTTTTCACTATTGTATTTTTGCTTTCAATTAATCTTGGGAATGATACCAAGCTCCTTACAAGAATGTGATTTTGAACTAAAAAAAACATTACAAATATTTTTTATCCTTCTATTTTTCCTTTCTTGAGTTCTTGATATTTTTTTACACCTTTTGCTACAATGGACTACTACTACATATATAGTAGTTCACAATCTACTTCTATTTTCTATTCTTCGATTGATAACATTATAAATTACAAATTACAGTTTACAATGTATTCACTAAAATAGATTGTAGCTCCTTTTCACAGTCTCCTTTGCATTTGTCTTGTTCTGGAAAAATCTTTGTCTTGATCTTTTCCTTAAAGACTGTGTTGTCTTGAAAGTCTTCACAGTCCTGACAAGACTGTCTTCCTTTGATTCAGTTTCTGCAAAGATCCCATTCTTTTTGTCTTTAACCAATTTGGGAAACGTTGATCAATTGGTAATTGATGTCAAGCTTATCAGTCGATCCTTCTTTGCTCATCCATCGATGGATAGATTATCAATTGATCAATTGATGTATCGATGGATAGTTAGATTATCCATCGACTCCTTATCCATTGATGGTCCTTTATCCGTTGATTGCCTTTATCCATTGATAACCTTTATCCATCGACTCCAATATTTGTCGATCACTTCATTTGTGAGAATTTTGACCTAGAATATTTACAATTGATCAGCCATTCTTCACATCCGTTGAGAAGATATAAATTGAAGTCAATAATATCAGTTGACTACTTCATAGCATCCATCGAGACATTACAATCAATTGATAATGAAACATGAATCAAGTGTTACAATCCAATTTTCAGTTGATTAAAAAGATTTAACTGATAATTAGTTTCCTAGTCAATGGATATTTACAAGTCATATATCCATCGACTAGCTACAATGAAATTTAAATCCCTATTGTAATTCTAAGTAATTTGTTATCATCAAATCTCATAATTCCTAACAGAGAAATAATTTCTCAATGAAGGACTTAGGCGATGTGACCTATATATTAGGGATCAGGATCTATAGAGATAGATCAAGGAGATTGATCGACCTACGTCAGAGTACATACATTGACAAAGTTTTGCATCGATTTGAAATGCAAAGAGGCTAAAATGGATGTGTCCCAATATCTCATAGGATAGTGATCTCAAAATAAAATTTATCCTAAATCATTTGATGATAAGGATCATATTAGTAAAGTTCCATATGCTTCGGTGATTGGTTCAATAATGTATGAGATGATATGTACTTAGTATAATGGTTCGTAAGCCTTAAACATGATGAACAGGTACCAGTCTAATCCATGTGATGGTCACTGGATGGGAGTCGAGAATATTCTTAAGTACTTAAAGAGGACAAAAGATTCATTCTTGTTATATGGAGGATGTGAAACTAGTTGTAAGAGGTTTCAGTGATATTGGTTTCTAGACAGACAACGATCATTTAGTGTTTCTGTCTGGCTTTGTGTTTTATCTATTTAAATTGAGATGTTGTATACTAGAATACTTCACAGTAGAGACAGTTGTTGATTCTACAATAGATCTTGAGTATATTGATGCTTGTGAAGCAGCCAAGGAGGCTGTTTGGACATGTACTTAGGAGATATCCCCTAATTAATGAGATTAATAATCATGGAGATATACATATACATAAAGTGTATACTAATAATAATATTGCAGACCCACTGACTAAGGCTTTGTCGCAGCAGAAGCACGAAAGTCACACTAGTTCCACTGACTACTTGGGTAATTGGCTCTAGTGCAAGTGGGAGATTGTTAGTAATTGTTCCCTAGAGACAATTGCTTTTATATTTTAAGGAAAATATTTTATTATTAAGGATTATGTTTTATTGATTATTATTTATTTATTATGTTTTATTTACTGCATAATAAATTGAAATCATAATAAATGTCCTTGGAATTTTGATACGTATTATATATATTTAAGTATGTGACTTAAAAATGAAATTATATGAATAGTATCTTATTTCTAAAAATCCCTAGTCGAGTATTATTATTCAAGGAAAATAATAATGCACAAAGACTAGTATGTTTGTTGACAAATGATCACATCTCATTGGTCATAGGTATGGTGATACTAAAGTCAAGAATATAAGTGCATGTCTCATTGCATGACACTGGATCACCCGTCGTGAGATTCTACATGTTAATAAGTGTCATAAGTAATTTTCACTCCGATAATGGTGTAATGATCCTTTGACATGAAATTATTATTTTCTATATGAGAATTAATATACTTTAATTACATTAAAAGTTACCTTTGACCGGATGATGATAAAAGTAGACATTGGGTATATTATGAATCGTATGAGAAATATAAATGATCTAAATAGGATTTAATCCTCCTAATTTTAGGAGTGATATTATTGGTCTCTTGTTTGAGTGAGACTATGAAGTGCACGACCGTGCTCAAATGTTGATTTGATTTAAATAGTCTACTCATCGTTCAAGAAAATAAAGATTAAATTATGAAGAGGATGACACGAGACATGCCTTGAGTTTAATCTATAATATCGAGATTAAAGAGATTATATTACATGGAATATTATTCACGAAAGGCTTAATCGAATCACTGATTTAATTATTATTACTTGGGTAGCAATGATGGAGAAATAATTTAAATTATGAATTTAATTTAAATAAATATTTAATTTTATTTATGATATTAATTAAGTATGAGTTAATTAATTATATAAATTGAATAAATGAATTATTTAAACTAATTCCAAAATTAGTAATTAATTAATTAAGTGAGACTTAATTAAATAATTTAGAATTTTGGATTAGTATTAATTATAATTAGAAAACTTATTTCTCTCTCTATATGATGTGGGTAAAAATAGCCCTGGGAAAATGATAAATATTATTTCATTAGTTAGACTTGATATGGTCTAAAGGCTTGGACCCTTGGACCGAACTAGGAAAATAAATCCTAGGATCAACTGGATTTGTAATCCAAGGATCAACTGGATTTGTAAATTTAGCCCACAAGCTCTGTTGAAGCCATATGCACAGTAAGCCTCTATTAGTAATTAATTTTGTAATTAATTAATAAAGGCACGGTAAAGGCCCAAGAAGCCTGATAAAGGCCTTAAACCTAGAAGGATCTAGAAACCTAAATGTAGGAAGAGTCCAACGAGGACCCTCGTTCCTAAGAGGTTTAGACAACCTTGTCACTAGGAGACTTGGCCACCAAGTCTCCTACTTCTAATATGATTCCAAGGCCCTCATGCGCCTATAAAAAGGGCCTAATCCCTCAACATTAGAACTATGTTTTTGGCTTGATTTTCACACCCATTGAGATACGTAGGAAGTTAACGAGGACCTGAGTTAGTCAAAAAACATTAGTGCAGCCATTGATGCTTGAACCTCTCTCACACCTTAGCATTAATTGCATATTAAATACATCTCGTTTTTAATCCGTAACATTTGGCGCCGTCTATGGGAAAGTGAATAACAACCATGGAAAGAACATGAAGAACTACGAGCACTCTCGAATGAGAGATCCCTGACATGATTGTTGACGCCAACAATCCCTCCGCTGTGACACGTGAACAATGAACTACTGTTCCTACCACCTCCGTTGAGGACCCTAAAGCAAGTATTCGGCGTGTCGGACCCCTAAGCGTCGTTGTTTATCCTTCCAACCTTGACGTGTCCATCCATGCTTCGGTTCCTCCGCTCTAGGTAATTCTTCCCCTTCGTACGACTCTTATTGCTCCTCCTACTTTACATATCTGGTTTGCCATAACACCCGACCCTCGTTACAGGCTCCCAGGAAACTATGAGCCTTCGTATGAGCAAGGGTTGTTGCCCCACTATAACTTACAACAAAGAAGTCGTGACTTCTTTGGACCTTACTTTACTGACAACGAGGAGTCGTCTGACGAAGATATAAACCCACGAAGGAGGCAACCCGGTAAGGAGCCCCTTGGAGAAAGGAGTACCCATCCCCGAGGGCCTCAAGTTAATAACTCTCTAAGCCTTCAAAACAGAATACACGCTCATGAAGCCGAAACACAGCGACTGAGGAAGGACCTAGAGAGGGCGTTAGCAAGGCGACAGCGCCGCACAAATGAAGGAGCTGGGGGGTCGATAAGAAACACACCAGTTATAGATTTGGATGAGCCCCCAACTAGGAGGCAAACAAGGGCAAGTTATGTTAGGGCTGACCCCCAAGACCTATTACTGCTTGGAGATCCTGATGATCTTACTCCTTCTTTTACTGAGAATATTATGAATGAATAGATATTAATGAATTTTAAGATGCCTACAATTAAGGCCTATAATGGAACGGGAGATCCTTCAAATCATGTTCTCACATTCTCTAATGCACTGTTGTTACAGCCCATAAATGATGTCGTCAACTGCAGGGCGTTCCCCCAAACCCTGAGTGGTATGGCTCATCGGTGGTTCAGTCGTCTACCTCCAAACTCTGTTGGGTCATTCAAAGATCTGATCAGGGCCTTCATTGGTCAATTCATCAGCAGTAAGACTCATGAGAAGAGCTCAGCTTCACTAATGAATATGCACTAGGGGAAGAAAGAGTCCTTGAGGGATTATATGAACAGGTTCACAAAGGAAGCCTTGAAGGTCCCTAATTTAGACTAGAAGGTAGCTATGATAGCTTTGCAGCAAGGGACTTCTAACGAAAATTTCAGGAAATCGTTAGCCAAGAGACCCCCCGAGAGTATGAATGAGCTCCAGGAGAGATATGGAAAGTATATCAAGGCCGAGGAAAGTATGAGGAAAGCCCAAGGGTTTCAAGCCTCGAACACTTACTCTAAGAAACGACCCAGCGATACTGAGTATACTGTTTATACCAAGTATGCAAAGAATGTTGATAATGACTCCAAGAAGAAGGGAGGATCCAAGTTCACCAAGTATGTAAGGCTGAATACTGCTCGTAGCCGAATACTGATGGACATTGAGAAGGATAAAGACCTTCGATGGCCGAAGCCACTAAGGACTGATCCTGAAAAGAGAAATAAGAATGCGTACTGCCGATTCCATAGGGATGTGGGATACGACACTTATGACTGCCGTCAGTTGAAAGATGAGATAGAGTTTCTGATTAGAAGAGGAAACTTGGAAAAGTACACCAAGGAGGGTGCTAGACATGACAAAGGTCACAATGATAAACAAAGGGACTCAGAGCCCAAGGACAGAAACAATCAGCCCTGAGGACCTGTGATCAACGTAATCTCAGGAGGACCAACCGCAGTAGGTAACTTCCGAAACTCCTGGAAGGCATATGCCCGAGAGGTAATGAGCATCGTAGGAGAACCTCCTAAAAGGGCAATGACTGAGGTCTCTTTATCGTTTGATGATTCTGACGTAGAAGGGGTAAGATTCCTCCATGATGATCCCCTGGTAATCACCTCTTTCATAGGAAACTCTCCGGTGAAGAGAGTTTTGGTAGATGGAGGATCGTCTATAGACATCCTATTTTATGAAACCTTTATAAATATGGGGTATAACGATTCACAACTGACCCTCTCTAACATGCCTATCTATGGTTTCAATGGAGTGGAGTCTCGGATAGAAGGAATTATACAACTACCCAAGACTATGGGCGAGGAACCTCGACAGTCCACTCAAATGCTGAATTTCCTCATTATTAAGGCAAGCACCACTTATAATGTGATCCTTGGCAGGACCGGGCTGCACGCCTTCAAAGCGATAACCTCTATATACCATCTGAAGCTCAAATTCCCGACTAGGAATGGAGTGGGAGAAGAGAAAAGGGATCAAAAAATGGCTAGGAGCTGTTATGTGGCCGCTTTAAAGCCTAGTGGTACTAGGGGGCAAGTCCTCCCTATTGAAGACATAGACGTCAGGGATCATGAAGAAAGGAGGGGTAAGCCCGCAGAGGACTTGGAGCCTGCTCCTTTGGATCCTCTAAATCCCGAGAAGGTGATGTATGTGGGGACTTCACTCCCCAAAGACCTGAAGGAATAGCTGATTCAATTCTTACAAGATAACAGGGATATTTTTACTTGGACAGCAGCCGACATGCCAGGGATAGACCCCGAGCTTATAACACATCAGTTGAATGTGAATCCTAGAAGGACAACAATCAAATAGAAGAGAAGAAGCTTCACTCCTGAAATACAGGAGGCTATTAAACATGAAGTAGAGAAATTATTGGAAGACGGATTTATTGAAGAAATCCAATTTCCTGAATGGCTGGTTATCCCTGTGATGGTTAGAAAGAGAAATGGGAAGTGGAGAATGTGTGTAGACTTCACAGATTTAAATGATGCCTGTCATAAGGACTGTTTCCCATTACCAAGGATAGACACGTTGATAGAGACACAACTGGGCATGAGATGCTTAGCTTCATGGATAGGTTTAGTGGCTATAACCAAATTAAAATGCATCCCGATGACATCCCTAAGGTATCATTCATCATTGACTTTGGTGTTTTTTGTTACCTCGTTCTAGCTTTTGGACTTAAAAATGCAAGAGCCACATATCAAAGGCGTGTAAATAAAATCTTCAAACACCTCATTGGTAAGACCATGGAGGTCTATGTTGATGACATGTTAGTCAAAAGTTTAAACAAGGCCGATCATCTTATGCACCTGAGTGAGGCATTTGAAGTTCTGAGAAGCTACAAGATGATGTTGAACCCTGTCAAGTGTGCCTTTGGTGTTGGTTCTAGAAAATTTCTAGGTTTGATGGTCTCCAAAAGGGGCATTGAGGTATATCACGATAAGATTCAAGCAATCTTGGGCATGGAGCCACCTAAGACAGTAAAAGATGTCTAAAAGCTCCCGGGAAGGGTAACATCCCTAGGGCGCTTCATATCCAAGTCAAGTGAAAAGTGTCTGCCATTCTTCAAAGCCTTAAAGACGGTCAAAAACTTCGAATGGAATTATGAGAGTCAAGCAGCTTTTGAAGATCTGAAGAAATATATGGCTGCGCCACCCCTACTTGCCAAACCGAAACCTAGAGAAGTGTTATACATGTACCTTGCTGTCACTGGTTCAGCCTTAAGCGCCGTTATGGTGAAAGAAGAAGCAAAGGTTCAGAAACCCATTTTCTATGTCAGCAAGATCCTGCATGGAGTAGAGTTGAACTACTCAAAGGTTGAGAAGTTTGCCTTAACATTAATAATGGCTTTAAGAAAGCTATGCCCGTACTTCCAGGCGCATATAATTGAAGTCTTGACAGACCAGCCCCTAGAAACATACTACACAACCCCAAGGCCAGTGGGAGGCTAATCAAATGGGCTATTGAGCTTGGAGAGTTCGAAATCAAGTACAAGCCAAGGACGACGATCAAAGCTCAAGCTCTAGATGACTTCGTGGTTGAATGTACCATTCCCAACCAAGAAGTCGGGGGGCTGGAAGAGGATGAAGAAACTGGAAATAATAAGGAAAAAGAGGAGAAACTCAAAGAATAATGGCTACTCTTTTTTTACGGAACTTCAAGAACGGCACTAGCGGAGCTGGATTGGTTTTGCAAAGCCCTGATGGGTTTGTTGTCGAGTATGCAATCAAGTTGGATTTCCTCACTACAAACAATGAAGTAGAGTATGAAGTTTTGATAGATGGACTTGGTCTAGCCAGAACCCTGAGGGTGAACAAGTTAAAGATATGTGGCGATTCAAGGCTAGTGATCTCCCAAGTAAATGTGGATTTGAGGCCCGAGAAGAAACTATGGCCAAATATTTGAGGATTGTTAAGACTCAAGCTATGTAATTCAAAGAATGTCACTTCGAGTATATCCCAAGAGAAGAGAATGTGAAGGCCGTTGCCTTATCTAAGTTTGCATCATTAGAGAATGATAGCTGTCCTGGTAGTGTTTATTTCAAGGTCTTGAAGACCCCAAGCATTAACGCTAAACTAGTAGTCCAATTGGGCTGGGAGGATGTTGAATGGATCTTATAAAGCTCTACTTGGAGACGGGAAAGGCAATAACTGACCCCATGGAGGCACGCAAGCTATCGGTGAGAGCCTTGAAGTATACCCTCATAGAAGGGATACTTTATAAGAAATCATATGTAATACCCTACTTGAAGTGTCTGAGAGCCCCCGAAGCTGAAGCTGCCCTAAAGGAAGTTCATTAAGGTATATGTGGTCAACACCTTGGAACTAGGGCTCTCGCTCATAAAGTCATAAGACCGGGATTCTTTTGGCCTGAGATGCTTAGAGATGTTAAAGTTTATGTTAAGAAGTGTGATCGCTGCCAAAAATTTGCGCCTATCGTTAGGCAATCCCCTGAGATGCTGACATCCATTAACTCTCCACTCCCCTTTACCATGTGGGGAATGGATATCTTAGGCCCCTTGCCTATGGCAAATGCACAGAGGAAGTTTCTCATCGTCGCTATCGACTACTTCACAAAGTGGATAGAAGCGAAGCCCCTGGCCAAGATTGATACTAAGAATGTAACTCAATTCTTCTGGGAAAATGTTATATGCAGGTATGGGTTACCCCATATCCTGGTGATGGACAATGGGACTCAATTTAACAACAATGACTTCATGGAGTACTGTGGGAACTACAACATTGAACTACGCTTCACTTTAGTCGCTCATCCACAGTCAAATGGACAAGCCGAAGTGGCCAACAGAATCATCCTAGATGGACTTAAGAAGAGGATTGAACACTCCCAAGGGACTTAGAATGATAAATTACTTCCAATCTTATGGGCATACAGAACTATTTGTAGAGCTTCAACAGGAGCTACACCGTTCCAACTAGCCTACGGGGCTTAGGCAGTGGTGTCTGTTGAAATCACTCAGACGTCACCAAGAGTGCAAGAGTTCCAGATTGATGCTAATGAAGAAGGCATGAAATTGGTTTTAGACCTTATAGATGAGCTACCCGACAAGGCCAACGCCCGAATAGTGGCAAACCAGAAGAAAGCTTCGTTCTATTATAACCTTAGAGTGAAGGAAAGGTTCTTCTGTAAAGGAGACTTAGTCCTGCGAAAGATCGAGGCATCTGGAGCAGGTTCAAAGGGCAAGTTAGCTTCGAATTGGGAAGGACCCTACCAAGTGAAAGAAGTCACAAGGCAGGGCGCGTACAAGCTCCAAACCCTTGAAGGAGTTGAAATCCCGAGAAGCTGGAATGCTGCCAACTTGAGAATTTACTATGTTTAAGTTTTCAATTTTGATTTTCAAGAACGTTTGAGTATCGACTTGTTAAGCCTCGAAGGCATAATATCTTTCTTTTTATATATACTAAATTATATGTTTTGAGAAATGTTTTTTGTTATCCTTATATAACATTCATCATTTTAGCTAAGTCTTTTTACAAGCCTCGCAAGTATTTGTTATTTATGTTCAAGTTAAACAGGAAAAACAAGCAAAACTAAGGCATAAAGTAAAAAGACAGGAAAATAAAAAACATGATTACATAAATAAAAAGCCTCGAAGGCCAAATGTTTTTACAAGCCCCAGGGGGAAACAAAAATATAATACATAAAAACCTATCTACTTTGACGCCTCATCCTCCTCTCCCAAGGACTCCTCCCCGCTAGATGAGGATGAATCCTCTTCGCCTTCACTTGATTCTTCCTCTTCGAAAGAGCTTTCTTCTGTTGGATCTGGAGGAGTTAGCTGGAAAGAGGAGATCGTCGTGTTGTAAGATTAAATCTTGATATTCCTCCGAAGCCAAATATTTGTCAATGATTACATTCTTGTCAGCTCAGAGTTCTACAATCTCAGCTTGAGCCTGTTTCAGAATCTCTTCCTTCTACGCTAGCTTCTCCTCCAAATGTTTTATTTTGGCATTCGCCACGGTGAGCTCCTTCTTATGTTTCCCTGCTTGAGCCTTCCACGACTCAGTCTGGTGCAGGGAAGCTTGAAAATAGGCAAGCCTGGAAGAAAACAAGTCAGCGTAAGTAAAGGGAATTCTAAATGTTAGAGGAATTTAAGTACGTGCAAACAATAGATATGAAATGTGAAGTAGTTAAGGAAATTTACCAATGCTAGTGTCTGTGCACCTAAAGCTCTGGTGCTCTCCTCATCACATCCCAAAATAATGTCCATGTAATCACAAGGAGTGAGGGAATGAAGGGACCGATCCCTTGCATGGTCTGTGCAGCCGACCACCGTGTCTGACTTCCTGAATCCCCAGCCTGGCTTGTATGCCAGGGATTTTGGCGCTTTGACAGTCTCGCTGCCTTCAGCCTCAGTTGGCCCAGAATGAGGCTGTAAGAAAGTTGGCATCTTGTTTCCCTGCCTGGAATCATTCATCAATCTTAGCTGTTTTATACGGCCAGTTTCTTCAACAGGCGGAATGGTCCACTCAATGATCTGCGCAGGAGCTGAAAACAAAGAAACATAAGCATGTTAGTAAAGTAATAGAATGTTCTCCAAGTAAAAAGACAAGCCTAAGAGAAGTAGTATACCTTTTCTCGAGGCCCTCGATAGGCCCACAACTTTTAGTCTGCGCTCATTAAGAAGAGCCCAAGAAACTTCCTTGGTCTCCCCCTGAGTAAGCGTAACATAAGCATTTTACTCCTCCAATGAGATCATGATGGACTCGGCGCTCCCGTGTGCAACCTTGCCAAAGGTGGGACTAAAGAGAGTCCCCTAATCTCCCCCTTCCCATGAGATTTGCACAAAATTTTCCTTCCAATGAAGGTTGTTGTCGGGAATAATAGAATTGTCGAAAATATGGGGTTTATTTTGTCTATGAGCTATGTGAATCCAGCCCAAGGAAAGGCTAGATGAATTTTTAAATTGAAAAATTTTACAAAAAAGAGGGACAGTCATTTTTATTTTCTTTTCTAAACAAAGAACCATGAAACAATGGATGAGTCTCCATCCATTGGGAACGATTTGAGAAAGTGAATTTGAACGTCAGGTAAAAGTGGGGGGATGAATTCATGCAAAGGAAACCTAAGCCCCACTAATAGGGCATCTATATAGACAAATAACTTAGAAGGATTCCAATGACAAGTCCTATCACCAGGCTCCGCCAAAGAAATGGTAAAGCAAGGAGGAAAGTTAAAGAGGCGATTGTATTCTTCTACTAGGTCAGAATCAAAAAACTTATTGCTACGACTGTATAAATCTAAATGAGATAGACTAGGGTATTCATCCCCCTTTGATTTATCATATCAATCAAAGACATGTGAGAAGAAAAAATTGGGATTCGACGGAGGAGTTAACCTCTCTTAGCAGACCCTGCGTTAATAGCCACTAGTCTTGAAGCTTTCTTGACGACCATTACTTCTTCGAACTTGTGAATATCCTTGGGAGGACTAAGGACTGAAGTTGTTGGAAGGATTGAGAGCTCGAAGGTGTTTGAGAAATTTAAGAATTGAGAAATGAGAAGTGAGGGAAGTAAAGCCCCTTACTTCACTCATATATAACCCCTAGTCAGTCACCTACACGTTAAAATTCCACTTTTTACCGGCGTCTCTAGGTCGCGTGACAGTTGAAGGGCAAGTCAACTCATACAGCCGGTAAAAGGGCTCATATAGCAAACCCCATAAATGAAAGCCCACAAAAAATGGAGTTGTCTAGAACCTAGAAGAAGAATCTAGAAGATGGGCCTGTGAAACCCATGAAGGCCCAATAACCAAAGGAAAAAGCCTCGAAGGCCTAGAATATAAAAAGCCCAAGGCCCAAAGGCTGGTAAAATACTAAAGGCCCATAATCAAAGACCATTGGAGGTCCATGATCCCAAGGCTGTGAAAGACCACTATTTGGAAACATCAATTGGACTCTTTAATAAAAGGCTTAGTAAGGGCCCATATTATCTAGGGCCCAAAAACCCAAAAGCCTGTAAGGCTCCACTTAATCAAATCTGTAAGGAATCAACTATTTTTCAACCCATGTGGGTATTTGAGTTTCATTTCGACCTCAATCTCCTTCTAAAAATATAAAGGCAAGAAGTGCACAATAATTTCAATGTGGAGAGAAAAATCAAATGTTGATCGACCTCAAACCAAGTCAAAAATTAACAACTATAGAGAAATAAAAAGAATCGACTTGTGTGCCTTATTAAAGTACAATTCAACCTCAATCAAGGTCGAAAACACATATATGGCCTATAATGCTTGTCTAAATTTTAAAGTCAAGTTCGATCTCAAATGAGATCGATGACCAACCTCGACCTCAAAACTATCATAATGTGAATTGGAGGTAAAAATCGATCCCAAATAGGTTGACAATCGACCTCGAGTGTTATTCGACTTGGATGTATTTTTAAAGTTTAAATCGACCTCAATCAAGGTCAAAATAAAGCTCGAACCAAGAGGCCAATCAACTTCATTCCAATGTCGAGCTAGGAGCAAAAATGATGATTATATTGACCACATTCCAAGTTGACAGTCGACCTCGGTTCTTCATCGACCTCAATGGAAAAATAAGGCAGAGATCAACCTCAATCGAAGTGAAAGCCCCAAGCCTGGAAGGCATGTTGCACTTTAAAGTCACGTTCGACCTCCAATGAGGTCGAAATCAATCTCATTTACAAGTTTCGACTTCAAGGGAAAATTGAGGCCTACTTCGATTTCAATCGAGGTCAAAATCGATGATAACTTCATATATCGACCTCAATAGTCAATTGAGGCCTAAATCGATCTCAATCGACCTCAAAGATATTTTTAAGTCAAATTCAACCTCAATCGAGGTCGAATTCGACCTCAGTCACGTGATCGACCTCAAAGTAATTTCCCTGTCATAATCGACTTTGATTGAAGTCGATTTCGACCTCACAACCACATATCGACCTGGAAGTGCATCGCACGTCCTGTTCGACCTCGATCGATGTCGAGTTTGACCTTGATCGAAGTCGAGTTCGACCTCGATTCCTAGATTCGACCTGGGGTTGTATTTGAAGTCTTTTTCAACCTCATTCCAGGTCAAATTGGACAAAGTCTCTAAAATTTCCTACTTTTTGAAAATTGTTACAAATAAAGTTCTTGGAGGACCAATTTATATGATATTGATTCTTTAAAAGAATTAATAATAAAAGGCCTGAGCCCAAAAGATGAAATAAAATTGACTGAAATAGGTCAAAAGCCCGTAAGGCACTTAAAACCCTTTGTGAAACTTTTACGAAAACTCACGAATTTTTTCCAAAAGTTGGGGGGCAAATGATATGGGTAAAAATAGTCCTGGAGAAATGATAAATATAGTATTTATTATTTCATTAGTTAGACCTGATATGGTCCAAAGGCTTGGGCCCATGAAACGAACTAGGAAAATAAATCCTAGGATCAACTGGATTTGTAATCCAAGGATCAACTGGATTTGTAAATCTAGCCCACAAGCTCTGTTGAAGCCATAGGCACAGTAAGCCTCTATTAGTAATTAATTTTATAATTAATTAATAAAGGCACGGTAAAGGCCCAAGAAGCCTGATAATGGCCTTAAACCTAGAAGGATCTAGAAACCCAAATGTGGGAAGAGTACAACGAGGACCCTCGTTTCTAAGAGGTTTAGACAACCTTGTCACTAGGAGATTTGGCCACCAAGTCTCCTACTTCTAATATGATTCCAAGGCCTTCATGCGTCTATATAAAGGGCCTAACCCCTCAATATTAGAACTACATTTTTGGTTTGATTCTCACACCAATTGAGATACATAGGCAGTTAACGAGGACCTGAGTTAGTCACGAAACGTTAGTACAACCATAGAAGCTCGAAGCTCTCTCACACCTTAGCATTAATTACGTATTAAATACATCTCGTTTTTAATCCGTAACACTATAATCGACCTCAATCAAGGTCTATTCGACATGGGGCTCAAATGAGGCTCGAGACCCCTCAAGCCAGTTATAATCGACCCGGGCTTGAAATTGAAGTTTATTATACCTCAATCCAGGTCTATTCAACCTAGGGCTCAAATGAGGCTCGAGGCCCCTCAAGCCAGTCAAATGAGGCTCGAGACCCCTCAAGCCAAACATAATCGACGTGGACTAGAAATTGAGGTTTATTAGATCTCAATCCAAGTTTATTCGATTTGGGGCTCAAATGAGGCTTAAGGCCACTCAAGCTAGTCAAATTCGACCTGGACTTGAAATTGAGGTTTCTTAGACGCCAATCCAGGTGTACAAGAATATAAAATCATTAATTAATTAATAATAATAATAATAAAATCCGGGTTAGATTTTATTCGAATAAAATTTTATCCTAGTGGGACACCTCTGAATCGAGGAAATATTTATCCAAAAATTAATTGGGGAAAAATAGAAATTATTATTATTTAATAATAATAATAAAATCTATGTTGGACTTTATTCGAATAAAATTTTATCTGAGTGGGACGCCTCATTTTATCTGAGTAGAACACCTCTGAATCAAGGAAATATTTATCGAAAAATTAATTAGGTAAATATAGAAATTATTATTATTTAATAATAGTAATAATATTTGGGTTGGACTTTATTCGAATTTTTTTTATCCAAGTGGGACACTTACAAATTCGAAATTCAATTATCCCAAAATAAATATTATTATTTATTAATAATATATGGAGAAAAAAAGTGCAAAAAAAATAATCGAGCCGGATTGAGCTTCGAGTCTTGGAGCTTGAATCTTTCGACCTGTCATAAAAAAATGATGAATAAATCGACCTCATTTCATAATAATAATAAAATCCATGTTGGACTTTATTCGAATAAAATTTTATCTGAGTGGGACGCCTCATTTTATATGAGTAGGACACCTCTGAATCAAGGAAATATTTATCGAAAAATTAATTGGGTTAATATAGAAATTATTATTATTTAATAATAGTAATAATATCCGGGTTGGACTTTATTCGAATAAAATTTTATCCAAGTGGAACACTTACAAATTCGAAATCCAATTATCCCAAAATAAATATTATTATTATTTATTAATAATATATGGAAAAAATGAAGAAAAAAATAATCGGGCCGAATTGAGCTTCGAAGTCTTGGAGCTCGAATTTTTCGACCTGGCATAAAAAATGATGAATAAATCGACCTCATTTGACATCGCGCTTTGGAGTGTTTATTTTGGTGGCCAAACTACACAATGCTCACCGAAGTTCAACGCCATTTACGAAAAGTCCCCTGAATTTTATAAACTTACGATTATCTCCCTGAAGTTTGAAAGCTGACAATTACTCCCCTAAAGTTTGAAAGCTGACGAATGCTTTACTGAAGTTTGAAATTTTTTATAAAGACCCCTGAAATTTGTAAATCAATAAATTAGACCCTGCAAAATTATAAAAAATATATGTGGGTACATAAAAAATTCCTAAAATATTAGAAATATGAGGAAAAATACCCGTGGGTTCATAAAAAATTCCAAAAAATATTAGGAAATTACGAAAAATATCTTTGTTTACATAAAAAATTCCTAAAATTATTAGAAAATTATGAAAAATATTTGTAGGTACATAAAAAATTCTTAAATTATTAGGAAAAATTAGGAAACATGCATGTAGGTACATAAAAATTCTTAAAAATATTAGAAAATTACGTAAAATACATGTGGGTATATAAACAATTCCTAAAATATTAGAAAATTATGAAAAATATCTATGGGTAGATAAAAAATTCCTAAAAATATTAGGAAATTATGAAAAAATACATGTAGGTATATAAAAAATTCCTAAATTATTAAGAAAATTATGAAATATACATGTGAGTACATAAAAATTCCTAAATTATTAGGGAAAATTAAGGAAAATATTTGTGGGTACATAAACAATTCCTAAAATTATTAGAAAATTATGAAAAATTTCGGTGGGTACTTAAAAAATTCCTAAAATTATTAGAAAATTACAAAAAATACATGTTGGTACATAAAAATTTCCAAAAGTTATTAGGAAATTACGAAAAATACCCGTGGATACATAAAAAATTCCTAAAATTATTAAGAAATTACGAAATATATTTGTGGGCACATAACAAATTCTTAAATTATTAGAAAAAATACATGTGGGTACATAAAAATTTCTAAATTATTAAGAAAAATACATGTTGGTACATAAAAAAATTCTAAAAATATTGAGAATGTTATGAAAAATACTTATGAGTACCATATGATCACCAAAATATTTGAAGAAAATACAGAAACACTTGTGGGTGATTCAAAATCATGAAAATTGATTAGAAATGGAAGATAATTATAAAAAAATTATTTTCACTTGAAAAATGCTTGATAGGCACTAATATAAATAAAATGACCGACAGACATAGAGAACCCTTAGTAAAACTTTTACGAAAACTCATGAAGTTTTTCCAAAAGTTGAAGTTTTTCCAAAAGTTGAGGAGCAAATGATGTGGGCTAAAAAATACCCTCGAAATATAATTAATATTGCATTAATTAAATTTAGTTTGGTCCAAACGGACGACCCAATTAATGAGGCTTGAAACCCTATTAATTAATTAATTAATAAATATTCAATTAAAGGTTTGAAGAGTCCTACGAGGCCCCTCGTCTATGGAAGGCTCTAGAAACCCAATCTCAAAGATATATTCTCACATGCTAGAGTCGGCTCTCATTCCTTGAAGGTTACAACAACCTTATGTCACTAGGAGACTTGACCCCCAAGTCTCATAACTCTAACCTAATTTCAAGACCCTCGTGCGTCTATATAAATGTTTAACCGCTCAGCATTAGAACGACGTTATTGGCTTGATTCTCACACACATTGAGATACTTAAGCAGTTAACGAGAACCCGAAATAGTCACGAAACGTTAGTGCAGCCGTTAAAGCTAAAAACTCCCCCAAGTTCTAGCATTAATTACACATTAAATTAAAAGTCAATAAAAATTAAAAAATAGGTACTAATTAAATTCATTCTTTTACTTTGAGCCAACGAAAGTCTAGTTGTAACAATCATTTCACTCGGTGCTATTAGAGTCATTTCACTAAACTAAAATGAAAATGACATAAGCTATTCTATTCATTTAGGTTGATGACTTGGAAGTCTCTTCGCATAAACTTCCACTTGTAATAAACAATGACGTTGATTTTAAAGTGATCCCACCTCAATCTCATCAAAAAAACTTGATTTGACTTGCTACATAGTGTATTTGTTGCTAATACTAAAACTTTGATTACATTATATTTGAACACTTTCTGAAAAACATCAATGGCGATCAAGTGTGATTTAGCTGCTGCTGGTTATATAGGAGTATCAACTAGTAGAATGGTTGTTAAAAACGCGATCACAGCGCCAGCATGTTTAATTTTAAAAAGTGGTGCTTCTTTGAAAAATGTTGGTAGAATTAGAATCCGGGGTTTAATGCAAGTAGCAGCTGTGCAGGGGAATGAGTTTAAGGGTTCATTTGATTTGGTGTCTGAAGGGGAGTTGAGGGAAAAAGGGTTCCTGGGGATGAGGAAAACTAAGTTGATATGTACAATTGGGCCAGCCTGTCAGTCTATTCATGATTTGAAGATGTTGGCATTGGGAGGTATGAATATTGCTAGGCTAAATATGTGTCACAACACGATTAATTGGCATTGTGATGTTATTAGGAATATCAAGATATTGAATGAGGATTTCGGGTTTTGTGTATCGATCATGATTGATACTGAAGGTAGTCAGCATGTTGTTGATCATGGGGCTCCCTCTTCGCTCAAAGCAGAGGTCATATACTTATATGTCTGTCGACTTGTTATATCTGTTTCTGTTTATTATTGTCATTTGATATTTAACTGTGATGATTAGTAGTTGAGATTGGAGAAAGATGTAGTTTTGTTTATTTAATGTGTTTGCCATGGAGCTATAGGACGGCTCAATTTGGGATTTTACGCCTGAAAAGTTTGAGGGTATTCGGCCATTCACAGTTCAAGCAAACTATGAGGGGTTTTCGGAAGGTACTGTGATGGATGCCTTTGACAATGTGTTGTAGCTTTCGTACTATTTAAGTAAGCAAAATATATTTTTATTTCGTCAGGTATTAAAGTTGGTGACGTACTCGTTATTGATGGAGGTATGGCAAGTTTTGAGGTCATAGAAAGAATTGGTAATGATTTACGATGCAAGTGCACTGGCCCCGGTCTATTTCTTCCTAGAGCTAAGCTGAGCTTTTGGAGAGATGGAAAACTTTTGGAAGATAATGATGAGCTCCCTACTATATCAACAAAGGTAAACTTCACAATATGTTTTATACTTTTATGGCTTGTGCAAGCTAATTATAGTCTAATAAGATTCCATCATTCACTATAATACAGTGTGGTAAGAGCTAACTGTTTGATCCACAGGACTGGTCTGATATCGAGTTTGGAATTTCCCAAGAGGTTGATTTTGTTGCAGTATCATTTGTCAAAGATGCTGATGCAGTCAAGCATTTGAAGAACTATCTTTCCACTAAATCTTCAAAGTAAGTTCACATCCTGATGTGAATTTGTAGTTACTTTACTTCAGCAACAGTCTTCTTTTATTGCATGTCGCTACTTTTGGGTGATCGAAAAAACTATCAAAACGTGTTCTTTCTTTTCTGTTATTTAATGTACTTTTACAATCTTGTCTAGTATATAGCCATACAGGTAATGTGTATATCATAATAACATAGCAAGTCCAAGTATCTTGCCATGTCAATTTATACTTTTTCTGAGAAGACAATCATTTTATGAGCCAAAATATTACTGTGTTTCTATATATGACTGATCTTGTTTTAAGCTGGCTTCGATATATTGAATAAGTTGAATTATTGTATTAAGTAGAGTCCTTTTGGTCCATTCTGAAGAGGATAAATAAACTATTCAGTAAAAATGGAGGGATGGATATAGAATTTCAAATTGTCTTCTGCACTGTGGAATATAAGACTTTGAAATTATAGGTCTATAAGAGTGCTGGCAAAGATAGAGAGTTTAGAATCCCTCCGCAACTTAGAAGATATTGTTGTGGCTTCGGACGGTATCATGGTGGCACGAGGTGACCTTGGAGTTGAAATTCCACTAGAACAAATTCCGGCAGTGCAAGAAAGGATAACGAGAGTCTGCAGGCAGCTTAATAAGCCAGTGATTGTAGCCTCGCAACTTCTAGAGTCGATGATTGAATATCCTACACCAACAAGAGCTGAGGTACTAAATATTTTTTTACTTTCCCACTGACAATTTTGTTGACATTGATTGTCAAAAGGGGAGACGTCAAACTCTTCCAAGTAGAATTAATGAGCAATGCTAGGGGTCCTAAAATAGATCCCAACATTATTCTCAAATGTTACGTGTCATTTTCTAATTCATATATGGTCCACATATGCTACAACCATACAAGGGGGCCTTCTCCATTTTTAAATACAGAATTAATCAAATAATGATATATAAGCATTTGGTATCCAATTTAGGATAGGATCTGGACCTCTAGAATTTTTCTTAATTTATTTATGTAAACTTTATGAGTATTTCTAACTCATTTATAAAAAAGGACATTGTGATATTTATTCTAACAAGTAGAGTATGTGTTTAAGGCTATTGGAGAAGAGAAGCTGTTGTTGATAATTTTTAGGAGAGGGAGATATTTGCTTAAAGTTAAACTCTCTGTTTTGGTATATCATGTGTGGACGAAATACTTGGTGATTTAATTATCTACTCAATAAAGGACTTAATTCCTTCTGGTGCTCGTTGATTTTAAAACATCAAAGTAACTTAGTTTTAAATTTTCATCTAAGACTGGTTCACTGGTGATTCGAGAATCGGTGGTTGTATTAAATTTTATTTATGGCGGAAGTAGCAGTGTCAATAATGTGATGTTTATTATGTATATCTATTTGAGGTTAGTCCTGGTGATCAGTATGATGGGATCATCATAGTAGTTGTCTCATGGACATGGTATAAACTATCAATATGTCCAATCTTTGTTTCGAGCTGATTTAGGCTGTGTTTTTGGTGATGGTAAATTTTATAGTAAATGTTAAAGCCTTATTGTTAGTTAGTTTGGATAAAACATAGTTCAGTAAATTCCTTCATATATTTCGCAAGCCTAAATTTTTGAAAAGAATGTCACATCTCATTTATTAAATGATCATGATAAACAAAGCATAACATTTCCACCGTTAATGAAACAAGCTCCCTTTTTTTTTTGGAGAAACTAGATGTATGATATATCATTATATCTAAGATGATCTAGAATTTCTAGTATATTGTTCGAATTCACATTTACTTTGGTAACCACCCTCTTCCTATGAGAAGGTTGCAGATGTTTCTGAGGCAGTTAGGCAGTGTGCTGATGCACTGATGCTATCTGGTGAGTCAGCAATTGGATCATTTGGACAAAAGGCTCTTTCTGTCTTGCGCATGACTAGCAGTCGAACAGAAATGTGGAGTCTTGAGGAGAACCGGTACTGGTTTCTTCATCAGAACCAACTTGGTGCATCTTTGGCACACCAAATTGCTGAACAAATCTGCAATTCTGCAGTGGAAATGGGTAAGTTGAAATGGTTACACAATATTTTCAATATTCAAGAAGGCGTGTCCTTTTTTGCGGCATGACATTGTTATAGATTATTGATGCTTTGTAACTTCAACAAGAATATGGACTGAAACTGTACTATCCTGAGGCCCCTTAAAATTACATTAGATAAGATTTTCACTATTATTCTAGGAAGCGGGGACACTTGGATAAATTGTGTATCCGTGTCGGATTCTTGGACAAGTGTGTCCCCGTATCAGACACGGGAATTCTTTCACAATCCTACTTTCAAATTTTTTTAATTATTTATAGTCAAAATTTGTGTTAACTAACTCTTTTCATCATATTAAATATTAATGTCTATTAGAATTACAAAAGTGTTGATTATCATGTTAATTTTTGCATAAATACGAAAATTATACTTATATGTTTGTCTTTTGGATGAATAAATTATGCATTTGATTCAATTTACATAAATTTCTTGATTTTGTTAGATGATATCAATATGTATAACCACGAGATATATATATATATGAAAATTAAAATTTATATAAAGTATGTCTCCAACTCTATTCCCGTATTTTTAAATTTACCGAATTCGCATATTCCCATACTACACTCGCGTCTCCCGTCCTTGCTTCTTAACTATTATTCTATTTGAATTTGCAGCAAACAACCTTGCCCTGGACGCTATATTTGTATACACGACTCATGGTCAAATGGCATCTCTAATTTCTCGCAATCGTCCAAACTCTCCTATATTCGCTTTCACAAATGATAGAAGCACTCGCATGGCTCTCAATTTGCAATGGGGAATCATACCTGTATCTGCTAGTCTATCAGATGACATGGAAGCTAACATTGTGGGAACCATCAATCTGATGAAAACAAAAGGGATCATAAAATATGGGGATAGCATTCTGGTAGTGTCAGATTTTGTTCCAACTCATTCAACTCCAACAGTCTACCAGCAAATCCAGGTCAAAGTCATTGCTTAAGAGATACGTTCCTGAACATGAAATATGTGTACATGTAAACTTCTTGAATTAGTAAAGCCATAACTATAGTACATTACTTGTATATAACTAGCTTGCCACAGATTTATTTTGCCTAGGAATAAATCCAACAGTTACTTAAATAAATGGTGTAACAAGCTGAAATATAGGTAATGTGCCAAAAAATTAAATCTCAACAGTGTCATAATAATTACCTAAATCAGTATGACATGCATCTCATTATTTAAAGATAGGTAACCAATAGCCATTATCTACTTTATTTTCTTTAAATAAAAAATTTGTTCCCTCCTCTTTTGTTCATTTTTTTCTCTCTTTTTTGTCTTTTACACCTTTTTGAAAGTAGGTATATTCAAATTTATTATTATTATAATAATAAGTAATGAATATAGGGATTATTGTTGGAGTTCGTACGATTACCTAAAACTCATTATTTTATTATATTTATAGGTAATCAACTAAGAAACTGTTGGACTTGATGGCATTTTATATCACAATTTGAAGAAGAAGTCCTCTAAATATCAAGATTTAAAAAAGTGATCTTTTTTAATCATAAAACACACATTTATAAAATGCATTTTTACAAAAACGCATCAAAAATTACATTTTTTAATAATTATATAAGAAAATTAAAAACAAAATCATAAAAACGCATCTTACACCTTTTTATGATCCACGTACTAATCACTAAAATATCAAAAAATTTGTTTAGAAAACTATTGACGCAAGTTAAACGCTTGTTTATTTATGATTTAAAGGGTCAATTTTTTAGATTGTGATTATTTGAGTTATTCAATCTCAAATTGTGATATTTTAGTTTTTTTTTCTTTTATATAATTTAAATTTAAATTTGCTATTTTAATAACAACAATAATAATAAATTTACTTAATATATTGTTTAAAAAGATTTTTATATAAATTTCATATATTTTATTTTTATTTTTATTTAAGATGGATAATGTTAGATGTGTTTTAAATATAAGATTAATGTTTAAAGATTATGTTCAATTACCAGGTAACTAATTCAGTCCAAATACCGACTAATTGATTACCAATTTTTTTAATGTTTTGACTATAATATATAATATAATGTAATTATGTTTGGTTTTCTTCAGTTTTTTGAACTAATAATTAGCCTTGCAATCTGTTTAACCCACCTATCAAATATCTATATTTATATATTTATGAAAGCTAGAAATATATCTATAATTTTTTAGATTTCAAGGAAGTTTTATTAATTATATTATGATAATTTAGAGCTTAAACACTAACTATTTGTATTTACAAAGGTAATTTATAATCTTCTTTCGGTTTGCAACTGCCACTTCGACTTATATAAGCTTGTTTTATTACATATTTGTTTAATGTAAACCTGTTTTATAAACATAATTCAATATTTTTTGGTTAAGTCAAACCCGTAACTAAAATCTTCGCTTACCCAAAGTTTGTGAAATATACGACACACTTTAATGTTTAACGTTGGACTCGTACTTTTGTAAGATCTAACTTAAATATTTTTTAATCCTATCAAAATATTTCATAAACATCTCAATTGGAATATTTTTTGTTAAAGAGTAATATTAGTGGTTGGAATGTATGTCATTTTTATCTATTCTTTTTTATCATTATATCCGGGTGCGGAATTAGGGAGCTAAGGAATGCTGAAGTCCGGGTAACGGTCAAAATAATCAATATAATTTTTTTATTTTTGATCATTTTAAAACTCCCGTTAAATAGTAATTTCTACTTTTTACAATTCTAATGCATCTATTTACAATTCTAGTACTTGTTAGTTGTTGTTATTTCTCACTTCTCACGCCATCACACCATCCGTTCTTGGATAGTTAAATTACAATTCTCATAAAAAAGATTTTATACAATATCCAAATTTTTTGATTTTACTTCTTATTTTAAAATCGTTTAATTACAGTTTTTCAAAGAAATAGTAATATACAATAAAACTAAAATAAAATTTCAATTAAATTGATTTACACAGTATGGTTGGAGTATGATTGGTTAGAGTACGCTATTACATTATTCTCGTAGGATTTCAAAGAAATGGATTGTCATTTCTCATTTCTTTCGCGCATTAAATTCATGAATATGTTTATTTACTAATATGATGCACGGTCCGGTGAGGTTCACTAATGATTTTAAGTAGATTCGCTTGGATTATGCTATGTATCAGGGAGTCATACTCTTATAGTTTCATGTTTTTTAAGTCAAAGGTAAACAGGCTAATTCATCATTATACTATATGTCGAATTTCATTTTTGTCACCAAGTGAAAAAAACTTTCAAACGCATCATTAAACTATTAATTACTATCAATCGTAATAAATTTAAAATTATTTTCACGACCGTTAAAATGCGTTGACTTTTAACGGAGGAACGTTAAATTTGTCACGTCAATTATAGTGTTCGCTACATATTAGCGTATACATTACTAAAATATTTATCAACTTTCAGTTGGGTCAACAAGTGAAAATAAAATTAAATATTCAGAAAAATTAAAATTTATATAATTATTTTTAATTTAAATGAAAGTATATGTTCAATTTTGAATTTAATTATATTGTAATCCTTTGAAAGAATTAAAATTCAAAAAAACTTGCAATTTTTTGGTACAAAATATTAGTATCCCAAAAAATTGGATTAAAAAACATAATATCCTTAAAATTTGTTTGCTTGTATTAATTTATAAGAATATAAATTCAATGGATATGTTCAATTTTATATTTAAATAAATTATACTCTCACTCAAAAGAATTTAATCATTCAAAAAATTACATTTTTGGTACAAATCATCATTATCGAAAAAATTTGTGGTATCTTTAAATATTCGTTCACTTGTATGGACTTATAAATATATAAATTAAATGATCATGTATAATTTTATATTAGCTAAAGTGTAATCATTCAAAAAAAATATTAATCTTTTGATACATTTCATTAGTATAAAAAAAATTCGATTAAAAATGTTGTATATTTTATAATCATATAAATTAAATGGGTACATCAATTTTAAATTTTATTTGTTTAATTAATTTAATATAATTTAATTGATTTTAAAATAAAATTAATTGATGACATAATTAAAAAAAATTACAAAGTTGAGTAACAAATTAGCTATTAAACTCTACTTTGATTTGCTATCTGAAAGTTTTTATTACTTAAAGTATTTGACTGTAAGCTTTTTTGACTTGGTGACCAAAATGAAAGTTAACATATAGTACAGTAATGAATTAGCCTATTTACCCCTTAAGTCGGAGTGGACACATTATCTATATTTTTACAATAATTTAAGAGTAGAAAAACATTAGAAGTGTTTAAAAATTTCACAACCAAGGTATAGAAAATTTCAAGTATTTAAAAATCAAAAGCAATACCTATCACATATTTTTCCTATATATGAGATAACAATGGTAAGAAATAGAGATTAAGTTTCTCAAATGTTTGAATATAGATTTAGTTGTGATTCCCTTGCAATACGGACCTCATTTTTGAGGTCACGTTGAGTTTTCTAGTTTTTTGAACAAAATTTTTTTTCTTTATATTAAAATTTTGAGCCCCGACTATCTTGAAATCCTGGTTCCGTCACTGGCCATATTGACAAGCTTGGAAGTTCTCCTACAACTCCTTCTACAGCTTGAGGAGGAGTATTAGGGAGTACAAATTATTTTACCTATAACTTTCTATTATTGTCCTTTTATTTGTTGAGTTGTTTGTAAGGGACCATTGAACACATCACAATTGAGAATTTGATATGTTGTTTTGTCATGTAGTAGACACCATATATATTCAACATGTTTAGTTTTCTCATGCAGGACCGAATTAGCAGCAATGGCAATAGCAGCTTGATTATCACACTTAATATAGTTGAAGGTAAATTCTTCAGTACAAGGTCCTTAAGGAGAGCTGAAATCCATCTTACTTCACATGTTGTGAGAGTTATTGCCGTGTACTCCGCCTTTACAGATGACCTTGCAACAATACTTTGCTTTTTTTATTTTCCAAGACACAGGGGAGTCACCAAGAAATATGCAATAGCCACTTGTTGATCTTCTTATATTTAGGTAACTTTTCCAATCAAAATCACAATAAGCATTAAGTTTTCTTGCAAAAATTATAACTAGTAATATATCTTGAGATTTTGATTCATCTAGATATTGAAACAATCTTTTAGCAGCTTGCATATGGACTGAAGTTGGCTGCTGCATGAACTGATTCAATATTTGCACTTTGAAGGTGATGTCTGACCTGCTAATAGACAAGTAAATCCATTTCCCCAATAGTCTTTGGTAGTTTCTTAGATCAGGCAAAATATCTCCTTTATCTGGACACAATTTCAAGTGAGTATTTATAGGTAATTGCAAAGGCTTAGCATTCAACATGTCATGTTTTTTCAATAGATCAGTCACATATTTCTTTTGAGACAAAAAAAAATCCAGCAGCATACCTATGCACTTCTATACCGGGCTAAATGGCTAATTGGTCACTGAAGAGAGGCCTGTATTGCAAGTAGGTCATTAAACTGAAAAATATTTCAGTCAACTCACTTAATTATATAAAACTTCCAATCAGATTTTCGATGTTAAAAAGGTTAAATATTGAATGGAAATGTAGTTGTGTTTGTTGTTTTATAAAAAATAGTCTAACATGGCATGAATTGAATGTCAATGAATAACCCATTTTAATACTTTTTACTCACCCACTTATATATATGCATGTATACAGTCATATAAACATGCACAATTTCCTTCTTCCTCAACTATTTAGTTAAATCAAGGGTTCTAACCATGAGTTCATCTAATTTGAATTCCAGAAGCTCATTTTGAAATATCAAAAAATTGAATCATGACTTGGAGCACGCGTACTGTAGATACGGGATTGTTGCTCTAACTTGGGAGGCATGAAAATAAGGGACTCTTAATCCCAAAAAGCATTTTTTGGGTATGGTCGATTTAAGATAGGCTAGAACCAACTTACACAGAGAGATTAAGGATAGAACCAACTTACACAGAGAGATTAAGAGACGTTATTGAAGAGTTGAAGATCAAATTGGGTGTAAAATCTCAAGAAGTTCACAATTTGAATGAAAAGTTGAATTTTGTAGATATGAAGGTTGTTGTGTTGTATGAAAAACTAATGGTTGCTCAAAAAAAGAAAAAGAGACAAATGAATTGAAGTTATTAATTTTAATGAATGAGAAACAAATTTGTTACTGAAGAAATCATTGATGATTGATATTGTTGTAATAATATTTATAGGGTTATATTGGGTTTAGATATTAGGGGTTGGGTTATAATGACCGGGTTACGTTTTTTGATTTTGGTTCAAGTATTAATGGACTAAAATATCAACATGTTAGCTGATTTGGAAGATTTTAATGGAAGACCGTTAAAAGTCAATGGTACTTAATGGCAGTGAAACATTTTTTATGTTTAATCATTTGTCAGTAATTTATATGTTAATTTAGTGATTCAGTTGAAAGTGTTTTCAGTTTGATAACCTACTTACAAGTTGGGCCTCAGTTTAATGACCAATTAGCCATTTAAGCCCTTCTATACCCAAGAAATAACTAACCGGTCCCATGTTCTTTATATGAAACTTAAGAGACAACATGTGTTACAGAGATTCAATAAGACTCAAATCATCGCCATAGATAAGAAGATCATCAACATATACTAAAACTAAAGTGATATGTGATGAATCAGTCTTAACAAATAAGCTATAATCTGATTTGGATTGAAGAAAGCCCAACTCAGAGTTGTAGACAATTTTCCTAACCAAAGCCTTGGTGACTGCCTTAACCCATACAAGGATTTTAGTAGTTTACAAATAAGTATTGGATAAGATTTTGATACCTCATCACCATCATTAAGAACTTGAATTCTGCAACTTTCATGAGTTTATCCAACATGAATTTTCATATAAATAGTTTCAAGTAACTCTACATATAAAAAGGCGTTGGTCATATCTATTTAAATGGTGTGCCAATCCTACATTGTCGTTACTGCAAGAAGGGTTCTCATAGTGGTCATCTTGGCAACCAAAGTAAAGGTATCATAGAAATCCTCCCCATAATTCTTATTATTACCCAAAAATACAAGTCTAGCTTTGTGCCTATCAATCTTTCCATCAAGAAGATATTTTGTTTTATAAATCCATTTACAACGTATTACCATCTTTCGAGGCTGTAAAGTTGTCAAAAGCTAAGTTTTATTCTTTTTTAGAGCATTTAATTCAATGTTCATTACCTTGACCCAATAAGACTGAGTAACAACATCTTTGAAATATATAGGATCATGAGATTGAGATAGCGATGAAAGAAAATAGTGAAAAGTGAGTGGAATAGAATGATGCGCTACATTGTGAACAAAATGAGAAATATATTTGTCTGTTATGAAGTCTTCATGCCAGACAGGTGTAACATGAGGTCTGGTAGATCTTTTCAACAATATATTAAGAGAATTTGGTTCAGAATGAAGAGTGGCAAATTGAGACGAGGTATTTACTCCTGGTGAGATTTAGAGTCACACTTTGTTAAAATTTCTAGAAATTGAGGAAAAATAAGATCATCAAAAGGAACAGGGGTTGGTGTAGTGAATGATTGAGGAAGAGGCTGCATATAATTTAAAGTGGAATTTTTATGCCATGGGATCGAATACATTCTCATAAAATAATACATCTCTAGAAATGAACATTTGCTTATTGAGAAGATTCAACAAATAATATCAATTATTTGCAGGATACTTCAAGAGTATTCTAGGTATAACTTTGGGAGAGAATTTGTCAGTTGTGAACTCAATATTAGATGAAAAAGTATGACATCCAAATATCTTTTAAGTGGTCATATGTTGGTGGAGTCTTATGCAGGCATTCATAAGGTGTTTTGTTGTTTATAATTGGAGAGAGAAGTTTGTTAATTATATGGACAGATGTCATAATACACTCACCCCACTAGGTTAAAGGCATTCTAGACTGAAATCTAAGTGCTCTAGCTATCTCTAAGATATTTCTATGCTTTCTTTCTACATGAGTATTTTGGTGTGGCCTTCTCATACAAGAAGTCTGATGTATAATACCATATTTATTCAAAAAGGACTTACAAATAACATCATCAAACTCCAACACATTGTCAGATCTTATAACTTTAATATTCTTTTTCAAGTGAATTTGAACAAAATTATAGAAGGCTTCTAAGTTGGTCAATGAATCAGATTTGTGATCCGGTAAGTATACACAGGTGCGTCTAGTATAATCATCAATGATGCTAACAAAGAAATGAAATTTAGACCTAGCACACACTTTATAGGGACCCCAAATATCAATATGAATTAGATCAAAAGATGACTCGGCATGTGAATCACTTAAAGAGCATGAGAACTTTGTAAATTTAGACATAACGCATGTTAAGTTATATTTTAGAAGTGGGTTGTACAAGAGATTTGATACCTGGTATGTACTACATTTTAGACAAGGTGGCATGGCCAAGTCCATGATGCCATAACTCTATTGGATCTTCAATATTAGGAATCATTGGATCAAACTGTATGAACTTGTCAACAGAACTAGCTGGAAGGCATTTTGAAGAAGCAGCTATGGGATCTTTTGCAGCATCATGAAGAGCAGACACTTTAACTGGTAACTGATTTTGCAGACAATATAGTCCATTCTTAGTATGTCTTATTCCTTTGATTTGTTGTATAGCATTGCCAAGTAAGACACAATGAGTGGGATGCAATTACGACTCGATAATCATTATCCACCACAAGTTGTTGAACAGATAAATATTTGTATTTAAACAATGGTACATGTAACACCTTTTTCAGATGTAGTCTTGCATCAAGCTAAACATTGCCTGAGTGTGTCACAACTGCATTATCTCCAGTTGGTTGTGTATTATGAGTTGATCTCTGCAACGGAGCTATGTCAGTCAAAGCTTCCGGGGGAGGAGTCATGTGAGTACTAATTCCAGAGTCGATGATCCAAGAAGAATGATATCCCTCTGTTAAATTAAATGACATTCCCAGGAAATGGTTGTCAAGTTCCTCATCCATGTTTGATCCCTTTTGTTGGGAGAACATTTAAGACATCATCTTTACTAATTGAGCTAGATGTTAGGGTGTGAACAATGAACCATAGACATTATGAGCAGGACAAAGATCAAATAACAAGGAGAATAGTTGAAGCAACACAACTAAAGAACTTAGTAAAAATAAATCAAAAATAGACTAATCTATTACATATTTGTCCCCGGAAGCGGCGCCAAAAATTTGACAAGGCTGTCGCAAGCCTATCAAATAATACTCTCATAAATCTTTCTAACTATGTTGTAGGGAAGTCAGGATCTCACAGAGACAAACGTATCAATCACTAGTTATTCTTGACTCGAATTAGTTAAGCAAGTAATACAATTAAATAATGAGAGATTATTAAACTAATATTATTCTAAAGTAAATAATATGTATTATCAATTAACTAAAAATATCTAGAATTAAGTATCTCCGCTAGCATAAATTAAAGCAATTATGAATTCCTACCCTAATTAATTATAACATAATACTCACAAGGAAAGATGCGCTCTATAAAATACCAATAACCTCTATTGAGTATTAATGGTTTCTCTAAAATACAATCAAGCCTATTGTTATTTCCCTAATTTCAAGTTTATAGAAGGGGATGTTGAATACAAACTTAAGAATTTTTATCAAATTCTTGCAGATTTAAGTTTATATCAAAAAACTATTTGAGTGTTTGAAAAATTAAAGCTAAGAAGTAGAACAGAAAATTAAACTTAAATAATTGAAAACAAATCTTTTTAAAATTACTAGCGTATTGATTTTCCACTAGTGAATATTTTTATTTTCAATGAACCTTGGTCTTAAATGCAAGCTGCTTACAAAATGTAAATTGAACTAAGAAAAGCACTACAAATATTTTCTACCTCTCTATTGTGCCTTTCTAGAGTATTTGCTATTCAACTATTACACTTTGCTACAATGAACTGCTAAACTATATATAGCAGTACCTTTTCTACTTCTATTTTCTATCAACTGATAAAAGTACAAAATACATCTTACAGTGTTTGCACTAAAATATAATGTTGATTCTTTCACAGTCTTCCTTGGACTTACCTTGTTCTGGAAAAGCCTTTGTCTTGATCTTCAGTTTGAAGACTGTATTCCTTTGAAAGTCTTTACAGTCCTGACAGGACTATCTTCAATTAATTCAGACTTCTGCAAAGATTCTATTTCGTTTGTCTTTAACTGTTTTGGGAAACTTTGATCAACTGATAATTGTTGTGAAGTTTATCAATCGATCATTATTTGCTTATCCATCGATGGATAGGTTATCCATTGATCAATTGATGTATCAATGGATATTTGAATATCCATCGATCCCTTATCCATTGATTTGTCTCTTATCCGTTGACTGTCTTGATGCTTTTATCCGTTGGTGATCCATTGATTTGACTTTTGTTGACTTTTCATCCATCGAATAGTATTCATATCCATTGACTTCTCTATCCGTTGATCACTTCACTTCTATGAATTCTAACTTAGAATATTTACATTTTGTCAACCATTCATCACATTCGTTGAAGAACTATCAATTGAAGTCATTAAATATTAGTTGACTAGTACATAACATCCTCGAAATATTACAATCAACTGATGAGATAAGAATTCTGAATCAAATATTACAATCCATTTTATCAGTTGATTAACAACTTCAATGGATATTTATAAGTCATATATCCATTGACCATTTACAAAATTAAGATCAAACTTAAGAACTCTAAGTAATTTGTTATCATCACTCTACATGATTCCTAACAATCTCTCCTTATTTATGAATATTAGAAATAGACATAAATCTAAGTCGACGATAACAAAAATCCTAAATATTTTCACTCTGACATGAATTATAAATTTGACAAGTAACACAATTATGAGATAAAGAATTTAAGTACCAGTGATAGATGATTTCTGAAATGTATATGAGATTCTGATTTACTGGTGTTCCTTCTTCTCCTAAACTCTTCATTCTGTCTATCTTCATTCTCTCTCATCTTTCTGTATAGAGACCCATTCAAAATCTTCTCATCCTCAACTTTGTAGTTTAGATGGCTAACCAAGTGATTAGGATCCAGGTTAGACAATTTGTCAATCTCTTGACGATATCAGTGAATTTCTCATTGCCCTTCATGTTCTTGTAGATCGTCATATAAAAGGGCTTATGGAGGTCCTTCTTCCCTTCAGGATTCCATATTTTGATATTATCATCCCTTTCCTCTGGAATAGTTGCTTCTCTCTTGTCCTTCATTCTTTGTAAAATATATTGTGTAAGCTCATTGGTTAGATAGTATTTCCTGTTGAGTAGAGTGTAGATTTTCC
Organism: Oenanthe sinensis; assembly: GCA_028671895.1. Lineage (NCBI taxonomy): Eukaryota > Viridiplantae > Streptophyta > Magnoliopsida > Apiales > Apiaceae > Oenanthe > Oenanthe sinensis. The sequence goes on along the minus strand of CM053799.1, from coordinate 23,914,426 downwards.
TCAGATTTACATTATCCTATTTTAATAGTTGAAAAAAGTAAAAGATGATTGTGAACCATCCTCATATTCTGTGTGAAGATCCACATCTCTTTTCCTTTGGCCCTTAACAACTATCAATCTCACAGTCTTGATTGAGATGTAGTTGATTGGCTTTGACTTAAACACTTCCACCTTTTGGATTAGCCACTTCCAGATGGTTGGCTTTGATTCTATGTCTTCTTTGGTTGTTCATCCTTAGTCACTTTCACTTTATCAACATTCAATTTTATTTTGACACGTGAGGTTTTTGCATTCTTTTTTACCCTTTGCTTTGTTCTTGGCTTCTTTTCAGCCTCTTTCCTCCTTGCTTCCAAAATCTTTTCATTCTCTTAATCAAAATGCTTTTGTAGTTGAATAGGTAACTCTTCTCATGCCTTCTCATGTTCTTCCCTTTCTTTAAAACCTACAACTATTGCTTTACGTAATAGTTTTTCACCTCCCCCTATGATAGACTTCTTCTTCTTTCCATCTTCAATTAGAATTCCTTTCCCTTTTCTATCACCAGGTTGTGAACTTCCTTCATTCATCCTTATTTCTCCTAATTTGAGAGCTTCTAGAATTTCAGGCATAAGAGTAATTTATTTCTCCTAATTTGAGAGCTTCTAGAATTTCAGGCGTAAGAGTACTTGGTTTTTCAACATCTATAGCTTTGTTCTTTCTTTCAATGGCAACAAATTGTTGAATAATTTTCTAAGCTATCTCCCTTTTCTAAGCCAATGGATCCTTCTTGGATATTACAGCCTCAGATGCCTTAATCATAGTTGCTACCTCCCTCCTTAATTCATCATCAGCATTTTCTTTCCCCCTCTTTTTGTTATCAGCAATAATAACTATATGTTGAAAAGAGGAGGGAGTTTCCAAGAGTCTTCTAAGAAGCCTGACTTGTATGACTTGATTTGCTAAAATTTGTTACATCCTTACTTCCATAGCAGTGGCCCTTTTCTCCAATTCTACAACCTTGTCTGTGGCTGTAGACTCAATGCCAAGCCTTTTCTTGATTATGTGCATGGTTGTGAGATTGAGTCTGGAATCAATGTAGGAGTCATAGTAAGTTTTGTTTGCATCCATGTCCTCCCTTAAGTGTTTCAAAGTTAATCTAGTACTAGACACTTGCATTTTCTGTACTTTTAGATTGTCTCTGTAAAAGTTAAGAATTCTTCTTTGCACAGGGTCTTGAACATTCACTTCAACCATTGCCTGTCTGTATTTGATACAATTTCTTTCTCAGCATCAGCCAATGTAACATCATCATCTCTCATGATTGGTTCTAACGTGTCATCATCCTCATCAGACTCAAAGTCTTCAGGATTCATGTGAGAAATATCTTCAGGCATCCTTGATAGATTCTCCTTCCCACTCCTGAACTCTTCTTCTGTCTATACCAACCTCAAAATCTTCTCATCCTCTTGGTTAGTGGCTGCTGCCAATTTCTGATAATGAGGATCTTCATGTTGAAATGTATCAACATCTAAATTAACATCAATTTCATCTTTCTCCTCCATGTGGGCATCTGTAACTCCTGCAAGAACTCCACTATCTCCATCTCCCCTTAACTTCAACTCCAACTCCTGGGTGAGTTCTGCTGCAAATTGCTCAATTTTAGAAGTTGATGCTTCATGAGATGGTGAAATTGGTTTCTCTCTATTCTTTTCTCTCTCACTCTCTTCTCTCTTTTCTTTCATCAGGATCTCATCATGGATTCTCACCTCTCCCTCACAAGGCTCGCATATTGCATCACCTACTAAGGTGGAACTTTCAATCCTCACACCCTCTCATTTTGCCACGTTAGAATAAATTGAGGGCCTCTCCTTCACATTCTCTCCTTTTGCCAGGATATGCAAATCCTTCCTCTCACTCACCTCACCCAATCCACTCAATCCTAAAAGAGTTTGTGCAATCTAAACAGATGTTTCATCATTGGGAATAAAAGTGTCAATCGATGGATGAGAAATATCCATCGATGGATGAGTAAAAGTCAATGGATGTTGAATATCATCAGTTGATTGAGAAATATCCATTGACTTAAGAAAATTTTCATATTTATCCTACTCAACCAAGGTGTTACCCTTATGTGGTAAGTCGAGTGAGAGTGTTGGCTCCACCCTGAGTTGTAAAGAGGGTGAATTTGAAACACTGATGTTATCTATCATCAAATTTTATGAAGGAATAGATTTTTAAGGGGATTGAGGAGAAAGAATAGATAATGTATGGAGCTATGTCTCAGCATTTGGTTGAAACACATTAAGAGAAGAAATTGAAGACTCCACTAAATTTTCATTTGGCTTTGCAATTGTGTGTCCATTGTGCATCTACATTACTCTTCTTTCTTATTTTGAAGGCTTGAACTACTATGTGTCCCTTACCCACATCAGATGGTCCTGATTGAGACCTCTTTTTAATAACTACACCTTGTTGAGAAGGTGTAGCTAGGGATGTGCTTAAATTCTTTATCATAGTCTCAATCTTTTGAGAGATTGGACTGGAGGCTGGCTGGACATTCTCACCCTTACCATCCTTATTCTTTTGGCTTTCTTGATGTTGGCCATTTCCCTCACCCTCAATAACCACCTTCACACTCCCCTCGATGGTTTTTCTTTTTCTTGGTTTCACAACAACTATTTGTTGAGAAACTATTGAGGTGGTTTTTTTAGATTTGGATTTGGAAGGTTTTGCAACTTTGACAAGAGGGATGGGGGCATTTCTAACTCCCTTCATTGTTGCAGAAGACAAAGAAAGATGTATTTATACCTCAAAGAAAGAGAAGTTGTGAGTTTTAAGAAATACCTGCAAGAAAAGGAGATACGTGAGGCACAACTTATGGTGTAAGTTGATTCTCACCAAGTCCTTGAGGACCCTTTTCTTCTGAGTCCATGGTTTCATTGTCTCCATGGCATCAGTGATCTCAATTTCTCCAACAGAGTGGTTAATAAATAACATAATAAATCTAGCAAAATAGAAGTTATTTTTCCTAGACTCTTTATTACCTAATTTAGCAATTAAATCATTTAGGAGCAATGTGCCAAGATTAAAATAATTATCAAATAGGATACTATAAGCAATTTGTTGCATACTAGTAGTAATCGCATCAAAATTGCTTATTTTTCCAGAAAATACCTTGATAATAGCGTCAAAGAAATAGCTTCATTCTTTTCTTAAATTTTTCCTAACTATTTCTCCCAAATTAGCTTCTAGTTCAGCTAATTTACAGCAATTAACATATTTCTGATATCTTAATCTTTAGGTATGGAATCATAATTATCTTCAAGAAGTTCTAAGCATTCAGAAATAATAACACTAGTAAGAGTATAGGTTTTACCTCTACAAGTGTAAGATATTACATTCCCATCTTTTGACACCTCTGCAGACTTCCAAAATTCATCTACAAGTTCACACACTATTGTGGGTGCTTCACTTAATACTTTTGACAACTTGTACTCACTGAGAAACCTCATTAAGGAATGAAAATCCTTTGAGGCATTCTCTACTGTCATGCAAGCAATGAAATTGTTCTGCTCATAGATGTACCCTGTTTATGAAGTGATCTTCTTTTGTGGTGTCATTGATGCTCTTAGAAGGGATTAAAAGAAAAATCTTGAAAGAAACTGAGTTAATCACTTTAGAGTTCTTAGAGAGAAGAATAGCAAAAATAAATTTTGAAGAAAAATAGGAGGTGAGATAAAACAAGAATTGAACCTGCTATTTATATTTTTTAAGAATAAAATAACTTGAAAATAAGTCACTTCAATTTATTTTACTGAAAAAGAAATGACCGTTTGGAAATAAGATAAATAGACATACTCTAAATAGCAATCGACTTTATACTTACAGATGTATATGTATTTGTCGATGGATAAAATAGAGTATCAATGGCTAATTGAAGGAGTAGTCAATAGATGTTCGGAAATTAATGAAATTCTATTACCATCGATGGGTAATCACATCCATTGATACTAAATAATTTATCAATCGATAAATAATTACTAGAGTAATTATCTGTCGACAAATAAATATACAACAATAGGCATATATTTTATCAGTTGATTAAAATATATCCATTTATGGATGAAAAATATTCATTGATAATTAATATAATTATCAATTGATCACTTGGATTCAACAGATAAATATAAATAATGGCTGCATAAAACTAAATATAACTTGATAGATATTCTCATAATTTTAAGTAAAATTGAGCATACCTTACTCACAGACTAATCAATTAAAAGTATATTCATCTAGAGGTTTGGTAAAAATATCTGCAAGTTGTTATTCACTAGGGATAAAATGTAATTCAACTGTACCATTCATTGCATGTTCCCTAATGAAATGATACCTTATGTCAATGTGCTTGGTTCTGGAATGTTGCACATGATTTTCAGTTATGGCAATGGCACTTGTATTATCACAGAAGATAAAAATCTTGTTTATGTTGAACCCATAGTTAAATAATTGATTCCTCATCTATAATATTTGTGCACAGCAACTTCCAGCAGCAATGTACTCAGCTTCTGCAGTTGAAGTTGACATTGAGTGTTTCTTCTTGCTAAACCATGATACAAGTTTGTTTCCTAAAAATTGACAGGTGTCTGTTGTACTTTTCCTGTCTATTTTATAACCTGCATAATCTGCATCTTAGTAGCCTATTAGATCAAAACCAGAATCTCTAGGATACCAAATACCTAAATTTGGTGTACCCTTAAGTATCTAAAAATTCTCATAATAGCCACTAAATGAGATTCTCTAGGATTAGTCTGAAATCTAGCACACAAGCATGTAGAGAACATTATATCTGGCCTACTGGCAATTAAGTATAAAAGTGAGCCTACCATGCCTCTATAACTTGAAACGTCCACTTTAGCTTCCTTAGTATTAAATTCAAGTTTAGTGGCAGTGAACATGAGAGGTTTTACAGAATAACATTCACTTAAGTTAAATTTCTTAAACAAGTCATGAATGTACTTAGTTTTATTTATAAAAATATCATCCTTAACTTGTTTGACTTGCAAACCAAGAAAGTAGGTAAGTTCTTCCATCATTCTCATTTCATACTTACTTTGCATTAATTTGGCAAAATTTTTACAAAGTCCCTCATCAGTTGAGCCAAATATTATATCATACACATAAATTTGAACAAGAATAATTGAGCCATTAACATTTTTATGAAATAGAGTTTTATCTACAGTACCTCTTGTGAAGTGACTCTTGATGAGAAACTGAGATAAAGTGTCATACCAGGCTCTTGGTGTTTGTTTCAAGCCATAGAGTACTTTGAGTAGATAGTAGACAAAGTCAGGGATATTTTGATCTTCAAAACTAGGAGGTTATTCCACATAGAATTCTTCTTATAATTCTCCATATAAAAATGCACTCTTCACATCCATCTGGTAGACTTTGAAATTAGCATGTGCAGCATAGGATATAAAAATTCAGATTGCTTTTAATCATGCAACTGGTGCAAAAGTCTCATCAAAATCAATTCCTTCTTCTTTTGAATAGCCCTTTTCCACAAGTCTTGCCTTATTTCTAGTCACAGTACCAGTTTCATCCATCTTGTTCCTGAATACCCATTTTGTACCAATTATTGATCTGGCTTTTGTTTTGGGCACCAGCTTCTATACTTTATTTTTTTCAAATTGATTGAGTTCCTCTTACATAGCCAATACCCAATCAGGATTTTTGAGAGCATCTTCAACTCTTTTAGGTTCTTCTTGAGATAGGAAGCTGTTATACAAACACTCATTTTGAGTAGCACTTCTTATTTTGACACCATCTTCTCCATTTCCAATGATTAACTCAAATGGATGAAGCTTCATTATCATTGTTGTTGTTGTACTCATGTTGGTTTCAATTTGAAGATTTATTAGGTCCAAATGTGTTGTAGAGGGGGGGGTGAATACAACTTTTCGAATCAATGAAGCAATAAATACTATGTAATAAATGAACACAATGATTCAAGGAATATATGTCTTATATATAACTTGAAAGGGTTGCTACAACATTCATTACAATAGTACAACAGAAGTAAAGAGGGTAGTAAATGATACTAAGCTCTGTGAATATACTCTCTCTTTATTACAAGTGTTTCTCTCGAATATTGCTCTCTTAATAAGTTACACAAGTACTTCTATTTATACTACTTTGTAATCTATGACTTGTAGTCTTCAAAAGATAAGATATGAGTGGCCCAATGTTGTCCACGTGAATCTTATCTTGTCTTGAAAGCTTGGAAATCTGCCACCAGGATGATGCCATGTGTCATGTTGAAACTGTCCTCTATGTAGAATTTCTACATAGGAAATTCTACTTGGCTCTATCTCGAATTCTAAGTAGAATTTCTACATAGGAATTTCTACTTAGGAATTTCTACATAGAAAATTCGAGATAGCCTTCTTCCTGAGTACTTAGAAAATATTTTCACCTCCAGAATTTCTACATAGGAAATTCGACTTAGGAATTTCGACATAGGAAATTCGAGATAGCTTCCTGAGTTGAGTACTTAGAAAATATTTCCAACTCCAGAATTTCTACTTGGCTCTAAGTAGAAACTTATCCAGAATTTCTAGATAGGAATTTCTACATAGGTTCCCTTGTAAGTACTTAGAGAAATTCTGGGCTTCAACTTGAAACTTCAATGCAACATCTTGAACTTGTGATTTCTTCATGTCTTCTATTTTCTTCAACAAGCTCTTGAACTTGGAACTCTACTACTGACATGAACTTGCTACCAATGTCCTGACACTTGATGCACTGGTCTGGTTCATAAGTGACTAGTCTTGATAGGTTTCTTGCTTCTGAATAGATTACCATGTTCAATTAGAAATGTGGCTTTCCAACAATTGCTTTCCTTCTTTTTCACTTGAAATCAATTAGTCTTATTGATACTGATAGTTATGATCTTGATCCTTTGAGTTACAAATCACTGGGGCATGAACAACTTTAACTTGAACTTCTTCCAATGATTTCTTCTTTGTTTGATCATATTTACCATGTTGAACTGTATCAATTACTTTGTCTTCATTTGTATTGATTTCTTTGTGACTTCTTATTCTTGATTGTCTTCGGGTTAAGTATCTTTTCTTTAGTTGAGTTACATAAATTATAGTGTTACAAGTTTAAACACTCTGCCTTTCAATCTCCCCCTATTTGATTGTCTAACAATGACATTCAAATTAAAGAAGGATAACTCAACTAAATAATGAGACGAGAAAAGATAAGTAACATTAATGTCTTGCACATTTTACACTTGAATAAAAACTTGAAAACAATACAAAGAACTTTAGAAAATAAATATAAGCTAGAAAGAAAATTCGAACCTCGAATTAAAGACCATTGAGATGATCTCTATCACCTGGATTATTTCATACCTTTCAGTCCAACTCATATCACCTTATTGGATCCACTCTGATTCACGGTTACAGTATGGTGAATTAGCCTATCTCGCATACCGTGGTCAGGTGAATTTTCCTCAAGTGAGTTAGAGCAACCAAAAGATATGAAGTTTTTCCAACTTCAAGTTCACATCCCTTTGAACTTTAACTCTAATTCCGTTTCCCTTTCCTAACTTCCTTAACAGCACTGCGCTTATCTTCTCCTTGTTTTCTGCGCCTTTCTTTCCTTTGCTGTTCTCTTTTGTATACTGGATCATGTAGTTGTGCCCATCTCGCATTCAGCAAACTTACTGCTTCCATTTCCAGAGGATTCTTGGGTTCTGGATATGGATGTCTGAAAAGCCTTCTTAGTTTATCAACTTCCTGGGTAGTTCTGATCTTCGGAATGTCCTCAAAGTTTTTCATGATGAGCTGAGGCTTCCAATGAGCTTTATCAGCTTTGAACTGACAGTATATCATTTTAGGGTAGCCCTTGACACGGTTGGTATTAAACCTACTAGCCGCATCTGACTCCATTCTCCTTTTCTCCTTTACTACCTCAGACAAGTACTTTAACAGTCTCTGCTTTTCATCTGCAAACCTATCCTCTACATCTCCCAATTTGAATTCATCTCTGACTTTGTCTAGAAATGCAGCATCTTGAGTCTGTAGCAGCCATTTCCTACTCATATGCAAGAAGGTTTGATTCTGGTCTGCATCAATGAACACCAAGGCATCAGCTGTATCATCTGTGTAAGAATGAATCCAGTATACACTTTCTCTTCCTGGAACACCAACTGCCTCCCTTATCTCTCCTTGTTCCAGGGGTCCTGAAGGAAGAGTCAGAGCTTCATCTACGCTTTTCACAGCTTGTAGAATATCCCATTTTCTTTGCATTAGCTCTGGCTCAATCTTCACGTTATCCAGAGGATTTGGAGCAATGACATCACACTTCCATATTTCACTGCTCTTCTGGAAGATTATCTTCTCAATGAACTCCACTGATTTTTCTTTAATATCCGAGGTGAATCCCTTACCCATCATTTGTCTGCAAACAGCTTTAAGGGATTCCACCGATAGAGCCATCAAGTCATTTTCTTCCAAGCTAACCCTCTTCATCTTTCCATCAACAACCATTCTGACAACGTCTGGATTGGCTGAGAATTCTGGTCCCTTGTCCTCTGCTAACTGCATTAACTGATCTCTATACAGAATGCTTAGCTCCTCAGCTTGAGAATATTGAATTTTAGTTGCTAGCAAGAACAACTCCGACGCAGATCTTCTCGACATAAACTGATCATCGACATACATAAAAGACATCGGGGCTCCATCAATTAAAGACAAAATAACTTGCCATTCATTATCCACCGATTTGTATCCAACACGGACTTTAGAAATCATTCTCTTCAAAGCATTTATATAGTCCATCGTCATCGGATTCTTCATGTTTAAGTTGAAGAACAAGTCATCTGCCTCCTTATTATGAACTCCATGTGCACACGACCCCATCAGTATCTTTCGTGCATCGTCCCATTTCTGTCCAATCCTCCTTTTGTCCAGATCAACTTGAGGATCAGCTAGTCTGGCAAGCTCATGATCATACTGCTTTTCCTTGAGCTCCACTTGCTTCTCAAGAAAAACAGCTTTATCCTGCATCATCTTCATTTTGAAAAATTGAGCTTGTTCCAGAGCTAACTGCTGAGCTTTCAGGGTCTCCTCATCAACAGGAATTTCTTCAGCAGACGCCCCAGCACCTCCACCTTGTTCCTCCAAAGATCTCTTAATTGCATGTGCTAGAGGTACGTCTTCCATATCAGAATCTGAATCAACTTGCACGTGTTCCTGTCGATCACCAAAGTCAGTGAATGGCTCTTCTTGATCAACCATCACTGCTTTACCCTTTCGCTTCCTCTGAGCCTCCTCATCAGTCACCATTGGATCAATCTCTTCTTCAGCACGGGGTGACTGTTGTGTCGTCTCATTACCTCCTTTCTCCCCCTTAGATGAGTTATCCGGAACATCACCTTGTGCACCCGATCCACCAGCACTTGAACCAAAACCAGAAGGTCCAGAAGTCGGTCCAGCAGCACCACCTGCACCATCAGCATCCGGGGGAGGTTGATTGAAATGGTCATCGAAGCACTCCGGGGGAACTAAGTGTCGAACTGCATACATCATACGACTGACTTCTGTTGCCAGTGTATGCAGAACGCTCTCCACACTCCCCATTCTTTCATACAGAGTGCTGCCCAAGACACCACCAGCATGGCCCAGGTCATTGACTTTGTCCGTCATATCTTTTAAAGCTTCAGCCTGACCTGCCATTCGTGCTGCGTAGTCATCAAGAGCCCTCTTGTGATCTCCAACATTAAGCCCTAACTGCCCCATAGACTGCCCAAACTGCTGTATATGATTTTCCACCGTTGACATACGTGTTTCAAGATTTTGAAGAACCAGGGACGGTGTTTGGCTTAGGTTTTCTCGCTCTAAGAATCGTTCTGTTTGTGTTTGACGCTCAGTTTCGGGCCTTAAAAATGAAGGTCCCTCACTCCCTAAACGCTCACACTCACTCCCTGTCTCACGCTCGTGTATGTCTTCAATAATAGCACTCAGATTCAAAGCAGTACCTGCAGAAACTGGAGAAGAAAAATGAGGAACAGTTATGGGATCAATGTTGCCTGTTTTGTCCTGAGGTGGAATCTCAGGCTGAGAGGCTGCAGAGTGTTCAAGTACAACAGTAGAACCGATCCTCTCTGCAGCATCAGGAAGTACCGGTGAAGGTACTTTCGAAGCTCGTAAAACTTCCGGCCTAACTGAAGGAACAGGCTCTTCAGAAGACACTGAATCCTCAGCAACCATCCTAGGTGTTGACTGTGCAAGGGGAGAACCACTCTCGTGAGGTGGAGTGGTTGTGATAGACACGCTAGGGATGGACTGGGCTTTTGAAGTAGCAGCTTGTGAAAATTTGGCTCGCTTCCTTAAAACTGGCTGCACTTCAGGGTCACTCTCATCAGTACTCTCACCTAATTCTAAAGGTGCCGGCCTTTTAACTCCCGTTAACAGGGGTGATAGTGAAGAAGTTAGAGAAGCAGACGCAGAAATATGGCTATCACCCTGAGATAGATCCTGCGGGTTAGCAGAATCTTGGGCCACGGAATCAGAATTAGAGGAAGAAGGAGTGTTAGGTTCTAAGAAAGTACCTCCTTCATTACCTTGGCCAACAGAGGAATCAGAAGCAGCATGTGTTGTCTTAGGAGACGGTTGCTGTTCCCTTTGCCTGGCTGTGAAGTGACTGAGAGATTGGCCCTCATCTTGTTCGTCATCAATATGCTCATTAGGAATCCCTTGAAATGCTTCATTGTGGGCAGATGGATTCTGAGCATGTGATGAGAGTTGAGACGTCCCCGCTAAAGTAGTTACACCTGCATCAAAAGAAAGCCACACTTGAATGTTCTCAGGAATAGACATAGGTTTACCCTGATGTTTATCCTGGTTAGCGATAGTGGTTAGTGACTTAGTGCCCATGCCTAGAGGTGCAGATGTGGGACTTCGAACAAATGCCTGCCTAAGTGAGAAAGCATTAGAAGGCACGAGATGATTGATTAGCATTTGCAAGAAACGAGGATACCAGCAGACAATATCATTGTGTGAAATGTCTCTGGTTTCAGGTGATCCCATTGTAGCCACTAATTCTGAAAGAACAAGCCTGCCATAATTAATGTTTAGTTCCTGGGCTAGGGAAACACCAAAAATTTGCATGGGAATGGAAATTTGATGAAAATCTCTTTCTCGTGCCCGAAAGCATCTAGTAATGGCCTCGAAAAAGTAATTCCATTCCACATGAAAAAATTGTTTTTGAATATTTGAAGTGGATAGTCGTCCAGGGGGAGGATAACATCCAATTGCTTCAAAAAAATTCTGGCGCTCAGCCGCTGTAGGTTCAGGGTCATAAGAATCCTTGACTGGAAAACCAAGAACTGTATTAAAAATAGCCTCTGTAACCTCAAAATTTTGACCCTCCAAGGTAAAAGTAAAACCGTAGGGGGTCGATTTACTCCCAAAAGGTACTGCACTAGTCCATAACTACTGCAAAGCATCATGGACCAGTGTAGGTTTTGCAGTAAAAGCAGTACTAGCTTTGGAGTACAAATTAAGATATCGTACCCAAAACTTGAAACGCGGGAGTTGATCACCAATTTCAGTCGGAATATTATAAAAATTATGTTTTGCAAGAGAAAATTGGTGAGTCATTTTGTTTTTGTTTATAAAAAAAATCGTGTTAATCCCTTTTAATTTAGAAAACAACTAAGATGTTGTACTGAAAATTAAACTACGGAATTAAACAAGAATCAGTAACAAGCTACTGTGAAAACAAAATCTGCAGTAAAAAATATGTATGTGAGAGATGTGTGCAGTTCGTGTGTATGTATGTATCTGTGAAGATGAACGGTCACGATGTTAAACACAAAACTACGCACAATATAAACGGTTAAACGTGATGCAGATAGTAAAATCAAGAAACAAAATGGACAGTAGTTCGTTATATGGAAGAGATTCAACCACAACTATGAACAGTCGTGGGTGGGAGGGAGGGCTGCTGTAAAAATTAGGTTGTAAAACAATTAGGTAAAAGTGAAAGTAAAATCGGGTTAATGTTGTATATATAGGCAATAGAGAGAAATGACAAAAATATCCCTGTGAAAATGAAAAAAAAACTTAAGTACGCACAGGGTAATCTAAGTCGAACTCTATGTCGAACTTCTAAGTCGAACTTCTATGTCGAACTCTATCTCGAACATCAAGTCGAAATTCGAGATAAGTTTCGACATAGAGGCTAACTCGAATTAAATTCACTTAAACAATTTTAAACAGCATTAAACCTCTCAGGAAAGACCCATCTCGAACTTCAAGTCGAAATTCGAGATAAGTTTCGAGATGGACTCCAAGTCGAACTTCAAGTCGAATTTCGAGATGAATGTCGAGATAGACTCTAAGTCGAACTTCAAGTCGAATTTCGAGTTGAATTTCGAGATAGACCCTAAGTCGAACTTCAAGTCGAATTTCGAGATGAATTTCGAGATAGACTCTAAGTCGAACTTCAAGTCGAATTTCGAGATGAATTTCGAGATAGACTCTAAGTCGAACTTCAAGTCGAATTTCGAGATGAATTTCGAGATAGACCCTAAGTCGAACTTCAAGTCGAATTTCGAGATGAATTTCGAGATAGACTCTAAGTCGAACTTCAAGTCGAATTTCGAGATGAATTTCGAGATAGACCCTAAGTCGAACTTCAAGTCGAATTTCGAGATGAATTTCGAGAGAGATGCTAACTCGAATATTTTCCCAGACTTAGAAAATTCAAATCTCTTACACCTGGAACTCTATCTCGAACTGTAAGTCGAATTTCGAGATAAAGTTCGAGATAGACACTAAGTCGAAAAATTTACCAGACTTAGAATTTTTAAAACTTCACTCCTGGAAGCTCAAAGTCGAAATTCAAGCCGAATTTCGAGATGAGTTTCGAGATAGACTCTATCTCGAAATTTTGAAGGTACTTAGTAAAATTTGGCAATTGTTCTGGAAAATCAATAATTAAATTTTGCCAAATTAAAATAAATACCAATTCAAGGATTTTTAATAAAAACCATTAAAAAGGGACATTCCTTGACAATTCTAAGGCTTTAAATTATATAAAAAATTACATGAAAAACATAGAAAAATTCATTTAAAATCATGATAAATTTAGAGATCCATGAATTTAACTCCCCCTATGTTCATGCAATTAATGAGCATAAATTCAAAGTTTTGATCAATAATTTCAATTAATGCACAGTGAATTTATGAAAAATAACACAACATACACCATATAATAATCATTAATTAAACATCTTAAAGTCTAAGTTCAAAATGATTAAATGGCATGCAGAAGTGATATTTTGAGCAATTTTAAAGATTATTTACACATGTTTTCAACTAGGCAATTTACAAGAAAAACAAACATATGTAAATGATCAAAAACTTGGATTTTACAGATAGGAGGATTTACTAACTTGTGTTAAGCATCCCCAATTCACCAACCAACCTATTGAATGTTACTTCATCAAGAGGCTTGGTGAATATATCTGCAATTTGTTGCATTGTGGGTACAAAATGTAACTCCACAGTCCCCTCCTCGACATGTTCTCTGATGAAATGATACCTGATGTCTATGTGCTTGGTTCTGGAGTGATCTACAGGATTGTTGGTCATGGCAATGGCACTAGTGTTGTCACACATGATTGGAATCTTTGTATGTTCCATGCCATAATCTTTCAATTGGTTCCTCATCCACAGTATTTGAGCTACACAGCTTCCAGCAGCAATGTACTCAGCTTCAGCAGTAGAAGTAGATACTGTATGTTGCTTTTTACTTTGCCAGGACACCAATCTTCTGCCTAGGAATTGACAAGCACCAGATGTGCTTTTCCTATCGATCCTGCAACCTGCATAGTCTGAATCCGAATAGCCTATTAGATTAAGACCTGTATCTCTTGGGTACCAAATCCCTAGATTTGGTGTTCCCTTGAGATACTTAAAGATTCGTTTGACAGCTATGAGATGTGACTCTCTAGGATCCACTTGGAACCTTGCACACAAACACGTTGCGAACATGATATCGGGTCTACTTGCAGTTAAATAGAGAAGTGAGCCAATCATACCTCGATAGCTTGTGATGTCAACTGGTTTACCTGATTTGTCTTCATCAAGCTTCGTGGCTGTTGGCATGGGAGTTTTAGCTGCTGATGCATCTTCAAGATTGTACTTCTTGAGTAAATCTTTGATGTACTTGGATTGACAGATAAAGATTCCTTCTTTTCTTTGACTGATCTGTAATCCAAGGAAGAAAGACAGCTCCCCCATCATGCTCATCTCATATTTATCCTGCATTAACTTGGCAAATTTCTCGCACAAGCGCTCATTAGATGACCCAAAAATAATATCGTCCACATACACTTGAACAAGTATCAAATCATCCTTTACATTTTTGTAGAACAATGTTTTATCAATTACTCCCCTAATAAAACCATTTTCAATTAAGAACAAGGATAGGGTTTCATACCATCGTCTTGGGGATTGCTTGAGGCCATAGACAGCTTTGAAGAGAAGAAACACAAAATCTTCAAGTTCTGGATCAATGAAGCCAGGTGGCTGTTCCAGATACACTTCTTCTTCTAGCTCTCCATTCAGGAAGGCACTTTTCACATCCATCTGAAAAACCTTGAAATTCTTGTGTGCTGAAAAGGCCAAGAACATCCTGACTGCCTCAAGTCTTGCAACTGGAGCGTAGGTTTCATCATAATCAATTCCCTCTCGTTGAGAGTAACCTTTTGCTACCAAACGAGCCTTGTTTCGTGTTACAAGTCCGTTTTCGTCCAGTTTATTTCTGTATACCCACTTAGTTCCAATTACTGATCTGTTCTTTGGTCGGGGTACCAGCTTCCAAACTTTCTGCCTTTCAAACTGATTGAGCTCCTCTTGCATTGCAATCACCCAATCAGCATCACCAAGAGCTTCTTCTATTTCTTTAGGTTCTAGTTTGGACAAGAACCCAGAGTACAAGCAGATATTTGCCATGTCAGCTCTTGTAGATCTTCTAGTAGTCACACCAGCATCTGGATCACCAATAATTAATTCAAACGGATGGTCTCTACTCCATACCCGTTCTCTTGGTAATTGTCTTGATGATTCAACTTGACTTTCTGAATTGTTGTGCTGACTACTTATGTTGTTTCTACTAACTCCCCCTGAGTTAGTACCAGCTCCTACAGAACTAGTGTCATTTCTCCTCGAGTCTTGATCACCTGTTCTTGAGCTGCTATTTACTCCCCTTGAGTTGTTGCCAGAACGTGCGGAAGAAGTTTCTTCTGATCTCGTAGAATTCGATTGTCCACTAGACTCAGGTATAGCTTCACGATCACTTGGTATATTTGAAGTAACAACCAACTCAGGTTCATCCTCAATTTCATCCAAGTCCAGATTATGAAATTTTAGGGACTCAGGTTCACTATTATCTTTAGAAATTGATGGGAGTTTGGTATCGTCGAATCTGACATTGTAGCTTTCAATCACTTTCCGTTCATTCACCAAGAATACCCGATAAGCTGCCACCGTATTTGTAGAATAACCAACAAATATCCCTTCACGCGCTTTTGCTTCAAATTTGCCTAGATTTTCATCATCTATAAGTACATAGCATTTAGCTCCAAAGACATGAAAGTATTTGATTGTTGGTCTTCTGTTATTCATTAGTTCACATGGTGTCTTTTCTTTATCTTTTATGATCAAGGTTCTATTCTGAGTGTAACACACTGTACTCACTGCCTCGGCCCAAAAGTATAGAGGAAGTTTCGATTCATACAACAAAGTTCTTGCTGCTTCGACCAATGTTCTGTTCTTCCTTTCAACTACTCCATTCTGTTGTGGAGTTCTCGGGGCTGAGTACTGATGACGTATTCCTTTAGAAACACAGAAGTCATTCAATATTGCATTTTTAAATTCTGTGCCGTTGTCTGATCTTATCGTCTTCACAGTGAGTGTTGATACATTCTCAATCTCAGTGATGTGATCAATGATTTGGAAAGGTACTTCGTCTTTTGTCATTACAAACAATACCCATGTATATTTTGAGAAGTCATCCACGATTACCAAAGCATATCTTTTCCTAGACAATGATAGGACATTCACTGGGCCAAATAAATCCATATGAAGGAGTTGCAGAGGCTCAGTGACACTAGAAATTTCTTTACTCTTGTGCGATGCTCGCTTTGACTTTCCCATTTCACAGGCTTCACAGAGTCCTTTAGGAGCAAACTCCATTTGAGGTAGATCTTTCACCAGTTCTCGCCTTGCGAGAGCATTCATCGTTTTGAAGTTCAAGTGAGACAGCTTCTTATGCCATAGCCAGCTTTCATCATCTGACGCTTTGCTATAGAAACAGGTCACTTCATTCTGGTTTGCCGAATCCATATCAGCAACAAAAAGATCTGCCTTTCGAACTCCTCTCAAAGCCAACGAACCTTCCTTAATGTGAGTGATTGATACACCTCTCTTGTTGAATATAACTTCATATCCTTTGTCACAAAATTGACTGATACTCAACAGATTGTGTTTTAATCCCTCAACATAGGAAACATCTTCAATGATGACATTACCAGATTTCAATTTGCCATATCCCTTTGTCACACCAATGCTGTCATCTCCAAAGGTAACATAAGGGCCAGCCTTCATAACCAACTCTGTAAGCAGGGACTTGTTTCCTGTCATATGCCTCGATGCTCCACTGTCTAGCACCCATATAACTTTATTCCTTTTTCGCTTAATGCCCTGCAATGACAGATTGATTAGGCGTTCTTCGGAACCCATGTTTGATTGGGCCCGGCTTTTCTATAAGATCGAGAATTATCAGTTTTAACAACAGTAGATGCACCTACTTTAACATTACTCGAGCTTTCGACTTCGTCTTTTCCTCTTTCAGACTTGACAATTTTGTTAGTCTTAGGAGAAGGTTTGTCACTCCTAACTTTAGGAGGACTGGCAGTCTTAGCTCTAACATGCTTCTTTTTGACATTAGAACTAGCAGTAGAATTTTGACATGATTGGCTAGTTGCATTCATCAAGTTTACAAATGTTTGCATGACGTTAAAAGTGCATGGCATACAATTAGGTTGACCACATTGTGCATGGTTCATATGCATGTTATTCATTGTGTGTGGTACAGGCATGGCATGAGTAATAGGAATATTCATGTTAGATTTGCATGCGTAAGAAAGATGTTCAGTAGATTTACAATGATAGCACTCTTTCTTAACACGTTCTGCCTTAACCTCTTTTATGCCTTTTTCCTTTTTCTGTTGTTTAACAGCCTTAGCTCCTAATCCTTGTCTAGATTCTTCTCTAGTGGATTTGATTTTAACTGATTTAATAGGAGTTACAGGTTGTTCTTTCTTTCGATCTTCCATCTCTATCTCATATCTAACTAATAATTCAGTCTCTTCTTCTACTTGAGGAACGAAGTATTTAAAGATGGGTTTGACAGCTGATTTAAGAAAAGTAGGTATTTCAGTCTTGGTCTTACTGGAACTAATGTCTACAGGTCTTTTCCCTTCTTTCTTAGATAAGTTAGAATAATCAAGACCTACACCAACTCCAGTTATCTTCTTAAATGTGTCACTGTCAACATTCACCTTACTAGCAGCTAGTTTATAAGCTTCGCATTTTGTTTCTAACTCAGCTAGTTTATTCCTAAGACATGCTTCTATTTCATCTTTAAGGCTAAGCTTGTGTTCCAAAGTTTTAATAGAGTCTCTTAGGGAAGTATCTACAGTGCAAACAGCCTCTAACTCTTCCACTTTTGCCTCAAGCATTCTGCATTTGGCAACAAGTGTTTTCTGTTCCTTTTGAGAAGTGTTTAGGCTTTTGCACAACATATAGATCTCTTCGCTAAGAGCCCCGTTCTGCACCTTATAATCATCAATAGACATTTCTTCCTTAAGGGTTAGAACTGGTACCTCTGGTGCCTCTGATGTCTCAGCCATGAGGGCAAAGTTTGCATGAATAACTTCTTCCTCGTCTGAATCATCCCAAGCTCTACCTTCTGTTACAACTAAAGCTCTTTTTCCATGTCTTTCCTTCACCAGGGCTTCATACTTGCTTTTGAGGGCTTCATAACTTTCTTTTGGATAAGTCTGTTTCGGCTTCTTGCAGTCCGTAGCAAAATGTCCAGCTTCACCACAGTTATAGCATTTGAACTTCATTTTGAAATCCAAAGGAGATTTGTAGCTAGAACTCTTGCCTTTTCCTTTGTAACCTGAAGAACTACCACCACCCCTTGTAACCCGATAGAAAGATGAAGATTTTCTCTGTGGTCGGTTACTCTTTTTGAATCTGATATTGCTGAACTTCCTCGCCATGTATGCCACGACACTATCATCCATGTTGTCCATCTCTTCTTGGGTGAAGTAGTCATCATCACTATTTGAGGTGCATTCATCATCATTATCAACTTGATGAGATGCAGGTGATGATCTAGGTTTTTCTGCAACCATTGCCTTCTTAGACTCTTCCTCATCAGCAACCAATCCTGATGCCACTTCTTTTCCTCTTGAATCATTGTCCCATGCTTGATCTTGAAGGGTCTCCAGCTCATAGGTCTTTAGAATTCCATAATACTCTTCCAGAGAAGTTATATGCAAATCTCTGGTTTCTCTTACAGCGTAGACTCTATGTTCAATGCTTTTTGGCTGGTTCCTTAGATATCTCGTGTTGACTTCAACCATGGGGAGAGTTATACCTCTCAGATTCAAATCCAACACCAACTGACTGAATCTTAGATAGACATCTGTTATGCTTTCTCCTTTTCTTATCCTGAAAGTGTCATACTCCATCTTGAGTATGAGTGTCTTGTTACTTCTAACCTCAGCTGTACCTTCCATGACGACCTCTATCTTATCCCAGATCTTCTTGGCTGTAGTTAGTCCTTTAACTACATTAAACATTTCGTGATCGAGGGATTCCACCAAGGTTTGTCGAACGGATGTATCAAAGGCTATCTGCTCCTTATCAGCATCTGAAAAGTCCGCTGCCTTTTTAGGCTCAGACCGCTGTGGTACAACCACATCTCCTTCCATATGCTCAGGAACAACCACCATTGGAACAAATTTACCTTTGTCAAGGACTTCCAAGTATTCAGGATTAATGGACTCAAGGTATAATTTCATTCTCAACACCCACTCTTCATAGTGATCTCGGTCGAACATTGGAATTTTGAATTGATTTTTAGGTGCCATCTTAATATAGATTTAAAGTAGAGATAATAAACTTTTCTTATTACTTGAGTAGTAATTAAAAGAAAATTGAATTATCTCAAAATAAATCAAAGTTCAAAAACTGGTCACAAAAAAAATCTAAGTACACAAGACTAGGCTAAGTCGAAATTTCTATGTGGAACTTTTGCCAAGTCGAAATTTCACCAAGTCGAAATTCTGCTCAAGTCGAAATTTCTAAGTAGAAATTCTGTAAGTCGAAATTTCTAAGTAGAAATTCTGAAGTAGATATTCTATGTAGAACTTTTGCCTTGGAAAAAAAATTGCTGCAGGTCACTTTCACACTTTTTGACTTTTATGACTTATCTCACCTAACTTCACCTAACACCCACGTGAAAGGTACAGAGTCTTCTGACAATTCTTTTTATGCTGTGAGTATTTTGTCCAATCAAAAGCCAATAACACCTTTTTCACTTTTTGTCTTTTTGAAAAGGAGATCTAAAGTTGCTGGTTTTGTCTTCTTTACCAAGAACAGTGATGAACATGTGAAGAACACCACAAACCAAAGTACCCAGATTAATTCACCAAAATTATCTAAAATCCACCCAAGCTAAATAATAACACCTGGAGTATTTAAATAATTTTTGGGATGAGTTTTCACCAAAAAAAATTAAGGCACACTTTTCAAGAAAAACTCGAAAATTAGATCTGGAAGAGAAAACTCATTAATCTTCTACCAAACACAAGGATCTATGTTTTGTTTGTCAAACATAAGGCTCTGATACCAATTGTTAGGTCCAAATGTGTTGTAGAGGGGGGGGGGGGTGAATACAACTTTTCGAATCAATGAAGCAATAAATACTATGTAATAAATGAACACAATGATTCAAGGAATATATGTCTTATATATAACTTGAAAGGGTTGCTACAACATTCATTACAATAGTACAACAGAAGTAAAGAGGGTAGTAAATGATACTAAGCTCTGTGAATATACTCTCTCTTTATTACAAGTGTTTCTCTCGAATATTGCTCTCTTAATAAGTTACACAAGTACTTCTATTTATACTACTTTGTAATCTATGACTTGTAGTCTTCAAAAGATAAGATATGAGTGGCCCAATGTTGTCCACGTGAATCTTATCTTGTCTTGAAAGCTTGGAAATCTGCCACCAGGATGATGCCATGTGTCATGTTGAAACTGTCCTCTATGTAGAATTTCTACATAGGAAATTCTACTTGGCTCTATCTCGAATTCTAAGTAGAATTTCTACATAGGAATTTCTACTTAGGAATTTCTACATAGAAAATTCGAGATAGCCTTCTTCCTGAGTACTTAGAAAATATTTTCACCTCCAGAATTTCTACATAGGAAATTCGACTTAGGAATTTCGACATAGGAAATTCGAGATAGCTTCCTGAGTTGAGTACTTAGAAAATATTTCCAACTCCAGAATTTCTACTTGGCTCTAAGTAGAAACTTATCCAGAATTTCTAGATAGGAATTTCTACATAGATTCCCTTGTAAGTACTTAGAGAAATTCTGGGCTTCAACTTGAAACTTCAATGCAACATCTTGAACTTGTGATTTCTTCATGTCTTCTATTTTCTTCAACAAGCTCTTGAACTTGGAACTCTACTACTGACATGAACTTGCTACCAATGTCCTGACACTTGATGCACTGGTCTGGTTCATAAGTGACTAGTCTTGATAGGTTTCTTGCTTCTGAATAGATTACCATGTTCAATTAGAAATGTGGCTTTCCAACAATTGCTTTCCTTCTTTTTCACTTGAAATCAATTAGTCTTATTGATACTGATAGTTATGATCTTGATCCTTTGAGTTACAAATCACTGGGGCATGAACAACTTTAACTTGAACTTCTTCCAATGATTTCTTCTTTGTTTGATCATATTTACCATGTTGAACTGTATCAATTACTTTGTCTTCATTTGTATTGATTTCTTTGTGACTTCTTATTCTTGATTGTCTTCGGGTTAAGTATCTTTTCTTTAGTTGAGTTACATAAATTATAGTGTTACAAGTTTAAACACTCTGCCTTTCAAGATTGATTTTGAAACCCTCCCCCTGACTTGGATACCCTTGATGTAGAATATTGGTTATCTATTGATGGATTATCAGTTGATGTATGTCTATCAACTGATAAATTATCCATTGATGTAGTGACCTCAACTGATAATGGGTTTTTGAGTACTTATGATTTTACTGGACATTTTTTCATCACTTTCTTCATGCATCTCATTGATTCATTATCAAATTGCAGTGTTTCATGATTTATTTCATCAAATAAGACTTGAATCTTTTTATCATCAAAAACTACATGTACAGATTCCATAACAATGTGTAGTATGAGATTATAGACCTTGTAGGCTATACTTAATAGTGCATACCCAACAAATATAGCTTCATCAGCCTTGGCTTCAAATTTTCCTAAGCTTTCACCTTGATTTCTCAGGACATAGCATTTACAACCAAAGACATGAAGAAACCCCACTTTTGATTTTTTGTCTTTCTTGATCAATTGATATGGAGTTTTTCCTTGTGCTTGATTCACTATGGAGATGTTTTGTGTGTAGCATGCTGCATTTATGGCCTCAGCCCAGAAATAGGTTGGTAATTTTTCATCTTCCAACATTGTTCTTGCTGCTTCAATCAATGTCATATTTTTCCTTTCAACTACCCCATTTTGTTAAGGAGTTGTTGGTGCAGAAAATCTATGATTCCTTTAACTTCACAAAATTCCTTCATTGTGAAATTCTTGAATCCTGTTCCATTATCACTTCTAATTTTCTTTACATCCAAACCAAGAATTTTGTTTACTTCTCTGATGTGTTTGATGATGAGCTCACTTGCTTCATCTTTTGAATGCAAGAAATAAGTCCATAAAAATCTTGAAACGTCATCCACAATGATTAGGTCATACTTTTTCTTTGCAATGGATATGATATTTACAGAACCAAACAAATCCATGTGTAACAGCTCAAGTGGTTTCTCAATTGATGATTCCAATTTTGACTTGAATTATGCCTTTCTTTATTTGTCTTTTTGACAAGCATCACATAGTCCATCTTTGACAAATTTCATCTATGGTAATCCTCTCACTTGATTTTTCTTGACCAATTGGTTCATGACCAGCTTTCATTTATAATTACTTTTAAAATAAGACAAGTCATTGAATCCGCATTTGTTGTGTTGAAGTCAGTTATATACATATTGTCATATAGTTAACTGATGCTTAACAAATTATGTCTTAAGCTATCAACTAGTGCAACAGGTTCAATGATGATATTTTATGTTGAAATCGAGCCATATCCTATGGTGTAACCCTTGTTATCTTCTCCAAAAGTCACTTCAGGGTCAGCTCTCTCCTCAAACTTTATAAGCAGGAATTTATCTCCAATCATATGCCTTGAACATCCATTGTCCAAGTACCAAAGATTCCTTGTTTTTCCCTGCACATATCCAAAAATAATTAAGTTGATTTTGTTACCCAAGTTACCTTGGGTCCTTTCTTATTAGTTGCTACCTTTGGTTTCCAATTTTTGTACCTTTGGTTTAGGTGGTTTTAATTCCACTTCAACAACCTTGGGTGTTGATTTCCTCACCTCAAGGTTCTTAGTGTTAGTGCTTGGATCATTCATACTTGCAAAATTCGAGAATTTAGATGCATGAATATTGGTGTTCATATTCCAAGACATAAAAGACATATTCATGTTAACAAATGTAAGATATGGATTAAACATATAAGGCATAGATGCATATTGAGCATGAATAACATGGGGAGCAACTAATTGAGGAAAAATAGAGTTTGCAGACATGTTAGATTTGCAATGCCTACCTTACTATTTATGTTCTTTTTCTTTTTCTTAATAGGCTTAGTTTCAAGCTTTATCTTTTCTAATTCATCTTTCAATTGATTCTTAGTCAAATACCATATATTAGCCTTCTCAACTTGATTTTGTGATTTAGAGGAGCTACCTTCAGTCATAAATTTAATAGGTCTGTTAAGCTTGGTGTTTAAAGTAGATTTTTTAGCAGTTGATGATTTCTCAACGGATGGATAATTATCTGTTGAGATAATATTATCAATCGATGGATAATCCTTATCAGTTAATTCAGGATTAGCAAGCGATTGCTCCTTATCCAATAATTGATTTTCATCAATAGCTAATCTCTCAAGAGTTTCAGATAATATGGTGAAAGAGTTTATTCCATGAATGTCATTCAACTTTTTTTAGCTTTACTGGACCTATTCCATTTGTCAATGGTTTTTAGTTCATCTTTTAATTATTCCTGCAAAGTTTCTATCTTCTTTTTACACAACTAATTCCTCTCTAGCATCTCTGTTCTCTACCTTGCATCTATCCATTTCCACTATCTCACTCTCTAAGTGTGTGTTCCTTTCAGTTAGAGAATCTATGGTGTTTTTAAGTCTAGGGTTTTCTTTGTTTAAGGACTTAAGAGTGACATGAAAATTATACAACTCATTAGTCATTTCTGTAATTGTTGTATTACATTCATCTATGGATAACTCAGATAGATTAGTAAAAATTACCTGATTGCTAGTTGAACTAGCTTCTTGGTTATCATGATTGACCATAAGTGCAAGATTGATGAATTCTTCTTCTTCAGAATCATCCTCAGCAACCCGGTCCTTTTCTTCTATTACAAAAGCCTTTTCTTTCTATTTTAGTAAATCAATGTACTTTTTCCTGTAATCAAATACTATCACTGAACTTTGATTTCTTTTCCATCTTTGGCTTTCTGCATTCATTTGAAAAGTGACTAGCTAATCCATTGTTGAAACATTTGAACTGAGTTCTGTCAACAAGATTCTTGTTTTGTTGACTCTCTTTCCTGAACTGGGATCCAGGCCTTTGCATTGGATTTCTCTTAAATTTAAGCTTTTAGAATTTTCTTGATAGAAAAGCTAGATGCTCATATATTTCATCAATATCTTTTTGGTGTATGACTCATCATCCTCAACTAATTCTTTTCTCTTTCAGTTGAAGATTCATCATACATGTACCCACTTACAGCTTTTCCATGACTTTTCTTCCTCCCTTCTTCAATAGCTACATCTTTACAGGGCTCTGCAACTTGTTTCTCCTTCACCATCAAGGCAAAAGACTTGTCCTTTTTCTAACTTTTCTCAATCTCTCCATCTTGTTTTAATTCTAACTCATATGTCTTTAGAATTCTATACTACTTATCAAGAGTGTATTCTTTGAAGTCAAGAGACTGTTTAATGGACACAGTCATTGGTTTTCATTCATTGGGCAAGGACCTAAAAAACATGAGATTGGTATCTTCAACAGCATATACTCTTCCATATAGTTTTAGCTCATTTAGAAGCTTTCGAAACGTACTATATGTATCATTAATTGTTTCACCACTCTTGAAGTGAAAGGCTTCATATTTCTGAATCAAGAGTTGCAACTTGTTCTTCCTTACTTACTCAGTGCCTTCACATTGAGTTTGAAGAGTATTCTAGACTTATTTGGAGTTTGTGCAGTTGATAACATTATCAAACATATCCTTGTCAAGATCATTAAACAGAATGTTTAAGGCCTTCTTATCCATGTGCATTGCCTTCTCATCCTCATTTGTGTAGTCAGTCACAGGCTTTGGAATAAGTTTGTATGGTGCTTGAGTACCATCTGCATTGACACTTGTAACTATTTTCATAGGTACATGTGGACCTTTCTCTATGCAATGAACATATGAAGGGTCAATGGATAGCAGATGCAAGTGTATTTTGACCTTCCAGGGAAAGTACTCATCTTTTTCAAGAACCGAAATTTTAACCCCTGTGTCTTTTTGACCCATACTTGATGTAGTTAGATCTTAACTTTCTGTATGTTGAAAGCTAGGCTCTGATACCAATTGTTATTTCCTTTAAGTACAAGTTTGTAGAAGGGGGGTTGAATACAAACTTAAGAATTTTTATCAAAATATTATGGATTTAAGTTTTTATCTAAAAATTGTTTGAGTGTTTGGAAAATTAAAACTAGGAAGTAGAATAGAAAAAAAAATAAATAATTAAAAACAAATCTTTTTAAATTTAATATTGGATTGATTTTCCACTAGTGAATATTTTTGCTTTCAATAAACCTTGGTCTTAAACCCAAGATTCTTACAAAATGTAAATTGAACTAAGAAAAACACTACAAATATTTTATATCTCTCTATTGTGCCTTTGTAGAGTTCTTGATATTCAACTACTGCACTTTGCTACAATAAACTGCTAAACTATATATAGTTGTACATTTTTTACTTTTATTTTCTATCAACTGATAAAATTAATTTGTTATCATCACACTACATGATTCCTAACACCTATTTTAATGGTATCATGCAATTTAGAGACATTAAACACAACACCCTAACTTCCTAATAATCTGTTCTACCTATTTTCATGGAGAAGTTCATGTTCTTATTGAATTAATCACAACTATATAAATCCAAATTTCGTTGATAAATAGATACGAGGTTCAAAAAATACACTTAATCACGTCTAACATGTTAATGTTAATTAAGCACATTCCAAAAGAGTAGGTGCATATAATATAACTATGTAGGGGATTGAGAAAAATCATGTATCAATCATAACTAGAGTTCAACTTAACCCCAGAATAAAAATCTACTCACTCATAATTAAACTAATAACACAAATAATATGAAAAGACTACATAATTAGTATTAATGATAATAGAGCTGAAAAACCTTCAATCTTTTATAAGAAGAAAAGTGAAAAACCATTGTTCTTTTCTCTCTCTATGTATCTCAATAATATATCTAATATCTCTCTAATAAAAGCATTAAGGATGAGTATTAAGGAGCACAAATTAATTTACTTATACCTTTATATTATTTTCCTTTTATTTGTTGAGGTGTTTGTATGGGACCATTGTACACACCACAACTGAGAATTTGTAATGTTTTTTTGTCATGTAATAGACACCATATATATTCCACTAAATATTGATGGACCAAGACATATGATATAAAATCATTCATCCTCTAAATAAATTTCCTAAACATGGCTAGTGTGAAATTTAACTGCTAGCACCTTTGTCAAGATGCCTGCCACCTGATTTGCCAAGAAGACATTTTCAGTTTAAATTACTCCTAAATATATGATCTCTGATGTAGTAACAGTCGATAACAACATGTTTAGTTTTCACATGCATGACCAGATTAGTAGCAATGGCAATAGCAGCTTGATTATCACATTTAGTATAGTTGGAGGTAAATTTTTAAGTACAAGGTCCTTAAGGAGTACTGAAATCCATGTTACTTCCATGTTGTGAGAGCTATTTCCATGTACTCCGCCTTTGCAGATGACCTTGCAACAATACTTTGCTTTTTTGTTTTCCAAGACACAAGGGAGTCATCAAGAAATATGCAATAGACACTTGTTGATCTTCCTATATTTGGGAATCTTGCCTAGTCAGAATCACAATAAGCAATAAATTTTGCGGCAAAATTTATAGCTAGTAGTATACCTTGAAAATTTTGACTCATCTAGATACCACAACAATTTTTTAGCAGCTTGCATAAGGACTGAAGTTGGTTGTTGCATGAACTGACTTAATAGTTACATTGTGAAGGTGATGTATGGCCTGGTAATAGACAAGTAAATCCATTTCCCCAATAGTCTTAGGTAGTTTCTTAGATCAGGAAAAACATCTCCTTTATCTGGACACAATTTCAAGTGAGTATCAATTGGTAATTGTAAGGGTTTAGCATTCAGCATGCCATGTTTTTTCAATATATCAGTCACATATTTCTTTTGAGACAAAAAGAATCCAATAGTAGACCTATGAACTTCTGTTAGGAATCTACATGAGATTTGATGATAACATTAATCTTAGAATCATAGAAATTTTATTTGTTGTAACTGATCAATTGATATGAAAGTTATAAATATCAATTGATCATGAAACCATTTATCAGTTGAAGTGTTTATTTGAATCAACTGATAATTTGGATTGTAGCATAGGTGTACTTAGTCTATCTCAATTGATATGGCTTTAGTCGACTGATAATTTTCTATCGACTGATACTGGAGTCGATTGATGTTGGTTATCAACTGATGTATATTTTAGGCTGTCAAATTGTAATTATTTGAAGACAGGGAAATTGTACAAATGAAGTATGATCAACTGATATGGAGGCATCAACGGATAGAGGATCAATTGATGTAAAGTCAAGTCAAAGGTTGAAGACCATCAACTGATATGAAGACCCATCGATTAATCTATCGATCGATAAGTCATCAATCGAGAAGTCATCATCTATCGATCGATAAGTCACCAATCGAGAAGTCATCATATAACTATCGAGAAGTCATCATATACCGATCGAGAAGTCATCATTTATCGATCGAGAAGTCATCAACTGATGAGTCATCATTTATCAATCGAAGAAGAATATCAGTTGATGAATACAAGGAAGGATCGATCGATATGCTTAACAATAAAATATCAGTTGATTGTGACAACGCAAGTGGACAAGTTGACAGACAAAAGCACACCTATGGAAGACAGTCTGCACAGACTGTGAAGACTAAAAAAGAAACTGTCTTTTCCAAAGCCGTAAAAACTTTCTAAAGATAGAAAAAGGCAGACAGAAAAGACAGATAAAAAGCAATTCTAGAATAGATTAAATGTTTTTATTCTTTCTAGGAATTGTAAAAACTTACTTGTGTGATATAAACAAGTGTGGAAGCATTATTAGAAAACATACAAGTTAGACATATTTCTTAATCAACTGTTCAAGCTTGAGAGCACATGTGTAAGAACAGTTGATTTGTTTTCTAATCTTGTAAACGCAGCTAGGTTTCTTTTAACCTAGGAGCATTGAGCAAAAATATACATTGATAGAAAAACCAATCCATCAATAATTTTAAATCTCTTTGTTCAGTTTTATTTTTCAGCCTTAATTTGTTCGAACTTATTCTCTTATTCTATCAAACATCAAGAACAAATATTAGAACACACAAAAAGTTTTAATATTTGTATTCAACTCCCCCTTCTACAAATATTGACATTGTTCTAAGGAATAACAATTGGTATCAGAGCAGGCTTTCAACATACAGAAAGTTTAAAGATCAAGAACAGTCAATATGGGTCAAAGAGATTCAGGTGTGAAAATTCCAGTTTTAGAGAAAGATGAATATTTTCCATGGAAGGTCAAAATGCATCTGCATCTTCTTTCTCTCGACCCTTCTTATGTTAACTGCATAGAAAAAGATCCTCATGTTCCCATGAAGCTAGTCACAGGTGTAAACCCTGATGGAACTCCTGCACTTGACAGACATGTTCCAAAACTTATTTCTGAGTTTACAGAAGAGGATGAAAAAGAAGTACTCAAAGACAAGAAGGCCATGAACATTCTGTTTAATGGTCTAGATAAAGATATGTTTGACAATGTAATAAATTGTACTTCATCAAAAGAAGTATGGGATACACTTCAAACTCTGTGTGAAGGAACTGAACAAGTAAGGAAAAACAAGATGCAACTCTTGATTCAAAAATATGAATAATTCCATTTCAAGAGTGGAGAATCAATCAATGACACCTATAGCAGATTTCAGAAGTTTTTAAATGGATTGAAGCTATATGGTAAGGTTTATGCAACTGAGGATACAAATCTAAAATTTCTTAGATCTCTTCCAAAAGAATGGAAACCAATGACTGTTTCCATTAGACAATCTCATGATTTCAAGGATTTTACACTGGAGAAACTTTATGGTATTCTCAAGACATATGAGTTGGAAATCCAACAAGATGAAGAGATTGAAAAGAATAAAAGAAAAGAGAAAATTGTGGCTTTGGTAGTCAAGGGAAATGAAGAGAAGAAGGAAAATGGCTATGAAGAAGAGTCAGTCATGATGGCTGGTGATGCTGTTGAAGAATCATTCAAGAGAAAAGGAAAGAGCAAGTGTGAAGAAAATGAAACATGCTCTCAGGATGATTTGAATGAGATTGATGAGCACCTTGCATTTCTGACAAGGAAATTTTCAAAGCTAAAATTCAAGAAGAATCCATATGCTCGAAGGCCTGGATCCCAGTTTAGAAACAACAATCAAAATAAAAATCTGGTTGAAAGATCTAAATTCAAATGCTTTAACTGTGGATTGGCTAGTCATTTCTCAAGTGAGTGCAGGAAGCCAAAATAAGAAAAGGCAAAGTCATATGAGGGTATTGATTATAAGAAGAAATACTTTGACCTTTTAAAACAAAAAGAAAAGGCTTTTGTAACTGAGGAGAAGGACTGGGCTGCTGAGGATAGTGATTCTGAAGAATATGTCAATCTTGCATTAATGGCCAATCATGAAGATGAAGAAGCTAGTTCAGCATCTAATCAGGTACTAGCTACCAACTTTTCCGAGCTTACATCTGAGGAATGCAATAGTACTATTAATGAAATGTCTAATGAACTGTACAATTTGCATGTCACTCTAAAATCTCTAAACAAAGAAAATCTCAAGTTAAAGAACACCATTGATGCCTTAACTGAGAGAAATATGTTTCTTGAAAATGAACTTGTTTGTTTAGAAAGATTTAAGCAGGAAAGAAAGGATGCTAGGAATGAACTAGTAAACAGTTTGAAAAGAGAAGAATTGTTGAAAGAACAATTAGCTGAAGAAATTGAAACCATTAGCAAATGGAATAGGTCTGCTAAAACTGCCAAACAAATTATTGATGTTCAGGGTGTAGATACTCTAGGAGAACTCCCCAAATCAAGAGGCAAGTCATTGGCTGATACTTCAATGGATAAAGATCAATCGACTGCTAATCCTTCATCAACTGATAAGGATTATCAATCGATTGATGCTGAATCAATCGATAAGCATCCATCGACAAGTAAATCATCAATGGCTAATAAAAAGAACAAATTTAGCACTCTTATTAAGTTTGTTAAGGAAACCAAGAATCAAGTTGAGACTGAGACTGAGAAGATCAACATAGGTAGCTTATCCAAGAAACAATTAAAAGAAAAATTAGAAAAGATAGCACCTGTGGAAATTTCTCTATCTAAGTTTGAGAAAAAGAAAAAGAATAGGAATGGTAAAGTAGGCATAAATAAGCACAATAATTACACTCCTGATATGTATGCACCTAGAAAGGTATGTGCTAAATGTGGTAGTGTAAATCATTTGTCCATGCAATGCAAAAGTGAAAAGAATTCTATATCTGCAAATGATTTAAATATACATGCCATGACTGCAAATGCCATGTTTACCAATCCTATGCTCATGAATGCCATGTCATCTAATTTGGTTGCACCTAATGTTCATATGCCTTATGCACAAGTTCCATACATGTATAATCCCTTCTTTGCATATCCTAATATGAACATGCCTGGTATGCCATGGAACATGCCTAATGTAAATGATGAAATCCATGAAAATTCTGCCATGAGTTCTAAGGTGTCAAAGCCCTAAAAGTCAACTCCCAAAGATAAAGTGGATTTAAACCACCAAAACAAAATGAACCTAAGTTGACAACAGGGGCTCAAGCTGCAACTAATAAAAGAGGACCCAAGGCAACTTGGGTACCAAAAGCAACTTGATTGTTTTATGTGTGTGCAGGGAAACAGGAAGAAAAATCTCTGGTATTTGGATAGTGGATGTTCAAGGCACATGACTGGAGATTTGTCCCTGCTCACAAAGTTTGTGGAAAAAGCTGGCCCAGGAGTTACTTTTGGAGATAACAGCAAAGGTTTTACTCTGGGATATGGCTCAATTGCAAAAGAAAATGTTATCATTGAAACTGTAGCACTAGTTGATGGATTGAAGCACAATTTGCTCAGTATTAGTCAACTGTGTGATAATGGTAATGGTGTGTGGTTTACAACTGAATCATGCATCATAGCCAACAAAGAATCTGGTGAAATTCTCTTAACTGGAGAAAGAAAAGGGAATGTCTATGTGGCTGATTTTCACTCTGTAAAGGCAAATTCAATGACATGTCTACTTAGCAAAGCCAATACAGAAGAAAGTTGGACTTGGCACAAGAAACTAGCCCATTTGAATTTCAAAGCCATGAATTTATTGATTAGAAAGAATCTGGTTAGAGGCATTCCACAGATGGAATTCACCAAGGATGGACTATGTGATGCATGTCAAAAGGGAAAACAAAGAAAAGCATCATTCAAGTCAAAGTCTGAATCATCAATTGATAAGCCTCTGGAATTATTGCACATGGATTTATTTGGTCCAGTCAACATCATGTCAATTGCCAAAAAGAAATATGCCCTAGTAATTGTGGATGACTTCACAAGATTTTCATGGGTATATTTCTTACATTCTAAGGATGAAGCAAGCAAATTAATTATCAATCATGTGAAGAATGTTGAAAATGGCACTGAATGGAAGGTCAAGAAATTTAGAAGTGACAATGGTACTGAATTCAAGAATTCAACCATGAGAGAATTCTGTGAAGAAAAAGGTATCACTCATCATTTCTCTGCTCCAAGAACTCCACAACAAAATGGAGTAGTTGGAAGAAAAAATAGGACCTTGATTGAAGCTGCTAGAACTATGTTAGAAGAAGCAAAAATTCCTACATACTTCTGGCCAGAAGCAATTAACACTGCTTGTTACATTCAAAATATTTCCATGATCAATAAACCTCAAGGCAAAACTCCATATCAATTGATAAAGAAAGACAAGAAGCCAACAGTTAACTTTCTTCATGTCTTTGGCTGCAAATGCTTTGTACTGAGAAATCAAGGTGAAAATCTAGGAAAATTTGAAGCCAAAGCTGATGAAGCTATATTTGTTGGATATGGAATAACAACCAAAGCATACAGAGTCTATAATCTTAGATTACACATTGTTATGGAATCTATGCATGTAGTTTTTGATGACAAGAAAATTAAAGGGTTGTTTGATGAAGGATTTCATGATCTATTGCATTTTGAAAATGAATCCACAAGTAATATTGAAGATAGTGATGATGATGTGGAAATCACAAGAGTTCAAGTACCTAGAATCCTCCCATCAATTGATGTCAATGCATCAACAGATAACTTATCAGTTGATAATCATCAATCAACTGATAATACATTAATTGATAATCATTCGATGGATATCAACTCTGCTCAACAATCTTCAAGTAGAGTGTCCATCTCAGGGGGAGGGTTCTCAAATAGTCAATCACATCACAATGATCATAACACTTCCAATGATCATGAAGCATCATCTTCAAGGACAAATTTACCATCACAAAGGAAATGGACAAACAGCCATCCCTTTGAATTAATAATTGGAGATGCAAATGATGGTGTCAAAACTAGAAGTGCAACTCAAAATGAATGCTTGTATAGTAGCTTCCTGTCTCAAGAAGAACCAAAAAGGATTGAAGAAGCCTTGAATGATCCTGATTGGATAATTGCTATGCAAGAAGAGTTGAATCAATTTGAAAGAAACAAGGTATGGAAGCTGGTGCCCAAACCAAAGAACAAGTCTATCATTGGTACAAAATGGGTGTTCAGAAACAAAATGGATGAATCTGGTACAGTGACAAGAAATAAAGCAAGATTAGTGGCAAAGGGCTATTCACAAGAAGAAGGCATAGATTTTGATGAAACTTTTGCACCAGTTGCAAGATTGGAAGCAATCAGAATCTTTCTAGCATATGCTGCTTATGCAAATTTTAAGGTGTATCAGATGGATGTGAAAAGTACTTTTCTCAATGGAGAACTAGAAGAAGAAGTTTATGTAGAACAACCTCCTGGTTTTATTGATCCTATTCATCCTGGATTTGTATACTATCTTCTCAAGGCACTTTATGGATTGAAGCAAGCACCTAGAGCCTGGTATGACACATTGTCTAAATTCTTGATTGAGAATCACTTCACAAGAGGTACTGTTGATAAAACTCTCTTTCATAGAAATGTAAATGGCTCTATGATTCTTGTTCAAATCTATGTAGATGACATTATTTTTGGCTCAACTAATGAAAAACTTTGTAAAAAGTTTGATAAGTTGATGCAGAGTAAATATGAAATGAGCATGATGGGAGAACTAACCTACTTTCTTGGCTTGCAAATCAAACAAGTTAAAAATGGTATTTTCATAAATCAAACCAAATATATTTCTGATTTATTAAAGAGATTTGATTTAAGTGAATGTTCTTCTGCTAAAACTCCCATGGCCACTGCAACTAAACTTGAATTAAACACTAAGGAAGCAGAAGTGGACATTTCAAGTTATAGAGGTATGGTTGGCTCATTACTTTATTTAACTGCAAGTAGGCCAGACATAATGTTTGCTACATGTCTTTGTGCTAGGTTTCAAGCTGATCCTAGAGAATCTCATTTGATTGCAATAAAAAGAATATTCAGATATCTCAAAGGAACTCCAAATCTTGGAATTTGGTATCCTAGAGATTCTGGATTTGATCTAATTGGTTATTCAGATGCAGATTATGCAGGTTGCAGAATTGACAGAAAAAGCACAACAGGTTCCTGTCAATTTCTAGGAAATAAGCTTGTTTCATGGTTTAGCAAGAAGCAGAATTCAGTGTCTACATCTACTGCAGAGGCTGAATACATTGCAGCTGGAAGTTGCTGTGCACAAATATTATGGATGAGGAATCAACTACTTGACTATGGGTTCAACTTGAACAAGATTCCTATTTTCTGTGATAATACAAGTGCCATTGCTATAACAGAAAATCCTGTACAACATTCCAGAACCAAGCACATTCACATAAGGTATCACTTCATTAGGGAACATGTAATGAATGGTACAGTTAAATTACATTTTGTCCCTAGTGAAAGACAACTTGCAGACATTTGTACCAAACCATTAGATGAATCTACCTTCAATAGATTGGTCTGTGATTTAGGTATGCTTAATTATATCTAATCCTTTAAATGTCTGACAAGTTATGTATTTATAGTACATGTAGCCATTGACTATGTTAAATTATTGATTCTTCAATAATCAACTGATAAATATTTTACATATCAATGGATATTAAAGGAGCTGTCGACAGATAAATATATCAATTGATGATATATTTGTTTATCGATGGATAGGGGTAACTATCGACAGATAGATATATCAATCGATGATATATTTGTCTATCGATGGATAATTGTACCTGTTGATGGATAAGCAATTTATCAATCGATGACCTAGAATTTAAAGGGGTCCATGTCATCAATCGACCTGTACAAAAATCTAGCCGTTGATTACTTATTTTATCAATTGATTAAAACGTACATTCCTGTATGTATAATAATCGATTGCCAAAATTGGTAACTTTTAATTATCAATACTCTTCCAACGGTCGATTTAGTTCTATTTTGAGTAAGAAATTGGTTGGGAAATCAGTAAATATAAATAGTGAGATTAAAACTTCTTTTAATTCTTACTTGCATTTTTACTATCGATTTTTCTATCTCTTTCTCTTTCTCAATCTTCGAACTTACTCTGTATCTATCTCTTGCTAAGAACCCTAATCTACTACTGTCTATTTATTATTTCTGTTATAATTACTAACAAGTTTGCCAGTTAATTCAATTATAAATCTTCAAACACGATAATGGCATCTTCAAAGAAAGTCTCACAATCTGGATTCTACTATGAGCTCAACAACTTCGTTGCTTGCACTATGGTGGAGGAAGCCCCAACAGAATTTCATCCCCTAATGGAATTTCTAAGGAGTTCGAAAATTGCAAAGGCCCTCTCAGAAGCACCAAAAATAGTGTGCAATCTAGTTGAAGAATTCTGGACAACAGCAGAAGTAGCAGATGATTTTTCTACAATCTCCTTTGAATGCAAAGGACAAAGGTATATTCTAACCACTGTGGTCTTGGGTGAGTGTTTAAATATTCCTGCAAATAATACCGAAAATGCACCCACTGACACAGATATTAGAAACATGCTTAGGGAAATCAACTATACTGCTCCTGATGCTAGTCTAGGTAGTATTGTTAGAAAGAATCTAAGAAAAGAATGGTCATATTTCTTTGATGCTTTAATAAAGTGTTTTTCTGGTAAGGTTAGTAATTTTGATGCAATAACAACTAGTATGCAACAAGTAGGGTATAGCATTTTATATGATAGATATCATAATTTAGGAAGCCTGTTACTCAATGAAATATCTGCCAAATTGGGGAATAAAATAAATAGATCTAATCATATTTATTATGCAAGATTTATTATGATTATTATTAACCACTTTGTCAAGGATATTGAGATTGACAGGAATACAGAAATTTTGGATTGCTGGACTCAAAACAAAAGGGTCTTTAAAGACTTGGTTAGGATCAATCTTCACAGCAATGTGGAATTGATCTATCCCCCTTTTGTTCAGGTATTTATCTCTACTTTAAACTCTTCTAAACCTAATTCTTCCTTGCCTTCTGTGACTATGGAGGGTGGTAGTAATGACCCCAACCCTCCTACCCTGGCCACACAACCAATCTCTAAATCCAAATCTAAGAAACCAACCTCAACAGGTTCCCAAAAACCTGCTGTTGTAAAAACCAAGAAAAGAAAATCAACTAGTGTGGTAGATAGATTAGAGGAGGATGTAGGTGGTGAGGGAACTGGGGAATATCTAAGAACCCAGAAGGATAAGGAGAGTGAGGGTGTGCAACCTCAACCTAGCCACTCCATAGTCTCTCAAAAGACTGTGGATGTTAACATGGAAAATACCACATCCCTATTGTCATTCTCTCAAAAGGATGACAATATTGAAAATAGCCCACAAACAGGGGCACAGAATCAAATTGGGGACACAAAAGCCAAAACACTAACACCATACAAAAGAAGAGAAAAGAAATTCACCTTTGCACTTGGGAAATCACACACTGCAAAACCACAAGAAACTGTGGAGGAGCCTTCACAAAGTCTGCATGATGCATCTCATATAAATGATGAGATGCAGCCCCATTCTCTTTCAATTCCTATCTCTTCTATTCTTCTATCCCCATCTCAAACTTCTTCAGAAAATGTTTTGATAGACTATCGAACATTTTCAGATTCTCCTTCTTTGTTTTTCAAGGAGAAGCCAACACTCTCCTCTGAATCTTCTTCTCAGAATTTTCAGGATTCTATTTCCAATATCATCTCAAACATAACTTCACAAATTATCTCAACTGTTTCTTCTCCATCAATTGATGTTCCTTCATCAATTGATATTCAGCCATCGACTGATAAGCCATCGATCGATACTCAAGATCAATCGATGGGTATGCATCAATCGATGGATATCCCAAACACCACTTCAACTGATAATGTCAATACATCAATTGATGATCAATCAATTGATGTTGCACAAACACTCTTAGGATTGAGTGAGTTGAGTGAGAGGCAGGATTGTAACCTGGCAAAAGGAGAGGAAGTGAGTAAAAACATTCCTATTTCTTCCAGGAATGAGAGTGAAACACTTGAGGGCCCCACCTTAGTAGGTGCAAAAGAAATGAGTGAGGGAGAGGTGAGATTCCAGGATGAGATCCTGATGCAAAATAGAGAGATGAGTGAAAGTGATAAAAACAGTCTACTTTTTACACAGGAATTGGAAATTGAAATGATGGCAGAAGAAGGAGTAAAGGAGATAGGGGGAGCAAATAATGCTGAAGCTAGTGGGAGTGGAATTGCTAAGGACTTTGAAGAGGAAATAGATGCTGGTGAATTGGATCCAAAGAATTTCATTCATCCTGATCCACAATATCAAGGGTTGGCTACTTCAAGTAACAGGAATGCAGAACAACTCTTGGGCATTGATCATACAGATCAAAGGACCAGGAATCTGAAGGAAAGCATCGCCAATACAACATACACTTGTTATATGGCACCTAAAGAGTTGGAGAGTGATTCTGATGAAGAGCCATGGATGAGCACTATTGATGGTTCCTTAGAAGCTGCTGAGACTGAAATTCTCTCTCAATATAGAAGAGCAATGGTGGAAGGAGAAATTGAAGATCCTACTCAAAGGAGAATTGCTCACTATATGAGAGAATCAATGAAAATTCAAAAGATGACAGTAACAGGAGTAAGGAGGGAACTGGAGAGGATTAAAGACTCTATCTCATCTAACAAGGATGCAATGGATAGGAGATTGGATGAGAAGCTACCATTCAACACCATGAATAGCATCAAAGACAAGCTTTTCAAAGAATCCAAAAATTTTACATCTTTGGAGACAAGAGTATGTTCTCTAGAAAAGAAGATGGATGATATTATCAGAGGTCAAAGTCTTCATGCTTCCATCCTTCAAAAGTTTCTTGACAGACTTCCACCACCCCCTCCAATTGATGATAACAAAAAGGGGGAGAATACAAAGAAGAAGGATGATGGTGGTGGTAATGGCAAAGGCAATGGAAGTGGTGGAATAGGGGATGATGGTGGTGGTAATGGCAAAGGCAGTGGAAGTGGTGGAATAGGTGGTTCTGGTATGGATAAGTCAAGTGGCATTGGTGGTTCTGCACCGAGAAGAGATAAAAGCAGAAGTAACATGGACAATCAATCTTCAAAGAAATCTAAGTCATCTAATTCTCCAAAAGATAATTTAGAACAGAAAAAGAAAGATTACAAGAAGTTTGATGATGATCTTGAAGCTAGGAGAATTTCTAGGGAGAAAGAAACTCAAACAATGATTGAGAGAGAAAAGAAAAGAATTGAAGATCTAAGGAGAAGCACTGAGTTAGTAACAGAGGCAGTAGAAAAAGGAGACTTGGATGAGTTCATTGCTCAAATTAAATGAAGATGCACAAAAGGCTGCCAAGGAAAGAAACTCAAATACAGAAGCTTTTCTTCAATTGGATATTGAAGCTCTTAAAGAAAAGAAGAAAGGGAAAGCAATAGTGATTGAAGAAGAGAAGAAGAAAGAGACTGAACCAGTAAGTCAAAAGCTACTTCAAGGAGCCATCACTACAGGAATCTCAGATGCCTCAAGGAGAGAAAGGGAGAATGAAGAGATTGCTAGACAGATGGAAATGCAATGGCATTTGGAAGAAGAGCTACAGGCAGAGCAACCTTTGAGAAAAAGGAGAAAAGTTTCTATGGCCAAGAAAAGGTCAAGTTCTACT
This sequence comes from Oenanthe sinensis, assembly GCA_028671895.1. NCBI lineage: Eukaryota > Viridiplantae > Streptophyta > Magnoliopsida > Apiales > Apiaceae > Oenanthe > Oenanthe sinensis. The sequence continues at coordinate 23,876,135 of CM053799.1, read as the reverse complement.
CAAGAAATAGTGGTTCAGGAAAACCTCCAGGGTCAACAAGAAGAAATCAAGGAGGAGGTCACAATTGAAGGTTATGATTTGAAGGGAATACCAGTAATCAATGAAAAAGGATTAATTGGAGTAAGGACTCACCCTGCAACCTCTAACCATGAAGAATCAATGAGGTTGGAGTATGAAAATGGAGTGAAAACAATCTATTCATTGAAGGTGATAATGAAGCAAAGCTACAATGTTTTAAAGACTATTCTTCCTCTACTCAACAGAAAGTACAAACTCAACACAACAATTGCTCAGGAGATACAACAACAAATTTCAAGGTTAAGAAGATCCAAGGCAGAAGCTGAACCTGATTCACCTCTAAAGCTATGGAAGTCACAGGTCAAAAAGGTGGTGTTGGAGCCAAAGTATGCTATGATTTTTACAGATATAGAGGGCAACACAAAGTTCTTTGATATCTGCAAATATCTGGACAAAATCACAGATGAAGAAATACACTACCTTATGAGGCAACTTGGAGAAACTGACAGGGATGAAGCAATATTGAGAAGTTCTTTCATGAGGCAACTAAAGGAAAATGCTGAGAAAAGGAGGAAGAGGAACTAAATTAAATTATGAAGACATTGAAGCTGCTTGCAGGAGTTATCTATCAATCTGGTACTTCCAAAATTAATGTGCCAATTAAGTTTCTTGATTCTATCTAAATGTAATTTTTTTTTAAAGGGTTTTTGTTATCATCAAGTAGATTTATGCCTGTTAATAACACAGACACAAATAGGGGGAGATTGTTAGGAATCTACATGAGATTTGATGATAACATTAATCTTAGAATCATAGAAATTTTATTTGTTGTAACTGATCAATTGATATGAAAGTTATAAATATCAATTGATCAGGAAACCATTTATCAGTTGAATTGTTTATTTGAATCAACTGATAATTTGGATTGTAGCATAGGTGTACTTAGTCTATCTCAATTGATATGGCTTTAGTCGACTGATAATTTTCTATCGACTGATACTGGAGTCGATTGATGTTGGTTATCAACTGATGTATATTTTAGGCTGTCAAATTGTAATTATTTGAAGACAGGGAAATTGTACAAATGAAGTATGATCAACTGATATGGAGGCATCAACGGATAGAGGATCAATTGATGTAAAGTCAAGTCAAAGGTTGAAGACCATCAACTGATATGAAGACCCATCGATTAATCTATCGATCGATAAGTCATCAATCGAGAAATCATCATCTATCGATCGATAAGTCACCAATCGAGAAGTCATCATATAACTATCGAGAAGTCATCATATACCGATCGAGAAGTCATCATTTATCGATCGAGAAGTCATCAACTGATGAGTCATCATTTATCAATCGAAGAAGAATATCAGTTGATGAATACAAGGAAGGATCGATCGATATGCTTAACAATAAAATATCAGTTGATTGTGACAACGCAAGTGGACAAGTTGACAGACAAAAGCACACCTATGGAAGACAGTCTGCACAGACTGTGAAGACTCAAAAAGAAACTGTCTTTTCCAAAGCCGTAAAAACTTTCTAAAGATAGAAAAAGGCAGACAGAAAAGACAGATAAAAAGCAATTCTAGAATAGATTAAATGTTTTTATTCTTTCTAGGAATTGTAAAAACATACTTGTGTGATATAAACAAGTGTGGAAGCATTATTAGAAAACATACAAGTTAGACATATTTCTTAATCAACTGTTCAAGCTTGAGAGCACATGTGTAAGAACAGTTGATTTGTTTTCTAATCTTGTAAACGCAGCTAGGTTTCTTTTAACCTAGGAGCATTGAGCAAAAATATACATTGATGGAAAAACCAATCCATCAATAATTTTAAATCTCTTTGTTCAGTTTTATTTTTCAGCATTAATTTGTTCGAACTTATTCTCTTATTCTATCAAACATCAAGAACAAATATTAGAACGAACAAATATTAGAACACACAAAAAGTTTTAATATTTGTATTCAACCCCCCCTTCTACAAATATTGACATTGTTCTAAGGAATAACAACTTCTATACCCAAGAAATAACTAACCGGTCCCATGTTCTTCATATGAAACTTTAGAGACAACATGTGTTTCGGAGATTCAATAGCACTCGAATCATCGTCATAGATAAGAAGAACATCAACATATACTAAAACTAAAGTGATATGTGATGGATCAGTCTTGACAAATAAGCTATAATCTGATTTGGATTGAAGAAAGCCCAACTGAATCAGAGTTGTAGAAAATTTTCCAAACCAAAGCCTTGGTGACTACCTTAACCCGTATAAGGATTTTAGTAGTTTACAAACAAGTATGGAAAAGATTTTGATACCTCAGCAACATCATTAAGAACTTGAATTTTGTAACCTTCATGAGTATATCAAGCAGACATTTTCATATAAATAGTTTCAAGTAACTCTCCATGTAAAAAGGTGTTGGTCACATCTAATTAAATGGTGTGCCAATCCTACATTGTCGTTACTGCAAGAAGGTTTCTCGTAGTGGTCATCTTGACAACCGAAGCAAATGTACCATAGAAATCCTCCCCATATTTTTTATTATTACCCAAAAATACAATTCTAGCTTTGTGCCTATCAATCTTTCCATCAGGAAGATATTTTATTTTTTTTAATCCATTTACAACTTATTGCCATCTTTCCAAGTAATAAAGTTGTCAAAATCCAAGTTTTTTCTTTTTTAGAGCATCTAATTCAATGTTCATTGCCTTGACCCAATAACGCTGAGTAACAGCATCTTTGAAATATATAGGATAAAGAGATTCAGAGAGCGATGAAATAAAATAGTGAAAAGTGAGAGAAGTAGAATGATGTGCTACATTTTGAACCAAATAAGCAATATGTTTGTCTATTTTGAAGTCTTGATGCCAGACATGTAGCCTACGGTCTGGCAGATCTTTTCAACACTATAATAGTATAATTTGGTTCAAAATGAAGAGTATCAGATTGAGATGAGGTATTTACTCCTGGTGAGAGTTGGAGTCACACTCTGTTAAAATTTTTAGAAATTGAAGAAAAATAAGATCATCACAAGGAGTATGGGTTGGTGTAGTGAATGACTGAGGAAGAGGATGCATATAATTTGAAGTGGAATTTTTATGACATGGGATGGAACACATTCTCATAAAATAATACATCTCTAGAAATGAACAATTGATTATTGAAAAGATTCAACAATCTATATCATTTATTTGTCAAATACTCCAAGAGTACACTAGGTACACCTTTGGGAGTGAATTTGTTAGTTGTGAACTCAATATTAGATGCAAAATTAAGACATCCAAATATCTTTTAAGTGGTCATATGTTGGTGGAGTTTATGCAGGCATTCACAAGGGGTTTTGTTGTTTATAATTGGAAAGATAAGTTTGTTAATTTAATGGACAGATGTCATATTCCTTTGATTTATTGTGTAGCATTGCCAAGTATGACACAATGAGTGAGATTAAATACGACTCGATAATCATTATCTGCCACAAGTTGTTGAATAGATAAACATTTATATTTAAACAACGGTACATGCATCACCCTTTTCAGTTGTAGTCCTGCATCAAGCTAAACATTGCCTGAGTGTGTCACAACTGCATTTTCTCCAGTTGGTAGTGTACTATGAGTTGATCTCTGCAACGGAGCTATGTCAATCAAAGGTTCCGGATGAGGAGTCATGTGAGAACTAGTTCTGGAGTCGATGATCCAAGAATAATGATATCCCTATGTTAAATTAAATGAGATCATTCCCAAGAAATGGTTTTCAAGTTCCTCGTCCATGTTTGATCCCTTTGTTGGGAGAGCATTTGAGGCATCATCTTTACTAATTGAGATAGATGTTGAGGTGTGAACAATGAGCCACTGATATTATGAGCAGAATTTTCCGTATCGACCAGTGCTTTGTATGAACCTCCTTGTTTGAAAGTAGATTTCCATTTAGTGCTTGATAAATTCACAAGAGATATAGCTTTTCCTGTATGAGCATTATGTCTGGGATGCCATTTGGGAAATCCTATTACAGTCCAACATCTTTCACCTCTGTGCCCTTTTACTCCACCGGCTGAGCACACAACCATAGGTTTTATACTTGCATCTTAGTAAACATAGCACTTACATCAGTATCAATTTTTCCTAACTGTAATATCTCCCTCTATGCTTTTTCTTGTTGTAAAGAAGTAGAAACAGATTCAACAGTAGGTAAAGGGTTTAATACGAGAAAAAGACTCATTTAAGCATTATAAATATCCTGAAGGCCATTTAGAAATTGAAATAACTTACTTTCTTTCCATTGTTACTCAATGGAAGATAACAGAGTTCTGATTTCATCTATACAGATTGATACTACATGGAAGATTTTAAGGCTATCAAGTTCTACCCATAACGACCACATAGCAGTGTAGTAATCATTAAGAGATTGAGACCATTGTTTCCAATCATTGAGGTTTTATTAATTTTATATTTTCGAGATCCGTTGGTGATACCGAATCTTTTTTCAAGATTAGCCAACTATCTTTAGCAGAGGTCATAAACATAATACATTTCATAATGGTATGAGAAACATTTTGAGTTAACCAAAAAATTACCTTGTTGTCATAAGATTGCCAAATTTCAGCTTGTATAGCATCACTTAACTTTGTTAGTAATTGTGCTCTAGAGACAATACTTTTTATATTTTAAGGAAAATATTTATTATTAAGGATTATGTTTTATTGATTATTATATATTTATTATGTTTTATTTACTACGTAATAAATTAAAAGCATAATAAATGTCCTTGGAATTTTGATACGTATTATATATCTTTAAGTATGTGACTTAAAAATGAGATTATATGAATAGTATCTTATTCCTAAAATTCCCTAGTCGAGTATTATTACTTAAGAACAATAATAATGCACAAAGACTAGTATGTTCCTTGACAGATGACCACATCTCAATGGTCATAGGTATGGTGATACTAAAGTATAGAACATAAGTGCATGTCTCAATGCATGGCACTGGAATGACGCGCCGTGAGATTCTACATGTTAAATAAGTGTCATAAGTAATTCTCACTGTGATAATGGTGTAATGATCCTTAGACCTGAAATCATTATATTTCTATATGATAATTAATATACTTTGATTGCATTAAAAGTTACCTTTGACCGGGTGATGATAAAAGTGGACATTGAGTATATTATGAATCGTATGAGAAATATGAATGATCTAGATGGGATTTAATCCTCCTAATTTTTGGAGTGATATTATTGGTCTCTTCTTTGAGTGAGACTATGAAATGCACGGCCGTGCTCAAATGTTGATTTGATTTAAATAGTCTACTCATCGATAGAGAAAATAAAGATTAAATTATGAAGAGGATGACACGAGACATGCCTTGAGTTTAATCTATAATATCATGATTAAAGGGATTATATTACATGGAAAATTATTCACGAAAGGCTTAATCGAATCACCGATTTATTATCATTACTTGGGTAGCAATGATGTATTAGTAGATGTCGCTCATTGTTTACAATTTTAATTAGATATTAAAATTATTGCCAACGTAATAATAACCTACAGGATCACACACAAAGAACGCTTGAAGGAGAAATAATTTAAATTGTGAATTTAAATTAAATAAGTAATTTATTTTATTTATGATATTAATTAAGTATGACTTAATTAATTATATAAATAGAATAAATGAATTATTTAAGCTAATTCCAAAATTAATAATTAATTAATTAAGTGAGACTTAACTAAATAATTTAGAATTTTGGATTAGTATTAATTATAATTGGATTATAATTAGAAAACTTATTTCTCTCTCTATATAATCTCTTTATGGGCTGATTTAATAAGTGAGACATATTTTTACTAAAACCCTAGCCGTTTTGAGAAAATAGGAAGAGAGAGAGAGAAGCAATTTTCGGGTGCTAGTACACATCAATCCTTCATGAAAAGTGTTCGTGTGGATACCGTAGAGCGTAGATCGCGAGAGCAGGATACGTGATGATTAAACAAGATTTGGACCTCCATTAATCTTTCATTAATGAACTGTTAAAGCTTCTAAAGGTATTTATTCTTTATCTCCGAATTAAATCTTTTGTTTTCGCATGGATCCTGCGGAGGGTTTCGCTATTTTGATTTATTTTTCGCGTTTATTCCGCTGCGTTTGTGCCTCGAAACATTTCAAACTTTTCCACAGAACCAGTTTCAAATCCAAGCTTTCTTTTTGAAACAAAGTGGATTTCCATTTATCTAAGCCATACATGGTAATCATTCGATCCTTGTAGTTTCTCGACCTGAAAAGAATTTGTACCATCAGACGGATGAAGAAACAACAAGTTTATCATGTCTTGAATAAATAATCTTTCAATTATAGATCTAACATGTCCAAATCCAGTGGTTGCCAGGAGTATTATGTGTCTTAAAGAAAAAAAATCTAGATCTTGAAAGAAAATGAAGAAAAAGGATTTAGAAGGCAAAAAATTGATTATGAAGCTTGTCGGTCTTCCATGTTTGTGATGATTGGCTCTGATACCAAGATAACTAAATAAATTTTATGAATTTAGTAACATCATAGAGGAAGAAGAAACAAGATCTGAAGGAAATTTATTTAAAGGAGAAATGATTTTTATATCATATATCTTGGTCCATCATTCTTTAGTTGAATATATATAGTGTCTACTGTACATGACAAAACAACATAACAAATTCACAGTTGTGGTGTGAATGTTCCTTGGTCCATCATTCTTTAGTTGAATATACTATAGGTTTTATTCTTTATCTCCGAATTAAATCTTTTGTTTTCGCATGGATCCTGCAGAGGGTTTCGCTATTTTGATTTATTTTTCACGTTTATTCCGCTGCGTTTGTGCCTCGAAACCCTTCAATGGCATCAGAGCTACTTGCGAAACGTTTTAATTCGATTATATGCTTAATAGTTTTCGATATGTAAGCATGTATGCGATCTATCATGATTTTGTATTGATGTATGTATATGATACATGTTTGTTCTTATTATGGGAATCGTATTCGATACGAATTATGAAACAGCTGTCGTAGATTTTCTGAAATCTGTGTCCGTTGTCCGATTTTTGCAAACGATATGTGTTTTCTGACTGGAATCGGGTCACTGAGTAATACTGACAAAGTCAGCACTGCGTCTGTAAGCCATTAGATGTCGTTACACGCACCAAAACGGTGATTTATTATTTTCTGAAAATTATTTGATTTTCTAAAATTTTGAGTATATGTATGTATATATTATGAATATATGATATTCATGTGATGTATAATCATATGATGATTGTATGTATCACTGTGTATGTATATATGATATATTCTTGTTCTTGTTATGGAGATTGTATATGATACGATTTCCGAAACACCGTCAGATTTGGTGAAATCTGATTGTCGAACCCGATTTTCACAAACAATATGTGTTTTCTAACTGGAATCGGGCCACTGAACAAAACTGATAGCTATTCTATCACCGACGGGTCTGTAAGGCGTTTGACGTCACTAAGGGTCTCGAAACAGCGATTTATTGTCTTCAGAAATCTGTTTTTAATTTTCTAAAATTTCGAAATTTGTTATATATGATTAAATGATATGTTTATATAATCTTAGATATATTATATGTGTTATGTGATAGCATGGTGTACGGTTATGGCCTAAAGACCCATAGTATAGTGGTTTTGATTTATGGTTTTGGTTTCTAAATACGACTTGCATGTCGTTTATTCATTGTAATTTAATTATCTCCAATGTAACTCGAATTCTTCTTGTAATTTTATTAGAATAGTTTTATTTTTATTATTCAATGTAATTATCAATGAAGACTTCTAAGCAAGGAGGCGATCCAAAAGGGGATGATGGAGCAATGAAGAAAGAAGACATGTAATAGATAGTATTTAAAAACCACCATAGACGGACCTTGATATTTCCATTAGCTTGGAAAGATCACATAGGATGGGGTCATAACCAAACACGTTTAATTTATGCACATTACATATATGTATATGATTGCATGTGTTAGTATGTATGCGTAGATATAATCGAGATGCATGCTTAATATTGATTAATCATGTATGTATTAGATACGACACCCATGCCATGTTTGCTTAAGAAAGATAAAATCTGTAACGATTCAAGATTTTAAAATTGAACAAACGATCATGAGATTCTTGGGTTTATGAACACAGTATTAAATATGAATTTTCTTTTTCTGATATGGGGAGATTTTGTCAAAAGCGGATTATTAGTTTAATTCGTAAGGAAGTTGGGTTTTAAGTGAGACCGCTTGTGACTTCTCCGACGACCTGGAAATCAATCCATTGACGAATATTGAAATGAATTATTTGATCAAGGAAAAATTGAGAATCTCTTTATGATGGGATCATGATCGTTAAAATAAACAATAAAAATCCCTAAATATATATTAAGTTAATCAGATGCCTTCCAATGTTTAATACTCGTCAAGATCTAGATAGAGAAGGAGTGGGCTTGCCAAAGCAAGGTACTTTTATCAATCATGGGAAGACGTGATAAGTAAGTGACTTAGTTTGTTGAAACATTGGGTCTAACTTAACTAAATCATCACAATAGGATTGTGGGTTTAGAGGCATAGAGTTTGGTGAGATTTATTGGATAAATGTGTACAAATAGTTGTTCCACCAAACTTTTCAAGAGTTATATTTGATATAATCGACAAATGTTGTCTACCTAAATAGTCATGTTTTGAGTGTATTAGCCAACGCTATCTTAAAACATGGATGAAATATGGATCTTGGCTCACTAGAAAGATTTAAAGAAATATTTTCCGAATTAATAGTTAGCGCTATTAGTTTGATAAAAATAGTGGGAGGTATATGGTGATATACCATAATCACTTAAACATAATTAATATTAAATATGCAATCTAGTTTATTTATACACTTTAATATTGTAGATATCAAATGATAAACACAAACAACTTCTCTATGCGATCAGTTCTTGAGAAGGACAAGTTGACGAGAATATATTTCCTTGATTGACATAGGAGCTTGAGGATCATCCTCGAACACCATAATGTTAGTCAAATCTCTTCCCCTGCTCTTAAAGTTGAGAATATAACATGTGCAAATAATAGTGCTTATTGGAAGCAAATTGATGTTGCGACTGATGTTTCATGTCTCATGCTCGCAAATATGTGTGCTGAGCTTAAGAAACAACATGAGCATATAGAATAGATGCTTATGAGACGATTGAGCACAAGATATATTTGAAAATAAAAGGGCACTATACACTTACAAGTAGGGAGAGTGAGACCCGGTTACAACACATGTTCTAAAGATTATAGGGTATAATGAGTACCTTTGATATTTTAGGTTTCCAGATTAGTCTAGAGACTTAGTTAGATTTGATCTTACAATCTTTGGACAAATATTATCCTTAGTTTGTTATGAACAATAAAATGAATAAGATTGGTAAAACACTCATTGAGTTGCTAAGCATGTTGAGAACTGCTGAAAGCAATATGATAAATGCATGAACTACTACTATATTGATGGTAAACATAGGGAATGCAAAAGGGAAAGGAAAATGGAAAGACAATGAGAAGATTTGATCTAATTCCGTTGTCAAACCAAAGTCCAATCCCTAAAGCAGACTCTAAAGTCTGAATGAGGTATTGATAAAAAAAGACGATTGTCGCTTCTGTGGAAAATTGGGAGACTGGAAATTAAACTGTCATGCTTATTTGGAAGATCTGAAAAAGATGATCAATAAGGGTCAAGCTTCAGGTATCGGGTTGGAATTGGAGTAAAAGTAGTTGCTCTAGTTAGAGGAACTCGTTACTTAACTTTTAGCCTATAAGGAAAATTTAGAACTTGATAATTGTTATAACGTGCTTGCAATTGGCAGAGACATTATTTCAGTTTCTTGTTTGGACAAGAAAGGCTTTTTCATTTTAATTAAATAACAATAGTTGTTTATTCTATTTTGATGATGAGGTTTATAATGTTGCACAACTAATTAACAATTTATATGTTCTAATGTGACTCAAATCAAATATTACCTTTGGCACTGTTGTTGATGCCATATTAATGAGAAACGCATTTCCAGAATACATAAGTATGCATTCATGGATAAGTTTGATTATGAATTATACTTTTAAAGGATGCGAATCTTGGTTTATTTGGCAAAATAACTAAATCTCCTTTTACCGGACATGGTGAAGGGGTCATTGAACGGGTATGACTTATACATAGTGATGTATGTGATCATATGTGTACGATGACAAAAGGTAGATTTTATTAACTTCATAAAATTTACTAATTTTTTAGTAGATACAGATATATGTATCTTTTGAAGAGCTAATCCGAATTATTTGAAAAGTTCAAAGATTATAAAGATGAAGTAGAAAATATCAAAGAAATTTTTTTTTTGATAGGAGGGATCACACCTTGTTGGACATGGTGCGATCAATGTTGAGTCAAGGATTCTTCCAATTAGTTTCTAGGATTGCACCCTCGAAACGGCTCCACATACACTTAACCGTGTTCCTACTAAAAGGCTTCAAAAGATTCCTTATGATATATGGACTGAGAAACATCATAACATGTCATTTATGAAAATTTAGCGATGTGAAGCGTTTGTGAAACGTCTAATCTCTGACAAGCTAGGACCAAAATCAGACAAATGTAATTATGTGGGATACCCAACTGAAACAAGGGGTTATTTTTTCTATAATCCTTCTGAAAACAAAGTGTTTGTTGCTTGAACTGCTATGTTCCTTGAGAGAGATGCTCTCTAAGAAATACAATGGGAGAATAATAGATCTCGATGAAGTTCGAGACCCACATGATAATATTGAACCAATGGAGGAACCTAAGCAGAATGTACAAGAAAACAATACTGCTCAAGAAACACAGGTTGTTCGTAGGTCTGGTAGGATTCGCCATGAGCCCGAGAGATATTATGGATTTCTCTTGACTCAAGATGTTGATGTGATGCTTGTGGATGAAGATGAGCCTCTCACCTACCAAGACGCTATGAACACTCCAGATTCTAAGAGATGGAACATTTATTTTCATGAAACAGTCAAAAAGAGTTTGACTTTATTCAAAATGAAGATGAAACTTGTGTTTACAAGAAGTTTAGTGGGAGCCATGTGGCATTCCTAGTATTATATGTTGATGATATATTACTAATAGGGAATGACATTCCTTCTCTACAGACTGTGGAGACTTGGTTGAGAAATAATTTCTCAATAAAAGACTTAGGTGATGCGACCAATATATTAGGGATCGAGATCTATAGAGATAGATCAAGGTGATTGATCGGCCTAAGTCAGAGTACATACATTGACAAAGTTTTACATCGATTTCGAATGCAAAGAGGCTAAAATGGATATGTCCCAATGTCTCATGGGATAGTGATCTCAAAATAAAATTTGTCCTAAATCATTGGATGATAAGGACCGCATTAGTAAAGCTTCATACGCGTCAGCAATTGGTTTTATAATGTATGCAATGATATGTACTCGTCCCGATGTCTCATATGCTTTAAGCATGACGAGTAGATACCGGTCTAATCCAAGTGAAGGTCACTGGACGGCAGTCAAGAATATTCTTAAGTACTTGAAGAGGACTAAAGATTCATTCTTGTTATATGGAGGAGATGTGAAGCTAGTTATAAGAGGTTTCAGTGATGCTGGTTTCTAGACAAACAACGATGATTTAATGTTTTTGTCTGGCTTTCTTTTTTATCTATTTTTATTGAAATGTTGTATGCTGGAATGGTTCACAGCAGAGACAGTTGTTGATTCTACAATAGAGCCTGAGTATATTGATGCTTGCGAAGCAGCCAAGGAGGCTGTTTGGGTATGTACTTAGGAGACATCACATAATTAAGGAGATATACATATATGTAAAGTGCATACTAATAATAATATTGCAGACCCACTGACTAAGGCTTTGTCGCAGCAGAAGCACGAAAGTCACACTAGTTCCATGAGTATTGGATACTTGGGTAATTGGCTCTAGTGCAAGTGGGAGATTGTTAGTAATTATGCTGTAGATGTTGGTGTAGGTGCCCTAGAGGCAATACAATGTTTATTTTGATAAACCTTTATGTCAATTGATTATTCAATAAACATATTTATTATGACTTTAATTACTGCGATATATTTGTTAGCATAATAAATGTCCTTAGAATCATGATACATATTGTATAGTTTAGTACATGACTTGAACTTGAGATTATATAATATATCATATTCTTAAATGTCCCTAGTCGAGTATTATTATTATAGGACAATAATAATACATAAATAGACTAGTATGTTGTTTGACAGGTAACCACATCTCATTGGTTATAAGTATGGGGATACTAAAGTCAACACATAGGTACATGCAGGAGTACATGGTACTGGACAGACCCACAGTGAGATTCTTCATGTTTAATAAAGTCATAAGAAAGACTCACAGTGATAATGGTGTAATGATCCTCTGACTTGAGATCATTATATTTTTATACGAGGATTAATATACTTTGACTACATTAAAAGTTACCTTTGACCGGGTAATGATAAAAGTGGACATCGGGTATATCATGAGTCGTATGAGAAATATGAATGATAGATAAAGGATTTAACCCTCCTATAATTAGGAGAGATATTATTGGCCTCTTGATTGAGTGAGACTATAAAATGCATGGCCGTGCTCAAATAATGATTTGTTTTCATAGTCTACTCATGGATCAAGTAAACCCGGATTAAATGTTGAAGAGGATGACTAAATACATGCCTCGAGTTTAATCTATAATATATATGGTTAAAAGGATTATATTACACGGAAACATTAATCACGAAAGGTTTTATCGAATCACGATTTAATTATTGTTTAATTGGGTAGCAATGATGTATTACTAGATGCCGCTCATTGTTTATAATTTTATTGGAGAATAAAATTATTGCCAATTAAATAATAGCCTATAGGGTCACACGCAAAGAGCACTTAGAGGAATAGTTAATTTAAATTATAGATTTAAATTAATTGATAATTATTTGAATTTTTATTATATTAATTAAGTGAGACTTAATTAATTAAGATAATATAAATTCAAAATAGAATTGTATTTCTGCCCATAATAATTAAGTATGACTTAGTTATTAATTAAATAATAAAATTCGTTTTATTATTTTCCTAGACCTACATGGGTTAGGTTTTGCTGCTATGGGCCTGTTAACCAAACATTATAAATAGATAATGTAGGGTTAAGAGGCGCAACACGTTTTTGATAGAAAAACCCTAGAAGAGGCAGCAAAGAGGCAGGAAGACAATTCGAATTATCAAAGGTTTGCTAGTACATCCACTCCGTAATCAAGATCGTGAGACGCTCTTGAAGGTGCTCGTGTGGATACCATAGAGGTTTTTCGAGAGGAAGACACAAGTCGTGATAGCAAGGATCTCCGTTGAGTTCGTGACATTCAAGATCGTAATAGGTATGATTCGATTATCACCATAATCCGTCCAATCTTATACATGATCCTGCGTTAGGGTTCCGAAATTTTTCGTTATATTTACGTTTATCCGCTGCGTTTTATGCCTCGGAACCCAACAGTAGAGACAATATTTTTTATATTTAAAGGAAAATATTTATTATTAAGGATTATGTTTTATTGATTATTATTTAATTATTTTGTTTTATTTACTGCGTAATAAATTGAAAACAAAATAAATGTCCTTGGAATTTTGATACGTATTATATATCTTTAAGTATGTGACTTAAAAATGAGATTATATGAATATTATCTTATTCCTAAAATTCCCTAGTCGAGTATTATTATTTAAGGACAATAATAATGCACAAAGACTAGTATGTTTCTTCACAGATGACCACATCTCATTGGTCATAGGTATGGTGATACTAAAGTCAAGAACATAAGTGCATGTCTCAATGCATGGCACTGGAATGACCCGCCGTGAGATTCTATATGTTAAATAAGTGTCATAAGTAATTCTCACTGTGATAATGGTGTAATGATCCTTAGACCTCAAATCATTATATTTCTATACGAGAATTAATATACTTTGATTACATTAAAAGTTATCTTTGACCGGGTGATGATAAAAGTAGACATTGGGTATATTATGAATCGTATGAGAAATATGAATGATCTAGATGGGATTTAATCCTCCTAATTTTAGGAGTGATATTATTGGCCTCTTGTTTGAGTGAGACTATGAAATGCATGACCGTGCTCAAATGTTGATTTGATTTTAATAGTCTACTCATTGATCAGGAAAATAAAGATTAAATTATGAAGAGGATGACACGAGACATGCCTTGAGTTTAATCTATAATATAAAGATTAAAGGGATTATATTACATGGAACATTATTCACGAAAGGCTTAATCGAATCACCAATTTATTATTATTACTTGGGTAGCAATGATGTATTACTAGATGCCGCTCATTGTTTATAATTTTAATTAGATATTAAAATTGTTGCCAACGTAATAATAACCTACAGGGTCACACACAAAGAACGCTTGAAGGAGAAATAATTTAAATTATGAATTTAAGTTAAATAAGTAATTTATTTTATTTATGATATTAATTAAGTATAACTTAATTAATTATATAAATAGAATAAATGAATTATTTAAACTAATTCCAAAATTAATAATTAATTAATTAAGTGAGACTTAATTAAATAATTTAGAATTTTGGATTAGTATTAATTATAATTGGATTATAATTAGAAAACTTATTCCTCTCTCTATATAATCTCTTTATGGGCTGATTTAATTTAAGAGACAGATTTTTACTAAAACCCTGGCCGTTTTGAGAAAAGAGGAAGATAGAGAGAGAGAAGCAGTTTTCGGGTGCTAGTACACATCAATCCTTCATGAAAAGTGTTCGTGTGGATACCGTAGAGCGTAGATCACGAGAGCGGGATACGTGGTGATTAAACAAGCTTTGGACCTCCATTAATCTTCCATTAATGAACTGTTAAAGCTTCTAAAGGTATTTATTCTTTATCTCCGAATTAAATCTTTTATTTTCACATGGATCCTGCGGAGGGTTTCGCTATTTTGATTTATTTTCGCGTTTATTCCGCTGCGTTTGTGCCTCGAAACCCTTCAGAGGTATCGAAGGAGCTGTTCCGTTGTAGGATGACTGAGGGATCATCTGTGAATGTTCATGTGCTCAAGATGATCAATTTGGTTGAGCGTCTTGGACAACTTGGATTTGTCATGGATGGGGAGCTGAATCAAGATCTGGTCTTGCAATCACTTCCAGATTCATTCTCGCAGTTCGTTGTGAACTTTCACATGAACAAGTTGGATGTCAGCTTGCCTGAACTCCATAACATGCTGAAAACTGCTGAGTCGAATTTTCCCACAAAGAAGAGTTCTGTTCTTCTAATTGGTGAAGGCTCTAACCCTAAGAAGAGGAAGAGGAGCCCTCCTAAGAAGAAGAAGAAGGTAGGTGAGAAAAGGCCAATTCCTCCAAAAGCTGAAGATCCCAAAAGCAAAGCTGTTTGCTTTCACTGCAACAAAGTGGGGCACTAGAAGAGAAACTGTAAGGCTTACCTTGCAGAATTGATGAAGAAGAAGGGTGGTGAGACTACCGCTTCTGCTTCAGGTATGGTCATGATCGAACTAAATATGTCACTTAATCAAACTTCTACTTGGGTATTAGATACCGCATGTGGTTCTCACATTTGCAATTCGTTGCAGGGACTAAGGAGAAGTAAGACTCTTGAAGAAGAGGAGGTGATCCTACGTATGGGCAATGGAGCAAGAGTTGCTGCTGTAGTTGTAGGATCGTTTGATTTACTTATGCCTACGGGTAAGACTATTATTTTGGATAATTGTTATTTTGTTCCCTCAATTGTGAGGAATATTATTTCTATTCCCATGTTAGACTTGGATGGTTTTTCGTTTGTTATTGAGAATAATAAATGTTCAATTTTTAGAAATAATGTTCTTTATGGTGTTGGTATTTTAAAATAATGGTTTGTATGTATGTGACGTAGAACATAGTTTACTTCAAATTGAACATAGTAATAAAAGAAAAAGAGATGATGAAGTAGAGAAACAAACCAAGTATAATATTAAAACCCTTCGATCAGATCGAGGAGGTGAATACTTAAGTGGCGAGTTTCTAAATTATCTCAAAGAAAATGGTATAGTCTCTCAATGGACTCCTCCGGCCACTCCCCAGTTGAATGGAGTATCCGAAAGGAGAAATCGAACTTTGTTAGACATGGTTCGATCCATGATGAGCTATACAGATCTTCCAGTATCACTTTGGGGTTATGCATTGGAAACATCAGCATATATATTGAACAAGGTGCCTTCCAAATCTGTTCCTCAAACTCCGTATGAGATATGGAAAGAAAGGAAACCGAGTCTTAAGCACGTTAAGATTTGGGGATGTCCGGCTTATGTCAAGAAAGTTGACCCCGATAAGCTAGAATCTTGATCCATGAAATGTAGGTTTGTAGGATATCTTAAAGAGACTTTAGGGTATTACTTTTACACCGAACAAAGGGTGTTTGTCTCCCGACATGCTACCTTCCTGGAAAAACAGTTTATCCTTGAAGGGAATAGTGGGAGCAAGATTGAACTTGATGAAGTTCATGAAGAACAAACTACTACGGTTCAAGAGGAAACACCTGTTCATATTGAACAACCTTCCGTAGAACAGCCCATCCGTAGATCACAAAGGGTGTATCGCCAACCTGAGAGGTATTATGGCCTTGTCATTGAGAATGACAATGAATTGGCGGTCATTGATGTAGACGACCCTATGACCTTCAACGAGGCTGTGAGTAGTGTTGACTCAGAGAAATGGCAGAGTGCCATGAAATTTGAAATGGACTCCATGTATGCCAACCAAGTATGGACTTTGGTAGAGGCACCCAAGGATATGAAGCCTATAGGGTGCAAGTGGGTATACAAGAGAAAGATTAGAGCAAATGGCCAGGTAGAGACCTACAAGGCCAGGCTCGTGGCAAAAAGATTCAAACAAAGACAAGGGATTGACTTTGATGAAACTTTTTCGCCTGTAGCCTTGCTCAAATCAATTCGGATTTTGCTTGCTATTGCAGCTTACTATGACTATGAGATCTGGAAAATGGACGTAAAGACGGCCTTCCTCAATGGGGAACTTGAAGAAGAAGTGTATATGACACAACCAGAGGGTTTTATTTCCAAAGGAAATGAACATCTAGTATGTAAGCTACTACGAACCATATATGGGTTAAGGCAAGCTTCTCGAAGATGGAACATCCGTTTTGATGAGACAATCAAAGAGTTTGATTTTATCAAAAATATAGATGAACTATGTGTCTACAAGAAGGTTAGTGGGAGCGCAGTAACATTTCTTATTTTGTATGTAGATGACATACTCTTAAAAGGAAATGACATACCAATGCTGCAATCAGTAAAAATGTGGCTATCAAAGAACTTCACCATGAAGGACTTGGGAGAAGCGTCCTACATTCTTGGTATGAAGATCTATAGAGATAGATCAAGAAGAATGATAGGTCTAACCCAAGGTACGTACATCGATAAGGTGCTTAAAAGGTTTAGCATGGAAAACTCAAAAGAGAGGTCTCATACCGATGAGCCATGGAGTCTCCCTTTCTGACAAGATGTCTCCTAAGACACCTGAAGAAAGAGAGCGTATGAGTAGGATTCCTTATGCATCGGCAATAGGATCTATCATGTACGCGATGTTATGTACTAGACCTGATGTTGCTCACTCAATTAGTGTGACTAGCAGATATCAGTCAAATCCAGGTGAAGACCACTGGAAAGCAGTGAAGAACATCCTTAAGTACTTGAGAAGGACTAAGGATATTTTTCTTGTTTTTGGTGGGTCTGAGTTGAAAATAGAGGGTTATACTGACTCTAGTTTTCAGTCAGAGTGTGATGATAGTACATCCATGTCAGGGTATGTGTTTACTCTAAATGGTGGGGCGATTAGTTGGAGAACTCATAAGCAATCTACGACAGCTGACTCCACAGCAGAAGCAGAGTATATAGCTACAAGTGAGGCTGTAAAGGAAGCTGTTTGGATGAAGAAATTTGTTTCTGAGTTGGGGGTAGTTCCTGGCATAGAGGGGCCTATTGTGTTATATTGTGACAATAACGCTGCAATAGCTCAAGCCAAGGAACCGAGGTCTCACAAGAATACCAAACATATATTGCGGTGGTTTCATTTGATTAGGGAGATCATTGAAAGAGGAGATGTCAAGATCGAAAGAGTTGACACATATAACAACATAGCAGACCCGTTCACGAAGCCGCTGTCTCAGTTAAATTTTAATCGTCATAAAGAGCGGATGGGTATTAGATACCAGAGTGATTGGCTTTAGGCCAAGTGGGAGATTGAAAGTGTTTGACCTAAAACCAATCATGTATGATGAGTTAGGAAAAACTTTCTGCTACTCTTATTTAATTTCATTTGATAATAATAAAGTATTTATTTGTTATGTTACGGGCTTAATCTATTTGAAGTGTATTAAATAAGATGTTCCATAATTTAGAGCAAAGCTTCTAGAATTATAATGAGATTATAATAAGGAGATCTAGAAGATAATAGCTTTAGACTTAAACAGTTCCTGATCGTAGGATAACTAATTGGAAATTGGTAAATCTGTAAAGATCAGTACATACTATGCTAGCTCTCTTAGGAAGATGTCTGTTCTCATAGACATTTGTGTGGTGACACTATAGCTAGTATGTAGGTGCTTATTAAAGAATAAGTTCACTGAACATGACTCGATAAGTAGAACAACTAATGGAGTTTACTCACGTGTCGATAGTTGTTTATTAACTAAATAGTTGTACAAGTATCCTTAGACTTGAGATCGTTAGAGTAATCTCGTACACAATTTAGTCCTTAGTCTCTAGGACATTCATTAGGTCCATTCTGGGCATAGTGATTTGTGTATGAAGATAGTTAACGGATCAATAAAGGATCTGCCCCTTCTAGTAAAGGAAGTGAATATCCTATGTTGTTCTTAGATATGCAAGTTCAGGAATCTCTTGCCAGAGTGAATGAAATTAGAAAGAGTTTCTAATTTGCATTAAAAGGAACTTTGCATTATGAATAAGAAATCATATGATTAAATTAGATAGGCTTGACACGAGTTTCATACCTTGTATTTAATCGGGATATTGAAGAGTAGAAGGAATTAATTGTACGGTAACTAATTACTGACAGGTTCTAAGTATTCTAAGCAATGATTTCGTATTATCTGGATAGTCGCGATATGTTGAGAAGCATCACTCACGATGTAGAATAAATATAATTAATCAGATTAATTATATTTAATGAATTAATAGAATTCATATAAATAATAAATAAAATGTTTATTATTATTTATTTCTACTACCGGCTTAATATTGAACCTAAAGAGTCACAACATAAAAGAGATTAAATTAGAGATGAAGGAATAATTAATAATAGCTAGTCATTATTTATTTATGAAATAAATAATTACTTAGCAAATTTTATAAATAAATTAAATGAGATTTAATTGATTATAAATTATTTAAGATAAGATCTTAATATTATTAATTAAATATTTAATTAAAGTAATTAAATATGAAGAGAAAATAATTTTCTAAAGAGTTTAGAAAAAGGAATTAATGATTAAAATAGTTTTAATCATTAACTAATTAATTAATAAGATTAATTGATTAAAAAGGGAATTAATAATAAGATATTTATAGAAAATATCTCAGCTGAGATATTTGCCTATAAATATAGGATTATAAACCCTAATACTTGAACCCTAATATTTGTGAGAAATATTTTAAAAGGGAGGCAACCCTAATTTCTTCTCTAACCTCCTCCTTCATCTTTTAGATTCTTGGTGGATATCTTTAGAGCACTCCACACTTGAGGGGTGATTGCAAGGATTGAAGAACAAGATCTTCTCTAGCTGTTGCCGGAAAGCAATCGAGGTATTCTTCAATTTATAAAATAGTTTTTGTATCTATATGTATGTATACATAGGAATATATGCAAATAAATGTTATTCAATGCTTCCGTTGGTGCATAAATTCCTTCAAAGATCACATAGGATGGGGCCATAACCAAACACGTTTAATTTACGCACATTACATATATGTATATGATTGCATGTATTGGTATGTATGCGTAGATATAATCGAGATGCATTCTTAATATTGATTAATCATGTATGTATTAGATACGACACCCATGCCATGTTTGCTTAAGAAAGATAAAATCTGTAACGATTCAAGATTTTAAAATTGAACAAACGATCATGAGATTCCTGAGTTTATGAAACACGGTATTAAATATGAATTTTCTTTTTCTGATATGGGGAGATTTTGTCAAAAGCGGATTATTAGTTTAATTCGTAAGGAAGTTGGGTTTTAAGTGAGATCGTTTGTGACTTCTCTGACGACTTGGAAATCAAACCATTGACGAATATTGAAATGAATTATTTGATCAATGAAAAATTGAGAATCTCTTTATGATGGGATCATGATCGTTCATATAAACAATAAAAATCCCTAAATACATATTAAGTTAATCGGATGCCTTCCAATGTTTAATACTCGTCAAGATCTAGATTGAGAATGAGTGGGTTTGCCAAAACAAGGTGCTTTTATCAATCATGGGAAGATGCGATAAGTAAGTGTACTTAGTTTGTTGAAACATTGGGTCTAACTTAACTAAATCATCACAATAGGATTGTGGGTTTAGAGGCATAGAGTTTGGTGAGATTTATTGGATAACTGTGTACAAAGGGTTGTTCCACCAAACTTTCCAAGAGTTATATTTGATATAATCGACAAATGTTGTCTACCTAAATAGTCATGTTTTGAGTGTATTAGCCAACGTTATCTTAAAACATGGATGAAATATGGATCTTCGCTCACTAGAAAGATTTAAAGAACTGTTTTCCGGATTAATAGTTAGGGCTATTAGTTTGATAAAAATAGTGGGAGGTATATGGTGATATACCATAATCACTAAAACATAATTAATATTAAATTTGCAATCTAGTTTATTTTATACACTTTAATATTGTAGATATCAAATGATAAACACAAGCAACTTCTCTATGCGATCAGTTCTTGAGAAGGATAAGTTGACGAGAATATATTTCCTTGACTGACATAGGAGCTTGAGGATCGTCCTCGGACACCACGATGTTAGTCAAATCTCTTCCCCTAGTCTTAAAGTTGAGAATGTAACATGTGCAAATCATAGTGCTTATTGGAAGCAAATTGATGTTGTGACTGATGTTTCATGTCTCATGCTCGCAAATATGTGTGTTGAGCTTAAGAAGCAACACGGGCATATAGATGCTTATGAGACGATTGAGCACAAGATATATTTGAAAATAAAAGGACACTATACACTTACAAGTAGGGAGAGTGAGAACCGGTTACACCACATGTTCTAAAGATTATAGAGTATAATAAGTACCTTTGATATTTTGGGTTTCCAGATTGGTTTGGAGACTTAGTTAGATTTGATCTTACAATCTTTGGACAAATATTATTCTTAGTTTGTTATGAACAATAAAATGAATAAGATTGGTAAAACACCCATTGAGTTGCTAAGCATGTTGAGAACTACTGAAAGCAATATGATAAATGCATGAATTACTACTATATTGATGGTAAACATAGGGAATGCAAAAGGGAAAGGAAAATGGAAAGGCAAGGAGAAGATTTGATCTAGTTTCGTTGTCAAACCAAAGTCCAATCCCTAAAGCAGACTCTAAAGTCTGAATGAGGTGTTGATAAAGAAGATGATTGTCGCTTCTGTGGAAAATTGGGAGATTGAAAATTAAACTGTCATTTTTATTTAGAAGATCTGAAAAAGATGATCAATAAGGGTCAAGCTTCAGGTATCTGGTTGGAATTGGAGTAAAAGTAGTTGCTCTGGTTAGAGGAACTCGTTACTTAACTTTTAGCCTATAAGGAAAATTTAGAACTTGATAATTGTCATAACGTGCTTGCAATTGGCAGAAACATTATTTCAGTTTCTTATTTGGACAAGAAAGGCTTTTTCATTTTAATTAAATAACAATAGTTGCTTATTCTATTTTGATGATGGGGCTTATAATATTGCACAACTAATTAACAATTTATATGTTCTAAAGTGACTCAAATCAAATATTACCTTTGGCACTGTTGTTGAGGCCATATTAATGAGAAACGCATTTCCAGAATATATAAGGATGCATTCATGGATAAGTTTCATTATGAATTATACAAAAGGATGCGAATCTTGGTTTATTTTGTAAAATGACTTAAGCTCCTTTTACCGGACATGGTGAAGAGGTCATTGAATGGGTATGACTTGTACATAGTGATGTATGTGGTCATATGTGTACGATGACAAAAGGTAGATTTTATTAACTTCATAAAATTTACTAATTATTTTAGTAGATACGGATATATGTATTTTTTGAAGAACTAATCTGAATCATTTGAAAAGTTCAAAGACTATAAAGATGAAGTAGAAAATATCATAGAAAAGTTTTTTTTTGATATGAGGGATCACACCTTGTTGGACATGGTGCGGTCAATGTTGAGTCAAAGAATCTTCCAATTAGTTTCTGGGGTTGCACCCTGGAAACGGCTCCGCATACACTTAACCGTGTTCCTACTAAAACGGTTCAAAAGACTCCTTATGAGATATGGACTGAGAAACGTCACAGCATGTCATTTATGAAAATTTAGGGATGTGAAGCGTTTGTGAAACGTCTAATCTCTGACAAGATAGGACCAAAATAAGACAATTATAATTTTATAAGATACCCAACTGAAACAAGGGGTTATTCTTTCTATAATCCTTCTGAGAACAAAGTTTTTGTTGCTTGAACTGCTATGTTCCTTGAGAGAGTTGCTCTCTAAGAAAGACAGTGGGAGGATAATAGATCTCGATGAAGTTCGAGACCTATATGATAACATTGAACCAATAGAGGAACTTAAGCAGAATGTACAAGAAAATAATAATGCTCAAGAAGCACAGGTTATTCGTAGGTCTAATAGGATTCGCCATGAGCCCGAGAGATATTATGGATTTCTCTTGATTCAAGATGGTGATGTGATGCTTATGGAAAAAGATGAGCCTCTCACCTACCTAGACACTATAAACACTTTAGATTCTAAGAGATGGCTGGATGCCATTAAATCTGAGATGGAATTCATGTATACTAATCAAGTATGGACTTTGGTTGATCCACCTGAAGGGGTAAAACCTATAGGGTGCAAGTGGGTTTTCAAGAAAAAGACCGACATAGATGGTAATGTACAGACCTATAAAGCACGTTTGGTGACAAAAGGTTTCAAGAAAATTCATGGTATTGACTATGATGATACCTTTTCACCAGTGGTTATGGTCAAGTCCATCATGATTTTGCTTGCTATAGCTGCTTACTATGACTATAAAATCTGGCAAATGGATGTCAAGACCACTTTCTTAAATGAGAGCCTTGAAGAAGACGTGGATGTGTACATGACATACCCTGAGGGTTTTGTTGATCCAAAGGATGCTGGAAAGGTATGTAAGTTGCGTCGATCCATTTATGGATTAAAGCAGGCCTCGAGGAGATGGAAGATTCATTTTGATGAAATAGTCAAAAAGAGTTTGACTTTATTCAGAATGAAGATGAAACTTGTGTTTACAAGAATTTTAGTGGAAGTCATGTGGCATTCCTAGTATTATATGTTGATGATATATTACTAATAGGGAATGTCATTCCTTCTCTATAGACTGTGGAGACTTGGTTGAGAAATAGTTTCTCAATGAAAGACTTAGGCGATGCGACCTATATATTAGGGATCAGGATCTATAGAGATAGATCAAGGAGATTGATCGGCCTAAGTTAGAGTACATATATTGACAAAGTTTTACATCGATTTCGAATGAAAATAGGCTAAAATGGATATGTCCCAATGTCTCATGGGATAGTGATTTCAAAATAAAATTTGTCCTAAATCATTGGATGATAAGGACTGCATGAGTAAAGTTCCATATGCGTCAGCAATTGGTTTTATAATGTATGCAATGATATGTACTCATCCTGATGTCTCGTATGCTTTAAGCAGAGATAGTGGTTGATTTTACAATACAGCCTGAGTATATTGATGCTTGCGAAGCAGCCAAGGAGGCTGTTTGGGCATGTACTTAGGAGATATCACCTAATTAATGAGATTAATGATCAAGGAGATATACGTATATGTAAGTGCATACTAATAATAATATTGCAGACCCACTGACCAAGGCTTTGTCGCAGCAGAAGCACGAAAGTCACACTAGTTCTATGAGTATTGGATACTTGGGTAATTGGCTCCAGTACAAGTGGGAGATTGTTAGTAATTGTGCTCTAGAGATAATACTTTTTATATTTTAAGGAAAATATTTATTATTAAGGATTATGTTTGATTGATTATTATGTTTTATTATGTTTTATTTACTGCGTAACAAATTGAAAGCATAATAAATGTCCTTAGAATTTTGATACGTATTATATATCTTTAAGTATGCGACTTAAAAATGAGATTATATGAATAGTATCTTATTCCTAAAATTCCCTAGTCGAGTATTATTACTTAAGGACAATAATAATGCACAAAGACTAGTTTGTTCCTTGACAGATGATCACATCTCATTAGTCATAGGTATGGTGATACTAAAGTCAAGAACATAAGTGCATGTCTCAATGCATGGCACTGGAATGACCCGCCATGAGATTCTACATGTTAAATAAGTGTCATAAGTAATTCTCACTGTGATAATGGTGTAATGATCCTTAGACCTGAAATCATTATATTTCTATATGAGAATTAATATACTTTTATTACATTAAAGGTTACCTTTGACCGGGTGATGATAAAAGTGGAAATTGGGTATATTATGAATCGTATGAGAAATATGAATGATCTAGATGGGATTTAATCCTCCTAATTTTAGGAGTGATATTATTGGCCTCTTGTTTGAGTGAGACTATGAAATGCACGGCCGTGCTCAAATGTTGATTTGATTTTAATAGTCTACTCATCGATCAAGAAAATAAAGATTAAATTATGAAGAGGATGACACGAGACATGCCTTGAGTTTAATATATAATATCGAGATTAAAGGGATTATATTACATGGAACATTATTCACGAAAGGCTTAATCGAATCACCGATTTATTATCATTACTTGGGTAGCAATGATGTATTAGTAGATGACGTTCATTGTTTACAATTTTAATTAGATATTAAAATTGTTGCCAACGTAATAATAACATACAGGGTCACACACAAAGAACGCTTGAAGGAGAAATAATTTAAATTATGAATTTAAATTAAATAAGTAATTTATTTTATTTATGATATTAATTAAGTATGACTTAATTAATTATATAAATAGAATAAATGAATTATTTAAGCTAATTCCAAAATTAATAATTAATTAATTAAGTGAGACTTAATTAAATGATTTAGAATTCTAGATTAGTATTAATTATAATTGGATTATAATTAGAAAACTTATTCCTCTCTCTATATAATCTCTTTATGGGCTGATTTAATAAGTGAGACATATTTTTCCTAAAACCCTAGCCGTTTTGAGAAAAGAGGAAGATAGAGAGAGAGAAGCAGTTTTCGGCTGCTAGTACACATCAGTCTTTCATGAAAAATGTTCGTGTGGATACCGTAGAGCGTAGATCGCGAGAGCGGGATACGTGGTGATTAAACAAGCTTTGGACCTCCATTAATCTTTCATTAATGAACTGTTAAAGTTTCTAAAGGTATTTATTCTTTATCTCCGAATTAAATCTTTTGTTTTCGAATGGATCATACGGAGGGTTTCACTATTTTGATTTCTTTTTCGCGTTTATTCTGCTGCATTTGTACCTCGAAACCCTTCAAACTTTTCCACAGAACCAGTTTCAAATCCAAGCTTTCTTTTTGAAACAAAGAGGATTTCCATTTATCTAAGCCATACACGGTAATCATTCGATCCTTGTAGTTTCTCGACCTGAAAAGAATTTGTACCATCAGACGGATGAAGAAACAACAGGTTTATTATGTCTTGAATAAATAATCTTCCAATTATAAATCTAACATGTCCAAATCCAGTGGTTGCCTGGAATATTATGTGTCTTAAACAAAAAAATCTAGATCTTGAAAGAAAATGAAGAAAAAGGATTTAGAAGGAAAAAAATTGATTATGAAGCTTGTCGATCTTCCATGTTTGTGATGACTGGCTCTTATACCAAGATAACTAAATAAATTTTATGAATTTAGTAACATCATAGAGGAAGAAGAAACAAGATCTGAAGGAAATTTATTTAAAGGAGGAATGATTTTTATATCATATATCTTGGTCCATCATTCTTTAGTTGAATATATAGTGTCTACTGTACATGACAAAACAACATAACAAATTCACAGTTGTGGTGTGTGCAATTGAAAGGGGAGATAGGAGTGAAGGGAAGTAACTCACTGCACTTTCATGTGTACTAGGAATGCTAAATGTAATCTCTATGTAATGGTTGATGATAACTCAACAATAGAACAGGACATGTAATAATATGCAGGTGCACAGAAATCTTGGATCACAGAGTTCAGTTAAGACAAAGTATCAAAAGATCATCTACAGACTTGAAGCTCACTGGAAGAAGTTCATTAACATGTTCAGGCCTCAGTGGAGAATAAAAGATATTGACATCTATTCAAGGATGTGGAAGCAATAGAAGATTGTCTTAGTCTATGAAGATTTTAGTGCATTACAATCGAAGCTACAAGTAAGGTTTGCAAAGAAGAATGTGGAATCATGTTCGGAATCAAGAGCCCCTATCAAGACTAGTCACTTATGAACCAGACCGTTGCATCAAGTGTCAGGACATTGGAGGCAAGCTCTCGTCGGTTAATATGGTTTTAATCATTCTAAAGTTGTTGGTTTTCTTAAGTCATGTGGAGGATCAACAAAGGTGGTAAATCAGTGTTAGAGAAATGTGAGCCTAATGGATAAGGGACAGACGGCACAACCTGATTGGATCTTACTAAAGCTTCACAGATTAGAAGGCCAAATACTTGGACGTGGTGGAGTCACGTATACGGGGCCAAGTATTTGGATAAGGAAGTCTACACAAATTGAAGAGTGGAATGGAAATATTTAATTTAATTAAATAAAGTATTTATTTAATTATTTATATATTTTATAAATAAAGATATTCTTTATTTATATTTTATATATTTTTTAAATATTACTTTTACATTAAATATTTCAAAAGGCATGCTTGGCACATGACTTTGAAGATAATATTTGGGTGGACATGAGCAAAAGGAGAAAAAGTGAAAAAGTAACCTTTTTCACTTTGAATAAAAGTCTTCCATACTTGTTTTTTTAGTAGTGTGGGTGCAGGAGAAGAAAATGGGAGAGAGAGAAAAATTATTCTCTCCCCCATGGCCGAACTAATACTTTAATATTTTGGGGCCATGATTTTCTTTATCATACCACTCCTCTATCGTTCTATTGTAAACACTTGCTAAATCTTGTATAGAAGATAGGGTTGATTTTTGTCTCCTAGATCTACAAAATGTAATAGTTTTAGAGGAGACAAAAATCACTTCTTTGTTGTGTTCTTGAGCTTATGTTCTTGAACTTGTTTGTAGCATCTACCCCACTTCAATGAATATAAAGTTATATTCTTGGATCTTGTTGTGTTGTGTATTTTAGATAATTTACCGTTCATTATCTTGGTTATTTTAATGGTGTTCTTGAGGTTGAAGAAGATGATGAACAGTACTCGGGTTTGAACCAAAGTAATTTTTATGTTGTCCCTATTAATAGTCATATTTTTAATTTGGGAATCGTATTCACCCCCCCCCCCCCCACGATCTCCGGGACCCAACAATTGGTATCAGAGCTACTCGATTGACATACAAATCGATTGGATCTATTTTTATTTTTGAGATTAAAGAGGGTACGATTGGTTCATTGGGCATCCAGAATTTTTTTTTGAAGCCCGGAATTTTTTTAAGTACAAAATGTTCTAGATGGCCAAGTAGAACATTCCTATGTAGAATATTCGAGATAGATATTCGAGATGGCCAAGTAGAATATTCCTATTTAGAATATTCTACTTAATGTTCTAGATAGAACCTAAGTAGAAATTCTGGAGTTAGAAATATTTTCTAAGTCAGAAGTTGTACTTAATGTTCTAGATAGAACCTAAGTAGAACATTTCTATGTAGAAATTCTACTTAATGTTCTAGATAGAACCTAAGTAGAACATTTCTATGTAGAAATTCTACTTAATGTTCTAGATAGAACCTAAGTAGAAATTCTGGAGTTAGAAATATTTTCTAAGTCAGAAGTTCTACTTAATGTTCTAGATAGAACCTAAGTAGAACATTTCTATGTAGAAATTCTACTTAATGTTCTAGATAGAACCTAAGTAGAAATTCTGGAGTTAGAAATATTTTCTAAGTCAGAAGTTCTACTTAATGTTCTAGATAGAACCTAAGTAGAACATTTCTATGTAGAATATTCTACTTAATGTTCTAGATAGAACCTAAGTAGAACATTTCTATGTAGAAATTCTACTTAATGTTCTAGATAGAACCTAAGTAGAAATTCTGGAGTTAGAAATATTTTCTAAGTCAGAGGTTCTACTTAATGTTCTAGATAGAACCTAAGTAGAAATTCTGGAGTTAGAAATATTTTCTAAGTCAGAAGTTCTACTTAATGTTCGAGATAGAGTCTATGTAGAACATTCCTATGTAGAAGTTCTACTTGGTGTTCGAGATAGAGTCTATGTAGAACATTCCTATGTAGAAGTTCTACTTAGAGGGCTGTTTCAACATGACACATGGCTACATAATTTAACTTTTATTTAAAACAAAAATTGTTTTTCTCTTAAATTGTTTTTAGTTTAATAATTAATTTAATAATTAAATTTGAATTTAATTATATAAAATATTTTGAAAATAATTTTTAAATTTAAATAATTTATTTTTCAAGTTTATCTTACATCTTGGAAAATATTTTATTTTCTTTTAAATTTTGGAGTCAAATATTTTATATTTTTAATATTCTTAGTTAAGAATTTTATTAATTTGAAAACTAAAATTAATCTTAAAATCCAATTTAATTTCTTTTGAGTTTAATATTCTTAAAAGTATTTTGAGAATTATTTTTGAGGTTTAATAATTTATTTTTCATAAAACTTTAATTATAAATTTTATAAAACTCTTTGGAAAATATTTTTGGATTGAAATAATTTATTTTCATGAACATTTTAAATGTTTTGAGAATTTAGTATTTCTATTTCAAAATTATGTTTTCGAGTTGTTTTATTTTAATTATAATTTAAGCTTGGAAGTTTTAATTATAAATCTCATAAAACTTTTTGGAAAATCATTTTGGTTGAAATAATTTATTTTCAAGAATATCTAAGATGACTTGAAAATTTATTATTTTTATATCAAACTTATATTTTCAATCTGTTTTATTGTAATTATAATTGAAACTGTTTTGGATTATAAATTCTATAAAATTCTTTGGAAATTAATTTTGATTTGAAATAATTTCTTTTTCAGGATTATTTAATATACCTTGAAAATTTTGTTATCTCTATATCAAAACTTTCTTTTCGAATTTTATTTTATTTATAATTTGAAATTGAGAAATTTATTATTATTTATCAAAAATGCATTTTCAATTTATTTTGATTACTTAAATTCCTAAAAAATTAAATACTTCTGGTTGAACAAAATATTTTATTAAACGAAACAACAGGAGTTGATTCTTCGTTCGTTGAGGACAAACGAACTGACTGAAGAACATTCTAATGGAGTTGAGACCTGATCTTACCATTGGAGATGTATTTCTACATCGGTCTACTCAGTGGATCATTTGGTTATTGAAAGGGGATTAGTTCATTTAGGGAAGAGTCTTCGATCAGTGGTTTTCGAATCAATATCTGAAGAATTCGGGATTTTGAAAAGGAATTCAGTTTATCGGTCAAAGAACCAAAACAACAATTGAAGATTTGGTTAAAGGACATCAGTGGCAGAAATACACAAGGTTTGATTATCACTAACATATGATAATCAAGGGGTTATTGCTACACATATAAAGAAGAGTGATCTTTTCAAGCAGAACATGAGAAATTCTATGTCGGGGTCTTTAAGCAGAACAATCAGGTATCAATTTGGGTTGAAGCAGGAACATCATTGGTTATTGAGGTCAAATGCAAGGATACTTCCATGAGTGTCAGTAGAATGGAAATTGATTTGGATCAATTGATTATCACTCGAGATGGAATGCTAAGCATCGTTCAGGTATACTTTCTAACTAGTTTATACTTGTTTGATTTAATTATAGAGTATTAAGTGCTGAACTACATTATATTATAAGTTTGATGTAATGCATGTCACACCTTGATTTCTATATAAATTAGATAACTTATGCTAGTTTGTTAGTGTTGCTTGTTTATCAGTATTTGACTTCATGATTAGATCATGTGTGATTTAATGCTTGCTTTATGAAAATTGATCATGTTAGCATATAGAGTCTTAGGTATTTGTAG
Source organism: Oenanthe sinensis (assembly GCA_028671895.1). Lineage (NCBI taxonomy): Eukaryota > Viridiplantae > Streptophyta > Magnoliopsida > Apiales > Apiaceae > Oenanthe > Oenanthe sinensis. The sequence continues at coordinate 23,845,531 of CM053799.1, read as the reverse complement.
GGGTACATTTACCGGAAAGAGTATTTGCTGCATGCTAAGTGCCTTGATGTTTACATTGTCTATAATCTGTTTATACTCGCATGGTTGTATTAAATGCTATATCTGATCATGTGCTTGTTAAGATGAGTTTGTTTCTAATTTGGGAATTGCCTAGGGGTCAGTATAATAAACCATGAATTAAATTTTTAAATTTAAATTGACTCAGGTAATTAGAGATAATATAATGTTAAAGTGAACAACAAAGATGATTTAGAAGAATTAGGAATCTGAGTGATTGATTCTTCTATGACTACATATATGTACGACATGATTCTTATAGACTGCTAGTCCACCTTAAGTTAGGTTGGGATCACTGAGCTCATAGCCAAGACTACTTGTTGAGGCTGATATAGATGAGGAGTGATCAGTCAAATAAGAATGAGCATGTTGAACTTGAATGCTTTGTTGTTAACTATGTTTAAAAATATCTCTAACCCTTGGACTCAATCAAATTGAGGACCACGTGTCTTAATCATTTGTGAATGCAGAGTATCTTTCAACATGTACAAGTTATATATCTCTGACATTTTCATGTTCGAGGCATGTAACTACTTTTGCTTTGGTATTCAAATGGTTAAGCAAGGTTACCTATTTTTCTTGAATGATCTGAAGCACAATATTAAGGAAGACCTAGGGAATTCTTTGCGAAGGGTTTCCTAATATCAGTTCGGGATGACAAGTATTGATCGGGGTCAAGAGAAATAGAAGCTCACTCTACTGGAAGTGAGGTTATTGCTGACACGAAATGTAATGCTTATGATGAAGTCAACTATTCGTTGAAGTTTATCAGAATGGAGTTAGCTGCAACAACAAGTGATGTTTTCACACTTGGTTTATCAACTAATACTTGGTTTATCAAGATAACGGATTCGACGGTAAAGATGAAGTTGGTGAGAAAGGACAACTTCTAATGAAATTCTTTTAAGAAGGACATTAGTGAAGTATGTCAGTTGAAGGGAAGTCAAGTCAAAGACTACCCTGTTTAGTTTTGGTGTTTGTTCGTGCATTCGATAGATGAAGCATCTCAGTGATTAATCACATTCAAAGGATTAGGCAGATTGCTGTAAGAACACTTTGAGGGCAGGTAATGAAATTTGTTGACGAACGAAGTTCTATGTTATGTCTGCACTGAAAGGAGTATTCTAGAGTAAAGTTCAGTTTCCGGACATCATGACCAAATGGAGGAGTTGATAGGGAAATCCAGACCTTGAGTGGAATTACAAGGATAATGGATAGACTTAAGGTTTCCTATTCACTACGGCTGAATCAGTTGACACAACAAGTCTAATCAGCAAATGTAAAGAGAAGACATCAAGTAAGATTAATCATGCCTGAAGTCACATGGTGTGATGGAGGGCTATCTTATTTGGAGTTAAGAAGCTTACACAGAGTCTGTGATTGATTTAAGATGATCTAGATGCAGTGAACATCATCATCAAGCTCCCTAGCATTCGTTTGATTTTAGCTCTGAATTTCTAAAGGTTGACATCCTGTTTAGGGCTCAAGATCAGATGACACCAGATGAAGAAAAGCTGCAAGCAGCATCACAGGGGGAGCATCAGTAAGTTGGATCAACTAGTCGTGTTTGATGCTTAAAGGCTAGCAGTGCTCATTGAGTAAGAGTTGAGATTCTTAGGAGCACTGAGTGATCCAGATTGAGTGATTGCATATTAGAAAGGAAATTGTCAATTCAAAGATAATGCAAGATGATCTCAATCATAATTGAAGAAGACTACTCTACCCACTGAATATCTAAGGAAACATTAAGGACACATCTGTCATAACAAAGGGTTTTATGTAACAACATTTCTTAGAGTCAGTTCTTGATGATTCTGGGTAGTAGAGTAGTGATTGGTCGTGCATGTATAAGAGTATTTCATTGGTTTTTCTGAGTGAATTCAATGAAGACTGAAGATGCACTAACTAATCAAGATTGAGTAGGGTTCGAATCAAGGAACTAACTCAATTGAACCAGAGGCAGATACACTTAGCACAAGGAATCAATCCACATGAAGACTTGGTATTGATACAGAAGCTGAAGGGTAGTTCGGAGTTTTTGAAGGTTCTACTCTGCTAGTGTCAAGACTACTGGTTTCTAGAGTGCTGAGTTTAGTGAAGCTGCTGCCAAGACCAATATCTACAAGAAAATATTTGGGTGCTGAAGGTAATGCAGTTTCCGTCTGGATGAGCGTGGTATTGTTTCGAGGAACAATGTTAACTGGTAGCTGAAAAGTTATTCCTGTCCAAAAGGAGTAAACGTTCGATCTCGAAAGGAGTAAACGTTCGATCTCTAGGGCAAAAAGGAGTAATTGTTCATTCAACGATCATACACCAGTAAAAGCTCTATTGACTAAGGTATGTCACTCTAGTCTAATGTTGATTTATTTAAATGTAAAGTTTATAGAGAGTGTTCATGCTATTTAAATGTCTACGATCTCTACGAACTGATTAATGTTTGGCGTGTGACCACCCGGGACTCAATATTATCATTATGAGATTACCTATGATCACCCGGGACCTAGGGACCTAACAATGTAGCATCTCTTTGTATAGTCAATTTATATCCAAGATCTCGTACTTTGTGCTGTCATATGTTATTCATGCTATATGTATCAAATGTTTCAGCATAAGTATTTGTATATATCAATTAATTGTAATTTTATTTACTTTTAATTGTTTAATGCTAATATTAATGGAACCACTTAATATGTAATTTAAGTGATGTAATTCATGTCTTTTGCAAAATCCATTAATATTAGTTGTCATTCTTTTGATATTAGTGATGCCACTTAGAATTTCTGCACTAAGTGACAAAAAGATTATTTCAAAAACACTGATATTGAAAGTAATTTACTACATCGCGAGGGGTTGTCAAAGATCATAAATTTTAGCATTAATATTTAAAGGTATTTGATCTCTGATGCAACTAGTACCTCGAGCTTACATACATTCTGATTGTCATGAGTATTTTCAATATGCTTATGTGATAATTGCTAAGATGTAGTGTAAGAAGTTAAATGCTGTCATTCGATCAATGTATGTTCAATGTTTAGCGGATGCTTATGTTTTATGCTTTAGAATTACCATGATCTATTGCAAAATGTGTTTGTTTCAAGCGACAAATGATAATTGTCTAGCATAATGTAAGTATCTTATGTGCTTGATTGTTTTGTAGTAAGATGCATTTTATTACAAAATGATTGAATGATGTTAGTACTTTTGAATGTATTGTCACTCATATCTTCGATAATTCATTAGTATTAACATATGTTTTTCATTCTTAGAACTTGAATGCATAAAGAAATTTCTTGTCTATTTCTTGTGAAAAATGTTTTATCTAAACATGCATTCATTTGCCAGAGAATGAAAAGCCACTAAAAGTTTTTTTCTTTGAAAGAGAAAATTTCTTGAGGATTATCTTTCTATTTCAAAATCATATATCCTCTCTCTCTAAATTTTTTTTTAATGAAAACTGTTTTCTCTCCACGATTTGTTTAAATAAAGTTACTTGATAACTTGTAACTTAGGTTGCATGGTATCAGGCTATTTTATTTGAGTAAATTGTTTTGATCTTGAGGTATCAACTATTGGTAAAACGTTTTTCAAAACTCTTGTTAATGTCTGTTTCACATTGACCTGTAGTATTAAAACAATGGTTGTTTGCTTTGGGATTAGTGCCTTGGACTGTATGACTAAAGCATTCATTCGATTTTTTTTAAAAAATGATTTATGTTTTAAGTCGGAGATAATATCCGATAAGAATGAATTGCAAAACAATTTATGAAAATATACAGTGAGCAAGATGAAATAGATTTGAGTTATTAATCAAAATGTTTTTGTTAAAAGAGTTGATTATCAATTGGATATTTGTCTAAGAGAAATTCAAAAGAACACTTTTGTTAATCTGTTAAACTTTTTTTTCAAAGTTGTGAGTTTATGAAATTTGGCTTAATATTCTTTTACCTATTCTTTATTAATTCCCACATTTTAGCTCTGGTGCATTGTTTCTTGAGGACACATTGCTCCGATGCTATATTTCTGAGAAGGAATAGAGAATAAGTTTAATCATACTCTACCAGATTTTATATAGCTCTGATCAACTCTATCTATTTAGCCGTAATGGCTTGGCCTAAGTGGCTATAGGGAAAGGTCAAGAAGTTGAATAATCCATCAATTTCTAACCAAGGCCTTAGTACCAAACACTATCATTCAAATTCAAACTTTCAACCCTTGGTGATATAAGGAACTTATGTTAGTTAAAGGTTGATAAGGGAGAAACTGCACTTGATGCAGCAAATAAGGATGAAGTCGGAAGTGCACCCACAGCTCTACCTCCAGAGAAGAAAAGAAGTATACAAATTGAGGTAACTGTAGCTCATCTGTATTCTCTCAAAAGGATGCAGAGCTGAAAAGGCAATTCAACCGTTTCTGAATGAACTCTCTCAACAGGGTGATTTCATTGAATTCGCTCGTCAGCCAGAGCACCTTGTAATGAGTCAAGCACACCAAAAGCATTCACGCTGATGGTAATCCTAAAGTTTTTGCTTCTAAGGGATGTTATAGGACCTAACAGTTCTCTAGCCTCTCTTGGGACTAACAATTGTGAGGACACATTGCAAGAAGTGCACATTGTGAGGTATAGGTAAAACCCCTAAACTTCTTTGTTTACCATTCATGGTGAATGAAGTTGTTGAGCCGCCTTCACAGGCATTTGAGGGAAACTTGGATTTCTTGCCATATATTAGAATCCTTGTCAACCTTCCTAGGAGGAACAGTCCTAGTTCCCTAACGGGATTTCACATCCGCAGAGCAATCTGTTGATGTTGAGAGGCAATCACTAAAATAGTGAGTTAATTCATCTTCACATGTGATTGAGAGAGATGTTTGTACACGTCTACTCTCCCAGGAACTCAAATTCTGGAATACATGGATCGTTCAAAACTTAAAGGCATATCACCGTCAACGATCCAGTGCATGGATTTGCATATGGGGAGTCGGTTGATGCTTAGATAGCTGCTAGTACGCATACTACATTCAATGATCCAGTGCATGGATTTGCATATGGGGAGATTGTTGATGCTGAAAGTAGTTGAGCAACAACTCGTAGACTATGATTCAGTTGGTTTACCAATTTGATGAGTCTTTTAAGGATCAGGGTGTTGGGATTTCAGTCACTCCTGGAATGGAGGAGATTCCAATTTCAGAAGGGTTATTCCCCGACGACGAGCCACGTGTGCATGGAGTTGCTCATGGTGAGTTGGGTGACGGCCTAACTGAAACCCTGTCTGAGATTCCATCTCAGAACCTAGATCTTTAGTGATAGACAACATGCTATAGTCAACGATCCACAATATCTTGGTGGGACTAGCATGGATTTACTTGCAGGTACAAATTGCTATAAATGGAATGAGTGCAAGTAAGGGAGAGAAACACTTGAGTGAAGTGAGGGAGTGATACACTTGAGTGAGAGAAATAGGGAGAGAAATGAGTGGAACACTTACGCTTGAAAGTGTAAACACCAACAGAACGTAGTAGAAGTGAGGAAACCATATACCAAACACTAACCTTGCTACTATGCTTGAATCCTGTTACTGAATTTTCCAGCTCTGGAATGTTGAAAAGATTCTTTTCTGGAAGACAAGCTGAAGAAGAGTCTAGCTGAAGCTTAGTGGGAATGTCCAAACTATTACCTTTGGGTCTATTAATTCATGTTGTTCTCAATCTCAAAGGGGGAGACATTAATTTTTAGGCCTAAGGAGGATTTTATGTTCAGTTGGAGGAGAGTTTCTTATTCGATTGGATGTAGATGATACTTTTATTGTTTTAACGGATATTCTCAACTAAGGGGGAGAATTTGGTGATACAAGAAACGAGATCTACAAGAAACGAGATCCGTCAATCCTATCTTGAGGAGGTTACTTAGAGGATATCTAAAGACACAAGGGTGGATTGGAGCTTGCATGAACTAAGGGGGAGAATTAGATGAAATTTAAACCTTAGTGATGTAAGGGAGAAATTACTAAGGGGGAGTTTCTTAGAAATTGGTTGGAGCCTAATCCCTAAAGGTGTTGTAGATTTAACCAATTTTTCGTCTGAAGTGGAGAAGTTACTTTTTGTCAATTGAGAAGAAGTTAATTGTCGTACTAAGGGGGAGAAGTTATGGAGAATCTTAACATCTTGGTTTGCAATGCTATATCTTATTCTGAAAAGATATCTAAGGGATTTTGCTCTATTTGTTTGAAGATCTGTCCTTGGAACATTCTTAGGAGAGGTTCGGCAGAAGAATTCTTTCTAGCACGATCAATGAATGAAAATGAAGATTTCTTTGAAGAGTATCAACTCAGGGGGAGTTTTTGCTAAGTAGAAGTTTTCTGGGTAAAGAAGAATGTGAAGGAGATTTTCAAGGGGCATCTGAGAAGTGTCCAAGTGTGTTCTATTTCTTGTTTCAGTGATAGATGAAGTCAGTGGAATAGTGCAGGGAAGAAAGAAAAATATGTTTCCTGGAAATAGAACATCCTGAAGAAAAAGCGGAAATGACTTTCATTCCAAGAGAGAACAACCTTAAGGGGAGAATGAGTTGACCTCTTATGGGGAACATAGAGAGCTGTATGTTCTAGTTCGAATTGCAAGATAAACAAGAATGATTGTTCAGAAGTCTTTACTAATGATTTGTTCCTTTATTGAAAGAACCCCATCTTTGAAGAACATTGAAGTGGAGGAAGCTAAAGGAAAATGAAATTCAGAAATTCATCATTCATTTTCATCAACTCAGGAAATCTGGATTTAACTGATTATATCTTTCCAGAACCTTTTGTATATTATTTTCATGTCTAGTACTTTAATTGTTTCTTGTATGTTAGTTGAGTTATCCTCTAGTAGTTAATTTTATTTAATTGCTTTTGGGGGAGATTGTAAAGGGAAATAGTATTTGATTGCTATTCCATATCAACCAAATAGGGGGAGATTGAAAGGGGAGATAGGAGTGAAGGGAAGTAACTCACTGCACTTTCATTTGTACTAGGAATGCTAAATGTAATCTCTATGTAATGGTTGATGATAACTCAACAATAGAACAGGACATGTAATAATATGCAGGTGCACAGAAATCTTGGATCACAGAGTTCAGTTAAGACAAAGTATCAAAAGATCATCTACAGACTTGAAGCTCACTGGAAGAAGTTCATTAACATGTTCAGGCCTCAGTGGAGAATAAAAGATATTGACATCTATTCAAGGATGTGGAAGCAATAGAAGATTGTCTTAGTCTATGAAGATTTTAGTGCATTACAATCGAAGCTACAAGTAAGGTTTGCAAAGAAGAATGTGGAATCATGTTCGGAATCAAGAGCCCCTATCAAGACTAGTCACTTATGAACCAGACCGTTGCATCAAGTGTCAGGACATTGGAGGCAAGCTCTCGTCGGTTAATATGGTTTTAATCATTATAAAGTTGTTGGTTTTCTTAAGTCATGTGGAGGATCAACAAAGGTGGTAAATCAGTGTTAGAGAAATGTGAGCCTAATGGATAAGGGACAGACGGCACAACCTGATTGGATCTTACTAAAGCTTCACAGATTAGAAGGCCAAATACTTGGACGTGGTGGAGTCACGTATACGGGGCCAAGTATTTGGATAAGGAAGTCTACACAAATTGAAGAGTGGAATGGAAATATTTAATTTAATTAAATAAAGTATTTATTTAATTATTTATATATTTTATAAATAAAGATATTCTTTATTTATATTTTATATATTTATTAAATATTACTTTTATATTAAATATTTCAAAAGGCATGCTTGGCACATGACTTTGAAGATAATATTTGGGTGGACATGAGCAAAAGGAGAAAAAGTGAAAAAGTAACCTTTTTCACTTTGAATAAAAGTCTTCCATACTTGTTTTTTTAGTAGTGTGGGTGCAGGAGAAGAAAAGGGGAGAGAGAGAAAAATTATTCTCTCCCCCATGGCCGAACTAATACTTTAATATTTTGGGGCCATGATTTTCTTTATCATACCACTCCTCTATCGTTCTATTGTAAACACTTGCTAAATCTTGTATAGAAGATAGGGTTGATTTTTGTCTCCTAGATCTACAAAATGTAATAGTTTTAGAGGAGACAAAAATCACTTCTTTGTTGTGTTCTTGAGCTTATGTTCTTGAACTTGTTTGTAGCATCTACCCCACTTCAATGAATATAAAGTTATATTCTTGGATCTTGTTGTGTTGTGTATTTTAGATAATTTATCGTTCATTATCTTGGTTATTTTAATTGTGTTCTTGAGGTTGAAGAAGATGATGAACAGTACCCGGGTTTGAACCAAAGTAATTTTTATGTTGTCCCAAAAATTATTAATAGTCATATTTTTAATTTGGGAATCGTATTCACCCCCCCTCTACGATCTCCGGGACCCAACAGCAATGGTCCCATACAAACAGTTCAACAGATAAAAGGATAGTAATAGAAAGTAATAAGTAAAATGATTTGTGCTCCTTAATATCATGTGATACTTTTATTGCTTTTAATATAATTTATATATGACAAAATAACACTTGGTACCCCTTTAAAATATTTACCTTTTCGATTTAATCCTAAACTATTATATGTCATAATGTGCATATCGTAGCTAATAATTTTAATTCAATTCGTACCCATCTGATGAACTCCTTTTATGTTTTAATAGTCCACGTTAGTTTGGGAAAGATTAAATATAATATTAGGTTAATATTACTTAAAAATAATACTCACTTCTTTTAATAAATCAAAACCTTCCCTTTTAATAAATCCACCCATTTACCAAGGTGATTTCAAATTATCGACTCATGCACTAAAAATAATCTCAAATTGATTATTTGAAATTACAAGGGTGAAAATGAATCATATTCCTATCAAGAGAATTTCAAACTACAACTGCATAAATTCAATTGGAAAAAGGTAAGTAAATAAATTTCAAATTCATATTTGAAATTTAAAAAGGGAAGTAATCTTTATATTCTCTCATTACTTTACAAAATTGGTACTCAACTAAGCAAGTTATCTTAAGAAAACCAAATTCTGACTCTACATTAAAAATCTTTATGATTATTTATCAAAAAGGGGAAGATGTTTAGAGGGGTAAAATTAAAATTTTTACTACACAAGGGGAAGATGAGAGTAAAATAAATTTCTAAAAAGGAAGAAAATATTATTCTAGAAGAAAAATAAATTTTCAAGGGTTCTAAAAGAGAATTTATTTTCAAAAGTTAAGACTTTTATTTTTAGAACTCTTATTTCTCTTAAATATTTTGCAGCTTATATGGAAACAATGGAAACTTGATACAGAATTTTTTTTTTGAAATTCTTATCAAAACTTGGAATGCACTTGGAAAATATGGAAATGGAGTATACCATGATGGAATTGGAAAAATGATAAGTGTTCACTTATCAAGGGGTATATACTTAATTTTTTCTATGTATCCTATTTGCTGCAAAATATTTGAATGCTTATCTGTTATGCATTTAAAACTGGAAAAGATTTTCAATACTGTAGGGAAAGTATTAATTAGATTTTAATAATCCAAAAATGCATAAATTAGATAGTTGCATATACGTAGGGGAAGTTCTAGGTTGTCACACACAAATTTAATTTTATACACGAATATTTCGACAAAATATCAAAAAGTAGAAAATTGTGAGATACAGCATTTTCATTAAGTTTTGATTAATTTTGTCTTAACACTAAGTTTAAATTAAATTAGGGTTAGTAAGTTGCTAATTAATATTGTAATCCTCCCTTAGGTTATCCGAAGTGACAATCAACGAGTGGAAAGTCAAATTTGGTCAAACTATTTTATAAACAAAATAAAATGATTTTATCTCGACATATAATTAGACAAGATTTATCAAAATAATGATAAGATCAAATCTAATTTATATATGTGATATTTTGAGGCAAAGGGCTGAAGACGAACAAATACTGTATTTTTGACACTGCTTTTACGAGAAAGAAAATGATTTATTAAATTAAAATAGTGTTTGTTTTAAAGGTTTTCAAAAGAATATATTTTTAATATATTTTCTAAATTTATTTGTTCAAATTATCTTCAACAAAGTCCTGCTCAAATGTAAAATGTAAATTTTATCTCGAAAGTCTCTAACTGTCTTATTTATTCGGATAAAATACATTTTAATTCAAGCATAAATATTCCTTGGACTTCATAGTTATCATTAATTTATGAATATTATGTTTGAATATATTTCAAGTCAAAACTTTAGTCCAAACGTCGATAAGTTCCGATAAATGACTATCGAATATTGTTCCGGGCTATAGGGATAATGAAATGATCTTTTTCTCGAAATAATAGTTATACATGTCCAATTAACTTAAAAATTGGGGAATGTCCCTAGAATATTTAAAGAGAATTTTAGGATTTGTTCCATGATTTTTGGGTGATTTTTATTTTTGGCTTGTACTTTCGATACGTAATTGATTGTTTGGTCAATTAAAAGTCAATGAAGGTCAACTCCAAATTGAGTAGGATTTTGACCATGACCTACTTGGAATATTTCCAAATGGTTCGTAAATTTTCATAATTTTTTGGGCATGTTTTGAGAAACACCATATTCGTCATTGTACGATCGGTTTCACATTTATTAGCTTTATTATTTAACTAAATAGTGTTTGCACGTTTTCCCATGCTTTCAAGTGGGCTAGTACTGATGAGGGAACACAAATTTGAATTTTTCTACCTTACCTTATCTCTTTTTACTTTATGTTCCCCTCATCCCCCTCTAAAAACCCTAGTTTTCTTCTTTAAATACACCCCCCCCCCCCCACACACACTTCTCCTTAAGCCATTTGAGCCAAGTAAATGATGCCTTTTTCTCTCCAAGAACACTCTCTAGTCCAGAAAAATTTCAACTCTTAGAGTTCTTGAGTTATAAGCTTAGTCCATTCATAGATCTAACCCCTACCAAGCTTATAAACACATTTACATGCTCATATAACACACATATCACACAAGTATCTTTTGGTTACCCACTTACCATATCTTATCATCCCCTAGACTTGTTTTATTGCCCCCAAATTTATACCAAAATTAGTTATTCCGACCATTTTCGGCGACCCTTTTTGTGTATTTTTAGGCTTCAAACTAATTTTTTTCTCTTGATTTCTCTTTAGATCTCAAGGGTTATAAGTTGGTTCTATATATTATATATATAATATCAGTTGGTACATGTTTAGTAGTGTATACACCTTGCTTACTTGATTTTTAAGTGTGTACACAAATTCTTGTACAAGATCCTAACTCGTATCTTTTGATTTCGTAAGATATATTGTTTTCTCTCACTATAGAGCACAAGGGTCATAAGTTAGTTATTTCTTGTTTATATTATATATATATATAATATTCGGCCCTAATAATATATATAAGAGCTTGCTTAGTTTTATTTGTTGCAAGTATATATATTTGGTCTTGTTCCTCGTTTTTTATATATACACGAGCTTTAATCTTCTCTTCTATTCTCGTATATATAAAGAGTGAACTAAATATTTATTAATATCCTTAATTTAAGGGTTAGATACAACGACCATTTACTTTAACTCCGAGTCAAGGCTTGTTGTATAAGTCGATATATATATACGACATAAGTAAAAGGCTTCCTTATTGAGTTTTAGTATCTAAACCGAGCTCTTATTCCGGGTTTGAACCAAATAGTATAAATCTCATATAGAGATATAAACTAAAGGCTTCTCGAATATTTACAAGGTAGCTCACTTCAATTCCGTGTTGATTTTTTGTTTATAAGTCGAGGTACGACATAAACATAAATACTCCTTGTTGAATTACAAAGTGAAAGAAACCAACATACATTCCGAGTAATAATATTTCGAATAAGTCTCCTATATTATTTAGAGACATAATTGAATTAAACTCGTAGAATTTTTGTGGGTTTATTATTGATTGTTTTAAGGCCATAGTTTAGTAGTAGTATTAAAGCCTTATAAACAAAGTAGTTAGAAAACGTACTTGATCTCATTCAAGTCAAAAATATTTGGTCTATATCTTGACCTTATATTTCCTATATATACTATATATATATATATATATATATATATATATATATATATATATATATATATATACATTTCGTACTTGCATTGCATCATACGCTTTACATATCGCAATTTACATTAGCATATGCATTTAATTTCGTGCATTCATACGCTTTAATTTCCGCACCTTACTTTAGCATCCGCACTTAATTTCTTGCATACACGTTAGCACATAATGCGTGGTTCGTCCTTTTGACTAAGTGACTTACCCTTTCGAATGGTTCGTCCTTGTCTCTAGGTGACTTACCCCGACTCACATTTATATATATTGTTCCTTTGTCTATTTTATATATATTTGTTTGTCACTTTGGACTAGTACTGTAACATCATATTCCACCACCTTTCTTTTCTAAACAGGAATATTTAAAGTCGTAGTACTTGTTGTCTAGACTTTGTTGTGAGGTGAAAGTGAAGTGAGGTGATCCTTGTTCTAAGACCCAAGTCCTAGACACGCCGATGGGGAGTTGGGTGTCCTTGCACCGTGAGGAAAAGGAAAGACCCAAGACCTAAGACTCAGATCTAAGACCTACACTGTTGTAGAGGAACATAGTCTACGCAGGAATTTTTACTTATCTTTGAGGTGGTAAAGGGGAAGTTATGCTCCAATATAAGGTCATAAGGGATATTACTTGTCTGTGAAGAGGTAACAGGAACTTACGCTTTAAGACCAGCTTGTAGGGGTACTACTTGCCTGTGAAGAGGTAACGGGGAGTTACACTCTAAGACCAGCTTGTAGGGGTTCTACTTTGATTGTGAGGAGGTAACGGAGAGTTACGCTCCAAGATAAATCAAGTAGGTTTCGCTTTGTATTTTACGGGGTTAACGGGTAGTTAAGGTCAAAGATAAACACTAAGTGTTGTAAAAGGCTTCTCTGCCACTATAAGGAGTATATCTTTTTATAGTGCAAAATCTCGAGTTCATAGAGGGACTAGGGAACTGGACTAGGGGTGAGTGGATTCGTTAAGGGATTGTATTACTAGTTGACCAGTAATATTTTATAAAGAGAAAAGAAAATTTTAAAACGCCAACCTCAATTTTTAAAATGGTATTAAGCTATTCAACCCCCCCTTCTAGCTTATACCCGCATTTCGGGCCTAACACGATCGTAACTATCCAATTTTAATAAAATCTAATTTTAGAAAAGATATATATTATACATACAACTCTATCTCTGATAGTCCTCATTTTATACAACTCTTCACGGATAATATTATATTTTTATTTTAATAAAATATCTCACATTAATCGTCTACCTAAAATATATCTCTATACAAAATACACAAATATTATCTTATTAAAAAATATATAAAAATAAATTATATAAAAATATATACATATAATATAAAATAAAGTTTAAATTATTATTATACCAATAAAAATAAATTCAAATCATATAAAAAATATTTAAATAAAAATATTAAAAAACTAAAAATATTTCTGTGTGCATCGCAACGGATATAAGTTAGCATCATTTATAGGTGAAAAGTGAAAATCTTAATTTTATCTCTTAATTTATTTATGAAAAATGAAAAACTTTAATTTTATTTCTTAATTTAAATTAAAAATATTTTTAATATATATATATATATAGTCAATGACTATAAAAAATAATTTTTAACTAGTGATTGATAATATTGAGTTGATATTATAAATAATCATTTATAAATATAAAAAAATATATACATATAAAATTAAATAAATTTTAAATTATTATTATACAAATGAAAAATAAATTCAAATCATATTAAAAATATTTAAAAAATTATAAAAATTATAAAAATCCATCCACGTATTGCACGTGATATAAGATAGTGTATGCTATTAATTAACATGTTTTTATCAAATTTGTTAAAGTATTTTATTTGGGTTTTAATTAAAAAGAAAAATAGAGTTGTTTTTTTGTGCTAAGAAGCACTCTGCCATGGGTTAATTTTTTTCTTCTTTCCAATTAATCACTTGCTTACTTATTCTGTTAGCTCCACCTAAAAAGGTTCTCGGTGATTCAATTATTTACGATTTGATATGACATGATCATTTTTATTTTAATAGTGACAGATGCAATATTTTTTTTATTAAGGGAAATAATTCAATAAATGAAATGTATCAAAATACAATTTTGAATGATCTGAAGGGTTTCTTTCATTCAATAAAGTTTATCATCTGTTAGGAATCTACATGTAACTTGATGATAATTTTAATCTTAGAATTATAGAAATTTTAAATGTTGTAACTAATCAATTGATATGAAGTTTATAAATATCAATTGATCAAGAAAGCATTTATCAGTTTAAATATTTATCTAAATCAACTGATAATATGGACTGTAGCACAGGTGTACTTATTCTATTTCAATTGATAAGGTGTAAGTCAATTGATATTATTCTTATCAATTGATGTTAGAGTCGATTGATATAGGTCATCAACTAATGTGTAACTTAGGCTGTCAAATTGTAATTATTTGAAGATAGGAAAATTATACAAGTGAAGTATGATCAGTTGATATTGAAGCATCGATGGATAGAAGATCAATTGAAGAAACCAAGTCAAAATATTGAAGACCATCAACTGATATGAAGACCCATTGATTGATATATCGATCGATATCATTTATCAATCGATAAGTCAATAACCTTTATTGATCAATCGATATCAAGATCAATCGAAGAAGAACATCAGTTGATGGAGAAAATGAATGACCAATTGATACTCTTAACAATAAATTATCAATTGATTGAGACAACACAAAAAGACCATTTGTCAGAGATCTAAAGGATAAAATCATGCCTATGGAAGACAGTCTATGATGACTGTGAAGACTCAAACAGAAGATGTCTTTTAAAGACTGAAAACCTTTTCCTAAAATAGAAAAAGGCAAAAGGAAAGACAGAATTGAAACAATCCTATAATAGGTATTGTAAACACACTTTTAGTATATAAACAAGTGTGGTAGTATTGTTAGAAAAAAGAGTTAGACAATATTCTTGAATCAATTATTCAGCCTTAGAGCACTTTGTAAGAACAGTTTATTTATTTTCTAACCTTGTAAAATGAAGCTAGGTTTTATTAACCAAGAAAAATTGAGCAAAATATACACTGATGGAAAAACCAATCCATCAGTAATTTTAAAATATCTTTGTTCAATTTTGTTTCAGTTTCATTTGTTGATATAACTTCTCTTAAACACACAAACTTCAAGAATAATTATTAAAACAGAAAATGTTGATAATTTGTATTCGACCCCCATTCTATAAATTATATTGGTATTGTTCTGGGAAATAACAATTGGTATCAGAGCGTAGACTTTCAATATTAAAAAAGTTCAAGATCAAGAACAAATCAATATGGACAAAAGGATTCAAGTGTGAAAATTTCAGTGTTAGAAAAAGATGAATACTTTACATGGAAAGTAAAAATACACCTGCATCTACTTTCTCTTGACCCTTCCAATGTTAACTGTATAGAGAATGGTCCCCATGTTCTCATGAAGCTAGTCACATGTGTACACCCTGATGGAACTCCTGCATTTGACAAACATATTCTAAAACTGATCACTGAGTTCACAGAAGAGGATGAAAAGGAAGTACTTAAGGACAAGAAGGCCATGAACATTCTATTCAATGGTCTAGATAAAGATATGTTTGAAAATGTGATAAACTGCACTTCATCAAAGGAAGTATGGGATACTCTTCAAACTCTATGTGAAGGGACTGATTAAGTAAGGAAAAATAAGATGCAACTCTTGATTCAGAAATACGAATCCTTTCATTTCAAGAGTGGAGAGTCCATTAATGACACCTATTGTAGGTTTCAAAAGCTTTTGAATGGACTAAAACTATATGGTAGGGTTTATGCTACTGAAGATACAAATATGAAATTTCTTAGATCTCTTTCAAAAGAATGGAAACTAATAACTATCTCGATTAGACAATCTCAAGATTTCATGGACTATACTCTTGAGAAACTTTATGGTATTCTCAAGACATATGAGTTGGAAATCCAACAAGATGAGGAGATTGAGAAGAATCAAAGAAAAGAAAAAAATGTGGCTTTGATGTTCAAGGGAAATGAAGAGAAGAAGGAGAGTGGTTGTGTAGAAGGTTCTATCATAATGGCTGATGATGCTATCAAAGGATCATCCAAAGGAAAAGGTAAGGGCAAGTGTGAAGAAAATGAAGCATGCTCTCAAGATGATTTGGATGAGATTGATGAGCAACTTGCATTTCTGTCAAGGAAATTTTCAAAACTAAAATTCAAAAGGAATCCAAATGCTCAAAGGCCTGGATCCCAGTTTAGAAATAACAATCAAAACAAAAATTTGGTTGATAGATCAAAATTCAAATGCTTTAACTGTGGATTAGCTGATCATTTCTCAAAGGAGTGCAGAAAGCCAAAACAAGAAAAGTCAAAGTCATATGATGACATTAACAATAAAAAGAAATACTTTGACATGATTAAACAAAAGGAAAAGGCTTTTGTTACTGAAGAGAAAGACTGGGCTGCTGAGGACAATGATTTTGAAGAATTCATCAATCTAGCTCTAATGGCTAACCATGAAGATGAAGAAGGTAGTTTATCATCAAATCAGGTACTAGCTACTAACTTTTCTGAGCTTTCAAAAGATGAATGCAATAGTACCATCAATGAAATGTCTAATGAATTGTACAATTTACATGTCACTCTAAAATTTCTAAACAAAGAAAACCTCAAGTTAAAGAACACCATTGATGACTTAACTGAGAGGAATGCTTTTCTTGAAAATGAACTTGTTTGTTTAGATAGATTCAAGCAGGAAAGTAATGATGTTAGAAATGAACTAGTGAATAGTTTGAGAAGAGACGAATTGTTCAAAGAACAATTAGCTGGAGAAATTGAAACTATTAATAAATGGAATAGGTCTGCTAAAACTGCCAAACAAATTATTGATGTTCAGGGTTTAGATACTCTAGGATAATCTCCTAAATCAGTAGGCAAGCCGTTGGTTGATACTTCAATGGATAAAGATCAATCGATTGTTAATCATTCATCAACTGAGAAGGATTATCAATCGATTGATGTTGAATCAATTGATAAGCATCCATCGAGAAGTAAATCATTAATGGCTACTAAAAAGAACAATTTTAGCACTCCTATCGAGTTTGTTAAGGAAACCAAAAATCAAGTTGAGACTAAGGTTGAAAAGGTCAACATTGGTAGCTTATCTAAGAAATAATTAAAAAAGAAATTAGAAGGGATAATACCTGTTGAAATCATTCACCCTAAGTCTGAGAAAAAGAAGAAGAATGGGAATGGGAAGGTAGGCATAAACAAGCACAACAATTATACTCCTGATATGTATGCACCTAGAAAGGTCTGTGCTAAATGTGGTTGTGTAAATCATTGTTCTATGCATTGCAAGAAAGAAAAGAACTCCATATCTGCAAATGTCATGCTTACTAGTCCTATGCTCATGAGTGCCATGTCTTCTAATTTGGTTGCACTCAATGTTCATATGCCTTATGCACATGTTTCATACATATATAATCCTTTCTTGGTATATGCCAATATGAACATGCCTGGAATGCCATGGAACATGCATATAGCTGATAGCAATCATGCCAGTCAAAATGTTAAGCATGAGAATGTGCATGATATGTCTGCCATAAGTTCCAAGGTATTTGAGCCACAAAAGTCAACTCCCAAAGTTAAAGTGGATTTAAACCCACAAAAACAAAAGGAATCAAAATTGGGAACCAAGGCTCAAGCTGCAACTAATAAAAGAGGACCCATGGATTGTTTTATGTGTATGCAGGGAAACAGGAAGAAAAATCTCTGGTATCTGGATAGTGGATGTTCTAGGCACATGACTGAAGATTTATCCCTGCTCACAAAGTTTGTGGAAAAGGCTGGCCCAGGAGTTACTTTTGGAGATAACGGAAAATGTTTTACTCTAGTATATGGCTCAATTGTAAGAGAAAATGTTATCATTGAACCTGTAGCACTAGTTGATAGATTGAAGCATAACTTTCTCAATTTTAGTCAACTGTGTGATAATGGAAATGGTGTGTGGTTCCCAACTGAATCATGCATCATAGCCAAAAAAGAATCTGGTGAAATTTTCATTACTGGTGAAAGAAAAGGAAATGTCTATGTGGGTGATTTTAAATCTGTAAAGGAAAACTCAATGACATGTCTACAAAGGAAAACTAATACAGATGAAAGTTGGATTTGGCACAAAAAGCTAGCCCATTTAAATTTCAAAGCCATCAATCAATTGGTTAGAAAGAATCTGGTTAGAGGCATTCCATAAATGGAATTCACCAAGGATGGACTATGTGATGCTTGTCAAAATGGAAAGGAAAGGAAAGCTTCATTCAAGTCAAAGTCTGAATCATCAATTGATAAGTCTCTGAAATTATTGCACAGGGACTTATTTGGTCCATTCAACATCATGTCAATTTCTAAAAAGAAATATGCCTTAGTAATTATGGATTACTTCACAAGATATACATGGGTACATTTCTTACACTCTAAGGATGAGGCAAGTAAATTCATTATCAATCATGTGAAGAATGTTGAAAATGGCACTGAATGGAAGGTCAAGAAAATAAGAAGTAATAATGGTACTGAATTCAAGAATGCAACAATAAAAGAATTCTATGAAGAAAAATGTATCACTCATCATTTCTCTGCACCAAGGACTCTACATCAAAATAGAGTTGTTGAAAGGAAAAATAGGAACTTGGTTGAAGCTGCTAGAACTAGGTTAGAAGAAACAAAACTTCCTACATATGTTTGGGTAGAAGCAATTAATACTGCATGTTACATTCAAAATATTTCCAAGTCAAAACACCATATCAATTGATGAAGAAAGACAATAATTAATTTTCTTCATGTCTTAGGCTGCAAATTCTTTGTACTAAGGAATCAAGGTGAAAATTTGGGAAAATTTGAAGCCAAAGATGATGAAGCTATATTCGTTGGATATGGAATAACAACCAAAGCATACAGAGTCTACAATCTTAAATTACATATTGTTATGGAATCTATGCATGCAGTCTTTGATGATAAGAAGATTCAAGGGTTATTTGATGAAGGATACCATGATCTATTGCATTTTGAAAATGAATCAACAAGCAATTGTGAAGATAGTGATGATGATGTTGAAATTTCAAGAAATCAAGTACACAAGAACACCCCATCAATTGATGTCAATGCATCAACAGATAACTTATCATTTGATAATCATCAATCAACTGATAATACATCAATTGATAACCATTCAATGAATAACAACTCTGCTCAACAATCTTCAATTAGAGTATCCATCTTAGGGGGAGGGTTCTCAAATAAGCAATCACATCACAATTATCATGATAATTCTAATGATCATGAAGCATCATCTTCAATGACAAATTTACCACCACAAAGGTAATGGAGCAGAAGCCATCCCATTGAGTTCATCATTGGAGATGCAAATGATGGTGACAAAACTAGAAGTGCAACTCAAAATGAATGCTTGTATAGTAACTTCCTGTCTCAAGAAGAACCAAAAAGGATTGAAAAAGCCTTGAATGATCCTGATTGGAAAATTGTTATGCAAGAAGAGTTGAATCAGCTTGAAAGAAACAAGGTATAGAAGCTGGTGCCCAAACCAAAGAACAAGTCCGTCATTGGTACAAAATGGGTGTTCAGAAACAAAATGGATGAATCTGGTATAGTGACAAGGGATAAAGCAAGATTAGTGTCAAAGGACTATTCATAAGAAGAAGATATAGATTTTGAATGAAACATTTGCACCAGTTGTAAGGTTAGAAGCAATCAGAATCTTTCTGGCATATGTTGCTCATGCTAATTTCAAAGTGTATCAGATGCAAGTGTTTTTCTCAATGGAGAACTAGAGGAAGAAGTGTATGTAGAATAACCTCAAGGTTTTATTGATCCTATTCATCCTGGATTTGTATATTATCTTCTCAAAGCACTATATGGATTGAAACAAGTACCTAGAGCCTGGTATGACATATTATCTAAATTCTTGATTGAGAATCACTTCATAAGAGGTACTGTTTATAAAAATCTCTTTTATAGAAATTTTAGTGGCTCTATGATTCTTGTTCAAATTTATGTAAATGACATTATTTTTGGCTCAATTAATGAGAAATTTTGTCAAAAGTTTGCTAAGTTGATGCAAAGTATATATGAAATGAGCATGATGGGAGAACTTACCTATTTTCTTAGTTTGCAAGTCAAACAATTTAGAAATGGTATTTTCATAAATCAAACCAAATATATTTCTGACTTATTAAGGAAATTTGATATAAATAAATGTTCTTCTGCAAAAACTCCCATGGCCACTACAACTAAACCTGAATTGAATACTAAGGAAACTAAAGTGGACATTTCAAGTTATAGAGGCATGGTTGGCTCATTAATTTATTTAACTGCAAGTAGGCTAGACATAATATTTGCTACATATTTTTGTGCTAGGTTTCAGGCTGATCCCAGAGAATCTCTTTTGATTGCAATAAAAAGAATATTCATATATCTCAAAGGAACACCAAATCTTGGAATTTGGTACCCTAGAGACTCGGGATTTGATCTAATTGGTTATTCAGATGCACACTATGCAGGTTGCAGAATTGACTAAAAAAGTACCACAGGCACCTGTCAATTTCTAGGAAATAAGATTGTATCATGGTTTAGCAAGAAATAAAATTCAGTGTCTACATCTACTGCAGAGGCTGAATACATTGCAACTGAAAGTTGTTGTGCATAAATATTATGGAAAAGGAATCAACTATTTGACTATGGGTTCAACATGAACAAGATTCCTTTTTTCTGTGATAATACAAATGCCATTGCAATAACAGAAAATCATGTGCAACATTCCAGAACCAAGCACATTGACATAAGGTAATACTTTATTAGGGAACATGTAATGAATGGTACTGTTGAATTACATTTTGTCCCTAATGAAAGACAACTTGCAGACATTTTTACCAAACCATTAGATGGATTTACTTTGAAAAACACTTATTTATTTTGAAAAATATAAATAGTTGTGTTAAAGCTCATTTGACATTTACTTACTTTTTCTTACTCTCAATCTATTTCTCTCTCTCTTGCTAAGAACCCTAACCTGCTTATTGCTGACTATTATTTTTGCTTCAACACTAACAAGTTTGCTAGTTATTTTTTCTTTATATCTATAAACACGGCTATGGCATCATCAAAGAAGGTCTCGTAATCAGGATTCTACTATGAACTCGACAACTTTGTTGCGTGTACTATTGTGGAGGAATCCCTAACAGAATTTCATCCACCAATGGAATTCCTGAGAAGTTTAAGAATCTCAAAGGCCCTCTTAGAGACACTACAGATAGTGTGCAATCTAGGTAAAGAATTCTGGACAACAGTAGAGGTAGCAAATTATTTTTCTTCAATTTCCTTTAATTACAAAGGATAAAGGTATATTCTAACAAATGTGGTCTTGGGTGAGTGTTTAAACATTCCTGTAAATAATACTGAAAATGCACCTACTAACACAGATATTACAACTATGCTTAGGGAAATCAATTACACTGCTCCTGATGCTAGTTTAGGTATTATAGTTAGAAAGAATCTAAGGAAAGATTGGTCATTTTCTTTGATGCTATAATAAAGTGTTTTTCTTGAAAAGTTAGTAATTTTGATGCAATAGCTACAAGTATGCAACAAGTAGGTTATATCATTTTATATGATAGATATCACAACATAGGAAGCCTGTTACTCAATGAAATATTTGTCAAATTGGGAAATAAGATTAGTATGTCTAATCATATTTACTATGCTAGATTTATCATGATTATTATTAACCATTTTGTCAAGGATATTGAGATTGACAGGAGTACAGAATCTCTGGATTGTTGGATCCAAAATAAAAGGGTCTTCAAAGACTTGGTAATGATCAATCTTTACAGTAATGTGGAATTGATCTATCCACCTTTTGTTCAAGTATTTATTTCTACTCTTACTTCTTCCAATCCCCAAACTTCTTTGCTTTCTGTGGCTATGGAGGGTGTTAGCAATGACCCCAATCCTCCTACCCAAGCCACACAACCAATTTCCAAACTCAAATCTAAAAAGCCAACCTCAATAGGTTCCTAAAAACCTGTTGTTGTAAAAACAAAGAAAAGAAAAACACATGTTGTGGCAGATAGATTTGAGGAGGATATAGCTGGTGAGTGAAGTGGGGAACATAAAAGAACTCAGAAGGATAAGGTGAGTGAGGGTGAGACAACCCGGCCTAGCCACTCCACAGTTTATCAACAGACTATGGCAGTTGAAAAGGAATCAAACACATCCCTATTGACATCCTCCCAAAAAAATGATAATATTTAAAAGTGCTCACAACCACAGGCACAGAACCAAGATGGGGATACACAAGCCAAATTCCTGAATTATATGAAAGGAGAAGGAAGAAAGTAACCTTTGCATAAGGGTAAATATACACTGCAAAATCACAGGAAACTGTGATGGAGCCTTCTCAAATTTAGTTCAATGCATATCATATAAATGATGAGATGCATCCCCATTCTCTCTCAATTCCAATCCTTTCTATTCTTCTTTCACCACCTCAATAAATTTCTTCAGAAAATATTCTGATAGATAATGAGGCATTTTCAAATTCTCCTTCTTTGATATTCATGGAGAAGCCAACACTCTCTCCTAAATTTTCTTCCCAGGAAATTCAGGATTCCATCTCACATGTTATCTCAAATATCACTTCTCAAATAATTACATCAAATTTTTCTACTCCATCAATTGATGTTCCCACATCAATTGATATTCAGCCATCGACTGATAAGCCATCGATCGATATACAAGATCAATCAATGGGTATGCATCAATCGATGAATATCCTAAACACCTCAACTGATATTTTCTATACATCAATTGATACTCACAAACACTCCTAGGATTGAGTGAGTTGAGTGAGAGGCAGAAATATAGCCTGGAAAAAGGAGAAGGACTGAGTGAGGTCATTCATATTTCTTCCAGGAATGTGAGTGAAATACGTGAGGGCCCCACCTTAGAAGGTGCATAAGTTATGAGTGAGGGAGAGGTGAGATTACAGGATGAGATCCTGATGCAAAATAGAGAGATGAGTGAGAGAGACAAAACAATTATGTTATATGTATATGTGTTGGAGAATGAATTGATGTTAAAGGAGGAATGAGTGAAGGAGATAGGGGGAGTCCCTCATACTAAAGCTAGTGGGAGTGGAATTAATAAGGAGAATGAAGCTGTAGAGAATGAAGATGAAGAGGTTAATGCTGGTGACTTGGATTCACACAATTTTGTTCACCCTGATCCACAATATCAAGATTTGGCTACTCCAAGTAACAGGAATGCAGAGCAATTATTGGGCATTGAGCACACTGAACAAAGGATCAGGAATCTGAAAGAAAGCATTGCCAATACAACAGATACTTTGTTATGAATTATGAGATTTGATGATAACAAATTACTTAGAATTATAATAGGGATTTAAAATTCATTGTAACTAGTCCATGGATATGTGACTTATAAATATCCATTGACTATGAAACTAATTATCAGTTGAAGCTTGTTTATCAACTGATAAATTGGATTGTAACATTTGATTCATGTTTCATTATCAATTGATTGTATTTCCTCGATGGATGATGTGAAGTAGTCGACTGATGTTATTGACTTCAAATTATAGCTTCTCAACGGATGTGAAGAATGGCTATTTAATTGTAAATATTTTAAGCCAGAATTCTCACAAGTGAATTGATCAATAGATATTGGAGTCGATGGATGAAGACACTACTCAACGGATAAAATCTATCAACGGATAAAAGCCATTAACGGATAACAGCAATCAATGGATAAAGGACCATCAATAGATAGAGAGTCGATGGATAACTCAATTAGTCATCGATACATCAATTAATCAATAGATATCCCATCCATCGATGGATGAGTAAAGGAGAATCAACTGATAAGCTTAACAACATTTATCAGTTGATTAAGGTTTCCCAATTTAGTTAAAGAAAAAAAGAATGGGAACTTTACAGAGACTGAATCGATGGAAGACAGTCATGTCAGGATTGTGAAGACTTTCAAGGCAATACAGTCTTCAAGGAATGGAACAAGACAAATATATTTCTAGGACTAGACAAAGTCTAATAAAGATTGTGAAAGTAACTAATTTTTATTTTCATGTATACATTGTAAAGTGCATGTTATAATGTTATTTGTCAATAGGAAATAGAAGTAGAAGAAAACTACTATATAGTAGTTAGTAGTCTATTGTAATAAAGTTTGGAATAAGTGTGAGAAAAATTATAAGCATTGTATTGCAAGAATAACACTTTGTAAGCCGCTTGGTAATTCTACCAAGAGTAATTGAAAGCAAAAATACACTAGTGGAAAAACCAATCCACTAGTAATTTTTATATT
Source organism: Oenanthe sinensis (assembly GCA_028671895.1). Lineage (NCBI taxonomy): Eukaryota > Viridiplantae > Streptophyta > Magnoliopsida > Apiales > Apiaceae > Oenanthe > Oenanthe sinensis. Next base: position 23,820,952 of record CM053799.1, on the reverse strand, counting down.
GTTTGTCTTGTTTTCAATTTATAAGTATCATATTCTCAGTTCAATTTGTTATCTTTTCATACACTCAAATACTTCTGTTGAACAAACTTAAATCCACAAGAATTTCAATTAATTCTTAAGTTTGTATTCAACCCCCCTTCTCCAAACTTATTATACTCAAGGGCAAATAACATACTTGTTATATGGCACCTGAAGTTTTGGAGAATAAGTCTAATGAGGAGCCTTGGATGAGTATTATTGATGGATCTTTAGAAGATGCTGAAACTAAAATTCTTTCTCAGTACAGAAGGGCAAACATGGAAGTTGAAATTGCAGGTCTAACTCAAAGGAGGATTTCTAACTGTATGAAGGAGAAATTAAAGTTACAGAAAATGACAGTAACATGAGTGAAAAGGGAGTTAGAGATCATCAAAGGTTCTATTGTCTCCAACAAGGATACATTGGAAAGAAGATTAGATGAGAAACTTCCAATGAATACTCTAGCTCAAATCAAGGACAAGTTGTTCAAAGAGTCCAAGAATATTATAGCCTTGGAGACAAGAGTGGAGTCTCTAGAAAAGAAAATGGATGACATAATTCAAGGACAAGTTCTACATGCCTCAATACTTCAAAATTTTCTTGACAGAATGTCACTACCTCATCAAATTGATGATAACAAAAATGGGGAGAATGATAAGAAAAAGGATGGTGATGGTAATAATAAATCTGGCAGTGGTGGTGTTGGAGGTTCTGGTGTTGGTAGAGCTAGCATTGGTGGTGTTGCAACCAAAGTGGTTACTAAATATGGGAACAACAGGGATAGAGGTCAATCTTCAAAATCATCTAAGTCAACAAAAGGCGACTTAAAATAGAAAAAGAAAGATTTGAAAAAGTTTGAAGATGAACTAGAAGCTAGAAGAATTTCTAGAGAAAAGGAAACTCAAGCAATGATTGAGAGGGAAAGGAAGAGAATTGAAGAACTAAAGAAAAGTACTGAATTGGTGACAAAGGCTGCACAAAAAGGAAATTTGGATGATTTCATTGCTCAGACAAAGGTTATCAATGAAAATGCAAAGAAGGCTGCCAAAGAAAGCAATTCAAATACAGAAGCCTTTCTAATAATTGATCTTGAAGCCTATGAAGAGAAGAAAAAGGGTAAAGCAATAATGATTGAAGAAGAAAAGGAAAAGAAGAAGCTAGTTGGCCAGAAACTACTTCAAGGAGCCATCTCTTGAGGAATCTCAGATGCTGCAAGGAGAGAAAATGAAAATGAAGAGATTGCTAGGCAATTGGAAATGCAGTGGAATATGGAAGATCAATTGGCTGAACAACCACTGAAGAAAATGAGGAAAATAGCCATGGCTAAGAAAAAGACAAATGTAACTCAAGAAATAGTGGTTAAGGAAAACCCTCAAGTCAAACAAGATGAAATCAAGGAGGAAGTAACAATTGAAGGATATGACATGAAAGGAATACCAGTGGTAAGTGAAAAAGGGTTTATAGGAGTAATAACTCACCCTTCAACCTCTAACAACGAAGAATAAATGAGGTTGGAATATGATAATGGAAAAAAAATTACTTACTCAATGAAGGTGATAATGAAGCAAAGCTACAATGTCCTGAAGACCATTCTACCTCTTCTCAACAGAAGGTACAAATTCAATACAACAATTGCTCAAAAAATTCAACATCAAATTTCAAAGCTAAGGAGAGCAAAGGCTGAAGCTGAACCTGATTCACCTCTTAAGCTATGGAAATCTCAAGTCAAGAAGGTGGTGTTGGAGCCAAAGTATGCAATGAATTTTACAGATGTGGAGGGAAACACAAAGTTCTTTGAAATCTAATGAAGATGAAGCTATATTGAGGAGTTCCTTTATGAGACAGCAAAAAGAAAATGCTGAGAAGAAAAAGAAGAAGAAGTGAGTGGAGAATGAAGACCATAAAGATTAGAAGACATTATAGCATCTTGCAGAAATCACATAGCTACTAGTACTTCCAAACTAAAAGTGCTAATTAAATTTCTTGATTCTATCTGAATGAAAATAATTAAGGGCTTTTTTTATCATCAAGTAGATTTATGCTTATTCATGTCATAGACACAAATATGGGGAGATTGTTAGGAATCTACATGTAATTTGATTATAACTTTAATCTTAGAATCATATAAATTTTAATTGATGTAACTGATCAATTGATATGAAAATTATAAATATCAATTGATTAGAAAACCATTTATCAGTTGAAATGTTTATGTGAATCAACTGATAATATGGATTGTAGCATACGTGTACTTAGTCTATTTTGATTGATAAGGTGTAAGTCAATTGATATTATTCTCATCAATTGATGTTAGAGTCGATTGATATAGGTCATCAACTGATGGGAAACTTAGACTGTCAAATTGTAATTATTTGAAGACAGGAAAATTATACAAGTGAAGGATGATCAGTTGATATTGAAGCATCGATGGATAGAAGATCAATTGAAGAAACCAAGTCAAAGTATTGAAGACCATCAACTGATACGAAGACCCATCAATTGATATAATGATTGATAATATCTATCAATCGATAAGTCATCATTTATCAATCGATGAATATAAAGATCAATCGAAGAAGAACATCAGTTGATGGATAAAAGGAAGGATCAATTGATATGCTTAATGGAAAATTATCAATTGATTGAGATATCACAAGTTGACAAGTTGACAGACAAAAACACACCTATGAAAGACAGTCTATGATGACTGTGAAGACTCAAACATAAGCTGTCTTTCTAACCTTTTCCGAAAATATAAAAAGGCAAAAGGAAAGATAGAATTGAAAAATCCTAGAATAGGAATTGTAAAAACACACTTGTGATATATAAACAAATGTCGTAGCATTGTTAGAAAATGTAAGATACAAGTTAGAAAATATTTCTTGAATCAACTGTTCATCCTTAGAGTACATTATAAGAATAGTTGATTTATTTTCTAACCTTGTAAAAACGAAGCTAGGTTTTATTAACCTAGAAAAATTGAGCAAATATATACTGATGGAAAAACCAATCCATCAGTAATTTTAAAATATCTTTGTTCAATTTATTTTTAGTTTCATTTATTTATATATATTCTCTTAAATACTTAAACCTTAAGAACAATTGTTAAAACACAAAAAGTTTAGATAATTTATATTCAAACCCCCCTTTTACAAATTATATTGACATTGTTCTGGGAAATAACATAAGATAAACTTGTGGTATATGTAATTTTAAACTGCTAATTATTTAATTTACATGTTTTATATTTGTATTATTTAACATGTTTGTATGATTAGCATGGGGTAATTTAAGTGTTGTTAATTATGGACGCAATCATGATATTTTTAAAGAGAATAAAATACTATTTTTTTATATTGAAAATGGAAAATTATGTCTAGGATTTGGGTTTGAAGTGGGACCATTATGACCCCACTGAAATCTGGGAATTATTCATTGATATATCAAAATTAATGTATTTAATTCTAGAAAGAAAATCTATTTATAATGTGATTATGATTGTAACATAATAATATTCTTCTTTATTAATATAATATAGTAAATAATTCATTGTAGTTGTTTACTTATATAAATGATTTAATCGTAATAATTGATTTCTTTATTTTAGATATGACTGGAATTGATGGATCTACCTTGTTTGGTGATGGGCATGTAATTGTTGCAGTGCTTGTACCTAATATGGCGACACTTGTGGTGCCTAATATGCCTTTACCGGTAACCGCTCATATGAAAAAATTGGAGAAATTCAGTGGACTGGAATTCAAGAGGTGGCAACAAAAGACGTTGTTCTACTTGACCACCTGGAACCTTGTGAGGTTCTTGATTGAGGATGCACCTAAACTGAAAAAAGGTGAAACTGATGTTCAGCGTGTAAGTGCAGTCCAAGTGTGGAACCACTCAGATTTCTTAGGCAGAAATTATATAATGAATTGTTTTAGTGATTCACTGTATAATGTGTACATTGTGCTAAAGACGTCTAAGATTCTGTGGGACTCACTCGACAAGAAGTATAGAATTGAGGATGCGGGTACCAAGAAGTTTATAGTGGCCCGGCTTCTGAAGTTTATGATGGTGGATTCCAAGAAAGTGGTTAATCAAGTTCAAGACCTTCAGATGATCATGCATGACATGGAAGTTGAGTGTATGCCCATGAATGAGGCATTTCAAGTTGCCGTGATTATTGAAAAATTTCCCCCGATTGGATGAAATTCAAAAATTATTTGAAGAATAAACAAAATGAGATGAAAGTGCAAGACAAGGTCTTGAGACTCCGTATTTAGGAGGACAATAAAATCCGGTCTGTCAGCTCTTCAAATGATAATGTTGTTGTAATAACCCATATTTTTTATGCATTTTTTAAATTTTATTTATAAACGATCCTGGTGAATAGTGATTCTACGGATTATGAAAAACTTTTTAACCCACACTAGGTAAGTGGTGGAATATTGGAAAACCGAAGATATGATATTGTTGTATGAAGAAAATGAGTGAATGCAAAAGTTGTCAGAATCTGAAGATTTTTCATTTTACTAATTGTTTCATAATTTACGAGATATCGAGGAATACAAAGATTATGGGATAACTAGAGGATTATAAATCAGAGAAATTATGATTCTAGACGAATTAAAGTATTGTGAATAATAATATTCATATTACGAAGTTAGTAAGGCAAAACGCTTTTAAAACTAATCATGCTTTGTCTAAGAGGATTAAGTGTTAATCATGGGGTGGCAAATAAATTGCACCAAATCCATGCAACTAGATTGGTGGAAACCAAATGGGATTACTAGCCATGCAACTAGATTGGTGGAAACCAAATGGGATCACTAACCAAGCAACCAACTAGTTAAGGACATAGTTCCTTGAATAAGGGATCAAGGACACAAGCAACCATACCTCTTTGACATTAGTAACCATGTCATACTTTACATCACAAGTCACCACAAAATCAGCCAACACTTTTCAAAAAGCTAGAGATCAAGTAAAGCAAGTAAATTCTCTCCCCTTTGTTCTTTATCTTCCATTTGGATTTTCAAGAGAAGCAAGGGAAGAAAACTTCATGACTCAAGTTCTACTCATCTAAAACTCACCAAATTTTGACCATATCTCCTTCATTATATATCCAAGGTACGTATTTAATTTCATAATTTTTAGAGGTGTTTTGGTTGGGTAAATAAATGTAGAAAATGAGCGTAAATAGTAACTCCGAAAATTTACTAACTTATTTCTTGATTTCTCTTGCAAGTTTAAGGATGATAAGCATATTTTCCCTTAAGACATACAAGCTCTTGTTAGTATGTTTAAGGATTCAAGAAAGGTATAAATTTCATCCACCCTTTGATTTACTTTGAGTTATAAGCTTGAGTCTGAGTTTTATTCAAGTACATGCTAGTTCGGGAGTTTGGATTTCAAATGTTTGGATCTTAATGGTTGTTTGTTATGGGTTGATGTTGGTGGTTTATTCATGAAGTTTATAAATTTATTTGGTTGTTAAAGACATTGGTTTGATGATTGGGTTGTTGGTAAATGGATTTAACATGGTTAAATATGGAAAACATTCCATTTATAGCCATCATAATGACCGTTTGTTTCTAGAATTACTTTGAACTATAATCCCAAACTAAATAAACACTGGAACTTGTCACCACTGACCATTAATGCATAGGTCTTGTTCCATAGTTTGTTTTGACACTTAAATCATGTTATTCCGATTTACGGTTTAGGAGAAAAGCTAGTTTTAGTGAAGGTGACAAAAATGACCTATTAAAAGTTTTTAAAAATCATGCAATTTGGAGGATAAATAGTTTGGACAGTTTTTAAGGCCTCTGCAAAATTTCATGCACAAATGTTGAATTTTCGATTTTATAAAAATGCCGAAACCAAAGTTATGCGATGACACTATTCATTTGAGAAGCTACTGCACTTTTCTGGACATTAGGGAAAATGAGTCCTCTGTCCAGGGCCAAACCTTTGATGGATTATATTCTAGGCATTCTCTAGATCATGCATGCGAAAACGGTGCGTCATTTGAATTAACGGTTAATGAGTTATGATCGTTTTTATGAAAACTGTGTAAATAGTAAAACCCTGTAGTTGACTCGACTTTTAAAATGTATTTCACCAAGTTAAACTCATGTGTTCCAAATCAAAATATTTTTTATAAATATTTCTAATACTCAAGAAGCTCCTTGATATGGTTTCATATTTAATTATGCATTTTCTGATTTATTAAAATTGTTGGAGTGCGAGTCACGTAATAGTAATTCTCAGGAAAGTCTTTTCTTAGGGCATTCTTTTGACGAGCCACTTTGGCCAAGATAATTGGATAATTTTGAATCGGTTAAAATACGAAAGATGTTGAGGAATAACACGAGATTAGATTAAAAGCCGTTGACGAGATAGTTTATGAACGGTCAAGATAGACCCGAGGAGGTGAATACCGGGTAAAATAAGTGTTAGTAAAAGGACTAAATACAAATTGAAGTTGTCATTGTTGGGTCCCGGAGATCGTAGAGGGGGGGTGAATACGATTCCCAATTGAAAATATGACTTTTAAATATATTTGGGACAACATAAAGATTACTTTGGTTCAAACCCAGATACTGTTCATCATCTTCTTCATCCTCAACAACACCATTAAAATAACCAAGAAAATGAACGGTAAATCATCCAAAACACACAACACAACGAGATCCAAGAATATAACTTTATATTCATTGAAGTGGGGTAGATGCTACAAACAATTTCAAGAACAAAAGCTCAAGAACACAACAAAGAAGTGATTTTTGTCTCCTCTAAAACTATTACATTTTGTAGATCTAGGAGACAAAAATCAGCTCTATCTTCTAAACAAGATTTAACAAGTGTTTACAATAGAAAGATAGAGGAGTGGTGTAGATAAAGAAAATCATGGCTCCAAAATATATTCAAGATCTAGTTCGGCCATGGGGAGAGAATAATTTTTCTCTCTCTCCCCTTTTCTTCTCCTGCACCCATACTCCTAAAAAAACAAGTATGGAAGACTTTTATTCAAAGTGAAAAAGGTTACTTTTTCACTTTTTCTCCTTTTGCTCATGTCCACCCAAATCTTATCTTCAAAGTCATGTGCCAAGCAAACCTTTGAAAATATTTAATGTAAAAGTAATATTTAATAAATATATAAAATATAAATAAAGAATATCTTTATTTATAAAATATATAAATAATTAAATAAATACTTTATTTAATTAAATTAAATATTTCCATTCCACTCTTCAATTTGTGTAGACTTCCTTATCCAAATACTTGGCCCCGTATACGTGACTCCACCACGTCCAAGTATTTGGCCTTCTAATCTGCGAAGCTTTAGTAAGATCCAATCAGGTTGTGCCATCTGTCCCTTATCCATTAGGCTGGCATTTCTCCACCACTGATTTACCACCTTTGTTGATCCTCCACATGACTCAAGAAAACCAACAACTTTAGAATGATTAAAACCATATTAACCGACGAGAGCTTGCCTCCAATGTCCTGACACTTTATGCAACGGTCTGGTTCATAAGTGACTAGTCTTGATAGGGGCTCTTGATTCTGAACATGATTCCACATTCTTCTTTGCAGACCTTACTTGTAGCTTTGATTGTAATGCACTAAAATCTTCATAGACTAAGACAATCTTCTGTAGCTTCCACATCCTTGAATAGATGTCAATATCTTTTATTCTCCACTGAGGCCTGAACATGTTAATGAACTTCTTCCAGTGAGCTTCAAGTCTGTAGATGATCCTTTGATACTTTGTCTTAACTGAACTCTGTGATCGAAGATTTCTGTGCACCTGCATATTATTACATGTCCTATTCTATTGTTGAGTTATCATCAACCATTACATAGAGATTACATTTAGCATTTCTAGTACACATGAAAGTGCAGTGAGTTACTTCCCTTCACTCCTATCTCCCCTTTCAATCTCCCCCTATTTGGTTGATATGGAATAGCAATCAAATACTATTTCCCTTTACAATCTCCCCCAAAAGCAATTAAATAAAATTAACTACTAGAGGATAACTCAACTAACATACAAGAAACAATTAAAGTACTGGACATGAAAATAATATACAAAAGGTTCTGGAAAGATATAATCAGTTAAATCCAGATTTCCTGAGTTGCTGAAAATGAATGATGAATTTCTGAATTTCATTTTCCTTTAGCTTCCTCCACTTCAATGTTCTTCAAAGATGGGGTTCTTTCAATAAAGAAACAAATCATTAGTAAAGACTTCTGAACAATCATTCTCGTTCATCTTGCAATTCGAACTAGAACATACAGCTCTCTATGTTCCCCATAAGAGGTCAACTCATTCTCCCCTTAAGGTTGTTCTCTCTTGGAATGAAAGTCACTTCTTCTTTTTCTTCAGGATGTTCTATTTCCAGGAAACATATTTTTCTTTCTTCCCTGCACTACTCCACTGACTTCATCTATCACTGAAACAAGAAATAGAACACACTTGGACACTTCTCAGATGCCCCTTGAAAATCTCCTTCACATTCTGCTTTACCCAGAAAACTTCTACTTCAAAAACTCCCCCTGAGTTGATACTCTTCAAAGAAATCTTCATTTTCATTCATTGATCATGCTAGAAAGAATTCTTCTGCCAAACCTCTCTAAGAATGTTCCAAGGACAGATCTTCAAACAAATAGAGCAAAATCCCTTAGATATCTTTTCAGAATAAGATATAGCATTGCAAACCAAGATGTTAATATTCTCCATAACTTCTCCCCCTTAGTACGACAAGTAACTTCTTCCCAATTGACAAAAAGTAACTTCTCCACTTCAGACGAAAAATTAGTTAAATCTACAACACCTTTAGGGATTAGGCTCCAACCAATTACTAAGAAACTCCCCCTTAGTAATTTCTCCATTGCATCACTAAGGTTTCAATTTTATCTAATTCTCCCCCTTAGTTCATGCAAGCTCCAATCCACCCTTGTGTCTTTAGATATCCTCTAAGTAACCTCCACAAGATAGGATTGACATATCTCATTTCTTGTATCACCAAGAGATCTCGTTTCTTGTATCACCAAATTCTCCCCCTTAGTTGAGAATATCCTTTAAAACAATAAAAGTATCATCTACATCCAATCGAATAAGAAACTCTCCTCCAATTGAACATAAAATCCCCCTTAGGTCTAAAAATTAGTGTCTCCCCCTTTGAGATTGAGAACAACATGAATTAATAGACCCAAAGGTAATAGTTTGGACATTCCCACTAAGCTTCAGCTAGACTCTTCTTCAGCTTGTCTTCCAGAAAAGAATCTTTTCAATATTCCAGAGCTAGAAAATTCAGTAACAGGATTCAAGCATAGTTGCAAGGTTAGTGTTTGGTCTATGGTTTCCTCACTTCTACTACGTTCTGTTGGTGTTTACACTTTCAAGCGTAAGTGTTCCACTCATTTCTCTCCCTATTTCTCTCACTCAAGTGTATCACTCCCTCACTTCACTCAAGTGTTTCTCTCCCTTACTTGCACTCATTCCATTTATAGCAATTTGTACCTGCAAGTAAATCCATGCTAGTCTCACCAAGATATTATGGATCGTTGACTGTAGCATGTTGTCGATCACTAAAGATCTAGGTTCTGAGATGGAATCTCAGACAGAGTTTCAGTTAGGTCATCACCCAACTCACCATGAGCAAATCCATGCACACGTGGCTCGTTGTCGGGGAATAACCCTTCTGAAATTGGAATCTCCTCCATTCCAGGAGTGACTGAAATCCCAACACCCTGATCCTCAAAAGACTCATCAAATTGGTAAACCAACTGAATCATAGTCTACGAGTTGTTGCTCAACTACTTTCAGCATCAACAATCTCCCCATATGCAAATCCATGCACTGGATCGTTGAATGTGGTATGCGTACTAGCAGCTATTTAAGCATCAACCGACTCCCCATATGCAAGTCCATGCACTGGATCGTTGACGGTGATATGCCTTTAAGTTATGAGCGATCCATGTATTCCAGAATTTGAATTCCTGGGAGAGTAGACGTGTACAAACGTCTCTCTTAATCACCTGTAAAGATGAATTAACTCACTATTTTCAGTCATGGAAAACTGTTAGTGATTGCCTATCAACATCAACAGATTGCTCTGCGGATGTGAAATCCCGTTAGGGAACTAGGACTGTTCCTCCTAGGAAGGTTGACAAGGATTCTAATATATGGTAAGAAATCCAAGTTTCCCTCAAATACCTGTAAAGGTGGCTCAACAACTTCATTCACCATGAATGGTAAACAAAGAAGTTTAGGGGTTTTACCTATACCTCACAATGTGCACTTCTTGCAATGTGTCCTCATAATTGTTAGTCCCAAGAGAGGCTAGAGAACTGTTAGGTCCTATAACATCCCTTAGAAGCAAAAACTTTAGGATTACCATCAGCGTGAATGCTTTTGGTGTGCTTGACTCATTACAAGGTGCTCTGGCTGACGAACGAATTTTCAATGAAATCACCCTGTTGAGAGAGTTCATTCAGAAACGGTTGAATTGCCTTTTCAGCTCTGCATCCTTTTGAGAGAATACAGATGAGCTACAGATACCTCAATTTGTATACTTCTTTCCTTCTTGAGAGGTAGAGCTGTGGGTGCACTTCCGACACATCCTTATTTGTTGCATCAAGTGCAGTTTCTCCCTTAACAACCGCTAATCTACATAAGTTCCTTATATCACCAAGGGTTGAAAGTTTGAATTAGAATGATAGTGTTTGGTACTAAGGCCTTGGTTAGAAATTGATGGATTATTCAACTTCTAGACCTTCCCCTATAGCCACTAAGGCCAAGCCATTTCGGCTAAATAGATAGAGTTGATCAGAGCTATATAAAATTTGGTAGAGTATGATTAAACTTATTCTCTATTCCTTCTCAGAAATATAGCATCGGAGCAATGTGTCCTCAAGAAACAATGCACCAGAGCTAAATTGTGGGAATTAATAAAGAATAGGTAAAAGAATATTAAGCCAAATTTCATAAACTCACAATTTTAAAAAAAAATTAACAGATTAACAAAAGTGTTCTTTTGAATTTCTCTTAGACAAATATCCAATTGAAATTCAACTCTTTTAACAAAAAAATTTTGATTAATAACTCAAATCTATTTCATCTTGCTCACTGTATGTTTTCAGAAATTGTTTTGCAATTCATTCTTAGCTGATATTATCTCCGACTTAAAACATAAATCATTTTAAAAAAATTCGAATGAATGCTTTAGTCATACAGTCCAAGGCACTAATCCCAAAGCAAACAACCATTGTTTTAATACTACAGGTCAATGTGAAACAGACATTAACAAGAGTTTTGAAAAACGTTTTACCAATAGTTGATACCTCAAGATCAAAACAATTTACTCAAATAAAATAGCCTGATACCATGCAACCTTAAGTTACAAGTTATCAAGTAACTTTATTTAAACAAATCGATGAGAGAAAACATTTTTCATTACAAAACATTTAAAAGAGAGAGAGGATATATGATTTTAAAATAGAAAGATAATCCTCAAGAAATTTTCTCTTTCAAAGGGAGAAAAAAAACTTTTAGTGGCTTTTCATTCTCTGGCAAATGAATGCATGTTTAGAGAAAACATTTTTTTTCACAAGAAATTTCTTTATGCATTCAAGTTCTAAAGAATGAAAAACATATGTTAATACTAATGAATTATCAAATATATGAATGACAAGACATTCAAAAGTACTAACATCATTCAATCATTTTGTAATAAAATGCATCTTACTACAAAACAATCAAGCACATAAGATACTTACATTATGCTAGACAATTATCATTTGTCGCTGTAAACAAACACATATTGCAATATAGATCATGGTAATTGTAAAGCATAAAACATAAGCATCCGCTAAATACTGAACATACATTGACCGAATGACAGCATTTAACTTCTTACACTACATCTCAACAATTATCACATAAGCATATTGAAAATGCTCATGACAATCAGAATGTATGTAAGCTCGAGGTACTAGTTGCATCAGAGATCAAATATCTTTAAATATTAATGCTAAAATTTATGATCTTTGACAACCCCTCGCGATGTAGTAAATTACTTTCAATATCAGTGTTTTTGAAATAATCTTTTTATCACTTAGTGCAGAAATTCTAAGTGACATCACTAATATCAAAAGAATGACAACTAATATTAATGGATTTTGCAAAAGACATGAATTACATCACTTAAACTACATATTAAGTGGTTCCATTAATATTAGCAGTAAATAATTAAAAGTAAATAAAATTACAATTAATTAATATATACAAATACTTATGCTGAAACATTTGATACATATAGCATGAATGACATATGACAGCACAAAGTACGAGGTCCTGGATATAAATTGACTATACAAAGAGATGCTACATTGTTAGGTCCCTAGGTCCCGGGTGATCATAGGTAATCTCATACCGATAATATTGGGTCCCGGGTGGTCACAAGCCAAACATTAATTAGTTCCTAGAGATCGTAGACATCTAAATAGCATGAACACTCTCTATAAACATTACATTTAAATAAATCAATATTAGACTAGAGTGACATACCTTAGTCAATAGAGCTTTTACTGGTGTATGATCGTTGAATGAACAATTACTCCTCTTTGCCCGAGAGATCAAACGTTTACTCCTTTCGAGATCAAACGTTTACTCCATTTGGACAGGTATAACTTTTCAGCTATCAGTTAACATTGTTCCTCGAAACAATACCACGCTCATCCAGATAGAAATTGCATTACCTTTAACACCCAAATATTTCCTTGTAGATATTGGTCTTGGCAGCAGCTTCACTAAACTCAGCACTCTAGAAACCAGTAGTCCTGACACTAGCTGAGTAGAACCTTCAAAAACTCCGAACTACCCTTCAGCTTCTGTATCAATACCAAGTCTTCATGTGGATTGATTCCTTGTACTAAGTGTATCTGCCTCTGGTTCAATTGAGTTAGTTCCTTGATTCGAACCCTACTCAATCTTGATTAGTTAGTGCATCTTCAATCTTCATTGAATTCACTCAGAAAAACCAATGAAATACTCTTATACATGCACGACACTACTAATCACTACTCTACTACCCAAATTCATCAAGAACTGACTCTAGGAAATGTTGTTACACAAAACCCTTTGTCATGACAGATGTGTCCTTAATGTTTCCTTAGATATTCAGTGGGTAGAGTAGTCTTCTTCAAATATGATTGAGATCATCTTGCATTATTTTTGAATCGACAATTTCCTTTCTAATATGCAACCACTCAATCTGGATCACTCAGTGCTCCTAAGAATCTCAACTCTTACTCAATGAGCACTGCTAGCCTTTGAACATCAAACACGACTAGTTGATCCAACTTACTGATGCTCCCCCTGTGATGCTGCTTGCAGCTTTTCTTCATCTGGTGTCATCTAATCTTGAGCCCTAAACAGGATGTCAACCTTTAGAAAGTCAGAGCTAAAATCAAACGAATGCTAGGGAGCTTGATGATGATGTTCACTGCATCTAGATCATCTTAAATCAATCACAGACTCTGTGTAAGCTCTTAACTCCAAATAAGATAGCCTTCCATCACACCATGTGACTTCAGGCATGATTAATCTTACTTGATGTCTTCTTTTTACATTTGTTGATTAGACTTGCTGTGTCAACTGATTCAGCCGTAGTGAATAAGAAACCTTAACTCTATCCATTATCCTTGTAATTCCACTCAAGGTCTGGATTTCCTTATCAACTCCTCCATTTGGTCATGAAGTCCAGAAACTGAACTTTACTCTAGAATACTCCTTTCAGTGCAGACATAACATAGAACTTCGTTCATCAACGAATTCCATTACCTGCCCTCAAAGTGTTCTTACAGCAATGTGCCTAATCCTTTGAATGTGATTAATCACTGAGATGCTTCATCTATTAAATGCATGAACAAACACCAAAACTAAACAGGGTAGCCTTTGACTTGACTTCCCTTCAACTGACATACTTCACTAATGTCCTTCTTAAAAGAATTTCATTAGAAGTAGTCCTTTCTCACCAACTTCATCTTTACCGTCGAATCCGTTATCTTGATAAACCAAGTATTAGTTGATAAACCAAGTGTGAGAGCATCACTTGTTGTTGCAGCTAACTCCATTCTGATAAACTTCAACGAATAGTTGACTTCATCATAAGCATTACATTTCGTGTCAGCAATAACCTCACTTCCAGTAGAGTGAGCTTCTATTTCTCTTGACCCCGATCAATATTGTTCATCCTCGAACTGATATTAGGAAACCCTTCACAAAGAATTCCCTAGGTCTTTTTTAATATTGTGCTTCAGATCATTCAAGAAAAATAGGTAACCTTGCTTAACCATTTGAATACCAAAGCAAAAGTAGTTACATGCCTCGAACATGAAAATGTCAGAGATATATAACTTGTACATATTGAAAGATACTCTGCATTCACAAATGATTAAGACACGTGGTCCTCAATTTGATTGAGTCCAAGGGTTAGAGATATTTCTAAACATTGTTAACAACAAAGCATTCAAGTTCAACATGCTCATTCTTATCTGACTGATCACTCCTCATCTATATCAGCCTCAACAAGTAGTCTTGGCTATGAGCTCAGTGATCCCAACCTAACTTAAGGTGGACTAGCAGTCTATAAGAATCATGTCGTACATATATGTAGTCATAGAAGAATCAATCACTCAGATTCCTAATTCTTCTAATTCACCTTTGTTGTTCACTTTAACATTATATTATCTCTAATTACCTGAGTCAGTTTAAATTTAAAAATTTAATTCATGGTTTATTATACTGACCCCTAGGCAATTCCCAAAATAGAAACAAACTTATCTTAACAAGCACATGATCAAATATAGCATTTAATACAACCATGCGAGTATAAACAGATTATTGACAATGTAAACATCAAGGCACTTAGCATGCAGCAAATACTCTTTCCGGTAAATGTACCCCTACAAATACCTAAGACTCTATATGCTAACATGATCAATTATCGTAAAGCAAGCATTAAATCACACAAGATCTAATCATGAAGTCAAATACTGATAAACAAGCAACACTAATAAACTAGCATAAGTTATCTAATTTATATAGAAATCAAGGTGAGACATGCATTACATCAAACTTATAATATAATGCAGTTCAGCACTTAATACTCTATAATTAAATCAAACAAGTATAAACTAGTTAGAAAGTATACATGTGCGATGCTTAACATTCCATCTCGAGTGATAATCAATTGATCCAAATCAATTTCCATTCTACTGACACTCATGGAAGTATCCTTGCATTTGACCTCAATAACAAATGATGTTCCTGCTTTAACCCAAATTGATACCTGATTGTTCTGCTTAAAGACCCCGACATAGAATGTCTCATGTTCTGCTTGAAAAGATCACTCTTCTTTGTATGTGTAGCAATAACCCCTTGATTATCATATGTCAGTGATAATCAAACCTTGTGTATTTCTGCCACTGATGTCCTTTAACCAAATCTTCAATTGTTATTTTGGTTCTTTGACCGTTAAACTGAATTCCTTTTCAAAATCCCAAATTCTTCAGATATTGATTCGAAAACCACTGATCGAAGACTCTTCCCTAAATGAACTAATCCCCTTTCAATAACCAAATGATCCACTGAGTAGACCGATGTAGAAATACATCTCCAATGGTAAGATCAGGTCTCAACTCCATTAGAATGTTCTTCAGTCAGTTCGTTTGTCCTCAACGAACGAAGAATCAACTCCTGTTGTTTCGTTTAATAAAACATTTTGTTCAAACAGAAGTATTTAATTTTTTAGGAATTTAAATAATCAAAATAAATTGAAAATGCATTTTTGATAAATAATAATAAATTTCTCAATTTCAAATTATAAATAAAATGAAATTCGAAAAGAAAGTTTTGATATAGAGATAACAAATTTTTCAAGGTATATTAAATAATCCTGAAAAAGAAATTATTTCAAATCAAAATTAATTTCCAAAGAATTTTATAAAATTTATAATCTAAAACAGTTTCAATTATAATTAAAATAAAACAGATTGAAAATATAAGTTTGATATAAAAATAATAAATTTTCAAGTCATCTAAGATATTCTTGAAAATAAATTATTTCAACCAAAATGATTTTCCAAAAAGTTTTATGAGATTTATAATTAAAACTTCCAAGCTTAAATTATAATTAAAATAAAACAACTCGAAAAAATAATTTTGAAATAGAAATACTAAATTTTCAAAACATTTAAAATGTTCATGAAAATAAATTATTTCAATAAAAAAAATATTTTCCAAAGAGTTTTATAAAATTTGTAATTAAAGTTTTATGAAAAATAAATTATTAAACCTCAAAAATAATTCTCAAAATACTTTTAAGAATATTAAACTCAAAAGAAATTAAATTGGATTTTAAGATTAATTTTAGTTTTCAAATTAATAAAATTCTTAATTAAGAATATTAAAAATATAAAATATTTGACTCTAAAATTTAAAAGAAAATAAAATATTTTCCAAGATGTAAAATAAACTTGAAAAATAAATTATTTAAATTTAAAAAATTATTTCCAAAATATTTTAAATAATTAAATTAAAATTTAATTATTAAATCAATTATTAAACTAAAAACAATTTGAGAGAAAAACAATTTTTATTTTAAATAAAAATTAAGCTATGTGTCATGTAGAAACAGCCTTCTAAGTAGAAATTCTACATAGGAATGTTCTACATAGATTCCATCTCGAACATCCAAGTCGAACATCCTATCTCGAACATCCAAGTCGAACATCCAAGTCGAACATCCTATCTCGAACATCCAAGTCGAACATCCTATCTCGAACATCCAAGTCGAACATCCAAGTCGAACATCCAAGTCGAACATCCAAGTCGAACATCCAAGTCGAACATCCAAGTCGAACATCCCAAGTCGAACATCCCAAGTCGAACATCCCAAGTCGAACATCCCAAGTCAAACATCCAAGTCGAACATCCTAAGTCGAATATTCTAACTCGAATATTCTAACTCGAACATGCTAACTCGAACATGCTAACTCGAACATGCTAACTCGAACATGCTAACTCGAACATGCTAACTCGAACATGCTAACTCGAATATTCTAACTCGAATATTCTAACTCGAATATTCTAAGTTGAATATTCTAACTCGAATATTCTAAGTCGAATATGTAACTCGAATATTCTAAGTCGAATATCTAACTCGAATATTCTAAGTCGAATATCTAAGTCGAATATTCTAAGTCGAATATTTAACTCGAATATTCTAAGTCGAATATTCTAACTCGAATATTCTAAGTCGAATATTTAACTCGAATATTCTAAGTCGAATATCCTAACTCGAATATTCTAAGTCGAATATTCTACATAGAAATATTCTACTTGGCTATCTCGAACATTTTGTACTTAGAAAAATTCTGGGCTTCAAAAAAAATTCTGGGTGCCCAGTGAACCAATCGTACCCTCTTTAATCTCAAAAATAAAAATACATCCAATCGATTTGTATGTCAATCGAGTAGCTCTGATACCAATTGTTGGGTCCCGGAGATCGTAGAAGGGGGGTGAATACGATTCCCAATTGAAAATATGACTTTTAAATATATTTGGGACAACATAAAGATTACTTTGGTTCAAACCCAGATATTGTTCATCATCTTCTTCAACCTCAACAACACCATTAAAATAACCAAGAAAATGAACGGTAAATCATCCAAAACACACAACACAACAAGATCCAAGAATATAACTTTATATTCATTGAAGTGGGGTAGATGCTACAAACAAGTTCAAGAACAAAAGCTCAAGAACACAACAAAGAAGTGATTTTTGTCTCCTCTAAAACTATTACATTTTGTAGATCTAGGAGACAAAAATCAGCCCTATCTTCTAAACAAGATTTAACAAGTGTTTACAATAGAAAGATAGAGGAGTGGTGTAGATAAAGAAAATCATGGCTCCAAAATATATTCAAGATCTAGTTCGGCCATGGGGAGAGAATAATTTTTCTCTCTCTCCCCTTTTCTTCTCCTGCACCCACACTCCTAAAAAACAAGTATGGAAGACTTTTATTCAAAGTGAAAAAGGTTACTTTTTCACTTTTTCTCCTTTTGCTCATGTCCACCCAAATCTTATCTTCAAAGTCATGTGCCAAGCAAACCTTTGGAAATATTTAATGTAAAAGTAATATTTAATAAATATATAAAATATAAATAAAGAATATCTTTATTTATAAAATATATAAATAATTAAATAAATACTTTATTTAATTAAATTAAATATTTCCATTCCACTCTTCAATTTGTGTAGACTTCCTTATCCAAATACTTGGCCCCGTATACGTGACTCCACCACGTCCAAGTATTTGGCCTTCTAATCTGTGAAGCTTTAGTAAGATCCAATCAGGTTGTGCCATCTGTCCCTTATCCATTAGGCTGGCATTTCTCCACCACTGATTTACCACCTTTGTTGATCCTCCACATGACTCAAGAAAACCAACAACTTTAGAATGATTAAAACCATATTAACCGACGAGAGCTTGCCTCCAATGTCCTGACACTTTATGCAACGGTCTGGTTCATAAGTGACTAGTCTTGATAGGGGCTCTTGATTCTGAACATGATTCCACATTCTTCTTTGCAGACCTTACTTATAGCTTTGATTGTAATGCACTAAAATCTTCATAGACTAAGACAATCTTCTGTAGCTTCCACATCCTTGAATAGATGTCAATATCTTTTATTCTCCACTGAGGCCTGAACATGTTAATGAACTTCTTCCAGTGAGCTTCAAGTTTGTAGATGATCCTTTGATACTTTGTCTTAACTGAACTCTGTGATCTAAGATTTCTGTGCACCTGCATATTATTACATGTCCTATTCTATTGTTGAGTTATCATCAACCATTACATAGAGATTACATTTAGCATTTCTAGTACACATGAAAGTGCAGTGAGTTACTTCCCTTCACTCCTATCTCCCTTTTCAGTCATAAATGGACTAAATATGCGATTATACTTATTAGTAATATAAGTATTTGATGGAATTAAGAGTACAAATCAGGATTATGATATCTATTGATAGAGAGTCCGGAACGAGTGAGACTATGAGAGCATATCCTGGACTCCAGACAATTTTTCCTAACCTTATATTTTTAATATCAAAATGTAATATTTTTGATCTTGCATATGAAATTAAAGTATGTTTATGAAAGTTTTCGAAATCTATACTTGATATACTACTGTTATATTGAAAACTGTTATTGTTATGCTATAACTGTTAATTAAATTACGAGTTGATTGAACTGCAATTTATAATAATCGTTAAATGTTTGGTTTATATGTTATAAGGTATTATAGATATATACCGGTATTTTATAGAGGCTCAAAGAGTAGAGCAGTTTTCGTATTTTCGAACGTAGACCGGGAGTCAGAAGGTTATTTTAAATACTGTTATAATCTGGGGGATGCCGGACACAGATTATTTTAAAAATAACGATTATAAATATTCTAATAAATATATTTTTGATATTCTTTTGATAAGGCAATTAAATAGAGTTAATAAATATTATTTGAATATTTATTTAATTAAGAAATATTATTCTGAATATTTATTTAAAAAGTGTTTATTAATTATTTACTATTTATTAAATATTATTTAAATATTTGTTAAATATTCCAAATTGATCAAAAAATTATTTAAGGTCTTTAATAAATATTTAAAATATTTTCTAACCTTTAAAAAATTGATTTAAATATAGTGAGGATTCTCTAATATCTATTTATATTTTATTTTATTATTTTAATAAGAATAAAATATTCTCGAATTTATCAAAAATAGGGAACTCGTTCTAAGAAGTAAAAGATGTCTTGCTTTCACAAAAAGAGGTTATGTTTTGGCATCACTGGTCTACTGTAGTAGGGTCTTCAACTTATCAAAATCAAAGAGATTTTTCGACTAACTCCCATGTCGTGATTTTCAAATGATTTTCATTCCTCGATATGTGAGATTAGTTGACGGAGGTCAACACATACATTCTGATATTCTTACTTCCACAAATATTTCGGAAGTAACAAAACCAGAGATATGTGAATATATTAACAAGTATAATATACTCGGGGAACTAAGAGTAAATTCTGGTCTCAAGTTAGATAGATGAATCTTTTAAGAAGTATCATATACTTAGGGAACTACGATAAAATTCTGGTACCATGTTAGATAAATGAATCTATTAACAAGTATGATACACTTGGGGAACTAAGATTAAATTCCAGTTCCAGGTTATAGATTATTCTAGTGGATTAGGAGATACAGCGTAAGAGGCCGAATGACGCACGATCCAGCACTTTGGCCCATATGAGGTCTAGGGTGATTACCAAGGTCGAAGGTATTTCCATCGGCTCCCCCTTCTACATGTAGAGAAGCAACAAGAGCTGCCGTAGGTTGCGACTGATCATCGTGTATGTACGGTAGCAACATGTGAAAGGCTCCAGATACCGTCCCATCTTTCAATTGGAATTGTGCTGCAACATCGTAACGAAATCTTATGAGTTGAGTTACCGATGGTGTTGTCAGTGGTTGATATCTTGATATTTCTCATTTCTCATCTGAGATGTTTCGAGGAAAAGTTATTTTAAAAACTTAAGCGGGTACATGATGTACACCAAATAGTTCGTAAATCTTTAAATTGTTTTACCGGATTTTTAAACCTTACAATTGGTATGGTTCAAAGTGATTTGATTTACTTATGATGAGAAGCAACTATTATTATAATATCTTGAATTGTATACTTATTATATTTATTAGAGTTTAGCAAATCTATAGTTGATGCTATTTTTCTAAGTTATTAATAATAATATTTCAAAACTGTGAACGTAATAAGTTCATTGGGTTTTATCTTAAAAGCTTCAGAGGAAGTATGAAAGGGTGGTAACACTATATTCGATAGTGTCTTCTTTTATATAATGAACTAAATTATTCGGATTATATTCTTCTAAACTTCATGTTAAGTATAAATACTTTTAACGAAAAACTCTGACTATATGTATTGTCGAGAGATACTTTGTTATGTTTACCCTAGACTGGTAACCTATGTTATACTATTGAGATAGTAGTGACTATCATGTTCTTGGATGAGAGTCACATAGATAATTGGGTGGATAATTTGCTGAGCATTCATTCGCTCACTCTTTCTTTATATTAAATTTTTCAGAGAAAGTGATAATACATTCGATTGGCTCCATACTTCAAGGAAGGGAAGTAAGAGATTCACCTTTGAGGTGGTTCAGTTCAGAATTATTCTGCATGAGTAAGTTGAATAGGTTTTCAGTATTGATCTAGTTATTAATGTTACTTCATGTAGGGGTTATCATTGATAGCGTGAGATCCTGGATAAGTAGATTTGGTTTATAATAACTAATGATACTGGTTGTATATCATTTCTAAGGTTATAACTTGTATATGTGAGAGAGAGGGGTCTATGATGTGCTTTTATGGATTATTGAGTATTGAAAGTTTTAAATGATTGGATGGTGACGTGATGACTCAAATCTCTGGCCCCGGATTTGGGGGCGTAACAGTTGTGGAGGTCAATATTAACTTCAAGTTCAAGAAGGGAAACCAGACAAGAGGCCCAACATGGGACCTAAAGGTGTAGTATTCAAGAGGAGATTTCAAGGAAAGTGCCTCAATTGTGACGAGATGGGTCACAAGTCAACTGATTGCAGACTACCAAAGAGGAAGAAACTTTTGGCCCACGTGGTTGATGATGTAGCTCAAGATGTATCTGAAATTAGTCTATCTGCTATGGTTTCTGAGGTGAACATAGCCGGCTCTAATCCGAAATAATGGTGGATTGACACTGGTGTTATAAGGCATATATGCTTAAATAAAGAGATGTTTCATACCTTCTCGCCAACTGAGGCTAAAGAGAAGCTGTTCATGGTAAATTCTGCAACACTGAAGTCCTAGGAAAGGGCAATGTTCTGCTGAAGATGACCTCTGGTAAGGAGTTGACTCTCAAGGATGTGATGTATTTGTCGAAGATCCGAAAGAACTTAGTTTCTTGGACAATGCTAAACAAGCATTGATTCCGCATGGTGTTTGAATCTGATAAGGTTATTTTAACTAATAGTGAAATGTTTGTTGCTCAATGTATAAATGTGAAGTGTATTAATAAAACTGATAATTTGTCTGCTTGCTTACTTGAGTCTTCCAATGTATGGTATGGTGTACTAATTTATCGTTTGTAGATGTGAAATAGTAAAAGTGTGGTCATATCCTAAAAGGTTTTTTATGCATTCTGGAATGTAATGAAACATTCTTAGAAATGTTTGAAATAAAGGAATATCTTGAAGAAGTCTTGATACCAATACATTTGATGATAAAATGACATCCAAAAACAAATTATAGGTTTTTTGTATATGATGAATGTGAGTACTATAGAAACTAGAACGTCGGCATATAGTAAATGAAAATGGAATAGTTTCAAAAGATGCGATCTAATTGCCAAATTGAGGATGCTCGAATTTAGTGATTCGATGAATATAAAATTGTCAATTTTGGGACGCTCAAATTTGATAATGAGGTAAATTGAAATTGCTAATTTTAGGGATGCTTAAAATTGGTAAGATCAATAATAATTTGAAACTTCATTTAAAGATTGATAAATAAATTATCAATATAATAGATATACCAACGTTATGATGATCAGTGAAAATGATAAAGTCACTTTGTGGTCTTAAAAGATACGAGTGAATACTTTTTAAATGAAAAAAAAAAGTGATTCTATTATGCATACTTTGGAATATGCAATTATAAGATAACATTGTTCTATAGCAAGTGGAATGTCACGACATATTTGTTGTTGACATAAGTCCATTAGAAAACTACTCTCAATTGGAGTTATCACTATTGATTTGAACAAATCAAAAGATAAGATTGCAGATCCGCTAACCAAGGGGTTAACAAGAGAGTTAGTTAAGAAATTATCGAAAGGAATGGGACTAAAGCCCATAATAAAAGTTGGTACAAAGGAAACCCAACCTTGTTGATTGGAGATCCCAAGATCTTGGTTCAATGGGACAACTTAATTGTAAAGATTTAGTGAGATCACTATGGGGGTTTTACTCCCGGGTCTGATAAAATATAGATAAGGCTAAGTTATGCTTTTAATGATCCTTATGTGTTGATAAGTCGAATAAAATAATATAGTGGTATTATTTAATGAGATCATTTATGTGAGTGAAGTGGAGTCGCTTCAAAAAAGAATTGTGGGAGCTAATTTTGGGTAAAACTCACAGAACTAGGCTAAAACTCAAGACCAAAATGGGCTTAACAGTGAGAACTCAATAAATATAGGGAAAGACTCCAGTGGGGGATGTATCATCATTTAACAATACAGAAGAGCATTTCAAGGTCAAGCGATTACTTAGATTCTAGAAATGTAAATATGTTCTTATAAGGGAAGGTTCAAGGGGGTAACACTTACTTATCCTATTATGGTTTCTACATCGTGCTTCTATCTCTGTGTCAAAAAGTCATTTTGCAATATTAATTTTATTCATGCGGGGCATTGTTAGAATATTTTTTTTGAAAAAAATAAAATTGCATAATTTTAAAATTTTGATTTGTAATTTATTATGAGTTGATTTGTAACTCTTATAATAATAGACCAATATTTATTTGGTCATTATTGTGTAGGTTACAAATTGATTTCTTTATAAGTTACATTTCATTTTTCTTCTATAAATTGAGTCCTTTTCATCATTGTTAGACACACAAAAAATACACACAAGTTTCATAGTATCTTGCATACTCCTCTTAGAGTTCCAGGATCAGTTTATGTGTGATAGAAGTCATGTTTCTTTGTTTCGTAGAAGACGGGTTTTAAGTACTTAAGACCACCTTTGTTCGTTGTATCCTATGAGACGAAAGCCAACACACATTCAAGCACCGTACGGAAAGTGCTTATCTTTTTTAATGATATCATAGTTTTCATGTTCCTCGAACTAGTTTTCGGTATTTTTTAATTATTTTCTTAATTACAAGTATATATGTCGCTAAACTATATTTCCGACATATAGTACCACTACAGTTGTATCACTCTAAAAGTCCAAATAAAATATTTTACAGCGCTTTAAAAATCACTTGCAAGAGATATTTTAAATACTCAAAATAGAATGTTACATATATAATTTTTGAAAATTGCTAAAATATATATTTAAATATTTTGAATTTTAAAAAGTTTTTTAAATTAAAACAGCATAATGAATAATAAAAAAGTAAGAGTTTTTGATATAGAATGAATAAAATATAGTCCTAACATAAGTATCGTTGAAATAAAGAAAATAAATCAGTAACTCGAAAGTAACACACTCAATTACTAATGAAATTCACAAACAATTTTTTTAATTCCCGACTTCTAATCTAATTACAAAATATAATTATTATTAAAATGTTATGTTTTATATATTTATTAGTCAAGTAGAATAATTCATATCAATTTTGTATTTTATAATTTTTATTATCACGATAAAATTAATATATTATTATTATTATTATTATTATTATAAATTTAGATGACATATTAAAACTTTAACTTGACCATGCATAAGAACTTATACATGACTACACTAGCACTTTGCACCCCTTTAAAATAGTCACATTTTTGATTTAATCCTAAACTATTATATTTCACAATGTGCATCCCGTACCTAATAATTTTAATTCAATTCGCACCCATCTGATGAACTCCCGTTAGTTTTTAATAGTCCACGTTAGTTTGGCAAATATAACGACTATATCTTTACTTTTCTTATATATATACTCAAATCAATTATATGTATAACTCTTTCTTTTATCATATGCTTCTTCTATGCCTTAATTTCTTCCCCATTCCATTCTTTATTATCATTGCGGTGAAATGCTATTGTGGAGCGTTGGTAGTGCAACAAACGACATGGACATCAGGAAATGCGAGTTGTCAATTTTTAGCTTGTCCGTTTCGAAATTATGGGTTTTTAAGTTGGGTTGACCTTCCTTTGTATGATAGAGCTCGAGCAATCATCCCAGTTCTGATACAGAGGGTTAATTGACTAGAAGCAGAACTGAAGAATGTTCAACAAACTCGAATGATTCGAAATATTGGGTTTGATGAAGACTGTGTGAGATGAGTTAGAAAAGAAAATTGATGAAAATAATATGATCGATGAAAGCAGTTTTGTGTAGCACATACCAAATAAAAGTTATTGTAGCAAATTACTTATTCTGTTGTTATTGACTTAGTTTTTTATTTGGTTTGGTTATGTAGTCTCTGAATGAAGGTTTTGAATTGTGTAAGTTGTAATATTGTGATGCTTGTAATGGTTTTTAATGTTTTCAATAAAAATGGAGTAACATTTAGTTTAAAGGGTGGTGTTGTTTGTTGTATAAATATGGGCACAATTAGTAGTTGGAGTGTTGTTTGGCCCTAGAAGTATCGTAGAAGGGAGGTTGAATATGATACTCACAACAATTTATTTATTTTTTGGAATTTTGCGGATAAATAAATTATTGCTTTTATTGTGAGTTCGAGTCCTTGTAGTGTTTAGTGAAGCTGCTTACTAATTTTCTAGGTTAAGGATAAATCAATTCGGTTTTAGAAAATTACTTAGTAATTAACAGGACAAGATTCGGGGAATATATCTTTTTTATATAAACCCTGAGGTGTGGATGCTACACCCGATTAATATAAATCGGTTCCCGAAGAACAAATTTGTTCTTCGCTTCTAACACAAATATAAACTCAGTTTCCTATACATGTATATCTAAATCAGTACAAAGGAAACTAAGACCATAGAGAGTGATATATAGTGGCCCTGAATATTTTTTGTTAAGGGACCAACCACTAATACATCTCCGGTAAATAGGTATACATTTGTCCTGGTGTATCTCCTCTCCGACTCCGTCCTTTCTCTCCGTGTGTAAATTGTGTTGGTGAAGACAACTGACCCAAATGAATGGCTCTGTTTCTTTTTGTGTGTAGTCTTTTTCAACTCTCATACGTGGCTCAATGAGGGCCAAGTAAATAGATTTATTTATTAGGAATCTATGTAACTTTTATAATAACATTAAATCTTAGAATCATGAAATTATATTTTTATTGTAACTGATCAATTGATATGAAAACTATAAATATCGATTGATCAGGAAACCATTTATCAGTTGACATGTTTATGTTAATCAACTGATAATAAGGATGGTAGCATAGGTGTACTTAGTCTACTTCAATTGATATGGCTTTAGTCGATTGATAAACTTTTATCTATTGATACTAGAGTCGATTGATATTGGTTATCAATTGATGTATAACTTAGACTGTCAAATTGTAATTATTTGAAGACAGAAAAGGTATTTAAGTGAAAGATGATCAATTGATATGAAGGCATCAATGGATAGAAGATCAATTGATAAAGATTCAAGTTAAAGATTGAAAACCATCAACTGATATGAAGAACCATCGATTGATATATCAATTGATAACATCTATCAATCGATGAGTCAACAGCTATTATTTTTCTTTGGATCCCATTGAATTTCATTCGGAAGAGGAGCCTGTATATCAAGATCAATCGAAGAATAATATCAGTTAATGGATACAAGGAAGAATCAATTGATATGTTTAACAACAAATTATCAATTGACAGGGACTGCACGACAAGACATAAAAGCATACCTATGAAAGACAGTCTATACTGACTGTGAATACTCAGATTGAAGTTGTCTTTCCAAAGCCGTAGACCTTTCTCAAAATAGAAAAAGGCAAAAAGGAAAGATAGATAAAAGACGATCCTAGAGTAGATTAATTGTTTTAATACTCTTTCTAGGAATTGTAAATATACTTGTGTTATATAAACAAGTGTGGTAGCATTGTTAGAAATATAGAAGTTAGACAATATCTGAGAATCAACTGTTCAGCCTTAGATCACTTGTAAGAACAGTTGATTTTATTTTCTAACCTTGTAATCGTAGCTAGGCTTCAATAACCAAGATCATTTGAGCAAAAATACACATTGATGGATAAATCAATCCATTAGTAATTTTAAACATCTTGTGTTTGTTCAAATAGTTATCCTAGCTTTAATTGTTCTTACTTTAAATATTATCAAGAAAGTTGTTAAAAGTTTTAACAGGTGAAATATTTGTATTCAACCCCCCTTCTAAAAATATTAATATTAATCTAAGGAATAACAATTGGTATCAAAGTAGACTTTTAACAAACAGAAAGTTTAAAGATCTAGAACAAGTCAATATAGGCCAGAAGGATTCAGGTGTAAAGATTCCAGTGTTGGAAAAAGATGAGTACTCTGCATGGAAAGTTAAAATGCACTTGCATCTACTTTCTCTTGACCCTTCATATGTTAACTGCATAGAGAAAGGTCATCATCTTCCCATGAAGATGGTCATAGGTGTAAATCCTGATGGAACTCCTGTATTTGACAAACATGTTCCAAAACTCATCACTGAGTTCACAGAAGAGGATGAAAAGGAAGTACTTAAGGACAAAAAGGCGATGAACATTCTGTTCAATGGTCTAGATAAAGATATATTTAACAATGTGATAACCTGCACTTTATCAAAGGAGGTATGTGATACTCTTCAAACTCTATGTGAAGGGACTACACAAGTAAGAAAAAATAAGATGCAACTCTTGATTCAGAAATATAAATCTTTTCATTTCAAGAGTGGAGAATCCATCAATGACACATATAGTAGGTTCCAAAAGCTTTTGAATGGACTAAAACTATATGGTAGGGTTTATGCAACTGAAAATACAAATATGAAATTTCTTAGATCTCTTCCAAAAGAATGGAAAGCAATGACTATCTCCATTAGAAAATCTCATGACTTCAAGGACTATAATCTTGAGAAACTTTATGGTATTCTCAAAACATATGAGTTGGAAATCCAACAGGATGAGGAGATTGAGAAGAATCAATGAAAAGAAAAGGTTGTGGCTTTGATGATCAAGGGAAATGAAGACATGAAGGAAAGTGGTTGGGTAGATGGATCTATCATGATGGTTGTTGATGTTGTTGAAGAATCATCCAAAGGAAAGGGAAATGGAAAATGTGAAGAAAGTGAATCATGCTCTCAGGATGATTTAGATGAGATTGATGAGCACCTTGCATTTCTGTCAAGGAAATTCTGAAAGCTAAAATTTAAAAAGAATCCAAATGCTCAAAGGTCTGGATCCCAGTTTAGAAATAACAACCAAAATAAGAATTTGTTTGACAGATCAAAGTTCAAATGTTTTAACTGTGGATTGCCTAGCATTTCTCTAATGAGTGTAGAAAGCCAAAACAAGATAAGAAGGCAAAATCATATGATGGCATTCATTATAAAAAGAAATAGTTTGACCTTCTCAAACAAAGAGAAAAGACTTTTGTAACTGAGGAGAAAGACTGGGCTGAGGAGGACAATGATTCTGAAGAATTTATCAATCTAGCACTAATGGCCAATCATGAAGATGAAGAGGCTAGTTCATCATTAAATCAGGTACTAGCTACTAACTTTTCTAAATTATCAAAAGATGAATGCAATAGTACTATAAATGAGATATCCAATGAACTGTACAACTTGCATGTCACTTTGAAATCTCTAAACAAAGAAAATCATAAGTTAAAGAACACCATTGATGCCTTAGCTGAGAGAAACAATTTTCTTGAAAATGAACTTATTTGTTTAGAAAGATTTAAGCAGGAAAGTAAGGATGCTATGGATGAACTAGTAAAGAGTTTGAGAAGAGAAGAATTGTTGAATGAACAATTAGCCGGAGAAATTGAAACCATTAGCAAATGGAATAGGTCTGTTAAAACTGCCAAGAAAATTATTGATGTTCAGGGTGTAGATACCTTAGGAGAATATCCTAAATCAACAGGAAAGTCATTGGTTAACTCATCAATGGATACAGATCAATCGACTGCTAATATTCTATCGATCGATGAGGATTATCAATCGATTGATGTTGAATCAACTGATAATCATCCATTGACAGGAAAACCATCAATGGCTAATCAAAAGAACAAGTTTAGTACTCCTATAAAGTTTGTTAAGGAAAAAGATCCCATGAGTAAAGTTGAAACTAAGTTTGAGAAGATTAATATTGGTAGCTTACCTAAGAAGCAATTAAAAGACAAAATGGAAAAGATAGCACCTGTTGAAATTAATCATCCTAAGTCTGAGAAAAAGAAGAAGAATAAGAATGGAAAGGTTGGCATAAATAAGCACAATAATTACACTCCTAATATGAATGCACCTAGAAAGGTCTGTGCTAAATGTGGTAGTGTAAATCATTTATCTATGCATTGCAAGAATGAAAACAATCCCATACCAGTAAATGATTTGAATACACATACCATGTTCACAAATGCCATGCCTGCCAATCCTATGCTCATAAATGCCATGTCCCCTAATTTATTTGCACCACATGCTCACATGTCATATGTATAATTTCCATACATGTATAATTCATTCTTTGCTTATGAAAATATGAACATGCCTGGAATGCCATGGAGCATGCCTAATGTAGATAATGAAATGCATGGAAATTATGTCATGAGTTCCAAGGTGTCTGAGCTCCAAAAGCCATCTCTCAAATTTAAAGTGAATTTAAACCCACCAAAATAAAAGGAGCCAAAAGTGGCAACTAAGGCTCAGAATGCAACTAATAAAAGAGGACCCAAGGCATCTTGGGTACCAAAAACAACTTGATTGGTTTTGAATGTGTGCGGGGAAATAGGAGGATGAATATCTGGTGTAAAGCCTAATGTAACATACAATGAAATCAAGGATCTGTAACTCATCTAAAAGTGAAGGACTGGTAAATAATATTATTGTAATCACAAGAATCTAAAATGAAGATCAGACAACTACATGTATCAAGGTATCTGATGGAATATTGAAGATCACTGAAAGAAGTTCATTACTATATTCAAGCATCAATGAAGAATAAGTTATTCAGTGTTTCAGAAAGTACTCAAGATCAGGCAGTCAGTGTCAGAAGATTTCAGTGAAGATCAGAAGTAATAAAGGAATACAACAAGCTTGTCAATTAATTTGAATTGAGAGTATGAAGATCAATTCAATATTAGTCACTTGTGAACCAGTCCAGTGCACTAAGTGTCAGCACAAAAGAAATTGGTTAACATATTCAATGCAGAAGAAGAATTGACAGGAAGCCAAGTATGCAAGATAAAAGAAACCAATTCAAGTTGCACATGGTAGAAGAATTCGACACATGGCTTTTAACGATATCAAAATATTCTAAGTCATTGTACAAGATAAAATATTCGACACATGTATAAAATAATATAAGTCATGTACACATTGGAGCAGAATTTGACACATGCCTTGTAAGGCACTTGAGAATTCTATACATAAACTAGATGAAAAAGATTTTAAGGCAATGTAAAGGGGAATTCAAGTCGAAACATGTACCACAAGGGGACATAATTTAACACATGCTTATTCTAGATGATCAAAAGTATTCTAAGTAAAGTAAGAGCATGGTGAAGTCAACACATACCTCTACAAGGTGAAGTCTACACATGGAGTCAAGGGCATCAAAATATCTAAGGCAAGCATACAGGGAGCTAGGATTCGACACTTACACTACTCTCAAGACTGGATTATTTTCAAAGTACTCTATATAAGGTAATACAGTTCGACACATAGAGAATTATCCAAGGGTCAACTCAAGTCAACATACAGGGAAAAATTAGTCGACACTTAGAATTGTATTTCACTTTATTGTAAAGTCTACATATAAATAAAATGTACTTTCATTTTGAAGGTAATCAGAACACAACACAAACAAATAGATATAGTTGAGAGAGAGACAGAGAGAATATGCACTGTCATTAAAGCTCGTATTTATTTTTTGTTATGAGATTCATTGTAGCTCATACATCTGTGTGAGAGTGTAGCGCATTGGATTTATATAATACAAGTATGTTCCCGAAGATTGTTCTTGTTTTTTAGAATCATAACTGCTATATTTATTACTCACCAAAAACAGATCTATAAACACAAACCAAATCGAAAAACTACCAATATCTTATTAAACCCCCCTCTCTACAATAGTTTGGACCTAACAATTGATATCAGAGCTTGTTGATTAAAGTTACAAATCAAGATCCAAAAAGAGTTTTTCAAAAAACTATATTTTTAGATCTAGAAAAAATTATTTTGAAATTTCTTTATTTTTAAAGAAAATTCAATTTTGAATTTTTCAATATTTTAAATCTACTAATTTTTAAAAGCTATCCATCATCAAGAATTCAAATTAAAATTGTATTTCTCAAAATTTAATTTTTATTCAAATTGATTTTAATTTTTTAGAAATTAATTATTTCTTTAAATTTAAAATTCTTCGTAACTATGAGTACTCAAAAACTTAGTAGCATCAAAATCCCAGTCTTTGACAAAAATGAATAAATTCTATGGAAGAAGAAGATGTCCACTTTCATCAAATCAGCTAATTCTTAATACATGGGGATTTTGGAAAATGGACCCTATGTTCCTCAGAAGCTTACACCAGAACCAATCTCAGATGACGGAGAACGGATTCCTCAAGGATTTACCCTAAAGGAGCCTTCAGAGTACACTAACACTGACAAAGAAAGAGTAGCATGGGATAATCATCTTCAATGTATCCTAATGGATTCACTGGACACTACAATACTGAATAAAGTGATCAACTACACTAGTCGCCAAGCAAATGTAGGATACTATTGATCTGCTAATGAAAGGTACTGCAAAGGTGAAAGAAAATAGACTGGATATTCTTACCTCCCAGTACGAGGCATTCAAGTCACTACTCGGAGAGAGTATCACTCAAGTCTTTAAGAGATACAATAAATTCCTGAATGACTTGTCTCAACAAGGAAAGGCCTACTCACGTAGGGAGATCAACAGAAAATTCATGTTGACACTACTAACGCACCTTGAACACAAAATCTCTGCAATAAAAGAAAAAAGTGGCATAAATGATATGTCTATTGAAATTCTATATGGAAAGATCAAGACTCATGAAATGGAATTGGAACACAAATCATTTATGGTTCAGGGACAGTGGATAGCAAGAATACAGCTTTGTTGAAGACTACAGCACTTGTAGCCAAAGATTTTACTAGTACAGAGACCGACATTGAAAAGCCTGTAATTGAGAAAGAAGAGATTCTAGAAGCTGAATTTACAGAAAATTCTCAAGCAGGTGATGAAGATGAATTCTACACAATAGAAGAACTTGAACGGTTAGAAAATAAGACAATGCCCTATATGGCAGGGAAGTTCAAGAACCTCGGGTTTAGGAGGAACCCTAAGTACAAGTTCAAGAGTAACTCATGTTATAGTGCTTCCAGCTTCAGAAATAATAACCAAGTTGGTTCATCTTCAGGGTCTTTTAGCAATGGAGGTTACAAGACTGGAATGGTAAACCGTAGCAAGTTTAAGTGCTACAATTGCAATGACCCCGGAAATTTTGCTACAGAATGTCAGAAGCCTAAGCAAGGAAAGGAAGGAACTGAGTCGTATGATGAACTGAAACAAAAGTATGATGCATTGATAAAGAAGCATCAGGGTAGAGCTTATATAGCCGAGGGAAAAAGCTAGAATGATTCTGATAATGATAATGAAGAGACATATGGAAATGTTGCACTTATGGCAGACTCTTTAGTGGCATCACCTCAGTCACCAAAGGTATGATTTCTTTCCACAGTTGAAATGTCTAATTCTGATTACAAGAAAATTGTAGAAGATCTTAGTGTAAAAATGTTTAATATACACAAAAGCATGCTAGCATCAGAAGAGAAAAAGCTAAACTAATTCTAAGAAATAAAATGCTAGAGGCTAGAAATAAAGAACTAGAACTTGCATATGTTAACTTAAAAGATCTTAGACAGAAGGTAGAATATCTACAGAATATAGACAAATGCAACCAAGAAGTAGAAACTGCACTTAGGAATAAAATTTCTGAGTTAGAGTTAAAACTTCAGGCATATAAGAAATCTGTTAATCTTGTTAAGTAGGCAATAGATAAACAGGTCATAGGTCAAAAGGCTGGTATAGGATTTGACAATGATAAGAAGGTATGAAGGAGACATGAGGAGTCAATTGTTGAGGAAAGTCCTATGAAGCAAGACATTCTACATGTGTTAAAAAATGTTCCTAAGCCCCTATACAAGAAGTTTGTCATCGAACCCATAGATGAAGAATAGATCACTATGAAAGAAGAAATCATTCCTGAGGATAAAAAGATAGAGGAAGAAGATAAAGAGAAGTTGCCTATGAAATCTGTAAAAATTGAAGAACCTAAGAAACAGATTAAAACTGAAATAGGCAACAAGAATGAAAAGAAGAAAGCTAATAAAAATGGCAAGATAACTATTAATAAGAAAAATGATTATGCATATTCTCCCAATGCTACTAGAAAAGTTTGTAATAACTGTAATTCTACTAGACATCTTACGCATTCATGCAAAAAGATTAAAGTAGTAAAAAATGAAATGCCTAGTATGCATGTCATGCCTTCCATATCTATCCCTCATCAACCATGTGGTAAAGTAGAATGTATGCCATGTGCTTTCAATATCATGTCTGCATACATAAACATGATGAATGCATCATCTAGTACTTGCATTAATAAAGATGTAAACATGAATAGAAATGATGTTAGGGCAAAGGCTGCTAGTCCTCCTAAGTCTAGGAAGGAATCCCCTGTCCCTAAGCCTAAAGACACACTTGTCAAGGCTAAACCAAAGGGCAAGGGCACAGTCGATGCGAAAGACAAGGACAAGGAAATTTATGCAGCTAAATCTGTTAAATTACCTAAGCCTCTTGGACCCAATCAAATTTGGGTGCCAAAGAAGATGTAATAAATCTGTGGTTGCAGGGTATAACAAAGAACAAGCATGTCATGTGGATTCTCGACAACGGCTGTTCTAGGCATATGACTGGTGATAAAGCCCTGCTATCAGATGTGATTGAGAAAGTTTGCCGAATAGTGACCTTTGGAGATAACAGTAAGGGATTCGCAATGGGATATGACAATTTGGAAATTGGCAATGTTATTATTGAAAATATCTCTCTTATAGATGGATTAAATTATAACCTCCTAAGTATCAGTCAATTCACTAACAAGGGCTATAAACTAACTTTTGAAAAGGAAAGGTATGCAATCCAAAGCAGGAAAGATGCGAAGCTTTCTCTTCAAGGAGTGAGAAATGGGAATCTTTTTGTGGCTGACTTATCATCTGCAAGCAAAGGCGAAGTTCAATGTTTTTTACAGCAAAGCTTCAACAGAGGACAGTTGGTTATGGCATAAGAAACTATCAGACCTGAACTTCAAGGTAATGAACTCTTTAATTATGAGGGAATTGGTTAGAGGTTTAACTGAGATGGAATTCTGTCAAGAAGGTTTGTGTGAAGCATGTGAAAAAGGGAAGTCAAAGAAAGCATCTCACTGAAGCAAAGACTCATCAGACATTACTGAACCACTGCAAATTTTGCATATGGATTTATTTGGTCCAGTCAATGTCATGTCTATGTCAAGGAAAAGATATGCACTAGTAATTGTTGATGACTACTCCAAGTACACGTGGGTTTTGTTTTTAGCCTCAAAAGATGAAGTCCCTCAGACAATTATTGATTACATAAAGAAGATATAGTTAGAAGTTGATTTGTCTATCAAGAAAATAGGTCTGACAATGGAACAAAATTCAGAAATGTAATCCTGAATGACTTCTGTATTGAGAAAAGAATTTCAAGACAATATTCAGTGCCCAGAACTTCACAACAAAATGGAGTAGTAGAAAGGAAGAATAGAACTTTAGTCGAAGTAGCAAGAACTGTTGGTCCCTGATATTGTAGAAGGGGGGTTGAATACAATATCTGAAAATTAACCGCGGAATAATTAGGATTAAAAATATTATTTTAATTTCTCTCGAAATATTAATTATAATGAAATACTGTTCAAGTGAAAGATATAATTTTAACTTGATTAGTATTACACAATTAATATGAAGATTAGATTCTATAACTGATATAAAAATCTAGAACGAATTCGACATGAAGTGTTCGAGTTTAATCAATTATATTCAAACTTGCACAGAAATCTGTGAATATTACAATGCAGACAAATTTCTGAATTTGAACTGATTTTCTTAACTCTTAACAAGTTGAACACTAACAAATGAAGCAAGCACCTCATATTTATAGAGGTTGGAAAAAGGCTGGTATGACCTTTTTCCATATGACTTAATTTCAAGAAAATAAGTCTGTATGACTTATTTTAACACTTGTATGACTTACAAAAGACTGGGCATGACTTATTTTGGTCGGTATGACTTATTTTTCTAATTAAAAAATCGGTATGACTTTTTAATTAAATAAAAAATCAATCCAGTATGACCTTTTGAGCATTTGAAATCTCGGTATGACTTATTATATATATATATATATATAGTTCGGTATGACTTATTAACAAGTCCTTCGGTATGACTTATTAATAAGTCATACTAACTGATTATATATATATATATATATACACAATTCGGTATGACTTATGCTAACATGCTCGGTATGACTTATATATATATATATATATATATAAAGAATTTCGGTATGACTTATTGATAAGTCATACTAGCAGTTTATATATATCTATATAAGTCATTTTAAAGCATTTCTTTTATAGTAAATTAATTCTACTTAATTTAATTAGTTAATTTATAAATTAAATTAATTTCAACTTGAATTAATTTAATTAGATAAATTAAATAATTAATTAACAATTGATAGTAGAATTAAAATACTATCTTTAGTCGCAGCCGTGCTGATAGTCTTGAAATCTTCTTGTCTTTTCTTCGTCTTCTAATCTTGAAACCTCTTGAATTAAATGAAGAATAAATATTATATTAGTTGACACACAAATGTACTGTCTGGTTCATTTGTGTCATCCCAATAAATATTCTCCATTTAAATAACATTTAACTAGAGGCCTTCTGTCATTAATTCTTCTTCATTGTTTGCATTCTTCTTCTGGAATCTGCTTGTAGTAACCACTTGAAATCTTCTATATCTTCTGTCTTCAATAGAAGTACTACTACATTATTAATTTCACTGACGCTTGAACAAATAATTGAACTTCTTCCAGTGTTGAGTAGCAATCCTACAAAATACCTCTGATACTTAGATCCTTTGTGATTAGTTGACTGTCTTCGTCTTGATTCCTGTTTAGTGTTTAGTATTTACTTCTCTTTATTAGTTAGAGTTGAGTTGCCATCTAATTATTACAAATAGGCCTAGTCATATGCCTTTCAATCTCCCCCTATTTGTTGTTAAACATTTAACACACAAATTCCTAGAGGATAACTCAACTAACAACTAAGAAAGTAGTACGACATTTAATGACTTGTAAATAATAAACAAAAGTTCTGGTTTTATATTTAACAATTTTCCAGATTCATACATAAAAGATA
Source organism: Oenanthe sinensis (assembly GCA_028671895.1). Classification (NCBI taxonomy): domain Eukaryota; kingdom Viridiplantae; phylum Streptophyta; class Magnoliopsida; order Apiales; family Apiaceae; genus Oenanthe; species Oenanthe sinensis. Next base: position 23,784,389 of record CM053799.1, on the reverse strand, counting down.
AATACAAGATAGATGTTCCTCTAGCACTGAACAAATATTACAAAGTTTCTATCTTGTCCTATCTACGTTTTCAGTCTTTAGAAGTATCAACTTCACCTTCTTCCAGGGTTGTACTTTTATGCACAGGTGTCCTTGGTACCTCTTCGGTTACTGATTGTTCTGTTGTAGTGGCCTCTCCATACAACCTTCTTTGCTCAGCTCTTGCTAACTGCCACAGTACTTCCTGTTCAACAGGATCTACTATCTCTTCTTCTACATCAGATGGTTGTGTTGAATCTATCTTTGGTATTTGCCTGATGTATGAATGAATTCTTTTTGACAGACAGTAGTTTCTTATCTTCTCTGCAGCATCCATTTTAGCTTGAGATTTGAAACCTTTTGACCTTAGCATCCTTTCAACTTGAATCATGTACTTAACTGTGTAGCCCTTAAAAGATTCCTCATTTAACTGCATGATTTGATACAACTTGTTTGAGAAAAATCTTACCTCATGAGGATCAAATAAGATCTGAGGACTAACAGCTGTGGCAAAGACTCTAAGTCTATCCCTGAGAAGTTCATTTTCTTCTGAGCTCCTTTTTATTTTGTTCAAGAACGTCCATATTACTGATAAACTTCTTTGCCTGAAAAACTCTAAGGAAATTCTGAATGTTCCATTCCTGTGTGTGTAGACTAGTATCCGCCAGTCTTCAAGAATGTGATCCACTAGGATAGTGATGTAGTCCACTTCCTCTTTCAGAGCTTTCATGAAGTTGTCAATGTTGTCATTTGACTTTTCTAGACGCTCAATTATTGATTTCAGATGCTTGTCTTCAAATGGACCCTTTTGTTGTTTGTCCATTATTTTTCTTGCAGTATCCCATTTCTTTCCAATCTTGAGCTGTACATCTCTCTTCTTTTCTCTGACTGCTATGGCCCAGAGATTTTGCTTTTCTTGGCTTTCTTCTCTTTCTGCCTTTGTTCTTTCTATGACTAGAGCTTTCAGATTTTCAGTTTTTGCATGACTTGCCTTGATGTCTTCTTTTAGTTTCTTCATTGCCTCTTCATAGGCTGGATCAACTTCTTTTTCTTCTGGAAACAGAAAATCTTCATCAAATGCAATCTCTTCCTCAGCTCTGCAGTAGTCAGGAAAGTTTGATTCATCATGAGCACTGTCATCAATGAATTTCTCTTGATCATAAAACTGTTTTTCTGGTTCTGGATCATACGACTGAAATTGATCTTCAGAGTACAGTTTATCTTTCCCTTTTTGTTTATCTTTCCCTTTTTCTTGAGTAGAAGCCCCTCCATCTTTAGCTACTTTCTCTTTTGATTTCTCCCCCTTAGTTGAGGGATCCTCTTGAGTTGTAGAGGCTTCAAAAGATGTCAACATTTTCTGCATAGTCAGATAGACTTGCTTCATTCCTTCATTCAAATGTGTCATTCCATCATCCAGTTTGCTGAATCTTTGTGAAGAGATCTTCTCATTTTCAATGATTGTTAATGTCAAGCTTTTCTCAACCTCATCAATCTTTTCATGTAATTTGCTGACTTCTTTCATGTCTTCAGCAATAAGATTCTGTACACTCTGGATGTCTTGAGTTTTTAGAAGAATGGAGGTTTTGACATCATCAACATCTTTTCGTACTATTGTCAGCTGCTGTGTTACAGAGGCAGATGTAGTTTTTTCTTCTGCTTGTGCTTTTACTTTTACCAACTCAGCCTGAACAATTTGCATTTCTTTCTGGAGAGCTTCCATTTTAGATAATAGAACACTGTGTGTGTGTGCACTCAGCTCACTTGCACTCCTGTTTATCTCACTATCACTCTGTGCATGTGTTTCACTTTGTGTTTGCCTCACATCACTCGTGTTTAGCTCTTCTCCAGATCCTGAAGCTGTACCTGCATATATAACAATAGCTTTTGAAGAGTCAAATTGCTCTTCTGATGCCTGTGAAGGCGCGTCCTCAACAAGATTAACTTGAAGTGGCTCCGCTACTGACGTAGCTACTCCGTGAATGGAGTCCCATCTCCCTCTATGGAGTGGTTGCCTCTCAAATCCACCAGTGGATTCGAGACCTTTTAAAATCACTGGATGTAATATATCCAGGGGGGTCACCACCTTAGACAATGTAGTGAATGGCTCATTAGAGTCTGTGGTGCCCCTAAGTACCTCAGAGGGTATCTGATGCTGCATTGCATCGAAAGTGTCATGGTCCACATCATAGGTGGCATCCGACCAGTTTTTATTAAAAACATTTTCTTCAACAAATGTGCCCTCATGTGTTTGTGTATCTGCAAGCGGAGGTCCTGCTAGTGTGAGAGCTAGCAGTGTGCTTTCCTCACTATCTGGTTGAACAAGTGTATCTAAAGAACCTTGGATGGCCATGTCAAAATCCATATCCCATTGAGAGGAAAAGGATGAGTCTGCAGGTGTCTCTGGTTGAAATTTAGATCTTTTAGATTGTGGAGACAGAGCTGCGGGTTCACTCACATCAGCACCAAGACCCCTAACTATTCTAACAGGTTTCTTCCTTTTTCTGACTTTTAGTGAAGAGGAGGATGAAGGAGAAACTGTTTGAGGCTCTAATTCAGCTGGGGGCGGAACCTGTGTGTTTTCAGGTTCGTAGCTGACATCCTGGAGTGTAAGAACACCATCATAGTCCGCCACAGATAAATCTAATAGTGCATTGGATATTTCTATAGGTATTGAACTAGAAGATTGTGAGTGAGATATTACCTGTTGATCTTGTGCCACTTGATCGACATGCTGAGCAGCTTCAAGTAGAAGGTGCACAGGATGTTCTAATTGCATAGGCACTTGTTCTTGCTCTTGTTCCTGCACAGGATTAGCAATATGATCTAATATCTCAGCCATGTAATCTGTCCTTACCACTTGCACATCTTGAAACTTGGGGTTGTTGTGGAGCCTTGCAAATAAGTTGTTCTGAGAAGTCGGAGATTCTTCTACAGGACCATTCTGAAATAAGGCTTTGTCTTCTTCCATCAACAAGTCATTCATAAACAGCATCAGGAACCTCGGATAGTAGACTTGAACATTCTGTTCCCTGCTTTCTGGTTTCCCCATCTTCCTTATAATTTCTTTTAGAAGCAACTTCCCAAAATTTATCCTCCTATTGTGAGCCACAGAATACCCAAAGATTTGCAGTAGTGAAGATATATTGTTGAAGTTGTTCTTTGTAGTGGGAGCAAACACTTTGGCTAACGTGTCAAAGAAATAGTCCCACTCACTTACCAACTTGGACTTTGTCAGTCTTACCAAATTGATCTCACCCTGATATCTAATAGAATAGAAAAATTCTAGAATTTCTGGTACAGTGGGTGGATCCATGAAATTGTCAGTTGGAAAGCCCAAAATCCTGTTCACGTCCTCTTCAGACACCATATATTCATGATCTCCTATGCTGAAAGAGAATTGAACTCTGTCTGCAGTACTCCTATTCCTCGCAGTGGAATACAGAGCCCTAAGTGCTAACACTTGCAACGGGGCATCCAGAGTAATTGCAGTTCTGACGAGTGAATGTTCATTCATAAACACGATCCATGGTCGAAACCTCTCGACTGAACAATTCACCGGATTGAAATATCCTACAAAATTAGTTTTTACTAATTCGCAATAACCAGCCATTTTTGTTTAAACTATTACAATTAATAAAATTACAAAGTGCGATTACAACTCAAAATTAACAATTACAATTCAAGATTCGAAAATTACACTTGAAAAATTGAAACCCTAAGTAATAATCCCCAAATTGACTATAATCAACAATTCACTACACAGCTGTCTTTCAGTCACTCTAAGCACAAAAACCACTTGCTTGCTTCGAATTTTTTTTTCAAAAACAAGAACAGGAACAGTAGATTTTACTAAAATCGGGCAGAGCTCTGTTTGTTTTAATCGTTTTTAACACACTAGCAAGCAAAGATGCTTGTAAACAAGGATAAGCAACTGAAGGCAGTTGATTTAGATGGATAACAGTCGATTTATGAAGAAAAAAAAATCGACTGTTCGTGTGTATATATGTGTAACAGCGTGTGTATGTGTTTATTAAACTGAGTATGACTTAATGTTTAATAAGAATAGAACCTTAGCATTTCTCGGTATGACTTATTAAAAGTCATGCCGAGTTTTAAAAAAAAACTTAAGTAAATCAGTTGCTAAGGAGTCGGTATGACTTACTATACTAGTTTCTCGGTATGATTTTTTATTTAAAATAAAAAGTCATGCCGAGTTTTAATATCTCAAGTCATTCCGGAAAGAAAAAAAATTGTCAGTATGACTTATTTCTTAATTCTCGGTATGACTTATTATTAACATAACAAGTCATGCCGAGTTTTAATTATAAAAGTCATACTGAGATAATACAAAATTATACAATAAATAATAATAGGCAGAAATTATGAGATAAATATTAATAACTTAAATACTAAAAGATATAAAATAAATATTTACATTACTAATTATTTTAATTAATTTAAAAGTTAAATTAACTCATGTTGAATTAATTTAATAAGCAAATTAATTGAATAATTAATAACATAATCATTTATATTAATGTACACATGCTTAAAAAAAAATATATACTTATTTACATAATGCTTATAAATGCTTAATTTAAACAAAATTACTTATGCTTTAATTGAAACAATTATCTTCTTAGAATATTGATTTAATCTTAAGATAATTTTCCAAAAATTCATAAGCTCTAGGATTTTATTAATTCAAGACTCATAAATTCTTTAAATATTAACATTTAATATTTTATGAGCTTAAATTAATTCCTAGCAACCAAACATTTAGCCATAGTTTAACATCCCTAATTCACTAACCAGCTTTGAGAAAGTGGATTCATCAAGTGGTTTTGTGAAGATGTCGGCTAACTGTTCTTCTGTGGGTACAAAATGTAGCACCACAGTTCCGTTCATGACATGCTCTCTGATAAAGTGATACCTTATGTCAATGTGCTTGGTTCGTGAATGTTGTACAGGATTGTTGGAAATAGCTATAGCACTTGTGTTGTCGCAGTAAATTGGAATTTTGTTCAACGCAAGTCCATAGTCATTTAGCTGATTCCTAATCCACAAGATCTGTGCACAACAGCTACCTGCCGCAATGTATTCTGCTTCGGCTGTCGAGGTAGATACTGAATGTTGTTTCTTGCTGTACCAGGAGATCAACCGTCGTCCTAGAAACTGACAGCTTCCAGAGGTACTTTTCCTGTCCATCCTGCACCCTGCATAGTCTGAATCTGTATAGCCTATTAGGTCAAAACCTGTATCCTTAGGGTACCAAATTCCAAGATCTGGTGTACCCTTTAGATATCTAAAAATTCGTTTAACAGCTATTAGATGAGATTCTCTTGGGTCAGATTGAAACCTTGCACATAAGCAAGTTGCGAACATTATGTCGGGTCTACTTGCAGTTAGATATAATAATGAGCCTATCATACCTCTGTAGCTTGTGATGTCAACTTTCTTACCAGTTTCATCTTTGTCAAGCTTCGTGGCTGTTGGCATTGGGGTTTTTGCCGGTGAAGAATCTTCTAGATTGTATTTTCTGAGAAGATCTCTTACATACTTTGATTGGCAAATAAAAATCCCATCTTCCTTTTGCTTTACTTGCAATCCAAGGAAGAATGACAGCTCACCCATCATGCTCATCTCATATCTGCTCTGCATTAACTTAGCAAATCTCTTGCACAAGTTTTCGTTAGTAGAACCAAATATAATATCGTCAACATAAACTTGGACAAATATCATATCTTTTCCATGCAATTTATAAAAGAGAGTTTTATCTATGACACCTCTAGTGAAACCATTTTCAAGTAAAAACTCAGAGAGAGTGTCATACCATGTCCTCGGTGCTTGCTTGAGTCCATAGAGAGCTTTGAAAAGAAAGTACACAAAATCAGCAAACTCTGGATTTTCAAAGCCAGGGGGCTGTTCCACATATACTTCCTCTTCTAGCCTTCCGTTCAGAAATGCACTCTTCACATCCATTTGGTAGACTTTAAAATTGGAATGTGCTGCGAATGCCAGAAATATCCTGATGGCTTCAAGTCTTGCAACTGGTGCGTAGGTTTCGTCATAATCAATTCCCTCTTCCTGGGAGTAACCTTTTGCAACCAGTCTGGCTTTGTTCCTTGTAACAATGCCATCACCGTCTAATTTGTTCCTGTATACCCATTTTGTGCCAATAACAGATCTATCTTTAGGCCTGGGTACCAGTGTCCAGACTTCTTGTCTTTCAAACTGATTGAGCTCTTCTTGCATGGCAAGAACCCAATCTGGGTCAATTAGTGCATCTTCAATCTTCTTTGGTTCTTCTTGAGATAGAAAAACTGAGAATAAACATTCATTTGAAGTTGCACTTCTGGTTCTTACTCCAACATCTGGATCACCTATGATCAATTCAAAAGGATGATCTCTGCTCCATATCCTTTCCCTAGGTAGGTTTGATCTTGATGATTCGCCTCGAAATTCATTGTGATGTTGTGTTCTGCCAGTTGATCCTTCATCTCCCCCTGAGTTGCTGCCAGGATGACTTGTTGATCCACCACTGGTATTAGTAGAATCCCCAGTATTGCCATTGTTTCCACCATTAATACCTGGATCATTACCATCATTGATGTCATTATTTCCTGCTGCAACTTCAGGTTCTTCTTCATCATCAGTATGTGAGTCTGGATAATTGTCGAATTTTAATGACTCAGAAGAATCTTCAGTTTGGATACTTGGGAGTTTAGTGTCATCAAAAGTTACATTGACACTTTCCTTCACTTGGTGCTGATCAATTATGTAAACCCTATATGCTCTTCTTGAATATCCGACAAAAATGGCTTCATGTGCCTTGGCCTCAAATTTGCCAATGCGTTCATCTCCATCTTTTAGCACAAAGCATTTGGCTCCAAATACATGAAAGTACTTGAGAGTTGGTTTCTTGCCAGCCATTAATTCATAGGGAGTTTTCATATGATCTTTGTTGATCAGAGTTCGATTCTGAGTATAACAAGCTGTATTAACTGCTTCAGCCCAGAAGTAGATAGGTAACCTTGATTCACTTAGCATAGTCCTTGCAGCTTCAATCAGGGTTCGATTTTTCCTTTCTACAACTCCATTTTGTTGTGGAGTTCTTGGTGCTGAGTACTGCCTTGTTATCCCCTTGTCTGAGCAGAAGTTATTCAGAACTTCATTTTTGAATTCTGTTCCATTATCTGATCTGATTGCTCGGACAGGTAACTTTGAATCTAACTCAATCAGCTTTATATGATCAATCACCAAATGTGGAGTTTCATCTTTAGAATTCAAGAATAAAACCCATGTATACTTTGTGAAGTCATCCACAATCACTAAGGCGTATTTCTTCCTTGACATAGACAGAATATTTACTGGACCAAATAAATCCATGTGAAGGAGTTGAAGTGGTTCAGTGATGTTTGTAGTGTCTGTGCCTCTGTGAGTTGCTTTCTTTGACTTTCCTTTTTGACATGCCTCACACAATCCTTCTTGTGTAAATTCCATCGGAGGCAGTCCTCTCACCAAATCCCTCTTGACTAGAGAGTTCATTGTTTTGAAATTCAGGTGTGAGAGCTTCTTGTGCCATAGCCAACTTTCCTCTGTTGAAGCTTTTGAATAGAAACAGTTTGCTTCAGCTTCAGTTCCCGAGTTGAAATCAGCTACGTACAAGTTTCCTTTCCTTACTCCACGCAAGGCTAGTCTGTCTTCTTTAGAATGAGCTATTAAGCACTTCTCCTTGATAAAGTTTACTTTGTAACCTCTATCACAAAATTGACTGACGCTGAGTAGATTGTGCTTAAGTCCTTCCACCAAAGAGACATTTTCAATGATAACATTTCCTGTATTTAACTTGCCATATCCCATAGTCATTCCTTTGCTGTTATCTCCAAAGGTGACGATTGGGCCAGCTCTCTCAACCACGTCTGATAGCAGGGCTCTATCTCCGGTCATATGCCTTGACGATCCGCTGTCCAGGATCCATATAACTCGGTTTGCCTGTTTAACTCCCTGCAATTATCAAACAGATTAATTTGTCTTCGGAGCCCAAAATTGATTGGGCCCGGCATACTTAAAAAATTGACCTTTGTCTGCTTTGACAACAGATCCTTTTCGAACAACATCCTTTTCTTCCTTGACTGTTCCTACCTTCCTATAAACAGTCTTAACAACTTTCTGTTTAGACTTAGGAATATATGATTCCTTCTTCTCAGGTGAAGGAGTCGCAGTCTTGGATTTAGCAAATTTACTATTGATGTGCTGTCTAGGTGTCATGTTATCTTTCTTAGCTATCATGCGTTTGAAGTAAGCAGTCATAGCATTAAAGGCACATAACATGCAATTCATTATACCACAAGGTTTATGGAAAGCATCAATAGTAGGCATGTTATTCAATACAGTAGGAGGCTTAACAGATTCTACTTCAATTTTCTCAGCAGATTTGAAGTTTTCAGTAGAATGAAATTTATTGTTACTGTTCCTACTGTTCACAAATATGTTGGGTCTGTTCATTTTACTCTTTAAGTCTTTTGCACCTACACCAGGTCTGGGGGAATCAGAAGTTCCCACATCTTTCACTGGTGTTTCTAGTGCACATTTTTCTTTCTGGACATTAACTCCTTTTATGTCCTTAACCTGTTCTCCTCTCTTCTTCTCTTCCTCAAGATCTTCCAGCTGCATTTCATATGCAATTATTACAGAGGTCTCAAGGATGGGTTCAGCTATCGGTGTTATGAAGAGAGGTTTCGGTGTGTCTTTAACAACATGTGGGATACCCCTTTCTTCAGCACTTTTTCTAAAGGGGGTTATGTTGCTTGGTTTTCCTACAGATTTGTTATACTCGAAGCCTATTCCAACTTTACGATTTATTTCTTGTTGGTCAACTAGGTTCTTAACAATATATGAGGAATTCTTATAAGCAAGACACTTCTTCTTTTCTTCTTCTATCTGGTTTCTGAGATTAGTTTCTACTACAACATGACAACTGACTTTGCTGACTTGAACAGCTAAGTCTTCAGTCAACTTAATAGTCAACTTGTCATGATTTCTTTTTAACTGTTTAAAAACTTCAGTCTCATCAATTAACTCTTTGACTTTGAGTCTGAGTTTCTTAACTTTATCTCTTTCACCATCTAGTTCTTTACCTAGCAAAGCAAACATCTTAGGACACGAAGGATTTACCTCTATTCCTCTGTCACTGGTGGGAGACAGTGATCCCTCTGATGAAGCCATAAGAGCAAGATTTCCCAGCTCTTCCTCATCATCGTTATCTGAGTGATCCCAGCTTTTGCCTGCTGCTAGATAGGACTTTCCTTGATGCTTTTTCACTAGCGCATCATACTTCTCCTTGAGCTCTTCATAAGACTCTCTCTTCTTCCCTTGCTTAGGCTTCTTGCACTCAGTTGCAAAGTGGCCTAGCTCATTACAGTTGAAGCAACGAAACTTGCTTCTATCAACTAAGCCGGTCTTGTAGCCGCTTTTTGATACTGCTGTCGAAGAACCTCCTCTTTGGAATCTTCCAAAATTAGGCTTACTTCTGAATGAGGAGTTTCTTCGGAATCTCATGTTGCCAAACTTCCTGGCAACCATAGCTAGAGATTCATCTTCTAGCTGATCTAGTTCTTTCAGTGAGTAGAAATCACCATCTTCTTGTTTGTCAGAAGTATGTCCAAGTTCTGGAACCACATACTCTGTTGAACTGTTAGAAGGTGCAACAGCCTTCACTTCTTCTTTCTCTGGTGCTTCTACCATTAATGCCTTGGAGGAACTCAGTACCTTACCTCTTCCATACATTTCTCTGGTTTGGATCTGTTCCAGCTCATAAGTTTTTAAAACTCCGTAGAGTCTTTCTAGGGTTACTTCTTTCATGTCCCTAGATTCCCGGATGGCTGCAATCCTGTGCTCCAGATGCTCTGGTAAGGTCAACAAAAACTTCCTGTTCACCTCTTGGTTCTGATAAAACTTTCCATTCATGTTTAGCTCGTTTATCAATTTGTTTAGTCTCTGAAACACCTCAGAGATACCCTCACCAGGGTTGGATCTAAACTGTTCATATTGGGTGGTCAGGATCTCCAGTCTATTCTCCTTAACTTCTTCAGTTCCCTCATTGATAATTTCAATTGTTTCCCAGATTTGTTTTGCATTCTTGCAATTGACTACTTGGTTGTACATGATGTAGTCTAGGGATTCAATTAATATGAGCTTCAGATTATTATCAAGGGACACAGCTTCTGTTTCCTCATCTGTATAGTCTGCCGGACTTTTCGGAAACTGTCTGTGGGGAATTACGACCCCATCTACTGTATGTTCGAGAACAACTGATATAGGGAGCTCAACACCTTTAGCCATAATCAATGCATACTTAGGATTTGCAATCCCGATAAACAGTAGCATTTTTTGTTTCCACAAGTTGTAGTGTTCTCTGTCGAACTGTGGAATCTTGATGCTTGTAACTTTCTGGGTACTCATCTTTAATAAGATTAAAAATTAAGTGTTTAAAAAAAAATATTTTAATTTTTGACTGAAAACAATTTTTGATCAGAAATAATTTTTCAGAAAAAAATTATTTCGAATAAAAAATTATTTCGAATTTAAAATAATTTTTGAGATCTGTATGAGTTCGCGGAATTTGATTTGGATCTGATATTAATTATATCAACCAGCTCTGATACCAATTGTTGGTCCCTGATATTGTAGAAGGGGGGTTGAATACAATATCTGAAAATTAACCGCGGAATAATTAGGATTAAAAATATTATTTTAATTTCTCTCGAAATATTAATTATAATGAAATACTGTTCAAGTGAAAGATATAATTTTAACTTGATTAGTATTACACAATTAATATGAAGATTAGATTCTATAACTGATATAAAAATCTAGAACGAATTCGACATGAAGTGTTCGAGTTTAATCAATTATATTCAAACTTGCACAGAAATCTGTGAATATTACAATGCAGACAAATTTCTGAATTTGAACTGATTTTCTTAACTCTTAACAAGTTGAACACTAACAAATGAAGCAAGCACCTCATATTTATAGAGGTTGGAAAAAGGCTGGTATGACCTTTTTCCATATGACTTAATTTCAAGAAAATAAGTCTGTATGACTTATTTTAACACTTGTATGACTTACAAAAGACTGGGCATGACTTATTTTGGTCGGTATGACTTATTTTTCTAATTAAAAAATCGGTATGACTTTTTAATTAAATAAAAAATCAATCCAGTATGACCTTTTGAGCATTTGAAATCTCGGTATGACTTATTATATATATATATATATAGTTCGGTATGACTTATTAACAAGTCCTTCGGTATGACTTATTAATAAGTCATACTAACTGATTATATATATATATATATACACAATTCGGTATGACTTATGCTAACATGCTCGGTATGACTTATATATATATATATATATATAAAGAATTTCGGTATGACTTATTGATAAGTCATACTAGCAGTTTATATATATCTATATAAGTCATTTTAAAGCATTTCTTTTATAGTAAATTAATTCTACTTAATTTAATTAGTTAATTTATAAATTAAATTAATTTCAACTTGAATTAATTTAATTAGATAAATTAAATAATTAATTAACAATTGATAGTAGAATTAAAATACTATCTTTAGTCGCAGCCGTGCTGATAGTCTTGAAATCTTCCTGTCTTTTCTTCGTCTTCTAATCTTGAAACCTCTTGAATTAAATGAAGAATAAATATTATATTAGTTGACACACAAATGTACTGTCTGGTTCATTTGTGTCATCCCAATAAATATTCTCCATTTAAATAACATTTAACTAGAGGCCTTCTGTCATTAATTCTTCTTCATTGTTTGCATTCTTCTTCTGGAATCTGCTTGTAGTAACCACTTGAAATCTTCTATATCTTCTGTCTTCAATAGAAGTACTACTACATTATTAATTTCACTGACGCTTGAACAAATAATTGAACTTCTTCCAGTGTTGAGTAGCAATCCTACAAAATACCTCTGATACTTAGATCCTTTGTGATTAGTTGACTGTCTTCGTCTTGATTCCTGTTTAGTGTTTAGTATTTACTTCTCTTTATTAGTTAGAGTTGAGTTGCCATCTAATTATTACAAATAGGCCTAGTCATATGCCTTTCAAGAACAATGCTGAATGAAGCTAAGTTACCTCTATAATTTTGGGCTAAAGCAGTCAACACAGCTTGCTATACTCAGAATCATACCTTGATTAATAAAGATCATGAAAAGACTCCATATGAGTTGATGGCAAACAAGAAACCAACACTGAAGTACTTTCATGTGTTTGTAGCAAAGTGTTTTGTACTAAAAGATGATGAACATCTTGGAAAGTTTGAATCCAAAGCTCATGAAGGCATATTTCTTAGCTACTCTCTGGAATCTAAAGCATACAAGGTTTATGTGATTTAACACAAGAAGGTCATTGAAATCATGAATATAACTTTCGATGATCTCAAGCTCCTAAGTTTATAAAGAACATATGACAATGAAACTCTGCAATTTGAAATTTTGAACTCAGATGAAATTGAAGAAGAACCTGAAGCTGCAATAGAAAATCAAGCACCAATTGAGAATAATAACAATGACGATCCTGACCATAGTAGTGGAAATAGTAGAAGATTCATAGAAACTACTAGTAGTGGCAGAGATCTCATTCTCAACCCAGTAGCAGCTCAGGGGGAGCAACTGAAGGATCTACTAATAGAACTCAACACAGTAATGACAATCATGCTGAATTATCTAGAGCAAATCTGCCTAGACATAGGGTGTGGAGTAGAGATCACCCCTTTGAGTTAATTCTAGGAGATCCAGATTCTGGAGTTCAAACTATACGTGATTCGCAGAATGAATGTTTATTCTCTGGATTTCTATCTGAGATAGAGCCAAAGAAAGTTGAAGAAGCAATGAAAGATCCAGATTGGGTATTGCAATGCAAGAAGAACTCAATCAATTCGAAAGACAGAAAGTCTAAAAGCTAGTACCTAGGCGAAAGAACAAGTTCGTAATTGGCACAGAATGGGTATTTAGAAATAAACTGGATGAAGATTGCATTGTTATGAGGAACAAAGCAAGAATGGTTGCTAAAGGTTATTCCCAAGAAGAAGGAATAGATTATAATGAAATATATGCACCAGTAGCAAGGCTTGAAACTATCAGGATGTGTCTGACATTCGCAGCACATTCCAATTTCAAAGTATATCACATGGATGTGAAGAGTACATTCCTGAATGGAGAGCTAGAGGAAGAAGTGTATGTGGAAAATCACGAGGGTTTGAAGATCCAGAATTTTCTGATTTTGTATACTTTCTCTTCAAAGCACTCTATGGCCAAAAGCAAGCACCTCGAACATGGTATGACACTCTATCAGTTTTCTTACTTGAAAATGGTTTCACTATAGGTGTCATAGATAAGACTCTATTTCATAAAATGCATAAAAATAACATGATATTAGTACAAGTATATGTGGATGACATTATATTTGGTTCTACTAACGATCAGTTGGGTAGTAGATTTGTTAAATTAATGCAGAGTAAGTATGAAATGAGCATGATGGGTGAGCTGAACTACTTCCTTGGACTCCAAGTAAGCCAAAGGAAAGATGGAATCTTCATTTGCCAGACCAAGTACATCAGAGATCTTTTCAAAAAGTATGCTCTTGAAGATGCATCTCCAGCTAAAACCCCAATGGCAACTGCCACTAAGCTTGATAAAGATGAACCTGGTAAGAGGGTATATATCACAAGCTACAGAGGTATGATCGGCTCATTACTTTACTTAACTGCAAGTAAACCAGATATTATGTTTGTCACATGCTTGTGTGCTAGGTTTCAGGCTGACCCTAAGGAATCACATCGTATAGCTGTTAAACATATTTTTAGGTATCTTAAGGGAATTCCAAATCTTGGAATTTGGTACCTTAAAGATACAGGTTTTGACCTTATTGGCTATACACATTCTGATTATGCAAGTTGTAGGATTGATCGAAAGAGTACATCAGGGAGTTGTCAATTCCTTGGTAGAAGATTGGTTTCCTGGTATAGCAAAAAGCAGCACTCAGTCACAATGTCAACAACTGAAGCTGAATATATTGTTGTTGGAAGCTGCTGTGTTCAAATATTATGGATAAAGAACCAATTTCAAGACTATGGATTGTTGCTGAGCAAAATTCCTATATTATGTGACAACACAAGCATCATAGCAATCACAAACAATCTTGTTCAACACTCGAGAACCAAGCACATTGATATCAGTTATCATTTCATTAGAGAGCATGTCATGAATGGTACTATAGAGCTACACTTTGTACTTACAGAACAGCAAATTGCAGACATTTTCACCAAATTACTGGATAAAGTCACCTTCACTAGACTGGTTTGTGAACTTGGGATGTTAAATGTTTAGATCTTATCTGCAATTTGGTGTTAATAAGTTTACAGATATTTAATCTTCAATATTAAAAGGATTTGTGAATTTATTTGAACATCCAGTAAATAGCATCTTAATTGACAATTGATTAATTGCCTAGATTATATCTTGATATATTTATTTGGTAATTAATTAAGTGTGAATTAAAATTATTTAAATACTTGTATCTCTCTTAATAGATTTTGAGTATTTATTTAATTTTATTTATGTTAATTCATTTAAATTATAGAGTATAGCAATTAAAGGATTTATTTGCTTCATAAATTAAATTTATTAATATAAATATGCACCATAATTATTTAAATATTTTATTTGATTAATAACATTCAATGATATTTTAATTAAATAATTTACTATAATAATTGTTATATTATCAATTTGGTAATATTTTATTTAGAATTTATTCTAAATAAGATTTTATTAGTTTATTCGAATATTACCAAGTTGAAAATATATAGTATTTTGTACAAATACAAAATGCTCAGGGTATATAAATTACACACTTAGGTAATTTTACTTAAGCATTGAATTTATATTTTATTGTAGTTGACTTAGTCAACCCAAGGTAGCAAAAATCGACACTTAGATAATTACATAGAATTATTTAAGTGTGTGTCGATTTTTTATCTACAGAGTATAGGTTATCGACACATGTTTTTACCTTAGATTATTTTTGCACATGTGTCGAGTTGAGGAACCCAGGTGTTGACTTGGTCAACACAGGGAGAGCATTATCGACACATGACTTGACTTAGTCTATTTTCCCCTTGTGTCGTTTATAGCTTGTATGAGGTAGTTGTACTTAAAATTTTATATATAAATACATGTGTCGAGTTGTGTACAGTATAGAGGGTATTCTGGTAATCCTTGCATGTGTCAATTTTTATTCACTGTATGTTACACACACATATATCTTTTGTAGTATTTTTCTTAGTTCATATTCACAGGGTTAAAAATTTGATACACACAAATACATACACGAATGTGTTGCTGTCTAACTCCATTATCAACTACTCGACACATCCTCACAATATCGATTTTTACCCATTTCAAAATTCTGAGACTAATTTTGTGACTATTTTTCCTAGATCTACAACAGACTAAAAAAAATTGCATCAGTTAGAGTAGATTTTGAAAAACCCATTTTTTCGAGTAAACACTTCAATTTTCTCAGATCTAGTTAATTTTTGGTGATTAAAAATCATTTTTGTGTAGCAAATCACTTTAACTGCATCTTAAAATTTTTCCATAATTCTAGCAAGTGATTTGAATTTGAGTTACTTTTAACTCGAATTAAAAATTATTATTAATAATAATTAGTAAAATTGGTGTTGCAAAATATTTGTCTTAATTCAACAATAAATTATCTATTATTTTTAATTAATTAAATATGGTTGGAAGGTTTGTTGTACTTAAAACAAATAGTGCACTCACAATATAACCGGAATCCGTTACTGAACCCTATAGCAATTAGACTCGGTTTCTACGTGAACATTGCAATGTACGATATGTTTTAACTGCAAGCCCAGAATTAAATCTTGATGCGCTGCTTGTATGTTATCACTCAGCTGTCGATACATCAGATGCAAGTAATTTGGCTTTTATATTTTCTTTAGAAAATAGAGATATTTGGGTAACGAATCAGAATTTGAACCGTATCTTACAGTTTAACACTGAAAACTTTGATCCATTACCTGATGATGCTGAGCGTGCCAACTTCTTCAATTCCATTATACACGATGGACCACTGAACCTAATAGTGATTTACAACCACAATCTTCCTCATAAATGGAACTTTTTATTTCATATAGTGAACCATGTTTTTGCCAAAAAAAGGGCGGATGGAGTGGTATTCCCAAAATGACTTAATATATTGGGTATGCCATATCTAATAACATCAATATAAACTATGGTAAACTAATTATGAAAAACATTCTTCAAGCAATGGGATCTGAGGCTAAAGAGACATCAACAAAGTCAATGTTGAATGTTATTACCCTCGATTTCTAAACTGGTGTTCAACGATCTAGTCACTCAAGATGAAATGCTTGCTTTCTCTGCAAGTCATTATGAACCTTGCACTGAGATTTGTGGTAGCTTCATTACTAAACTAGTAAACAAGGATAATTACCTAAATGGGAATATAACACGACTAACAGAATACATGGAAAATGTTATGCTTCCTATAGTAGGTGAACAGTAAGAGGAGGTTCATGAACAAAAAGATCCAATGGATGAGGACCTTAAAGCTGAACTTGAGCCTGAAACTGAAGAAGAAGAAGAAGAAGAAGAAGAAGAAGAGGTACCAATGGAAAATGATCCATTAGAAAGTGATATAGAAATGGCTGATGAAGATGAGATTGAGGATGATGCAGAATCTTATCACCCTAGAACTCTAAGGATAAGTCCTGACACATATAATCTTCCTGAAATTGATCTTTCACTAGTACTTAGTGCAGATTATTCCACTTTGTTGGATGCATCACAACCAACTCTGGACACTCATACACCAATGCCCCTAGTGGCAATAGAAAATGACAATGAGCCTGAAAACCAACAGGTTCTAACCCCTGTCATAGAATAGAAAACACGTATCCTAACTCCTTCAGTTATTATTATTGAAACACTTAGTGAGGATGATGGATTCAGTGCCTCTAGTGCACCAAATAAGGTGGATGTTGAAACTCCTGAGGTAGCTCTACCTCCTAGTAAAAGAAGAAGAATATATTTTGAACCAGAGGCAACTACTAGCCAAAACCCCAATTCACCAGAGCTTTTAAATGTACAAAGGATGGAGAAATCAAATGCACAAATCCACTTTTCTTTGTTTAGAAATGAAAAAGAAAATGAATTGACCTTTAACCAAGCTACTTCAGTAGCAGAGCCTTCACAGTAGATCCTGTGTTGGACAGGCCTTCACAAGCTTCGTGGGACATCACGAACTCTTATTTACCACACCTTACATTGTTTGAGGTGGTGACCCCTAGATAGAACATCTCTAGCTCCGTTATCGGAGGTTCTCCCATCCAATTCTGGAATAGGTGAGAGGCAACTCCTCCATAGAGGGAGCGAGGGTTCCATTCAAGGAACAGCTACACAAGTAGCGGAGCCTACTCAGGTAGAGCCTAGAACACTTCCATTTCCTAGAACAGGAGGTCTCCCTACCATTCGTGGTCAAGAGGAGAAGCAACCCTTCCATAGAAGGAAGTGGGGATCCTAGAATTCTATTTCTAGAGATAACCAATCTCACAGAGATATGGCTCCACTCGGCGATAAAGTAATAACCGAGCCTTGTGATGAGATAGTGCTTCAGCACAAAATAGTTCCAAATCCTCCTATAGGTAATTCTCCGCTTGGTAATGATTCTTCGGAAGAACCAGGTGTTTCTAACAATGGTGTTTCTAACAATAACGATGAAGAAGTTCTTAGACTGTTCCAAATCTTCAGAGAAAGAAACAAAAGCATGAGCAACTACTACTTTGAGTTGAAAAGTGAAATATCTTATCTCGTGGTTTCTTTGGCACCGAGGTCAAAAGGTTGGAGATTAACCTTGTCTTTCAACAACTATGGGTTAAAGACTATATCAAGTGAATTTATGAAGAAAAGGACTTTGACTGAGTTGTTTGCACTGAAGTAGAAAATTAGAATCCATGAATCCTCTGAAAATGAATTGATGGCAGAAATGATTGAAAAGCTAATGGAAAAAGTAGAATCAGAAATTACACAGGATCCATATCAAGTAAGATATTTCAAAGACAGATTTTTTCAGATACTGAGACTGGATCATAAAGCATTGCCATATTACTCACTCAGACGATTGAAGTTTGTTGAGGGCTTGCTAAGAGGAAAAGGGTTTAAAAATCCTGAAAAGTAGAAAGTAGTAGAAAGAATCTTTGCTTACAAGTTAAACATCTCAGATGCTCTAGGAAGAGATATCAAGAACGTAAAAAGATTTGATCCATCAAAAGGTACTCAACTTAGAGAACCTTTCAGAGCTGATCTGGGTGATGAACAAATGTTTGATCTAACAAAAAAAGTGTCAAAAGAAGAAGCAACAAAACCCAGTTTTGAGTCTATAGAAGCAAGAAAACCAATGGTCATAACCAATCCTCTAAGAGTGATTTACTCAAATAGAAATGAAAGTGAAAGAGAAAGAGAAATGAGTAGAATCAGAAATGAAAATTCTAAAGTGATTGGAGGAATTTTGGAAAAACTCAGGAACTCGACAAATTCTGAAGACAAGATCATGCTACGAGAAGTAAAAGAAGCCTACATGGACCCTACAAGAGATCAAATGATTAAAAATTGAGTGGATGTTAATCTAAATAGAGTTATGGTGCAAGGGTGGACTCAACAACTAAGTTTCAAATTCAGTGAATTGAAAAGATTTAGCAACTAAATTATGGTTTGAAAATTTCAAACACACCAAAACAAAAGGAGCCAAAAGTGCCAATTAAGGCTCAGGCTGCAACTAATAAAAGAGGACCAAAGGCATCTTGAGTACCAAAAACAGCTTGATTTGTTTTAAATGTGTGTAGGGAAACAGGAGGATGAATCTCTGGTGTAAAGCATAATGTAACATACAATGTAATCGAGGATCTATAACTCAACTAAAAGTGAAGGACTGGTAAATAATATTATTGTAATCACATGAATCTACAATGAAGATCAGACAACTACATGTATCAAGGTATCTGATGGAATATTGAAGATCACTGAAAGAAGTTCATTACTATGTTCAAGCATCAGTGAAGAATAAGTTCTTCAGTGTTTCAGAAAGTATTGAAGATCAGGCAGTCAGTGCTAGAAGATTTCAGTGTTTTAGAAAGTCATGTACACATTGGAGCAGAATTCGACACATGCCTTACAAGGCACTTGAGAATTCGACACATAGACTAGATGAATGATGAAAAAGATTTTAAGGCAATGTAGAGGGGAATTCAAGTCGACACATGTACCACAACGGGACATAATTTAGCACATGCTCATTCTAGATGATCAAAAGTATTCTAAGTAAAGTAAGAGCATAATGAAGTCGACATATACCTCTACAAGGTGAAGTGAAGTCTACATAGAGTCAAGGGCATCAAAATATCTAAGCCAAACATATAGGGAGCTAGGATTCGACACTTACACTTCTCTCAAGACTGGATTATTTTCAAAGTACTCTATACAAAGCAATATAGTTCGACACATAGAGAATTATCCAAGGGTTAACTCAAGTCAACATACAGGGAAGAATTAGTCGACACTTAGAATTGTATTTCACTTTATTATAAGTTTACATATAAACAAAATGTATTTTCATTTTGAAGGTAATCAGAACACAACACAGGCAAATATATACAGTTGAGAGAGAGATAGAGAGAATATGCACTGCCATTAAAGCTCGTATTTATTTCTTGTTGTTAGATTCATTGTAGCTCATACATCTCTGTGAGAGTGTAGCACCTTAGGTTTATATAATACAAGTATATTCCCAAATATTATTCTTTTTATTTAGAATCATAATTGCTATATTTATTACTCACCAAGAACATATTTATAAACACGAAACAAATCAAAAACCTACCAATATCATATTCAACCCCCCCTTCTACTATAGTTTGGACCTAACATCTGGTATCTAGATAGTGGATGCTCTAGGCACATGATAGGAGATATGTCCCTGCTCACAAAGTTTGTGGAAAAGGCTGGCCCAGGAGTTACTTTTGGAGATAACAGTAAAGGTTTTACTCTGGGATATGGCTCTATTGCAAGTAAAGATGTTATCATTGAAATTGTAGCACTGGTCGATGGATTAAGACACAATTTGTTGAGCATTAGTCAACTGTGTAATAATGGGAATATTGTGTGGTTTTCAACTGGATCATGCATCATTGCCAACAAGGAATATGGTGAAATTCTCTTAACTGGAGGAAGAAAAGAAAATGTCTATGTGGTTGATTTCAATTTTGTGAAGGCAAATTCAATGACATGTATATTAATCAATGCTGACACAGATGAAAGCTGGATTTGGCACAAAAAGCTAGCTCATCTAACTTTCAAGACCACGAGTCAACTGGTTAGAAAGAATTTGATTAGATGCATTCCACAGATGGAATTCACCGAGGATGGTTTGGTGATGCTTGTTAAAAGGGCAAACAAAGAAAGGTATCATTCAAGTCAAAGTCTGAATCATCAATTGGCAAGCCTTTGGAGCTATTGCACATGGATTTATTTGGTCATGTCAACATTATGTCAATTGACAAAAAGAAATATCCCTTACTAATTATGAATGACTTCACAAGATACACATGGGTGCATTTCTTACATTCTAAGGATGTGGCAAACAAATAAATTATCAATCATGTGAAGAATGTTAAAAATAGTACAAAATGGAAGGTTAAGAAAATAAGGAGTGATAATGGTACTGAATTTAAGAATGCAACAATGACATAATTTTGCGAAGAAAAAGGTATCACTCATCACTTTTCTGCTCCTAGAACTCCCCAACAAAATGGATTTGTTGAAAGGAAAAATAGAACCTTAATAGAAACTGCTAACTATTTTAGAAGAAACAAAACTTCCTACATATTTATGGGAAGAAGCAATTAACACTGCTTGTTACATTCAAAACATTTTCATGGTCAATAAGTCACAAGGCAAAACTCTATATCAATTGATAAGGAAAGACAAGAATCCAACAGTTAATTTTATTCATGTCTTTGGCTGCAAATGTTTTGTCCTAAGAAATTAGGGAGAAAATTTAGGAAAGTTTGAAGCCAAGGCTGATGAAACAAGAAGTGCAACTCAAAATGAATGCTTGTATAATAGCTTCCTGTCACAAGAAGAACCAAAAAGGATTGAAGAAGCCTTGAATGATCCTGATTGGGTGATAGCTATGCAAGAAGAGTTGAACTAGTTTGAAAGAAACAAGGTATGAAGCTGGTGCTCAAACCAAAGAACAAATCTGTTATTGGTATAAAACGGGTACTCGGGAATAAAATGGATGAATCTGGCATAGTGACAAGGAATAAAGCAAGATTGGTGGCAAAGGGCTACTCACAAGAAAAAGGCATAGATTTTGATAAAACTTTTGCTCTTGTTGCAAGACTAGAAGCAATCAGAATCTTTCTAGCTTATGATGCTCATACAAATTTCAAAGTCTACCAGATAGATGTAAAAAGTATTTTTCTCAATGGAGAATTATAAGAAGTGTATGTGGAACAACCTCATGGTTTTGAAGATCCTATTCATTATGGATTTATGTGCTATCTTCTCAAAATACTCTATGGTTTGAAGCAAGCACCTAGAGCCTGGTATGACACACTGTCTAAATTCTTGATTGAGAATCATTTTACAAGAGGTACTGTTGATAAAAATCTCTTTCAAAAAAATGTCAATGGTTCTAGTATATTTATTAAAATCTATGTAGATGATATTATCTTTGGCTCAACTAATGAAAAACTTTGTCAAAATTTTGCTAAGCTCATGCAAAGTAAATATGAAATGAGCATGATGGGAGAACTTACCTATTTTCTTGGTCTGAAAGTCAAACAAGTTAAAGATGGTATTTTCATAAATCAAACTAAATACATTTCTGATTTATTAAGAAAATTTGATTTAAATGAATATTTATCTGCAAAAGCTCCCATGGCCACTACAACTAAACTGGAATTGAATACCAAGGAAGCTAAGGTGGATATTTCAAGTTATAGAGGCATGGTTGACTCATTGCTATATTTAACTGCAAGTAGGCCAGATATAATATTTGTTACATGTCTTTGTGTTAGTTTCAAGCTGATCCTAGAGAGTCTCATTTGATTGCAATAAAAAGAATATTCATGTATCTCAAAGGAACACCAAATCTTGGAATTTGGTATCCTAGAGATTCTGGATTTGATCTAATTAGTTATTTAGATGCAGACTATGCAGGTTGCAGAATTGACAGGAAAAGTACTACAGAAACTTGTCAATTTCTAAGAAATAAGTTGGTCTCATGGTTTAGCAAAAAGTAAAATTCAGTATCTACATCCACAGCAGAGGCTGAATATATTGATGCTGGAAGCTGCTGTGCACAAGTGTTATGGATGAGGAATCAATTTTTTGATTATGGATTTAACTTGAGCAAAATTCCAATATTCTGTAACAACACCAGTGCAATTGCTATTACTGAAAATCCAGTTCAACACTCAAGTACCAAGCACATTGATATAAGGTATCACTTCATTAGGGAACATGTAATGATGGTACTATTGAATTATACTTTGTTCCTAGTGAAAGACAACTTGCAGACATTTTTACCAAACCATTAGATGAATCTACCTCTAATAGATTGGTCTGTGATTTAGGTATGTTTAACTATGTTTAATTTTTTAAATATCTGACAAGTTATTTATTTTAGTAATTTTTAGATTAGTAACCATTGATCATGTTGATCAATTAATTTTCACATAATCAGTTGATAAACATTTCGTATATCAATGAATATTTTTTTTCTCCATCGACAGATAAACATATCAATTGATGATATATTTGTCTATTGATGGATGAAAAGTACCTGTCGATGTATAAGATAATAATCAACTGATGACCTGAAATTTTTAGGGTCCGGGTCATCAATCGACCTATACGAAAATCCAACCATTGATTGCTTATTTTATCAATTGATGAATACATACAACTTTGTATGTATAACAGTCGATTGCCAAAATAAGTAATTATTTCATTCACCTTTTGTTTCAACGGTCAATTGAGTTTTATTTTAAGTAAGAAGGTGATTGAAAATTTGGTAAATATAAATAGTGAAATTAAAATTTACTTTAACTTTCACATGCAATTTTTATTTACTAACTAATTCTCATCTCTCTCTCTCTCTAAGAACTCAATCCTTGTATCTGTACTTTCAGTTTCTTAGATTTACAAGTATAATTACTTATCTTCTACCTCAAATAAATGGTTGCTTCATCATCTAAGAAGGTTTCTCAAACTGGATGCTGCTACGAACTCAACAATTTTGTGGTGTGCACTATTGTGGAGGAAGCACCACAAGGCTTTCATCCTTTGATGCGATTCCTGGAGAACAGCAAGGTAAAGACTGTACTTAGTGAAGCACCCAAGATAGTTTGCAAGTTAGTGGAGGAATTCTGGACCACTACAGAGGTCGCCAAGGACTACTCTTCCATTTCATTTGTGTGTAAAGGAAATAAGTATACTTTAACCACTGTTGTTATTGATGAATGTTTAAATTTTCCTGCTAATAAAACTGATAGATCACCTACAGATGAGGACATTAGAAACATGCTTAGGTCTGTTAATTATGCTGAACCTGACATAAGTTTAGGACATGTTGTTAGAAAACATCTTAGGAAAGAATGGTCTTACTTCTTTGATGCAATAATAAAATGCTTTAGTGGTATGTTTAGCAACATTGATGCTATAACAACTAGTATCTAGGAAATAGCCTATAATATTTTATTTGACAAGTATTATAATCTATCATCAATAGTAATTAAAGATATTGTAGCAAAATTAGGTGACAAAACTAATAGATCTAATTATATTTAGTATGCTGGATTTATTAAGCTTTTTATTAACCGTTTTATGAAAGCTATAAAAGTAACTAGGGAAATAGAGACACTGGACTGCTGGGTCCAAAACAAAAGGGTTTTCAAAGACTTGGTCAGGATCAATCTTCACAGTAATGTGGAATTGATCTATCCACTTTTTATTCAGGTATTTCTTTCCAACCTGTTATCTTCCCAATCTCAAATTTCTTTTCCTTCGGTAGCTATGTAGGGTGTTAGCAATGACCCCAACCCTCCTACCCAAGCTACAAATCCTACTTCAAAATCCAACTATAAAAAGCCAACCTCAACAGGTTCTCAAAATCCTGTCGTTGAAAAATCAAGAAAAAGGAAAACCCCAAGTAAGGGTAGACTAGTTGGAGGTGTTACTGGTGAGGGAATTGGGGAAAATCAAAAAACCCAAAAGCATAAGGATAGTAATGATGAACAACCTAAGCCAAGCCACTCTACAGTCTCCCAACAGGTTGTGGATGTTAATAAAGACATAACCACATCTCTGTCGGCACCCTCTCAACAGGGTGTCAATATTGAAAAGAGCCCACAACCAAGGGCATTGAACAAAGGGGAGGACAAACAAACCAAAAACACCAAAGTCATATGAAAGGAGGAAAAAGAAGGTAACCTTTGCACAAGGGGAATCACACACTATAAAACCATAGGAAACTGTGGTGGAGCCTCCTTACCCTCAGTTTGATGCATCTCCAATAAATGTGGAGATGCAACCCCATTCACTATCTATTTCTATCCCTATTTCTCCTCTTGAACAATTTTCTTTAGAAAATGTACTGATAGAAAATCAGACATTTTCAAATTCTCCTTTTTTATTACTCAAGGAGAAGCCAAAACTCCATCTCGAGTCTCCTTCACAGGATTCTCAAGACACCATTTCAAATACTATTACAAACATTATCTCTTCTCTAAACACAGATATCCCTTCGATTTCACATGTTTCGACCTCATCAATTGATGTACTCTCATCAATTGATAATCAACCATTGACTGATATACCATCGCTTGATATTTAACATCATTCGATGGGTGTGCATCAATCGATGGATATACCAAACACATCAACTAATAGCATTTTCACATCAATTGATAATCAATCAATTGATGTTGCACATGCTCTTGTAGGAATGAGTGAGTTGTGTGAGAGGCAAGCTTGTAGCCTGGCAAAATGAGAGGAAGTGAGTGAGATCATTCTTATTTCTTCCAGGAATGAGAGTGAAACACTGGAGAGCCCACCTTAGAAGGTGCAAAAGGTATGAGTTAGGGAGAGGTGAGATTCCAGGATGAGATCATGAAGAAAAAAAGAAAAATGAGTGAGAGTGACTTCAGGATCCTACAATATGCTCAGGAGCTAGAAAATGAACTTATATCTAAAGGAGAAGGAGTTCAGGATTTAGGGGGAGTTTCTACTGTCAATGAAGCTGGTAGAAATAGAATTAACAAGGAAACTGAAGGTGTTGAAATGGTTATTGGTGAAGCTGAGGAATATGTTAATGTAGGAGAGTTGGATCCATAAAACTTTATGCATCCTGATCTGAGATATCAAGGATTGGCTACCTCCACAAACATGGATGTTGATTCAATTCTAAGATTGGAGCATACTGAGCAGAGAACAAGAAATTTGAAGGAAAGGATAGTAAATTTTGAAGATGTGTGTCATCTAGCTCCAGGAGATATTGACAATGACAGTGATGAAGAACTCTTGATGAACACAGTTGATGGAAACATAGCAGATGCAGAAGAAGAACTTCTTTCTCAATATAGGAGCTCAGTGATGGAGGTGGAATTTGCTGATTCTACACACAGAAGTATAGATCAATGCTTGAGGGACCAACTCAAAGTTCAGAAGATGACTGTGACAGGAGTTGGGCAAGAATTGGTCTCAATCAAGGATTTTATTTCCTCTACAAAGGATGTGCTAGAAAGAAGGTTAGATGAGAAATTGCCTCATGGCACTCTCCATCACATTCAAGAAAAATTTCTCAAGGATGCTAGGGGCTTCAATGATTTGGAAAAGAGGGTCTCTTCTCTGGAATCAAAGATGGATGACATAATTAAGGGACAGGTCCTCCATGCCCAAATTCTACAGAAATTTCTTGACAGGATGCCACCACCACCCTCTTGTGATGATAACAAAAAGGGGGAGAACAAAGATAAGAAAGACAAGGACAAGGATGACAGTGGTGGGAATGGAACAGGAGAAGTTGGAACTAGCAGTAGTAGCAGATTTGGAGGGGTGAGTAGGAGCAAGCAAACAGAAGGAAGTAGGAGCAAATGTTATTTCCCAGAACTATGCCAATATTTGTAGAACGGGGGTTGAATACAAATATTAAAACTTTTTACTTCTTTTAATATTTGTTCTTGATGTTTGAGAGTTCGAGAGAATATATTTGAAGAAATTAAAATTGAACAAAGAGATTTTAAAATTACTGATGGATTGGTTTTTCCATCAATGTATATTTTTGCTCAATGTTCCTAGGTTAAAAAAAACCTAGATTCGTTTTCACAAGGTTAGAAAATAAATCAACTGTTCTTACAATGTGCTCTAAGGCTGAACAGTTGATTAAGAAATATTGTCTAACTTTTCTATTTTCTAACAATGCTACCACATTTGTTTATATACCAGAAGTGTATTTTTATAATTCCTATTCTAGGATTGTTTCCACCTACATCCCTTTTACCTTTTTCCATTTTAGAAAAAGGTTTGAAAGAAAGCTTCTGATTGAGTCTTCACAGCCATCCTAGACTATCTTCCATAGGTTTACTTTTGTCCTCTGGATCTACAACAGATAGTCCTTCTGTGTTGTCACAGTCAATTGATAATTTGTTGTTAAGCATATCAATTGATCTATCCTGTAATCCATCAACTGATGTTCTTCTTCGATTGATCTTTGTATCCATCGATTGATAAATAATGACTTATCGATTGATAGATGTTTTCAATCGATGGGTCTTCACATCAGTTGATGGTCTTCAATACTTGACTTAGCTTCTTCGATTGATCTTTCATCCATCGATGCTTTAATATCAATTGATCATCATTCACTTGTGCAATTTCCTGTCTTCAAATAATTACAATTTGCCAGTTTAATTTACATATCAATTGATGATCTATATCAATTGACTCTAACAATAATTGATAAGAATAATATCAATTGATTTACACCTTATCGATTGAAATAGACTAAGTACACCTATGCTACAGTCCAAATTATCAGTTGATTCATATAAACACTTCAACTGATAAATGGTTTCCTGAACAATTGATATTTATAACTTTCATATCAATTGATCAGTTACATCAAATAAAATTTCTATGATTCTAAGATTAATGTTATCATCAAATTACATATAGATTCCTAACAATCTCCCCATATTTGTGTTTGTGATATGAACAAGCATAAATCTACTTGATGATAATAAAACCCCTAATAATTTTCATTCAGATAGAATCAAGAAATTTAAATAGCACTTTTAATTTTGGAAGTACCAGGTTGATAGATAACTCATGCAAGCTGCTTTAATGTCTTCACCATCTTCATCATTCAATTAGCTTCTCTTCCTTCTCTTCTCAGCATTTTCCTTTAGTTGCCTCATGAAAGAACTCCTTAAAATTATTTCATCCCTGTCAGTCTCTCCAAGTTGCCTCATAAGGTAATGTATTTCTTCATCTTTGATTTTGTCCAGATATTTGCAGATATCAAAGAACTTTGTGTTGCCCTCCACATCTGTAAAATTCATTGCATACTTTGGCTCCAACACCACCTTTTTGACTTGATACTTCCATAGCTTAAGAGGTGAATCAGATTCAGCTTCTGCCTTTGATCTTCTTAGCTTTGAAATTCATTGTTGAATCTCCTGAGCAATTATTGTGTTGAGTTTGTACTTTCTGTTGAGTAGATGAAGGATGGTCTTTAGAACATTATAGCTTTGCTTCATTATCACCTTCAATGAATAAGTGATCTTCACTCCATTTTCATATTCCAACCTCATAGATTCTTCTTGATTAGAGGTTGCAGGGTGAGTCCTTACTCCAATTAGTCCTTTTTCATTGATCACCGGTATTCCTTTCATATCATATCCTTCAATTGTAACCTCCTCCTTGATTTCTTCTTGTTTACCCTAGAGGTTTTCCTAAACCACTCTTTCTTGAAAAGAACTTGACCTTTTCTTAGCCATAGCTATTTTCCTCTTTTTCCTCAGTGGTTGTTCCATTAATTGATCTTCCATGTTCCATTCCATTTCCATTTGCCTTGCTATTTCCTCATTCTCCTTTTCTCTTCTTGCAGCATCTGACAATCCTGATGAAATGGCTCCTTGAAGAAGCTTTTGTGCAACTGGCTCTTTCCTTCTCCTTTCTTCTTCAATCATTATGGATTTGCCCTTCCTCTTCTCTTCAAGGGATTCAAGATCAATTCTTATAAAGGCTTCAGCATCTGATTTGCTTTCTTTGGCAGCTTTTTGTGCATCCTCATTCACTTTTCTTGTTTGAGCAATGAACTCATTCAAGTCTTCTTTTTATACTGCCTTTGTCACCAATTCAGTGTTTTTCTTTAAATCTTCAATTCTTTCCTTTCCCTCTCAATCATTGATTGAGTTTCTCTATCCCTAGAAATTCTTCTAGCTTCTAGATCATCTTCAAACTTCTTGAATTCTTTCTTTTTCTGTTCTAAGTCATCGTTGGGTGACTTAGATGTTTTTTAAGATTGTTTATCTCTGTTGCTTCCATATTTGGTCATTTTAGTTGCAGAACTTCCAATACCACTAGACTTGTCCATACCACTCCCACCAACACCACCACTACCTTTGCCATCACCATCACCATCTCTCTTCTTTGTATTCTCCCCTTTTTGTTATCATCAATTGGAGGAGGTGGTGGCATTCTATCAAGAAATTTCTAAAGAATGGAAGAATGTAGATTCTGGCCTCTGATTATATCATCCATCTTCTTTTCTAGAGATCCCACTCTAGTTTTCAAAGCTACAAAATTTTTAGATTGCTTGAAAAGTTTGTCCTTGATTTGACCCATATTGTTAATTGGTAACTTCTCATTTAATCTTCTCTCTAATGCATCCTTGTTGGTAGTGATAAAATCCTTGATGGTCTCCAATTCTCTTTTTACTCCTGTTACTGTCATCTTTTGAATTTTCAATGAATCCCTCATATAGTGAGCAATTCTCCTTTGATTTTGATCTTCAATTTCTCCTTCTATCATTGCTCTCCTATACTGAGAAAGAATCTCAGTTTCAGCTTCTGCTAATGAACCATCAATTGTGCTCATCCATGGCTCCTCATCAGAATCATCTTCCAACTCTTCAAGTGCCATATAACATGTGTCTGTTGTATTGGCAATGCTTTCCTTCAGATTCCTGGTCCTTTGTTATGTGTGCTATATCCCCAGTAGTTGTTCTGCATCCCTATTACTTAAAGCAGCCAACCCTTGATATTGTGGATCAAGGTGAATGAAATTCTATGGATCCAAATCACCAGCATCAGTTTCCTCTTCAATTTCCTTATCAATCCCACTAGTTTCTGTATTTGATGCTCCCCCTATCTCCTTGACACCATCCTCCTCTGACATCAACTCATTTTCCAATTCCTGTGCAAATAGTAAAATAGATTTATCTCTCTCACTCATCTCTCTATTTTGCATCAGGATCTCATCCTGGAATCTCACCTCTCCCTCACTCATATCATGTGCACCTTATAAGGTGGGGCCCTCAAGTGTTTCACTCACATTCCTGGAAGAAATATGAATGTCCTCACCCACTCCCTCCCCTTTTGCCAGGCTGCAATCCTGCCTTTCACTCAACTCACTCAATCCTAAGAGTGTTTGTGCAACATCTATTGATTGAGCATCAATTGATGTATAGATATTATCAGTTGAAGTGTTTGGGATATCCACCAATTGATGTATACTCATCGATTGATCTTGAGTATCGATCGATGGCTTATCAGTCGATGGTTGAATATCAATTGATGAAGGAACATCAATTGATGGAATAGAAACAGTTGAGGTAATAATTTGAGAAGTAATATTTATAATTATGTGAGAAATGAAATCCTGAATTTCCTTGGAAGAAGATTCAGGAGAGAGTGTTGGCTTCTCCTTGAAAAATAAAGAAAGAGAATCTGAAAATGTCTGATTATCTACCAGAACATTTTCTGAAAAAATTTGATGAGAAGGGGAAGGAAGAATAAAGGGAATTGGAATAGAAAGAGAATGGGGTTGCAGCTCATCATTTATATGAGATGCATCAAACTGACTTTGAGAAGGCTCCACCACAGTTTCATGTGATTTTACAGTATGTGATTCCCCATATGTAAATGTGACTTTCTTCTTTCTCCTTTCATATGGTGTTATTACTTTGGCATATGTGTCCCCAATTTGGTTTTGTGCCCCTGGTTGTGGGCTATTTTCAATACTGTCACCCTTTTGAGAGGATGACAATAGAGGTGTGGTATTTTCTATATTAACATCCACAGTCTTTTGGGAGACTGTGGAGTGGCTTGGCTGAGGTTGCACACCCTCACTCTCCTTATCATTCTGGGTTCTTTGATGTTCCCCAGTTCCCTCATCACCTATATCTCCTTCTAGTGTATCTACCACAACAAGTGTTTTTCTTTTCTTAGATTTTACAATAACAGGTTTTTGGGAACCTGTTGAGGTTGGCCTTTTAGATTTGGACTTAGAAACTGGATTTGTGGCTTGGGTAAGAGGGTTGGGGTCAATACTAACTCCCTCCATAGCCACAGAAGGCAAAGAAGATTGGGGATTAGAAGTAGTTAAGGTAGATATAAATACCTGAAAAAAAGGTGGATAAATCAATTCCACATTACTGTGAAGATTGCTTCTTACCAAGTCTTTGAAGACCCTATTGTTTTGAGTCCAACAATCCAAAGTTTATGTACTCCTGTCAATCTCAATATCCTTGACAAAGTGTTTAATAATAATCATGATAAATCTAGCATAATAAATATGATTAGATATATTAAGCTTGTTTCCCAATTTGACAGATATTTCATTGAGTAACAAGCTTCCTAAGTTATGATATCTATCATATAAAATGTTATACCCTACTTGTTGTATACTTGTTGTTATTGCATCAAAATTACTAACCTTACCAGAAAAACACTTTATAATTGCATCAAAGAAATAAGACCATTCTTTTCTTAGATTCTTTCTAACAATACTACCTAGACTAGCATCAGGAGCAGTGTAATTGATTTCTCTAAGCATGCTTCTAATCTCTGTGTCAGTGGGTACATTTTCTATATTATTTGCAGGAAGATTTAAACACTCACCCAAGACTACAGTGGTTAGAATATACCTTTGTCCTTTGCAATCAAAGGAGATTGAAGAAAAATCATCCGCTACCTCTGTTGTTGTCCAGAACTCTTCAACTAGATTGCACACTATTTTTTGTGCTTCTGAGAGGGCCTTTGAGATCCTTGAACTTCTTAGGAATTCCTTTAGAGGATAGAATTCTGTTGGGGCTTCCTCCACCATAGTGCAAGCAAAGAAGTTGTTGAGCTCATAGTAGAATCCTGATTGTAAGACTTTCATTGATGATGTCATAATTGTATTTAAAGATGTAGATGAGAATTAACTGGCAAACTTGTTAGTAATAAAGTAGAAACAACAATTAGACAGTAGTAGATTAGGGTTCTTAACAAGAGATAGATACAGAGAGAAAAAGGGTTAGGGATTGAGTTCGTAGATTGAGAGAGAGAGACAGAGAAATCATTAGTAAAAATTGCAAGTAAGAATTAAAAGTTGTTTTAATCTCACTATTTATATTTACTGAGTTCCCAGTCATTTTCTTACTCAAAATAGAACTTAATCAACCGTTGGAAGAAAAATGAAAAATAAAAATTACCATTTTTGGCAATCGACTATTATACATACAGGAATGTATGTATTAATCAATTGATAAAAAAAAGTAATCAACGGCTAGATTTTGTACAGGTCAATTGATGAGATGGACCCCTTTAAATTCCAGGTCATCGATTGGTAATTAACTTATCCATCGACAGGTACTCTTATCCATCGATAAATAAATATATCATCAATTGATATATTTATCTGTCTATAGCTTACAACTATCCATCGATAAGTAAATATATCATCAATTGATATATTTATCTTTCGATAGCTACAAATATCCATTGATGAGTAAAATGTTTATCAATTGATTATTGAAGAATCAATAGATTAACATAGTCAATGAGTAAAATTAATATAAATATATAACTTGTCAGACATTTAAAGGATTAAATATAATTAAGCATACCTAAATCACAGACCAATTTGTTGAAAGTAGATTCATCTAATGGTTTGGTAAAAATGTCTGCAAGTTATCTTTCACTGGGGACAAAATGTAATTCAACTATACCATTCATTACATGTTCCCTAATGAAGTGATACCTTATGTCAATATGTTTGGTTCTGGAATGTTGCACATGATTTTCTGTTATTGCAATGGCACTTGTGTTATCACAGAAAATAGGAATTTTATTCATGTTGAACCCATAGTCAAGTAGTTGATTCCTCATCCATAATATTTTTTTGACAACTAGTATCCAGGAAATAGCCTATAATATTTTGTTTGACAAGTAATATAATCTATCATCAATAATAATTAAAGATATTTTAGCAAAATTAGGTGATAAAACTAATAGATCTGATCATATTTAGTATGCTAGATTTATTAAGCTTTTTATTAACCGTTTTGTGAAAGATATAAAAGTAACCAGGGAAACAGAGACACTGGACTACTGGGTCCAAAACAAAAAGGTCTTCAAAGACTTGGTCAGGATCATTCTTCATAGTAATGTAGAATTGATCTATCCACCTTTTATTCAGTGATTTCTTTCTAACCTGTTATCTTCCCAATCTCAAATTTCTTTGCATTCTGTAGCTGTGTAGGGTTTTAGCAATGACCCCAACCCTCCTACCCAAGCTACAAATCCTACTTCAAAACCCAACTCTAAAAAGCCAACCTCAACAGGTTCTCAAAATCCAGTTGTTTAAAAATCAAGAAAAAGGAAAACCCCAAGTGAGGATAGACTAGTCGGAGGGGTTACTGGTGAGGGAATTGGGGGAAATCAAAAAACCCAAAAGCATAAGGAGAGTAATGATGAACAACCTAAGCCAAGCCACTCTACAGTCTCCCAACAGGTTGTGGATGTTAATAAAGACATAACCACATCTCTGTTGGCACCCTCTCAACAGGGTGTCAATATTGAAAAGAGCCCACAGCCAAGGGCATTGAACAAAGGGGAGGACACACAAACCAAAAACACCAAAGTCATATGAAAGGAGGAAAAAGAAGGTAACCTTTGCACAAGGGGAATCACACACTACAAAACCACAGGAAACTGTGGTGGAGCCTCCGTACCCTCAGTTTGATGCATCTCCAATAAATGTGGAGATGCAACCCCATTCACTATCTATTTCTATCCATCTTTCTCCTCTTCAACAATTTTCTTCAGAAAAAGTACTAATAGAAAATCAGACATTTTCAAATTCTCCTTCTTTATTACTAAAGGAGAAGCCAATACTCCATCTTGATTCTCCTTCACAGGATTCTCAAGACACCATTTCAACCACCATTACAAACTTTATCTCTTCTCTAAACACAGATATTCCTTCGATTTCACATGTTTCGACCTCATCAATTGATGTACTCTCATCAATTGATAATCAACCATTGATTGACAAGCCATCGATTGATATTTAACATCATTCAATGGGTATGCATCAATCGATGGATATACCAAACACATAAACTAATAGCATTTTCACATCAATTGATAAACAATCAATTGATGTTGCACACACTCTTATAGGAATGAGTGAGTTGAGTGAGAGGCAGACTTGCAGCCTGGTAAAAGGAGAAGAAGTGAGTGAGATCATTCTTATTTCTTCCAGGAATGAGAGTGAAACACTTGAGAGCCCCACCTTAGAAGGTGCAAAAGGTATGAGTGAGGGAGAGGTGAGATTTCAGGTTATGATCTTGAAGAAAAAAAGAGAGATGAGTGAGAGTGACTTCAGGATTCTACAATATGCTCAGGAGCTAGAAAATGAACTTATATTTGAAGGAGAAGGAGTTCAGGATTTAGGGGGAGTTTCTACTGTCAATGAAGCTGGTAGTAGTGGAGTTAACAAGGAAACTGAAGGTGTTTAAATGGTTATTGGTGAAGCTGAGGAAGATGTTAACGCATGAGAGTTGGATCCATGGAACTTTACGCATCCTGATCCAAGAT
The DNA here is from genome assembly GCA_028671895.1 of Oenanthe sinensis. Taxonomy (NCBI): domain Eukaryota; kingdom Viridiplantae; phylum Streptophyta; class Magnoliopsida; order Apiales; family Apiaceae; genus Oenanthe; species Oenanthe sinensis. The sequence continues at coordinate 23,750,083 of CM053799.1, read as the reverse complement.
ATCAAGGTTTGGCTACCTCCACAAACAGGGATGTTGATTCAATTCTAGGATTGGAGCATACTGAGAAGAGAACAAGAAATTTGAAGGAACGGATGTTAAATTTTGAAGATGTTTGTCATCTAGCTCCAGGAGATATTGAAAATGACAATGATGAAGAACTGTGGATGAACACAGTTGATGGTATCTTAGTAGATGCAGAAGAAGAACTTCTTTCTCAGTATAGGAGGTCAATGATGGAGGTGGAATTTATTGATTCTACACACAGATTTATAGATCAATGCTTGATGGACCAACTCAAAGTTCAGAAGATGACTGTGACAGGAGTTGGACAAGAATTGGTCTCAATCAAGGATTTTATTTCCTCTACAAAGGATGTGCTAGAAAGAAGGTTAGATGAGAAATTGCCTCATGGCACTCTCCATCACATTCAACAAAAAATTCTCAAGGATGTTAGGGGCTTCAATGATTTGGAAAAGAGGGTCTCTTCTCTGGAATCAAAGATGGATGACATAATTAAGGGACAGACCCCCCATGCCCAAATTCTACAGAAATTTCTTGACAGGATGCCACCACCACCCTCTTGTGATGATAACAAAAAGGGGGAGAATAAAGATAAGAAAGACAAGGACAAGGATGATAGTGTTGGGAATGGAACAAGAGAAGTTGGAGCTAACAGTAGTAGTAGGTTTGGAGGGGTGAGTAGGAGCAGGCAAACAGAAGGAAGTAGGAGCAAACGTAATTTCCCATAACTATGCCAATATTTGTAGAAGAGGGGGTTGAATACAAATATTAAAACTTTTTACTTCTTTTAATATTTGTTCTTGATGTTTGAGAGTTCGAGAGAATATGTTTAAACAAATTAAAACTGAAGATTAAAACTGAACAAAGAGATTTTAAAATTACTGATGGATTGGTTTTTCCATCAGTGTATATTTTTTATCAATGTTCCTAGGTTAAAAGAAACCTAGGTTCGTTTTTACAAGGTTAGAAAATAAATCAACTGTTCTTACAATGTGCTCTAAGGCTGAACAATTGATTAAGAAATATTGTCTAACTTTTCTATTTTCTAACAATGCTACCACACTTGTTTATATACCACAAGTGTGTTTTTACAATTCCTATTCTAGGATTGTTTCACCTACCTCCCTTTTACTTTTTTCCATTTTAGAAAAGGTTTTGAAAGACAGCTTCTGATTGAGTCTTCACAGCCATCCTAGACTATCTTCCATAGGTTTACTTTTGTCCTCTAGATCTACAACAAATAGTCCTTCTATGTTTTCACAATCAATTGATAATTTGCTGTTAAGCATATCAATTGATCAATCATTTAATCCATCAACTGATGTTCTTCTTCGATTGATCTTTGTATCCATCGATTGATAAATAATGACTTATCGATTGATAGATGTTATCAATCAATATATCAATCGATGGGTCTTCACATCAATTGATGGTCTTCAATACTTGACTTGGCTTCTTCGATTGATCTTTCATCCATCGATGCTTCAATATCAATCGATCATCATTCACTTGTGCAATTTCCTATCTTCAAATAATTATAATTTGACAATTTAATTTACACATCAATTGATGATCTATATCAATCGATAATAACAACAATTAATAAGAATAATATCAATTGATTTACACCTTATCGATTGAAATAGACTAAGTACACCTATGCTACAGTTCAAATTATCAGTTGATTCATATAAACACTTCAAGTGATAAATGGTTTCCTGATCAATTGATATTTATAACTTTCATATCAATTGATCAGTTACATCAAATAAAATTTCTATGATTCTAAGATTAATGTTATCATCAAATTACATGTAGATTCCTAACAACAAATAATCTAATTACTCCAAAGATGACTCGTAGCACAGAAGAAGAAATGCACGGCAATTTGATGTTGACTTGGAAGCTAGGAGAATATCTAGAGAAAAGGAAACCAATGAGCTAATTGAGAGAGAAAGAAAAAGATTTGAGCAATTGAAGTAAAGCACAGAGATAGTGACAATGGTTGCTCAAACAGGAAGCTTGAATGACTTCATTGCACATACCAAGGTTATCAATGAGAATGTAACAGCAGCTACAACTGAAGTAAACCTTGATGTAGATAAACTTTCTCAGTTCGTAGAAAAGAAAAAAGGGAAAGCTATTATGATTGATGAGTGGAAGAAGAAGAAAGAAAGATTTTTAGGTGAAAAATTACTACAAGGAGCCATTTCTTCAGGAAATGCAGATGCTGCTAGGAGAGAAAATGAGGATGCTGAAATGGCAATGCAAATGCAGATGGAGTGGTATCAAATGGATGCAATTCAGGACCAATCCCCAAAACAAAAGAGGCAAATTAAATTGGCCAAGAAAAGAACAGTCAAGCCCCAGTAATCTACCCAACAAGAACAATCTTCAATAAAGGAGATACAAGGAGACTCAAAGGAAATTGTTCTTGAAGGATATGAAATGCAAGAAGTGCCAAGGATTAATGAGAAAGGGTAGATAAGATGCAAAACTCATCCAACAACTTCAAATCATGAAGAGTGCATAAGTTTGAAATTTGTAGATGGTCACAAAGCAACCTATCCAATGAGGTTGATTATGAAACAGGGTTACAACACTTTGAAGACAATTCTGCCTCTACTTAATAAAAAATTCAAGTTAAATATCACAGTTGCTCAGGAGTTACAACAACAAATCACAAAGTTATGGTGATTGCCTGCAGAAACTGATCTAGACCCTCCTTTGAAGCTTTAAGAGTCACAAGTGAAAACTGTGGTGTTGGAACCAATTTATGCCATGATATTCATAGATGTTGAAGGAAAAAAAGTACTTTGACATTTGTAAATATCTTGACAAAATCACAGATCAAGAAATCATTTATCTTATAAGGTAGCTTGGAGATTCAGATAGAGATGATCAGATATTGAGAGGCTCATTCATAAGGCAACTGAAGGAGAATGCTGAGAAGAGGAAAAAGATGAAGAAATGAACCCAGGAAAGATAGAAGTAGCTTGCAAAGTTCATAACAATGGTACTTCTAAAATTTAAGTGCTATTTAATTTCTTGATTCTATATGAATGCAATTATATTAAGGGTTTTGTTATCATCAAATAGATTTATGCTTGTTTTTGTCACAAACATAAATAGGGGAGATTGTTAGGAATCTATGTAACTTTCATGATAATTTTAAATCTTAGAATCATGAAATTATATATTTATTGTAACTGATCAATTGATATGAAAACTATAAATATCGATTGATCAGGAACCCATTTATCAGTTGACATGTTTATGTTAATCAACTGATAATATGGATGGTAGCATAGGTGTACTTAGTCTACTTCAATTGATATGAATTTAGTCGATTGATAAACTCTTATCTATTGATACTAGAGTCGATTGATATTGGTTATCAATTGATGTATAACTTAGACTATCAAATTATAATTATTTGAAGATAGGAAAGTTGTTCAAGTAAAAGATGATCAATTGATATGGAGGCATCAACGAATAGAAGATCAATTGATAAAGAGTCAAGTCAAATATTGAAAACCATCAACTGATATGAAGAACCATTGATTGATATATCGATTAATAACATCTATCAATCGATGAGTCAACAGCTATTATCAATCGATGTATATCAAGATCAATCAAAGAAGAATATCAGTTGATGGATACAAGGAATAATCAATTGATATGCTTAACAGCAAATTATCAATTGACAGGGACTGCACGACAAGACATAAAGCATACATATAGAAGATAGTCTATATTGACTGTGAAGACATAGATTGAAGTTGTCTTTCCAAAACCGTAGACCTTTCTTAAAATAGAAAAAGACAAAAAGGAAAGATAGATAAAAGACAATCCTAAAATAGATTAATTGTTTTAATACTCTTTCTAGGAATTGTAAATACACTTGTGTTATATAAACAAGAGTGGTAGCATTGTAAGAAATATAGAAGTTAGACAATATCTGAGAATCAACTGTTCAGCCTTAGAGCACTTGTAAGAACAGTTGATTTTATTTTCTAACCATGTAATCACAATTTTGTTTCAATAACCTAGATCATTCGAGCAAAAATACACACTGATGGATAAATTAATCCATCAGTAATTTTAAACATCTTGGGTTTGTTCAAATGGTTATCCTAGCTTTAATTGTTCTTACTTTAAATATTATCAAGAAAGTTGTTAAAGGTTTTAACAGGTGAAATATTTGTATTCAACCCCCTTCTACAAATATTGACATTGTTCTAAGGAATAACATTGAAAACCATTCTATTTTATCAACAATCGGAGGAATAAAGCATAACAATTGATGTGTCTTAGAATAACAATCAAAGCTATAATAAATCAATTTAATTTAATTGATTCATAACAATCGGATGATGAAGTAGTGCCATAACAATTGGCCACTTACCTTATTAATGCCTTAACAATCGGAAGCAAGGAAATAATGGGATAACAATCAGAGCCACACTTGGTGCCATAAGAATCGGAAGGATTAACTTCAATTGCTAACAATCGGCAGATTTGGAAAAGTCAAATTATTGTCTAATTTCAGTTTAGGACCTCAACCTATCCACCTTTTGCATCTTAGACACTTGCGGTTTTGTTGTTTGCGTTGTACGATCTTTGAGCTGTTTGGCTGTTTGGAAGTTTGAGCTGTACAACCGTTTTCAACCTTTGAGTTCTTAAAACCTTTACAAGTATTTTCTTTCTTCTCCATTTCCTCACACTTGACATAGAGACTAGTACATAGTCAATTTCAGCATCTTTAAGCCTTAAAATATTTTCTTCTTTACCAACCAAGCTTTATAGAATTTCCTATGTATCTCGAACTTGATTTTTTCCAGGCTTTGTGTTGGTCCCTGATATTGTAGAAGGGGGGTTGAATACAATATCTATAAATTATCATGAAATTTTGGATTTAAAATATTATTTTAATTAATCACGAAATATTAATATTAATGAAATACTGGTCAAGTAGAAGATATAATTTTTTTATCTTGAAAAGTATTACAAAAATTATCCGATGAAAAGTGTATATAATTGGTAAAATAATCTAGAACGAATTCGACATGAAGTGTTCGGGGTTTAACAATTATATTCCAAACTTGCACAGAAATCTGTGAATATTACAATGCATACAAATTTCTGAAATTTGAATGTTTTCAATCACCTGAAATAATGAAGAGATCACCTCATATTTATAGAGGAAAAAGCTAGCAAGACTTTTGAATAAAACTTATTTAAAAAATCAAAAGTATTTATAAAATAGTCTTTAAGACTTTTGAAATAAGCTGGGCAAGACTTTTAAAACTCGGTAAGACTTTTCAAAATTCGGTAAGACTTTTGAAAAAGGCCTTACAAGACTTTTCTGTTCGGTAAAACTTTTTAAAAGGTCTTATTGAATTAATTTGGTATGACTTTTAAAAGGTCTTATTGAATAAATTCGGTAAGACTTTTAATTAAAGTCTTATTGGATTTTTCGGTAAGACTTTCTAAAATTGAAGCTCGGTAAGACTTTTAAATTAAAGCTTCGGTAAGACATTTGAAATAGCTTGGTAAGACATTTTCTTTGCCTAACTTTGGACACTTGTCAAGTTTTCATTGGTTACTTTGAAAAGCATCACCTGTCAATTTCAGTTTGAAATATAAAGGGGCTTATTTCGTCTCTTAGTGATAAGCTCCGTAGAAATGTTTTTAGACCCGCACAACTTATAATCTTTGATTAATAAATAATTAATTTAATTCAGAAATTATAAAATAAATATCTAATATTATTTAGATATTTATAAATATAATTTTCTAAATAAAAAAATATTTATTAATAAAAATAAATCCTTACGCTCTAAGTTGCGGTCTTCTGATGGTCTGGAACCGAACTCCTTTTGACTTAGAAATGATAAATCAATTCCAACCGGGTTCCACTTTTACGAATATATGACTCTGCATTTCTTCCGTGTCAATTCTTTTTCTGTCTTTTCTTCAAGTCAGTACCGTCAATCCTGTTTAGCTGTATCTGTATCCCTTTGAGCTTTCAGCTTCTGTCTTCTTCATTCTAAAATAATTCTAAATTAATTAACCATTTAATTAATTTAAGAAATAAATTAATTCTAAGTGAATTAATTTACTAATTAAATTAACTAATTAATTTAATTAATTAATAGAGAATTATACTAATAGTCTTGACTGTAGGACTATTGTTGATGTAGATAAAACTCTTCTGTTCTTCAATAATAACCTTTCTAACCACTTGAACTTTTTGATGACGAATCTTCACTGACATTGTTAACATCCTGTGCACTGGTCTAGTTCACGGATGACTAACTACAATGTCGATTCTCATTTCTGCTGTAGTGGTCTTTGTGTCTTGTCTTGCTTCTAGCTTTGTCTTCAATATTTTCTTTTCCTGGAATCTTTCTATAGTAGCCACTTAGAAACTTCTGTATCTTCTGAACTCTTCTGAAATACTACTTCTTTATTTTTCGCCGACGCTTGAACATATTAATGAACTTCTTCCGGTTTAGTGTAGCATCTTCAGTAGAACATTATGATATTTAGGATTTTTGTGTCTAGTTAACTTTCTTCATCTTGATTCCTGTTATCATATTTACTATTTACTTCTGTTTCTTATCTGAGTTGAGTTGTCATCTAATTATTACAAATAGGCATAGTCATATACCTTTCAATCTCCCATATTTGTTGTTAAACATTTAACACACAAATTCCTAGAGGATAACTCAACTAATAACTGTTAGGCCCTGGAAGTATCGTAGAAGGGGGGTTGAATACGATACTCACTAAATTAAAAAATTCTTTCGAATCTTTTACGGATAAATAATTTAGAGTTCGGTTAGTGGGCTCGTGTTCTTGAGGTGAATAGTGTTTACGGAGCTGTTAACTAATTTTCTGTGTTTAGGATTAATCATTTCGATTCCAGAAAATCAGCAGGAAAATAAACAACACAAGATTCGGGGAATATATCATTTGATAAATATAAACCCTGAGGTTGCTACACCCGGTCAACAAATCCGGTCCGAAGAACAAGTTCTTCGGTGCTTAACAAAAACATATAACTCTCAATTTCCTATACAAGTATTTCTAGATCAGTACAAAGGAAACTAAGACCGTAGAGAGTGATATATAGTGGGCCTGAACATTTTTCATTAAGGAACCGACCACTGATACATCTCCGGTGAGGAGGTATAGATTTTTCTGGTGTCTCTCCTCTCCGGCTTCGCCTTCTCTCTCTGGTTATTTTTTGTAGTGTTGTTGAAGACTTACTCAAATGAATGGCTCTGCTTCAATTTATGTGTAGACTTTTTCAGTACAGCTACGTGGCTTCATGTGGTCCAAGTAACTGAGCTGCTTCTTCACTTCTGTTTTTCCTTAAGTATCGGAACAATTTACTGAGTAATTGTTTAAGTATCGATGAGTCTGTAACATAACTATCGGACACTTAAAACAATTCCTGAAATAAAATCAATTACTTCAAACATTAGTAACCATCGGAATTATTCCAGCTTTAGCAACTATCGGAATTAATCCTACAGTTAATAACCATCGGAAATTCCAACATTCATTAACTATCGGAATTAATCTTTTAGCAACTATCAGAAATTCTTTTTAGCAACTATCGGCTAGTGGCTAAGTTCTTTTTATTTGTTTTCACCAATTCTTTGATTTCACCCGATGGTTGTTAACCATCTGTGAATAAGACAAAATAGCTTGTGTAACCATTGGTGAATAAGACGAAATAGCTTGACCAAGTTGACTTCTGGATACAGCTTCTGTAGTCTTCTTTACTTAGCCAAATTCGAACCTGATAAGCCCTTAATATATTTTCTTCCACTGCAACCAAGTCTAATAAATATTTCCTTGTTAATTCGACCTTAATTTATTCTGGGCTTAGTCACATACCACTTCACTTATTACTAATTTAATCATACAGCCAATTCTTCTGAATCAATGATGCAATTCTCAATCTCTTTTGTGTTGACGTTTGGTGCAACTGGTCTGGTTCACAAACGACTAACACGATCTTGATCTTCACATCTTCTTTACAATACAATTGACTTTGTTCCTTGTTGATTAGAAGTGCTTCGATTGTAAGTACATTGGAATCCTCTGGCACTTATGCTGAACCACAAAATTATCTGAAACCCTGAACATCTTCGAACTTTATCCTTCACTGAAGTCTGAACATATGAATGAACTTCCTCCAGCAATCTATAGTAGACTCCAAGATTCCATCTAATATTTTGATTCTTTGTATTTGCCGTATATTCTATCTTCTCGATTCCTGTACTTGAGCTCTGCAACTCATTGCTTGACTGATTCACAGATTTGGATCACTAGAATCTTTCTGGTACTTTGACAACTGCTTCACTGCTTCCACATCCTTGAATACTTCAACCTTTATTCTTCACTGAGGCATGAACATATTAATGAACTTCTTCCAGTGAGCTAATGCTTCAAGTCTGTAGATTTCTTCTTTATCCTTTGTCTTTACCAAGTCTTCATGTCTTCCTGATTCCGGTGATAACTTCATATTATTTACACGTCCTGTTCTTGTGTTGAGTTATAACCCTATGTTACATATAGGTCTATACATACAGCCTTTCAATCTCCCCCTATTTGTTTGGTAGAGATTAACAAGCAAATCCCTAGAGGATAACTCAACTAACTACAAGAAAATATTAATGCTCTAGACTTGTAAATAATACTACTTGGTTTCTGGATCATATAATAAATTTCCAGATTTCTATAAAGTAAAGAGAAATAGAAAATGAGTGTTCCTTTAGCACTGAACGCATCTTCAATAGATATCATCTTCATTCCTCTGTGTTTGAGCTTTTCTCTGCTTCAAAATCCTTCATTGCTTGACCTATAAAAAGCTTATCATAAACTGAGCTTCATAAGAATCAAAATTCTTGGGAACATCTTCAATAAAATATAGAACATTGCTCAAATAATGTTCTCCCCCTGAGAATGTGATTCTGCTTCTTCTTCCTCTCCCTCTTAGTTATTCAATGTTGCACACCGGAGAGTAAGATTTTCTTCTTCTCTTTTCTCGTCCATCTTAGATCAGGAATCCTCCACTGGACTTTCTTTTGCAAGAATCTTCCACTGAAAAGAAACCTAACTTCTTCTTCATATGAGACTCATGTTTCTTGAAGCTTCTCCCTAAAGAATATAAGATAGATAAGACTTCCTTTTCACATATTTCTTGTACTAACTTCTCCCCCTTAGTTGAGGAATCCTCTAATGGCCCATTTTGAATGGTTTGTCTTCCAAAGAAGGTTCTCGTCTATCGTTGAACGGGAAAAAATATAGTAACTTTTCTTTCAGAAGTAGCAAGTAGCAAGGGTAAGTATTTGGCTTGTGGTTTCCTCACTTCTACTACGTTCTGTTGGTGTTTACACTTTAGAATTGAGCATTTTAAGTGTTTCACTCTTTCTCTCCCTATCTCTCACTCAAGTGTATCTCTCCCTCACTTTCACTTAAGTGTTTCTCTCTCTCATTTCACTCTGCATTTCAAATATAGCCTTCTGTACCTGCAAGTGAAATCCGTCAATTCATTCATATTCTCATCACCTGATTCATCAATATGAACTGAATCACTATCAAGTGGAGAATTGTCTCATAGAGATGTTCTTGATCTTTCATGCATAAGCACTGTCTCACACCAGACTCAATAGCAATTGTTAAATCACTGTCTAGTGGAGCCTCACCTCTTTGAGATGGGTTATCCCAAGATTTTAAAATCTTTTTGGGAATCCTGCCTTGTTCTATCAAGGAGTTGCCTCACACCTTATCCGTAAACGCGAGGTGGACATTCCTTTTCAGGATCTGGAAATGTTCCTTCCAGGAGGGGCGACGTAGTAGACAATGTAATGAATGGCAATTTAGAGTCTACGTTTCCCTCGTAACCCAATGACGGGTGTTTTGTTAACATGCCTATACCTCTCACTGTGCACTTCTTGCAATGTGTACCTAGAATCTATCTGTTTAGGCTTACCATCAGCGTGAGTGCCGGTGGTGTGCTTGACTCATTACAAGATGCTCTGGCTGATGAGCGAATTTCAATGTACTCACCATGTTGAGAGAATGATTCCAGAGACAGTTTTATTGCCTTTTCAGCTCTGCATCCTTTTGAGAAGATACAGATGAGCTTACAGATACCTTAGTTATATACTTCTTTACTTCACTGGAGGTAGAGCTGTGGGTGCACTTCCGACGTCATCCTTATTTGCTGCATCAAGTGCAGTTTCTCCCTTATCAACCTCTAACTAACATAAGTTCCTTATATCTCCAAGGGTTAATATATGGAAGTGGATGAATGAGTGTTTGGTATTAAGGCCTGGGTAAGAGATTGATGGGTTTTCAACCTCTTGGCCAGCTTCTGTAGCCACTGGGGGCTAAACGGATAAAATCAATTAAATAAGATAAAGAAATAATCACTTTAACATTCCAAAACATATTTTTCATCTCAAGGAGAAAGAAAAATATATGAAGGAATGGTAATGGATTGCATTAAAGCACTTGTAATAAAAGAGTTTTATCGGTTCTAAAGATTTATCATTTAAGAACATGATACGAATAGAAATTTTCTTTAAGATACTTATCCCATAATAAAACGCGAGAAAGTGTATCAGAGAAAAATTCTATCCCTTATGAATTTCTTATAAGGCAAACTTCTCATAATAAAACGCGGGAATTTATACCAAATAAGAAACTCAACTCTTTTATCAAATTTTATCTCAATTAAAATGACTCTTTTCCTTTAAACCTAAGCACTGTATGTTTTAAAAATAGTTTTGCAAAACATCCTTATCAGATGGAGGCTATGATTTTCCGACTCATAATGCAATTATGATTTACATCATTTTCGTCCACTTGATAGTATCCCCAACTTAAAATAAAAACATGACAATTGGGGTGAATGAATGCTTAACAATACAGTACTAGGCCTTCAAAGCAACAACCACTGTTTAGTTACTCAGAATCAATGTGAAACATACATTGACACAAGTATTTAAAAACAAATCATTTTACAAATGGTTGATACCTCGAAGTTAAAACAATTTTTCCAAATAAAATAGCAGTCGCAAAGTTTCTGCCACTTTAAAAAGAAAAATTAAGAGAGAAAATGGTTTTGTAAATATAGCATTTAAAACCAGCTTTGGAGAGAGGATAAAATATTTTGAGATTTAAAGAAAGATTATCCTCAAGAAAAGTTTGATTCACACCCTAGGATTTAGAAATCAAAGTAGGGCTGTAAATCAAATGATTCTCAAAAGAGAAGTTTTGAAAAAGAATTTGATGTTTTCTTCTCTAAGACTGATAGAAAAATGAATGCATTTTTGAATAAAACGTTTTGAAAAAGAAACAGAAAAAATTTCTTTTTAATACATTCAGATTCAAAATTCAGTCAAAGAAAGAAAACTAAATATACTAATACTAACGGCTTTTTCAAAAAAACCAATTTTTACTTAGTATAAAGACTAAGCAAATCCATTAGTATCAATATATCACAATTATTTTGTAATAAAATATTATTCAATTATCACAAAGTAATAAAAGAGAATATTTATACTACGAATAATTATGCTGCGAATTTATTTTAATTTACTTAAATCATGGAACCAATATATCACTGAATTGTTTTATATCATCATAATTTAAATAAATCAAAATAAATTAAATACTTATATTGTACTAAACAATTACCAATAACATGCATATATATAAATCAAATAGGCATGACAATCATTCAGTAGAACAATAAGCATTAAGACATATTTTTATTATTAGTGATTTCAGATAAACAACTTGTGTTATCACTAATATTAAAAATATCACAATTAATTGCACGCTGATACCAATTATTCGATATTTATCAATAATTTCAAGATGCAAGAAATTGTGCTTCTTATATTTTATCAAATCAAAATTATGAAACTACTAATCATTGAACTGTTGGTGTAGGTGCCCTAGAGGCAATACAATATTTATTTTGATAAACCTTTATGTCAATTGATTATTCAATAAACATATTTATTATGACTTTAATTACTGCGATATATTTGTTAGCATAATAAATGTCCTTAGAATCATGATACACATTGTATAGTTTAGTACATGACTTGAACTTGAGATTATATAATATATCATATTCTTAAATGTCCCTAGTCGAGTATTATTATTATAGGACAATAATAATACATAAATAGACTAGTATGTTATTTGACAGATAACCACATCTCATTGGTTATAAGTATGGGGATACTAAAGTCAACACATAGGTACATGCAGGAGTACATGATACTGGACAGACCCACAGTGAGATTCTTCATGTTTAATAAAGTCATAAGAAAGACTCACAGTGATAATGGTGTAATGATCCTCTGACTTGAGATCATTATATTTTTATACGAGGATTAATATACTTTGACTACATTAAAAGTTACCTTTGACCGGGTAATGATAAAAGTGGACATCGGGTATATCATGAGTCGTATGAGAAATATGAATGATAGATAAAGGATTTAACCCTCCTATAATTAGGAGAGATATTATTGGCCTCTTGATTGAGTGAGACTATAAAATGCATGGCCGTGCTCAAATAATGATTTGTTTTCATAGTCTACTCATGGATCAAGTAAACCCGGATTAAATGTTGAAGAGGATGACTAAATACATGCCTCGAGTTTAATCTATAATATATATGGTTAAAAGGATTATATTACACGGAAACATTAATCACGAAAGGTTTTATCGAATCACGATTTAATTATTGTTTAATTGGGTAGCAATGATGTATTACTAGATGCCGCTCATTGTTTATAATTTTATTGGAGAATAAAATTATTGCCAATTAAATAATAGCCTATAGGGTCACACGCAAAGAGCACTTAGAGGAATAGTTAATTTAAATTATAGATTTAAATTAATTGATAATTATTTGAATTTTTATTATATTAATTAAGTGAGACTTAATTAATTAAGATAATATAAATTCAAATTAGAATTGTATTTCTGCCCATAATAATTAAGTATGACTTAGTTATTAATTAAATAATAAAATTCGTTTTATTATTTTCCTAGACCTACATGGGTTAGGTTTTGCTGTTATGGGCCTGTTAACCAAACATTATAAATAGATAATGTAGGGTTAAGAGGCAAAATACGTTTTGATAGAAAAACCCTAGAAGAGGCAGCAAAGAGCAAGGAAGACAATTCGAATTATCAAAGGTTTGCTAGTACATCCACTCCGTAATCAAGATCGTGAGACGCTCTTGAAGGTGCTCGTGTGGATACCATAGAGGTGTTTTCGAGAAGAAGACACAAGTCGTGATAGCAAGGATCTCCGTTGAGTTCGTGACATTCAAGATCGTAATAGGTATGATTCGATTATCACCATAATTCGTCCAATCTTATACATGATCCTGCGTTAGGGTTCCGAAATTTTCGTTATATTTACGTTTATCCGCTGCGTTTTATGCCTCGGAACCCAACATGAACTGCTTCAATCCATAATTTTAATAAGATAAAATAAACTCGCTAAATACTAAAATATTCATTAAATTGAATATTAGCATCTAACTTCCTACGCTATATCTAATAATTGTCACTCAAGCACATTGTAAGCATGCTGATAACAATTATTAATGATGTACGTAAGCTCGAGGAAATAGTTGAAAAGAAATTCACAAGTCCTTTAAATATAGACATTTAATACTTGTGATCCTAATTGCAACTCCTCGCATACAAACTCAATTTTAGAAATATTTTCTAAATATATAAAACATTGAGAATTTTATACACCTAACTTTAGAAAATACTTCGTCTTCCAATATTAGTGAGTTTTGAAATATGCATTAATTATTTAGAACAGAAATTCTAAATACCGTCACTAATATCAAAAGTATCACAATTATTTGTAATAAAATATTTAAGAATATCAGAGCAAAATATCATAGCAATTGAGCAAGATATCATTGACTAATACTCATCAAATATTTAATAACATACAAATAATTATGCTTCTAACTTATGCTAAATAATTTAACTACCACTTATGCATATTACATTGTAAGCATAATATTAAACTAGTAGCAATAAGCATGAGGTACTGGATTTAAAATAAATTCACAAGTCCTTTAAATATGAACAATCTAATACTTGGGAACTCATTTAAGAATTCCTTCCTGATGGGATTTCCAACAAATATGCAAATAAATAATATCCCAAGTTTACTAACCAACTTAGATAAAATGAATTCATCAAGTTATTTAGCAAAGATCTGCAAGTTATTCTATTAATGACAATCTCGAAAGAAATGATACCTGGTGTCCATGAGCTTGTTCTATAAGTGGTGTGGAGAGATCAACAGAGTTGTTGGAGTTGAAGTGGTTTCATTGTCTAGTAGATCAGAGCATCACATTCACTAGCTGCTTTAAGTTTAGCCTTTGCTGCAACTATGTGTGTTGAATGCTTTCTCTCATTTCAACAAGAATCCAACTTCTTCCACGAAATTGACAGCTTCTAGGAATGACTTCCCTGTCTTTCTTACAACCTGCATCATCTATATCTATATAGCTAATTAGGTTAAACCTAGTATCTTTAGGGTCCCAGATTCCAAGAATTGGTGATCCCCTAAGATATCTAACAATTCATAACTTAGCTATAAGATAAGATTCTCTAGTATCCACTTGGAAACTTGCACATAGGCATATCGAGAATAAAATATATGGTCTTTATGCACTTGAATAAGTAATGAGCTGATCATACCTCTATAGCTTGTCATTTCAGTTCATATACCTGATTTGCCCTGATCAAGCTTAGTGGTCTGTTGGAAAGTAGTCTTGGCAGGTCTAGAATATTCCAAATTGCGCATCTTCAAAAGATCCTTAACTTACTTTAATTGCCATCATTCTTTCGAATTACTTATAATTCAAAAAGAACTGCAACTCTTCCAACATGCTCATGTTGTACCTATTCTGCATTAACTTAGCAATAAACTCTTGCCAAAGTTTTCGTTAGTAGACCTACATATAATATAATCATGGTATACTAGCACTAATATTACATTATGTGTGTGCCTTGTATTCTAGAGAGATGTATGTATAACAACACTAATAAAAATCATTTTCAAGTAATTAGTAGTTAGAGTGTCATACCATGTCCTTTGACGATTTGCTTCAATCCCTATCTCCATTCATAGAGAGCTTGTGAAGAGAATGATATACAAATTCTAATGATCTGCAACTTCAAAGTCCAGGAAATGTTGTACATCAACTTCTTCTTCTAACTCGTCCTTCAGGAGTGCACTTGTTCACATTCATCTGATAAATATTCATGCTTGAATGCTCAACACGTGCTAGAGATATCCTATTTTTAGGTCCAAATATTTAGGCCCAAAAAGGATCAAATCTTGTCTCTGGTGCTTGCTGTTAGATCTTGAAAGTCCCGAAGATTCTGTTTCCATCATCATCGATACCTTCTTCTTGATAGTAACCTATAGCAACCAGTTTGGCTTTGTCCCTCATAACAATGCCAATAATTATCCAGTTTCTGTAAACCCTTGCAATACCGAATACCATCTTGTTTTGTGGTATGGGTTCCAGCTTTAGTAGTTTCTGCCTTCGAACTGATTGAGATCATCTTGCATTTGCAATCACTCAATCTGGATCAATCAGTGCATCTTTACTATTCCTTGGGATACCAAATGTTGATTGTTGGGTCCCGAAAAATATATGTTCATTTTGATTAGCACTTCTAGCCTTTACTCAATAATCCGGATCACTAAGAACTAGACTCCAGGAATGACTTTGACTTCAAACCCTTTGTCTCGGCAGATATGTTCTTGATGTATTCCTTTGATCTTTATTGTGTTGAGTACGACTAGTAGATCCTTCTTTTATTTTGCTCCCCCTGAGTTGCTGTTAGGATGTGTTGAAGATCCTTCACCTTTTTCAGTGGATTCTGTTAAAGTTCACGAGTTATGTAGTTTCACTACCATTTCCACTAATAGGGTCTGAATCATCATCATTATCATTGATTCCTTCTGCAACCTCAGTTTCATCATCAGTATCTGAATTTGACTCTGACAGAATATCAAACTTCAAAGATTCAGAATAGTCATTCATGTGAATGCTTGGGAGCTTGGTGTAGTAGGTCGAAACATTCAGACTTTTAATCACCTTTTAGTTTTTAATCAAAAATGCCTTGATAGCTTTCGACTAAGTCTTTTCACGATCTTTGTTGGATACAGTAGCATGCTGTGTTAATTGCTTCAGCTTCATAATCCCCTTAAAGTGCAGACTTCACTTAGAACTTCATTCGTGAAACTCAGTTCCATTATCTGACTTCAAAGTTCTCACAGCTTACTTTACTTCCAACTGATCTTTCTGATGTGATCAATCACCATCTGTGATGCTTCAATATATGTTGAATGCACGAACATCACCAAATTATAACTAAGGTCATCAATCACCACTAAGCATATTTCTTCCATGACTTGATTTGCTTCAGTGTGATGCTTCCATGAGTTCCCTAAATGTGACATACTTCAAAATGTCCTTCTGAATAGAATTCCATTAGAAGCAGTCCTCTCACCAATTTCATCTTTATCAGAGAATCCATTGTCTTGTTCACCAAGTGTGAGAGCTTCTTTTGCCATAGCTAACTCTTTACTGATGAAGCTTTACTGAAAAGTTCACTTCAACTTTGCATATAAAATTCATGTCAGCTACGAACAAATTTCCTCACTCTCAGTTTGAGTGAGCTTCCAACCTTCTTGTTTGAGATCAAACACTTTTCCTTTTCAATGCTATTCCAGAAAACCCTTGACAAAGAATTCCCTAGTGCCCTGTAGATAGTGCTTAAGTCCTTTCACAAGAAAGATGCTTCCAGTGATGACAGTTCATAAATCATGATAGCCATATCCCTTATACATCCTTTGTTGTCATCTCCAAAGGTTACCATCGGGGAGGCCTTCTCAACCAACAGTGATAGAAGAGCTTTAATGTTAGTCATATGCCTCGAACAATAACTGTCAAGAAATCACATAACTTTTGCTTCTTTTTACATACTCTGCAATCACAAATGATTAAGCTTCTTGGTACTCAATTTTAATTGAGTCCAGATGGGTTAGAGATATTATCAGAGATAACAACAGCTTCAATATATATAAAAGCACATGGATAGAAGAACTAACAAAATAATTACTAATTCTTTCTAATCCATTTCTGTTGTTGTCTAACATTTTTAACTACCTCTAATTACCTAAGTCAGTTTTAGATTAAGCTTCGAATCTACAAATTTTACTGACAACTTAGATAATTCTACCATCTTATCCCTAACAAGCAATACATGATCTAATATGACATTTAAGTGCAACTATGTGTGTGCAAGCAAATCATGTGAAAATAAGCACATAAACAATTTAAGAATATGCAGAATATTTGAATAAAACATTATAAGCAATATCAAATTCCACATATACTTATCAAGTCATTTATCACAATAAGAACAAATATAAAATATTTGACCTATGACCTGTTTGTCTATTTAGCAATTTTCACAACATTAGCAGAGGTATTAAATCACTGAAGATTTAACTCAAGTTCCAGCAAATGTTTAGGGATACACCTAACCGTCTAGAACACCCTATCTAATTCTAGATATTCATTTTACTGCATAGAAAATCAAGTATGAAATGTACTCACTAAACTCATAAATCCAGGCATGCAATCTTATTCTTAGCAATCAATTAAGCATTTATGTTCTAAGATGCTAACATGCTGACACGAGTCTAATACATTTCAAAACATAATAATCATACAGTTATGAATTAGATAAAGATATACTAGTTAGTAAGTGTACCTGTGAAGTGCTTAGTGATACATCTCTAGTGTTGGTCATTGATGCCAGATATTCATTTGGTTCATCACTGTCACTGATAGAATCATCCTTGCATTTAACTTCATCAACAAATGATTTCCCTTGCTGCATCCTCACTAATGCATGAGATTCCTGCTTCAACCCAACATAGTGTCTGTCATCTTTTGCTTGTACAGGCTTCTTCAAACTGTGTAGCAAACCTCAACTTGTCTGCCAAATTAAAACCATCCCTGTCTTGCAACCGCCTCTTGAACTGATCTTGAAAATCTCCTTATAGAATCTATAGGTAAGGACCTTAGATTTAGAATTGGGATTCCATCTGAATCTGACGTCACTGAACTTCCAGTTGTCCTGCCGACTTGACTAGTCGTCCAGTTCTCAGGTTATTACAAAGTGTCAAATTTACATATAACACCTTGACCACTACCTCGAGCTTCAACATCTTCAATTCAGCTTCTAGGATCAATTCACTTCTGTTCAGAGGTTCTCAACCTTGACTTCAATCAAATTTGGTTCCTGGGTCACAAATACAGTGGATATGCTAACAACTTCTGCTTTACCAAATATTATTTTCTTCAGCTCTTGTTCTAGTTCATAGGCCTTCAGCACAACATATAGATCTTCTAAAGATAATGTGGTTGTACCCTTAGATTCCCTATGGCTGTAACCCTATGTTCCAGATGATCTGCAGTGTTAGCACGAACTTCCTGTAATCTCCTTGTAGAATAATCTTTACGTCTTCTGTACTGAGATGCTAGGATGTCCAGTTTGTTCTCCTTCACACTACTTAAACCCCTAAGATTTTTCATCCAAAAATTCAACTCAAACCAACTAAAAACTGTACCCAAATTAATCTCTTCTTTTGCAGCTTCCAAAATATTAGTGGGATCCTATGGAGTAAACCTCTGAGGAAATTAATACCACTATTTCTTCAACCTGTTCCAGAATAAGCTTCATTGGATAATCTTCAGTCAATTCTTGTTGTCTTCAATACCCGGAAAAATCTTCAACTACTAACCCTTGAGCACCCTCGAATTAATATTTAAGAAAAATTTAGATTTACAGAATTTTTAATTTTCTTAGAAAATAAATTAATCAACAATAAATTCCTTTCAATCTCCCATATTTGTTGTTAAACATTTAACACACAAATTCCTAGAGGATAACTCAACTAATAACTGTTAGGCCCTGGAAGTATCGTAGAAGGGGGTTGAATACGATACTCACTAAATTAAAAAATTCTTTCGAATCTTTTGCGGATAAATAATTTAGAGTTCGGTTAGTGGGCTCGTGTTCTTGAGGTGAATAGTGTTTACGGAGCTGTTAACTAATTTTCTGTGTTTAGGATTAATCATTTCGATTCTAGAAAATCAGCAGGAAAATAAACAACACAAGATTCGGGGAATATATCATTTGATAAATATAAACCCTGAGGTTGCTACACCCGGTCAACAAATCCGGTCCGAAGAACAAGTTCTTCGGTGCTTAACAAAAACATATAACTCTCAATTTCCTATACAAGTATTTCTAGATCAGTACAAAGGAAACTAAGACCGTAGAGAGTGATATATAGTGGGCCTGAACATTTTTCATTAAGGAACCGACCACTGATACATCTCCGGTGAGGAGGTATAGATTTTTCTGGTGTCTCTCCTCTCCGGCTTCGCCTTCTCTCTCTGGTTATTTTTTGTAGTGTTGTTGAAGACTTACTCAAATGAATGGCTCTGCTTCAATTTATGTGTAGACTTTTTCAGTACAACTACGTGGCTTCATGTGGTCCAAGTAACTGAGCTGCTTCTTCACTTCTGTTTTTCCTTAAGTATCGGAACAATTTACTGAGTAATTGTTTAAGTATCGATGAGTCTGTAACATAACTATCGGACACTTAAAACAATTCCTGAAATAAAATCAATTACTTCAAACATTAGTAACCATCGGAATTATTCCAGCTTTAGCAACTATCGGAATTAATCCTACAGTTAATAACCATCGGAAATTCCAACATTCATTAACTATCGGAATTAATCTTTTAGCAACTATCAGAAATTCTTTTTAGCAACTATCGGCTAGTGGCTAAGTTCTTTTTATTTGTTTTCACCAATTCTTTGATTTCACCCGATGGTTGTTAACCATCTGTGAATAAGACAAAATAGCTTGTGTAACCATTGGTGAATAAGACGAAATAGCTTGACCAAGTTGACTTCTGGATACAGCTTCTGTAGTCTTCTTTACTTAGCCAAATTCGAACCTGATAAGCCCTTAATATATTTTCTTCCACTGCAACCAAGTCTAATAAATATTTCCTTGTTAATTCGACCTTGATTTATTCTGGGCTTAGTCACATACCACTTCACTTGTTACTAATTTAATCATACAGCCAATTCTTCTGAATCAATGATGCAATTCTCAATCTCTTTTGTGTTGACGTTTGGTGCAACTGGTCTGGTTCACAAACGACTAACACGATCTTGATCTTCACATCTTCTTTACAATACAATTGACTTTGTTCCTTGTTGATTAGAAGTGCTTCGATTGTAAGTACATTGGAATCCTCTGGCACTTATGCTGAACCACAAAATTATCTGAAACCCTGAACATCTTCGAACTTTATCCTTCACTGAAGTCTGAACATATGAATGAACTTCCTCCAGCAATCTATAGTAGACTCCAAGATTCCATCTAATATTTTGATTCTTTGTATTTGCCGTATATTCTATCTTCTCGATTCCTGTACTTGAGCTCTGCAATTCATTGCTTGACTGATTCACAGATTTGGATCACTAGAATCTTTCTGGTACTTTGACAACTGCTTCACTGCTTCCACATCCTTGAATACTTCAACCTTTATTCTTCACTGAGGCATGAACATATTAATGAACTTCTTCCAGTGAGCTAATGCTTCAAGTCTGTAGATTTCTTCTTTATCCTTTGTCTTTACCAAGTCTTCATGTCTTCCTGATTCCGGTGATAACTTCATATTATTTACACGTCCTGTTCTTGTGTTGAGTTATAACCATATGTTACATATAGGTCTATACATACAGCCTTTCAATCTCCCCCTATTTGTTTGGTAGAGATTAACAAGCAAATCCCTAGAGGATAACTCAACTAACTACAAGAAAATATTAATGCTCTAGACTTGTAAATAATACTACTTGGTTTCTGGATCATATAATACATTTCCAGATTTCTATAAAGTAAAGAGAAATAGAAAATGAGTGTTCCTTTAGCACTGAACGCATCTTCAATAGATATCATCTTCATTCCTCTGTGTTTGAGCTTTTCTCTGCTTCAAAATCCTTCATTGCTTGACCTATAAAAAGCTTATCATAAACTGAGCTTCATAAGAATCAAAATTCTTGGGAACATCTTCAATAAAATATAGAACATTGCTCAAATAATGTTCTCCCCCTGAGAATGTGATTCTGCTTCTTCTTCCTCTCCCTCTTAGTTATTCAATGTTGCACACCGGAGAGTAAGATTTTCTTCTTCTCTTTTCTCGTCCATCTTAGATCAGGAATCCTCCACTGGACTTTCTTTTGCAAGAATCTTCCACTGAAAAGAAACCTAACTTCTTCTTCATATGAGACTCATGTTTCTTGAAGCTTCTCCCTAAAGAATATAAGATAGATAAGACTTCCTTTTCACATATTTCTTATACTAACTTCTCCCCCTTAGTTGAGGAATCCTCTAATGGCCCATTTTGAATGGTTTGTCTTCCAAAGAAGGTTCTCGTCTATCGTTGAACGGGAAAAAATATAGTAACTTTTCTTTCAGAAGTAGCAAGTAGCAAGGGTAAGTATTTGGCTTGTGGTTTCCTCACTTCTACTACGTTCTGTTGGTGTTTACACTTTAGAATTGAGCATTTTAAGTGTTTCACTCTTTCTCTCCCTATCTCTCACTCAAGTGTATCTCTCCCTCACTTTCACTTAAGTGTTTCTCTCTCTCATTTCACTCTGCATTTCAAATATAGCCTTCTGTACCTGCAAGTGAAATCCGTCAATTCATTCATATTCTCATCACCTGATTCATCAATATGAACTGAATCACTATCAAGTGGAGAATTGTCTCATAGAGATGTTCTTGATCTTTCATGCATAAGCACTGTCTCACACCAGACTCAATAGCAATTGTTAAATCACTGTCTAGTGGAGCCTCACCTCTTTGAGATGGGTTATCCCAAGATTTTAAAATCTTTTTGGGAATCCTGCCTTGTTCTATCAAGGAGTTGCCTCACACCTTATCCGTAAACGCGAGGTGGACATTCCTTTTCAGGATCTGGAAATGTTCCTTCCAGGAGGGGCGACGTAGTAGACAATGTAATGAATGGCAATTTAGAGTCTACGTTTCCCTCGTAACCCAATGACGGGTGTTTTGTTAACATGCCTATACCTCTCACTGTGCACTTCTTGCAATGTGTACCTAGAATCTATCTGTTTAGGCTTACCATCAGCGTGAGTGCCGGTGGTGTGCTTGACTCATTACAAGATGCTCTGGCTGATGAGCGAATTTCAATGGACTCACCATGTTGAGAGAATGATTCCAGAGACAGTTTTATTGCCTTTTCAGCTCTGCATCCTTTTGAGAAGATACAGATGAGCTTACAGATACCTTAGTTATATACTTCTTTACTTCACTGGAGGTAGAGCTGTGGGTGCACTTCCGACGTCATCCTTATTTGCTGCATCAAGTGCAGTTTCTCCCTTATCAACCTCTAACTAACATAAGTTCCTTATATCTCCAAGGGTTAATATATGGAAGTGGATGAATGAGTGTTTGGTATTAAGGCCTGGGTAAGAGATTGATGGGTTTTCAACCTCTTGGCCAGCTTCTGTAGCCACTGGGGGCTAAACGGATAAAATCAATTAAATAAGATAAAGAAATAATCACTTTAACATTCCAAAACATATTTTTCATCTCAAGGAGAAAGAAAAATATATGAAGGAATGGTAATGGATTGCATTAAAGCACTTGTAATAAAAGAGTTTTATCGGTTCTAAAGATTTATCATTTAAGAACATGATACGAATAGAAATTTTCTTTAAGATACTTATCCCATAATAAAACGCGAGAAAGTGTATCAGAGAAAAATTCTATCCCTTATGAATTTCTTATAAGGCAAACTTCTCATAATAAAACGCGGGAATTTATACCAAATAAGAAACTCAACTCTTTTATCAAATTTTATCTCAATTAAAATGACTCTTTTCCTTTAAACCTAAGCACTGTATGTTTTAAAAATAGTTTTGCAAAACATCCTTATCAGATGGAGGCTATGATTTTCCGACTCATAATGCAATTATGATTTACATCATTTTCGTCCACTTGATAGTATCCCCAACTTAAAATAAAAACATGACAATTGGGGTGAATGAATGCTTAACAATACAGTACTAGGCCTTCAAAGCAACAACCACTGTTTAGTTACTCAGAATCAATGTGAAACATACATTGACACGAGTATTTAAAAACAAATCATTTTACAAATGGTTGATACCTCGAAGTTAAAACAATTTTTCCAAATAAAATAGCAGTCGCAAAGTTTCTGCCACTTTAAAAAGAAAAATTAAGAGAGAAAATGGTTTTGTAAATATAGCATTTAAAACCAGCTTTGGAGAGAGGATAAAATATTTTGAGATTTAAAGAAAGATTATCCTCAAGAAAAGTTTGATTCACACCCTAGGATTTAGAAATCAAAGTAGGGCTGTAAATCAAATGATTCTCAAAAGAGAAGTTTTGAAAAAGAATTTGATGTTTTCTTCTCTAAGACTGATAGGAAAATGAATGCATTTTTGAATAAAACGTTTTGAAAAAGAAACAGAAAAAATTTCTTTTTAATACATTCAGATTCAAAATTCAGTCAAAGAAAGAAAACTAAATATACTAATACTAACGGCTTTTTCAAAAAAACCAATTTTTACTTAGTATAAAGACTAAGCAAATCCATTAGTATCAATATATCACAATTATTTTGTAATAAAATATTATTCAATTATCACAAAGTAATAAAAGAGAATATTTATACTACGAATAATTATGCTGCGAATTTATTTTAATTTACTTAAATCATGGAACCAATATATCACTGAATTGTTTTATATCATCATAATTTAAATAAATCAAAATAAATTAAATACTTATATTGTACTAAACAATTACCAATAACATGCATATATATAAATCAAATAGGCATGACAATCATTCAGTAGAACAATAAGAATTAAGACATATTTTTATTATTAGTGATTTCAGATAAACAACTTGTGTTATCACTAATATTAAAAATATCACAATTAATTGCACGCTGATACCAATTATTCGATATTTATCAATAATTTCAAGATGCAAGAAATTGTGCTTCTTATATTTTATCAAATCAAAATTTTGAAACTACTAATCATTGAACTGTTGGTGTAGGTTCCCTAGAGGCAATACAATGTTTATTTTGATAAACCTTTATGTCAATTGATTATTCAATAAACATATTTATTATGACTTTAATTACTGCGATATATTTGTTAGCATAATAAATGTCCTTAGAATCATGATACACATTGTATAGTTTAGTACATGACTTGAACTTGAGATTATATAATATATCATATTCTTAAATGTCCCTAGTCGAGTATTATTATTATAGGACAATAATAATACATAAATAGACTAGTATGTTATTTGACAGATAACCACATCTCATTGGTTATAAGTATGGGGATACTAAAGTCAACACATAGGTACATGCAGGAGTACATGGTACTGGACAGACCCACAGTGAGATTCTTCATGTTTAATAAAGTCATAAGAAAGACTCACAGTGATAATGGTGTAATGATCCTCTGACTTGAGATCATTATATTTTTATACGAGGATTAATATACTTTGACTACATTAAAAGTTACCTTTGACCGGGTAATGATAAAAGTGGACATCGGGTATATCATGAGTCGTATGAGAAATATGAATGATAGATAAAGGATTTAACCCTCCTATAATTAGGAGAGATATTATTGGCCTCTTGATTGAGTGAGACTATAAAATGCATGGTCGTGCTCAAATAATGATTTGTTTTCATAGTCTACTCATGGATCAAGTAAACCCGGATTAAATGTTGAAGAGGATGACTAAATACATGCCTCGAGTTTAATCTATAATATATATGGTTAAAAGGATTATATTACACGGAAACATTAATCACGAAAGGTTTTATCGAATCACGATTTAATTATTGTTTAATTGGGTAGCAATGATGTATTACTAGATGCCGCTCATTGTTTATAATTTTATTGGAGAATAAAATTATTGCCAATTAAATAATAGCCTATAGGGTCACACGCAAAGAGCACTTAGAGAAATAGTTAATTTAAATTATAGATTTAAATTAATTGATAATTATTTGAATTTTTATTATATTAATTAAGTGAGACTTAATTAATTAAGATAATATAAATTCAAATTAGAATTGTATTTCTGCCCATAATAATTAAGTATGACTTAGTTATTAATTAAATAATAAAATTCGTTTTATTATTTTCCTAGACCTACATGGGTTAGGTTTTGCTGTTATGGGCCTGTTAACCAAACATTATAAATAGATAATGTAGGGTTAAGAGGCAAAATACGTTTTGATAGAAAAACCCTAGAAGAGGCAGCAAAGAGCCAGGAAGACAATTCGAATTATCAAAGGTTTGCTAGTACATCCACTCCGTAATCAAGATCGTGAGACGCTCTTGAAGGTGCTCGTGTGGATACCATAGAGGTGTTTTCGAGAAGAAGACACAAGTCGTGATAGCAAGGATCTCCGTTGAGTTCGTGACATTCAAGATCGTAATAGGTATGATTCGATTATCACCATAATTCGTCCAATCTTATACATGATCCTGCGTTAGGGTTCCGAAATTTTCGTTATATTTACGTTTATCCGCTGCGTTTTATGCCTCGGAACCCAACATGAACTGCTTCAATCCATAATTTTAATAAGATAAAATAAACTCGCTAAATACTAAAATATTCATTAAATTGAATATTAGCATCTAACTTCCTACGCTATATCTAATAATTGTCACTCAAGCACATTGTAAGCATGCTGATAACAATTATTAATGATGTACGTAAGCTCGAGGAAATAGTTGAAAAGAAATTCACAAGTCCTTTAAATATAGACATTTAATACTTGTGATCCTAATTGCAACTCCTCGCATACAAACTCAATTTTAGAAATATTTTCTAAATATATAAAACATTGAGAATTTTATACACCTAACTTTAGAAAATACTTCGTCTTCCAATATTAGTGAGTTTTGAAATATGCATTAATTATTTAGAACAGAAATTCTAAATACCGTCACTAATATCAAAAGTATCACAATTATTTGTAATAAAATATTTAAGAATATCAGAGCAAAATATCATAGCAATTGAGCAAGATATCATTGACTAATACTCATCAAATATTTAATAACATACAAATAATTATGCTTCTAACTTATGCTAAATAATTTAACTACCACTTATGCATATTACATTGTAAGCATAATATTAAACTAGTAGCAATAAGCATGAGGTACTGGATTTAAAATAAATTCACAAGTCCTTTAAATATGAACAATCTAATACTTGGGAACTCATTTAAGAATTCCTTCCTGATGGGATTTCTAACAAATATGCAAATAAATAATATCCCAAGTTTACTAACCAACTTAGATAAAATGAATTCATCAAGTTATTTAGCAAAGATCTGCAAGTTATTCTATTAATGACAATCTCGAAAGAAATGATACCTGGTGTCCATGAGCTTGTTCTATAAGTGGTGTGGAGAGATCAACAGAGTTGTTGGAGTTGAAGTGGTTTCATTGTCTAGTAGATCAGAGCATCACATTCACTAGCTGCTTTAAGTTTAGCCTTTGCTGCAACTATGTGTGTTGAATGCTTTCTCTCATTTCAACAAGAATCCAACTTCTTCCACGAAATTGACAGCTTCTAGGAATGACTTCCCTGTCTTTCTTACAACCTGCATCATCTATATCTATATAGCTAATTAGGTTAAACCTAGTATCTTTAGGGTCCCAGATTCCAAGAATTGGTGATCCCCTAAGATATCTAACAATTCATAACTTAGCTATAAGATAAGATTCTCTAGTATCCACTTGGAAACTTGCACATAGGCATATCGAGAATAAAATATATGGTCTTTATGCACTTGAATAAGTAATGAGCTGATCATACCTCTATAGCTTGTCATTTCAGTTCATATACCTGATTTGCCCTGATCAAGCTTAGTGGTCTGTTGGAAAGTAGTCTTGGCAGGTCTAGAATATTCCAAATTGCGCATCTTCAAAAGATCCTTAACTTACTTTAATTGCCATCATTCTTTCGAATTACTTATAATTCAAAAAGAACTGCAACTCTTCCAACATGCTCATGTTGTACCTATTCTGCATTAACTTAGCAATAAACTCTTGCCAAAGTTTTCGTTAGTAGACCTACATATAATATAATCATGGTATACTAGCACTAATATTACATTATGTGTGTGCCTTGTATTCTAGAGAGATGTATGTATAACAACACTAATAAAAATCATTTTCAAGTAATTAGTAGTTAGAGTGTCATACCATGTCCTTTGACGATTTGCTTCAATCCCTATCTCCATTCATAGAGAGCTTGTGAAGAGAATGATATACAAATTCTAATGATCTGCAACTTCAAAGTCCAGGAAATGTTGTACATCAACTTCTTCTTCTAACTCGTCCTTCAGGAGTGCACTTGTTCACATTCATCTGATAAATATTCATGCTTGAATGCTCAACACGTGCTAGAGATATCCTATTTTTAGGTCCAAATATTTAGGCCCAAAAAGGATCAAATCTTGTCTCTGGTGCTTGCTGTTAGATCTTGAAAGTCCCGAAGATTCTGTTTCCATCATCATCGATACCTTCTTCTTGATAGTAACCTATAGCAACCAGTTTGGCTTTGTCCCTCATAACAATGCCAATAATTATCCAGTTTCTGTAAACCCTTGCAATACCGAATACCATCTTGTTTTGTGGTATGGGTTCCAGCTTCAGTAGTTTCTGCCTTCGAACTGATTGAGATCATCTTGCATTTGCAATCACTCAATCTGGATCAATCAGTGCATCTTTACTATTCATTGGGATACCAAATGTTGATTGTTGGGTCCCGAAAAATATATGTTCATTTTGATTAGCACTTCTAGCCTTTACTCAATAATCCGGATCACTAAGAACTAGACTCCAGGAATGACTTTGACTTCAAACCCTTTGTCTCGGAAGATATGTTCTTGATGTATTCCTTTGATCTTTATTGTGTTGAGTACGACTAGTAGATCCTTCTTTTATTTTGCTCCCCCTGAGTTGCTGTTAGGATGTGTTGAAGATCCTTCACCTTTTTCAGTGGATTCTGTTAAAGTTCACGAGTTATGTAGTTTCACTACCATTTCCACTAATAGGGTCTGAATCATCATCATTATCATTGATTCCTTCTGCAACCTCAGTTTCATCATCAGTATCTGAATTTGACTCTGACAGAATATCAAACTTCAAAGATTCAGAATAGTCATTCATGTGAATGCTTGGGAGCTTGGTGTAGTAGGTCGAAACATTCAGACTTTTAATCACCTTTTAGTTTTTAATCAAAAATGCCTTGATAGCTTTCGACTAAGTCTTTTCACGATCTTTGTTGGATACAGTAGCATGCTGTGTTAATTGCTTCAGCTTCATAATCCCCTTAAAGTGCAGACTTCACTTAGAACTTCATTCGTGAAACTCAGTTCCATTATCTGACTTCAAAGTTCTCACAGCTTACTTTACTTCCAACTGATCTTTCTGATGTGATCAATCACCATCTGTGATGCTTCAATATATGTTGAATGCACGAACATCACCAAATTATAACTAAGGTCATCAATCACCACTAAGCATATTTCTTCCATGACTTGATTTGCTTCAGTGTGATGCTTCCATGAGTTCCCTAAATGTGACATACTTCAAAATGTCCTTCTGAATAGAATTCCATTAGAAGCAGTCCTCTCACCAATTTCATCTTTATCAGAGAATCCATTGTCTTGTTCACCAAGTGTGAGAGCTTCTTTTGCCATAGCTAACTCTTTACTGATGAAGCTTTACTGAAAAGTTCACTTCAACTTTGCATATAAAATTCATGTCAGCTACGAACAAATTTCCTCACTCTCAGTTTGAGTGAGCTTCCAACCTTCTTGTTTGAGATCAAACACTTTTCCTTTTCAATGCTATTCCAGAAAACCCTTGACAAAGAATTCCCTAGTGCCCTGTAGATAGTGCTTAAGTCCTTTCACAAGAAAGATGCTTCCAGTGATGACAGTTCATAAATCATGATAGCCATATCCCTTATACATCCTTTGTTGTCATCTCCAAAGGTTACCATCGGGGAGGCCTTCTCAACCAACAGTGATAGAAGAGCTTTAATGTTAGTCATATGCCTCGAACAATAACTGTCAAGAAATCACATAACTTTTGCTTCTTTTTACATACTCTGCAATCACAAATGATTAAGCTTCTTGGTACTCAATTTTAATTGAGTCCAGATGGGTTAGAGATATTATCAGAGATAACAACAGCTTCAATATGTATAAAAGCACATGGATAGAAGAACTAACAAAATAATTACTAATTCTGTCTAATCCATTTCTGTTGTTGTCTAACATTTTTAACTACCTCTAATTACCTAAGTCAGTTTTAGATTAAGCTTCGAATCTACAAATTTTACTGACAACTTAGATAATTCTACCATCTTATCCCTAACAAGCAATACATGATCTAATATGACATTTAAGTGCAACTATGTGTGTGCAAGCAAATCATGTGAAAATAAGCACATAAACAATTTAAGAATATGCAGAATATTTGAATAAAACATTATAAGCAATATCAAATTCCACATATACTTATCAAGTCATTTATCACAATAAGAACAAATATAAAATATTTGATCTATGACCTGTTTGTCTATTTAGCAATTTTCACAACATTAGCAGAGGTATTAAATCACTGAAGATTTAACTCAAGTTCCAGCAAATGTTTAGGGATACACCTAACCGTCTAGAACACCCTATCTAATTCTAGATATTCATTTTACTGCATAGAAAATCAAGTATGAAATGTACTCACTAAACTCATAAATCCAGGCATGCAATCTTATTCTTAGCAATCAATTAAGCATTTAAGTTCTAAGATGCTAACATGCTGACACGAGTCTAATACATTTCAAAACATAATAATCATACAGTTATGAATTAGATAAAGATATACTAGTTAGTAAGTGTACCTGTGAAGTGCTTAGTGATACATCTCTAGTGTTGGTCATTGATGCCAGATATTCATTTGGTTCATCACTGTCACTGATAGAATCATCCTTGCATTTAACTTCATCAACAAATGATTTCCCTTGCTGCATCCTCACTAATGCATGAGATTCCTGCTTCAACCCAACATAGTGTCTGTCATCTTTTGCTTGTACAGGCTTCTTCAAACTGTGTAGCAAACCTCAACTTGTCTGCCAAATTAAAACCATCCCTGTCTTGCAACCGCCTCTTGAACTGATCTTGAAAATCTCCTTATAGAATCTATAGGTAAGGACCTTAGATTTAGAATTGGGATTCCATCTGAATCTGACGTCACTGAACTTCCAGTTGTCCTGCCGACTTGACTAGTCGTCCAGTTCTCAGGTTATTACAAAGTGTCAAATTTACATATAACACCTTGACCACTACCTCGAGCTTCAACATCTTCAATTCAGCTTCTAGGATCAATTCACTTCTGTTCAGAGGTTCTCAACCTTGACTTCAATCAAATTTGGTTCCTGGGTCACAAATACAGTGGATATGCTAACAACTTCTGCTTTACCAAATATTATTTTCTTCAGCTCTTGTTCTAGTTCATAGGCCTTCAGCACAACATATAGATCTTCTAAAGATAATGTGGTTGTACCCTTAGATTCCCTATGGCTGTAACCCTATGTTCCAGATGATCTGCAGTGTTAGCACGAACTTCCTGTAATCTCCTTGTAGAATAATCTTTACGTCTTCTGTACTGAGATGCTAGGATGTCCAGTTTGTTCTCCTTCACACTACTTAAACCCCTAAGATTTTTCATCCAAAAATTCAACTCAAACCAACTAAAAACTGTACCCAAATTAATCTCTTCTTTTGCAGCTTCCAAAATATTAGTGGGATCCTATGGAGTAAACCTCTGAGGAAATTAATACCACTATTTCTTCAACCTGTTCCAGAATAAGCTTCATTGGATAATCTTCAGTCAATTCTTGTTGTCTTCAATACCCGGAAAAATCTTCAACTACTAACCCTTGAGCACCCTCGAATTAATATTTAAGAAAAATTTAGATTTACAGAATTTTTAATTTTCTTAGAAAATAAATTAATCAACAATAAATTCCTTTCAATCTCCCATATTTGTTGTTAAACATTTAACACACAAATTCCTAGAGGATAACTCAACTAATAACTGTTAGGCCCTGGAAGTATCGTAGAAGGGGGGTTGAATACGATACTCACTAAATTAAAAAATTCTTTCGAATCTTTTGCGGATAAATAATTTAGAGTTCGGTTAGTGGGCTCGTGTTCTTGAGGTGAATAGTGTTTACGGAGCTGTTAACTAATTTTCTGTGTTTAGGATTAATCATTTCGATTCTAGAAAATCAGCAGGAAAATAAACAACACAAGATTCGGGGAATATATCATTTGATAAATATAAACCCTGAGGTTGCTACACCCGGTCAACAAATCCGGTCCGAAGAACAAGTTCTTCGGTGCTTAACAAAAACATATAACTCTCAATTTCCTATACAAGTATTTCTAGATCAGTACAAAGGAAACTAAGACCGTAGAGAGTGATATATAGTGGGCCTGAACATTTTTCATTAAGGAACCGACCACTGATACATCTCCGGTGAGGAGGTATAGATTTTTCTGGTGTCTCTCCTCTCCGGCTTCGCCTTCTCTCTCTGGTTATTTTTTGTAGTGTTGTTGAAGACTTACTCAAATGAATGGCTCTGCTTCAATTTATGTGTAGACTTTTTCAGTACAGCTACGTGGCTTCATGTGGTCCAAGTAACTGAGCTGCTTCTTCACTTCTGTTTTTCCTTAAGTATCGGAACAATTTACTGAGTAATTGTTTAAGTATCGATGAGTCTGTAACATAACTATCGGACACTTAAAACAATTCCTGAAATAAAATCAATTACTTCAAACATTAGTAACCATCGGAATTATTCCAGCTTTAGCAACTATCGGAATTAATCCTACAGTTAATAACCATCGGAAATTCCAACATTCATTAACTATCGGAATTAATCTTTTAGCAACTATCAGAAATTCTTTTTAGCAACTATCGGCTAGTGGCTAAGTTCTTTTTATTTGTTTTCACCAATTCTTTGATTTCACCCGATGGTTGTTAACCATCTGTGAATAAGACAAAATAGCTTGTGTAACCATTGGTGAATAAGACGAAATAGCTTGACCAAGTTGACTTCTGGATACAGCTTCTGTAGTCTTCTTTACTTAGCCAAATTCGAACCTGATAAGCCCTTAATATATTTTCTTCCACTGCAACCAAGTCTAATAAATATTTCCTTGTTAATTCGACCTTGATTTATTCTGGGCTTAGTCACATACCACTTCACTTGTTACTAATTTAATCATACAGCCAATTCTTCTGAATCAATGATGCAATTCTCAATCTCTTTTGTGTTGACGTTTGGTGCAACTGGTCTGGTTCACAAACGACTAACACGATCTTGATCTTCACATCTTCTTTACAATACAATTGACTTTGTTCCTTGTTGATTAGAAGTGCTTCGATTGTAAGTACATTGGAATCCTCTGGCACTTATGCTGAACCACAAAATTATCTGAAACCCTGAACATCTTCGAACTTTATCCTTCACTGAAGTCTGAACATATGAATGAACTTCCTCCAGCAATCTATAGTAGACTCCAAGATTCCATCTAATATTTTGATTCTTTGTATTTGCCGTATATTCTATCTTCTCGATTCCTGTACTTGAGCTCTGCAATTCATTGCTTGACTGATTCGCAGATTTGGATCACTAGAATCTTTCTGGTACTTTGACAACTGCTTCACTGCTTCCACATCCTTGAATACTTCAACCTTTATTCTTCACTGAGGCATGAACATATTAATGAACTTCTTCCAGTGAGCTAATGCTTCAAGTCTGTAGATTTCTTCTTTATCCTTTGTCTTTACCAAGTCTTCATGTCTTCCTGATTCCGGTGATAACTTCATATTATTTACACGTCCTGTTCTTGTGTTGAGTTATAACCCTATGTTACATATAGGTCTATACATACAGCCTTTCAATAACTAAGAAAATAATATGACATTTAAGAACTATAAATAATAAATTGTTCTCTGGATTATATAATACATTTCCAGATTTCTTGAGTAACTGAAATGAAAGATGTTTGTTCCTCTAGCACTGAACATATTATACAAGTATTATTATCTTCATTTATCAGACTCATCACTACTCCCCCTTAGGGTGGCAAGGATGAAGTCTTGTTCTCTTCTCATTACCACTTCTCCTCTGTTTCTCCAACTCCTGTCTCCCCCTCTCTCCCAAGGTGAATTCACTCTCCCCTTACTTGAATTAACCAACCATTTTAATATAGGTAACAGACATGGAATACATACAGCATTAAACCATTGCAAATATAACAAATGCAAACTATGACATGTTATGCATTTTAGAAAATCTGGTTAATCCTATATACAAGAATCTTCTAAAATAAAATGGAATAGAAGAATTAATAAATAATCATTAGTTCTATCTAATCCAAGCATGTTGTTAAATACCACATTTTTTTGTTCAACAATTCTCCCCCTTA
Source organism: Oenanthe sinensis (assembly GCA_028671895.1). Lineage (NCBI taxonomy): Eukaryota > Viridiplantae > Streptophyta > Magnoliopsida > Apiales > Apiaceae > Oenanthe > Oenanthe sinensis. The sequence goes on along the minus strand of CM053799.1, from coordinate 23,716,239 downwards.
GTTGAGTAATCCTGTTATGGTAAAAGTCTTGTTCAACACTTCTCCCTTTTTGGATAACACTTCTCCCATTTGGATCTTGTTCAACACATCTCCCCCTTATTTGAGTAATCCTCTTTAGAAGAAATTTCATCCCCCTTAGTTGAGTAACATTAGAAATCTGTAACAGGGAATTGGGAATGGGATTTGATAATTGTGCTAGTGTGTGATTTTACTTTGTGTATCTTACAAGTGTTTCGCTCATATACTCTCTAAGTGTTTCACTCATAGAATATATATTTTCACTCTTTCTCACTTGTGTTTCACTCTTTTCTCACAACACTATTTCTTTCTTAGTACGGATGATACAATATTTTGTACCTGCAAGAAAGATCACCATAACCCCTTCAAGAGAGGTCACTGGTGGTGCTATGAGGTTTCGTAAATCCCCGTCCTCAATTTAATCTATAAAATATTTGACTTTAAAAACTGAATTGCTTCAGGAATAGATTCAATGAGTTGTTGATCATCTAAGATGATCTATTCCGTTAGGAATCCAGATATGTTTCATCTGAGGAGGGAGACAATGATATATAATGTAGCAAATGATCCAAGTTTCCTCCTGACGCCTGTGAAGGCATGTTGATTCAGTCAGAATCATTAATCATCCTTCCTTCCTTGATATGGAAGTTTAGAATAATTGCTTCCATCAATTCATCCTTCATGTGACATTATAGTTGCTCCCTCTTGGTCCCAATTGTTGGTCCCTTTTGGATACCAATTGTTGGTCCTTGAAAATAAAACAATTTATTTGTGTTTTCTTTGAAAATGTCAGATGAAATTAACTCTTCATTAGTAGCCTTGGCTGACAGGCCGAATTCAATAGACGCACTTTGTTGAGAGAATGAACCTAGTAACGGTTTTGCCTTTTCCAAGTCTGTACCCTTTTGAGAGAACACAGATGAGCTAACAGTTATCTCAGTTTATATATATATGAAACACCTTTCTAGAGACAGAGCTGTTGGTTCACTCACATAACCAACCTTATCAAATGCACTCAAGGCATTGACTCCCTCATTCTTAACAATTAGGTATTTTGTTTAATGGTTAGAGAGATGGATGTAATAGTGTTTGTGTGTTTGGTTCTAAGATCTTGGATAGAGATTGATGCCAATGATTAGGATTTCACTATTAGAAACTATTTGATGATCAAGCTCATAGATCTTTCATACTTCTTAAAAGTGACATGAAATAACCAGCACATATTATATATATATATATATATATAGACTTAAAAATAAAAGTAAACATAAAAATAATAAAAATAATGATGCCAACTTTATTTAAAAATAAATAAAACTATACACATATATATATAACTAATGATACCAAAAGTTGAAAAAACAATAATATAAAATATATTTACAGTATAGATGTCAATCGAATAAACTATACAAAAATAAGGAAAATCTTTTTGAGTTTTCTTTTTCATTTTTTTAATATCTTTTAAGGAATATATACAGTATATTTACAAGGTTTGCTTTAAAATTAAATATGCAATTTAAAACATCATGCAATAATCAATTCATGTTTAACATCCCTAACTCATTAACCAACTTAGAGAAAGTGGATTCATCAAGTAGTTTCGTGAAGATGTCAGTAATTTGATCTTCTGTGGGTACAAAATGTAACACCACAGTTCCATTCATGATATGCTCTCGGATGAAATGATACCTTATGTCTATGTGCTTGGTCTTTGAATGTTGTACAGGATTATTGGAGATTGCTATGGCACTTGTGTTATCACAAAGTATTGGAATTTATTTAGCACAAGTCCATAATCATTCAGCTGATTCCTTATCCACAAGATCTGTACACAACAGCTACCTGCTGCAATGTATTCTGCTTCGGCTTTCGAGGTAGATACTCAGTGTTGTTTCTTGCTTTACCAGGAGATCAACATACGTCCTAGAAACTGACAGCTTTTAGAAGTATTTTTCATGTCCATCCTACATCCTGCATAATCTGAATCTGTATAGCCTATTAGGTCAACACCTGTATCTTTAGGGTACCAAATTCCAAGATTTGGTGTACCCTTCAGATATCTAAATATTATTTTAGCAGCTATAAGATGAGATTCCCTAGGGTCAGATTGAAACCTTGCACATAAGCATGTTGCAAACATTATATCAGGTCTACTAGCAGTTAGATATAATAATGAGCCTATCATACCTCTGTAGCTTATGATGTCAACTTTCTTACCAGTTTCATCTTTGTCAAGCTTGGTGGTTGTTGGCATAGGGGTTTTTGCTGGTGAAGAATCTTCTAGATTGTATTTCCTTAGAAGATCCCTTACGTACTTTGATTGGTAAATAAAAATCCCATCTTCCTTTTGCTTTACTTGTAGTCCAATGAAGAATGATAGCTCACCCATCATGCTCATTTCATACCTACTCTGCATTAACTTAGCAAATCTCTTGCACAAGTTTTCGTTAGTAGAACCAAATATAATATCGTCAACATAAACTTGGACAAATATCATATCTTTATTATGCAATTTATAAAAGAGGGCTTTATCTATGGCACCTCTAATGAAACCATTTTCAAGTAAAAACATAGAAAGGGTGTCATATCATGTCATCGGTGCTTGCTTGAGTCCATAGAGAGCTTTGAATAGAAAATACACAAAATCAGCAAAGTCTAGATTTTCAAAGCCATGGGGCTATTCCACATATACTTCCTCTTCTAACTCTCCATTCAGAAATGCACTCTTCACATCCATTTGATAGACTTTAAAATTGGAATGTGATGTGAATGCCAGAAATATCCTGATGGCTTCAAGTCTTGCAACTAGTGCTTAGGTCTCATCATAATCAATTCCCTCTTTTTGGTAGTAACCCTTGGCCACCAGTCTGGCCTCATTCCTTGTAACAATGCCATCACCATCTAACTTGTTCTTGTATACCCATTTCATGCCAATTATAGATCTGTCTTTTGGCCTAGGTACCAGTGTCCACACTTCTTGCCTTTCGAACTGATTGAGCTCTTCTTGCATGGCAAGAACCTAATCTGGAATAGTTAGAGCATCTTCAATTTTCTTTGGTTTTTCTTAAGATAGAAAAACTGAAAATAGGGATTCATTTAAAGTTGCACTTCTGGTTCTAACCCCAACATCTGGATCACCTATGATCAATTCAAAAGGACGATCTCTGCTCCATATCATTTCCCTTGGTAGGTTTGATCTTGATGATTCTCCTCGATATACATTGTGATGTTGTGTTCTGCTAGTCGATCCAGCATCTTCCTCTGAATTGCTGTCAGGAGTACTTGTTGATCCACCACTAGTATTAGTAGTATCTCCAGTGTTTCCATTGTTTACACCACTAATACCTGGATCATTATCATCATTATTTCCATTATCATCTCCTGTTGCAGTTTCAAGTTCTTATTCACTATCCGAATCTGAGTCTGGATGATTATTAAATTTTAATGACTCAGAAGGATCTTTAGTTTGGATGCTAGGGAGTTTAGTGTCATCAAAAGTAACATTGACACTTTCTTTTATTTGGTGCTGATCAATTATGTACACCCTATATGCTCTTGTTGAATATCCGACAAAAATAGCTTCATGTGTTTTGGCCTTGAACTTGCCATGATGTTCATCTCCATCCTTCAGCACATAACACTTGGCTCCAAATACATGAAAGTACTTTAGAGTAGGTTTCTTGCCAACCATTAATTCATAGGGAGTCCTCATATAATCTTTGTTGATCAGAGTTCGATTATGGGTATAACATGCTGTATTTACTGCTTCAGCCCAGAAGTAGATAGGCAACCTTGATTCACTCAGCATAGTTCTTGCAGCTCCAATCAGGGTTCTGTTTTTCCTTTCTACAACTCTATTTTGTTGCGGAGTTATTGGTGCTGAATATTTCCTTGTTATCACCTTGTCTGAGCAAAAGTTATTCAGAACTTCATTCTTGAATTCTGTTCCATTATCTGATCTGATTGCCCGGACATGTAACCTTGAATCTAACTCAATCAGCTTTACATGATCAATCACCAATTGTGGAGTTTCATCCTTAGATTTCAAGAATAAAACCCAAGTGTACTTTGTGAGGTCATCTACAATTACTAAGGCATATATCTTCCTTGACATAGACATAATATTTACTGGACCAAATAAATCCATGTATAGGAGTTTAAGTGGTTCAGTGATGTTTGTAGTATCTGTGCCTCTGTGACTTACTTTCTTTGACTTCCCTTTCTGACATGCCTCACACAATCCTTCTTGTGTAAATTCCATCGGAGGCAGTCCTCTCACCAAATCTCTCTTGACTAAAGAGTTCATTGTTTTGAAGTTCAGATATGAGAGTTTCTTGTGCCATAGCCAACTTTCCTCTGATGAAGCCTTTGAATAGAAATAGTTTGCTTCATCTTCAATTCCTGAGTTGAGATCGGCTACGTACAAGTTTCTTTTCCTTACTCCACGTAAGGCTAGTGTGTCATCTTTAGAATGAGCTATAAAGCATTTCTCTTTGATAAAATTTACTTTGTACCCTTTATCATAGAATTGACTAACGCTGAATAGATTGTGTTTAAATCCTTCAACTAAAGAGACGTTTTCAATTATAACATTTCCAGTATTTAACTTGCCATATCCCGTAGTCAATCCTTTGTTGTTATCTCCAAAGGTGACGATTGGGCCAGCTCTTTCAACCACATTTGATAGCAGGGCTCTATCTCTGGTCATATGCCTTGAAGATCCGCTGTCCAGGATCCATACAACTCGGTTTACCTGTTTAACTCCTTGCAAATATCAAATGGATTAATTCGTCTTCGGAACCCAAAATTGATTGGGCCCGGCATACTTAAAGAAATGACCTTTGTCAGCTTTGACAACAGATCCTTTTCGAATAACAACATCATCCTCATTGACTGTTCCTAACCTTCCTATAAACAGTCTTAACAACTTTCTATTTAGACTTAGGAATATATTTTTCCTTCTTGACAGGTGAAGGAATCGCAGTCTTGGATTTAGCAAATTTATTATTGATGCATTGTCTAGGTGTCATGTTCTCTTTATTAGCAATCATGCATTTAAAATAGGCAGTCATAGCATTAAAATCACATAACATACAATTTAAAATACCACATGGTTTATGGCATACATCAATAACAGGCATGTTATTCAAAATAGTAGGTGTTTTAACAGTTTCTACTTGAACTTTATCAGCAGTTTTAATGTTCTCAGTAGAATGATATTTGTTGTTACTATTCTTACTACTAACAAACGTATTAGGTCTGTTCACATTATTCTTTAAGTTTTTAGCACCTATACCAGGTTTAGGGAAATCAGAAGTTCCCACAACTTTCACTGGTGTTTTGGGTGCACTTCTCTCTTCTTGGACATTAACTCATTTTATGTCCTTAGCCTGTTCCTCTCTTTTCTTTTCTTCCTCGAGATCCTTTAACTTCATTTCATAGGAAATTAAGATAGAGCTCTCAAGGATTGGTTCAGCTATAGGGGTTATGAAAAGAGGTTTAGGTGTGTCTTTAACAACATGTGGGATACCCCTTTCTTCAGCACTTTTTCTGAGAGGGGTTATGCTGCTTGGCTTTCCTACAGATTTATTGTAATCGAAGCCTATTCTAACTTTTTGACTTATTTCCTGTTGGTCAACTAGGTTCTTTACAATATACGAGGAATTCTTATAAGCTAGACACCTCTTCTTTTCTTCCTCTATCTGGTTTCTGAGACATGTTTCAACTTTAACATGACAACTGAATTTATTGACTTGAACAGCTAAGTCCTCAGTCAACCTGTCAGTCATCTGGTCATTTTTTTCTTTTTAAAGATTTTAGAACCTCATTCTCATCAGTTAGATCTTTGATTTTGAGTCTGAGTCTCTTAACTTTATCTCTTTCACCATCTAGTTCTTTACCTAACAATGTAAACATTTTAGGGCAAGAAGGGTTTACATCTATTCCTCCTTGTCGTGTGGGAGAGAGTGATTCCACGGATGAAGCTATAAGAGCAAGATTTCCCAGCTCTTCCTCATCATCATTGTCTGAGTCATCCCAGCTTTTGCCCTCTGCTAGATATGACTTTCCTTGATGCTTTTTCACAAGAGCATCATACTTCTCCTTGAGCTCTTCGTAGGACTCTCTCTTCTTCCCTTGCTTAGGCTTCTTACACCCTGTTGCAAAGTGTCCTAGCTCATTACAGTTGAAGCAACGAAACTTGCTTCTATCAACTAAGCCGGTCTTGTAGCCGCTTTTTGATGCCACTGTCGAAGAACCTCCTTTTTGGAGCCTTTCAAAATTAGGCTTAACTCTGTAGGAGGAATTTCTTCTGAATCTCATGTTGCCAAACCTCCTGGCAACCATAGCTAGAGATTCATCTACTAGCTGATCTAGTTCTTCCAAGGAGTAGAACTCACCATCTTCTTGTTTGTCGGAAGTATATCCATATTCTGGAACCACATACTCCATTGATTTATTTAAAGGTACAGCAGCCTTCACTTCCATCTTCTCAGGTGCTTCCACTATCAGTGCTTTGGAGGAACTCAGAACCTTACCTCTACCATATGTTTCTTTTGTCTGGATCTACTCCAATTCATAGGTCTTTAACACTCTGTAGAGTATGTCTAGTGTAAGTTCTTTCATGTTCCTAGACTCCCGGATAGTTGCGATCCTATGTTCCAGATGCTCTGGAAAGGTTAGCAAAAACTTCATGTTCACCTCCTGGTTCTGATAATATTTTCCATTGAGGTTTAGCTCGTTTATTAATTTATTTAATTTCTGAAACACATCAGAGATACCCTCACCAAGGTTGGATCTAAACTGCTCGTATTGGGAGGTCAGGATCTCCAGTCTATTTTCTCTGACTTCTTCAGTCCCTTCGTTGATTATCTCTATTGTATCCCATATCTATTTGGCATTTTTACAATTGACCACGTGATTGTACATGACGTAGTATAGGGATTCTATCAATATGAGTTTGAGATTGTTATCCAGGGACACAACTTCATTTTCTTCAATTGTGTAGTCATCTAGACTTTTTGGAAACTATCTGGAGGAATTACGACCCCATCTTCCTCGTATTGGAGAATAACTGTTATTGGGGGTTCAACACCTTTGGCCAAAATTAATTCATACTTGGGATTGGCAATCCAAATGAATAGTAGTATTTTGTGCTACCACAAATTGTAATGATCTCTACCAAACTGTGGAATTTTAATGCTCTTCACTTTCTGTGTAATCATCTTTAATAAGATTAAAATTTAAGTGTTTCAAAAAATATTTTAATTTTTGAGTTAAAACAATTTTTGATCAAAAATATTTTTTTGTAAAAAAATTATTTTGAATTAAAAATAATTTTTGAGATCTGTATGAGTTGCGGAATATTTGGTTCGAATCTGATATTAAAAATATCAACCAGCTCTGATGCCAATTGTTGGTCCCTGATATTGTAGAAGGGGGGTTGAATACAATATCTATATATTGTCACGAAATTTCGGATTTAAAATATTATTTTAATTAATCATAAAATATTAATATTAATGAAATACTGTTCAAGTAGAAGATATAATTTTTAACTTGAAAAGTATTACAAAAATTATCCGATGAAAAGTGTATATAATTGATAAAATAATCTAGAACATGGGTCAGAAACAAAGGTTTTCTTCTCTTTCTTATCTATTAAATTCTCTCCTAAGTTGAGAAATCCTCCAATGAACCATGATCTTTCGAATGGCTTGTCTTCCAAAGAAGGTTCCCGTTTGTCATTGATTGAGAAAACATAGTATATTTTCTTTCAGAAGTAGTAAGTAGCATGGGTAAGTGTTTGGTCTAGGGTTTCCTCACTTTTACTACGTTCTGTTGGTGTTTACACTTAAGTGTCGAGCACTTTGAAGTGTTTCACTCTTTCTTTCCCTATCTCTCACTCAAGTGTATCTCTCCCTGACTTTCACTCAAGTGTTTCTCTCCCTCACTTTCACTCTGCATTCCAAATATAGTCTTATGTACCTGTAAGTGAAATCTGTCAATTCATTTAAGTTCTCATCGCATGATTCATCAGAATGAACTAAATCACTATCAAGTGGAGAATTGCCTCGACGAGGTGTTCTTGATCTATCATGCATAAACACCGTCTCAACACCAGACTCAATAGTTTTTACTAAATCATTGTCTAGTGGAGTCTCACATCTTTGATATGGGTTATCACAAGATATTAAACCTTTTAGGGATCCTTCCTTGTTCTATTAAGGGGTTTCCTCGCATCTTCTTCATGAATGAGAGGTGGAAATCCATTTTCAGGATCTGGAAATGTTCCTTCCAAGAGGGTCACCACGTTGGATTCTGTAATGAATGGTAGTTGAGAATTTGTGATGCCCTCAATAGCCTATGAAGGCATGTCCCGCACAAGATCTACTTGTGAAGGAAGGTGCATTTCTTCGATCTCAACAACTTCATTTACCATAACAAATGGTAAATAAAGAAGTTGTGGGGTGTTTCATGTACATCTCACTGTGCACTACTTGTAATGTTATCATAGAATTTATCTATTTAGGCTTATTATCAGCATGAGTGCCGGTAGTGTGCTTGACTCATTATAATGTGATCTGGCTAACGAGCGAATTTCAATGGACTCACCCTGTTAAGAGAATGATTCCATAGACAGTTTAATTGCCTTTTCAGCTATGCATCCTTTTGAGAAGATGCAGATGAACTTATAGTTACCTAAGTTATATACTACTTTCAACTTTTGAGAAGATGCATCCTTTTGAGAAGATGCAGAGTTGTGCGTGTACTTTCGACTTTATCCTTATTTGCTGCATCAAGTGTAGTTTCTCCCTTATCAACCTCAAACTTACATGTACCTTATACCTCCAAGGATTGAAAAATGAAAGTAGATGAATTAGTGTTTGGTATTATGGAATGGGTAAGAGATTGATGGGTTTTCAACCTCTTGGCCAGCTTCTAAAGCCACTGGGGGCTAAACAAATAGAGGCAATAAGTAAGATAATCATATTACCATATTACATTTAAAGCACTTTTAGTAAAAGAGTTTTGTCAAACCTCAAGATTTATCATTTAAGAGGATGATACGAAATTTTCTTTAAGATCATATCTCATAATAAAATGCGGGAAAATGTATCAGAGAAGAAAGTTTATATCCCTTATGTATTTCCTATAAGACAAACTTCCCATAATAGAATGTAGGAATTTACACCAAAGAAGAAATTCAACTCTCTTATAAATTATATCTCGATAAAATGACTCAATTCCATTATACCTTAATACTGTACGTTTTGAAAACAGTTTTGCAAAACATCCTTATCAGATAGAGGACTATGATTTTTCAACTCATAATGCAATTATGATTTACATCGTTTTTATCCACCTAATATTATCCCCGATTTAAAACATAAGTACATGACAATGAGGATGTATGTATACTTAGCAATACAGTACAAGGTCTTCAAAGCAACAACCACTGTTTTGGCACTATGAATTAATGTAAAACATACATTGAAACAAGTGTTTGAAAAAAAATAATTTTACAAGTGATTGGTACCTCAAAGTAAAAACAATCTCTCTAACTAAAATAGCAGTCACAATAATGAGTTTAATCAGAAAGTTTCTCCCACTTTAAAAGAAAAAATTAAAAAGAGAAAAAGGTTTTCAAAATATAGCATTTAAAACCAGTTTTGGAGAGAAGATAAAAGATTTTAAGATTGGAGAAAGATTATCCTCAAGAAAAATTGATTCACGCCCAATATTTCAAGTAGGGCTGTAAATCAAAATTATTTTGATTTTGATATGATTGCACCCAGAATTTGATATGATTTGTGATTTATTATTTGACAATGACCCTGTATATGTCACAATAATTATTTTGTTAAATTTGTGGTTTATTAAGTAAACACTCATCAAAATATGGGAAAGACGTGTTAACTACACTAACAAAAACATGGCTTAAATATTGGGATGATATTAGAATTATATTACATATAATCATATTAAATAATATTGGACTTTGTTATATAATAATTTTATTAATTAAAATTTTATAATTTTGACTTGTTAATATTTAATTAGAATTATATTAAAATAGTAAAATTATATCAAAATAATAATATATTGTTAACATTATAATCTTAAAAATAGACAATTATAAGCAATAAAAATTATTAAAACTTATTCATACAATAACTTTATTATTACGATTAAAAATATAATAATTATTTTATATATTAAACTAAATTAAAGTAATTATTGTAAAAACAAGAAAAAATATATTAAAAAGTCTTTTAAACATAAACATGAAAATTGTAAAATATTAAAAAAAACTCATGCCTCACACAGGTTGTAAGTTAGCATGTATTACTCTTTTCGTCCTAATTTACTTGTCATTTTGTTTTTGTACTTATATTTTAAAATGTATAATATTACAAGTTATTTTTTTAAAAATTATTTTTTTTAAAAAAATAATTAATATTTAAATATTTACTTAGGAATTATTTTTTAGAATTATATATTTATATATCTTAAAATATGTACAAATCTTACGTTGTAGTTTGTTTTGGCAATGGGGGTGAAATGAATTAAGTGATTTCTATGATAAGATTTGAGTTAAAAATGTGTATACTTGAAATTGGAGTGATTTCTAATTTTGATTGTTAATAATAAGATGAGGGGAAAAAATAAAAAAAATTAAATATCTAATAGTTGTTTGATTCGTTGGTATTTAAAATGAGGTATGTGTTTATAATGAATATGTGAGATACAGTCTTATGAATTAGATTTTGATTTTTTTGTCTTAACGATAAGTGTAAATTGAATTAGAATTAAGAAGTTATTAATTAATATAGTAATCATCCCTTAGGTTGTTCGAAGTGACAATTAATGAGAAGAAAGTCAAACGAGGTCAAACTGCTTTTATAAACAAAACCAAATAATTTTCTCTATACATATATTTAGATAAGATTTATCAAAATATTGATAAAATAAATCTAATTTATATATGTTATATTTTGAGGTAAAGACTGAAGATGAACAAATACAGTATTTTTAACACTGTTTTTACGAGATAGAAAATGTGTTTTCAATTTAAAAGAGTGTTTGTTTCAAAAGTTTTCAAGAGAATCTATTTTTAATATATTTTCTAAATATATTTGTTCAATTTATCATCAACAAAGTCCTGCCTAGATATAAAATACATATTTTATCCCGGAAGCCCTTAATTGTCCTATTTATTTGGATAATTTGCATTTTAATTCAAATAAAATATTCCTTGGACTTCATAGTCATCATTATTTTAGGAATATTATGTTTGAATATATTTTGAGTCAAAACTTTGGTCCAAACGTTGACAAGTTTAGAAAAATGGCTATCGATTGTTGTTTCGGGCTATAGGGATAACGAAACAATTTTTTAAAAAGAAATAGCTATACTTTTCTAAATGACTTGAAACTTAGAGAATGTCATTAGAATATTGAAAAATAATTTTATGATATTTTTCATAATTTTTGGGTGAATTTATTTTTGGATTGTATTATCGATATGTAATTGATTGTTCGGTCAATTAAAAGTCAATGATGATCAACTCCAAATTGAATAGAATTTTGATCATGACTTATTGGGATTATTTCCAGATGGTTCCCAAATTTTCATAATTGTTTAAGCATATTTCAAAAAACGTCATATTTATCAACATATCATTCAGTTTCGTGTTTATTAGCTTAAATAATTTACTTAATAAGGTTAACACGTTTTTCTAAGCACATATGTGGCCAAATTCAGCTAATACAACTTTAATTTGAATTGTTGTGGCTCTCCTTGCTCCATGTGACCCTTGTCTCCTTTTAATTAAATCAAAAATCCTTATTTTTGGCCTATAAATAAAGTCTCACCCCCACACCATTTCTTAAGCCTTTTAGTACCAAGTATATGCTGCATATTTCTCTTCCAAGAAGCTCCCAACTCCAGAAAGTTTTCATCTCTAAGAGCTCTTGTGTTTTAAGCTTTGTTCTTTTATAAATTTAACACCTTTCAAGCTTATAAACGCATATACTTGCACTAATTACACACCAACCATACAAGTATCTTTAAGCTACCCAAAGACCATATTTCTACAGCCCTTAGACCTGTCTAGTTGCCACCAAAGTTATACTAAAAGATTATTTTTGGGTGATTTTCTGGTGACTCCATTTTGTGTGTTTTGGCTTCTAAACTAGCTTTTTCTCTTGGTTTCTCTCTAGATCTCAAGGGTTACAAGTTGGTTAAGGTATTTATATGTATTTATATATATTCAGCTGCTATAACATATATATAAACTTGCTTGGTTTGATTTTTAGATATATTATATAGTTAGTCTTGTTAAATATTTATATATATATTAGCTTTAGTTGTTTTTCCTCTCTTATATATATTGTTGTAAACTTTGGAAGAGCTTTCTCTTGCTTTTCTCAAACAACTTGTTCATAAATAACTCCAATCTAATTAAGTTCCGAGTTGAGACTGATTTATGTAAGTCTCATATAGAGATATAAACAAAAGGAAACCTTGTTGAATTTTTGTAATCAAAACTAGCTTTTATTCCGATTGAGACTGATTTGTATAAGTCTTATATAGAGACATAAAAAAAGGACTCCTTGTTGAATACTTGCAAGTCAACTCATTTTATTTCTGAGTTGAGATAAAATTCGTGTAAGTCAATATTATTAGACATAAATGAACATCTCCTTGTTTGAAATAAATAGAGTAATAAACGAACTTATATTCTGAGATAAGAATATTCGTATAAATCTCATGTATTATTTAGAGATATAAATGAAGCTCTCTCGTAGAATATTTGTAAGTTTAAACTCACTTTAATTCCGACCAATTTGTATAAGTCGAGGTACGACATAAACAAAAGGACTCCTTGTTGAATTATAAAGAGAAAGAAACTAACTTGTATTCCAAGTTATAATATTTTGTATAAATCTCATACATTTATTAAGAGATATAAATAAAGTAAACTCGTAGAATATTTGTAGGTTTAATTAGTTTCTAACACCAAGTTAAAGTGCTACTCGTCTAAGTCTCACATTATTATTTAGAGATATAAACGAGCCTTACTTGTTGAATTCCTGAAATTAAGCCAACTTCGATTCCGAGTTAGATAATATTCATATAAGTCGATGTACGACATAAACGAAACTTCCTCGTTGAAACTTAGTGGTACATATTGTGTTTTTTAAAGGCCATAACTTAGTTGTCTTAATTTCCAAAGCCTCGTAAACAACATATTTATAAAACGTACTTGATATCATTCAAGTCAAAATATATTCGGTTTGTTACTTTCAGCCATATATATCCATTATATATATATTATATATATATATATATATATATATATATATATATATATATATATATATATATATATATATATATAATTTAAATGCTTGCATTCATACGCTTTACATATCGTTCTTTACTTTAGTATACACACTTAAATACTTGCATACACGTTCACACACAACGTGTGGTTTGTCCTTATAACGAAGTGACTTACCCTGACTCACATTTATCTATTCTGTTATTTTGGCTATATTATATATAATTGTTTGTTCCCGGTCTGGTACTTTAATATACTAGTCCACCAACTTTCTTTTCTTATACAGGGTTATTAAGTCGTAGTACTGGTTTTGTAGACTTTGTTAGTGAGGTGAAGTGAATTGAGGTGATCCTTGTTCTAAGACCCAAGTCCTAGGCACGCCGATGGGAAGTTGGGTGTCTTTGCACCATGAAGAAGAGGAATAACCCAAGACCTAAGATCCGAAATCCAAGACCTACAGAGGGTTAGAGGAACATAGTCTACGCAGAGTTTTTACTTGTATTTGAAGAGGTAGCGGGGAGTTACACTCCAAGATAAACTTGTAAGGGTTCTATTTAGATTTCGAGGAGGTAGCGGGGAGTTATGCTCCAAGATAAGTCTAGTAGGTTTGCTATTGTATTTTGAGGGGTTAACGGGGAGTTAAGGTCCAAGATAAATACATAGTGGTTGTAAAGGCTTCTCCGCCGCTATAAGGAGTGCATCTTTTTGTAGTGAAAAATCTCGAGTTCAGGGACTGGACTAGGGGTGAGCGGATCCGTTAAGGGATTGCGTCATCGCAAACCAGGAAATCTTGTGTGTTGTACTCTATTTATTTTCTCTCTTTTAAATTCCGCACTTGATTTACTAGTTTACTAGTAATAATTTTAAAAGAGAAGATAAAATTTTAAGACACCAAGCTCTAATTTTTTAAAAGGGTATTAAGGTATTCAACCCCTCCTTCTAGCTAATACCGCCCATTCTTACAGACCTAACAGAATAAATCTCATATATATGTGTGGTTTTTTTTAAAATCACAACCCTATATTTCAAATCTATAAAATATAAATTTTTGATATTTAATAAGAATGTGGATATGAGTAGAATGTGTGATAAGTAATTTCAATATAAATAATATATATAATAAAATATTATTAATAATAAAAATATATTTTTATATTTTTAATGTAATATACTAATAACTGTTATATGATGTTTAATAAAATAAGACTATAAGTCTATAACAAAGGATGAACAAAGCTTGTATATAAGTTTCTTTATTACCCTCGTAAAGCCATCTAACATGTTCAACCTTTAAGCCTTATTTATAGGCTCTAGTGGCCGCCTATGTAAGGCGGTTTATATATTATATTATATAGTTAACAATCATTTATATAACACTTCCCCTTGATTGTTAATACAGAGTTTGAGTGTCTCAATAAAACCTTGCAAGAAAAAATCCAGTGGGATAAAAACCTTGACGAAGAAAAAAGAGTACAGTCTCCTCATGAATAAAACCTTTCACACTTTGACATTTTGTTATAGCAAGTTTCTCAATCTTCGCATCACGATATTACCTCGCAGCTTTTCAAAAATTGATGTATATAATAATTTTGTAAGCAAATTTGCTACATTTTCACAGGAGCGAATTTGTTGTATATCAATGTCATCATTTTGTTGGAGCTCATGAGTATAGAAGAATTTTAGAAAGATGTTCTTTGTTTGATCCCCTTTGATGTACCCTTCACTGAGTTATTTAATACAAGCTGAATTATCTTCAAACATAATTGTAGAACTATCTGAGATACCTAATAAGCCGCATGATTCCCGAATATGTTGAATAATAGATCGCAGCCAGATACATTCTCTGCTTGCTTCGTGGATTGCTAGCAGTTCTGCATGATTTGATGAGGTTACCACCATAATTTGTTTCATAGACTTCCAAGAAATAACAGTGCCATAATATGTGAATACATAACCTCTTTGTGATCGTCCAAAATGAGGATCTGACATGTACCCTACATCTACATATCCAACTAGATGCGAATTCGAATTTTTTAGAAAGAATAATCTAAAATCAACCGTCCCACGAAGATATCTCAATATATGTTTGACTCCATCCCAATGCCTTTTGGTAGGCTCAGAACTGAATATTGCCGATAGATTCACAATAAATGCAATATTAGGTCGTGTATTGTTCGCAAGATACATAAGAGCGCCAATTGTACTAATATATGGAACTTCAGGTCCAAGAGTATTTTCATCTAGCGTTCTAGGTCAAAATGGATCTTTATCAGGTTCAAGTGACCGAAAAACCATTGGCATCGTTAGTGGATGAGATTTGTCCATATAGAACCGATCAAACACCTTTTCTGTGTAGGTTGATAGATGAACTAATATGCCTGAAGATAAGTGCTCCACTTATATACCGAGAAATTTTTTTATCTTTCCAAGATCCTTCATTTCAAACTCATTTTTCAAATAGTTAGCAGAATTGGTAATATCTTTAAAAGTACAAACAAGATTCAAATCATCCATATATACATCAATAATAACAAAACCAGTTTCTGACCTTTTAATAAACACACATGGACACACTTGATTATTAATATACCCATCATTTAATAAATATTCACTAAGCCTGTTATACGACATACGACCAGATTGTTTTAAACCGTATAATGATCGTCGTAATTTAACACAATATAAATGTCGAGGCTCAGTTTCATCTAACTTTAATCTTTCAGGGATTTTCATATAAATATCACTATCAAGTGATCCATAAAGGTAGGCTGACATAACGTCCATGAGACATATTTTCAAATTTTCCATACAAGCCATACCCATTAGAAAATGAAAGGTAACTCCATCCATAACATGAGAATATGTTTTCTGGTAATAAAGTCCAGGCATTTGAGAGAATCCCTGGCCTACAAGTCGGGCTTTATATCTCACAATTTCATTTCTCTCATTTTGTTTTCGTACAAATACTCATCTATTCCCAACAGGGACTACACCAGCTAGTGTTTGGACTACAGGTCCAAATACATCTCCCTTGCGCAAGGAATCCAGTTCTTCCAAGATTGCAACTTTCCATTTTGGCCAATCATCTCTTTGTCGACATTCTTCCACACTTTCTGGTTCAGGATCGAAGTTTATCATAATATCACATGCCATGGAAAAAGCATATACATCATCAATTTTTGTACTCTCACGATCCAACAATTTCCCGTTATATACATACTTATCGAGATCTCATAATTTTCAGGTACCTTTGCTTCTATAGAAACATGTGCCACTTCTAGGGCAATATCTTCTTCAGGAGGTAATACCACTTCAGGGGTTTTTATCACAGCCACTTCAGGGGCGTATCTCTTCATGAGGTAATACCACTTCTGGGGTATTTTCTAGAATGCTTACCACTTCTGGGGTATGTCCAATTAATTTTCGTTTTCGTGGTACAATATTTTTTGCATCAACAGGTCTACCACGCTTTTGGAGTGTTTTGAATCACCAATCAATTCTTCAGGAATTGATTTTTGTTTAGGGATTTCAACCCTCTCTAGAGCATTAACAACGTATATATATGATTTGTAATGCGTTTAGAATCATTAAAAGCATATGGCATTTGATTAGCAATATTTTACATATGAATAATTCTTTGAACCTCAATTTTACATTGATTAGTACGTGGATCAATAGATTTAGATATTGATTCATTCCATGACAGTTCAGAATTTAATTTATGTAAAACATTATATTCCCCTAATGAAGGGAAAAAAGCCTCATCAAAATGACGGTTAACATATCGGGCAGTAAATCCATTACCAGTTAATGGTTCAAGATATCTTATGATAGATGGTGAATCAAAACCAACATATATACCTAATCTTCTTTGTGCTCCCATTTTAGTTCTTTGTGATAGTGAAATTGAGACATATACAGCACAACCAAAAATCTTAAAATGAGAAATATCATGTATTTGACTAAAAACTAGTTGATGGGGGGATTCTTTATGGTAAGCGGATGGTCTAACTCTTATTAAGCTTGTGGCATGAAGTATAACATGACCCCATATAGAAGTAGGTAACTTACTTATAAGAAGTAAAGGACGTGCAATAAGCTGAAGTCTCTTAATCAAAGACTCCGCTAAACCATTTTGTGTATATATGTGAGCAACTAGGTATTCAACAGAGATTCCTACCGACATACAATAATCGTTGAAAGTTGAAGATGTAAATTCGGCAGAATTATCTAAATGAATTGATTTAATAAGATGATCAGGAAATTGAACTTACAATTTGATTATTTGGGTAAATAAATTTGCAAAGGCTACATTTCGTGTAGAAAGTAGACAGACATGGGACCACTTAGTTGAGGCATCAATCAAAACCATGAAGTATCTAAAAGGACCGGAAGATGGATGAATATGGCCACAAATATCTCCTTGAATTCTTTCTAAGAAATTCAGAGATTCATTCTGAAGTTTAACATGAGATGATCGGATAATCAATTTTCCCATAGAACATGCTGAACAAGGATGTTCATTACGTGGTATGACCTTTTGATTTCTAAGAGGATGTCCCGTAGAATTTTCAATAATACAATGTATCATATATTCTCTTGGATGACCTATCCTTTCATGCTAAATGGTAAGAGATTTTGGATCTATGATTTTGGGAATATTGATAGTATGAGATTCAATAAATTTAATCTTTATAGCATATAGCACGAAAGAGATTGAGGGTAATTTTTCTAAGATTTTCTTATAGTCTGGGCTAGTTGAAGTGATAAGAAGATATTCCTTTTCGTTTTCATTAGTGGTTTTAATATGAAAACCATTAAGACGAATATCCTTCAAACTCAGAAGATTTCTAGTAGATTTACTAGCATAGAGGGCATTACGTATATGAATTTGTGTCTCATTTTGTAAAAGAAAACTAGATTTTCCGAGACCTTCTATTATGTTTGATGTACCCGAATTCGTCCACACATATGAATTGGTTGTAGTCAACTGTGAGAAATATTTAAGATTTTGTAGAATTGTCTGAGTGATTGCGTAGTCAGTAACGCATATATCTTCCATACTACACTATATATATGAAAATAAACAACATTTCCATTAAACAAAATACATAAAACAAAAACATATGAAATATTATACATAAAACAAATACATGAAAATTAATAAACTAGGTCGGGATAAATTTTAGCACTCCTGTCTATTTCATTTAAGGGTTCATCATTTCCTATGGCATCATTAACTAAATTCTGGTTATAATTAGCAAAGTTGGTCTCCACCATTTTTTCTTCAGGCCTTTTAAATGATTGATACAAATCAACAAGATGTTTTGGCATATAGTAAGTACGAACGCAATGTCATTCATCCCCACATCTATGACAAACATTTATAGCATCTCCTTCTTGTGATACCTTCCTTTTATTTGGTATTTCAGTCTGCCACCTCAGATTGCCAGAGTTGTTGTACCCATCACGCCGCCACTTCAAGTGGCCAGAATTATATTGATTTCAAAATCGACCACAGAAACTTCCTCGTCCACAATTTTGTCCATAACTTCATCCTCCTCTATGCTCTTTTCCACGTTCATTCTTCTGGAATGATGTGTTATATACTTCAGGTAACTGGGTAGAGCCTAGAGGACGTGTCTGATGATTTCTTAGCAACAACTCATTATTTTTTTTAGCCACAAGAAGTAGATCTACCAATTCACTATATTTTTGAAAATTGCGCTCTCTGTACTGTTGCGCTAGTATCATAGTGTTAGGGTGAAAAGTCGAGAGAGTCTTTTCAATCATCTCAGCATCATTAATTGTTGGTCCCTGATATTGTAGAAGGGGGGGGGGTTGAATACAACATCTATTAATTATCACGGAATATTGGATTTAAAACTATTATTTTAAATTCACACAAAATATTAATTGAAATGAAATACTGTTCAAGTAGAAGATATAATTTTAACTTGCAAAGTATTACAAAATTAATTAGTAGAAAGTTTATATAACTGTTTAAAAGCTTAGAACGATTTTGACATGAATTGTTCGAGTTTAACAATTATATTCCAAACTAAGCACAGAAATCTGTGAATATTACAATGCATACAAATTTCTGAATTTGAATGTTTGAACGACAATGAAAAATGAAGACAATCACCTCATATTTATAGAGGTGAAAAGCCAGTATGACTTATCCCATTATGACCTTTTAACTAATTGAATTAACACTTGTATGACTCATAAAAAGGCTGGGCATGACTTAAAATGGTCGGTATGACTCATAGAAATTCGGTATGACTCATGTTTAAGTCATATTTGAATTTTTTTTAATTAAAATAAATCATAATGACTTATATTAAATCAAAGAAAACTCGATATGACTTATGTTTAAGTCATATTTGAATTTTCTTTAATTAAAATAAATCATAATGACTTATATTAAATCAAAGAAAACTCGGTATGACTTATATCACAGGAGCTCGGTATGACTCATACTCAAGAGCTCGGTATGACTTATTTTTATAAGTCATTTGATAAACAATTAATTCGGTATGACTTAACCAATTAACTCAGCATGACTTGCATTCTTTTGCTCGGTATGACTTATGTTTATAAGTCATTTTGAATCAAATCTTTTTAGAAAATTAATTCTTCTTTAATTTAATTAAATAATTTATGAATTAATTTAATTCAGACTTGAATTAATTTAATTAAATAAATTAAATAAATTAAATAATTAACTTAATTTTAATTTGAGAATTAAAATACTATTAGGACTTGTTTAACTCTGTAGTCTTTTGCAGTCTTTTGTCATTCTCCGTCTTCTGTCATGGAACCACTTTCAGCTCAATGTTAAATATTTATTAATTAAAGTTGACACACAAATGTACTGTCTGGTTCATTTGTGTCATACTTTAATAAATATTCTTCATTTCTTTTAACTTTAAACTAGTGGCCTTGTGTCTTTGCTTAGCTTTCCTATCTTCTTTTTCTGTTCTTTTTCTTCTGGAATCTTCGTGTAGTAATCACTTAAAATCTTCTAAATCTTCTGAATTCTTTTGAAATTACTACTTGATTATTATCCACTGACGCTTGAACATATTAATGAACTTCTTCAGTGTTGAGTAGTAGGATCAACTGAGTGCTTCTGATTCAGTTGATTTTCTGTGACTAGTTGACTGTCTTCGTCTTGATTCCTGTTTGATATTTATTATTTACCACTGTTTCTAGATTGAGTTGAGTTGTCATCTAATTATTACAAATAGGCCTAGTCATATGCCTTTCAATCTCCCCCTATTTGTTTGTTAAACATTTAACACACAAATTCCTAGAGGATAACTCAACTAACAACTAAAAAAGTAAGTACGACATGTAAGAGCTTGTAAATAATAAATAAAAGTTCTGGTTTTATATTTAACAATTTTCCAGATTCATACATAAAAGATAAGTACAAGATAGTTGTTCCTCTAGTATTGAACAAATATAACATGGTTTCTATCTTGGCCTATCTAAGACTTTAGTCTTCAGTGGTATCCAATTCACCTTCTTCTAGATTAGAACTCTTGTGCACAGGTGTTCTGGGTACCTCTTCAGTTTCAGTCGGAGTTGCGGTTGACTCTCCATACAATCTTCTCTGTTGAGCCTTTGCTAGCTGAAACATGACTTCTTCTTCAATAGGATCTACTGTTTCACATCATAAGGCTGTGTGGAATCTATCTTTGGCATTTGCCTGATGTAGGATTTGATGTTTCTGGATAAACAGTAGTTCCTTATTTTCTGTGCAGCATCTAGCTTGGCTTGTGACCTGAATCCTTTTGATCTCAGCATCCTTTCAACTTGAATCATATATCTCACTGTATAGCCTTTCAATGACTCCTCGTCTAGCTTCATGATTTGATACAACTTGTTTGAGAAAAACCTCACTTCATGAGGATCATATAAGATCTGAGGACTAGCTGCTGTTGCTATGTCTCTGAGTCTGTCCCTGAGAAGTTCATTTTCTTCTGAGCTTCTCTTAACTTTGTTTAGCAGAACCCAGATTACTGATAATGATCTCTTTCGGAAGAATTCTAGAGATACTCTGATTGTTCCATTCCTGTGAGTGTAGACCAGTATTTGCCAGTCTTCAAGAATGTGATCCACTAAGACAGTGATATAGTCAACTTCTTCCTTCAATGCCTTCATGAAGTTATCCAGATTTTTATTTGAATCTTCAAGACCCTTGATAACTGAAAGCATTTGTCTGTCTTCAAAGGGACCTTGTTGAATTTTCTCTAGAACTTTCCTTGCTGCATCCCATCTGTCCCATAACTTCATCTCTATATCTTCCTTCTTCTTCTTTACTGCTAAGGCCCAAAGCTTCTGTTTTTCTAAGCTTGCCTCTTTTTCAGCTTGGGTTCTTTCCTTGACTAGAGCTTTTAAATTTAAAGTTTTGGCATGGCTTGCCTTGATGTCTTCCTTCAGCTTCCTCATTGCCTCTTCATAGGCAGGATCATGTTCCTTTTCTTCTGGAAATAGAAAATCATCTTCAAAGACAGCTTCATCTTCAGCTCTGCAGTAGTCAGGATTGAAACCTTCATTTTCAGCACTTACATCCTCAATGAATTGCTCTTGTTGATAGTACTGTTCCTCTGGAAAATTCGATAGAAATTGATCTTCCTCAGAGTACAGTTTTTCTTTTCCTTTTCTAGTAGCCTTTTCTTCTTCAGCTACTTCTTTCTCCCCCTTAGTTGAGGGATCCTCTACAGGTTTTGAAGCATCCAATGATTTACTGAGATTTGCAATTGCCAAGTAGACCTGCTTCATACCTTCATTAAGATGTTCCATTCCATCATCTAACTTGTTGAATCTTGCTGATGAGATTTCTTCATTTAAACGAATTCTTTCGTTTAAATTTCTTTCCACATTGTCAATTCTTTCATTTAAATTGGAGATCTCTTTCATGTCATCAGCAATCAACTTCTGAACATCCTGGATGTTTTGAGTTTTGAAAATTACATTTGACTTGACATTATCAACATCCTTTCTTATGATTGACAGTTGTGCAGTTACAGAGGCAGACTTGATTTCTGCTTGTTCCTTCCCTTTGTTTATTTCAGTCTGAACAATCTGTATCTGTTTCTGAAGAGCTTCCATTTTTAACATGAGTTCACTGTGTGTGTGTGCACTCACCTCGCTTGCACTCCTGTTTGGACTATCACTACGTGCATGTGTATCGCTTAGTGTTTGCCTCACATCACTCGTGTTTAGCTCCTTATCTCCTCCAGATCCTGATGTTGTACCTGTATATATAATAATAGCTTTTGAAGAGTCGAAATGCTCTTCTGATGCCTGTGAAGGCGCGTCCTCAACAAGATGAACTTGCATTGGCTCCGCTACTGACGTAGCTACTCCGTGAATGGAGTCCCATCTCCCTCTATGGAGTGGTTGCCTCTCAAATCCACCAGTGGATTTGAGACCTTCTTTTAAAAGAACTGGATGTAAGAAATCCAGGGGGGTCACCACCTTAGACAATGTAGTGAGTGGCTCATTAGAGTCTATGGTGCCCCTTAGTTCCTTTGAGGGTAACTGATGCCGCACTGCATCGAAAATGTCATGGTCCACAACATAGGTGGCATCCGACGAGTTTTTATCAAAAACATTTTCTTCAAGAAAAGTGCCCTCATGTGATTCTGTTTCTGCAAGTGGAGGTCCTGCTAGTGTGAGAGCTAGCAGTGTGCTAGGATCTGAATCTGAATCACCTATTTCATCGAGTGAATTTAGAGAGTTTTGGATAGCTGTTTCAAAATCCATATCCCACTGTGAGGAAATGGATGAATCTGCAGTTGTCTCAGGTTCTGATCTTGATCTTTTAGTAGGTGGAGACAGAGCTGCGGGTTCACTTGCACTTACAATTCTCCCCCTAACTTTTCTAACAGGTTTCTTCCTTTTACGAATATGACTGATTGAGGAAGGTGAGGGAGAAACTTTTTGGGGCTCTAACTCAGCCTGGGTTTGAACCTGTGTGTTTTCAGGTTCATGGCCAATGTCCTGTTGTTCTTCAGCTTCCTGTTCAGCTTGTTGTGCAGCTTCAAGTAGTAACTGCACTGAATCAGTTTCCATTGGCACTTGCTCCACTTCTTGTTCTAGAACTTGCTGAGCTTGATTCGGATTTGCAATAAGATCCAGGATTTGTCCCATGAAATTTGGTCTCACTACTGGCACATTCTCAAATCTAGGATTGTTGTTGAGCCTTGCGAACAGAGCATTCTGAGTAGATGGAGATGCTTGAACTGGACTGTTCTGAAATAAGGCTTTATCTTCATCCAGCAATAAGTCATTCATGAACAGCATTAGGAACCTTGGATAGTAGACTTGCACGTTCTGTTCCCTGCTTTCTGGCTTACCCATTTTCCTGATTATTTCTTTCAGCACCAATTTTCCAAAATTTATTCTTCTGTTGTGAGCCACTGAAAATCCTATGATTTGAAGCAAAGAAGAAATATTATTGAAGTTGCTCTTTGTTGTGGGTGCAAACACCTTAGCCAGTGTGTCGAAGAAATAATCCCACTCATGTACCAGCCTTGACTTAGTCAGTCTTACCAAGTTGATTTCACCCTGGTACTGTATAGCATTAAAGAACTCAAGAATTTCTGGAACTGACGGTGGGTCAACAAAATTGTTTAATGGGAATTGAAGAATTCTGTTCACATCATCTTCAGTCACCATATATTCACGTACCCCAATGGTGAATGAGAATTGCACTGTGTCACCAGTTGATCTATTTCTAGCAGTGCTGTATAATTCCCTTAATGCTAGAGTCTGTAAAGGTGTGTCTAGAGTAATGGCAGTCCTGATCAAAGAGTGTTCGTTCAAAAAGATAATCCAGGGCCTAAACTTAGCTACTGTGCAATTCTCCGGATTAAAAAATCCAACAAAATTAGTCTTGACAATCTCGCAAAAACCAGCCATTATAACTAATTTTAATAACTTAATTAATCCACTTAATTAATTATCAAATACACCACTAAAATCGAAACAAAATCGAACAAGGCAGTCCACAATTGAAGCCCTAATTGTAAGAATTACCCAAATTGATTTAAACACAAAATCAACAAACTCAGTACTTATCCTTCACTAATCCAGTCAAAAATCGATTCTACAAAATTCAAAACCCACAAAACTCGGTTCAACTCGGTTGATTCTCACGAAAATTGGGCAGAAAAACGTTTGCAATCGGTGATTTAAATCCAAACCAGCAAGTACAAGTACTTGTATTAAACAACCAAGCAACTAGCAGTTGAAATGTTCGAAAATCAAGGGTTTTGCAGAAGTAACAGGTCTGAGTATTGTGTGTATATCGCGTGTGTATGTGTAGCTTTTAAACTGAGAATGACTTAATAGAAATCACATAAGTTCTCGGTATGACTTATTAATGAGTCATACCGAGATTTTGTTTGATTAAAAACAAAATGCAATCGGTATGACTTAATAATGAGTCATACCGAGATTTAAAAAAAACAAAATCCTGTTTGTATGACTTGAAAGAAAAAAAACTGGTCGGTATGACTTGTCATGAGTCATACCGAGATTTTTGTTTTAACTTATTAACAAATAAGTCATACAATTAATATTTTATACACAAACAAAATATATATATATATATATATATATATATATAGTATTATTAATTGCTCATAAATTCGAAATAAAATAAAGGAAATTTTATTCGAAATTTAGATTTAATTAATAATAACTTATTACTTATAAAATTAGTAATATAATTTATATACAGATAAATTATTAAGGACATATAATACATAATTATTTTATTAACTATTTTAATTGATTTAAAAATTAAATTAACTCATAATGAAATTAATTTAATGAGTAAATTAATTAATTAATTAATAACACAGTTATTTATATTAATGTACAATAATAATTAGTAAACTTATACATTGAATTACATACATGCTTAATTTAAAAATACTTATGCTAAAATTGAAATAATTATCTATTAAGAATATTAATTTATTCTTGAGATAATTTTCCAAAAATTCATAAGATCTAGGACTTTATTAAATCAAGTCTCATAAATTCTTTAAATATTAACATTTAATATTTATGAGCTTAATTTAATTCCTAGCAACCAAAATTTAGCCATAATTTAACATCCCTAGTTCACTAACCAGCTTTGAGAAAGTGGATTCATCAAGTGGTTTCGTGAAGATGTCGGCTAGTTGTTCTTCTGTGGGTACAAAATGTAACACCACAGTTCCATTCATGACATGCTCTCGGATAAAGTGATACCTTATGTCAATGTGCTTGGTTCTTGAGTGTTGTACAGGATTGTTGGAAATTGCTATTGCACTTGTGTTGTCGCAGAATATTGGAATTTTATTCAACGCAAGCCCATAGTCATTCAGCTGATTCCTTATCCACAAGATCTGTGCACAACAACTGCCTGCCGCAATGTATTCTGCTTCAGCTGTCGAGGTAGATACTGAGTGTTGTTTCTTGCTATACCAGGAAATCAGTCGACGTCCTAGAAACTGACAGCTTCCAGAAGTACTTTTCCTATCCATCCTACAACCTGCATAATCCGAATCTGTATAGCCAATTAGGTCAAAACCTGTATCTTTAGGGTACCAAATTCCAAGATTTGGTGTGCCCTTAAGATATCTAAAAATTCTTTTCACAGCTATAAGATGAGATTCTTTTGGATCTGATTGAAATCTAGCACATAAGCATGTTGCAAACATAATATCAGGTCTACTAGCAGTTAAGTACAATAATGAGCCTATCATACCTCTATAGCTTGTGATGTCAACTTTCTTACCAGTTTCATCCTTATCAAGCTTTGTGGCTGTTGGCATTGTGGTTTTTGCCGGTGAAGAGTCTTCTAGACTGTATTTTCTCAAAAGATCCCTTACGTACTTTGATTGGCAAATAAAAATCCCATCTTCCTTTTGCTTTACTTGCAATCTAAGGAAGAATGACAGTTCACCCATCATGCTCATTTCATACCTACTCTGCATTAACTTAGCAAATCTCTTGCACAAGTTTTCATTAGTAGAACCAAATATGATATCGTCAACATAAACTTGGACAAATGACATATCTTTTTCATGCAATTTATAAAAGAGAGTTTTATCTATAACACCTCTAATAAAACCATTTTCAAGTAAAAACACAGAGAGAGTGTCATCCCATGTCCTTGGTGCTTGCTTGAGCCCATAGAGAGCTTTGAATAGAAAATATACAAAACCAGCAAACTCTGGATTTTCAAAGCTAGGGGGCTGTTCCACATATACTTCATCTTTTAACTCTCCATTCAGAAAAGCACTCTTTACATCCATTTGATAAACTTTAAAATTGGAATGTGCTGCGAATGCTAGAAATATCCTGATGGCTTCAAGTCTTGCAACTGGTGCGTAGGTCTCATCATAATCAATTCCCTCTTCTTGGGAGTAACCCTTTGCCACCAGTCTGGCCTTGTTCCTCGTAACAATGCCATCACCGTTTAACTTGTTCCTGTATACCCATTTCATGCCAATAACAGATCTATCTTTAGGCCTGGGTACCAGTGTCCATACTTCCTATCTCTCAAATTGATTGAGTTCTTCTTGCATGGCAAGAATCCAATCTGGATCAGTTAGTGCATCTTCAATTTTCTTTGGTTCTTCTTGAGATAGAAAAACTGAAAACAAACATTCATTTGAAGTTGCATTCCTGGTTCTTACTCCAACATCTGGATCACCTATAATCAATTCAAAAGGATGATCTCTGCTCCATATCCTTTCCCTAGGAAGGTATGATCTTGATGATTCGCCTCGAAATTCATTGTGATGTTGTGTTCTGCCAGTTGATCATTCATCTCCCCCTGAGTTGCTGCCAGGATGACTTGTTGATCCACCACT
Organism: Oenanthe sinensis; assembly: GCA_028671895.1. NCBI lineage: Eukaryota > Viridiplantae > Streptophyta > Magnoliopsida > Apiales > Apiaceae > Oenanthe > Oenanthe sinensis. Next base: position 23,688,978 of record CM053799.1, on the reverse strand, counting down.
GATATTAGTAGTATCTCCAGTGTTACCATTGTTTCCACCACTGTTACCTGGATCATCATTATTATTGTCATCATCATTTCCTTTTGCAACCTCAGGTTCTTCTTCGTCATCAGAATGTGAGTCTGGATAATTGTCGAATTTTAATGACTCAGAAGAATCTTCAGTTTGGATACTTGGGAGTTTAGTGTCATCAAAAGTTACATTGACACTTTCCTTCACTTGGTGCTGATCAATTATGTATACCCTATATGTTCTTCTTGAATACCCGACAAAAATAGCTTCATGTGCCTTGGCCTCAAACTTGCCACGAAGTTCATCTTCATCCTTTAACACAAAGCATTTAGCTCCAAATACATGAAAGTACTTGAGAGTTGGTTTCTTGCCAGCCATTAATTCATAGAGAGTTTTCATATGATCTTTGTTGATCAGAGTTCGATTCTGAGTGTAACAAGCTGTATTCACTGCTTCAGCCCAGAAGTAGATAGGTAGCCTTGATTCACTTAGCATTGTTCTTGCAGCTTCAATCAGGGTTATATTTTTCCTTTCTACAACTCCATTTTGTTGCGGAGTCCTTGGTGCTGAATATTGCCTTGTTATCCCCTCGTCTGAGCAGAAGTTATTCAGAACTTCATTTTTGAATTCTGTTCTATTATCTGATCTGATTGCCCGGACAGGTAACTTTGAATCTAACTCAATCAGATTTATATGATCAATCACCAAATGTGGAGTTTCATCCTTAGAGTTCAAGAATAAAACCCATGTATATTTTGTGAAGTCATCTACAATCACTAAGGCGTATCTTTTTCTGGACATAGACGGAATATTGACTAGACCAAATAAATCCATATGTAGCAGTTGCAGTGGTTCAGTGATATTTGTAGTGTCTGTTCCTTTGTGATTTGCTTTCTTTGACTTCCCTTTCTGACATGCCTCACACAAGCCTTCTTGTGTAAATTCCATCGGAGGCAGTCCTCTCACTAAATCCCTCTTGACTAAAGAGTTCATTGTTTTGAAGTTTAGATGTGAGAGTTTCTTGTGCCATAGCCAGCTTTCTTCTGATGAAGCCTTTGAATAGAAACAGTTTGCTTCATCTTCACTTCCTGAGTTGAGATCGGCTACGTACAAGTTTCCTTTCCTTACTCCATGCAAGGCTAGTTTGTCATCTTTAGAATGAGCTATTAAGCATTTCTCCTTGATAAAGTTTACTTTGTACCCTTTATCACAAAATTGACTGACGCTGAGTAGATTGTGCTTAAGTCCTTCCACTAAAGAGACGTTTTCAATGATAACATTTCCAATATTTAACTTGCCATATCCCGTAGTCATTCCTTTGTTGTTATCTCCAAAGGTGACGATTGGGCCAGCTCTTTCAACCACGTTTGATAGCAGGGCTCTATCTCCGGTCATATGCCTTGAAGATCCGCTGTCCAGGATCCATACAACTCGGTTTACCTGTTTAACTCCCTGCACATACCAAACGGATTAATTCATCTTCGGAACCCAAAATTGATTGGGCCCGGCATATTTAAAGAATTGACCTTTGTCAGCTTTGACAACAGACCCTTTTCGAATAACATCATTATCTTCCTTGACTTTTCCTACCTTCCTATAAACCGTCTTATCAAATTTCTGTTTAGACTTAGGAATATTTGATTCCTTTTTCTCAGGTGAAGGAGTTGCAGTCTTGGATTTAGCAAATTTACTATTGATGTGCTGTTTAGGTGTCATGTTACCTTTCATAGTTATCATGCGTTTAAAGTAAGCAGTCATAGCATTAAAAGCACATAGCATACAATTTAAAACACCACAAGGTTTATGGAAAGCATCAATAGTAAGCATGTTATTCAGTATAGTGGGTGGCTTAACAGTTTGTGTCTTAACAGTTTGTGTCTTAACAGTTTCTACCTCAACTTTTTCAGCAAATTTAAAGTTTTCAGTAGAATGAAATCTGTTGTTACTATTCCTACTATTCACAAAGGAATTGGGTCTGTTTGGTTTGTTCTTCAAGTCTTTAACACCTATACCAGGATTGGGGAAAGCAGAGGTTCCCACATCTTTCACTGATGTCTTGGGTGCAGTCACTTTTTGTTGGACATTAACTCCTTTTATGTCCTTAGCAAGTTCATCTCTTTTCTTTTCTTCCTCGAGATCCTCTAACTTCATTTCATATTGAATAAGTATAGAGCTTTCCAGGATAGGTTCTGCTATAGGGGTTATGAAAAGAGGTTTAGGTGTGTCCTTAACAACATGTGGGATACCCCTTTCTTCAGCACTTTTTCTGAAAGGGGTTATGTTGCTCGCCTTTCCTACAGATTGATTGTATTCATAGCCTATTCCAACTTTACGTTTTATTTCTTGTTGGTCAACTAGGTCTTTTACAATATAAGAGGAATGTTTATAGGCAAGACACTTTTTCTGTTCCTCTACAATCTGATTTCTGAGATAGGCCTCAACCTTGACATAACAACTGACTCTATTAACCTGAAAAGCTAGGTCCTCAGTCAGTTTTATATTTCTGGTTTTTAACAATTTTAAACTATCATTCTCATCAGTTAATTCTTTAATTTTGAGACGAAGTTTGTTAACCCTATCTCTGGTGTCGTCCAATTCTTTTCCTAACAGTTTAAATATTTTAGGGCATGAGGGATCTACCTCTTTTCCTTCTGACCGAGGTGGAGATACTGATCCATCTGATGAAGCCATAAGAGCAAGATTTCCTAGCTCTTCTTCCTCATCATTGTCTGAGTCATCCCAGCTCTTGCCCTCTGCTAGATAGGACTTCCCTTGATGCTTTTTCACTAAGGCATCATATTTCTCTTTCAACTCTTGATAAGAGTCTCTCTTCTGTCCTTGCTTCGGCTTCTTGCATTCAGTTGCAAAATGACCAAGCTCATTGCAGTTGAAGCAACAGATCTTGCTTCTGTCAACCAAGCCTGTCTTGTAGCCGTTTCTTGATACAGCTGTTGAAGAACTTCCTTTTTGAAACCTTCCAAAGGTAGGTTTAGATTTAAATGAGGAGTTTCTTCTGAATCTCATGTTTCCAAACTTCCTGGCAAACATAGCTAGAGATTCATCTTCCAGCTGATCCAATTCTTCTAGAGAATAGAATTCACCATTTTCCTGTTTTTCTGGAGTATGACCATATTCTGGAACAACATACTCCTCTGAACTTTTTGAAGGTACAACAGCCTTCATTTCCTCTTTCTCTGGTGCTTCTACTATCAGTGCTTTAGAAGAACTCGAAACTTTGCCTCTGCCATACATCTCTCTTGTCTGAATCTGCTCCAATTCATATGTCTTCAGAACTCCGTAGAGTCTTTCTAGGGTTATCTCCTTCATGTCCCTAGACTCTCGGATGGCCGCGATCCTGTGTTCCAGATGCTCTGGCAAGGTTAATAGAAACTTCCTGTTGACCTCCTGGTTTAAGTAATATTTCCCGTTGAGGTTGAGCTCGTTTATAAGTTTGTTCAATCTCTGAAACACTTCAGAGATACCCTCACCAGGGTTGGATCTAAACTGCTCGTACTGGGAGGTCAATATCTCCAGTCTATTCTCTTTGACTTCTTCAGTCCCTTCATTTATAACCTCTATAGTATCCCAGATTTGCTTGGAGGTCTTGCAGTTGACCACATGATTATACATGACATAGTCTAGGGATTCTGTCAGAATAAGCTTGAGGTTATTGTCCAGGGATACAGCTTCCTTTTCTTCATCGTTGTAGTCTGCCGGACTTTTTGGAATCTGTCTATGAGGAATTACGACCCCATCTACCTCATGTTCGAGAACAACTGTTATTGGAGGTTCAATACCTTTTTCTAAAATCAAGGCATATTTGGGATTGGCGATCCCAATAAATAACTGCATCTTGTTCTTCTAGAGGTTATAATGATCTTTATCGAATGATGGAATTTTGATGCTCGTTACCTTTTGTGTACTCATCTTAAATAAGATTAAAAGTTAAGTGTTTCAAAAAATATTTTAATTTTTGACTGAAAATAATTTTTGATCAAAAATAATTTTTTTAAAAAAAAATTATTTTGAATAAAAAAAATTATTTCAAATTAAAAATAATTTTTGAGATCTGTATGAGTCGCAGAATATTTGGTTCGGAACTGATATTTAATATATCAACCAGCTCTGATGCCAATTTTTGGTCCCTGATATTGTAGAAGGGGGGGTTGAATACAATATCTATTAATTATCACGGAATATTGGATTTAAAACTATTATTTTAAATTCACACAAAATATTAATTGAAATGAAATACTGTTCAAGTAGAAGATATAATTTTAACTTGAAAAGTATTACAAAATTAATTAGTAGAAAGTTTATATAACTGTTTAAAAGCTTAGAACGATTTTGACATGAATTGTTCGAGTTTAACAATTATATTCCAAACTAAGCACAGAAATCTGTGAATATTACAATGCATACAAATTTCTGAATTTGAATGTTTGAACGATAATGAAAAATGAAGACAATCACCTCATATTTATAGAGGTGAAAAGCCAGTATGACTTATCCCATTATGACCTTTTAACTAATTGAATTAACACTTGTATGACTCATAAAAAGGCTGGGCATGACTTAAAATGGTCGGTATGACTCATAGAAATTCGGTATGACTCATGTTTAAGTCATATTTGAATTTTTTTTAATTAAAATAAATCATAATGACTTATATTAAATCAAAGAAAACTCGGTATGACTTATGTTTAAGTCATATTTGAATTTTCTTTAATTAAAATAAATCATAATGACTTATATTAAATCAAAGAAAACTCGGTATGACTTATATCACAGGAGCTCGGTATGACTCATACTCAAGAGCTCGGTATGACTTATTTTTATAAGTCATTTGATAAACAATTAATTCGGTATGACTTAACCAATTAACTCAGCATGACTTGCATTCTTTTGCTCGGTATGACTTATGTTTATAAGTCATTTTGAATCAAATCTTTTTAGAAAATTAATTCTTCTTTAATTTAATTAAATAATTTATGAATTAATTTAATTCAGACTTGAATTAATTTAATTAAATAAATTAAATAAATTAAATAATTAACTTAATTTTAATTTGAGAATTAAAATACTATTAGGACTTGTTTAACTCTGTAGTCTTTTGCAGTCTTTTGTCATTCTCCGTCTTCTGTCATGGAACCACTTTCAGCTCAATGTTAAATATTTATTAATTAAAGTTGACACACAAATGTACTGTCTGGTTCATTTGTGTCATACTTTAATAAATATTCTTCATTTCTTTTAACTTTAAACTAGTGGCCTTGTGTCTTTGCTTAGCTTTCCTATCTTCTTTTTCTGTTCTTTTTCTTCTGGAATCTTCGTGTAGTAATCACTTAAAATCTTCTAAATCTTCTGAATTCTTTTGAAATTACTACTTGATTATTATCCACTGACGCTTGAACATATTAATGAACTTCTTCAGTGTTGAGTAGTAGGATCAACTGAGTGCTTCTGATTCAGTTGATTTTCTGTGACTAGTTGACTGTCTTCGTCTTGATTCCTGTTTGATATTTATTATTTACCACTGTTTCTAGATTGAGTTGAGTTGTCATCTAATTATTACAAATAGGCCTAGTCATATGCCTTTCATTAATTTTCTCACCACATAAAATTAATTTTGAACTTGTTTTGAATAAAATGGAATTATATTCCGCAATAGATTTAAAATTCTGTAACCTTAAATTAATCCAGTCATATCAGGCCGACGGTAAATAAACAAGTTTTTGGTGATCAAATCTGTCTTTGAGATTATTCCAATGAGTGAGCAAATTTTTAATTGTTAGATATTCTGATTTTAAATCTTCGTGGATATGATGCCTTGCTAAGAAATATAATAGCTTTTGTATTTTGTTCGATTGTTAGAGTTTTTTCTTGGCTCAATAGTATCTTTTAACCTGTTTACACTAAGATGTAATTCTGCATCGAGCACTCATGACCGATAATTATTCTCAAAAACATCCAGTGCAACAAACTCTAATTTTGCAAGGTTTGTCATTCTGGTAAATATTTAAAACATGATATAATATAACACATCAATATTTAAACAAAAATAAAGCATGTATAATAATATATATAATATAATTTAGCACAAAAGTTATGACGGCATAGCCGACCATTGAATTTTTGAAATAATTTAGTACAAAAATTACGATGACATAGCCGATCATTGAACTTTTGAAATAATTTAGTACAAAAATTACGGCGGTATAACTGATCATTGAACTTTTGAATAATAATTGATGGCAGGGTCATCTTTATAGTAATATTTGACGGTAAAGCCATCTATAGAAATAGTTAATATAAATAAATTTAATGAAATAAAATAAGTAAGGTTAGATCATACCTCCTTTTTTAAATAAGATTCAGTTGGATAGAAACTCGTGCTGATAACGTGTTATAAGATATTTAATAAAATAAGACTATAAGTCTATAACAAAGGAAAACAAAGGATGAACAAAGCTTGTATATAAGTTTCTTTATTGCCCTCACAAAGCCATCTAACATGTTCAACCTTTAAGCCTTATTTCTAGGCTCCAGTGTCCGCCTATGTAAGACGGTTTATATATTATATTATATAATTAACAATCATTTATATAACAATAACTAAATAATTAATATTTAAATCAAACAAATTTATTTTGATATTTAAATCTAACAGAAATATCAATGATGATTTTTCATTCACAATGGACTGTAATTCGATTCGGGATTCTCGGAAGCAGCTCAAACTCGATTTACTAGGCTCGTTCGACTCGAACTCGTATACGAGCAGAATTAGAACAAGGATTCAAACTCATTTACTTAAATGAGTCGAGTTGAGTATGTACCTAACTCGACTAAAACTTGACTCGAACTCAATAACTCGGTTCGAGCTCACACTCGTTTATAAATAAGAATAAATTATTAATAAAAATATTTTTTTAATTTATAAATTATTAATTAATTTAGTTTTTTCAGTTGTGCTCGTTTAAACTCGACTAACTCGCGAATAGACTCGACTCGACTCATCTATTAAACAAGTTAATTAAATTCGATCTAGGATTTGAATTAAGTATTCGAATTACTTCATTCGTTAAAAAACTAGAACTCAAATTCATTTCCCGAAAACCTGCTTAATTCGACTCGCCTCGACTTGAATTATATAATTCTCCGGTCCCATTTTTGAAATCAATAAACCCCACGAACCACCAAACGATCCGTTATCTATAATCCGGTTCAAACCCTTGAAATACGATTAATTTGATATGACGTGATAATTTGAATTCGAAATACACGTGGAAGGCAAATGATACATCCAGAGCAGCATAGAATATACATACATACCTGCATACAAAAAAATGATAAAATAATAACAATAATTAGGGCACAGATAAACAAGAGGGGGCAAAATCTATCAAGAACCTGGTAATTATCTTCCGATGAAGCATGATTTCTGTAATCTGAGCTGTTAATTTTGCATCCACTGTCGAATTACTATAAAAATGTTGATCTTAATTTAGGGTTTTGATGCTATGTTGCCTCAGATGTAATCTGAAAATTATTTGATGCTAATTATAAGGTATCCCCAACTTTTTCCCTAATATGTATGATCTGAACATGTTTTATACCAAGCTTACATGTTCTGTACTGGCTTGGCTTGTTGTGACATTCTCATGTTGGAAAATGCTAGAAATCCCAAAAGTTTTACTAAATTTTTTCTCAGAGGTTGATATGTCACATATGTAATTGGTAACTTTCCTAATACTCTCGTGCATATGTATGAGCCCACGAATCAAAACGTGTCATGTTATGCCACATCATTTGGTAAAAAATTTGGGTATACTTTTGGGGTACCTAGTACTTCTCTTCTCATATTTGATATTTTGATAAGTGTTAAGCCTACCTTATATATATTACTTTGCAAACTGATGCTTACCTTTTACAAAAACTTTGCTAAGTAATGTGTACCCTTTTATTATAGAATGCTGCATTTCATGGGCAGAAACAAGTAGCATATACATTGTAGAGTTCTTGGTATTTCTTTTAAGGGGAAGGTATGAGTATGTCAAATACAAGAGTAATTGAAATTTACTAGTGAAACAGTAGGCCCAAAGAGTCCTATGACAGCTGAAAATTCAAAAATTCCGATCAATTTAAAAGTGTTAAACTGGAGACCCTAAATTTGTCGGTGGTAAATTTGAGATTTTTCTAGTTATATAGTGGCCAACTTGATACTTAATCCTAGATAGCTGTGGATTAATCGTAGAAAATTCATGAGCCTAAGGTGATTCAATTGCAGAAGAACCATTACCCCTAGGCTCCAGGAGTTTTGTGTCTCGGTGCGGATAATGCTTTTGACAACAGCTGATCACAACTTATAACAAAAAGAGAGAACAATCTTAGTTTCAATATTAATCAAAGTCTTTTTATAATAATATGTTGCATCTTCTTATATAGGATTATATAGGAGTAAATACCTAAACTTAGTGATCAAGTAAGATATCAATAGTAAGATATCAATAATAAAGGAAACAAATATTTTTCTTATTATATATATATATATATATATATATATATATATATAACTGAACTTTATAATGAACTACAATTTAATATATTCCTAAATAATAACTAATATTTTAATTTTTCATTCTGCATCACCCTCATTCGAAAACCCATTTTTGGGTCGAAGAGTGGATCATAAGCACCCAACCTTCGGGGGCAATAATATGTCTTTACTATCCGTAGGACCGTAATAAATTATGAGAATATTGGAGGTGGAAGGGAATTGAACTCGAGACCTCTGCCAACCTAAGCCTTGTCACCCACCATATTAAGTTACCAAATCTCCTAAAACCTTAAGGTGTTGGGAAAGGGGCTTAATAGGATCCATTGTATTAATAGGATCCATTGTATTAATAGGATCCATTGTATTAATAGGATCATATAGTATTTAACATATCTAATTGATGTGCCGCTTAGACAAAAGACCATGTACAAGAACTAACCAAACTCACTCCACTATAGAAATTGCCTTATTAAATGAGTTATATACAACCCTAATTCCTAATCTATATATACCTATGTGGGGTGGGGAGCTCTGTGTGTGTAGACACAACACAAGATTTGATTTTGGGAAAGAAATAGTTGTTAGAAGACTTTAAAGATTAAGTTGCTGAGATAATAAAGTTGGGTACTTGGGTCGGGCTATGCATGATATTACTAAATATGGCACTATATGAATATCAGATAGGATAAATGAGGGCAATGTTGTTGAGCTTAAGGTATTTAGTTTATTTTTACTTATAAATATATGTTTATTTTTATAGAAATTGATGTTAAGCTATTGTTTGCATTAATTGATTTGTTTATATCTTAATATATATTGTTTATAGAACTTGTTGCTTATGGAACACAGTTGTTAAAGTTGTTTTCTAATATATTGAAACATTTTATTCAGGTGAGTAAGTTTGTATCTATATATAAAAACTGCTTGATTGAAATATTCATATTGTGATTATGTATGAAATAATATATTAAGATAAAATGTGTTGTATTTTGTTATGAAAAATTTAATATAAATAAAAGAATAGATACTCAAGATATATATATTTACACAAACAATAGAAAAATATATACATGTAAAGATTTTTGTAATGAATAAAAAGAAAAAAGATTCTTGAGTGCAAAATATTTATTAACAAAACACATGTTATTAGGAATCAAGTTCCAACCCCAATTCCTAATTCCAAACTCATACTACATTGTGAATCAAGCACCTTTAGAATAGATTTGGATAGCGAGCTTTAGTTTTCTTTACCCTTTTATGACTTAAAGATGGAAGTTCTAGTACAATAGAGCTCTTAGGCTTTAATTTCTATTATGACAGGAATTGAGTTGTTATTTCAAATTCTCAAATTTATAGTAATAATTGAATGTTTTGGATTTCAAGTGAAATCCAAATTTCTCTAGTTGTGCAAACTTGTCATTTGATCAAATCCAGAATTTCAAATGAAATCCAAGTTCCCAAACAGGCTATTAAGTTGTTTGTTTCTAGTCTCTGTATTGCATCACACTTGCTTTCTGATGTTTAGAAGTTTATGAATTTTATAAGTTGTCCACATTTTTTTACAAAAAATGATATTGAACCTATTAACATTCGAGGTATTGTGAAGTCCATATGCATGCTCCTTCAATAAATATATTTCCCTTGAGATATAACTTGTTTTCTTCCTCTGTAGCTTTTTGCTACCTTTACGTGTTTGTAACTGGGGAAGTATTTTTGTTGTTGATTCTGTCTACTAGGTATTTCTGGTAGCTGCTTGTAAGTTACCCAATGGGTGTCCCCAAGCAGAAATGGACATCAGAAGAAGAAGCTGCTCTTAAAGCTGGGGTAAAAAAGCATGGTGCAGGAAAATGGCGTACTATTCTGAAAGATCCAGAGTTCAGTAGTGTGTTGTATTTGCGCTCAAATGTGGACCTCAAGGTATATAATATACGTCGATATTATAGTCAAATAGAGCTAGAAAAAAATTATTCAACCATCTAAAAAAGTTCTTAATACGTATGAGTTATCTTTCACAAAGATTGGTCTTATTGTCGAGCTACATTGTATTATTCAACCTTTCTATTACTTTTACAGAGTATAATGCCCTTAAGTTCCTTTTTAACATAGTAATATTTCAGTGTGGTGATATTTATAGTCGAGGTCACATCTTTTTCATGTGTTATTAGGACAAGTGGAGGAACATGAGTGTGATGGTAAATGGATGGGGTTCTCGAGAGAAGGCTAGGTTAACACATAAAAGAATGCACCACAATCTTAAAGATGATGAGAATTCTATGGCTCTTACTCTTGGATATCAGAGTGATGAAGAAATTCTTGATGAACCACCTCGTACGCTGTCTAGTAGTTCTCCCCCACGGACTGGTAGTTCTAAGAGATCTATTATAAGGTTTGATGATTGTAATTATGTGTATTCGTTTGAATCTTATGTGGATTAATATTAGTGGACTAGATCCTTGGCAATGAGGCAGGCAACTACGAAAGGGTAACAAAGTCAATTAGTAACAGTTAGGTGTTAAAATGCTTAAATCCTGAAATTTATTCCTGGCACCTTCAAGCCTCTCTTAAAAAGAAACAAATACAGTGTCTGGCCTAAAAATTACGAACTGAAAAAAATTAATGAACAGTAAACTCATTATCTGTATCGAACTATCGACTTTATGTCAGTTAGTATATTTGCATGAACGATTGAATGTAAACGTTTCTAAAAGTATGATAAGCTGACATGTCCGGGCTAGAACAATATGAGGTATAATATATCTTTTGACAAAAAAGACTTTCATTCAGCAAAGGGAAAAAAAAGAATATCAAGTATCATTCTTAGTCCACGCTGATTTTCTTGTTTATGATTAAATACTTTGCACATGTTAGGTTTTAGTTATGCATATAAGATTTCTTTATATCTCCGAACTTTTGTGCTTAACTAGCTATTAGTTACAATAATAAAGAGGGAGTAATATGTGTATTAGTTTTAAATATGTTTCATTTATCTGAAAGGACTGCAAGATGATAGTATTGCAAGTTGTCGTGGCTAGAGTCCACGACATTCAAATTGACTGGCCCGAGAGTCATTGAGATCAAATGCATTTTAATTAAATTATCAGCTCTTTCCGATGGCACTTACCTTTTTTTGTTAATATCATATTAATAAATATTAACTACTCCCTATGTCCCATAATTTTTGTCTCATTTTGAGTTTTCAAAGTCCAATTAATCAATTTTGACCAACAAATTAAACATATTATAATATATATATATATATATATATATATATATATATATTAAAATATTATAATAAAATTTAATTCTTCTATTTTATGAATCAATTTGTAAAGTTGTAAAATTATAAATAAATATTTTTAAATTATTAGTCAAAGTTAAATAAATTTGACTTTGAAAAGTCAAAATGAGACAAAAATTATGGGACGGAGGGAGTATATGATTATATGAACTGGTCATAGTTAGTTGTTAACAAGTAACTTCTATACAAAAGAATCTCAAATGTACCTCTAGTATTCTTTTGAGGTTCACATTTTTGGATTTAGACAAATAGTTACCATGAATCATCTCTTATTACAAAGAGAGTGCCGTTTATGTATGGCTAGTACTTGGTAGTTTAGAGTCACAAAAGTTCTTCTGCACCAAGACCCTTTAGAGAGAGGAGCGAGGCACAAGGCGATGTACTGGGCCAACCATGATCCTTTTAGCAGCTCTTTGCTGCCAAATCTCCTCATTGACCATTGTTTAACTCCCTAACGCTCCTATTTTCTCTCCTCTTTTTTCTAATTACCTATTTCATCTCTCACAACCCTCACAGACTCTTTTTTCTGTCTTTCAACCCTAAGTTTGCTGTGAGTGCTTAATTAAAGTAATATTTCATTTAGTTTTACATTGTCTTGTTTCATACTCATCAACTGTGAACGGAGGAGGGTATGTCCGTATATGTTTTAAGTTCACTGTTATTATTGTATTAATGATCATTGATGCATTTTCTTGCTGTTTACAGGTTGGACAATCTTATAATGGAAGCCATAACAAACTTGAAGGAACCTGCTGGTTCTAATAAGACTACTATTGGTACATACATAGAGGTAATTTTATTTGATAATTTTCTTATTTACTGGTAACCTGTGTGCTATTGAAATTAGTAGACATGAACCATCAATAAGTCAATCTCCATATGTTTATGACTTTCTGTTATGTGCATATCGAAGTTTCACACTTGTATTTACTGCTTGAACTGTATTATATTCTGCAGGAACAATATTGGGCACCTCCAAACTTTAAAAGACTCCTCTCTGCAAAATTGAAGTTTTTGACTGCAGGTGGTAGACTAATCAAGGTATTTCTGATGGTTTTTTAGGGTATAAAACTATCAATTTGCCTCCCCTTGGAGTTCTCTGCAATATATATTAAGCTCGTGCATATCTTGATTTTAACCGTGGTTGAAGTTTGTTGTTGAAACTGACATTAAATATTTATCTTGATCTACCTATTGAAAAGTGTTAAAATCTTGATTAATCTAAAAATAAAAAAAGTTAGATATATTGTATATAGAATGATATATAAGTTAAGAAATGAAGAATGGATTTGATGTAGGACAGAATAAAAAGGGAAGATGGTATAAAGATAAGGTTGTGCAGGGCATAATTTCAATGGAAAATAGTAAAAAGATAAGCTTGTAATTAACTTTAAAAAATCTACTGGCACTAAATGTGATTCAAGTGTAGAAGAACAATTATTTCTAGAATTTTTCAATAATGATTTATATGAATTGCAACCCATAATAAGAGAACAACTCGATTATTGAAGTCTATAATTAATAAAAGATTACAAGATTAAAACCCTAAAACTGAATGAACAAGTGAACTTCTTATGTTTATATGTATAAAAAACTATTATGATTACAATATAATTTTATGCAATTTCATTTTTTAAATCTTTAATCCATTTTAACAATTAAAATTTTTATAATTAAAGTAACTTTATTTTTTCCTTCTATCTATATTAAGGGTAAATATTAATTTGAATTGATGGTCATAATATAGAATAGATGTTAAATATTGCTATCTATACGTTAGGATGTTTAGCATTGTGATTTTCTAACTTGTTCAACTTAGGGGCAAAAAAAAAGGAGAACTTGTTCACTGATTTACTATCCTCATGGTGTTGCACCTTTTGTCCACCTCTCACCTCATCTAATGATCACTGAAGTGTCTACTATTCACTATTGCAAACAGATTTTTCATTATTAATGCTAGCGGCAGTTGCCATGAGATTGAAGAGTCTCGAATATTTTTGCTCATGCAAGAAAGAATATTATGAACAGTTCTTAATGATCAGTGATGATAAACAGTAACGCTGAACATGAACAAATTTCAACTTCTTATTGTTTGTTTATTTTGCAAAATCCTAGATCTTCCAACAATTATGTATTGCCGGAGAAACCAACGCTCTTGATACCAATTTCATGTAGGAAAAGAATAAAAACAGTAAAAAGTTAAGTTTGTAAATTAATCGCAGAGTATCCTCCTAATGAAATCAATTGAATCTTATCATCAACCAAAAAGCTGATGACAGCCCCAATCAATATCTTGAAGTTCAATCAAATATTATTATTTAAGTTCTAGTAAAATATATAAACTATTGTATAACAAAAAGACCACATTTGATTTTTGTAAAAAAATAATTTGAAAATTAATATTAATTTAGCAAGAAAGTAAAATAGACTAGTACAAAAGTAGTACAGCATAATGACTATGCAGCGATTCTTTTTATATAAAAATGAATGTAGCAATGTAGCATATTATGTGATTTGAACCTATTAGATGAGATCTTAAGGAGGTATTGACCAGAAGAAATTATGTGGCATCCAGATACTAATATATAAACTAAGCAATCTGAATAACCAGTATAGGAACTGTTCAGTTCAAATTCTCTCGTTCACTTGTTAACAAATGACCCCTTGCTAGTAGTTTTCACTAGTATGGATTTATGTATTTAGAATATTACTATTGTACGGGTGGCTGAATATGACAATGATTTGATGAACAAAGACACACAATGAATCTGTAGTAATCTCAGGGAAGAGAAGCAATGATTTTGTTTGATTAAATGTAACATCTAATCGTCCTGCTTAGTGCTTAATCAGTTTCACTTTCACCTCAATATTATGCAGGAGAAGCTACTGAAATATCCATGTTGCATATCAATTGTTTTGTTCTGGTCGTTATTATAGCATTTAAATTTTGATCTCTTTTCCTGGTCAAGTTGCTTCAATATGATACAGAAAAAGCTATTGAACTATCCGTGCTTAGTATCTGTTGTTTTTTTCTTGTTATGGCACAAGCATAATAGTTGTAATATCTTGTCATGGTTATGTTGCTTCATTTTGTTGTAAAGAAAGGGTCCCCGCCCCTCTTATATTGCAGATGAAACGAAAGTACAGAATTGCACCTACCTTAGTATCATCCGACAGAAGGAGGCATCCTTCCGCTTTACTCCTAGAAGGAAAACAGAGAGCTTCTCTTAAAGAAGATAGGGATGAGGTTTATGTGCCCACAAAATCTGAGATTGATGCAGAGTTAGCCAAGATGAGGAGTATGAACCCGGGGGAGGCTGCTGTGGTTGCTGCTAGAGCAGTTGCTGAGGCAGAAATTGCTATGGCAGAAGCTGAAGAAGCAGCAAGGGAGGCAGAAGCAGCAGAAGCTGATGCTGAAGCTGCACAAGCTTTTGCAGAAGCAGCACTGAAGACACTGAAAGGAAGAAGCAACTCTCGAGTTGTAAGAGCATACAATCCTTTTTAATCGTAGTTCAAATGTATAGTTTGACTACTGCAGCATGGTAAAGTTTCAACGTAATGACAACTTGAAAACATGCAGATGATTCGTGCTGGATAAAAAACACAGCCAAGCAACCTGGATCTGGGTTCCAAAATTTTCTTGCTGTGGACCGCAACCCCTATAGGTTTTTTACTTGGTTCAGTAGCATCTCTGTTTTTAGTTGTATATAATGTCAGGCTTGTTCAATCCGAATGTTGTAAATTATGCTAACACTTGGTTTTCATTTACAAAAACTTCCATAATTCACTAACTAGGCCCTTGCTGTTGTCACCAAAAGTTAGGGGCCAAGGAGCTAGGTGATTGGATTTGATTTATTGCCAAAAATTTGGAAATCATGCTCTACACAACTTGCTTATATCAATATATATTGCACAGTAATTTTATACGAGAATAAGGAACCTGGTAACTTTTCTCAGATTGGGAATAAAATGACCGTTAAAAGATTGTGCATATCAAATAATATCGAAAAAGGTTGTGCATGTCAAAATACATCACAACATAGTCCGAGGAAAGTTATCTCAAGTTCCTTATTCTCATTTTATATTTATAAAACTAAATTTCTGTGAAAAATTTATATGCAGGTGCTAAGGGTGCCAAAAGAACCATTGTGTTATCATGAACCATTTGATTGGAGTTATTTTTTTAATTTATATAATTATTTACATGTTTTTACATTGCTGGGCTTGGACAAATAGCTCAATCTAACTGAGAACAGGAAGTTATGCTTTCTGAGGGACTGAAGGTTCTCTTCTGTGGCAATTTTAGGTTTGGGGTCTGCTTGAAGTGTTAATTTGGATTCAGCAAAAAGGTAAGTGTCAATTTTGTGTGTATTCCATTGAACTAAATGTTCATGGACCACTTTTTTGCTGATAAACCGCCAAATATAGGCGGTTGCGTATCGAGTTATTAAATCACAAATTTGCCATTTAAATATGGTTGCATAAATTGAATCATGCGCAGCAGTTTTATAATATTTTTATAAATTTGTTAAAATGAAAATGATAAAGAATTAATTTTATGATTTAAAAAATAAATAAATAAAGAATTACAATACTATATAAATTAGTTAAAATAATATATTAAACTGATTAATAAATAAATAATTTAGAATTTTATATATGTGTGTGAGAAATATATTAAAATTATTGAGGTAAAGTGAGATATAAATTTAAAAAAAATCTATTATCACTTCGATAAAATAAATAACATCATTTGTAATTTAAATTTTTAATATTATTTATAGATAGTGTTTATAATCTTTATAAGAAATTGTCTTAAATGATGTTATATATTAATCATTGTTAATTTTTCTAAAAAATAATCAAATGTGAGCTTGTTTTTTAAAAATCACAACATGACCGTTAAATTCTAACATGTAACACGCTATTTCATATTGACTTGTATTGTTTTTAGACATTTTTTCTGAGTAATGAGTTAAAATAATATTTTATAAATTTATTAATAAATAAATATTTTAGAATTTTATATATGTGCGTGTGAGAAATATATTAATATTATTGAGGTAAAATTAGATAAAAATTAAATATTTTTCTATTATCACTTCGATAAAATAAATAACATTATTTATAAATTAACTTTTCAATATCATTTATAAATAGTCTATATAATCTTTATAAAGAATTATCTTAAATACTATTATGTATTCATCATTGTTAATTTTTCTAAAATTCAAATGTGAGCTTATTTTTAAAAAATCAGAACATGACTGTTAAATTCTAACATTTAATACGCTCTTTCATATTGACTCGTTTTGTTCTTAAACATTTTTTCTGAATAATGAGCCGTTTTGTCGTTATTTATTTAAATCTCAAATAGAATTTATATCGATAACATATTAAATAAATTTTATCATTTATAAATAAAAATCAAAATGTAATGATCGGGAAAATTACGTATATTTTATAATACTTAAATTTGCCTTTATTATAATTTATTGTGTTTTAGATTATTTTTAATGCATTTATTTGTGTTAGGATTTTTATTAAATAGGAAAATTAACCGATACGTGTTATGTGACTTCTCTGTAACTTAAAATATTTTATTTTATTTTTCTGTAATTTTTGTATCTGTTGAAAAATCTTAATTCGATTTGTGATTATCGGACTCATCCCTTGCAGAAGAGTTGAGATCTTGTTTTTGATACTTTTATTTTTATGAAAATGGTAAAATCCTCAAAGTGGTTTTATTTTATTATTTTTGAAACATTAATAATATTTGGGGAATATTGATATATATACTGCATTTATTCAAAAATAATTATTTTTACCTTTTATCCAATAAAAATTATTTTTGGACCTTTTATTTTAATTTTGGGGTAAATTGTCTTTTAATCCAATTTAAGCCCCTAAATTTTCTAAAAATATAAATAATATTGATATTTACAAAAAAAATCAGAATTTGTTAATGTTAGTAAAATCGATTTGGGGGAGAATTGGGGAAATTAGGGTTTGAACTTCTTGGATTCAATCAGTCAATCGAAGGTGATAGTGAAGTTCAAATCGGGTGTTCTAGTAGTCAAATTTAAGCTTAAGAGTTGTACTACTTAGTGGTATACTCAATTTTAACTGATTATTGATGTTAAGAAATCATGTGTTTAACTCCCTTTATTTTTTATTTTCTTGAATTGCTATTGCTGATTATTTGTGTAATTAACTTACGTGGTTGAATAGCTCGTTGTCTTGTGAATCTGTACGTATTTTTGTTATGAATTTTGGTGTTCGATTTCGAGTTCTCGAATTTTGGCCGTAGATGGTTTGACCTTGCCGGAATCGTAGTTCTCGTTGTTTCTTGGTTCTGAGTATGAAAACACGTTGTAGGAGCTTATATGAATACGTGGGTATCATTTGCGTGTTTGTCTGTATTGATTTTTAAATCTATTTTCAAAAATCAAATTTAATTCTAAAAAAAATATTTTGAAAATTATTTTTAATTCGAAAAATGTTACCCAGAATAATCAATCTATTACAGAAGGGGGGTTGAATGTAATAGTGCCGGTAAATCGAGTATAAAACACAAGTATGTCAAAGATGAACACTTCTTTTATATTAAAGATAATGAATATGTTACAAAACTCTCTCAAGAAATTATTTGTTCTTAAGAGCTGCTAGGTTACAATAATAATGCTTAAAAACGTGTGTTTGATTATAACATATCTCTGTGTTTATATAGACACAGTTACAATTCAATTAAAAAACAGATTATGATAAGAATAGCTTTCATAAGGTAATTAGTCTTGCATTAAAATTCCTTCTTACTATCCAAATCAGATTCTGATTTGTCTGTTTCCTTTTCTGATAAACTCTGAACTAAACTCTGTCGGTTGTCTGTTCGAGTATTCTCTAATAGAGTAAACTCTATCCGACAGCTTCATAAACTCTGATGACGTCAGCATAAACTCTGATCTGATATTCTCTGACAATCATCAGTGTTTGCATTCCTAACAATCTCCCCCAATTTATGCTTTAAGAATTAAAACATGAATTTCACTTATGATGTCAGAAATACAAGACAAATGCATCAGAGTTTGTTTGTCATGTTTAACTCAGATTCTTCTATACGAAAAGTCATCTTTCAGAAATTGACTTAGAAGTTTGTCTTCAGCAGCTTTCAGAAGATCAACCATCTTCTCCTTCAATTCCTTCATGTCCTCAGAAGAATCATCTATTTAAAATATTGCATCCCTTAGAGCATAGATAGATGATCTGTCCATTCTTTCATCCAAAGCAATACAACAAGTCTTCACTCCATCAGGATTTAAAATTAGTGTAGGAATTCCTAACACCATTTTAACTTTTGCATCTCCCTTTCTCATAGCTCTTCTGGTGCCATCTTCAAGTGTATATCCCAGCTCATAATCTTCAGATTTTATCATCATTAACCTTTCATTCTTCTTCTTTTCGACAATCACTCCTTCAATTATTTTCCTCCACCTAGAAGTTGCTTCATTTTCATCATTGAGTAGATATAGATCATGTTCAAGTTCTTTAGATGCTTTATCAATCAGATTTTCTTCAACAATCTTCAAAACTCTCCCATCTTCTAGAAAATATAGAAGCTTCTCCTTTGCTTGAGCTCCATCAAAAATGTCTTTTACTATGTTGACTGATATTAATTTGTCAAGATGCTCTTGTGTCAAATCTTCCTTAGGATTGTGTTTTAAAGAAAAAGGATCACTGAAAATATTTACTTCTCCTCTGTAGATTTTGGCTTTAGGATCACCAATACCACCCTTATTTTTACCAAGTCTGACATTTAGAGTTAGACTTTGAGTTATAGTCCACAGAGAATCAGATTTTTTCTTCCTTATCAGAGATTGTTGATGTTCTTCTTCTTCATCATCAAAACTATATCCACCAGGTAGAAATGTTGTGCCTTGCATAGTGAGAGGTGTCTGTGGTTTAGTTGGAGCTTTTTGTTGAATTCTTGCAGATGATCTTGTTTGAATTTCTGAAACTGGTTTTGATTGAGCAACTGGATTAGGAGTATCAACAGTTTTGATTTGAATAGGCTTAGATTCTGGTTTCTTGTGTTGAGCAAGTATCTTTTTTTGAATTGGACCTTTCTTTATACTTCTTTTCTTTTTCTGGACTTGAGCACTAACAGCTCCAAACTTCTTCAATTTAGCTTCCACAGCAACTGGATCCATTCCTGGATGTTCTTCTTCAAAAATTTTCTTTGCCAGTTCTGCATCTTTTATATTTTGTTCTTCAATCTTCTCAGGCTTCTCTTCTTCTTCAAGCCTTTTTGCTAATTCCAAATCAGCATCTATCAGAGTTTGCTTGTCAGAGTTTATATCAGTCTTTGATGTCGTCAGAGTTTGTGAGGTTGTCAGAGTTTGTCCAATCAGAGTTTGCTGCTTCAGAGTTTGCTTCTTCAGAGTTTGCTTCAGAATTTTCTTCCCATCCTTATGACTCCCTTGATCTTCATCATCAGGTTTATCAGAGTTGAGAATTACATCCTCCTTGCATTTGTCTGAACCCTTCTCCCCCTTTCTGACATCACTTTTGACAGTAAGAAGTTCAACTATAGTATGTAGCATTCCCTGCATTGAACCAACAGAAGCAGAAAGAATATCCACTTTAGCTTCCAATGCAACCTGTTTGGTGGAGACATATATGAGTTTTGCTTCCAGAGAATGTTGAGAAGTGGAAACAGCAATTTCAAGAAGCACAGAATTCTTGTTGACAGATGTCTTCAGTTCATTAACTTCATGTTGAAGTCTTTTGGACATTATAGTAGAGGCTTTCAGAATTGTGTTTAGTTCACCAGATGATATTTCCTTGTCAGCTTTATTGATTAAAGCAAGAACATGAGGCCATGAAATTTCTCTCTCAGGAAACTTCCAAGATGAATCCCAAATGGATTGTCTGTGAGAGGTAAGAAAATCGTCATTGGATGACCGTGTTGTGGAAGAGAAACCCCTTCTGATACCTTTTGCATTCAGATCAGCTTCAATTTGTCCTTTGAGATTTTCCACCACCATGTAATCAGTATAATCCATCCTTAATCTCTCATGAGCATCATGTGCATTAACATGCCACTTCTTGGTGTTATATCTTTGTGTGTAGGGAATGGATAGATCTGTGACTTCTTCATCGGCAAAAATCACATCATCAGAGTCTATGTCCTCCCCATCAGAGTTTATGACTAGGTCAGAGGTTAGACAACATCAGAGTTTACAGGAACAGGTAAACTCTGAGTACCTGCAAAAGTAACAGAATCAACCTAAATCACTCTGATTTTTTAAAGTAATCTCATTACTTCTCACATCACACATATCATAACTTTTAAGAGTTAGATGTTTCTCACTAGAAGTAATTAACTTCTTTCTCAATTCTACCTCTCCTTTTGCCAGATCCAGTGTCCGCCTCTCATTAATTCTGTTTTCCACACTTTTTACCTCAGACTCACTAGAAAGGCTCAACACACAATGTCCTACAGAAATAAGAGGTGGCTGAGAAAGGAGATTTGTAGTCACATGAATAGGGGTATCCTTTTCAGGACTATCCATGATCATCCCAGCAGTAAAAGTAGGAAATATAAATCCTGAACTGATACAATCAGAGAATGTAAATTCTGAAGTAGAACCAGAGTTTATACCTTGAGCAATTGTAGATGAAGTCTCCATGGACAGTGCAGAAATTGATTGCACTGAGAGAGCAGCAGAGTTTGCCTGTGGAGCTTCATCAGAGTTTGTCTGTCCAATAGGATAATCTTGGTCTGCAATCATAAAATGGATGATTGGTTCTTGTGGGACCTGAGTCATATCAGCAGCTGCTTCACCACTTTGAGGTGAAGGTTCTTGTGGGCTTGACTCTGCCAGAGATTGGCCTTCAGCAACAGCAAGGTCTGCTAGAGTAGGTAAATTGCCTGCATCCAAACTTTGATTGAATGGTTCTTGTGTGGCTGGGGCCTTAACAACTTCTTCAACCCTTTGAGCTGAAGGTTCTTGTGGGTTGTACCCCTGATCCAAGGTGGCTTCATCTGCTGGAATTGTGGCTGCTGTTGAACTTTGATCAACAGGTTCTTGTGTGCCTGGCCCTTCAATGACTGCTACCTCACTTTGAGAAGTAGGTTCTTGTGTATCTTGGCCAAAAGTAACAGACTTCCTCTTCCTTCTTGAAAAATGATTGGAACTGGGAGATGCTGAAGTTGATTGTGATTTTTGAGCCTCCATTTCTTTTCTTACTTGTTCAGCCAGCTCCCTAACCCTTTCATAAGACATCTCCTTGACAATATGCTTAGGAGAGTTTGTCGGAGAATCAGAGATTGTTACAGAAATAGTTTCCTCTGGAGTGACAGATGGTCCATCTTGCAAATAATTGTGTTGATGCTTTGTCAAGACATCAGAATTTGACTCAGAGTTTAAAATGTCTTCAGAGTTTAAATCATGAAGTTTGGGCTGAGAAGAGATTATGACATCAGAGTTTATTACTGCATCAGAGTTTAGTTCTTCAATATTTACAGCCTCAGAGTTTACAGCCTTGACCAATCTTCTCTTCTTCTTCTTCACCATGGGAACTATTGTGAATGGCTTCATTGAAGGTGCGGAGGGTTTCTCAGAAGCCTGTTCAACAGTCTTTAATTTAACAATAACGAACCCATCATCAGAATCTGTATCTTCATCAATCAACTTTCTCTTTTTGAGAGAAGATTCTGTTACTGACTTCCCCTTCCTTTTGCTGGAGCCCTGTTGAGAGGTGTGTTTTACAACTATAGTCTTTTGGGAGATTGTAGAGGTTGGCAAAAGTGTTTGGGTGTCAGTGTTTGGAGGTTGGCTTGGGTTTGAATCAGAGAGTGCTAAACTCTGATTCACAGCCACTGAGAGAAAATCCCTTCCATACATGGTAGGCATTCTCTGATGTAAGAAAAGCCTGACCCATGTGGGATAAAACAAGTTACAGAGTTTACCTGCATCATTTTTCTTGGCATCTTTCCGTATGAGATCAGCAAATATTCTTTTATTCTTTGAAAAACTAACTAAACTCTGGTCATTCTCAAAAGATACATCAGGCAAAAGATAGGAGAAAATTAACTGTAAAAATCTAGCAAAGTAAACTGTATGTGCATCATCATTTATTTTGCTAGCTATCTGCCTAATTATCAAACATGAAAAATCAAAAGAAAAGTTGTGGGTCAGAGAATACCCAATTTACTGTGATAACTGTGGAATTGCATCAAAGTTGGTGCATTTTCCTGTGAAAGCCCTAGTGATACAGTCAAAGAAGAAGCTCCACTCTCTTCTTAGATTAGGTCTGGTCAAGCTTCCTAGCTTTGACAAGCTTCCACCATAGCCTATAGACCTGAAAAATTCTTTAATTTGTTCATCTCTAACTAAGTCATCATACACAGCCACTTCTGGAAGATGAAGGGCTTGTCGAACAACAGCCGGTGAAATTGAGTGTTCTCAATTGCATTGAAATGTGAGGATGAGTTCTTCATTATCACCAGTATTATTGAATTTTGCAGTTGACCATATTCTTAGTAATGATTGGGCAGAAAAATTTGAAGGCTCTTGAAGCGCATAACCAATGTAACTTTGTGCTAGAAAATCCTGAATAACATGAAAATCTTCAGGTGCATCGGACTTATTCAACAAACAAATATAGTTTGTGGCAGCAAAATTATAGTTTTGGAAGGTTTGTCCTTTGGATGCCATTGAAACAATAAGGATTTGCAGGTTTGAGCAGTTAGGGTTTATGTGAAGCGAGAGTGCAAGAGAAGAATGATAGATACAGATGATTAATTCAAAATAACAATAAGAATTAAACTGTTCCCTTTCAATTGCATAAAACCTGTAGTGGGACACGTGGCAAAAACTGATTGGAAAAGCAATTATTAGTACAAGTCTCAAAATACAGCAAGTGTGTATGTACTGTGTAATAATAGGAACCGTCATTCGTGAGAAACACGCGCCTTATTACAAATCCAATCAGAGAATAATAATTATGATGTCACAAAATGAAATATGATATCATAAATATGATCTCAGAGTTTATCACTTAATTAGAGTTTACAGATCAGCGTTTATATGAGTCAGAGTTTAGTATGTACTATCAAAGTTTACCACATACTCTGACATAGTTTACCATAAATACTGATAACTTGTGATCAGAGATTAGATGCTTCAATGATCAGAGTTTACTCCATTTTCATCAGAGTTTACCCCATACTCTAACATATACTCTGAGTGTCTGAAACTTGCTAAGTTGAGCCACTTGTCACCATCCCTAATTCAGAAACCAGTTTGTTAAATGTTGCTTCAGACAAAGACTTAGTGAATATATCTGCTATTTGTTGATTTGTAGGAACAAAATGTAATTCTATGGTGCCTTCCTCCACATTTTCCCTTATGAAGTGATATCTGATACTGATGTGCTTTGTCAGAATATGTTGAACTGGATTTCCTGTCATTGCAATAGCACTTTGGTTATCACAATAAATAGGAATTTTAGAGAAGTTCAAACCATAATCCAACAGCTGATTTTTCATCCATAAGATTTGTGCACAGCAGCTTCCTGCAGCAATATATTCAGCCTCTGCAATTGATGTTGAAATTGATTTCTGCTTCTTGCTTTGCCATGACACAAGTCTTCCACCTAAAAATTGACAACTGCCACTTGTGCTTTTCCTGTCAATTTTGCATCCTGCAAAGTCAGCATCTAAATAACCTATTAATTTAAAATCAGACTCCCTAGGATACCATAAGCCAAGATTAACAGTGCCCTTGAGATATCTGAATATCCTTTTCACAGCAATTAAATGAGGTGCTCTTGGATTTGCTTGAAATCTAGCACATAGACATGTGGCAAATATGATGTCTGGCCTACTAGCAGTCAAGTAAAGTAGAGAACCAATCATCCCTCTGTATTCTGTAACATCAACAGGTTCTTCAGTATCTTGATCAAGCTTTGTTGCAGTAGCCATATGAGTTGTAGCAGATGCAGAATCTTGCATTTGAAACTTAGTGAGTAGATTCTTTGTATATTTAGATTGATTAATGAAAATACCTTCTTCAGTTTATTTCACTTGTAAGCCTAGAAAATAACTCAATTCTCCCATCATGCTCATTTGATACCTAGACTGCATTAACTTTGAAAATCTTTCACAGAGTTTCTCATTAGTGGAACCAAATATAATATCATCAATATATATTTGCACCAATAATAAATCCTTACCTTGAGTTCTATAAAACAAGGTTTTATTAATTGTTTCTCTAGTGAAACCATTTTCAAGTAAGAATAGAGCCAAAGTTTCATACCAGGCCCTTAGTGCATGTTTTAGGCCATATAAAGCTTTATCCAGTCTGTAGACATGATTTGGATATTTTGGATTGATAAAGCTAGGTGGTTGTTCAACATAGACTTCTTCTTCAAGTTCACCATTCAAAAATGCACTTTTAACATCCATCTGGTAAACCTTAAATTTCTTATGTGCAGCATAAGCAAGAAAAATTCTGATTGCCTCAAGTCTAGCTACAGGTGCATAGGTTTCATCATAATCAATACCCTCTTGTTGAGAATAACCTTTGGCTACCAGTCTTGCTTTGTTTCTTGTAATTATTCCATCAGAGTCTGTCTTGTTCCTAAATACCCATTTTGTGCCAACAATAGATATGTTCTTTGGCCTTGGAACAAGGGTCCAAACTTCATTTCTTTCAAACTCATTCAATTCTTCCTGCATAGCAGTGACCCAATCAGCATCCTTCAAAGCATCTTCAACCTTCTTTGGTTCTGTTTGAGAAAGAAAACTATGAAATAGACATTCATTCTGAGTATCTTTTCTTGTTTTTACTCCACTTTCCAAATCACCAATAATTAAATCAGGTGTGTGATCTTTGGTCCAATTCCCGTGGAAATTTCCTTGAACTAGATGCTCCCCCATGATTCCTGCCTTCATAGAATGATTCCTCTGTAAATGCTGATCCTCCCCCTGAAGATGTGCTTCCTTTAGTGTTTGATGACTCAGAGTTTAAGTACTCAGAGTTTGAGTTATCAGAGTTTGAGGTCTCAGTGTTTGTGGTCTCAGAGTTTGAATGATCAGAGTTTAGGGTCTCAGAGTTTGTGTTATTCAGAGTTTGGTCAGATTCTGATATTTCAATTACTGTGTTTTGATCTCCAATGTTAGTATTTGATTGATGTTGCTCCCCCTCAACATGTGCAGAATCTTCAATTTCTATTTCAATCAATTCTGAATCAGAGTTTAAAGAATTAGAGTTTTCCTCACCAGAGTTTAGGTGAACAGAGTTTATCTCGTCAGAGTTTGGTTCAACAATGTTTGACTCATCAGAGTTTAGTTCAATAGAGTTTATTTTCTGCAGTTCATTCTCAAATGTCAGAGTCTCCTGTGCATCTGTATCATGTAATCCAGCTATTTTCCCTTCATCAAAAGAGACATTTAATGATTCCATGATTTTTCTTGTCCTTAAGTTGAATACTTTTAATGCCCTTGAAGTGGTTTTATAAGTTGTTGCATAACCAACAAAAATTCTTTCATCTGCTTTAATTTCAAACTTCTTTAATTGTTCAGGATGTGTTTTGAGAATAAAACACTTACTTCCAAAGATGTGAAAGTACTTGACACTTGGCTTTCTTTCCTTCAAAGATTCATATGGAGTCATTCCATGTCTGTTTATTAAAGAACAATTCTGAGTGATGTATGCAGTGTTCACAGCTTCTGCCAAAAAATAAGTAGGTAGTTTTGCTCCTTCTAGCATTGTTCTGGCAGCTTCTATTAAAGATCTGTTCTTTCTTTCAACTACACCATTTTGTTGAGGTGTGTCAGGTGCTGAGAATTGTTATGTAATACCTTTTATTGAGCAGAATTTCTCCATTGTAGAGTTCTTAAACTCTGTTCCATTGTCACTCCTTAGATTCTTTACTTTGTGAATTGATCAATTCTCTGTTAGGTCCAAAATCATCATAGAAGGGGGGGTTGAATATGATATGGTAGATTTTTCATTTAATTGTTGATTAAGTGTTTGTGTTCTTAAGATATAAAAATGGCAATTAATGAAACACAACGATTCGGGGAAATAGAAATGTATTATTAAATCCCTGAGGTGCTACACTTCTAATCAAATGATTAGCTTCAATGGGTTCAAACAAAATTACAATAGAAATACAGTTGGGTGATATTAATGTCAAGCTTTAATGGTGCTCCCGTCTGTATCTCTTTTTGTTGAAGATGAAGGAAATTGCTACTTTCCATTTTGATTTAACCCATATATAATTTGTAGACTTTTAGAAAATTGAATTCCTCAATTGCTCAAGTCCTTTGTTGTGCCTGTAGAGTGGGAGTGGTGTGTAGGTGCCATTAGATTCTTTGTTGTGCCTAGAACATGTTTGTTGCGCCTTGTCTTTTGTTGCGCCTCTATGGAACTTTTGTTGTGCCTGCACTCTCAATTCCTTATGCAGGCGCCACTAAGTTCTTAGGAAATCTTCCAAGTTTTCTTGTGCCTGGACAAGGGAATGGGTGTGCACACTGGTTATAGTGTGTAGGCGCCACAAAATCACCCATTGACTTTGTTGCTCCTCTAACTTGGTTGTAGGCGCCACAAAATCACCCATTCCCTTGTGCAGGCGCCACAAACCAACACTTTGACTTGCCTTAGATTTTAACTTGGTTTGTTGTGCCTTTACAAAGTTAGTGGCGCCTCTAGAGTGCTTCAAGAGAGTAGGAGCCACTAAATGCACTATTACTTGCCTTACCATCTTTCTTGAAGTGCTTGAAGTAAATACTACTTGTTTTCACTCTTCTGGCTTGATCAACTGATTTTCTTCTGATTAATCAAGATAATTCTTTTCTTGATGTGCTGACGCTTAGTGCACTGGTCTGGTTCACAAACGACTAACACTGAATTGAATTCCCTTAATTCCTGTTCTGTTTCAGCTGACTATCTTTGGACTGTTACATTGCTTTTGATCACTGAAACCCTCTGACATTTGTACACAAAACATTACACTGCCTTTTGTCTGAAATCTACTGAACACTTATTTGTTGCTGAGGCCTGAACATATTAATGAACTTCTCTCGCTGTCGTTCAGTAAACTTTACATCTTGAATGCTCTGCAATGACGTATGTATGATTTCTGTTTGCATGTCCTTCTGGATTCTTGTGTTGGATATTAGTATTATTTATCTGTCTTTGTTTCTTAATTGAGTTATCGTTATCACTATTACATACTCCGTTACATTATGCTTTACAATCTCCCCCTATTTATTTGTTAGAGTTCGACAAGCAAATCCTGTGAGAGGATAACTCAATTGATACTTACAAGAAAAAATAAAGTGCAAAAAGACAGTAAATAATATTAAATACATTCTGGATTAGATTTTACATTTCCAGATTTCTTGTGTACAATAGAAGTTTGTTCCTCTAGCCTGAATATATAATTCTATGATCTTCTGCTTCTTTGTACTGAGTCTTGCTTGTGTTTAGATCTTGTTTCAGAGTAATGCTTTCTTAGCTCTTCTTCCTTTTCCTCCAACCTTGCCTTCACTAAATCCCTAGCTTCCACTTCAAGAGTATTGACTGGGGTTGGATCTTCTAATTTCTTCAAAACTTCAATGAGAAAGGCTGTTGAATTTACCTTAGAGATTGACTCAAAGGCCAGAGATTGTCTCTTTGAAAACATGAACACTGTTATTCTATTTGGAAAACCTTTGACTCTGTCAGTGTCATGCATCGACTCTTCTGCCAGTTTCTCCCTTAGAACATCTTCAATCATCCTCGAAGCCTTCTTGTCTGATTTGACAATGGATCTCTTTACCCTTGAAAAGACTTTTCGGATTGTTTCAGAATTGTTTTTCTTTAGTTTTGATAGATTCTTCTTCTTATCCAGTCCATTCTTCTTGAATAGAAAGTGTTTTGTTCCATTTGGCTCCGTCTGAATACAAGGTTCAAAATCTCTTATTGCTTCAAGTACTTATGTGCCATCCTCTCTTCTCACAAACACTGGTTCTTGATAGTATCTGGTCGTTTCCATTAGGTATCTCCCTGATGTTTTAATTGCTTTGTTCAGTCTGAATGCATAGATCGACTCAGCAGCCTTTAGATCTTCTTCTGTTATATTCTTCTTGCTTCTGAGTTTCCCTTTTACATATTGCATGAACATTGCATGGCTTGAATCCAGACATTCGTCAGATAAAGTTAGATTATGGAGATTGTTGCTTTGTAGTATTTGACCACTGGAGGCTTCTCAAATGCTTCGACACCGATCTCAACTATCTTCTTCTCAATCAGATCTCTCAGTATCTCATTTGTTTTATGCCCTCCAAAGATGACTTTCCTTTTCAACACATACAACTCTACAGTATTCATCTTTTCAAAGCTCTTTGTCGACAAAATCTTTGACCCCAGTGATTTTGAGTTTAAGAACATTTTCCATCCTTGTTTGAATGCACTTACCGACACACTTGTTATTTCTTCTGATAGCATTGCATAAAATTCATGAACATCTTCAAATCTTTCTTATGAGTTAATGATAACTCTTTCTTCTTGAGCAGATTCCTTGATTCATCCCACTCAGGGCCAACTTTTGCTGCTATGTCCTTAATTCTATTTCTTCTTTCTACCACATGTTGTACTCTCTTCCATTTTCTCTTCATCAGTTCTTGAGCTTGAACTATACCTTGAGTCACAACTTCATCTACACCAACTAGAAGACAGTCATTATCAAAGGCATATTCTTCAGCAAACTCCTCCTCAACATCTATTCCAGCTGCTTTTGCAGTTTCTTCTATTTCAATCTCTGTTGGAATCTCCAACAGCACATAGGGTTCAAATATTTCTCCTTCTTCAAGTTGTCTCGCTCCAGGTCTATAGAAGATATCTGACTCCCCCTGAGATGTATACTCCAATATCATTTCAGCTCCAACTTCTTTTTCTTGTACTATTCTCTCCCCCTCAGTTGGGTTATCCTCCCTTCTGACTGGTGTAACTTGAGTTGTTGAAGTTGATCGAGTAGAAATAGGAACTTTCTGAGCTAGCAGATGTTTAACCAAATCTTTGATTTCTTTGATTTATGTTCTCTGCTACTCCTGCACCTCCAAGATCTTTCTTATTGAATAGTGAATTTCAGTTACCTGGGCCTCCAGATTTAGAATCCTTTGGCTATGTGCAGTGTGTGCAATGTGTGGGGTGTTTATTTGGGTAGTGGGTGTCTCACTTCTCACAGTTTCTGTGTTTGTACGACCCTCAACACTCACACTCGGGAAATCAGGGTCAGGGAACATAAGATCACCAAGGTTAAGTGTTTCACTCACTTCCATAAAAGCACCGCAATCTTCTGTACCTGCATTAAAATCCCTATCCCTTCTATGGGTAGGTTGCCTCTCCGTCGGACCACTTTGGGTGGGGAGAACTCCTTTTTCAAGAACTGGGGGTTTGAGACCCAGTGTGGTCACCACTATGGATTATGTAATGATTGGCATAGTTGTAGAATCCGTGACGCCAGCTGAAGCCATTGAAGGCCTTACCTGCTCAGAGACACCCTGAACAAGTTCTACTACCGAAGCAGCAGATGCTCTATTAATAGAGCCCACATCCCTTTTATGGGTGTGTTGTCCCTCCACCTGACCTGTAAAGATGGGGATGACCTCCTGAGTAGGAGCTGGAATTTGAATCTTCAGGGGGTCACCACCTCAGGCAATGTAGTGATTGACAAATGAGAGCCTGTGGTGCCCCGCGACACCTGTAAAGGCACTTCCACTTGAAGTGGTGATGCTGTTGATACAGCTACTCCTTGAATGGAGACCTCTTCCCTTCTATGGGAGAGTTGCTTTTCCACTTCACTCACTTGGGGAGGGAAAACATCCTGATTAGGATCTGGAGATTTTAAGTCCAGGGGGGTCACCACATTTGACAATGTAATGAATGGCTCGTGAGAGTCAGTGATGCCCCCTTCTGTCTGTGAAGACAGGTTCTGAATTGGATTAACCAAAACAGTACTAGCTACTGAAGTAGCGGAAAATGTTGTCATCTCTGTTTCTGTTCCCTTACCTTTCAGGATTTTGTCAATTTCAGAATTTAGATTGCGAAGGAAAAGAAGGGTTTCAGAGATTGGAGAATCATGTTCCTGGCACACAGTTGCCCTAGGTTTAAAATTCATTTTATGTCTTTTTCGAGAGGGCAGAGCTGTAGGGGATATTTCAATAATTTCCTGATTCGGTAAGGACTCCCTATCATCTACATCAATGGTTCTTTTTCTTGTTTTGGGAGATGGAGGGAGTGTTTGTTGATCTCTGGCAGTGGTTAGAACTGGTTGGTCTTGACCAAGTTCATTGCCAGCTTCTATGGCCACTGAGGGCTCTTGTGTGTGCATTGCCGTTTCAGGCTCAGTAGGAGATAGTGTGACAAAATTTTTTGTTAGAAAAGCAGAAAAGTCAAAGTCAAGAAGGGTACCTTCATCCATCTGTTCATCATTAATGATAGGGATGTACACCTCTGTGGTTTGATCTTCTTCCACTATGTCCTCAATATTGTCCTCCTCTGTTGGATTTTCAGGGTTATTCCTTTCTTCTTCTTCAGGAATTGGTTCTTCCTCATGTTTAGAACCAGCTTCTTCCATACTTTCATCTTCTTTTTCAGTGCCTGGTTCTTCTTCAGATGCTTCTTTGCTTCCTGAATCAGTTGATGTTTCAGCTTCATTCTCTTTTTGAGATGATTGTTCTTTTGAATTTTCATGAGCTGATTCATCAGTTTCAGATACATGGTCTTCCTCAGTGGTTGTCTCTCTGTCTGCTTCAGATGCAGCCTCTTCTTCATCTTCTTCATCAACCTGTCTAAGAAGATCAAAGAAATCTCTGATAGGGTCAGTCAGTGGAGCAGGAGTATACCTGTTTGGATAGTCAACCTCATTCCGTAGCCTTAAAATTGTTTTTAGCTGAAGAGAGGGTGACTCTTCCAATTCACTGTTCTGAAAGGATTGGAGTTGATCAGCAGTCAGTACTTGGTTCAGCACCAGCTGCAGAAATCTTGGATATAGACAGAAATTCTCCATTTTTGCCTGATTAAATAGGATCTCCTTCATGATCATCTTTCCAAAATTGATTCTGGATCCAGTAGCCACGGCATATCCAATCACCTTATTGAAGTTTGTAATCCCATGGAAGCCTCCTGTCTTTGGTGCAAAGCCATGAGATAGGATGTTGAAGAACAGGTTCCATTCTTTGGGTAGGTGATTCTTGTAAATCTTCTTTGGAAGATTATTGTTCACTCTGGCGCAGTGTAGGAACATGAAGAAATTGTTCAGATCTGCTTGAGATGGATCATCTTCAAAATCTTCAGTTGGCAAATGAAGTGCTTGATTTATGTCATTCTCTGTTATTCGCACTTTTTGTCGCTTGATTGTGCAAGTGAAAGCTGATATTCCATTTGCAGATGTGTCTTTAGAAGACCTGTACACTTGTCTCAGAAGATTTCTATTTAAAGGAACATTAGTAGTTAGTGTATAACGAACAATAGAATTTTCATTTAAGAACCTAGCCCAGTTGCCTAACTCCCCTGCTTCAGTCCAATTTTCTACTACGACAGATAAATAATTAGTCTTTTTAATTTCAAAATGACCTGCCGTTTTATATTAAAAAAATGAAAGATAATTTTTACGAATTAAAATTACTAATTAAAATTGAATTAAACAAGAATAATGGACTAAAACCCTAAACAAAATTAAAATTACTAAGAGTAACTTGAAATTAATAAAAATAAACTCCTAGTAATCTTAGCACACTTTTAATTTTATTATAATTTTTAATCGATTATTAACAGTCACAAACCCTAGCCAATTTGTTCGAATATAGATAACTGTTAATTTTGAAAACCTTAACCAAATTCAATGGGACCAGTTGCAAATGAAAGAACTGATTGTGGGTCTCATAAAATTGGTCTTGGATTAAAAAATGGACATGAATTGGCTTGGTTTTGATTGATTAAAAATAGTGGATCTATGGAGTTTTCTTGCGCCTTCAGTGTATGTATACTGAGTATATATAAAATTTGGCGCAGTAAAACGACATATATGTATTTATAGGCGCCATAAAAATGAAAAATTATGCTCAAGTACTTTTGTTGCGCCTGCATAGTGCTTGCACTAGGTAGGCGCCACAAACTAACTTAGCGCAACAAACTTTGCTAGTTAGTTTTTGTTGCGCCTTCACAGTGAATTCACTGTGTAGGCGCCACAAAGTACTCTAGCGCCACAACAAAATTTTTCTGTGTTTTGTTGCGCCTTTACAGTGCATGAACTGTGTAGGCGCAACAAAATCATAGGCGCCACTTGACTTGTTAAAAACATATACCAAGTACTGAGATAACTTTTTGTTGCGCCTATAAAGTTAACACACTGTATAGGCGCCACTAAACTCTTTTAGCGCCACAAAGTACTTGGCAAAATATCAAGTGATCCTAGATTTTCCTACAATTAAAATAAATAACATTTATGAATAATTTAAATAATTAATCAATAATAATTAATTACCCATAAATATTATTTCACAAAATATTTATTAATAACAATAATAACATTAATTGTTAAAATTATTATCGTAAATAAATTATGTTTCTTATTATTTTACTTTTATTATAAATAAGAGAATAAATATAAATATTCATCCTCATTTTTTAAAATAATTTCAAATAATATTTAAAATATCTAAGTGCCAAAATTTTATCAATTAAATACAAGCACTTAAATATTTTCTTAGATCAAAATTAAATAAATAACAATATAATTAACATGTATGCACAAAATATTTATCTAAATTTAAAAACCCAATTACTGAAAAATAATTTAGTAGATAAATGTTAGGTCCCGAAGTATCGTAGAAGGGGGGTTGAATACGATACTCACAATAATTTAAATTCTTTTCGGAATTTGCGGATAAATAAATTATTGCTTCAGAGTGGGTTTGGCCATTTGTAGTGTTTAGGTGAGCTGCCTACTAATTTTCTGTGAGACCGGATAAATCAATTAGGTTCAAGAAAATTAGCAAGTAATTAAATGAGACAAGTTTCCGGGAATATATCTTTCGTATATAAACCCAGAGGGGTGCTACACCCAGTTAAAAATATAATTGGCTTCCAAAGAACAAATTAGTTCTTTGCTACTAACACAAAAATATTAGGCTCAGTTCCTATACAAATATATCTAAATTAGTACAAGGAAAAACTGAGTCCGTAGGGAGTGATATCTAGGAGCCCTGAGTATTTTTCGTTTAAGAACCGGGTCCTAATATCTGACCGGGAGCAAGGTATGGGTGTGTATAAATTAATCTCTTGCTCCCGCCATGGCCGTAACTCTCTACATATTTTTGTTGTTTGAGAAGAAGACGACTCTTCAATTGGTGTAGACTTTTAAATCAAATAAAGTAGCTGTTGTAATTTGATTGGCTGAGGGATGAGTGGGGCCAAGAAATAATTTCTTTGTTGCGCCTGAATATTTTGTGTTGCGCCAGTAGAGTGACTTCCCTGTGTAAAATCAAGTGGCGCCATTTACTTAAAATTTGCTGAAGCCAACTTTATGTTGCGCCTACACAAGGGGACACCCTGTGTAGGCGCCATTACAATTGTTTTCCTTAGAAAGTTTTGTGGCGCGTGAGAAGGTGAGTGGCGCTTCACTATTCACATGGTCAAAGTGCAGTTTGGTCACTGCACTTTGACCTCCTTCTCATTCCTTGATTGAAGTTTACCAACTTCCATTTCTTGTATCAAAGTCTTGTCGCAATACACCCTGTACCCTGAGCTGTTCCTGTTCTTCGACTGTAGTTCAGAAACCTTCACTTTTCGTACCAAGGTTGTGACACTTTGCACCCTGCACCCTTTGAGCTATTTAGTTGTTTAGCTGTTTGGCTATTAGCTGTTTAGCTGTTTGGCTGTAGCCTTTACAAATCATTTTTTCGTACCTTAATAAATAACCGTTCTTTCCAAGTACGTTCTTCAACTTAACAATTCTTCTATAGTTAATACTCGAATTCCTTTCACAAACTGCTGACGCCTAGTGCAACTGGTCTGGTTCACAGACGACTAACTTCGATCCAAGTCTTCGTATTATAGCCTTATTTGCATTGTTAAGTTTGCAGCAACTTCATTGCTTCGAACACTGACTGTCAATAAACACTGTAACTTCACTGGAATCTTTTCTGGTACTTAGACAACATCTCCATTATTACCACAATCTTGAATACTTCATTCTCTGTTCTTCACTGATGCTTGAACACTTAAATGAACTTCTTTCAGTGAGTATAGCTTCAAGACTGCAGCTGTCTTCTTAATCCTTTGTCTTTACCATGTCTTCAATTCTTCTAGATTCCTATGCTTCGAACACTGTCTATCTTCAATCAATGCCTTTACACTGAAATCTTCTTGTGGCACTTCTATACTGAATCTTCAACACTTCTGAAACCCTGAAAGTCTTTACACATTATTCTTCACTGAGGCATGAACGTATTAATGAACTTCTTTCAGTGACATATAGTAGACTTCAAAACTTCTTCTAATGTCTTGATTCACTGTATTTGCCTTGTCTTCATTTCTTCCTGATTTCTGTGTAGGCGTAGTATTATTTACCTGTCCTGTTCTAGTGTTGAGTTATCACGATTACTATTTATACAGCTTCGTAATCTCAAACAATCTCCCCCTATTTGATTGCTAAACTTAGCAAACAAATCCCATAGAGAGGATAACTCAACTAACACCTAGAAAAAGTAATCGTCCGAGACTTATAAATAATGCTACTGGTTTTTCTGGATCAGATACTGCATTTCCAGAATTCTTGTTTGACTGAAATGAATAATGTTTGTTCATCTGGCACTGAACTGATATTCATGTAGTATCATCTTCATTTCTTCTGTTTGAGCTTTCTCTGCTTCAAAATCCTTCATAGTTTGAACATAAAGAACTTATCATGAACAGAGCTTCATAAGAATTAGATTCCTGGGTACGTCTTCAATTGAACATAGAACATTGCTCAAGTAATGTTCTCCCCCTAAGAATGTGATTCTTCTTCTTTCTCTTCTTCTCCTTTCAGATAATCAATGGAAGTGTCAATCCTTTTCTGTACATCCCACTTGGATGAGGAATCCTCTACTGACAACTCTTTTCCAGTATATGATACAGTTTCTTGATTCTCCCATATTCTGTTGTTTCCCCTCAGGATCAGAAGATAAGAATTTCTTTTTCTTGTCTAAAATCTCCCCCTAAGGACATTAATTTCTCCCAAGGATGCGAACCCCTTTTTCCAAGGATCTTCCAGGATCCAGGATACGAACCCCTTCAGGATTATTAACTTTTCCCAAGTACGAAGATAAGACCTGATTAACTTCTTCTTTTTCTTACTATAACTTCTCCCCCTTAGTTGAGGAATCCTCCAATGGCCCACTTTTGAATGGTTTGTCTTCCAAAGAAGGTTTTCGTCTGTCTTTGAATGAGAAAAATATAGTAACTTTTCTTCCAGAAGTAGCAAGTAGCAAGGGTAAGTGTTTGGTCTATGGTTTCCTCACTTCTACTACGTTCTGTTGGTGTTTACACTCAACTGTCGAGCACTTAGAAGTGTTTTACTCTTTCTCTCCCTATCTCTCACTCAAGTGTATCTCTCCCTCACTTTCACTTAAGTGTTTCTCTCTCTCACTTTCACTCTACATTCCAAATATAGCCTTCTGTACCTGCAAGTGAAATCCGTCAATTCATATATTCCCAACACCTGATTCATCAGAATGAACTGAATCACTATCAAGTGGAGAATTGCCTCGTTGAGGTGTAGTTGATCTATCATGCATAAGCACTGTCTCAGCACCAGACTCAATAGCATTTGCTAAATCACTGTCTAGTGGAGCCTTACCTCTTTGAGATGGGTAATCCCAAGATTTAAATCTTTTAGGGAATCCTGCCTTGTTCTATCAAGGAGTTGCCTCACACCTTCTCCGTAAACGGGAGGTGGACATTCCTTTTCAGGATCTGGAAATGTTCCTTCCAGGAGGGGCGACGTAGTAGACAATGTAATGAATGGCAAATTAGAGCCTACGTTTCCCTCGTAACCCTGTGACGGGAATTTTGCATAAAATGCCCTACTTGACTCATCCGAAGAATTCTTGTCAAGCAGTTGCCTCTCAAGCCCAGATAAATCTGAACAAGAGATCTCCCTTTCGGGATGCAGAAGATTAAC
This sequence comes from Oenanthe sinensis, assembly GCA_028671895.1. NCBI lineage: Eukaryota > Viridiplantae > Streptophyta > Magnoliopsida > Apiales > Apiaceae > Oenanthe > Oenanthe sinensis. The sequence goes on along the minus strand of CM053799.1, from coordinate 23,651,887 downwards.
TTCTGTTTGAGGTAGATACCTTGGACAATGTAATGTATGGCTAGAGTCCGTATCTCCTCTGAATGCCTATACCTCTCACTGTGCACGCCTTGTAATGTGTTCCTAGAATTTATCTGTTTAGGCTTACCATCAGCGTGAGTGCCAGTGGTGTGTTTGACTCATTACAAGATGCTCTGGCTGATGAGTGAATTTCAATGGACTCACCCTATTGAGAGAATGATTCCAGAGACAGTTTAATTGCCTTTTCAGCTCTGCATCCTTTTGAGAAGACGCAGATGAGCTTACAGTTACCTCAGTTATATACTTCTTTATTTCTCTGGAGGTAGAGCTGTGGGTGCACTTCCGACTTCATCCTTATTTGTTGCATCAAGTGCAGTTTCTCCCTTATCAACCTCTAACTTACATAAGTTCCTTATATCTCCAAGGGTTAATATATGGAAGTGGATGAATGAGTGTTTGGTATTATGGCCTGGGTAAGAGATTGATGAGTTTTCAACCTCTTGGCCAGCTTCTGAAGCCACTGGGGGCTAAACGGATAAAATCAATTAAATAAGATAAAACGAAATAATCACTTTAACATTCCAAAACATATTTTTCATCTCAAGGAGAAGGAAAAATATAAGAAGGAATGGTAAACGGTTGCATTAAAGCACTTTTAGTAAAAGAGTTTTGTCGGTTCTAAAGATTTATCATTTAGAGCATGAAACCAATAGAAATTTTCTTTAAGATACTTATCCCATAATAAAACGCGGGAGTATCAGAGAAAAAGTTTCTATTTCTTATGAATTTCTTATAAGGCAAACTTCCCATAATAAAACGCAGGAATTTATACCAAAGAAGAAATTCAACTCTCTTACCAAATTTTATCTCAATAAAAATGACTCTTTTCCATTAAACCTAAGCACTGTATGTTTTTTTAAAAACAGTTTCGCAAAACATCCTTATCAGATAGAAGACAATGATTTTCCGACTCATAATGCAATTATGATTTACATCATTTTCGTCTGCCTGATAGTATCCCCGACTTAAAATAAAAACATGTCAATTGGGGTTGAATAAATGCTTAACAATACATCACTAGGCCTTCAAAGCAACAACCATTGTTTAGGTACTCTGAATCAATGTGAAACATACATTGAAACAAGTGTTTAAAAATAAATCATTTTACAAGTGATTGGTACCTCGAAGTTAAAACACATTTTCAAAAGAGAGAAAAAGCTTTTAAAGATAAAACATTTAAAACAAGCTTTTGGGAGAGGATAAAATTTTGAGAGAAAAAGAAAAATTATTCTAAAGAAAAGTTTTTCAAAAGAGAAGTTTTGAAAAAGAATTCTTAAGTTTTCTTAACTAAAACTGATAGAGAAATGAATGTATCTTTGAATAAAACATTTTGAAAAAGAAATAGACAAAAATTTCTTTTAAATACATTCAGGATCGTAAACCAGTCAAAGAAAGAAAACTAAATATATTGATACTAATTGTTTCTAAGAATAAAAACTAAGTAAACCCATTAGTATCAATATATCACAATTATTTTGTAAAAAAATATTATTCAATTATCACAAAGTAATAAAAGATAATAAATATACTACAAATAATTATGCTTCGAATTTATTTTAATTTATTTTAAATCATGGAACAGATATTCCACTGAATTGTTTTATATCATCATGATTTAAACAAATTAAAATAAATTAAATACTTATGCTGTACTAAGCAATTGCCAATCACATGCATTTATATAAACTATACATGGCAATTATTCAGTAGAACAATAAGCATATCACAATTAATTGCACGCTGATACCAATTATTCGATATTTATCAATAATTTCAAGATGCAAGAAATTGTGCTTCTGTTATTTTATCAAATTAAAATTATGAAACTAATAACCATTGAATTGCTTCAATCCACAATTTCAATAAGATAAAATAAAATCGCTAAACACTAAAATATTCATTAGATTGAATATTAGCATTTAACTTCCTACGCCATATCTAATAATTGTCACTTTACACATTGTAAGCGTACTCATAACAATTACTAATTGATATACGTAAGCTCGAGGTTATAGTTGAAAAGAAATTCACAAGTCCTTTATTTAGGGAAAAAGTAATACTTGTGATTCTTTTTACAACTCCTTGCACTAAACTTATTTTTAGAAATATTTTCTAAGTATATAAAATATTGAGCATTTTATACACATAACTTAGAAAATACTTCATCTTTCAATATTAGTGAGTTTTGAAATATGCAATAATTATTTAGAACAGAAATTCTAAATACCGTCACTAATATCAAAAGTATCACAATTATTTGTAATAAAATATTTAAGAATATCATAGCAAAATATCAGAGAAATTAAGCAAGATATCATTGACTAATACTCATTAAATATTTAAAACATACAAATAATTATGCTTCTTACTTATGCTAAGTAATTTAACTACCACTTATGCATATAACAATGTAAGCATGATAATTAAACTAATAGCAAAAAGTATGAGGATCTGGATTTCAAATAAATTCACAAGTCCTTTGGATAGGGAAAAAGTAATACTTGTGAACTCATTTGAGAATTCCTTACAGATGGGATTTTCAACAAATATGCATATTAATAATATCCCAAGTTTACTAACCAACTTAGATAAAATAAATTCATCAAGTTATTTAGCAAAAATCTGCAAGTTATTCGACTAAGAACACTCTCAAAAGAAATGATACCTGGTGTCCATGCGCTTGTTTCTTCAGTGGTGGGAAGAGTTCAACAGAGTTGATGGAAATTGACAGCTTCTAGGAATGACTTCCCTGTCTTTCTTACAACCTGCATTATCTATATCTATATAGCCAATTAGGTTAAACCTAGTATCTTTAGGGTCCCAGATTTCAAGAATTGGTGATCCCCTAAGATATCTAACAATTCATAACTTAGCTATAAGATAAGATTCTCTAGTATCCACTTGGAAACTTGCACATAGGCATATCGAGAATAAAATGTATGGTCTTTATGCACTTGAATAAGTAATGAGCTGATTACCTCTATATCTTGTCACTTCAGTTCATATACCTGACTTGCACTGACTAAGCTTAGTGGTTTGTTGGCAAGAAGTCTTGGCAGGTCTAGAATCTTCCAAATTGCGCATCTTCAAAAGATCTTTGACTTACTTTAATTGCCATCATTCTTTCGAATTACTTGTAATCCAAAAAGAATTGCAACTCTTCCAACATGCTCATGTTGTACCTACTCTGCATTAACTTAGCAAATATCTCTTGCCAAATTTTCATTAGTAGACCCACATATAATATGATCATGGTATACTTGCACATATATTACATTGTTTGTGTGCCTTGTATTCTAAAGAGATATGTGTATAACGACTCTACCAAAATCATTTTCAAGTAATTAGTAGTTAGAGTGTCAGACCATGTCCTTGACGATTTGCTTGAATCCCTACCTCCGTCATAGAATAGTTTGGGAAGAGAATGATATACAAATTGTAATGGATCTGCAACTTCATCTTCTAGCTCACCATTTAGGAGTGCACTTGTTCACATTCATCTGATAGATCTTCATGCTTGAATGCTCCACATGTGCTAGAGATACCCTATCATTAGGTCCTCAACTTGTTTGGTCCTAATTGTTGGGTCCCATAGGATTAAGTCTCGTCACTGGTGCTTACTGCTTGATCTTGAAAGTCCCGAAGATTCTGTTTCCATCATCGTCGATACCTTCTACTTTATAGTAACCTGTAGCAACCAGTTTGGCTTTGTCCCTCATAACAATGCCAATAGTCATCCAGTTTCTGTGAACCCTTACTGTACCAATTTCAGCTTCATCTTTTGGTCTGGGTTCCAACTTCAGTAGTTTCTGCCTTCGAATTGATTGAGATCATCTTGCATTTGCAATAACCCAATCTGGATCAATCAGTGCATCTTCAGTATTCTTTGGGATACCAAATGTTGATTGTTGGGTCCCGAAAAATATATGTTCATTTTGATTAGCACTTCTAGCCTTTACTCAAAATCCGGTTTACTAAGAACTAGACTCCAGGATTTACTTTGACTTCAAACCCTTTGTCTCGACAGATATGTTCTTGATGTATTCCTTTGATCTTCATCGTGTTGAGTACGACTAGTAGATCCTTCTTTTATTTGCTCCCTCTGAGTTGCTGCTAGATGTGTTGAAGATCCTTCACCTTATACAGTGGATTCTGTTCAAGTTCATGAGTTGTGTAGTTTCACTACCATTTCCACTAATAGGATCTGAATCAACATCATTATCATTGTTTCCTTATGCAACCTCAATTTCATCATTAGTATCTGAATTTGACTCTGACAGAATGTCAAACTTCAAAGATTCAGAATAGTCATTCACTTGAATGCTTGGGAGCTTGGTGTAGTAGGTCGAACCATTCAGACTTTTAATCACCTTCTGGTTTTTCATCATTAATGAGTAGCCGAGGAAAATTGTTCCTTGAGTCTTAACTTTGTCAAGATACTCAGATAAATCTTCAGTAAATATCAATTTCCTCCAAACACACGAAAGAGCTTCAGTGTTTGCTTCTGGTTGGCCATTAACTCATATGATGTCTTTTCACGATCTTGTTGATTAAAGCAGCATGATGTGTTAATTGCTTCAGCTTCAAAGTACCTTTTTCAGTGCAGAATTCATATAGAACTTCACTCGCGAAATTCAGTTCCATTATCTGACTTCAAAGTTCTCACAGCTTACTTTGCTTCCAACTTGATCTTCCTGATGATCAATCACCATCTGTGACATTTTGTCTGTTGAATGCACGAACATCACCAACTTGTTACTAGGGTTGTCATCAACCACCACTAAGCATATTTCTTCTATGACATAATTTGCTTCGTGTGATGTTTTCATTGACTTCCCTATGTGACGTACTTCAAAATGTCCTTCTGGATAGAATTCCATTAGAAGAAGTCCTCTCACCAATTTCATCTTTATCAAAGAATCAATTGTCTTGATCAACAAGTGTGAGAGCTTCTTTTGCCACAGCTAACTCTTTACTGATGAAGCTTTACTGAAAAGTTCACTTCATCCTTGCATACAAATTCCATGTCAGCTACGAACAAATTTCCTCACTCTCAGTTTGAGTGAGCTTCCAACCTTCTTGTTTGAGATCAAACACTTTTCCTATTCAATGCTTTTCCAGAAAACCTTTGATGAGGAATTCCCTAGTGCCCTGTAGATAGTGCTTAAGTCCTTCAACAAGAAAGATGCTTCCACTGATGACAGTTCTTAAATCATGATAGCCATATCCCTTGTACATCCTTTGCTGTCATCTCCAAAGGTTACTGTTAGGTCCCGAATGTATCGTAGAAGGGGGGTTGAATACGATACTCACTAAATCAAAAAATTCTTTCGAATCTTTTGCGGATATATGATTTAGAGTTCGGTTAGTGGTTCGTGTTTAGGAATGTTTAGGAGGCTGGCTTACTAATTTTCTGAGTTTAGGATTTAAACAATAATGATCTAGAAAATTAGCAAGTAATTAAATGCGAGACAGGTTTCGGGGAATAGTACTTTCGTATTAATCCCTGAGGTTTTGCTACACCCAGTTAAATTAATAACTGGCTTCCAAAGAACTGATTCGTTCTTTGCTTCTAGAGAAAGAAAGCTTAATCCCTATTACAATATTTGACAGTATTTAGTAGTAACTGGAATCAAGCTAACAGTGAGTGTTTTACAATAGCCCTAAAACCCATGAGAAGAAGGTATAGATTTGGCACTGTGACATCTTCTTCTCCGGCTTCTCAAATCTCACTGCCTCTCTCTGAGTGGCTGTGTGTCTTTCACAGTTATCCACCACCACTAAATGAGCACGTCATTTTGTTTATTTATGTGTAGACTTTCAAATCAATTAAATTGATTTGCTTCTTCAAATGCTTAAGTCCCAAGTTGCGCTTGTAGAGTGAGTATGGTGTATAGGCGCCACTTGAAGCTTGTTGCGCCTGTATGCTTGAGTTGCGCCTCCTACATGTGAGTTGCGCCTATACAGTGGTTTCCCTGTATAGGCGCCACTCATGCCTTGTTAATTTCAACTGCCTGTTGCGCCTAGTATGTGTGTTGCGCCTACACTGTTGTTGCACTGTGTAGGCGCCACTCACACACTGTATTAGACTTAGAAACTTTGGAGCAGCTGAGTTGCGCCTGAGAGCTGTGTTGCGCCTCTACTCTTGCTTCACTGTGTTGGCGCCACTTGCTACTTAGAATCTTTTCCCTTGCACCAATAGATCTTTGTTGCGCCTATACAGTGGTTTCCCTGTATAGGCGCCACACAGACTTTGCCTTGGAATTTCTTGTGCCTTAGACAAGGTATGTTGCGCCTCTCCATTGCTTCAAGAGTATTAATGCCACAAAATGCAGTAATACTTGCCTTAGTATATTTCTTGAATTCTTCAAGTAATTACCACTTGGTTTCACTCCTTTGGCTTGGCTTGATCAACTGATTTTCTACTGATTAATCAAAGCAATTCTCTTCTTGTTGTGCTGACGCTTAGTGCACTGGTCTGGTTCACAAACGACTAACACTGAATTGAATTCCCTTGATTTCTTTTCTGTTTCAGCTGAGTAAGCTAGGGACTGTTGCATTGCTTCGAACACTGACTGTTGATAGACACTGTAATTTCACTGGAATCTTTTCTGGTACTTCGACAACGTCTTCATTACTACAATCCAGTTCAAGACTGCAGCTGTCTTCTTTAACCTTTGTCTTCACCCTTCTGGATTCCTATGCTTCGAACACTGTCTGTCTTCAATCAATGCTACTACACTGAAATCTGTTAGTGGCACTGCAATACTGAATCTTCAACACTTATCTGAAACCCTGAAAGTCTTTAAACATTGTTCTTCACTGAGGCATGAACATCTAAATGAACTTCTTTCAGTGACCTGTAGTAGACTTCAAAACTTCTTCTAATGTCTTGATTCACTGTATCTGCCCTGTCTTCATGTCATGCTGATTTCTGTGTAGGCGTAGTATTATTTACTTGTCCTGTTCTAGTGTTGAGTTATCATGATTACTATTCATACAGCTTTGTAATCACCAACAGTTACCATCGGGGAGGCCTTCTCAACCAACTGTGATCTCAGAGCTTTAATCTTAATCATATGCCTCGAACAATAAATGTCACGAAGTCACATAACTTTTTCCTTTTGTTATATACTCTGCAATCACAAATGATTAAGCTTCTTGGTACTCAATTTTAATTGAGTCCAGATGGGTTAGAGATATTATCAGAGGTAGCAACAGCTTCAATATGCATAAAAGCACATGGATAGAAGAACTAATAAATTAATTACTAATTCTGTCTAATCCATTTCTGTTGTTGTCTAACATTTTTAACTATCTCTAATTACTTAAGTCAGTTTTAGATTAATCCTCGAATCAACACATGTTACTGACTACTTAGATAATTCTACCATATTTTATTATTCTATCCCTAACAAGCAATACATGATATGATATGACATTTATGTGCAACCATGTGAGTAATAGCAAATCATATGAAAATAAGCACATAAACAATTTCAAGTATATGCAGAATATTTGAATAAGACATTATGAGCAATATCAAATTCTACATACACTTAACAAGTCATCAATAAGAGCAAATATAAAATATCTTATCTATGACCTGTTTGTCTATTAGCAATTTTCACAACATTAGCAGAGGTATTAAATCACATAAGATTTAACTCAAGTTCCAGCAAATGTTTTAAGGGATACACCTAACCGTCTAGAACACCCTATCTAATTCGCCAGATATTCATTTTACTGCATATAAAATCAAGTATGAAATGTACTAATTAAACTCATGAACCCTAGCATGCAATCTTATTCTTAGCAATCAATTAAGCATTTAAGTCCTAAGATGCTAACATGCTGACATGAATATAATACATTTCAATACCTAATCATATAGTTCTGAATTAGATAAACGTATACTAGTTAGAAAGTGTACCTGTGAAGTGCTTAGTGATCCATCTCCAGTGTTGGTCATTGATGCCAGATATCCATTTGGTTTATCACTGTCACTGATAGAATCATCCTTGCATTTAACTTCACCAACAAATGCTTTCTCTTGCTGCATCCTCACTAATGCCTGAGATTCCTGCTTCAACCCAACATAGTGTCTGTCATCTTTTGCTTGTATAGGCTTCTTCAAACTGTGTAGCAAACCCCTGATCTTGTCTTTCAAATATAAACCATCCCTGTCTTGCAACCGCCTCTTGAACTGATCTGAAAATCTCCTTAATGGAATCTATAGGTAATGACCTTAGATTAAGAAGTTGGATTCCGTCTGAATCTGATGTTACTGAACTTCCTGTTGCCCTGCAAGCTTGACTTGTAGTCCAGTTCTCAAGTTATTCCAAAGAGTAAGATTCACATGCAACACCTTGACCACTACCTCGAGCTACAACATCTTCAATTCAGCTTCTAGGATCATTTCGTTTCTGTTTAGAGGTTCTCAACCTTGACTTCAATCAAATTTGGTTCCTGGGTCACAAATACAGTGGATATGCTAGCAACCTGCTTTACCAAATATTATCTTCTTCAGCTCTTGTTCTAGTTCATAGGCCTTCAGCACATACAGGTCTTTTACAGGATATGTGGTTGTATCCTTAAATCCCTGTTGGCTGTATCCCTACGTTCTAGATGATCTGCAGTGTTAGCACGAACGTCCTGTCATCTCCCTGTAGAATAATCTATAAGGCTTGTACTGAGATTCCAGGTAGTCCAGTCTATTCTCCTTCACTACTTCAAACCCCTTAGATTTTTCATCCAAAAAAAAATTCAACTCAAATCAACCAAAAACTGTACCCAAATTAATCTCTTCTTTTGCAGCTTCCAAAATATTAGTGGTATCCTATGGAGTAAACCTCTGAGGAAATTAATACCACTATTTCTTCAACCTGTTCCAGAATAAGCTTCATTGGATAATCTTCAGTCAATTTTAGTTGTCTTCAATGCCCTGAAAAATCTTCAACTATTGCTCCTTGAGTACCCTCGAATTAATATTTAAGAAAAATTTAAATTTACAGAATTTTTAATTTCCTTAGAAAATAAGTTAATCAAAAATAAAAATATACAAAAAATTAATTTTCAAAAATTTCGAATTTTCTTAAAAATTAAAATATCGTAAATTAATATTTAAGAAAAATTTTAGTTTTCAAGAATTTTAAATTTTCTGGAAAAATAAATAAATCTAAAATAAAAATTAAAAATTAAAGGGTACAAAACTTGGGGTACCAAACAGCATTGTGGTGTTAGTGGCGCTTAGATTTTTGTGGCGCCTGTACAGTGGAGTCCCTGTACAGGCGCAACAAAACTTAACAAATCTGTATCTTGTTTTGCCGCGCGTGTGTGGCGCCTGCAAAGTGTCTACCTTGTAGTAGCGCAACAACTTGAATATTACTTGAACAAAATACGCTATGTACTTGACAATTCATTTGTAGATGCCAAGTACCTGCGCGTGGATTCCACAACCAAGCTGCTGGATTGACTTTTGAATTGGCCGAGACTACTGCCTTAAAAATGGACCACTCAAATAATAAATTTAAATTCTAAACTTAATATAGTTTATAAAATAAACTAATTAAAATTTATAATATAAACTAATAAAAAATTTATAAAACAAATTTTATAAAAGTTTCTAAAATAAATTTAATACTAATTTTATAAAATAAACTAATTAAAATTTATTATATAAACTAATAAAAGTTTATAAAATAAATTTTATAAAAGTTTATAAAATAAATTTAATATTAAGTTTAAAAAATAAACTATTTAAAATTAATAATATAAATTTATAAAATTTTATAAAAGTTTATAAAATAAACTTATTAAAAGTTTATAATTAAACTTATTTAATAAGGCCTCTAAATGAGTCCAAGCAGCTTCGACACCCTGAGCTTCACTGGGTTACGGATCCTGATTTGTATATCAATCAGCAAGTTCTGATACCAATTGTTAGGTCCCGAAGTATCGTAGAAGGGGGGTTGAATACGATACTCACAATAATTTAAATTCTTTTCGGAATTTGCGGATAAATAAATTATTGCTTCATAGTGGGTTTGGCCATTTGTAGTGTTTAGGTGAGCTGTCTACTAATTTTCTGTGAGACCGGATAAATCAATTAGGTTCAAGAAAATTAGCAAGTATGTTAGGTCCAAATGATTGTAGAAGGGGGGGTTGAATACAATCTCTATTAAATATTAATAACTGTTTCGGATAATTTTTTATTAAACAATTTAATTATTATCACGAAATAATAATCAAAGAAACACAGTTCAAGTAAAATAATTGTATTAAACTTGATGGGTGTTACAAGATCAGTTCGAATAAACACTAATAGCTCTTTAGAATTTCTACAGAATATTTAACATGAATGCTCTGTATTTTTTTCTTTTAGCTCGAATAGAATGTTAATAGAAGTTTTTGAATGTTAACTACTGATCTCATATATATAGAGAAACACTTAAAAGTCTCTCTGGTGCATTCGGGAAGACTTCTTGACTCCGGGAAGACTTTCTGTGCTCGGGGAGACTTTTCAGGGAAACTATCATTGCTCGCAGAGACTTCTTGATTTAAATGAAAAATCATTTAAATTGATGGGGAAGACTTTTATAGCTCGGGGAGACTATTATAGCTCGGGGAGACTTTTCAAATAAGATTCGGGGAGACTTTTGAAAAGTCTCCGGGAGACTTTTCAAAAGTCTTCCCGAGAAATCAAATGCCGACCTGAATGATAACTGAGATGTATATCATTTATTTTGAAGTGATTCATATGATTTGAATCTACTGACTTCTTCCTTCCTTTTTGATTTCTTTTGAATTAAATTCTATTTGAATTATTATATATCTTATTCATTAAATTAATTCTGTGTGAATTAATCTAAGTAAATAGGATACATAATAAATTATCTTTTTGATAATAGAATTGAATTAAAGTCTTCTTCATTCTAAAATAATTCTAAATTAATTAATTTCTTAATCAATTTAAGAAATAAATTAATTCTGATTGAATTAATTTACCAATTAAATTAACTAAATAATTTAATCAATTAATAGAGAATCAAATTAAAGTCTTGACTCCACAACTCTTGATGATATAATTCCAAGTCTTCTGTCTTCACACCAATGTCTGTAGCTGTCCATTTTTTCTGTAATAAAGAATCTTCTCTGTATTTTGCCAACACTCCGTCTACTGTCTGGTTCACGAGTGATTCACAACAAATAGAATTCTTCACTTGACTTTTATAATGGTTCACTTCTGTTCCTTCTGATTTGACTATTTCTGATGTCACACAAATTGAAATCTTCTGACACTGTAGCTTCTTCAAACTTAAATACTCCACTGAGGCGTGATCAATTAAATTGAGCTTCTTTCAATGTAGTACTGCTTCAGGTCTGTAGATTGACTTTGATCTTCTTTTTCTTGTCAGATAATACCTGCTGAAGATTCCTGTGACAGATAATATATTTACTTACAAATTATCTATGTTTGAGTTGAGTTGTCATCTCTCTAAACAAATAGGCTTCTAAACATATGCCTTTCAATCTCCCCCTATTTGTTTGTTAAACAATAACAAGCAAATCACTAAAGGATAACTCAACTAACAAACAAGAAAAAGATATAACAATAAAACTTGTAAATAAATAAACTTTGTTCTGGTTTATATTAAACATTTCCAGATTCAAGCATTAATGATAAATACAAGATAGTTGTTCCTCTAGACTGAACAAAAAGTACAAATTTCTATCTTGATCTATCCTAGTTCTAGCAACAACAGATATTAACATTTCTTCAATTCTGAACTTCTTGAGTCTGTATTTCACCTTCTTCTGCTTCTTCATTTCCAACAATAGGTGTGCGTGGTTCTGGTTCAGGTACTGTTTGAGAGCTTCCAGAAACCCCATACGCCTTGTTTTGTTCTGATATAGAAAGTCTATACAAAACTTCATTATCAAGAGGATCATGTGGAATTGAAGTTGGTTGCTTGAACTCTTCTAGTCCTTTCCATTGCTTGTAAAAATCAATATCTTTAGACATACAGTAGTCTTGGATATAATCAGCAGCAACTGATTTAGCTTGACTTTGAAATCCTTCAGACCGTAGCATTTTCTCTACGTCTATTAAGTAGTTCAAAAGATATCCAGTCATAGACTCTGAATTAAAACGAATTATTTGATATCGATTATTTTTCACAAACCTTACTTCATAAGGTTCAGGTATGATTTCTGGACTCCTTAGAGTATCAAAGTCTCGAATGTGATCTCGGAGTATTTCATTCATCTCTGAACTTCTTTTTACTTTACACAGCATAACCCATAACTCAGAGGGTGTTCTTGTTCTGAAGAAGTCCAACGAAACTTTGTAGAAACCATAATTATCAAGATGAATTATGATATGCCAGCCATCTACATTTACTTCAACTGTGATATACCTGATCTCTAGCTTTAATGCAGCCATGTAAAGATCTACAGTTGTATTAGCAGTGAATAGTTAACCTATCATGCCGGATACCTCTCTGTCTTGATATGTGCCAATCTGAGGTTGATCCATGATCATTCTAGCTTGATCCCATTTTGGTCCAAACTTTCTTTTAATGTCTTCCCTCTTAGCAGTGATTGCAGCATCCCATAGCTTTTGCTTTTGTGCAGCTGCTTCCTTTTCCTCCTTGGATTTAACTTGTAGGAGAGCCTTAAGCTTATAAAGCTTGACATTTCTTGCTTGAGCTTCATTTTGCATTTCAAGAATCCTTGCATCTAACTCAAAGTTCTTCTCTATGGATTCTTCTTGAAATCTTCTAAGTTCTTCATCTAGCTCAGCATTTCTTTCTGTTTCATCAGAGAAAAGAAATTTTCTGTCAAACTCACCTGTTTCAGCATCACCAAAATTTGATTTTATAGGAGTTTGTTGTTCTGTTTCAAAGAAAGAAAAATCTTGTTCTGCTGCATAGTAAGATTGATCTGACTTGTGTTGATCTATAGCAGCTTTTTGTACTGTGTCATGCATTTTCCCTTTTCCTTTGACTGGAGCTTTTTCTTGTACCTTCTCCCCCTTAGTTGAGGGATCCTCGACTGAAGTCCCTTCAAAGAATTGTTGTTGTTCTGGGATAGGTCTAGTTCCAGACTTGACCATTTTGTAGACGTGCCTCAAACCTTCATTCAGCTGATCTATGCCTCTTTCAATCATTGCAAATTTCGAGGAATTAAGAGCATTGTACTGATGATAATCATTTTCTAGAACATCGATACGATTTGAGATCTTATTTATCTCTGTGAGATTATCAGCAATTTGAATTTGACTCTGTCTTAAGTCCTTGATATCAGCTGCTATAACACCTTGTGTTTGATTCACATCATTTGTTTTGAGAAGCACAGTTGTCTTTACTTCTTCAAGATCCTTTCTAATAAGAGAAAACTGATTTGTAACTGGATCTGAAGAATTTTGAGCATTGACTTGAGCTCGAAGTTGTGTATTCTCAGCTTTCAGTGCATCCATCTGTTGTTGAAAGGACAGTAACATATTTTGCATCTCACTTTCTGTGCCTGTGTGTGCACTCATTTTTCCTATTTGCAAGAGTGTTTCACTCACCTCACGTGTAGGTGTATCACACAGTGTTTGCCTTTCTTCGCTCGTGTTTAACTCAAAATCCGAGCCTCCAGATGTACCTGCAGTATAGATCACCAAAGCCCCTGCATGAGAGGTCACTGGTGGTGCAATGGAACTTTGCAAGTTCCAATCCTCAATAAAGTCTTGCGTTTCTTTTGGAATAGAAAACTGAGTTGCCTCAGGGTAAGACTCAAAGAGTTGCTGATCATCTTGAGATAATGAGTAGATCTTTTCAGATTCCGGATATGATCCATCCGGGGAGGTAGGCAAGGATCTAGGAATCAGCGAGAGATCCAAGTTTCCTCCTAAAGCCTGTGAAGGCACTTGATGTTGTGAAGCATCATGTTCTACCATTACTAGGGTAGATGAAGTACCAAGCATTTGCTTCTTCTGTGGAGCAGGAATCAAGTCTTCTTCACTCCCTAACTGTGTATGTTTTCTCTTCTGTGTTTGGGAGAGAGATTGTGATGACGAAGTAGCAGTGTATGGATCTAAGACCTGTGTCAGAGACTGTTGGATTTCAGACTCATGATCTATCCTAATAGCCACTGGGGGCTTAACACTGATATAATTTAAGTCAAGATTTAAGTCAAAATTCACAATAGAAGAATTCCTTACCTGAGTACTTACTGGAGCAGATGCAATTGGTTCTGCTTGAGCATGATGTTCTTCAAGTTGTTCAACTTGTTCATCTTCATCTTCACTTGGAGGAGCAGGAATCATTTGTAGAGGTCCTTCACCAAACACTGGTGCTGGTGCTTGATTTTGTTGTTGATGAATGAATTGAGCCATGTATGGTGTATAAATTACAGGAACACCTGGTAGTTTGTTTGCCTTCGACAACCTTGTAAAAAGATTTCTTTGTGTGGAAAGCGATCTTACTATAGGTGAATTGTTAAATAACACTTTGTGTTCATTAGTTAGCTTGTGATTCAAAAACAAAGTCAGAAATCTTGGATAGTAGCAATGAACTGTATGATCTTCTGTAAGACTTCTACTTGAAAAAGTACCCATTTTCCTGATTATCTCTTTCAAAATTAATTTGCCAAAATTTATTCTCCGGTTATGTGTCACAGCAAATCCTATGTTTTGTAAAAGCAGAGGAATGTTGTGAAAACTATTCTTCAGACATGGAGAAAATACCTTGGCCAGTGTATCAAAGATGAAGTCCCACTCACTTACCAGATGAGTCTTGGACAGTCTAACCATGTTAAATTCACCTTGATACTGGATGGTTTGAAAGAATTCTATCAGCTCCTGAGGTGTTGGTAGTGGATCAAAGTTGTCTGTTGGGAAGCCTAGAATTCTGTTTACATCATTATCTGTCACCCAGTAATCTCTTCCTCTTACTTTGAATGCGAAGCGAGATGTCGTGCTGGTTGAGCAATTTACAGCTGTAGAGTAGAGAGCCTTCAGTGGATCAATCTTCAGAACAGGGTCCAGGGTTATTGAAGTTCCGATCATAGGATGCTCATTGAGAAATCGAATCCATGGAACGAATCTGGGTTCAGGACATCTTGTAGGATCAAAGTATCCTACATAGTTAGTCTTGCAGATTTCAAAGACAGCAGCCATTTTAACTTATCTGATAAACAGACAATGCAACTTATTAGAAAATAAATAGAACAGGTGAAATTAAATAAGTGATCAAAAAATTAAGTGTCTCATAATTTAAAATAGAAACATATGAAATATAGAATTTTATATATTAGAACTTTAAATTAAAAACACTATGTATGACGACTTATCGAATAAAAAAAATATATATATATATTAAAAAAAACGAAAGGAAAACAATATAGCTTTTAGCAATTGTTTAAACACTCGCATGAAAAACTGATTAATGGAGAGATAGGAAAAAAATTGCAAGAGTTTAGTTGTGTTTGGAAATAAAAAACAGAATAGAATAGGATAGATTAGAATTTTAGAATGACAACTGATCATATATATATAGGAAAAGTCTCGGGGAGACTTTTTAAGGCCGGGGAGACCTTTCAAAAATCTCGGGGAGACTTTTGAAGGTCGGGAAGACCTTTCAAAATCTCTCAGAGACTTATTAAATAACAACAAAAAAACATTAAATAAAAACAAGAAAATTCGGGGAGACATTGATAGATCACGGAGACTTTTAAAATGTCTCGGGGAGACATTTTAAATTCTCGGGGAGACTTTTAATTTTAAGCTGAAAATTTTAAAAATAAAATAAAAGTCTCTCCTGATTTATTTTATTTTAAATAAACTAGTATATAACATATATAATATAATATATATATAATCCGAAATATATTTAATAATTTACTAAAATATAATAACACAAAATATTGAATTATACTAATAATAACTATACTTTAATATTTGATTATTTTCTCATAAAAATAATTTTTACCAAAATTCTAACTTGTAAAATTTTGATTAAATTATTTTAAAGATAATAATCTAAGATTACAATATAGTAGAATACAACCAAAAATAGATAAAATAAAATATTATAATAATTTATACTAAACACACATTCGAGAACTAGAATTTAGTAAAATAAATTCAGAAGTGTTATGACAAATATTCACATAACAAACACTTGAAATTTTATTTAAGAACATAATGCAGATGTGAACTGGGATTTAAGATGAAAAACTATTCAACATCCCAAGTTCACCAACCAACCTGGTGAATGTGGATTCATCAAGTGGTTTAGTAAAAATATTTGCAGTCTGTTCTTCTGTGGGTACAAAGTGTAACTCCACAGTACCATTCATAACATGTTCTCGAATAAAATGATATCTGATATCTATGTGCTTTGTCCTCGTGTGCTGTACAGGGTTGTTGGAGATTGCAATGGCACTTGTGTTATCACATAAAATAGGAATTTTATTTAACATAAAGCCATAATCTTTGAGTTGATTCCTTATCCATAAGATCTGAGCGTAACAGCTTCCCGCAGCAATGTACTCAGCCTCTGCTGTAGAATTGGAAACCGTTTGCTGTTTCTTACTGTACTAGGAAATCAATCTTCTCCCTAGGAATTGACAGCTCCCTGAGGTGCTCTTCCTATCAACAACACTACCTGCATTATCAAAATCTGTATATCCTATTAGGTTAAAACCAGATTATTTAGGGTACCAGATACCAAGATTAGGTGTACCCTTAAGATATCTTAAGATTCTTTTCACAGCAACAAGATGAATATCTCTAGGATCCGCTTGGAACCTTGCACATATACAAGTGGCATACATAATATCTGGTCGGCTTGCAGTTAGGTAAAGAAGAGATCCAATCATACCTCTGTAGCTTGTGATGTCTACCTTTATTGAGTTTTCACATACTCCAAGCTTGACAGCTGTAGATGAGGGAGTTCTTGCAGATGCTGAATCTTCCATGTGATACTTCTTCAGAAGTTCTTTAAGGTACTTGGACTGACAAATGAATATTCCATCTATTCTTTGACTCACTTGAAGTCCAAGGAAGAATTTCAGCTCTCCCATTAAGCTCATCTCGTACCTACTCTGCATTAACTTAGCAAATCTCTTGCACAAGTTATCATTAGTAGACCCAAATATTATGTCATCAACATATACTTGTACCATTATCAGATCATTATTGTGTTTCTTATAAAATAAGGTTTTATCTATGACTCCTCTAACAAAAGCATTTTCAAGTAAGAATTCTGAAAGAGTGTCATACCATGTTCTGGGTGCTTGTTTGAGACCATAGATAGCCTTGAAAAGAAAATATACAAAGTCCATGTGATCTGGATCTTCAAAGCCCGGAGGCTGTTGTACATATACCTCTTCAGCTAACTTTCCGTTCAGGAATGCACTCTTCACGTCCATTTGATAAACTTTAAAATTGGAGTGAGCTGCGAATGCCAGAAACATCCTGATAGCCTCAAGTCTTGCAACTGGAGCATAGGTTTCATCATAATCAATTCCTTCAGCTTGGGAATAACCTTTTGCAACCAGTCTGGCCTTGTTCCTTATCACAATGCCATCTTCATCCAACTTGTTTCTGAATACCCATCGTGTGCCAATTACAGTCTTGTCCTTAGGTCTGGGTACCAGTTTCCAAACTTCTTGAGATTCAAATTGATTGAGTTCATCTTGCATAGCAATCACCCAATCAGGATCAGACAGTGCTTCTTCTATTTTCTTAGGTTCCATTTCAGATAGAAACCCAGAATAATTGCATTGATTCTGTGTAGCACCTCTTGTTCTAACACCAACATCTGGATCACCAATGATCAGCTCAAAAGGATGAGCTCTACTCCAAATTCTCTGACTTGGCAGATTAGATATTGATGATTCGCCTTGAATTTCATTGTGATGTTGTGTTTGATTTGCTGATCCTTCATCTCCTCCCCCTGAATTGCTGCTAGGATCTCTTGATGAATCTCCTTGTGTGTTAGTGGTATCTGCAGAGTTTCCATTATTTCCACCACTACCACTTAGATCATCAGCATTATTATCATTGTTGTTTCCTGTTGCAGCCTCAGGTTCGTTTTCATCATCTGAGTGTGAGTCTGGAATATTGTTGAACTTAAGAGTTTCAGATGGATCATCATTTTGGATGTTAGGGAATTTTGTGTCATCAAAAGTTACATTGACACTTTCTTTGACATTATGTTGATCAATAATATACACCCAATAAGATCTTCTAGAATAACCAACAAAAATAGCTTCTAGAGCTTTAGCCTCGAACTTTCCAATACGTTCTTCTCCATCTTTAAGTACAAAGCATTTAGCACCAAATACATGAAAGTATTTGAGCATTGGTTTCTTGTTAGCCATTATTTCGTAGGGTGTCTTCATTAAGTCCTTGTTGATCAGAGTTCAATTCTGGGTATAACATGCAGTATTTACAGCTTCAGCCCAAAAGTACATTGGAAGCCTTGATTCACTCAGCATAGTCCTTGCAGCTTCAATTAATGTACGATTCTTCCTTTCTACAACTCCATTCTGTTGCGGAGTTCTAGGCGCTGAGAATTGTCTTGTTATTCCCTTTTCAGCATAAAAGTCATTCAGAACTGCATTCTTGAATTCAGTTCCATTGTCTGACCTTATAGCTATAACTGGAAGCTTCGAATCCAACTCAATCATTTTTATATGATCAATCACTACTTGAGGAGTTTCATCCTTTGAGTGCAGGAATAAAACCCATGTATATTTTGAATAGTCATCAACAATCACCAAGGCATATCTTTTATGTGACATTGACATTACATTAACTGGACCAAATAAATCCATGTGAATTAATTGCAGTGGTTCAGAAATACTAGATGTGTCAGTGCTTGGATGTGATGCTTTCTTTGCTTTCCCTTTCTGACATGCCTCACAAAGTCCTTCTTGTGTGAATTCCAATTGAGGCAGTCCTCTCACTAATTCTCTTTTGACTAGAGAATTCATAGATTTGAAATTAAGGTGTGAGAGCTTCTTGTGCCATAGCCAACATTCATCTGACGAAGCTTTAGCATAAAAACAATTGACTTCATCTCTGCAACCTGAGTTCAGATCGGCTACGAACAAGTTTCCTTTCTTTACTCCCTGAAGAGCAAGCTTTTCATCCTTCTTGTGAGAAATCAAACACTTCTCCTTCACAAAGGTCACTGTGTATCCCTTGTCACAAAACTGACTGATACTCAGAAGATTGTGATTGAGACCTTCCACGAAAGATACATTATCAATGACGACATTGCCAGCTTCTAAATAGCCATATCCCTTAGTCATACCCTTGCTGTCATCTCTAAAGGTAACTATTGGGCCAGCTCTCTCAACAACATTTGATAGCAGGGCTCTATCTCCGGTCATGTGTCGTGAGGATCCACTGTCGAGAATCCAAATAACCCGGTTCACCTGTTTCACACCCTGCAATCATCAAATGAGTTAGGCCTTCTTCGGAACCCAACATTGATTGGGCCCGGCATATTTGAAAAATTGTCCTTTGTCAGGTTTAACAATAGAACCCAACATGACAAACTCATCTACTACTTTGACTGAACATTTCTCCTTGTAAACAACTTTAACATTTTTGTATACAGGCTTAGGAGAAAATGTCTCCTTCTGTGAAACAGAAGGACTGGCAGTCTTTGATCTAGCATGCCTGTGATTTATGTGCTGTCTAGGTGTAGTATTGACATTCATAGCATGCATGCTTTTAAAATATGCAGACATAATATTGAAAGCACATAGCATACAGTTATCTACACCACATGGTTTATGGCATGCATCAATAGTAGGCATTTTATTCACAATAGCAGGAGTCTTAACAGTTTCTACCTTAACTTTATTAACATTTTTTAAGTTCTCAGTAGCATGGAATCTATTGTTCTTATCCCTACTATTAACAAACTTACTAGGTCTGTTATGATTTTTCTTAAGCTCATTAGCACCTAAACCAGGAGTGGATGAACTAGCAGTGTTCACATTTTCTGTTGGTCTTTTAGGTACATATTTAGCTTTTTGGACATTTATTCCTTTTATGTCCCTAACAGGTTTTTCCTGTTCTTTCTCTTCCTCTTTAAGGTCTTCAAGTTTAATTTCATAATCCACTATTACACAACTATCAAGAACTGGTTCTGCAATAGGAGTTATGAAAAGAGGTGTCTTAGTGTCCTTAATAACATGTGGAATACCCCTCTCTATAGCACTCTCTTTAAAAGGGGTGATGTTACTAGCCTTTCCTACGGATTTGTTATATTCAAAACCTATCCCAACTTTCCGTTTAATCTCTTGTTGGTCAACTAGGTCTTTCATAACAAATGAAGCAGTTCTATAGGCTTGACACCTGAATTTCTCTTTTTCAATTTTATCCTTTAAAAAAGCTTCAATTTCAACATAGCAGTTGACTCTATTAACTTGAAATGCAACATCTTCAGTTAATTTCTCATTTATAAGTTTCAGCTTTTTCAATTCAGAATTCTCATCTGATAAAACTTGGTTTTTGAGAATTAAGATTTTTATTCGATCTCTAGCATTAGTTAAATCCTCACCTAGCAATTTAAACATTTTAGGACAGCTAGGGTTTACCTCAATTCCTTGATGAGGTGGGGATTGTGATCCTTCAGAAGAAGAAGCCATTAGAGCAAGATTTCCCATATCTTCTTCTTCATCATTGTCAGAATCATCCCAGCTTTTTCCTTCTGCTAAGTATGATCTTCCCTGATGCTTCTTCAGTAGAGCCTCATATTTCTGTTTAAGCTCGTCATATGAATCCTTCTTTCTTTCCTATTTGGGCTTTCTACAATCTGTAGCAAAGTGTCCCATTTCATTGCAGTTGAAGCAAAGAATCTTGCTTCTGTCAACCATCCCTGTCTTGTATCCACCTCTTGTATTGGATGAGCTAGAAGAACCACCTCTCTGAAATCTGTTTGCCATAGGCTTGAATTTGAAATTAGGGTACCTCCTGAATCTTGTATTTCCAAATTTTCTAGCAATCAGTGCCAGAGATTCATCCTCAAGTTGATCAAGTTCTTCCATTGAGTAGAATTCACTTTCAGATGAATTCATTTGAGTTGCACCAACTTCTGCAACAATACCATGATCAATGACTTTGACTGAAGAAGATTCAGTCATAGATTCTTTGTATTCTGGTACTTCTGCTACAAGAGCTGTAGACTTGCTGACCACCTTGCCTGTACCATATATTTCTTTCTGTTGAATCTGCTCTAGCTCATAGGTCTTTAGTACGCCATAAAGTCTTTCCAATGAAATTTCATTCATGTCCCTTGACTCCCTGATGGCAGTAATCCTATGCTCTAAGTGAACTGGCATTGTCAGCAAAAACTTCCTATTGATCTCCTTCTTCGTATAGTGTTTGCCATTGAGATTTAGATCATTTATCAGTTTGTTGTATCTCTCAAAAACATCAGAGATACCTTCTCCAGGATTTGATCTAAAATGCTCATATTGAGACGTTAAGATTTCCAATCTATTCTCCCTCACTTCTTCTGTTCCTTCATTCAGTATCTCTATCGTTTCCCAGATGTGTTTAGCATTTTTGCAATTAACAACATGATTGTACATTCCGGGATCAAGAGATTCTACCAAAATTAACTGCAGGCTGGTGTCCAAAGAATCCAGTTCCTTTTCAGTATCAGTGTACTCAGAAATTTCTTTATCAAATTGTCTGTGCGGAATAAGTACACCATCTATCATATGCTCAGGAATGATTGTTATTGGAGCAACAACACCGGTCTTCAAAATATCTTTGTACTTAGGGTTTGCAGTTCGAAGAAATAGTGTCATCTTCCTCTTCCAAAGATTATAATTATCTTTATCAAATGGAGGAATTTTAATGCTACTCACTCTTTGAGTACTCATTTTAAAATAATAGAAGATTAAAAAGATTTGAGATTTTTGGGAATTAAAGAGATTTCGAATTTTTATGAAATTAAAAATTTTCGAATTTCTAATAAATAAAAATATTAGGATCTTGATTTTTATGTCAATCAGATGGCTCAGATACCAATTGTTAGGTCCAAATGATTGTAGAAGGGGGGGTTGAATACAATCTCTATTAAATATTAATAACTGTTTCGGATAATTTTTGATTAAACAATTTAATTATTATCACGAAATAATAATCAAAGAAGCACAGTTCAAGTAAAATACTTGTATTATACTTGATGGGTGTTACAAGATCAGTTCGAATAAACACTAATAGCTCTTTAGAATTTCTACAGAATATTTAACATGAATGCTCTGTATTTTTTTCTTTTAGCTCGAATAGAATGTTAATAGAAGTTTTTGAATGTTAACTACTGATCTCATATATATAGAGAAACACTTAAAAGTCTCTCTGGTGCATTCGGGAAGACTTCTTGACTCCGGGAAGACTTTCTGTGCTCGGGGAGACTTTTCAGGGAAACTATCATTGCTCGTAGAGACTTCTTGATTTAAATGAAAAATCATTTAAATTGATGGGGAAGACTTTTATAGCTCGGGGAGACTATTATAGCTCGGGGAGACTTTTCAAATAAGATTCGGGGAGACTTTTGAAAAGTCTCCGGGAGACTTTTCAAAAGTCTTCCCGAGAAATCAAATGCCGACCTGAATGATAACTGAGATGTATATCATTTATTTTGAAGTGATTCATATGATTTGAATCTACTGACTTCTTCCTTCCTTTTTGATTTCTTTTGAATTAAATTCTATTTGAATTATTATATATCTTATTCATTAAATTAATTCTGTGTGAATTAATCTAAGTAAATAGGATACATAATAAATTATCTTTTTGATAATAGAATTGAATTAAAGTCTTCTTCATTCTAAAATAATTCTAAATTAATTAATTTCTTAATCAATTTAAGAAATAAATTAATTCTGATTGAATTAATTTACCAATTAAATTAACTAAATAATTTAATCAATTAATAGAGAATCAAATTAAAGTCTTGACTCCACAACTCTTGATGATATAATTCCAAGTCTTCTGTCTTCACACCAATGTCTGTAGCTGTCCATTTTTTCTGTAATAAAGAATCTTCTCTGTATTTTGCCAACACTCCGTGTACTGTCTGGTTCACGAGTGATTCACAACAAATAGAATTCTTCACTTGACTTTTATAATGGTTCACTTCTGTTCCTTCTGATTTGACTATTTCTGATGTCACACAAATTGAAATCTTCTGACACTGTAGCTTCTTCAAACTTAAATACTCCACTGAGGCGTGATCAATTAAATTGAGCTTCTTTCAATGTAGTACTATTTCAGGTCTGTAGATTGACTTTGATCTTCTTTTTCTTGTCAGATAATACCTGCTGAAGATTCCTGTGATGGATAATATATTTACTTACAAATTATCTATGTTTGAGTTGAGTTGTCATCTCTCTAAACAAATAGGCTTCTAAACATATGCCTTTCAAAGTAATTAAATGAGACAAGTTTCCGGGAATATATCTTTCGTATATAAACCCAGAGGGGTGCTACACCCAGTTAAAAATATAACTGGCTTCCAAAGAACAAATTAGTTCTTTGCTACTAACACAAAAATATTAGGCTCAGTTCCTATACAAATATATCTAAATTAGTACAAGGAAAAACTGAGTCCGTAGGGAGTGATATCTAGGAGCCCTGAGTATTTTTCGTTTAAGAACCGGGTCCTAATATCTGACCGGGAGCAAGGTATGGGTGTGTATAAATTAATCTCTTGCTCCGGCCATGGCAGTAACTCTCTACATATTTTTGTTGTTTGAGAAGAAGACGACTCTTCAATTGGTGTAGACTTTTAAATCAAATAAAGTAGCTGCTGTAATTTGATTGGCTGAGGGATGAGTGGGGCCAAGAAATAATTTCTTTGTTGCGCCTGAATATTTTGTGTTGCGCCAGTAGAGTGACTTCCCTGTGTAAAATCAAGTGGCGCCATTTACTTAGAATTTGCTGAAGCCAACTTTGTGTTGCGCCTACACAAGGGGACACCCTGTGTAGGCGCCATTACAATTGTTTTCCTTAGAAAGTTTTGTGGCGCGTGAGAAGGTGAGTGGCGCTTCACTATTCACATGGTCAAAGTGCAGTTTGGTCACTGCACTTTGACCTCCTTCTCATTCCTTGATTGAAGTTTACCAACTTCCATTTCTTGTATCAAAGTCTTGTCGCAATACACCCTGTACCCTGAGCTGTTCCTGTTCTTCGACTGTAGTTCAGAAATCTTCACTTTTCGTACCAAGGTTGTGACACTTTGCACCCTGCACCCTTTGAGCTATTTAGCTGTTTAGCTTTTGGCTATTAGCTGTTTAGCTGTTTGGCTGTAGCCTTTACAAATCATTTTTTCGTACCTTAATAAATAACCGTTCTTTCCAAGTACGTTCTTCAACTTAACAATTCTTCTATAGTTAATACTCAAATTCCTTTCACAAACTGCTGACGCCTAGTGCAACTGGTCTGGTTCACAGACGACTAACTTCGATCCAAGTCTTCGTATTATAGCCTTATTTGCATTGTTAAGTTTGCAGCAACTTCATTGCTTCGAACACTGACTGTCAATAAACACTGTAACTTCACTGGAATCTTTTCTGGTACTTAGACAACATCTCCATTATTACCACAATCTTGAATACTTCATTCTCTGTTCTTCACTGACGCTTGAACACTTAAATGAACTTCTTTCAGTGAGTATAGCTTCAAGACTGCAGCTGTCTTCTTAATCCTTTGTCTTTACCATGTCTTCAATTCTTCTAGATTCCTATGCTTCGAACACTGTCTATCTTCAATCAATGCCTTTACACTGAAATCTTCTTGTGGCACTTCTATACTGAATCTTCAACACTTCTGAAACCCTGAAAGTCTTTACACATTATTCTTCACTGAGGCATGAACATATTAATGAACTTCTTTCAGTGACCTATAGTAGACTTCAAAACTTCTTCTAATGTCTTGATTCACTGTATTTGCCTTGTCTTCATTTCTTCCTGATTTCTGTGTAGGCGTAGTATTATTTACCTGTCCTGTTCTAGTGTTGAGTTATCACGATTACTATTTATACAGCTTCGTAATCTCAAACAATAAATTCACAAGTTCTAAAAATATTGAAATTAATCAACTAGTGAATTTATCAGCTTCAAATTGCAGTTTTTGATTACTAACTCATTAGTTAGTAGAATTTAACATCCCAAGTTCACAAACCAGTCTAGTGAAAGTGATTTCATCCAGTGGTTTAGTGAAGATGTTTGTAATTTGCTGCTCTGTAGGTACAAAATGTAACTCTACAGTACCATTCATGACATGCTCCCTAATGAAATAATACCTGATATCGATGTGCTTGGTCCTTGAATGTTGAACAGGATTGTTTGTGATGGCTATGGCACTTGTGTTGTCACAGAATATTGGAATTTTGTTCAGCAACAGTCCATAGTCTTGAAGTTGGTTCCTTATCCACAGTATTTGTGCACAGCAACTTCCAGCAGCAACTTATTCAGCTTCAGCTGTTGACATTGCAACTGAGTGCTGCTTCTTGCTATACCAGGACACCAATCTTCTACCAAGGAATTGACAACTCCCTGATGTACTTTTTCTATCAATCCTACAACCTGCATAATCAGAATCTGTATAGCCAATAAGGTCAAAATCTGTATCTTTAGGGTACCAAATTCCAAGATTCAGACTTCCCTTAAGATACCTAAAAATCCGTTTAACAGCTATAAGATGTGATTCTTTAGGGTTAGACTGAAACCTAGCACACAAGCATGTAGAAAATATAATATCTGGCCTACTTGCAGTTAAGTAGAGTAATGAGCCAATCATACCTCTGTAGCTTGTGATGTCTACCTTTTTACCAGGTTCATCTTGATCAAGCTTAGTGGCAGTTGCCATAGGGGTTTTAGCCGTCGATGCATCTTCAAGACCATACTTCTTCAAAAGATCTTTGATGTACTTGGTCTGGCAAGTGAAGATTCCATCTTTCCTTTGACTTACTTGGAGTCCAAGGAAGTAATTCAGCTCTCTCATCATGCTCATTTCATACATACTCTGCATTAGCTTAGCAAATCTATTACATGACTGATCGTTAATAGAACCAAATATAATGTCATCCACATATACCTGTACTAATATCATGTCATTTTTATGCATTTTATGAAACAGAGTCTTATCTATGACACCTCTAGTGAAACCATTTTCTAGTAGGAATATAGATAGAGTGTCATACCATGTTCGAGGTGCCTGCTTTAAGCCTTAGAGTGCCTTGAAGATAAAGTATACAAAATTTTCAAATTTTGAATCTTCAAACCCTGGGGATGTTCCACATACACTTCTTTTTCAAGCTCTCCATTCAGAAATGCACTCTTCACATCCATTTGATATACTTTGAAATGAGAGTGTGCTGCGAATGCCAGAAACATCCTGATAGCTTCAAGTCTTGTCACTGGTGCATATGTTTCATCATAATCTATTCCTTCTTCTTGGGAATAACCTTTAGCAACCAGTATGGCTTTGTTCCTCGTAACAATGCCATCTTCATCCAGTTTATTTCTGAATACCCACTTTGTGCCAATTATAGACTTGTTCTTTGGCCTGGGTACCAGCTTCCAGACTTTTTGTCTGTCAAATTGATTGAGTTCTTCTTGCATAGCAATGACCCAATTTGGATGTTCTAGTGCTTCTTCTACTTTCTTTGGCTCTATCTCTGAGAGAAAACCATAGAATAAACATTCATTTTGAGAAGCACGTCTAGTTTGAACCCCAGCATCTGGATCTGCTAGAATCAACTCAATAGGGTGATCTCTACTCCACACCCTATGTCTAGGCAGATTTGCCCTAGAAGATTCAGTTTGATTATTATTGTAGTGCTGGGTCCTGCTAGTTGATCCTTCAGTTGCTCCCCCTGAGCTGCTGCTTGGTTGAGAATGAGATTCTCTGCCACTACTAGTAGTTTCTGTGAATCTTCCACTGTTTCCACTACTATGGTCAGAATCATCATTGTTGTTATTCTCATTTGGGGCCTGATTTCCTGTTGCAGCTTCAGGTTCTATTTCACTTTCATCTGAGTTCATATTTTCAAACTGCAGAGTTTCAGTGTCGTCTGTTCTTTGTAGACTTGGGAGCTTGAGATCATCGAAAGTTACATTCATGCTTTCAATGACCTTTTTATGTTCAATCACATAAATCCTGTACGCCTTAGATTCCAGAGAGTAGCCAAGAAATATTCCTTCATGAGCCTTGGATTCGAATTTTCCTAGGTGCTCATCATCTTTCAGTACAAAGCACTTTGCTCCAAACACATGAAAGTATTTCAGTGTTGGTTTCTTGTTTGCCATTATCTCGTACGGAGACTTGTCATGTTCATTGTTGATCAGGGTACGATTCTGAGTGTAGCAAGATGTGTTGACTACTTCAGCCCAAAAGTATAAAGGTAACTTAGCTTCATTCAGCATTGTTATTGCTGCTTCAACCAAAGTCATGTTCTTCCTTTCTACTACTCCATTTTGTTGAGGAGTTCTGGGCGCTGAGTATTGTCTTGAGATACCTTTTTCAACACAGAATTCATTTAGGGTTACATTCCTGAATTCTGTTCCATTGTCAGACCTGATTTTTCTGACAGGCAAACCAGCTTCTACCTCTATCTTCTTTATGTGATCGATGATTATTTGAGGGGCTTCTTCCTTTGAGGCTAGAAACAACACCCACGTGTACTTAGAGTAGTCATCTACAATTACCAAGGCATATCTTTTCCTTGATATTGACATGACATTTACTGGGCCAAATAAATCCATATGTAAAAGATGAAGTGGTTCAGTAATGTCTGAAGAGTCTTTGCTTCGATGAGATGCTTTCTTTGACTTCCTTTTTTCACATGCTTCACATAAACCTTCTTGAAAGAATTCCATCTCAGGTAAACCTCTTACCAATTCCCTTTTAACTAAAGAGTTCATTGCCTTGAAGTTTAGGTGTGAAAGTTTTTTTGCCATAACCAACTGTCCTCTGTTGAAGCTTTGCTATAAAAACATTGAGCTTCGCCTTTGCTTGCAGAGAATAAGTCAGCTACAAAGAGATTCCCCTTTCTCACTCCTTAAAGAGCAAGCTTCGCATCTTTCCTGTTTTGGATTGCACATTTCTCTTTCTCAAAAGTTACTTTGAAACCCTTGTCAGTGAACTGACTGATACTTAGAAGGTTGTGCTTTAATCCATCCACAAGAGAGATATTTTTTATGATAACCCGTTGTAAATCCCTTGCCATAACCCGTTGTAAATCCCTTGCTGTTATCTCCAAAGGTCACTATTGGGCTAGCTTTTTCAATCACATCTGATAGCAGGGCTCTATCACCAGTCATATGCCTAGAACAGCCGCTGTCGAGAATCCACATGACACACTTGTTCTTTGTTATACCCTGCATCCACAGATTGATTACTTTTTCTTTGGTAACCAAACTTGATTGGGTCCAAGAGGCTTAGTTGAATAAACAAATTTAGCTGCAGAAACTTTCTGGTCCTTGTCTTTCTCATCGACTGGGCCCTTGTCCTTTGGTTTAGCCTTGACAGGGGTGTCTTTAGGCTTAGGGACAGGGGCTTCCTTCCTAGACTTAGGAGGAGGACTAGCAGTCTTTGCCCTAACATGTTTTCTATTCATGTTCACATCTGTATTCATGCATGTACTAGATGAATTGTTCATTAAGTTTATGTATGCAGACATGATGTTGAAAGCACATGGCATGCATTCTACTTTACCATATGGTTGATGAGGGAAAGACATGGAAGGCATATTAGAAGTTTCTTCTTTTTCTACTTTTATCTTTTTGCATGCATGCGTAAGATGACCAGTAGAATTACAATTATTGCAAACTTTTCTAATAGCTTTGGGAGAGTAGGCATAATCATTTTTCTTGTTAACACATACTTTGCCATTTCTGTTAGCTTTCATTTTTTCATTCTTGTTACCTAAATCTCTTTTAATCTGTTCTTTAGGGTCTACAATTTTTACAGATTTTTTAGGCAATTCCTTTTTAATTTCTTCCTTTTTCTTCTTTTGATCCTCAGCAAGGATTTCTTCTTTCATTAAGATCTCATCTTCATTTAAGGGTTCCATGACAAACTTCTTATATAGGGGCTTGGTGACATTTTTCAACACATGTGGAATGTCTTGCTTCACAGGACTTTCCTCAGCAATTGATTCTACATGCATCTTTCCTGCCTTTTTATCATAGTCAAAACCTATTCCAGTTTTCTGACCTATGACATGTTTATCTATTGCCTCCTTTACAAGATTAGCAGATTTCTTATAAGCTTGAAGTTTTAACTCTAACTTAGAAATTTTATTTCTAAGAGTAGTTTATACTTCCTGGTTGCACTTGTCTCTATTCTGAAGATATTCTATTTTCTGTTTCAGATCTTCTAGATTGACACATGTAAGCTCTAGTTCTTCATTTCTAGCTTCTAGCATTTTATTCTTTAGAACTAGTTTAGCATTTTCTTCTTCAAATGCAAGCATGCTTGTATATATGTTAAACATTTCTATACTGAGATCTTCTACAATTTTCTTATATTCAGATTTAGACATGTCAATGGAGGAGAGAAATGATACCTTCGATGATTGAGGGGATGCCTCTGAAGAGTCTGCCATTAAAGCAGTATTTCCATACGTTTCTTCTTCATCGTTGTCTGAATCATCACAGCTCTTTCCTTCAGCTATATAAGCTCTTCCCTGATACTTCTTTACCAGTGCATCATATTTCTTCTTGAGTTCATCATATGACTCCTTTCTTTCTTTCACTTGCTTCGGCTTCCGGCATTCTATTGCAAAATGCTCGGGTTCATCACAGTTGTAGCACTTGAACTTACTGCGATCTACCATTCCCGTCTTATAACCTCCTTTGCTGTAAGACCCTGAAGACGATCCTCCTCGGTTGCTGTTTCTAAAACTAGAACCACTGTAACTGGAGTTACTCTTGAATTTGTACTTAGGGTTCCTCCTAAACCTGAGGTTCTTGAACTTCCCTGCCATATGGGCCATTGATTTATTTTCTAATTGTTCAAGTTCTTCCATTGAGTAGAAGTCGTCTTTATTACCTGGTTGAGTGTTATCTGTAAATTCAGCCTCCATAATTTCTTCTTTCTCAACATCAGGTTTTACTGTACTGGTCTCTGTGACAACAAAATTCTTGGCTACAAGAGCTGTAGTCTTCAACAGTGCGGTATTCTTACTGTCCACTGTACCTGTACCATAAATGATCTGTCTTTGCTCTTGCTCCATTTCGTGAGTCTTGAGCTTCCCATATAGAATTTCAATGGACATGTCATTTATATCACTCATTTCTCTGATGGCAGAGATTTTGTGTTCCAGGTGTGCTGGAAGTGTCAACATGAATTTCCTGTTGATCTCCCTACGTGAGTAGGCGTTCCCATGCAATGACAAGTCATTTAACAATTTGTTGTATCTCTCAAAGACTTGAGTGATACTTTCTCATGGCAGTGACTTGAAAGCTTCATATTGGGAAGTAAGAATATCAAGCCTGTTCTCCTTCACTTCTGTTGTACCTTCCATCAGCAAATCAATTGTATCCCACATCTGTTTGGCACTTGTGCAGTTAATCACTTGATTTAGCATTGTAGTGTCCAAAGAATCCATCAGGATGCATTGAAGATGATTGTCCCATGTAACTCTCTCTTTATCAGTGTCAGTAAACTCTGAAGGTTCCTTTGGGGTAAATCCTTGCGGAATCCGTTCGCCGTCTTCTGAAACTGTTTCTGGTGTAAGCTTCTGAGGAACATAGGGTCCATTTTCCAAAATTCCCAGATATTGAGAATTTGATGTTTTAATGAAAATGGACATCTTCTTCTTCTATAAGATGTATTCATTTTTGTCAAAGGCTGGGATTTTAATGCTGCTGAGTTTTTGGGTACTCATGGTTATAAGAATTTTAAATCTTAAGAAATAATTAATTTCTTAAAAATTAAAATCAATTCGAATAAAAACTAAATTTCTAGAAATAAAATTTTAATACGAATTCTTGATGATTGATAGTCTTTTTAATATTAGTGAACTTAAAATCTTTGAAAAATTCAAAATTGAATTTTCTTTAAAAATAAAGAAATTTCAATATAAATTTTTCTAGATATAAAAATGCACTTTTTCGAAAAACTATTTTTGGATCTTGATTTGTAACTTCAATCAACAAGCTCTGATACCAATTATTAGGTCCAAAATCATCATAGAAGGGGGGGGTTGAATATGATATGGTAGATTTTTCGTTTAATTGCGGATTAAGTGTTTGTGTTCTTAAGATATAAAAATGGCAATTAATGAAACACAACGATTCGGGGAAATAACAATGTATTATTAAATCCCTGAGGTGATACACTTCTAATCAAATGATTAGCTTCAATGGGTTCAAACAAAATTACAATAGAAATACAGTTGGGTGATATTAATGTCAAGCTTTAATGGTGCTCCCGTCTGTATCTCTTTTTGTTGAAGATGAATGAAATTGCTACTTTCCATTCTGATTTAACCCATATATAATTTGTAGACTTTTGGAAAATTGAATTCCTCAATTGCTCAAGTCCTTTGTTGCGCCTGTAGAGTGGGAGTGGTGTGTAGGCGCCATTAGATTCTTTGTTGCGCCTAGAACATGTTTGTTGCGCCTTGTCTTTTGTTGCGCCTCTATGGAACTTTTGTTGTGCCTGCACTCTCAATTCCTTGTGCAGGCGCCACTAAGTTCTTAGGAAATCTTCCAAGTTTTCTTGCGCCTGGACAAGGGAATGGGTGTGCACACTGGTTATAGTGTGTAGGCGCCACAAAATCACCCATTGACTTTGTTGCTCCTCTAACTTGGTTGTTGCGCCTATAACATGTTTGTTGCGCCTGCACACCCATTCCCTTGTGCAGGCGCCACAAACCAACACTTTGACTTGCCTACGATTTTAACTTGGTTTGTTGTGCCTTTACAAAGTTAGTGGCGCCTCTAGAGTGCTTCAAGAGAGTAGGAGCCACTAAATGCACTATTACTTGCCTTACCATCTTTCTTGAAGTGCTTGAAGTAAATACTACTTGTTTTCACTCTTCTGGCTTGATCAACTGATTTTCTTCTGATTAATCAAGATAATTCTTTTCTTGATGTGCTGACGCTTAGTGCACTGGTCTGGTTCACAAATGACTAACACTGAATTGAATTCCCTTAATTCCTGTTCTGTTTCAGCTGACTATCTTTGGACTGTTACATTGCTTTTGATCACTGAAACCCTTTGACATTTACACATAAAACATTACACTGCCTTTTGTCCGAAATCTACTGAACACTTATTTGTTGCTGAGGCCTGAACATATTAATGAACTTCTCTCGCTGTCGTTCAGTAAACTTTACATCTTGAATGCTCTGCAATGACGTATGTATGATTTCTGTTTGCATGTCCATCTGGATTCATGTGCTGCATATTAGTATTATTTATATGTCTTTGTTTCTTAGTTGAGTTATCGTTATCACTATTACATACTCCGTTACATTATGCTTTACATTCTCAATCATTACAATATGATCAATAATTGTTTCTACAGTTTCATCCTTCTTATGCAAAAAGTACACCCAGGTATATCTAGTGTAATCATCAACTATCACTAGAGTATATCTCTTCTTTCCAATGGACATAATGTTGACTGGACCAAATAAATCAAGATGCAATAGATGAAAAGGTTGATCAATAGAGTTTTCAATTTTGCTCTTGAAAGTTGTCTTCTTTTGTTTGGCCTTTTGACATGAATCACAGAGTCCATCAGGATGAAATTGAACTTTTGGAAGACCTCTAACTTGGTCCTTCTTTACCAATTCATTAATGTTTCCAAAGTTCAAGTGACACAGCTTTTTGTGCCAATTCCAGCTTTCCATTTGTGATGCCTTTCCAAGTAGACAGGTTAAGGGACCATTAGAATTAATATCCAAGCTAACTTCAAATAAATTGTTATGTCTGTGACCAATAAGAACTATTTTCCCATTTTTCTTGCTTTTCACTTCACAATGAGTTCCATGAAATTCCACAGAATAACCTATGTCTGTCATTTGACTCACACTTAGCAGATTATGTTTGAGTCCTTCAACCAGAGCTACTTTCTCAATGATGACATTTCCAATCACAATGTTGCCATATCCCAGTGCTTCCTATGTTGTCATCTCCATAAGATATTGTTGGGCCAGCCTTCTCCTCAAACTCTGAAAGCAGAGATTTATTTCTAGTCATATGTGCAGAACATCCATTATCAATCACTAGGATGTTTTTCATGTTTCTCTGCAATCAGTAAATGCAATTTAATTAATAGATTTGGGGACCCAAACTAGTTTGGGTCCTTTCTTTGAAAACTTGTTAACTTTTGCAGTAGAAGTTCTTTTGTCAGGGTTTGTGTTAACAGAGTTTACATGATCAGAGTTTGCATTCACATAGTTTGTATTGTCAGAGTTTACATTCCTCTTATCAGACTTTATCACATATATTTGCTTGACAGTATGTTTTGGAGAAATATTTATTTGAGGCTGTGGTTCATAATAATTGTAATACAAACTATGATATTCTTTGCATGTATAAATGGAATGCCACAAACTACCACAGTGAAAACAGGGATTATATCTTGTTTGTTTTCTAGCCTCAAACCTTGGTCTTTCAGGTTCTTTCTTTTTCTTTTGTTTGCAGTCAATAACAAGGTGATTAGAATTTCCACAAGTAAAACAGGTTTTCCTAGGAGTATCAGTGATATTCATGTAGTTATTCTCCTTAGTAATGCCTACTTTACCATTTCTATTTCTTTTTACCTTTTTAGATTTATTAGTGACTGCCTTCAACTTTTCCTTAAGTTATTTTTATGAAAGTAACCCTATATTCACCTTTTTAGAATCTGGCACACTATTGTTTTTAGAGCATTTAGTGAGAGTTTTCTTATCATCACTAGCTCTAACAAACTTCACAGGTTTAGTCAATGTTCCTTTTGTGTGTGAATTAGTATGAATTTCTTTATCAGATTCATAACCTAAGGCAGATGTCCAATTCTTTTCAGAAAGCATTTGTTGGACCTTCTTACCAGAGTTTATCCAAACTCTGAAGGTTTCTTTTTCCTTAGCTATCTCAGATTTCAAATATGTGACTTGTATTTCTAGCTGAGTTTGCATGTGTATAGCATTCTCACAGTCTTTCTTAAAGCTAAGCATGTGTACAAGTTCAGATTCAAGAAAATCATTCCTAGCATTCAGAGTTTGTATTTCAGATTTTAATCTTCATTCTCAAGAGACTGTGACTTAAAGCTAACATGAAAATTTCTAAGAAAAGATTTTAATTCATGAATATCTTCAGTATCAAAAGTGAAAACAGAGTTTAGTACCTTGTTAGAGTTTAAGATGGGAGAATCAGAGTTTGCCATGAGAGCATAGTTAGTTTCTTCTTCAGAGTCTGAGGAATCCATCCAATCTTTCTTTGATGTGATGAGAGCTTTCCCAGATTCTTTGCTTCTGCATTCAGTAGCAAAGTGACCCATCTTGTTACATTTATAACACTTGACCTTTGATTTATCAAGGGTTTTTGATTTTCCATCTCTATCTTCTCTTTTCTTGAATCTTTCCTTCTTGTCTGACTCACTATGCTTCTTCTGAAATTTTCCTTGCTTCCTAAATTTCCTGTACTTCTTGAAGCTTTTGACAAACATCTCCATCATGTCAGAATCTAAAAAATCATCAGAGTTTACATCAGAGTTTGCCTCAAACTCTAATTCACTGCTTTCTTGGAGTACTACTTCTTTCCCTTTCCTTATTGAAGCCTTAAGCACCTTTTCTTTTGGTTCTTCAATCTTGGCTTCAACATTCAAAGCAATAGATCTTGCCTTGCTGCTCTTCCTGTTTCTTCTTTACTGTAATTCTAGGTCATGAGTTTTTAATTTTCCATAGACCTCATCCAAAGACATCTCATCCAAATCAGCTGTCTCTTATAAAAGATGTTTGTAGATCCCATTCTTCAGGTAGTGCTCTTAGAAACTTGGTTTTTGAATCCTCATTATCATACACCTTATCCACTAAAGCTAAGTTATTCAACAGAGTTAGAAATCTGTCATAGATATCTGTGAGTGACTCATTCTGCTTAGCCTCAAAGTATTCATACTCTTGGATTAGAACAGATCTTCTATTTTTCTTTATCTCCTTGGTTCCTTGGCATTGAACCTCTAGTGCATCCCAGATTTCTTTGGCAGTTTTGCATGCAATTACCCTGTTAGACATTACAGAGTCAAGACTATTATGCAGAATATTTCTTACCTTTGCATCTATTAAGACTTCCTATTTTTCTTCATTGGTCCATTCTTTCTTGTCCTTCAAGGTGTAATACTCAAGGATTTGTCTTCCTTCCATAATTGTAGATGGCACTAGTTTGGTTGCTAGATGCTGTCCTGTATGGATTCTGTCTAAATAATCAGGATCAGTTGCCTCCAAGAACATCAACATCTTCACCCTCCATGTAGGGTATTCAGCGTTCTTCAATATAGGGATCCTGATGCTTTCATACTTATTACCAGACATGATTATTTGATCTTTTTAAGTCGAAATTAACTGCCTGCTCTGATACCAATTGTTACCCAGAATAATCAATCTATTACAGAAGGGGGTTAAATGTAATAGTGCCGGTAAATCGAGTATAAAACACAAGTATGTCAAAGATGAACACTTCTTTTATATTAAAGATAATGAATAGGTTACAAAACTCTCTCAAGAAGTTATTTGTTCTTAAGAGCTGTTAGGCTACAATAATAATGCTTGAAAACGTGTGTTTGATTATAACCTATCTCTGTGTTTATATAGACACAGTTACAATTCAATTACAAAACAGATTATGATAAGAATAACTTTCATAAGGTAATTAGTCTTGCATTAAAATTCTTTCTTACTATCCAAATCAGATTCTGATTTGTCTGTTTCCTTTTCTGATAAACTCTGAACTAAACTCTGTCAGTTGTCTGTTTGAGTATTCTCTAATAGAGTAAACTCTGTCCGACAGCTTCATAAACTCTGATGACGTCAGCATAAACTCTGATATGATATTCTCTAACAATCATCAGTGTTTGCATTCCTAACAAAAAATGTTTTAAAAATTAAAATAAATCATTTTTATTTTGAGATTAATTTAATTTAATTAATTTAATTTATTTAGATATTAATTTAATTAATTTTAATTGATTGATTAATTTACTCCAATCAATTGATTTA
The DNA here is from genome assembly GCA_028671895.1 of Oenanthe sinensis. Lineage (NCBI taxonomy): Eukaryota > Viridiplantae > Streptophyta > Magnoliopsida > Apiales > Apiaceae > Oenanthe > Oenanthe sinensis. Next base: position 23,615,587 of record CM053799.1, on the reverse strand, counting down.
ATTAATTAAATATTATTTAAAAATAATTAAAAATAATTAGATTTAATTATTTTGAGGAATAAAAATAATTTATTTATTTAATCGTTTTTAATTATCTAATAATCCATTTACCCGTTTAAAATGAAACAAATTTATAAGAGATCTTAAAAATAATCCGGAAGTGATAAAATAGTTTCGAAATTCTAAATTTATTTATAAACCCGGATTAAATATTTTATAAAGTATTTTACGGATTCAATAATTATCCGGAGGAATAATAATGATCCACTTTGACCCAAAAAATCTTTTAGAGTCTTCTAAAAATAATTTGATTGATCTTTTAATAGTGAGTCATATCTGTTATATGATTTATGTGCCTACCTACTTTCTAATTATTGTTACTTATTTATTATTTACTGTTTAATGTTGATACAACGCATGTGTAGACACTAGAATATAAGATAAAGATATACCTAGCACTGTATGTCTGTTTAGCTATGTAAAATAGAATATTCTATTTGTAGAGACGAGCGAGATACCACACAGAGATTCATTATAGTTTACCAGCACCTAGCAAGTTATTTTACCAGCTTTATTACCAGACAAGTATTTCTTCCTAGATCCTCTTAAACACTTTTGTTTTACTATTTTCAGTTATTTGTATCATGATAAATAGTTATTGTTCAAAATTATTTATGATTCCTATTATTTTTGTGCAAATAGTGTTAACTGATAGTACTTCAAATATTGAAAGTTGATTATAATAAATACATCATATCCGCCTTTATCGTAGTAAATAATGAGGATATGACCTATATTTAAAACTAAGCATACCTTTGATTTTGGATGCTCTATTGGATTGAAAAAAGATAGCATAGGAGGCCACCTAGTTGGTGCAACATTATTTGAGAATGATATGGTAGCCATTTCATCTTCCTATATGTTAACATTATTTGCCTATTTGGTACCTATATTGAGAATCCTTGTTATAACTATGGGTATAGAAATGTACCGATAGGCTATAAAGAGGTTCTATTGCTTTTGAACTGATCAGGTGGCAATAGTGTTAATATGTTGTATCCAATCCATATTGCCCAGTGTGGCTATTATATATTGTGATTCCACAAATGATTCATTTCTATGACATACTGCACTTGTTACCCAATAATTAGACTATTATAGAGGGGGGTTGAATATAATAGTACAAAAAAATCGAAACTAAAACACAAGTATGACAAAAATATTGTTTGTATTAACTCTAACAAACCTAATACAAAACTCTCTCAAGAAAATCAATGTTCTTAAGAGCTATAAGGTTATGAGAATAATATGCATTGAACAACTACCCAATGTAAACATATTCATGTGTTTATATAGTACACAATTACGTATCTAAATATTGCAAAGATAATGACTAATTAATCCAGAGATACGATTTTCATCATTATCTTCGGAATAGATTGCTTCAAGAAGGCAATTGTTATTCACTGAAACACTTCCATCTTTATCTCCAATCAAGTCCTGATTTGTCGAATACCAATTGTCAAACTCTGACTAGTGTAAACTCTGTCGATGAATAAACTCTGATGATGTCACTTAGACTCTGATCAACTTCTGTAGACTCTAATAACATCATTTCTTCATTTTTAACAATCTCCCTAAATTTATGTTTTGTGCAATAAAACATAAATTTCAATGATGATGTCAAAAATCTCATAGACAAATGCATCAGTGTTTGAGTTTCCTTGCCTTATACTCTCTTATATGAAAAATCTCCCTCTAGAAAATCATCAAGTAATTTATTTTCAGCTACCTTAAAAAATTCCATGCTTTTATCCAAGGCTATGTAACAAGTCCTTTGACCATCAGGATTTAGCATCAGTATTGGAATGCCCAACATCATTTTGATTTTTGCATCTCCTTTGTTCATCTCCCTCTCAGTATCATCTTCAAGCATGTACCATGACATTTACTCCTCAGAGTTTATCATCATTAGCTTCTCACTTTTCCTCTTTCCTGCTATTGCCCTTTCTAGAATTTACACCCACTTTGCAGTAGAGTCATCTTCTTCATTTAGCAAATAGAGAACATGTTCTAGTTCTTTTGATGACTTGTGAGCTAGATCTTCTTCAGATAATTTCATTACTTTTCTATTCTCTAGAAAGTATAATAGCTTTTCTTCAGATACAACACCATCAAACACATCTTTCACCCACTTTGTAGTAGAGTCATCTTTTTCATTTAGCAAATAGAGAACATGTTCCAGCTTTTGATGACTTGTGAGCTAGATCTTCTTCAGATAATTTCATTACTCTTCTATTCTCTAGAATGTATAATAGTTTTTCTTCAGGTACAGCACCATCAAACACATCTTTCACTAGCTGAACAACAATGAGCTTGTCCAAATGGTCTTGAGTCAATTTTTCTTCAGGTTTGTCCTTTAGAGAATAAGGGTCTCTAAATGCATTTGCTTCACCTCTGTAGACCTTGGCTTTTGAATCACCAATTCTTCCCTTATCCTTTCCAAGTCTAGCATTGAGATTTATAGACTCAGTTCTTGTCCACAGAAGATCAGGATTTTTCTTTCTAACCAAATTTTATTGTTCATCCTCTTCATCTTGAAAGTTGGTTCCTCCTAAAAGGAATGTGGTTCCTTGCATGATAAGTGGAGCCTTTGGTTTTGGTGGAGCTTTCTTTTGGACTGTAGAGGATGGCTGAGATAATTGACTTCTTACAATATTTGCACTTGTACCTCTAGTTGACCTTGTCACAGGCTTAGATGTTTTTTGAGGTCTAGTAGGTTCAGATGTTGCAGGTTTCTTCTTGATCAGAGTTTTCTTTGAAATAGGAGCTTGCTTTTTCTTTGACTGGACTTGAGTATTGTCAGTACCAGTATTCATTTTTTTACCTCTTGTTCAACAACAATTGGATCTACATTTAGATATTCTTCTTCAAATATTTTCTTTGCCAGTTCTGCATCCTCCTTTAAATTTTCTTCAACTTTCTCTGGCTTCTCTTCTTCTTGGAGTTTTCTTGCTAACTCTGCATCCTTCCTGATTTGATCTAATTGTACTACATCATATGTTTCAATCAGAGATTGTTGTTTCCCTTGTAGTTGTCCAGCACCTGAAGGAGTCAGAGTTTGGGTCTTCACAATTTTACCTTTCTTATAACTCCCTTGTATTGTATTAGACTTTCTACTTCTATCACCATCAGATTTATCAAGAGATTCAAGAGGAAGATCATTTTTGCATTTGTCTTTAGAAGCATTCTCCCCCTTTCTGATATCATGAGGGATAGAGAGATGATCCATTATTAGAGTCAAGGAGTCCTAAATTGAGGAAACAACATTACTTATAGTCTCCACTTTAGACTCCAAAACAGAATGTTGTTTGGAAAGAGTTGTAAACTTCTTGTCAAAGCCCTATTTGTTCATTATGACGGCAGTATGAACTGAAGCACCCTACTTAATGACATCCCCATGCAGAGAATTCATTTCACTATGAAGAGCCTTAGTAAACACAGTTATAGCCTTTAATAGAGTCTTCATTTCATCAGAGAATATGTCAGAGTTTGTCATTTGAACAAGGTCATGAGCGTGAGACCACTTCACCTTTTCATGAGAAAATTTCCAGGTTGTATCCCAGAGTTTCTACTTTTCAACTTCTACAGGTGTAGGTGCTCCCTTTGTACCGTGTCTGACAACACCTTCCTTATCAAGGGCAGGTTCAATCTTATCTTTGAGTTGAGCGACAATATAGTAGTCTAGATACTCCATGTATAACCTGTCAAGAGCATCATGGGTATTAAATGGCCATCTTTTAGAGTTGTATCTTTCCAAATAAGGGATGGAGAGATCAGTAGGCTCCTCATCAGCAAAGATAAGAGAATCCTCAGAGTCTGCATCAGGATCAGCTGCAACTGTACTAGTACCAGGTGCATCAGAGTTTGTAATTTTAAGGACAAGTTGAACAGTAGAGCCTATTTATGGTATACTCTGAGCACCTGCACAAAGAACAGAACGACCGAAGACACTCTTTTTTTTAAAGAAATCTCATTAATTCTCACATCACACATCTCATGACTTTCAATAGTCAGAGTTTGGTCACTAGAAGTAACTAGCTTCTTTCTCATATCTAACTCTCTTTTTGCCAGACCTAGTGTCTGCCTCTCTATTTCATTTCTGTTTTCCACACATTTTACCTCAGTCTCACAAGAAAGGCTCAAATCACAATGTCTTATAGAAATAAGAGGTGGCTGAGAAAAGGTGCATGTGGTCACATGAAAAGAGGGTTCCCTTCTAGGACTATCCATGGTCATTCCAACAGTAAAAAATGCAAGTATAAATTCTGAACTTATGATATCAGAGTACGTAAATTCTGAAGAAAAGTCATAATTTATACCTTTTAAAGTTGAAGAGTCTGATGGAGTGTCCATTATATTTACAGATAGTGGTTGCACCAGGATTGCATCAGAGATTGCCAAAGGAGTAGCATTAGTGTTTGAGGTCTCAGTATTTGCAGCATTGGAGTCAGAGTTTAGCTGTTGTTCATTGCCTTGGTCTGCAATCACAATAGTGGTGATTGGTTCTTGCGGGACCAGAGTCTATGTAATAGCTGCTTCACCACTTTGATGTGAAGGTTCTTGTGTGCTAGAATCTGTCAGAGTTTTCCCTTCAGAATCACCAACAATAGGATTTTCAGTCAGAGTTTGTGTACTTGCATCCAAACATTGATTGGATGGTTCTTGTGTGGCTGAGGCCTTAACAGCTTCTTCAACCTTTTGAGCTGAAGGTTCTTGTGGGCTGTACCCCAAATTTGCTTCATCTGCTAAGGTGGGCCTGGCCTTTTAAAGACTGCTACCTCACTATGAAAGATAGGTTCTTGTGTGTCTAGGCCAAAAGAAACTATTTGTTTCTTCTTTTTGGTGAATCCAGGGAATCAATCTTTCCCTCTTCCATGGCATCAACATCTTGAGTTCTTTGAGCATCCATGTCTCTAGCAACCTCAGTAGCAAGTTCTTTCACCCTTTCATAAGAAATTTCAAGTACCCTCATAGGTGGTGAGTTGGTAGGGGAATCAGAGACTTCTACTGGATCTAATGATGTAGCAAGATCAACATTTTGCGTATTAGGATTGTCATCATCATTTTTATCCCATCATTTCTCATCAACAATTTCACTATCAGCCCCTGTTTCCTTTTTATCTTTATGGGGTACCTATTTGAATCACCTTCTTATGTGATTACAGGACCAGTAAAAGGATTAACATGATGAGAGATCCTGATTTGATTTATGTCCTCACTCATGTATGATTTCTTCATGGACACTAAATTCTCTTCTGCAGGAGCAGTAACATCAGAATATACATCATCAGAGGTTAGTTGTGCAGAGTTTGTAGCATCAAGTAGAGGAATAGATTCTGAGATTTTGGCTTTAACTAATCTCATCTTCTTCTTAGCAGGCTCTGACACAGGATTTACATGAAATTGCTTCATGAATGAAGCAGGAGGAATTTTTGAAGCAGGTTTCACAGATTTCTTAATTGGAAAAACCATGCCCTCAGCACTGTCATCAGAGTCTGTGTGCTCATCAATCAACTTTCTTCTTCTTGGAGGGGACTCAACCACATATTTTCCCTTTCTTTTGAGGCATGAGCCCTGGGTTTGGGAGGTGTGTATTGCAACTGATGCCTTTTGGGAGACACTAGAGGTTGGCAGAGTTTGTGTATCAGTATTTGGTGGGTGACTTGGATTAGAATCAGAGTGGGTGATTGGTAAACTCTAATCCTCAATCACTGAGAGAACTCACTTCCATACACAGTAGGCAAAGTCTGATGAAGAAAATGCCTGACCTATGCAGGATAAAATAACCCAAATAAGGATGCCCCTCTCTTGGCATCCTTTCTTTTTAAATCAGAAAATAAACTCTTATTTATTTGAAAAAACAGGCAAATCAGAGTCATTATCAAACTGAACATCAGGCAACAAATGACTAAAAATTAACTGTAAAAATCTAGCATAATAAACAGTCATTCTATCATCATTAAGCTTTACAGCTATTTGCTTGATAATCATACTAGCAAAATTAAAGTTTTTGTTATGGGTTAGAGAATACCCAATGTGTTGAGAGAGTAGAGGGAGTGCATCAAAGTTGGTGCACTTGGCAGTGAAAGCCTTTATGATGCAATCGAGGAAAAAGCTCCATTCTTTCCTCAATTTAGGCCTTGTGAGACTGCCCAACTTCTTCCGACTATCCATGTAGCCTAACTGTCGAAAGAATGACCTAATTATACTGTCATTCTCAAGATCATCATATTCCTCAAGCTCTAAAAGATGAAGAGCCTGACGCACCACAGCTAAAGTGATAACATGTTTGCCATTGCAGTTGAAAGTCAGAGTTGGTTTTGTATCATCATCCTCATCATTAAACTTTGTTATAGACCAGATTTGTATCACATCCCTTGCGGAGATAGTTTTTGGTTCTTGCAAGGCGTACCCAATAGCACTGTGAGCAAGAAGGTCATGTATAACATGAAAATCAGAATGTTCATCCATCTTTTCTAGTAGAGAACAGTAGTTGTTAGGTACAAATGTGTAATGACCGAAGGTAAGATTCTTGGAGGCCATTGCAATAGATTTGTGAAGCTTATGAAGTTTTAAGGAACTTAGGGTTTTGGAGAGAGAACGAAAGAAAATAAGATAGAAGATTGTTAATCAGTGTATAAAATACAACATGTTATGAACTTAGGTTTTTGTACTTAAAAGATTTTTTGAAGAAATAAAATCAGAGTCTGGATTCAAATAAGATTCTGGAGTTCAATCAGAGTCTATAGACTATCAGAGTCTATAGTCTGTCAGAGACTGAAGATTATCAGACTCTAGAGATTTTCAAAATCTATAAAATTGAAGCTGAATTTGAGAGATGATCACAATAATGGAAAGTCTTCAAGGATAAAGGCAAATATATTGAAAATATGCTATGGGAAGGAAGGAGAATTACAGAAGAAAACTATCAACTAATAATTAAGAATTCTATTCCTATTGTAATTTGATTTTCTGTTATTAGTTGATAGGCATCTCTCTATATATACACTCTATGTAACCAATTGAAAAATATGAACCTTTGAGAAAGCATAGAGATAGAGAGGGTTATTGTGAGAAACACAGAGAAGCTGCTAGGGTTTGTGTATACCTTAAGAGAGTTTGTATTCATATATTAATAATACATACAGTATTCATTCATATTTTTATGTTTGTTCTTTGTTCTTAATTCAAAGCTTTAACTTACATTGAGTTGATTTTAATCAGGCAAAAATAGCACACAGGTATTCAACCCCCGCTTGTACTTGTGTAACTGGGAAAACACAACATAATTAAATTATTCCCTCTTAATAAGACTTGTAACCTGTAGTGGGACACGTGGAATTCAATTAGAGGATGAGTGAAACAGTTCCTAGAATACTGCAGATGTGTGTGTATATGTTTACATTTATTAATGCATAATATGAATCATTTTTCGTGACACACACACGCATCCAAGATTGTTCCATTCAGAGATTACCAAATAAGATCTCACAGAAATAAATCAAGAATAATTAGTTATTTAAAAACAAATAACTATTGTAAAGTTGACTTATTGACTATGAATCAGAGACTACATTGTCTGACAACAGAGTTTACAACAAATGCTGACAGAGTTTACTACAAATTTTGACAGAGTTTACCACATTCTCTGACAGAGTTTATCACAAATTCTGACAAAGTTTACCACATTCTCTGATAGTTGATGATATCATAATTTGCAAGTACTGATTCAATTATCAGAGTTTGATAGAGGATGTTAATATGCCTGTTGTCCTTGAACTCCTGTTACCATTCCCAACTCATTGACCAATCTTGTAAATCTTGCTTCACACAAAGGCTTGGTGAAAATATATGTTAGCTGCTGATCAGTTAGAACAAAATGCATTTCAATTGTTCCTTCCATGACATATTATCTGATAAAATGATATCTGATACTGATATGCTTTATCATAGAGTGTTGAACTGGATTTCATGTCATTGCAATTGCACTTTGATTATCACAATAAGTAAGAATTTTAGAAAAGATCAGACCATAGTCCAAAAATTAATTTTTCATCCACAGAATTTGAGCACAACAACTTACTACAATAATATACTCTGCCTCTACAGTTGATGTTGAAATAGATTTCTGCTTTTTACTGAACCAAGAAACAATTCTTCCTCCTAAAAATTGACAACTCCCGCTTGTGCTTTTCCTGTCTATTTTGTATCCTGCAAAATCAGTATTTGAATAACCTATAAGTTTAAAATCAGATTCTCTAGGATACCATAGACCAAGATTAATGGTGCCTTTGAGATAACTAAAAATCCTCTTAACATCAATCAAATGAGGTTCTCTTGGATTTTCCTGAAATCTAGCAAAAAGACAAGTTGCAAACATGATATCTGGCCTGCTTGCAGTCAAGTAAAGGAGTGAGCCAATCATACCTCTATAGGTTGTCAAATCAACAGGCTCTCCAGTATCTTGATCCAACTTGGTTGCAGTGGCCATAAGAGTAGTAGCAGATTCTAGCATGTTGAATTTTGTCAGCAGATTTCTTGTATACTTGGACTGATTTTTAAGATCCCTTCTTCGGTTTTTTAACTTGTAATCCCAAGAAATAACTCATCTCTCCCATCATACTCACTTGATACCTAGACTGCATTAGCTTGGAAAATCTTTCACATAATTTCTCATTAGTAGACCCAAATATTATATCATCAACATATATTTGAACCAGTAACAAGTCCTTACCTTGATTCCTGTAAAACAAGGTTTTATTAATTGTACCTCTAGTGAATCCACTTTCTAGTAGAAATTGAGCCAGAGTTTCATACCATGTCCTAGGAGCTTGTTTAAGTCCATACAATTCCTTGTCTAACCTGTAGATATGATTTGGATGTTTTGGATCTACAAATCCAGTAGGTTGTTCAATATAGACATCATTTTCAAGTTCTCCATTTAGAAATGCACTTTTAACATCCATCTGGTAGACTTTGAATTTCTTGTGTGCCGCATAAGCAAGAAAATTTCTAATTGCTCCTAGTCTAACAACGGGTGCAAAGGTCTCATCATAGTCAATGCCTGCTTGTTGAGAATAACCCTTGGAAACTAGTCTTGATTTATTTCTTGTTATGGTTCAATAAGAGTCTGTCTTATTCCTGAAAACCCATTTGGTGCCAATAATAGATCTATTATTTGGTCTTGAAACAAGAGTCCACACTTTATTCCTCTCAAATTCATTTAATTCCTTTTGCATTGTAGTAACCCAATTTGCATCTTTAAGAGCATCTTCAACTTTCTTTGGCTCGGTCTAAGATAGAAAGTTATGATAGAGATATTCATTTTGAGCTACTTTTCTTATCTGAATTCCATTATTTGGATCACCAATTATCAATCCAGGTGTATGATCCTTGGTCCATTTTCTGATGTGAGAAAGATTCTTTGAACTAGACTCTCCTCCATTATATGTGGTATCATAAAATGATTCCTCGGTAAATGTTGATCCTTCCCCTGAAGTTGTGCTTACTTCAGAGTTTGTATTAACAGAGTTTGAGTTATCAGAGTCTATGTCTGTTAGAGATTGATTAGACTTTGATATTTCAATCCCAGAAGTTATTTTAGTATTCTCTGTATAAGATTGATGTTGCTCCCCCTCAACATGTGCAATATCTTCATTTGTAGTCTCTGTTTCTTCAGAGTTTTGGGAATAAGAGTTTAGAAGATCAGAGTTTGTGTCCTCATAGTCTATATCCTGTGAATTTTCATTTTCAAATCTCAAACATTCTTGAGCTTGCTCATCATGTAATCCTGTTATTTTAGTTTCATCAAAAGAGACATTTATGGATTCCATAACTATTCTTGTTTTTAGGCTGTACACTTTCAAGTTTCGAAGAAGTTTTTGAGGTTGTGGAATACCCAACAAAAATGCCTTCATCTGCTTTCAATTTAAACTTCTTGAGCTGTTCAGGATGTGTCTTTAGAATAAAACACTTTCTTCCAAATATGTGAAAATACTTCACATTTGGCTTCCTTCCTTTCATTATGAATTCATCATTTCATAAGGAGTTTTTCCATGCTTGTTGATCAATGTACAGTTTTTAGTAATGCAAGAAGTGTTCACAGCTTCTGCCCAGAAGTAAGTAGAAAGTTTTGCTACTTCCATCATAGTACTAGCAACTTCAATCGGAGTTCTTTTTTTCCTTTCAACTACACCATTTTGTTGAGGTATACCAGGTGCTGAAAATTATTGCTTTATTCCTTTGGTTGTACATAATTCTTCCATTGCAGAATTCTTGAACTATGTTCCATTATCACTCCTTAAAATTATAACAACCACGATTTTTAGAATTTAACTTTTGTTATTATTTAAATATTTAATGATTCTCTGAAATATTGGAGGAATAAAATTTTATTATTTTATTCTAGTTGGATGGATTTCTAAATTATTTCTTTATGGGTGAACTTATAAAATGGCGGAGATGAAGATTTTTAAAAGTTTATTACATTGTGGTTCAATAAAATTTATATATATATATATATATATATTATTTAAATCAAGGGGAAATCAATTAAATTTAATTTATATCTTATAAAGGCTTTGCGATGTTTTTAGAAATGAGATTTCATATTTATAAATATGATTTCATTTCATAATTATGTTATTCTCATTCTTATGTATTTTTTTAAATGAGTTTTATTCTTAAAATCATTAAAAGATTTGAGGAATTATAAAATTCATATCAAATTGGAAAAATTAGATTTAATTCTAATTCTTTTTCCATAAATCCTCAAAAATATTCTAGTATTTAATTATGCTAGAAATATAATTTTTACAAATTAGAATTTCTAGCTCAAAATAAGGTTTAGCCGTGTGTAGTAGAAAAAATGAGGAATAAAGTTAGCATTTTATTTATATGGGTTGCAAGCTTCCACCCAAGCTAGTTTTTAACTATACAATTGTGGTTAACCTAATAAAATCAGTCCCTCCCTTTCTTCATCATCATTTTGCCGATTGCAAAGAAAAGAGAGAGAGAAGAGAGAAAAGAAAAGAGAGAGAGAAGATAGAAAGAGAGAGAAGAGATGGAAAAAGGAAGAGGAAGAAGAGAAAAGATGCAAGCAAAGCTCTCCCCCTTTCAAGCTCCATTTGGCAGATTGTTTTTTAGGAAGAAAGAATTAGCTAGCATCCATGGATTATGGTGTTCTTTAGCTTAAAAGAAAGGTCCTTTTGAGCTCTACTTAACTAGGGTAACATCTCTCATACCCACACTCCCTAGTATGTTCATTTCTTGAGTTGAAAGTGATGATGAATAGTGATTTCAAAAATTTAAAATTTTGTTTCTTTGATTTAAGGTTTCCTTTAGCTTGGTCAATGATTGTTAAGAGTTATTTAGGCTCTGGGTAACATTGTTTAAGCATGTAAAATCATGGATGTATGTTTTTGGTTAATATTTTATAAACTTATTTCATAAGCTTGAGTTGGTTGGATGATTTGAGATTGTTGTGTTATGTAGTATAATGTTGAATGAGGAGTTTGGGATTGATTGAAGTTGATTTTGGTGTAGAATAAAAATGGAAAACGATGAATTTACAAATGTTACCATGCCCGTTTTGTTTCTGCTGCCCGCTGTCCAGAAATTCTGAGAGAAATTTTCCTCTGGTCTGAGCAGATAGATGACATGGTTGGATTGTAGATAGTTTGTAGATCATTTACACGCTAAGTTCACATCATTCGGAGTTACGAGTCAAAAGTTATGAATGATTTAGTAACGGTAGCGCAGAAAGTGAAAATTCTGTTTCGTCTAACTTTGAGGCTATGATTGAACTAGCTAGGGGGCTTAATAAACCCTGAAACTTTTATTTAAAAATACTAGAGTCATCTGGGATGATCCAGAAAAAGATTTTAGATTAAAAGGATCAAAATCTGATTTATTAACATTGTTAGAGTCAAGTAGGTGCAAGTAAGAAACCTTAAGGAATAATCTTATCATGTGCCTAAGTTGGATCCAGTTTTTACACAAGCTACATTTCTGGGATGGATGTGAAACTTTTATGGGAACTTTACCAGATATTCATGAAGATATTTGCCAAACATTGTAGCAAAATTATTAATTTTCAATTTATTAAAAATGTTTAAATAAAGGGTGTGCAATAGCGTTTTATGTTTCCGAAATTGGTGCCCTGTTTTGGAATGTTATTTTGAAAGGGTTAAAAACCTTATTTGAAGTTGGTCAAAGTATGAAAGTTGTTTGTTTCGATCTTGTCTAGTTGTGTACCAAATGTGATATGAATTAAGTTGGGGGTTAATATTTTAACTTATGATTTCCAAGAGGAAATAGTTGAAAATGATAGATGAATTGTTGTTGGACAAAGTGTTGGGTATTGAAATGATTTGTGGATTGTTGTGAATATTCTAGGATTGATTTGAGGTTATATTTGAGGTGTTTTTACACAGGGCATAGTTCATTTTACGAATAGGTCATGCCCAATTTTTTGTAGAAAATATATTCGCTTAAGTTTAATAAGTAAAATATTTAAGTGTAATATAGTGTAGCATGGCTAAAGGATATGACCGTCTATATATGAGATAATATCGAGGAATAGTTTTAAATGGAAGTCGTGAGGTATAATTGATAAACCAAATGTATAGTCGGATTGTGTTTCTGTTCTGCTAGAACATAATCAAGTTGTAGTAATGAGACATCGTGTGACGAGAGAAGATATGGACCTATTGTGATCGAAGGAGAATTAATTAGAATTTCTGCTTCATTGCTAAGGACCAAAGGCAAGTTTTTGAACCTTTTTATCTTTTGACGATTACTGTTCATAAAGAGGTTCTGTTGTGTTATGGAAATTACTTTCTTACAAACATGCATATATGTCTGTGCTGTTTACTATACATTACTTGTGATTACTTATCAACTCTGAATCTTATAAAGTTAGAGTGTATATAAGTAGAGAATGATGAGTGTTTGAAGAATGGTAAACACTTCTCTCTAGACTTGGATATGAAATGCCCTAGAGCTGCTACCCTTCCCGTGAGTTTCTGGATATCCTTTATAGTTTTAGGGGGCTCCATGTCCAAGATAGCTTGAATCTTATTAGGATTGACCTCAATGCCTCTCTTTGAGACCATCAGGCCTAGAAACTTTCCAGATCTGACTCCAAAGGCATATTTGGCTGGATTCAACTTCATTTTATGGGTTCTCAGAACTTCAAATGTCTCCCTTAGGTGCTCAAGGTGATCATCTTTGTTTAGACTTTTGACTAACATGTCATCAACACAGATCTCCATGGTCTTACCAATGAGGTGATTGAAAATTTCATTTACTAGCCTTTGGTATGTTGCTTCTGCATTCTTTAGTCTAAAAGCCATAACTAGATAACATAAAACACTAAAATCAGTGATGAACGATACCTTAGGGATGTCATTAGGATGCATCTTGATTTGGTTGTAGCCACTGAAACCATCCATGAAGCTAAGCATCTCGTGCCCAGCTGTGGCATCAATCAGCGTGTCTATCATTGGCAAGGGAAAACAGTCCTTTGGGAAAGCTTCGTTCAGGTCTATGAAGTCTACACACATTCTCCACTTCCAATTGGCCTTTTTGACCATCACGGGGTTTGCTAGCCACTCAGTAAATTGGATTTCTTCAATGAATCCAGCTTCCAACAACTTTTCCCCTTCTTGCTTAATGGCCTCCTACCTCTTTGTAGCAAAATTTATTTTCTTTTGCTTGAAAAATGTCCGTTGAGGATCCACATTCAACTGATGTGTAATAAGTTCGGGGTCTATCCCTGGCATGTCGGCGGCTGTGCAAGCAAATACATTATTATTATCTTGCAGGAACTGAACTAGTCGTTGTTTCAGGTCCCTAGGGAGTAAGCCCCAACATAGTTCACCTTCTCATGATCTAAGGGAATAGGCTCCAAGTCCTTTGCAGGTTTCCCCTTCTTTCTTCTTGGTCTCGGACATCTATGTCCTTAATGAGAAGAACTTGCCCCCAGTCCCATCGGGTTTTAAAACAGCCACGTAATAGCTCCTGACCATTTTTTAATCTCCTCTCTCTTCTCCTACTCCTTTCCTAGTTGGGAACTTGAGCTTTAGATAGTATGTAGAATCTATTGCCTTGAAGGCATGTAGTCCAGTCCTTCCGAGGATTGTGTTGTAGGTAGTATTTGCCTTAATAACCAAGAAATTCAGCATTTGTGTTGATTGTCGAGGGTCCTCGCCCATAGTCATAGGTAGTTGTGTTATTCCCTCAATCCGGGATTCCACTCCAATGAATCCATAAATGGGCATGTTGGATGGAGTTATGTGAATCATTGTAACCCGTCTTTGTAAAAACATCATAAAAAAAGATGTCCACTGACGACCCGTTGTCTACTAAGACTCTTTTTACTGGTGAATTCCCTATAATAGGGATGATCACCAGGGGGTCATCATGGGGGAACTTCACCCCTTCTAAATCAGAATCATCAAAGGCCGAAGAGACCTCAGTCCTTTCTCTCTTAGGAGCTTCTCCAACGATGCTCATCACCTCTCGGGTATAAGCCTTTCTAGAATTTTGAGAGCTACCTATAACGCTTGGTCCTCTCGAAATTATGTTGATCACAGGCCCACAGGGCTGGTTATTCCTTTCTTTGGAGTCAGAATCCCTTCGTCTGTCATTGTAACCTCTGTCATTTCTCTCACCATCCTTGATGTACTTGTTCAGCTTTCCTCTACTGATCAAAAATTCGATCTCATCCTTTAACTGACGACAATCATCAGTATCGTGTCTCACATCTTTGTGGAACCGGTAGTAAGTATTCTTATTCCGTTTCTCGGGATCATTCCTTAGTGGCTTCGGCCATCGAAGGTCTTTGTCCTTTTTATGTATTCAGCCTTGCATACTCAGTGAACCTTGATCCACCATTCTTCTTGGAGTCATCATCATTATCACTTTTCGTATACTTGGTATCGACCGTATACTCGGCGTCACTTGCTCATTTCTTAGAGTAGGTAGTTGAGGTTTGAAACCCCTGAGATTTCTTCAACTTTGATATATTTCTCAGCCCTCTTCTGGAGCTCATTCATACTTTTCGGGGCCTTCTTGGCTAATGACCTCCTAAAATTCTCATCTGAGGTTCCATGTTATTGAGCTATCATAGCTACTTTCTGGTCTAAGTCAGGGACTTAACTAACCTAAAAAGGACCTTCCAGATCTTGAAATGACTCAATAGAGTTAGGGGTGGATGGGTGAACCATCTTTGAGCCATACCACTTAGAGTTTGAGAAAACGCCCTACACTTGACGATGTCATTCACCGGCTGCAACAACAGTATATTAGAGAAAGTAAGAACATGGTTTGAGGGGTCTCTAGTTCCATCGTAGGTCTTTATTGTGGGCATCTTCCACTTTCTCAAGATTTTTTCATTCATAATCTCTTCCGTGAAGGGAGGTACTAGATCATCAGGATCTTCAAGTGGCAACAGTTCTTGGGGGTCAGCCCTAACATGACTTTACCTTACCTGTCTTCTGGTTGGAGGCTCATCAAGGTCTATCACAGATGTATTCCTTCCCAATCCTCTAGCCCCCTTTGCTCTCGGGCGTTGTCGCTTTGTTAGTGCCCTATCCAGGTCCTTCCTTAGTCATTGGGCTTCGGCCTCATGAGCTCGTATCCTCTCTTGAAGGGATGCGGAGTCAATACTCTGAGGGTCTCGGGGATGGGTATTCCTCCTTCCAAGGGGCTTGTTGCTAGGTCAACTCCTCCTGGGGATAACGTCCCCGTTCTATGATTCATCATCGGTGGAGTAAGGGCCTGAGAAATCTCAATTTCCTCGATGTCAGCCATATTGGGTCAACAATCCTTGTTCATACGAGACTCATAATTTAGTGGAAGCCCATAACGAGGGTTGGGCAACACCGCTGTTGAGACTTGGAATGATGGAGGAGCAGCAAAAGTAATATTAAGGGCTGAAATTACTAGAAGTGGAGGGACAGAGGTGTCAATTGATATCTCAGGATTTGAAGGATGAACGATGACACTCAGGGGTCCCGTTCACCGAGTGCTTATTCCAGGGTCCTCAATAGAGGTTTGAACAATAGTTCCTTGTTCCCGCGTGGTGGTAGGAGGAACGTCTCCAGTGTCAACAGCGGAGTTCGGGACTTCTCCTCCGAGGGTGCTCGCGGTACTTCGTGTTCTCGCCATGGTTGTTATTCTATTCCCACATACGACGCCAAATGTTACGAATCAAAATCAGATGTAATTAATTAGTGGTGAGAGTTTTTGAGCTTTAATGGTTGCACTTACGTTTCGTGACTAATCAGGTCCTAGCATGTTTCCTATGTATCTGAAGTGATGAGAATCAAGCCCAAAAATGTAGTTCTAATATTGAGGGGTTATGACCTTTATATAGGCGCATGATGGCCTAGGAACTTGATTAGGGTTAGGAGACTTGGTGGCCAAATCTCCTGGTGATAAGGTTGTTGGAACCTTCCAAAAATGAGAGCCCTAGTTTGACTCTTTCAGATAATATTTCCTTGATGATAGGGTTTCTAGATCCTTTAGGGATACGGGGCCTCACAAGACTCTTCAGGCCTTTTATTGAGCCTTTATCAACTAATTACCTAACTAATAAATAAATTGGATTTTGGGTCTCATTAATTGGGTCATCCTTTAGACCAAACTAGATTTAATTAATGCAATATTAATTATATTTCCAGGGTATTTTTAGCCCATATCAATTATATTTTTCGATTTCTTTATGATTCATTCATAAATAATTCAATGGGTTTTGATTTTTCTCGACTTCAATTTAATATTAGTTACATTTTTATTATATTATGATACAATCCATACTATATTATTATAACAGAAAAATTAAAAATTTTGGTTTGTCAGTCAGTACTGGCTACGGGCCTAAAAAATATACATATTTACTTATTATAATATGGGCATGGGCCCTAACTATATTTTTTTGAACAAATGCAATAATATTTGCATTAGATAATAAGACCCTCAATTGTAGTGAAGGGAATCACTGCAACCTACGACAACCTACCTACTATGACACTGCAACTTGCATCAAACTTAAACTAAACCTAATAGATAATAAAAAGCCATTAAAACATGACTGTAGACTGAAACAAAGGACTTGGAAAATCCTAAACTTGAATCAGACTAACAACACATTAAGAACTAGATTACTCTTCCTCTATTTCATCCTCATAAATTAGGTCATGTATTTCACCTCGATGGGCTTGACTATTTGCACATGGCTGAAAGCCAACATTTATGTGAAGGATAGCAGCCATGCCTACTTCGTTCGGTCCTCCCCATCCATGTTGAAGTGCAGGTTTTCTAACTCCTCTTCATTCATGGGCACTTCTATGAATTGCTAATCTTGTGGGCCTAGCCATACATCCAAATCCATCAGTGCTTCATCTCTCCCTATTGGTTCAAAAAACAAGTAAAGCCTTTGAAATAGCTCTCCTCCCAGTAAGGCTAGGTAGGCCGCTACTTTGTTGCGTCTTGGATACACATACTTGATAGTGTAATTCCAAGTTGTTTCTTTCTTTAAGATAATGATTTGATGCACTACTTCTACAAGTTCAGCTGGAACTCCTTGCTTATAGTACTTGATTGCACAGTATGCTTCAAGGTTGTCTGTTTAAATGATGACGTTCCTGTTTGTTTCAATATATGCTCTCCTCATACCTGCATAAACAGCCCATAACTGTTTTGTTAATGGGGATAAACCTGGAATAATACTAGCAATGCTTGAGGTCATGGACCCATTTGACCTCTTCAGAACCACACCTATACCCGAGGTGTTACCATTTGGAAGAGGAGCTTAGAAGGATACACTATGAGAGTTAACTTTGAGTACACCATTTTAAGGTGGAATTCAGTGAATATCCATCTGAGTAGAGGAAGGAGAGTGGTTGGAGAGGAAAATGGATAGTGAAAGAGTCTAGTTAGTATGTCTGTTATATAGACATGAATCAACTACGCATGCAATGAAGGACTAGTTCCCAGGTAGCAGCATAATGACATTTTATTAGGACTGTGAGAAAACACCTAGAGCAGATGAGAGAGATAATAATGGCTAAAAGAATACTCTCTCTGTTTGGTAATATTTAACGTTTAATTTTTTGACACATTCTTTTAAGAGCTTTGACTACATAGTTAGAATTATTATTTTTAAATTTTCTTTTTGTGAATAAAAGTTTTAGTTTAATATTTTTATTCAAAAAAAGGAAAATTTAAAAATAATAAATTTAACTATGTAGTCAAAACTCCTAAAGATGTGTGTCAAAAAGTCAAATGTCAAATAAAACCAAATAGAGGGAGTATTACCTTTTCAAGGCAGCTGATTTAAGCAATGCATGCCTATAATGATACCTAGATTTATGATATGGGCTAAAAATAAGCCCTACAGACATAATTAATGTAGCATTAATTAGACTCAATTTGGTCCAAAAGGGAGGCCCATTTAATAAGGCTCGAAACCCTAATTATTAAATAAATTCATAATTAATTAATTAGCTAAATATACTGCTAATTAGTTATGTCCAACTACAAGGAAACTACTCCAAGGAGTAGCCCCCAACACACCTCAATCAACAAGAAAACATATTCCTACATGGATACTATTTCTATCACAAGAAGGATCCAGAATCCTTCAAGGAGGTGGCTTGTCCGCCAAGGTTCCTAACCCTAATCTGGTTCTAAGACTACCTACGTCTATATAAAGGGCCTAACCCCTCATTACTTATAACTACATCTGACTTGATTCTCATACGTACTGAGATACATAGGCATCTTGTGAAGGCAAAATTAAGCTATGAAACACAAGTACAACCATTAAAACTCGATAAGCTTCGACACACATCACAATTAATACACCCTAGTTTTTAATCCATAACATTCGGCGCCGTCTGTTGGAAGACAATATCAACCATGGCAAGAACACGAAGAGCTTATGGAGACATCGTCTCTACCACAGGAGACCCAACCGCTGTGACTCCTCCTGATGAAACTCAAACCACTGAGGTTCCCGCTACCACCAATATTCATGCTGGAACTCAAGGCCCTAACACTCAAAGGCTTGGCCCGTTTAGCGAAATCGTCAATTCTACTAATCCCAAAGATGTCATCCATGGATCTGACCCTCTATCTCATGTAACTCAAACTCCTTTTATTGCTACTGCCCCTCCTCATGGGTAAATTTCTATTGTTGTTATCCCCAGTAGCACTATTTCCCAACCTAGGCTTGGACTCTCCCAAGCTTATCCCACTCCATACGTCAGAGGGTTGGAACCACCATAGAGCTATGGGCGTAGAGAAGGAATCCATGATTTCTCAAGACCATATTCCACTGATGATGAAAGCTCTGAAGGCACTGATGTTAATCCTAGAAGAAGGAGGCCTGACAAGAAACCCGTAGGAAGCCGACGTTCTCAGTCCCGTAGGACACTGGAACAGAAAATTACTTCCTACAAGGCTGAACTCAAAGAGCTAAAGAAAAGCTTGGGTTGGCAGGGCACAAGGTAAACCCCGAGGCATGAAGCCCCTGATATCATAGAGCTAGATGGAACCCCTCGAGAGGGGAGAAGGGAAACTACAAGGGCTGATCCCACTGAGTTGCTACCACTCGGAGATCCTGATGATCCAACACCACCATTTACCGAAGCGATCATGAACGCTCACATCTCAAGGAAGTTCAAGATGTCCACCATTAAGACTTACAATGGAATGGGAGACCCCTTGAATCACGTAAGAACTTTCTCGAATGCTTTTTATTATAATCTATCAATGATGTTGTCAAGTACAGGGCTTTTCCTTAAACCCTGGGGGGCATGTCTCAATTCTGGTACATCCGTTGCCTCCAAATTCCATTGGATCCTTCAAAGAGCTAAGCAAAGCCTTTATAAATTAGTTCATAAGTGGGAGAGTGCATGAAAAGAGTTCGGCTTCGCTCATAAGCCTAGAGCAAGGAAAAAACGAATCCCTGAGGAACTACTTGAATCATTTTACTAAGGAAGCCCTGAAAGTACCAGACTTGGATGAGAAGGTAACTATGATAGCCTTATAATAAGGGACGATTGATCCTTACTTCAAGAGATCTCTGGCCAAATATCCGCCTGAGAACATGCTCCTACTCCAAGATAGAGCAGGGAAGTATATTAAGGCAGAAGAAAGCATGAAAAAAACCACTATATCAGTGGCGACGAATTGGAACAATAACAAGAAAGAAAAGGAGATAAATAGTATGATGCTCGGGACAAGTATTCTAAGACGGATAAGGATTCTGAATCCCCTCTTAAGAATAATTACTTGGGACCCAGGTTCGCCAAATATGCAAGGCTGAATACGCCTCGAAGTCAAATCCTAATGGATATTGAGAAGGATCGAGACCTGAGATGGCCTAAACCCCTAAAGTCTGATCCTGAGAAGAGAAACAAGAATGTGTTTTGCCGATTTCATAAGGATATCGAGCATGACACGGATGACTGCAGACAACTGAAGGATGAAATTGAATACCTTATTAGAAGAGGAAAAGTCTCTAAGTTCACAAAATATGGAGGCCGTAATAGGCGCGATGATAATGGGATAAACAATCCTTAGCCTAGAAGGCCAGTCATCAATATGATATTTGGAGGACCTACAGCTGCGGGGAATCCAAGAAACTTAAGGAAAGCATACGCTAGAGAAGTTATGTAAGTCATAAGGGATGCACCTAAACGTGCTAAGCCCGAGGCTATCCTATCTTTTGACAACTCGGACCTGGAAGGGGTAAAATTCCCCCACGACGACCCCCTTGTTATAACCCCTTTGATAGGTAATTCAGAAGTAAAAAGAGTCCTGGTAGAAAATAGAGCATCCGTCGATATCTTATTCTATGATGCCTTTGTGAAGATGGGATACAATAATTCTCAACAAACCCCTTCGGATGTTCCAATTTATTGATTGAATGGAGTGGAGTCGAAATTAGAAGGAACCATTCAACTACCCATGACAATGGGAAATAAGCCTCGACAGGTCACCCATATGCTAACTTTCCTGGTAATCAATGCATCTTCTACATATAACGCAATCCTTGGGAGTTGCATGCTTTTAAGGCTGTTGCGTCGAGTTATCACTTGAAGATCAAGTTCCCCACCAGAAACGGTGTTGGGGTAGAAAAATGAGACCAAAGAATGGCAAGAAGTTGCTATGTGGCCGCCCTAAGACCTGATGGAGTCGGTGGAGAAGTCCTGCCTACAGAAGAGATGGACTCAATAAGAGACGAAGAAATAAGGGGGAGGCTGGCTGAAGTTTTGATTCCAATTCCCTTAGTTCCGGGAGAACCGAAAAAGCTACCTACATTGGGGCCTCATTGAAAGAGCCTGTGAAAGACAAGTTAACAAAGTTTTTACAAGAAAATGAGGACTTATTTGTTTGGACAACAGCTGATATACTAGGGATTGACCCCGAACCGATCACACATAAACTTAACGTGGATCCAAGATGAAAAATGGTGAAGCAAAAGAAGAGAAACTTCACTTTAGAAAGGCAAGAAGCTATAAAATAAGAAGTGGAAAAGCTCTTAGAGGCTGGTTTCATTAAAGAAATTCAATTTTCCGAATGGCTCGCTAACCCTGTGATGGTCAAGAAATCCAATGGCAAGTGGAGAATGTGCGTAGACTTTATTGACTTGAATGATGCATGTCCAAAGGATTGATTTCCCCTCCCAAGGATCGATGCACTTATAGATGTCACGGCAGGACATGAGATGTTAAGCTTCATGAATGGCTTTAGTGGATACAATAAGATCAAAATGCATGAGGATAACATTGCCAAGGTATCTTTCATCACTGACTTTGGGGTATTTTTTTATCTTGTTATGGTCTTTGGGTTAAAGAATGCTGGAGCCATCTATCAACGGTTAATTAACAAAATATTCAAGCATCTCTTTGGAAAAACAATAGAGGTCTATGTTGATGATATGCTAGTCAAAAGCCTTGATAAGGCCGACCACATTGAACACCTTAGAGAGACTTTCGAAGTTCTGAGGCACTATAAAATGATGTTAAACCCCGCAAAATGCGCCTTTTTCCTGGGGTCTGGAAAATTCATGGGAATGATGGTCTCTAAATGGGGGATTGAGGCCAATCCCGATAAAATTAAGACTATACTCGACATGGAACCCCCAAAGACAGTAAGGGGCGTCCAAAAATTGACAAGAAGAGTTACGGCCCTAGGTAGGATCGTCTAAAAGTCTGGGGATAAATGTCTACCCTTCTTCAAGACATTGAAGAAAGTAAAAGATTATGTGTGGACCGAAGAAAGTCAAGTGGCCTTCGAGGAACTGAAGAAGTATATGGCTAAAGCTCCGTTGTTGGCAAAGCCTAGTCCCGAGGACATCTTATACTTGTATCTGGCCATATCAGAAAAGGCCTTGAGTGTTATCCTTGTAAAGGAAGAAGAAAAAATTCAAAAGTCGGTTTATTATGTGAGCAGGTCTTGCATGGAGCAGAAATTAACTACTCCAAGATTGAGAAATTTGCACTAGCCTTGGTGATGGCCTCGAGAAAGTTGCGACCTTATTTTCAAGCACACAAAATTGAGGTGCTAACTGATCAACTTTTGAGAAACATCATACATAGCCCACGGGCAAGTGGAAGATTGATTAAATAGGCCATAGAGCTGAGAGAATTCGACATCAAGTATAAGCCTCGAACGGTCATTAAAACTCAAGCTCTAGCTGACTTTGTGGTCAAATGTACCATCAATGATCAAGAAATCGGGGGGCAGGATAAGGAGGAAACACCCCAAAAGGAAGAAAAAGGACAGGCTCCTAAGGAATATTGGGTGCTCAATTTTGATGGGGCATCAAAAACAAAATCTAGTGGAGAAGCCGAATATGAAGCTCTGATAGCTGGCCTGGGATTGGCCAAGGCATTGAATGCCAAATACCTTAAAGTATGTGGAGACTGGAAGTTGGTTATATCCCAAGTAAATGGGGAGGTTAAATCAAGGGAAGAAGTCATGAATAAATATCTTCCCCTGGTGAATGCTATAATGACTCAGTTTGAGGAATGTCAGATGGAATATGTTCATAGAGAAGAGAATGTAAAGGCCGATGCCTTATCAAAGTTTGCGTCATCAGAAGTGGACGAACATTTGGGAAGTGTCTACTTTCAAGTCTTGAAGACTCCTAGCATTGATGCAAAGTTGGTAGCCCCGATAAGCATGGGCAATTGCTGGATGGATCTGATTAAAGCCCACCTTCAGTCTGGGTGGACTCCAAGCAATACTATAGAAGCCAGAAAGCTTACTATGACGGCATTAAGGTACACTCTTATTGATGGAATTCTCTATAAGAAATCTTTTATTATTCCATACTTGAAATGTCTAAGGCCATATGAGGCCCATGAGGCTTTGGAAGAAGTGCACGAAAGGATTTGTGGCCAACACTTGGGGGGCAGAGCTTTGGTTCACAAAATCACCTGCCTTAACTTTTACTGGCCTAACTTGTTGAAAGATTCAAAAGAGTATGTGAGAAGGTGTGATAGATGCCAAAGGCATGCACCAATCGTGAGACAACCTCCTGAGATGTTGACGTCTATCGATTCTCCCATCCCCTTTGCAATGTGGGGAATGGACATTCTTGGGCCCTTTCCGATGGCTAGTGGACAAAGAAAGTTTCTGATCGTTGCAATTGATTATTTCACTAAGTGGATTGAGGCTAAACCACTGGTCAAGATAACTACCATGCAAGTAGCTCAGTTCTTCTAGGAAAACATCATATGTAGGTACGGACAATGGAACACAATTCAATAATGAAGAATTCAAGGAGTATTGTAATGATAATGACATCGATCTGCGTTTTACTTTTATGGCACATCCCCAAGCAAATGGGCAGGCTAAAGTAGCCAATCGAATCATCCTTGATGAGCTCAAGAAAAGGATTGAACATTCAGCTAGCACATGGGTGGATGAGCTTTTGCCTATAATCTGGGTATACAGGACCACTCATAAAGTGACCACTAATGCAACTCCATTCTTCTTAGCTTATGGGGCAGAGTCAGTATTTCCGGTTGAAATATCACATGTATCGCCAAGAATCAAGGCCTTTGAGCCTGAGGAAAATGAAGAAGGGATGAAGCTTGCATTGGACTTAATTTATGAAGTCAGGGACAAGGCTCATGCAAAGATCATAGAATATCAGCAGAAATCTTCTTTCTATTACAACCTAAGGGTTAATAAAAGATTCTTCCGACAAGGAGAGTTAGTTCTTAGAAAGGCTGAAGCCTCTAGAGTAGGCCCTAAAGGAAAGTTAGCTCCTAATTGGGAAGGGCCTTACAAGATAAAACATGGTAAGAGAGGAGGATCATACATCCTCGAAACCCTAGAAGATGTTGAAGTGCTAAGAACTTGGCACGCCTCAAACCTGAAGGGTTATTATATCTAAAGAATTCGAGGGTAAATTCTTATATCTAGTATGAACCAAGTATAAATAAGGTTCGATGAAACTACTAGGACATAAGAGCCTTTCGCTCTAAGCATGATTTCTATTTTGTAAGGGTTGTGCCCACTTTTAGCCTTGAGGGCACTATTAATATAAAGAAGTTTTCGTACCTTATGGCATTTCTTAAACATGTTGCGTTTAGCCTAAGTTGGCCATCAATTTTATTATCCTTTTGTCCTTAAAATGTATATTTTACTCAAAATATACTGTGGAAAGAAAAAGAACAAAACTTAGCCCGGTTGGCACTCTAATTAATGTCTAATCTTTTTTTTATGCTTGAAAAGTATATTTTATCAAATATGACGAGGCACAAAAAAGGGGGGGACAACAACGAAGGACTTTTTATAAATAAAGAATCTTGGGAATACATAAGTGAGACAACAAAAAAAGAAAAGTACAAGGAATGCAAGAGGAAAATGAAAACTAAGAAAGATCCTCGATATGCTCCTAAATCGTCCTTTTTCTCCTCATCTTCCTCGATCTCCTTTTGAGCATTCTCATCGGCCTATTAGGAGTCAAAGATCTTGTTGTATTCATCCAATGCCTCACCACCCAAAATATCACCAGAGTTATCCTCACAGGTGGTGGAGGTCAAAGTCAAAGGATGCCTCATGGGAGCAGGGAAATCAGCCGGATCAAACAAGCCCGAATGCTTAGCCAATATGACATTAAGACACTTACCCCAAGCTTGGGCACCGAAAGTCACGAAAACCAAGTCATCATGCTTATCGATGAAAGTGTTGAATTCCTCCGACTCCATATGCATGTTGATCAAGGCCTTCTTCTCAGTCCTTAACTCTTGCAATTCAACATGGGCTGCTATCAACTTCTGATCCTTCTCGAGAAGCTTCTTCTCGAGCGAGGCCACCTTCTCATCAACTTTGGCTTTTCCCTTCCTTTGAGCCTTCTCAGAATAACGCCAAGTCCTGGCCTGATGGGCCATGGTCTGGAAGTAAGTATTGACCTATTCAACAGACATTTAAGTCTAAAAGTGGAAAACTACAAAGAATGACCAAGTATAAATGAAATTAAAAGAAAAGGTTGGCCCTTACCATAGCAACGGCTTGGGCCCCAAGAGTCTCGGCCTCTTCAATATCCGTTTTCAAGACAATTTTGGCCTTATCAATCGGAGGAATCGCATTCCTGGACCAGTTGACGGAGTTTAAGGTACTCTCGACGACGGTGTCTTGTTTCCTTATGCCCCAACTGGGCCTCCATGCTGCTGTAAGCGGATCCTCCTCCTCCTCACGAGGCCTCTTCCACCTAGCCTTGCTTTGGGCCTCTTCGCAAGGTTGAAGAAAGCCCGAAAGATTGGGCTCCTTGATTGGGCCTTCGAGAGCCTCACGGGCCTTCCTCATCTTATGAGTTTCTTGATTACCCAAGCCCAAATAGAAGTTGATGTTTTCCGTGACTTCAAAACAAACAAGAAAATAAACAATTGGACTCAGAAAAATCAATGAAAAAGAAAAGTAAGGTAAGAAAGTTATCATTATCAGAAACATTAGAAAGGACCACGACCTTTAAAGAAAATTCCTCCAAAAGCCTTCTATGGTAGGTCTGGCCTTTGTCCTGGCCCAAATCCGTAATTATCAATTTTTCTTCGGGAGTCAGCTAGATCAGGACCGCATTCCCTTCTTTGACTTTGCAAAAGGTGGGCCAGAACAGAGTGCCCCAATCACCACCTTCCCACACCAGGAATAGAAAATCCCTACTCCATTCTTGATTGGAATCAGGCAAAGACTTGTTAATGAAAATTGGGGATACACCTTGCCTATCGCTGATCTAAACCCAGCCCAACATTGAAGTAGGACTATTTTTGAATTGAAAAATACTTATAAACACCGCTACAGAAAGGGGATTTTTTTTTCTAAGGCATAAAATCATAAAGCAAAGAAGAGTCTTCCACGAATTTGACATGGGTTGATCCTAACTTCAGCCAAAAGCGTAACAATAAACTCATGAAAAGGAAATCTAAGTCCACCTAGGAGGGCATCCCTAAACACACATAGCTTATTGGGTCGCCAATGACAGGCCCGATCTCCAAGCTCGGCCAAAACAAACTTATACCCAGCCGGAAAATTGTACAACTTTGTGAATTTATCACAATGAACCTGATTGGTGAAAATACTTGCGTACAAAGGCATCCAACTCCGCCAAGGTGGGGAATTCATCACCCATGGTTTGTACAAATCAGAAATTGAAGAAAATACTGGGTTTACAACAACTACATTACCCCTTTTGGCCGCCCTAGTAAGGAGTTTTTGTTGCGCAGCATCTTGGTCCACCATTGATGTTCAACGGATGAAGGTTTGAAACAAGAAAGATGAAGGTTGACCAGAAAAATCGCCTGAAGTCGACCTTACTAATAGAACTCTAGAGATGAGTTTTTGGAGAGAAATTTATTGAGAAAGTGAGAAGTGAAAAATGAAGTTCTCACTTCACTGATTTATAAACGATGAAAATGGTAATTCGACCTATTAAACTTCCTATAATTGGTAAAAATAAGGCCCATAAGCTAAATTGGGCCTAGCAGACATATGGCCCAAAAATCGATGTGGATTAAAACATTTTGAAGGAAGAAATAAGCCAAGGCCCATTAAGCCATTTAATGGCCTAAAATTGACCAAGAG
The DNA here is from genome assembly GCA_028671895.1 of Oenanthe sinensis. Lineage (NCBI taxonomy): Eukaryota > Viridiplantae > Streptophyta > Magnoliopsida > Apiales > Apiaceae > Oenanthe > Oenanthe sinensis. Next base: position 23,588,413 of record CM053799.1, on the reverse strand, counting down.
TCCCATTAGACTAGAAGCCAATTAAAGGCCTAAAATCGACCAAGAGTCCCATTCAACTTGAAGCCAATTGATGACCTAAAATTGACCAATAACTCCATTCGACTAGAAGCCAATTGAAGGCCTAAAATCGACCAGAAGTCCCCATCGACTAAAGTCTCAAAAGTGGCATAAAAACAATCAGGATTCTAGTCGAATTCGATTAGAAATCCCATTCAACTAGAAACCTAACTTACGCCAAAAATTGACTAGGAATCCCTGTCGACTAGGATTCCAAGAGATGCCAAAACAAACTAGGATCCTGGTCGAATTCGACCAGGAACCCTGTTCGACCAGGACTCCAAGATAACCCAAAACTGACTAGGATCCTAGTCGGATTCGACCAGGAACCCTGCTTGACCAGGATCCCCACAAGAAGCCTTGGCCGATCAGAAACCTGTCGACTAGGACTCCAAGGCAGCCTAGAATCGACCAGGATCCTGGTCGAATTCGACCAGGATTCCTGGTCGAAAATAACTCAGAAAATTGCTAAAAAATCATTAAAAATGATTTAAATGGAAAATAAATTACGGAAAAATCTCCATAAATAGAGGAAAATTCCTAGAAATTAAGGAAAAATAGATGTGTGTACAAATAAATTATGAAAATTTCTCTATAAATAGAGGAAAATTTCTAAAAATTAAGGAAAATACCCGTGGGTACAAATAAATTATGAAAAATTCTCCATAAATAGAGGAAAATCCTTGATGACAAAATAGAATTTAGAAAAATTTTGGAAAACATAAAAGCGAACTTCAATGACAAATTCATGAACCTTACCTCCTATAAAGTGTTGCACACTTTATAGAAGTTGGGGGTAAATGATATGGGCTAAAAAAAAGCCCTAAAGACACAATTAATGTAGCATTAATTAGACCCGATTTGGTCCAAAATAGAGGCTCATTTATTGAGACTCGAAACCCTAATTATTAAATAAATTTGTAATTAATTAATTAACTAAATATACATCTAATTAAGTATGTCCAACTACAAGGAAACTACTCTAATGATTAGCCCCCAATACACCCCAATCAACAAGGAAACATATTCCTACATGGAAACTACTTCTATCACAAGAAGGATCCATATTCCTTCAAGGAGGTACCTTGTCCGCCAATGTTTCTAACCCTAATATGATTCTAAGAATACCTGCGTCTATATAAATGGTCTAACCCCTTATTCTTAAAACTATGTTTTGGCTTGATTCTCAATACGCTTGAGATACGTAGGCATAAGGGCAAAATTAAGTTATGAAACACAAGCGCAACCATTAAAATTCGATAAGCTCCGACACACATCACAATTAATACACCCTAGTTATTAATTCATAACAATTATAACACGAGTTCAAATTATAACATATTTATATTAACTATAATAAATTTATATAAAATAAGATAACATATAATATTAACATAAAATTTTATATTAAATATCAATAAAAATATAAATAAAAAAATAATTTACTTAAATATAGTTATCCCATCTTTCACACGGGTTATAAGCTTATAATTCTATCTATACCTCCTAAAATAAATTGGATATAAAAAATGAATACAATTTTTAATAACTCTAAATTTAATTTTATCAATAAATACAAATGAATATAATTAACATCTGGTAGCAAGAAAAAAAAAAGAAAAAAGAAATTAATAACAACTTATTAGACCCACCGGCATGACTGATTTATAAAATCTGATAGCTGAATTGTGGGAACCTAGTAGTAGACACACGGACACAAACACAGAAGAGTGTTTGGAGAAGTAAGAAGAAACGAAGATTAACCACCACCATCTATTGTATTTGATTTGTAGGTTAGTAGCAGGACTAATATGATCCCCTTTATTATTCTATTCTATTCTATTCTATCTCAACAAACACACACACGCACATATTTAATTGAGTTTACTTTGAATCGTTCTGTTTATCAGTGATGTTTATGCGTTGGATTGTTCGAATTGATGGTTATGTTGTTGCTAATTGTTTCGTGTCATATTTGATAAAACTCTATTATACTATCATCTTGCTTCGTATACTAGGAGTGAATTGTGAATTGTGAATTGTGAACCCCTAGCATCACTCCATATATGGCCATGGACAAAAACTTATATGACAATGATGCCTTGGTTGCTCGAGTCCAGCAATTGGAGAGCGGTATGTAAATCTTCGATACTCTAGTTTTTCTTACTCGATATGTAATTATGTATTTTTAATTAAGTTGAATTGCTCTTAAGGCTTCTTAATTTATACGGTTCTAGCTGTAAATAAGTACAAGTGGGTTCTACTCTCAGTCTCTAGTCATGTCAATATTGTCTTGAAATAGTGTTCCAAGTCTCCTACTGGAAAAAATGTATTTTCATAAAAGATATCCTTTATTTCAACATATATGCTTTCCCCCAATTTATTCATAGCGATGTCCGCTGTATACCATATTCACAACTCTACCAGTTAGCGGCTTTCGTCTAATTTATCTTTCCTTTTAAAGTGTTCTTTTTTTCTTTTTTTAATTTTTTATGTTAGCGTATCGGACTTCTAATTACTTATCCTTGTTCAGAAAACAATGAAATCGGCATTTGACTACCTGATCATTAAGGAAAATAGTTAGAGAGTTGGATCATGTTTTTTCTTATGTGTGTTTTTAGATATTTTAGTGTGACGGACACATAAGTAACATAGCTTATATTGAGAAAGTAGTCTAGCAGGCTACCATGCGGGCTTCGAGTTTTCACCAAATAAAAGCTAGATTACTGAAATTTCAGTGTTCATCATTATCTTTGTAGAGCGTGACGAATTACGCAAAGATATTGAGCAACTGTGTTTGCAAAACAGTGGACCTGGCTATCTTGCTGTTGCGACGCAGATGCATTTCAAGAGGTACAAATGAAGTCTACGAGGGCTTTTTAAAATTTCGGTATCAAAATAGTCGTGCATCTGTAAAAATCTTGATGATTTAAACAATATTAACTTTAATTTAGGACTGCTGCCTTGGAGCAGGATATCGAGAACTTGAGAAAGACGTTAGCTTCTTGCATGAGAGAGAATGCAAATCTTCAAGAAGAGCTTTCAGAGGCTTATCAAATTAAAGTTAGGTTCATTCGATGTTATTGCATTTATGTAATATTCTGTAACGTCTATCAGCTAACAACTTCAATTATTTTGTTTCTGCTGCCTTCAGAGCCAATTGGCCGATCTACATAGTGCAGAGGTCTCAAAGGTCTCTTTTTTCCTCTGTCTTTATCAATTGAATTAAATTTCATTTCTTTTTTCATTATTTACACTCTTCCTTATATGTCTTCATGTAGTGTTATGAGTCGCTTCGTGTTAAATAAGAATCCTTATGAGATATGCAAACCTATTTTAGCATATTTTGTTGGTGTCTTGCCAGTTGCGCTATTGGTTAACTTCTACTAGGACATCATTCTAGGCTTAATATGATCCACATTTGTCCCTAGAACAACAAATAAGGGTTCATTAGAAAGCATATACCAGTCGCATGGGCAAATTAAGTTATTGAGTGTGCATATTATTATTTAGTTTTAAAGTTAATGTATGATATCTCAAGTTTTTATTAAAAAGTAGTGTATGTATTATATTACTATTCCCGTAGCGTTGCTATATGGCTACTTTGTTCTTTCCCTCTTCCATTGTTGATTCACATTGATATTTCTTTTGATAATCTCCTTATGAGAAGCATTTCTATAGAAAAAACTATACTAACATGAGAAGATTCGATATCAAGCTTCCTCTGAAATTTGACACATAAAACTGAATTAAATGATTGCCTGGACGTGCTTCACCCAGAACACACCTTAACATCTTGGAGAGGTCTATTTACATTATGAGGTTTAACATAAAAAATGAAGAGTTGTGTATGTTATTCTATATTTTACCATGGAAACAATACTCAGAAAGGATTTATATGGTTGACAAAACAATTTGAAGTAAATTATAAGCTACTACTCTTAGATCATATTATGAATTACTGGTCATGTTTATTGGGTATCCACAGCACTTGGGATTCACAGGTTGTTAATATTTTCCAACTGGCCCAAAATTGGATGTTATTTGAAATAAGTTAGTGGCTTGATTGCTAGAATAGGTTAATAATTGGCCGTACCTAGTAGGCTAGTATACACTTTTACTCAAACATTTCCTTCCATGTGATTCTAGATTATGGAATAAAAAATGTTGAAGTGCAAGTATTGGAAGTATATGGCTTGGTTACTATGCCGTTTTTTTTCTGGTTTCTTAGTTCTAATGAACATTTTCCAGAATATGGAAGCAGAGAAGCAAGTTAATTTTTTTCAAAACTGTGTTGCTGCTGCATTTGCTGAACGAGATCAGTCAATTATTGAGGTTGTACATTGTGTATCTTATTTTTAAACGTTAGTTTTACTTTCTTGTACTTTATTTGTGGTTGCCATTACATTTACGACTAACTTTCGAAGGGTTTTTGGCAATGCCTTCATGATCGGGAACAGGCTGAAAAAGCTAAGGAGAAGCAGGACATCATGACACAAAAAGTAAATGATTTGGAGAAGAGGTAGCTATAAATCATTTAGCCTATATATGGTTTTAATTTGTAGAGCTATATGCCTATATTAGAGTAAAATCATGGGGTTAACAATTTTTTAATCTCCATCTTGCTTACTAGAAATTTTACTGATTATAAAATCTGGAGCAACACCAACGGTGATATCAATCATTAAGCTTATATTTGGTTTTAATTTGTAGAGCTATATTAAAGTAAAATCATTGGGTTAACAACTGCTTTATCTCTATCTTGCTTACTGGAAATTTTAGTGATTATAAAATCTGTAGCAACACCAACATTGATATCTATCATGCTGAGGACAGAGGCCTGAGACAATTGTTTTAGGCATCGAATAGTTATTGAAAAACATTGATTTGCTCACTAGTTATGTACGTTGGTAAAGGGTGCCAAAATGTCAGCCATGATGACTCTTCGGTGATAAGGCGTGTGACCGGTGCTATAACGTTCACATTATGTATTTCCAAACTTATATATGTGATCGGTCAATGTATAAATACAAACCAAGTAATGTTTAGTTAAGTTCACATTATGTATGTTCATATATCTGCTTATTGGTCAATTGTATAATTACAAACCAAGTAATTATTAAATTTCACATGTGCGAAGCTAGCATAGGAAGTCATAAACTTCATTGCACACATCATGCAAATATAAGTCATAAAATCCATCACATAAAAGAGAAAAACTCTAGTAGTAGGATCCAATCATCCATCAAAATAACAGACTAAGTTAAAATATATTAATAATCATAGTCAAAGTCTTTGTGTGTGCACTCTGCTCATCGGGGAGAGGTGATTCACTGCCATACTGATCTTAATGTCCATCATCCAGTACATGTAAATTCATCTTTATTCTTCAAAGATGATGTCGTGCAACTGCGACTCCGAAGTAGGACCGGCACCCCATGGTGAGAGTAGGTCATCAAATTGGAGCCACTGCTAGAACTTTGGCCATATCTAGATACACTTTTGACCCTATCAATATCGAGACACCAAATATCCTTGTCGTTGTACTGAACAAGTTCTTCCATCTATATTGACCCACTTTTTATTCTAGTGGAAGTCATCTAGGATTGGTGGATATGAATGTTTTCCTCGCACATATTGCCTTTTAAATCTTGTTACAATCTTTCAGGCTTTCAGCTAAATTGCATGTACACCAAATTATTTCATCTTTGATGTTCCAAATGTTGCCTTTTATATGTGTGAATCTTATCAATATTAGTACACAAGATGATCACATTATTACTTATATAGAAAGAAAACACAAAAATCAAACAGACTTGCAAAATTGAAATTGCTCCAGATTCCCTTGGATAATGTGCCACAAAGACCTTTGATACAAATTTTTATAAATGAATTCAGTGTTTTCGATGGCTTTAAGCACACATGTTACATAAAAATTAAAATTTTAAACTATATATGATATTAACATATGCTGAACATTTTATATCAAATTACTTAAGGTACATAGCATAATTTATATTTTATAATAATATATTATATTTTAACTAACACTTCAGGGGCAAAAGCCATTTCAACATCAAGTTTGATGTTGATTTTGATTGTGACCTCGGGTTATACAAAGGCTCTCTTAACACAACCACATGCATTCACGACAATTGTCCATCCTAACCTATCATCATCAGCAAAACAAATTACACAAGATCATCATCAAGATTGTTTAATCTTATATTTGCTAAAATCATATTCATGGGATATGCCAACTAGATTTTAAGTTAAAAAAATGTCTTGGACTAAACAGACTGAAAGGTTCTTTAGATTTTTTCCTGATGATTCTTTTTGTGCTTTATATCTGTTTTTTAATTTTGCAAATTGTCTCTTTTAATATTTTAGTAATAAATATAAATTATAGTGTACATTCTACATTTCAGGTACTTGGATTGTGTGATTTTCTATTCTTTCATATACCAACAAACATATCTGTTTTCACATAATAGTAATATGATTAGTTGCTTCTCTGCTGTTTGGTAAACGTTATAGGCGATTCATCACTCAAATTAGCATTTAATATTCTACTGAAGCAAATAAATTAACTTTTTTCATTGTTAATGTGCATGCTATTGGTGAGCCAGGGCAGAAGAGCTTACCCTTGACCTTATTAAAGAAGAAAGAAAATATGCCGCAGTACATGACGATCTAGAAAAACAAGAGAAGCAAAATGAGAACTTCAAAAAGGTAAAATTTTCGCTTCATACTGTTGTTTGGGTAAAGCCTTGTTGTACTCTTTCCAAGCGCCATCCCTCATTTCTAGGAGTGAGATTAAAACTTTTCCACTACAATAGAAAAAAAATATTTTAGATATTTCAGCTTGTATTTTCAGTTTTCTGATCTAATTTAATGGATCAATTTTTACACTCAAATGAAATTGAATAAATGTTTTACAATGATATTATTTACAAGTTTTGAGTGTGCATATGATCGTCAGCCTACTTTAACTTTCTTTTGGGATGGAATTGACACATTAACTAATAAAATATCCATCACAGGTGTATGGTTTTTTATTTTAATATATCTTGTTATCGTATGGCAGGTTGTTAATAAGTTCTATGAGATTAGACAGCATTTAGCAAATGGAATTGAAGATATCAGCTGGGAAGATAAGTGTGAGTGCCTTCTACATGATTCAGAGGAAATGTGGAGTTTCAATGATTATTCCACCTCTAAATACATAGTAAGTTCTGGTAATCTTGGTAACTTGCCAGTAACAGATGCTAAAACAACCAGGAGCATTTTATGATAACACCATATGCCCCCTGTTTAATTTATGATTAATGTTTTTTGCTTGTGGAGCATGCCAGTCTTTTGTTTCCACATTAGTATTCAACCTGTTTAATTTATGATTGATGCTTTTTGCTTGAGCATGCCAGTTTTTTTGTTTTGACATTGGTATCCAACTATCCGTGTCTTGTATTTTCTGTAGCAAGAATTTTCTCAAGTAGATATAAAAAGGTACTCCGTCCGTTTCAAAATACACGTGTTTTTGACTTTTTACATGTAACTTAAGGTGTATAAAAAAATAGTTCTATAACCATTTTTTATAAATTTTCTTTTTTTGTATAAAATATTAATATTCAAATATGCATTTATATAAAAAAAATTTAAATAAATTGTGGATTTAACTTTTTTATGCACCTAAAATGCGTGCAGAAAGCCAAAAGGACAAAATTTAGATTCATCATATTTTCTGATGTAGTTTGAGGTCATATTATTTGTACTCTTGTTTTACACTTTTTATTAGTATCAACAATATTGGATTGGTCATCTATTCATATCTTCTTGAAAAAAAGAAATTATATTTCAGATAACAAATGGTTTAGTTTCAGTTGAACACTTCATTATCATCGTTTTTGTTCAACATAAAATTGTTAAATTGTTATTAATTTGGTTTATATTCTTTTATATGAATCTCTGTGTAATTTTTTACTCTCTCTCCCCTAGCAACCTCTATCAGTAATTCAGTTGGAACTGATGTCTGTCCTGGAACAACCATGTTTAGTTAACTCTCTCTATATATTTTATTTGAGACACATATTAACTTTTGAATCAGACAGACTGTTCTAGAACAAGAAGTGGAGAACTTGAGGAATTCTGTTGATAATCTTCAAAGGAGACAACGGATGGTATGCTAATTTTAGTCAATGCTTGTCCGTAATTGTTGGAGATTGAGGTTCTGTCAGATGTTTCTAGAACTAAGTTTATTTTCTTTTTTACTTGGTAAATAGGGGCTGGAAATTGAAAATCATTTAAAGCAAAAAATTGGCGATTTGGAAAAGAAGAAAGTGAGTTATTTTGAGGAATATGTATCTTACCTATAGCTTGTTTAATTTTATTATCTTTTGAGGAATATTTAAGCAGTTATATGGACTAGTGATTTTCACTGCAGAATCTTTCAGAAGAAAAGATGAGGGTACTATTGGAGCTGCTTCATCACTATTCTCAATTCAGGACAGACATTATAAGTTTGCTGGATGAGGGCTCTTGCCATCTCAAATCAATCACTGATTCTGTAGAAGAAACGATCAAGCAATTCAAAGTAAATAGAGAACATAATTCAATATCTACTGATACTGGAATGATGCTACGTGAAAATGAATGTGGATGTGTGCATGTAAATAATGACACACCATCAGATTTGATAACCAAGGTATAATTGCTTGTTGCCTATACTCTGTACTCTGGAATATCTAACTGATTCAATCTTACATTATAGTAGACAAAGGTAAAGGAAGTACTTTTCAAGATACACTAGTAAGTACAAAATTACTATTGTATCCGAGTACTAAAAGGAAAGGAAAGACTTGGGAAGTGGGACTCTGTACGTATCTGTTGTGGTTTTGCACCTCCCAAGTTCCACAAGCATTTTCTCTTCTTCCTACAAGTGTTGTTCTCTGTGTTCCTTATATTGGTAATGCCAGAATGTAGCTTGTTGGAACCTCTAAAACTAGGTCAAAAAATATAAATCTTATCATGATTTTGGGTTAGTGTTGTTCATTCCTGGTACAACATATTGTGTTTCTCTTGCAAGGGTCTGAGTATTACAGCAGTGCAACTGCTATAGAATTTTCTTAGTGTTTCTGAGCAAAATTCGGCATCTCCTTGCTAAATTTGCTTCAGGTAAGTTGTTAGGAGAGAAGGGGGTGCCGAGATTCTTCACAGCTCAAACAAGATACATATTCAAATTTAGCGGTACTATGAGGTCCGAGGTTTATAGAGAATTGTCATTTGTGTATTTTCTTTTTCTATTAATTAAACTTTTTCCTTTTATTCCAGAGAAAGCACATCAGAAAAGATAAAACACTTTTCATTAGTATACTGTATGCTGATATCTATACAATTAACAGAGATAGGGCGGAGTAGTACTATGTTTTAATGATCATTTCCATACAGCCGCTACCATCCTGGATGTATCATCTTTCAATTATCTTTTTCAACCCTTCTATTTTGCAGGTGGATGTTCCTGTTTCGCAAAATATTATTAGTGATGTGTCTGGTGATACATCCGAAGCTCTTTCTCAGGCTCTACATGAGAAGGTTTGTGCCCTTGTTTATTCTTTTTATCCATTCATTTTTAAGGTTATGTATCCAGAGCTTCTTTTATAATTGTAATTACACTTTGTTTTTTATAAATAAAGTTTTATAGATTATAACAGAGCCCCAGGGTGTAGCTTTAAGGGCAGGAGAAATTGCAACTTTGCAAGAAACCAATGTTGAACAGGATAAACTATGACATACATCTTTACTAAAATATAATAACTGAACAAATAACCGAACTTTGAGATTTTTTGTAGTTTGTTGTTTGGTTAACTCAATTTTTTAATATTATATTATACAAGCTTATATCCTGTGCGATGCATGGATCGAATTGTTTTAATATTTTCTTTATATAATTTGAATATATTTTTATTTTTATAGTAATAATTTAAATTTTATTTAATGCTATATGTATATATTTTATATAATTTTTCATAAATTTTATTTGTATTTTAATAGGATAATTTTTATGTGTTTTGTTTAGAGATTTTTTTTATTTAGGAGATTAATGTGATATGTATTTTAGTTAGGAGGTTAATGTCTAAAAATTAGGCTCAATAATAAATATCCGACCCAAATATTGACCAAGGACAACCGACTACCAAACTTTAATCTCGACTTTAATAATATGTAGCTTATGACCCGTGTAAAGCACAAATACTGTTAATAAATTATATTTAATTATTTTATATAATTTAAATATTTCATTTAATATGATAATTTGTTTTATTATTAATTTCTTTTAAATAAATAAAAGAGTTTGAATGGTGATGCAATTGAGTTAAAATGTGAGTACAATTATATTAAATAAAAATTATATGGTAAGTAGGATTATTAAAATAAAAAATATAGAATATAATTTAGATATAATGTAATATTATCCATGAATAGTTATATAAAATGAGAACTATCAGTGATAGAGTTGTATGTATGATATATCTTTTTTAAAATTAGATTTTATTAAAATTGGATGTTTAGGATCGTTTCTATGGTTCACCTAAAATTGGACAACTAGGATCTTTTCTTTGGTTCACCAAAGTGTTTTAAAAAAAAGTTCTCTAGTTTGATTATAATAATATAGTATAGATTAATATCATATAATCTTACTTACAATCCGATTGTGAGTTTTATCACCCCTCAAACTCCGCTTCTTTACATAATCCATTTGAAATTGCAACTTATTACTTATATTTAATCTTATTAATCTTATAATAATATTATTCTTTTATCTATATTAAAATTTATTCTTAAAATATTATATAATTTCAAAATACTATTAAAACTTAACAAAATAATTTTGTAAGATGAAATTTAATTTTCTTTTTGATTAACCAAGTATTTAATAAAATGTTATATTTAATATAATAATTGTATAATAAATGACAAATATTAATTCTAACTTAATATCTACTTAAAAATTCCAAAAAGTAATTATTATAACAGAAGAATTTTATCACAATTACAACTTATTATTTATATCATATCTCACTATAAAATTTATTATCAAATCCATGTGCCTTGCATTGGTTTTAGACCTGCAAATTTGAAGTCTATAAATATTGTGGCTAAAATTGATGACAATCTATAAAAATATAATAAGAATAAAATAACTTTTTACAAATGTTATACACTACAAAAAGGCCTAAATTTTATATAAAATATTATTAAATGTCTAAATGTTTGGTATTAAAATAATTTTAAACATATAATATATTTACAGAGTAAACTATGCTACGCACCGGGTATAAACTAGTAATTAATCGCTCATACTACATATGTTACTTTGAAACTTAATAACTTATACTCCATTAAACAGCATACCAAAGAACACAGATATAAACAAGAACAAATTTGTTTCTATTATTAAAAAAATAAAAAATTTACAATTGATTATAGTATGGGGGTAGAGATTTCTCTTAAGGGTGTTATTAGTGCCCTTCTGAATTGGTCATGCTTGCGTTATATATTCTGACAATCTTAGTGAATGTTGTTCAGGTTGCAACATTATTGTTTCTTTCACAGCAGGAAGAGAGATATATACTAGAGAGTAATGTAAATGCGGCACTTCAGAATAAAATAGAGGATCTTCAGAGAAATTTACTGCAGGTAATTCTTATACATTTATTAGATTTCTAATTTCTAATAGTATAAATAGTAGGCAGTAGACAAAAGTCGAAAATACGGTAACAATAAACATGACACCACTCAAAGAAACAAACAAGCAAATGAGAACAAAATTCACGACAATAGATCTAATAAATATGAATTGCAATAATTGAGATAGTTTAATTATATTCATAGTACAAAATGATAAATATTTAACGAGCTACACAAACAAAAACATGACTAAACTTTTGTTAATGCTATTATAAATATAATATATGTACTAATAATAAATAATATTGGATTAGATTAGATCACAAATTTATGAATTAGTAATTTTACGGGGAAAATTAAAATTCTATAATTTAAACTTATTAATTTTCAATTAGAAATTTATTAAAATTATAAATTATCACTTATTATAAAAACCTATTAGAATCATAATATATTATTAATATCATAATCTCAAAAATATATAATTATTACTAATATAAATATTTAAGACAAATTCATAGTATAAGCAAATTAATACGTCAAACAATAAAATAATATTTTTATATATCAAAAAAAATAAAAAGACTTTTGAAATATTAAAACAAATATATAAAGATGTTATTAAAACATAAATAATAAAATATTAACAGAAATCCGTCCATCGCACGGGTTATAAGCCGGAATTCTTTTAATTTAGTCTATTTCTTCTTGTGTTATCCTCTATAAATTTCAACCCTTGAATTCTTTTTTTTTCTTTTCAAAAGTTTAATTACTGCATATGTTTTCCGGTTGAACTGATTTAGAAAGTGGGGGGGGGGGGGGGTAGAATACAAGTATTCTCAATATCATATTTTTCTGCAAACTGTAAGATACAAGTATAATATCGCCATTAATTAACTAGAGAACACGAAGATGAAGCAATCTCAGTTTTACAAAGCACTACATTGAAAGTACTCTTCTTTTTTTTTTTTTGGATAGGTGATAATGAAAATTCTCCTTTATTTGTTTAGGTGACAAATGAAAAGGTCACAGCTCTGATGGAGTTGGCACAATTAAAGCAGGATTACCACCTACTGGAGGAGTATGATATCTTCTGTGTGTGTACTTTAATTCTAATTTTAAATATTTCTACGGCCTAAAAATATTATATTTCTGTCGAAGCATACCCTGAATTTTAAATCTGTTGCTAGTGTTGTGGTCCGAGACACAAGCAAAAATATGAGAAATAATATTAGTGATGGTCCGAGGCACACGCAAAATATGAAAAATAATATTAGTGCTTGTTTGGTTGCATGTGGGAATTAATTTCTTACAAGAAGGGCTATTTCCTTGGTATTTAAAATTCATAGGAGGTATATAAAATTGTTTGGTTTTAACCAAACACCTGTTTAGACACTGATGTGCTGCGTAGGTGCTAATTTAATATATGTTCATTCTTTTACTAAATTGAAAGATAGACGACAAACTGCCAAGTGTTAAGTAACTCCTCAAAGAATAGTACTATTTGAATAGACTAACCTCCAAAGAAGCCTTATGCAGGGGAATAGAATTATATGTACAGTAGCTATTGATTAAGAAATGCAAGATATGAGTACCAAGGCATGTTCATAGCACCCATGTACCTTGTCAGGATATAGGAATTGGCTTGCAGGTGTCGGTATACAGGTGGATATGTTACTGTTGGTTCAACGCCTTATATTGCCAATGATGAAAAGCATAATTGTTATGTCAAGATCTGACTTGTTATATGATTTATTCTTAAATTGAAGAGGAAGTTAAAGAGGATTGCTTGTGTAGCACTTCATAGATATATGACTTGCAAAATGTTGAGACTGCAGTAAAAATTATTGTGCTTTCTCTGGTTCTTGATACTGGTCTCTTTTTTTGTGATTCAGTACAATCAATCTACTATTGCTACAAGTTTTTTTTCCCAATTCTTCTTGTAATACCTAATGATAATAATCTCTCTTAATTCTACTCAAGTCTTGTGTGGATTATGTCAAACTGATTGCTTGATAGTCTGTTGTTGCTATCTAATCTGCTTAAAACCCACACGAATTTGGGTTCATATTAAGACATCAATTCTTATTCCTTTTAATTGATCGAATACAAAAAAAGTAGGAAGACATTTATTACTGTAATTTATGTTCATTTTATAATTTAGATGTCTCCTAAATGGACAGACTGATACAAACTGTGTCAGATCGATAACTTTTTTTTATGTTCTGTACACTTTTACAATCTAACACCGTTGTTACCAGTAATAATAGTTACGTGAGCACTTCACATTTCATAGAAGAACTAATTCACACCATGAGCTGCCAGTGCTCTGAGCTCTGCGTTAATTTTAAGATATAAGCAATATGATGTAAGCATCATGAGGTCAGCTAGCTTAGGTCATAGTATTGTGTAGAACTTGGGGCCTACTCTTTACATTCTATATAATAGAGTTGCTTCCTCTTATTGTAGTAAACTATTATATCACTAATATATACACTACAGCTTAAATCCTCTGTCATATATATATATATACATACATATATATATATACATACATACATATATATACATACATATATAGTGAAACATACCTTCGAGATGGTATCAAAGCGTGGTTACTAAGGAAAAAGCATTATCAGAAAACCCACCTGCATTTCTTTAAGGAGAACGAGGTCAATTTTGAAATTCTCCGCTTCGCACCACTAAACAAATTGAAGCCAACCTCTGACCAGTTAAATTAGATTACCATATGACCTATTTGTGTTTTTATGGCAGCCAAAAAGTCCATTTACGCGCTGTCACGTGCTACTACACGCACCATCGGTGTCGGCGAATTTTGGAATCTTTCTTGTCTCTCGATAGCAACGACGAATTTTGGAATCTTGCTTGTCTTTCTTCCACGATCTGGTACTAAGCAATCTCAGAGCCTATCCATGAGCTCACACACTGAGTCAACTCAGTGAATAGACCCATCTGCGACTCTGTGACTAGTGGAGTTCTTACCATCATTTTACACTTCCCGTCGGATACAACTACTGGTCTGCCACCTCTTTCATGTGTATGTGGCAGCCCTACACTCACGTCTCGTATATCAAGTTGTATGTTCAAAATTTGATGTTATACTTTGGTTAATTACACACGTGTCCAACCTTTTACTCATCTTCAATCTAGATCAATGACCTCTAAAAAACATATATATTAGTCTGGGTTCCTTATTTAGTGTTCAATTGGGATTTATAACCGATATTGTTGATTCTTTGGTTACGAGCGAGCGAACGTACTCCGTATGTCAGTAAAACTGTTACAAGTAGCGGGAAAACTAGATTTCATAGTACTCCATATGTGAGTCCTATATTTGACGGGAAAATTTTTCTCATATGGTCCAAAGCTTGTACTCCATATGTAGGACTTATTCAATTTTTGAGATCTAACATCCAACTCGCAACTCCCACACTCGAGTCTAGGTAACATAGTTAATAAGAAGACAGTTGAATGATCATCACGGAATCGTTTATATTTGTGAATTTCCTTTAAATTATGCTATGTGCTTATTCTTTTTCCCTTGTTAAACTCATCCTTTTTCTCCCTGCAAGTAAGCAATATTGAGTTATATTCTTTGTCATTTATTCTCTTTTAGATGGATAAGCTGTGTTTTAGAGTTCTAACTGGAATATGTTATACTATAGGAAAGTCATTCAGGAGATAAAACAGGGGAATCCTTTGCCTGGTACTGGAGAAAAACAGATTGTTCAGGACAGAGATGGAAGGTTAAAAAATATTTTAAAGAAAACATATTTTAAAAAGTGGATTGATCCACAAGGTGCTAGTGTAAATGAAGCGGGTACTGATTCATATAAAGAAGGAACTACCAGCGAAAAAGTCTCCAATAATAGCATGGATTTTGCAAGGTATGTAAGATTATAATGATATGTGTGTAGAAAGCTAGGCCAAAGATAGAGTTCAAATGATGTAAAGTAACCCAATAATAATAGCCTTAGGGTGCTTCACTTTACTCAAATGATGATACCTTGCTTGACATTCCTTTTTAATTGAGACTTCTTTTTTATTTTTTGAAGCCGCTCTTTTTTATCTAAATCTACTTGATACTTTTCTTATAAAGAATCTCATGTAATGTCAAGTCTGTACTCATTATCAAAAAGTGCTTATCATGAGAATAGCTGAAACTTTACATTTTGCAACATTTCCATTTTCTGATTCCGTCTAACCTCAACAATCAATTGTAAGACTCTTAACAAGATGAATCCTTAACTTTTCTGCATTCTGTTCTATGGGCTAACAAGTCGTGTTGTTGATATGAATATCTTGTTCTAGGCAGCTAATAATATTCGTAGAGCATACCATAACTTGCAAACACATAAAAACTATTTTTAGGCATTCCCTTTCTCGATGTGTACCTGTAGATGATCTACAGGGTCGCTTTAAATTGAAGCTCTGATACCAAATTTGTAACATACTCTATCTCTGCAACTAATGGAATGGGTATTGCATTTCTTACTATGATTTGGATAAATTTTATTTATGGACCACATTATTCATCGTTGCAAAGCATAAATTATCCATATGTACATCATCTTGGTGCAACTCTAGCTCCCTTGCTTCCACTTATTTTTACTTTTGCCTGCAACACTAGAAAACTATGATCGGATGCTTAGTAAGTGAAGGGATGCATGTCATGTTAAAAACTTGTGCTATGCGCACATACTCGTCTACTAGAACTTAAATTTCTCATTTTATGCACATATGCTTGCTTTCTAAAATTTGAGCTTTTCTTTACTTGTCTGTACTCTTAGTATTATCGTAGACTACTAACTTATGAACACCATTCGAACAGAATAAGTCTAAGCATATCTAATGCTCATACCAAGCAAATATGCTGAGATACTGACAGATTATCTTATTTCTCATCTGAGAAACTGGTAGCATGTCTATTGCTCTTATCTAATGCAAAATTACTTAAATAGTTGTTAGTACTAGTATTTTTGTTATTGAAATACTACTTAAATAATGACACATGCTGTATATACCTTCACAAAACTCTTATTCATACTATTTGCCACTAAGCCCATGGTGACTTGCTCTTAAATAGCCATATGTGGTGAGTGTAATTTATTTTGACTAAAACTAATATCAAATTAAGTATTAATAGTATACGAAAATTAATTGAATATCCGCTTAAGTAATAGCTATGTGTAATCATATTTTGAAATAATATTATCACGTATCTTAGTAGGAATGAAATCGAAATGTAATTTATTTCATCTGTGATTTCATGTCCTAATGTCCTAGCACAGGACAAAGGTGAAGGATTGGATAAAAACAAGAGTAGATATCTCCACAGAAAATTGGTGGAGTCAAAGATGAATCCTCGTATTTGTCCAAAAATAATCAAGTCATCTCTATTCAATAATGAAAGATTACAAGAGTTAATATATTCAATATTGAAATATTACAATGGTTAATATAGATTAACTATTATGTGGAAGCCAATTAATTTCCTAATGAAAGGACAACTAAATACTTATCTATCACCATAGTTCATTAAAGGAAACAAATCCTTTATTATTCTACTACTATTGTTGGTTGGTATATATGTTCGTATATATCATGATGATAACAAGATTTTTTTGTGCATTCTCATCCAAGAAGTAGTACCTTATTGGCGGATACTAAGAATTCTATCAAAATTTTCTTTGACCACTTTAGAATCTTTCATTTTTTTTTTGAAGTTCAAATTCCCTAATCAAATTAAGAATTTTGATTCCATTGATTTTTATCACCTTTATACTCCCTGAGATACTCCTATAACTCTTTTGGTGACTTTAGAGACATGATACTTGTGAACATGTTTGTTGAAACCGCTGCAAATAAACATGTTTTTGCCTTGGACATCTTTATCTTCATCTCTTTCTTTCTGTGCTTTGAGTTGTGCCATGGTGGGATCTTCTTGGATCGTAAGGCAAATTAATGTCAAATTCTTCTTCCACCTGCTTTCAAAAATCTAGTGCTTCCAAATATTCCATACGTACGGCCTAGAATTAATGTTTGTTTCTATCAAATATGTTTGGAGCAAATTTTGTAAAATTATTGGATTTATTTTCATGATACGAATATAAACAAGATTTATGATTTTTGGATATAGCTTTTGGTGATGATTTTGTTTATGTTTTTTCGGATATAGTTTTTGATTATGGTGTTTGGGTCATGGTGTTGCACATGCATGGTTGTCACGTCTGCAAGTCGAGTCGTAGACTAGTTGATAAATTTTAATAATAATAAATATATTTATCTTATATATGTGGCTTCCCATAAAAAAAGTCCAACATTCTTATATTTATATTAATTACAAAATATTAAATATAAACATATCTTTTTTCCCATTCCATGTACATGCACATATATACGCTCACTATACATATATATAGACATACTGTACATGTATACACACATATATATTAGTTTTAATTAATTTACAGATACATAAACACACACATGCACACATATCAATTTCAATTCAACTGAGAGAATAAGAAAAAATGAAATTAGCATGTGCATATATGTTGCTGCTTTAATTAGGATTTTAGAAAATATGTCATTTTCATACTTTGGACCTAGTTTAGACCATATTTTGCCTTAGTTTACCGACTTTGTCAAAGTCGATCTCTTTAGTCTACTTGGACTAGTTGATTGCCTTGACAACAATGTGCCCAGGTCCCTTAAGAAGAAAGCTCTGATACCTTTTGCAGGTTTATAGCGTGTCTATATATACATATGTTTATCATGATGAAGAAGAAAATCAAATGAAGCAAATGTATTGTCATCATCACATAGGTGAGCTTTATATAGAGCAAAATCTTAACTGAAATATCCTACCTTCCTAAAAAAATACTGCAATTCAAAATTATACGAACTAGTTGAAAAACTAATCCTTAACCAATAGTCTTAAAGATATGGTCAACTTGACCAATTATTTAAATAACTGAAAATTTAAAAATCAAAGCATAATTTCAACAATCTAGAATGTTCTTAACTAAATAATATAATTATTAATTACATGACATACTTTTATCTAAATAATAATATAAAATAGTTAACATATAATTCAATTATTTTATGTTCTTCTTATCAATCTGTTTAGCTATTTAAGTTGACCTAAGTGTTACATTAAAGCACCTCTGCTGCCTACGAGGAAGTCACGGTTCCTTCGAGAATATGTCACTTGCAATATAATAATGGAAGTGAAACTTTTAGCATATATATATATATAATGTAAATATTGTTATGCTGTGTGGCTTAAAGTCAGTCTCACCAGAAAGCCTTGAGATATAACACTTGCGCACTTTAAAATTTCAATATGTTCCTGGTGCGTCGTCACTGGAAGTTCGTGTTCACACAAGATTATTATACTGATGCGTGTTGTGTCGGCAACTAATTGTGATGTTAAACCTATATAATCTGCAGGATGAGGGTTGAAAATGCAGCCCTTAGGGAGAGCTTGGAAAGTATGCATCATCTGACTTTTTCTGTTCATAGGCTCCGTCTCTCTCTCTTGAAGGTAATCATCTTCTTCCAATTCAGATATGTATAGTTGTATAGGTTAAACCATGATTACAGATATGGCTTCCTCATCTGGAATAGATTGTAACATTTTACCTGTATCTGATGTTACCGAAATAGTGTTAAATCTTTGTCATGTCTAAGCTGGTTCACTTTGAACATTCATGCAAATCGATTTTAGTTCATAATTCAGGTCAAGAATTACAACTCCATTTTTTTATGAGTTTATATAAATTCATGTAATGTTAGTTTATGTTTTTGTCTAATTATGTTTAAAATAGTTTATGGAGTTATTTTGGCAATGAACTGTTTTGTAGGTGAGAGAATCAATTTTATCTATGGGGACAGTTACCGGCAGTATAGAAACTTTAAACAACATTATTTATGAGGCAAAACTAGTGAAAACTGCCCTTAGCAGTTCCCTTCCTGTCAGTTGGTCGGCTGAGACAGTTAGATTATCTGTTGAGCATTCTGACAAAGTAGCAACAGATGTTCCAGACGACTCCAGTCATGAGAAGATAGATTGTGTTGCAGCTGCAGGACAGGAAATGGTCGAACTCCTGATTTTGGCGTCTCAGATACTGCTGGATGGAATAACCAATAGAGACTAAAAGGTTGTAGTTTATTTGCATTTAGTGTGTTTTACTGTGTAGAGTGGATAGAGTCTTGTTCATTAGATAGCTTGTACCACAACTCTTTGTTTATAGTTATGTTATTATTATAGTTCCTTGCTAGAATGATGTATACAGAAAGTACATTGCTCAGGTGAAAGTGTACATTACCAGTTAGGGGCTTTCAAAAAATCTCCAATCACTCAAGCTACCTACCGATTCGATTTCAATTTGATGTATATATTTTGTTATATAATTAAATTATAATTCTAATATATCAAGAATAAAAGGAAAGTTGTGCCAAATTCCTAAAACTTGTTACATCTAACATTAATATATGGGTCGTCTACTATTAGAGCGCCTAGATTTAAAACTTTCTAGAAAGTTCGTTAGCGTATGATATTAGGTATTGACTTGTGTCATTACATTTGATATTTGACGATTATATTTTATAGATACTCTCGGCTCTTAAGCAGTGATTGATTTAAGTGTATTATATTATATATTTTAATTCATTAATTACTTATTTATTTTTTAGTTCATAAATAAAATAAAATGAATAGTAAGTAAATATTTATCAATAAATGACTAGATTTATTTGTTTATATATATATTTGTTGTGATTTTAGTAAAGGGAAATATTAGGTATTCAAAAAATTGTTTTAAATGTTGAGTGTCGTGTGTCTAATTGGTAATTTTTCTAATAATAATATGCGTCTACAAATTAAAATAAGTTATATATCATATCACGTCAATTGTGTTTGGCGTGAGTTGTTAGAGGCGACGGGTGTTAGAAACCTATTTTCGGGGTCGGAATAAGCATTTCGGGATGTGTGTATAGGGTTTAGATCCAATGAGAACTCCAATTACTATGATATATGAGATTTAATTATAGCCACTCATTTATATGTCTTACCTTAATCTCTCAACATTTTATTAATCTTAAACTTATTTTTATCTTCCACTACCATCTTCTTTATATTTCAAACACCACCTCCGGGCATCACCACTAAAATTATAAAAATGGTGCAGAAATCACCCCAGTTTAAGTAAAATCACCGGTAATAAACAAGAATCACCACAATCAAATCAACAAAACCATCACTATACTAACGCCATATTCAACCATCAACTCCGACCACCGCCAACAAAACACCAAGATCAATACCGAAATCACCAAATCTAATTAAAAACCACCAAAACCACCACAAATTACCACCATTACCGCCGTCACCATCGTGAGCCCACCACCATCATATTCGTCATTTATAGATCATCCATATTTACATAATCGCCAAGTGTAACTCGAAACTACTAGAAAATCAATCAAAATCAATAAAAATCAACAAAAAATTCATAAAAAACATTAGAATTTCACGAAAAATCACTACCGACAGGAATTTTGGATCTAAAAGTACAAATTGAGTAAGTCACAGATCTGATGATTTGACAATCACTCATAACAGTTAAAAAATAATCCACAACGATTTTACAGTAGAATTAAATTCAAAATCAGATTTTTCGCTTAATTTTTAAGTATTAAATTTTTTCTAAAGATTATATATGATTAATATTTTATATTAAAATTGAAATTTTCAATCTTATGAAGCACAAGTATGGTTAGTTTTAAATTTTTTAAGAGATTCTACATTAGTATCAAAGGGTTCTCTCTAGAACTCTATATAAGAATGCACTCTTTAGAATAATAGTATATATCGATATTATATTATTATAACCAAACAAGAGAACTTTTTTTCATCTCGGTTACCCTAGATGAATCATAAAAAAGATCATAAAGTCCAATTTTAGGTGAACCATTGAAAAGTTTATAACCATCCAATTTTAATAAAATCTAATTTTAGAAAAGATATATCATACATACAAATCTATCACCGATAATCTTCTTTTTATACAACTGCTCACGGATAATATTATATTATATCTAAATTATATATTTTATTTAAAAATCCTACTTACTCTGTTTATTTAATATAGTTGTACTCACATTCAACTCAATTTCATCATCATTCAAACACTTTTATTATTTAAAATTACGACTTATAAATAAATTTTATGAATATTAATATATAAAAAAATATTGTATAGAAAAATGTAGAAAGATATTAATATTAAAATAAATTATCATATTAAATTATCATATTAAATTAAATATTTAAATCATATAAAATAACTAATATATAATTTATTAATATCATCCGTACTTTATTTTTACCGATCTGATCTACTCCTCTTACAATATGATTTGCACTGCAAGCTCCTTGCTACTACTCTTTCTCCAATTTATCACTACTACAACTACCATTAATTTACACTTTTTTCTTCAATCTACCATTACATATACCTTTTTTAATCTTTTCACCAATATCGTTTTCACCCACTCTACACCTTATCACCATCACCAGACCTTCGAGTACTATTAATATTTTAGATCTGAAAATTTCTGATAATTTGCATATGAATTTTTTTGGGTGATTTGAGATAAATATTGAAGATTCCGTTTTGATTCTGGTGGTGTAGATAATGGTGATAATGATGTTTTAGTTTAGATTTTGGTGATTCTAATTCAATTTAGGTGGTGATGCATGGTAATAATGGTATGTGGTGGTGATGCGATAGTAATGACATATACTCTTTTTAATCTACTCACAAACGTCCTTTTCCGCTCATTCTGCTATCTTATCACCATCACCAACATCTTCAAATTCTATTAATATTTCTAATGAGAAAATTTCAGACACTTTGCATTTAATTTTTTAGTGATTTCGGTTTAAAGTTTGGTGATTTGAGATGAATATTGATGATTCCGTTTTGATTTCAGAGATTCTGATGGTGCAGACGATGGTGATGATGATCTAATTTAGATTTTGATGATTCTGACTCATTTTGGATAGTGATGTGCGGTGGTAATGATTTATGATGGTGATGTAGTAGTGATCGAGTAATAACGGCGACAGTGATAAGAATATGGTGGTAACAGTGACGGTAGGTTGGTGACAGTTATGAGTTATGACAATAGTGATGCTATATATATAATTTTTATATTTATATTTTAAAAATTAGTTTTGATTAAAATTTATTGATTATAAATATATAGATTTATCAATTCTCATTGTAAGGGAATCTCATTGGAGTAACATATATATATATATACTATGCGATTGGTTTGGCTATTCTGTCTTAATTGATCAACAATTAATTGTTGTTGAACGACTTGTTTCTCCATATTTTTATGAAGTTAATTTAATTCTTGTTCTATGGATATAATTTAATCTCCTAGACAGTTTAAGAAAGTATTTGTATAATTTAGGGATTTAATTATAGCATTTAATTCCCTAATTGTTACTTGAGCTCCTTCAACTTTCTGTAAGCTCAAATATACAAGAGGTGATTGTATCTTCCTTCGCAGTTTTCCAAGATTTTTCTAAAACTAAAATTTCATTATTAGTATTATCTATATAATATTTTATAAACCACTGAACAAAAAAAATATAATCTTCTGTTCTTCCTAGGTACTCATAGTATTTATTTTTAAAATCTATTAATTCTTCAGGAGGGTATTTATTAAAATACCATTGGCGCGCGCGCGCGCGCGCACACACACAGATATATATATATATATATATATATATATATATATATATATATATATATATATATATATATATATATATATATATATATATATAGGACATTACTCCATAAATAACACCCTTACATAAAAAAATAAGAAAGAACACTTTAGAATCTTACATAAAAACTAATTTAGATTCTAAAGTTTAACATGGATTATGTTTTTTTACAAATAAAAATAGGAACTAACATGAGATTAACAAATAATCATAACATGATTATGTGTAAATTTTATTTTTAAAAAATATATATAAGATTCTATGTTGGATTCCATGTTAGATTCTGTAACATTTGATTTTTAAAATTTAGATGAGATTCGATATTATATTCAATATGTTAGGGTTTATTGTAGTTCAATTTTGTGATTCTAATCTTAACAAACCATATCTCATTAAAAAAATAAGTCTTTTGATTGTGTTTTTCCGTGTTCTTTATATAAGGGTATTGTTTATGGAGTGCATATATATATATATATATATATATATGAGAAGAGGGAACCTGAGGTTGACCTCAAAAAATTTTCTAAGGTAACACGTGTTTTATTATAAATTTTTAATGGCAAATTTGTAATCATACATAATATTATGAAATTATAATAGCACCCTCATATTTTAATATGAGATTTGAGTATAACCTCAGAAAATTTATGTGAGGTTGACCTCAGGATCCTTAATCTCTCTCTCTTTCTCTCTCTCTCTCTCTCTATATATATATATATATATATAGAGAGAGAGAGAGAGAGAGAGTACAGATCTAGGGTAAACTCTTTTATGCAAGAAACTTATAGACCACTAGATCAACCGTTGATTTATAAAAAAAAGATTTGATCTAAGATTTAAATTATAAATGGTAGTTTTGTAATTAATATGAATTGTATATCTTGTTTTCCCAGTTACACAAGTAGAAGGGGGGTTAAATACTTGTGTGCTCTTTTTGTCTGATTAAAATCAACTCAATATAGATTAAAGATTTTAATTAAGAACAAAGAATAAACATAAAAATATGAATGAATACTGTTTGTATTATTGATGTATGAATATAAACTCTCCTAGGGTGTACACAAACCCTAGCAGTTTCTCTGTATTTCTCACGAAAATTCTCTCTATCTCTATGCTCTCAAAAACTTCGACTTAATAAATTAGGTTGCATAGAGAGATGCCTATCAACTAATATTAGAAAATCAAATTATAATAGGAATAGAATACCTAATTATTAGTTAATAGTTTCCTTCTGTAATTCTCCTTCCTTCCCATAGCATATCTGTAATATATTTGCCTTTATCTTCGAAGAATTTCCGTTAATTTGATCACCTTCCAAATTCAACTTCTGCTTTGTAGACTTTGAAAATCTTCAGTCTCTGATAGCCTATAGACTCTGATAGTCTATAGACTTTGATCTACTTCCAGTCTTTGATTTGCATCCATACTCTGGTTTATTTCTTCAGAAAATCTTATAAGTACAAATGACATTGATACCTATACAGGGACTAACTAGACTCTGTTCTAGCATTTTGTACATCATCAAATGAATATATTCCTAACAATCTCCCCATACTTATGCTTTATAAAATTTAAGCATAAATCAAGGTTTGATGATGTCAAAACTAAAGAATGAAACAATTAATCTAGAACAGTATCAAATTTACAAGGAAAAAGAATTATTTCTCAATTGATCTTCTCAAATGCTGCATTGTTCTTCAAAAATTATTTCATCATATTTTCTTCCACAATGGCTAGAGCTTCGCCAATAAATTTCTTCAATTTCTTCATCTCTTCATTCTTATATTTGATTTGACAGTAAGCTGCTCCCATATCATTAGCACTGCAATCTTGTTCTTTTAAATCCTTAAGCATCAAAACATTAATCTTCCCTTCCATAGGTCAAAATCCAAAGTAGTGACCCACATCTTCTTGAAATTTTATTTCATTTACTTCCAGAGGCATGTCTTGATTCTTCCCTTCAGTGTCAACATGTTTCAAAGAAAATTTGCCCATATGCTTATTTACTTATTTATGCAGTGTTAATTTCCTGTCAATTTCTATGAACCATCTTTTGGTCACTTCTTCCTTGCTCCTGTTCACCTCATATGCTATTGATAGAAGAAATCTGATATATTAAAACTCCTCATCCTATTTAGAGAATATGAAATTTGATTGACTTATCCACTTTACAGCTCCTCCACTCAGAAAATATACCAGCATCTCATTTTTCACCATTTCAGTTCCACCATGTCCTCCTAGTAATCTTCTTTGAAAAATATTGTAGACAATTTGAGAAGACACCACTTTTTCAAGTGTTTTTAGTGATCTTTTCAAACTGCCTATATGTAAGTGACTGTGGATCAGCTACTAGAGTTATAGTGTTGTCAATATCATATGCTGAGAAACCTCCAAGCCGTTTTATTCTCCTAGCCCTCAGTTGTGTATTTGTTTGACTGCACTTTCAATAGCTTGGCTCTTTCACCTCTTCTTCCGTCTTCTCATTAGAGTCTGTACTCTGTTTACCTTTTTCAGAGTCTTGTTTAGATCCTAATTTCCCATGTCCAGTCCCTGACTGGTGTGTCTGTGATTGTGTTTTAACAAACACTCCATATTTTTTTTGTTACACACCACCATGACCCCGAGGACCATGGGAACTATCACCAGCTTCATCATCATTACCATCTCTCCTCCTTTTAGCTCCCCTTGTTTTATCATCTGTGCATGCATCATCCTTATTACTCCTGGAAGAATCACTAACTTTTTTCTCCCCTTTTTGGACATCATCACTACCTGTGATAGCCAAAAGAATTTGTTCAAGGACTGAGGAGATATTAGTCTGGGCAGCAATAACGGAATCCACTTTGGTGGTGAGAGTATTGAAAGACTTTTAAAGTGCGGTCTGTTTATCCTTGAAATCAGCCAATGAATATTTGACAGCAACATCCTTATATTGTTGAAGAGAGTACAAAGTTTCAAACTTTGTTTGGAGCAGAGCTGTGGTGGTATACACACTGGTCAATTTAGTCTTTATAGGAGATATGTCTGTGACCACATCAGCTAGTTACCCAACAACATTTTCCTTTGCAGATCAGAGGTCAGCAACCACATGTTTTCCTTCATGAATTAGAGAAGCATCAGGCTCCTTATTAGGATAATGACCATGCTATTTCAAGAAGGACTTCTTATGAAAGGCCTTAAGTCTCTTAGAGTTGTGAATAACCAGAATGCTCTCAAAGGTGTCTTTATCATTTATGCCTTTAGCATGTGCTGATTCCCAAGATTGAGGGAAAACTTGATCAAAGTAAGTGAAAGATGGATTCATCTCTCTTCATCTTTAGAGGCTGAATGATCAACAACATCAATAGGCTCAATATTTGTTACTGGAGGTGTAGACTCTGATGGAAGTGTAGACTTTGATACTTCATAAGGTACCATAGACCCTGACTCCTCAATAGAGTGATCAGGACCTGTAGACTCTGGAAGCTTTTCCTGAATTGGCATGATTAAGATAGGTTGTTCTGACTTCAAAGATGCAGTATTAGGTTGAATTTATGAATTATCCACCAAAGTCTCCCTGACTCTATCAACTCTTCTGGCTAGAGAATCCACTAAATGGAGTTGTGGTCTCTATGTACATGATTTTTGAGTAGCTAGAGCCTCATCCCTTTTCCTAATCTGAAAAATAAGAATATAAGTGCTTTCATCGATTCCCTGCCCCAACTCATTGGACCATCTCTTGGGAAAATCTTAATCCCAATAAGTGAAGCTAGGTTCAGGATACCCTAATTTCTCATCCTCACAGTGAGATTTAGCACCCACTTTCTCAGCCTCACTCTGGGTCTTTATATCCTTTTCTACCTCTCCTTTTGCTTGGACCAGTGCCAACCCCTTATTATTGATTTTTTTCATTCATTTGGATGGGTGCACTCATAAGTCCTAAAGATGGGGGGTTAAGAGAATGAATTCGTGCTTCAATACCTGAACCACCTTAATGGAGGGGAACCCCTTCAAATTTCTGAAGGCTAGGGTTTCCACCAAGGGGTGAGCAACAACAGACTCTGAACACTTACAAGGATCTTTTATCTTTTCAGGATCTGTTGGATCCACTATTCTAGTCTCAGGGTCTACTATAGACTCTGACTGTTTTAGTATGACTTCATTAGAAGCCAGAGTCTTAGTGTCACCATCTTTGACTGTTGGTGCATGAGACTCCCCCTCAAGGTGGATAGACTATGACAGAAATGATTTTCTTCTTGAGCATCTATTAGAGTTTGTCCTCCCATATTATTGGGGTTATCATCAGCATTTTGTTGGGTTATGAAAGAAGGCTTATCAGCATGCTCCCCTGCCCCACTATGACCCAACCTCTAACTAGGTGGTTCTTGTGTGGGTGAGACAAGTTAAGCACCTTTGCCACTAGCCACCACTAGTGCACTAGTGCCCTCTTCTATCTTCCTTTCATCACATACTACTTCCTATGGTTCTACCAGTATTAATGCATCCAAGTTATCATTTAAAATGTCCCGACATGGATTGTATTGATGGCCTAGGCAAAAGTCAACTGAAAGTGATCCTGTAGTTCCTTTTCAATTTTCTGATAACAATAGCCCTTTAGTTGATCCAATCTACCCTGGTAGGTTAGATATATGTATTTGTTGGCCACCTTCCTTACATTGTGGACAAGATGATCAAACACCTTCCTTGGAAGAGGCTGAATAGTGAAAATCCATTCAATGGTTGTCCTGTAGATAATTTCATTTTCCCAAATTACTTTATAGTCAAAAGATGGTTGCTCAACCTCAGCTTCTAACTCAGCAACAGACTCTGATTCCCTTCTTTTATAGACTTTTATCTTTTTGTTCTTTTTAGATTTTGGATTTTCAGAGTCTGGAACTCCAAGTGCTTTGAGAACTTCACTTATCCTGCCTTCTAAGATCCCAACTGCTTGATTTTGTAGTGAATAGTTGAAGAGGTAGCTGTATAAATTTGTGACTGCATTATATACAAATATATGTAGCTCTATCTCCATTCTCTTCCTTAGGGAATCATATATTGAGAGAAGATCCAAGACTTGTTGCTGTGTCTTGAAAGATTCTGGATCTTTAATAGATTGCACCAAAAGATATAGAAGCCTAAGCACCTCATCTGATGGAGTAATAATTGAGTCAATGAGACTATAGGCTGCTTCATTTGGCATTTCTTCCCAAAATGTGTCATGATTAGAGTCTGAAGGCAGTCTAGACTCTGACTCAATATTAGACTCTAGTTCAGTAGATTTTTTGCTTTCAGAGAGTCTGGCCCTGCAGGAGCCTTGAGAGCATATGATTCCTGTAAAACAGAGTTAGTGATAACAATAGGCTTGTGTGTATGTGTAGAATAAGTTTTCCTCAACCTCTTGTACTTCTTAGGAAAAGATTTTTCAGGAGACTCAAGTTGAGAATCCTAAGGTGCATTCCTAGGTTTATCAGAGACTGTAGCCTTCTGAGAGTCTATAGTCTTAGCTTCAAGGTTAGACTCAGGTGCATCAGGACCTTCTTTTAATAAAGAAAGACCTTCAACAACATGCTTCTCTAGGGGATTGAGCTCTTCATCACTTTGCTTATCTACAAGAATGGTTTTAATTAATCTTCTCCCCTTTACAACTGGTGCCTTTTGAGAGACACCAGAGGTTGGTTTCCTGGATTTTGGTTTTTGAGATTGTTTGGTGGAAGTGGATTTGGCTACTTGGGTAGGTTCAGGGGGACTCTCCATTACTTTTTCCTGCACCATTTCACCTCCAAAAAATGAAGAATTATAGATTGAGGGTTTGTAGTTTGAGAGTTTTACCTGCATTATCTTTGGATATGTAATGGAAGGTAGACTCTTCTTTTTGTCATCTATTATCTTAATATCAGATAATATTATCATTTACTGTTTGTAGACCTGCACACAGTAACCATCTGCCAACCTAGTTGACAAGTTAGGAATGAAGTGGTTGAGGAGAATCATAAGAAATCGATGATAATAGACTTTCTTTCTCCCCTCTTGCACATTGAACAATTTAGCTCCCATTTGAGTGAACAACATATCATCAATGTTAATCACTTTATCAAATAAGAGACTGTATCCAATTTGATAAGTAATGAAAGTTAAAGCATCAAATCCACTACATTTACCAGTGAAACACTTAGCTAGTTGATCAAAAAAGAAGGACCATTCTTTTCTCAAATAGGGCCTAGTTAGCTTGTTCATGTTGTCTAAACTAGCAGAATAACGTAGTTACTTAAGCATGCTTTTGATTTCAGAATCATCAACAGTAGCATCAAAATGTTCTTTAGTAGGTAATTTAAACACAAAGTTTATAATATAAGCAGTTACATCAAAAGTGATATTGTTAGGTCTAAACTATCGCAGAAGGGGGGGATTGAATACAATATTGGTAATTTTTCAGTTTGGTTCGTGTTTATAGATCTGTTCTTGGTGAGCAATAAATACAGCAGTTATAACTTTAGACAACAAGAAAAAACTTTGAGAATATACTTTGTATTATATAAACCCAAGGTGCTACACTCTCGCACAAATGTATGAGCTACAATGAATCTCACAACAAGAAATAAATACGAGCTTTAATGGCTATCTATATTATCTCTATCTCTCTCTAAGCTGTATCTCTTTCTGTTTGTTGTGTTCTGGTTACATTCAAAATGAAAATACATTTTATTTATATGTAGACTTTATAATAAAGTGAAATACAATTCTAAGTGTCGACTAATTCTTCTTCTATGTTGACTTGAGTTGACCGTTGGATTATTCTCTGTGTGTCGAAGAGTATTGCCTTGTATAGTATACTTAGAAAATAATACAGTCTTGATAGAAGTTGAAGTGTCGAATCCGAGCTTCCTGTATGTTTGCCTTAGCCATTTTGAAGTTATTCAAACATGTATCGAATTCCTTTGCATTGAAGAATCATGTGTCGAATAACTAAAAACTCTTATAGGACTTAGAATATTTTAGATCACAAGGAAAAGGTATCACTCATCACTTCTTTACTCCAAGAACTCTTCAACAAAATGGAGTTGTTGAAAGGAAAAATAGAACCTTAATTGAGGCTGCTAGAACTATATTAGTAAAGGCAAAACTTCCTACTTACTTCTTGTCTGAAGCAATCAATATTGCTTGTTACATTCAGAACATTTTCATGGTCAATCAATTATAAGGCAAAACTCTATATCAATTGATGAAGAAAGACTAGAAGCCAACAGTAAATTTCATTCATGTCTTTGGATGCAAATGTTTTGTCCTAAGAAATCAGGGAGAAAGTTTAGGAAAATTTGAAGCCAAAGATGATGAGCCAATATTTGTTGGATATGGAATAATAACCAAGGCTTATAGAGTGTACAATATTAGATTACACATTGTTATGTAATCTATGCATGTAGCCTTTGATGACAAGAAAATTCAAGGGTTGTATGATGAAGGATATCATGACTCTTTGTATTTTGAGAATGAATCAATTGGTTATGATGAAGATAGTGATGATGATATGGAAAACTCAAGAAATCAAATATCCAGAAATTCCCCATCAATTGATGTCAATACACTGATAGATAACTTATCAGTTGATGATCATCAATCGACTAATAATACATCAATTGATAATTCATCGATGGATAATAATTCTACTTAACAATCCTCAAGTAGGATGTCCATCTCAGAGGGAGGGTTCTCAATCTCTCAATCACTTCATAATAATCACAACAATGCTAATGATAATGAAGCATCTTCATCAAGGACAAATTTACCACCTCAAAGGAAATGGACCAGAAATCATCCCTTTGAGTTGATTATTGGAAATGTAGAAGATGGTGTCAAAACAAGGAGTGCCACTCAAAATGAGTGTCTGTATAGCAGTTTCTTATATCCAGAAGAACCCAAACGAGTTGAAGATGCTCTCAAGGATCTTGATTAGGTTTTGGCTATGCAAGAGGAACTCAATCAATTTGAAAGAAACAAAGTATGGAAGCTGGTGCCCAAATCATAAGATAGATCAGTAATTGGTACAAATGGGTGTTCAGAAAAAAATGGATGAAACTGGTACTGTGACTAGAAACAAGGCAAGTCTTGTTGCAAAGGGTTATTCACAAGAGGAAGAAATTGATTTTGATGAGACCTTTGCACCAGTTGCAAGATTGGAAGCAATCAGAATGTTTCTAGCCTATGCAGCACATGCAAATTTCAAAGTCTACCAGATGGATGTGAAGAGTGCATTCTTGAATGGAGAATTAGAAGAAGAAGTCTATGTGGAACAACATCTTGGTTTTGAAGATCCAAATTTCCCTGACTTTGTCTACTATTTATGCAAAGCACTCTATGGTCTGAAACAAGCACCAAGAGCCTGGTATGACACCTTATCTCAGTTTCTCATTGAGAGTCACTTCACAAGAGGTGCTGTAGATAAAACTTTATTTCATAGAAAGGTTAATGGGTCAATTATTCTTGGTCAAATTTATGTGGATGATATTATATTTGGCTCAACTGATGAGAGATTTTGCAAAAAGTTTGTTAAATTAATGTAAAGTAAATATGAAATGAGCATGATGCCAGAACTTACCTACTTTCATGGTTTGCAAGTCAAACAAGTTAAGACTGGTATTTTTATAAATCAACCTAAGTATATTCATGATTTGTTGAAGAAATTTGACTTGAGTGAATGTTTTTCTGCAAAAACTCCCATGGTCACTACCACTAAACTTGAATTGAATACTAAGGAAGCCAAGGTGGACATTTCAAGTTATAGAGGCATGGTAGGCTCACTTTTATATTTAACTACTAGTAGGCCAGATAGAATGTTTTCTACATGCTTGTGTCTAGATTTCAGGCTGATCCTAGAGAATCTCATCTAGTGGCCATTAAGAGAATTTTTAGATATCTCAAGGGTAGACCAAATTTAGGTATTTGGTATCCCAGAGACTCTGGTTTTGACCTAATAGGCTACTCAGACGCAGATTATGCATGGTGCAAAATAGACAAGAAAAGTACAACATGTACTTGTCAATTTCTAGGAAACAAACTTGTATCATGGTTTAGCAAGAAGCAACACTCAGTATCAACTTTAACTGCAGAAGCTGAGTACATTGCTGCTGGAAGTTGTGCACAAATATTGTGGATGAGGAATTAGTTATTTGACTACGGGTTCAACATGAACAAGATTCCTATCTTCCGTGACAATACAAGTGTCACTGTAATAACAGAGAATCCTGTTTCCTTGCATTCAGCAAAATTAATTGATGTGACTTATTTAAAGTCAGTTCATTCTTGAAAAATATCAATAGCAGGTTCATTTCCTATTTTCATTTTACCAGTTATTTTTGCTTAAAAAATATATTTGTTTTTTCTCTCTAAGAATCCTAAGGCGATTTTTCACTCTTCTTCTTCAAGTTTCTTTCTCAAATTTCTTCAAGAACAGCAATGGAACCACAAAAGAAAATTCAATCATCAACATACTACATCTATGAGCAGAATAACTTCATTGCCTGCTTGACAGTGGAGGATGCCCCTGCTGATTTTTACCCATTAATAAAGTTTCTAAGCCAGTGTAAACTCTCCAAGGAAGAAAAGAAATTAGACAAGTCAAGTTCATCAGAATTCTTCTCAGAAATCACATGATACTGGTACATCTAGTCTCATATTTCTTTTATGTCAATTTATGATTCTCAATGTATTGATAATTGTTTAGGGTTTTTGTTATCATCAATCTAGATTTATGATTATTATTAATATTCATAAATAGGGGGAGATTGTTAGCAATCATGTTGTATGATGATAACAAATTGCCTAGAATTGTAAGTTTGATATTAATTTTGTAAGTAATCAATGGATATGTGTTCTATAAATATCCATTGACTAGGAAACTATTTATTAGTTGAAGTTGTTGTTAATCAACTTATAAAATAGAGTGTAACATTGATTTAGAATTTCTTTTATTATCAATTTATTGTAATATGTCGATGGATGTGATGATTTAATCAACTGATATTTATTGGCTTCGATTGATAGCTCATCAACGGATGTGAAGAATGGCTAGCAAAGTGTAAATATTGCAAGTCAGAATTCTATCAAATGAAGTGATCGACGGATAAAGAAGTCAATGGATATGTGTGATTAATCGATTGATAAAAGGTCAACAAAAAGTAAAATCAATGGATCTTCATCAACCGATAAAAACATCAAGGAAATCAATGGATAAAAGACAACTAATGGATTAGGGAATCGATGGATGCTCAAATATCCATTGATACACCAATTGATCAATGGATAACTTATCCATCAATGAATAAGAAAAGAAGACTCAATTGATAAGCTTCATTGCAGTTATCAGTTGATAAAAGTTTCCCAAAACAGTAAAAGGCAAATGAAAGGGATCTTTGCAGAAGCCAAATTTTAGATTAAATTTTTAACCACAAATTTATATTTATTAATCGTATTTGTCATAATTATCTTATATTTTGTTATTAGATCGGGAGCCGGGAGTTTAGTGAATCATTTGCGGATATTATTAGTGTTTGTGGTCATTATATTCAAGGTATGGATTTCGTCCCCTTTCTCTTCAGCGCTACTCTTTATAGGATTAGTTATATTTAATTCGTTCCGTTCATAAATCTGTTACTTCCGTTATTATTCATTTTAACTATTCCGATTCTCCAAAAGTTATTTTAAAGTCCATTTCGAAATATTTAAATATTTGTCTCAACGATTTTCAAAAATTATATATGTTACATATCTGCGTAGAATATTTGAAATATCTATTCAGGTGATTTTAAAATTGTGAAAATTATTTTATTTGAACCCTTAGAGTGATATAGGGTATACCGAGTTAACCAGCTGTAGGGGTACTACAACCATATCATTACGGCACCAGTGACATGACACTTCCGTGACAGTGTGATTGGTCACGACGTATTCTTCTGTTAGCTCAGGAGGCGAGCTTTGGTCATTATGATATTTGTTTGAGCATACGTGGGTGCACCCAGTCTGATTTGATTTGTGATTTGATATTTGACGGTGATGTTGTATATGCTTTACACATTGTCCGATTTATTGCACGCATTAGATACCCTATGATGTATGTATCTGTTATCTATTTTGTATCGGTATGAAATATCCTAACCCCTCTTTGCTTCAGCCTTGTTTTAAAAAAATTAATGTTTATTTATAACTGTCAAACTATATATCTTCTTTCTGTTTTATAAAACTGTATTTCAATCCGTACTGGGCATTTGGCTCATGCCTTATTCTTTCTTCTGGCAGGTACTTGGGGGGGATCTTGGAATTGTGATAAAGAGCTACCTTTATTTCATTTATTAGGACGTTTGAACTTCTCGGATTATTTTAGTCATTTTTATTATTAGAGATTTTAGATTATTCGTATTTATTATTTTGAATTATTTTGGAGGTTTTGATATTAGTTTTGGAGACATGTTGGACCTATTTAATTATCAAGTTTTGTGGATTTTAGTACTCTATATACAGTTTTGTGGTTTGATAAGTAATCCCTCGTCTCATTTTGGGAAAGGGGTGTTACAGAGATGACATCAGAGCTTAGGTTCTTTCTTGTAGAAAACCTATTTAGGTTTGGCCTCTGAGTTTGGGTAGACGTTAGGATGGGTACTCTGATTTAAATTTCATTCAGCTCTATTATCTTCATATTGATTCGTAAATGCTTCTACTTATTTATTCTTGTGATCTTCATTCGTTCTTATGTTATATTGTAGATGCCTCCTAAAAACCGTAATCAAACTAATGTGAATGTGAGTCCATCTCAGTTAGCTCAAATGATATCTCAAGCAGTGACTCAGGCTATACAACAAGCTTTCCCAAATCAGGGGAACTAAGGTAACCAGAATGGTCAGGAAAACCAAGGCAACCAGAATGGCCAGGGAAATCAGGGAGATCAAAGGAATCAGGAAGGTCAGGAAAATCAGTTGGAGCCTTTTGTATGGTTGGAGAGGTTCATTAAGCAGAAGCCAGAATCTTTTCATTCAGCACCAACTCCAATTGAAGCTGAAAATTGGATTGTTCATCTTGATAAGATATTTGATGCTTTGGGTTGTGATGACTCTCAGAAGGTGAAGTTGGCTGTGTATAAGCTAGAGGGGGATGCTCAGAGGTGGTGGAGAGGAATGAAAACTATTAAGGGTGATGAATTTATAGAGGCACTGACATGGCCAGTGTTTATAAAGTTGTTCTATGAGTAGTACTTTTCAAATACTAACAGAGAAACTTATTTGAGAGAATTCCATTCTATCAGCCAGAATCAAGAGGAGACTATTACTGACTATATGGCGAGGTTTATCAGGTTGGCTGAATTTGCTGGGATAATTGCAGGAACTGTTGTAAAACAAGCAAAAAAAATTAAATGGGGGTTGAAACTTAACTTGAGAGGTCCTATTATCTCTCTCAAATTTCCAAATATGGCAGAAGTGGCTGATGCAGCTAAGGATATTGAGAAGGAACGCAGTGATATTAGGGCTCATAGGTTTCAGAATGATCGTAAAAGAGGAAGAGATGATCAGTGTTTAGTGCAGGGTAGACTGTGGAATGGAGGACAAGGTAATCAGCAGGGACAGTGGCGTGGAAGGAATCAGTATAACAAGTCTCAGTCAACTTATGGTCAGAATCAGTATGGTAGTCAGAAGAATAATTAACAGTTTCAACAACGGCCTAGATAGTGGCAGAACCATCAACAAGGGCAAGGCCATTATGTAGTGTATGGGGAAACCCCAATATGATCCCAGTTGTTCATTGTGCTACATGTGGTGGACATCATCTGGGCAGGGCATGTTATAGCCAGACTAGAGAATGTTTCTTGTGTGGTAGCATGGAGCATAGGGTAAAGGATTGTACAATATCACGTAATACTGGTGGTGGATGAAGTGGTAGTGGAGGAACTGGTAATGGAGGTCAGCAGAACCAGAAGAATCTTTCAGGAAGAGTGTTTGCATTAACTGCTAATCAGGCAGAAACTAACTCAGGTACCATTTCTGGAACACTTCATGTGGGTACACGTGAAGCTTATGTGTTATTTGATACTGGTTCGACTCATTTTGTTGTGTCCTTATCATTTGTTCATTGTCTTGGAGTATTGCCTTCATTACTTGATCCTTGTGTGTGTATTTCTACCCCAATGGGGAATTCTATTATTATTTCTGAGGAGTACAGAGGGTGTCCGATAGCTATGTGAGATAGGAATTATAAGGTTAACTTGCGTCCGATGTTGATGCATGACTTTGACATTATTCTAGGTATAGATTGCCTGAGTGAAAATCGTGCAACAATTGATTGTCCGGGGAAATGTGTGATCTTTAGAGATGTGAATAAACCGGAATTTGTTTTTCAGGGGTCTCAACCGAAAGGAGTGGTTATGATTATTTTAGCTCTAAAGGCAAATAAACTTTTATCTAAGGGTTGTGATGGCTATCTTGATTTGGTGAGGGATACGTCTAAGGATGAGCCTCGCATTGAGGATTATCCAGTTATGAATGAGTATGCAGATGTATTTTCAAAAGATCTATCAGATTTGATGCCAAAAAGAGAAGTGGAGTTTACTATTGAGCTTGCTCCAGGTGCATAGCCTATTTCTACGGCGCCGTACCGAATGACACCATTGGAGTTGCAGGAATTGAAAAAACAGTTGCAAGACTTGTTGGATAAAGGATTTATTAGGACGAGTATATCTCCATGGGGCGCTCCAGTATTATTTGTGAAAAAGAAGGACGGGTCTGTGAGATTGTGTATTGACTATAGGGAGTTGAATAAGGTGACCATCAGAAATAGGTATCCTTTACCATGCATTGATGACTTGTTCGATCAGTTTCAGGGGACAAAGTATTTTTCGAAGATAGATTTGAGATCGGGTTACTACCAGTTATGAGTAAGAGATGATGATATTCCGAAGACAACATTTTGTTAGGTCCCAAAGTATCGTAGAAGGGGGGGTTGAATACGATACTCACTAAATTTAAAAAATTCTTTCGAATCTTTTGCGGATAAATAATTTAGAGTTCGGTTAGTGGTTCGAGTTCTTGTAGTGTTTAGGAGGCTGGCTTACTAATTTTCTATTTTTATGAATAAACAATAAAGTTCTAGAAAATTAGCAAGTAATTAAATGAGACAGGTTTCGGGGAATATAACTTTCGTATATAATCCCTGAGGTTGCTACACCCAGTTAAAAATATAACTGGCTTCCAAAGAACAAATTTATTCTTTGCTTCTACAAAGAGATACGACTGATACCTATTACAATGTATAAATCTGTGAATGAACAAAAAGGAAATCAATCTAACAGAGAGTATTTTATAATAGCCCTATAAATTTATGACATAATGAACCGGCTAGATTATAAAAAAACTCCGGTGAAGAAGGTATGTGTATAGCTTTGTATCTCTTCTTCTCCGGCTTCTGTCTCTCTCTGTATCTCTTTGTTTCTCTGTGTATATTTTCACACACACTTTTTCAAATGAATTAGATTCATTTGTTTATATAGTGTAGGCTTTATAATAATTGAACTGATGTTGTGAGTGTCGAATTCTTCTCCCCTGTATGTTGACTTGAGTTGACTTTGAGAAACCCATAGATATTTTCTTGGTGTCGAATATTATTTCCATGTATTGAACACTTAAAAAGTATTCCATGTGTCGAATTCCGTAGTCACATGTAATTGCCTTAGTCACAAATAGGTGGGTGTCGAATTCCAAGTCCATGTGCAGCTAGGTGTCGAATTTTACTCCAATGTACTTGCCTTAGAATATAAATTATGTGTCGAATTCTACTCCTTGTAAAATCTAGGTGTCGAATTCTTCACCATGTACAATCCTTAGAAGTTTAAATTCTATGTGTCGAATACCTCTCACATGAACATGCCTTAGAATATAAAAGCTAGGTGTCGAATTCTTTTAGCCATTGAAAAGCTAGGTGTCGAGTTTCACCTGTGTCGAATTCAATTTGACTTGGTCAAATTACAGTTTGATCACCAACCTTTTATACTTCTTGCACTTGGTCACTTGCGGTTTGGCTGTTGAGCTGTTCGGCTGTTTGACTATTGAGTTGTTCAACTGTTTTTCCTTGAACCCTTGAACATTTACAAGCGCTTCAATCCTGGACCCTTTTCTTCCATTTCCTTCACTCTACACACTTAGTCAATGCTCTATTTCATAGATGTAATTACCATTATCTTTCATGTTGACATTTAGTACACTGGTCTGGTTCACAAACGACTAACACCGATCATGATCTTCACATCTCATTTAATTCAAATGACAAGAGTGTTGCAGTTCTTTATTGCTTCGAACACTGATTATAAATAAACAATGTACTTTCACTGGAATATTTTCTGGTACTTAGACACTTGTCTTTACCATGTCTTCAAGTCTTCTAGATTTCTATGCTTCGAACACTGTCTATGTTCAATCAATGCTGGTACACTGAAATCTTCTTATGGCACTTCTATATTGAATCTTCAACACTTCTGAAAACCTGAAAGTCTTTAAACCATTATTCTTCACTGAGGCATGAACATATTAATGAACTTCTTTCAGTGACCTGTAGTAGACTTCAAAACTTTTTCTAATATCTTGATTCACTGCATTTACCTTATCTTCATTTCTTCCTGATTTATGTGTAGGCGTAGTATTATTTACTTGTCTTGTTCTAGTGTTGAGTTATCATGATTACTATTTATATAGCTTCGTAATCTCACCAACAATATCCCCCTATTTTATTATTAAACTTAGCAAACAAATCTCATAGAGAGGATAACTCAACTAACAACTAGAAAAAATAAACGTCCGAGACTTGTAAATAATGCTACTGGTTTTTCTGGATCAGATACTGCATTTCCAGAATTCTTGAGTAACTGAAATGAAAGATGTTTGTTCCTCTAGCGCTGAACTGATATTCAAGTTGTATCATCTTCATTTCTGTCTGTTTGAGCTCTTTCTGCTTCCAAATCCCTCATAGTTTGAACTTAAAGACTTATCATGAACAGAGCTTCATAAGAATTCAAATTCCTGGGAACATCTTCTGTTGAACATAGAACACAACTCAAATTATATTCTCCCCCTGAGAATGTGATTCTTTTTCTTTTTCTTCTTCTTCCTTTACATAATCAATGGGAATGTCAATTCTTTTCTATACATCCCACTTGGATGAGGAATCCTCTACTGATAACTCCTTTCAAGTATAGGATACAGTTTCTTGATTCTCCCATATTCTGTTGTTTCCCATGAGGATCAGAAGATAAGATTTTCTTCTTTTTCTTGTCTAAAATCTCCCCTTAAGGATATTAACTTCTCCCATGGATATGAAGATAAGAATTTATTAACTTCTCCTTTTTCTTCCTATAAATTCTCCCCCTTAGTTGAGGAATCCTCCAATGGCCCATCTTTTGAATGATTTGTCTTCCAAAGAAGGTTCTCGTCTGTCATTGATTGGGAAAATATA
This sequence comes from Oenanthe sinensis, assembly GCA_028671895.1. Lineage (NCBI taxonomy): Eukaryota > Viridiplantae > Streptophyta > Magnoliopsida > Apiales > Apiaceae > Oenanthe > Oenanthe sinensis. The sequence continues at coordinate 23,548,377 of CM053799.1, read as the reverse complement.
GTAGCTTTTCTTTCAGAAGTAGCATGTAGCAAGGGTAAGTGTTTGGTATATGGTTTCCTCACTTCTACTACGTTCTGTTGGTGTTTACACTCAAGCGTCGAGCACTTAGATGTTACACTCTTTCTCTCCATATCTCTCACTCAAGTGTATCTCTCTCTCACTTTCACTCTGCATTCCAAATATAGCCTTCTGTACCTGCAAGTGAAATCCGTCAATTCATTCATATTCTCATCACATGATTCATCAATATGAACTGAATCACTATCAAGTGGAGAATTACCTCGTAAAGGTGTTCTTGATCTATCATGCATAAGCACTGTCTCAGCACCAGACTCAATAGTAATTGCTAAATCACTGTCTAGTGGAGCCTCACCTCTTTGAGATGGGTTATCCCGAGATATTAATATATGTTAGGGAATCCTGCCTTGTTCTATCAAGGAGTTGCCTCACACCTTCTCCGTAAACGGGAGGTGGACATTTCTTTTCAGGATCTGGAAATGTTCCTTCCAGGAGGGGCAACGTAGTAGACAATGTAATGAATGGCAAATTAGAGCCTACGTTTCCCTCGTAACCCTGTGACGGGAATTTTGTATAAATACCCTACTTGAATCATTCGAAGAATTCTTGTCAAGCAGTTGCCTCCCAAGCCCAGATAAATCTGAACAAGAGATCTCCCTTTTGGGATGCAGAAGTTTAACATCTGTTTGAGGTAGATACTTGGACAATGTAATGTATGGCTAGAGTCTGTATCTCCTCTAAATGCCTATACCTCTCACTGTGCACGCCTTGTAATGTGTTCCTAAAATTTATCTGTTTAGGCTTACCATCAGCGTGAGTGCCAGTGGTGTGCTTGACTCATTATAAGATGCTCTGGATGACGAGCGAATTTCAATGAACTCACCCTGTTGAGAGAGTGATTCCAGAGACAGTTTTATTGCCTTTTCAGCTTTGCATCCTTTTGAGAAGATGCAGATGAGCTTACAGTTACCTCAATTTATATACTACTTTTCTTCTCTGGAGGTAGAGTTGTGGGTGCACTTCCGACTTCATCCTTATTTGTTGCATCAAGTGCAGTTTCTCCCTTATCAACCTCAAACTAACATAAGTTCCTTATATCTCCAAGGTTTAATATATGGAAGTGGATGAGTGAGTGTTTTGTATGAAGGCCTGGGTAAGAGATTGATGGGTTTTCAACCTCCTGGTTAGCTTCTGAAGCCTCTGGGGGCTCAATGGATAGAATCAATTAAGATTAAAAGATAATCACATTAACATTTCAAAATATATTTCTCATCCCAATGAGAAGGAAAAATATAATAAGGAATGGTAATAAATTGCATTAAAGCACTTTTAGTAAAAGAGTTTTATCGGTTATAAAGATTTATCATTTAAGAACATGATACCAATAGAAATTTTCTTTAAGATACTTATCCCATAATAAAACGCGGGAAAGTGTATTAGAGAAAAATTATATCCTTTATGAATTTCTTATAAGGCAAACTTCCCATAATAAAACGCGAGAATTAATACCAAAGAAGAAATTCAACTCTCTTACCAAATTTTATCTCAATAAAATGACTCTTTTCCATTAAACATACGCACTGTATGTTTTGAAAACAGTTTTGCAAAACATCCTTATCAGATAGAAGACAATGATTTTCTGACTCATAATGCAATTATGATTTACATCATTTTCGTCTGCCTGATAATATCCCCGGTTTAAAATAAAAACATGACAATTGGGGTTGGATGGATGCTTAACAATACAGTACTAGGCCTTCAAAGCAACAACCACTTTTTTGGTACAATGAATCAATGTGAAACATACATTGAAACAAGTATTTGAAAACAAATCATTCTACAAGTGATTGGTACCTCGAAGTTAAAACAATTTTTCCAAATAAACTAGCAATCACAAAGTTGCTACTACTTTAAAAAAAAATTTAGAGAGAAAAACGGTTTTGAAAATATAGCATTAAAAACCAGTTGTTTTTTTTAGAGAGAGGATAAACTATTTTGAGATTTAAAGAAAGATCATCCTCAAGAAAAGTTTTGAAAAAGAATTCTGAAGTTTTCTTATCTAAAACTGATAGAAAGTGAATGTATCTTTGAATAAGACATTTTTGAAAAAGAAATAGACAAAAATTTCTTTTAAATACATTCAGGAATCAGTCAAAGAAAGAAAACTAAATATATTAATACTATGGTTTTTTTTCAAAAACCAATATTTACTTAGAATAAAGAGTAAACAAATCCATTAGTATCAATATATCACAATTATTTGGTAATAAAATATTATTCAACTATCACAGAGTAATAAAAGATAATAATTATACTACAAATAATTATTCTTTGAATTTATTTTAATTTACTTAAATCATGGAACAGATATTTCAATGAATTGTTTTATATCATCGTGATTTAAATAAATCAAAATAAATTAAATACTTCTGTTATACTAAGCAATTTCCAATCACATGCATATTTATCAAGTAAACATGGCAATCATTCAGTAGAACAATAAGCATTGTAATATATTTTTATTATTAGTGATTTCAAATAAACATTATGTTGTATTATCACTAATATTAAAAATATCACAATTAATTGCACAGAAATATTAACAAAATATCATTTCTTGATATTTATCAATAATTTCAAAATACAAGAAATTATTCTTCTTATATTTTATCAAATCAAAATTATGAAACTAATAAACATTGAATTGCTTCAATCCATAATTTTAATAAGATAAAATAAATTCGCTAAATACTAAAATATTCATTGGATTGAATATTAGCATCTAACTTTCTACGCTATATCTAATAATTGTCACTGAAGCACATTGCAAGCATGCTCATAATAATTATTAATGATATACGTAAGCCTGATGAAATAGTTGAAAAGAAATTCACAAGTCTTTTAAATATAGGCATTTAATACTTGTGATTCTAATTGCAACTCCTCGCAAACAAACTTAATTTTAGAAATATTTTCTAAATATATAAAACATTGAGAATTTTATACACATAACTTAGAAAATACTTCATCTTCCAATATTAGTGAGTTTTAAAATATGCATTAATTATTTAGAACAGAAATTCTAAATACTGTCACTAATATCAAAAGTATCACAATTATTTGTAATAAAATATTTAAAAATATCAGAGCAAAATATCAAAGCAATTAAGTAAGATATCATTGACTAATACTTATCAAATATTTAACATACAAATAATTATGCTTCTTACTTATGCTAAGTAATTTAACTACCACTTATGCATAATATATTGTACGCATGATAATTAAACTAATAGCAAGAAGTATGAGGTACTGGATTTAAAATAAATTCACAAGTCCTTTAAATAGGGAAAAAGTAATACTTGTGAACGCATTTGAGAATTCCTTGCAGATGGAATTTTCAACAAATATGCATATTAATAATATCCCAAGTTTACTAACCAACTTAGATAAAATAAATTCATCAAGTTATTTAGCAAAATCTGCAAGTTATTCGACTAAGGACTACTCTTAAGAGAAATGATACTTGGTGTCCATTCGCTTGTTCCTTAAGTGGTGTGAAGAGATCAACAGTGTTGCTGGAAATTGACAGCTTCTAGGAATGACTTCCCTGTCTTTCTTACAACCTGCATTATCTATATCTATATAGCCAATTAGGTTAAACCTATTATCTTCAGGGTACCTGATTATGAGAATTGGTGATCCCCTAAGATATCTAACAATTCATAACTTAGCTATAAGATAAGATTCTCTAGTATCCACTTAGAAACATGCACATAGGCATATCGAGAATAAAATATATGGTCTTTATGCACTTAAATAAGTAATGAGCTGATCATACCTCTATAGCTTGTCACTTCAGTTCATATACCTGATTTTCCCTGATCAAGCTTAGTGGTCTGTTGGAAAGAAGTCTTGGAAGGTCTAGAATCTTCCAAATTGCGCAACTTCAAAAGATCTTTGACTTACTTCAATTACCCTCATTCTTTCGAATTAATTATAATCTAGAAAGAATTGCAACTCTTCCAACATGCTCATTTTGAACCTACTCTGCATTTAACTTAGCAAAAATATATCTTGCCAAATTTTCATTAGTAGACCCATATATAATATAATCATGGTATACTAGCACATATATTACATTGTGTTTGCCTTGCATTCTAGAGAGATATATGTATAACAACTCTAATGTAAAATCATTTTTAAGTAATTAACAATTAGAGTGTCATACCATGTCCTTGACGATTTGCTTGAATCCCTACCTCCGTCATAGAAGAGTTTGGGAAGAGAATGATATACAAATTCCAATGGATCTGCAACTTCAAAGTCCAGGAAATGTTGTACATCAACTTCAACTTCTAGCTCACCATTCAGGAGTGCACTTGTTCACATTCATTTCATAGATCTTCATGCTTGATGCTCAACATGTGCTAGGGATATCCTGTTATTAGGTCTTCAACTTGTTCAGGCCTAAAAGGATCAAGTCTCGTCACTGGTGCTTACTGTTTGATCCTGAAAGTCCCGAAGATTCTGTTTCCATCATTGTCGATACCTTCTACTTGATAGTAACCTGTAGCAACCAGATTGGCTTTGTCCCTCATAACAATGCCAATAATCATCCAGTCTCTGTGAACCCTTACTGTACCAATTTCAGCTTCGACTTTAGTGGTCTGGGTTCCAGCTTCAATGGTTTCTGCCTTCAAACTGATTGAGATCATTTTGCATTACAATCACCCAATCTGGATCAATCAGTGTTTCTTTAATCTTCTCTGGGCTACCAACTGTTAACAATTGCTCTTTCCCGAAGAATAACCATTTACTTTGCATAGTACTTCTAGCCTTTACTCAAAAATCCGATTTACTAAGAACTAGACTCCAGGATTGATTTTGACTTCAAACCTTTTGTCTTGGCAGAAATATTCTTGATGTATTCCTTTGATCTTCATTGTGTTGAGTACGACTAGTAGATCCTTCTTTTATTTGCTCCCCCTAAGTTGCTGCTAGGATGTGTTGAAGATCATTTACCTTATACAGTAGATTCTGTTAAAGTTCACTAGTTGTGTTGTTTCACTACCAATTCTACTAATATGATCTGAATCATCATCATTATCATTGATTCCTTCTGCAACCTCAACTTCAACATCAATATCTGAATTTGACTCTGACAGGATGTCAAACTTCAAAGATTCAGAATAGTCGTTCATTTGAATGCTTGGGAGCTTGGTGTAGTTGGTCGACATATTCAGACTTTTAATCACCTTCTAGTTTTTCATCATTAATGAGTAGCCGAGGAAAATTGTTCCTTGAGTCTTAACTTCTTGTCAAGATACTCATATACGTCTTCAGTAAATATCAATTTCCTCCAAACACAAGAAAGATCTTCAGTGTTTGCTTCTAGTTGGCCATTAACTCATATGATGTCTTTTCACGATCTTGTTGATTAAAGCAGCATGTTGTGTTAATTACTTCAGCTTCAAAGTACCTTTTTCAGTGCAGAATTCATTTAGAACTTCATTCGCGAAATTCAGTTCCATTATCTGACTTCAAAGTTCTCACAGCTTACTTTTCTTCCAACTTGATCTTCTGATGTGATAATCACCATCTGTGACATTTTGTCTGTTGAATGAACGAACATCACCAACTTGTAACTAGGGTTGTCATCAACTACCACTAAGCATATTTCTTCATTGACATAATTTGCTTCAGTGTGATGTTTTCATTGACTTCCCTATATGACATACTTCAAAATGTCTTTCTGGATAGAATTCCAAATGAAACAGTCATCTCACCACTTTCATCTTTATCGGAGAATCCATTGTCTTGTTCACCAAGTGTGAAAGCTTCTTTTGCCATATCTAACTCTTTACTGATGAAGCTTTACTGAAAAGTTCACTTCACCTTTGCATACAAAATCCATGTCAGCTACGAACAAGATTTCTCACTCTCAGTTGAGTGAGCTTCCAACCTTCTTGTTTGAGATCAAACACTTTTCATTTTCGATGCTTTTCCAGAAAACCCTTGACAAAGAATTCCCTAGTACCCTGTAGATAGTGCTTAAGTCCTTCCACAAGAAAGATGCTTCCACTAATGATAATTCCAAATATAGCCAAATCCCTTGTACATCTTTTGTTGTCATCTCCAAAGGTTACCGTTGGGTAGTGTTATTCCTTAAGAACAATGTCAATATTTGTAGAAGGGGGGTTGAATACAAATATTAAACTTTTTCGTATGCTATAATATTTGTTCTTGAGGATTTGACTTAGTGAGAATATGTTGGAACAATTTAAGACTGAAAAGTAAATTAAGCAAAGAGTTTTAAAATTACTGATGGATTGATTTCTCCATCAGTGTATATTTTTGCTCAATTTTCTAGGTTAAAAGAAACCTAGCTGCTTTTTACAAGATTAGAAAACGAATCAACTGTTCTTACAAATGTGCTCTCAAGCTTGAACAGTTGATTCTTGAATTTGTCTAAGTTCTTTTCTAAAAATGCTGCTACACTTGTTTATATAACACAAGTGTACTTTTACAATACCTAATCTAGGATTGTTTCTACCTGCCTTTCTTCTACCTATTTCTTTTAAAAAAGGTTTAAAAAGACAGCTTCTGATTGAGTCTTCACAGTCATTCTAGACTGTCTTCCATAGGTGTGCTTTTGTTCTCTGGATCTTCAGCAGATATTCTTTCTGTGTGTTGTCACACTCAATTGATAGTTTGCTGTTAAGCATATCAATTGATCCATCTTTTAATCCATCAACTGATGATCTTCTTCGATTGATCTTTATATTCATCGATTGATAAAAGATGACTTATCGATTGATAGATGTTATCAATCGATATATCAATCGATGGGTCTTCACCTCAGTTGATGGTCTTCAATGCTTGACTTGGCTTCTTCGATTGATCCCTCATCCATCGATGCTTCAATATCAATTGATCATCCTTCACTTGTGTAATTTCTTGTCTTCACATAATTACAATTTAACAGTTTAATTTACACATCAATTGATGATCTATATCAATCGACTCCAACATCAATTGATGAATAAAATATCAATTGATTTACACCTTATCGATTGAAATAGACTAAGTACACCTATGCTACAATCCAAATTATCAGTTGATTCATATAAACACTTCAACTGATAAGTGATTTCCTGATCAATTGATATTTATAACTTTCATATCAATTGATCAGTTACATCAAACTAAATTTCTATGATTCTAAGATTAATGTTATCATCAAATCACATGTAGATTCCTAACAATCTCCCCCTATTTGTGTCTATGTTATTTACAGGCATAAATCTACTTGATGATAATAAAAAAACCTTTAAAAATTTACATTTAGATAAAATCAAGAAATTTAATTGGCACATTAGTTTTGGAAGTACCATATTGATAGATAACTCCTGCAAGCAGCTTCAGTGTCTTCATAATTTACTTATTTCCTCTTCCTTCCCTTCCTGCATTTTCCTTTAGTTGCCTCATGAAAGAACTTCTCAAGATTGCTTCATCTCTGTCAGTTTCTCCAAGTTGCCTCATAAGATAGTGTATTTCTTCATCTGTGATTTTGTCCAGATATTTGCAGATATCAAAGAACTTTGTGTTGCCCTCTGTATCTGTAAAAATCATGGCATACTTTGGCTCCAACACTACCTTTTTGACCTGTGACTTCCATATCTTCAGAGGTGAATCAGGTTCAGCTTCTGCCTTGGATCTCCTTAACCTTAAAATTTGCTGTTGAATTTCCTTTAATGAGTAGAGGATTTTTACTCCATTTTCATACTCCAACCTCATTGATTCTTCATGGTTAGAGGTTGCAGGGTGAGTCCTTACTCCAATTAATCCCTTTTCATTGATTACTGGTATTCCCTTCAAATTGTATCCTTCAATTGTGACTTCCTCCTTGATTTCTTCTTGTTGACCCTGGAAATTTTCCTGAACCACTATTTCTTGAGTAGACCCTGGCCTTTTCTTGGCCATTGAAACTTTTCTCTTTTTCCTCAGTGGTTGGTCTATTAATTGTTCCTCCATTTTCCATTCCAATTCCATTTGCCTTGCTATCTCCTCATTTTCTTTTTCCCTATTTACAGCATCTGGCAATCCTGTTGAAATGGCTTCTTGAAGAAGCTTCTGGCCAACTGGCTCTTTTCTCTTCTTCTATTCTTCAATCATTATGGTTTTTCCCTTTTTCTTCTCTTTAAGGGCTTATTGATCAACTAACAAAAAGGCTTCAGCATCTGAGTTGCTTTCCTTGGCAGCCTTTTGTGCATCTTCATTTATTTTTCTTGTTTGAGCAATGAACTCATCCAAGTCTCCTTTTTCTACTGCCTATGTTACTAACTCAGTGCTTCTCCTTAGATCTTCAATTCTTTTCTTTTCCCTCTCAATCATTGATTGAGTTTCTTTCTCCCTAGAAATTCTCCTAGCTTCAAGATCATCAAACTTCTTGAATTCTCTCTTTTTCTGTTCTAAGTCATCTTTTGGAGAATTAGATGACTTAGTTCTCTTTGAAGATTGATTGTCCCTGTTACTTCTGCTTTTATCTCTTCTGTGTGCAGAACTGCCAATACCACTGGACTTGTCCTTTCCAGATCCACCTATGTTACCACAGCCTTTGCCATCACCACCATCATCATCTTTCTTCTTTGTATTCTCCCCCTTTTTGTTATCATCAAATAAAGAGGGTGGTGGAAGTCTGTTAAGAATCCTTTGAAGAATGGAAGAATGTAGATTTTGACTTCTGAGGATATCATCCATTTTCTTCTCTAGAGACCCTACTATTGTCTCCAAAGATGCAAAATTCTTGGATTCCTTGAAAAGCTTGTCCTTGATGCTATTCATGGTGTTGAATGGTAACTTTTCATCCAATCTTCTGTCTATTGTATCCTTGGTTGTGGAGATAGAGTTCTTGATGATCTCCAGTTCCCTTCTTACTCCTGTAACTGTCATCTTTTAGATCTTCATTGTGTCCCTCATGTAGTGAGCAATTCTTCTTTGTGCAGGATCTGCAATTTCTTCTTCCACCATTGCTCTTCTGTATTGAGACAGAATTTCAGTTTCAGCAGCTTCTAAGGAACCATCAATAGTGCTCATCCATGGTTCCTCATCAGAATCACTCTCCAACTCTTCAGGTGCCATATAACAAGTGTCTGTTGTATTGGCAATGCTTTCCTTCAGATTCCTGGTCCTTTGTTCTGTATGCTCAATTCCCAAAAGTTGTTCTGCAGTCCTGTTACTTGAAGTTGCCAACCCCTGATATTGAGGATCGGGATGAATGAAATTCCTTGGATCCAATTCACCAGCATCTATTTCTTCTTCAAGGTCCTTAAGAACTCCACTCCCATTAGCTTCTGCATCATAGGCTCCCCCTATCTGCTTTACTCCTTCCTCTTCTTCTTCTGCCATCAGATCATTTTCCAATTCTTATGCAAATTGAAGAATTGTTTTATCACTCTCACTCATCTCTCTAGTTTGCATCAGGATCTCATCCTGGAATCTCACCTCTCCCTCACTTATTTGTTGTGCACCTTCTAAGGTGGGGCTCTCAAGTGTTTCACTCTCATCCCTGGAAGAAATAGGAATGTTTTTGCTCACTTCCTCTCCTTTTGCCAGGTTACAATCCTGCCTCTCACTCAACTCACTCATTCCTAAGAGTGTTTGGGCAACATCAATTGATTGATCATCAATTGATGTATTGACAATATTAGTTGAAGTGGTGTTTGGGACATCCATCGATTGATGCATACCCATCGATTGATCTTGAGTATCGATAGATTGGTTATTAGTCGATGGCTGAATATCAATTGATGAAGGAACATCAATTGATGGTGAAGAAACAGTTGAGATAATTTGTGAAGTTATGTTTGAGATGATATTGGAAATAGAATCCTGAAAATTCTGAGAAGAAGATTCAGGAGAGATTGTTGGCTTCTCCTTGAAAAACAAAGAAGGAGAATCTGAAAATGTTCGATAATCTATCAAAACATTTTCTGAAGAAGTTTGAGATGGGGAAAGAAGAATAGAATAGATAGGAATTGAAAGAGAATGGGGTTGCATCTCATCATTTATATGATATGCATCAAACAGACTTTGTGAAGGCTCCACCACAGTTTCCTATGGTTTTGCAGTGTGTGATTCCCCAAGTGCAAAGGTGACTTTCTTTCCCCTCCTCTTATATGGGGTTAATGGTTTGGACTTTGTGTCCCCAACTTTGTTCTGTGCCCCTGGTTGTGGGCTATTTTCAATACTGTCATCCTTTTGAGAGGATGGCAATAGGAATGTGGTGTTTTCCATATTTACATCCACGGTCTTTTGGGAGACTGTGGAGTGGCTTGGCTGAGGTTGCACACCCTCACTCTCCTTATCCTTCTGGGTTTTTTGATGTTCCCCAGTTCCCTCACCACCTAAATCCTCCTCTAGTCTATCTACCAAAACATTTGATTTTCTTTTCTTTGTTTTTACAACAGCAGGTTTATGGGAACCTGTTGAGGTTGGTTTCTTAGATTTGGATTTAGAGATTGGTTGTGTGACTTGGGCAGGAGGGTTGGGGTCATTACTACCACCCTCCATAGTCACAGAAGGCAAAGAAGAATTAGGTTGGGAAGAGTTTAAAGTAGAGACAAATACTTGAACAAAAGGGGGATAGATCAATTCCACATTGCTATGAAGATTGATCCTTACCAGGTCTTTAAAGACCCTTTTGTTTTGAGTCCAGCACTCAAGGGTTTCAGTTTCCCTGCAAAACTCAATTTCTTTGACCAAGTGGTTAATTATAATCATGATAAATCTAGCATAGTATATATGATTAGATCTATCATGCTTCTTTCCTAACTTAGCAACAATTTCAGATAACAATATAGAAGAAAAATCATGATATTCATCAAATAAAACACTATATGCTATCTGTTGTATGCTTGAAGTTATGGTATCAAAATTACTAATTTTACCACTAAAGCATTTTATTATTGCATCAAAGAAATAAGACCATTCTCTCCTAAGGTGTTTTCTAACTACTTGTCCTAAATTGATATCAGGATTTGCATAATTAACAGCCCTAAGCATGTTTCTAATATCTGATTCACTAGGCACATTATCAGTATTATTAACAGTCAAATCTAAACATTCATTTAAAATTAAAGTAGTAAGAATATACTCTTGTCCTTTACAGTTGAATTTGATGCTCGAGAAGTCATCGGCAACTTCTGCAGAGGACCAAAATTCTTCCACCAAATTGCAGATTATTGTTGGTGCTTCCTTCAATGCTTTCTGTATCTTGCCACTTCCCAGGAATTGCATCAATGGATGAAATTCCTTTGGAGCCTCTTCAACAACTGTGCAGGCCACAAAATTATTCAATTCGTAGATGAACCCTGCTTGAGAGATTTTCTTGGATGAAGATACCATTTCCTTGAGTAGAAGATTAGTAGTACAAAAGCTTTGAAGATATTAGGAGAGTTGAGTACTGAGAGACAGAGGGTTGTGATTAAGTTCGTAGAATGAGAGAGAGAGAGAAAGAGTTAGAGAAATTGTTAGTAAAAATGTAAGTTAGAATGAACAATGTTTTAATCTTATTATTTATATTTACTAATTTCTCAATCAATTTCTTACTCAAAATAGAACTTAATCGACCGTTAAAAGAAAATGAAAGGTAAAATTTACCTATTTTGGCAATCGACAGTTATACATACATGAATATACGTATTAATCAATTGATAAAATAAGAAATCAACGGCTAAATTTTGTACAGATCGACTGATGACATGGACCAATCAAATTCCAGGTCTTCGATTGATAGCAATCTTATCCATCGATAGGTACATTTATCCATCGATAAATAAATATATCATCAATTGATATATTTATCTATCAACAGCTTCAGATATCCATCGATATGTAAAAATGTTTATCAGTTGATTATTGAAGAATCAATAATTTAACATAATTAATGGCTACAATTAATTGTGACGCCCTCCCGATCCGGGGTCTAGATCGGGGAGTCACTAACACTCTATATGCATGCACCCTAAACAACAATAATAGAAAATACGCATAAATATGACCCCAACTACTAGCCTGGACCTTTCAAGGTAATGGTATGAAACAAGCACACAACTACATCCATTTATATTTACATTTATAGTAACCAAAATAATATTACAATTCCTGAAACATCTCAAAATCTACTAATAAAAGTACAAGACTAAACAGAGTCTTTTCCTTCCAACTCTGCCTCGATCCTACCTGTTCAATCTCAGCCAGCCTCACATAGTTCATGTATGACATATTTTTCCTGGCAGTCTGCTTAATACGGACCATGATTCTCAGAAGCTGTAGATGTTAGAAAATAAAAGAATGAGCTACAAAAGCTCAACAAGTAACCATATAGGTTAAAAACAGTTCTACAGGCTTATATATAATTTTTAAAAAAATCTTTTCTCAAAACCATGCTTTAAATCATTGCTGGACCTCATTGTCCCAAAGTTATAATTAAAATTCTCATCAGGGTATTCATTACTCGTAAAACTTTCTTTTATAAAACCACTGGCAGGGTTAAATAATTTCAATCACTGGTGCAAGGTAAATAAGAAACTGGAAAGTAATAATCAATTGCAAGTATAGGAGTAATCTGCAGGGTTAGATGGATAACAGGAAGTAATGTGTAACAAGTGAAACAAGTCAAATCAAGGTATATCTGATAATTGAAGCTGTATATGACAGGTTATAACAAGGCATTTCATTATTCATTACTAATCATTTCAAAGTCCATTTGTATAAAACTGTCATTTCATTAGGACTAATTCTCTCAAAACATTTTATAAACTGTCCTCTCATTAGGACATTGCTTTTCAAATCATTTATAAAACTGTCCTTTCATTAGGACCTTTACTGTCTAGAAACAATTCATTTTGGTTGAAGTTTTCTCACAACGCCAGACAATACGGGTGATCAGCCACGTAAAGTCCCCATAACGGACTAAAGTCCCTCTGGACATAAAGAGTACTCATAAAGGCACTTATTGCCATTGGCCTTGGGCTATCTCATTATAGCCATTGACTATCTCATTATAGTCTTCACATAAAAAGTGCTGGACCAGCGTCACTCGACCTCTTACGCCTCCAACCTATAGGAATCCGCAGAAACCATTTTGATCGGAATTCCTATAATAACCAAAACCTTTCTTTTTAAAGTTACCAAATCATTTGATGAAAAAGACTTCTTGAAAGTCGGATTCCATATTTAAATCCATTTTTAAGATCATTAGACAGAGGTAAAATTTATTCCAGGATAAATCTCAAACAAGTCTCTTTTGTAATAGAGTAGGCTGAAATCATGAACTGGACATCAAAAACAAGTTAAAGTTGTGAAGTCAAGTTGCAGGGTCAATTCATAAATATAAGAGTTGTTTTTGAAAACAGTTGTAAGGCATTTAATTGTAACAGTAGTTAGGCCATAGCAACAGGGTAAGTTCAGAATTAAAGTTCAAGTAAACATTACTAAGGAAATGGTGTCAACATGAGTTATAGTTTAAGGTTACTGATTTAAGACCTTTAAAATTAGTTTAAAAGCTGACAGTAGCAGTTCAGGGATTAAAGAGTCTAAAGTACAATCAAAACTGGTATAAGGTTGCAGGGTCATAAAGCAGTTTATAAAACAGTTCACTATACAGTTCATAAAACAGTGTTTAAGTTAAAAGAGATTAGGCAGTAGTTACTTGCCTTAACAAAGAATGCTACAGCTGATGAACAGGTATATCGCCTACACCAGACACTAACTCTCTACTTTAGCTTTTCCTTTGTCTTTCACCTCAATGTCCTTCGTAGCTACACACAAATAATACTATTTCAGAATCTTATATACTCTCGACGTTCTCTTTAACGTCTACTATTCTACCCTTTCGATAATGTAACCCTTAAACACATATGCACAATCCACTGTAGACATACTCTGCTATATCCTCACTTCTATACTGGCAAGCAAGTAGCACATAGACACATATATTGATTCACAGTATTCTTGACTGATAGTCTTTCCTATACAGAAGTGGTGCGCCAATAATGTTTTACAAAATTGTTCTAGTTTTAGAAAATTTTGGCAGCACTTCCCCTGTAATTGGAGCTATCCGTCGGAATACAACCGACACAACCAAACATAAATGCCAATCATATATATTTAGTACCAAATCCATGTCAATCAAGCAATACCTATAAGCATATAATAATACTATTGCCATTTCAATACAACAAAAATTCGAATATATTATTATATATATATATTCGAATTATGATCCTGCAATTCAAAGTCCTTGAGACTCAAACGATTATATAATCAATTCACATTTCACTCAAATTACTATATACAATTAGCTCGCTATCTAGTCATGGCAATTAACATCAAATCAAGTCAAGTTTATATTGCTATTAATCCAAATTCGAACAACATATATATATATATATATATAATTACCAAAATCATGCAATTTACTAATAATTCGATCCCATTAATTTATACTCCTCATTTAATTATCGATTAACCAATCCCCTTGTTTAAATACATACACGAATTGTCCAATTTACACAAATACAAGCATGCTTGCATCATTGCTAATCGAAAATTATACAATGCAACCGGAGTTTTAAAAAAATTGACATGCACAATCAATTAATCACATATAGCATCATAATCCTCCTTATTAATACCATTTATAACTTAAACACATTCGGCAAAATGACAATTAAGCATAGCCAAGTCAATAATGATCAGAAAAATGCTATACCAATCGGAAGAACGAAGCTATGGCCGGAAAATGCAAAGCCATGGCCGGAAAATTCTAGAAATCGACATGCAACTCAATTAATGGACAAATATGAGTAATTTAGGCAGTAATTAGGCTCAAGAATATCATAGCCTTCCACCGGCTCGCCGGAGGCTCACCGCCGGTGGGGCAAAGATCAGAGTAGCTCGGTTTCGAGCTTCTTCAACGAATCTTCACCAAATTTCTTACTTACTAACTGTTTAAGACCTTAGTAACACAGATACATCACTCTCAGCCCTTGCATGCAATCATAGACACATTAATCATCACATATATACACACGGCAACTTATATATATATAAAACGAGACGTAGCAATAAAGATTCAAGCAACTTGACTAAAATGCTAGCATTAATCGACATCTACATACTTGTTTCATCAAAAAACTGAGAGCAACAAGAGAAATCGCAGGTCGAGCAAGGTAAGCACCTGGAAACCAGAGTGCAGAGCAAATGAAATGGTTAGTGGGCGGTGGGTTTTGAGAAAATAAAGACAAGGGCATTCTAGTAACTTCATAATTACTAATTTCTGAATTTAAAACAATTAAAATTCGAGTTTTGAGAGAAACAGGGTTCAAAAAAAAATTTTATATTTTTAAAATAAAGATAATGAATTTAGAAGCTTACCCATATTTTTAAAATATTTTTCTGATGAGTAAATAATTAATTAAAATTCTTTGAAGTTAACTCACTTTAAATAGAAATAGGAGTAAGAAAATCTTTAAAAATACATTTGTGCTCGAATAAAATAAACTTTTATTTTTCAAAAGTCTCAAAATATTTAAGAAACATTTTGGAACAGGTTTCATGATTTTTGGACATTCCAATAATTAAATATGGAATTTAGAAGAGTAATATCTCTAGAATAAAACAGGAATGAAAGATTTATATAAAATCACTGGGACTAGAATTAATTACATCACCATTTTTAGAAAGTCTCTAAAATCACATAGAATCTACATAAAAAATTTCATAATTATTGGACCCACCAATAATTTTATAAAAATCAAACAGTTACTCAATTAAGCATGAAAAGTCAGTTAAGCGCTTAATTAAATCTCTTAAGCATAAAGCAGTCAAACCGACAGTCAACTAGACATATAAAATGACCACACATCATATCTTAACACATTAAAACACATAAATCATATACCTCATATTATTCAAATAGATTTAATTATCTCGATCGTTACATTCTCCCCCCCTTAAAAAGATTCTGTCCCCAGAATCAGCCTAAGTAAACAAATAGGGATACTTTTCGAGCATTTCACTCTCAAGTTCCCAGGTGGATTCCTCAACTCGAGGATTTCTCCACAAAACCTTTACAAGCCTAACAGACTTATTCCTTAAAACCTTATCCTTACGATCCTGAATCTCTACAGGCTGTTCTACATAGGACAAGTCGGGTTTAATCTCCAGGGGTTCATACTCTATCACATGACTCATGTCAGGATTATACTTTCTAAGCATAGATACGTGAAAAACATTGTGAATGTGCTGCATCTGCGGTGGTAAAGCCAATTCATATGCAACTCTCCCAACTTGCTTTAAAACTTCAAAAGGTCCTATATATCTTGGATTAAGCTTTCCTCTCTTGCCAAATCTACTAACACCTTTCCACGGAGAAATCTTTAGCAACACTTGGTCACCTTTTTCAAAATTCATATCCTTTCTTGACTGGTCAGCATACTTCTTTTGCCTATCTTGAGCAGCTAACAATCTCTTCTGAATCAACTCAATCTTTTCTTTAGTTTGTTGAACCAACTCGGGACCCAAAATCTAACGCTCACCAACTTCATTCCAACACACTGGTGATCTGCATTTTCTTCCATACAAAGCTTCATACGGGGGCATCCCAATACTGGCATGATAGCTGTTGTTATATGAAAACTCCACTAACGGTAAATGCTCATCCCAACTTCCTTCAAAATCCAAGGCACAAACTCTCAACATGTCTTCAATGGTTTGGATTGTCCTTTCACTCTGGCCATCTGTCTGAGGATGATATGCAGTACTCATATTCAGCTTTGTTCCCAAACATTCTTGAAACTTCTTCCAAAATCTTGAATTGAATCTCGGGTCTCTGTCTGACACTATTGATACAGGAACACCATGTTGCATAACAATCTTTTTCAGGTACAAATGAACCAACCTGTCCAGTGAAAATCTTTCGTTGATCGGTAGAAAGTGCGCTGACTTGGTCAATCTGTCTATTATTACCCAAATAGCATCATGATTAGCCTTTGTCCTTGGCAGACCTACTACAAAATCCATAGCAAGATTCTCCCATTTCCATTCTGGAATCTTTAGTGGTTGCAACAATCCACTGGGTCTCTGATGTTCAGCTTTTACTCTCTGGCACGTATAACATTTACTGATCCACTCTGCCACATTTCTTTTCATGTTGGGCCACCAAAAATTTTCCTTCAAGTCTTTATACATCTTTGTGCTTCCTGGATGAATAGAGTATCTTGAACTATGTGCATCATGCAAAATTTCATTCTTGAGCTCTTGAACATTAGGGATCCAAATTCGTGAGGAAAACCTAAAGATTCCTTTACCGTCCTTCTGACTTCTTAACTCTTCTCCAGTCAACTTGGCTCTGTCTTGACTCATCATCTGTTCTTGACATCTCTTGATCTTTTCTAACAATTCTGGTTGAAAAGTCATTGTATACACCATCTCTTCCACTGAATCAGAACAACATACTTCTATTTCCAATTTCTCAAACTCTTTGATCAATTCTTCAGATGAAACCATTATATTCAATCTTTCCTTTCTACTTAAAGCATCTGCTACAACATTCGCTTTGCCTGGATGATAGTTAATCGTGTAGTCGTAGTCTTTGATCAATTCCAACCATCTTCTCTGTCTCATGTTCAATTCTTTCTGAGTAAAGATATACTTCAAACTCTTGTGGTCAGTAAAAATCTCACACTTTTCTCCGTACAAGTAGTGCCTCCATATCCTTAGTGCAAACACAATGGCAGCTAATTCCAGATCATGTGTAGGATACTTCAATTCATGAGGTCTTAACTGCCTGGAAGCATATGCAATAACTTTCCCATGTTGCATCAGAACACATCCCAAGCCTTTATGAGAAGCATCACTGTAGATAACAAAATTTCCTTGATCGTCAAGTAACACCAACACTGGGGCAGACACTAGTCTTCGCTTTAACTCTTCAAAACTTTCTTCACACTTCTCATTCCACACAAACTTTTCATTCTTCCTGGTCAACTTGGTCATAGGGGTAGCTATCCTTGAAAAATCTTGAACAAATCTTCGATAGTATCCCGCTAAACCCAGAAAACTTCTGACTTCTGTTGGAGTCCTTGGTCTTTCTCATTTCATCACTGCTTCTATCTTTGCTGGATCAACTTTGATACCTTCTCTGCTGACAACATGTCCTAAGAATTGTACTTCCTTCAGCCAAAATTCACATTTTGAAAACTTTGCATACAATTTCTCCTTTCTTAAAGTCTCTAAAGCAATTCTCAAGTGATCAGCATGCTCTTCTTCTGACTTGGAATATATCAGGATGTCGTCGATGAAAACAATCACAAACTTGTCTAAATACTTTTTAAAGACTCTGTTCATCAGATCCATAAACGCTGCTGGGGCATTTGTCAATCCGAAAGCCATAACTAAAAATTCATAGTGTCCGTACCTTGTTCTGAATGCTGTTTTAGATACATCTTCAGGTTTGATCTTGAGTTGATGGTATCCGGACCTTAAGTCAATTTTTGAGAACCATTCGGCTCCTTTCAGCTGGTCAAAAAGATCATCGATCCTCGGCAACGGGTACTTGTTCTTGATGGTTAGCTTGTTTAATTCTCGGTAATCTATGCACAATCTCATGCTTCCATCTTTCTTCTTAACAAACAAAACCGGCGCTCCCCAGGGGGACACACTAGGCCTTATAATTCCTTTATCCAAGAGATCTTGTATTTGACTCGCCAACTCTTTCATCTCAACTGGCGCCATTCTATATGGAGCTTTGGAAACTGGCTCAGTGCCGGGAGCTAAATCAATAGAAAATTCTATTTCCCTATCGGAAGGTAAGCCTGGCAATTCATTTGGAAACACGTCGGGAAATTCATTGACTATAGGCACATCTTCTAATTGAACTGGCTCCTTCTCAGTGTCTACAACATAGGCTAGGTAAGCCTCACATCCTTGACGCAGAAATCTCTTTGCTTGAACGATATTCAAAAACTTCTTGACTTGTCGGGTACCTCGAAATTCCACTTCTTCTCCTTCTAGGGTTTTCACCTTTAACTTCTTATTCCTACAATCTATCTGAGCCTTGTATTCTGACAACCAATCCATCCCTAGAATTACATCAAATTCACCTAACTTAAAAGGTATCAAGTTAGCGAGAAAATGACAACTGCCTATTTCAATGTCACACCTAGGACAAACTTGGCTTACTGGAATCTTTGCCTGGTTAGCTACTTCTATAACTAAGGCTTGCTCCAAAGGTCGAACTTCACATTGCAATTTACCAAGAAAATCTTGAGATATAAAAGACTTAGTAGCTCCAAAATCAATCAATACACTAGCTTGGACTGAATTAACAGGAAGTGTACCTGATATCTCATCCACATCCTGGATAGCCTCTTTCTGAGTCATGTTGAAGGTTCTTGCTCTAGATTGATGTGCTGAAGATTGAGACGGAGTTCCAGCTATCCTGAGAACATTGGTAGGCTGTGTAGGTTCCTTGCATTCCCTTGCCATGTGACCTAGCTTGCCACACTTATAGCATTTGATCCCAGACTTTGGATTTAGATTCTGACTCTGACTCTGACTGTTGCACTCTGCTGCATAATGTCCTTTCCTGTTGCATTTGAAGCAGGTAACATTGGGTTTATTACAAACTCCAGAGTGCTTCCTTCCACAAATCTTGCACTCAGGAACAAACTGTCTGATGGCCTTTGGCTGGTTGAAACCTTGAGCTTTATTGTTCTGTCTCCCTCTTCCATCATTACCATTCTTGATCTGCTGGAAATCACTTCTCTGACCTTCTGGCCTTCTATGAAACTTGTTTCTGAAATTACCATGTCCCTGACTGTCTTCCCTAGCTCCAAACTTTCTCTTTTTGTTATCCTTCTCCTTCTGGGACATATCACTCTCACCTTCCACTATCATTGCTTTTTGAACTATTGCAGTAAAGCTTTGCAGCTCAAAAACTGCCACCCTACTTCTAATCCATGGCCTTAGGCCTTGCTGAAACCTCTTAGCCTTCTTAACATCAGCGTTAACAAATTCTGGCACAAACCTGGCCATCTCAGAAAACTTGGCCTCGTACTCTGCTACACTCATACCTCCTTGCTTCAGTTCTAGAAATTTAATCTCCATCTGGTCTTTCATGAAACTAGGAAAGTACTTTTCTAAAAACAATTCTGTAAACTGCTCCCAAGAAATCACACCTTCACCCTGAAGCATCTTCGTAGACTCCCACCAGTAACCGGCTTCAGCTTTAAGAAAATAACTAGCATACTCAGTCTTTTTATCTTCATCTACGTCTACCAACTGAAAAGCTTTTTCCATCTCCTTAAGCCATGTCTGGGCTTCTACTGGGTCTGTGGATCCTTTGAATTCAGGTGGTTTCACTGCTTGAAAAGATTTAAAGGTAACTGCTGGGGGTGCAGAAGGTCTTTGCTGTTGCTGGGTTAAAAGAGCTGTTTGCTGTTGTAGCAACTGAATGAGTTGGGCAACTGTAGGGTCCATGGGGTTTTGATCTTGAGTATTATGGTTCTGAGACGAATTTGAGGTGTTTCTTTTCTTTGGCGGCATTTACTATAGGGAAACAAGCAACTTATTAAGCAATACACTACACCATATTGTAAACAGTTCAAATACTTTTGAAATCATTTGGGAATTAAAAACACTTATTTAAAAAAAATCAATCTTGTAGCATCATTACTACATAAGTTGCCTGTACAACAAGGATATAAAGGTTCTATCGAAAACAGGTTAGCACAACAGGTATAAATAAGATACTGGTAAGGTAAGAAATAGTTTATGGACAATTATGCGAAAAGGTAAATGACAGATATATCGGAAGATACTGGAACTGAAAAGTAGTCATACATAGATACGAAAAGTGCCAAAGTGCAGGATAAGTTAAAGTACAACCACGAAATAAAAGTACTGAGAAGAAAACAGAAATAACATCTGGGCAAGTGTGCTAGAGGGCTCTAACAAATGTCCCTTCTAACACTCAAACATCCTAACATCTAATCTCCCCGGTGATCCCTGTCTCTGGCAGCCCTGAGTCCAATCAGCAGTCTACTAAGCACCTGGGTCAACTCTCCTGCCCGCTCCGCCACATCATCTGGAAATGCTCTGGCCGCTATCTGCCTACGTCCCTCTTCCTCAACAGCCCTAATCCGTTCCTCCCACCACTCGACAGGATGCACAGGAACTCGTAACTGGCCTAGGGTAATGGATGGCCTATAAACTCTACGGCGAACAGGGACACCAGTACTCCCTGAGGGTAGGTCAGGCTGAGCAGGGGGCTCAGGAATCAGCTCCTCCTCCTCGCTCTCAGAACTAGATATAACTATAGCATCATCGTCAGTATCCGAAGAAAATTCAGAGGAACCAGGAGAGGGTGGTGGTTGTGAAACAATGCCACGAGCCTGCAATAATATAATATGCAAAGCAAAAAGGGATAAGATCACCTTAAATCTACAGTTGAAATCCTAACGTCTATACCACTCTTCGTTATCTAATCCTATCTTACCATTACTCTCTCTTCTTTTATTAAATGATCTACTTGTTTAACTTAATCCTGGCTTGTTTCAGTGACCAAAACCTTAGCTCTGATACCAACCTGTGACGCCCTCCCGATCCGGGGTCTAGATCGGGGAGTCACTAACACTCTATATGCATGCACCCTAAACAACAATAATAGAAAATACGCATAAATATGACCCCAACTACTAGCCTGGACCTTTCAAGGTAATGGTATGAAACAAGCACACAACTACATCCATTTATATTTACATTTATAGTAACCAAAATAATATTACAATTCCTGAAACATCTCAAAATCTACTAATAAAAGTACAAGACTAAACAGAGTCTTTTCCTTCCAACTCTGCCTCGATCCTACCTGTTCAATCTCAGCCAGCCTCACATAGTTCATGTATGACATATTTTTCCTGGCAGTCTGCTTAATACGGACCATGATTCTCAGAAGCTGTAGATGTTAGAAAATAAAAGAATGAGCTACAAAAGCTCAGCAAGTAACCATATAGGTTAAAAACAGTTCTACAGGCTTATATATAATTTTTAAAAAAATCTTTTCTCAAAACCATGCTTTAAATCATTGCTGGACCTCATTGTCCCAAAGTTATAATTAAAATTCTCATCAGGGTATTCATTACTCGTAAAACTTTCTTTTATAAAACCACTGGCAGGGTTAAATAATTTCAATCACTGGTGCAAGGTAAATAAGAAACTGGAAAGTAATAATCAATTGCAAGTATAGGAGTAATCTGCAGGGTTAGATGGATAACAGGAAGTAATGTGTAACAAGTGAAACAAGTCAAATCAAGGTATATCTGATAATTGAAGCTGTATATGACAGGTTATAACAAGGCATTTCATTATTCATTACTAATCATTTCAAAGTCCATTTGTATAAAACTGTCCTTTCATTAGGACTAATTCTCTCAAAACATTTTATAAACTGTCCTCTCATTAGGACCTTGATTTTCAAATCATTTATAAAACTGTCCTTTCATTAGGACCTTTACTGTCTAGAAACATTTCATTTTGGTTGAAGTTTTCTCACAACGCCAGACAATACGGGTGATCAGCCACGTAAAGTCCCCATAACGGACTAAAGTCCCTCTGGACATAAAGAGTACTCATAAAGGCACTTATTGCCATTGGCCTTGGGCTATCTCATTATAGCCATTGACTATCTCATTATAGTCTTCACATAAAAAGTGCTGGACCGGCGTCACTCGGCCTCTTACGCCTCCAACCTATAGGAATCCGCAGAAACCATTTTGATCGGAATTCCTATAATAACCAAAACCTTTCTTTTTAAAGTTACCAAATCATTTGATGAAAAAGACTTCTTGAAAGTCGGATTCCATATTTGAAATCCATTTTTAAGATCATTAGACAGAGGTAAAATTTATTCTAGGATAAATCTCAAACAAGTCTCTTTTGTAATAGAGTAGGCTGAAATCATGAACTGGACATCAAAAACAAGTTAAAGTTGTGAAGTCAAGTTGCAGGGTCAATTCATAAATATAACAGTTGTTTTTGAAAACAGTTGTAAGGCATTTAATTGTAACAGTAGTTAGGCCATAGCAACAGGGTAAGTTCAGAATTAAAATTCAAGTAAACATTACTAAGGAAATGGTGTCAACATGAGTTATAGTTTAAGGTTACTGATTTAAGACCTTTAAAATTAGTTTAAAAGCTGACAGTAGCAGTTCAGGGATTAAAGAGTCTAAAGTACAATCAAAACTGGTATAAGGTTGCAGGGTCATAAAGCAGTTTATAAAACAGTTCACTATACAGTTCATAAAACAGTGTTTAAGTTAAAAGAGATTAGGCAGTAGTTACTTGCCTTAACAAAGAATGCTACAGCTGATGAACAGGTAGATCGCCTGCACCAGACACTAACTCTCTACTTTAGCTTTTCCTTTGTCTTTCACCTCAATGTCCTTCGTAGCTACACACAAATAATACTATTTCAGAATCTTATATACTCTCGACGTTCTCTTTAACGTCTACTATTCTACCCTTTCGATAATGTAACCCTTAAACACATATGCACAATCCACTGTAGACATACTCTGCTATATCCTCACTTCTATACTGGCAAGCAAGTAGCACATAGACACATATATTGATTCACAGTATTCTTGACTGATAGTCTTTCCTATACAGAAGTGGTGCGCCAATAATGTTTTACAAAGTTGTTCTAGTTTTAGAAAATTTTGGCAGCACTTCCCCTGTAATTGGAGCTATCCGTCGGAATACAACCGACACAACCAAACATAAATGCCAATCATATATATTTAGTACCAAATCCATGTCAATCAAGCAATACCTATAAGCATATAATAATACTATTGTCATTTCAATACAACAAAAATTCGAATATATTATTATATATATATATATATTCGAATTATGATCCTGCAATTCAAAGTCCTTGAGACTCAAACGATTATATAATCAATTCACATTTCACTCAAATTACTATATACAATTAGCTTGCTATCTAGTCATGGCAATTAACATCAAATCAAGTCAAGTTTATATTGCTATTAATCCAAATTCGAACAACATATATATATATATATATATAATTACCAAAATCATGCAATTTACTAATAATTCGATCCCATTAATTTATACTCCTCATTTAATTATCGATTAACCAATCCCCTTGTTTAAATACATACACGAATTGTCCAATTTACACAAATACAAGCATGCTTGCATCATTGCTAATCGAAAATTATACAATGCAACCGGAGTTTTAAAAAATTTGACATGCACAATCAATTAATCACATATAGCATCATAATCCTCCTTATTAATACCATTTATAACTTAAACACATTCGGCAAAATGACAATTAAGCATAGCCAAGTCAATAATGATCAGAAAAATGCTATACCAATCGGAAGAACGAAGCTATGGCCGGAAAATGCAAAGCCATGGCCGGAAAATTCTAGAAATCGACATGCAACTCAATTAATGGACAAATATGAGTAATTTAGGCAGTAATTAGGCTCAAGAACATCATAGCCTTCCACCGGCTCGCCGGAGGCTCACCGCCGGTGGGGCAAAGATCGGAGTAGCTCGGTTTCGAGCTTCTTCAACGAATCTTCACCAAATTTCTTACTTACTAACTGTTTAAGACCTTAGTAACACAGATACATCACTCTCAGCCCTTGCATGCAATCATAGACACATTAATCATCACATATATACACACGGCAACTTATATATATATAAAACGAGACGTAGCAATAAAGATTCAAGCAACTTGACTAAAATGCTAGCATTAATCGACATCTACAAGCTTGTTTCATCAAAAATCTGAGAGCAACAAGAGAAATCGCAGGTCGAGCAAGGTAAGCACCTGGAAACTAGAGTGCAGAGCAAATGAAATGGTTAGTGGGCGGTGGGTTTTGAGAAAATAAAGACAAGGGCATTCTAGTAACTTCATAATTACTAATTTCTGAATTTAAAACAATTAAAATTCGAGTTTTGAGAGAAACAGGGTTCAAAAAAAAAATTTATATTTTTAAAATAAAGATAATGAATTTAGAAGCTTACCCATATTTTTAAAATATTTTTCTGATGAGTAAATAATTAATTAAAATTCTTTGAAGTTAACTCACTTTAAATAGAAATAGGAGTAAGAAAATCTTTAAAAATACATTTGTGCTCGAATAAAATAAACTTTTATTTTTCAAAAGTCTCAAAATATTTAAGAAACATTTTGGAACAGGTTTCATGATTTTTGGACATTCCAATAATTAAATATGGAATTTAGAAGAGTAATATCTCTAGAATAAAACAGGAATGAAAGATTTATATAAAATCACTGGGACTAGAAGTAATTACATCACCATTTTTAAAAAGTCTCTAAAATCACATAGAAGCTACATATAAAATTTCATAATTATTAGACACACCAATAATTTTATAAAAATCAAACAGTTACTCAATTAAGCATGAAAAGTCAGTTAAGCGCTTAATTAAAACTCTTAAGCATAAAGCAGTCAAACCGACAGTCAACTAGACATATAAAATGACCACACATCATATCTTAACACATTAAAATACATAAATCATATACCTCATATTATTCAAATAGATTTAATTATCTCGATCGTTACATTAATATTAATACATAACTTGTCAGACATTTAAAGGATTAAATATAATTAAGCATACCTAAATCACAGACCAATCTATTGAAAGTAGATTCATCTAGTAGTTTGGTAAAAATGTCTGCAAGTTGTCTTTCACTAGGGATAAAATGTAATTCAACTGTACCATTCATTACATGTTCCCTAATGAAGTGATACCTTATGTCAATATGCTTGGTTCTGGAATGTTGCACAGGATTTTCTGTTATAGCAATGGCACTTGTATTGTCACAGAAAATAGGAATCTTGTTCAAGTTGAACCCATAGTCAAGTAGTTGATTCCTCATCCATAAAATTTGTGCACAGCAACTTCCAGCTGCAATGTACTCAGCCTCTGCAGTAGATGTAGAAACCGAATTCTGCTTTTTGCTGAACCATGACACAAGCTTATTTCCTAGAAATTGACAAGAGCCTGTTGTACTTTTTCTGTCAATTCTGCAACCTGCATAGTCTGCATCTGAATAGCCAATTAGATCAAATCCAGAATCTCTAGGATACCAAATTCCAAGATTTGGAGTTCCTTTGAGATATCTGAATATTCTTTTTATTGCAATCAAATGAGATTCTCTAGGATCAGCTTGAAACCTAGCACAAAGACATGTAGCAAACATTATATATGGCCTACTTGCAGTTAAATAAAGTAATGAGCCAACCATGCCTCTATAACTTGAAATGTCCAATATCGCTTCCTTAGTGTTTAATTCAAGTTTAGTTATAGTGGCCATGGGAGTTTTTGCAGAGGAACATTCATTTAAATCAAATCTCTTTAATAAATCAGAAATATATTTGGTTTGATTTATGAAAATACCATCTTTAACTTGTTTGATTTGCAAGCCAAGAAAGTAGGTTAGTTCTCCCATCATGCTCATTTCATATTTACTCTGCATCAACTTAGCAAACTTTTTACAAAGTTTTTCATTAGTTGAGCCAAAGATAATATCATCTACATAGATTTGAATAAGAATCATAGAGCCATTTACATTTATATGAAAGAGAGTTTTATCAACAGTACCTCTAGTGAAGTAATTCTCAATCAGGAATTTAGACAAAGTGTCATACCAGGCTCTAGGTGCTTGTTTTAATCCATAAAGTGCCTTGAGAAGATAGTATACAAATCCGGGATGAACAGGATCAATAAAACCAGGAGGTTGTTCTACATATACTTCTTCTTCTAGTTCTCCATTGAGAAAAGAACTTTTTACATCCATCTGATATACTTTGAAATTTGTATGAGCAGCAAATGCTAAAAAGATTCTGATTGCTTCCAACCTTGCAACTGGTGCAAATGTTTCATCAAAATCTATGCCTTCTTCTTGTGAATAGCCCTTTGTCACTAATCTTGCCTTATTTCTTGTCACTGTACCAGATTCATCCATTTTGTTTCTGAATACCCATTTTGTACCAATGATAGACTTGTTCTTTGGTTTGGGCACCAGCTTCCACACCTTGTTTCTTTCAAACTGATTCAACTCTTCTTGCATAGCATTTATCCAATCAGGATCATTCAAGGCTTCTTCAATCCTTTTTGGTTCTTCTTGTGACAGAAAGCTACTATACAAGCATTCATTTTGAGTTGCACTTCTAGTTTTGACACCATCATTTTCATTTCCAATAATTAGTTCAAAGGGATGACTTTTTGTCCATTTCCTTTGAGATGGTAAGTTTGTCCTTGAAGATGATGCTTCATGATCATTGGAAGTGTTATGATCACTGTGATGTGATTGACTATTTGAGAACCATCCCCCTGTGATGGACACTCTATTTGAAGATTGTTGAGCAGAGTTGTTATCCATCGAATGATTATCAATTGATGTATTATCAGTCGATTGATGATTGTCAACTGATAAATTATCTGTTGAAGCAATGACATCAATTGATGGGAGGATTCTAGGAACTTGAATACTTGTAATTTCCTCATCATCATCACTATCTTCAATATTACTTGAGGATTCATTTTCAAAAAGCAATAGATCATGAAATCCTTCATCAAGCAACCCTTGAATTTTCTTGTCATCAAAGACTACATGCATAGATTCCATAACAATGTGTAATCTAAGGTTGTAGACTCTGTATGCTTTGGTTGTTATTCCATATCCAACAAATATAGCTTCATCAGCTTTGGCTTCAAATTTTCCTAGGTTTTCACCTTGATTTCTCAGTACAAAGCATTTGCAGCCAAAGACATGAAGAAAATTAACTGTTGGTTTCTTGTCTTTCTTCATCAATTGATATGGTGTTTTGCCTTGAAATTTATTGAACATGGAAATATTTTGAATGTAACAAGCATTATTAATTGCTTCTGCCCAGAAGTATGTATGTAGTTTAGCTTCTTCTAACATAGTTCTAGCAGTTTCAATCAAGGTCCTATTTTTCCTTTCAACTACTCCAGTTAAGAGAATATCACCAGATTCTTTATTGGCTATGATGCATGATCCAGTTGTAAACCACACACCATTACCAATATCACACAGTTGACTGATACTGAGCAGATTGTGCTTCAATCCATCAACTAGTGCTACATTTTCAATGATAACATTTTCTTTTATAATTGAGCCATATCCCAGGGTAAAACCTTTGCTGTCATCTCCAAAAGTAACTCCTGGGCCAGCCTTTTCCACAAACTTTGTGAGCAGGGACAAATCTCTAGTCATGTGCCTTGAACATCCACTATCCAAATACCAGAGATTTTTCTTCCTGTTTCCCTGCACGCATATAAAACAATCAAGTTGTTTTTTGTACCCAAGTTGCCTTGGGTCCTCTTTTATTAGTTGCAGCCTGAGCCCCTGTTGTCAACTTAGGTTCCTTTTGTTTTGGTGGGTTTAAATCCACTTTAACTTTGGGAGTTGACTTTTGGGGCTTTGACACCTTGGAACTCATGGCAGAATTTCCATGAATTTCATCATTTATATTAGGCATGTTTCATGGCATACTTGGCATGTTCAGATTAGGATATGCAAAGAAGGGATTATACATGTATGGAACTTGTGCATAAGGCATATGAATATTAGGTACAACCAAATTAGAAGACATGGCACTCATGAGCATAGGATTAAGAAGCATGGCATTTGAAGACAAAGCATGTGTATTTAAATCATTCGAAGACTTATTCTTCTTTTCATTCTTGCATTGCATTGACAAATGATTTACACTACCACACTTAGCACAAACCATTCTAGGTGCATACATATCAGGAGTGTAATTGTTGTGCTTATTAATGCCTACTTTCCCATTCATATTCTTCTTCTTTTTCTCAGATTTAGATTGAGTAGTTTCCACAGGTGCAATCTTCTCTGGTTTTGCTTTTAATTGATTTTTAGATAAGCTACCTATGTTAACCTTCTCATTCTCAGTCTCAACTTGATTTTTGGTTTCCTTAACAAATTTGATAGGAGTGCTAAATTTGTTCTTTTTATTAGCCATTGAAGATTCACTTGTCGATGGATGCTTATCAATTGATTCAGCATCAATCGATTGATAATCCTTATCAGTTGATGAGGGATTAGCATTCGATTGATCTTTATCCATTGAAGTATCAGCCAATGGCTTGCCTATTGATTTGGGAAGATCTCCTAGAGTATCTACACCCTGAACATCAATAATTTGTTTGGCAGTTTTAGCAGACCTATTCCATTTGCTAATGATTTCTATTTCATCAGCCAATTGTTCTTTCAACAATTCTTCTCTTTTCAAACTGTTTACTAGTTCATTCCTAGCATCCTTTCTTTCCTGCTTAAATCTTTCTAAACAGACAAGTTCATTTTCAAGAAAAACATTCCTCTCAGTTAAGGCATCAATGGTGCTCTTTAACTTGAGATTTTCTTTGTTTAGAGATTTTAGAGTGACATGCAAATTGTACAATTCATTGGACATTTCATTAATAGTACTATTGCATTCATCAGCTGAAAGTTCAGAAAAGTTTGTAGCTAGTACCTGATTGGATGCTGAACTAGCTTCTTCATCCTCATGGTTGGCCATTAGAGCTAGATTGATATATTCTTCAGAATCACTGTCCTCAGCAGCCCAGTCCTTCTCTTTAGTGACAAAAGCCTTTTCTTTCTGTTTTAAAAGGTCAAAGTATTTCTTTTTATAATCAATACCCTCATATGTCTTTGCCTTTTTGTTGGGAATATCCAGCATCTTGCCTATTCGAAACGTTGGCGCTGACTGTTCCCTTAAGGGAATAAAGTAGCACCTCACTATCACTCCGGAGTTTTGGTGCAATGGTAAGCGCTGAGGTCCTAAAAAGTGGTATCAAAGCAGGTCACGTGTTCGAGTCTCAACGTAAGGCATTTGCTTGAATATTGGCAATATGCTGGGGGGGATTGTTGGGAATATCCAGCATCTTGCCTATTCGAAACGTTGGCGCTGACTGTTCCCTTAAGGGAATAAAGTAGCACCTCACTATCACTCCGGAGTTTTGGTGCAATGGTAAGCGCTGAGGTCCTAAAACTTTTCTTGCTTTGGCTTCCTGCACTCACTTGAGAAATGACCAGCCAATCCACAGATGAAACATCTGAATTTAGATCTATCAACCAAATTTTTATTTTGATTGTTGTTTCTAAACTGGGATCCAGGCCTTTGAGCATTTGGATTCCTCTTGAATTTTAGCTTTGAAAACTTCCTTGACAAAAATGCAAGGTGCTAATCAATCTCATCCAAATCATCCTGTGAGCATGTTTCATTTTCCTCACATTTGGTCTTTCCTTTTCCCTTGGATGATTCTTCATCAGCATCATTAGCCACCATCATGACTTCTTCTGCACAACCAGTATTTTTCTTTTCTTTCTTGTCTTCATTCCCATTGACCATCAAAGCCACAGTTTTCTCCTTTCTTTGATTCTTCTCAATCTCTTCATCTTGTTGAATCTCCAGTTCATATGTTTTGAGAATACCATATAGTTTCTCTAGAGTATAATCTTTGAAGTCTTGAGATTGTCTAATGGAGACAGTCATTGCCTTCCATTCCTTTGGAAGAGTTCTTAGAAATTTGAGATTTGTATCTTCTGTTGCATAAACCCTACCATATAGCTTTAGACCATTCAACAACTTTTGGAATCTGCTATAGGTATCATTGATGGCTTCACCACTCTTAAAATGAAATGATTCATATTTTTGAATTAAGAGTTGCATCTTGTTTTTCCTAACTTGTTCAGTTCCTTCACACAGAGTTTGAAGAGTGTCCCACACTTCTTTTGATGAAGTACAGTTTATAACATTATCAAACATATCTTTATCTAGACCATTAAACAGAATGTTCATGGTCTTCTTGTCTTTCAGTACTTCTTTTTCATCCTCTTCTGTGAATTCAGAAATAAGTTTTGGAATATGTCTATCAACTGTAGGAGTTCCATCTGGGTTTACTCCTGTAACTAGCTTCATGGGAATGTGAGGACCTTTCTCTATGCAGTGAACATAAGAAGGATCTAGAAAAAGAAGATGCAGATGCATTTTTACCTTCCATGGAAAGTATTCATCCTTTTCCAACATTGGAATCTTTACACCTGAATCTTTTTGGCCCATATTGACTGTTCTTGATCTTTAAACTTTCTGTATGTTGAAAGCCTGCTCTGATACCAATTGTTATTCCTTAAGAACAATGTCAATATTTGTAGAAGGGGGGTTGAATACAAATATTAAAACTTTTTCGTATGTTATAATATTTGTTCTTGAGGATTTGACTTAGTGAGAATATGTTGGAACAATTTAAGACTGAAAAGTAAATTAAGCAAAGAGTTTTAAAATTACTAATGGATTGATTTCTCCATCAGTGTATATTTTTGCTCAATTTTCTAGGTTAAAAGAAACCTAGCTGCTTTTTACAAGATTAGAAAACGAATCAACTGTTCTTACAAATGTGCTCTCAAGCTTGAACAGTTGATTCTTGAATTTGTCTAACTTCTTTTCTAAAAATGCTGCTACACTTGTTTATATAACACAAGTGTACTTTTACAATACCTAATCTAGGATTGTTTCTACCTGTCTTTCTTCTACCTATTTCTTTTAAAAAAAGGTTTAAAAAGACAACTTCTGATTGAGTCTTCACAGTCATTCTAGACTGTCTTCCATAGGTGTGCTTTTGTTCTCTGGATCTTCAGCAGATATTCTTTCTGTGTGTTGTCACACTCAATTGATAGTTTGCTGTTAAGCATATCAATTGATCCATCTTTTAATCCATCAACTAATGATCTTCTTCGATTGATCTTTATATCCATCGATTGATAAAAGATGACTTATCGATTGATAGATGTTATCAATCGATGGGTCTTCACATCAGTTGATGGTCTTTAATGCTTGACTTGGCTTATTCGATTGATCCCTCATCCATCGATGCTTCAATATCAATTGATCATCCTTCACTTGTGTAATTTCCTGTCTTCACATAATTACAATTTAACAGTTTAATTCACACATCAATTGATGATCTATATCAATCGACTCCAACATCAATTGATGAACAAAATATCAATTGATTTACACCTTATCGATTGAAATAGACTAAGTACACCTATGTTACAATCCAAATTATCAGTTGATTCATATAAACACTTTAACTGATAAATGGTTTCCTGATCAATTGATATTTATAACTTTCATATCAATTGATCAGTTACATCAAACTAAATTTCTATGATTCTAAGATTAATGTTATCATCAAATCACATGTAGATTCCTAACAGGTAGGCTTTCTCAACCAACTGTGATCTCAGAGCTTTAATCTTAATCATATGCCTCGAACAAATAAATGTCACGAAGTAACATAACTTTTCTCGTTTGTTACATACTCTGCAATCACAAATGATTAAGCTTCTTGGTACTCAACTTCAATTGAGTCCAGATGGGTTAGAGATATTACTTTAAAAGTGGTAACAACAGCTTCAATATGCATATCAAAAAAATTAATTTTCTAAGAGCACATGGATAGAAGTACTAACAAAATAATTACTAATTCTATCTAATCCATTTCTGTTGTTGTCTAACATCTTTAACTATCTCTAATTACCTAAGTCAGTTTTAGATTAATTCTCGAATCAACAAATGTTACTGACTACTTAAATAATTCTACCATCTTTTATTATTTTATCCCTAACAAGCAATACATGATATGATATGACATTTAAGTACAACTATGTGAGTGCGAGCAAATCATGTGAAAATAAGCACATAAACAATTTTAAGAATATGCAGAATATTTGAATAAAACATTATAAGCAATATCAAATTCCACATATACTTATCAAGTCATTTATCACAATAAGAGAAAATATAAAATATCTAATCTATGACCTGTTTATCCATTTAGCAATTTTCACAACATTAGCAGATGTATTAAATCATAGAAGATTTAACTCAAGTTCCAGCAAATGTTTAGGGATACACCTAACCGTCTAGAACACCCTATCTAATTCTAGATATTCATTTTACTGCATATAAAATCAAGTATGAAATGTACTAATTAAACTAATGAATCCTAGCATGCAATCTTATTCTTAGCAATCAATTAAGCATTTAAGTCCTAAGATGCTAACATGCTCCCATGAATATAATACATTTCAATACCTAATAATCATACAGTTCTGAATTAGATAAACGTATACTAGTTAGAATATGTACCTATGAAGTGCTTAGTGATTCATCTCCAGTGTTGGTCATTGATGCCAGATATCCATTTGGTTCATCACTTTCACTGATAGAATCATCCTTTTATTTAACTTCACTAACATATGTTTTCCCTTGCTGCATCCTCACTAATGCATGAGATTCCTGCTTTAACCCAACACAGTGTCTGTCATCATTTGCTTGTACAGGCTTCTTCAAACTGTGTAGCAAACCTAAACTTGTCTTTCAAATATGAACCATCCCTGTCTTGCAACCGCCTCTTGAATTGGTCTTTCAAATCTCCTTTATGGAATCTATAGGTAATGACCTTAGATTAAGAATTGGGAATCCGTCTGAATCTGATGTCACTGAACTTCTTGTTTGCCTTGCATGCCTGACTTGCAGTCCAGTTCTCAGGTTATTCCAAAGTGTAAGATTCACTTTTAATACCTTGACCACTACCTTGAGCTACAACATCTTCAATTCAGCTTCTAGGATCATTTCATTTCTGTTTAGAGGTTCTCAACCTTGACATCAATCAAATTTGGTTACTGGGTCACAAATACAGTGGATATGCTAACAACCTGCTTTACCAAATATTATCTTCTTTAGCTCTTGTTCTAGTTCATAGACCTTCAGCACATACAGTTCTTTTACCGACAATGTGGTTGTATCCTTTAATCCATGTTGGATGTAATCATGTGTTCTAGATGATCTGCAGTGTTAGCACGAACTTCCTGTAATCACCTTGTAGAATAAACTTTTAAGGCTTGTACTGAGATGTCAGGTAGTCCAATATGTTCTCCTTCACTACTTTAACCCCTAAGATTTTTCATCCAAAAATACAACCAAATTAACCAAAAATTGTACCCAAATTAATCTCTTCTTTTGCAGCTTCCAGAATATTAGTGGGATCCTATGTAGTAAACCTTTGAGGAAATTAATACCACTTCTACTTCAGCCTATTCCATAATTAACTTCATTGGATAATCTTCAATCAATCTTAGATATCTTCAATGCCCGGAAAAATCTTCAACTACAAACCCTTTGAGCACCCTCGAATTAATATTTAAGAAAAAATTAAATTTACAGAATTTTTAATTTTCTTAGAAATGAAATTAATCAAAAATAAAAATTTACAAATAATTAATTTTCAAGAATATTTGAAATTTCTTAAAAATTAAAAATCCGTAAATTAATATTTTAAGAAAAAATTTAGTTTTCAAGAACTTTAAATTTTCTGGAAAAATAAAAAAAATTAAAATTAAAATTTAAAGGGTACAAAACTTGGGGCACCAAACTGCAATTTTATGTGGGTGTCGATTTTTATCTAAGACTTTGGTGTCGACTTTCAAAACATATAAACCTGTGTGTCGATTTTACTTCACTTGACTTGGACAATTTGATCAACTACCTAGGTGTCGATAAAGTGTACTGCCTTGGAAATTTCAACAACTGCAGGTGTCGAATTCTTCATGGGTCGACTTCTATAAAAATACAACACTTAGATAATTTTCTGATTCAAATCAGCTAAGTGTCGAATATGCATATGCACAAGCACAAGTCATGACCTTGTCAATTTGAATCACACTAGTCAACCAATAACATGCATGTGCGAACATGAACTCAGGTCAAAGTTGGCCACGATTTTTTTTTATATAAATAAATTTGAATCTTAAACTTTATTTAAATTAATAAAATAAACTAATTAAAATTTATAACATAAATTTATAAAAGTTTATAAAACAAATTTTATAAAAGTTTATAAATAAATTTAATATTAAGTTTATAAAATAAACTAATTAAAATTTATAATATAAATTAATAAAAGTTTATAAAACAAATTTTATAAAAGTTTATAAAATAAATTTAATATTAAGTTTATAAAACGAACTAATTAGACTTTATAATATAAACTAATAAAAGTTTATAAAACAAATTTTATAAAAGTTTATAAAAAAATTTAATATTAAGTTTATAAAATGAACTAATTAAAATTTATAATATAAACTAATAAAAGTTTATAATTTTTTTTTATAAAAGTTCATAAAATAAACTTATTAAAAGTTTATAATTAAACTTATTTAACAAGACCTCCTCGTTCTGAGTCCAACCAGCTTCGGCACGGTGAGCTTCACTGAGCTACGGATCCTGATTTGTATATCAATCAGCAAGCTCTGATACCAACTGTTAGGTCCCGAAGTACCGTAGAAAGGGGGTTGAATATGATACTCACTAAATTAAAAAAATTCTTTCGAATCTTTTGCGGATAAATAATTTAGAGTTCGGTTAGTGGTTCGAGTTCTTGTAGTGTTTAGGAGGCTGGCTTACTAATTTTCTATTTTTATGAATAAACAATAAAGTTCTAGAAAATTAGCAAGTAATTAAATGAGACAGATTTCGAGGAATATAACTTTCGTATATAATCCATGAGGTTGCTACACCCAGTTAAAAATATAATTGGCTTCCAAAGAACAAATTTGTTCTTTGCTTCTACAAAGAGATATGATTGATTCTTATTACAATGTATAGATCTATGAATGAACAAAAAGGAAATCAATCTAACAGAGAGTGTTTTATAATAGCCCTATAAATTTATAATATAATGAACCGGCTAGATTATAAAAAAACTCTGGTGAAGAAGGTATGTGTATAGCTTTGTATCTCTTCTTCTCCAGCTTCTGTCTCTCTCTGTATCTCTTTGTTTCTGTGTGTATATTTTCACACACACTTTTTCAAATGAATTAGATTCATTTGTTTATATAGTGTAGGCTTTACAATAATTGAACTGCTGTTGTGAGTGTCGAATTCTTCTCCCCTGTATGTTGACTTGAGTTGACTTTGAGAAACCCATGGATATTTTCTAGGTGTCGAATATTATTTCCATGTATTAAGCACTCAGAAAATATTCCATGTGTCGAATTCCGTAGTCACATGTTGTTAGGAATATATTCATTTGATGATGCATAAAATACCAGAACAGGGTCTAGATTAGTTTATCTGTAATAAGTCTTTCTAGTCTCCGAAATGTATAATCAGAGTCTAGATAGTCCACATTCATGTTACTTGTACTTAGAAAAATTTCTGTAGAAAGTGAAACCAGAGTCTGCATAAAGATCAGAGTCTGGAAGGTGATCAGAGTCTATAGACTATCAGAGTATATGATCTATCAGAGTCTACATATGATCAGAGTCTGAAGGTGTTCAGAGTCTATACAGTTGAAGTTAAATTTGGAAGAAGATCACAGGAATGGAAAGTCTTCGAAGATCAAGATAAATATATTGCAGATATGCTATGGGAAAGAAAGAGAATTCTAGAAGGGAACTGTCAACTAAAAATTAGGAATTATATTCCTATTGTAATTTATCTTTCTGTTATTAGTTGATAGGCAGCTCTCTATATAAACTCTATGTAACCTAATTGTAAAAGTGTAAGTCGAAGCATAATTGTCTGAGTGATATCTAGTGAGAGCATAGAGATAGAGAGAGTTTCTGTGATAAACACAGAGAAGCTGCTAGGGTTTGTGTACATCCTAGGAGAGTTTTGTATTTACAAATCAATAATACAAACAGTATTGATTCATATCTTTGTGTTTTAGGTTTGTTCTTAATTTGATTTTAAAATCAGGTAGAAAAGATACACAAGTATTCACCCCCCCTTCTACTTGTGCAACTGGGAAAACAATTGGTATCAGAGCCTAATGTTTAAAATCGATCAAAGATGTCAGGAAACAAAGATGGCAATTATAAGATTCATATGCTTAAGAGAAACGAGTTCACCCACTGGAAGGTTAAGATGCTGCACCATCTGGAAGCAACAGACCCTGACTATCTTGAAAGAATTCATGAATGACCCTATGTGCCCTTAAAGCTTGTGCCTCAAATCAATGAAGAAGGTAAAGTAACTGAAGAACACTTCATTGAGAAACCAAAGGCTGAATGGATAAGAGAGGACAAGGAGAATGTCCTTAAGGAGGCAAAAGTCAAAAACATTCTCTTTAACAGTTTGGATTCTGTTCTTACAAACTGTGTTATATCATGCACCACTGCTAAGGAAATGTGGACAAAACTTGAAGTGCACGGTCAAGGGACTAAAGATGTCAAGAGGAATGCAAGGTCTTTGCTAATTCAGGAGTATGAATATTTTGAGGCAAAATCTGGAGAATCTATCACTGAGATGTATGATAGGTTTACAAAACTCTTGAATGAGATGGCTATGCTTGGTAAGGTTTATGATTCTGAGGACACAAACACCAAGTTTCTGAGAGCGCTTCTTGAAGAGTGGTACAATAAGACTACAGCCATAAGGGAAGCTAGAGATTTGGATGAACTAACTCTAGAAGAATTGTATGGCAGACTCAAGACATATGATTTGGAGATGCAATAGAGAAAGAATAAGAAGTCTGTAAAGACAAAATCTGTGGCACTCTTGATGGAGTTTGAGAAAGAACAACAGGAACTACCCACAGAAGCTAGAATCAAGGATTCAAGGAAGAAGGGTAAAGCTGTTGTGGAGTCAGAGTCTACTGACACAGACTCCGATTCTGATGAAGAGATTGATATAAGTCAAATGATGGCTATGTTTGCTAAAAATTTCAAAAGAATGAAATTCAACAAAAGAACTGGCAAATTTAGCAAAAGGCCATCATTCAAGAAGGAAGATGAGAAGGTTGAGAAGAGCAAGAGTACTATAATCAAACTTGAAAAAGCAAAGGTCAAATGTTTCAACTGTGGAATATTGGGGCACTTTGCCAGTGAATGCAGAAAGTCAAAAAGTCAAGGAAAAGGAAAAGCACTTCTATCAACAGGAAAGGATTGGGCAGATTCAAGTTCAAAGGATGAATTTGATTATGAAAATCTAGCATTGATGGCATCCACCTCAAGAAAATCACAATCTCCCAAAGAACCCTCATCTCCTAAAACTCAAGTATCAATCTTTACTCCTGAATCCTTAATTAATTTAGACTCTGATGGTATAGAAATTGTGCAAAGTGAGGTTAATAAAATAATGACAACATGTAGGTCTCTCACTAGTGAAAGTGAAAGGTTGAGAGAGGAAAATTCAACCTTGACTAAAAGGAATAATCATTTAGAGTCTGAGTTAATATTAATGGAACAATACAAAAAGGATTCTGAGAAACATAGTCATAACTACACTAAAATCTTGAAAGCCTATGACTATGTTAAGAGAGAACTAGAAGAAGAGAGACTCAAGTTTAGAGTCTGGACAGACTCTGGTAGAAAAGTTCAAGAAATTCTCAATAATCAAAATATGTGTCAAACTGCTGGTCTAGGCTATGACAAGAGTCAAGACAAAAGACCTATTGTTGAGAATGATAACAATGAAGAAGCTAGCCAATTTAATAAGACTAAAGACAAAAGTACATTTGTTCATGTTAAGTTTGTGACCCCTAAAGAAAAATCTGAAACCACAAACTCATCTGTCAATAGTCCCCCTGTTGTTGACAAGAAGACAAATGAAACAGGAGAAAATAACTCTAAGAAAAATATTAACATAGGGTACTTGTCTAATTCTAAGTTGAAAGAAAGGCTAGAGAACTTATCAGAGTCCACCAAAACTAGGAGAAATAGGAATGGTAAGGAAGGAATTAATAAGGCTAATAATTATCAAAAAGATCCTAATGCTCCTAGAAAGAAGTGTTATAGATGTGGCAACCACAACCATTTAGCTATAGATTGTAAAAAAAAATTGAGATGAAATCAGAGTCTAGTCCTTCTCAGACTTTGAAAAGTCACTACATACCACAGAAACCTTGTTATCACTGTGGTAGCATATTTCATTCTATTTATATGTGTAGGGACTATCATGATTTGTATTACAATTTTTATGAGCTAAAATCTTATATTGATAAAAGTTGGTATGACACTATTAATACTCCACCAGAGTCTAAAGCAACAAAAGAGACAGGTAAACCAAAGGTGAAAATTGTTAAGCCTGTTTCTCCTAAAGTTAGTAGAAAAGGATCCAAAACTGTTTGGGTCCTCAAAACATCTAACTAGCTGCTTTATGTATGCAGGGAACCAAGGTAAAGAAAGTAACCCTAATCCTGGACAGTGGATGCTCAGGACACATGACTGGAAAGAAATCCCTGCTTACAGACTTTGTGGAAATGGCTGGCCCAGAAGTATCCTTTGGAGATGGCAACAAAGGACAAACACTGGGATATGGCAAGATTGTACTTGGGAATGTCATCATTGATCAAGTAGCTCTAGTTGATGGCTTAAGGCACAATTTGATAAGCATAAGTCAACTTGGAGATAAAGGTTACCATACTGGCTTTGACAACAAAGAGTGTCTTATGACTCACAAAGAAACAGGCATTTTGGTTTTCAAAGGACACAAACATGGTATCATTTATGAAGCCAGCTTGGAGGATTGCATACACAATGAAGTCACATGTCTATATAGCAAGGCCTCAACTGAAGAAAGCTGGAAATGGCACAAGAAACTGTCACACATCAATTTTAAAACACTCAACAAGTTGGTTAAGCAGAATCTTGTAAGAGGATTACCACAGGTTGATTTTGTGCAAGATGGATTTTGTGAAGCATGTCAACTTGGAAAACAAAGGAAATCATCCTTCAAGAGCAAAACAATTAACTCCATTTCTGAACCCTTTTATTTATTGCACCTTGATTTATTTGGTCCAGTTAATGTTATGTCTATTAACAAAAAGAAATATGCTCTTGTTATTGTAGATGATTTTACAAGATTCACATGGGTTTTCTTTCTACATTCAAAGGATGAAGCTCCACAACACATAAAAGACCATATCACTTTTCTGGAAAGAAATTCAAAGAAAACAATTAGAGTTCTAAGAAGTGACAATGGTACTGAATTCAAGAACTCAATCATGGAGGACTACTGTGCATCAAAGGGAATTACTCAACAATTTTCTGCACCAGGAACTCCTCAACAAAATGGAGTTGTGGAAAGAAAGAATAGGACACTCATAGAAGCTGCCAGAACAATGTTGGCAGAGTCTAAGCTACCAGTATATTTTTGGGCTGAGGCAGTCAATACAGCATGTTTCACTCAAAACTGCACTTTAATAAACATGCATGAAAAGTCTCCCTATGAAATGATAAAGGACAAGAAGCCAATTGTGAAACACTTTCACATATTTGGATGCAAGTGTTATGTACTGAAAGTATATCCTGAAAATCTAAGCAAATTTGAAGCCAAGGCAGATGAATCAATTTTTCTTGGATATGCATCAAATACAAAAGCATTCAGAGTGTTTAATTTCAGAACCAAAATTGTTATAGAATCTATTCATGTTGCATTTGATGATAAAAAGTGTACAGGATTGCAGGATGAGTCAGAGTCTACTACACTAGAATTTGAAAATCTAAAAAGTTCTGAGATAAATGAAGAAGAAGAGGATGAAGACCATCAAATAACTCCTGAACAAACCAATGAACCTGCACACTCTGAGGGGGAGCTAGAAAATTCAACTCCAAATAATTCAGAGTCTAACAGGTCAGGATCTACCTAGTCAGGGTCTACCCAGACAGAGTCTGACTCATCAGGGTCTGGATCAAGCAACTCTGAATCATTGTCAGAGTCAAGAAATTTAGAGGGAGCCTCTTCATTTGAATTTCACTCAAATACAGAAGATGCAAATGACTTAGGGGGAGCTTCAAGTTCAAGAACCAATCTTCCACCAGCTAGAAAATGGACAAGGAATCACACTCCTGACTTGATAATTGGTGATCCTGAGAGTGGGGTACAAACAAGAACAACCACTCAAAATGAATGTTTTTATAGCTGTTTTCTCTCAAAGAATGAACCCAAGAAAATTGAGGAAGCCTTGCAAGACCCTGATTGGATTATTGCAATGCAAGAAGAATTGAATGAATTTGAGAGAAATAAAGTGTGGAAACTTGTACCAAGACCTAGAGATAGATCAGTGGTTGGTGCAAAATGGGTGTACAGAAACAAACTTGATGAGAATGGAACTGTAGTCAGAAACAAAGCAAGGCTAGTTGCAAAAGGATACTCGCATGAGGAAAGAATTGACTATGATGAAACTTTTGCACTAGTAGCAAGATTGGAAGCTATTAGAATGTTTCTGGCCTTTGCAGCTCATTCAAGATTCAAGGTATATCAGATGGATGTGAAAAGTGCCTTCTTAAATGGAGAATTAGAAGAAGAAGTCTATGTGGAGCAACCACCAGGATTTGTTGATCCAAAGTTTCCTGATCATGTTTACAGGTTAGACAAGGCACTATATGGATTGAAGCAAGCACCTAGAGCATGGTATGAAACTCTTTCAAAATTTCTTCTTGAAAATGGATTCACAAGAGGTACCATTAACAAAACTCTTTTTATTAGAAAATATAAAGGTGATATTTTGCTTGTCCAAATTTATGTTGATGATATTATATTTGGATCTACTAATGATAATCTCTGTGAAAAGTTTAGTCAACTAATGCAGTCAAATTATGAAATGAGCATCATGGGAGAATTAAACTTCTTTTTGGGGCTTCAAGTCAAACAGAATGATGATGGAATTTTCATCAATCAAACAAAGTATGTAAAAGAACTGTTGAAGAAGTTTGATATGCAAGATTCTGCAACTGCTAAAACTCTCATGTCAACAGCCACTAAGCTAGACTCTAACCCAAAGGGTAAGAAAGTTGACAACACTAGCTACAGAGGTATGATTGGCTCATTGTTATATTTAACTGCTAGTAGACCAGATATAATGTTTGCAACTTGTCTATGTGCTAGATTTCAAGCTGACCCTAGAGAATCACATTTAATAGCTGTGAAAAGAATTTTTAGATATCTAAAGGGGGCACAAACTCTTGGACTTTGGTATCCTAGAGAGTCAGATTTTTCACTAATTGGCTATTCAGATTCTGACTATGCAGGATGCAAAGTCGACATGAAAAGCACAACAGGACAATGTCAGTTTCTTGGCAACAGATTAATTTCTTGGTTTAGCAAAAAACAACAGACTGTATCAACCTCAACGGCTGAGGCTGAATACATTGCAGCTGGAAGTTGCTGTGCTCAAATTCTGTGGATGAGAAATCAATTACTTGATTATGGACTAGCATTTTTAAATATTCCTATGTATTGTGATAATACCAGTGCTATTAAAATTGCAGAGAATCAAATCCAACACTCTAGAACAAAGCACATTGATGTCAGGTATCACTTTATTAGAGAACATGTTGAAAATGGTACTGTGACACTTCACTATGTTCCAACTGACAGACAGATTGCAGACATTTTGACAAAACCACTTGATGAGTCTACTTTTCTCAGACTGGTAGGTGAATTAGGTATGTTAAATATGTAAGTGGTCAATAATTACAAGAAGCAAGGTATGTACTTTAATTATAGTCCCTGTCTTAACACACTGTGATTAATTATTATTGCAAAATTTTGTTTGGTATTTAATCTTGACAGAGTCTAGTTTTTAGACTTTGACGAGTCTGTAGACACTGATGAGTCTGTAGACTCTGAGAGTCTGTAGACTCTAAGAAAAA
Organism: Oenanthe sinensis; assembly: GCA_028671895.1. Lineage (NCBI taxonomy): Eukaryota > Viridiplantae > Streptophyta > Magnoliopsida > Apiales > Apiaceae > Oenanthe > Oenanthe sinensis. The sequence goes on along the minus strand of CM053799.1, from coordinate 23,505,497 downwards.
TATCGCCTAGACTATGAATCGGTTAAAATTCGCGCCTGCAGACTCTGATTGCGTTTAAATTGTTCAAATGACTTGAAATAGGCGGTAACAATTATTTTTGACTGGAAATAGGCTGTAGACTCATGGGTATTGTATGCAATTCAATCAAAATAGAACATTTCATACATTGTACTCACTTGTTTATTGCTATTTTTTTCTAAGGCAGAATTAATCACAGAGCTTTTTACGAACCCTAGCTAATTTTCTCAAGCTTGTTCATCACTTTCAACTCGACATCTTCAATGGCTGCAATTTCTACTGTCATGAGGGGACCCAAAGCGATTGCATTTACTTTTGGAGATTTTGACTTCATGACTACAAATCATGTTGCTGCTCTTGGAGACAAGAAGGGAGTAGATGCTGACTACTTCCCACTACGTCATAGATGGCCTGATGCAACACTGCCATTCTGTTACATTTGACCCATTTTACGTTGCATTAGGCCTAATGCAACGCGATTTTGCCATTGCATCTGTGAGCGCTGCATTTGCTATCTAATGCAACGCTTTAGTTTTCAAATGTAACAGTAGGAAAAGTGTTGCATTAAGGCCCTAATGCAACGCTTTATTGGCCAAATGTAACAGTAGATTGTGTTGCATTAGTTTTTAAAAAAAACTGATTAAATGGGGTCAAAAGGTGGGACCCACAACTGCCATGTCAGCAACTAGGCCCCAACATCCATGTCAACAGTGCACGTCAGCAGTGCCACATCAGCACTGCCACGTCATCAGTGGGCCCCACTCAGCAGTGACATCAGAATTGTCACGTCAGCAGTGGGGCCCACATGTCATGTCAGTAGTGGAGCCCAACAGTGCCACGTCAGCAGTGGGGCCTAACAGTGCCACGTCAGCAGTGGGGCCTACATGCCACGTCAGTAGTGGGGCCCACATGCCTCGTCAGCAGTGGGTCACACAAGTGCCACGTCAACCGTGGGTCCCACATAAACTAATGCAACACTACCATGCTATAATGCAACGACAAAATTTACAATTGTAACATCATATTTTTTTTTTGCAATACTATTTATATATAATGCAACAATGATAAAAGTCAAATGCAACACTTTTCATAAATTTTTCGAAATAGCCTTCTAGTACATACGTCAATCACATCAACAACCAACCAAGGTAGATAATACAATACAGAGGATTAACTATTCTAACAACTCTCTTTAACAGATCTGCCCATGATATAGCAAACTACCAAAATAATAGAAATACGACCGTCTAACTTTAAATGTACCAAATCTAACTTGCACCAATTTACGAAGTTTAAATACTAAGGATAGTTACATAATTAGAATCCTAGGAAGTAGCGCCACCTTAAGTCACATGAGTATCATTGTCATCTTGATCATTTGAGACGAAAGCACACTAGTCACCATGCAAGGAAAGTAGGGACTTCGAAGAAATCATCCAATTCTGCAAAAGGAGAGAACAAGCACTTTACAATTCCATAACAGAAGTTCAAAATTAAAGCTCTTTTATCATAATACAATATAATGATATAAGTTTAGCTTATAAGTTTGTGATCATAAATTCTTTCCAGATTCAAGTTTCAATTAACATAATTTGATCTAGTCTAAAATGGCGCCAACTATCTGACTTTTATATATAGTACCATTGTGGTTTCATCATAATTATTATAGCTACTAGATAGTTAAAACTTTCTTTTACACTTTATAAGAAATAAATTACAGGGAATGAATATGGTTAAAGGAGATATCAACTTTTAAAAATATTTGTTTAATTATAGTAACTATGTTCAATTTAGTTGTTTCTTTTAGCATGCTATGAATTACATAGTAAAAGTAAGATAATTGAGACAAAGCTAATACCATGAATGAGTGCAAAATAAAAAAAGTTATAAATGAATAAATGATAACCTCGAAAACTTTCTACCAAATAGCCTCTTGCCCGGTGAATACTAATGGCAAGTTAATACCTGTAGAGCCCTGAGTTGATTTGTAAAGATTACTCCACTTTCTTACTGTCATTGTCATGAGCCAGGCATACAACAATAGAATCTAATGCTATGATTGACTAGAACTTGTCACGAAGTACGCTCAGGTACGTACACATCTAAACCCCCATGAGTTCTTAACTGCTATCTTGAGTTACATGATACATGGGCCATATCGCAGAGCAGTGGCAATGCATATTGCTTCAATGGAGACCTGACATAATAAAATACATCAGTTAACATATAGAGCAATATGATGTAGTTATAGTTACGTTGCTTTTAAATTAAGTTATAACAAGTACATGTTGCAATATACAAATTAGCATAACTAGCAAACAACAATGCAAACAGTTTATTCAACTATATTATATACTAGTTTTCTTTGAAAACTAGCAGTAATAGTATTCTAATAATGTTCTAGCTAAAAAATACATATGGTAATAGTGTAAGGATATCTACTAAGTAAGAAATAACAATTAAAGAGTCTAATGTAAACCACATGCTTAACACTCATTGGCAGATCAACCTATAAGAGATCAACCTATAAGACCTGGTCAATATTTTGATCGCACTTCTGCATCAGCATAAGATAATAACATTTGAAAACATATACATTTATACAGTTATCGAAATAAAAATATATCAATGTCCATGTGTTGTTTGCCATGTGCTGTTTCCATATACTGAACTACTACCGTAGAAGTCTGCAAAAGCTGTGTCGTAGCCACCATTTGATGCAGCATATGATGACGTTGGTGCAACAGTAGTTGCAATGTTTCTATTGTAAACTCCACCACCCAAATTGTAACTGTCATCAGCACCTCCATTGTATGAGTTACGTGCAAACGTATATGACAATTAATGCTAGATGTATATAAAATAAGTAGAACATGCCTAAATCTCAATGAGGACAGTGGAATAGTTATAAGAAACAGCAATATCTCCAATAAATTGAAATGTACTCTAGATATTTTAAGACCCTATCACGTCCACTCATACTGTTGTACATGTCAGTGTTCTTGGATGTGCATCACTTCCTGCACAATCTATAAACAAGTCTCTCAGCCCATGTAACATCAACTAAGAAAAAGCTGCTCTACCTCTTCTGCACATGGTCTGCCTCAAATGGTATATTATTTCAAACCACTAGATAATCAAAAACATCAATTCAAAACACCTCATAAGCATAAAACCCATCAAATTTAACTACCTAAATTTAAACATAACAAAAAAGAGCACAGACGCAGAGACAAACACACACACACATATAATCAGAAGCAGAGTACCTTAATTTTCAAAGCCCTTAATTGAAACCCCCAATTGCAAGCCCTAATTACCTGAAAATTTTTTAAAAACTTTAATTAATAAATGTGAGCACACAATCCTACAATTAAACAAGAAATAAACTAAAATTAGCAGCTCATTGTCGAACATTGCAGCTCCTTCAATTTATGAACCAATTTTACTTACGATTTGGAATCGATTAACCCTAACTTTTATTTGTGATTTGGAGTCGATTAACCCTAACTTTTAACCCGACTGGTCTTCGATTTGATGCCCCTTGTCTTTGAATTAACCCAAACCCGATTTGTGAGTGAGATGTCTGAATTAGTGAGAGAATGATGTGTGAGTGTCAGAGTTAGGGTGAGAGAGATGTGTTATTTTGGGAGTCGGTATTTTATTTTGGGGGGAAATGTCCCGCCTATTTTTCATTAAGGAGGCTTTTATTTATTAAATTATTTTTATTAAAATTTAAGATTATTTTATTATAAAATTAATTTTATAGAATATAATTAAATTTAATATTTTTAATTAATTGTGTACATCACTCAAAAAAATAGATGGCTGGATTTGTATATTATAAAACCACATCAAATAAATTTAACTATTATAAAAGCACATCAAATAAATTTGAATATGATTTTAGCTGAAAATTGTAGAACGTTATTGTCATGTTTTACTTATTCATATTTTTTTCAAATATTATAATTTTTTTAATTTGTTATATTTTAATATTTTGTATCGATACTTATATATTTATATTTCAATTCGGATTCATTTTTTAGTTTTAAATTATTATTACTTATGATTTAAAATCTTTTATTAAAATAATTTTACAATTCTATATTTAAATAAAAATTTTAAATACATATTTGATTCGATAACTCATGATAATAATGATCTATAAAAATTTCAATACTAAGTCGATTCAATCCAAATCTAACAAGTAAACAAGTACCAAGCTTTTATTTTATATTTTGATAAATTCACATTATAAATATTTCATTTCCATAAAATGTAATATAATTTTTTAAAAAATTACGCTTTATAATTATTTAAAAATTTTGAAAAATTTTAAAAAATAAAAAATTAATTTAGATGATAAAATTTGTAATATTTATAGTCAACTATTGATTTGACTTGTACTACTAACTAGAACTTTATCCCAAATTGTTGTCTCTATTTTTTTAGAAATACTTATCGATGATCCAACCGTACGGATGTTAATATATATCTAATATAGTGATATTCCCAAAATTTTAAAAAATAAAAAATTAATTTAGATTGTAAAATTTATAGTCAATTATTGATTTGACTTGTACAACTAACTAGTACTTTATCCCAGATTGTTGTCTCTATTTTTTTAGAAATATTTATCGACGATCCAACCGTACGGATGTTAATATATATCTAATATAGTGATATTCCTAAAATTTTAAAAAATAAAAAATTAATTTAGATTGTAAAATTTATAGTCAACTATTGATTTGACTTGTACTACTAACTAGTATTTTATCCCAGATTGTTGTCTCTATTTTTTTAAAAATACTTATCGACGATCCAACCGTACGGATGTTAATATATATCTAATATAGTGATATTCCCAAAATTTTAAAAAATAAAAAATTAATTTAGATTGTAAAATTTATAGTCAACTATTGATTTGACTTGTACTACTAACTAGTATTTTATCCCAGATTGTTGTCTCTATTTTTTTAAAAATACTTATCGACGATCCAACCGTACGGATGTTAATATATATCTAATATAGTGATATTCCCAAAATTTTAAAAAATAAAAAATTAATTTAGATTGTAAAATTTATAGTCAACAATTGATTTGACTTATACTACTAATTTGTACTTTATCCCAGATTGTTGTCTCTATTTTTTTAGAAATATTTATCAACGATCCAACCGTACGGATGTTAATATATATCTAATATAGTGATATTCCCAAAATTTTAAAAAATAAAAAATTAATTTAGATTGTAAAATTTATAGTCAACTATTGATTTGACTTGTACTACTAACTAGTATTTTATCCCAGATTGTTGTCTCTATTTTTTTAGAAATACTTATCGACGATCCAACCGTACGGATGTTAATATATATCTAATATAGTGATATTCCCAAAATTTTAAAAAACAAAAAATTAATTTAGATTGTAAAATTTATAGTCAACTATTGATTTGACTTGTACTACTAACTAGTACTTTATCCCAGATTGTTGTCTCTATTTTTTTAGAAATACTTATCGACGATCCAACCGTACGGATGTTAATATATATCTAATATAGTGATATTCCCAAAATTTTAAAAAATAAAAAATTAATTTAGATTATAAAATTTATAGTCAACTATTGATTTGACTTGTACTACTAACTAGTACTTTATCCCAGATTGTTGTTTCTATTTTTTTAGAAATACTTATCGACGATCTAACCGTACGGATGTTAATATATATCTAATATAGTGATATTCTCAAAATTTTAAAAAATACAAAATTATTTTAAATGGTACATTTTATAGCCAACTATTAATTTGACTTGACTACTAACTAGTACTTTATCCCAGATTGTTGTCTCTATTTTTTTAGAAATACTTATCGACGATCCAACCGTACGGATGTTAATATATATCTAATATAGTGATATTCCCAAAATTTTAAAAAATACAAAATTATTTTAGATGGTACATTTTGTAGTCAACTATTAATTTGACTTGTACTACTAACTCAAATGCAACACCAAGTGCAAATGCAACACTGAAGGACAAAATGCAACGCTTTCTTGCCACATCAGCAGTGCCACATCAGCAAAATGTGGGTCCCACACGTGGGCCCCACACATGACACGGCAGCACATGTGGCCCCTTGCCACGTCAGCAGTGCCACGTCAGCCAAATGTGGGCCCCACACATAACACGTGAGCAGAAGTGGGTCCCACATGCTGACGTCATCACTGCCCCGTCAGCAAAATGTGGGTCCCACAAAAACTCAAATGCAACCCCAAGTGCAAATGCACACTGAAGGACCAAATACAACGTTTTAGTGCCACGTCAGCAGCACCACGTTAGCAAAATGTGGGTGCCACACGTGGGTCCGACACATGACACGTCAGCACATGTGGGTCCACCTGCCACATCAGCAGTGCCACGCTAACAAAATGTGGCCCCCACACGTGGGCCCCACACATGACACGTCAGCATGTATGGGTCCACCTGCCACTTCAGCAGTGACACGTCAGTAAATGTGGGTCCCACACGTGGGTCCCACATGTCACATCATCATTTTTTGTCCTAATTGTTCACCAAATGCAACGCTTTTTCCCCTAGTGTTGCAAGGTGCAACACTACAATTGAACTGCAACATAACTTTCTAATATAATGCAACGCTTTGTTTGTAGTATTGCAGTTGCTCAAAAAAAGTAGGCTAATGTAACGGAAAATGAGTGTTGCATTCTAAAAGTATTGCATTAGGCCGTTTATGGCGTAGTGTCCCAATGATGGATTTCATGGAGCAATCTGAGCTCAGTTATATTCTGAAAGCATCTCCAGTGATTCATATGGATGTTGTCTCAAAAGCTTGGAGTTCTGCACAGGTAGTCGATCCTTCTCAGGATCATCCAGGTAAAATCATGTTCACCTTTGGCTCCACTACATTTGATGTTACTGCTGATGTGCTAAATTCAGTTTTTAAATTGCCTGTGAAAACACCTTTTGATGAAACTGTATCTGATGATGACATTAAAACCATGTTTAAGGCAATAGTTTATTCTGCTAGTTTAGATAACATGAGCAAGATAACTATGCCTTACTTAAGAAAAGAATGGTCATTTTTCTTTGATCAAATTGCTAAGTGTTTCACTGGTAAGTGCAGTGGATTTGATGTTATTACTGCTATTACTTATCAAATTGGTCACAGTCTCCCATTTGACAGTGGATTTGATGTTATTACTGCTATTACTTATCAAATTGGTCACAGTCTCCTATTTGATAGAGTAATCAACATTGGTGATATGTTGCTCGCTCAAATGGGAGCAAAATTAAATAATGTGCATGAGGGGAGGAAGAAAGTCTATTATCATAGATTTCTTATGATTCTCCTTAATCACTCCATTCCTGACATGTCAACCAAGTTGGCAGATGATTGTTGTGTGCAGGCATACAAATAACAAAGAAGGATATTCTCTGACATCAAGAGAATTGATGACAAAAAGAAGAGTCTACCTGTCATGCACTATCCACAGGTAATGCAGGTAAAACTCTCAACCTACAAACCTTCTATCTACAATGATTCTTTTATTAGTGGTGACATGGTTCAGGAATAAGTACTGGAGAGTCCCCCTGCACCTACCCAAGTCACTAAATCCCCTTCAATTACACAATCTTCCAAACCAAAATCCAAAAAGAAACCAACCTCTGGTGTCTCTCAACAGGCACCAGTTGTAAAGAGGAGAAAATTGATTCAAACTAGGCTTATAGATGAGCACAGTGATGAAGAGCTCAACCCTCTAGAGAAACAAGTTGTTGAAGGTCTCTCTTTGTTAAAAGATGGTCATGATACACTTGATTCTAACCTTCAAGCCAAGTCTGTAGACTCTCAAAAGGCTACAGACTCTGAAACACCTAGGAATGCACCTCAGGATTCTCAAGTTGAATCTCCTGAAAAATCTTTTGCTCAGAAGTACAGAAGGTTAAGGAAGGCTTATTCTGCACATACACACAAGCCTATCACTGTTACTAACCCTGTTTTGTAGGAAACAGATGCTCCCAAGGCTCCTGCAGAGCCAGACTCTGAAAGCAAGCAACCACCTGCACCAGAGTCTAATGTTCAGTTAGAGTCTAGACTGCCTTTAGACTCTGATCATGACACATTTTGGGAAGGAATGCCATTAGATGTAGCCTCAAGTCTAATTGATGAGATTATTACTCCAAGTGATGAGGTACTGCTATTTTTATATCTTTTGGTGGAATCAGTTGTAGATCTAGAGAAATATCAGACTAAATCTCAAGTCTTGGATTTTCTTTCAACCTATGAGGCCCTAAGGAAGAAAATAAAACAGGAGCTACAAATGTCTGCACAGGATGTGGTCAAAAATCTATACAGCTACCTATTCAATTCTTCTCTCCAAGAAAAAGCAGCTGGGCTAATAGAAGGCAGAACAACCGAAGTTCTCAAAGCACTGAGTGTGTCAGACTCTGAACAGTAAATCACAAGGAAGCCTAAAAAGCTTAGCATCTACAAAAGGAGAAAATCAGAGTCTGTTGCTGAGTTGGAAACTGAGATTGAGCAACCGGTTTTTGACTATGAAGCAATTTGGGATCATGGGATTACCTACAGGACAGCTATTGATTGGATCTCTACTATTCAACCATTTTCAAGGGAGGTGGTTGATTTTCTTGTCCAAAATGTAGGTAAGGTGGCCAAAAAATACATCTATCCGACCTATGCAAGTAGATTGGATCAACTTAAGGGCTCACATTATCACAAGATTGCAAGGGAACTGCAGGATTCTTTTCACTTGACTTTTGCCCAGACCATCAATGCACTCCATGCCAGGATGTTTCTCAATGGACACTTGGATGCATTAACTATGGTAGAACCACATGAGGTAGCAGGTGATGCAAGGCAGTTGGAGGTTGGGACTAGTGTACTAGTGGTGACTAGTGATAAAGATGCTCAGTTTGCCTCACCCACACAAGAACCACCTAGTCAGAGGTTGGGTGATAGTGGGGCAGGAGAGTATGCTGTTAGGCCCTCCTTAACAACTCACCAAAAAGCTGATGAAGACCTTAGTGATATGGGAGGACGGACTCTGATGGAGGCTCATGAAGACATTTTCCAATCTATTCTATCAGAGTCTATCCACCTTGAGGGGGAGTCTCATACACAAACAGTGAAATATGGTAACACTCAGACTCTGGCTTCTAATGAAGTCATACTGAAGCAATCAGAGTCTAGAGTAGACCCTGAGACTGAAATACTGGAGCCAACAGACTCTGAAAAGAAAGAAGATGCTTATAAGGGTTCAGAGTCTGTTGATGCTCACCCCTTGGTAGAAACCCCTAGCCTTCAGACATTTGAAGGGGTTCCCCTCCATCAAGGTGGTTCAGGTATTGAAGCACCATTATTTTCTCTCAACCCCTCTTTTGTGGGATTATTGAGTGCACCTTCCCTAATGAGTGACAAAATATCTGAGAGGCTGGCACTGGACCAGGCAAAAGGAGAGGTAGAAAAGGTTGTTGGGAGCCTGAGTGAGATTGAGAAAGTGGGTGCCCAACCCCACTGTGAGCATGAGAGATTAGGGTATCCTGAACTTAGCTTTACTGTTGGTCCAATGAGTTGGAGCAGGGGATAGATGAAAATTCACTATGTTTGATTGTGCAGATTGGCAAACAGGAGGAGGCTCTTGCTGCTCAGAAGTCATTTACCCAGAGACCACACCTTCATCTGGTGGATTCTCTAGCAAGGAGAGCAGATAGAGTCATGGAGGCTTTGGTGGATAACACTGTCATTTTAACTGAGGCTGTAAATTTGAAGTCAGAAGAACCACTTTTGATTATGCCTATAAGGGCTAGACTTCTAGAGTCTACAGTCTCTTATCACTTTCAGGAGGAGTCAGGGTCTATAGTCCCGTTTGCAGTTTCAGAGTCTACCCCTCCAATCACAAAGCTTGAGCCTGTTACTGAGGAGTGCACTTCTGACGATGATGATCACGTTCCTCCTTCTTTTGTCTATTTTGATCAGGTGTTTCCTCAGTCTTGGGAGTCTGCACAGCAAAGAGGCATAAATGATAAAGATTCTTTTGAGTGTATTTTGGCTATTCATCAGTCTGAGAAACTTAAAGCTTTTCAGAAGAAATCCTTTCAACAGGAACATGGTTACTATCCTGGTGAAGAAGATCATGCTTTGGATGGAGCTGTTAAAGCTGAGTTACCTGATGTTGCTGCTCAATTAGCCAGTGTGGTCCAGGATATTTCTCATATTAAAATCAAGCTCACTGGTGTTGATAATACAACTTCTCTGCTCAATACAAGATTTAACAGAATTCACTCCCTTCAATTATCCAAAGAAGTAGCTTTTAAAGATGCTCTATCACGACAACTCAAGCCTCTCTTCAAACTACAGTCTCTGATTTGACCACCAAGGTTGATTCAGTCATTGTAGCCCAGGCCAATATCTCCACAGTTCTTGAGCAGATTCTTTTGGTTGTCACCAGTAATAAGGATGATGATGTCAAAAAGGGGGAGACGGAGAACAAGGTGAATCCTCCAGGAGAAATAAGAATGATGAATGCAAAGATAGGTCAAAGGGAGTTAAAAGGAGGAGAGATGGCGATGATGGTGATAGTTCTCATGGTCCTAGGGGTCTTGATGGTGTGCAACAAAAGCAATCTGGAGTAGCAAAAACTCAAAAACATCAGTCAGGGACTAGACATGGGAAGTCAGAGTCTAAGTCAGACTCTGATAAACAAAGGAAGAAAGCAGACTCTGATGAAACTCAAGAACCTTCATACTGGAAGTGCAGTCAATCAAATCTGCAACTTAGAGCTAAAAAGAAGATAGGTCTTGGAGGATTTGAAGAATCTGACATTGACAGAACATCTACTCTAATCAGGGATCCTCAATCCTTGACAGATAGGCAGTTTGAGAAGATCACTCAGAAGCACTTAAACAAAGTGGTGTCTGCTCAAATTGTTTATAATGTTTTTGAAACAAAGATACAAGGAGGTTAGGGAGGTACAGAAAAGGTGAAGAATGAGATGCTGGTTTACTTCTTAGAAGGTGGAAGTGTAAGATGGATTAGTCAATCAAATTTTATCTTTTTCAAACAGGCTGAGGAACTACAGTATATCAGATTTCTTCTTCAAATTGCTTATGAAGTTAGCAAGAGCAAATAAGCTGTCACACATAAATGGTTCAAGGAGATTGATAGGAAGCTAACTTTGCACAGACAGGCAAATCGACAAATGGGCAAATTTTCTTTAAAATATATTGATACTGAGGGAAATGATCAAGTCATGCCATTGAAAGAAAAACAGATTAAATTTCAAGAAGGTGTGGGTCATTACTTTGGGTTTCAGCCTATGAGTGGGAAAGTTAGTGTTCTGATGTTGAAGGACTTAAAAGATCAAGAAAGCAGTGCAAATGATCTGAGAGTAGCTTATTGTCAAATCAAATGCTAAAGTGAAGAAATGAAGAAATTTGTTGGTGAGGCTCTGGCAATTGTGGAGGAAAATATGCTGAATTCATTTTTGAAGAATAATCCAGCCTTTGAGAAGATTAAATAAGAAGTAATTCTTTTTCCTTTATAATTCTTTTATACTGTTCTAGATTAATAGTTTTATTCTTTAGTTTTGACATCATCAAACCTTAATTTATGCTTACATTTTATAAAGCATAAATAGGGGGAGATTGTTAGGAATATATTCATTTGATGATGTACAAAATACTAGAACAGGGTCTAGATTAGTTTATCTGTAATAAGTCTTTCTAGTCTCCGAAATGTATAATCAGAGTCTAGATAGTCAACATTCATGTTACTTGTACTTAGAAGAATTTCTGTAGAAAGTGAAACCAGAGTCTGTATAAAGATCACAGTCCGGAAGGTGATCAGAGTCTATAGACTATCAGAGTCTATGATCTATCAGAGTCTACATATGATCAGAGTCTGAAGGTGTTCAGAGTGTATACAGTTGAAGTTAAAGTTGGAAGAAGATCACAGGAATGGAAAGTCTTCGAAGATCAAGATAAATATATTGCAGATATGCTATGGGAAAGAAAGAGAATTCTAGAAGGGAACTGTCAACTAAAAATTAGGAATTATATTCCTATTGTAATTTATCTTTCTGTTATTAGTTGATAGGCAGCTCTCTATATAAACTCTATGTAACCTAATTGTAAAAGTGTAAGTCGAAGCATAATTGTCTGAGTGATATCTAGTGAGAGCATAGAGATAGAGAGAGTTTCTGTGATAAACACAGAGAAGCTGCTAGGGTTTGTGTACATCCTAGGAGAGTTTTGTATTTACAAATCAATAATACAAACAGTACTGATTCATATCTTTGTGTTTTAGTTTTGTTCTTAATTTGATTTTAAAATCAGGCAAAAAAGACACACAAGTATTCAACCCCCCCCTTCTACTTGTGCAACTGGGAAAACACATGTAATTGCCTTAGTCACAAATAGGTGAGTGTCAAATTCCAAGTCCATGTGCAGCTAGGTGTCGATTTTTACTCCAATGTACTTGCCTTAGAATATAAATTCTATGTATCGAATTCTACTCCTTGTAAAATCTAGGTGTCGAATTCTTCACCATGTACAATCCTTAGAAGTTTAAATTCTATGTGTCGAATACCTCTCACATGAACATGCCTTAGAATATAAAAGCTAGGTGTCGAATTCTTTTAGCCATTGAAAAGCTAGGTGTCGAGTTTCACCTGTGTCGAATTCAATTTGACTTGGTCAATTACAGTTTGATCACCAACCTTTTATACTTCTTGCACTTGGTCACTTGCGGTTTGGCTATTGAGCTGTTCGGCTGTTTAACTATTAAACTGTTCAGCTGTTTTTCCTTGAACCCTTGAACCTTTACAAGCGCTTCAATCCTGGACCCTTTTCTTCCATTTCCTTCACTCCACACACTTAGTCAATGCTCTATTTCATAGATGTAATTACCATTATCTTTCGTGTTGACGTTTAGTACACTGGTTTGGTTCACAAACGACTAACACCGATCCTGATCTTCACATCTCATTTAATTCAAATGATAAGAGTGTTGCAGTTCTTTATTGCTTCGAACACTGATTATAAATAAACACTGTACTTTTACTGGAATCTTTTCTGGTACTTAGACACTTGTCTTTACCATGTCTTCAATTCTTCTAGATTCATATGCTTCGAACACTGTCTATCTTCAATCAATGCTGGTACACTGAAATCTTCTTATGGCACTTCTATACTGAATCTTCAACACTTCTGAAACCCTTGAAAGTCTTTAAACCATTATTCTTCACTGAGGCATGAACATATTAATGAACTTCTTTCAGTGACCTGTAGTAGACTTCAAAACTTCTTCTAATATCTTGATTCACTGTATTTGCCTTATCTTCATTTCTTCCTGATTTCTGTGTAGGCGTAGTATTATTTACTTGTCCTGTTCTAGTGTTGAGTTATCATGATTACTATTTATATAGCTTCGTAATCTTACCAACACATTTCGTACCCGATATGGCTTGTGATGTCTTTTGGGTTGACGAATGCACCAGCAGTATTTATGGATTTGATGAGTCGGGTGTTTCATGATTTCTTGGATAAGTTCGTTGTAGTTTTTATTGATGATATCTTGATATACTCTAGGAGTAAGGAAGAACATGAGGAGCACTTGCGCATTGTGCTAGAAATCTTGAGGGAGAAGAAATTGTTTACAAAATTTTCGAAGTGTAAATTCTGGTTGGAGCAGGTTGCATATTTAAGGCATATTGTGTCTGGTAAGGGGATTGAATTGGATCCTGTGAAAGTCGAGCCTATTATAAATTGGCTGAGACCTAGAAATGTGACAGATGTGAGGAGTTTCTTGGGTTTGGCAGGCTACTATAGGCGCTTTGTAGAGGGTTTCTCATCCATAGTTTTGCCATTGACTCAGCTGATGTGGAAGGGTGTTAAGTTTGAGTGGAATAATGATCGTGAGCAGAGTTTCCAGGAGTTGAAGAAGAGGTTGGTGTCAGCTCCTGTACTTGTTATACCATCAGGGAGTGGAGGATATCAAGTTTATAGTGATGCTTCTAAGATAGGATTAGGGTGTGTTCCTATGTAGCATGGGAAGGTGATTCCGTATGCCTCTAGGCAACTTAAACCTTATGAGGTAAATTATCCTACTCATGACTTGGAGTTAGCAGCAGTGGTCTTTGCCTTAAAATTTTGGAGACATTATTTGTATGGAGAGACATGTGGCATATTCACTAATCACAAGAGTCTCAAATATATTTTTACACAAAAAGAGTTAAACATGAGGCAGAGGAAGTGGCTTGAACATATTAAAGATTATGATGTTAAAATCCAATACCATCCAGAAAAGGCGAATGTAGTGGCAGACGCTCTTAGTAGGAAGAACTTGGGAAGTGTTGCATCTCTTATTACTCAGCAGCACCTTATTTCAGATATGGACCGCTTGGGTGTGGAGTTGTATATTGGAGAATCAACTGCAAGCCTAGCAAGTTTGAAGGTGGAATCAAATCTAGTCTCAAGAGTTAAGGAAGCTCAGAAAAATGATACAGGGCTAGAAGCTATTAGATCGAATGTGGCAGATGGTAAGCAAACGGAGTTTCATGTTGATGATCATGGTGTGGTATGGTTGGATAGTAGATTATGTGTACCTTCAAACGTAGCGATTTGTGAAGCAATTTTGACTGAGGCTCATAGTTCTTCATTCTCCATTCATCCAGGTTCTACTAAGAAGTATATGTTGGTGTAGGTGCCCTAGAGGCAATACAATGTTTATTTTGATAAACCTTTATGTCAATTGATTATTCAATAAACATATTTATTATGACTTTAATTACTGCGATATATTTGTTAGCATAATAAATGTCCTTAGAATCATGATACACATTGTATAGTTTAGTACATGACTTGAACTTGAGATTATATAATATATCATATTCTTAAATGTCCCTAGTCGAGTATTATTATTATAGGACAATAATAATACATAAATAGACTAGTATGTTGTTTGACTGATAACCACATCTCATTGGTTATAAGTATGGGGATACTAAAGTCAATACATAGGTACATGTAGGAGTACATGATACTGGACAGACCCACAGTGAGATTCTTCATGTTTAATAAAGTCATAAGAAAGACTCACAGTGATAATGGTGTAATGATCCTTTGACTTGAGATCATTATATTTCTATACGAGGATTAATATACTTTGACTACATTAAAAGTTACCTTTGACCGGGTGATGATAAAAGTGGACATCGGGTATATCATGAGTCGTATGAGAAATATGAATGATAGATAAAGGATTTAACCCTCCTATAATTAGGAGAGATATTATTGGCCTCTTGATTGAGTGAGACTATAAAATGCATGGTCGTGCTCAAATAATGATTTGTTTTCATAGTCTACTCATGGATCAAGTAAACCCGGATTAAATGTTGAAGAGGATGACTAAATACATGCCTCGAGTTTAATCTATAATATATATGGTTAAAGGGATTATATTACACGGAAACATTAATCACGAAAGGTTTTATCGAATCACGATTTAATTATTATTTAATTGGGTAGCAATGATGTATTACTAGATACCGCTCACTGTTTATAATTTTATTGGAGAATAAAATTATTGCTAATTAAATAATAGCCTATAGGGTCACACACATAGAGTACTTAAAGGAATAATTAATTTAAATTATAGATTTAAAT
Organism: Oenanthe sinensis; assembly: GCA_028671895.1. NCBI lineage: Eukaryota > Viridiplantae > Streptophyta > Magnoliopsida > Apiales > Apiaceae > Oenanthe > Oenanthe sinensis. The sequence continues at coordinate 23,489,778 of CM053799.1, read as the reverse complement.
TAATTGATGATTATTTGAATTTTATTATATTAATTAAGTGAGACTTAATTAATTGAAATAATATAAATTCGAATTTGAATTCTGCCATTAATAATTAAGTGTGACTTAGTTATTAATTAAATAATAAAATTCGGTTTTATTATTTAATCCTAAACCTACATGGGTTAGGCTTTGCTGTTATGGGTTGCTATTATGGGCCTATTAACCAACCATTATAAATAGATAATGTAGGGTTAATAGGTAGGAAGTTTTTAAGAAAAACGAACCCTAGCAGCAGCAAAGGCAGACAGAAAAGGCAGAGGCAGAATTCGAAATCATCAAAGGAGGCTAGTACATCCATTCCGTAATCAAGATCGTGAGACATTCTTGAAGGTGCTCGTGTGGATACCATAGAGGTGCTTTCGAGAGGAAGACACAAGTCGTGAAAGCTAGGATCTCCGTTGAGTTCGTGTAAGTCAAGACCAGACAAAGGTATGATTCCGTTTCACCATAATCTGTCAATCTTATACATGATCCTGCGTTAGGGTTCCGAAATTTTCGTTATATTTACGTTTAATCCGCTGCGTTTTATGCCTCGGAACCCAACAATGGCATCAGAGCTACGTGTATAAGGGACTGATTTGGTTACGTGTTTTATGTATTTGATGCATACATGCCTATTTTGGTGACTGCCATGCCATGCTACTGCTTTGTCATAATCTGTTATGCGACTGCCATGCTTGTTATGAGACTGCTATGCTTCTGCCAATATGTAACTGTCAGAGAATGTATATTCAGTGTCTGATCAGAGTTTGTGAAATTGGGGTTGGGTCAGAGTTTAACAAACTCTGATGGACTCGCTCAGAGTTTAATAAACTCTGATGGTCTGATTAAAGTTTAGCAGTAAACTCTGATGGACTGTGTCAGAGTTTAACAAACTCTGATGGACTCGCTCAGAGTTTAATAAACTCTGATGGTCAGGTCAGAGTATAGAGCATGGTCAGAGTTTAACAAACTCCGATGGTCTCTGATCAGAGTTTAGCAGTAAACTCTGATGGACTGTGCTGATCAGAGTTTAGCAATAAACTCTGATGGACTGTGCTGATCAGAGTTTAGCAGTAAACTCTGATGGACTGTATAAATTGCAGTGGGGAAAAAGGCCAACAGATATGATCTGTAGTTCAGAAATTGATGATTTCTGAATAGGACTGGTCTTCGAAAATAAAAAATTTCCAAGCTGACCTGGCAGCTCGACCCCAGCTGGGGGCTGCCGCCCCCAGACCCCGCCTGGGGGCTGCCGCCCCCGAACCCCCGCCCAGGGGCTGCCGCCCCCGGACCCCCGTAATATTTTATTTTGTGTACTTGAGCATGGTGCTGGTTATGGCCCTTAGACCCCTAGATTAATGGTTTTGGTTTTGGTTTTATAAATACGACTTGCATGTCGTTTTCTTCATTCTTGTAATTGTTTAACCTCGAATGTAACTCGAGTTTTCTTATGTAAGTACATTAGTATAGGTTGTATTCAATTATTCCATGTAATGTACTTGAAGATTGAAGGATGATCCAAGAGAGGAGCAAGCACCCATGGATACAAGAAGAATGAAGACATGTAATTGTATTTATATTTCACCACCATAGATTGACTTTGATCCTTTCATTAGCTCGAAAGGAACACATAGGAAAGGGGCCATAACCAAGCACGTTTACATACTGCACTTTACATATTGATGTATGAATGTATGTGTAGAGTAGAAGATGCATGCTTTAATTAGATTAATGATGTATGCATGTATTAGATACGTCACCCATGCCATGCTTGCCATGCTAAACAAGATAAAATCTGTAACGATTTAAGATTTTAAAATTAACAAACGATCATGAGATTCTTGTGTTTATGAAATATGGATTTTTAAAACACGGAATTGAATATGGATTTTGATATCTATAGTTGGGATTTTCTGACAAAAACGGATATGCGTATTCGTAAGGCTGATGGGTTTTAAGTGTGACCACTGGTATCCTCCATCTACTTGGGAAATGAACAATTTAAGATGTCAATTTGAAATATTTAGTTCAAGGAAAAATTGAGGATCTCTTCATGATGTGATCATGATCGTCGTAAATTTTCTAAACCCCTTAACAAAATATTAAGTTTTAATCGGATGATTTCCAATGAATGAACACTCATCGAATCCTAGATCGATTAGGGGAAAGACTGTCAGTGACAGGGGACTCCTATCTATCGTGGTGAGATGCGACGAATATAAGCGGTTATATTCGGCCGTTGTATCATTGGGTCAAACTTAACTGAGTCGTCATAATAAGGTGAAAGTAAACGGTTATATTCAACCATTATGAACTTAGAAGCATAGAGTTTGGTTAAAAATCTATTAGATAGATAAGATCAATCGTTGCTCACCAAACTATCCAAGAATTATATATGATATAATTGACAAATGTTGTCTACCTAAATAATCATTCTTAAGGACTTCCAGTGGTTGACTTAAGACATGACGAAATATGGATCTTGGCTCACTAGAAAGAATTATGGGATATACTTTCCAAATTAATAGTAAGGGCTATTAATTTGATAAAAATAGTGGGAGATATATTATGAATGTATCATAATCATTTGAACATAATAAATAACTCAGACAATCTAATGTTTATTTTGTGCTATTATCATTGTAGATACCAAGTAATGACAAACAACACAAACACACTATCCGTACGATCTGTCCTTGAGAAGGATAAGCTGACAGGAGGAAACAACTTCCTAGACTGGCAGAGGAATTTGAGGATTGTCCTCAGGCAGGAGCGCAAGCTTCATGTCATTGATATTCCTCCGGCAGGTCCCCTTCCTGAGGGCGCTACTGTTGAGGAACGAGCGGCCCATACAAAGGATAAGAATGATGCAACTGATGTTGCATGTCTTATGTTGGCAACTATGAGTGCTGAGCTTCAAAGACAGCATGTGCATATGGATGCATATACTATCTATGAGCACTTGCAAAGCATGTTTGCAAGCCAAACTCGTCAAGAAAGGTTCAACACGAGCAAGTCACTTTTTAATTGCAAACAAGGGGCAAGTGAACCAGTTGGCCCACATGTTCTGAAGATGATTGGTTACATTGAGTATCTTGATACTTTGGGTTTCCCGATTATTCAGGAAATTGGTATTGACCTAATCATGAATTTTTTGAACAACAAATTCACCCAGTTTATCATAAACTATAACATGAATGAATTTGACAAAACACCTACTGAATTGTTGGCTATGTTGAGAACATATGAGACCAACATGAAGACGGCTGAACCTGCTCCCATGCTGATGGTGGGCAATAAAGGTAAGGCCAAAGGGAAAGGCAAGTGGAAGGGTAAGAAGAAGACAGGTTCTGATTCTACACCCAAGCCAAAGTCAGGTCCCAAACAGGCTTTAAAGCCTAAAGGTGGGGTCGCTAAGGGTGAATGTCACTACTGTAAGAAAACTGGTCACTGGAAGAGAAACTGTTCAGTTTACTTGGAGGATCTGAAGAAGAAGAGGGCTGAGCAAGCTTCTAATTCAGGTATATATGTTATAGAAGTCAATCTGTCTATTTCTACATCTTGGGTATTGGATACCGGATGTGCTTCTCACATTTGTATAAATGTGCAGGAAATGCAGAGAAGTAGGACATTGGCTAAAGGAGAAATGGACCTACGAGTTGGCAACGGAGCAAGAGTTGCTGCTTTAGCTGTAGGAACCTATTATTTATCTTTGCCCTCTGGGCTAGTTTTAGAACTGGATAATTGTTATTACGTGCCTGCGATTCGCAGAAACATTATTTCTGTTTCTTGTTTGGACAAGAAAGGTTTTTCGTTTACAATAAAGGACAACAGTTGCTCTTTTGCTTTGAATGATTTAACCTATGGTGTTGCGCGTTTGTTTAATGGTTTATATGTTCTTGACTTAGATAATCCTGTCTGTAATATAGAAAACAAACGACTTAAAGTTAATGACTCAAATCAAACATACCTCTGGCATTATCGTCTAGGCCATATAAATGAGAAACGCATATCCAAATTACATAAGGGTGGATACTTGGATAAGTTTGATTTTGAATCATACCAAGAATGCGAATCTTGTTTGCTTGGTAAAATGACTAAAGTCCCTTTCACTGGTAAGGGTCAAAGGGCCACTGAACGTCTAGAGCTAATACATAGTGATGTATGTGGCCCAATGCGTGTGATGGCTAGAGGAGGCTACTACTACTTCATAACATTTACTGATGATTTCAGTAGATATGGGTATCTTATGAAGAATAAATCCGATTCTTTTGAAAAGTTCAAAGAATACAAGGCTGAAGTAGAAAAGCAAATTGGCGGAGGTGCAAGTATTAAAATCTTACGATCTGATCGTGGAGGAGAATACTTGAGCACTTAATTTAAAGATTATTTAAAGGAGTGTGGTATTGTATCACAACTCACTCTGCCAGGAACACCTCAATGGAATGGAGTTTCAGAGAGGAGAAATCGCACCTTGTTGGACATGGTGCGATCGATGATGAGTCATGCAGATCTTCCAATTAGTTTCTGGGGTTACGCTCTAGAAACAGCGGCTTTCACACTTAACCGTGTTCCTACTAAGAAGGTTCAAAAGACTCCATATGAGATATGGGAGAAGAAACGGTCAGGCATGAGCTTTATGAAAGTTTGGGGATGCAAGGCGTTTGTGAAACGTCAAGTATCTGACAAGCTTGGACCTAAATCTGAAGAGCGCAATTTTGTGGGATACCCTAAAGAAACAAAGGCGTATTATTTTTATAGTCCTTCTGAGCAGAAAGTGTTTATTGCTCGATGCTGTTTTCATGGAAAGAGATTTTGTTTCCAAAAGAAACAGTGGGAGAACTATAGACCTCGATGAAGATCGAGAACCACAAAATAGCATTGAACCTGAAGTGAAACATGAGCAGGATAATGATAATGCTCAACAAACACAGGTTGTTCGTAGAACTGGTAGAATTCGCCATGAGCCAGAGAGATATGGATTTCTCTTGACTCAATGTGGTGATTTGATGCTCATAGATGAAGATGAGCCTCTCACATACCAAGATGCTATGAACAGTCCAGACTCTAGGAGATGGAATATCCGTTTTGATGAAACAGTCAAAGAGTATGGCTTTGTTCAAAACGAAGATAAACCTTGTGTTTACAAGAAGGTTAGTGGGAGCCATGTGGCATTCATAGTACTATATGTTGATGACATACTACTAATGGGGAATGACATACCTTCTCTCAAGGCTGTTAAGATTTGGTTAGGGAGCAACTTCTCTATGAAAGACTTAGGAGAAGCATCCTACATTCTAGGAATGAGGATCTATAGGGATAGATCTAGAAGGATGATCGGTCTAAGTCAGAGTACATACATCGATAAGGTTTTGCATCGTTTTGGTATGCAAAATGCAAAAAAGGGATATGTCCCCGTGTCTCAAGGGATAACGATCTCTAAAGATCAGTGTCCGAAATCATTGGATGACAAGGACCGCATGAGTAAGGTTCCATATGCCTCAGCAATTGGATCCATCATGTATGCGATGGTATGTACTCGCCCAGATGTTTCGTATGCTTTAAGCATGACGAGCAGATACCAATCTAATCCAGGTGAAGGTCACTGGACGGCTGTCAAGAATATTCTAAAGTACTTGAAAAGGACTAAAGATTCATTCTTGGTGTATGGAGGAGAGGAAAAACTGGTTGTAAAAGGTTACACCGATGCAAGTTTTCAAACAGACAGGGATGATACTGTATCACAATCTGGTTTTGTGTTTTGTCTAAACGGAGGTGCTGTAAGTTGGAAGAGTTCAAAACAAGAAACAGTAGTTGATTCTACAATGGAGGCTGAGTACATTGCAGCTTGTGAAGCGGCTAAGGAAGCTGTTTGGATTCGAAAATTCATTACTGATCTGGGAGTGGTTCCATCGATCGCAGATCCCATTGATCTATACTGCGATAATAATGGAGCCATTGCACAGGCTAAAGAACCTAGAGCTCACTCCCGAACCAAACACATACTCAGGAGATATCACCTCATTCGAGAGATTAATGAAAGGGGTGACATACATATATGTAAAGTGCACACAAATGATAACATTGCAGACCCACTGACCAAAGGCTTGTCGCAGAAGAAGCACGACGGTCACACTAGTTCCATGGGTATTAGATACATGGGTGATTGGCTCTAGTGCAAGTGGGAGATTGTTGGTGTAGGTGCCCTAGAGGCAATACAATGTTTATTTTGATAAACCTTTATGTCAATTGATTATTCAATAAACATATTTATTATGACTTTAATTACTGCGATATATTTGTTAGCATAATAAATGTCCTTAGAATCATGATACACATTGTATAGTTTAGTACATGACTTGAACTTGAGATTATATAATATATCATATTCTTAAATGTCCCTAGTCGAGTATTATTATTATAGGACAATAATAATACATAAATAGACTAGTATGTTATTTGACTGATAACCACATCTCATTGGTTATAAGTATGGGGATACTAAAGTCAATACATAGGTACATGTAGGAGTACATGATACTGGACAGACCCACAGTGAGATTCTTCATGTTTAATAAAGTCATAAGAAAGACTCACAGTGATAATGGTGTAATGATCCTTTGACTTGAGATCATTATATTTCTATACGAGGATTAATATACTTTGACTACATTAAAAGTTACCTTTGACCGGGTGATGATAAAAGTGGACATCGGGTATATCATGAGTCGTATGAGAAATATGAATGATAGATAAAGGATTTAACCCTCCTATAATTAGGAGAGATATTATTGGCCTCTTGATTGAGTGAGACTATAAAATGCATGGCCGTGCTCAAATAATGATTTGTTTTCATAGTCTACTCATGGATCAAGTAAACCCGGATTAAATGTTGAAGAGGATGACTAAATACATGCCTCGAGTTTAATCTATAATATATATGGTTAAAGGGATTATATTACACGGAAACATTAATCACGAAAGGTTTTATCGAATCACGATTTAATTATTATTTAATTGGGTAGCAATGATGTATTACTAGATACCGCTCATTGTTTATAATTTTATTGGAGAATAAAATTATTGCTAATTAAATAATAGCCTATAGGGTCACACACATAGAGTACTTAAAGGAATAATTAATTTAAATTATAGATTTAAATTAATTGATGATTATTTGAATTTTATTATATTAATTAAGTGAGACTTAATTAATTGAAATAATATAAATTCGAATTTGAATTCTGCCATTAATAATTAAGTGTGACTTAGTTATTAATTAAATAATAAAATTCGGTTTTATTATTTAATCCTAAACTTACATGGGTTAGGCTTTGCTGTTATGGGTTGCTATTATGGGCCTATTAACCAACCATTATAAATAGATAATGTAGGGTTAATAGGTAGGAAGTTTTTAAGAAAAACGAACCCTAGCAGCAGCAAAGGCAGACAGAAAAGGCAGAGGCAGAATTCGAAATCATCAAAGGAGGCTAGTACATCCATTCCGTAATCAAGATCGTGAGACGTTCTTGAAGGTGCTCGTTTGGATACCATAGAGGTGCTTTCGAGAGGAAGACACAAGTCGTGAAAGCTAGGATCTCCGTTGAGTTCGTGTAAGTCAAGACCAGACAAAGGTATGATTCCGTTTCACCATAATCTGTCAATCTTATACATGATCCTGCGTTAGGGTTCCGAAATTTTCGTTATATTTACGTTTAATCCGCTGCGTTTTATGCCTCGGAACCCAACAGTATAGAGATTTGAAGAAGCACTTTTGGTGGAGTGGGATGAAACGGGACATAACAGAGTTCGTGGGGAAATGTCTTTCATGTCAACAAGTGAAGATTGAACTGTTGGGTTCCGAGGCATAAAACGCAGCGGATAAACGTAAAAATAACAAAAAAAATCGGAACCCTAACGCAGGATCATGTATAAGACTTGACGGATTATGGTAAACAGAATCATACCTATTCTTGTCCTGACTTTCACGAACTCAACGGAGATCCTTGCTATCACGATTTTGTGTCTTCCTCTCGAAAGCACCTCTATGGTATCCACACGAGCACCTTCAAGAACGTCTCACGATCTTGATCACGGGATGGATGTACTAGCCTCCTTTGATGAATTCGAATGACTGCCTTTGCTGCCTCCTTGCTCTGCCTCTAGGGTTTTATCATATAAAACGTACCATTCATTTAACCTATCATTATCTATTTATAATGATTGGTTAATGGGCCTTTTCAGCAAAACCTAACCCATGTAGGCATAGGATTAAATAATAAAACATGCTTTTATTATTTAATTAATAACTAAGTCACACTTAATTATTATTGGCAGAAATACAATTATTCAAATTCGAATTTATATTATTTTAATTAATTAAGTCTCACTTAATTAATATAATAAAATTCAAATAATCATCAATTAATTTAAATCTATAATTTAAATTAACTATTCCACTAGGTGCTCTATGTGTGTGACCCTATAGGCTATTATTTAATTAGCAATAATTTTATTCTCCAATAAAATTATAAACAATGAGCGGTATCTAGTAATACATCATTGCTATCCAATTAAACAATAATTAAATCGTGATTTGATAAAACCTTTCATGATTAATGTTTCCGTGTAATATAATCCCTTTAACCAAATATATTATAGATTAAACTCGAGGCATGTGTTTAGTCATCCTCTTCAACATTTAATCCGGGTTTACTTGATCCATGAGTAGACTATGGAAAAACAAATCATTATTTGAGCACGGCCATGCATTTTATAGTCTCACTCAATCAAGAGGCCAATAATATCTCTCCTAATTATAGGAGGGTTAAATCCTTTATCTATCATTCATATTTCTCATACGACTCATGATATACCCGATGTCCACTTTTATCATCACCCGGTCAAAGGTAACTTTTAATGTAGTCAGAGTATATTAATCCTCGTATAGAAATATAATGATCTCAAGTCAGAGGATCATTACACCATTATCACTGTGAGTCTTTCTTATGACTTTATTAAACATGAAGAATCTCACTGTGGGTCTGTCCAGTACCATGTACTCCTACATGTACCTATGCATTGACTTTAGTATCCCCATACTTATAACCAATGAGATATGGTTATCTGTCAAACAACATACTAGTCTATTTATGTATTATTATTGTCCTATAATAATAATACTCGACTAGGGACATTTAAGAATATGATATATTATATAATCTCAAGTTCAAGTCATGTACTTAAACTATATAACGTGTATCATGATTCTAAGGACATTTATTATGCTAACAAATATATCGCAGTAATTAAAGTCATAATAAATACGTTTATTGAATAATCAAATGACATAAAGGTTTATTAAAGGAAACATTGTATTGCCTCTAGGGCACCTACACTAACAATCTCCCACTTGCACTAGAGCCAATCACCCATGTATCTAATACCCATGGAACTAGTGTGACCGTCGTGCTTCTTCTGCGATAAGCCTTTGGTCAGTGGGTCTGCAATGTTATCATTTGTGTGCACTTTACATATGTGTATGTCACCCCTTTCATTAATCTCTCGAATGAGGTGATATCTCCTGAGTATGTGTTTGGTTCGGGAGTGAGCTCTAGGTTCTTTAGCCTGTGCAATGGCTCCATTATTATCGCAGTATAGATCAATGGGATCTGCGATCGATGGAACCACTCCCAAATCATTAATGAATTTTCGAATCCAAACAGCTTCCTTAGCCGCTTCACAAGCTGCAATGTACTCAGCCTCCATTGTAGAATCAGCTACTGTTTCTTGCTTTGAACTCTTCCAACTTACAGCACCTCCGTTTAGACAAAACACAAAACCAGACTGTGATACAGTATCATCCCTGTCTGTTTGGAAACTTGCATCGGTGTAACCTTTTACAACCAGTTTCTCCTCTCCTCCATACACCAAGAATGAATCTTTAGTCCTTTTCAAGTACTTTAGAATATTCTTGACAGCCGTCCAGTGACCTTCACCTGGATTAGATTGGTATCTGCTCGTCATGCTTAAAGCATACGAAACATCTGGGCGAGTACATACCATTGCATACATGATGGATCCAATTGCTGAGGCATATGGAACCTTACTCATGCGGTCCTTGTCATCCAATGATTTCGGACACTGATCTTTAGAGATCGTTATCCCTTGAGATACGGGGACATATCCCCTTTTTGCATTTTGCATACCAAAACGATGCAAAACCTTATCGATGTATGTACTCTGACTTAGACCGATCATCCTTCTAGATCTATCCCTATAGATCCTCATTCCCAGAATGTAGGATGCATCTCCTAAGTCTTTCATAGAGAAGTTGCTCCCTAACCAAGTCTTAACACCCTTGAGAAAAGGTATGTCATTCCCCATTAGTAGTATGTCATCAACATATAGTACTATGAATGCCACATGGCTCCCACTAACCTTCTTGTAAACACAAGGTTCATCTTCGTTTTGAACAAATCCATACTCTTTGACTGTTTCATCAAAACGAATATTCCATCTCCTAGATGCTTGCTTCAATCCATAAATGGATCGACGTAATTTACATACCTTGCTAACATTCCTTGGATCGACAAAACCTTCAGGTTGTGTCATGTACACATCCTCATCAAGGGTTCCATTAAGGAAAGCTGTTTTGACATCCATTTGCCAGATTTCATAATCATGGAATGCTGCAATAGCAAGCAAAATCCTTATGGATTTGACCATAGCCACTGGTGAGAAAGTTTCATCATAGTCAATACCATGAATTTGTTTGAAACCTTTTGCAACCAGCCTTGCTTTATAGGTCTGAACATTTCCATCCATGTCAGTTTTCTTCTTGAAAACCCACTTGCACCCTATGGGTTTTACCCCTTCAGGTGGATCAACCAAAGTCCATACTTGGTTTTCATACATGGAATCCATCTCGGATTTCGTGGCTTCTAGCCATCTCTTAGAGTCTGGACTGATCATAGCATCTTGGTATGTGAGAGGCTCATCTTCATCTATGAGCATCAAATCACCACATTGAGTCAAGAGAAATCCATATCTCTCTGGCTCATGGCGAATTCTACCAGTTCTACGAACAACCTGTGTTTGTTGAGCATTATAATTATCCTGCTCTTGTTCCACTTCAGGTTCAATGCTATTTTGTGGTTCTCGATCTTCATCGAGATCTATAGTTCTCCCACTGTTTCTTTTGGAAATAAAATCTCTTTCCATGAAAACAGCATCTCGAGCAATAAACACTTTCTGCTCAGAGGGACTATAAAAATAATACGCCTTTGTTTCTTTAGGGTATCCCACAAAATTGCACTCTTCAGATTTAGGTCCAAGCTTGTCAGATACTTGACGTTTCACAAACGCCTTGCATCCCCAAACTTTCATAAAGCTCATGCTTGACCGTTTCTCCTCCCATATCTCATATGGAGTCTTTTGAACCTTCTTAGTAGGAACACGGTTAAGTGTGAAAGCCGCTGTTTCTAGAGCGTAACCCCAGAAACTAATTGGAAGATCTGCATGACTCATCATCGATCGCACCATGTCCAACAAGGTGCGATTTCTCCTCTCTGAAACTCCATTCCATTGAGGTGTACCTGGCGGAGTGAGTTGTGATACAATACCACACTCCTTTAAATAATCTTTAAATTCAGTGCTCAAGTATTCTCCTCCACGATCAGATCGTAAGATTTTAATACTTGCACCTCCGCCAATTTGCTTCTCTACTTCAGCCTTGTATTCTTTGAACTTTTCAAAAGAATCGGATTTATTCTTCATAAGATATACATATCCATATCTACTGAAATCATCAGTAAATGTTATGAAGTAGTAGTAGCCTCCTCTAGCCATCACACGCATTGGGCCACATACATCACTATGTATTAGCTCCAAACGTTCAGTGGCCCTTTGACCCTTACCAGTGAAAGGGGCTTTAGTCATTTTACCAAGCAAACAAGATTCGCATTCTTGGTATGATTCAAAATCAAACTTATCCAAATGTCCATCCTTATGTAATTTGGATATGCGTTTCTCATTTATATGGCCTAGACGACAATGCCAGAGGTATGTTTGATTTGAGTCATTAACTTTAAGTCGTTTGTTTTCTATATTACAGACAGGATTATCTAAGTCAAGAACATATAAACCATTAAACAAACGCGCAACACCATAGGTTAAATCATTCAAAGCAAAAGAGCAACTGTTGTCCTTTATTGTAAACGAAAAACCTTTCTTGTCCAAACAAGAAACAGAAATAATGTTTCTGCGAATTGCAGGCACGTAATAACAATTCTCCAGTTCTAAAACTAGCCCAGAGGGCAAAGATAAATAATAGGTTCCTACAGCTAAAGCAGCAACTCTTGCTCCGTTGCCAACTCGTAGGTCCATTTCTCCTTTAGCCAATGTTCTACTTCTCTGCATTTCCTGCACATTTATACAAATGTGAGAAGCACATCCGGTATCCAATACCCAAGATGTAGAAATAGACAGATTGACTTCTATAACATATATACCTGAATTAGAAGCTTGCTCAGCCCTCTTCTTCTTCAGATCCTCCAAGTAAACTGAACAGTTTCTCTTCCAGTGACCAGTTTTCTTACAGTAGTGACATTCACCCTTAGCGACCCCACCTTTAGGCTTTAAAGCCTGTTTAGGACCTGACTTTGGCTTGGGTGTAGAATCAGAACCTGTCTTCTTCTTACCCTTCCACTTGCCTTTCCCTTTGGCCTTACCTTTGTTGCCCACCATCAGTATGGGAGCGGGTTCAGCCGTCTTCATGTTGGTCTCATATGTTCTCAACATAGCCAACAATTCAGTAGGTGTTTTGTCAAATTCATTCATATTGTAGTTCATAACAAACTGAGTGAATTTGTTGTTCAAAGAATTCAAGATTAGGTCAATACCAGTTTCCGGACCAATCGGGAAACCCAAAGTATCAAGATACTCAATGTAACCAATCATCTTCAGAACATGTGGGCCAACTGGTTCACTTGCCCCTTGTTTGCAGTTAAAGAGTGACTTGCTCGTGTTGAACCTTTCTTGACGAGTTTGACTTGCAAACATACTTTGCAAGTGCTCATTGATAGTATATGCATCCATATGCACATGTTGTCTTTGAAGCTCAGCACTCATAGTTGCCAACATAAGACATGCAACATCAGTTGCATCATTCTCATCCTTTGTGTGGGCCGCTCGTTCCTCAACAGTAGCGCCCTCAGGAAGGGGACCTGCCGGAGGAATATCAATGACATGAAGCTTGCGCTCCTGCCTGAGGACAATCCTCAAATTCCTCTGCCAGTCTAGGAAGTTGTTTCCTCCTGTCAGCTTATCCTTCTCAAGGACAGATCGTACGGATAGTGTGTTTGTGTTGTTTGTCATTATTCGGTATCTACAATGATAAAAGCACAAAATAAACATTAGATTGTCTGAGTTATTTATTATGTTCAAATGATTATGATACATTCATAATATATCTCCCACTATTTTTATCAAATCAATAGCCCTTACTATTAATTTGGAAAGTATATCCCATAATTCTTTCTAGTGAGCCAAGATCCATATTTCGTCATGTCTTAAGTCAACCACTGGAAGTCCTTAAGAATGATTATTTAGGTAGACAACAGTTGTCAATTATATCATATATAATTCTTGGATAGTTTGGTGAGCAACGATTGATCTTATCTATCTAATAGATTTTTAAACCAAACTCTATGCTTCTAAGTTCATAATGGTTGAATATAACCGTTTACTTTCACCTTATTATGACGACTTAGTTAAGTTTGACCCAATGATACAACGGCCGAATATAACCGTTTATATTCGTCGCATCTCACCACGATAGATAGGAGTCCCCTGCCACTGACAGTCTTTCCCCTAATCGATCTAGGATTCGATGAGTGTTCATTCATTGGAAAGCATCCGATTAAAACTTAATATTTTGTTAAGGGGTTTAGAAAATTTACGACGATCATGATCACATCATGAAGAGATCCTCAATTTTTCCTTGAACCAAATATTTCAAATTGACATCTTAAATTGTTCATTTCCCAGGTAGATGGAGGATACCAGTGGTCACACTTAAAACCCATCAGCCTTACGAATACGCATATCCGCTTTTGACAGAAAATCCCAGTTTTAGATATCAAAAATTCATATTTAATTCCGTGTTTTAAAATCCATATTTCATAAACACAAGAATCTCATGATCGTTCGTTTGTTAATTTTTAAAATCTTAAATCGTTAAAGATTTTATCTTGTTTAGCATGGCAAGCATGGCATGGGTGACGTATCTAATACATGCATACATCATTAATCTAATTAAAACATGCATCTTCTACTCTACACATACATTCATACATCAATATGTAAAGTGCAGTATGTAAACGTGCTTGGTTATGGCCCTTTTCCTATGTGATCCTTTCGAGCTAATGAAAGGATCAAAGTCAATCTATGGTGGTAAAATATAAATACAATTACATGTCTTCATTCTTCTTGTATCCATGGGTGCTTGCTCCTCTTCTTGGATCATCCTTCAATCTTCAAGTACATTACATGGAATAATTGAATACAACCTATACTAATGTACTTACATAAGAAAACTCGAGTTACATTCGAGGTTAAACAATTACAAGAATGAAGAAAACGACATGCAAGTCGTATTTATAAAACCAAAACCAAAACCATTAATCTAGGGGTCCAAAGGCCATAACCAGCACCATGCTCAAGTACTCAACCAAAATAATGCGGGGGTCCGGGGGCGGCAGCCCCTGGGCGGGGTCCGGGGCGGCAGCCCCGGGCGGGGTCCGGGGGCGGCAGCCCCTGGCTGGGGTCGAAATCAGAATTTTTTTTTTATTTTCGAAGACCAGTCCTATTCAGAAATCATCAATTTCTGAACTACAGATCATATCTGTTGGCCTTTTTCCCCACTGCATCTTATACAGTTTCAGAAGCAAGTATCATATACATACTTATCATATCCCAGTTAACAGCTGATGTCCAACATAATCTGTCCACCAGTTTGTATCATATACAAACCGACCCTCATGCATAACATACAAATCGCAAACAGGCATATAAATCAGTCATGACAAATCATTAACATGCTAGTATCATCATCTATTTACTCATCATATGAATAACAATTCGAATATACAAGGCAGTAGCATGGCAGTCTCAAACAGGCATGGCAGTAGCAAAGCAGTAGCATGGCAGTTTCATGGCAGTCACCAAGACAGGCATATTTGCATCAAATACAGTTAACACGTAACCAAATCAGTCCCTTATACACGTAGCTCTGATGCCATTGTTGGGTTCCGAGGCATAAAACGCAGCGGATAAACGTAAAAATAACAAAAAAAATCGGAACCCTAACGCAGGATCATGTATAAGACTTGACGGATTATGGTAAACAGAATCATACCTATTCTTGTCCTGACTTTCACGAACTCAACGGAGATCCTTGCTATCACGATTTTGTGTCTTCCTCTCGAAAGCACCTCTATGGTATCCACACGAGCACCTTCAAGAACGTCTCACGATCTTGATCACGGGATGGATGTACTAGCCTCCTTTGATGAATTCGAATGACTGCCTTTGCTGCCTCCTTGCTCTGCCTCTAGGGTTTTATCATATAAAACGTACCATTCATTTAACCTATCATTATCTATTTATAATGATTGGTTAATGGGCCTTTTCAGCAAAACCTAACCCATGTAGGCATAGGATTAAATAATAAAACATGCTTTTATTATTTAATTAATAACTAAGTCACACTTAATTATTATTGGCAGAAATACAATTATTCAAATTCGAATTTATATTATTTTAATTAATTAAGTCTCACTTAATTAATATAATAAAATTCAAATAATCATCAATTAATTTAAATCTATAATTTAAATTAACTATTCCACTAGGTGCTCTATGTGTGTGACCCTATAGGCTATTATTTAATTAGCAATAATTTTATTCTCCAATAAAATTATAAACAATGAGCGGTATCTAGTAATACATCATTGCTATCCAATTAAACAATAATTAAATCGTGATTTGATAAAACCTTTCATGATTAATGTTTCCGTGTAATATAATCCCTTTAACCAAATATATTATAGATTAAACTCGAGGCATGTGTTTAGTCATCCTCTTCAACATTTAATCCGGGTTTACTTGATCCATGAGTAGACTATGGAAAAACAAATCATTATTTGAGCACGGCCATGCATTTTATAGTCTCACTCAATCAAGAGGCCAATAATATCTCTCCTAATTATAGGAGGGTTAAATCCTTTATCTATCATTCATATTTCTCATACGACTCATGATATACCCGATGTCCACTTTTATCATCACCCGGTCAAAGGTAACTTTTAATGTAGTCAGAGTATATTAATCCTCGTATAGAAATATAATGATCTCAAGTCAGAGGATCATTACACCATTATCACTGTGAGTCTTTCTTATGACTTTATTAAACATGAAGAATCTCACTGTGGGTCTGTCCAGTACCATGTACTCCTACATGTACCTATGCATTGACTTTAGTATCCCCATACTTATAACCAATGAGATATGGTTATCTGTCAAACAACATACTAGTCTATTTATGTATTATTATTGTCCTATAATAATAATACTCGACTAGGGACATTTAAGAATATGATATATTATATAATCTCAAGTTCAAGTCATGTACTTAAACTATATAACGTGTATCATGATTCTAAGGACATTTATTATGCTAACAAATATATCGCAGTAATTAAAGTCATAATAAATACGTTTATTGAATAATCAAATGACATAAAGGTTTATTAAAGGAAACATTGTATTGCCTCTAGGGCACCTACACTAACATGAACACCAGAGATCTAGTGGACTATTACAGCAGTTGGATATTCCAGTTTGGAAGTGGAAAAACATTACCATGGATTTTGTGACCGGTTTACCGAGGACCTTCAAAAGGAATGATGTTATTTGGGTGGTAGTTGATAGACTTACAAAATCAGCTCATTTCTTGCCTATTAGAGAGACTACTCATATTCATGAATTGGCAGAGATATTTCAACGGGATACTGTTAGACTTCATGGTGTACCTGTGTTGATAGTTTTAGACAGGGATATGAGGTTTACTTCGCGTTTTAGGAAGGGATTTCAGTAGGCTTGGGGTACGAGGCTTAATTATAGTACAACCTTTCACCCACAAACTGATGGACAATCAAAGATGACTATTCAAACGTTGAAGGATATGTTAAGAGCTTGTACTTTGGAGTGGTCTGGTGATTGGAACAAGTATCTGTATCTTGTGTAGTTTGCATACAATAATAGTTGGCAAGCGAGCATTGGAATGCCACCATTTGAGGCATTGTATGATAGAAAATGTAGAGCACCGACTTGTAGGAATGAGGTTGGAGAGAGTGTCATTGAAGTGCCAGAGTTGGTTCGCGTAACTAACGAGAAGGTGGAACAGGCTAAAGAAAACTTAAAGGAAGCTCAATCGCATCAAAAGAGTTATGCAGATCAAAAGAGGAAGTTTGGCGGATTTGAGCCTGGTGATCATGTGTTTTTAAAAATATCTCCTTGGAAGGGTGTTAAGTGTTTTGGTATTAAAGGGAAGCTTAGCCCAAGAAATGTTGGTCCTTTTGATGTTATAGAGAGAGCGAGGGAAGTTGCTTATAGAGTAACATTGCCACCACATTTATCTCATGTGCATAATGTGTTTCATGCATTTGTTCTAAGAGGCTACAAGTATCATCCACTGCACGTAATTGAATATCAATTACATAAGATTAGTGAATTTCTTTCATGTGAGTAAGAAGCTGAAACTATTTTAGCTCGAGAGGAACGAATTATGAGGAAGAGAACTATTTCGTTTGTTAAAGTTTTGTGGAAGAACCATTCTAAGAGAGAGACTACTTGGGAGTTAGAAGAATCTATCCATGAGAAATATTCACATTTATTTAGTTCAGGTACGAGTTTTAGTTTCGTTAGATTCCGGGGACGGAATCCTTTTTTTAGGTGGTATTTATGTAATATGCGTAAATTTATTAATTTAGATAATAGTAATAATAATTAGAGTTAGGTTAGCTTTTAATAAAACTTGATTATGAATAGAATTGAGTATTAAATTAGTAATTAGATTAAAAGAAGAATTTATAATTATTAATAATTAGATTAGAAATAGGATAATATTTCTAAAATCTCCCTATATATATTAGGTGTAATACATGTTTTATTTAAAACCCTAAAATCAAAGGAAATTAGAGAGAGGATTAGAAGGAGCCCCACAAGAAGAACACAGTTAGGAGTAATAGCTACCATAGGTAAGCTCGTCGTTTCAGATTTTAAGTTTTCGTATATATGTTATTAGTACGTTCATATGTATACGTGTGTTATTAATTTATTAATTTATAGATACATTATTTTTCCAAGCATAACAAATATGTACAATGATATTTACAAAGGATGTCGCCATGTTATATGGTAACTGAACCAAGTCAGGTGATTGTTAACACATGCTAGATGGCTACACACAGCCGCACATGGCCAAATTTTAGATTAAATTTTTAACCACAGATTTATATTTATTAATCATATTTGTCATAATTATATTATATTTTGTTATTAGATCGGGAGCCGGGAGTTTAGTGAATCATTTGCGGATATTATTAGTGTTTGTGGTCATTATATTCGAGGTACGGATTTCGTCCCCTTTCTCTTCAGCGCTACTATTTTTAGGATTAGTTATATTTAATTCGTTCCGTTCATAAATTTGTTACTTCCGTTATTATTCATTTTAACTGTTCTGATTCTCCGAAAGTTATTTTAAAGCCCGTTTTGAAATATTTAAATATTTGTCTCAACAATTTTCAAAAATTATGTATGTTACATATCTGCGTAGAATATTTGAAATATCTGTTCAAGTGATTTTAAAATTGTGAAAATTATTTTATTTGAACCCTTAGAGTGATATAGGGTATACCGAGTTAACCAGCTGTATGGGTACTACAGTCATGTCATTGCGGCATCAGTGACATGACACTTCCATGACAGTGTGATTGGTCACGGCGTATTCTTCTGTTAGCTCATGAGGCGAGCTTTGGCAATTATGATATTTGTTTGAGGATACGTTGGTGCACCTAGTCTGATTTAATTTGTGATTTGATTTTGACGGTGACGTTATATATGTCGTACACGTTGTCCAGTTTGTTGCACGCATTAGGTACTCTATGATGTGTGTATCTGTTATCTGTTTTGTATCGGTATGAAATATTCCAACCCCTCTTTGCTTCAGTCTTGTTTTAAAAAAATTAATGTTTATTTATAACTGTCAAACTATATATCTTCTTTCTGTTTTATAAAACTGTATTTCAATCTGTACGGGGCATTTGACTCATGCCTTATTCTTTCTTCTGGCAGGTACTTAGGGGGGATCTTGGGCTTGTGATAGAGAGCTACCTTTATTTCATTTATTAGGACGTTTGAACTTCTCGGATTATTTTAGTCATTTTTATTATTAGAGATTTTGGATTATTCGCATTTATTATTTTGAATTATTTCGGAGGTTTTGAAATTAGTTTGGAGACCTGTTGGACGTGTTTAATTATTAAATTAGGTGGATTTTAGTATTCTGTATACAGGTTTGTGGTTTGATAAGTAATCCATCGTCTCATTTTAGGAAAGGGGTGCTACAAAAGTGTTGGTTATAATATATATTTTCTTTCAAATAGTGTGATTTTTTATGACGTTCAGATATTAAGATTTTTTATGATATTCAAATACTAATTGTTTTTATAATATCTTACTATTAAAATGTTTAGTTGAATCTTAATATTAAAATACATCATTTTATCTTAGTATTATAATAATAGTCGAACCTTACTATTACAATAATATTATTTGTGATTTGAAAGATTCTTCTGTGTGTTTATAAATAATTTAGTAAATATTAAGATTCTCTTATATATTTATTAAATATATATTATTAAAATCCTTTTTGTATTTA
This sequence comes from Oenanthe sinensis, assembly GCA_028671895.1. NCBI lineage: Eukaryota > Viridiplantae > Streptophyta > Magnoliopsida > Apiales > Apiaceae > Oenanthe > Oenanthe sinensis. Next base: position 23,469,752 of record CM053799.1, on the reverse strand, counting down.
AAAATTATTTTAATAAGTAAAAATTGGTCCTTGATAAATAATTTATTAGGAAATTGTAGTCGAATTCGATTTTTAAATAAATTTTAGTGTTAATATTAAAACACTTAATTAAATCGTAATATTCTTCTAATATTAATTGTAATAGTATTCAATTTCTCTATATATTAAAAAGTATTTTATTAATATTCACTTAAGTGTTATAATATAAAATTTGGAATCTAATAATTTTTAAAAAAATATTTTGTTCTTGATATCGGATTCTCTTAAATATTTTAAAATAAAATATGATCTAATAGCATGTGTGGAAAAAATATATTTTTTTAAGAATAATAATATTTTTTCTCAAAGATTCTAATATGTGTTTATAAAAAAAATTAGAGTTCTACTCAATATAATGGAATTGTTATATATTTTATTACGATATAAATTGATACTAATGAAAATATTAGGTGTTTAAAAAATATTATTATAATAAAATTTTATTAAAACTAAACCTTTAGCACAATAAAAAATATTTTATTGTGATTCTATCAAGTGCATATATAATTTTTTTATCAAGATTATGTTGTGTGTTTACTAAAATGTGCAGATATAATTTATTATTTGATTTTAATATGTTTCAAACTATAAAAAAATAATTTTTTTAGTTTTTCAATATATTATTTGAGTTCTTAATTATAAAAATATGATATACATATTCGTTTAATATTTGATAATAGTACTAGTTGTTCATTTAATTTGAGATTCGTTAAGGGGTTCATCAATATTATAATAAGAAAAATATAACAATAATGAGAGTCTCATATTCGTATGTTATTACTATATTCTAATATATTTTTTAATATATTAACATGAAAATGTGTATTATAATATATGAGTTTAATATTTTAATTATAAAGACCGGTACAAAAGTATTCTATATTTTTATATTATAATTAATGAAATATAAGTGTTCTGCCAGATAAATTATAATTATATAGATTTTATTCACTTGCCAAAAATATAAAAGATTAAGAAAGATTTAGTCAAGTATGACTGAAGTTTATTATTAGAAAAGTTTTGAAATGATATTCAATATACAAGATCTTCATGTATATATAGTATGATTAATACATGTATTTCTATTCCTAAACTGCCCTTCCTTTCTAGATATGGAAAGAAAATAATTAAAAATAATTAATGACTGAAATATCATGACCATTTGATTAAAAACAGATTAATGGCTAGATTAGAGGTTCTCCAGGTTCTCTCTCGATCACTGTCATATATATATATATATATATATATATATATATATATATATAGAGAGAGAGAGAGAGAGAGAGAGAGAGAGAGAGAGTAGAGATCTAGGGAAAACCAATTTAGATAGAAAACTAGGAAACCTTAATCTAGACCGTTGATATTTTATAGAAGTAATAAAATTCAAAACTAAATAATTAAGGGTAATTTAGTAATATTTTTAAATTTACAAGCCTTTTTGTTAAGGATAAATAGTTAAATAAGGTAATTACTTTATTTGGCAACTACAATCACATTAAAATTAATATTTATTATGGTAACAAGACAAGAACATTCAACACATAATAAATCAGACTAAATATTCAATATATAATATGAATGAGATTCTACTAAGATATTATACATATTTTCATGTACTCTATTAACTATTCTAATGTAGTATTTAATATTTATTTTATTTTAATTCAAGATTCTATTATGTATTCTACTATTTACATATATTCTAATAAGTATATGAGGTATTTAATATTTATTTTAATTTGAAATTCTATTATGTGTTCTATTATTTTAATTTAATTTTAATATTTTAATATTTGATTAACTACATAATAGTATATTAAGTCAATATAACACTCTGCGGAATTTTGAAATTTTATTAGAATACATAATAGAATACTTAAAATACATAGTATTCTAATAGAATATTTTCAGATTCTATTAATGGTTCTACTATTCACGTATATTCTAATGTATTCTACTAAATATTCTATTATGGTATTACTATTAATTTTAGTTTTTGTTATGTGTTTTATTATTTTAATTTAATTTTAATATTTTGATATTTGATTAAAGACATAATAACATCTTAAAATAGTTAATTAAACACTCTACGAAATCTTGAAATTTTATTAGAATACATAATAGAATACTAAAGATACATAATATTCTAATAAAATAGTCTATAAAACACTCTGCGGAATCTTGAAATTTAGAATACATGATAGAATAAGAATATTATAATATACAGTATTCTAATAATTATTTTATTAAATATTTCAAAATAAAATTTAATATATTTTTTAATCAAGATTCCATTAATTGTTTTAATAACTATTTTATTAAGTGTTTTACTATATATGTCATCGCATCAATGTTTTTAAATTTAAATGTAATATAATATAATATATTTTATTAAATAATAATCTTAAAATTCTATTAACTATTCTATTAATTATTTTAATAACATTAAGATTCTACTACAGTTCTACTTATTAAAATACATAGCGCAATATATTTTTAAAAGTAATTCAAAATAATCTATTATATATTTCACTAAGTATTTTAATAAAAGTAAAACACTTATCAAGATTCTATTAAGTATTGTACTAAATATTTCACTATTTATTTAAAAAATATTTAGATTATATTAACTATTCTACTAATTATTTTATTAAATATTTCAAAATATTTTTTAATCAAGATTCCATTAAGTATTTTTTTTGGCTAAATTCCATTAAGTATTCTAATAATTATTTAACTAAGTATTCTACTAAATATTTCACATCATCGATGTTTTTAAAATTAGATGGAATATAATTTATTTTATTAAATAATAATTTCAAGATTCTATTAAGTATTCTATTTTTATTCTAATAAAATTAGCATTCTACTACCGTTCTACTTATTAAAATACAAAGTGTCATATATTTTTAAAATTAATTTTCAAAATAACTCATAAATCTTACTAGATTTTAAAGTATAACAAATAAATTAAAATACAAGTGTGCGAGATAAGCGGACAACAAATTATGCCGCAATTCAAAATATAAAATAATCTATTATGTATTTTAATAAAATTATATGAAATGTGAACATATAAAATAATTCATTATATATGAAATACACAAGATAAAAACTACATGTATACTTACACAAATTAACTCATTAATGTAATATCAATTAATTAAATGTTATAAAAATTTCCATATATAACACTAATGTAAATTACTCACTTGCCCTTTTTAAGTTAAAAGTTATATATAAATGATTGAATAATAACCATCAGATCAGATTTTAATAAATGGATAAGATTATGGTTTTTTGTTTTCTCCAAAAAAAAGTTTTCTTTTGAGCAGTTGCCTATATATATATAGAGAGAGAGAGAGAGAGAGAGAGTTTATTCTGAGTTGTAAGCACGCTTCTTTGAATGCAATATTAAGAATTTCAGTTTGTATATCTCTCTCTTGCTCATGTGCTGAGCCTACTTACTTACTTACATATATTAAATATTATTCCGCACAGAGTTGGTATCAGAGCCATTCGAGTACTGGGGTATATCATAGGATTAAAGGTACTTATTTTCTCTTGTATTTGTATTTAGTTTATATGATTAGTAACTAAATATTTGTTGTGGAAGGCTGGTAGTAGATATATAGTAAGTTCTTGAGAATATAAAAAAAAGAGTAAAAATGGATGAGTTTTTAGTGTTTTCTTAAATTAATCATCTTTCAAAGCCGAATAGTAAAAGGCTGTTTTTATGATGATTTTGTAAAAAGAAAATTTTTGCTAAAAACAAATCCCTTTCTCATCTTTGATTTAGAATTTTTCTTATATCCCGAAAGGTTGATATTTAAACGAGCAATCGTTTGCAAAGATGAACAAAAAATATTGTACTTTTATGTTTTTTCAAAATAAATTTTTATATCTCAAGAACCTACTTAAAATCTATTGGTTAGCCAACCACAACAAATTTATTTGTTATTATCATGAATAGTAATATGAGTACTTTTAGTACTGATGATAATGATCATCAAGATATTTCAAATGCTGAATTGGTAGAATATCCAAACAATTTGGATAAATTAAATAAATGGATAATTCCCTCTGTTCCTTCAAACCAAATCTATAATATTGGTTTATTTGATGTAAAATCTAGATTCGCTATCAAAACGATAGAACAAACAATCAGAATTTCTGATAATACTCAGACAATTAGATTATTGAGTAAAAAAGATTTACTCCCATTTAGGAACTATAAATTCATTCATATTGGAATGATACAAATTGCTTTTAAACCTTTAACATTATTAGGTGTTAACTCTAGTATAATGGCATACGTAAGAGATGGCAGATATAGAGATTTCAAACCTTCTCTAGCTGCATTAATAAAGACTAGTCTATGTCATGGACCAGTATATTTTGAGGTATCTCCCAACCTCAATCTATCATTATCTGACAGTAATTTGTTAGATGCCATGCAATTAACCATTCATACTAATGGTTATAATTTTAAACCAGGTAGTGAAATTATAGTTATATGCTATAGAATTTACTATAAAGTATTACATACTTTAAATCCTAAAGTAAAACAAATATCTTTCCCAGGAACTACAACTGTAGTTCAGACTAATTTATTAACTTCAAACATAGCAACTAATAGGTTGATTAAATGGCATGAAATAGATTTCCCAAACACTTGGTGTCTACCTCAGGAAATAGAACCTGAGCCAATAGTTAATAAGAGTATAGAACAAATAATTCAAACATCTGAAGGAGATGTTGAAATTAAATTTAATAATTCTCAAAGAATTATAAAATTACCTAGAACAATGTTAGCTAGGTCTAGTTCTCCTAGTGAGTTCTTCTCAGCTCGAAATGAATAAGCTAGAGCTTCTACCTCGCGTGCATCGACTTCTAGATTAAGAGAAGACCTAGAATCTGTGGAATCAATTCACATAAGTCAAAATAAAATTCCAGAAGGAATTTATCATAAAAATCAGAGTAGGGAATCACCAACTCAATCAGAAATGAGTTTTCATATAAATGATTGATTTCTCTCCAGGAAGTAGGACAAGAGAATTCCTTAATGAGGAATTTCAAGACGATAAACATAAAGAATTTCGTCAATGGTATTTTAATAAATACTCTAATAAAGAGTTAAAAGAATTTAAAGATAAATACTATGAGTATTTAGAAAGGACAGGAGACTTTATGTTCTTTATAAGATGGTTTCTAAAAAATTATATAGAAACTATTAATAATGAAATTTTAGTTCTCCATAAATCTTGGAAAACTACAAAGGGAGATACAATACTTTCTCCTTTTCCCCCAGAACAAACAATAAGTTTAAGTTCAACTTCAGAAGCAACTGCGTATCTGAGTCTTCAAAAGGTTGAAGGATCTCACGTAACTTTAAGGGAATTAAATGGAATTATTAAGTCCCTAAATTATACAAATACTTTTTTAATATATTTAGGAGATCAAAAGATATCTCTAGAAAAAGATTTACAATCTATCCATAAAAATATAGAAAAACAAATAACCCAACAACAATTGATTGTTGACAAATTAGATCAATTAAAGAAAACAAATCACATAGGAGAAACTTCGAATATTAATAAAGAAACTCCTATGATTCAGCCTCCAACCTCAATAACAGGTTTTAAAATGGAAACTAATGAGAACTCTGAATTTATAAAAATTTTAGAACAAAAACTAAGTAATCTACAACTTAGGACTTTCTCGCAAGAAGAAGAGTCGTTAAAATCAGAATCAAATGACACATCGTCAGAAATATCTGATGATGTAAATCAATTAGCAAATATGTTTACAGAATTAGACGTTAATAAAGAAATAAATCCAATTTATGCGTCTAAGCCTCTTGATAAATATTATTACAAGAGGCCTTCTCCTCAGGATCTTTTGTTTGAAGAACCTGAACCATTTCAAAATTCGTATTCAGGAAAAGCCATTTATGAATGGAATATAGATGGTTTAAATGATAAACAAATGGTAGATGTAATACATAGAATTATTATGTATTCAACTGTTTGCAAACAACATGGTAATAGTGATAGCGCTATTGCCTCTTTCATAACCACATGATTTGTGGGTCAATTTAGAGGTTGATGGGATCATTATATTACTAATTCCCAGAGAAATGAAATAATGAATCATAAAAAATTGGTTAAAATTGAACCAAATAATCCTGAAAACCAGACAGTAATATCAACTGGAGAAGAAGATGCAGTTTATACATTGTGTCTTTCTATATTACAACATTTTGTAGGAACTACAGTTCCTATAGGAGAAAAATTACAAACACTTCTCCAAAACCTTAGGTGTCCTTCATTGACCCATTTTAGATGGTATAAGGATACTTTCTTATCTAGGGTTTATCAATTAACAAACCCTAACTCTACCCATTGGAAGTCTAAATTTATAGACGGTCTTCCTCATCTTTTTACTAAAAAAGTCAGACAATCATTAAGAATAAAAAATGATGGAATAAATATTAATTATTCAGATCTGACTTACGGATAATTAATAAGTAGTTGTATTAATGAAGGTTTAGCTTTATGTAATGATATTAAGTTAAAAAATCAGCTAAAAAAGCAAAAGATCTCAGAAAAACATCAGATTGGTGAATTCTGTGAACAATTCGCTTTTGACTTAGGAAAAGCAATTAGACCTCCAGAGGTTCATAAATCTAGAGGAAAACAAAAAATGGTTTATAAGAAAAATAGATCTTATAAAGAACAGAAATATTATAAAAAACCTTATAGAGGAAATTATAAAAAGTAATATTATGCTAAGAATATAAAAGGGGGGAAACCTTTTATTCCTAAGGGAAAAAGAAAGTTTAAAAAACTAGATATAACTTGTCACAAGTGTGGTAAGACAGGGCATTATGCCAATAAATGTTGGACAAAGAAAGCTATTAATGAAATAGAAGATGAACAATTACGTTCTCAGTTAAAAAAGATTATGTTAATAAGTTCAGAATCAGAACATGAATCCTCTAATGAAGAAGAGGATTTAGAATTGATTGATGATACCTCATCGGAATCATCATCCCCTGACAATAAGGATTGTCAGTGTAATGAACTTAGCTATTGGAAATCCATAGTAGAAATGAATGGATTAAACGTTATTACTTCAGATGAATGAAAGGCAATAGAAGCCATAGATTCTATTATGGATCTAGAATTAAAACAAAAAATGATAGAAGTTTTAATTAAAAAGAATAAAGAAAATTCTAATAAAGAATCTCCTTTAATAAGCACAGCACCTTATCAAATAAGTGAGGTATTACAGAGATTTCAACAATCTAATATTAAAGAAACTCCAGTTTCTATTATAGATTTAAAAAGAGAAATAACTCTATTAAAATCTGAAATAAGTCAGATTAAACAAAGTAACGATAGGTTATCTAATAGAGTAACCCTATTAGAAGTAGGAACTTTTATTAAGGAAGAAGAGGTTCCTGATATTCCTACAACTAGTAATCCAGAAGGTTCTGAGTATCTTCACCTTTTGGAACAAGTAACCTCATAAAAATGGTTTGTGAAAATCACTTTAGGCATAGATAAAGATTTTATCTTAGAAAATGAGATAGCACTAGTAGATAGTGGTGCTGATTTAAATTGTATACAGGAAGGAATTATTCCTACCAAATATTTTGAAAAAACTACCCAATCTCTCTCTCATGCAGGAGGAGATAAGTTAAGGGTAAAATATAAATTATCCAATACTTATATTTGCAATCAAGAAATTTGTTTACCAACATCTTTTATTTTGGTAAAAAACATTAATCATAGGGTTATATTAGGATCCCCTTTTCTTTATAAGATTATGCCTATTAAAATGGTAAATCAAAATGGCATATTAGCCACTATAGGAGGGAAAGAAACCTTATTCAAATTTATTACTGACCCTCATACACGTATGTTAAATGAAGTAAGAGATATTCTCTTAAATAAAGAAAAACAATTATGTTTTCTTAAAGAAGAAATAAATATATTAAATATTAACGAACAACTTAATAAAAGTAATGTTCAGGTTCAAATAAAATCAATTGAACAACAATTTCATACAGAGGTTTGTAATAATTTACGTAATGCTTTCTGGGATAGGAAGAAACATTTTATTTCCTTACCTTATATAGAAGGATTTGATGAAAAGAAAATTCCTACAAAGGCCAGACCTGCTCAAATGAACAGAGAATATTTAGAATTATATAAGAAAGAGATAGAATCTCTACTTGAGAAGAAATTAATTAGAAAATCTAAATCTCCATGGAGCTGCACAGCTTTTTATGTTAATAATGCAGCAGAAAAGGAACGAGGAGTTCCTAGATTAGTTATTAATTATAAACCCCTTAATAAGGTGTTAAAATGGATTAGGTATCCAATTCCTAATAAAAAGGATTTATTAGATAGATTAAACGATGCCTTAATCTTTTCAAAATTTGATATGAAGTCAGGATATTGGCAGATTCAAATTAATGAATCTGATAGATATAAAACAGCTTTCACTGTCCCATTCGGACATTTCGAATGGAATGTAATCCCTTTTGGATTAAAAAATGCTCATTCTGAATTTCAGAATATTATGAATGATATTTTTAATCCATACACAGAATTTATAATTTTTTATATTGATGATGTTTTAGTATATTCTAAAACAATAGATCAACATATAAAATATTTAAAAATATTTAAAAATTTAATTAAATATAATGGGTTAGTAATATCTGCCCCAAAGATGAAATTATTTCAGACCCAGGTTAGATTCTTAGGTCATATTATTAATCAAGGAAAAATTATTCCTATAGATAGAAGTATTGAATTTGCTTCTAAATTTCCTGATATAATAACTGATACAAAACATTTACGAAGATTTTCAGGTAGCCTAAATTATATAGCAGACTACTATGAAAACTTAGCCAAAGATACAACAATTTTGTACTCTAGGTTAAAGAAAAATGTTGGTCCTTGGACTGATAAACACTCTCAAGCTATTAAGACCATTAAAATAAAGGTAAAATGTTTACCTTGCTTATCATTAGCAAACCCAAAATATTTCAAAATAGTTGAAACTGATGCTTCGAATATAGGATATGGTGGTATCCTAAAATAGGAAATTCCTGAAACTAAAAAAGAAGTCTTAGTAAGATTTACTTCAGGAAAATGGAATCCTACTCAGTCGAAATATTCGACTATTAAGAAAGAAATGCTTTCTATTATTAAATGTATATCAAAATTCCAAGATGGTTTACTAAATCAGAAATTCTTATTAAGAATTGATTGCAGTTCAGCTAAATCAATAATAGAAAAAGATGTTAAAAATCTTGTAGCAAAACATATTTTTGCAGGATGGCAAGCTCAGCTCTCTGCCTTTGAATTTGATATTCAATATATAAAAGGGGAAAATAATTCCCTTGCTGACTATTTAACCCGAGAATTTTTACAGGGTCAATGACAACCCCTAATAGGGGAAGAGGACGCGGTGGATATGGCCGTGGTCGAGGTTATGGGAGTAGCAATATGCTACCTCATCATCAACCAAATGTTCCTGTAATTGGAGACTGGACTACCTATCATAATAGGGCCAGAAGAGTGCAACAATTGTCTGCACCTCCTACTCCTCAGAAAAAGGAAGAAATACCTTCCTCTTCATCTAGTAAGATAATATCTTACAAAGAGGCAGCTGAAAATGAAGAACCAGGATTCTTCGAAAACCCTAATAGGGAGATCATTCTGTATATTGAGAATGAAGATATTGAGATAGCCCATAATAATGGATGGTTTATCAAAACAAGGTATCTTGAATCAAGAGGATACCCAGGTCTGCAAAATCAAGCCAGACAGAACCTGGAAATATTATTGGCAGTTACTGAATCAGTAACTATAACCCATCACTTTCAGAATAATAATCCTGAAAGTTTTATAAATTTTAGTAAATGCCATATTAATAAGATACTGTCTCCAAAAGAATGGGGATTGAATCCAAATGGAGAAAAAGCTATAAAGATAGCAGAAGGTAAATATATTTACTACAATTATTGGGATTACATCCAGGCTTTCACTAAAGTTTTCTACTATCAGAATCCTAAGAATAAGCATTCTTGGTTTTTCTCTATTAATCCAGAAATTCTGGATAAGCAAGTTCCAAATTGGTTTATTGAATGGTGGTCGAAATTTGGTCCATCAACAGAAATCCTCCCCAAGGAAATTAAGGATTTATACAATTCTTGGTGTGATAATAGTCCATTAGTTTTGAATAATGATTTATACAAATTAATGTTTGGACAATGTCCCTTCTTATTCATCACTAAGTTCCAGATTCCATGGATTTGGAGATGGGCAGTGGAAATTGCCACAGATAAATTATGTATTCCAGTTTTATACCGGACCTTTTTCTACAAATGGTGGAAAAGAATGACATCTGAAGATGTTCAGAAGATAGTCTTAAAAATTAGGACTACAATTGCTCAAGATAAATCTTTAGAAAATAAGAAGCAGGACTCACAGAAAGATTCTATTAATAATTTAAAGAATTTCTTTCAGAAAAAATACCCGTGTGAATCTGAAGAAGAGATCATGGTCAGAATTTTAGACCACATGAAAAATCAATTTTTTAAAACATTTTCTAGCCAAGCTACCAAAGAAGATGATGAATCCATGAAGACTGTGTCTTCTCCAGGATCAATTGATTCTAATAACACTTTTAATTGCTTAGCAGGCGAATCTCAAGCTGTTGAGCCTACTCTTGAAGATTTTTGGGATTCTTTAATTGCCTCTATTCAGTCCAAGGACAAGAGTAAAGGTGCAATTCAATGACTTGGTTGAAGACAGCCTTTAAAAGGATAAAGAAAGATAAGAGGAAAATCCTCGAGTTAGATCAAAAAATTGATGCTCATTTTAAGAAATATCGAACAGCAACTCTAGAAGAAAGGACTAATAGGTCCGTTGACGAAATTGAATTGGATTTCGTTTATCTACAATTTTTATTGGTGAAGCTTCAAAGGAAGAGAAAGAGAACTTTAGTTTTTGAAAAGATTCTCCTCCGACAGTGTAATCTCACAGGATAACAAAGTTCAAAATTTGATGCAGATATGAAGATAAGCTTGTCTGCCACCTTATAGGTTATTATAGCAATAATGTTTGCTTTATTTAAAGTTTTTTGTTTTCTTGCTTAAAGTAAAATTATTCGATATGACGATGGGGCCCAAAGTAGCACCCGGTATCAATAATGCTTTTACTTTAACATATTTACTTTTGCTTTTTCAAAAGTTGTTTGTCCAAGCATGATTGGCAAGCATATTTTCTCTCTATAAATAGAGAGTTTATTCTGAGTTGTAAGCACGCTTCTTTGAATGCAATATTAAGAATTTCAGTTTGTATATCTCTCTCTTGCTCATGTGCTGAGCCTACTTACTTACTTACATATATTAAATATTATTCCGCAATATATATATATATAGACTTTTGATCAAATAAAAACTAATTATATAGGTTTTCTATTACTATTTGTGTTTATTATTGGTTATATTTATCAATTCAAACTTGTAATAGCATCTCCAATGAGATGCTGGAATAGTGAAATAGCCTACTTTTCTATTATTTTAGTGTAAAATGTTCTCTAATGGTCTAATGAGACAATATGATAGTGTAAATATTACAGTAAATCATAGTGTTGCACCAAATTTGATGTCAAATATTTATATGGCGTAAGTTTTACATCAAACTTGATATTTTTCAAAATGCCCAATAAACTCTCGAGTTTTGATCCGAAGAAAAACCTTATTTTTAGAAAAGTTTGAGGAATATGTCTTTTTATAGTCAAAAGTTTCTTTTTGTTTAATGTAATATATAGTGTATAGGTTGGAGTTGATTCCATGGATAGTGTAATTTTTACATCAAAATAATATAATGTTTACACTATTTTAGTGTTATGTATTATAAATGGTCTAATTGAACATTTGTAAAATAGAACGCACATCTTATGTGGTATTATTTGGGGAGAAGAATAAGAGGGATGTGAGATAAACAATCAAACAACTTCACAAAATTAAAATCCATAAAAGATTTTAGTTATGACATTTAATCTATTATACTTACATCTACTAAAGTTGTTAGGAAATAAACACTGATGTTGTCAGAGAATAATAGAACGGATTTTATGTTGACGTCATCAGAGATTAAGAAGCTGTCGGTCAGAGTTTACTCTATCAGAGAATACTCAATCAGAGTTTACTCTAACAGAGAATGCTCAAATCAGAGAATAACAACCGATAGAGTTTATAAATCAGAGTTTGTGAAGAAAAAAGTCAAATCAGAATATGATTATAATAGTGAAAAAGGAATCCAAATACAAGTCTATTGCCTTATTGAAGCTATTCTTTTCATAATTTATTTTGTAATTGAATTGTAATTGTGTCTATTGTTCACACTTTATTCACGCAAGAGAACGTGGTCACAAGTAATACAGTAATAAGTAGGATTCGTTCCCACAGAGACTCGACTTGCTTACGTTTAGTTCACTTATACACCAGAGTATGATTAAGTTTCACTGCTAAGAAAATAACAATTGGAGTTTTGATTACACTACTAATTAAAATTTAACGAATTACTTATATGAAATAAACATGGGATTTTAACTTCATAATCTATCTCATCTAGAATCTTATGCCTTTTCAACCTAGCATGTGAAAGTGATGATAACTGATCAGACCCTCTAAACTGATAAACGCCAACTTTCGGTGTACGCATACCATCCTAATGAACATCCACAATTGATAGAAGTCAATTAGTCAACCACTACGATTAGTCCCTATATGTCTATAGAGATTGAAAACATAATGGCTTAAGCACAAGCATCCATAAGATCACATAGTCAGTGCAAGACGGTTAGAATTACACCACAAATTAATACATGCTCTCAACATGCAAAAACCTATGCTAGCATGGCATGTTCTAAACCCTAGATCCACTTTCGCATTCACGAGGGTTCAACAAACAATCATAAATGTTCGCGACGCATTTATAATGAATAAGCTTAACCATACTAGGATATCCATAACAATCACACACTTTGGCATAAAGACAATCAATATCTAGAATCGATAGAAAAATCCATTAAAACCCCATGATAACGTTTAGCCCATAATTGGACTAGCCGACATCATGGGTTCAATTGAAAACATCGTAAAATAAACAATTATGCATAAACTACTGATATTAATTGCAAGAGTAAAAGAAATAACCGATAATGCACGTGCTGAAAATTACAAAAGAAAATAGCTTGACGGCTCACAAAGTACTCTGCCCTCTTGTACGATAATAAAACCTACTTGCTTACTTAATTGCTTGATAAAAAATAATAATAATACTAATCCTTATGTCTTTATACTAGGTTACATAAAAACAATGATCCATGGGCTTGCTGCTTTCTGGGCTTCGAAACGGACCAAACTGCAAAAATCAGCAACTGGAGTCGGCTGGAGCGCGGGGGCGCCTCAAGGAGCGCGGGCGCGCCTCATTAATAGAGCGCGGGCGCGCCTGTAGAAGGGAGGGTGCGCCTGCCCCTTTCTGCCCGGAACTGATTTTCCTTGCTTGTTGCTCCTTTAGCGAATCGTCTCACTTTCTCTTGGTCTCAACTCAAGCCTTGACCCTTCTCCCTTGAATTCCTAGCTCATGTACCACCAATTTATGCAAATATTCATAAATTCTGCTTCGCCTGGGAATCTGCACACCAAAAACATAAAACACATCAAAAGATATTAAATACTTGGGCACTAGCGATCAATTTAAGCCAATTTGGAACGTATATAGTGGACAAAAAGTCCACTAGCACACCCCCAAACTTAAACCGATGCTTGTCCCCAAGCATAAACAGACTCTAAACAATCTAAGGCAATGCAATGCATGAATGCAACTACTATGAAAATGCAAGGACCCCCTCGAACTCACCAAAACCAATCGATAAGGCAAGCCTCAAAGAGATGCACTACATCCAAACAGAGCTCGACCAAGCCCCCGTATACCATTACTACATGAACAGAAGCGTGGGTGTGTGCGATGCTCATCAAATATACTCTGACACTAGATCAAAATCATACCTATTTTTCGCCAAGACAATCACATGTTTATAAACAGAATGAGCGGTAAACACTCCATAACATGCAAACACCTCCGTCATTCATTTGAGTTAGACAGGGAATCATACTTTATTGTTAATCTACCGCTACGACACATAACACAATACATAGGCTTATTTAACCGTGCAATGGATGAGACCCCTAAAGGCTTATACAATAATACCCATGTAGCGAGCGTTAGGTTAGTGGATCCCAGGCCAGAAAAAGCCTTAGGTCACTAGGCACAAAGTCCCCTCGAACTTAATTGCCCGAGTATTAAAGAGCTCACCCTGGTTACTTTTGCCTCGAATTATTCACATGACTCTTTTTTTTTTCTTATTTTTTTTTTCTTATTATTTTTTTTCTTATTATTTTTTTTCTTTTTTAACAGAATCTGGACTGAGAATTCTTAATTCCAACCCTAGGCTACTCATAAAACTATGAGCCGGCTACTAGCCATTTGACGCCTAGCCATTCTTGACAATTACTAACAATCAGCATGAATCTCTGTTTTCCCCCAAATTTATACTTTGGCATTCTTACATTATCAAGGGAATAACAAACATTCTAGATATAAACATGCGATTAAATCTAAAACAACTAAACATGCATGACTCAACCTAGCCCAACAGCAACCGATGAGACTGTGTAAAGAAAGTGCCTCTGAAACATGCAATTCAATTTCATAGGGACTGTAAATCATCCCTCCGTTCATCAATACCACACTCAATTTAACATTGACTTAACAATCAGAATTAGCTCGTCCTAAGGGATCATGAAATATGCATGCTATGAACTGCAACTAAGATGGATTCACATGGTAAACGAACGAAAAATAACAAACAAAATGCTCTATATGGACAATTAAAACAAAATGCATGACAATTACTACCACTACATGCCATATATGCTTCTAACTACAATCTCCATTTCCCACCCCAAACTTAAAATATTCAATGTCCCCATTGAAGGCAAGAAACAAAGAAAGTGTGCAGATATACCTCAATCTTCAGCAGAGTCACCCTCCTCGGGTGAATCCGGTGGTGGATACACGGTGCCAGCGCCATAAACAGGCCAATCTACCTGTACACCAGTAGCCAGAAAGGCTGCACCGAGAGCCTGAGTCAGGGCAGCAGCAAACCGGCTCTGTCTATCATCAACTGCGTCCAACCGCCGTGCCAACCGTCGTGCCAACCTCCTAAAATGAGCCTCACCCATACCAGTACTAGCCACAGCTCGCGGTGCCCTAGAAGATCCAGCCCTAGCCTCCCTCTGCTGTCTAGGTGGCACGTCACCACCCACAATATACCCCAAGCCTCTAGGATGCGGTACACCACCGTCCCATTCAGGTAGCCGAGCTATCGCCGCCGTGTCAATGGCACTCGCAGGAAGTTGCAACTATTCCTCTGCCGGCCAGTGAATACCCACATCAACACACAGACGAACAACCACTGAGCCATACAGAATCGCCCCAGTGGTACTGCCCTGCAAAAATCGGATCATGTGCCTGTGGATTAGGGAGCCTAGGTCGATGTATCTCCCGCTGAGAATCCCCCACAACAAAATAGCCCGATCCACGGTCACCTCATGAGTGTACGACGACGGCACAATATTAGCACACAGAAACAGGTTCCAAGCCTTAGCATACGGGTTCAATGCCATGGCGGAGAAGGTAACCGGCTCAGTAGAGCCCGCCCTGCGCTTCCAAGTAGTGCCAGGAACTGTCATATCCCGCAGAATGGCCTCAAGGTCAACCTCCCCGCGGGTCTTCAACCCAAAATCTTCCACTCCCTCCTGCGGTGCCGGCAAATTCAAAACCCTAGTGATAGCGACAGGAGTATAATCCACTACATACCCTCGAACTGCAGAATACCCATTCTTCTCTTGCTTGGCATTAGCATAGAACTCCCTAACGATACTCAATGGTATCGCCTCCGCAGCCTCACACACGGTCTCCCAATCGTGCTCACTAATCATCGCAATCAGAGACCCATCAAGAACACCCGGAATAAATCCCCTTTCCTTAACCACAGATTTGGTCATTAAGCGTGTAAACTCAATTTGAGCCTCCGGTGAATTGAACTGGGGCACAACTCCCCCACTCGAAGAAGAACTTGAGGTTCCTGAGCGCCTAGATCGCTTGGGTGCCATTGGTTGAGTTGTAGATGTGTGAAGAGATGAGATGCAGTGCGTGTATATTTGTATGTATATGTGTGAATGAGAGATGGGGAGTAAATAATTGGCTAGGGTTAGGGTATGCCAAGACTATTAAACAAGTTAGAGTGCTTGGGTTTGTGGTAAAAACGAATTAAAAGAAAATAATATTATGTTTTTCTTATTTTTTCTTGTTTTTATTATTTTTTTTCTTTTTCTGGAACAGCCGCATAGGCGCGCCTGCGCCTCCTGGAGCGCGCCCGCCCCTGGTGCTACTGTCCAATTTCTGATTTTTTTGTGTTTTTGCTTTTTTTTTTGTTTTGTTTTATAAGAATAAAAATTACCATTCAAGCCGTAGGTTGCCTCCCACGAGCGTTGTCGTTAACGTCATTTAGCCGGACGTTACTTCAGGTCCTCAATTCGAGGTAGACAGAATCGCGACTTCAGCTTCGCGATTTACTTGTTCTCCCAAATAAGGCTTCAATCTCTGACCATTGACTTTAAACGCTTGATCTGAGGTCTTTTCATGAATCTCCACAGCTCCGTGTGGAAACACAGTCTTCACAACAAAGGGTCCTGACCACCTTGACTTAAGTTTTCCTGGAAACAATCGCAGACGAGAGTTAAATAATAAAACTAATTGACCAGGAACAAATACCTTTGTTGTCAACCGACGATCATGCCATCTTTTCACTTTTTCCTTGTAGAGCTTGTTATTCTCATAAGCTTGTAGACGAAACTCATCCATTTCATTGATTTACACCATCCGCTTTTCCCCTGCGGCTTTACAATCATAATTCAGCTTTTGCAATGCCCAATAAGCCTTGTGTTCCAGTTCTGCTGGCAGATGACAAGCCTTTCCATAGACAAGTTGATATGGTGACATACCCAAAGGTGTTTTGAACGCAGTTCGGTAAGCCCACACAGCTTCATCCAGTTTTAAAGACCAATCCTTACGAGAAGGACTGACCACTTTTTCCAGAATGCGTTTGATCTCACGGTTTGATACCTCAGCTTGGCCATTGGTTTGAGGGTGGTATGTTGTAGCCACCCGATGGTTGATGTTGAATCTTGCCATCAGATTAGTGAACTTCCGATTGTAAAAGTGAGAACCCTCATCGCTAATAATGACCCTTAGAGTCCCAAATCTGGTGAAAATGTTCTTGTGAAGGAAATTGAGCACTACATTGGCATCATTAGTTCGAAGTGCTTTGACCTCAACCCATTTGCAGACGTAATCCACAGCTAGTAAGACGTATTGGTTATTGCATGATGAAATGAATGGGTCCATGAAGTCGATCCCCCACACATCAAAAATTTCTACCTCTAGTATTACATTAAGGGGCATCTCATCCCTTTTCGAAATGTTGCCTACTCGCTGGCAACGATCACACCTGGTTAGAAACTGATGAGCATCCTTGAAGAGTGATGGCCAATAAAATCCTGCCTGCAGAATACGAGTCGCTGTCTTTTCACCTCCATAATGGCCTCCATAAGCTGTGGCATGATAATCCCTCAGAATATTGTCTGTCTCACTATATGGTACACATCTCCTGATAACCAGGTCAGTCCCTTGTTTAAACAGATATGGCTCGTCCCAACGAAACCACTTGACGTCGTGCATGAATTTCTTCCTTTGAGCTGGCGATAACTCGGGTAGAACAATTTGACTCACCAGATAATTCACAATATCAGCATACCATGGTTCTTCTTCTTGTATTCCAAACATCTGTTCATCCGGAAATGATTCATTGATGAGGGTACTGTCTTGAGATGATTTACCAAGATCTTCCAATCGTGAGAGGTGATCAGCTACTTGATTTTCTGTCCCCTTTCTATCTTTGATCTCAACATCGAATTCTTGTAGTAGAAGAACCCATCGAATCAAGCGGGGTTTAGAATCCTTCTTGGAGAGCAGATATCTAATAGCTGTGTGGTTAGTATACACCGACACTTTCGTACCAAGCAAGTATGATCTGAATTTTTCAAAGCCATATACAATGGCTAACAGCTCCTTCTCCGTGGTTGTGTAATTCAATTGCGCATCATTGAGTGTCTTGCTTGCATAGTAGATAACATGAAAAATCTTATCTTTCTTTTGGCCAAGAACAGTCCCCACTGCAAAATCGCTAGCATCACACATCATAGCAAAAGGTTCATTCCAATCTGGAGCGATGATCACCGGTGCTGAAATCAACTTCTTCTTTAATGTCTCAAAAGCTGTCATACAATCATCATCGAATTTGAAGGGAATATCCTTCTCCAATAGCTTACACAAAGGTTTGGAAATTTTGGAGAAATCCTTGATGAATCTTCTGTAAAAACCTGCGTGACCGAGGAAACTACGAATTCCTCTCACTGAATTGGGCGGTGGAAGATTTTCAATGGTCTCTATTTTTGCTTTATCCACTTCCAGGCCTCGACGTGACACCTTGTGTCCAAGAATAGTTCCCTCTTGTACCATGAAATGGCACTTCTCTCAGTTGAGAACCAGATTAGTCTCCACGCATCTTTTCAGAACCATGCTAAGATTGTGTAGACATTCGTCAAAAGAAAACCCAAATACTGAAAAATCATCCATGAAGACTTCCACTGTCTTACCAATCATGTCTGAAAAAATTGCCATCATGCACCTCTGAAAAGTGCCAGGTGCACCACATAACCCAAAAGAAACCCTTCGAAAAGCGAAGGTACCAAACGGACATGTAAATGTTGTCTTCTCCTGATCCTCTGGAGCAATGCAGATATGATTGTAACCCGAATATCCATCCAGAAGGCAATAGTACTCATGGCCGGCAAGTCGGTCTAGCATCTGATCAATGAAAGGAAGAGGAAAGTGATCCTTCCTAGTAGCTTTGTTTAACTTCCTGTAGTCCATGCAGATTCTCCAACCAGTGATTGTCCGCGTAGGAATGAGCTCGTTCTTTTCGTTAGTTACCACCGTCATGCCTCCTTTCTTTGGCACACATTGAACTGGACTCACCCAGGCACTGTCAGAAATAGGATAGATAATCCCTGCATCCAACCACTTGATAATTTCCTTCTTCACTACTTCCTTCATGAGTGGATTAAGCCTTCTCTGATGTTCCACTGTTGGCTTACTTCCTTCTTCCAGCGGAATCTTATGCTGGCAATAGGCAGGGCTGATTCCTTTTATGTCTGCAATAGTCCAACCAATGGCTGATTTGAATTCCCTGAGAACCCTTAACAGCTTTTCTTCTTCAGGACCTGTAAGGTTAGCAGCAATAATCACAAGTAAAGTAGATGATTCCCCTAGAGAATCATACCTTAAGTGATCAGGCAATGGTTTGAGTTCTAGCTTTGGTGCTTCCTCGATAGATGGTTTCAATCGCTGATGTGATTCTCTCAATTCAGATAAACCCAAAGATTCTGGTTTATCAAACTTTTGTTGCCAAGGAGAAGCATTCAGAGACTGTACCTGTTCTTCAACCTCATCCTCTTCAATTGTAAAGTCCCCACTTAAAGCCTTTTCCAGTGTATCATTCATAAGCATGTGTTCCATTTTTACTTGCACAGCAGATTCCACTACATCTACTTTAAAGCATTGATATTCTTCTGTTGGAAATTGCATTGCTTTGAACACATTGAATGTGACATTCTGATCGTGCACTCTCATGGTGAGTTCTCCCTTCTGTACGTCAATCAATGTCTTTCCCGTTGCCAAGAATGGTCTACCAAGAATGATAGGGATCTTCTTGTCTTCTTCAAAATCAAGGATGACAAAATCTGCTGGAAAGATTAGTTTGTCGACTTTCACCAAAACATCTTCGACAATTCCTCGCGAATAAGTGATTGAACGATCCGCCAACTGCAGTGACATGTTGGTCGGCTTTGGCTCAGGAAGGCCAAGTTGTAAGAATATAGAGTATGGCATGAGGTTGATACTCGCTCCCAAATCGCACAAACAATTGTCGAACGACAAATTCCCAATTATGCATGGTATAGTGAAACTACCAGGATCCTTCAACTTTGGTGGTAACTTCTGCTGCAATACTGCACTACACTCTTCCGTCAAGGCAACATTGTTTAACTCTTCTAGCTTCAGTTTCCTAGACAGAATGCCTTTCATGAATTTGGCGTAGCTTGGCATTTGTTCCAGCGCTTCAGCAAAAGGTAAGTTGATGTGTAGTTTCTTAAAAACTTCCAAGAATTTAGTAAACTGTTTATCTAATTTCTGCTTCTGAAGCCTTTTAGGGAATGGTGGAGGAGGAAATACTTCCTTGTGATCACTGTCTTTCTCTGAACTGCTTTTCTCCTCTGCATCATTCATTTTTTTCTTGATCGGCTCCTCCTGCGCAACTTTTTCTGTAGAAAATCCCCTTCTGGCAGTAAGGTGAGGCGCGCCCGCGCCTGAGGAAGCGCGCCCGCTCTCCACCTCCTGCCCAGAATGCTGACGTTCTTCGTTTTGTGGAATTTCGACCTCCTGATTGTTCGTAACCCTTCCAGAACACAATGTAATAGCGTGTATCTGTTCCTTGCTTTCTTTCTTGCCTGGATTAGCCTCTGTGTCACTTGGTAATTGTCCTTGAGGTCTGTTTAGCAGAGCATTTGCTAGTTGACCAATTTGATTTTCCAACGTTTTCAGTGTTACAGCTTGACTCTTATACATCATTCTCAGTTCCTCCATCTCTAACCTTTCATTTGAATGCCCTTGTCCTCCTTGAGGTTGTTGAGGGAAACCAGGAGGGTTGTATGATTGTCTTGGTGCATAAGATTGTTGAGGAACAGAATTGTTGAAAGGCCTTGTTCCGAATTGCTGACCCTGCGATGGTTGCGGCATGGCATTCTGATTGTTGCTCCAACTGAAGTTAGTATGATTCCTGTTGTTGGGGTGATATGTATTAGGTGTCGGTTGCGTAGGCTTCTGAAAGTTGCTGACAAAATACGTTGAATCGCTAGAAATAGCACACTGAGTTGTATCATGAGCACCTGCACACAGATCACAAACCATAGCGACTTGCTGAATTCCTGCCTTGGACAATGCGTCCACCTTTATAGATAAAGCCTGTATTTGAGTTGTTATAGCTGTGGCAGCGTCCACTTCAAAAACACCTGCAGTTTTAATCTATGGCAATCGCTGAGTAGGATTCTGATACTCGTTGGCAGCCATCATTTCAATCAAGTCATAAGCTTCTTCATAGCTCTTGGCCCAAAGAGCTCCTCCAGATGCTGCATCAAGCATAGGTCGTGAATGATTCAATCCATTATAGAACCCGTTAATGACCATCCAATCTGGCATTCCATGATGGAGACACTTTCGAAGCATCTCTTTATACATTTCCCAAGCTTCACACAACGTTTCTCCAGAATGTTGGTTGAACTGTGTAAGAGCATTCCTCATGGCTGCCGTCTTAGCCATAGGAAAGAATTTAGTAAGAAACTTTTGTGCGAGATCCTCCTAAGTAGTTATAGAACCTGCTGGAAGCGAATGCAACCAACTCTTTGCCTTGTCTCGTAGAGAGAATGGAAACAGCCTCAGTTTTATAGCATCTTCAGAAACCCCGTTAGTTTTGAAGGTATCACAGATCTCGATGAAGTCTCTGATATGCATATTAGGGTCCTCAGCAGGTGAACCCCCAAACTGCACAGAATTCTGAACCATTTGAATTGTGCTCGGTTTGATTTCGAAATTATTAGCGGCAATAGCCGGCCTAACAATGCTTGACTGAATGTCATTGATCTTCGGTTGAGAGTAATCCTTAAGAGCTTTCACTGGATCCCCCATCACTATTTCTGGCTCAATTTCCGGAACTGCAATTCCCTTCTCTTCGTCTAAGTGTTCTTCCAGTTTTTCCTTACTCGATTGAGAACGAGTACGCATACACGATCAATTACCTGAATTCACGTAGCAAACAAGAACGATTAGTAACAAATCTCAGTCAGTGATATCTAACGACCATTGATGATAAGCACATTAACTAAACAAAACAATGAACCGAGTCCCCGGCAGCGGCGCCAAAAACTTGTTCACACTTTATTCACGCAAGAGAACGTGGTCACAAGTAATACAGTAATAAGTAGGATTCATTCCTACAGAGACTCGACTTGCTTACGTTTAGTTCACTTATACACCAGAGTATGATTAAGTTTCACTGCTAAGAAAATAACAATTGGAGTTTTGATTACACTACTAATTAAAATTTAACGAATTACTTATATGAAATAAACATGGGATTTTAACTTCATAATCTATCTCATCTAGAATCTTATGCCTTTTCAACCTAGCATGTGAAAGTGATGATAACTGATCAGACCCTCTAAACTGATAAACGCCAACTTTCGGTGTACGCATACCATCCTAATGAACATCCACAATTGATAGAAGTCAATTAGTCAACCACTACGATTAGTCCCTATATGTCTATAGAGATTGAAAACATAATGGCTTAAGCACAAGCATCCATAAGATCACATAGTCAGTGCAAGACGGTTAGAATTACACCACAAATTAATACATGCTCTCAACATGCAAAAACCTATGCTAGCATGGCATGTTCTAAACCCTAGATCCACTTTCGCATTCACGAGGGTTCAACAAACAATCATAAATGTTCGCGACGCATTTATAATGAATAAGCTTAACCATACTAGGATATCCATAACAATCACACACTTTGGCATAAAGACAATCAATATCTAGAATCGATAGAAAAATCCATTAAAACCCCATGATAACGTTTAGCCCATAATTGGACTAGCCGACATCATGGGTTCAATTGAAAACATCGTAAAATAAACAATTATGCATAAACTACTGATATTAATTGCAAGAGTAAAAGAAACAACCGATAATCCACGTGCTGAAAATTACAAAAGAAAATAGCTTGACGGCTCACAAAGTACTCTGCCCTCTTGTACGATAATAAAACCTACTTGCTTACTTAATTGCTTGATAAAAAATAATAATAATACTAATCCTTATGTCTTTATACTATGTTACATAAAAACAATGATCCACGGGCTTGCTGCTTTCTGGGCTTCGAAACGGACCAAACTGTAAAAATCAGCAACTGGAGTCGGCTGGAGCGCGGGGGCGCCTCAAGGAGCGCGGGCGCGCCTCATTAATAGAGCGCGGGCGCACCTGTAGAAGGGAGGGCGCGCCTGCCCCTTTCTGCCCGGAACTGATTTTCCTTGCTTGTTGCTCCTTTAGCGAATCGTCTCACTTTCTCTTGGTCTCAACTCAAGCCTTGACCCTTCTCCCTTGAATTCCTAGCTCATGTACCACCAATTTATGCAAATATTCATAAATTCTGCTTCGCTTGGGAATCTGCACACCAAAAACATAAAACACATCAAAAGACACTAAATAATTGGGCACTAGCAATCAATTTAAGCCAATTTGGAACGTATATAGTGGACAAAAAGTCCACTAACATCTATATAAATACAAACATAGGTTAACATTATTGTAGCGATTCAAGATATATCTTTCATAACCTAGCAGCTATTAAGAATAGTGAATTTCTTGAGAGAGTTTTGTATTCAAGTTCATTATTATTAATACAAAATAGTGTTTCTTTTTACATACTTGTGTTCATAATCGATTTACTTGATACTATTATATTCAATCCCCACATCTATAATAGATAATCATTTGGGCAAACAATTGGTATCAGAGTAGGTAGTTAAATTCAACTGAGACATCATAAAATCATGTCTGGAAACAAGTATGAAAGCATAAGAATTCCAATCTTGAAGAAAGCTGAGTACCCTACATAGAGGTTAAAGATGTTGATGTTCCTGGAAGCCACATATCCTGATTATGTAGATAGAATCAATGAATGCCAATATCTTCCAACAAAATTAGTGCCATCAACAATTATAGAAGGAAGACAGGTTCCTGAATACTACACCTTGAAAGACAAAAAAGAGTGGACCAATGAGGAAAAACTAGAAGTTCTCAAAGATGCAAAGGTAATAAATATTCTGCATAACAGTCTTGACTCTGTAATGTCTAACAGGGTAATTGCATGCAAAATAACTAAAGAAATATGGGATGTACTAGAGGTTTAATGCCAAGGAACCAAGGAAATCAAGAAGAATAGAAGAATAGAAGATCTTTTTTAATTGAAGAGTATGAATATTTTGAGGCAAAACAGAATGAATCTCTCACAGATATATATGACAGATTTCTTACTCTGTTAAACAATATGGCTTTGTTTGATAAGGTGTATGACAATGAGGACTCAAATACCAAATTTCTTAGAGCTCTTCCTGAATAATGAGATTTACAAACATCTTTGATAAGAGATGGGGTTTATTTAGATGAGATGTCTTTAGATGAAGTGTATGGAAAATTGAAGACTCATGACTTGGAATTACAGCAAAGAAGGAACATGAAAAGTATCAAGGCAAAATCTATTGCTTTGAATGTTGAAGCCAAGATTGAAGAACCAAAAGAAAAAATCATTAATGCCTCAACAAGAAAAGGAAAAGCTGTAACGATCAAGGAAAGCAGTGAATTAGAGTCTGAGACAAATTCTGATGCAAACTCTGATGACTCCACATACTCTAACATGATGGAGATGGTTGCTATGATTGTTAAAGGCTTTAAAAAGATGAAGTACAGAAAGTATAGGAAGCAAGGTAATTTTCAGAAAAAGTATGGAGAACCAGAAAAGAAAGACAGATTCAGGAAAAGAGAAGATAAAGATGGAAAATCAAAGACTATTGACAAATCAAAGGTTATGTGTTACAAGTGTAACAAGATCGGGTACTTTGCTACTGAATGCAGAAGCAAGAAATATGGAAAAGCACTAATCACATCAAAGAAGGATTGGATGGATTCCTCACACTCTGAAGAAGAAACCAATTATGCACTCATGACAAACACTGATGCTCCCATCTCAAACTCTGATAATGTATCAAACTATGTCTTAAATTTTAATACTAAAGATATCCATGAATTAAAGTCTTTTCTTAGAACTTTGCATGTTAGCTTTAAATCACAGTCTCTTGAGAATGAAATATTAAAATCTGAAATACAAACTTTGACTGCTAGGAATGACCTTCTTTAATCTGAAAATTCACATACGATTAGCACTAAGAAGGACTGTGAGAATGCTATACACATGCAAACTCAGTTAGAAATACAAGTTGAATATTTAAAATCTGAGTTAGCTAAAGAAAAAGAGACTTTCAGAGTTTGGACAAACTCTGACAAGAGAGTCCAACAAATGCTTTCTAAAAACAATTGGACTTCTGTCTTAGGTTATGAATCTGATAAGGATACACACACTAAAACACACGCAAAAGGAATATTAAATAAACCTGTAAAATTTATTAGAGCTACTAATGATAAGAAAACTCCTGGTGAATGCTCTACAAATAAAGAAAATAGTGTGTCGAAGAATATAAAGGTGAATATAGGGTTACTTTCTCAGAAGCAACTTAAAGAAAAGTTGAAAGCAGTTAATAATAAAAATAAACCTAAAAAGGTAAAAAGAAATAGAAATGACAAAGTAGGAATTACCAAGGAGAATAACTATAAGTATATCCCTGATACTCCTAGAAAAAACTGCTTTACTTGTGGTAATTCAAATCAACTTACCATTGACTGCAAACAAAACAAAAAGAAAGAACCTGAGAGACTTAGTTCAAAGGCTAGAAATCAAATTAGATATAGACCACAAAATCCCTGTTTTCATTGTGGTAGTTTATGGCATTCAATTTATACATGAAAAGAATATCATAGTTCGTATTACAATTATTATGAACCATTGCCTCAACTAAATAAATCTCCAAAATATGATGTCAAACAAATATATGTGATAAAGTCTAATAAAAGAAAAGTAAACTCTGACAGTATAAACTCTGATAATATAAACTCTGATCATATAAATTCTGTTAACATAAACTCTAATAAAAGTACTTTTGCTGCAAGAGTTAACAAGTTTCAAAATAAAGGATTCAAACTTGTTTGGATCCCCAAATCTACTAATTAATTTGCATTAACTGATTGCAGAGAAACATGAAAAATATCCTAGTGATTGATAGTGGATGTTCTACACATATGACAGGAAACAAATCCCTGCTTTCAGAGTTTAAGGAGAAGGCTGACCCAACAGTATCTTATGGAGATGACAACATCGGAAGAACACAGGGATATGGCAATATTGTTACTGGAAATGTCATCATTGAGAATGTAGCTCTGGTTGAAGGACTCAGGCATAATCTGTTAAGTGTGAGTCAAATGACAGACAAAGGTTATTCTTTGGAATTTCATGGAACTCATTGTGAAGTGAAAAGAAAGAAGGATGACAAAATAGTTCTTATTGGTCATAGACATAAAAACTTATTTGAAGCTAGTTTGGATGTAAACTCTGATGGTTCCTTAACTTGTTTACTTGAAAAGGCATCATTTTTAGAAAGCTGGAATTGGCACAAAAAGATGTGTCACTTGAACTTTGGAAATATTAATGAATTAGTGAAAAAGGATCTAGTAAGAGGTATTATAAAAGTTCAATTTCATCCTGATGGACTATGTGATTCATGTCAAAAGGCCAAACAAAAGAAGACATCTTTCAAGAGCAAAACTGAAAATTCTATTGATCAACCTTTTCATTTATTGCATCTTGATTTATTCGGACCTGTCAACATTATGTCCATTAGAAAGAAGAAATATACTCTGGTGATAGTTGATGATTACACTAGATTTACCTGGATGTACTTTTTGCATAAAAATGATGAAATTACAGAAATTATTTTTGATCATATTGCAATGATTGAAAATGGATCACCAAACAAGGTAAAGAATTGACAATGGAACAGAGTTTAAAAACTCTGCAATGGAGGAATTCTGCTCAACAACAGGAATTATTCAACAATTCTCAGCACCCGGCACACCTCAACAAAATGGTGTAGTTGAAAGAAAGAACAGAACTCTAATTGAAGCTGTTAGAACAATGTTAGAAGGAGCAAAGCTACCTACTTATTTTTGGGCAAAAGTTGTGAATACTACATGTATTACTCAAAATTGTACTTTGATAAATAAATATGGAATGACTCCATATGAAACATTGAAGGGAAGAAAGCCAAATGTTAAATACTTTCACATCTTTGGAAGCAAGTGTTTTATTCTCAAAACACATCCTGAACAATTGAAGAAATTTGAACTCAAAGCAGATGAAGTAATTTTTGTTGGTTATGCAACAACTTCTAAAACCTCTTCAAGGGCATTCAAAGTGTTTAATTCAAGGACAAGGGTAGTCATGGAATCTATTAATGTCTCTTTTGATGAAGGAAAAGTAGCTAGATTACATGATGAAGATGCTCAGGAAACTCTGAGGTTTGAAAATGAATTGCAGAACACAAACTCTGTTGAGCTAAACTTTGATAAAATAAACACTTTTGAACCAAACTCTGGTGAGTTAAACTCTGATTCAGAAATTATTGAAATATAAATTGAAGATTCTGCACATATTTAGGGGGATCAACATCAATCAATTACTGATATTAGAGAACAAACCACGGTCATTGAAATATCAGAGTCTGACCAAACTCTAACTAACACAAACTCTAAAACCCTAAACTCTGATCAATCAAACTCTGAAACCACAAATTCTGATCATTCAAACTCTGATCATTCAAACTCTGAGTACATAAACTCTAAGACTTCAAACACTGATGGAAGCACAACTTCAGGGGGATGATCAGCATTTACAAAAGAATCATTCTATGAAGGCACAAATCATGGGGGAACATCTAGTTCAAGAAATCTTCCACATCCAAGGAAATGGACCAAAGATCACATACTTGACTTGATAATTGAGGATCTAGAAAGTGGAGTACAGACAAGGAAATCTACTTAGAATGAATGTCTATTTCATAGTTTCTTTCTCAAACAGAACCAAAGAAGGTTGAAGATGCTTTAAAGGATACAGATTGGGTTATTGCAATGCAGGAAGAGTTAACTGAGTTTGAAAGAAATGAAGTATAGACTCTAGTGCCAAGGCCTAAGAATAGATCAATTGTTGGTATAAAATGGGTTTTTAGGAAAAAGACAGACTCTGATGAAATTATTATAAGAAATAAAGTAATACTAGTTGCCAAAGGTTATTCTCAACAGAAATTTATTGATTATGATGAAACTTTTGCACCAGTAGCTAGACTTGAAGCAATCAGAATTTTTCTTGTTTATGATGCACACAAGAAATTCAAGGTCTATTAGATGGATGTTAAAAGTGCATTTTTAAATGGAGAACTTGAAGATGAGGTATATGTTGAATAACCACCTGGCTTTGTCAATCCAAAATATCCAAATCATGTTTACAGATTGGATAAAACGTTATATGGACTCAAGCAAGCACCAAGAGCCTGGTATGAAACTCTGGCTCAATTTCTACTTGAAAGTGGTTTTACAAGAGGTACAATTGATAAAATCTTGTTTTATAGAATTCAAGTTAAGGATTTATTATTGGTTCAAATATATGTTGATGATATTATATTTGGTTCCACTAATGAGAAACTCTATAAAAGATTTTCAAAGCTAATGCAGTCCAGGTATTAAATGAGCATGATGGGAGAATTGAGTTATTTTCTAGGGTTGCAAGTGAAACAGACTACTGAAGGTATTTTCATAAATTAGTCTAAATATACAAAGAATCTACTCACTAAGTTTCAAATGCAAGACTCTGTATCTGCTACAACTCCAATGGCTACTACAACTAAGCTTGATCAAGACACTGGAAAACCTGTAGATATTACAGCGTATAGAGGCATGATTGGATCTCTATTTTATTTGACTGCAAGACTAGACATCATGTTTACAACATGTCTATGTGCTAGATTTCAGGCAAATCCAAGGGAACCTCATTTGATTGTTGTTAAAAGAATTTTCAGATATCTTAAAGGCACTATCAATCTTGGCATATGGTATCCTAGAAAGTCTGTTTTTAAATTAATAGGCTATTCAGATGCTGACTTTGCAGGATGCAAAATTGATAGGAAAAGCACAAGTGGCAATTGTCAATTCTTAGGAGGAAGAATTGTATCATGGTTCAGTAAGAAACAAAAATCTATCTCAACATCAACAGCAGAGGCTGAATATATAACTACAGGAAGCTGTTGTGCACAAATCTTATGGATGAGAAATTAACTGTTAGATTATGGTTTGAACTTTTCAAAAATTTCTATTTATTGTGATAATCAAAGTGCTATTGCAATGACAGGAGATCCAGTTCAACATTCTCTGACAAAGCACATCAGTATCATATATCACTTAATAAGGGAATATGTCGGTCAGAGTTTACTCTATTAGAGAATACTAGAACAGAGTTTATGCTGATGTCATCAGAGATTAGGAAGCTGTCGGTCAGAGTTTACTCTATCAGAGAACACTCAATCAGAGTTTACTCTAACAGAGAATGCTCAAATCATAGAATAACAACCAACAGAGTTTATAAATCAGAGTTTGTGAAAAAAACAGTCAAATCGGAATATGATTAGGATAGTGAAGAAGGAATCCTAATACAAGTCTATTGCCTTATTGAAGCTATTCTTTTCATAATCTATTTTGTAATTGAATTGTAACTGTGTCTATATGAACACAAACATATTTTAACATTATTGTAACGATTCAAGATATATCTTTCATAACCTAGCAGCTCTTAAGAACAGTGAATTTCTTGAGAGAGTTTTGTATTCAAGTTTATTATCATTAATACAAAACAATGTTTCTTTTTACATACTTGTGTTCATAATCGATTTACTTGATACTATTATATTCAACCCCCATTCTATAATAGATAATCATCTGAGCAAACAAAAGTTAAACTAAAAATTAATTATAGATATTGTCTCCGGATATATCAATTCATAAACATGATTCTACACGTCCTGAACATTCTGAATATAGGGAGAAAATATTCTCGATAGCTTGCAAGGATCTTGTTGAAGCCTTAAGAAAGAGCAAGCAATCACGTACAAAAAATAAGTAGCTAATGGAAGGCACATTTCTTGCTATTTTCAGACCCAGAATATCACCTCTGTTTTCTACTTATTGTAATAAAGCTAAGAAACCTTCCACACACACGAAGAATAAATATGGTGAGAGAGGATCTCCTTGGCGCAAACCTCTTGCTGGAATTACTTCCCCGTAGACCTTGCCATTAATTTGAAAAGAATACCGAACTGGAGTAACCCATCTTATTATTTTGTTAACACAATATTGTGAGAAGCTAAACTTTATTATCATTTTTCTTATGAAAATCCATTCCACTCTATCATAAGCTTTACGCATATCAAGTTTCGTAGTTGTATAACATCTTTTGCATCTTTTCATCAATTTCAAGTGATGCGAGCACTCACAGGCAACTAACGCATTATCTATTATGAGTTTGCCGGGAACAAAAGCATTATGTGCACCATTAATAATGAATGGTAATATTGCCTTAAGTTGGTTAATTACAGTAAAATCTAGATAAATGAATATGTTTGGGACCAAAAATATATTTTCATTTAGCGGGATTATTTATTTATCGATAAATGAATATAATATTTATTTATCAATAAATGAATAATAATTCATTTAGATAATATATTTAGATTTTTTTCTTATAATTATATTATTTCATAACACATGTGTTCTCAAATGAAACTTTTTAAGTTGTTCTCAACATACAAAATTAATTCCTGCAACATAATCAAAACATTCCAGAAGTGGTGCATGCATTACACAAAACTAAAGATTACATATTTTTGGGTGGAAGGAAGAAATAATCAATTTTAGATACATTTTTTGAGAATATATGACTTATTATTATGTATAAAAATTATTTATGGGACTGGAAAGATTATTCTATAAACCTGTTAACCCAAATTAATTAAGATTGTAAAATTTTATTTATTTAACGAGATTATTGAACATTTATCGAAATTTTTTGGGTAAAACTTCGAGATAAAATTGAAGTATAAAAAATTCCTTAAACATTCGAATCCGTGGTTACAAACTTGCAATTAGACCAGATAATTCGGATAACCGGATTGGTTTCGGATCGGATCCATTCAGATTGGATCAACTTTTAGTTTTGTTATATTTGGAGTACTGTTCGGATCAAATCGGATCTAATTTGGATTAAAATCGGTTAAAGTTCATATCATGATCAGATTAAGTTCTATTCGGATCGAAAAAATATATTTTGGTTTAATTTTGAATTAGTTTTTAATTATAGTAAAACTAAAATAAAAGTCGTTAAATAAGTTTTTTGAAGTAATAACTTATTCATTATCTTTCTCCTCCTATTTTTGAATTTGTGAGATTTAAAAAAATCATCTTATCAATAAATATATTAGTTATAATATAAAATAATATAAGTTTTTAAAATTTTGATTATATAACATTTTAATTTTTAAATACAAAATTCTTTTAAATGTGAATTTTGCTTAAAAATAATTTAATTTAATGAATAAAAAGTGAGTTAATACTATACACTATGTGAATTATTAAAATATAACTAAAATTTAGATTAAAATTTAATTTATCTATTTTTTAATTTGATATAATTCATATTTATATTGAATGAGATCTCGTTCGAGTCATATTTGGTTCAAAGTCTATTTGGCTCGATCCATTTTGCCGGTTCTACTCGCAGTACAGACTGCTAGCCGTAATTTGATTTGAACAAAAGCAACCCTGTACGAAATACATTTACCCCCAAACCAAACTGCAGGCATTTCAAAAACATAAACCCTGGGTTTTGTTGTCTGAAATCAGGTAATAATAATAACATCATGGCTTTGGGGGCACAAGTAACAATGGGCCGCGAAATATCAAATCCCCCCACAGACGGGATCTCAAATCTGCGCTTCTCAAACAGTAGCGATCACCTTCTGGTTTCTTCCTGGGACAAAAGTGTCCGTTTATACGACGCTACCTCTAATTTGTTGAAAGGCGAGTTTATGCACTCCGGTGCTGTTTTAGATTGCTGTTTTCATGATGATTCCTCGGGGTTCAGTGCTTGTGCTGATAATACTGTCCGAAGGTTAGGTGCCCCTAATTTCCCAATTTCCGGTTTTCGATATTATGATTATGATTATTATCATTCTCATTCTTGTTCTTTTATTTCAGGCTTGTTTTCGGGTATGGGAGGGAGGATGTTTTGGTAAGGCACGATGCACCTGTCAGATGTATTGAATATTCTTATGCAACTGGTATGTAGTAAGTTGGCCTTCCCTGTTTTCGTTGTTTCGATTCTTTGATTCACGTAAACCCTTTCTTTTATTATTTGTGTTTACTCTTGGTTCTACTTATCAATTCAAACTTGTAATAACATATGGGACACTGGAATAGTAAAGTAACTTTTCCACTATTTTGGTGTAAAATGTAATTCAATGGGACACTATTATGTTGTGTTTGGTTGGGGAGAATGGAATGGAATGAGCAAAAATAAAATAAAATAAATTTATTTAGTTAGAATGGAAGATTTGAAAAAAAAAAGGTTTAGCGCAAAATTTTCTTTGATAAGAATTGAAAATAAAATGTATAAGAGGGAGAATGGAGCATTCCATCTCCAATTTGGGTATTTGAATTCTAGTTTAGGTTGCTAGGAATGGAATGGGGGAAGGAATGAAATTTTTAAAAATTCACCCATAATGTAGTTCAAATCTCATTCCATCCTTTCCAAATGCATTCATCCCAACCAAATATAGCATAATAGTGTAAATATTACGGTGAATGAATAGTGTAGCAGCAAATTGGTGTCAATTATTTATTTGGCTTAAGTTTTACAAAATGCCTAATATACTCTCTTGTTTATATCCAAACGAAAATCTTATTTTTGGAAAAGTTAGAAGAATGTGTGTTCTTATAGTCGGAAGTTTCTTTTTCTTAGTATAATATATAGTGTAATGGGTTGGAGTTGATTCCATAGATAGTGTAATTTTTACACCAAACTAGTGTAATGTTTACACTATTTTAGTGCTACGCATTGGAGATGGTTTGATAATTGAACATTTGCTTCTGTGTACTTATAATTGGGAAATTTTCTAACAAAAACAGTCGTATGGAAACTTTTGTTAGCAGTTACTCTCGGAACAACTTGTAAACATGATTAGATTAGATTAGATTGCAGAATCAAAGCTCATACAAATTGTTATTCGACATTGTGTACTGTAACTCTGTAAGAAACCTATACTTGACAATTTCACCTGTGGAGCTCCATATGACTGTTTTGTATATTAATCATTCTCTTCAAGAATGCACTAAAGGTTTTTTTTTAGGGTTACTCTGCAATGCTAAATGATGTGATAATAAATGTTAGATTTAACAGGACTTCAAGATTTAGAATTTTTTAGTGGGAACAATGTTGAAATGAAATAATGTCATCTTTGAATTAGCTAACTAGTATGATATATGAACCACAAACTCTTTACTTTATTTAAAATAAATAAAAACCACATAAATTGCAGAGCCACTTTAATGCTTGAGCACATTTACGCCATGCTCTTGGAAATATGAGACATGATTAATTGTAAAATTTGTAAGTTCGAGTATAGATCAGTCTTAAGAATATGTAGCTAAGCATATGTTAGTACATAATAATGCATATTAACAACCAGGAAATATGTGCCGAAGGACCCCGGAACCCCGTCAAAACTGATATTTAAATGGATCTAAGATACATTGCAAAATTATTCATGCCTTAATTGTTATACATCTTAAAATTCCTCTTGGAAGAAATGTTCTTAAAAATTGCTTCTAGTCTAAATTCCTTCATGATCGCATTTAAGTCATCCTGCATAACATATGAGAATGTAATTAACCGTGTCTATTGTTCATGTAATTTTGGGTACTGTTAAACATCAAAATTCCCAATGTACTCTCATGTTTATATCCAAACGAAAATCTTATTTTTAGAAAAGTTAGAAGAATATGTGTTCTTATAGTCAGAAGTTTTTTTTTCAGCGTAATATATAGTGTAATGGGTTGGAGTTGATTCCATGGATAGTTTAATTTTTACATCAAAATAGTGTAATGTTTACACTATTTTAGTGTTATGTATTGGAGATGGTTTGACAACTGAACATTTGCTTCTGTGTACTTATAATTGGGAAATTTTCTAACAAAAACAGTCGTATGGAAACTTTTGTTAGCAGTTACTCTCGGCACAACTTGTAAACATGAGTATATTAGATTAGATTGCAGAACCAAAGCTCGTACAAATTGTTATACGACAGTGTGTACTGTAACTCTGTAAGAAACCTATACTTGACAATTTCACCTGTGGAACTCCATATGACTGTTTTGTATATTAATCAATCTCTTCAAGAATGCACTAAAGGTTTATTTTTTATTTTTTTAGGGTTACTCTGTAATGCTAAATGATGTAATAATAAATGTTAAATTGAACTGGACTTCAAGATTTAGA
Source organism: Oenanthe sinensis (assembly GCA_028671895.1). Taxonomy (NCBI): domain Eukaryota; kingdom Viridiplantae; phylum Streptophyta; class Magnoliopsida; order Apiales; family Apiaceae; genus Oenanthe; species Oenanthe sinensis. Next base: position 23,435,051 of record CM053799.1, on the reverse strand, counting down.
ATTTTGTAGTGGGAACAATGTTGAAATGAAATAATGTCATCTTTGAGTTAACTAACTAGTATGATATATGAACCACAAACTCTTTACTTTATTTAAAATAATGAAAAACCACATAAATTCCAGAGCCACTTCAATGCTTGAGCACATTCACGTCATGCTCTTTGGAAATCCGAGAAACGATTAATTGTAAAATTTGTAAGTTCGAGTATGGATCGGTCATAAGAATATGTAGCTAAGCATATGTTAGTACATAATAATGTATATCAACAGCAAGTAAATATGTGTGTTGAGGGACCCTGGAACCCCGTCAAAACCTGAAATTTAAATGGATCTAAGATACATCCCAAAACTATTCATGTCTTAATTGTTATACATCTTAAAATTCCTCTTGGAGGAAATGTTCTTAAAAATTGCTTCTAGTCTAAATTCCTTCATGATTGCATTTAATTTATCTTGCATAAACATATGAGAATGTAATTACCTGTATCTATTATTCATGTAATTTTGGGTACTGTTAAACATCAAAATTCAGTCTATGTCCTATTAAAACCAATATAAAGTGACTGTTTGACATACCTACTACTATAACAATCAGTAAATCAGCTTCCTTTAACCAGGATGCTCAATAAATGATACTCTCAGTTAAGTGTTTGATAATTTGAAATGGTTAATGTAATTATGTCTCTAATTTCAGTTATATACTTATAAAGTGGTAATCTATCTTTTCTCCATAAACGTTCAGTTTTTCTACACTTGTTTAACTTATACCTGAATTCAGGGCAAGTGGTCACTGGTAGTTGGGACAAGAACCTCAAGTGTTGGGACCCTAGAGGAGCCAGTGGGCAGGAACGTACGCTTGTCGGAACTTACAATCAACTGGAGCGTGTTTATTCGCTCTCTGTTAATGGACATCGTTTAGTAGCGGCAACTGCAGGGCGGCATGTGAATATCTATGATTTGCGTAATATGTCTCAACCTGAACAAAGAAGGGAATCTTCATTGAAATATCAAACGAGATGTGTGCGCTGTTATCCTAATCAAACAGGTTCACTTTTGACCTTTTACTGTCTTTTAACTACTTGTGAGCTTCCCCGATTTATGTTACACATATCATGCCAGGCTAATTTCAAATCCCTTTGAAACATTTCTTATAGAGCAGTTTCTTGTTGAATACTTGAAATCACTTTGCTATCAGTTTGTATCAGTTTTGGTGATTTTTACTTAACCGGAAATATATAATAATGGCTGGACTTTATGTGCTATTTCCTATTATATATGGGCAAAATTATTGTTCATGAAGCGGAGAAGGTACAGAAACTGGTATAGTTAAATTTGGGATTTGAGTTACTAAAGCATTGACTACTGTTGATACAGCACCTACTACTTGGTCAAATAAAGTCAAACTGGTATACAACACTCCATTAGCCAGCTGTATTAGTTAGTTAGGAATGTCAGATACAGTCATCTCTGTATGTAACATCAGTACATCTGTAAGTATCTGTAAAGAGCTAGACAAAAAACTCACTTGTTCATTTAGTAAATTTCTTGTTAGACTTCTCTCTCTCTCTCTCTGCCATATATACACAATATGTAACTATACGTTTACAAGTCTTCATGGTATCAGAGCTACCATTAGCTTCCATAGCTCCTTTTCCCTGTCAAGGTTAAGTAACTTGTAACCTTTCTGATTGAAAGGGTATCCAAGAAAATGGATCGTATGGGACGAGAATCAAACTGGAAGTCCATGTCTATAAGTAGTCAGAAGTCTATAAACTTTTGTAACTAGTTCGAAGATGGTGTTTATAAAATTTGCACAACTAATTGTTAGAATTATGGTTTTGATGTGCAGGTTACGCTCTTAGCTCTGTGGAAGGTCGAGTGGCGATGGAATTCTTCGATACCTCTGAAGCTGGTCAATCCAAAAAGTAAGATATTTCATTTATATAATTAACCATAGATAAGCATCTAAGCATACCCATTTTTTTCAGTGTCATACATCTCTTTACGTGTACCATGTACCGGCTTTGTGATACTGGACAATGGATGATAATTGTTCAACTCTCTGCTCCTTGATGTTTCTGGATTCATGTTTGTTTTTTATGTTAATATATTCAATTTTTTAGGCCTGCAAATGATTTCTCCTCTTTCCATATTATTCCTTTCTGATGACATTTTTAGGTTTTCTATGTGAGATGTGAGTTCTCTAAGATAGGTGGTGCTTAGTGGTTGATCTCACGAATTGATGTGGGGTTACATGATTCCAGCGTCCTATCTGTTTTTATGAAGATGATAGCAGTGCCTTTCAGTTATATTGGTGACGGTGTGACCGTGAATATATAGAGCTAAATGGAAATATTTTCTAGATGCAGGAGTTCACAAAAATGTCTTTCTTTATCTGCAGTTTTCTGTTTGATATGCATATTAATTCTGCAGGTATGCTTTCAAGTGCCACCGGAAATCAGAAGCTGGAAGAGACACAGTATATCCTGTAAATGCCATTGCTTTTCACCCCATGTAAGTTATTATCTTTTAGTTTTAAGCTCTAATTCCCTAGCAGAAGCTTTGTTCAGGCTCTAAAAGTTGAGAGGAAAACCCTGAAGTCATTATTTTCTATATCTTTCTATTAAAGACCAAAATAAATTTTGGACCAATTCCCCACATGAAATTGTTGTGGCTTTGTTTAATCACAATGAGAATGATTTGGCTCTCTCGTCTAAAAATCTGCAGTAAATCAATAGATTGCTGCTGAAATATCTTTCACAGTTTTTCCAATAGTAGTGTATGGTCTGTGCATTTTAGTTTTGGATTGTAGACTTTCTAGAAGTTAACTGAATAATACAATACAGGATATTGTAAATGTAGCTTTATAATTATATGTGCATGCTCTTTCATTTTAATTGAAGTCACCAACCACTTATAGCACATGACATTGATGATTTGCAGCTATGGTACCTTTGCAACTGGAGGTTGTGATGGTTATGTTAATGTGTGGGACGGAAACAACAAGAAGAGGTTGTATCAGGTAAACATATACAAAGTGATTCATTTAATATTGTGAGAGTGCGTCTTATCTTGGATTTGCACACATGTAATTTCGTTGTTTCTTTTTAAATGCAGTACCCAAAATACCCTTCAAGTATTGCTGCGTTATCATTCAGTAGAGATGGAAAACTTTTGGCTGTTGCATCAAGTTATACCTACGAGGAGGGAGAAAAACTGTAAGAATAAATATCTATCTTGGTGTCTAATGTATAATCCCTCTGTTCCACAAAAGAAAACCTCAGTATGATCTGAAATTTATCGAAAACTTGTTCAACTTAAAATTTTAATGTTATGTAATCATGATATCTTGGAAAATGCTCCATTTGTTCTACTAAAATAGTTTTATGTAAACTTTTGATATCTTCAAACACTGCATATTATTATTTTCATGAATATTAAGATATTAGTAAATAGTTTAAATATATAATTGTAGATTATGGTACTTGTATCACTCAAATGCATAAAATCCACATTGTTCTTTTTGTAATTCCGGTCTTTTGATTAAAACAAGATAGAAATTTATCCTTAGGATGCCTGGAGTAACAATATTTGTGATTTTTTTTCCTCACACAATGTTTTTCATTATTAGTACTTTTTTGAAAGTTATCTAGTGTTACTGCGTAGTTCCACTAAGACAGGTCTACTGTATACTTCAGAATGAGGCTGTCAGTTTGACTAGTCAAAATGCAGCAACAAAAACTGTAAATGCATAAACTCATGATAATTACTCTTGACATTTATTTTATTTTTACTTTTTTTGCAGTCATGAACCAGATTCCATCTTTGTACGCAGCGTGAATGAAGTTGAAGTGAAACCAAAACCAAAAATGGTAGCCAATCCTGCAGCATAAGCCATAAATTGTAATGTGCAAATATCTCTGTTTAGGAAGAATAGCTTTGAGCAACCTTGTTTCCCTATACACTGATACAGGACACTTACAGTGGCCAGATGATCTCGAGTGCACCTTTCTTTTTCTCAAGAAAGTGATTTTTAGATTTTCAGCTTTCATTTATGCTTGATGGAGCACAGCTTAATTTAGGAGTATTAGTTCACAGTGCTGATAATGCATATGGTCTAGGGTTGAGACTTGTCCGTATCCTTTGTAAGTCCAGAGAAAACGGGACCTTACTTATATTGATGAACTTTGAAATGGATCCGAAAAATCTGTTGCAGTTATTTTATCGAACAAATATTAATACTTGCCATTGAGTGGGATTTCTTGATTATTGGGGGTATATTTGATCTGCTTATATCTATGCTTTTTACAACCTAGAGCAATTTCATCCATGTCATGAGTGTAAAATGCTCATTCGTTCAACCTCTATTTTTTTTAATTATTCTTTTGTGCCTCTACTGAAACAAGACTCTAACAATCTGATGGCCTAAATCAAACATCAAGTTAGTCAATTTTTTTCAATTTCCTACTCTTCACCATGAAGGAAAAAAAATCCCAAATTCCCAACTTTAAGAGGCCTTTTGGTTTGTAGAATGATACAAACATTTTAGAATCACTAATTAAATTAATTTTATATATGCGTAGAAAAGTTGTTTATATAAATACACATTATACAATACATTCCTATCATAGAGGTTCATTCCATAGTTCCATTTCTTTCCTACCAACCAAACCTACTAAACGCAACATTACTATCTTAGTTTCAAAAATGAAAGAAGTAGAAAGACTGCTCAGCAAAACCATTTGACACTTGTGAGAACAAAGGGTGGGTAACAACCCTGTCTAATGCCATTCATTTTCTTATTACGAGTAGAAAAAAATCATTCAACCACAATAACAAACACAAGTAAACCATATACTTTTAAATTAGGTCCAAAATAGGCTCATGTCCAAAGAAACATTACAAAAAACTAGAACACTTCGATTATATCCATGTATACACTAAATAACAAAAACCTTGATAACCAGTTTTGAAAGACAAAACCATATTATGCTCCATGACCCTTTCCCTCCACGCATACAAAAAACTTGCGTACACCTTTACCGATACTGCAAAAAGCACAAAATCCCACAATTAAGTAGAAGAAAGAGGAACTCGTTTAAGCATCATACATGAATGTCAGTTATCCTACAGAAGTGATACAAACTTGTAGAGTTAAGCCAAGGGAACCTGAAATTAAAGTATAAATAGTGCATAAATGTTTATGGATACAACAGGTAAGTTAGATATTTACCTTAATAAAACCAATTTCCTTTGCATTAGTCTTGAAACATTGTCTGCAACACATGATTCCATATTTTCGGATTAACCCATGAGGGTTACCGCATACACGGCTGCCAAAATAAGTAGTTATACGCACATGTGAATAAGATTTGTAGCAGTGCAGATAGAATGGATATAATGTTTCGTAAAACAATAAATTAATAGAAGAATGCAAATCTCCGCACATAGTTTAATAGAACAATGCAAATCTCCACACATAGTGATAATTTCTGTATATAAACAGTCGAATAAAGATTTTGATACAAGGAGTTGTAATTAGTTAAACTTTTACATAACAGAACTCCAACTTCGTAGCTCACGGAAGTGGAGACCAGTCGAGGGGCTAGCCTAGGCTACAACCCCGGCCTAAATATCAAATAATTCACCACTGGTTTCTACGCCATTTCAGAATTGTGGAGCCCACTGCAGTGGTGGAACCGGTTTGGGGGGGGGGGGGCTAATAGGCTACAAACCCAATCTAACTTCATATATTAATAGAAAATATATTTTAATTCATGGCCGATCTTCAAACATTAGCAAAAAAAAATTCAACCCGCTATTTCGGAATCCTGGTTCCTCAACTGGCTCACCACAATACTACTACATTTTAACTACACAATAATACTACAGTAAAACCTTTATAAATTAATAATGCCCGGACCGACAAATTTTATTAATTTATCAAGATTATTAATTAATCGAGGTAAAAGATGTACCGACCAAAAATCTGTATTGAAAATATTAATTTACCGTGGGTTATTAACTTATCGATTATTATTAATCAAGGTTTTACCGTAAATGGCTGTTTGGATTGCTGAGGGGAACCGATAATTAGTATGAAAAACATACACAGTTAATTGGTCATCTAAACACCAGCACCTATGATCTCGAGTTTCCGAAGTCCCATTAACCGGGCTCATTAACTTAACCAAACATCCCTTCCCCACCACAACTAATCATCTAAATAATTGCACAAAGATCACATATACGCACAATTCACAAAGATCACATATACTTGAACAATATAAACAAATAGAGAGAAAAAACAACATGCAAATTAAAATAGATATTATATAGAAGTATAAAGTAAATGAAAAGAGGAATACCAAGCGCGAGAACCAGGACCATAGGTCTTGGGATGTGCATTCCAAATGTTAGAGTGCCCCATTTTTCTTAGATCTCTTTCTCGCTTCCTTGCTGCTGTGCTGATACAATTTTTACAGAGATGCTTCACCTCTCATATCATATGTCTACGTATATATACACAGATTTTATTTAAAACCCTAATTTCGTTTTGCCTTTCACGAGGATGTTTTTGTCAAAATTTAGATGTTCACACGGCTAAAGGAAACTTTTAAACGCAGTAGTACTTTGTGCAGTCAAGTGGGATTACGGTTTTGGCCATAACTTGTTTTCTGTTTTATTTTTTGAAACTTGTTTTTTGTTGTTAATAACATTTGTTAGTATTTTTGGTGGTTTTTTAGATGCCGCAAATAAATAATACTCTCTTTATTCTATGATGATAAGAGGCGATTGATGGAAAATAAAAGTCAAAGGTAAATAAATTTAATTTTTAAAATTTATAAAAGGTCAATTTTTATGAAACGGAGGGAGTAATAATTTATTATTTCCTTTCATCCTTTTTTTATAAAGGAAATACAAACTATCATACATCAAAAGCAATCGGCCATTATAATGAAATGTAATTTTAGAGATAAAATAGAGTTTTAAAATACACGACTGAGATAAAACAAGAATCACCTACAAAATAATGGGTGGATTTATTTGTCGATCGCTTAACAAGATATAAATCAACTTGATTCATATTCGATAGTAAGGTTTTAAGGGTGTGGACTAAAAAACCAAACTAAAAAAGTATAAAAACATTACTTTGAATAGCTTGAACACATAGTAATGAATCTGTCTCCTGAACAACACCCGACCAAGTTTGTTCATCAATCCAACTTAACGTTTCTTTTATGCCAACTATCTCAGCTACTTATGGATTAACAACATCGACTCTACCATAAGAGAAAGCCTCTGTAATCATTTCATCGTGACCCCGCACTAAGCATCCCACTCCAAACCTCCTTTCCTATTGGAAGATTGCTCCATCGACATTAACCTTGATCAGACTAGAAACGAGTGAACTCTATTGCTCTTGAACCATGGTTAACTGCATTACGAGATAATAATGACTTCCCTTTACGATTTTGAGCACACGTATAATGATCAAGAAAGTTTTAGCCGAATGAACTACAACCACTGTAAAAAAAAATTCGTTCCAAACTATTTTATTCAGAATCTGCCAAATGGACCACACCACCATAGCAGCCTCCTTAATTTCCCCCACACCTGCCCGATCCATTAACTCACTAAATTAGTGGGAAAAATCTATCTTAAACCAACTACCAATGTTAACCCTCGATCGGTTCCACTATGTTCTAGCAAATGAACACCCTACTAGCACGTGAAAAATAGTTTCTGCAAAATTGTGATAGGGCACAGGTAGCATAACGGGCACACATTTCACTTGAAGCTAAATACGAGTGGGGAGAGAACATGTGGCTTCCCTCTATAAAAAATTTCTAACCTTGGGTGGGATCTTTAAGTTCTAGAGTTTGGGCCAAAAGCCAACAAAATTATCCAAAGAAAAATTTCCTTTTTGCTCTTATAAAAATCTATAAACACTTCGAACTGAGTGATATTCATGATGATCAAACTTCCAGGATCAAGAATCATCCATCACTGAAGTTGTAAGATGAATATACAAAATAAGATGTTGGTCTCTCTCATTAAAAAAAATCTTTAACAACCTCCTCATCCCACTTCCTTTTATTGACCAGCATAAAGCTACTAACAAAAATATCTTTTAACCTCGGATGATCTGAAGTAACAAAGGGATTGACATTATCCGGTATCCAAGGATCTTGGATTACATTAGTAGTCAAACACGCTCCAATACTTCGACGAATGCCAGCAAACAAAAGTTGTTCAAGTTCAGAAGAAAAAAAATATGTGAAAAGGAATCCAGTACAAAGAAAAACTCCTGCTCAACAAAAGAAAAATGTTCATAAGCCTGCTCAAGTCAAAACTATTGAAGCTCCTAAAACTGCAATTGTTCAAGCAAAACCTACTCCATAAATTATAAAGAAAGCTCTAGCCAAATCAAGAACCCCTCTCACTATGTTAGGAACAACATTTCTCCCAAGTGGATCAAGTTTTGAAGATGAAGAGGAAGATCAATGATCAACAATCTCTGATCAGAAAGAAAAAGCCTGATCTTCTATTTACAAAAACTCAAACTCTGACTCTCAATGCCAGACTTGGTAAAAACAAGGGTGGTATTGGTGATTCACAAGCAAAAGTCTACAGAGGTGAAGCAAACACTTTTAGAGATCCCTTCTCATTAAAAGACAAGCCTGAGGAAGATTTATCTCAAGAACATCTGGACAAATTAATATCTGTGAACATAGTGAATGATATCTTTGATGGTGCTCAAGCAAATGAGAATATGTTATATTTCTTGGAAAATGGAAGAGTTTTGAAAATTGCTGAAGAAGATCTGATCCACAAGACATCTAAAGAACTTGAACATGTTCTTTATCTACTCAATGATGAAAATGAATGTTGGTCCCTGATATTGTAGAAGGGAGGTTGAATACAATATCTGAAAATTAATCGCGGAATAATTTGGATTAAAAATATTATTATAATTACTCGCGAAATATTAATTATAATGAAATACTGTTCAAGTGAAAGATATAATTTAAACTTGATTAGTATTACACAATTAATATTTTAGAAAACTGTTATATAATTGATAAAAAAGTCTAGAACAAATTTGACATGAACTGTTCGTGTTTAATCAATTATATTCAAACTCAGCACAGAAATCTGTGAATATTACAATGCAGATAAATTACTGAATTTGATCTGATTTTCTAACTTCTTAACAATTGAACAACTACAAGTGAAGGGATGATCTCATATTTATAGAGATTTCAAAAAGGCTGCTATGACCTTTTTGAGTATGACTTTATTTCAAGAAAATAAGTCTGTATGACTTATTTTAACACTTGTATGACTTATAAAAGACTGGGCATGACTTATTTTGGTCGGTATGACCTTTTGAAAGTTCGGTATGACTTATTTAAAATCATATTCGGATTTTATCTAATTAAAATAAATCGGTATGACTTATTTTAATTAAACAAAATTGGTTCAGTATGACCTTTTAAGCACAGTACTCTCGGTATGACTTATTCAATGAGCTCGGTATGACTTATGCTTATACAAGCTCGGTATGACTTAATTGAATATATATATATAAGAAACTCGGTATGACTTATTTAATAAGTCATACTAACTGTTTTATTATATATATATAAGTCATTTTAGGTCATTTCTTTTATAGAAAATTAATTCTACTTAATTTAATTAGTTAATTTATAAATTAAATTAAATTAAATTTGAATTAATTTAATTAGATAAATTAAATAATTAATTAACAATTGACAGTAGAATTAAAATACTATCTTTAGTCGCATAGTCGTGCTATCAGTCTTGAAATCTTTCTGTCTTTTCTTTGTCTTCTGTTCTTGAAACCTCTTGAATTAAATGAAGAATAAGTATTATATTAGTTGGCACATAAATGTACTGTCTGGTTCATTTGTGTCATCCTAATAAATATTTTCCATTTAAATAACTTTTAGCTAGAGGCCTTCTGTCATATTTTCTTCTTCACTGTTTTCATTCTTCTTCTGGAATCTACTTGTAGTAACCACTTGAAATCTTCCATATTTTCTGTCTTCTATAGAAGTACTACCACAATATTATTTTCACTGACGCTTGAACATATAAAAATGAACTTCTTCCAGTGTTGAGTAGCAATCCTACAAAATACCTCTGATACTTGGATCCTCTGTGATTAGTTGACTGTCTTCGTCTTGATTCCTGTTTAGTGTTTAGTATTTACTTCTCTTTATTAGTTAGAGTTGAGTTGCCATCTAATTATTACAAATAGGCCTAGTCATATGCCTTTCAATCTCCCCCTATTTGTTGTTAAACATTTAACACACAAATTTCTAGAGGATAACTCAACTAACAACTAAGAAAGTAGTACGACATTTAATGACTTGTAAATAATAAACAAAAGTTCTGGTTTTATATTTAACAATTTTCCAGATTCATACATAAAAGATAAATACAAGATAGATGTTCCTTTAGCACTGAACAAATATTACAAAATTTCTATCTTGTTCTATCTAAGTCTTCAGTCTTCTGATGTATCAACTTCACCTTCTTCTAGGATTGAACCTTTATGAACAGGTGTCCTTGGTACCTCTTCAGTTACTGATTGTTCTGTTGTAGTGGAATTTCCATACAACCTTCTTTGTTCAGCTCTTGCTAACTGCCACATCACTTCCTGTTCAACAGGATCTACTATCTCTTCTTCTACATCAGATGGTTGTGTTGAATCTATCTTTGGTATTTGCCTGATGTATGAATGAATTCTTTTTGACAGACAGTAGTTTCTTATCTTCTTTGCAGCATCCATCTTAGCTTGGGATTTGAAACCTTTTGACCTTAGCATCCTTTCAACTTGAATCATGTACTTAACTGTGTAGCCCTTAAAAGATTCCTCATTTAACTGCATGATTTGATACAACTTGTTTGAGAAAAATCTTACCTCGTGAGGATCAAATAAGATCTGAGGACTAACAGCTGTGGCAAAGACTCTAAGTCTATCCCTGAGAAGTTCATTTTCTTCTGAGCTCCTCTTTATTCTGTTCAAGAACGTCCATATTACTGATAAACTTCTTTGCCTGAAAAACTCTAGAGAAATTCTGAATGTTCCATTCCTATGTGTGTAGACTAGTATCTGCCAGTCTTCAAGAATGTGATCCACTAAGATAGTGATGTAGTCCACTTCCTCTTTCAAAGCTTTCATGAAGCTGTCAATGTTGTCATTTGACTTTTCTAGACGCTCAATTATTGATTTCAGATGCTTGTCTTCAAATGGACCCTTTTGCTGTTTGTCCATTATTTCTCTTGCAGTATCCCATTTCTTTCCAATCTTGAGCTGTACATCTCTCTTCTTTTCTCTGACTGCTATGGCCCAGAGATTTTGCTTTTCTTGGCTTTCTTCTTTTTCAGCCTTTGTTCTTTCCATGACTAGAGCTTTCAGATTTTCAGTTTTTGCATGACTTGCCTTGATGTCTTCTTTTAGTTTCTTCATTGCCTCTTCATAGGCTGGATCAACTTCTTTTTCTTCTGGAAACAAAAAATCTTCATCAAATGCAATCTCTTCCTCAGCTCTGCAGTAGTCAGGAAAGTTTGATTCATCATGAGCACTGTCATCAATGAATTTCTCTTGATCATAAAACTGTTTTTCTGGTTCTGGATCATACGATTGAAATTGATCTTCAGAATACAGTTTAGCTTTCCCTTTGTCTTGAGTAGAAGCCCCTCCATCTTCAGCTACTTTCTCCTTAGATTTCTCCCTAGATTTCTCCCCTTTAGTTGAGGGATTAGAGGCTTCAAAAGATGTCAACATTTTCTGCATAGTCAGATAGACTTGCTTCATTCCTTCATTCAAATGTGCCATTCCATCATCCAGTTTGCTGAATCTTTGTGTAGAGATCTTTTCATTTTCAATGATTGTTAATGTCAAGCTTTTCTCAACTTCATCAATCTTTTCATGTAATTTGCTGACTTCTTTCATGTCTTCAGCAATAAGATTCTGTACACTCTGGATGTCTTGAGTTTTTTGAAGAATGGAGGTTTTGACATCATCAACATCTTTTCGTACTATTGTCAGCTGCTGTGTTACAGAGGCAGATGTAGATTTTTCTTCTACTTGTGCTTTAACTTTTAATAACTCAGCTTGAACAATTTTCATTTCATTCTGGAGAGCTTCCATTTTGGATAAAAGTTCACTGTGTGTGTGTGCACTCAGCTCACTTGCACTCCTGTTTATCTCACTATCACTCTGTACATGTGTTTCACTCTGTGTTTGCCTCACATCACTCGTGTTTAACTCCTTTCCAGATCCTGAAGCTGTACCTGCATATATAACAATAGCTTTTGAAGAGTCAAAATGCTCTTCTGATGCCTGTGAAGGCGCGTCCTCAACAAGGTTAACTTGAGGAGGCTCCGCTACTGACGTAGCTACTCCGTGAATGGAGTCTCATCTCCCTCTATGGAGTGGTTGCCTCTCAAATCCACCAGTGGATTCGAGACCTTCTAGAAAGAGAACTGGATGAAAGAAATCCAGCGGAGTCACCACCTTAGACAATGTAATGACAGGCTCTTGAGAGTCTGTGGTGCTCCTATGTACCGTGGAGGGTATCTGATGCTGCACTGCATCGAAAATGTCATGGTCCACAACAAAGGTGGCATCCGACGAATTTTTATTAAAAACATTTTCTTCAACAAATGTGCCCTCCTGTGTTTGTATTTCTTTAAGTGAAGGTTCTGCTAGAGTGATTGCTAGCAGTGTGTTTTCCTCACTATCTGATGCTGTAGCCGAGCAGCGAATTAGATCACCTGGTTGAGCAAGTGTATCTAGAGAACCTTGGATGGCCATGTCAAAATCCATATCCCATAGATCGGAATAGGTTGAGGCTGCAGTTGTCTCAGGTTCAACTCTAGAAATTTTTGAGGGAGGAGACAGAGCTGCGAGTTCACTCACATCAGCACCAAGACCCCTAACTATTCTGACAGGTTTCTTCCTTTTTCTGACTTTTAGCGAAGAAGAGGATGAAGGAGAAACTGTTTGAGGTTCTAATTCAGCTGGGGGCGGAACCTGTGTGTTTTCAGGTTCGTAACTGATATCCTGGAGTGTAAGAACACCATCATAGTCTGCCACAGATGAATCTAACAGTGCAGTGGATATATCTATAGGTATTGAACTAGAAGATTGTGAGTGAGATATTACCTGTTGATCTTGTGCCATTTGATCGACATGCTGAGCAGCTTCAAGTAGAAGGTGCACAGGATGATCCATTTGCATTGGCACTTGCTCTGGCTCTTGTTCCTGCACAGGATTAGCAATAAGATCTAATATCTCAGCCATGTAATCTGTTCTTTCCACTGGCACATCTTCGTACTTGGGGTTGTTTTGGAGCCTTACAAATAAGTTGTTCTGAGAAGTAGGAGATTCTTCTACAGGACTATTATGAAATAAGGCTTTGTCTTCTTCCATCAACAAATCATTCATGAACAGCATCAGGAACCTCGGATAGTAGACTTGAATGTCATGTTCCCTACTTTCTGGTTTCCCCATTTTCCTTATTATTTCTTTTAAAATCAACTTCCCAAAATTTATCCTCCTGTTGTGGGCCACAGAAAACCCTATTATTTGCAGTAGTGAAGATATATTGTTGAAGTTGTTCTTTGTAGTGGGTGCAAAAACTTTGGCTAACGTCCCAAAGAAGTAGTCCCATTCGCTTACCAATCTGGACTTCGTCAATCTTACCAAATTGATCTCACCCTGATATCTAATGGAATAGAAAAACTCTAGAATTTCTGGTATAGAGGGTGGATCCATGATGTTGTCAGTTGGAAAGCCTAAAATCCTGTTCACGTCCTCTTCAGTCACCATATATTCATGATCTCCTATGCTGAATGAGAATTGAACTCTGCCTGCAATACTCCTATTCCTAGCAGTGGAATACAGAGCCCTAAGTGCTAACACTTGCAACGGGGCGTCCAGAGTAATTGCAGTTCTTACAAGTGAATGTTCATTCATAAATACGATCCACGGTCGAAACCTCTCGACTGAACAATTCACCGGATTGAAAAATCCTACAAAATTAGTTTTTACTAAATCGCAAAAACCAGCCATTTTTTTATAGCTATTACAAATAATAAAATTACAATGTGCGATTACAAATTGTAAATAACAATTACAAGCTGATAATTCGAAAATTACACTTTAAAGAGAAATCCTAATTTCTAATAATCCCTAAATTGTCTTTAATCAGTAAATCACTACACGACTGTCATTAGTCACAATCAACACCACTTGCTTCGATTTTTAACAAGAAAAAGAACAATCACTGAGTTTTTTGAAAGAAAAAAAAAAAGGGCAGAGTTTTGCTTGTTTTAGTCAATTTTAACAAACTTAGCAAGCAAGGAGCTTGAAATCAGCAAGTAACAGCAACTGAAATTAGTTGAGATGGATGAGAATCGATCGATTTCTTGTAAAATGGAAGAAAACTGTTCATGTTTATGTATGTAGCAGTGTGTATCTATTGCTGTGTATGACTTAATTAAAGAAGGAAATAAAACTAAAAATATCCGGTATGACTTGTTAAAGAAGCCTGCTATGACTTGTTTTTCAAAACGACTCGGTATGACTTTTCAAAAGTCATACCGAGTTTTTATTCATAGGATAAAACTGTTTTAATTAGCAGGTCTCAGTATGACTTAAGAGAAGAAAAAAAATTTAAATGAATTCTCGGTATGACTTATTATTAGAAATAAAAAGTCATGCCGAGATTCATTTAAAATTAAATGTCATACCGAACTTTCATCATAATAAGTCATTCTGGGATAATAAATAATATATACTTAGTAAATAGTTGACTAACAAAAATTTACATACTAAATAGATATAAAATAAATATTTACATTACTAATTGATTTAATTAATTTAAGAATTAAATTAACTCATGTTTGAATTAATTTAATAAGTAAATTAATTGAATAATTAATAACATACTCATTTATTTTAAAGTACAATAATAATTAGAAAATTATACATTAATTTACATAAATGCTTATAAATGTTTAAATTTAAACAAAAGTACTTATGCTTTAATTGAAATAATTATCTTCTAAGAATATTGATTTAATCTTAAGATAATTTTCCAAAAATTCATAAGCCCTAGGATTTTATTAATTCAAGTCTTATAAACTCTTTAAATATTAACATTTAATATTTATGAGCTTAAATTAATTCCTAGCAACCAAAAATTTAGCCATTGTTTAACATCCCTAATTCACTAACCAGCTTTGAGAAAGTGGATTCATCAAGTGACTTTGTGAAGATGTCGGCTATCTGATCTTCTGTGGGTACAAAATGTAGCACTACAGTTCCGTTCATGACATGCTCTCTTATAAAGTGATACCTTATGTCAATGTGCTTGGTTCGCGAATGTTGAACAGGATTGTTGGAAATTGCTATCTCACTTGTGTTCTCGCAGAAAATTGGAATTTTGTTCAACGCAAGTCCATAGTCATTTAGCTGATTCCTAATCCACAAGATCTGTGCACAACAGCTACCTGCCGCAATGTATTCTGCTTCGGCTATCGAGGTAGATACTGAATGTTGTTTCTTGCTGTACCAGGAGATCAACCGTCGTCCTAGAAACTGACAGCTTCCAGAAGTACTTTTCCTGTCCATCCTGCACCCTGCATAGTCTGAATTTGTATAGCCAATTAGGTCAAAACCTGTATCCTTAGGGTACCAAATTCCAAGATCTGGTGTACCCTTTAGATATCTAAAAATTCGTTTAACAGCTATTAGATGAGATTCCCTTGGGTCAGATTGAAACCTTGCACATAAGCATGTTGCAAACATTATGTCGGGTCTACTAGCAGTTAGATATAATAATGAGCCTATCATACCTCTATAGCTTGTGATGTCAACTTTCTTACCAGTTTCATCTTTGTCAAGCTTCGTGGCTGTTGGCATTGGGGTTTTTGCTGGTGAAGAATCTTCTAGACTGTATTTTCTGAGAAGATCTCTTACGTACTTTCATTGGCAAATAAAAATCCCATCTTCCTTTTGCTTTACTTGCAATCCAAGGAAGAATGACAGCTCACCCATCATGCTCATCTCATATCTACTCTGCATTAACTTAGCAAATCTCTTGCACAAGTTTTCGTTAGAAGAACCAAATATAATATCGTCAACATAAACTTGGACAAATATCATATCTTTATTATGTAATTTGTAAAAGAGAGTTTTATCTATGACACCTCTAGTGAAACCATTTTCAAGTAAAAACTCAGAGAGAGTGTCATACCATGTCCTTGGTGCTTGCTTGAGTCCATAGAGAGCTTTGAAAAGAAAGTACACAAAATCAGCAAACTCTGGATTTTCAAAGCCAGGGGGCTGTTCCACAAAAACTTCCTCTTCTAGCTTTCCGTTCAGGAATGCACTCTTCACATCCATTTGATAGACTTTAAAATTGGAATGTGCTGCGAATGCCAGAAATATCCTGATGGCTTCAAGTCTTGCAACTGGTGCGTAGGTCTCGTCATAATCAATTCCCTCTTCCTGGGAGTAACCCTTTGCCACCAGCCTGGCTTTGTTTCTTGTTACAATGCCATCACCGTCTAACTTGTTCCTGTATACCCATTTTGTGCCAATAACAGATCTATCTTTAGGCCTGGGTACCAGTGTTCAGATTTCTTGTCTTTCGAACTGATTGAGCTCTTCTTGCATGGCAAGAACCCAATCTGGATCAATTAGTGCCTCTTCAATCTTCTTTGGTTCTTCTTGAGATAGAAAACCTGAAAATAAACATTCATTTGAAGTTGCACTTCTGGTTCTTACTCCAACATCTGGATCACCTATGATCAATTCAAAGGGATGATCTTTACTCCATATCATTTCCCTCGGAAGGTTTGATCTTGATGATTCGCCTTGAAATTCATTGTGATGTTGTGTTGTGCGAGTTGATCTTTCATCTCCCCCTGAGTTGCTGCCAGGATGACTTATTGATCCACCACTAATATTAGTGGTATCTCCAGTGTTACCACTGTTTCCACCACCGTTACCTGGATCATCATTATTATTGTCATCATTATTTCCTGTTGCAATCTCAGGTTCTTCTTCGTCATCAGAATGTGAGTCTGGATAATTGTCAAATTTTAATGACTCAGAAGAATCTTCAGTTTGGATACTTGGGAGTTTAGTGTCATCAAAAGTTACATTGACACTTTCTTTCACTTGGTGCTGATCAATTATATACACCCTATATGCTCTTCTTGAATATCCGACAAAAATAGCTTCATGTGCCTTGGCCTCGAACTTGCCACGATGTTCATCTTCATCCTTTAGCACAAAGCATTTGGCTCCAAAGATATGAAAGTACTTGAGAGTAGGTTTCTTGCCAGCCATTAATTCATAGGGAGTTTTCATATGATTTTTGTTGATCAGAGTTCGATTCTGAGTATAACAAGCTGTATTTACTGCTTCAGCCCAGAAGTAGATAGGTAACCTTGATTCACTTAGCATAGTTCTTGCAGCTTCAATCAGGGTTCTATTTTTCCTTTCTACAACTCCATTTTGTTGCGGAGTTCTTGGTGCTGAGTATTGCCTTGTTATTCCCTTGTCTGAGCAGAAGTTATTCAGAATTTCATTTTTGAATTCTGTTCCATTATCTGATCTGATTGCCCGGACAGATAACTTTGAATCTAACTCAATCAGCTTTATATGATCAATCACCAAATGTGGAGTTTCATCCTTAGAGTTCAAGAATAAAACCCATGTATATTTTGTGAAGTCATCCACAATCACTAAGGCATATTTCTTCCTTGACATAGACAGAATATTTACTGGACCAAATAAATCCATGTGTAGGAGTTGAAGAGGTTCAGTGATGTTTGTAGTGTCTGTGCCTCTGTGAGTTGCTTTCTTTGACTTCCCTTTTTGACATGCCTCGCACAGTCCTTCTTGGGAGAATTCCATCGGAGGCAGTCCTCTCACCAAATCCCTCTTGACTAGAGAGTTCATTGTTTTGAAATTGAGGTGTGAGGGCTTTTTGTGCCATAGCCAACTTTCTTCTGATGAAGCCTTTGAGTAGAAACAGTTTGCTTCAGCTTTTGTTCCTGAGTTGAAATCAGCTACGTACAAGTTACCTTTCCTTACTCCACGCAAGGCTAGTCTGTCTTCTTTAGAATGAGCTATTAAGCATTTCTCCTTGATAAAGTTTACTTTGTAACCTCTATCACAGAATTGACTGACGCTGAGTAGATTGTGCTTAAGTCCTTCCACCAAAGAGACGTTTTCAATGATAACATTTCCAGTATTTAACTTGCCATATCCCGTAGTCATTCCTTTGCTGTTATCTCCAAAGGTGACGACTGGGCCAGCTCTCTCAACCACGTCTGATAGCAGGGCTCTATTTCCAGTCATATGCCTTGACGATCCGCTGTCCAGGATCCATATAACTCGGTTTACCTGTTTAACTCCCTGCAATTATCAAACGGATTAATTCATCTTCGGAGCCCAAAATTGATTGGGCCCGGCATACTTAAAGAATTGACCTTTGTCTGTTTTGACAACAGATCCTTTTCGAATAACATCATTTTCTTCCTTGACTGCTCCTACCTTCCTATAGACAGTCTTAACAACTTTCTGTTTAGACTTAGGAATATATGATTCCTTCTTCTCAGGTGAAGGAGTCGCAGTCTTGGGTTTAGCAAATTTACTATTGATATGCTGTCTAGGTGTCATGTTATCTTTCTTAGCTATCATGCGTTTAAAGTAAGCAGTCATAGCATTAAAGGCACATAACATGCAATTCATTATACCACATGGTTTATGGAAAGCATCAATAGTAGGCATGTTATTCAATACAGTAGGGGGCTTAACAAATTCTTCTTCAATTTTATCAGCATATTTGAAGTTTTCACTAGAATGAAATTTATTGTTACTGTTCCTACTGTTCACAAACGTGTTGGGTCTGTTCATTTTATTCTTTAAGTCTTTTGCACCTACACCAGGTCTGGGGGAATCAGAAGTTCCCACATCTTTCACTGGGGTCTCTGGTGCACATTTTTCTTTCTGGACATTAACTCATTTTATGTCCTTAACCTGTTCTCCTCTCTTCTTCTCTTCCTCAAGATCTTCCAACTGCATTTCATATGCAATTAGTACAGAGCTCTCAAGGATGGGTTCAGCTATTGGTGTTATGAAGAGAGGTTTCAGTGTGTCTTTAACAACATGTGGGATACCCCTTTCTACAGCACTTTTTCTAAAGGGGGTTATGTTGCTTGGCTTTCCTACAGATTTGTTATACTCGAAGCCTATTCCAACTTTACGATTTATTTCTTGTTGGTCAACTAGGTTCTTAACAATATATGAGGAATTCTTATATGCAAGACACTTCTTCTTTTCTTCTTCAATTTGGTTTCTGAGATTAATTTCTACTACAACATGACAACTGACTTTGCTGACTTGAACAGCTAAGTCTTCAGTCAACTTAACAGTCAACTTGTCATGATTTCTTTTTAACTGTTTAAGAACTTCAGTCTCATCAATTAACTCTTTGACTTTGAGTCTGAGTTTCTTAACTTTATCTCTTTCACCATCTAGTTCTTTACCTAGCAAAGCAAACATCTTAGGACAAGAAGGATTTACCTCTATTCCTCTGTCACGGGTGGGAGATAGTGATTCCTCTGATGAAGCCATAAGAGCAAGATTTCCCAGCTCTTCCTCATCATCGTTATCTGAGTCATCCCAGCTTTTGCCTGCTGCTAGATAGGACTTTCCTTGATGTTTTTTCACGAGCGCATCACATTTCTCCTTGAGCTCTTCGTAAGAATCTCTCTTCTTCCCTTGCTTAGGCTTCTTGCACTCAGTTGCAAAGTGGCTTAGCTCATTACAGTTGAAGCAACGAAACTTGCTTCTATCAACTAAGCCGGTCTTGTAGCCGCTTTTTGATACTGCTGTCGAAGAACCTCCTTTTTGGAATCTTCCAAAATTAGGCTTACTTCTGAATGAGGAGTTTCTTCGGAATCTCATGTTGCCAAACTTCCTGGCAACCATAGCTAGAGATTCATCTTCTAGCTGATCTAGTTCTTCCAGTGAGTAGAAATCACCGTCTTCTTGTTTGTCAGAAGTATGTTCAAGTTCTGGAACCACATACTCTGTTGAACTGTTAGAAGGTGCAACAGCCTTCACTTCTTCTTTCTCTGGTACTTCTACCATTAATGCCTTTGAGGAACTCAGTACCTTACATCTTCCGTACATCTCTCTGGTTTGGATCTGTTCCAGCTCATAAATTTTTAAAACTCCATAGAGTTTTTCTAGGGTTACCTCTTTCATGTCCCTAGATTCCCGGATGGCTGCAATCCTCTGCTCCAGATGCTCTGGTAAGGTCAGCAAAAACTTCTTGTTCACCTCTTGGTTCTGATAAAACTTTCCATTCATGTTGAGCTCGTTTATCAGTTTGTTTAGTCTCTGAAACACCTCAGAGATACCCTCACCAGGGTTGGATCTAAACTGCTCATATTGGGTGGTCAGGATCTCCAGTCTATTCTCCTTAACTTCTTCAGTTCCCTCATTGATAATTTCAATTATTTCCCAGATCTGTTTTGCATTCTTGCAATTGACTACTTGGTTGTACATGATGTAGTCTAGGGATTCAATTAATATGAGCTTCAGGTTATTATCAAGGGATACAGCTTCTATTTCCTCATCTGTATAGTCTGCCGGACTTTTCGGAAACTGTCTGTGAGGAATTACGACCCCATCTACTGTATGTTCTAGAACAACTGATATAGGGGTCTCAACACCTTTGGCCATGATCAATGCGTACTTGGGATTTGCAATCCCGATAAACAGTAGCATTTTGTGTTTCCACAAGTTGTAGTGTTCTCTATCGAACTGTGGAATTTTAATGCTAGTCACTTTATGGGTACTCATCTTTAATAAGATTAAAAATTAAGTGTTTCAAAAAATATTTTAATTTTTGACTTAAAACAATTTTTGATCAAAAAAAAAAATTTTTTTTAAAATTATTTCGAATAAAAAATTATTTCAAATTTAAAATAATTTTTGTGATCTGTATGAGTTCGCGGAATTTGATTTGGATATGATATTAACTATATCAACCAGCTCTGATACCAATTGTTGGTCCCTGATATTGTAGAAGGGAGGTTGAATACAATATCTGAAAATTAATCGCGGAATAATTTGGATTAAAAATATTATTATAATTACTCGCGAAATATTAATTATAATGAAATACTGTTCAAGTGAAAGATATAATTTAAACTTGATTAGTATTACACAATTAATATTTTAGAAAACTGTTATATAATTGATAAAAAAAGTCTAGAACAAATTTGACATGAACTGTTCGTGTTTAATCAATTATATTCAAACTCAGCACAGAAATCTGTGAATATTACAATGCAGATAAATTACTGAATTTGATCTGATTTTCTAACTTCTTAACAATTGAACAACTACAAGTGAAGGGATGATCTCATATTTATAGAGATTTCAAAAAGGCTGCTATGACCGTTTTGAGCATGACTTTATTTCAAGAAAATAAGTCTATATGACTTATTCTAACACTTGTATGACTTATAAAAGACTGGGCATGACTTATTTTGGTCGGTATGACCTTTTGAAAGTTCGGTATGACTTATTTAAAGTCATATTCGGATTTTATCTAATTAAAATAAATCGGTATGACTTATTTTAATTAAACAAAATTGGTTCAGTATGACCTTTTGAGCACAGTACTCTTGGTATGACTTATTCAATGAGCTCGGTATGACTTATGCTTATACAAGCTCGGTATGACTTAATTGAATATATATATATATAAGAAACTCGGTATGACTTATTTAATAAGTCATACTAACTGTTTTATTATATATATATATATAAGTCATTTTAGGTCATTTCTTTTATAGAAAATTAATTCTACTTAATTTAATTAGATAAATTAAATAATTAATTAACAATTGACAGTAGAATTAAAATACTATATTTAGTCGCATAGTCGTGCTATCAGTCTTGAAATCTTCCCGTCTTTTCTTTGTCTTCTGATCTTGAAACCTCTTGAATTAAATGAAGAATAAGTATTATATTAGTTGACACACAAATGTACTGTCTGGTTCATTTGTGTCATCCTAATAAATATTTTCCATTTAAATAACTTTTAGCTAGAGGCCTTCTGTCATATTTTCTTCTTCACTGTTTTCATTCTTCTTCTGGAATCTACTTGCAGTAACCACTTGAAATCTTCCATATTTTCTGTCTTCTATAGAAGTACTACCACAATATTATTTTCACTGACGCTTGAACATATAAAAATGAACTTCTTCCAGTGTTGAGTAGCAATCCTACAAAATACCTCTGATACTTGGATCCTCTGTGATTAGTTGACTGTCTTCGTCTTGATTCCTGTTTAGTGTTTAGTATTTACTTCTCTTTATTAGTTAGAGTTGAGTTGCCATCTAATTATTACAAATAGGTCTAGTCATATGCCTTTCAATGAAGCCACTTCCAGATAGGTGAAGATTTTAGAATGAGTAATAAATGAGAAAAAGAAGAGTGAGAGGTTACTCATGATAAACTCTGAAGAGTTCAAACTTGGTTACTTGCTTGAAGATGGAACAGAAAAAGAAATAGAAAAAGGAGATGCAAAGGTCAAGATGGTGTTAGGGATTCCTACACTAATTTTAAACCATGATGGAAAGAAGGTCTGTTACATTCCCTTAGATGAAAGAATGGATAGATCATCAATCTATAATCTGAGAGCTGCTATATACCAAATTGATGATTCTTGTGAGCAGATGAAAGAATTGAAAGAGAAGTTTAGTGAATTACTGAAGAAAGCTGAGGAAAAGCTACTGGAACAATTTCTGAAAGAAGATTTCTCATATAGAAGAATCTAAGTCAAAAAGGAAGATTCAAACTCTGATACCTTTGTCTCCATATTTTTGACATCATAAGTGAAATTTATGTTTTACTCAATAAAGCATACATTGGGGGAGATTGTTAGAAAATAAATATTGATACTGTCAGAGAATACGAGAACATAATTTATGATTGCTGACGTCATCAGAGAATAAGGAAACTGTCGGTCAGAGTTTACTCTATCAGAGTTTACTCAATCAGAGTTTACTCTAACAGAGAATGCTCTATCAGAGAATAAACGACCGACAGAATTTACTATCAGAGTTTGTAAAGGAAACAGACAAATCAGAATATGATTTGGATAGTGAAGAAGGAATTCAAGTACAAGTCAAGTTATCTTATTGAAACTATTCTTTTCATTATCTGTTTTGTAATAGGTTTTGTAACTATGTCTATATAAACACATAAATAGGTTAAAATTAGTAACATTTAAAGATATATCTTTCATAACCTTGTAGCTCTTAAGAAAATTGAATTTCTTGAGAGAGTTTTGTATTCAAGTTCATCATATTAATACAAAACAATGTTTCTTTTTTATATACTTGTATTCCTGATCGATTATTTGATATCTATTATATTCAACCCCCTTCTATAATAGTTATTTATCTGGGCAAACATTTTATTGTATCATAAATAACTTTTTGACGATTAACTATTTTTTGTATAACTATTACTTTTTCTATAATTTAAAAAGGTAAAAACATAATATTTTTAATGTCTTATATTCTCTAGAAAAATGGATAAATGGATAAATAGTTAATACAACTTTTATATTTTGTGATACATTATAAAATCTAACTTTTATATAATTATTGTTCTCTATACTAATTATAAGGTAAAATATAAAATAGTAATTTTAATTACGAGATACAAAAGAACATTTTATTTATAATATTAAAATAAGTTCTCAACAAAAGTAGATAAATAGAAGATAAAAGCTTTTAGATTTACCGTAAAAAACTACCTTGTATGTAATTATCATCTTCTCTATAAATTATTAGGAGTTTAAACAAAAAAGTTTAATTTTCAAAATGCAAGATTTTGACAAATAATCATGAAAACATAATTTCTCTAAAAAATTTGACATATATGAAAACTAGAAAATTTAATTTATAAAATTTAAGAACAAAAATAAAAAAAAATTCTCTCATATCTCATTTTTCAATATAATTAATACGTATACTTGTCTTATATAACTATATCTTTCCCTAAAAAATAGAATCTTAACCTAAAAAGTTTTAATTTTTTTATATTTAAAATAGAGTTGCTTTAGGGAAAATAGATAAATATGATTCAGAACCCAACTCAATGTCCAGAAAGGAAGAAATTTCCTTCGAATGAGATAAAATTGATTGATTAATTGATTGATGTTTTTATATCGTTAATTTAATATTAATAATATATTATAAGGATCATTTTTCAAATAATTTAATTATTTGAATTTATAATGTTATTAGTAATTTTTTGACCTCAAATAATACCAAAATTATGTCCATATGGTATTAATTATATACATAATTGTATTACCACATGTTAATATGCACAATATATTATTATATATTTATATAATAAATAAAAAAATGAAAATGAAATATGTGAAGCCGATGGGTTTGAGGAGGAAAGTGGAATCTAGTGTTGTAAATCTCTACCACCTTTTCCAAATTTCACCATTTAAATCTTGCCTTCTATTTTATACGCACCGACATACTTATTCAATGTAACTATTATTTTTTCTATAAATTCGAAACTAAAAAACATAATATTTTTAATGTCTTATATTCTCTAGAAAAATGGATGAATAAATAAATAATTAATAAGATTTTTAAGTTTTGGGATACATTATACAAATTTGTCTTTTATATAATTATTGCGCTCTATACTAATTATAAGGTAAAATAAAAAAGATAATTTTAAATAAGAAGATAAATAGGAATTTTTTATTTTTAAAATTAAAATAGGTTCTCCACAAAAGTAGATAAATAGAAGAAAAGGCTTTTACATTTTACGGTAAAAATCTGCCTTGTATGTAATTATCATGTTCTCTATAAATTATTAGAAGTTTAAACAAAAAAAATTAATTTTTAAAATGCAAGTTTTTTGACAGTATATATTATGAAAACATAATTTCTGTAAAAAATTGATATACATGAAATTAGAAATTTTAATTTATAAAATTTAAGAACGAAAATAAAAAACTCTCTCTTATCTCATTTTTCAACATAACTTTTTTTTTTATCACTTATAATAGATATATTTGTCTTTTTTAACCATTTCCTTCCCTAAAAAATAGAATCTTAAAAGAATTTTTTTTAATTTTCTTATATTTATAATAGAGTTGCTTAAAAAAGTGATAAATATGATTGGACTGATTTCACAACGCGTACTCAATGTCCAGAAATTTTCTTTCAATAGATAGATGAGATAAAATTGATGATTAATTAATTGATTGATTAATGGATTAATTACTTGATTGAGTGATTGATTAATTAATTGAATGATGTTTTCAGGTAATTTTGGATTTAGATCTAATCTGTTTTCAAATATTTATCAAATTATGTTATATGTTATTTGAATATAAAATTAGATTCAGTTTTATGAAATTCGGCAGACTTATTTTTTGCCAAGTCTATTTTTGACTATGAACTGTTTTTTTATATAATTATTGCTTTTTTTATATAAATTAGAAGACAAAAACATAATAGTTTTAATGTTTATAATTCTCTAAAATGCTAGAGACCCCAAAATTTCCTAAAATTTTTCTCAAATGCTGAGTTGTTACATTTTTAACTTTTTTAATAATAATATGGGACTCCACATGCATAAATATGCGTCCAGGAATCAAAATCTACCTAGTATTATGGCACATCATTTGAGAAATTTTTTGGGACAATTTTTGGAACCCTAGCAGTACTCATAAATAATTAATAAGATTTTTAGGTTTTAGAATACGAGTAATGCTAGATAAGCAAACAAATTTCTCAAAAAGTTTACCAAAGGTCACATGTCACATTCTGATTGATTGTGCAAATAATTAATGAGATGGACACATGTACATTCAAATCAATAATATCAATTAAAACTACACATCTTATCATATATCTTACCATATCAATCATGACACATCATTTTCGAATATTTTTTTTGGAAAATTTGTTTGGTTCCCTGACATTCCTCTTAGAATACATTATAAAAAATTTGTCCTCTTATCCCATTTTTCAATATAACTTCTTACCACTTATAATATATATACTAGCCTTGTGTAATTATTCCCTTTCGTAGAAAATAGAATCTCAAAAAAAAAAAGATTTAATTTTATTATATTTAAAATAGAGTTGCCAAACAAAAAGAGATGTGATTGAACTGATTTAGGACACCAACTCAATATCCACAAAATTTCCTTCAATAGATAGTTAATTGATCGACTGATTGATTAAGTAATTGATTGATGTTTTATTTATATAGTTAATTTAATATTAGTATTATATTAAAAGGATCATTTTTCAAATACTCCGTAATATATTAACAGATTAATTATTTGAATTTAGAATTTTAATATTATTTTTTACCTGAAATAATGCTAAAATTATGTCCATACGGTAATAATTATATACATAATTGTATTACTGCATGTTAATATATATAATTTATTATTATATATTTATATAATAAATAAAAAAGGAAAATAAAATAGGCCGCGAAGGTATCTCAGTGTTATATCTCTACCACCTTTCCCAAATTTCACCTGTTGCCTTTTTTTTTTATACGCGCAAACCCTACGATGCTCTATATAAATAAATTACTCGAATATTTATTTGTATCCGTTCATCGCTGTAATAATTTTCTGAGAGAGACAAGATGTTGCGATGGTTTCACGACAAATGGTGTTTTGGTAGGGCCAAGAGTGATGAGTTGATGTGGAATAGAGATATCAAGGACGTGATGTCAATGGCAGTGGTGCAAGCTAATTCAACTCTTGAAGATCAAGCTCGACTTCATGCGTGTCGTGATAAGGACCAAGATGGTACTATTTTTGTTGGCGTTTTTGATGGCCATGGTGGTCCTCAAGCCTCTCGCTTTGTTAATAACACTCTCTTTCGCTTCATTCGACGTATGTGCATATTTATGTTTATTTCTGTCGTTATGTGTACCGTTGAACATTTGAATTTATAATTATATATGATATATGTTCAGGTCTCCCAAGTTGTAAATCTCTATACATATCAATATGTAAATATTTGTTTACGTACAATATCTGTGTATTATGTTTTTCTAAGACTTTCGTTCAACTTGTTGGTGTAGGATTTGAAATAGAGGATGAGGGGCTATCTACGGATGTGTTTATCAGAGCCTTCGCTGCAACTGAGGAAGAATTCCTTAGTTTTGTGATGCGTGAATTGCCCTTACAACCAGAACTTGCATCCGTTGGTTCCTGTTGTCTTGTTGGGGCAATCTCACGTGATGATTTGTATATTGCTAACCTTGGGGACTCGAGGGTTGTTCTTGGCAGGAAAGTTTTTGATGGGGTGAAGGATTGTGTTGTGGCAGAACGTTTGTCTAATGATCATAATGTTGCTTGTGAGGATGTCAGGACGGAGGTCCAGGCACTTCATCCTGATGATCCAACTATTGTGGTCAATAGCCGTGGTGGATGGAGAATTAAGGGCGTAATTCAGGTATATTGCTTTGCTTCCGTTTACTAATGAATTCTTTTATATATTATCCCCCTCTTTGGTTCTTATATTTTGACTGTTGAAGGCCTTTATATTCATCGTACTGCAATTTTAATCCAATACAATGTATATATAATTTGGTTCAGGAAAACATATATTTAAGTCTTTTTTCTAATTCCTATTTTGTAAATAGTATATTTTCTCTTGATGTACCTTCTTGTATTATCTGTTCTGTTTAAATTTATCGCTTGATTTGCTAGGAAAATATTTAAACTCCCCTTGAAATTGGTTATAATTTAACTCACTCGTCACTCAACTCTTTTGCATGCATGTTGTGACAAAATATCACTATTTGTTTGTATCTAGCACTGTATTCATCAACTTGTGTTTACTGTGACTAATGGTCTAATGGGACCTTGTCAGTTACTCTTGTATGTATGTTCTTTTCTTTAACAGTTGTGTCTTTTGTTTTAGAACATCTCCGGTGACTGAGACACTATAACACTAAAATTAGTGTAACTTTTACAGATGGATGGAATCTATATATGGTATTGTAGAGTAAATTCAGTTTCATAGCCTCAATAATTTAGCGCTTGTTTTGTTTATCTTTATTTTTCGTCCTCTGCTTTGTGGGAAGAAGCTTCAGCTTCATAAAAGCATGTCTTTCATAAAAGAAGTTGTGTCTCTGCCCTACTCTACCAGGAATCATATATTTGCCCCTGCCCCTGGTCCAAGACTCATGCATGTGTAAGTAAAACACCTTCCGAGCATGAGACAGCCCGAAGATTTTGGAAAGCAACAGTTTGTTAATCTAGTGGATATTTGGTCCTCGAACTTTACATGTTCAGTTATCCAGAAGACCCTGATGGCTATCAGTTACACGCTTTTCCTTTCTATAAGCTTTGGAGAGGGAAAATCTTGATACATGCATTAGCCTCTTCTTTAACTTTTACATGTATTCTTTCATGGACATGTTGTCTCATGCTTTTCTTTCTCAGGTTTCTAGATCTATTGGGGATGTATATCTTAAGAAACCTGAATTACATATGGATCCAATCTATCAAGAATATGCAAACTCTGTTCCCATAGAGCGAGCTGTATTATCAGCTGAACCATCAGTCATTTCGAGAAAGCTTCAAGCGCAAGACTTGTTTCTTATATTTGCTTCTGATGGCCTTTGGGAACATTTGAATGACAATGAAGCAGTGGATATTGTGCACAACAATCCAAGAACTGTGAGTACCTAGTCCTCTCATTGATATATATGCTCACATAGTTGAGGGTATTCTGATGAATCATTTCACCTTTTAACATGTGGCAGTAACTTCATTTCTGTATACTTTCTGTAACACAGTAACATTATATTATAATTGCAGGCGATTGCTAAGAGATTGGTGACAACTGCCATTAAAAAAGCTGCAGAGAGAAGGAACTTGGAATACAAAGATATAATGATGATTGAGAAGGGAACCAGGCGGCATAGCCATGATGACATCACTGCAATTGTAGTCTATCTTGATCGACAGAATGGTGTTATTAGTCGCAAATTCAAGTATGAGACAAGTGTAATTGCTCCTCTCGATATATTCTCCCGTAGATCAGTCGATGTTGTCGACGCGCTAATGTTTTAAGTGTTTCTTTTTAGTACAAAGTTTTAGCTAGGTTTGGCATACTAAAAGTATTGGAATTAGATTAAAGGTAAATGATCCGATGAACAGAATTTATTTTTTCTCTTACTTTATAATTCTTTACAAGATGGGGTTTTTAGATTTATAGGGCTCTGTTTGAGTGATATCAACTGCAGTTTTAGTACCTACATACGAATGATTCTTCTGTCTAAATGTGAGATATTGTGGCATTGCTTGAATTGAGGCGCTCTTGGTCTTCCTAAAATCTTGATGATTCTCAGTATGTAATCAACCACCCATGAAATCTTAATATCTTTCACTGTAGGAAGCCTCAAACCGTTCTAATTCACAATCTCATTCCACATTCTCTTTAACAGTAATCAAATTGGCCATTGTCTACCTCTTTCCTCTCTCAGATTCTTTGCATTCTACCTCAATACTTCGCCAACACCTTCCAAAATGGCTTCCAGTTGAACACATGTTTTCCATTACTACAGTTAAATGATTCATCCTGAAGATTATGAATACCGACACCAAGCTGCTTATAAACCCATGAATCTCATTGGCCCATAAACACAGGAAGTACAAATTATGTTCAAAATACAGTTGCACATTCTACAGACTGTTAAAATCTGTAGCATCTAGCTTTGTAAGAATTTCACAATTCTTGTTTGCTAAAAGAAGAAGAATGTCTGTTAGTCTACAATTCTTAGGATACCATGTGTTACTTAGCCAGATGACTCAAAGGAGCCAGAACAATGTTTACCAGTTTGTAAACAAATATGCTGCCATGATTTCGTGCCTCTGAAGTAGCAGAATCGATTTCTGTACACATTACCATTGATTTTTCGGGTGAGGAACCAACTCTTTCCAGGTCTAGTGCAGAAGCAGAGTTTCCGTCTTTTTTCTAGATTGAATTAAGCTTATAGCACTTCTCCTTCCTGCCAACAAGGACTTCTTGACTTCCCGTTTTGAAACTGGATTAGTTTATTTAGTAGCCGCTTGAATAGAGCCATAGAGATTACGGCTACTATTGGGATGAGAGAACTTAGAGAGTTTCACTTGTTATGAAATTAACCGAGTACGAAATTTACCTTATTCTGATCATTTTGAGGGCAATCGCAGAGAATAAGGACAGAGCTACCCTGGCTTGCCCTCTGACTTGTTTGATTTTGGGAGTTTTTGGTTTGAACAGAACCAGCTCCTCATTCAAGCACATATTTTTCAAATCCACATTCCTTGGGAAATAGTATTACAGGAACAGAAATATTTTTTTATCGTTTAATATGACATACTATTATACATATACGGTAAGCAAGAGCTCTTATTCCTATTCCTCTACTTTTATCGAAGAACCTACAGTCCTAGACACTACACTATTGACATAAACACCATGAACTATATAGTAAACAAGTATGGAAAAATTAGCTATGGAGCAACTCTGTAAGATCTCATCTTATCTATCCAACATATAAAGCAAGATTTTGAATTCCGAAAACCAAAAAATCCATGCTCCTTACTCTTGTTCATGGAGTTCAATGGACATGTACCAGTGAACATACCATCAGCAAACCACCACGCTGCAACCTCGTCTAGTTTTGTAGGCACCAACCCTTCCTCGTCCACAATCTTATCCCAGACAGGCCCTTTATCCTTCATCATCTCTGCCAAACTCAACCTCTCCCCAGCCTCAAGATATCCGCCCTCCACCTCAAACTGCTCCCCAACACCTTCCAAAAGTGCTTCCACCTGAAAACATCTCCATTACTACAATTAAACGCCTCATCCTTGGCGTACGGATCCACTGTCGCCCATATCTGCTGTTCAGCAATCAAGTCAGCATCCGAAGCATCAGAGTAACAGTTCCATGCCTCCTCTGTCCCGGGAAACCTCATTGGTAAACCCTCGTGTTTGCAAATTGTGGCGTAAACAAACAATGTACCAATTATATTCATCAAACTATACGGGGAAAAGCCAAATATAGTTGCAGGCCGATGAACTGACCATGTCAAGCCCTCTATGTTTCCCACTTCCTCAAACAAAATATCCTCTAAAATGTAGTAAAAATTAGGAGCATCAAGCCTCGGAAAATCTTTTGTATAAGGCAAATCATGTTCTACAATTCCCTTCGCTTCAAAAGGAGCCACATAATGTTTTCTACCAGTTTGTAAACAAATATGCTTCAAATTTGGTGAATTCG
The DNA here is from genome assembly GCA_028671895.1 of Oenanthe sinensis. Taxonomy (NCBI): domain Eukaryota; kingdom Viridiplantae; phylum Streptophyta; class Magnoliopsida; order Apiales; family Apiaceae; genus Oenanthe; species Oenanthe sinensis. The sequence continues at coordinate 23,403,611 of CM053799.1, read as the reverse complement.
GAATCAAAGAACTGAGCACATTCCTCAACATCTTACCATTAATCTCACAATTTTCGGATTCATTGGCTCTACTAGCCCAGGTGACATAAAAAACATGGGTAACATCTTGTAGCACAGAGAGTTTTGCTCCAGTTTCGTCGAGATTAGAGATTTCACATTGAATATACTCAACACGGTGATCAACTTTCCAGGGTGGCCTCAGGCGGCGGGCAACGCCATAGACTTTCCAGGGGCCGCCAGGGGTGTCATTGAGAGGAAGAATCTCAGCCAGGCTGTTGCCAACAATGCCCGTGACACCAACAACAAGGGCAACGCTATTGTATCTTGTCGGACCATATGCATTGTCTTATTGTCCCAGCCTTTTCTGCATTTACTGGCGTTACATATTACATGTCATATAATTATAAAATTTATACGTGCATGCATGTATTTTATGAGGTGATGAATATGATACCTTTGCTGCGGCAACAGCACCGGACCACCACAAGCTCATTGTTTTTTTGGTGAATATTGACAAACAAGTTATGTTTGGTTGATTTGTTAATTTTTTGTTTGTTTTTTATATCAAGAGGGAAGGGTTATTGCTTTGAATATTTAATTATGTGATGTGACGAAATTAATACTCGTAGAGTAAATATATCACACCTAAAGTTGGCTTGTTCGACACGAATTGGGCTGAAGAGTCCAAGCCCATCCGACATAGGAAGAGAATCGGCCCATATGAGAACGAATGACCTATTGCAGAGAGGTTGTCCACAAAGGTTGGCCCCGTACTTCTAGCTTATGTGCCACATACATGGCCAGTTGCATACATTTTTCTAGAAACACACACTCAAAACACATTAACCTGATTCAAAGCATGTAGTCCCCACATAAATCTCGTCACATTAATAATTTTTTCCGATCCCCGCATAATAGAGACATTATACTTTTGATCTCGATAAATAAATAATCTCGATTAATGAATACTCCCTCCGTCCCAACCAATTCTTTACACTTTCCTTTTTGGGACGTCCCAACCAATTCTTTACATTACTAAAAATAGTAACTTTTAACAATAAATATATTATTACATCCACTACTTCACTCCACTTTTTCAACACTTTACACTATTACACCCACTATTTCATTTATTTTAACAATAAAATCACTATTACACCCACTATCCTTGGTCTCCGTGCCCGGACCAAATGTAAACATTTGGCCGGGACGGAGGGAGTATAATTTTTCGATTCTGATTGTATATGTGGGGTTCAATAATTAATTGTGCACCATACATAAATCATAATGCAGTTATGCATGCACGAGACATCCATGTTACATGTGGGAAATTTGCACATCAATAACTCCATATATTTCTATTTATGGCCTATTGTGGGATCATCAATATTGTTGCATGTATTATATAAACGCCATGCATGTGCCCTTCAAGTATAATATAGAGTAGATTCTAGTTATCAACAACAGTTTATAATTCAATTTGACAAGTTCATGTGCAAGCTTTTATACATTTTGCTTTAGCTGATATATTATGTTTCGTTCTCATGTATCTCTCTGTGTTGGCTGATATATTATGTTATCATACACACATGCAATAGATATCTAATTAACAAGCCTAAAAGCCTAATAATATTTTTAATGTCAAAAAGTTAGAAGTATATGTTTTATAAACAAATAAACGATAGTCGAATCCAGAATTTGAAACGATAGAAAATCTGTTCTATAATGGCTTAATTATGCATAAAGATTAGAAATTAAACTGTCTCATCTGATGATTATCATAATTCTTAGCTGCTAAAGGTACAATTTATAAAAGTTTTCCTACTTACAAACAAACCAAAAGAAAGAAGTACAATTAAGAATTAACCCTGGCTAATTAATTAATAAGGAATATTGAATTGACTTGTATGGTCGGTCACTAACATTTTATTTTATACACACTATATTATTTATATATTTAAACATTATTTACCGGCGTCTTTCCGGGGTCCAATGAGGCAAAGTTTGACTAAAATGTGATGAAACTACTCTCGAATCCAACAGCTCCATAATAGGTGTAAAACTAACACATCTTGGTGCCTTGTACTGATTAATTGACGCCCCTCTTGATATTGCATAATCCATTAGCTCTTCGAATGTGCCATTTTTAACCACTCGGATCTCCAATGGTCCCACCGAGTTGTCCGCAACTCGGCATTGTCGATACACTGAGTTGAGACACTCTTCCATAGCTAGGCAACACTTGTTTAGGACCTCATTGCTAGGCGAGTTGGCCGAGTCCTTGACTAATAACTCCCAATATATGACGTAGTGACCGGGTATAGTTTTTGTATCGGCACAACTCGTGTACTCGACGACGCTGGTGTTGAACTCTTGGAGGAGTTTCGATGCATTTTCAACCGCTGTTTGCAGCTCGGCCTCGTCAGTTTTGTCTGAATCGATGCTGAGCAAGGCGTTTTTTCGCCTAACAAAATGGAATTGTGGAGCGGAGTTGTGGAAACCGGTGACTCGAAGGATGTCACCAACGCGGTACCTATTGAGACCAGCATAAGTTGTAATTACAAGTTCGTATTCTTTTCCAACTTCAACATCCACGAGGTCCACGAGTTTACGAGGCAATTCATGAGTTGTTGAGTGTGGCTCATGAGGCAAGAACTCGAAATAAGCCATATTTGGCATGATGGTATACGAAACTTGAGATGGTTTGCACATTGGATTGAGATTGAGCCCGAAATAACATTCGGACGATGCGTACATGGTGCATGCCATTGGTAGTCCTCCGCTATAATATTTAAGGGTTGGTATATATTGAGCCATTGCACCCGTGACAATTACGTCTAGGTACTTTGTGTTGGGCCATATTTTTGTTACAATACCTTCCCAATTTTGTTCACAGCACTCCTTGGATATGAAATCCGCGAGCTCTGGGTCGGGTTTAAGTACCCGGGTCATGCATGCACGGATGTCCTGATTAGTTATTTTTTCACTTAAGCATCCGGTTCGGATATCGTTCGCCAATTCTAGCCAGTTGAGCTGAAGAAACCGGATGGCCCGGAGAAGACCAGAGGCGAATACAGCTCCTAGACGGAGCACTTGCAGGCGTTCGTAGAGACCACAGAGCATTTGTGAGTACATGCTCTGGAAAGAATCAACACACAAGATTGCTTCATTCGGGCTTGTCATGACATTATACGGGTCGTAGGGTCGGGCCTTGAAATGATCACTGTTGTAATAGCTAGTAAGTACTGGCCTTGCCAATAGGCCACCAGGTGTCTTTGTCTCTGACTTGACAAAAAGAAAGTACAATCCTTTTCCTTTGTCCAAACCAGGCACATAACTGCCACAAATAGAAATAAATCATTATCAGAAAATATTAAATTAAATTGGTTGTCACGAAATGCAGTCGAAATTGAAGGAACTTACAGATTCATGACAGGCATGAGAAGACTGTAAAGTTGTTGACGACGATCCAACTCTTCCTTAATCGTTGGCATCAGTTTTCTTTCTCCGGCTGAAGTTCCAGAGCTGTTGTGCAAAATATAAAAAAATTGTAAGACATTTATCGAAACCTCTATAATCATCATAACTTAACATAACAAACGTACGGACAATTCACCTAGTGAGAAACTCAGAGATGGGATGAGAACACATGATTTGAGACATGTCACCGTTGGCAATACGTTGAATATCAGGCTGAAGATCTTCATAAGTAACCATGGGAATTTTCGACTTAAAAGTGTCCCGATCGGTGGCACCATTCAGTTCAAATCGCTGCAGATACTCTGTCTTAGCATTCCTACTCAGTATCTCTGCCAACACTTTCTCCTGCACAGCATCAGCATTTCTAGTCATTTCTTCAATAAATTGAAGCGCCTTCGCATCCTTTTCGCACACCGGAGGGCCTAACGGAGATGACAGGATTGAATCCACAGCCATTACTGTTTAAAATGTACAAAAAATTGATGTAACACTAATATATCTTTAAAAAATTGTTGGGCTAGATGCGATATTTTTTGTGATGATGCAGTCAAGGCAAGGCAAAGGGTGCTTATATAGGAGTTAGGAGAGGGTTGAAAAAATTGGAGGGTGACAAGTCACATGCCATGTCACGGTGGGACCCACAGGAGGCAAATTGGGAGGTTAAGAGTAAGGCCATGGGTCGTGGCCATTTTTGTAATGTCTGGTCGTGTAGGTGTTAGTGAGTGAAGGGACATGTGGGACCCGGGACTGACACGTCAGCCTACTACTCCGTTGTTTTCCTTTTGTGTTTGGTTTTTAAATGACAGTGACGGGCTTCAACCGGGCTCGGCAGCTTCCTGGCACGTGGAGAAAGGAGTATGGGAGGATACAGAGAGTGTTGTGTTTGCTTACACGAGCTAGCCTATACACATGTATACATAATTGAATTGTTTTTAGTTGTTCCATCAATATATATCTGCATCTGTTCATCTATATTCTATTTTTTCCGTTTTCTTATAAATCATTTTAACTTCTAACACTGTTCTAAAATACAGCTCGATTAATAGGCCGATTAATCACTAGACGGACAGGTCTCGTTTCGATTAATCAAAAATTGGGTCCAAAAAACTTATTTTTTTTAAATATCGGTCAAAAATCGGGCGAGACGGAAAAAATCGGTTAACACGGTTAAAAATCGGCTGAAACGGTCAAAAATCGGACAAAATTAATTTTTTAATTAAAAAAGTTAAAATTTTAAAAATTAATATATACATACATATATATATATATATACTATAAATTTACAATAAATATTGATTATATAGCCCTAAATTTTTCATAAATTTCAAATACTCTCTCAAAATCTTAATAATTATATATATTAATAACTATTAAGACGAGTGGTCTTTTACTAATGCTAACACCTAAATATGTATAGACATATATGATATTTTTTATTATAAATTTTATGATATTTTGAAGATATTTAAATATAATTATATATTATTATTTATTAAATTAAAATACTTCCAATTAATGCTCCGATTAATCAATCCGACTAATCACCGATTACCCGATTAATCACTGTAGGTTGCGTTCATCGTGTTATTCCGATTCCTATCTTTTATAACACTGCTTGTGATACATATATTTAAATGTTTTAAATAATAAAACTATTTATTTTTATAAAAAAAATTAAATTAAAATATTCATTGCATTACAATATTTGAGTTAAAAAATTTTAAAATAATTATTTTAATATATAATTAAAACACATAAATATATATGTTAAAAATAAAAATCAAACTTCTAAAAAAACGGGGAGAAAGGGTACATGTATAATTGCACAGACATATCCCACTCGACTACTTGAGTTGAGTCACAATATGATAATATCGAATAACTTAATATTTATTTTTGTTTCAAAAAAAAACTTAATATTTATTTTATGTTGGGATCGCCATCCAAACAAAATTCAAATCATAATTTATGGGTCGTGGGCACTCAAACAAAGATTCATCTTATAATAATACACACAAAAAAACAATGAAAGCTATATCGTAATGATCAAAGCTACGAACACATATTTATTTATATTATATATGAAATTGTAGATACATGTATATGAAGAGTGTTATGATTAGGTTGTAGAAGTAAATCTTTAAATTTCGATAATTGATTCAAGTATACACAAACTGTGTAACATACAACAAAACACAGCATGTTCGAATAATTAAAAGAAACGTGAAGCAGATGATAATCAACGAATAATTATCAAGTTATAATAAAATAATAAATCGGGAGAATTAAGTACAAATAAATAATAAATCGGGAGAATTAAGTACAAATAAATAATAAATCGATAGAATTAAGCACAAATAATGTTACTTATTAAATAGATTCTTGAAACTCCATTACAGTTCGGATTCAGACGGTTGTCTTAACGATGAAATGTTGAATTAGTCTAGAATTCATCGAGTTGCGTGTAAATTGACACAGTATAATAAAAGAAAGATATTTATTAAAAAAATTAATTTTAACTTTTCTTACTATCTTATTATTTTTTAAATTTTTTATAAAAATATGGTTTACAACTAAAAGTTACCAAATGCAATTTTTTTAAATAAAATTAGTAATCGAATACAATTGAATATAACTATTTTTTTTAAAAAACATTGAAGTTTCTAGCAGAGATTTTTCATACAAGAGAGTAGAAGAGAGTATAAGGCAAGGTAGAAAACTCAAACACTCAAATACTGATGCATTTGTCTATGAGGTTTCTGACATTATCATTAAAATTTATGTTTTATTACACAAAACATAAATTGGAGTAAACGGTTAGATACGAAGAAATGATGCTGTCAGAGAATAGCAATCAGAATCTACAGAAACTGATTAGAGTATAAGCGACGTCATCGGAGTTTAGTCATCGACAGAGTTTACACTGGTCAGAGTTTGACAGTTGGTATTCGACAAATCAGGACTTGATTGGAGACAGAAAATGAAGTGTTTGTGTGAATGACAATTACCTTATAGAAGCTATCTATTTTGAAGATAATGATGTAAATTGTATCTCTATATTTATTAATCATTATCTTTGCATTATTTAGATAGGTAGCTTAGGTAGATGTGTACTATATAAAAACAGGATTAGGTTAACATTGATGTATCATTCATATAACTTAGCAGCTCTTAAGAACATCTAGTTTTTTGAGATAGTTTTATATTAAGTTTGTCAAAATTAATACAAATAGTTCTTCTTTTATATACTTGTGTTCTAGTTTTCAATTGTTTGGTACTATTATATCCAACCCTCTTCTATAATAGTTTAATTACTATGTAACATAATTGATCTAAATTTACTTAAAGACCCCCTAATTAAAAAAAAAACTTTTAAAAAAATATAGTAAATTTAAAATTATACTAAAAAATATCAAATTGAAAATAAAATAATAATAGTTATATATATTAACTAAGATTTATTTAACCAACACCACTCTGATTTTAATTATAAGACTAATTTAATTTAAAAATATTTTTTGTACATTACAAATAAAAGAATAGGTTATTCTATTGGAACTTTTCATTTTAATATAAAAATATAAAAACAAATAATAATATTGTTTATAGAAATTGATTAAAATATTTAATATGATTTAAATAGTTATTGCTTATAATAATTAACAAAATATATAAATTAAACTAACATTAAATAATATTGAAATCTAATAATCTTTAGTTAATTCACTATTTTGTATTTTGAACAAAAGTGAACTGCTTATAATTTTTTAAAATAATATAATACTTTATATTTGTATTTCAATTATAATTTTGATTTTAATAATTAAGAAAAAACATTAATAAAGAAAATGTAAATATAATATGAATAAATTTAAAACGATTTTGAAACATAAACAAATATTTTGAGTTTGAAATAATGCATAGTAATGGCATGTGTTTATTGATTTGGAATTAGGAATCGGGTTAAGGTGATATGATGATGAAATATTATGATATCATGTATTTGGTTGAGCGGTAAATAAATTTATTAATTTAATATTGTTTTAATAAATAAAAAATATATGCAGTTGATATGAAAAATAAATTACTATTATTTTTCAAATATTAAACGATATCATCATCAATTATTTATTTTAATAATTAACATATAATTTTATAAATAATTATTTTTTTTAATTTAACTTTTCGTACCCATGACTCTAAGTCCACATCGCTTAACATATCAAAACCCAGTACTTTTCGGTTATGAGTTTCAAAATTAAATTTTTTTAAATTAAACACTAAGTATTAGTTTAAAATTGACAAAATACATATTTAATACTTAGATATCACCAACCAACCCACCACTAAATTCGAAAATGGGATCACCAGTGTTATACAGTATGAGTGTTGCAGGGGGGGTTGAATGCAACTTGATAAATTATCACTTATCCTGCTAACAAAAAACAAGTAGTAATAATATCAAGTAAGAAACACAAACAACAGTAAGCAAGCAAATGAAGAAACGTGTTTTAACTTCAAAAATTAATTTTATTAATTTTTGTTTATTTGCTATAACTGACTGAAAAATATTTCCAGCTTCAATAGATACAATAACAAAGAACTTGTTAGTGTTTCTATACTTGAGAAAAGTTAAGCTCGGTCGTCTCTATCTTGATGGGGAAAGTGTTTGTGAGATATGTGTATTTATACTGAAACACATATCCCACTTATAAGTGCATTTTTTCTTGTTCCTAGGACAAATCTCGAAATAGAAACTTCACTTTTTCTATTCAAATTTGTCTTCATTCCATTTATAGATAAAACTATTCTGAGATGTACTAACATCCTTGACTCCTTGAGCATGATTTATCTTTTTGCTTGTCTTCTCCCAAGTTGCAGTAGTAGACTTGGCAGACTAGATAGAAATGTCAAGATCAATCCTTGAATTTTCACTACCTAGTCTGCTACTTGAAACAGACTGTCAGCTTCACTAAAATGTTATTGTCAACATTTAGCTTCTCTTTGGTGACATCTTTGACTCCGCATACTTTACTGTCAAGCTTGATAGTCTTCTAAAACATGTTGTCGTCCAAAGGTACTGTCAACTATCTCTGCCAATGTTGGTGTCAACTATCCCCGCCAAAGTTGTTGTCAGTAAAACTTGTTGTCTTCGACTCTTCAATCTCCGCCAAGTTTACTATCAAGGGAATAGTTACTGTCAGTAAAATTTGATGTCTTCGATTCTTCAATCTCCGTCAAGTTTACTGTCAAGGGAATAGTTACTGTCAGTAATATTTGTTGTCTTCGATTCTTCAATCTCCGTCAAGTTTACTGTCAAGGGAATAGTTGTCGTCGTCTATTACAAATGTGCTGTCACTTGAATATGCGGTCGTTGGCTTCAGTTTGCAGAATGTTATTGTAAATGAATTGATTCATTCTGTGCATGAACACTTTGTGAACTTCTACTTCATAGATCATTTATTACATTTTTACAAGACAGTAACTATTGAGACTTACTGTCACCTACTTGGCTTTTATACATACTGTTACAAGTGACAACTAAAGATACTGTCAATATACATACGACAATATATTTTACTTAGTTAATTTCTAATTAATCTAAGCATCTTATAGTTGATTACAATGTTAACACCACAATCCCTAGCAATCTCCCCTAATTTTTTATAAAAAATAAAGACAAATTCAAAGTAAATTGCAGATGCTAAATCAACTAATAAAAACTGAAGTGTTTGTACAAGAAAATATTCAAGAAAAATTACAAGTATAATTTTATCTCAAACTAGGCTCCTCTAGACTAAGCAAATCTTCAACTTCACTTCTTTTCTGCAATCATTCTTCCATACAGACCTTCAAGAGCTTTCAATGCCTTTTTTTCTACATCTGTCTTGGCATGATCAAAAACACATTCTAAGTCTAGTTTCACCATTTTGTAAGAAAGATCCTTCAAGTCTCTGTAGGTGTAGTAGTTTTCAGTTGGTCCTTTGGATATACACAGATATTTCATCCTAAACATGTCTTTGACAAATCTATCTTTTGTAGAAGAGAAAATCTGCTTCACTCTGAGTTTGTCTATGGCTTCATCTTCTTCTTCTCTAGACTCAATAATCTCCTAGACAATTTTGCTCAAGTCTCTTTCAACTTCTAGAGATGAGCCTGTAGTGAGTCTAAAAATCCTCCTCAAATTTTCATTGTTGGTCACCCTAAAATTGGCAGCGTCCACTTCAATGCCGTCAATGATGACTCTTAGGGGCCCTAATAAGACTGGAGAAACATTATTAGTTCTTCTTGAGAATTGATCATTCAGCATTGCATGCTTTATGTCAATCTCAACCTCATTTATCCTCTTGGTTATCTTCTCCACCTTCTTCTTTGCAGCTTCAACATCACTTTCAAACTTCTTCATTCTCTCCCTTTCTTCTTTCCTCTTAGAGTCACAAATATCTAGTGTTCTATTCTTTAGATCAAATATCTCAAAGTTGGTGATATTGAGCAGTTGCTTTTTGATTAATTCATTGATTTGAGGATCATTCTCAGCCAATTTCTTTAATTCCTCAAAAGTGATTTCCTCATCAAATCTACCAGAGTTATAGAAAATCATCATGTTAAGGTTCATGAGAAGACATTGTTGAGTCTTCTTATACTTAACCTTCCTTTCAAATTCCTTCTTCTTCTTGGCTTGAATTATCCTCAGAACATTTGACATTAGACTTCTCTCCTCAGGATAAGGATATTCTTCCAACTACTTCACCAACTCTTCAGGGAGCTCCATATTATTTTCTTGCAAGGAGTTAATACTCCAAAACTCCTTGATTATATCTTCATTTACAAACATAACCCCATCTGAGTATACTATAATATCAGGTTCTTCAGCATCTGCAAAATCCAAGGGGTGAGGTTTGAAAGAATCCATTAGTTCCAATACTTTTCTAATCAGAATTCTCCAGAACACTTGAGTCCTAATATCTAGACCTTTTATAATTTAAAGCATCCTTCTCACCATAAAATAAGTGGTTTCCTTCAATTCATGTCCCAAGGCTTCAACTTCACCAGTGGCATAGTAGACATTTATTCTGCTAAAAGAGTTTAACTCAGTCCATACAGCAACAACTTTAGTGATTAATTCTGCCTTTGACTCAGCCATGTTTTTTATGGTGGGTCTCCTAACATCAAGACATTCTTCATGCATTGTCTCAGTAACCAGCTTCCAATTCTTTTTGTTAGGCTTCCTGTTTGAATGAGGCTTAGGTCTTTCAGCCCTTGTATTCCTGTATTTCTTGGATATAGAAATTTCCTTGACAGTAACTCTTCCCTCACTTCTTTTGACAGTGACTTTGAAGTTACTGTCAATACAGGCTTGACAGTATGTTCTGGTTCCATGACAGTAAGTTCACCCTTATCACTCTTGACAACATCATTTTTGTCATTTTCAAAACCAAAAACCACAGTCCTCAAAACCTTCCCTTCAATCTCACCAACTAACTTCTCTTCTTCTTCATCATTATTCCTAGTTCAAAAGATCCCTGCATCACCATCATTATTGTTGGACTTGGAACTACCTGCACCATCATCAGGCTTTTCATCATCATCATCTCCATCTCTTCTCTCCTGAGTCTTCTTCAGATTCTTTCTTGACTTCAACTCTTTCAGCCTCCTCAATTCCTCAGCCAACACCCTTAACACTTTAACTCTTTCTTCATTTATAGGAATCTGTTTGAAGTAGTTAAAAGCTTCTTTTACAGTCTTTGGCCTACAAATACTTACCCTTTCAAGATTCATAGACATGTATTTACCATATGTAGTGCTAATAATTTTATGTCCAAGGGATCATGAGTTATTTTTGGTAACTTCTCAATTATCAGCTTCTGTAGTGTCCTCTTCAGATTTTCATTTAGCCATGACTTGTCTATCTTGATTTTAAGTTTGATGGCTTATATCACTGCAATTTCTTATCTGCTCAAATATGCCATGCTCACACACCAACTGAGGCCTCCTTCAGTCCTGATAGAGATTACACATTTGTTTCTTTTTTATACCATTACAGCTGCTCCAACTATTGACTGTCTCATTGAATCAGAAAATTTCTTGGGAACTCTATTAGATGAGGCTTTTAGATCATTGATCCTTTTATTGAATTTAATATCTTCAAAAACTTTGTTATTTTCATTTTCATCAACTATAAGAATAGAAGCATGTTCATCATCAAAATCTTCTCTCTCTTCTATGATCAGATCATCACTTTCATCATGAAAAAAAAATTCATTTCCTTTGCCAGCTACATGGACCACAAAATCCTTTTTCACTCCACATTCCTTTATCACAATGCATTTCTCCTTAGGCCTTTCAACAGTCTTCTGCTTTTCCACCTTATCTCCTCCAAGTTTTATAGCAATCTCAAGCTACACTAGACAATAATGCTAGTTGACTCTCCCCCTGAGATGCAACTTGAGTTTTCTCATGTGCCTTTTTCAACAAACACTTCATCACCTTCATTTCCATTTTTCTCCCCCTTAGTTGAGGTAGCAACTGCAATCTTTGAGTTGAATTCTTCTAATTTAGTAAAGACAACCTTGAATCCCTCATTCATCATGTTCTCCAAGGCAGACATCTTGTTGATGAGCTTCACCTGGTTCCTGCCAACTGTATCCGGGTTCTTTAAGAGTTTAGTGACTTTATGTGAAAGGGATTTCAACCTTTGATCATCTTGTTTGGATGATTCAGAGGCTGTGGGGGTGCTCACATTCTCTGGTTTTTTATGAGTGATCTCATCACTCCTCACCAACTCACTCTCAAGGCCTATTGCCTTAGATATTGAGGCTCCCATAATTTTCTTTTTTATTTGGCCTTGCTCAGGGCCCTCTCCTTTTGCCTGGGATTTTCCCAGCCCCTCATTTTTAAGCTCAACTCTCTTTTCTTTTATCTCTCTTTTTCTTTTCACACCCTCACTCATCCTAGGTGCAAGAGACTGAGCAGGTATATCTTGCACAAAAGTTTTAGATTTTACCTTGAGGACTATGGAAATGAGAGCAACATCATCATCATCATTAGGTTGAGAGGTTTCAGCTATTGGAGAATTGCTGTCTGGAATTGGAGGATTGACAACATCTTGTGAGAAGTTACTATCATGAGGATTGACAGCAACTTTGTCATTAACAGCTACAAAGGCTGTGACAACAATCTCTTCCACCCTTTGAGGAGAAGGTTCTTGTGGATTGCTATGATCAGTCTCATCCAATTATTGGAATAGTGTGAAAGGCAGAGTGTCTAAACTTGTAACACTATAACTTATGTAACTCAACTAAAAGAAAAGATACTTTACTGGAAGACAATCAAGAACATGAAGCCACAAAGAAATCAATATTAAATGAAGACAGGGTAATTGATACAATTTAACATGTTAACTATGATCAAACAAAGAAGAAATCATTGAAAGAAGTTCAAGACAGAGTTGTTCATGCCTCAGTGATTTATAACTTAAAGGTTCAAGATCATAACTATCAGTATCAATAAGACTAATTGATTTCAAGTGAACAAGAAGGAAAGCAATAATTGAAAAGCCACATTACTAATTGAATATGGTAATCTATTCAAGAAACAGAGACACTATCAAGACTAGTCACTTATGAATCAGACCATTGCATCAAGTGTCAGGACATTGATAGCAAGTTTATGTCAGTAATAGAGATCCAGGTTCAAGAGCTTGTTGAAGAATATGGAAGATATAAGGAAATCACAAGTTCAAGATGTTGCATTGAAGTTTCAAGTTGAAGCCCAGAATTTCTCTAAGTACAAAATGTTCGAGATGGCCAAGTAGAATATTCATATGTTGAATATTCGACTTAAATGTTCTAGATGGCCAAGTAGAATATTCCTATGTAGAATATTCGACTTAAATGTTCGAGATGGTCAAGTAGAATATTCCTATGTAGAATATTCGACTTAAATGTTCGAGATGGCCAAGTAAAAATTCTCAAGTAGATGTTCTACATAGAGGGCAGTTTCAACATGACACATGGCATCATCTAATTGGCAGATTTCCAAGCTTTCAAGATAAGATAAGATTTATGTAGACATCATTGGGCCACGTATATCTTAGTCTTTGAAGACTAAAAGACATAGATTACAAGTAGTATAAATAGAAGTACTTGTGTATTTTTTTAAAGAGAGCAATATTTTCAAGATAAACACTTGTAAAAGAGAGAGAGAGAGAGAGAGTATTCACAGAGCTTAGTATCATTTACTACCCTCTTTACTTCTGGTGTACTTTGTAATGAATGTTGTAGCAACCCTTTCAAGTTATATATAAGACATATATTCCTTGAATCATTGTGTTTATTTATTACATGGTATTTATTTCTTCTTAAATTCGAAAAGTTGTATTCACCCCCCTCTACAACACATTTGGACCTAACATAATGCATCAACATTTTGTTCTTCAAAGTTGGTAAAATGTGATGTACCATAATTGAATGAGCTGTGTTCCACTTGTTCTAGCTCTACTGTGTGTATATCTTCAAGTGTGGGCTCGAGTTTAGTGTATTCAACCTGTTGTGCAGACTCTGTACAAACTGCCATAGGAGACTGACCAATTTCAATAGATGCCTCCTGTTGAGAGGAGACATCTAGAGATGTGTTTTGATCCCTTTTATGAGATATGTCCTTTTGAGAGGACACACCCTGGCTAACAGAGGTTGGTACCCTTGCCTTCTTTCTCCTAGGTTCACCAGGGCCCTTTGTGGGTTCTGTGTACAAACTATCAGCCTTATTTGCTGCATCTTGTGCAGTTTCACCACCTACCTGTGGAATGGTTTATAGCCTAGGGTTTGTGATTCTCCTCCTTTTAGGAGTCTGGTCCTTTTGAGAGGAACCAGACCCTTGGCTAACAGATTTAGAGACTCTAGAAGGTCAGACTCCTTCAAATGGTTTGGAGTGTAGGTTAGGAATGGTGAGGTCAGCACCATTCTCATCACTCAATGAAAATACATTGTAGTCCCCAATAATTTTTAAATTCAATCTATTTATAATAGAAAGCATGAAATCAGTAATAAACAAACTCAATTTTGTGTTAAGAGGTTTACTGGCTAACAAAGAATGAGTGTTTTTCTTTAAAGTTGGGGACTCCATGCATTGTATACTATCTAAATTAATTATGCCTATAACAGAATTAATGATAAGCATAAAGAATTTAGGATAGTAAATTACCGGCTTATTTGTTTCTTTCTTACCCAGCACCAGTTTGAATAATGGCATCAGGAGCTTTCCAATATCGATTTTATAGTTGTGCACCATGGAATGCACAATCTTCCTGATGTAGGTTGACACCTCATTCCAGCCACTGGTCTTGTTAGACATGGAGCTTAAAACAACATCTAGCATTATATTCCACTCTTTATTCAGGTACTTTCTGTCCATGCCTCCGGACGGGTACCATTCATCACCGTCAGGACTTGTCCTGGGTCCAGTATATCCAATCATTTTGAAGAACTTGGAGAGTTGTTCTTCACTCGCAGGTTCCTGAAAAGGGGCATCATTCTCAGCTTCAGTGTGGAGAGCAGAGTTGACATGAGTTGAGTCAATGGTGTAAGAGATCCCATTGATTTGAAACTTAATTGAGCTTGAATCCTGCTCCCCCTCACACATTGCAGAGGTCCACAACTGCAACAACCGGGGTATTTCTAACATAGGACTATTGTTTAGAGCAAATGACAAGTAAGAGTTATTCATGAAGCCAACGAAGGGTTTGAAGGCTTCACCAGCTTCTCCTACTGAAGCCATTGTGGTAAATTTGTTTGGGCAAGAGAGCAAATGATTTGTGGTCCAGACATTGTTAAGAAATTGAAGGTTTAGAGAAGAAGTTAGAGAGAAAATAGAGGGTTTTTAGGGCGTTAGAGAATTGAGAGTTTAAAAGAGAAATAAAGAATGTGAGAGATTTTAATTGTTTATATATATATGTTGTGAAAAAGTTGTTGTCAAAGATGAATTTTAATCGAATTATTTGACAGTTGTATCTATTAATCCATTCGCTTATTGACAGTAGCTCATGCGCTAAAAATCACAAACACTCTTGATAGTAATATTAGTGGTTAGAGAATATATAAATTAAATGAATAACCCTAATATTAACTGTTGACAATATGTTATGCGGGGATTTTAGAAAACAATATTGTCAATATGCACTGACAATAAGTTTCACAAAAGTTTGACAGTAAGTTTCAGTCCCGCATAATATTTTGTCAAGACTTCTCAATCATGTGACAGTAAGTTTCACAGAATTTGACAGTAACTTATTACTATATGATAATATGAATAAAACATATTGTCAAGAACCTTGACAATAATTTTTATTAACCTCATATGAATTAAGTTACTTAAAAATAAATTAGTTAACCTCTCAGTAAAACATCATTATGTCTTTCCACTGTGATAAAAATCAAAACACCTCAAGAGGCCATTAATTCACAATGAAATTCAATTAACTAAATTTTTGATCAACTAAACAGAATTACATTAACAAGACAAATTTAACATACCCAATTCACTCACTAGCCTGTTGAATGTCTTTTCCTTCAATGGTTTGGTGAAAATATTTGCAAGTTGTTTCTCTGTGGGAACATAGATCAGCTTTATTGTGCTTTCCTCCACATGCTCTATAATGAAATGATGTATGATGTCAATGTGCTTAGTTTAGGAGTGTTAAACAGGATTCTCAGAAATTGCTATGGCACTATGTTGTCACAAAATATATGAATTCCTTGCAGAGTCAACCCATAGTCCAATAGTTGATTCCTCATCCATAGTAACTGAGCACAGCAACTACCAGCCGTAATATATCCAGCCTTTGCAGTAGAATTTGACACTGAATGATGCTTCTTACTAAACCATAAAACCAATTTTTCTCCCAAAAATTGACAGCTACCTTTTATACTCTTTCTATCTATCCTACACCCTGCATAGTCTAAGTCTGAATATCCAACTAAGTCAAAAATAGATTCTTTGGGATACTAAAGGCCTAAATTTTGAGTGCCCTTTATGTACCTAAAAATTCTTTTTACAGCCATTAAGTGTGACTCCTTTGGATCAGACTGGAGCCTTGCACACAACCCTGTTGCAAACATGATGTCAGGCCTACTAGCTGTTAGGTAAAGGAGAGAGCCAATCATTCCTCTATACATCTTGTTGTCCACCTTCTTTCCTTTTGGATCCTTGTCAGGTTGAGTTGCAGTTGAGATTGGAGTCTTTGCAGGAGATAAGTCTTCCATATCAAATCTTTTCAATAGATCCTTGATATACTTAGTTTGGAAAATGAATATTCCATCTTCTTTTTGATAGACTTGAAGTCCAAGAAAGAATACCAATTCACCCATCATACTCATCTCATATTTATTCTACATCAACTCAGAGAATTTCTTGCATAAATCTTCATTTGTTGAGCCAAAGATAATGTCATCAACATATACTTGGACTAGAATGATATCATTTCCATGTTTTTTGTAGAAAAGAGTTTTATCCACAATCCATCTTGTAAAGTTGTTATCAAGAAGGAAATTGGAAAGAGTATCATACCAAGCCCTTGGTGCTTGCTTTAGACCATACAATGCGTTGAGTAGTCTGTACACAAAGTTCTTCATTTTTGAATCTTCAAAGCCTAGGGGTTGTTCAACATACACTTCTTCTTCTAACTTTCCATTAAGGAAAGCACTCTAAACATCCATTTGAAAAACCTTGAAGTTGTTGAATGCAGGAAAAGCCAAAAAGATTCTTATTGCCTCAAGTCAGGTCACAGGAGCAAATGTTTCTTCATAGTCAATTCCTTCCTGTTGACAGTAGCCTTTTGCCACTAGTCTTGCTTTGTTTCTTGTGACAGTGCCATAATCATCCATCTTGTTCCTATAAACCTATTTGGTGCCTATTATGGATTTGTTCTTTGGTCTAGGCATCAATTCCCAAACACAGCTTCTTTCAAATTGATTAAGCTCTTCTTGCATGGAACTAATCTAATCAGAATCAGCCAATGCTTCTTCTAGAGTTTTGGGTTCAGTTTGAGAAATGAAATAAGAATACATGTATTCATTAGGAATGTTTCTTCTTATTTTGACTCATGTTCCTGGATCACCAATGATTAAATCATTAGTGTGATCTCTATTCCATTTTGTTTCTCTTAGAGAATCACTGGAGCCTTCAACACCTTATTGATTAACAACATCTTTTGCTCTTGTACTGTTGACAACATCAATTTATTCAAGTCCACTATTCATGGGAACATTCTTAGAGAAATCAGTTGTTTAAGCAGTTCCTTCATTGGTTACAGACTGGATATGAACAATTGTTGGACCATAAATTATGTGATCATTTCTTGGTGAATCTTCATCAATCTCTTCTAGGTAGCCTTGATTTTCAAAGGCAAAGGTTATGTTCTTTGACTTCCTTCAATACCAGAAAATTATGTTTCATCAAAGGTGACATTTACACTCTCATCCACAGTCTTGTGATTAATGATGTAGACTCTGTAAGCAGTCTTGTTAATGTCATACCCCATAAAGATTCATTCAAGTGCTTTAGTGTCAAATTTTCCTTTGATCTCATTTGAATCTTTCATGTGGTATCACTTGCTTCCACATACATGAAAGTAATTGAATGTAGGTTTCCTTCCTGTGAGCAATTCATAGGGTGTTTTTCCATAGGCCTTGTTGACTACAGTCATGTTTTGAGTATAACAGGCTGTATTGATTGCTTCACCCCAGAAATAGGTAAGAAGTTTTATTTCACTCAACATTGTTCTTGCAGCCTCAATGAGAGTTCTATTCTTTCTTTCCACAACAACATTTTGTTGAGGTGTCCTTGGTGTAGAGAATTGTTGGGTGATACCATTGTATTCACAGAAATCATTCATGATACTGTTTTTGAACTCAGTACCATTGTCACTTCTCAAAGTTTGTACTTTGTACTTAGGATTCTTATCAAGAACCCTTACTAAATCAATGATCTCTTGTGCAGCTTCATCCTTGGATGCTAGAAACCTCACCCAAGTGTATCTTGAGAAAACATCAACCATCACTAAGGCATATCTTTTTCTTACCTGTGATTGCACATTCACAGGACCAAATAAGTCCATGTAAATTAGTTGAAATGCTTCATTAATTGAACCACTATGAGTGTTTTTATGTGTAGCTCTCATTAGTTTCCCTTTTTGGCAATCCTCACACAATCCTTCTTGACATAATTCAAGTTGAGGAAACCCTTTCACCAATTCTCTCTTCATTAGATAATTCATTGCTTTAAAGTTCAAATAGGAAAGCTTCTTGTGCCACAACCAACTTTCATATGGGGAGCCTTACTGTAGAAATAGTAAACTTTGTCTTTTCTTACTGAATCCAAGTCAGCTATGAAGAAGCTTCTTTTTCTAACTCCTTGAAGAGCTTCTTCTCCTGTGATCTTGTTGACATTAGATTTCTGTCTTGATCAAAACTAACTTGGAATTCTCTTTCATAAAATTGAGTTACTCTCAATAGATTGTGCTTCAAACCATTTACTAGAGCAATTTTATCTATCTTCAAATTTATAACTTTCATTATGACATATCCCATTGTGAAACCAATGTTATTGTCACCAAAAGTTACATAAGGGCCAACCATTTCCTTGAACTGTGATAGCAGGGCTTTATCACCTGTTATGTGTCCTGAGCATCCACTATCAATGATCCACATGATTCTTTTATTTTTTATTTTGCCCTGCAAATCAAATATTTCAAGTTACTTTTGATACCCAACTTTCATTGGGTCCATTTTACTTAGCTAGATCACAGTTTAAAGTTGGGTCAGTTGTAATTCTTTCTTTTGCTTTTAGCATGACTCTGTAACTACCCATTCAGTTTTGATTACTGGTTTGATAGCTTTGTTCTTGGGTGGCTTATGCATCCTAACTTTAGAATGACTTGGAGTCTTTGCCTTTTCATTTTTATCATTCTTATACAGGCATTCTTGATCATTAGCAAAAGACATGTTAAAATACATACTCATCAAGTTCATTTTACATGAAATGCAATCAAAATCACCACAGTGAGTTACTTGTTTGTTTTTTAAAGGCATGCTGTGTAAATTTCCATTATCAAAGGCAACATTCTTGACATTAGACTTGTTTTTGTTGCAAACATGAGTTAGATGACTAGAAGATCCACAATTGTTGCACAATTTTCTAGGAGCATTAGGAATATAATCATAATTATTCTTCTTATTTATTCCTAGTTCTCCATTTCTGTTCTTCTTAGTGTTCATGACGGTATGTTTAGAAATTACCGTTATACTGGTGCTGACAGTAGGTTTAGATTGAGGTGTCATGACAGTAAGTTTTGATCTTACAGTCTTGACAACAGCTTCTGAACTTACTGTCTTTCCAGTATTGACAGTATCTTTTAAACACTTATTACTTTCAAGGTCAAAACTAATTGTCTTGGGGATTTTGATAGTATCTTTTGCCTTAAAGGACTTAGTGACAGCTTCATTATCCTCATCATATATCTCTTGTTTAATAACTAATGCTTCCTCATCAAATTCAAATTCTGCCTTTTTGAATAAGGGATTCTTAACTTTCTTTAGAATAGAAGGTTTGACAGTATGTTTGATGTCTTCCTCAATAGTATGTTTCTTTCCATTTTTCTTTTCATAGTTAAACCCTATACCTACCTTTTGATTTTCAGTATTATCATCATGGTATGATTTTAATAGGGAAGAAGAATCCTTGTAAGCCTTGATTTTGAGTTCATTATCATAAATCTGTTTTCTGAGAAATTCCTCAATCTGGGAAGCACAGACAACCTTGTTTTTAATAATCTCATTTTTTTGTTGTAAGGACTCAAAAACATTCTGTTTAAGTTCTAGTTCATGATTTTTAATTCTCAATAACTCATTAGCACTAGACAATTTGACAATCTCTTCATTAGTAGCTAGCATTCTTATATGAATATTAAAATTTTCATAACTTAAACTTTCAACAGTTTTCTTATACTGAGATGTAGTCATATCAACAGTAGTAAGAATGGGTACCTGACTTGATGAAGTGGATGAACCCTCTCCAGAGTTTTCCATGAGAGTAAGATTTCCATATTCTTCCTCCTCTTCATCATCAGAATCTTCCCAACATTTTCCTTCAGCCACAAAATCCCTTCATTGTTGCTTTTTGAGCAAGGCATCATACTTTACTTTGAGTTCCTCATAATCATTGTCATTTCTTCTCACTTGTTTTGGCTTTTTACATTCTGTTGCAAAATGTCACATTTCACTACAATTATAACACCTTATCTTGGATATATCCACCATACCTGTTTTATATCGACCTTTGCTACTTCCTCCAGGTTTTGAAATATTTGGCTTGTTGAACCTGGAGCTTTGTCCTCTAGGTTTAAAAGCTTTGTTCTTCTTGAATCTTAGATTGGAGAACTTTCTTGCCATGTAGGCCATTGTTTTATTTTTCATGTTTTCCAGTTCCTCCAAAGCGTAGAACTCATCTTATTCACCATCCTTGAGTTCAAGAGTTACACTTTCATCTTCATTTATGACCTCTTCAATCTTGTTGTGTTGTTGATGTTGAGACTCTTGGAGCTGCAGCATTTTTGGATCTTGAGCTACTAGAGCATTTGAGGTGTTGGTCATCTTTCCTCTTTGACCAGACTGAATAGCTCTCTTTTATAACAACTCTAGTTCATAGGTTTTAAGTATGTCATATAAAGTTTCAAGAGAAACTTTTGATAAATCTATTCCTTCTCTTATGGCAGTGACCTTGTGTTCTAGATGGTCAGGAAGTGTCAACATGAATTTCATGTTTACTTACTTTTTGTCATAAAAATTTCCATGCAGCTACAAGTCATTTATCAATCTGTTGAACCTCTCAAACATCTCAGTCAATCCCTCACTTGGTTTGGCCATGAAAGTTTCATACTGAGACACCAGTATCTGCCTTTGATTTTCCTTTACTTCTTCTGTTCCTTCACAGAGTATCTCAATGGTTTCCAATATTTGTTTGGCACTGGTGCAGTTGACAATATTGTTGTATATGACATTGTCAAGTATTTCAATGATGATAAATTGCAAGCAATCATCCAGAGAGACTTTTTCTTTTTCAGTGTCATTGTACTCTAAAGCTTTTTTATGAATCCAGTAAGCTGGTATTATTTCACCATCTACTGTAGTTTCAGGTACATATGTCTGAGGAATAAAAGGACCATTTTCTAGGATTTCAGGGTAAAGTGGGTTGGTTGTTTTTATGAACAACATCATTTTTCTTTTCCAAAGGTTGTAGTGTTCTTTGTCAAAGGTGGGTAATTTTATGCTGCTTACTTTCTGTGCACTCATGTTTAGATCTTTATAGTTTATGTATATCTAACCTGGCTCTAATAGCAGTTGTTAGACAGTATGAGTGTTGCAAAAGGGGGGGATTGAATGCAACTTGATAAATTATCACTTATCTTGCTAACAACAAACAAGTAGTAATAATATCATGTAAGAAATACAAACAACAGTAAGCAAACAAATGAAGAAAGGTGTTTTAACTTCAAAATTTAATTTTATTAATTTTTGTTTGTTTGCTACAACTGACTGAAAAATGTTTTCAGCTTCAATAGATACAATAACAAAAAACTTGTTAGTGTTTCTATACTTGAGAAAAGTTAAGCTCGGTTGTCTCTCTCTTGATGGGGAAAGTGTTTGTGAGATATGTGTATTTATACTGAAACACGTATTCCACTTACAAGTGTATTTTCCCTTGTTCCTAGGACAAAGCTTGAAATAGAAACTTCACTTTTTCTATTCAAATTTGTCTTCATTCCATTTATAGATAAAGCTATTCTGAGATGTACTGACATTCTTGACTCATTGAGCATGCTTTATCTTTTTGCTTATCTTCTCCCAAGTTACAGTTGTAGGCTTGACAAACTAGATAAAAATGTCAAGATGAATCCTTGAATTTTCATTACCTAGTATGCTACTTGAAATAGACTGTCAGCTTCAACAAAAGGTTACTATCAACCTTTAGCTTCTCTTTGGTGACAGTATCTTTGACTCCGCATACTTTACTGTCAAGCATGATAGTCTTCTAAAACATGATGTCGTCCAAAGGTACTATCAACTATCCCCGCCAATATTGTTATCAACTATCCCCGCCAAAGTTACTCTCAGTAAAACTTGTTGTCTTCGATTCTTCAATCTCCGCCAAGTTTACTATCAAGGGAATAGTTGCTGTCAGTAAAACTTGATGTCTTCGATTCTTCAATCTCCGCCAAGTTTACTGTTAAGTGAATAGTTGTTGTAAGTAATATTTGATGTCTTCGATTCTTCAATCTCCGTCAAGTTTACTGTCAAGGGAATAATTGTTGTCGTCTATTCCAAATGTGATGTCATTTGAATATGTTGTCGTAGGCTTCAATTTGCAGAATGTTACTGTCAATGATTTGATCCATGTTGTGCATGAACACTTTGTGAACTTTTATTTCATAGATCATTTATTATATTTTTACAAGACAGTAACTATTGAGACTTATTGTCACCTACTTGGCTTTTATACATACTGTTACAAGTGACAACTAAACATACTGTCAATATATATATATATATATATATGATAGTATATTTTACTTAGTTAATTTCTAATTAATCTAAGAATTTTACAGTTAATTACAATGTTAACACCACAATCCCTAACAACCAGAAAGCTGAGAAATGAGATTAAAATATTTTCAATTTGCTATGTAAGATTAAAACAGTTCAACATTTAGTTTTGAAAAAATAAAAGTAAACTATGATAATTTAGAAGATAAAATTCTTTTTTCTTTGGTATAATAGAATTAATATATTTTAATATTTTAAATCAAAGTGGAAAAAGAAATAAATTAATTTAGATTTGTTATAATATTTAGAAGTAAATAGAAAAAATTAATTAAAAATCTAAAGATCATAACATTCATTTTAACAAAATCAGCATAGGCAACACGGCACCAATGTCGGAGGATAATTCACCACAAAGTAGGAAAAGCAGCTTAAATGAATGAGAAGATGCCACCTCACCTCTCTCTTCCAGATAGATACTTTATTTGATTGAGTTAGATCAGGGGAGAAGAGAGAAATTGGGATCCGATAGCAATTCCTTAATTTGTTAGACACGTAGTAAAAAAAATATATTATATAGTTATACTTAATGTTATTTTTAAATTTATATATCAAATAAATTTAAATTTTAAAATTTTAATTATAATAAAAAATTATAGTTATTATTAAATTAATGTATGTTTTTTCGGTTATCATTAACGTGTGCCAAAGATTGAAGAAAATATTTGGCCTGCCTTAAAATAAGTCTATTTGGACTTATTTTCGGGTAAAAATTTCATATTTTGATAAATGTTTTTTATACAAGTATTTAATGTATATTTGAGATTCTATAAGTTGCAAAAAAAAGTTAACTTTTTTCAGAAAAAAGTTAGGAATCTCTAACTTTGTCTTAAAATAAATTGACTTATTCTGGAAAAAAGTTCCTTCAAACACCCTCATTATTTCGTAGTGGTGGGAGTACTTGACTAGCTAGCAAATTTTTGTGTTGGGTACATTTATATTATATTTAGTTCAAAGGAATGGAACTAAAGAGAGAGAAATAATATTTGAACCATCTCATGATTGAATGTTCAAAAAAAAAAAAATTATTTCATATTTTACCACCTAAATTTGAATTTAAAAACCCCCATTTTAAAAGAACTTATTTCACTCTCTCTAACATTCATATTTTTAATCTCTGCTACTAAACCAAATATTTTCTTTTGGTTTTTATTCATTACATTCTAATCCATTAAAATACAACATAATTTGTTACAAAATTTTAAATATTAATTTTAATACTCCTACTATATATGTACTCCTTTATCCTAATTATTATCACGTACATTTTTAGATTTGCTTGTCATTTTTAATACACTTACTAATATAGTTTGTTCTTAAATTAATTGTTGTTGATTTTATGTAGTTAAATTGATTAAAAAATTTTAAAAAATTAAATGTTTATGTTATGCACAATATGTGGACATGGGTCCTAGGCAGACCCAATGACATAAATTGGCCGGCCCACCTCGTATCTAGGTTCACATGGTTTCAAAGCCCACATCCAGCTAGCATCATGCTAAAGATGATAAAATATTATAAGGTCCTTAGTCTAACGTGAGGTCGCATCACTAGCTTACCAGTCTTAAACTCATTCAACGTCGAGAAGGAAGAGAGAGTAGAATTGGGCCCTAACCCAGTTTGCTTCTCATCACCTCCTAGGTCGCATGGACTTGGCAGAGAGGCCCTCAGCCCGGCTCGCTTAGCAAGGCTCATTGCCTCTGGATCGCTTCGTTAGCCCAGAACACTTAGCATGGATTTCTCATAACTAGCTGAAAAGCTCCTAGCCTTATGGGCTCACCTCACTTGATATTATTTACTAATCTGAAGACTACATAAGGCCCTCACGAGGTAATATCTCAACATACTTATCTATTTGAAGACAACTAGCCCCACGGTCTCTCATCTCATCAAGGGATCCCCTCAGGATCACCTCTACACAACTGCTCCCGCGAGGCCACATCGCGCACAACTCCCTACGGGGACCCCTTGCTCTATAACTCCATGACAGCCCCCGGAGCCTAACGGGCTTGGACCATGGTAGTTAGGGGTGAACATGGGTTGGTTCGGGTCGGGTTTTCGTCAAACCCCGACCCAACCCGATTAGTTCGGTTTTATAAAAAATCAACCCATTAATTGTAAAAAAAAAATCGTAACCCAACCCAACCCAACCCAATTAGTTCGGTTTTTTATAATCGTAACCCAACCCAACCCAGAAATTTCTGCACTGTTGCAGAAATTTGTAGAAAATATTCTGCACTGTTGCAGAAATTTATATAGTGCAGAAATTTATATAGTGCAGAAATTTGTAGAAAATATTCTGCACTGTTGCAGAAAATTTATATAGTGCAGAAATTTGTAGAAAAAATTCTGCACTGTTGCAGAAAATTCTGCTTGTTGCAGAAAATGTTGCAAGAGCCGGAAAGTGTTGCAGAATGTGTTGCAAAAAATTTATATAGTGCAGAAAATTTATATAGTGCAGAAATTTGTAGAAAATATGTAAAAAATATATAGAATATGCAGAAAATATGCAAAAAATTCTGCATTTTATGTAATCGGTTTGGTTCGGGTTGGGTAAGGGTTAAAATTTGTTAAACCCTTACCCAACCCAATTAGTTCGGGTTTTTTAAAAATTAACTCATTTATATTTCGGTTTCGGACGGTTCGGTTTATTCGGCCGAAAAAAGGGGCGGGTTGGTTCGGTTTCGCGGTTTAATCGGATTTTTATTCACCCCTAATGGTAGTTACAGACATCTGGGAAGCTTGTCCTCCACATCCGCACAGACTTAGGCCAAAACCCTTCACGTTTGAGGATTTGGGCTTGATAGACCGGACCAATACCTAGCCCATATAGGTAACTTGTCCTCCAAGAACTATGTGTAGCTTGAACCCCTCTATAAAGGGTACGCAGACCTCTTGTTTGGAGGAATCAATAGTTGGCAATAAGAGAGCAAACATTTTCTCTGACCTTTTAACGAATTAACAACAAGATCAGTTACCAAATCCATCACTTTTCTCCCGTGTTCTTCGCATTCCTCATCAAGTTCATCAGCAAAAAACAGTTTATAATTTATTTATTTATATAATAATTTATAGTTAAAATTTAATTAATTTATTTATTATAAAAGGTTTAATTAAACGGATAATAATTTAAGATAAGAGAGTAAAAGAATGATTAAGCAAGACTTTAAGTTGCTTTAATATAACAAAGTCGGCTTAATATAAAACTTTCTAACAAAGTCGCTTAGGTGAATGAATTGTTTAATTCTGAAGCAAATTTCAGAATGTTATTAAAGAAGTGCAGTTTGTTGCTGAACTATAAATAGTACTCACAGTCACAAACTTAGGATTATTTTATTAACCGTCACACATCACAATAATGTTGCCGGCTTACAATAGAAAAACCATCAATCATGCTAAGTTATGAAAATGTATTCTAAACAATTTTTTCTGGGTCTGATTACAATCTACATCAATAAATAATAGTGAATGCAAAATTTTCGGATGATAGATTATTAATTTTTGCAATAGGTCTACAAAATAAATTGTGGTCAGAGTAAAGATATTACAAGCAATAGATGATGGTAATAAAAAAAATAAGGGCCGGCAAATTATAATATTTTATTTTAATTTACCAGTTTATATATTACCTTATTCATATTATTAAATTAAGTGATATACATTTATATAAAAGTTTAACCATGTTTAATATTTTGCCCATAACTTTACAAAATGAATGTCAATAATATGTTAAATTACCCCTTAGGAATGAAATTTAAGTCCCTTGTTAGGAAATAAATATTGATGCTGTCAGAGAATAACATAACAAAGTTTACATTGCTGACGTCATCAGAAAATAAGAAAGCTGTCGGTCAGAATTTACTCTATCAGAGAATACTCAATCAGAGTTTACTCTAACGGAGAATGCTCAAATCAGAGAATGACAACCTAACAGAGTTTACAAATCAGAGTTTGTGAAGGAAATAGTCAAATTAGAATTTGATTAGGATAGTGAATAAAGAATCCAAATACAAGTCTATTGCCTTATTGAAGCTATTCTTTTCATAATTTGTTTTGTAATTGAATTGTAACTGTGTCTATATAAACACAGACATATGTTAACATTATTGTAACTTTCAAGTCTTATTTTTCATAACCTAGCAGCTCTTGAGAACAAAAAATTTCTTGAGAGAGTTTTGTATTCAAGTTCATAATATTAATATAAAACAATGTTTCTTCCATACTTGTGTTCAAAAATCGATTTACTTGTTACTATTATATTCAACTCCCCTTATATAATAGGTATTCATCTGGGCAAACATTCCTTGGAATAGTTAATACATTTTTTTCAAAAATATATATGTTTCGTAAAAACAAATAATTTCAAATAAAATTCATGTATTCATACAAAAATACTCGAAGAAATTCTTATATTTAAATCCTAGACTTCTGTTTTTATATTCTTTAACATAAACATAGACATTATGTAAAAAATATATTATAGCTATACTTTACATTTTATATAAATTATCACATATTTTGTTAAAAAAATAAAATATTTTCTATAAATAAAATAGAATTATAAAAATAATTCAAAATTTTGGAAAAAAATTATTCGCAAAATATATAGATATTAGGTACAAAACATACAAATCTTCTAAATAACTAATTCTCATTTAAGTAGTGATTTGTTAATTTAAATTATTCTAAGGTATCATACATTTATATTGAAAACTTAAGAATATTATTGTATTATTTTATCTTAATTGACAATTTTTTATATTGATTAGAATTGTGGCAGGCTTAAATTATTACCTTGACAAAATTATCCATATATCAAATATTAATTTACGAATATTTTATTAAATTATTAATATGAATCAAATCTACACAAATTTATAATTATACATTTCAAAAATGCATTATATTAAATCAATTAAATAACTAATGTATATTAGAGATATAAGACTTCACACAACCCCAATAATAAATATTTTCCAAAAATTAATAATAAGAAGAGAGTGGGACATTTTAAAATAAACTCTCATTTGAAAAAGGAGAACAGATAATAATAAATCATCAATCTAATTGAGATGATAAAAAGGCTGGAAAAAAAGAAGTTAATTTGATAATTGAACGTGAATTCTTTTGAACAACTTTCCACCAAAAATATTCAGAGAAAGCCTACTAAATCGGACTAGTTGTAGGAGTTATCACTTTCATAAATATGCGTTATTATTTTATTCAAATAATCACAAATCGAAAAAATTATCTTCTATTAATTCAAACTTTCAATTTTATCTCAACTTGTTGGGTATAATTATACTACATAACAACAACATGACTGTTATATAAACAACTAACAAGAACAAACATATTAAATCAATCAACAAAACAAAACACGAAAATAGAAACAAGATATATATAATCAGAGAGTGAGTGTAATTAAACAAGAAAAGAAGAAGCACTTAGTTATCACTGTCGTTTTAACAAATAAAATACAGAACACAATTGAGTCACCAATTCTTTCGAGAAGACTTTGATTATTATTGAAGAGATTATTGCCTCACTTACGCTGTGATGACTTACAACAATATCGCTTCCAAGAAAAAACAGCACAAATCAATCCGCTCATAGAAATGGAAGGATCAACAGCGACCAGTAACTCAGTTCGCCCATAAACCTATGTCACTTTTTATGTATACGAGGTAGGTGAAAAATACACAATTCAATTTGCTCGACAACTTATGTAATTTTTTAGCTATGCAAGACATGAGCAAGAGGCATCCCTCAACTAGATGTACACATTTCAATATATAGTCATCCTGAGTTTCTCTTCTCATATTCTACTCAATGTGAGATATTGAATTTTACAAGAAATATGTTTTATAAAGGTTTTATTTGTTATTCATATTATTCTGATTAAGTAATATTAATATTGTGAAATATATTCAAAGTCTGATTACTAAAATAATCTTTACTCAATATATTTAATATTAATAATTAAATAAATCAAATAAACTTGTACTTAAAAGATAGAGTTCTCAATATCACCTCATCACATAAGAATTCCACTCATAGTAGTAGTTGTAAACAACACTAACACAAAACGGTATATAAACTCGTTATCTTTCCTTTTACAATATCAAGTAGGATAAATCTCACATAACCCATTTCAAACAAACAATTTCAACTCAATTTGTTTATGAATTTCACTAAAAAAATGTTTTAAATCCAAACATGAAGTTTAAGTCCTTCTACCCAAGAACAATCTCTCATTATTAGTTTTCGGAAACTACATCAAGAACATACATAAAATATGTTTTAAACTTTTTATTTTCTAAAATGAACAATGCTGGTTATTTAAAAATTATCCTAAAATATTTCCAAATAACGTGAAATAATATATAACATGTTTTGATTCGTATGCCCATGTGTATGCGGGGTCTTATACATTATTATTATTAAAACAAATTACTAATTATACACGTTACCATTATAAACAATTTTAAAATTAATTTTTGGGTATCTATTATTTCCCGTTTCAATTTTCAGAATATCACGTTTACTCGTGATATTTAGAACCTGTAATTATCAAAGTAATCTCAAAACATTATTCTTTCAGCCGACAATAAAATTCAACCATCAGCCTTTTTGTAAGCCATACATGTTTGATTAACTGAACTAAGACTAAAATATTTAAAGATATGGGGTACAAAACCAGAGTCTAAATATCCAAATTCAAAAGAGTGTTGGTACTTTCTATCTCTCTTTTTCATCGAAAAGGAAAGGAGTATTGGACCCCAATGGCCTAAAAAGAAAGCAAAACGGTCATAAAGAGATAAAGAAGAATAAATTTGGTTTAGTAAAATTGACCACCAATATTGAGCTTTGAAAAATATGTAAGAATTTTTTAACCATGGAAAATTTCCGGAGAATTCGAGTAAAGACATTTCAAGAAGAAAAATATTAAAAAATGAGTGGGAGGGGTGTTTCACGTTTTGGACTTTTGGATAGAATCAAATATAATATAAATTTACGAGTGATTTAAAATATAAAAAAATTTATGAATTATATATGTGAGTCATAATATTATTTTTTATAAAATTAAATTTAAAAATAAATAATTATAAAACATGTCAACTACCAACATTTGTTTTTACTATTTGTTTTAATTTTAAATAAAATTAATATATTTAAAATTAAAATAAAAAACTGTTTTTTAAGTCTACACATTTATATATAACCAAACACAAGCCAAAGTTTGGCTATGGATAATATTAATAAATTATATATTAATTATTTAATATAATTTAAATATTTAATTTAATATGATAATTTATTTTATTTAAATTTCTTTCTATATTTTCTATACAATATTGTTTGTATATTAATTTTGATAAAATTTATTATAATTCATAATTTTAAATAAATAAAAGAGTTTGAATGATTATGAAATTGAATTGAATGTGAGTACAAGTGTACAACTATATTAAATAAAATTATTGGATAAGTATGATTCTTAAAATAGAAAATATAGAATATAATTTAAATATAATACAATATTATACGTGAGCAGTTAGATAAAAGGAGAATTATCGGTGATAAAGTTGTACGTATTATATATTTTTTCTAAAATTAGTTTTTATTA
Source organism: Oenanthe sinensis (assembly GCA_028671895.1). Classification (NCBI taxonomy): domain Eukaryota; kingdom Viridiplantae; phylum Streptophyta; class Magnoliopsida; order Apiales; family Apiaceae; genus Oenanthe; species Oenanthe sinensis. The sequence continues at coordinate 23,372,849 of CM053799.1, read as the reverse complement.
AAATTGGATTGTTACGATCTTTTCTATGATTCACTTAAAATTGGACGGTTAAAATTTTTTATATGGTTCAGCTGGGGTAACGAGATGAAAAAAAGTTTATCTTGTTTGATTATAATAATATAGTATAAATTTTAAGCGGTATAAAAAATAGTTTTATATTTTAATTTTAATATATTTTTAAATAGAATTTAATATTAAATATTTCTTTGAACAAAAATTAAAATAATATATAAAACCATCTTTAATAAAACTTAAAATTGATGTGTAAAGAGTTAAAACAACATATATTTTGAAACAGAGTAAGTGAAACGCAAAATAATTAAGACTAACGAAGTCTTTTTTTTTTCTACGTCAACTATGGCTTGGTTAATAATATCAAGGAAGCATCCTTCTTTTTTTTTTTTCTACGTCAACTATGGCTGGGTTAATAATATCAAGGAAACATCCTTCTTTTCTTTTTCTTATTTGTTTTTACAGGAAGAATCCTCAGCTGCGTAGAATTTTTTCTATTCACGTGTTCTAATTAAATCGACTAATCACACTGTTATGCCATATTTTGGCATAGTCCTTTTATTTTCCTTTACCCTCTGTCTGAAACGAGAAAAAAATCAATTTCAATGCATTAATTATAGAAAATATTTTTAAACGATATTCTTCAAATCAGGAAAGTATCACAACGCGAAGATTATATCAGATAAAATTAACTAATTCCCATATTTAATAAATATATCCTTAAAGTCTCTCGGGAATATATCCAATTATAACAGAACTGCGTGAGTTTGATGAGACAATTCCCAAGTTCAACCCAATCTTTTTTACAAGCTGTAATCCCCATTAACAATCATATTATTATACTTTACGTTCTATTATTTCAGCAAAACCTCCGAAATTTGTTGTTACGAAAATCCTCCAACAACACACACATGTGAAAGTTTTGTTGTCGCAGACCGTACTGTGAAGTACTGAATTGATAATTATTTTGGAACAACAGTTACATGTTATTTGTGTTAGAAGTTAAAATTAATTAAAAAATACCAATCCTATATTATTATATTAAAAACTCAAAATTAATTATAAATTATAAACTTAATTGCAATTTGATAGTCCAATTATACTTTTTTTTACTGAAAAATGGTTTTTTTTTATTATAAAAGTTGACATGAACCGAACGGGTACATTTAATGGATGACCCGAAGCAGGTATTCGAGGAATTTTCAAGAACGGGCAAGGAGGGTTGGAGTATATTTTCTCAGGCCTAGTAATGGTGTGCAATCAGCAAAGAAGGCTGAGATTGAGGCCTTAAATTATGCATTACACTGTATGGGAAGAAGGTCAGCAACAATATTAGAATTTGTTTGTGTTCTGATTATGTGGAGGCAATTGATATATTTTAATTGCAATGGGCCGAATGTCGGAGGTACAGACACACATTAGTAAGTGTTAGAGGAAAATTGCTAGAGATCCAAAACATTATCCTAAAAATCGTCATAAATGCTGAGTAGTTATCTAGGTAATTGGTAACTTCCCTACAATAATATGAAATATAACGTGCATACATATGCGCTCACAAATTAAAAAAACCATATGTCATGCCATAGGAAAAAAATTTGGAATAACTTTTGATATATATAGCATTACCCGTGTTACATATATCTAGAGATTATAATTAGGAAGCGGATTTATTAGTTAAACATAGAGTTAATAGGCTGCACTTCCTAGAAGGCTGGCCCAACATAAAACCAAAGCACATCACTAGTCTCGGCAGAGTTTTTCAAAAAATAAATAAAGTTACATATTACATATAAATGTACATTATTATGTGGCCGTTTGAGGTTCCTTAAACTTAAAATAAGTAGCTTATTTTTTTTTTATTTTTTACACATTTTTATATTTTTTTAAAGATAAATCTTTGTTTTAGAATTTTAAAATCAAATATGAACTTCAAAATAAAAAATAAATTACTTATTTTCATAAAAAGTACATACATTCTTATTTTTTTTCAAAAATAAAAACTTATTTCCGGAAATAAATGGTCGCCAAACAGGCCCTATGTACAGCCTAATCCCACCCAGTCACCCACAGTTGAATAGAGATAGTTTACCGCCAACAAATCGTAGCCGTCGATAGAAAGCATCTATGGCTGAAATCAAAAGTTACTGCAATGAAACATTCGCCCCCCCAATGTTTCAAAACGGACACTCCCATTCCCAAATTACAAGTTCAAATTCATCGATATTGATATAAGTACTACAACTACTAGTAAATATTAAATGCACCGATCAATCAAATTGATATGCTGAGTAGTATTGGGGTGGAATTGTGTATCTAACTGTTATATTTAGACAATTATGCTTCGATTTATTTCTAATTTTTGAATTTAAAATCAAAGCTCGGTTTAATTTTAAGAACAGAAATTACTTTGTACTATATAAATTTGACTCGCATCAATCTTTTGACATTGTTAACTACATTCATTGATTTTGTCTGAAACATATAAATTAATTATGGATTATGTATATATATTATTTTAATATTAATTATGGTTTTTTTTTCATATATTACAATATTAAATATATTTTAATAAAAAATTATTATAGTTTATTATTAAGGGGAAAATAATATATTTTAATATTTTATTAAAAAATATAAATTATTGAAGTTAATAACTTTTCAATTGTTTAATCTAATAATTTATTTTTGTTTTAAAATATATATCATGAAATACTTGTAGGACGATTGGTAAGCACATTATTTATTTGACTAAGATCGTTTATCTTATTAAAATGATTATTTTTTATTTTATTTTATTATATTTCTATAATATTTAATAGTTTTAATATTATAATAATTATTTGGACATGTAACCCTCAGGATTTTGATGATCACACAAGTTATGCAAGTTAGAATGCTTGTGAGAATGTACATCACTTGCTTATGCTTGTTGTACTATTATAGCCTACTGTTTTGCATATATTAACCCTGTTTTGCAGGATTTAGTTATAATAGCATAACAGTTTGCTGTCTTGATAGAACAGTTTGGTGAAACAGAATTCTACAGGATGCAAAATTCCATCTGCAGTTGCACAACAGAATTATATTTTGTGTAGAATTAATATACTTATACATTCGTATAGATATTACATTTTTAATATATTATTAAGCTTACATCTTTTTATTAAAAACGTTTCCTAAATTTTAGGAAGTAGTTGATTTGATTTTTATTTCCTTTTCTAAAGCACAACTACTTTCCTATCATATCAATAATTATAAGTGTTATGGGTTAAAAACTAGGGCGTAGTTAATGCGAGGTATGTCGGAACTTAACGAGCTTTAACGGTTGAGCTTGTGTTTCGTAGCTTGGTTCTGCCCTCACAAGATGCCTACGTATCTCTATTGTGTTTAGAGAATCAAGCCAAAACGTAGTTCTAAGAATGAGGGGTTAGGACGTTTATATAGACGTAAAAAGTTTAAGAATTAGAGTAGCTTTAGGAACCTTGGCGGGCAGGCCACCTCCTAGAAGGATTCTGGATCCTTCTTGTGATAGAAGTAGTTTCCAAATAGGAATAGGTTTCCTTGTTGATTGAGATGTCTTGGGGGCTACTCATTGGAGTAGTTTCCATGTAATTGGACATAATTAATTAGCTGTTATATTTAGCCCATCAATTAATTATGAATTTATTTACTAATTAGGGTTTCAAGCCTCATTAATTGAGCCTCTCTTTTGGACCAGACTAGGTCTAATTAATGTCACATTAATTGTATCTTTAGGGCTTACCTTCAGCCATATCATTTACCCCCAACTTTTGTAAAGTGTGCAATACTTTATAGAAGTTAAGGTTCATGACTCTGTTACTTAAGTTCCCATGAAGAATTTTCACAATTCTTTTCTTGTGCCCATCATAATTTTTCCTTGATTTTTAATAATTTTTCTCTATTTCTAGAGAATTTTTCCAAATTTATCCGTACCACATGTATTTTTCCTTGAATTTTAGGAATTTTCTCTATTTTTAGAGAATTTTTTCAAATTTATTCGTACCCACAGGTATTTTTCCTTGAATTTTAGGATTTTTTCTCTATTTTTAGAGATTTTTTCCAAATTTATTTGCCTTTAAATCATTCTTTAATGATTTTTTGGTATTTTTTAATATTATTTTCGACCAGGAATCCCAGTCGAATTCGACCAGGATCCTGGTCGGTTTTAGGTTTCTTAGGGAATCCTGGTCGAGCAGGATTCCTAGTCGAAATCCCTAGTCGATTTTCGACCAGGATCCTGGTCGGTTTTAGATGTCTCAGAGAATCCTGGTCGATTTTAGACCAGGATCCTGGTCGATTTTAGTCTGTCACGGAATCCTGGTCAAACATGATTCCTGGTCGAAATCCCTAGTCGATTATCGACCAGGATCCTGGTCGGTTTTGGGATGTGTTAGAATCCAGATCGATAGGGTTTCTTGGTTGAATTCGACCAGGATTCTGGTCGATTTTGGTGGCAAAATTAAATCCTGGTCGAATGTGACTCCTGGTCGATTTTAGCAGCTAAATTGTATCCTGTTCGAATGAGACTCCAGGTCGATTTCAGCAACCAAAATGTATCCTGGTCGAATGAGACTCCTGGTCAATTTTAGCAACCAAAATGTATCCTAGTCGAATGAGACTCCTGGTCGATTTTAGCAACCAAAATGTATCCTAGTCGAATGAGACTCCTGGTCAATTTTAATTGATTTATTTCACATCTTGATTTCTAGTCAACAGGGCCCATAAATATAGTGACTTAATGGGCCTTGACCAATTTCTATTTTTCATGCGTTTCAGTCCTCCTCGATTTTTGGGCCATAGGCCTGCTAGGCCCAACCAGTTTATGGGCCTTATTTTTACCGGCTACAGGAAGTTCAACCGGTTGAATTACCATTTTCTTCAGCTATAAATTAGTGAAGTGAGAACTTCACTTTTCACTTATTACTTCCTTAGTGTAATTCTCACTTAAAACTTCTCTCTAGAGTTATCTTGGCAAGGCGATTTCCGACAAGTATTTTCCGATCAATCTTCATCTTCTCCGTCTATCAAGCTTACATTTGTTGAAGATCGATGGCCGATCAAGATTCTGCGCAGCAAAGGCTCCTTGCCAGGGCGGCAAAAAGAGGTAACATTGTTACCGCGACTTCTAATTTTTCCTCAATTTCTGATCTTTTGCAATCAATGGGTGACAAATTTCCTACCCAGGCCGAGTTAGATGCTTTTAGGTATACCAGTATTTTCACATACCAACTTCACTGCGATAAATTTTCAAAATTGTATAAATTACCCCCTGAGTTTAAGTTTGTTTTGGACGAACCTGGAGATCGGGCCTGCCATTGGCGGCCCAACAGGTTGTGTGTTTTTAGGGATGCCCTCTTAGGTGGCCTTAGATTTCCTGTACATGAGTTCATTTTTAGACTCCTAGCCGAGGTTAGAATAAGCCCAGTCCAATTATCCCCAAACTCATGGAGGACCCTCCTTTGTTTCTTAGTTTTATGCCTTAGGAAAAACTATCCCCTTTCCATAGCTGTTTTTAGAAGTATTTTTCAATTCAAGAATAGTCCATCTTCAATGTTGGGCTGGGTCTATATCAGCCATAGGCAGGGTGTCTCCCCAATTTTTAGCAATAAATTTTTTCCCGACTCCAATCAAGAGTGGATGAGGGATTTCCTGTTTTTGGAGTGGGAGGGCGGCGACTGGGCCACCCTGTTCAGGCCCACATTCTGCAAGGTCAAGGACGGGAATCCGGGCTTGATCCAATTGACTCCTGAGGAAAAGCTCATTATCGCATATTTGGGCTAAGACAAGGGCTTGACCCACCATCGAAAGCTTTTGAAGGAATTCTTTTTAAAGGTCGTGGGCCTTTCTAATGTTTCTGACAAGGGTAATTTTCTTACCCTCTTTTCCCTTTACTTTAATTTTTTCTGAGTCCACCTTTTTATTTCCTTGTTTGTTTTGCAGCTGCTGAGAGCATTAATTTTTATCTGGGCGTGGGCGATCAGGAAACCCACAAAATGAGGAAGGCCCATGAGGCTTTGGAGGGTCCAATAAAGGAGCCTAATTTTCCCAGCTTTCTTCAACCCTGTGTGGGGGCCCATAATAAGGCCATGTGGAAGAGGCCCCGTGAGGAGTAGGAAGACCCAGCCACGGTGGCATGGAGGCCTAGTTGGGGCCTAAGGAGGCAAGACACCGTTGTAGGGAGTACTTTGAACTCCGTTGACTGGTTGCAGAACTCTATTCCCCCAGTCGATAAAGCTAAAATTGTCCTAAAAACGGACATCGAAGAGGCCGAGACTTTGGGGGCCCAAGCAGTTGCCATGGTAAGGCCCACTTGGTTTCCTCTCTTTTCTTACTTGATTGCTTTTTGATTTTCTCTGCTTCTCACCATTATTTTTTTAAAAAAAACAGGTCAACACCTACTTTCAGACCATGGCCCATCAGGCCAAGACTTGGCGTTTTTCTGAGAAGGCCTAGAGAGCGGGCAAGGTCAAGGCGGAGGCCAAAGTGGCCAACTTGGAGAAGAAACTGCTCGAAAAGGAGCAAGAGATATTAGCGGCCCATGCCGAGGTTCAGGAATTGAAGGCGGATAAAGAGGATCAAATTGCTAAATATATGGAGTTCGATGAATTTTATTCCTTCATGGATAAGCACGACGACATGGTTTTCCCGGTGACTTGTGCTCAAGCCTGGGAGAAGTGTCTCGACACAGTCTTAGCCAAGCACCCCGGCCTCTTTGATCCGGCCGACTTCCCCTGTCGCATGGTCCAACCATTGGCCTTGACCTCGACGGCTGGAGGGACAGGTTCAGGTGACTTGTCGGGTGGCGAGGCCCTAGATGATTATGATCGGGTTTTTGACTCTACTCCAGAAGCCGATGAGAATGCCAGGAAGGAAGCAGAGGGAGATGAGAAGACAGGGGAGGATGAAGATGTTGAAGATCTCCCTTAGTTTCTTTTTTCTTTTCCTGTATTTCTTGTATTCCTTGTATTTCTTTTCTGTTTTTAATTTATGTACTCCTAAGACTCTTTATCTATAAAAAGTCCTTGTTATTTCTTTTTCTTTTTCGTGCCTTAGCATATTTGACAAAATATATTTTTCGAGCATAAAAGAATAAATAAGCATATATATTAAAGTGCCTATCCAGGCTCGATCTTGTTCCTTTATCATAAAGGAACTTAATAACAATTGCCAATCTAGGCTAAACACACATATTTTTGAAGGTGCCATAAGGCTGATAATTTTATTAATAATGCCTTCGAGGTTAAAGTGGGCACAACCCTTACAACATGAGAATCTTGTCTGGAGTGAAAGGCTCTTACATCTTAATGGTTTCATCAAACCTTATTTCTACTTAGTTTCTACTAAATATAAGAACTCATAGCTGAATTCTTTAAACAGAATAAACCCTCAGGTTTGAGGCATGCCACGTCCTTGGCACCTCAACATCTTCTAGGGTTTCAAGGATGTATGATCCTCCTCCCTTAACTTGTTTTATCTTGTACGGCCCTTCCCAGCTGGGGGATAACTTGCCTTTGGGGCCTACCCCGGAAGCTTCAGCTTTTCTGAGGACCAAGTCCCCTTGTCTAAAAAACCTTTCTTTAACCCTTAAGTTGTAGTAGAAAGACAACTTCTTTTGATACTCGACGATTTTTGCATGAGCTTTTTCCCTGACTTCATCTATCAAGTGTAATGCAAGTTTCATTCCTTCTTCATTATCCTCGGGCTCAAAGGCCTTAATTCTTGGAGATACGTGTGATATTTCAACTAGGATCACTGCCTCGGCTCCATAAGCCAGAAAGAATGGAGTTGCATCAGTAGTGACTCTATGAGTGGTTCTGTAAGCCCAGAGTATTGGCAGAAGCTCATCCACCCAAGTGTTGCCAGAATGCTCGATCCTTTTCTTAAGACCATCTAGGATGATTCGATTAGCTACCTCAGCCTGCCCATTTGCTTGAGGATGTGCAACAGAAGTGAAGCGTAGAGCGATGTCATTATCATTGCAATATCTCTTAAATTCCTCGTTATTGAATTGTGTGCCATTGTCCGTCACCAGGATTCGTGGTATCCCATACCTACATATGATGTTTTCCCAGAAGAATTGAGCTACTTGTTTTATGGTTATCTTGGCTAGTGGTTTAGCCTCAATCCATTTAGTGAAGTAATCAATTGCAACAATTATGAACTTTCTTTGTCCGCTAGCCATTGGAAAGGGCCCAAGAATATCCATTCCCCACATTGCAAATGGGATGGGTGAATTGATGGACGTTAACATCTCAGGAGGTTGCCTAACGGCCGGTGCATGACTTTGGCACCTGTCACACCTTTTCACATACTCATTTGAATCTTTTAACAAGTCAGACCAGTAAAAGACTAGTCGGGTGATCTTATGAGCCAAAGCTCTGCCCCCCAGGTGTTGGCCGCAAATCCCTTCGTGTACTTATTTTAAAGCCTCATGGGCTTCATCTAGCCTTAGGCATTTCAAGTATGGAATAACAAAAGATTTCTTGTAGAGAATTCCATCAATAAGAACGTACCTTAAGGCCCTTACAGTGAGTTTTCTGGCTTCCATGGCGTTGACAGGTGTCCATCCAGTTTGCAGGTGGGCTCTAATTGGGTATATCCAGCAACTGCCCATGTTTATCGGGGATACTAGCTTTGCGTTGATGCTGGGGGTCCTCAAGATTTGGAAGTAAACACTCCCCACATGTTCATCTGCTTCTGATGTGGCGAACTTTGATAAGGCATCGACCTTCCATTCTCTTCTCTAGGAATATACTCAACCTGACATTCTTCAAACTGAGTCATTATAGCTTTGACTAATCGGAGGTATTTGACCATGATTTCTTCCCTAGCTTCAAAATCCCCATTTACTTGGGATATAACCAGCTTCAAGTCTCCACAGACTTTGAGATGTTTGGCATTTAGCGCCTTTGAAAGGCATATGTTTAGAAGCCTATTTGTTTAGCGAGATGACAACTCAACTCAAACATAGATAATTTGTAAGTAAATATATTATCTGTCACAGGAATCTTCAGCATGTATTATTTGACAAGAAAAAGAATTTCAAAGTCAATCTACAGACTTGAAGCAGTACTACATTGAAAGAAGCTCAATTTAATTGATCACGCCTCAGTGTAGTATTTAAGTTTGAAGAAGCTACAGTGTCAGAAGATTTCAAGATTGTGTGACAACAAATATAGTCAAGTCAGAAGGAGCAGAAGTGAACCATTATAAAAGTCAAGTGAAGAATATTATTTGTTGTGAATCACTCGTGAACCAGACAGTACACAGAGTGTTGGCAAAATACAGAGAAGATTCTTTACTACAGAAGAAATGGCCAGCTACAGACATTGGTGTGAAGACAGAAGATTTAAATTTATATCAACAACAGTTGTGGAGTCAAGACTTTATTTTAATTCTCTATTAATTGATTAAATTATTTAGTTAATTTAATTGGTAAATTAATTCAATCAGAATTAATTTATTCCTTAAATTAATTAAGAAATTAATTAATTTAGAATTATTTTAGAATGAAGAAGACTTTAATTTAATTCTATTATCAAAAAGATAATTTTATTATGTATCCTATTTACTTAGATTAATTCAAAAAGAATTAATTTAATGTATAAGATATATAATAAAACAAATAGAATTTAAATTAAAATGAAAACAAAAAAAAAGGAAAAGGGGAAATGGTCAGTACATATACATATTTCATTCATCATTTCAAGTCGACCAAATGCATTACTCGGGAAGACATTTGAAATGTCTCCCGGAGACATTTAAAAAGTCTCCCCGAGCTTTTATTAAAAAAGAAATCAAAAAGGAAAAGAGACAGTAGATATAAACATATAAAGGAAAAACACTTCAATCAGGTCGGCAATATAATGTCTCGGGAAGACATTTTTCAAATGTCTCCCGTGCATTTAAAAGTCTCCCTAATTTTATTAAAAGTCTCTCAGTGCAGAAAAGTCTCCCCGAGCTGCGAAAGTCTTCCTCAACAAATTAAATAATTTTTCATTTAATTCCAAAAGTCTCTTCAAGCCCAGAAAAAGTCTCTCCGAGATCAGAAAGTCTCCCCGAGTGGAAAAAGTCTCCAGTATCTGATTTTGCCTATAAATAGCATATTAAGTCAGTAGTATTTCTAACAATTCAATTAACTTTCTATTCAGCTAAAATCAAATTCAAGAGCATTTAATATCAAAATCTCTCTAGAATTTTAAGAGCTAAATTAGTGAATATTTTCTGATTTAATCTTGTAACCCATCTCAAGTTTAATATAAGTATTTTACTTGAACTGTATTTCTTTGATAATTATTTCCTGAAAATAATTTAAATTGTTTAATAAAAAATTATCCAAAACAAATTTTAATATTTAATAAAGATTATATTCAACCCCCCCTTCTACAATCATTTGGACCTAACAATTGGTATCCGAGCCATCTGATTGACATAAAAATCAAGATCCTAATATTTTTAATTATTAAAAATTCAAAACTTTTAATTTATTAAAAATTCAAAACTTTTAATTTATTAAAAATTCGAAACTTTTAATTTATTAAAAATTCAAAACTTTTAATTTATTAAAAAATTCGAAAAATTTTAATTTCTTAAAAATTTTAAATCTCTTTAGCTCCTAAAAATTTCAAAACTTTTAATTCATTAAAAATTCGAAACTTTTAATTTATTAAAAATTCGAAAATTTTAATTTCTTAAAAATTCAAAATCTCTTTAAATCCTAAAAATTTCAAAACTTTTAATTCATTAAAAATTCGAAATTTTTAATTCTTTAAAAAAAAATTCAAAAATTTTAATTTCTTAGAAATTCGAAATCTCTTTAATTCCTAAAAATCTCAAATCTTTTTAATCTTCCATTATTTTAAAATGAGTACTCAAAGAGTGAGTAGCATTAAAATTCCTCCATTTGATAAAGATAATTATAATCTTTGGAAGAGGAAGATGACTTTGTTTCTTCGAAATGCAAACACTAAGTACAAGGATATTTTGAAGACTGGTGTTGCTGTTCCAATAACAATCATTCCTGAGCATATGAAAGATGGTGTACTTATTCCGCACAGACAATTTGAAAAAGATTTTTCTGAGTACACTGAAATAGAAAAGGAACTGGATTCATTGGACACCAGCCTGCAATTAATTTTGGTGGAATCTCTTGATCCCGGAACGTACAATCATGTTGTTAATTGCAAAGATGCTAAACACATCTGGGAAACGATAGAGATATTGAATGAAGGAACAGAAGAAGTGAGGGAGAACAGATTGGAAATCTTAACGTCTCAATATGAGCATTTTAGATCAAATCCTGGAGAAGGTATCTCTGATGTTTTTGAGAGATACAACAAACTGATAAATGATCTAAATCTCAATGGCAGACACTATACGAAGAAGGAGATCAATAGGAAGTTTTTGCTGACAATGCCAGTTCACTTAGAGCATAGGATTACTGCCATCAGGGAGTCAAGGGACATGAATGAAATTTCATTGGAAAGTCTTTAGGGCATACTGAAGACCTATGAGCTAGAGCAGATTCAACAGAAAGAAATATATGGGACAGGCAAGGTGGTCAGCAAGTCTACAGCTCTTGTAGCAGAAGTACCATAATACATAGAAACTATGACTGAATCTTCTTCAGTCAAAGTCATTGATCAGGGTATTGTTGCAGAAGTTGGTGCAACTCAAATGAATTCATCTGAAAGTGAATTCTACTCAATGGAAGAACTTGATCAACTTGAGGATGAATCTCTGGCACTAATTGCTAGAAAATTTGGAAATACAAGATTCAGGAGGAACCCTAATTTCAAATTCAAGCCTATGGCAAACAGATTTCAGAGAGGTGGTTCTTCTAGCTCATCCAATACAAGAGGTGGATACAAGACATAGATGGTTGACAGAAGCAAGATCCGTTGCTTCAACTGCAATGAAATGGGACACTTTGCTACAGATTGTAGAAAGCCCAAGTAGGAAAGAAAGAAGGATTCATATGACGAGCTAAACCAGAAATATGAAGCTCTATTGAAGAAGCATCAGGGAAGATCATACTTAGCAGCAGGAAAAAGCTGGGATGATTCTGACAATGATGAAGAAGATAATATGTGAAATCTTGCTCTAATGGCATCTTCTTCTTCTGAAGGATCACAATCTCCACCTGGAAAAGGAATTGAGGTAAACCCTAGCTGTCCTAAAATGTTTAAATTGCTAGGTGAGGATTTAACTAATGCTAGAGATAGAATAAAAGTCTTAATTCTCAAAAACCAAGTTTTATCAGATGAGAATTCTGAATTAAAAAAGCTGAAACTTATAAATGAGAAATTAACTGAAGATGTTGCATTTCAAGTTAATAGAGTCAACTGCTATGTTGAAATTGAAGCTTTTTTAAAGAATAAGATTGAACAAGAGAAGGTCAGGTGTCAAGCCTATAGAACTGCTTCATTTGTTATGAAAGACCTAGTTGACCAACAAGAGATTAAACGAAAAGTTGGGATAGGTTTTGAATATAATAAATCTGTAGGAAATGCTAGTAACATCACCCCTTTTAAAGAGAGTGCTATAGAGAGAGGTATTCCACATGTTATTAAGGACACTAAGAAACCTCTGTTCATAACTCCTATTGCAGAACCAGTTCTTGATAGTTGTGTAATAGTGGATTATGAACTTAAACTTGAAGACTTTAAAGAGAAAGAGAAAGAACAGGAAAAACCTGTTAGGGACATAAAAGGAATAAATGTCCAGAAAGCTAAATATGTACCTAAAAGACCAATAGAAAATGTGAACACTGCTAGTTCATCCACTCCTGGTTTAGGTGCTAATGAGCTTAAGAAAAATCATAACAAACCTAATAAGTTTGTTAATAGTAGGAATAGTAACAACAGATTCCATGCTACTGAGAACTTTAAGAATGTTAATAAAGTTAAGGTAGAAACTGTTAAGACTCCTGTTATTGTGAACAAAATGCCTACTATTGATGCATGCCATAAACCTTGTGGTGTAGATAATTGTATGTTATGTGCTTTCAATGTTATGTCTGCATATTTTAAAAGCATGCATGCTATGAATGTCAATACTACACCTAGACAGCACATAAATCATAGGCATGCTAGATCAAAGACTGCCAGTCCTCCTATTTCACAGAAGGAGACATTCTCTCCTAGGCCAGCATACAAAAATGTTAAGGTTGTTTACAAGGAGAAGTGTTCAGTCAAAGTAGTAGATGAGTTTGTCAAGTTGGGTTCTGTTGTTAAACCTGACAAAGGACAATTTTTCAAATATGCCGGGCCCAATCAATGTTGGGTTCCGAAGAAGGCCTAACTCAGTTGATGATTGCAGGGTGTAAAACAGGTGAACCGGGTTATTTGGATTCTCGATAGTGGATCCTCACGACACATGACCGGAGATAGAGCCCTGCTATCAAATGTTGTTGAGAGAGCTGGCCCAGTAGTTACCTTTGGAGATGACAGCAAGGGTATGACTAAGGGATATGGCTGTTTAGAAGCTGGCAATGTCATCATTGATAATGTATCTTTCGTGGAAGGTCTCAAACACAATCTTCTGAGTATCAGTCAGTTTTGTGACAAGGGATACACAGTGAACTTTGTGAAGGAGAGATGTTTGATTTCTCACAAGAAGGATGAAAAGCTTGCTCTTCAGGGAGTAAGGAAAAGAAACTTGTTCGTAGCCAATCTAAACTCAGGTTGCAGAGATGAAGTCAATTGTTTTTATGCTAAAGCTTCGTCAGATGAAAGTTGGCTATGGCACAAGAAGCTCTCACACCTTAATTTCAAATCTATGAATTCTCTAGTCAAAAGAGAATTAGTGAGAGGACTGCCTAAATTGGAATTCACACAAGAAGGACTGTGTGAGGCATGTCAGAAAGGGAAAGCAAAGAAAGCATCACATCCAAGCACTGACACATCTAGTATTACTGAACCACTGCAATTAATTCACATGGATTTATTTGGTCCAGTCAATGTTATGTCAATGTCACATAAAAGATATGCCTTGGTGATTGTTGATGACTATTCAAAGTATACATGGGTTTTATTCCTGCACTCAAAGGATGAAACTCCTCAAATGGTGATTGATCATATCAAGATGATTGAGTTGGATTCGAAGCTTCCAGTTAGAGCAATAAGGTCAGACAATGGAACTGAATTCAAGAATGCAGTTCTGAATTACTTTTGTGTTGAAAAGGGAATAACAAGACAATTCTCAGCACCTAGAACTCCGCAACAGAATGGAGTTGTAGAAAGGAAGAATCATACATTAATTGAAGCTGCAAGGACTATGCTGAGTGAATCAAGGCTTCCAATGTACTTTTGGGCTGAAGCTGTAAGTACTGCATGTTATACCCAGAATCGGACTCTGATCAACTAGGACTTAATGAAGACACCCTACGAAATAATGGCTAACAAGAAACCAACGCTCAAGTACTTTCATGTATTTGGTGCTAAATGCTTTGTACTAAAAGATGGAGAAGAACGTATTGGGAAGTTCGAGGCTAAAGCTCAAGAAGCTATTTTTGTTGGTTATTCAAGAAGATCTTATCGGGTGTATATTTTTGATCAACACTATGTCAAAGAAAGTGTCAATGTAACTTTTGATGACACAAAATTCCCTGACATCCAAAATGATGATCCATCTGAAACTCTTAAGTTCAACAATATGCCAGACTCACACTCAGATGATGAAAACGAACCTGAGGCTGCAACAGGAAACAACAATGTTAATAATGTTGATGATCCAAGTGCTAGTGGTGGAAACAGTGGAAACTCTGGAGATACCCCTAACACACAGGAAGATTCATCAAGGGATCCTAGCAGCAACTCAGGGGGAGGAGATGAAGGATCAGCAAATCAAACACAACATCACAATGAAAATCAAGGCGAATTATCAAGATCTAATTTGCCAAGTCAGAGAATTTGGAGTAAAGCTCATCCTTTTGAGCTGATCATTGGTAATCCAGATGTTGGTGTTAGAACAAGAGGTGCTACACAGAATCAATGCAATTATTCTGGGTTTCTATCTGAAATGGAACCTAAGAAAGTAGAAGAAGCACTATCTGATCCTGATTGGGTGATTGCTATGCAAGATGAACCCAATCAATTTGAATCTCAAGATGTTTGGAAACTGGTACCCAGACCAAAGGACAAGACTGTAATTGGCACACGGTGGGTATTCAGAAACAAGTTGGATGAAGATGGTATTGTGATAAGGAACAAGGCCAAACTGGTTGCAAAAGGTTATTCCCAAGCTGAAGGAATTGATTATGATGAAACCTACGCTCCAGTTGCTAGACTTGAGGCTATCAGGATGTTTCTGGCATTCGCAGCTCACTCCAATTTTAAAGTTTATCAAATGGACGTGAAGAGTGCATTCCTGAACGGAAAGTAAGCTGAAGAGGTATATGTACAACAGCCCCCAGGCTTTGAAGATCCAGATCACATGGACTTTGTATATTTTCTTTTCAAGGCTATCTATGGTCTCAAACAAGCGCCCAGAACATGGTATGACACTCTTTCAGAATTTCTTCTTGAAAATGGTTTTGTTAGAGGAGTCATAGACAAAACTTTATTTTATAAGAAACACAATAATGATATGATAATGGTACAAGTATATGTTGATGACATAATATTCGGGTCTACTAATGATAACTTGTGCAAGAGGTTTGCTAAGTTAATGCAGAGTAGGTACGAGATGAGCTTAATGGGAGAGCTGAAATTCTTTCTTGGACTTCAAGTGAGTCAAAGAATATATGGAATATTCATTTATCAGTCCAAGTACCTTAAAGAACTTCTAAAGAAGTATCACATGGAAGAGTCAGCATCTGCAAGAACTCCCTCATCTACAGCTGTCAAGCTTGGAGTATGTGAAAACTCAATAAAGGTAGACATCACAAGCTACAGAGGTATGATTGGATCTCTACTTTACCTAACTGCAAGCCGACCAGATATTATGTATGCCACTTATATATGTGCAAGGTTCCAAGCGGATCCTAGAGATATTCATCTTGTTGTTGTGAAAAGAATCTTAAGATATCTTAAGGGTACACCTAATCTTGGTATCTGGTACCCTAAAGAATCTGGTTTTAATCTAATAGGATATACAGATTCTGATTATGCAGGTAGTGTTGTTGATAGGAAGAGCACCTCAGGAAGCTGCCAATTCCTAGGAAGAAGATTGATTTCCTGGTACAGCAAGAAACAACTAACAGTTTCTAATTCTACAGCAGAGGCTGAGTACATTGCTGCTGGAAGCTGTTGCGCTCAGATCTTATGGATAAGGAATCAACTCAGAGATTATGGCTTTGTGTTAAATAAAATTCCTATTTTATGTGATAACACAAGTGCCATTGCGATCTCCAACAACCCTGTACAGCACACGAGGACAAAGCACATAGATATCAGGTATCATTTTATTCGAGAACATGTTATGAATGGTACTGTGGAGTTACACTTTGTACCCACAGAAGAACAAACTGCAGACATTTTTACTAAGCCTCTTGATGAATCCACATTCACCAGGTTGGTTGGTGAACTTGGGATGTTGAATAGTTCTTCATCTTAAATCCCAGTTCACATCTGCATTATGTTCTTAAATAAAATTTCAAGTGTTTATTTTGTAAATATTTGGCATAACACTTGTGAATTTATTTTACTAAATTCTAGTTCTCGAATGTGTGTTTAATGTAAATTATTATAATATTTTATATTTTATCTATTTTGATCGTATTCTATTATATTTTAATTTTAGATTATTATCTTTAAAAATAATTTAATCAAAATTTTACAAGATAGAATTTTGGTAAAAGTTATTTTTATTTGAAAATAATTTAATATTGAAGTATAGCTACTGTATATATATATATATATATATATATATATATATATATATATATATATATATATATATATATATATATATATATATATATATATATATCTTTATTATTTTTGTTTTCCAACAATTGATACATATTGATTTTATTTTCAAACTTTTAGTTTCATTATTTCTATATATACGTGTGTAAGTTTATTTTTATTTTTATTTTTATTTTATAGTTATTTTTTTTCGTTTACGAGAAATTGTTCTAAGAATCATAAGTATTAAATGTCAATATTTAAAGGACTTGTGAATTTCTTTACATTTATTTTCTCGAGCTTACATATATCACTGATAATTGTTATGAGTATAATTGTCATATGATTGAGTAACAATTATTAGATATAATGTATGAAGTTAAGTGCTAATTTTCATTCCTATGATTATTTAGTATTTAGCGATGATATTTTATCTTATTAAAATTATGAATTGAAACAATTAAATGTTTATTAGTTTCAGAATTTTAATACGATGAGATATTTTTGTTGTTAGTGATAATATATATATATATATTGTTTATCTGAAAATCACTAATAATAAAAGCATATCTGTGTTCTGCAAAACAAGAGCAATCGACTCGAGGTAAAAGTAGGTAATCTCGATTTTGATATATTCTCTAATCAATTAGTATAAAAATATATATATACAATTGATATATTGAGCCCTCAGTGGCTATAGGACGAGATCAAGAGATTGAAAACATACATTCTCTAACACAGATCATAGAATCACAAACACTCAAACAGATACAACTTCATCTACTAAACCCCTGAAAAGAAAAGTTTGATCAACTAAAGATGGTGAGAGAGTAAGTGCCTCCAGTGCACTAGAAAAGAGAAGTATCTATGAGTGTTCCAGCAGCTCTGCCTCTAGTTAGAATATGAAATTGAAACCAAGGCAACTGTTAACTAATTTATATCCTCCCAAAAGGGTATAGATTTGCAAATGGGAAAACTATTACTAGGTTCGTCATCTTAACATGATGAGTCTATTGAATTCGGCCTGTCAGCCAAGGCCATTTGTAAAGAGTCAACTTCATCTGGACACTCTCAAACCCTGCAAACCATATATGTAATATTCAAATACACTGTAAGGATTGTCACACGCTAAGGATGAATTGACGGAAGCAATTATTCTAAACTTCCATATCAAGGAAGGGAGAATGATTGATGATTCTGACCGAATCAACATGCCTTCACAGGTGTCAGGAGGAAACTTAGATCATTTGCTACATTATAGATCCTTGTCTCCCTCCCCAGATAGAACATATCTGGTTTCCTAACGGAATAGATCATCTTAGATGATCAGCAACTCATTGAATCTATTCCTGAAGCAATTCAGTTTTCAAAGTCAAATATTTTAATGGATTCAATTGAGGACGGGGATTTACGAAACCCCATTGCACCACCAGTGACCTCTCATACAGGGGCTATGGTGATCTATACTGCATGTACATCTGGAAGCTCGGAATTTGAGTTAAACACGAGCGAAGAAAGGCAAACACTGTGTGATACACCTACACGTGAGGTGAGTGAAACACTTTTAAAGATAGGAGATGTGAGTGCACACACAGGCACAGAAAATGAGATGCAAAATATGTTGGTGACTTTTCAAAAACAGATGGATGCACTAAAAGTTGAAAATGCACAGCTTCGAGCTCAAGTCAATGCTCATAATTCTTCATATCCAGTTTCAAATCAATTTGCTTTAATCAGAAAGGATATTGAAGAAGTCAAGTCAACTGTGCTTCTCAAAACAAATGATGTGAATCAAACACAAAATGTAATAGTAGCTGATATCAAGGACTTAAGAGAAAGTCAAATTCAAATTGCTGATAATCTAACAGAGATAAATAAGATCTCAAATTGTGTTGATATCCTCGAAAAGGATTATCATCAGTACAATGCTCTTAATTCCTCAAAATTTGCGATGATCGAAAGAGGCATAGATCAGCTAAATCAAGGGTTGATGCACATCTATCACATGGTCAAATATGGAAATAAACCTACCCCGGAACAACAACACTTCTTTGAAAGGACTTCAGTAGAGGATCTCTCAACTAAGGGGGAGAAGGTAGTACAACAAGAAGCTCCAGACAAAGGGAAAGGAAAAATGCAAGCTGCTAAAGATCAATTTTATTATAAAGCAGAACAACATTTTTCATCTTTCTTCGAGACAGAACAACAAACTCCTGTAGAACCAAGTTCAGACATACTTGGTGATGATGAAACAGGTGAGTTTGACAGAGATTTTCTTTTCTCTGAATCTACTGAAAGAAATGCTGAGCTGGATGAAGAAATTTTAAAGTATCAAGAAGAAGCTTTTTCAAAGAATGCTGAACTAGATGCAAGAATTCTTGATCTACAAATGGAAGCTCAGGCAAGAAATGAGAAGTTTGAAAAGATAAAGACACTCCTTCAGGTTAAATCTAAGGAGGAAAAAGAAGCAGCTGCAGAAAAGCAAAAGCTATGGGATGCTGCAATTATTGCCAAGAGGGAAGACATTAAAATGAAGTTTGGACCTAAATGGGATCAAGCTAGAATGATCATGGATCAACCTCAGATTGGCACATATCAAGACAGAGAGGTATCCGGCATGATATATGAACTATTCACTGCTAATACAACTGTAGATCTTTACATGGCTGCACTAAAGCTAGAGATCAGGTACATCACAATTGAAGTAAATGCAGATGGCTGGCATATCATAATTCATCTTGATAATTATGGTTTCTACAAAGTTTAATTGGACTTCTTCAGAACGAGAACACCCTCTGAGTTATGGGTGATGCTTTGTAAAATAAAAAGAAGTTCAGAGATGAATGAAATACTCCGAGATCACATTCGAGACTTTGCTACTCTAAGGAGTCCTGAAATCATACCTCAACCTTTTGAAGTAAGGTTTGTCAAAAATAATCGATATCAATTAATTCGTCTTAATCAGGAGTCAATGGAAGGATATCCTCTGAAGTACTTAATAGACGTAGAAAAAATGCTACGGTCTGAAGGCTTCAAGAGTAAAGACAAGTTAGATGCTGCTGATTATATCCAAGACTACTGCATGTCTAAAGATATTGAGTTTTACAAACAATGGAAAGGATGGGAAGAGTTCAAGCAACCAGCTTCAATTCCACATGATCCTCTTGAAAATGAAGTTTTGTACATACTTTCTATATCAAAACAGAACAAGGTGTATGGGGTTTCTGGAAGCTCTCAGACAATACCTGAACCAGAACCACGCACTCCAACTGTTGGTGATGAAGAAAAAGAAGAAGGTGAAATACAGAATGAAGATGTTCAGAATTGAAGACATGTTAATATCTTTTTTTACTAAGAATTAGGATAGATCAAGATAGAACTTTGTACTATTTGTTCAGTCTAGAGGAACAACTATCTTGTATTTATCATAAATGTTTGAATCTGGCAATGTTTAATATAAACCAGAACTAAGTTTGTTTATTTACAAGTTTTATTATTATATCTTTTTCTTATTTGTTAGTTGAGTTATCCTCTAGTGATTTGCTTGTTATTATTTAACAAACAAATAGGGGGAGATTGAAAGGCATATGTTTAGAAGTCTATTTGTTTAGCGAGATGACAACTCAACTCAAACATAGATAATTTATAAGTAAATATATTATCTGTCACAAGAATCTTCAGCAGTTATTGTTTGACAAGAAAAAGAAGTTCAAAGTCAATATACAGACTTGAAGCAGTACTACATTGAAAGAAGCTCAATTTAATTGATCACGCCTCAGTGGAGTATTTAAGTTTGAAGAAGCTACAGTGTCAGAAGATTTCAAGATTGTGTGACAACAAATATAGTCAAGTCAGAAGGAGCAGAAGTGAACCATTATAAAAGTCAAGTGAAGAATATTATTTGTTATGAATCACTCGTGAACCAGACAGTACACAGAGTGTTGGCAAAATACAGAGAAGATTCTTTACTACAGAAGAAATGGCCAGCTACAGACATTGGTGTGAAGACGGAAGATTTAAATTTATATCAACAACAGTTGTGGAGTCAAGACTTTATTTTAATTCTCTATTAATTGATTAAATTATTTAGTTAATTTAATTGGTAAATTAATTCAATCAGAATTAATTTATTCCTTAAATTAATTAAGAAATTAATTAATTTAGAATTATTTTAGAATGAAGAAGACTTTAATTTAATTCTATTATCAAAAAGATAATTTTATTATGTATCCTATTTACTTAGATTAATTCAAAAAGAATTAATTTAATGTATAAGATATATAATAAAACAAATAGAATTTAAATTAAAATGAAAACAAAAAAAAGGAAAAGGGGAAATGGTCAGTACATATACATATTTCATTCATCATTTCAAGTCGACCAAATGCATTACTCGGGAAGACATTTGAAATGTCTCCCGGAGACATTTAAAAAGTCTCCCCGAGCTTTTATTAAAAAAGAAATCAAAAAGGAAAAGAGACAGAAGATATAAACATATAAAGGAAAAACACTTCAATCAGGTCGGCAATATAATGTCTCGGGAAGACATTTTTCAAATGTCTCCCGTGCATTTAAAAGTCTCCCCGATTTTATTAAAAGTCTTTCAGTGCAGAAAAGTCTCCCCGAGCTGCGAAAGTTTTCCCCAACAAATTAAATGATTTTTCATTTAATTCCAAAAGTCTCTTCAATCCCAGAAAAAGTCTCCCCGAGATCAGAAAGTCTCCCCGAGTGGAAAAAGTCTCCAGCATCTGATTTTGCCTATAAATAGCAGATTAAGTCAGTAGTATTTCTAACAATTCAATTAACTTTTTATTCAGCTAAAATCAAATTCAAGAGCATTTAATGTCAAAATCTCTCTAGAATTTTAAGAGCTAAATTAGTGAATATTTTCTGATTTAATCTTGTAACCCATCTCAAGTTCAATATAAGTATTTTACTTAAACTGTGTTTCTTTGATAATTATTTCTTGATAATAATTTAAATTGTTTAATCAAAAATTATCCGAAACATATTTTAATATTTACTAAAGATTGTATTAACCCCCCTTCTACAATCATTTGGACCTAACAGCCTTGGCCAAGTCCATGCCTGCTATCACAGCTTCATATTCGGCTTCATTGTTGGTTGTTGGGAAGTCAAGCTTAATAACATATTTAATAATGAATCCTTCGAGACTTTGTAGCACCAAGCCTGCTCCACTAGATTTTATTTTTAATGCCCCATCAAAATTGAGTACCCAATATTCTTTAGGAGTTTGTTTTGCTTCTTGTGTTGCTATCACACTATCCTTATCCTGGCCTCGACTTCTTGGTCGTTAATAGTATATTCGACCATGAAGTTAGCAAGAGCTTGAGATTTTATGGTCGTTCGAGGCTTATACTTGATGTCAAACTCTCCTAACTCTATGGCCCACTTGATCAATCTCCCACTTGCTTTAGGGCTGTGTAGGATGTTCCTTAGCGGCTGATCAGTTAGTACCTCAATTTTGTGCACTTGGAAATAAGGACGTAATTTTCTCGAGGCCATTACCAAGGCTAGTGTAAACTTCTCAATTTTGGAGTAGTTAAGTTCTGCTCCGTGTAAGACCTTGCTTATATAATAAACTGGTTTTTGAATCTTTTCTTCTTCCTTTATAAGGACAACGCTCAGGGCTTTATCAGATACAGCCAAGTATAGGTATAGAACGTCTTCGGGACTAGGCTTGGCCAATAATGGAGCTTCAGTTATATATTTCTTCAGTTCTTCGAAAGCTGCCTGACTTTCTTCCGTCCACACGAAGTCCTTCACTTTCTTTAATGTTTAGAAGAAGGGTAGACACTTATCCCCAGACTTTGAGACAAACCTTCCTAGGACTGCAATTCTTCCTGTTAATTTCTGGACATCCCTTACTGTCTTTGGGGATTCCATGTCGAGTATAGCTTTAATTTTGTCAGAATTGGCCTCAATCCCCCTTTTAGAGACCATCATTCCTAAGAATTTCCTAGATCCTACGCCAAAGGCGCATTTTTCAGGGTTTAACATCATTCTGTGGTGTCTCAACACTTCGAACGCCTCTCTTAGGTGTTGAATATGGTCGGCCTTATCGAGGCTTTTGACTAGCATGTCATCAACGTAGACCTCCATGGTTTTTCTGATAAGATGCTTGAATATTTTATTTACTAGCCTTTGATAGGTGGATCCTGCATTCTTTAACCCAAAGGCGATAACAAGATAACAAAATACACCAAAGTCAGTGATGAAAGATAGCTTGGCAATGTCATCTTCATGCATCCTGATCTGGTTATATCCACTAAAGCCATCCATGAAGCTTAACATCTCATGTCCTGCCGTGGCATCTATAAGTGCATCGATCCTCGGAAGGGGGAAACAATCCTTTGGGCATGCGTCATTTAAATCAGTGAAGTCCACGCACATCCTCCACTTTCTAATGGATTTCCTGACCATTACAGGATTAGCAAGCCATTAAAAGAATTGAATTTCCTTGATGAATCCAGCCTCTAGGATATTTTCCACCTCTTGCTTTATGGCTTCTTGCCTTTCTGGAGTGAAATTCCTCTTCTTTTGCTTTATCGTTTTTCGCCGTGGATCTACATTAAGCTTATGAGTAATTAGATTGGGATCAATTTCTGGCATATCAGCGGCTGTCCAAGCATATAAGTCCCCATTTTCTTGCAAGAATTTGGTCAATTTTTCTTTCATAGGCTCTTCTAATGAGGCCCCAATATATGTGACCTTTTCAGGCTCCCCTGGTACTAAGGGAATTGGAACCAAGTCTTCGGCTGGTTTTCCCCTTCTTTCCTCGTCTTCTCTTACAAGTGGTAGTTGTCAATTTCTGGGTGGAAAACTAGTGTCATGGTTTAGCAAGAAGCAGAAATCAATCTCAACATTAACAGTAGAGGCTGAATATATAGTTGCAGGAAGCTGTTGTGCACATATCTTATGGATGAAAAATCAACTACTGGATTATGGTTTGAACTTCTCTAAAATTCCTATTTTTTGTGATAATCAAAGTGCTATTGCAATGACAAAAAATCCAGTTCAACATTCTATAACAAAGCACATCAGTATCAGATACCATTTCATAAGGGAACATGTTATGGAAGGCACAATTGAATTACACTTTGTTCCCACATATCAACAAATAGCAGATATATTCACCAAACCTTTGCCTGAAGTAACATTTAACAGACTGGTTTCTAAATTAAGGATGGGAACAAGTGGCTTAACTTGACTTAGCAAGTTTCAGATAATCAGAGTATATGTCAGAGTATGAGAAAAACTCTGAAGGAAAATGAAGTAAACTCTGATAACCCAAACTCTGATCATTGCAACATCTATTCTTTGATCACAGTTTATCAGTATTTATGGTAAACTCTGTCAGAGTCTGTGGTAAACTCTGACAGTTCATTCTAAACTCTGACTCATATATACTCTGACTTGCTAAACTCTGTTTAAGTGGTAAACTCTGAAATAATATTTATGACATCATATTTCATTTTTGTGACATCATAATTCTCTGATTGGATTTGAAACAAGGCGCGTGTATCTCACGAATGACGGTTCATATACTTACACAGATATACAAACACTTGCCATATTTTGAGACTTTTATTAATAATTACTCTTCAAATCAATTTTTGTCACGTGTCCCACTACAGGTGTTATGCAAATGAAAAGGCACATATTAATTTTAATTATCATTTTAGGATTATTAATCTATATCTATTATTCTTCATTTGTTCTTCTCCTCTAGTTTCTCGTAAACTAACTGTTCAAACCTGCACATCTTCATTGTTTCAATGGCATCCAAAGGACAAACCTTCCAAACCTACACTTTTGCTGCCACCAACTATATTGCTCTGTTAAACTAATCTGATGCACCTGAAGATTTTCATGTTATTCAAGATTTTTTAAGACAAATTTACATTGGCTATGCTTTACAGGAACCTTTAAACTTCTCTGCTCAAATGATGATAAGAATTTGGTCAACTACAAAGTTTAATAATGCAGGTGATGATGAAGAGCCTACCATCACATTTCACTGCAATGGCAAACACTTGCTTACTCCAGTTGTGGTGCGACAAGCCCTTCATCTTCCAGACGTGGCTGAGTATGATGATATTGTGAGAGATGATCAAATCAAAGACTTTTTCAGGTCTATAGGCTATGGAGGAAGCCTATCAAAGTTGGGGAGCCTGACAAGACCCAATCTTCAAAGAGAATGGAGTTTCTTCTTCGATTCCATAACAAGGGCCTTCACAGGCAAGTGCACAAATTTTGATGCAATCCCATAGCTAGCACAATAAATTGGGTATTCTCTGACCCATAATCTTAATTTCAATTTTCTTTGTTTAATAATTAGGCAGCTAGCTAGCAAAATAAATGATGATGTTCATACTGTATATTTTGCTAGATTTCTTCAGTTAATTTTTAGTCATTTACTGCCTAATATAAATTTTGAGAATGATCAGAGTTTAGCTAGTTTTTGTATGAATAAAAGAATTTTTGCTGACCTAGCTAGGAAGGATGCTAAGAAAGGTAATCTCTCTCATCTCTTTTATCCCACATGGGTCAGGCTTCTCTTAAATCAGAGAATGCCTACCATGTATGGAAGGGACTTTCTCTTTGTAGCTATGGATCAGAGTTTAGCACCCTCTGATTCAAACTCAGGTCACCCTCCAAACACTTTTTCCAACCTCTACAGTCTCCCAAAAGGCTGTAGTTGTAAAACACACCTCACAACAGGGCTCAAGAAAAAGGAAGGGGAAGGCAGTAAAAGAATCTTCTCCTAAAAAGAGAAAATTGATTGATGAAGATTCATATTCTGATGAAGGGTTAGTTTTTGCCAAGAGAAAGACTGTTGAACAGGCTTCTGAGATAGCTCCTGCACCTTTTATGAAGCCATTCACAGTAAATCCAATGCCTGAGGTGAAGAAGAAGATGAGAAGATTAGTAAAGGCTGTAAACTCTGAGGCTGCAAACACAGAAGGACTAAACTCTGATGCAGTAATAAACTCTGATGTTCTATTATCTGATTAGCTAAAATCTAAGGGTTAAACTCTGAAGACATTCTAAACTTTGAGCCAAACTCTGATGTCTTGACAAATTCTGTTGAAGCATGGCGTTGCTGGAAGGCAAATATTCATTGGAAGGAACCTGGATTACCAGTTCCAATTGAGAACATGATTCTTCGGTATGTCAAGTCAAAAGCTGATTCGTGGACAAATGTTGCCCATTATAACCGTGAACGTATTAGACGGGGGGCTACTATTGACAAGACCGTCTGCAGGAAAAATTTGGGGAATCTAAATGATCTTTGGCTCAAGGCTGAACAGGAGCGACAACATAATTATTTGAAAGATGAGCCATATGTCACTCCAGAGGAAGCTGTTCCTGTAGCAATCTCTGATTCTTCTACAAACTCACCTAAGTAAATTATCAAAGAGATTTCTTATGAAAGAGTTAGGGAGCTGGCAGAACAAGTAAGGAAAGAGATGAAAGCTAAGAAGTCCACATCATCTGCCTCTCCCAGTTCAAAACATTTTTCAAGAAGGAAGAGGAAGTCTATCACTTTTGGCCAAGATCTACAAGAACCTATCTCTTAAAGTGGGATAGCAATCTCTACATGGCCAAGCACACAAGAACCTGTTGATCAAAGTTCAACAACATCTATATTTCCAGCAGATGAAGCCAGCTTGGATCAGGGGTACAACCCACAAGAACCTTCAGCTCAAAGGGTTGAATAAGTTGTTAAGGCCCCAGCCACACAAGAACCATCCAATCAAAGTTTGGATGCAGGCAATTTACATATTCTAGAAGACCTTGCTGTTACTGATGCTGAAGGCCAATCTTTGGCAGAGTCAAGCCCACAAGAACCTTCACCTCAAGATGTGTTGATAGATTCTCTTAAACAAAAAGTTTGGGATAGTTCTTGGAAATATTTAAATGAAGCTATCTATTGGCCACATGTTCATGATTTAGTTAATAAGGTTGATAAGGAGGTTAATTCTGCAGAACTGAAGTCTATTTTGAAAGCTACTACTGTCTTATCCAAAGGACTTCACACTGAAGTTGGTGCACTCAAGGATTCCCTCACCAACAACTCTGCTTTTGTTAAGTCCTTACAAAACTCAATGGAGATCAAACTCAAGAATGTCTCCGCCAAATAGGATGCTCTGGAGTCAAATGTGGATACTCTTTCGTAATCTATCAGTTCTATGCAGGGGATGCTACACACAATAGTTGACATTCTTACTGTCAAGCAAGGGCCTGATGTCAGAAAGGGGGAGAGTTCAGTCAAAGACAAATGCAAGGAGAATGTTGCACAACAACCTGATAAACCTGATAATGAAGATCAAGGGAGTCACAGGGAGGGTAAACAAATTCTGAAGCAGCATACTCTGATTGAACAAAGTCAAACTCTGTCAACCACTCAAACTCTGAGGGCACCAATCTCTGACAAATAGAAAAAGCAGCAAACTCTAATAGAAGCTGATTTAGCATTTGCAAAGAGGCTTGAAGAGGAAGAGAAGCCTGAGAAAATTGAAGAGCAAACTCTGAAAGATGCAGAACTGGCAAAAAGGTTATTTGAAGAAGAACACCCTGGAATGGATCCAGTTACTGTAGAAGCTGAATTAAAGAAGTCTGGTACTGACATTGCTCAAGTCCAGAAAAAGAGAAGATATATAAGAAGAGGCCCAATTTAAAAGAAATGACCTGTTCAACAGAAGAAGTCAGAAGCAAAGCCTAGTCAAATTAAAAATGTTGAAACTTCAAAGCCAATTACTCAATCAAAACCAGGTTCAGAAATTCAAACAAGATCATCTACAAGAATTCAAAAAGCTCCAGCTAAGACAAAGAATCCTCTCACTATGTCTAGAACAACTTTTCTTCTAGGTGGTTCAAGCTTTGATGATAAGGAAAAATAGCAACAACAATCTCTGATAAGGAAGAAAAGGTCTGATCTTCTGTAGACAAAGACTCAAACTCTGACTCTCAATGCCAGACTTGAAAAAAATAAAGGTGGTATTGGTGATGCACATGCTAAGGTCTACAGAGGTGAAGCAAACATATTTAGAGATCCTTATTCATTGAAAGACAAACCTGAAGAAGAGCTGTCTCAAGAACATTTGGACAAACTAATCTCTGTTAATATTGTAAAGGATATCTTTGATGGTACTCAAGATAAGGAGAAACTCATTTATTTCTTGGAGGATGAGAGAGTTATGAAGATTGCTCAAGAAGATTTAATTCAAAAAGCATCTAAAGAACTTGAACATATTTTGTTTATCCTAAATGATGAAAATGAAGTTACTTCTAGATGGGTAAAAATTCTTGAAGGAGCAATAGCTGAAAAGAAGAAAAATGAAAGATTAATGATGATAAACTCTGAGGAGTATGAGCCTGGATACTTACTTGAAGATGGATCAAGAAGAGCAATGAGGAAGGGAGATGCAAGAGTCAAAATGGTGTTAGGGATTCCTACACTAATTTTAAATCCTGATGGTATAAAGGCTTGTTGCATTGTCTTGGATGAAAGAATAAATATGTCATATATCTATGCTTTAAGGGCTGCTATTTATCAGATTGATGATTCTTCCGATCAGATGATGGAATTGAAGGAAAAGCTGGTTGATTTGTTGAAAGCTGCTGAAGAAAAACTTCTGAATCAATTTTTGAAAGATAATTTTTCGTACAGAAGAATCTGAGTTAAAAAGGGTAAACAAACTCTAATGCATTTGTCTTGGATTTCTGACATCATAAGTGAAATTTATGTTTTATTTCTTAAAGCATAAATTGGGGGAGATTGTTAGGAAGTAAACACTGATGACTGTCAGAGAATATAAGTCAGAGTTTACATTGCTGATGTCATCAGAGTTTAAGGAACTGTCAGACAGAGTTTACTCTATTAGAGAATACTCAATCAGAGTTTACTCTAACAGAGAAAAAAAACCGACAGAGTTTATTATCAGAGTTTGTCAGGAAGCAATTTGAATCAGAGTCTGAATAGGATAGTAAGAAGGAATCCTAATGCAAGACTATTTCCTTATGTAAAGCTATTCTATTTCTAATCTGATTTGTAATTGAATTGTAACTGTGTCTATATAAACACAGGCATAGGTTAACAACAATATATCTTTACAAATCATAATATTCATAACCTAACAACTCTTGAGAACAAAGAATTTTTTGAGAGAGTTTTGTAACCTATTCATTATTTTAAATACAGAACAATATTCATCTTTTACATACTTGTGTTCTTAATCGATTTACTAGTACTATTACATTCAACCCCCCTTCTGTAATAGTTTATTCATCTGGGCAAACAGTAAACTTGGCGGAGAATGAAGATTATAAGACAACAAGTTTTACTGACAGTAACTATTCCTCGACAGTAAACTTGGCGGAGAATGAAGATTCTAAGACATCAAGTTTTACTGATAGCAACTATTCCTCGACATTAAACTTGGCGGAGATTGACAACAAGTTTCTCTAACAATAACTTTGGCGGGGATAGTTGACAACACGTTTGGCGGGATAATTGACAGTACCTTTGGACGATAACATGTTTTAGAAGACTGGCAAGCTTGACAGTAAAGTATGCGGAGTCGAAGATGTTGTAACCAAAGAGAAGCTAAAGATTGACAGTAACCTTTTGGTGAAGCTGACAGTCTGTTTCAAGTAGCAGACTAGGTAATTTTAATTCACAGATTGATCTTGATAATTCTACCTAGTCTGTCAAGTCTACTGCTGCAACTGGAGAAAAAGTAAGCAAAAAGATAAAGTGTACTCAAGGAGTCAAGAATGTCAAATCTTCTCAGAGTAACTTTATCTACAAATGGAATGAAGACAAATTTGAATAGGAAAAGTGAAGTTTCTATTTCAAGCATTGTCCTAGGAACAAGGGAAAGTACACTTGTAAGTGAGATATGTGTTTTAGCATAAATACACATATCTCACAAACACTTTCCCTTATGCAACTAAGCTTAACTTTTTTCAAGTACAGAAACACTAGCAATCTCTTGTTATTGTATCTATTGAAGCTGAAAATTTCTTCCAGTCAGTTGTAGCATAAACAAAAATTAATAAAATTAATTTTTGAAGTAAAACACTTTCTTCTTTTAATTGATTACTGTTGTTTGTATTTTTCACTTGGTATTATTACATCTTGTTTGCTGTTACCATGATATGTGATAAATTATCAAGTTGCATTCAACTCCCCTTCTGCAACACTCATACTGTTTAACAGATTGTTTGGTACTATTATAGTCAACCCTTCTTCTATAATAATCTATTTATCTGGGTAACACATGTATATCGTAACAATATTCTAATAAAATATGTAAAAAATTATATAAAAGCATTTTATATAAAATATTCAAAACAATTGTTGATATTCTAAACTTATCTCCTTTAAACACGGACACAAATAAAATATGTGAAAAGTTATATAAAAGTATTTTTACACAAAATTATAAATAAATTAAAATTATTGATATAAAAATAAAAAATTTCAAATCATATAAATACAATATTAAATAAATAAAACAAATTCGTAATGCAAGCAAGTGTGCATCTGTGTGTCTCTATGTATGTATATATGTGTGTTTGCACGTGTGTATTATAATTTAACAATAAAATGTGACTCATATTTATTTAGTTAGTTATTAAAAACATAAAAATGTTCGTCGAGTAAGTAAAATACAAACTAATGTGTAAGTGTTTAAAGTTATAAATTATTAAGTAAATAACAAAAAAAATATATGTTATATATATATATGTTTGTGTGTGTGTGTGTTAAGAATTTGTTCGCTCGTTAACCCTTAAATTAAAGGTATAAATTTCATGTGAATCTAAATATGAATACCAAACATAAGAAATGGATTATATTTCACACCAAAACTAAAATACTTATATTTTACATATTTATATAAATATAATATCTATAAATATAATTATATTTACTTCAATATAATATATATAATTATATTTACTCGGATCGGGTTGTTAGTAGATCGGATCATATATAATCCATATCCACTATCGGATCGGACTTTATCAGATCAAATTGATTTTATATAAATCCATTTCTGCTTATAAGGTTTCGAATCGGAGCTCCGATCCATTGACAGGCCTTACCAAACTCATACCAGAGCCGTGTACAGCTCTGAGATTTGGAGTGCCCTTTACAGAATTTAAAAAAAGTGCCCTAATATCTAAAAAATTAAAAGTTGATGAAATAATAAAAATTAATGACAATTGTAAAAAAATACAACAATTAAAATGCATAAAATAATTTTATTACATAAAGAAAATTAACTGAAAATTGTAAAGAAATAAAACAATTACATGGATTACATAAATTATCTAAAAATTGATCTTTTAAAAGCAAACTCATTAATAATATTTTTGTAGTCAATATTTTCTAGCAAACTATTTTCTATGGATAAAAACTAATTTATATGTAAACTTGTTTAAATTTGTATTATTGTATAAACCCATTATTCAATTCATTTTATATTTAAATTGATTTGTTTCATATAATATATATACATTAAAAATAGATATAATTTAAAATAAATTAATTACCTAAAGATTGAATCATCACTTGGATGATATAATATTGTATATATTGTCACAAAAAAATTAGTGTACATATTTAAATTAATTAACTTTAATGAAATCATTAAAACTAGTGACACTTTCCAATACAAATATTTATTTCTATTAACTTATTTTCTATATTAGTGTTTCTACAATCTATCTTACTTATTCAATATAATAATTAAAAATTATTTAAATACATAATATTTTTGAATCTTTTTTATTTACAATTATTAAAATTCAAAAACAAAAATTATAGTTTTTTTTTGTTATTTTTTTCATTTCAATATATATTATACATATATATATATATACGCATACATGAAAAAAATGTGCCCTAATTTATTCGAGAGCCCTGTGCGGTCGAACACCTCGAACACCCTCGTGCCCTGACCCATACCGCCACATAAACCTGCCTAAAGGTCTTCGTTTTGTACAACAGGATTAAACCGAGTCATACAATGTTGCCCGAAAAGTGAAGAATAAGAACAGATATCGAAAATATGTTCATTAAAAAAAAAGATATCGAAAAAATGTTAATTAATAATGTCAAAAATATATTCCCACAACGTCCAATAATTAGTACTAGTATTTATGTCACATATATTTCTCTATATTGACAAAGACGTCGAACAAATTTGCTTTCAATTTTTCCAGTAGTGTCAACTTGTCAAATTTAGTGCCCTATTTTGATATAGCTCTGAACACTTTGTTATATTAGGATAATAATGTTAAAACAATGAAATGGTGATTTTGATCTGCAAACAGTTTCATTATATTTTGTTATTCTCTAAAGTGAAAGCGTAAAACTCAGGAAAAGCATAGAGTGAACAGGTGATCATGCATTCTATGAGAGAAAGTGATCACTAATTCACTAGCCAAAAGAACACAGACTAAGTGCATCCTTGTGGGACTCTTCAGGATGTGGTGCACAGTTGGCAAATAAAGACTTGCATCAAGACCATTTAAGAGATTGAAGAGAAGGGTAATTGAGCATGACTTCATAATCCAGAAAGAAAAGGGATTTGCGCTACTGTAGTTTCCGTTGGAAGGGCTATTTGGAGATTATGAGCTGCTACATATGCAGCAACTCCAGCAGCATAACCAGCGAAAGCAAAACCACTTACCTGGATTAACAAATGTCAGTTTTTCATGATAGAACATCCCGAAAATAAGAAGAAAATATCCGTACTGATGTAGGTACAACAATAAAGGCTCAGATGTAGCTTGCGTAAGTACCAAAAGAAATCCACTTTTTCCATTCCCATAAATGCAACCCCTGCTGCGGAACCTATTACCAACATAGAACCACCGGTACCAGCACAGTATGCAACCAACTGCCAGAACTCAGAATCTTGGGTAAAGGATGTTAAGTCATACATGCCCATTGTTGCTGCAACTAGTGGAACATTGTCTATGATTGCTGATATAATGCCGATTGCACTTGCAATCAGTTCAACATTTGGAATATGTGCATCAAGGTAGTTGGCCAATTCTCGGAGAATCCCTGCTGCCTCTAGGCTACAAAACCACAACATACAAAGTCACCAGGAAGGCAATAGGAGAGGATATTGATGGCATAATTCTATATCATGGGAGAGCAAGAAATGCTGTGACATCCATTATAAATTTACACAGCTGAAAGAACACAACATATTGTTGGAATGTATATTTTATTATTACATTTTTTTAGTTTGTTTCAAAAGAAAAACTAATTATTATCTGAGACCTTTTATTTTTCCAACTTATTTTATTTTAAACTAGTGACCTTTGACTTGCTGGGAGTTACAAAGGGATACCAATACAAAAAGAAACATCGGCCATAGTTTTTTGGGCAGAAAACTCAAAACTACCTTCTCAGATATATAAACATTTCATGAGCAATGATCAAGGGTAATTTCAATCTATTTCTTTGTACTATACCAAAGAAATAGAAGTCGTGTATTCCTGGAGGTTGATTGATAAGAGGCCGTGTGTAAGTAACGGAACAAATTCAACTTTAGGGCAGTGTTCATTCACGCCACGTCTATTTCGTTTTCTGGTTTACTTCTCATCCTCTCTTACATTCTAAAGTTGAATTTTCTTTCTTGTTACATATCTTTTTCTACCACCATGGCTTCCAATACTTTTATTCCTGATATGTCTAAATTAGACCTTTTTGATGGGAACAATTATAAGATGTGGTCTGATAAGATGGAGTTTTTCTTGGGTCAAATTGGGGTATATTATTGTCTTTCTACCGATTCAGCCCCTGCAAATTCTGGTAGAGATTTTGAGAAGGATAATAAGACCTGTCGTGGAATGTTATTGCATTATATGACTCCTGCTCTGTATTTGATATATAGTAAGTCTTTGAAGGGAAAAGAAATATGGGATGCATTGAAAACAAAGTATGGTTCTGATGATTTTGGGACTAAGAAATATGCATGTAGTCGTTGGTTCAATTTTTGTATGTCTGATGACAAGACTGTTCCTCAACAAGTTCATGAGTATAAATATTTATGTGCTGATATCATTGTTGAAGGAATGAAAATTTGTGAAATGTTTCAAGCTAATTGTCTTCTTGAAAAATTACCACCATCTTGGCAAGCATATGTGCATTCAATGAAACACAAACAGAAGGATTTTACCCTTCAAGAGTTAGTTTCTCACATCAAGATTGAGGAACAAAACCGAATTCAAATCAATGAGAAGTCTCTTGATCATTCTTCATTTACTGCTAATCTTGTTGAATCGAAAGACGCAGGTCACAAAAGAGGACCCAAGGGTAAAGGTCCAAATCAGCTTCATGGTACTAAAATGAAGAACAAAAATTTTAAAGGAAAGAGACAATTCAAAGGCATTTGTTTCACTTGTGGAAAATTTGGGCATGCTGCAAAGGAGTGTAGGCAAGGACATGGACCTGGTTCAAAACCGAAGGAGAATAAACCTCAAGCACAAGCCAATCTCATTGAAAAAATTATTGTTACTGTCATATCTGAAGTAAATCTAGTAAGCAATATCTCTGAATGGGTAGTGGATACCGGTGCAACTCGTCATATCTGCTCCAATAAAGAGATATTTCAGGACTATGTCAAAGCATCTGAAGGAGAATGTGTCTTTAAGGGTAACTCAAGCACTGTGAGTATTCTTGGAAAGGGAAATGTCTCTCTTAAACTTACTTCTGGAAAGACTATTGCTCTACAAAATGTCTTGCATGTTCCTGATATTCGTAGAAACCTAATGTCTGGTGCTTTATTGAACAAAGTTGGTATTAAGTTAACTTTTGAATCTGATAAGCTTGTACTTAGTAAAAATGGTGAGTTTGTGGGAAAAGGCTATTGTAATGGAGGGCTCTTTGTGCTTGATATTGTGGATGATAATAAAAATTCTATTACTTCTGTTTATATTGCTGAGTCTGTTTCATTATGGCATGCTAGACTAGGTCACGTGAATGTTGCCTCAGTCAAAAGGCTCAAACAACTTAGTCTAATACCTGAATTCAGCAATACCTCATTTGATAAATGTGAAGTGTGTGTAGAAGCAAAACACCCAAAGAAAGCTTTTAATAAAAATGGGAATCGGTCATCGGATTTACTTGAATTAATTAATAGTGACTTGGGTGATTTTAAGAGCACTATGAGTAGAGGAGGCAAACGCTACTACATTACTTTTGTAGATGATTTTTCTCGATACACCAAACTCTATTTGTTGAGCACAAAAGATGAAGCTGAGGAAAAATTTCTAATTTATAAGGCTGAAGTTGAGAACCAATTAAATCAGAAAAAAATAAAAAGGTTGAGAACAGATAGGGGTGGAGAGTATGATGGAACTTCCCTGAAGAAATTTTGTGAAGTAAATGGGATTATTCATGAGGTTACAGCACCATACACACCTGAACAAAATGGAATAGCGGAACGGAAAAATAGAACTCTCAAAGACATGATGAATGCTATGCTTATAAGTTCAGGTATGCCTACTAACATGTGGGGTGAAGCTATATTGTATGCTTGTCATGTGCTTAATCATGTACCACATAAAAGGTTAGATAAAACTCCTTATGAATTGTGGAAAGGTTTCAAACCTAACTTGAGTTATCTCAAAGTATGGGAGTGTTTGGGAAAAATAGGGCTCCCAGATTTTCAAAGAAGTAGGATCAGGCCCAAGACTGTAGATGGTATTTTTGTTGGGTTTAATGGTGCTGCATATAAACTCATTCTTAAAGATGTATCTGGTTTTGGTGCATATAAAGAATCAAGAGATGTTGAATTTTTTGAGCACATATTTCCTATGAAAGTGAATAGACAGCCGTGTTTGACTCATGCATTTTCTTCGTATATATCATGTCCTAATGTTGTATCGGCTTGTGACACTCCTGAGCCTAGAAGGAGTAAACGAGCTAGGACTGAGAAAAGTTTTGGATCTGATTTTGTTACTACTTTTTTGATTGAGAAAGAATTTATAGGTGAGGAGGAGATAAATGCTTTCATTCTTGAGGAAGACCCCATAACTTATGATGAAGCTATGAGATCAGTTGATTCTAATTTTTGGTTAGAAGCCATAAACAATGAAATAGAATCAATTATGTCCAATAACACTTGGGTTCTAAGTGATCTCCCAAGAGGATGCAAGGCATTGGGAAGCAGGTGGATTTTTAAAAAGAAATGCAAACCTGATGGATCAATAGAGAAGTACAAAGCCAGGCTAGTGGTTGGAGGACATCGTCAAAAGAAAGGTATCGATTTTTTTGATACGTACTCCCCTGTGACTAAAATTGCTACCATTAGAGCCTTGATAGCACTTGCATCTGTTCATAATCTTGTTGTGCATCAAATGGATGTGAAGACTGCCTTTTTGAATGGCAATTTGGACGAGGAGATATATATGAAGCAACCAGAGGGATGTGTTGTCCTTGGACAGGAAGACAAGGTTTGCAAACTTATAAAATCAATATATGGTCTTAGACAGGTACCCTTAGACTGGTATGGAAAATTTCATGAAACCATCACCTCTAATGGTTTTCAAGTAAATGATTCTGATGCTTGTGTATATTCTAAATTTGATCGATCTGGTTGCGTGATTATATGTCTATATGTGGATGACATGTTAATATTTGGTACCAATATAGATGTTGTTAATATAAGCAAAGCCTTCCTAAGTTCCTGTTTTGATATGAAGGATTTAGGAGAGGCAGATGTGATTCTTGGCATAAAAATTACTAGGAGTTCATTTGGGTTGTCTTTGAATCAGTCTCATTATGTTGAGAAAATTTTGAAGAAATTTAATCAATTTGATTGTACTCCTGTGAAAACTCCATATGATCCTAGTATTCACTTGAAAAAGAATAAAGGTGTTGGCGTTTCCCAAGAAGAATATGCCAAAATAGTTGGAAGTGTGATGTTCTTGATGAATCATACCAGACCTGATATAACATATGCTGTTAGTAGATTGAGTAGATACACTCATAATCCTAATCGTGATCATTGGGGTGCTTTGACAAGAGTGTTGAAGTATTTAAAAGGCACCATCAATTGGGGTTTGAAATATCATAGAACTCCATGTGTGTTAGAAGGATATTGTGATACAAATTGGGTGTCGGATAATGATGAGATTCATTCTACTAGTGGCTATGTTTTTACACTTGCTAGAGCTGCTATATCTTGGAAATCCTCAAAACAAACTTGTCATGCTAAATCTACACAAGAATCAGAGTTCATTGTATTAGAGTTGGCAGGACAAGAAGCCGAATGGCTAAGGTGTTTATTTGCTGATATTTCGTTGTGGGGGAAGCCAGCTCCATCAATTTCAATGCACTGTGACTCACAAGCTGCAATGGGATTAGCGAATAATCAAGTCTACAATGGGAAGAAGAGACATATTCGCTTGAGGCATGCTATCATTAGAAGTCTGACAATGTGATATCACTCGAGTATGTAAAATCAGAGAGGAATATTGCAGATCCTCTCACCAAAGGCCTTTGTAGAAAATTAGTGTTGGAGTCAGCATTGGGAATGGGTTTAAAGCCTATTGTGGAGTGAATTGTGATGGATACCCATATTAGAATTTGTCTAAGTTTAATGGGTCAAACGAAATCACAAAAGAACTCATTATATATATATTACTACCATTCCTATTAATGAAGTGATGTGATATTTTTTATTTGTCATATGTGTTAGGCTGAGCTAATGCTCTTAATAAGTTCATAGCCTTGTAAAGGTGGTTTGTGACAATACAAATTTGATGAACTTACCTATGTGAATATGGGGCTACGCCCAACCCCCTATGAGAGTCCTTTAGACTTGGACCTCTAGAGCGTTCACGAAATCCAGGTATAATGTGGGGCTTTTCAATATATAAATTGCGAAATTACACCTTGATTTGAGAAATGTTTGTGTGCGCAAATATGTTGTCACTAACTACTATGAGAGGTTCAAGAATTTTTTTTTCACCTAACATAGTTGTGAGGCATATTTGTATGCATCGGTATCAATTCAAGTCCATAAGACATTGGTACTTAAAAACTGATTATCCATTGCCTATAAAATTCAAGTTTTTTCTTTCGAAACATGTGGGGGAATGTTGGAATGTATATTTTATTGTTACATTTTTTTAGTTTGTTTCAAAAGAAAAACTAATTATTATCTGAGACCTTTTATTTTTCCAACTTATTTTATTTTAAACTAGTGACCTTTGAGTCTTGGTTTGCTGGGAGTTACAAAGGGATACCAATACAAAAAGAAACATCGGCCATAGTTTTTTGGGCATAAAACTCAAAACTACCTTCTCAGATATATAAACATTTCATGGGCAATGATCAAGGGTAATTTCAATCTATTTCTTTGTACTACACCAAAGAAATAGAAGTCGTGTATTCCTGGAGGTTGATTGCTAAGAGGCCGTGTGTAAGTAACGGAGCAAATTCAACTTTAGGGCAGTGTTCATTCACGACACGACTATTTCGTTTTCTGGTTTACTTCTCATCCTCTCTTACACATATAAATGAATTCTTATGAGAAAAGAGTGAATTACAGTGTATTATCTGTGTATTACACAGTAAGGTTAGAAATTTTTCAATAATTATATATTGCCATATGTTTTCTGCTTTAAAACATTTCTTTGTATGCACATTTATGTCACAATCAGTTGTATAGTTAAATGACAGGACAATATGTGAGATGTTAAATATTTGGAAGCCGTAACATATCTACTAAATTACCGATGTAGCAAGGAATTAATAATTTATAACTCTAAAAAGTAGTACCTGTTGACGGATTAAAGGATCCCGAGGAAGAATAGAGCCCCTTGAGTGTCAATGCGTGATAAAGCCTGGGGTACTTTCAAACGCTGTCTTTCAGATTCGCCATAGTGAATAGCATCAGTTAGGATCCATAGAACTCCAAGTCCTAAAAGCATACCATGTAAGGGGGCAGGCCAGTTAAAGCCTTAAAAA
The DNA here is from genome assembly GCA_028671895.1 of Oenanthe sinensis. Taxonomy (NCBI): domain Eukaryota; kingdom Viridiplantae; phylum Streptophyta; class Magnoliopsida; order Apiales; family Apiaceae; genus Oenanthe; species Oenanthe sinensis. Next base: position 23,333,933 of record CM053799.1, on the reverse strand, counting down.
CAGGGACAAATATTAAAGTTCCGATCCCGACAGAGAATACAAGCTGCCCGCGAGGAGCCATCTGTTCAGATGCCAAAACAATTGAAGTGTCCTTTTCATTTCCATTTACTTCACTGAAAATGGAAAAAATTACTTATAGTTTGTTTATTACTAAGGAGTTAAGCATAGCCTTTTAATAGTAGAGCTACTTAGTCCTCTGAATTTGCTATATTCCTTTACAAAATATACCTGGTGAAAGACATTAGAGTCAACGAAACTACTAGAGAAACCACAGAAGGAATAAACAAATCCTGTAAGAAAACAAAGATGCATATATAAGAGCATCTCCAAGGGAGATAGCTAAAATGGTTAGTTAAAATAATATAAAGTAATGGTTATGTAAAATTTGCTGAACTTGTAAGGTGTTGTGCTCCAATGGTGTTAGCTATAATGGTTAGCTATATTTCAAAAACAATATTTTATTATTATTTTCAAATTCCAACGGTTATATTTCAAAAATAGTATTTTATTATTATTTTCAAATTCCAACGGTCATATTTCAACTCCTATATTAGCAAACACAAACTTAAAATAAAATTAGAAAAATTAAGTCTAATACATATTAAAATAAAATTAGCAAAATAAAGTCTAATTAAGTAAAAAAAAAAGTCCAAGTCAAGTACATAAAATAAAATAAGAAATGATAAAAAATGAGTCCCCGGTGAAATAAACAAATACAAACCCTATCTATCTATCTGTCTGTCTTTCCCTGTAATTGTTACACAAAGACAAAGCTGCCTCTCAAATAACACAACAATGATTCAATACAAGCCCTAATTTGACCCTCAAATCTCAATGAAACTCCCAATTCACATCCACTCTACCCTTAATCCCACCTCTTCATCCTCCTCTTTCTAACACAGACACACACAATTGATTTAGATGCAAGTATGGCCTGATTGATGCTCAAAAACCGCCCGATTGATTCTTCCAACTCGTCACCCGATGCTTCTTCTGCTTCTACTCTCGGATCATCTCTCACCGTCTCCGATGACGTCGTTAATTCAATCGATCAGTTTCTCTGATGTAGTAGAAGAGAGAAGAAGCGGGAGATAAAAGAAGGGAGAAATAGAGCGGGAGATGAGGTGGTTGATTTAGAAGACGATCTTGGCGATCAATAGAAATAGCGTCTGAATTGTGGATATGTAAAGTTTTACCTAACAACTAGGTGTGGTTGGAGTTGTGTATTTGAATGGAGATAGCTATATCTGCTACTGATGAATGCCAGTTAAGCTGTTTTAGCTAACAGCTGAAACGGGTTGGAGATGCTCTAAGATTCCTTGTAAGACCCCAATAAATCACAAGTCCTGCTTGGTACTTTTTGTTAGTATTGGTGTCCTAGAGACAATACTTTTAATGTTTTATTAAAAATAATTAAGGATTATGTTTTATGTGATTATTTAATTAATATTTATTATGTCTTTATTTACTGCGTCATAAATTGAAAGAATAATAAATGTCCTTGGAATATTAATACGTAACATATATCTTTAAGTATGTGACTTAAAAATGAGATTATATGAATAGTATTTTATTCCTAAAATTCCCTAGTCAAGTATTATTATTTAAGGACAGTAATAATGCAATAAGACTAGTATGTTTGTTGACAGATGACCACATCTCATTGGTCATAGGTATGGTGATACTAAAGTCAAGAACATAAGTGTATGTATCAATACATGACACTGGAAAGACCCGCCGTGAGATTCTACATATTAATAAGTGTCATAAGAAATCTCACAGTGATAATGATGTAATGATCCTCTGACTTGAAATCATTATATTTCTATACGAGAATTAATATACTTTGATTACACTCAAAGTTAGCTTTAACCGGGTAATGATAAAGGTGGACATTGGGTATGCTATGAATCGTATGAGGAATATGAATGATAGATATAGGATTTAACCCTCCAATTCTAGGAGTGATATTATTGGCCTCTTGATTGAGTGAGACTATGAAATGCATGGCCATGCTCAAATATTGATTTGTTTAAATAGTCTACTCATTGGTCAAGGAAACCAAGATTAAACGTTGAAGAGGATGACACTATACATGCCTCGAGTTTTATCTATAATATAAGGTTAAAGGGATTATATTACATTGCACATTATTCACGAAATGTTTAATTGAATCACCAATTATTATTGTTACTTGGGTAGCAATAATGTATTACTAGATGCCGCTCATTGTTTATAATTTTATTATTAGATAATAAAATTATTGCCAACGTAATAATAACCTAAAGGGTCACACACAAAGAACGTCAAAACGGAGGTTTAATTAATTTACGAATTTAAATATATTATTGTTTATTCGAATTTAATTATTAAATTAATTAAGTGGGACTTGATTAATTATATTAGAATTCGGATTTAATAAGTATTATTATTATTCGAATTTAATTATTGAATTAATTAAGTGGGACTTGATTAATTATATTAGAATTCAGATTTAATAATAATAATAACCCAAAGTCATAATGGGTTTTGGAAACCACATGGATTAAGGTTAGGCCCAAAATCTCTCTCTCTCTCTCTCTCCTATATATACATAATGATGTATAGTATTAAGGTTTAATCATCAAATTTCGTTTTAGAGAAAAACCCTAGCTGCTCAACATCAAGAGAGGCTAAAGAAAGAGAGAGAGAGAGAGGCAAACAATTCGGCTAGTACCGACTCCGGTGATCGTAGGACGATCGGGCGTTCGTGTGGACTTCTTTAGAGAGCAAATCTTTGCAACAAAGGACTGCTGTGATTCATCTTTCTGGACCTCCATTAAACAGCATACGAAAGCTTTGTTAAGGTACAGACTTCTTCACCATAATCATCCAACGTTATACATGGATCCTGCGATTGGGTTTCGATTTTTTTTATTTTTTAAACATTAATTCCGCTGCGTTTTCATGCCCGAAATCTTTCAATGGCATCAGAGCTACGTGTATAATGGGATGATTTGGTTATGTGTTTAATAGTTTTTCGATGTATGTAAACATATATATGATATGCCATGACTATATATTGATATATATGTTTTATATGATTTTGAATATATGATATTCATGTGTTGTATAATCATGGGATGATTGTGTGTATTGTTGTATGTATATGATACATGTTTGTTCTTGTTATGGAAATCGTATTCGATACGAATTCTGAAACGGCTTCGGTAGATTTTCTGAAATCTGTGTCCAGTGTCCGATTTTCGCAAACGATATGTGTTTTCTGACTGGAATTGTGTCACGGAGAAATACTGAAAAAGTCAGCTTCGAATCTGTAAGCCGTTTGACGACGTTACAGTCCCCGAAATGGCGATTTATTATTTTCTGAAATTTATTTGATTTTCTGAAATTTTGAAATTTATTATATATGATTATATGATATGTTTATATAATCTGAGATATATTACATGTGTTATGTGATAACATGGTGGATGGTTATGGCCTAAAGATCCATAGGATAGTGGTTTTGTTTTATGGTTTTGGTTTCTAAATACGACTTGCATGTCGTTTATTCATTGTAATTGTTAATCTCGAATGTAACTCAAGCTCTTCTTGTAATTTCATTAGAATAGATTTATTTATTATTCAATGTAATTGTTCAATGGAGACTTGGAAGCAAGGAAGCTAGGAGACGATCCAGATGATGGAGCAATGAAGAAGATAAAGACATGTAATAGTGTAGTATTTGAAACCACCATAGATTGACCTTGATAATTCCATTAGCTTGGAAATATCACATAGGATGGGGCCATAACCAAACACGTTTAATTTATGCACAATACATATATGTATATGAATACATTTGTAGATATGTATGTGTTGGAATGATGTATGTATTAGATATGACACCCATGACATGTCTGCTTAAGAAAGATAAAATCTGTAACGATTCAAGATTTTAAAATTAACAAACAATCATGAGATTCTTGTGTTTATGAACTATGGATTTTAAAACACGGAATTAAAAATGGATTTTGATATCTATAATTGGGATTTTCTAACAAAAGCGGATATGCGTATTCGTAAGGTTGATGAGTTTTAAGTGTGACCATTGGTATCCTCCATCTACCTGGGAAATGAATAATTTAAGATGTCAATTTGAAATATTTGGTTCAAGGAAAAATTGAGGATCTCTTTATGATGTGATCATGATCGTTATAAATTTTTTAAACCCCTTAACAAAATATTAAGTTTTACTCGGATGCTTTCCAATGAATGAACACTCATCGAATCCTAGATCGATTAGGGGAAGGACTGTCAGTGGCAGGGGACTCCTATCTATCGTGGTGAGATGCGACGAATATAAACGGTTATATTCGGTCGTTGTATCATTGGGTCTAACTTAACTGAACCGTCATAATAAGGTGAAAATAAACGGTTATATTCAACCCTTATGAACTTAGAAGCATAGAGTTTGGTTAAATGTCTATTAGATAGATAAGATCAATCGTTGTTCACCAAACTATCCAAGAATTATATATGATATAATTGACAACTGTTGTCTACCTAAATAATCATTTTTAAGGACTTCCAGTGGTTGACTTAGGACATGACGAAATATTGATCTTGGCTCACTAGAAAGAATTATGGGATATACTTTCCAAATTAATAGTAAGGGCTATTAATTTGATAAAAATAGTGGGAGATATATTATGAATATATCATAATCATTTGAACATAATAAATAACTCAGACGATCTAATGTTTATTTTATGCATTTTAAACATTGTAGATATTTAAATGTCAAACAATACAAATACTTTCTCCGTACGAGCAACCCTTGAGAAGGACAAGCTGACAGGAACTAACTTCCTGGATTGGTATAGGAATTTGAGGATTGTCCTCAGGCAAGAGCGTAAACTCCATGTCATTGAAATTTCTTCACCTGCTCCTCCTGCTGAGAATGCAACTCGCGTTTAGCAAAATGCCTATCAGAAGCATATTGATGATGTGAATGATATTGCATGTCTCATGCTGGCAACCATAAATGCTGAGCTTCAAAAACAACATGAGCATATGGATTCTTATGAGATGATTGAACACCTTCAAAGAATGTTTGAGGGACAAGCTCGTCAAGAAAGGTTCGACACGAGCAAAGCACTGTATGCTTGCAAACATGGAGAGCGTGAACCTGTTCAACCACATGTTCTGAAGATGATAGGTTATATTGAGTATCTTGATACTTTGGGTTTCCCGATTGGTTTGGAAGCTCAGATTGACTTAATCTTGCAATCTTTGAACCGCAACTATACTCATTTTGTTATGAACTACAATATGAATGAGATAGACAAAACATCCACTGAATTGTTGGCCATGTTACGAACTGCTGAAACCAACATGAAAAGGCTGAACCTGCTGCCATGTTGATGGTAGATAACAAAGGTAAGGCTAATAGGAAAGACAAATGGAAGGGAAAGAAGAAGATTGAATCTGCTTCTGGTCCCAAGCCAAAGGCTAATCCCAAACAGGCTTTAAAGCCTAAGGGTGTTGTTGCAAAGGGTGATTGTCACTACTATGGTAAACCAGGTCATTGGAAGAGAAACTGTCATGCTTATTTGGAGGATCTGAAGAAGAAGAAGGCCTATTGGTTGTAACATCACCAATAGGAGTCCAAGCTCCACCTGCATTGGCTGCAATCACCACAACAGCGCCTAGAAGCCTGTCAACCCGGTTCACAAGGAATAAAAGCATTTTTATTAAACAATATTGTAGATGAGGGTAATTATCAAAGCTGATAAACAAGGTTTACTTGATTTATGTCGCAGAACTAATATAAGAGTTTACAGTTTTAACAAAAACAACTAGAAATATGTAGGATAGTCTACGTAGTAGCATTCTTTGAAACATTTGAGGATGTTGTATATGATTGATATGAGGCAAGACATAATCAGAGCACAGTATCACTTCATCCAAACCAAACATACCCGGTATGTCTCACTCAGAAGTAGGGTCTGCCAGTCTGGCCAGGGTAAGAGCAAGTTTATCTGAATCCACTAAATATAACTAAATACAATATAGCTAATCTACTTAATATATGCCAAAAAGGCACAGACATCTTAGTATAGGTATTAAACTGAAGATATATTTGGTGTTAATATCCAGTATCTACACAGATTAGGCTAATCAAAGGCTCGTGATATTAATATCGGAAACAACAGTGACAAATTAAAATATATTGTAGTTATCATTAAATTTTAAAGAGAAAAAGTACTCGTACATACTTCCGGTATTCTGATGGAGAAACCAGTTTCCTCAACAAGGAAACCATGACAATCGTGGAGGTCAGATTGTCAAGCACCGAACTCAAAAAAAATGTTACAAAACCAATCTGCAATTATGAGTACAATTAGATACATTAAAGACTTATAATTTATATTCAGGAGACTGCAATAAGAATTTAATTAATCATAACTTATAAGAAAATTATGACATGCTATACATGTGAATGTATATCTATAATAACATCAGATATAAAACGAAGATTGCCAATCAGTAACTTTCTTCTATTTGTTTAAAATTTAAACTTAACTAGAACGTAGGAGCGCAGACATATATGTGCATTCGAGTGTCGTCAGGTGTTACAATTACAGAAAGTAACAACTCTCAACAAAAAAAAAACAAACAAACTGGTGAGAAGGAATACAGAAAAATGTATAGACTTTACAACAACAAAATTTATATGACTTTGATGTTAATTTTCAAATTTTATAGTGGTAGATAGCAAAACTATTTTGGTTCAGACATAGAACAAAATTGAGAATCGACAAACATTCACCCTGCATAACATTATTTGGAGAGTTTTCCAAATATCCAGTGCTTGTACAAGTGTTGTCGTCTCATAAAAGTATAATATGCATATTTGATTCAACATAAATTATAGGTCTGCAATACGCTTGGGCAGAGAAGCAATAATATATGCCAGAAACACGAATATGGAAGTACTCAAACTTTGGTGCATGAAAAATGATGCTCATTCAGTATCTAATACACATTTAGAACCCATAGAAGACGTTATGGAAAAAAGTAATGGACTTCTGCAGAAATATATTATACTAAAACCATAAACACGCAAAAGGATTGATTTCAGATCAAATTGTGTTAAACCAAGCAGTAAGGTATACATCACTGTAGCTCAAGAACATTTATAAGATAGAGGATCACTGTGAACTGTTAACTGGCCAATAGAGAGAACCACTAACCACCCAGAGTAGAGTCTGTGGTTTGCGAGTAGTAATATTGTCAGTAACGAGCTTAAAACCTTGATGAGCATCTACTATCTCCACAATTGTCATTGCACCAAGCAAAAAAAATACTATTTCACTCACTTCTGCAGATGCATGTGTTAATTCTGTAACAGCAATATCTGTTGATGGTGCCTGCACGAAATGTTGGGCAGAAAATTTGATATATACAATATTCATGAGGATGACTATGCGAACTTTTATGACTCAAGAATAAAAAAGCAAATTGTTACAGAGCTGCAACTAATGTATCATGTAATATCAAGCACCATGATAAAAGTTAATAGTCAAACCCTATTTCAAACCAAAATCGAAGAAAAACAACCATAATAGAGGCCAAAGAAAAGGATCGAGTATCCTTGTGATGGTGCAACTTCTGTTTTTGTAAATGCAAAAGTGCCTTTTATAATAAAAATGACTACTTTTACCCTCTTTAATCAATAAAGTTAATTTAAATTGAACACAAAAAAGTGAAGGAAATTGAAGAATGGAATAGTTCAGTTTGCCATCAGTATTTTTCTCGCAATGCATCATGTCTATATGTGATAAGGGAAGATATGCACACCAGCTATAATTCTATATGATGATACAGTACAAGAATTATGAAGCTCCAGAAAAAATAAATTAAGAAGTCGTGTTGTCATACTCCAATGCTTCGGCTGGACCATAAACTAACAGCCATCAGTAAACCAACTCCACTTTTATTGAAAGCAAGCGATTCTTTGAAGATGATTCCTGCATAGCCAATTCCAAATAGCAATTCCATGGCAAGATTCTGGATCATGGAACAATGTAAAGACAAAATTATGTTTGTGGCAGATTTAATGACGTTTACAAGACAAGATAAACCATTGCTTATAAGAAACTAATTGAGAGGTAAACTACTTGGTTTGCAGTCACCCAAGAATGGTTGATTGCAACTGCTCCTGTCAAAGTTGTCGCTAAAATTGCAAGAGCTTTCAGAAAATCAGTCTTTGATTGGTATGTTGCTTCAAATTCTTCCGAGCTTGTTTCATCGACAGAACATAATGGATCACATTCTCCATATGAAGGTGGATCCTGATTCAGATTACAGGTCAATATATATTATTTATTTTGAAGCAAAATAGCATTCAAGATAGCAGAAATGTACATTTATCAGTTCTTACTGTAATATGGTCAGCACGGATCACTCAGTTGATATATCATCGTAGTTCAACCAGTGTCCAAGGAAGTGAACTACTAGATAGGAACATCTTCGGGTATACGTTTAAATTAGTCAAGTTCAGAGGGAAATATAGTACATTGAAATGATGGGAAAAGACATTAAGAGGACTACCTAAATTACTATACATTTACGTTTAGTCTTTTATAAATTAATTCATTGGATGCTTCAGTTGAATCCAAAAGTTCATATGCAGTATTATAAACTATGGGAACACAAAAAACTTATACTAAAAATGCAGCAGGGATCATAGTTGCATGGATCACGGGTCGATTGGGTACATGGTACGAGTACGGATACGTGGGACGTTAGTTTGCATGAATTGGGTACGACGAGTCATGAATCGGGTTCACTGGTCGATAAAATGATCCCTTTCTATAGTTATTTATTAAATAAATATTAATAATATTTGTTATTACATTTATGATTTAGTTATTGTTTTATAATTAAAATATTTATTTTAACCAAAAATATATAACTTAATCAGAAAATGTAAAATTTTAAAATTACTAATAAAGTGGTGAGGACTTTTAAAACTTATTTTTAAGGAGATTACAATTTGTTCTTGTAATCGAGGCATGTGTTATGTGTCTTGGCGTGTCTTGTCTTCCATTTGCATCATCTTCCCCACTTCGTCCTTTTATTATTCCTTTTAGAGATTTACTTTTCAAAAATAATTTTAATTTAGATGATATCAAGCTATCTTCTTTTTTTTTATTATTATTTCTACTCTTTTACATAATGATCGCTAGAGTTAAAAGGTGGATCGCTAGAGTTACTGAATTGGAGCGTGAACCCCAGCGATCCGGGTCGAAGAGGAATCGTGTTCCGGTATAAGAGAACAGGATCGGGGTTCCATAGGCTGACCCACGAACCATGCAACTATGGCATGGATCTTATACTAAAATTTGCTCTATGGAAGAGTGTAAATATATACTTTTACCCTCTGTTTGCAAACATATTCGGTATATGCTACTCTCATGCCCGGCTCTCGAAGGCTAAGATGATGGTAGAACTTTCATGTACTCTAAAAGAGTAGAGTTACTATTACTATTAATAATTTGAATACTTCTTCCATTCCATCTTGTCAATTTAAACTGAAGGCTTAAAGTCTTCAAATTGAGAATAGATGCTTCAATTTGTTATGTTACCAGCTTCTAAAACTTCAATGTGCTTAGATGATGCATTATATGATGAATATTATATCTTAACACTCCTAGTCCCCCTTTCTCGAAAAGGATCAGTATGAGTAATCATTGAACTAACATTTACCCCTTAGTTTCCATATAAAGAACTGAAAATATTGGGGGTAGTGAGGAATTTGAAGCCCAAGGTACAATACCATTTATCCTCAGACATAAGGTCTTAAAAGTTGGCTTAATATGATCACATACTACTATATCGTAACACTCTTCTTCGTTCTCATTATATTTCACAAACCTTGATCATAAAAATTTTAAGCTCTTTTTTTTTTTACTCTCACTTTTTACACCCTTTCTCTAGTTTGAAATATTTCATTCATTATATATAGTGTTATAAAGAAATAAGTTTAAATAAGTGGTAAATTTCTTGTCTTCCGACCTCTTGGATTCGACTCTTGCTCAACCGAAAATTATTAGAGAATGAATACTAATTTATAATCTCATATGTTTACTCAAAAACAAACTTCACATTAATTTATTTAGCTAACCAATGAATGGCAATCCACACCCATTACCAGCTAGAACAAATATCAAGAAACTAAAATAACATAATTAAACATAATTTTTTAAAAAAATTAAAACCTCAAACTGTTGGATGGGGTTGGGCTGAGAAGACTTTTGAACAAAAGATGGGCCCAGTCTAGCCTTATCTTCTGCACGAGCCAAAAGAAGTGCATTGTTGTGCAACTTAAACAAGTTTGTGCAAGGGAAAAGAGTGTGTTGTGTAAGTTGAGTAGAAGATGAAAATGAGAGCTTGTTAATCAACTGGGGAGATGAAACATGGTAAGCAGGAGTCATTTGATTTAACTACGGCTTAAAGGAGGAACAAGGTAGATTTGGGTGATAAATGATGCATCTGTTTACAATTATTACAGTATATGTATGACATTATTGTTGGGGGTGTTTGCAAGTTGCATCATGCATGCATCTCTTTTCTAGAAATGCATGTTCAAGATAACATTAGTAGCCTTTTGAGGGATCCCTTTCATTTCTGGGACAGCTACTGAGTTCATTTGCAAAAATGGGACGGCTGAGTTCATGCTTGCAAAAGTAGCACATCCAATTCCCTGATATGGCGTGCATTGCAGAGACAAAAAAGATATGGAGACCGCCAAATGACATGGCGGTCAGTTTTTGTTAGTAATGACCGCCATATCATATGGCGGTCATGTTTTAAAATTCTTAGTAATGACCGCCATAGCATTTGGCGGTGTCATGCGTCAAAAACGACGTCGTTTCACTTTAATACGACGACGTTTTGTTTAGTTTTTAAAAATAAAAATTGTTCTTGCTTGGCTGCTTAGTTACCATCTGTTCTTGCTGATAACATCTGTTCTTGCTGATTTTGTTGATAACACATAGATAACATCTGTTCTTGCTTGCCTGCTTAGTTACCAAGCGTGAATTCCTCATTTTGCTTCCCTTGCTTGCTTCGACCTTAACTCCTTCTTGCTCTTGTTTGTTTTCGACAGGTAACTTGTTTTCCCTTTATTTTCATATGTGTTGCTTGTTGCATATTGATAAGTTCTATTGTCTTGCTATGGTGAAGTCCGCCCGATTATTTGGCGGTCATACTGTGTATTGTACCGATTAGTGATTATGTCAAGTTAAAATTTTATAATTTTTGAATATTGAATGAATGCATGTATGGTGTTTGACAAAATGTGCATGAGAAATTGTATTATAAAAATGTATTTGTTAATTAGTGTGCAATTGATTGTTATAATTAATATTAATTGATAACGAAATTCTTTCAATTTTTAATAGATAATTATATTTAAAAACAATAGATAATATTTAGTAATTTAAAGAATGATAGAATATAATATTAATATATGTTGTAATTAATATTAATTGATAATTAATGACTTATACTTTGTAATGAATAATTAAAATTTAAAAAAATAGATAATATTTACTAATAAAGAGAATAATAGATTATAATATTAATATATGTAATATATGTAATTATGATAATAATATTAAATTTCTTAATAGAATGTCAAGTATTTTTATTAAAAGAGGATTATATTAAAAAATATAATATTAATATCTTATAATAATATATAAAATATTATAACATTAAAAAATTACAAATTTGATAATAATATAAAATGCAATGATTTTGATTAAAAGAATATTATATAATAAAATATATTATTATAATATTATTTAAAATTATGTTAATTTTATATAATATTATATATTAATAATTATAATTAGTAGATAGATGAATAATATTTATTGATAACATGTTAAAAAATATATATTATTAGGTTATGATTATGCTAAAAAATAATAATAATTACGAAAGTCTAAATTAGAAAAGTGAATATTATTATTATAAGAGGATTATAATAATAATAAAAAGAATAATATATACATATAATTTTTAATTATTAATAAGTCAGTAACTTTAATATTAATCTAGGTATAATCTAGATGACAGGTAATTATTATTATTATATATATTATATATATATATATATATATATATATATATATATATATTAATTGCAGGATCTTGTTGATTTGCATTTGAGGGTGAACTTTAATTAGTACTGGGATACCGTGAGAGAGTACCCACCTCCACCAGAGATACATGCAGTTATTTCGTCATCTGGTTTTGAGGGAGTATATCAGATAGGGGCATTTAGACATGATAGGGGCTTGATCACAGCCTTAGTGGAGAGATGGCGGCCTGAGACTCATACATTTCATTTCCGTTTTGGAGAGACTACCATCACTCTTGAGGATGTTTATCATATCTTAGGGCTTCCTACTTGTGGAGCTGCTGTGATTCACATATTTGTAGATCATAGTATAGCTGAGCAGTGTCGCGTGTACGTTGAGGTATTGGGTGTGTACCCCACGCCCTAAGAATTGAATAGAAATGGCTTGAAGATCTAATGGCTGGTTGATCACTTTGCTAGTTGTGAGCGACTTGATATGGATTCCGATGATTATGAGAGGGAGTTGTTATTCCACACACGGGCTCACATGCTTCTTATTATTGGATCTGTATTTCCTCACTCATCAGGGAACCGGATCACGTTCCAGTTTCTTCACTATGTACGGGATCATACACAGTTCATACTTATAGTTGGGGCAGTGCAGTACTTGCCCTACAGAGGGATGTGTTCTGCTTTTATTGGTGACAAAGTAAACAGATACGGGTGTATGACACTTTTACAGGTACTTAGACTAAACTTTCTTTTCAATATTTCCTTGGTTGCATCATTCATGCACTTATAATATTGTGTCATGCATTTAGGTATGGATCTGAGAGCGTTTTCCATCCCTAGCCCCTTCATCCCGTGAGGATGTATATATGAATTATCCCTTGAGCATGAGGTATTATATAACCCAAATGCAGTTATTAACTTTTTTTTGTAGTCTGACTTTTATTTAATGTCTTAGATGGGGTGTATTTCAGGTGGAAGGTACGGTTGAGCATAATTAGCGTGCCGCGTTCTCAGGCGCGTATTGTCCGTTATGAGCTGGATTGCATGGGTACGGATGATTATATATTGTGGAGGGCGTATAGAGGTATTAGTTCTCGGCTTCTCCCATCTGTTATTGGGCGGAGACGGTGGTCATCAAGGTGTCCACTGATATGCAACGAGATTGTGGAGTGGTGCTACACGGATAGGGTGACTAGGCAGTTTGGGTTCCAGCAGGGCATACCCCGGATATCTCCAGAAGGAAACCATCATAGACTCCATAGCACTGTGAATGTGAGAGTAGATTGGTTATTCATCCGTGGTGATTACATTCAGCTTTGGGAGTCACGGCTTAGTCAGTCACTCAGCCCCGCTCATTACCATGCGATTACAGAGGGTGTACCTGGAGTGACACCAGATTATCAGACCTTGTATGATAGTGTGACCCGGAGATTCATATTACAACCTAGGCACTGGTCCGAGTAGCAGGGATTTCAGGGTTCACATCATTATTCGCAGTACTATGTAAGTTGTTCATACTTTGCAGTATAATGTCTTTCTTATTCTCTTTGTATATATTAATCCCTTAATCTTATTGACTTGTAAAATTTCATATAGGTTGAGGGGATTTCACAAGCCTATCATGCCATTGACCCTAGTGATCCGTATGTGGATGAGGCACGCATCATTTTGAGCGAGCGCATGACATCTACTGGTTATGGTAGATACCGGCACACACTTCCGCCGCAGGCTCCAACAATGGGTACAAGTCGTCGTGTTACCCGACGCCACACTGGTATAGGTAGACCTAGGGGTCGACCGAAGGATGTCCATGTTGATCCTGAGCCCGGGACGTATTATGATCATGTCTCGAGAGGATCTGAGTCTTCAGATGTCCCTAGATCTCCACAAGCATCGCCCACGCACTCAGTAGGTAGATGGGGAGCTTGGACAGGGCGTCCTTCATATCACAAGTCACAGATGGGTGGTGATGGCAGTTGGAGAGGTACGAGAGAGGGCACATCATCAGTTTCTGGTTGGGATGCTTTGATACGGACACGTGACCCTGTCCAGTCTCAGGAGGAGGGAGGTGATTGGGATTATTGGATACAGGACAGTTCTGGTGATTTTGGGGGCTGGGGTTCACAAACACGTGACCATGTCCAGTCTCAGGGGGAGGGAGTTATTTATAGTTCACATATTCAGTCATAGATGGGTGCTAGCGCATGGGATGTTGGTAGTAGCCAGTTAGAGTCTCATGTCCCACATTCCGGTTCTTCACATGGTTATCACACGCCTGTTCGTGGTTTTGCAGATTTCGCATCTCAGAGTAATGCATTCTCATTACTAGAGTCTGGTGGTAGAGTAGTAAATGACGATCAAGTGCAGCAGAGGCAACAGCCAGGTAGACGTGTTAAAGGTCGAGGTATGAGATGTTTTACAGGCACTCATATATTGCAAGTTGTCGTTATTGTTCCATTTACTGTTTTCTTTTATGTCCCTGTAATATTAGTTGTGTACTTAATGACGTTTAAGTAATTTGAATTTTATGAAATGTGTGGTATTTGTTCCATTTACAGTGATTAATAATTTGGTGAGTTAAGGACTTCATTTTCTCCACTTTACAACATGGTACTAAAGTAGGAACTTAAAATTAATAGTAAGAACTAAGAAATTCAAATTTCAAATTCTTTTAATAACTTTTTAAACTCCTCAATATGGGATTAATAGTAAGACCTATCGAGTGTTTCAACTTTGCAGAACTTTACTTTTACTTTGCAGCTATATGACAAGGCCTATCTACTTTTACAACATTACCGAACATTACTTTAACTTTGCACAGTTAACATTGCAATACATTATTTTATGTTTGGTAATAGAGCTTGAATTTTGATACTTGTTGAAAGGACAATATTTTAACTTAGTAGGACATTATTGGCCATCAACTAATGCAGAACTTTAGTCATTCAAAATGTATTCACTATTCAGTTGACATGACCAATCACCCATTTTAATATCATCTTTTATCTTTTTAATGTCTATATAACACAATACCTATTTTTTTAAATATAACACACCATAACCTCTTATAAACACAAAATTTCTACTTTTTTCAATTTAAGCAAATGGAAATCCCAGACCCAGATTTGTGTTGGTGCAACAAACTCGTGGTAGAGAACACTTGCTGGTATGATATTAACGTGGGAAAAAGGTTTGTTGAGTGTCCTAATAGGTGGAAGGGGTGTGGCTACAAGAGGTGGATTGAGCCCCCACTTGGTGATCATCGTGCCGCCACTGTAATACAAGAGTTGATGAAAAGAATCATTAACCTTCAGATAAAACATGAGTGTGAGATTAGAGAGTTGAAAACCAAGTATGAAGATTGGTCCCGTTCAAGTGGGTCTGAGAATGGTCCAAGCGGTTGTAAAGAAGATGCAACTGATATTGGTCGGTCAGTTGATTATGAGGATACTTCATCCGCTACTGAGATTGAGGAAACTTCCTCCGCGGATGAAGATTAGAGATATGACTAAGTCTAAGATTTATGTTCTATGTTCTTTTATGTTGTATTATGTGGTATTATGTTGTTTAATATTGTACTATGTTCTTCGGGTTGATTCTGTTGTTTACTGTTTCAATTTCAGTTTTAATTTGACTATTACTTTTAACTTTCGACAACTTTAATGTTTTAATATTATAATTATAATATCGTAAATTGGAAACCACTTTGTAACCACTCTTTAACCCCCTAAGTATGGGTTTTAAAAAAATGGAAAAAGTAGTTTTTCATCCTTTTTTAGGGATTATTAAATGTTACTTGTGTACTTAATTTGACCATTTTCAGAACAGGATACTAAATTATGCATTTCAAATAATTAGTAACAATGAGAACCAGTTAAAACCGAATTATTGTCAACCACTTTTAACCCCTAAAATGTGGCTTGAAAAACACCAAAATTATGACAAACTTTATTTTCTTCCGTTTTATGAGATTAATAATTGTAACTTGTGGACTTAATTTTATAAATTTCACAACATACTACTAAAGTAGGCACTTCAAACGAGAAATTTTATAATTAAAAATGTTAAGAACCACTTTTAAACCCTTTAAATATGGCTTGAAAAGACCAAAAATATGAAAAAACTGATATTTTTCCATTTTTAGGGATTAATCATTGCAACTTTTACCTAAATAATATGAAAACTAGCTTAATGATTAATGCTTGAAAAGTTACATAAACATAAACAAAAACATGGGAAATTCATGAAAGATACATAGAATACATGAAAGCTACAGAAGACAATCAACATAAACATTACATAAATAAAATTTAAATGAAAAAGTAATGATATTTTTTGCATCTTCAAAATTCATTAGTCAGAACTGTCATCTTCATCTTCACCATTTGGATGAGATGCCCACCAGTCAACAAACTCGCGTTCCGTAATTTCCTTGTATTTGACGCGATAGTCTTGATGGATTTTGTCCAGCGCAGCTCTTCTTTCACTTTCACTTATGTGATTCGCATCTCTATCAGCATTCACCTTACACTTTGCATTAAGACTCTCATCCATTATAGGACCCGTGTCAGCAGGGAAGTGCCAATATTCTAACTGGGTTGGTACCCAATCTTTACCAATCCTTTCTCACTTGCCTTCATGACTCGGGCCTTTTTCTTTTCCAAACTCCTCGTTTGATAGTCCTGCATCCTTCTCTCCCTTTCAGCTTCTGAGATCCTCCCAACCGACTTCCCAATACTTTTCAGGCTTGTAACCCCAGTTAGACTCAGAAATTTCTTCACCATAGCTTTCTTACCCCCATTTTCACTCACATCTCCCGGATTCATCAATTTCTTTTCCTTATTCATTTTATGCATCTTACCTACAATATATTATGAAAATGATTAGTAAAAAAGTCTACAAGTATATTCAAACTCTGAAAGTTACAGAATTTATAGGGAAACATTAGCTCACGTATGCTTTTACTCCCTTCATTACCCTGACTCAGATATTTAGGATTCATTGGTTTCTTCCCCCTATCCATTTGATTTTGCTATAATTTTAAAAGTACATTTACATGATTTCAGATATGAATATTTATAGAGAAATAAGAAACATAACTTCGGTTTGTAAGTGATAACATGCACGAATTACTTTGCACTGTTAGTAATTGACCAGACATGTAAAAAAATTCAACTTTGCAGGACTTTACTTTTACTTTGCAGGTATATGACAAGACCTATCGACTTTTACAACATTGTATAAAGTTACTTTAACTCTACACAGTTAACATTGCAAAACATTATTTTATGTTTGCTGATAAAGCTCGTATTTGGTTGCTTGTTGAAATGACATTATTTGCCATCAACTTGTATTATCTATTCTTTTGCAAGTACCTTTTATAACCCCTATAAATTCATTACAACTTTCTTCTAAATCAATACACATAAAATGAATTCATCTAGAGCTGGTAAATGGTTGATTGTAGAAAGGGATGACGATTACCAGAGTCTTAAAGAAAGTGATCCAGTGGAATACTTTGCAGGCGTTCGTCGGGAATGGGCACATCGCCGTTTGGAATCAGACCGTTTGGTTCGGGATCTAGTCAATGTTGGTGCTATGGTGCCTATTCGTGAATCAATAGACATGTATCTAGACCACTTGATTGGTCTTAGTTGGGTTGCATTTAAACAAAGGTTGGTCTTAGCTGTGTCACAAATAAGAGAGGAAAACAACCTAATGTTGTTGCGTAGAAGTCGTTAATATATGTTGCAGTTAGCTCGAGATTTAGTTCGTGCAAGTGGGAGAGAGCTCACAGTAGAGCGGGAACATTGTCTTCTACAAAATCCAAATTATACATCTGATGATTACGTGTCTGAGACAGAAACACAAACAGAATACGATTCAGAAGGTGAAGAATAAGTTCTATTTTATAACATCTTAATTTATGTGATATTTTATTGTTTAATGTTTTTTAATGTTGTTTAATTTACCTAAATGGTAATTTTATGAGAGTTTTTATTTCTATGTATTGCTAAAATGATGTTTGTTTTAATGAAATGACGTGTCTAAATTATTTGTTTTTTGTCATGGAAGTTAAAGAATAAACTCCACATAAACTTTACATAATCATAATTAAGAACTTAATAAATAGAGTTACATAAAAATAAGAAAACAACTTCTTAAAAAGCACTAAGGTCAACGGCTTTTGTTAAATCTTCATCAGAACTTTTCTCTGCATCTTCATTAAATTTATAAGGTTCAGCAAGATCTTCCATCTTCTCCCATTCATCTTTCATCTGTTGGTCAAGATCCGTTTCTTTTGATTGTGCAATTTCAATTTTATTGAGTGCTTTTTACTCCTCACTTTTCATCAACGAGTATGAGATATTCCATGCCTTGTATCGTTTATGGATCTCCTTCATTTTCTTGCAATATACGTCTAGGGCTTGTGAGTATACAGAATTTCCCTCCACTTTCTTCTTCATGGGTAATTTGCCACCAATTTTTTTGAAATTAAGTTGATATACTTCAGAAGGGTCAAGATCCGCAACACTTTATCCCTTATCCATTGCTTGCAACCTAACATGTAAACACTGTAATTGTTAATATAATTTTGTAGATATATGATATGACAAAACAACTGTAACTATAGCTGTGCAGAGATTCCTTTTTTCCAGCCTTGTAGCTTTATGTCAATTTTTGACATTGTATACTGTAGTTGACATGATTCGTCATTTGCTATGTTAGAAGATGTCATATAAATAGATAGCATTAGGTAGATCAATTAATACATCTTCCTCTCTCTGAATATACACATAGTAAGAATGAGTTATACTCCAGGAGATATCTTCAAAGCTATGGGTAGGAAATGGTAGTGTGACGATGATTTTGACTACTCACTTGATCCGAATTTGTGTTACTCGACTCATGCAATAATCAAAATGCAAAATGAGTGGGAATGGAGGTCAGAATGTTGCACAAGTTGTATAGAGCAATGTAACAAGCATGGATTAAGAATCTCAAAACAACGTGCTAAAAATATGTTGCACGACACACCTCAGCAACTAGAAACAGTGTTGTTCTGTGCTAAAGAAAAGGAGAATCACATGCGATTACGTATACTACGCAATGATTTAGTTGAAGTAGCTAGAAATTACGCTGAAGATGGTGACACAATACAAGCTAGGCAGTATTACAATCTCAGCGTAAGTTCAGACTACGAATCTGACACGATGATGTCTGATGATGATGATTAAAATAATTTGTCGGTTGTATGGATGTCTCTTTTATTTCTCTTTATTGGTATCTTATTTTGTAATTGCACTATTTTCCTGTATTATGTTCTATGGATCTTAATAAAAGTAAATTTGAGTTTTAAATCCTTTTTATTACATTTTGATATTGTAAATATTAGTCAAGTAAGCTACTTTACAGGTCGATTTTACAAGTCCAACAATTTCCAATCAATAATTTAACTTTATTATTAGATAATGAACAAACACACATAAACAAACATTACACAAGAAACCAACAAACTAAAATAATATCTTACATTCCACTTTTATGGCAGACTAAGATCAACGGCCTGTGTCAAATCATCATATCCATCATCATCTTCATTTTCAGTCTCAACAACTTTCATTTTCTCCCCTTTACCGAATGCCTTGTCATCAGCCCTCTTCATTACATGCTCAAATGAAGCATCGAGTTTGGCCCAACCAGTCTTCATTTCATCCTTAGAGATTTCTCCAGCACGATAACATTGGTAATAATACCTTTTTTTATAAGACAACTATAGTTGGATCATTTCCATTTTGTTGTACTTCTTTTTATCAACCCCTGCTAGAAAACTCTTCAAAGTTGGGTATTTTTGTTTTTCGTAATGTACCCCTTCCATGATGAGATGCCCCTTCTTCTTCAAATCTTCCACAACGTTTATCAACCAATAATTTTCTCGTTCCATTCTTTCAAACTCCAACTTTTCTTCCCGCTCCACTACCTTCAATAAAATATCTAAATTATTTTCATGGTCATCAACATGGGGATCAGGACTTGGTACGCAGAAGCCTACTTTCTTCCCCTTCTTTGGAGCAACCCTTTCATGCACATCTTCAGGATTCATTGGTTTCTTCCCCCGATCCATTTGATGCAACTTACCTACAATAACTTATAATAAATATTTGGGTAAGGAAATTGTTAAAAGAATGCACATTTATAGGGAAACAACTATCAATATTGATGACCTTACTTTTAACTTTGGTTGGTCTGATTTTATATATCATTCACTTTTACTTTTACTTTACAGAATTTTAAGTTTTACTTTGCACAACTTTTATTTTTATTTTTACTTTTACTTTGCACAACTTTTGCTTTTACTTTTACTTTTACATTGCACAATTATTCATAATCTTTATCTTTAAAAATACATTTCAAAGGAATATATATCATATTTTGAAGATAACTGATAATTAAATGATGAACTGCAACAACATGTTTTAACTAGATGTTAAAGTTGGCAGCTAAAAAACAAATCAGAAATCCATTTTGGAATAATCCAAAATTCATGAGAGTCATACTTATAATAAAAACCGAAATTAGGCATACAATACAAATATTATTGAAAACATGACACACTAATCAATACGTTGTGGACATCTTAAACTTTGCCTTGTATGTCCTTCTTTACCACACCGACTACACTTGTTCCCTGTCCTAGGCGCATCCATCTCTGTTCGGATTCGAAATGATTCCCCCTTATCACCGCGTTTTTTCTTAACTTTCATTATCCTCTCATCGGGTACTAATGTACCATACTGCTGCAAACACCTCGGTAATACATAATTCCAATTCTCAGTTGGTTGTAGAGGCAATATCAAAGGTTCCCACAACTTCTGACACTTCATGGTATAATGGTAAGGCTCTATCCATTGCCTCCAGTTAATGTTCTGTTGCATACATCCAGCCACGGCATATGAACAAGGCATGTGGTGGCACTCTCATTTTCCACAAGTGCAAGTAAATGTACGTATATCAACATTCTGCCTGTGACCACCCTTCCACACTAATTTCAACCGATATCGGTGTGTCATCACAGAAAATATGTTGCGTTGTCTACTAAAGGTGTCCACCTTATGTGCAGTTACCTTCTTCTCAATTTTCACCAACATGGCATTACTCTTAGCACATAACTCCTCACCTCTTTGCATGCTATCCTCAACATTTTTCCGCCGGTTGTTCACTATCTTGACAGTTTTGTAGAAGATGTATTCCATCATCGCCGTTACCGGTAGAAATCGGGCCATTATAATATTTCCATTAAAACCTTCCATAATATTTGTTGTAGCTTGGCCGAAACGAGCGCCATCGGTGTCATGCGACATGGTCCACAATTGTGGTGGAATGTTGCGTAGGTATTGTAAGGCAGGAGGTGAGATCTCACCAATTTGTTTTATGTAGGCTTCGTGTTTCCTTACCTGCGTGGTTACACCAACTAACCACATTAAATGCTTTAGCTCCCCCCCGGGGGTAGTGTGAGGAAAATTACTTCGCACATGGAACAAGAAAAATCTATGCACGCCCAGAGGTGGTGCAAATCCATTCCTTGAGTCCCTCATCGCTGCATGAATACCCGATGCCCGGTCTGAAATTATGCAAACACCATGCCTTCCCCTACATACGTGTTTACGCAACAGTCTTAAAATCCATGACCAGTTCTCGGTTGACTCCTCATCTACCAATGCATAACATACAGGATATTGGTGGTTGTTTGAATCCACACCCATAGCAATAAGCAACTTGTCGTTATACCTTCCCTTCAAGAACGTACCATCAATTGAAAGTACAGGACAAGCATGCTCCCAACCATCCATCATTGCTTTCAAACACCAGAAAATACGCTTGCATACCGAGGAGTCGGATTGGGTTTCATGACTGACAACATCAATCACAGCAACACTACCAGGATTGGCATGTACCATTGCCATAAAAAACATTGGTAGATCATCATAAGTTGTACTCCATTTTCCATATACATCCTTCACTGCAGACTGCTTCCCTCTCCATGCTCTCATATAATTCACACGATGATTATATTCACTATTCACCATTGTAATAACAGTCATGATGGGTATATTAGGCATCTCCATCACCTGTTACAGAATTCAGAAATATTTACATCAACTAAAATCCTAAATCAATCAGGAACAAATTAATTTAACAATTCTATTTAACTTACATGAGGTTTAATTAGCCTAGCAATTAATTTTGCAGATATCTTCTTGTGATCCTGCATGGGCTCATTATTCAAACATGTTTGATTACCCCTCATCTTTGTGATTTCAAACATACCGTGTTTCACCTTTTTAGCGGCTCTTAATCTCCATGAACAGTAACCGTAAACACACTTTGCAATTAACTGAGTTGGATTACTCTTATACACTTGGTAGTTCCGGTCACTCTTTATATGAACCCCCTTACCGCTGCAATAATGGATTCCTTATCACGAAACATACAACCAACTGATAATTAAGAATGTTGTGGATCAAAACCACTAGACATGCCATACTCATCTCGCACCACAATAGGATTGTACTCTTCATTTTCAAACCAAGGTGCACCAGCTACATGGTGGGCTTGATGTATAGGCGTCGGGACTTCTTCTAATTCATTCTTGATGTGGGTAAAAAATAGCCCGAAGAAAATAATAAATATAGCATTTATTATTTCATTTATTAGACCTGGAATGGTGCAGAGGCTTAGGCCCATGAAACGAAATAAGAAAATAAATCCTAGGATCAACTGGATTTATAATCCAAAGATCAACTGGATTTATAAATCCAACCCATAAGTTTTGTTGAAGCCAAGGGCCATTAAGTCTTTGCTATTAATTAATTTCATAATTAATTAATAGAGGCTCAGTACAGGCCCAAGTACTCTGTTGAAGGCCCTCATCCTAGAAGGATCTAGAAACCCTATTTATTAATTAATTTCGTAATTAATTAATAAAGCCTCAATCAAAGGTTTAAAGAGTCCTACGAGACCCTCATTTGTGGAAGGCTCTAGAAGCCCAATCTCGAAGATAAACCTCACCTGCTAGAGTCCAATTAGGGCTCTCATTCCTTGAAGGTTTCAACAACCTTGTCACTAGGAGACTTGGCCACCAAGTCTCCTATTTCTAATCTGATTCTAAGGCCCTCGTGCGCCTATATAAAGAGACTAACCCCTCAACACTAGAACTACGTTGTTGGCTTGATTCTCATACGAACTGAGATACATAGGAAGTTAACGAGGACCTGAGTTAGTCATGAAACGTTAACGCAACCATTAAAGCTCGAAGCTCTCCCAAACCCTGGCATTAATTGCGTATTAAATACACCTCATTTTTAATCCGTAACATTTGGCACCGTCTGTGGGAAGAGAATAACAACTATGGCAAGAACACGAAGTACCGCGAGCACCCTCGAAGGAGAGATCTCTGACACCACTGATGACACCAACGTTCCTCTTATCGCAACCCAGGAACAAGGAGTTGTTGTCCCAACCACCTCCGTTAAGGACCCTGAAACAAGCGCCCATCGTACGGGACCCCTAAGCGTCATCATTCATCCTTCCAATCCTGACATGTCAATTCATGCCTTTGTCCCTCCACTCCAGGTAATTCCACCCCTCAATACTACTTTTGTTGCTCCTCTCCCTTTGTAGGTCTCCACTACGGTGTTGCCTAACAACCCTCAATATGGGCTTCCACCTAACTATGAGCCCTCTTATGAGCAAGGGCTGTTGCCCCCACATAGCTCACATCGGGGGAATCAAGATTTTTCTGGACCCTACTCGAATGATGATGAAATAACTGATGAGGACGTTAATCCTAAAAGGAGGTGACCTAGAAAGGAGCCCCTTCCAGGGAGGAGTACCCGGCCTCGAGGGCCTCAAAACACTGACTCCATAAACCTATAAGAGAAGATACAAGTTTATGATGATGAAGCTGAACGATTAAAGAAAGACTTGAAAAGGGAGCTAACAAGGCAACAGCGCCCGAGAGCTGAGGGGGCTAGAGGATCAGCAAGGAATGCATATGTGATAGATTTAGATGAACCCCTGACAAGGAGGAAAACAAAGACACGTCATGTTAGGGCTGACCCCCAAGACTTATTGCCACTTGGAGTTCCTAATGATCCCACACCCCCATTCATAGAGAATATTATGAAGGAGAAGATACCAAGGAAGTTTAAGATGCCTACAATCAAGGCCTATGATGGAACGGGAGATCCCTCAAATCATGTTCTCACATTTTCTAATGCACTGCTGCTGCAGCCCGTCAATGATGCCATCAAGTGTAGGGCGTTCCCTCAAACCCTCAGTGGTATGGCTCAAAGGTGGTTTAGTCGTCTACCCCCTAACTCTTTTGAGTCATTCAAATATCTAAGCAGGGCCTTCATTGGTTAGTTTATCAGTAGCAAGACTCATGAGAAGAGCTCCGCTTCGCTAATGAATATGCATCAGGAAAAGAATGAATCCCTGAGGGAATATATGAACAGATTCACTAAGGAAGCCTTGAAGGTCCCTGATCTAGACCGGAATGTAGCTATGATAGCCCTACAGCAAGGGACCTCAGACGAGAATTTCAGGATGTCTTTAGCCAAGAAGGCTCCAGAAAGTATGAATGAGATCAAAGAGAGAGCTGGAAATTATATCAAGGCTGAGGAAAGCTTGAAGAAGACTACCAACTCGTTCAGAAACGAGTGGAGTAGCAAAAAACGTAAGAAAGATCAGTATGACATCGAGGATGAGTACGTTGTTGAGGATAAGTATCCTAGAACCAACAAAGATTCCAATTATACCTCGAGGACGGTTGGCCAAGGGCCAAGGTTCGCCGAGTATGCAAGGTTAAACTCACCAAGAAGTGAGATCCTATTGGACATTGAGAAAGACAGGGAACTTCAAAGGCCGAAGCCACTAAAGACTGGTCCTAAGAAGAGGAACCGGAATCTGTATTGCAGGTTTCACAAGGATGTTAGGCATGACATAGATAATTGTAGGCAGTTGAAAGATGAGATTGAATTCTTGATCAGAAGGGGAAAACTCAGAAATTTTATCTAAGAAGAATATAGAAACAACAATGATAATCGACACTATAATGAACAATGAACGGATTATGATGATCGTGACAAGAAGATACAGCCTCGAGGCCCGGTAATAAACGTGATCTCTGGAGGTCTAACAACGGTTGGGACTTCAAGTAACTCGAGAAAGGCTTATGCCCGACAAGTTCTACAAATTGTGGGGGAAGCACCCAAGAGTGCAAGGAACGAAGTATCAATTTCTTTTGACGATTCTGATTTGAAAGGGGTGAACTTCCCCCATGATGACCCGTTGGTCATAATACCTGTGATAGGCAACTCTTCGATAAAACGAATCCTGGTGGATAGTGGAGCTTCAGTAGATATCCTGCTTCATGATGCCTATCTCAAAATGGGGTACACCAACTCTCAACTGACTCCCTCTGACATGCCTATATATGGGTTCAATGGAGTCGAGTCTAAGATGGAGGGAACAATTCGATTGCCTGTGACTATAGGGAAGGAGCCCCATGAGTCCACTCAAATGTTGAACTTCCTCGTGATCAAGGCTGTGTCCTCTTACAATGGGATCCTCGGACGAACAAGGATATATGCATTCAAGGCTATCGCCTCAACTTACCACCTCAAACTTAAATTTCCAACTAGGAATGGAGTTGGTGAGGAGAAAGGAGACCAAAAGATGGCAATGAAATGTTATGCAGACTCGTTAAGGTCTGACGGAATCGGGGGCAAGTACTCCTAATCGAAGGCACAGATACGTGGAGGTAATAGACAACTCTTTCAAGAGTTATATTTAGAAGGATTATTAAGTAGAAATAAGGTTCTATGGAACCACTAGGAACCTAGAAGTTGTTACCCAAAGTGGGAAATAGTTTGTTATCATGTAAGGGTGGAACCCTCTTTGACTTGAAGATATACTTCAAGATATTTTAATGAAAGTTTATTTAGTATCCTTGAACTCTCTTGTTATGTTATTATTAAACACGAAAATAACTTTGTACCAATGCACATAACGTAAAAATGCAAAAGAGAATGCATGAACGTAATAAGAGTGCCGAGTACTGAAGGGGTTCAAGGTACGAGAATAAAAGATAAAAGCCACACATGGCCAATACGGATAGTAAACGGCTAAGCCCGGAGGGGCATGGGTAAGGATGAAGGATTCTCCAAGAAAAATAATATTGGAGGAAACCAAGGTTCAAAAACTCATCAATTATGTCAGTGAGATTCTGTGTGGCGTAGAGTTGAATAACTCAAAGATTGAGAAATTTGCTTTAGCATTGATAATGGCTTCAAAAAAGCTACGCCTATACTTCCAGGCGCACATCGTTGAGGTCTTGACAGGCCAGTCCCTTGGAAGCACAATTCGACCTCAATCCGGGTCTATGGGAGGTCAAACCTTGAAGGTCTCATCGACCTCAATCCCATTAGACCTGGATGAGGAATTAGGCCTTTGTGCGACCTCATTCCAGGTCTATGGGAGGTCAAACCCTGTAAGGCTCTTCGATCTCATTCCAAGTCAAAAATTACAAAGCTTTGAGGCCCCAAGACACTTCGACCTGGGAGGAAAAATGAGTGTTAATTCGACCTCATTCCAGGTCTATGGGAGGTCAAAGCTTGAAGGTCTCATTGACCTCAATCCCATTTCGACCTGGGAGGAAAAATGAGTGTTAATTCGACCTCATTCCAAGTCTATGAGAGGTCAAACCTTGAAGGTCTCATCGACCTCAATCTCATTTCGACCTAGGTGAGGAATTAGGCCTTTGTTTGACCTCGTTCCAGGTCTTTATGAGGTCAAACCTTGAAGGACACATCGACCTCAATCCAGCCCCTTGGAAGCCAAATTCGACCTGGACTTGAAATTGAGGTTTATTAGACCTCAATCCAGGTCTATTCGATCTAGTGCTCAAATGAGGTCTGAGACCCCTCAAGTCAGTCAGACGAGATTTGAGACCCTTCAAGTTTGTCAAACAAGGTTTGAGACCCCTCAAGTCACTCAAATGAGGTTTGAGACCGCTCAAGTCACTCAAACGAGGTCTGAGACCCTTCAAGTCACTAAAATGAGGCATGAGGCCCCTCAAGCTAATCAAATTCGACCTGAGCTTGAAATTGAGGTTTATTAGACCTCAATCCTGGTCTATTCGATATAGTGCTCAAACGAGGTCTGAGACCCCTCAAGTCAGTCAGACGAGGTTTGAGACCCTTCAAGTTTGTCAAATGAGGTTTGAGACCGCTCAAGTCACTCAAACGAGGTCTGAGACCCTTCAAGTCACTCAAATGAGGCATGAGGCCCCTCAAGCTAATCAAATTCGACTTGGGCTTGAAATTGAGGTTTATTAGACCTCAATCCAGGTCTATTCAATATAGTGCTCAAAAGAGGTCTGAGACCCCTCAAGTCAGTCAGACGAGGTTTGAGACCCTTCAAGTCTATCAAGCGAGGTTTGAGACCCCTCAAGTCTGTCAAATGAGGTTTGAGACCCCTCAAGTCTGTCAAACGAGGTTTGAGACCCCTCAAGTCACTCAAATGAGGTTTGAGACCCCTCAAGTCTGTCAAACGAGTTTTGAGATCCCTCAAGTCTGTCAAACGAGGTTTGAGACCCCTCAAGTCACTCAAACGAGGTTTATTAGACATCAATCCAGGCCTATTTGACCTGGGGCTCAAACGAGGTTTGAGACTCCTCATGTTAGTCAAACGAGGTTTGGGACCCCTTCATGTCAGTCAAGTGAGGCGCGAGACCCCTTAAGTCAATCAAGTGAGGCGCGAGATCCCTCATGTCAGTCAAGTGAGGCGCGAGACCCCTTAAGTCAGTTAAGTGAGGCGCGAGACCCCTCATGTCAGTCAAGTGAGGCACGAGGCCCCTCGGGTCAGTCAAACGAGGTTTGAGACTCCTCAAGTCAGTCAAACAAGCCATGAAGCCCCTCAAGCCCATCAAATTCGACCTGAGCTTGAAATTGAGGTTTATTAGACCTCAATCCAGGTCTACAAGAATATAAAAATAAAATTATTATTATTTAATAATAATAATAATAAAATCTGGGTTGGACATTATTCGAATAAAATTTTATCCAGGTGAGACATCTCATTTTATCCGAGTAAGACACCTCTGAATCGAGAAATTATTTATCCAAAAATTAATTGGGTAAAAATAAAAATTATTATTATTTAATAATATTAATATCCAGGTTGGAGTTTTTTCGAATAAAATTTTATCCGAGTGGGACACCTTCAAATTAGGAATCCAATTATTCCAAAATAAATATTATTATTTATTAATGATATTTGGAAAAAAAGAATGTGCAAAAACAAAAAACTTGATCGACCTGAAATGAGGTCGAAGTTAACGACCTCAACAGTTTCGAGCTGGACACAAAAGCAGCCCTCAATTCGAAACTTGGGTGGCCAAACTGCTAATTGGTCACCCAAGTTTGATTCCATTTGCGAATTCTCCCCTGAAGTTTGAAAATTTACGATTATCTCCCCGAGGTTTATAAACTTGCGAACGATTATCTCCCTGAAGTTTATAAACTTGCGAATTCTCCCCTGATGTTTGAAAATTGACGAATACTTCACCGAAGTTTGAATATTTTTATAAAATTTACTGAAATTTATAAATTGACAAATCAAGCCTTGCAAAATTACAAGTTGATCCCTGATGAAAAATTACATAATTAATTTTTCAATTATTAGGAAAAATACAGGTACGTATATAAAAATTCCTAAATTATTAGGAATAATTAAGAAAAATATTTGTGGGTACATAATAAATTCCTAAATTATTAGGAAAAATACTTGTAGGTACATAAAAATTCCTAAATTATTAGGAATAATTAAGAAAAATACATGTGGGTACATAATAAATCCTGAAATTATTAGGGAAAATACATGTGGGTACATAATAATTCCTAAATTATTAGAAAAAATACCTGTAGGTACATAAAAATTCCTAAATTATTAGGAACAATTAAGAAAAATACATGTGGGTACATAAAAATAGCTAAATTATTAGGAATAATTAAGAAAAATACCTGTAGATACATAAAAATTCCTAAATTAATAGGAATAATTATGAAAAATACATGTGGGTTCATAAATATTTCTAAATTATTAGGAATATTTATGAAAAATACCCGTGGGTACATAAAAAAAATTCTTAATTCTTAGGAAAAATACTCGTGGGTACATAAAAAATCTTAAATTATTAGGAAAAATACATGTGGGTAAATAAAAAATTCTTCACTTTTTAAGAAAAATACCCGTGGGTACATAAAAAATTCCTAAATTCTTAGAAAAAATATCCATGAGTACATAAAAAATTCCTAAATTCTTAGGAAAAATACCCGTGGGTACATAAAAAATTCCTAAATTCTTAGGAAAAATACATGTGGGTACATAAAATATTCCTAAAATATTAGGAAAAATAAAAAAAATACCCGTGGGTACAAAAAAAATCCTAAAATATTAGGAATAATAAGGAAAAATACTTGTGGGTACACAAATAATTTCTAAATTATTAGGAATAATTACGAAAAATACCCGTAGATACATAAAAATTCCTAAAATATTAGGATTAATTAAGAAAAATACTTGTGGGTACATCAAAATTCCTGAAATTATTAGGAATATTACGAAAAATACTTGTGAGCACTATATGATCCCCAAGATATTTGGGAAAATACAAATACACCTATGGGTGATACAAAATCATGAAAGTTGATTAAGATAATCATGAAATTCGACCTTAATTGACCTGGATGTCCATTTGAGGTATAATTCGACCTCAATCGAGGTCGAAATGAAGTCAAAACCAAGAAGGCATGTTCAACCTCAAATCCCATTCGATTTCAAATGAGGTCGAAAATCGATCTCGACAACCATTCGACTACAGTGAACAATTGATGTTACTTCGACCTCAATCAAGGTCGTGATCGACCTCGTTCCTTGTTTCAACATTAAAGAGCCTTGAAGGCCTATTTCGACCTCAATCAAGGTCGAAATTGACTACAACCTCATATATCGACCTCAATAGCTATTGAGGCCTAATTCGACCTCAATCGAGGTCGAATTCGACCTCAGTCATGTGATCGACCTCAAAGTAGTTTTCCTGTTGTAATCGACTTCGATCGGAGTTGATTTTGATCTTATCTCCACATATCGACCTCGAAACACATCTCAAGTCCTATTTGACCTCGACTGAAGTCGAGTTCGACCTCGGTCCCTGGATTCGACCTGGGGTTATATTTGAGGTCGAAATCGACCTCATTCCAGGTCGAATTAGACAAAGTTTCGAAAATTTTCTATTTTATAAAAAAATTGTTACAAATAAAGTCTGTGGGGGACCAATTAATAATATTGATTCTTTAAAAGAATTAATAATAAAAGGCCTGAGCCCAAAAATTGAAATAAGATTGACTGAAATAAGTCAAAATCCTGGTAAGGCACTAAAAACCCTTTGTAAAACTTTTACGAAAACTTACGAAGTTTTCCCAAAAGTTGGGGGCAAATGATGTGGGTAGAAAAATAGCCCTAAGGAAATAATAAATATAGCATTTATTATTTCATTTATTACACTTGGAATGGTCCGAAGGCTTGGGTCCATGAAACGAAATAAGAAAATAAATCCTACGGTCAACTGGATTTGTAATCCAAAGATCAACTGGATTTATAAATCCAGCCCACAAGGTTGTTTGAAGCCAAGGCCATTAAGTCTTTGCTATTAATTAATTTCGTAATTAATTAATAGAGGCTCAGTAAAGGCTCAAGAAGCCTATTGAAGGCCCTCATCCTAGAAGGATCTAGAAAACCTATTTATTAATTAATTTCGTAATTAATTAATAAAGCCTCAATCAAAGGCTTAAAGAGTCCTACGAGACCCTCATCTGTGGAAGGCTCTAGAAGCTCAATCTCGAAGATAAACATCACCTGCTAGAGTCCAACTAGGGCTCTCATTCCTTGAAGGTTTCAACAACCTTGTCACTAGGAGACTTGGCCACCAAGTCTCCTATTTCTAATCTGATTCCATGGCCCTCATGCGCCTATATAAAGGGACTAACCCCTCAACATTAGAACTACGTTGTTGGCTTGATTCTCATACGAACTGAGATACGTAGGCAGTTAACGAGGACCTGAGTTAGTCACGAAACGTTAACGCAGTCATTAAAGCTTGAAGCTTCCCCAAACCCTGGTATTAATTGCGTATTAAATACACCTCATTTTTAATCCGTAACAATCCCCATCATCCATAGAGTTATCACTGTCATCCTCGTACTCATCCCAATCCTCACTGCTTGAAGAAGGTGCATCAAATTCTTCATTTTCATGGATGAGGGCCAAGTCTCTGCCAGCACTGAGTGTAGTTGTATCACGTGGGGGAGACACATCACCATCAACATTTTCACGGGGGAATCGATTCTCGAAGCCCCTACTTGTGGAACCACCGGCATTTACTTGGCTGCTTGAACCGCCAACATACATTTCGGTGTTACCTCCACCACCAAAATAGTAGTCCGACCAACCAGGAGTGTCGTACTGAGGAAACTGTCTCGAACCAAAATCAGGAAATTGGCTCGAACCATACGTTGTTTCACATGTTACATGCGTCGGTTGTGAGTACCAACCCTGGTCAGATATATGAACCTCATCCGGAATAATCTTTCCGGCCTCTACATACAAGGAAACATCACTCATTCCCATCTGCATCTGCCTAGGCACACTGAGCATCCTCCGTACATCATCATCACATGTCATATCAGCTATATAGTATCCCGAAACTAAATTACCTACACCTAACTGGGGATATTTAAAACTCATCTTCAAATTCCAAGATGAACTGTTAATATTCATTAATCCATACACCACTTCCTTCAACTCTTCATAAGAAGTTCCCCATTTAACATATTGCATTCTTTTAGGGTCTTTATACTATATCTTATATCATCATCTCGTCTGATAATTTCTCCACCCCAAAAGAAATTCACATTAACGTAATCTTCCATTTTTCCTATTTTCAACACCAAAAATACATATTTTCATAATTTAAGATGCGTTAATTAACAATAACACATACAAATTTAAACTAACATATGTATCAATACATAATACGATAAATAATTATGATAAAAATTATTATTTATTAATTCTAAACTAACATGCAGTTACAAAAATTGTACAAAATTAAACTCAAATTTGAAGCCAATTTATATAAATTTATCATAATCAAAATTGCGTTAACATATTTTTACATAACATTAATTCTAAACTAACATGCTTGAATATATAATATAAACTGACATATAAGCGCAACATATTATATTTACAATTGTAAGCAGATGTAACGAAATCTATAAAGCAAGCAATGAAACAAATAAGTAATATGAAGAAGCACCTCGAAGAAGCACCTTGAAGAAGCAACAACAAAGCAGCTCGAACAAGCACCAGCAGAGAAGAGTAGCAGATTTAATGTGAAACGCGGAAGAGGAGAGTACAAAGACTTAATGTAAAATGAACGTAAATATATGATAATATACCAACAAAAAATACATATATTTAAGTAAAAGTAGATTTTTAGATAAAATAAAAGCATATATTCAGATTTTCAGATAAGATAACAAATAAGAATGCATAATATAATTTTATTTCTAAACGTAAATATAAAATAATTTTTAAAAATATGTGGTGACCGCCATGATGTGTAGCGTTTTTATTCGTTCCAATCTATGTTATGACCGCCACACCGAAGGGCGGTCATCACATATTTCTTTTATTTCATAACCGCCATATAGAATGGCGGTCATCACATGTTTTCTTTGTTTAATAATCGCCATTTAGCATGGCGGTCTTCATTGAAAATGAAATAGCTACTAGCTTTTAATGACCGTCACTATAAGTTGTTAGATGTGCTACTTTTGCAACCATGAACTCAGTCGTCCCATTTTTGCAAACCAACTAAGCAGTTGTCCCAGAAAAGAAATGGATCCCCTTTTGAGTAAAAGCATGGGCTTTTCTTTCTTTTACGGGACACATTATTTTTCATGATAAGGTAATTGATATTTTACTGAACGTGAAAAAATGGTTTACTAGCTCAAGTTAATTTTGGGACGTGTGTGGTACAAGATCTTAAAATGAAAGATCACACAATGCTTCTAAACAACCTCAACGAGCAACTTATTTTAATTGAGGAATTGAATTATTAAATATAAATTATCAGATATAAAAAAATTGTCACGACTAAACTTAAATATATAAATAACTTGATCATACAATTCCAAATTCATAACTTACCGTACTCCATAATCACTTGTATGTCATTTCAAAGCACTTAACTTTTTTTTTACAGCCTTAACAACTTATATTAGATGATTAGTTGTATTTTTAAAGGTTTCGAACATTTTTCTTAATATTATATGGATATTACAAACACCTTATTTTGTTGTCAATGTTATTGTCGGCCTATAAACCCGCATCGTATCTCTTTAGTTATTTTGGGATAATATTGACTAATTTCGTTTTTTCACATTTAATATCTGCTGATTAATATCATAAGTA
The DNA here is from genome assembly GCA_028671895.1 of Oenanthe sinensis. Classification (NCBI taxonomy): domain Eukaryota; kingdom Viridiplantae; phylum Streptophyta; class Magnoliopsida; order Apiales; family Apiaceae; genus Oenanthe; species Oenanthe sinensis. The sequence goes on along the minus strand of CM053799.1, from coordinate 23,300,176 downwards.
CAATCCAAAACCATAATTTGTTGCCTACTAGACTCAACAAACTTAGGTAAATTAGTCCAAGAAAACCAATTTTAATATATTTAAGTTTTTGACTTATTTTTATAAAAGTATCAAACATTACTAATTTAAAAAGAGATTACCTTGATTACTTGAAATTAGAGGTGACTAGGTGAGTATAAATATCCGTAAAATGAGATATCTTTTTATACTCTAATATTTAAATCTTTTAAACTGATTATTTTGGGTGATATACAATCTCTAGAAAACAGAATTGGAAGTTCGATTTATATATTTATAATGAAATTCAGATTGAATATGGATTATGAACTTTTAGAAATTAAATATTCATATTCAATTAGATTTATATATTCAACAAACACACATATTATATTATATATATAATATATACATATATAATATCATTCATCCTATATTTTTTTGATGATGATTACTAAGTTTGACACTATATATTATATTATATGCTTATATGTGAAATGCTAAAAAAAATTGCAATGACAGGGAGGAAAAATGTCATTTTCGCATAAAGTACAGATCATTTCTTAAAATATTATTATTTATATATTTTTTTGTTTAATTTTTATAACGTATTCTTCTAGATCATGCCCACTTCAGTTTAAATATACACCAATAAGTAGGACTGAGCATAAAAACCGAACCGAAACCGAACCGAAACCGATAAAAATCAAACCGATAAAAACCGAACCGAATTAAAACCGAAAAACCGAACCATAATGAGTGGTTCGGTTTCGGTTTTAGAGATAAACCGAACCGAAAAAAATCGAACCGAACCGATATTATAATATATAAATTAATATTAATATATATTATATATAAATTTTTAAAATTGAAACTTATTTTATATATAATAACAATTAATCAGTAAACTTATTTCTATAATGTGCTTTATGTTCTGTATTTTCTGTTATGTGACAGTAGCATTTCTGCTCTGTGATTAAAGGTATTTATTTTTAAACATTCATTTTTTATTATTCATGCACCAGTTACTGTTATGTTGTTAATGCTGTTAATAATTATGTTAATATTTGTCATACAGAGCATGAGGATGACCATTTCGCATTCTGCTGACAGTAGCACAATAGCAAGTACATTACTAATGAATCACTACTTTGTTAAATGGTGATAGAACTGCATAACAAGTTTATATATGCATAACTAATGGATGACTTGCATTTTCTGTATATAGTCTCTCGATAGATATAAAAATTTTCTGCTAATGCTCAATCATTCTTGGGACAATGACTTGCACATATAGTGTTGTTTCTGCTGTTGTGCAACTATTCATTCCCTTTTTTGGTATTTCTGATTTGTTTTTGCATTGCCAATTTGTTTTTCCTGGCTGATGATGGTGATGGATGTGTATGGAATTTAGTCAAGAGTCTTTGAAGAGATGGAGGAAACTAAGTTGCATAAAATTTTACAGGATCACTTTACTTCGGAGATTTATCTTCTACTATGAGTTTTTCATTTTTCTTTATCCGGTTTTTAACCGAAACCGAACCAGTAAAAACCGAACCGGTCTTTTTAAAACCGAAACCGAAATCGATGGTTCGGTTACGGTTTTTAATTTTTAAAACCGAAGATATGCGTTTTCGGTTCCGGTTTTGGTTTTAGCCAAAAACCAAACCGAACCGAACCGAACCGCGCTCTCCCCTACCAATAAGTAGTCCCTATTTATATATTCATTTTAGAAAAATGAAACATATTAAGAAAAAGTTAGTTGAATAAATTGTTCCTATACATACCCTTAGTTATTATCTTGAAAAATGATCGTCCAATTAAGTTTTAAATAAATCAAAACTTTGAAATAATAAATATATAAGGATAGTTTTGGAATATTATCATTATATTTATTTTAAAAATAGAAATAGACTATTTTGAAAGGAGTACTTAAATAAAGTCTAAACAAAATAGACCATGTGGTTGAAAGTGTTTGACCTAAAACCAATCATGTATGATGAGTTAGGAAAAACTTTCTCATACTCTTATTTGATTTCATTTGATAATAATAAAGTATTTATGTTACGGGCTTAATCTATTTGAAGTGTATTAAATAAGATGTTCCATAATTTAGAGCAAACCTTCTAGAATTATAATGAGATTGTAATAATGAAATCTAGAAGATAATAGCTTTAGACTTAAACAGTTCCTGATCATAGGATAACTAATTGGAAATTGGTAAATCCGTAAAGATCAGTACATACTATGCTAGCTCTCTTAGGAGGATGTCTGTTCTCATAGACATTTGTATGGTGACACTATAGCTAGTATGTAGGTGCTTATTAAGGAATAAGTTCACTGAACATGACTCGATAAGATATTTATAGAAAATATCTCAGTTGAGATATTTGCCTATAAATATAGGATTATAAACCCTAATACAAAAAACCCTAATTTTTGTGAGAAATATTTTAAAAGGGAGGCAACCCTAATTTCCACTCTAGTCTCCTCCTTCATCTTTTAGTTTGATTCTTGGTGGATATCTTTACAGCACTCCACACTTGAGGGGTGATTGCAAGGATTGAAGAACAAGATCTTCTCTAGCTGTTGCCGGAAAGCAATCGAGGTATTCTTCAATTTATAAAATAGTTTTTGTATCTATATGTATGTATACATAGGAATATATGCAAATAAATGTTATTCAATGCTTCCGCTGGTGCATAAATTCCTTCAGTGGTATACACCAAGCATCCCTTTGCCCTTGTGTTTCTGCCCAGCATACTCATCATTCTCACACTGGACTGTTGAAACATAAATATGTTAGAAAATGGAAAGTTTAAGACATATTTTATATATGTTCTTGATGTAATTTTCGAAAACTAACTATTGGAAGTTGTTCTTTGCTATGATGACTTAAACTTTCATGTTTGGATATAAGACATTTTCTTAGTATAATCCATAAATAAATTGAGTAGAAATTACTTGCTTGAAATGGGTTAAATGCGTTTGTCCCACATAGAGAATGTAATATGAGCGTGTGTGTTTTATATGCATATATGTGCAAGAGTAATGTCAACTACTAAGGCATGTAAGTGAGCATGGTGTACTAGTGTGCCCTCGCGCACACGCGCGCCTCCGCCGCCTCGCCTCGCCACGCCTCGACTCGGGTCGAAGGGCGATTTGGACGAATGTTTCGGTGTCTCACGTACGCGAGGCGACCTGGGCGAAAATTTTTATTACATGATTAATTAAATTAATTATGATTTAAATATTATTTTAATATGAATATTGAGTCAATTGTAAGTAGTCGACTAATCAGAGTTTACAAAGAGGAGCTGGGTCAGAGGTTATTAATAAAATCTGATGGACTAGCTCAATCAGAGTTTAACTTGATATGGTCAGATCAGAGTTTACCGAATAAACTCTGATGGAACTGATATGGTCAGAGTTTATAAACTCTGATGGTCAGGTCAGAGTTTATACCGATTAAACTCTGATGGAACTGTTGCAGATAAACTCTTATGGGTCCGGTCAGAGTTTAGTAGATAAACTCTTATGGTTTTGCTAGTCAGAGTTTAGCAGATAAACTCTGATGAAGGTGGTTAGAGTTTATAAACTCTGATGGGCCTGATCAGACTTTAGCTAAAACTCTGAGGGCTGTTACAAATTTTATTGATTCTGAAATATATTTTATTAAAGTCAGAATAATTATTTTAATTAATGTTTTATTTGTTGTATGTTTTATTGTATTATATATACATAAAAACGTTGGAGATAAAGGAGACGAAAGTTTGACACAAGTTTGAGAAAACCCTAGCAGCCATACTCTGTATCTTCCGCATTCATATTATACAGATTTTGCATAGATTTTCTGGGCGAACTGAGGTGCAGGTTGATGTTGAGTGCTACGTATCTGTGGACGAAGTATTCTGTGCTGTTTTATCCTGGAAGTGATATTGCTACGACCTAACACAGCGTAGTGGGGCAATAATCTCTTCAAGAACAGTCAAGACTTCTTGCAAGACTTGGCGACTCTGTTCAATTGGTTCTATCAGTGTATGCGGAAAAGCTTCTGTTAGAGCTAAGATTTCTATCTATACTCTTGTCTTTACAGTTACTGATTTATTTATCTTGTTTCTACCTTCGTACTTTGTTTTGTTAATTGGTTTAATCTGTCTGTTTTTGTTAAATTATTAATATAATTGCCCAATTATTGTGTTTAGTTTTTAATTATTCCCGACAAAATATATAACAAAGAATGAACGGGATGCAAAACTCTGCAAAATCACTCCCAAAGTATCAGTAAGAAGGTCACTCTATAGTTATGAAGTTTGTTTTCAAAATTAGGTGACTTAAATAAAATGTATAGCTAGCTAGTAATTGCTTTTGAGGTATAATTGATTGGTGTTGGACCATCTATACCTAAGCAAACTTCAATGAGAATCTCCCACACCACATATTTATACAGTAGCACTCAGTGTCCATGCCCCTCACACAACCAACCTTAGTGCATCCCTATATGTGAAGCTTAGATAACGGTAATGGACTAATGGGTGCTACTGTGCTGATCTCTTTTTCCAAATTTAGCTCATAGTGTGCATGATACTTATAAAGTACCACCGTGATCACCTATAACCAGTTCGGAACAACAATGAATTAGTTCCTAATCATTGCAAAGAAACTAAGAAATAAGTGAAGTGTACATGTCCCCGTTACAAAAATTACACTAGACCGGGAACTCCATATGTCCATGCACTGCCCATAGAATTTGCAGCATAATAAGGATAACTATAAACCCTTTGCAGTTCAAGATTATTAAAGTAGTCAAGTAGACATAAAATTTAGACAACATAATATGTAGACGGAGTATATTTAAAATCTCGAACTTATCTAATTTAATAAATTGCTCCAAAAATCCAATAAAAAGTTACAACTCAATATCTAACATCTTACAATATATAAATTAAAAAATATAAATAAGGTCTCCAAATTTCAAAACTCGCACTTTGCCCCCACCTAACCTGCCGGGAGAAATCAAATAAAACATAGACCAGCAGTGAGCGAAAGACTCATATACGGATATAAAATGATGCAAATAGTACAAGGGTTAGACATGCTGATAACATAAAAAAATATATGAATAAACAATGATGAAACAAATCGAAAAAGACAAAAAATATTGGTCATACTTAACTCACAATATAAATAAATGAAAAATAAAATAAAAAGACACTATAAATATCTTCCAATATTAAATTACATATATACTCTTAAATCAAAAATATTCATACTCTTACGCATATTCTTACCATTTACTGATAATAATATCAAATAGATCAAAAATGAACTTACTTACGGATATGGGAAATAATCTTACACTTAAAGGATATTCTACATTTCGGTTCTCCAGAATATGTAATCATCAAAACTTACATGGCTTGCATAGAACAAATCAAATGATACGCAAAATCTTACAAAGGCTTGCATGGTACAAAACGCAATGCTACCCAAATGACCAAAACACACATACACAACAATCATGACTCAAAGTGACCATAACTCCGGCGACACGCTCATACTATTTAAATACACCGTATAGGTGGTGCCAAGCACAAAATTATCTCCACTCATGACGGAAATCTTACGAAATCTCCCAAATCATACATATATCACAAATAAAGTGAAAGTTCATTACTTAAATATCACATACCCAAATATCTTACAAAAATAGACCATTAATAATAAAAATCAGATTTGTTCAGTTCATAAACAAAGGCAATTTACTCTATCAAGATGATCTCGAATGCAAAAATATAAAACACGAAACTTGTAGACAATTCTGAGACCTTTCTAGAATGATAAGATTCGTCGAAAACAAAGAAGTAACGAATTCAGAAACAATTAAAATGTGGACTGTCATAACAGAATCAGGCTATGATCACAGTAGTATTTTGATATTTAAGAACTCAGGATCATAGAATTTGACAGCGAAATGTAAACAAAAAACGAAGAGCTCGAAAAGACTTTTACAAAATGATATTACTCACAAAAATCGAATATAATTTCAATTTACTATGAATATTTGAAGTTAAAGCATATAAACTTGAATTAACAAATCAGATTACACAAACGGCAGATTTCAACATGCTTATAGACAGAATTTCAGAAAATACAAAGAACGAAAGATATAGGTAATTGAAATACCTTTCCAAGTAATATAAAATCATAACAATCCAATGAATAACGAATAAGATATGATTTTTACAAGGTTTCAGTATGGATACAAATGGCTATACATGAATATACAATATACTTACGATTTCGAAACAACAATAAAAATTTCAAGTAATGATACGAATACGAAGATAAAAAGTAAAGAAAAGATATTCGTACATTAATAATACGATAATGATAACGAAGAGAGAGTGTGTAGAAATATCCGTACCTTAAAAATCAAAGTTATGAATGATTATCAAAAAATCCATATGACCCCATCACATAACCCTAATTCAAATCATAAACTATCTTCTTGAGCTTTTCATCTCCTCCTCTTTCACTTCTCCCTCTCTTTCTCCTTCTCCTTCTCTTTTTCTTCTATCTTCTCTATGGCTTCCCAACTTTTCTTACGTAACTTACAAAACTCTAACCCTTTTTCTTTTTCTTTCTATTCTATTTTTTGTCTTTCTTCTTCTCTTAACCAATAATCTCTAAAATAATATCCTAATTATAAAATATCTATATTCATATTCAAATAATAATATTAGTAATAAATCACTAATATTATTCTTAATATTAAATTAAATAGCTTAATATATTATTGAAAAAAATACAGGATGTTATATTCTTCCCTTCTAATAGAAATTTCGTCCTAAAAATTAATCTTGCACAACTCTACTTAAAAAAACTGATAATGCACACGAACCGTTCCTCTAATCTCGTAAGTAGCTCCATATCGAAGGCGCATTTAACTAGAATCATGGTATGCGTTCATAACTAACACTAAAAGTCTTAAATCGATCGCAACTTGACGATTATCCCGAAAGTGTTTTCTATTCCCATTACGTGTTGTCGGCCTCTTTCCATTGCTGCTACTTGAGTAATACGCTAAAATACACGATATCCACAATTAAATCGAACAAGAAGTCATACGTTAAGTCAAAATTGATGAAGATTTCCATGATGTTGTCTTCCATAAAACTAATTTTTCTTAAAAAATTTGCTTGCGTTGAGTCTTCACGTTTCATCTTACGGTTAAGCATCGCACAAAAAAAATGATTCTAAACGATCACAAAAATATATTCAAGAAATACGAACCAAATAATATTCTTAACTAACTAACAAATATACTGTCTACCCATACTCACAGGTCGAGCCTAAAGGCAAAAATTCAGAATCTTGAAACTCTGTCATACAACTACTAAATCTCACAAGTCAAACCTAAATGCAAGTCTACAGAATCATAAAACCTCTAGCTCTGATGCCAACTTTAAAAACCCGAACTTATATATTAAATAAATTTTTCCAAAAATCTAATAAAAAATTACAACAGCTCAATATCCAACATCTTACAATATATAAATTAAAAATATAACTAAGATCTCCAAATTTCGTAACTCGCACTCTGCCTACAAAATAACCCAACTAACCTGCCATGAGAAATCAAAGAAACATAGACTAGTAATAAGCGAAAGGCTCATATACGGATATAAAATGATGCAAAGAGTATAAGGATTAAACATGCTGATTACATAAAAAAATATCTGAATAAAGAATGATGAAACAAATCGAAAGAGACAAAAAATATTAGTCATACTTAACTTACAATATAAATAAAATAAAAAAAAGTAAAAAGACACTATAAATATCTTACAATATTAGCTTACATATATACTCTTAAATCACAAATATTCATACTCTTACACATATTCTTACCACTTACTGATAATAATATCAAATAGATCAAAATTGAACTTACTTACAGATATGAGAGATAATCTTACACTTACAAGATGTCCTACATTTCGATTCTCCAAAATATGTAGTCATCAAAACTTACAGGAGTTTGCATAGAACAAATCAAATGATACCCAAAATCTTACAAGGGCTTGCATGGTACAAAACACAATGCTACCCAAATGACCAAAACAAACATATACAATAGTCATGACTCAATGTGTCCCATAACTCCGGCGACACGCCCATACTATTTAAATACACCGTATAGGTAGTGCCAAGCACGAGATTCTCCACTCATGACGGAGGTCTTACGAAATCTCCCAAATCATACATATATCATAAATAAATTGAAAGTACATTACTTACATATCACATACCCAAATATCTTAAAAAAATAGATCATTAATAATAAAAATTAGATCTTCCCAATTCAGAAAAAGGCAATTTACTCTATCAAGATGATCTAGAATGTAAAAGTATAAAACACGAAACTTGTAGCAATTCTGAGACCTTTCTAGAATGACAAGACTCGTCAAAAACGGAGAAGTAACGAATTCAGAAACAATTAAAATGCGAACTGCCATAACAGAATCAGGTTATGATCACAGTAGTATTTTGACATTTAAGAACTCAGGATCATAGAATTTGATAGCGGAATGTAAACAAAGAACGAAGAGCTCGAAAAGACTTTTACAGAATGATATTACTCACAAAAATCGAATATAATTTTAATTTACTATGAATATTTGAAGTTACAACATATAAACCTGAATTAACACATCAAATTATACAAACAACAGATTTCAACATGGTTATAGGCAGAATTTCAGAAAATACAAAGTACGAAAGATGTAGGTAATTGAAATATCTTTCTCGGTAATATAAAATCATAACAATCCAATGAATAACGAATAAGATATGATTTTTACAAGATTTCAGCATGGATACAAACGGCTACGCATGAATATACAATATACTTACGATTTCGAAGCAACAATAAGAATTTCAAGTAATGATACGAATACGAAGACAAAAAGTAAAGAAAAGATATTTGTACATTAATAATACGATAACGATAACGAAGAGAGAGTGTGTAAAAATATTTATACCTTAAAAATCAAAGTTATGAATGATTATCAAGAAATCCATATGACCCCATCACATAACCCTAATTCAATCCATAAACTATTTTCTTGAGCCATTTCATCTCCTCCTCTTTCTCTTCTCCCTCTCCTTCTCTTTTTCTTTCTCTTCTATCTTTTCTATGGCTTTCCAACTTTTCTTACGTAATTTACAAAACCCTAACCCTTTTTCTTTTTCTTTCTCTTCTATTTTTTTTTCTCTTTTCTTCTCTTAATCAATAATCTCTAAAATAATATCCTAATTATAAAATATCTGTATTCATATTCAAATAATAATATTAGTAATAAATCACTAATATTATTCTTAATATTAAATTAAATAGCTTAATATATTATTGAAAAAAATACGGATGTTACCGTATATATACAATTCCAAATATAAGATAAAAAACCACCAAGTTTTAAAAATCCACTGTCCACATGATATTTTGCCAAGGGTATGTTCAAAATAAAAGAAGAGTTCTAAAATCCATTAACCACATGATATTTTGCTAAGGGTATGTTCAAAATAAAACCAGAAACGAAAAAATCTTTGACGATAGACTACACAACTGCCAAACCGTTCTGTGATATGCCGCATGTGAAAGTCTGTGAACATGGTATTCCTTCATCTGCAAGTTTTTTAAATTTCAATATGGTGGAGGATAAGTTCCCGGGTATGGGCCTGATTCATACACATAGAAGATTCTAATTATGAAAGGCAAAGCTGCAATATATGCTTAGCCAAAAAAAAAAAACTGCAAAATAGTAGTCTTAACTTCACATCAAATGTTACCTGGAGGATAATGGTTTAAGGGCTGGGCAGGAGGTGGATATGTTGTGGGAGGATACCCAGCAGGTGGCAGATATGGTGTGGGAGGATACCCAGCCGGGGGAGGATACCCAGCCGGTGGCGGATATGGTTGAGGAGGGTAGGCAGCCGAATGAGGGAGCGGATATGGAGTAAAGGGAGAGAGATATCCTGATGCTGGAGGTGGATATGGAGCTGCTGAGGCTGGTGGAGGGCAATGAGCTGGTGGATGGTAATGAGGTGCTAAGGCTGGTGGAGGGTGAGCTGATAAGGTCAGCGGAGGATGTGTGCATGCAGATGGTACAGGTGATTGGGCATGCTTCTTTGGAGGCTTCTGTAATAGAACAAGAATTTTATTTTCAGTATATAGCTTCAGTTATAAAACAATCTTTATGCATAAAGGATATTTTCCACCAACAAGAATGTTGGAAGTACCTAAAGTAACATAGAAAGCAAAGAAAAGAACTTACATTGGCATTTGAGAAGTGCAGTATCAGTCGGACCTCTCCTGCATACCTGTAAGCCATAGTGCAAGCATTTAAAATAATGTCCAAGGTTTATGTTGGTTCAAGTGAATTGACAAGTCTTTTGCAAATCAGACATATTATTAGCAAGAATATAAATTTGTTACACCCCCAATTATCGCAACTTACCATAGGCGTGCAAAGAAAGTAAATATGGTAGATGCATAATTAGTGGGTCAACTGATTGATTATCAGGAATGGGACAAAATCACTTGATTAAAGGGACAAGATATATGATAAGAATAAATGGGAGATTATATGTTGGTTAGGAGAAGATTCTCTGCATAATTTGGGGGATTAGATTGGGAAAAATAAAGTATTTAATCTAGCATCTATTAGCAGTATGGGTAATTTGGGGGATTAGATTGGGAAAAATAAAGTATTTAATCTAGCATCTATTACCAGTATGGCTATTGAGTTTTTATAAAAAGTTTTGTAGCAGAGAAGCTCCGTTGTGATGGTGAAGCACCATCTATTGTAATTCTGGTGTAGCATCATAATATATCCAAAGTATTTCAGTTTCTATTACAATAAATATTACTACTAGTCTCTATCTTCAAGTTATAGTATCTAGATACATAACAAAATGCCTCACAAATTATTGTGCTAGAGATGAAAACGTAGTTCCAGTGGAACTTGTTAGAGATGTACCCAATGATCAAATTTTAATTTAAAACTCTGTACCAGAGAAATGATGTCTATGAGTTCAACAGAACATGAAAGAACTTCCATACCTTCCTTGGTATATATTTTATCCCTCCTGTCCCTACTAATCTACTAATTCTCCCTGCCGTAAACTGATTCTATACCACTTAATATTCACATTTGTGCCTATATTAAGCTTATAATAGCGACATATGGAATCCTGTTAGAAAATTAAAAAAAAACAAGTTTTTCTACCTTATAGTGTTCTAATTCATTCAAATATACCAGGAGAAATTCTAATCCTTCAAAGACTTTCCTCTAATAGAGTCCTATATGCAACCTTTACCACTCTCCAAACAGCACGATATTATAGATATTCTTGCATATAGTAATTATAGTTTACCGATTGGTACATGACCTACACATATAAAACAACTGTATTGAATGTTGCATATCTATTGCCGTGAATGAGAGTTCCTTTAGTGGAAATACATCAATATTGTGTAATACGATTTTGCAATACTATAAGAAGTGAGTCGATTTAGCTACAAAATTATATATTTCGCAGTGCACAAATTATTCAGTTTTACTAAGATGCCGCTCCTACATTCTTTATATCTGTCATATTCTTATCCAACTTGTCTAGTTGTGTTTGTCCAGTCTGTTGCTAGTCTATGTATATCAGCATAAAAAAAAACTAGAATGAGTAACAAGTCATCCATAACATAAAATTTCTAACGTCCCCTTGAGCCACAACCTAAAGTCCAAACTTGTATAATGTGCAAAATAATATTAATAATTAATGAACCATCAACCATGGGTAAAAGAATAAAAAATTTACAGACAAATGTAACAAATAAGAGACGAAAACCGTAAGCACAAAATTCATCCCACACATCAACAAAGATACAAGATAAAACAATAACAATTGATGAAGATTACTTTCCATTCTTCGTCTGAATTGACCAAGGACTATCATCATATCCCTGAGTAAGCACTTTCTGCAACTGAATCCTGAAAAATCCCCAAAAAGAAGTCACGTGATCTCAAGAAAAACAAGTGCCAATGCAAAATTACCTTTTCACATTGGGGCAGAATATACATACTTTCCACTGCCAATAAAGTCATCATAGGTGAGTGTATTGCTGTTCCAAACAACAACATTCAACTCACCCAATCCTTCAATCAAAGTAAACACAAATTTCTCTTGAAACGTCGGGTTTTTACCACCATCTACACATCAAAAACTTTCAATTACGATATAATTCAAGTCCAAATTGTACATGTTAATCAGATATAGTAGCAACTTATACTCCTCTGTCCCTTTTTAGTCATCCTTCCACGCGAATTTTAACGCGCATAAATAACATATCTAAATAAATTATATATTAAATTTTCACATTAAAATATGTGTAAAAAGTCAAACTAAAAAATAAAATAGATAACTAAAAGGGGACGGAGGGAGTAATTACGAAATAATTACGAGACATAAAGAAGGGTAAGTTAACCTGTGCAAGTACGAGTGCGAAACTTAGAGCTACCGTATTCCAAACAGACATATGGATCTTGCCTCGAAAACCATTCTGTATCTTTCAACTTATTGCACCCAACAACTGCATATATATGTGTGTGTGTGTGTCTGTATAATGTTAACAAGTAAACATCAACTATACATATAAATATAAATGAGGAGAAGAAGGGTACTAACCAGTGACATCAAGAAGTTTGCCATGAATACTATAAAGATAAGCAGCAGCCATAGGTGATTGACTAGATCAAGACTGATGATTTATATTATTTTGAATAGAATATATGGAATTATTCTTCAAAGTTAAATAAAAAGAAAGAAAAAAAGATATCTTCTTTCTGTTTATTACTCTCTGTTTTTTAAACTCTGGTCTAAATCAGCCGCCCTTAAAATTTAACGCTTTATCATTAATCATTATGCATCTAATTTTACCTTTAATATTTGGGTTAGAATTAGAATCGGATAAATTTCAGATTAAATTCGGATCTTTTTAATTTGAATCAAATTTTATTTGAATTCAAAAATTTTGGTTCAAGTTAATGTTTAATTAATTTGAATTATCGTGATATTAAAATAAAGATCGTTAATTAAATTTGTCAAATTAAAGTTAAACTGAATAAAATGATACACAATAAAATAATAATCTTAATCAAATAATATATCTTCCGATCCCCACTTAAGCTAATATGATAAAATAATATTGTCACTAAATGTATAATATAATAGTTTTATAAATAAATCTCGATGGCCTAATGAAAAAAAATAATAAATTTTATATGTACATACATAATATTGCAATATTTAATTTTTTTAAAATATGAATTTATATTCATTTTTTTATTTTCCCTCAAATTCAAAATAATTATCATTTTTAGTCATTTAATGTTTTATTTTATAAATATATGTATCATAGTGTGGACTATATAAGTAAAGTGTATAATGTACTTGGTGACTTGTGACGAATCATAAAATTATATGTTAAAATACTTATGTAGTTTAGGGAACCTAAGATATATTTTAGGTAAGTTACCTAAAATATATATGTTTTTATATGCAAATATGGTGGGAGTGTATTATTATAAAATCGAGATTTATTTAAAATTTTATCAATATATTATTATTTTATATTAAAATCTTAGAAAATTACTTAAGATATATCTTAAGTTCGTTTTTCTCATACTTATGATCTATAATTCGGTTCAAGTTGTATATTTAGGACAATTTTTTATTTAGACTTGATGGGTTCAGATCTAGTATTTCGGTTTATTTTCCGTTAAATTTTTTATTCTTAATCATTTTCGGATGGAATCAAATCGATTTTCGGATCATTATCGAATTTGACTATATTGAATCGATATCAATTCTGATCGTATTGTTTCATATTCGATTAAATTTCAGATTATCAATTTAGAATACAAACTCAGATCTCGGTTCCATACATTCTGGTTCAGTTCTTTAGATTTAGAGCCATTTTACCAAGTCTACTACTACTCACGAACAACTCATAAATATCTTTACAAACTTATGTTCATAAATATCTTAGTTTAAAAACACATTATCACGAAAAATTTTTATGAATATTTTAAAATATAACATTTTTTCAAGTTATATCTACTACAATTTAATTAATATTAATATAAAAATATAAAAATTTAATAAAAATATATAATAAATAAGTAAAAAATTAGTGAATTAATTCGTAAATAAATATACATAATAAGTTATTATTTACCGTAAATATTTATGAACATGTGTTTATAAAAAAGTGTTCACGAACTTATTTCGAACTTGTTCACCAACATGCTCATGAACTATGTTAACGAACATTATAATTGAATTTGTTTATGAATTTTCGAGCTGAACTATGTTATGCTCAAGGTATGCTCATTTATGAACCGAATTTATAAATTATGTTTATGTCATTTATTTAAATAAGTTAAGTCTAGTATTTGTCGATCTTGTTGGGAATGAGTTAAGCCGAAACTATATAAGGGTGAATGTATAGTTTGAAATTATTTTCCTTAGCATTTGATTCTTGTTAGTTCTGAACTGATAGCTTATATTATAACTTTATTAACTTTAGCCGTGTTTATCTTGGATAGGTGGAAATTTAAATAAATACTTCACAATTAACTTTCAATCTAATTTTGTATTATAATGATCTGCTACAATATGATAGCTTTTCCTTTCAAGCTTCATTGTAGACTTGTCATTATCTTTACCGGTTTGACTGACCTGATCATGACAATGCTTCAGATTACTTGTCATATTCTTCTGCAAATCTCCTTGAAAATAACTGTTTGAAACATTCAGATATTCAGCTTCATTGCACTTTGAGAAGTCATGCTGTGAACTACTCGATCGAGTACTTGTGAGATTTCTCGATTGGTCTTTGAATTGATACTTCTCGAATGTCTAGACTTCTCAATTACATACTTCTTTTGATGACTTCTCGATCATGGTAGACTTCTCGATTGACTTGATTTCACAGACTTCTCGACTGACTCATTTCACAGACTTCTCGACTGACTCATTTCACAGACTTCTCGATTGCTTCATTGGCTAACTTCTGGATTTGTTTAACTAGACTTCTTGATTGAGCATTTCTTTACATTTCTCGAACGACTCTGTATCCCTGACTTCTCGATTGAGTAGACTTCTCGATTGAGTCATTTGAGACTTCTCTACCAGTTTACACTTGTGACTTCTCTATCAATGTGACTTCTCTATTGATCAATTTCCTTAGAAACAATTTCTTCTATAACTCCTTATTTGACGTGACCTTCGTTCTCCTGATGCATGATTCATAGAATCTTCTACCAGTACAATTATTCTTGATATCACTTATTTACATTTAGAGATACAGTAGAAACATGCTTCTAACTGCAAGTACACAATAATATAAACTAAGTCACTATTTAATACAAGAAATACTAGAATGTTACAATATGACAAGTAAATACAACATGGTAGGCATGATTTGTTCCAACATTCTCCCTCAATTTGGGAAAAGACAATTTTACAAATAAGCCTACCTTTATTATTGTTGTTGTCTAAATTAATCATATCTTGCTTTCTTTTCTATTTCATCCCCGGAGTTGATCTCTTCAATAGCCTAGAGAATTTCTTGTCTGACCATTACTTCTTCAATTAGAATTGCATCTTTCAGCATGTCAGTAGCAATTTTGAGAGTCTGTGGGGGATAATCAATGACAAACTTGAGTCTGATGTTGGTTGTTACTCCATTCCTCAATTTGAACTTAACTCTTTCAGGATCTTTGAATACTCTGCATTTTCTCTATCTCCTCAGTTCTTCAGACAATCTCTTTATCTCCTCATCTTCTTTCATCTTCTTTTTCACCATATCTTCCAAGTACTTGACTTTGTCAATTTTCTTTTGGTACTTCATAGCCAAGTACTCAGTCACTTCAACCATTTTTAATTTATCTATCATGCATTTCTTGTCAAAAAGACTTATCACTCTTTTGATATCATGGGTGGCTGAAGTTGAGTTGTCATGGTAGAAAAGTCTTTCTTCCCCATCAATAATGGTCACAAACATTCTCTTCTCCCTTATCACAACCTTTTTAATTATATCTGCCTTTCATTGTTTGATCTTTTCTTTATCAACTTCAACAACCTCTTGGATAAGTTTAACTGGTAGGCCTTTATTAGGAACAATGAGCTGCTTTCTCCATTTAGGACATCTAACTAGCAATGAACTAGTAGATTTCTTGAAACGGTAGTGCTGACCTTGATCTGTTGACAAGGTTTTAAATTCTTGAGTTAAGTTTCTTTTATTTCCTTCCTTATCACTCCATTGGCAGTCACCTTGACAAGATATCTTTTTGGTGATTTAATTTTTGGGATTCTAACAGTTTCAGAAATTATTGGAGTCATATTAGTGTCCTGAATTTAGATATGTACACTAGTATGAGTACTAGAAATTAGCTGCTTGGATAGCTTCTTCCTTTCATATTTCTTCTCCTTGTCTAACTCATTTTTCTTTTTCTTCTCATCTCCATCTTTCTTTCCTTTATCATCCTTCCTTCCACCCTTATCACTCCTAGGTGCAGGTTTGTTGTCTTTCTTTTCCTGACCTTTGTCTTCATCATCCTTCTTCTTCCTCTTCAATTCTTCATTGAAAAAGTTTGACACTTGATCATTTATGAATTTTTTCAATTTATCCAATATCACTTTGTCTTCTTCCTGTTTACCATTCTTGTTTTCAAGTATAACAATTAGACTCATGACTTGCCTTGGTTCAAGTGTTTAGAGAGCATGAAGTGTGCCAGCTTGTTTGCTTTGGACATATACAGCACTCCATCAGGATTGTAATAGGCCTTAGGAAGTGAGATAGACAGAAGAGGGCCTAAGACTGATTTCTTTAATTCCTCATCTTCATAGGTCACTGTTTTAACTGCCATATGCATGCACCCCAATTCAGTATATGAGAGTTGATGAAATATCCCAATAGATAGCTTGAAGTAGCCAGACTCCATTTGCAATACTGGCTATTTGCATAGTTTGCCATTTCTCTCATATTTCACTCCTCTTACAGCTATAATGGCATTCTCCAAATTCTTCTTGTAATCCCAGTGATGACCCTTGACTTGTGCCTTGAGATTCTTGAACTCAAGTAAGAATTCTTTATCTATACAGGGCTTCAACACCTCCTTTCTGAAAATTGTCATAACTGCCTTTCTGCCTCAATCTCCTCCCTTCTTTCCTTCTCCCCCTTAGGCTTGATATCTTGTTGCTGTTGTAGAAAGGAAGAGTGAGTGGGCCTAATCTGAGAAGAGACTTGAAGTTGAGGAGCTTGGCTTGAAGTAGGCATAGTGGAGAGAAGAGTCTGAATGTTGGCTAGTTGGTGGGAGACTTGTTGAAGAGTGATGCCTTGGATATACGTTGAGGAATAGACTTCCTTTTGGAGGGAGCTCACACTAGCAATAGCTTCATTCACAATGGTGGAGATGGTGTGTTGAGCTGCAGTCAGTTGCTCCAAATTTTTAGTTAATTTGGCAATTGTAGAGTCTTGAGCCTGCTCATTCTTTGCTTTTGATTGATAATACAGATCCACCTGAAAAGGAGTCATTTCATGCAACTTGACATCCTTTGGCAGCATATCAACATGCATGTTCTTGTAGAGAACCTTCACCATGTTATTTGTCCTTGATTAAGTCTGTTGGAGATTGGCATTACACTCAACCATTTCCTTGAAGGCATTTTCCATCTCCTCCATCTTATCATTCATCTCCTTCATGTGAATCTTTGCCAATGATGACTTAGATATAGGAGCATGCATTCCACCAAGCATGACCTTTTCATCAATTGAGTTCATTCTACTCTTCATCTTGCTTCAGTGATTTTCAATTTCAGAGTGGAGGCCCCTTGTTAGGTAGTGGTTTGGCAGCCTCATGGATAGTATCATAGATTGCAGAGGGAGTGAAGGTCCTTTCACATGATCCAAGAGAAGTTAAATATTTCTCCCTCATCCACTGTAGCATCTCCTTCATGCTCACAATTTGCCTCTTGTCTAACCAAGCATCCACATTGGCCTCTCCTTCTTCAACCATCTGCTCATTTTTATCCTTGATATCCTCCTGATCCTTTGGATATTCCAATAAAATAGTAGCATAATTTTGATTTGGCAGGTGAGCAATCAGGACTTATTGAGCAATGTGATAGAAGCCATCCATCTGATCCTCATAGAGCTCTTTCAAATTATCCTCAAAAAGTAACCCATCAGTAGATGGTCCTGAAAAACTACCATGTTGCACAGGTTTCAGTCATTATGACATGAAATGAGAACTAGGGCCACTTGTTATAGTGGTCCCTCAGTATCAATTTCCTCATCTAATTTCTTAGATGATTCCAAAGATCTTGGATGAATATGTGATTTCTCCCTAGGAGACAGCCTTTGAATGACTAGGGATTGTCTAGGGGATGTCATTTGCAAGGAGTGAAGTTCTCCCAGATTGCCCAATGTCTATGAAGACATGGTTTCCAATGGCTCATTAATAAGACCAACGGGTGATGTTGCACTAGCCCCCACAGAGTCTGAAGTAAAAACTTCTAGAACCTGTGGGATTTTGATGGTGTCATCAGGATATACCCCAACATGTATTCCCTCACCATCATGATGTATGTCCTGGGTGGTGAGTAAGGTGTCATGTACCAAATCACTTGAAATTGGCTCACCAAGAGGATAAGATTCCTGGTGATCAACAACTTTTTGTGTGCTGAGAAGAAATTTAAGAAGAGAGAGAAATGTTTTGAGAAGTGATGAATGTTGGAAACTCCCCCTGAGAAAATGAGGAAGTTTCAATGGACATTCCTATGTGCTCTTGTGTATTCTTTTTAACTATACTTCTATCAGCAACATGAGTGAGTTCCTATGCTGGTGGAGACTCTTTACAAAGTGGAGTGGGCTGGCTCCCAATTTCAATAGATGCACTTTATTGAGAAAGTACACCTAGTAGCAGATGTAGTCTTTTTGTAACCTCTATACCCTGTTGGGAGGATGTAGAGCGGTCTAGTGTGGCCTCTTTACTTTTCTTTTTCTTCTTGAGAGGTTCCAAATATGACTCATCTGAGTGGGATTCTTCAACAGTTTCTATAACTACTTCTAGCTTTTTCTTTGGAGCATGTTTCTTCCTTTTCTTCTTTTCAACCACACCCTGGTGAGAGGATGTGGAGGTCGGCTCACTAAAATCTAGGGGATTTGAAAGAATGGGCTCAGTTGGGTTAAGAGTTCCTAGGTTAGGTGCATTAGGTACTTCTGCAGCCATGGAACTCTCTAATGGAAGCAAGTAACCATATGTAGGTTGCACTAGTGGATACCCTTCAAATACACTCCTCATATGATGTGTGATTTGAAGAGGTACATTCACTATGCTTCTCCTGTCCAATGTAGTAAAAATGATTTTTGACATGGACTTGGAGTAGACAATTCTATTTCTGTTCATCCCAGGTCGTTCAATCAAACTGACATTTTTATAATTGAGAATTGATTGAATAAAACGAGAAAAGAAAATCTCATTACCTCTTTTGGGAATCTTGGTGATGATTTCCCCAAGAATGAACCTGCATACATTGAGCTTTTGGTTGTAAGCCAATGAGTAGGTTAGCTTCAAGGCAACTGTGCTTATTTGATTAAATCATGTCTTCCTGCAGGTGAAGACTCTCAGTAGAGTGTCAAAGAAGAATGACCACTCCTTTTGAACAAACTTCTTGTTGAGCTTCCCTAGCTTGATCTCATCAGAGTACCTGATGAACTCCATGAAGTCCTCTAACTCAGCTTCTGTTAGCACCTTGTCATGGTTCTCTGTTGGAAGAGACAGCCTTGGATTCACATCATTTTCATCAAATGTGATGTTCTCATATTGGATCTTGCAGGCTACTAGAATCTTGGAGCTCCCATTCTCCAATGCAACCTCATCCCAATTAGCAATATTCTAGAACTTCTCTAGTATATCCAAGTATAATAGTGGGTTGTTCAACAGAGCCTCCTTCAAGTATGATTCAATGAGAAATTTGGTGAAGCACTTATACTGAGGCTTAACATCTGCATCTCTGGCAATAGCTAGAAAGTTGGTTTCTGGAATGACATACACCAGGGCTGGAACTAGAAGAGCCATTTGAGTAGTGTGTAGAAAAAGAGAAGTGAAGAAATGAAGGTTTTAAAGAAAAGAAGTGAGAGAGTTCGAAAGTAACTATTGAGAGTAAAGGGTTCTTTGAGTTTGCGATTAAGTGTAGAAATGAAATGTTAGATCCACTTTGTTATTTATATGACTTAGACAACTCGACTAGAATTGTAATCGATTTTGAATGATCGAGAACTTAGAAGATGAATAAAGTTACTTTAGTAGAGAAATGTCAGAATTTGATTGAGAACTCATGTTTGTATGTATATTCGAAAAGTGTAACAATCGAGAACTCAATAAAATAAAATAAACCATTCGAGAACTAAACCATTTGAGACCTCAGTTTGAAATTGACCGAGAACTCTAGTGATCGAGAACTTAAATACCAAATTAATCGAGAACTCACTAAAGAATGATTCGAGAACTCTATTTGAGACTAACCAAGAACTCAAGAATTGTACCTAGTCGAGAAGTCAGAAAAGAATGGCAACATAATCATAAACTCCAATTTTGAAAGTTTACTCTATTTCCACTTGGAAAATAAAACAAGAAAAATTTATCAAGCACACATTTTTCAGACTAAATTCAAATCAAATTAACTTAATCTAGAAAGAAAAATGCATTTATTGAATATTCTTGCAGAATTGAATAACACACTTCTTATTTAAAGATGCACAAGTATCATACTTCTTTTCAGGTTTACTTAGAACATGAAAATAGTTCCAAGCTACAATTTTAATTTTTCAGAAATAATGTACAACAATATGACTAATATATTTATAAATATACATCAGTTTACTTCATTTAGATAAATCATTAAGAATTCATGTCTGTGAAGTAATTGTTGTAATAGTTGGTGAGATATATTTATGTAGCCACTAGCCAAAATAATTTAGCATTTCAATCTCACTAACCAACCTGTTAAAGGTGGCTTCATCTAGTGGTTTAGTAAATATACCAGCCAGCTGTTTTTATGTAGGAATATAGAATAATTCAATCACACCATTTTATGCATGTTCCCTTATGAAATGTACCTCATATCAATGTGCTTTGTCTTTGAATAATTCACTAGATTTGCAACAATGGATATAACACTGATGTTATCATACATGATAAGAATTCTTTCCAAAACTAGTCCATAATCCCTTAACTGATTTCTTGTCCAAAGCACTTGAGCACAACAACTTCTAGCAACTATATATTCAGCCTCGGTTGTGAAAGTTGAAACTGATTGTTACTTCATGCTATACCATGACACCAATCTCCGTCCAAGGAATTGACAACTTCTAGAGGTGCTCTTTCTATCAACTCTGCACCTAGCAAAATCAGCAACATAATATCCAACTAGATTGAATCCTGTTTCCTTTGGGTACTATAATCCCATCTGAGTAGTTCCTTTGAGATATCTTAGAATTCTCTTGATAGCAATGAGATAAGATTCCTTTGTATTGGCCTGAAACCTTGCACACAAACATGTACAGAACATAATGTCTAGCCTACTAGCTGTTAAATATAGTAGAGATCCAATTATTTCTCTATAGGTCTTCATGTCTACACTATTTTCCTTCTTATATTCATCAAGTTTGATAGTTGTAGACATTGGAGTTTTTTCAGATGAACAATCTTACATGTCAAACCTTTTGAGCAAGTCATTAATGTACTTGGTTTGGCTTATGAAGATGTCATCTATTCTTTGACTTATTTGAAGGCCTAGAAAGTAATTGAGTTCTCTCACCATGCTCATTTCATATTCACTTTGAATGAGCTTTGAGAATCTTTGACACAACTTTTCATTTGTAGAGCCAAAAATGATATCATCCATATAAATTTGAACTAAGATGATATCTTCACCATGCTTCATGTAAAAGATAGTTTTGTCAATCGTTCCTCTAGCAAACTAAGTTTCCATTAGAAACTTTGATAGTGTGTCATACCATGCTCTTGAGGCATGTTTGAGTCCATACAATGCCTTGAGTAGTCTGTAGATAAAATAAGGAAATTTGGAATCTTCAAAGCCATGTGGTTGTTGTACATAAACCTCTTCTTCCAATTCATCATTTAGAAATGCACTTTTGACATCCATTCGATAGACTTTGAAATTTGAATGTGGTGCAAATGCTAGAAAAATTCTTATTGCCTATAGTCTTGCAATTAGAGCAAAAGTTTCATCATAGTTAATGCCTTCTTTTTGTGAATATCATTTTGCCATCAATCTTGCCTTATTCCTTATGATAGTTCCATGTTCATCCATTTTGTTTCTATAGACCAATTAGTGCTAATAATTGATCAGTCTTTTGGAGGTGGCACTAATTCCCAAACATTGTTCCTCTCAAATTGGTTTAATTCTTCCTGCATGGCAACAGTCTAGTCTAGATCCAACAATGCTTCTGTTAGGTCCTAAATCATCATAGAAGGGGTTTGAATATGTTGGTAGATTTTCGTTTAATTGCAGATTAAGTTTTTGTGTTCTTGAGATATGAAAATGATAATAAATGATACACAATGTTCTACTACTGAAGCAGCAGATACTCCAAGTATAGAGTCCACGTCCCTTCTATGGGTGTGTTATCCCTCCGTCTGCCCTGAAAAGGTGGGGAGGACCTCCTTTATAGGAGCTGGATTTGTAATCTCCAGGGGGGTCACCACCTCAGGTAATGTAATGATAGATAAATTAGAGCCTGTGGTACCCTGCAACACCTGTGAAGGCGATTCCACTTGAAGTGGTGATGCTGCTGATGCAACTACTCCATGAATAGAGACATCTTCCCTTCTAATGGAGAGTTGTCTTTCCACTTCACCCACTTAGGGAGGGAAAACATCCTTACTAGGATCTTGAGATGTTAAGTCCAGGGGGTCACCCCATTTGACAATGTAATGAGTGGCTCGTAAGAGTCAGTGATGCCCCCTTCTGTTTGTGAAGACAGGTTCTGAATTGGATTAACCAAAACAGTACTGGCTACTGAAGTAGCTGATTGTGTTTTCATTTTTGTTTCTATTCCCGTACCTTTCAGGAGTTTGTCAATTTCAGAATTTAGATTATAAAGAAATAGAAGGGTTTCAGAGATTGGAGAATCAGGTTCCTGGCTCATAGTTGCCTTAGGTTTGAAATTCATTTTTTGCCGTTTCGGTAGGGACTCATTCCTATCATCTATATCAAGGGTTCTTTTTCTGGTTTGAGGAGATATATGGAGTGTTTGTTGATCTCTGGCAGTGGGTAGAACTGGTTGGTCGCCAAGGTCATTGCCAGCTTCGAAGGTCAATGAGGGATCAAGTGTGTGCATTGTCGTTTCAGGCATAAAAGTAGATATAGTGACAAATTCATCTTAAAGGAAAGCAGAAAAGTCAAAATCCAGAAGTGTACTTTCTTCCATTTATTCATCGGATAGATTAGGGATGTACACATCTGTAGTCTGAATCACTTATACTACAGCTTCAATAACACCTCCTTTATTGGATTTTCAGGGCTTTGACTTTGTTGATCTTCATCAGGATTTGGTTCTTATTGATTCTCAGAACCAGCTTCATTCATGATCTCATCTTCTTTTTCAGTTTCTGGTTCGTCTTCTTGATATGCTTCTTTGCTTGCAGAGTCATCTAATGTTTCAGCTTCAGATTCCTCTTGAGAGGCTTTTTCTTCTTCTTCTTCACTTGCAGCTTCTTCTTCTCCACTTGCAGTTTCTTCTTCTTCTACTGCAGCTTCTTCTTCAACCTGTCTAAGAAGAGAAAAGTAATCTCGAATAGAAGTAGTCATTGGAGCAGGAGTAAATCTATTTGGGTAGTCAGCCTCATTCTGTTGAAACAATATTGTTTTGAACTGTAGAGAGGGTGACTCTTCCAAAGGACTATTCTGAAACTATTGGAGTTGATCAGCGTCCAGTACTTGATTCAACACCAACTGCAAAAATCTTGGATATAGATAGAAATTCTCCATTTTTGCTTGGTTCTTTAAGATCTCAGCCATGATAAATCTTCCAAAGTTTATTCTGACATCCGAAGCCACTGTATAAGCAATCACCTTATTGAACTGTGTAATCCCGTGGAAGCCACCTATCTTTGGTGTAAAGCCATAAGACAAGATGTTGAAGAATAGATTCCACTCGTTGGGTAGATAATTCTAGTATATTTTCTTCAGAAGATTGTTGTTTTCCCTTGTGTAGTGCAGAAACATAAAGAAATTGTTTAAGTCTGTCTGAGATGGTTCATCTTCAAAATTTTCAGTCGGCAAATGAAGTGCTTGATTAATGTCATTTTCTTTTATTCACACTTTTTGTCAATGAATTTTGCAAGTGAAAGCTGATTTCTCATCTGTGGGTGTGTCTATAGAAGACCTGTACACCTATCTAAGAAGATTTCTATTCAAAGCCACATTAGTGGTTAGTGCATAACGTGCTATTGGACTTTTATATAAAAATCGGGCGCATTTACCTAACTCACCTGCCTTAGTCCAGTCATCTACTAAAATTGATAAATAATTAGTCTTTTTAATCTCAAAATTACCTGCCATTTAATTAAAGTGAAATGTAATTTTTACGAATTAAAATTACTAATTAATATCAAATTATTTTAGTAAATTACGAAACAAACCCTAATTTTAAAATTACTTGGATTGACGTGAAATTAAAATATGATGAACTCCTAGTAATTTTAAGCTCAAAATTAATATTATTTTAATTTTTAATTGATTAGAATTTTGAGAAACCTAGCCAATCAGTTCGAGATTTGAAAAATTGATTATTTTATAACCTTAACCAAAATTGATGGGATCACTTGCAAATGAAATATATGACTGTGGGTCTCACAAAATTGATCTCAGATTAAAAATCAGACAAGAATTGGCTGAGATATGTTTGATTAAAAATGTAGATCTTTGTTGCGCTTTTTCTCTTAACACAGTGTGAGTATATGTATATATCGCCACAAAACACAGCTATTTATAGGTGCAACATACACTACAAAATTTATCTAAGGACTTTTGTTATGCCTACACAGTGTAAGTAATGCGTAGGGCGCCACAAAAGCTCATAGCGCAACAAAATGACTAGGCCATTTTTTGTTGTGCCTACACAATGTATTCACTGTGATGGGCGCCACAAAAATGCCTAGCACCACAAACTCACTTAAAACAATTTACTATCTTAAGTAGTTTGTTGAGCTTCTACAGTGGTGACACTGTGAAGGCGTAACAAAATCTAAGGGCGTAACAAGAATTTTGTAAAATTGTAAATAACATTTGTTGTGCCTATACAGGTAAACCACTGTATAGGCGCCACAAAACTATGTAGCGCAACAAAGTACTTATTGCTTTAAACATTCAAGTTGCTCGTTGATTTTGCTACTAATTAATAATATTTATGAATAATTGCAATAATTAATCAATAATAATTAATTACTCACAAATATTATTTCACAATATATTTATTAATAACAATATTAACATTAATTGTTAAAATTATTATCATAAATAAATTATGCTTCTTATTATTTTACTTTTATTTTAAATATGAGAACAAATATAAATATTCATCATTTCTATTTAAAATAATTTCACATAATATTTAAATATATGTAAGTGCCAAGAATTTATCAGTTAAATACAAGCACTTAAATATTTTCTAAGATCAAAATCAAATAAATACCATATTAATAAAATTAGCAGGCATGCACAAGGTATTTATCTAATATTTAATCTTAATAACTAGAAAATAATTTGGTAAATAAATTCATAAGTCCTAAAAATATTGAAATTAACTAGTAAATTTATCAGATTCAAGTTGCAGTTATTGATTACTAACTAATTAATTAGTAGAATTTAACATCCCAAGTTCACAAACTAGTCTAGTGAAAGTGATTTGATCCAGTGGTTTAGTGAAGCTGTCTACAATTTGCTGCTCTGAAGGCATAAAATGTAACTCTACAGTACCATTCATGACATGCTCTCTTATGAAATGATACCTGATATCAATGTGTTTGGTCCTTGAGTGTTGAACATGATTGTTTGTGATGGCTATGGCACTTGTATTGTCACAGAATATTGGAATTTTGCTCAGCAACAGTCCATAGTCTTGAAGTTGGTTTCTTATCCATAATATTTGTGCACAACAACTTCCAGCAGCAACACATTCAGCTTCAGCTGTTGACAATGCAATTGAGTGCTGCTTCTTGCTATACCATGACACTAATCTTCTACCAAGGAATTGACAACTCCCTGATGTACTCTTTCGATCAATCCTACAACCTGCATAATCAGAATCTGTATAGCTAACAAGGTCAAAACCTGTATCTTTAGAGTACCAAATTCCAAGATTCAGACTTCCCTTAGGATTCCTAAAAATGTGTTTAACAGCTATAAGATGTGATTCTTTAGGGTCAGACTAAAACCTAGCATATAAGCATATAGAAAATATAATATCTTGCCTACATGCAGTTAAGTAAAGTAATGAGCCAATCATACCTCTGTAGCTTGTGATGTCTACCCTCTTACCAGGTTCATCTTTATCAAGCTTAGTGGCAGTTGCCATAGGGGTTTTGGCTGATGATACATCTTCAAGACCATACTTCTTCAATAGATCTCTGATGTACTTGGTCCGGCAAATGAAGACTCCATCTTTCCTATGGCTTACTTGGAGTCCAAGGAAGAAGTTCAGTTCACCCATCATGCTCATTTCGTACCTACACTACATTAGCTTAGCAAATCTACTACATAACTGATCGTTAGTAGAACCAAATATAATGTCATCCACATATACTTGTACTAATATCATGTCATTTTTATACATTTTATGAAACATAGTCTTATCTATGACACCTCTAGTGAAACCATTTTCAAGTAAGAATATAGATAGAGTGTCATACCATGTCCGAGGTGATTGCTTTAAGCCATAAAGTGCTTTGAAGAGAAAGTATACAAAATCTGCAAATTGTGGACCTTCAAACCCTAGGGGTTGTTCCACATACACTTCTTCTTCAAGCTCTCCATTCAGAAATGCACTCTTCACATCTATTAGATATACTTTAAATTTGGAATGTGCTGCGAATGCCAGAAATATCCTAATAGCTTCAAACCTTGCCACTGGTGTATATGTTTCATCATAATCTATTCCTTCTTCTTGGGAATAACCTTTAGCAACCAGTCTGGCTTTGTTCCTCATAACAATGTCATCTTCATCCAGTTTATTTCTGAATACCCACTCTGTGCCAATAATAGACTTGTTCTTTGGCCTGGGTACCAGCTTCTAGACTTTTTGTCTTGTAAATTGATTGAGTTCTTCTTGCATAGAAATAACCCAATCTGGATCTTCTAGTGCTTCTTCAACTTTCTTTGGCTCTATCTCAGAGAGAAAACCAGAGAATAAACATTCATTCTGTCAAGCACATCTTGTTTGCACTCCAGCATTTAGATCTCCTAGAATCAACTCAAAGCCTAGGCAGATTTTCCCTACATCATTCAGCTTGATTATGATTAAAGTGCTGAGTCCTGTTAGTAGATCCTTCAGTTGCTCCCCCTGAGCTGCTACTTGGTTGAGAATGAGATTCTCTGCCACTACTAGTAGTTTCAGTAAGTCTTTCACTATTTCCACTACTAGGGTCAGAGTCATCATTGATGTTATTCCCATTTGGTGCTTGATTTTTTGTTGCAGCTTTAGGTTCTATTTCACCTTCATCTGAGTTCATATTTTCAAACTGCAGAGTTTCAGTTTTATCTGTTCTTTGCAGACTTGGGAGCTTGAGATCATCGAAAGTTACATTCATGATTTCAATGACCTTTCTGTGTTCAATCACATAAACCCTGTATGCCTTAAATTCCAGAGAGTATCCAAGAAATATGCCTTCATGAGCCTTGGATTAAAACTTTCCTAGATGCTCATCATCTTTCAGTGCAAAACACTTGGCTCCAAACACATGAAAGTATTTCAGTATTGGTTTTTTATTAGCCATCAACTCGTATGGAGTCTTGTCGTGATCTTTATTAACCAGGATACAATTCTAAGTATAGCAAGTTATGTTGACTACTTCAGCCTAAAAGTATAGAGGTAACTTAGCTTCATTCAACATTGTTCTTTCTTCTTCAACTGGAGTTCTATTCTTCCTTTCTAGTACTCCATTTTGTTGTGGAGTTCTGGGCGTTGAATATTGTCTTGAAATCCCTTTCTCAATACAAAAATTATTCAGGGTTATATTTCTGAATTCTGTTCCATTGTCACACTTTATTTTCTTGACAGACAAATCAACTTCTAACTCTATCTTCTTTATGTGATCAATAATTGTTTGAAGGGCTTCATCCTTTGAGGCTGAAAACAACACCCACGTGTACTTAAAAAAGTCATATACAATTCTAGTGCATATCTCTTCCTTGACATAGACATGACGTTGACTGGACCAAATAAATCTATATGCAGAAGTTGCAGTGGTTTAGTAATGTCTGATGAATCTTTGCTTCAGTGAGATGCTTTCTTTGACTGCCCCTTTTCACATGCTTTACATAAACCTTCTTGACAGAATTCCATCTCAGGTAAACCTCTAACTAATTCCCTCTTAACTAAAGAGTTCATTGCCTTAAAGTTCAGGTGTGAAAGTTTTTTATGCCATAACCAACTGTCCTCTGTTACAGCTTTGCTGTAAAAACATTGAACTTCGCCTTTACTTGAAGAGAATAAGTCAGCCACAAAGAGATTCCCCTTTCTCACTCCTTGAAGAGAAAGCTTCACATCTTTCCTATTCTGGATTACACATCTTTCCTTTTAAAAAGTTACTTTATAGCCCTTGTCAGTGAACTGACTGATACTTAGAAGGTTGTGCTTTAATCCGTCCACAAGAGAGATATTTTCTATGATAACATTTCCAATTTCTAGATTGCCATATCCCGTTGTGAATCCCTTGTTGTTATCTCCAAAGGTCACTATCGGGCCAGCTTTCTCAATCACATATGATAGCAGGGCTTTATCACCAGTCATATGCCTTGAACAGCCGCTGTCGAGAATCCACATGACACGCTTGTTCTTTATTATGCCATGCAACCACATATTGAATACTTCTTCTTTGGCACCTAAATTTGATTGTGTCCAAGAGGCTTAGATAAGTAAACAGATTTAGCTACAGAAATTTTCTGGTCCTTGTCTTTCTCATCGAATATGCCCTTGCCCTTTGGTTTAGCCTTGACAAGGGTGTCTTTAGGCTTAGGGACAAGGGCTTCCTTCCTAGACTTAGGAGGACTAGCAGTCTTTTCCCTAATATGCTTTATATTCATATTCGCATATGTATTAATGCAAGTACTAGATGATGCATTCATCAAGTTTATGTATGCAGACATGATGTTGAAAGCACATGGCACGCATTCTACTTTACCACATGATTGATAAGGGATAGACATGGCAGGCATATTAGAAGTTTTTTATTTTTACTACTTTTTGAAGGGTTTCGTGCAAGTAAATGCAGCGGATTAACGTAAAAAAATATAAAATTCGAAACCCTATCTCAGGATCCATGTATAATGTATAAATGATTATGGTGAAGAAATCTATACCTTAATGAAGCTTTACGTATGATTATAATGGAGGTCTAGAAATGATGAATCACAGCAGCCCTTTGTTGCAAAGATCTGCTTTTCAAAGATGTCCACACGAACACCCGATCACCGGAGATGGTACTAGCCAAGAACAGCCACAAATTATCTCTTCTATATCTCTCTCTCTTGCTAGCCTCTCTTGGTATAGAGCTGCTAGGGATTTATCTGATAAAACGAATTCACAAGTATGATGCCTATAAACACATCATAATGTATTTATATGAGCTAGAGATAATGAGCTTAATCCTAATCCATGTGTTTTCCAAAACCCATTCTGATTTTGGGTTATTATTATTATCAAATTCGAATTCTAATATATTTATTTGAGTCCCATTTAATTAATTCAATAATAATTAAATTCGAATTAATAATAATAATAAAATATCTAAATTCATAATTTAAATAAAGCTCTGTTTAGACGTTCTTTGTGTGTGACCTTTTAGGTTATTATTACGTTGGCAATAATTTTATTATCTAATAATAAAAATATAAACAATGAGCGGCATCTAGTAATACATCATTGTTAACCAAGTAACAATAATAATCGGTGATTCAATTAAACCTTTCGTGAATAATGTGCAATGTAATATAATCTCTTTAACCTTATATTATAGATCAAACTCAAGGCATGTATAGTGTCATCCTCTTTAACGTTTAGTCTTGGTTTCCTTGATCAATGAGTAGACTATTTAAACAAATCAATATTTGAGCATGGCATGCATTTCATAGTCTCACTCAATCAAAAGGCCAATAATATCACTCCTAAATTCGGAGGGTTAAATCATATATCTATCATTCATGTTTCTCATACGATTCATAGCAAACCCAATATCCACATTTATCTCTACCCGATTAAAGGTAACTTTGAGTGTAATCAAAGTATATTAATTCTCGTATAAAAATATAATGATTTCAAGTCAGAGGATTATTACATCATTATCATAGTGAGATTTCTTATGACACTTATTAACATGTAGAATCTCATGCGCGGGTCTTTCCAGTGTCATGTATTGACACATACACTTATGTTCTTGACTTTAGTATCACCATACCAATGACCAATGAGATGTGGTCATCTGTCCACAAACATACCAGTCTTATTGCATTATTATTGTCCTTAAATAATAATAATACTTGACTAGGAAATTTTTTAGGAATAAAATACTATTTATATAATCTCATTTTTAAGTCACATACTTAAAGATATATATTACGTATTAATATTCCAAGGACATTTATTATTCTTTCAATTTATAACGCAGTAAATAAAGACATAATAAATATTAATTAAATAATCACATAAAACATAATCCTTAATTATTTTCAATAAAACATTAAAAGTATTGTCTCTAGGATACCAATACTAACAATCTCCCACTTGTACTAGAGCCAATCTCTCATGTATCTAATACGTACCCATGGAACTAGTATGACCTTCGTGCTTCTGCTGCGACAAAGCCTTGGTCAATGGATCTGCAATGTTATCATTTGTATGCACTTTACGTGTATATATATATATATATATAAATATATCCCCTCGATTATTAATCTCTCGAAGAAGATGATATCATCTGAGTATATGCTTTGTTCGGGAATGAGACCTTGGTTCCTTAGCCTGCAAAATGGCTCCATTATTATCGCAGTATAAATCTATCGGATCTGCGACTGAAGGAACCACACCAAGACCTGTAATAAATTTCTAAATCCAAACAGCCTCCTTAGATGCTTCACAGGAAGCTATATACTCAGCCTCCATTGTAGAATCGGCAATCGTCTCGTGCTTCGAACTTTTCCAGCTTACATCACCTCCATTTAGACAAAACATAAACCCAGACTGAGAAATCGAATCATCCTTGTCTGTCTGGAAACTAGCGTCGGTGTAACCTTTTACAACCAGCTTTTCTTCTCCTCCATATACTAAGAATTGATCTTTAGTCCTCTTCAGGTACTTAAGAATATTCCTGACTACTGTCCAGTGACCTCACTTGGATTAGACTGGTATCTACTCGTCATGCTCAAAGCATATGAGACACATGATGAGTACATATCATTGCATAAATTATAGAACCAATTGCTGAAGCATATGGAACTTTACTCATATGGTCCTTATCATCCAATGATTTAGGACTGTTTTCTTTCGAGATCGATATCCCATGAGACATCAAGAGAAATCCGCTTTTAGCATCTTGCATCCCAAATCGATGCAAAACTTTGTCAATGTATGTACTCTGACTTAGGCTGATCATTCTTCTTGATTTATCTCTATAGATCCTGATACCTAAAATATAGGTCGCATTGCCTAAGTTTTTCATCGAGAAACTTTTACTCAACCAAGTCTTAACAGCCTGTATAGGAGGAATGTCATTCCCTATTATTAATATATCATCAACATATAATACTAGGACTGCCACATTGCTTCCACTAACCTTCTTGTAAACACATAGTTCATCTTCATTTTGAATAAACCCAAACTCTTTGACAGTTTCATCAAAATGAATGTTCCATCTCCTCGAGGCTTGTTTCAATCCATAAATGGATCGACGCAACTTACATACTTTTCCAGCATCCTTTGGATTAGCAAAACCCTCAGGTTGTGTCATGTACACATCCACATCTTCTTTAAGGCTCCCATTTAAGAAAGTGGTTTTGACATCCATTTACCATATTTCATATTCATGGTAAGCAGCTATAACAAGCAAAATCCTGATGGACTTGACCATAGCCACTGGTGAAAAGGTTTCATTATAGTCAATACCATGAATTTGCTTGAAACCTTTTGCCACCAATCATGCTTTATAGGTCTATACGTTACCATCCATGTCGGTCTTATTTTTGAAAACCCATTTGCACCCTATAGATTTTACCCCTTCAGGTGGATCAACCAAAGTCCATACTTGATTAGTATACATGGATTCCATCTCAGATTTCATGGCATCCAGTCATCTCTTAGATTTTGTAGTGTTCATAGCGTCTTGGTATGTGAGAGGCTCATCTTCATCCACAAGCATCACATCACCATCTTGAGTCAAGAGAAATCCATAAGATCTCTCGGCTCATGGCGAATCCTACCAGACATACAAACAACCTGTGTTTCTTGAGTAGTATTGTTTTCTTGTACATTCTGCCCAGGTTCCTCCATTGGTTCAATGTTATCATGTGGGACTCGAATTTTATCGAGATCTATTATCCTCTCACTGTCTTTCTTAGGCATCATTTCTCTTTCAAGGAACACTGCAGTTCGAGCAACAAACACTTTCTTCTCTGAAGGATTATAGAAAGAATAACCCTTTGTTCCAATTGGGTAATCCCACAAAGTTATATTTTTCTGATTTAGGTCCTAGCTTGTCAGAAGTTAGACGTTTCACAAATTCCTCACATCCCCAAATTTTTATAAATGACATGCTATGATGTTTCTCAGCCCATATCTCATACAGAGTCTTCTGAACTGTTTTAGTAGGAACTCGGTTAAGTGTATAAGCAGTTGTCTCCAGGGCATAGCCCCAGAAACTAATTGGAAGATCTACACGACTCATCATCGATCGCACCATGTCCAACAAAGTACGATTCCTCCTCTCAGAAACTCCATTCCATTATGGTGTTCCGGGAGGAGTGAGTTGTGATACAAAACCACACTCTTTTAATAATCTCCTAAATTCATGGCTTAAGTATTCACCTCTATGATCAGATCATATAGTCTTAATACTTCCGCCAATTTTCTTTTCTACTTCAGCTTTGTATTCTTTGAACTTTTCAAAAGAGTCGGATGTGTTCTTCATAAGATACACATATCCATATCTACTAAAATCATTAATAAACGTGATAAAGTAGTAAAAGCCACCTCTTGCCATACTACGCATAGCACCACATACATCACTATGTATAAGTTCTAATCGTTTAGTAGCCCTTTCACCTTGTCCAGTAAAAGGAGCTTTAGTCATTTTTCTAGTGAGACAAGGTTCGCATGCTTCGTATGATTCAAAGTCAAACTTATCCAAGTATTCACCCTTATGTAACTTGGAAATGCACTTATCATTTATATGGCCTAAACGACAGTGCTAGAGGTATGTTTGATTTGAGTCATTAGTTTTAAGACGTTTGTTATTCACATTATAGATAGGAGTGTCTAAATCAAGAACATATAAACCGTTAAATAAACATGCAACCCCATAGATAACATTATTCAAAGAAAAGGAACAACTATTATTCTGAATTGAAAATGTAAAACCTTTCTTGTCCAAACAAGAAACCAAAATAATGTTTCTGCAAATTGCAGACACGTAAAAACAGTTATCAAGTTCTAAAATAAGCCTAGTGGGCAATGATAAATAATAAGTCCCTATAGCTAAAGCAGCAACCTTTGCTCCATTGCCAACTGGTAGGTCGACATCTCCTTTAGCCAAAGTCCTACTTCTTTATAGTTCCTGCACATTTATACAAATGTGAAAACCACATCCAGTATCTAATACCAATTATGTAGAAGTAGACAAATTGACTTCTATAACATAAATACCTGAATCAGAAGCTTGACCAGCCTTCTTCTTCTTCAGATCCTCCAAATAAGCATGACAGTTTCTCTTCCAAAGACCTGGTTTACCACAGTAGTGACAATCACCCTTTGCAACAGCACCCTTAGGCTTTAAAGCCTGTTTAGGATTGGCCTTTGCCTTGGAACCAAAAGCAGAACCAATCTTCTTCTTTCCCTTCCATTTGCCTTTCCTATTAGCCTTACCATTGTTATCTACCATCAACATGGCAGCAGGTTCATCCTTTTTCATGTTGGTTTTAGCAGTTCGTAATATGGCCAATAATTCAGTGAGTGTTTTGTCTATCTCATTCATATTATAGATCATAACAAAATGAGTATAGTTGATGTTCAAAGATTGCAATATCAAGTCAATCTGAGCTTCCAGACCAATCGGGAAATTCAAAGTATCAAGATACTCAATATAACCTATCATTTTTAGAACATGTGGTTGAACAGGTTCACATTCTCCCTATTTGCAAGCATATTGCGCTTTGCTCCTGTCGAACCTTTCTTGACGAGCCTATCCCTCAAACATTCTTTGAAGGTGTTCAATCATCTCATAAGCATCCATATGCTCATGTTGTTTTTGAAGCTCAGCACTCATAGTTTCTAGCATGAGACACACAACATCATTCGCATCGTCAATATGCTTCTAATAAGCATTTTGTTGAACGTGAATTGCATTCTCAGCAGGAGGAGCAGGCGAAGGAATTTCAATGACGTGAAACTTTCGCTCAAGCCTGAGGACAATCCTCAAATTCCTATACCAATCAAGGAAGTTAGTTCCTGTCAGCTTGTCCTTCTCAAGGGTTGCTCGTATAGAGAAGTTATTTGTGTTATTTGCCATTAAATATCTATAATATTTAAAATGCATATTAGTTAGTCTGCAGAAGTTTAATTATGTTCAAGTGATTATTATATACATTCATAATATATATCTCCCACTATTTTTTATCAAATCAATAGCCCTAACTATTAATTCAGAAAGTATTTCTTTAAATCTTTCTAGTGAGCCAAGATCCATATTTCATCCATGTTTTAAGATAGCGTTGGCTAATATACCCAAAACACGACTATTTAGGTAGACAACATTTGTCGATTATATCAAATATAATTCTTGGAAAGTTTGGTGGAACAACCCTTTGTACACATTTATCCAATAAATCTCACCAAACTCTATACCTCTAAACCCACAATCCTATTGTGATGATTCAGTTTAGACCCAACGTTTCATTAAACTAAGTACATTTACTTATCACATTTTCCCATGATTGATAAGAGCACTTCACTTTGGTGAACTCAGTCATTCTCAATCTAGATCTTAATGTGTTTAAAACATTGAAAGGGATCTTTAGTGACTTAATATTTATTTAGGGATTTATTATTTAACGATCATGATCCCATCATAAAGATATTCTCAATTTTTTCTTGATCAAATAATCCATTTCAATATTCATCAATGATTTGATTTCCAGATCGTCAGAGAAGTTACAAACAGTCTCACTTAAAACCCAACTTTCTTACGAATAATAATTCGCTTTTGACAAAATCTCCTCATATCAGAAAAAGAAAGTTCATATTCAATACCGTGTTTCATAAACACAAGAATTTCATGATCGTTTGTTTAATTTTAAAATCTTGAATCGTTACAGATTTTATCTTTCTTAAGCAGGCATGACATGGGTGTCGTATCTAATACATACATCATTCCAATGCATACATATCTACGCATGCATTCATATACATATATGTATTATATATAAATTAAACGTGTTTGGTTATAGCCCCAGCTTATGTGATATTTCCAAGATAATGAAAATATCAAGGTCAATCTATGGTGGTTTCAGTAACCCTTTCATCTTGAATGCTCTGCAATGATGTATGTATGATTCCTGTTTACATGTCTTTCTAGATTCTTATCTGTATATTAGTATTATTTGATTATCTTTGTTTCTTAGTTGAGTTATCATTATCATTATTACATATTAAGTTACATTATGCTTTACAGCTTCTTCAATCTTTTTGGGTTCATTTTGAGAAAGAAAACAAGCATACAAATATTCATTTATGGTTGCCCTTCTTGTTCTCACACCTTCATCAGGATTTCTAATGATTTGATCAGAAGTGTGAGCTCTATTCCATTTTGTTTCATGAGCTACACCTCTTGCATTTGAACTAGTTTCCTCTTGATTCGAGTTGTTTGCATCTGTTGTTGATCCTTGAGAGGCTCCCCCTGAAAGCATGCTAGGGTTGTGAGGAAAATTCTCAAGTTGAATGTGATTCAAATCCTTAGTAATTATATCTGCATTTCCACCATGTGAAATATCTACATTTGAGCTTTCATGTGCATTTTCATCCTTTTCATCTTCAGATGCCTCCATTTCTATCTCATTTTCAAATCTCAAGGTGTCACAATTTTCTTCTTCAAGACGCATGGCAGGAACCTTGAAGTCATCAAAAGTCACATTTGTGCTTTTCATTACTTTTTTTTGATCAATCGCATATACTCTATAGACAATCTTGTCCAAGGAGTACCCTACAAAAATTCCTTCATATGGTTTGGCTTCAAATTTTCCTAGATGATCAGCATCATCTTTGAGGACAAAACACTTTGCTCCAAACACATGCATATACTTGACATATGGTATTCTGTTTGTCATGATATGATAAAGATTTTTTATAACTAGTTTTGTGATGAGTGTCCTATTTTGACTGTAACATGCAGTCCTGACAACTTCGACCCAAAAACTAGTTGGTAGACTTGCTTCTGCTAACATGGTTCTTGCAGCTTCAATTAAAGTCCTGTTTTTCCTCTCAACATCTCCATTTTGTTATGGAGTTCTTGGAGCTGAGAATTGGTGTGTAATTCCATTTTATTTACATAATTCACTTAATGTAGTATTTTTGAATTATGTTCCATTATCACTAGTTCTAGCCACAACAGGTGTTGGGTCTTTATCCAGTCTTATCATATTTTCAATGATAAGCTCGGTAGCTTCATCTTTTGAGTGCAGGAAATCCACCCATGTGTATTTGGAGAAGTCATCAACCATGACAAGTGCATATCTCTTCTTGGACATTGACATAACATTTACTGGTTTAAACAGATCCATGTGAATTAATTGTAGAGGCTTTGTGATTGAAGTTAATTCTTTGTTTTTGTGACTGGACCTCTTCATCTTTACTTTTTGACATGCCTCACACAATTCTTCTATATAGAATTCAAGTGAGGGCAAGTCCTTTGCTAATTCTCTTTTGACTAGAGAGTTTAGATTCTTGAAGTTCAATTGAGACAGCCTCTTGTGCCAAAGCCAACTTTCACTTTCAGAGGCTTTGGGGTAGAAACAACATATTTTATCCTTGTTTGCAAAGTCCAAGTCGGCTCCAAATAGGCTTCCCTTCCTTAATCCTTACAATGCAATTTCTTTGGTTTTTCTGTGAGATATGAGGTATATTTCTTTATCAAACTCCACCTTCAAGTCTTTGTTACAGAATTGAGTGATGCTCAATAAATTTTGCTTCAAACCATTTATCAAAGCTACATTTTCAATGACAACATTTCCATAAATCAGTTTGCCATATCCCATAGTGAAACCAATATTGTTATCTCCAAAGGTCACCATTGGGCCAGCCTCTTCCTTGAATTGTGACTGCAGGGCTTTGTCACCAGTCATGTACCTTGAGCATCCACTGTCCAAGATCGACATAACCTTTTTCTTCTTACCTGTGCCCTGTAGTCAAAACATTATCAAGTTTTCTTTGGTACCCAAACTAGTTTAGGTCATTTTTGCTTAGTTACATAACTGTTATTCTTCTTCTCAATAGTCATAGTCATCTTGTCATGCACAATTTCCTTTTCCTGATGTTCAGTTCTAGTTTGGTTGGTACTACTTGAACTAGATGCATTTCTAGGTGACATATAATGTTTCTTCCTTTAGTTGGACTAGTAGATTTGGATCTTGCAGTTTTGTTGTTTTCATTTTGACTTATGCATCCTTCAACAAGTTGTTTCCTTAATCTAAAGCAAGTATTCAAAACATTCAGGTTGCATGGCATGCAATTAAATTTGTCACAAAATTTATGATTGTCATGCATCAAAGGTTTAACATAACCACAAGCAAATTTAGCATTATCAATAACATGTTTCTTGCACACATGAGTGAGGTGATTTGTTGAACCACAGTTTTTATAAATCTTTCTCGGGGCATTGTGAACAGAAGCATAATTTTTGTGTTTATTAATGCCTATTTTTTCATTTCTATTTGCCTTTTTCTTCTTAGCATGCATGAAGTCATTTTTCTGGACATTTTCCTTGATATCATTTTTCTGGACATTTCCTTTCTTTCAAGTTTAGTAGAGGTGAACTTGACCTTGACTTTTTGCCCTTCTACTTCAACACAAGGAATATCATTCTCAACCTTTAGCTCATCATCATTATTCACCTATTGCTTGATGATCATACTTGATTCATCAAACTCAACAGTTGCCTTTTTAAAAATTGGAGATTCAACATTTTTAAAAATGTGAGGATTGCCAGGGAATTCAGTTTTCTTACCTTTTGTTGACACATACTTTTTCTTTTTAAGAGTGCCATAGTCAAACCCAACTCCAACCTTAAAATTTTCCTGGTGTTTTTCATGAAACACTTCTAGAACTACAGATGATTTTGATAAGATTTTATTTTTAGTTTATTATCAGAGATTTGATCTCTTAAGAACTTTTCAATCTGTTCTAAGCAAGTAATCTTATTTTTCAAGTACTCATTCTCTTGTTTCATGGATTGCATATTAACCAAGGATAATTCTATATGTTCATTCTTAACAGACTGTTCATCATTAGCTTTCAACAATCTATCAATTTCCTCATAAGAAGCATTCATAGTGGTATGTATATTAAACATCTAAACACTTAATTCTTTCACAGTTTTCTTATATTAAGATTTTGACATGTCAATAGAAGTTAGGGTTGGTACCTGACTTGTTGAGATTGATGCTCCTTCATCTGATTTGACCATGAATGTCAAATTCCCATATTCTTCTTCTTCATCCTAATCAGTGTCATCCCAGCATTTGCCTTCAGCAATGTATGTTTTACCAGTTTGCTTCTTTAACAAAGCTTCATACTTGGCTTCCGATTCCAAATACTCTTTGTCCTTTCTGACTGCTTTTGGCTTTCTACAGTCAGTGGAAAAGTGTCTCAATTCATCACAATTATAACACCTTATTTTTGAAATTTCAATAGATCCAGTTTTGTAATCTCCTTTGAAGTTGCTCTTGAGAGCTTTGCCTTTGCTTGAAGAGCCAAAGTTTGGTTTTGGCTTGAAGCTTTTGTTTTTCTTAAACCTCAAGTTTCCAAACTTTCTAGCCATGAAGGCCATATATTTGTTGTTCATGCTCTCAAGCTCCTCAATAGTTAGAACTCATTTTCATCAGATTCTCCTTTGATAGTTTTTTCTTATTCATTGTGTTTTTCAACAATTTCCCCACTCTTCATTCTTTGGCTTGTACCAACTCTTTCCATCTTTCCTGGTTCTTTGACATTTAGGGCACTAGAGATATTTGCCATCTTACATCTGTTTCCTAGAATAGACTTCTTCTGAAAGTACTCTAGTTCATATGTCTTCAGTATTCCATACAGAGTTTCCAGTGGAAGTCTTGCTAAATCTCTTCCTTCTCTGATGGTAGCAATTTGTGTTCCAAATGCTCTAGAAGAGTTAACAAGAACTTCAAGTTCTTTTCTTTTGTCTCATAGGCTTTTCCATGTAACTGTAGTTCATTGATTAGTTTGTTATACCTCTCAAAGACCTCAGTTATGCTTTCATTTGGTTTTGACATGAAAGATTCATATTGTGAGACCAAGAGTTGTCTTTGATTTTCTCTAACTTCCACTGTGCCTTCACATAGTAGCTCTATAGTTTCCCAAATGTGCTTGAAAGTGGTGCAGTTGACAACATTGTTATACATGACCATATCTAGAGAGTCAATTAGGATGAGCATGAGACTGTTGTGAGCCACTTTCTCTCTTTCAGTGTTACTGTACTGAGATGGATCTTTTGGTACCCATGTGGCTGGTATCACCTCTGAGCCACTAGTTATTTCAGGAACCAATGTCACAAGCATGAAGGGCCCATTTTTAGGATTTCAGGATACATGTAGTTTGCAGTCTTGATGAATGTGAGTATTTTCTTTTTCCACATAATATAGTGTTATTTGTCAAATGGAGGAATCTTGATGCTGTTAAGTTTCTGGGAACTCATTTTGATCTTTGTAATGTTTGTATGTCAACAACCTTCTGTGATATCACTTGTTGGGAATGAGTTGAGCTGAAACTATACAGAGGGGGGGGGTGAATGTATAGTTTGAAATCATCTTCCTTAGCCTTTTATTCTTGTTAGTTCTGAATTGATAACTTATATTGTAGCTTTATTAACTTTAGCAGTGTTTATCTTAGATATATAGAAATTTAAATAAACACTTCATAGTTAAATTTCAATCTAATTTTTTATTAGAATGATCTGCTACAATATGATAATTTTTGTGTGATTCTCAGCTTCTTATTCTTGAAAGAAAAACAAGAAAAAATGAATACTATTTTTCATACTGTATAGTGAAGCTGTGTTCTATACTATATAGATAACATGTCTCATTTGCAGATGCTCTCACTAGACAGTTATGCTAAAACTAGAAACAGACAAGAAACACTTTACATTTGACTACTACCTATTTCCAGCTAACATAATTCTTTGACAGTCTTTTCATTTTGCTTTCTTCTTTCTGTCTTTGTCTTCTTTTCCTTTCAAGCTAAATTATAGACTTGCCATTATCTTCACAGGTTTGACAAACCTGATCATGACAATGCTTCAGATTACTTGTCTTATTCTTCTGCAAATCTCCTTGAAAATAGCTGTTTAAAACATTCGGATACTCAGCTTCATTGCACTTTGAGAATTCATGTTGTGAACTACTCGATCGAGTACTTTTCAGACTTCTCAATTGATCTTTGACTTGATACTTCTCGAATGTCTAGACTTCTCAATTGCATACTTCTTTTGATGACTTCTCGATTAGTCTAGACTTCTAGATTGACTTGATTTCACAGAATTCTCGACTGAATCATTTCACATACTTCTGGACTGACTCATTTCATAGATTTCTCGATTGCTTCCTTAGCTAACTTCTCGATTTGTTTAACTGTACTTCTCGATTGAGCATTTCTTTACACTTCTAGAATGACTCCGTATTCCTGACTTCTTGATTGATTAGATTTCTCGATTGAGTCATTTGAGACTTCTCTACCAGTTTGCACTCGTGACTTCTCTATCAATGTGATTTCTCTACTGATCAATTGCCTTAGAAATAATTTCTTCTGTAACTCCTTATTTGATTTGACCTTCATTCTCATGATGCATGATTCATAGAATCTGCTACCAGTACAATTATTCTTGATACCACTTATTTACATTTAGAGATACAGTAGAAATATGCTTCTAACTGCAAGTACATAATTAAATCAACTAAGTCACTATTTAATATAAGAAATACTAGAGTGTTATAATATGACAAGTAAATAAAATATGGTAGGCTTGATTTGGTCCAACAGATCTCAATCCAAATTTGATGCAAACTCGATAACTCGGCACGAATCGAATTCAAAATTGAACTTATTTATACTTATAAATAAATTATTAATAAAAATTATTTATTATGGATCTTAGAGCTACCGTATGTCCATATACAAAACACACATATGGCTCTTACCTCGAAAACCATTCTGTATCTTTGAACTTATTGCATCCAACTATATATATATATACATATATCTGTGTGTGTATGTTTATATAATCTTAATACGTATACATCAACTATATATATAAATATATATGAGGAGAAGAAGGGAACCAACCAGTATCACCAAGAAGTTTTTCATGAGTACTAGAAATATAAGTAACAACCATTGGTTATTGAATAGATTAAGACTGATAATTTATATTTTTTTTAATTTAATATATTAAAAAATATATAAATATTATATGTTATATGAACTTATTATTCAGAAACTCAAAGTTGAATCGCAAAAGATGAGTGACTCTCTAGCTTTAAACGAAACAGATTGTAAAGAGATTTCTTTTTATTCATTCTGTTTTTTTTTAAATTTTAGTTAAATCAGGCATTTTTTAGTTAAAGGAGATGATGATTCTCAAGTTGTAACATCCCATATCGAATAGAAAGTGTATGTTTGATCCCTTTATAAGGACAAGTCAACAATTAATATATATAAAAAATTGTTGGCTTTTATGGGCTGACCTATAAGGGCTTGGTATGAGTTCAACTTTGGGTTTGGATTGTTATAAATGGTATCTGAGTCATACCCGGCCGGAAGTGCAAAGACACTGTCCGGTTCTGTAAGTTTGTCAGTGGGCTCGACGAGGACGACGACCCAATAAGGTGAGGTGTTTGTAA
Organism: Oenanthe sinensis; assembly: GCA_028671895.1. Lineage (NCBI taxonomy): Eukaryota > Viridiplantae > Streptophyta > Magnoliopsida > Apiales > Apiaceae > Oenanthe > Oenanthe sinensis. The sequence continues at coordinate 23,257,420 of CM053799.1, read as the reverse complement.
CATCCCATATCGAATAGAAAGAGTATATTGAGACCCTTTATAAGAACAAGTCAATAACTAATGTATACCAATTTACTAGCTCTTTTGGGCTAACCTGTGGTGGGTTGTTAGGTCGGGTATGCATTTAGTTGTGGGCTTGGGCGAGAGTAGTACTAGGATGGGTGACCCATGAGAAGTCCTCGTGTTGCACTCCTTTGAATTTATAACAACCCAAGCCCACAGCTGAACGCATACGAGGCCCAACAACCCACCACATATTAGCCCATAAAAGCTAGCAATTTTTTGTATACATTAGTTGTTGTCTTGTCCTTACAAAGGGACCAAACACACACTTTCTATTCGATGTGGGATGTTACAAACACTCCATTTTATTTGATTGACGTCCTCGTCGAGCCCACATACAAACTTACGAAACCCAACACGGGCAGTGCCTTGGCATTTGTCAGACATGGCTCTGATATAATTTATAATAATCCAAGCCAACAATTGAACGCATACCGATCCCAACAACCCAACACAGGTCAGTCCAAAAGAGCTAGTAAATTGGTATACATTAGTTATTGATTTGTTCTTATAAAGGACCCAAACATACTCTTTCTATTCGATGTGGGATGTTGCACCTACAAATCATGATTTTTGGAGGTCTTGATGGGCTTGTGGATTATCCATTTTATTGAATTTGGTTCAGCATACATTAGATTTACTTGTTATACATATTCAGAATTTGACTTGATTTTGAAAATGACTCGGGATGTGACTTGAAATTTCACACCGCTTTCTGGTTGTATATTTCCAAACTTCTCTCTCATTTTGTTATAGTATTTCAGTATGTATATCTTAGAGTCATATATTATCTTAAATACAAAAAAGAAAATAGAAAAATAATGTATCTCCTGAAATTAGGGGTGACAAAATCCAAGATGTCTTAAAATTTGATACGAAATTAATAAGAAATATTATGAATTATGTTAGGGATTTTTAACTTACAAGTCTGATTCGAGTTAATTAAAAGTTAACATTAAAAAATAAGGTCAATTTCAAGGCAACCCGAAACAACTCAAAGTTTAATCAAAATTAAAGTATTATGTAATTGATGCATGATATGTTAGTTCAACGTATATAATATATGAGAGGCCCAAATCTAGTTAGTGTATACTATGGCAGGCCCAAATCTAGTTAGGCCCATATGTGGGATTTTTATAAAAGTACAATATGAGAATTAAATCTTTTAAAGCATTTTAATTATATTATATATATATAATTTGTAACACTTTTACACTCGCATAATATCTCGAATGTTCTAGAATCTTCCGAATATACTATAAATATTAGTTATTTTCGGTTATACTTCACGCACTAACAAAACACCATCATCTTTCCTTCATCTGTTTCCTCTTCCGCTTTGTCAAACTCCTCTCTCTTTTTATCATTTTATCCTGATCTTTATATATTAAACTCATATCTTTGCCTAAATTTTTAAAAACTGATACATTGTTGTATATCTTGAAATACTAAATTTATTTACTATCGTACGCACATTTCGACCACTTAGCTTCCCAAATAAAGCTACCATAACAAAAATAGATAATCTGAAATTCAAGTGTTGTATGTATTGCTATTTAAATCCAGTTTATTAGTTTTTTGCCTAATATATGCCCAATTTGCTTGTTTTTCTTTTGTGCTTAGAAAATATTCAAGATCATCACGGTAAGTGGTCTACATCTTCAATTTATATATATATATATATATATATATATATATATATATATATATATATATGTCATTTTTGGTTTATAAATTTCTGAAACAATTGCAGAAACAATGAAGAAAATGCTCCACCAAAATTGAGTTTCACTTCTTCTCCACCACCGATCAGGTAATATTTCTTTATATTTATGAAATTTATGTAATATATATACACACACTCTTATAAAATTGAATATTTTCAATATTTACATATACAACATATGTAATAATAATTTATTATATAAAATATTTGTATTTTTTTAATATCTCAAGTCGTGCACATTCTTTTATTTTTTTTTATCAGGAGTCTTACACAAATTTTAAATGTCTTTATATTAATAAAGTTGATACATTAAAAAAATTTGTCTGGATTTGATCAATTAAACATGAATTCACATTTACTCATATTTTAAATTAGCTTTCAGTATATTATTTACAATAAAATTTTATATAAATTCCAATTCATTTTTTATAACTTAATTGTGCTAAAATTACATTATATTACTCTTTTATCTACAATATATGTACACATAAGTCATATAATTGGGGTACAAAATTTTAAAATGACATTTCTCATTGAGTTATTATGGTCTATGGACAAGGGCCTTCTCCCTTCCCACATCATGTGTTTGAATGCTTACTATGGCTTTACTTGGAACCTTCTTATATCAGTTTAAATTTCTGCAACAAAATATGGCAAAATGGACCTCAAGGTATGATGAAACTGGCGCACCCTCTTTCATTGCTTGTGAAAATCTTTAGTCTCATTTGAATCTGAACAGTAATCGCACAAGTCCTATGCACATGCTATAATCTATATCATTAGCAATAATATATTCAAGCCTGTCTTGGTGCAATAATGTTTCTTGTTCAAATATAATTGGGACTTTCAGGACAAATGGAGAAATTTGAACACGGCAATGGCCACCCTCTCGAAATACAGTTTCAAGATATGCTTACTGACCTAAATCAGAGAGTTACAAATATTGAAGCCAATCAAGTCAAGCTGATGTCAGACATTGCAGACATCAAGATCATGCTGCTTTCACTCATTCCACATGAAGGAGAAGTTCGAGTACCTTCATCTACTCAACAAGAGGAAAAAAAGGGAGACGATGTTAAAAAGAGGGACAAAGGAATGGGAACTGAATATCAACAAAAAGCTGTTAATGACGTAGTTAAATTGGTTAAACAAGTGGACCGAGGAATTAATTTTCAAGCCAAAGCAGGTCATGAGAAAAATCAATATGAAAAAACATTTCTAGATGGACCAGGCTTAAAGTGTTCAAGCTCGAGCTCAACAATTTCAACTCCAATTACTCTAACTTCTGCACAATTAACAAGTTCAAATCCCACAGCTTGTGAGGGAAAGGACAAAGGCAAAGGTGTTGTAGCGGAAGAATCTAAGAAGCTAAAGAATGCTTATGTTCTTATGCCAAATGTGCCTCAATTATTGGGACATTCACAGAATACTCGCAAATATATAAATCCTGTTGAGATGGTCACAACGACAGGAGAAAAGAAGTTGGCCTATCATACTTCCAAGGAATTTGTTGCCAATGATGAAGAGATAGCGAGGAAACTCCATGAAGAGAAGAATTTGTTAGCAACAAAATGAACAGGAAGAATGGGAAATAACTAAACAAGAGAGAATAAGAAGAAGAAAGCTCATGGCAAAAAGGGAGACGATTTGAGGAAGAAAAAGCCAAAGAAGAATCAATGAGAAAAGATATTAGTATGCTAAAGCTGAATAAAAGATGATCAAACTCCAGCTGAAGCACCTCCTTAGTCAGCATTAGATGTTAATCTTTAATTGTAAGCATGGAAAATCACCAATATACATCACCTTAATAAAATAGAACCAAATTCTTTTTTCTTACTAGGCTTCAGTTTTTGTAAGGTATTGTTATCTTCGTCAAATACAAACATCATTTTACTTTAATAAACCGATGTAGAATGCAATTTATGGTTTGTGTGCATGTGTTTAACTACATCTAAGTCTCTTAACTAGTTAATATCAAGGTAATAGGCGTATGAGTTTTCCTAAAAAAGTGAAGCATAGTCATCAGAAAGTTGTCAAAAACCAATGCCTAAGTCAAAAACCAATGCCTAAGATGTATCCTTCACCGACAGACATCGATCAGATTATTTTATTGATATCAGCAAAAATCTGATGTCTTCTGCAATATTTCTAGTAGTGATCATATCTTCCTTGAGCTTTTGATTAATTTCAATTAATGTTCAATTTACTACCAGCCAGTCAGTCACTAAAAGATCATCAACATATAAGGATATAATAAAAAGATCATTTTGATCACATTTAATATATAAAGTGGACTCTCTAAGGCTTTTAACAAAGCCCAATTTCAAAAAGTATTCATCAATTCTGTTGTACCAAGCCCTTGGCACCTTTTTTAAACCACAAAACGCCTTCTTCACTCGATACACTTTTGTTGTCCTACCCTTTCACAATGAATCCTTCAGGCTGGTAACATAAATTTCTTTCCCTAGAATGCCATTTAAAAATGCTGACTTGACATCAAGTTTATGAAAATTTCATTGCTTTGTGCTGCAATAGCTAGTAATATTCGGGTGGTGTCTTTCTATAAAACAAGGGCAAACTTATCAAAGTAATTTACTCCAAAAACTTTAGCATCCCTTTCACATGACTTGCAATTTGGCCATTCCGACTCAATATGCGGTAAACCAATAGCCAATCTTTGTTTTGCATATTTAATAATGGTACATGATGAAAATGGTCCATCCTCTGGTGCCACAATTCTGCACTAGTTGTGATTGCAGAATGTGTAACCTGCTCCTCTTCCATTGGATTAAGTGTAAAACCTTTTCTTTTCATTTGTATTCTGAAAACATCATTTATTTTCCATCCTTAATCAAGCATTGGTTGTTCTCAAATATAACCTTAAATCCCTTTTCAGTCAACTGTCCAATACTTAAAAGATTTTGATCAGTTCCAGGAACAAACAACATACTTCAGAAATTAATTTTGTACCTGTGCAACTTTCAATGGCGACTGTTGCCCTTCCCTGGACAGAAATGTATGCACCATTGCCAGTTCTAACCTTTGATACTTGTGATCTGTATAGCTCTCTAAAAGGTTCTTGATCTCCAGCCATGTGGTTGGTGCATCCACTATCGATCAGCCAACAATCACTTGAGTTGATGTTGCTTATAAAACAAGATGTAACAAACAATTGCTCTTCCACCTTCTCATTTTCCATTCGAGTATTCTCTTTAAGGTAGTACTCACTTCTGCATATTTATTCATCATGCCCCATCTTATTGCAGTTTTCACATCAGGTCTTTTCTGGATGCAGGGAGGAAATTCTTTGTATTTATCTCCTTTACAGCTACTTGCATTCGTAACATAATCTCGTGGATGAAAATTCTCTTCTGGATATTTTTTTTTATCTTTATCTCATCGGTTGATATGTAACTTGGCTTGAAGAGCTCCTTCCACGGAGCCTTCATCCCTCATCAATCATCTTTGTTCTTGAGCCTGCAAAGCATTATTTGACTGTGCCAATGTGAATGTTGTCAGATCTCTAGTACTCTCCAAGGAAGAAGTAGCATCAAACTTTTCACGAAGAGTGACAAGTATTTTTCGTACTATTCTTGAATCAGTAAAATCAGAACCAAGAAACCTTTTTGTATTGGTCATGCTAAGAAGTTTACCAATGTACTCAATTTTTCCGGACTCATTCATTTTCTGCATCTCGAATTCTCTGACCAAATTTAAGACTTGTATTCCTTTAATTCTTTCATCTCCTTCATCTTCAGTTTTTAGGATTTCCCGGCAAAGGAGGAACTTCGTAGTCCATCTCAACAGGCTACCAAAGATCATTTGCCACTAGATGTGCCTCCATTCTCGCTGCCCAAAGTTGGTAATCTTTAGCATTAAACACCAGTGGTGCTAGAGATGTGAAAGGTTTTTTGAGATCCATAGAAAGATAAAAGCAAGGTGTTAGGGTGCTCTTGATTCAGTCACTGGTCCCTCAAGAAGAGGGGCTGTGATATACCAAATTGTTGGTTTACATGTTATAAGAACAGCATATCTAGAAAGATAAAGATCAAGAGAAATTGAGCTGAATGTTTATAACTTTTTAATCGTTACAGAATCAGGCCTTTCTATGACTAAAAATCAAAAACTTAAATAAAAATGAGAATGTTCAGCATAAAATCAGTCCTGAAATTTATTCCTAGAATGATTTATGCCATAAGATCAGCTTTTGCAATTACAGAGGCAATATTCAAACACGTTTGAATGCTCTGAATGGTTTGAAGTGATGACCACATTCTTATGCTCTGTGAAGTCTTTATTACCTTTATTTTATTGAAGAAACATTTATCCATTCCTTTTTGGCGTAGTTAAGAAAAGCTTTAAACTATATAAATGTAAACTGTACTAAAATTTAATAGCTTTGATTCATACACTATACAATGCCTTGATTATTTTCTATTATAATCAATTCAAACCATAAGAATGATCAATTCGCTATTAGTAAGCTATTCGAAAGCTAGACTAAGGGAACTGGACATTCAACATCGTAGTCACGTGCTTTACTCGGTTAATATGATTTATATCTAGCTGCTTGTTTTAAGATGTGAGGAACACATGTATGTTTGCTTTTCAGTTGATGCCTTTGTCTATTAGTACATCTCCCCGGAGGGAATATTGTGATGGGAATCGTTCATTACGTAATTTATTTTGTGGAATTGTCCTCTAGGAATAACAAATAATTGTATACTACACACATAATAAAATACCTGAGGGTGATTCTGGCTAGATATCACCTGTGGGAAAAAAGCAGATAGCTAGGGACATACTTAACAGGTGTGTTAGTAGTCGAAAATCAATTACTGTTCTAGTGTTGCTAGAAAATAACAGTCCTGTTTGGACTCGGCTATATTTGTTTTTTTTATAAGATTTAAATAATCTCAGATTAGCTCCAAGGTCTAGAATTCAATCTCTTGATTGCTTTCATTTAGCTCAAAGTTTGCTGCTACTACTGAATAACAGTCCTGTGATGATATAGAATATAGTAGTAGTTATGATCAGGAGGATATATTAGGCATAGGGATTTGAGCGTTAGAAGAAGTAGATACTTAGCTGGTGTCTTTCATTTATTAGTGGCCTGCTAAGTATGATAATGGTTATCAAATCTTTGTAACAGAAGAAGGTGATGGTGAAATTTTTTATCACTGAGTTTGTGTTCCCAGGCTATCCGGAGCCCAGAGATGAGCAGCCAGTTGAAGACCTTACTACCACCCTGGGAAAAAGGAAACTTCAAGTCGAAACAACGAGCTTGTTTGACTAAGTTTTAAGCCGGGTGCTTAAAGCTGTTGTTTCTGACTTTAAGCTCCAAAATTTCTGTTTGTGTAATAAGTTAGAAACTGACTTAAAGTCATAAATAAGTATTATGTACTTTTTTCAATGACTTGTTTTTTTTATTTTTCTATTTTGATAAAATTTATCTGTATGTGATAAATTACTCATAAGTCACTTTTATTTTTATTATTATATTTTTAAAAACTCATAAGACACTCATAATACAAAATTACTCAAACATACATTTTAAACTCCCGGTTTATCACGTTAAACCATTAAGTCATAAGTCACAATTTTAAATTTAGCCAAACAGACTTTATGGTATGAGTAAGGGATTTTTTTGCTGATCATAAAATATAGAACGTATTGAATCTTGAGCACTAGAATTTGTCTATATGGAGCACCAATTAGTATTTTCATGCATTTATTCTTAAAGTTTTCTTTTTAGCTATGCTAATTAGGTACTGGACGCCCTGTTTCTCAACTTTGTTGGTAATTGGTCTAGAATTATGTAATTTACTGAATAATTGTTCAACTGTATATTTCACTTATTTTTATCATATTGCACTGAATTTATGGCTTGACAGAGGATCTGTTGGAGGAAACCATTGTCATACTAGGGTAAATCTTAAAAGCATACAAATGTATACATTAAAAGTATGATGTGGGTTTAGATTTTGATGTATATTTGTGTAAGCTTTGATTGTGTTGTACATATGAATAAGATGAGATTGAATTTGAATGCGTGTTTTGTATTTATGAAGCTTCAATATGTGAAATTAGACACATATAAGTGTTTTGTTTTATGATTTTTAGCTGAATATGATACTCATTCAAACAGTACCATGTACAATGATATTCACTCAAGTAGAACCATGTGCCTGTATGTTTGAGAAAGAGAATTAAAAGTGGACAGGAGTTTGACAAGTATATGGTACACGCAATTCTAGGATGCGTAGTCATTGATCAACGCAATCTTCTCATGCGTATTCATAAATTTTACATGTATCTACACATTCTTCTCATGCGTATTCACAAGCTTTACATGTATCTAGCTTACAATTTGAATTAATTAAAATATAACTTTACAAATTACGCAATACGAGAATGTGTATTCACGGTCCATGCATTTTGTTTACGCGCATTCGGTGGGTATTAAAGGCCATGTTTCCGCTGGTGGGTATTTTGATATGCTTTTTTAAAAAAGATGTGAAATGAGCCATCACCGGAATGATAATATTAACCTAATTTCATCGTTTTTATTGTCTCCGTTTCATTGGTACAAAAAATATACACAACAAATTTTAGAAACTTACCATTGAACTATAAAATAATTTATTTAATTCTCTAACATTACCTCTTTATTTGATTATAACCATTCCGTTAAGATTCCGTTAAGTTTGATTAAATTAATGAAGTTTTTAAATATTTATAAATTGTTTTATATCATTTAACTATTTATAATTTTTGAAACTTACCACTAGATTATGAAATTAATTCAAATTAGATATATACTAATTTTATTATTAACAATTAATCAATTACTCCCTCCGTCCCAACCAATTCTTTACACTTTCCTTTTTGGGACGTCCCACCCAATTCTTTACATTACTAAAAATAGTAACTTTTAACAATAAATATATTATTACACCCACTACTTCACTCCACTTTTTCAACACTTTACACTATTACACCCACTACTTCATTTATTTTAACAATAAAATCACTATTACACCCACTATCCTTGGTCTCCGTGCCCGGACCAAATGTAAACATTTGGCCGGGACGGAGGGAGTATAAATTACTTTAAAATTATATAAGAATAATTGACTTCTTCATAAAAAAAATACAAGTGCAAATTTTATATTCTATGTATATGAGCAATTCATGTTTATTTTGAAAATAGTTCATTAAATATAAATTATATGATAATACTTTTTAACTTCCAAATTAAATTTGTTTATAAAATTAATATCATTCTTTATTTTCTTGTACTTTTTCCCGTAATTATATTTGTCATTAATAATATATTATTTTTGACATCAATAAAAAATATACCAGTTATTTATATTATGTTTAATAGTAAAATTTTAAATAATTGATAATATACATATAATTTTAATTATTTAATATAATAAATTCAGAAAATGAAATAAACCATACTAATAAAATTTTAGTAACCTATATAAATAAATTAAATTTATATATTAAGTAAATATATAATACAAAACAATTATTTTGAAAGATTAAATTGAACAATTGTTGTATAATTCATAATTATTACACCCAATATGTCTTAAAATTTTATCTTTTGACTCATATCTAATTTAAATTTTTTGTTAAATAGTTGATGGAGTCTATTTTTTATCTTAATAATGTTAAACTTCAAAATTAGAATTTATTAATATTTTTAGTCAAACTTAATATAATGGTTATAATCAAATAAAAGATAACGTTAGTGATTTAAATAAATTAATTTATAGTTCAGTGGTAAGTTTTTAAAACACGAAATAGTTGAGTGATAAAAAAAATTATTTTCCCTAAAAAAACTAAAAATCACGGTTCCTCTAGGACTGCTTAATTAAAGGAAGTACGTACACAGTCACGGCGTACAACTTGTCGGTCAAGGAATTGAAACACACCTATATAAAGAATATTAATTAACATAGCTTGATCGTTTTTATTGTCTACGTTTCATTAGTATCAAAAATATACACAGCGAGTTTTAGGTAAATATTAAACTAGGAGTTGAATATGATGATGGGTAATGGGAAGGTGATGATTCTACCACCTGGAGTTAAGTTTAGTCCATCTGATGAAGAAGCCTTGGTGCAACCTTGAAGCCTAAAATTTATGGTTTTAAACTTCCATTCAACCTTGTCGAGGAGAAGGAGATTTATGGTCCTAACGCCAACCCATGGCATCTCTTTGATGCTTCTTCAACGTTGTGGACAGAAATTGGTTCCGAAAAGAGTGATTATGTATTCACTCGTTTAACAAAGATGAGTACTGCAGCAACATCATCTTCGAGAGACAAGAAAACAGAGCATTATGTTAGAAAAGCTGGATGTGGAACTTGGCACGGTGAGACAGGTAGGGCTAAGATTACATGGGATACATCCAAGGGGTCCAAGCTTGTCGCTTCTATCAAGTCCAAGGAAATCTGTAGCAGCACTAAGCCTAAGGCCAAAAGGGATACTTGTGTAATTACCCCTAAGGATGATGGTGCAAAAGTTGGGTTTATTGATACTCGTGTAATTGGCGTGAATGATCCAAGATTATCAGCAGAGAAGGACATTATTGCGTTATTTGACGAGGAGCCTGCAATACAAGATTACAGCAGCAGCCAAGTGTTGGGAAAAAGGAAAACAATTCAAGTGGAACAATCGGCCGGTAAAAGGATATATTATCGTGTGATATCGCGTGGGCAGATCAACTTGCAAGAAACAGGGATTTCAGTGGCTGGGATCATGCTTTGGCGATATCTTTGATACAATTTTTTTACTCTTGGGGAAATAGTACTATAGATTTTATATCCCCTATTTGTACAAACTCTGAACTTATTGAATATATAAACAACTCAGGCTGGGATGAGCCTCCTAGCATTGCACTTGGCTAGATTCCAAACCCCTTAAAAAATTGTGTGTGGATGCACAGTGCCCACATTTTTTCTTTCTGAAGCATTATGTTCTTGCATGCTAGAAGGAATAATCGGTCAACCAACCCGACCAGGACCATCTATATTTTGTACAGCTTTTGTATAGTATCAACTATAATGAAACTTCCATTCTCTGATTGTCATATTTTGTTTCACTAACTGAAGTCTTTATAGCTAGAACTTCATCTTGTAATCTTCTTTGCCTTCTGTGGCTATGGAAGATGTTAGCAATGACCCGAACCCTCCTACCCAAGCCATACAACCAATTTCTAAACCCAAGTCTAAAAAGCCAAACTCAACAGGTTCCCAAAAACCTGTTGTTGCAAAACCAAAGAAAAAGAAGACATTAGCCTAAGGAGAGGATTTTAGAAGAGGAGGTTACTGGTGAAGAAACTGGGGGAAATCAAGAAACCCAGAAGAATACGGAGAGTGAGGGTGTGCAACCCCAACCTAGCCACTCCACAGTCTCTCAAAAGATTGTGGTAGTTAAAAAGGATTCAACCACATCTCTATTCGCATTCTCTCAAAAGGGTGTCAATATTGAAAAGAACTCACAGTGAGGGGCATTGAACAAGGGAGGGGACACTCAAGCCAAAACCCCTAAATCATATGAAAGAAAGAAGAAGAAAATCAGGTTTGCACTTGGGGATTCACACACTGCAAAGCCACATGCAACTGTGGTGGAGCCTTCACCTTCTTTACTTGATGCATCTCCAATAAATGTGGAGATGCATCCCCATTCTTTATCTATCCATATTCCTCAATCTTCAACACCTTAAATTTCTTCATAAAATATCTTGATAGACAATCAAGCATTTTCAAATTCTCTTTATTTGTTTTTCAAGGAGAAGCCAACACTCTCTCTTGATTCTCCTTCACAGGATGCTCAAGACACAATTTCAAAAGTTATTTCTGACCTAAACACTGAATTTCCTTCAACCTCTGTTGTTTCAACCTCATCAATTGATCTAATTTCATCAATTGATAATCAGCAATCGACTGATAAACCATCGATTGATACTCAACATCGATCACTTCTCTAAATACACATGGGTAGAATTCCTACACACAAAAGATGAAACTCTTGAGCTTATCATTGAAAATCTAAGGAGATTGGATAAAGGTCCAACACCTGTTGTGGCTATAAGGAGTGACAATGGAACAGAGTTCAAAAATACTTATTAAGTAAATTCTGCAAAGAAAATGAAATTATATACCAATTCTCATCTCCAAGAACTCCACAACAAAATGGAGTTGTTGAAAGGAAAAACAGGACTTTAATTGAAGTTGTAATGACCATGTTAGCAGAAGCCAGTCTACCAACAAACTTTTGGGCTGAAGCTGTCAGGACTGCATGTTACACTCAAAACAGGACACTCATCATAAAACCTCTTGGAAAGACTCCTTATCACATCATGACAAACAGAAGACCATCTATCAAGCATATACATGTGTTTGGAGTAAAATGCTTTGTTCTCAAAGATGATGCTAATCACCTAGAAATATATGAAGTCAAAACATATGAAGGAATCTTTGTAGGATACGCCTTGGACAAGATTGTCTATAGAGTATATGTGATTGATCAACAAAAAGTGATGGAAAGCATAAATGTGACTTTTGATGACTTCAAGTTTCCTGCCATGAGTCTTGAAGGAGAAAATTGTGACACCTTGAGATTTGAAAATGAAATGGAAGTGGAAGTATCTGAAAATGAAAAAGATGACAATGCACATGAAGGCTCACGTGTAGAAATTTCACATGGTCCAAATGAAGAGAGAAATGCTGAGGATTTTAGTCATATACAACTTGAGAACTCTCGATACAACTCTAGCATTCATTGAGGGGGAGCTTCTCAAGGACCAACAACAAATACAAATAAATCAAATCAAGAAGAAACAAGTTCAAATGCAAGAGGTGTAGCTCATGAAACAAAATGGAATAGAGCTCACACTGCAGACCAAATAATTGGAAATCCTGATGAAGGTGTGAGAATAAGAAGGGCAACCATAATTGAATGCTTGTATGCTTGTTTTCTTTCTCAAAATGAACCTAAAAAGAATGAAGAAGCATTGTTGGATCCAGACTGGATTGTTTCCATGCAGAAAGAGCTAAATCAATTTGAGAGAAACAATGTTTGAGAATTAGTGTCAACTCCAAAAGATAGATCAATTATTGGCACTAAATGGGTTTATTGAAACAAAATGGATGAACATGGAATTGTCATAAGAAACAAGGCAAGATTGGTGGCAAAAAGATATTCACAATAAGAAGGCATTGATTATGATGAGACTTTTGCTCCTATTGCAAGACTAGAGGCAATAAGAATTTTTCTAGTAGTTATAGCACATTCAAATTTTAAAGTCTATCAAATGGATGTCAAAAATACATTTCTAAATGGTGAATTGGAAGAATAGATTTATGTACAACAACCACCTGGCTTTGAAGATTTCAAATTTCCTGATTTTGTCTACAGACTTCTCAAAGCATTGTTTGGTCTCAAACAAGCCCCTAGAGCATGGTATGACACTCTGTCAAAGTTTCTACTAGAAAATAAATTTACTAGAGGAACAATTGTTAAAACTCTCTTTTACAAGAAGCATGGTGATGACATCATCCTAGTTCAAATTTAGGTGGATGATATCATTTTTGGCTCTACAATTGAAAAGTCGTGTCAAAGATTTTCTAAGCTCATACAAAGTGAATATGAAATGAGCATTATGGGAGAGCTCAATTATTTTCTAGGACTTCAAATAAGTCAAAGAAAAATGGCATCTTCATAAGTTAAACTAAGTACATTAATGACTTGCTCAAATGGTTTGATATGCAAGATTGCTCACCTGCAAAAACTCCAATGTCTACAGCTATCAAACTTAATGAATATAAGAGAGGCAAGAGTGTAGATATGAATACTTATAGAGGAATGATTGGATCTCTACTCTATCTAACAGCTAGTAGGCCAGACATTATGTTCTTCACATGTTTGTGTGCAAGGTTTCAGGCCAATCCAAAGGAATCTCATCTCATTGTTATCAAAAGAATCCTGAGATATCTGAAAGGAACAACACAGATGGGATTGTGGTACCCAAAGGAAACATGATTCAACCTAATTGGATATTCTGATGCTGATTTTGCTGGATGCAGAGTGGATAAAAAGAGCACCCCTAAAATTTATTAGTTCCTTGGACATAGATTGATGTCATGATATAGCAAAAAGCAACAATCAGTTTCAACTTCCACAGTTGAGGCTGAATATATAGCTGCTGAGAGTTATTGTGCTCAAGTGCTTTGGATAATAAATCAGTTAAGGTACTATGAAGTAGTTTTGGAGAGAATTCCTATCATGTGTGAAATACTAGTGCCATATCCATTGTTCCAAATCCAGTGAACCGTTCAAAGACAAATCACATTGATGTAAGATATATACAATTTGATAAGGGAACATGCAGAAAATGGTGTGATTGAATTATTCTATGTTCCTACACAAAAAAATTGGCTCCTATATTTACTAAACCACTAGATGAAGCCACCTTCAACAGATTGTTTAGTGAGATTGGAATGCTAAATTATTCTATTTAAGTGGCCAAATAAATATATCTACCTAACTGTTACAACAATTACTTCACACACATGAATGCTCAATGATTTATCTAAGTGAAGTAAACTGGTATATATTTATAAATATATCAGTCATATTGTTGTACATTGTTTTTGAAAAATCAAAATTGTAGCTTGAAACTATTTTTCATGTTCCGAGTAAACTTGAAAAGAATTATTATACTTGTGCATCTTTAAATAACAAGTGTGATACTCAATTCTGCAGGAATATTTAACAAATGCATTTTTGATCCCAGATTAAATTAATTTAATTTGAAAAATGTGTTTGATAAATTTTTATTTTATTTTCCAAGTGAAAATAGAGTAAACTTTCAAAATTGGAGTTTGTGATTACGTTGCCATTCTTTTCTGACTTCTCGACTAAGATTCAATTTGTGAGTTCTCAACAAGTTCACTTTAGTGAGTTCTCGATCAAGTAAGTGTTTGGGTTCTCGATCAACTATGTTCCATAGAGTTCTTGATAGAGTACATTGCTTTTGAGTTCTCGACCTTTAGCGAGTTCTCGATCATTTATAAATTGAGTTCTTGAATGATACACTTCTCGAATATGCATACATACATGAGATCTGGATCAATTTCTGACAATTCTCTACTAAAGTTACTTTATTCACTTTCTGAGTTCTCGATCATTCAAAATCGATTGCAATTCTAGGCGAGTTGTCTAAGTCGTATAAATAGGAAAGTAGATCTAGCATTTCATTTTTACGCCTAACTGCAAAATTAAAAAACCCTTGGTCTCAACAGTTGCACTCAAATTCTCTCTTGCTTTTCTCTAAACTCTTTCATTTCTTCACTTCTCTTTTATATACACTACCCTAATAGTTTCTTCTAGTACCAATCCTACAACTGAAGTATATATGATTCTAGAAACAAACTTCTTGGCCATTACTAGAGATGCAGATGCTAAGCCACAATACAAATGCTTCACAAGATTTCTTATTGATTCTTACTTAAAGGAAGCATTGTTGGCCAACCCTTCATTGTACTTGGATATACTAGAGCATTTCTGGAACACTACTACCTGGGAGGAGGTTATTTTGGTGGATGAAATCTTCAAGATAATAGTGACCTGTAAAATCCAAAATGTGGACATTAGTTTTGATGAAAATGATATTAATGAAAGCTTTCTCTCCGAATAAAAGAGTTTAATAAAGAGCCAACTTAAAGTGGTCTTCTAGATTTCATGGAGTTCATTAGATATGCAGACAGAGTTGAGAAAGGTATTGATGACAAGAAGTACAAGATGGGAAAGATCAACAAGAAGTATTTCAGGAAGAAGTGGTCATTCTTGTTTGACACTTTACTCAGAGTGTTCACTCGCAGGAAAACTAGCTTTGGCCAAATTAGTTCTATTGCCTTGAAGCTGGCCTACTCATTGGCCTATAACCTGAAGCTCAATGTTGGGAAGCTCATTCTTGGGGAACTCATAACCAGGATTCCCAAGAGAGGTAATGAAATTTTCTTCCCTCACTTCATTCAATCAATTCTGAATTATAAAAATTCTAGTTTGATTGAACTGCCTGGGCTGAACAAAAATAGAATTGGCTACTCTAAGTCTGTGTCAAAAATTATTTTTACTACATTGGACAGGAGAACCATAGTGAATGTACCTCTTCAAATTACACCTCATATGAGGAGTGTATTTGAAGGTTATCCACTTGTGTAGCTTACATATGGTTACTTGCAAGCAGTAGAGGGTCCCAAGATGGCAGAAGTACCTAATGCACCTAACCCAAGGACTCCTAACTTAACCGCAAACCTTTCTTCAAATCCACTAGATGTTAGTAAACCAACGTCTACATCCTTGCAACAGGATGTAGTTGAAAAGAAGAAAAGAAAGAAACCAGTTGCTAGGAAGAATCTGGAAATAGTTGTAGAAGTATCTAGTGATCAACCTGAGTCACTAGTGGTACCTCTAAAAAGGAGAAAGAAAATTAAAGAGGCTACACTAGACCACTCTACGTCCTCCCAACAGGGCGTAGAGATTGAAAAAGGACTAAACTTGTTACTAGATGCATTCTCTCAACAGAATGTATCTATGTAAATTGGAAGTCAGCCCACTCCACTTTGTACAAAGTCTGCACCACCACAGGAACACACTCATGTTGATGTTCGGTGTGAAGTAGAAAATGAGCACATGAGCACATAGGAATTTCTATTGAAACTTCCCCATTTTCTCAGGGGGAGTTGTCAACACTCACTTCAACTCAAAATATCTCTTCCACTTCTCAAATTTCTTCTCAACCAATTGTGTCCAGCCTAACACAAAAGGTTATTGATCACCAGGAATCAAATCTTCCTAGTGAGCCAATTTCAAGTGACTTGGTGCATGACACCTTGTTCACGACTCAGGACACACATAAGGATGGTAAGGGAATACATGCTGAGGTATATCTTGAAGACACCATCAAAACCACAAAGGTTCCAGGAGTTTTTACTTCAGACTCCATGGGGGCTATGGACAATATTCCCTTTGGGCATGTAATCAGAATTAGAGATGTAAACAATGGAAAGAAATGATACCATTGATGATTGAGGTTAAGCCTCTAGAGAGTCTCCAATAAGTATAAGATTTCCAAACACCTCTTCACCATCGACGACAGAATCATCCCAGTTCTTTCTTTAAGCTATATAAGCTCTACCTTCATACATCTTCACCAGTGCATCGTACTTCTCCTTTAGTTCATTGTAAGATTCCCGTTTGTCCTTTTCCTTCTTTAGGCTTCCGACATTCTGTTTCAAAATATTTGGCCTCATTGCAATTGTAACATTTGAACTTTCTTTTGTGTACCATCTTAGTCTCATAACCACTCTTAATGTAAAACAATAAATATGATCCACCTCGGTAATTCTGAATTGAGCATTGCAGTATCAAGTGAATTCACTATGATCAGTTGAAGACTTGTGTCCAAGGAAACTTTTTCATTCTCACTGTCTGAGTAATACGACAGTTCCTTTGTAGTAAATCTTTGAGGAATTCTTTAACCATCTTTTGATACTGTTTCAGGAATAAGTTTATAAGGCACAAAAGGACCCTTTTCCAAGATACCCATATACATGGAGTTCGCAACTTTTATGAACAGGGTCATCTTCTTCTTTCACAGGTTATAATTCTCTTTGTCGAACGAAGAGATTTGGATGCTACGAACTTTTTGAGAACTAATTGTGTACTTGAAGAATTTTAAATATCAAGAAAAATTAATTTCTTAAAAACTAAAATTAATTTAAATTCTTGATGATTTGAAAGTCTTCAAATTTTTAATGAACTTAAAATCTTGAAAATTTTAAAATTGAATTTTCTTTAAATATAAAGAAAGTTCAAAATAAATTTTCTAGATCTCTAAGAATACTTTTTAGAAAAAAATTTCCGATCTTGATTTATAACTTCAATCAACAATCTCTGATACCAATTGTTAGGCCCAAAATTATCGTAGGGGGGGGGGTTGAATATGATAGTGGTAGTTTTTAACTCTTTTTCTGATAATAGTTCGTTTCTTTGTTTACCATAAATGAGATGTTTAATGTACCATAAACACAATAATAGTTCGGGGGAATAACTCGTTTATATATATAACCTGAGATTGCTACATTGTTATACAATAAATATATCAGCTAAAATGATTCTTACAACAAAAATTATATACGAGCTTTAATGGTGTTTATGTGTATCTCTCTCAGTTATATCTCTTTCTCTTTATCTTGTGTGATTATATTATTATAATTTTAATGAAAAGGTCTAATTTTACTATTTATATTTTAATGTTTTATTTTCATTTTTTAAATTTAAATTTATTCTTTTAATAATATTTTTATTTTTACTTAATGTCATGTATGATTATATTATTAGTATTCTTTATTTTTATCTATTAATACAGTTTTTTTATTTTGTTTTTTTAATTCATATCTAGTTTTATTGTCATCTTACATATTTCCATTACGCACTAAGAGCATACAATCATCCCTCGTTTCCCTATTCTAAACATCTCTCTCATTCAGTTATAATTTTTCGATCGGTATCTCTTATAGTCATATATTCTCTTAAATGCAAAAAAGAAAATCGAAAAATAATGTATCTCATGAAATTAAGGGTGAAAAAATCCAATATGTCTGGAAATCTGATATACGAAAGTTAATAGTCCGGTTCAAGTTAATTAAAATTTAACCTTAAAAAATAAGGTCATTTTCAAGACTAACCCAAGACTACTGAAAGTTTAATGAAAATTAAAGTATTGTGTCATTACCATATATATACATGATGTGTTAGTTTAACTTATATAACATATGACATGCCAAAATATAATTATTATACCGCATATGGCAGGCCTAAATCTAGTTAGGCCCATACGTGATTTTTTTATAAGTACAAATACGACCACATTGAAATTTTTAGCATTTAAATATATATATATATATAACACTTTTATGCGCTCACAGATAGTATCTCGAATGTTCTAGAATCTTCCAAATATACTATAAGTATTAGTTAACTTTCAATTTTACTTTACCCACCAATAAAATACAATCTTTTTTCTTCGTCCTATTATTCCTCTTTCGCTTTGTCAAACTCTTCTCCCTTTTCATCATTTTATCCTGATCTCTGTATCCTAAACTCATATCTTCACCTAAATTTTAAAAAACTAATAGATCGTTGTATATTTATCTACTATGGTACGCACATCTCCTACAACTTACCTTCCAAAATGCACATTAACTAAAGTTTTCATTACAAAAATAGATAATGTGGAATTAAAGTGTTGTATGGATTACGGTTTAAACCGAGTTCATTAGTTTTTTTGCCTAATCTATATATGCCAAACTTGCATGTTTTTTTTCATTTTTAGTTAGAAAATAGTTAGAATCATCAGGTCTGTAAGTGGTCTTGATATGAGTAAAAATAGCTCTAAGAAAATAATAAATATAACATTTATTATTAGACCTAGCATGGTCCAAAGGTTTGGGCCATTGAAACGAACTAGGAAAATAAATCCTAAGATCAATTGGATTTGTAATTCAAGGATCAACTGGATTTGTAAGTCCATCCCACAAGCTCTGTTGAAGCCATAAGCCCATTAAGCCCTTGTTATTAATTAATTTCATAATTAATTAATAAAGGCTCAGTAAAGGCCCAAGAAGCCTGTTGAAGACCCTCATCCTAGAGGGATCTAGAAACCCTAACGTGGGAAGAGTCTAATGAGGACCCTCATTCCTAAAAGGTTTCAAACAACCTTGTCATTAGAGGACTTGACCACCAAGTCTCCTAATTCTAATTTGATTTCAAGGTCCCCATGCGCCTATATAAAGGGCTTAACCCCAAAACATTAGAAATACGTCCTGGCCTGATTCTCACATCCATTGAGATACGTAGATAGTTAACGAGTACCCGAGATAGTCACGAAATGTTAGTACAGCCATTAAAGCTCGAAGCTCTCCCAAATCCTAGCATTAATTTAACATTAAATATACATAGTTTTTAATCCGTAACATTTGGCACCGTCTTTAGGAAAATGATAAAAACTATGGCAAGAACATGAAGTACCACGATCACCCTCGAAGGAGAGATCCCCGATACCACTATTGACACCAATACCCCCCCTGTTATAGCGCATGAACAAGAAGCTATTATTTCAACCACCTCTTTTAGAGGCCCTGAAGGAAGTTCCCGGCATGTCAGGCCCCTTAGCATCATCGTTTGTCCTTCTAACCCCGATGTATCTATGCATGCTTCGGTTCTTCCACTCTAGGTAATTCCACCCCTTGGTATAATTTTTATCGCTCCTTCTACCTTGCAGGTCTCATCCGCTATAGCACCCGACCCTCTGTACAGGCTCCTGAAAAACTATGAGCCCTCTTATAAGCAAGGGTTGTTGCCCCACTATACATCGCGACGAAAGAGTCAGGACTTCTCTAGACCTTACTCTACTGATGAAGGGGAGTCATCTGATGAGAATGTTAACCTCTGTAGGAGGCGACCTAGTAAGGAGCCACTTGGAAGAAGGAATACCTAACCCCTAGGGCCTTAAGATACTGACTCCCTGAACCTTCAGGAAATGATACGTTCTCATGAAGCCAAATCCCAATGAATGAGGAAAGACCTAGAAAGGGCATTAGCAAGGCGACAGTGCCACAAAGTTGAGGGGCTGGAGGGTCGATAAGAAACACACCATTGATACATTTGGATGAGCCTCCAACCAGGAGGCAAACAAAGAATATTATGATCCTAATGAGAAGATATCAAAGAAGTTTAAGATCCTAATGATCCCACACCACCTTCATAGAGAATATTATGAATGAGAAGATATCAAAGTGGTTTAAGATGCCTACGATCAAGGCCTATGATGGAATGGGATATCCCTCAAATTATGTTCTCACGTTCTCTAATGCATTGTTGCTGCAGTTTGTCAATGACGTCGTCAAGTATAGGGAGTTTCCTCAAACCCTGAGTGGTATGGCTTAAAGGTGGTTCAGTTGTCTACCCCCTAACTCTGTTGGGTCATTCAAGGATCTAGGTAGGGCCTTCATTGGTCAGTTCATCAGCAGCAAGACTCATAAGAAGAGCTCAACTTCACTAATGAACATGTATCAGGGGAAGAATGAGTCCTTGAGGGACTATAATGAAAATGATTCACGAAGGAAGCCTCGAAGGTCCCCGATCTAGATCAGAATGTAGGTATGATAGCCTTACAAAAAGGGACTTTTGATGAAAATTTCAGGAGATCGTTAGCCAAGAGGGCCTCGAGAGTATGAATGAGCTCTAGGAGAGAGCATGAAAGTACATCAAGGCTGAAATGGGTGTTCTTCTTAGCAAGAATTATTGCAGTAGAGTACGAGGAAAGCCCAAGGATTTTAAGCCTAGAACACCTACTTCAAGAAGCGAACCAGTGATACCGAGTATACCGTCGATGCCAAGTATGCAAAGATTGATGATGCTAATGATTCCAAGAAGAAAGGAGGATCAATGTTCACTGAGTATGCAAGGCTAAATACCATCCGTAGCCAAATACTAATGGATATTGAGAAGGGCAATGACCTTCGATGGCCGAAGCCACTAAGGGCTATTCCTGAAAAGAGAAATAAGAACGCATACTGTCGGTTCCATAGGTACGTAGGACACAACACTGATGATTGCCATTAGTTAAAAGATGAGATCGAGTTTCTGTTTAGAAGAGGAAAGTTAGAAAAATACACCAAGGATGGTGTTAGACATGACAGAGGTTACAATGACAAAAGGAGATACTCGAACCCCAAAGAAAGAAATAATTAGCCCCGAGAGCCTGTGATCAATGTGATTTCAGGGGGACCAACTGCTGCAAATAACTCGCAAAATTCCAGGAAGGCATATGCCCGAGAAGTAATGATAGTTGTATGAGAACCTCCTAAGAGAGCAAGGACTGATGTCTCTTTGTCTTTTGATGATTCTGACTTGGAAGGGGTGAGGTTTCCCTACGATGATCCCTTGGTAATCACCCATGTCATAGGAAACTCTCCTATGAAAAGAGTCTTAGTAGACAATGGGTCATCTATAGACATCCTGTTTTATGATACTGTTGTAAAAATATGATACAATGATTCACAACTGACCCCCCTCCAACATGCCTATCTATGATTTCAATGGAGTGGAATTTAGGATTGAGGGAATTATACAACTTCCCATGACAATGGCTGAATAACCTCTTTCCTGGTTATCAAGGCAAACACTACTTACAATGAAATCTTTGGAAGGACTGGATTGCATGCATTTAAGGCGATAGCCTCTACGTACCATTTGAAGCTCAAATTTGCGACTAGGAATGGAGTGGGAGAAGAGAGAAGAGATCAAAAAATGGCTAGGAGTTGTTGCATGGCCGCCGTAAAACCTGATGGCACTGGGGGACAGGTTCTCCCTATCGAAGACATGAATGTCAGAGATCGAGAAGAGAGAAGGGGTAAGCCCGCAGAGCACTTGGAGCCTGCTCCTCTGGATCATCTAGATCATGAGAAGGTGACGTATGTGGGGACTTCACTCCCTAATGACCTGAAATAACAGTTGGTTCAATTCCTGCAAGATAATAGATATGTCTTTTCTTGGATAGTAGCTGACATGCTAGGGATAGATCCCAAGCTCATAATGCATCAGTTGAATGTGAATCCTAGAAGAACAGCAGTCAAGCAGAAGAAAAGAAATTTTAATCCTGAAAGGCAAGAGGCCATTATGCAAGAAGTAGAGAAGTTGTTGGAAGCCAGATTTATTAAAGAAATTCAATTTCCTGAATGGCTGGCTAACCCTGTGATGGTCAGAAAGAGCAATGGAAAGTGGAGAATGTGCACGGATTTCACAGATTTAAATGATGCTTGACCTAAGGACTGTTTCCCCTTTCCAAGGATAGACACATTGATAAATGTCACAGCTGGGCACGAGATGCTTAACTTCATGGATGGCTTCAGTGTCTACAACCAGATCAAAATGCACCCCGATGACATCCCTAAGGTATCATTCATCACTGACTTTGATATGTTTTGTTATCTGGTTATGGCTTTTGGGCCTAAGAATGTAGGAGCCACGTATCAAAGGCTTGTAAATAAAATTTTCAAGCACTTCTTTGGCAAGACCATATAGGTCTACGTTGATGACATGTTAGTCAAAAGCTTAGACAAGGCTGATCATCTTGAGAACCTGAAAGAGGCATTTGAAGTTCTGAGAACCCACAAGATGATGTTGAACCCGACCATGTGTGCCTTTGGTGTAGGTTATGTTAGTGTAGGTGCCCTAGAGGCAATACAATGTTTCTTTTAATAGACCTTTATGTCATTTGATTATTCAATAAACGTATTTATTATGACTTTAAATACTGCGATATATTTGTTAGCATAATAAATGTCCTTAGAATCATGATACACATTGTATAGTTTAGCACATGACTTGAACTTGAGATTATATAATAGATCATATTCTTAAATGTCCCTAGTCGAGTATTATTATTATAGGACAATAATAATACATAAATAGACTAGTATATTGTTTGACTGATAACCACATCTCATTGGTTATAAGTATGGGGATACTAAAGTCAACACATAGGTACATGCAGGAGTACATGGTACTGGATAGACCCATAGTGAGATTCTTCATGTTTAATAAAGTCATAAGAAAGACTCACAGTGATAATGGTGTACTGATCCTCTAACTTGAGATCATTATATTTCTATACGAGGATTAATATACTTTGACTACATTAAAAGTTACCTTTGACCGGGTAATGATAAAAGTGGACATCGGGTATATCATGAGTCGTATGAGAAATATGAATGATAGATAAAGGATTTAACCCTCCTATAATTAGGAGAGATATTATTGGCCTCTTGATTGAGTGAGACTATAAAATGCATGGCCGTGCTCAAATAATGATTTGTTTTCATAGTCTACTCATGGATCAAGTAAACCCGGATTAAATGTTGAAGAGGATGACTAAATACATGCCTCGAGTTTAATCTATAATATATATAGTTAAAGAGATTATATTACACGGAAACATTAATCACGAAAGGTTTTATCGAATCACGATTTAATTATTATTTAATTGGATAGCAATGATGTATTACTAGATACCGCTCATTGTTTATAATTTTATTAGAGAATAAAATTATTGTTAATTAAATAATAGCCTATAGGGTCACACACATAGAGCACTTCAAGGAATAATTAATTTAAATTATAGATTTAAATTAATTGATGATTATTTGAATTTTATTATATTAATTAAGTGAGACTTAATTAATTGAAATAATATAATTCGAATTTGAATTCTGCCCTTAATAATTAAGTACGACTTAGTTATTAATTAAATAATAAAATTCGGTTTTATTATTTAATCCTAAACCTACATGGGTTAGGCTTTGCTGTTATGGGTTGCTATTATGGGCCTATTAACCAACCATTATAAATAGATAACGTAAGGTTAATAAGGGTTAACGTTTTTGAGAAAAATAACCCTAGAGGCAGCAGCTACACAGCAAGGCAGAGCAAGGCAGTTTCGAAATCATCAAAGGAGCTAGTACATCCATTCCGTAATCAAGATCGTGAGACGTTCTTGAAGGTGCTTGTGTGGATACCATAGAGGTGTTTTCGAGAAGAAGACACAAGTCGTGAAAGCTAGGATCTCCGTTGAGTTCGTAGAAGTCAAGACCAAGAAAAGGTATGATTCCGTTTCACACAAATCAGTCCAAACTTATACATGATCCTACGTTAGGGTTCCGAAATTTTTCGTTATATTTACGTTTAGTCCGCTGCGTTTTATGCCTCGGAACCCAACAATGGCATCGGAGCTACGTGTATAAGGGACTGATTTGGTTACGTGTTTTATGTATTTGATGCATACATGCCTGTTTTGGTGACTGCCATGCCATGCTACTGCTGTGTAATAAACTGTTATGCCACTGCCATGCTTCTGCTATGCTTCTGCCATGACTATATATGATCTGCAATGTTATAATCTGTTTTGGCATGATATGTGTGATGCACTGTATGTATGTGATACAAGATACAGTCCAGGGAAGGTCATCGGAATCGTTCTGAAGCGTTTGAAAACACAACCGCATAAGATGCAGTTTGCTGTGAATAGTGATTCTGCAGTGAATAGTGTTTTTCGACGGAGTCAGAATGGGTCGAATTTACTCTTTCTGGAAAGGGAAAATCGCCACGAGCAAAAATCACGGTTTGACCGTGATCTATGGTGTTTTTTGGCCGTTTGACATCGTTAAGGGCCTCAAAAATGCAGTTTTCTGTTTTCTGATCATAATTTTAATTTTTCGAAAATTTGTGATCATGATATATTTGATGCATGATGATATGATTATGCATTCTGGGATTCCAGTAACTGTTATGTGAGCATGGTGCTGGTTATGGCCTTCTAGACCCTAGAGTAATGGTTTTGGTTTTGGTTTTATAAATACGACTTGCATGTCGTTTTCTTCATTCTTGTAATTGTTGAACCTCGAATGTAACTCGAGGTTTTCTTATGTAAGTACATTAGCTTAGGTTGAATTCAATGTTTTCTTGTAATGTAATTGAAGCTAAGAAGGCAGCCATGGATGCAGGAAGCTAATAAGGCATCCATGGATGCAAGAAGATCAAGACAAGCAACTGTATTTATATTTTTCCACCACCATAGACTGACTTTGATCCTTTCATTAGCTCGAAAGGATCACATAGGAAAGGGGTCATAACCAAGCACGTTTACATATTGCACTTTACATATTGATGTATGAATGTATGTGTAGAGTAGAAGATGCATGCTTTAATTAGATTAATGATGTATGCATGTATTAGATACATCACCCATGCCATGCTTGCCATGCTAAACAAGATAAAATCTGTAACGATTTAAGATTTTAAAATTAACAAACGATCATGAGATTCTTGTGTTTATGAAATATGGATTTTTAAAACACGGAATTGAGTATGGATTTTGATATCTATAATTGGGATTTTCTGACAAAAACGGATATGCGTATTCGTAAGGCTGATGGGTTTTAAGTGTGACCACTGGTATCCTCCATCTACCTGGGAAATGAACAATTTAAGATGTCAATTTGAAATATTTAGTTCAAGGAAAAATTGAGGATCTCTTCATGATGTGATCATGATCGTCATAAATTTTATAAACCCCTTAACAAAATATTAAGTTTTAATCGGATGCTTTCCAATGAATGAACACTCATCGAATCCTAGATCGATTAGGGGAAAGACTGTCAGTGGCAGGGGACTCCTATCTATCATGGTGAGATGCGATGAATATAAACGGTTATATTCGGCCGTTGTATCATAGGGTCAAACTTAACTGAGTCGTCATAATCAGGTGAAAGTAAACGGTTATATTCAACCATTATGAACTTAGAAGCATATAGTTTGGTTAAAAATCTATTAGATAGATAAGATCAATCGTTGCTCACCAAACTATCCAAGAATTATATATGATATAATTAACAACTGTTGTCTACCTAAATAATCATTTTTAAGGACTTCCAGTGGTTGTCTTTGGACATGACGAAATATGGATCTTGGCTCACTAGAAAGAATTATGGGATATACTTTCCAAATTAATAGTAAGGGCTATTGATTTGATAAAAATAGTGGGAGATATATTATGAATGTATCATAATCATTTGAACATAATAAATAACTCAGACAATCTAATGTTTATTTTGTGCTTTTAACATTGTAGATACCAAGTAATGGCAAACAACACAAACACACTATCCGTACGATCAGTCCTTGAGAAGGATAAGCTGACAGGAGGAAACAACTTCCTAGACTGACAGAGGAATTTGAGGATTGTCCTCAGGCAGGAGCGCAAGCTTCATGTCATTGATATTCCTCCAGCAGGTCCCCTTCCTGAGGGCGCTACTGTTGATGTGGCGCCCCCCAAATCCCCTACAGGAATCCATGTCATTGAATATTTAATCTCCTGCTCACAATATAATATACAACAATCTCACATCTTCGGTTTTCCCATATTCCACCACTTACCTAGTGTGGGCTAAAAAGTTTTTCATAATCTGTAGAATCACTATTCATCAGGGTCGTTTATAAATAATAATACAAAAAAAAAATTCGTCCAAAAATCCGATTATTACAGTCTACCCTCCTTACAAGAATTCCGTCCTCGGAATCTATGTAAGAGACGGCTAGGCATTCTACTCTTTTTCATCCTTATCATTATGTCTCTATATTTTTCTTAACACTTCTTAACATACCTTTATTTTCATATCAGCTTAACAATTATATTAATATTTATAACGTTTAAGTGTAAGTGTACCTTCCATCTCATCCATTTCTCTTGCACCATCGGCCACCGTCATGTTAAAATTCCTAGCAGTTGATTGATTGTTATTAGCCCCACGGCTTTGTTGTGATATTGCTGGTCCCAATGTTGACGCCTTACAATCTCTGGAGATGTGACCCTCCTTTCCACATTTGTAGCAGACTACTCCCTTCCTAGGACAATTCATCCGTTGATGCCCCTCTTGACCACAGTTATCACACCTTCCTTCGGATTTTGCACATAGTCCTGGATGCTTCTTTCCACACACCTCACAGTCTGGCAGTGGCGGTCTCGGCTGCCGAAACTGGCTCTCATTTCCCTGTTGTCCTACTCGGACACTATTCGTACTTTCTACTTGGTTAAATCCTCCACCTTTTCCAGTATGAAACCCTGGCCTCCTACCATATTGGTTCTGAAATGTTCCATACGACTGATTTCCTCCCCAACTCTCCGCTTTTCTTTTCTTTCCTTCATTTTCCCTTGGAATAAAATTACTTCCCTCTTCTATTTTCTCAGCCTTATTCACCACCTTAATATACTCAGTAAGCTCAAAAGCAGCCACCCTAGTTTGTATCCACGGTCTCAACCCATATTGAAATCTCCTCGCCTTTTTCTTATCAGTATCCACGAAATGTGGCACGAACCTAGATAGCTCTATAAACTCCTTCTCATATTCAGCAACTGTTTTATTATTCTGCTTTAGTTCTAAGAACCTCATCTCCATTCTACTCTCCATATGCTCAGGAAAATACTTCTCCAAAAATAACTCAGTGAACCTCTCCCAGGTTACTATCCCTGCGGGCTCCATTAATTCCTTAGACTCCCACCAATAGTTCGCCTATTCCTTCAGCAAATAGGTGGCGAAGATCGTCTTCTGCCCTTCTTCTACTCCTATAATCTTAAAGGATTTCTCCATTTCTTTCAACCATGACCTAGCCTCGAATGGTTCACCAAACCCTTTAAATTCAGGTGGTTGTATTGACTTAAAAGCCTTAAAAGCTGCCGCTGTCTGGTTTACTAAATTGGGCATGGGACCCTGTTGGCCACGGTCTAGGGTTTGTCGTAACAAATCTACTAGTTGGTTCAAACTTTGATTATTCTGTTTGTCATTCTGGTTATCTCCTCGGTTGTTATCCCCTCCTCCCCCCGTAGAAGCCTCACCTTCCCTGGGGTTAGCTCTAGTTTTCTTTGGTGGCATTTTTCTGAAATCCATATAAAAGAATTTTTCATTAAAAATGTTTAGTTCAATAAAACTGCATACCCATAAGATAGTCATTTGTAAAACAAAACAGTATATATAGGTACATATACATAAATATATGCATACATATATATGCATCTATATGTATACATCTATTTATATATATATATATGTATACCTATATACTTAATATTTTTTTAAAAATTTTAACCCGATAAATCATGGATACACTTTTTTTTTGTCTCAATTGATTCTTCCATTGGTATTGACCATCATGCGCCTACCCTAACTACTCTTTGGGGTTCTACTATATTTTCTATCTCAGTTTCTTTGATTCTAACTCCCCCTTTAATCATCTTGAGGTGTCCATCAAACGGTCTATGTCCTTATTGACTTATAAAAATCTTGAAAGAACTCCACAACAATATCATCTACCACTAAGAGTCTTATTAGACTCACTCTTGGTACCACCTCTAGTAGTCCAATCGCGAACTCTACATGAACTCCTACATTACTCTCTTGTATATAGTCATATCTTCTCCTACTCTCGTTCTAAGGTTTATAACCTACCGCTCTGATACCATTTCTGTAGCGCCCCCCAAATCCCCTACAGGAATCCAGGTCGTCACATTCTCTTGAGGAATATTTAATCTCCTGCTCACAATATAATATACAACAATCTCACATCTTCGATTTTCCCATATTCCACCACTTACCTAGTGTGGGCTAAAAAGTTTTTCATAATTTGTAGAATCACTATTCATCAGGGTCGTTTATAAATAATAATATAAAAAAAAAATTCGTCCAAAAATCCGGGTTATTACAGTTGAGGAACGAGCGGCCCACACAAAGGATGAGAATGATGCAACTGATGTTGCATGTCTTATGTTGGCAACTATGAGTGCTGAGCTTCAAAGACAGCATGTGCATATGGATGCATATACTATCTATGAGCACTTGCAAAGCATGTTTGCAAGCCAAACTCGTCAAGAAAGGTTCAACACGAGTAAGTCACTCTTTAATTGCAAACAAGGGGCAAGTGAACCAGTTGACCCACATGTTCTGAAGATGATTGGTTACATTGAGTACCTTGAAACTTTGGGTTTCCCGATTATTCAGGAAATTGGTATTGACCTAATCATGAATTCTTTGAACAACAAATTCACCCAGTTTATCATAAACTACAATATGAATGAATTTGACAAAACACCTACTGAATTGTTGGCTATGTTGAGAACAAATGAGACCAACATGAAGACGACTGAACTTGCTCCCATACTGATGGTGGGCAATAAAGGTAAGGCCAAAGGGAAAGGCAAGTGGAAGGGTAAGAAGAAGACAGGTTCTGATTCTACACCCAAGCCAAAGTCAGGTCCTAAACAGGATTTAAAGCCTAAAGGTGGGGTCGCTAAGGGTGAATGTCACTACTGTAAGAAAACTGTTCACTGGAAGAGAAACTGTTCAGTTTACTTAGAGGATCTGAAGAAGAAGAGGGCTGAGCAAGCTTCTACTTCAGGTATATATGTTATAGAAGTCAATCTGTCTATTTCTACATCTTGGGTATTGGATACTGGATGTGCTTCTCACATTTGTATAAACGTGCAGGAAATGCAGAGAAGTAGGACATTGGCTAAAAGAGAAATGGACCTACGAGTTGCCAATGGAGCAAGAGTTGCAGCTTTAGCTGTAGGAACATATTATTTATCTTTGCCCTCTGGGCTAGTTTTAGAACTGGAAAATTGTTATTACGTGCCTGCGATTCGCAGAAACATTATTTCTGTTTCTTGTTTGGACAAGAAAGGTTTTTCGTTTACAATAAAGAACAACAGTTGCTCTTTTGCTTTGAATGATTTAACCTATGGTGTTGCGCGTTTGTTTAATGGTTTATATGTTCTTGACTTAGATAATCCTGTCTGTAATATAGAAAACAAACGACTTAAAGTTAATGACTCAAATCAAACATACCTCTGGCATTGTCGTCTAGGCCATATAAATGAGAAACGCATATCCAAATTACATAAGGATGGATATTTGGATAAGTTTGATTTTGAATCATACCAAGAATGCGAATCTTGTTTGCTTGGTAAAATGACTAAAGCCCCTTTCACTGGTAAGGGTCAAAGGGCCACTGAACGTCTAGAGCTAATACACAGTGATGTATGCGGCCCAATGTGTGTGATGGCTAGAGGAGGCTACTACTACTTCATAACATTTACTGATGATTTCAGTAGATATGGATATGTATATCTTATGAAGAATAAATCCGATTCTTTTGAAAAGTTCAAAGAATACAAGGCTGAAGTAGAGAAGCAAATTGGCGGAGGCACAAGTATTAAAATCTTACGATCTGATCGTGGAGGAGAATACTTGAGCACAGAATTTAAAGATTATTTAAAGGAGTGTGGTATTGTATCACAACTCACTACGCCAGGTACACCTCAATGGAATGGAGTTTCAGAGAGGAGAAATCTCACCTTGTTGGACATGGTGCGATTGATGATGAGTCATGCAGATCTTCCAATTAGTTTCTGGGGTTATGCTCTAGAAATAGCAGCTTTCACACTTAACCGTGTTCCTACTAAGAAGGTTCAAAAGACTCCATATGAGATATGGGAGAAGAAACGGTCAGGCATGAGCTTTATGAAAGTTTGGGGATGCAAGACATTTGTGAAGCGTCAAGTATCTGACAAGCTTGGACCTAAATCTGAAGAGTGCAATTTTGTGGGATACCCTAGGGAAACAAAGGCGTACTATTTCTATAGTCCTTCTGAGCAGAAAGTGTTCATTGCTCGAGATGCTGTTTTCATGGAAAGAGATTTTATTTCCAAAAGAAACAGTGGGAGAACTATAGACCTCGATGAAGATCGAGAACCACAAAATAGTAATTGAACCTGAAGTGGAACAAGAGCAGGATAATGATAATGCTCAACAAACACAGGTTGTTCGTAGAACTGGTAGAATTCGCCATGAGCCAGAGAGATATGGATTTCTCTTGACTCAATGTGGTGATTTGATGCTCATAGACGAAGATGAGCCTCTCACATACCAAGATGCTATGAACAATCCAGACTCTAAGAGATGGCTAGAAGCCATGAAATCCGAGATGGATTCCATGTACGAAAACCGAGTATGGACTTTGGTTGATCCACCTGAAGGGATAAAATCCATAGGGTGCAAATGGGTTTTCAAGAAGAAAACTGACATGGATGGAAATATTCAGACCTATAAAGCAAGGCTGGTTGCAAAAGGTTTCAGATAAATTCATGGTATTGACTATGATGAGACTTTCTCACCAGTGGCTATGGTCAAGTCCATAAGGATTTTGCTTGCTATTGCAGCATTCCATGATTATGAAATCTGGCAAATGGATGTCAAAACAGCCTTCCTTAACGGAATCCTTGAAGAGGATGTGGATGTGTACATGACACAACCTGAAGGTTTTGTCGATCCAAGGAATGTAAGCAAGGTATGTAAATTACGTCGATCCATTTATGGATTGAAGCAAGCCTCTAGGAGATGGAATATTCATTTTGATGAAACAGTCAAAGAGTATGGCTTTGTTCAAAACGAAGATGAACCTTGTGTTTACAAGAAGGTTAGTGGGAACCATGTGGCATTCATAGTACTGTATGTTGATGACATACTACTAATGGGGAATGACATACCTTCTCTCAAGGCTGTTAAGATTTGGTTAGGGAGCAACTTCTCTATGAAAGACTTAGGAGAAGCATCCTACATTCTAGGAATGAGGATCTATAGGGATAGATCTAGAAGGATGATCTGTCTCAGTCAGAGTACATACATCGATAAGGTTTTGCATCGTTTTGGTATGCAAAATGTAAAAAGGGGATATGTCCACGTGTCTCAAGGGATAACGATCTCTGAAGATCAGTGTCCGAAATCGTTGGATGACAAGGACCGCATGAGTAAGGTTCCATATGCCTCAGCAATTGGATCCATCATGTATGCGATGGTATGTACTCGTCCAGATGTTTCGTATGCTTTAAGCATGACGAGCAGATACCAATCTAATCCAGGTGAATGTCACTGGACGGCTGTCAAGAATATTCTAAAGTACTTGAAAAGGACTAAAGATTCATTCTTGGTGTATGGAGGAGAGGAAAAACTGGTTGTAAAAGGTTACACCGATGCAAGTTTCCAAACAGACAGGGATGATACTGTATCACAGTCTGGTTTTGTGTTTTGTCTAAACGGAGGTGCTGTAAGTTGGAAGAGTTCAAAGCAAGAAACAGTAGCTGATTCTACAATGGAGGCTGAGTACATTGCAGATTGTGAAGCGGCTAAGGAAGCTGTTTGGATTCGAAAATTCATTACTGATTTGGGAGTGGTTCCATCGATCGCAGATCCCATTGATCTATACTGCGATAATAATGGAGCTATTGCACAGGCTAAAGAACCTAGAGCTCACTCCTGAACCAAACATATACTCAGGAGATATCACCTCATTCGAGAGATTAATGAAAGGGGTGACATACACATATGTAAAGTGCACACAAATGATAACATTGCAGACCCACTGACCAAAGGCTTGTCGCAGACGAAGCACGATGGTCACACTAGTTCCATGGGTATTAGATACATGGGAGATTGACTCTAGTGCAAGTGGGAGATTTTTAGTGTAGGTGCCCTAGAGGCAATACAATGTTTCTTTTAATAGACCTTTATGTCATTTGATTATTCAATAAACGTATTTATTATGACTTTAAATACTGCGATATATTTGTTAGTATAATAAATGTCCTTAGAATCATGATACACATTGTATAGTTTAGTACATGACTTGAACTTGAGATTATATAATAGATCATATTCTTAAATGTCCCTAGTCGAGTATTATTATTATAGGACAATAATAATACATAAATAGACTAGTATGTTGTTTGACTGATAACCACATCTCATTGGTTATAAGTATGGGGATACTAAAGTCAACACATAGGTACATGCAGGAGTACATGGTACTGGACAGACCCACAGTGAGATTCTTCATGTTTAATAAAGTCATAAGAAAGACTCACAGTGATAATGGTGTAATGATTCTCTAACTTGAGATCATTATATTTCTATACGAGGATTAATATACTTTGACTACATTAAAAGTTACCTTTGACCGGGTAATGATAAAAGTGGACATCGGGTATATCATGAGTCGTATGAGAAATATGAATGATAGATAAAGGATTTAACCCTCCTATAATTAGGAGAGATATTATTGGCCTCTTGATTGAGTGAGACTATAAAATGCATGGCCGTGCTCAAATAATGATTTGTTTTCATAGTCTACTCATGGATCAAGTAAACCCGGATTAAATGTTGAAGAGGATGACTAAATACATGCCTCGAGTTTAATCTATAATATATATGGTTAAAGAGATTATATTACACGGAAACATTAATCACGAAAGGTTTTATCGAATCACGATTTAATTATTATTTAATTGGGTAGCAATGATGTATTACTAGATACCGCTCATTGTTTATAATTTTGTTAGAGAATAAAATTATTGCTAATTAAATAATAGCCTATAGGGTCACACACATAGAGCACTTCAAGGAATAGTTAATTTAAATTATAGATTTAAATTAATTGATGATTATTTGAATTTTATTATATTAATTAAGTGAGACTTAATTAATTGAAATAATATAATTCGAATTTGAATTCTGCCCTTAATAATTAAGTATGACTTAGTTATTAATTAAATAATAAAATTCGGTTTTATTATTTAATCCTAAACCTACATGGGTTAGGCTTTGTTGTTATGGGTTGCTATTATGGGCCTATTAACCAACCATTATAAATAGATAATGTATGGTTAATAAGGGTTAACGTTTTTGAGAAAAATAACCCTAGAGGCAGCAGCTACACAGCAAGGCATAGCAAGGCAGTTTCGAAATCATCAAAGGAGCTAGTACTTCCATTCCGTAATCAAGATCGTGAGACGTTCTTGAAGGTGCTCGTGTGGATACCATAGAGGTGTTTTCGAGAAGAAGACACAAGTCGTGAAAGCTAGGATCTCCGTTGAGTTCGTAGAAGTCAAGACCAAGAAAAAGGTATGATTCCGTTTCACACAAATCAGTCCGAACTTATACATGATCCTGCGTTAGGGTTCCGAAATTTTTCGTTATATTTACGTTTAATCCGCTGCGTTTTATGCCTCGGAACCCAACAGGTTATGGGAAATTTCTAGGCCTGATGGTCACCAAAAGAGGCATTGATGTCAATACCGATAATATTTAAGCAATCTTGGACATGGATCCCCCCAAGACAGTAAAAGATGTCCAATAGATCACAAGAAGGGTATCAGCCCTCGGGTGCTTCATTTCGAACTCTGGAGAAAAGTGTCTACCATTATTCAAGGCCCGCATGAAGGTCAAGAACTTTGAGTGGAATGACGAGAGTCAAGTAGCATTTGAATAGTTGAAGAAATATATGGTTGAGTCACCCTTGCATGCCAAACCAAAACCTGACGAAGTGCTATACATGTACCTTGCTGTCTCTAGATCAGCCTAGAGTGTCGTCCTTGTGAAAGAGGAAGCTAAGGTTAAGAAACCCATTTATTATGTTGGCAAGATTTTGCATGGTGTGGAGCTAAACTACTCAAGGGTTGAGAATTTTGCCTTAACATTAATAATGGTTCGAGAAAGCTACGTCCGTACTTCGAGGCGCATGTTATTGAAGTCTTGACAGACAAACCCCTGAGAAACATACTGCATAGTCTCAAGGCCAGTGGAAGGCTAATCAAATGGGTCATTGAGCTACGAGAGTTTGAAATCAGATATAGGTCAAAAACGGACATCAAGGCTCAGACTC
Organism: Oenanthe sinensis; assembly: GCA_028671895.1. Taxonomy (NCBI): domain Eukaryota; kingdom Viridiplantae; phylum Streptophyta; class Magnoliopsida; order Apiales; family Apiaceae; genus Oenanthe; species Oenanthe sinensis. Next base: position 23,222,218 of record CM053799.1, on the reverse strand, counting down.
TAGCTGAATTCGTGGTTGAATGTACCATTCCCAACCAAGAAGTCGGGGGGCAAGAAGAGGATGGATATAAGAAGGAAAAAGAGGAAGAACTTAAATATTTAGGGAGTTATTATCTTGAGGCCCTCAGGGCTGGGTACTCCTCGTCGTCAGTAGAGTAAGGTCCAAAGAATTCCCGACTCCTTAATTCTGAGGTATAGTGGGGCAACAGACCTTGCTCATAAGAGGGCTCATAGTTTCTTGAGAGCCCATAGCGAGGGTCGGGTGTTATAACAGACGAGATTTGTAAAGTAGGAGGAACAATAAAAGTTGTATGAAGGGGTAGAATTACCTAGAGTGGAGGAACCGAATCATGGATGAATACATCGGGGTTGGAAGGATGAACAACGACGCTTAGGGGTCTAGTACGCCAGATACTTGTTCCAGGGTCCTTAACGGAGGTGGTGGGAACAATAGCTCCTTGTTCCTACGCTGTGGCAGTAGGAACGTTTGGCGCCGTAACAATGGTGTCAGGGACCTCTCCCTCAAGGGTGTTCGCATTAATTCGTATTCTTGCCATGGTTGTTATCCTCTTCCCATAGATGACGCTAAATGTTACGGATCAAAAACGAGGTCTATTTAATACGCAATCAATGCTAGGGTTAGAAAGAGCATCGAGCTTTAATGGTTGTACTAACGTTACGTGACTAACTCAGGTCCTCGTTAACAGCCTACGTATCTCAGTGGATATGATAATCAAGCAAACAACGCAGTTCTAATGTTGAGGGGTTAGGCCCTTTATGTAGGCGCACGAGGGCCTTGGAATTAGATTAGAATTAGGATACTTGGTGGTCAAGTCTCCTATTGACAAGGTTATTTGAAACCTTTTAGGAATGAGGGTCCTCATTGGACTCTTCCCACGTTTGGGTTTCTAGATCCTTCTAGGATGAGGGCCTTCAACAGGCTTCTTGGGCCTTTACTTTGCCTTTACTAATTAATTACAAAATTAATTAATAACAAAGGCCTAGTGGGCCTACTGCTTCCACAAAGCTTGTGGGTTGGACTTACAAATCCAATTGATTCTTGGATTACAAATCCAGTTGATCCTATGATTTATTTTCCTAATTCGGTTCAAGGGACCAAGCCTTTGGACCATACCAGGTCTATTAAATGAAATAATAAATGCCATATTTATTGTTTCCTCAGGGCTATTTTTACCCATATCCCAAAATATTTCCATAACAGCTCAAATTCATTTTGATCTTTTTCTAGCTGTTTGAAATTGATATTACCTTTCAAAATTGATTTGTTAGAAGATTTAAACTATTTCAAATTTTAAAATTCAAATCTTCTAACTACCTAGTTGTTGGAGAATATTTTTATGAAAATCAAATCTCTTATTATTGCATAATATCTTCACAACCGTTGTATGCTTCTTATATATATTCACTTGCAATCTTTATTGTAGTAACCAATCGATATACAATGTAAAAAGTTTTGAGATCTGAATATACGCGTTTCTTCTCTTCTCTCTCAAAACACATTTGATTTTATAAACTATGAGCTCCATAGTTATATACGTGTATATATATAAGAGTTTATAGTTTGGGTTGTAACACTTTTATTATTTGTAAACAAAGTTGTATTGATTAGTTGCTGAAGTAGTAGCAAAAGATCTAGGTAATCAGGAATATATTGCTCTAGGGAACTCTTTGTATTAGAGAACAGGTTGTTCGGGAACTAAGGAATTGAAGGGAGTGGTTTGCTCAAGGAATTCAGGGTTTAAGAGGAACACGCTTGTTAGATGATCTTAGAGTTCAAGAGGGCTGATTATTCAAGGGGAAATATAGTGTTTCAAGAAGCCATTTTCAACAACTGGGTTAAAGGAAGATATATTATTGTATCGTGTAATTGGTATTTTTATTGATCAATAATATATTCTCTTACCGGGTTGGTAAGGGACCAGCACATAGACCATAGTGGATAGGGGTCGACCTGGCTAAACTAGATTGTGTTCTTTATTATTTTTAGTATTTACATTTTGCACTGTGTTAGAAAAGCAAACATTGATGTTGTCAGAGAATATCATAACAGAGTTTATGTTACTGACATTATTAGAGTTTAAGAAGTTATCGACAGAGTTTGCTCTATCAGAGAATACTCAATCAGAGTTTACTCTATCAGAGATTAACAACTGACATAGTTTATGATCAGAGTTTATAAAAGAAGGAAACAGACAAATCAGAATTTGATTTGGATTGTGAAAAGGATTTCTAATACAATTCTATTACCTTATTGAAACTATTGTTATCGTTATCTGTTTTGTAATTGGATTTGTAACTGTGTCTATATAAACACAGAAGTAGGTTAACATTATTGTAACACACAAAATTATCTTTCTCATAACCTAACAGCTCTTAAAAACATTATTTTTCTTGAGAGAGTTTTATATTCAGTTCATCAAAGTTAATACAAGACAATTTATTTTTTTAATACTTTTGTTCTTGATCGATTAATTTGATACTATTATATTCAACCCCCCTTTTATAATAGTTGATTATCTAGGCATCAATTGGTATTTGAGTAGGCAGTTAATTATAACTAAAAGATCATATAAATATGTCTAGAAACAAGTATGAAAGCATCAGAATCTCAATTTGAAGAAGGCTGAATACCCTACATGGAGGGTAAAGATGATGATGTTCTTAGAAGAAACCGATCCTGATTATATAGACCGAATCATTGAAGGTCAGTACCTCTCAACCAAACTAGTGCCATCATTAATTATGGAAGGCAGACAAGTTCCTGAATATTATACTCTGAAAGACAAAAAGGAGTGGACCAACGAAGAAAAATAAGAAGTCTTGAAAGATGCAAAGGTAAGGAATATTCTCCATAACAGTCTTGACTCTATGATGTCTAACAGGGTAATTGTATGCAAAACTTCCAAGGAAATCTCGGATGCACTAGAGGTCCAATGCCAAGGAACAAAGGAGATAAAGAAGAATAGAAGATCTGTGCTAATTCAAGAATATGAATACTTTGAGGTTAAGAAGAATGAATCCCTCACAGATATCTATGATAGATTTATAACTTTGTTAAATAATCTAGCTATGGTGGATAAGATGTATGATAATGAGGATTCAAACACCAAGTTTCTAAGGGCTCTTCCTAAAGAATGGAATCTACAAACATCCTTAATAAGAGATAATGATGATTTGGATGAGATGTCTCTAGATGAAGTCTATGGAAGATTGAAGACTTATGATCTGGAATTACAACAAAGAAAGAATAGGAAAAGTAACAAGGAAAAATCTATTGCCTTCAATTTTGAGATTAAAATTGAAGAACCAAAAGAGAAAGCTTTGAAGGTTTCGATAAGAAAAGGAAAGACTGTAATGATCAAGGAAAGTAGTGAATCAGAGTCTGAGACAAATTCTGACGCAAACTCTAATGACTCCACAGACTCTGACATAATGGAGATGTTTTCTATGATTGTCAAGGGCTTAAAGAAGATGAAATATAGGAAGAACGGAATGCAAGGCAACTTCCAGAAGAAGTAGAGAATTAGAGAAGAAAGATAGATTCATAAAAAGAGAAGATAAAAATGGAAAATCAAAAACTCTTGACAAATCAAAATTCAAGTGTTACAAGTGTAACAAGATGGGACACTTTGCTACTAAGTGCAGAAGCAAGGAATCTAGGAAAGCACTCATCACATCAAAGAAAAATTGGATGGATTCCTCAGACTCTGAAGAAGAAATAAATTATGCTCTCATGGCAAATACTGATGCTCCCATCCTAAACTCTGATAAGGTACCAGACTCTATCTTTAATATTAATACTGAAAATATCCATGAATTAAAGTCTTTTCTCAGAACTTTGCATGTTAGCTTTAAATCATAGTCTCTTGAGAATGAAAGATTAAAATCTAAGATACGAACTTTGACTGCTAGGAATGACTTTCTTGAATCTGAAAATTCACACATGCTTAGCACTAAGAAAGACTATGAGAATGCTATACACATGCAAACTCAGCTAGAAATACAAGTTGAATATTTAAAATCTGAGATAGCTAAAGAAAAGAAGACTTTCAAAGTTTGGACAAACTCTGGCAAGAAAGGCAAACAAAAGCTTTTTAATAAGAATTGGACATTTGCCCTAGGTTATGAATATGATAAAGAGACACATTTTAAGACACACACAAAAGGGAAGTTAAGTGAACCTGTGAATTTTGTTAGAGCTAGGAATGAAAATAAGAATACCTCTAGTGAATGCTCTAATAATAACAAAGGGAAAAAGAATAATGTGTCAGAGAATAAATCAGTCAATATTGAATTACTCACACAGAAGCAACTTAAGGAAAAGTTGAAGGCAGTCACAAATAAAAACAAACTTAAAAAAGTGAAGAGAAATAGAAATGGGAAAGTAGGAATTACTAAGGAGAATAACTATAATTATATTCCTGATCCTCTTAGAAAAACCTAGTTCAGAGGCTAGAAAATAAAGTAGATATAGACCACAAAATCCCTGTTTTCACTGTGGTAGTTTATGACATTCAATTTACACATGTAAAGAATATCATAGTTTGTATTTCAACTATTATGAACTGTTGCCTCATTTGAATAAAACTCCTGTCTTTTTTAATCATGTTGTCAAACAAAAATATGTGCTAAAAAATGATAAAAAAAATATAGACTCTGACTATATAAACTATGAAAATGCAAATTCTGAAAATGTAAACTCTGTTAACATAAACTCTGATAAAAGTACTTCTGTTGCAAAAGTTAACAAGTTTCAAAAGAAAGTCTTGGGTCCCGGAAGTATCGTAGAAGGGGGGTTGAATGCGATACTGACAACAATTTAATTTTTTTTTCAGAATTTGCGGAATTAAATTATTGATTTAGCTGAGGGTTCGAGTCCTTGTAGTATTTGGGAGGCTGACTTACTAGATTTCTATTTTAATTATTAAACATTTAAGATATAGAAATTAGCAAGTAAGCAAACAAGATTCAAGTTAAATACATATATTAAACTTGAAAGGGTTTTACAATATTCGGTAGAATAAACTTTAATTCTTAGAACAAATTTGATATGAATTGTTCTACTTAAGGAATTAAAATCAAACTAGCACAGAAAGTCCATAAATATAACTTTGCAGACAAATTGCTGAATTTGAAAGTTTTTCTACTCTTGAAAAATGAAGCCAATTGCCTCATAATCATATAGATTGAAGCTAACAAGACTTCTGAATTAAACTTATTAAAAAATCATAAAGACTTCATAAAATAGCCTTTAAGAATTTTGAAATAAGCTGGACAAGACTTTTAAAACTCGGTAAGAATTTTCATTTTTCGGTAAGACTTTTGAAAAGTCTTACTGAAAAATTCGGTAAGACTTTTTAATTAAAGTCTTATTGGAAATTCGGTAAAAGTTTCTGAAAGTCTTATTGAACAGATTCGGTTAGACTTTTGATAAAACTCTTGGTAAAACTTTTTAGAATCATTCTCGGTAAGACTTTTTGATCTGTAGCCAATTCTAATTTGAAAAAAGAAAGGGCCCTATTTTGTATTATTAGGATAGGCTCCGTAAAAATGTCTTTCGACCCGCACAACTTATAATCTTTGATTTATAAATAATAAATTTAATTCAGAAATTATAAAAATAAATATATAATATTATTTAGGTATTTATAAATATAATTTAATAAATAAATAAAATATTTATTAATAAAAATAAATCCTTATGCTCTAAGTTGCGGTCTTTTGAACGCCTGGAACTGAACTTCTTTTGACTTGGAAATGATAAATCAATTACAACCGGGGTTCCACTTTTAAGAATATATGACTCTGTATTTCTTCCGTGTCAATTCTTTTTTCGTCTTATCTTCAAATTAGTATTGTCAGACATATTTAGTTGTATCTACAGTTGCAATTAGAAGTACCTTTGTTATTGAAATAATCTGACTCTTTAAACTAGACAATACTTCTTTTCACCACAGCATGTACCTAGTCAAATATTCAATCTTGGATTCTGACTCTTGTAAACTACATTCCAAACAAATCTGTATCCCTTTGAGCTTCATGCTTCGTTCTTCTTCATTCTAAAATAATTTTAAGTTAATTAGTCTTTTAATTAATTTAAGAAATAAATTAATTCTAAGTGAATTAATTTACTAATTAAATTTACTAATTAATTTAATTAATTAATAGAGAATTAAATTAAAGTCTTGACTGTATGACTATTGTTGATGTAGATAAAACTCTTCAGTTCTTCAACAATAACCTTTCTAACCACTTGAACTTTTTGATGACGAATCTTCACTGACATTGTTGACAACCTGTGCACTGGTCTGGTTCACGGATGACTAACTACAATGTTGATTATCATTTCTGCTGTAATAGTTTTTGTGTCTTGTCTTGTCCTGTCTTTTTCTTCTTTCTATTTTCCTCTATATTCAATATTTATTATTTACTTCGTTTTCTTATCTGAATTGAGTTGTCATCTAATTATTACAAATACGACTAGTCATATGACTTTCAGAAAGGATCCAAACTTGTTTGGGTCCCAAAATCTACTAATTAATTTGCATTAAATGATTGCAGGAAAACATGAAAAAAATCCTAGTGATAGATAGTGGATGTTCTGCACATATGACTGGAAACAAATCCCTGCTTTCAGAGTTTGAGGAGAAGGCTGGACCAATAGTATCTTATGGATGGCAACATAGGAAGAACACTGGGATATGGCAATATTATGATTGGAAATGTCATCATTGAAAATGTAGCTCTGGTTGAAGGACTCGAGCATAATCTGTTAAGTGTGAGTCAAATGACAAACAAAGGTTATTCTGTGGAATTTCATGAAACATACTGTGAAGTCAAAAGCAAAAGGCTGGCAAAGTGGTTCTCATTAGTCAGAGATATAACAATTTATTTGAAGCTAGCTTGGAGGTAAACTCTGATGGTCCCTTAACTTGTTTACTTGAAAAGGTATCATCTTTGGAAAGCTGGAATTGGCATAAAAAGTTGTGTCACTTGAACTTTGGAAACATAAATGAATTAGTAAAAAAGGATCTAGCTAGAGGTCTTCCAAAAGTTCAATTTCATCCTGATGGACAATGTGATTCATGTCAAAAGGCCAAATAAAAGAAGACATCTTTTAAGAGCAAAACTGAAAATTCTATTGATCAACCTCTTCATCTATTGCATGTTGATTTATTTTGTCCTGTCAACATTATGTCCATTGGAAAGAAGAAATATACTCTGGTGATAGTGGATGATTACACAAGATTTACCTTGGTGTACTTTTTGCTTAAAAAGGATGAAACAGCTGAGATAATTTTTGATCATATTGCAATGATTAAAAATGGATCAAAACACAAGGTATAGAATTTAAGGAGTGATAATGGAACAGAGTTTAAGAATTCTGCGATGGAGGAGTTCTGCTCAGCCAAAGGAATCATTCAATAATTTCAGCACCAAGAACACCTCAAAAAAATTATGTAGTTGAAAGAAAGAACAATACCCCCATTGAAGTTGCCATAACAATGTTAGAAGGAGCAAAGCTACCTACTTACTTTTAGGCAGAAGCTATGAATACTGCATGCATTACTCAGAACTGCACTTTGATAAATAAACATAGAATGACTCCATATGAAAAAATGAAGGGAATGAAGCTAAATGTGAAATACTTTCACATATTTAGAAGCAAGTGTTTTATTCTTAAGACACATCCTGAGCAGTTGAAGAAGTTTGAACTCAAAGAAGATGAAGGTATTTTTGTTGGTTAGGCAACAACTTCTAAAACTTCTTCAAGGGCATTCAAAGTGTTCAATCCAAAGACCAGGGCAGTCATGGAATCTATTAATGTCTCTTTTGATGAAGGAAAAATAACAGGGTTACATGATGAAGATGCTCATGAATCTCTGAGTTTGGAAATGAATTTCAGAACATAAACTCTGATGAGATAAACACTGATGAGGTAAACTCTGAAGAGATAAACACTCATTCCTTAAACTCTGATTCAGACATAAATTAAACAGGAATTGAAGATTATGCACATGTTGAGGGGAGAAACATTAATCACTTACTGAAATTGAAGAACCAATCTCAATTATTGAAATATCAGAGTCTGACCAAACTCTGACAAATACAAACTCTGAAACCCTAAACTCTGATCAATCAAACTCTGAAACCATAATCACTGATCACTCAAACTCTGATCATTCAAACTCTGAGTATTTAAACTCTGATTCATCAAACACTGATGGAAACACAACTTTAGGGGGAGGATTAGCATTTATTGAGGAATCATACTATGAAGGCACAAATAATTGGGGAACATCTAGTTCAAGAAATTTCCTACATCCAAGGAAATGGACCAAAGATCACACACATGATTTAATTATTGGTGATCTAGAAAGTGTAGTACAGATAAGGAAAGCTACTCAGAATGAATGTCTATTTCATAGTTTTCTTTCTCAAATAGAACCAAAGAAGGTTTAAGATGCTTTGAAGGATGCAGATTGGGTTACTACAATGCAGGAAGAATTAAATGAGTTTGAAAGAAATGAAGTTTGGACCCTTGTTCCAAAGCCAAAGAATAGATCAATTATAGGTACAAAGTGGGTGTTCAGAAACATGACAGACTCTGATGGAATTATAACAAGGAATAAAGCAAGACTAGTTGCCGAAGGTTACTCTCAACATGAAGGTATTGATTATGATGAAACCTTTGCACCTGTACCTAGACTTGAAGCAATCAGAATCTTGCATGCTTATGTTGTACACAAGAATTTCAAGGTCTACCAGATGGATGTTAAAAGTGCATTTGTAAATAGAGAACTTGGAGAAGAGGTATATGTTGAATAACCACCTGGCTTTGTCAATCCAAAATATCCAAAACATGTCTACAGATTGGATAAAGCTTTATATGGACTCAAGCAAGCACCAAGAGCCTGGTATAAAACTCTGGATCAATTTATACTTGAAAGTGGTTTTACAAGAGGTACAACTGACAAAACCCTATTTTATAGAACTCAAGGCAAAGATTTATTATTGGTTCCAATATATGTTGATGATATTATATTTGGTTCCACTAATGAGAAACTCTGTAAACGATTTTCAAAGCTAATACAGTCCAGGTATCAAATTAGCATGATGGGATAAATGAGTTATTTTCTAGGGTTGCAAGTAAAATAGACTGATGAAGGAATTTTCATAAATCAGTCCAAATACACAAAGAATTTACTCACAAAGTTTCAAATGCAAGGCTCTAAATCTGCCACAATCCAATGGCTACTGCAACCAAGCTTGATCAAGACACTGATTTCAGGCAAATCCAAGGGAACCTCATTTGATTGCTGTTAAAAGAATTTTTAGATATCTCAAGGGCACCATCAATCTTGGCTTATGGTATCCTAGAGAGTCCGATTTTAAATTAATAGGCTATTCATATGATGACTTTGTAGGATGTAAAATTGATAGGAAAAAAATAAGTGGCAGTTGTCAATTTCTAAGTAGAAGAATTGCCTCATGGTTAGGTAAGAAACTGAAATCTATCTCAACATCAATAGTAGAGGCTGGATATATAACTGCAGGAAGCTGCTGTGCATAAATTTTATGGATGAGAAATCAACTATTAGACTATGTTTTGAACTTTTCAAAAATTCCTATTTATTGTGATAATCAAAGGGCTATCACAATTACAGGAAATCCAGTTCAACATTCTCTGACAAAGCACATTAGTATCAGATATCACTTCATAATGGAATATGTCATGGAAGGAATAATTGAAATGCATTTTATTTCCACAGATCAATAGTTAGCAGACATATTCACCAAGCCTCTGTGTGAAGCAACTTTTATAAGATTGGTTTTTGAATTTGGAATGGTGACAAGTGTCAATCAGAGTTTAGATAGAAAATGCAGTAAACTCTGACCATTAGAACATCTAATTTCTGATCACAAGCTATCAGTGTTTATGGTAAACTCTATCAGAGTATGTGGTAAACTCTGATAGTGAATGTTAAACTCTGATTACTATAAAATTTGATCTAAGTCTACATGTTAAACTCTGAGATTTTATTTATTACATAATATTTCATTTTGTGACATCATAATTGTTATTCTCTGATTGAAGTAATCATTAGGGCGCGTGTTTTTCACGTAAAACGATTCATATCTATACACAGATACACACACACTTTCTATATATTGAGACTTGTACTACTCATTACTCTTCCAATAATTTCTTGCCATGTGTCCCACTAAAGAGTATATGCAAATAAGAGGGAATAATTTAATTCTTATTTTCACTTTGAATTATTCACCTGCATCTTATTTTTCCTATCTTTCTCTCTCGTTTTCTATAAACCCTAAATTTTCATATATGCAAATCTCTGTTCTTCAATGATATCCAAGGGACTCTCTTTCTAAAACTATACTTTTGCTGCTACAAACTACATCTTACTCTTATCCAAAACTGATATCTCCCAAGATTTTCATGTAATTCAGGATTTTCTACATAATAGCTATATTGGATATGCTCTTAAAGAACCCAATAATTTCTCTGCTCAATCTTTGATAAAAGTATGGTCAATTGCTAGTACAACAACGCTGGTGATGACGAAGAGCCATTAATAACATTCTAATGCAATGGCAAACACTCCATCACTCCTATAGTGATTCGTCAAGCCCCTCATCTTCCAGAACTGGTTGTGTATGATGACCTGGTGAATGATGATCAAATCAAGGTATTCTTTAAAGAAATAGGCTATGGAGGAAACCTATCTAAGCTGGGGAGTCTGACAAGGCCCCATTTGATACGTGAATGGAGCTTCTTCTTTGACAGCATAACAAGAGCTTTCATAGCCAAATGCATAAACTTTGATTCCATTCCACAGCTATCACAAAAAATTGGGTATTCTCTGACCCATAACTTACAATTTAATTTTCCCTGTTTGATTATTAGGCAATTAGCTACCTAGATTAGTGATGATGCACACACTTTATATTTTGCTCCATTTTTACAGTTAATTTTTAGCTACTTATTGCCTGATGTTAGCTATGAGAATGATTAGAGTTTAGTTAGTTTTTGTATGAATAAGAGAATATTTGCTGATCTAACATGGAAGGATGCAAAGAAAGATGCTGAAGGTAAACTATCTAATCTTTTTTATCCCACATAGGTCAGGCTTCTCTTAAATCAGAGAATGCCTACTATGTATGGGATGAATTTTCTATCAGTAACTGTGAATCAGAGTTTAGCACCATCTGATTCTAACCCAAGTCAAAACACAAACACTGACCCACAAACACTGATTCTAACCTCTGCATTCTCCCAAAAGACTGCAGTTGTAACAAAAACCTCTCAACAATAAGGGCCAAACATCAAGAGAAAAGGAAAATCAATGATGGAGTCATCTCCAAAGAAAAAGAAATTGATTGATGAAAATATTAATTCTGATGACAGTGGTGAAGCTCTAGTATTTCCAGTAAAGAAAATTACCAAGAAGGCTTATGAAATTCCACATGTACCTTTTATGAAGCCATTTACTGTCAATCCAATGCTTGAGACTAAAAATAAAAGAAGAAGATTGGTTAAGGCATCAAACATTGAAGAAATAAACTCTGATCCTTTACAAGCATTTGTTAGGTCCAAAATCATCATAGAAGGGGGGTTGAAGTGTTTGTGTTCTTGAGATATAAAAATGGAAGTTAATGAAACACAAAGATTCGGGGAAATAACAATGTATTATTAAATTCCTGAGGTGCTACACTTCTAATCAAATGATTAGCTTCAATGGGTTCAATCAATGTTATAATAGAAATACAGTTGAGTGATATAAATGACTTTCTTTAATGTTGTTCTCGTCTGTATCTCTTTTGTTGAAGATGAATGAATACCTTATTGTCCATATTGATTTTCACCCATATATAATTTGTAGACTTTTTGGAAAATGATTTCCAACAATTCTCAAGTCCTTTATTGCGCCTACAAGAGTGGTGGAGGTGTGTAGGTGCCATAAAGAAGTATTTTGCGCCTCTAGAAGTTTGTTGCGCCTCTAACAAGTTATTTTGTGCCTTTTGTTGTGCTTGCACACTAGAAGTAGTGTGTAGGCTCCACAAACCTTCATGTTACTTGAGTTATGCTTTTGATCAAGGTTTGTTGCGCCTTATTCTTCTTTGTTGCGCCTGCACACTGGATGCAGTGTGTAGGCACCACAAACCTTTCCCTTAAACTTCTGTGGCGCCACAAAAAGTTTTGTTGCGCCTGCACTCCCAATCCCTTGTGCAGGCACCAAAAATCATCTTCTTGACTCCACTTAGCTTTATTCTTGGTTTGTTGCTCCTGTATAGGGTTGGTGGCGCCTCTAGAGTACTTCAAGAGTGTAGGAGCCACCAAATGCTATACTACTTGCCTTAACATATTTCTTGAAGTGCTTGAAGTAATTACTACTTAATTTTTACTCTTCTGGCTTGATCAACTGATTTTCTTCTGATTAATCGAGACAATTCTTTTTTGTTGTGAGATGCTTAGTGCACTGGTCTGGTTCACAATCGACTAACACTAAATTGAATTCCCTTGATTTCTATTCTATTTTAGCTGACTAACTTTGGACTGTTCCATTGCTTCTGATCACTAAAACCCTTTGACAACTATACTTGAATCATTGCACTGTCTTTAGTCTGAAATCTATTGAACACTTATTTGTTGTGAGGCCTGAACATATTAATGAACTTTTCTCGCTGTCATTCAGTAAACTTTTTCATCTTGAATGCTCTGCAATGATGTATGTATGATTCCTGTTTGTATGTCTTTCTGGATTCCTGTGCAGCATATTAGTATTATTTATTTGTCTTTGTTTCTTAGTTGAGTTATCATTATCACTATTACATACTACGTTACATTACGCTTTACAATCTCTCCCTATTTGTTTGTTAGAGTTCGACAAACAAATCCTGTGAGAGGATAACTCAACTGATACTTACAAGAAAAAGTAAAATGCAGAAAGACAGTAAATAATATTAATTACATTTTGGATTAGATTTTACATTTCAAGATTTCTTGTGTACAATAGAAGTTTGTTCCTCTAGCCTGAACAGATAATCCTATGATCTTCTGCTTCTTTGTACTGATTCTTGCTTGTGTTTAGATTTTGTTTCAGAGTAATGCTTTATTAGCTCTTCCTCCTTCTGCTCTAACCTTGCCTTCACTATGTCTCTAGCTTCTACTTCAAGAGTATTGACTAGAGGTGGTTCTTCTAGCTTCTTTAAAACTTCAGTGAGAAAAGCGGTTGAGTTTGTCTTGGAGATTGACTCGAAGGCCAGAGATTGTCTCTTTGAAAACACGAACACTATTATCCTTTTTGGAAAACCTTTGACTCTGTCAGTGTCATGCATCGACTCTTCTGCCAGCTTCTCCCTTAGAACATCTTCAATCATCCTCAAAGCCTTTTTGTCTGACTTGACAGTGGATCTCTTTACCCTTAAAAGGACTTTTCGGATAATTTCATAATTATTTCTCCTTAGTTTTGATAGCTCTTTCTTTTTATCCACTCCGTTCTTCTTGAAAAGAAAGTATTTTATTCCATTCGGCTCCGTCTGAATGCATGGTTCAAAATCTCTTATAGCTTCAAGTACTTCAGTGCCATCCTCTCTTCTCACATACACTGTATCTTGGTAATATCTGATTGTCTCCATTAGATATCTTCCAGAAGTTTTAATTGCTCCGTTCATCCTGAATGCGTAGATCAACTCAGCAGCTCTTAGATCTTCGTCTGTTCTATTCTTCTTGCTTCTGAGTCTCCCTTCTATATACTGCATGAACATTGCATGACTTGAGTCCAGACATTCATCCGACAAAGTTAGGTTATGAAGTGTTGTTGCTTTGTGTACTTGACCACCAGTGGCTTCTCAAATGCTTTGATACCGATCTCTATAATTTTTCTCTCAATCATATCTCTCAGTATCTCATTTGTTTTATGCCCACCAAAGATTACTTTCCTCTTCAGCACATACAGCTCCACAATGTTCATCTTTTCAAAACTCTTTGTCGACAAAACCTTTGACCTCAGTGTTGTAGAATTTAAGAACATTTTCCACCCGTACTTGGATGCACTTACTGACATGCTTGTAATTTGTTCTGATAGCATAACATAGAATTCATGAACATCTTCAAATCTTTCCATCATGGTTCTAAAGAGATCAAAGACTTCTCTATCTTTCTTCTGAGTAAGAGTTAACTCTTTCTTATTCAGCAGACTCCTTGCTTCATCCCAATCAGGACCAACCTTCGCTTCAATGTCTTTGATTCTATTTCTTCTTTGTATAGCGTGCTGTACTCTCTTCCATTTTCTCTTCATCACTTCTTGAGCTTGATCTATACCTTGAGTAACAACTTCATCTACACCAACTAGAAGACAGTCATTATCAAAAGCATATTCTTCAGCAAACTCCTTCTCAACATCTATTCCAGTTTCTTTTGCAGTTTCCTCTATTTCAATCTCTGTTGGAATCTCTAGTGGCACATAGGGCTCATATATTTCTCCTTCTTCAAGTTGCCTAGCTCTAGGTCTATAGAAAATATCTGACTCCCCCTGAGATGTATACTCCAATATCATTTCAGCTCTAACTTTTTCTTGTACCATCCTCTCCCCCTCAGTTGGGCTATCCTCCTTTCTGACCGGAGTAATCTGAGTTGTTGAAGCTGATTGAGTAGAAATAGGAACTTTCTGAGCCAGAAGTTGTTTAACCAAATCTTTGATTTCTTTCATTTCTGCTCGCTGCTGCTCCTGCACTTCCAAGATCTTTCTTATTGAGTAGTGAATTTCAGTTACTTGGGCCTCCAAATTTAGAATCCTTTGGTTGTGTGCAGTGTGTGCAATGTGTGGGGTGTTTATTTGGGTAGTGGTGTCTCACTTCTCACAGTTTCTGTTTGTGCATGACCCTCAACACTCACACTCGGGAAATCAGGGTCAGGGAACACAAGATCATCATGGCTAATGGTTTCATTCATTTCCATAATAACACTTAGATCTTCTGTACCTGCATTAAAATCTCTATCCCTTCTATGAGTAGGTTGCCTCTCTGCCGGACCACTTTGAGTGGGGATAACTCATTTTTCTGGAACTGGGGGTTGAGACCCAGTGTGGTCACCACTATGGATTCTGTAATGATTGGCAAAGTTGAAGAATCCGTGATGCCAGCTGAAGCCAATGAAGGCATTACCTGCTCAGAGACACCCTGAATAGGTTCTACTACCGAAGTAGCAGATACTCTATGAATAGAGTCCACATCCCTTCTATGGGTGTGTTGTCCCTCCGCCTGACCTGATAAGATGGGGAGGACCTCCTGTGTAGGAGCTGGACTTGAAATTTCCAGGGGGTCACCACCTCAGGCAATGTAGTGATTGACAAATGAGAGCCGGTGGTGCCGCGCGACGCTTGCGAAGGCACTTCCACTTGAAGTGGTGATGCTGTTGACACAGCTACTCCTTGAATGGAGACCTCTTCGCTTCTACGGGAGAGTTGCCTTTTCACGTCACCTTTTTGGGGAGGGAAAACATCCTGAACAGGATCGAGAGATGTTAAGTCCAGGGGGGTCACCACATTTGACAATGTAATGGATGGCTCGTTAGAGTCAGTGATACCCCCAACTGTCTGTGAAGAAAGATTCTAAATTCGATCAACCAAAATAGTAAAACCTACTGAAGTAGCGGATATTGTTACAACATCTGGTTCTGTTCCCGTACCTTTCAGGATTTTATCAATTTCACAATTGAGGTTACGAAGAAAGAGAATGTTGTCAGAGATTGGAGAATCAGGTTCCTGGTTCACAGTTGTCCTAGGTTTAAAATTCATTTTACGTCATTTTAGAGAGGGCAGAGCTGTAGGGGATATTTCAATAATTTCTTGATTTGGTAGGGACTCCCTATCATCTAAATCAATGGTTCGTTTTCTTGTTTTAGGAGATGAAGGGAGTGTTTGTTGTTTTATTGCAGTGGTTAGAACTGGTTGGGTTTGACCAAGTTCATTGCCAGTTTCGAAGGCCATTGAGGGCTCTTGTGTATGCATTGCCGTTTGAGGCACAGTAGGAGATATTGTGACAAATTCATCGGTTAGAAAAGTAGAGAAGTCAAAGTCAAGAAGTGTACCATCATCCATTTGATCATCAGAAATGTTAGGGATGTACACTTCTGTAGTCTGAGGCTCTTCCACTTCTTCCTCAACAACTATCTCCTCTATTTGAATTTCAGGGCTATTCCTTTGTTCTTGAGAATAACCTTTCGAAACCAGTATGGCTTTGTTCCTCATAACAATGCCATCTTCATCCAGTTTATTTCTGAATACCCACTCTGTGCCAATTATAGACTTGTTCTTTGGCCTGGGTACCAGCTTCCAAACTTTTTGTTTCTGAAACTGATTGAGTTCTTCTTGCATAGCTATTACCCAATCTGGATCTTCCAATGCTTCTTCCACTTTCTTTGGCTCTATTTCGGAGATAAATCCAGGGAATAAACATTCATTCTGAGAAGCACTTCTAGTTTGAACTCTAGCATCTGGATTTCCTAGAATCAACTCAAATGGGTGATCTCTACTCCACACCCTATGTCTAGGCAGAAGTGTTCTAGATGATTCAACTTGATTATCATTGAAGTGCTGAGTCCTGCTAGTAGATCCTACAATTGCTCCCCCTGAGTTGCTGCTTGGTTGAGAATGAGATTCTCTGCCACTACTAGTAGTTTCTGTGAATCTTCCACTGTTTCCTCTACTAGGGTCAGAATCATCATTGTTGATATTCTCATTTGGTACTTGAATTTCTATTGCAGCTTCAGGTTCCATTTCACCTTCATCTGAGTTTAAGTTTTCAAACTGCAGAGTTTCAGTGTCGTCTATTCTTTGTAGACTTGGGAGCTTGAGATCATCGAAAATTACATTCATACATTCAATGACCTTCTTTTGTTCAATCACATAAATCCTGTACGCCTTAGATTCCAGAGAATAGCCAAGAAATATGCCTTCATAAGCCTTGGATTCGAACTTTCCTAGTTATTCATCATCTTTCAATACAAAGCACTTTGCTCCAAACATATGAAAGTATTTCAGTGTTGGTTTCTTGTTTTCCATTATCTCGTACGGAGTTTTATCATGATCTTTATTAATCAGGGTACGATTCTGAGTGTAGCAAGCTGTGTTGACTGCTTCAGCCCAAAAGTATAGAGGTAACTTAGCTTCATTCAGCATTGTTCTTGCTGCTTTAACCAAAGTTCTGTTCTTCCTTTTTACTACTCCATTTCGTTGTGGACTTCTGGGCACTGAGTATTGTCTTGAAATCCCTTTTTCAACACAGAATTCATTCAAGGTTACATTTCTGAATTCTGTTCCATTGTCAGACCTTATTTTTCTGACAGGCAAACCAGCTTCTACTTCTATCTTCTTTATGTGATCAATGATTGTTTGTGGGGTTTCATCCTTCGAGGCTAGAAACAACACCCATGTGTACTTGGAGTAGTCATCTATAATTACTAGTGCATATCTCTTCCTTGACATAGACATGACATTTACTGGGCCAAATAAATCCATATGCAAAAGTTGCAGTGGTTCAGTAATGTCTGAAGAATCTTTGCTTCGGTGAGATGATTTCTTTGACTTCCCTTTTTCACATGCTTTACATAAATCTTCTTAACAGAATTCCATCTCAGGTAAGCCTCTAACCAATTCCCTCTTGACTCAAGAGTTCATTGCTTTAAAGTTTAGGTGTGAAAGTTTCTTGTGCCATAAACAACTGTCCTCTGTTGAAGCTCTACTGTAGAAACATTGAGCTTCGCCTTTGCTTGCAGAGAATAAGTCAGCCACATAAAGATTCCCCTTTCTCATTCCTTGAAGAGCAAGCTTCGTATCTTTCCTGTTTTGGATTGCACATCTTTCTTTTTCAAAAGTTACTTTGAAGCCCTTGTCAGTGAACTGACTGATACTTAGAAGATTGTGTTTTAATCCATCCACAAGAGAGATATTTTCCATGATAACATTTGCAATTTCCAGATTGCCATATCCCGTTGTGAATCCCTTGATTTTATCTCCAAAGGTCACTATCAGGCCAGCTTTCTCAATCACATCTGATAGCAGGGCCCTATCACCGGTCATATGCCTTGAACAACCATTGTCAAGAATCCACATGACACGCTTGTTCTTTGCTATGCCCTGTAACCACAGATTGATTACTTGTTCTTTAGCACCCAAATTTGATTGGGTCCAATTGGCTTAGATAAGTAAACAGATTTAGCTGTAGAAATTTTCTGGTCCTTGTCTTTCTCATCAACTGTGCCCTTGCCCTTTGGTTTAGCCTTGACAGGAATGTCTTTAGGCTTAGGGACAGGGGCTTCCTTCCTAGACTTAGGAGGACTAGCAGTCTTTGCCCTAACATGCTTTCTATTCATGTTCACATTTGTATTCATGCAAGTACTAGATGATGAATTCATTAAGTTTATGTATGCAGACATGATGTTGAAAGCACATGGCATGCATCCTACTTTACCATATGGTTGATGAGGGATAGACATGGCAGGCATGGTAGGCACATTATGAGTTTCTTCTTTTACTACTTTTAACTTTTTGCATGCATGCGTAAGATGACCAGTAGAATTACAATTATTACAAATTTTTCTAATAGCTTTGGGAGAATAGGCATAATCATTTTTCTTGTTAACACCTATCCTGCCATTTCTGTTAGCTTTCTTCTTTTCATCCTTGTTGCCTAAATTACTTTTAATCTGTTCCTTAGGTTCTACAATTTTTACAGATTTCTTAGGCAACTCCTCTTTACCTACTTCCTCTTTCTTTTCATCCTCAACAAGAATTTCTTCTTTCATTAACATCTTTTCTTCATCTAGGGATTGGAAGACAAACTTCTTGTATAGAGTCTTAGCAACATTTTTTAACACATGTGGAATATCTTGCTTCACAGGACTTTCCTCAGCAATTGATTCCACATATCTCTTTCCTTCCTTTTTATCATAGTCAAATCATATTCCTGTTTTCTGACCTATGACTTGTTTATTTATTGCCTCCTTAACAAGATTAGCAGATTTCTTATAAGCCTGAAGTTTTAACTCTAACTGAGAAATTTTATTCCTAAGCGCAGTTTCTACTTCCTGGTTGCATTTATCTCTATTCTGTAGATATTCTATCTTCTGTTTCCGATCTTCTAGTTTAACACATGCAAGCTCTAGTTCTTTATTTCTAGCTTCTAGCATTTTATTCTTTAGAACTAGTTTGGTATTTTCTTCTTCAGATGCTAGCATGCTTGTATGAATGTTAAAAATTTCTACACTAAGATCTTCTACAGTTTTTTTATAATCAGAATTAGACATATCAACTGTGGAAATAAATAATACCTTGGATGACTGAGGTGATGCCTCTGAAGATTCTTCCATTAGTGCAACATTTCCATATGTCTCCTCTTCATCATTGTCTGAGTCATCCCAGCTCTTTCCCTCGGCTATATACGCTCTACCATGATGCTTCTTTACCAGTGCACTATGATGCCCGGGTTCATCACAGTTATAGCACTTGAACTTACTGCGGTCTACCATCCCCGTCTTGTAACCTCCTTTGCTGTAAGACCCTGAAGATGAACCACCTCGGTTGCTGTTTCTGAAACTGGAACCACTATTACTTGATTACTATTGAATTTGTACTTAGGGTTCCTCCTAAACCTGAGGTTCTCGAACTTTCCTGCCATATAGGCCATTGTCTTATTTTCCAATTGTTCAAGTTCTTCCATTGAGTAGAAGTCATCTTCATCACCTGCTTGAGCATTCTCTGAAATTTCAGCTTCTAGAGTCTCTTCTATCTCACCAACAGGCTTTACTAAGTTGGTCTCTGTTATAGCCAAATCGTTGGCTACAAGTGTTGTCGTCTTTAACAGTGCTGTATTCTTACTGTCCACTGTACTTGACCCATAAATGATTTTTCTCTGCTCTTGCTCCATTTCATGAGTCTTGAGCTTCCCATATAGAATTTCAATGGACATGTCTTTTATGTCACTTCTCTCCCTGATGACAGAGATTTTGTGTTCCAGGTGTGCTGGTAGTGTCAACATGAATTTCCTGTTGATCTCCTTACGTGAATAGGCCTTCCCATGCAGTGATAAGTCATTCAACAATTTGTTGTATCTCTCAAAGACTTGAGTGATACTTTCTCCTGGTAGTGACTTGAACGCTTCATACTGGGATGTAAGAATATCCAACCTGCTCTCCTTCACTTCTGTTGTACCTTCCATTAGCAGATCAATCGTATCTCACATTTGTTTGGCACTGGTGCAATTAATCACTTGATTCAGCATTGTAGTGTCCAGTGAATCCATTAGGATACATTGAAGATGATTATCCCATGCAACCCGATCTTTGTCAGTATTAGTGTACTTTGAAGGCTCTTTTGGGGTAAATCCTTGAGGAATCCGTTCGCCGTCATCTGAGACTGTTTCTGGTGTCAGCTTCTAAGGTACATAGGGTCCGTTTTCCAAAATTCCCATGAATTAAGAATTAGCTGATTTGATGAAAGTGGATATCTTCTTCTTCCATAAAATGTATTCATTTTTATTAAAGGCTGGGATTTTGATGCTACTAAGTTTTTGGGTACTCATGGTTGTGAAAAATTTTAAATCTCAAAAAATAATTAATTTCTTAAAAATTAAAATTAATTCGAATAAAAATTAAATTTTGATAAATAAAATTTTAATTCGAATTCTTGATGATTGATAGTCTTCTTAAAATTAGTGAACTTAAAATCTTTGAAAAAATTGAAATTGAATTTTCTTTAATAATAAAGAAATTTCAATATAAAATTTTCTAGATCTAAAAATGCACTTTTTCGAAAAACTATTTTTGGATCTTGATTTGTAACTTCAATCAACAAGCTCTGATACCGATTGTTAGGTCCAAAATCTTCATAGAAGGGGGGTTGAATATGATGTGGTAGATTTTTTTATTCAAATGCGGATTAAGTATTTGTGTTCTTGAGATATAAAAATGGCAGTTAATGAAACACAAAGATTCGGGGAAATAACCATGCATTATTAAATCCATAAGGTGTTACACTTCTAATCAAATGATTACCTTCAATGGGTTCAATCAATGTTACAATAGAAATACAGTTGAGTGATATAAATGACTGTCTTTAATGGAGCTCCCATCTGTATCTCTTTTGTTGAAGATGAATGAATACATTGTTGTCCATATTTATTTTCACCCATATATAATTTGTAGACTTTTTGGAAAATGATTTCCAACAATTCTCAAGTCCTTTGTTGCGCCTGTAAGAGTGGTGAAGGTGTGTAGGCGCCATAAAGAAGTATGTTGCGCCTCTAGTAGTTTGTTGCGCCTCTAGCAGTTTGTTGCGCCTCTAACAAGTTATGTTGCGCCTTTTGTTTTGCCTGCACATTGTAAGTAATGTGTAGGCGCCACAAACCATCATGTTACTTGAGTTATGCTTTTGATCAAGGTCTGTTACGCCTTATTCTTTTTTGTTGTGCCTGCACACTGGATGCAGTGTGTAGCTGCCACAAACCTTTCCCTTAAACTATTATGCTTTACAATTAAATTCTAACAATCTCTTAAACTCTGATGTCCTAAACTCTGACCAGCTAAACTTTGCTCAACTTCAAGTAATAAACTCTGGTGCAATGCTAAACTCTGATGTTGTTATGAAGTCTGGTGAATCTACATTGCCCGACCAAATAAACAGTAACTTCGGTGGAATTGAGGTAGTTGGTGATGATGAAAATGCAGAAAGAGAAGAAAATGATGAATTGGCTGAAATGGATGGTATTTCTCTTCATGTTAATCCTTTTACCAGTCCTGTAATCACTTTGGAAAGTGTTGATGCTACAAATGAAGCTTTTCTAGTTATAGTATCTGATTCTCCTATTCATTCACCCAAGAAAATCATCAAGGAGATATCTTATGAAAGAGTAAGAGAGCTAACAGAGGAAGTTAGAAAGGAGATGGCTGACAAGAAAGCTAAAACAGATTCTACGAGTTCAAAGATCTTCACCAGAAAGAAGAAGAAACAAGTCTCTTTTGGCCAGGACACACAAGAACCTATCTCTCAAAGTGAGGTAGCAGTCATTGCTAGGCCAGACACACAAGAAACTGTTGCTCAAAGTGCAACAGCAGCCACCAAAGAAGCAAATGAAGCTAGCAGGGATCAGGGGTACAATCCACAAGAACCTACAGCTCAAAGGGTTGAAGCAGTTGTTAATGCCCCTACCACACAAGAACCATCCAATCAAAGTTTGGATGAAGGCACTCAATCAATAATGGAAGATCTTGATGTTGCTGGTGCTGAGAAGTTAAACTCTGATGCAGTTCCATTGGTAGTCTCTGATGCTATTTTGGTGCAACTTCTTTCTGCACAGCCTATGGAAACTCCAACAACTTCAACAACTACTCCAAGTATAAAATCTGACTTTTCTTCAAAATTTCTATTCTCTGATAGTATAAGCTCAGAATTCACATTCCCAACTTTTACTGTTGGGATGACCATGGATAGTCCTGAAAAGGGTACCCCTATTTATGTGATCAAGGAACTCCTTTCTCAGCCACCTCTTATTTATGTAGGGCATTGTTTTTTGAGCCTTTCTAGTGAGCATGAGGTAACATGTGTGAAAAATAGAACTAATACTGAGAGGAAGACACTGGATCTGGCAAAAGGAGAGGTAGAATTGAGAAAGAAGTTAATTAATTCTATTGAGAAAACTCTGACTATTAAAAGTTATGATATGTGTAATGTGAGAAGTAATGAGATTACTTTAAAAGAAAAGAGTGATTTAGGATGTTCTAATTCTTTTGCAGGTACTCAGAGTTTATCTATCACTACAAACTCCGATGCTACTGCAAACTCTAATCATGAAGACATATTCTCCGATGAGCCAATCTTTGAAGATGAAGAAGTTATAGATCTATCTATTCCATGCACACAAAGATACAACTCCAAGAGATGGCCACATGATTCTTTTGATGCTCTAGATAGATTGAAGATGAGTTATCCTGACTATCTTGTTGTTGAAAACATGAAGGGTGAAATTGAGTCTGCTCTTAATAGTGAAGGCATAAGGAGAGAAAGTAGCAAGGGAGAACCATCACATGGAGATCTTCTCAACTCTCACAGACAATCCATCTGGGATATGTCATGGAAATTTCCTAATGAAGAGATTTCATGGCCTCATGTTCATGAACTAATCCAAAAGGCTGATTCTGAATTGAACTCTAGAGAGATGAAGACTGTTCTGAAAGCTACTACTGTGTTGACAAAGGGTCTTCACAATGAATTGTGTGATTTGAAGGATTCTGTTACCAAAACCACTACCTCTATACAGACTTCTGTTACTACTTCTCAACATGCTTTGGAATTGAAGATCAAGAATGTTTTTGCAAAACAGGATGCTTTAAAAGTCAAAGTTGATAATCTTGCTACTACTGTCACCTCCATGCAAATAATGTTGCATACAATTGTGGACATCTTAACCATTAGAAAGGGGAATGATGTTAAAAAAGGGGAGAAGATTTCACAGGACAAATGCAAGGAGGATGTTATACAAAATTATGATAAACCTGATGATAATGATCAAGGGAGTTATAAGGATGGAAAATAAACTCTGATTGGACAAACTCTGATGACCTCTCAAACTGGAAAAACTCTGATGACTTCTCAAACTCCGATTCCAATAAACTCTGATAATAATCAAACTCTGACGGATGTTGATATGGAGTTAGCAAAAAGGATTGAAGAAGAAGAAAAGCCTGAGAAAATAGAAGAACAAAATATGAAGGATGCAGAAATGGCAAGAAAATTATTTGAAGAAGAAAATCCAGGAATGGATCCAGTTACTGTTGATGAAGAATTGAAGAAATCCGGTACTGACAATGCTCAAGTCCAGAAGAAAAGAAAATATGTGAAAAGAACTCTAGTAAAAAGGAAGGCACAAGCTCAACCAAATAAAACCTTATCTAAACATGTTTAAGCCAAACCTACTGAAGCTCCTAATCCTGTTGAAGCTCAAGGCAAGCCTGTTGTTCAATCAAAGCCTACTCCTGCAATTTAGAAGAAAACTCCAGCTAAAAATCCTCTTACTATATTTGGAACAACATTTCTCCCAAGTGGAACAAGTTTTGAAGATGAGGAAGAGGAATAACAAACTTTGACAAGAAATAAAAATCCTGATCTTCCGTGGACTAAATCTGAAATCTTAACTCTCAATGCTAGACTTGGTAAACACAAGGGTGGTATTGGTGATTCTCAAGCCAAAGTCTACAGGGGTGAAGAAAATACAGAGATCATTTTTCTTTGGAAGACAAGCCTGAGGAAGATTTGACTCAAGAATATCTAGACAAATTGATATATGTTCACATCGTAATGGACATATTTGATGGTGCTCAAGCCAAAGAGAAGCTGCTATATTTCTAGGAAAATGGGAGAGTTATGAAGATTTCTGAAGAAGATTTGATTCATAAGTCATCCAAAGAACTTGAAGAAAATGGCTAAAGGAGATGCAAAGGTTAAGATGGTGTTAGGGATTCCTACACTTTATTAAATCCTGCTGAAAAGAAAGCCTGTTGCATTCCTCTATATGACATGATGGAGAGATCATCAAAATACAACTTGAGAGCTGCAATATTCTAAATTGATGATTCTTATCAAATGAAAGAGTTGAAGGAGAAGCTGAGTGAATTATTGAAGAATGTTGAGAAGAAGCTACTAGACAAATTCCTAACTGAAGACTTCTCATACAGAAGAGTTTAAGTCAAGAACGAAAACTCAAACTTTGATGCATTTATCTCTATTTCCGACATCATAAGTAAAATTTATGTTTTACTTAATAAACCATAAATTGGGGGAAATTGTTAGAAAAGAAAACACGGATGCTGTCAGAGAATATCATAACATAGTTTATGTTGTTGACGTCATCAGAGTTTAAGAAGCTGTCGACAGAGTTTACTCTATCATAGAATACTCAATCAGAGTTTACTCTATTAGAGAATACTCTATTAGAGATTAACAACCGACAAAGTTTATCATCAGAGTTTATCAAAGAAAGAAATAAACAAATCAGAATTTGATTTGGATAGTGAAGAAGGATTTCTAATACAATTCTATTATCTTATGGAAGCTATTCTTATCATTATCTATTTTGTAATTGGATTTGTAACTGTATCTATATAAACACAAAAGTAGGTTAACATTATTGTAACACACATAATTATCTTTCTCTTAACCTAACTGCTCTTAAGAAAATTGTTTTTCTTGAGAGAGTTTTGTATTCAGTTCATCAAAGTTAATACGAGACAATTTTTTTTAATACTTGTGTTCTTGATCGATTAATTTGATACTATTATATTCAACCCCCCCTTCTATAATAGTTGATTATCTGGGAATCACACTGCATCATAACAACGAGCTATTATACTTTGTAATTTGTAATTAGCAAACTGACATTTCAGCAGCAGACTGTTTTATTTGTAACTGTCGGTACAAGTTGACAAAAGTTAAAATTAGCCTTAGTTAGTCATATACATCTATTCACCCCCTCTAGGTGTGCATTCACATTTACATGTTAGTTATATATGTAGATTGGTATTGCCTTGCAATGTAGAATGGTTGTCTTTGTTTTCAAAATGAATTATGGATTGTTTCGTCAATATTATTGTACTGGAATGGTTATCTTCATGTAGAAATTAATTATGGATGTTTGTCAATATGTATATACTCATTATGGATTCTGGTTAATTTGGTGGAATTTGATGTATGCACATGAATTAACTGATTAAAGAAAAACAAATATAAATCATGAATTTTTAGAAACTGATGTTTGTTAGACTGGTATACTTCACCTTAATAAAATATAGAACCATATTGTTCTTTTCTTACTAGGCTTCAGGTTTTGTAAGGTATTATTATCTCTATCAAATACAAACATCATTTTACTTAAATAAAACGATGTAGAATGTAATTTATGGTTTGTGTGCATGTGTTTAACTACATCTAAGTCTCTTAACTAGTTAATATCAATATAATAGGCCTACAAGTTTTCCTAAAAAAGTAAAGCATAGTCATCAAAAAGTTGTCAAAAAATAATGTCTAAGTCAAAATCCAATGGCTAAGGTGTATACGTTCTTCTTTAACGACACAGACATCGGTCAGATTTTTTTATTGACATCAGCGATAAACTGATGTCGATCTTTTGCAGTGTTTCTAGTAGTTCTGTCATATCTTCCTTGAGCTTTTGAATAATTTCAATTAATGTTCAAAGTTACTACTAATGAGTCAGTCAATCACTAAAAGATAATTAACGTGTAAGGATACAATAAAAAGATCATTTTGATCACATTTAATATAGAAAATGGCCTCACTAAGGCTTTTAATAAAACCCAATTCCAACAAATATTCATCAATTCTATTGTACCTAACCCTTGGTACCTTTTTAAACCATATAAAGCCTTCTTCACTCGATACATTTTTTTGTCCTACCCTTTCACAATGAATCCTTCGGGCTAGTTAACGTAAATTTCTTTCTCTAGAATTCCATTTAAGAATGCTGACTTGACATCAAGTTGATAAATTTTTCATTGCTTTCAATAGCTAGTAATATTCGGGTGGTGTCTTTCGTAAACCAGGGGTAAACGTATCAAAGTAATTTACTCAAAAAACTTGTCCATCCCTTTAATAACTAAGCTTTCTTTATATTTATTGTTTTCCATATTGCTATGACTTGCAATTTGGCAATTCATACTCAATATGCGGTAAACAAATAGTGAAATCTTTTTTTGCATATTTAATAATGCTACATGATGAAAATGGCCCATCCTCTGGTGCCACAATTCTGCAATAGTTGTGATTGCTGAATGTTCAACTTGCTCCTCTTCCATTGGATCAAGTGTAAAACTTTTTTTTTTCATTTGTATTCTAAAAACATCATTTTTTTTGCCATCCTTATTTAAGCATTGTTTCTTCTCAAATATCACCTTAAATCCCTTTAAATCAATTGTTCAACACATAAAAGAATTTGATCAATTCCGGGAACAAACAACATACTTCAGAAATTAATTTTGTGTCTGTGCAACTTTCACCGGCGACTGTTCTCTTTCCCTTGATAGAAATATATGCACCATTGCCAGTTCTTACTATTGATACTTGTGATCTGTATAGCTCTCTAAAAGGTTCTTGATCTCCAGTCATGTGGTTGGTGCATCCACTATCGATCAACCAACAATCACTTGAGTTACTGCTGCTTGTAAAACAAGATGCGACAAACAATTGTTCTTCCACCCTCTCATTTTCCATTCGAGCATTCTCTTGAAGGTAGTACACACTTCTGCTTATTTTTCATCATGCCCCATCTTATTGCAGGTTTCACATTTCACATCATGTCTTTTCTGCACGCAGGGAGGAAATTCTTTGTATTTATCTCCTTTACAGCTACTTACATTCGTAACATAATCTCGTGAATGAAAATGCTTCTTCTAGATATTTTTTAATCTCTCTCGTTAATTGATATGTAACTTGGCTTGAAGAGTTCCTTCCACGGAGCCTTAATCCCTCATCAATCTTCTTTGTTCTTGAGCTCTTCCAATGTGAATGTTGTCAGATCTTTAGTACTCTCCAAGGAAGAAGTATAGCATCAAACCTTTCAGGAAGAGTGACTAGTATTTTTTGTACTATTCTTGAATCAGAAAAATCATAACCAAGAAATATTTATTATTTAAAATATTTGTATTTTTTAATATTTTAAATCTTTGCATATTTTTCCTTTCTTTTCTTTTTTTATCAAAAGTCTTGCACAAATTTTAACTGTTCTTGTATCGTATAAGTACATTAAAAATTATGGACACGGGCCTTCTCCCTTCCCACCTCATTTTTGAATCCTTACTATGGCTTAGCTTGGAACCTTCTTATATCAGTTTAAATTTCTGCAACAAAATATGGCAAAAAGGACCTCAAGGTATGATGAAACTGGCGTGCCCTCTTTCATTGCTTGTACAAATCGTTACTCTCATTTGAATCTGAACACTAATCGCATAAGTCCCATGCACATGAATATAATCTATATTCATGCCTGTCTTGGTGCAATAATGTTTCTTGTTCAAATATAATTGGGACTTTCAGGACAAATGGAGAAATTTGAACACCGCAAAGGCCACCCTCTATAAACGGCTCCAAGCCTGTACAAAAGAACATCAAGAATATTCTATAAATCATCCGAAGATGAAGATCAAGGTTACATCAGCAAAGAGTATATTTTCAAGTTATGAAAGATATTTATTATTTACCCATTGTTACAGACTAGAGGCATTGCTGAATACTGGTGCTGATAACAATGCAGCAGTGACCCAGGCAATTACGCAAATACACAAGGGAAGAACTGGAAGTACAACCGGTAATGGTAGAAATGGAAATGCGGTCCAAGGAGTGGGAGCGGATAAGTAGAGAAAAGGCAGAAAATAATTGATATTTTTGTATTACCTAGTCTAGGAAGTGAGGAGTTTT
Organism: Oenanthe sinensis; assembly: GCA_028671895.1. Classification (NCBI taxonomy): domain Eukaryota; kingdom Viridiplantae; phylum Streptophyta; class Magnoliopsida; order Apiales; family Apiaceae; genus Oenanthe; species Oenanthe sinensis. Next base: position 23,193,696 of record CM053799.1, on the reverse strand, counting down.
TCCATGTGTACGTTCAAACATTTTCCTAAAGTTTCATTATACGTTAGAAGATAATTGTGTTTGGCACACAAGTGCATGATCAAAGATTTTGCCAAATTTTTGGTAGTGGCAACCTCTCCAAATAACATTCAGCCTTCCTTATATTGACAAGCTAGATTACTTGTGAGCTACGGCTTTCGGTATTTCACAATTTCCATTTCTCTAATTTCCGTTCAATAAATCTTCTGAGTTGGAATCAGCTTAACCAATTTAAAAGTTAAAACAATATTCAGGTGTTGAGAAACACATGGTCGAAGAAGAGCCTTTTTATACTCAGATGATATTAATTATCTAATTGCTAACTTGTTCAATCCAGTTTGTATCTGTTCCATGTGCTCGATCTGTAAAAATATTTGTTTGGTGAGCTTCAACCGTCAGATAATTAAACAACGGCTAGCCCACAGGTGTAATTAGTAGCGCCAGGGCTGAAGAATCAAATTACTTGAGCGTAGTTGCTAGGGAATTCCAATTGAAATTTCTTGAATCATCTACTCTTCCTATGTACCATTTCCTCAGTTAATCAAGTTTCGGTTACATTCAGTTATATATTACATATGACATTCAATTTATATGATTTTATATTATTTTTTAGTGCAGGATGAAAATGAGAAGGAAGTATATATTAAACGTTTCTGGTTAATTGGAAGAGGCCCTATAGTAGTTTGAGGAATGATAAGTCCTTCAAGCTAGTAATTTTTTTTAACTATTTCATTAATCTCTTTATGACAATTTAATATATGTCCAAGTACATTTTGGTCCTTCGCAGAGGACCCGAGTATGAAAGAAGGCCTAAAAAATTATATATAAAGCACTCTGTATTTGCAATGATCGAGAGGAATTACGTTGGCAAAGGTAAACGTGCGACAAATGATAATATATTTCTTATCCGAAAGCTAATTGTCAACGAAAAATTGAGAGCAGACCTCAAAGAAAAATAATACCAGATGTGGCTTAAAGCTCTACTGAAGGGACTGCTGAGTTTGGGTCCTGTTTTTTTAGTTCACTGGTATCATATTTACTAAAAGCAAGTTGGTGCAAATCAGGATCTTCATCCAGAATGTGGAGCACACATTACACCACTTAATTCATATAAATCTTCATTGTATACATTTCTAAAAAATATGCAACAGTTATAGTTAACTAGTTAAGCTAATTTAAATACGATGTGTAAAAAAATATGTCAAAGCAATAAATAAATAACATATATTTTTAAATATCAGAGCTCTTTGATTATTTTCCAGCAGAAGATAATAAGATGTTAATCCCAGTACTGCATCATACTTTCATAGAATTGATGATTAATCTATTTGAGGCTCTCGATTATGTCCAAGAGCAAATGTAACCATTTGTAATTTTCAGGCTCCTGAATGGTTTTGACTAGCTTATGAATGTTTAGTTTTGGTCTGTTGGAATGGTGTATTATGATTCTACTTTTGGTGTACTATAACGATTTTTTAAGAGGCCATTTTTGGCGTGTGCTTGAATAGTTTTGACATGTTAGTTATATATGTAGATTGGTATTGCCTTGCAATGTAGAATGGTTGTCTTTGTTTTCAAAATTTATTCTGGATGGTTTCGTCAAAATGAATTCTGGATGGATTCGTCAACATTATTGCTGGAATGGTTGTCTCCAGGTAGAAATGAATAATGGATGTTTGTCAATATGTATATATTCATTATGGATTCTGGTTAATTTGGTGGAACTTGATGTATGCACAGGAGTTAACTGATTAAAGAAAAACAAATATAAATCATGAATTTTTAGAAACTGATGTCTATTAGACTGGTATACATCACCTTAATAAAATAGAACCATATTGTTTTTTCTTACTAGGCTTCAGTTTTTGTAAGGTATTGTTATCTTTGTCAAATACAAACATCATTTTACTTTAATAAAATGATGCAGAATGTAATTTATGGTTTGTGTGCATGTGTTTAACTACATCTAAGTCTCTTAACTAGTTAATATCAAGATACTAGGCCTACAAGTTTTCCTAAAAAAGTGAAGCATAGTCATCAGAAAGTTGTCTAAAACTAATGTCCAAGTCAAAAAGCCAATGGCTAAGGTGTATACGTTCTTCTTTACCGACAAAGACATCGGTCAGATTTTTTTATTGACATCAGCGATAAAATGATGTCTTTTGCAGTGTTTCTAGTAGTTCTGCCATATCTTCCTTGAGCTTTTGAATAAGTTCAATTAATGTTCAAAGTTACTACCAATCAGTCAGTCAATCACTAAAAGATAATCAACATGTATGGATACAATAAAAAGATCATTTTGATCACATTTAATATAGAAAGTGGACTCAATAAGGCTTTTAATAAAGCCCAATTCCAACAAGTATTCATCAATTCTGTTGTACCAAACCCTTGGTACCTTTTTAAACCATATAACGCCTTCTTCACTCGATACATTTTTTTTGTCCTACCCTTTCACAATAAATCCTTTAGGCTAGTTAACGTAAATTTCTTTCTCTAGAATTTCATTTAAGAATGCTGACTTGATATCAAGTTGATGAATTTTTCATTGCTTTCAATAGCTAGTAATATTCGGGTGGTGTCTTTTAGTAAAACAGGGGCAAGCGTATCAAAGTAATTTACTCCAAAAACTTGAGCATCCCTTTCACAACTAAACTTTCTTTATATTTATTGTTTTCCGTATTGCTATGACTTGCAATTTCTAACCATTGATACCTATGATCTGTATAACTCTCTAAAAGGTTCTTGATCTCCAGTCATGTGGTTGGTGCATCCACTATCGATCAGCCAACAATGACTTGAGTTGCTGGTGCTTGTAAAACAAGATGCGACAAACAATCATTCTTCCACCTTATCATTTTCCATTCGAGCATTCTCTTTAAGGTAGTACACACTTCTGCTTATTTTTCATCATGCCCCATCTTATTGCAGTTTTCACATTTCACTTCATGTCTTTTCCGCATGCATGGAGGAAATTCTTTGTATTTATCTCCTTTACAGCTACTTGCATTCATAACATAATCTCGTGAATGAAAATGCTTCTTCTAGATATTTTTTAATCTTTCTCTCGTTGGTTGATATGTAACTTGGCTTGAAGAGTTCCTTCCACGGAGCCTTCATCCCTCATCAATCTTCTTTGTTCTTGAGCTCTGCCAATGTGAATGTTGTCAGATCTTTAGTACTCTCCAAGGAAGAAGTAGAGCATCAAACCTTTCAGGAAGAGTGACTAGTATTTTTTGTACTATTCTTGAATCGGAAAAATCAGAACCAAGAAACCTTTTTTTATTAGTTATGCTAAGAAGTTTACCAATGTACTCAATTTTTCCGGACTCATTCATTTTCTGCATCTCGAATTCTCTGACCAAATTTAAGACTTGCATTCCTTTAATTCTTTCATCTCCTTCGTCTTCAGTTTTGAGGATTGCCTGTCAAAGGAGGAACTTCGTAGTCCACCTCAACATGTTACCAAAGATCATTTGCCTCTAGATGTGCCTCCATTCTCGCTGCCCAGAGTTGGTAATCTTTATTCTTTAGCATTAAACAACAGTGGTGCTAGAGATGTGAAAGGTTTTTTTGAGATCAATAGAAACATAAAAGCAAGATGTTAGGGTGCTCTTGATTCAGTCAGTGGTCCCTCAAGAAGAGGTGCTGTGATATACCAATTTGTTGGTTTACATCATGCAAATTACATGTCATAAGAACAACATATCTAGAAAGATAAAGATGAAGAGAAATTGAACTGAATGTTTGTAACTTTTTAATCGTTTCAGAATCAGGCCTTTATACGACTAAAAATCAAAAACTTACATACAAACTTCAATAAATAAGAAAATGTTCAGCATAAAATCAGTCCTGAAATTTATTCTTAGAATGATTTATGCCATAAGATCAGTTTTTGCAATTACAGATGCTATATTCAAACATGTTTGAATGGTCTGATGCCATAGTTCATACTTCCTGGTATCTTTATAAGTGACGACCACATTCTTATGCTCTGTGAAGTCTTTGTTACCTTTATTTTATTGAAGAAACATTTATCCATTCCTCTTCGGCTTAGATAAGAAATGCTTTAAACTACATAAATGTAAATTGTACTAAAGTTTAATAGCTTTGATTCATACACTGTACGATGCTTTGATTATTTTCTATTATACTGTTATGTGGATACAATAAAATGATCAATTCGCTATTAGTAAGCTATTCGAAAGCTAGACTAAGGGATTTATATTATTCTTTTTTATGCATTGAAATATAGAAGTCATATATTTCTATGATTTATATATAAAACATTTTTTAAAGATTTATAATGTTTAATATGAGCAGAATTGTCATTAAAACATAATTTATAATATGTAAAAATAAATTATCACAATGAAAATATAAATTATTTTAAAATTAGGATAAGTATAATCCAAATTTAAATATATAATATTTTAAAATTATGATCTATTTTATTATTTCGAATTACAATAGAATAAAAAATTCACAAAGATATTTTTTGAATAATATTTATTTTTGAAATTAAAATGAAAAAATATAAAAAATTATTTGTGTTCATAATGAAATAATTAATATTAATAAGAATTTATTTTGAAGATATATATTAATAAACAAATTTTTAACTTAAAATAATATAAATAATATATTAGAAATAAAATATTATTTCAGTTGAAATGGATTATGAGGAAGTACAAGTTTAAAAATGTCAACCAAACAAATTTTTTTAATTTTCGAGGAAGTTTAAATTGACATGAAATATCAATTCCCGTGAAAGAATTATATTCTATATATAATTATAATAAGAGAGTTAACATGATTTGGTCGTCGGAGGTAAAAATGTAAATTATTAAATATTAGTTATTTAGTTAATTTATTAAGGTTCGATTCCCCATTCGTACATGAATTAACTTAATAATATTTCTTAATAGTATTTATAAATAAAATGAATAATGTTCGATTATCAACTAATATTAATAATTAATTTAATATAATTTTAGAAGAAAATATATTAAATTTTAATATTACAATTGAATAAATATAAATTTTTAAAAAATTAAAATTTTAACTATAAAATTATTATAAAATATTATAAAAAGAGAAACTCATGTTTCACATGGGGTATAAGTTAGTTTCACATACTATATATCAAACAAGCACTAAGACTTATTAATAAAACTGACATGAATTAAGCCGCTAGCTTAAAAAAAATCATATTTTTTTGTCGATTATTTTTTATATATTACAAATTCAATTATATTTCTTCTTTTTTTTGTCAAAGTTCAATTATCTTTCTAAATATTCATTTTTTATCAATTAGAAATTTAATTTGATTCAGAGTTCAATAAATTAGGCATTAAGATATCATTGTAATTTATGTAATATCCTGGTCCCACTTCGAAATGTGTCCAAATTTCAGTTCAATTGTGGCATAATGTTGTCGAGTATTTTGGAGGGATATCGTTCGTTGGGAAAGATTGTTATCAATATCAATTTCAAGTATATTATTTCTTGCAATGTAGAAGTGTGGAGAAAAATTTATGAGTATGTAATTATCAACTAATTTAATTTAATAAACAATTAAAATAACTATATAATAAATATGAGAGAAGATAATCTAGGAATAAAGGTTCTTCAATTGGCTATGATGAATGTCTAATTTGGGTCTCTTGTTTTGCTAAAAACAACCCTTCTAATGATTATAACATCCTCTTCTAAGGTAAATTATAATTCTTACAATTATCCCTTCAACGTTACTCCCATGGTCAAACAAAGTACACTCATACACTATTAAGCACCAGGAATTATAAGTCTCACAATTCACATATCAATATCCCCATCTAATACTTGAATCATGTATATCATATCATGTACTAGAATTACAACTCCTCTCCCAATTCGTTAATAACGTCTATGGATACAATTAAAGGTTCATGACTCCCTTAACCGTGTTAAACCTTCAATGAAAGTTAAGCACACCTAGAGAAATCAAAATATAATCAAATAAACATAATAAACCAACGAATACTACCAAATTCCCGAATTAAGGAATTAGCTACTCATGATGGATAAAAACATGTATATATTAATGACACAAACCATGAGTTATAGAATTGAAGTATAAAGAATACAACTTGAAGAACTCGTTTGAAGTCCGGATGAATTCCTTCACTCCTTCCTTCAATCTCCCTCTTAAAGTGTTTATCTCCCTTTTCTCTCAAAACTACGGTTAACTCTATTCTATATTATGACATTATATGATGGTATATGATATTTGTCTCTAATAATATATAAAACCCTAATATATATTATTTTTATACTTCGATGTGCTTTTTTAGAGTCCTCCAATGTGTAAAGTAGAGAATTAAAACTAAATATGGAAGCTATAAATTTAAAAATCATGTCTAGATTAAGGGCCTTGAATGTCAGATTCAAGGTCTTGAAAGTTAGCTTCAGGGTCCTGAACAAATCTGCCTCTTATCTTCCTTTTTGCTCATAATTCTCTCAATTTTTCCTACAACCATAGAAAAATAACTTTATCATCCATCCAAGGTAAAATACTCTTAATACTATTAATTAAAGACTAATTAGTAACAAATAAAAGATAAATGGAAGAAAATATAATATAAAATGTCATCATAAGTTGCTAATTTATACTGCTATTAATATGGGATCATGCTATGTTATGCAATGCAATAAATTTCTAAATTTAACATGAATTCTAGTCATGCACTCCATAGGATCATCTAATTATTTACAAGACTAGAATAAAAAATATATACATATATTACCATATTGAGATCGCATCCCCACACTTAAATGGTTCATTCCATAATAAAACTATTTCTTTTAGCATTCTCCTCATACCAAGCTGGCGACTCTACTGCACATGGAATATTATTTCTATTAGCAATCTCAAAAGTTGGGTCATCAAAGTGTTTAAAAAGTCTCAAAGAAAGTAAAGAAGGCTTAGATTGAATTAAGCTCTTATCAACACCATTGCATATCTATGAATCACAGTATTGATTTTCGAAGGTATATGAAAATTCTATGCTAGGAGCGTATGAAGCATAATATGAATTTTCAGAATAAAACGAATTCACCTGATATGGATTAAAATCCTGATAAGCATTAAAGTTTTAAGAAGGATTGAAATCTTGATATCGTTTTTAATTGCTGAAAAGTTCTTAGCGTTATTCCAACCAAAGTTGTAATCCATGTCTCCTCAACTCAAAGATTTTGAGTTGTCTACCTCAAAGTAATTGTATACATACCAAAGAAAAGAAAAATAAAAACAAAGAAAAGAAGAAAATATGTACCAAGATAAAATCTAAAATATAAGAAATAATTAACTCAAAATCAATATTGTCGCCTTCCCCGGTAGCGGCGCCATTTCGTTTTCGAGTATTGAGTCGGGTATCATTTGCAGGAAAGGACTGTTATCAATATCAATTTCAAGTCTTTTATTTCTTATAATTTAGAAGTGTGGAAAATAAGTTTTGTGTGTGTAATTATCTATAAATTAATCTAATAAACAAATAAAATAACTATATAATAAATACGAGAGAAGATAATTCAGGAACAAAGGTTCTTCAATTCGCTATTATGATTGTCTAATTTGTGACTCTTGTTTTGCTAAAAACAATCCTTCTAATGATTATAAAGTCCTCTCCCAAGATAAATTATATTGCCTACAATTATACCATAAAAGTCACTCTCATGGTCAAAAAAATACATTCATAGACTATTAAGCACCAAGAATTAAAGGTTCATGACTCCCTTAACCGTGTTAAGCCTTCAATGACAGATAAGTAAATCAAGAGAAATCACAATATAATCAAACAAACATAATAAACCAATGAATGCTACCAAATTCCTGAATTAAGAGATTAGCTATTCATGATGGATAAAAACATGTACATATTAATAACACAAACCATGAGTTATAGAATTGAAGTACAAAGAATACAACTTGAAGAACTCGTTTGATGTCCAGATGAATCCCTTCACTCCTTCCTTCAATATCCCTCTCAAAGTGCTTTTCTCCTTTTTCTCTCAAAAGTACGGCTAACTATATTCTATATTATGATATTATATGATGGTATATGATCTTTGTCTATAATAATATATAAAACCCTAATATATATTATTTTTATACTTGGATGGGATTTTTTAGTGTCCTCCAATATGTAAAACAGATAATTAAAATAAAATATAGAAGCTATAATATTAAAAATCCTATCCAGATTCAGGGCTTGAATGTGAGGTTTAGGGTCTTGAAAGTTAGTTTCACGGTCCTGGAAGTTGGCTTCATGGTCCTGAATGCATCGCCTCTTATCTTCCTTTTTGCTCATTATTCTCCCAATTTTGCCTACAACCATAGAAAATCATGTTTAGCATCCATCCAAGTTAAAACACTCTTAATACTACTAATTAAAGACTAACTAGTAACGAATAAAAGATAAATGTTGGAAAATATAATATAAAATGTATATAAAATTAGCATGCATCACATAATACCAACATGATTCCTATCCTCACATCTATTCGTATGCATAGTGCGGTTCCGGACATTAATCGAATTAAAATTAGTTCAGTTCGATTAATTATCATTAATAATAAGCAAACCATTTAAAATGGTTTTTCAATTTCGGTTAAATATTAGTCTGTTACAGTGTCTTTTCCAAAAAAAATCGATATCATTTACTTTTTTGGCACATAATAGTATTTTGAAAAATTATGCATAAACACATATGAATGTAGTATTCTAGAAATTTTAAAACATTCTTAAAATTGTTATTTTTACTGTTGGGCATATATACTAGTGTATACATAAGAAATATTTCTAATTCATTCACTTTCATGAAAAAATAAAATAAAAATACAATTTTTTATTATTCAATACACAAACACATTATAATAAAATTCTCACTAGAATATACTAAAACACTCGTACAAACTCAGATATAACTATTATTGATGTTTTAATGTTATTAATTTTTATAAAATATAATATTATATATTTAATATATATATTTATATATATGTATATATATAATATTCAGTTCGATTAATTTCGGTGGCGTTTATAATAAAACCGGAACCGAAATCACACCATTAATTTCTCTTTTTTATTTTTTGTTTATTTCATATTTTTTTCGGTTTAATTATTTTCAATGTGGTTTTTGATTTTTTCAAGGGCTCTTTCGGTTTCAATTTTTTCGACTCACATCTGAATATATATATATATATATGTATATATATATATATAAGCAAAAACATGGTGCAGTTTGGATCTCAAACAGCACCGAAACCACTTAAGTGCGGTTTTAAAAATTAGAAACCAAAACTGAACCAAAAAAAAATTAGTTCGATTCAGTTTAGTTTTAAAAAGTGCAGTTCGGTTTTAAGTGGTTCGAAGTAATTTAACCTAACTTTGGAATACTATATAGTGTATTTTACTTAGTTATTGACCCGACTCAATATACAAGTTTTATACCATATGTGATAATTCCACTTAAATCTCAATCCTTTTTTTAATTGATTAAAATAGAAGAATTTCGGTAATTCACAACCCCATAATAAGTATCAAAAAGATCAATAACACTTACTTTTTACTACTCTACATGAAAGGATCATTAACTCATAAAAGGATCATAAATCCCCACATATTTTGATATGAGATTGGATTGTTACTGTGTGTACACATTGTACAGTCACGTTACTCTGGGCGTCTGGGTTATATCCGCAAAGTACAACTTGCCCGTCAAGGAATTGAAACGCACCTATATAAAGAATATTAACCTAACTTCATCGTTTTTATCGTCTCCGTTTCATTAGTATCAAAAATATACACAGCGAGTTTTAGGTAAATATTAAACTAGGAGATGAATATAATGATGGGTAATGGGCAGGTGATGATTCTACCACCTGGAGTTAAGTTTAGTCCATCTGATGAAGAAGCCTTGGTGCACTATTTGAAGCCTAAAATTTATGGTTTTAAACTTCCATGCAACCTTGTCGAGGAGAAGGAGATTTATGGTCCTAACGCAAACCCATGGCATCTCTTCGATGCTTCTTCAACGTTGTGGACAGAAATTGGTTCCGAAAAGAGTGTTTATGTATTCACTCGTTTAACAAAGATGAGTACTGCAGCAACATCATCTTCGAGAGACAAGAAAACAGAGCATTATGTTAGAAAAGCTGGATGTGGAACTTGGCACGGTGAGACAGGTAGGGCTCAGAAGCCGATCATGGAGGGTGGGAACGTCGTCGGAAACAAGAGGTTATTGGTGTACCAGATCAATGATATTGGTGGTTTAGGTGATGGGAATAATTTGAATCAAGTTGGTTATTGGAAGATGCATGAATATTCTTTGAACGGGTTTGAGGATTATGTCCTTTGTCAGATTACGTGGGATACATCCAAGGGAGCCAAGGTTGTCGCTTCCAACAAGGCCAGGGAAAGCGGTAGAAGCACTCAGCCTAAGGCCAAAAGGGATACTCTTGTACTTACCCCTACGGATGCTGGTGCAAAAGTTGGGTTTCTTGATACTCATGCAATCGGCGTGAATGATCCAAGATTATCAATGGAGAAGGACAACATTGCGGTTCATGATTTGGGGTTGGTTCAAGATAATTATCTTGTTCCACAAGGGAATGGGAATTGGATGAATACTGATTCTAGTCTACAGCAGGCATCAACAAGTTGTGCCAATAATGTACCTGGTGATAGTGTCTTGCAGGTCATGGAGGATTTGTTTGCAGATTTGTCCGAGGAAGAGGTGGCGTGTTACAAGAATCTTTCACTCCAAGACATAGACGATATGCTGAATGGCACACTTGAGAAATTTGACGTGGAGCCTGCAATGCCAGATTACAGCAGCAACCAAGTGTTGAGAAAAAGGAAAGCAATTCAAGTGGATCAAGCGGCCGGTAAAAGGATATGCATCTGATATATTATCAGCAATGAATTACTATCGTGTGGGCAGATCAGCTTGCAAGAAGCAGGGATTTTAGAGGCCGGGAGCATGCTTTGGCTATATCTTAGATACAATTTTTTTTTTTGCTCTTGGGGGAATAGGACTATAGATTTTATATCCCCTGTTTGTGCCAACTCTGAACTTAATGAATATATAAACAACTCAGGCGTGGGGATGAGCCTCCTAGCATTGCACTTGGCTAGGTTCCAAACCCCTTAAATAAATTGTGTGTTTTTTATTTCGTTTTTAGGTTGATATTCTCAAAGCATTTAAGTATAGTATATATATGAAATAAGATTACCAAGCTGCATCTAGAGTGCTACATGCTTTCTTAAAGGTGATTATAAAAGATCAAAATTAAAATCTTTTTCATTATATATAACTTGTGTGATGTATCATCAACGCTTACCAATTACAATATCTCCAACACATTAAGAAGTTGTAGGCAAATAAGAATACACAAAACAGGACCATTTATTATAGTATATTATGTTATTCACATACTTTCTTCATTAGGTAAAATAGGAAAAAATATTTTTAAAGTTTATAGTATGTGTAATTGTTACCTGGCCGTGTGTGGATGCACAGTGAACACATTTTTTCTTTCTGAAGCATTATGGTCTTGCATGCTAGAAGGAATAATCGGCCAACCAACCCAACCAGGACCATCTATATTTTGTACAGCTTCTGTATAGTATCAACTGTAATGAAACTTCCGTTCTCTGATTGTCATATTTTGTTTCACTAAAACTGAAGTCTTTATAGCTAGAACTTCATCTTGTAGAGATTACTTTAACTGCAATCAAGTCCTCTGACTGGAAGATCTTCTTCTAGCTGTTGTTTTTCACAGTCAGTTCACGTTATTTTGGACTCAAGATTGTAAACAGTGCTCTGAGTTCCATTGTTAATTCCAACATACACATCCATAAAAGGCCCAGTAGCTTTTCATATTTACCGTTGATTTCTTGAGGAGTTGCTTCAAGCTTTCATTGTTTTGAATCATTAAGAATTATTGATGCATCCTACACTTTCAATCTTCTTTGACATAGTAATGCTCTAGCTTCACCGTGAATTAAATAGATATGTGTGCACCCTTCTGTAGACCTTCTCTTTTATTTTACTTTAGCTGCTAATCTTGAATAGCTGCTAATCTTCAACAATGTATTTCAGATCTGATTTCATTGTTGTCTATGCAACACTGCTTTAGCATACTCCACTCTGTATTCATGTTTCTGATGGATAAGTTTATTATGGATAACTGTTGCACCTGTACTTAAGTTGTTGTGAACTAGGTCTGTAGTATGCCAGTTGGTATATCTCCATATACCGAGCAGCATTTTTCCATCAGTTCTTCTCCTTGCCATATGCACGTGGAACGTATTATTTTTATGACATCTGCGATTTGTAGATGTTTGAATTTGTTTCCCTGTTTTTACAGATAACCTCACCTGGACATCTTCTATGGGTGACATACTATATACTGATCGAGCTTTACCCTTGTGATTGACTTATGTGATTTCAACAACTGTTGGTTCCGGTTCAGAAAAATATGTGGACAATAGCTTCGTGTTACTTGGCAGCTGGTCTTAACATGGATAGTGCAAGTTCTTATCTATTTGTCTTTGCAAGAAAAAATTACAGATTCAATGCCTTATTGCAAATCTGGACAAGCTTGACATCCCTTCGCTAAAATAGACATAACTCTCTGCAGGAAATTCTGTTTGACGCACTGTTTTTTCATAGAAAAACTAGACTTTGAGATCTTTCTGATGGCATATGATTCACTGTCCAGGAATTTCTTAATGAGAGCAATTCATTCTGTGAACTCATACCTTACGCAGTTTTCAGATTTTCATCTTTTGTGGCACATTGGCTCCATTCCCTCCTTTGTTATCTTCAGACTTTACTGCGTTTGTATTCCTCAATATTCATTTCTGATAGCTGATGTGTTTTTGGTTGCTGGTTCTTGTTTAAACTTGCAAAATCGCGTTTCTTTTGTTTCTTTCTCAATTGCATATCCAGCTTCATTCATATTTTACTGCATGGTAGTATTTTTTTTATTTTCTTACAGCTCCACAATTTGTTTCTTCCTCATTTTCTTGCATATGATCTGCTTTTATTGCCTTACGATGTTAAGATGGCTCCCGGAGTGATGATTTAAATAATTTAAGAATTTTGTGCGTCGCTTGTAGCAATCTTCTTGATCATTCCCGGTAGCTGTCGAATGAAATGCATAAATTGATCTTTGGACAGCTTCTTCACGTGCTTAAATAATATTTCGATGGCCAGTTGACAGCTCTTCTGTTGCAAATCCTTTTACTTCTCTTGCGTCCACGAGTGAATTGAGTGTCGCTGGTTTACATGAGTCATGTAAGATTCAAGTGAGATTGTTTTTCCTGGAACAATGACTTTTAGCTGTTGTTGTAGTAATTTCATAGAATCTCCACCATATTTGGGAAGCTGGTTATGATCTTAGAGTATGAATTCCTCGTATTCACCTTAGCTTATTCCAATTCCAATTTCAATTCCACGAGCCACTAGTTGATTCCAATTCTTCACTGCGCTGTCATATGTTTGCTTAGGCTTTTGTTTATTATCTCTGAATTTTTCTTGTGTGACTCAACTACTCGCTCACGCTAGTTACATATGTTAAGTTCTCAAGCTTTTTGCCTTGTCTCTCGGTTTGTGAAGTGAGTTCAGGAACCAAGTTGTGTATACCAACTACATATGTCTGACTGAAGAAGTTGAATTTAACGCAATTTCTATCAGCCTGCAATATTCTTTTTGAATTGAATATATTCTCGATCTCGGTAGATGACTTGAGCTCCAGGTAGCTTGGTGATGATGTCTCATTGACTCCTCTAGTGTTGAGCACATCAACCTCTGACTAATTAGATTTTGCATTATCTTTGGACCTCCTGTTCTTTTCTTGTTTCTTCCATACTCTATGAAGCTACTATCACCATGTTGTGGCTACTGCATCTACATGGCTATATTTTCCTTCTTTCTGAATCATATCATGTTTTTAGGTATTCGCATTAGAAGATGCCCGAATTAGAACAACTAGGTCAAGTTCCATCGTGGGGCTAACTCTTCCATGAAGCTATTGCAAGTGTGATCAGGAGTATATACGTTACATCGGATACATCCAAGGAGGCCAAGGTTGTCCCATCCAACAAGGCCAAGGAATGTTGTAGCAACACTAAGCCTAAGGCCCAAAGGGAGACTAGTGTAATTACCCGTAAGGATGATGGTGCAAAAGTTGGGTTTATTGATGCTCAAGTTGGCGTGAATGATGCAAGATTATCAGTAGAGAAGGACATCATTGCGGTTCAAGATTTGAGGTTGGTTCAAGATAATTACCTTGTTCTACAAGGTAATTATCTTGGGTCATACCTTGAGTGAATAACTGCCTATCTTGGGTCATAATTTACATGAAAGCCTGTTGAGATTGAGTTAGATTAGCTTGGGATTTTAATAAAGTCTCAATACTTTTTTCCAAAGAATTCAATTTCTTATCAGTTTCATTAAAACCAAGAGGATTCAAAGGGACTGAAAAAGAATTTGGATATGGGTCAATGTTTTGAGCAGGAAAAGAATTAGGATTTTGGGTTGGAAATGGACCAGGATTGGAATTTTGAAAAGCAGGTTGAGAGGGTTGGTTATACTCATTGTATTGACTTTGGTTCCATGAGAAATTTGAGTGATTTTTCCAACCAGGGTTGTATGTGGGTGAAAAGGGATCATTCATAACTCTCGCTTAAAACAATGGCATTAACTTGTTGAATTTCGGGGCAATTTTCTATCACATGATTAGGTGAGTTATAGTTTGCACAAACATACACTTGTGAAAACACGTTGTTGGTTTCTAAGGCTTCTAATCTTCTTGTGAGTGTAGCTAATTTAGCTTCAGTTACAATAGAATTACCAACTACATGTACGCCCTTAGATGAGTTAGGTTTTTCGATTTCTTGACTTGGTTCCCTAGTTGACTCCCACAACATTGTTTTTCAGCTAACTCCTCAAAAAATTGTCAAGTTTCTTCCTCATTTTTATCCATTAATTTACCTTGACACATTGACTCTAACAAAGAAGTGGTTGGGCTATCTAAGACTTCATAAAGAATTTTACAAAGTCTCCATTGTTCTATACCATGTTGAGGACATTGGGACAATAGATTTTTAAATCTATCAAAATATTTCCAAAAAGACTCATTTTATTTTTGTTGAAATTGGTTGATTTCATTCCTAAGTTTGTTGGCCTTATGGTTTGGAAATTATTTTTTTTAGAAATATGCTTACAAATCCCTCCCAAGTTGAAATAGAATTAATGGGTAGACTATATAACCTTTTTTTACATTTTCTTTAAGAGAAAAGTTGATAAGTCTCAATTTAATGGAGTGATCAGTCAAACTTCCTCAGACTCTCGGATGAAAAGATATGGATCATCTCCCTCTATCCCAGTAAACCTAGGTAACATGCTAATGTGGTGAGATTTGATTTCAAAATTATTACCATTTACTATTGGTAGGACTATGCATGAAGTTTGGGCAGAACGAGTGGGATAACAATTGTCTCTAAGTGGAATAGACATGACTTACAATTAAGCAAATAAGCACGTAGCAGACAAGAAACAGAACTAAACACCTAAAAAAATGCAAAAGAAAAATCCTATGTCTATGTTAACCTAGAGAAATTCTAGACCTGCTCCTAACTTTAAGATAATACTAAGAGTCACAAATCTAGAAATATTCAAACCGATTGGCCAGGTTACAAGGGGGCCTTTTTTGTGATCTTTTGAAAGCAAAACGCGCAATTAAATAACCTCGCTTTCTAGACACCAATCCAAATTGGCCAGGTAAGCCTCGACATTCCTAGACACCGAAAGTAAGAATACATAGAGATTTATTTCTTCTTAGGTTCTCTTCCTAAGTAAGCGCGAAATCCTAGTGGCCAATGTCTACTTGATTTTATTAAGGTACGGGGAATGCAAGATGAACGTATTAGTGATTTATGGGTCAAGGAAAGAGTGATGAAATTCCTTACCTTATCTTGTAATTGGTTGACATCTTTAAGATTGATTAAATAAATGCAACACACAAAGAACGAGAAAATAAAGTATGGATGCACTACACTAGGTGAATTAATCTAAATTGTACGTACATCTTTCATTTAGCAATCACCACAATTATAAGATGAAAAGAAATAAAATACAATAAAGAAAAAATAGACGATGTGCTCCTATGTGGGATATGAATGATGCAACAAATTGGTTTTTAACAAGACAAATAACTAACTAATTTGTTTTGGATTTTTTTTTGAATATTTAATTTTTTTGGATTTTGTTTTAATATTTGAGAGAAAAAAATAAAATTTAGAGAGGTGATACGGAATACCTAAAAGTTCTTTCCAAAAAATTCTAAGGAAACAACGATGCCTTATCTTTTTGTCCAAACTTTTCTTCGCTTCACAAATCCCAAAAAAAATACAAAGAAAAACAAGAAACTAATCCGAAAAATTAAATATTAAGGAGTAAAAATTACCAATAGTCCCCGGCAGCGGCGCCAAAAACTTGATGTGTAAAAATACTACATGCGCACAGTAGTTAATTGTAGCAATAACAAATTGATCCTCAGAGACTATGAAATTTCCAAACCCTAATAAATAAATCAGGCAGACTAGACAAATAGTTATGAGAGAAGAGTTTTAACCTAATAAGCAAATATGATCAAATAAATATGAAAAATCTAGGAATCTGAATCCATCAATCAATTACAATTAATATCCAAATTGCCTTAAAAATCAACTTTTTTTCTTCAAAAATCAAATATCAATTAACGAGACAAGCATATATTATGAAATTTATTATCTAAAAATAACCCATTAAAACTTCATGGAGCAAGCATACACTATGAAAAATAAATTTGGTAACAATAATATATCTAAATCACTTTGTTAATTAAACAATTAAGCACCAAGAAAATTATGAGAATCAATCAATATAAACAAGTAAATACTAACAATAAGTAACTAACTTCATCTTCATCCCAGGGCAAGAGAATTAGCTAGACATGCTTGAAGAAGAGAACAAAGCAACTAGTATAAGACATGCAAATAACGAATAACAGAAAAAGTCTAGGAGAAATAAAAACTTGTTTGTATTGAAAGAGCAATAAAATAAAAGTACTCTACTCCTACACCTAATTATTGAAAACTAGCGTTAAGGTTAAGGTTCAAGGTTCTTTTTATACAAGAGAAGAGACCCCTATATATAGAGGAAATAATGTAGGTTTTCTATATCGATTACAAATTGAATTATAAATATTTCCTTCTATTCCTTTTTTCTTCTCTAACAAGCATTCGATTTTTTCTCTAATTGTTTTGCCTCCAACTAATTCCACCTCCTTCCTTGTATTTCCTTTTTCTGCTACAATTCTTATTTTTATTAATTTCTTACAAACACGAACAAAAATAATTAATTAACTAATAAAATTATGAAAACAAACACAAAATAGGTATTAAAGATGTATTAATTATGGACCCATCAGATATGCATCTGATATATTATCAGCAATCAATTACTATCGTGTTCGCAGATGAACTTGCAAGAAGCAGGGAATTTAGAGGCCGGGAGCATGCTTTGGCAATATCTTTGATACATTTTTTTTTCTGCTCTTGGGGGAATAGTACTATAGATTTTATATCCCCTGTTTGTACCAACTCTGAACTTATTGAATATATAAACAACCCACGCATGGGGATGAGCCTCCTAGCATTGCACTTGGATAGGTTCCAAACCCCTTAAAAAATTGTGTGTTTATTATTTCGTTTTTATATTGATATTTGTAAAGCATTTAGGTATAGTATATATATGAAATAAGATTAACAAGCTGCAGCTAGAGTGCTACATGCTTTGTTAAAGGTGATTATAAAAGAACAAAATTAAAATCTTTTTCATTATATATAATTTGTGTGATGTATCATCAACTCTTACCAATTACAATATCTCCAACACATTAAGAAGTTGTAGGCAAATGAGAATACACAAAATAGGACCATTAATAATAGTATATTATGTTATACACTCATTTTTGTTAATTAGGTAAAGTAGGAAAAATTATTTTTAAAGTTTATAGTCTGTGTAATTGTTACCTGGCTGTGTGTGGATGCACAGTGCACACATTTTTTCTTTCTGAAGCATTATGTTCTTGCATGCTAGAAGGAATAATCGGCCAACCAACCCGACCAGGACCATCTATATTTTGTACAGCTTTTGTATACTATCATCTGTAATGAAACTTCCGTTCTTTGGTTGTCATATTTTGTTTACACTAACTGAAATCTTTATCTCTAGAACTTCATCTTGTAGAGATTACTTTTACTGCTCCTCTGACAGGAAGATCTTCTTCTAGCTGTTGTTTTTCACAGTCAGTTCACGTTATTTTGGACCCAAGCTTGTATACAACTCAGGCGTGGGGATTAGCCTCCTAGCATTGCAGTTGGCTAGGTTCCAAACTCCCTAAAAAATTGTGTGTTTTTTTTACTCGTTTTTAGGTTGATATTCGTAAAGCATTTAAGTATATTATAAAACAGAAATTAGGTTCTCAGTGTTAGTTTTCTTTGTTACAACCTAGCTATTTATAATACAGAAAACAGGACCATTTCAAAATCTTGGGTATAAGTTCAATTTTGAAAATGGTCTATACATGATTTTATAGTATTAGTTCATCAAATAACTTTCTGCAACAATACATGATTTTATAGTATTAGTACATCAGTAATTATTACAAACAATAATATTTCAATTTTTGTAAAATGAACAACATTGATCGATACCTGGGAGTAGTTACAGGGGCTACATCATTGTCGTTAATCGCCCAAGCCTTCAAAAGTTCATCTATCTCCCTTCTGTTGGCAAAGAATTCCGGCAAGTATGGCATATTTGTACAAGAAGTCGAAAAATAATTTTATATGGATATGCCGTTCAAGACTAGACTTCGTAGGTCATATTTTGTAATAGAAATCATCGATCACGGTTGTACAAGGCACCTAAAATATTACCGTTTCATAGTTTGTAGGCTAACTTAGCTTGTATTTTATATATTAACGAAAATGTGGCAAACCATAAGAAAGTCCTTTGCAGCAAATTCAGGAAGAGATGGAAGTTTCTGAGAAGCAATCGAAAAAATTGTATTAAGACCCTTGGTAGAATCCGGCATCAAGAACTCAGACCAACTTGAATATCCAATATTTTGTAACGAAACACGTGAAATCGACTCAGTTAATTCCATAGCAGTGCCACTAGCCACAATGCACTGGACCATTTCAGGGTACAACTTAGCCATTTTGAACCCTAATGTAGCTCCATCAGTAACCCATACAACTGTAAACTTGTCAACTCGAAAGCTTCTCAACCATTTCACTAAACACTCTTCACGAAACTCCATTGATCTTTTAGGCTTATTCGTTGTGGATGAGCCAAAGAACAAGAGGTCTGGCACGTAAACAGAGTATTTTTCCAGACAACATATTATAGAGTATCTTTTGCCTGTATACTTGCACCACCAATTTAGACAACATATTATTGTGCAGAAGCTGTCTAAAAGAGATTATAAATGCTCTACATTCTCATATAGAGTCGTGTGGTGGTGGAATGTTCAAGATTTCATATCATCGTTTTATGAAAGAAGAAGGGACTGGCATTTTTCTATTCAACAAGTTTGTATTTTTAATGCTCATGTTATGGGGGTGTTTGGGGTAGCTTAAATTTAAAATAAGTAACTTATTTTAATTTTTTTTTACATATTTTCAATTATTTTTTTTTGATACATATCTATTTTAGAATTTTAAAACCAAATATGATTTCCAAAACTGAAAATAAGTTACTTATTTTCAGGAAAAGTACATACATACTAACTTTTTCTGGAAATAAGCACTTATTTCCAGAATAAGTGATTTTGCCAAACAGGCCCTATATCTGTTGCAAGGTTTCAGTAACTATACGTTGACGTATATGCATCTAAAAGTTGTGAACTTTATATTGGTATTGTATATGTGAATTGTTCGCCATACTGCTACTCTTAAATTGGCTATGTTTTCAGTAAGGACATGTTTTCATAAAATTATCATTTATAATTTAAACTTTTATTATTTTATAATGTTAGAGCCATTATATATTTATATAAGATATTTCTTAATTATATTATTATATAATTTATTGAAATTAACAAATTTTTATATTAAATCAAGTTGGGATCTTAGAAAGTTATTATTTAAAAATGTTATTAATTTATCGAATATTAATTAATAGAATTTATAGTGTAATTTAGTTGATTTAACAAATAAATTATTATTTTGAAGAAAAGAGAATTATGTGTTTAAATTGAAATAAAAAATCGTTAGAGGAGTTATATGCAGGTCTTGTTATCGATGAAGAAGATGAAGGGGGAATAATTGTGGCAAATACGGAGGTAGTACAACAGAAACAAACATATGTCCTCATCGGTAAGTTCTTAACAGAAAAGAATATAAATTTTCTTGCCATGCAAAATGTAATGCCTACGCTGTGGAGGCTAAGAGAGGGAACTGAGGTTCATGATATTGGAGGTATGAGATATTCTTTTGTATTTTTTCATAAAATGGATGTCCAAAAAGTTCTAGAGGGAGGGCCTTGGTCATTTGAACAAGCTGCACTGATTTTACATCAACTAGTAGATGGCGAGGAGCCAAACACGGTTCAACTCCAATATGTGGAAATGTGGGTTCAAGTTTATGACATTCCAAGAGGTTTTTTATCTTAAAATATACTAAGGAGTATTGGGATATCGACAGGGAAATTTATACGCATGGATGCTAACACATTTGATGGAGTATGGAAGCCTTTTATACGTATTAGAGTGATGATTAATGTGGAAAAGTTATTGAAAAGAAGGTTAAAAATAAAGCGAGAAGGGGATAGTTGGAGGTGGATCAATTTCAAGTATGAAAGACTGGACACATTTTGTTTTGTTTGTGATATTCTGGGACATTCATAATGAGACTGCAATATCATCTATGCAAATTCGGACAAGGTTGTTGAGCGATCTTATGGGGTATGGATACGTGCTCCGACAAAAAATGCTGCAAAGCTGAGTACTAGTACGAGATGGTTAAGAAATATAGGGGCTGAAAGTAGTAGGTGGACGAAATTAGATAATAGAGATTCAGTGTCAACGGTGGTTTAGGGCGCTGAACAGGGGCAAGCAAGATTCATGGAGGTGGATGGAGTGGTTAGAGAAAATTACGGGGATAAGGGAGGAATTGCAGTTAAGGGGCGAGATATTAGGATATCGAATATGCAGGTAAATGTGACAGATATTACATGCGATGATTTAGGGGATGATAACATGGAAAGAGAGAATGTTGTGTGTAATTCAAAAAGAAAGAGAATGGAAGATAAGGTGGAGGAAAAACAAGAAGGAAATCATGATAATCTCAATGCTGACAATCAAAAGAACGGGTCTTTAAACTTGCAAGTGGGGGTCGTGGAGCCCAGGCTCACCTAGGATAATGATTTTAATTGAGTGGAACTATCGTGGGCTAGCTAACCCACGGCTAGTCAGATTATTAAAAGAAATGAATAACTTTTATAGGCCCAACATTATTTTTCTGAGTGAAACGATGTGTAAGAAGGAGAGAGTGGAAAAAATAAAAAATAAATATTAAGGTGAAGGTTTGGCTTTATTCTGGAAGAACGAAGGGAATATTAAGGTAACAAATAGCAGTCAAAACTTCATGGATTTCGAGGTCTGTCATGAGTAGTTGGGTAGGTGGAGGTACACGGGATACTATGATTTTCCAGAACGAGGAAGAAGGACTGAGGCTTGGGATATGCTAAGGCAGTTGCCGATAGATTCTTTGTTGTCATGGTGTATTATTGGCGACTTCAATTACTTAATGATAGCTGATGAAAAGAAGGGAGGACAGAGGCATCCTCATGCTTTACTAAATGGATTCTCACAACCTATAAGTGACTATGCATTGATTAATTTGCGGTATAAAGGCGATAAATTTACTTAGGAACGATTTAGAGGGACCGAAAAGTGGGTGGTTGAATGATTGGATAAAGGTTTTGTAAATAAATAGTGGACCGAGTTATTCCTAAATGCAGAAGTTCGAGTGCATGAAGTATCTACGTCTGATCATATGCCTTTATGTTTGCAGTTAAATCGAAAAGTGTATATGCCTAAAGGTCACATATTTCGTTTTGAAAACATGTTGGTGCATGAAAAAGAATGCAGGAACATAGTGCAGGAGTGTTGGAATAAGGATAGAACACATGATTTACTAAGTAAATTGGCTATTTGTTGTCTGAAATTGGAAGAATGGGGGGAGGTTTAATAAAAAAATTAAAATCCAAATTGGAATTTTATCGAAAGGAGATGCAGTGACTGAAATCTCGAAGGGATGTGGGTAGTGTGAGGATGTATAATGAGGCGAGATGGAACTATATGAGGCTACTAGAGAAACAGGAGATGTTTTAGAGTCAAAGAGCTAAGCAATATTGATTAAAAAATGGAGATAACAACACGCATTTTTTCCACAAATTTGCATCTACATGGCAGAAACATAACGAATTTCAATGAATAAAAGATGCAAATGGTGATTGGCAAGAGACTGAGGAGGAGATTGAAAATACTATTGCTAAGTATTTTGAAAATATTTTTTTTGGAATCAGATAAGGGTGAACAAATATCAAACAGAGTTAGTTTCAAACAAATAACGGATGAGCAACGTAATGACCTGATGCAAGAGTTCACGGAAGAGGAAGTGATAGAAACAGTTTTTGCTATGCACCCTGAGAAATCACCTGGAGTCGATTGTCTGAACCCGTGCTTTTTTCAAACTTATTGGAATGTGGTGTGTAAAGATGACTTCCAGTTTTGTATTTTTTATGTACCCACATATATTTTTATGTAACCACAGATATTTTTCTTAATAATTTAAGAATTTTTTGTGTACCTACGGGTATTTTTCCTCAGAATTTAGGAATTTTTTGTGTACCCACGGGTATTTTTTCTAATAATTTATGAATTATTTGTGTAACCACAGTTATTTTTTCTAATAATTTAGGAATTATTTGTGTACCTACGGGTATTTTCCTAAGAATTTAGGAATATTTTGTGTATCCACGGATATTTTTCATAATAATTTAAGAATTATTTATGTACCCACAGGTATTTTTTCTAATAATTTAGGAATTATTTGTGTACCTACGAGTATTTTTCCTAATAATTTAGGAATTTTTTGTGTATTCACGAGTATTTTTCATAATTTTTTCTAATATTTTAGGAATTTTTATGTACCCCCAAGTATTTTTCCTAATTATTTCTAATAACTTAGAATTTTTTTTATGTACCCACAGGTATTTTTCGTAATTTTCCTAATATTTTAGGAATATTTGTGTACCCACAGGTATTTTTCCTAATTATTTCTAATAACTTAGGAATTTTTTATGTAACCACATGTATTTTTCCATCAGGGATCAACTTGCAATTTTGCAAGGCTTGATTTGTCAATTTACAAATTTAAGGGCACTTTATAAAAATATTCAAACTTCAGTAAAGCATTCATCAGCTTTCAAACTTTAGGGGAGTATTGGTAAGTTTATAAACTTCAGGGGGCATTTTGTCAGCTTTCAAACTTCGGGGGATAATTCGTAAGTTTATAAACTTCAGGGAGCTTTTTGTAAGTTGTGCCAAATTTGGGTGGCCTTTTAGCAGTTTGGCCACCCAAGGTCCCATGCCGTCAACGACCTCATTTGAGGTTGAAACAAGACCTGATTTTGTGGTCAAGTCGAAGAGAATTTGAGGTCGATTTCTGTTTTTTTTTGCACTTTTTTTCTTCCAAATATCATTAATAAATAATAATATTTATTTTGGAATAATTGTGTTCCGAATTTGGAGGTGTCCCACTCGGATAAAATTTTATTCGAATAAAGTCCAACCCGGATATTATTATTATTAAATAATAATTTCTATTTTTACCAATAAATTTTTGGATAAATATTTCCTTGATTTAGAGGAGTTCTAATCGGATAAAATGAGGCGTCATACTCGGATAAGATTTTATTCAAATAAAGTCCAATCCGGATTTTTTATTATTATTATTAAATAATAATAATTTTTCTTTTTACCCAATTAATTTTTGGATAAATAATTCCTCGATCCAGAGGTGTCCTACTCGGATACAATGAGGCGTCCTACTCGGATAAGATTTTATTCGAATAAAGTCCAACCCGGATATTATTATTATTATTATTATTATTAAATAATAATAATTTTTATTTTTACCCAATTATTTTTTGGAAAAATAATTCCTCGATTCAGAGGTGTCCTACTCAGATAAAATGAGGTGTCCCACTCGGATAAAATTTTATTAGAATAAAGTCCAACCCGGATTTTATTATTATTTTTATTATAAAATATAATAATTTTTATTTTTATATTCTTGTAGACCTGGATTGAGGTCTAATAAACTTCAATTTCAAGCTCATGTCGAATTTGACTGGCTTGAGGGGCCTCATGCCTCGTTTGACTGGCTTGAGGGGCTTCAAACCTCATTTGACTGACTTGAGGAGTCTCAAACCTCATTTGAGCTCCAGGTCAAATTGACCTGGATTGAGGTCTAATAAACCTCGTTTGACTGACTTGAGAAGTCTCAAACCTCGTTCGACTAATTTGAGGGGCATCGCGCCTTACATGAGGGGTTTCGAACCTTATTTGACTGACTTGAGGGGCTTCAAACCTTGTTTGACTGACTTGAGAAGTCCCAAATCTCGTTTGACTGACTTGAGGGGTCTCAAACCTTGTTTGATTGTCTTGAGGGGAATCGAACCTCATTTGAGCCCTAGGTCAAATAGACCTAGATTGAGGTCTAATAAACTTTGTTTGACTAACTTAAGGGGCTTCGCGACTCATTTAACTGACTTGAGGAGTCTCAAACCTCGTTTGCGTGAGTTGAGGGGTTTTAAATCTCGTTTGACTGACTTGAGGGGTCTCAAACCTCGTTTGAGCCCTATATCGAATAGACCTGGATTGAGGTTTAATAAACCTCAATTTCAAGCCCAGGTCGAATTTGATTAGCTTGAGGGGTCTCAGGCCTCATTTGACTAACTTGAGGGGTCTCAAACCTCGTTTGAGTGACTTGAAGGGTCTTAAGCCTCATTTGAGTGACTTGAGGGGCCTCAAACCTCGTTTGACTGACTTGAGGGGCCTCGAGCCTCATTTAAGCACTATATCGAATAGAACTTGATTGAGGTCTAATAAACCTCAATTTCAAGCCCATGTCGAAATTGATTAGCTTGAGGGGCCTCAGACCTCATTTGACTAACTAGAGGGCTCTCAAACCTCGTTTGAGTGACTTGAAGAGTCTCAAGCCTCATTTGAGTGACTTGAGGGGCCTCGAGCCTCATTTGAGCCCTATATCGAATAGACCTGGATTGAGGTCTAATAAACCTCAATTTTAAGTCCAGGTCGAATTTTGATTAGTTTAAGGGGCCTCAGGCCTCATTCGACTAACTTGAGGGGTCTCAAATCTCGTTTGAGTGACTTGAAGGGTCTCAAGCCTCATTTGAGTGACTTCAGGGGTCTCAAACCTCGTTTGACTGACTTGAGGGGCCTCGAGCCTCATTTGAGCCCTATATCAAATAGACCTGGATTGAGGTCTAATAAACCTCAATTTGAAACCCAGGTCGAATTTGATTAGCTTGGGGGCCTCAGGCCTCATTTGACTAACTTAAGGGGTCTCAAACCTTGTTTGAGTGACTTGAATGGTCTCAAGCCTCATTTGAGTTACTTGAGGGGTCTCAAACCTCGTTTAAGTGACTTGAGGGGTCTTAAACCTCGTTTAACTGACTTGAGGCTCAGGTCAAATTTGGCTTCCAAGGGGCTGGATTGAGGTCGATGAGCCCTTCAGGGTTTGACCTCCCATCGACTTGGATCGAGGTCGAACAAAGGCCTAATTTCTCACCTAGGTCGAAATGGGATTGAGGTCGATGAGCCCTTCAGGGTTTGACCTCCCATAGACCTGGATCGAGGTCGAACAAAGGCCTAATTCCTCACCTAGGTTGAAATGGGATTGTGGTCGATGAGCCCTTCAAGGTTTGACCTCCCATTGACCTGGATCGAGGTCGAACAAAGGCTCAATTTCTCACCTAGGTCGAAATGGGATTGAGGTCGATGAGCCCTACAGGGTTTGACCTCCCATAGACCAGGATCGAGGTCGAACAAAGGCTCAATTTCTCACCTAGGTTGAAATGGGATTGAGGTCGATGAGCCCTACTGGGTTTGACCTCCCATAGACCTGGATTGAGGTCGAATTGTGCTTCCAAGGGGCTGGTCTGTCAAGACCTCAATGTCATGCGCCTGAGAGTATAGGCGTAGCTTTCTTGAAGCCATTATCAATGCTAAAGCAAATTTATCAATCTTTGAGTTATTCAACTCTGCGCCATGTAGAATCTTACTAACATATTTGATGGGTTTCTAAACATTGGTTTCCTCTAATGTTTATTTTCTTGGGGAATCCTTCATCCTTACTCAGGCCCCTCAAGGCTTTCTGTTTACTACCCGCGTTGGCCAAACATGGCTTTTATCTTTTTTTCTCATACCTTGAACCCCTTCAGTACTCGGCACTTTTATTACGTTCATGCATTTTCTTTTGCATTTTTACGTTATGTGCATTGGTACAAAGTTGTTTTTGTGTTTAATAATAACATAACAAGAGAGTTCAAGGATACTAAATAAACTTTCATTAAAATATCTTGAAGTATATCTTCAAGTCAAAGAAGGTTCCACCCTTACATGATAACAAACTATTTCCCACTTGGGGTAACAACTTCTTGGTTCCTAATGGTTCCATAGAACCTTATTTCTACTAAATAATCCTTCTAAATATAACTCCTAAAGGAGTTGTCTACTACTTCCACGTATCCACGCCTTCGATCGGGAGTACTTGCCCCCCGACTCCGTTGGACCTTAGCGAGGCTACATAACATCTCCTTGCCATCTTCTGGTTTCCTTTCTCCTCACCAACTCCATTCCTAGTTGGAAATTTAAGTTTGAGGTAGAAAGTTGAGGCAACAGCCTAGAACGCATGTATCCTTGTTCGTCCGAGGATCCCATTGTAAAATGACACAGCCTTGATCACGAGGAAGTTTAACATTTGAGTTGAATCATGGGACTCCTGTCCTATAGTCCCAAGCAATCGAACTGTTCCCTCTTCTTTAGACTCGACTCCATTGAACCCATATATAGGCATGTCAGAGGGAGTTAGTTGAGAGTCGGTGTACACCATTTTGAGATAGGCATCATGAAACAAGATGTCTACTGAAGCTCCACTATCCACTAGGATTCGTTTTACCGAAGAGTTTCCTATCACAAGTACTATGACCAACGGGTCATTATGGGGGAAGTTCACCCCTTTCAAATCAGAATCATAAAAAAAAATTGATACTTCGCTCCTTGCACTCTTTGGTGCTTCCCCCATAATTTGTAGAATTTGTTAAGCATAAGCCTTTCTCGAGTTACTTGAAGTCCCGGTCATTGTTGGACCTCCAGAGATTAGGTTTATTACCGGGCCTCGAGGCTGTATCTTCTTGTCACGATCATCATAATTCGTTCGTTGTTCATTACAGTGTCGATTATCATTGTTGTTTCTATCATCTTCTTTGATAAACTTTCTGAGTTTTCCCTTTCTGATCAAGAACTCAATCTCATCTTTTAACTGCCTATAATTATCTGTGTCATGCCCAACATCCTTGTGAAACTTGCAATACAAATTCTGATTCCTCTTCTTAGTATCAGTCTTTAGTGGCTTCGACCATTGAAGTTTCCTGTCTTTCTCAATGTCCAACATGATCTCACTTCTTGGTGAGTTTAACCTTGCATACTCGGTGAACTTTGGCCCCTGGCCAGCTGTTCTTGGGGTATAGTCGGAGTCTTTATTTGTTCTATGATACTTATCCTCAATATCATACTCATCCTTGACATTATACTGATCTTGAATTCATTTTTTGCTACTCCACTCATTTTTGGACGAGTCGGTAGTCTTCTTCAAGCTATCCTCAGCCTTGATATACTTCTCAGCTCTCTCTTGGAGCTCATTCATACTTTCTGGAGCCCTCTTGGCTAAAGACCTCCTGAAATTCTCGTCTGAGTTCCCTTGCTATAGGGCTATCATAGCTACATTCTAGTCTAGATCAGGGACCTTCAAGGCCTCCTTAGTGAATCTGTTCATATAGTCCCTTAGGGATTCATTCTTTCCCTAATACATATTTAATAACGAAGCTGAGCTCTTCTCGTGAGTCTTGTTGCTGATAAACTAACCAATGAAGGCCCTGTTTAGATCTTTGAATGACCCAACAGAGTTAGAGGGTAGACGACTAAACCACCTTTGAGCCATACCACTAAGGGTTTGAGGGAACGCCCTACACTTGATGGTGTCATTGACAGGATGCAGTAACAGTGCATTAGAGAACGTGAGAACATGATTTGAGGGATCTCATGTTCCATTATAGGCCTTGATTGTAGGCATCTTAAACTTCCTTGATATCTTTTCATTCATGATATTCTCTGTGAAGGGGGGTATGAGATCATCAGGATCTCCAAGGGGCAATAAGTCTTGAGGGTTAGCCCTAACATGACTTGTCTTTGTTTGCCTCCTTGCAGGGGGCTCATCTAGATCTATTACATATGCATTCCTTGTTGATTCTCCAGCCCCTCAGCTCTCGGGCGTTGCTGCCTTGCTAGCTCCCTTTCCAGGTCTTTCCTTAGTCGATGAGCTTCACCCTTATGAGCTCATACCCTCTCTTATAGGTCTGCCGAGTCAGTTTTTTGAGGCCCTCGGGACTGGGTACTCATCTATCCAAGGGGCTCCTTACTAGTTACCTCTTTCTAGGATTAACGTCCTCATCAGTCGTTTCATCATCATTCGAGTAGGGTCAAGAAAAATATTGATTCCCCCGATGTGAGCCATGTGGGGGTAGCAGCCTTTGCTCATAAAAGGGCTCATAGTTAGGTGGAAGCCCATATTGAGGGTTACTAGGCAACGCCGTAGTGGAGACCTGCAATGAGAGAGGAGCAAGAAAAGTAGTATTGAGGGGTGGAATTACCTGGAGTAGAGGGACAGAGGCATAGATTTACATGTCAGAATTGGAAGGATGAACGATGACGCTCAGAGGTCTCATACGACCGACGCTTGTTTTAGGGTCCTCAACGAAGGTGGTTGGGACAACAACTCCTTGTTCCTGAGTTGCTATAAGAGGAACATTAGTATCAACAGTGGTGTCAGGGATCTTTCCTTTGAAGGTGCTCGCGGTACTTCATGTTCTTGCCATGATTGCTATTCTCTTCCCACAGACAACGCCAAATGTTACAGATTAAAAGTGAGGTGTATTTAATATGCAATTAATGCTAGGGTTTGGGGGAGCTTCAAGCTTTAATGGTTGCACTAACATTTCGTGACTATCTCGGGTCCTCGTTAACTGCCTACGTATCTCAATGTGTGTGAGAATCAAGCCAATAACATAGTTCTAATGTTGAAGGGTTAGACCCTTTATATAGGCGTACGAGGGCCTTGGAGTTAGATTAGGGTTAGGAGACTTGGGGGCCAAGTCTTTTACTGACGTAAGGTTGTTGTAACCTCTAAGGAATGAGAGCCCTCGTTAGACTCTAGAAGGTGAGGTTTATCTTTGAGATTGGGCTTCTAGAGCCTTCCATAGATGAGGGGTCTCATAGGACTCTTCTCTTGCTAGGGTTTCTAGATCCTTCTAGGATAAGGGCCTTCAACAGGTTTCTTGGGCCTTTACTGAGCCTTTATTAATTAATTTCATAATTAATTAATAACAAAAGCTTAATGGGCCTATGGCTTCAACAGATCTTATGGGTTGGACTTTCAAATCCAGTTGGCCTATAGCAATTTATTTTCCTAGTTCGTTTCAAGGGTCCAAGCCTTTGGACCATACTGGTCTAATAAATGAAATAATAAATGATATATTTATTATTTCCTCAGGTCTATTTTTACCCACATCAGCTATTGAGTGCAGAAGCAATGAATCTGGAAAAGCACTCATCACTTCAAAGAAAGATTGGATGGATTCTTTAGACTCTGAAGAGGAAAGAAATTATGCCCACATGGCAAACACTGATGCTCTCATCCTAAACTATGATAAGGTACCAGACTCTGTCTTCAATTTTAATATTGAAAATATCTATGAATTAAAGTCTTTTCTTGGAACTCTGCATGTTAGTTTTAAATCACAGTCACTTGAGAATGAAAGATTAAAATCTTAAATACAAACTCTGATTGCTAGGAATGATTTTCTTGAATCTGAAAATTCGTACATGCTTACCACTAAGAAATGATGTGAGAATGCTATACACATGCAAACTCAACCAGAAATACAAGTGGAATATTTAAAATCTGAGATAGCTAAAGAAAATGAGACTTTCAGAGTTTCAACAAACTCTGGCAAGAAAGTCCAACAAATGCTTTCTAACAAGAATTGGACATCTGCCTTAGGTTATGAATCTGACAAGGAGACACATATTAAGACAAACACAAAAGGAAAATTGAGTGAACCTATGATTTTTGTTAGAGCTAGTATTGAAAAGGGCACTTCTGGTAAATGCTCTGATAATCACAAAACCAAAATGAATAGTGTATCAGAGAATAAACCGGTCAATATTGTATTACTCTTTCAGAAGCAACTTAAAAAAAAGTTGAAGTAAGTCACCAACAAGAATAAAACTAAAAAGTTCAAGAGGAATATAAACGGCAAAGTAGGAATTTCTAAGGAGAATAATTGCAGGAATATCCCTGATGCTCTTAGAAAAACATGTTTCACATGTTGAAATTCTAATCATCTTGCTATTAACTGCAAGCAAAATAGAAAGAACCTGAAAGACCTAGATCAGAGGATAGGAAATACATTAGATATATACCTTGTTTACACTGTGATAGTTTATGGCATTCAATTTACACATGTAAAGAATATCATAGTCTGTATTTTAATTATTATGAACTGTTGCCTCATTTAAATAAATCTCATGTCTTTTCCAATTGTGCTGTCAAACAAAAATATGTGATAAAAGCTGATAAAAAAAATATAAACTCTGACAGTATAAACTTTAATAATGCAAACTCTGTTAACTTAAACTCTGATAAAGTTACTTTTGCTGCAAAAGTTAACAATGTTAAAAGAAAGGATCCAAACTTGTTTGCGTCCCCAAATATACTAACTAAGTTGCATAAATGAATGCAGGGAAACAGGAAAAACATCCTAGTGATTGATAGTGGATGTTCTGCACACATGACTGGAAACAAATCCATTCTTTCAGAGTTTGAGGATAAGGCTGGACCAACAGTATCTTATGGAATGGCAACATAGGAAGAACACTAGGATATGGCAATATTGTGATTGAAAATGTCATCATTGAAAATGTAGCTCTGGTTGAAGGACTCAAGCATAATCTGTTAAGTGTGAGTCAAATGAAAGACAAAGGTTATTCTGTGGAATTTCATGAAACACACTGTGAAGTCAAAAGCAAAAGGCTGGCAAAGTGGTTCTCATTAGTCAGAGACATAACAATTTATTTGAAGCTAGCTTGGAGGTAAACTCTGATGGTCCCTTAACTTGTTTACTTGGAAATGCATCATCTTTGGAAAGTTGGAATTGGCATAAAAAGTTGTGTCACTTGAACTTTGGAAACATAAATGAATTGGTGAAGAAGGATCTAGTAAGAGGTCTTCCAAAAGTTCAATTTCATCCTGATGGACTATGTGATTCATGTCAAAAGGCCAAATAGAGAAGACATCTTTCAAGAGCAAAACTGAAAATTCAATTGATCAACCTCTTCATCTATTGCATTTTGATTTATTTGGTCCATTCAGCATTATGTCCATTGGAAAGAAGAAATATACTCTAGTGAAAATGGATGATTACACAAGATTTACCCGGGGTGTACTTTTTGCATAAAAAGAATGAAACATCTGAGATTATTTTTGATCATATCACCATGATTGAGAATGGATCACTACACAAGGTAAAGAATTTAAGGAGTGACAACGGAACAGAGTTCAAAAACTCTGCAATAGAGAAATTCTTCTCAACCAAAGGAATAATTCAACAATTCTCAGCACCTGGTACACCTCAACAAAATAGTGTAGTTAAGAGAAAGAATAGAACTCTCATTGAAGTTGTTAGAACAATGTTAAAAGGAGCAAAGATACCTACTTACTTTTGGGCAGAAGCTGTGAATACTGCATGCATTACTCAGAATTGCACTTTGATAAACAAACATGGAATGACTCCATATGATATTATGAAGGGAAGGAAGCCAAATGTGAAATAATTTCACATATTTGGAAGCAAGTGTTTTATTCTCAAAACACATCTTGAGTAGTTGAAAAAGTTTGAACTCACAGCAGATAAAGGCATTTTTGTTGAATATGCAACAACTTCTAAAACAACTTCAAGGGCATTCAAGGTGTTTAATCTAAGGACTAGGGTAGTCATGGAATCTATTAATATCTCTTTTGATGAAGGAAAAATAACAGGGTTACAATATAAAGATGCTCAGGAATCTCTGAGTTTTGATAATGAATTGCAGGACACAAACTCTGATGAGATAAACATTGTTAGGTCCAAAGTGTTGTAGAGGGGGGTGAATACAACTGTTTCGAATAATGAGAGAAAATGAAAATAAATGCAGGTAATAAATGATGACACAGAATTTCAAGAATACATCTTTATATTCATTGAAGGATTCGCTACAACATTCATAAAAGCATCATAATCAGTTGAACAATAAATACAGCAATTAAAGCTTGATTCAACTGATTCTCTCTCACTTTCTTTTTACAGTAAATGCTCTCTTTAAAATATACTGTAGAAAAATACAGAGATTGCTTAAAGTCTCTTTACAAATAAAACAAAGTGCTGTTTTTATAATATCGTGTAGACTTGATCTTGTCCTTTTTGTGTAGGTGGCCCAATCAGGACTCGTCAACAAAAAGCACTTTCCAACCACTCTGGATCAACCGTTCACAATAAGCCACTTGTCCCTTGAACATTAAATGCTACATATCGACCCGCATCTCGATCTCGGCCTGGACCCATCTCGATATCGATCTTGGTTGACAATCTCGATCTCGATCTCGATCTGTGAAAATCTCGATCTCGATCTATGAGAATCTCGATCTCGATCTCGATCTACCATGGATAGAGATTTGCCTTTGCAATGTTTTACTTCAATTATAAATCTCGACCCGCATCTCGATCTGCTGTGGATCGACATTTGCCTTAGCAAATATGCACTCATCCAATGTTGACCTTCTTTAGTGACTAATTGAGGATTAACCTTTATGAGCAAGTTTCCCTAGCTTCTTCAATTTCTTTTCCTCACTCAATTCAAATGAGATCTTCTATTACTGACATGAACTTGCCTCCAATGTCCTGACACTTGATGCAATAGTTTGGTTCATAAGTGACTAGTCTTGTAGGGGTTCTTGCTTCTGAATGTCAGTTCTCATTTGTTGATTAACCTTTACATTATCCAGATGTTGATATACATTACATGAAATCACTTTGGTCTTCTTGATACTTCTTTGACATTAATTTGATTCTCCATTAGATAAGTTAGGGCATGAGCAATACTGAAATTGAACTTCTTCTCACTTATGCATCCTTGAATAACCAAATTAGTTACTTGTAGTTACCAAGTATCATTACCATTTCTTCAGTTGATTGATTCCATGTGCTTCTTCAGTTTCTCTTGTTTTTGCTGTTGTTTTATATTTTACCTAGTTGAGTTACATAGTAATTATGTGTTACAAGATAGTACACCTATGCCTTTCAATCTCCCCCTATTTGATTGTCTAACAATGACAACCAAATTCACAATGAGGATAACTCAACTAACCAGGGACTGAAAAAGATAAACTAACATTCATAAACGATCATGTCAACTTGCATAATGCTTGGCTTGATTAACTAGCTTCATGTCTATCACTGATACTTCAAGTGCCAAAATTGGACACCTGTTGGCTCGATCAAATGGCTTCATGCTCTTCTAGAGATTTTCTCTAAGTGCAGAGAGCACGGTCCACTCAATCTTCAATTATCCTTCTGAAGTCCTTTTAGCAGTATTACCACCGCCAAACTTCGCGAAATAATTGACGCCTAATATAAACCAGTTTCAAGACACTTAGCTAACTAACTTCTACCTTACACTACACAAGAAAACAGATAATGTACTTACAATGCAGGAAAACAAGAAAACAAATTACAACGCAAAGAAACATTACAAGCTTAATACATTAAAATCTCGATTTCTTGCGCTCCTCTTCCTCACGAGCTTTCTTCTTGGCTGCCTTTTCTTTCTTCATGAACTCAGGGTTGCAGACTTCATCCATTCTTTTCTTGAGAAGATTAAGTCCTTCTGCTTCCACATGATTTCTGATCTTATAATCTCGAAACAACCTCAACCACCTCTCAACCATGCTGCGAGTGGTAAGCTTCGTGGGAATGTCTTCAAACCTCAGCTTAGTTACTTTGTCAGGATACCCCTTTTCACCTTTCTTCCTTATGACTAGCTGCTTAGGGTATCCAATGACAATAGCGGTGGTGCATTACTGTAGCCTCTGAATATCAAGCTGTTGTCTTCTCTTACAGAAGTTCTCAAACGTGACCCTTAGATAGTCCTGATCAAACTCATCAACATCATCCATCTCATCAATCAATTCCCTTATGATACACAGTGTTTCATGACTGTGTTATGCAAAGATGTCGTACTTGAGCTCAATGACGGTTTCCACCTGATGCTTGTCTGTATAGATCAGCAGGTCATTCTCATTCTCAGCTTTGCTTTTGACAAACTTGACATTTGCACCAACCACTGCACTAGCTTCCTCCCTTATTTCTCCTTCTTTAGGAATGTCTAATCTTGGATCTCCATATCTCTGCACATGCTCCTTTACTGCCTCTTCTTGCTGCTCGAATGTATAGTCTTCAGGCTCCTTCTTAACCACTGGTAGTTTGGCTTCAGGCAACTTGTATCTAACATCTTGCCTTCTTATCAACTTCTCCAATTCCTTAGCCACCAGCTTCTTTTCCTTTGTTAGAAAACCCTTTGTGAGGACTAGCTTTGTAACTGCCTTCAATACATTTTCGCTCGGGGTCAGTTTCGAGTCATGTAGATTTACGATCCTCAAGACCTTGTCATGGACGTATCTGATTTGATAGGGATTTAGAATAATGTCAACCCCTCTGTCTTCAGCCATCTTCAATAGTTTCTCTTTAAACAGCACTCCAGTCTTGACAGATGTGTCTACCTTGTGAGCATATTCTACCAGTTCACTAGCACCCCTTGCACGGAAGAATGCTTCATCAACCATACACGGCTCGATTCTTGTTATGGGTGCCCAAGTAATCATCAGACTCCATGCTTTCTCCTTGAATATAACTTGAACAGAGGTGCATCCCTGTCTTATACAGCTTAGATAGTTCAGAAGCCCAGGGTTTAGATTTTCTAGCTTGTGGAGAAGGAAACTTAATCTTTCTGAGTCAGGAGCATAGGCTTTTGGTCCAACTAAGGCTTCTCTAGCCTTGTCCCACTCGGGACCTTCCCTCCTTATGTCAGCCTGGACCTTAGGATCTGTGATCTTTTTCATTTCATACTCATGCTGAGTTTTCTGAGCCGCTCTCTTCTCCTTTGCCATTAGTTCCTTTTCCACTATTCCTTGAAGCACTTCTTCATTCACTCTTTCTCTGGCTTCCCTGACAATCTCTTCTTGCATCTCCGCTTCTTTCGCTACTTCATCAATTTCTTCTTCCGGCACATGCTCGTCAGCAACCGAGTGGTCTCCTGCATCACCTGCAACTCCTGCGCCAGATCCGCCAGGATTTAGACCTCTTTCTTGTTCCCACTCTCTTGCCCGTTGCTCGAGTCTCGACCTCCTTGACACTAAGGCTTCTTCATCCATCTCATCCTCATCAGAATCTTCAATAAAGTCTCCCATAAATACATCGATGAGAGGTGTTTCTTTCTCAGCTCCTGCTTCTTCAACTACCATCTTCTGCTTGCCTTTGTTTTTAAGAGCCGGTTGAGCCTCCTCCACCTTTTCACCAGATTTGTTTGAGGACTCGATAACCGGACCCTTACTAGTCAGCTTTTTCAGACCCTGATCCTCCTTCTCCCCCTTAGGTGGGTTATCCTCATCAGGAGCATCATCATCATTTTTATCGTCACCACCACCACCGGTTGAATGACCAGGTCCAGCCCTGTTACGTCCAAAGACAGCATCACGTAGTTCATTCAGCTTCGTCCAGACCTGAGACATGCCATGAGTGACATCATCGACTGACCGCCCAACCTCCACTTGTACCAATCCAAGATTGTTTAGCTTGTCAATCATTTGATTTTGGACGGCAATCAAGTTCTCCATGAACTGTGCTCCAACCTCCAATCTTCCAGAGTGAGAAGAGACAGCAGCAGTAACACCAGCAACTCCAGCCTCCAAAGCCTCCACCTTCTTCACTAGATCCTGCAATGTAAGGGATGGTGTTTGGCTTGGGTTAAACTGTTTACTCTCGCCGGGTTCTGTTTCACTCAAGATCCCTAAAGAGAAGGGATCTACTCTCCCTGTCTCTCTCTCGTGTTAAGAGCCTAACAGAACTAGAGCCTCATCCACTAGTCGCTGAGGACTAGCGGTGAGTTGGTCGGCGATATTGGTCAGTGAGACTTAACCTTTAAACGCTGTGTCTACGTTAGGAGATGGCGTTATGACCATGTCATCCCCTTGGTCACGAAGAACCTTTTCTGGTTCTCTGGGTTGTTCTGGAGGCGTAGACCCACCAGTCACCAGATGTCGTTGCTCTGCGAGCAACTTGTTTTCTGATTTAGATGAGGAAGAGTCATCCGTACTGGATTCGACAGACTGTTCCACATATACACTTCCTGAGATTCTAGCATCAGAAGAGCTATTCGCAGTTTGCCATTCCCCTTCCGAGAAATTGCTCAAAGAGCCCTGAGCGGACAACTCAGGGGAGGTAGGGCCAGCCCCTATTGGCTGTTGAGCTGGACCCCCTCCTTGACTCTCACCAACATGCCTAGGCGAGTGCGAATGTGTTGGAATATTTAAGAGAGGTGAGCCACCAGCGTGAGGTGTGGTGGCTGTGAGAGGTGAGCTATCCCTAACAGGTTGCGCAGTTGCCACTGGGATAGAATCCATCTTTTGCTTCTTTGAGAGTGGCAGAGCTGCTGATTTTACTACTCTCTCAACTCCTACACTCCCTCCACTCGACTTAGATGGGCTTGCCTTCCTTTTATCACCAGTTTTAGGGCTGGCTGAATGTTTATGAACAGAAGTGCTTGCAGCCTGGGATAGAGCCTGGGGGTTTTCAGGCCCACGGCTGTAGAAAACAGGGGTTGGTTGAATTGAAATTTGATCAAGATCAGCAAGAATAGGTACCTGACTCAGAAGATCTTCATCCTTCTCAGCTCCAGCTTCTGCAACATTTGCTTCAGCCATTTCAACATCCACACCTGCTTCTCCCAAATTTCCAGACACTTGATCTCCACCAGCAGCTTCGTTGCCACTACCTTCCGCTTCTACTGCGGTAAACTGAGAAGCATGCCTCCTAGCATACTCATCTTGCAGATCCTGGAAGTACGGAGTCAGGCGCAACTCAAAAAGTCTGGACTTTTGCTGGGTTTCCATGGTGGAGATACTCTTTAAGGTCATATCAAAACATGCCATCCTTTCAGAGCCTTGAAATATTCTTCTGTGCTTCTCTGAAAGAACGTCATCCAGAACCATCTGAAGAAATCTTGGCATCCAACATTTGACTGGTCCATCTTCCGGATTTCGAGATGCATTCTTTTCCAGTGCCCACCTCTCAAGCAACTGAATCAACAGATGTTTGCCCACATTCACTCTTCTGTTATTTGCCACTCCATATAGAATTACTCGATAGCTGTTGTTCATTGGCCTGTAGTCTTTGTCCTTTGGCAACATGCAGCGTTGAATGGCCTGAACTACATAATCCCACTTAGCTGGTAACATACCTGTGTGAACCTTGGTTACCTTGATAGGACCCGTGGGAGGACGACAACCTATCTCTGTGAATAATTGCAACATTTCTTCCATAGTGGGTTCCAGAGCAAAATTTTCTGAAGGAAGCCCAAGAATCTCATTGAACTTCTGCAGACTGACCTCATATTTTGCACCACTGATAGTGAAGGATAAGCCTGTTGGATTTGCTTTACCGCCCTGAATCTCTAATGTTGAGTAAGCAGCTTGAAGGGCTTCAACATTCAGGATGGGAGAGGTGGTTAAGGCATGACTTATTATGGATGTGTTGTTGAGGGACTCAATCCAGAACTGGTAGTGAATGAATCTACCAGTTGCTCAATCAGCAGAGAGATTAACAAAGTTGGTTTTGGGAATAGTGAAATTTGGGTTGGCCATTTGAGATTTGTGTTTGAGAAGAGAAATGTTTTGTAAAGATTTTGCAATGGAAATTTTAGAGAACAAGTTCTAAATTTAAACACACAAAAAACGTACACGAACCCCACTAATTACCCACGTAATAAAACTCCCCACTAATGACCACTTAACTCCCACTAATGATTGACGGTTTAGCTTTAGGAAATTAAAGTGAACAGTCGTTTTGTTTTGAAAAAATGCGAATATCTCGGAAAAACACAAAACAGGGCGGTTACTTGATACTTTATGGATTGATCAGTAACACACACAACTATGCCACTTGAAAAAAATGAAAAACACGAAGACACGAAATCAAAAAAAACAAACTCACTCGAATATCAGGAGAACTGAACAACGATTTGCAAGAACACTAATGTTAAGAGATGACGTAGAATATGCGGAAAAAGTTCAACAGTTTACTTTAAACAAAATTTAGGCAGAGTTTTGTTTTACTGATTAATGTTTTCAAGTAACAGTTAGTGATTTTTGTTTAAGAAAATCACAAGAAAAACTTGGTGTTATGGCAGGGAAGAGGATGCTGTAAATGTATGTATATGCGTGTGTATTTGCTTCAGCTTTTTGAACTAGAGAGAGAGAGAAGGTTAAGAGAAATAATGAACAGTCTATATAATGCTATTATTATATACTTGCACGCTTAAAAAGAAAGTAACTGAAGAGACAAGTCACATCTCGATCTCGAGATCCGCATCTCGATCTACATCTCAAAGTCGATCTTGATGTCGATCTCGATCCGCATCTCGATCTACATCTCGATGTGGATAGATCGAGATGTACCTTAACAGTTTTTAAGCAATTTTCGCAAGTCAATCTCGATCTCGATCCAGAACCAGATCGAGATTTGCCTTAGAAACTTACAATTTTGAAATGACAGGGAATTTAGCAAATAAATCATGCATTACAAAATTAAGTCTAGCATTAAATCCTATCACATTATTAGACATTAATCATATGGATACACAGATCATCATAAGATTAATGTCATGAAACTTTATAACTTCCCCTTATGACATGCAATACATACATTTTTGAAGTTAAGTACACATTATTAATTATGAATATTCATGAACCACAATAATATGTACACAAACTGAATTATAACAGATAGGTAGCAAAACTAACAGGTGTTAAGCATCCCCAATTCACCAACCAATCTAGAAAATGTTGATTCGCCTAGAGGTTTAGTGAATATATCTGCTATTTGACGTTCAGTAGACACAAAATGCAACGCTACAGTTCCATTTTCTACATGCTCTCTAATAAAATGATACCTTATATCAATATGCTTAGTCCTTGAGTGATCCACAGGATTGTTGGTCATTGCAATAGCACTTGTGTTGTCACACATGATAGGAATCTTAGATACTTCCACACCGTAGTCCTTGAGTTGGTTCTTCATCCACAGTATCTGGGCCACACAGCTTCCAGCAGCAATATATTCTGCTTCAGCTGTCGAGGTAGATACTGTGTGTTGTTTCTTGCTTTGCCAAGACACCAACCTTCTTCCAAGAAACTGACAGCTTCCTAAAGTGCTCTTCCTATCTATTCTACAACCTGCGTAATCTGAATCCGAATAGCCAACAAGATTAAACCCTGTATCTCTTGGGTACCAAATCCCAAGATTTGATGTTCCCTTGAGATACCTAAAAATACGCTTTACGGCTATGAGATGTGACTCTCTAGGATCCTCTTGGAACCTTGCACATAAGCATGTAGAGAACATAATATCAGGTCTGCTAGCAGTTAAATACAAAAGAGAGTCGATCATACCTCGATAGCTTGAGATGTCAACAGGTTTTCCCGCTTTATCCTCGTCAAGCTTCGTGGCTGTTGCCATAGGAGTCTTAGCTTGTGATACATCTTCGAGACCATA
The DNA here is from genome assembly GCA_028671895.1 of Oenanthe sinensis. NCBI lineage: Eukaryota > Viridiplantae > Streptophyta > Magnoliopsida > Apiales > Apiaceae > Oenanthe > Oenanthe sinensis. The sequence goes on along the minus strand of CM053799.1, from coordinate 23,153,284 downwards.
CTTCTTTAATAGATCATGAATGTACTTGGTCTGGAAGATAAATATCCCGTCCTTCTTCTGACTAACTTGAATACCGAGAAAGAACGTCAGCTCTCCCATCATGCTCATCTCATACCTTGATTGCATTAACTTTGCGAATTTAGCACACAGCTTCTCATTTGCAGACCCAAAGATAATGTCATCCACATATACTTGCACCATTATTAGATCATCTTTGCATTTCTTGTAGAAAAGCGTCTTGTCGATTACTCCTCTGGTGAAACCACTTTCTAGTAAGAAGTCTGACAGAGTTTCATACCACTTCCGCGGAGACTGCTTAAGGCCATATACTGATTTGAAGAGGCGATAAACATAATCACAGTATTTGCTGTCGACAAACCCAGGAGGTTGATCAACATACACTTCTTCATCCAGTTCACCGTTTAAGAATGCACTTTTGACATCCATCTGATAGACTTTAAAACCATGATGTGTTGCGAATGCTAAGAACATCCTTACGGCCTCTAGCCTTGCTACTGGTGCGTAGGTTTCATCATAATCAATTCCTTCTCTTTGAGTATAACCCTTAGCAACCAGGCGAGCTTTATTTCGTGTTACAAGTCCGTTTTCATCCAGCTTGTTTCTGAATACCCATTTTGTTCCAACAACAGATCTATTCTTTGGTCTGGGTACCAGCTTCCACACCTTCTGCCTTTCAAACTGATTGAGTTCTTCTTGCATAGCGATCACCCAATCAGTGTCATCTAGGGCTTCTTCCACCACTTTTGGTTCCAATTGAGAAAGGAACACTGAGTATAGACATTCATTCTCAGTGGCAATTTCAGCTCTAACTTTTCCTCTAGTAGTCACTCCGGCATCTGGATCACCAATAATTAGCTCAAACGGATGGTCCTTGCTCCAAGTACAATCCCTAGCAAATGTTCTTGATGACTCAGCTTGATCTTGTAAGTGAAGGTGACTTAGTCTAGAAGCACTTCCACTAGCTCCTCCTGAGCCAGTACTAGCTCCCCCTGAGTGCATACTTACTCCCCCTGAGTTAGTACCAGGTCTAACGGAAGGTGATCCCTCAGCCCTAGTGTTTTGTATTGGCGAAACACTAGACTCTTGATTAATTACATTATTTATCATTGGATCACTACCCTGCACTACAGACTCAGGAACTGTATCCACTTCATCAATATCCATATTTTCAAATCTTAGGGAAGTGGGCTCACTGTCTTCTTTTTGTATAGAAGGGAGCTTTGAGTCGTCGAATGTGACATTAAGGCTTTCAACCACCTTGCGATCATTAAGCGCAAGCACCCTGTACGCTGCTACTACTTCAAGAGAATATCCAATGAAAACCCCTTCATCTGCTTTGGCATCAAACTTTCCAAGTTGTGCATTGTCTCTTAACACAAAGCATTTGGCACCAAACACGTGAAAGTACTTGATAGATGGTTTTCGTTTATTCATCAGATAGTAAGGCGTCTCATTATAGTCTTTTGTAATCAGGGTTCTGTTCTGTGTATAACACGTCGCGCTAACTGCTTCAGCCCAAAAATACAAAGGAAGTCTTGACTCATACAGCATTGTCCTAGCTGCTTCAACTAGTGTCCTATTCTTCCTTTCTACCACTCCATTCTGCTGCGGTGTTCTCGGTGCTGAATACTGTCGTCTGATCCCTTTAGATATGCAGAAATCCATTAACACTGAGTTCTTGAATTCTGTCCCGTTGTCGGATCGGATAGTCTTCACAGTCAGACTTACTACGTTTTCAATTACCAGTACATGCCTAATGATCTCATGTGGCACTTCATCTTTCGATGTCACAAACTTTACCCATGTGTATTTGGAAAAGTCATCGACTATCACCAGCGCGTATCTTTCCCTTGACATTGACATAACATTGACGGGTCCAAACAAATCCATGTGAAGAAGTTGTAGGGGCTCGGTAATGCTATTCACTTGTTTATCCTTATGCGAGGCTCTTTTTGATTTTCCCATCTCACATGCTTCGCAGAGTCCATCTGGAGTAAACTCCATCTGCGGCAGCCCTCTCACCAATTCTCTCCTTACGAGATTATTCATTGCTTTAAAGTTCAGGTGAGATAATCTTTTATGCCATAGCCAACTTTCATCAGCAGAAGCCTTGCTGTAGAAACACGTGACTTCAGACTGATCAGCAGAATTCATGTCGGCTATGAACAAATTTGACTTCCTTACTCCTTTGAGAGCAAGGCTTCCATCCTTTTTGCTTCGAATCGAACAATCATGCTTCCCAAAGTTGACGTCAAAACCCATGTCGGTGAACTGACTAACGCTGAGGAGATTATGTCGAAATCCTTCCACAAAAGACACGTCCTCAATGATAACATTTCCACAAACAATCTTGCCATATCCCCGAGTGTAACCTTTGTTGTTATCTCTAAAAGTAACCACGGAGCCGGCTCTCAACACCAAATCTGTTAGCAGGGACTTATTGCCGGTCATATGCCTCGATGCTCCACTGTCCAGCACCCATATGACTTTACTCTTTTCCTGTTCACTGCCCTGCAAATCAAGAAAGGTTAGGTGTTCTTCGGAACCCAATGATGTTTGGGCCCGGCATCAATAATTTTTTTTTCTTTTCAGATACAGAAGCCTTTGCCTTGTTGCCATCAGGGGCATTCATCTTGACTTTGTCTTTTCCCTTGTCAACCTTGACTGGTTTGTCAGGTTTGGGAGTAGACTGGTCACTCCTAACTTTAGGAGGACTTGAAGTCTTAGCCTTTGACCCCGCATGCTTTTTCTTACTACTACTAGATGTATGTTCAACAGATGCACTAGCAGTATTCATTAAATTAAAATAAGCATGCATGATGTTTATAGCACATGGCATACAATTAGGATTATTGCATTTGGCATGATTTGCATACATGTTAGGCAAAGCAGTAGTTGCAGGCATGGTATTACCACCAACAGGTTTTTCTCCCTCTACATAGAACGGGCAATAGTAAGACAAATGATCAGTTTGATTACAGATATAGCATGCCTTCCTAGCTCGTGTAGATGTAGATGCAGATACAGGTTCAGTTTTAACTACCTCTACAGGTGTTTTAATTTGGTCTGACCCTGCTACCCATTGTTTATATGACACCGTCTTAGCCTCCTTGGTTCCTACACCTCTCTTAGCATAAGCAATCTTACTCGCTCTCTTAGAAGTTGTAGGTCCTACTACTTGTTCTTCCAACTCTTTTTCCATTTTAATCTCATGTTCAATTTTAACAGCAACAGGATCTATTGTCCTAGGCTCAAACTGCTTAAAGATAGGTTTTCTAACATCTCCTAAAACCTCAGGCACATTTTCTTTGACTAACACTGGCTCTAACAACTCAGCAGCCCTATTTTTCTTTTTCTGTGTGTAGTCAAGTCCTATGTTTACTTTTTCATTTTTACTCTTGCCTGCCAGTTTCATGTACATGTCCCTTTCTACGAAAACTTTATTAGCGGCTTCTTTAAAAGATTGACATGTTATTTTAAGCTCAGCTAATTCATTCTTAAGTTCTTCGTTAAGATCTTCCCTAATCTTAAGCTTGTGTTCTAAAACGTCTACCTGATTCATTAACTGCCTTTCTTTACTTTCTCCTTATTCTAATTCCTCTACCTTGGCCTCGAGAAGTCTATTATTAAGGGAGAGTTTAGCATTTTCCTCATTAACAGCAATTAGATTTAGTTGGAGATTGTACATGTCTTTAGTCATGGCAGCTAATTCATTTTGGTACTCAGAAATAGACATTTCATTTACGGTTAGAATTGGTACCTCTGATTGTTCTGAAGATTTTGTCATTAAAGCGAAGTTGCATAGCTCCTGATCTTCATCTTCATCAGACTCGTCCCAACCCTTCCCTTCAGTCATAACATAAGCCCGGCTTCCCTTCTGTTGCTTGCTAACCAAGGCATCATATTTCTTTTTCAGATCAGCATAGGATTCCTTGGGATGAACGTATTTGGGCTTCTTGCACTCTGTTGCAAAGTGTCCCAATTCATTGCAGTTAAATCATCTGAACTTGTTCTTGTCTACCAGGTTAGGTCTGTAGCCACTACTAGATGTGCTACCTCGACCGCTGTAATTTCCCCGGCCACTTATACTACTACCTCTGCTGCTGCTGCTGCTTCTTCGGCTGAAAGAACTACCAAATCGTCCTTTGCCTTTTCTTGGCTTCCTGAAGCTGATATGAGCAAATTCTCGAGCAATACAAGCATATGACTTGTCTTCTAATTTGTCCAGCTCTTCAAGGGTATAATATTCATCCTCACTTTCTTCGGATGGATCTTCAATATCTAATATCACCCTTTCAGGATTAGCAGTTTTCAATGAGGCAGCTGCAAGTGCCTTTGCAGTAGACTCTTCAGCTACAAGTCCAGATTCACTTACCGCTTTGTATTCTCCACTATTGTAGGATCTTCTTTTGTCATTTTGTTCTTGCTCCAGCTCGTAGGTCTTTAAAACACCATACAGCTTTTCGAGAGAGGTATTTTTCAAGTCTCTTGACTCTCGAATGGCAGTGATCCTGTGTTCCAGATGTTTAGGCAAATTCAAAAGAAACTTGATATTTGAATCTGCCAGTGGATAGACTTTATCTCTTATACTCAGCTCGATAAGCAATTTACTGTAACGTTTGTAAACATCCGCTACACTTTCTCCTCGTTCGCATCTGAACGGTTCATATTCAGAAATCAGAATGCGCTTGTGATTATCTCTAACTTCCTCGGTCCCTTCCATCACTACAGCCAGTTTATCCCACATGGCTTTAGCTGTTTTTAATCCCTTTATTTGAACATAGTACTCTGAGTTTAGGGATTCAATTATGACGTTGCGTAACGACGCATCCATACCAACCAATTCTTTATATGCGTCTGAAAACTCCATTTCCTCTTTAGGAACAGACCGGGATGGTATTAGTATCCCTCCTTCCATTCGCTCTAGCTCAATTCTCATGGGTATGTATGGACCGTTCTCCAATATTCTCAAGTATACCTTGTTTATTGATTCAAGGTAGGCTTTCATCCTTCCTGTCCATTCGTCATAATGTTGTGCATCAAACGGAGGTATCTTAAATCTGTGTGCGGCGGCCATTTTAATAAAGTTTAAAATTAAGATAATACACTTTTCAAATTACATTAAATTGTATTTACTTGAAAAATTAATTATCTCACTTTAAATATCCAACACTTAATATCCAACGGATTTTGCACTTAAGATTCAAGCAAGTTAGTTCTAATCACAGGAACAGTAGCAGGGTCCACCACTTTCTCAAGTCCAAACAAAAAGTTGTCCACTTCCTAGTTGACAGAAGTTCGAAAATGTCCTTTTTGTTTAGTCAATCAGTTGATTCCAGTTTTGACCACAGGAAAACCCACAAAGCTCTAAAGTACAATGTTTTGGAATTTTGTACAAATATTCCTTACACCATGACTCAGAACTTTTTAGATCTATGACTTTTTCAAGAAGAAACAAATAAAAACTTTCGGCACAAACTTCAAGAATAAAAATGGATCTGGGATTTTCAAGAACCAACTCAAACAACACAATAGGATCTCTGTTAGATGTGTTTAACAGGTGCTCTGATACCAATTGTTAGGTCCAAAGTGTTGTAGAGGGGGGGTGAATACAACTGTTTCGAATAATGAGAGAAAATGAAAATAAATGCAGGTAATAAATGATGACACAGAATTTCAAGAATACATCTTTATATTCATTGAAGGATTTGCTACAACATTCATAAAAGCATCATAATCAGTTGAACAATAAATACAGCAATTAAAGCTTGATTCAACTGATTCTCTCTCACTTTCTTTTTACAGTAAATGCTCTCTTTAAAATATACTGTAGAAAAATACAGAGATTGCTTAAAGTCTCTTTACAAATAAAACAAAGTGCTGCTTTTATAATGTCGTGTAGACTTGATCTTGTCCTTTTTGTGTACGTGGCCCAATCAGGACTCGTCAACAAAAAGCACTTTCCAACCACTCTGGATCAACCGTTCACAATAAGCCACTTGTCCCTTGAACATGAAATGCTACATATCGACCCGCATCTCGATCTCGGCCTGGACCCATCTCGATATCGATCTTGGTTGACAATCTCGATCTCGATCTCGATCTGTGAAAATCTCGATCTCGATCTATGAGAATCTCGATCTCGATCTCGATCTGCCGTGGATAGAGATTTGCCTTTGCAATGTTTTACTTCAATTATAAATCTCGACCCGCATCTCGATCTGCTGTGGATCGACATTTGCCTTAGCAAATATGCACTCATCCAATGTTGACCTTCTTTAGTGACTAATTGAGGATTAACCTTTATGAGCAAGTTTCCCTAGCTTCTTCAATTTCTTTTCCTCACTCAATTCAAATGAGATCTTCTATTACTGACATGAACTTGCCTCCAATGTCCTGACACTTGATGCAATGGTCTGGTTCATAAGTGACTAGTCTTGTAGGGGTTCTTGCTTCTGAATGTCAGTTCTCATTTGTTGATTAACCTTTACATTATCCAGATGTTGATATACATTACATGAAATCACTTTGGTCTTCTTGATACTTCTTTGACATTAATTTGATTCTCCATTAGATAAGTTAGGGCATGAGCAATACTGAAATTGAACTTCTTCTCACTTATGCATCCTTGAATAACCAAATTAGTTACTTGTAGTTACCAAGTATCATTACCATTTCTTCAGTTGATTGATTCCATGTGCTTCTTCAGTTTCTCTTGTTTTTGCTGTTGTTTTATCTTTTACCTAGTTGAGTTACATAGTAATTAAGTGTTACAAGATAGTACACCTATGCCTTTCAAACACTTATGAGGTAAATTCTAATGAGATAAACATTAATTCCTTAAAATCTGATTCAGACATAATTGAAACATTAATTAAAGATTCTACATATGTTGAGGGGGAGCAACATCAATCATTTACTGAAATTGGAGAACCAACCTCAATTATTGAAACTTCAGAGTCTAATTAAACTCTGATGAATTCAAACTCTGATCTATCAAACTCCGAAACCACAAACTCTGATTACTCTAACTCTGATCATTCAAACTCTGAGAATTTAAAATCTGATTCATCAAACACTGATGGAAGCATAATTTTATGAGGAGGATCGACATTTACTGAAGAATCATACTATGAATGCACAAATCATGGGGGGCATCTAGTTCAAGAAATCTTCCTCATCCAAGGAAATTGACCAAATATCATACACCTGAATTGATTATTAGTGATCTAGAAAGTGGAGTGCAGAGAAGGAAAACTACTCAAAATGAATGTCTATTTCATAGTTTTCTTTCTCAAATAGAGCCAAAGAAAGTTGAAGATGATCTAAAGGATGCAGGTTGGATTACTAAAATGTAGGAAGAATTAAATGAATTTGAAAGAAATGAGGTTTGTACCCTTATTCCAAGGCCAAAGAATAGGTCATTTGTTGACACAAAGTGGGTGTTCAGAAAGAAGACGGACTTTGATGGCATCATTACAAGGAACAAATCAAGACTAGTTGCCAAAGGTTACTCTCAATAAGAAGGGATTGATTATGATGAAACCTTTGCACCTGTAGCTAGACTTGAAGCAATCAGAATTTTTATTGCTTATGTTGTACACAAGAAATTCAAGGTCTACCAAATGGATGTTAAAATAACTTGTTTAAAAGGAGAACTTGAAGATGAGGTATATGTTGAACAACCACCTGGCTTTGTGAATCCAAGATATCCAAATCATGTCTAAAGATTGGATAAAGCTTTATATGGACTCAAGGAAACACCAAGAGTCTGGTATGAAATACTGGCTCAATTTCTACTTAAAAATGGTTTCACAAGAGGTACCATTGATAAAACTTTGTTTTATTGAACTCAAGACAAGGATTTATTATTGGTTCAAATATATGTTGATGATATTATATTTCGATCCACTATTGATAAACTCTGTGAAAGATTTTCAAAGTTACTGCAGTCTAGGTATAAACTGAGCATGATGAGAGAGATGAGTTATTTTCTAGGCTTGCAAGTGAAACAGACTATTGAAGGCATTTTCATAAGTGAGTCAAAATATACAAAGAACTTACTCACAAAGTTTCAAATGCAAGACTTTATATCTGCTAAAACTCCAATGGCCACTGCAACCAAGCTTGATCAAGATACTGGTGAATCTGTAGACATAACAAAATATAGGGGAATGATTGGATAACTTCTCTATTTGACTGCTAGTAGACCAGACATCATGTTTGCAACTTGGCTTATGGTATCCTAGAGAGTCTGACTTTAAATTAATAGGCTATTGAGATGTTGATTTTACAGGATATAAGATTGACAGGAAAAGCACTAGTAGAAGTTGTCAATTTCTAGGTGGAAGAATTGTCTCATGATTGAGTAAGAAACATAAATCTATCTCATTACAACAACAGAGACTGAATATATAGCTGTAGGAAGTTGCTGTGATCAGATCTTATGGATGAGAAATCAATTGTTAGACTATGGTTTGAACTTTTTAAAAATTCCTATTTACTGTGATAATCAAACTGCTATTGCAATCACACGAAATTCAGTTCAACATTCTCCGACAAAACACATCAGTATCATATATCATTTCATAATAGAACGTGTCATGGAAGGAACAACTGAAATGCATTTTGTTCCCACAGATCAACAGTTAGTAGACATATTCACCAAGCCTCTATGTGAAGTAACTTTTACAAGATTGGTTTCTTAATTGGGAATGGCTACAAGTGATTCAACTCAAAACATTAAGTAGCAGACACAATCAGTGTTTATGATAGACTCTGTCAGAGACTATGATAAAATCTGAAGGTTGAAGCAGATGAAGAAAACAAGAATTAGGGGTACAACCCACAAGAACCTTCAGCTCAAAGGGTTGAAGAAGTTTTTAAGGCCCCTACCCCACAAGAACCATCCATTCAAAGTTTGGATGCAGGTACTACATCTCAAAAAGAGGATTCTACTGTTACTGATGCTGAGAAGACATATTGTGATACAGATCTATTGGCAATCTCTGATGCTATTTTGGTGCAACCTATCTCTACACAGCCATCGGACACTCCATCCACATCCACAATTGCTCAAGGATTAAACTCTAACTTTTCTTCAGAATTTACATTATCTGATAGTATAAGTTCAGACTTTATATTTCCCACTTTTACTGTTGGGATGATCATGGATAATCCTGCAAAGGGTACCTCTATTCATGTGACCACAGTACTCCTTTCTCAGCCACCTCTTATTTTTGTAGGTCATTGTGATTTGATCCTTTCATGTGAGACTGATGTAAAATGTGTGAAAAATAGAATTAATAATGAGAGGTAGACATTGGATTTGGCAAAAGGAGAGTTATATTTGAGAAAGAAGTTAACTACCTCTAGTGAGCAAACTCTGAGTATTAAAAGATATGAGATGTGTGATGTGAAAAGTAATGAGATTTCTTTAAAAGAACATAGTGATTTAGGGTGTTCTATTTTCTTTGCAGGTACTCAGAGTTTATCTGTCACTATAAACTCTGAGATGCCAAACTCTGATAATGATGAAGCTTTCTTTGATGAGCCAATTTTTGAAGATGAAGAAGTCACAGATCTATCAATTCCATACACCCAGATATACAACTCCAAGAGATGGACACATGAATCTTTAGATGCTTTTGATAGATTGAAGATGAGTTATCCTGACTATCTTGTTGTTGAACAATTGAAGGGTGAAATAGAATCAGCTCTTGATCATGAAGGAATGTGGAGGGAGAGTAGCAGGGGTGATCCTTCTACATATGATGTTCTAAGCTGAAAAAGACAATCCTTCTGGGATATGTCTTGGAAATTTTTTCATGAGAATATTTCATGGCCACATGTTCATGACCTTTTTCAAAAAGTTGATTCTGAAATAAATTCAGATACGATGAAGACTGTTCTAAAGGCCACTACTGTGTTAACAAAGGTCTTCATAGTGACGTGTGTGATTTGAAGGACTCTGTGAGCAAAACCAGTGCATCTCTTCAAACTTCTATTTCATCTTCTCAACATGCATTGGAATTGAAGCTCAAAACTGTCTCTACTAAAAGGATGATTTGGAAGCTAAGGTAGATAAAATTGTTATAACTGTCACCTCTATGCAAATAATGTTGCATACCATTGTTGACATCTTAACCATAAAAAAGGGGGATGATGTGAGAAATGGGGAGAAAGTTTCAAAAGTCAAATGCAAGGAGGATGTTGTGCTAAAATCTGATAAACCTGGTGATGGTAGTGATGATAAAAGTCAAGGGAGTCATAAAGATGGAAAATAAACTCTAATTGGACAAACTCTGACTACTACTCAAACTCTGGTATAAACTCTGACAAACAAACTCTGATGGACGTTGATATGAAATTAGCAAAGAGGTTTGAAGAAGAAGAAAAGCCTAAGAACATTGAAGAACAAAATAAGAAGGATTCAGAACTGGCAATGAAATTGTTTGAAGAGGAAAATCCAGGAATGGATCTAGTTGCTGTAGAAGAAGAAGTCAAGAAAACTGGTACTAACAATGCTCAAGTCCAGCTGAAGAAAAGGAAATATTTGAAGGAAACTCAAGTTCAAAAGAAGCTGCCTATTCAAGAAAAGAAGAATCTATCTAAAGCTGTTAAAGTGCAAAAGTCTGTTGTGGTGAAGACAAAACCAACTCCTGTTATCCAAAAGAAAGTTCCTGCAAAGTCAAAAACTCCTCTTACTATGCTTGGTACAACATATATCCCAGGGGGAACAAGTTTTGAAGATGAGGAAGAGGAACAACAAACTCTTAGCAGAAAGAAAAATCCTGATCTTCTGTGGACTAAATCTGAAACTTTAACTCTCAATGCCAGACTTGGTAAAAACAAGGGTGTATTGGTGATTCTCAAGTTAAATCTACAGGGGTGAAGCAAATACCTTTATAGATCCTTTTTATTTAAAAGACAAGCCTGAGAAAGAATTGAATCAATAACATTTGGACAAGTTGATAGATGTTCACATAGTAAAGGACATTTTTGATGGTGCTGAAGCTAAAGAAAAGTTTCTATATTTCTTGGAGAATGGAAGAGTGATAAAGATTGCTGAAGAAGATTTAATTCATAAGTCATCTAAAGAACTTGAATATGTTCTTTATCTCCTAAATGATTAAAATAAAGCTACAGCTGGATGGGTGAAGACTTTGGAAGGAGTAATTGATGAAAAGAAGAAAAATGAAAGGCTGTTAATGCTAAATTCTGATGAGTACAAACCTGGATTCATGTTTGAAGACAGTATTAAAAAACAGATGGTTAAAGGTGATGCAAAAGTTAATATGGTATTAGGTATTCCTACACTGATACTGAATCCTGATGGAAAGAAAGCTTGTTACATACCTCTGGATGACAGAATAGAGAGATCATCAATATATAACTTGAGAGCTGCAATTTTTCAGATTGATAACTCTAATGACCAAATGAAAGAGGTGAAGGAGAAGATGATTGAATTACTTAAGATTGCTGAAAAGAAATTACTTGATCAGTTTCTATCTGAAGATTTTTCATATAGGAAAACTTAAGTCAAGATGGAAAACTCAAACTCTGGTACATTTGTCTCTATGGTTTCTGATAACATAAGTAGAATTTATGTTTTAATGAATAAAGCATAAATTGGGGGAGATTGTTAGAAATACAAACACTGATTCTGTCAGAGAATATCACAAACAGAGTTTATGCTGATGTCATCAAAGTTTAGAAGTTGTCAACAGAGTTTATTCAGACAGAGTTTAATCAAGACAGAGTTTAAGAAAATTAGAGTATAAGTCAATCAGAGATCATAAACCGACAAAGATTATGAAGATCAGAGTTTGTCAAAGAAGGAAACAGATAAATCAGAGATTGATTATGATAAAGATGGAAGTGTCTTATTGCAATCCAATTACCTTTCTGAAATCTATCATTATCAATATCCTTGTTGTATTTGATTTTGTAACTATGTACTATATAAACACAGAATTAGGTTAACATTAAAAATACACATAATTATCAATCTCATAACCTAGCATCTCCTAAGAACTTTTTTTTTCTTGAGAGAGTTTTGTATTAAGTTCATCAAAAGTTAATACAAGACAATACTTCTTTTAAATACTTGTATTCTTATTCGATTGATTTGATACTATTATATTCAACCCCCCGTCTATAATAGTTTATTATCTGGGAAACATACAAGTTTAAAAATATCTAGCAAAAAAAATGTTCAATTTTCCAGGAAGTTTAAATAGACATGAAATATCACTTCCTATGGGAAGAATTTCCCATAGTATACCAAACAAGCACTAGGGATTATTTAGAAACTGACATGAAAGATCTGTGTGATGGTGCGAGGCATGGGCCACTAGCTTAATTTTTTTATATTTTTTATAAATTATAAATTCAATAATCAGTCTTTTTTTTGTCAAAGTTCAATTATCTTTCTAAATATATTTTTTTATCAATTATCAATTTAATTTGATTCAGAGTAAACCAAAGTAGGCATTGAAATATCACTATAATTTCTAAAATATCATACTCCCACATCGAAATATGTCCAAATTTTAGTTCAATATATAAAGTAGAGTATGTTTTCCCAGTTGCACAAGTAGAAGGGGAGGAATACTTGTGTTCCTTTTATGCTTGATTTAAAACCAACTCGATATGAATTACGAACAAAGATGAAACACAAAGATATGAAAAAGTACTGTTTGTATTATTGATGATTAAATACAAAACTCTCCTAGGGTGTACACAAACCCTAGCAGCTTCTCTGTGATTATCACAGCAACTCTCTCTATCTCTATGCTCTCACAAAATTTCACTCAGACAATTATACTTCGAATTACTTCACACTTACAATTAGGTTACATAGTGCTTATATAGAAAGTTGTCTATCAACTAATAATAGAAAGATAAATTACAATAGGAATAGAATTCCTAATTATTAGTTGATAGTTTCCTTCTGCAATTCTCTTTCCTTCCCATAGCATATCTGCAATATATTTATCTTGATCTTCGAAGACTTTCCATTATATGTGATCATCTTCCAAATTTTGCTTTAACTTTATAGACTCTGAATTCTTCAGACTCTGATGATCTTCAGACTCTGATAAATGTAGACTCTGATAGATCATAGACTCTGATAGTCTATAGACTCTGATCACCTTCCAGACTCTGATCTTCATGCAGACTCTGGTTTCTTTTTCTTTCAGAAATTCTTTTAAGTACAAATAACTTGAATGTTGACTATCTAGACTCTGATTATACATTTCAGAGACTAGAAAGACTTATTACAGATAAACCATGCTAGACCCTGTTCTAGTATTTTATACATCATCAAATGAATATATTCCTAACAATCTCTCCCTATTTATGCTTTATAAAATGTAAGCATAAATCAAGGCTTGATGATGTCAAAACTAAAGAATAAACAATTAACCTAGAACAGTATTAAAGAATTATAAAGGAAAAAAATTACTTCTTATTTAATCTTCTCAAAGGCTGGATTATTCTTCAAAAATGAGTTCAGCATATTTTTGTCCACATTTGCAAGAGCTTCACCAACAAACTTCTTCAATTTCTTCATTTCTTTATTTGAACATTTGATTTGACAGTAAGCTGCTCTCATATCATTTGCATTGCTTTCTTGATCTTTCAAGTCCTTCAACATTAGAACACTAACTTTCCCACTCATAGGCTGAAATCCAAAGTAATGACCCATACCTTCTTGAAATTTAATCTATTTCTCTTCCAATGGCATGACTTGATCATTTCCCTCAGTATCAATATATTTTAAAGAAAATTTGCCCATTTGTCGATTTGCCTGTCTGTGCAAAGTCATCTTTCTATCAATATCTTTGAACCATTTGTGAGTGATAGCCTCTTTACTCTTATTTAGTTCATATGCAATCTGTAAGAGAAATCTAATGTATTGTAATTCCTTAGCCTGTTTGAAAAAAATAAAATTTGATTGGCTAATCGATCTTACACTTCCACCTTCTAAGAAATATACCAGCATCTCATTCTTCACCTTTTCTGTGCCTCCCTGTCCTTGTATCTTTCTTTCAAAAACATTATAAACAATTTGAGCAGACACCACTTTGCTTAGATGCTTCTGTGTGATCTTCTCAAACTGCCTATCTGTCAAGGATTGAGGATCCCTGGTTAAAGTGAATGTTCTGTCAATGTCAGATTCTTCAAAACCTCCAAGACCTGTCTTCTTTTTAGCTCTAAGTTACAGATTTGATTGACTGCACTTCCAGTATGAAGGTTCTTGAGTTTCATCAGAGTCTGATTTCTTCCTTTATTTATCAGAGTCTGACTTAGACTCTGATTTCCCATGTCTAGTCCCTAACTGATGTGTTTGAGATTTTGATAATACAGCCACTCCAGAATGCTTGAGTGATACATCACCAGGACCCTTAGGACTATGTGAACTATCTCCATCATCACTATATCTCATCTTTTTAACTCCCTTTGATTTATCTTTGCAACCATCATCCTTATTTCTCCTGGAGGATTCACCTTTCTTCTTCCCCTTTTTGACATCATCATTACTGGTGACAGCCAAAAGAATCTGTTCAAGAATTGTGGAGATATTGGCCTGTGCTGCAATGACTGAATCAACCTTGGTGGTTAAATCAGAGACTGTGGATTGTAAAGAAGCTTGAGTAGAAGTGATATCAGCTAGAGCATCCTTGAAGGCGACCTCGTTGGATAATTGAAGGGAGTGAATCCTGTCAAATTTGGTACTGAGCAGAGAAGTAGTATTATCAACACCAGTAAGTCTGGTTTGAATATGAGAGATGTCTTTGACCATAGTAGCCAATTGTTTAGCAACATTCTCTGTCTCATCTTTAACATCCCCATCCAGAGCTTGATCCTCTTCACCAGGGTAGTGACCATGTTCCTGGAGATAAGATTTTTTCTGAAAAGCTTTCAGTCTCTCAGACTGATGAATAGCCAGAACACATGCAAAAGAATCTTTATCAGTGAAGCCTCTTTTCTGTGCAGACTCCCAAGACTGAGGAAACACCTGATCAAAATAGACAAAAGAAGGGTGAACTTCATCATCATCTTCAGAAGTGCACTCCTCAGCAACAAGCTCAAGTTTTGGAATTGGAGGTGTAGACTCTGGTGGTGTAGACTCCAAAACTGCAACTGGGACTATAGACCCTGACTCCTCCTGAGAGTTATCAGAGACTGTAAACTCTGGAAGTCTAGCCCTTATAGGCATGATTAAAAGTGGTTCTTCTAACTTCAATGTTGCAGCCTCAGTTAAAATGACAGGGTTATCCACCAAAGCCTCCATGACTCTATCTGCTCTCCTTGCTAGAGAATCAACCATATGAAGTTGTGGTCTCTGTGTAAATGACTTCTGAGCAGCAAGAGCCTCCTCCTGTTTATCAATCTGCACAATCAAATAAAGTGAATTTTCATCCATCCTCTGCTCCAACGCATTGGATCAACTCTTTGGAAAATTTTGATCCCAATAAGTAAAGTTTGGTTCAGGATACCCTAATCTCTCATTCTCATAGTGGGGTTGGACACCCACTTTCTCAATCTCACTCAGGCTCTCTACAGCCTTTTCTACCTTTCCTTTTGCCTGGACCAGCGCCAGCCTCTCAGATATTTTTTCACTCATTTTGGAGGGTGCACTCAATAATCCTACAGAAGAGGGGTTGAGAGATAATAATTATGCTTCAATACCTGAACCACCTTGATGGAGGGGAACCCCTTCATATGTTTGAATGCTAGGGGTTTCCACCAAGGGGTGAGCAGCAACAGATTCTGAACCCTTACTATCATCTTCTTTCTTTTCAGAGTCTGTTGGCTCCAGTATTCCAGTCTCAGGGTCTACTCTAGACTCTGACTGCTTCAGTATGACTTCATTAGAAGCCAGAGTCTAAGTGTTACCATCTTTGACTGTTTGTGCATGAGACTCCCCCTCAAGGTGGATACTCTGATAGAATAGATTGGAAAATTTCTTCATGAACATCCATCAGAGTATGTCCTCCCATATCACTGGGGTGCTCATAAGCTCTTTGGTGAGTTGTCAAGGAGGGCCCAACAACATACTCCTCTTCCCCACTATCACCAACCTCTGACTAGGTGGTTCTTGTGTGGATGAGGCAGACTGAGCATCTTTATCACTAGTCATCACTGGTACACTAGTCCCAACCTCCAACTGCCTTGCATCACCTGCTACCTCCTGTGGTTTTACCAAAGTTAATGCATCCAAGTGTCCATTGAAAAAGATCCTGGCATGGAGTGCATTGATGGCTTGGGCAAAAGTCAAGTGAAAGGAATCCTGCAGTTCCCTTGCAATCTTGTGATAATGTGAGCCCTTGAGTTGATCCAATCTACTTTTATAGGTCGGATAGATGTATTTGTTGGCCACCTTACCTACATTTTGGACAAGAAAATCAACCACCTTCCTTGAAAGAGGCTGAATAGTAGAAATCCAATCAATAGATGTCTTGTAGGTAATCCCTTGATCCCAAATTGCTTCATAGTCAAAAACTAGTTGCTCAATCTCAGTTTTCAACTCAGCAACAGACTCTGATTCTCTCCTTTTATAGATCTTAAGCTTTTTAGGCTTCTTTGTGATTTGCTGTTCAGAGTCTGGCACACCTAGTGCTTTGAGAACTTCAGTTGTCCTGCCTTTTATGAGCCCAGCTGCTTTTTCTTGGAATGAAGAGTTGAATAGGTAGCTGTATAGAGATTTGACCACATCCTGTGCAGACATTTATAGCTCCTGTTCCATTCTCTTCTTTCGGGCTTCATAGGTTGAAAGAAAATCCAAGACTTAAGATTTAGTCTGATGTTGCTCTGGATCTTCAACTGATTCCACCAAAGGATATAAGAATAACAGTGCCTCATCACTTGGAGTAATGATCTCATCAATTAGACTTGAGGCTGCATCCAATGGCATTCCTTCCCAAAATGTCTCATGATCAGAGTCTAAAGGCAGTCTAGACTCCGACTCAACATTAGACTCTGGTTCAGGTAATTTTTTTCTTTTAGAGTCTAGCCCTGCAGGAACCTTGGGAGCATTTGTTTCCTGTAAAACAGGGTTAGTAATAGTAGTAGGCTTGTGTGTGTGTGCAGAATAAGCCTTCCTTAACCTTCTGTATTTTTGAGCAAAAGATTTCTCAAGAGATGTAGTTTGAACATCTTGAGGTGCATTCCTAGGTTGGTCAGAGTCTGTAGCCTTTTCAGAGACTACAGACTTGGCTTGAAAGGTAGAATCAAGTGTATCATGACCTTCATTTAACAATGAAAGTCCTTCAATAACTTGCTTCTCTAGAGGGTTGAGCTCCTCATCACTATGCTCATCTATAAGCCTAGATTGAATCAATTTCCTCCTCTTTACAACTGGTGCCTGTTGAGAGACACCAGAGAGGTTGGTTTCTTTTTGGATTTTAGTTTTGAAGATTATTTCTTTGAAGGTGATTGGGTGACTTGGGTAGGTGCAGGGGGACTGTCCATTACTTGATCCTACACCATGTCACCACCAAAAAAAGAAGTATTATAGATAGATGGTTTATAGATGGAGAGTTTTACCTGCATTACCTGTGGATAGTGCATGGCAGGTAGACTCTTCTTTTTGTCATCAATTCTCTTGATGTCAGAGAATATCATCATTTGCTGTTTGTATGCCTGCACACAGCAATCATCTGCCAACTTGGTTGACAGGTCAGGAATGAAGTGGTTGAGGAGAATCATAAGAAATCTATGGTAGTAGACCTTTTTCCTCCCCTCTTGCACATTAGTTAATTTTGCTCCCATTTGAGTAAGCAACATATCACCAATGTTGATCACTTTATCAAATAGGAGACTGTGACCAATTTGATAAGTTATTGCAATAATAGCATCAAAACCATTACACTTACCAGTAAAGCACTTAGCAAGTTGGTCAAAGAAAAAGGACCATTCCTTCCTTAAATATGGCATAGTTATCTTACTCATGTTATCTAAGCTAGCAGAATAACCTATTGCCTTAAACATGCTTTTAATGTCATCATCAGATACAATATTATTAAAAGAAGACTTAATGGTCAGTTTAAACACAGAATTAAGTATATCTGCAGTTACATCAAAAGTAGTGGAGCCAAAGGTGAACATGATTTTACCTGGTTGATCCTGAGAAGGATCAATTACCTTTGAAGAGCTCCAGGCTTGTGAAACAGCATCCATATGAATCACTGGTGATGCCTTGAGTATATAACTGAGCTCACACTGCTCCAAGAAATCCATCATAGGATAGTAGTCAGCATCTACCCCTTTATTGTCGCCAAAGATTGCCACATGGTTAGTGGTCATGAACTCAAAGTCTCCAAAGGTGAATGCGATAGCTTTGGGTCCCCTCATCACAGTTGAGATAGCAGCCATTGAAATCGTTGAGATGAAAGTGATGAATTCGCTTGAACAAATTTGCTAGGGTTCGTAAAGAGCTCTGTGAATATTTATGCCTTAGAAAATAATTGCAAGAAACAAGTGAGTAAATTGTATGAAAAATTTTATTTTGTTCAAGTTGCATACAATACACACGAGTCTACAGTCTATCTCCAGTCAAAAACAACTGTTACCGCCTATTTCAAGTCATTTGAACAATTTAGACACAATCAGAGTCTACAGGCGCGAACTTGAACCGTTTTAGAGTCTAGACGATAATTGTTTTTCAGAGTCTATAGACTCTCAGAGTCTACAGACTAGTCAGAGTCTACATACTCGTCAGAGTCTAAAAACTAAACTCTGTCAAGATAAAGTACCAATAAAAATTTTGCAAACATAATTAATTATAATGTGTTACAACCAGAATTATAATTAAAGTACATACCTTGTTGCTTGTAATTTATAATCACTTACATGTTTAACATACCTAATTCACCTACTAGTCTAAGAAAGGTAGACTCATCAAGTGGTTTTGTCAAAATGTCTGCAATCTGTTTGTCAGTTGGAACATAGTGAAGTGTCACAGTACCATTTTCAACATGCTCTCTTATAAAATGATACCTGACATCAATGTGCTTTGTTCTAGAATGTTGGACTGGATTCTCTGCAATTTTAATAGCATTGGTATTATCACAATACATAGGAATATTTGAGAATGTTAGTCCATAATCAAGTAATTGATTTCTTATCCACAGAATTTGAGCACAGCAACTCCCAGCTGCATTGTATTCAGCCTTAGCTGTGGAGGTTGATACAGTCTGTTATTTCTTGCTAAACCAAGAAATTAATCTGTTGCCAAGAAACTGGCACTGACCTGTTGTGCTTTTCCTATCTACTTTGCACCCTGCATAGTCAGAATCTGAATAATCAATTAATGAAAAATCTGATTCTCTAGAATACCAAAGTCCAAGAGTTTGTGCCCCCTTGAGATATCTATTAAATGTGATTCTCTGGGGTCAGCTTGAAATCTAGCACACAGATAAGTTACAAATATTATATCTGGTCTACTAGCAGTTAAATATAATAATGAGCCAATCATACCTCTGTAGCTAGTGTTGTCAACTTTCTTACCCTTTTGGTCAGAGTCTAGCTTAGTGGCTGTTGACATGGGAGTTTTAGCAGTTGCAGAATCTTGCATATTAAACTTCTTCAGTAGTTCTTTTACATACTTTTTTTGATTCATGAAAATTTCATCATCATTCTGTTTGACTTGAAGCCCCAAAAAGAAGTTTAATTCTCTCATCATGCTCATTTCATAATTTGACTGCATTAGTTTACTAAACTTTTCACAGAGTTTGTCATTAGTAAAACCAAATATAATATCATCAACATAAATTTGGACAAGCAAAATGTCACCTTTATACTTTCTAATAAAGAGAGTTTTGTCAATGGTACCTCTTATGAATCCATTTTCAAGAAGAAATTTTGAAAGAGTTTCATACCATGCTCTAGGTGCTTACTTCAATCCATAAAGTGCCTTATATAATCTGTAAACATGATCAGGATATTTTGGATCAACAAATCCTGGTGGTTGCTCCACATAGACTTCTTCTTCCAATTTTCTATTCAAGAAGGCACTTTTTACATCCATTTGATACACCTTGAATTTTGAATGAGCTGCAAAGGAAAGAAACATTCTTATGCCTTCCAATCTTGCTACTGGTGCAAAAGTTTCATCATAATCAATTCCTTCCTTCTGTGAGTATCCTTTTACAACTAGCCTTGCTTTGTTTCTTATTACAGTTCCACTCTCATCAAGTTTGTTTCTGTACACCCATTTTGCACCAACAACTGATCTATCTTTAGGCCTTGGTACAAGTTTCCACACTTTGTTTCTCTCAAATTCATTCAATTCCTCTTGCATTGCAATTATCCAATCAGGGTCTTGCAAGGCTTCCTCAATTTTCTTGGGTTCATTCTTTGAGAGAAAACAGCTATAAAGACATTCATTTTGAGTGGTTGTTCTTGTTATTACACCACTCTAAGGGTCACCAATTATTAAGTCAGGAGTGTGACCTCTTGTCCATTTTCTAGCTGGTGAAAGATTGATTCTTGAACTTGAAGCTCCCCCTAAGTCATTTGCATCTTCTTTATTTAAGTGAAATTCAAATGAAGAGGCTCCCCCTAAATTGCTTGACTCTATCAAGGGTTCAGAGTTGCTTGATCCAGACCCTGATGAGTTAGATTCTGAGGAATTTGACTCGGTCTGTCTAGACTCTGTCTGGGTAGACCCTGACCTGTTAGACTCTGAATCATTCGGAGTTGTATTTCCTAGCTCCCCCTCAGAATGTGCAGGTTCCTGTGTTGGATTAGGAGTTACTTGAGGGTCTCCATCCTCTTCTTCTTCATTTATCTCAGAACTTTTTAGTTTTTCAAATTCCAGTGTAGTAGACTCTGACTCATCTTGCAATTCTGTAAACTTTTTATCATCAAATGCAACATGAATAGATTCCATAACAATTTTGGTTCTGAGATTAAACACTCTGAATGCTTTTGTGTTTGATGTATATCCAAGAAAAATTGATTCATCTGCTTTGGCTTCAAATTTGCTCAGATTTTCAGGATGTACTTTCAGTACATAAGACTTGCATCCAAATATGTGAAAATGTTTCACACTTGGCTTCTTGTCCTTTATCATTTCATAGGGAGTCTTGCCATGCATATTTATTAAAGTACAGTTTTGAGTGAAACATGATGTATTGATTGCCTCTGCCCAAAAATATACTGGTAGCTTAGACTCTACCAGCATTGTTCTGACAGCTTCTATGAGGGTTCTATTCTTTCTCTCCATAACTCCATTTTGTTGAGGAGTTCCTGGTGCAGAAAATTGTTGAGAAATTCCTTTTAATGCACAGTAGTCATCCATGATTGAATTCTTGAATTCAGTACCATTGTCACTCCTTAGAACTCTAACTATTTTCTTTGAGTTTCTTTCCAAAAAAGTGATATGGTCTTTTATGTGTTGTGGAGCTTCATCCTTTGAATGTAGAAAGAAAACCCATGTGAATCTTGTAAAATCATCTACAATAACAAGAGCATATTTCTTTTTATTAATAGACATAACATTTACTGGATCAAATAAATCAAGGTGCAATAAATAAAAGGTTTCAGAAATGGTGTTTATTGTCTTGCTCTTGAAGGATGATTTCTTTTTCTTTCAAAGTTGGCATGCTTCACAGAGTCCATCTTGTACAAAATCAACATGTGGTAATCCTCTTACAAGATTCTGTTTAACCAACTTGTTTAGTGTTTTAAAGTTGATATGTGACAGTTTCTTGTGCCATTTCCAGCTTTCTTCAATTGAGGCCTTGCTATATAGACATGTGAGTTCACTGTGTATGCAATCCTCCAAGATGGCTTCATAAATGTTACCATGTCTGTGTCCTTTAAAAACCAGAATACCTATTTCTTTGTGAGTCACAAGACACTCTTTGTTGTCAAAGCCAGTATGGTAACCTTTATCTCCTAGTTGACTTATGCTTATCAAATTGTGTCTTAAGCCATCAACTAGAGCTACTTGTTCAATGATGACATTCCCAAGTACAATCTTGCCATATCCCAGTGTTTGTCCTTTGTTACCATCTCCAAAGGACACTTCTAGGCCAGCCATTTTCACAAAGTCTGTAAGCAGGATTTCTTTCCAGTCATGTGTCCTGAGCATCCACTGTCCAGGATTAGGGTTACATTCTTTACCCTTTTTCCCTGCATACATAAAGTAACTAGTTAGTTGTTTTGGGGATCCAAACAGTTTTGGATCCTTTTCCTCTAACTTTTGGTGAAACAGGTTTAACAATTTTCACCTTTGATTTACCTGTCTCCTTTGCTTTTGACTCTGGTGGAGTCTTAAAAGTGTCATACCAGCTTTTGTCAATAGATGATTTTAGCTCATAAAAATTGAAATACAATTTATGATAGTCTCTACACATATAAATAAAGTGAAATATGCTGCCATGGTGATAACAAGGTTTTTGTGGAATGTAGTGACTTTTCAGAGTCTGTGGAAGACTAAACTCTGATTCTTTTTCAATTTTTGCTTTACAATCTATAGCTAAATGGTTGTGGTTGCCACATCTAAAACACTTCTTTCTAGGAGCATTAGGATCTTTTTGATAATTATTTGCTTTATTAATGCCTTCTTTACCAGTCATATTTCTCCTAGTTTTGGTAGACTCTGATAAGTTCTCTAGCCTTTCTTTTAACTTAGACTTAGACAAGTACCCTATGTTAATATTTTTCTTAGAGTTATTTGTTCCAGTTTCATCTGTCTTTTTATTAACAATGGGCCTGTTTGGCAACTGCCAACTTATGGAAATAAGGGCTTATTTCCGGAAAAAAGTAGGGATGTATGTACTTTTCAGAAATAAGCCCTTATTTCCAGAAAAAAGTAAGTTCATATTTGGTTTTAAAATTCAAAAACAAATATTTATCTTTAAAAAAAATATGAAAATATGTAAAAAAAAATAAAAAAATAAGCTACTTATTTTAAGTTTATGGAACCCCAAACACCCACAATAAGGGGACTATTGACAGATGAGTTTGTGGTTTCAGTCTTTTCTTTAGGAGTCACAAACTTAACAGGAACAAATGTGCTTTTGTCTTTAGTCTTATTAGTTTGGCTAACTTCTCCATTGTTATCATTCTCAACAATAGGTCTTTTGCCTTGACTATTTTCATTGCCTAGACCAGCAGTTTGACAAACATTTTGGTTATTGAGAATTTCTTGAACTTTTCTGCCAGAGTCTGTCCAGACTTTAAACTTAAGTCTTTCTTCTTCTAGTTCATTCTTAACATAGTCATAGGCTTTCAAAATTTCAGTGTAATTATTATTAGGAATCTACATGTGATTTGATGATAACATTAATCTTAGAATCATAGAAATTTTATTTGATGTAACTGATCAATTGATATGAAAGTTATAAATATCAATTGATCAGGAAACCATTTATCAGTTGAAGTGTTTATGTGAATCAACTGATAACTTGGATAGTAGCATAGGTGTACTTAGTCTATTTTCAATCTATAAGGTGTAAATCAATTGATATTTTGTTCATCAATTGATGTTAGAGTCGATTGATATAGATCATCAATTGATGTGTAAATTAAACTGTTGAATTGTAATTATGTGAAGACAGAAAATTACACAAGTGAAGGATGATCAATTGATATTGAAGCATCGATGGATGAGGGATCAATCGAAAAAGCCAAGTCAAGCATTGAAGACCATCAACTGATGTGAAGACCCATCGATTGATATATCAATTGATAACATCTATCAATCGATAAACCATCTTTTATCAATCGATGGATAGAAAGATCAATCGAAGAAGTACATCAGTTGATGGATTAAAGAATGGATCAATTGATATGCTTAATAGCAAATTATCAATTGAGTGTGACAACACAGAAAGAATATCTGTTGAAGATCCAAAGAAGAAAAGCACACCTATGGAAAATAGTCTAGAGTGACTGTGAAGACTCAATCAGAAGCTGTCTTTTAAACTCTTTTTTGGTAAAATATCAAAAAGAAAAAGGAAGGTAGGTAGAAACAATCCTAGTATAGGAATTGTAAAAGCACACTTGTAGTATATAAACAAGAGTAGCAACATTATTAGAAAACAGACAAGTTAGACAATATTTCTTAATCAACTGTTCAAGCTTGAGAGCACATTTGTAAGAACAGTTGATTTGTTTTCTAATCTTGTAAAAACGCAGCTAGGTTTCTTTTAACCTAGGAACATTGAGCAAAACTATACAGTGATGGAAAAACTAATCCATCAGTAATTTTAAATCTCCTTGTTCAATTTACGTTTCAGTCTTAAATTGTTAAAACATATTCTCTCTATATTCTCAAACTTCAAGAACGAATATTAGAACCAGCAAAAAGTTTTAATATTTGTATTCAACCCCCCTTCTACAAATATTGACATTGTTCTAGGGAATAACAATTGTTATCAGAGCAGGCTTTCAACATACAGAAAGTTTAAAGATCAAGAACAGGCAATATGGGTCAAAAAGATTCAGGTGTAAAGATTCTAATGTTGGAAAGTGATGAATACTTTCCATGGAAGGTAAAAATGCATCTGCATCTTCTTTCTCTAGATCCTTCTTATGTTCACTGCATAGAGAAAGGTCCTCACATTCCCATGAAGCTAGTTACAGGAGTAAACCCAGATGGAACTCCTGCAGTTGATAGACATATTCCAAAACTTATTTCTGAATTCATAGAAGAGGATGAAAAAGAAGTACTAAAAGACAAAAAGACCATGAACATTCTGTTTAATGGTCTAGATAAAGATATGTTTGATAATGTGATAAACTGTACTTCATCAAAAGAAGTGTGGGACACTCTTCAAACTCTGTGTGAAGGAACTGAACAAGTTAGGAAAAACAAGATGCAACTCTTAATTCAAAAATATGAATCATTTCATTTTAAGAGTGGTGAAACCATCAATGATACCTATAGAAGATTCCAAAAGTTATTGAATGGTCTAAAGCTATATGGTAGGGTTTATGCAACAAAAGATACAAATCTCAAATTTCTAAGATCTCTTCCAAAGGAATGGAAGGCAATGACTGTCTCCATTAGACAATCTCAAGACTTCAAAGATTATACTCTAGAGAAATTATATGGTATTCTCAAAACATATGAACTGGAGATACAACAAGATGAAGAGATTGAGAAGAATCAAAGAAAGGAGAAAACTGTGGCTTTAATGGTCAATGGGAATGAAGACAAGAAAGAAAAGAAAAATAATGGTTGTTCAGAAGAAGTCATGATGGTGGCTAATGATGCTGATGAAGAATCATCCAAGGGAAAAGGAAAGACCAAATGTGAGGAAAATGAAACATGCTCACAGGATGATTTGGATAAGATTGATGAGCACCTTGCATTTTTGTCAAGGAAGTTTTCAAAGCTAAAATTTAAAAGGAATCCAAATGCTCAAAGGCCTGGATCCCAGTTTAGAAACAACAATCAAAATAAAAATTTGGTTGATAGATCTAAATTCAGATGTTTTAACTGTGGATTGGCTGGTCATTTCTCAAGTGAGTGCAGGAAGCCAAAGCAAGAAAAGGCAAAGACATATGAGGGTATTGATTATAAAAAGAAATACTTTGACCTTTTAAAACAGAAAGAAAAGGCTTTTGTCACTGAAGAGAAGGACTGGGATGCTGAGGACAGTGATTCTGAAGAATATATCAATCTAGCTCTAATGGCCAACCATGAGGATGAAGAAGCTAGTTCAGCATCCAATCCGGTATTAGCTACAAACTTTTCTGAGCTTTCAACTGATGAATGCAATAGTACTATTAATGAAATGTCCAATGAATTGTACAATTTGCATGTCACTCTAAATCTCTAAACAAAGAAAATCTCAACTTAAAGAGCACTATTGATGCCTTAACTGAGAGGAATATTTTTCTTGAAAATGAACTTGTCTGTTTAGAAAGATTTAAGCAGGAAAGAAAGGATGCTAGGAATGAACTAGTAAACAGTTTGAAAAGAGAAGAATTGTTGAAAGAACAATTGGCTGAAGAAATTGAAACCATTAGCAAATGGAATAGGTCTGCTAAAACTGCCAAACAAATTATTGATGTTCAGGGTGTAGATACTCTAGGAGAACTCCCCAAATCAATAGGCAAGCCATTGGCCGATACTTCAATGGATAAAGATCAATCGACTGCTAATCCTTCATCAACTGATAAGGATTATCAATCGATTGATGCTGAATCAATTGATAAGCATCCATCGACAAGTAAATCATCAATGGCTAATAAGAAGAACAAATTTAGCACTCCAATTAAGTTTGTTAAGGAAACCAAAAATCAAGTTGAGGCTGAGACTGAGAAGATCAACATAGGTAGCTTATCCAAGAAACAATTAAAAGAAAAATTAGAAAAGATAGCACCTGTGGAAATTACTCAATCTAAGTCTGAGAAAAGGAAAAAGAATAGGAATGGTAAAGTAGGCATAAATAAGCACAACAACTACACTCCTGATATGTATGCACCTAGAAAAGTCTGTGCTAAATGTGGTAGTGTAAATCATTTGTCCATGCAATGCAAAATTGAAAAGAAATCTATATCTTCAAATGATTTAAATATACATGTCATGACTGCAAATGCCATGTTTACCAATCCTATGCTCATGAATGCCATGTCTTCTAATTTGGTTGTACCTAATGTTCATATGCCTTATGCACAAGTTCCATACATGTATAATCCCTTCTTTGCATATCATAATATGAACATGCCTGGAATGCCATGGAACATGCCTAATGTAAATGATGAAATTCATGGAAATTCTGCCATGAGTTCCAAGGTGTCAAAGCCCCAAAAGTCAACTTCCAAAGTTAAAGTGGATTTAAACCCACCAAAACAAAAGGAACCGAAGTTGACAACAGGGGCTCAAGCTGCAACTAATAAAAGAGGACCCAAGGCAACTTGGGTACCAAAAGCAACTTGATTGTTTTATGTGTGTGCAGGGAAACAGGAAGAAAAATCTCTGGTATTTGGATAGTGGATGTTCAAGGCACATGACTGGAGATTTGTCCCTGCTCACAAAGTTTGTGGAAAAGGCTGGCCCAGGAGTTACTTTTGGAGATAACAGCAAAGGTTTTACTCTGGGATATGGCTCAATTGTAAAAGAAAATGTTATCATTGAAACAGTAGCACTAGTTGATGGATTGAAGCACAATCTGCTCAGTATAAGTCAACTGTGTGATAATGGTAATGGTGTGTGGTTTACTACTGGATCATGCATCATAGCCAACAAAGAATCTGGTGAAATTCTCTTAACTGGAGAAAGAAAAGGAAATGTCTATGTGGCTGATTTTCTCTCTGTAAAAGCAAATTCAATGACATGCCTACTTAGCAAAGCCAATACAAATGAAAGTTGGTTGTGGCACAAGAAACTAGTCCATTTGAATTTCAAAGCCATGAATTTATTGGTTAGAAAGAATCTGGTTAGAGGCATTCCACAGATGGAATTCACCAAGGATGGACTGTGTGATGCCTGTCAAAAAGGAAAACAAATAAAAGCATCATTCAAGTCAAAGTCTGAATCATCAATTGATAAGCCTCTGGAATTATTGCACATGGATTTATTTGGTCCAGTCAACATCATGTCAATTGCCAAAAAGAAATATGCCTTAGTAATTGTGGATGACTTCACAAGATTTTCATGGGTATATTTCTTATTATCTAAGGATGAGGCAAGCAAATTAATTATCAATCATGTGAAGAATGTTGAAAATGGCACTGAATGGAAGGTCAAGAAATTTAGAAGTGATAATGGAACTGAATTCAAGAATTCAACCATGAGAGAATTCTGTGAAGAAAAAGGTATCACTCATCTTTTCTCTGCTCCAAGGACTCCACAGCAAAATGGAGTAGTAGAAAGGAAAAATAGGACCTTGATTGAAGCTGCTAGAACTATGTTAGAAGAAGCAAAACTTCCTACATACTTCTGGGCAGAAGCAATTAATACTGCTTGTTACACTCAAAATATTTCAATGGTCAATAAACTTCAAGGCAAAACACCATATCAATTGATGAAGAAAGACAAGAAGCCAACAGTTAACTTTCTTCATGTCTTTGGCTGCAAATGCTTTGTACTGAGAAATCAAGGTGAAAATCTAGGAAAATTTGAAGCCAAAGCTGATGAAGCGATATTTGTTGGATATGGAATAACAACCAAAGCATACAGAGTCTACAATCTTAGATTACACATTGTTATGGAATCTATGCATGTAGTCTTTGATGACAAGAAAATTCAAGGGTTGTTTGATGAAGGATTTCATGATCTATTGCATTTTGAAAATGAATCCTCAAGTAATATTGAAAATAGTGATGATGATGAGGAAAATACAAGTATACAAGTTCCTAGAATCCTCCCATCAATTGATGTCATTGCTTCAACAGATAACTTATCAGTTGACAATCATCAATCGACTGATAATACATCAATTGATAATCATTCGATGGATAACAACTCTGCTCAACAATCTTCAAATAGAGTGTCCATCACAGGGGGAGGGTTCTCAAATAGTCAATCACTTCACAATGATCATAACACTTCCAATGATCATGAAACATCATCTTCAAGGAAATGGACAAAAAGTCATCCCTTTGAACTAATTATTGGAAATGCAAATGATGGTGTCAAAACTAGAAGTGCAACTCAAAATGAATGCTTGTATAGTAGCTTTCTGTCACAAGAAGAACCAAAAAGGATTGAAGAAGCCTTGAATGATCCTGATTGGATAAATGCTATGCAAGAAGAGTTGAATCAATTTGAAAGAAACAAAGTGTGGAAGCTGATGCCCAAACCAAAGAACAAGACTATCATTGGTACAAAATGGGTATTCAGAAACAAAATGGATGAATCTGGTATAATGACAAGAAATAAGGCAAGATTAGTGGCAAATGGCTATTCACAAGAAGAAGGCATAGATTTTGATGAAACATTTGCACCAGTTGCAAGGTTGGAAGCAATCATAATCATTTTAGCATTTGCTGCTCATGCAAATTTCAAAGTATATCAGATGGATGTAAAAAGTGCTTTTCTCAATGGAGAATTAGAAGAAGAAGTATATGTAGAACAACCTCCTGGTTTTATTGATCCTGTTCATCCCGGATTTGTATACTATCTTCTCAAGGCACTTTATGGATTAAAACAAGCACCTAGAGCCTGGTATGACACTCTGTCTAAATTCCTGATTGAGAATTACTTCATTAGAGGTACTGTTGATAAAACTCTCTTTCATAGAAATGTAAATGGCTCTATGATTCTTGTTCAAATCTATATAGATGATATTGTCTTTGGCTCAACTAATGAAAAACTTTGTAAAAAGTTTGCTAAGTTGATGCAGAGTAAATATGAAATGAGCATGATGGGAGAACTAACCTACTTTCTTGGCTTGCAAATCAAACAAGTTAAAGATGGTATTTTCATAAATCAAACCAAATATATTTCTGATTTATTAAAGAGATTTGATTTAAATGAATGTTCCTCTGCAAAAACCCCCATGGCCACTGTAACTAAACTTGAATTAAACACTAAGGAAGCAATAGTGGACATTTCAAGTTATAGAGGCATGGTTGACTCATTACTTTATTTAACTGCAAGTAGGCCAGATATAATGTTTGCTACATGTCTTTGTGCTAGGTTTCAAGCTGATCCTAGAGAATCTCATTTGATTGCAATAAAAAGAATATTCAGATATCTCAAAGGAACTCCAAATCTTGGAATTTGGTATCCTAGAGATTCTGGATTTGATCTAATTGGCTATTCAGATGCAGACTATGCAGGTTGCAGAATTGACAGAAAAAGTACAACAGGCTCCTGTCAATTTCTAGGAAATAAGCTTGTGTCATGGTTTAGCAAAAAGCAGAATTCGGTTTCTACATCTACTGTAGAGGCTGAGTACATTGCAGCTGGAAGTTGCTGTGCATAAATTTTATGGATGAGGAATCAACTACTTGACTATGGGTTCAACTTGAACAAGATTCCTATTTTCTGTGACAATACAAGTGCCATTGCTATAACAGAAAATCCTGTGCAACATTCCAGAACCAAGAATATTGACATAAGGTATCACTTCATTAGGGAACATGTAATGAATGGTACAGTTGAATTACATTTTATCCCTAGTGAAAGATAACTTGCAGACATTTTTACCAAGCCACTAGATGAATCTACTTTCAATAGATTGGTCTGTGATTTAGGTATGCTCACTACAAGAAATTTTGAATCAGACGACACACATCAGACAACACTTCGACGAAAAAGTGTTGGCTGAAATTTTCACACAACGGTTGTTTTTTCAAGCTTTTCGGTGTATTGTCTGATCATGAATTTAACGACAGTTTTAAAAAGTGTTGTCTAGAAGAGCAAAATAGACATCCGTTTTACAACGGTTTTTAAAAGTAGTGTTGTATAACAGTTTGTCTTACAATGGTCCTCAAAACAGTTGTAAAACTTAGACAACTGTTTTTCTCATATATTGCTTCAAAAGTAGTCACACAACGGTGACTAAATACTATTGTCTGATTTTAACAACGCTTTTTGAAAGCATTGTCTGAAGTTTCTTCAGACAATGCTTTCAATCTGAATACAAAAAACGTTGTTAAAATTAGACAAGTGTTTTGATAGACGTTGCATAAAATGTAATCAGATAATGGTTTGTGAATACTGTTGTCTGAATTGCATGCAACACACAATGGTTTTGTACTCTAAGTTCTTTAGCTCTCACACAAGCGTTTGGTAGTTAAAAACCGTTGTCTGATTTTACAGTAACAAACATCAGGCAACATAACATCAATCAAGAACTGTTATGTTCAAACTAGCAAACACATTTATCATATTACAAAGTTTATGTAATTAAAAGTACACAAATTAAATTAAATTACATCAAGAAAGTTGAATTGTTTCATCTACATCTCGCATGTAGCTATGCTCCTCTTCCTCAAGTAAATCAGCATCGGGTAAATTGGGCACAAAACAGTCATTCTCAAGTTCTACTTCCACGGATCCCTCATTTTCATCATCATTATCTTCATAGTACTTTTTCTCGGGTAGTTTCAACACCGCGGACCATAATTTATAGAAAGGATCGTCGATGAAACAAACTTGCTTAACATGTTTTGCTAACACAAATGGATCGTTTGAAAACCCCAGCCTATTCAAATTAACCAATATATAACCCAAGTCATCTTCCTTGACCCCTTTGTTTATATCTACCCACTTGCACCGAAAAATAGGGACCCTAAAGTAGTTATAGTCCAACTCCCATATACTTGTTATAACTCCATAATATGTATGTGATGTGTGCTCAATATTTTAATACTTACCCTGCACTATCATTGTATCAGCTTCAACGCACACACCACTACATTGAACTTGACGCGTATCATCACGATCCTTGGTAGCAAAGGTAACTCCGTCCATTTTATAGCCGCTGAACATAGGCACAGCCTTGTTAGGCTCATCTGCGATCCATCTTATCTCCTGCGATATCTCTTTTTCATCAACCAAATCTGAAGCAATCTTTAAAAAAAAAATACAAGTTACAAAATGATTAATATGAGCAGTAGTTTGTAAAACATGCAGAAAACTATTACTAAACACACATAATACCTTTTCTTTAAACCATTTTGGGAATTTCTCATTTTGTTTGTTCTTCAGCCACATTTCATCATTTTCATGTTTCGGATATTTGGTCATTAAAAATGCCATGTGTTCACTGCATTTAAGTAAAAGAGACTACATAAATAATGAAATAAAGACATAAAATATGGACTGGGTTTTTCTAGTTAAAAGAGTGCAGAAAATGGTAAATGTAATGAAAGTAATTTTACTTACTCAAAATATGGCCTAACAACAGTAGTATTTTGTAGAACACATAAATGTGCTACGTGCAAATCAGTGCTGCTCGGGGTTATCACAGTTGCACCGGATAATGGCCTATAAATGCCATCCTTGGTATGTCTACCATTTTTAGGTACCCCAATAGTTGCCTCTTCATGGTCCACCAAACATTCAACCGCCTCTTCCGCAATATAGGACTCAGCAATGCAACCTTCTGCACGAGCCCGATTCCTTATATATCCCTTAAATGTCTTCATGTATCTCTCAAAAGGATACATCCACCTAAGGAAAATTGGTCCACAAAGCTCAACTTCTCTTACAAGATGAACCGAGATATGAAACATTAAATCAAACAAGGAAGGGGGGGAAGTATTTTTCAAGCTGGCACAAAGTTTCTACCAGTTGCGACTGCATTTTCTCCAACTTATCAACCTCAATGACTTTACTGCAAATTGCCTTAAAGAAGAGGCAGAACCTGATAATAGTGTTCCTAACCTGTTTTTGCAGTGACGATCGAATCACAATTGGGAGCAAGTGATGCAGAATCATATGACAGTCATGAGATTTCATTCCTGTAAGTCGAAGCGTTTCCATTGAAACTAGACTTCGAATATTTGAACAAAAACCATCAGGCAACTTCAGGCCAAGAAAGGATGAGCAAACAGCTTTTTTTTCAGAATGAGTTAAATTCCAAGATGCCAATGGTAACTTCTCTTTTTTCCCAGGAGTTTTTGGCCTTAGTTCTGTTCTTATTCCCATTTCGGCCATGTCAAGACGGACTGATTCCTTGTCTTTTGTCTTCTTTGGTATATTAAGCATGGTACCAAGTAAAGCTTCGCATATGTTTTTCTCGATATGCATCACATCGAGAACATGCCTAACCGGCAAAAACTTCCAATAATGAAGCTCAAAGAATATAGAAACCTTCTTCCAAACTGGTCGAGCATCACCTTTCTTCAATCGAGATTGGCTTTGTGTCTTACCATAGACATGACCCTTTAAATGTTGTACTCTTTCAAGCACCTGCTCTCCGGTTAATGGAACTGGAGCCAATTCTTTTTCCACGGTGCCATCAAAATCTTGTTTCTGCCGACGATATGGGTGATGACGGGGCAACCACCTCCGATGCCTCATGACCACACACTTTCGGTAATTAACCAGCCTCGTAGCTTTTGTTTCATCAACACAAATAGGACACCCATTATACCCTTTAATAATATTGCCCGATAAGTTGCCATCGGCTGGATAATCACTAATAGTCCATAACAAAATGCCTCTTAATAAAAAATACTCCTTCTTGTAAGCGTTATACACTCGTTTTCCTTGCCACAACTTTTGTAAATCTTCCACAAGGGGTTGAAGGAACACATCAATATCATTACCGGGTTGAGTTGGTCCGGATATCAACAAACATAACATTATATACTTCCTCTTCATACAAAGCCACGGTGGAAGATTGTATATTGACATCAAAACTGGACAGATAGGAACACCTTCACTAAAATAGCTATAACTCTTTATAGAAAAAGGGGTTTTACGAACTGTTTGTTGCATAATATACTAGACTTCGAGATCCTTCCAATGACATATAATTCACCCTCTACAACTGTCTAGGTGAAAGCAGTTTAATCTGGGAAATTTTACATTATGTTATTTCTGGTTTTCTGTTTTGTTTTTTTTGTTACATTATGTTACAAACACATGAATATAGACAACAAATTAACATATCATTATCAATACAAATCAAAATAAATTCACCAAATTCATTTTTGCATCCCCAAATATAAGGAAGAACCCTAATTTCAGTTTCTGAAAACAAATATCTTGAAAAATTACCTTAATGGAGATGGAGGGATGCTTAAATATCCAGAAAACACTAACGATGAAATGAGATGAATGAATGTATGCCTGCACAAAGTTTTTTCACGAAAATGTCAATTTTTGGATGAGGAGATTTCAGTGTAGGGGATGGGAATGGTGGAGAATCTGCAGGATTTCAGTGTAATGGTAAAGAATGATAGGATTTGAGTGAAGAATGGAGGAATTGATGGTCATGGAGGAATTGAGTAGAGTTTCTTAAAGAGGAAAAAGGAATTGAGTAGAGTTTCTAAAGTGGGAGAATGAGCTTCAGACAAAGATAAAGGTCATAGCAAAGTTACTGTCATGCAAGTTACTGTCATAGAAAAGTTACTGTCAGGAACGTTTACTATCAGAGTTTACTACAAAAAAGACAACGGTTTTTACATTTAAAAACTATTATCTTCATACAACAAGTACAACACAATTGCTAAAAAAAACTGTTGTTTGTTTAACAGTAAAGGACAAAAATTACCTTTTTATAATAAGATGAAAAATGTTTTTAGAAGATTTTTTAATACTTTTGTTAAAAAAAGCACACAAAATAAATTTAAAAATTCTAATTTTTTTTACACATCACAAACATCGAAATATCTTAACATCCGTACGGTTGGATCATCGAAAAGATTAATTTTAATTTAATAAGAAAGAAATTATAGATATATCATAAACTCATTATCTACTTCTTAACTCGTTCATATAAAATGTATACTCATATTGTTCGAATTACAAAACTATTACTTATTATTAACAGACTATATACATTTATATGTATCCATATTATAAAATTATAAAATTTTAATTTATTTTGTCTTTGTAAAATGAGTTAATATTTTAAATTTTAATTTTTTATAAAAACATTAAACCTGTATTCATAATTTTAATTATAACAATGTGCATACATAATTATTTCGCTCTTGTAACGTATCACATAATTTTAATGTAATATATTATTTATAATTAGTCAAATGAGAATTTTAATTTATTTGTTTTTATAAAATGAGAAATTATTTTTAATTTTAATTATTTTTTAATAAAATAGGTAACTATAATAATAATAAAAATAATTATAATTATAATTATTTTTTAATTATTCAAGACTTCTTGACTGAGAGACTTCTCGTCTGAGTAGACTTTTCGATTGGGCTAGACTTCTCGGTCAAGTCATTTGTGATATATGTATCAGTAAAAACTTGCTGTCAGGAATGCTACTGTCGTAAAAGTTGCTGTCATGAATGTTGCTGTCACAGAAATGTTGCTGTCATAGAAATGTTGCTGTCATAAAACTTGCTGTCAGAAATGTTGCTGTCAGGAATGTTGTTGTCATAAACACTTGCTGTCATAAAAACTTGTAATTTCCCCCCTTTTTATTCCCCCCTTCTTTCTATTCCCCCCTTTTTCCGACTTTTCATTTCCCTCTCTCTCCCAATTTTTTCTCTCTCTCTGTCTGTCTCCCAATTTCTTCTCCTT
This sequence comes from Oenanthe sinensis, assembly GCA_028671895.1. Classification (NCBI taxonomy): domain Eukaryota; kingdom Viridiplantae; phylum Streptophyta; class Magnoliopsida; order Apiales; family Apiaceae; genus Oenanthe; species Oenanthe sinensis. The sequence goes on along the minus strand of CM053799.1, from coordinate 23,118,117 downwards.
CTCACTATATTTCTCTCTCCCTTATGGCCTCTTCAAAGAAGGCGAAATCTTCTCCCCATGTAACTGCAAACCTTTTGAAGGCACTGAAAAAGAACAAGGCGACTATGTCACAACCCGTGAAGAAAAAGGGGGTTCGTGAAGAAAAAGGGCAAACAGACAAGGGGTTTCTTGAAGAAAAAGGGGTCCCTGAATCGCCTGAATCAGTAAAGAAGACGTCTATTTCTAAGAACCTAAAAGTTATATTAGCTAAGAAGAAGAAAAAAAAAGAGGAAGCACCAGTGGCAATCAAACAAGAAGGCCTTAGGCTTTTAAAACGAGGACCAGTTACCATGCATAGGATTGTTAGGCGAAAGATGATGGGGATTAAGCTCACAGTGCTTTTTAATGCAAAGGGTGAACCATGCGGTCCAGCAGCCACTGAAATGGCATCTTATATTGGGGTTCTTGCCCGAACTAAAGCCCCCATATGGTATGATTCTTGGAAACGTGTCCCGAAGGAAAGGAAGAATAAAATTTGGGATTGTGTACAGGTAAAACAAATTGCATTGCATAACTAATTATTTTTTTATTTTTGTAAAATTATGACTTAATTTGGGGGGTTTTAAACTGTTAGGTGAATTGAGATTTTTTGGTACTGAAAATGATTGGAAGGGGTTTTTGGTACTGAAAACGATTGGGAGGGGTTTTTGGTACTACATGTGGTCTTAATTGTTGGTACTGCATGTGGTACTGAAAACTTTCGGTTGTGTGTTGATTATGTAGATGGCGTACGTGGTACCACCAACAGCGAGGAACATTGTTATGAAATCGGCTTGCTCGAAATGGAGGGAGTTCAAGTGTAAATTAACAACATCTTATATCCTTCCGCATAAAAATCAGCGTGAGTTGTTAGAGTTTCCTCCGGCTGATTACTCCTTCATCGAGAAGGCACACTGGGACATTTTCGTTGCTGACCGTCTATCTGATGATTTTGCTGTGATTTTTTACCTTATTTGTTTACAAAATTTCGAGATAGCAAAAGTAATTAGTAGTACAACATTGTTTCTAATATTTTTTCTTTGTTCTTCAAGGGCATCCACAACATACAGCAAAAAAGGAGGAAAATGAGTGAATATGATCACTACATGTCTCGAAAGGGTTATTCCAACCTGGAGCATGAAATGGTTAGTAATCGTGACTCATATTAGACAAAACATGTATAATAAATATGTTTATTTATTTTAATGACACTGTATGATTTTTCAAACATGTTTACACATACAGTCTCAAGGTGATCCTGAAATGGAGATAGATAGATCAGATTCGTGGCTCCTTGCACGCAAGGATAAAGATGGGAACTATAAGTCTGAAAAAATTAAACAAATTGCTGATGAGATTGTAAGTTTTTCATTTATGTAACTTTAACTTTATCATACCATTTATTTTCTAAATAATACTCACAGTGCTTTTGTTTCTTAATTACTTCCATTTGCTGTCAATATTTTAGGAGAAAATGAAAGAAAGAGTTAAACAAGGGGAAGTGATGGTAGAAGGCTCCGATGATGTCTTGACCAAGGTGCTCGGTAAACCTGAGCATGGAGGACGAGTACGTGGGCAAGGGGCTTATGTCAAGCAGTCTACATACTTTAAACTTCCGAGGCAGAGGAAGAAAGGCAAGTAAATAGAGGACAGAATCCAAGAAGGTATTCATAAATTTATGAAAGAAGAGACTGAAAAGATAATTCGGGAGCGAGATTCCTTTTGGGCCGATGAGATGACAAAGCTGAAAGCAGCATGTTTGGGAAAGACTGCTGAGTCTGATTCTAGTCCAAATATTGGATCACAACAAGGGAGTTGTTCCAAGGGCGCACATGCTATGATGAAGGAGTTGGAGTTGCAAGGTGCAAGAAAAAAATTGGATCTTGTTAAAGATGACATGTCTGTTGGAGAGGAAAAACAGATTCAGGAGAAGACTGAGTTGGATAAAAAGAATGAGAAGACTGAGTTGGAGAAAAAGAACGATGAGAAGACTGGGGCGGGAAAAAATAATGAGGAAAATATTGAGTTGGAAAAATTTAATGAGGGGGAATTGGAGGCTGTACAAGTCGAAGATGATCAAGTAGCTGGTAACGTGGGCATGAAACCTGAATTGGTTGTTATGGAGTACGAATTGGCAATCGACTCTCCTTTGAATATTGTTGCTTATGCAACAGTGGATACAAAGGCTGATGTTGTTCATGGGAAAGCTATAGAAGAACAGAATGCACGAGTGTCAATTACTCATGCAATTCAAGGATCTGTAAAGATTCCTTTCCCAATCAAGGATGAAATCGAGACCGTTGAACAAGCTGTTGAGACTTATATTTCATGGCCAAGAGACCTTATAATTGAACTGAAGCCAAGCACTGCAGTGAACGGAAGTACAAAGGTAAAATTTTGTTAAATCTATAGAGTTAAAGCGGGATAGAACAATTAAAAATTACTACATATGTGCTAAATAAAACTGAATATATTATAATTTTATTGAAATTTGTATTGTTTTTTAAATGTGAAGAATAAAATTATTAATTTATATTTTTTATAATTTAACAGATCTACATTCTTTAACACATTACTTTCTCAATTTTCTTTTTTTAATCCACTTTAGGGAAGTAAGAAAATTATGGGAAAGAAGTTTAAAAAGGTGAAAGATTGTGGGAAAGCACCTGAAGTAGAAGAAGAAGAGTATGTGTTGGAGTTCGGTCTTGATTACCCGCCTCATGTGAAGCGTTTGTGGCTTTGGGCCAAAAATGCCTTGAAAGACGGCCGTGTAACTTCTTTTCAGCTATGCCAACAAGCCTTTGGATCAACCGGTAAAAAGGCTCTGTTTTTATCAGATGTGTATGCTTTGTGCTCTGGGGGTGAAATAGCGGGGTCTGTTATTTGTATGTTTGCTAAGTAAGTATCGCAGTTTATAATTTTCTTTGTCTTTACAAATACTTGAATAAAACTTTTAGTTTGTTTTAATGACTGTATACTTTTTATGCAGTTCACTCCAGGATTACTTGACAAAACAGAAGATGTCTGACATGGTAGCATTTGTTGATCCTGCGACGATAGGCGCCCTCGGTTGTGGAACTGCAGGACAGAGGTCGCAAGCCCTATCTAAAAGATTCAAGAACTCTAAGCCAAACCAATTATTTCTGCTCCCATATAATCATGCGTTAGTACTTCTTTTTATGCCTATATATATGTGCTTAATGTCATCTTTGTTGCATGTAATGTCATGATATAGTTTAAGGAGCCTGTATATAAATTTATAGTTTGTGAATCTAGGGCTTGTAAATAAAATCAATATGGCCCTTATAAATAAAATCCTTATCCTTTAGTAAAGATACATGTTCTCATTTGTGGTGTTCATGAAATTATAATAGGAATCATTGGGCGTTGACGGCTGTAAATCCGGATACACAAATAGTTTACCATATGGATCCTTTAAAGCGGAGAATTACAAGTGAAGAATGGACAGAAGTTGTTGACAAGTTAGTACCACATAAGAAATATATTTCATTTGGAATCGCATCAATAATTATTAAGAAAAGTGTCTTAAACTTGATTTATGTTGTATTGTCGTAGTGCCATCAAACTGTACAAGGACAAAGCAAAGAAGTTTCTGAAGAAGAAAATAATGTGGGAGAATCTTGCGGTAATATCTTTTTCTTAGTGCATATCTTATATGTTTCTCTTTTACAAAACATAGTTTAGCCATATATATAATTTTATTTAATGTTTCTTCAGGGAGTTCCTCTCCAAATGGGGAGTAAAGATTGTGGTCTATTTGTGATGCGCTATATGAAAGAAATATGTCTAGACAAGGAACGCGAATTTCCTGTAAAGGTATGATTCCAGATTTCTGAATTTTTTCTTAATCCTACTACTTCATGGTGAAGCCTGTTTGTGACTTGGTCTATGGTTTCATTTTATAGTGGCTACGCAGAAACAACCAGAACTGTTATGGCCTGCCTGACCTCAATGAAGTAAGGACTGATTTCGCCAAGTATTTCATGAAGAACTACGCCTCTTAAACTTAATCGCATAGCTGGGTATTTTGGGTTGAACATATCTTAAACTTTTGGGAGCTTCACTGTGTAGTTTATGGTAAATATAGCTTTAAAGCTTTAAGTGAATACTTTAGTCCATCTCTTTTGTTGGTATGTTCACCTGAAAATATTTAATCTTGTGGTTGGATTTGGTCGGTAGTATTAGTGAAGTGAATGGTAAAATGATTTGTGAATGTTAGTTGTAATGGTTGGTCTTTTGCAGACTATTGGTTGTGTCTGAATGATGAATTGGTTGTTTGATGATTTTCGATTTTGGCTTGTTTATTTTACGCTATAATGCTTTTGATTGTATATACAAAAACCGTTGTCTACTTTCCTTTTAGCCAATTAGAACATTGTTTGGAATACTTGTTATTTTATCTAACAGACAATGGTTTTTAATACACAAGGTTTATAACAAAACCATCGTGTGCTTTATAACCAGACCATGCTTTAACAACTAGACTGTTGTATAAAGAAAAGTCACACAACGTCAAAACAAATGCATCAATTGTCTATAAGAAAACATAACAATGTTTTTAGCAAAACGAAAACGTAGTGTCTTACAAATTCATACAACATGTAGTAAGCACAAAAGTGTGGTGTACTTAAACCACATACAACACAATAACGAAATAAAAACGTTGTAGGTTAAACACTTACACAATGCTTTTGCAAAACTAAAAATGTAGTGTCTTATACATTCAGACGACATGTAGTAAGCACAACAAGTGTGGTGTACTTAAAACACATACAACATAAAAATGAAATGAAAACGTTGTAGATTACACATTTACACAATGCTTTTGCAAAAATAAAACGTAATGTCTTATACATACAGACAACATGTCGTTATAATAGAAAGTGTGGTGTACTTGTAACACATACAACATATTAATCAAACTAAACTGTTGTCTAACTACATTTCACACAACACTTCTATTATAAAACGACCAATGTCTATACCATGAAAAAACAATAGATTATATTTTATAAACCATGGACTTTGGTGAAATTAGACAACAGTTCAACTCCCAGAAACTATTGAGTGACGTGATATCGGACAATAGTTGCTTCTGAAACTATTGTCTATACCAGCTTTCATACAACAGTTTTGAAACCACATCTGTTATCTGTCTGCAATACAGACAACGGTTATGCTGGTGTTGTCTGATACGCGTAACAGACGGCATTGAGATAGACAACGGAAAATCAGGGCGTCAGACGACGGATAAAAACCGTTGTCTGATGCAAAATTTCTTGTAGTGGCTTAATTATATTTAATCCTTTAAATGTCTGACAAGTTATGTATTAATATTAATTTTAGCCATTGATTATGTTAAATTATTGATTCTTCAATAATCAACTGATAAACATTTTTATATATCGATGGATATCTGAAGCTGTCGACAAATAAATATATCAATTGATGATATATTTGTTTATCGATGGATATCTGAAGCTGCCGACAAATAAATATATCAATTGATGATATATTTGTTTATCGATGGATATCTGAAGCTGTCGACAGATAAATATATCAATTGATGATATATCTATTTATCGATGGATAAATGTACCTATCGATGGATAAGATTTCTATCGATCGAAGACCTGGAATTTGATTGGTCCATGTCATCAGTCGATCTGTACAAAATTTAGCCGTTGATTACTTATTTTATCAATTGATTAATACATATATTCTTGTATGTCTAACAGTCGATTGCCAAGATAGGTAACTTTTACCTTTCATTTTCTTTTAACGGTCGATTAAGTTTTATTTTGAGTAAGAAATTGATTGAGAAACTAGTAAGTATAAATAATGAGATTAAAACATTATTCATTCTTACTTACGTTTTTTTTATTACTAACAATTTCTCTAACTCTTTCTCTCTCTCTCATTCTACAAACTTAATCACAACCCTCTGTCTATCAGTACTCAACTCTTCTAATATCTTCAAAGCTTTTGTACTACTAATCTTCTACTAAAATGGCATCTTCATCCAAGAAAATCTCTCAAGCAGGGTTCATCTACGAATTGAATAATTTTGTGGCCTGCACTGTTGTTGAAGAGGCTCTAAAGGAATTTCATCCATTGATGCAATTCCTGGGAAGTGGAAAGATACAGAAAGCATTGAAGGAAGCACCAACAATAATCTGCAATTTGGTGGAAGAATTTTGGTCCTCTGCAGAAGTTGCCGATGACTTCTCAAGCATCAAGTTCAACTGTAAAGGACAAGAGTACATTCTTACTACTTTAATTTTAAATGAATGTTTAGATTTTCCTGTTAATAATACTGATAATGTGCCTAGTGAATCAGATATTAGAAACATGCTTAGGGTTGTTAATTATGCAAATCCTGATATCAATTTAGGACAAGTAGTTAGAAAACAGCTTAGGAGAGAATGGTCCTATTTCTTTGATGCAATAATAAAATGCTTTAGTGGTAAAATTAGTAATTTTGATGCCATAACTTCAAGCATGCAACAGATAGCATATAGTGTTTTGTTTGATGAATATCATGATTTTTCTTCTATATTGTTATCTAAAATTGCTGCTAAGTTAGGAAAGAAGCATGATAGATCTAATCATATATACTATGCTAGATTTATCATGATTATAATTAACCACTTGGTCAAAGAAATTGAGTTTTGCAGGGAAACTGAAACCCTTGAGTGCTGGACTCAAAACAAAAGGGTCTTTAAAGACCTGGTAAGGATCAATCTTTACAGCAATGTGGAATTGTTCTATCCCCCTTTTGTTCAGGTATTTGTCTCTACTTTAAACTCTTCCCAACCTAATTCTTCTTTGCCTTCTGTGACTATGGAGGTGGTAGTAATGACCCCAACCCTCCTACCCAAGTCACACAACCAATCTCAAAATCCAAATCTAAGCAACCATCCTCAACAGGTTCCCAAAAACCTGTTGTTGTAAAAACAAAGAAAAGAAAATCAAATGTTTTGGTAGATAGACTAGAGGAGGATTTAGGTGGTGAGGGAACTGGGGAACATCAAAGAACCCAGAAGGATAAGGAGAGTGAGGGTGTGCAACCTCAGCCAAGCCACTCCACAGTCTCCCAAAAAATTGTGGATGTAAATATGGAAAACACCACATTCCTATTGCCATCCTCTCAAAAGGATGACAGTATTGAAAATAGCCCACAACCAGGGGCACAGAACAAAGTTGGGGACACAAAGACCAAACCAATAACCCCATATAAGATGAGAGAAAAGAAAGTCACCTTTGCACTTGGGGAATCACACACTGCAAAACCACAGGAAATTGTGGTGGAGCCTTCACAAAGTCTGCTTGATGCATCTCATATAAATGATGAGATGCAGCCCCATTCTCTTTCAATTCCTATCTCTTCTATTCTTCTTTCCCCATCTCAAACTTCTTCAGAAAATGTTTTGATAAATTATTGAACATTTTCAGATTCTCCTTCTTTGTTTTTCAAGGAGAAGCCAACACTCTCTCCTGAATCTTTTTCTCAGAATTTTCAGGATTCTATTTCCAATATCATCTCAAACATAACTTCACAAATTATCTCAACTGTTTCTTTTCCATCAATTGATGTTCCTTCATCAATTGATATTCAGCCATCGACTGATAAGCCATCGATCGATACTCAAGATCAATCGATGGGTATGCATCAATCGATGGATGTCCCAAACACCACTTCAACTAATATTGTCAATACATCAATTGATGATCAATCAATTGATGTTGCTCAAACACTCTTAGGAATGAGTGAGTTGAGTGAGAGGCAGGATTGTAACCTAGCAAAAGGAGAGGAAGTGAGCAAGAACATTCCTATTTCTTCCAGGGATGAGAATGAAACACTTGAGGGCCCCACCTTAGAAGGTGCACAAAAAATAAGTGAGGGAGAGGTGAGATTCTAGGATGAGATCCTGATGCAAAATAGAGAGATGAGTGACAGTGATAAAACAATTCTTCAATTTGCACAAGAATTGGAAAATGATCTGATAGCAGAAGAAGTAGAGGAAGGAGTAAAGCAGATAGGGGGAGCCTATGATGCAGAAGCTAGTGGGAGTGGAGTTCTTAAGGACCTTGATGAAGAAATAGATGCTGGTGAATTGGATCCAAGGAATTTCATTCATCCTGATCCTCAATATCAAGGGTTGGCAACTTCAAGTAACAGGACTGCAGAACAACTTTTGGGAATTGAACATACAGAACAAAGGACCAGGAATCTGAAGGAAAGCATTGCCAATACAACAGACACTTGTTATATGGCACCTGAAGAATTAGAGAGTGATTCTGATGAGGAACCATGGATGAGCACTATTGATGGTTCCTTAGAAGCTGCTGAAACTGAAATTATGTCTCAATACAGAAGAGCAATGGTGGAAGAAGAAATTGCAGATCCTGCACAAAGAAGAATTGCTCACTACATGAGGGACACAATAAAGATCCACAAGATGACAGTTACAGGAGTAAGAAGGGAACTGGAGATTATCAAGAACTCTATCTCCACAACCAAGGATACTATAGACAGAAGATTGGATGAAAAGTTACCGTTCAACACCATGAATAGCATCAAGGACAAGCTTTTCAAGGAATCCAAGAATTTTACATCTTTAGAGACAAGAGTAGGGTCTCTAGAGAAGAAAATGGATGATATCCTCAGAAGTCAAAATCTACATTCTTCCATTCTTCAAAGGATTCTTGACAGACTTCCACCACCCTCTTTATTTGATGATAACAAAAAGGGGGAGAATACAAAGAAGAGGAAAGATGATGATGGTGGTGATGGCAAAGGCAGTGGTAACATAGGTGGATCTGGAAAGGATAAGTCCAGTGGTATTGGCAGCTCTGCACACAGAAGAGATAAAAGCAGAAGTAACATGGACAATCAATCTTAAAAGAAGTCAAAGTCATCTAATTCTCCAAAAGATGATTTAGAACAGAAAAAGAAAGATTACAAGAAGTTTGATGATGATCTTGAAGCTAGGAGAATTTCTAGGGAGAAAGAAACTCAATCAATGATTGAGAGAGAAAAGAAGAGAATTGAAGATCTAAGGAGAAACACTGAGTTAGTAACAGAGGCAGTAGAAAAAGGAGACTTGGATGAGTTCATTGCTCAAACAAGAAAAATAAATGATGATGCACTAAAGGCTGCCAAGGAAAGCAACTCAGATGCTGAAGCCTTTTTATCAGTTGATCAAGAAGCCCTTAAAGAGAAGAAAAAGGGAAAAGCCATAATGATTGAAGAAAAGAAGAAGAGAAAAGAGCCAGTTGGCCAGAAGCTTCTTCAAGAAGCCATTTCATCAGGATTGTTAGATGCTAAAAAGAAAGAAAAAGAAAATGAGGAAATAGCAAGGCAAATGAAAATGGAATGGGATATGGAAGATCAACTAATGGATCAACCACTGAAGAAAAAGAGAAAAGTTACTATGGCCAAGAAAAGGTCAAGTTCTACTCAAGAAATAGTGGTTCAGGAAAACCTCCAGGGTCAACAAGAAGAAATCAAGCAGGAGGTCACAATTGAAGGATATGATTTGAAGGGAATACCAGTAATCAATGAAAAAGGATTAATTGGAGTAAGGACTCACCCGGAAACCTCTAACCATGAAGAATCAATGAGGTTGGAGTATGAAAATGGAGTGAAAACAATCTATTCATTGAAGGTGATAATGAAGCAAAGCTACAATGTTTTAAAGACTATTCTTCCTCTACTCAACAGAAAGTACAAACTCAACACAACAATTGCTCAGGAGATACAACAACAAATTTCAAAGTTAAGAAGATCCAAGGCAGAAGCTGAACCAGATTCACCTCTAAAGCTATGGAAGTCACAGGTCAAAAAGGTGGTGTTGGAGCCAAAGCCACTCTTTGTTGTCAAAGCCAGTATGGTAACCTTTATCTCCTAGTTGACTTATGCTTATCAAATTGTGTCCTAAGCCATCAACTAGAGCTACTTGTTCAATGATGACATTCCCAAGTACAATCTTGCCATATCCCAGTGTTTGTCCTTTGTTACCATCTCCAAAGGACACTTCTAGGCCAACCATTTTCACAAAGTCTGTAAGCAGGGATTTCTTTCCAGTCATGTGTCCTGAGCATCCACTGTCCAGGATTAGGGTTACATTCTTTACCCTTTTTCCCTGCATACATAAAGTAACTAGTTAGTTGTTTTAGGGATCCAAACAGTTTTGGATCCTTTTCCTCTAACTTTTGGTGAAACAGGTTTAACAATTTTCACCTTTGATTTACCTGTCTCCTTTACTTTTGACTCTGGTGGAGTCTTAAAAGTGTCATACTAGCTTTTGTCAATAGATGATTTTAGCTCATAAAAATTGAAATACAATTTATGATAGTCTCTACACATATAAATAAAGTGAAATATGCTGCCATAGTGATAACAAGGTTTTTGTGGAATGTAGTGACTTTTCAGAGTCTGTGGAAGACTAAACTCTGATTCTTTTTCAATTTTTGCTTTACAATCTATAGCTAAATGGTTGTGGTTGCCACATCTAAAACACTTCTTTCTAGGAGCATTAGGATCTTTTTGATAATTATTTGCTTTATTAATGCCTTCTTTACCATTCATATTTCTCCTAGTTTTGGTAGACTCTGATAAGTTCTCTAGCCTTTCTTTTAACTTAGACTTAGACAAGTACCCTATGTTAATATATTTCTTAGAGTTATTTGTTCCAGTTTCATCTGTCTTTTTATTAACAATAAGGGGACTATTGACAGATGAGTTTGTGGTTTCAGTCTTTTCTTTAGGAGTCACAAACTTAACAGGAACAAATGTGCTTTTGTCTTTAGTCTTATTAGTTTGGCTAACTTCTCCATTGTTATCATTCTCAATAATAGGTCTTTTGCCTTGACTATTTTCATTGCCTAGACCAGCAGTTTGACAAACATTTTGGTTATTGAGAATTTCTTGAACTTTTCTGCCAGAGTCTGTCCAGACTTTAAACTTAAGTCTTTCTTCTTCTAGTTCATTCTTAACATAGTCATAGGCTTTCAAAATTTCAGTGTAATTATTATTAGGAATCTACATGTGATTTGATGATAACATTAATCTTAGAATCATAGAAATTTTATTTGATGTAACTGATCAATTGATATGAAAGTTATAAATATCAATTGATCAGGAAACCATTTATCAGTTGAAGTGTTTATGTGAATCAACTGATAACTTGGATAGTAGCATAGGTGTACTTAGTCTATTTTTAATCTATAAGGTGTAAATCAATTGATATTTTGTTCATCAATTGATGTTAGAGTCGATTGATATAGATCATCAATTGATGTGTAAATTAAACTGTTGAATTGTAATTATGTGAAGACAGGAAATTACACAAGTGAAGGATGATCAATTGATATTGAAGCATCGATGGATGAGGGATCAATCGAAGAAGCCAAGTCAAGCATTGAAGACCATCAACTGATGTGAAGACCCATCGATTGATATATCAATTGATAACATCTATCAATCGATAAGCCATCTTTTATTAATCGATGGATAGAAAGATCAATCGAAGAAGTACATCAGTTGATGGATTAAAGAATGGATCAATTGATATGCTTAATAGCAAATTATCAATTGACTGTGACAACACAGAAAGAATATCTGTTGAAGATCCAAAGAAGAAAAGCACACCTATGGAAAACAATCTAGAGTGACTGTGAAGACTCAATCAGAAACTGTCTTTCAAACTCTTTTTTGGTAAAATATCAAAAAGAAAAAGGAAGGTAGGTAGAAACAATCCTAGTATAGGAATTATAAAAGCACACTTGTAGTATATTGTTAGGTCCAAAAGTATTGTAGAGGGGGGGGGGGTGAATACAATTGTTTTGAATAATGAGAGAAAATGAAATAAATGCAGGTAATAAATGATGACACAGAATTTCAAGAATATATCTTTATATTCATTGAAGAATTTGCTATAACATTCATAATCAGTTGAACAATAAATACAACAATTAAGGCTTGATTCAACTGATTCTCTCTCACTTTCTTTTTACAGTAAATGCTCTCTCTTTAAAATATACTGTAGAAAATACAGAGATTGCTCAAAAAGTCCCTTTACAAATAAAACAAAGTGCTGCTTTTATAATGTCGTGTAGACTTGATCTTGTCCTTTTTGTGTACGTGGCCCAATCAGGACTCGTCAACAAAAAGTACTTTCCAACCACTCTGGATCAACCGTTCACAATAAGCCACTTGTCCCTTGAACATTAAATGTTACATATCGACCCGCATCTCGATCTAGGCCTGGACCCATCTCAATCTCGATCTTGGTTGACGATCTCGATCTCGATCTCGATCTGTGAAAATCTCGATCTCGATCTGTGAAAATCTCGATCTCGATCTGTGAGAATCTCGATCTCGATCTCGATCTCGATTTGCCGTGGATAGAGATTTGCCTTGTAATGTTTTACTTCAATTATAAATCTCGACCCGCATCTCGATCTGCTGTGGATCGACATTTGCCTTAGCAAATATGCACTCATCCAATGTTGACCTTCTTTAGTGACTAATTTAGGATTAACCTTTATGAGCAAGTTTCCCTAGCTTCTTCAATTTCTTTTCCTCACTCAATTCAAATGAGATCTTCTATTACTGACATGAACTTGCCTCCAATGTCCTGACACTTGATGCAATGGTCTGGTTCATAAGTGACTAGTCTTGTAGGGGTTCTTGCTTCTGAATGTCAGTTCTCATTTGTTGATTAACCTTTAAATTATCCAGATGTTGATATACATTACATGAAATCACTTTGGTCTTCTTGATACTTCTTTGACATTAATTTGATTCTCCATTAGATAAGTTAGGGCATGAGCAATACTGAAATTGAACTTCTTCTCACTTATGCATCCTTGATTAACCAAATTAGTTACTTGTAGTTACCAAGTATCATTACCATTTCTTCAGTTGATTGATTCCATGTGCTTCTTCAGTTTCTCTTATTTTTGCTGTTATTTTATCTTTTACCTAGTTGAGTTACATAGTAATTAAGTGTTACAAGTTAGTACACCTATGCCTTTCAATCTCCCCCTATTTGATTGTCTAACAATGACAACCAAATTCACAATGAGGATAACTCAACTAACCAGGGACTGAAAAAGATAAACTAACATTCATAAACGATCATGTCAACTTGCATAATGCTTGGCTTGATTAACTAGCTTCATGTCTATCACTAATACTTCAAGTGCCAAAATTGGACACCTGTTGGCTCGATCAAATGGCTTTATGCTCTTCTAGAGATTTTCTCTAAGTACTTAAGAGCACGGTCCACTCAATCTTCAATTATCCTTCTGAAGTCCTTTTAGCAGTATTACCACCGCCGAACTTAGCGAAATAATTGACGCCTAATATAAACCAGTTTCAAGACACTTAGCTAACTAACTTCTACCTTACACTACACAAGAAAACAGATAATGTACTTACAATGCAGGAAAACAAGAAAACAAATTACAACGCAAATAAACATTACAAGCTTAATACATTAAAATCTCGATTTCTTGCGCTCCTCTTCCTCACGTGCTTTCTTCTTGGCTGCCTTTTCTTTCTTCATGAACTCAGGGTTGCAGACTTCATCCATTCTTTTCTTGAGAAGATTAAGTCCTTCTGCTTCCACATGATTTCTGATCTTATAATCTCGAAACAACCTCAACCACCTCTCAACCATGCTGCGAGTGGTAAGCTTCGTGGGAATGTCTTCAAACCTCAGCTTAGTTACTTTGTCAGGATACCCCTTTTCCCCTTTCTTCCTTATGACCAGCTGCTTAGGGTATCCAATGACAATAGCGGTGGTGCATTGCTGTAGCCTTTGAATATCAAGTTGTTGTCTTCTCTTATAGAAGTTCTCAAACGTGACCCTTAGATAGTCCTGATCAAACTCATCAACATCATCCATCTCATCAATCAATTCCCTTATGATACACAGTGTTTCATGACTGTGTTCTGCAAAGATGTCGTACTTGAGCTCAATGACGGTTTCCACCTGATGTGTTAGGTCCGTAAGGATGGGGTATTAGCTAGAAGGGGGGGTTGAATAGCTTAATACCCTTTTAAAAATTAGAGCTTGGCGTTTTAAAATTTTCTCTTCTCTTTTAAAAATGTTACTAGTCAACTAGTAAATCAAGTGCGGAAATTAAAAGAGAGTAAAGAAATAGAGCACAACACACGAGATTTTTATCCTGGTTTGCGATGGCGCAATCCCCTAACGGATCCGCTCACCCCTAGTCCAGTCCCCGAGTCCCTCCCTGAACTCGAGATTTTTCCACTATAAAAAGATTCACTCCTTATAGCGGCGGAGAAGCCTGTTACAATCACTATGTATTTATCTCGGACCTTAACTCCCCGTTAACCCCTCAAAATACAATAGCAAACCCTACTAGACTAATCTTGGAGCGTAACTCCCCGCTACCTCCTCACAATCTAAGTATAACCCTTACAAGTTTATCTTGGAGCGTAACTTCCCGTTACCTCCTCAAATACAAGTAAAAAAAATACAAAATCCTGCGTAGACTATGTTCCTCTAACCCTTTATAGGTCTTGGATCTTAGGTCTTAGGTCTTGGGTCTTTCCTTTTCTTCACGGTGCAAAGACACCCAACTTCCCGTCGGCGTGCCTAAGACTTGGGTCTTAGAACAAGGATCACCTCACTTCACTTCACCTCACTAACAAAGTCTAGACAACCAGTACTACGACTTAATAATCCCTGTTTAAGAAAAGAAGATTGGTGGACTAGTATATTACTGTACTAGACCGGAAACAAACAGATATATATAATATAGCCGAAGCAACAGAATATATAAATGTGAGTCGGGGTAAGTCGCTTCGTGAGAAGGACGAACCACACGTTGTGTGTGAACGTGTATGCAGTAAATTAAGTGCGTATGCTAAAGTAAAGAGCGTTATGTAAAGCGTATGAATGCAAGCACTTAAATTAAATATATAATATATATAGGATATATAAGGCTGAAAATAACTAAGCCAAATATATTGTGACTTGAATAAGATCAAGAACGTTTTATGAGTGGGTTGTTTATAAGGTCTTGGAAATTAAAACAACTAAACTATGACCTTTGAACAAACACCGGATATACCACTAAGATTCAACGAGGATGTTTCGTTTATGTCGTACCTCGACTTATACGAATAGTATC
The DNA here is from genome assembly GCA_028671895.1 of Oenanthe sinensis. Taxonomy (NCBI): domain Eukaryota; kingdom Viridiplantae; phylum Streptophyta; class Magnoliopsida; order Apiales; family Apiaceae; genus Oenanthe; species Oenanthe sinensis. The sequence goes on along the minus strand of CM053799.1, from coordinate 23,102,904 downwards.
TAACTCGGAATCAAAGTTGGATTAACTTCAAGAACTCAACAAGTTAGGTTTGTTTACGTCGTACCTCGACTTATACAAATAACCCTTAACTCGGTGTTCGAAGTTAAAGAATAAACTTACAAATATTCTACGAGTTTACTTCGTTTATATCTCTAAGTGAGATTTATACGAAAGAGTATAACTCGGAATACAAGTTCGTTTCTTTCACGAATAATTCAACAAGGAGTCCTTTTGTTTATGTCGTACCTCGACTTATACAAATTGGTCTCAACTCGGAATTAAGGTGAGTTTAAACTTGACAAATATTCTACGAGAGAAAGCTTCGTTTATATCTCTAAGTGAGATTTATACGAGTATTTTTATCTCGGAATATAAGTTAGTTTCTTTCACTTAATTGTTCCACAAGGAGTCCTTTTGTTTATGTCGTACCTCGACTTATACAAATTGGTCTCGACTCGGAATTAAGTGAGATTAATACTTTATTTATTTCAAACAAGGAGAAGTTCGTTTATGTCTAATAATTTAGACTTATACGAATGGAATCTCAACTCGGAAATAAAATGAGTTAACTTGCAACTTATCAACAAGGAGTCCTTTTGTTTATGTCTCTAAATAAGACTTATACAAGTAGGTCTCAACTTGGAATAGAAGCTAGTTTAATTACCAAATTCAACAAGGAGTCCTTTTGCTTATATCTCTTTATGAGATTTATACAAATCGGTCTCTACTCGGAACTTAAGTAACTTAGAGTCGTTATTAATCCCGGAAGCCTACACCGAGGATATAAATAACTTTGTTGTGAAGAGCAAGAGATCAAAGTAAAGCTCTTCTAACGGTTACCACAATTTATATAGAAGACAACAAACAAACAATTTAAGCACGTAACTATATAAATCGTAGACAATGCTAACTATATAATAGATCTAACAGACAAACCAAGCAAGCACAAATCTATTTATAATCTGCCTAATATGTGTAGTAACACATACAAATGGAATCAACTTGTAACCCTTGAGATCTAGAGAGAAATCAAGAGAAAAAGCCAATTTTGAAGCCAAAACACACAAAAAGTAGTCGCCGGAAAAAGTCGCCGGAAAATCGCCGGAAAGTGAACTTTTGGTATAACTTTGGGGGCAACTAAACAAGTCTAAGGGCTGTAGATATATGGTCTTTGGGTAGCCTAAAGGGACTTGTATGGTTGGTGTGTGATTAGTGCAAGTATATGGGTTTTTAAGCTTGAAAGGAGTAAGATCTATGTAAGAACTAAGCTTAAAGGGCAAGAACTCTTGGAGATGAAAAGCTACTGATCTTGAGAGCTTCTTGGGAGAGAAATTTGCAGCATATACTTGGCACTAAAAGGCTTGAGAAATGGTGTGGGGGGAGGGCTTTATTTATAGGCCAAAAATGAGCATTTTTGATTTATTTAATTAGGGGACAAGGGGACAAAGCTTGGCATGTGATAAGGTAAGGTACACAACTGAAAAGTGCTGTCCCCCCAGCTGTATTTACCCACATGGGTGCCTAGAAAAACGTGCTAGCCTCATTCAGTAAATTATTTAAGCGAATAAACACGATATCGAACGATACGTTAGAAATATGACGTTTTTCAAAATATGCTCCAAAAATTATGAAAATTTGGGAACCATCTGGGAATGATCCCAATAGGTCATGGTCAAAATCCTACTCAATTTGGAGTTGACCTTCATTGACTTTTAATTGACCGAACAAACAATCCCGAAATCGGGAATACAGGCCAAAAATAAAAGTCACCCAAAAATTATGAAAAAAATCCTAAAATTCTTTTTCAATATTCTAATGACATTCCCCAAGTTTCAAGTCATTTGGACATGTGTAGATACTACTTTGAGAAAAAGATCGTTTCGTTGTCCCTAAAGCCCGAAACAATACTCGATAGCCATTTGTCGGAACTTGTCAACGTTTGGACTAAAGTTTTGACTCAAAACATATTCAAATATAATATTCCTAAAATAATAATGACTATGAAGTCTAAGGAATATTTAATTTGAATTAAAATACAAATTATCCAAAGAATTAGGACAATTCAGGGTTTTAGGGATAAAATCTGTATTTTATATCTAGGCAGGACTTTGTTGAAGATAAATTGAACAAATATATTTATAGAATATATTAAAAATATATTCCCTTGAAAACATTTATAACAAACACTCTTTTGAATAGATAACACATTTTCTGTTTCGTAAAAGCAGTGTTAAAATACTGTATTTGTTCATCTTCAGTATAAGCCTCAAAATATAACATATATAACTTAGATTTGATTTTATCATTATTTTGATAAATCTTATCTAAATATATGTAGAGAGAAAATCATTTGGTTTTGTTTATAAAAAAAAGCAGTTTGACCCAATTTGACTTTCTTCTCGTTGACTGTCACTTCGAATAACCTAAGGGAGGATTACTATATTAATTAGTAACTTCCTAATGCTAATTTAATTTACACTTATCATTAAGACAAAATAATCAAAACCTAATCCATAAGACTGTAACTCACAATCTTCCCCTTTTTGATATTTTGTCGAAACATTCTAGTGTAAAATTAAATATGTGTGTGACAGTCCTAAACTTCCCCTACGTGTATGAACCTATCTAATTTATGCATTTTTAGATTATTAAAATCTAATTAACACTTCCCCTACAGTGTTGAAAATCTTTCTTGATTTTAAATGCATATCAGATATATAAGCAAATTATTATGCAGCAGTTAGGATGCACAGAGAAAAATTGAGTATATATACCCTTTGATAAGTGAGCACTTATCATTATTCCAGTTTCAGCTTATATACTCCAATTTCCAAAAACAGATTTGCTGTATGCCTTCCATTTGATAAGAATTTTTTTAATTCTTTATCAATTTTCGATTCCTTATAAGCTGCAGAATATTTGTATGTTAGAGTATTATTCTTGAATAATATCATTCTAGTTTAAACACTCTCTTCAAAAAAAAATTGTTGAATTTGATAAATAAACATTTTGGTTTTAATCAAATTCATTCTACACTCTCTTCCCCTTGATTACTCTTCCTCTTGATTGCTTACTCTTCCCCTTGATTACTAAAATTCATATTTTACACTTTCTTCCCCTTGATTTGACAATGAATATCAAAAAGCATTTTAATTTCTAACTACAATTGTCGAGAAATATTTTCACTTGAGTGAAACTTCTATGCTTTTAGAATTAAAGAGCTAGAGTGAAGAACCTTCCCTTTTTAATTTATTCATTACCGAATAAATTAGTTCAATTGATCCTTGTTTGAATTCGAAAGAAAATTCGAACATTACATTTGATTGCCTCGACCTGAAAAAAAATTGACATGTAGGATGTCCAAACTTTGAATTATAACAATTCAGCTAAAGGAACCTGTATCAACCAAAGCACAAGGGGGGGGGGGAAATTAAGTAACAACACTTAATGTAGCAATCCTGTAGCAGTTAAAATATACAACACTAATGTATATATTAGAAGTGCTACACCTAAGAAAATATTGTAGCTGCTCTAAGATCCTGCAGAAAAAAATAAATATTCAACAGACATATACTAGCAACCAAACTTAATGTAAACATGTGGCAATTAGAGCCATTCTCTGTCTTGTGTACCTGCAAGCTAAGTTTGTCAGTAAGAGAATAAAGAAAATGTGCTTATAAAATGAAATGACAGAGTTATCATAAAAGACAAGTCATTCATTTCAACTTCTGCAAAGCAAGATGAAGCAATACATAGCATGAAGTATTTCTAACATGACCTTGAACCAACTGAACTATAGGTCATCTTACATACTCCTTAGCAGACACAAAAGCAGTGCACACTTAATATTACTGATACAGATAGCTTAAGCAAAAGTAGGCATAGCAGATATACTAAACAGCCAGTCAAGACAACACAACAACAGATAATGCAGATAGACATCTCCACACCACAGTGTCCAGCTTCCATATTAGGAATCAGATTTCAAATCATGCAACAATGTCATCAAAACCTGAAATATCAGGTAGAGATTCACTTGCACCCCCTACTTCCATGTCCCTGGGACCATCCACAGCTATTGGCCCTACATCTCTTACCACCATCTCAGGAATATTACCATTTTCATTCTCAGCTAGGGGCAGAAGTGGAAGATCCATCAATCCAAGTTGGATATTAATCAGTTGGGTCAACCCTGCATCTATTCTACCAGCTCTAGTGACTGAGTTGGATAATATTTCCACCAAAACACCTATTTTAGTCTCAGTTAACTCAAGTTTATCAGCTAGAGCCTTAATTTGCTCTTGTAGAGACTTAAAGACTGCCTCAAGTGCACTGTGACTCTTCTCAAGATTGAGAATTTTAAGTTCTAAGTCAGGCACAGATACAGTTGCAACATTAGCAGCTGTAGTGACAGCATGTGAAGAAATAACAACATTTGGAGGAGGGTTTGAGGCTGAAGGGGTTGGAAGACTGTTATAACCAGGTAAGGGGATCATGGTTCTTACAGTTTTGTCAGTAATGGTGCTGGCAACTTGAAAATATGGAAGTTGATTAAGGTTTAACTTGAAGTAGTCAAACACTTTAGTAAGGAGAAGTCCATAAAACATGTAATCCTTTTTGAAACCATTAATCATTTGGAGAAGAATGGTGTAAGAGAGATTGAAGGTTACTTTTTGGCTAGATAGTTTGTACATGAGTTTGATTTCTGCAAAAGACATCAATGTGCCAGGTGTAGTGTTTGGAAAAATGTTTGCCCTCATGATTAAAGCTAAGTTCTGGAAATCAGGTGTAAAGTGCTCATAAGATATCCCCTTATCTTCAACAAAAAGATTTTGGGGCACTTCAACTGCACAGAAAACAGATAGATAGAGTTTAAGTTCCATGGCATTGAAGGTGAATTCTTTGAGTATATCAATGTTGGCTAGGTTTAAGAGTTTGAGACTGAGTTTAAGAGCTTTGCACAGCTCAATGTGATCAAGAAGAAGTGCTTTCCCATTTACAACAGAGGTAACAAAGACTACATCCCCAACCCCATACCTAACCTCCATGTTGTTATAGAACTCAGTCACCATATTTGGAAGCACTTTTCTGTTTGGATAAAACAGCATAGGCTCCCAATTTGATTTGGCAAAAAGTTGGTAGAGTTCAGTTCTCTTATCAAGGTGAATCAGGCATCCTGGTTGAAGTTTGGATTTGCTAGGCCTAGTGTCTGGGTTGTCATAGGTGGAAGTGGGGTGATTTTGCTTTCTTGGTTTCTTCCTATTCCTATTTTTGGAAGGAGAAGGATCTGTGGTGTTAGAGATTTGACCAAGACACAAGGTGGTGTTGACTAGGTTAGGATCAAACTCCATTAATTACAAACACAGGAAGTGAATGCAAGAAATAAATGCAGATGAGTTTTAAGTGCAAGAAGACAAGTTTGTTTAAGAATATGTGACACAGATGAATAAATGCACAAGTGTGAAGTCACAACTGAGGTTACTGCACTCATTTATACACAAGCACATAGACATACAGTCAATAATAGATACAAACTTGCATATATCACCAAAAGATTACAAGTACCAGATTCTAGGCATATAGGAACTAGAACAGCAGTAGTACAACTTATGCAGCACATAGATTATGCAAGCAGCAGTTAGTCCAGTCTATATATTGTTTGCACAGTGAAAATGTAGACATGTAAATTCTCAGAGAACATGAGGCTACATATTTAGATCATAGACTACACAGGAAATACAATAGGCATGCTATAACTGTTGCAAAACTGAGTTTAGGCAGGTAGTAGTTGACATTGAATCATTTTATAGATACAATGGCAAGGTATACTTACTCTAGCTGGTTGTAAAATAAAATTAATTACTTCAGTTATAGCTGCACAATAATTACCAACCAAGGCAGTAAATAGTGACAGATTGAGAACATGAATCAGAGTATATATTTTAAGACTGATTTTCTGCAGAGAATATGACATAAAGCATTTAGATCAACTAAGTGCAGTCAAGTACAGGGGGCAAGTAGCAGAAAAACTGTCAAACATAGTACACTGAATAGTAACATAGTACACAGGAAATGACAATTGTCACCATGCTCATTTAATGATCTGCAGGTTTCCTTATCAAACAAATTCATTTCTAATTCTGACAGCACAATGAAATATATCAGTGGAATACATATGCATAAGTGTGTGTGTGTGTGTGTTTATGAACAGCTATTACAAAATTGAACAAGACACAGAGTTCATATAACACACAGTTATGTAATTCAACTAATATCATATTTATCTGATGTAATCATACTTTGATTTAATTCCAATAAGGTGGAACACATATGTCATATTTTAATTATATTCAGATTTTATTCAATGTATGATCAAGACTAGATAAATTCCTGGTTTTCAAGTAAGCTAGTCACTTTGCTAGTTGTGAAGTACTTAATAAGACAAATACTAAATACACATGTATATATATATATATATATATCAACCATGTAAGTTATTAAGCATGCTGAAGATTCAAGACCAAATTACATCTATAGCAGGTATAACAGAGATTGCTATAGTGTACAGGTCACCACAGATATGGGCACAGAGCACAGAGCACAGAGTGACAGGGAGATAATTACATCTTAACATTACAAATCACACAGAAACAGAATCAAGCCAGCTAATGTACTTTCAATAATTAGCATCATCTTCACATTCAATTATTACATTAACTCAGCTCATGTTAATCACATAATCAAGGCATGAATTCCATACAAACATCAGTCATAAAAATTACCAATTCATAACAAAGAAATAATGCAAGATGAACACATATTGCTAGAGTGGCTGTTTAATCTGGGAACAGATCAAGGAGTGCTCACAGGACACTCCAGGCAGTCCATAATCAAAGAGCAGTATGTGTTAATTGTGTCCTAGTGTGATGTAGAGAGTACAATTTTGACATAAGTCAGCAAATTGAGTTAAGATCATCTGAAACCTTGCACAAAAACACAGTCCATGTATATCATGTGAAAACAAACAACATTAAGACATTTTATCAAGTAAGACAGAAAAATCAATGTTGCATATGATTTTTCTCAAGTAGATTAGTTGACAGTTTACTGTAAAGTTACTAATTAGTACCAGAACTAGAACTGTCAGTTATAATAAGAAAAGCATTTAAGATCTCATAGACCCTGTTTCTAGCTCCAAACTTTAGTACTCAAGATAATTTCCAATGATGCAGATAAAATATCAACTGTTACTAGATAAAACAAATACCTCATATAAACAATTATGCAGCTAGCAGATAATACATTTTACATTAATCAGGTTCATGCTATTTGGGAGGAATTAAGGACAACAGGCTGCTAATATCAGATCAACACAGGAAATCCCACAAAATCAGTCATGAGTACAATTTCACTTATTCACAGGAAAATCAGGCAACTTGAGCAGGTTCCATATAGTCACATCAAGAATAAGAGTTGAATAATTAACATGCCTTTATACACAAATGTCACAGTTAATACAAAAATGGATCCAAACCTCGACAATTAAAAATATATATGTACTGCTTGTGGTTAGTTGGCCTGGGAACAGATCAAAAGATGCTCATATGACATCTCAGGCAGTCCATAACCAAGTAACTTTAGTGTGCCAACAATGTGTCTTAGTATGATGCATCAAAAGAAAACTTTTCAATCATTCTTATACAAGGTACAAAGTCTGTCTTAACACACTTATTTGGCAGAGAGATTTTAATCAAGTACACAAGATAATTATGCTTTATTTTTATGATACTGCACACCCTGTAGCACAACATATTTGACAATTCATATACTTCAATATTGCAAGTGGCAGTTATTTCAACTTAAGCATTTGTTATAAGAAACTCAAACATGAATGACATATACTAATCATACATTTACTAAATTAGCAGACACTCATCAAGAGTAGGGTTTTAACAATTACCAGATAAGCATGAAAGCTACAGATGATATGAAGTTTGATGATTTTAGGGTCATACCAGCACTGTGGTGTTCATACACACAGTGAAACCTTATTAACCTTATCAATTATCATCCTTACTTCATTAATATAAACAAGAATGATTCACACTAAGCTGACTCGGAGTGACTCAACACCTTTTTCTTCTATTTTTCTCCGAGTTAACTTCTTCCAATGATTGTACCTTCAGGGCTCATACACAAACAATCAGTGTGTGTTGAGAATCGTTCGATTACATATAAATATGCAATAAATCAGTAACAATTAAACAAAATAGAGATATGAGTGAAGAGCTTGTCCAAGATTCTTGTAGTATGAGTTGTGAATAGTCTTGAGCGACACCATATCATCATTGAACCAGCTTGTACTAGGCAACACAAGTAGCTGTCAAATAGGGTTTGAAAGGACCCTCAAATTAATGCTTAATTGATTATCCTGGTGTAGACTCGAGTGTGGGCTGATGCAAGAATACGCTGTTGCAAATCGATTGAGTCATTCATCCATCAAAATCATTAAGTTGGAGATGAGGTGATTAGGGTTTATATCCCTTGACGAATTAGGACTTGTTTGATGACACAGTGGGTATCAATCGAAAGCTTAGAGTATGAAGAATATGAATTCATGGATGAATTGGATTCAAAATTCATGTTTTGATGAGATATTGACCCCCAAAAATTAGGGTTTCAACCGAAATTGGATTTTGGTGAGAAGAGCCGTACGGCTTAGAGGATAGAATCAAGTAAACATATTTTTCTATTTATATTTTCTAAGGCAACGGTCCTGATTTAATCCATAATTGATCAACAGTTGAGATTAAACCCCGAAAAATTGAATTAAAATTGTGTTTTATATAATTAAAAATTATATTATTACAATTTCAATTTTGCACAAATTTTATTACTTTTAATTACAGACTTTTGTAATTAATTTGCATAAAATAATGTGTCTAATATAAAATTATTTTATAATTTTAATTACATCAAAAAGTGTAATTAATTGTTATAAAATAATTAATAACCAAGAGTGACATTTTTATTAACACAGAAATTTATTTTTAAATACCCATTAAATAAAATATTTCTTGGTACATTTTGATTAACACTCACTATTTTCCCGAGTTTTGAAATACGAAGTATTCCAAGGCCAATCAATAGCTGTGTTAACCAATATTATTTTATTGAGCTTAATTTTGCAATAAAGCTTGAACCACTTATAATCAACGTCATTATTGACAAATCTGAATTTCACCTTGAAATCCGGTCAAATAATAACCTTAACCACAAGCGGAGCAAATTTCACTGAAAATTAATTCAACAAAATTAGAGACACTCGGTGTCTTTACTTTGGGCACACTAGCATTCCTAACTCCAGACGGAGTTTATTGAATCTATCGGAGCTCAAAGGTTTCGTAAAGATATCCGCAATATTATGTTCAGTATCAATATATACCATCTTAATATTGCCTTTAGAGACATGATCTCTTAGAAAATGATGTCGGATATCTATGTGTTTTGATAATGAGTGCAACACAGAATTTTTACTTAAATTTATTGCACTTATATTATCACACTGAATTGACACTGCATCAAATTTTACAGTATAGTTAGCTAGAGTTTGCTTCATCCAGAGGATTTGAGCACAACATTTTGCAGCTGCTATATATTCAGCTTCTGTAGTAGATATAGACACAGAATTCTGTTTCTTAGAAAACCAAGAAACTAGACATCCACCTAGAAACTGACAAGTACCACTTGTGCTTTTTCTGTCAATCAAGTGTCCGGCATAATCCGAATCAGAAAAGCACACTAGGTCAAATGGTTGTCCTTTTGGATACCATAAACCCATATCAGTGGTCCCTTTAAGATATCTAAATATCCGCTTTACAGCAGACACATGAGATTCCTTAGGGTTGACTTGAAAGCGGGCACACTTACACACACTAAACTGTATGTCAGGCCTACTTGCAGTAATATAAAGAAGACTGCCAATCATTCCTCGATATTTCTTTGTATCCACAGAAATACCACTAGGATCTTCAGTCATCTTTAAAGCAGGTGACATAGGGGTACTGATGGTTTTACAGTTTTCCATCTCAAATTTCTTGAGCATTTCTTTGCAATATTTCGATTGTGAAATATGAATGCCTTCATCGGATTGCTTAATTTGCAGTCCTAAAAAGAAATTTAATTCCCCCATCATGCTCATTTCAAATTCTTTACTCATAATATCTGAGAATTCCTTACATAGAGATTCCTTGGTAGAACCAAAGATGATATCATCTACATAAATTTGAACGAGCAAGATGTCATCATTTTCATACTTCGTAAAGAGAGTGGTATCAACAACTCCTATTTTGAAACCATTTTCAATAAGGAATTTGCTTAACCTCTCATACCAAGCTCTAGGAGCTTGCTTTAACCCGTATAAAGCTTTGTACAATTTGTACACGTATTCAGGATGTAAGTGATCTTCAAATCCAGGTGGTTGTCTTACATATACTTCCTCTTCTAAGACACCATTAAGGAAAGCAGATTTAACATCCATTTGATAGACTTTGAAACCTCTATGACAAGCGAAGGCTAAAAACATTCGAATCGATTCAATTCGAGCCACGGGAGCATAGGTTTCATCAAAATCTATTCCTTCCATTTGAGTATAGCCTTGAGCAACCAATCGTGCTTTATTTCTTACCACTATTCCACTTTCGTCTAACTTGTTACGAAAGACCCACTTTGTTCCAATAATGGAAGTATCAGGGGGTTGTGGAACTAGTTCCCAAACTTTATTGTGAGAGAATTGGTTTAATTCTTCTTGCATGGCAAAAATCCAATCCTCATCCAATAACGCTTCCTTTGTGGTTTTGGGTTCTATTTGTGATAGAAAGGCCATATGACTCACAATGTTTTGAACTTGAGCACGAGTTTGAACACCTTTAGTTAAATCCCCTAAGACATAGTCTATAGGATGATTTGTAAGCAATGGTATTTCCATAGGCAATTCAAGTTCGTTCTCATCTTTTTCCAGAGGATTCTTTGAGATTGTAGGTTCAAGATTCATATTTCCAATTTGTCGAATAACATTTTCAACATCACTTGGAATATGACCATTTGAATCTGGTTCCTCTTCTATCAAATCTTTAAACTTTGAGTTTGGTTTAGATTCATCGAATGCAACATTCATTGATTCTTCCACAACCAAAGTACTAAGATTAAATACTCGATAAGCTTTGCTATTCACAGAATATCCTAGAAAAATGCCCTCTCCAGATTTTGGGTCAAATTTCGTTAAATAATCTTTGGTATTCATGATATAGCATTTACTTCCAAAAACTTTGAAGTAATTAAGCTTAGGAGTTTTACCAAAATAGAGCTCATAAGGAGTTTTCATTTTGATAGGTCATAATAATACTCTATTAAGAACATGGCAAGCAGTAGACATAGCTTCGGCCCAAAAATATTTTGGTCGACGATATTCATTAAGCATAGTGTTTGCCATTTCTTGCAACGTTCTGTTTTTCCTTTCAACTACCCCATTTGATTGAGGTGTATAAGGTGCAGAAAAGTTGTGAGTAATACCATACGCTTCACAAAACTCAACAAATTTTGAATTCTCGAATTCCTTCCCATGATCAGTCCTTATATAGATGATCGATTCATTTTGTTGATTTTGTATGCGTTTGCAAAGAGCGGCAAATGATTCAAATGCATCACTCTTTGATTTTAGAAACTCAGTCCATGTAAATCGAGAGTAGTCATCAACTACCACGAGGGTGTATTGACTTCCTCCAAGACTTTGTACTGGGACTGGTCCGATAAGATCCATATGTAGTAGCTCAAGTGGTCTAAAAGTAGATACCATGAATTTGGCTTTATGAGATGCTCGAATTTGTTTGCCAATTTCACAAGCTTCACATATATGATCTTTAACGAAATTGAGTTTCGGTAATTCACGCACATGTTCTTTTGAACATATAGTTTTAATGAGTTTCATGTTAACATGGCCCAACCTACGATGCCATAACCATGGATCCTCATTAATGGAAACCAAACATACATTCTCATATTTCGTAGTGTCACACGTATATACATTTTTATCACGTGGACAATTTAGAGCCAGTCTTCCGTCTACATTGTAAATAGAACAATGTGATGAACGAAAGACGACTTTGCAACCATTATCACATAGTTGACTTATGGATAACAAATTGTATTTTAGTCCTGTGACTAATTGTACGTTTGTTATTTTGAATCGTTCATTTCCAATATCCCCAATGCCAATGATGTCACCCTTACTGCTATCTCCAAAGGTTACACTTCCTGCGGCTACCTTTCTAATGTTGTTCAACAATGACTTATTACCGGTCATATGTCGGGAACAACCACTATCAAGATACCACACATCTTTCTTAGCAGTAAGGCATACCTACATAACAAATCAGTTAAACCTTTTGGTACCCCTTTTGTCTTAAGGGTCCTTGGGTTAGTACATCATAAGGCATATGTGAAATAGCATTAACAAATCTAGGCATGGGATAATATTGCACATCATCATATAACCTTCTAGATGCTTCATTCTTAGCAGAGATATGATATGGATTTCTTCTAGGAGTATATTTGTTATAAGTAGCATGATTCCGAGTCTTACTATGTGGGAATATGGTGATAATCGAATTTCTAGAATTAGCATTGGCATTGTAATTCGCATTATTAATTCTAACATGATTATTCGAAGTACTAGGATAGACATTATGACTTATATTAGCAAGATGACTCGATCTAGCATGATAATTTGCATTCCTAGGCATACTTGCATTTAAGTTACGAAATTGACCATTGTAGTTAGGATTTTGAGTCTTAGAGCTATTTTGAGGAACATTATCCTTTATAGTTAAACTAGAGCTAGGATGAGCATTTTTCATGTTCCTTGGTCTATAGATTATTGGTTCTTGATGATACCAAGACTTTGGTTGACTTTGAACATTCGTTTTAGGATCATTCCTCTTTTGTGATAATTTCTTATCATCTCTATTTTTAGAGATTGATCCTTTAGGAACCCATTTGTACTTCCCCTTAAGTTCACCTTCTATAGCTTTGCAATATAAACGAGTATGTCCACTTACATTGCAATACGTACACTTAGGTGTAGGTGACTTAGGTGTAGCATTAATAGAAGGTCTAGGTTTATGTTCTTCCTTTTTAGGAGGACCATTACATTCATAACCCAATCCTTCACGATTAATTGATTCCCGGGTGCCAAATACCATTCTTTCTAAGATGGCACTGCCCTTAGTGAATTGTTTCAAAGTCGCTTCGAGATTTTCTTTTTCTTTGACCAAGGTATTAATCTTGTTGATCAAGAAACTCTCTTTATCCATGACTTGAGATAAGAGCTTTTGGTTTTCATCTTTAAGCCTTTGACTTTCCAACTTCATCGTTTCTAATTCCGTGACAAGTCTTTGACGACTTTCGAGTTCAACATCTGCCTTACTTTTAAGTTTAGCATAATCAATGTTTTTACTCATTAATTGAAGTTGATAGTCAAATTTTTGTTCTTTTAAGGCTTCATGAAGCTCTTCCTCTCGATCTCCCGTAAGAGATTGTTCGAGGTCATTTATACGATTGCATTTTGAAGAATTCTCTTGAATCAGTGATTCATTTTGAATTTTCAAATTTAAAAGCTCAACGTGGAGCTCACGATTGCATTCGTCTAAATGAATCTTATCATTCTCAATCTCTTCAGCTTGTCGAATCAGAGACGTATTTTCGACTACTAGAGTGCGAATTTGATCATCCTTTTCGTTTGTCTCAATTTTCAAGCTTTCATTAAGAGAGAGAATGTTAGTAACGTACTCCATGTCTTTAACATGTACGTCGGTCAAACTAGTGACCTCTGTTTGAAGTTGGAGACACAGATCCTCATATTTTTCTTTTTCGGATTTGGTCTTGGTATAGTTTTGGTTCAATTCATCATAACCAATTTTCAAATCTTTAACCAAATTTCTAAGCTCAGAAATATCCATGTCATAATGATCAATCTTAGACAATTTAATAGCATTACTACTATAAGATGAAATTGAAATTGGTTTAGATATTACCTCTTGCAGAGAAGTGGGGGCTTCCGTAGGAGCAGTTTCGTCTCCGATTGCCATTAAGCAGAGGTTAACAATTTCTTCATTCTTCTCCGGAGTTTCCTCATCCTCGCTTAAATCCCATCCACTTTCAGCAACAACAATTTGTCCTTTAGACAAATTTGGACATTCCCTTTTAAAATGCCCAGGTTGTTTACATTCGAAACAAACATTCTCATTTTCTTCGGGATTTGCCTCTTTAGGCTTAGGTGTATATTTACTCGTAAATTTTGAGTTATTATTATAGGCATTATTTGCTTGTTGTTGTACACCTTTGCCTTTAGCATAGCTCGTGCTAGTGAAATTGTTCTTATAATTCGGCCTACCCTTAGAGTTAAAAACTCGTTGTTGGTTACCGGATTTAAGAAAACCTTTTCCGTATCTTTGAGCTTTGCTTTGTAAAACACGACGGAGTTGTCTCGTTAGTAAAGCAATTTCTTGCTCGTCGAGATTCTCTAACTCTTCGTTTAAGTCGTCGTCGTTTTCATCTTCATCGATAAGTATTGCTTTTAGAGCCATACTTTTCCTCTTCTCTTCAGTTTTAAGAAGAGGCTTATCCGGAGCATTGTCTTCTTCGTATGCACGGAGGTTGCCGAATAAACTATCGATGGTATATGCATTCAAATTATGCATTTCTTTTATAGTGGTAACTTTAACTTTCCAACTCGGAGGTAAAGCTTTTAACACCCTTCGATTTTTCTCATTAACCGAATAAGCTTTTCCGAGTTGTGCAAGTTCATCAATAATTCGAGTAAATCTCGTTTCCATATCGATGATGGTTTCACCCTCGAGGAGTTTAAAGTTCTCGTATTCTTGGATTAAAGTATCCATTCGAGAGTCTTTAATATCCATTGTTCCCTCGTAGGTTATAACCAATTTGTTCCACATTTCTTGTGCTGACTTGCAGTTATTAACACGTTTGTATTCTTTTTCTGCAAGTGCACTGGTTAAGACCATTTCCGCTTTCGCGGCTATGTTCATTAACTCTTCTTCTTCACGGGTGTATTCACTGACTTTCTTTTCGATGACAATATCGTCAACTACTTTAGTCGGAACAACAACACCGTCCTCGATAGCCATCCACACTTTGACACCTTGGGATTTAGCATAGATTCTAAATCTTGTTTTCCAAGTAGCAAAGTTGGTGCCGTCGAATAAAGGAGGTCTCGAACTTGAGAGACCTTCACCACAACCAATGGTACTCAAATACGCCATAAAAGATCAACTTTTTGTCGCGTTCGTAGGCACTGAAAAAGGCCACGGAACACAGTTAAAAGCACTGCTCTGATACCAACTGTTAGGTCCGTAAGGATGGGGTATTAGCTAGAAGGGGGGGTTGAATAGCTTAATACCCTTTTAAAAATTAGAGCTTGGCGTTTTAAAATTTTCTCTTCTCTTTTAAAAATGTTACTAGTCAACTAGTAAATCAAGTGCGGAAATTAAAAGAGAGTAAAGAAATAGAGCACAACACACGAGATTTTTATCCTGGTTTGCGATGGCGCAATCCCCTAACGGATCCGCTCACCCCTAGTCCAGTCCCCGAGTCCCTCCCTGAACTCGAGATTTTCCCACTATAAAAAGATTCACTCCTTATAGCGGCGGAGAAGCCTGTTACAATCACTATGTATTTATCTCAGACCTTAACTCCCCGTTAACCCCTCAAAATACAATAGCAAACCCTACTAGACTAATCTTGGAGCGTAACTCCCCGCTACCTCCCCACAATCTAAGTATAACCCTTACAAGTTTATCTTGGAGCGTAACTTCCCGTTACCTCCTCAAATACAAGTAAAAAAAATACAAAATCCTGCGTAGACTATGTTCCTCTAACCCTTTGTAGGTCTTGGATCTTAGGTCTTAGGTCTTGGGTCTTTCCTTTTCTTCACGGTGCAAAGACACCCAACTTCCCGTCGGCGTGCCTAAGACTTGGGTCTTAGAACAAGGATCACCTCACTTCACTTCACCTCACTAACAAAGTCTAGACAACCAGTACTACGACTTAATAATCCCTGTTTAAGAAAAGAAGATTGGTGGACTAGTATATTACTGTACTAGACCGGAAACAAACAGATATATATAATATAGCCGAAGCAACAGAATATATAAATGTGAGTCGGGGTAAGTCGCTTCGTGAGAAGGACGAACCACACGTTGTGTGTGAACGTGTATGCAGTAAATTAAGTGCGTATGCTAAAGTAAAGAGCGTTATGTAAAGCGTATGAATGCAAGCACTTAAATTAAATATATAATATATATAGGATATATAAGGCTGAAAATAACTAAGCCAAATATATTGTGACTTGAATAAGATCAAGAACGTTTTATGAGTGGGTTGTTTATAAGGTCTTGGAAATTAAAACAACTAAACTATGACCTTTGAACAAACACCGGATATACCACTAAGATTCAACGAGGATGTTTCGTTTATGTCGTACCTCTACTTATACGAATAATATCTAACTCGGAATCAAAGTTGGATTAACTTCAAGAACTCAACAAGTTAGGTTTGTTTACGTCGTACCTCGACTTATACAAATAACCCTTAACTCGGTGTTCGAAGTTAAAGAATAAACTTACAAATATTCTACGAGTTTACTTCGTTTATATCTCTAAGTGAGATTTATACGAAAGAGTATAACTCGGAATACAAGTTCGTTTCTTTCACGAATAATTCAACAAGGAGTCCTTTTGTTTATGTCGTACCTCGACTTATACAAATTGGTCTCAACTCGGAATTAAGGTGAGTTTAAACTTGACAAATATTCTACGAGAGAAAGCTTCGTTTATATCTCTAAGTGAGATTTATACGAGTATTTTTATCTCGGAATATAAGTTAGTTTCTTTCACTTAATTGTTCCACAAGGAGTCCTTTTGTTTATGTCGTACCTCGACTTATACAAATTGGTCTCGACTCGGAATTAAGTGAGATTAATACTCTATTTATTTCAAACAAGGAAAGTTCGTTTATGTCTAATAATTTAGACTTATACGAATGGAATCTCAACTCGGAAATAAAATGAGTTAACTTGCAACTTATCAACAAGGAGTCCTGTGACGCACCCAGATCCGGGGTCAGGAATCTAGGTTGTCACTATCCAATTTTCACCACAATAACATCATTCACCTGCTTTAACCATTATAATAACCAAACATAAAAGCAGTGACCCCAAACCAAACACACAACTCGAGTTATAGTCTCAGAGAACGAACTTAAAATAATAACGGTTATTACAAAACAATGTAACCTCAGGATCTCGCACTACTAATATAACTTCCACATAATGTTACATTAGAAGTAAACATTAATTCAAGATATATTATCGCATTACATATTTTTCCACAAGTCTAGGATTCTAATCTGGAATCCCGGCTTTCTTGCACCATTTATCGAAGTCCAGAACCTGACTAGCTCAAGCTCGAAGCTTCTTGTTCCTTAACATAATACCCGAGGTAGACAATTCATAGTCATCTCTTTCTGAAAAGATATAAGATTTACAAACAGCAAGAATGAGCCAAAGAATGCTCAGCAAGTTATTTATCAGAATATTTCAAGGAAAAGGTGATAGCCATATTTATCCCAACTGGATATTCAACAATAAAATACATAACTAGCAATCTAATTGAAGATGTATAGCCAGTTATATCTCGACAATAAATGACTCAAGATTCATGATGCAAGAAGATATTCACAACAATAATGCAGTTCACGTTACTGCAATACAACAATTTAAGTTCATAACTTTTGAGACTGACAGTATCAATAACTTAGCTCAATGGCCTCAACACCGAGTACCATTCGTTTGAGTACCAATAAGCAAGCAGTTCATTATACTGCGAAAAAAATGAACGGAAGTTCATCAATTCCCGTTAACACTATCGGTAACTTAGCACCACGGCTTTCGTTATAGTGTAGGAACAATGAAACTGATATATATACGAATAAAACGGTACTCAAAACAACCAACCAACTCAGAGTGGATTACATTCCCGTTGACACTATCGGTAACTCAGCACCTAGGCTTTCGTTACAGTGCAACGTCAAATTCCAATTGGAAGAAACGGGATTAACTGGAGATTTTTCAACGCCCTATTGTACGCAATGATCAGTCGCCTTGTACAATAGAAAAACCAGTCACTTTCTCTACTAGTAGAAGGACAACCCCTTATCGGGACGTCACCCTAGGCAACACATGGGCCTTTAGTTTACGGCTGGGTCGTGCGTCACCGACCTCTTACGCAACCTTACTCCAGTCCCTGATGAATACTTAAATATTCATTAAACCTAGAAGGAAATTTAATCAAGCCTTCTAGAATAACAACAATCCACTCTAGGATTTCAATCAACTATTAAGGAAGGGAATTCAATACCACCTTCCAGAACAACAACAATCCACTCTACGATTTCAATCAACAGATAAGGAAGGAAATTTAATACAACCTTCCAGAACAACACAACAATCCATCACAGGATTTCAATCAACAAATAAGGAAGGGAATTTAATACAACCTTCCAGAACAACACAACAATCCAACACAGGATTTCAATCAACAAATAAGGAAGGGAATTTAATACAACCTTCCAGAACAACTCAACAATCCATCACAGGATTTCAATTAACAGATAAGGAAGGGAATTTAATACAACCTTCCAGAACAACTCAACAATCCATCACAGGATTTCAATTAACAGATAAGGAAGGGAATTTAATACAACCTTCCAGAACAACAACGACCTATTGTAAGATTTCAATATCTGACAATAGCTTGGTTCCCTAAACCAAGTGGGAGTACTCTCGAAACATCTGGGTTGACTCTCAGTCAACGAATTCAACAAGACAGAAACCCTTGAATTAAGGAGACTCAAGAACGCGACCGGGAAGCCGCTAATACTAGCTAAAATAGACTCCACAAAATATTACAGTTTTGGAGTGAAAAATGGGCCTTAAGGGCACCAATACAACTGGGAGGAATATCGGAGTCGGACGTTACCTCCCGAACCTGGAGTTATCGACTCAGAATAAATACAAAATATCCGAGTCATCGCTCACCATTTATTATTTATTGAAAAATAATATTTAAAGAAATTTAGACAACTCCAGAATATTTTTAAAGAATAAATAAATATTTTATTAATATTTAGGAGGCCCAGAATAGTCCTCGAAAAATATTAAAAGGATTTAAAAGAATTAAAATATTTAATCCCAATATAATCAAGATTATTTAATATTTAAATAATCTTAAACGATTCACCATATTTAAATAGTATTTAATCAACATTAAATAATATTTAAATAATTTCAAGTACCCCGAAAGTATTTATTTAACATTTAAACACTTTCATATCCTTTAAATAATATTTAATAAACTAAATATTATTTAAAACACCGATGGGATATTAACCCAAATCCACTAATCCCATCTCATACTAGACTACTCACGGTCGACCATCGAGCACCAAAAAGATATACTCGATACCAGATTCAGTTATACAAAACTGAAAACAAACATCCTCTAACTTTTTGAGAAGTTCAGAGGCATCTCAAAACTAGGTTGAAAAGATCTCATTCTACTCTCAAGAAACAATCTTAAACAACCTACGCATACTTGTGTCCTACATCAGAATAATAGTGATGAAGCGTCGGACACTGGCATACTCTAACTTTTCGAGAAGTTCAGAGTAGCAGAATAATCAAGTTATAAATGAACAAGACAGTTCCAAACACAACAAAAGTGTATAATCGAAGAACTCATCATTAAATCAAAGAGTTCAAAATTTTTGGCATCACCAAGAATTAACAATATTCTGATATGGAATAAAACAATAGAGTCGGAAACTTGCCTGGAGTCCAAGGATGCTATTCCCACTTCTCCCATTTTACACTTAAACCTTTTGTTCTCAAAATTTATCGACCCTAGACGCTTATTAGGCCTAAGCGACTGTCTTTTCTGCAGAAAATCGGGCATGACCTTTTCGTAAATCGGACTATCCACCTGTTTTCAAACCAAGCCAATCAACAATTCATTTCAATATCCAACACTTTCTCCAACAACAAACATTTATCATTTTCAACTATTTCCTCTTAGAAATCATATGTTAAAATATTAACCACCATTTCAATTTGTACCATTCTTGGTATACAACTAGACAAGATTAAAAGTAACAACTTTCGTTACTAGGCCGACTCGAGACAAGTTCTCTAACTTGCTCGAAATCGTTTCCCAAAACGATTACTTAACATTTTTCTCATGTTCATTTCATTCTCACACCCTGTTTTCTAGCATTTTTAATAAATTGGAAATTAATCCATTTGACATGATTCCTTTTCTTAGGTCTTCCTTGTACTACTAACATCATGCCATAAAAATTTCAACTCGAGCTAAGGTCATTAGCTAGGTGAAACAATTCTCCACAGTTCAATGTATAACCAATTTTATAGGTTATGAACAACCTTTACTAAAATCGTTATATCTCCTAGCTCGTTAATCCAATCGACTCACCGTTTGAGGCTACGCAAACTAGACTCCAATTATAACATAGACCCAGAAAATACACAGTCCATAAACGGTGTTAAGTATTCCAAACAATTCATTCAAAACAGGGCAGTAACAGTGGCTCCAGAATTCATGTTTCTGAAATTTACTATTACATGCCTTGCACTCATCCAATTTTAATAAATCAGATTTTACTCCTTTTAATCCAATTCTTTTTCCCAGGTAATCTCAGATGTTCCAAGTATTTTAAATAAAAGTTTCAAGATTTATGGAGCCCCCTAACTAGGGTGATCATAGCTCCAAAGTTCGTAGAAACAGAATGGTTAGGTTTCTGCGCTACCTTTATTAAATCGGCCATATATTTTTGCTCGTAAATCCGAATGACGCAAAATTAGCGCCCAAACGATCTAGAGACTATCTACTATCTAACCATATCAGCCATAAGCCAAGAACAGTGACCGAATGTTCCCAGATTTTCTGGACAGTTTACAGCAGTAAGGTTCTAAAAAAAATTGGCATGGTTCCGTTTGTACGTTCGTCGTTTGCCTCATTTTAAGCTTATCCAATTCAACCCAAACGACTTCCATATATTTTACACTACTACTTGGGAATGTACTCAAGACATCCCAAGCCCAAACAAAATTTATTAATACTCCAAACATTGCCAATAAATCATTGAAATCAGCCAACACAATTTCATGTTCTTACAAGCTAGTGTTCAATTACCCATGACTTGTATAAGCTTAAACAATTATCAACCAAGCTCTAGCATGCATAATATGTATGATTAGGCACTAAAACACAACTCGAGTTACTGTTCATGTTCTTGGATTTTCATGAAAATCAAGAGAATCTATGGTTAACTAAGCATTAGATTGTAGTATGTTGTAGACAAGAAGCATACCTTGATTTTAAGCCACTAAACTCATGAAATGGTGGAAGGTTGATGGGTCTTCTTCTCCTTCTTCTAGCAAGGGCCGATGGCTTCTTTTGAAAAGGGAAGAGAAGTACTTGCTTTGCTTGTTTTGATAATTATGGATAAAATGACTTAAACAAGTGTTTTAATCAAGTCAAAGGGGAAGTCAATGTTGGCTACTTTTGACTTTGGTCAATACTACTAGCTCTTTTAATTACTCATGCAAGTATTCATTCTTCTTGCATTTTATAAAATTCGGCTCTTTAATTAACACAAGGTAGTGTTTTGATCTTCGTTTTTTTGTAACGATTCGCGACGACGAGTTTAACAACGATTACTCGTTCCGAGAGTTTTAATAAAACTACTCTCCACCGAAACACTACTCACTAACTTTTATTTGTCATATAGGATTCCTTATATCCCATTTTATTTATCCAAAAGGTTCGGATGCAATTTGTCGGATAACATATCTCAAGGAATTCCTGCATACACTACGCATAACACTTAAAATACGAACCATTAATATTCTCAAGTTATCCGTCTCTGAATTCTGACGAGTCCTACATACGATTATGTATTCCCTAGATTAATAATATAGCTTCGAAACTAAGTTCTGAGGAAATAAATATTCCTTCACATTCTTGGTACCGATATAGCCCCACAACGGCCAGAAATTAAGTTGCGAATCTTCAAATTCTGACAATTCACACATACGTTCATTTATTCCATAGATTAGGAATATCTTCTTCGAATATTTATTTTGAAACAAATAAATATTCCTACATTATTTTTACACAATACAACCAGGTTAGGGTCCAATAAAAGTTGCCACTTTCTGAATTCTGAATTGATTTACATACACTCATTTATATCGTATATTAATAATACGACTTCTTATCTTAAGCATTCTTCAAGCGATAATTCAGATAAAATTGTTCACTAATAAAAATGAAAAATTTTATCCAAAAATTCTTAATAATCCCAAGCGTCAAAAATACGGGTTATTACAGTCTCCCCTCCTTAAAAGGATTCCGTCCTCGGAATTCATACGAGAACAACCGAGGTTACTATTTTCACACCTCGCTTTCTAATTTCTAGGTTGAGACTCCAACCTTCTTGGTTTCGTACAACAACCTCATTAGCGTTATTGTTTCACTTCTCAAAACTTTCTTTATAAAATCGAGGGTCTTTATACACCTCCTCAATATACTCTGAGACCTGGAGGGATCCAATACCCCTCGAGCTTAAGTTCTCTTGCTTACTAAATCTCGTTACTTCTTTCCACGATAATGCTTTCAGCAACACGAAGCCTCTCGCTTCATACTTTCTGTCATTCCTGGCTTGATCACCAAATTAGCTTTGCCTACCTTGAGTTATTGTCAATCGCTTCCCATACTAAAACTTGTATCCCATGTCTGTCAACCGGTCCATGTCCCCAGTTATCTATCATTCATCAATTTTGCCCTTAACACAAAGTAGATCAATATGCTTATTTTCGAATGTATTTGATAAATAAGAACGAAAATAATTTAGATATGACTGAGAACAACCATATTTGTACTCAAGATGGCCAGTCTTTAGTACTTTCTGGTTTATAATACATAATCGAGTGGTTGCCCACCAGACTTTTGCCACACCGACAAGAAGTCACACCACATGCATTATTCATCTCAATCGGATGAAAAATAGTTAACATTTAGAAGAAAATGATTTTGAAAAGGAGAGAAAATATATTTTGAAATTCTCATTCCTCAATGCGTTACGAACTCAATATATAACAGTCCCTACTCATTTAGGAACCTGTTGCCAAAATCCCCAAATTTCTTATTTCCCATTCCTATTCTTTCCGAATGAATAAATCCTTAAGACTTTTAGGGTCTTTGTACCTTCTCCGCTTCTACTCATTCAAGTGATGTTTCCACAGGTTAAGTGCAACCGTTATGGCTATTTCCCCCAATTTGTGATTAGGATTCCTTAATTCATGTTCCTTCAGTTACCCCGATGCATAGATTATTTCTACTATGTTGCTCCGCACACAATCAATCCCTTACAATGCATGTAATTATTAATTACAACATTCACCTTTTATCATCTAGTACTTACCACATTAGGACAATTACTCCTATTTGTCCTTTACTTTCCTCAAACTTTCTTCACTACATACTATATATTTTCCCATTTAAACTCATTTTACCCAAAACTCATTCTTATGGGATTTGTCATCCAACCTCTTTTCTCTTAAGATGTCCAGTGATATATATATTTTACCTTCGGGTTCTTCCTTCACTTTTAGACAGATCAGGATATCCTCTGTGAAGATTATGACAACTTGTCTAATTATTTCTTACCACCCCAATTAATCCTTAGAAGGTACAGGTGCATACATTAATATAACCTACCTCATCAAAGACTCATACTGTCCTTATCGCGTTCTCAATGCCATCCTTGGCATACCATCTAGGTAATTCTTTAGTTGGTAATAACTTATCCTCAATATATTTTCTCCAGTAGACTAATTTCTTCGAGTGGTCTATCCATATTTTGGATAACCAATATTGATTGCTAAATTAATCAATTCACTTAATCCATTCTCACCAATGTATACGCAGTCTCATGCCGCTGTCCGTTTCCTTTACAAACAACCCACGTGCACCTCTTAGTAACACTTTCAATAAATAGTCTTTATAACTGAGGGACTAACCCTCTTACGCCGCCAAGTACTATCTTCTAAGATGCCTCCAATGGTAAAGTTGCTCAAAACACTAGGTCAATGATGAATGACATGATCTCCATTGGTGGTAACCCCAAAATATCACTAAGGGTTATTTTTCCCCATTCTTTAACTATTCTCTTTATTGAATAGTTCCTTTTTCATATCCATTACCAGTGCCCCATAACTTAGCATCCAAAGCGTAATGTATTTTTTTTTTTTTTTATTCGAATCTTAATTCGAACCTTCTCAAATTATCTCTCCATATTTAAAACATGTCATCCCTTCTTTTAGGGCAATCATTAACATAACATCTGGACTTTACAATTATAGCTTCTTGCTGTCCATTTTACATATTCTCCCATTTCAGGCTCACTGTTTAGTAAGTGAGGCCTCGATTGGCTTGGATGAACCATAATTAGCAGTACACCAACCCGCTCATATTTCTTAATCCACTGTTCTTCCTGAAGTAGAACTCTGGTCCCTTGTTAAAAGTTCATGGTATTTCCATATATGTAGCCACTTCATTTTTTCATATTCTGTCATAGTTGATTATTCCCAACATCGTGACTTTATTCTCAATTCACTACTTTTGGGACAATCTTGACAATTCTCAAAGACTTTGATTCATGATCTGACACACTCTTGTTTCAGGTCTAGAACTTTAATTACATCTGAATTTCCCGATACTTAGGAAACAGTTGCATAATGCAAGATATAGCTATGGCTAAAGAATTCTTTGTTCAACTAAGTTCATAAGAATTCTTGCTGAATCAACGACCTTATTAGGCCTCGACCAAATACTTTTCAGAAATTTAGGATCATCAATGACTACTCGGACCGCTCTCTAGTCCGGAATTCCACTATTAAAACAAGTAATTTCATATAAGCCTTTATGCCATAACTCATTTATACTAGTTAATCCGACCACCATATTTGCAATGTGGCGGTCATCTCTATCCCAAGGCTTATCTTAATCCAACGTCCTTAATATATTCAAAAATTATATCAAGTGCGTATATCATCTCTTTATTACGACTCTACATTGTATGCATACCATACACCATTTAAACTAGAGCTTTACTTTTTACTCTCAGAGAATCCTTAACAGAATCCTCAATATTACTCATATATAGATGGCTATATTCTTTAAGCCATACTACTCCATTTTACCTTGAAACATTCCATTTACACGTCCTCTTATTTCTAAATTTCATTAAACTAATGGGACGTATTTTCCACAGACAATTGGGCATGCCCTATTCATATGTCGGACTATGCCCGGTGTAAAAACACCTCAATTATAATCCCAAAACATTCACAGTTCCCAAACATCAACATCTCATCAACCACTTATAACATAATGTATACCAAAAGGGGAAATAACTATGAGTCACTATATATAAATATACCCACTCTCGAGTATCCACAAGTCAGTCAACAACAATATTAATGGTCAATATCATGGACCATCAATCACATCCGCTCCATAACATTAATAAGGGTTTACTGAAATGTAGACTATCTCTTCGGCTTATCACCAATAGATGAAAGATTGGTGAAGATTTGACACGCCATCAATTTGAACATGGTCATCTTAATGATTGTGCCAAGAATGAAGTGGTTTTTCTTCTCTTAGTAATGCTCCCCTCGGTCCCGGGGGTACTAGCATACTTAGTGCTACACTTATAGCACATCTGAGCTCCTTTATAAGTGCTCCATAATTCTCAAACTCTCATTCTCAATCATAAATCCTCTTACTCAGATGAGTCTCCTCGGCTAGTGCTCGACATCTTTGTAAGGAAAGTTCTTATTATCTTTCCTAACTATCCTTATCTGAGTATATCAACCTCATAATATAAATCACTGCTACATCCGATAGCCCGATTATGAACTCGATCTGAGCTCACCCTTTCTTAATCTTATCCAAACATAACTCTTAACTCTCTCGTTCCTGAGTACTATAACCTAGAGCTCTGATACCATCTCTGTGACGCCCCCAGATCCGGGGTCAGGAATCTAGGTTGTCACTATCCAATTTTCACCACAATAACATCATTCACCTGCTTTAACCATTATAATAACCAAACATAAAAGCAGTGACCCCAAACCAAACACACAACTCGAGTTATAGTCTCAGAGAACGAACTTAAAATAATAACGGTTATTACAAGCCAATGTAACCTCAGGATCTCGCACTACTAATATAACTTCCACATAATGTTACATTAGAAGTAAACATTAATTCAAGATATATTATCGCATTACATATTTTTCCACAAGTCTAGGATTCTAATCTGGAATCCCGGCTTTCTTGCACCATTTATCGAAGTCCAGAACCTGACTAGCTCAAGCTCGAAGCTTCTTGTTCCTTAACATAATACCCGAGGTAGACAATTCATAGTCATCTCTTTCTGCAAGATATAAGATTTACAAACAGCAAGAATGAGCCAAAGAATGCTCAGCAAGTTATTTATCAGAATATTTCAAGGAAAAGGTGATAGCCATATTTATCCCAACTGGATATTCAACAATAAAATACATAACTAGCAATCTAATTGAAGATGTATAGCCAGTTATATCTCGACAATAAATGACTCAAGATTCATGATGCAAGAAGATATTCACAACAATAATGCAGTTCACGTTACTGCAATACAACAATTTAAGTTCATAACTTTTGAGACTGACAGTATCAATAACTTAGCACAATGGCCTCAACACCGAGTACCATTCGTTTGAGTACCAATAAGCAAGCAGTTCATTATACTGCGAAAAGAATGAACGGAAGTTCATCAATTCCCGTTAACACTATCGGTAACTTAGCACCACGGCTTTCGTTATAGTGTAGGAACAATGAAACTGATATATATACGAATAAAACGGTACTCAAAACAACCAACCAACTCAGAATGGATTACATTCCCGTTGACACTATCGGTAACTCAGCACCTAGGCTTTCGTTACAGTGCAACGTCAAATTCCAATTGGAAGAAACGGGATTAACTGGAGATTTTTCAACGCCCTATTGTACGCAATGATCAGTCGCCTTGTACAATAGAAAAACCAGTCACTTTCTCTACTAGTAGAAGGACAACCCCTTATCGGGACGTCACCCTAGGCAACACATGGGCCTTTAGTTTACGGCTGGGTCGTGCGTCACCGACCTCTTACGCAACCTTACTCCAGTCCCTGATGAATACTTAAACATTCATTAAACCTAGAAGGAAATTTAATCAAGCCTTCTAGAATAACAACAATCCACTCTAGGATTTCAATCAACTGTTAAGGAAGGGAATTCAATACCACCTTCCAGAACAACAACAATCCACTCTACGATTTCAATCAACAGATAAGGAAGGAAATTTAATACAACCTTCCAGAACAACACAACAATCCATCACAGGATTTCAATCAACAAATAAGGAAGGGAATTTAATACAACCTTCCAGAACAACACAACAATCCATCACAGGATTTCAATCAACAAATAAGGAAGGGAATTTAATACAACCTTCCAGAACAACTCAACAATCCATCACAGGATTTCAATTAACTGATAAGGAAGGGAATTTAACACAACCTTCCAGAACAACTCAACAATCCATCACAGGATTTCAATTAACAGATAAGGAAGGGAATTTAATACAACCTTCCAGAACAACTCAACAATCCATCACAGGATTTCAATTAACAGATAAGGAAGGGAATTTAATACAACCTTCCAGAACAACAACGACCTATTGTAAGATTTCAATATCTGACAATAGCTTGGTTCCCTAAACCAAGTGGGAGTACTCTCGAAACATCTGGGTTGACTCTTAGTCAACGAATTCAACAAGACAGAAACCCTTGAATTAAGGAGACTCAAGAACGCGACCGGGAAGCCGCTAATACTAGCTAAAATAGACTCCACAAAATATTACAGTTTTGGAGTGAAAAATGGGCCTTAAGGGCACCAATACAACTGGGAGGAATATCGGAGTCGGACGTTACCTCCCGAACCTGGAGTTATCGACTCAGAATAAATACAAAATATCCGAGTCATCGCTCACCATTTATTATTTATTGAAAAATAATATTTAAAGAAATTTAGACAACTCCAGAATATTTTTAAAGAATAAATAAATATTTTATTAATATTTAGGAGGCCCAGAATAGTCCTCGAAAAATATTAAAATGATTTAAAAGAATTAAAATATTTAATCCCAATATAATCAAGATTATTTAATATTTAAATAATCTTAAACGATTCACCATATTTAAATAGTATTTAATCAACATTAAATAATATTTAAATAATTTCAAGTACCCCGAAAGTATTTATTTAACATTTAAACACTTTCATATCCTTTAAATAATATTTAATAAACTAAATATTATTTAAAACACCGATGGGATATTAACCCAAATCCACTAATCCCATCTCATACTAGACTACTCCCGGTCGACCATCGAGCACCAAAAAGATATACTCGATACCAGATTCAGTTATACAAAACTGAAAACAAACATCCTCTAACTTTTTGAGAAGTTCAGAGGCATCTCAAAACTAGGTTGAAAAGATCTCATTCTACTCTCAAGAAACAATCTTAAACAACCTACGCATACTTGTGTCCTACATCAGAATAATAGTGATGAAGCGTCGGACACTGGCATACTCTAACTTTTCGAGAAGTTCAGAGTAGCAGAATAATCAAGTTATAAATGAACAAGACAGTTCCAAACACAACAAAAGTGTATAATCGAAGAACTCATCATTAAATCAAAGAGTTCAAAATTTTTGGCATCACCAAGAATTAACAATATTCTGATATGGAATAAAACAATAGAGTCGGAAACTTGCCTGGAGTCCAAGGATGCTATTCCCACTTCTCCCATTTTACACTTAAACCTTTTGTTCTCAAAATTTATCGACCCTAGACGCTTATTAGGCCTAAGCGACTGTCTTTTCTGCAGAAAATCGGGCATGACCTTTTCGTAAATCGGACTATCCACCTGTTTTCAAACCAAGCCAATCAACAATTCATTTCAATATCCAACACTTTCTCCAACAACAAACATTTATCATTTTCAACTATTTCCTCTTAGAAATCATATGTTAAAATATTAACCACCATTTCAATTTGTACCATTCTTGGTATACAACTAGACAAGATTAAAAGTAACAACTTTCGTTACTAGGCCGACTCGAGACAAGTTCTCTAACTTGCTCGAAATCGTTTCCCAAAACGATTACTTAACATTTTTCTCATGTTCATTTCATTCTCACACCCTGTTTTCTAGCATTTTTAATAAATTGGAAATTAATCCATTTGACATGATTCCTTTTCTTAGGTCTTCCTTGTACTACTAACATCATGCCATAAAAATTTCAACTCGAGCTAAGGTCATTAGCTAGGTGAAACAATTCTCCACAGTTCAATGTATAACCAATTTTATAGGTTATGAACAACCTTTACTAAAATCGTTATATCTCCTAGCTCGTTAATCCAATCGACTCACCGTTTGAGGCTACGCAAACTAGACTCCAATTATAACATAGACCCAGAAAATACACAGTCCATAAACGGTGTTAAGTATTCCAAACAATTCATTCAAAACAGGGCAGTAACAGTGGCTCCAGAATTCATGTTTCTGAAATTTACTATTACATGCCTTGCACTCATCCAATTTTAATAAATCAGATTTTACTCCTTTTAATCCAATTCTTTTTCCCAGGTAATCTCAGATGTTCCAAGTATTTTAAATAAAAGTTTCAAGATTTATGGAGCCCCCTAACTAGGGTGATCATAGCTCCAAAGTTCGTAGAAACAGAATGGTTAGGTTTCTGCGCTACCTTTATTAAATCGGCCATATATTTTTGCTCGTAAATCCGAATGACGCAAAATTAGCGCCCAAACGATCTAGAGACTATCTACTATCTAACCATATCAGCCATAAGCCAAGAACAGTGACCGAATGTTCCCAGATTTTCTGGACAGTTTACAGCAGTAAGGTTCTAAAAAAAATTGGCATGGTTCCGTTTGTACGTTCGTCGTTTGCCTCATTTTAAGCTTATCCAATTCAACCCAAACGACTTCCATATATTTTACACTACTACTTGGGAATGTACTCAAGACATCCCAAGCCCAAACAAAATTTATTAATACTCCAAACATTGCCAATAAATCATTGAAATCAGCCAACACAATTTCATGTTCTTACAAGCTAGTGTTCAATTACCCATGACTTGTATAAGCTTAAACAATTATCAACCAAGCTCTAGCATGCATAATATGTATGATTAGGCACTAAAACACAACTCGAGTTACTGTTCATGTTCTTGGATTTTCATGAAAATCAAGAGAATCTATGGTTAACTAAGCATTAGATTGTAGTATGTTGTAGACAAGAAGCATACCTTGATTTTAAGCCACTAAACTCATGAAATGGTGGAAGGTTGATGGGTCTTCTTCTCCTTCTTCTAGCAAGGGCCGATGGCTTCTTTTGAAAAGGGAAGAGAAGTACTTGCTTTGCTTGTTTTGATAATTATGGATAAAATGACTTAAACAAGTGTTTTAATCAAGTCAAAGGGGAAGTCAATGTTGGCTACTTTTGACTTTGGTCAATACTACTAGCTCTTTTAATTACTCATGCAAGTATTCATTCTTCTTGCATTTTATAAAATTCGGCTCTTTAATTAACACAAGGTAGTGTTTTGATCTTCGTTTTTTTGTAACGATTCGCGACGACGAGTTTAACAACGATTACTCGTTCCGAGAGTTTTAATAAAACTACTCTCCACCGAAACACTACTCACTAACTTTTATTTGTCATATAGGATTCCTTATATCCCATTTTATTTATCCAAAAGGTTCGGATGCAATTTGTCGGATAACATATCTCAAGGAATTCCTGCATACACTACTCATAACACTTAAAATACGAACCATTAATATTCTCAAGTTATCCGTCTCTGAATTCTGACGAGTCCTACATACGATTATGTATTCCCTAGATTAATAATATAGCTTCGAAACTAAGTTCTGAGGAAATAAATATTCCTTCACATTCTTGGTACCGATATAGCCCCACAACGGCCAGAAATTAAGTTGCGAATCTTCAAATTCTGACAATTCACACATACGTTCATTTATTCCATAGATTAGGAATATCTTCTTCGAATATTTATTTTGAAACAAATAAATATTCCTACATTGTTTTTACACAATACAACCAGGTTAGGGTCCAATAAAAGTTGCCACTTTCTGAATTCTGAATTGATTTACATACACTCATTTATATCGTATATTAATAATACGACTTCTTATCTTAAGCATTCTTCAAGCGATAATTCAGATAAAATTGTTCACTAATAAAAATGAAAAATTTTATCCAAAAATTCTTAATAATCCCAAGCGTAAAAAATACGGGTTATTACAAGTCCTTTTGTTTATGTCTCTAAATAAGACTTATACAAGTAGGTCTCAACTTGGAATAGAAGCTAGTTTAATTACCAAATTCAACAAGGAGTCCTTTTGCTTATATCTCTTTATGAGATTTATACAAATCGGTCTCTACTCGGAACTTAAGTAACTTAGAGTCGTTATTAATCCCGGAAGCCTACACCGAGGATATAAACAACTTTGTTGTGAAGAGCAAGAGATCAAAGTAAAGCTCTTCTAACGGTTACCACAATTTATATAGAAGACAACAAACAAACAATTTAAGCACGTAACTATATAAATCGTAGACAATGCTAACTATATAATAGATCTAACAGACAAACCAAGCAAGCACAAATCTATTTATAATCTGCCTAATATGTGTAGTAACACATACAAATGGAATCAACTTGTAACCCTTGAGATCTAGAGAGAAATCAAGAGAAAAAGCCAATTTTGAAGCCAAAACACACAAAAAGTAGTCGCCGGAAAAAGTCGCCGGAAAATCGCCGGAAAGTGAACTTTTGGTATAACTTTGGGGGCAACTAAACAAGTCTAAGGGCTGTAGATATATGGTCTTTGGGTAGCCTAAAGGGACTTGTATGGTTGGTGTGTGATTAGTGCAAGTATATGGGTTTTTAAGCTTGAAAGGAGTAAGATCTATGTAAGAACTAAGCTTAAAGGGCAAGAACTCTTGGAGATGAAAAGCTACTGATCTTGAGAGCTTCTTGGGAGAGAAATTTGCAGCATATACTTGGCACTAAAAGGCTTGAGAAATGGTGTGGGGGGAGGGCTTTATTTATAGGCCAAAAATGAGCATTTTTGATTTATTTAATTAGGGGACAAGGGGACAAAGCTTGGCATGTGATAAGGTAAGGTACACAACTGAAAAGTGCTGTCCCCCCAGCTGTATTTACCCACATGGGTGCCTAGAAAAACGTGCTAGCCTCATTCAGTAAATTATTTAAGCGAATAAACACGATATCGAACGATACGTTAGAAATATGACGTTTTTCAAAATATGCTCCAAAAATTATGAAAATTTGGGAACCATCTGGGAATGATCCCAATAGGTCATGGTCAAAATCCTACTCAATTTGGAGTTGACCTTCATTGACTTTTAATTGACCGAACAAACAATCCCGAAATCGGGAATACAGGCCAAAAATAAAAGTCATCCAAAAATTATGAAACAAATCCTAAAATTCTTTTTCAATATTCTAATGACATTCCCCAAGTTTCAAGTCATTTGGACATGTGTAGATACTACTTTGAGAAAAAGATCGTTTCGTTGTCCCTAAAGCCCGAAACAATACTCGATAGCCATTTGTCGGAACTTGTCAACGTTTGGACTAAAGTTTTGACTCAAAACATATTCAAATATAATATTCCTAAAATAATAATGACTATGAAGTCCAAGGAATATTTAATTTGAATTAAAATACAAATTATCCAAAGAATTAGGACAATTCAGGGTTTTAGGGATAAAATCTGTATTTTATATCTAGGCAGGACTTTGTTGAAGATAAATTGAACAAATATATTTATAGAATATATTAAAAATATATTCCCTTGAAAACCTTTAAAACAAACACTCTTTTGAATAGATAACACATTTTCTGTTTCGTAAAAGCAGTGTTAAAATACTGTATTTGTTCATCTTCAGTATAAGCCTCAAAATATAACATATATAACTTAGATTTGATTTTATCATTATTTTGATAAATCTTATCTAAATATATGTAGAGAGAAAATCATTTGGTTTTGTTTATAAAAAAAAGCAGTTTGACCCAATTTGACTTTCTTCTCGTTGACTGTCACTTCGAATAACCTAATGGAGGATTACTATATTAATTAGTAACTTCCTAATGCTAATTTAATTTACACTTATCATTAAGACAAAATAATCAAAACCTAATCCATAAGACTGTAACTCACATGATGCTTGTCTGTATAGATCAGCAGGTCATTCTCATTCTCAGCTTTGCTTTTGACAAACTTGACGTTTGCACCAACCACTGCACTAGCTTCCTCCCTTATTTCTCCTTCTTCAGGAATGTCTAATCTTGCATCTCCGTATCTCTGCACATGCTCCTTTATTGCCTCTTCTTGCTGCTCGAATGCATAGTCTTCAGGCTCCTTCTTAACCACTGGTAGTTTGGCTTCAGGCAGCTTGTATCTAACATCTTGCCTTCTTATCAACTTCTCCAAGTCCTTAGCCACCAGCTTCTTTTCCTTTGTTAGAAAACCCTTTGTGAGGACTAGCTTTGCAACTGCCTTCAGTACATTTTCGCTCGGGGTCAGTTTCGAGTCATGTAGATTTACGATCCTCAAGACCTTGTCATGGACGTATCTGATTTGATAGGGATTTAGAATAATGTCAACCCCTCTGTCTTCAGCCATCTTCAATAGTTTCTCTTTAAACAGCACTCCAGTCTTGACAGAGGTGTCTACCTTGTGAGCATATTCTACCAGTTCACTAGCACCCCTTGCATGGAAGAATGCTTCATCAACCATACACGGCTCGATTCTTGTTATGGGTGCCCAAGTAATCATCAGACTCCATGCTTTCTCCTTGAATATAACTTGAACAGAGGTGCATCCCTGTCTTATACAGTTTAGATAGTTCAGAAGCCCAGGGTTTAGATTTTCTAGCTTGTGGAGAAAGAAACTCAATCTTTCTGAGTCAGGAGCATAGGCTCTTGGTCCAGCTAAGGCTTCTCTAGCCTTGTCCCACTCGGGACCTTCCCTCCTTATGTCAGCCTGGACCTTAGGATCTGTGATCTTTTTAATTTCATACTCATGCTGAGTTTTCTGAGCCGCTCTCTTTTCCTTTGCCATTAGTTCCTTTTCCACTATTCCTTGAAGCACTTCTTCATTCACTCTTTCTCTGGCTTCCCTGAAAATCTCTTCTTGCATCTCCGCTTCTTTCGCTACTTCATCAATTTCTTCTTCCGGCACATGCTCGTCAGCAACCGAGTGGTCTCCTACATCACCTGCAACTCCTGCGCCAGATCCGCCAGGATTTAGACCTCTTTCTTGTTCCCACTCTCTTTCCCGTTGCTCGAGTCTCGACCTCCTTGCCACTAAGGCTTCTACATCCATCTCATCCTCATCAGAATCTTCAATAAAGTCTCTCATAAATACATCGACGAGAGGTGTTTCTTTCTCAGCTCCTGCTTCTTCAACTACCATCTTCTGCTTGCCTTTGTTTTTAAGAGCCGGTTGAGCCTCCTCCACCTTTTCACCAGCTTTGTTTGAGGACTCGATCACCGGACCCTTACTAGTCAGCTTTTTCAGACCCTGATCCTCCTTCTCCCCCTTAGGTGGGTTATCCTCATCAGGAGCATCATCATCATTTTTATCGTCACCACCACCACCGGTTGAAGGACCAGGTCCAGCCCTGTTACGTCCAAAGACAACATCAAGTAGTTCATTCAGCTTCGCCCAGACCTGAGACATGCCATGAGTGACATCATCGACTGACCGCCCAACCTCCACTTGTACCAATCCAAGATTGTTTATCAATTGATACCAATTGTTTATCTTGTCAATCATTTGATTTTGGACGGCAATCAGGTTTTCCATGAACTGTGCTCCAACCTCCAATCTTCCAGAGTGAGAAGAGACAGCAGCAGTAACACCAGCAACTCCAGCCTCCAAAGCCTCCACCTTCTTCACTAGATCATGCAATTTAGGGGACGGTGTTTGGCTTGTGTTAAACTGTTTACTCTCGTCGGGTTCTGTTTCACTCAAGATCCCTAAAGAGAAGGAATCTACTCTCCCTGTCTCTCTCTCGTGTTTAGAGCCTAACAGAACTAGAGCCTCATCCACTAGTCGCTGAGGACTAGCGGTGAGTTGGTCGGCGATATCGGTCAGTGAGACTGAACCTTTTACCGCTGTGTCTACGTTAGGAGATGGCGTTATGACCATGTCATCCCCTTGTTCACCAAGAACCTTTTCTGGTTCGCTGGGCTGTTCTGGAGGCGTAGACCCACCAGTCACCATATGTCGTTGCTCTGCGAGCAACTTGTTTTCTGATTTAGATGAGGAAGAGTCATCCGTACTGGATTCGACAGACTCTTCCACATATACACTTCCTGAGATTCTAGCATCAGAAATGCTAGTCGCAGTTTGCCATTCCCCTTCCGAGAAATTGCTCAAAGAGCCCTGAGCGGACAACTCAGGGGAGGTAGGGCCAGCTCCTATTGGCTGTTGAGCTGGACCCCCTCCTTGACTCTCACCAACATGCCTAGGCGAGTGTGAATGTGTTGGAATATTTAGGAGAGGTGAGCCACTAGCGTGAGGTGTGGTGGCTGTGAGAGGTGACCTATCCCTAACAGGTTGCGCAGTTGCCACTGGGATAAAATCCATCTTTAGCTTCTTTGAGAGTGGCAGAACTGCTGATTTTACTACTCTCTCAACTCCTACACTCCCTCCACTCGATTCACTCGACTTAGATGGGCTTGCCTTCCTTTTATCACCAGTTTTAGGGTTGGCTGAATGTTTATGAACAGAAGGGCTTGCAGCCTGGGATAGAGCCTGGGGGTTTTCAGGCCCATGGCTGTAGAAAACAGGGGTTGGTTGAATTGAAATTTGATCAAGATCAGCAAGAATAGGTACCTGACTCAGAAGATCTTCATCCTTGTCAGCTCCAGCTTCTGCAACATTTGCTTCAGCCATTTCAACATCCATACCTGCTTCTCCCAAATTTCCAGACACTTGATCTACATCAGCAGCTTCGTTGCCACTACCTTCCGCTTCTACTGCGGTAAACTGAGAAGCATGCCTCCTAGCATACTCATCTTGCAGATCCTGGAAGTACGGAGTCAGGCGCAACTCAAAAAGTCTGGACTTTTGATGGGTTTCCATGGTGGAGATACTCTTTAAGGTCATATCAAAACATGTCATCCTTTCAGAGCCTTGAAATATTCTTCTGTGCTCCTCTGAAAGAACGTCATCCAGAACCATCTGAAGAAATCTTGGCATCCAACATTTGACTGGTCCATCTTCCGGATTCCGAGATGCATTCTTTTCCAGTGCCCACCTCTCAACTAACTGAATCAACAGATGTTTGCCCACATTCACTCTTCTATTATTTGCCACTCCATATAGAATTACTCGACAGCTGTTGTTCATTGGCCTGTAGTCTTTGTCCTTTGGGAACATGCAGCGTTGAATGGCCTGAACTACATAATCCCACTCAGCTGGTAACATACATGTGTGAACCTTTGTTACCTTGATAGGACCCGTGGGAGGACGACATCCTATCTCTGTGAATAATTGCAACATTTCTTCCATAGTGGGTTCCGGAGCAAATTTTTCTGAAGGAAGCCCAAAAATCTCATTGAACTTCTGCAGACTGACCTCATATTTTGCACCACTGATAGTGAAGGACAAGCCTGTTGGATTTGCTTTACCACCCTGAATCTCTAATGTTGAGTAAGCAGCTTGAAGGGCTTCAACATTCAGGATGGGAGAGGTGGATAAGGCATGACTTATTATGGATGTGTTGTTGAGGGACTCAATCCAGAACTGGTAGTGAATGAATCTACCAGTTGCTCGATCAGCAGAGAGATTAACAAAGTTGGTTTTGGGAATAGTGAAATTTGGGTTGGCCATTTGAGATTTGTGTTTGAGAAGAGAAATGTTTTGTAAAGATTTTGCAATGAAAATTTTAGAGAACAAGTTCTAAATTTAAACACAAAAGAAACGTACACGAACCCCACTAATTACCCACGTAATAAAACTCCCCACTAATGACCACTTAACTCCCTACTAATGATCACTTAACTCCCACTAATGATTGACGGTTTAGCTTTAGGAAATTAAAGTGAACAGTCGTTTTGTTTTGAAAAAATGCGAGTATCTCGGAAAACCACAAAACAGGGCGGTTACTTGGTACTTTATGGATTGATCAGTAATACACACAACTATGCCACTTAAAAAAAATGAAAAACACGAAGACACGAAATCAAAAAAAACAAACTCACTCGAATATCAGGATAACTGAACAACGATTTGCAAGAACACTAATGTTAAGAGATGACGTAGAATATGCGCAAAAAGTTCAACAGTTTACTTTAAACAAAATTTTGGCAGAGTTTTGTTTTACTGATTAATGTTTTCAAGTAACAGTTAGTGATTTTTGTTTAAGAAAATCACAAGAAAAACTTGGTGTTATGACAGGGAAGAGGATGCTGTGAATGTATGTATATGCGTGTGTATTTGCTTCAGCTTTTTGCACTAGTGAGAGAGAAATAATGAACAGTCTATATAATGCTATATTATATACTTGCACGCAAAAACAAAATAACTGAAGAGACAAGTCACAGCTCGATCTCGAGATCCGCATCTCGATCTACATCTCAAAGTCGATCTCGATGTCGATCTCGATCCGCATCTCGATCTACATCTTGATGTCGATCTTGATGTCGATCTCGATCAGCATCTCGATCTACATCTCGATGTCGATCTTGATGTCGATCTCGATCCGCATCTCGATCTACATCTCGATGTCGATCTCGATGTGGAGAGATCGAGATGTACATTAACAGTTTTTTAAGCAATTTTCACAAGTCAATCTCGATCTCGATCCAGAACCAGATCGAGATTTGCCTTAGAAACTTACAATTTTGAAATGACAGGGAATTTAGCAAATAAATCATGCATTACAAAATTAAGTCTAGCATTAAATCCTATCACATTATTAGACATTAATCATATGGATACACAGATCATCATAAGATTAATGTCATGAAACTTTCTAACTTCCCCTTATGACATGCAATACATACATTTTTGAAGTTAAGTACACATTATTAATTATAAATATTCATGAACAACAATAATATGTACACAAACTGAATTATAACAGATAGGTAGCAAAACTAACAGGTGTTAAGCATCCCCAATTCACCAACCAATCTAGAAAATGTTGATTCGTCTAGAGGTTTAGTGAATATATCTGCTATTTGACGTTCAGTAGACACAAAATGCAACGCTACAGTTCCATTTTCTACATGCTCTCTAATAAAATGATACCTTATATCAATATGCTTAGTCCTTGAGTGATCCACAGGATTGTTGGTCATTGCAATAGCACTTGTGTTGTCACACATGATAAGAATCTTAGATAATTCCACACCGTAATCCTTGAGTTGGTTCTTCATCCACAGTATCTGGGCCACACAGCTTCCAGCAGTAATATATTCTGCTTCAGCTGTCGAGGTAGATACTGTATGTTGTTTCTTGCTTTGCCAAGACACCAACCTTCTTCCAAGAAACTGACAGCTTCCTGAAGTGCTCTTCCTATCTATTCTACAACCTGCGTAATCTGAATCCGAATAGCTAATAAGATTAAACCCTGTATCTCTTGGGTACCAAATCCCAAGATTTGATGTTCCCTTGAGATACCTAAAAATACGCTTTACGGCTATGAGATTTGACTCTCTAGGATCCGCTTGGAACCTTGCACATAAGCATGTAGAGAACATAATATCAGGTCTGCTAGCAGTTAAATACAAAAGAGAGCCGATCATACCTCGATAGCTTGAGATGTCTACAGGTTTTCCCGCTTTATCCTCGTCAAGCTTCGTGGCTGTTGCCATAGGAGTCTTAGCTTGTGATACATCTTCGAGACCATACTTCTTTAATAGATCATGAATGTACTTGGTCTGGAAGATAAATATTCCGTCCTTCTTCTGACTAACTTGAATACCGAGAAAGAACGTCAGCTCTCCCATCATGCTCATCTCATACCTCGATTGCATTAACTTTGCGAATTTAGCACACAGCTTCTCATTTGCAGACCCAAAGATAATGTCATCCACATATACTTGCACCATTATTAGATCATCTTTGCATTTCTTGTAGAAAAGCGTCTTGTCGATTACTCCTCTGGTGAAACCACTTTCTAGTAAGAAGTCTGACAGAGTTTCATACCACTTCCGCGGAGACTGCTTAAGGCCATATACTGATTTGAAGAGGCGATAAACATAATCACAATATTTGCTGTCGACAAACCCAGGAGGTTGATCAACATACACTTCTTCATCCAATTCACCGTTTAAGAATGCACTCTTGACATCCATCTGATAGACTTTAAAACCATGATGTGCTGCGAATGCTAAGAACATCCTTACGGCCTCTAGCCTTGCTACTGGTGCGTAGGTTTCATCATAATCAATTCCTTCTCTTTGATTATACCCTTTAGCAACCAGGCGAGCTTTATTTCGTGTTACAAGTTCGTTTTCATCCAGCTTGTTTCTGAATACCCATTCTGTTCCAACAACAGATCTATTCTTTGGTCTGGGTACCAGCTTCCACACCTTCTGCCTTTCAAACTGATTGAGTTCTTCTTGCATAGCGATCACCCAATCAGTGTCATCTAGGGCTTCTTCCACCACTTTAGGTTCCAATTGAGAAAGGAACAATGAGTATAGACATTCATTCTCAGTGGCAATTTCAGCTCTAGCTTTTCCTCTAGTAGTCACTCCGGCATCTGGATCACCAATAATTAGCTCAAACGGATGGTCCTTGCTCCAAGTACGATCCCTAGCAAATGTTCTTGATGACTCAGCTTGATCTTGTAAGTGAAGGTGACTTAGTCTAGAAGCACTTCCACTAGCTTCTCCTGAGCCAGTACTAGCTCCCCCTGAGTGGGCTGCTCCCCTTGAGGGCATACTTACTCCCCCTAAGTTAGTACCAGGTCTAACGGAAGGTGATCCCTCAGCCCTAGTGTTTTGTATTGGCGAGACACTAGACTCTTGATTAATTACATTATTTATCATTGGATCACTACCCTGCACTACGGACTCAGGAATTGTATCCACTTCATCAATATCCATATTTTCAAATCTTAGGGAAGTGGGCTCACTGTCTTCTTTTTGTATAGAAGGGAGCTTTGAGTCGGCGAATGTGACATTAAGGCTTTCAACCACCTTGCGATCATTAAGCGCAAACACCCTGTACGCTGCTACTACTTCAAGAGAATATCCAATGAAAACCCCTTCATATGCTTTGGCATCAAACTTTCCAAGTTGTGCATTGTCTCTTAACACAAAGCATTTGGCACCAAACACGTGAAAGTACTTGATAGATGGTTTTCGTTTATTCATCAGATAGTAAGGCGTCTCATTATAGTCTTTTGTAATCAGGGTTCTGTTCTGTGTATAACACGCCGCGCTAACTGCTTCAGCCCAAAAATACAAAGGAAGTCTTGACTCATACAGCATTGTCCTAGCTGCTTCAACCAGTGTCCTATTCTTCCTTTCTGCTGCGGTGTTCTCGGTGCTGAATACTGTCGTCTGATCCCTTTAGATATGCAGAAATCCATTAACACTGAGTTCTTGAATTCTGTCCCGTTGTCAGATCGGATAGTCTTCACAGTCAGACTTGCTACATTTTCAATTACCAGTACATGCCTAATGATCTCATGTGGCACTTCATCTTTCGATGTCACAAACTTTACCCATGTGTATTTGGAAAAGTCATCGACTATCACCAGCGCGTATCTTTCCCTTGACATTGACATAACATTAACGGGTCCAAACAAATCCATGTGAAGTAGTTGTAGGGGCTCGGTAATGCTATTCACTTGCTTATCCTTATGCGAGGCTCTTTCCGATTTTCCCATCTCACATGCTTCGCAGAGTCCATCTGGAGTAAACTCCATCTGCGGCAGCCCTCTCACCAGTTCTCTCCTTACGAGATTATTCATTGCTTTAAAGTTCAGGTGAGATAATCTTTTATGCCATAGCCAACTTTCATCAGCAGAAGCCTTGCTGTAGAAACACGTGACTTCAGACTTATCAGCAGAATTCATGTCGGCTATGAACAAATTTGACTTCCTTACTCCTTTGAGAGCAAGGCTTCCATCCTTTTTGCTTCGAATCGAACAATCATGCTTCCCAAAGTTGACGTCAAAACCCCTGTCGGTAAACTGACTAACGCTGAGAATATTATGTCGCAATCCTTCCACAAAAGACACGTCCTCAATGATAATATTTCCACAAACAATCTTGCCATATCCCCTGGTGTAACCTTTGCTGTTATCTCCAAAAGTAACCACGGAGCCGGCTCTCAACACCAAATCTGTTAGCAGGGACTTATTGCCGGTCATATGCCTCGATGCTCCACTGTCCAGCACCCATATGACTTTACTCTTTTCCTGTTCACTGCCCTGCAAATCCAGAAAGGTTAGGTGTTCTTCGGAACCCAATGATGTTTGGGCCCGGCATCAATAATTTTCTTTTTCTTTTCAGATACAGAAGGCTTTGCCTTGTCGCTATCAGGGGCATACATCTTGACTTTGTCTTTTCCCTTGTCAACCTTGACTGGTTTGTCAGGTTTGGGAGTAGACTGGTCACTCCTAACCTTAGGAGGACTTGAAGTCTTAGCCTTTGACCCAGCATGCTTTTTCTTACCACTACTAGCTGTATGTTCACCAGATGTACTAGCAGTATTCATCAAATTAAAATAAGCATGCATGATGTTTACAACACATGGCATACAATTAGGGTTATTGCATTTGGCATGATTTGCATACATGTTAGGCAAAGCAGTAGTTGCAGGCATGGTATTACAACCAACAAGTTTTTCTTCCTCTACATAGAACGGGCAATAGTAAGACAAATGATCAGTTTGATTACAAATATAGCATGCCTTCCTAGCTCGTGTAGATGTAGATACAGATACAGGTTCAGTTTTAACTACCTCTACAGGTGATTTCATTTGGTCTGACCCTGCTACCCATTGTTTATATGACACCGTCTTAGCCTCCTTGGTTCCTACACCTCTCTTAGCATAAGCACTCTTACTCGCTCTCTTAGAAGTTGTAGGTTTTACTACTTGTTCTTCCGACTCTTTTTCCATTTTAATCTCATGTTCAATTTTAACAGCAACAGGATCTATTGTCCTAGGCTCAAACTGCTTAAAGATAGGTTTTCTAACATCCCCTAAAACCTCAGGCACATTTTCTTTGACTAACACTGGCTCTAACAACTCAGCAGCCCTATTTTTCTTTTTCTGTGTGTAGTCAAGTCCTATGTTTACTTTTTCATTTTTACTCTTGTCTGCCAGTTTCATGTACATGTCCCTTTCTACAAAAACTTTATTAGCGGCTTCTTTAAAAGATTGACATGTTATTTTAAGCTCAGCTAATTCATTCTTAAGTTCTTCGTTAAGGTCTTCCCTAATCTTAAGCTTGTGCTCTAAAACGTCTACCTGATTCATTAACTGCCTTTCTTTACTTTCTCCTGATTCAAATTCCTCTACCTTGGCCTCGAGAAGTCTATTCTTAAGGGAGAGTTTAGCATTTTCCTCATTAACAGCGATTAGATTCAGTTAGAGATTGTACATGTCTTTAGTCATGGCAGCTAATTCATTTTGGTACTCAGAAATAGACATTTCATTTACGGTTAGAATTGGTACCTCTGATTGTTCTGAAGATTTTGCCATTAAAGCGAAGTTGCATAGCTCCTGATCTTCATCTTCATCAGACTCATCCCAACCCTTCCCTTCAGTCACAACATACGCCCGGCTTCCCTTCTGTTGCTTGCTAACCAAGGCGTCATATTTCTTTTTCAGATCAGCATAGGATTCCTTGGGATGAACGTATTTGGGCTTCTTGCACTCTGTTGCAAAGTGTCCCAATTCATTGCAGTTAAAGCATCTGAACTTGTTATTGTCTACCAGGTTAGGTCTGTAGCCACTACTAGATGTGCTACCTCGACCGTTGTAATTTCCCCGGCCACTTACACTACTACCTCTGCTGCTGCTGCTGCTTCTTCGGCTGAAAGAACTACCAAATCGTCCTTTACCTTTTCTTGGCTTCCTGAAGCTGATATGAGCAAATTCTCGAGCAATACAAGCATATGACTTGTCTTCTAATTTGTCCAGCTCTTCAAGGGTATAATATTCATCCTCACTTTCTTCGGATGGATCTTCAATATCTAATATCACCCTTTCAGGATTAGCAGTTTTCAGTGAGACAGCTGCAAGTGCCTTTGCAGTAGACTCTTCAGCTACAAGTCCAGATTCACTTACCGCTTTGTATTCTCCACTATTGTAGGATCTTCTTTTGTCATTTTGTTCTTGCTCCAGCTCGTAGGTCTTTAAAACACCATACAGCTTTTCGAGAGAAGTATTTTTCAAGTCTCTTGACTCTCGAATGGCAGTGATCCTGTGTTCCAGATGTTTAGGCAAATTCAAGAGAAACTTGATATTTGAATCTGCTAGTGGATAGACTTTATCTCTTATACTCAGCTCGATAAGCAATTTACTGTAACATTTGTAAACATCCGCTACACTTTCTCCTCGTTCGCATCTGAACGATTCATATTCAGATATCAGAATGCGCTTGTGATTATCTCTAACTTCCTCGGTCCCCTCCATCACTACAG
Organism: Oenanthe sinensis; assembly: GCA_028671895.1. Lineage (NCBI taxonomy): Eukaryota > Viridiplantae > Streptophyta > Magnoliopsida > Apiales > Apiaceae > Oenanthe > Oenanthe sinensis. The sequence goes on along the minus strand of CM053799.1, from coordinate 23,058,832 downwards.
CCAGTTTATCCCACATGGCTTTAGCTGTTTTTAATCCCTTTATATGAACATAGTACTCTGAGTTTAGGGATTCAATTATGACGTTGCGTAACGACGCATCCATACCAACCAATTCTTTATCTGCGTCTGAAAACTCCATTTCCTATTTAGGAATAGACCGGGATGGTATTAGTATCCCTCCTTCCATTCGCTCTGGCTCAATTCTCATGGGTATGTATGGACCGTTCTCCAATATTCTCAAGTATACCTTGTTTATTGATTCAAGGTAGGCTTTCATCCTTCCTGTCCATTTGTCATAATGTTGTGCATCAAACGGAGGTATCTTAAATCTGTGTGCGGCGGCCATTTTAATAAAGTTTAAAATTAAGATAATACACTTTTCAAATTACAATAAATTGTATTTACTTGAAAAATTAATTATCTCACTTTAAATATCTAACACTTAATATCCAATGGGTTTTGCACTTAAGATTCCAGCAAGTTAGTTCTAATCTCAGGAACAGTAGCAGGGTTCACCACTTTTTCAAGTCTAAACAAAAATTGTCCACTTTCTAGTTGACAGAAGTTCGAATATGTACTTTTTGTTTAGTCAAACAGTTGATTCACTTTTGGCCACAAGAAAACCCACAAAGCTATAAGGTACAACGTTTGTAATGTTGTACAAATATTCCTTACACTATGACTCAAAACTTTTTAGATCTATGAACTTTTCAAGAAGAACCAAATAAAAGCTTTCGGCACAAACTTCAAGAAAAATGGATCTGGGATTTTCAAGAACCAACTCAAACAACACAGTAGGATCTCTGTTAGATGTGTTTAACAAGAGCTCTGATACCAATTGTTAGGTCCAAAAGTATTGTAGAGGGGGGGGTGAATACAATTGTTTTGAATAATGAGAGAAAATGAAATAAATGCAGGTAATAAATGATGACACAGAATTTCAAGAATATATCTTTATATTCATTGAAGAATTTGCTACAACATTCATAAAAGCATCATAATCAGTTGAACAATAAATACAGCAATTAAGGCTTGATTCAACTGATTCTTTCTCACTTTCTTTTTACAGTAAATGCTCTCTTTTTAAAATATACTGTAGAAAATACAGAGATTGCTCAAAAAGTCCATTTACAAATAAAACAAAGTGCTGCTTTTATAATGTCGTGTAGACTTGATCTTGTCCTTTTTGTGTATGTGGCCCAATCAGGACTCGTCAACAAAAAGTACTTTCCAACCACTCTGGATCAACTGTTCACAATAAGCCACTTGTCCCTTGAACATTAAATGTTACATATCGACCCGCATCTCGATCTAGGCCTGGACCCATCTCGATCTCGATCTTGGTTGACGATCTCGATCTCGATCTCGATCTGTGAAAATCTCGATCTCGATCTGTGAAAATCTCGATCTCGATCTGTGAGAATCTCGATCTCGATCTATGAGAATCTCGATCTCGATCTCGATTTGCCGTGGATAGAGATTTGCCTTGTAATGTTTTACTTCAATTATAAATCTCGACCCGCATCTCGATCTGCTGTGGATCGACATTTGCCTTAGCAAATATGCACTCATCCAATGTTGACCTTCTTTAGTGACTAATTGAGGATTAACCTTTATGAGCAAGTTTCCCTAGCTTCTTCAATTTCTTTTCCTCACTCAATTCAAATGAGATCTTCTATTACTGACATGAACTTGCCTCCAATGTCCTAACACTTGATGCAATGGTCTGGTTCATAAGTGACTAGTCTTGTAGGGGTTCTTCCTTCTGAATGTCAGTTCTCATTTGTTGATTAACCTTTAAATTATCCAGATGTTGATATACATTACATGAAATCACTTTGGTCTTCTTGATACTTCTTTGACATTAATTTGATTCTCCATTAGATAAGTTAGGGCATGAGCAATACTGAAATTGAACTTATTCTCACTTATGCATCCTTGATTAACCAAATTAGTTACTTGTAGTTACCAAGTATCATTACCATTTCTTCAGCTGATTGATTCCATGTGCTTCTTCAGTTTCTCTTGTTTTTGCTGTTGTTTTATCTTTTACCTAGTTGAGTTACATAGTAATTAAGTGTTACAAGTTAGTACACCTATGCCTTTCATATATAAACAAGAGTAGCAGCATTATTAGAAAACAGACAAGTTAGACAATATTTCTTAATCAACTGTTCAAGCTTGAGAGCACATTTGTAAGAACAGTTGATTTGTTTTCTAATCTTGTAAAAACGCAGCTAGGTTTCTTTTAACCTAGGAACATTGAGCAAAAATATACACTGATGGAAAAACCAATCCATCAGTAATTTTAAATCTCCTTGTTCAATTTACGTTTCAGTCGTAAATTGTTAGAACATATTCTCTCTATATTCTCAAACTTCAAGAACGAATATTAGAACCAGCAAAAAGTTTTAATATTTGTATTCAACCCCCCTTCTACAAATATTGACATTGTTCTAGGGAATAACAATTATGACTATTTTTCTCAGAATCCTTTTTGTATTGTTCCATTAATATTAACTCAGACTCTATATGATCATTCCTTTTAGTTAAGGTTAAATTTTCTTCTCTCAACCTTTCACTTTCACTAGTGAGAGACCTACATGTTGTCATTATTTTATTAACCTCACTTTGCACAATTTCTATGCCATTAGAGTCTAAGTTAATTAAGGATTCAGGAGTAAAGATTGATACCTGAGTTTTAGGAGATGAGGGTTCTTTGGGAGATTGTGATTTTCTTGAGGAGGATGCCATTAATGCTATATTTTCATAATCAATTTCATCATTTGAGTTTGAATCTGCCCAATCCTTTCCTGTTGTTAAAAGTGCTTTTCCTTTTCCTTGACTTTTTGACTTTCTGCATTCACTAGCAAAGTGCCCCAATATTCCACAGTTGAAACATTTGACCTTTGTTTAGTCAAGTTTGATTATGGTACTCTTGCTCTTCTCAGTCTTCTCATCTTCCTTCTTGAATGATGACCTTTTGCTAAATTTGCCAGTTCTTTTGTTAAATTTCATTCTTTTGAAAGTTTTGGCAAACATAGCCATCATTTGACTTAAATCAATCTCTTCATCAGAATCAGAGTCTGTGTCAGTAGACTCTGACTCCACAACAGTTTTACCCTTCTTCCTTGAATCCTTGATTCTTGTTTCACTGGGTTGTTCCTGTTGTTTTTTCCAGACTCCATTAAGAGTGCTACAGATTTTGTTTTCACATACTTCTTATTCTTCCTCTGTTACATCTCTAAATCATATGTCTTGAGCATTCCATACAATTCTTCTAGAGTTAGTTCATCCAAATCTCTAGCTTCCCTTATGACTGTAGTCTTATTGTCCCACTCTTCAGGAAGTGCTATCAGAAACTTGGTGTTGGTATCTTCAGAATCATAAACCTTACCAAGCATAGCCATCTCATTCAAGAGTTTAGTAAACCTATCATACATCTCAGTAATAGATTCTCCAGATTTTGCTTCAAAATACTCATACTCTTGAATTAGCAAAGACATTGCATTTTTCTTGATATCTTTAGTTCCTTGACAGTGTACTTCAAGTTTTGTCCACATCTCCTTAGCAGTTTGACATGATATAACAAAGTTTGTAAGAATAGAATCCAAACTGTTAAAGAGTATGTTTTTGACCTTTGCCTCTTTAAGAACATTCTCCTTATCCTCTTTTATCCATTCAGCCTTTGGTTTTTCAATGAAGTGTTCTTCAGTTACTTTTCCTTCTTCATTGATTTGAGGTACAAGCTTTAAGGGCACATAGGGTCCTTCATGAATTCTTTCAAGATAGTCAGGGTCTGTTGCTTCCAGATGGTGCAGCATCTTAACCTTCCAGTGGGTAAACTCGTTTCTTTTAAGCATAGGAATCTTAGAATTGCCATCTGTTAGGTCCAAAATCATCATAGAAGGGGGGATTGAATATGATATAGTAGATTTTTTGTTTTTATGCGGATTATGTGTTTGTGTTTATGAGATATGAAATTAAGAGTACTTGAAACACAAAGTTCGGGGAAATAATATCTTATTAAATCCCTGAGGTGCTACAATTCTAATCAGTAGATTAGCTGCAATGGGTTCAAAACAATATTACAACACTGATACAGTTGGGTGAAATAAATGTATAGCTTTAATGGAGCTTCCCGTCTGTTTGTGTTGAATGCTGAAGAAGATAACTCATTAATCCATTTGAATTAAACCCATATATAATTGTAGGCTTTTTGGAAATTGAATTCCCACAATGCCAAGTCCCAAGTTGCGCCTTCATAGTATGAGTGGTGTGTAGGCGCCACTTAAAAGGTTGTTGCGCCTTGGAAGTGAGTTGCGCCTCCTTAAAGACATCAGTTGCGCCTGTACAAGTTAGTTGCGCCTGTACAGTGGTTTCCCTGTACAGGCGCCACTCATTTCTCTAACCTTGTTGCCTTGGAAAATATTCTTATACCTTATGTTGTGCCTACACTCTTGTTACCCAGTGTAGGCGCCACATAACATCTTCTTTCCTTAGAATTCTCCTCTTATCTTATGTTGCGCCTACACTCTTGTTATAGTGTGCAGGCGCCACATATCTTTGCCTTGGTGCCTTAGAACATTCCAATAACTTATGTTGCGTCTACACTCTTGTTACCTAGTGTAGGCGCCACATAACATCTCCTTTACTTAGAATATTTCCTTAAGGCTTGGTTGTGACTATGTTGTTCTTCTGGCTTGATCAACTGAATTTCTTCTGATTGATCAAGGCAATTCTTTTCTTGTTGTGCTGACGCTTAGTGCACTGGTCTGGTTCACAAACGACTAACACTGAATTAAATTCCCTTGACTTCTGTTCTTCTTCAGCTGATAAATTTTGGACTGTTGCATTGCTTCTGATCACTGAAACCCTTTGACAACTATACATAAATCATTACACTGTCTTTAGAATGAAATCTTCTAAACTCTTATTCGTCACTGAGGCATGAACATGTTAATGAACTTCTCTCGCTGACGTTCAGTAATTCTCTCATCTTGAATGCTCAGCAATGATGTGTGTATGATCTCTTGTTTATGTCCTTCTGGATTCCTGTGCTGCATATTAGTATTATTTATCTGTCTTTATTTCTTAGTTGAGTTATCGTTAACACTATTACATACTACGTTATATTATGCTTTACAATCTCCCCTATTTGTTTGTTAGAGTTCGACAAGCAAATCCTGTGAGAGGATAACTCAACTGATACTTACAAGAAAAAGTAAAGTGCAGAAGGACAGTAAATAATATTAATTACATTCTGGATTAGATATTACATTTCCAGATTTCTTGTGTACAATAGAAGTTTGTTCATCTAGCCTGAACAGGCAATTCTATGATCTTCTTCTTCTTTGTACAGAGTCTTGCCCGTTTTTTTTGATCTTGTTTCAGAATAGTGCTTTCTTAGCTCTTCTTCCTTCTGCTCCAACCTTGCCTTCACTAAGTCTCTAGCTTCCACTTCAAGAGTGTTTACAGGAGATGGATCTTCTAATTTCTTCAGAATCTCAGAGAGAAATGCCATTGAATTTATCTTGGAGATTGACTCGAAAGCCAGAGATTGTCTCTTTGAAAACACAAACACTGTTATTCTTTTTGGAAAGCCTTTAACTCTGTCAGTGTCATACATTGACTCTTCTGCCAGTTTTTCACTTAGAACATCTTCAATCATCCTCATAGCCTTCTTGTCTGATTTGACAGTGGATCTTTTTACCCTTGAAAAGACTTTTCGGATTGTTTCAGAATTGTTTCTCCTTAGTCTTGATAGATCCTTCTTCTTATCTACTCCATTCTTCTTGAATAGGAAGTATTTTGTTCCATTTGGCTCTGTCTGAATACAAGGTTCAAAATCTTTTATGGTTTCAAGTACTTCTGTGCCATCCTCTTTTTTTACAAACACCGGTTCCTGATAGTATCTGGTTGTTTCCATTAGATATATCCCTGATGTTTTGATTACTCTGTTCAGTCTGAATGCATAGATCAACTCAGCAACATTTAAATCTTCTTAAGTTCTATTCTTCTTGCTTCTGAGTCTCCCTTCTACATACCGCATGAACATTTCGTGGCTTGAGTCCAGACATTCATCTGACAAAGTTAAGTTGTGTATAATTGTTGCTTTATAGTACTTGACAACCAGAGGTTTTTCAAACGCTTCGACACCGATCTCCATTATCTTCTTTTCAATTATATCTCTCAGTATCTCATTTGTCTTATGTCCTCCAAAGATGACTTTCCTTTTCAGTACGTACAGCTCCACAATGTTCATCTTTTCAAAGCTCTTTGTAGACACAACTCTAGAACCCAGTGATGTTGAATTGATATGTTTTCTCCAACCACTCTTGAGTGCACTGACTGATACGCTTGTTATTTCTTCTGATAGCATGGAATAGAACTCATGACCATCTTCAAATTTTTCTCTCATGGTCCTGAAGAGATCAAGGACTTCTCTGTCTTTCTTGTCAGTTAAAGATAACTCCTTTTTCTTTAGCAGATTCCTTGCTTCATCCCAGTCAGGGCCAACTTTAGCTTCTATGTCTTTCATTCTGTTCCTCCTCTCTATTGCTGTTGTACTCTTTTCCATTTTCTTTTCATTAACTCTTGAGCTTGAACTACGTCTTGAGTAATAACTTCATCTACACCAACTAGAAGACAGTCATTATCAAATGCATCTTCTTCAGCAAACTCTTCATCAACATCTATTCCTGCAGCCTTTAGTGTTCCTTCTATTTCACTCTCAGTAGGAATTTCCAAGGGCACATAAGGTTCAAAGATTTCTCCTTGTTCAAGTTGCCTTGCTCCAGGCCTGTAAAAGAAATCTGTCTCCCCCTGAGCTGTATATTCCAATATCATTTCAGCTCCAACTTCTTTTTCTTGTATTAATCTCTCCCCTTCAGTTGGGTTATCCTCCCTCCTGACTGGAGTAATCTGAGCTGTTGAAGTTGATTGAGTAGATAAAGGAACTTTCTGAGCCAGCAGCTGTTGGACTAAATCTTTGACTTCTTTCATTTCAGCTCGTTGCTGCTCTTGCACCTCCAAGATCTTTCTTAAAGAGTAATGAATTTCAGTGACTTGGGCCTCTAGATTTAGAATCCTTTGGCTGTGTGCTGTGTGTGCATTGTGTGGGGTGTTTGTTTGGTCAGCGGGTGTCTCACCGCTCACTATTACTGTTTGTTTTTGTCCCTTAACACTCACACTCGGCTGATCAGGGTCAGGGAATTGAAGATCACTCAGGTTAAGTGTTTCACTCATTTCATTCATTGTAGCATCCAGATCTTCAGTACCTGCATTAAAATCCCTATCCCTTCTATGGGTAGGTTGCCTCTCCCCCGTACTACTGTGGGTGGGAAGAACTCCTTTTTCAGGAACTGGGGGGTTTAGACCCAGTGTGGTCACCACTGTGGATTCTGTAATGATTGGCAAAGATGAAGAATCCGTGATGCTAGCTAAAGCCATTGAAGGCATTACTTGTTCAGAGGCACCCTGAACAAGTTCTACTGCCGTGGCAGCAGATACTCTATGAATAGAGTCCACATCCCTTCTATGGGTGTGTTGTCCCTCCACCTGACTTGTGAAGGTGGGGAGGACCTCCTTTGTAGAAGCTGGACTTTGAATTTCGAGGGGGTCACCACCTCAGGCAATGTAGTGATTGACAAATAAGAGCCTGTGGTGCCCCGTGAAGCCTGTGAAGGCATTTCCACATGAAGTGGTGATGCTGCTGACGCAGCTACTCCTTGAATGGAGACCTCTTCCTTTCTATGAGAGAGTTGCCTTTCCACTTCACCCATTTGGGGAGGGAAAACATCCTGACTAGGATCTGGAGATTTTAAGTCCAGGGGGGTCACCACATTTGACAATGTAATAAATGGGTCGTGAGAGTCAGTGATGCCCCCTACTGTCTGTGAAGACAGATACTGAATTGGATCAACCAAAACAGTACTAGTTACAACCTCTGTTTCTATCCCCGTACCTTTCAGGATTTTATCAATTTCAGAATTAAGGTTACGAAGATAAAGAAGGGTTTTAGAGATTGGAGAATCAGGTTCTTGGTTCACAGTTGCCTTTGGTTTAAAATGCATTTTACGACGTTTTCGAGAAGGCAGAGCTGTAGGGGATATTTGAATAATTTCCTGATCCGGTACAGAAACAGTCCTATCATCTATTTCAAGTGATCTTTTTCTGGTTAAAGGAGATGAAGGAACTGTTTGTTGATCTCTGGCAGTGGTTAGAACTGGTGGGTTGCCAAGTTCATTGCCAGTTTCGACGGCCGCTGAGGGCTCTTGTATGTGCATTGCCATTTGAGGCACAGTAGGAGATATTGTTTCATTTTCATCTGATAGAAACGCTGAGAGATCAAAGTAAAGAAGTGAACCTTCAGCCATCTGATCATCAGACATGCTAGGGATGTACACATCTGTAGATTGTGGTTCTTCCACTTCTGGCTCAATAGCTATCTCCTTTGTTGGATTTTCAGAGCTTTTCCTTTTTCCTTCTCCTTGAATTGACACTTCCTCTTGTTCAGAACCAGCTTCTTCCAAACTTTCATCTCCTTTTTCAGTGCCTGGTTCACTCTTAGATGCTTCTTTGTTTCCTGAATCAATTGATGTTTCAGCTTCATTCTCCTCTTGAGATGATTGTCCTTCGGAATTGGCATGAGCTGATTCATCAGTTTCAGATACATGGTCTTCTTCAGAAGTTGACTCTCTTTCTGCCTCAGATGCAGCTTCTTCTTCTTCTTCATCAACCTGTCTAAGAAGATCAAAGTAATCTCTAATAGGATCAGTCAGTGGAGCAGGAGTATACCTGTTGGGATAGTCCGTCTCATTTCTTAGCAGCATTATTGTTCTGAACTGTAATGAGGGTGACTCTTCCATCTGACTGTTCTGAAACAAATGTAGTTGATCAGCTTCAAGTACTTCATTCAACACCAGTTGCAAAGACCTTGGATATAGACAGAAGTTTTCCATTTTTGCCTGGTTCTTCAAAATTTCAGCCATGATCAACTTGCCAAAATTAATTCTTCATCCAGAAGCCACTGCATAGCCGACCACCTTGTTGAACTGTGTAATGTCATGGAATCCACCTGTCTTTGGTGCAAAACCATGAGATAGGATGTTGAAGAATAGATTCCACTCCATGGGCAGGTGATTCTTGTAAATCTTCTTTGGAAGATGTGAATTTATCCTTGTGCAGTGCAGAAACATGAAGAAGTTGTCTAAATCTTCCTGTGATGGATCATCTTCAAAATCTTCAGATGGCAGATGAAGTGCTCTATTAATGTCATTTTCAGTGATTTGCACTTTCTACTTCTGAATTTTGCAGGTGAAGGCCAAGATTCCATCTGCAGACGTGTCCATAGTAGACCTGTATACCTGTCTTAGAAGATTTCTATTTAAAGGAACAGAAGTTATTAGTGCATACCGGACTATTGAATTTTCGTTTAAAAACCTAGCCCAGTAACCTAACTCCCCTGCTTCAGTCCAATCATCTACTAAAATGGATAAATAATTAGTCTTTTTAATCTCAAAATGACTCCCCATTTAATTACAAATAAAAAGTAATTTTTAATAATCAAAAGTACTAATTAAAATCGAATTATTTTAGTAAATTATGAACTAAAACCCTAATGTTAAAAAAAATACTGGATTTTCTTGAAATTAATATATGATAAACTCCTAGGAATTTTTAGCACACTTTTAATATTACTAAAAAATTTTAATCGATTAACTAAAATTAAACAATGACCAATCAGTTCGATTTTTGTGAAAATGGTGAATTTTAAAACTTTAACCAAAATGTATGAAACTACTGGCAAATGAAAGCTATGATTGTGAGTCTCACAAAACTGGTTTTAGTTTAAAATATGGACAAGAATTGGCCAAGATATGTTCGATTAAAAATACTAGATCTGAGTTAATTGCAAGTTGCGCTCCTAGTGTGTATATGCTGTGTATATAATAAAGCTCAACAAAAATTAACACTCACTCAGTATTTATAGGCGTACTAATAAATCAAGAAAAAAATTGTTAAGTGCTGAGTGGCGCTTGCACAGTGCTTGTACTGTGTAGGCGCCACTTAACTAGCTATCGCCACTAAGATCCTAAAATTGGCTAAGTACTTTGAGTGACGCTTGTACAGTGGTTACACTGTATTGGCGCCACCAGAGTTAAAATTAACTTAGCTCAATTTTTGACTCAAGTATTACTTATGTTGCGCCTTCACAGTGATTACACTGTGTTGGCGCCACATAGGTTATCTGGAACTAACAAAATTTCTGTGTAAGTGCGCCTATACAGTGGTTACACTATATTGGCGCCACTTAATCTTTGAATCTCCACTATAGTCAAGAAAAATTCTAAGTCTATATGTTGCGCTTATACAGTGAGTTAGCTGCATAGGCGCCACTTGGTACTTAGATGATTTTTCAAGTGTTTTCAAATTTTGTTACTAATTAATAATAATATTCATGAATAACTAGAATAATTAATCAATTAATAATTAATTACTCACAGATATTATTTTCACAAAATATTCATTAATAACAATAATAACATTAATTGTTAAAATTATTATTATAAATAAATTATGCTTCTTATTATTTTACTTTTATTTTAAATTAGAGAATAACTATAAATATTCATTCTTTTCATTTAAAATAATTTAAAATAATATTTAAATAAATAAGTGCCAAGAATTTATCATTTAAATACAAGCACTTAAATATTTTCTAAGATCAAAAATTAAGTAAATACCAGATTAATAAATTAAGCAGGCATGCACAAGGTATTTATCTAAAATTTAATCTTAATAACTGGAAAATAATTTTTGGTAGATAAATTCACAAGTCCTAGAAATATTGAGATTAAACAACTAGTGAATTTATCAGCTTCAAATTGCAGTTTTTGATTACTAACTTATTAGTTAGTAGAATTTAACATCCCAAATTCACAAACCAGTCTAGTGAAAGTGATTTCATCCAGTGGTTTAGTGAAGATGTCTGCAATTTGCTGCTTTGTAGGTACAAAATGTAACTCTACAGTACCATTCATGACATGCTCTCGAATGAAATGATACCTGATATCAATGTGCTTGGTCCTTGAATGTTGAACAAGATTGTTTGTTATGGCTATGGCACTTGTGTTGTCATAGAATATTGGAATTTTGCTCAGCAACAGTCCATAGTCCTGAAGTTGGTTCCTTATCCACAGAATTTGTGCACAGCAACTCCCAGCAGCAACATACTCAGCTTCAGCTGTCAACATTGCAACTGAGTGTTGCTTCTTGCTATACCAGGACACCAATCTTCTACCAAGGAATTGACAACTCCCTAATGTACTTTTTCTATCAATCCTACACCCTGCATAATCAGAATCTGTATAGCCAATAAGGTCAAAACCTGTATCTTTAGGGTACCAAATTCCAAGATTCAGACTTCCCTTAAGATACTTAAAAATCCGTTTAACAGCTATAAGATGTGATTCTTTAGGATCTGATTGAAACCTAGCACACAAGCATGTAGAGAACATAATATCTGGCCTACTTGCAGTTAGGTAAAGTAATGAGCCGATCATACCTCTGTAGCTTGTGATGTCTACCTTTTTACCAGGCTCATCTTTATCAAGCTTAGTGGCAGTTGCCATTGGGGTTTTGGCTGTTGATGCATCTTCAAGACCATACTTCTTCAAAAGTTCTTTGATGTACTTGGTCTGGCAAATGAAGATTCCATTTTTCCTTTGGCTTACTTAGAGTCCAAGGAAGTAATTCAGCTCTCCCATCATGCTCATTTCATACCTACTCTGCATTAGCTTAGCAAATCTACTACATAACTGATCGTTAGTAGAACCAGATATAATGTCATCCACATATACCTGTACTAATATCATGTCATCTTTATGCATTTTATGAAACAGAGTCTTATCTATGACACCCCTAGTGAAACCATTTTCAAGTAAGAATATGGATAGAGTGTCATACCATGTCCGAGGTGCCTGCTTTAAGCCATAGAGTGCCTTGAAGAGAAAGTATATAAAATCTACAAATTCTGGAACTTCAAAACCTAGGGGTTGTTCCACATACACTTCTTCCTCAAGCTCTCCATTCCGGAATGCACTCTTCACATCCATTTGATATACTTTAAAATTGGAGTGTGCTGCGAATGCCAGAAACATCCTGATAGCTTCAAGTCTTGCCACTGGTGCATATGTTTCATCATAGTCTATTCCTTCTTCTTGAGAATAACCTTTAGCAACCAGTCTGGCTTTGTTCCTCGTGACAATGCCATCTTCATCCAACTTGTTTCTGAATACCCACTTTGTGCCAATTACATACTTGTTCTTTGGCCTAGGTACCAGCTTCCAGACTTTTTGTCTGTTAAATTGATTGAGTTCTTCTTGCATAGCAATGACCCAATCTGAATCTTCCAGTGCTTCTTCAACTTTCTTTGGTTCTATCTCAGAGAGAAAACCAGAGAATAAACATTCATTTTGAGAAGCACGTCTAGTTTGAACTCCAGCACCTGGATCTCCTAGAATCAACTCAAAGGGGTGATCTCTACTCCACACCCTATGTCTAGGCAGATTTGCCCTTGAAGATTCAACTTGATTTGAATTGAAGTGCTGGGTTCTGCTAGTTGATCCTTCAACTGCTCCCCCTGAGCTGCTACTTGGGTGAGAATGAGATTCTCTGCCACTACTAGTAGTTTCTATGAATCTTCCACTGTTTCCACTACTAGGGTCAGAATCATCATAGTTATTATTCTCATTTGGATCCTGATTTTCTGTTACAGCTTCAGGTTCTATTTCACTTTCATCTGAGTTCATGTTTTCAAAATGCAGAGTTTCAGTGTCGTCTGTTCTTTGTAGACTTGGGAGCTTGAGATCATCGAAAGTTACATTCATGCTTTCAATGACCTTTTTATGTTCAATCACATAAACCCTGTACGCCTTAGATTCCAAAGAGTAGCCAAGAAATATGCCTTCATGAGCCTTGGATTCGAATTTTCCTAGATGCTCATCATCTTTCAGTACAAAGCACTTTGCTCCAAACACATGAAAGTATTTCAGTGTTGGTTTCTTGTTTGCCATTATCTCGTACAGAGTCTTGTCATGTTCTTTGTTGATCAGGGTACGATTTTGAGTGTAGCAAGTTGTGTTGACTGCTTCAGCCCAAAGTATAAAGGTAACTTAGCCTCATTCGGCATTGTTCTTGCTGCTTCAACCAAAGTTCTGTTCTTCCTTTCTACTACTCCATTTTGTTGTGGGGTTCTGGGAGCTGAGAATTGTCTTGATATTCCTTTTTCTGCACAAAATTCATTCAGGATTGCATTTCTGAATTCTGTTCCATTGTCAGACCTTATTTTCTTGACAGGCAGACCAGCTTCTAACTCAATTTTCTTTATGTGATCGATGATGGTTTGAGGGGCTTCATCCTTTGTGGCTAAAAACAACACCCACGTGTACTTAGAGTAGTCGTCAATAATTACCAGTGCATATCTCTTCCTTGACATAGACATGACGTTAACTGGACCAAATAAATCCATATGAATTAGTTGCAGTGGTTCAGTGATGTCTGAAGAGTCTTTGCTTCGGTGAGATGCTTTCTTTAACTTCCCCTTTTCATATGCTTCACATAACCCTTCTTGACAGAATTCCATCTCGGGTAAACCTCTTACTAATTCCATCTTAACTAAAGAATTCATTGCCTTGAAGTTTAGGTGTGACAGTTTCTTGTGCCATAGCCAACTGTCCTCTGTTGAAGCTTTGCTGTAAAAACATTGAGCTTCACCTTTGCTTGCAGAGAATAAGTCAACTACAAAGAGATTCCCCTTTCTCACTCCTTCAAGAGCAAGCTTCATATCTTTCCTGTTTTGAATTGCACATCTTTCTTTCTCAAAAGTTACCTTGAAACCTTTGTCAGTGAACTGACTGATACTTAGAAGGTTGTGCTTTAATCCATCCACAAGAGAGATATTTTCAATGATAACATTTCCGATCTCCAGATTGTCATATCCCGTTGTGAATCCCTTGCTGTCATCTCTAAAGGTCACTATCGGGCCAGCTTTTTCAATCACATCTATTAATAGGGCTTTATCACCAGTCATATGCCTTGAACAACCACTGTCAAGTATCCACATGACACGCTTGTTCTTTGCTGTGCCCTGCAACCACATATTGATTACTTTTTCTTTGGCACCCAAACTTGATTGGGTCCAAGAGGCTTAGATAAGTAAACATTTTTAGCTACAGAAGTTTTCTGGTCCTTGTCTTTCTCATCGACTGCGCCCTTGCCCTTTGGTTTAGCCTTGACAGGGGTGTCTTTAGGCTTAGGGACAGGGGTTTCCTTCCTAGATTTAGGAGGACTGGTAGTCTTTGCCCTAACATGCTTTCTAGTCATGTTCACATCTGTATTCATGCAAGTACTTGAAGATGTATTCATTAAGTTTATGTATGCAGACATGATATTGAAATCACATGGCTTGCAACCTACTTTACCGCATGGTTGATGAGGAATAGACATGGCAGGCATGACAGGCATACTAGGAGTTTCTGTTTTTACTACTTTTATCTTATTGCATGCATGCGTAAGATGACCAGTAGAATTGCAATTGTTACAAACTTTCCTAGTAACACTTGAAGAATAAGCATTAGCATTTTTCTTGTTGACTCCTGTTTTACCATTTCTGTTTGTTTTCTTGTTTTCTGTTTTGTTGCCTGTTTCAATTTTAACCTGTTTCTTAGGTTCTTCAATCCTAACAAATTTCTTAGGCAACTGTTTCTTATCTTGAACCTTTTTCTCTTTCTCCTCAGCAAGGAGTTCCTCTTTCATTAAAAGCTCTTCTTCATTTAAGGGATAAGTGACAAACTTCTTATATAGGGGTTTAACTACATTCTTCAATACATGTGGAATGTCTTGCTTCACAGGACTTTCCTCAGCAATAGATTCTACATGCATTTTTCCTGCCTTCTTATCATAGTCAAAACCTATTCCAGTTTTCTGACCTATGACCTGTTTATCTATAGCCTCCTTTACAAGATTCGCAAATTTCTTATAAGCTTGAAGTTTTAACTCAAGAACAAAAATTTTATTTCTAAGAGCTGCTTCTATTTCCTGGTTGCATCTATCTCTATTCTGAAAGTATTCTATTTTCTATTTCAGATCTTCTACATTAACACATGCAAGCTCTAGTTCTTCGTTTTTAGTTTCTAGCATTTTATTCTTAAGAACTAGTTTAGCATTTTCTTCTTCAGATGTTAGCATGCTGGTATGTATGTTAAACATTTCTATACTTAGATCTTCCACAGTTTTCTTATATTCAGAATTAGACATGTCAACGGAGGAAAGAAATGATACCTTCGATGATTGAGGTGATACCTCAGAAGAGTCTGCCATTAATGCAAGATTTCCAAAGGTCTCTTCTTCATCATTGTCTGAATCATCCCAACTCTTTCCTTCAGCTATATAAGCTCTTCCTTGATGCTTCTTTACCAGTGCATCATATTTCTGCTTGAGTTCATCATATGACTCCTTTCTTTCTTTCACTTGCTTTGGCTTCTGGCATTCTGTTGCAAAATGTCCGGGTTCATCACAGTTGTAGCACTTGAACTTACTACGATCTACCATTCTCGTCTTATAACCTCCTTTGCTGTAAGATCCTGAAGACGATCCACCTCGGTTGCTGTTTCTGAAACTGGAACCACTGTAACTGGAGTTACTCTTGAATTATTACTTAGGGTTCCTCCTAAACCTGAGGTTCTTGAACTTCCCTGCCATATAGACCATTGTTTTATTTTCCAATTGCTCAAGTTCTTCCATCGAGTAGAAGTCGTCTTCATTACCTGGTTGAGTGTTATCTGTAAATTCAGCTTCCAGAATTTCTTCTTTCTCAACATCAGGTTTCACTGTGCTGGTCTCTGTGACAGCAAAATCCTTAGCTACAAGAGCTGTAGTCTTCAACAGTGCTGTATTCTTACTATCCACCGTACCTGTACCATAAATGATCTGTCTTTGCTCTTGCTCCATTTCATGAGTCTTGAGCTTCCCATATAAAATTTCAATGGACATGTCATTTATGTCACTTCTCTCTCTGATGGCAGAGATTTTGTGTTCCAGGTGTGCTGGCAGTGTCAACATGAATTTTCTGTTGATCTCCCTACGTGAGTAGGCCTTCCCATGCAGTGACAAGTCATTCAACAATTTGTTGTATCTCTCAAAGACTTGAGTGATACTCTCTCCTGGTAGTGACTTGAAAGCTTCATATTGGGAGGTAAGAATATCAAGCCTGTTCTCCTTCACTTCTGCTGTACCTTCCATCAGCAGATCAATTGTATCCCACATCTGTTTGGCACTCGTGCAATTAATCACTTGATTTAGCATTGTAGTGTCCAAAGAATCCATCAGGATGCATTGAAGATGATTGTCCCATGTAACTCTTTCTTTATCAGTGTCAGTAAACTCTGAAGGTTCCTTTGGGGTAAATCCTTGCGGAATCCGTTCGCCGTCTTCTGAAACTGTTTCTGGTGTAAGCTTCTGAGGTATATAGGGTCCATTTTCCAAAATTCCCAAGTATTGAGAATTTGAAGTTTTAATGAAAATGGACATCTTCTTCTTCCATAAGATGTATTCATTTTTATCAAATGCTAGGATTTTAATGCTGCTGAGTTTTTGGATACTCATGGTTATAAGAATTTTAAATCTTAAGAAATAATTAATTTCTCAAAAATTAAAATTAATTCGAACAAAAATTAAATTTCAAGAAATATAATTTTAATACGAATTCTTGATGATTGATAGTTTTCTTAAAATTAGTGGATTCAAAATCTTTGAAAAATTCGAAATTGAATTTTCTTTAAAAATAAAGAAATTTCAATATAAATTTTTCTAGATCTAAAAATGCACATTTTCGAAAAACTATTTTTGGATCTTAATTTGTAACTTCAATCAACAAGCTCTGATACCAATTGTTAGGTCCAAAATCATCATAGAAGGGGGCGTTGAATATGATATAGTAGATTTTTCATTTTTATGCGGATTATGTGTTTGTGTTTATGAGATATGAAATTAACAGTACTTGAAACACAAAGTTCGGGGAAATAATATCTTATTAAATCCCTGAGGTGCTACAATTCTAATCAGTAGATTAGCTGCAATGGGTTCAAAACAATATTACAACACTGATACAGTTGGGTGAAATAAATGTATAACTTTAATGGAGCTTCCCGTCTGTTTGTGTTGAATGCTGAAGAAGATAACTCTTTAATCCATTCGAATTAAACCCATATATAATTGTAGGCTTTTTGGAAATTGAATTCCCACAATGCCAAGTCCCAAGTTGCGCCTGCACAGTATGAGTGATGTGTAGGCGCCACTTAAAAGGTTTTTGCGCCTTGGAAGTGAGTTGCGCCTCCTTGAAGACATCAGTTGTGCCTGTACAAGTTAGTTGCGCCTGTACAGTGGTTTCCCTGTACATGCGCCACTCATTTCTCTAACCTTGTTGCCTTGGAAAATATTCTTATACCTTATGTTTCGCCTACACTCTTGTTACCCAGTGTAGGCGCCACATAACATCTTATTGCCTTAGAATGCTCCTCTTATCTTATGTTGCGCCTACACTCTTGTTATAGTGTGCAGGCGCCACATATCTTTGCCTTGGTGCCTTAGAACATTCCAATAACTTATGTTGCGTCTACACTCTTGTTACCTAGTGTAGGCGCCACATAACATCTCCTTTACTTAGAATATTTCCTTAAGGCTTGGTTGTGACTATGTTGTTCTTCTGGCTTGATCAACTGAATTTCTTCTGATTGATCAAGGCAATTCTTTTCTTGTTGTGCTGACGCTTAGTGCACTGGTCTGGTTCACAAACGACTAACACTGAATTAAATTCCCTTGACTTCTGTTCTTCTTCAGTTGATAAACTTTGGACTGTTGCATTGCTTCTGATCACTGAAACCCTTTGACAACTATACATAAATCATTACACTGTCTTTAGAATGAAATCTTCTGAACTCTTATTCGTCACTGAGGCATGAACATGTTAATGAACTTCTCTCGCTGACGTTCAGTAATTCTCTCATCTTGAATGCTCAGCAATGATGTGTGTATGATCTCTTGTTTATGTCCTTCTGGATTCATGTGCTGCATATTAGTATTATTTATCTATCTTTGTTTCTTAGTTGAGTTATCGTTAACACTATTACATACTACGTTACATTATGCTTTACACCATCTTTGTTTCCAGATATCTTTGATCGATTTTAAACGTTAGGCTCTGATACCAATTGTTTTCCCAGTTGCACAAGTAGAAGGGGGGAATACTTGTGTTCCTTTTATGCCTGATTTAAAACCAACTCGATATGAATTACGAACAAAGATCAAACACAAAGATATGAATAAGTACTGTTTGTATTATTGATGATTAAATACAAAACTCTCCTAGGGTGTACACAAACCCTAGCAGCTTCTCTGTGATTATCACAGCAACTCTCTCTATCTCTATGCTCTCACAAAATTTCACTCAGACAATTATGCTTCGAATTACTTCACACTTACAATTAGGTTACATAGTGTTTATATAGAGAGATGCCTATCAACTAATAACAGAAAGATAAATTATAATAGGAATAGAATTCCTAATTATTAGTTGACGGTTTCCTTCTGCAATTATCTTTCCTTCCCATAGCATATCTGCAATATATTTATCTTGATCTTTGAAGACTTTCCATTATCTGTGATCATCTTTCAAATTTAGCTTTAACTTTATAGACTCTGAATTCTTCAGACTCTGATGATCTTCAGACTCTGATAAATGTAGACTCTGATAGTCTATAGACTCCGATCACCTTCCAGACTCTGATCTTCATGCAGACTTTGGTTTCTTTTTCTTTCATAAATTCTTCTAAGTACAAATAACTTGAATGTTGACTATCTAGACTCTGATTATACATTTCAGAGACTAGAAAGACTTATTACAAATAAACCATGCTAGACCCTGTTTTAGTATTTTGTACATCATCAAATGAATATATTCCTTACAGAGTAACACTTTATCCATTGTGGCATAATACCAGCATGTTTCCTATCCTCAGGTATACATGATGCGGTTCCGGGCATTAACCGAATTAAAATTAGTTATGTTCGATTAATTATCATTAACCATAGCCAAACCATTTAAAATGGTTGTTCGATTTTGATTAAGCTTTAGTTTGTTACAGTGTGTTTTCCATCTTTTTTCGATATCATTTACTTCTTTGACACATAATAGTACTCTGAAAAATTATGCACAAACACATACGAATGTAGTATTCTAGAAATTTTAAAACATTCTTAAAATTTTTATTTTTACACTTGTGCATATTTTCTAGTGTATCCTTAAGAAATGTTTCTAGTTCAATCACTTTCATGAAAAAATTAAAAAATAAAATTATTATTCGATACACAAACACATTATAATGAAATTCTTACTAGAATATACTAAAATTCTTATTTGAACTCGGATATAAATATAATTGGTGTTTTAATGTTATTAATTTTTTTAATTTCTCTTTTTTTATTTTCTATTTATTTTAGATTTTTTTCAGTTTGATTATTTTCAATGTTATTTTCGGGTTTTTCAAGGGTTCTTTCGGTTTAAATTTTTTGTGTTTACCTTCGAATAGATATATGTATATATGGGATAATATCACCAGTTTTTGTGTCCACACCTTCTGCAACTTGATGCATCAAATTTTTGAGAATCGATTCTCATGCCATATGTGATAATTAGAGTCAAATTTTGAGCCCTTTTTTAACTAATTAAAATACAAGAGTTTTGGTAATTCATAACCCCACAACAAGTATCGAAAATATCATGATTTATTGGTACAATTAGTTTTTTACTACTATACATGAAAGGATCAAAAATCTCTACCTGCTTTGATATGAGATTAGGGTGTTGCCATCAGTAGCTATAACAATGTACATAAATATTTTTCTATATTTAAAATAATAATTTCTTAATAGTACATAAATGAGATAGTTTATGTTATATATGGTGCTAAATTTAAAGTTTTCTTTAACCTAACTTAATCCCTATATTTAAATTTAATAAATTAATATACAAGCTAAAGGTGCTACTTTAAAATTTTTATTTTCATATACATATAATTTATATATGTAATACAGTTAAAATTTATTTTTTTAAATGATTAGATTTTTAACTAACCGATCAAATATTTTATGTCATCATGTATCTTCAAACTATTACATTTTTGAGTACATATATATATATATATATATATATATATATATATATATATATATATATATATATATATATAAGTCTTTGCTAAAATGAGAACATCCACTAACGTGAGATAAGAGATCAAATCCAAGCTCTTTATTTTACAAAATTGTGTTATTCCATAGAACAATGTCAATATTTGTAGAAGAGGGGGTTTGAAACTGAAAATAAAATGAACAAAGATATTTAAAATTACTGATGGATTGGGTTTTCCATCAGTGTATATTTTTGCTCAATATTTCTAGGTTAATAAAACCTAGCTTCATTTTATAAGGTTAGAAAATAAATCAAATGTTCTTACAAAGTGTTCTAAGGCTTGATTCAAGAGATATTGTCTAACTTGTATATTTCTAACAATGCTACCACACTTGTTTATATACTACAAGTGTATTTACAATTCCTAGAAAGAGAATTAAAATAATTAATCTAAATTAGGATTGTTTCTGATCTATCTTCATCTTGCCTTTTTCCATTCTGGGAAAAGTCTTCAGACTTGGAAAGACAACTTCAACTTAATTCTTCACGGTCATCATAGACTGTCTTCCATAGGTGTGCTTTTGTCTGTCAACTTGTGTTGTCTCTCTCAATTCACAATTTGCTGTTAAGCATATCAATTGATTCTTCCTTTTATCCATCAATTGGTATTGCTCTTCGATTGATCTTTGTATCCATCGATTGATAAAAGATGACTCATCGATTGTTAGATATTATTAATCGATATATCAATCGATGGGTCTTCACATCAGTTAATGGTCTTCAATGCTTGACTTAGTTTCTTCAATTGATCTTCTTTCCATCGATGCTTCAATATCAACTGATCATCTTTTACTTGTATAATTTCCTATCTTCAAATAATTACAATTTTGACAGTCTAAGTTACACATCAATTGATGACCTATATCAATCGACTATAACATCAATTGATGAGAATAATATCAATTGACTTACACCTTATCGATTGAAATAGACTAAGTACACCTATGCTACAATCCAATTTATCAGTTGAGTCAGATAAACATTTCAACTGATAAATGGTTTCCTGATCAATTGATACTTATAATTTTCATATCAATTGATCAGTTATATCAATTAAAATATCTATGATTCTAAGTTTAAAGTTATCATCAAATTCTATATAGATTTCTAACAATCTCCCCCTATTTGTGTCTATGATATGAACAGACATAAATCTACTTGATGATAACAAAACCCTTAATTATTGTCATTTAGATAGAATCAAGAAATTAAAATAGCATTTTGAATTTGTGGAAATACCAGTTTTTTGAATAACTTCTACAAGTAGCTCCAATTTCTTCATATTCTTCATGATTTAATTACTTCTTCTTCTTCATCTTCTCAACATTTTCCTTTAGTTGTCTCAAAAATGAACTCCTCAATATTCCTTCATCTCTGTCAGTCTCTCCAAGTTTCCTCATAAGGTAGTGAATTTCTTCATCTGTGATTTTATCCAAATATTTACAGATATCAAAGAACTTTGTGTTGCCCTCCACATTTGTAAAAATCATGGCATACTTTGGCTCCAACACCACTTTCTTGACTTGAGACTTCCATAGCTTAAGGGGTGAATCAGGTTCAGCTTCCGCTTTTGATCTCCTTGCTTTGAGATTTGGTGTTGAATTTCTTGAGCAATTATTTTATTGAGTTTGTACTTTCTGTTGAGTGGAGGTAGAATGGTCTTCAGGACATTATAGCTTTGCTTCATTATCACCTTCATTGAGTAAGTGATCTTTGCTTCATTTTCATATTTCAACCTCATTGATTCTTCTTGATTAGAGATTGCCGGGTGAGTCCTTACTCATGTCATAACATTCAATTATCACCTCTTCCTTGATTTCTTCTTGTTGACTATGAGGATTTTCATGAACCATTGTTTCTTGAGTAGAACAGGTCATTTTTTTGCCATGACTATTTTTCTCTTTTTCCTTAGTAGTTGATCTTCTACTTGCTCTTCCATATTCCATTGAATTTCTATTTGCCTTATAATTTCTTCATTCACCTTCTCTCTTCTTGCAACATCTGAAATTTCTGAGGAAATGGCTCCTTGAAGAAGCTTCTGGCCAACTGGCTTTTTCTTTTCTTTTTCTTCTTCTATCATTATTTCTTTTCCCTTTTTCTTCTCTTTAAGAGCTTCAACATCAATTAGAAAGGCTTCTGCATTTAAATTACTTTTTTTGGCAGCCTTCTTTGCATTTTCATTTATCACTCTTGTCTAAGCAATGAACTCATCCAAGTTTCCTGATTCTGCTGCCTTAGTTACTAATTCAGTGCTCTTCTTTAAATCTTCAATTCTTTTCCATTCCCTCTCAATCATCAATTGAGTTTCTCTTTCCCTAGTAATTCTTTTGGCTTCTAGTTCATCTTCAAACTTTTTTAGATCTTTCTTTTTCTGTTCTAGGTCATCTATGGGTGACTTAGATGACTTTGAAGAATGTTGATCCTTATTACTTCTATTTTGGCAACCTTCTTTGATGCAGTACCACCAGTACCACTTGATTTACCAACACCAGAACCACCAACACCACCACTGCCTGTGCCATCACCATCAGCATCCTTATTAGAATTCAACCCCTTTTTGTTATCATCAATTTGAGGAGGTGGTGGCATTCTGTAAAGAAATTTTTAAAGAATAGAAGCATGTAGAATCTGGCCTTTAATGTCTTCATCCATCTTCTTTTTTAGAGAATCCACTCTAGTTTCCAAGGATGTAAAGTTCTTGGATTCCTTGACCAATTTGTCCTTTATTATACCCATAATAGTTAGATGAAGCTTCTAATCCAACCTTTTTTCTAGAGTATCCTTAGTAGAAGTTATAGATCTTTTGATTATCTCCAATTCTCTCCTTACTCCTATCACTGTGATCTTCTGAATTTTTAATGATTCCTTTATATACTTGGCAATCCTCCTTTGAATGGGATCTTCCATTTCTACCTCAACTATTGCTCTCCTATATTGAGACAGAATCTCAGTTTCAGCAGCTTATAAGAAACCATCAATGGTACTCATCCATGGCCCTTCATCAGAATCATCTTCTAGCTCTACAGGTGCCATATAAAATGGATCCGAATCACCAGCATCAACTTCTTCATCTTCAATTTTTTTATTAATTCCACTCCCACTTACTTTTGCATTTGAAACTCCCCATGTCTCATTTACTCCTTCTTCTTCTTCTGACATCAATTCATTTTCCAACTCCTATATATATAAAAGAATTGTTTTATCTCTCTCACTCATCTCTCTATTTTGTATTAGGATCTCATCCTGGAACCTCACCTCTCCCTCACTCATACCTTGTGCACCTTCTAAGGTGGGACCCTCACTAACATTCCAGGAAGAAATAGGAATGATCTCACTCACTCTCTCTCCTTTTTCCAGGTTACAATCCTTCCTCTCACTTAACTCACTCAATCCAATGAGTGTTTGTGCAACATCAATTGATTGTGCATCAATTGATGTATTGAGAATATCAGTTGAGGTGTTTGAGATATCCATCGATTGATGCATACCCATCGATTGATCTTGAGTATCAATCGATGGCTTATCAGTCAATGCCTGAATATCAATTGATGAGGAAACATCAATTGATCGAGTAGAAACAGTTGAGGTTATGATTTGAGAAGTAATATTTGAGATAACATGAGAGATGGAATCCTGAATTTCTTGGGGAAAAAATTCAGGAGGGAGTGTTGGCTTCTCCTTGAATAACAAAGAAGGATAATTTGAAAATGCCTGATTATTTATCAGAACATTTTCTGAAGAAATTTGGTGAAGAGGGGAAAGAAGAATAGAAGGGATTGGAATTGAGAGTGAATGTGACTGCATTTCATCATTTACATGAGATGCATCAAACTGACTTTGAGAAGGTTCCATCACAGTTTCCTGTGATTTTGTAGTGTGTGGTTCCCCATGTGCAAAGGTGACTTTCTTCTTCCTCCTTTTATATGATTTTGGTGTTTTGGCTTGTGTATCCCCAATTTGGTTCTGTGCCACTGATTGTGGGTTATTTTCAATATTGTCATCCTTTTGAGAGGATGCCAATAGGGATGTGGTATGTTCCTTATTAACATCCACAGTCTTTTGAGAGACTGTGGAATGGCTTGGTTTGGGTTGCACACCCTCATACTCCTTATTTTTCTGGGTTTTTTGTTGTTCTCTAGTTCCCTCACCACCTACATCCTCCTCTAGTCTATCTATCAAGACATGTGTTTTTCTTTTCTTTGTTTTTATAATAACACACTTTTAGGAACTTGTTGAGGTTGGCATGTTAGATTTTGATTTTGAGATGAGTTGTGTGGCTTGGGTAGGAGGGTTGGGGTCATTGCTACCACCCTTCATAGCCACAGAAGGCAAATAAGATTGAGGTTAGGAAGAGTTTAAAGTAGAGATGAATACTTAAAAAAAAGGGGGATAGATCAATTCCACATTGTTGTGAAGATTGATCATTTCCAAGTCTTTAAAGACCCTTTTGTTTTGTACCTAACAATTCAGGGCTTATGTGCTCCTGTCTATCTCAATATCCTTGACAAAACGGTTAATAATAATCATAATAAATCTAACATAGTAATTATGATTAGACCTATTAATCTTATTTCCCAATTTAATAGATATTTCACTGAGTAACAGGCTTCTTAGGTTATGATATATATCATACAAGATGATATAACCTACTTATTGCATACTAGTAGTTATTGCATCAAAATTACTAACTTTACCTGAGAAACATTTTATTATAGCATCAAAGAAGTATGACCATTCTTTTCTTAGATTCTTCTTGACTATACCACCTATACTAGCATCAGGAGTAGTGTAATTGATTTCCCTAAGCATGGTTCTAATGTATGTGTCAGTGGGTGCATTTTCAGTATTATTTGCAGGAATATTTAAACACTCACCCAAAACCACAGTGGTTAGAATATACCTTTATCCTCTGCAATTAAAGGAAATAGAAGAAAAATCATTTGCAACCTCTGTAGTTGCCCAGAATTCTTCAACTAGGTTGCATACTATTTTTGGTGCTTCTGAGAGGGCCTTTGAGACTATAGAACTATTGAGGAATTCCATTAGTGGATGAAATTCTCTCGGGGCTTCCTCCACCATAGTGTAAGCGACAAAGTTGTTGAGTTCGTAATAGAATCCTGATTGCGAGACTTTCTTTAATGATGTCATTATCGTGTTTTTGATGTAGAGAAATGTTAAGTAGCAAACTTGTTAGTATTGAAGTAAGAATAATAATAAACAATTAGTGAATTAGGGATCTTAGCAAGAGAGATTGAGTTCGTAGATTGAGAGAGAGAAAGAGATAGAGAAATCATTAGTAAATTTGCAAGTAAGAATTAAAAGATATTTTAATCTCACTATTTATATTTACTGAGTTTCCAATTAATTTCTTACTCAAAATAGAACTTAATCGACCATTGGAAGAGAAATGATAAGTAGAAATTACCAATTTTGGCAATTGACAGTTATACATACAGAGATGTATGTATCAATCAATTGATAAAATAAGTAATCAACAACTTATATTTGTACATGTCGATTGATGACATGGACCCCTTAAATTCCAGGTCATCAACTGATAACTAACTTATCCATCGACAGGTACGACTATCAATCGATAAGTATATCATTAATTGATATATTTATCTGTTAACAGCTGCAAATATCCATCGATAAATAAATATATCATCAATTGATATATTTATCTGTCGATAGCTATTAATATACATTGATATGTAAAATGTTTATCAATTGATTATGTTAAAATCAACAGATTAACATAGTCAATGGTTAAAAAAATATTATAACTTGTCAGACATTTAATAGATTAAACATAGTGAAGCATACCTAAATCACAGATCAATCTATTGAAAGTAGATTCATCTAATAGTTTGGTAAAAATATCTTTCACTAGGGACAAAATGTAATTCAAATGTACCATTTATTACATGTTCCCTAATTAAGTGATATCTTATGTCAATGTGCTTGGTTCTGAAATGTTGCACATGATTTTCTGTTATTGCAATGACACTTGTGTTATCACAAAAAATAGGAATCTTGTTCATGTTGAACCCATAGTCAAATAGTTGATTCCTCATCCATAGAACTTGTGCACATCAACTTCCAGATGGAATATATCAAACCTCTGCAGTAGATGTAGACACTGAATTTTGCTTCTTGCTAAACCATGATATAAGCTTGTTTCCTAGAAATTCACAGGTGTCTGTGGTACTTTTTCTGTCAATCCTACCACCTGCATAGTCTACATCTGAATAGCCAATTAGATCAAATCCAGAGTCTCTAGGATACCAAATTCTAATATTTGGTGTTCCTTTGAGATATCTGAATATTCTTTTTATTGCAATCAAATGAGATTCCCTAGGATCAGCCTGAAACCTAGCACAAAGACATGTAGCAAACATTATGTCTGGCCTACTTATAGTTAAATAAAGTAATGAGCCAACAATTCCTCTGTAACTTGAAAGGTCCACTTTAACTTCCTTAGTATTCAATTCAAATTTAGTTGTAGTGGCAATGAGAGTTTTTGTAGAAGAACATTCATTTAAATCAAATCTCTTTAATAAATCAGAAATATATTTGGTTTGATTTATGAAAATGCCATGTTTGACTTGTTTGACTTGTAAACCTAGAAAATAGGTAAGTTCTTCCATCATGCTCATTTCATATTTACTCTGCATCTACTTACCAAACTTTTGAAAAAGTTTTTCATTAGTTGATCCAAAAATAATGTCATCTATATAGATTTGAATAAGAATCATAAAGCCACTAACATTCCTAAGAAAGAGATTTATATCAACAGTACCTCTTGTAAATTTATTCTCAAACAAGAATTTAGATAATGTTTCATACCAAGTTCTAGGTGCTTGCTTCAATCCATAAAGTGTCTTGAGAAGATAGTATACAAATCCAGGATGAATAGGATCAATGAATCCTAGAGATTGTTCTACATTCACTTCTTCCTCTAGTTCTCCAATGAGGAAAGTACTCTTTACATCCATCTGATACACTTTGAAATTAGCATGAGCAGCATATGCTAGAAAGATTCTGATTACTTCCAACCTTGCAACTGGTGCAAATGTTTCATCAAAATCTATGCCTTCTTCTTGTGAGTAGCCCTTTGCCACTAATCTTGTTTTATTCCTTGTCACTGTACCAGATTCATCCATTCTGTTTCTGAACAGCCATTTTGTACCAATGACGGACTTATTCTTTGGTTTGGGCACCAGCTTCCATACCTTATTTCTTTCAAACTAATTCAACTCTTCTTGCAAAACAATTATTGAATCAGGATCATTCAAAGCTTCTTCAATCCTTTTTGGTTTTTCTTGAAAGAGGAAACTACTATACAATCATTCATTTTGAGTTGCACTTCTAGTTTTGACACCATCATTTATAACTCCAATGATCAATTCAAAGGGATGGCTCCTTGTCCATTTCCTTTGTAGTGGTAAATTTGACCTTGAAGATGATGTTTCATGATCATTGGAATTCTTATAATCATAGTGATGTGATTGATCATTTGGGAACCCTCCCCTTGAGATGGATACTCCACTTGAAGACTATTGGGTAGAGTTGTTATTCATTGAATGATTATTAATTGATGTATTATCAGTCGATTGATGATTATTAACTGATAAGTTATCTGTTGATGCATTGACATTAATTGATGGGGTGTTTCTTGGTACTTGATTTTTTGAAATTTCTATATAATCATCACTTTCTTCACCATTGCCTGTTGATTCATATCAAAATGCAATAAGTCATGATATCCTTCATCAAACAACCCTTGAATCTTCTTATCATCAAAGACTACATGCATAGATTCTATAACAACGTGTAGTCTAAGATTGTAGACTCTATAAGCTTTGGTTGTTATTTCATATCCAACAAATATAGCTTCACCATCCTTGGCTTCAAACTTTCCTAGATTTTCACCTTGATTTCTTAGTACAAAGCATTTGTAGCCAAAGACATGAAGAAAATTAATTGTTGGCTTTTTGTCTTTCTTCATGAATTGATATGGTGTTTTGCCTTGTAGTTGATTGACCATGGAAATATTTTGAATATAACAAGCAGTATTAATTGCTTCTGCCCAGAAATATGTAGGAAGTTTTACTTCTTCTAACATAGTTGTAGCAGCTTCAATCAAGGTCCTATTTTTCCTTTCAACAACTCCATTTTATTGTGGAGTCCTTGATGTAGAAAAATGATGAATGATGCATTTTTCTTCACAGAATTCTTTCATTGTTGCATTCTTGAATTCAGTACCATTATCACTTCTTATTTTATGGACCTTGCATTCAGTGCCATTGTCAACATTCCTCACATGGTTGATAATGAATTTGCTTGCCTCATCCTTAGAATGTAAGAAATATACCCATGTATATCTAGTGAAGTCATCCACTATAACTAAGGCATATTTCTTTTTGGCAATTGACATGATGTTGACAGGACCAAATAAGTCCATGTATAATAATTCCAATAGTTTATCAATTGATGATTCAGACTTTTTCTTAAATGATGTTTTCCTTTGTTTTCCCTATTGACAGGCATCACATAGTCCATCCTCAGTGAATTTCATTTGTGGAATGCCTCTAACCATATTCTTTCTAACCAATTGATTCATGGCTTTGAAATTCAAATGGGCTAACTTCTTGTGCCAAATCCAACTCTCATCTATATTGGCTTTGCTAAGTAAACATGTCATTGAATTTTCCTTTACATAGTTAAAATCAGCAACATAGACATTTAATTTTCTTTCACCAGTTAAGAGAATTTCACCAGATTCTTTGTTTCCTATGATGCATGATCCTGTTGAGAAGCACACACCATTTCCATTATCACACAGTTGACTAATACTGAGTAAGTTGTGCCTCAATCCATCAACTAGTGCTACAGGCTCAAGAATAACATTTTCTCTTGCAATTGAACCATATCCTAGAGTAAAACCTTTGCTATTATCTGCAAAAGTAACTCATGGGCCATCCTTTTCAACAAACTTTGTGAGCAGGGACAAATCTCTAGTCATATGCCTAGAACATCCACTATCCAAATATCAGAGATTTTTCTTCCTATTTCCCTACACACACATAAAATAATCAAGTTGCTTTTGGTACTCAAGTTGCCTTGGGTCCTCTTTTATTAGTTGCAGCCTGGGCCTTGGTTGCCAACATTGATTCATTTTATTTTGGTGGGTTTAAATCCACTTTAACTTTAGAAGTTGGCTTTTGTGGCTCAAACACCTTGAACTCATGGCATATTTTACATGAATTTAATTCTCTACATTATGCATGTTCCATGGCATTCCAGGCATGTTCATATTTACATATGTAAAGAATGGATTATACATGTATAGAAATTGTGCACAAGGCATATGCACATTGGGTGCAACCAAATTAGAAGACATGGCACTCGTGAGCATAGGATTGGTAAGCATGGCATTAGCAGACATGGCATGTGCATTCAAATCATTTGAAGATATGGAATTCTTTTCTCTCTTGCATTGCATAGACAAATGATTTACACTACCACGTTTAGCACACACCTTCCTAGGAGCATACATATCCGGAGTATAATTATTGTGCTTGTTTATGCCTACTTTCCCATTCCTATTTTTCTTCTTTTTCTCAGACTTAGGGTGAATGATTTCAACAAGTGTTGTCCCTTCTAATTTCTCTTTCAATTGTTTCTTAGACAAGCATCCAATATTGATCTTTTCATCCTTAGTCTCATCTTGATTCTTCGTTTCCTTAACAAACTTGATAGGGGTACAAAAGTTGTTCTTTTTATTAGCCATTGATACTTTACTTGTCGATGGATGATTATCAATTAATTCATCATCAATCGATTGATAATCCTTATTAGTTGATAAAGGATTAGTAGTCGATTGATCTTTATGTATTGAAGTATCAACCAATGGCTTGCCTACTGATTTAGGGGATTCTCCTAGAGTATCTAAACCATGAACATCAATAATTTGTTTGGCAGTTTTAGCAGACCTATTCTAATTGTTAATGGTTTCAATTTCTCCAACTAATTATTTTTTTAACGATTTTTCTCTTTTCAAACTATTCAATAGTTCATCTCTAGCATCTTTACTTTCCTTCTTGAATCTATCTAAACAAACAAGTTCATTTTCAAGAAGAGCATTCCTCTCAGCTAAGGCATCAATAGTGTTCTTCAATTTGAGGTTTTCATTGTTTAGAAATTTAGAGTGACATGCAAATTGTACAATTCATTAGACATTTAATTAATAGCACTATTGCATTAATCAATTGTAAGCTCAGAAAAGTTAGTAGCTACTACCTGATTTGATGATAAACTAGCTTCTTCATCTTCATGATTGGCCATTAGAGCTAGATTGATGAATTCTTCAGAATCACTGTCGTCGGCAGCGCAGTCTTTTTCTTCAGTAACAAAAGCCTTTTCCTTTTGTTTAAGCAGGTCAAAGTATTTCTTTTTGTAGTCAATACCATCATATGACTTTGCCTTTTCTTGTTTTGGCTTTCTGCACTCATTTGAAAAATGACCAGTCAATCCATAGTTAAAACATTTGAATTTTGATCTATCAACCAAAATTTTATTTTGATTGTTACTTCTAAACTAGGATCCAGGCTTTTGAGTATTTGGGTTCCTCTTGAATTTCAACTTTGAGAATTTCCTTGATAGAAATGTAAGGTGCTCATCAATCTCATCCAAATCATCCTGAGAGCATGTTTCATTTTCTTCACAATTGCCCTTTCCCTTTACTTTGGATGACTCTTCATTATTCTCATTAGCCACCATGACAAAACCTTCTACACAGGTTCTTTCCTTCTTCTAGTTCCCTTGACCATCAAAGCCACAGTTTTCTCTTTTCTTTGATTCTTCTCAATCTCCTCATCTTGTTGGATTTCCAACTCATATGTCTTGAAAATAATATAATGTTTCTCAGGAGTGTAATCCTTGAAATTTTGATATTGTCTAATGGAGACAGTCATTGGTTTCCATTCCTTTGGAAGAGATCTAAGAAATTTTAGATTTGTATCCTCAGTTGCATAAACCCTACCATATAGCTTCAATCCATTTAACAACTTCTAGAATCTGCTATAGGTGTCATTGATAGACTCTCCACTCTTGAAATGAATTGATTTATATATTTGTATCAAGAGTTGCAACTTGTTTTTCCTTACTTGCTCAGTTCCTTCACACAAATTTTCAAGAGTATCTCATACTTCTTTTGATGAAGTGCAATTTATTACATTGTCAAACATATCTTTATCTAGACCATTGAACAGAATGTTCATGGACTTCTTGTCTTTAAGCACTTCCATTTCTTCTTCTTCTGTGTACTCAGTGATGAGTTTTGGAACATGTTTGTCAAATGCAGGAGTTCCATCAGGATTTACACCAGTGACTAGCTTTATGGGAACATGAGGACCTTTTTCTATGCAGTGAACATAGGAAGGGTCAAGAGAGAGTAAATGCAGATGCATTTTCACTTTCCATGCAAAATATTCAGCCTTTTCTAGCATTAGAATTTTTACACCTGAATCCTTTTGACCTATATTGTCTGTTCTTGATCTTTAAACTTTCTGTATGTTGAAATCATGCTCTGATACCAATTTTTATTCGCAAGAACAATGTCCATATTTATAAAAGGGGGATTAAATACAAATATACAAAAAAAATTGTAGTTTTAATATTTATTCTTAATGTTTGAGTGTTTTTAGAGAATGTGTATAAACAAGAAATGAAATTGAAAATATAATGAACAATTATATATTTAAAATTACTGATGGATTGGGTTTTCCATCATTGTATATTTTTGCTCAAAGTTTCTAGGTTAATAAAACATAACTTCATTTTATAAGGTTAGAAAATAAATCAACTGTTCTTAAAAAGTGCTCTAGGGCTAAATAGTTGATTCAATAGATATTGTCTAACTTGTATATTTCTAACAATGCTACCACACTTGTTTATATACTACAAGTGTTTTTACAATTCCTAGAAAGAGTATTAAAATAATTAATCTAAACTAGAATTGTTTATAATCTATCTTTCCTCTTGCCTTTTTCCATTCTGGGAAAAGTCTTCAGACTTGGAAAAACAACTTCATCTTTAGTCTTCATAGTCATCATAGAATGTCTTCCATATGTGCGCTTTTGTCTGTCAACTTGTAAACTTGTGTTGTCTCACACAATTGATAATTTATTTTTAAACATATCAATTGATTCTTCCTTTTATCCATCAACTGGTATTGCTCTTTGATTGATCTTTGTATTCATTGATTGATAAAAGATGACTCATCGATTGATAGATGTTATCAATCGATATATCAGTAGATGGGTCTTCACATCAGTTGATGGTCTTCAATGCTTGACTTAGTTTCTTCAATTGATCTTCTATCCATCGATGCTTCAATATCAACTGATCATCCTTCACTTGTATAATTTCTTGTCTTCAAATAATTATAATTTTGACAGTCTAAGTTACATATCAGTTGATGACCTATATCAATCGACCCTAACATCAATTGATGAGAATAATATCAATTGACTTACACATTATTGATTGAAATAGACTAAGTACACCTATGCTACAATCTAATTTATCAGTTGATTCACATAAATATTTCAACTGATAAATGGTTTTCTGATCAATTGATACTTATAATTTTCATATCAATTGATCAGTTACATCAATCAAAATTTCTATGATTCTAAGTTTAAAGTTATCATCAAATTATATGTAGATTCCTAACAATTTGTCATATAATCTATTGGCTCCGCCATGGGAACCCACACAAATAAACTACACTCTTACACACACTAACCCCATCACTGTTGACGTCATGATGATGTCATAATTAGTTTTATATCTGAAGTCATGCTGGTGATTTTTTTGAAAAATGGTGATTTTGTGAAGAAACAAATTTACCAGAATTCAATTTTGTTAAAAAGTGATGATTTTCTTGATAAAAAAATCACCAGTATGGCGCCATGTTCATATCTAAAAAAATTAATTATTTTTAAAAACAAATTATGACCTCATACCGGTGATTTTTTTCCGCTAATGTCATACTTGGTCATTATTTCTGTAGAGATGAGTGACTAGAATTAGATCTCATATCTCACCATAATTTAAGTTATCATTGAAGTATTACCCTATATATATATATATATATATATATATATATATATATATATATAGGCAAGTGCTGAAATGAGAACACACTTTAAAATGAAAACTTAGATATAATCTCAGCCCTCTATTTAATATTAATATTTTTAATCTAATCCGTTTATATTTCTTCCTCCTCATTCCGTTTATAAATCTTCCTCCCTCCTTATACTCTTCTACGGTCATATATGCGAACATAATTCCGAGTTTCCAACCATGTCTTGACAAACCTATACATACATATACATATCGATTCTCTCTCTCGTTCATCACTCTATTCTAGTTTGGGAATTAATACTAACTCCAAAAGACAGATCAATTATTGACACTAAATGGGTTTATTGAAACAAAATGGATGAACATGGAATTATCATAAGAAACAAGGCAAGATTGGTGGCAAAAAGATATTCACAAGAAGAAGGCATTGACTATGATGAGACTTTTGTTCCTGTTGCAAGACAAGAGGCAATAAGAATTTTTCTTGCATTTGCAGCACATTTAAATTTTAAAATTTATCAAATGGATGTAAAAAGTGCATTTCTAAATGGTGAATTGGAAGAATATGTTTATGTACAACAACCATCTGGCTTTGAAAATTTCAATTTTCCTGATTTTATCTGCAAACTTCTCAAAGCATTGTTTGGTCTCAAACAAACCCCTAGAGCATGGTATGACACTCTGTCAAAGTTTCTACTGGAAAATCAATTTACTAGAGGAACAATTGTTAAAACTCACTTTTACAAGAAGCATGGTGATGACATCATCCTAGTTCAAATTTATGTGGATGATACATTTTTGGCTCTACAAATGAAAAGTCATGTCAAAGATTTTCTAAGCTCATGCAAAGTGAATATGAAATGAGTATTATGGGATAGATCAATTATTTTCTAGGCCTTCAAATAAGTCAAAGAACAGATGGCATCTTCATAAGTCAAACCAAGTACACTAATGACTTGCTCAAAAGGTTTGATATACAAGATTGTTCACCTGCAAAAACTCCAATATCTACAGCTATCAAACTTGATGAATATAAAAAAGGTAAGAGTGTAGATATGAAGACTTATAGAGGAATGATTATATCTCTACTCTACTAACAGCTAGTAGGCCATACATTATGTTCTCTACATGTTTGTGTGCAAGGTTTCAGGGCAATCCAAAGGAATCTCATCTCATTGATTTCAAAAGAATCCTGAGATATTAGAAAGGAACAATACAGATGGGATTGTGGTACCCAAAGGAAACATGATTCAACCTAATTGGATATTCTGATGCTGATTTTGTTGGATGCAGAGTGGATATAAAGAACACCTCTAAAAGGTGTCAGTTCCTTAGACAGAGATTGGTGTCATGGTATAGCAAAAACCAATAATCAATTTCAACTTCCACAACTGAAGCTGAATATATAGTTGCTGGGAGTTGATATGCTCAAGTACTTTTATAAGAAATCAGTTAAGGGACTATGAACTAGTTTTGGAGAGAATTCTTATTATGTGTGACAATACTAGTGCCATATCCATTGTTGCAAATTCAATGAACCATTCAAAGACAAAGCACATTGATGTAAGATACAATTTCATAAGGGAACAAGCAGAAAATGGTGTGATTAAATTATTCTATGTTCCTACCCAAAATAGTTGGCTAATATCTTTACTAAACCACTAGATGAAGCCACCTTCAACATGTTGTTTAGTGAGATTGTAATACTAAATTATTCTATTTAAGTGGCCAAATAAATATATCTACCCAACTGTTACAACAATTACTTCACAAACATGGATACTCAATGATTTATCTAAGTGAAGTAAACTGGTATATATTTACAAATATATTAGTCATATTATTGTACACTATTTTTGAAAAATCAAAATTAAAGATTTGAACTATTTTTCATGTTCCGAGTTAACCTGAAAAGAATTATTATACTTGTACATCTTTAAATAACAAGTGTGATATTTAATTCTGCAGGAATATTTAACAAATGCATTTTTGATCCCAGATTAAATTAATTTAATTTAAATTTAGTCTGAAAAATTTGTTTGATAAATTATTATTTTCTTTTTCAAGTGAAAATAAAGTAAACTTTCAAAATTGGAGTTTGTGATTACGTTGCCATACTTTTCTGACTTCTTGACTAAGGTTTAATTTGTAAGTTCTCAACAAGTTCACTTTAGTGAGTTCTCGATCAAGTAAGTGTTAGAGTTCTCGATCAACTATGTTTTATAGAGTTCTCGATATAGTACATTCCTTTTGAGTTCTCGACCTTTAACGAGTTCTCGATCATTTACAAATTGAGTTCTCGAATGATACATTTCTCAAATATGCATACATACATGAGTTCTAGATCAATTTCTGATAGTTCTCTACTAAAGTTACTTTATTCACTTCCTGAGTTCTCGATCATTCAAAATCGATTACAATTCTAGTCGAGTTGTCTAAGTCATATAAATGGCAAAGTAGATCTAACATTTCATTTCTACGCCTAATCGCAAACTCAAAGAAACTCTTTCTCTCAACAATTGCACTCGAATTCTCTCTTACTTTTCTCTAAACTCTTTCATTTCTTCACTACCCTTTTCTACACACTACTGTAATAGTTTTTTCTAGTTCCAATCCTGCAACTAAAGTGTATGTGATTTCAGAAACAAATTTCTTGGCCATTGCTAGAGATGCAGATGCTAAGCCACAATACAAATGCTTCACCAGATTTCTTGTTGATTCTTACTTAAAGAAACAATTGCTGACCAACCCTTCATTGTACTTGGATATACTAGAGCAGTTCTGGAACACTGCTACCTGAGAGGAGGTTACTTTGGCAGATGGAAGCTCCAAGATAATAGCGACCTGAAAAATCCAAAAGGTGGACATCAGTTTCGATGAAAATGATGTGAATGAAAGTATTTCTCTCCCAATAAAAAAGTTTAATGAAAAGACAACTTAAAGTAGTTTTCTAGATTTCCTGGAGTTCATTAGATATGAAGACACCGTTGAGAAAGGTGTTGATGACAAGAAGTAAAGACGGGGCAAGATTAACAAGAAGTATGTCATGAAGGAATGGTCATTCCTGTTTGACACTTTACTCAGAGTGTTCACCCGCGGAAAACTGGATTTGGCCAAATTAGTTCCATTGCCTTGAAGATGGCCTACAACCTGAAGCTCAATGTTGGGAAGCTCATTATTGGGGAACTCATAACCAGGATTCCCAAGAGAGGTAACGAAATTTTCTTCCCTCGCTTCATCCAATCAATTCTGAATTATAAAAATGTTAGTTTAATTGAACTGCCTGAGTTTAACAAAAATAGAATTGGCTACTCTAATTCCATGTCAAAAATCATTTTTGCTACATTAGACAGGAAAACCACAGTGAATGTACCTCTTCAAATTACATATCATAGGAGGAGTGTATTTGAAGGGTATCCACATGTGCAACCTACATATGGTTACTTGCAAGTAGTAGAGTGTCCCAAGGTGGCGGAAGTACCTAATGCACCTAACCCAGGGACTCTTAACCCAACTGCAAACCTTTCTTCAAATCCACTAGATGTTAGCAAACCAACCTCTACATCTTTTCAATAGGATGTAGTTGAAAAGAAGAAAAGGAAGAAACCAGCTGCTAGGAAGAATATGGAAATAGATGTAGAAGTTTCAAGTAATCAACCTGAATACCTCTAAAGAAGAGAAAGAAAATTAAAGAGGCTACACTAGACCACTATACGTCCTCCCAACAGGGTGTAGAAATTGAAAAATTACTACACTTGCTACTAGATGCATTCTCTCAACAGAATGTATTTATTGAAATTGGAAGGCAACCCACTCCACTTTGTACAAAGTCTGCACCATCACAGGAACATACTCCTGTTGATGATAGGCGTAAATCAGAAAAGGAGACACATGAGCACATAGAAATTTCTATTGAAACTTCCTCATTTTCTCAAGGGGAGTTGTCAATACTCACTTCAACTCAAAATCTCTCTTCCACTTCTCAAATTTCTTCGTAACCAATTGTGTCCATCCAAACACAAAATGTTATTGATCACCAGGAATCTAATCCTCCTAGCGAGCCACTTTCAAGTGACTTGGTGTATGGCACCTTGTTCACCACTCAGAACACACATAATGATGGTGAGGAAATACATGCTTAGGTGATGACACTATCAAAACCATAGAGGTTCCAAGAGTTTTTACTTCAGATTCTGTGGGGGTTATGGACAACATTCCTTTTGGTCTCATTAATGAGCCATTGGAGCATAAAGTTGAAAGTGTTTGACCTAAAACCAATCATGTATGATGAGTTAGGAAAAACTTTCTGCTACTCTTATTTAATTTCATTTAATAATAATAAAGTATTTATTTGTTATGTTACGGGCTTAATCTATTTGAAGTGTATTAAATAAGATGTTCCATAATTTAGAGCAAAGCTTCTAGAATTATAATGAGATTGTAATAATGAGATCTAGAAGATAATAGCTTTAGACTTAAACAGTTCCTGATCATAGGATAACTAATTGGAAATTGGTAAATCCGTAAAGATCAGTACATACTAAGCTAGCTCTCTTAGGAGGATGTCTGTTCTCATAGACATTTGTGTGGTGACACTATAGCTAGTATGTAGGTGCTTATTAAGGAATAATTTCACTGAACATGACTCGATAAGTAGAACAACTAATGGAGTTTACTCCCGTGTCGATAGTTGTTTATTAAATAAATAGTTGTACAAGTATCCTTAGACTTGAGATCGTTAGAGTAGTCTCGTACACAATGATTTATGCTTTGGTTTAGTCCTTAGTCTCTAGGACATTCATTAGGTCCATTCTAGGCATAGTGATTTGTGTATGGAGATAGTTAACGGATCAATAAAGGATCTGCCCCTTCCAGTAAAGGAAGTGAATATCCTATGTTATTCTTAGATATGCAAGTTTAGGAATCTCTGGCCAGAGTGAATGAAATTAGAAAGAGTTTCTAATTTGCATTATGAATAAGAAATCATATGATTAAATTAGATAGGCTTGACACGAGTTCCATGCCTTGTATTTAATCGGGATATTGAAGGGTAGAAGGAATTATTTGTACGGTAACTAATTACTGACAGGTTCTAAGTATTCTAAGAAATGATTTCGTATTATCTGGATAGTCGCGATATGTTGAGAAGCATCACTCACGATGTAGAGTAAATATAATTAATCAGATTAATTATATTTAATGAATTAATAGAATTCATATAAATAATAAATAAAATATTTATTATTATTTATTTCTACTACCGGCTTAATATTGAACCTAAAGAGTCACACCATAAAAGAGATTAAATTATAGATGAATGAATAATTAATAATAGCTAGTCATTATTTATTTATGAAATAAATAATTACTTAGCAAATTTTATAAAGTAATTAAATGAGATTTAATTGATTATAAATTATTTAAGATAAGATCTTAATATTAATAATTAAATATTTAATTAAAGTAATTAAATATGAAGAGAGAATAATTTTCTAAAAGAAGTTTAGAAAAAGGAATTAATGATTAAAATAGTTTTAATCATTAACTAATTAATTAATAAGATTAATTAATTAAAAAGGGAATTAATAATAAGATATTTATCGAAAATATCTCAGCTGAGATATTTACCTATAAATATAGGATTATAAACCCTAATATTTGTGAGAAATATTTTAAAAGGGAGGCAACCCTAATTTCCTCTCTAGCCTCCTCCTTCATCTTTTAGTTTGATTCTTGGTGGATATTTTTAGAGCACTCCACACTTGAGGGGTGATTGCAAGGATTGAAGAACAAGATTTTCTCTAGCTGTTGCCGGAAAGCAATCGAGGTATTCTTCAATTTATAAAATAGTTTTTGTATCTATATGTATGTATACATAGGAATATATGCAAATAAATGTTATTCAATGCTTCCGCTGGTGCATAAATTCCTTCAAAAGTGTCTTCACAGACATCGGGTAACCTGGACGACCTTCTATCCATGCAAAGGAGGAAATTGAAAGACAAAAAGATAAAATAGAGGATGAGAGGCAAAAAGCTGTTATGACAATTTTGAAGGAAGAAGCTGGGAAACCTATTGCAGACAAAGAGTTCAAGCTCAATCTAAAGGCAATAAAGGCAAATGTAAAGGATAATCAGTGGAGTTACAAAAAGATGCTGTAAAATAATATCTACATGGTGACAGGTGTGAAGATTGAAGTAAATGGAGAAGAGGTCAAGGTGCCAATAGTGCAGATGGAATCTGGCTATTACAAAGTGTCACTCAATCTATTCAATGGCCTCTCCTACACAGAGCTGGAATGTATATACAAGGTTGTAGAGAATGTAACAAAGGAATATAATGAATTAAAGAATATGTTAAGTCATTTGATGCTAAGGGCACTTCTTGATGCTTACTGCAAACCTGATGGGATTCTCTACATGACCAAATCAAACACCCTCACTCATTTCAGAATTCCACAGCATTTGAACCCGAACAACAAGAGTTAAGTAATTAGTTTGTTCAAATTACTTCAAAAGAAGCAGTTGTAAGAGAATAAGATAAAGTGATCATTGAAAAATTGTGAAAGTTCATCAATGGACAAATGCAAATTTTGAAACTGAAGAGTTAAAGAAAAAAAAGATGATGAGGACAAAGGTTAGGGAAAGAATGACAACGAGCCTACACCTAGGAATGATAAGGATGGAAAGAAAGATGACAAAAATAAGAAAGATGGAGATGAAAAGAAGAAGGGGAATGACTCAAGTAAGAAAAAGAAATATGAAAGAAAGAAGTCAACAAAGTAGCATGTTGTTTGTAGTCATGTTAGTGCACCTACCACAATTCAGGGTATTAATGTGACTCTAATAATTTCTGAAACAACTAGTGTCCCAGAATCCACATCACCTAGAAGAAATCTTGTCAAGGTGACTGCAAATGGAGTGATAAGGAGGGAAATTAAAGGAAACAATGTTAAAAATCTCAAACCCTGTAGAAAAATCCCAGTCAATGAAGCTAGTAAAATGAAGGTCAAACATTACACTAGTTCTTCACTAGTTAGATATCCCAAATGGAGGAAGCAACTAATTGTTCCTAATAAAGGTTTGACAATACAACCTATCCATGAAGAAGTTGTGCAAAACAAGTTATATGTCAAGCAATGGATAACTAACAAGATATCTAAAGTTAAAATGAGGGATAGAAGGAT
Organism: Oenanthe sinensis; assembly: GCA_028671895.1. Lineage (NCBI taxonomy): Eukaryota > Viridiplantae > Streptophyta > Magnoliopsida > Apiales > Apiaceae > Oenanthe > Oenanthe sinensis. Next base: position 23,018,180 of record CM053799.1, on the reverse strand, counting down.
ATTTATCACCATGATTGATTGAGAAGAAAGTCCATTTTACTTTGACAACTCAAAATCAACCACTTATGATACCAAGATGGTAATCAACATCTATGATAAGAAATGTATGGTGAATAAAGTAAGGATGGTTGAAGTGGCTGAATATCTGGTCAGAAAATATCAAAAAAATTGAGAAGGCCAAGTACAAGAAAGAAATGACTGAGAAGAAGTTAAAAGAAGATGAAGAAATAAAGAGAATGCCTAGAGACTTGAGGAAATATGGAAATACAGAATTTTCAAAGATCCTGACAGAGTTAAGTTCAAACTCAGAAATGGAGTAACATAAAAAATCAGACTCAAATTTGTTAAGTATTATCCTCTACAAACTGTCAATATTGTAGCTGATATGCTGGAGAATGCAATTCTAATTAAAGAGGTAATTGCAAGACAGAAAATTCTTCAAGCAATTGAAGAAATCAAAGTCAGACTAGAAAAGGAAAGGAAGGCCAAATATGATCAAGTTGTGGCAAATCAAAGGTAGGCTTGATATCTTGTAATAATTAGTGAAATTGTCTTTTTCCAAATTAGGCCGGGGAGATTGTTGGACCAAATCAAGCCTACTGTATTGTATTTACTTGTCATGTTGTAACACATTTTGAACTTCTACACTAGGTTGGTGACTTACTTATTTTATTGTGTACTTGCAGATAAAAGCATGTTTCTATTAAAAATTCAAATGTATTGTTGTAAGTCAAAAATAAAGTTTGATAGAAGATTCAATTCTGGATCATGCATCAAGCCTAAGAAGACTTCATCAGAATAAAAATTACAGTATGAGAAATCTTCTAAGTCAAATGATCAATCAAGAAGTCACCTTCAATAGATAAGTCATATGTGAAACTGGTAAAGAAGTACCAGTATGCTCAAATGGCTTAGTATTCGATCGAGAAGTCAAAACAATGCCTAATCGAGAAGTCAAGAATTTGTAGTCATTCGAGAAGTGTAAAGAGATATAAATTCGAGAAGTCCAGTTAAGCAAATCGAGAAGTATGCCATTGAAGCAATCAGGAAGTATGAGGAATGGGACCAATCGAGAAGTCTAATGGTAATGGACCATTCGAGAAGTCCAGCTCAATTGAGAATTAATCAAGTCAATATGTTGATCGAAAAGTCTCAAAAGTATTCGATCGAGAAGTCTGTGTCATGACTTCTCGAAGCAAGAACAGTTGAGTACTCGATTGATTCAAGGTAACTTTTTCATTCTCACGTCTGAGTAATCCGACAGCTCCTTTACAATAAATCTTTGAGTAATTCTTTCACCATTTTTTGAGACAGTTTCAGGAATAAGTTTCTAAGGCACAGAAGGACCCTTTTCCAAGATACCCATATACATGGAGTTCATAACTTTTATGAACAGAGTCGTGTTCCTCTTCCATAGGTTATAATTCTCTTTGTCGAACGAAGAAATTTGGATGCTACCAACTTTTTGAGAACTAATTGTGTACTTAAAGAATTTAAAATCTCAAGAAAAATTAATTTCTTAAAAACTAAAATTAATTCGAATTCTTGAAGATTTCGAAGTCTTCAAATTTTTAATGAACTTAAAATCTTGAAAATTTTAAAATTGAATTTTCTTTAAGATTAAAGAAAGTTCAAAATAAATTTTCTAGATCTCTAAAACACTTTTTGGAAAACATTTTCCGATCTTGATTTATAACTTCAATCAACAAGATCTGATATCAATTGTTCGGTCCCAAACTATCGTAGAAAGGGGGGTTGAATATGATAGTGGTAGTTTTAAACTCTTTTTTCTGATAATAGTTAGTTTCTTTTTTTAACATAAATGAGATGTTGAATGTACCAAAAATACAATAATAGTTCGGGGGAATATCTCGTTTATATATATAACCTGAGATTGCTACATTGTAATATAATAAATATATATGCTACAATGATTCTTACAACAAGAAATATATACGAGATTTAATGGTGTTTATGTGTATCTCTCTCACTTATATCTCTTTCTCTTTATCTTATGTGATTATATTATTATAATTTTAATAAAACGCCTAATTTTACTATTTATATTTTAATGTTTTATTTTCATATTTTAAATTTATATTTCTTCTTTTAATAATATTTATATTTTTACTTAATGTCATGTATGATTATATTATTAGTATTCTTTTTTTTTTATCTATTAATACTATTTTTTGTTTTATTTTTTTAATTCATATCCAGTTTTATTGTCATCTTACATTTTTCCATTACCCACTAAGGGCATACAATCATCCCTCCTTTACCTATTCCAAACATCTCTCTCATTCAGTTATAATATTTTCGGTATCTCTTGTAGTCTCTCTTAAATTGAAAAATAATGTATCTCATGAAATTAGGGGTGGAAAAATCCAAGATATCTCAAAATCTGATATATGAAAGTTTATAGTCCGGTTTAAGTTGATTAAAAGTTAACCTTAAAAAATAAGGTCATTTTCAAGACAACCCAAGACTACTGAAAATTTAATGAAAATTAAAGTATTGCGTCATTAACGTATATATACATGATGTGTTAGTTGAACGTATATAACATATGGAAGGCCGAAATCTAGTTAGTATATAACATATGGCATGCCTAAATCTAGTTAGGCCCATATGTGATTTTTTTATAAGTATAAATAAGACCACAAAATTTTTTTGAGCATTTAAATATATATATAAAACTTTTAGGCTCACACATAGTATCTCGAATGTTCTAGAATCTTCCAAATATACTATAATTATTAGTTAACTTTCAATTTTACTTTACCCACCAACAAAGTACAATCTTCTTTTCTTGGTCCTATTATTCCTTTTTCGCTTTGTCAAACTCCTCTCTCTTTTCATCATTTTATCGAGATCTCAGTATCCTAAACTCATATCTTCACTTAAATTTTAAAAAACTAATAAATTGTTGTATATTTATCTACTATGGTACGCACAACTCCTACAACTTAGCTTCCCAAATGCACATTTACCAAAGTTGCCTTAACAAAAATAGATCGTGGAATTAAAGTGTTGTATGGATTGCGGTTCAAACCGAGTTTATTAGATCTGTAAGTGGTCTAATTCTAGAATTTTATATATATATCACTACGCCATAAACGACCTAATGCAATACTTTTAGAATGCAACACTCATTTTCCGTTACATTAGCCTACTTTTTTTAAGCAACTGCAATACTACAAATAAAGCGTTGCATTATATTCGAAAGTTGTGTTGCAGTTCAATTGTAGTGTTGCACGTTGCAACACTAGGGGAAAAAGCGTTGCATTTGGTGAGCAATTAGGACAAAAAATGATGATGTGGCATATGGGACCCACGTGTGGGACCCACATTTGCTGACGTGTCACTGATGACGTGGCAGGTGGACCCACCTGTGCTGACGTGTCATGTGTGGGGCCCACGTGGGGGACCCACATTTTGCTGACGTGGCACTGCTGACGTGGCACTAAAACGTTGCATTTGGTCCTTCAGTGTTGCATTTGCGCTTGCTGTTGCATTTGAGTTTTTGAGGGACCCACATTTTGCTGACGGGGCAGTGATGACGTCAGCATGTGGGACCTACTTATGCTGACGTGTTATGTGTGGGACCCACGTGTGAGGCCCACATTTGGGGCCCACATTTTGCTGATGTGGCAAGAAAGCGTTGCATTTGGGCCTTCAGTGTTGCATTTGCACTTGGTGTTGCATTTGAGTTTTTGGGGGACCCACATTTTGCTGACGGGGCAGTGATGACGTCAGCATGTGGGACCCACTTCTGCTGACGTGTTATGTGTGGGACCCACGTGTGGGGCCCACATTTGGGGCCCACATTTTGCTGACGTGGCAAGAAAGCGTTGCATTTGGCCCTTAAGTGTTGCATTTGCACTTGGTGTTGCATTTGAGTTATTAGTACAAGTCAAATTAATAGTTGACTACAAAATGTACCATATAAAATAATTTTTTATTTTTGAAAATTTTGGGAATATCACTATATTAGATATATATTAACATCCGTACGGTTGGATCGTCGATAAGTATTTCTAAAAAAATAGAGACAACAATTTGGGATAAAGTACAAGTTAGTGGTACAAGTCAAATCAGGTGTTGACTACAAATTGTACCATCCAAAATAATTTTTTATTTTTTAAAATTTTGGAAATATCACTATATTAGATATATATTAACATCCGTACGGTTGGATCGTCGATAAGTATTTCTAAAAAAATAGAGACAACAATCTGGGATAAAGTACAAGTTAGTGGTACAAGTCAAATCAGGTGTTGACTACAAATTGTACCATCCAAAATAATTTTTTATTTTTTAAAATTTTGGGAATATCACTATATTAGATATATATTAACATCCGTACGGTTGGATCGTCGATAAGTATTTCTAAAAAAATAGAGACAACAATCTGGGATAAAGTACAAGTTAGTGGTACAAGTCAAATCAGGTGTTGACTACAAATTGTACCATCCAAAATAATTTTTTATTTTTTAAAATTTTGGAAATATCACTATATTAGATATATATTAACATCCGTACGGTTGGATCGTCGATAAGTATTTCTAAAAAAATAGAGACAACAATCTGGGATAAAGTACAAGTTAGTGGTACAAGTCAAATCAGGTGTTGACTACAAATTGTACCATCCAAAATAATTTTTTATTTTTTAAAATTTTGGAAATATCACTATATTAGATATATATTAACATCCGTACGGTTGGATCGTCGATAAGTATTTCTAAAAAAAGAGAGACAACAATCTGGGATAAAGTACAAGTTAGTGGTACAAGTCAAATCAGGTGTTGACTACAAAATGTACCATCTAAAATAATTTTTTATTTTTTAAAATTTTGGAAATATCACTATATTAGATATATATTAACATCCGTACGGTTGGATCATCGATAAGTATTTCTAAAAAAACAGAGACAATAACCTGGGATAAAGTACAAGTTAGTAGTACAAGTCAAATCAAGTGTTGACTATAAAATGTACCATTTAAATAATTTTTTATTTTTTAAAATTTTGGGAATATCAATATATTAGATATATATTAACATCCGTACGGTTGGATCATCGATAAGTATTTCTAAAAAAACAGAGACAATAATCTGGGATAAAGTAGAAGTTAGTAGTACAAGTCAAATCAGGTGTTGACTATAAAATGTACCATTTAAATAATTTTTTATTTTTTAAAATTTTGGGAATATCACTATATTAGATATATATTAACATCCGTACGGTTGGATCATCGATAAGTATTTCTAAAAAAACAGAGACAATAATCTGGGATAAAGTACAAGTTAGTAGTACAAGTCAAATCAGGTGTTGACTATAAAATGTACCATTTAAATAATTATTTATTTTTTAAAATTTTGGGAATATCACTATATTAGATATATAAATTTCTACATTTATTAATAAATAAAATTTAAAATAAAATTAATGATATCATATAGAAGTATTTTTACTATATAATAATATTAAATTATGTTATAAAATAATAAATATTAAATAATATTAATAAAATAAAGTAAAAGACACCAAATAAAACAGGCGGGCTATTTCCCCCCAGCCAAAATTATACCAAGTACCCTCACACAGACACACACAGATCCATTACCCTCACACAGACACTCGCGACCATTACCCTCACACAGACACTCGCGAAGCAGCTGCAAGGGTAAAATCGAAGGGATATGGCAAGTCAAAGGGTATAATCGAAGGGATATCGGAAGTAAAAGTTAGGGTTAGGTTTAAATTGCAAGTAAGTTTCAATTGAAAAAGTTAGGGTTAGATTTCATAAAGGTACGAATGTTATGTCTCTTTTTTCTCTTTTGTTTCATAAAGTTAGGGTTAGGGTTAGGTTTTATAACTAGGATTTGTCTCTGTTTTAACTGAGGGTTAGGTTTTCTTTTTTGCAGGTAACTGAGGGTTTCAATTGGGGGTTTCAAAAAGGTATGCATCTGTATATTTTTTGTTTGTCTCTGTTTTATCTGTTTTTTGCTCAAATGTGGTTCAAAAGGACTCATAACTAGGATTAGTGAGGTAGTGTAGGAATATTTGAGATGTCGAAGTCATATGGGTGTGTCACTCCGAGGAACTGGTTCCTTTTATATGTAAAGTGTAAAGTTGTGGCTTACTATTTTTGGTTGGTATGTTGCTAGCTGATGTAGTTTCATTCAATTTTATGTTTCGGAATCTTAAACTAGCTGAAGTTAACTGTTATGAACTTTTTCTGGTGTTCATCTTGGAAGTAAACTTGTAGGAATTGTTTGTTGCTTATGTTATAGTTTGTTTTAGTGGTCCAGTATTAGTGTGTTTTTCCGCGGAGAAGCTTGTCCCCATTTACGTGTGTATTATTTGTTTGTATTTTATCTTGCTTGACTAATTATCAGTATTGCATGTGTTCTGTTTTTGGTCAGTTATCTTTGTGCGCGTTGAATTAATTTTTTTGCTGTTGCAGGTGAATGGTTTTCATCTGCTGGTGCTAATTTCACTTCTCATATTGTGACGGTGAATGCTGGAGAGGTAGAATATTCGAAATAGTATTTACTCTTTCTCTAGAGTTGAATTCGTAGAGAATGACATTTTGAATCTTGTTATATAGTATTCTTTAATATGCCTTTGTTATATAGTATTCTTTAATGTATTTTAACTTGACATGTTAGTTATTTCCCATGTTACTATGACTGGTGTCCGTTCCCTTTCTCATGTTAGTATTCTTTGTATAGGGTGTAGCAATGGACGATGATTATACAAGTTGGATAGGATTTCCGAAATATAGTAAAGAATATAAAAAGGGGATAACCACATTTTTGGAAAATGCATTTCCCATTTATGCTAAAGGAGAAGAAATGAGGTGCCCCTGCAAAATATGTGTGAATCGTAATTGGCATTATCAAAATGTCATTTATGATCACCTAATTTGCCGTGGGCCTTCTCCTATACATTTGAAATGGATTTGTGAGGTTTCATGTACCAAAGTAGACGATAGTACTGAATTTATGGATTATGAAACGGGAATGAGCTTTGAAGACAATCTAGATCAGATGTTTAATTGTACGGGTAAGGGGTTTCAAGATTTAGAAGACGATAGTGATGATATAGCAAATGTAGAGGCTAGAAAGTTCTATCAGCTTGTTAGAGACGGAAAACAACCACTATACCCCGGTTGCTCTAAATTCTCTCGATTAAGTTTTATGATCAGACTTTATCATTTAAAGTGTGTTCATGGAATTACCGAGTCTGCCTTTGGTGACTTACTAGGATTAATGAATGAAGCTTTTCCTGATGCCCGCCTACCTTTGTCTTTCAATGCTGCAAAGAATATGATTAGGGATTTAGGTCTCGATTATCAGAAAATACATGCATGCCCAAACAGTTGCATGTTGTACTGGGCTGAAAATAAAGATAAACAAGAATGCATAAATTGCGGTGTTTCTAGGTGGGTTATACAAAAAAAAAAGGCATTGATGCGAATGATGATCCACAAAAGTCGACATACAAAGTACCAGCAAACGTGATGAGGTACTTTCCGCTGAAACCAAGGTTGCAGAGGTTATTTATGTGCAAGGATTTTTCTAAATTAATGACATGGCATGCCGTGGGACGAAAAAAAGATGGGAAACTAAGACATCCGGCAGATGCTAAGGCTTGGAAGACAATGGATGCTAAGTATCCTGATTTTTCATCCGAAGTTCGGAATGTTAGTTTGGGAGTCGCGGCAGATGGATTCAATCCTTACCGTTCGATGAACTTAAGTCACAGTACATGGCCAATCGTATTGGTTAATTACAACCTCCCACCTTGGTTATGCATGAAACAAGAAAATTTAATTCTTTCAACATTAATATCCGATCCAGTTTCCCCCAAAAACAATATTGATGTGTATATGCAACCGTTAATTGCGGAGCTGAAAGAGTTATGGGAAGTCGGCGTCAAAACATATGATTCGTTTACTGATCAAAATTTCAACTTACGTGCGAGAGTGTTGTGGACTATCAGCGATTTTCCAGGATACGCCATGTTGTCGGGTTGGAGCACAAAGGGCAAACTAGGGTGTCCTATCTGCCATTACGAGACTTCATCAAATTATTTGAAACATAGCAGAAAAATGTGTTATATGAACCACAGAAAGTTTCTTGATCTTACGCACAAGTGGAGGCTGGATAAAAAAAGATTTAACGGCCAAATTGAAATGGGTCAGAGTCCTGAAATTTTAACAGGATGTGATATTGAGGAGTTGTTGTCTGGGTTTGTAAATCAGTTTGGGCTGAAGAAGAAGGAAAAGAATAAAGCTGCTTGCCCTTTCAAAAAGAAGTCGATTTTTTTCGAGTTGTCATATTGGAAACACAATCCACTTCGACATAACCTTGACGGCATGCACATTGAGAAAAATGTTTGCGATAACATATTAGGTACTTTACTTAATATTGGTGGCAAATCAAAAGATCATTTAAGTGCTCGTAAAGATCTTCAAGAAATGGGTATAAGAAAGCCATTGCATCCTATTTTATCCGATGATGGGCAGCACCTTGAAATAAGAGCAGCGATATTTGACTTGACAAATAAGGAGAAAGATAGTTTTTGCTCTGTTTTAAGGAATACTAAATTGCCGTATGGTTGTGCCTCTAACATTAGTCGTTATGTGCATACGAAGGAGAGAACAGTAGTGGGGTATAAAAGCCATGACGCTCATTTCATGCTCCACTACATGTTAGAATTTGCCGTGAAAAAGACATTAAAACCCGTGGTTGCATTACCGCTGATGAGATTAAGTGCATTCCTAAGATCTCTATGGAGCAAGGTGATTAATCTGGATGATCTTAAGAAGTTACAACAAGAAATTATCGAGGTTCTCTGCCAATTTGAGATGATTTTTCCTCCGGCTTTCTTTGACATAATGGTGCACCTGCTTATTCATTTATGCCCAGAAATTGAACTTGGTGGAACACTGCACAGTCGAAACATGTTTCCTATAGAGCGATATCTTGCAAAGTTGAAGTCGTACGTTCGTAATAGAAATAAACCGGAAGGTTCCATTGCAGAAGGTTACCTGGCCGAAGAATGTGTGACATTTTGTTCAAGATTTTTGGGTGGTGATGAAGCAACTGATTCTAGAGGATGTGAAACAAAAGCGGAGTATCATATTGGAACACGGAGGAATAAAAATGGAAATATTTTCAATTTAAATGATGAGGCTTGGAAGGAAAGTCATCGCTACATTTTGTTCAATTCTGCTAACGAGGAAGTAGAGAGGTTAATCAAGTAAGTTATTTAACCTCTTAATTAATTTTAATGTGTAATCAGAACCTCTAATTAATTTTAATGCATAATCTGAACTCATTAACTATATTAACAAAAAATTAATGCATAGGGATCATCAAGCTTTGGTGGATAATGATACAAATTTGGGAAGACTCAAGAGGGCACGAACACACACCGAAGAGTTTTGGAAGTGGCTAAAAGAAGAGGTCATAAAAAAGGTCAATGTTCCAAAAGAAGTGGAGGTGCTAGCATTTGGACCTAATAGAATAGCAAAGAGGTTTTCTGGTTATGTTGTTAATGGTTATCGATTCCATACAAGGTTTAGGGATTCTCGATGTACAACACAAAATAGTGGCGTATTTTTGACTGCCCAAACAACTAGCTTTGCAAATTCAAGAGATCAGAACCCTGTAATTCAGGATGTCAACTACTACGGATCGATAGAAGAAATTGTGGAACTCGATTATTGGGGAGAATTTTCAGTTGTCCTATTTAAGTGTCGCTGGTACCAAGAAGAGAAAGATCTACACGGTCATACTCGAGTAAATTTTAAAAAATTAAGCCACAAATCTGATCCTTATGTCCTTGCTTCGCAAGTTCAACAAGTGTTTTATGTCGAAGATCCAATTGAAAAGCTGGTGCACTATGTCATTAAGAAAATTCCTAGGGAATGGTGTGATGCTGGAAACATAAACACACACGAAGAAGATGGCAACAATCATGATCTGCATGATACTGATTATCTTCAAGCAATAGAAAATCCAACTGTTGAAACTAGTTGGTGTAGGGATGATATCCCCTCGGCAAAAGTTCTTGTTGAGGATATTTAAATAAAATGACATTCTACTTTATTTGTTTAATATGTGTATTAGAGATGACAATTCTTGTTGTCGTGTTAAAATTATTTGCATTTAGTGTAATCTGTTGTCTTATTTTAATGTAATGTATTGCTTGTTGTCTTTGTTTAATTTAGATATTGTCATTCATTATTTTAGTTTAGTTTAATATATTTTATTAGTTTAATTTACTGTATTTCTTAGTTTATATTTGGCTTAAATTTAACTAGTTTTTGTATGTTATGTCTGTGAACTTGCTTATTACTTAGAATGCTTAAATTTAACTTGTTTATTTTTACATACATTGCTCGCTGCCTCTGTTATCATTTGTAGAGAATGACATTTTGAATCTTGTACAGGATGGCAGAAACTATAAATGTCAGATTCTTCTACAATGGAGATTTTCGGAGGAAGGATTATATTGGTGGAGACACTCTTGTTATAAGCCGCGTAGAGGCTGAAGAATTTTCTTATACAGTGCTAATGGAATTTGTGAAAGATTACCTAAAATTCAATGAAATAGGAGGAGTCTATATTAAAGAAGGAAGTGGTGTTGGTTGGAAGCTACTAACAAATGACAAGGAGGTGATGGAACTGGTAAATGTCCACATTAATGGACATGATGTGTGTTTTTATGTAGACACCATTGTTGACACTGAAATTGAGCCGAGAAGTGAAATGCAACCATGGGTGGTCATAAGGCCAAGGAAAAATATATATCAAGGTATAATTATTAATTCTGAAGCTTTATGACTTGTTCACCAAAATTGCTCCATATTTGTATTATGAAATTCATTTCTTGGTACAGGTTCAGCGAAGAAACCACCAAAGCGCAGGTTTGTTACAACACATGACCTCCAGCAGCAGAAGGGGATGAAAAAGGATCAACAAGTCAGCAAGCCCACTACCAAGTCACCTGGACTGGGCAAGAGGAAGAATTTACCATTAACGCCAGATTTCGTGAAAAATCAGGGAGCTAAAGGGTCGGTTAGAAGGAAATTGGACTTACAAAAGGGTACAAGTGGAGGAGAATGTGCTGATGATATTGATAGTTCTACTGAGGTATTACTACTCTTAAAATACCTTTCTACAGTACTTTAGCATCGAATATTAGAGAAATCAAATCAATAAATTTTAATATCCATGCTTAATTACTAGCTTCTTCTTTGTAGTTGTATTTTCATATCCATGCTTAATTACAAGTGGACTCATAAATAGACAAGTTTTAATATCAAAACTTACTGTGACTCTGTAATTAATAAGATTATAAGATGCATACAGCATATATGTTGCATTGCGTAGCACCTCACACTCTTTTTACCATTTTTTCCGAAATAAGTATAGCATTCTTTATGGCATGACATGCAAAATTTAATTTTAATATATTGGATACTTAAATAATGTTGTGTTTAAATATTCTTGGTACTTATTGCAGTTACCACCACCACCGCCGCTGACACAAATTGAAAAAGACAGAATGGATCGAATACAACGAAACAATCAGGTTTTAAATGAACTTGGGGTGAAAAGGATGGTCACTGATTTGAATGGTCTTGCAGCTGAAACATTGAAACAAAAAGATAAAGCTCAGGAGGAATGTGATGATTATATTCCGGAAAATGAAGATGAAGATAATAGCGATGATACATCCGAGGTATGATAGTGGTTAAACTGTTAATTGCTTGTTATTTTTTCCTCACATAAAATGTTAAACCTCATACTCAACTCCTAATAATTATAGAGAATACAAAATGTGAAGAAAGATAAGTTGTTACTTGGACCACGAACTCGATCGCGAGTTAGTGCTGCTGCTGCTGCAACAGAGGAAGCGAAGAAATCTGGCAAGAAAAATGAGAAAGTGTCAAGTTTATCTCAACCACAGCTTTTGAAGCCAACATGTAGTAAACTTTTAAAAACGCGTGGGAATTCTGGCGGACCTGGTACAATAAATGCTTATTTTGATATGCGAGAACGTCAAAGGCAGGGCATTCTAGATCCAACAACGGAAAATGTTCCCGAATCAAACATGGAAAATGTTGCAGAAGAAGAAACTGAAATAGGTAATGTGTGAGTCTCACAGTTTTGTTGACTTGAACTATGTAGTATGATTGAAGATAGACTTTTTAGTTTGTAATGGTTAAGTTTTTGCATGCAAGCTGATTCATTTTTTTTAATGTGTACCTGGTAGAAAAAGTGGCAGCTCCTAGAAAATGGAGAGGGATGACAAAATTGACAGCTGTTCATGGAAGGAGTCGTGATGAAAGACCTGTCATATTTTTGAATAAACGGGGTCAACCGGTTGGAAATATTTGAAAAGAGCTGAGTAATTTTTTGGGCACAGTTGTGAAGGAAAATGTGTCGCTTACTTATATCAATTGGCGCCTTGTTCCTTCAAATGTGAAAGATTATATGTGGAAGAATACTAGGGTGGACTCTAATACATAAGCCTTAATTTCACTTAACTTCCATGTTTATACATTGAATTGATCGATTTTAACTTAAATGTATTGTAAAACTGTAGGACCATTATATTATTCCGGAAGATGGCCGAACTTGGGTGGAAAAGACACTTAATTCATCATGGAGGGTGCACAAATCTCGTATGAAGGCGAAGTATTATACAAAGTATCAGACCGACGAGGAGAGGATTGCCAACATGCCAAAATCAATTCCACTAGAGGATTTTATACTCCTGGTGAAGTACTGGGGAGATGAGTCAGTTGAGGTATTGTATATAATTATCTAAATATATATATATATTAGTAGTACATTATATTAAGGTGTAATCGAAAGTCCCTTGTTGAAATCGTGGAAGTATAAGTATTTAGAATTGTATCAAGTAGCCAAACTCTTGTTAATGTGGATGGCCTGTTATATACTTCGATTTGTTGGATGTGTGAATTAGGGAACTGAAATTTCCAATAGGAGTGTCACTGTATCTTATTTGTAATTTTTTTTAGCAAACTTCGTTAGTAACACACTCAATTTTACCTTTTTATACCAAACTATTGCCTGTTATAATGCAACTTTGTTGAGTGAGTGTATCTATATGGGCATATATTTGGTCTAACCTACCTAGAGCAAATTAGAAATGGAAGTGGTTGACTTTAGCTTTCATTTGCATCTGTTTTGTAGTTTACTTATTATAAACCTTGTGTGTGTGTGTAAATATATATATCATTGGTAGCAGATAAATTCATTCGTTTCAGTGGTTACATTGCATGCCAGTTCTAAATGTTTTTTTTTAATTTTAACAGAAATTATCTGTAGAAAATAAAGCGCGTCGTGATTCCATAGATGACGTCCACACTCTAGGCCCAAAAAGTATGGCACAAGTCAGAGATAAGTTGGTACGTGTCTTTCTTTTAGTAACTAACACACCCCCACACCCCCACACACTTTAGGATTTAGTTGGTTCAATACTAAATAATTAATAATTACATGATTTATTCTGAGAAATTCATATATTTATATATAAAATAATTGTATGACTTTTATTGAATGCTAACATAGAGCCTGCATAACAAAATTCTTTTTTATTATAACAGAAAAAGGGAAACCCTAACCCTGCATCGCCATCAGATGCTGAGATTTATTTCAAATCTCGTGAGCGAGAAAAAGGTCGAAAATACAAGACCAATGTAGTTGAAATTGAAAAAAGGATGGTAAGTAATTTTACATTTGTATATAGTGAGTATTAGTAACAAAATCTGTAAAGTTCTTCGTTGAAATGTATATTATAATTTGTTGTATGAAATTGGTCGTAACTTGATAGATATTTCACAACCTTTTTTTAGGGAGAGATCAAGAAGAAGATGGCTGCAGGAGAGGATGTGGACAGTCTAGTTGCTAATGGCAAGTCTCATGGTCGAGAATGGCTCAAGGGAAGGCACGGTAAAAGTCCAGCTTTGGCATCAACCAGTTCTGTTACTGCTGATAATGCAGACCCTTACTTGCATGATCTAACTGAAAAGATAAGACGAGAAATTCAGGGTGAATTCGATGCAAAGCTGAAGAAGAACAATGCAATGTTGCTGAAAAAACTAGGAGAAGCTAATCCTGGTTTAAATCTTGATATTGGTGACTACTGTCCAATATTTTCAAGCGAGGAGGATGAAAATGCCACTCCGTTGACCGGTGGGGCTACCTCTTAGCTTCTTGTTTAACGTAATATCTTTTGGTACTTTGTGGTTTCTTTTGGTAATATGTAAACTTGGTAATTTAGAATTGTGCTTTGATACATTTGGTGATGTACATTTCTGAATTGGTGTTGGGATTTTGAATGGTTTGTCAGCAGGTTTAATTTAATGGGAATAACATATTTACAAATATTATATTGTAATTTTTTTTACTACTGTTACATTTGCTTCTAATATTAATGTTGCAAAATTCACACATTGTGTTGCATTATTCAAAAGGTCTACTGTTACATTATAAGATAAAAGTGTTACATTTGACTATAAAAAGTGTTACTTTAAAGAAAAAAGACAGTGTTGCAATAGAGGAAATAGTGTTGCATTAGAGTCAAGTATTATGTTGCATTTGATAGGTGGGCCCCACAATGCCACATCATCAGTGGGCCCCACTCAGCAGTGACACATCAGAATTGCCACGTCAGCAATGGGCCCCACCAAGTGGGGCCCATTGCTGACGTGGCAATTCTGATGTGTCACTGCTGAGTGGGGCCCACTGATGATGTGGCAGTGCTGATGTGGCACTGCTGACGTGTACTACTGACATGGATGTTGTGGCCCAGTTGCTGACATGGCAGTTGTGGGTCCCACCTTTTGACCCCATTTAATCAGTTTTTTTAAAAACTAATGCAACGCAATCTACTGTTACCTTTGGCCAATAAAGCGTTGCATTAGGGCCTTAATGCAACACTTTTCCTACTGTTACATTTGAAAACTAAAGCGTTGCATTAGATAGCAAATGCAGCGCTCGCAGATGCAATGGCAAAATCGCGTTGCATTAGGCCTAATGCAACGTAAAATGGGTCAGATGTAACAGAATGGCAGTGTTGCATCAGGCCATCTATGGCGTAGTGTATATATATATATATATGGTCTAATTCTAGAATTATATATATATATATATATATATATATATACTTATATATGTATGTGTATACATGTCAGTTTTAGTTTATAAATTTCTAAAATATTTGCAGGAAACAATGAAGAAAATGCTCCACCGTTTCACTTCTTCTTCACCACCGATCAGGTAATATATCTTTATATTTATGAAATTTATGCAATATATTTGCATATTTTTCCTTTCTTTTCTTTTTTTATCAACAGTCTTGCACAAATTTTAACTGTTCTTGTATCGTAAAAGTACATTAAAAATTATGGAGAAGGGCCTTCTCCCTTCCCACCTCATTTTTGAATTCTTACTATGGCTTAGCTTGGAACCTTCTTATATCAGTTTAAATTCCTTACTATTGCTGAATACTGGTGCTGATAACAATGCAGCAGTGACCCAGGCAATTAAGCAAGAGTCCTCACACGGAACACATACACAAGGGAAGAACCGGAAGTACAACGGTAATGGTAGAAATGGAAATGCGGTCCAAGGAGTGGGAGCGGATAAGTAGAGAAAAGGCAGAAAATAATTGATATTTTTGTATTACCTAGTCTAGGAAGTGAGGAGTTTTTCCATGTGTACGTTCAAACATTTTCCTAAAGTTTCATTATACCTTAGAAGATAATTGTGTTTGGCAAACAAGTGTATGATCAAAGATATATTTTGCCAAAATTTTGGTAGTGGCAACCTCTCCAAATAACATTCAGCCTTCCTTATATTGACAAGCTAGATTACTTGTGAGCTACGGCTTTTGGTATTTCACAATTTCCATTTCTCTAATTTTCGTTCAATAAATCTTCTGAGTTGGGATTAGCTTAACCAATTTAAAAGTTAAAACAATATTCAGGTGTTGAGAAACACATGGTCGAAGAAGAGCCTTTTTATACTCAGATGATCTTAATTATCTAATTCCTAACTTGTTCAATCCAGTTTGTATCTGTTCCATGTGCTCGATCTGTAAAAATATTTGTTTGGCGAGCTTCAACCGTCAGATAATTAAACAACGGCTAGCCCACAGGTGTAATTAGTAAGGCCAGAGCTGAAGAATCAAATTACATGAGCGTAGTTGTTAGGGAATTCCAATTGAAATTTCTTGAATCATCTAGTCTTCCTATGTACCATTTCCTCAGTTAATCAAGTTTCGGTTACATTCAGTTATATATTATATATGACATTCAGTTTATATGATTTTATATTATTTTTTAGTGCAGGACGAAAATGAGAAGGAAGTATATATTACACGTTTCTGGTTAATTGGAGGAGGCCCTATAGTAGTTTGAGGAATGATAAGTCCTTCAAGGTAGTAATTTTTTTAACTATTTCATTAATCTCTTTATGACAATTTAATATATGTCCAAGAACATTTTGGTCCTTGGAAGAGGACCCTTGTATTGAGTATGAAAGAAGGCCTAAAAAATTATATATAAAGCACTCTGTATTTGCAATGAGAGGAATTACGTTGGCAAAGGTAAACGTGCGACAAATGATAATATATTTCTTATCAGAAAGCTAATTGTTAACGAAACATTGAGAGCAGGCCTCAAAAAAAATATTACCAGATGTGGCTTAAAGCTCTACTGAAGGGACTGCTGAGTTTGCGTCCTGTTTTCTTAGTTCACTAGTATCATATTTACTAAAAGGAAGTCGGTGCAAATCAGGATCTTCATCCAGAAAGTGGAGCACACATTACACCACTTAATTCATATAAATCTTCATTGTATACACTTCTAAAAAATATACAACAGTTATAGTTAACTAGTTAATCTAATTTAAATACAATGTGTAAAAAAATATGTCAAAGCAATAAATAAATAACATATATCTTTAAATGTCAGAACTCTTTGATTATTTTCCAGCAGAAGATAATAATTAAGATGTTAATCCTAGTACTGCATCATACATTCATAGAATTGATGATTAATCTATTTGAGGCTCTCGATTATATCCAAGAGCAAATGTAACCATTTGTAATTTTCAGACTCCTAAATGGTTTTGACTAGCTTATGAATGTTTAGTTTTGGCCTGTTGGAATGGTGTATTAAGATTCTACTTTTGGTGTACTATAACGATTTTTTAAGAGGCCAGTTTTGGCGTGTGCTTGATAGTTTTGACATGTTAGTTACATATGTAGATTGGTATTGCCTTGCAATGTAGAATGGTTGTCTTTGTTTTCAAAATGAATTCTGGATGGTTTCATCAAAATGAATTCTGGATGGTTTCGTCAACATTATTGCTGGAATGGTTGTCTTCAGGTAGAAATGAATTATGGATGTTTGTCAATATGTATATATTCATTATGGATTTTGGTTAATTTGGTGGAACTTGATGTATGCACAGGAGTTAACTGATTAAAGAAAAGAAAATATAAATCATGAATTTTTAGAAACTGATGTCTATTAGACTGGTATACATCACCTTAATAAAATGGGAAAATAAATTCATTCGTCCCTAAACTATTGGTATTTTATTGTTTTAGTCCTTGAACTAAATATTTCAATATGCGGGTCCTTCAACTTTTGATTTTTCTGATTGAAGTCCTTCCGTCCAACTTTGACTTAACGGACGTTAGTCAATGCTGACGTGGCAGTTACGTGAAAATCAAAAATTCACCGATTGAATTCAAATTTTGATATGTTAATCTACGAGTGATTACAAGAACACAGGTGGTAAAAGTTTTCGATTTCGAGTTCACTAACGTATATAAATTTGTATGGAAAAAATTTATTATTTCGTGTTCTTGAGATTAAAGTGCAAACTTCTATACGTTAGTGAACTCGAAATCGAAAACTTTTACCACCTGTGTTCTTGTAATCACTCGTAGATTAACATATCAAAATTTGAATTCAATCGGTGAATTTTTGATTTTCACGTAACTGCCACATCATTCACTAACGTCCGTTAAGTCAAAGTTGGACGGAAGGACTTCAATCAGAAAAATCAAAAGTTGAAGGACCCGCATATTGGAATATTTAGTTCAAGGACTAAAACAATTAAACACCAATAGTTTAGGGACGAATGAATTTATTTTCCCTTAATAAAATAGAACCATATTGTTTGTTCTTACTAGGCTTCAGTTTTTGTAAGGTATTGTTCTCTCTGTCAAAATACAAACATCATTTTACTTAAATAAAACGATGTAGAATGTAATTTATGGTTTGTGTGCATGTGTTTAACTACATCTAAGTCTCTTAACTAGTTAATATCAAGATCATAGGCCTACAAGTTTTCCTAAAAAGGTGAAGCATAGTCATCAGAAAGTTATCAAAAACTAATATCTAAGTCAAAAAACCAATGGCTAAGGTGTATACGTTCTTCTTACCGACAAAGACATCGGTCAGATTTTTTTATTGACATCAGCGATAAACTGAAGTCTTTTGCAGTGTTTCTAGTAATTTTGCCATATCTTCCTTGAGCTTTTGAATAAGTTCAATTAATGTTCAAAGTTACTACCAATCAGTCAGTCAATCACTAAAAGATAATCAACATGTATGGATACAATAAAAAGATCATTTTGATCACATTTAATATAGAAAGTGGACTCAATAAGGCGTTTAATAAAGCCCAATTCCAACAAGTATTCATCAATTCTGTTGTACCAAACCCTTGGTACCTTTTTAAATCATATAACGCCTTCTTCACTCGATACATTTTTTTTGTCCTACCCTTTCACAATGAATCCTTTAGGCTAGTTAACGTAAATTTCTTTCTCTAGAATTTCATTTAAGAATGCTGACTTGATATCAAGTTGATGAATTTTTCATTGCTTTCAATAGCCAGTAATATTCGGGTGGTGTCTTTCGGTAAAACAGGGGCAAACGTATCAAAGTAATTTACTCCAAAAACTTGAGCATCCCTTTCACAACTAAACTTTCTTTATATTTATTGTTTTCCGTATTGTGATGACTTGCAATTTGGCAATTTAGACTCAATATGGGATAAACCAATAGTGAAATATTTTTTTTTGCATATTTAATAATGCTACATTATATAGTTGTGATTGCTGAATGTTCAACTTGCTCCACTTCCATTGGATCAAGTGTAAAACTTTTTCTTTTCATTTGTATTCGAAAAACATCAATTGTTTTTTTCCATCCTTATTCAAGCATTGTTTCTTCTCAAATATCACCTTAAATCCCTTTTAAGTCAACTGTCCAACACTTAAAAGATTTTGATCAATTCCGGGAACAAACAACATACTTCAGAAATTAATTTTGTGTCTGTGCAACTTTCACTGGCAACTGTTCTCTTTCCCTTGACAGAAATATATGCACCTTTGCCATTTCTAACTATTGATACCTATGATCTGTATAGCTCTCTAAAAGGTTCTTGATCTCCAGTCATGTGGTTGGTGCATCCACTATCGATCAGCCAACAATGACTTGAGTTGCTGCTGCTTGTAAAACAAAATGCGACAAACAATTGCTCTTCCACCTTGTCATTTTTCATTCGAGCATTCTCTTTAAGGTAGTACACACTTCTGCTTATTTTTCATCATGCCCCATCTTATTGCAGTTTTCACATTTCACTTCATGTCTTTTCCGCATGCATGGAGGAAATTCTTTGTAGTTATCTCCTTTACAGCTACTTGCATTCGTAACATAATCTCGTAACATAACATGTCATAAGAACAACATATCTAGAAAGATAAAGATGAAGAGAAATTGAACTGAATGTTTGTCACTTTTTAATCGTTTCAGAATCAGGCCTTTATACGACTAAAAATCAAAAACTTACATACAAACTTCAATAAATAAGAAAATGTTCAGCATAAAATCAGTCCTGAAATTTATTCTTAGAATGATTTATGCCATAAGATCAGCTTTTGCAATTACAGAGGCTATATTCAAACATGTTTGAATGGTCTGATGCCATAGTTCATACTTCCTGGTATCTTCATAAGTGACGACCACATTCTTATGCTCTGTGAAATCTTTGTTACCTTTATTTTATTGAAGAAACATTTATCCATTCCTTTTCAGCTTAGATAAGAAATGCTTTAAACTACATAAATGTAAATTGTACTAAAGTTTAATAGCTTTGATTCATACACTGTACGATGCTTTGATTATTTTCTATTATACTGTTACATGGATACAATAAAATGATCAATTCGCTATTAGTAAGCTATTCGAAAGCTAGACTAAGGGAACTGGACATTCAACATCGTAGTCACGTTTTACTCCCTTAATAAAAGTATTGTGATGATATCGAATATAGTAGTATTTATGATTAGAAGAAGTAAATACTGAGTTGGTGTCTTTCATTTATTAGTGGCCTGCTAAGTATGATAATGGTTATCAAATCTTTGTAACAGAAGAAGGTGATGGTGAAATACTGAATACTTATTCACTGATAGATTTACCCTAGTATGATAATGGTTTCCTCCGACAGATCCTCTGTCAAGCTAGTCTCTGCCTTTCTATCTTGCCATTCTCGTGCAAAGTCTCTGGAGTTTGGAAACAGAACTCCACACATTTGGTTACTCCAGTTATTTCTTTGTTGAATAAAATTTTTAAAATTTTTATTGAGAATATTCTTATAATAAGTGTTTATGATCATATTCTTGTTTAATGTCAGCTGTAGACTTGAACCTAATGTAGTTAATGTGCTGCGGTATCAGTCGTATATATGCTAAATACAATGTTTTGATTGAGTAATAATAAGGATTTTTGTGCTGCTAATAATTTTTGATTCATGAACTAGTCATATTTCTTTTTTATGCATTGAAATATAGAAGTTATATATTAAATAATTAATATTAATAAGAATTTATTTTGAAGATGTATATTAATAAACAAATTATTAACATAAAGTAATATAAATAATATATTAGAAATAAAATATTATTTCAGTTGAAATGGATTTTGAGGAAGTACAAGTTTAAAAATGTCAACCAAACAAAAAATTTCAAATTTCGAGGAAGTTTAAATTGACATGAAATATCAATTCCCATGAAAGAATTATATCCTATATATAATTTTAATAAGGGAGTTAATATGATTTGGTTTGGTCATCAGAGGTAAAAATGTAAATTATTAAATATTAGTTGTTTAGTTAATTGATTAAGGTTTGATTCCCCATGAGTAAATGAATTAACTTAATAATATTTCTAAATAGTATTTATAAATAAAATGATTAATGTTAGATTGTCAACTAATATCAATAATTAATTTAATATAATTTTAGAAGAAAATATATTAAATTTTAATATTACAGTTGAATAAATCTAAATTTTTAAAAAATTAAAATTTTAACTATAAAATTATTACAAAATATTATAAAAAGAGAAACTCATGTTTCACATGGGGTATAAGCTAGTTTCACACCGTATATCAAACAAGCACTAATACTTATTCAGAAAACTGACATGAATTAAGCTGCTAGCTTAAAAAAAATCATATTTTTTTGTCGATTATTTTTTATATATTACAAATTCTATTATCTTTCTTCTTTTTGTCAAAGTTCAATTATCTTTCTAAATATTCATTTTTTATCAATTATAAATTTAATTTGATTCATAGTCCAACAAATTAGGCATTAAGATATCACTGCAATTTATGTAATATCCCAGTCCCACATCGAAATATGTCTAAATTTTAGTTCAATTGTGGCATAATGTTGTCGAGTGTTTTGGAGGGATATCATTCGCTGGAAAAGACTATTATCAATATCAATTTGAAGTATATTATTTCTTGCAATGTAGAAGTGTGGAGAAAAATATATGAGTATGTAATTATCAACTAATTTAATTCAATAAACCATTAAAAAACTATATAATAAATATGAGAGAAGATAATCTAGGAATAAAAGTTTGGCTATCATGAATATCTAATTTGTGTATCTTGTTTTGCTAAGAACAATCCTTCTAATGATTATAAAGTCATCTTCCAAGTTAAATTATAATGCCTACAATTATCCTCACTCCATGGTCAAACAAAGTACACCCTTACATTATTAGGCACCAGGAATTATAAGTCTCACAATTCGCATATCAATATCCCGGTCTAATACTTGAATCATGTCTATCATATCATGTACTAGAATTACAACTCCTCTCCCGATTCGTTAACAACACCTATGGATACAATTAAAGGTTCATGACTCCCTTAATCGTGTTAAACCTTCAATGGCAGGTAAGCAAACCAAGAGAAATCAAAATATAATCAAACAAACATAATAAATCAACGAATACTACCAAATTCCCGAATTAAGGGATTAACTACTCATGATGGATAAAAACATGTAGATATTAATAACACAAACCATGAGTTATAGAATTGAAGTACAAAGAATACAACTTGAAGAACTCGTTTAAAGTCCGGATGAATCCTTTCACTTCTTCCTTCAATCTCCCTCTCAAACTGTTTCTCTCCATTTTCTCTCAAAAGTACGGTTAACTCTATTCTATATTATGATATTTTATGATGGTATATGATATTTATCTCTAATAATATATAAAACCCTAATATATATTATTTTTTTGGATGAGCTTTTTTAGAGTCCTCCAATGTGTAAAACAGAGAATAAAAAATAAATATGGAAGCTATAATATTAAAAATCATGTCCAGATTCAGGGTCTTGAATGTCAGGTTCAAAGTATTGAAAGTTAGCTTCACGGTCCTGAACGAATCTACCTCTTATCTTCCTTTTTGCTCATAATTCTTTCAATTTTATCTACAACCATAGAAAAATAATTTTATCATCCATCCAAGGTAAAACACTCTTAATACTACTAATTAAAGACTAATTAGTAACAAATAAAAGATAAATGGAGGAAAATATAATATAAAATGACATCATAAGTTGCTAATTTATACTACTATTAATATGGGATCATGCTATGTTATGCAATGCAATACATTTCTAAATTTAACATGAATTTTAGGCATGCACTCCATATGATCATCTAATTATTTACAAGGCTAGAATAAAAAATATATACATATATTACCATATTGAGATCGCTTCCCCACACTTAAATGGTTCATTCTCCTCAATGAATTAAAAAGAGAAAAAAACTAAAAGAAAATCCTACAATAAATTACAAAAAGAAAAAACAAATAAATACAAAAATATATTAATATAGAAAAAAAGTTAAAAATACTCCCATAATGCATTGGCATGAAGTGCCGCTCGAAGAAGAAGTGAAGTGTGTTGACTCCATCTAACCAAAGTCGATGCACCATGGACACTTTAATCCTCCCCGTGGTGCCACATATCCCTTCCAGAACCTAATAAACTGACCTTTCGGACCTCCAAATCCAATCTCCACCGTTCATAATTTAAATATTTGACCAAGGAAGATTCAGTCCAAAATTCAGGACGATCCAACCGTTTGAACTATGGCAAATGGCAAAACAAGATAGCTGACTCAACAAAAAATATTCCTGCAAATTTTTTCACTTCAACACCTGCGACCACCATTTAAAACAAACACATCAAGGTAAACTATAGGTGTTAAGAAAAATTAATAGTATAATCTTGGGTT
Organism: Oenanthe sinensis; assembly: GCA_028671895.1. Taxonomy (NCBI): domain Eukaryota; kingdom Viridiplantae; phylum Streptophyta; class Magnoliopsida; order Apiales; family Apiaceae; genus Oenanthe; species Oenanthe sinensis. The sequence goes on along the minus strand of CM053799.1, from coordinate 22,994,495 downwards.
TCCTCCCAAGAAACGCTTCTTTAGCGTCGTTAGCTCGACATATACATTCAAGTATCATAACTAATGAGTTGAGAAAGAAAATAGACGCACATACCTGTGAATTAGCATTAAAATTATGATGTACAAATATACCTTTGATCCATAAAAATAAGAGACAATTTTTATGATCATCACCTGCTTAATAGACTCAGAAAAATCAAAGTAGTTAGAAAAGTCGACAGAATAAGCAACATAAGTACGACTCACAAACTCATCCCAAATTGGATCCTTGTATTCCGAAGCAAGATTTTCAATTCTATCAATCATTATATCCTCCTCAATTATAATGGGACACTCATAAATATTTAATTTCACATTTTCTACCAATGCATTAAGCACAATGTTATTTTCTAAATTTGATAGAATTTCAACATCATCCAATTTATCAGTATCAAGTATGAGACAATTATCAACTAAACAAATAGGTTCATCAGACACAAAATTTTCATTAATTGCTAAATAAGAATCACATGTAGTCAAAAAATTGATACATGGAGGAACATGAAGGCAACTGTTATGCATCACAAGTTGAACTTCCATAATAAAACTGTTTCTTTTAGCATTCTCCTCATACCAAGCTGGTGACTCTAGTGCACATGGAATATTATTTCTATTAGCAATCTCAAAAGTTGGGTCATCAAAGTGTTTAAAAAGTCTTAAAGAAAGTAAAGAAGACTTAGATTGAATTAAGATCTTATCAACACCACTGCATATCTATAAATCACAGTATTGATTTTCAAAGGTATATGAAAATTCTGTGCTAGGAGGGTATGGAGCATAATATGAATTTTCAGAATAGAACGAATTCACCTATTATGGATTAAAATCCTGATAAGCATTAAAGTTTTGATAAGGATTGAAATCTTGATATCGTTCTTGAATGCTGAAAAAGTTTTTGCGTTATTCCAACCAAAGTTGTAATCCATGTCTCCTCAACTCAAAGATCTTGAGTTGTCTACCTCAAAGTAATTGTATACACACCAAAGAAAAGAAGAAAATATGTACCAAGATAAAATCTAAACTATAAGAAAAAATTAACTCAAAATCAATATTGTCGCTTTCCCCGACAGCGGCGCCATTTTGTTTTCGAGCATTGAGTCGGGTATCATTTGCAGGAAAGAACTGTTATCAATATCAATTTCCAGTCTTTTATTTCTTACAATTTAGAAGTGTGGAGAATAAGTTTTGTGTGTGTAATTATCTATAAATTAATCTAATAAACATATAAAATAACTATATAATAAATATGAAAGAAGATAATCCAGGAACAAGGGTTCTTCAATTGGTTATTATGACTGTCTAATTTGTGTATCTTGTTTTGCTAAAAACAATCCTTCTAATGATTATAAAGTCATCTCCCAAGGTAAATTATAATGCCTACAATTATACCATGAAAGTCACTCTCATGGTCAAACAAAATACATTCATAAACTATTAAGCACCAAGAATTAAAAGTTCATGACTCCCTTAACCGTGTTAAGCCTTCAATGACAGATAAGTAAATCAAAAGAAATCATAATATAACCAAACAAACATAATAAACCAACGAATGCTATCAAATTCCTGAATTAAGAGATTAGCTACTCATGATGGATAAAAACATGTACATATTAATAACACAAACCATGAGTTATAGAATTGAAGTACAAAGAATACAACTTGAAGAACTCGTTTGATGTCCAGATGAATCCCTTCACTCCTTCCTTCAATAACCCTCTCAAAGTGTTTCTCTCCCTTTTGTCTCAAAAGTATGGCTAACTCTATTCTATATTATGATTTTGTATGATGGTATATGATCTTTGTCTCTAATAATATATAAAACCCTAATATATATTGTTTTTATACTTGGATGGGCTTTTTTAGTGTCCTCCAATATGTAAAACTCAGAATTAAAATAAAATATGGAAGCTATAATATTAAAAATCATATCCAGATTCAGGGCCTTGAATGTCAGGTTCAGGGTCTTGAAAGTTAGTTTCACGGTCCTGAAAGTCGGCTTCATGGTCATGAATGAATCTGCATCTTATCTTCCTTTTTGCTCGTTATTCTCCCAATTTTGTCTACAACCATAGAAAATCATCTTTAGCATCCATCCAAGTTAAAACACTTTTAATACTACTAATTAAAGACTAACTAATAAAGAATAAAAGATAAATGGAGGAAAATATAATATAAAATTTATATAAATTTAGCATGCATCACATAATACGAGCATGATTCCTATCCTCACATCTATTCGTTTGCATAGTGAGGTTCCGGGCATTAACCAAATTAAAATTAGTTCGGTTCGATTAATTATCATTAATCATAACCAAACCATTTAAAATGGTTTTTGGATTTCGGTTAAACATTAGTCTATTAAAGTGTCTTTTCCACAAAAATTCGATATCATTTACTTCTTTGGCACATAATAGTATTTTGAAAAATTATGCATAAACACATATGAATGTAGTATTCTAGAAATTTTAAAACATTCTTAAAATTGTTATTTTTACTGTTGTGCATATATACTAGTGTATACATAAGAAATATATCTAATTCATTCACTTTCATGAAAAAAATAAATAAAAATACAATTTTTTATTATTCGATACACAAACACATTATAATAAATTTCTCACTAGAATATACTAAAACTCTCGTACAAACTCGGATATAAATATTATTGGTGTTTTAATGTTATTAATTTTTATAAAATATAATATTATATATTTAATATATATATATATATATAATATTCAGCTTGGTTAATTTCGTTGGCGTTTTATAATAAAACCGGAACCGAAACCACACCATTAATTTCTCTTTTTTATATTTTGTTTATTTCATATTTTTTCGGTTTAATTATTTTTAATGTGATTTTTGATTTTTTCAGGGGCTCTTTCGGTTTCAGTTTTTTCTACTCACCTCTGAATCTATATATATATATAAGCATGAACATGGTGCAGTTTGGATCTAAAACCGCACCAAAACCACTTAAGTGCAGTTTTAAAAATTAGAAATTAAAACTGAACCAAAAAAAATTAGTTCGATTCGGTTTGGTTTTAAAAAGTGCAGTTCGGTTTTAAGTAGTTTGGAGAGGAAGTAATTTAACCCAACTTTGGAATATTATATAGTGTATTTTACTTAGTTATTGACCCGACCCAATATACAAGTTTTATATCATATGTGATAATTCCAGTTAAATCTCGATCCTTTTTTTAACTGATTAGAATACAAGAATTTCGGTAATTCAAAACCCTATAATAAGTCCCAAAAAGATCAATAACACTTACTTTTTACTACTCTACATGAAAGGATCATTAACTCATAAAAGGATCATAAATTTCCACATATTTTGATATGAGATTGGATTGTTACTGTGTGTACACACTGTACAGTCACGTTACTCTGGGAGTCTGGGTTATATCCACAAAGTACAACTTGCCCGTCAAGGAATTGAAACGCACCTATATAAAGAATATTAACCTAACTTCATCGTTTTTATTGTCTCCGTTTCATTAGTATAAAAAATATACACAGCGAGTTTTTGGTAAATATTAAACTAGGAGATGAATATAATGATGGGTAATGGGCAGGTGATGATTCTACCGCCGGGAGTTAAGTTTAGTCCATCTGATGAAGAAGCCTTGGTGCACTATTTGAAGCCTAAAATTTATGGTTTTAAACTTCCATGCAACCTTGTCGAGGAGAAAGAGATTTATGGTCCTAACGCCAACCCATGGCATCTCTTCGATGCTTCTTCAACGTTGTGGACAGAATTTGGTTCCGAAAAGAGTGTGTATGTATTCACTCATTTAACAAAGATGAGTACTGCAGCAACATCATCTTCGAGAGACAAGAAAACAGAGCATTATGTTAGAAAAGCTGGATGTGGAACTTGGCACGGTGAGACAGGTAGGGCTCAGAAGCCGATCATGGAGGGTGGGAACGTCGTCGGAAACAAGAGGTTATTGGTGTACCAGATCAATGATATTGGTGGTTTAGGTGATGGGATTAATTTGGATCAAGTTGGTTATTGGAAGATGCATGAATATTCTTTGAACGGGTTTGAGGATTATGTCCTTTGTCAGATTACGTGGGATACATCCAAGGGACCCAAGGTTGTCGCTTCCAACAAGGCCAGGGAATGCGGTAGAAGCACTAAGACTAAGGCCAAAAGGGATAGTCATGTACTTACCCCTACGGATGCTGGTGCAAAAGTTGGGTTTCTTGATACTCGTGCAATTGGCGTGAAAGATCCAAGATTATCAACAGAGAAGGACATCATTGCGGTTCAAGATTTGGGGTTGGTTCAAGATAATTATCTTGTTCCACAAGGGAGTGGGAATTGGATGAATACTGATTCTAGTCTACAACACGCATCAACAAGTTGTGCCAATAATGTACCTGGTGATAGTGTCTTGCAGGCCATGGAGGATTTATTTGCAGATTTGTCCGAGGAAGAGGTGGCGTGTTACAAGAATCTTTCACTCCAAGACATAGACGATATGCTGAATGGCACACTTGAGAAATTTGACGAGGAGCCTGCAATGCTAGATTACAGCAGCAGCCAAGTGTTGGGAAAAAGGAAAGCAATTCAAGTGGATCAATCGGCCGGTAAAAGGATATGCATCTGATATATTATCAGCAATCAACTACTATGGTGTGGGCAGATCAGCTTGCAAGAAGCAGGGATTTTAGAGGCCGGGAGCATGCTTTGGCGATATCTTTGATACAATTTTTTTTTTTGCTCTTGGGGGAATAGTACTATAGATTTTATATCCCCTGTTTGTACCAACTCTGAACTTATTGAATATATAAACAACTCAGGCGTGGGGATGAGCCTCCTAGCATTGCACTTGGCTAGGTTCCAAACCCCTTAAAAAATTGTGTGTTTTTTATTTCGTTTTGAGGTTGACATTCGTAAAGCATTTAAGTATAGTATATATATGAAATAAGATTACCAAGCTGCATATAGAGTGCTAAATGCTTTCTTAAAGGTGATTATAAAAGATCAAAATTAAAATGTTTTTCATTATATATAACTTGTGTGATGTATCATCAACGCTTACCATTACAATATCTCCAACACATTAAGAAGTTGTAGGCAAATGAGAATACACAAAACAGGACCATTTATTATTGTATATTATGTTATACACTCACTTTCTTCATTAGGTAAAATAGGAAAAAATATTTTTAAAGTTTATAGTCTGTGTAATTATTACCTGGCTGTGTGTGGATGCACAGTGCACACATTTTTTGTTTCTGAAGCATTATGGTCTTGCATGCTAGAAGGAATAATCGGCCAACCAACCCAAGCAGGACCATCTATATTTTGTACAGCTTCTGTATAGTATCAACTGTAATGAAACTTCCGTTCTCTGATTGTCAAATTTTGTTTCACTAAAACTGAAGTCTTTATAGCTAGAACTTCTTGTAGAGATTACTTTTACTGCATTCATGTCCTCTGACTGGAAGATCTTCTTCTAGCTGCTGTTTTTCACAGTCAGTTCACATTACTTTGGACCCAAGCTTGTAAACAGTGCTCTGAGTTTCAATTGTTAATTCCAACATCCACATCCATAAGAGGCCCAGTAGCTTTTCATATTTACCATTGAGTTCTTGAGGAGTTGCTTCTAGCTTGTCATTGTTTTGAATCTTTATGAATTATTGATGCATTCTACACTTTCAATCTTCTTTGACATAGTAATGCTCTAGCATCACCGTGAATTAAATAGATATGTGTGCACCCTTCTGTAGACCTCTTTTGTTTTACTTTAGCTGCTAATCTTGAGCAATGTATTTCAGATCTGATTTCATTGTTGTCTATGCATCACTGCTTTAGCATACTCCACTCTAATGAATCATGTATAGTACCAGCACAATCAGCTCATATGCGTAATTTAAGGAATCCTTGATTTATGGCTGTAATCACTCCATTGTAACATATATTATAGTCCAGGTTCATTGTATATAGTTAAATATTGATATTACATATCTTTCCTGTTGTAATATATAATCACATGTAATCCCTTGGTAATGCAATACAATTCTATATTCCAAAAATCCTTTATGGTATCAGAGCCTCTACACTCTAACGAGTAATATAGCTTTATCTTTTCTTCTACCAAAATAACAAACCCTAGCCACGCTTTTATCAACACAATGTCAATTTCTATTATCAGCACAGACTCCTCCGTTAATTCAAACATGAACCAGATCGTTCAATTTAATCCAACAGCTCAACTTCCAATCAAACTCTCTGGCAGTTCAAATTTTACCACATGGAAAGCGCAGTTTGAGATGCTGCTTCATGGCCATGATATTTTTGGGTTTCTCGATGGCAGCAACCCATCGCCAAATCAAACAATCAATGAAAACAATAAGGCTGTCATGAATCCAGCCTTTAAGTTGTGGTTTCAACAAGATCGTTTAATTCATAATGCTATATTAGCCTCAGTTGATGCAACGCTTGCTTCTATGATTGCCACGGCGCCCACATCCAAACACGCATGGGATTCCTTGCACACCATGTTTGCCAATAAGTCACACACGCGAATACTCAGTCTTCGAGATCAACTTACCCGTATCACAAAAAATCAAAAGTCCATTGTCGATTATCTTCGTGAGATACGATCTGTTATGGACGAATTAGCCATGGCTGGCTCACCTGTGTCAAATGAGGAAATAATTGTTAAAATACTTGCAGGGCTTGGCTCCGAATACAACAGCTTAGCTGCAGCAATTCGTGCTCGGGATACTCCTATTACATATGGGGATCTGTTTGACAAGTTAACTAATTATGAGATTTGTTTGAAGCAAGAAACAATTCAGAAAATGTCTGTTGCACCTATGAACTCACTAGTTACTGTTGCAATTGCACAAAATGGTCCAACTCATTACCCTGCTTTCCGCCATCAACCACCATGTCGTAACCAACAGAATTCAACCAGTAATTTTTACCCTCGAAATTCCAATCAGGAATGGCGTACATCCACACCTCAGCAACTGAATTATGGTTCACACGGAGACTCACAGAAATCTGATTCTCGCCCTCAGTGCCAACTCTGTGATAAGTTTGGCCACACTGCTAAAGTTTGTCGCTCACGCTCTCATAACCACATGGAGGCTAAAGCCCATTTTGCAGAAAACATCCAGCCTCCCACTTCCCCGTGGATTGTTGACTCTGGGGCTTCTCATCATATTGCCTCCAACAACTCCAACTTTACTGAGGTGCACGCATATAATGGGCTGGATGAAATAGCTATGGGCAATGGTAATATGGTTCCAATTTCTCACACTGGTACAATAAAATTGAAGTCTTCTAAATTAGATTTTATTTTGTCTGATGCATTATGTGCGTCAAGTATGAAACAAAATTTATTATCAGTCTCCAAGTTCTGTTGTGACAATAAAACATCTATTGAGTTCTTTCCTTCTTATTTTTGTGTGAAGGATCTGAGTATGGGAGCAGTGCTGTCATGCGGCCCGAATAAATATGGCATGTACGAATGGTCATCTACAACCTCTTCTCATACATCAACTCAAAGTCCTTGTGTCAATTCTGCAACCGTATCTGTGTCTCGGTGGCATCAACGACTTGGTCATCCTCATCTCAAAGTTCTAAAATCTGTCCTACACAATTTTTCACTTCCTTATTATCAAATGAATAAATTTTCAGTATGTAATGCTTGCTGCTGCAATAAAAGCCATCGTTTGTCTTTCTCTAATAATTCTTTACACAGTCAACAACCACTACAGCACATATACAGTGACTTATGGGGGCCTTCTCCTGTTATGTCAATTGACAAGAAGTTATATTATGTTGTCTTTGTGGATCAATACACCAAATATTCTTGGCTCTACACCATTAAAAATAAAAATGAAGTTGCTTCACTGTTTCAACAATTTCAAATCTTGGTTGAGCGTTACTTTAAAACCAAAATTCACTCTCTTTACACTGATGGAGGTGGTGAATTTCAAGGTTTAGATCCTTACTTGGCATCTTAAGGTATTGAACACTTGGTTTCCCCACCATACACTCCACAACGTGTTGCTTTGGCTGAAAGACGACATCGCCATATAATAGAAACAGCCAAGACCTTGTTATATCAAGCCTCCCTACCATCCAATTTCTGGTCATTTGCATGTACATATGCTATGTATTTGATAAATAGGCTTCCTGCTCAAAAGACACCCCATCACTCTCCATTCCAATCTTTATTTTCTACTACTCCAAATTATCATAAATTGCGAGTGTTTGGTTGCCTGTGCTTCCCATCACTTAAGCCTTATGCGTCTCATAAACTTCAGCCGAAATCAATGCCATGCATATATTTGGGGTTTTCAACAAAATACTACTCATATCAGTGCTATGATCCACACTCTTCAAAATTATATTTCTCACGAGATGTTGTTTTCATCGAGGATGATTTCCCATGTCAAGGCATGTTTTTATCACTGGTTAACTCCATGACTAATATCAACTGGACTCCCCCAGATACTAGTTCTCTTGAGATCCCAGCCAGTGCACCCATTCCTCATGATTTCCCAATAAATATCCCTCCTCCGATACGTGGTCCATCAAACTTATCTCCGGTACGTTCCACACCTGACTCTCCCGTCCCTGTCACATCAGAACCTATTTCGTAACATGAGTCACTTACCTCAGTTCCACAAAATCATCTTTTTGAATCTCTTCAGTCTCCTACTACCTCTCCTCTTATTGAGCCTATGCCAAACTCGCCACCTCCTGTCAATCATGAGGTCACGAGAGCTCACAATCTAATTGAATCTCCCCAATCACCCACTACATCTTCTCCCATTGAGCCTACGCCAAACTCACCGCCTCCTCTTAATCGCCCCGTAACAAGAGCTCAAAATCGCATTTTCAAAACAAACCAGTTTTACGGGTTTTCAGCTTCACCTTCTAATTTATATACTCCTGCCACATATAAACAGGCACAAAAACATGAACATTGGAGGCGTGCCATGCAAGAGGAGTACACAGCTCTGCTAAATAATCACACTTGGACTTTAGTTCCTAAATCTGATTCTCAGAATGTTGTTGATTGCCGCTGGCTTTTCAAAATCAAAAACAATGCAGATGGGTCCATTGAGCATTATAAAGCCAGATTGGTCGCCAAAGGCTTTACTCAACGGCCTGGTATTGACTTTCATGACACCTTCAGTCCCGTTGTAAAACCTACTACAATACGGCTTGTTTTATCAATTGATGTACACCGGCAGTGGCCTGTCCGTCAATTAGACGTCAACAATGCTTTCCTTCAAGGACGGTTGAAGGAAACTGTTTACATGCGCCAACCTCCCGGCTTTGAGCACCCACAATTTCCTGATTATGTTTGTAAGTTGCAGCGTCCTATATATGGACTTAGGCAGGTGTCACATGCTTGGTACACGGAGCTCAAATCATTCTTAGTGGCCATGGGTTTCCGTAAGTCTCATTCAGATGGTTCATTATTTATTCTAAATCATGCTGGGCTCATTGCATATGTATGTGTTTATGTGGATGACATTATTATTATGGGGAGCCATCACTCACTTATTACAAAAATCATACATATACTGTCTCAGCGCTTCTTTTTGAAGGATCTTGGTCCTCTGCATTTTTTTCTTGGCGTTGAAGTATTGAGACACTCTGATGGCATCCTTTTATCTCAGTCCAAATATATACATGATATTCTTCTTGAGACTAACATGCATGAAAGCAATGGTATGGCCACTCCTATGAGTTCATCATCTACACTCACTCTCAGTCCCAAGGATCCATGTATTGATATTACTAATAATAGGCGTATTGTTGGTAAGCTCCAATATCTTTCTTTTACTAGGCCTGATGTCGCATTTGTTGTTAATAAATTAGCACAATTCATGCATCATCCACAACATTCTCATTGGCAAGCTGTCAAAAGGTTACTTAGATACCTCAAACACACGTCCATGCTTAGTTTGAACATTAAACAGTCATCTGACTCATGTTTACGAGTGTATTCGGATTCGGATTGGGCTGGCAATCTATGTGACAGAACATCAACTACTGGTTTTTTGGTTTATTACGGTGACACCCCTATCAGTTGGTCGTCGAAGAAACAACGAACCGTGGCACGTTCCTCTACTGAGGCAGAATATCGTGTTGTTGCTAGTGCTGTCGCTGAAACTAACTGGATTACAAATTTATTGTCTGAGCTTGGTCTTCCATTACAAAAACCTCCTAGTGTCTTTTGTGATAATGTGGGTACCATATATCTCTGCAAGAATCCAGTCTTTCATAGCAAGATGAAACACATTGCTATTGATTTCCATTTTGTACGTGATCAAGTAAATCGGAAAGAGGTTAATGTACATCATATAAGTTCTACTTCCCAAGTTGCAGATCTTCTGACAAAAGCACTTCCCAAGTCATCATTTCAGCTTCAATTTCACAAGCTCGGCCTTGTTAACACAGTGCCTTGCTTGAGGGGGCATACTGAATCACGTATAGTACCAGCACAATCAGCTCATATGCGTAATTTAAGGAATCCTTTATTTATGGCTGTAATCACTCCATTATAACATATATTATAGTCCAGGTTCATTGTATATAGTTAAATGTTGATATTACATATCTTTCCTGTTGTAATATATAATCACATGTAATCCCTTGGTAATGCAATACAATTCTATATTCCAAAAATCCTTTACACTCTGTATTCATGTTTCTCATGGATAAGTTTATTATGGATAACTGTTGCACCTGTACTTAAGTTGTTGTGAACTAGGTCTGTAGTATACCAGTTGGTATATCTCCATATACACAGCAGCATTTTGCCACCAGTTCTTCTTCTTGTTATATGCGCATGGAACGTATTATTTTTATGACATCTGCGATTTGTAGATGATTGAATTGGTTTCCCTGTTTTCACAGATAACCTCACCTGGGCATCTTCTATGGGTGTCATACTATATACTGATCGAGCTTTACCCTTGTGATTGACTTGTGTGATTACAACAACTGCTGGTTCCAGTTCAGAAAAATATGTGGACAATAGCTTCGTGTTACTTCGCAGCTGATCTTAACATGGATAGTGCAAGTTCTTATCTATTTGTCTTTGATTGCAAGAAAAAATTGCAGATTCAATGCCTTATTACAAATCTGGACAGCTTGACATCCCTTCGCTAAAATAGACACAACTCTCTGTAGGAAATTCTGTTTGATGCAGTGTTTTTTCATAGAAAAACTTGACTTTGAGATCTTTCTGATGGCATATGATTCACCGTCCAGGAATTTCTGAATGAGAGCAGTTAATTCTGTGAACTCAGACCTTACGCAGTTTTCAGATTTTCATCTTTTTTGGCACATTGGCTCCATTCCCTCCTTTGTTATCTTCAGACTTTACTGCGTCTGTATTCCTCAATATTCACTTCTGATAGCTGATGTGTTTTTGGTAGCTGGTTCATGTTTAAACTTGCAAAATCGCGTTTCTTTTGTTTCTTTCTCAATTGCATATCCAGCTTCATTAATATTTTACTGCATAGTAGTATTTTTTTATTTTCTTACAGCTCCACAATTTGTTCCCTCCTCATTTTCTTGCATGTGATCTGCTCTTATTGCCTTACGATGTTAAGATGGCTCCCGGAGTGATGATTTAAATCATTTGAGAATTTTGTTCATCGCTCGTAGCAATCTTCTTGATCATGCCCGATAGCTTTCGAATGAAATGCATAAATTGATCTTTGGACAGCTTCTTCATGCGGTTAAATAATATTTCGATGGCTAGTTGACAACTCTTCTGTTGCAAATCCTTTTACTTCTCTTGCTTCCATGAATGAATTGAGTGTCGCTGGTTTACATGAGTTATGTCAGATTCGAGTGAGATTGTTTTGCCAGGAACAATCACTTTTAGATGTTGTTGTAGTAATTTAGGTAGAATCTCCACGATATTTTGGAAGCTGGTTATGATTTTAGAGTATGAATTCCTTGTATTCACCTTAGCTTCTTCCGGTTCCAATTTCAATTCCACGAGCCACTAGTTGATTCCAATTCTTCACTGCGCTGCCATATGTTTGCTTAGGATTTTGTTTATTATCTCTGTGAATTTTTCTTGTGTGACTCAACTACTCGCTCACGCTAGTTACATATGTTAAAATTCTCAAGCTTTTTTCCTTTTCTCTCGATTTGCGAAGTGAGCTGAGGAACCAAGTTGTGTATACCAACTACATATGTCTGACTGAAGAAGTTGAATTTAACGCAATTTTTATCATCCTGCAATATTCTTTTTGAATCGAATATATTCTCGATCTCGGTAGATGACTTGAGCTCTAGGTAGCTTGGTGATAATGTCTTATTGACTCCTCTAGTCTCATTGGTAGATGGACTGAGGATTCGCAGTGGGAGTGCAGCATGTCAGCAGTGGATTTCAGGTGGAAAAAGATTGCATTGCCTATAATGGAGCATTACACAGAGGCAAGTAATAATTATCCGATTTTTAATATTTCAGTTCTATGGTTAAGTATTTGTTCTCCGTTGTTGACCTAATGTTTTCTTCCAAATATTGTTTAATTATTTAGCTTCGGGTATGAGATTTAAGGTGTTTGCTGCCTATCAACCAACCCTTTCTATAGTTCAGAAGAATGCACCAGAGCTGATTGCACACTTGACGAAATTAGTTGGAGCTGGAATTGATATCAAGTTTCGTGAGTCAGGGTTGAGTCTTAATAGCAAGAATGATATGGTGTTGAAACATGAATGGTTTTTAATGTGTCACTTGGTTTCCACAATCTATAGACAAGTACAATGAATTTTAAGACCCAACAAATCTCTCTTTTTCTTGCTAATACGGTTATTATTCATGTAAATGCTCCCAATTATATTGCCATTGTGAAGAGTGTTACTTGCTAGAAGGATACTAGTCGAACTTGCTACTAGATTATGTTATCAGGCTGCAAACAAGCACGGTACACCTATAAGTTTACTGCCCAATACTGAATCACAAACTTCTTCTGCTTTAGGTTATTCTAAATCTTTATTTTTCTCCATATGGACCTTTCTCCATATGGATTATTTGAGTGATCCCAACAAGTTACACTGGGTACTCTGTTTACATTTTTTTTTTATTTCCCTTCTATAATTTTTTAGTTTTGTGTAACTATAACTCTGAGGTATTAATGTAGGTAAGATCTGAAATCTAAGAGGTGTACTTCTTGCGATTAAATCCAATTGAAAGCAGTGCACTATATTTGCACTCGTTGAATATGTGAAGTTGATACTTCTTGATCTTTACAATGTATGGATCTGCAAAATTGTTGCTATGTTGGAGAGAAATGGAATTTAAAAAGGTAAAAATGTTTGGGATTCTGGAATACAAATTATATGCGCACAACGACAATTATCTACATCTAGCATTATCTATCATGCTACATTGTAGAAAGTGTAGTCTTTTTATGCAACTTCATTATTTATATCAAAAATCTTGGGATTGTTATTGTCTTGCAGGTGATGATCTGCAATGTTATCAAGGATGGTGCAGTTTCCTGACCATGAAGAAAAAGTAGCAGAAGAAGAAGTTGTAGGAAATTAAGACTCACACATACCAATGGTAAAGTGGAATTGATCAAGTGCAAGTATGTAGGTGGTGTGACTTCATAAGTACTAGGGAATTGTTATATGTTATGTCTTTCTTTGTATTGATGATGATTTAAGTTATTTATATCTGGGCTATTAGCCTATATAGTATAGAGGTCCATTGGTGTTGAGGCGTTAGACGGTAGTTGCAACAGAAGTTCAAGACAGATTTGGGATGGTCTAGGTAAATGGCTTTCATGGGGGATTCCTCGAGGAAAGACTTGACTCAGAGAATGATGAGGGTCTTATGGATGTTAAATTTCAAGGCCCGTTAGAGTGATCTCATATCAATGCAGTTTAAGAAATAAAGATTAGTGTAAGTTTATGTTATAGTATGTTTGATTCTTATTTAGTTGAGCTGGTACTTGATAAATAAATTTTGGGATGGTATTGCACCTGTTGTGTCCTGGGTGCACTCACATTTAGCATGAAACTCCCTTAATATGAATTAATCTAGTTTATAATTCTACAATATTGAACAATTCATGGGCAAGATTGAGAATGTTTGGACATTATCAAGTTTAATTGGACATTTTGTATTTTTTCACAATATTTGATATATGAACGCCCTCAATCTCAAAGCATACCAAACTTTCAAAAATCCTTATATTATCTCTTAATTATAATCTTTAAACACTAATTAATCTCCTATGCCTTACGGATGGATCATTGTCTATGACAGCTAAATAGCAGGTTGTTTTCTGCAAATCAAAGTCTAATACATATATCCATCCCTTCTAGCAACTAGAGGAATTTAGTTAGTTCCAACAGTAATAATACATTTTTCTTTATTAAACTCAACTTTATGTCCATCATCATGTAATTAACTCACACTTAACATATTATATTTCAAACACTTAACATAACGAAGATTGTTGATATAAGTAGTATTATTACCTACTTTACCTTTACCAAGGATAGGAAGAGACTTGTTATATCCAATTATTACTCCTCATTTCTTACGTTTGAGACTTATAAACTGTGATTTGTTGCCACACATGTGCCTAGTGCAACCGCTACTAATAATCTATTGTTTTGACTTGATCTTTGCGGCAAGACACATTTACAAAATAAACAAAACAAAACTCAACATTTTGGTACCCAAATTGTTTTGGGTCCAGATTGGTTAGTAGCAAGTATATAACAAGAATTTAAATTAGATTTCTAAATCTATTGATGGCCCACTTTAGGAGCCAAATTCTTGATATTCTGCATTATGGTAAATCCATTCTGGAAGGTTATTATGTTGTTCTGGTAAGCTGGTCTGTTGACAACTTTATTCTTGTAAGCTCTTCTGAAATTTTGGACTCTGCAATTCTGAGCTAAATGACCTTTTCCACAACATTTGTTCCAGGGCATAACATATTTGTATGGCTTGCCTTTTCTTTCTTCATATTTGAGAGCTTTATATTTCTTGTTAAATTTGATACCAACTCCTTCTTTATGTAAAGGAACATAGATACTTTTCATCATAAATTTGAGACCATCTTCTCCTTGAATGAATGTCCCCATTCCTTTTCTGAGCTTTACAACTTCTGATTCCAAAGATTTAATCTTTTCAGTTTGGTGAGATGTAGAAGCAATAGGTTATGATGTACTGGCAGCAGATTCAGATGTTGCAGCAGTAGGCTGAGATTTTTCCACTTCAATAGATTTCCCGAGTTTGAATGTCTCTCACCTTGTATCTCTGGCCTCAATCTCTGCCTTTAACTCTGAAACTTCCTTACTAAGAGATTTGTCTCTTTTGAGCAATATTTTGTTAAAATCTTCAATGTCATCTACTTTAGCATTCAGCTCCTTGATTTCAGCTTCATCTTTAACCTTATTTGGTTCCTTATCTTCGATTAGTGGTTCCACTTTAGCCATTAACTCATGAACCATCTGCTTTAAGTAAGCATTCTTCTCAACCAGCTTACTGTTTTCTTCTTTCACTGAGTTATATTTCTCAAGTGGAATGTGCTTTGGTTCTTGCATGGTTGGTTGTTCCAAAACAATATTATCAGAAGATATACGAAATTTAAATGAGTTTACCTCACTCTTATCATCCTCCAAATCACTTTCCACAAGACCATCTTCAACAAGTGCTTGATTGACCATCTTCACTAGTATCATCACTAGATTCAGAATCATCATCTCTCCATATTAGTAAGGCCTTTCATTTCTTCCTTCCGTCCTTGAAAGCAGCAGGCTGTCTTTCTTTGAGATTGTATCAGTCTTTCTTGTAGTGACCGGACTTTACACACTCAAAATACGTTTGTTCCCCTTTATATTATTTGGAAAACTTATTGCCTTTGGAGAATCCTTTCTTCTCTAGCTTGTATTTGTTCCTCCTTTCAATCATCCTCTTGATTTTTCTGGACATTAGAGCAAGCTCTTCATCAGATTATTCGTCCGATTCTAGCTTGCTGTTTCCAGCATGAAGTACCAGATTCTTCATTTGGGGAATAGGATTAGAAAAATCTTGAGCTTTACTTGCATTGATCTTTTCTTCAAACTGCTCCATGGTGTCAATGTTTGGTGAAGATTCTAAAGCAGTGACCTTCAGTTCATAATTTCGTGGGACAATACTGATTATTTTTATGTTGATTTCCTATTGAGGAATAGATTTGCAAATTTGTTGTACACTATTCATATTGATTTGAAATCTAGCTTGAACTTCTCTGATTATTTCACCATTTTTTAACTTGAAATTTCCGTACTCGTTCATTAGCTTGCTCAATTTAACTTTCTTCTGAGATTTCGAGCCTTCATGACACAATTCCAAAGTATCCCATATTTTTTTAGTAGATTTGTATAAAGAAACCTTGTCACTTTCTGAGATGCTTAGATTAGTAACGATAGTGTTCTTAACTCTGTTGTTGTAGCTCAGCTTCATTAGCTCATCAGGAGTGAGTTCATTAATGTCCTTCTCTTTATCATCAATTTTCATAAATGTGAATAGACCTTTTTCAGTAACTGTCCATTCTATAGGCTCTCTTTCCAAGTGATACCTCATTTGGCCTTTCCACCAGTTGTAGTTCTCTGACCCAAGTAACAATGGTAGCCTGGAAGAAGAGTTTGATGTAGGATAAGCGTCAGCCATAGGATCTATACTTTCCTGTTACAGGAAATGTCAGCATAGCCTGCTCTGATACCAAATATAAATGTACCTAGAGGGGGGCTGAATAGTTATTTTAGTTATTTATTGTAATTTCCCTAAATTTCAGGTACCTTTAAAACCTTGCTAATAATAGTACGTATGGGATGATAATTATGAAATAAGGTTTTGTTGGGCCATTAAATTATTAAAATTGCCGGAACAAGATAAAGATGAAATTAGCGTCATGGATTATTATGAAATTGGAAAATTCAAGGATTTCCAAGAATTATTAAAGAGTTTATTATTTTATATTTTGACATGGATTATTAAAAATGCAATTACTTGCATTTTATTTATAGTGTATGAAATGCTAATGCTAGTATTTTAATACAAGTCAAAGGAAGACTTGACCAAAGACAAGACCAAGACCAAAGCTTTGACTAGTCTTTTATTTAACCAAAAAGGGGAAGTACTTGGCATAAAGCAAAGAAAAGAAAATACAACTCAAGCACCTAGCCAAGAGACCATTCGGCCAAGCAAGGGAAAAGTGAGGAGAAAATTCAAGAACTCAAGTTCTAGTTGCTTGATCGTTGCGAATAAGGACTTAAATCGAAGGTAGTAAATCCCTCTTGCTCTCCCTTGAATCTTATAAGCAACCATCCGCTAAATCTTTAGTTATGATCAATGGAAAATTCGAATGAACAGTAAAATCCGAAAATTGAGTTTTTATTTTCTTGATTCTTGAGTTCTTATAGCTTGGTGGATGATTGTTATGGCATATATATGTTGTGGGTAGCATTGTTGAAGCATGGATAGTCATAGAAATGCATGACTTGTTCATTTGAGTTTGATTTATAAATAATAAGCTAAACTGATTTTTATGGCTTAGAGTTGATGTATGATGATTATTGGTGTTGGTTGAGGAGTTTGGGATTGTTGTTGGTTGTTTTGGAGTAGGATAAAAATGGAAAACGATGAGTTTACAAACGTAACCATGCCAAATTTTTCTAAAACCTATCTGCAGTAACTGTCCAGCAAAGTCTGGGAAGAGTCAGTCACTGTTCTTGGATTATGGTTGATATGGTTAGATAGTAGATAGTCTCTAGATCGTTTGAGCGCTAATTTTGCGTCATTCGGAGTTACGAGTCAAAAGTTATGAACGTTTTAGTAACGGTAGCGCAGGAAATGGAAATCCTGTTTTTTGTCCAACTTTGAGGCTATGAATGGACTAACTACGGAGCTTAATAAAATCTGAAACTTTTATGGGAGATTATTTGACAGTCATATAAGACCCCAGAGAAGAAATCGTGTCAAAATGATTGATTTCCAATTTACTAAAAATGCTAGAAAACAGGGTGTTTAAGTGAAATGAATATAAGAGAAAGGTTGAACAACCGTTTTGGGGAACGATTTCGAACAAGATAGAGGACTTGTCCCGAGTCGCCCCAGTAACGAATATATTTGAGATTTTAAATATATTTAAATACTATTTGAGATTGAATAAATACTATTTAAATATATTGATTCATTTAAAACTATTTAAATGTTAAATAGTCTTGATTAAATCCTAATTAAATATTTTAATTATTTTAAAATATTTTTCAGGGACTATTCAAGGTCTCGTATTTATTGATTAAATATTTACTGGATCTTTAAAAATATTCCGGAGTTATCAAGAAAATTCTTAAAACATTATTTTCATTAAATAATAAATACTGAGCTATGACTCGGATATTTTATACTTATTTTGAGTCGATAACTCCATGTTAGGGAAGGAATATCCCACTTTAACATTCTTTTCATTTAAACTGGTGCCCGTAGGGACCATTATTTTACCTAAAAGTATTATATTTTCGTGGGGTCTATTTTATCACCTAGTAGCGACTCCCCGGTCGTGATCTTGATTCGAACTGTTCATTCATGACTAAAGGTCAACCCACACATATAAAGAGATTACTTCCACCTCGTTTCGGGAGTTAATCTATTATCGAATATTGAATTCCCATAAAACTTTATTGTTGTTCCGGAAGGTTGTATTAAATTCCCTTCCACACTTTGATTTGAATATTCCCAGAAAGCTTTGTTGTTGTTATCCTAGAAGGTTGTATTACATTCCCTTCTAGACTTGTTGATTGTACTCAAAGGGAACTGGAGATATAAAGTGTAAGAGGCTTGTGTGCGGCACAGTCCATCTAGCGTAAGAGGCCGAGTGGCGCCGGTCCAGCATTTAAAGGCCCATGTGTTGCCTAGGGTGATGACCTGTTTTGGATCATCCTTCTACTAGTAGAAAAGGTTACTTAACTATTGTACTATACGACTGATCATCGTGTACAATAGGCGCGGTGGATGCTCCAGTATCTTCTTTTCTTCCAATTGGAATTTGACATTAACACTGTAACGAAGGCCTAGGTGCTAAGTTACTGATAGTGTTAATGGGAACTGTTGAACTTTCATTGATCCTACACTAAGGATAGTGTTAATGGGAACTGTTGAACTTTCATTGATCCTACACTAAGGATAGTGTTAATGGGAACTGTTGAACTTTCATTGATCCTAAACTAAGGATAGTGTTAATGGGAACTGTTGAACTTTCATTGATCCTACACTAAGGATAGTGTTAATGGGAACTGTTGAACTTTCATTGATCCTACACTAAGGATAGTGTTAATGGGAACTGTTGAACTTTCATTGATCCTACACTAAGGATAGTGTTAATGGAAACTGTTGAACTTTCATTGGTCCTACACTAGCGATAGTGTGAATGAGAATTGTTGAGCTTTTATTGATTCTTTTCGCAGTATCTTGAACTGCCTTCTTATTGATGCTTGAATAAATGGTACTCTGTGGTTGATGCCATTGTGCTAAATTGTCGATTCTGTTGATCCCAAAACTGTGAATCTTAAATTGTGGTATCGCAGTAACTTGAAATGCATACTTATTTTGAATATCTTCTTGCATCGTAAACTCTGATTCATTTATTGTCGAAACATATTTCGCTAAACTTTCTGCTGGAAAAGTATTGCAAACTATCTACTGATATTGTTGGACATCGGGTTGGTATAAATATCAGTTGCCACCCTTTTCTTGGTGCAAGTTACAAAATATTCTAATATATATCTTGCTGAGCATTCTTTGGCTCATTCTTGTTTTTGCAAATTTTAAATCTTGCAGTAAGACAGGTCCATCGGATGCAAAGGAAAGAAGAGGCTCGAGCTTGAGTTAGTCAGGTTCAAGGCTTCTACAGGTTGTGTAAGCTAGATAGGATTTTAGTTTAGAATTCTAATACTTATTGTATAATATGCAATGTAATAATAAATGTTGAAATAGTGTTGACTTCTAATGCAACTTCAGGTAGAGGTTATATTAGTAGCATGAGATCCTGAGATTATTTCAGTTGAATTATATTAACTGTTACTATTTTAAGTTCGTTTTCTGAGACTATGGCTCGAGTTGTGTATTTGGATTGGGGTCACCAGGATATGTTGTGATATAATTGTTAAACAGGTGAGTAATTTATTGTTGGAATTGGATCGTGATGGCCCGGATCCTTGACCCCGGATCTGGGGGTGTCACAGAGGTGGTATCAGAGCTCTGAGTCATAGTACTTAGATACGAGAGAGTTAAGAGTTATATATACATATAGGAGGACGTAAGAGCTCATATAGAGTTCATTATTGGACTACCGGATGTAGTGCCAATGAATGAGATAGAACCTTGACAAGTACCTTAAGTTAGTAATGTCAAGATCATGGAAAACCTTTTTAGGTTATAATTTTATGGTGGATTCGAGGATTTATTCCCAAATAGGTAATGACCCGGTATTTGTAAGACTAACGAGAAGTATGATGGATTTAAGGATATTATTGATGTTTGTTTGAGGATGAGGAATCGAGGATTTTGTTGAAGATTATCTGAGAATAAAAAGTAAAGTATCAATTTAGATGATGTATGATATGAATACAATGTAGAGTCACAACAAAGAGTTAAGATACACACTTGATGTAGTCACTGAGTATATTACGGATTTTGGATTAAATTAAGCCCTTGGGGTAGCGATGATCACCACATTGCAAATATGATGGTAAGGTTAACCAATATAAATGAGCTATTGCATAAGTGCTTGTACGATGCTCA
Organism: Oenanthe sinensis; assembly: GCA_028671895.1. Lineage (NCBI taxonomy): Eukaryota > Viridiplantae > Streptophyta > Magnoliopsida > Apiales > Apiaceae > Oenanthe > Oenanthe sinensis. The sequence goes on along the minus strand of CM053799.1, from coordinate 22,973,637 downwards.
TTCTTTTAAATAGTGGAATTCCGGACTAGAGAAGGGTCTGAGTAGTCATTAATGATGAAATAGTTTAAGTTGAGATAGGAGGTTCGGGAAAAAGTCCTGTAACCCAATGATAGATCCATAAGCTAAACTTGATTGAGACTGCTTATAGCGGATAAATATTCATCCTTTTGGCAATAACCCGAAGAGTAGTGTGCATTTCAGTAAATCCTTGTTAATGTTATGGAGCAAATGAGATTGATGGTATGAGGAAGTGACCGTCAATAATGTTGTTGACTAACTTTGAGGATGTTCGAGAGTACAGATATATATATAGTGACTCTATTTATCGTTCTTTTGATATACATTATGTGTAGATGACTGACTAGACATTGATGTTTGAGGTCCCTAGAGGACAAAGATTGTTTGTGAATGTTTGGGATTGTAATTGAGGTGTTTTTACACCGGGCATAGTCTAAATACGAATAGGTCATGCCCAATTTTCTGTAGAAAATACCTTCACTTAAGTATAATAAGCTCTAGAATTAAGAAAACATGTAAATGAAAGGTTTCAGGGTAAAATAGAGAAGCATGGCTTAAAGGTTATGGCCACCTACATATGAGTTAATATTGAGGATTTAGAGGGGTTAATGCCATAATGAAATGGACACGCATGATGACTTAAGATATATGAAAGTCTATAATGAGAAAACATCGAGGCATAGTTGTAATGAGAAATTGTGAGTTTCTCAATGGGGATTTGTTTGGTTGAGTTTGATGTTGGGTTTTAATAACCAAATGCATAGTCGGATTGTGTCTGGTTGAGTTATGAGACTGAGCTAATCTATGTTTTTGTTCCGCTAGAACGTTATCGAGTCGGAGTACTGTGAATTTTAAAGGAGTTCGTCATACGTATAGTAGTATTTATCTTGAGAAACTAAATGATGGATTTGGTGTGTTTGGTGCTCAGTGTTATATTTCAACCCACAAAGAGTTATAATAGGACTAACGGTAGTGACTATAGGATGACCAAATCATATAATATACCTTGATTCCCTACCTTGCTATATATAAGGTTATTATGTGCTGATCGAAAATTTCTGAAGAGAAATGGGTGGAGACCTAATAAGGTCGTTGATTCAACGAGAATTCCTATGAACTTTATTGAACAAAGATTTCTTTAGCCATAAATATTTCTTGTATTATGTAACTGTAACTAAGTATCTGGAAATGCAGATGTAATTGCAGTTTTAGACTTGAAACAAGAATGTGTTAGATTATAAATTGAAGTTTGCGATTTTTGGCAAGATTGTCACCTCGAATGTTGGGGATTCAATTAGATCCTTAGTGTTGGAAATAACTACAATATAGATTCAATAAGTGGTTATAGAGGAAAGTTGAAATGAAATGGCTGAGAAAGGGACATGGAGAAAAAGGGAATTTGAGGAACAACATATATAAAACTACTGTGAACTTTTAACTAGGAACTGGAGTTCTACTTCAGAAAGAACAGTGAATTAAGAAACCTGAGCGTGTTGGAGTACAGTTAATTATGGTTCACCGAAGTCAATCAAGACCTCATTTACTAAATAGTGAGACTGATATTGGGAAATATGTGAAATGGACAACAAGAGGCTATAATTATAAAGTCTAGATGTTATGAGAATGATTGCCCTGAAAGAAGGGATATCATGTTTTAAATATGGAGAATGAAGGAAAAGTAATATGGTATCAAGACTGATTAGCGTACCGGTTTGACATAGATTTAAGTCCCTTCCAGATTGAAGAATTGATAGGATGTTAAGAATGGATGAATGTCCAAATAAGAACGTTTAAACTGATGGTAATAATAAAACAGTGAACTTAAGATTTCCCGACATTGGATAAAGTTGGGATTGGGAGATGGAGATGAAGTGAGAAGGTTTAAATTAAGATTCAAGTAAAAAGTATATTATGCTTTGGATGTTAAGTGTGGGGCACACATACGGGATACGAAAAAGGAAACATGAAATAATGAGAAGTACATAGTAGTTAAAGAATTGAAGGATGGAACCTTTAGCGACATTTTGGGGTTACCACCCATTAGAGACTATATCATTCGTCATTGACCTAGTGTTACTATGAGGTGCACATGATTTGTTTGTAAAGGAAATGGATAGCGGTATGAGACTGTACATATGTTACTGAGAATTCATCAAGTTAGCAATCAATATTGGATACCTATATCCTGGACACACACAATATTCGACCGCTGAAAGGGTGCAGTCTAATGTTAGAAGATAGAGTGAGTATTGGTTATCACTAAATAATGATTAACCTAGACGATTGGTGAAAGATGATGTTTAGTACGTGATAAGAATATTACGAGTCTTTGATGAGAAGGGTTGTATTAATGAAGGCACCTGTACTATTTAAGGATTTCATTGGAGTTTTAAGAAATAATTGGACAAGTTATCAAAGTCTTCATAGAGGTTATTTTGATTTGCCCAAAGATTAAAGATGAAGAACCCGAAGGGGGAAATGTATATAGCCTTGGAAATATTAAGAGAAAGAGATTGGATGCCAAATTCTCTAAGTGTGAGTTTTGGTTAAATAAGTTTAAATTTTGAGACATATAGTAGGTGGTGAAGGAAATTTCAAGGAAATTAAAGAATAGATGGGTAACGGCCGTTGTTGCGACTACTAGATGATAAAAGGTGAATCTTGTAATTATTAATGACATGTCTATTGAGGGATTTGATGGTGTGCAGAAGCAACATAGTAGAAATAATTTCATATGCGTCTGAGTAACTGAAGAAATATGAATTAAGGTATCCTACCTAAGAGTTAGAGCGATAGCTATAATGTTTGCACTTAAGCTTTGGAAATATCATTTGAATGGGTAGAAGTGGAGTAAGCACAAAGACAATAAGAGTCTTAAGGAGTTATTCATTCGGAAAGAATATAAATGGATAATAAGAAATTTGGGGATTTTGTCAATAGGTTCCTAAATGAGTAGGGACTGTTGTATATTGAGTTCGTAATGCATTAAGGAATGGAAATTTCAAAATATATTTTCTCTCCCTTTCAAAATCATTTTCTTCTAAATGTTAACTATTTTTCATCCGATTGAGATAAACAATGCATATGGTGTGACTTCTTGTCTGTGTGACAAAAGTCTGGTGGGCAACCGCTCGATTATGTATTATAAACCAGAAAGTACTAAAGACTGGCCATCTTGAGTACAAATATGGTTGTTCTCAGTCATATCTAAATTATTTTCTTCTTATTTATCATATACATTAAAAATGAGTTTATTGATTTACAAACTACTCTGATCATTTGTTTTGTTACAATGATCTTCGTTGAAAAGATCTCTATTAAAATTATGTACAAGGTTATCTTTTATAGAAAGTGTGTATCTTGGATTTCAAAAAGGAGAGGTGGTAGTTACTTACTACGGTTAGAGCTTTTATACGACTCTGGTTACAACTCATATATAGTCATGCCACCTTACGAAGTTCAGTGCGGATGAAAATATCGATCTACTTTGCGTTAAGGACAAAATTGATGAATGATAGTTGTCTGGACAAGAATCGGTTCGACAGACATATGATACAATTTGTAGTATTTGGAAGCGATTAATGATAACTCAAGAAGAACAACGTGAGTATGGTGATCAAGTCTGAAAAAGGGCAGAGAATATGAAGCGAGAGACTTCATATTGCTGAAAGCATTATCGTGGATAGAAGTAACGGGATTTAGTAAGAAAGAGAACTTAAGCTCGAGGAGTATTGAATTGTTTAAGGCCTCGAAGTATATTAAAGTGTATATGAAGTGACGTTCTTTCCCAAAATTTTAAGGAATCAATCGTGCGTATCATACCCGAGTGCTACGAAATTATAGCGCAGACATTAGACGTGCGTTAGAATACGAAGTTATAGATATCATCGACTAAATAGAGCAAATGGTGAAAAGTGAAGTAATAATGCTGAAGAGGTTGTACGAAACCAAGAAGGTTGAAGTCGCAACCTGAGAATTCGAAAGTGAGATGTGATGATAGTAACCTCGGTTGTTCTCGTGTGAATTCCGAGGACGGAATCCTTTTAAGGAGGGGAGACTGTAATATCCCTAAATTTCAGGTACCTTTAAAACCTTGCTAATAATAGTACGTATGGGATGATAATTATGAAATAAGGTTTTGTTGGGCCATCAAATTATTAAAATTGCCGGAACAAGATAAAGATGAAATTAGCGTCATGGATTATTATGAAATTGGAAAATTCAAGGATTTCCAAGAATTATTAAAGAGTTTATTATTTTATATTTTGACATGGATTATTAAAAATGCAATTACTTGCATTTTATTTATAGTGTATGAAATGCTAATGCTAGTATTTTAATACAAGTCAAAGGAAGACTTGACCAAAGACAAGACCAAGACCAAAGCTTTGACTAGTCTTTTATTTAACCAAAAAGGGGAAGTACTTGGCATAAAGCAAAGAAAAGAAAATACAACTCAAGCACCTAGCCAAGAGACCATTCGGCCAAGCAAGGGAAAAGTGAGGAGAAAATTCAAGAACTCAAGTTCTAGTTGCTTGATCGTTGCGAATAAGGACTTAAATCGAAGGTAGTAAATCCCTCTTGCTCTCCCTTGAATCTTATAAGCAACCATCCGCTAAATCTTTAGTTATGATCAATGGAAAATTCGAATGAACAGTAAAATCCGAAAATTGAGTTTTTATTTTCTTGATTCTTGAGTTCTTATAGCTTGGTGGATGATTGTTATGGCATATATATGTTGTGGGTAGCATTGTTGAAGCATGGATAGTCATAGAAATGCATGACTTGTTCATTTGAGTTTGATTTATAAATAATAAGCTAAACTGATTTTTATGGCTTAGAGTTGATGTATGATGATTATTGGTGTTGGTTGAGGAGTTTGGGATTGTTGTTGGTTGTTTTGGAGTAGGATAAAAATGGAAAACGATGAGTTTACAAACGTAACCATGCCAAATTTTTCTAAAACCTATCTGCAGTAACTGTCCAGCAAAGTCTGGGAAGAGTCAGTCACTGTTCTTGGATTATGGTTGATATGGTTAGATAGTAGATAGTCTCTAGATCGTTTGAGCGCTAATTTTGCGTCATTCGGAGTTACGAGTCAAAAGTTATGAACGTTTTAGTAACGGTAGCGCAGGAAATGGAAATCCTGTTTTTTGTCCAACTTTGAGGCTATGAATGGACTAACTACGGAGCTTAATAAAATCTGAAACTTTTATGGGAGATTATTTGACAGTCATATAAGACCCCAGAGAAGAAATCGTGTCAAAATGATTGATTTCCAATTTACTAAAAATGCTAGAAAACAGGGTGTTTAAGTGAAATGAATATAAGAGAAAGGTTGAACAACCGTTTTGGGGAACGATTTCGAACAAGATAGAGGACTTGTCCCGAGTCGCCCCAGTAACGAAAGTTGTTAAGGAACATCATGACTATACGTAGGTACAAAGAACTTGATTAAAAACTATTGAGAGGATAGTTTTACGAGTAGCTAAAATAGACCCGAGGAGGTGAAATATCGAGAGTAATGAGAGTTAATAAAACTACCAAGTGCAAATGGTGTAGACCATAATTGGACTCGATAGAGGTTTGTGGATTAATATCGAGGTCCTAGCTTATCAAAATCATGAGGTTTAATAATCGTGAAGCAAATGTTAGTACTTAATAAAAAGTGGATATGATTAGTAGAGTTAAAGTAGTTAGCTCGAGTAGAGAGACTAATCAAAGTTCTTATATATATTGATAGAACTTCTGGATTACAAGTGGGATCATGGATATGCATCATGGACACCAGGCAAGATTCCTAACCCTATTTTCAAATTCTATTACAGAATATTTTGATTGTTGTATATGCCAATATCTTGAGTCCTTGAAATCTTAAGCTTTTTAACAAATTCTTGGTTATAAGGCTTTGTTGAGTATAAACTGTTTATATCAATCAAGAACTGTGTTTTACCCTTTCTTACTTGATTCTTTGACGACTCTGAACTTCTTGAAAATTTAGAGTTCGTATAGCAAGTTCTCTAAACTCTGACCTTATAACATGTTTCTTGGTTATAAGGCTGTGGTGCTTGGATTCTTTTCTGTCATTGACTTGTATCATTGATTAATTGTTGTTCGCGTCTCTGAACTCTCAAAAGTTAGGGGACGCTTCCTGTCAGTTTTGCATAACTGACTTCCGTGTCAAGTACATCTCTTTGGTACTTGACAGACGACCAGGAGTAGTATATTATCGCTCGACTATTAGTCAATATTATCCAGGGATTCTCCCTGGAATATAAGTTTTGGGAATAATAAGTATTATGGGTTAGGGATTAATCAAGTTGATTAATATCCCTTCGATATTTTAAATAATATTTAGTTTTATTAAATATTATTTAAAAGGGTATATATCTAGTATTTAATATTGATTAAATACTTTCAACTCATCTTGAGTTATTTAAATATTATTTAAGATTGATTCAATATTATTTAAATATTTTGGATTATTTCAAAGTATTTATTTTAATTAAATACTTTTGATTCTTTTGGGAATATTTAAATATTATTTGAGATTGAATAAATACTATTTAAATATATTGATTCATTTAAAACTATTTAAATGTTAAATAGTCTTGATTAAATCCTAATTAAATATTTTAATTATTTTAAAATATTTTTCAGGGACTATTCAAGGTCTCGTATTTATTGATTAAATATTTACTGGATCTTTAAAAATATTCCGGAGTTATCAAGAAAATTCTTAAAACATTATTTTCATTAAATAATAAATACTGAGCTATGACTCGGATATTTTATACTTATTTTGAGTCGATAACTCCATGTTAGGGAAGGAATATCCCACTTTAACATTCTTTTCATTTAAACTGGTGCCCGTAGGGACCATTATTTTACCTAAAAGTATTATATTTTCGTGGGGTTTATTTTATCACCTAGTAGCGACTCCCCGGTCGTGATCTTGATTCGAACTGTTCATTCATGACTAAAGGTCAACCCACACATATAAAGAGATTACTTCCACCTCGTTTCGGGAGTTAATCTATTATCGAATATTGAATTCCCATAAAACTTTGTTGTTGTTCCGGAAGGTTGTATTAAATTCCCTTCCACACTTTGATTTGAATATTCCCAGAAAGCTTTGTTGTTGTTATCCTAGAAGGTTGTATTAAATTCCCTTCTAGACTTGTTGATTATACTCAAAGGGAACTGGAGATATAAAGTGTAAGAGGCTTGTGTGCGGCACAGTCCATCTAGCGTAAGAGGCCGAGTGGCGCCGGTCCAGCATTTAAAGGCCCATGTGTTGCCTAGGGTGATGACCTGTTTTGGATCATCCTTCTACTAGTAGAAAAGGTTACTTAACTATTGTACTATACGACTGATCATCGTGTACAATAGGCGCGGTGGATGCTCCAGTATCTTCTTTTCTTCCAATTGGAATTTGACATTAACACTGTAACGAAGGCCTAGGTGCTAAGTTACTGATAGTGTTAATGGGAACTGTTGAACTTTCATTGATCCTACACTAAGGATAGTGTTAATGGGAACTGTTGAACTTTCATTGATCCTACACTGAGGATAGTGTTAATGGGAACTGTTGAACTTTCATTGATCCTACACTAAGGATAGTGTTAATGGGAACTGTTGAACTTTCATTGATCCTACACTAAGGATAGTGTTAATGGGAACTGTTGAACTTTCACTGAACCTACACTAAGGATAGTGTTAATGGGAACTGTTGAACTTTCATTGGTCCTACACTAGCGATAGTGTGAATGAGAATTGTTGAGCTTTTATTTATTCTTTTCGCAGTATCTTGAACTGCCTTCTTATTGATGCTCGAATAAATGGTACTCTGTGGTTGATGCCATTGTGCTAAATTGTCGATTCTGTTGATCCCAAAACTGTGAATCTTAAATTGTGGTATCGCAGTAACTTGAACTGCATACTTATTTTGAATATCTTCTTGCATCGTAAACTCTGATTCATTTATTGTCGAAACATATTTCGCTAAACTTTCTGCTGGAAAAGTATTGCAAACTATCTACTGATATTGTTGGACATCGGGTTGGTATAAATATCAGTTGCCACCCTTTTCTTGGTGCAAGTTACAAAATATTCTAATATATATCTTGCTGAGCATTCTTTGGCTCATTCTTGTTTTTGCAAATTTTAAATCTTGCAGTAAGACAGGTCCATCGGATGCAAAGGAAAGAAGAGGCTCGAGCTTGAGTTAGTCAGGTTCAAGGCTTCTACAGGTTGTGTAAGCTAGATAGGATGTTAGTTTAGAATTCTAATACTTATTGTATAATATGCAATGTAATAATAAATGTTGAAATAGTGTTGACTTCTAATGCAACTTCAGGTAGAGGTTATATTAGTAGCATGAGATCCTGAGATTATTTCAGTTGAATTATATTAACTGTTACTATTTTAAGTTCGTTTTCTGAGACTATGGCTCGAGTTGTGTATTTGGATTGGGGTCACCAGGATATGTTGTGATATAATTATTAAACAGGTGAGTAATTTATTGTTGGAATTGGATCGTGATGGCCCGGATCCCTGACCCCGGATCTGGGGGTGTCACATTTATATCCAATTTTAAAATATTAACAAGTCATTGTAGCTTAATATAATGTGAACAGTCTGATGTTCCTTAAGAACTAGCTTACTATTTTCAATCTAACAAACAATTATAGTAGGCTAGAATGAATGCAATGAAAAAATAGTTAAAAGCAGGTATGTAAAGGAAGCACACTATGTTTAGTCAGGTTCAACCCCTATGTATAATGGTCTACGTCCTGGTTTTTTACCAACTTGGTAAGAGAATATATTATAAATCAAATATAATACAAATTACAAGATAATAATATATCTACCTATTTTCCCAATCACTGAAATAGACTGCTAAAATTCTAAACAGCTTGAGCAAATGTCTTTCAACACTCTACTGATATTCCTTCACAGCCTGTTCTTGAACCAGTAGAATTCCTTGAGTCCCACTCCTGAATTCTCTTTATTTTTGAACTCCTTGCCTCATAGATCAATAAGTCTTCAAGTACCGTAGCTCACTTTTGTAACGACTGCGATATTTTAATTATTATAATAATGTAAAAAATATGATTTTTATGATCAAATATGTATTGTGTATTATATGGTCCTATTATATGTTCATTTGACTGCCAGTTGACCAAGACATGCTTATGTGAATTATTAAAGTGAATTATGGTTGTTAAATGTACATTTGATGTATTGTTAGATTTTTATAAAATTATTGGTATATCCAATAATTATGAAATTTTATATGTAACTTTTATGTGATTTTATAGACTTTCTAAAAATATCTTTGTAATTAAATTCAGTCCCAATATTTTTATATAATTTTCTTAGTCTTATTTTATCCTTAAAATATTTATCTTCTAAATTCCATATTTAATTATTGGAATGTCCAAAAATCATGAAATCTTTTCCAAAATTTCTTTGTATATTCAGAGACTTTTGAAAAATGAAAGTTTATTTTATTCGAACCCCAAAATATTTTTAAAGAATTTCCTACTCTTATTTCCATTTAAGGTGCTTTATCTTCAATGATTTTTATTTAATTATCTGTGTATCAGAAAAATATTTTAAAAATATGGGTGAGCTTATAAATTCAAGATCTTTATTTTAAAAATATAAAAATTATTTTTGTACCCATTCTCCATCAAAATTCAAATTATTAATTATTTTAATTCAGAAATCAGCAATTGTGAAATTACCTTTTTACCCCTGCCTTCTATATATCAGCACCGCCCACTTTATTTTCCCCTTTACTCTGCATTATTGCTGCCAGGTCTCGACTTCTCTCACTCTAGTTCGATGCTTATCTTTTCTTTCGATTTTCATGTTGATTGCTAGTTAATTCATGATACTTCTTCAGTTGGTACTTGATATCGAGTTGATTTGCGATTATTAACATCGTTTTGATCTTGCATGCGTGTATGTACCTTCGTGTATGTGTATAGTTCGATTTTTATGGCATGCAACTCGAGTTAAGCTATGAATGTTAGTGGGTTTGCTTGTTATATCATTAACAACTAAAAATCAAAGCTTGGTGTTCGAAGGTCCGTTGATCGGACTTACACCGGAGCTTGGCCGCCGGCAATGAAGCCTTCCGAGCTGGCAGGTCAACGGTCGTGATAGACTTGAGCCGGAATCATAATTTTCTTCCATGTTATGCTAGTAAATCTCGTTGCATGTTAGTAATTGGTTTGATTTCCAAATATCCGATGTGTAATCCATGTTAGCTTCGGTAGTGTTTGGTTAAGTTAAGTTGTAATCGATTTGATTTGATGACTTTGTTAGCTGCAATAAGTCTTAATATTACTAGCTGCTTGAAGTCTTGATTTTCAGTAAATGATGTTTATATGCTATGGTCCGTAGTTAACTCAAATGCATTGCCTTATTTCTATTCGAAATTTGGTGAAGCTAAATTGATACATGATTGGGTTGATTAATTTTGGTAATGATATCATGAGTGCATAAATGGTTCTGATCGAATTAATATATGTATATGTATATAATGCTCGAATTAAAATATGTACTTGAGTAATAGTTCTATGTTTAGTGGTAATTGTTAGGTGAGTATAGCCATTTAAATGAGTTTTTGCATATTAGTATTAATCGATTTGGTTAGCTTGTGATATGTATTAGATGCATATTGAACTTAACTAATTGCTTTGCATTCTGACGATGACATGTTAAATTGCGTGTTAGTAATTGAAAATCTTCAAATTATATGAATAGTCTTATTCGAATTTGAGACAATTAAATGAATATATGAATTATGATTTGAGTTTGTTATAACTTGTTAGATAATTATAGATATTCTAGTAATAGAAGGAGTTTGGAAATTAAATTGCATGATTATTGAAAATTTCGAACTATATGATTTATTGGCATTGGGAGTATTGAGTGATTAAGTTGTGAACAACTATTGTTTTGTATGATATATGATTAGTAATTTGATATATAATGTAATTGGCGGTATACGTATCTGTTTGTTTGGATTAATAATTATTTGTGTCGGTTGTATTCCGACGGATAGCTCAATAAACAGGGGAGGTGCTGCCAAAATTTTTCTAAAAACAAAAGATTCTTTTAAGACATTAATGGCATATCAATCCTGTTTAGGTAAGCTATTGGTTGAGAATAGTAGTAGTGTTATATTTTGAGTAAATGGTTCTCCTGCTGGTATCAATGTCAGATATGAGATACGTGATGTGTCAGTCAGTGGACGTTTGAGTAACTGTATATGATTGATGGATTTATGCTATCTGCTATATGCTTGTCAATGTATACTTGTTATGTGATATACCTTATTAATATACGTGTCAAGGGATTTCAGTAACGAAAGGGTAGATTGAGTTAGACGTTAAAGAGAACGTCGAGAATGAATGAGATACTGAAATAGTATTATTACGTGTGTAGATTCGAAGGAAAGAGAAGTGAAAGATAAGGGTAAAGCTAAAGTAGAAAGTTAGCGACGTTGATAGTAGATCCACCTGTTCAGCAGCCGCAGCTATATCTTGAGGCAAGTAACTCTTGCCTAAGTTCTTCTTTAAAAAGATATGAACTATTTCACGCTTTTACAAATGCTTTATAAGTTATGACTGTTTTATTATCTACAGCATGTTCTGTACTAAATATTAAACATAAATTGCAATGCCATATAACCTTATACTTTTCAATCCCTGAACTGTTATCTTTAAACATAACTAGTACCCCATTGCTACTCCCTACTTATTGTTTTAAATCCAATGTTATTAAATTGTTTTGAATCCTATTCCATCCTATACAACTGTTATAAGACTTATGCCTACGACACGATTTTGGCTCTGTACTCAAATCCTGTTCATTTTATTGCAACAGAGACTTGTTTTGAAACTTATCTTCGAATAAAATTTACCTCTGTCTCTTAACTTTTAAAAATGGATTTAAATATGAAATCCGACTTTCAAGAAGTCTTTTTCATCAAATGATTTGGTAACTCTTCAAAAGGAAGGTTTTGATATTATAGGAATTCCGATCAAAATGGTTTCTGCGGATTCCTATGAATTGAAGGCGTAAGAGGCCGAGTGACGCCGGTCCATCATTTTTTTAGCGTAAGAGGCTAGGGCAGTCCTAGTCCAGCATCTTTAATAGCCAATGTCAATAAGTGCTGATTATGAGTACTCTTTAAAGGTCCAGAGGGACTTCGGTCCGTTATGGAGACTTTACGTGGCTGATCACCCGTATTGTCCGGGCGTTGTGGAAAAACTCCAATCAAAATGATTTTGAAAAGGGATGTCCTAATGAGAGGACAGTTTTTACAAAAGAATGTTTTATAAAAGATAATGTCCTACTGGAGGACATTTTCTACGAAAAGGATTTTTAATACTGATGTTCTATTTAGAGAATAAGCTTTTATTGAAATGATTAGTAATGGAATACTTTCATGATGCCTTGCTTATACAGACTTTTAAACAGCCAATATTGCCATGTTTCTGACTCCATTTTACTTATATGCAATACTTGCTGTTATCCATCTAATAACTAAATGTTTACCTACAAAGTTTGATCTTGTTTATTTTAAAGATTTCCTTAACCCTATCACCCCATACTGTCAGATACCTTACCCTCAAACGTTTCTTTTTAAAACATTATCAGTTTTACTTTAACTTCCCAGTTTCCAAGATTTAGACTAAGCCATGAACAAACTCTTTTCTTACTCGTACCTTACCAAAGTATGGCATTGAAGAAAATTTTATGCATAAAGAATTCACAGATTTATAATGAATTCTGGATTGATGTTTTGAGGACAATAAGGTCCAGTTTTGATATTGAGAAATGATTTCAAAGTTCTTATTATGCTGTAGAACTGTTTACAAACTTATGCATGACTACTTGCTAAGCTTTTGAGAAGCATGGTGCGAATTAAGCAAACTGCGAGGAAGAACACCTCATATATAAATTTTTGCTAGGCTGGCTGAGATTGAACAGGTAGGATCGAGGCTGAGTTAGAAGGAAAAGACTTTGTTAAGTCTTTAGTGTTTATGTTGTTAGACTTTTGTCAGATAATTCAGAGTTGTAATAATATTTATTCTGGTAATGTAAATTTAATGAGTTTAAAGTTGTGCTTGTTTCATACCATTACCTGTTAAAGGTCCAGGGTAGTTGTCGGGGTCATGTATATATAATTGTTATTGTTTATATTTATATAGGATGCATGCATATAGATTGTCAGTGACTCCCCGATCTAGACCCCGGGTCGGAAGGGCGTGACAACTTTGTTCTATACTAGAACCCCCTTACTATAATTAGTGACTATCAATTACACTTGAACAATACAATGAAATTGAAGATGTTTACAACTCAACTTATATTCTCTAAGTATTAAATATTCAATATAGAATCAAAATCAGTTTAGAAAAATTGAATAAAAGCTTTTCAAGATGAAACGAGTTGCAGTATTGTTAAAACATGAATGAAAAGCTAGCCTTGTGTTATATACGTACAAATGCATACAACGGCTACCTTGAAATATAGATAGGTTGATACGTTATAAATCAAGAATATTTCAAAGGCATAACTGTAGAAGAAAGAGATAGAAACGAATTTGAAATAGATCCTATATTTATGGATAAGATAAGATAGTAGTTTGTTGATAAAAGGAATTTAAATTCAAATCAACTACTTCCTAAATTTGAGTAACACGTTTTTAATAAAAGATATGAGATTAATATTATATTAAAAATGTAATACTTGTGTGAAAGTAGTTTGTTGATAAAAGAAATTTAAATTCAAATCAACTACTTCCTAAATTTGAGGAACACGTTTTTAAAAAAAGATATGAGATTAATAATATACTAAAAATTTAATACTCATGTGAATGTACATATATAGTAATACTACATAAAATCTTCAACTGATCAACACCAACATATAGAAGTTTGTTCTCTATAGGACTCTGTTTTAGCAAGCTATTATGATAAGATAGCAGGTTGTTATGTTGTTACATATATATCCTGCAAAACCATATTAGTACATGCAATATGACAGACTATAATAAGTTTAACAGACATAATCATAAATATACATTCCAACAAGCAATTTAGCTTGCTCAAATATGTGATCATCAAAATTATTAGGCTTACATTTTCTAATTATTGTATAGTTTTGTTGTAACTTTTGAGAAATAAGTGGGTAAAATTTAGTAAATCGTCATGTTAAACAGAATGATTTTTGAAGAAGGGGAGGGGTCAAATGCAACTTGTCAAATAATCCTAAATTCTACTAACAACAAATAAGAATAAGATTTAACAAGTAAGAAATGCAAACAAACAAAGCAGATCAAAGACATAGTGTTTAAACTTAAAAATTAATATGTTATTAATTTTGTTGCTACAACTTGACTAGAAAAAGATTCCAACTACTAAGTTATAATAACAATTGAGTTTGATATTATTACTAAGCTTGAGAGAATAGACAAAGTAATTATGGCTAAGTTGCATAAGGAAAAGTACTTGTGAGATATGTTTATTTATACTGAAACACATATTTCACTTACAAGTGCACTTTTCCTTTGTCCTAGAATAAAACTTGAAATAGAAACTTTACTTTTCATGTTCAACCTTGGCTTCATTCCCTTTATAGATAAAGATATTCTGAGATGTATAGAAATCTTTAACTCCTTGAACACACATTATCTTTTTGTTTGTCTTCTCCCAAGTTGCAGTAGTAGACTTGACAGAGTAGATTGAGTTATCAAAATCATTCCTTGTGTTTTTCCTATCTACTATGCTACCAGGAACAAACTGTCAGGTTCACTAAAAGTATACTTTTAACATCTCTATAGTGACAGTATCTATGGTTCCGCATACTTTATTGTCATGCCTTGATCGTCCATGGAAACATACTGTCTCCAAAGCTACTGTCAACTACCCCTGCCAATGATGTTGTCAGTAAAACTTGATGTCTTTAAATCTGCATTCTCCGCCAAATTTAGTGTCGAGGGAATAGTTGTTGTCACATGATCCTTTATACTATCACTTGAATATGTTGTTATAGGCTTGAGTATTGAATGTTAGTATCTGAAATATGACCCATGCTATACATGAACACTTTGTAAACTTCTACTTCATAGATAATGTTATTACATTTGTACAAGACAGTAACTATTAAACTTGATGTCACCTATTTATGCTTTGGTTAAACATACAGTTTCAAGTGATTGTTTTAACATAATGTCAATATACATATGACAATACATTTCACTTAGCTTATTACAAATTAAGTCTAAGTAACCTAGCTGATTACATTGTTAACACCACAATCCTTAACAATCTCCCCCAATTTTTTTTAATGGAAAATAGAGATAAATTCAAAGTAAATTGCAGGTGCTAACTCAACTAATAAATTGAATTATTTGTATAGAAAAATATTCAAGAAATTACAAGTACAAATTTTACAATTTTTCAAACTACATGCTCCTCTAGTCTGAGCAGATCTTCAAGTTTTGCTTGAGCTTCCTTGACTTGATTTTGTTTGTGGATCCATCCTTTCATACAGCAATTCCAGAGATCATACAGCCCTCTTTTCTTCAATAGATTTGGCATGATCAGATACACAATCAAGTACCAGTTTTACCAACTTAAATAATAGGTTATTCAAGTCCTGGTAAGAGTAGTAGTCTTCCACTGATCCCTTAGAAATGAAAAGATATTTGACTCCAAATTCATTAGTAAGGAATCTGCCTTTAGAGGAAGTGTATACATGAACAACTCTGAGTTTGTCTATTTCATCATCTTTCATTGACCTTGATTCAATGATCTTTCCTGCCACTACACTCAAGCTCCTTTCAGTTTTCGAGAGTGATCATGTTGTCAATATGAAAATTCTTCTTAGAGTTGCAGTGTTGAGAATTCTGAAGTTTTCAACCTTTACTTAAATACTGTCAATAATGATTCTTAATGGATTTATAAAAACATGAGAGATGTAAGTGGGAAGTCTTGAATACTTACCATTCATCTTTCCAGCTTCAAAATCCATGTCAGTTTCTTTAATATGCCTCTTAAATCTTTCAAGTTCCCTCATCACTTCATCAACTTTGGAATCATGCTTTCTCACTCTCTCCCTTTCCTCTATCTTCTTTCTCACTTTAAAATCACAGATTTCTAGGGCTTTATTCTTTAGATCAAGTACTTCAGGATTAGTTATTTTGAGTAATTGTCTTTTGATCAACTCAGTATGGTCAGGCTCCTTCTCTACCATCAATTTTAGCTCATCAAAAGAGATAGTGTCATCAGATCCACTTGTGTTGTAGAATATGACTCTGTCAGGATTTCTGCGCAGAGACCTTTGAGCTTTTTCATAATCAACATTTCTTTCATAGTCCTTCTTCTCTTTTTCTACAATGATTCTTTGGATTTCTGGAATGAACTTTTACTCTTCAGGATATAGATACTTAGACAATTGCTCTACAAGATTTGAAAAAATATCATTATTCTTGTCCTGCAAAGAATCCTGGAAGAATCCATGCTCCAGAATTCTTTGATCCCTTCATCATTTTCAAACATTACCCCATCTGAGTAAATGACTAGCTCGGGTTCTTCAGCATTAGTACCATCCAAAGGATGGGGCTTATATGTATCCATTAGCTCCAGGAATTTTCTAATCAACAATCCTCTAAAGACATGAGTCTTTATGTCTGAGCCTTTAATGATTTGTAGGGTCCTTTTGATCATGAAGTAGTTTGCATCGTTCAATTCATAATTTAGCTCTTCAACTAATTTTTTAGAATAAAATAAATTTACACCACTCAAGGAGTTGTTCTCAGTCCATTCTACAACCACTTTAGGGATTAATTCAGCCTTTGTCTCAACTAAATTATTGATAGTGGCTTTCCTCACATCCAGGAAATCCTTCTTAACTTCCTTAAACACAATCTTCCTGGTATTTGTCTCAAGTACAAGTTTGTAGAAGAGGGGGTTGAATACAAACATAAGAATTATTTCAAATTCTTACAAATTTAAGTTTATATATTAAAACTATTTGAGTGTTTAGAATATTAAAACTAAGAAAAAGAACATGAAATCAAACTAGAAAAACTTGAAAACAAATATTTTTAAATTACTAGTTGATTGGTTTTCCACTAGTGAATGTTTTTTCCTTTAATGAACCTTGGTCTTAAAACAAAGCTGCTTACAACATGTACATTGAACTAAGAAAAGCACTACAAATATTTTCTTTCTTTCTATTGTGCTATTCTTGAGTTCTTGTTATTTTTCTTCTACACATTACTACAATGAACTGCTAAACTATATATAACATCCCATTTCCTACTTCTATTTTCTATCAACTGATAAAAGTACAAATTACATTTTACAAGGTTTGTACTAAAATAGAATGTAGCTTCTTTCATAGTCTTCCTATGTGTAGCTTCTCCTTGAAGACTGTGTTTCTTTGAAAGTCTTCACAGTCCTGACAAGACTATCTTCCATTTATTCATACTCTTGCAAAGATTACATTCCATTTGTCTTTAACTATTTTAGAAAACTTTGATCAACTGATAATTGTTGTGAAGCTTATCAGTCCAACCTTCTTTTCTTATCTATCGATGGATAGATTATCCATTGATCAATTGATGTATCAATGGATATTTGAATATCCATTGATTGTCTTTTTATCCTTTGATTTCCTTAATGCTTTTATCCATTAATGAAGATCCATTGATTTAAATTTTTTTGAATTTTATCCAGACCAACATCTATATCCATTGACTCCTTTATCTGTTGATCACTTCATTTGAGAGAATTCTGACTTAGAATACTTACACTTTGTCAACCATTCTTCACATACGTTAATGAGCTATTAATTGAAGCCAATAAACATCAGTTGACAATCCAAGGTGCACCCATGGACATATTACAATCAATTGATAATACAAGGAATTCTGAATCACTGTTACAATCCAATTTATCAGTTGATTAACAACAATTTCAACTGATAAATGGCACCCTAGTCAATAGATATTTATAGGTCATATATCCATTGACCAGTTATAAAATTATGATCAAATTTATAATTATAAGTAAATTTGTTATCATCACACTACATGATTCCTAATAATCTCCCATATTTATGAATATGAAAAATAGACATAAATCTAATGTTGATGATAACAAAAATCCTAAATGTTTTCATTCTAGCATGAATTATAAATTTGACAAGTAATACAATTCTGAGATAAAGAATTTAAGTAACAATGACAGATTATTTCTGAGAAGTTGGGAGTGAATCTGATTTACTGCCTTCTCCTTCTTCTTCCCATAAACTCTTCATTTTGTTTGTCTTCATTTTCTTTCATCTTTCTGAATAGTGGTCCCTTCAGTATCTTCTCATCCTCAACTCTGTATTCCAATTGGTTTGCAAGATAATTAAGCTCCAGGTTGGGCAATTTGTCAATCTCCTGACAAATATCAATGCATTTCTCTTTGCCCTCCCCGTGCTTTTAGTTCATCATGTTAAAAGGCTCATGATGTACCTTCTTCCCTTCAGGATTCCATATCTTGATTTTATCATCCCTTTCCTCCTAAACAAGTGATTCTCTCATGTCCTTTATTATTTTCACAATTTCTTGTGCAAGCTCCTTGGTTAGATAATATTTCATGTTGAGCAGAGTGTAGATTTTCCTCAGAGTTCCATAGTCCTATTCCATGACTTGAGAAAAGGTGAAAGATGATTGTGAACCATCTTCATATTCAGTATGAAGAAAATCTACATCTCTTTTCATTTGGCCCTTAACATCTATCAATCCCATAGTTTTGATTGGGATGTAGTTTCTTGTCTTTGATTTTAACACTTCTACCTCTTTGGATTGACCACTTCCAGATGCTTGACTTTTATTCTTTTTCCTATTTTCCTATTCATCCTCGGCCACTTCTACTTCATCAACATTCAACTCCCTTTTGAAACAAGAGGTTTTAGCAAATTTGTTTGTCCTTTATTTTGTTCTTGGCTTCTTCTCATCCTTTTTCCTCCTGGCTTCTACAATCCTTTCATTCTCTTCATCAAACTACCTTTGAAGTTGGCTTCTCCTACCTTCTCCTGCTGCTCTCTTTCTTTAATACCAATAACTATTGCTCTATGCAATAGCATTTCACCTCCACCTGAGATAGGCTTTCTTCTTCTTTCCATCTTTAATTAATATACCTTTCCATTTCCTATCACAAGGCTATGAGCTTCCGTCATTCATTCTTATTGCTCCAGCCTAAAGAGATTTAAAAGATCCAACAACTACAGTCTCAAAATTTGACTTTGATGGCAATGAGGTAGTTGTTGTGATCTCAATGGGCTTCTCTGCATCTATGGTTTTGTTCTTACTATCCAATGCATCAAACTTCTTCCCAATCTCAGCCTTCATCCTCCTTCTTGGACTCACCATTGTTCTTTTTGTCCAACATATTTTGAGTCTCTTGTAATGAAGATTCTACCTCATTTCTTACGTCACATCACCATCTTTCTCCCCCTTTTTGTTATCATCAATTAAGGCTAGGGATGAAGAAGCTACAGGAGTTTGTAAAAGCTTGTTAAGAAGTTTGACATGAGTTGCTTGATTTTTCAAAATGAGCTGCATACTCCTCTCCATCCTTGTCACTCTTTTCTCTAAGTCTACAACTTTTTCCTTGGCTGTAGATTCAGTGTTAAGCCTCTGTTTGATTATGTGCATTGTTGTGAGATTGAGTGAATCAATGTAATTGTCATAATGAGTCTTGTTGGAATCAAGATCATCTCTAATACACTTCAATTCTCTCTTTGTTGTTGTGACTTGCATTTTATGAATCTTGAGGTTTTCCCTGTAGAACTTGAGAATTCTTCTTTGGACAGGATCCTGAATGTCAACATCAGCCATTGCTCTCTTGTACTGATTCACAATCTCCTTCTCAGTATCAGCCAATGTAACTTCATCATCTCTCATGATTGGCTCCAATGTTTAATCATTCTAATCAGATTCAAAGTCTTCAGGAATTATGTGAGAAACATCATCAAGCATCCTTGTTGGACTCTCTTTTCCACTCCTGAATTATTCTTCTGTCTGCACCAAACCCAAAATTTTCTTAGCCTCTTGGTTAGTGGCTTACTGCTAATTGCTGAAAATGAGGATCTTAATGTTAAAATATATCAACATTGAGATTTACATCAATCTCATCTTCCTCTACCATGTGGGCATCTGCAACTCTTGCAGTAACTCCATTCTCTCCATCTCCCCCTAACTCCAACCCCAACTCTTGGGTGAGTTCTGCTGCAAATTTCTCAGTTTTAGAAGTTTAAGCTTCATGGATTGGTGAAATGGATTTCTCTCTTTTCCTTTTTCTTTCACTCTCTTCTCTCTTTTCTTTCATCAAGATCTCATCGTGGAATCTCACTTATCCCTCATAAGGCTCACATATTGCATCACCCACTAAGGTGAAAATCTCAATCCTCACACCCTCTCCTTTTGCCACCTCAGAAGAAGTTGAGGGCCTCTCGGTCACACACTCTCCTTTTTCCAAGATATGCAAATCATGCCTTTCACACACCTGTTGGTGAGATTACGAACCTGTATGAATAGTAATCGTGATAACTCAACACTAGAACATAACAAGTAAATAATACTAAGCTTATACAGAAATCAGGAAGAAATGAAGACAAGGCAGATACAGTGAATCAAGACATTAGAATAAGTTTTGAAGTCTACTACAGGTCGCTGAGAGAAGTTCATTAATATGTTCAAGCCTTAGTGAAGAATAATGGTTGAAGACTTTCAGGGTTTCAGAAGTGTTGAAGATTCAGTATAGAAGTGCCACTAGAAGATTTCAATGTATTAATTGAAGATAGACAGTGTTCGAAGCATAGGAATCTAGAAGGGTAAAGATAAAGGATAAAGAAGATAGTCGTAGTCTTGAAGTTATACTCAAAGAAAGACGTTCATTTAAATGTTCTAGAGTCAGTGAAGAACAGAGAATGAAGTATTCAAGATTGTAGTAGAAATAAAGACGTTTTCTAAGTAACAGAAAAGATTCTAGTGAAAATACAGTATTTATCAACAGTCAATGTTTAAAGCAATGCAATAGTCCAAGGTTAATCAGCTGAAACAAAACAGAAGTAAAGGGAATTTAATTCAGTGTTAGTCGTTTGTGAACCAGACCAGTGCACTAAGCGTCAGCACAACAAGGAGAGAATTACTTTGATTTATCAAAAGAAAATCAGTTGATAAAGCCAGAAGAGTGAAAACCAAATGGTAAATACTTGAAGCATTTCAAGAAATTGGTTAAGGCAAGTATTACTACATTTGGTGGCTCTTATACTCTTGAAGCAATGGCGCAAGGAATGTATTTGGTGGTGTCTAAACAAGGCATGCAGAGTGCAGGCGCAACAAACATCAACAGAGGCGCAAGGAAACAACTCCAAGTTTTGTTAAGTGTTTGGTGGTGCCTACACAAGACTTATAGAGTGTATGCGCAACAAATCAAGGCACATCCATGTTTTGGCGCAATAACAAACTAAGGGGGATTTTGTGGCGCTTACACAAGGAATCAAGTGTACAGGCGCAACATAAATGCATATAGGCGCAAGGAAATAATTGCATAAGATTCGAAGTGACTTGTGGTTCCTATACAAGGTATATACAGTAAAGGCACAACAAAAAAGTACTGAGGCGCAACAAAACCATTTGGTGGCGCCTATACACCATTCACACTCTACAGGTGCAAGAAAGGACTAAAGCATTGTGAAGCAAATCAATTCTAATTAATTTAAAAAGTCTATACCATATAAACAAAATGACGTGCTCATTTTGAAGTGTGTGTTCTGGTTCGTCTCTTCCAATCAAGTGTCGGAGAAGAACACAACAAATAATATACAGAGGGGTCAAAATAAACCAAAGCTCTATCCATTACTCCTTACCAGAGTCTTTTGTTAATGACCGGATAAACCTTGTAGTTAAATCCTTAGACAAAATTATAGATACAAATATTGCATAGGATTTGACTTGTATATTTTTGTAGAAGCAAAGAACTAATTTGTTCTTTGGAAACCAGTTATATTTTTAACTGGGTGTAGTAACCTCATGGTTTATATACGAAAGATATATTCCCCGAAACTTGTCTCATTATTTTACTTGTTAATTTTATAGAATTTTAATGTTTATTCATAAGTACATAAAATTAGTAAGCCAACCTCCTAAACACTATTCACCTCATGAATTCAAACCCACTAACCGAACTCTAAATTATTTATCCGTAAAAGATTCGAAAGAATTTTTTAATTTAGTGAATATCGTATTCAACCACCCTTATACGATACTTTGGGACCCAACAATTGGTATCAAAACTGATTAATTGATATACAAATCAAGATCCACAATTCAGTTAAGCTCACCATGCCGAAATAGTCTAGACTCTAAACAAAGAGGCATGGTTAAATAAGTTTAATTATAAAATTTTAATAAGTTTATTTTATAAACTTTATAAAATATATTTTATAAATTTTTTATTAGTTTATGTTATAAATTTTAATTAGTTTATTTTATAAATTTTAAATTAAATTTATTTTATAAACTTTTGTAAAATTTATATGATAAACTTTTATTATTTTATGTTATAAATTTTAATTAGTTTATTTTATAAATTTAAACTTAATTTTTTTTTATAAACTTTCATCAAATTTATTTTATAAACTTTTATAAGTTTACGTTATAAATTTTAATAAGTTTATTTTTTAAATTTTATAAAAGTTTTTCTTTTAAATTTATTTAACAATTTAACAAAAGATTAATCTAGTCCATTTTCAAGTTTGGTACCCCCAAGTTTTGTACTCTTTAGTTTTTATTTTAGATGTATTTATTTTTCCAAAAAATTTAAAATTCTTGGAAACTAAAATTTTTCTTAAGTATTAATTTATGATATTTTAATTTTTAAAAAAATTGAAATTCTTGAAAATTAATTTGTTATAAATTTTTATTTTTTGATTATTTTATTTTTAAAGAAAATTAAAAATTCTGTAAACTTAAATTTTTCTTAAATATTAATTAAGGGTATTCAAAGGAGTTTGTAGTTGAAGATATTTCCGGATATTGAAAACAACTGAGATTGACTGAAGATTACCCAATGAAGTTAATTCTAGAATAGGTTGAAGAAATAGTGGAATTAATTTCTTTAGAGGTTTACTCCATAGGATCTCACTAATATTTCGGAAGATGGAAAAAAAGAAATTATTTGGGTAAAGTTTTTGGTTAATTTGAGTTGAATTTTTGGATGAAAAATCTTAGGGGTTAAAGTAGTGAAGGAGAAAAGACTAGACATCCTGGAATCTCAATACAAGCCTTAAAATTATTCTACAGGGAGATTACAGGAAGTTCATGCGAACACTGTAGATCATTTGGAACATAGGGATACAACCAACAAGGATTTAAGGATACAACCACATAGTCTGTAAAAGAACTGTATGTGTTGAAGGCCTATGAACTAGAACAAGAGTTGAAGAAGATAATATTTGGTAAAGCAGGTTGTTAGCATATCCACTGTATTTGTGACCTAAGAACCAAATTTTATTCACATCAAGGTTAAGAACCACTGAACAGAAACAAAATGATCCTAGAAGCTGAATTGAAAATATAGTAGCTCAAAGTAGTGGTCAAGGTGTTATAAGTGAATTTGACACTTTGGAATAACTTAAAAATCTGGACAACAAGTCAAGCGTGCAAGGCAACTGGATGTTCAGTGACATCATATTCAGACGGAATCCCTATTCTAAATCTAAGGTCCTTACCTATAGATTCCAAAAAGGAGATTTTCAAGACAGTTCAAAAGGCAGTTATAAGACAGGGATGGTTTAAAATAGAAAGACAAGATCAGGGGTTTGCTACATATTTTCAAGAAGCCTGTACAAGCAAAAGATGACAGACACTATGTTGGGATGAAGCAGGAATCTCAGGCATTAATGAGGATGCAGCAAGGGAAATCATTTGTTGGTGAAGTTAAATGCAAGGCTGACTCTATCAGTGACAGTGATAAACCAAATGAATATCTTACATCAATGACCAACACTGGAGATGAATCACTAAGTATTTCACAGGTACACATTCTAAGTAATATACGTTTATCTAATTCAGAACTATATGATTATTAAGTTTTGAAATGTATTATATTCATGTCAGCATGTTACCATCTTACGACTTAAATGCTTAATTGATTGCTAAGAATAAGATTTTATGCTAGGATTCATGTGTTTAATTAATACATTTCATACTTGATTTTATATGCAGTAAAATGAATATCTAGAATTAGATAGGGTGTTCTAGACAGTTAGGTGTATCCCTGAACATTTGCTGGAATTTGATTTAAATCTTCTGTGATTTAATACCTCTACTAATATTGTGAAAATTGCTAAATAGACAAACATGTCATAGATCAGATATTTTATAGTTCTTCTTATTGTGATAAATGACTTGATAAGTGTATGTGGAATTTGATATTGCTCATAATGTTTTATTCAAATATTCTGCATATTCTTGAAATTATTTATGTGCTTATTTTCACATGATCTGCTCTCATTCATATAGTTGTACATAGATGTCAAATCAGTTCATGTATTGCTTGTTAGGGATAAGAATATTAAAAGATGGTTGAATTATCTAAGTAGTTAGTAAGACTTGTTGATTCGAGGATTAATCTAAAACTGACTTAGGTAATTAGAGATAATTAAAATATTAGACAAACAATAGAAATAGATTAGACAGAATTAGTAATTAATTTGTTAGTTCTTCTATTCCATGTGCTTTTAGAAATTTTTTGAATATCTGTAAATTTGTTTTACATATGTTACACTTGTGTAGAATGATTAAAGTAGATAGTACTAATTTTTCTAACATACATAAATTGAAGCTATTGTTACCACTGTTGATAGTAATATCTCTAACCCATCTGGACTCAATTGAAGTTGAGTACCAAGAAAGTTAATCATTTGTGAATGCAGAATATGTAATAAAAGGCAAAAGTTATGTGATTTCGTGACACTTATTGCACAAGGCATGTGATTAAGATTGAATCTCTACTATCACAGTTGGTTGAGAAAGCCTACCTAATGGTAACCTTTGGAGATGACAGCAAATGATGTACAAGGGATTTGGCTATCATGTTTTTGGAATTGTCATCAATGGAAGCATCTTTCTTGTCAACTGACTTAAACACTATCTACAGGGCATTAGAAAATTCTTTGTCAAGGGTTTTCTGGAAAAGTATTGTAAAGGAAAAGTGTTTGATCT
Organism: Oenanthe sinensis; assembly: GCA_028671895.1. NCBI lineage: Eukaryota > Viridiplantae > Streptophyta > Magnoliopsida > Apiales > Apiaceae > Oenanthe > Oenanthe sinensis. The sequence goes on along the minus strand of CM053799.1, from coordinate 22,948,304 downwards.
CAAACAAGAAGGTTGGAAGCTCACTCAAATTGAGAGTGATGAAGTTTGTTCGTAACTGACATGGATTTGATATGCAAAGGTGAAGTGAACTTTTCAGTAAAGCTTCATCAGTAAAGATTTAGCTATGGCATAAGAAGCTCTTACACTTGGTCAATAAGAAAATGGATTCTCCAATAAAGATGAAATTGATGAGAGGACTGCTTCATTTTGAATTCTATCACGAAGGACATTTTAAAGTATGTCATATAGGGAAGTCAATAAAAATATCACATGAAACAAATTAAGTCATGGAAGAAATATGCTTAGTGGTGGTTGATGACAACCCTAGTTATAAGTTATTGATGTTCGTGCATTCAACAGAAAAAATGTCACAGATAGTGATTGATCACATCAGGAAGATCAAGTTAGAAGCATAGTAAGTTGTGAGAACTTTGAAGTCAGATAGTGGAACTGAATTTTATGAATAAATTTCTAAAAGAAGTCTGCATTGATAAAGGTACTTTGAAGCTGAAGCAATTAATACAACATGCTGCTTTAATCAACGAGATCGTGAAAAGACATCAAATGAGTTAATGGCCAATCAGAAGCAAACCCTGAAGCTCTTTTGTGTGTTTGGAGGAAATTGATATTTGTTGAAGATTTAGATGAGTATCTTGGCAAGTTTGAAGTTAAGACTCATGGAACAATTTTCATCGGCTACTCATTGAACTCGAAAGCTTATAAGGCGTATGTGATTGAAAACCAGAAGGTAATTGGAAGTCTAAATGTATCGTTTGACTACACCAAGCTCCCAAGCATTCAAATGAAAGACTACTATGAATCTTTGAAGTTTGACATCCCGTCAGAGTCAAATTCAGATACAGATGTTGAGACTGAGTTTGCGGAATGAAACAATGAAAATGATGATGATTCAGATCCTAATAGTGGAAATGGTAGTAAATCTACATAACTCTTAAACTTTAACAGAATCTACTTAATAAGGTGAAGGATCTTTAACACATCATAGCAGCAACTCAGGGGGAGCAAATAAAAGAAGGATCTACTAGTCGTACTCAACACAATGAAGATCAAATGAATACATTAATAACATATATGCCAAGACAAAAGGTTTGAAGTCAAAGTCAATCATGTACTCTAGTTCTTAGTAAACCGGATTATTGGGTAAAGGCTAGAAGTTCTAATCAAAATGAACATATATTTTTCGGGATGTAACCTCAGGAATCTCAAAGAATACTGAAGAAGTATTGATTGATCCAGATTGAGTGATTGTAATGCAAAATGATCTCAATCAGTTCGAAAGGAAGAAACTATTGAAGCTGGAACCCAGATCACAAGACAGGTCAGTATTTGGTATTGTAAGGGTTTGCAGAAACTGGATGATTATTGGTATTGTTATGAGAGACAAAACCAGACTGGTTGGTACATATTACTGTAAAGTAGAAGTTATCAACGATGATGGAAACAAAATCATAGGGACTTTCAAGATCAAACAGTAAGTACCAGTGACGATACTTGATCCTTTTAGGACCGACAAGATGAGCACCTAGTAACAGGATATTCCTAGCACATGTTGAGCATTCAAGCATGAATATCTATCAGATAAATGTGAACAAGTGCACTCCTGAATGGTAAGTTAGAAGTTGAAGTTGATGTACACCATTTCCTGGACTTTGAAGTTGCAGATCATTAGAATTTGTATATCATTCTCTTCCCAAGCTCTCTATGATGGAGGTAGGGATTCAAGCAAATCATCAAGGACATGGTATGACACTCTAACTAGTTTATTACTTGAAAATGATTTTGGTAGAGTCGTTTTACAGATATCTCTCTAAGAATACAAGGCACACACTTAATGTAATATTTGTGAAAGTATACCATGATTATATTATATGTGGGTCTACTAAGAAAAATTTGGCAAGAGATATTTGCTAAGTAAATGCAGAGTAGGTACAACATGAGCATGTTGGAAGAGTTGCAATTCTTTTTGGATTACAAGTAATTCAAAAGAATGATGACAATTAAAGTAAGTCAAGGATCTTTTGAAGATGCATAATTTGGAAGACTCTAGACCTGCCAAGACTTCTTTCCAACAGACCACTAAGCTTGATCAGGGCAAATCAGGTATATGAACTGAAGTGACAAGCTATAGAAGTATGATCAGCTCATTACTTATTCAAGTGCATAAAGACCATATATTTTATTCTCAATATGCCTATATGCAAGTTTTCAAGTGGATACTAGCGAATCTTATCTTATAGCTAAGTTATGAATTGTTAGATATCTTAGGGGATCACCAATTCTTAGAATCAGGTACCCTGAAGATAATAGGTTTAACCTAATTGGTTATATAGATATAGATGATGTAGGTTGTAAGAAAGACAAGGAAATAATTCCTAGAAGTTGTCAATTTCATGGAAGAAGTTGATTTCTTGCTGAAATAAGAAGAAGCATTCAACACACATAGCTATAGCAAAGACGAAATTTAAAGCAGCTAGTGAATGTGATGCTCTGATCTTCTAGACAAGAAAACTACTCCAACTCCAACAACTCTGCTGGATACTCTCTACACTACGTATGGAACAAGCTCATGGACACCAGATATCATTTCTTTCGAGCGTTGTCCTTAGAAGAATAACTTGCAGATATTTGTTATACAACTTAATGAATTTATTTTGTCTAAGTCGGTTAATGAACTTGAGATATTATTTATGTGCATATTTGTTAGAAATCCCATCTACAAAGAATTCTTAAATGAGTTCATAAGTATTAAATTTTCAATATTTAAAGGATTTGTCAATTTGTTTGAAATTCAGTACCTTATGCTTTTTGCTATTAGTTTAATTATCATGCTTCCAATATTTTATGCATATGTGGTAGTTAAATGATTTATCATAAGTTAATAACATAATTATTTGTATGTTAAATATTTGATGAATATTAGTCAATGATATCTTGCTTAATTGCTCTGATATTTTGCTCTGATATTTTTAAATATTTTATTACAAATAATTGTGGTACTTTTGGTATTAGTGATGGTATATAAAATTTATGTTCTAAGTAATTAATGCATATTTCAAAACTCACTAATATTGGAAGATGAAATATTTTCCAAGTCATGTGTATAAAATTCTCAATGCATTATATATTTAGAAAATATTTCTAAAATATGATTTTATTTGCGAGGAGTTGTAATTAGGATCACAAGTATTAAATGTCAATATTTAAAGGCCTTGGGAATTTCTTTCCAACTATTAACCTATGGAGATATAAGGAAACTTTGTTAGTTAGAGGTTGATTAGGGAGGAACTGCACTTGATGCAGCAAATAAGGATGAAGTCGGAAGTGCACCCATAGCTCTACCTCCAGAGAAGTAAAGTAGTATATAACTGAGGTAACTATAAGCTCATCATCATCTTCTCAAAAGAATGTATAGCTGAAAAGGCAATAAAACTATCTCTGGAATCATTCTCTCAACAGGGTAAGTCCATTGAAATTCGCTTGTCAGCCAGAGCACCTTATAATGAGTCAAGCACACTACCAGCGCTCACGCTTATGGTAAGCCTAAATAGATAAATTTTAGGAACACATTGCAAGGAATGCACAGTGTGAGGTATAGGCATTCAGAGGAGATACAGACTCTAATTAGCCACACATTACACTGTCCAAGTATGTACCTCAAACAGAAGTTAATCTTCTGCATCCCGAAAGGGAGATCTCTTGTTCAGATTTATATGTGCTTGCGAGGAAACTGCTTGGCAAGAATTCTTCGGATGAGTCAAGTAGGGTATTTTATAAAAAAAATTCCCATCACAGGGTTACGAGGGAAATATAGGATTTAAATTGTCATTCATTACATTGCCTACTACGTCGCCCCTCTTGGAAGGAACATTTTTAGATCCTCAAAAAGAATGTCCACCTCCCGTTTACGGAGAAGGTGTGAGGAAACTCTATGATTGAACAAGGCAGGATTCCCTAAAAGATATTAATATCTTTGGATAACCCATCTCAAAGAGGTGAGGCTCCACTAGACTGTGATTTAACAAACGGTATTGAGTCTGGTGTTAAGACAGTGCTGACGATTCCCCACTTGATAGTGATTCAGTTCATTCTAATGAATCAGATGATGAGAATATAGATTAATTGAAGGATTTTACTTGCAGGTGTAGAAGGCTATATTTGGAATGTAGGTGAAAGTGAAAGAGAGGAACACTTAAGTGAAAGTGAGGGAGAGATACACTTGAGTAAGAGATAGGAAGAGAAAGAGTGAAACACTTCTAAGTGCTCGACACTTGAGTGTAAACACTAACAGAATGTAGTAGAAGTGAGGAAACCATGGACCAAACACTTACCCTTGCTAATTGCTACTTCTGAAAGAAAAGATACTATGTTTTCCCAATAAATGAGAGACAATAACCTTCTTTGGAAAACAAACCATTCAAAAGATGGGCCATTGGATGATACCTCAACTAAGGGGGGGAATTTAATAAGAAAAGGAGAATTTAATAAAGTCTTATCTTCGTATCCTTAGGGGAGAATTTAGATAAGAAAAAGAAGAAAATCTTATCTTCTGATCCTTATGGGAAATAACAGAATATGTGAGAATCAAGAAACTGTATCATGTACTTGAAAGGAGTTATCTATAGAGGATTCCTCATCCAAGTAGGAAATACAGAAAAGAATTGACACTTCCATTGATCATCTAAAGGGAGAAGAAGAAAAAGAAGAAGAATCACATTCTCAGGGGGAGAACATTATTTGAGCTATGTTCTATGTTCTATTGAAGATGCTCCTAGGAATATTGATTCTTATGAAGCTCTGTTCATGATAAGTTCTTTAAGTTCAAACTATAAAGGATTTTGGAGCAGAGAAAGCTCAAACATAGACAGAAATGAAGATGATACTATATGAATATCAGTTCAGTGCTAGAGGAACAAATATCTTTCATTTCAGTTACACAAGAATTTTGAAAATGCAGAATCTTATCCAAAAAAACTAGTAACATTATTTACAAGTCCCGGACCATTACTTTTTCTAGTTGTTAGTTGAGTTATCCTCACTATGAGATTTATTTGCTAAGTTTAACAATCAAATAGGGGGAGATTGTTGGTCATATTATGAAGTTGTATGAATAGTAATCGTGATAACTTAACACTAGAACATGACAAGTAAATAATACTACGCCTACACAGAAATCAGGAAGAAATGAAGACAAGGCAGATACAGTGAATCAAGATATTAGAAGAAATTTTGAAGTCTACTACAGGTCACTAAAGAAGTTCATTAATATGTTCAATCCTCAATGAAGAATAATGGTTGAAGACTTTCAAGATTTCCAAAGTGTTGAAGATTCAGTATAGAAGTGCCACTAGAAGATTTCAGTGTAAAGGCATTGATTGAAAATAGACAGTGTTCAAAGCATATGAATCTAGAAGGGTAAAGATAAATGTTAAAGAAGACAGCTGCGGTCTTGAAGTTATACTAACTGAAAGAAGTTCATTTAAATATTCTAGAGTCAGTGAAGAACAGAGAATGAAGTATTCAAGATTGTAGTAGTAATGAAGACGTTGTCTAAGTAACAGAAAAGATTCTAGTGAAAGTATAATGTTTATCAACAATCAGTGTTTGAAGCAATGCAACAGTATAAGGTTAGTCAGCTGAAATAGAACAGAAGTCAAGGGAATTTAATTCAGTGTTAGTCGTTTGTGAACCATACCAGTGCATAAAGAGTCAACACAACAAAGAGATAATTACTTTGATTTATCTGAAGAAAATCAGTTCATAAAGCCAGAAGAGTGAAAACCAAGTGGTAAATACATCAAGCATTTCAAAAAAAATTTAAGGCAAATATTACTACATCTGGTGGCTCTAATACTCTTGAAGCAATGGAGAGCACAACAAAAGTTAGAATGGCGCAATGAAAGTATTTGGTGGTGTATACACAAGGAATGGAGAGTGCACACGCAACAAACATCAACAGAGGCCCAAAGAAACAACTCCAAGTTTTGTTAAGTGTTTGGTGGTGCCTACACAAGGGTTATAGAGTATAGGCACAACAAATCAAGGCACATCCAAGTTTTGGCGCAATAAATAAACTAAGGGGGATTTTATGGCGCTTACACAAGGAATCAAGTGTACAAGCGCAATATAAATGCATATAGGCGCAAGGAAACAATTACATAAGATTCTAAGTGACTTGTGGTGCCTATACAAGGCATACACAGTAGAGGCGCAACAAAAACCCTACCTTGGCGCAAAAAAGGTACTTTGGCGTAATAAAACCATTTGCTGGCGCATATACACAATTCACACTCTACAGGCGTAAGAGAGGACTTAAGCATTGTGAAGAAAATCAATTCTAATTGATTTGAAAAGTCTACACCATATAAACAAAATGACGTGCTCATTTTGAAGTGTGTGTTCTGGTTCGTCTCTTACAATCAAGTGTCAGAGAAGAACTGAAAGGCATATGACTAGGCCTATTTGTAATAATTAGATGACAACTCAACTCTAGCTATAAAGAGAAGTAAATAATAAATACCAAACATGAATCAAGATGAAGACAGTCAACTAATCACAAAGGATCTAAGTATCATAAGTATTTTATGTGATTGATACTCAACACTGGAAGAAGTTCATTAATATGTTCAAGCGTCAGTGAAAAATAAAGTGGTAGTCTTTCTAAAGAATACAGAAGATACAAAAGATTTCAAGTGGTTACTACAGAAAGAATCCAGAAGAAGAGCAAAGACAGTAAAACAGAAGAATAAGAGAAGGCCATAACTTAAATGTTAATAAATGAAAAATATTTATTATAGTATGACACAAATGAACCAGATAGTACATTTGTGTGTCAACTAAATTAATAAATATTCAACATCGAGCTAAAGTGGTTTATGACAAAAGACAAAGAAAAGACGGAAAAACTTCAAAGCTGACTGCTATGTAATAAATCACAGAGATAGTATTTTAATTCAATTATAAAAAATTAATTGATTATTTAATTTATCTAATTAAATTAATTCAAGTTGAATTTAATTTAATTTATAAATTAACTAATTAAATTAAGTAGAATTAATTTATTATAAAAGATATGACTTAATATGACTTTTAATATAATTCAAATGACTATTTAATAAGTCATACCAAATTATATTAAATAAGTCATACCGAAATTTTTGATTAAAAGTCATACCGAAATGATTTTTAATTAATTGATTAAAAGTCGTACCGAGTTCATTAATAAAAAGTCATACCGATTTTCTATAATAAAAAGTCATACCGACCTTTTATTAAGAAAGTCATACCGACCTTTTTGTTAAAGGACATACCATTTTTTTATTAAATAAGTCATACTGATTTATTTAATTAAAAGAAAATTCGAATATGACTTTAGAAAAGTCATACTAAATTTTAGAAAGTCATACCGAATTTTAGAAAGTCATACTGAGTAAAAAAAGTCATGCCCAGCCTTTTGGAAAGTCATACAAGGGTTAATTTCTTTCTAAAAAGGTCAAAGCACAAAAGTCATATCAGCTTTACCAACCTCTATAAATATGAGGCTTTTGCTTCATTATTCAGAGTTAGAAAAACAATTCAAATTCAGAAATTTGTGTGCATTATAATATTCACATATTTCTGTGCAAGTTTAAAATATAATTGTTAAACTCGAAAAATTCATGTCTAAATCGTTCTAAGCTTTTAAACAGTTATTTAACTTTCTACTTATTAATTTTGTAATACTTTTCAAGTTAAAATTACATCTTCTATTTGAACAGTATTTCATCACAATTAATATTTTGCATGAATTGAAAATAATATTTTTAAATCCAATATTCCACGATAATTTACAGATATTATATTCAACCCCCCTTCTACAATATCAGGGACCAACAATTGGTATCAGAGCTGGTTGATATTTCTAATATCATATCCGAACCAAAAATTTCGCAACTCATATACAGATCTCAAAAATTATTTTTAATTCGAAATATTTTTTTTCTAAATATTATTTTTGATCAAAAATTGTTTTCAGTCAAAAATTAAAATATTTTTTGAAACACTTAATTTTTAATCTTATTAAAGATGAGTACTCAGAAAGTGACTAGCATCAAAATTCCACAGTTCGACAGAGAGCAATACAACTTGTAGAAACACAAAATGCTACTGTTCATTGGGATTGTCAATCCCAAGTACGCATTAGTATTGGCCAAAGGTGTTGAGCCCCTATATCAGTTATTCTCGAACATCAGGTAGATGGGGTCGTAATCCCCCACAGACAATTTCTAAAAAGTCCAGCAGTCTATACAGATGAGGAAGCAGAAGCTGTGTCCCTGGACAACAACCTCAAATTAATATTAATTGAATCCCTGGACTAAGTAATGTACAATCAAGTAGTCAATTGTAAAAATGAAAAACAGATCTAGCAAACAATTGAAATCATCAATGAAGGGACTAAGGAAGTAAAAAAGAATAGACTGGAAATCCTGACCTCCCACTATGAGCAGTTTAGATCAAACCCTGGTGAGGGTATCTCTGAGGGGTTTCAGAGATTGAACAAGTTGATAAACGATCTAAACATGAATGGAAAGTACTATTAGAATTAGGAGGTAAACAGGAAGTTTTTGCTGACCTTACCCGAGCATCTGGAACACATGATCACAGCTATCCGGGAATCTAGGGACATGAAGGAGGTAGCTCTAGAAAGACTCTACAGAGTTTTAAAAACTTATGAACTGGAACAGATCCAAACCAAAGAGATGTATGGAAGAGGAAAGGTACTGAGTTCCTCCAAGGCATTAATGGTAGAAGTACCAAAGAAGGTAGAAGTGAAGGCTGCTGCACCTTCTAACATTTCAACAGAGTATGTGGTTCCAGAATTTGGACATACTTCTGACAAACAAAGAAGATGGTGAGTTCTACTCATTTGAAGAACTAGATCAGATGGAAGATGAATCTCTAGCAATGGTTGCCAGGAGGTTTGGCAACATGAGATTCTGAAGAAACTCCTCCTACAGAGTAAATCCTAATTTTAGAAGATTCCAAAAAGGAGGTTCTTCGACATCAGTATCAAAAAGAGGCTACAAGACTGGCTTAGTTGATAGAAGAATTTTTGTTTGCTTCAACTGTAATGAGCTAGGCCACTTCGCAACTAAAAGAGAGAGTCTTACGAAGAGCTCAAAGAGAAGTATGATGCGCTCGTTAAAAAGCATCAAGGAAAGTCCTATCTAGTAGAAGGCAAAAGTTGTGATGACTCAGATAATGATGATGAGGAAGAGCTGGGAAATCATGATCTTATGGCTTCATCCGAGGAATCACTATCTCCCACCCGTCAAGGAGGAATAGAGGTAAATCCTTCTTGCCCTAAAATGTTTGCATTGCTAGGAAAAGAACTAGATGGCGAAAGAGATACGGTTAAGAAACTCAGACTCAAAATCAAAGACTTAATTGATGAAACTGAAGTTCTTAAGCAGTTAAAAAGAAATAATGACAAGTGGACTGTCAAGTTGACTGAGGACTTAGCTGTTCAAGTCAGTAAAGTCAACTATCATGTTTTAGTTGAAACTAATCTCAGAAACCAGATAGGAAAAGAAAAGAAAATGTGTCTTGCATATAAGAATTCCTCGTATAATGTAAAGAACCTAGTTGATCAACAAGAAATAAGTCGTAAAGTTGGAATAGGCTTCGAGTACAATAAATTTGTAGGAAAGCCAAGCAACATAACTCCTTTCATAAAAAGTGTTGAAGAAAGGGGGATCCCACATGTTGTTGAAGACACACCGAAACCTCTCTTCATAACACCGATAGATGAACCCATCCTTGAGATCTCTATATTGATTGCATATGAAATGCAGTTAGAGGATCTCGAGGAAGAGAAGAAGAGAGGAGAATAAGTTAAGGACATAAAAAGAGTTAATATCCAGAAAGAGAAGAGTGCATCGGAGACACCAGTGAAAGATGAGGAAACTTCTAAGTCGCCCAATCCTGGTATATGTGCAAAAGACTTAAAGAATAAAATGAACAGACCAAACACGTTTGTTAACAGCAAGGATAGTAACAACAAATTTCATTCTACTGAAAACTTCAAATCTGCTGATAAAATTGATGTAGAATCTGTTAAGTCACCTACTGTTTTGAATAGTATGCCTATTATTGATGCTTTCCATAAACCTTGTGGTATATTGAATTGTATGTTATGTGCTTTTAATGCTATGACTGCTTATTTTAAATGCATAATTGCTAAGAAAGATAACATAACACCTAGACAATACATCAATAATAAATTCACTAAATCCAAGACTGCAACTCCTTCACCTGCTAAGAAGGAAACATATATTCCTAAGTCTAAACAGAAAGTTGTTAAGACTATTTATAGGAAGGTAGGAACAGTCAAGGAAGATGATGCTGTTATTCGAAAAGGATCTGTTGTCAAAGCGGACAAATGTCAATTCTTTAAGTATGTCAGGCCCAATCAATTTTGGGCTCTAAAGACGAATTAATCCGTTTGGTATGTGCAGGGAGTTAAACAGGTAAACCGAGTTATATGGATCCTGGACAATGGATCTTCAAGGCATATGACCGGAGATAGAGCCCTGCTATCAAATATGGTTGAAAGAGCTGGCCCAATCATCACCTTTGGAGATAACAACAAATGAATGACTACAGGATATGGCAAGTTAAATACTGGAAATGTTATCATTGACAACGTCTCTTTAATGGAAGGACTTAAGCATAATCTACTCAGCATCAGTCAATTTTGTGAGAAAGGGTACAAAGTAAACTTTATCAAGGACATGCTTAATAACTCACTCTAAAGATGACAAACTGGCCTTACGTGGAGTAAGGAAAGGAAACTTGTGCATAGCCGATCTCAACTCAAGAACTGAAGATGAAGCAAACTGTTTCTACTCAAAGGATTCATCAGAAGAAAGCTGGCTATGGCATAAGAAACTCTCACATGTAAACTTCAAAACAATTAACTCTTTAGTCAAGAGGGATTTGGTGAGAGGACTGCCTCTGATGGAATTTACACAAGAAGGCTTGTGTGAGGCATGTCAGAAAAGGAAGTCGAAGAAAGCAAGTCACAGAGGCACAGATACTTCAATCATCACTGAACCACTTCAACTCCTACACATGGATTTATTTTGTCCAGTAAATATTATGTTTATGTCAAGAAAGAAATACGCTTTAGTAATTGTGGATGACTTCACAAAGTATACATGGATTTTATTCTTGAACTCTAAGGATGAAACTCCATAATTGGTGATTGATCATTTAAAGATGATTGAGTTAGATTCAAAGTTACCTGTCCGGGCAATCAGATCAGACAATGGAACAGAATTCAAGAATGAAGTTCTGAATAAATTTTGCTCAGACAAGGGGATAACAAGGCAATATTTAGCACCAAGAACTCTGTAACAGAATGGAGTTGTAGAAAGAAAAAATAGAACCCTGATTGAAGCTGCTAGAACTATGCTAAGTGAATCAAGGTTACCTATCTACTTTTGGGATGAAGCAGTAAATATAGCATGTTATACCCTGAATCGAACTCTGATCAACAAAGATCATATGAATACACCCTATGAATTAATGGTTGGCAAGAAACCTACTCTAAATTACTTTCATGTATTTGGAGCTAAATGCTATGTGCTAAAGGATAGAGATGAACATCGTGGCATGTTCGAGGCCAAGGCACATGAAGCTATTTTTGTCGGATATTCAATAAGAGCATATAGGGTGTACATAATTGATCAACATCAAGTAAAAGAAAGTGTAAATGTAACTTTTGATAACACTAAACTCCCAAGTATCCAAACTGAAGATTCTTCTGAGTTATTAAAATTTGATAATTATCTTGACTCACATTCTGATGATGAAGAAACCTGAGGTTGCAGCAGGAAATGATGATGACAGTAATGAAAATGATCTAGGTAATAGAAATGGTAACAATAGAAATTTTACTAACACCAGTGGTGGATCAACAAGTCATCCTGGCAGCAACTCAGGGAGAGATGAAGGATCAACTGGTAGAACACAACATTACAATGAATTTCGAGGCGAACCATCTAGATCAAACCTACCCAGAGAAAGGATATGGAGCAGAGATCATCCTTTTGAATTGATCATAGGTGATCCAGATGTTGGAGTTAGAACCAGAAGTGAAACTTCAAATGAATGTTTATTTTCAGTTTTTCTATCTCAAGAAGAACCAAAGAAGATTGAAGATGCATTAATTGATCCAGATTGAGTTCTTGCCATGCAAGAAGAGCTCAATCAGTTCAAAAGACAAGAAGTCTGGACACTGGTACTCAGGCCTAAAGATAGATCTGTTATTGGCATGAAATGGGTATACAGGAACAAATTAGATGGTGATGGCTTTGTTACAAGGAACAAAGCCAGACTAGTTGCAAAGGGTTACTCCTAGGAAGAGGGAATTGATTATGACGAGACCTACGCACCAGTTGCAAGACTTGAAGCCATTAGGATATTCTTGGCATTCGCAGTACATTCCAATTTTAAAGTTTTTCAAATGGATGTGAAGAGTGTATTTCTGAATGGAGAGTTAGAAGAGGAAGTATATGTGGAACAGCCCCCGGCATTGGAAATCCAAAGATTGATGACTTTGTGTATTTCCTATTCAAAGATCTCAATGGACTCAAGCAAGCACCAAGGACATGGTATGACGCTCTCTCTGTGTTTTTACTTGAAAATGATTTCATTAGAGGTGTCATATATAAAAATCTCTTTTACAAATTACATGAAAAAGATATGATATTTGTCCAAGTTTATGTTGACGATATTATATTTGGTTCCATTAACGAAAACTTGTGCAAAAGATTTGCTAAGCTAATGCAGAGCAGGTATGAAATGAGCATGATGGGTGAGCTGTCATTCTTCCTTGGATTGCAAGTAAAGCAAAAGGAAGATGGGATTTTTATTTGCCAATCAAAGTATGTAAGCGATCTTCTCAGAAAATACAGTCTAGAAAATTCTTCACCGGCAAAAACCCCAATGCCAAGAGCCACCAAGCTTGACAAAGATGAAACTGGTAAGAAAGGTTACATCACAAACTACAGAGGTATGATAGGCTCATTATTATATCTAACTGCTAGTAGACCCAAAATAATGTTTGCAACATGCTTATGTGCAAGGTTTCAATATGACCCTAGGGAATCTCATCTTATAGCCGTTAAACGAATATTTAGATATCTGAAGGGTACACCAAATCTTGGAATTTGGTACCCTAAAGAAACAGGCTTTGACCTAATAGGCTATACAGACTCAGATTATGCAGGGTGCAGGATGGACAGGAAAATTACTTCTGGAAGCTGTCAATTTCTAGGAAGATGATTGATCTCATGGTATAGCAAGAAACAACAATCAGTGTCTACCTCGACAGCCGAAGCAAAATACATTGCGGCAGGTAGCTGTTGTGCTCAAATCTTGTGGATAAAGAATCAGCTAAATGACTATGGACTTGCACTGAACAAAATTCCTATTTTCTGCGATAACACAAGTGCTATAGCTATTTCTAACAATCCTGTACAACATTCGCGAACCAAGCACATTGACATAAGGTATCACTTTATCCGAGAGCATGTCATGAATGGAACTGTGATGTTACATTTTATACCCACAAAAGATCAAATAGCCTACATCTTCACAAAACCACTTGATGAATCCACTTTCTCTATGTTGGTTAGTGAACTAGGGATGTTAAATAATGACTAATTTTTGATTGCTAGGAATTAATTTAAGCTCATAATATTAAATCTTAATATTTAAAGAATTTATGATACTTGAATTAATAAAATCCTAGGGCTTATGAATTTTTGGAAAATTATCTTAAGATTAAATTAATATTCTTAATAGATAATTATTTCAATCATAGCATAAGTACTTTAGGTTAATTTAAGCATTTATAAGCATTTATGTAAATTAATATATATATTTCTCTAATTATTATTGTAAATTAACATAAATGATTATGTTATTAATTAATTAATTAATTTACTCATTAAATTAATTCAAGCATGAGTTAATTTAATTCCTAAATTAATTAGATCAGTTAATAATATAAATATTTATTATATGGCTTTAATAATTTATTAGTATGTAAATTATTGTTATTTATCTTAAAGTTTCTAAATAAAAATTGTTTGTTAATACTTATTTTATCATTATTAATTTATCTAAAATTTGAATAAGATTTTTTATATTTTATTTCGATTTTAGAAATAATTAATAATATAAGTAATTATTTAATATTTTTCAAAAATAGTTCAGCATGACTTATTTTATAAAGAAAATCGGCATGACTTTCTATTTTCATAAAAAGTCATACCGAGTTTCAATCTAAATAAGTCATACCGAACCTATAGTAATATGTATATTAAGTTTTAATTATGTTTTAAATCAAATTGAATCGGTATGACTTTTTAAAAGTCATACCGACAGATTTAAGTTGGTTTATTTTTTTCTTTTCCTTCGGTATGACTTTTTAAAAGTCATATCGAGCCTTTTTTTTGTTTTATTTATATTTAAATAAGTCATACTCAGTTATAATTTACTCACACACGATACCAACAATTGGTAACCTCTCAGTGGGATATGGAATTTGAAAAGGTAATTCAACAGTCACTGGACTCACTCGATCAAACGAGTGATTCTATTGAAATTCGCCGTCCGGCCACAACATCTTGTGAAGAGTCACACACACTGCTAGCGCTCACACTAGCAGGACCTCCACTTGAAGAAACACAATCAGATGAGGGAATATCTAGAAATGAAGAAAATATTTTTGAAACAAACTGGTCGGATGCCACATTTATAGTGGACCAAGACTTTTTTGATGCAGTGCAGCATCAGATACCATCAGAGGTATTGAGGGGCACCATAAACTCTGATGAGCCATGCAATACATTGTATAAGGTGGTGACCCCCTAGATTTCTTACATCCAGTTCTATTAAAAGAAGGTCTCGAATCCACTAGTGGATTTGAGAGGAAACCACTCTTTAGAGGGAGTTGGGACTCCATTCACGGAATAGTTACATCAGTAGCGGAGCCAATGCAAGATAATCTTGTTGAGGACGCGCCTTCACAGGCATCAGAAGAGCATTTTGACTCTTCAAAAGCTATTGTTTTATATACAGGTACAACATCTGGATCTGGAAAGGAGCTAAACACTGGTGATGTGAGGCAAACACAGAGTGAAACACATGCACCGAGTGATAGTGAGTTAAACAAGAGTGCAAGTGAGATGAGTGGACACACACAGTGAACTACTATCTGGAAGCTCTCGAGAAGAAAATACAGATTGTCCAAGCTGAGTTGGTAAAGGTAAAAACACAAGCAGAAGAGAAGTCCAAAATTGCCTCTGTAACTCAACAGCTGACAATAGTGCAAAAAAATGTTGATGATGTCAAATCCTCCATACTTCTAAAAACTCAAGATATCCAGAATGTTCAGAGTCTCATTGCTGAGGACATGAAAGAAGTGAGCAAATTACATGAAAGAATTGATGAAGTTGAGAAAAGTTTAACCCTGACAATCATTGAAAATTAAAAGATCTTTACTCAATGATTCAGCAAACTTGATGATGGCATGACACATTTGAATGAAGGAATGAAGCAATTCTATCTTACTATGCATAAATTAATGACATCTTTTGAAGCCTCAAAATATCAAAAGGATCCATCAACTAAGGGGGAGAAAGAAAATGAGAAAGTAGTAGTTGGAGATGAAGGGGCTACTCAAGACAAATGAAAAGCTAAGTTGTATTCTGAAGAACAATTTCAATTGTTTGATCCAGAACCAGAAGAACAGTATTATTCTCAAGAGCAATTCATTGATGACAGCGCTCATTATGAATCATACATTCCTTACTACTGCAGAGCTGAGGAAGAGACTGCCTTCGATGAAGAATTTTTATTTCCGAAAGAAAAAGAAACTGATCTGGCCTATGAAGAGGCAATGAAGAAGTTAAAGGAAGACATCAAGGCAAGTCATGCAAAGACTAAGAAACTGAAAGCTCTAGTCGTGGAAAGAACAAAGGCTGAAAAAGAAGCAAACCTAGAAAAGCAAAATCTCTAGGCTATTGCAGTCAGAGAAAAAAAAAGAGATGTGCAGCTCAAGATTGGAAAGAAATGGGACATTGCAAGAGAAATAATGGACAAACTACAGAAGGGTCCATTCAAAGAAAAGCATCTGAAATCAATAATTGAGCGTCTAGAAAAGTCAAATGACAACATTGATAACTTCATGAAAGTTCTGAAAGAGAAAGTGGACTATATCACTATCCTAGTGGATCACATTCTTGAAGACTGACAGATTTTAGTCTACACTCACAGAAATGGTATATTCAGAATTTCTTTGGAGTTTTTCAGACAAAGAAGTTTATCAGTGATATGGACGTTACTGAATAAAGTGAAGAGAAGTTCAGAAGAGAATGAGCTGTTAAGAGACAGGCTCAGAGACTTCGCACAAGCTGTTAGTCCTCAGATCTTATTTGATCCTCACGAGGTAAGATTTTTCTCAAACAAATTGTATCAAATCATGCAGTTAAATGAGGAGTCATTGAAGGGCTACATAATTAAGTACATGATTCAAGTTGAAAGAATACTAAGGCCAAAAGGATTCAGATCCCAAACTAAGTTGGATGTTGCGCAAAAGATCAGAAACTACTGTCTGTCAAAGAAAATTCCTTCGTACATCAGGCAAATGCCAAAGATAGATTTAACTCAGTCATATGATGTGGAAGAAGAGATAGTAGGTCCTGTTGAGCAGGAAGTTTTGTGGCAGTTAGCAAGAGCTGAACAAAGGAGGTTGTATGGAGAATCCATTACAACAGATCAATCAGTATCTGAAGAAGTACCGAGGACACCGGTTCATAAAGGTTCAATCCTAGAAGAAGGTGAGGTTGATACATCTGAAGACTGAAGAAATAGATAAAACAAGATAGAAACTTTGTAATATTTGTTCAGTACTAGAAGAATAACTATCTTGTAGTTATCTTTCATGAATGAATCTGGAAAATTGTTAAATATAATACCAGAACTTCTGTTTATTATTTACAGTTATTACATATCGTACTACTTTCTTAGTTAGTTGAGTTATCCTCTAGGAATTTGTGTATTAAAAATTTAACAACAAATGGGGGGGAGATTGAAAGATATATGACTAGGCCTATTTGTAATAATTAGATGACAACTCAACTCTAGCTATAAAGGGAAGTAAATAATAAATAACAAACAAGAATCAAGATGAAGACAGTCAACTAATCATAATTAATTTTGTAAACTTTCTACTTATTAATTTTGTAATATTTTTCAAATTAAAATTATATCTTCTACTTGAACAGTATTTCATCACAATTAATATTTTGCGTGAATTTAAAATAATATTTTTAAATTCAACATTCCGTGATAATTTACAGATATTGTATTCACCCCCCTTCTATAATATTAGGTACCAAAAATTGGCATCAGAGCTGGTTGATATTTCTAATATCATATCCGAACCAAAAATTTCGCAACTGATATACACATCTCAAAAATTATTTTTAATTTGAAATAATTTTTTATTCGAAATAATTTTTTTTCTAAAAATTATTTTTGATCAAAAATTGTTTTCAGTCAAAAATTAAAATATTTTTTGAAACACTTAATTTTTAATCTTATTAAAGATGAGTACTCAGAAAGTGACTAGCATCAAAATTCCACAGTTCGACAGAGAGCACTATAACTTATGGAAACACAAAATGCTACTGTTCATTGGGATTGCCAATCCCAAGAAGCATTAGTATTGGCCAAATGTGTTGAGCCCCCTATATCAGTTATTCTCGAATATCAGGTAGATGGGGCCGTAATCCCCCACAGACAGTTTCTGAAAAGTCCAGCAGACTATACAGATGAGGAAGCAGAAGCTGTGTCCCTGGACAACAACCTCAAATTAATATTAATTGAATCTCTGGACTACGTAATGTACAATCAAGTAGTCAATTGTAAAAATGCAAAACAGATCTGGAAAACATTTGAAATCATCAATGAAGGGACTGAGGAAGTAAAAGAGAATAGACTAGAAATCTTGACCTCCCAGTATGAGCAGTTTAGATCAAACCCTGGTGAGGGTATCTCTGAGGGGTTTTAGAGATTGAACAAGTTGATTAACGAGCTCAACATGAATGGAAAGTACTATCAGAATCAGGAGGTAAATAGGAAGTTTTTGCTGACCTTACCCGAGCATCTGGAACACAGGATCGCAGCTATCCGGGAGTCTAGGGACATGAATGAGGTAACCCTAGAAAGTCTCTATGGAGTTTTAAAAACTTATAAACTGGAACAGATACAAATCAAAGAGATGTACGGGAGAGGTAAGGTACTGAGTTCCTCCAAGGCATTAATGGTAGAAGCACCAGAGAAGGTAGAAGTGAAGGTTGTTGCACCTTCTAACATTTCAACAGAGTATGTGGTTCCAGAATTTGGACATACTTCTGACAAACAAGAATATTGTGAGTTCTACTCGCTGGAAGAACTAGATCAACTAGAAGATGAATCTCTAGCAATGTTTTCCAGGAGGTTTTGCAACATGAGATTTCGAAGAAACTCCTCCTACAGAGTAAAGCCTAATTTTGGAAGATTACAAAAAGGAGGTTCTTCGATAGCAGTATCAAAAAGCGGCTACAAGACCGGCTTAGTTGATTGAAGCAATTTTCGTTGCTTCAACTGTAATGAGCTAGGCCACTTCGCAACTGAATGCAAGAAGCCTAAGAAAGGGAAAAAGAGAGAGTCTTACGAATAGCTTAAAGAGAAGTATGATGTGCTCATGAAAAAGCATCAAGGAAGCCTATCTAGTAGAAGGCAAAAATTGTGATGACTCAGATAATGATGATGAGGAAGAGCTGGGAAATCTTGCTCTTATGGCTTCATCCGAGGAATCACTATCTCCCACCCGTCAAGGAGGAATAGAGGTAAATCCTTCTTGCTCTAAAATGTTTGCATTGCTAGGAAAAGAACTAGATGGCGAAAGTGATAAGGTTAAGAAACTCAGACTCAAAATCAAAAACTTAATTGATGAAACTGAAGTTCTTAAGCAGTTAAAAAGAAATAATGACAAGTTGACTGAGGACGTAGTTGTTCAAGTCAATAAAGTCAGTTGTCATGTTTTAGTTGAAACAAGTCTCAAAAACCAGATAGAAGAAGAAAAGAAAAAGTGTCTTGCATATAAGAATTCCTCGTATATTGTAAAGAACCTAGTTGACCAACAAGAAATAAGTCATAAAGTTGGAATAGGCTTCGAGTACAATAAATCTGTAGGAAAGCCAAGCAACATAACTCCTTTCAAAAAAAGGTGGAATAGTTGTATATTTTTGTAGAAGCACAGGACTAATTTGTTCTTTGGAAACAAGTTATATTTTAAACTGGGTGTAACAACCTCAAGATTTATATATGAAAGATATATTCCCCGAAACTTGTCTCATTAATTTACTTGCTAATTTTCTAGAACTTTAATGTTTATTAATAAACACTATTCACCTCATGAATTTGAACCCACTAACCGAACTCTAAATTATTTATCCATAAAAGATTCGATTTTTTTTAATTTAGTGAGTATTGTATTCAACCCCCTTCTATGATACTTTGGGACCCAACAACACCTCCCCCACTCCATTCAATCCTAGAAGAGTTTGTGTAATTTCAACAGTAGTTTCTTCATTAGAAATCTAAGTAGTAATCGATGGATAAGAAATATCCATCGATTGATGAATATCAATTAAGTTGAGCTCGTCGATGGATGTGAGGATATCCATCGATGAATGAGTAGAAGTCAATGGATGTTAGATATTATCATTTGATTGAGAAATATCCATTGACTTGGGAGAATTTCCAATTTTATCCTGCTCAACCAAGGTGTTACCCTTATGTAGTGAGACAGGTCAGAGTGTTGGGTGCACCCTGAGTTGTAAAGAGGGTGATTTTGAAATATTGATATTACCTATCATCAAAGTTTCTGAAAAAAGAGATTTAGAAAGAGATTGAGGAGAAGGAGTAGATAAAGAGGGGGTTTGATGTCTCAGAATTTACCTGAGATACATCAAAAGAAGAAGATGAAGGCTCCACCAAATTCTCATTTGGCTTTGCAAGTGTGTGTGCCCCTTGTGCATTTACATTGCCCTTATTTTTCTTTTTGAAGGTTTAAAAATTTTTGTGTCCCTTATCCCCAACAGATGGTCCTGGTTGAGACCTCTTTTCAATAACTGCACCTTGTTCAGAAGGTGTAGCTAGGTTTGTGTTTAATTTCTTTATCATAGTTTCAATATTTTGAGAGATTGGACTGGAGGCTGGCTGGACATTATCACCCTTAACATCTTTATTCTTCTGCCTTTCTTAATATTGGCCAGTTCCCTCACCTTCAACCACCATCTTCACACTCCCCCTCAGTGGTTTTTCTTTTTCTGGATTTTACAATAACAGTTTGTTGAGAAACTGTTGAGGTGGTTTTCATAGAATTGGATTTGGAGGGTTTTATAACTTGGGTATGAGGGATAGGGGCATTTCTAACTCCCTTCATTGTTGCAAAAGGCAAAGAAAAAGGTATTTCTACCTCAAGGAAAGAAAAGTTGTGAGCTTTGGGAAATACACGTACAAAAGGGGGATAGGTGAGGCACAACTTAGTATGTAAGTGATTCTCACTAAGTCCTTGAAGACCCTTTTGTTCTGAGTCCATGGCTCCATTGTCTCCATGGCATCTATGATCTCAAGTTCTCCAACAGAGTGGTTAATAAACAACATAATGAATCTAGAAAAATAGATGTTCTTTTTCCTAGACTCTTTATTACCTAATTTAGCAATTAACTCATTTAGGAGCTATGTGTCAAGATCAAAATACTTATAAAATAGGATACTATAAGCAATTTGCAGCATACTGGTAGTAATAGCGTCAAAATTGCTTATTTTTCCAGAAAACACTTTGATAATGACATCAAATAAATAGCTCCACTCTTTTCTTAAGTTCTTTCTAACTACCTCTCCTAGATTACAGTCATTTTCACCATAATTAACAGAAGCTAACATGTTTCTAATGTCTTCATCTCTAGGCATGGCATCACAATTATCATTGGGAATTTCTAAGCATTCTGAAAGGCATATGACTATGTATATTTGTAATAATTAGATGACAACTCAACTCCAATAAGAAACAGAAGTAAATAATAAATATGATAACATGAATCAAGATGAACATAGTCAACTAAACACAAAGAATCCTATAAATCAGAAGTATTCTAATGAAGCTGCTACTTATCACTGGAAGAAGTTCATTAATATATTCAAACGTTGACGATAAATAAAGAAGTAGTATTTTAAAAGGGTTCAACAGATTCAGAAGATTCCAAGTGGCTACTTCAGAAGATTCCAAGAAAAGAAAATATTGAGAAAAAGCGAGAAGCAAGAACAAGACAGAAGATCACGGCTATTAAAGTTAAAAGGTGAAGAATATTTATTTAGTATGGCACAAATGAACCAGACAGTACATTTGTGTGTCAACTAATTTAATAAATATTTATCACCTAGTTCAAGTGATTTTCAGACAGAAGATAGAAAGATTCAAGTAAAATCTACAGTGGTGGTGCTGTGAAGAAACCAATTTAATTCCAAAATTAAAAGTTAATTAATTATTTAATTTATCTACTTAAATTAATTCACCTTGAATTAATTTAATTTATAAATTATTTAATTAAGAATTGGTGGAATTAATTAAGGTAAAAGAATATTTTAATTTATCATTTAAAGAAATTCTTATTGCATTATTTTAGAAAGTTCTACCGAATTAAATCGGTAAATTTTTTTAAAAGTCTTACCGAATTAAATTGGTAAGACTTTTTAAGAAAGTCTTACCGAATTGAATTGGTAAGACATTTTAAAAGTTTTCCCGAATTAAAATGGCAAGACCTTTTAAAAAGTCTTACCGAGTTCTTTCATTTGTCTCGGCAAGTCTTTTCAAAAGTCTTACCGAGTCTTTTGAATGTCTTACCGAGTTTTAAAAGTTTTGTCCAGCTTATTTCAAAAGTCTTAAAGACTAATTTATAAAGTCTTTTGATTTTTTAAATAAGTTTTATTCAATAGTCTTGTTAGCTTTTTCCTCTATAAATATGAGGAAAATTTTTCATTATTTAAGTAATTGAAAAATATTCAAATTTCAGAAATTTGAATGCATTGTAATATTCATAGATTTTTGTGCATGTTTGGAATATAATTGTTAAACCCGAACACTTCATGTTGAATCCATTCTAGATCACTTTATCAATTATATACACTTTTCATCAGATTAATTTTATAATATTTTTCAAGTTAAAATTATATCTTCTACTTGAACCGTATTTCATTAAAATTAATATTTCATCGTTAATTAAAATAATATTTTTAAATTCGAAATTTCGTGACAATTTTAGGGACCAACAATTGGCATCAAAGTTGGTTGATATTTTTAATATCAGATCCAAACCAAAAATTCCGTAACTCATATAGATCTCAAAAATTATTTTTAATTCGAAACAATTTTTTATTCAAAATAATTTTTTATTCAAAATAATTTTTTATAAAAAATTATTTTTGATCAAAAATTGTTTTAAGACAAAAATTAAAATATTTTTTGAAACACTTAAATTTTAATCTTATTAAAGATGAGTACATAGAAAGTGATGAGCATTAAAATTCCACAGTTTGATAGAGATCACTATAATTTGTGGAAGCACAAAATGTCACTATTCATTGAGATTGTCAATCCCAAGTATGCATCAATTTTGGCTGAAGGAGTTGAACCCCCAATGACAGTTATTCTCACAAACAGTTTCTTAAAAGTCCATCTGACTATACAGAAGAAGAAACTGAAGTTGTGTCCCTGGACAACAACCTCAAACTCATGTTGATAGAATCCCTAGACTACGTCATGTACAATCACGTGGTCAACTGTAAAAATGCCAAACAGATTTGGGATACGATAAAGATTATCAACGAGGGGACTGAGGAAGTAAAAAAGAATAGACTGGAGATCCTGACCTCCCAATACGAGCAATTTAGATCCAACCCTGGTGATGATATCTCTGAGGTGTTTCAGAGATTGAATAAACTGATAAACGAGCTCAACATGAATGGGAAATATTATCAGAACCAGGAGGTCAACAGGAAGTTTTTACTAACCTTACACGAGCATCTGAAACACAGGATCGCAACAATCTGGGAGTCTAGGGACATGAAGGAGGTAACCCTAGAAAGACTCTACGGAGTATTAAAGACATATGAATTGGAAAAGATCCAGACCAGAGAAATGTATGGCAGAGGTAAGGTTCTAAGTTCCTCCAAAGCACTGATAGTGGAAGCACCAGAGAAGATGAAAGTGAAGGATGTTTCACCTTCTAACAGCTCAATGGATTATGTGGTTCAAGAATTTGAATATACTTTTGATAAACAAGAAGATGGTGAGTTCTACTCTTTGGAAGAACTAGATCAGCTAGAAGATGAATCTCTAGCTATGGTTGCCAGAAGGTTTGGCAATATGAGATTCCAAAGAAACTCCTCCTATAGAGTTAAGCGAAATTTTGGAAGATTCCAAAAAGGAGGTTCTTCAACAGCTGTATCAAAGAGCGGCTACAAGACCAGCTTAGTTGATAGAAGCAAGTTTCGTTACTTCAACTGCAATGAACTAGGCCACTTTGCAACAGAATGCATGAAGCCTAAGTAAGGGAAAAAGAGAGAGCCTTATGAAGAGCTCAAGGAAAAGTATGATGCACTGGTGAAAAAGCATCAAGGCAAGTCTTATCTTGTGGAGGGCAAAAGCTGGGATGACTCAGACAATGATGATGAAGAAGAGCTGGGAAATCTTGCTCTTATGGCTTCATCCTAGGAATCACTATCTCCCACACGTCAAGGAGGAAAAGATGTATATCTCTCTTACCCAAAAATGTTTTCATTGTTAGGTAAAGAACTAGATGGTGAAAGAGGTAGAGTTAAGCAAATAATTCTAAAAAACAAAGTTCTAACTGATGAGAATGATGTTTTAAAAATTGTTAAAACAAAAAAATGACAAGTTGACTGAAGACTTAGCTTTTCAAGTCAAAAGAGTCAGTTGTTATCTTAAAGTTGAAGCCAATCTCAAAAATCAAATAGAGGAAGAGAAGAAGAAGTGTCTAGCCTATAAGAATTCCTCTTATATTGTAAATAACCTAATTGACCAACAGGAGATAAACTGAAAAGTTGGAATAGGCTTTGAGTACAATAAATCAGTAGTAAAGCCAAGCAACATAAAACCATTCAGAAAAAGTGCTGAAGAAAGGGGTATCCCACATGTTGTTAAAGACACACTTAAACTTCTTTTCATAACCCAAATAGCTGAAACAATCCTTGATAGCTCTATCTTAGTTGTTTATGAAATGAAGTTAGAGGATCTCGAGGAAGAAAAGAAAAGAGAGGAATAAGCTAAGGACATACAAGGAGGTAATGTGTAAAAAGAGAAGAGTGCACATAAGAAACCAGTGGAAGATGTGGGAACTTCTATATTGCCCAATTCTGGTATATGTGCCAAAGACTTAAAGAATAATGCGAACAGACCTAATATGTTTGTTAATAGTAGGAATAGTAATAATATATATCATTCTACTGAGAACTTTAAAACTGCTGATAAAGTTGAAGTAGAAACTGTTAAGACACCTACTGTTTTGAATAACATGCATATTATTGATGTATGCCATAAACCTTGTGGTATTTTAAATTGTATGTTATGTGTTTTTAATGCTATAACTGCTTATTTCAAACGCATGATTGCTAATAAATATAACATGACACCTAGATAACACATTAATAATAAATTTGCAAAATCCAAGACTGCAATTCCTTCACCTGTCAAGAAGGAAACATATATTTCTAAGTCTAAACAGAAAGTTGTTAAGACTGTTTATAGGAAGGTAAGTACAGTCAAGGTGGATGATATTGTTATTCAAAAAGGATCTACTGTCAAAGCTGACAAAGGTCGATTCTTTAAGTATGCCGGGTCCAATCAATTTTGGGCTCCAAAGACGAATTAATCCGTTTAATATTTGCAGGGATTTAAACAGGTAAACCGGGTTGTATAGATCCTAGATAGCGGATCTCCAAGGCATATGACCGGAGATAGAGCCTTGCTATCCGATGTGGTTGAAAGAGCTGGTTCAATCGTCGCCTTTGGAGATAACAACAAAGGAGTGACTATGGGATATGGAAAGTTAAATACTGGGAATGTTATCATTGAAAATATCTCTTTAGTGGAAGGACTTAAGCATAATCTACTCAGCGTTGATCAATTCTGTGATAAAGGATACAAAGTAAACTTTATCAAGGAAAAGTGCTTAATAGCTCATTCTAAAGATGACAAACTGGCCTTACGTGGAGTATGGAAAAGAAACTTGTACGTAGCCGATATCAACTCAGGAATTGAAGATGAAACAAACTTTTTTTTATTCAAAGGCTTCATCAGAAGAAAGCTGGTTATGGCACAAGAAACTCTCCCACCTGAATTTCAAAACAATGAACTCTCTAGTCAAGAGGGACTTGGTGAGAGGACTGCCTCTGATGGAAGTTAGACAAGAAGGCTTGTGTGAGGCATGTCAGAAAGGGAAGTCAAAGAAAGCAAGTCACAGAGACACAAACACTACAAACATCACTGAACCACTTCAACTCCTAGACATGGATTTATTTGGTCCAGTCAATATTATGTCTATATTAAGGAAAAAATATGTCTTAGTGATTGTAGATGACTTTACAAAGTATACGTGAGTTTTATTCTTGAACTCTAAGGATGAAACTCAACAATTGGTGATTGATCATGTAAATTTGATTGAGTTATATTCAAAGTTAGTTGTATTTGCAATCAGATCAGATAATGGAACAGAATTCAAGAATGAAATTAAGAAAAACTTTTGCTCAGACAAGGGGATAACAAAACAATATTCAGCACCAAGAACTCCACAACATAATGAAGTTATAGAAAGGAAAAATAGAATATTGATTCAAGCTGCAAGAACAATGTTAAGCGGATCAAGGTTACCTATCTACTTCTGGGCTGAAGCAGTAAACACAACATGTTATACCCAGAATCGAACTATGATCAAGAAAGATCATATGAAGACTCCCTATGAATTAATGGTTGGCAAGAAACCTACACTCAAGTACTTCCATGTATTTGGAGCCAAATGTTATGTGTTGAACGATGGAGATGAACATCGTGGTAGGTTCGAGGCCAAGGCACATGAAGCTATCTTTGTCGGTTATTCAAGAACATATAGGGTGTACATAATTGATCAGCACCAAGTAAAAGAAACTGTCAATGTTACTTTTGATGACACTAAACTCTCAATTATAGAAACTGAACATTCTTCTGAGTCATTAAAATTTGATAATTATCCAGACTCACATTCTGATGAAGAAGAAGAACCTGAGGTTGCAGCAGAAAATGATGATGACAATAATGATAATGATCCACGTAATAATGGTGGAAACATTGGAAACATTAGAGATACTACTAATACTAGTGGTGGATCAACGAGTCATCTTGGCGGAAACTCAGGGGGAGATGATGGATCTACTAGCAGAACACAACATCACAATGTATATCGAGGCAAATCATCAAGATCAAACCTACCAAGGGAAAGGATATGGAGCAGAGATCATCCTTTTGAATTGATCATAGGTGATCCAGATGTTGAAGTTAGAACCAGAAGTGCAACTTCAAATAAATGTTTATTTTCAGTTTTTCTATCTCAAGAAGAACCAAAGAATATTGAAGATGCATTAACTGATCCAGATTGGGTTCTTGCCATGCAAGAAGAGCTCAATCAGTTTGAGAGACAAGAAGTCTGGGCATTGTTACCCAAGCCAAAAGTTAGATCTGTAATTAGCACTAAATAGGTATACAGGAACAAGTTACTCGGCGATGACATTTTTACAAGTAACAAAGCCAGATTAGTGGCAAAGGGTTACTCCTAGGAAGAGGAAATTGATTATAACGAGACCTACACACTAGTAGCAAGACTTGAAGCCATCAGGATATTTCTGGCATTTGCAGCACATTCCAATTTCAAAGTTTTTCAAATGGATATGAAGAGTGCATTTTTGAATGGAGAGTTAGAAGACGAAGTCTATGTGGAACACCCCTTGGCTTTGAAAATTCAGAGTTTGCTGATTTTGTGTATTTCCTATTCAAAACTCTCTATGGACTCAAGCAAGCACCGAGGACATGGTATGACATTCTCTTTGAGTTTTTACTTGAAAATAGTTTCATTAGAGGTGTCATCGATAAAACTCTCTGTTAGGTCCAAACTCATCATAGAAGGGGGGGTTGAATATGATGTGGTAGTTTTTCCAGTTAGTTCGTGTTCACTGATTTATTCTTGTTGGATAATAAATATGACAGAGAAGAGACAAACAACAACAACACAATCTTTGGGAATATACTTTGTATTATATATACCCAGGGTGCTACACTCTCACACAGATGTATGAGCTTCTGATGAATCTTACAACAACAATAAATACAGGCTTTAATGGCTTTTGATATTCTCTCTGTGTCTCTCTCAGCTGTATCTATTTTTGTGTGTTGTGAAAGGATTATATTCAAAATGAAAATACATTTTGTTTATATGTAGACTTTACAATAAAGTGAAATACAACTGAGTGTGTCGAATTCTTTTCCCTTGTTGTTGACTTGATTTGACTTAGAGAAATTCATAGATATTTTCTATGTGTCGAATTTCTTCTCCATGTGCTAGTACTTAGAAAATCCTCTATGTGTCGAATTTCTCATGCTGCATTCTTCCCTTGGTCACAAAACAAGTGGGTGTCGAATTTCTTCTCCCTGTACAGCTAGGTGTCGATTTTACTTAACCATGTATATGCCTTAGACTTTCAACAACCTAGGTGTCGAATAATAACTCCATGTAAACACTAGGAGTCGATTTCTTTCTTCTCCTGGCTAAGTGTCGATTTTGTTAAGTCCTTCATTCCTATGTGTCGATTTCTTGATACATAGAAGAGGTACTTAGTTTCTTTTGTCATTGATAGGCTACCTGTCGAATTTCTTCTCCATGTATTACCTAGGAGTCGATTTTCTTTTCCTTGAAAATCTAGTTGTCGATTTCTTACACCTTGTACAATGACTTAGAAAATAAACCCTGCTTTACTTGGCTTCTGTCAATTCTTCTTTTACAATGAACATGTTGATCAAATTCTTTGAGTTGACACTTAGTGCACTGGTCTGGTTCACAAGTGACTAACCCTGTATTGATCTTCATATTCCCAATCAAATTAATTGACATGAATGTTGTATTCCTTTATTGCTTCTTGTATTCACTGAAATCTTCTGGCACTGACTACTTGAATCTTGATACCTACTGAAACACTGAGTGACTTATTCTTTTACTGACGCTTGAACATATTAATGAACTTCTGTCAGTGATCTTCAATATTCCATCAAATACCCTGAAACATGTAGCTGCCTGATCTTCATTGTAGATTCCTGTGATTACATTAATAACATTATTTACAAGTCCTTTACTCTTAGTTGAGTTACAGATCCTCGATTACATTGCAAGATACATTATGCCTTACAATCTCCCCCTATTTGATTGATAGAGTTCGACAAGCAAATTCTAAAGAAAAGATGATAACTCAACTAACAATACAAGAAAAAGTAAAGTGCGGAAAGACTGTAAATAACATTAATTGTATTCTGGATTAAATATTACAATTTCCATATTTCATTTCAGCTAAGTTACAAGAATGATTTTGTTCCTCTAGACTGAACTAATAATTCTATTTGTTTCTTCATTCTTGGACCTTTGCTATTCTCCTTCTGACAATGTCGTGAGCCTTCCATTCTAGAAGATTTCTTGGTCTTGGATATTGAAGTTGATCAAAGATAAGTTGTAGCAGTGGCATACTCCTGAATCTTTTCAATTCACTGAATTTGAAGCTTAGTTGCTGAGTCCACCCTTGCACTATAACCCTCTTTGGATTAACATCCACCCGATTTGTAATCATCTGTTCTTCTCTTGACACTTTGTCCAAATAGGCTTCTTCTACTTCTTGTAGCACTATCTTGTCATCAGGAATTGTGGAGTTCCTTAGCTTTTCCAAAATTCTTCCAATTACTTTTGAATTTTCATTTCTGATACTACTCATTTCAATCTGTCTTTCGCTTTCATCTTTGTTTGAGTAGATCACTCTTAGTGGATTGGTGATGACCATTGGTTCTTTTGCTTCTGGTATTCCATAACTAGGATCTGTTTCTGGCTCTTCTCTTGATAAATTAAACATGTGTTCATCCCCCGGATCAGCTCTGAATGGTTCTCTAGGTTGAGTTCCTTTAGATGGATCAAATCTTTTGATGTTCTGGATATCTCTTCCCAAAGCTTCTGAGATGTTTAACCTGTAGGCAAAAATTCTTTCTGCCACTTTCCACTTTTCAGGACTTCTGAACCCTTTACCCCTAAGCAAGCCCTCAACAAACTTTAATCGTCTGAGTGAGTAGAATGGCAATGCTTCATGATCCAATCTCAGTATCTGAAGAAATCTGTCTTTGAAGTATCTGACTTGATATGGATCTTGTTGAATCTCTGGCTCTACTTTCTCCATAAGCTTTTCAATCACTTCTGCCATTAATTCATTTTCAGAGGATTCATGGATTCTGATCTTCTGTTTAAGTGCAAACAACTCAGTTAATGACCTTCTCTTCAGAAATTCACTTGATATGGTCCTTAACCCGTAGTTGTTGAAAGACAAGGTTAATCTCCAACCTTCTGATTCCGGTGCCATAGAAACTACCAGATAGGATATTCCACTTTTCAGTTCAAAGTAGTAGTTGCTCAGACTTCTGTTCCTCCTTTTGAAGACTTGAAATAGCTCATAAACTTCTTCATCATTATTGTTCAAGGTACCCTTGTCGGGTCTTCTTAAGTTGGCTCTGGCTATTTCCCATTTTCTTCCTGACTTAGAAGAATAGAGCTTCTTCTTCTTTTTCTGATAAGTTGCCCAGTTTGTTTGCTTGATTTGCTCATCAATAGAATTCAAGTCTTCATATGTCTTGTAATCATTCTCCTTAACTTTCTGGATCTTGTGCTTTTCAATATAGTCAGAGAATGTTCTTGGATATGCAGCTTCATTCACATATGAATCCATTTCATTAAACGGGTCATCATTTGGAATTTCTCCTTCTTCTAACTCCTCCCCCTCAGCATATGCATGTTCTATTTCTTTTGCTTGTTCAGAAGAACTAACATCTGCTACCTTTTCCTTTCCTTTGACAGATATTTCTTTTTCTTGTTCTTGACCTTCTTTCCCCCCCCTTAGTTGTGTTATCCTCCGGAGCTGGGGTTGATTGAAGAGGTAAGGAAGTTGATCTTTGTGCTAACAGCTCTTTGAGTAAACCTTTAATTTCTTTGTTGTCTCACTGTAGCTTTTCTTGATTTTTCACAATCTTGGACATTGAGTGCTGAAAAAGTCCAAGTTGTGCTTCGAGATTGATAATTCTTTGAAGAAGTGCTGAATTGGATTGAGTTGTTTCAGAATCTGGGGAATTCCTCGCACCTGGTTCTTCCGAAGAATCATTACCAAGTGGAGAATTACCTTTAGAAGGATTTTGGAACTCTTTCATGCCTAAGCACTATCTCAGCACAAGGCTCAGTAATTACTTCATCGCCTCGTGGAGCCTCATCTCTTAGAGATGGGTTGTCCCTAGAAATTAAATTCTGGGAACCCCTCTTCCTTCTATGGAAGGGTTGCCTCTCCTCTTGACCATAACTGGCAAGGAGACCTCCTGTTTCAGGAACTGGAAGTGTTGGTTCCAGTTTGGTCACCACCTTAGATACTGTAGTGATTGGCAGTTGAGTATCTGTGGTGCCAGCTAAAGCCTGTGAAGGCATGTCCTGCTCAGGGTCAACCTGAGTAGGCTCCACTACTTGTGTAGCTGTTCCTGGAATGGAACCCTCGCTCCCTCTAAGGAGGAGTTGCCTCTCACCTATTCCAGAATTGGATGGGAGAACCTCCGATAACGGAGCTGGAGATGTTCTATCCAGGGGGGTCACCACCTCGAACAATGTAATGCGTGGCAAATAAGAGTTCGTGATGCCCCTCAAAGCCTGTGAAGGCCTGTCCAACACAGGATCTACCTGTGAAGGCTCTGCTACTGAAGTAGCTTGTTTAACCGTCAATTCACTTTCATTTCCAAACAAAGAGAAACGGATTTGTGCATTTAATTGCTCCATCCTTTGTACATTCAAAGGCTCTGGTGAATTGGGTTTTTGGCTAGCAGATGCCTCTAGTTCATAACATAATCTCCTTCTTTTGCTAGGAGGCAGAGCTGCTTCAGTGGTTTCAACATCCACCTTATGTGGTGCAATACAGGCACTAACTCCCTCATCCTCACTTAGGGTTTCAAGAATAATGACTGAAGGAGTTGGGATAGGTGTTTGTTGTTTTATGACAGGGGTTAGAACCTGTTGGACTTCAGGCTCATTGTCATGTTCTATTGCCACTGGGACATTGGTGTGTGCGTGTTCAGAGTTGGCTGTGAGATGTCCAACATGGCCAGATATTCTTCACTAAGTACTAGTGAAAGATCAAATTCAGGAAGACTACCTGTACTAGGACTTACTCTTGGTGTACCAAGGTGATAAGATTCGTCATCGTTTTCAGTCCCTGCTTGATCAGCCATTTCTGTATCACTTGCAACTGGCTCATTTTCTCCTTGAACCTCTTCTTCTTCTTCTGCTTCTTCTTCATTTTCAGGCTCAGGTTCAGCTTCAGAGTCCTCATCCATGGAGTCTTCAATTTCAGGACTTTCTTCTTGCTGTTCACCTGCTACAGGGATCATAACACTTTCCATATATTCTGTTAGTCGTGCTACGTTCCCATTTGGGTAATCACCCATGTTTACTATTAGTGCAACGACACTACCACAAATTGTAGAACATTGTTCGTACTGACTTGCAGAGAAGGCAAGCATTTCGTCATTCGATAGAAGGTCATTAAGCACTAATTGTAGAAATCTAGGATAAAAACATTCAACATTGACTCTGTTGATGTCTCTTTTGGCACTAAATCCCATAGCCTGAAGTATGCTTTTCATTAGTAGCTTACCATAATTAATATTAAGATTGTTAGAGATAGCATACCCAATAGATTGAGTCAATTTGGGAATACCACTCCAACCACTCTTTTTCTTTGCAAAAACATGGTTTACTATGTGAAAGAAAAAGTTCCATTCACGAGGAAGATTATGTTTATAAATTTCAGTTAAATTGATTGGTCCCTCATGTGTGATGGAATTGAAGAAATTTGCACGCTCAGCGTCATCAGGTAAAGGATCAAAGTTTTCAGTGTTAAACTGCAAAATTCTATTTAAGTCCTGATCCGTTACCCTGACATCTCTAGATTCTAGGGAAAAAGTGAAAGCCAAATTGTCTTCATCTGATGTATCAACAGCTGAATAATAACATACAAGCAGTGCATCAAGATTTAATTCAGGGCTTGCAGTTAAAGCATGTCGTACATTTGAATGTTCACGTAGAAACCTAATCCAATTGCTATAGGGTTCAGCAACAGACTCAGGTTCTATTGTGAGTGCACTATTTGTTTTAAGTATAATAAATTTTCCAACCATTTTAAAAAAATGAGCAGATGATTTATTATTTAATTAATACAAATATTTTGCAACACCAATTTTAATAAATTAATTCGAGTAAATTTAACTCAAATTCAAATCACTTCCAAAAATTATTGAATAATTATATTAAATACTAGAAATGATTTGCTACAATATTATAAATTTTAATCAATTTTTAATCACTTAAAAATAACTAGATCTGTGAAAATTCGAAGGGTCAACTCGAAATGGGTCTTTCAAAGTAACTGCACCAAGTGATTTGATTTTAAAATATGTGATAGATCTTTGAAAATGACACACAGAACCGGTTTTAGATTTTAAAAATGGTGAGTAAAAAAGAATAAACAGGTGAGTTGTCGAGTTTTTGAGTTTGAGAAACAATGGTGTGTGAGTATGTATGTATCGACTGTTGAAAGAGAAATAAGCTAACTTATATTACAACAAACTCGACACACAAAAGGAAATTACAGCACTGCCCTCTATGTAACACACAAAATCGACACATAGAAATACTTGGTCAAATTTCTAGTTTAAGATAATACTATACAGTGTACTAGAAAATCGACACATAGAATTTCTATGTAGAAAAATCGACAACTAGAAATAAAAATCAACATGTTAAGCTATTAAGCTATGTGTCGATTTTTACTCCCCCTGTGTTGACCAAGTCAACACAGGGTACTAAAATTCGACACCTAGGAAATTATTCTAAGTAAAAAAAACCTGTGTGTCGAATTTTTAGCACTCTATGTTTAAAACTCGACACAAGTAAAATAAGACTAAGTTAAAAGGCTATGTGTCGAGAAATTAACCCTGTAAAGAAATTCGACAGATACAAATATAATTCTAAGTAAAAAGCTATGTGTCGAATAACTTACTATGTAGACAAAATTCGACACAAACACAGAAAATTTTTAAGTTAAAAACTTGTGTGTCGAAATTTGTCTACCTTGTATATTTTGTACTTGAACAAAATATACTCTATTATCAATTGGTAACATTCGAATAAAGAACCAAATAAGATCTTATTTAGAATAAATTCTAAATAAAATATTACCAAATTGATAATATCATAATTATTATAATAAATTATTTAATTAAAATATCATTGAATGATATTAATCAAATAAAATATTTTTAAATAATTATGCTACTTATTTTTATTAATAAAATTATGAAGCAAATAAATCCTTTAATTGCTATTTCATAACTTGAAAAAATTAACAAAAATATAATTAAATAAATACTCAAAATCTATTAAAAATAGAAATAAGTATTCAAATAATTTTAATTCACACTTAATTAATTACCAAATTAATATATCAAAATATACTCTGAGTAATTAATTAATTGTCAATTAAGATGCTAGAAGTTTAATTACTGGATGATCAAATAAATTCACAAATTCTTTTAATATTAAAGATTAAATATTTGTGAACTTATTTACACCAAATTGCAGATAAGATTTAGACATTTAACATCCCAAGTTCACAAACCAGTCTAGTGAATGTAACTTCATCCAGTGGTTTAGTGAAAATGTCTACAATCTGCTGTTCTGTAGGTACAAAGTGTAACTCTACAGTACCACTCATGACATGCTCTCTAATAAAATGATACCTGATATCAATGTGCTTGGTCCTTGAATGTTGAACAGGATTGTTTACTGATAGCTATGGCACTGGTGTTGTCACAATATATTGGAATTTTATTCAGCAACAGTCCATAGTCTTGAAGTTGGTTCCTTATCCATAAGATCTGAGCACAGCAGCTTCCAGCAGCAACATATTCAGCTTCAGCTGTCGACATTGCAACTGAGTGCTGTTTCTTGCTATACCAGGACACCAATCTTCTACCAAGGAATTGACAACTCCCTGATGTACTTTTTCTATCAATCCTACACCCTGCATAATCAGAATCTGTATAGCCAATAAGGTCAAAACCTGTATCTTTAGGGTACCAAATTCCAAGATTCAGACTTCCCTTAAGATACTTAAAAATCCGTTTAACAGCTATAAGATGTGATTCTTTAGGATCTGATTGAAACCTAGCACACAAGCATGTAGCAAACATAATATCTGGCCTACTTGCAGTTAAGTAAAGTAATGAGCCGATCATACCTCTGTAACTTGTGATGTCTACCCTCTTACCAGGCTCATCTTTATCAAGCTTAGTGGCAGTTGCCATTGGGGTTTTGGCTGCTGATGCATCTTCAAGACCATACTTCTTCAAAAGATCTTTGATGTACTTGGTCTGGCAAATAAAGATTCCATCTTTCCTTTGGCTTACTTGGAGTCCAAGGAAATAATTCCGCTCTCCCATCATGCTCATTTCATACCTACTCTGCATTAGCTTAGCAAATCTACTACACAACTGTTCGTTAGTAGAACCAAATATAATGTCATCTACATATACTTGCACTAATATCATATCATTTTTGTGCATTTTGTGAAACAGAGTCTTATCTATGACACCTCTAGTCAAACCATTTTCAAGTAAAAATACAGATAGGGTGTCATACCATGTTCGAGGTGCTTGCTTTAGGCCATAGAGTGCTTTGAAGAGGAAGTATACAAAATCTGCAAATTCTGGATCTTCAAACCCTGGGGGTTGTTCCACATACACTTCTTCCTCAAGATCTCCATTCAGGAATGCGCTCTTCACATCCATTTGATAAATTTTAAAGTTGGAATGTGCTACAAATGCTAAGAACATCCTGATAGCTTCAAGCCTTGCCACTGGTGCATATGTTTCATCATAGTCTATTCCTTCTTCTTGGGAATAACCTTTAGCAACCAGTCTGGCTTTGTTCCTCGTAACAATGCCATCTTCATCCAGCTTGTTCCTGAATACCCATTTTGTGCCAATTACAGACTTGTTCTTTGGCCTAGGTACCAGCTTCCAGACTTTTTGTCTCTCAAATTGATTGAGTTCTTCTTGCATAGCAATAACCCAATCTGGATCTTCCAGTGCTTCTTCCACTTTCTTTGGTTCTATTTCAGAAAGAAAACCAGAGAATAGACATTCATTTTGGGAAGCACGTCTAGTTTGAACTCCAGCATCTGGATCTCCAAGAATCAACTCAAAGGGATGAGCTTTACTCCACACCCTATGTCTAGGCAGATTTGCCCTAGATGATTCAGCCTGATATTCATTAATGTGCTGAGTCCTGTTAGTAGATCCTTCAGTTGCTCCCCCTGAGCTGCTGCTTGGTTGAGAATGAGATTCTCTGCCACTACTAGTAGTTTCTGTGAATCTTCCACTGTTTCCACTACTAGGGTCAGAATCATCATTGTTGATATTCTCATTTGTTACTTGATTTTCTGATGCAGCTTCAGGTTCTACATCACCTTCATCTGAGTTCATATTTTCAAACTGCAGAGTTTCAGTGTCGTATGTTCTTTGTAGACTTGGGAGCTTTAGATCATCAAAAGTTACATTCATGCTTTCAATGACCTTTTTATGTTCAATCACATAAACCCTGTACGCCTTAGATTCCATTGAGTAGCCAAGAAATATGCCTTCATGAGCCTTGGATTCAAACTTTCCTAGATGCTCATCATCTTTCAATACAAAGCACTTTGCTCCAAACACATGAAAATATTTCAGTGTTGGTTTCTTGTTTGCCATTATCTCATATGGAGTCTTATCATGATCTTTATTAATCAGGGTACGATTTTGAGTGTAGCAAGCTGTGTTGACTGCTTCAGCCCAAAAGTATAGAGGTAACTTTGCTTCATTCAGCATTGTTCTTGCTGCTTCCACTAAGGTTCTGTTCTTCCTCTCTACCACTCCATTTTGTTGTGGAGTTCTGGGCGCTGAGAATTGTCTTGATATTCCTTTTTCAACGCAGAATTCATTCAGAGTTACATTCCTGAATTCTGTTCCATTGTCAGACCTTATTTTCCTGACAGGCAGACCAGCTTCTAACTCAATTTTCTTTATGTGATCGATAATTGTTTGAGGGGCTTCATCCTTTGCGGCTAGAAACAACACCCATGTGTACTTGGAGTAGTCATCAACAATTACAAGTGCATACCTCTTCCTTGACATTGACATGACATTTACTGGACCAAATAAATCCATATGCAGTAGTTGCAGTGGTTCAGTGATGTCGTTTGAGTCTTTGCTTCGGTGAGATGCTTTCTTTGACTTCCCTTTTTCACATGCTTCACATAACCCTTCTTGACAGAATTCCATCTCGGGTAAACCTCTAACCAATTCCCTCTTAACTAAAGAGTTCATTGTTTTGAAGTTCAGGTGCGAAAGTTTCTTGTGCCACAACCAACTATCCTCTGTTGAAGCTTTGCTATAAAAACATTGAGCTTCACCTTTGCTTGCAGAGAACAAATCAGCTATAAAGAGATTCCCCTTTCTCACTCCCTGAAGAGCAAGCTTCGTATCTTTCCTGTTTTGGATAGCACATCTTTCTTTCTCAAAAGTTACTTTGTATCCCTTGTCAGTGAACTGACTGATACTCAGAAGGTTGTGCTTTAATCCGTCCACAAGAGAGATGTTTTCTATGATAACATTTCCAATCTCTAGATTGCCATATCCCGTTGTGAATCCCTTGCTGTTATCTCCAAAGGTCACTATCGGGCCAGCTTTCTCAATCACATCTGTTAACAGGGCTTTATCACCAGTCATGTGCCTTGAACAGCCGCTGTCAAGAATCCACATGACACGCTTGTTCTTTGTTGTGCCCTTCGATGATTGAGGTGTTGCCTCAGAAGAGTCTGCCATTAATGTAAGATTTCCATAAGTCTCTTCTTCATCGTTGTTTGAATCATCCCAGCTCTTTCCTTCAGCTATATAAGCTCTTCCTTGATGCTTCTTCACTAGAGCATCATATTTCTGCTTGAGTTCATCGTATGACTCCTTCATCTCTTTCCCTTGCTTCGGCTTCCGGCATTCTGTTGCGAAATGACCGGGTTCATCACAATTGTAGCATCTGAACTTACTACGATCTACCATCCCTGTCTTATAGCCTCCTCTGCTGTGAGACCCTGAAGACGATCCACCTCGATTGCTGTTTTTGTCCCTGGAACCACTATAACTTGAATTACTCTTAAATTTGTACTTTGGGTTCCTCCTGAATCTAAGGTTCTTGAACTTTCCCGCCATATAGGCCATTGTTTTATTTTCCAGTTGTTCAAGTTCTTCCATTGAATAGAATTCGTCTTCATCTCCTGGTTAAGTATGTTCTTTAAATTCAGCTTCCAATATTTCTTCTTTCTCAACTGCAGGTGCTTCTGAGCTGGTCTCTTTGACAGCAAAGTCCTTGGCTACAAGTGCTGTCGTCTTCAACAGTGCTGAATTCTTACTGTCCACTGAGCCTGAGCCATAAATGATCTGTCGCTGCTCTTGCTCCATTTCGTGAGTCTTGAGCTTTCCGTATAGCATTTCAATGGACATATCATTTATATCACTTCTCTCTCTGATGGCAGAGATTTTGTGCTCCAGGTGTGCTGGCAGTGTCAACATAAACTTTCTGTTGATCTCCCTACGTGAGTAGGCCTTCCCATGTAGAGACAAGTCATTCAACAATTTGTTGTATCTCTCAAAAACTTGAGTTATACTTTCTCCAGGTAATGACTTGAATGCTTCATATTGGGAGGTAAGAATGTCCAGCCTGTTTTCCTTCACTTCAGTTGTACCCTCCATTAGCAGGTTTATTGTGTCGCACATCTGTTTGGCACTGATGCAATTGATCACCTGATTTAGCATAGTTGTGTCCAAAGAATCCATCAAGATGCATTGTAGATGATTGTCCCATGCTACTCTCTCTTTATCAGTATCAGTAAACTCTGATGGTTCCTTTGGGGTAAACCCTTGAGGAATCCGAACGCCATCTTCTGAAACTGTCTCCGGTGTAAGCTTTTGAGGCACATAGGGTCCATTTTCCAGAATTCCCAGATATTGAGAATTACAAGTCTTGATGAAAATGGTCATCTTCTTTTTCCACAAGATGTATTCATTTTTGTCGAAGGTGGGAATTTTAATACTGCTTAGCCTTTGGGTACTCATGGCTATTAAGAATTTTAAATCTTAAGAAATAATTAATTTCTCAAAAATTAAAATCAATTTAAATAAAAATTAAATATTGAGAATTTAATTTTAATTCGAATTCTTGATGATTGATAGCTCTTTTTTTTAAAAAAAAATTAGTGAATTAAGAATCAAGGAAAAATTCGAAATTGAATTATCTTTAAAAATAAAAGAAAATTCAAGATAAATTTTTCTAGATCTAAAAATCCACTTTTTAGAAAAACTATTTTTGGATCTGATTTGTAACTTCAATCAACAAGCTCTGATATCAATTGTTAGGTCCAAACTCATCATAGAAGGGGGGGGGTTGAATATGATGTGGTAGTTTTTCCAGTTAGTTAGTGTTCACTGATTTGTTCTTGTTGGATAATAAATATGACAGAGAAGAGACAAACAACAACAACACAATCTTTGGGAATATACTTTGTATTATATATACCCAGGGTGCTACACTCTCACACAGATGTATGAGCTTCTGATGAATCTTACAACAACAATAAATACAGACTTTAATGGCTTTTGATATTCTCTCTGTGTCTCTCTCAGCTGTATCTATTTTTGTGTGTTGTGAAAGGATTACATTCAAAATGAAAATACATTTTGTTTATATGTAGACTTTACAATAAAGTGAAATACAACTGAGTGTGTCGAATTCTTTTCCCTTGTTGTTGACTTGATTTGACTTAGAGAAATTCATAGATATTTTCTATGTGTCGAATTTCTTCTCCATGTGCTAGTACTTAGAAAATCCTCTATGTGTCGAATTTCTCATGCTGCATTCTTCCCTTGGTCACAAAACAAGTGGGTGTCGAATTTCTTCTCCCTGTACTGCTAGGTGTCGATTTTACTTAACCATGTATATGCCTTAGACTTTCAACAACCTAGGTGTCGAATAATAACTCCATGTAAACACTAGGAGTCGATTTCTTTCTTCTCCTGGCTAAGTGTCGATTTTGTTAAGTCCTTCATTCCTATGTGTCGATTTCTTGATACATAGAAGAGGTACTTAGTTTCTTTTGTCATTGCTAGGCTACCTGTCGAATTTCTTCTCCATGTATTACCTAGGAGTCGATTTTCTTTTCCTTGAAAATCTAGTTGTCGATTTCTTACACCTTGTACAATGACTTAGAAAATAAACCCTGCTTTACTTGGCTTCTGTCAATTCTTCTTTTACAATGAACATGTTGATCAAATTCTTTGAGTTGACACTTAGTTCACTGGTCTGGTTCACAAGTGACTAACCCTGTATTGATCTTCATATTCCCAATCAAATTAATTGACATGAATGTTGTATTCCTTTATTGCTTCTTGTATTCACTGAAATCTTCTGGCACTGACTACTTGAATCTTGATACCTGCTGAAACACTGAGTGACTTATTCTTTTACTGACGCTTGACCATATTAATGAACTTTTGTCAGTGATCTTCAATATTCCATCAAATTCCCTGAAACATGTAGCTGCCTGATCTTCATTGTAGATTCCTGTGATTACATTAATAACATTATTTACAAGTCCTTTACTTTTAGTTGAGTTACAGATCCTCGATTACATTGCAAGATACATTATGCCTTACACTCTCTTTTATAAATTGCATGATAAAGATATGATATTTGTCCAAGTTTAAGTTGACGATATTATATTTGGTTCTACTAACGAAAATTTGTACAAAAGATTTGCTAAGGTAATGCAGAGTAGGTATGAAATGAGCATGATGGGTGAGCTGCCGTTCTTCCTAGGATTGCAAGTAAAGCAAAAGGAAGATGGGATTTTTATTTGTCAATCAAAGTACGTAAGAGATCTTCTGAGAAAATATAGTCTAGAAGATTCTTCACTGGCAAAACCCCCAATGCCAACTGCCATCAAGCTTGACAAAGATGAAACTGGTAAGAAAGTTTACATCACATGTTACATAGGTATGATAGGCTCATTATTATATATAACTGCTAGTACACCTGATATAATGTTTGCAACATGCTTATGTGCAAGGTTTCAATCTAACCCTAGGGAATCTCATCTGATAGTTTATAAAAGAATTTTTAGATATCTAAAGGGTACACCAAATCTTGGAATCCGGTACCCTAAAGATACAGGTTTTGACCTAATAGGCTATACATATTCAGATTATGCAGGATGCAAGATGGACAGGAAAAGTACTTCTGGAAGTTGTCAGTTTCTAAGAAGTCGGTTGATCTCCTGGTATAGCAAAAAACAACACTCAGTATCTACCTCGACAGCCGAAGCAGAATACATTGCGGCAGGTAGCTGTTGTGCACAGATCTTGTGGATAAGAAATCATCTAAATGACTTTGGACTTGCGGTGAACAAAATTCCATTTTTCTGCGACAACACAAGTGCAATAGCCATCTCCAACAATCTTGTTCAACACTCTCGAACTAAGCACATTAATATAAGGTATCATTTTATCTGAGAGCATGTCATGAACGGAACTGTGGTGCTATATTTTATACCCACAAAAGATCAAATAACCGACATCTTCACAAAACCACTTGATGAATCCACTTTCTCTAAGTTTGTTAGTGAACTAGGGATGTTAAACAATTGCTAATTTTTGGTTGATAGGAAGTAATTTAAGCTCATAAATATTAAATGTCAATATTTAAAGGATTTATGAGACTTGAATCAACAAAATCCTAGGACTTATGAATATTTGGATAAATTATCTTGATAATAACTTAATACTCTTCATAGATAATTATTTCAATTATGGCATAAGTACTTATATTTATTTTAAGCATTTATAAACATTAGTATGTAAATTATTGTATATTTTTCTAATTATTATTATATATTAATAATTATTATTTTATTAATTACTTAATTAATTTATTTTTTAAGTTAATTCAAGTCTGAATTAATTTAATTCCTAAATTAATTAGAATAGTTATTAGTATAAGTAATTATTATATGTCTTTAATAATTTAGTTGTATGTAAATATTTAGTTATATTATTATTAAGTAATCTAAATTTTGAATAAAATTTCCTTTATCTTATTTCTAATTTTGGAAAAATTAATAATATTTTTATGTATTTATTTTAGTTTTTATATAATTGTTTACTATTTGTATTTATTATTATATTTTTATATTTTTACATATATAATTTGTATTATTTTACTTTTTATTTTTTCTGGAAAGACTTTTGTTAATTAAACTCGGCCAGACTTTTAAAAGTCTTACCAAGATTAAAATTCCAAAAGTCTCATCGATTGTATTTCCTTCAATTAATCTTTTTATTTTTATTTTGTTTTTATAAAACTCATCAAGACTTTTTATAAAACTCGACAAGATTTTTTAAAAGTCTTACCGAGCAAAGTCTTACCGAGTTTATGCAGTTTATTTTATTTTATTTTATTTTATTGGGGAAGACTTTTAATAAAACAACTCGGCAAGACTTTTCAAAAATCTTACCGAGTCTTTATTAAAAAAGTCTTATCGACAACTTCTTTCATTTTTATTTTATTTTATATTTATATAACTCAGCAAAACTTTTTATAAAACTCGGCAAGACTTTTCAAAAGTCTTACCGAGCAAAAGTCTTGCCGAGTTTATATTGTTAGAAAATAAACACTTATGCTGTCAGAGAATACCAGAATAGAGTTTACGTCATCAGAGAATAAGGAAATTGTTGGTCAGAGTTTATTCTATCAGAGTTTACTCAATCAGTGTTTACTCTAACAGAGAATGCTCTATCAAAGAATAAATAACTGACAGAGTTTACAAATCAGAGTTTATAAAGGAAACAGACAAATCAGAATTTGATTAGGATAGTGAAGAAGGAATTCGAATGCAAGTTTAAATTACCTTATTGAAGCTATTCTTTTCATTATCTGTTTTGTAGTTGGATTTGTAACTATGTTTATATAAATACAGAAATAGGTTAACATTATTATAGTATTCAAGATATATCTTTCATAACCTTGTTGTTAGGAATTATGAGTTTTGATGATAACAAATTACTTAGAATTTCAATAGGGACTTAAAATTACTTTGTAACTGGTCGATGGATATGACTTATAAATATCTATTGACTAGGAAACAAGTTATCAGTTGAAGCTTGTTTATCAACTGATAAAATGGATTGTAGCATTGATTTATGTTTCACTATCAATTGATTGTATTGCCTCGATAGATGCTATGAAGTAGTTGACTGATGTTATTGACTTCAATTTCTAGCTTCTCAACAGATGTGAAGAATGATTGATCAATTGTAAATATTCTAAGTCAGAATTCTCACAAGTGAACTGATCAACTGATGTTGAAGTCGATGGATGAAGACACTACTCAACGGATGAAAGCTATCAACAGATGCAAGTCATCAATGGATAAAGACAGTCAACGGATAAGGAACCATCAATGGATAGGGAGTCGATGGATAACTCAATTATCCATCGACACATCAACTGATCAACAGATATCCTATCCATCGATGGATAAGCAAATGAGAATCAACTGATAAGCTTAACAACATTTATCGGTTGATTAAGGTTTCCCAATTTAGTTAAAGACAAGAAGTATGAGAACTGTGCAGAAATTGAATCAATGGAAGACAGTCCTGTCAAGATTGTGAAGACTTTCAAGGCAACACAGTATTCAAGGAATGTATCAAGACAAAGATACTTCCAGGGATAGTCAGTTCAAAAAGAAGACTGTGCTAGTAGCTAGTTTCTATTTTCATGTAAACAATATAAGTTATAATTTTATATTGCTATCTGTCGATAGAAATTAG
This sequence comes from Oenanthe sinensis, assembly GCA_028671895.1. Lineage (NCBI taxonomy): Eukaryota > Viridiplantae > Streptophyta > Magnoliopsida > Apiales > Apiaceae > Oenanthe > Oenanthe sinensis. The sequence goes on along the minus strand of CM053799.1, from coordinate 22,904,827 downwards.
GTTTGAAGAAAACTTCTATATAGTTTTTAGAAGTACACAGTAGCAAAGTGTATAGAAAAAAATCAAGAACTCAAAAAGCACAAAAAATAGGCAGTATCTTGTAGTGCTTTTCTGAGTTCAAAATTCACTTTGTAAGCATCTTGGTATTCGTACTAAGATCAATTGAAAGCAAAAACATACTAGTGGAAAACCAATCCACTAGTAATTTTTAACATTGTTGTGTTTTGTTTTCAATATTTTTCTTGTCAAGTTCTTAGTTACATCAGTTCTCTCTATACACAAAAATATTGTCCTTGAACAAACTTTATTTCGCAAGAATTAAAATTAATTCTTAAGTTTTATTCAACCCCCCCTTCTCCAAACTTAGTGCACTTAAGGGCAGATAACAATTGGTATCAGAGCATACTTTCAACATACAGAAAGTTAAGATCTAAAAGTACATCAAGTATGGGTCAAAAAGACACAGGAGTTAAGATTCCAGTTCTAGAGAAAGATGAGTATTTTCCCTGGAAAGTGAAAATCCACTTGCATATTATATCCATTGATCTTTCCTATGTTCACTGCATAGAGAAAGGTCCACATGTGCCTATGAAAATAGTTACAAGTGTAAATGCAGATGGTACTCAGGCACCAGACAAACTCATTCCTAAACCAGTGAGTGAATATACAGATGAAGATGAGAAGGAAGTACACAAGGATAAAAAGGCTATGAACATTTTGTTTAATGGTCTTGACAAGGATATGTTTGATAATGTTATCAACTGTACAACCTTCAAAGAAGTCTGGGATACTCTTCAAACCCTCTATGAAGGCACTGAACAAGTAAAAAAGAACAAGATGCAACTCTTGATTCAAAAATATGAGGCCTTTCACTTCAAAAGTAGTGAAGCAATCAATGATACATATAGTAGGTTTCAAAAGCTGCTGAATGAGCTTAAACTATATGGAAGAGTATATGCTATTGAGGACACCAACGTCAAATTCTTGAGGTCCTTACCCAAGGAATGGAAACCAATGACTGTTTCTATAAGACAATCTCCTGACTTTAAAGAATATACTCTTGATAAGCTGTATGGCATCTTGAAAACCTATGATTTGGAGCTACAACAAGATGAGGAAATTGAGAAAAGTCGGAAGAGAGAAAAGTCCATTGCTTTGGTTGCCAAGGATAAGCAAGTTACAGAATCAGGTGAAGTTGCTCCTGTCAAAGAAGGAAAGAAAGAAGGTCATGGCAAAGGTACAAATAATGTTAGATATGATGAATCTTCTACTGGGAAAGGAAAAGAAATTTGTGAGGATGATGAGTCATTCACTAAAGATGAAATGGATGAAATAGATGAGCATTTAGCTTTTCTATCAAGAAAATTTTCAAAACTCAAGTTCAAAAGGAATCCTATGCAAAGGCCTGGATCACAGTTCATGAGAGATACTCAACAAAGCAAAAATCTTGTTGACAGGACTCAATTCAGATGCTTCAACTGTGGATCGGCTGGTCATTTTTCAAGTGAATGCAGAAAGCCTATAATAGAAAAAAGTCAAAGTTTAGTGATGGTATTGACTATAAGAAGAAGTACTTTGACTTGCTTAAACAAAGAGAGAAGGCTTTTGTGACAGAAGAAAAGGACTGGGTTGCTGAGGAGGATTCTGAAGAAGAAGAACACATCAACCTTGCACTAATGGCCAATCAAGATGACCAGGAAGCTAGTTCATCTAGAAATCAGGTAATTTCTACAAACCTATCTGAGTTATCCAAAGATGAATGCAATATTACTATCAATGAAATGTCAAATGAATTGTATAATTTGCATGTCACTCTTAAGTCCTTGAACAAAGAGAACACTAGGCTCAAATTAACCTTAGAAACTCTCACTGAAAGAAACAATTTCCTAGAGAATGAGCTAGTGCAAATGGACAGACTCAAGGTAGAGAACAAAGATGCTAGAAATGAGCTAGTTGAGAGCAAAAAGGAAATAGAAAAATTGGAAGAAAAATTGGAAGAAGAACTAAGAACCATTGACAAGTGGAACAGGTCAAGTAAAGCTATTAAGAAGATGAATGACATTCATGGAACAAATTCTTTAACCATGTTGTCTGAAACTCTTAAGAAATTAGCCATTGATGAAGATCAATCTTTGGAAAAGAAGCAATCGATTGCTAATTCTGAATCAACTGATAAGAATTATCCATCGATTGATAATGTCATTTCAACGGATAATTATCCATCGATTGAGGAATCATCAACTGCTAAGAAGTGTGTTGTTAAAACCAAGCTTAACAGACCTGTTAAATTTGTCAAAGAAAGTAGCTCTTCTAAATCTCAAGTCAAAATTGAACAGGCCAATATAGGGTTCTTATTTAAAGATCAGTTGAAAGAAAAATTGGAAAAGATAGAGCCTAATATTCAGCCAAATGAAAAGAAGAAGAAAAACAGAAATGGTAAAGTAGGCATAAATAAGCACAATAACTACACACCTGACAAATATGCTCCTAGGAAGATATGTGCTAAATGTGGTAGTAAAAATCATTTATCTATGCAATGCAAACTCAACATGCCTACAACAACCAATGTGCCTGTTATACCTAACATGCATTCTAATTCTTTTTTTCCTCATTTAGTTGATTCTCATGCTATTCATGCTCAGTATGCATCAATGCCTTATATGTTTAATCCATATCTTGCATTTTCCAACATGAATATGCCTGCTATGCCATGAAATATGCTTAATACTCTTCATGCACCAAATTTTTCCAATTCTGCAAGCATGAGCATTCCAAATATTAGCACTGAGAATTCTGAGATAAGGAAACCAACACCTAAGGTTGAAGTGGAAGTAAAACCACCTAAACCAAAGGTACAAAAATTGGAAACCAAGCCGAAGATAGCAACTAATAAGAAAGGACCCAAGGCAACTTGGGTACCAAAATCAACTTGATTTATTTTGACTGTGTGCAGGGAAAAAGAAGAAATCTTTGGTACTTGGACAGTGGGTGTTCAAGACACATGACTGGAGAGAAATCCCTGCTAACAAAGTTTGAGGAGAAAGCTGGCCCTGGAGTAACTTTTGGAGATGACAGCAAAGGGTACATCATGGGATATGGCTTGATTTCAAAAGAAAATGTCATCATTGAACCTGTTGCATTAGTTGATGGCTTAAGACATAATTTGTTAAGCATAAGTCAACTATGTGACAATGGAAATAAAGTTTGTTTCACAACAGAAGCATGCATAATTTCCAACAAGGTAGATGGAAGCCTGGTTATGACTGGGAATAGAAAAGGAAATGTGTACATAGCTGACTTCAACTCAATAAGTGCATATTCAATGACTTGTCTTCTCTCTAAGGCAAGTACAAATGAAAGTTGGTTGTGGCATAAGAAATTAGCTCACTTGAATTTCAAAGCCATGAATCTGTTGGTCAAGAAAAATCAAGTGAGCGGCTTACCACAAATGGAATTTGTCAAGGATGGACTTTGTGATGCTTGTCAGAAAGGAAAACAAAGGAAGGCATCATTCAAGTCAAAATTGGAATCATCAATTGAAAAGCCACTTGAGTTATTACATATGGATTTGTTTGGTCCTGTAAATATCATGTCTATTGCAAAGAAGAAGTATGCTCTAGTCATTGTGGATGATTTTTCAAGATTCATATGGACTTATTTTCTGCATTCAAAGGATGAAGCTAGTCATCTCATCATCAAGCACATAAGAGAAATTGAGAAAAACCTTGAATTGGATGTAAAGAAGATAAGGAGTGACAATGGGGCAGAATTCAAAAATTCCACAATGAAAGAGTTCTGTGAATCAACAGGAATCATACACACATTCTCTGCACCAAGAACACCTCAACAAAATGGGGTAGTTGAAAGGAAAAATAGGACATTGATTGAAGCAACTAGAACCATGTTGGAGGATGCCAAACTACCAACATATTTCTGGGCTGAGGCCATAAACACCGCATGTTACATTCAAAACATCTCCTTAGTAAATCAAGCTCAAGGGAAGACCCCTTATCAATTGATCAAGAAAGACAAAAAGCTAAAAGTGGGGTTTCTTCATGTTTTTGGCTGCAAGTGCTATGTGCTAAGAAATCAAGGTGAAAACCTAGGAAAATTTGAAGCCAAGGCTGATGAAGCTATATTTGTTGGGTATGCACTATCATGCATAGCCTATAGAGTCTACAATCTCAGACTACACATTGTTATGGAATCTGTACATGTAGTATTTGATGATAAAAAGATTCAAGGCTTGTTTGATGAAGGAAATCATGACATACTGCACTTTGAGAATGAATCAAATCATGTAAATGATGATGAAGAGGCAGAAATTATAAAACCTCAAGTTTTCAGAAACCCAATATCAGTTGATGTTACTGCATCAATGGATAATTTATCAGTTGACAGAAATCCATCAACTGATAATGCATCAACTGATAACTCCTCAACGGATAATCAACAATCTTCATCTAGGGTATCCACTTCAGGGGGAGGGTTTCAAAATCAATCTATAAATTCAGATCACTTTGAGTTCAATACAAATGATCATGAAGCTTCATCATCAAGGCAAAATTTGCCTCCTCAAAGAAAATGGACAAGAAGCCATCCATTTGAACTAATCATTGGAAATGCAGAAGATGGTGTCAAGACAAGAAGTGCTACTCAAAATGAGTGTTTGTATATCAGTTTTCTATATCAAGAAGAACCCAAAAGAATTGAAGAGGCTCTCATGAATCCTGATTGGGTTTTGGGTATGCAAGAAGAACTGAATCAATTTGAAAGAAATAAAGTATGGAAGCTGGTGCCCAGACCAAAAGATAGATCAGTAATTGGTACAAAATGGGTATTCAGAAACAAAATGGATGAAACTGGTATTGTGACTAGAAACAAAGCAAGGCTTATGGCAAAGGGATATTCACAAGAAGAAGGAATTGATTTTGATGAAACATTTGCACCAGTTACAAGGTTAGAAGCAATCAGAATCTTTCTAGCTTATGCTGCACATGCAAATTTCAGAGTCTATCAGATGGATGTGAAGAGAGTTTTTTTGAATGGGGTACTAGAAGAGGAAGTCTATGTGGAACAACCTCCTAGCTTTGAAGATCTAAATTTCCCTGACTTTGTCTACTATCTACTCAAAGCACTCTATGGCTTGAAGCAAGCACCAAGGGCCTGGTATGACACTTTATCTCAGTTCCTCATTGAGAATCACTTCATAAGAGGTACTGTTGATAAAACTCTATTCAGTAGAAATGTTAATGGCTCTATTATTCTTGTACAAATTTATGTGGATGACATTATTTTTGGCTCAACTAATGAGGGACTTTGCAAAAAGTTTGCCAAATTAATGCAGAGTAAATATGAAATGAGCATGATGGGAGAGCTTACCTACTTTCTTGGGTTGCAAGTCAAACAAGTTAAGGATGGTATTTTTATAAGTCAAACAAAGTACATTCATGATTTATTAAAGAAATTTGACTTAAGTGAATGTTCTTTTGCAAAAACTCCCATGGCCACTGCCACTAAACTTGAATTAAACACCAAGGAAGCTAAGGTGGATATTTCAAGTTATAGAGGCATTGTAGGCTCTCTTTTATATTTAACTGCTAGTAGGCATTGTAGGCTCTCAAGGGTACATCAAAATTAGGTATTTGGTATCCTAGAGATTCTGGTTTTAATCTAATAGGCTACTCAGATGCAGATTATGCAGGTTGCAAAATAGACAGGAAAACTACTACAGGCACCTGTCAATTTCTAGGAAACAACCTTGTGTCATGGTTTAGTAAAAAGCAACATTCAGTATCAACTTCAACCGCAGAAGCTGAGTACATTGCTGCTGGAAGTTGCTGTGCACAAATATTATGGATGTGGAATCAACTATTTGACTATGGGTTCAACTTGAACAAGATTCCCATCTTCTGCGACAATACAAGTGCCATTGCAATAACAGAAAATCCTGTGCAACATTCCAGAACCAAACACATTGACATAAGGTATCATTTCATTAGGGAACATGTAATGAATGGTACAGTTGAATTACATTTTGTCCCTAGTGAACAACAACTTGCAGACATCTTTACCAAACCTCTACATGAATCTACTTTTAATAGATTAGTCTATGAGTTAGGTATGCTTAATTTTGCTCAATCTTAAAATGTCTGTCGAGTTTTCTTTGTCTTGTAGCCATTGTTCAGAATTATCTGTTGAAACCAAGTAATCAATTGATAAATGTGTTAATTATCAATGGATATTTTATTCCTATCAATGGATATCTATCTATCGATAGATAATTACCTCAGTAATTGTTTATCGATGGATAAATTCTTTCTTATTTGATCAACAGATAAATTTTATTCCTATCGATGGATATTTATCTATCGACAGATAATTACCCTGGTAGTTAGTGATCGATCGATAAATGATTAACTCTTTATTTTATCCGTCGATAGTAATAGAATTTCTACAGTTTTATTCATCAGTTGATCAGATTATAGCCATTGGATAATTACCATTTAGGGTAACATACTACTCTCTTTTATTCATCAACGGTTATATCCTAAATTAAAAAGACTTTTCAAGTCATTTTAATATCAGAAAATATAAATAGAAGTTACAATTAACAATTCATTCTTACTTGCTATTTTATTTTCTATCTCTAATCTCTGCAACTCTGTCTCTTTCTCAAGCTAATTTTCTCTAATTCTCTCAAATTCTCTTAATCTCTTCCAAGTTCTCTTTAATCTCTTAAGAATAAACTGACAAATGGCACCACAAAAGAAGATTGTTTCCTCCACTGGGTTCATCTACGAGCAGAAAAACTTCACAGCATGTCTGGTTGAACGATGCTCCCGTGGATTTCCATCCCTTGATGCAATTCCTGGGTGACTACAAAGTGTCCAAAGCTCTCAGCGAAGCACCCACAATTGTGTGTTCATTTGTTGAGGAACTGTGGAACTCTGCAGAAGTATCACAAGACGGGAAGGTAATCACTTACACTTGCAGAGGTAATTCATACACCATTACTAGTACTTCTTTATCTGAATGCTTAGAATTACCTGCAAATAATTGTGATAAGCCTCCAACTGAAGAAGAAAGTAGGGACATGCTAGAATCTATTAATTATGCAAATGCTGAAACAGGATTAGAAGAAGTTGTTAGGAAAAACCTTAGAAAAGAATGGAGTTACTTCTTTGATGCCATTATTAAAGTAATTTTTGGAAAAATAAGTAATTTTGATGCAATTACAACTAGTATGCAAGAAATTGCTTATTCTGTCCTGTTTGATAAATACTTCGATTTTGGCACACTACTCCTAAATGAATTAACTGCTAAGTTAGGAACCAAGGCATCTAGGAAAAATAACATTTATTTTGCTAGATTTTTCATGATGATTATTAATGCCTCCATTGGAGAATACAAGATTAGTGCAGATATGGAGTCCTTGGAGCCATGGATGCAAAACAAGAGGGTTTTCAAGGATCTTGTGAGAATCAACTTACATCCTAAGTTGTGCCTCATTTATCCTCCTCTTGTGCAGGTATATCTTAAGAATCTCAATCTTTTAACTTCTTCCTCAAACACTCAAATTTTTTTGCCTTCTGCAACAATGGAGGGAGATGGAAATGCCTCCATCCCTCCTACCCAAGTTTCACAACCTTCCAAACACAAGTCTAAACAAACCACATCAGTAGTTTCTCAAAAGACTACTGTTGTAAAAACTAAGAAAAGAAAAACCACTGAGGGGAGTGTGAAGGTGGTTGATAAGGGTGAGGGAACTGGCCAACATCAAGAAAGCCAGAAGGATAAGGAGAGTGAGATTGAGAGGAACCAGCCAGCCACCAGCCCAATCTCCCAACAGATTGAGGCTGTAGTAAAGGACTTAAACACATCCCTAGTTACATCTTCTCAAAAAGGTGTAATTATTGAAAAGAGGTCTCAACTAGGACCATCAGATGGGGATAAGGGTCACCAAACAATACAGCCATACAAAAGGAGAAAGAAGGTTACAAATACTGCACAGGGTACACACACACATGCAAAGCCAAATGAAAATTTGGTGGAGCCTTCACTCTCTTCTTTTGATGTGTCTCAGAATCTTCCTGAGGCACAGCCCCATTCTCTATCTGTCTCTTCTCCTCAATCTCTTTCAAAATCTATTTCTTCAGAAACAGTGTGGATTGACAACTTCATTGTTTCAAATTCACCCTCTTTACAACTCAGGGTAGAGCTAACACTCTCACTTGCATCACCAAATAAGGTTAACACCTTGGTTGATCAGGAAAATGCTGAAAATTTCAACAAGTCAATGGATGGCATTCCATCAACTGATACATTTCAACATCCATTGACTAGTTCACTTCCATCGATGGATATCCTTACATCCATCGACGAGCACCCATCAACGAATATTCCTTCATCGATGGATATCTCTTATCCATCGATTGAGCCTTTTATTCCAATTCATGAACCATCCACTGAAACAATTGTGGCCAACACCCTACTAGGATTGAGTGGAGTGGGTGAGGTGAGTGAGAGGCAAGGTTTTCATACCTTGGCAAAAGGAGAGTGTGTGAATGAGGGGCCCTCAACTTCTTCTGAGGTGGCAAAAGGAGAGGGTGTGAGAAAAGAGAGTTCCACCTTAAAAGGTGATGCAAAAGGAGAGCTTAGTGAGGGAGAGGTGAGAATCCAGGATGAGATCCTGATGCAAAAACAGAGTGATGAGAGTGAGAGAGAAAAGAATAGAGAGAAATCAGCTTTTCAATCTAATGAAGCACCATCTTCTAAAACTGAGCAGGTTGCAGCAGAACTCACCCAGGAGTTGGGGCTAGAGTCAGGGAGAGTTGTAGACTATGGAGTTCCTGCAGGAGTTGCAGAAGTCAACCTAGAGGTGGAGGATGAAATTGAAGTCAATCTTGATGCTTCAACCTTTCAACATGGAGATCCTCATTATCAAGAACTAGCAGCAGAATCTAATCAAGTAGCTAAGCAAATGCTGGGTTTGGTGCAGACAGAGGAGCAATTCAGGAGTGGGAAGGAGTTTTTGGCCTGTCAACCTAATGATGTATCCCACATGAACCCTGAAGATTTTGAAGACAGTTCTGATGATGAAATTCTGGATCCACAAGTGGCCAGTGATGAAACCAGTTTGGCTGACATAGAAAGGGCCATCATCTCTCACTACAGAAGATCAATGGCTGAGGTAGATGTGGTGGATCCCTTGCACAGAAGAATTCTGAACTTCTACAGAGACAACCTGAAGATCCAGAAAATGCATGTCACTAGCTCCAGATATGAGTTGAAGAAGATAAGGGAGGAAATTGACAGTTCTAGGATGAATTTTGACACCACCATTGATTCTAGACTCAGCCTCACAAAGTTAACCAGAATCAAGCAAAGGTTAGATACTGAGTATTCAGCCAAGGACAAGGTAGTTGCATTGGAGAAAAGAGTAACTTCCATGGAGCTCCACATGCAGCAAATCATGAAGAACCAAGTCACTCAAATCAACCTCCTGGGAAAAATCTTGGAAACCCCTCTCTTATCCCAGTCATTAGCGCAAGAGCTAGTTGCTGATAACAAAAAGGGGGAGAAGCAGGAAAGTGAAGCTGTGGTGACAAAGTCTACAGATCCAAAGAAGGAGTTGGCTCAGAATATTGTAAGGCAATTTGATTCAATTGCCAGCAAAATCAAGAAGACCAGTTCAAGTAGCTCAGAACCTGGTGACAGGAAAGGAAAGGGCAAGCTGAATGAAGTTGGCAAAAAGAAAGTGGAAGCTGTCATAGGTGGAGGTGAAAAATTGTTGAGCAAAGCCATAGTAGTTGGCATAAAAGAAAGGGAGCAACAAGAAAAATCTCAAGAAGATTTAGTTATTCAATTGCAAAGGAAATATGATGAGAATAATAGGCTAATTAAAGAAGCAAGAAGAAAAAAAGGTGAAAGGAGGCCAAAAATGAAGCAAAGAGCAAACAAGCCTGTAGATGCACCAAGAACTTCTGGAGTTAAGAGAAAATTGGTTGTTGAAGACAAAGAAGACAAAGAAAAGAAGCCAAAAGAAGTCAAGGTTGAAGGTCAAGCTTTTGGGAGTAATCAAGCTAGAGAGATAGAGGTGTTCAAACACAAATCTGAAGACTTTGTGCCAATCAAAGCTGAAGGAATGATTGCAGCAAAATGATAAAGGAAGAAGGATGTTGATCTTCTTCACATTGAGTATGAAGATGGATCATATTCAACTTTTACATTCAATCAAGTCCTGGATCAAGGATATGGCATCTTAAGGAAAATCTACACTATGCTCAATAGGAAGTATTATCTAATTGAAGAGCTAAGAAAGGCCATCCTTGAGAGAATGAAGAAGATGAGGGAGGCACCTGTTCAAGAAGAAAGGGATGACAGGATAAAGATTTGGAACCCTGAAGGAAGAAAGGTGCTTCATGAGCCATTCTACTTGATGATATATAAGGACAGAGAAGGCATAGAAAAGTGTATTGACATTTGTCAAGAAATAGAAAAACTGCCTAATCTGGAATTGAATCATCTAGCAAGTCAATTGGACTACAGGGTTGAAGATGAGAAGATCTTGAAGGGAACTCTATACAGGAAGATGAAAGAAAATGAAGACAAGATGAATGAGTCAAAGGGAAGAAGAAGAAGATAGAAGATTCAATCTCAATCATCAAAATTACCAGAATTCATCTTTTACTCGTATCTGATTACTCTGTCTCGAACTATCTTTGTCAATATTGTAATTCTTGCTAAGACTAAAAATGTTTAGGAGTTTTGTTATCATCAACAGAAAATTTATACATATTTCACATATTCATAAATAGGGGAGATTGTTAGGAATTATGAGTTTTGATGATAACAAATTACTTAAAATTTCAATAAGGACTTAAAATTACTTTGTAACTGGTCGATGGATATGACTTATAAATATCCATTGACTAGGAAACCAGGTATCAGTTGAAGTTTGTTTATCAACTGATAAACTGGATTGTAGCATTGATTTATGTTTCACTATCAATTGATTGTATTGCCTCGATGGATGCTATGAAGTAGTCGACTGATCTTATTGACTTCAATTTCTAGCTTCTCAACAGATGTGAAGAATGGCTGATCAATTGTAAATATTCTAAGTCAGAATTCTCACAAGTGAAGTGATCAACTGATGTTGAAGTCGATGGATGAAGACACTACTCAACGGATGAAAGCTATCAACAGATGCAAGTCATCAATGGATAAAGACAGTCAACGGATAAGGAACCATCAATGGATAGGGAGTCGATGGATAACTCAATTATCCATCGACACATCAAATTATCAACATATATCCTATCCATCGATGGATAAGCAAAGGAGAATCAGTTAATAAGCTTAACAGCATTTATCGGTTGATTAAGGTTTCCCAATTTAGTTGAAGACAAGAAGTATGGGAACTGTGCAGAAACTGAATCAATGGAAGACAGTCATGTCAGGATTGTGAAGACTTTCAAGGCAACACAGTATTCAAGGAATGTATCAAGACAAAGATACTTCCAGGGCTAGTCAGTTCAAAAATAAGACTATGCTAGTAGCTAGTTTCTATTTTCATGTAAACAATATAAGTTGTAATTTTATATTTCTATCTGTCAATAGAAATTAGGTTTGAAGAAAACTTCTATATAGTTTTTAGAAGTACACAGTAGCAAAGTGTGTAGAAAAACATCAAGAACTCAAAAAGCACAAAAAATAGGCAGTATCTTGTAGTGCTTTTCTGAGTTCAAAATTCACTTTGTAAGCAGCTTGGTATTCGTACAAAGATCAATTGAAAGCAAAAACATACTAGTGGAAAACCAATCCACTAGTAATTTTTAACATTGTAGTGTTTTGTTTTCAATATTTTTCTTGTCAAGTTCTTAGTTACATCAGTTCTCTCTATACACAAAAATATTGTCCTTGAACAAACTTTATTCCGCAAGTGTTAGGTCCCGAAATATCGTAGAAGGGGGGTTGAATACGATATTCACAATAATTTAAATTCTTTTCGGAATTTGCGGATAAATAAATTATTGCTTCAGAGTGGGTTTGGCCATTTGTAGTGTTTAGGTGAGCTGCCTACTAATTTTCTGTGAGTCCGGATAAATCAATTAGGTTCAAGAAAATTAGCAAGTAAATTATGGAGACAAGTTTCCGGGAATATTACTCTCGTATTAATCCCATAGGGTTTTGCTACACCCAGTTAAAATTAACTGGCTTCCAAAGAATAAATTAATTCTTTGCTACTAACACAAAAATATAAGGCTCAGTTCCTATACAAATATATCTAAATCAGTACAAGGAAAAACTGAGTCCGTAGGGAGTGATATCTAGGAGCCCTGAGCATTTTTCGTTAAAGAACCGGGTCCTAATATCTGACCGGGAGCAAGGAATGAGTGTGTATAAATTTAAGTCTCTTGCTCCGGCCATGGCAGTAGCTCTCTACATTTTTTTGTGTTGAAGAAGACGACTCTTCAATTTAATTGGTGTAGACTTTAAATCAATAAAGTTGACTGCTTGAATTTGATTGGCTAAGGGCTGAGTGGCGCTTACACAGCTGATATACAGGGGAGGCGCAACTTACCAGTTGTTTGATTAATATATTAAGGAAAGTAAGTGGCGCCAGTACATGGAGTGTACTGGGGAGGCGCCACTTAGAACTTCAATTAATATATTTATTTAGCTGTAAGTGGCGCCACTACAGGGGAAGCACAGGGGAGGCGCCACATAACCAATGCCTTAAGAAATATATGATTGTTTGTGGCGCGTGAGTAGTTAAGTGGCGCTTCACTATTCACATGGTTAAAGTGCAATTTGATCACTGCACTTTGACCTCCTTCTCATTCCTTGATTGAAGTTTACCAACTTCCATTTCTTGTATCAAAGTCTTGTCGCATTACACCCTGTACCCTGAGCTGTTCCTGTTCTTCGACTGTAGATCAGAAACTTTCACTTTTCGTACCAAGGTTGTGACACTTTGCACCCTGCACCCTTTGAGCTGTTTAGCTGTTTGGCTGTTAGCTGTTTAGCTGTTTGGCTGTAGCCTCTACAAATTACTTTTTCATACCTTAATAAATAACCGTTCTTTCCAGGTACGTTAATCTTAACAATTCTTCTATAGTTAATACTCAGATTCCTTTCACAGACTGCTGACGCCTAGTGCAACTGGTCTGGTTCACAGACGACTAACTTCGATCCAGGTCTTCGTATTATTGTCTTACGTACATTGTTAAGTTTGCAGCAACTTCATTGCTTCGAACACTGACTGTTAATAAACACTGTAACTTCACTGGAATCTTTTCTGGTACTTAGACACTTGTCTTTACCATGTCTTCAATTCTTCTAGATTCCTATGCTTCGAACACTGTCTATTTTCAATCAATGCCTTTACACTGAAATCTTCTTGTGGCACTTCTATACTGAATCTTCAACACTTCTGAAACCCTGAAAGTCTTTACACATTATTCTTCACTGAGGCTTGAACATATTAATGAACTTCTTTCAGTGACCTGTAGTAGACTTCAAAACTTCTTCTAATGTCTTGATTCACTGTATTTGCCTTGTCTTCATTTCTTCCTGATTTCTGTGTAGGTGTAGTATTATTTACTTGTCCTTTTCTAGTGTTGAGTTATCACGATTACTGTTCATACAGCTTCGTAATCTCACCAACAATCTCCCTCTATTTGATTGTTAAACTTAGCAAACAAATCTCATAGAGAGGATAACTCAACTAACACCTAGAAAAAGTAATGGTTCGGGACTTGTAAATAATGCTACTGGTTTTTCTGGATCAGATTCTGCATTTCCAGAATTCTTGAGTAACTGAAATGAATGACGTCTGTTCCTCTAGCACTGAACTGATATTCATGTAGTATCATCTTCATTTCTGTCTGTTTGAGCTTTCTCTGCTTCAAAATCCTTCATAGTTTGAACTTAAAGAACTTATCATGAACAGAGCTTCATAAGAATTCAAATTCCTGGGAACGTCTTCTGTTGAACATAGAACACAACTCAAATAATGTTCTCCCCCTAAGAATGTGATTATTCTTCTTTTTCTTCTTCTCCCTTTAGATGATCAATGAAAGTGTCAATTCTTTTCTGTACATCCCACTTAGATGAGGAATCCTCTTTTGATAACTCCTTTCAAGTATAGGATACAGTTTTCTTGATTCTCCCATATTCTGTTGTTTCCCATAAGGATCAGAAGATAAGATTTTCTTCTTTTTCTTGTCTAAAATCTCCCCCTAAGGATATTAACTTCTCCCAAGGATACGAATCTCTTTTTCCAAGGATCTTCCAGGATCCAGGATACGAACCCCTTTAGGATATTAACTCTTAACTCTTTCGAAGGATACGAAGATAAGACTTTATTTACTTCTCCTTTTTCTTACTATAACTTCTCCCCCTTAGTTGAGGAATCCTCCAATGGCCCACTTTTGAATGGTTTGTCTTCCAAAGAAGGTTCTCGTCTGACGTTGATCGGGAAAAAAATATAGTAACTTTTCTTTCAGAAGTAGCAAGTAGCAAGGGTAAGTGTTTGGCTTGTGGTTTCCTCACTTCTACTACGTTCTGTTGGTGTTTACACTTAAGTGTCAAGCACTTAGAAGTGTTTCACTCTTTCTCTCCCTATCTTTCACTCAAGTGTATCTCTCCCTCACTTTCACTCAAGTGTTTCTCTCTCTCACTTTCACTCTGCATTCCAAATTTAGCCTTCTGTACCTGCAAGTGAAATCCGTCAATTCATTTCTATTCTTATCACCTGATTCATCAAAATGAAATGAATCTCTATCAAGTGGAGAATTGCCTCGTTGAGGTGTAGTTGATCTATCATGCATAAGCACTGTTTTAGCACCAGACTCAATAGCATTTGCTAAATCACTGTCTAGTGGAGCCTCACCTCTTTGAGATGGGTTATCCCAAGATTTTAAAATCTTTTAGGGAATCCTGCCTTGTTCTATCAAGGAGTTGCCTCACACCTTTTCCGTAAACGGGAGGTGGACATTCCTTTTCAGGATCTGGAAATGTTCCTTCCAGGAGGGGCGACGTAGTAGACAATGTAATGAATGGCAAATTAGAGTCTACGTTTCCCTCGTAACCCAATGACGGGAATTTTGTATAAATACCCTACTTGACACATCAGAAGAATTCTTGTCAAGCAGTTGCCTCTCAAGCCCAGATAAATCTGAACAAGAGATCTCCCTTTCGGGATGCAGAAGATTAACTTCTGTTTGAGGTAGATACCTTGGACAATGTGATGTATGGCTAGAGTCCGTATCTCCTCTAAATGCCTGTACCTCTCACTGTGCACGCCTTGCAATGTGTTCCTAGAATTTATCTGTTTAGGCTTACCATCAGCGTGATTGCCAGTGGTGTGCTTGACTCATTACAAGATGCTCTGGCTGACGAGCGAATTTCAATAGACTCACCCTGTTGAGAGAGTGATTCCAGAGACCGTTTTATTGCCTTTTCAGCTCTGCATCCTTTTGAGAAGATGCAGATGAGCTTACAGTTACCTCAGATATATACTTCTTTACTTCTCTGGAGGTAGAGCTGTGGGTGGACTTCCGACTTCATCCTTATTTGCTGCATCAAGTGCAGTTTCTCCCTTATCAACCTCTAACTTACATAAGTTCCTTATATCTCCAAGGGTTAATATATGGAAGTGGATGAATGAGTGTTTGGTATTATGGCCTGGGTAAGAGATTGATGGGTTTTCAATCTCTTGGCCAGCTTCTATAGCCACTGGGGGCTAAACGGATAAAATCATTTAAATAAGATAAAAACTAATAATCACTTTAACATTCCAAAACATATTTTTCATCTCAATGAGAAAGAAAAATATAAGAAGGAATGGTAAACGATTTCATTTTAGCACTTTTAATAAAAGAGTTTTGTCGGTTCTAAAGATTTATCATTTAAGAGCGTGAAACCAATAGAAATTTTCTTTAAGATACTTATCCCATAATAAAACGCGGGAATGTGTATCAGAGAAAAAGTCTATCCCTTATGAATTTCTTATAAGGCAAACTTCCCATAATAAAACGCGGGAATTTACACCAAAGAAGAAATTCAACTCTCTTATCAAATTTTATCTCAATAAAATGACTCTTTTCATTTAAAACCTAAGCACTGTATGTTTTGAAAATAATTTTGCAAAACATCCTTATCAGATAAAGGACTATGATTTTCCGACTCATAATGCAATTATGATTTACATCATTTTCGTCCACCTGATAGTATCCCCGACTTAAAATAAAAACATGACAATAGGGGTGAATGAATGCTTAATAATACAGTACAAGGCCTTCAAAGTAACAACCACTGTTTTAGTACTATGAATCAATGTGAAACATACATTGAAACAAGTGTTTGAAAACAAATCATTTTACAAGTGATTGATACCTCGAAGTTAAAATAATTTCTCCAAATAAAATAGCAGTCACAAAGTTTCTGCCACTTTAAAAGGAAAAATTAAGAGAGAAAACGGTTTTGAAAATATAGCATTTAAAACCAGCTTTGGAGAGAGGATAAAATATTTCGAGATTAAAGAAAGATTATCCTCAAGAAAAGTTTGATTCACACCCTAGGATTGGGAAAAAAAAGGGTAGGGCTGTAAATCAAAAGTTTTTCAAAAGAGAAGTTTTGAAAAAGAATTCTTAAGTTTTCTTAACTAAAACTGATAGACAAATGAATGTATTTTTGCATAAAATATCTTGAAAAAGAAATAGACAAAAATTTCTTTTAAATACATTCAGGATCGTAAACCAGTCAAAGAAAGAAAACTAAATATATTGATACCAATTGTTGCTAAGGATAAAAACTAAGTAAATCCATTAGTATCAATATATCACAATTATTTTGCAATAAAATATTATTCAATTATCACAAAGTAATAAAAGATAATACTTGTACTACAAATAATTATGCTTCGAATTTATTTTAATTTACTTAAATCATGGAACAGATATTTCACTGAATTGTTTTATATCATCATGATTTGAATAAACCAAAATAAATTAAATACTTATGTTGTACTAAGCAATTGTCAATCACATGCATTTATATAAACTATACATGACAATTATTCAGTAGAACAATAAGCATATATATTTTTACTATTAGTGATTTTAGATAAACAACTTGTATTATCACTAATATTAAAAATATCACAATTAATTGCACGCTGATACCAATTATTCGATATTTATCAATAATTTCAAGATGCAAGAAATTGTGCTTCTGTTATTTTATCAAATCAAAATTATGAAACTAATAAACATTGAATTGCTTCAATTCATAATTTCAATAAGATAAAATAAATTCGCTAAATACTAAAATATTCATTGGATTGAATATTAGCATTTAACTTCCTACGCCATATCTAATAATTGTCACTTTGCACATTGTAAGCATGCTCATAACAATTATTAATTGACATACGTAAGCCCGAGGTATTAGTTGAAAAGAAATTCACAAGTCCTTTGAATAGGGAACAAATAATACTTGTGATTCTAATAGCAACTCCTCGCAAACAAACTTATTTTTAGAAATATTTTCTAAGTATATAAAACATTGAGAATTTTATACACATGACTTAGAAAATATTTCATCTTCCAATATTAGTGAGTTTTGAAATATGCATTAATTATTTAGAACAGAAATTCTAAATACCTTCACTAATATCAAAAGTATCACAATTATTTGTAATAAAATATTTAAGAATATCATAGCAAAATATCAAAGCAATTAAACAAGATATCATTGACTAATACTCATCAAATATTAAACATGCAAATAATTATGCTTCTAACTTATGCTAAATAATTTAACTACCACATATGCATATAACATTGTAAGCATGATAATTAAACTAGTAGCAAAAAGTATGAGGTACTGGATTTAAAATAAATTCACAAGTCCTTTAAATATGGAAAATTTAATACTTGTGAACTCATTTGAGAATTCATTGCAGATGGGATTTCTAACAAATATGCATACAAATAATATCCCAAATTCACTAACCAACTTAGACAAAATGAATTCATCAAGTTGTTTAACAAATATCTGTAATTTATTATACTAAGGACAATCTCAAAAGAAATGATACCTGGTGTCCATGAGCTTGTTCTTTAAGTGGTGTGGAGAGTTCAACAGAGTTGTTGGAAATAATGACAGCTTCTAGGAATGACTTCCCTGTCTTTCTTACAACCTGTATATCTATATCTATATAGCCAATTAGGTTAAACCTAGTATCTTTAGGGTCCCAGATTTCAAGAATTGGTGATCCCCTAAGATATCTAACAATTTATAACTTAGCTATAAGATAAGATTCTCTAGTATCCACTTGGAAACTTGCACATAGGCATATCGAGAATAAAATATATGGTCTTTATGCACTTGAATAAGTAATGAGCTGATTACCTCTATAGCTTGTCACTTCAGTTCATATACCTGATTTGCCCTGATCAAGCTTAGTGGATTGTTGGCAAGAAGTCTTGGCAGGTCTAGAATCTTCTAAATTGCGCATCTTCAAAAGATCCTTGACTTACTTTAATTGCCATCATTCTTTTGAATTAAATGTAATCCAAAAAGAATTGCAACTCTTCCAACATGCTCATGTTGTACCTACTCTGCATTTACTTAGCAAATATTTCTTGCCAAGTTTTCATTAGTAGACCCACATATAATATAATCATGGTATACTTGCACATATATGACATTGTGTGTGCCATGTATTCTAGAGAGATATATGTGTATAACTACTCTAATATAAAATCATTTTCAAGTAATTAGTAATTAGAGTGTCATACCATGTCCTTGACGATTTGCTTGAATCCCTAACTCCATTCATAGAGAGCTTGCGAAGAGAATGATATACAAATTCCAATGATCTGCAACTTCAAAGTCCAGGAAATGTTGTACATCAACTTCAACTTCTAACTCACCATTCAGGAGTGCACTTGTTCACATTCATCTGATAGATCTTCATGCTTGAATGTTCCACATGTGCTAGAGAATTGTTAGGTCCTAATCGTTGGGTCCCAAAAAATTGTTAGGTCCCCATTGATGAGTCCCAAATGATCAAGTCTCGTCACTGGTGCTTACTGCTTGATCTTGAAAGTCCCAAAGATTCTGTTTCCATCATCGTCGATACCTTCTGCTTTAAAGTACTGTAGCTACCAGTTTGGCTTTGTCCCTCATAACAATGCCAATAACTATCCAGTTTCTGTGAACCCTTACTGTACCAGTTTCAGCTTCAACTTTAGTGGTCTGGGTTCCAGCTTCAGTGGTTTCTGCCTTCGAACTGATTGAGATCATTTTGCATTACAATCACCCAATCTGGATCAATCTATGCTTCTTTAGTATTCTTTGGGATACCAATTGATGGGTGATACCAATTGTTGATACCAATTATAAGTTGACAATTTCTCTTTCCCAAATTGGTCCCGAAAGATATATGATCATTTCGATTAGCACTTCTAGCCTCTACACAAGAATCCGGATCACTAAGAACGAGACTCCAGGATAGAATTTGACTTCAAACCTTTTGTCTTGGCAGAAATGTTCTTAATGAAATCCTTTGATCTTCATTGTTGAGTACGGCTAGTAGATCCTTCTTGTATTTGCTCCCCCTGAGTTGCTGCTAGGATGTGTTGAAGATCCTTCACCTTGTTGAGTGGATTCTGTTGAAGTCCACGAGTTGTGTAGATTTACTACCATTTCCACTAAGGAACTGAATCATCATCGTTGTCATTGATTCCTTCTGCAACCTCAGCTTCTACATCAGTATCTGAATTTGTCAAAGATTCAGAATGGTCGTTCAATTGAATGCCTGGGAGCTTGGTGTAGTTGGTCATCACATTCAGACTTTTAATCACTTCTGAGTATCCGAGGAGAACTGTTCCATGAGCCTTAACTTCTTGTCAAGATTCTCAAATAAATCTTCATTAAAAATCAATTCCCTCCAAATACACGAAAGAGCTTCAGTGTTTGCTTCTGGTTGGCCATTAACTCAAATGATGTCTTTTCATGATCTTGTTGAATAAAGCAGCATGCTGTGTTAATTTCTTCAGCTTCCAAATATCTTTTCAGTGCATACTTCATTTAGAACTTCACTCGCGAAATGCAGTTCCAATATCTGACTTCAAAGTTCTCACAGCTTACCAATTGTTTCTAACTTGATCTTCCTTATTTGATCAATCATCATTTGTGACATTTTGTCTGTTGAATGCTTGAACATCACTAATCTGTAATTAGGGTTACCAATTTCAATCACCACTAAGCTTATGACTTTTCTTCAGTGTGATGTTTTCATTGACTTCCCTATGTGACATACTTCAAAATGTCTTTCTAGATAGAATTCCATATGAAGCAGTCCTCTCACCAATTTCATCTTTATTAAAGAATCCATTGCCTTGCTAACTAACAAGTAAGAGAGCTTCCTTTGCCATAGCTAACTCTTCATTGATGAAGCTTTACTAAAAAGTTCACTTCACCTTTGCATCCAAAAACCATGTCAGCTACGAACAAACTTCCTCACTCTCAGTTGAGCGAGCTTCCAACCTTCTTGTTTGAGATCAAACACTTTTCCAGAAAACCCTTGACGAAGAATTCCCTAGTGCTCTTCAAATAGTGCTTGAGTCCTTTCACAAGAAAGATGCTTCCAATAATGACAGTTCTTAAAACATGATAGCCATATCCCTTGTACATCCTTTGCTGTCATCTCCAAAGGTTACCATCGGGGAGGCCTTCTCAACCAATTGTGATAGTAGAGCTTTAATCTCAATCATATGCCTCGAACAATAAATGTCACGAAGTCACATAACTTCTGCCTTTCATAACATACTCTGAAATCACAAATGATCAAGCTTCTTGGTACTCAATTTTAATTGAGTCCTGATGGGTTAGAGATATTATCAAAGGTAACAACAGCTTCAACCTTAACATGCAAAACTTATCTTTGACTGATCACATCTCATATACAGCAGCCTTGACAAAGTAGTCTTAAGGCTATGAGACTAGTGATTCCAACCTAATTTAGGGTGGACTAGCAGTCTTTACCCTATTGTGATTCTTATACATGCTTTGTCTAAGATTATGCAAGTCCTAAGATATGCATTTTCAAATTTAACTAAGCAAGCATGTAAATAAGAACACATGGTAAACATTAAGCTTCAAAGCATTATAGATAAGAATTAAGCAATTCAGGCATGTTATGCATATTAGAAAATTCAGTACTATCTACTTTAATCATTCTACACAAGTGTAACAGATATAAAGCTGATTTACAGATATTCAATTATTTTCTAAAAGCACATGGATAGAAGAACTAACAATTTAATTATTAATTCTGTCTAATCCATTCTGTCGTTGTCTAACATTTTTAACTATCTCTAATTACCTAAGTCAGTTTTAGATCTAGCTTCGAATCTACATGACTTACTAACTATTTAGATAATTCTACCATCTTTTAACCAATTATCCCTAACAAGCAATATATAAAATGATATGATATTCAAGTGCAACTATGTGAGTAAGAGCAAATCATATAAAAATAAGCACATAAACAATTTCAAGTAAGAACAAATATAAAATATCTAATCTATGACCTGTTTGTCTATTAGCAATTTTCACAACATTAGCAGAGGTATTAAATCACAGAAGATTTAAATCAAGTTCCAGCAAATATTTAGGGATACACCTAACCGTCTAGAACACCCTATCTAATTCTAGATATTCATTTTACTGCATGGAAAAGCAAGTATGAAATGTACTAATTAAACTCATGAATCCTAGCATGCAATCTTATTCTTAGCAATCAATTAAGCATTTAAGTCCTAAGATGCTAACATGTTGTCATGATTATAATACATTTCAGAACCTAATAAACATGCAGTTCTGAATTAGATAAACGTATACTAGTTAGAAAGTGTACCTGAGAAGTGCTTAGTGATTCATCTCCAGTGTTGGTCATTGATGCCAGATATCCATTTGGCTCATCACTGTTAGAATCATCCTTGCATTTAACTTCACCAACAAGTGCTTTCTCTTGCTGCATCCTCACTAATGCTTAAGATTCCTGCTTCAACCCAAAATAGTGTCTTTCATCTTTTACTTCTTCAGGCTTCTCCAAACTGTGTAGCAAACCCCTGATCTTGTCTTTCAAATATAAACCATCCCTGTCTTGCAACCGCCTCTTGAACTGTTCTTGAAAATCTCCTTCATGGAATCTATAGGTAAGGACCTTAGATTTAGAATTTGGATTCCGTCTGAATCTGATGTCACTGAACTTCCTATTGCCCTGCAGGCTTGACTTGCAGTCTAGTTCTCAAGTTATTCCAAAGTGTCAAATTTACATACAACACCTTGACCACTACCTCGAGCTACAACATCTTCAATTCAGCTTCTAGGATCAATTCGTTTCTGTTCAGAGGTTCTCAACCTTGACGTCAATCAAATTTGGTTCCTGGGTCATAAATACAGTGGATATGCTAACAATCTGCTTTACCAAATATTATCTTCTTCGGCTCTTGTTCTAGTTCATAAGCCTTCAGCACATACAGATCTTTTACAGACAATGTGGTTGTATCCTTAAATCCCTGTTGGCTGTATGCTGTGTTCCAGATGATCTGTAGTGTTAGCACGAACTTCCTGTAATCTCCTTGTAGAATAGTCTTTAAGGCTTGTGCAGAGATTCCAGGTTGTCCAGTTTGTTCTCCTTCACTACTTCAACCCCTAAGATTTTTCATCCAAAAAATCAACTCAAATTAACCAAAACCTGTACCCAAATTAATCTCTTCTTTTGTAGCTTCCAAAATCTTAGTGGGATCCTATGGAGTAAACCTCTGAGGAATTTAGAACCACTATTTCTTCAGTCTGTTCCAGAATAATCTTCATTGGATAACCTTCAGTCAATCTCTGTTGTCTTCAATACCCGGAAAAATCTTCAACTACGAACCCTTAAGCACCCTCGAATTAATATTTATGAAAAATTTAAATTTACAGAATTTTTAATTTTCTTTGAAAATAAATTAACCAAAAATAAAAATATACAATAAATTAATTTTCAAGAATTTCGAATTTTCTTACAAATTAAAATATCGTAAATTAATATTTAAGAAAAAATTTAGTTTTCAAGAATTTTAAATTTTCTGGAAAAATAAATAGATCTAAAATAAAAATTAAAGAGTACAAAACATGAGGTATCAAACTGATATTTTAGGTGAGTGGCGCCTGGACATTGTGTGGCGCCTGTACTCTGGGAAGCCCTGGACCAGCGCAACAAAACAAAAGTTGCCTTAGAAATTATTTGTTGCGCTGCATGATTCAAGTTGCGCCGCGCGTGTGTGGCGCTAGACACAGTCAACACCCTGTACGAGCGCAACATGCATGACAAAGAAAATCAATTCACTTAACAGTGATACCACGCGCCAAATCACCACTTACACCAGTCTCTTGTACCTTGGCGTGTAAACTTTAAAATGGACCATAAATTAATAAATTTAAATCTTAAACTTTATTAAATTTATAAAATAAACTAATTAAAATTTATAATAAAAACTAATAAAAGTTTATAAAACAAATTTTATAAAAATTTATAAAATAAATTCAATATTAATTTTATAAAATAAACTAATTAAAATTTATGATATAAACTAATAAAAGTTTATAAAACAAATTTTATAAAAGTTTATAAAATAAAATTAATATTAAATTTATAAAATAAACTAATTAAAATTTATAATATAAAATTATAAAAATTTATAAAACAAATTTTATAAAAGTTTATAAAATAAACTTATTAAAAGTTTATAGTTAAACTTATTTAACAAGGCCTCTAAACATTTAAGTCCAAACAGCTTTGGCACGGTGAGCTTCACTGATCTACCGGATCTTGATTTGTATATCAATCAGCAAGCTCTGATACCAATTGTTAGGTCCCGAAATATCGTAGAAGGGGGGTTGAATACGATATTCACAATAATTTAAATTCTTTTCAATTTTTTGCGGATAAATAAATTATTGCTTCAGAGTGGGTTTGGCCATTTGTAGTGTTTAGGTGAGCTGCCTACTAATTTTCTGTGAGTCCGGATAAATCAATTAGGTTCAAGAAAATTAGCAAGTAAATTATGGAGACAAGTTTCCGGGAATATTACTCTCGTATTAATCCCATAGGGTTTTGCTACACCCAGTTAAAATTAACTGGCTTCCAAAGAATAAATTAATTCTTTGCTACTAACACAAAAATATAAGGCTCAGTTCCTATACAAATATATCTAAATCAGTACAAGGAAAAACTGAGTCCGTAGGGAGTGATATCTAGGAGCCCTGAGCATTTTTCGTTAAAGAACCGGGTCCTAATATCTGACCGGGAGCAAGGTATGAGTGTGTATAAATTTAAGTCTCTTGCTCCGGCCATGGCAGTAGCTCGATCTCTACATTTTTTGTGTTGAAGAAGACGACTCTTCAATTTAATTGGTGTAGACTTTAAATCAATAAAGTTGACTGCTTGAATTTGATTGGCTAAGGACTGAGTGGCGCTTACACAGCTGATATACAGGGGAGGCGCAACTTACCAGTTGTTTGATTAATATATTAAGGAAAGTAAGTGGCGCCAGTACAGGGAGTGTACTGGGGAGGCGCCACTTAGAACTTCAATTAATATATTTATTTAGCTGCAAGTGGCGCCACTACAGGGGAAGCACAGGGGAGGCGCCACATAACTAATGCCTGAAGAAATATATGATTGTTTGTGGCGCGTGAGTAGTTAAGTGGCGCTTCACTATTCACATGGTCAAAGTGCAATTTGATCACTGCACTTTGACCTCCTTCTCATTCCTTGATTGAAGTTTACCAACTTCCATTTCTTGTATCAAAGTCTTGTCGCATTACACCCTGTACCCCGAGCTGTTCCTGTTCTTCGACTGTAGATCAGAAACTTTCACTTTTCGTACCAAGGTTGTGACACTTTGCACCCTGCACCCTTTGAATTGTTTAGCTGTTTGGCTGTTAGCTGTTTAGCTGTTTGGCTGTAGCCTCTACAAATTACTTTTTCGTACCTTAATAAATAACCGTTCTTTCCAGGTACGTTAATCTTAACAATTCTTCTATAGTTAATACTCAGATTCCTTTTACAGACTGCTGACGCCTAGTGCAACTGGTCTGGTTCACAGACGACTAACTTCGATCCAGGTCTTCGTATTATTGTCTTACGTACATTGTTAAGTTTGCAGCAACTTCATTGCTTCGAACACTGACTATTAATAAACACTGTAACTTCACTGGAATCTTTTCTGGTACTTAGACACTTGTCTTTACCATGTCTTCAATTCTTCTAGATTCCTATGCTTCGAACACTGTCTATTTCAATCAATGCCTTTACACTGAAATCTTCTTGTGGCACTTCTATACTGAATCTTCAACACTTCTGAAACCCTGAAAGTCTTTACACATTATTCTTCACTGAGGCTTGAACATATTAATGAACTTCTTTCAGTGACCTGTAGTAGACTTCAAAACTTCTTCTAATGTCTTGATTCACTGTATTTGCCTTGTCTTCATTTTTTCCTGATTTCTGTGTAGGTGTAGTATTATTTACTTGTCCTGTTCTAGTGTTGAGTTATCACGATTACTGTTCATACAGCTTCGTAATCTCACCAACAGCAAGAATTAAAATTAATTCTTAAGTTTGTATTCAACCCCCCCCCTTCTCTAAACTTAGTGCACTTAAGGGTAGATAACACTTGTAGCTCTTAAGAATAGTGAATTTCTTGAGAGAGTTTTGTATTCAAGTTCATTATCATAATACAAAACAGTGTTTCTCTTTATATACTTATATTCCTGATCGTTTAATTGGTATTTATTATATTCAACCCCCCTTCTATAATAGTTATTTATCTGGGCAAACAATTGGTATCAGAGAAGATAGTTAAATTCAACTAAAAGATCATAAAAACATGTCTACAAACAAGTATGAAAGCATAAGAATTCCAATCTTGAATAAAGATGAGTACCCTACATGGAGGGTAAAGATTTTGATGTTCTTGGAAGCCACATATCCTGATTATCTAGACAAGATCAATGAAGGCTAGTATCTTCCAATCAAACTAGTGCCATCAATAATTGTAGAAGGAAGACAGGTTCTTGAATCCTACATCTTGAAAGACAAAAAGGAGTGGCCCATGAGGAAAAACTAGAGGTTTTCAAAGATGCAAAGGTAAGGAACATTCTGCATAACAGTCTCGAATCTGTGATGTCTAACAGGGTAATTTCATGCAAAACTGCTAAAAAAATCTGGGATATACTAGAGGTTCAATGCCAAGGAACCAAGGAGATAAAGAAGAACATGAGATTTGTCCTTATAAAAGAATATGAATATTTTGATTCTAAATATAATGAGTCTCTCACTGATATCTATGACAGATTTCTTACTTTGTTGAATAATTTGGCATTGGTGGATAAGGTGTATGACAATGAGGATTCAAACACCAAGTTTCTTAGGGTTCTTCCTGAAGAATGGGATTTACAAATATCCTTGATAAGAGACAGGGCTGATTTAGATGAGATGTCTTTGAATGAAGTCTTTGGATGAATTACGACAAAGAAGGAATAGGAAAAACAGCAAGGCAAAATCTATTGCTTTGAATGTTGAAGCCAAAATTGATGATCCAAAGGAAAAAGTCCTTAAAACCTCAACAGGAAAAGGAAAAACTGTAATGGTCAAGGAAAGCAGTGAATCAGAGTCTGAGACAAACTCTAATGCAAACTCGGATGACTCCACAGACTCTGACATGATAGAGTTGGTTGCTATGATTATCAAAGGTTTCAAGAGAATGAAATATAAGAATTACATAAAGTAAGGGAACTTCAAGAAGAAGCATGGAGAATTAGAGAAGAAAGTCAGATTCAAGAAAAGAGAAGATTGATAAATCAAAAATCAAGTGTTACAAGTGTAATAAGATGGGGCACTTTGCTACTGAATGCAGAAGTAGGGAATTTGGAAAAGCACTAATCACATCAAAGAAAGATTGGATTGATTCATCAGACTCATAGAAGAAACCAACTATGCTCTCATGGAAAACATTGATACTCCCATCTTAAAATCTGATAAGGTATCAAGCTCTGTCTTCAATTTTAATACTAAAGATATCCATGAATTAAAATCTTTTCTTAGAACCTTGCATGTTAGCTTTAAGCCACAGTCTCTAGAGAATGAAAGATTAAAATCTGAGATACAAACTCTAACTTCTAGGAATGACATTCTTTAATCTTAAAATTCACACATACTTAGCACTAAGAAAGACTATGAAAATGCCATACATATGTAAACTCAATTAGAAATTCAAGTTGAATATTTGAAATCTGAGATAGCTAAAGAAAAGGAAACTTTCAGAGTTTGGATAAACTCTGGTAAGAGAGTCCAATAAATGCTTTCTAACAAGAATTGGACTTCTGTCTTAGGTTATGAATCTGACAAGAAAAAATACACTAAAACACACACAAAAGGAACATTGAGTGAACCTGCAAAATTTGTTAGAAATAATAATGACAAGAAGAATATCTCTGGTAAAAGCTCTAATAATAACAAAGGTAAAGAGAATAGTGTGTCAGAAAATAAAAAGGTAAATATAGGATTACTTTCACATAAGCAACTTAAGGAAAAGTTGAAGGCAATCACTAATAAAAACAAACCTAAAAAGGTAAAAAGAAATAGAAATGGCAAAGTAGGAAATACTAAGGAGAAGAACTATAAGTATATCCCTGATGCTCCTAGAAAAACCTGTTTTACTTGTGGTAATTCAAATCACCTTGCCATTGACTACAAACAAAACAAAAAGATGGAACATGAGAGACCTAGTTCAGAGGCTAGAAAATAAACTAGATATAGACCACAAAATCCCTATTTTCACTATGGTAGTTTATGACATTCAATTTATACATGCAAAGAATATCATAGTTTGTATTTCAATTATTATGAATTGTTGCCTAAATTGAATAAAACTCCTGTCTTTTCTAAATATACTATCAAACAAACATATGTGATAAAAGCTTATAATAGAAAGACAAACTCTAATAGTATAAACTCTAAAAATGCAAACTCTGTTAATGTAAACTATGTTAACATAAACTCTGATAAAAGTACTTCTGCTGTAAAAGTTAAAAAGTTTCAACAAAAAGAATCCAAACTTGTTTGGATCCATAAATCTACTAATTAATTTGCATTAAATGATTGCAGGGAAACAGGAAAAAAAAATCCTAGTAATTGGTAGTGGATGTTTTGCATATATGACTGGAAACAAATCCCTGCTTTTAGAGTTTAAGGAGAAGGCTGGCCCAATAGTATCTTATGGAGATGACAACATAGGAAGAACACTGGGATATGGCAATATTGTTATTGGAAATGTCATCATTGAAAATATAGCTCTGGTTGAAGGACTCAAGCATAATCTGTTAAGTGTTAGTCAAATGACAGACATAGGTTATTCTGTGGAATTTCATGGAACTCATTGTGAAGTGAAAAGAAAAAAGGATGGCAAAGTGGTTCTTATTGGTCACAGACATAACAACTTATTTGAATCTAGCTTGGATGTAAACTCTGATGGTCCCTTAACTTGTTTACTTGGAAAGACATCATCTTTGGAAAGTTAGAATTGGCACAAAAAGTTGTGTCATTTGAACTTTGGTAACATTAATGAATTAATGAAAAAGGATCTAGTTAGAGGTCTTCCAAAAGTTCAATTTCATCCTGATGGACTTTGTGATTCATGTAAAAAGGCCAAACAAAAGAAGACATATTTCAAGAGCAAAACTGAAAATTCTATTGATCTACCTTTTCATCTATTGCATCTTGATTTATTTGGTCCTGTCAACATTATGTCCATTGGAAAGAAGAAATATACTCTGGTGATAGTTGATGATTACACTAGATTTACCTGGGTGTATTTTTTGCATAAAAAGGATGAAACTGCAGAGATAATTTTTGATCATATTACAATGATTGAAAATGGATCACCACACAAGGTAAAAAATTTAAGGAGTGACAATGGAATAGAGTTTAAAAACTCTGCAATTGAGGAATTCTGCTCATCAAAAGGAATTATTCAACAATTCTCAGCACCTGGAACACCTCAGCAAAATGGTGTAGTTGAGAAAAAGAACAAAACTCTCATTGAAGCTGCCTGAACAATGCTAGAAGGAGCAAAACTACCTACTTATTTTTGGGCAGAAGTTGTGAATATTGCATGCATTACTCAGAATTGCACTTTGATAAATAAATATGGAATGACTCCATATGAAACTTTAAAGGGAAGAAAGCCAAATGTTAAATACTTTCACATCTTTGGAAGCAAGTGTTTTATTCTCAAAACACATCCTGAACAATTGAAGAAGTTTGAACTCAAAGCAGGTGAAGGAATATTTATTGGTTATGCAACAACTTCTAAAACCTCTTGAAGGGCATTCAAAGTGTTTAATCTAAGAACTAGGACAGTCATGGAATCTATTAATGTCTCTTTTGATGAAGGAAAAATAGTTGGGTTACATAATGAAGATGCTTAGGAATCTCTGAGTTTTGAAAATGAATTGCAAAACACAAACTTTGAAGAGTCAAACTCTGATGAGACAAACTCTGTTGAGCTAAACTCTGATGAGATAAACTCTGTTAAACCAAACTCTGATTTTTTAAACTCAGATTTAGAAATGATTGAAATAGAAATTGATGATTCTGCACATGTTGAGGAGGAGCAACATCAATCACTTACTAATATTGGAGAAGAAACCTCAATTATTGAAATATCAGAGTCTGATCCAACTCTGACCAACACAAACTCTGAAACCCTAAACTCTGATCAATCAAACTCTAAAACCACAAATTCTGATCACTCAAACTCTGATCATTCAAACTCTGAGTACATAAACTTTAAGACATCGAACACTGATGGAAGCACAACTTCAGGGAGAGAATCAACATTTACAGAAGAATCAATCTATGAAGGCACAAATCATGGGGAGCATCTATTTCAAGAAATTTTCCACATCCAAGAAAATGGACCAAAGATCACACACCTGATTTAATTATTGGAGATCTAGAAAGTGGAGTGCAAACAAGGAAAGCTACTCAGAATGAATGTCTATTTCATAGTTTTCTTTCTCAAACAGAACCAAAGAAGGTTGAAGATGCTTTGAAGGATGGTGATTGGGTTACTGCAATGCAGGAAGAATTAAATGAGTTTGAGAGAAATGAAGTTTGGACCCTAGTTCCAAGGCCAAAGAATATATCAATTATTGGAACAAAGTGGGTTTTTAGAAACAAGGCAGAGTCTGATGGAATAATTATAAGGAACAAAGCAAGACTAGTTGCCAAAGGTTACTCTCAACAGGAAGTTATTGATTATGATAAAACTTTTGCATCTGTAGCTAGACTTGAAGCAATCAGAATCTTTCTTGCTTATGTTGTACACAAGAAATTCAAGGTCAACTAGATAGATGTTAAAAATGCATTTTTAAATGGATAACTTGAAGAAGAGATTTATGTTGAACAACCACCTGGCTTTGTCAATCTAAAATATCTAAATCATGTCTACAGACTGGATAAAGCCTTATATGGACTCAAGCAAGCACCAAGAGCCTGGTATGAAACTCTGGCTCAATTTTTACTTGAAAATGGTTTTACAAGAGGTACAATTGATAAAACCTTGTTTTATAAAACTCAAGGGAAGGATTTATTATTGGTTCAAATATATGTTGATGATATTATATTTGGTTCCACTAATGAGAAACTCTGTAAAAGATTTTGAAAACTAATGTAGTCTAGGTATCACATGAACATGGTGGAAGAATTGTATCATGGTTCAGTAAAAAACAGAAATCTATCTCAACATCAATAGCAGAGGCTAAATATATAGCTACAGGAAGCTGTTGTGCACAAATCTTATGGATGAGAAATCAACTGTTTGATTATGGTTTGAACTTTTCAAAAATTCTTATTTATTGTGATAATCACAGTGCTATTGCAATGACAGGAAATCCAGTTCAACATTCTCTGACAAAGCACATTAGTATCAAATATCACTTTATAAGGGAACATGTCATGAATGGAACAATTAAAATGCATTTTTCCCTCAGATCAACAGTTAGCAAACATATTCACCATGCTCCTGTGTGAAGCAATATTTACAAGATTGGTTTCTGGATTAGGAATGGTGACAAGTGGCTCAACTCCAGATGGCAAGTAGCAGATAATCATAGTATAAGATAAACTCTATCAGAGTATGTGGTAAACTCTGATGGAAAATGGAGTAAACTCTGATCATTGGAACATCTAATCTCTGATCACAAGCTATTAGTGTTTATGGTAAACTCTGACAGAGTATATGGTAAACTCTGACAGTCAATGCAAACTCTGATTACTATAAACTCTTATCTATATTTCATATGTTAAACTCTGATTTCTCTAAACTTTGATTACATGCTAAACACTGAGATTTTATTTATGACATCATATTTCATTTTATGACATCATAATTATTATTCTCTGATTGGACTAATCATAAGAGCATGTGTATCTCATAAAAATTGATTCATATCTATACACAAATACACACACATGCTGTATTTTGAGAATTACACTACTCATTACTCTTCCAATAGTTTCATGCCACGTGTCCTACTATACACTATATGTAATTGTGAAGGAATAGTTTATTTCATATTTTCACTATCTGCAACTTTTCTTCTCTCTCATTTTCTCTAAAACCATAATTTTTTATACTTGCTAATCTTTGTATTACAATGGCATCCAAAGGACTCTCATTTTAAAACTACACATTCACTGCCACTAATTATATATATCTCTTGAATAAAACTGATGCTCCTAAGGATTTTCATGTTATTCAAGATTTTTTACAGAACAACTATATTGGGTACACTCTTCAGGAAACCAATAATTTCTCTGCTCAAACTCTGCTTAAAATCTGGTCGACTGTAAAGTTCAATAATGCTAGTGATGATGAAGAGCCTATCATCACATTCAAATGCAATGGCACTCAGTCAATAACTCCTGTTGTGGTTCGACAAGCCCTTCATCTTCCAGAAGTGGTTGTATATGATGATCTGGTTAGTGGTGGACAGATAAAGGAGTTCTTTAGAACAATAGGCTATGGAGGTAGTCTATCAAAGTTGGGAAGTCTAACCAGGCCAAATCTCATAAGAGAATGAAGCTTCTTCTTTGATTGCATCACAAGGGCCTTCACTGCTAAATGCACCAATTTTGATGCAATTCCACAGCTCTCACAATAGATTGGGTATTCTCTGACCCATAACTTGCAGTTTAATTTTCTATGTTTGATTATTAGGCAATTACCTAGTAAAATAGGTGATGATGCATATACTATATATTTTTCTAGATTTTTACAGTTAATTTTTAGCCATTTATTGCTTGATATAAGTACTGAGAATGATCAGAGTTTAGCTAGTTTTAGCATGAACAAGAGAATTTTTACTGATTTATCTAGGAAAGATGCAAAGAAAGGTGAAGGTAAACTATGTCAACTATTTTATCCCACATGGGTCAGGCTTCTCTTACATCAGAGAATGCCTACCATGTATGGTAGGGAATTTCTTTCTGTGGCTATGGATCAGAGTTTAGCACCCTCTGATTCTAATCCAAGTCACCCACCAAACATTATTTCCCAAACACAATTGCCAACCTCTATAGTCTCTCAAAAGACTGTAGTTGTAAAATAAACCACTCAATACCAAGGCACAAGCAAGAGGAAGGGAAAATTAATAAAGGAGTCTTCTCCTAAGAAAAGAAAGTTGAAGGATGAAGATACTGATTCTGATGATAGTAATGAAGGTTTGGTTTTTCCTATGAAGAAGATTGTTAAGAAAGATTCAGAAATTCCTCATGCACCATTCATGAAGCCATTCACAGTTAATCCAATGCCTAAAATGAAAAAGAAGAGAAGAAGATTGATCAAGGCTGCAATCTCGGAAGGTCTAAACTCTAAAGGGAAAAACTCTAATGCAACAATAAATTCTGACAAATTGTTAAACTCTGATGAAATCTTGAAATCTAATGTTCTAATCTCTGATCAGCCAAACTCTGCTCAACCACAAGTACTAAACTCTGATGCTATTATAAAAGTCTGGTGAATCTGCATTGCCTGACCAAATAAACAGTAACATCAGTGGAATTGGGGTAGACGGTGATGATGAAAATGCCAATAGAAAAGAAAATGATGAATTGGCTGAAATGGATGGTAATTCTCTTCATGTTAATCCTTTTACCAGTCCTGTAATCACCTTGGAAAATATTGATGCTGCAAGTGAAGCTGTTCAAGTGACAATCTTTGATTCTCCTATTCATTCCCTAAGAAAATTATCAAGGAGATATCATATGAAAAAGTAAGGGAGCTGGCAGAAGAAGTAAGAAAGGAGATGGAAGCAAAGAAGTCAAAATCAACTCCAGCCTCTCCTAGTACAAAAGAATTCACAAGAAATAAGAAGAAACAAGTTTCTTTTGGCCAGGACACACAAGAACCTGCATCTCAAAGTGAGGTAACAGTCATTTTTGGGCCAGGCACACAAGAACCTTCAACTCAAAGGGTTGAAGCAGATAAAGCAAGCAGAGATCAGGGGTACAACCCACAAGAACCTTCAGCTCAAAGGGTTAAAGAAGTTGTTAATGGCCCTGCCACACAAGAACCATCCAATCAAAGTTTGGATGCAGGCACAACTATCAATGAATATTCTGCTGTTGTTGATGTTGAGTAGTCAAACTCTGTGACCATTTCATTTGCAATCACTGATGTTATCATGGTGCAACCACTTTCTGCACAGCCTATGGAAACTTCTT
Organism: Oenanthe sinensis; assembly: GCA_028671895.1. Taxonomy (NCBI): domain Eukaryota; kingdom Viridiplantae; phylum Streptophyta; class Magnoliopsida; order Apiales; family Apiaceae; genus Oenanthe; species Oenanthe sinensis. Next base: position 22,870,965 of record CM053799.1, on the reverse strand, counting down.
CCACATCCATAAATACTCAAGGTATATACTCTGACTTTTCTTCAGAATTTGAATTCTCTGATACTATAAGTTCAGATTTTATCTTTCGTATTTTAACTGCGGGGATGACCATGGATAATCCTGAAAAGGCTACCCCTATTCATGTGACTATACACCTCCTTTCTCAGCCACCTCTTATTTCTGTAGGACACTATGATTTAAACCTTTCATGTGACACTGAGGTAAAATGTGTGAAAAACAGAATTAATAATGAAAGGCAGATACTGAATCTGGCAAAAGCAGAGAGAAAATTGAGAAAGAAATTAGTGAGTTCTAGTGAGAAAAATCTAACTATTAAAAGTTATGATATGTGTGATGTGAGAAGTAATGAGATTACTTTAAAAAATCAGAGTGATTTAGGATGTTCTATATCTTTTACAGGTACTCAGAGTTTATCTGTCACTACAAACTCTAATGCTATAGCAAACTCTGATCTTGCTATAAACTCTGATGGTGAGGATGAATTCTCTGAGGAGCCTATATTTGAGGATGAAGAAATTACAGATCTATCTATTCCATACACACAAAGATACAACTCCAAGAGCTAGCCACATGATTCTTTTGATGATCTTGATAGATTGAAGATGAGCTCTCCTGATTATGTTGTTGTTGAAAAGTTGAGGGGTGAAATTAAGTCTACTCTTCATAATGAAGGTATAAGGAGGGAGACTAGGAAAGATGATCCATCTACAACTGATGTTCTAAACTCTCACAGACAATCCATCTGGGATTGTCTTGGAAATTTCCTAAAGAAGAAATCTCATGGCCTCATGTTCATGAATTGATTAACAAAGCTGACAAGAAATTAAACTATGAAGAGATGAAGACTGTGTTGAAAGCTACTACTGTGTTGTCCAAGGGACTTCATAATGAAGTTTGTGAGTTAAAATAATCTGTCAACAAGACCACTACATCTGTTCAAACTGCTATTACAACATCATAACATGCTATGGAATTAAAACTCAAGAGTGTCTCAGCAAAACAAGATCCTTTAGAAGTCAAGGTTGATCATCTTTCCAATACTGTCAATTCTATGCAGAACATGCTACATACAATTATTAAGATCCTGACTGTAAGAAAATGGAATGATGTCAGAAATGGGGAGAAGGTGTCTACAGATAAATGCAAGGAGGATGTTGTATAAAAAGCTAACAAACCTGATGATGATGACCAATGGAGTCAAAAGGATGGGAAGCAATCTCTGATGCAACAAACTCTGATGTCTGAACAAACTCTGACAACCTTACAAACTCTGATCCCATCAAACTCTGGGATAAACTCTAACAAGAAGCACACTCTAATGGATACTGACATGGAGCTAGCTAAAAGGCTTGAAGAATAAGAGAAGCTTGAGAAAATGGAAGAGCAGAACCTGAAAGATGCAGAACTGGCAAGAAAGTTGTTTGAAGAAGAAAATCCAGGAATGGATCCAGTTGCTGTAGAGGAAGAATTAAAGAAGTCTGGTACTGAGAATAATCAAGTCCTGAAGAAAAGAAAGTATATGAAGAAAGCTCCAGTTCAAATGAAGGCACCTGCTCAACAAAAGAAGATTGAATCTAAGCCTATCCAAGCTAAACCTGTTGAAACTCCTAAGTCAAATGTTCAAGAAAAACCTACTCCTGAAATTGTGAAGAAAGCTCCAGCCAAATCACGAACTCCTCTCACTATGTTAGGAACAATATTTCTCCCAGGTGGATCAAGTTTTGAAGATGAAGAGAAAGATTAACAATCTCTGATCAGAAAGAAAAAGCCTGATCTTCTATGGACAAAAACTCAAACTCTGACTCTCAATGCCAGACTTGGTTAAAACAAGGGTGGTATTGGTGATTCACAAGCAAAAGTCTACAGGGGTAAAGCAAACACTTTTAGAGATCCCTTCTCATTAAAAGACAAGCCTGAGGAGGATTTATCTCAAGAACATCTGGACAAATTAATATATGTGAACATAGTGAAGGATATTTTTATGGTGCTCAAGCAAAGGAGAAACTGCTATATTTCTTGGAAAATGGAAGGGTTTTGAAAATTGCTGAAGAAGATCTGATCCACAAGGCATCTAAAGAACTTGAATATGTTCTTTATCTACTCATTGATGAAAATGAAGCCACCTCCAAATGGGTGAAGATGTTAGAAGGTGTAATGAATGAGAAGAAGAGTGAAAGGTTACTCATGATAAACTCTGAAGAATTCAAACCTGGTTATTTGCTTGAAGATGGAACAAAAAAAGAAATGACAAAAGGAGATGCAAAGGTCAAGATGGTGTTAGGGATTCCTACACTAATTTTAAACTCTGATGGAAAGAAGGCTTGTTGCATTCCCTTAGATGAAAGAATGGAAAGATCATCAATTTATAATTTGAGAGCTGTTATATTCCAAATTGATGATTCTTCTGAACAGATGAAAGAATTAAAAGAGAAGCTTAATGAATTATTGAATCACATGTAGATTCCTAACAATCTCTCCTTATTTGTGTCTGTGTTATTAACAGGCATAAATCTACTTGATGATAACAAAAACCCTTAAAAATTTACATTTAGTTAAAATCAAGAATTTTGATTGGCACATTAATTTTGGAAGTACCAGATTGATAGATAACTCCTGCAAGCAGCTTCAATGTCTTCATGATTTAATTAGTTCCTCCTCCTTCTCTTCTCAGCATTTTCCTTTAGTTGCCTCATGAAAGAACTTCTCAAGATTGCTTCATCCCTGTCAGTTTCTCCAAGTTACCTCATAAGGTAGTGTATTTATTCATCTGTGATTTTGTCCAGATATTTGCAGATATCAAAGAACTTTGTGTTGCCCTCTATATCTGTAAAAATCATAGCATACTTTGGCTCCAACACCACCTTTTTGATCTGTGACTTCCATAGCTTTAGAGGTGAATCAGGTTCATCTTCTGCCTTGGATCTCCTTAACCTTGAAATTTGCTGTTGAATCTGTTGGGTTCCGAGGCATAAAACGCAGCGGATTAAACGTAAATATAACGAAAAATTTCGGAACCCCAACGCAGGATCATGTATAAGATTGACAGATTATGGTGAAACGGAATCATACCTTTGTCTGGTCTTGACTTACACGAACTCAACGGAGATCCTAGCTTTCACGACTTGTGTCTTCCTCTCGAAAGCACCTCTATGGTATCCACACGAGCACCTTCAAGAACGTCTCACGATCTTGATTACGGAATGGATGTACTAGCCTCCTTTGATGATTTCGAATTCTGCCTCTGCCTTTTCTCTCTGCCTTTGCTGCTGCTAGGATTCGTTTTTTCTTAAAAACTTAATCCTTATTAACCCTACATTATCTATTTATAATGGTTGGTTAATAGGCCCATAATAGCAACCCATAACAGCAAAGCCTAACCCATGTAGGTTTAGGATTAAATAATAAAACCGAATTTTATTATTTAATTAATAACTAAGTCACACTTAATTATTAATGGTAGAATTCAAATTCGAATTTATATTATTTCAATTAATTAAGTCTCACTTAATTAATATAATAAAATTCAAATAATCATCAATTAATTTAAATCTATAATTTAAATTAATTATTCCTTTAAGTACTCTATGTGTGTGACCCTATAGGCTATTATTTAATTAGCAATAATTTTATTCTCCAATAAAATTAAACAATGAGCGGTATCTAGTAATACATCATTGCTACCCAATTAAATAATAATTAAATCGTGATTCGATAAAACCTTTCGTGATTAATGTTTCAGTGTAATATAATCCCTTTAACCATATATATTATAGATTAAACTCGAGGCATGTATTTAGTCATCCTCTTCAACATTTAATCCGGGTTTACTTGATCCATGAGTAGACTATGAAAACAAATCATTATTTGAGCACGGCCATGCATTTTATAGTCTCACTCAATCAAGAGGCCAATAATATCTCTCCTAATTATAGGAGGGTTAAATCCTTTATCTATCATTCATATTTCTCATACGACTCATGATATTCCCGATGTCCACTTTTAACATCACCCGGTCAAAGGTAATTTTTAATGTAGTCAAAGTACATTAATCCTCATATAGAAATATAATGATCTCAAGTCAAAGGATCATTACACCATTATCACTGTGAGTCTTTCTTATGACTTTATTAAACATGAAGAATCTCACTGTGGGTCTGTCCAGTATCATGTACTCCTACATGTACCTATGTATTGACTTTAGTATCCCCATACTTATAACCAATGAGATGTGGTTATCAGTCAAATAACATACTAGTCTATTTATGTATTATTATTGTCCTATAATAATAATACTCGACTAGGGACATTTAAGAATATGATATATTATATAATCTCAAGTTCAAGTCATGTACTAAACTATACAATGTGTATCATGATTCTAAGGACATTTATTATGCTAACAAATATATCGCAGTAATTAAAGTCATAATAAATACGTTTATTGAATAATCAATTGACATAAAGGTTTATCAAAATAAACATTGTATTGCCTCTAGGGCACCTACACCAACAATCTCCCACTTGCACTAGAGCCAATCACCCATGTATCTAATACCCATGGAACTAGTGTGACCGTCGTGCTTCTTCTGCGACAAGCCTTTGGTCAGTGGGTCTGCAATGTTATCATTTGTGTGCACTTTACATATGTGTATGTCACCCCTTTCATTAATCTCTCGAATGAGGTGATATCTCCTGAGTATGTGTTTGGTTCGGGAGTGAGCTCTAGGTTCTTTAGCCTGTGCAATGGCTCCATTATTATCGCAGTATAGATCAATGGGATCTGCGATCGATGGAACCACTCCCAAATCAGTAATGAATTTTCGAACTCTTCCAACTTACAGCACCTCCGGTTAGACAAAACACAAAACCAGACTGTGATACAGTATCATCCCTGTCTGTTTAAAAACTTGCATCGGTGTAACCTTTTACAACCAATTTTTCCTCTCCTCCATACACCAAGAATGAATCTTTAGTCCTTTTCAAGTACTTTAGAATATTCTTAACAGCCATCCAGTGACCTTCACCTGGATTAGATTGGTATCTGCTCGTCATGCTTAAAGCCTACGAAACATCAGGGCGAGTACATACCATCGCATACATGATGGATCCAATTGCTGAGGCATATGGAACCTTACTCATGCGGTCCTTGTCATCCAATGATTTCGGACACTGATCTTTAGAGATCGTTATCCCTTGAGACACGGGGACATATCCCATTTTTGCATTTTGCATACCAAAACGATGCAAAACCTTATCGATGTATGTACTTTGACTTAGACCGATCATCCTTCTAGATCTATCCCTATAGATCCTCATTCCTAAAATGTAGGATGCTTCTCCTAAGTCTTTCATAGAGAAGTTGCTCCCTAACCAAATCTTAACAGCCTTGAGAGAAGGTATGTCATTCCCCATTAGTAGTATGTCATCAACATATAGTACTATGAATGCCACATGGCTCCCACTAACCTTCTTGTAAACACAAGGTTCATCTTCGTTTTGAACAAAGCTATACTCTTTGACTGTTTCATCAATGGATCGACGTAATTTACATACCTTGCTAACATTCCTTGGATCGACAAAACCTTCAGGTTGTGTCATGTACACATCCACATCCTCTTCAAGGATTCCGTTAAGGAAGGCTGTTTTGACATCCATTTGCCAGATTTCATAATCATGGAATGCTGCAATAGCAAGCAAAATCCTTATGGACTTGACCATAGCCACTGGTGAGAAAGTCTCATCATAGTCAATACCATGAATTTGTCTGAAACCTTTTGTAACCAGCCTTGCTTTATAGGTCTGAACATTTCCATCCATGTCAGTTTTCTTCTTGAAAACCCATTTGCACCCTATGGGTTTTACCCCTTCAGGTGGATCAACCAAAGTCCATACTCGGTTTTCGTACATGGAATCCATCTCGGATTTCATGGCTTCTAGCCATCTCTTAGAGTCTGGACTGTTCATAGCATCTTGGTATGTGAGAGGCTCATCTTCATCTATGAGCATCAAATCACCACATTGAGTCAAGAGAAATCCATATCTCTCTGGCTCATGGCGAATTCTACCAGTTCTACGAACAACCTGTGTTTGTTGAGCATTATCATTATCCTGCTCCTGTTCCACTTCAGGTTCAATGCTATTTTGTGGTTCTCGATCTTCATCGAGGTCTATAGTTCTCCCACTGTTTCTTTTGGAAACAAAATCTCTTTCCATGAAAACAGCATCTCGAGCAATAAACACCTTCTGCTCAGAAGGACTATAAAAATAATATGCCTTTGTTTCTTTAGGGTATCCCACAAAATTGCACTCTTCAGATTTAGGTCCAAGCTTGTCAGATACTTGACGTTTCACAAATGCCTTGCATCCCCAAACTTTCATAAAGTTCATGCCTGACCGTTTCTTCTCCCATATCTCATATGGAGTCTTTTGAACCTTCTTAGTAGGAACACGGTTAAGTGTGAAAGCCGCTGTTTCTATAGCGTAACCCTAGAAACTAATTGGAAGATCTGCATGACTCATCATCGATCGCACCATGTCCAACAAGGTGCGATTTCTCCTCTCTGAAACTCCATTCCATTGAGGTGTACCTGGCGGAGTGAGTTGTGATACAATACCACACTCCTTTAAATAATCTTTAAATTCTGTGCTCAAGTATTCTCCTCCACGATCAGATCGTAAGATTTTAATACTTGTGCCTCCGCCAATTTGCTTCTCTACTTCAGCCTTGTATTCTTTGAACTTTTCAAAAGAATCGGATTTATTCTTCATAAGATATACATATCCATATCTACTGAAATCATCAGTAAATGTTATGAAGTAGTAGTAGCCTCCTCTAGCCATCACACGCATTGGGCCGCATACATCACTATGTATTAGCTCCAGACGTTCAGTGGCCCTTTGACCCTTACTAGTGAAAGGAGCTTTAGTCATTTTACCAAGCAAACAAGATTCGCATTCTTGGTATGATTCAAAATCAAACTTATCCAAATATCCATCCTTATGTAATTTGGATATGCGTTTCTCATTTATATGGCCTAGACGACAATGCCAGAGGTATGTTTGATTTGAGTCATTAACTTTAAGTCGCTTGTTTTCTATATTACAGACAGGATTATCTAAGTCAAGAACATATAAACCATTAAACAAACGCGCAACACCATAGGTTAAATCATTCAAAGCAAAAGAGCAACTGTTGTTCTTTATTGAAAACGAAAAACCTTTCTTGTCCAAACAAGAAACAGAAATAATGTTTCTGCGAATCGCAGGCACGTAATAACAATTTTCCAGTTCTAAAACTAGCCCAGAGGGCAAAGATAAATAATATGTTCCTACAGCTAAAGCAACAACTCTTGCTCCATTGGCAACTCGTAGGTCCATTTCTCCTTTAGCCAATGTCCTACTTCTCTGCATTTCCTGCACATTTATACAAATGTGAGAAGCACATCCAGTATCCAATACCCAAGATGTAGAAATAGACAGATTGACTTCTATAACATATATACCTGAAGTAGAAGCTTGCTCAGCCCTCTTCTTCTTCAGATCCTCCAAGTAAACTGAATAGTTTCTCTTCCAGTGACCAGTTTTCTTACAGTAGTGACATTCACCCTTAGCGACCCCACCTTTAGGCTTTAAAGCCTGTTTGGGACCTGACTTTGGCTTGGGTGTAGAATCAGAACCTGTCTTCTTCTTACCCTTCCACTTGCCTTTCCCTTTGGCCTTACCTTTATTGCCCACCATCAGTATGGGAGCAGGTTCAGCCGTCTTCATGTTGGTCTCATATGTTCTCAACATAGCCAACAATTCAGTAGGTGTTTTGTCAAATTCATTCATGTTGTAGTTTATGATAAACTGGGTGAATTTGTTGTTCAAAGAATTCATGATTAGGTCAATACCAATTTCCTGAATAATCGGGAAACCAAAAGTATCAAGATACTCAATGTAACCAATCATCTTCAGAACATGTGGGCCAACTGGTTCACTTGCCCCTTGTTTGCAATTAAAAAGTGACTTGCTCGTGTTGAACCTTTCTTGACGAGTTTGGCTTGCAAACATGCTTTGCAAGTGCTCATAGATAGTATATGCATCCATATTCACATGCTGTCTTTGAAGCTCAGCACTCATAGTTGCCAACATAAGACATGCAACATCAGTTGCATCATTCTCATCTTTTGTGTGGGCCGCTCGTTCCTCAACAGTAGCGCCCTCAGGAAGGGGACCTGCCGCGGGAATATCAATGACATGAAGCTTGCGCTCCTGCCTGAGGACAATCCTCAAATTCCTCTGCCAGTCTAGGAAGTTGTTTCCTCCTGTCAGCTTATCCTTCTCAAGGACAGATCGTACGGATAGTGTGTTTGTGTTGTTTGTCATTATTTGGTATCTACAATGATAAAAGCGCAAAATAAACATTAGATTGTCTGAGTTATTTATTATGTTCAAATGATTATGATACATTCATAATATATCTCCCACTATTTTTATCAAATCAATAGCCCTTACTATTAATTTGGAAAGTATATCCCATAATCTTTTCTAGTGAGCCAAGATCCATATTTCGTCATGTCTCAAGTCAACCACTGGAAGTCCTTAAGAATGATTATTTAGGTAGACAACATTTGTCAATTATATCATATATAATTCTTGGATAGTTTGGTGAGCAACGATTGATCTTATCTATCTAATAGATTTTTAACCAAACTCTATGCTTCTAAGTTCATAATGGTTGAATATAACCGTTTACTTTCACCTTATTATGACGACTCAGTTAAGTTTGACCCAATGATACAACGGCCGAATATAACCGTTTATATTCGTCGCATCTCACCACGATAGATAGGAGTCCCCTGCCACTGACAGTCTTTCCCCTAATCGATCTAGGATTCGATGAGTGTTCATTCATTGGAAAACATCCGATTAAAACTTAATATTTTGTTAAGGGGTTTATAAAATTTATGACGATCATGATCACATCATGAAGAGATCCTCAATTTTTCCTTGAACTAAATATTTCAAATTGACATCTTAAATTGTTCATTTCCCAGGTAGATGGAGGATACCAGTGGTCACACTTAAAACCCATCAGCCTTACGAATACGCATATCCGTTTTTGTCAGAAAATCCCAATTATAGACATCAAAATCCATATTCAATTCCGTGTTTTAAAAATCCATATTTCATAAACACAAGAATCTCATAATCGTTTGTTAATTTTAAAATCTTAAATCGTTACAGATTTTATCTTGTTTAGCATGGCAAGCATGGCATGGGTGACGTATCTAATACATGCATACATCATTAATCTAATTAAAGCATGCATCTTCTACTCTACACATACATTCATACATCAATATGTAAAGTGTAGTATGTAAACGTGCTTGGTTATGGCCCCTTTCCTATGTGATCCTTTCGAGCTAATGAAAGGATCAAAGTCAATCTATGGTGGTGAAATATAAATACAATTACATTACTTCATTCTTCTTGTATCCACGGGTGCTTGCTCCTCTTCTTGGATCATCCTTCAATCTTCAAGTACATTACATGGAATAATTGAATACAACCTATACTAATGTACTTACATAAGAAAACTCGAGTTACATTCGAGGTTAAACAATTACAAGAATGAAGAAAACGACATGCAAGTCGTATTTATAAAACCAAAACCAAAACCATTAATCTAGGGGTCTAAGGGCCATAACCAGCACCATGCTCAAGTACACAAAATAAAATATTGCGGGGGTCCGGGGGCGGCAGCCCCTGGGCGGGGGTTCGGGGGCAGCAGCCCCCGGGCGGGGTCTGGGGGCGGCAGTAAAATTTTTATTTTCGAAGACCAGTCCTATTCAGAAATCATCAATTTCTGAACTACAGATCATATCTGTTGGCCTTTTTCCCCACTGCAATTTATACAGTCCATCAGAGTTTACTGCTAAACTCTGATCAGCACAGTCCATCAGAGTTTACTGCTAAACTCTAATCAGAGACCATCAGAGTTTGTTAAACTCTGACCATGCTCTATACTCTGACCTGACCATCAGAGTTTATTAAACTCTGAGCGAGTCCATCAGAGTTTGTTAAACCCTGACCCAGCTCCAATTTCACAAACTCTGATCAGACACAGAATATACATTCTCTGACAGTTACATATTGGCAGAAGCATAGCAGTCTCATAACAGGCATGGCAGTCTCATAACAGGCATGACAGTCTCATAACAGAAGCATGGCAGTGGCATAACAGATTATGACAAAGCAGTAGCCTGGCATGACAGTCACCAAAACAGGCATGTATGCATCAAATACATAAAACATGTAACCAAATCAGTCCCTTATACACGTAGTTCTGATGCCATTGTTGGGTTCCGAGGCATAAAACACAGCGGATTAAACGTAAATATAACGAAAAATTTCGGAACCCCAACGCAGGATCATGTATAAGATTGACAGATTATGGTGAAACGGAATCATACCTTTGTCTGGTCTTGACTTACACGAACTCAACGGAGATCCTAGCTTTCACGACTTGTGTCTTCCTCTCGAAAGCACCTCTATTGTTGGTGAGATTACGAAGCTGTATGAACAGTAATCGTGATAACTCAACACTAGAACAGGATAATTAAATAATACTACACCTACACAGAAATCAGGAAGAAATGAAGACAAGGCAAATACAGTGAATCAAGACATTAGAAGAAGTTTTGAAGTCTACTACAGGTCACTGAAAGAAGTTCATTAATATGTTCAAGCCTCAGTGAAGAATAATGTGTAAAGACTTTCAGGGTTTCAGAAGTGTTGAAGATTCAGTATAGAAGTGCCACAAGAAGATTTCAGTGTAAAGGCATTGATTGAAAATAGACAGTGTTCGAAGCATAGGAATCTAGAAGAATTGAAGACATGGTAAAGACAAGTGTCTAAGTACCAGAAAAGATTCCAGTGAAGTTACAGTGTTTATTAACAGTCAGTGTTCGAAGCAATGAAGTTGCTGCAAACTTAACAATGTACGTAAGACAATAATACGAAGACCTGGATCGAAGTTAGTCGTCTGTGAACCAGACCAGTTGCACTAGGCGTCAGCAGTCTGTGAAAGGAATCTGAGTATTAACTATAGAAGAATTGTTAAGATTAACGTACCTGGAAAGAACGGTTATTTATTAAGGTACGAAAAAGTAATTTGTAGAGGCTACAGCCAAACAGCTAACAACCAAACAGCTAAACAGCTCAAAGGGTGCAGGGTGCAAAGTGTCACAACCTTGGTACGAAAAGTGAAAGTTTCTGATCTACAGTCGAAGAACAGGAACAACTCAGGGTACAGGGTGTAATGCGACAAGACTTTGATACAAGAAATGGAAGTTGGTAAACTTCAATCAAGGAATGAGAAGGAGGTCAAAGTGCAGTGATCAAATTGCACTTTGACCATGTGAATAGTGAAGCGCCACTTAACTACTCACGCGCCACAAACATTCATATATTTCTTAAGGCATTGGTTATGTGGCGCCTCCCCTGTGCTTCCCCTGTAGTGGCGCCACTTGCTGCTAAATAAATATATTAATTGAAGTTCTAAGTGGCGCCTCCCCAGTACACTCCCTGTACTGGCGCCACTTACTTTCCTTAATATATTAATCAAACAACTGGTAAGTTACGCCTCCCCTGTATATCAGCTGTGTAAGCGCTACTCAACCCTTAGCCAATCAAATTCAAACAGTCAGCTTTATTGATTTAAAGTCTACACCAATTAAATTGAAGAGTCGTCTTCTTCAACACAAAAAATGTAGAGAGCTACTGCCATGGCCGGAGCAAGAGACTTAAATTTATACACACTCATACCTTGCTCCCGGTCAGATATTAGGACCCGGTTCTTTAACGAAAAATGCTCAGGGCTCCTAGATATCACTCCCTACGGACTCAGTTTTTCTTGTACTGATTTAGATATATTTGTATAGGAACTGAGCCTTATATTTTTGTGTTAGTAGCAAAGAATTAATTTATTCTTTGGAAGCCAGTTAATTTTAACTGGGTGTAGCAAAACTCTATGGGATTAATACGAGAGTAATATTCCCGGAAACTTGTCTCCATAATTTACTTGCTAATTTTCTTGAACCTAATTGATTTATCCGGACTCACAGAAAATTAGTAGGCAGCTCACCTAAACACTACAAATGGCCAAACCCACTCTGAAGCAATAATTTATTTATCCGTAAATTCCGAAAAGAATTTAAATTATTGTGAATATCGTATTCAACCCCCCTTCTACGATATTTCGGGACCTAACAATTAGTATCAGAGCTTGCTGATTGATATACAAATCAAGATCCGGTAGATCAGTGAAGCTCACCGTGCCAAAGCTGTTTGGACTTAAATGTTTAGAGGCCTTGTTAAATAAGTTTAACTATAAACTTTTAATAAGTTTATTTTATAAACTTTTATAAAATTTGTTTTATAAATTTTTATAAGTTTATATTATAAATTTTAATTAGTTTATTTTATAAATTTAATATTAATTTTATTTTATAAACTTTTATTAAATTTGTTTTATAAACTTTTATTAGTTTATATCATAAATTTTAATTAGTTTATTTTATAAAATTAATATTGAATTTATTTTATAAATTTTTATAAAATTTGTTTTATAAACTTTTATTAGTTTTTGTTATAAATTTTAATTAGTTTATTTTATAAATTTAATAAAGTTTAAGATTTAAATTTATTAATTTATGGTCCATTTTAAAGTTTACATGCCAAGGTACAAGAGACTGGTGTAAGTGGTGATTTGGCGCGTGGTATCACTGTCAAGTGAATTGATTTTGTTTGTCATGCATGTTGCGCTCGTACAGGGTGTTGACTATGTCTAGCGCCACACACGCGCGGCGCAACTTGAATCATGCAGCGCAACAAATAATTTCTAAGGCAACTATTGTTTTGTTGCGCTGGTCCAGGGCTTCCCAGAGTACAGGCGCCACACAATGTCCAGGCGCCACTCACCTAAAATATCAGTTTGGTACCTCATGTTTTGTACTCTTTAATTTTTATTTTAGATCTATTTATTTTTCCAGAAAATTTAAAATTCTTGAAAACTAAAATTTTTCTTAAATATTAATTTACGATATTTTAATTTTTAAGAAAATTCGAAATTCTTGAAAATTAATTTATTGTATATTTTTATTTTTGGTTAATTTATTTTCAAAGAAAATTAAAAATTCTGTAAATTTAAATTTTTCATAAATATTAATTCGAGGGTGCTTAAGGGTTCGTAGTTGAAGATTTTTCCGGGTATTGAAGACAACAGAGATTGACTGAAGGTTATCCAATGAAGATTATTCTGGAACAGACTGAAGAAATAGTGGTTCTAAATTCCTCAGAGATTTACTCCATAGGATCCCACTAAGATTTTGGAAGCTGCAAAAGAAGAGATTAATTTGGGTACAGGTTTTGGTTAATTTGAGTTGATTTTTTGGATGAAAAATCTTAGGGGTTGAAGTAGTGAAGGAGAACAGACTGGACAACCTGGAATCTCTGCACAAGCCTTAAAGACTATTCTACAAGGAGATTACAGGAAGTTCGTGCTAACACTGCAGATCATCTGGAACACAGCATACAGCCAACAGGGATTTAAGGATACAACCACATTGTCTGTAAAAGATTTGTATGTGCTGAAGGCTTATGAACTAGAACAAGAGCTGAAGAAGATAATATTTGGTAAAGCAGATTGTTAGCATATCCACTGTATTTATGACCCAGGAACCAAATTTGATTGACGTCAAGGTTGAGAACCTCTGAACATAAACGAATTGATCCTAGAAGCTGAATTGAAGATGTTGTAGCTCGAGGTAGTGGTCAAGGTGTTGTATGTAAATTTGACACTTTGGAATAACTTGAGAACTAGACTGCAAGTCAAGCCTGCAGGGCAATAGGAAGTTCAGTGACATCAGATTCAGACGGAATCCAAATTTTAAATCTAAGGTCCTTACCTATAGATTCCATGAAGGAGATTTTCAAGAACAGTTCAAGAGGCGGTTGCAAGACAGGGATGGTTTATATTTGAAAGACAAGATCAGGGGTTTGCTACACAGTTTGGAGAAGCCTGAAGAAGTAAAAGATGAAAGACATTATTTTGGGTTGAAGCAGGAATCTTAAGCATTAGTGAGGATGCAGCAAGAGAAAGCACTTGTTGGTGAAGTTAAATACAAGGATGATTCTAACAGTGATGAGCCAAATGGATATCTGGCATCAATGACCAACACTGGAGATGAATCACTAAGCACTTCTCAGGTACACTTTCTAACTAGTATACGTTTATCTAATTCAGAACTGCATGTTTATTAGGTTCTGAAATGTATTATAATCATGACAACATGTTAGCATCTTAGGACTTAAATGCTTAATTGATTGCTAAGAATAAGATTGCATGCTAGGATTCATGAGTTTAATTAGTACATTTCATACTTGCTTTTCCATGCAGTAAAATGAATATCTAGAATTAGATAGGGTGTTCTAGACGGTTAGGTGTATCCCTAAACATTTGCTGGAACTTGATTTAAATCTTCTGTGATTTAATACCTCTGCTAATGTTGTGAAATTGCTAATAGACAAACAGGTCATAGATCAGATATTTTATATTTGTTCTTACTTGAAATTGTTTATGTGCTTATTTTTACATGATTTGCTCTTACTCACATAGTTGCACTTGAATGTCATATCATTTTATGTATTGTTTGTTAGGGATAATTGGTTAAAAGATGGTAGAATTATCTAAATAGTCAGTAAGTCATGTAGATTCGAAGCTAGATCTAAAATTGACTTAGGTAAGTAGAGATAGTTAAAAATGTTAGACAATGACAGAATGGATTAGACAGAATTAGTAATTAAATTGTTAGTTCTTCTATCCATGTGCATTTAAAAAATAATTGAATATCTGTAAATCAGCTTTATATCTGTTACACTTGTGTAGAATGATTAAAGTAGATAGTACTGAATTTTCTAATATGCATAACATGCCTGAATTGCTTAATTCTTATCTATAATGCTTTGAAGCTTAATGTTTACCATGTGTTCTTATTTACATGCTTGCTTAGTTAAATTTGAAAATGCATATCTTAGGACTTGCATAATCTTAGACAAAGCATGTATAAGAATCACAATAGGGTAAAGACTGCTAGTCCACCCTAAATTAGGTTGGAATCACTAGTCTCATAGCCTTAAGACTACTTTGTCAAGGCTGCTGTATATGAGATGTGATCAGTCAAAGATAAGTTTTGCATGTTAAGGTTGAAGCTGTTGTTACCTTTGATAATATCTCTAACCCATCAGGACTCAATTAAAATTGAGTACCAAGAAGCTTGATCATTTGTGATTTCAGAGTATGTTATGAAAGGCAAAAGTCTGAATGTGACGACCAACTACACCAAGCTCCCAGGCATTCAATTGAACGACCATTCTGAATCTTTGACAAATTCAGATACTGATGTAGAAGCTGAGGTTGCAGAAGGAATCAATGACAACGATGATGATTCAGTTCCTTAGTGGAAATGGTAGTAAATCTACACAACTCGTGGACTTCAACAGAATCCACTCAACAAGGTGAAGGATCTTCAACACATCCTAGCAGCAACTCAGGGGGAGCAAATACAAGAAGGATCTACTAGCCGTACTCAACAATGAAGATCAAAGGATTTCATTAAGAACATTTCTGCCAAGACAAAAGGTTTGAAGTCAAATTCTATCCTGGAGTCTCGTTCTTAGTGATCCGGATTCTTGTGTAGAGGCTAGAAGTGCTAATCGAAATGATCATATATCTTTCGGGACCAAGTTGGGAAAGAGAAATTGTCAACTTACAATTGGTATCAACAATTTGTATCACCCATCAATTGGTATCCCAAAGAATACTAAAGAAGCATAGATTGATCCAGATTGGGTGATTGTAATGCAAAATGATCTCAATCAGTTCGAAGGCAGAAACCACTGAAGCTGGAACCCAGACCACTAAAGTCGAAGCTGAAACTGGTACAGTAAGGGTTCACAGAAACTGGATAGTTATTGGCATTGTTATGAGGGACAAAGCCAAACTGGTAGCTACAGTACTTTAAAGCAGAAGGTATCGACGATGATGGAAACAGAATCTTCGGGACTTTCAAGATCAAGCAGTAAGCACCAGTGACGAGACTTGATCATTTGGGACTCATCAATGGGGACCTAACAATTTTTTGGGACCCAACGATTAGGACCTAACAATTCTCTAGCACATGTGGAACATTCAAGCATGAAGATCTATCAGATGAATGTGAACAAGTGCGCTCCTGAATGGTGAGTTAGAAGTTGAAGTTGATGTACAACATTTCCTGGACTTTGAAGTTGCAGATCATTGGAATTTGTATATCATTCTCTTCACAAGCTCTCTATGAATGGAGTTAGGGATTCAAGCAAATCGTCAAGGACATGGTATGACAGTCTAATTACTAATTACTTGAAAATGATTTTATATTAGAGTAGTTATACACATATATCTCTCTAGAATACATGGCACACACAATGTCATATATGTGCAAGTATACCATGATTATATTATATGTGGGTCTACTAATGAAAACTTGGCAAGAAATATTTGCTAAGTAAATGCAGAGTAGGTACAACATGAGCATGTTGGAAGAGTTGCAATTCTTTTTGGATTACATTTAATTCAAAAGAATGATGGCAATTAAAGTAAGTCAAGGATCTTTTGAAGATGCGCAATTTAGAAGATTCTAGACCTGCCAAGACTTCTTGCCAACAATCCACTAAGCTTGATCAGGGCAAATCAGGTATATGAACTGAAGTGACAAGCTATAGAGGTAATCAGCTCATTACTTATTCAAGTGCATAAAGACCATATATTTTATTCTCGATATGCCTATGTGCGAGTTTCCAAGTGGATACTAGAGAATCTTATCTTATAGCTAAGTTATAAATTGTTAGATATCTTAGGGGATCACCAATTCTTGAAATATGGGACCCTAAAGATACTAGGTTTAACCTAATTGGCTATATAGATATAGATATACAGGTTGTAAGAAAGACAGGGAAGTCATTCCTAGAAGCTGTCATTATTTCCAACAACTCTGTTGAACTCTCCACACCACTTAAAGAACAAGCTCATGGACACAAGGTATCATTTCTTTTGAGATTGTCCTTAGTATAATAAATTACAGATATTTATTAAACAACTTGATGAATTCATTTTGTCTAAGTTGGTTAGTGAATTTGGGATATTATTTGTATGCATATTTGTTGGAAATCCCATCTGCAATGAATTCTCAAATGAGTTCACAAGTATTAAATTTTCCATATTTAAAGGACTTGTGAATTTATTTTAAATCCAGTACCTCATACTTTTTGCTACTAGTTTAATTATCATGCTTACAATGTTATATGCATATGTAGTAGTTAAATTATTTAGCATAAGTTAGAAGCATAATTATTTGCATGTTTAATATTTGATGAGTATTAGTCAATGATATCTTGTTTAATTGCTTTGATATTTTGCTCTGATATTCTTAAATATTTTATTACAAATAATTGTGATACTTTTGATATTAGTGAAGGTATTTAGAATTTCTGTTCTAAATAATTAATGCATATTTCAAAACTCACTAATATTGGAAGATGAAATATTTTCTAAGTCATGTGTATAAAATTCTCAATGTTTTATATACTTAAAAAATATTTCTAAAAATAAGTTTGTTTGCGAGGAGTTGCTATTAGAATCACAAGTATTATTTGTTCCCTATTCAAAGGACTTGTGAATTTCTTTTCAACTAATACCTCGGGCTTACGTATGTCAATTAATAATTGTTATGAGCATGCTTACAATGTGCAAAGTGACAATTATTAGATATGACGTAGGAAGTTAAATGCTAATATTCAATCCAATGAATATTTTAGTATTTAGCGAATTTATTTTATCTTATTGAAATTATGAATTGAAGCAATTCAATATTTATTAGTTTCATAATTTTGATTTGATAAAATAACAGAAGCACAATTTCTTGCATCTTGAAATTATTGATAAATATCGAATAATTGGTATCAGCGTGCAATTAATTATGATATTTTTAATATTAGTGATAATACAAGTTGTTTATCTGAATTCACTAATAGTAAAAATATATATGCTTATTGTTCTACTGAATAATTGTCATGTATAGTTTATATAAATGCATGTGATTGACAATTGCTTAATACAACATAAGTATTTAATTTATTTTGGTTTATTCAAATCATGATGATATAAAACAATTCAGTGAAATATCTGTTCCGTGATTTAAGTAAATTAAAATAAATTCGAAGCATAATTATTTGTAGTACAAGTATTATCTTTTATTACTTTGTGATAATTGAATAATATTTTATTGCAAAATAATTGTGATATATTGATACTAATGGATTTACTTAATTTTTATCCTTAGCAACAATTGGTATCAATATATTTAGTTTTCTTTCTTTGACTGGTTTACGATCCTGAATGTATTTAAAAGAAATTTTTGTCTATTTCTTTTTCAAGATATTTTATGCAAAAATACATTCATTTGTCTATCAGTTTTAGTTAAGAAAACTTAAGAATTCTTTTTCAAAACTTCTCTTTTGAAAAACTTTTGATTTACAGCCCTACCTTTTTTTTCCCAATCCTAGGGTGTGAATCAAACTTTTCTTGAGGATAATCTTTCTTTAATCTCGAAATATTTTATCCTCTCTCCAAAGCTGGTTTTAAATGCTATATTTTCAAAACCGTTTTCTCTCTTAATTTTTCCTTTTAAAGTGGCAGAAACTTTGTGACTGCTATTTTATTTGGAGAAATTATTTTAACTTCGAGGTATCAATCACTTGTAAAATGATTTGTTTTCAAACACTTGTTTCAATGTATGTTTCACATTGATTCATAGTACCAAAACAGTGGTTGTTGCTTTGAAGGCCTTGTACTGTATTGTTAAGCATTCATTCACCCCTATTGTCATGTTTTTATTTCAAGTCGGGGATACTATCAGGTGGACGAAAATGATGTAAATCATAATTGCATTATGAGTCGGAAAATCATAGTCCTTTATCTGATAAGGATGTTTTGCAAAATTATTTTCAAAACATACAGTGCTTAGGTTTTAAATGAAAAGAGTCATTTTATTGAGATAAAATTTGGTAAGAGAGTTGAATTTCTTCTTTGGTGTAAATTCCCGCGTTTTATTATGGGAAGTTTGCCTTATAAGAAATTCATAAGGGATAGACTTTTTCTCTGATACACATTCCCGCGTTTTATTATGGGATAAGTATCTTAAAGAAAATTTCTATTGGTTTCACGCTCTTAAATGATAAATCTTTAGAACCGACAAAACTCTTTTATTAAAAGTGCTAAAATGAAATCGTTTACCATTCCTTCTTATATTTTTCTTTCTTATTGAGATGAAAAATATGTTTTGGAATGTTAAAGTGATTATTAGTTTTTATCTTATTTAAATGATTTTATCCGTTTAGCCCCCAGTGGCTATAGAAGCTGGCCAAGAGGTTAAAAACCCATCAATCTCTTACCCAGGCCATAATACCAAACACTCATTCATCCACTTCCATATATTAACCCTTGGAGATATAAGGAACTTATGTAAGTTAGAGGTTGATAAGGGAGAAACTGCACTTGATGCAGTAAATAAGGATGAAGTCGGAAGTGCACCCACAACTCTACCTCCAGAGAAGTAAAGAAGTATATATCTGAGGTAACTGTAAGCTCATCTGCATCTTCTCAGAAGGATGCAGAGCTGAAAAGGCAATAAAACGGTCTCTGGAATCACTCTCTCAACAGGGTGAGTCCATTGAAATTCGCTCGTCAGCCAGAGCATCTTGTAATGAGTCAAGCACACCACTGGCAATCACGCTGATGGTAAGCCTAAACAGATAAATTCTAGGAACACATTGCAAGGCGTGCACAGTGAGAGGTACAGGCATTTAGAGGAGATACGGACTCTAGCCATACATTACATTGTCCAAGGTATCTACCTCAAACAGAAGTTAATCTTCTGCATCCCGAAAGGGAGATCTCTTGTTCAGATTTATCTGGGCTTGAGAGGCAACTGCTTGACAAGAATTCTTCTGATGTGTCAAGTAGGGTATTTATACAAAATTCCCATCATTGGGTTACGAGGGAAACGTAGACTCTAATTTGCCATTCATTACATTGTCTACTACGTCGCCCCTCCTAGAAGGAACATTTCCAGATCCTGAAAAGGAATGTCCACCTCCCGTTTACGGAAAAGGTGTGAGGCAACTCCTTGATAGAACATGGCAGGATTCCCTAAAAGATTTTAAAATCTTGGGATAACCCATCTCAAAGAGGTGAGGCTCCACTAGACAGTGATTTAGCAAATGCTATTGAGTCTGGTGCTGAGACAGTGCTTATGCATGATAGATCAACTACACCTCAACGAGGCAATTCTCCACTTGATAGTGATTCATTTCATTTTGATGAATCAGGTGATAAGAATAGAAATGAATTGACGGATTTTACTTGCAGGTACAGAAGGCTAAATTTGGAATGAAGAGTGAAAGTGAGAGAGAGAAACACTTGAATGAAAGTGAGGGAGAGATACACTTGAGTGAGAGATAGGGAGAGAAAGAGTGAAACACTTCTAAGTGCTTGACACTTAAGTGTAAACACCAACAGAACGTAGTAGAAGTGAGGAAACCACAAGCCAAACACTTACCCTTGCTACTTGCTACTTCTGAAAGAAAAGTTACTATATTTTTTCCCGATCAACGTCAGACGAGAACCTTCTTTGGAAGACAAACCATTCAAAAGTGGGCCATTGGAGGATTCCTCAACTAAGGGGGAGAAGTTATAGTAAGAAAAAGGAGAAGTAAATAAAGTCTTATCTTCGTATCCTTCGGAAGAGTTAAGAGTTAATATCCTAAAGGGGTTCGTATCCTGGATCCTGGAAGATCCTTGGAAAAAGAGATTCGTATCCTTGGGAGAAGTTAATATCCTTAGGGGGAGATTTTAGACAAGAAAAAGAAGAAAATCTTATCTTCTGATCCTTATGGGAAACAACAGAATATGGGAGAATCAAGAAAACTGTATCCTATACTTGAAAGGAGTTATCAAAAGAGGATTCCTCATCCAAGTGGGATGTACAGAAAAGAATTGACACTTTCATTGATCATCTAAAGGGAGAAGAAGTAAAAGAAGAATAATCACATTCTTAGGGGGAGAACATTATTTGAGTTGTGTTCTATGTTCAACAGAAGACGTTCCCAGGAATTTGAATTCTTATGAAGCTCTGTTCATGATAAGTTCTTTAAGTTCAAACTATGAAGGATTTTGAAGTAGAGAAAGCTCAAACAGACAGAAATGAAGATGATACTACATGAATATCAGTTCAGTGCTAGAGGAACAGACATCATTCATTTCAGTTACTCAAGAATTCTGGAAATGCAGAATCTGATCCAGAAAAACCAGTAGCATTATTTACAAGTCCCGAACCATTACTTTTTCTAGGTGTTAGTTGAGTTATCCTCTCTATGAGATTTGTTTGCTAAGTTTAACAATCAAATAGGGGGAGATTGTTGGTGAGATTACGAAGCTGTATGAACAGTAATGGTGATAACTCAACACTAGAACAGGACAAGTAAATAATACTACACCTACACAGAAATCAGGAAGAAATGAAGACAAGGCAAATACAGTGAATCAAGACATTAGAAGAAGTTTTGAAGTCTACTACAGGTCACTGAAAGAAGTTCATTAATATGTTCAAGCCTCAGTGAAGAATAATATGTAAAGACTTTCAGGGTTTCAGAAGTGTTGAAGATTCAGTATAGAAGTGCCACAAGAAGATTTCAGTGTAAAGGCATTGATTGAAAATAGACAGTGTTCGAAGCATAGGAATCTAGAAGAATTGAAGACATGGTAAAGACAAGTGTCTAAGTACCAGAAAAGATTCCAGTGAAGTTACAGTGTTTATTAACAGTCAGTGTTCGAAGCAATGAAGTTGCTGCAAACTTAACAATGTACGTAAGACAATAATACGAAGACCTGGATCGAAGTTAGTCGTCTGTGAACCAGACCAGTTGCACTAGGCGTCAGCAGTCTGTGAAAGGAATCTGAGTATTAACTATAGAAGAATTGTTAAGATTAACGTACCTGGAAAGAACGGTTATTTATTAAGGTACGAAAAAGTAATTTGTAGAGGCTACAGCCAAACAGCTAAACAGCTAACAGCCAAACAGCTAAACAGCTCAAAGGGTGCAGGGTGCAAAGTGTCACAACCTTGGTACGAAAAGTGAAAGTTTCTGATCTACAGTCGAAGAACAGGAACAGCTCAGGGTACAGGGTGTAATGCGACAAGATTTTGATACAAGAAATGGAAGTTGGTAAACTTCAATCAAGGAATGAGAAGGAGGTCAAAGTGCAGTGATCAAATTGCACTTTGACCATGTGAATAGTGAAGCGCCACTTAACTACTCACGCGCCACAAACAATCATATATTTCTTAAGGCATTGGTTATGTGGCGCCTCCCCTGTGCTTCCCCTGTAGTGGCGCCACTTGCAGCTAAATAAATATATTAATTGAAGTTCTAAGTGGCGCCTCCCCAGTACACTCCCTGTACTGGCGCCATTTACTTTCCTTAATATATTAATCAAACAACTGGTAAGTTGCGCCTCCCCTGTATATCAGCTGTGTAAGCGCCACTCAGCCCTTAGCCAATCAAATTCAAGCAGTCAGCTTTATTGATTTAAAGTCTACACCAATTAAATTGAAGAGTCGTCTTCTTCAACACAAAAAATGTAGAGATCGAGCTACTGCCATGGCCGGAGCAAGAGACTTAAATTTATACACACTCATACCTTGCTCCCGGTCAGATATTAGGACCCGGTTCTTTAACGAAAAATGCTCAGGGCTCCTAGATATCACTCCCTTCGGACTCAGTTTTTCTTTGTACTGATTTAGATATATTTGTATAGGAACTGAGCCTTATATTTTTGTGTTAGTAGCAAAGAATTAATTTATTCTTTGGAAGCTAGTTAATTTTAACTGGGTGTAGCAAAACCCTATGGGATTAATACGAGAGTAATATTCCCGAAAACTTGTCTCCATAATTTACTTGCTAATTTTCTTGAACCTAATTGATTTATCCGGACTCACAGAAAATTAGTAGGCAGCTCACCTAAACACTACAAATGGCCAAACCCACTCTAAAGCAATAATTTATTTATCCGTAAATTCCGAAAAGAATTTAAATTATTGTGAATATCGTATTCAACCCCCCTTCTACGATATTTCAGGACCTAACATCTATGGTATCCACACGAGCACCTTCAAGAACGTCTCACGATCTTGATTACGGAATGGATGTACTAGCCTCCTTTGATGATTTCGAATTCTGCCTCTGCCTTTGCTGCTGCTAGGGTTCGTTTTTTCTTAAAAACTTAATCCTTATTAACCCTACATTATCTATTTATAATGGTTGGTTAATAGGCCCATAATAGCAACCCATAACAGCAAAGCCTAACCCATGTAGGTTTAGGATTAAATAATAAAACCGAATTTTATTATTTAATTAATAACTAAGTCACACTTAATTATTAATGGCAGAATTCAAATTCGAATTTATATTATTTCAATTAATTAAGTCTCACTTAATTAATATAATAAAATTCAAATAATCATCAATTAATTTAAACTATAATTTAAATTAATTATTCCTTTAAGTACTCTATGTGTGTGACCCTATAGGCTATTATTTAATTAGCAATAATTTTATTCTCCAATAAAATTAAACAATGAGCGGTATCTAGTAATACATCATTGCTACCCAATTAAATAATAATTAAATCGTGATTTGATAAAACCTTTCGTGATTAATGTTTCAGTGTAATATAATCCCTTTAACCATATATATTATAGATTAAACTCGAGGCATGTATTTAGTCATCCTCTTCAACATTTAATCCGGGTTTACTTGATCCATGAGTAGACTATGAAAACAAATCATTATTTGAGCACGGCCATGCATTTTATAGTCTCACTCAATCAAGAGGCCAATAATATCTCTCTTAATTATAGGAGGGTTAAATCCTTTATCTATCATTCATATTTCTCATACGACTCATGATATACCCGATGTCCACTTTTATCATCACCCGGTCAAAGGTAACTTTTAATGTAGTCAAAGTATATTAATCCTCATATAGAAATATAATAATCTCAAGTCAAAGGATCATTACACCATTATCACTGTGAGTCTTTCTTATGACTTTATTAAACATGAAGAATCTCACTGTGGGTCTGTCAAGTATCATGTACTCCTACATGTACCTATGTATTGACTTTAGTATCCCCATACTTATAACCAATGAGATGTGGTTATCAGTCAAACAACATACTAGTCTATTTATGTATTATTATTGTCCTATAATAATAATACTCGACTTGGGGCATTTAAGAATATGATATATTATATAATCTCAAGTTCAAGTCATGTACTAAACTATACAATGTGTATTATGATTCTAAGGACATTTATTATGCTAACAAATATATCGCAGTAATTAAAGTCATAATAAATACGTTTATTGAATAATCAATTGACATAAAGGTTTATCAAAATAAACATTGTATTGCCTCTAGGGCACCTACACCAACAGAATCTCCTAAGCAATTGTTGTGTTGAGTTTGTACTTTCTGTTGAGTAGAGGAAGAATAGTATTTAAACATTGTAGCTTTGCTTCATTATCACCTTCAATGAATAGAAGGTTTTCACTCCATTTTCATACTCCAACCTCATTGATTCTTCATGGTTAGAGGTTGCAGGGTGAGTCCTTACTCCAATTAATCTCTTTTCATTGATCACTGGTATTCCCTTCAAATCATATCCTTCAATTCTGACCTCCTCCTTGATTTCTTCTTGTTGACCCTGGAGGTTTTTCTGAACCACTATTTCTTGAGTAGAACCTGACCTTTTCTTGGCCATGGTAACTTTTCTCTTTTTCCTCAGTGGTTGATCAATTAATTGATCCTCCATTTCCCATTCCATTTCCATTTGCCTTGCTATTTCCTCATTTTCTTTTTCTTTCTTTTCAGCATCTGACAATCCTGTTGAAATGGCTCCTTGAAGAATCTTCTGGGCAACTGGCTCTTTTCTTTTCTTCTCTTCTTCAATCATTATGGATTTTCCCTTTTTCTTCTCTTTAAGGGCTTCTTCATCAACTGACAAAAAGGCTTCAGCATCTGAGTTGCTTTCCTTGGCAGCCTTTTGTGCATCTTCATTTATTTTTCTTGTTTGAGCAATGAACTCATCCAAGTCTCCTTTTTCTACTGCCTCTGTTACTAACTCAGTGCCTCTCCTTAGATCTTCAATTCTTTTCTTTTCCCTCTCAATCATTGATTGAGTTTCTTTCTCCCTAGAAATTCTCCTAGCTTCAAGATCATCCTCAAACTTCTTGAATTCTTTCTTTTTCTGTTCTAAATCATCTTTTGGAGAATTAGATGACTTAGATCTCTTTGAAGATTAATTGTCCCTGTTACTTTTGCTTTTATATCTTTTGGGTGTAGAACCACCAATGCCACTTGACTTATCCATACCAGAACCACCAATGTCACCACTCCCACTGCCTTTGCCATCACCATCACCATCCTTCTTCTTTGTATTCTCCCCCTTTTTGTTATCATCAATTGAAGGGGGTGGTGGAATTCTGTCAACAATCTTTTTAAAAAATGGAAGCATGAAGATTTTGACCTCTGATAATATCATCCATCCTCTTTTCTAGAGACCCTACTCTTGTCTCCAAAGATGCAAAAATTTTGGATTCCTTGAAAAGCTTGTCTTTGATGCTATTCATGGTGTTGAATGGTAGCTTTTCATCCAATCTCCTGTCTATTGTATCCTTGTTAGTTGAGATAGAGTCCTTGATGATCTCCAGTTCCCTTCTTACTCCTGTTACTGTCATCTTTTAAATTTTCATTGATTCTCTCATACAGTGAGCAATTCTCCTTTGAGTAGGATCTTCAATTTTTCCTTCCACAATTGCTCTTCTATATTGAGAGAGAATTTCAGTCTCAGCAGCTGCTAAGGAACCATCAATTGTGCTCATCCATGGCTCCTCATCAGAATCACTCTCCAACTCTTCAGGTGCCATATAACAAGTGTTTGTTGTATTGGCAATGCTTTCCTTCAGATTCCTGGTCCTTTGATCTGTATGATCAATTCCCAAAAGTTGTTCTGCATTCCTGTTACTTGAAGTAGCCAACCCTTGATATTGTGGATCAGGATGAATGAAATTCTTTGGATCCAATTCACCAGCATCTATTTCTACTTCACAGTCCTTGGCAACTCCACTCCCACTAGCTTCTGCATTAGATGCTCCCCCTATCTGCTTTACTCCTTCTTCCTCTGCCATCAGATCAATTTCTAACTCTTGTGCAAATAGTAGAATAGTTTTATCACTTTCACTCATCTCTCTATTTTGCATCAGGATCTCACCTGGAATCTTACCTCTCCCTCACTCACTTTTTATGCACCTGCTAAGGTGGGGCCCTCAAGTGTTTCACTCTCATTCCTGGAAGAAATAAGAATGTTTTTACTCACTTCCTCTCCTTTTGCCAGGTTACAATCCTGCCTCTCACTCAACTCACTCAATCCTAAGAGTGTTTGTGCAACATCAATTGATTGAGCATCAATTGATGTATTGACATTATCAGTTGAAGTGGTGTTTGGGGCATCCATCAATTGATGCATACCCATCGATTGATCTTGAATGTCGATCGATGGCTTATTAGTCGATGGTTGAATATCAATTGATGAAGGAACATCAATTGATGGAGTAGAAACAGTTGAATTAATTTGAGAAGTAATGTTTGAAATGATATGGGAAATAGAATCCTGAAAATCCTGGGAAGAAGATTCAGGAATTGTTAGGAATTATAAGTTTTGATGATAACAATTTCTTAGAATTACAATAGGGACTTAAAATATCATTGTAACTAGTCGATGGATATGACTTATAAATATCCATTGACTAGAAAACCAGTTATCAGTTGAAGCTTGTTTATCAACTGATAAACTGTGTTGTAACATTTGATTCTAGTTTCATTATCAATTGATTGTATTGCCTCGATGGATACTATGATGTAGTCGACTGATATTATTGACTTCAATCTTAGCTTCTCAACAGATGTGAAGAATGGCTGATCAACTGTTAATATTCTAAGTCAGAATTCTCACAAGTGAAGTGATCAACCGATGTTGAAGTCGATGGATGAAGACACTACTCAACGGATGAAAGCTATCAAGTTATACAAGTCATCAATGGATAAAAACAGTCAACGGATAAAGAACCATCAATGGATAAGGAGTCGATGGATAACTCAATTATCCATCGACACATCAACTGATCAACAGATATCCTATCCATCGATGGATAAGCAAAGGTGAATCAACTGATAAGCTTAACAGCATTTATCAGTTGATTAAAGTTTCCCTATTTAGCTAAAGCCAGAATTTACGGGAACAGTGCAGAAACTGAATCATTGGAAGACAGTCCTGTCAGGATTGTGAAGACTTTCAAGGCAACACAGCATCCAAGGAATATCTTAAGACAAAGACAGTTCCAGAGCTAGTTAGTTCTACAAGGAAGGCTGTGAAAAGAAGCTAGTTTCTATTTTTATGTAAACAGTATAAATTGTAATATTATATTGTTATCAGTCGATAGAAAACTAGAGTAGTAGTTTTTGTATATATAAGTCACAAAAACACAGTAGCAAAGTATGAGTAGTTTTGAAGAACTCAAGGAAAGCAAAGTAGAAAAACAGGTAGAACTTGTAATGCTTTTCTAAGTTCTACATTCAACTTTGTACGCAGCTTAGTATTTTTACTAAGATCAATTGAAAGCAAAAACACACTAGTGGAAAAACAATCCACTAGTAATTTTTAATCTTGTTGTTTCTGTTTTCAACACTTTAGTTATCCAGTTCTTAGTTACATCAATCTTAATTAAACACTCTCTTTGTACAAACTTATTTCCGCAAGAAGTTGAATTAATTCTTAAGTTTGTATTCAACCCCCCCTTCTCCAAACTTAGTGTACTTAAGGGCGAATAACAATTGGTATCAGAGCAGGCTTTCAACAAACATAAAGTCAAGATCTAAAAGTACATCAAGAATGGGTCATAGAGACACAGGAGTTAAGATTCCAGTTCTAGAGAAAGATGAATATTTTCCCTGGAAAGTAAAAATGCACTTGCATCTGCTATCTATTGATCCTTCCTATGTTCATTGCATAGAGAAAGGTCCACATGTGCCTATGAAAATAGTTACAAGTGTAAATGCAGATGGTACTCAAGCACCAGACAAACTCATTCCTAAATCTGTGAGTGAGTATACAGATGAAGATGAAAAGGAAGTACACAAGGACAAAAAGGCTACGAACATCTTGTTTAATGGTCTTGACAAGGACATGTTTGACAATGTCATCAGGTGTACAACCTCCAAAGAAGTCTGGGACACTCTTCAAACCCTCTGTGAAGGTACTGAGCAAGTAAGAAAGAACAAGATGCAACTCTTGATTCAAAAGTATGAGGCCTTTCACTTCAAGGGTGGTGAAACAATAAATGATACATATAGTAGGTTTCAAAAGCTGTTGAATGAGCTTAAACTATATGGAAGAGTTTATGCTGTTGAGGACACCAACCTCAAATTCTTGAGGTCCCTACCCAAAGAATGGAAACCAATGACTGTCTCTATAAGGCAATCTCCTGACTTTAAAGATTATACTTTGGACAAGCTGTATGGCATCTTGAAAACCTATGAGTTGGAGCTACAGCAAGATGAGGAAATTGAGAAAATTCAGAAGAGAGAAAAGTCCATTGCTTTGGTGGTCAAGGAAAAGCAAGTTGCAGAAACAGATGAAGATGCTGATTTCAAAGAAGGGAAGAAAGAAGGTCATGGCAATGGTGCAAATTATGTTAGATATGATGAATCTTCTACTGGTAAAGGAAAAGAACTTTGTGACAGTGATGAGTCACTCATCAAAGATGAAATGGATGAAATAGATGAAATAGATGAGCATTTAGCTTTTCTATCAAGAAAATTTTCTAAACTCAAGTTCAAAAGGAATCCAATGCAAAGGCCTGGATCACAGTTCAGGAGAGACACTCAACAAGGCAAAAATCTTGTTGACAGGACTCAATTCAGATGCTTTAACTGTGGATTAGCTGGTCACTTTTCAAGTGAATGAAGAAAGCCCAAAGTTGAAAAGAGGTCAAAGTCCAGTGATGGTATTGACTATAAGAAGAAGTACTTTGACTTGCTTAAACAAAGAGAGAAGGCTTTTGTGACAGAAGAAAAGGACTGGGCTGCTGAGGAGGATTCTGAAGAAGAAGAAGAACACATCAATCTTGCACTAATGGCCAATCAATATGATCAGGAAGCTAGTTCATCTAGCAATCAGGTAATTTTTACAAATCTATCTGAGTTGTCCAAAGATGAATGCAATATTACTATTAATGAAATGTCTAATGAATTGTATAATTTGCATGTCACTCTTAAGTCTTTGAACAAAGAGAACACTAGGCTCAAATTAACATTAGAAACTCTCACTGAAAGAAATAATTTCTTAGAGAGTGAGCTAGTGCAATTGGACAGACTCAAGATGGAAAACAAAGATGCTAGAAATGAACTAGTTGACAGTAAAAAGGAAATAGAGAAGTTAAAAGAAAAATTAGAGGATGAACTAAGAACCATTGACAAATGGAACAGGTCAAGTAAAGCCAGTAAGAAGATGAATGACATACATGGAACAAACTCTTTCACCATGTTGTCTGAAACTCTTGAGAAAATAGCCATTGATGAAGATCAATCTTTGGAAAAGAAGCAATCGATTGATAATTCTGAATCAACTGATAAGAATTATGTTAGGAATATATCCATTTGATGATGTACAAAATGCTAGAACAGGGTCTAGATTAGTTTATCTGTAATAAGTCTTTCTAGTCTCTAAAATATATAATCAGAGTCTAGATAGTCAACATTCATGTTATTTGTACTTAGAAGAATTTCTGTAGAAAGTGAAACCAGAGTCTACATGAAGATCAGAGTCTGTGAAACTATCAGAGTCTACATCTAATCAGAGTCTGGAGATCATCAGAGTCTGAAGATTTCAGAGTCTATACAGAAGATCAGAGGAATGGAAAGTCTTCGAAGATCAAGATAATTTAAATTACAGATATGCTATGGTAAAGAAAGAGAATTCTACAAGGAAACTGTCAACTAATAATTAGGAATTATATTCCTATTGTAATTTATCTTTCTGTTATTAGTTGATAGGAAGCTCTCTATATAAACTCTATGTAACCTAATTGTAAAAGTGTGGGAAAATAATTGTCTTAGTAATATTTTTGTGAGAGCATAGAGATAGAGAGAGTTGCTGTGATAAACACAGAGAAGCTGCTAGGGTTTGTGTACATCCTAGGAGAGTTTTGTATTCACAAATCAATAATACAAAACAGTTCTTATTCATATCTTCGTGCTTGAGTTTGTTATTAATTTGATTTTAAATCGGGCAGAAAAGACACACAAGTATTCAACCCCCCCTTCTACTTGTGCAACTGGGAAAACAATTGGTATCAGAGCCTAACGTATAAAATCGATCAAAGATGTCTGGAAACAAAGATGGCAATTCTAAGATTCATATGCTTAAAAGAAACGAGTTCACCCACTGGAAGGTTAAGATGCTGCACCATCTGGAAGCAACAGACCCTGACTACCTTGAAAGAATTCATGAAGGACCCTATGTGCCCTTAAAGCTTGTGCCTCAAATCAATGAAGAAGGTAAAGTAACTGAAGAACACTTCATTGGAAAACCCAAGGCTGAATGGACAAGAGAGGACAAGGAGAATGTCCTTAAGGAGGCAAAAGTCAAAAACATTCTCTTCAACAGTTTGGATTCTATTCTTACAAACTGTGTTATATCATGCACCACTGCTAAGGAGATGTGGGCAAAACTTGAAGTGCACTGTCAAGGGACTAAGGACGTCAAGAAGAATGCAAGGTCTTTGCTAATTCAGGAGTATGAATATTTTAAAGCTAAATCTGGAGAATCTATCACTGAGATGTATGATAGGTTTACAAAACTTCTGAATGAGATGGCTATGCTTGGTAAGGTTTATGATTCTGAAGATACAAACACCAAGTTTCTAAGAGCACTTCCTGAAGAGTGGGACAATAAAACAACAGCCATAAGGGAAGCTAGAGATTTGGATGAACTAACTCTAGAAGAATTGTATGGCAGACTCAAGACATATGATTTGGAGATGCAACAGAGGAAGAATAAGAAGTCTGTGAAGACAAAATCTGTGGCACTCTTACTGGAGTCTGAGAAAGAACAACAGGAACAACCCACAGAAGCTAGAATCGAGGATTCAAGGAAGAAGGGTAAAGCTGTTGTGGAGTCAGAGTCTACTGACACAGACTCTGATTCTGATGAAGAGATTGACCTAAGTCAAATGATGGCTATGTTTGCAAAAAATTTCAAAAGAATGAAATTTAACAAAAGAACTGGAAAATTTAGCAAGAGGCCATCATTCAAGAAGGAAGATGAGAAGGTTGAGAAGAGCAAGAGTACAATAATCAAACTTGACAAAGCAAAGGTCAAATGTTTCAACTGTGGAATATTGGGCCACTTTGCTAGTGAATGCAGAAAGTCAAAAAGTCAAGAAAAAGGAAAAGCACTTCTATCAACTGGAAAGGATTGGGCAGATTCAAGCTCAGAGGATGAAATTGATTATGAAAATCTAGCACTGATGGCATCCTCCTCAAGAAAATCACAATCTCCCAAAGAACCCTCATCTCCCAAAACTCAGGTATCAATCTTTACTCCTGAATCCTTAATTAATTTAGACTCTGATGGTATAGAAACTGTGCAAAGGGAGGTCAATAAAATAATGACAACATGTAGGTCTCTCACTAGTGAAAGTGAAAGGTTGAGAGAGGAAAATTTGACCTTGACTAAAAGGAATGATCATTTAGAGTCTGAGTTAATATTAATGGAACAATACAAAAAGGATTCTGAGAAACATAGTCATAACTACACTGAAATCTTGAAGGCCTATGACTATGTTAAGAAAGAACTAGAAGAAGAGAGACTCAAGTTTAGAGTCTGGACAGACTCTGGTAGAAAAGTTCAAGAAATTCTCAATAATCAAAATGTGTGTCAAACTGCTGGTCTAGGCTATGACAAGAGTCAAGACAAAAGACCTATTTTTGAGAATGATAACAGTGAAGAAGCTAGCCAAGTTAATAAGACTAAAGACAAAAGTACATTTGTTCCTGTTAAGTTTGTGACACCTAAAGAAAAATCTAAAACCACAAACTCATCTGTCATTAGTCCCCCTGTTGTTAACAAAAAGACAGATGAAACAGGAGCAAATAACTCTAAGAAAAATATTAATATAGGGTACTTGTCTAAGTCAAAATTAAAAGAAAGGCTAGAGAACTTATCAGAGTCTACCAAAACTAGGAGAAATAGGAATGGTAAGGAAGGAATTAATAAGGCAAACAATTACCAAAAGGATCCTAATGCTCCTAGAAAGAAGTGTTATAGATGTGGCAACCACAACCATTTGGCTATAGATTGTAAAGCAAAGATTGAGAAGAAATCAGAGTCTAATCCTTCACAGACTCTGAAAAGTCACTACATACCACAGAAACCATGTTATCACTGTGGTAGCATATTTCATTCTATCTATATGTGTAAGGACTATCATGACTTGTATTACAATTTTTATGAGCTAAAATCTTCTATTGATAAAAGTTGGTATGACACTGTCAAGACTCCACCAGAGTCTAAGGCAACAAAAGAGACAGGTAAATCAAAGGTGAAAATTGTAAAGCCTGCTTCTCCTAAAGTTAGTAGAAAAGGATCCAAAACTGTTTGGGTCCTCAAAACATCTAACTAGTTGCTTTATGTATGCAGGGAACCAGGGTAAAGAATGTAACCCTAATCCTGGACAGTGGATGCTCAGGACACATGACTGGAAAGAAATCCCTGCTTACAGACTTTGTGGAAATGGCTGGCCCAGAAGTATCCTTTGGAGATGGCAACAAAGGACAAACACTGGGATATGGCAAGATTGTACTTGGGAATGTCATCATTGAACAAGTAGCTCTAGTTGATGGCTTAAGGCATAATTTAATAAGCATAAGTCAACTTGGAGATAAAGGTTACCATACTGGCTTTGACAACAAAGAGTGTCTTGTGACTCACAAAGAAACAGGCATTGTGGTTTTCAAAGGACTTAGGCATGGTAACATTTATGAAGCCAGCTTGGAGGATTGCATACACAGTGAAATCACATGTCTATATAGCAAGGCCTCAACAGAAGAAAGCTGGAAATGGCACAAGAAACTGTCACACATCAACTTCAAAACACTCAATAAGTTGGTTAAACAGAATCTTGTAAGAGGATTACCACAGGTTGATTTTGTGCAAGATGGACTTTGTGAAGCATGTCAACTTGGGAAGCAAAGAAAATCATCCTTCAAGAGCAAGACAATTAACACCATTTATGAACCCTTTTATTTATTGCATCTTGATTTATTTGGTCCAGTAAATGTTATGTCAATTAACAAAAGGAAATATACTCTTGTTATTGTAGATGATTTTACAAGATTCACATGGGTTTTCTTTCTACATTCAAAGGATGAAGCTCCACAACACATAAAAGACCATATCACCTTTCTGGAAAGGAAATCAACAAAAACAGTTAAAATTCTAAGGAGTGACAATGGTACTGAATTCAAGAATTCAATCATGGAGGACTATTGTGCATCAAAGGGAATTACTCAACAATTTTCTGCACTAGGAACTCCTCAACAAAATGGAGTTGTGGAGAGAAAGAATAGAACACTCATAGAAGCTGCCAGAACAATGTTGGCAGAATCTAAGCTACCAGTCTATTTTTGGGCAGAGGCAGTCAATACTGCATGTTTCACTCAAAACTGCACCTTAATAAACATGCATGGAAAGACTCCCTATGAAATGATAAAGAACAAGAAGCCAAGTGTGAAACACTTTCACATATTTGGATGCAAGTGTTATGTACTGAAAGTACATCCTGAAAATCTAAGCAAATTTGAAGCCAAGGCAGATGAGTCAATTTTTCTTGGATATGCATCAAACACAAAAGCATTCAGAGTGTTTAATCTCAGAACCAAAATTGTTATGGAATCTATTCATGTTGCATTTGATGATAAAAAGTTTACAGGATTGCAGGATGAGTCAGAGTCTACTACACTGGAATTTGAAAATCTAAAAAGTTCTGAGATAAATGAAGAAGAAGAGGATGAAGACCCTCAAACAACTCCTGAACCAACACAGGAATCTGCACACTCTGAGGGGGAGTCAGAAAATTCAACTCCAAATAATTCAGAGTCTAACAGGTCAGGGTCTACCCAGACAGAGTCTAGACAGACAGAGTCTAACTCATCAGGGTCTGGATCAAGCAACTCTGAAACCTTGTCAGAATCAAGCAATTTAGGGGGAGCCTCTTCATTTGAATTTCACTCAAATACAGAAGATGCAAATGACTTAGGGGGAGCTTCAAGTTCAAGAACCAATCTTCCACCAGCTAGAAAATGGACAAGGGATCACACTCCTGACTTAATAATTGGTGACCCTGAGAGTGGTGTACAAACAAGAACAACCACTCAAAATGAATGTCTTTATAGTTGTTTTCTCTCAAAGAATGAACCCAAGAAAATTGAGGAAGCCTTGCAAGACCCTGATTGGATTATTGCAATGCAAGAAGAATTGAATGAATTTGAGAGAAATAAAGTGTGGAAACTAGTACCAAGACCTAGAAATAGATCTGTTGTTGGTGCAAAATGGGTTTACAGAAACAAACTTGATGAGAATGGAACTGTAGTAAGAAACAAAGCAAGGCTAGTTGCAAAAGGATACTCACAGGAGGAAGGAATTGACTATGATGAAACTTTTGCACCAGTAGCAAGATTGGAAGCTATCAGAATGTTTCTTGCCTTTGCAGCTCATTCAAAATTCAAGGTGTATCAGATGGATGTGAAAAGTGCCTTCTTAAATGGAGAATTGGAAGAAGAAGTCTATGTGGAGCAACCACCAGGATTTGTTGATCCAAAGTTTCCTGATCATGTTTACAGGTTAGACAAGGCACTATATGGATTGAAGCAAGCACCTAGAGCATGGTATGAAACTCTTTCAAAATTTCTTCTGGAAAATGATTTCACAAGAGGTACCATTGACAAAACTCTCTTTATTACAAAATGTAAAGGTGATATTTTGCTTGTCCAAATTTATGTTGATGATATAATATTTGGATCTACTAATGATAAACTCTGTGAAAAGTTTAGTCAGCTAATGCAGTCAAATTATGAAATGAGCATGATGGGAGAATTAAACTTCTTTTTGGGGCTTCAAGTCAAACAGAATGATGATGGAATTTTCATCAATCAAACAAAGTATGTAAGAGAACTGTTGAAGAAGTTTGATATGCAAGACTCTGCAACTGCTAAAACTCCCATGTCAACTGCCACAAAGCTAGACTCTGACCCAAAGGGTAAGAAAGTCAACAACACTAGCTACAGAGGTATGATTGGCTCATTGTTATATTTAACTGCTAGTAGACCAGACATAATGTTTGCAACTTGTCTATGTGCTAGATTTCAAGCTGACCCTAGAGAATCACATTTAATAGCTGTGAAAAGAATTTTTAGATATCTCAAGGGGGCACAAACTCTTGGACTTTGGTATCCTAGAGAGTCAGATTTTTCACTAATTGGTTATTCAGATTCTGACTATGCAGGATGCAAAGTAGACAGGAAAAGCACAACAGGACAATGCCAGTTTCTTGGCAACAGATTAATTTCTTGGTTTAGCAAGAAACAACAAACAGTATCCACCTCAACAGCTGAGGCTGAATACATTGCAGCTGGAAGTTGATGTGCTCAAATTCTGTGGATGAGAAATCAATTACTTGATTATGGACTAACATTATCAAATATTCCTATGTATTGTGATAATACTAGTGCTATTAAAATTGCAGAGAATCCAGTCCAACACTCCAGAACAAAGCACATTGATGTCAGGTATCACTTCATTAGAGAACATGTTAAAAATGGGACTGTGACACTTCACTATGTTCCAACTGACAGACAGATTGCAGACATTTTGACAAAACCACTTGATGAATCTACCTTTCTCAGACTGGTAGGTGAATTAGGTATGTTAAATATGTAAGTGATCAAAATTACAAGAAGCAATGTATGTACTTTAATTATAGTCCCTGGCTTAACACACTATGATTAATTAAAAGTGCAAAATTTTGTTTGGTACTTTACCTTGACAGAGTCCAGTTCTTAGACTCTGACGAGTCTGTAGACTCTGAGAGCCTGTCGACTCGGAGAAAAATATCGCCTAGACTCTGAATCGGTCAATATTCGCGCCTGCAGACTCTGATTGCTTTTAAACGGTTCAATTGACTTGAAATAGGCGGTAACAGTTATCTTTTGACTGGAGATAGACTGTAGACTCGTGTGTATTGTATGCAATTCAAACAAAATAGAAAATTTTTCATACAATTTACTCACTTGTTTATTGCAATTATTTTCTAAGGCAAAAATATTCACAGAGCTTTTTGCGAACCCTAGTTAATTTCTTCAAGTTTTTCCATCACTTTCAACATCAACAACTTCAATGGCTGTCATTTCTACTATTCTGAGGGGACCCAAGGCGATTGCTTTTACTTTTGGGGACTTTGATTTCATGACTACAAATCATGTTGCTGCTCTTGGAGATAAGAAAGGAGTAGATGTTGACTACTTCCCAATGATGGATTTCATGGAGCACTCTGAGCTCAGTTACATTCTCAAGGCATCACCAGTGATTCACATGGATGCTGTGTCAAAGGCTTGGAGTTCTGCACAGGTTGTTGATCCTTCTCAGGATCAACCAGGTAAAATCATGTTTACCTTTGGCTCCACTACATTTGATATAACTGCCGATGTACTTAATGCTGTGTTTAAATTGCCTGTAAGAACACCTTTTGATGAAACTGTTTCTGATGATGACATTAAAAGCATGTTTAAGGCAATAGGTTATTCTGCTAGCTTAGATAACATGAGTAAAATAACTAGGCCTTACTTAAGGAAAGAATGGTCCTTTTTCTTTGATCAAATTGCTAAGTGCTTCACTGGTAAGTGTAGTGGTTTTGATGCTATCACTGCTATAACTTATCAAATTGGTCACAGTCTCCTGTTTGACAAAGTGATCAACATTGGTGATATGTTGCTCACTCAAATGGGAGCAAAATTAAATAATGTGCAAGAGGGGAGGAAGAAAGTCTACTATCATAGATTTCTTATGATTCTCCTCAACCATTTCATTCCTGATATGTCAACCAAGTTGGCAGATGATTGCTGTGTGCAGGCATACAAACAGCAAAGGAGGATATTCTCTGACATCAAGAGAATTGATGACAAGAAGAAAAGTCTACCTGCCGTGCACTATCCACAGGTAATGCAGGTAAAACTCTCAACCTACAAACCTTCTATCTACAATGCCTCATTTTTTGGTGGTGAAATGGTGCAGGAACAAGTAATGGAGAGTCCCCCTGCACCTACCCAAGTCACCCAATCCCCTTCAATTCCACAATCTTCCAAACCAAAATCCAAAAAGAAACCAACCTCTGGTGTCTCTCAACAGGCACCAGTTGTAAAGAGGAGAAAATTGATTCAAACTAGGCTGATAGATGAGCACGGTGAGGAAGAGCTCAACCCTCTAGAGAAACAAGTTATTGAAGGTCTTTCTTTGTTAAAAGAAGGTCATGATACACTTGATTCTAACCTTCAAGCCAAGTCTGTAGTCTCTGAAAAGGCTACAGACTCTGAAAAGCCTAGGTATGCACCTCAGGATTCTCTAATTGAGTCTCCTGACAAATCTTTTGATCAGAAGTACAGAAGATTGAGGAAGGCTTATTCTGCACACACACACAAGCCTCTTATTATTACTAACCCTGTTTTGCAGGAAACAGATGCTCCCAAGGGTCCTGCAGAGCCAGACTCTGAAAGCAAGAAAACTCCTGAACCAGAGTCTAATGTTGAGTCAGAGTCTAGGCTGCCTTTAGACTCTGATCATGATACATTTTGGGAAGGAATGCCATTGGATGCAGCCTCAAGTCTAATTGATGAGATCATTATTCCAAGTGATGAGGTACTGCTATTCCTATATCCTTTGGTGGAATCAGTTGAAGATCCAGGGCAATATCAGACTAAATCTCAAGTCTTGGATTTTCTTACAACCTATGAAGCCCTAAGGAAGAGGATGGAACAGGAGCTACAAATGTCTGCACAGGATGTGGTCAAAAATCTATACAGCTACCTATTCAACTCTTCATTACAAGTACAAGCAGCTGGGCTCATAGAAGGCAAGACAAATGAAGTTCTCAAAGTACTGGGTGTGCCAGACTCTGAACAGCAAATTACAAAGAAGCCTAAAAAGCTTAAGGTCCACACAAGGAGAGCATCAGAGTCTGTTGCTGAGTTGGAAACTGAGATTGAGCAACCAGTTTTTAACTATGAAGCAATTTGGGATAATGGAGTTACCTACAGGACAGCCATTCAATGGATCTCTCAAATTCAACCTCTGTCAAGACAGGTGGCTGACTATCTTGTCCATAATATAGGTACAATTGCCAACAAATACATCTATCCAACCTACCAAAGTAGACTGGATCAATTCAAGGGCACTTATTTTCAAAAAGTAAGAAGGGAACTGCAGGACCTCTTCAATCTCACAGATGCCCAGGCAATCAATGCAATCCATCTCAGGGCCTTTCATCACAAGTTGGATGCATTTATTCTTGAAGAACAACAGGAGGTAGCAGGTAGTGCAAGGCAGTTGGAGGATGGGACTAGTGCACCAGTAGTGACTAGTGATAAAGATGCTCAGTCTGCCTCACCCACACAAGAACCACCTAGTCAGAGGTTGGGTGATAGTGGGGCAGGGGAGTATGCTGTTAGGCCCTCCTTGACAACTCACCAAACAGCTGATGAGAACCCCAGCGATATGGGAGGACAGACTCTGATGGATGCTCATGAAGAAATTTCCCAATCTATTCTGTCAGAGTCTATCTACCTTGAGGGGGAGTCTCATGCACAAACAGTCCAAGATTGCAACACTCAGACTCTGGCTTCTAATGAAGTCATACTAAAGCTGTCAGAGTCTAGAGTAGACCCTGAGACTGGAATATTGGAGCCAACAGACTCTGAAAAGAGAGAAGATGCTTGTAAGGGTTCAGGATCTATTGATGCTCACCCCTTGGTGGAAACCCCTAGCCTTCAGACATTTGAAGGGGTTCCCCTCCATCAAGGTGGTTCAGGTATTGAAGCACAACTTTTATCTCTCAACCCCTCTTCTGTAGGATTATTGAGTGCACCCTCCACATTGAGTGAAAAAATATCTGAGAGGCTGGCACTGGACCAGGCAAAAGGAGAGGTAGAAAAGGCTGTCGAGAGCCTGAGTGAGTTTGAGAAAGTGGGTGCCCAACCCCACTGTGAGCATGAGAGATTAGGGTATCCTGAACCTAGCTTTACTTATTGGGATCAAGATTTTCCACAAAGTTGGTCCAATGAGTTGGAGCAGAGGATGGATGAAAATTCACACTGTTTGATTGTGCAGATTGGAAAGAAGGAGGAGACTCTTGCTGCTCAGAAATCATTTACTCAGAGACCACAACTACATTTGGTGGATTCTCTAGCAAGGAGAGCAGATAGAGTCATGGAGGCTATGGTGGAAAACCCTGTCATTTCACCAGAGGCTGCGAATTTGAAGTCAGAAGAACCTCTGTTAATCATGCCTATAAGGGCTAGACTTCCAGAGTCTACAGTCTCTGATAACTCTCAGGAGGAGTCAGGGTCTATAGTCCCGTTTGCAGTTTCGGGGTCTACACCACCAGAGTCTCCCTCCAATTACAAAGATTGAGCCTGTTGCTGAGGAGTGCTCTTCTGAAGATGATGATCCAGTTCCACCCTCCTTTGTATATTTTGATCAGGTGTTTCCCCAATCTTGGGAGTCTGCACAGCAAAGGGGAATAACAGATAAAGATTCTTTTGCTTGCATTTTGGCAATTCATCAATCTGAGAGGCTTCCAGCTTTTCAGAAAAAATCTTTTCAACAGGAACATGGTTACTATCCTGGTGAAGAAGATCAAGTCTTAGATGGAGCTGTTAAAGCTAAGCTGCCTGATGTTGCTGCTCAATTATCCAGTGTGGTCCAGGATATTTCTCATATTAAAACGAAACTCACTGGTGTTGATAATACCACTTCTCTTCTCAATACAAGATTTGACAGAATTCACTCCCTTCAATTATCCAAAGAGGTCGCTTTTAAAGATGCTCTGGCTGCTATCACTACCACTCAAGCCTCTCTTCAAACTACAGTTTCTGCTTTGACCACTAAGGTTGATTCAGTTATTGCAGCCCAGGCAAATATCTCCACAGTTCTTGAGCAGATCCTTTTGGCTGTCACCAGTAATGATGATGTCAAAAAGGGGGGAGAAGGAGACGCAAGGTGAATCCTCCAGGAGACATAAGTATGAGGGATGCAAGGATCAATCAAGGGGAGTTAAAAGGAGGAGAGATGGTGATGATGAAGA
The DNA here is from genome assembly GCA_028671895.1 of Oenanthe sinensis. NCBI lineage: Eukaryota > Viridiplantae > Streptophyta > Magnoliopsida > Apiales > Apiaceae > Oenanthe > Oenanthe sinensis. Next base: position 22,830,272 of record CM053799.1, on the reverse strand, counting down.
TAGTTCTCATGGTCCTAAGGGTCCTGATGGTGTGCAACAAAAACAATCTGGAGTAGCAAGAACTCAAACACACCAGTCAGGGACTGGACATGGGAAATCAGGGTCTAAATCAGACTCTGATAGGCAAAGGAAGAAATCAGACTCTGATGACACTCAAGAACCTTCTTACTGGAAATGCAGTCAATCAAATCTGCAACTTAGAGCTAAAAACAAGACAGGACTTGGAGGATTTGAAGAATCAGATATTGACAGAACATCTACCTTAACCAGGGATCCTCAATCCTTGACAGATAGGCAGTTTGAGAAGATCACCCAGAAGCATTTAAACAAAGTGGTGTCTGCTCAAATTGTTTATAATATTTTTGAAAGAAAGGTACAAGGAGGTCAGGGAGAAACAGAAAAGGTGAAAAATGAGATGCTAGTTTACTTCCTAGAAGGTGGAAGTGTAAGGTGGATTAGTCAGTCAAATTTTATCTTTTTCAAACAAGCTGAGGAGCTACAGTATATTAGATTCCTACTGCAAATTGCTTATGAAGTGAACAAAAGCAAAGAGGCTATCACTCACAAATGGTTTCAAGAAATTGACAGGAAGCTGACTCTGCACAGACAGGCAAATCGACAAATGAGCAAATTCTCTTTGAAATATGTTGATGTTGAGGGAAATGATCAAGTCATGCCATTAGAAGAAAAACAAATCAAGTTTCAAGAAGGTGTTGGTCATTACTTTGGGTTTCAGCCTATGAATGGGAAAGTCAGTGTTCTAATGTTGAAGGACTTAAAAACTCAAGAAAGCAATGCAAATGACCTAAGAGCAGCTTACTGTCAAATAAAATGTTCAAATGAAGAAATGAAGAAACTGAAGAAATTTGTTGGTAAAGCTTTGGCAATTGTGGAGGAAAATATGTTAAAGTCTTTTTTGAAGAATAATCCAGCTTTTGAGAAGATTAAATAAGAAGTAATTCTTTTTCCCTTATAATTCTTTTATACTGTTCTAGATTAATAGTTTTATTCTTTAGTTTTGACATCATCAAACCTTGATTTATGCTTACATTTTATAAAGCATAAATAGGGGGAGATTGTTAGGAATATATCCATTTGATGATGTACAAAATGCTAGAACAGGGTCTAGATTAGTTTATCTGTAATAAGTCTTTCTAGTCTCTAAAATATATAATCAGAGTCTAGATAGTCAACATTCATGTTATTTGTACTTAGAAGAATTTCTGTAGAAAGTGAAACCAGAGTCTACATGAAGATCAGAGTCTAGAAGGTGGTCAGAGTCTATAGATCATCAGAGTCTGTGAAACTATCAGAGTCTACATCTAATCAGAGTCTGGAGATCATCAGAGTCTTAAGATTTCAGAGTCTATACATAAGATCAGAGGAATGGAAAGTCTTCGAAGATCAAGATAATTTAAATTACAGATATGCTATGGGAAAGAAAGAGAATTCTACAAGGAAACTGTCAACTAATAATTAGGAATTATATTCCTATTATAATTTATCTTTCTGTTATTAGTTGATAGGAAGCTCTCTATATAAACTCTATGTAACCTAATTGTAAAAGTGTGGGAAAATAATTGTCTTAGTAATATTTTTGTGAGAGCATAGAGATAGAGAGAGTTGCTGTGATAAACACAGAGAAGCTGCTAGGGTTTGTGTACATCCTAGGAGAGTTTTGTATTCACAAATCAATAATACAAAACAGTTCTTATTCATATCTTCGTGCTTGAGTTTGTTATTAATTTGATTTTAAATCGGGCAGAAAAGACACACAAGTATTCAACCCCCCCCTTCTACTTGTGCAACTGGGAAAACAAATTATCCATCGATTGATAATGCTATTCCAACAGATAATTATCCATTGATTGAGAAGTCATCAACTGCTAAAAAATGTGATATTAAAACTAAGCTTAACAGACCTGTTAAATTTGTCAAAGAAAGTAGCTCCTCTGAATCTCAAATCAAAGTTGAACAGGCTAATATAGGATTCTTATCTAAAAATCAGTTGAAAGAGAAATTGGAAAAGATAGAACCTAATATTCAGCCAAATGAAAAGAAGAAGAAAAATAGAAATGGTAAAGTAGGCATAAACAAGCACAACAACTACACACCTGACAAATATGCTCCTAGGAAAGTATGTGCTAAGTGTGGTAGTAAAAATCATTTATCTGTGCAATATGAACTCACCATGCCTACAGCAACAAATGTACCTGCTGTACCCAACATGTATACCAATTCTGTTTTTCCTCATTTAGTTGACTCTCATGCTATTCATGCTCAGTATGCTTCAATGCCTTATATGTTTAATCCATATCTTGCATTTGCCAACATGAATATGCCTGCCATGTAATGGAATATGCTTAATAATCTTCATACATCAAATCTTTCCAATTCTGCAAGCATAGGTATTCCAAATAATGGCACTGAGAGATCTGAGGTAAGGAAACCAAAACCTAAGGTTGAAGTGGAAGTAAAACCACCTAAACCAAAGGTACAAAAATTGGAAACCAAGCCAAAGAAAACAACTAATAAGAAAGGACCCAAGGCAACTTGGGTACCAAAATCAACTTGATTTGTTTTGACTGTGTGCAGGGAAAAAGAAGAAATCTTTGGTACTTGGACAGTGGGTGTTCAAGATACATGACTGGAGATAAATCCCTGCTCACAAAGTTTGAGGAGAAAGCTGGCCCTGGAGTAACTTTTGGAGATGACAGCAAAGGGCACACCATGGGATATGGCTTGATTTCAAAAGAGAATGTCATCATTGAACCTGTTGCATTAGTTGATGGCTTAAGACATAACTTGTTAAGCATAAGTCAACTATGTGACAATGGAAATAAAGTCTGTTTCACAACAGAAGCATGCATAATTTCCAACAAGGTAGATGGAAGCCTGGTCATGACTGGGAATAGAAAAGGGAATGTGTACATAGCTGACTTCAACTCAACAAATGCAGAATCAATGACTTGTCTTCTCTCTAAGGCAAGTACAAATGAAAGTTGGCTGTGGCATAAGAAATTAGCTCACTTGAATTTCAAAGCCATAAATTCATTGGTCAAGAAAAATCAAGTGAGAGGCCTACCACAGATGGAATTTGTCAAGGATGGACTTTGTGATGCCTGTCAGAAAGGAAAACAAAGGAAGGCATCATTTAAGTCAAAATTGGAATCATCAATTGAAAAGCCGCTTGAGTTACTACATATGGATTTGTTTGGTCCTGTAAATATCATGTCTATTGCAAAGAAGAAGTATGCTCTAGTCATTGTGGATGATTTTTCAAGATTCTCATGGACTTATTTTCTACATTCAAAGGATGAAGCTAGTCATCTCATCATCAAGCACATAAGAGAAAATGAGAAAAATCTTGAATTGGATGTAAAGAAGATAAGGAGTGACAATGGAACAGAATTCAAAAATTCCACAATGAAAGAGTTCTGTGAATCAAAAGGAATCATACACACATTCTCTGCACCCAGAACACCTCAACAAAATGGGGTAGTTGAAAGGAAAAATAGGACATTGATTGAAGCTGCTAGAACCATGTTGGAAGATGCCAAACTCCCAACATACTTCTGGACTGAGGCCATAAACACAGCATGTTTTACTCAAAACATCTCCCTAGTAAATAAAGCTCAAGGGAAGACTCATTATCAATTGATCAAGAAAGACAAAAAGCCAAAGGTGGGATTTCTTCATGTCTTTGGCTGCAAGTGCTATGTGCTAAGAAATCAAGGTGAAAACCTAGGAAAATTTGAAGCCAAGGCTGATGAAGCTATATTTGTTGGGTATGCACTATCAGGCATAGCCTATAGAGTCTACAATCTCAGACTACACATTGTTATGGAATCTGTACATGTAGTATTTAATGATAAAAAGATTCAAGGCTTGTTTGATGAAGGGAATCATGACACACTGCACTTTGAGAATGAATCAAATGATGTCAATGATGATGAAGAGGCAGAATTTATAAAACCTCAAGTTTTCAGAAACCCAATATCAGTTGATGTAACTGCATCAATGGATAATTTATCAGTTGAAAGGATTTCATCAACTGGTAATTATTCAATGGATAATCAACATTCTACAACAAGGGTATCCAACTCAGGGGGAGGGTTTCAGAATCAATCTACAAATTCAGATCACTTTGAGTTCAATACAAATGATCATGAAGCTTCATCATCAAGGCAAAATTTACCTCCTCAAAGAAAATGGACAAGAAGCCATCCATTTGAACTAATCATTGGAAATGCAGAAGATGGTGTCAAGACAAGAAGTGCTACTCAAAATGAGTGCCTGTATAGCAGTTTTCTATCTCAAGAAGAACCCAAAAGAATTGAAGAGGCTCTCATGGATCCTGATTGGGTTTTGGCTATGCAAGAAGAACTGAATCAGTTTGAAAGAAATAAAGTATGGAAGCTGGTGCCCAGACCAAAAGATAGAGCAGTAATTGGTACAAAATGGGTATTCAGAAACAAAATGGATGAAACTGGTATTGTGACTAGGAACAAAGCAAGGCTTGTAGCAAAGGGTTATTCACAAGAAGAAGGAATTGATTTTGATGAAACTTTTGCACCAGTTCCAAGGTTAGAAGCAATCAGAATCTTTCTAGCTTATGCTGCACATGCTAATTTCAAAGTCTACCAGATGGATGTGAAGAGTGCCTTTTTAAATGGAGTACTAGAAGAGGAAGTCTATGTAGAACAACCTCCTGGCTTTGAAGATCCAAAATTTCCTAACTTTGTTTACTTTTTAGTCAAAGCACTTTATGGCTTGAAGCAAGCACCAAGGGCCTGGTATGACACTTTATCTCAGTTTCTCATTGAGAATCATTTCACAAGAGGTACTGTTGATAAAACTCTATTCAGTAGAAATGTTAATGGCTCTATCATTCTTGTACAAATTTATGTGGATGACATTATTTTTGGATCAACAAATGAGGAACTCTGCAAGAAGTTTGCCAAACTAATGCAGAGTAAATATGAAATGAGCATGATGGGAGAGCTTACCTACTTTCTTGGGTTACAAGTCAAACAGGTTAAGGATGGTATTTTTATAAATCAAACAAAGTACATTCATGATTTGTTAAAGAAATTTGAGTTAAGTGAATGTTCTTCTGCAAAAACTCTCATGGCCACTGCCACTAAACTTGAATTAAATACCAAAGAAGCTAAGGTGGATATTTCAAGTTATAGAGGCATGGTAGGCTCACTTTTATATTTAACTGCTAGTAGGCCAGATATAATGTTCTCTACATGCTTATGTGCTAGATTTCAGGCTGATCCTAGAGAATCTCATTTAGTGGCTATTAAAAGGATTTTTAGATATCTAAAGGGTACATCAAATTTAGGTATTTGGTATCCTAGAGATTCTGGTTTTAATCTAATAGGCTACTCAGATGCAGATTATGCAGGTTGCAAAATAGACAGGAAAAGTACTACAGGCACCTGTCAATTTCTAGGAAACAAACTTGTGTCATGGTTTAGTAAAAAGCAACATTCAGTATCAACTTCAACTGCAGAAGCTGAGTACATTGCTGCTGGAAGTTGCTGTGCACAAATTTTATGGATGAGGAATCAACTATTTGACTATGGGTTCAACTTGAACAAAATTCCCATCTTCTGTGACAATACAAGTGCCATTGCAATAACAGAAAATCCTGTGCAACATTCCAGAACCAAACACATTGACATAAGGTATCATTTCATTAGGGAACATGTAATGAATGGTACAGTTGAATTACATTTTGTCCCTAGTGAACAACAACTTGCAGACATATTTACCAAACCTCTAGATGAATCTACTTTTAATAGATTAGTCTGTGAGTTAGGTATGCTTAATTTTGCTCATGCTTAAAATGTCTGTCAAGTTTTTTTTTGTTTTGTAGCCATTGTTCACAATTATCTGTTGAATCCAAGTAATCAACTGATAAATGTGTTAATTATCAATGGATATTTATCTATCGACAGATAATTACCTAAGTAATTGTTTATCAACGGATAAATCCCTTCTTATTTGATCAACAGATAAATGTTATTCCTATCGATGGATATTTATCTATCGACAGTTAATTACCTTGGTAGTTAGTGATCGATCGATAAATGATTAACTCTCTATTTTATCCGTCGATAGTAATAGAATTTCTACAGTTTTATTTATCCGTTGATCAGATTATAGCCGTTGGATAATTACCATCAAGGGTAATAAACTACAGTCTTTTATACATCAACGGTTATCTGCCTAATTAAAAAGTCCTTTTAAGTCTTTTTAATACTAGAAAATATAAATAGCAGTTGCAATTAAAAATTCATTCTTACCTGCTATCTTTTTTCTAACTCTAAACTATTCATCTCTGTCTCTCTCTCTCAAGCTAATTTTCTCTAATTCTCACGAGCTCTCACAAATTCTTTCAAGTTCACTTTAATTTCTTGAATATCAACTGAAAGAATGGCACCACAAAAGAAGATCGTCTCTTCCACTGGGTTCACCTATGAACAGAACAACTTCACAGCATGTCTAACGGTGAATGATGCTCCTGTGGACTTTCATCCATTGATGCGATTCCTAGGAGATTGCAAAGTTTCCAAAGCTCTCAGCGAAGCACCAACAATCATGTGTTCCTTTGTTGAGGAACTGTGGACCTCTGCAGAGATTTCACCAGATGGGAAGGTAATTTCTTATTCTTGCAAAGGTAATACCTATACAATTACTGGTACTTCATTATCTGAATGTTTAGGGTTGCCTGCAAATAATTGTAATAAACCACCCACTGAAAATGAAATTAGGGACATGTTAGAATCCGTTAATTATGCAAATGCTGAAACTGGATTAGGAGAAGTTGTTAGGAAAAATCTTAGGAAAGAATGGAGTTATTTCTTTGATGCCATAATTAAGGTATTTTCTGGAAAAATAAGTAATTTTGATGCAATTACGATCAGTATGCAAGAAATTGCTTATTCTGTCCTATTTGATAAATATTTTGATTTTGGCACATTACTCCTAAATGAATTAACTGCCAAGTTAGGACCCAAATCATCTAGGAAAAATAATATCTACTTTGCAAGATTTTTCATGATGATTATTAATGCCTCTGTTGGAGAGTATGAAATAAGTGCAGATATGGAGTCCTTGGAGCCATGGATGCAAAACAAGAGGGTCTTCAAGGATCTTGTGAGAATCAACTTACACCCTAAGTTATGCCTCATTTATCCTCCTCTTGTACAGGTATATCTTCAAAATCTCCATCTTGTACATTCTTCTTCAAAATCTCAAATTTCTTTGCCTTCAGCAACAATGGAGGGAGATGGAAATGCCCCCATTCCTCCTACCCAAGTTGCACAACCTTCCAAACACAAATCTGATCAAACCACCTCAGTAGTTTCTCAAAAGACTACTGTTGTAAGATCTAAGAAAAGAAAAACCACTGAGGGGAGTGTGAAGGTGGTTGATAAGGGTGAGGGAACTGGCCAACATCAAGAAAGCCAGAAGAATAAGGAGAGTGAGATGGAGAGGAACCAGCCAGCCACCAGTCCAATCTCCCAACAGATTGAGGCTGTAGTAAAGGACTTGAACACATCCCTAGTTGCATCTTCTCAAAAAGATGTAACTATTGAAAAGAGGTCTCAACCAGGACCATCAGATGGGGATAAGGGTCACCAAATAATACATCCATACAAAAGAAGAAAGAAGGTTACAAATACTGCACAGGGCACACACACACATGCAAAGCCAAATGAAAATTTGGTGGAGCCTTCAGTTTCTTCTTTTGATGTGTCTCAGAATCTTCCTGAGGCACAACCCCATTCTTTATCTGAATCTTCTCCTCAATCTCCTTCAAAATCTATTTCTTCAGAAACAGTGTTGATTGACAACTTCATTGTTTCAAATTCACCCTCTTTGCAACTCAGGGTGGAGACAACACTCTCACCTGCATCACCAAATAAGGTTAACACCTTGGTTGATCAGGAAAATACTGTAATTTCTCTCCAGTCAATGGATATTATGCAATCAACTGATAAATTCCAACATCCATTGACTAGTTCACTTCCATCGATGGATATCCTTACATCCATCGACGAGCTCCCATCAACGGATATTCATCCATCGATGGATACTTCTTATCCATCGATTGATCCCTTAATGTCAATTCATGAATCATCCATTGAAACACTTCAGGTGGCCAATACTCTATTAGGATTGAGTGGAGTGGGTGAGGTGTGTGAGAGGCAAGGTTTGCATACCTTGGCAAAAGGAGAGTGTGTGAATGAGGGGCCCTCAAATTCTTCTGAGGTGGCAAAAGGAGAGGGTGTGAGAAAAGAGAGTCCCACCTTAGCAGGTGATGAAAAAGGAGAGGAAAGTAAGGGAGAGGTGATAATCCAGGATGAGATCTTGATGCAAGAAAAGAGAGAAGAGAGTGAGAGAGAAAAGAATAGAGAGAAACCAATTTCACCATCTCATGAAGCATCAACTTCTAAAACTGAGCAGTTTGAAGCAGGACTCACCCAGGAGTTGGGGCTAGAGTCAGGGGGAGTTGTAGACTATGGAGTCCCTGCAGGAGTTGCAGAAGTCAACATGGAGGTGGAGGATGAAATTGATGTCAATCTTGATGCTTCAACCTTTCAACATGAAGATCCTCATTATCAAGAACTAGCAGCAGCATCTAATCAAATAGATGAGCAAATGCTGGGTTTAGTGCAGACAGAAGAGCAATTCAGGAGTGGGAAAGAGTTTTTGACCAGTCAACCTGATGATATATCCCACATGAATCCTGAAGATTTTGATGATAGTTCTGATGATGAACTTCTAGATCCACAAGTTGCAAGTGATGAAACTAATTTGGCTGAAACAGAAAGGGCCATCATTTTTCTTTACAGAAGGTCAATGGATGAAGTAGATGTGGTGGATCCCCTGCAAAGGAGAATTCTGAACTTTTACAGGGATAATTTGAAGATCCAGAAAATGCATGTCACAAGCTCCAAGTATGAATTGAAGAAAATAAGAGAAGACATTGACAGCTCAAGGATGCACTTCGACACCACCATTGATTCTAGGTTTAGTCTCACAATGCTGACTAGAATCAAGCAAAGGTTGGACACTGAGTTTTCAGCCAAGGACAAGGTAATGGAATTGGAGAAAAGAGTAGCCTCCATGGAGCTCAACATGCAGCAAATTTTGAAGAATCAAGTCACTCAAATCAATCTTCTGGGTAAACTCTTAGAGACTCCCATACTCTCTCAGTCAGTAGCACAAGTGCCAGTTGCTGATAACAAAAAGGGGGAGAAGCAAGAAGCTGATGCATTGGAGAAAGCAAGTGGTACTGAAGCTGTGGTGGCAAAGTCTACAGATCCCAAGAAGGAGTTAGCTCAAGACATAGTAAGGAAATTTGATGCAATTGCTGGCAAATTCAAGGAGACAAGTTCCAGTAGCTCACAACCTGGTGACAGGAAAGGAAAGGGAAAGCTAATTGAAGATGATAAAAAGAAAGCTGTCACAGGTGGAGGGGAAAGTGAAAAATTGTTGAGCAAAGCCATAGTAGTTGGCATAAGAGAAAGGGAGCAACAAGAAAAATCCCAAGAAGAATTAGCCATTCAATTGCAAAGGGAATATGATGAAGAGGATAGGCTAATAAGAGAAGCTAGAAGAAAAGAAGGTGAAAGGAGGCCAAGGATGAAGCAAAGAGCAAACAAGCCCAAAGATGCACCAAAATCATCTGGAGTTAAAAGACCATTAGTTGTTGAAGACAAAGGAGACAAGGAGAAGAAGCCAAAACAAGTCAAGATTGAAGGTCAAGCTTCTAGGAATAATCAAGCCAAAGAAATAGAGGTGTTCAAACACAAATCTGAAAACTTTGTGCCAATCAAAGCTGAGGGAATGATTGCAGCAAAAGGACAAAGGAAGAAAGATGTTGATCCTCTTCACATTGAGTATGAAGATGGATCACACTCAACCTTCACATTCAACCAAGTCTTGGATCAAGGATATGGCATCTTAAGGAAAATCTACACTATGCTCAACAGGAAGTATTATCTAACTGAAGAGCTAGGAAAGGCCATCCTTGAAAGAATGAAGAAGATAAGGGAGGCACCTGTTCAAGAAGAAAGGGATGACAGAATAAAGATCTGGAATCCTGAAGGAAGAAAAGTGCTTCATGAGCCCTTCTACTTGATGATATATAAGGACAGGGAAGGCAGAGAAAAATGCATTGATATTTGTCAAGAAATAGACAAACTGCCCAATCTGGAATTGAATCATCTAGCAAGTCAATTGGACTACAGGATTGAAGATGAGAAGATCTTGAAGGGAACTCTATACAGGAAGATGAAAGAAAATGAAGACAAGATGAATGAGTCAAAGGGAAGAAGAAGAAGATAGGAGATTCAACCTCAATCATCAAAATTATCAGAATTCATCCCTGTCTGGTATCTGATTACTCTGTCTCAAACTTTACTTATCAATATTGTAATTCAGTTCAAGTATAAAAATGTTTAGAAGTTTTGTTATCATCAACAGAAGATTTATGAATGTTTTTTTTACATAGTCATAAATAGGGGGAGATTGTTAGGAATTATAAGTTTTGATGATAACAATTTCTTAGAATTACAATAGGTACTTAAAATATCATTGTAACTAGTCGATGGATATGACTTATAAATATCCATTGACTAGAAAACCAGTTATCAGTTGAAGCTTGTTTATCAACTGATAAACTGTGTTGTAACATTTGATTCTAGTTTCATTATCAATTGATTGTATTGCCTCGATGGATACTATGATGTAGTCGACTGATATTATTGACTTCAATCTTAGCTTCTCAACAGATGTGAAGAATGGCTGATCAACTGTTAATATTCTAAGTCAGAATTCTCACAATTGAAGTGATCAACTGATGTTGAAGTCGATGGATGAAGACACTACTCAACGGATGAAAGCTATCAACTGATACAAGTCATCAATGGATAAAAACAGTCAACGGATAAAGAACCATCAATGGATAAGGAGTCGATGGATAACTCAATTATCCATCGACACATCAACTGATCAACAGATATCCTATCCATCGATGGATAAGCAAAGGTGAATCAACTGATAAGCTTAACAGCATTTATCAGTTGATTAAAGTTTCCCTATTTAGCTAAAGCCAGAATTTACGGGAACAGTGCAGAAACTGAATCATTGGAAGACAGTCCTGTCAGGATTGTGAAGACTTTCAAGGCAACACAGCATCCAAGGAATATCTTAAGACAAAGACAGTTCCAGAGCTAGTTAGTTCTACAAGGAAGGCTGTGAAAAGAAGCTAGTTTCTATTTTTATGTAAACAGTATAAATTGTAATATTATATTGTTATCAGTCGATAGAAAACTAGAGTAGTAGTTTTTGTATATATAAGTCATAAAAACACAGTAGCAAAGTATGAGTAGTTTTGAAGAACTCAAGAAAAGCAAAGTAGAAAAATAGGCAGAACTTGTAATGCTTTTCTAAGTTCTACATTCAACTTTATACGCAGCTTAGTATTTTTACTAAGATCAATTGAAAGCAAAAACACACTAGTGGAAAAACAATCCACTAGTAATTTTTAATCTTGTTGTTTCTGTTTTCAACATTTTAGTTATCCAGTTCTTAGTTACATCAATCTTAATTAAACACTCTCTTTGTACAAACTTATTTCCGCAAGAAGTTGAATTAATTCTTAAGTTTGTATTCAACCCCCCCCCTTCTCCAAACTTAGTGTACTTAAGGGCGAATAACAGGAGTGAGTGTTGGCTTCTCCTTGAAAAACAAAGAAGGAGAATCTGAAAATGTTCGATAATCCATCAGAACATTTTCTGAAGAAGTTTGAGATGGGGAAAGAAGAATAGAAGGGATTGGAATTGAAAGAGAATGGGGCTGCATCTCATCATTTGTATGAGGTGCATCAAACAGACTTTGAGAAGGCTCCACCATAGTTTCCTGTGATTTTGCAGTGTGTGATTCCCCAAGTGCAAAGGTGACTTTCTTTTCTCTCCTTTTGTATGGTGTTAGAGTTTTGGCCTTTGTGTCCCCAACTTGATTTTATGCCCCTGGTTGTGGGCTATTTTCAATACTGTCATCCTTTTGAGAGGATGGCAATAGGGATGTGGTGTTTTCCATATTTACATCCATAGTCTTTTGGGAGACTATGGAGTGGCTAGGTTGAGGTTGCACACCCTCACTCTCCTTATTCTTCTGGGTTCTTTAATGTTCCCCAGTTCCCTCACCACCTACATCCTCCTCTAATCTATCTACCAAAGCAGTTGATTTTCTTTTCTTTATTTTTACAACAGTAGGTTTTTGGGAGCCTGTTGAGGTTGGTTTCTTAGATTTGGATTTAGAGATTGGTTGTGTGACTTGGGTAGGAGGGTTGGGGTCATTACTACCACCTTCCATAGTCACAGAAGGCAAAGAAAAATTAGGTTGGGAAGAGATTAAAGTAGAGATAAATACCTGAACAAAAGGGGGATAGATCAATTCCACATTGCTGTGAAGATTGATCTTAACCATGTCCTTAAAGACCCTTTTGTTTTGAGTCCAGCAATCCAAAATTTATGTACTCCTGTCAATCTCAATATCCTTGACAAAGTGGTTAATAATAATCATAATAAATCTTGCATAATAAATATTGATTAGATCTATTTAATTTATTCCCCAATTTGGTAGATATTTCATTGAGTAACAGGCATCCTAAATTATGATATCTATCATATAAAATGTTATACCCTACTTGTTGCATACTTGTTGTTATTGCATCAAAATTACTAACCTTACCAGAAAACACTTTATTATAGCATCAAAGAAATATGACCATTCTTTTCTTAGATTCTTCCTAACAATACTACCTAGACTAGCATCAGGAGTAGTGTAATTGATTTCTCTAAGCATGCTTCTTATCTCTGTGTCAGTGGGTGCATCTATTGTATTATTTACAGGAATATTTATGCACTCACCCAAGATCACAGTGGTTAGAATATACCTTTGTCCTTTGCACTCAAAGGAGATTGAAGAAAAATCATTTGCTACTTCTGCTGTTGTCCAGAACTCTTCAACTAGATTGCACACTATCTTTGGTGCTTCTGAGAGGGCCTTTGAAATCCTTGAACTCCTTAGATATTCCATTAGAGGATGAAATTCTGTTGGGGCTTCCTCCACCATAGTGCAGGAAACGAAGTTGTTGAGCTCATAGTAGAATCCAGATTGTGAGACTTTCTTTGATGATGCCATTAGTGTTTTTGAAGATGAGTCGAGAATTAACTGGCAAGATTGTTAGTAATTATACAGAAACAGTAGCAATTAGGATTATTAGCAGGAGATAGATACAGAGAGAGAGTTCAGAGATTGAGAAAGAGAAAGAGAGAAAGAGAATTCGATAGTAAAAATTGCAAGTAAGAAAAAAAAATGTTTTAATCTCACTATTTCTATTTACTGATTTCCCAAACAATTTATTACTCAAAATAGAACTTAATCGACCGTTGGATGAATATTGAAAAATAAAAGTTACCAATTTTGGCAATCGACTGTTATACATACAGGAATGAATGTATTAATCAATTGATAAAATAAGTAACCAACGGCTAGATTTTGTACAGATCGATTGATGACATGGACCTCTTAAATTCCAGGTCATCGATTGGTAATTATCTTATCCATCGACAGGTACATTTATCCATCGATAAATAAATATATCATTAATTGATATATTTATCTGTCGATAGTTCCAAATATCCATCGATAAACAAATATATCATCAATTGATATATTTATCTATCAACAGCTTCAGAAATATCCATTGATATATAAGATGTTTATCAGTTGATTATTGAAGAATCAATAATTTAACATTATCAATGGCTACAAACAATATTAATACATAATTTGTCAGACATTTAAAGAATTAAATATAATTAAGCATACCTAAATCACAGACCAATCTATTGAAGGTAGATTCATCTAGTGGTTTGGTAAAAATGTCTGCAAGTTGTCTTTCACTAGGGACAAAATGTAATTCAACTGTACCATTCATTACATGTTCCCTAATGAAGTGATACCTTATGTCAATATGCTTGGTTCTGGAATGTTGCACAGGATTTTCTGTTATAGCAATGACACTTGTATTATCACAGAAAATGGGAATCTTGTTCAAGATGAACCCATAGTCAAGTAGTTGATTCCTCATCTATAAAATTTGTGCACAGCAACTTCCAGCAGCAATGTATTCAGCCTCTGCAGTAGATGTAGACACTGAATTCTGCTTCTTGTTAAACCATGAAACAAGCTTATTTCCTAGAAATTGACAGGAGCCTGTTGTACTTTTTCTGTCAATTCTGCAACCTGCATAGTCTACATCTGAATAGCCAATTAGATCAAATCCAGAATCTCTAGGATACCAAATTCCAAGATTTGGAGTTCCTTTGAGATATCTGAATATTCTTTTTATTGCAATCAAATGAGATTCTCTAGGATCAACTTGAAACCTAGCACAAAGACATGTAGCAAACATTATATCTGGCCTACTTGCAGTTAAATAAAGTAATGAGCCAACCATGCCTCTATAACTTGAAATGTCCACTATAGCTTCCTTAGTGTTTAATTCAAGTTTAGTTGCAGTGGCCATGGGAGTTTTTGCAGAAGAACATTCATTTAAATCAAATCTCTTTAATAAATCAGAAATATATTTGGTTTGATTTCTGAAAATACCATCTTTGACTTGTTTGATTTGCAAACCAAGAAAGTAGGTAAGTTCTCCCATCATACTCATTTCATATTTACTCTGCATCAACTTAGCAAACTTTTTACAAAGTTTTTCATTAGTTTAGCCAAAAATAATGTCATCTACATAGATTTGAACAAGAATCATAGAGCCATTTACATTTTTATGAAAGAGAGTTTTATCAACAGTACCTCTTGTGAAGTGATTCTCAATCAAGAATTTAGACAGAGTTTCATACCAGGCTCTAGGTGCTTGTTTTAATCCATAAAGTGCCTTGAGAAGATAGTATACAAATCCAGGATGAATAGGATCATTAAAACCAGGAGGTTGTTCTACATAAACTTCTTCTTCTAGTTCTCCATTGAGAAAAGCACTTTTCACATCCATCTGATACACCTTGAAATTAGCATGAGCAGCAAATGCTAGAAAGATTCTGATTGCTTCCAACCTTGCAACTGGTGCAAATGTTTCATCAAAATCTATGCCTTCTTCTTGTGAATAGCCCTTTGCCACTAATCTTGCTTTATTTCTTGTCATTGTACCAGATTCATCCATTTTGTTTCTGAACACCCATTTTGTACCAATGATAGACTTATTCTTTGGTTTGGGGACCAGCTTCCATACCTTGTTTCTTTCAAACTGATTCAACTGTTCTTGCGTAGCAATTATCCAATCAGGATCATTCAAGGCTTCTTCAATCGTTTTTGGTTCTTCTTGAGACAGGAAGCTACTATACAAACATTCATGTTGAGTTGCACTTCTAGTTTTGACACCATCATTTGCATCTCCAATTATTAGTTCAAAGGGATGGCTTTTTGTCCATTTCCTTTGAGATGGTAAATTTGTCCTTGAAGATGATGCTTCATGATCATTGGAAGTGTTATGATCACTGTGATGTGATTGACTATTTGAGAACCCTCCCCCTGAGATGGACACTCTACTTGTAGATTGTTGGGCAGAGTTGATATCTATCGAATGATTATCAATTGATGTATTATCAGTCAATTCATGATTGTCAACTGATAAGTTATCCGTTGATGCATTGACATCAATTGATGGGAGGATTCTAGATACTTGAATTCTTGTAATTTTCACATCATCATCACTATCTCCAATATTACTTGTGGATTCATTTTCAAAATGCAATAGATCATGAAATCCTTCATCAAACAACCCTTGAATTTTCTTGTCATCAAAGACTACATGCATAGATTCCATAACAATGTGTAATCTAACATTGTAGACTCTGTATGCTTTGGTTGTTATTCCATATCCAACAAATATAGCTTCATCAGCTTTGGCTTCGAATTTTCCTAGATTTTCACCTTGATTTTTCAGTACAAAGCATTTGCAACCAAAGACATGAAGAAAATTAACTGTTGGCTTCTTGTCTTTCTTTAACAATTGATATGGTGTCTTGCCTTGAAGTTTATTGACCATGGAAATATTTTGAATGTAATAAACAGTATTAATTACTTCTGCCCAGAAGTATGTAGGTAGTTTTGCTTCTTCTAACATAGTTCTAGCAGCTTCAATCAAGGTCCTATTTTTCCTTTCAACTACTCCATTTTGTTGTGGAGTTCTTGGTGCAGAGAAATGATGAGTGATACCTTTTTCTTCACAGAATTCTTTCATTGATGCATTCTTGAATTCAGTACTATTATCACTTCTAAATTTCTTGACTTGGTGCTATTGTCAACATTCTTCACATGATTGATAATTAATTTGCTTGCCTCGTCCTTAGAGTGTAAGAAATATACCCATGAAAATCTTGTGAAGTCATCCGCAATTACTAAGGCATATTTCTTTTTAGCAATTGACATGATGTTGACTGGACCAAATAAATCCATGTGTAATAATTCCAGAGGCTTATCAATTGATGATTCAGACTTTGACTTGAATGATGCTTTTCTTTGTTTTCCCTTTTGACAGGCATCACACAGTCCATCCTTGGTGAATTCCATCTGTGGAATGCCTCTAACCAAATTCTTTCTAGCCAATTGATTCATGGCCTTGAAATCCAAATGGGCTAGCTTCTTGTGCCAAGTCCAACTTTCATCTATATTGGTTTTGCTAAGTAGACATGTCATTGAATTTGCCTTTACAGAGAGAAAATCAGCTACATAGACATTTCCTTTCCTTTATCCAGTTAAGAGAATATCACCAGATTCTTTGTTGGCTATGATGCATGATCCAGTTATAAACCACACACCATTACCATTATCACACAGTTGACTAATACTGAGCAGATTGTGCTTCAATCCATCAACTAGTGCTACAGGTTCAACGATAACATTTTCTTTTGCAATTGAGCCATATCCCAGAGTAAAACCTTTGTTGTTATCTCCAAAAGTAACTCTTGGGCCTTCCTTTTCCACAAACTTTGTGAGCAGGGACAAATCTCCAGTCATATGCCTTGAACATCCACTATCCAAATACCAGAGATTTTTTTTCCTGTTTCCCTGCACACACATAAAACAATCAAGTTGTTTTTGGCACCCAAGTTGCCTTGGGTCCTCTTTTATTAGTTGCAGCCTGGGCCCCTGTTGTTAACTTAGGTTCCTTTTGTTTTGGTGGGTTTAAATCCACTTTAACTTTGGGAGTTGACTTTTGGGGCTTTCACACCTTGGAACTCATGGCAGAATTTCCATGAATTTCATCATTTATATTAGGCATGTTCCATGGCATACCAGGCATGTTCATATTAGGATATGCAAAGAAGGGATTACACATGTATGGAACTTGTGCATATGGCATATGAACATTAGGTGCAACCAAATTAGAAGACATGGCATTCATGAGCATAGGATTGGTAAACATGGCATTTGCAGTCATGGCATGTATATTTAAATCATTTGAAGATATAGAATTCTTTTTGTTCTTGCATTGCATGGATAAATGATTTACACTACCACATTTAGCACATACTTTTCTAGGTGCATACATATCAGGAGTGTAGTTGTTGTGCTTATTTATGCCTACTTTACCATTCCTATTCTTTTTCTTTTTCTCACACTTAGGTTGAGAAATTTCCACAGGTGCTATCTTTTCTAATTTTTCTTTTAATTGATTCTTGGATAAGCTACCTATGTTGATTTTCTCAGTTTCAGCCTCAACTTGATTTATGGTTTCCTTAACAAACTTGATAGGAGTGCTAAATTTATTCTTCTTATTAACCATTGATGATTTACTTGTCGATGGATGCTTATCAATTGATTCAGCATCAATCGATTGATAATCCTTATCAGTTGATGAAGGATTAGCAGTCGATTGATCTTTATCCATTGAAGTATCAGCCAATGGCTTGCCTATTGATTTGGGGAGTTCTCCTAGATTATCTACACCCTGAACATCAATAATTTGTTTGGCAGTTTTAGCAGACCTATTCCATTTGCTAATGGTTTCAATTTCTTCAATCAATTGTTCTTTCAACAATTCTTCTCTTTTCAAACTGTATACTATTTCATTTCTAGCATCCTCTCTTTCCTGCTTAAATCTATCTAATCAGACAAGTTCATTTTCAAGAAAAATATTCCTCTCAGTTAAGGCATCAATGTTGTTCTTTAACTTGAGGTTTTCTTTGTTTAGAGATTTTAGAGAGACATGCAAGTTGTACAATTCATTGGACATTTCATTAATAGTACTTATTGCATTCATCAGCTGAAAGCTCAGAAAAGTTTGTAGCTAGTACCTGATTTGATGATGAACTAGCTTCTTCATCTTCATGTTTGGCCATTAATGCTAGATTGATGAATTCTTCAGAATCACTGTCCTCAGCAGCCCAGTCCTTCTCTTCAGTAACAAAAGCCTTTTCTTTTTGTTTTAAAAGGTCAAAGTATTTCTTTTTATAATCAATACCCTCATATGACTTTGCCTTTTCTTGTTTTGGCTTCCTGCACTCACTTGAGAAATGACCAGCCAATCCACAGTTAAAACATTTAAATTTAGATCTATCAACCACGTTCTGTTTTGATTGTTGCTTCTAAACTGGGATCCAGGTCTTTGAGCATATGGATTTCTCTTGAATTTTAGCTTTGAAAATTTCCTTGATAGAAATGCAAGGTGCTCATCAATCTCATCCAAATCATCCTGAGAGCATGTTTCATCTTCTTCACACTTGCTCTTTCCTTTTCCCTTGAATGATTCTTTAACAGCATCACCAGCCATCATGACAGACTCTTCTACACAGCCAGTTTCCTTCTTCTCTTTCTTGTCTTCATTCCCTTTGACCATCAAAGACACAGTTTTCTCCTTTCTTTGATTCTTCTCAATCTCTTCATCTTGTTGAATCTCCGATTCATATGTCTTAAGAATACCATAAAGTTTCTCAAGAGTGTAATCCTTGAAGTCCTGAGATTGTCTAATGGAAACAGTCATTGGTTTCCATTCTTTTGGAAGTGATCTAAGAAATTTAAGATTTGTATCCTCATTTGCATAAACCCTACCATATAGCTTTAGACCATTCAATAACTTTTGGAATTTGCTATAGGTATCATTGATGGATTCACCACTCTTAAAATGAAATGATTCATATTTTTGAATTAAGAGTTGCATCTTATTTTTCCTAACTTGTTCAGTTCCTTCACACAGAGTTTGAAGAGTGTCCCATACTTCTTTTGATGAGGTGCAATTTATCACATTGTCAAACATATCTTTATCTAGACCATTAAACAGAATGTTCATGGTCTTTTTGTCTTTAAGTACTTCTTTTTCATCCTCTTCTGTGAACTCAGAGATGAGTTTTGGAACATGTCTATCAACTGTAGGAGTTCCATCAGGGTTTACACCTGTAACTAGCTTCATGGGAATATGAGGACCTTTCTCTATGTAGTGAACATAGGAAGGGTCAAGAGAAAGAAGATGCAGATGCATTTTTACTTTCCATGGAAAATATTCATCTTTCTCTAAAACTAGAATCTTCACACCTGAATCTTTCTGGCCCATATTGACTGTTCTTGATCTTTAAACTTTCTGTATGTTGAAAGCCTGCTCTGATACCAATTGTTATTCCTCTAGAACAATGTCAATATTTGTAGAAGGAGGGGGGGTTGAATACAAATATTAAAACTTTTTGTTGTTCTAATATTTGTTCTTGATGTTTTTGAATTAGTGAGAATATGTTCGAACAATTTAATACTGAAAAATAAATTGAACAAAGAGATTTAAAATTACTGATGGATTGGTTGTTCCATCAGTGTATATTTTTGCTCAATGTTCCTTGGTTAAAAGAAACCTAACTGCATTCTTACAAGATTAGAAAACAAATCAACTGTTCTTACAAATGTGCTCTGAAGCTGGAACAGTTGATTAAGAAATATTGTCTAACTTGTCTGTTTTCTAATATTGTTGCTACACTTGTTTATATACCAAAAGTATGCTTTTACAATACCTATTCTAGGATTGTTTCTACCTGCCTTTCTTTTACCTTTTTTTAACTTTGAAAAGGTTTGAAAAGACAGCTTATGATTGAGTCTTCACAGCCACTCTAGACTGTCTTCCATAGGAGTGCTTTTGTTCTCTGGTTCTTCAACAGATATTCTTTCTGTGTTGTCACACTCAATTGATAATTTGTTGTTAAGCATATCAATTGATCCATCCTTTAATCCATCAACTGATGTTCTTCTTCGATTGATCTTTATATCCATCGATTGATAAAAGATGGTTTATCGATTGATAGATGTTATCAATCGATATATCAATCGATGGGTCTTCACATCAGTTGATGGTCTTCAATGCTTGACTTGGCTTCTTCGATTGATCCCTCATCCATCGATGCTTCAATATCAATTGATCATCCTTCACTTGTGCAATTTCCTGTCTTCACATAATTACAATTTAACAGTTTAATTTACACATCAATTGATGATCTATATCAATCGACTCCAACATCAATTGATGAATAAAATATCAATTGATTTACACCTTATCGATTGAAATACACTAAGTACACCTATGCTACAATCCAAATTATCAGTTGATTCATATAAACACTTCAACTGATAAATGGTTTCCTGATCAATTGATATTTATAACTTTCATATCAATTGATCAGTTACATCAAATTAAATTTCTATGATTCTAAGATTAATGTTATCATCAAATCACATGTAGATTCCTAACAGAAAATTTGTGAAAAGTTTAACAAACTAATGCAGTCTAAACATGAAATGAGCATGATGACAGAATTAAAGACTCACAAGTCAAACAGTCAGATGATGGAATTTTCATCAGTCAATCAAAGTATGTGAATGAACTCTTGAAGAAGTTTGATTTACAAGATTGTACAACTGCCAAAACTCCCATGTCAACAGCCACTAAGCTAGACTCTGACCCAAAGGGTAAGAAAGTTGATAATACTAGTTACAGAGGTATGATTGGCTCATTATTATATTTAACTGCTAGTAGACAAGATATAATGTTTGCAACATGCCTGTGTGCCAGATTTCAAGCTGACCCTAGAGAATCACATTTATTTGTTGTGAAAAGAATTTTTAAGTATCTCAAAGGTGCACAAACTCTGGGTTTTTGGTATCCTAGAGAGTCTGATTTTTCATTAGTTGCCTATTCAGACTCTGATTATGTAGGATGTAAAGTGGACAGGGAAAGCACAACATGCCAATACCAATTTCTTGGCAACAAGTTAATTTCTTAGTTCTGCAAGAAACAACATACTGTATTAACCTCAACAGCCGAGGCTAAATACATAGCAGCTGGAAGTTATTGTGCCCAAATTCTGTGGATGAGAAATCAATTACTTGATTATGGACTAACATTTTTAAAAATTCCTATGTATTGTGATAATACTCGTGCTATTAAAATTGCATAAAATCCAGTCCAACTTCCTGAACAAAGCACATTGATGTCAGGTATTATTTTATTAAAGAACATGCTAAAAATGGTATTGTTAAACTTCATTATATTTCAACTAACAGACAAATTGCAGACATTTTAACAAAACCACTTGATGAGTCTACATTTCTCAAACTGGTAGTTGAGTTAGGTATGTTAAATATGTAATTGCATGATCATTTCAAGCAACAAGGTATGTACTTTACTTATAGTCTTTGATTTGTTAAACTATAATTTGTTATTGCAATATTCATGAAGTACATTATCTTGATAGAATCTAATTTCTAGACTCTAACGGGTCCATAGGCACTAAGAATCTATAGACTCTGAAGGCCGAGTCTGTAGACTCTGAAGATCATGATTACTAGACTCTGAAACGGTTAAAATTCGCGTATGTA
Source organism: Oenanthe sinensis (assembly GCA_028671895.1). Lineage (NCBI taxonomy): Eukaryota > Viridiplantae > Streptophyta > Magnoliopsida > Apiales > Apiaceae > Oenanthe > Oenanthe sinensis. Next base: position 22,808,306 of record CM053799.1, on the reverse strand, counting down.
GACTCTAATTGTTTATGAACCTTTTAAATGACTTGAAATATGTGGTAACAGTTACTTTTTTACTGGTCACAAGATGTAGACTCGTGTGTATTGTATGCAAATTTCACAAAACATAAATTCTACATACAATTAACTCACTTGTTTATTGTAATTTATTTTCCAAGGCAAAAATATACTCAGAGCTATTATCGGACCATAGCAAAGCTTTTCAAGAATTCACATCACTATCAACTTAATCAATTCAATGGCTGCTCTATCAACTGTCATGAGGGGACCCAAGGTAATTTCTTTCACCTTTGGTGATTTTGAGTTTATTACAACAAATCACATTTCAGCTCTAGGAGAACAGAAGGGTGTAGCCGCTGACTACTACCCTATCATGGAATTCATGGAGCAAAGTGAGTTGCGCTACATCTTGAAGGCCTCTCCTGTCATCAACATGGATGCAGTCTCACAGGCTTAGAGCTCTACAAAGGTAGTTGATCCTACCCAGGATCAACCAGGTAAGATTATGTTTACTTTTGGTGACATTACATTTGATGTAACTGTTGATGTTCTTAACTATGTGTTTAAACTTCCTGTTAAAACATCTTTTGATGATACTGTTTCTGATGAAGATATTAAGAGCATGTTTAAATCACTAGGTTATTCTAGTAGTTTAGAAAATATGAGTAACATAACTAGGCCTTACTTAAGAAAGGAATGGTCTTTCTTTTTTGACCAAATTGCTAAATGTTTTACTGGTAAATGTAGTGGTTTTGATGCTATTACTTTCATTACATACCAGATAGGTTATAGTCTCTTATTTGATAAAGTGATCAATATTGGTGATATGTAACTCCCTTAAATAGGAGCAAAATTGAACAATGTGCAAAGGGGAAGGAAGAAAGTCTATTATCATAGATTTTTGATACTTCTCTTGAATCACTTTATTCCTAACATATCTGCCAAGCTTACAGATGATTGTTGTGTGCAGGCTTACAGGTAACAAACAAGAATTTTCTCTGACGCCATGGGAATTGATGATGAATCTATTTTTTGATGCATTTTGGATATCCATAGAACTGAGAGATTGAAGGTTTTTCAGAAGAAGTCCTTCTTGCAGGAGCATGGAGATTATCCTGGAGAGAAGCCTGATGATTCTCTGGTTGAAGAAGAGCGGGATGTAGATGTTGACCTTAGCTCTGCACAGTATCAATTAGCTGCTGTGGTAACAGATATTTATCATATCCAAACAAAACTGATAACTGTGGATACTACTACTGTTCTTCTACAAACAAAATTTGAGACTTTATACTCTCTTCAACAACATAAAGGCATTGATGTCAGGGACTACTTGGCTGAATTCAAGGACAAGCAAACAACTCTTCAAAAGTTTGTTGATTCTCTTACTACCAAGGTGGATCAGGTCATCACTGCTCATGCCAACATCACTTCTGTTCTTGAGAACATATTTCTGGCTGTTACAAAGACTGATGATGTCAAAAAGGGGGAGATAGAGTAATGAGGATGGTAGTTGTAAAGATGAAGGCAGGTCAAAAAGAGTTAAAAGGAAGAGAAATGATGATGATGAGGATAAGGATTCTCATGGTCCTAGGGGACTTGTTGGTGTGCAACAAAAGTAGTCTGGATTGGCTATATTAGGAAAAACTCAAACACATAAGTCAGGGACTGGACATGGGAAATCAGGGTCTAAGTCAGACTCTGATAAGCAAAGAAAGAGATCAGACTCTGGTGAAATTCAAGAACCTACCTACTGGAAATGTAGTCAATCAAATCTTCCATTGAGAGTCAAGAAGAAGATAGGACATGGAGGTTTTGACGAATCTGATATTGATAGAACTACCACTCTAACCAAAGATCCTCAATCCTTGACAGCTAAGCAGTTTGAGAAGATTACACAAAAACACTTAAACAAAGTAGCATCTGCTAAAATTGTATATAATGTTTTTGAAACAAGGGTGTCCAGAGGTCAGGGAGGTACAGAAAAGGTGCGAAATGAAATGCTTGTGTAGTTTCTAGAAGGAGGGACTATTAGATGGATTAGTCAATCGAATTTTATTTTTTTCAAACAGGCTGAAGAATTACAGTATAACAGATTTATACCGTAGATTTCTAATGAAGTGAATAGAAGCAAATAGGATATCACCAATAAATGGTTTAAAGAAATTGACAGGAAGTTGACTCCCCACAAACAGGCAAATAGACAGATGTGCCAATTTTCTTTAAACTATGTTGATGCTGAAGGAAATGATTAAGACATGCCAATAGAAGAAAAGCAAATCAAATTTCAAGAAGGTGTGGGTCATTACTTTAGGTTTCAACCTATGAGTGGGAAATTTAGTGTTCTGATGTTAAAAGATTTAAAAGAACAAAAATGCAGTGCAAATTATCTAAGAGCAACTTATTATCAAATTAAATGTGAGAATGAACAAATGAAGAAGTATGTTGGTGAAGCTCTTGCTATTGTTGAGGAGAATATGCTTAAATCATTTCTGAAGAAAAATCCAGCGTTTGAAAAGATCAATTGAGAAATAATTCTTTTACCTTGTAAATAATTTATTTTGTTTTGTTCTAGATTAATTGTTTAATTCTTTTATTTTGACATCATAAAACCTTAATTTATGCTTAAAATTTATAATGCATAAATAGGGGGAGATTGTTAGGAATATATTCAGTTGATGATATATAAAATACTAGAACAGAGTCTAGCATATATATATATGTAATAGAACAAGTCTTTCTAGTTTCTGATACCAGTTAATATAAATCAGAGTCTAGTTAGTCCCTGTACAGATATCAAGAGTATTTTTACTAAAAGATTTTTCTAAAGAAAGAAGATCAGAGTCTGGATGTAAATCGGATTCTGGAGTTCAATCAGAGTCTATAGACTATCAGATTCTATAGTCTGTCAGAGACTGAAGATCATCAGAGTCTGGAGATTTTCAAAGTCTATAAAGTTGAAGCTGAATTTAAGAGATGATCACAATAATGGAAATTCTTCGAAGATAAAGGCAAATATATTACAGATATATTGTGGGAAGGAAGGAGAATTGTACAAGGAAACTGTCAACTAATAATTAGGAATTATATACCTATTGTAATTTTTTTCTGTTATTAGTTGATAGGCATCTCTCTATATAGACACTCTATGTAACCTAATTTATATGTCGAACTTTTGTGAGAGCATAGAGATAGAGAGAGTTGCTGTGAGAAACAGAGAGAAGCTGCTAGGGTTTGTGTACACCCTAGGAGAGTTTGTATTCATACATCAATAATATAAATAGTATTCATTCATATCTTTGTTTTTATTCTTTTTTCTTAATTCAAAGCTTTAATTTACATTAAGTTAATTTTAATCTGGCAAAAAAGAGCACACAAGTATTCAACTCCCCTTCTACTTGTGTAACTGGGAAAATAATCTTGAGAACATACTTCTAGCTGCTATAAAGAATGATGATGTCAAAAAGGGGGAGAGAGGGAGTGATAAGGATGATAGCTGCAAAGATGAAGGCAGGTCAAAGGGAGTTAAAAGGAAGAGAGATGATGATGATGGGGTTAAGGATTCTCATGGTCCTAGGGACTTGGTGGTGTGCAACAAAAGTATTCTGAAGTGGCTGTATTAGCAAAAACTCAAACACACATGTCAGGGACTGGACATAGAAAATCAGGGTCTAAGCCAGACTTTGATAAGCAAAGAAAGATATCAGACTCTGGTGAAATTCAAGAACCTATCTACTGGCAATGTAGTCAATCAAATCTTCAGTTGAGAGCCAAGAAGAAGATATGACTTTAAGGTTTTAAAGAGTCTGATATTGATAAAACTAACACTCTAACCAAGGATCCTCAATCATTGACAGATTGCCAGTTTGAGAAGATTACATAAAAACACTTAAACAAAGTGGTATCTGCTCAAATTGTCTATAATGTTTTTGAAAGAAAGGTGTCAGGAGGTCAGGGAGGTACAGAAAAGGTGCAAAATGAAATGCTTGTGTACTTTCAAGAAAGAGGGGCTGTTAGATGGATTAGTCAATCAAATTTTATTTTCTTCAAACAGGCTGAAGAATTACAGTATATAAGATTTATACTGCAGATTTCTAATGAAGTGAATAAAAGAAAAGAGTTTGTCACCAATAAATGTTTTAAAGAAATTGATGGAAAGTTGACTCTGCACAGCCAGGCAAATAGACAAATGGGTAAATTTTCTATAAAATATGTTGATGTTGAAGGAAATGATCAAGACATGCCAATAGAAGAAAAGTAAATCCAATTTCAAAAAGGTGTGGGTCCTTACTTTAGGTTTCAACCTATGAGTGGGAAAGTTAGTGTTCAGATGTTAAAAGATTTAAAAGAACAAGAATGCAGTGCAAATGATCTAAGAGCAGCTTATTGTCAAATTAAATGTGAGAATGAAGAAATGAAGAAGTATGTTGGTGAAGCTCTTTCTATTATTGAGGAGAATATGCTTAAATCATTTCTGAAGAACAATCCAGCCTTTGAAAATATCAATTGAGAAGTAATTCTTTTTCCTTGTAAATAATTTATTTTGTGTTGTTCTAAATTAGTTGTTTAATTCTATGGTTTTGACATCATCAAACCTTAATTTATGCTTAAAATTTATAAAGCATAAATAAGGGGAGATTGTTAAAAATATATTCAGTTTATGATGTACAAAATACTAAAACAGAGTCTAGCATAGATATATATGTAATAGAACAAGTCTTTCTAGTCTTTTATATAAGTAAATATAAATCAGAGTCTTCTTTGTCCTTGTACAGGTACCACGAGTATTTGTAATTAAAAGATTTTTCTGAATAAATAAGATAAGAGTCTGGATGCAAATCAGAGTATGGAGTTCAATCAGAGTCTATAGTCTGTCAGATACTGAAGATCATCAGAGTCTATAAAACTGAAGCTGAATTTAAGAGATGATCACAGTAATAGAAAGTCTTCGAAGATAAAGGCAAATATATTGCAGATATGTTATGGGAAGGAAGGAAATTTGCAGAAGGAAACTGTCAACTAATAATTAAGAATTATATTCCTATTATAATTTTTTTGTATTATTAGTTGATAGAAAGCTCTCTATATAAACACTCTTTATAACATAATTTATATGTAGAACTTTATGAAAGTATTTGACCTAAAACCAATCATATATGATGAGTTAGGAAAAACTTTCTGCTACTCTTATTTGATTTCATTTGATAATAATAAAGTATTTATGTTACGGGCTTAATCTATTTGAAGTGTATTAAATAAGATGTTCCATAATTTAGAGCAAAGCTTCTAGAATTATAATGAGATTGTAATAATGAGATCTAGAAGATAATAGCTTTAGACTTAAACAGTTCCTGATCATAGGATAACTAATTGGAAATTGGTAAATCCGTAAAGATCAGTACATACTATGCTAGCTCTCTTAGGAGGATGTCTGTTCTCATAGACATTTGTGTGGTGACACTATATCTAGTACGTAGATGCTTATTAAGGAATAAGTTCACTGAACATGACTCGATAAGTAGAACAACTAATGGAGTTTACTCACGTGTCGATAGTTGTTTATTAAATAAATAGTTGTACAAGTATCCTTAGACTTGAGATCGTTAGAGTAATCTCGTACACAATGATTTATGCTTTGGTTTAGTCCTTAGTCTCTAGGACATTCATTAGATCCATTCTGGGCATAATGATTTGTGTATGGAGATATTTAACGGATCAATAAAGGATCTGCCCCTTCCAGTAAAGGAAGTGAATATCCTATGTTATTCTTAGATATGCAAGTTCAGGAATCTCTGGCCAGAGTGAATGAAATTAGAAAGAGTTTCTAATTTGCATTAAAAGGAACTTTGCATTATGAATAAGAAATCATATGATTAAATTAGATAGGCTTGACACGAGTTCCATGCCTTGTATTTAATCGGGATATTGAAGGGTAGAAAGAATTAATTGTACGGTAACTAATTACTGACAGGTTCTAAGTATTTTAAGCAATAATTTTGTATTATCTGGATAGTCGCGATATGTTGAGAAGCATCACTCACGATATAGAATAAATATAATTAATCAGATTAATTATATTTAATGAATTAATAGAATTCATATAAATAATAAATAAAATGTTTTTTATTATTTATTTCTACTACCGGCTTAATATTGAACCTAAAGAGTCACACCATAAAAGAGATTAAATTATAGATGAATGAATAATTAATAATAACTAGTCATTATTTATTTATGAAATAAATAATTACTTAGCAAATTTTATAAATTAATTAAATGAGATTTAATTGATTATAAATTATTTAAGATAAGATCTTAATATTATTAATTAAATATTTATTTAAAGTAATTAAATATGAAGAGAGAATAATTTTCTAAAAGAGTTTAGAAAAAGGAATTAATGATTAAAATAGTTTTAATCATTAACTAATTAATTAATAAGATTAATTAATTAAAAAGGAAATTAATAATAAGATATTTATAGAAAATATCTCAGCTGAGATATTTGCCTATAAATATAGGATTATAAACCCTAATATTTGTGAGAAATATTTTAAGAGGGAGGCAACCCTAATTTCCTCTCTAGCCTCCTCCTTCATCTTTTAGTTTGATTCTTAGTGGATATCTTTAGAGCACTCCACACTTGAGGGGTGATTACAAGGATTGAAGAACAAGATCTTCTCTAGCTGTTGCCGGAAAGCAATCGAGGTATTCTTCAATTTATAAAATATTTTTTGTATCTATATATATGTATACATAGGAATATATGCAAATAAATGTTATTCAATGCTTCCACTGGTGCATAAATTCCTTCAATGGTATCAGAGCATAGGTTGTATGCATATAGATTCGTGGTCAAGTTTCAGAATTTTATGAGCATGTATGTATTTATTATGATTTATACAAGCAATATCATATTTTAATTATGATTAATAAGATACTTTTGTCGAAATTGTTTTGATAATTTTCCTGGGTTCTATAAGTGTTGTAGATCGTCCAGTTAATTTTTCATAATTTTCTGATGCGTAGAATATTTATTATGAATTATGAAAGCAATAATAATGATTTAATTATGATTAATTCATTATTGTTCCTCAAAATTTATTTTATATTTTTTATATGTTCTACAAGTGTTGTAGATCGTCCATGTATTTTTAGAATATTTTTCTGAGCAATAGATTTTTTATTATGGATTTTTAAAGTTGTTTTTTAATTAATTCGTAATTAAATAATAATATTTGGAAAAAAAGGGTGTATCGCATTCTGCGCATGCGTTACAAGCTAAAAAAAGGGTTTTTGTCTTAACGCATACCCGAGATGCGTGACAGGGTGTCTTGCACGCGCCTGACGCGCGTGCGCGCATGGGGATGTGTCAGAAACTTCTCGGGGCGCGTGCGTGCGCGTGGGAGCTCAGAATGGGGCGTGTAATATACCTTGGATTCTTTTTTCCGATATGGTTCTATTGGTATATTAAAATTATTTTTCTGAAATTGGTTCGGACGATTTAGAGCTTCCAAAAGTGTTTTAAAGCAAGTTTTAACTGTTTTAAGTTGCTTTTAAATATACCATGTGATATATAGAGATGTATAATGCTTATATGTTGTAATATATGATTTAACATGCCTACCTTATGTTTATTCGTGATTATATATATGTGATATATGCTTGAATTATCATGAGATGATAGATTTAGGTGAACTTAATTAACATAAGGCGTATATTAGACAATCTAGAATAGTGCAATTGTTTCGTGACCTTTATTTACATATTATGAATACAATCATGAGATTTTTGTGTTTATGAAACATGTGATTGAACATGAATTTTCAACTTAAGTGAAATGATGATTCTGTCAAACAACAGATGTTCTATCTGTAAGAAAGGGGTTATTAAGAGACGCCTCTTGACAATGCTCCACCCTTGGCCTGGGATGACTCCAAGTATCAATAGTTGATTTGAAATATTTAATCCAATCTAAAAGAATCTCTTTATAATATGATTATGATTGTAACATAATATAATCCCCTAAAATATAAAGAATATCAAGTAGTAATTGGCCATAAAACACAAAGGGCTTGTGTTGGTCATAGCCTTCCAACATAATAGAAAGTATTTCTTGTTTTTGAAACTCTGTCGTTTCGTGCTACAGCTGAGGGCGTTGTTTCTGAAAGAAGAGATACTTGTCTATAACATGAGATGTGTATGATGAATTGGAATCTTATGGTCGTTACGTGCTACAGCCGTGGGCTATTTGAAACTAGTTTAATTATACGAGATGTTGGGATTGACTTGACTTAGAATATTGAGTTTGTCGTGCCACAGCAGTGACTCAAGTATTCAAGAGGCTAAAGTAAGATTAGGGAATAACATGAGATGTAGCTGACAAGAGTTGTCTGCCTATTGAACGTTACATGGCGTTTCGTGCTACAGCCGAGGTTGTGTGATAAAATGTAGGATCCCTATCCCACTATCATTATGAATGCTTAATTTCAATAAGGGATATAGAAATTAGATAGAATAGTGGGAGGCACTTATGAATAAAAACCCGATTCATATGGTATTTTAGATAATGAAATATAGTATTTGCTAAATGTTGCTATGTGTTTATTATTTGCAAATTTACTATATACATAATGTCTTCTGCACTATCACTCTGTTGCATGCTCGATGCACACAAATTAACTGGTCCCAACTATGCTGATTGGCTTCGAAACCTGAGAATTGTTCTCAGGATTGAGAAGAAGGAATATGTACTAGACTCACCTAAACCTGCTGAACCTGCTCAGGATGCACATAATGATGAACATATTGTGTATCGTAATTGGATAGATGGTGCAAGAGTTGCACAGTGTGTTATGCTGCGATCCATGAATGATGAGCTCCAAAAGCAACACGAGCATATGGATGCTCACTCTATCCTTCTGCATCTACAAGATTTGTATGATGTGGCAGGAAGGACAACTCGATATGAGATATCGACGGAGCTGTTCCATTGTAGGATGACTGAGCGATCATCTGTGAATGTTCATGTGCTCAAGATGATCAATTTGATTGAGCGTCTTGGACAACTTGGATTTGTCATGGATGGGGAGCTGAATCAAGATCTGGTCTTGCAATCACTTCCAGATTCATTCTCGCAGTTCGTTGTGAACATTCACATGAACAAGTTGGATGTCAGCTTGCCTGAACTCCATAACATGTTGAAAACTGCTGAGTCGAATTTTCCCACAAAGAAGAATTCTGTTCTTCTAATTGGTGAAGGCTCTAACCCTAAGAAGAGGAAGAGGAGCCCTCCTAAGAAGAAGAAGAAGGTAGGTGAGAAAAGGCCAGTTCCTCCAAAAGCTGAAGATCCCAAAAGAAAAGTTGTTTGCTTTCACTGCAACAAAGTGGGGCACTGGAAGAGAAACTGTAAGGCTTACCTTGTAGAATTGAAGAAGAAGAAGGGTGGTGAGACTACCGCTTCTGCTTCAGGTATGTTCATGATCGAACTAAATATGTCACTTAATCAAACTTCTACTTGGGTATTAGATGCCGCCTGTGGTTCTCACATTTGCAATTTATTGCAGGGACTAATGAGAAGTAAGACTCTTGAAGAAGAGGAGGTGATCTTACGTATGGGCAATGGAGCAAGAGTTGCTGCTGTAGTTGTAGGATCGTTTGATTTACTTATGCCTACGGGCAAGACTATTATTTTGGATAATTGTTATTTTGTTCCCTCAATTGTGAGAAATATTATTTCTATTCCCATGTTAGACTTGGATGGTTTCTCATTTGTTATTGAGAATAATAAATGTTCAATTTTAGAAATAATGTTCTTTATGGTGTTGGTATTTTAAATAATGGTTTGTATGTATGTGACGTAGAACATAGTTTACTTCAAATTGAACATAGTAATAAAAGAAAAAGAGATGATGAAAATCCCACCTACTTGTGGCACTGCAGACTTGGTCATATTAGTGAAAATAGACTTAAGACATTGCATAAGGAAGGGTTACTAGAACCTTTTGATTTTGAATGATATCCTACATGCGAGTCTTGTCTGTTAGGCAAAATGACCAAATCTCCATTTAGTGGACATGGAGAAACAGCTGCGGAGTTGCTTGGATTGGTACATACAGATGTGTGTGGGCCGATGTCCACGCAAGCTATGGGTGGATTTTCATACTTCATTACTTTTACAGATGATCGATCTAGATTTGGATATGTGTATTTGATGAAATACAAATCCGAAGCCTTTGAAAAGTTCAAAGAATATAAGTATGATGTAGAGAAACAAACCAAGTATAGTATTAAAACCCTTCGATCAGATCGAGGAGGTGAATACTTAAGTGGCGAGTTTCTAAATTATCTCAAAGAAAATGGTATAGTCTCTCAATGGACTCCTCCGGCCACTCCCCAGTTGAATGGATTTTCCGAAAGGAGAAATCAAACTTTGTTGGACATGGTTCAATCCATGGTGAGCTATACAGATCTTCCAGTATCACTTTGGGGTTATGCATTGGAAACATCAGCATATATATTGAACAAGGTGCCTTCCAAATCTGTTCCTCAAACTCCGTATGAGATATGGAAAGAAAGGAAACCGAGTCTTAAGCACGTTAAGATTTGGGGATGTCCGGCTTATGTCAAGAAATTTGACCCCGATAAGCTAGAATCTCGATCCGTGAAATGTAGGTTTGTAGGATATCCTAAAGAGACTTTAGGGTATTACTTTTACACCGAACAAAGGGTGTTTGTCTCCCGACATGCTACCCTCTTGGAAAAATAGTTTATCCTTGAAGGGAATAGTGGGAGCAAGATTGAACTTGATGAAGTTCATGAAGCACAAACTACTACGGTTCAAGAGAAAACACCTGTTCATATTGAACAACCTTCCGTAGAACAGTCCATCCGTAGATCACAAAGGGTGTCTCGCCAACCTGAGAGGTATTATGGCCTTGTTATTGAGAATGACAATGAATTGGCGGTCATTGATGGAGACGACCCTATGACCTTCAACGAGGCTGTGAGTAGCGTTGACTCAGAGAAATGGCTGAGTGCCATGAAATCCGAAATGGATTCCATGTATGCCAACCAAGTATGCACTTTGGTAGAGGCACCCAAGGATATGAAGCCTATAGGGTGCAAGTGTGTATACAAGAGAAATATTGGAACAAATGGCCAGGTAGAGACCTACAAGGCCAGGCTCGTGGCAAAAGGATTCAAACAAAGACAAGGGATTGACTTTGATGAAACTTTTTCGCCTGTAGCCTTGCTAAAATCAATTCGGATTTTACTTGCTATTGCAGCTTACTATGACTATGAGATCTGGCAAATGGACGTAAAGACGCCTTTTCTCAATGGGGTACTTGAAAAAGAAGTGTATATGACACAGCCAGAGGGTTTTATTTCCATAGGAAATGAACATCTAGTATGTAAGCTACTACGAACCATATATGGGTTAAAGCAAGCTTCTCGAGGATGGAACATTCGTTTTGATGAGACAATCAAAGAGTTTGATTTTATCAAAAACATAGATGAACCATGTGTCTACAAGAAGGTTAGTGGGAGCGTAGTAACATTTCTTATTTTGTATGTAGAAGACATACTCTTAATAGGAAATGACATACCAATGCTGCAATCAGTAAAAATGTGGCTATCAAAGAACTTCACTATGAAGGACTTGGGAGAAGCGTCCTACATTCTTGGTATGAAGATCTATAGAGATGGATCAAGAAGAATGATAGGTCTAACCCATGGTACGTACATCGATAAGGTGCTTAAAAGGTTTAGCATGGAAAACTCCAAGAGAGGTCTCATATCGATGAGCCATGGAGTCTCCCTTTCTGACAAGATGTCTCCTAAGACACCTGAAGAAAGAGAGCGTATGAGTAGGATTCCTTATGTGTCTGCAATAGGATCTATCATGTATGTGATGTTATGTACTAGACCTGATGTTGCTCACTCAATTAGTGTGACTGGCAGATATCAGTGAAATCCAGGTGAAGGCCACTAGAAAGCAGTGAAGAACATCCTTAAGTACTTGAGAAGGACTAAGGATATTTTTCTTGTTTTTGGTGGGTCTGAGTTGAAAATAGAGGGTTACACTGACTCTAGTTTTCAGTCAGAGTGTGATGATAGTACATCCATGTCAGGGTATGTGTTTACTCTAAAGGGTGGGGCGATTAGTTGGAGAAGTCGTAAGCAATCTACGACGGCTGACTCCACAGTAGAAGCAGAGTATATACCTGCAAGTGAGGCTGCAGAGTATATATTGTGACGGTTTCATTTGATTAGGGAGATCATTGAAAGAGGAGATGTCAAGATCGAAAGAGTTGACACACATAACAACATAGCAGACCCGTTCACGAAGCCGCTGTCTTAGTTAAATTTTGATCGTCATAAGGAGCGGATGAGTATTAGATACCAGAGTCATTGGCTTTAGGCCAAGTGGGAGATTGAAAGTATTTGACATAAAACCAATCATGTATGATGAGTTAGGAAAAACTTTCTGCTACTCTTATTTGATTTCATTTGATAATAATAAAGTATTTATGTTACGGACTTAATCTATTTGAAGTGTATTAAATAAGATGTTCCATAATTTAGAGCAAAGCTTCTAGAATTATAATGAGATTGTAATAATGAGATCTAGAAGATAATAGATTTAGACTTAAACAGTTCCTGATCATAGGATAATTAATTGGAATTTGGTAAATCCGTAAAGATCAGTACATACTATGCTAGCTCTCTTAGGAGGATGTCTGTTCTCATAGACATTTGTGTAGTGACACTATAGATAGTATGTAGGTGCTTATTAAGGAATAAGTTCACTGAACATGACTCGATAAGTAGAACAACTAATGGAGTTTACTCACGTGTCGATAGTTGTTTATTAAGTAAATAGTTGTACAAGTATCCTTAGACTTGAGATCGTTAGAGTAATCTCGTACACAATGATTTATGCTTTGGTTTAGTCCTTAGTCTCTAGGACATTCATTAGGTCCATTCTGGGCATAGTGATTTGTGTATGGAGATAGTTAACGGATCAATAAAGGATTTGCCCCTTCCAGTAAAGGAAGTTAATATCCTATGTTATTCTTAGATATGCAAGTTCAGGAATCTCTGGCCAGAGTGAATGAAATTAGAAAGAGTTTCTAATTTCCATTAAAAGGAACTTTGCATTATGAATATGAAATCATATGATTAAATTAGATAGGCTTGACACGAGTTCCATGCCATGTATTTAATCGGGATATTGAAAGGTAGAAGGAATTAATTGTACGGTAAGTAATTACTGACAGGTTCTAAGTATTCTAAGCAATGATTTCGTATTATCTGGATAGTCGCGATATGTTGAGAAGCATCACTCACGATGTAGAATAAATATAATTAATCAGATTAATTATATTTAATGAATTAGTAGAATTCATATAAATAATAAATAAAATATTTATTATTATTTATTTCTACTACCGGCTTAATATTGAACCTAAAGAGTCACACCATAAAAGAGATTAAATTATAGATGAAGGAATAATTAATAATAGCTAGTCATTATTTATTTATGAAATAAATATTTACTTAGCAAATTTTATAAATTAATTAAATGAGATTTAATTGATTATAAATTATTTAAGATAAGATATTAATATTATTAATTAAATATTTAATTAAAGTAATTAAATATGAAGAGAGAATAATTTTCTAAAAGAGTTTAGAAAAATGAATTAATGATTAAAATAGTTTTAATCATTAACTAATTAATTAATAAGATTAATTAATTAAAAATGGAATTAATAATAAGATATTTATAGAAAATATCTCAGCTGAGATATTTGCCTATAAATATAGGATTATAAACCCTAATACAAAAAACCCTAATATTTGTGAGAAATATTGTAAAAGGGAGACAACCCTAATTTCCTCTCTAGCCTCCTCCTTCATCTTTTAGTTTGATTATTGGTGGATATCTTTATAGCACTCCACACTTGAGGGGTGATTGCAAGGATTGAAGAATAAGATCTTGTCTAGCTGTTGCTGGAAAGCAATCGAGGTATTCTTCAATTTATAAAATAGTTTTTATATCTATATGTATGTATACATAGGAATATATGCAAATAAATGTAATTCAATGCTTCCGCTGGTGCATAAATTCCTTCAGCCTATAGGGTGCAAGTGGGTATACAAGAGAAAGATTGGAGCAATTGGCCAGGTAGAGACCTACAAGGCCAGGCTCGTGGCAAAAGGATTCAAACAAAGACAAGGGATTGACTTTGATGAAACTTTTTTGCCTGTAGTCTTGCTCAAATGAATTCGAATTTTGCTTGCTATTGCAGCTTACTTTGACTATGAGATCTGGCAAATGGACGTAAAGATGGCCTTCCTCAATGGGGAACTTGAAGAAGAAGTGTATATGACACAGCCAGAGGGTTTTATTTCTAAAGGAAATGAACATCTAGTATGTAAGCTACTACGAACCATATATGGGTTAAGGCAAGCTTCTCGAAGATGGAACATCCGTTTTGATGAGACAATCAAAGAGTTTGATTTTATCAAAAACATAGATGAACCATGTGTCTACAAGAAGGTTAGTGGGAGCGCAGTAACATTTCTTATTTTGTATGTAGATGACATACTCTTAATAGGAAATGACATACCAATGCTGCAATCAGTATAAATGTGGCTATCAAAGAACTTCACCATGAAGGACTTGGGAGAAGCGTCCTACATTCTTGGTATAAAGATCTATAGAGATAGATCAAGAAGATTGATAGGTCTAACCCAAGGTACGTACATCGATAAGGTGCTTAAAAGGTTTAGCATGGAAAACTCCAAGAGAGGTCTCATACCGATGAGCCATGGAGTCTCCCTTTCTGACAAGATGTCTCCTAAGACACTTGAAGAAAGAGAGCGAATGAGTAGGATTCCTTATGCGTCGGCAATAGGATCTATCATGTACGCGATGTTATGTACTAGACCTGATGTTGCTCACTCAATTAGTGTGACTAGCAGATATCAGTCAAATCCAGGTGAAGGCCACTGGAAAGCAGTGAAGAACATCCTTAAGTACTTGAGAAGGACTAAGGATATTTTTCTTGTTTTTGGTGGGTCTGAGTTGAAAATAGAGGGTTACACTGACTCTAGTTTTCAGTCAGAGTGTGATGATAGTACATCCATGTCAGGGTACGTGTTTACTCTAAATGGTGGGGCGATTAGTTGGAGAAGTCGTAAGCAATCTACGACGGCTGACTCCACAGCAGAAGCAGAGTATATAGCTGCAAGTGAGGCTGCGAAGGAAGCTGTTTGGATGAAGAATTTTTTTTCTGAGTTGGGAGTAGTTCCTGGCATAGAAGGGCCTATTGTGTTATATTGTGACAATAACGCTGCAATAGCTCAAGCCAAGGAACCGAGGTCTTACAAGAATACCTAACATATATTGCGGCAGTTTCATTTGATTAGGGAGATCATTGAAAGAGGAGATGTCAAGATCGAAAGAGTTGACACACATAACAACATAGCAGACCCATTCACGAAGCCGCTGTCTCAGTTAAATTTTGATCGTCATAAGGAACGGATGGGTAATAGATACCAGAGTGATTGGCTTTAGGCCAAGTGGGAGATTGAAAGTGTTTGACCTAAAACCAATCATGTATGATGAGTTAGGAAAAACTTTCTGCTACTCTTATTTGATATCATTTGATAATAATAAAGTATTTATGTTACGGGCTTAATCGATTTGAAGTGTATTAAATAAGATGTTCCATAATTTAGAGCAAAACTTCTAGAATTATAATGAGATTGTAATAATGAGATCTAGAAGATAATAGCTTTAGACTTAAACAGTTCCTGATCATAGGATAACTAATTGGAAATTGGTAAATCCGTAAAGATCAGTACCTACTATGCTAGCTCTCTTAGGAGGATGTCTGTTCTCATAGACATTTGTGTGGTGACACTATATCTAGTATGTAGGTACTTATTATGGAATAAGTTCACTGAACATGACTCGATAAGTAGAACAACTAATGGAGTTTACTCACGTGTCGATAGTTGTTTATTAAGTAAATAGTTGTACAAGTATCCTTAGACTTGAGATCGTTAGAGTAATCTCGTACGCAATGATTTATGCTTTGGTTTAGTCCTTAGTCTCTAGGACATTCATTAGGTCCATTCTGGGCATAGTGATTCGTGTATGGAGATAGTTAACGGATCAATAAAGGATCTGCCCCTTCCAGTTGTTAGTAATTGTGCTCTAGAGACAATACTTTTTATATTTTAAGGAAAATATTTATTATTAAGGATTATGTTTTATTGATTATTATTTATTTATTATGTTTTATTTACTGCGTAATAAATTGAAAGCATAATAAATGTCCTTGGAATTTTGATACGTATTATATATCTTTAAGTATGTGACTTAAAAAATGAGATGATATGAATAGTATCTTATTCCTAAAATTCCCTAGTCGGGTATTATTATTTAAGGACAATAATAATGCACAAAGACTAGTATGTTTCTTGACAGATGACCACATCTCATTGGTCATAGGTATGGGGATACTAAAGTCAAGAACATAAGTGCATTTTTCAATGCATGGCACTGGAATGACCCGCCGTGAGATTCTACATGTTAAGTAAGTGTCATAAGTAATTCTCACTGTGATAATGGTGTAATGATCCTTAGACCTGAAATCATTATATTTCTATACGAGAATTAATATACTTTGATTACATTAAAAGTTACCTTTGACCGGGTGATGATAAAAGTGGACATTGGGTATATTATGAATCGTATGAGAAATATGAATGATGTAGATGGGATTTAATCCTCCTAATTTTAGGAGTGATATTATTGGCCTCTTGTTTGAGTGAGACTATGAAATGCACGGCCGTGCTCAAATGTTGATTTGATTTTAATAGTCTACTCATCGATCAAGAAAATAAAGATTAAATTATGAAGAGAATGACACGAGACATGCCTTGAGTTTAATCTATAATATCAAGATTAAAGGGATTATATTACATGGAACATTATTCACGAAAGGCTTAATCGAATCACCGATTTATTATTATTACTTGGGTAGCAATGATGTATTACTAGATGCCGCTCATTGTTTACAATTTTAATTAGATATTAAAATTGTTGCCAACGTAATAATAACCTACAGGGTCACACACAAAGAACGCTTGAAGGAGAAATAATTTAAATTATGAATTTAAATTAAATAAGTAATTTATTTTATTTATGATATTAATTAAGTATGACTTAATTAATTATATAAATAGAATAAATGAATTACTTAAACTAATTCCAAAATTAATAATTAATTAATTAAGTGAGACTTAATTAAATAATTTAAAATTTTGGATTAGTATTAATTATAATTGGATTATAATTAGAAAACTTATTCTTCTCTCTATATAATCTCTTTATGGGCTGATTTAATGATATAGAGATTTTAAAAAATACCATAGCCGCTCTGAGAGAGGAGGAAGATAGAGAGAGAAGAAGTTTTCGGGTGCTAGTACACATCAATCCTTCATGAAAAGTGTTCGTGTGGATACCGTAGAGCGTAGATCGCGAGAGCGGGATGCGTGGTGATTAAACAAGCTTTGGACCTCCATTAATCTTCCATTAATGAACTGTTAAAACTTCTAAAGGTATTTATTCTTTATCTCCGAAATAAATCTTTTGTTTTCGCATGGATCCTGCGGAGGGTTTCGCTATTTTGATTTATTTTTCGCGTTTATTCTGCTGCGTTTGTGTCACGAAACCCTACACCAGTAAAGGAAGTGAATATCCTATGTTATTCTTAGATATGCAAGTTCAGGAATCTCTGGCCAGAGTGAATGAAATTAGAAAGAGTTTCTAATTTGCATTAAAAGGAACTTTGCATTATGAATAAGAAATCATATGATTAAATTAGATAGGCTTGACACGAGTTCCATGCCTTGTATTTAATCGGGATATTGAAGGGTAGAATGAATTAATTATACGGTAACTAATTACTGACAGGTTCTAAGTATTCTACGTAATGATTTCGTATTATCTGGATAGTCGCGATATGTTGAGAAGCATCACTCACGATGTAGAATAAATATAATTAATCAGATTAATTATATTTAATAAATTAAAAGAATTCATATAAATAATAAATAAAATATTTATTATTATTTATTTCTACTACCGGCTTAATATTGAACCTAAAGAGTTACACCATAAAAGAGATTAAATTATAGATGAAGGAATAATTAATAATAGCTAGTCATTATTTATTTATGAAATAAATAATTACTTAGCAAATTTTATAAATTAATTAAATGAGATTTAATTGATTATAAATTATTTCAGATAAGATATTAATATTATTAATTAAATATTTAATTAAAGTAATTAAATATGAAGAGAGAATAATTTTCTAAAAGAGTTTAGAAAAATGAATTAATGATTAAAATAGTTTTAATCATTAACTAATTAATTAATAAGATTAATTAATTAAAAATGGAATTAATAATAAGATATTTATAGAAAATATCTCAGCTGAGATATTTGCCAATAAATATAGGATTATAAACCCTAATACAAAAACCCTAATATTTGTGAGAAATATTTTAAAAGGGAGACAACCCTAATTTTCTCTCTAGCCTCCTCCTTTATCTTTTAGTTTGATTCTTGGTGGATATCTTTAGAGCACTCCACACTTGAGGGGTGATTGCAAGGATTGAAGAACAAGATCTTTTCTAGCTGTTGCCGGAAAGCAATCGAGGTATTCTTTAATTTATAAAATAGTTTTATATCTATATGTATGTATACATAGGAATATATGCAAATAAATGTTATTCAATGCTTCTGCTGGTGCATAAATTCCTTCACTTTAGTGAGAGCATAGAGATAGAGAAAGTTGCTATGAGAAACGCAGAGAAGCTGCTAGGATTTATGTACACACTAGGAGAGTTTGTATTCATACATCAATAATAAAAATAGTATTCATTAATATCTTTGTGTTTGTTCTTTGTTCTTAATTCAGAGTTGATTTTAATCAGGCAAAAAAAGCACAGAAGTATTCAACCCTCCTTGTACTTGTGTAACTGGGAAAATAACTTTGATGATTTAAAACATCAATGTTTCAAATTCACCCTCTTTATAACTCAGGGTGGAGCCAACACTCTCACCTAACTCACCAAATAAGGGTAACACCTTGGTTGAGTAGGATAAAAATGTTTCTTCTGAAAAATCTCCCAAGTCAATGGATATTTCTCAATCAACTGATAATATTCAACATCCATTGAATTCCATTCATCTATCGATGGATATCCTCACATCCATCGATGAGCTCAAATTGACTGATATGCAGCAATTGATGGATAATTATCATCCATCGATTGATACTACTTTACCCATTGATGACAGGTCTGTTGAGATTGCACAGACACTTCTATAATTGAGTGGAGTGGGTGAGGTGTGTTAGACACATGATTTGATGGGTTTCAAGCATGAAAATACAGCGAAAGTAACGTAAAAACAAAAATATATCGAAACTCAATCGCAGGATCCATGTATAACGTTGGATGATTATGGTGAATGAAATTTGTACCTTAGAAGATTTACAAATTATTGTTAATAAGAGGTCCTTGCTTAACGAATCACAGCAGCCCCTTCTTCAAGAACTACTCTCTAATGGTATCCACACGAACTTCAATTCGTCTAACGATCAGCGAATATGGTACTAGCCAAAAACAGCCCCGATTTATCTCTTCTTTCTCTCTCACTTGCTAGCCTCTCTCTTGTATAGAGCTGCTAGGTTTTTTCTGATAAAAATGAGGTGTCAAGTAGAGACTCATAAACACATCCTTTTGTATTTATATGAGCTTGAGATAATTGGGCCAAACCCTAATCCATGAGGTCTCCTTTAAAAAAACCCATTCTGATTTTGGGTTAATATTAAATTTGAATTATAATATAATTAATCAAGTCCCACTTTATTTTTTAATAATAAATTTATAAAAAATGAGCGGCATCTAGTAATACATCATTGTTACCCAAGTAACAATAATAATTGGTCATTCAATTAAACCTGTCGTGAATAATGTGCATGTTGGTGAAATTACGAAGCTGTATGAATAGTAATCGCGATAACTCAACACTAGAACAGGACAAGTAAATAATACTACGCCTATACAGAAAGAAGGAAGAAATGAAGACAAGGCAGATACAGTGAATCAAGACATTAGAAGAACTTTTGAAGTCTACTACAGGTCACTGAAAGAAGTTCATTAATATGTTCATGCTTCAGTGAAGAATAATGGTTGAAGACTTTTAGGGTTTCAGAAGTGTTGAAGATTCAATATAGAAGTGCCACTAGAATATTTCAGTGTAAAGGCATTGATTAAAAATAGACAGTGTTCAAAGCATAGGAATTTGGAAGGGTAAAGACAAAGGTTAAAGAAGACAGCTGTCGTCTTGGAGTTATACTCACTGAAAGAATTTAATTTGTATGTTCAAGCGTCAGTGAAAAACAGAGAATGAAGTATTCAAGATTGTGGTAGTAATGGAGTTGTTGTCTAAGTACCAGAAAAGATTCCAGTGAAAGCATTATGTTTATTAACAGTCAGTGTTTGAAGCAATGAAGTTGCTGCAAACTTAACAATGCAAGTAAAGCAATAATACAGAGACCAGGATCAAAGTTAGTCGTCTGTGAACCAGACCAGTTGCACTAGGCATCAACAGTTTGTGAAAGGAATATGAGTATTAACTATAGAAGAATTGTTAAGTTGAAGAACGTACTTGGAAAGAACGATTATTTATTAAGGTACGAAAAGTGATTTGTAGAGGCTACAGCCAAACAGCTAAGCAGCTAACAGCTAATAGCTAAACAGCTCAAAGGGTGCAGGGTGCAAAGTGTCACAACCTTTGTACGAAAAGTGAAAGTTTCTGAACTACAGTCGAAGAATGGAAATAGCTCAGGGTACAGGGTATAATGCGACAAGATTTTGGTACAAAAAATGAAAGTTGGTGAACTTAAGTCGAGGAATGAATAGAGGGTCAAAGTGCAGTGACTAAACAACACTTTGACCATGTAAGTAATACACGCGCCATAAACATTCCAATTCATTCTGCCTTTCATAGCGCCTACACAAGGTATCCCCTTGTGTAGGTGCAACAAAAGATGGCATCAGCAAATTCCAAGTAAATGGCGCCACTTTGAACTACATAGGGGATTCACTATTCTAGGCGCAACAAAAATCAAAGGCGTAAGGAAATACTTGAAGAATTATTTTATGGCGCCACTACAAGGCCAACACTCTACAGGCGCAACAAAAATACATTGACACAACAAAAACTCTTGGCCCCATTTAACCCTCAGCCAATCAAATTACAGCGGCTACTTGATTGATTTAAAGTCTACACCAATTAAAGAAGAGGGTCGTCTTCTTCAACAAAAATAATATATATGGAGCTTCTGCCATGGCCGGGGCAAAAAGAGATAATTTATACACACTCATGCCTTGCTCTCAGTCAGATATTAGGACCCGGTTCTTTAACGAAAAATACTCAGGGCTCCTAGATATCACTCCCTACGAATTCAATTTTTCCTTGTACTAATTTAGATATATTTGTATAGGAACTGAGCCTAATATTTTTGTATTAGTAGCAAAGAACTAATTTGTTCTTTAGAAACCAGTTATATTTTTAACTAGGTATAGCACCCCTCTAGTTTTATATACGAAAGATATATTCTCGAAAACTTGTCTCCATTATTTACTTGCTAATTTTCTTGAACCTAATTGATTTATCCGGACACACAGAAAATTAGTAGGCTGCTCACCTAAAGACTACAAATGGCCAAACCCACTCTGAAGCAATAATTTATTTATCCTCAAATTCCGAAAAAAAATTAAATTATTATTAGTATCGTATTCAACCCCCCTTCTACGATACTTCGGGACCCAACAATTGGTATCAGAGCTCGCTGATTGATATACAAATCAGGATTCATAACCTAGTGAAACTCACCAAGACCATGCTGCTTACTCAAAATGAGGCCTTGTTAAATACGTTTAATTATAAACTTTTAATAAGTTTATTTTATAAATTTTTATAAAATTTATTTTATAAACTTTTATTAGTTTATATTATAAATTTTAATTAGTTTATTTATAAATTTTAACTAAAATTTATTTTATAAACTTTTATTAGTTTATGTTATAAATTTTAATTAATATAATTTATAAATTTAATAAAGTTTAAGATTTAAATTTATTAAACAATTTTGGTGATCCATTTTTTTTAAAAACAAAGCAGGTGTACATGGCTACTACTAACTAAACTCGTACAAGTTTGTCAATGAGGGAGAAGCTGTTACCACACGCGCAGGAGGGACAAGCGCAACAAAAAAAAAAAAAAAAACGCCACAAATTCTTCCACGCGCACCGCAACGAAGAAGAAGCAAAAAAAAAAAAAGGCGCCACGAAAGAATTGATCAGTGCAACTAATTCTGGCGCCACTTCTTTGTTAGTTAGGCGCCATATATCAAAGTATTTTTTGGTACCCAAGTTTTGTACCATTTAATTTTTATTTTAGATTTATTTATTTTTTTAAAAAATTTAAAATTCTTGAAAACTAAATTTTTTCTTAAATATTAATATATGATATTTTAATTTTTAAGAAAATTCGAAATTCTTGAAAATTAATTTGTTGTATATTTTTATTTTTGATTAATTTATTTTCTAAGAAAATTAAAAATTCTGTAAATCTAAATTTTTCTTATATATTAATTCGAGGGTGCTCAAGGGTTTGTAGATGAAGATTTTTCCGAGCATTGAAGACAACAAAAATTGATTGAAGATTATCCAATGAAGTTAATTATGGAACATGTTGAAGAAATAGTGGTATTAATTTCCTCATAGGTTTACTCTATAGGATCCACTAATATTTTGGAAGTTGCAAAAGAAGAAATTAATTTGGGTATAGTTTTTGGTTGATTTGAGTTGAATTTTTGGATGAAAAATCTTAGGGGTTAAAGTAGTGAAGGAGAACAAACTGGACTACCTGGAATCTCAGTACAAGCCTTATAGATTATTAAACAGAGAGATTACAGGAAGTTCGTGCTAACACTACAGATCATCTGGAACGTAGGGATACAGCCAACAGGGATCTAAGGATATAACCACATTGTCTATAAAAGAACTGTATGTGCTGAAGACCTATGAATTAGAACAAGAGCTGAAGAAGTTAATATTTGGTAAAACAGGTTGTTAGCATATCCACTGTATTTGTGACCTAAGAACCAAATTTGATTGAATTCAAGGTTGAGAACCTCTGAACAGAAATGAAATGATCCAAGAAGTTGAATTAAAGATGTTGTAGCTCGAGGTAGTGGTCAAAGTGTTGTATGTGAATTTGACACTTTCGAATAACGTGAGAACTGGACTGCAAGTCAAGCCTGCAGGGCAAATGGAAGTTCAGTGACATCAGATTCAGACGGAATCCCAATTCTAAATCTAAGGTCATTACTTATAAATTCTATAAAGGAGATTTTCAAGAACAGTTCAAGAGGCAGTTGCAAGACAGGGATGGTTGGAAATCAAAGACAAGATAAGGGTTGTGCTATACAGTTTGAAGAAGCCTGTACAAGCAAAAATGACAGACACTATGTTGGGTGAAAACAGAAATCTCAGGCATTAGTGAGAATGCAGAAAGGGAAATCATGTCGGTAAAGTTAAATGCAGGCTGATTTTATCAATGACAGTGATGAACTAAATGGATATCTGGCATCAATGACCAACACTAGAGATGAATCACTAAGCACTTCACAGGTACACATTCTAACTAGTATATGTATATCTAATTCAGAACTGTATGATTATTAGGTATTGAAATATATTATATTCATGATAGCATGTTAGTATTGTAAAGCATAATGTAACGTAGTATGTAATAGTGATAACGATAACTCAACTAAGAAACAAAGAAAGATAAATAATACTAATATGCAGAAGGACATATAAATAGGAATCATACATACATCATTGCAGAGCATTCAAGATGTAAAGTTTACTGAACGACAGCGAGAGAAGTTCATTAATATGTACAGGCCTCAGCAACAAAAGGGTTTCAGTGATCAGAAGCAATGGAACAGTCCAAAGTTAGTCAAATGAAATAGAATAAAAGTCAAGGGAATTCAATTCAGTGTTAGTCGCTTGTGAACCAGACCAGTGCACTAAGCGTCCACACAACAAGAAAAGAATTGTCTTGATTAATCAGAAGAAAATCAATTGATCAAGCTAGAAGAGAGAAAACCAAGTGGTAATTACTTCAAGAATTCAAGACATTGTTTAGATGGTAAAATCTTCTAAGGCAAGGGTTAACGGAGCCTCTACAGGGTAACCACAGTGCAAGGCACAACAAAAAGAGACATAAGCGCAACAAACCAAGTTAAAAAGCTAAGGGAAGTCTAAGTGAAGTGTTTGTGGCGCCTGCACAAGGGAATGGGAGTGCAGGCGCAACAAAACAATGAATTAAAGGCGTAACATAAGTTCTAAGGAAGCTTTTTGGCGCCTACACACTACAACTGGTGTGCAGGCGCAACAAAAGAGCAACATGGCGCAACAAAACACTTGGGGTAATATTTCTAAGGCATTTAGTTGCGCCTATACACTGCAACCACAGTATAGGCGCAACTAACTTGATAAAGAGGCGCAACAAACATACAAGGTGCAACATACTTCTTTGTGGCGCCTACTCACCACCACCACTCTTGCAGGCGCAACAAAGGACTTAAGAAATGTTGGAAATCATTTTCCAAAAAGTCTACAAATTATATATGGATGAAAATCAATATGGACAGAAGTATTCATTCATCTTCAACAAAAGAGATACAGACGAGAGCTCCATTAAAGACAGTCATTTATATCACTCAACTGTATTTCTATTGTAACCTTGATTGAACCCATTAAAGCTAATCATTTGATTAGAAGTGTAACATCACAGGGATTTAATAATACATTATTATTTCCCCGAATCTTTGTGTTTCATTAACTGCCATTTTTATATCTTAAAAACACAAACACTTAATCCGCATTTAAACAAAAAATCTACCACATCATATTCAACCCCCCCTTCTATGATGATTTTGGACCTAACAATTGGTATAAGAGCTTGTTGATTGAAGTTACAAATCAAGATTCAAAAATATTTTTTCGAAAAAGTGCATTTTTATATCTAAAAAATTTATATTGAAATTTCTTTATTATTAAAGAAAATTCAATTTCAAAAATTTCAAAGATTTTAAGTTCACTAATTTTAAGAAGACTATCAATCATCAAGAATTCGAATTAAAATTTTATTTATCAAAATTTAATTTTTATTCGAATTGATTTTAATTTTTAAGAAATTAATTATTTCTTGAGATTTAAAATTCTTCACAACCATAAGTACCCAAAAACTTAGTAGCATCAAAATCCCAACCTTTGATAAAAATGAATACATTTTATGGAAGAAGAAGATTTCCACTTTCATCAAATCAGCTAATTCTCAATACATGGGAATTTTGGAAAATGGACCCTATGTACCTCAGAAGCTTACACCAGAAACAGTCTCAGATGATGGCGAACGGATTCCTCAAGGTTTTACCCCAAAGGAGCCTTAAGATTACACTGACACTGACTAAGATTGAGTTGCATGGGATAAGCATCTTCAAAGTATCCTAATGGATTCACTGGACACTACAATGATGAATCAAGTGATTAATTGCACTAGTGCCAAACAAATGTGGGATACAATTGATCTGCTAATGGAAGGTACAACAGAAGTGAAGGAGAACAGATTGGATATTCTTACATCCCAGTATGAAGTGTTCAAGTAACTACCAGGAGAAAGTATCACTCAATTCTTTGAGAAATACAACAAATTGTTGAATGACTTATCACTGCATGGGAAGGCCTATTCAAGTAGGGAGATCAATAGGAAATTCATGTTGACACTACCAGCACACCTAGAATACAAAATCTCTGCTATCAGAGAGAGAAGTGACATAAATGACATGTTCATTGAAATTCTATATGGGAAGCTCAAGACTCATGAAATGAAGCAAGAACAGAGTCAAATCATTTATGGGTCAGGTACAGTAGACAGTAAGAATACGACACTATTAAAGACTACAACACTTGTAGCCAATGATTTTGCTGTGATAGAGACTAGCTTAGTAAAGCCTGTTGTTGAGATAGAAGAGATTCTAGAAGCTTAAATTTCAGAGAATGCTCAAGCAGGTGATGAAGATGACTTCTGCTCAATGGAAGAACTTGAACACTTGGAAAACAAGACAATGGCCTATATAGTAGGAAAGTTCAAGAACCTCAGGTTTAGGAGGAACCCTAAGTACAAATTCAAGAGTAACTCAAATAACAATGGTTCTAGTTTCAGAAATAGAAACCGAGGTGGTTCGTCTTCTGGGTCTTACAGCAAAGGAGGTTATAAGATGGGGATGGTAGACCGCAGTAAGTTCAAGTGCTATAACTGTGATGGACCCAGGCATTTTGCTACAGAATGCCGGAAGCCTAAGCAAGAAAAAGAAAGAAAGGAGTCGTATGACGAACTTAAGCAAAAGTATGATGCACTGGTAAATAAGCATCCAGGGTAAGCTTATATAGCCGAAGGAAAGAGCTGGGATGACTCAGACACTGATGAAGATGAGACATATGGAAATGTTGCACTAATGGCAGACTCTTCAGAGGCATCACCTCAGTCATCCAAGGTATCATTTGTTTCCACAGTTGATATGTCTAATTTTGATTATAAGAAAACTATAGAAGATCTTAGTATAGAAATGTTTAACATTCACACAAACATGCTAGCATTTGAAGAAGAAAATGCTAAACTAGTTCTAAAGAATAAAATACTAGAAGCTAGAAATGAAGAACTAGAGCTTGCATGTGTTAACTTAGAAGATCTGAAATAGAAGATAGAATATCTACAGAATAAGGACAAATGCAACCAGGAAGTAGAAACTGTGCTTAGGAATAAATTTTTTGAGTTAGAGTTAAAATTTCAGGTTAATAAGAAATATGTTAATCTTGTTAAGGAGTGTTGGTCCCTGATATTGTAGAAGGGGGGGTGAATACAATATCTTAATTTAATCGCGGAATATTGGATTTAAAAATAATACTTTAATTTCTCGCGAATTCGGATTAAGAATATAAAGTTAATTTTAATCCTGAAATATTAATAGGTGAAATACTGTTCAAGTAGAATATTTGATTTTAACTTGAAAAGTATTACATAATTAATATAGTGAATAGTGTTTATATCTGATAAATTATCTAGAACGATTTTGACATGACTTGTTCGAGCTTAACAATTTATATTCTAAACTGAGCACAGAAATCTGTGAATATAACAATGCATACAAATTTCTGAATTTGAATGTTTGAACGACTTCTGAAAAATGAAGCCAAAACCTCATATTTATAGAGGTTGAAAAGCTAGCATGACTTATCCCAATATGACCTTTTTCACCTAAAATTAACACTTGTATGACTCATAAAAAGGCTGGGTAAGACTTGTTTCCTTCGGTATGACTCAGTCAAAATTCGGATGACTTATTGTAAGTCATGCTGGATTTTCTTTTAAATTAAATAAATCAGAATGACTTAATTAATTAAAATTAAAATCAGCATGACTCAATAAAGAAATCCTTCGATATGACTCATTAGATTGAAGCTCGGTATGACTTGGAATTGGGCTTCGGTATGACTTGAATTTAAACACTCGGTATGACTTTTTGAAACCACCTGCCAATTCTTTTCTTTTCAATTGGTTGGACATGTGGCGTGGCCTGATTGGCTGCTTTTAAACCACATAAAACCACCTGACCATTTCTTCATTTGATTAGTCGTAGGTTCTTTAAATAGTCCCGTAGAAATGCTTTTAGACCCGCACAACTTATAATCTTTGATTAAAAAATAATAAATTTAATTCAGAAATTATAAAAATAAATATCTAATATTATTTAGATATTTATAAATATAATTTACTAAATAAATAAAATATTTATTAATTAAAATAAATCCTTACGCTCTAAGCTGCGGTCTCCTGAACGGCTAGAACCGAACTCCTTTTCACTTGGAAATGATAAATCAATTCCAACCGGGGTTCCACTTTTACGAATATATTACTCTGCATTTCTTCCGTGTCAATTCTTTTTTTGTCTTTTCTTCAAGTCAATACTGTCAGGCATGTTTGGCTGTTTCTGTATCCCTTTGAGCTTCCAGCTTCTTTCTTCTGTCATTCTAAAATAATTCTAAATTAATTAATCCTTTAATTAATTTAAGAAATAAATTAATTCTGAGTGAATTAATTTACTAATTAAATTAACTAATTAAATTAATTAATTAATAGAGAATTAAATTAAAGGCTTGACTATTGTTGATGTAGATAAAACTCTTCTATTCTTCAACAATAACCTTTCTAACCACTTGAACTTTTTGATGATGAATCTTCACTGACATTGTTAACACCATGTGCACTGGTCTGGTTCACGGATGACTAACTACAATGTCGATTCTCATTTCTACTGTAGTGGTCTTTGTGTCTTGTCTTGTTTCTAGCTTTGTCTTCAATATTTCTTTTCTTGGAATCTCTTTGTAGTAGGCATTTGGAATCTTCTGTATCTTCGGAACTCTTCTAAAATACTACTCCTTTATTTTTCGCCGACGCTTGAACATATTAATGAACTTCTTCCGGTGTAGAGTAGCAGCTTCATTAGAACACTTCTGATATTAGGATTCTTTGTGTCTAGTTGACTGTCTTCATCTTGATTCCTTCATTAGTATTTATTACTTACTTAATTTTCTTACTTGAGTTGAGTTGTGATCTACTTATTACAAATAGGTCTCGTCATATGCCTTTCAATCTCCCCCTATTTGTTGTTAAGCATTTAACATACAAATTCCTAGAGGATAACTCAACTAACAACTAAGAAAATAATATGACATTTAAGAAATGTAAATAATAAATTGTTCTCTGGATTATATAAACATTTCCAGATTTCCTGAGTTAACTGAAATGAAAGATGTTTGTTCCTCTAGCACTGAACATATTATACATGTAGTATTATCTTCATTTCTCAGACTCATCACCACTCTCCCTTAGGATGGCAGAGATGATGGCTGTTCTCTTCTTACCACTTTTCCTTTGAATTTCCAACTTCTGTTTTTACTGCTCACCCAAGGTAGATTCATTTTCCCTTTTCGTGAATTATCCAACTTTTCTTGTTCAACAATTGAGTAATCCTCTTCTGGAAAAAGTCTTTGTTTACTTCTCCCCTTTTGATCTACTCCCCCTTAGTTGAACACTTTAACACTTTAGAGTAATTCTCTTAGTAATTCTCCCCCTTAGTTGAGTAATCCTCTTAATAATTTTAACGGTCCTTTTCTGGAGAAATTTCCACCTTGGTTAAGTAACATTTGAAATCTGTAACAGGGAATTGGGAAAGAGATTCGGTAATTGTGCTAGTGTGTGATTTTACTTTGTGTTCCTCACAAGTGTTTCGCTCATATACTCTCTAAGTGTTTCACTCATAGAATATATATTTTCACTCTTCCCTACTTGTGTTTCACTCTTTTCTCACATCACTATATCTCTCACAGTACGGATGACTCAGTCTTTTATACCTACAAGAAAGATCACCATAGCCCTTTCAAGAGAGGTCACTGGTGGTGCAATGGGGTTTCGTAAATCCCCATCCTCAATTGAATCTATTAAAATATTTGATTTTATAAACTGAATTGCTTCAGGAATAGATTCAATAAGTTGTTGATCATCTAAGATGATCTATTCTATTAGGAATCCAGATATGTTCCATCTGGGGAGGGTGATAAGGATCTATAATGTAGCACATGATCCAAGTTTCCTCCTGACGCCTGTGAAGGCATGTTGATTCAGTCAGAATCATCAATCATCCTTCCTTCCTTGATATGGAAGTTTAGAATAATTGCTTCCGTCAATTCATCCTTACTGTGACATTTCAATTGCTCCCTCATGGTCCCTTTTAGTCCCAAGTAAGTCCTTACATTGTTGGTCCTTTGGTGTTGGTCCCTAAAACATAAGACACAAAATTTTGTGGTTTCTTGAAAAATGTCAGATGAAATTGACTCTTTACAAGTGGCCTTGGCTGACAGGCCGAATTCAATAGACTCACTCTGTTGAGAGAATGAACCTAGTAACAGTTTTGCCTTTTCCAAGTCTGTATCTTTTTGAGAAAACACAGATGAGCTAACAGTTGTCTCAGCTTTTGTATATTTGAATCACCTTTCTAGAGACAGAGCTGTTGGTTCACTCACAATACCAACCTTATCAAATGCAATCAAGGCATTGATTCCCTCATTCTTAACAATTAGGTATTCTGTTTAATGGTTAGAGAGACGGATGTGATTGTGTTTGTGTGTTTGGTTCTAAGATCTTGGATAGAGATTGATGCCAATAATTGGGATCTAACTATCAGAAACAATTGGATGATCAAGCTCATAGATCTTTCCTACTTCTCAAAGGAGACGTGAAATAATCAGCGCATATTTATATATAAACAAAAATATAAAAACATAAATAAAAATAAGGATGCCAATGTTGAAAAACAACTAAAACTATACATACTTATATATATAAATAATATATGCCAATTATTGGAAAACAACAATAATATAAAATATTTACAATAGAGATGGCAAATAAATAAAACTGTACAAAAATAAGGAAAATCTTTTTGAGTTTTCTTTTTCATTTTATTTGTTTGTTTTTGATAATTTTTAAGGAATATATATAGTATATTTACAGTGTTTACTTAAAAATAAATATGCAATTTAAAACATCATGCAATAATTAGTTCATGTTTAACATCCCTAACTCACTAACCAACTTAGAGAAAGTGGATTCATCAAGTGGTTTCGTGAAGATGTCGGCAATTTGATCTTCTGTGGGTACAAAATGTAACACCACAGTTCCATTCATGACATGCTCTCGGATAAAATGATACCTTATGTCTATGTGCTTGGTTCTTGAATGTTGTACAGGATTGTTGGAAATTGCTATGACACTTGTGTTATTGCAAAGTATTGGAATTTTAGTTAGCGCAAATCCATAATCATTCAGCTGATTCCTTATCCATAAGATCTGTGCACAACAACTACCTGCCGCAATGTATTCTGCTTCGGCTGTCGAGGTAGATACTGAGTGTTGTTTCTTGCTGTACCAGGAGATCAACCGTTGTCCTAGAAACTGACAGCTTCCAGAAGTACTTTTCATGTCCATCTTGCATCCTGCATAATCTGAATCTGTATAGCCTATTAGTTTAAAACCGGTATCTTTAGAGTACCAAATTCCGAGATTTGGTGTACCCTTCAGATATATAAAAATTCTTTTAACAGCTATAAGATGAGATTCCCTAGGGTCAGATTGAAACCTTGCACATAAGCATGTTGCAAACATTATATCGGGTCTACTAGCAGTTAGATATAATAATGAGCCTATTATACCTCAGTAGCTTGTGATGTCAACCTTCTTACCAGTCTCATCTTTGTCAAGCTTTGTGGCTGTTGGCATAGGGGTTTTTACCGGTGAAGAATCTTCTAGACTGTATTTTTTCAGAAGATCCCTTACGTACTTTGATTGGCAAATAAAAATCTCTTCTTCCTTTTGCTTTACTTGCAATCCTAGGAAGAATGACAGCTCACCCATCATGCTCATTTCATACCTGCTCTGCATTAACTTAGCAAATATTTTGCACAAATTTTCGTTAGTAGAACTAAATATAATATCGTCAACATTAACTTGGACAAATATCATATCTCTTTCATGCAGTTTATAAAAGAGAGTTTTATCTATAACACCTCTAATGAAACCATTTTCAAGTAAAAATACAGAGAGAGTTTCATACAATGTCCTCGGTGCTTGCTTGAGTCCATAGAGGGCTTTGAATAGAAAATACACAAAATCAGCAAACTCTGAATTTTCAAAGCCAGGGGGTTGTTCAACATATACTTCCTCTTCTAGCTCTCCATTCAGAAAAGCACTCTTCACATCCATTTGATAAACTTTAAACTTGGAATGTGCTGCGAATGCCAGAAATATCCTGATGGCTTCAAGTCTTGCAACTGATGCGTAAGTCTCGTCATAATCAATTCCCTCTTCTTGGGAGTAACCCTTTGCAACTAGTCTGGCCTTGATCCTTGTAACAATGCCATCAACGTCTAACTTATTCCTGTATACCCATTTCGTGCCAATAACAGATCTATCTTTAGGCATGGGTACTAGTGTCCACACTTCTTGTCTTTCGAACTGATTGAGTTCTTCTTGCATGGCAAGAACCCAATCTGGATCAGTCAGAGCATCTTCAATTTTCTTTGGTTCTTCTTGAGATAGAAAAACCGAAAATAGACATTCATTTGAAGTTGCACTTCTGGTTCTAACCCCAACATCTGGATCACCTATGATTAATTCAAAAGGATGATCTCTGCTCCATATCCTTTCCCTAGGTAGGTTTGATCTTCAAGATTCGCCTCAAAATTCATTGTGATGTTGTGTTCTGCTAGTTGATCCTTCATCTCTCCCTGAGTTGCTGTCAGGATGACTTGTTGATCCACCACTGATATTAGTAGTATCTCCAGTGTTACCATTGTTTCCACCACTATTACCTGGATCATCATCATTATTGTCATCATTATTTCCTGTTGCAACCTCAAGTTCTTCTTCGTCATCAGAATGTGAGTCTGGATAATTGTCGAATTTTAATGACTCAGAAGAATCTTCAGTTGGATACTTGGGAGTTTAGTGTCATCAAAAGTTACATTGACACTTTCCTTCACCTGGTGTTGATCAATTATGTACACCCTATATGCTCTTCTTGAATATCCGACAAAAATAGCTTCATATGCCTTGGCCTCAAACTTGCCACGATGTTCATCTACATCCTTTAACACAAAGCATTTGGCTCCAAATATATGAAAGTACTTGAGAGTTGGTTTCTTACCAACCATTAATTCATAGGGAGTTTTCATATGATCTTTGTTGATCAGAGTTCGATTCTGAGTATAACAAGCTGTATTTACTGCTTCAGCCCAGAAGTAGATAGGTAACCTTGATTCACTTAGCATAGTCCTTGCAGCTTCAATCAGGGTTCTATTTTTCCTTTCTACAACTCCATTCTGTTGCGGAGTTCTTGGCGCTGAATATTGTCTTGTTATCCCCTTGTCTGAGCAGAAGTTATTCAGAACTTCATTTCTGAATTCTATTCCATTATCTGATCTGATTGCCCGGACAGGTAACTTTGAATCTAACTCAATCAGCTTTACATGATTAATCACCAAATGTGGAGTTTCATCCTTATAGTTCAAGAATAAAACCCACGTATACTTTGTGAAGTCATCTACAATCACTAAAGCGAATTTCTTCCTTGACATAGACAAAATATTTACTGGACCAAATAAATCCATGTGTAGGAGTTGAAGTGGTTCAGTGATGTTTGTGGTGTCTGTGCCTCTGTGAGTTGCTTTCTTTGACTTCCCTTTCTGACATGCCTCACACAACCCTTCTTGTGTAAATTCCATCGGAGGCAGTCCTCTCACCAAATCCCTCTTAACTAAAGAGTTCATTGTTTTGAAGTTTAGATATGAGAGTTTCTTGTGCCATAGCCAGCTTTTTTCTGACGAAGCCTTTGAGTAGAAACAGTTTGCTTCATCTTCAGTTCCTGAGTTGAGATCGGCTACGTACAAGTTTCCTTTCCTTACTCCACACAAGGCCAATTTGTCATCTTTAGAATGAGCTATTAAGCATTTTTCCTTGATAAAGTTTACTTTGTACCCTTTATCACAAAATTGACTGACGTTGAGTAGATTGTGCTTAAGTCCTTCTACTAAAGAGACGTTTTAAATGATAACATTCCCAGTATTTAACTTGCCATATCCCGTAGTCATTCCTTTGTTGTTATCTCTAAAGGTGACGATTGGGCCAGCTCTTTCAACCACGTCTGATAGCAGGGCTCTATCTCCGGTTATATGCCTTGAAGATCCACTGTCCAGGATCCATATAACTCGGTTTACCTGTTTACTCCCTGCACATACCAAACGGATTAATTCGTCTTCGGAGCCCAAAATTGATTGGGCCCGGCATACTTAAAGAATTGACCTTTGTCAGCTTTGACAACAGATCCTTTTCGAATAACAACATCATCTTTTTTGACTGTACCTACCTTCGTATAAACAGTCTTAACAACTTTCTGTTTTGACTTGGGAGTGTGTGTTTCCTTCTTAGCAGGTGAAGAAGTTGCAGTCTTGGATTTAGCAAATTTATTATTGATGCATTTTCTAGGTGTCATGTTATCTTTCTTAGCTAACATGCGTTTAAAGTAAGCAGTCATAGCATTAAAAGCACATAACATACAATTCATTATTCCACAAGGTTTATGGAAAGCATCAATAGTAGGCATGTTATTCAATACAGTAGGTGGCTTAACAGATTCTACTTCAATTTTATCAGCAGATTTGAAGTTCTCAGTAGAATGATATTTATTATTACTGTTCCTACTGTTAACAAACGTGTTAGGTCTATTCATTTTATTCTTTAAGTCTTTTGCACCTATACCAGGTTTGAGGGAATCAGAGGTTCCCACATCTTTAACTGGTGCCTTGGGTGCACACTTCTCTTTCTGGACATTAACTCCTTTTATGTCCTTAACATGTTCTCCTATCTTCTTTTCTTCTTCGAAATCCTCTAAATTCATTTCATAGGCAATCATTATAGAGCTATCAAGGATTGGTTCTGCTACAGGTGTTATGAAAAGAGGTTTACGTGCGTCCTTAATAACATGAGGAATACCCCTTTCTTTAGCACTTTGCTTGAATGAGGTAATGTTGCTTGCTTTTCCTACAGATTCATTATACTCAAACCCTATTCCAACTTTTCGTTTTATCACCTGTTGGTCAACTAGGTTTTTTACAATGTAAGACGAGTTTTCATAGGCTAGACACCTTTTCTTTTCTTCCACTATCTGGTTTCTGAGATAAGTTTCAACATCAATATAACACTTGACTCTGTTGACTTGAATAACTAAGTCCTCAGTCAACTTGACAGTCAACTTGTCATGATTTCTTTTTAACTGTTTAAGAACTTCAGTCTCATCAATTAACTCTTTGACTTTGAGTCTGAGTCTCTTAACTTTATCTCTTTCACCATCTAGTTCTTTACCTAACAATGCAAACATTTTAGGGCAAGAAGGATCTACCTCTTTTCCTCCTGTTCGGGGTGGAGACACTGATCCTTCCGATGAAGCCATAAGAGCAAGATTTCCCAGCTCTTCATCATCATCATTGTCTGAGTCATCCCAGCTTTTTCCCTCTGCTAGATAGGACTTCCCTTGATGCTTTTTCACCAAGGCATCATATTTCTCTTTCAACTCTTGATAAGAGTCTCTCTTCTGCCCTTGCTTCGGCTTCTTGCATTCAGTTGCAAAATGACCAAGCTCATTGCAGTTGAAGCAACGGATCTTGCTTCTGTCGACCAAGCCGGTCTTGTAGCCGCTTCTAGATACAGCTGATAAAGAACTTCCTTTTTGAAACCTTCCAAAGGTAGGTTTAGATTTAAATGAGGAATTTCTTCTGAATCTCATGTTTCTAAACTTCCTGGCAAACATAGCTAGAGATTCATCTTCCAGCTGATCCAATTCTTCTAGAGAATAGAATTCACCACTTTCCTATTTTTCTGGAGTATGACCATATTCTGGAACAACATACTCCACTGAACTTTTTGAAGGTGCAACATCCTTCACTTCCTCTTTCTCTGGTGCTTCTACTATCAGTGTTTTAGAAAAACTCGAAACTTTGCCTCTGCCATACATCTCTCTTGTCTGGATCTGCTCTAATTCATATGTCTTCAGAACTCCGTAGAGTCTTTCTAGGGTTATCTCCTTCATGTCCCTAGACTATCGGATGGCCGCGATCCTGTGCTCCAGATGCTCTGGCAAGGTTAATAAGAACTTCCTGTTGACCTCCTGGTTTAAATAATATTTCCCATTGAGGTTGAGCTCGTTTATCGGTTTGTTCAATCTCTGAAACACCTCAGAGATACCCTCACCAGGGTTGGATCTAAATTGCTCGTACTGGGAGGTCAAGATCTCCAGTTTATTCTCTTTAACTTCTTCAGTCCCTTCATTTATAACCTCTATAGTATCCCAGATTTGCTTGGCGGTCTTGCAGTTGACCACATGATTGTACATGACGTAGTCTAGGGATTCTATCAGTATAAGCTTGAGGTTATTATCCAGGGACACAGCTTCTTTTTCTTCAATTATATAGTCAGCTAGACTTTTCAGAAACTGTCTGTGAGGAATTACGACTCCATCTACCTCGTGTTGGAGAATAACTGTTATTGGAGGTTCAACACCATTGGCCAAAATTAATGCATACTTGGGATTGACAATCCCAATGAATAGTAGCATTTTGTGCTTCCACAAATTGTAGTGATCTCTATCAAACTTTGGAATTTTAATGCTCGTCACTTTCTGTGTATTCATCCTTAATAAGATTAAAATTTAAGTGTTTCAAAAAAATATTTTAATTTTTGACTGAAAATAATTTTTGATAAAAAAATTTTTTTAGAAAAAAACTTATTTCGAATTAAAAATTATTTTGAATTAAAAATAATTTTTGAGATCTGTATGAGTTGCGGAATATTTGGTTCGGATATGATATTTAAAATATCAACCAGCTTTGATACAAATTGTTGGTCCTTGATATTGTAGAAGGGGGGTTGAATACAATATCTTAATTTAATCACGGAATATTGGATTTAAAAATAATACTTTAATTTCTCGCGAATTCGAATTAAGAATATAAAGTTAATTTTAATCCTGAAATATTAATAGGTGAAATACTATTCAAGTAGAATATTTGATTTTAACTCGAAAAGTATTATAGAATTAATATAATGAATAGTGTTTATATCTGATAAATTGTCTAGAACGATTTTGACATGACTTGTTCAGGTTTAACAATTTATATTCCAAACTGAGCACAGAAATCTGTGAATATAACAATGCATACAAATTTCTGAATTTAAATGTTTGAACGACTTCTGAAAAATGAAACCAAAACCTCATATTTATAGAGGTTGAAAAGCTAGCATGACTTATCCCAATATGACCTTTTTCACCTAAAATTAACACTTGTATGACTCATAAAAAGGCTGGGCAAGACTTGTTTCCTTCGGTATGACTCAGTCAAAATTCGGTATGACTTATTGTAAGTCATGCTGGATTTTCTTTTAAATTAAATAAATCAGAATGACTTAATTAATTAAAATTAAAATCAGCATGACTCAATAAAGAAATCCTTCGATATGACTCACTAGATTGAAGCTCGGTATGACTTGGAATTGGGCTTCGGTATGACTTGAATTTAAACACTCGTTATGACTTTTTGAAACCACCTGCCAATTCTTTTCTTTTCAATTGGTTGGACATGTGGCGTGGCCTGATTGGCTGCTTTTAAACCACATAAAACCACCTGACCATTTCTTTGTTTGATTAGTCGTAGGTTCTTTAAATAGTCCCGTAGAAATGCTTTTAGACCCGCACAACTTATAATCTTTGATTAATAAATAATAAATTTAATTCAGAAATTATAAAAATAAATATCTAATATTATTTAGATATTTATAAATATAATTTACTAAATAAATAAAATATTTATTAATTAAAATAAATCCTTACGCTCTAAGCTGCGGTCTCCTAAACGCTGGAACCGAACTCTTTTTCACTTGGGAATGATAAATCAATTCCAACCGGGGTTCCACTTTTACGAATATATTACTCTACATTTCTTACGTGTCAATTCTTTTTCCGTCATTTCTTCAAGTCAGTACTGTCAGGCATGTTTGGCTGTTTCTGTATCCCTTTGAGCTTCCAGCTTCCAGCTTCTTTCTTCTGTCATTCTAAAATAATTCTAAATTAATTAATCATTTAATTAATTTAAGAAATAAATTAATTCTGAGTGAATTAATTTACTAATTCAATTAACTAATTAAATTAATTAATTAATAGAGAATTAAATTAAAGGCTTGACTATTGTTGATGTAGATAAAACTCTTCTGTTCTTCAACAATAACCTTTCTAACCACTTGAACTTTTTGATGACGAATCTTCACTGACATTGTTAACACCCTGTGCACTGGTCTGGTTCACGGATGACTAACTACAATGTCGATTCTCATTTCTACTGTAGTGGTCTTTGTGTCTTGTCTTGTTTCTAGCTTTGTCTTCAATATTTCTTTTCTTGGAATCTCTTTGTAGTAGGCACTTAGAATCTTCTGTATCTTCTGAACTCTTCTGAAATACTACTCCTTTATTTTTCACCGACGTTTGAATATATTAATGAACTTCTTCCGGTGTAGAATAGCAGCTTCATTAGAACACTTCTGATATTAGGATTATTTGTGTCTAGTTGACTGTCTTCATCTTGATTCCTTCCTTAGTATTTATTACTTACTTAATTTTCTTACTTGAGTTGAGTTGTCATCTACTTATTACAAATAGGTCTCGTCATATGCCTTTCAAAGAGGCCATAGATAAATAAGTCATAGGTCAGAAAACAGGAATATGATTTGACTATGATAAAAAAGAAGGAAAGAGGAATGTGGAATCAATTGCTGAGGAAAGTCCTGTTAAGCAAGATATTCCAAATGTGTTAAAAATGATGTTAAGCCCCTATACTAGAAGTTTGTCTTCGAATCCCTAGATGAAGAACATATGTTAATGAAAGAAGAAATACTTGCTGAAGATCAAAAGAAAGAGGAAGTAAATAAAGAGGAGTTGCCTAAAAAATCTGTAAAAATTGTAGAACCTAAGGAACAGATTAAAAGTAATTTAGGCAACAAGGATGAAAAGAAGAAAGCTAACAGAAATGGCAAGATAGGTGTTAACAAGAAAAATGAGTATGCATATTCTCCCAAACCAATTAGGAAAGTTTTTAATAATTATAATTCTACTAGTCATCTTACGCATGCTTGCAAAAAGATAAAAGTAGTAAAAGAAGAAACTCCTAATGTGTCTACCATGCCTGCCATGTTTATCCCTCATCAACCATGTAGTACAATAAGATGCATGCCATGTGCTTTCAACATCATGTCTGCATACATAAACTTAATGAATTCATCATCTAGTACTTGCATTAATACAGATGTGAACATGAATAGAAAGCATGTTAGGGCAAATACTGCTAGTCCTCCTAAGTCTAGGAAGGAAGCCCCTGTCCCCAAACCTAAAAACATTCCTGTCAAGACTAAACCAAAGGGCAATGGCACAGTCGATGAGAAAGACAAGGACCAGAAAATTTCTGCAGCTAAATCTGTTTACTTATCTAAGCCTCTTGGACCCGATTAAATTTGGGTACCAAAGAAGAAGTAATCAATCTGTGGTTGTTGGGCATAGCAAAGAACAAGCGTGTCATGTGGATTCTCGATAGCGGCTGTTCAAGGCATATGACTGGTGATAGGGCCCTGCTATCAGATGTGATTGAGAAAGTTGGCCCGATAGTGACCTTGGGAGATAGCGGCTGTTCAATCCAAAAAAGGAAAGATGCGAAGCTTGCTCTTCAAGGAGTGAGAAATGGGAATCTTTTTGTGGATGACTTATTCTCTGCAAGCAAAGGCGAAGCTCAATGTTTCTACAGCAAAGCTTCAACAGAGGACAATTGGTTATGGCACAAGAAACTTTCACACCTAAACTTTAAAGCAATGAACTCTTTAGTCAAGAGGGAATTGGTTAGAGGCTTACCTGAGATAGAATTCTGTCAAGAAGGTTTGTGTGAAGCATGTGAAAAAGGGAAGTCAAAGAAAGCATATCACCGAAGCAAAGATTCTTCAGACATTACTGAACCGCTACAACTTTTGCATATGGATTTATTTGGATCAGTAAATATCATGTCTATGTCAAGGAAGAGATATGCACTAGTAATTATAGATGACTACTCCAAGTACACATGGGTGTTGTTTCTAGCCTCGAAGGATGAATCCCTCAAATAATCATTGATCACATAAAGAAGATAAAAGTAGAAGCTGGTTTGCCTGTCAGAAAAATAAGGTCTAACAATGGAATAGAATTCAGAAATATAACCCTGAATGACTTCTGTGTTGAAAAAGGGATTTCAAGACAATACTCAACGCCCAAAACTCCACAACAAAATGGAGTAGTAGAAAGGAAGAAAAGAACTTTGGTTAAAGCAGCAAGAACAATGCTGAATGAAGCTAAGTTATCTCTATACTTTTGGGCTAAAGCAATCAACACAACTTGCTACACTCAGAATCGTACCCTGATTAATAAAGATCATGATACAAATCCGTACGAGATAATGGCAAACAAGAAACCAACACTGAAATACTTTCATGTGTTTGGAGCTAAGTACTTTGTATTGAAAGATGATGAGCATCTAGGAAAGTTCGAATCCAAGGCTCATGAAGGCGTATTTCTTGGCTATTCTCTGGAATCGAAGGCATACAGGGTTTATGTGATTGAACACAAGAAGGTCATTGAAAACATGAATGTAACTTTCGATGATCTCAAGCTCCCAAGTCTACAAAGAACAGACGACACTGAAACTCTGCAGTTTGAAAACTTGAACTCAGATGAAGGTGAAATAGAACCTGAAGCTGAAATAGAAATACAAGCACCAAATGAGAATATCAACTTTTATGATTCTAACCCTAGTAGTGGAAACAGTGGAAGATTCACAGAAACTACTAGTAGTGGCAGAGAATCTCATTCTCAACCAAGCAGCAGCTCATGAGGAGAAACTGAAGGATCTACTAGCAGGACTCAACACTTCAATGATAATCAAGCTGATTCATCTAGGACACTTCTGCCTAGACATAGGGTGTGGAGTAAAGATCACCCTTTGAGTTGATTCTAGGAAATCTAGATGTTGGAGTTCAAATTAGACGTGCTTCTCAGAATGAAAGTTTATTCTCTGGTTTTATCTCTAAAATAAAGCCAAAGAAAGTGGAAGAAGCATTGGAAGATCCAGATTGGGTAATAGCTATGCAAGAAGAACTCAATTAGTTTCAGAGACAAAAAGTTTGGAAGCTGGTAAGCAGGCCAAAGAACAAGCCTATAATTGGCACAAAGTGGGTATTTAGAAATAAACTGAATGAAGATGGCATTGTTACGAGGAACAAAGCCAGACTGGTTGCTAAAGGTTGTTCTCAAGAAGAATGAATAGATTATGATGAAACATATGCACCAGTGGCAAGGCTTGAAGCTATCATGATGTTTCTGGCATTCGCATCACATTCCAACTTTAAAGTTTATCAAATGGATGTGAAGAGTGCATTCCTGAATGGAGAGCTTGAAGAAGAAGTGTATGTGAAACAACCCCCCAGGATTTGAAGATCCAGAATTTGCAGATTTTGTATACTTCCTCTTCAAAATGGTTTCCTATCTATATTCCTACTTGAAAATGGTATGACACTCTATCTATATTCCTACTTGAAAATGGTTTCACTAGAGGTGTCATAGATAAGACTCTGTTTCATAAAATGCATAAAAATGACATGATATTAGTACAAGTATATGTGGATGACATTATATTTGGTTCTACTAACGATCAGTTGTGTAGAAAATTTGTTAAGTTAATGCAGAGTAGGTATGAAACGAGCATGATAGGAGAGCTGAATTACTTCCTTGGACTCCAAGTAAGCCAAAGGAAAGATGGAATCTTCATTTGCCAGACCAAGTACATCAAAGATCTTTTGAAGAAGTATGGTCTTGAAGATGCATCAACAGCTAAAACTCCAATGGCAACTCCCACTAAGCTTGATCAAAATGAACGTGGTAAGAAGGTAGATATCACAAGCTACAGAGGTATGATCGGCTCATTACTTTACCTAACTGCAAGTAGGCCAGATATTATGTTTTTTACATGCTTGTGTGCTAGGTTCCAGTCTAACCCTAAATAATCACATCTTATAGCTGTTAAATGGATTTTTAGGTATCTTAAGGGAAGTCTGAATCATGGAATTTGGTACCCTAAAGATACAGTTTTTGACCTTGTTGGCTATACAGATTCTGATTATGCAGGTTGTAGGATTGATGGAAAAAGTACATCAGGGAGTTGTCAATTCCTTGGTAGAAGATTGGTGTCCTGGTATAGCAAGAAGCAGCACTCAGTTGCAATGTCAATAGCTGAAGCTGAATATGTTGCTGCTGGAAGTTGTTGTGCACAAATTCTGTAGATAAGGAACCAACTTCAAGACTATGGACTGTTGCTGAATAAAATTCCAATATTCTATGACAACACAAGTGCTATAGTCATCACAAAAAATCCTGTTCAACATTCAAGGACCAAGCACATTGATATCAGCTATCATTTCATTAGAGAGCATATCATGAATGGTATTGTAGAGTTACATTTTGTACTTACAAAGCAACAAATTGCAGACATCTTCACTAAACTACTGGATGAAATCACTTTCACTAGACTGGTTTGTGAACTTGGGATGTTAAATTCTACTAACTAATAAGTTAGTAATCAAAAACTGCAATTTGAAGCTGATAAATTCACTGGTTAATTAATGTTCATATTTTTAGGACTTGTGAATTTATTTACCAAATTATTTTCCAGTAATTAAGATTAAATATTAGATAAATACGTTGTGCATACCTGTTAATTTTATTAATCTGGTATTCATTTAATTTTGATTTTAGAAAATATTTTAAGTTATTGTATTTAAATGATAAATTCTTGGCACTTAATATATTTAAATATTGTTTGAAATTATTTTAAATAAAAAGGATGAATATTTATATTTATTCTTATATTTAAAATAAAAGTAAAATAATAAGAAGC
The DNA here is from genome assembly GCA_028671895.1 of Oenanthe sinensis. Classification (NCBI taxonomy): domain Eukaryota; kingdom Viridiplantae; phylum Streptophyta; class Magnoliopsida; order Apiales; family Apiaceae; genus Oenanthe; species Oenanthe sinensis. Next base: position 22,765,439 of record CM053799.1, on the reverse strand, counting down.
ATAATTTATTTATGATAATAATTTTAGCAATTAATGTTATTATTGTTATTAATAAATATTTTTTGAAATAATATTTATGGGTAATTAATTATTATTGATTAATTATACAAATTACTTATAAATATTATTTATTTTAGTTGTAATAAAATCTAGGAACACTTGAATTTGACAAGTACTGTCTGGCGATTAATATAATTTAGTGGCGCCTATACAGTGCAAGCACTGTGTAGGCGCAACTTAACTCAACACAAGTACTTGGAATAATTTGCTTTGGATATCAACTGGCGCCGTGGGGTTTTGTTGCGCTAACACAGTGTCACCACTGTAGAGGCGCAACAAAACACTTAGTTTTTATTGCCAAGTTTGTGGTGCTAGTGAATTTTGTGGCGCCTACACAGTGAATACACTGTGGAGGCGCAACAAAAATTTACTAGCAAATTTTGTTGCGCCGGTATGGTTTATGGCGCCTACACAGTGCATTGTGCAGGCGCAACTAAAGTACTTAGCAACTTTTATATCAGTTTTGTGGCGCCTATATATAGTGATGTTGTTTTGCTGCGCTTTAAAATATACATACACAGTGCATACAACTTGAAAGGCGCAAGAAAAACTGAGATCTAGCAAATTTTAATCGAACATTACCAAGTCATTTTTTGTCCGATTTTAAAACTAAAACCAGATTAGTGGAACCCACATTCTTCCTGATAATTTGCAAGTGGTCCCATTATTTTTGGTGGAGTTTCTAAAATTATCATATTTACCAAAAATTGACTGATTGGCTAGGGTTTGTCACTGTTAAAATCGATTAAAAAATAATAATAAAATTAAAATTGTGCTTAAAATTACTAGGAGATCATTATATATTTATTTTACGAAAATCCAAGTAATTTTTAATTTTAAGATTTTAGTTCATAATTTACTTGATTAATTCGATTTTAATTCTTAAAATTTACCTTTCACTTTAATTAATTTAATTAAACGGCAGGTCATTTTGGGATTAAAAAGACATTATTTGTCAATCTTAGTAGATAATTGGACTGAAGCAGGGGAGTTTGGTAATTGGGCTAGGTTTTTAAATGAACATTCTGTAGTCTAGTACGCACTAACGACCTCTGTTCCTTTGAATAGAAATTTGTTAAGTCATGTTTACAGGTCTGCTCATGATACATCTGCAGATGGCATCTCAGCCTTCATTTGTAAGATTCAGATACAGAAGGTGCGACTAACTGAGAACGACATCAATCGAGCACTTCATCTGCCTTCTGAAGATTTTGAAGATGAACTATCACAGGCAGATCTGGACAACTTCTTCATGTTCCTGCACTGCACCAAAGTTAACAATAATCTTCTGAAGAAAATTTACAAGAATCACCTACCCAAAGAATGGAACCTGTTTTTCAACATCTTGTCTCACAGTTTTGCACTAAAGACAGGTGGCTTCCATGGAATCACTCAGTTCAACAAGGTGATTGGGTTTGCAGTAGCTTCTCGGTCCAGGCTAAATTTTGGCAAGATGATCATGACAGAGATTCTGAAGAACCAGGCCAAGATGGAGAACTTCTGTTTATATCCACGATTCTTGCAGCTGGTATTGAATCAAGTGCTGTCTACTGACCAACTAGAAGGGTTCCAGAACAGTCCATTGGAAGAGTCACCCTCACTCCAGTTCAAGACAATTCTATTGCTACAGAATGAGGCTGACTACCCCAATAGGTATACTCTTGCCCCGATGATTGACCCTATTAGAGATTTCTTTCATCTTCTTAGACAGGGTAATGAAGAAGAAGAAGTAGAAGAAGAAGAAGATGAAGTTGCTGCAAAAGAAGAAGAAGCAGCAATCTCTGAAGAGGAAAATGAAGCTGAAACCTCAAGTGAATCTGGAAACTCAGCATCATCAGAAGAGGAAGAACAAAGCTCTGAAAAAGAAGATGAAATTATGGAAGAAGCTGGTTCTGAACATGAGCAAGAACAAATTTCTGAAGAAAAAGAATAAAGGAATAGCCCTGAAATTCAAACAGAGGAGATAGTTGTTGAGGCAGAAGTGGAAGAGCCTCAGACTACAGAAGTGTACATCCCTAACATTTCTGATGAACAAATGGATGAAGGTACACTTCTTGACTTTGACTTCTCTGCTTTTCTAACTGATGAATTTGTCACAATATCTCCTACTGTGCCTCAAATGGAAATGCACACACAACAACCCTCAGTGGCTTTTGAAACTGGCAATGAACTTGGTCAACCCAACCAGTTCTAACCACTGCCAGAGAACAACAAACACTCCCTTCATCTCCCAAAAAATGAAAATGAACCATTGATTTAGATGATAGGGAGTCCCTACCGAATTAGGAATTTATTGACATATCATCTACAGCTCTGCCTTCTCTAAAACGATGTAAAATGAATTTTAAACCTAGGGCAACTGTGAGCGAGGAACCTGATTCTCCAAACTCTGATGGCGTTCTCTTTCTTAGTAAACTCAATTTTGAAATTGACAAAATCCTGAAATGTACAAGGACAGAACCAGAGGTTGTAACAAAATCCTCTACTTCAGTAGCTAGTACTATTTTGGTTGATCCAATTCAGAATCTGTCTTCACAGATAGTTGGGGGCATCATTGACTCTATAGTAATGTTTATTACATTGTCAAATGTGGTGACCCCCCTGGACTTCACATCTCCAGATCCTATTCATGATGTTTTCCCTCCCCAAAAGGGTGACGTGGAAAGGCAACTCTCCTATAGAAGGGAAGAGGTCTCCATTCAAGGAGTAGCTGTGTCAACAGCATCACCACTTCAAGTGGAAGTGCCTTCACAGCCGTCGCGGGGCACCACAGGCTCTCGTTTGTCAATCACTACATTGCCTGAGGTGGTGACTGTAACGACCGGGAAAATTATGTGCATTTTATAATATTTAAATATGCTTTTATTATAATTTATTGTGATTTAGATTATTTTTAATGCAATTATCTGAGTTTAGATTTTTATTAAATAGAAAAATTACCCGATATGTGTTATGTGAATTATTTGTAGCTTAAAATATTTTATTCTATTTTACTATAATTTTTTTACCATTAGAATATGGTTATTTCGATTTATGATTATTGGACCTAGCTCTTGTTATAGACTTGAGACCTTATTTTTGTTACCTTTATTTTTACAAAAATGGTAAAATCCTCAAAATAACTTTATTTTATTATTTTGAAACATTTATAATTTTTGGGGAATTTTGACATATATATTGTATTTATCCGAAAATATTTATTTTTATATTTTATCCCATAAAAATGATTTTTGGACTTTTTACTTTAATTATGGGATAATTTATCTTTTAATCAAGATTAAGCCCCTAATTTTCCTAAAAATATAAATAGTTTTTATTAATAAGAAATTTATTAAAAGAGTTTACCACTACTTGGTAAATTTGGGGGAAACTTCAGGAGATAGGGTTCATATTTATTTTACGAATTAAAGCCTAATTGAAGGTGATTCTGTTGTCCGTTTCTTGAGTATCTATAATCAAATTGAAGCTCATAACATATCCTAGTTGTTCATATCATCAAATTTAAGTTGAAAATTATTATTTGTGATTTTCATTTTTAGCTATCTACATATTCGATTTTGTAAGTTTTTAATCATTAATTGTTAATTTGTTTTGAGTCCATGACTGCATAGCCCATAGAACAACGATTGTATTGATATGTTGGTTGTGAATTTTTGAGGTTGTTTTCGACTTCGTCGGAAAATCTGCCCGGTCCCGATTGATTTGCTTTACCAGCTTGCTTGTTAGTGTTTGTGAGTATATATGGGTTGTATATATATCTGGGAGTATTCCCATTAATTTGGTATAACTGTAGCTTCATGTTGCCTTAAGATTTGTGTTGGTTGGATGTTGTTTAGAGGTCGGCGGATTGGCACTCTGGTCGTCTTCTCCATTGACGTTGCGGACGGTGAGGCTACGACTTCATCCGTTTTGTTTGCTGCTTGTGGAGGTGATTGTTGTGTTCTTGAGCCAAGCAACGGTTGGGTGTTAATAGTTCCGAGCTTGACTGTCGTTTGGGGTCACCGGAGCTTTTCTAACCGACTTGATTTTCCGACTTGGTCGGGATTGATTGTACAAGCTTGAGTTGTTGATTTATCTGTTGAGTTTGAGTTCTTGGATTAAATGAACTGAGAAGTTTGTCTTAGTGTCAATGTTGCACGATGTCATGAACTTGGCCCTGCAGAGTATTTTAAACGTAATATCTTGCTTCTAAAAATGTGGAAGAGTCTTTGAGGCTACATCCTCAGGTTTTTTCTATAATCATCATATCAGTGGTTGTTTTCCAGTTCTGAATATTGTTCATCTGATGGCCTCCTCATGGAATCATTATTTCTACTTGAAAAGAGCTGTAGATATTTAGGTTGTCTATATATTGCATGCAAGCAAGGTTGCTAATTTACTCAGATTGCAACACTTCTACACTTGGGTCATTGACTTTAGTTGATAGATTGTGCATTTTATATGGGATGCAGGATGCATGGCAGCCGTCCTGCTCTTATACTGTATTGTTAGTAGAAGTGGTTCAGGTTTCCTATTTTAGTAAGCATGAACATTGATTTTGGAGTTATCTGTTCTCGCTCCTGAAGAACATGTCCAATCCCCTCGAGTTCCATATAATTTTGGTGTTGGGAATTTAGTCTGTACTCTGTAAAAACCATGAAATTTTAAGTAGTGGTCAGTAATAGTAATGCTACTCTATCATTCTGAATTGGTTCAATTTTGGTCGCTTTCAATGCATTTATGCAATGCTTTCTGTACTGTGTAACTTGGTTGACACATTTTCGGAAAGTTTGTCCATATTTTATGTGGTTACGCAGTTTCTGCTAATGATATAGTTATATGTGTCTTTTTATTGTTGTCTTTTAGTTTTATTTAATTAATAGGACTTTAATCTTTAAAATCCCTGACATATACTCTTTAAAATGTTTTTAGAGTAAAAATCAATTTCATCTTCTAAAATTTGTTTTATTTCAAAATTGATTTAGTTTAATTATTTTAATTTATTTAGATAATAATTTAATTAATCTAAATTGATTGGTTAACTTATTTTAATCAATCAATTTAATTAATTAAATATTATTTAAATATAATTAAAAATAATTGGGTTTAATTATTTTGAGAAATAAAAATGATTTATTTATTTTTAATTATTTAATAATTCTTTTACCCGTTTTAAATAAAACAAATTTGTTAGAAACCCTAAAAATAATCCGGAAGTTATAAAAATAGTTTGAGACTCTCTAATTTAGTTATAAACCCAGATTAATATTTAATAAAATATTTTAGGGATCCAATTATTATTCGAAAGAAATAATAATGATCCACTTTGATTTAAATAATATTTTAGAGACTACGTTTATTTATTTGTCTGCTCTTTAAATTGTGAGTCTTCTACGCTATCTAGTTTATATACTTACTCGCCTGCTAATTGATGTTACTTATCTATTAATTATTATTTGATGTTCGTTATTAATAAAACGCATGGGTAGACACTAGAATCTAAATTAGAATATTGTGTTTGTAGATACGAGCGAGGAAGTAGATAGACGGGGTAGTAGATAGACGGTTAAAAGAGTTGTCCCATTTCCAGCTTTAGGACAGCATCTATACCAGGCAAGTATTTCTTCTTTGATCATCTTAAACACTTTTGTTTTACTGTTTTCAGTTATTCGTATCATGATAAATAGTTATTGTTCAGAACTATTTATGATTCCTGTTTTATTTTGTGCATCAGAGTTACTTGTTATTCGTACTCTGAATATTAGAAATTGATTATAAAAAACACATCATATCCGTGTTATCGTAGTAAATAATGGGGATATGGTCTGTACTTAAAACTAAGCATACCTTTATTTTACATGGGTTGCTCTATTGGATTGGAATTTTAGCGTAAGAGGCTCAGTGATGAGAGTCCAGCATTTGAGGAGGATATGGCAACCAATCCATCTTCCTATAGGCTAACATTACTTGCCTATTATGGTACCTATATATTGAAATCCTTGTTATATCTATGGGTATAGAAATGTACCGATGAGCTATAAAGGGGTCCTATTGCTTTTGAACCTGATCAGGGGCAATAGTGTTTATTTGTGTTGGTATCCAATCTATATTGCCTGTGTGGCTATTATACATTGATTTTGGGCAGTGGATTCATTTTGATAACATACCGCATTGATTTTGTTTCAGTTGAGATAAACTGTGATTTATTTACTGTTCAGTTTTATAATAAACTGTTTTATATTCCGTTCTCTATACAGATCTCATATCTTGATTACATTTGAATTGTTTATATACTTGCTGAGTATTTCTTTGGCTCACTCTTGCTTTTTATTTAGATCTTGCCAGATTTCCAGTATGAGTCACAGCAGTAGCTCTAGCGGGCATAGAGAGCTTTAGGTGTCGGGACTGCTCGCTCCTCGGGCCTCCCGGGTATTTAGTTGTTTTAATATGTTTGTAGATAGTGCTTGTAATAAAACTAAATCTAGACTTAAAATCTATCTAGACTTATGGATTTGAGTTTGTGGATTAGTAGTGAGCTTGTAATAAAGTATTTGGATTTACTTTTAGTTTTTGGCTGCTTGATTACATACTATAACCTGTTTGGGATCTTTAGTTTGGCGGGGTCAGTGCGCCTCTGATGTATTATTTTATTGTTTATTGGTTGGTGACCCCCAGATCCAGACCCTGAGATTTGGAGGGCGTCATAGTTGGTATCAGAGCTGCATGTTGGTAGTCACTGAAATAAGCATAGATATAGCCCGTTAAAGATTTGGTAGATCACATGAGATAGGTGTACATTTATATGAGTTAGGTTCACATTCATTTGAGTTAGATTTATGTTTGACTTTAGTTTTAAGCCTATGTTGTGAGTAGTATTGTGATATTATGTTATTTGGTTGTAGCCGGATCCAGTTAACCCATTTGCACCGGGTCCTTCTAACCCAGTTGCACGAGCACATCTGCAGTCGGATCCAGCTAACCCTTTTGCGAGAACACCTGGTTTTCCCGCTTTGACAGTTATGCCCTCAATTCACGAGGATATATACCGTGTCGCTGAGATTGTGCAGCCTGTCTACCGTCCGATGGAGCCAGGGTATTATATAGGATTAAACTTTATTCCGGATCCTACATATCCTATACAGCCAGTTGACCAACAGTTTGAACAGGAGGTACCTCAGATTATGCCACCAGCACTTGTGTTACCACCAGCACCTCAGATTATGCCACCAGTACTTGTGTTACCACCAGCACCTCAGATTATGCCACCAGCACTTGTGTTGCCACCAGCACCTCAGATTATGCCACCAGCACTTGTGTTACCACCAGCAGCCCTAGTAGTTGCAGGACCATCACATGCAGCTCCGTACATGCTAGTAGTTTTCACAGATCAGTCTGATCCCTCAGTACAGGGTCTTTACTTTTAGGCGTTAGTTGATGATATTATGGGGAGGTCTGATGCTACCTCAAGTGGTCAGGTGGGAGAACCTCACACAGTTCCTATACGCGAGTATTATGAGTTATACGGAGCCTACGAGGAGATGAGGACGCAGAATAGGGAGTTGCAGCATCTGAGGGGTCCGCGTACATCGAAAGCAGAGTTGCGCCACAATCTACGAGAACTGATTGCCGCAGAGACATATGAGATGGAGGTTATACACCTAGAAGGTTCAGATAACATAGACTATCGTCATGTTTACCGTATTCATCAGAGGATGGTAGCAGACCTTAAGGGTCTGGTGGGCCCGGACTGGGAGTAGTTGCTGGTTTTCAGAGTAGTTGGTTGGAGGTAGTTGTATACTACATTTTTCTTTCTGTTGTGTGTAGGGATGCTTACCTATGGTAGTGTATGGTTATATCAGGCATTATGTCGAAATTTTGATTGTATATAGTCGACATAGTCGGTATATTCCCAGTAGAATGTATTAGGACTCGTGTGTTAAAAGTCGGCCAGAGTGTTGTGGTATCTATGTAAATAATATATATATATATATCCACGACAATTTTGTAGTGTATATCCATGTTATTATATTTAGTCATGTGATTACTTTTAACATTCAAGTACATTAGTAGTTGTGCTACATGATCTTATAACATGAATGGGAATAACGATTTTATTTAAAAAGGAAAATTATTCCTTTTCTTTTCTACATATGCCTTTTCGTTACTAATGTTATATCAAGACATGTATAGCAACATACTAAATAACTTGTTTGTTTATGTCATTAGAATAATGGAAAATCATCAACCAGACAATAACCATATGGAGCAAGAAGGCAACAATCAAAACCCGGGGGAGCAAGGTAATCTGAATGTCATGCAACAAATTCTAGAGTTATTCCGTCAGCAAACGGATAACCTCACCCGTCAGCAGCAACAGCCGCCAGCACCAAAGGCCGTGACATTCAGGACATTTCATGCCGTGAAGCCTCCAGAGTTTCATGGGACAGCAGATCCTGTAGAAGCTAGAGCATGGCTAAAAGAAATAGAAAAAGCTTTTGCATTGGTGAAAGTAGAGGATAATCAGAAGACAGAATATGCTAGCTATTTTCTGAAGGGAGAAGCAAATTATTGGTGGGAATCTAGGAAGTCTCTGGAGGGGACAAGAGTAACCACTTGGCAGAGGTTTAATGAGCTGTTCTTGAAAAAGTATTTTCCACGTTACATGCAGAACCAAATGGAGATCAAATTCCTGGAACTGAAGCAGGAAGGAAATGTAGCAGATTACGAGACCAAGTTTACAGAATTGGCTAGGTTTGTGCCGGATTTTGTAGACACTGATGAGAAGAGGGAAAAAAGGTTCCAGCAAGGATTAAAGGCATGGGTTAGAAGTAGGGTGGCTGTTTTCGAGTTAACCACCTATACGACCATAGTACATAAAGCTATGATTATTGAAGCTGAAAGTGACATGTTTCAGAAAGAAAAGGATGGAAAGAAGAGGAAATTTGACAACCGCTTAGGGAATCCGCAGCAAAATCGGGTTTAGAATAATTTCAATAATCAAGGTGGAATGCAGTTTAAAAGAAATGGGGGAATAGGATATGGAAATCAGAATTTTGGAAATCAAGGAAACCGGTTCCAGAGCAATTATCAGCAGCAAGTGAATCGGTTTGCTAACAATAATCAACAACAGGCCACCAGGTTCAATAATAATAATAATCAGCAACGAGGGATGCAACTACCTATACCGCAATGTAAGATATGCGGAAGGTATCATGGAGGAATGTATAATAGGGGTAATGGTGGTAATTTGGGAAATGTACAGTGTTATCGGTGTGGTAAAATGGGGCATTATGCCAACACATGTCGTCAGCCAGCATTAATTAGATAGAACTGTTTCAAATACGGAAGTAAGGGTCATTTAGCGAAGGATTGTCAAGCTAATGTCAACCCAGAATATCAAACTAAAGCTACCGGGTCAGGAACTGCTAGGCAGCCCAGAGCCAGGACCTTCAACATGACTACGGGAGAAGCAGAACAGAATATAAATGTGATTTCAGGTATATACACTTCCCGTAAACTCCATTAATGCCAAAGTACTTATTGATTCAGGGGCTACGAAGTCTTTTGTCTCTGAAGAATTTATGAATAAATTAGAATGTGAATGTCAGTCGTTAAATGAGGTATTAGTGATAGAAATAGCTCATCAAGAACGGATACCTGTGAGCCAAGTATACCCAGGATGTGATATCGAGATTTCGGGACAACACTTTTATGCTAACTTGATACCTTTCAAGTTGGGAGAATTCGAGATTATATTGGGCATGGATTGGTTAACAGAGTATAATGCTCAAATTGATTGTAAGAGGAAGGAGCTAAAGTAAAAACAAAGGGGGATGCAGAAGTGGTATTTCGTGGACAGAAACAAACCAAGAAACTTTTAACTATGCTAAAAGCTAAGCGAATGTTACGTCAGGGTTGTGAAGGGTATTTAACTTATGTAATGGATATTGATAAAGAAGTACCAAGAATGGAACAGATTCCAGTAGTAAATGAATTTTTGGACGTATTTTCTAAAGAGTTACCTGGTTTACCTCCAGACAGAGAAATCGAATTTGCTATCGATTTGGCACCAGGTACTGAACCTGTATCAAAATATCCTTATAGAATGGCACCAGTAGAAATGAAAGAATTGGCCAAGCAATTACAAGAACTCCTAGACAAAGGGGTAATCATACCAAGTATATCACCATGGGGTGCACCGGTATTGTTCGTAAAGAAAAAGGATGGAAGCATGAGACTTTGCATTGATTATCGGGAACTGAACAAGTTGACAATCAAGAACAAATATCTGTTGCCAAGGATCGATGATTTGTTTAATCAACTGAAAGGCGCTGTATGGTTTTCCAAAATTGATTTACGATCCGGATATCATCAACTGAATATCAAACCAGATGACATTTCTAAAACCGCTTTTCGTACTAGATATGGGCATTATGAGTTTTTAGTTATGCCGTTTGGGTTGACCAATGCACCTGCAGTTTTTATGGACATGATGAACAGAATCTTCAAGAAGTATTTGAATAAATTTGTAATAGTTTTCATAGACGATATCATGATATATTCTAAGACGGAGGAAGAACATGTGGAACACTTAAGGATAGCTTTGGAAATTCTACGGAAGGAGAAGCTATACGCTAAATTTTCAAAGTGCGAATTTTGGTTAAGTGAAGTATAATTCTTGGGGCACGTCGTCACTAATGAAGGAATTAAAGTAGATCCAGCTAAGATTGAAGCTGTCATGAATTGGGAACGACCGAGGACACCAACTGAAGTCAGAAGTTTTATGGGATTAGCAGGGTATTACCGGAGGTTTGTTAAAGACTTTGCAAAAATAACGACTTCTTTGACCAAACTTACTCGGAAAAATGAGAAGTTTGAATGTAATGATAAATGTGAACAAAGCTTTCAAGAACTAAAGAAGCGATTAGTCACTGCACCCGTACTAGTTCTGCCAGACGAAAATGGAAACTTCGTAATTTACAGTGATGCTTCCCATAAAGGCTTAGGATGTGTGTTAATGCAGAATGGGAAAGTAATCGCTTACGCGTCTAGACAACTCAAAATTCATGAACAATAGTATCCAACGTATGATCTGGAATTAGCAGCAATTGTATTCGCACTGAAGATATGGAGGCATTACCTGTATGGGGAGAAATGTGAAATCTTCACGGATCACAAAAGCTTGAAGTATATCTTCACCCAAAAAGAATTAAACATGAGACAGCGACGATGGTTGGAGCTAATCAAGGATTATGATTGTATTATCAGCTATCATCCAGGCAAAGCGAATGTAGTTGCAGATGCACTAAGCCATAAAGAAAAGGTTAAATCTCTTAACCTCAGTCGAAGATTTGGTAAAGGAATTTGAAAAGATGGAAATAGAAGTTCATACACCAGAATCCCAGACTAAGGCACCACACACCATAACGTTTCAGCCAACATTATTGGAGAAGATTCTTAGATGTCAAAAACAGGTGATGGAGCGAGACAAAGCAAAGATAACTTGAGAAGAGGTCAGGAGTCAGAAGGATGATAAAGGGATTTTAAGGTTTTCATCACGCATTTGGATACCAAATGTAGCTGAGTTGAAGAATGAAATATTACACGACGCCCATAGCTCAAGGTATTCCATTCATCCCGGAAGTACCAAAATGTATAGAGACCTGAAGCAACACTTTTGGTGGCCAAACATGAAGAAAGAAATTGCGGAATACGTCAGTAAATGTTATAATTGTCAAAGGGTAAAAGCGGAACATCAAAGACCAAGTGGATTATTACAACCTCTAGACATTCCAGAGTGGAAATGGGAACATCTCGCAATGGATTTTATAGTAGGATTTCCGAAGACTAAAGCCAATCATGATGCAATTTGGGTTATCATCGATAGATTGACCAAGTCAGCACATTTTCTTCCTATCAATGAAAGATTTTCCCTGGAAAAGTTAGTTCAATTATATTTGAGGGAAATTATAGTACGACATGGTGTTCCTGTATCAATCGTATCCGATCGAGATCCACGTTTTAACTCGTGATTCTGGAGACAATTTCAAGAGAGTTTAGGAACCAAACTAAACATGAGTACAGCGTATCATCCACAAACTGACGGACAAAGTGAAAGGACAATTCAGACAATTGAAGACATGTTAAGGGTATATGTTCTAGATTTTAACGGTAATTGGGATGAGCACTTACCTTTGGTGGAATTTTCATACAACAACAGTTATCATGCCAGTATTAGAATGCCACCGTATGAAGCTCTTTATGGAAGAAAATGTAGATCTCCACTGTATTGGGAGGAAGTCGGAGAACGCACAATTTTGGGTCCGGAACTGTTACAACAAACCAAGGAAAAGATCGAGTTAATACAGAAAAGGTTAGTAGCATCTCAAGATCGACAAAAAAACATGCAGATCAAACCAGAAAAGACCAAAGCTTTGAAATTGGAGAGCTTGTTCTATTAAAGGTATCGCCGTGGAAAGCCGTGACCAGATTTGGGAAAAGAGGGAAACTCAATCCAAGATACGTGGGACCATTTGAGATATTGAAGAAGGTGGGGAAACTTGCTTAAGAACTAACCTTACCTCCGCATATGAAGAATATCCACAACGTGTTCCATGTATCGATGCTGAAAAAGTATAATCCTGATCCGAATCACGCAATAGAGTACGAGCCTATAGATATCCAACCTGATTTATCTTATGTAGAACAACCTATACAGATATTAAATCGTAAAGATAAGGTATTAAGGAATAAGACAATACCTTTAGTTAGGGTATTGTGGAGAAATCCCTTGGTTGAGGAATCAACATGAGAGGTAGAAAGTGAAATGTTAGCTCAGTATCCTCACTTGTTTTCTTAAGTTGGATTCTGGGGACAGAATCCTTATAAGGGGGGAAGGATGTAACGACCGGGAAAATTATGTGCATTTTATAATATTTAAATATGCTTTTATTATAATTTATTGTGATTTAGATTATTTTTAATGCAATTATCTGAGTTTGGATTTTTATTAAATAGAAAAATTACCCGATATGTGTTATGTGAATTCTGTGTAGCTTAAAATATTTTATTCTATTTTACTATAATTTTTGTATCATTAGAATAGGGTTATTTCGATTTATGATTATTGGACCTAGCTCTTGTTATAGACTTGAGACCTTATTTTTGTTACCTTTATTTTTACAAAAATGGTAAAATCCTCAAAATAACTTTATTTTATTATTTTGAAACATTTATAATTTTTGGGGAATTTTGACATATATATTGTATTTATCCGAAAATATTTATTTTTATATTTTATCCCATAAAAATGATTTTTGGACTTTTTACTTTAATTATGGGATAATTTATCTTTTAATCAAGATTAAGCCCCTAATTTTCCTAAAAATATAAATAGTTTTTATTAATAAGAAATTTATTAAAAGAGTTTACCACTACTTGGTAAATTTGGGGGAAACTTCAGGAGATAGGGTTCATATTTATTTTACGAATTAAAGCCTAATTGAAGGTGATTCTGTTGTCCGTTTCTTGAGTATCTATAATCAAATTGAAGCTCATAACATATCCTAGTTGTTCATATCATCAAATTTAAGTTGAAAATTATTATTTGTGATTTTCATTTTTAGCTATCTACATATTCGATTTTGTAAGTTTTTAATCATTAATTGTTAATTTGTTTTGAGTCCATGACTGCATAGCCCATAGAACAACGATTGTATTGATATGTTGGTTGTGAATTTTTGAGGTTGTTTTCGACTTCGTCGGAAAATCTGCCCGGTCCCGATTGATTTGCTTTACCAGCTTGCTTGTTAGTGTTTGTGAGTATATATGGGTTGTATATATATCTGGGAGTATTCCCATTAATTTGGTATAACTGTAGCTTCATGTTGCCTTAAGATTTGTGTTGGTTGGATGTTGTTTAGAGGTCGGCGGATTGGCACTCTGGTCGTCTTCTCCATTGACGTTGCGGACGGTGAGGCTACGACTTCATCCGTTTTGTTTGCTGCTTGTGGAGGTGATTGTTGTGTTCTTGAGCCAAGCAACGGTTGGGTGTTAATAGTTCCGAGCTTGACTGTCATTTGGGGTCACCGGAGCTTTTCTAACCGACTTGATTTTCCGACTTGGTCGGGATTGATTGTACAAGCTTGAGTTGTTGATTTATCTGTTGAGTTTGAGTTCTTGGATTAAATGAACTGAGAAGTTTGTCTTAGTGTCAATGTTGCACGATGTCATGAACTTGGCCCTGCAGAGTATTTTAAACGTAATATCTTGCTTCTAAAAATGTGGAAGAGTCTTTGAGGCTACATCCTCAGGTTTTTTCTATAATCATCATATCAGTGGTTGTTTTCCAGTTCTGAATATTGTTCATCTGATGGCCTCCTCATGGAATCATTATTTCTACTTGAAAAGAGCTGTAGATATTTAGGTTGTCTATATATTGCATGCAAGCATGGTTGCTAATTTACTCAGATTGTAACACTTCTACACTTGGGTCATTGACTTTAGTTGATAGATTGTGCATTTTATATGGGATGCAGGATGCATGGCAGCCGTCCTGCTCTTATACTGTATTGTTAGTAGAAGTGGTTCAGGTTTCCTGTTTTAGTAAGCATGAACATTGATTTTGGAGTTATCTATTCTCGCTCCTGAAGAACATGTCCAATCCCCTCGAGTTCCATATAATTTTGGTGTTGGGAATTTAGTCTGTACTCTGTAAAAACCATGGAATTTTAAGTAGTGGTCAGTAATAGTAATGCTACTCTATCATTCTGAATTAGTTCAATTTTGGTCGCTTTCAATGCATTTATGCAATGCTTTCTGTACTGTGTAACTTGGTTGACACATTTTCGGAAAGTTAGTCCATATTTTATGTGGTTACGCAGTTTCATCTAATGATATAGTTATATGTGTCTTTTTATTGTTGTCTTTTAGTTTTATTTAATTAATAGGACTTTAATCTTTAAAATCCCTGACATATACTCTTTAAAGTGTTTTTAGGGTAAAAATCAATTTCATCTTCTAAAATTTGTTTTATTTCAAAATTGATTTAGTTTAATTATTTTAATTTATTTAGATAATAATTTAATTAATCTAAATTAATTGGTTAACTTATTTTAATCAATCAATTTAATTAATTAAATATTTTTTAAATATAATTAAAAATAATTGGGTTTAATTAGAAATAAAAATGATTTATTTATTTTTAATTTTTTAATAATTCTTTTACCCGTTTTAAATAAAACAAATTTGTTAGAAATCCTAAAAATAATCCGGAAGTTATAAAAATAGTTTGAGACTCTCTAATTTATTTATAAACCCGGATTAATATTTTATAAAATATTTTAGGGATGCAATTATTATTCGAAAGAAATAATAATGATCCACTTTGATTTAAATAATATTTTAGAGACTACGTTTATTTATTTGTCTGCTCTTTAAATTGTGAGTCTTCTATGCTATCTAGTTTATATACTTACTCGCCTGCTAATTGATGTTACTTATCTATTAATTATTATTTGATGTTCGTTATTAATAACACGCATGGGTAGACACTAGAATCTAAATTAGAATATTGTGTTTGTAGATACGAGCGAGGAAGTAGATAGACGAGGTAGTAGATAGACGGTTAAAAGAGTTGTCCCATTTCCAGCTTTAGGACAACATCTATACCAGGCAAGTATTTCTTATTTGATCATCTTAAAAACTTTTATTTTACTGTTTTCAGTTATTCGTATCATGATAAATAGTTATTGTTCAGAACTATTTATGATTCCTGTTTTATTTTGTGCATCAGAGTTACTTGTTATTCGTACTCTGAATATTAGAAGTTGATTATAATAAACACATCATATCCGTGTTATCGTAGTATATAATAGGGATATGGTCTGTACTTAAAACTAAGCATACCTTTATTTTACATGGGTTGCTCTATTGGATTGGAATTTTAGCGTAAGAGGCTCAGTGATGAGAGTCCAGCATTTGAGGAGGATATGGTAACCAATCCATCTTCCTATAGGCTAACATTACTTGCCTATTATGGTACCTATATATTGAAATCCTTGTTATATCTATGGGTATAGAAATGTACCGATGAGCTATAAAGGGGTCCTATTGCTTTTGAACCTGATCAGGGGTAATAGTGTTTATTTGTGTTGCTATCCAATCTATATTGCCTGTGTGGCTATTATACATTGATTTTGGGCAGTGGATTCATTTTGATGACATACCGCATTGATTTTGTTTCAGTTGAGATAAACTGTGATTTATTTACTGTTCAGTTTTATAATAAACTGTTTTATATTCCGTTCTCTATACAGATCTCATATCTTGATTACATTTGAATTGTTCATATACTTGCTGAGTATTTCTTTGGCTCACTCTTGCTTTTTATTTAGATCTTGCCAGATTTCCAGTATGAGTCATAGCAGTAGCTCTAGCGGGCATAGAGAGCTTCAGGTGTCGGGACTGCTCGTTCCTCGGGCCTCCCAGGTATTTAATTGTTTTAGTATGTCTGTAGATAGTGCTTGTAATAAAACTAAATCTAGACTTAAAATCTATCTAGACTTATGGATTTGAGTTTGTGGATTAGTAGTGAGCTTGTAATAAAGTATTTGGATTTACTTTTAGTTTTCGGCTGCTTCATTTCATACTATAACCTGTTTGGGATCTTTGGTTTGGCGGGGTCAGTGCGCCTCTGATGTATTATTTTATTGTTTATTGGTTGGTGACCCCCAGATCCAGACCCTGAGATTTGGAGGGCGTCATAGTTGGTATCAGAGCTGCATGTTGGTAGTCACTGAAATAAGCAGAGATATAGCCCGTTAAAGATTTGGTAGATCACATGAGATAGGTGTACATTTATATGAGTTAGGTTTACATTCATTTGAGTTAGATTTATGTTTGACTTTAGTTTTAAACCTATGTTGTGAGTAGTATTGTGATATTATGTTATTTGGTTGTAGCCGGATCCAGTTAACCCATTTGCACCGGGTCCTTCTAACCCAGTTGCACGAGCACCTCTGCAGTCGGATCCAGCTAACCCTTTTGCGAGAACACCTGGTTTTCCCGCTTTGACAGTTATGCCCTCAATTCACGAGGATATATACCGTGTCGCTGAGATTCTGCAACCTGTCTACCGTCCGATGGAGCCAGGGTATTATATAGGATTAAACTTTATTCCGGATCCTACATATCCTATGCAGCCAGTTGACCAACAGTTTGAACAGGAGGTACCTCAGATTATGCCAATAGCACTTATGTTACCACCAGTACCTCAGATTATGCCACCATTACTTGTGTTACCACCAGCACCTCAGATTATGCCACCAGCACTTGTGTTGCCACCAACACCTCAGATTATGCCACCAGTACTTGTGTTACCACCAGCAGCCCCAGTAGTTGCAGGACCATCACATGCAGCTCCGTACATGCCAATAGTTTTCACAGATCAGTCTGATCCCTCAGTACAGGGTCCTTACTTTTAGGCGTTAGTTGATGATATTATGGGGAGGTCTGATGCTACCTCAAGTGGTCAGGTGGGAGAACCTCGCACAGTTCCTATACGCGAGTATCATGAGTTATACGGAGCCTACGAGGAGATGAGGACGCAGAATAGGGAGTTGCAGCGTCTGAGGGGTCCGCGTACATTGAAAGCAGAGTTGCGCCACAATCTACGAGAACTGATTGCCTCAGAGACATATGAGATGGAGGTTATACACCTAGAAGGTTCAGATAACATAGACTATCGTCATGTTTACCGTATTCATCAGAGGATGGTAGCAGACCTTAAGGGTCTGGTGGGCCCGGACTGAGAGTAGTTGCTGGTTTTCAGAGTAGTTGGTTGGAGGTAGTTGTATACTACATTTTTCTTTCTGTGGTGTGTAGGGATGCTTACCTATGGTAGTGTATGGTTATATCAGGCATTATGTCGAAATTTTGATTGTATATAGTCGACATAGCCGGTATATTCCCAGTAGAATGTATTAGGACTCGTGTGTTAAAAGTCGGCCAGAGTGTTGTGGTATCTATGTAAATAATATATATATATATATATATATATATATATATATATATATATATATATCCATGACAATTTTGTAGTGTATATCCATGTTATTATATTTAGTCATGTGATTACTTTTAACATTCAAGTACATTAGTAGTTGTGCTACATGATCTTATAACATGAATGGGAATAACGATTTTTTTTAAAAAGGAAAATTATTCCTTTTCTTTTCTACATATGCCTTTTCGTTACTAATGTTATATCAAGACATGTATAGCAACATACTAAATAACTTGTTTGTTTATGTCATTAGAATAATGGAAAATCATCAACCAGACAATAACCATATGGAGCAAGAAGGCAACAATCAAAACTCGGGGGAGCAGGGTAATCTGAATGTCATGCAACAAATTCTAGAGTTATTCCGTCAGCAAACGGATAACCTCACCCGTCAGCAGCAACAGCCGCCAGCACCAAAGGCCGTGACATTCAGGACATTTCATGCCGTGAAGCCTCCAGAGTTTCATGGGACAGCAGATCCTGTAGAAGCTAGAGCATGGCTAAAAGAAATAGAAAAAGCTTTTGCATTGGTGAAAGTAGAGGATAATCAGAAGACAGAATATGCTAGCTATTTTCTGAAGGGAGAAGCAAATTATTGGTGGGAATCTAGGAAGTCTCTAGAGGGGACAAGAGTAACCACTTGGCAGAGGTTTAATGAGCTGTTCTTGAAAAAGTATTTTCCACGTTACATGCAGAACCAAATGGAGATCAAATTCCTGGAACTGAAGCAGGAAGGAAATGTAGCAGATTACGAGACCAAGTTTACAGAATTGGCTAGGTTTGTGCCGGATTTTGTAGACACTGATGAGAAGAGGGAAAAAAGGTTCCAGCAAGGATTAAAGGCATGGGTTAGAAGTAGGGTGGCTGTTTTCGAGTTAACCACCTATACGACCATAGTACAGAAAGCTATGATTATTGAAGCTGAAAGTGACATGTTTCAGAAAGAAAAGGATGGAAAGAAGAGGAAATTTGACAACCGCTTAGGGAATCCGCAGCAAAATCGGGTTTAGAATAATTTCAATAATCAAGGTGGAATGCAGTTTAAAAGAAATGGAGGAACAGGATATGGAAATCAGAATTTTGGAAATCAAGGAAACCGGTTCCAGAGCAATTATCAGCAGCAAGTGAATCGGTTTGCTAACAATAATCAACAACAGGCCACCAGGTTCAATAATAATAATAATCAGCAACGAGGGATGCAACTACCTATACCGCAATGTAAGATATGCGGAAGGTATCATGGAGGAATGTATAATAGGGGTAATTTGGGAAATGTACAGTGTTATCGGTGTGGTAAAATGGGGTATTATGCCAACACATGTCGTCAGCCAGCATTAATTAGATAGAACTGTTTCAAATACGGAAGTAAGGGTCATTTAGCGAAGGATTGTCAAGCTAATGTCAACCTAGCATATCAAACTAAAGCTACCGGGTCAGGAACTGCTAGGCAGCCCAGAGCCAGGACCTTCAACATGACTACGGGAGAAGCAGAACAGAATATAAATGTGATTTCAGGTATATACACTTCCCGTAAACTCCATTAATGCCAAAGTACTTATTGATTCAGGGGCTACGAAGTCTTTTGTCTCTGAAGAATTTATGAATAAATTAGAATGTGAATGTCAGTCGTTAAATGAGGTATTAGTGATAGAAATAGCTCATCAAGAACGGATACCTGTGAGCCAAGTATACCCAGGATGTGATATCGAGATTTCGGGACAACACTTTTATGCTAACTTGATACCTTTCAAGTTGGGAGAATTCGAGATTATATTGGGCATGGATTGGTTAACAGAGTATAATGCTCAAATTGATTGTAAGAGGAAGGAGCTAAAGTAAAAACAAAGGGGGATGCAGAAGTGGTATTTCGTGGACAGAAACAAACCAAGAAACTTTTAACTATGCTAAAGGCTAAGCGAATGTTACGTCAGGGTTGTGAAGGGTATTTAACTTATGTAATGGATATTGATAAAGAAGTACCAAGAATGGAACAGATTCCAGTAGTAAATGAATTTTTGGACGTATTTTCTAAAGAGTTACCTGGTTTACCTCCAGACAGAGAAATCGAATTTGCTATCGATTTGGCACCAGGTACTGAACCTGTATCAAAATCTCCTTATAGAATGGCACTAGTAGAAATGAAAGAATTGGCCAAGCAATTACAAGAACTCCTAGACAAAGGGGTAATCATACCAAGTATATCACCATGGGGTGCACCGGTATTGTTCGTAAAGAAAAAGGATGGAAGCATGAGACTTTGTATTGATGATCGGGAACTGAACAAGTTCACAATCAAGAACAAATATCTGTTGCCAAGGATCGATGATTTGTTTAATCAACTGAAAGGCGCTGTATGGTTTTCCAAAATTGATTTACGATCCGGATATCATCAACTGAAGATCCAACCAGATGACATTTCTAAAACCGCTTTTCGTACTAGATATGGGCATTATGAGTTTTTAGTTATGCCGTTTGGGTTGACCAATGCACCTGCAGTTTTTATGGACATGATGAACAGAATCTTCAAGAAGTATTTGAATAAATTTGTAATAGTTTTCATAGACGATATCCTGATATATTCTAAGACGGAGGAAGAACATGTGGAACACTTAAGGATAGCTTTGGAAATTCTACGGAAGGAGAAGCTATACGCTAAATTTTCAAAGTGCGAATTTTGGTTAAGTGAAGTACAATTCTTGGGGCACGTCGTCACTAATGAAGGAATTAAAGTAGATCCAGCTAAGATTGAAGCTGTCATGAATTGGGAACGACCGAGGACACCAACTGAAGTCAGAAGTTTTATGGGATTCGCAGGGTATTACCGGAGGTTTGTTAAAGACTTTGCTAAAATAACGACTTCTTTGACCAAACTTACTCGGAAAAATGAGAAGTTTGAATGGAATGATAAATGTGAACAAAGCTTTCAAGAAATAAAGAAGCGATTAGTCACTGCACCCGTACTAGTTCTGCCAGACGAAAATGGAAACTTCGTAATTTACAGTGATGCTTCCCATAAAGGCTTAGGATGTGTGTTAATGCAGAATGGGAAAGTAATCGCTTACGCGTCTAGACAACTCAAAATTCATGAACAATAGTATCCAACGTATGATCTGGAATTAGCAGCAATTGTATTCGCACTGAAGATATGGAGGCATTACCTGTATGGGGAGAAATGTGAAATCTTCACGGATCACAAAAGCTTGAAGTATATCTTCACCCAAAAGGAATTAAACATGAGACAGCGACGATGGTTGGAGCTAATCAAGGATTATGATTGTATTATCAGCTATCATCCAGGTAAAGCGAATGTAGTTGCAAATGCACTAAGCCATAAAGAAAGGTTAAATCTCTTAACCTCAGTCGAAGATTTGGTAAAGGAATTTGAAAAGATGGAAATAGAAGTTCATACACCAGAATCCCAGACTAAGGCACCACACACCATAACGTTTCAGCCAACATTATTGGAGAAGATTCTTAGATGTCAAAAACAGGAGATGGAGCGAGACAAAGCAAAGATAACTTGAGAAGAGGTCAGGAGTCAGAAGGATGATAAAGGGATTTTAAGGTTTTCATCACGCATTTGGATACCAAATGTAGCTGAGTTGAAGAATGAAATATTACACGACGCCCATAGCTCAAGGTATTCCATTCATCCCGGAAGTACCAAAATGTATAGAGACCTGAAGCAACACTTTTGGTGGCCAAACACGAAGAAAGAAATTGCGGAATACGTCAGTAAATGTTATAATTGTCAAAGGGTAAAAGCGGAACATCAAAGACCAAGTGGATTATTACAACCTCTAGACATTCCAGAGTGGAAATGGGAACATCTCGCAATGGATTTTATAGTAGGATTTCCGAAGACTAAAGCCAATCATGATGCAATTTGGGTTATCATCGATAGATTGACCAAGTCAGCACATTTTCTTCCTATCAATGAAAGATTTTCCCTGGAAAAGTTAGTTCAATTATATTTGAGGGAAATTATAGTACGACATGGTGTTCCTGTATCAATCGTATCCGATCGAGATCCACGTTTTAACTCGTGATTCTGGAGACAATTTCAAGAGAGTTTAGGAACCAAACTAAACATGAGTACAGCGTATCATCCACAAACTGACGGACAAAGTGAAAGGACAATTCAGACAATTGAAGACATGTTAAGGGTATATGTTCTAGATTTTAACGGTAATTGGGATGAGCACTTACCTTTGGTGGAATTTTCATACAACAACAGTTATCATGCCAGTATTAGAATGCCACCGTATGAAGCTCTTTATGGAAGAAAATGTAGATCTCCACTGTATTGGGAGGAAGTCGGAGAACGCACAATTTTGGGTCCGGAACTGTTACAACAAACCAAGGAAAAGATCGAGTTAATACAGAAAAGGTTAGTAGCAGCTCAAGATCGACAAAAAAACATGCAGATCAAACCAGAAAAGACCAAAGCTTTGAAATTGGAGAGCTTGTTCTATTAAAGGTATCGCCGTGGAAAGCCGTGACCAGATTTGGGAAAAGAGGGAAACTCAATCCAAGATACGTGGGACCATTTGAGTTATTGAAGAAGGTGGGGAAACTTGCTTACGAACTAACCTTACCTCCGCATATGTAGAATATCCACAACGTGTTCCATGTATCGATGCTGAAAAAGTATAATCCTGATCCGAATCACGCAATAGAGTACGAGCCTATAGATATCCAACCTGATTTATCTTATGTAGAACAACCTATACAGATATTAGATCGTAAAGATAAGGTATTAAGGAATAACACAATACCTTTAGTTAGGGTATTGTGGAGAAATCCCTTGGTTGAGGAATCAACATGAGAGGTAGAAAGTGAAATGTTAGCTCAGTATCCTCACTTGTTTTCTTAAGTTGGATTCTAGGGACAGAATCCTTATAAGGGGGGAAGGATGTAACGACCGGGAAAATTATGTGCATTCTATAATATTTAAATATGCTTTTATTATAATTTATTGTGATTTAGATTATTTTTAATGCAATTATCTGAGTTTGGATTTTTATTAAATAGAAAAATTACCCGATATGTGTTATGTGAATTCTGTGTAGCTTGAAATATTTTATTCTATTTTACTATAATTTTTGTATCATTAGAATAGGGTTATTTCGATTTATGATTATTGGACCTAGCTCTTGTTATAGACTTGAGACCTTATTTTTGTTACCTTTATTTTTACAAAAATGGTAAAATCCTCAAAATAACTTTATTTTATTATTTTGAAACATTTATAATTTTTGGGGAATTTTGACATATATATTGTATTTATCCGAAAATATTTATTTTTATATTTTATCCCATAAAAATGATTTTTGGACTTTTTACTTTAATTATGGGATAATTTATCTTTTTAATCAAGATTAAGCCCCTAATTTTCGTAAAAATATAAATAGTTTTTATTAATAAGAAATTTATTAAAAGAGTTTACCACTACTTGGTAAATTTGGGGGAAACTTCAGGAGATAGGGTTCATATTTATTTTACGAATTAAAGCCTAATTGAAGGTGATTCTGTTATAGAATTAAAGCCTAAGATTTGTGTTGGTTGGATGTTGTTTAGAGGTCGCCGGATTGGCACTCTGGTCGTCTTCTCCATTGACGTTGCGGACGGTGAGGCTACGGCTTCATCCGTTTTGTTTGCTGCTTGTGGAGGTGATTGTTGTGTTCTTGAGCCAAGCAATGGTTGGGTGTTAATAGTTCCGAGCTTGACTGTCGTTTGGGGTCACCGGAGCTTTTCTAACTGACTTGATTTTCTGACTTGGTCGGGATTGATTGTACAAGCTTGAGTTGTTGATTTATCTGTTGAGTTTGAGTTCATGGATTAAATGAACTGAGAAGTTTGTCTTAGTGTCAATGTTGCACGATATCATGAACTTGGCCCTGCATAGTATTTTAAACGTAATATCTTGCTTCTAAAAATGTGGAAGAGTCTTTGAGGCTACATCCTCAGGTTTTTTCTATAATCATCATATCAGTGGTTGTTTTCCAGTTCTGAATGTTGTTCATCTGATGGCCTCCTCATGGAATCATTGTTTCTACTTGAAAAGAGCTGTAGATATTTAGGTTGTCTATATATTGCATGCAAGCATGGTTGCTAATTTACTCAGATTGTAACACATCTACACTTGGGTCATTGACTTTAGTTGATAGATTGTGCATTTTATATGGGATGCAGGATGCATGGCAGCCGTCCTGCTCTTATACTGTATTGTTAGTAGAAGTGGTTCAGGTTTCCTGTTTTAGTAAGCATGAACATTGATTTTGGAGTTATCTATTCTCGCTCCTGAAGAACATGTCCAATCCCCTCGAGTTCCATATAATTTTGGTGTTGGGAATTTAGTCTGTACTCTGTAAAAACCATGGAATTTTAAGTAGTGGTCAGTAATAGTAATGCTACTCTATCATTCTGAATTGGTTCAATTTTGGTCGCTTTCAATGCATTTATGCAATGCTTTCTGTACTGTGTAACTTGGTTGACACATTTTCGGAAAGTTAGTCCATATTTTATGTGGTTACGCAGTTTCTGCTAATGATATAGTTATATGTGTCTTTTTATTGTTGTCTTTTAGTTTTATTTAATTAATGGGACTTTAATCTTTAAAATCCCTGACATATACTCTTTAAAGTGTTTTTAGAGTAAAAATCAATTTCATCTTCTAAAATTTGTTTTATTTCAAAATTGATTTAGTTTAATTATTTTAATTTATTTAGATAATAATTTAATTAATCTAAATTGATTGGTTAACTTATTTTAATCAATCAATTTAATTAATTAAATATTATTTAAATATAATTAAAAATAATTGGGTTTAATTATTTTGAGAAATAAAAATGATTTATTTATTTATTTTTAATTATTTAATAATTCTTTTACCCGTTTTAAATAAAACAAATTTGTTAGAAACCCTAAAAATAATCCGGAAGTTATAAAAATAGTTTGAGACTCTCTAATTTATTTATAAACCCGGATTAATATTTTATAAAATATTTTAGGGATCCAATTATTATTCGAAAGAAATAATAATGATCCACTTTGATTTAAATAATATTTTAGAGACTACTTTTATTTATTTGTCTGCTCTTTAAATTGTGAGTCTTCTCTGCTATCTAGTTTATATACTTACTCGCCTACTAATTGATGTTACTTATCTATTAATTATTATTTGATGTTCGTTATTAATAAAACGCATGGGTAGACACTAGAATCTAAATTAGAATGTTGTGTTTGTAGATACGAGCGAGGAAGTAGATAGACGAGGTAGTAGATAGACGGTTAAAGGAGTCGTCCCATTTCCAGCTTTAGGACAGCATCTATACCAGGCAAGTATTTCTTCTTTGATCCTCTTAAACACTTTTGTTTTACTGTTTTCAGTTATTCGTATCATGATAAATAGTTATTGTTAAGAACTATTTATGATTCCTGTTTTATTTTGTGCATCAGAGTTACTTGTTATTCGTACTCTGAATATTAGAAGTTAATTATAATAAACACATCATATCCGTGTTATCGTAGTAAATAATGGGGATATGGTATGTACTTAAAACTAAGCATACCTTTATTTTACTTGGGTTGCTCTATTGGATTGGAATTTTAGCGTAAGAGGCTCAGTGATGAGAGTCCAGCATTTGAGGAGGATATGGTAACCAATCCATCTTCCTATAGGCTAACATTACTTGCCTATTCTGGTACCTATATATAGAAATCCTTGTTATATCTATGGGTATAGAAATGTACTGATGAGCTATAAAGGGGTCCTATTGCTTTTGAACCCGATCAGGGGGCAATAGTGTTTATTTGTGTTGGTATCCAATCCAGATTGCCTGTGTGGCTATTATACATTGATTTTGGGCAGTGGATTCATTTTGATGACATACCGCATTGATTTTGTTTCAGTTGAGATAAACTGTGATTTATTTACTGTTCAGTTTTTATAATAAACTATTTTATATTCCGTTCTCTATACAGATCTCATATCTTGATTACATTTGAATTGTTCATATACTTGCTGAGCATTTCTTTGGCTCACTCTTGCTTTTTATTTAAATCTTGCCAGATTTCCAGTATGAGTCACAGCAGTAGCTCTAGCGGGATAGAGAGCTTCAGGTGTCGGGACTGCTCGCTCCTCGGGCCTCCCAAGTATTTAGTTGTTTTAGTATGTCTGTAGATAGTGCTTGTAATAAAACTAAATCTAGACTTAAAATCTATCTAGACTTATGGATTTGAGTTTGTGGATTAGTAGTGAGCTTGTAATAAAGTATTTGGATTTACTTTTAGTTTTCGGCTGCTTGATTTCATACTATAACCTGTTTGCGATCTTTGGTTTGGCGGGGTCAGTGCACTTCTGATGTATTATTTTATTGTTTATTGGTTGGTGACCCCCAGATCTAGACCCCGGGATTTGGAAGGCGTCACAGTGACCCCCCTGGAAATTCCAAGTCTAGCTCCTACACAGGAGGTCCTCCCCACCTTATCAGGTTAGGCGGAGGGACAACACACCCATAGAAGGGATGTTGACTCTATTCATAGAGTATCTACTACTTCGGTAGTAGAACCTATTCAGGGTGTCTCTGAGCAGGTAATGCCTTCATTGGCTTCAGCTGGCATCACGGATTCTTCAACTTTTCCAATCATTACAGAATCCATAGTGGTGACCACACTGGGTCTCAACCCCCCAGTTCCTTAAAAAGGAATTTTCCCCACCCAAAGTGGTCCGGCGGAGAGGCAACCTACCCATAGAAGGGATATGGATTTTAATGCAGGTATAAAAGATCTAAGTGCTATTATGGATATGAGTGAAACACTTAACCTTGATGATCTTGTGTTCCCTAACCCTGATTTCCCGAGTGTGAGTGTTAAGGGTCGAGAAAAAACAGAAACAGTGAGGAGTGAGACACCCACTAACCAAATAAACACTCCACACATTGCACACACTGCACATAGCCAAAGGATTCTAAATCTGGAGGCCCAAGTAACTGAAATTCACTACTCAATAAGAAAGATCTTGGAGGTGCAGGAGCAGCAACGAGCAAAAATGAAAGAAATCAAAGATTTAGTTAAACAACTGCTGGCTCAGAAAGTTCTTATTTCTACTCAATCAAATTCAACATCTCATATTACTTCGGTCAGAAGGGAGGATAACCCAACTGAGGGGGAGAGGACAGTACAAGAAAAAGTTGGAGCTGAAATGATATTGGAGTATACAGCTCAGGGGGAGTCAGATATTTTCTATAGACCTGGAGCTAGGCAACTTGAAGAAGGAGAAATATTTGAGCCCTATGTGCCGCTGGAGATTCCAACAGATATTGAAATAGAGGAAACTGAAAAAGCTGCTGGAATAGATGTTGAGGAGGAGTTTGCTGAAGAATATGCTTTTGATAATGACTGTCTTCTAGTTGGTGTAGATGAAGTTGTTACTCAAGGTGTAGATCAAGCTCAAGAACTGATGAAGAGTAAATGGAAGAGAGTACAGCACGCATTAGAAAGAAGAAATAGAATCAAGGACATTGAAGCAAAGGTTGGTCCTAATTGGGATGAAGCAAGGAGTCTACTGAAGAAGAAAGAGTTAACTCTTACTAAGAAGAAAGACAGAGAAGTCCTTGATTTCTTTAGAACCATGAGGGAAAGATTTGAAGATGTTAATGAATTCTATGTCGTGCTATCAGAAGAGATTACAAGCGTGTCAGTAAGTGCATCTAAGTACGGGTGGAAAATGTTCATAAATTTTACAACACTGGGGTCAAAGGTTTTGTCGATGAAGAGTTTAGAAAAGATGAATGTTGTGGAGCTGTATGTGCTGAAGAGGAAAGTCATCTTTGGTGGGCATAAAATAAATGAGATACTGAGAGATATGATTGAGAATAAAATTATAGGGATCGGTGTCGAAGCATTTGAGAAGCCTCCGGTGGTCAAGTAATACAAAGCAACCATACTTCATAACCTAACTTTGTCTGATGAATGTCTGGACTTAAGTCATGCAATGTTCATGCAGTATGTAGAAGGGAGACTCAGAAGCAAGAAGAATAGAACATATGAAGATCTAAAGGTTGTTGAGTTGATCTACGCATTCAGGCTGAACATAGCAATTAAAACTTCAGGTAGATATCTAATGGAGACAACCAGATATTACCAAGATCCAGTGTATGTAAGAAAAGTGGATGGCACTGAAGTACTTGAAGCTATAATAGATTCTGAACCTTGCATTCAGATGGAGCTAAATGGAACAAAACACTTCCTTTTCAAGAAGAATGGAGTGGATAAAAAGAAAGAGCTATCAAAACTGAGGAGAAACAATTATGAAATTATCCGAAAAGTCCTTTCAAGAGTAAAGAGATCCACTGTCAAGTCAGACAAAAAGGCTTTGAGGATGATTGAAGATGTTCTAAGGGAGAAGCTGGCAGAAGAGTCGATGCATGACACTGACAGAGTCAAAGGTTTTCCAAAAAGGATAACAATGTTCATGTTTTCAAAGAGACAATCTTTGGCCTTCGAGTCAATCTCCAAGACAAACTCAACCGTTTTTCTCACTGAAGTTTTGAATAAGCTAGAAGAACCACCTCCAGTAAATACTCTTAAAGTAGAAGCTAGAGATATAGTGAAGTCAAGGTTAGAGCAGAAGGAGGAAGAGCTAAGAAAGCATTACTCCGAAACAAGATCTAAACACAAGCAAGACTCAGTACAAAGAAGCAGAAGATCCTAGAATTATCTGTTCAGGCTAGAGAAACTAACTTCTATTGTACACAAGAAATCTGGAAACGTAAAATCTAATCCAGAATGTAATTAATATTACTTACTGTCTTTCTGCCCTTTACTTTTTCTTGTAAGTATCAGTTGAGTTATCCTCTCACAGGATTTGCTTGTCGAACTCTAACAAACAAATATGGGGAGATTGTAAAGCATAATGTAACATAGTATCTAATAGTGATAACGATAACTTAACTAAGAAACAAAGATAGGTAAATAATACTAATATGCAGCACAGGAATCCAGAAGGACATATAAACAGGAATCATACATACATTATTGCAGAGCATTCAAGATGTAATGTTTACTGAATGTAGCGAGAGAAGTTCATTAATATGTTCAGGCCTCAGCAACAAATAAATTTTCAGTAGATTTCAGACTAAAGACAGTGCAATGATTCAAGTATAGTTGTCATAGGATTTCAGTGATCAGAAGCAATGGAACAGTTCAAAGTTAGTCAGCTGAAACAGAATAGAAGTCAAGGGAATTCAATTCAGTGTTAGTCGCTTGTGAAACAGACCAGTGCACTAAGCATCAGCACAACAAGAAAAGAATTGTCTTGATTAATCAGAAGAAAATCAGTTGATCAAGCCAAAAGATAGGGGTAATTACTCAAGAATTCAAGACATTGTTTAAATGGTAAAATTTTCTAAGGCAAGGGTTAACGACACCTCTACAGGGTAACCATAGTGCAAGGCACAACAAAAAGAGACATAAGCGCAACAAACCAAGTTAAAAAGCTAATGGAAGTCTAAGTGAAGTGTTTGTGGTGCCTGCACAAGGGAATGGGAGTGCAGACGCAACAAAACAATGTTAAAGGCGCAACATATGTTCTAAGGAAGCTTTGTGGTGCCTACACACTACAACTGGTGTGCAAGCGCAACAAAAGAGTAACATGGCGCAACAAAACACTTGGGGTAATATTTCTAAGGCATTTAGTGGCGCCTATACACTGCAACCACTGTATAGGCATAACTAATTTGATGAAGAGGCGCAACAAACATGCAAGGCGCAACATACTTCTTTGTGGCGCCTACTCACCACCACCACTCTTGCAGGTGCAACAAAGGATTTAAGAATTATTGGAAATCATTTTCCTAAAAGTCTACAAATTATATATGGTGAAAATCAATATGGACAGAAGTATTCATTCATCTTCACCAAAAGAGATATAGACGGGAGCTCTATTAAAGACAATCATTTATATCACTCAACTGTATTTTTATTGTAACCTTGACTGAACCCATTGAAGCTAATCATTTGATTAGAAGTGTAGCACCTCAGGGATTTAATAATACATTGTTATTTCCCCGAATCTTTGTGTTTCATTAACTGCCATTTTTATATCTTAAAAACATAAACACTTAATCCGCATTTAAACAAAAAATCTACCACATCATATTCACCCCATCTTCTTTGATGATTTTGGACCTAACAAGTATCTTAGGACTTAAATGCTTAATTGATTGCTAAGAATAAGATTGCATGCTAGGATTCATGAGTTTAAATAAGTACATTTCATACTTAATTTTATATGTAGTAAAGTGAATAACTAGAATTAGATAGGGTGTTCTAGACGGTTAGGTATATCCCTGAACATTTGCTGGAACTTGATTTAAATCTTCTATGATTTAATACCTCTGCTAATGTTGTGAAAATTGCTAATAGACAAACAGGTCATAGATCAGATATTTTATATTTATTCTTATTGTGATAAATGACTTGATAAGTATATGTAGAATTTAATATTGCTTATAATGTTTTATTCAAATATTCTGAATATTCTTAAATTATTTATGTGCTTATTTTCACATGATTTGCTCGCACTCACATAGTTGCACTTAAATGTCATGTCATATCATGTATTGCTTGTTAAGGATAGAATAATGAAAGATGGTAGAATTATCTAAGTAGTCAGTAAGACTTGTTGATTCGAAATTTAATCTAAAACTGACTTAGGTAATTAGAGAGCTAAAATTCTAGACAACAACATAAATGGATTAGATAGAATTAGTAATTAATTTGTTAGTTCTTTAATCCATATACTTTTCGAAAATTATTGAATATCTGTAAATTTGCTTTACAACTGTTACACTTGTGTAGAATGATTAAAGTAGATAGTACTGAATTTTCTAATATGCATATTGAAGTTGTTGTTACCACTATTGATAGTAATATCTCTAACCCATCTGGACTCAATTGAAGTTGAGTACCAAGAAGATTAATCATTTATGATTGCAGAGTATGTAACAAAAGGCAAAAGTTATGTGACTTCATGACATTTATTGTTCGAGAAATATGATTAAGATTAAAGCTCTGTTATCACAGTTGGTTGAGAATGAAGGGTTTCGGGCATGAAAACGCAGCGGAATTAACGTAAAAAAAATAAAAAAAAATTGAAACTCAATCGCAGGATCCATGTATAACGTTGGATGATTATGGTGAAGAAGTCTGTACCTTAACAAAGCTTTTGTATGCTGTTTAATGGAGGTCCAGAAAGATGAATCACAGCAGTCCTTTGTTGTAAAGATTTGCTCTCTAAAGAAGTCCACACGAACACCCGATCGTCCTACGATCACCGGAGTCGGTACTAGCCGAATTGTTTGCCTCTCTCTCTCTCTCTCTGTCTCTAGCCTCTCTTGATGTTGAGCAGCTAGGGTTTTTCTCTAAAACGAAATTTGATGATACAATCCTAATGTTAGTAATTGTGCTCTAGAGACAATACTTTTTATATTTTAAGGAAAATATTTATTATTAAGGATTATGTTTTATTGATTATTATTTATTTATTATGTTTTGTTTACTGCGTAATAAATTGAAAGCATAATAAATGTCCTTGGAATTTTGATACGTATTCTATATCTTTAAGTATGTGACTTAAAAATGAGATTATATGAATAGTATCTTATTCATAAAATTCCCTAGTCAAGTATTATTATTTAAGGACAATAATAATGTACAAAGACTAGTATGTTTCTTGACAGATGACCACATCTCATTGGTCATAGGTATGGGGATACTAAAGTCAAAAACATAAGTGCATGTCTCAATGCATGGCACTGGAATGACCCGCCGTGAGATTCTACATGTTAAGTAAGTGTCATAAGTAATTCTCACTGTGATAATGGTGTAATGATCCTTAGACCTGAAATCATTATATTTCTATACAGGAATTAATATACTTTGATTACATTAAAAGTTGCCTTTGACCGGGTGATGATAAAAGTGGACATTGGGTATATTATGAATCGTATGAGAAATATGAATGATCTAGATGAGATTTAATCCTCCTAATTTTAGGAGTGATATTATTGGCCTCTTGTTTGAGTGAGACTATGAAATGCACGGCCGTGCTCAAATGTTGATTTGATTTTAATAGTCTACTCATCGATCAAGAAAATAAAGATTAAATTATGAAGAGGATGACACGAGACATGCCTTGAGTTTAATCTATAATATCAAGATTAAAGGGATTATATTACATGGAACATTATTCACGAAAGGCTTAATCGAATCACCGATTTATTATTATTACTTGGGTAGCAATGATGTATTACTAGATGCCGCTCATTGTTTACAATTTTAATTAGATATTAAAATTGTTGCCAACGTAATAATAACCTACAGGGTCACACACAAAGAACGCTTGAAGGAGAAATAATTTAAATTATGAATTTAAATTAAATAAGTAATTTATTTTATTTATGATATTAATTAAGTATGACTTAATTAATTATATAAATAGAATAAATGAATTACTTAAACTAATTCCAAAATTAATAATTAATTAATTAAGTGAGACTTAATTAAATAATTTAGAATTTTGGATTAGTATTAATTATAATTGGATTATAATTAGAAAACTTATTCTTCTCTATATATAATCTCTTTATGGGCTGATTTAATGAGATAGAGATTTTACAAAAACCCTAGCCGCTCTGAGAGAGGAGGAAGATAGAGAGAGAAGAAGTTTTCGGGTGCTAGTACACATCAATCCTTCATGAAAAGTGTTCGTGTGGATACCGTAGAGCGTAGATCGCGAGAGCGGGATACGTGGTGATTAAACAAGTTTTGGACCTCCATTAATCTTCCATTAATGAACTGTTAAAGCTTCTAAAGGTATTTATTCTTTATCTCCGAATTAAATCTTTTGTTTTCGCATGGATCTTGCGGAGGGTTTCGCTATTTTGATTTATTTTTCGCGTTTATTCCGCTGCGTTTGTGTCTTGAAACCCTTCAATGGCATCAGAGCTACTTGCGAAACGTTTTAATTCGGTTATGTGCTTAACAGTTTTTGATATATAAGCATGTATGCGATCTATCATGATTTTATATTGATATAATATGTATATGTTTATATATATTATTGTTAGGTCCAAATGATTGTAGAAGGGGGGGTTGAATACAATCTTTAATAAATATTAAAATCTGTTTCGGATAATTTTTGATTAAACAATTTAAATTATTATCACGAAATAATAATCAAAGAAACACAGTTCAAGTAAAATACTTATATTAAACTTGAGGTGGGTTACAAGATTAAATCAGAAAATATTCACTAATTTAGCTCTTAAAATTCTAGAGAGATTTTGACATTAACTGCTCTTGAATTTTGATTTTAGCTGAATAGAAAGTGATTGAATTAAAATGAATGCTGCTGATCAATCTTGTATTTATAGGCAAATTCAGGTGCTGGAGACTTTTCTAGCTCGGGGAGACTTTTTCTCCTCGGGGAGACTTCTGGAATTAAATGAAAAATCATTTAATTTGTTGGGGAAGACTTTCGCAGCTCGGGAAGACTTTCTGAATAACTCGGGGAGACTTTTTAATCTACGGGAGACTTTTCAAAAAAGTCTTCCCGAGAGATTAATTGGCCGACATGCATTGTTAATGTGAAATGTATATCTGATGCCTTTTTCTTTTTCTTTCCCCTTTTTTTTTTGTTTTGCTTTCTTTTCCTTTTTTTTTTTTCTTTTTAATAAAGCCTCGGGGAGACTTTTGAAAAGTCTCCGGGAGACTTTTCAAAAGTCTTCCCGACCAACAAATTTGGCCGACTTGCTTCTGTCCTTTGATATACATATCTTCTGACCTTCTTTCTTTTTTTTTTTCTTTTTAATTTAAATTCTATTACTTTTACTATATATCTTATAAATTAAATTAATTCTTTTTGAATTAATCTAAGTAAATAGGATATATAATAAATTATTTTTTTTGATAATAGAATTAAATTAAAGTCTTCTTCATTCTAAAATGATTCTAAATTAATTAATTTCTTAATTAATTTAAGGAATAAATTAATTCTGATTGAATTAATTTACCAATTAAATTAACTAAATAATTTAATCAATTAATAGAGAATTAAATTAAAGTCTTGACTCCACGACTGTTGATGATATAATTTTAAATCTTCTGTCTTCACACCGATGTCTGTAGCTGACCATTTCTTCTGTAATAAAGAACTTTCTCTGTATTTTGCCAACACTCCGTGTACTGTCTGGTTCACGAGTGATTCACAACAAATAATATTCTTCACTTGACTTTTATAATGGTTCACTTCTGCTCCTTCTGACTTGACTATATTTGATGTCACACAAAATTGAAATCTTCTGACACTGTAGCTTCTTCAAACTTAAATACTCCACTGAGGCATGATCAATTAAATTGAACTTCTTTCAATGTAGTACTGCTTCAAGTCTATAGATTGACTTTGATCTTCTTTTTCTTGTCAAATAATACCTGCTGAAGATTCCTGTGACAGATAATATATTTACTTACAAATTATCTATGTTTGAGTTGAGTTGTCATCTCACTAAACAAATAGGCTTCTAAACATATGCCTTTCAATCTCCCCCTATTTGTTTGTTAAACAATAACAAGCAAATCACTAGAGGATAACTCAACTAACAAACAAGAAAAAGATATAACACTAAAACTTGTAAATAAACAAACTTAGTTCTGGTTTATATTAAACATTGCCAGATTCAAACATTAATGATAAATACAAGATAGTTGTTCCTCTAGACTGAACAAATAGAACAAAGTTCTATCTTGACTTACCTATCATTACCAGCTTCAGAAATATCAACGTCACCTTCTTCTAGAGTTTAACTTTTGTGACTAGGTGTCGTTGGTACATCTTCAATGGCTGGTTTCTCTGGATCAGATTGTACATTTCCAGATTTCTTGAGTAACTGAAATGAAAGATATTCGTTCCTTTAGCATTGAACATATTATACAAGTAGTATTATCTTCATTTCTCAGACTCATCACTACTCCCCCTTAGGATGGCAGTGATGAAGTCTTGTTCTCTTCTTATTACCACTTCTCCTCTGTTTCTCCAACTCCTATCTTCACTTCTCATCCAAGGTGAATTCATTCTCCTCTTACGTGAATCATCCAACCAATTTAATAGAGGTAACAACAGACATGGCATACATACAGCATTAAACCATCGCAGATATAAAAAATGCAAACTATGACATGTTATGCATTTTAGAAAATCCGGTTAATCCTATATACAAGAATCTTCCAAAATCAAATGGAATAGAAGAACTAATAAATAATCATTAGTTATATCCAATCCAAGCATGTTGTTATATACCCCCTTTGGATCTTGTTCAACAATGGAGTAATCCTCTTCTAGTAAAAAGACTTTGTTCAACAATTCTCCACTTTGGATCTTGTTCAACACTTCTTCCTTTTTGGATCTTGTTTAAAACTTCTCCCCCTTAGTTGAGTAATCCTCTTCAGAATCCTTAATATCAGAAGAAATTTATTTCCCCTTAGTTGAGTAACATTAGAAATCTGTAACAGGGAATTGAGAATGTGATTTGGTAATTGTGCTAGTGTGTGATTTTACTTTGTGTTTCTCACAAGTGTTTCGCTCATATACTCTCTAAGTGTTTCACTCATAGAATATATATTTTCACTCTTTCTCACTTGTGTTTTACTCTTTTCTCACAACACTGTTTCTCTCTTAGTACGGATGACACAGTCTTTTGTACCTGCAAGAAAGATCACCATAGCCCCTTCAAGAGAGGTCACTGGTGGTGCAATGGGGTTTCGTAAATCCCCGTCCTCAATTGAATCCATTAAAATATTTGACTTTGAAAACTGAATTGCTTCAGGAATAGATTCAATGAGTTGCTGATCATCTAAGATGATCTATTCCATTAGGAATCCAGATATGTTCCATCTGGGGAGGGAGACAAGGATCTATAATGTAGCAAATGATCCAAGTTTCCTCCTGACGCCTATGAAAGCATGTTGATTCAGTCAGAATCATCAATCATTCTTTCTTCCTTGATATAGAAGTTTAGAATAATTGTTTCCGTCAATTCATCCTTAGTGTGTGACAATCCTTACAGTGCATTTGAATATTACATATATGGTTTGCAGTGTTTGAGAGTGTCCAGATGAAGTTGACTCTTTACAAATGGCCTTGGCTGACAGGCCGAATTCAATAGACTCATCATGTTAAGATGACGAACCTAGTAACAGTTTTGCCATTTACACATCTATACCCTTTTGGGAGGATATAAATTAGTTAGCAGTTGCCTCGGTTTCAATTACATATTCTAACTAGAGGCAGAGCTGCTGGAACACTCATAGATACTTCTCTTTTCTAGTGCACTAGAGGCACTTACTCTCTCACCCTCTTTAGTTGATCAAACATTTCTTTTCAGGGGTTTAGTAGATGAAGTTGTATCTGTTTGAGTGTTTGTGGTTCTATGATCTGTGTTAGAGAATGGAGGTTTTCAATCCCTTGATCTCGTCCTATAGCCACTGAGGGCTCAATATATCAATTGTATATTTTTTTTATATTAATTGATTAGAGAATATATCAAGATCGAGATTACCTGCTTTTACCTCGAGTCGATTGCTCTTTTTCGGCAGGACACAGATCTGCTTTTATTATTAGTGATTTTCAGATACCACAATATATATTATCACTAACAACGAAAATCATAATTAATTGCGATGAAACAATAACAAACTATCAAAATATGATAATTAATAATAATTTCAAAAAGCAAGTAATTATGCTCCTAATATCTCATCGTATTAAAACTATGAAACTAATAAACATTTAATTGCTTCAATTCTCAATTTTAATAAGATAAAATATCATCGCTAAATACTAAATAATCATAGGAATGAAAATTAGCATTTAACTTCATACATTATATCTAATAATTGTTACTCAAGCATATGACAATTATACTCATAACAATTATCAGTGATATATGTAAGCTCGAGAAAATAAATGTAAAGAAATTCACAAGTTCTTTAAATATTGACATTTAATACTTATGATTCTTAGAACAATTTCTCGTAGACAAAAATAAAAATAAACTGAAATAAAAATAACTGTAAAATAAAACTAAGAATAAAAATAAACTTACACACATATATATAGAAATAATGATACTAAAGGTTTAAAAATAAAAACAATATGTACCAATTGTTGGAAAACCAAAAATAATAAAGATATATATATATATATATATATATATATATATATATATATATTCAGTAAAGATGCCAATTAACTAAAACTGTACAAAGTTCTATTAACCTATTAGTTAAACTTAACATAAATATATACAATAATAACTATACTTTAATATTTGATTATTTTCAAATAAAAATAATTTTTACCAAAAATCTAACTTGTAAAATTTTGATTAAATTATTTTTAAAGATAATAATCTAAAATTAAAATATAGTAGAATACAAACAAAACATATAAAATATAAAATATTATAATAATTTACACTAAACACACATTCGAGAACTAGAATTTAGTAAAATAAATTCACAAGTGTTATGACAAATATTTACATAATAAACACTTGAAATTTTATTTAAGAACATAATGCAGATGTGAATTGGGATTTAAGATGAAGAACTATTCAACATCCCAAGTTCACCAACCAACCTGGTGAATGTGGATTCATCAAGTGGCTTAGTAAAAATATCTGCAGTCTGTTCTTCTGTGGGTACAAAGTGTAATTCCACAGTACCATTCATAACATGTTCTCGAATAAAATGATACCTGATATCTATGTGCTTTGTCCTCGTGTGCTGTACAGGGTTGTTGGAGATTGCAATGGCACTTGTGTTATCACATAAAATAGGAATTTTATTTAACACAAAGCCATAATCTCGGAGTTGATTCCTTATCCATAAGATCTGAGCGCAACAGCTTCCAGCAGCAATGTATTCAGCCTCTGCTGTAGAATTGGAAACCGTTTGCTGTTTCTTGCTGTACCAGGAAATCAATCTTCTCCCTAGAAATTGGCAGCTCCCTGAGGTGCTCTTCCTATCAACAACACTACCTGCATAATCAGAATCTGTATATCCTATTAGATTAAAACCAGATTCTTTAGGGTACCAGATACCAAGATTAGGTGTACCCTTAAGATATCTTAAGATTCTTTTCACAGCAACAAGATGAATATCTCTAGGATCCGCTTGGAACCTTGCACATATACAAGTGGCATACATAATATCTGGTCGGCTTGCAGTTAGGTAAAGTAGAGATCCAATCATACCTCTGTAGCTTGTGATGTCTACCTTTATTGAGTTTTCACATAATCCAAGCTTGACAGCTGTAGATGAGGGAGTTCTTGCAGATGCTGAATCTTCCATGTGATACTTCTTCAAAAGTTCTTTAAGGTACTTGGACTGACAAATGAATATTCCATCTATTCTTTGACTCACTTGAAGTCCAAGGAAGAATTTCAGCTCTCCCATTAAGCTCATCTCATACCTACTCTGCATTAACTTAGCAAATCTCTTGCACAAGTTATCATTAGTAGACCCAAATATTATGTCATCAACATATACTTGTACCATTATCAGATCATTATTGTGTTTCTTATAAAATAAGGTTTTATCTATGATTCCTCTAACAAAAGCATTTTCAAGTAAGAATTCTGAAAGAGTGTCATACCATATTCTGGGTGCTTGTTTGAGACCATAGATAGCCTTGAAAAGAAAATATACAAAGTCCATGTGATCTGGATCTTCAAAGCCTGGGGGCTGTTGTACATATACCTCTTCAGCTAACTTTCCATTCAGGAATGCACTCTTCACGTCCATTTGATAAACTTTAAAATTGGAGTGAGCTGCGAATGCTAGAAACATCCTGATAGCCTCAAGTCTTGCAACTGGAGCATAGGTTTCATCATAATCAATTCCTTCAGCTTGGGAATAACCTTTTGCAACCAGTCTGGCTTTGTTTCTTATTACAATGCCATCTTCATCCAACTTGTTTCTGAATACCCATCTTGTGCCAATTACAGTCCTGTCCTTTGGTCTGGGTACCAGTTTCCAAACATCTTGAGATTCAAATTGATTGAGTTCATCTTGCATAGCAATCACCCAATCAGGATCAGACAGTGCTTCTTCTACTTTCTTAGGTTCCATTTCAGATAGAAACCCAGAATAATTGCATTGATTCTGTGTAGCACCTCTTGTTCTAACACCAACATCTGGATCACCAATGATCAGCTCAAAAGGATGAGCTCTACTCCAAATTCTCTGACTTGGCAGATTAGATCTTGATGATTCGCCTTGAATTTCATTGTGATGTTGTGTTTGATTTGCTGATCCTTCATCTCCTCCCCCTGAGTTGCTGCTAGGATCTCTTGATGAATCTCCTTGTGTGTTAGTGGTATCTCCAGAGTTTTCACTATTTCCACCACTACCACTTGGATCATCAGCATTATTAACATTGTCGTTTCCTGTTGCAGCCTCAGGTTCGTTTTCATCATCTGAGTGTGAGTCTGGCATATTGTTGAACTTAAGAGTTTCAAATGGATCATCATTTTGGATGTTAGGGAATTTTGTGTCATCAAAAGTTACATTGACACTTTCTTTGACATTATGTTGATCAATAATATACACCCGATAAGATCTTCTAGAATAACCAACAAAAATAGCTTCTAGAGCTTTAGCCTCGAACTTTCCAATACGTTCTTCTCCATCTTTAAGTACAAAGCATTTAGCACCAAATACATGAAAGTATTTGAGCGTTGGTTTCTTGTTAGCCATTATTTCGTAGGGTGTCTTCATTAAGTCCTTGTTGATCAGAGTTCGATTCTGGGTATAACATGCAGTATTTACAGCTTCAGCCCAAAAGTACATTGGAAGCCTTGATTCACTCAGCATAGTCCTTGCAGCTTCAATTAATGTACGATTCTTCCTTTCTACAACTCCATTCTGTTGCGGAGTTCTAGGTGCTGAGAATTGTCTAGTTATTCCCTTTTCAGCACAAAAGTCATTCAGAACTGCATTCTTGAACTCAGTTCCATTGTCTGACCTTATAGCTCTAACTGGAAGCTTCGAATCCAACTCAATCATTTTTATATGATCAATCACCACTTGAGGAGTTTCATCCTTTGAGTGCAGGAATAAAACCCATGTATACTTTGAGTAGTCATCAACAATCACCAAGGCATATCTTTTATGTGACATTGACATAACATTAACTGGACCAAATAAATCCATGTGAATTAATTGTAGTGGTTCAGTAATACTAGATGTGTCAGTGCTTGGATGTGATGCTTTCTTTGCTTTCCCTTTCTGACATGCCTCACAAAGTCCTTCTTGTGTGAATTCCAATTGAGGCAGTCCTCTCACTAATTCTCTTTTGACTAGAGAATTCATAGATTTGAAATTAAGGTGTGAGAGTTTCTTGTGCCATAGCCAACTTTCATCTGACGAAGCTTTAGCATAAAAACAATTGACTTCATCTCTGCAACCTGAGTTCAGATCGGCTACGAACAAGTTTCCTTTCCTTACTCCCTGAAGAGCAAGTTTTTCATCCTTCTTGTGAGAAATCAAACATCTCTCCTTCACAAAGTTCACTGTGTATCCCTTGTCACAAAACTGACTGATACTCAGAAGATTGTGTTTGAGACCTTCCACGAAAGATACATTATCAATGACGACATTGCCAGCTTCTAAATAGCCATATCCCTTAGTCATACCCTTGCTGTCATCTCCAAAGGTAACTACTGGGCCAGCTCTCTCAACAACATTTGATAGCAGGGCTCTATCTCCGGTCATGTGTCGTGAGGATCCACTATCGAGAATCCAAATAACCCGGTTCACCTGTTTTACACCCTGCAATCATCAAATGAGTTAGGACTTCTTCGGAACCCAACATTGATTGGGCCCGGCATATTTGAAAAATTGTCCTTTGTCAGGTTTAACAACAGAACCCAACTTGACAAACTCATCTACTACTTTAACTGAACACTTCTCCTTGTAAACAACCTTAACATTTTTGTATGCTGGCCTAGGAGAGAATGTTTCCTTCTGTGAAACAGGAGGACTGGCAGTCTTTGATCTAGCATGCCTGTGATTTATGTGCTGTCTAGGTGTAGT
Organism: Oenanthe sinensis; assembly: GCA_028671895.1. NCBI lineage: Eukaryota > Viridiplantae > Streptophyta > Magnoliopsida > Apiales > Apiaceae > Oenanthe > Oenanthe sinensis. The sequence continues at coordinate 22,724,176 of CM053799.1, read as the reverse complement.
ATTGACATTCATAGCATGCATGCTTTTGAAATATGCAGACATGACATTGAAAGCACATAGCATACAGTTATCTACACCACAAGGTTTATGGCATGCATCAATAGTAGGCATTTTATTCACAATAGCAGGAGTCTTAACAGTTTCTACCTTAACTTTATTAACATTTTTAAAGTTCTCAGTAGCATGGAATCTGTTGTTCTTATCCCTACTATTAACAAACTTACTAGGTCTGTTATGATTTTTCTTAAGCTCATTAGCTTTTTGGACATTTATTCCTTTTATGTCTCTAACAGGTTTTTCCTGTTCTTTCTCTTCCTCTTTAAGGTCTTCAAGTTTAATTTCGTAATCCACTATTACACAACTATCAAGAACTGGTTCTGCAATAGGAGTTATGAACAGAGGGTTCTTAGTGTCCTTAATAACATGTGGAATACCCCTCTCTATAGCACTCTCTTTAAAAGGGGTAATGTTACTAGCCTTTCCTACAGATTTATTATATTCAAAACCTATCCCAACTTTCCGATTAATCTCTTGTTGGTCAACTAGGTCTTTCATAACAAATGAAGCAGTTCTATAGGCTTGACACCTGACTTTCTCTTTTTCAATTTTATCCTTCAAAAAAGCTTCAATTTCAACATAGCAGTTGACTCTATTAACTTGAAATGCAACATCTTCAGTTAATTTCTCATTTATAAGTTTCAGCTTTTTCAATTCATAATTCTCTTCTGATAAAACTTTGTTTTCGAGAATTAAGACTTTTATTCGATCTCTAGCATTAGTTAAATCCTCACCTAGCAATTTAAACATTTTAGGACAGCTAGGGTTTACCTCAATTCCTTGACGAGGTGGGGATTGTGATCCTTCAGAAGAAGAGGCCATTAGAGCAAGATTTCCCATATCTTCTTCTTCATCGTTGTCAGAATCATCCCAGCTTTTTCCTGCTGCTAAGTATGATCTTCCCTGATGCTTCTTCAATAGAGCTTCATATTTCTGGTTTAGCTCGTCATATGAATCCTTCTTTCTTTCCTGCTTGGGCTTTCTACAATCAGTAGCAAAGTGTCCCATTTCATTGCAGTTGAAGCAACGGATCTTGCTTCTGTCAACCATCCCTGTCTTGTATCCACCTCTTGTATTGGATGAGCTAGAAGAACCACCTCTCTGAAATCTGTTTGCCATAGGCTTGAATTTGAAACTAGGGTTCCTCCTGAATCTTGTATTTCCAAATTTTCTAGCAATCAGTGCCAGAGATTCATCCTCAAGTTGATCAAGTTCTTCCATTGAGTAGAATTCACTTTCAGATGAATTCATTTGAGTTGCACCAACTTCTGCAACAATACCCTGATCAATGACTTTGACTGAAGAAGATTCAGTCATAGCTTCTCTGTGTTCTGGTACTTCTGCTACAAGAGCTGTAGACTTGCTGACCACCTTGCCTGTACCATATATTTCTTTCTGTTGAATCTGCTCTAGCTCATAGGTCTTTAGTACGCCATAAAGTCTTTCCAATGAAATTTCATTCATGTCCCTTGACTCCCTGATGGCAGTAATCCTATGCTCTAAGTGAACTGGCATTGTCAGCAAAAATTTCCTATTGATCTCCTTCTTCGTATAGTGTTTGCCATTGAGATTTAGATCATTTATCAGTTTATTGTATCTCTCAAAAACATCAGAGATACCTTCTCCAGGATTTGATCTAAAATGCTCATATTGAGACATTAAGATTTCCAATCTATTCTCCCTCACTTCTTCTGTTCCTTCATTTAGTATCTCTATCGTTTCCCAGATGTGTTTAGCATCTTTGCAATTAACAACATGATTGTACGTTCCGGGATCAAGAGATTCCACCAAAATTAATTGCAGGCTGGTGTCCAATGAATCCAATTCCTTTTCTGTTTCAGTGTAGTCAGAAATATCTTTTTCAAATTGTCTGTGCGGAATAAGTACACCATCTTTCATATGCTCAGGAATGATTGTTATTGGAACAGCAACACCCGTCCTCAAAATATCCTTGTACTTAATGTTTGCATTTCGAAGAAACAAGGTCATCTTCCTCTTCCAAAGATTATAATTATCTTTATCAAATGGATGAATTTTAATGCTACTCACTCTTTGAGTACTCATCTTAAAATAATGGAAGATTAAAAGGATTTGAGATTTTTAGGAATTAAAGAGATTTCGAAATTTTTTAAGAAATTAAAAATTTTCTAATTTTTAATAAATTAAAATTTTCGAATTTTTTAAAGAATTAAAAATTTCGAATTTTTAATGAATTAAAAGTTTTGAAAATTTTAAGATTTAAAGAGATTTTGAATTTTTAAGAAATTAAAAATTTCGCATTTTTAATAAATTAAAAGTTTCGAATTTTTAATGAATTAAAAGTTGTGAAATTTTTAGGAGCTAAAGAGATTTCAAATTTTTAAGAAATTAAAAATTTTAGAATTTTTAATAAATTAAAATTTTTGAATTTTTAATAAATTAAAATTTTCGATTTTTAATAAATTAAAAGTTTCGAATTTTTAATAAATTAAAATATTAGAATCTTGATTTTTATGTCAATCAGATGGCTCGGATACCAATTGTTAGGTCCAAATGATTGTAGAAGGGGGGGTTGAATACAATCTTTAATAAATATTAAAATCTGTTTCGGATAATTTTTGATTAAACAATTTAAATTATTATCACGAAATAATAATCAAAGAAACACAGTTCAAGTAAAATACTTATATTAAACTTGAGGTGGGTTACAAGATTAAATCAGAAAATATTCACTAATTTAGCTCTTAAAATTCTAGAGAGATTTTGACATTAACTGCTCTTGAATTTTGATTTTAGCTGAATAGAAAGTGATTGAATTAAAATGAATGCTGCTGATCAATCTTGTATTTATAGGCAAATTCAGGTGCTGGAGACTTTTCTAGCTCGGGGAGACTTTTTCTCCTCGGGGAGACTTCTGGAATTAAATGAAAAATCATTTAATTTGTTGGGGAAGACTTTCGCAGCTCGGGAAGACTTTCTGAATAACTCGGGGAGACTTTTTAATCTACGGGAGACTTTTCAAAAAAGTCTTCCCGAGAGATTAATTGGCCGACATGCATTGTTAATGTGAAATGTATATCTGATGCCTTTTTCTTTTTCTTTCCCCTTTTTTTTTTGTTTTGCTTTCTTTTCCTTTTTTTTTTTTTCTTTTTAATAAAGCCTCGGGGAGACTTTTGAAAAGTCTCCGGGAGACTTTTCAAAAGTCTTCCCGACCAACAAATTTGGCCGACTTGCTTCTGTCCTTTGATATACATATCTTCTGACCTTCTTTCTTTTTTTTTTTCTTTTTAATTTAAATTCTATTACTTTTACTATATATCTTATAAATTAAATTAATTCTTTTTGAATTAATCTAAGTAAATAGGATATATAATAAATTATTTTTTTTGATAATAGAATTAAATTAAAGTCTTCTTCATTCTAAAATGATTCTAAATTAATTAATTTCTTAATTAATTTAAGGAATAAATTAATTCTGATTGAATTAATTTACCAATTAAATTAACTAAATAATTTAATCAATTAATAGAGAATTAAATTAAAGTCTTGACTCCACGACTGTTGATGATATAATTTTAAATCTTCTGTCTTCACACCGATGTCTGTAGCTGACCATTTCTTCTGTAATAAAGAACTTTCTCTGTATTTTGCCAACACTCCGTGTACTGTCTGGTTCACGAGTGATTCACAACAAATAATATTCTTCACTTGACTTTTATAATGGTTCACTTCTGCTCCTTCTGACTTGACTATATTTGATGTCACACAAAATTGAAATCTTCTGACACTGTAGCTTCTTCAAACTTAAATACTCCACTGAGGCATGATCAATTAAATTGAACTTCTTTCAATGTAGTACTGCTTCAAGTCTGTAGATTGACTTTGATCTTCTTTTTCTTGTCAAATAATACCTGCTGAAGATTCCTGTGACAGATAATATATTTACTTACAAATTATCTATGTTTGAGTTGAGTTGTCATCTCACTAAACAAATAGGCTTCTAAACATATGCCTTTCAATTATGAATATATGATATTCATATGATGTATAATCATATGATGATTATGTGTGTTGATGTATGTATATGATACATGTTTGTTCTTATTATGAGAATCGTATTCGATACGAATTCTGAAACGGCTGCCGTTGATTTTCTGAAATCTGTGTCCGTTGTCCGATTTTCGCAAACGATATGTGTTTTCTGACTGGAATCGGGTCACTGAGCAATACTGACATAGTCAGCTCTGTGTCTTTAAGCCATTAGATGTCGTTACAGCCTCCAAAACGGTGATTTATGATTTTCTGAAAATTATTTGATTTTCTAAAATTTTGAGTATATGTATGTATATATTATGAATATATGATATTCATGTAATGTATAATCATATGATGATTGTATGTATCTCTGTATATGTATATATGATATATGCTTGTTTTTGTTATGGGAATTGTATATGATACGATTTCTGAAACATCGTCAGATTTGGAGAAATTTGACTGCCATATCCGATTTTTACAAACGATATGTGTTTTCTGACTGGAATCGGGCCAATGAACAAAACTGATAGCTATGCTATCACCGACGGGTCTGTAAGGTGTTTGACGTCGTTAAGGGCCTCGAAATAGCGATTTATTGTCTTCAGAAATCTGTTTTTAATTTTCTGAAATTTCAAAATTTGTTATATATGATTATATGATATGATTATATAATATGAGATATATTATATGTGTTATATGATAGCATGGTGGATGGTTATGGCCTAAAGACTCATAGGATAGTGGTTTTGATTTATGGTTTTGGTTTCTAAATACGACTTGCATGTCGTTTATTCATTGTAATTTAATTATCTCGAATGTAACTCGAGTTCTTCTTGTAATTTCATTAGAATAGTTTTATTTTTTATTATTCAATGTAATTATCAATGAAGACTTGCAAGTAAGGAGGCGATCCAAAAGGGGATGATGGAGCAATGAAGAAAGAAGACATGTAATAGATAGTATTTTTAAAACCAACATAGACTGACCTTGATATTTCCATTAGCTTGGAAATATCATATAGGATGGGGCCATAACCAAACACGATTAATTTACGCACATTACATATATGTATATGATTGCATGTATTGGTATGTATGCGTAGATATAATTGAGATGCATGCTTAATATTGATTAATCATGTATGTATTAAATACGATACCCATGCCATGTTTGCTTAAACAAGATAAAATCTGTAACGATTCAAGATTTTAAAATTAACAAACGATCATGAGATTCTTGTGTTTATGAAATATGGATTTTTAAAACACGGAATTAAATATGGATTTTTGATATCTATAATTGGGATTTTCTGACAAAAGCGGATATGCGTATTCGTAAGGTTGATGGGTTTTAAGTGTGACCATTGGTATCCTCCATCTACCTGGGAAATGAACAATTTAAGATGTCGATTTGAAATATTTGGTTCAAGGAAAAATTGAGGATCTCTTTATGATGTGATCATGATCGTTATAAATTTTCTAAAACCCCTTAACAAAATATTAAGTTTTACTCGGATGCTTTCCAATGAATGAACACTCATCGAATCCTAGATCGATAAGGGGAAGGACTGTCAGTGGCAGGGGACTCCTATCTATCGTGGTGAGATGCGACGAATATAAACGGTTATATTCGGCCGTTGTATCATTGGGTCTAACTTAACTGAGTCGTCACAATAAGTGAAAATAAACGGTTATATTCAACTATTATGAACTTAGAAGCATAGAGTTTGGTTAAAAGTCTATTAGATAGATAAGATCAATCGTTGTTCACCAAACTATCCAAGAATTATATATGATATAATTGACAACTGTTGTCTACCTAAATAATCATTTTCTAAGGACTTCTAGTGGTTGACTTAGGACATGACGAAATATGGATCTTGGCTCACTAGAAAGAATTATGGGATATACTTTCCAAATTAATAGTAAGGGCTATTAGTTTGATAAAAATAGTGGGAGGTATATGATGATATACCATAATCACTTAAACATAATTAATATTAAATTTGCAATCTAGTTTATTTTATGCACTTTAATATTGTAGATATCAAATGATAAACACAAACAACTTCTTTATGCGATCAGTTCTTGAGAAGGACAAGTTGACGAGAATATATTTCCTTGACTGACATAGGAGCTTGAGGATCGTCCTCGGGCACCACGATATTAGTCAAATCTCTTCCCCTGCTCTTAAAGTTGAGAATGTAACATGTGCAAATCATAGTGCTTATTGGAAGCAAATTGATGTTGCGACTGATGTTTCATGTCTCATGCTCGCAAATATATGTGCTGAGCTTAAGAAGCAATACAAGCATATAGATGCTTATGAAACGATTGAGCACAAGATATATTTGAAAGGGCACTATACACTTACAAGTAGGGAGAGTGAGACCCGGTTACACCACATGTTCTAAAGATTATAGGGTATAATGAATACCATTGATAATTTGGGTTTCCAGATTGGTCTGGAGACAGTTAGATTTGATCTTACAATCTTTGGACAAATATTATTCTTATTTTGTTATGAGCAATAAAGTGAATAAGATTGGTAAAATACCCATTGAGTTGCTAAGCATGTTGAGAACTGCTGAAAGTAATATGACAAATGCATGAACTACTACTATATTGATGGTAAACATAGGGAATGCAAAAGGGAAAGGAAAATGGAAAGGCAAGGAGAAGATTTGATCTAGTTCCGTTGTCAAACCAAAGTCCAATCCCTAAAGCAGACTCTAAAGTCTGAATGAGGTGTTGATAAAGAAGACGATTGTCACTTCTGTGGAAAGTTGGGAGACTGGAAATTAAACTGTCATGCTTAATTGGAAGATCGGAAGATGATGATCAATAAGGGTCAAGCTTAAGGTATCGGGTTGGAATTGGAGTAAAAATAGTTGCTCTGGTTCGAGGAACTCGTTACTTAATTTTTGGCCTATAAGGAAAATTTAGAACTTAATAATTGTTATAGCGTGCTTGCAATTGGCAGAGACATTATTTCAGTTTCTTGTTTGGACAAGAAAGGCTTTTTCATTTTATAACAATAGTTGTTTATTCTATTTTGATGATGAGCCTTATAATGTTGCACATCTAATTAACAATTTATATGTTCTAAAGTGACTCAAATCAAATATTACCTTTGACACTGTCGCTGAGGCCATATTAATGAGAAACGCATTTCCAGAATACATAAGGATGCATTCATGGATAAGTTTGATTATGAATCATACCAAAGGATACAAATCTTGGTTTATTTGGTAAAATGACTAAAGCTCCTTTTACCGGACATGGTGAAGGGATCATTGAATAGGTATGACTTATACATAGTGATGTATGTGGTCATATGTGTACGATGACAAAAGGTAGATTTTATTAACTTCATAAAATTTACTAATTATTTTAGTAGATACGGATATATGTATCTTTTGAAGAACTAATCCGAATCATTTGAAAAGTTCAAAGACTATAAAGATGAAGTAGAAAATATCAAAGAAAAGTTTTTTTGATAGGAGAGATCACACCTTGTTGGACATGGTGCGATCAATGTTGAGTCAATGAATCTTCCAATTAGTTTCTGGGGTTGCACCCTGGAAACGGCTCCACATACACTTAACTGTGTTCCTACTAAATTGGTTCAAAAGACTCTTTATGAGATATGGACTGAGCAACGTCACAGCATGTCATTTATAAAATTTTGGGGATGTGAAGCGTTTGTGAAACGTCTAATCTCTGACAAGCTAGGACCACAATCAGACAAATGTAATTTTATGGAATACCCAACTGAAACAAGGGGTTATTCTTTCTATAATCCTTCCGAGAACAAAGTGTTTGTTGCTCGAACTGCTGAGAGACAGTGGGAGGATAATAGATCTCAATGAAGTTTGAGACCCACATGATAACGTTGAACCAGTGGAGGAACCTGAGTAGAATGTACAAGAAAAATAATACTGCTCAAGAAACACAGGTGTTCGTAGGTTTAGTAGGATTCGCCATGAGCCCGAGAGATAATATGGATTTCTCTTGACTCAAGATGGTGATGTGATGCTTGTGGATGAAGATGAGCCTCTCACCTACCTAGATACTATAAACACTCCAGATTCTAAGAGATGGCTGGATGCCATTAAATCTGAGACGGAATCCATGTATACTAATCAAGTATGGACTTTGGTTGATCCACCTGAAGGGGTAAAACCTATAGGGTGCAAGTGGGTTTTCAAGAAGAAGACCGACATGGATGCTAATGTACAGACCTACAAGGCACGATTGGTGGCAAAAGGTTTCAAGAAAATTCATGGTATTGACTATGATGAGACCTTTTCACCAGTTGTTATGGTCATGTCCATCAGGATTTTGCTTGCTATAGCTGCTTACTATGACTATGAAATCTGGCAAATGGATGTCAAAACCGCTTTCTTAAATGAGAGCCTTGAAGAAGATATGGATGTGTACATGACACACCCTAAGGGTTTTGTTGATCTAAAGGATGCTGGAAATGTATGTAAGTTGCGTCGATCCATTTACGGATTAAAGCAGGCCTCGAGGAGATGGAACATTTGTTTTCATGAAACAGTCAAAAAGAGTTTGACTTTATTCAGAATGAAGATGAAACTTGTGTTTACAAGAAGTTTAGTGGGAGCCATGTGGCATTTCTAGTATTATATGTTGATGATATATTACTAATACGGAATGACATTCCTTCTCTACAGACTGTGAAGACTTGGTTGAGAAATAATTTCTCAATGAAAGACTTAGGCGATGTGACATATATATTAGGGATCGAGATCTATAGAGATAGATCAAGGTGATTGATCGGCCTAATTTAGAGTACATACATTGACAAAGTTTTGCATCGATTTCAAATGCAAAGAGACTAAAATGGATATGTCCCAATGTCTCATGGGATAGTGATCTCAAAATAAAATTTGTCCTAAATCATTGGATGATAAGGACTGCATGAGTAAAATTTCATATGCGTCAACAATTGGTTTTATAATGTATGCAATGATATGTACTTGTCCTGATGTCTCGTGTGCTTTAACCATGATGAGTAAATACCGATCTAATCCAGGTGAAGGTCACTGGACGACAGTCAAGAATATTCTTAAGTACTTAAAGAGGACTAAAGATTCATTCTTGTTATATGGAGGAGATGTGAAGCTAGTTGTAAGAGGTTTCAGTGATACTGGTTTCTAGACAGATAACGATAATTTAATGTTTCTGTCTGGCTTTGTGTTTTATTGAGATGTTGTATGCTGGAATGGTTCACAGCAAAGACAATTGTTGATTTTACAATAGAACCTGAGTATATTGATGCTTGTGAAGCAGCCAAGGAGGCTGTTTGGGCATGTACTTAGGAGATATCACCTAATTAATGATATTAATGATCAAGGAGATATACATATATGTAAAGTGTATACTAATAATAATATTGCAGACACACTGACTAAGGCTTTGTCTCAGCAGAAGCACGAAAGTCACACTAGTTCCATGAGTATTGGATACTTGGGTAATTGGCTCTAGTGCAAGTGGGAGATTGTTAGTAATTGTGCTCTAGAGACAATACTTTTTATATTTTAAGGAAAATATTTATTATTAAGGATTATGTTTTATTGATTATTATTTATTTATTATGTTTTGTTTACTGCGTAATAAATTGAAAGCATAATAAATGTCCTTGGAATTTTGATACGTATTCTATATCTTTAAGTATGTGACTTAAAAATGAGATTATATGAATAGTATCTTATTCATAAAATTCCCTAGTCGAGTATTATTATTTAAGGACAATAATAATGCACAAAGACTAGTATGTTTCTTGACAGATGACCACATCTCATTGGTCATAGGTATGGGGATACTAAAGTCAAAAACATAAGTGCATGTCTCAATGCATGGCACTGGAATGACCCGCCGTGAGATTCTACATGTTAAGTAAGTGTCATAAGTAATTCTCACTGTGATAATGGTGTAATGATCCTTAGACCTGAAATCATTATATTTCTATACAGGAATTAATATACTTTGATTACATTAAAAGTTGCCTTTGACCGGGTGATGATAAAAGTGGACATTGGGTATATTATGAATCGTATGAGAAATATGAATGATCTAGATGGGATTTAATCCTCCTAATTTTAGGAGTGATATTATTGGCCTCTTGTTTGAGTGAGACTATGAAATGCACGGCCGTGCTCAAATGTTGATTTGATTTTAATAGTCTACTCATCGATCAAGAAAATAAAGATTAAATTATGAAGAGGATGACACGAGACATGCCTTGAGTTTAATCTATAATATCAAGATTAAAGGGATTATATTACATGGAACATTATTCACGAAAGGCTTAATCGAATCACCGATTTATTATTATTACTTGGGTAGCAATGATGTATTACTAGATGCCGCTCATTGTTTACAATTTTAATTAGATATTAAAATTGTTGCCAACGTAATAATAACCTACAGGGTCACACACAAAGAATGCTTGAAGGAGAAATAATTTAAATTATGAATTTAAATTAAATAAGTAATTTATTTTATTTATGATATTAATTAAGTATGACTTAATTAATTATATAAATAGAATAAATGAATTACTTAAACTAATTCCAAAATTAATAATTAATTAATTAAGTGAGACTTAATTAAATAATTTAGAATTTTGGATTAGTATTAATTATAATTGGATTATAATTAGAAAACTTATTCCTCTCTATATATAATCTCTTTATGGGCTGATTTAATGAGATAGAGATTTTACAAAAACCCTAGCCGCTCTGAGAGAGGAGGAAGATAGAGAGAGAAGAAGTTTTCAGGTGCTAGTACACATCAATCATTCATGAAAAGTGTTCGTGTGGATACCGTAGAGCGTAGATCGCGAGAGCGGGATACGTGGTGATTAAACAAGCTTTGGACCTCCATTAATCTTCCATTAATGAACTGTTAAAGCTTCTAAAGGTATTTATTCTTTATCTCCGAATTAAATCTTTTGTTTTCGCATGGATCCTGCGGAGGGTTTCGCTATTTTGATTTATTTTTCGCGTTTATTCCGCTGCGTTTGTGTCTTGAAACCCTTCACCTAATACTATACATCATTATGTATATATAGGGGAAAGAGAGATTTTGGGCCTAACCCTAATCCATGTGGTTTCCAAAACCCATTATGACTTTGGGTTATTATTATTATTAAATCTGAATTCTAATATAATTAATCAAGTCCCACTTAATTAATTCAATAATTAAATTCGAATAATAATAATACTTATTAAATCCGAATTCTAATATAATTAATCAAGTCCCACTTAATTAATTTAATAATTAAATTCGAATAAACAATAATATATTTAAATTCGTAATTTCAATAAACCTCCATTTTGACGTTCTTTGTGTGTGACCTTTTAGGTTATTATTACGTTGGCAATAATTTTATTATCTAATAATAAAATTATAAACAATGAGCGGTATCTAGTAATACATCATTGCTACCCAAGTAACAATAATAATTGGTAATTTAATTAAACCTTTCGTAAATAATGTGCAATGTAATATAATCTCTTTAACCTTATACTATAGATAAAACTCGAGGCATGTATAGTGTCATCCTCTTCAACGTTTAATCTTGATTTCCTTGATCAATGACTAGACTATTTAAACAAATCAATATTTGAGCATGACCATGCATTTCATAGTCTCACTCAATCAAGAGGCCAATAATATCACTCCTAGAATTGGAGGGTTAAATCCTATATCTATCATTCATATTCTCCATACGATTCATAGCATACTCAATGTCCACCTTTATCATTACCCGGTTAAAGGTAACTTTGAGTGTAATCAAAGTATATTAATTCTCGTATAGAAATATAATGATTTCAAGTCAGAGGATCATTACATCATTATCACTGTGAGATTTCTTATGACACTTATTAACATGTAGAATCTCACGGCGGGTCTTTCCAGTGTCATGTATTGATACATACAATTATGTTCTTGACTTTAGTATCACCATACCTATGACCAATGAGATGTGGTCATCTGTCAACAAACATACTAGTCTTATTGCATTATTACTGTCCTTAAATAATAATACTTGACTAGGGAATTTTAGGAATAAAATACTATTCATATAATCTCATTTTTAAGTCACACACTTAAAGATATATATTACGTATTAATATTCCAAGGACATTTATTATTCTTTCAATTTATGGCGCAGTAAAAAAAGACATAATAATTATTAATTAAATAATCACATAAAATATAATCCTTAATTGTTTTCAATAAAACATTAAAAGTATTGTCTCTAGGACACCAATACTAACAATCTCCCACTTGTACTAGAGCCAATCACTCATGTATCTAATACCCATGGAACTAGTATGACCTTCGTGCTTCTGCTGCGACAAAGCCTTAGTCACTGGGTCTGCATTATTCTTATTAGTATGCACTTTACATATATGTATATCTCCTTGATCATTAATCTCATTAATTAGGTGATATCTCCTAAGTACATCCCTAAACAATCTCCTTGGCTGCTTCATAAGCATCAATATACTCAGGCTCTATTGTAGAATTAACAACTGTCTCTGCTGTGAACCATTCCAGCATACAACATCTCCATTTAGACAAAACACAAACCCAGATTGAGAATTCGAATCATCCTTGTCTGTCTAGAAACTAGCGTCGGTGTAACCTTTTACAACCAGCTTATCTTCTCCTCCATATACCAAGAATTAATCTTTAGTCCTCTTCAAGTACTTAAGAATATTCTTGACTGCTGTCCAGTGACCTTCACCTGGATTAGACTAGTATCTACTCTGACTTAGGCCGATCATTCTTCTTGATCTATCTCTATAGATCTTGATACCTAAAATATAGGTCGTTTCGCTTAAGTCTTTCATTGAGAAATTCTTACTCAACCAAGTCTTAACAGCCTGTAAAGAAGGAATGTCATTCCCTATTATTAATATATCATCAACATATAATTATAGGAATGCCACATTGCTCCCACTTACCTTCTTGTAAACACATGGTTCATCTTCATTTTGAATAAACCCAAACTCTTTGACAGTTTCATCAAAACGAATGTTCCATCTCCTTGAGGCTTGTTTCAATCCATAAATGGATCGGCGCAGCTTACATACCTTTACAACATTCTTTGGATCAACAAAACCTTCAGGCTGTGTCATATACACATCCATATCTTCTTCAAGGCTCCCATTTAAAAAAGCGGTTTTGACATCCATCTGTCAGATTTCATAATCATAGTAAGCAGCTATAGCAAGCAAAATCCTGATAGACTTGACCATAGCCACTGGTGAAAAAGTCTCATCATAGTCAATACCATGAATTTGCTTGAAACCTTTTGCCACCAATCTTGCTTTATAGGTCTGTACATTACCATCCATGTCGGTCTTCTTCTTGAAAACCCACTTGCACCCTATAGGTTTTACCCCTTTAGGTGGATCAACCAAAGTCCATACTTGATTAGTATACATGGATTCCATCTCAGATTTCATGGCATCCAGCCATCTCTTGGATTCTGGAGTGTTCATAGCATCTTAGTAGGTGAGAGGCTCATCTTCGTCGATAAGCATCACATCACCATCTTGAGTTAAGAGAAATCCATAATATCTCTCAGGCTCATGGCGAATCCTACTAGACCTACGAATAACATGTGTTTCTTGAGCAGTGTTGTGGTCTTGTACATCCTGCTCAAGTTCCTCCATTGGTTCAATGTTATCTCGTGGGCCTCGAACTTCATCGAGATCTATTATCCTCCTACTGTTTTTCTTCGAAATCATTTCTCTTTCAAGAAAAACTATAGTTCGAGCAACATGTTGGGTTCCGAGGCATAAAACGCAGCGGATTAAACATAAATATAATGAAAAATTTCGGAACCCTAACGCAGGATCATGTATAAGCCTGGACTGATTATTGTGAAACGAAATCATACCTTTGTCTGGTCTTGACTTTCACGAACTCAACGGAGATCCTAGCTTTCACAACTTGTGTCTTCCTCTCGAAAACACCTCTATGGTATCCACACGAGCACCTTCAAGAACGTCTCACGATCTTGATTACGGAATGGATGTACTAGCCTCCTTTGATGATTTCGAATTAGCTCTTCTCTGTCTTATTGCTGTGTAGCTGCTGCCTCTAGGGTTTTTCTTATCAAAAACGTAATGCCCTATTAACCCTACATTATCTATTTATAATGGCTGGTTAATAGGCCCATAGCAGCAACCCATAACAGCAAAGCCTAACCCATGTAGGTTTATGATTAAATAATAAAACCGAATTTCTATTATTTAATTAATAACTAAGTCATACTTAATTATTAAGGGCAGAAATTCATATTCGAATTTATATTATTTCAATTAATTAAGTCTCACTTAATTAATATAATAAAATTCAAATAATCATCAATTAATTTAAATCTATAATTTAAATTAACTATTCCTTTAAGTGCTCTATGTGTGTGACCCTATAGGCTATTATTTAATTAGCAATAATTTTATTCTCTAATAAAATTATAAACAATGAGCGGTATCTAGTAATATATCATTGCTACCCAATTAAATAATAATTAAATCGTGATTCGATAAAACCTTTCGTGATTAATGTTTCCGTGTAATATAATCCCTTTAACCATATATATTATAGATTAAACTCGAGGCATGTATTTAGTCATTCTCTACAACATTTAATCCGGGTTTACTTGATCCATGAGTAGACTATGAAAACAAATCATTATTTGAGCACGGCCATGCATTTTATAGTCTCACTCAATCAAGAGACCACTAATATCTCTCCTAATTATAGGAGGGTTAAATCCTTTATCTATCATTCATATTTCTCATACGACTCATGATATACCCGATGTCCACTTTTATCATCACCCGGTCAAAGGTAACTTTTAATGTAGTCAAAGTATATTAATCCTCGTATAGAAATATAATGATCTCAAGTCAGAGGATCATTACACCATTATCACTGTGAGTCTTTCTTATGACTTTATTAAACATGAAGAATCTCACTGTGGGTCTGTCCAGTACCATGTACTCCTACATGTACCTATGTATTGACTTTAGTATCCCCATACTTATAACCAATGAGATGTGGTTATCTGTCAAACAACATAATAGTCTATTTATGTATTATTATTGTCCTATAATAATAATACTCGACTTGGGATCTTTAAGAATATGATATATTATATAATCTCAAGTTTAAGTCATTTACTAAAATATACAATGTGTATCATAATTCTAAGGACATTTATTATGATAACAAATATATCGCAATAATTAAAGTCATAATAAATACGTTTATTGAATAATCAAATGACATAAATGTTTATCAAAAGAAACATTGTATTGCCTCTAGGGCACCTACACCAACAATCTCCCACTTGCACTAGAGCCAATCACCCATGTATCTAATACCCATGGAACTACTGTGACCGTCGTGTTTCGTCTGCGACAAGCCTTTGGTCAGTGGGTCTGCAATGTTATCATTTGTGTGCACTTTACATATGTGTATGTCACCCCTTTCATTAATCTCTCGAATGAGGTGATATCTCCTGAGTATATGTTTGGTTCGGGAGTGAGCTCTAGGTTCTTTAGCCTGTGTAATGGCTCCATTATTATCGCAGTATAGATCAATGGGATCTGCGATCGATGGAACCACTCCCAAATCAGTAATGAATTTTCGAATCCAAACAGCTTCCTTAGCCGCTTCACAAGCTGCAATGTACTCAGCCTCCATTGTAGAATCAGCTACTGTTTCTTGCTTTGAACTCTTCCAACTTACAGCACCTCCGTTTAGACAAAACACAAAACCAGACTGTGATACAGTATCATCCCTGTCTGTTTGGAAACTTGCATCGGTGTAACATTTTACAACCAGTTTCTCCTCTCCTCCATACACCAAGAATGAATCTTTAGTTCTTTTTCAAGTACTTTAGAATATTCTTGACAGCCGTCCAGTGACCTTCACCTGGATTAGATTGGTATCTGCTCGTCATGTTTAAAGCATACGAAACATCTGGGCGAGTACATACCATCGCATACATGATGGATCCAATTGCTGAGGCATATGGAACCTTACTCATGTGGACACTGATCTTTAGAGATCGTTATCCCTTGAGACACGGGGACATATCCCCTTTTTGCATTTTGCATACCAAAACGATGCAAAACCTTATCGATGTATGTACTCTGACTTAGACCGATCATCCTTCTAGATCTATCCCTATAGATCCTTATTCCTAGAATGTAGGATGTTTCACCTAAATCTTTCATAGAGAAGTTGCTCCCTAACCAAATCTTAACAACCTTGAGAGAAGGTATGTCATTCCCCATTAGTAGTATGTCATCAACATATAGTACTATGAATGTCACATGGCTCCCACTAACCTTCTTGTAAACACAAGGTTCATCTTCGTTTTGAACAAAGCCATACTCTTTGACTGTTTCATCAAAACGGATATTCCATCTCCTAGAGGCTTACTTCAATCCATAAATGGATCGACGTAATTTACATACCTTGCTAACATTCCTTGGATCGACAAAACCTTCAGGTTGTGTCATGTACACATCCACATCCTCTTCAAGGCTTCCATTAAGAAATGTTGTTTTGACATCCATTTGCCAGATTTCATAATCATGGAATGCTGCAATAGCAAGCAAAATCCTTATAGACTTGACCATAGCCACTGGTGAGAAAGTTTCATCATAGTCAATACCATGAATTTGTTTGAAACCTTTTGCAACCAGCCTTGCTTTATAGGTCTGAACATTTCCATCCATGTCAGTTTTCTTCTTGAAAACCCATTTGCACCCTATGGGTTTTACCCCTTCAGGTGGATCAACCAAAGTCCATACTCGGTTTTCGTACATGGAATCCATCTCGGATTTCATGGCTTCTAGCCATCTCTTAGATTCTGGACTGTTCATAGCATCTTGGTATGTGAGAGGCTCATCTTCATCTATGAGCATCAAATCACCACATTGAGTCAAAAGAAATCCAAATCTCTCTGGCTCATGGCGAATTCTACCAGTTCTACGAACAACCTGTGTTTGTTGAGCATTATCATTATCCTGCTCTTGTTCCAATTCAGGTTCAATGCTATTTTGTGGTTCTCGATCTTCATCGAGGTCTATAGTTCTCCCCACTGTTTCTTTTGGAAACAAAATCTCTTTCCATGAAAACAGCATCTCGAGCAATGAACACTTTCTGCTCAGAAGGACTATAGAAATAATACGCCTTTGTTTCACTAGGGTATCCCACAAAATTGCACTCTTCAGATTTAGGTCCAAGCTTGTCAGATACTTGACGCTTCACAAACGCCTTGCATCCCCAAACTTTCATAAAGCTCATGCCTGACCGTTTCTTCTCCCATATCTCATATGGAGTCTTTTGAACCTTCTTAGTAGGAACACATTAAAGTGTGAAAGCCGCTGTTTCTAGAGCATAACCCCAGAAACTAATTGGGAGATCTGCATGACTCATCATCGATCGCACCATGTCCAACAAGGTGCGATTTCTCCTCTCTGAAACTCCATTCCATTGAGGTGTACCTGGCGGAGTGAGTTGTGATACAATACCACACTTCTTTAAATAATCTTTAAATTATGTGCTCAAGTATTCTTCTCCACGATCAGATCGTAAGATTTTAATACTTGCACCTCCGCCAATTTGCTTCTCTACTTCAGCCTTGTATTCTTTGAACTTTTCAAAAAAATCCAATTTATTCTTCATAAGATATACATATCTATATCTACTGAAATCATCAGTAAATGTTATGAAGTAGTAGTAGCCTCCTCTAGCCATCACACGCATTGGGCCACATACATCACTATGTATTAGCTCCAGACGTTCAGTGGCCCTTTGACCCTTACCAGTGAAAGGGGCTTTAGTCATTTTACCAAGCAAACAAGATTCGCATTCTTGGTATGATTCAAAATCAAACTTATCCAAATATCCATCCATATGTAATTTGGATATGCGTTTCTCATTTATATGGCCTAGACGACAATGCCAGAGGTATGTTTGATTTGAGTCATTAACTTTAAGTCGTTTGTTTTCTATATTACAGACATGATTATCTAAGTCAAGAACATATAAACCATTAAACAAACGCGCAACACCATAGGTTAAATCATTCAAAGCAAAAGAACAACTGTTGTTCTTTATTGTAAACGAAAAACCTTTCTTGTCTAAACAAGAAACAGAAATAATGTTTCTGCGAATCGCATGCACGTAATAACAATTCTCCAGTTCTAAAACTAGCCCAGAGGGAATAGATAAATAATAGGTTCCTACAGCTAAAGCAGCAACTCTTGCTCCGTTGCCAACTTGTAGGTCCATTTCTCCTTTAGCCAATGTCCTACTTCTCTGCATTTCCTGCACATTTATACAAATGTGAGAAGCACATCCAGTATCCAATACCCAAGATGTAGAAATAGACAGATTGACTTCTATAACATATATACCTGAATTAGAAGCTTGCTCAGCCCTCTTCTTCTTCAGATCCTCCAAGTAAACTGAACAGTTTCTCTTCCAGTGACCAGTTTTCTTACAGTAGTGACATTCACCCTTAGCGACCCCACCATTAGGCTTTAAAGCCTGTTTAGGACCTGACTTTGGCTTGGGTGTAGAATTAGAACATGTCTTCTTCTTACCCTTCTACTTGCCTTTCCCTTTGGCCTTACCTTTATTGCCCACCATCAGTATGAGAGCAGGTTCAGCCGTCTTCATGTTGGTCTCATATGTTCTCAACATAGCCAACAATTCAGTAGGTGTTTTGTCAAATTCATTCATATTGTAGTTCATAACAAACTGAGTGAATTTGTTGTTCAAAGAATTCAAGATTAGGTCAATACCAGTTTCCGGACCAATCGGGAAACCCAAAGTATCAAGATACCCAATGTAACCAATCATCTTCAGAACATGTGGGCCAACTAGTTCACTTGCCCCTTGTTTGCAATTAAAGAGTGACTTACTCGTGTTGAACCTTTCTTGACGAGTTTGGCTTGCAAACATGCTTTGCAAGTGCTCATAGATAGTATATGCATCCATATGCACATGCTGTCTTTGAAGCTCAGCACTCATAGTTGCCAACATAAGATATGCAACATCAGTTGCATCATTCTCATCCTTTGTGTAGGCCGCTCGTTCCTCAACAGTAGCGCCCTCAGGAAGGGGACCTGCCGGAGGAATATCAATGACATGAAGCTTGCGCTCCTGCCTGAGGACAATCCTCAAATTCCTCTGCCAGTCTAGGAAGTTGTTTCCTCCTGTCAGCTTATCCTTCTCAAGGACTGATCGTACGGATAGTGTGTTTGTGTTGTTTGCCATTACTTGGTATCTACAATGTTAAAAGCACAAAATAAACATTAGATTGTCTGAGTTATTTATTATGTTCAAATGATTATGATACATTCATAATATATCTCCCACTATTTTTATCAAATTAATAGCCCTTACTATTAATTTGGAAAGTATATCCCATAATTCTTTCTAGTGAGCCAAGATTCATATTTCGTCATGTCTTAAGTCAACCACTGGAAGTCCTTAACAATGATTATTTAGGTAGACAACATTTGTCAATTATATCATATATAATTCTTGGATAGTTTGGTGAGCAACGATTGATCGTATCTATCTAATAGACTTTTAACCAAACTCATGTTTCTAAGTTCATAATGGTTGAATATAACCGTTTATTTTCACCTTATTATGACGACTCAGTTAAGTTAGACCCAATGATACAACGGCCGAATATAACTGTTTATATTCGTCGCATCTCACCACGATAGATAGGAGTCCCCTACCACTGACAGTCATTCCCCTAATCGATCTAGGATTCGATGAGTGTTCATTCATTGGAAAGCATCCGATTAAAACTTAATATTTTGTTAAGGGATTTAGAAAATTTACGACGATCATGATCACATCATGAAGAGATCCTCAATTTTTCCTTGAACCAAATATTTCAAATTGACCTCTTAAATTGTTCATTTCCCAGGTAGACGGAGGATACCAGTGGTCACACTTAAAACCCATCAGCCTTACGAATATGCATATTCGCTTTTGTCATAAAATCTCAGTTATAGATATCAAAAATTCATATTTAATTCCGTGTTTTTAAAATCCATATTTTATGAACACAAGAATCTCATGATCGTTTGTTAATTTTAAAATCTTAAATCGTTAAAGATTTTATCTTGTTTAGCATGGCAAGCATGGCATGGGTGACGTATCTAATACATGCATACATCATTAATCTAATTAAAGCATGCATCTTCTACTCTACACATACATTCATACATCAATATGTAAAGTGCAGTATGTAAACGTGCTTGGTTATGGCCCCTTTCCTATGTGATCCTTTTGAGCTAATGAAAGGATCAAAGTCAATCTATGGTGGTAAAATATAAATACAATTACATGTCTTCATTCTTCATGTATCCATGGGTGCTTGCTCCTCTTCTTGGATCATCCTTCAATCTTCAAGTACATTACATGGAATAATTGAATACAACCTATACTAATGTACTTACATAAGAAAACTTGAGTTACATTCGAGATTAAACAATTACAAGAATGAAGAAAATGACATGCAAGTCGTATTTATAAAACCGAAACCAAAAACCATTAATCTAGGGGTCCAAAGGCCATAACCAGCACCATGCTCAAGTACACAACAAAAATAATGCGGGGGTCCGGGGGCGGCAGCCCCGGGCTGGGGTCGAGCTGCCAGGTCAGCTCGAAAATTTTTTATTTTCGAAGACCAGTCCTATTCAGAAATCATCAATTTCTGAACTACAGATCATATCTGTTGGCAAATCATTAACATGCTAGTATCATCAACCATGTACTCATTATACGAATAACCAGATACTCATCATATAACTGTTTTTAATCATACATATCATGTCATAACTGATTATAACATTGCAGTAGCATGGCATAACAAATCATCAATTCCTTTAAGTGCTCTATGTGTGTGACCCTATAGGCTATTATTTAATTAGAAATAATTTTATTCTCCAATAAAATTATAAACAATGAGCAATATCTAGTAATACATCATTGCTACCCAATTAAATAATAATTAAATCGTGATTCGATAAAACCTTTCGTGATTAATGTTTCCATGTAATATAATCCCTTTAACCATATATATTATAGATTAAACTCGAGGCATGTATTTAGTCATCCTCTACAATATTGAATCCGGGTTTACTTGATCCATGAGTAGACTATGAAAACAAATCATTATTTGAGCACGGCCAAAGGTAACTTTTAATGTAGTCAAAGGTATATTAATCCTCGTATAGAAATATAATGATCTCAAGTCAGAGGATCATTACACCATTATCACCGTGAGTCTTTCTTATGACTTTATTAAACATGAAGAATCTCACTGCGGGTCTGTCCAGTACCATGTACTCCTACATGTACCTATGTATTGACTTTAGTATCCCCATACTTATAACCAATTAGATGTGGTTATCTGTCAAACAACATACTAGTCTATTTATGTATTATTATTGTCCTATAATAATAATACTCGACCAGGGACCTTTAAGAATATGATATATTATATAATCTCAAGTTCAAGTCATTTACTAAAATATACAATGTGTATCATAATTCTAAGGACATTTATTATACTAACAAATATATCGCAGTAATTAAAGTCATAATAAATACGTTTATTGAATAATCAAATGACATAAATGTTTATCAAAAGAAACATTCTATTGCCTCTAGGGCACCTACACCACATACATCATTATGTATAAGTTCTAATCGTTCAGTGACCCTTTCACCTTGTCCAGTAAAAGGAGATTTAGTCATTTTTCCAATGAGACAAGGTTCGCATGCTTCGTATGATTCAAAGTCAAACTTATCCAAGTATCCATCCTTATGTAACTTGGATATGCGCTTCTCATTTATATGGCCTAAATGACAGTGCCAGAGGTATGTTTGATTTGAGTCATTTATTTTAAGACGTTTGTAATTCACATTATAGATAGGAGTGTCTAAATCAAGAACATATAAACTGTTAAATAAACGTGCAACCCCATAGGTAACATTATTCAAAGAAAAGGAACAACTATTGTTCTGAATTAAAAATGCAAAACCTTTCTTGTCTAAACAAGAAACCGAAATAATGTTTCTGCAAATTGCAGGCACGTAAAAACAGTTCTCAAGTTCTAAAATAAGCCCAGTGGGCAATGATAAATAATAAGTCCCTACAGCTAAAACAGCAACCTTTGCTCCATTGCCAACTCGTAGGTCGACCTCTCCTTTAGCCAAAGTCCTACTCCTTTGTAGTTCATGTACATTTATACAAATGTGAGAACCACATCCAGTATCCAATACCCATGATGTAGAAGTTGACAAATTGACCTCTATAACATAAATACCTGAATCAGAAGCTTGACCAGCCTTCTTCTTCTTCAGATCTTCCAAATAAGCATGACAGTTTCTCTTTCAATGACCTGGTTTACCATAGTAGTGACAATCACTCTTTGCAACAACACCCTTAGGCTTTAAAGCCTGTTTGGGATTAGCCTTTGGCTTGGGACCAGAAGCAGATCCAATCTTCTTCTTTCCCTTCCATTTGCCTTTCTTATTAGCCTTACCTTTGTTATCTACCATCAACATGGCAGCAGGTTCAGCCTTTTCATGTTGGTTTCAGTAGTTCGTAACATGGCCAACAATTCAGTGGGTGTTTTCTCTATCTCATTCATATTGTAGTTCATAACAAAATGAGTATAGTTGCGGTTCAAAGATTGCAAGATTAAGTCAATATGAGCTTCCAAACCAATCAGGAAACCCAAAGTATCAAGATACTCAATATAACCTATCATCTTCAGAACATGTGGTTGAACATGTTCACGCTCTCCCTGTTTGCAAGCATACAGTGCTTTGCTTGTGTCGAACCTTTCTTGACGAGCTTGTCCCTCAAACATTCTTTGAAGGTGTTCAATCATCTCATAAGCATCCATATGCTCATGTTGTTTTTGAAGCTCAGTACTCATGGTTGCCAGCATGAGAAATGCAATATTATTCACATCATCAATATGCTTCTGATAAGCATTTTGCTGAACGCGAGTTGCATTCTCAGCAGGAGGAGAAGGTGAAGGAATTTCAATGACATGGAGCTTACGCTCTTGCATGAGGACAATCCTCAAAATTCCTATACCAATCCAGGAATTTAGTTCCTGTCATCTTGTCCTTCTCAAGGGTTGCTCGTACGGAGAAATTATTTGTATTGTTTGCCATTTAAATATCTACAATGTTTAAAATGCATAAAATAAACATTAGATTGTCTGAGTTATTTATTATGTTCAAATGATTATGATATATTCATAATATATCTCCCACTATTTTTATCAAATTAATAGCCCTTACTATTAATTTGGAAAGTATATCCCATAATTCTTTCTAGTGAGCCAAGATCCACATTTCGTCATGTCCTAAGTCAACCACTGGAAGTCCTTAGAAAATGATTATTTAGGTAGACAACAGTTGTCAATTATATCATATATAATTCTTGGATAGTTTGGTGAACAACGATTGATCTTATCTATCTAATAGACTTTTAACCAAGCTCTATGCTTCTAAGTTCATAATGGTTGAATATAACCGTTTATTTTCACCTTATTATGATGACTCAGTTAAGTTAGACCCAATGATACAACGGCCGAATATAACAGTTTATATTCGTCGCATCTCACCATGATAGATAGGAGTCCCCTGCCACTGATAGTCCTTCCCCTAATCGATCTAGGATTCGATGAGTGTTCATTCATTGGAAAGCATCCGAGTAAAACTTAATATTTTATTAAGGGGTTTAGAAAATTTATAACGATCATGATCACATCATAAAGAGATCCTCAATTTTTCCTTGAACCAAATATTTCAAATTGACATTTTAAATTGTTCATTTCCCAGGTAGATGGAGGATACCAATGGTCACACTTAAAACCCATCAACCTTATGAATACGCATATCCACTTTTGTCAGAAAATCCCAGTTATAGATATCAAAATCCATATTTAATTCCGTGTTTTAAAATCCATATTTCATAAACACAAGAATCTCATGATCGTTTGTTAATTTTAAAATCTTGAATCGTTACAGATTTTATCTTTCTTAAGCAGACATGGCATGGGTGTCGTATCTAATACATACATCATTCCAACACATACATATCTATACATGCATTCATATACATATATGTATTGTGCGTAAATTAAACGTGTTTGGTTATGGCCCCATCCTATGTGATATTTCCAAGCTAATGGAATTATCAAGGTCAATCTATGGTGATTTCAAATACTACACTATTACATGTCTTTATCTTCTTCATTGCTCCATCATCTGGATTGCCTCCTAGCTTCCTTGATTCCAAGTCTCCATTGAACAATTACATTGAATAATAAATAAATCTATTCTAATGAAATTACAAGAAGAACTCGAGTTACATTCGAGATTAACAATTACAATGAATAAA
This sequence comes from Oenanthe sinensis, assembly GCA_028671895.1. Lineage (NCBI taxonomy): Eukaryota > Viridiplantae > Streptophyta > Magnoliopsida > Apiales > Apiaceae > Oenanthe > Oenanthe sinensis. The sequence continues at coordinate 22,699,570 of CM053799.1, read as the reverse complement.
CGACATGCAAGTCGTATTTAGAAACCAAAACCATAAAACAAAACCACTATCCTATGGGTCTTTAGGCCATAACCATCCACCATGTTATCACATAACACATGTAATATATCTCAGATTATATAAACATATCATATAATCATATATAATAAATTTCGAAATTTCAGAAAATCAAATAAATTTCATAAAATAATAAATCGCCGTTTCAGGGCCTGTAACGTCGTCAAACGGCTTACAGACGCGAAGCTGACTATGTCAGTATTTCTCAGTGACATGATTACAGTCAGAAAACACATATCATTTGCGAAATTCGGACACTAGACACAGATTTCAGAAAATCCATCGAAGCCGTTTCAGAATTCGTATCGAATACGATTTCCATAACAAGAACAAACATGTATCATATACATACAGCAATACACACAATCATCCCATGATTATACAACACATGAATATCATATATACAAAATCATATAAAACATATATATCAATATATAGTCATGGCATATCATATATATGTTTACATACATCGAAAAACTGTTAAACACATAACCAAATCATCCCATTATACACGTAGCTCTGATACCATTGAAGGGTTTCGGGCATGAAAACGCAGCGGAATTAACGTAAAAAAAATCGAAACCCAATCGCAGGATCCATGTATAACGTTGGATGATTATGGTGAAGAAGTCTGTATCTTAACAAAGCTTTTGTATGTTGTTTAATGGAGGTCCAGAAAGATGAATCACAACAGTCCTTTGTTGCAAAGATTTGCTCTCTAAAGAAGTCCACACGAACACCCGATCGTCCTACGATCACCGGAGTCGGTACTAGCCGAATTGTTTGTCTCTCTCTCTCTCTCTTTCTCTAGCCTCTCTTGATGTTGAGCAGCTAGGGTTTTTCTCTAAAACGAAATTTGATGATACAACCCTAATACTATACATCATTATGTATATATAGGGGAGAGAGAGATTTTGGGCCTAACCCTAATCCATGTGGTTTCCAAAACCCATTATGACTTTGGGTTATTATTATTATTAAATTTGAATTCTAATATAATTAATCAAGTCCCACTTAATTAATTCAATAATTAAATTCGAATAATAATAATACTTATTAAATCCGAATTCTAATATAATTAATCAAGTCCCACTTAATTAATTTAATAATTAAATTCGAATAAATAATAATATATTTAAATTCTTAATTTAAATAAACCTCCGTTTTGACGTTCTTTGTGTGTGACCCTTTAGGTTATTATTACGTTGGCAATAATTTTATTATCTAATAATAAAATTATAAACAATGAGCAGTATCTAGTAATACATCATTGCTACCCAAGTAACAATAATAATTGGTGATTCAATTAAACCTTTCGTGAATAATGTGCAATGTAATATAATCTCTTTAACCTTATACTATAGATAAAACTCGAGGCATGTATAGTGTCATCCTCTTCAACGTTTAATCTTGGTTTCTTTGATCAATGAGTAGACTATTTAAACAAATCAATATTTGAGCATGACCATGCATTTCATAGTCTCACTCAATCAAGAGGCCAATAATATCACTCCTAGAATTGGAGTGTTAAATCCTATATCTATCATTCATATTCCCCATACGATTTATAGCATACCCAATGTCCACCTTTATCATTACCCGGTTAAAGGTAACTTTGAGTGTAATCAAAGTATATTAATTCTCGTATAGAAATATAATGATTTCAAGTCAGAGAATCATTACATCATTATCACTGTGAGATTTCTTATGACACTTATTAACATGTAGAATCTCACGGCGGGTCTTTCCAGTGTTATGTATTGATACATACACTTATTTTTTTAACTTTAGTATCACCATACCTATGACCAATGAGATGTGGTCATCTGTCAACAAACATACTAGTCTTATTGCATTATTACTGTCCTTAAATAATAATACATGACTAGGGATTTTTAGGAATAAAATACTATTCATATAATCTCATTTTTAAGTCACATACATAAAGATATATATTACGTATTAATATTCCAAGGACATTTATTATTCTTTCAATTTATGGGGCAGTAAATAAAGACATAATAAATATTAATTAAATAATCACATAAAACATAATCCTTAATTGTTTTCAATAAAACATTAAAAGTATTGTCTTTAGGACACCAGTACTAACAGAGAAAACCTACCCAACGGTAACCTTTGGAGATGACAGTAAAAGATGTACAAGGGACTTGGCTATATATATGGAATTGTCATCAGTGGAAGCATCTTTTTTGTGGAAGGACTTAAGCACTATCTACAGGGCACTAGGGAATTCTTTGTCAAGGGTTTTCTAGAAAAGCATTGAAAACGAAAAGTGTTTGATCTCAAACAATAAGGTTGGAAGCTCACTCAATTGAGAGTGAGGATATTTGTTCGTAGCTGACATGGATTTTGTATGCAAATGTGAAGTAAAATTTTCAGTAAAGCTTCATCAGTATAGAGTTAGCTATGGCGAAAGAAGCTCTCACACTTGGTGAACAAAACAATGGATTCTTTGATAAAGAAGAAATGGTGAGAGGACTGCTTCTAATGGAATTCTATCAAGAAGGACATTTTGAAATATGTCACATAAGGAAGTCAATGGATGACAACCCTAGTTACAAGTTGGTGATGTTCGTGCATTCAACAGACAAAATGTCATAGATGGTAAATCGCATCAGGTAGATCAAGTTGGAAGCAAAGTAAGCTGTGAGAACTTTGAAGTCAGGTATTGGAACTCAATTTCACGAATAAAGTTCTAAATAAAGTCTGCACTGATAAAGGTACTTTGAAGCTGAAGCAATTAACTCAGTGTGCTGCTTTAATCAACAATAAGATCGTGAAAAGATATCATATGAGTTAATGGTCAACCAGAAGCAAACACTGAAGCTCTTTCATGTGTTTGGAGGAAATTGATATTTGATGTAGATGTAGATGAGCATCTTGGCATGTTGAAGTTAAGGCTCATGGAACAATTTCCTAGGCTACTCATTGAAGTCGAAATCTTATGAGGCGTATATGATTGAAAATCAAAAGGTGATTGAAAGTCTGATTGTATCGTCCAACTACACCAAGCTCCCAAACATTCAAATGAAAGAATATTCTGAATCTCTGAAGTTTGACATCTTCTCAGAGTCATATTCAGATACTGATGATGATACTGAGGTTGCAGAAGGAAAAAATGAAAATGATGATGATTCAGATCCTACTAGTGGAAATGGTAGTGAAACTACACAACTCGTGAACTTTAAAAGAATCCACTTAATAAGGTGAAGGATCTTCAACACATCCTAGCAGCAACTCAGGGGGAGCAAATAAAAGAAGGATCTACTAGTGAAAGTCATATGACTAGTCCTATTTGTAATAAGTAGATGACAACTCAACTCAGATAAGAAAGCGAAGTAAATAATAAATATTGAATATAGAGGAAGAACAAAAGAAGCCATGACAGGACAAGACAAGTCACAAAGACCACTACAGCAGAAATGAGAATCAACATTGTAGTTAGTCATCCGTGAACCAGACCAGTGCACAGGGTGTCAACAATGTCAGTGAAGATTCGTCATCAAAAAGTTCAAGTGGTTAAAAAGAATGACAGAAGACAGAAGCTGGAAGCTCAAAGGGATACAGCCAAACATAACTGACGGTACTGACTTGAATACAAGACGGAAAAAGAAATGACACGGAAGAAATGCAGAATTATATATTCGTAAAAGTGGAACCCCGGTTGGAATTGATTTATCATTTCCAAGTCAAAAGGAGTTCGGTTTCAGACGAACAGAAGACCGCAGCTTAGAGCGTAATGATTTATTTTAATTAATAAATATTTTATTTATTTAGTAAATTATATTTATAAATATTTAAATAATATTAGATATTTATTTTTATAATTTCTGAATTAAATTTATTATTCATTAATCAAAGATTATAAGCTGTGCGGGTCGAAAAGCATTTATACGGAGCTTTTCACTAAAAGACAAAATAAGCCCCTTTGCTTTTACAAATTGAAATGGCAGGTGATATTTTTCAAAGGAACCAATTACATGCTGACACTTGTCAATTCAATTGAAAAGAAAATGAACAAGGCTGTTGAAAGAGAAAGTCATACCGAAGCTTTCTATCAAATAGTCATACCGAATGCACAAGTTAAAAGGTCATGCTGAAGCAAGTGGGAAAATGTCATACCGACCAGAATGCAAAGGTCATACCGAATTTTCTGAAGAAAAGGTCATACCGAGGTATTTTTTATTATATTAAAAAGTCATACCGATTTTTTAATTAACAAAAAAAGTCATACCGAATTTTCAGAAAGTCATACCGAATTTCTGAAAGTCATACCGAGTGAAAAAAGTCATACCCAACTATTTCAAATGTCATACAAGGCTTAATTTCATTAAATAAAGTCATAGGGAAAAAGGTCATGCTAGCTTTTCCACCTCTATAAATATGAGGCCTGGGCTTCATAATTCAAAAGTAGAAAAACTTTCAAATTCAGTAATTTGTCTGCAACGTCATATTCACAGACTTTCTGTGCTGGTTTGAGTTTAATTCCTTAAGTAGAACAATTCATGTCAAATTTGTTCTAGAAATTAAATGTTTATTCTACCGAATATTGTAATACTCATTCAAGTTTAATATACATATTTAACTTGAATCATGTTTACTTACTTGCTAATTTCTATATCTTAATTGTTATATCATAAAAATGGAAAGCTAGTAAGTCAGCCTCCCAAACACTACAAGGACTCTAACCCTCAGCTTTAGTAATAATTTAATTCCGCAAATTCTGAAAAGAAATTTAAATTGTTGTCAGTATCGCATTCAACCCCCCTTCTACGATACTTCCGGGACCCAACAATTGGCATCAGAGCAAGCTGATTGATATACAAATCAAGATCCGCAGTCCAGTGAAGCTCAGGGTACCGAACCTGTTTGAACTCTGAATGTCTAGATGCCATGTTAAATAATTTTATTTTATAAATTTAAATTTAGATAAATTTATTTTATAAATTTTATTTAAAATAAATTTATTTTGTAAATTTAATTTAAATGAGTTTATTATTTAAACTTGAAAAACTTTGTTTTATAAACTTAATTTAAATAAGTTTACTTTATAAATTTAAATTAAAATAAATTTATTCTTTAAATTTAAATAGATTTACTTTTATATTTTAAATTTGCTTATATAATTTTATTTTATAAATTTAAATTTAGATAAATTTATTTTATAAATTTTATTTAAAATAAATTTATTTTGTGAATTTAATTTAAATGAGTTTATTATTTAAACTTGAAAAAGTTTGTTTTATAATCTTAATTTCAATAAGTTTATTTTATAAATTTAAATTAAAATAAATTTAATCTTTAAATTTAAATAGATTTACTTGTATAATTTAAATTTGTTTAGATAATTTTATTTTATAAATTTAAATCTAGAGAAATTTATTTTATGAATTTTATTTAAAATAAATTTATTTTGTGAATTTAATTTAAATGAGTTTATTTTTTAAACTTGAAAAAGTTTATTTTATAAACTTAATTTAAATAAGTTTATTTTATAAATTTAAATTAAATAAATTTATTCTCTAAATTTAAATAGATTTATTTTTATTATTTAAATTTGTTATAATAAATTTATTTTATGAAATCAAATTTAGATAAATTTATTTTATAAATTTTATTTAAATAAATTTATTTTATAAATTTAATTTAAATCAGTTTATTATTTAAACTTGGAAAGGTTTATTTTATAAACTTAATTTAAATAAATTTATTTTATAAATTTAATTTAAGTAAATTTATTAGTTAAATTTATATAGATTTAATTTATAATCTAAAGATATTAAAACTTGGTCCATTTTTACAAAAGAGTTTATACTTGGAAAATTCTTCGTTTTGGCTCAGGATTAATTCCCAGAGCATATGACCCGGTTTCGAGGAAAGTGGTCATTTCGTATTAGTAGGTTTATTCCGGAGCATTTGGATTTTATTGTGGATGATACGACTGTTTATGTTATAGTTCCACAAACTGCTCAAATGTAAAGATAGGATAGATTTATTAGTAGGGAACTCTGAAAAAAAAATTTCTGACTCTACTGATCATTCTAGTTTTTGTACTTGTACAAAACGGATTTAAGAATCGTTAGAGGTCACAACTAAAGAATCATATGAGGCTAAAAGTAGCAAGACAAGATCAGGGCTGTGCTACAATATTCAATAAGCCTGAACAAGCAAATGATGACAGAGACTGTGTTGAGTTAAAAGCAGGTATAGTAGATTAAAAGATGGTACTCTAATGTCAAATCACTTAGTGCATTGCTTGTTAAGGTATAGTAGATTAAAAGATGGTAGAATTATCTAAGTATTCAGTAAAATTTGTAGATTCGAGGCTTAATCTAAAACTGACTTAGGTAATTAGAGATAATTAAAATGTTAGACAACAACATAAATGGATTAGACAGAATTAGTAATTAAATTGTTAGTTCTTCTATTCCATGTGTTTTTAGAAAATTATTGAATATCTGTAAATCTGCTGAACACATGTTACACTTATGTAGAATGGTTAAAGTAGATAGTACTGAATTTTCTAATATGCATAACATGCCTGAATTGCGTAATTCTTATCTATAATGCATTGAAGCTGAATGTTTACCATGTGTTCTTATTTTCATGCTTGTTTATTTAAATCTGAAAATGCATATCTTAGGACTTGCATAATCTTAGGCAAAGCATCTGTAAGAATCACAATAGGGTAAAGACTGCTAGTCCACCTTAATATAGGTTGGAATCACTAATCTCATAGCCTTAAGACTACCTTGTCAAGGCTGCTGTGAATGGGAAGTGATCAGTCAAAGATAAGTTTGTGCATGTTAAGGTTGAAGCTGTTGTTACCACTATTGAAAGTAATATCTCTAACCCATCTTGACTCAATTGAAGATTGAGTACCAAGAATCTTAATCATTTGTGATTGCAGAGAATGAAACAAAAGACAAAAGTTATGTGATTTCGTGACATTTATTGTTCGAGACATATTACTAGTATTGAAGCTCTACTATCACAGTTAGTTGAGAAAGCCTATCCAACAGTAACCTTTGGAGATGACAGCAAAGGATGTACAAGGGACTTGGCTATCAAGAGTTTGGAATTGTCATCACTGGAAATATCTTTCTTGTCAACGGACTTAAGCACTATCTACAGGGCACTAGGGAATTCTTTGTCAAAAGGTTTTCTGGAAAAGCATTGAAATAGAAAAGTGTTTGATTTCAAGCAAGAAAGATGGAAGATCACTCAACTGAGAGTGAATTGGTGATGTTCGTGCATTCAACAGATAATATATCACATATGGTGATTAATCACATCAAGCAGATCAAGTTGGAAGCAAAGGTACTTTGAAGTTGAAGCGATTAACACAACATGCTTCTTTATTCAACAAGATCGTGAAAAGACATCATATGAGTCAATGGCCAACAAGAAGCAAACACTAAAGCTCTTTCGTGTGTTTGGAGGAAATTGATATTTATTGAAGATTTATTTGAGCATTTTGGATTAAGGCTCATGGAACAATTGTCCTCGGCTACTCATTGAAGTCGAAAGCTTTCAAAGTAAGATGTGTTGTAAAACCAGAAGGTGATTGAAAGTCTGAATGTGTCGTCCTATTACACCAAGCTCCTGAGCATTAAAATAAAAAGTCTATTCTGAATCTGTGAAGCTTGACATCTTGTCAAAGTCATATTCAGATATTGATGATGAAACTGAGGTTGCAGAAGGAATCAATGTTAATGATGATGATTCAGATCTTAGTAGTGGAAATGGTAGTGAATCTACACAACTCATGGACTTTAACAGAATCCACTCAGCAAGGTGAAGGATCTTTAACACATCCTAGCAGCAACTCAGGGGGAGCAAATAAAAGAAGGATCTACTAGTCGTACTCAACACAATGAAGATCAAAGGAACACATTAAGAACATATCTGCCGAGACAAAGGGTTTGGAGTCAAAGTCATTCCTGGAGTCTAGTTCTTAGTGATCCGGATACTAGAGTAAAGACTAGAAGTGCTATGCAAAGTAAATGGTTACTCTTCGGGAAAGAACAATTGGTTAACAGTTGGAATCCTAAAGAAGATTGAAGAAGCACTGATTGATCCAGATTGGGTGATTGCAAATGCAAGATGATCTCAATCAGTTCGAAGGCAGAATCTACTAAATCTGGAACCCAGGCCACAAGACAAAGTTGTAATTGGTACTGTAAGGGTTTTCAGAGATTGGATGATTTTTGGCATTGTTATGAGGGACAAAGCCAAACTGGTTGCTACAGAAGGTATCGACGATGATGGAAACAGAATCTTCGGGACTTTCAAGATCTAACTAAAGCACCAGAGACGACACTTGATCCTATTAGGGCTGAACAAGTTGATGTACAACAACTCCTGGACTTTGAAGTTTCATATCCACTGTAATTTGTATATCATTCTCTTCACAAAGCTCTCTATGACGGAGGTAAGAGATCAAGCAATCGTCAAGGACATAGTATGACACTCTAACTGATAATTACTTGAATATGATTTTATATTAGAGTCATTGTACACATATCTCTCTAGAATACAAGGCACACACACATAATGTTTAGTGCAAGTATACCATGATTATATTATATGTGGGTCTACTGTGCATAAAGACCATATATTTTATTCTCAATATGCCTATGTGCAAGTTTCCACGTGGATACTAGAGAATCTAATCTTATAGCTAAGATATGAATTGTTAGATATCTTAAGGGATTACCAATTCTAAAAATAAGGTACCCTAAAGATACTAGGTTTAACCTAATTGGCTATATAGATATAGATAATGCAGGTTGAAAGAAAGACAGGGAAGTAATTACTAGAAGCTGTCAAACTCCATCAACTATGATGGATAATCTCTTCACCACTCACGGAACAAGCGCATGGACACCAGGTATCATTTATATCGAGAGTAGTCCTTAGTAGAATAACTTGCAGATATTTGCTAAACAACTTGATAAATTCATTTTGTCTAAGATGGTTAGTGAAGTTGGGATATTATTTATGTGCATATTTATTGGAAATCTCATCTGTAAGGAATTCTTAAATGAGTTCACAAGTATTAAATTTTCCATATTTAAAGGACTTGTGAATTTATCTGAAATCCAGAACCTCGTGCTTATTGCTACTACTTTAATTATCATGTTTACAATGTAATATGCATATGTGGTAATTAGGTGTTCTAGCATAAGTTTGTATATTATCTTAATTGATTTAAATTTTGATGTCAGACAATTCGATTTCATATCAGTCTCATGATTCAAATGAATTAAAATAATATGCAGCATAATTATTTGTATGATGAATATTTTATGAGTATCAGGCAATGATATCTTGCTTAATTGTTTTGATATTTTTCTCTGATATTCTTAAATGTTTTGTTACAAATAATTGTGACACTTTTAATATTAGTGACATTATTTAGAATTACTGATCTAAATAATCAATGCATATTTCAAAAACACTAATATTGAAATGAACGGAAGTATTTTCTAAGTTATGCGTATATAAAATTCTCAATATTTTATATACTTAGAAATATTTCCAAAATTTGTTTTTACTTTGAGGTATCAACCATTCGTAAAATTATTTATTTTCAAACACTTGTTTCAATGTATGTTTCACATTGATTCAAAGTACCTAAACAGTGGTTGTTGCTTTGAAGGCCTTGTAATGTATTGCTAAGAATACATCCACCCCTATTGTAATGAAATTTTCTATTTTAAGTTAGGGATAATATCAGGTGGACGAAAATGATGAATATCATAATTGCATTATGAGTCGGAAAATCATAGTCCTCTATCTGATAATGATGGGTTGCAAAACTGTTTTCAAATAGTACATTATTAAGGTATAAAGGAAAAGAGTCATTTTAACGAGATAGAATTTGGAAAGAGAGTTTAATTTCTTCTTTGGTATAAATTCCCGCGTTTTATTATGGGAAGTTTGCCTTATAAGAAATTCATGAGGGATAAAAACTTTCTTCTATGATACAACTTTCCCGCGTTTTATTATGGGATATGTATCTTAAAGAAAATTTTGTATCATGCTTTTAAATGATAAATCTTTAGTTCCGACAAAACTCTTTTATCAAAAGTGCTTTAATGCAATCTATTACCATTCCTTATTATATTTTTCCTTCTCCTTGGGATGAAAAATATGTTTTGGAATGTTAAGGTGATTATCTTTTTATCTCGATTGGTTCTTTCCAGTTAGCCCCTAGTGGCTTTAGAAACTGGCCAAGAGGTTGAAAACCCATCAATCTCTTACCGAGGTCATAGTACCAAACACCAATTCATCCACTTCCATATATTAACCCCTAGAGATATAAGGAACTCATGTAAGTTAGAGGTTGATAAGGGAGAAACTGTACTTGATGCAACAAATAAGGATGATGTCGAAAGTGCACCAACAGCTCTACCTCCAGAGAAGAAAAGGAGTATATAACTGAGGTAACTGTAAGCTCATTTGCATCTTCTCAAAAAGATGCAGAGCTTAAAAGGCAATAAAACTGTCTCTGGAATCATTCTCTCTACAGGATGAGTTCATTGAAATTCGCTCGTCAGCCAGAGCACTTTGTAATGAGTCAAGCACACCACCGGCACTCACGCTGATGGTAAGCCTAAATAGATAAATTCTAGGAACACATTGCAATACGTGCATAGTGAGAGGTACATGCAACATTTTTTAGTTTTGTACAGTTTTATTTAATTGGCATTCATACTGTAAATATATATATATATATATATTCGTTAAGAGAATTGAATTTCTTCTTTGGTACAAATTCCCGCATTTTATTATGGAAAATTTGCCTTATAGGAAATTCATAAGTGATAGAAACTTTCTTCTCATATACAACTTTCCCGCGTTTTATTAAGGGACATGTATCTTAAAGAAAATTTCGTATCATGCTCTTAAATAATATATTTTTTCCAACAATTGGTACATATTGTTTTTGTTTTCAAATTTTTAGTATTATTATTTCTATAGATATATATGTGTGTAAGTTTGTTTTTATTTTGTTTTTATTTTTTCCTAATATTGGCATAATTTTTTTTTGGCATATTTATTTATTTATTTTAGATTGGCATATTTTTACTTTATAGTTATTTTTATTTCATTTTATTTTTAAAATTTATTTTTGTCTACGAGAAACTGTTCTAAGAATCATAAGTATTAAATGTCAATATTTAAAGGACTTGTGAATTTATTTACATCTACTTTCTCGAGCCTACATATATCACTGATAATTGTTATAAGTATAATTGTCATATGCTTAAGTAACAATTATTAGATATAATGTATGAAGTTAAATGCTAATTTTCATTCCTATGATTATTTAGTATTTAGGAAGAGTATTTTATCTTATTAAAATTATGAATTGAAGCAATTCATCGTTTATTAGTTTCATAGTTTTAATACGATGAGATATTAGGAGCATAATTACTTGTTTTTTGAAATTATTATTAATTATCATATTTTGATAGTTTGTTATTGTTTCATTACAATTAATTATGATTTTTGTTGTTAGTGATGATATATATATATTTTTATCTGAAAGTCACTAATAATAAAAGCATATATGTGTCCTGCCGAACAAGAGCAATCGGCTCGAGGTAAAAGCAGGTAATCTCGATCTTGATATATTCTTTAATCAATTGATATTAATATATATATATATACAATTGATATATTGAGCCCTCAGTGGCTATAGGACAAGATCAAGGGATTGAAAACCTACAATCTCTAACATAGATCATAGAACCAAACACTCAAACAGATACAGCTTCATCTACTAAATCCCTGGAAAGAAAAGTTTTATCAACTAAAGAGGGTGAGAGAGTAAGTGCCTCTAGTGCACTAGAAAAGAGAAGTATCTATGAGTGTTCCAGCAGCTCTACCTCTAGTTAGAATGTGAAATTGAAACCAAGGCAACTGCTAACTAATTTATATCCTCCCAAAAGGGTATAGATTTGCAAATGGCAAAACTATTACTAGGTTCATTCTCTCAACAGAGTGATTCTATTGAATTCGGCCTGTCAGCCAAGGCCATTTGTAAAGAGTCAACTTCATTTGGACACATTCAAACACTGCAAACCATAAATGTATATATTCAAATGCACTGTAAGGATTGTCACACATTAAGGATGAATGACGGAAGCAATTATTCTAAACTTCCATATCAAGGAAGGAAGGATGAATGATGATTCTGACTGAATCAACATGCCTTCACAGGCGTCAGGAGGAAACTTAGATCTTTTGCTACATTATAGATCCTTGTCTCCCTCCCCAGATGGAACATATCTGGATTCCTAACGGAATAGATCATCTTAGATGATCAGCAACTCATTGAATCTATTCCTGAAGCAATTCAGTTATTAAAATCAAATATTTTAATGGATTCAGTTGAGGACGGGGATTTACGAAACCCCATTGCACCACCAGTGACCTCTCTTGAAGGGGCTATGGTGATCTTTCTTGCACGTACAAACGATTGTGTCATCCGTACTGAGAGAGAGAAATAGTGTTGTGAGAAAAGAGTAAAACACAAGTGAGAAAGAGTGAAAATATATATTCTATGAGTGAAACACTTAGAGAGTATATGAGCGAAACACTTGTGAGAAACACAAAGTAAAATCACACACTAGCACAATTACCAAATTTCATTCCCAATTCCCTATTACAGATTTCTAATGTTACTCAACTAAGGGGGATGAAATTTCTTCTGATAAGGATTCTGAAGAGGATTACTCAACTAAGGGGGAGAAGTGTTGAACAGTTCGAACTGTTGAACAAGATCCAAAAAGGGAGAAGTAGATCCAAAAACGGAGAAGTGTTGAACAAGATCCAAATAGGAGAATTGTTGAACAAAGTCTTTTACTATAATAGGATTACTCCATTGTTGAACAAGAAAAGGGGGTAAATAACAACCTGCTTGGATTGGATAGAACTAATGATTATTTATTAATTCTTCTATTCCATTTGATTCTAGAAGATTCTTGTATATAAGGATTAACGGGATTTTCTAAAATGCATAACATGTCATAGTTTGCATTTTTTATATCTGTGATGGTTTAATGCTGTATGTATGCCATGTCTGTTGTTACCTCTATTAAATTGGTTGGATAATTCACGTAAGGGAAGAATGAATTCACCTTGGGAGAGAAGTGAAGATAGAAGTTGGAGAAACAGAGGAGAAGTAGTAATAAGAGAACAAGACTTCATCCCTGCCATCCTAAGGGGGAGTAGTGATGAGTCTGAGAAATGAAGATAATACTACTTGTATAAATATGTTCAGTGCTAGAGGAACAAATATCTTTCATTTCAGTTTTTCAAGAAATCTGGAAATGCAGAATCTGATCCAGAGAAACCAGTCACTGAAGATCTACCAATGACACCTGGTCACAAAAGTTAAACTCTAGAAGAAGGTGAAGTTGATATTTCTGAAGCTGGTAATGATAGGTAAGTCAAGATAGAACTTTGTTAAATGTGTTCAGTCTAGAGGAACATCTATCTTATATTTATCTTTCATAATTGAAATCTGAAAATGTATTATATGATCCATAAAACAATTTATTATTTACAGTTCTTAAATGTCGTTTTATTTTCTTAGTTGTTAGTTGAGTTATCCTCTAGGAATTTGTGTGTTAAATGTTTAATAACAAATAGGGGGAGATTGAAAGTCATATGACTAGTCCTATTTGTAATAAGTAGATGACAACTTAACTCAGATAAGAAAGCGAAGTAAATAATAAATATTGAATATAGAGGAAGAACAAAAGAAGCCATGACAGGACAAGACAAGTCACAAAGACCACTACAGCAGAAATGAGAATCAACATTGTAGTTAGTCATCCGTGAACCAGACCAGTGCACAGGGTGTCAACAATGTCAGTGAAGATTCGTCATCAAAAAGTTCAAGTGGTTAAAAAGAATGACAGAAGACAGAAGCTGGAAGCTCAAAGGGATACAGCCAAACATAACTGACAGTACTGACTTGAATACAAGACGGAAAAAGAAATGACACGGAAGAAATGCAGAATCATATATTCGTAAAAGTGGAACCCCGGTTAGAATTGATTTATCATTTCCAAGTCAAAAGGAGTTCGGTTTCAGACGAACAGAAGACCGCAGCTTAGAGCGTAAGGATTTATTTTAATTAATAAATATTTTATTTATTTAGTAAATTATATTTATAAATATCTAAATAATATTATATATTTATTTTTATAATTTCTGAATTAAATTTATTATTTATTAATCAAAGATTATAAGCTGTGCGGGTCAAAAAGCATTTATACGGAGCTTTTCAACAAAAGACAAAATAAGCCCCTTTGCTTTTACAAATTGAAATGGCAGGTGATGTTTTTCAAAGGAACCAATTACATGCTGACACTTGTCAATTCAATTGAAAAGAAAATGAACAAGGTTGTTGAAAGAGAAAGTCATACCGAAGCTTTTTATCAAATAGTCATACCGAATGCACAAGTTAAAAGGTCATGCTGAAGCAAGTGGGAAAATGTCATACCGACCAGAATGCAAAGGTCATACCGAATTTTCTGAAGAAAAGGTCATACCGAGGTATTTTTTATTATATTAAAAAGTCATACCGATTTTTTAATTAATAAAAAAAGTCATACCGAATTTTCAGAAAGTCATACCGAATTTCTGAAAGTTATACCGAGTGAAAAAAGTCATACCCAACTATTTCAAATGTCATACAAGGCTTAATTTCATTAAATAAAGTCATAGTAAAAAAGGTCATGCTAGCTTTTCCACCTCTATAAATATGAGGCTTGGGCTTCATAATTCAAAAGTAGAAAAACTTTCAAATTCAGTAATTTGTCTGCAACGTCATATTCACAGACTTTCTGTGCTGGTTTGAGTTTAATTCCTTAAGTAGAACAATTCATGTCAAATTTGTTCTAGGAATTAAATGTTTATTCTACCGAATATTGTAATACTCATTCAAGTTTAATATACATATTTAACTTGAATCTTGTTTACTTACTTGCTAATTTCTATATCTTAATTGTTATATCATAAAAATAGAAAGCTAGTAAGTCAGCCTCCCAAACATTACAAGGACTCTAACCCTCAGCTTTAGCAATAATTTAATTCCGCAAATTCTTGAAAGAATTTTAAATTGTTGTCAGTATCGCATTCAACCCCCCTTCTACGATACTTCTGGGACCCAACAACTAGTCGTACTCAACATAATAAAGATCAAAGGAATACATAACGAACATATCTGCCAAGACAAAAGGTTTGAAGTCAAAGTCAATCCTGAAGTGTAGTTCTTAGTAAACCGGATTATTGAGTAAAGGCTAGAAGTGCCAATCAAAATGAACATATATTTTTCGGGATCTAATATCTGGAATCCCAAAGAATACTTAAGATGCACTGATTGATCCAGATTGTGTGATTGCAATGTAAGATGATCTCAATCAGTTCGAAGGAAGAATCTATTGAAGCGAGAACCCAGACCACTAAAGTCGAAGCTGAAATTGGTACAATAAGGGTTCTCAGAAACTGGTTAATAATTGGCATTGTTATGAAGGACATAGCCAAACTGGTTGCTACAAGTTACTATCAAGTAGAAGGTATCGATGATGATGGAAACAGAATCTTCGGGACTTTCAAGATCAAACAGTAAGCACTAGTGACGAGACTTGATCCTTTTAGGACCTAACAATTGGGCCTAACAAGATGAGGACCTAACAGAGTTAGGGATTCAAGCAAATCGACAAGGACATAGTATGGCACTCTAACTAGTTTATCACTTGAAAATGATTTCGGTAGAGTAGTTATACACATATATCTCTCTAGAATACAAGGCACACACAATGTAATATATGTGCAAGTATACCATGATTATATTATATGTGGGTCTACTAATGAAAACTTGTGCAAGAGATATTTTGCTAAGTAAATGCAGAGTAGATACAATATGAGCATGTTCGAGGAAGTGCAATTCTTTTAGGATTACAATTAATTCAAAATAATGATGGCAATTAAAGTAAGTCAAGAATCTTTTGAAGATGCGCAATTTGGAAGATTCTAGACCTGCCAAAACTTCTTGCCAACAAACCACTAAGCTTGATTAGGGCAAATCAGGTATATGAACTGAAGTAACAAGATATAGAGGTATGATCAGCTCATTACTTATTCAAGTACATAAGGACCATATATTTTATTCTCGATATGCCTATGTGCAAGTTTCCAAGTGGATACTAGAGAATCTTATTTTATAGCTAAGTTATAAATTGTTAAATATCTTAGGGGATCACCAATTCTTAGAATCAGGTACCCTAAAGATATTAGGTTTAACCCAATTAGCTATATAGATATAGATAATGCAGGTTGTAAGAAAGACATGGAAGTCATTCCTAGAAGCTGTCAATTTCGCGGAAGAAGTTGGATTCTTGTTGAAATAAGAGAAAGCATTCAACACACACAGTTGCATCAAAGGTCGAAATTAAAGCAACATGTGAATGTGATGCTCTGATCTTCTGGACAAGGAAACTTCTTCAACTCCAACAACTCTGCTGGATATTCTCTACACCACGTTTGGAACAAGTGCATGGACATCAGGTATCATTTCTTTTGAAATTGTACTAAGTAGAATAATTTGCAGATATTTGCTGAACAACTTGATAAATTCATTTTTTCTAAATTGGTTAGTGAACTTGGGATATTATTTATGTGCATATATGTTGAAAATTCCATCTGCAAGGAATTCTCAAATGAGTTCACAAGTTAATTTTTCCCTATTTAAAGGACTTGTGAATTTGTTTTAAATCCAGTATCTCATACTTTTTACTATTAGTTTAATTATCATGCTTACAATGTTATATGCATATGTGGTAGTTAAATGATTTAGCATAAAGGTAGCAGCATAATTATTTGTATGTTCAATATTTGATTAGTATTAGTCAATTATATCTTGCTTAATTGCTCTGATATTTTGCTTTGATATTTTTAAATGTTTTATTACAAATGATTGTGATACTTTTGATATTAGTGACAGTATTTAGAATTTCTGTTCTAAATAAATAATGCATATTTCAAAACTCACTAATATTGGAAGACGAAGTATTTTCCAAGTCATGTGTATAAAGCTCTCAATATTTTATATACTTAGAACATATTTCTAAAATTTGATTTTATTTGCAAGAAGTTGTAATTAGGATTACAAGTATTAAATGTCAATATTTAAAGGACTTGTGAATTTCTATTCAACTATTTTCTCGAGCTTACATATATTATTAATAATTATTATGAGTATAATTGTAATATTCTAGAGTGATAATTATTAGATATAGAGTAGGAAGCTAGATGCTAATATTCAATCCTTTGAATATTTTAGTATTTGACGAATTTATTTTATCTTATTAAAATTATGAATTGAAGCAATTCAATGTTTATTAGTTTCATAATTTTGATTTGATAAAATGTTAGAAACATAATTTCTTGCATTTTGAAATTATTAATAAATATCAAGTAATGATATTTTGTTAATATTTCCATGCAATTAATTGTGATATTTTTAATATTAGTGAAAATACAAGTTGTTTATCTGAAATCACTAATAATAAAAATATGTCGTAATTCTTATTGTTCTACTGAATAATTGCCACATGTTATTTGATTTATATATGCATGTATGTGGTAACTGTTTAGTATTACATAAGTATTACAATTAGTTTTCTTTATTTAACTGAATTTTATACTTGAAGTATTAAAAAGAATTTCTTGTCTGATTCTTTTTCAAAACGTTTTATTCAAAGATACATTCATTTTTCTATCAGTTTTAAAGAAGAAAACATTAAAATTCTTTTTCAAAACTTCTCTTATGAAAATCTTTTGATTTACAGCCCTATTTTGGTTTCTAAATCCTAGTGTTTGAATCAAACTTTTCTTGAGGATAATCTTTCTTTAAATTTCAAAATATTTTATTTTCTCCCAAAAGCTAGTTTTAAAAGTTTTATCTTACAAAACTTTTCCTCTCGTAATTTTTCCTTTTAGAGTGGCAGAAACTTTGTGACTGCTATTTTATTTGGAGAAATTGTTTTTACTTCGAGGTATCAATCACTTGTAAAATGATTTATTTTTAAACACTTGTTTCAATGTATGTTTCACATTGATTCATAGTACCAAAATAGTGGTTGTTGCTTTGAAGGCCTAGTAATGTATTGTTAAGCATACATCCAACCCTAATAGTCATGTTTTATTTTAAGTCAGGGATATTATCATGTGGACGAAAATGATGTAAATCATAATTACATTATGAGTTGGAAGTCATAGTCCTCTATCTGATAAGGATGTTTTACAAAACTGTTAGGTCCAAATGATTGTAGAAGGGGGGGTTGAATACAATCTCTATTAAATATTAATATCTGTTTCGGATAATTTTTGATTAAATAATTTAATTATTATCACGAAATAATAATCAAAGGAACACAGTTCAAGTAAAATACTTGTATTAAACTTGATGGGTGTTACAAGATCAGTTCGAATAAACACTAATAGCTCTTTAGAATTTCTACAGAATATTTAACATGAATGCTCTGTATTTTTTTCTTTTAGCTCGAATAGAATGTTAATAGAAGTTGTTGAATGTTAACTACTGATCTCATATATATAGAGAAACACTTAAAAGTCTCTCTGATGCATTCGGGAAGACTTCTTGACTCCGGGGAGACTTTCTGAGCTCGGGGAGACTTTCCAGGAAGACTATCACAGCTCGCAGAGACTTCTTGAATTAAATGAAAAATCATTTAAATTGACGGGGAATACTTTAATAGCTCGGGGAGACTATTATAGCTCGGGGAGACTTTTTAAATAAGATTCGGGGAGACTTTTGAAAAGTCTCCGGGAGACTTTTCAAAAGTCTTCCCGAGAAATCAATTGCCGACCTGAATGATAAATGAGATGTATATCATTTATTTTTCAAGTGATTCATTTGATTTGAATCTTCTGACTTTATTTTGATTTCTGATTTCATTTGAATTAAATTCTATTTGTTTTATTATATATCTTATTCATTAAATTAATTCTTTGTGAATTAATCTAAGTAAATAGGATACATAATAAATTAACTTTTTGATAATAGAATTAAATTAAATTCTTCTTCATTCTAAAATAATTCTAAATTAATTAATTTCTTAATCAATTTAAGAAATAAATTTAATTCTGATTGAATTAATTTACCAATTAAATTAACTAAATAATTTAATCAATTAATAGAGAATTAAATTAAAGTCTTGACTCCAGAACTCTTGATGACATAATTCCAAGTCTTCTGTCTTCACACCAATGTCTGTAGCTGACCATTTCTTCTGTAATAAAGAATCTTCTCTGTATTTTGCCAACACTCCGTGTACTGTCTGGTTCACGAGTGATTCACAACAAATAGAATTCTTCACTTGACTTTTATAATGGTTCACTTCTGTTCCTTCTGATTTGACTATTTCTGATGTCACACAAAGATGAAATCTTCTGACATTGTAGCTTCTTCAAACTTAAATACTCCACTAAGGCATGATCAATTAAATTGAGCTTCTTTCAATGTAGTACTGCTTCAAGTCTGTAGATTGACTTTGTTCTTCTTTTTCTTGTCAAATAATACCTGCTGAAGATTCCTGTGACAGATAATATATTTACTTACAAATTATCTATGTTTGAGTTGAGTTGTCATCTCGCTAAACAAATAGGCTTCTAAACATATGCCTTTCAATCTCCCCCTATTTGTTTGTTTAAACAATAACAAGCAAATCACTAGAGGATAACTCAACTAACAAACAAGAAAAAGATATAACAATAAAACTTATAAATAAACAAACTTAGTTCTGGTTCATATAACACATTGCCAGATTCAAACATTAATGATAAATACAAGATAGTTGTTCCTCTAGACTGAACAAATAGTACAAATTTCTATCTTGATCTATCCTAGTTTTAGCAACAAAAGATGTTAACATTTCTTCAATTTTGATCATCTTCACTCTGTATTTCACCTTCTTCTTTTGCTTCTTCAACACCAACAATAGGTGTGCGTGGTTCTGGTTCAGGTACTGCCTGAGAGCTTCCAGAAACCCCATACGCCTTGTTTTGTTCTGATATAGAAAGTCTATACAAAACTTCATTATCAAGAGGATCATGTGGAATTGACGCTGGTTGCTTGAACTCTTCTAGTCCTTTCCATTGCTTGTAAAAATCAATATCTTTAGACATACAGTAGTCTTGGATATAATCAGCAGCAACTGATTTAGCTTGACTTTGAAATCCTTCAGACCGTAGCATTTTCTCTACGTCTATTAAGTAGTTCAAAGGATATCCAGTCATAGACTCTGAATTAAAACGAATTATTTGATATCGATTGTTTTTCACAAACCTTACTTCATAAGGTTTAGGTATGATTTCTGGACTCCTTAGAATAGCAAAGTCTCGAATGTGATCTCGGAGTATTTCATTCATCTCTGAACTTCTTTTTACTTTACACAGCATAACCCATAACTTAGAGGGTGTTCTTGTTCTGAAGAAGTCCAACGAAACTTTGTAGAAACCATAATTATCAAGATGAATTATGATATGCCAGCCATCTACATTTAGTTCAACTATGATATACCTGATCTCTAGCTTTAATGCAGCCATGTAAAGATCTACAGTTGTATTAGCAGTGAATAGTTCACCTATCATGCCGGATACCTCTCTGTCTTGATATATGCCAATCTGAGGTTGATCCATGATCATTCTAGCTTGATCCCATTTTGGTCCAAACTTTCTTTTAATGTCTTCCCTCTTGGCAGTGATTGCAGCATCCCATAGCTTTTGCTTTTGTGCAGCTGCTTCCTTTTTCTCCTTGGATTTAACTTGTAGGAGAGCCTTAAGCTTATCAAGCTTGTCTTTTCTTGCTTGAGCTTCATTTTGCATTTCAAGAATCCTTGCATCTAACTCAAAGTTCTTCTCTATGGATTCTTCTTGAAATCTTCTAAGTTCTTCATCTAGCTCAGCATTTCTTTCTATTTCATCAGAGAAAAGAAATTCTCTGTCAAACTCACCTGTTTCAGCATCACCAAAATTTGATTTTACAGGAGTTTCTTGTTCTGGTTCAAAGAATGAAAAATCTTGTTCTGCTGCATAGTAAGATTGATCTGACTTGAGTTGATCTGTAGCAGCTTCTTGTACTGTGTCATGTATTTTCCCTTTGTTTGGAGTTGGAGCTTTTTCTTGTACCTTCTCCCCCTTAGTTGAGGGATCCTCGACTGAAGTCCCTTCAAAGAATTGTTGTTATTCTGGGATAGGTTTAGTTCCAGACTTGACCATGTTGTAGACGTGCCTCAAACCTTCATTCAGCTGATCTATGCCTCTTTCAATTATTGCAAATTTCGAGGAATTAAGAGCATTGTACTGATGATAATCATTTTCTAGAACATCGATACGATTTGAGATCTTATTTATCTCTATTAGATTATCAGCAATTTAAATTTGACTCTGTCTTAAGTCCTTGATATCAGCTGCTATAACACCTTGTGTTTGATTCACATCACTTGTCTTGAGAAACACAGTTGTCTTTACTTCTTCAAGATCCTTTCTAATAAGAGAAAACTGATTTGAAACTGGATCTGAAGAATTTTGAGCATTGACTTGAGCTCGAAGTTGTGCATTTTCTGCTTTCAGTGCATCCATCTATTGTTGAAAGGACAGTAACATATTTTGCATCTCACTTTCTGTGCCTGTGTGTGCACTCATATTTCCTATTTGCAAGAGAGTTTCACTCACCTCACGTGTAGGTGTATCACACAGTGTTTGCCTTTCTTCGCTCGTGTTTAACTCAAAATCCGAGCCTCCAGATGTACCTGCATTAAAGATCACCAAAGCCCCTGCATGAGAGGTCACTGGTGGTGCAATGAAACTTTGCAAGTTCCAATCCTCTATAAAGTCTTGCGTTCCTTTTGGAATAGAAAACTGAGTTGCCTCAGGGTAAGACTTAAAGAGTTGCTGATCATCTTGAGACGATGAGTAGATCTTTTCAGATTCCGGATATGATCCATCCGGGGAGGTAGGCAAGGATCTAGGAATCAACGAGAGATCCAAGTTTCCTCCTAAAGCCTGTGAAGGCACTTGATGTTGTGAAGCATCATGTTCTACCATTACTAGGGTAGATGAAGTACCAAGCATTTGCTTCTTCTGTGGAGCAGGAATCAAGTCTTCTTCACTCCCTAACTGTATATGTTTTCTCTTCTGTGTTTGGGAGAGAGATTGTGATGACGAAGTAGCAGTGTATGGATCTAAGACCTGTGTCAGAGACTGTTGGATTTCAGACTCATGATCTATCCTAATAGCCACTGGGGGCTTAACACTGATATAATTTAAGTCAAAATTTAAGTCAAAATTCACAATAGAAGAATTCCTTACCTGAGTACTTACTGAAGCAGATGCAATTGGTTCTGCTTGAACATGATGTTCTTCAAGTTGTTCAACTTGTTCTGGTTGAACTTGTTCATCTTCATCTTCACTTGGAGGAGCAGGAATCATTTGTAGAGGTCCTTCATCAAACACTGGTGCTGGTGCTTGATTTTGTTGTTGATGAATGAATTGAGCCATGTATGGTGTATAAATTACAGGAACACCTGGGAGTTTGTTTGCCTTCGACAACCTTGTAAAAAGATTTCTTTGTGTGGAAAGCGATCTTACTATAGGTGAATTGTTAAATAACACTTTGTGTTCATTAGTTAGCTTGTCATTCAAAAACAAGGTCAGAAATCTTGGATAGTAGCAATGAATTGTATGATCCTCTGTAAGACTTCTGCTTGAAAAAGTACCCATTTTCCTAATTATCTCTTTCAAAATTAATTTGCCAAAATTTATTCTCCGGTTATGTGTCACAGCAAATCCTATATTTTGTAAAAGCAGAGGAATGTTGTGAAAACTATTCTTCAGACATGGAGAAAATACCTTGGCCAGTGTATCAAAGATGAAGTCCCACTCACTTACCAGATGAGTCTTGGACAGTCTAACCATGTTAAATTCACCTTGATACTGGATGGTTTGAAAGAATTCTATCAGCTCCTGAGGTGTTGGTAGTGGATCAAAGTTATCTGTTGGGAAGCCTAGAATTCTGTTTACATCATTATCTGTCACCCAGTAATCTCTTCCTCTTACTTTGAATGCGAAACGAGATGTCGTGCTGGTTGAGCAATTTACAGCTGTAGAGTAGAGAGCCTTCAGTGGATCAATCTTCAGAACAGGGTCCAGGGCTATTGAAGTTTCGATCATAGGATGCTCATTGAGAAATCGAATCCATGGAACGAATCTGGGTTCAGGACATCTTGTAGGATCAAAGTATCCTACATAGTTAGTCTTGCAGATTTCAAAGACAGCAGCCATTAAAGTTTCTCTGCATAACAGACAATGTATTTTATTAACTAATATCTCCTTATAATAACAACATTTTATTAAAACTTGTGAACTAACTAATGATTATTGCAAAATTCGAATAATAATAAAAAGAAATAATAAAAAAGAACGAAAGGAAAACAATATAGCTTTAAGCAATTGTTTAAACACTTACATGAAAAACTGATTAATGGAGAGAAAACAAAATTTTGCAAGAGTTTGGTTGTGTTTGGAAGTTTATAACAGAATAGAATAGGATAGAATAGATTCTTAGAATGAAAACTGATCATATATATATAGGAAAAGTCTCGGGGAGACTTTTTAAGTCCGGGGAGACCTTTCAAAAATCTCGGGGAGACTTTTGAAGGTAGGGAAGACTTTTCAAAATCTCGCAGAGACTTATTAAATAATCAAAAATAAATAAAAATAAACATTAAATAACAACAAGAAAATGCGGGGAGACAATTTAAAATCTCGGGGAGACTTTTAATTTTAAGCAGAGAATCAAAAGTCTTCCCGAATATCATATATGTATGAATCAAAAACAGTTTAAAGTCTATTTATTTATACATAATATATATATATATATATATATAATCCGAAATATATTTAATAATATACTAAAATATAATAACACAAAATATTGAATTATACTAATAATAACTATAATTTAATATTTGATTATTTTCTCATAAAAATAATTTTTACCAAAATTCTAACTTGTAAAATTTTGATTAAATTATTTTAAAGATAATAATCTAAGATTAAAATATAGTAGAATACAACCAAAAAAAAATAGATAAAATAAAATATTATAAAAATTTATATTAAACACACATTCGAGAACTAGAATGTAGTAAAAATAAATTTACAAGTGTTATAACAAATATTCACATAACAAACACTTGAAATTTTATTTAAGAACATAATGCAGATGTGAACTGGGATTTAAGATGAAAAACTATTCAACATCCCAAGTTCACCAACCAACCTGGTGAATGTGGATTCATCAAGTGGCTTAGTAAAAATATCTGCAGTCTGTTCTTCTGTGGGTACAAAGTGTAACTCCACAGTACCATTCATAACATGTTCTCGAATAAAATGATACCTGATATCTATGTGCTTTGTCCTCGTGTGCTGTACAGGGTTGTTGGAGATCGCAATGGCACTTGTGTTATCACATAAAATAGGAATTTTATTTAACACAAAGCCATAATCTCTGAGTTGATTTCTTATCCATAAGATCTGAGCGCAACAGCTTCCTGCAGCAATGTACTAAGCCTCTGCTGTAGAATTGGAAACTGTTTGTTGTTTCTTGCTGTACCAGGAAATCAATCTTCTCCCTAGGAATTGACAGCTCCCTGAGGTGCTCTTCCTATCAACAACACTACCTGCATAATCAGAATCTGTATATCCTATTAGATTAAAACCAGATTCTTTAGGGTACCAGATACCAAGATTAGGTGTACCCTTAAGATATCTTAAGATTCTTTTTACAGCAACAAGATGAATATCTCTAGGATCCGCTTGGAACCTTGCACATATACAAGTGGCATACATAATATCTGGTCGGCTTGCAGTTAGGTAAAGTAGAGATCCAATCATACCTCTGTAGCTTGTGATGTCTACCTTTATTGAGTTTTCACATAATCCAAGCTTGACAGCTGTAGATGAGGGAGTTCTTGCAGATGCTGAATCTTCCATGTGATACTTCTTCAAAAGTTCTTTAAGGTACTTGGACTGACAAATGAATATTCCATCTATTCTTTGACTCACTTGAAGTCCAAGGAAGAATTTCAGCTCTCCCATTAAGCTCATCTCATACCTACTCTGCATTAACTTAGCAAACCTCTTGCACAAGTTATCATTAGTAGACCCAAATATTATGTCATCAACATATACTTGTACCATTATCAGATCATTATTGTGTTTCTTATAAAATAAAGTTTTGTCTATGACCCCTCTAACAAAGCCATTTTCAAGAAGAAATGCAGAAAGAGTGTCATACCATGTTCTGGGTGCTTGTTTGAGACCATAAATAGCTTTGAAAAGAAAATATACAAAGTACAATGAATCTGGATCTTCAAAGCCTGGTGGCTGTTGTACATAAACCTCTTCAGCTAACTTTCCGTTCAGGAATGCACTCTTCACATCCATTTGATAAACTTTAAAATTGGAGTGAGCTGCGAATGCCAGAAACATCCTGATAGCCTCAAGTCTTGCAACTGGAGCATAGGTTTCATCATAATCAATTCCTTCAGCTTGGGAATAACCTTTTGCAACCAATCTGGCCTTGTTCCTTATTACAATGCCATTTTCATCTAACTTGTTTCTGAATACCCATCGTGTGCCAATTACAGTCTTATCATTTGGTCTGGGTACCAGTTTCCAAACATCTTGAGATTCAAATTGATTGAGTTCATCTTGCATAGCAATCACCCAATCAGGATCAGACAGTGTTTCTTCTACTTTCTTAGGTTCCATTTCAGATAGAAACCCAGAATAATTGCATTGATTCTGTGTAGCACCTCTTGTTCTAACACCAACATCTGGATCACCAATGATCAGCTCAAAAGGATGAGCTCTACTCCAAATTCTCTGACTTGGCAGATTAGATCTTGATGATTCGCCTTGAATTTCATTGTGATGTTGTGTTTGATTTGCTGATCCTTCATCTCCTCCCCCTGAGTTGCTGCTAGGATCTCTTGATGAATCTCCTTGTGTGTTAGGGGTATCTCCAGAGTTTCCACTGTTTCCACCACTAGCACTTGGATCATCAACATTATTATCATTGTTGTTTCCTGTTGCAGCCTCAAGTTCGTTTTCATCATCTGAGTGTGAGTCTAGCATATTGTTGAACTTAAGAGTTTCAGATGGATCATCATTTTGGATGTTAGGGAATTTTGTGTCATCAAAAGTTACATTGACACTTTCTTTGACATGATGTTGATCAATAATATACACCCTATAAGATCTTTTAGAATAACCAACAAAAATAGCTTCTAGAGCTTTAGCCTCGAACTTTCCAATACGTTCTTCTCCATCTTTAAGTACAAAGCATTTAGCACCAAATACATGAAAGTACTTGAGCGTTGGTTTCTTGTTAGTCATTATTTCGTAGGGTGTCTTCATTAAGTCCTTGTTGATCAGAGTCCGATTCTGGGTATAACATGCAGTATTTACAGCTTCAGCCCAAAAGTACATTGGAAGCCTTGATTCACTCAGCATAGACCTTGCAGCTTCAATTAATGTACGATTCTTCCTTTCTACAACTCCATTCTGTTACGGAGTTCTAGGTGCTGAAAATTGTCTTGTTATTCCCTTTTCAGCACAAAAGTCATCCAGAACTGCATTCTTAAATTCAGTTCCATTGTCTGACCTTATAGCTCTAACTGGAAGCTTTGAATCTAACTCAATCATCTTGATATGATCAATCACCATTTGAGGAGTTTCATCCTTTGAGTGCAGGAATAAAACCCATGTATACTTTGAATAGTCATCAACAATCACCAAGGCATATCTTTTATGTGACATTGACATAACATTGACTGGACCAAATAAATCCATGTGAATTAATTGCAGTGGTTCAGTAATACTAGATGTGTCAGTGCTTGGATGTGATGCTTTCTTTGCTTTCCCTTTCTGACATGCCTCACACAGTCCTTCTTGTATGAATTCCAATTTAGGCAGTCCTCTCACTAATTCTCTTTTGACTAGAGAATTCATAGATTTGAAATTAAGGTGTGAGAGCTTCTTGTGCCATAGCCAACTTTCATCTGACGAAGCTTTAGTATAAAAACAATTGACTTCATCTCTGCAACCTGAGTTCAGATCGGCTACGAACAAGTTTCCTTTTCTTACTCCTTGAAGAGCAAGCTTTTCATCCTTGTGAGAAATCAAACACTTCTCCTTCACAAAGGTCACTGTGTATCCCTTGTCACAAAACTGACTGATACTCAGAAGATTGTGTTTGAGACCTTCCACGAAAGATACATTATCAATTACGACATTGCCAGCTTCTAAATAGCCATACCCCTTAGTCATACCCTTGCTGTCATCTCCAAAGGTAACTACTGGGCCAGCTCTCTCAACAACATTTGATAGCAGGGCTCTATCTCCGGTCATGTGTCGTGAGGATCCACTGTCGAGAATCCATATAACCTGGTTTACCTGTTTTACACCCTGCAATTATCAATTGAGTTAGGCCTTCTTCGGAACCCAACATTGATTGGGCCCGGCATATTTGAAAAATTGTCCTTTATCAGGTTTAACAACAGAACCCAACTTGACAAACTCATCTACTACTTTGACTGAACACTTCTCCTTGTAAACAACCTTAACATTTTTGTATGCTGGCCTAGGAGAGAATGTCTCCTTCTGTGAAACAGGAGGACTGACAGTCTTTGATCTAGCATGCCTGTGATTTATATGCTGTCTAGGTGTAGTATTGACATTCATAGCATGCATGCTTTTAAACTATGCAGACATAACATTGAAAGCACATGCCATACAGTTATCTACACCACAGGGTTTATGACATGCATCAATAGTAGGCATTTTATTCACAATAGCAGGAGTCTTAACAGTTTCTACCTTAACTTTATTAACATTTTTAAAGTTCTCAGTAGCATGGAATCTGTCGTTACTATTCATACTATTAACAAACTTATTAGGTCTGTTATGATTTTTCTTAAGCTCTTTAGCACCTAAACCAGGAGTGGATGAACCAGCAGTGTTCACATTTTCTATTGGCCTTTTAGGTACATATTTAGCTTTCTGGACATTTATTCCTTTTATGTCCCTAACCGGTTTTTCCTGTTATTTCTCTTCCTCTTTAAGGTCTTCAAGTTTAAGTTCATAATCCACTATTACACAACTATCAAGAACTGGTTCTGCAATAGGAGTTATGAACAGAGGTTTCTTAGTGTCCTTAATAATATGAGGAATACCCCTTTCTTCAGCACTCTTTTTAAAAGGGGTTATGTTGTTTGGCTTCCCTACAGATTTATTATATTCAAAACCTATCCCAACTTTCCGTTTAATCTCTAGTTGGTCAATTAGGTCTTTCATAATAAATGAAGCAGTTCTATAGGCTTGACACCTGACCTTCTCTTGTTCAATCTTATTCTTTAGAAAAGCTTCAATTTCAACATAGCAGTTGACTCTATTAACTTGAAATGCAACATCTTCAGTTAATTTCTCATTTATAAGTTTCAGCTTTTTCAATTCAGAATTCTCATCTGATAAAACTTGGTTTTTGAGAATTAAGACTTTTATTCGATCTCTAGCATTAGTTAAATCCTCACCTAGCAATTTAAACATTTTAGGACAGCTAGGGTTTACCTCAATTCCTTGTCGAGGTGGGGATTGTGATCCTTCAGAAGAAGATGCCAATAGAGCAAGATTTCCCATATCTTCTTCTTCATCGTTGTCAGAATCATCCCAGCTTTTTCCTGCTGCTAAGTATGATCTTCCCTGATGCTTCTTCAATAGAGCTTCATATTTCTGGTTTAACTCGTCATATGAATCCTTCTTTCTTTCCTGCTTGGGCTTTCTACAATCTGTAGCAAAGTGTCCCATTTCATTGCAGTTGAAGCAATGGATCTTGCTTCTGTCTACCATCCCTGTCTTATATCCACCTCTTGTAGTTGATGAGCTAGAAGAACCACCTCTCTGAGATCTGTTAGCCATAGGCTTGAATTTGAAACTAGGGTTTCTCCTGAATCTTGTATTTCCAAATTTTTTAGCAATCAGTGCCAGAGATTCATCCTCAAGTTGATCAAGTTCTTCCATTGAGTAGAATTCACTTTCAGATGAATTCATTTGAGTTGCACCAACTTCTGCAACAATACCATGATCAATGACTTTGACTGAAGAAGATTTAGTCATAGATTCTTTGTATTCTGGTACTTCTGCTACAAGAGCTGTAGACTTGCTGACCACCTTGCCTGTACCATATATTTCTTTCTGTTGAATCTGCTCTAGCTCATAGGTCTTTAGAACGCCATAAAGTCTTTCCAATGAAATTTCATTCATGTCCCTTGACTCCCTGATGGCCGTAATCCTATGCTCTAAGTGAATTGGCATTGTCAGCAAAAACTTCCTATTGATCTCCTTCTTCGTATAGTGTTTGCCATTGAGATTTAGATCATTTATCAGTTTATTGTATCTCTCAAAAACATCAGAGATACCTTCTCCAGGATTTGATCTAAAATGCTCATATTGAGACGTTAAGATTTCCAATCTATTATCCCTCACTTCTTCTGTTCCTTCATTCAGTATCTCTATTATTTCCCAGATGTGTTTAGCATTTTTGCAATTAACAACATGATTGTACATTCCGGGATCAAGAGATTCTACCAAAATTAACTGCAGGCTGGTGTCCAAAGAATCCAGTTCCTTTTCAGTATCAGTGTACTCAGAAATTTCTTTATCAAATTGTCTGTGCGGAATAAGTACACCATCTATCATATGCTCAGGAATGATTGTTATTGGAACAACAACACCGGTCTTCAAAATATCTTTATACTTAGGGTTTGCAGTTCGAAGAAATAGTGTCATCTTCCTCTTCCAAAGATTATAATTATCTTTATCAAATGGAGGAATTTTAATGCTACTCACTCTTTGAGTACTCATTTTAAAATAATAGAAGATTAAAAAGATTTGAGATTTTTAGGAATTAAGGAGATTTCGAATTTTTAAGAAATTTAAAATTTTGAAATTTTTAATAAATAAAAATATTAGGATCTTGATTTTTATGTCAATCAAATGGCTCTGATACCAATTGTTAGATCCAAATGATTGTAGAAGGGGGGGTTGAATACAATCTCTATTAAATATTAATATCTGTTTCGGATAATTTTTGATTAAACAATTTAATTATTATCACGAAATAATAATCAAAGGAACACAGTTCAAGTAAAATACTTGTATTAAACTTGATGGGTGTTACAAGATCAGTTCGAATAAACACTAATAGCTCTTTAGAATTTCTACAGAATATTTAACATGAATGCTCTGTATTTTTTTCTTTTAGCTCGAATAGAATGTTAATAGAAGTTGTTGAATGTTAACTACTGATCTCATATATATAGAGAAACACTTAAAAGTCTCTCTGATGCATTCGGGAAGACTTCTTGACTCCTGGGAGACTTTCCAGGAAGACTATCACAGCTCGCAGAGACTTCTTGAATTAAATGAAAAATCATTTAAATTGACGGGGAAGACTTTAATAGCTCGGGGAGACTATTATAGCTCGGGGAGACTTTTTAAATAAGATTCGGGGAGACTTTTGAAAAGTCTCCGGGAGACTTTTCAAAAGTCTTCCCGAGAAATCAATTGCCGACCTAAATGATAAATGAGATGTATATCATTTATTTTTCAAGTGATTCATTTGATTTGAATCTTCTGACTTTATTTTGATTTCTGATTTCATTTGAATTAAATTCTATTTGTTTTATTATATATCTTATTCATTAAATTAATTCTTTGTGAATTAATCTAAGTAAATAGGATACATAATAAATTAACTTTTTGATAATAGAATTAAATTAAATTCTTCTTCATTCTAAAATAATTCTAAATTAATTAATTTCTTAATCAATTTAAGAAATAAATTTAATTCTGATTGAATTAATTTACCAATTAAATTAACTAAATAATTTAATCAATTAATAGAGAATTAAATTAAAGTCTTGACTCCAGAACTCTTGATGACATAATTCCAAGTCTTCTGTCTTCACACCAATGTCTGTAGCTGACCATTTCTTCTGTAATAAAGAATCTTCTCTGTATTTTGCCAACACTCCGTGTACTGTCTGGTTCACGAGTGATTCACAACAAATAGAATTCTTCACTTGACTTTTATAATGGTTCACTTCTGTTCCTTCTGATTTGACTATTTCTGATGTCACACAAAGATGAAATCTTCTGACATTGTAGCTTCTTCAAACTTAAATACTCCACTAAGGCATGATCAATTAAATTGAGCTTCTTTCAATGTAGTACTGCTTCAAGTCTGTAGATTGACTTTGTTCTTCTTTTTCTTGTCAAATAATACCTGCTGAAGATTCCTGTGACAGATAATATATTTACTTACAAATTATCTATGTTTGAGTTGAGTTGTCATCTCGCTAAACAAATAGGCTTCTAAACATATGCCTTTCAAAAACTGTTTCCAGAACGTACAGTGCTAGGTTATAAAGGAAAAGAGTCATTTTATTGAGATAGAATTTGGTAAGAGAGTTGAATTTCTTCTTTGGTATAAATTCCCGCGTTTTATTTTGAGAAGTTTGCCTTATAAGAAATTCATAAGGGATAAAAATTTTCTCTAATACACTTTCCCGCATTTTATTATGGGATAAGTATCTTAAAGAAAATTCTATTGGTATCATGTTCTTAAATGATAAATCTTTAGAACCGGCAGAACTCTTTTACTAAAAGTGCTTTAATGCAATCCATTACCATTCCTTATTATATTTTTCCTTCTCTTTAAGATGAAAAATATGTTTTGGAATGTTAAGGTGATTATCTTTTAATCCTGATTGATTCTTTCCGATGAGCCCCCAGAGGCTATATAAGCTGGCCAAGAGGTTGAAAACCCATCAATCTCTTACCAGGCCATAGTACCACACACTAATTCATCCACTTCATTATATTAACCCTTGGAGATATAAGGAAACTTTATAAGTTAGAGGTTGATAAGGGAGAAACTGCACTTGATGCAGCAAATAAGGATGAAGTCTGAAGTGCACCCACAGCTCTACCTCCAGAGAAGAAAAGTAGTATATAACTGAGGTAACTGTAAGCTCATCTGTATCTTCTCAAAAGGATGCAGAGCTGAAAAGGCAATAAAACTGTCTCTGGAATCATTCTCTCAACAGGGTGAGTCCATTCAAATTCGCTTATCAGCCAGAGCATCTTGTAATGAGTCAAATACACCACTAGCACTCAAGTTGATGGTAAGCCTAAATAGATATATTCTAGGAACACATTGCAAGGCGTATATGTATAGGAATTTAGAGGAGATACAGACTCTAGCCATACATTACATTGTGTAAGTTATCTATCTCAAACAGAAGTTAATCTTCTGCATCCCGAAAGGGAGATCTCTTGTTCAGATTTATCGGGGCTTGAGAGGCATCTGCTTGACTAGAATTCTTCAGATGAGTCAAGTAGGGTATTTTACATAAATTCCCGTCATAGGGTTATGAAGGAAACGTAGACTCTAAATTACCATTCATTACATTGTCTACTACATTGACCCTCTTAGAAGGAACATTTCTAGATCCTGAAAAGGAATATCCACCTCCCGTTTACGGAGAAGGTGTGAGGCAACTCCTTGATAGAATAAGGCAGGATTCCCTAACAGATTTTAAAATCTTGGGATAACCCATCTCAAAGAGGTGAGGCTCCACTAGACAGTGATTTAGCAAACGCTATTGAGTCTGGTGTTGAGACAGTGCTTATGCATGATAGATCAAGAACACCTTTACGAGGCAATTCTCCACTTGATAGTGATTCAGTTCATTCTGATGAATCAGATGATGAGAATATAAATGAATTGACGGATTTCACTTGCAGGTAAAAAAGGCTATATTTGGAATGCAGAGTGTAAGTAAGGGAGAGAAACACTTAAGTGAAAGTGAGGAAGAGATACACTTGAGTGAGAGATAGGGAGAGAAAGAGTGAAACACTTCTAAGTGCTCGACACTTGAGTGTGAACACCAACAGAACGTAGTAGAAGTGAGGAAACCATAGACCAAATACTTAACCTTACTACTTGCTACTTCTGAAAGAAAAGCTATTATGTTTTCCCAATCAACGACAGACGAAAACCGTCTTTGGAAGACAAGCCATTCAAAAGAAGGGCCATTGGAGGATTCCTCAACTAAGGGGGGAATTTAGTAATAGGAAAAAGGAGAAGTTAATAAAGTCTTATCTTCATATCCTTCGGAGAAATTAATATCCTTAAGGGGAGAATTTAGACAAGAAAAAAAAAAGAATTACATTCTCAGGAGGAGAACATTTCTTGAGCTATGTTCTATGTTCTATTGAAGACGTTCCCAGGAATCTAATTCTTATGAAGCTCTGTTCATGATAAGTTCTTTAAGTTCAAATTATGAAGGATTTTGAAGCATAGGAAGCTCAAACATAGAGGAAATGAAGATGATACTACTTGAATATTAGTTCAGTGCTAGATGAACAAACATCTTTCATTTCAGTTACACAAGAAATCTGGAAATGCAGAATCTGATCCAGAAAAACCAGTAACATTATTTACAAGTCCCGGACCATTACTTTTTCTAGTTGTTAGTTGAGTTATCCTCACTATGGGATTTGTTTGCTAAGTTTAACAATCAAATAGGGGAGATTGTTGGTGAGATTACAAAGCTGTATGAATAGTAATCATGATAACTCAACACTAGAACAGGACAAGTAAATAATACTACGCCTACATAAAAATTAGGAAGAAATGAAGACAAGGCAGATACAGTGAATCAGGACATTATAAGAAGTTTTGAAGTCTACTACAGGTCACTGAAAGAAGTTCATTAATATGTTCATGCTTCAGTGAAGAATAATGGTTGAAGACTTTCAGGGTTTCAGAAGTGTTGAAGATTCAGTATAGAAGTGCCACTAGAAGATTTCAGTATAAAGGCATTGATTGAAAATAGACAGTGTTCGAAGCATAGGAATCTGGAAGGGTAAGGACAAAGGTTAAAGAAGACAGCTGCAGTCTTGGAGTTATACTCACTGAAAAAAGTTCATTTGTATTTTCAAGCGTCAGTGAATAACAGAGAATGAAGTATTCAAGATTGTGGTAGTAATGGAGACATTGTCTAAGTACCAGAAAAGATTCCAGTGAAAGCACTATGTTTATTAACAGTCAGTATTCGAAGCAATGAAGTTGCTGCAAACTTAACAATGCAAGTAAAGCAATAATACGAAGACCTAGATCAAAGTTAGTCATCTGTGAACCAGACCAGTTGCACTAGGAGTCAACAGTTTGTGCAAGGAATCTGAGTCTTAACTATAGAAGAATTGTTAAGTTGAAGAACGTACTTGAAAATAACGGTTATTTATTAAGGTACGAAAAGTGATTTGTTGAGGCTATAGCCAAACAGCTAAACAGCTAACAGCTAACAGCTAAACAGCTCAAAGGGTGCAGGGTGCAAAGTGTCACGACCTTGGTATGAAAAGTGAAAGTTTCTGAACTACAGTCGAAGAATGGAAACAGCTCAGGGTACAGGGTGTAATACGACAAGACTTTGGTACAAGAAATGGAAGCTGGTGAACTTAAGTCAAGGAATGAATAGAGGGTGAAAGTGCAGTGACTAAACAGCACTTTGACCATATAAGTAATACACGCGCCATAAATATTCCAATTCATTCTTCCTTTCATGGCGCCTACACAAGGTATCCCCTTGTGTAGGTGCAACAAAAGATGGCATCAACAAATTCCAAGTAAATGGCGCCACTTTGAACTACATAAGGGATTCATTCTTCCAGGTGCAACAAAAATCAAAGGCGCAAGGAAATACTTGAAGAATTATTTTAAGTATTTGGTGGCACCACTACAAGGCCAACACTCTACAGGCGCAACAAAAATATATTGGCGTAACAAAAACTTTTGGCCCCATTTAACCCTCAGCCAATCAAATTACAGCAGCTACTTTATTAATTTAAAGTCTACACCAATTAAAGAAGAGGGTCATCTTCTTCAACAAAAATAATATGTAGGGAGCTTCTGCCATGGACGGGGCAAAAAGAGATAATTTATACACACACATACCTTGCTCCCGGTCAGATATTAGGACCCGGTTCTTTAACAAAAAATGATCAGGGCTCCTAGATATCACTCCCTACGGATTCAGTTTTTCCTTGTACTAATTTAGATATGTTTATATAGGAACTAAGCCTAATATTTTTGTGTTAGTAGCAAAGAACTAATTTGTTCTTTGGAAACCAGTTATATTTTTAACTGGGTGTAGCACCCCTCTAGTTTTATATACGAAATATATATTCCCGGAAACTTATCTTCATAATTTACTTGCTAATTTTCTTGAACCTAATTGATTTATCCGGACACACAGAAAATTAGAAGGCAGCTCACCTAAACACTACAAATGGTCAAACCCACTCTGAAGCAATAATTTATTTATTCACAAATTCTGAAAAGAATTTAAATTATTGATAGTATCATATTCAACCCCCCTTCTACGATACTTCGGGACCCAACAGTGTAATGTAATATAATCTCTTTAACCTTATATTATAGATCAAAATCAAGGCATATATTGTGTCATCCACTTCATTGTTTAACCTTGGTTTTCTTGATCAATGAGTAGACTATTAAACAAATAAATATTTTAGCACGGCCATACATCTCATAGTCTCACTCAATCAAGAGACCAATAATATTACTCCTAAAATTGGAGGGTTAAATCCTATATCTATCATTCATATTCGTCATACGATTCATAGCATACCCAATGTCCACATTTATCATTACCCGGTTAAAGATAACTTTGAGTGTAATCAAAGTATATTAATTCTTATATAGAAATATAATGATTTCAAGTCAGAGGATCATTACATCATTATCACAGTGAGAATTCATTATGACACTTATTAACATGTAGAATCTTATGACGGGTCTTTCCAATGTCATACATTGAGACATGCACTTCTGTTCTTGACTTTAGTATCACCATACATATGACCAATGAGATGCGGTCATCTGTCAACAAACATACTAGTCTTATTGCATTATTATTATCCTTAAATAATAATACTCGACTAAAGAATTTTAGGAATAAAATACCATTAATATAATCTCATTTTTAAGTCACATACTTAAAGTTATATAATGCGTATTAATATTCCAATGACATTTATTATTCTTTCAATTTATAACGCAGTAAATAAAGACATAATAAATATTAATTAAATAATCAAATAAAACATAATCCTCAATTATTTTTAATAAAACATAAAATTATTTTCTCTAGGACACCAATACTAACAATCTCCCACTTGTACTAGAGCCAATCTCTCATGTATCTAATACCCATGGAACTAGTATGACCTTCGTGCTTCTGCTGCGACAAAGCTTTGGTCAGTGGATCTGCATTGTTATCATTTGTATGCACTTTACATATATGTATATCCCCTCGATTATTAATCTCTCAAAGAAGATGATATCGTCTGAGTATATGCTTTGTTCAGGAATGAGACCTTTTGTTCTTTAGCCTGCGAAATGGCTCCATATTTATCGCAGTATAAATCTATCGGATCTGCGACTGAAGGAACCACACCAAGAACTTTAATAAATTTCTGAATCCAAACAGCCTCCTTGGCTGCTTCACAGGCAGTTATATAATCAGTCTCCATTGTAGAATCGGCAACTGTCTCTTGCTTTGAACTTTTCCAGCTTACAACACCTCCATTTAGACAAAAAAATCCAGACTGAGAAATCGAATCATCCTTGTCTGTCTGGAAATTAGTACTCCATATACCAAGAATTGATCTTTAGTCCTCTTCAGGTACTTAAGAATATTCTTGACTGCCGTCGAGTGACCTTCACCTAGATTAGACTGGTATCTACTCATCATGCTCAAAGCATACGAGACATCAAGACGAGTACATATCATTGCATACATTATAGAACCAATTGCTGAAGCATATGGAACTTTACTCATACAGTCCTTATCATCCAATGATTTTGGACTATTTTCTTTCGAGATGGATATCCCATGAGACATCGGGACATATCCCCTTTTAGCCTCTTTCATTCCAAATCGATGCAAAACTTTGTCAATGTATGTACTCTAACTTAGGCCGATCATTCTTCTTGATCTATCTCTATAGATCCTGATTCCTAAAATATAGGTCGCATAGAGTAAGTATTTCATTGAGAAATTCTTACTCAACAAGTCTTAACAGCCTGTAAAGAAGGAATGTCATTCTCTATTAATAATATATCATCCACATATTGTACTAGGAATGTCACATTACTCCCACTAACCTTCTTGTAAATACATGGCTCATCTTCATTTGGATAAACCCAAACTCTTTGACAGTTTTATCAAAACGAATGTTCTATCTCCTCGAGGCTTGTTTCAAACCATAAATGGATCGACGCAACTTACATACCTTTCCAGCATCCTTTGGATCAACAAAACCTTTAGGCTGTGTCATGTACGCATCCACAATCTTCTTCACTGCTCCCATTTAAGAAAGCAGTTTTGACATCTATTTGTCAGATTTCATAGTCATGGTAAGCAGCTATAGCAAGCAAAATCCTGATGGACTTGACCATAGCCACTGGTGAAAAGGTTTCATCATAGTCAATACCATGAATTTGCTTGAAATCTTTTGCCACTAATTGTGCCTCATAGGTTTGTATGCTCCCATCCATGTCAGTCTTCTTTTTGAAAATCAACTTGCACCCTATAGGTTTTACCTGTGACAACCCGGGTCAAATCCCGAGTTTTTTTTCGAAAATCGGGTCAAGTCCCAACTTCCGAATCTGAAATAAGCGCAAAGTAAACTGGCCCAAATGCAACAACTTGGGTAATCCACAAGCCCACCACAGGCCCCCAAAAGATCATGATTTGTTGGTGCACTTAGTAGTAGTACTTTTGCTTATATACTGAACAAATTATCTCAATCTACTCGATGTGGGACTGGGGTGTTACAAACTCCCACACTTAAATTCCTGACGTCCTCGTCAGGCCGAACAGATAGCCCATAGGCCCAGATCGTACCTCTCTAGCTATTGTGGGATAATACCGGCTAGCTTCGTGTCCCCACCTCCGGACCTCTGTCCATTGTGGGATAATACCACCAGCCTTCGTGTCCCCACCTCCGGCAACTTGACGAATCAAGCTTTCGAGAGTTGGCTTTGATACCATATGTGACAACCCGGGTCAAATCCCGAGTTTTTTTTCGAAAATCGGGTCAAGTCCCAACTTCCGAATCCGAAATAAGCGCAAAGTAAACTGGCCCAAATGCAACAACTTGGGTAATCCACAAGCCCACCACAGGCCCCCAAAAGATCATGATTTGTTGGTGCACTTAGTAGTAGTACTTTTGCTTATATACTGAACAAATTATCTCAATCTACTCGATGTGGGACTGGGGTGTTACAAACTCCCCCACTTAAATTCCTAACGTCCTCGTCAGGCCGAACAGATAGCCCATAGGCCCAGATCGTACCTCTCTAGCCATTGTGGGATAATATCGGCTAGCTTCGTGTCCCCACCTCCGGACCTCTGTCCATTGTGGGATAATACCACCAGCCTTCGTGTCAACCAAATTATTATTAAATGACTACGCACATCAGACTGCCATTTATTAGTACATAATTTTCTTACTACTATAGTAAACTAGAATCAAAGTAAACTCCTAACAAAATTAATATGCATATGACTTTTTAAAACTTTTATTTATAAAAAAAAACACATATATAAATAGATTCATACAATTAACCCAATAAATATAACATATAAAACAAAGTTTTCATAACGAAAATTTAATCATTACAACACTTATAATTTGCAAAGATTATGGTACAAAACATCATAACTAAGACTTTATAAGTACATACATAGAATTATAATATAAATCTAAAGTTATATACCTTTAATCCACCGAACTAGTATAGTCACTCCTTTTCTTTTTGATTTCACGTGCCCCCAGATTCTATTTTGCTTCTCCAAGATGTAGCTATTTTAGTCCCCCGTGTGTGTGTTTTTTTTTACGCTAATGTGTATATATAAGTAAGTTTAACTCAGTGACGTAAATAAGTTAATGTTAATCCATATAAAACAATACATATCTAAACTTAATCAGGACTCCGCCTTTTAAGCAACTCTAAATTTAAATATTTACAAACCTTAAATAATATTTCCTTCTATAAAAATTATGAAAAGTTTTACATTAATAAACTATAATATTTTTTTATTATATAAAAATATTGGGTATTACATTACCCCTTCAGGTGGATCAACCAAAGTCCACACTTAATTATATACATGGATTCCATCTTAAATTTCATGGCATCTTAGATTCTGGAGTGTTCATAGCATCTTGGTATGTGAGAGGCTCATCTTCGTCCACAAGCATC
The DNA here is from genome assembly GCA_028671895.1 of Oenanthe sinensis. Taxonomy (NCBI): domain Eukaryota; kingdom Viridiplantae; phylum Streptophyta; class Magnoliopsida; order Apiales; family Apiaceae; genus Oenanthe; species Oenanthe sinensis. The sequence continues at coordinate 22,659,957 of CM053799.1, read as the reverse complement.
ACATCACCATCTTGAGTCAAGAGAAATCCATAATATTTCTCGGGCTCATGGCGAATCCTACCAGACCTACGAACAACCTGTGTTTCTTGAGTAGTATTGTTTTCTTGTACATTCTGCTCAGGTTCCTCCATTGGTTCAATATTATCATGTGGGTCTTTAATTTCATCAAGATCTACTATCCTCCCACTGTCTTTCTTCGAAAGCATTTCTCTTTCAAGGAACACTGCAGTTCGAGCAACAAACACTTTATTCTCAGAAGGATTATAGAAAGAATAACCCTTTGTTTTAATTGGGTATCCCACAAAGTTACATTTTTCTGATTTAGGTTCGAGCTTTTCAAAAGTTAGACGTTTCACAAATGCCTCACATCCCCAAATTTTCATAAATGACATGCTATGACGTTTCTCAGTCCATATCTCATATGGAGTCTTCTGACCATTTTAGTAGGAACTCGGTTAAGTGTATAAATAGCCGTCTCCAGGGCGTAGCCTCAAAAACTAATTGGAAGATCCGCATGACTCATCATTGATCACACCATGTCCAACAAGGTACGATTCCTCCTTTCAGAAACTCCATTCCATTGTGGTGTTCCGAGAGGAGTGAGTTGTGACACAATACCACACTCTTTTAAGAATTCTTAAATTCATGGCTTATGTATTCACCTCCACGATCAGATCGTAGAGTCTTAATACTTTCGCTAGTTTACTTTTCTACTTCAGCTTTGTATTCTTTGAACTTTTCAAAAGAGTCGGATTTTTTCTTCATAAGATACACATATCCGTCTACTGAAATTATCAGTAAACGTGATAAAGTAGTAAAAGCCACATCTTGCCATAGTACGCATAGGACCACATACACTATGTATAAGTTCTAATCATTCAGTGGCTCTTTTACCTTGTCCAATAAAAGGAGCTTTAGTCAATTTTCCAATGAAACAAGGTTCGCATGCTTCATATGATTCAAAGTCAAACTTATCCAAGTATCCATCTTTGTGTAACTTGGAAATGCGCTTCTCATTTATATGGCCTAAACGACAGTGCCAGAGGTATGTTTGATTTAAGTCATTAGTTTTAAGACGTTTGTTATTCACATTATAGATAAGAGTGTCTAAATCAAGAACATATAAATCATTAAATAAATGTGCAACCACATAGGTAACATTATTCAAAGAAAAAGAATAACTATTGTTCTGAATTGAAAATGCAAAACCTTTCTTGTCCAAACAAGAAACTGAAATAATGTTTCTGCAAATTGTAGACACGTAAAAACAGTTCTCAAGTTCTAAAATAAGCCCAGTGGGCAATGATAAATATTAAGTCCCTACAGTCAAAGCAACAACCTTTGCACCATTGCCAACTCGTAGGTCAACCTCTCCTTTAGCCAATGTCCTACTCCTTTATAGTTCCTTCACATTTATACAAATGTGAGAACCACATCCATTATCTAATACCCATGATGTAGAAGTAGACAAATTGACCTCTATAACATAAATACCTGAATCAGAAGCTTGACCAGCCTTCTTCTTCTTCAGATCCTCCAAATAAGCATGACAGTTTCTTTTCCAATGACCTGGTTTACCACAGTAGTGACAATCACCCTTTGCAACAGCACCCTTAGGATTTAAAGTCTGTTTGGGATTAGCCTTGCCTTTGTTGTCTACCATCAATATGAGAGCAGGTTCAGCATTTTTCATGTTGGTTTCAGCAGTTCGTAACATAGCCAACAATTCAGTGGGTGTTTTGTCTATCTCATTCATATTGTAGTTCATAACAAAATGAGTATAGTTGTTGTTCAAAGATTGCAAGATCAAGTCAATCTGAGCTTCCGGACCAATCGGGAAACCCAAAGTATCAAAATACTCAATATAACCTATCATCTTTATAACATGTGGTTGAACAAGTTCATGCTCTCCTTGTTTGCAAGCATACAGTGCTTTTCTCATGTCAAAACTTTTTTAACGAGCCTATCCCTCAAAAATTCTTTGAAGGTATTCAATCATCTCATAAGCATCCATATGCTCATGTTATTTTTGAAGCTCAACACTCATGGTTACCAGCTTAAGACATGCAACATCATTCACATCATCAATATGCTTCTGATAAGTATTTTGCTGAATGCGAGTTACATTCTCAGCAGGAGGAGCAGGTGAAGAAATTTCAATGACGTGGAGCTTTCGTTCCTGCCTGAAGACAATCCTCAAATTCCTATACCAATCAAGAAAGTTGGTTCATGTCAGCTTTTCCTTCCCAAGGGTTGCTCGCACAAAAAAGTTATTTGTGTTGTTTGCAATTAAATATCTACATTGTTTAAAATGCATATTAGTTAGTTTGCAGAAGTTTAATTATGTTCAAGTGATTATCATATACATTCATAATATATATCTCCCACTATTTTTCATCAAATTAATAGCCCTAACTATTAATTCAGAAAGCATTTCTTTAAATCTTTCTAGTGAGCTAAGATCCATATTCCGTCCATGTTTTAAGATAGCGTTGGCTAATACACCCAAAACACGACTATTTAAGTAGACAACATTTATCGATTATATCAAATATAACTCTTGGAAAGTTTGGTGGAACAACCCATTGTACACATTTATCCAATAAATCTCACCAAACTCTATGCCTCTAAACCCACAATCCTATTGTGATGATTTAGTTTAGACCCAACGTTTCAATAAACTAAGTACACTTACTTATCACATTTTTCCATGATTGATAAGAGCACTTCACTTTGGCAAACCCACTCCTTCTTAATCTAGATCTTGATGTGTATTAACATTGGAAGGCATCTTTATTAACTTTATATTTATTTAGAGATTTATTGTTTAACGATCATGATCCCATCATAAAGAGACTCTCAATTTTTCCTTGATCAAATAATCCATTTCAATATTCATCAATGGTTTGATTTCCATATCGTCGGAGATATCACAAGCGGTCTCACATAAAACTCAACTTTATTACGAATAATAATTCGCTTTTGACAAAATCTCCCCATATCAAAGAAAGAAAATTCATATTTATTACCGTGTTTCATAAATACAAGAATCTCATGATCGTTTGTTTAATTTTAAAATCATGAATTGTTACAGATTTTATCTTTCGTAAGTAGACATGGCATGGGTGTCGTATCTAATACATACATCGTCCAACACATACATATCTACACATGCAATTATATACATATATGTATTGTGCGTAAATTAAACGTGTTTGGTTATGGCCCCATCCTATGTGATATTTCTAAGCTAATGGAATTATCAAGGTCAATCTATGATGGTTTCTAATACTACACTATTACATGTCTTTATCTTCTTCACTGCTCTATCATCTGGATTGCCACCTAGCTTCCTTGCTTCCAAGTCTCTATTGAACAATTACATTGAATAATAAATAAATCTATTCTAATGAAATTACAAGAAGAACTCAAATTACATTAGAGATTAACAATTACAATGAATAAATGACATGCAAGTCGTATTTAGAAACCAAAACCATAAAACAAAACCATTATCCTATGGGTCTTTAGGCCATAACCATCCACCATGATATCACATAACACATATAATATATCTCAGATTATATAAACATATCATATAATCATATATAATAAATTTTAAAATTTCAGAAAATCAAATAAATTTCAGGAAAAAAATAATTCATCATTTTGGGGCCTGTAACGACATCGAATGGCTTACAGACGTCAAGCTGACGTTTTCAGTATTACTCAATGACACGATTCTAGTCAGAAAATATATATCGTTTGCAAAAATCGGATACTGGACACAGATTTCAAAAAATATACAGAAGTCGCTTCAAAATTCGTATCAAATATGATTTCCATAACTAGAACAAACATGTATCATATGCATACAACAATACACACGATCATCCCATGATTATACAACACATGATTATCATATATTCAAAATCATATAAAACATATAATAAACATATAGTCATGGCATATCATATATATGTTTATATACATCGAAAAACTGTTAAACACATAACCAAATAATCCCATTATACCCTACCAGCTCTGATGTCATTGATGGGTTTCGAGCATGAAAACTCAGCGAAAGTAACGTAAACACAAAAAAATATCAAAACCTAATCGCAGGATCCATGTATAACGTTGGATGATTATGGTGAATGAAGTCTGTACCTTAGAAGCTTTATGAATTGTTATTAATAGGAGGTCCTTGCTTAATGAATCAAAGCAGCCCCTTCTTCAAGAACTACTATCTAACAGTATCCACATGAACGTCGATTCGTCTAACGAGCAGCGGAGATGGTACTAGCCAAAAACAGCCCCAACTTATCTCTTCTTTCTCTCTCACTTGCTAGTCTCTCTCTTGTGTAGAGCTGCTAGGGTTTTTCTGATAAAAACGAGATGTCAAGTATAAGGCTCCTAAACACATCCTTATGTATTTATATGAGCTTGAGATAATTGGGTCAAACCCTAATCCATGAGGTCTCCTTTAAAAAACTCATTCTGATTTTGGGTTATTATTAAATTTGAATTATAATATAATTAATCTAGTCCCACTTAATTAATTCAATAATTAAATTTGAGATAATAATAAAATATTTAAATTCATAATTTAAATAAAGCTCCGTTTAGACATTTTCTGTGTGTGACCCTTTAGGTTATTATTATATTGGCAATAATTTTATTTTCTAATAATAAAATTATAAACAATGAGTGACATCTAGTAATACATCATTGTTACCGAAGTAACAATAATAATCGGTGATTCAATTAAACCTTTTGTAAATAATGTGCAATGTAATATAATCCCTTTAACCTTATATTATGGATCAAACTCGAGACATGTATTGCGTCATCCTCTTCAACGTTTATGTTAGGTCCAAATGTGTTGTAGAGGGGGGGGGGGGGGTGAATACAACTTTTCGAATTAATGAAGCAATAGATACCATGTAATAAATGAACACAAGGATTCAAGGAATATATGTCTTATATATAACTTAAAAGGGTTGCTACAACATTCATTACAAAGTACAACAGAAGTAAAGAGGGTGGTAAATGATACTAAGCTCTGTGAATACTCTCTCTCTCTCTTTTATAAGTGTTTTTCTTGAAAATATTGCTCTCTTAAAAAATTACACAAGTACTTCTATTTATACTACTTGTAATCTATGTCTTGTAGTCTTCAAAGATTAAGATATACGTGGCCCAATAATGTCCACATGAATCTTATCTTATCTTGAAAGCTTGGAAATCTGCCAATTAGATGATGCCATGTGTCATGTTGAAACTGCCCTCTATGTAGAACATCTACTTGAGAACTTCTACTTAGCCATCTCGAATATCTAAGTCGAATATTCTACATAGGAATATTCTACTTGGCCATCTCGAACATTTAAGTCGAATATTCTACATAGGAATATTCTACTTGGCCATCTCGAACATTTAAGTCGAATATTCTACATAGGAATATTCTATTTGGCCATCTCCAACATTTTGTACTTAGAAAAATTCTGGGCTCCAACTTACAACGTCAATGCAACATCTTGAACTTGTGATTTCTTTATGTCTTCCAAATTCTTCGACAAGCTCTTGAACCTGAATCTCTATTACTGACATAAACTTGCTATCAATGTCCTGACACTCGATGCAATGGTCTGGTTCATAAGTGACTAGTCTTGATAGTGTTTCTGCTTCTTGAATAGATAACCATTTTCAATTAGTAATGTGGCTTTCCAATTATTGCTTTCCTTCTTGTTCACTTGAAATCAATTAGTCTTATTGATACTGATAGTTATGATCTTGAATCCTTAAGTTACAAATCACTGAGGCATGAACAACTTTGTCTTGAACTTCTTTCAATGATTTCTTCTTTGTTTGATCATAGTTAACATGTTGAATTGTATCAATTATCTTGTCTTCATAGTTAACATTGATTTCTTTGTGGCTTCATGTTCTTGATTGTTTTCTGAATAAGTATCTTTTCTTTTAGTTGAGTTACATAAGTTATAGTGTTACAAGTTTAGACACTCTTCCTTTCAATCTCCCCCTATTTGATAGTCTAACAATGACATTCAAATTAAAAAGGGATAACTCAACAAAACAATGAGACGAGAAAAAGATAAATAACATTATTGTCTTGTTTAAATTATAACTGAAATAAACTTGAAAACAATTCAAAGAACTAGAATAAATAAAACTTAAGCTAGAGAGAAAATTCGAACTTCGAATTAAAGATCATTTGAGTGATTCCTATCACCTGGATTATTTCATACCTTTCAGTCAAACTTATATCACCTTATTGGATCCACTCTGATTCACGGTTACAGTATGGTAAGTTAGCCTATCTCGCATACCGTGATCTTGTGAATTTTCCTCAAGTGAGTTAAAGCAACCAATAGATATGAAGTTTTTTCAACAAGTTCACACCACTCTGACCGTTAGTTCTAATTCCGTCTCATCTTCCTAGCTTCTTCAGCTTGGCGCTTCTCCTCCTTCAGCTTTTTGCGCCTTTCCTTCTGCTGCTGTTCTTTCTTGTAAACTGGATCATGAAGCTGCTTCCACCTTGCATTTAACAGACTTACCGCTTCCATTTCTAGAGGATTTCTGGGCTCTGGATAAGGATGCCTGAAAAGCCTTTTGAGTTTGTCCACCTCCTGAGTAGTTCTGATTTTTGGGATGTCCTCAAAATTTTTCATTATGAGCTGTGACTTCCAATGAGATTTATCAGCTTTGAATTGACAATAGATCATTTTGGGGTAGCCCTTAACACGGTTAGTATTGTGGATACTAGCCGGATCTCGCTTCATCCGCTTCTTTTCCACCACTACTTCGGACAAGTACTTCAGAAGTCTCTGCTTCTCATCCACATTCACATTTTCCACTTCACCCCATTTGAACACTTCTAAAACTCTTTCCAGAAATGCGGCATCTTGAGTTTGCAGCAGCCATTTCCTACTCATGTGCAATAAAATTTGATTCTGGTCTGCATCTATGAATGCTAAAGCATCAGCTGTGTCATCGTCATATGAGTGTATCCAGTATACACTATCTCTCCCTAGAATACCAATTGCCTCCCTTATTTCTCCTTGTTCCAGTGATCCAGAAGGAAGAGTCAGAGCTTCATCTACATTCTTAACAGCTTGTAGAATGTTCCATTTTCTTTCAATTAGCTCCGGCTCAATTTTTACATTGTCTAGAGGGTTTGGAGCAATAATATCACACTTCCAGATTTCATTGCTCATCTTGAATATGACCCTTTCAATAAACTCCACTGACTTCTCCTTAATGTCAGAAGTGAATCCCTTACTCATCATTTGCCTACAGACAGCCTTTAGGGATTCTACCGATAGAGTCATTAGGTCATTTTCTTCTAAACTAACCCTCTTCATCTTTCCATCAACAACCTGTTAGTATTGGTGTCCTAGAGACAATACTTTTAATGTTTTATTGAAAACAATTAAGGATTATGTTTTATGTGATTATTTAATTATTATTTATTATGTCTTTATTTACTGCGTTATATATTGAAAGGATAATAAATGTCCTTGGAATATTAATACGTAATATATATCTTCAAGTATGTGACTTAAAAATGAGATTATATGAATAGTATTTTATTCCTAAAATTCCCTAGTCAAGTATTATTATTTAAGGACAGTAATAATGCAATAAGTCTAGTATGTTTGTTGACGGATGACCACATCTCATTGGTCATAGGTATGGTGATACTAAAGTCAAGAACATAAGTGTATGTATCAATACATGACACTGGAAAGACCCGCCGTGAGATTCTACATGTTAATAAGTGTCATAAGAAATCTCATTGTGATAATGATGTAATGATCCTCTGACTTGAAATCGTTATATTTCTATACGAGAATTAATATACTTTGATTACACTCAAAGTTACCTTTAACCGGGTAATGATAAAAGTGTACATTGGGTATGCTATGAATCGTATGAGGAATATGAATGATAGATATAGGATTTAACCCTCCAATTCGAGGAGTGATATTATTGGCCTCTTGATTGAGTGAGACTATGAAATGCATGGCCATGCTCAAATATTGATTTGTTTAAATAGTCTACTCATTGATCAAGGAAATCGAGATTAAACGTTGAAGAGGATGACACTATACATGCCTCGAGTTTGATCTATAATATAAGGTTAAAAGGATTATATTACATGGAACATTATTCACGAAAGGTTTAATTGAATCACCAATTATTATTATTACTTGGGTAGCAATGATGTATTACTAGATGTCGCTCATTGTTTATAATTTTATTATTAGATAATAAAATTATTGCCAACGTAATAATAACCTAAAGGGTCACACACAAAGAACGTCAAAACGGAGGTTTATTTAAATTACGAATTTAAATATATTATTATTTATTCGAATTTAATTATTAAATTAATTAAGTGGGACTTGATTAATTATATTAGAATTCGGATTTAATAAGTATTATTATTATTATTCGAATTTAATTATTGAATTAATTAAGTGGGACTTGATTAATTATATTAGAATTCAGATTTAATAATAATAATAACCCAAAGTCATAATGGGTTTTGGAAATCACATGGATTAGGGTTAGGCCCAAAATCTATCTCTCCCCTATATATACATAATGATGTATAGTATTAGGGTTTAATCATCAAATTTCGTTTTTAGAGAAAAACCCTAGCTGCTCAATATCAAGAGAGGCTAGAGAAAGAGAGAGAGAGAGAGGCAAACAATTCGGCTAGTACCGACTCCGATGATCGTAAGACGATCGGACGTTCGTGTGGACTTCTTTGGAGAGCAAATCTTTGCAACAAAGGGCTGCTGTGATTCATCTTTTCTGGACCTCCATTAAACAACATACGGAAAGCTTTGTTAAGGTACAGACTTCTTCACCATAATCATCCAACGTTATACATGGATCCTGCGATTGGGTTTTGATTTTTTTATTATTTTTACGTTAATTCCGCCGCGTTTTCATGCCCGAAACCCTTCAATGGCATCAGAGCTACGTGTATAATGGGATGATTTGGTTATGTGTTTAACAGTTTTTTGATGTATGTAAACATATATATGATATGCCATGACTATATATTGATATATATGTTTTATATGATTTTGAATATATGATATTCATGTGTTGTATAATCATGGGATGATTGTGTGTATTGCTGTATGTATATGATACATGTTTGTTCTTGTTATGGAAATCGTATTCGATATGAATTCTGAAACGGCTTTGGTAGATTTTCTGAAATCTGTGTCAAGTGTCCGATTTTCGCAAACGATATGTGTTTTCTGACTGGAATCGTGTCACTGAGCAATACTGACTTCTTCAGCTTCGCGTTTATAAGCCCTTTGACGACGTTACAGGCCCCGAAACAGCGATTTATTATTTTCTGAAATTGTTTTGATTTTCTAAAATTTTGAAATTTATTATATATGATTATATGATATGTTTATATAATCTAAGATATATTACATGTGTTATGTGATAACATGGTGGATGGTTATGGCCTAAAGACCCATAGGATAGTGGTTTTGTTTTATGGTTTTGGTTTCTAAATACGACTTGCATGTCGTTTATTCATTGTAATTGTTAATCTCGAATGTAACTCGAGTTCTTCTTGTAATTTCATTAGAATAGATTTATTTATTATTCAATATAATTGTTCAATGGAGACTTAGAAGCAAGGAAGCTAGGAGACAATCCAGATGATGGAGCAATGAAGAAGATAAAGACATGTAATAGTGTAGTATTTGAAACCACCATAGATTGACCTTGATAATTCCATTAGCTTGGAAATATCACATAGGATGGGGCCATAACCAAACACGTTTAATTTATGCACAATACATATATGTATATTAATGCATGTGTAGATATGTATGTGTTGGAATGATGTATGTATTAGATACGACACCCATGCCATGTCTGCTTAAGAAAGATAAAATCTGTAACGATTCAAGATTTTAAAATTAACAAACGATCATGAGATTCTTGTGTTTATGAAATATGGATTTTTAAAACACGGAATTAAATATTGATTTTTGATATCTATAACTGGGATTTTCTGACAAAAACGGATATGCGTATTCGTAAGGCTGATGGGTTTTAAGTGTGACCACTGATATCCTCCATCTACCTGGGAAATGAACAATTTAAGATGTCAATTTGAAATATTTAGTTCAAGGAAAAATTGAGGATCTTTTTATGATGTGATCATGATCGTTATAAATTTTCTAAACCCCTTAACAAAATATTAAGTTTTACTCGGATGCTTTCCAATGAATGAACACTCATCGAATCCTAGATCGATTAGGGGAAGGACTGTCAGTGGCAGGGGACTCCTATCTATCGTGGTGAGATGCGACGAATATAAATGGTTATATTCGGCCGTTGTATCATTGGGTCTAACTTAACTGAGTCGTCATAATAAGGTGAAAATAAATGGTTATATTCAACCATTATGAACTTAGAAGCATAGAGTTTGGTTAAAAGTCTATTAGATAGATAAGATCAATCGTTGTTCACCAAACTATCCAAGAATTATATATGATATAATTGACAACTGTTGTCTACCTAAATAATAATTTTTTAAAGACTTCCAATGGTTGACTTAGGACATGACGAAATATGGATCTTGGCTCACTAGAAAGAATTATGGGATATACTTTCCAAATTAATAGTAAGGGCTATTAATTTGATAAAAATAGTGGGAGATATATTATGAATATATCATAATCATTTGAACATAATAACTCAGACAATCTAATGTTTATTTTATGCATTTTAAACATTGTAGATATTTAAATGGCAAACAATACAAATACTTTCTCCGTACGAGCAACCCTTGAGAAGGACAAGCTGACAGGAACTAACTTCCTGGATTGGTATAGGAATTTGAGGATTGTCCTCAGGCAAGAGCGTAAGCTCCATGTCATTGAAATTCCTTCACCTGCTCCTCCTGCTGAGAATGCAACTCGCGTTCAGCAAAATGCTTATCAGAAGCATATTGATGATGTGAATGATATTGCATGTCTCATGCCGGCAACCATGAGTGTTGAGCTTCAAAAACAACATAAGCATATGGATGCTTATGAGATGATTGAACACCTTCAAAGAATGTTTGAGGGACAAGCTCGTCAAGAAAGGTTCGACACGAGCAAAGCACTGTATGCTTGTAAACAGGGAGAGCGTGAACCTGTTCAACCACATGTTCTGAAGATGATAGGTTATATTGAGTATCTTGATACTTTGGGTTTCCCGATTGGTTTGGAAGCTCAGATTGACTTAATCTTGCAATCTTTGAACCACAACTATACTCATTTTGTTATGAACTACAATATGAATGAGATAGACAAAACACCCACTGAATTGTTGGCCATGTTACGAACTTCTGAAACCAACATGAAAAGGCTGAACCTGCTGCCATGTTGATGGTAGATAACAAAGGTAAGGCTAATAGGAAAGGCCAATGGAAGGGAAAGAAGAAGATTGGATCTGCTTCTGGTCCCAAGCCAAAGGCTAATCCCAAACAGGCTTTAAAGCCTAAGGGTGTTGTTGCAAAGGGTGATTGTCACTACTATGGTAAACCAGGTCATTGGAAGAGAAACTGTCATGCTTATTTGGAGGATCTGAAGAAGAAGAAGGCTGGTCAAGCTTCTGATTCAGGTATTTATGTTATAGAGGTCAATTTGTCAACTTCTACATCATGGGTATTGGATACTGGATGTGGTTCTCACATTTGTATAAATGTACATGAACTACAAAGGAGTAGGACTTTGGCTAAAGGAGAGGTCGACCTACGAGTTGGCAATGGAGCAAAGGTTGTTGTTTTAGCTGTAGGGACTTATTATTTATCATTGCCCACTGGGCTTATTTTAGAACTTGAGAACTGTTTTACGTGCCTGCAATTTGCAGAAACATTATTTCGGTTTCTTGTTTAGACAAGAAAGGTTTTTCATTTTAATTCAGAACAATAGTTGTTCCTTTTCTTTGAATAATGTTACCTATGAGGTTGCACGTTTATTTAACAGTTTATATGTTCTTGATTTAGACACTCATATCTATAATATGAATAACAAACGTCTTAAAATAAATGACTCAAATTAAACATACCTCTGGCACTGTCGTTTAGGCCATATAAATGAGAAGCGCATTTCCAAGTTACATAAGGATGGATACTTGGATAAGTTTGACTTTGAATCATACGAAGCATGCGAACCTTGTCTCATTGGAAAAATGACTAAATCTCCTTTTACTGGACAAGGTGAAAGGGCCACTGAACGATTAGAACTTATACATAGTGATGTATGTGGTCCTATGCCTACTATGACAAGAGGTGGCTTTTACTACTTTATCACGTTTACTGATAATTTCAGTAGATATGTGTATCTTATGAAGAATAAATCCGATTCTTTTGAAAAGTTCAAAGAATACAAAGTTGAACTAGAAAAGCAAACTGGCGGAAGTATTAAGACTCTACGATCTGATCGTGGAGGTGAATACTTAAGCCATGAATTTAAGAGTTTATTAAAAGAGTTTGGTATTGTATCACAACTCACTCCTCCCAAAACACCACAATGGAATGGAGTTTCTGAAAGGAGGAATCGTACTTTGTTGGACATGATACGATCGATGATGAGTCATGCAGATCTTCCAATTAGTTTCTGGGGCTACGCCCTGGAGACGGCTGTTTATACACTTAACCGAGTTCCTACTAAAACGGTTCAGAAAACTCCATATGAGATATGGACTAAGAAACATCATAGCATGTCATTTATGAAAATATGGGGATGTGAAGCGTTTGTGAAACGTTTAACTTCTAACAAGCTAGGACCTAAATTAGACAAATATAATTTTGTGGGATACCCAATTGAAACAAAGGGTTATTCATTCTATAATCCTTCCGAGAACAAAGTGTTTGTTGCTCGAACTATAGTTTTTCTTGAAAGAGAAATGCTTTCGAAGAAAAACAGTGGGAGGATAATAGATCTCGATGAAGTTCGAGGCCCACAAAATAACATTGAACCAATTGAGGAACTTGAGCAGGATGTACAAGACCACAACACTGCTCATGAAACACAGGTTATTCGTAGGTTTAGTAGGATTCGCCATGAGCTTGAGAGATATTATGGATTTCTCTTAACTCAAGATGGTGATGTGATGCTTATCGACGAAGATGAGCCTCTCACCTGCTAAGATGCTATGAACACTCCAGAATCCAAGAGATGGCAGGATGCCATGAATTCTGAGATGGAATCCATGTATACTAATCAAGTATGGACTTTGGTTGATCCACCTAAAGGGGTAAAACCTATAGGGTGCAAGTGGGTTTTCAAGAAGAAGACCGGCATGGATGGTAATGTACAGACCTATAAGGCACGATTGGTGGCAAAAGGTTTCAAGCAAATTCATGGTATTGACTATGATGAGACTTTTTCACCAGTGGCTATGGTCAAGTCCATCAGGATTTTGCTTGCTATAGCTGCTTACTATGATTATGAAATCTGACAGATGGATGTCAAAACCGCTTTCTTAAATGGGAGCCTTGAAGAAGATATGGATGTGTATATGACACAGCCTTAATGTTTTGTTGATCCAAAGAATGCTGTAAAGGTATGTAAGCTGCGTCGATCCATTTATGGATTGAAACAAGCCTCAAGGAGATGGAACATTTGTTTTGATGAAACTGTCAAAGAGTTTGGGTTTATTCAAAATGAAGATGAACCATGTGTTTACAAGAAGGTAAGTGGGAGCAATGTGGCATTCCTATAATTATAAAAGGTTACACCGACGCTAGTTTCTAGACAGACAAGGATGATTCGATTTCTCAGTCTGGATTTGTGTTTTGTCAAAATGGAGATATTGTATGCTGGAATGGTTCACAGCAGAGACAATTGTTGATTCTACAATAGAGCCTGAGTATATTGATGCTTATGAAGCAGCCAAGAAGATTGTTTGGGGATGTACTTAGGAGATATCACCTAATTAATGAGATTAATGATCAAGGAGATATACATATATGTAAAGTGCATACTAATAAGAATAATGCAGACCCACTGACTAAGGCTTTGTCGCAGTAGAAGCACGAAGGTCATACTAGTTCCATGAGTATTAGATACATGAGAGATTGGCTCTAGTACAAGTGGGAGATTGTTAGTATTGGTGTCCTAGAGACAATACTTTTAATGTTTTATTGAAAACAATTAAGGATTATGTTTTATGTGATTATTTAATTATTATTTATTATGTCTTTATTTACTGCGTTATAAATTGAAAGGATAATAAATGTCCTTGGAATATTAATACATAATATATATCTTTAAGTATGTGACTTAAAAATGAGATTATATGAATAGTATTTTATTCCTAAAATTCCCTAGTCAAGTATTATTATTTAAGGACAGTAATAATGCAATAAGACTAGTATGTTTGTTGACGGATGACCACATCTCATTGGTCATAGGTATGGTGATACTAAAGTCAAGAACATAAGTGTATGTATCAATACATGACACTGGAAAGACCCGCCGTGAGATTCTACATGTTAATAAGTGTCATAAGAAATCTCATTGTGATAATGATGTAATGATCCTCTGACTTGAAATCGTTATATTTCTATACGAGAATTAATATACTTTGATTACACTCAAAGTTACCTTTAACCGGGTAATGATAAAAGTGTACATTGGGTATGCTATGAATCGTATGAGGAATATGAATGATAGATATAGGATTTAACCCTCCAATTCGAGGAGTGATATTATTGGCCTCTTGATTGAGTGAGACTATGAAATGCATGGCCATGCTCAAATATTGATTTGTTTAAATAGTCTACTCATTGATCAAGGAAATCGAGATTAAACGTTGAAGAGGATGACACTATACATGCCTCGAGTTTGATCTATAATATAAGGTTAAAAGGATTATATTACATGGAACATTATTCACGAAAGGTTTAATTGAATCACCAATTATTATTATTACTTGGGTAGCAATGATGTATTACTAGATGCCGCTCATTGTTTATAATTTTATTATTAGATAATAAAATTATTGCCAACGTAATAATAACCTAAAGGGTCACACACAAAGAACGTCAAAACGGAGGTTTATTTAAATTACGAATTTAAATATATTATTGTTTATTCGAATTTAATTATTAAATTAATTAAGTGGGACTTGATTAATTATATTAGAATTCGGATTTAATAAGTATTATTATTATTCGAATTTAATTATTGAATTAATTAAGTGGGAATTGATTAATTATATTAGAATTCAGATTTAATAATAATAATAACCCAAAGTCATAATGGGTTTTGGAAATCACATGGATTAGGGTTAGGCCCAAAATCTCTCTATCCCCTATATATACATAATGATGTATAGTGTTAGGGTTTAATCATCAAATTTCATTTTTAGAGAAAAACCCTAGCTGCTCAACATCAATAGAGGCTAGAGAAAGAGAGAGAGAGAGAGAGAGAGAGAGAGGCAAACAATTCGGCTAGTACCGACTCCGGTGATCGTAGGACGATCGGGCGTTCGTGTGGACTTCTTTGGAGAGCAAATCTTTGCAACAAAGGGCTGCTGTGATTCATCTTTTCTGGACCTCCATTAAACAACATACGGAAAGCTTTGTTAAGGTACAGACTTCTTCACCATAATCATCCAACGTTATACATGGATCCTGCGATTGGGTTTCGATTTTTTTATTGTTTTTACGTTAATTCCGCTGCGTTTTCATGCCCGAAACCCTTCACAACCATCCGAACAACATCAGGATTCGCTGAGAATTCTGGTCCCTTGTTCTCTGCTAGCTGCATTAACTGATCTCTATACAGAATGCTAAGCTCCTCCGCTTGTGAATATTGAATTTTCGTTGCTAGCAAGAACAACTCTGACGCAGATCTTATCGAGATGAATTGATCATCCACATACAAGAAAGATGTCGGGACTCCTTCGACTAAAGACAAGATGACCATCCACTCCTTAACCATCGCATTGTATCCCACTCTGACTTTTGAGATCAACCTTTTCAAAGCATTTATATAGTCAACAATCAGTGGATTCTGCAAGTTCAAGTTATAGAACATGTCTTCCGCCTCTTTGTTATGAGTTCCTTTCGCACATACTCCTGATAGAATCTTCCTTGCATCATCTCATTTCTGTCCGATCCTTCTCTTGTCCAGATCTACTTGAGGATCAGCTAACCTTGCAAGCTCATGATCATACTGTTTCTCCTTGAGTTCCGCTTGCTTTTCAAGGAAAACAGCTTCATCCTGCATCATCTTCATTTTATAGAACTGAGCTTGTTCCAAGGCCAACTGTTGAGCTTCCAGAGTGTCCTTATCAACAGGTATTTCTTCAGGCTTTCCAGAAGACATTCCAGCACCTCCACCTTGTTCCTTCAAAGATCGTCTAATTGCATGTGCTAGAGGAACGTCCTCCATATCAGAATCTGAATCAAGTACCTTATGTACTTCTTCCTGATGATGACTCAAGTCAATGAATGACTCATCTTGCTCAGCCACCACTGCCTTACCCTTCCTCTTTCTCTGAGCCTCTTCTTCATTTACTGGCTCATTTTCTTTGACAAAATCAGTAGTCTGTTCTTCAATTTCTTCAATAACTAGCGACTGCTGTCTCGTCTCCTTTCCACTCTCCCCCTTAGGTGAGTTATCCCCTGCACCACCTTGCTCCCAAATCTACCAGTAGCATAGGAACCACCAAAACCAGAACCCGAGTGTCCAGCTCGACCAGTACCGTCAGCACTACCAGCACCATCATTCGCAGGGGGAGGTTGAGTATGCTGATCTTCAAAACATTCTGGGGGAACAAAGCTTTTAACTGCATACATCATTCTGCTTATCTCCGTTGTCATTGTATGCATTATGCTTTCCACTGCTCCCATCCGATCATTAAGAGTGCTGCCCAAGACACCACTAGCATGGCCCAAGTCATTCACCTTGTTTGTCAACTCATCGAATGTTGTCGCTTGATTGGCCATCCTTGCTGCGTAGTCATCAAGAGCTCTTTGGTTGTCTCCAACATTGATCCCTAACTGCCCCATAGACTGCCCGAACTGCTTTATTTCATTTTCAACTGCTTCCATACGCATGCCAAGATTTTCAAGATTAAGGGACGGTGTTTGGTCGGGGTGTCCTCGCTCTAAAAATCGTTCTGTTAGTGTTTGTCGCTCAGTTTCGGGCCTTAAAAATGAAGGTCCCTCACTCCCTAAACGCTCACACACACTCCCTGTCTCACGCTCGTGTATGTCTTCAACAATAGTCCTGAAAGTGAAAGCAGTACCTGCAGAAACTGGATAGGTAAAGTAAGTAGCAGTTATGGGATCTGTTCCTGTCAGGTCCTGAGGTGGAATCTCAGGCTGAGAGGCTGCAGAGTGTTCTAGTACAACATCAGAACCGATCCTCTCCGCAGCATCAGTAAGTACCGGTGAAGGTACTTCGAAAGCAATAAAAGCTTCTTGCCTTTCTGAAGTAACAGGCTCTTCAGAGGGCATAAAATCCTCACCAAAATCCCTAGGTGTAGAATGTGCAATGGGCGAACCACTCACGTGAGGTGGAGTGGTTGTGATAGACACACTAGGCTTGGACCGGGCTTGGGAAGTTACAGCATGTGAAAATTTGGCTTTCTTCCGAATAAGAGGCTGCACTTCGGGGTCACTCTCAGAACCCTCACCTAAATCTACAGGTGCCTGCCTTTTGACTCCCGTCAGCGATGGTGAAAGAGAGGAAGCAAGAGTATCAGAATTAGAATCAGAAATATAGCTCTTGCCCTGGGATAAATCCTGCGGGTTAGCAGAATCTTGGGACACAGAATCAGATTTAGATGAAGAAGTATTAGTAGTGTGAACAGAGAGTTGCTCTTGTTCAAAGAAATTACCTTCTTCATTACCTTGTCCAGCAAAGGAAGCAGAATCAGCATGCAGAGTAGGTTGTCTGTCCCTTTGACCGGCAGAGCATTGACCCTGAGAACGCCAATCATCATCGTCATCACCAAGATTGTCGTCAGGAATCCCCTGGAATGCGTCAGCATGGGCAGAGGGATTCTGAGCATGTGATGAAATGTGGGAGGTCCCCGCCATGGAAGTAATACCTGCATCATACTTAATCCACACTTGAATGTTATCAGGAATAGACATCGCCTTACCGTGATGTCGATCTTGATTAGCAATCATCGTGAGGGACTTGGTGCCCATGCCCAGCGATGCAGATGTCGCACTTGTTGCAAATGCCTGTCTCACAGATAAAGCATCAATTGGTACTAAGTGATTAATAAGCATTTGCAAAAATCGAGGATACCAGCATACAACATCAGTAGTTGCAAGGTCTCTGCTTGCAGGTGATCCCATTGCAGTCACGATTTCTGAAAGAACGATCCTGCCATAATTAATATCCAATTCACGGGCTAGGGAAACTGCAAAGACCTGCATGGGGATGGGAATCTGATGAAAATCTTTTTCACGTGCCCGAAAACATCTTGTGATGGCCTCGAAAAAGTAGTTCCATTCCACATGAAAGTATTGTTTCTGGATGGCGCCAGTTGAGATCCGTCCAGAAGGAGGGTAGCATCCAATGTCCTCGAAGAACTTGATACGCTCGGTCGTTGTAGGTTCGGGGTCATAAACATCTTTGATTGGGAACCCCAGAACCCTGTTGAATAGTTCCTCCGTCACTTGAAATTCCTGACCCGCCAAGGTAAACCTGAAACCATAGGGGGTAGATTTACTCCCGAATGTAACCGCACTAGTCCATAATTGCTGTAAAGCATCATGGACTAGTGTTGGTTTAGCAGTAAAAACAACACTAGCCTTGGAGTACAAATTAAGGAATCGTACCCAAAACTTGAAGTGCGGGAGTTGATCAACAATTTTCGTAGAAATATTATAAAAATTGTTTCTGGCAAGTAAAAATTGGTGAGCCATGTTTACAAAAAAAAATTCTGTGAATTAAGTAGATATTTTTTATAAAAAAAAAATTAAGCACAGAACAAGACAGAACAATCCCTTTTAATTAAACAAAGAACTTACTGTGTAATTAAACTACGGAACTATTCTCAATGAAATATGTGAAATCAACACTCCAACCAATTATTTAATCAAACACATCAACCACTATTTAATCACAAATAACTCAGAACACGATGTAATTAAGAACACAGTGATTAATGAAAATGCCTACTATGATGCGATCAATATTACCGATGTGCGTGTGTGTGTGTGTGAATATGCATGTAAAGATGTGTGTGTGTAGAGCAAACACAATTAATGAAGAACAGATGCACAGAAATACACAATAAGGGTTGCAAATAGTAATGGCAGATTAAAAACTGGCAGCAATTCGAGATATGTAAGAGATTGAACACAAATCGAATGAACAGGGCAATAAGGTTTTGAAATCACAGGGAGGGAGGGAGGGTGGGGGCTGTAAAAATCTAGGGTTAAAACAATTAGGTAAAAGTGAAAATAGAGACGAGTTAAAGATGTATATATATAGGCATATATGAGCAAAGACAAAAATACCCCTGTGAAAATAAGAAAAGAATGTTAAGTACGCACTGGAGAACATCAAGTCGAACACTAACTCGAACATCAAGTCGAATATTCGAGATAGTGTTCGAGATAGGGTCTATCTCGAACATCAAGTCGAATATTCGAGATAATGTTCGAGATGACACTAACTCTAACAGTTAATCACTTAAATCAATTAAAACAGCATAAAAACCCACCTAGGAATCCCAACTCGAAATTTCAAGATAAAGAGGTGAGATAAAATTGGAGTTTAAGGTCTAATTCGAATATTAAGTCGAATATTCGAGATAGGGTCTATCTCGAAAATCAAGTCGAATATTCGAGATAGTGTTCGAGATAGGGTTGAATATTCGAGATAGTGTTCGAGATAGGTGTATCTCGAACATCAAGTCGAATATTCGAGATAGTGTTCGAGATAGGGTCTATCTCGAACATCAAGTCGAATATTCGAGATAGTGTTCGAGATAGGTCTATCTCGAACATCAAGTCGAATATTCGAGATAGTGTTCGAGATAGGGTCTATCTCGAACATCAAGTCGAATATTCGAGATAGATGAACTCGAATGATAACCTAGACTTAGAATTTTCAAAATTTCGAATTTTGAAGACAGTTAGAATAATTTGGCAATATTTGTAATCAAAAGAACAAATAAATTTTGCCAAATTAATATAAGTATCAATTCAAGGATTGTTTTTAGCAAAGCAAAAAATTAAAAACATTCCTTGACAATTCTAAGGCCTCTAAATAGATGAAAAACACAGGTAAATTCATCTAAAAATCATGAAAGATTGAGAAAAATATGAATTTAACTCCTCCTATAATCATGCAATTTAAATATCATAAATTCAAAGATTTAACTAATAATTATGCAAAAAGCACAATGAATTTATGTAAAATAACACAACATGCATCCTAAAATACTCATTAATTAACCATTTTAAAGTCTAAGTCCATAATGATTAATTAGCATGCAGAAGTGATATTTTAAGAAATTGTAGAGATTATTTACATATGTTTTCAACTATGCATGAGCAAAATGAGCAATTATCATGACTAAAAACATATGTACATTATTAAAACTGGGATTTTGCAGATAGGAGAAATCACGAACTTGTGTTAAGCATCCCCAGTTCACCAACCAACCTATTGAATGTTACTTCATCAAGAGATTTAGTGAATATATCTGCAATTTGTTGCATTGTGGGAACAAAATGTAGCTCCACAGTCCCCTCCTCGACATGTTCTGTAATGAAATGATACCTGATATCTATGTGCTTGGTTCTTGAGGGGTCTACAGGATTGTTGGTCATGGCAATGGCACTTGTGTTGTCACACATGATTGGAATCTTTTTGTGTTCCATCCCATAATCTTTCAATTGGTTTCTCATCTACAGTATTTGAGCTACACAGCTTCCAGCAGCAATGTACTCAGCTTCAGCAGTAGAAGTAGATACTGTGTGTTGCTTTTTACTTTGCTAGATGAGATGCACCAGATGTGCTTTTCCTATCAATCCTGCAGCTTGCATAGTCTGAATCCGAATAGCCAATGAGATTAAAACCTGTATCTCTTGGGTACCAAATCCCTAGATTTGATGTGCCCTTGAGATACCTAAAGATTCGCTTGACGACTATGAGATGTGATTCTCTAGGATCCACTTGGAACCTTGCACATAAACAAGTTGCGAACATTATATCGGGTCTACTTGCAGTTAAATAGAGAAGTGAGCCAATCATATCTTGATAGCTTGTGATGTCAACTGATTTACCTGATTTGTCTTCATCAAGCTTCGTGGCTATTGCCATGGGAGTTTTAGCTGTTGATGCATCTTCTAGATTATACTTCTTGAGTAAATCTTTGATGTACTTGGACTGACAGATAAAGATTCCTTCTTTTCTCTGACTGATCTGTAATCCAAGGAAGAATGACAGCTCCCCCATCATGCTCATCTCATACTTATCATGCATTAACTTGGCAAATTTCTCACACAAGCGCTCATTAGATGACCCAAAAATAATATCGTCCACATAGACTTGAACAAGCATTAAATCACCTTTTACATTTTTACAGAACAATGTTTTATCAATTACTCCCCTAGTAAAACCACTTTCAATTAAGAACAAGGATAGGGTTTCATACCATCGTCTTGGGGATTGTTTGAGGCCATAGACAGCTTTAAAGAGAAAGTACACAAAATCCACAAGTTCTGGATCAGCAAAACTAGGTGGCTGTTCCAGATATACTTCTTCTTCTAGCTCTCCATTCAGGAAGGCGTTTTTCACATCCATCTGAAAAACCTTGAAGTTCTTGTGTTCTGCAAAGGCCAAGAACATCCTGACTGCCTCAAGTCTTGCAACTGGAGCGTAGGTCTCATCATAATCAATACCTTCTTTTTGAGAATAACCCCTCACTACCAAACGAGCCCTGTTTCATGTACAAGTCCATTTTCATCCAGTTTATTTCTAAATACCCACTTAGTTCTAATTACTGATCTGTTCTTCGGTCGGGGTACCAGTTTCCAAACTTTCTGTCTTTCAAACTGATTGAGCTCCTCTTGCATTGCAATTACCCAATTAGCATCACCAAGAGCTTCTTCTATTTCTTTAGGTTCCAGCTTGGACACAAACCCAGAGAATAAACAGATATTAGCCATGTTAGCTCTTGCAGTTCTTCTAGTAGTCACACCAGCATCTGGATCACCTATAATTAATTCAAATGGATGGTCTCTACTCCATACACGTTCTCTTGGAAATTGTCTTGATGATTCAGCATGACTTTCTGAATTGTTGTGTTGACGACTTGCGTTATTTCTACTAACTCCCCCTGAGTTAGTGCCAGCTCCTATAGAACTAGTGTCCTCTCTTATGGAGCTTTGAACACTTGTCCTTGAGCTGCTATTTACTCCCCCTGAGTTGTTGTCGGATTGTGCTGAAGAGGTTTCCACTGATCTTTCACTAGACTCAGGTATTTCTTCTCGAACACTTGGCATATTTGAAGTAATAACTAACTCAGGTTCATCTTCAATTTCATCTAAGTCCAGATTTTGAAATTTTAGGGACTCAGGTTCACTTTTATCTTTAGAAATTGACGGGAGTTTGGTATCGTCGAATCTGACATTGTAGCTTTCAATCACTTTCCGATCATTCACTAAGAATACCCGATAAGCTGCCACCACATCTGTAGAATAACCCACAAATATCCCTTCACGTGCTTTTGCTTCAAACTTGCCTAAATTTTCATCATCTATTAGTACATAACATTTGGCTCCAAAGACATGAAAGTATTTGATTGTTGGTCTTCTGTTATTCATTAGTTCACATGGTGTCTTTTCTTTATCTTTTATAATTAAGGTTCTATTTTGAGTGTAACATGCTGTACTCACTGCTTCAGCCCAAAAGTATAGAGGAAGTTTTGAATCAAACAACAAAGTTCTTGCTGCTTCAACCAATGTTCGGTTCTTTCTTCCAACTACTCCATTTTGTTGTGGAGTTCTCGGGGTAGAGTACTGACGACGTATTCCTTTAGAAACACAGAAATCATTCAAGATTGTATTCTTAAATTCCGTGCCATTGTCTGATCTAATCGTCTTCACAGTGAGTGTTGAAACATTCTCAATTTGAGTGATATGATCAATGATTTGGAAAGGTACTTCGTCTTTTGTCATAACGAACAATACCCATGTATATTTGGAGAAGTCATCCACGATTACCAATGCATATCTTTTCCTTGATAAGGATAGTACATTCACTGGGCCAAATAAGTCCATATGTAGAAGTTGTAGAGGCTAAGTGATACTAGAAATTTCTTTAATTTTATGCGATGCTCGCTTTGACTTTCCCATTTCACAAGCTTCACAGAGTCCTTTAGGAGAAAACTCCATTTGAGGTAGATTTTTCACCAATTCTCGCCTTGCGAGAGCATTCATCGTTTTGAAGTTTAGGTGTGATAGCTTTTTATGCCATAACCAGCTTTCATCATCTGAAGCTTTATTGTAGAAACAGGTCACTTCATTCTGGTTTGCCGAATCCATGTCAGCAACGAAAAGATCTGCCTTTCGAACTCCTCTTAAAGCCAATGAACCTTCCTTAATGTGAGTGATTGATACACCTTTCTTATTGAAGACAATTTCATATCTTTTGTCACAAAATTGACTGATACTCAACAGATTGTGCTTCAATCCCTCAACATAAGAAATATCTTCAATGATGACATTTCCAGTCTTCAGTTTGCCATATCCCTTTGTCATTCCTTTGCTGTCATCTCCAAAGGTAACATAAGGGCCAGCCTTCATAACTAACTCTGCAAGCAGGGACTTGTTTCCTGTCATATGCCTTGATGCTCCACTATCTAGCACCCATACAACTTTATTTTTTTTCTGCTTAATGCCCTGCAATCATAGATTGATTAGACGTTCTTCGGAACCCAAGATTGATTGGGCCCGGCTTTTCTATAAGATCGAGAATTATCAGATTTAACAACAGGAGATGCACCTTCTTTAACATTCTTCGAGCTTTCGACTTTGTCTTTTCCTTTTTCAGACTTAACAGATTTGTTAGTCTTAGGAGAAGGCTTGTCACTCCTAACTTTAGGAGGACTGGCAGTCTTAGCTCTTACATGCTTCTTTTTGACATTAGAACTAGCAGAAGAATTTAGACATGATTGGCTAGTTGCATTCATCAAATTCACAAACGTTTGCATGACGTTAAAAGTGCATGGCATACAATTAGGTTGACCACATTGTGCATGACTCTGATGCATGTTATTCATTGTGTGTGGTATAGGCATGGCATGTGCAACAGGAATATTCATGTTTGATTTACATGCATAAGAAAGATGTTCAGTAGATTTACAGTGATAACATGCTTTCTTTACTCGTTCTACCTTAACCTTTTTTATGCCTTTCTCCTTTTTGCTCTATTGCTTAACAGCCTTAGCTCCTAATCCTGGTCTAGATTCTTCTCTAGGGGATTTGATTTTAACTTGTTTAATAGGAGTTACCGGTTGTTCTCTCTGGCGATCTTCCATCTCTATCTCATATCTAACTAATAATTCAGTCTCTTCTTCTTCTTGAGGAACGAAGTGTTTAAATATAGGTTTGATAGCAGATTTAAGAATTATAGGTATTTCCTTTTTAATCTCACTGGAACTAGGGTCTACAAGCCTTTTCCCTTCTTTCTTAGATAAGTTAGAATAGTCAAGTCATACACCAACTCCAGTTATCTTCTTAAATGTGCTACTATCAACATTCACTTTACTAGCTGCTAGTTTGTAAGCTTCGCATTTAGTTTCTAACTCAGCTAGTTTATTCCTAAGACATGCTTCTATTTCATTCTTAAGGTTGAGCTTGTGTTCCAAAGTTTTAATAGAGTCTCTTAGGGAAGTATCTATAGTGCAAGCAGCCTCTAATTCTTCCACTTTTGCCTCAAACATTCTGCATTTGGCAACAAGTGTTTTCTGTTCCTTTTGAGGAGTATTTAGGCTTTTGCACAACATATAGATCTCTTCGCTAAGAGCCCCGTTCTGCACCTTATAATCATCAATAGACATTTCTTCTTTAAGGGTTAGAACTGGTACCTCTGGTTCATCTGATGTTTCAGCCATGAGGGCAAAGTTTGCTGCATGAGTAACTTCTTCCTCATCTGAGTCATCCTAAGATTTGCATTCTGTAACAACTAAAGCTCTCTTTCCATGTCTTTCCTTCACCAGGGCCTCATACTTGCTTTTGAGGGCTTCATAAGTTTCTTTGGGATATGTCTGTTTCGGCTTCTTGCAGTCTGTTGCAAAATGTCCAGCTTCACCACAGTTATAGCATTTGAACTTCATTTTAAAATCCAGAGGAGATTTGTAACTGGTACTCTTGTCTTTCCCTTTGTAGCCTTGAGAGCTACCACCACCCCTAGTAACCCGATAGTAAGATGAAAATTTACTCTGCGGTCGGTTACTCTTTCTGAATCTTATATTGCTGAACTTCCTTGCCATGTATGCCACGACACTATCATCCATGTTGTCCAGCTCTTCTTGGGTGAAGTAGTCATCATCACTGTTTGATGTGCACTCATCATCATTTTCAACTTGATGTGATGCAGGTGATGATCTAGGCTTTTCTGCAACCATTGCCCTCTTAGACTCTACCTCGTCAGCAACTAACCCTGATGCAACTTCTTTTCCTCTTGAATCATTGTCCCATGCTTGATCTTGAAGTGTTTCCAGCTCATAGGTCTTTAGAATTCCATAATATTCTTCCAGAGTAGTTGTGTGCAAATCTCTGGTTTCTCTAACAGCGTAGACTCTATGTTCGATGCTTTTTGGCTGGTTCCTCAGATATCTCGTGTTGACTTCAACCACGGGGAGATTTACACCTCTCAGATTCAAATCCAAAACTAACTGACTGAATCTTAGATAGACATCTGTTATGCTTTCACCTTTTCTTATTCTGAAGGTATCATACTCCATCTTGAGTATAAGTGTTTTGTTGCTTCTGACCTCAGTGGTACCTTCCATGACGACCTCTAGCTTATCCCAAATCTTCTTTGCTGTAGTTAGTCCTTTAACTACATTAAACATCTCATGATCTAGGGATTCCATTAGTGTTTGTCGAACGGATATATCGAAAGCTATCTGCTCCTTATCAGCACCTGAAAAGTCTACTGCCTTCTTAGGCTCAGACCGTTGTGGTACTACCACATCTCCTTCCATATGCTCAGGAACAACAACCATTGGTACAAATTTACCTTTATCGAGGACTTCCAGATATTCAGGATTGACGGACTCAAGGTAAAGTTTTATTCTCAACACCCATTCTTCATAATGATCTCGGTCGAACATTGGAATCTTGAAATTGTTTTTAGGTGCCATTTTAATGTGGATTTAAAGTAAAGATAATAAACTTTTCTTATTACTTGAGTAGTAATTAAAAGAAAATTAAATTATCTTAAAATAAATCAAAGTTCAAATTCTGGACACCAAAAATTTCTAAGTACCCAAGACTAGGCTAAGTAGAATATCTATGTAGAACAACTGCCCAAGTCGAAATTCTCTAAATAGAACTTTTGTCCAAGTCCAATTTTCCAAGTAGAATATTAAAGTAGAATATTCTATGTAGAACTTTTGTCCTTAGAAGAAATTTGCTGCAGGTCACTTTAATATTGAATAAACAATATTACTTTTCACACTTTTTGACTTTTGTGGCTTTTCTCACCTAATTCACCTAACCCACGTGCTAGGTACTAAATATGTTCTGTAAAACTTTTTGTTGTGAGATTTATGTCAAATCAAAAGCCAATAATACCTTTTTTTAACTTTATGTCTCTTGAAAAGGTAATCAAAAGTTGTTGGGTTTGTCTTCTTTATTAAGAACAGTGATGACTTCTTGAAGAACACCAAAAATCAAAGTACCCAGAATAATTCACAAAAATTATCTAAAGTCCACCCAAGCTAAATAATCATACCTGGAGTATTTAAATAATTTTTAGACTGAGTTTTCTCTGTTAAACAAATTAAAGCACACTTTTCGAAAAGAACTTGAAAAGTATATCTGTAGATGAAAACTCACAAATCTTCTACCAAACACAAGGATCTATGTTTTGTGTGTTAAACAGATAGCTCTGATACCAATTGTTAGGTCCAAATGTGTTGTAGAGGGGGGGGGGATTGAAAGGCATATGTTTAGAAGCCTATTTGTTTAGCGAGATGACAACTCAACTAGAACATAGATAAATTGTAGGTAAATATATTATCTGTCACAGGAATCTTCAACAGGTATTATCTGACAAGAAAAAGAAGATCAAAGTCAATCTACAGACTTGAAGTAGTACTGCATTGAAAGAAGTTCAATTTAATTGATCATGCCTCATGGAGTATTTAAGTTTGAAGAAGCTACAGTGTCAGAAGATTTCAATTTGTGTGACAACAAAAATGGTCAAGTCAGAAGGAGCAGAGGTGAACCACATTATAAAAGTCAAGTGAAGAATTTTATTTGTTATGAATCACTCGTGAACCAGACAGTACACGGAGTGTTGGCAAAATACAGAAAAGGTTCTTTATTACAGAAGAAGTGGTCAGCTAGAGACATTGATGTGAAGACAGAAGACTTGGAAATATATCATCAAATGTTGTGGAGTCAAGACTTTAATTTAATTCTCTATTAATTGATTAAATTATTTAGTTAATTTAATTGGTAAATTAATTCAATCAGAATTAATTTATTCCTTAAATTAATTAAGAAATTAATTAATTTAGAATTATTTTAGAATGAAGAAGACTTTAATTTAATTCTATTATCAAAAAAGATAATTTATTATGTATCCTACTTACTTAGATTAATTCAAAAAGAATTAATTTAATGAATAAGATATATAATAAAACATATAGAATTTAAATTAAAAAGAATCAAAAACAAAAAAAAGGGAAGGCAGTAGACATAACATTCACTTGAATCAATCAAACAGGTCGACCAGAATCACTTCTCGGGAAGACTTTTGAAAAGTCTCTCCGAGAATTATTCAAAAGTCTCCCCGAGTTTATTAAATGTCTCCCAATGATTTAAAAGTCTCACAAGTGCTGGAAAGTCTTCCCGAGCCAGAAAAGTCTCCCGAGAAGAAAGTCTCCCCGACCAGAAAAAGTCTCCCCGGACAGAAAAAGTCTTCCCGAGTGGAAAAAGTCTCCTAATTCTGAATTGTCTATAAATAGCAGACTAAATCAGATTTTATTTGCAATTCAATTCACATTCTATTTTGGCTAAAACAATTCTAAGAGCAATTCATGTTAAAATCTCTCTAGAATTTTAAAGAGCTAATTAGTGAATATTTTCTGATTTAATCTTGTAACCAACTTCAAGTTTAATATAAGTATTTTACTTGAACTGTGTTTCTTTGATTATTCCTTCGTGATAAAAGCTAAGATTGTTTAATCAAATATTATCCGAAACAGAAAAAATAATTTTTAGTGATATTGTATTCAACCCCCCTTCTACAATATCAAGGACCAACAATTGGCATCAGAGCTGGTTGATATATTTAATATCATATCCAAACCAAACATTCCGCAACTCATACAGAACTCAAAAATTATTTTTAATTCAAAATTATTTTTTATTCGAAATAATTTTTCACTAAAAATTATTTCTGATCAAAAATTGTTTTCAGTCAAAAATTAAAATATTTTTTTTGAAACACTTAATTTTTAATCTTATTAAAGATGAGTACACAGAAAGTGAACAGTATCAAAATTCCACAGTTCCACAGAGAACACTACAATTTGTGGAAACATAAAATGCTACTGTTTATCGGGATTGCAAATCCCAAGTATGCAAATATTTTGGCCAATGGTGTTGAACCCCCTATATCAGTTATTCTCGAACATATAGTAGACGGGGTCGTAATTCCTCACAGACAGTTTCCAAAAAGTCTAGCTGACTATACAATTGAAGAAAAGGAAGTTGTGTCCCTGGACAACAATCTTAAATTGATATTGATTGAATCTCTAGACTACGTCATGTACAATCAAGTAGTCAATTGTAAAAACGCAAAACAGATTTGGGATACAATAGAGATTATCAACGAGGGGACTGAGGAAGTCAAAGAAAATAGACTGGAAATCCTGATCTCCCAGTACGAGCAGTTTAGATCCAACCCTGGTGAGGGTATCTCTGAGGTGTTTCAGAGATTGAACAAACTGATAAACGAGCTCAACATGAATGGGAAATATTATCAGAATCAGGAGATCAACAGGAAGTTTCTGCTAACCCTACCCGAGCATCTGGAACACAGGATCGCAGCAATCCGTGAGTCTAGGGACATGAAGGAGGTAACCCTAGAAAGACTCTACGGAGTATTGAGGACATATGAGCTGGAACAGATCCAGACAAGAGAGATGTATGGGAGAGGCAAGGTTCAGAGTTCCTCCAAAGCACTGTTAGTGGAAGCACCACAAAATATGGAAGTGAAGGCTGCTGTAGCTTCACTGGAGTATGTTGTTCCAGAAATTGGACATACTTCAGATAAACAAGAAGGTGGTGAATTCTACTCTCTGGAAGAACTAGATCAGCTAGAAGATGAATCTCTAGCTTTGGTTGCCAGGAAGTTTGGCAACATGAGATTCCGGAGAAATCCCTCCTACAAAGTCAAATCTAATTTTGGAAGATACCAAAGAGGAGGGTCTTCAACAGTTGAATCAAAGAGCGGCTATAAGACCGGCTTAGTGGATAGAAGCAAGTTTCGTTGCTTCAACTGCAATGAGCTAGGCCACTTTGCAACAGAGTGCAAGAAGCCTAAGCAAGGGAAAAAGAGAGAGTCTTACGAAGAGCTTAAGGAAAAGTATGATGCACTTTTGCAAAAGCATCAAGGAAAGTCCTATCTGGCAAAGGGAAAAAGCTGGGATGACTCAGATGATAGTGATGAGGAAGAGCTGGGAAATCTTGCTCTTATGGCTTCATCCGAAGATTCACGATCTCCTACTCGCCAAGGAGGAATAGAGGTAAATACTCCTTGCCCTAAAATGTTTGCCTTGATAGCTAAAGAACTAGAAGGTGAAAGAGGTAAGGTTAAGCAACTAAGACTCGAAAATAAAGATCTAGTTGATGAGCTCGAAGTCTTAAAACAGTTAAAACGAAACAGTGACAAGTTGACTAAGAAATTAACTGAGGACTTAGCTTTTCAAGTCAATAGAGTCACTTGTTATGTTGGAGTTGAGACCTACCTCAGAAACCAGATAGAGGAAGAAAAGAAAAGGTGTCTAGCATATAAAAATTCCTCGTATATTGTAAAGAACCTAGTTGACCAACAGGTAATAAATAGAAAAGTTGGAATAGGCTTCGAGTACAATGAATCTGTAGGAAAGCCAAGCAACATTACCCCATTCAAGCAAAGCGCTGAAGAAAGGGGTATTCCTCATGTTGTTAAAGACACACGCAAACCTCTTTTCATTACACCTGTAGCTGAACCCATCCTCGAGAGCTCTATACTGATTGCTTATGAGATGCAGTTAGAGGATCAAGAGGAAGAGAAGAAAAGAGGAGAACAAGCGAGGGACATAAAAGGAGTAAATGTCCAAGAAGAGAGAACTGCACCCAAGACACCAGTGAAAGTTGTGGGAACTTCTGATTTCCCCAAACCTGGTATAGGTGCTAAGAACTTAAAGAATAATTTAAACAGACCTAACAATAATTTTGTTAGAAGTAGGGATAGTAACAATATATGTCATTCTACTGAAAACTTTAAAACTGCTGAAAAAGTTAAAGTAGAAATTGTTAAAACTCTTACTGCTGTGAATAACATGCCTGCTATTGATGTATGCCATAAACCTTGTGGTATTTTAAATTGTATGCTATGTGCTTTTAATGCTATGACTGCTTATTTCAAACGCATGACAGCTAACAAAAAGAACATGACACCGAGACAATACATCAATAATAAATTTGCAAAATCCAAGACTGCAATTCCTTCACCTGTCAAGAAGGAAAAATATATTCCTAAGTCTAAGCAAAAAGTTGTTAAGACTATTTATAGGATAGTAAGCACAGTCAAGGTGGATGCAGCTGTTGTTCGAAAAGGATCTATTGTCAAAGCTGACAAAGGTCAATTCTTTAAGTATGCCGGGCCCAATCAATTTTGGGCTCCGAAGTTGATCTAATCCGTTTGATAATTGCAGGGAGTTAAACAGGTAAACCAGGTTGTATGGATCCTGGACAGCGGATCTTCAAGGCATATGACCGGAGATAGAGCCCTGCTATCAGACGTGATTAAGTGAGCTGGCCCAATTGTCACCTTTGGAGATAACAGCAAAGGAATGACTATGGGATATGGCAAGTTAAATACAGGAAATGTTATCATTGAAAACGTCTCTTTAGTGGAAGGACTTAAGCACAATCTACTCAGCGTCAGTCAATTCTGTGATAGAGGTTACAAAGTAAACTTTATCAAGGAGAAGTGCTTAATAGCTCATTATAAAGAAGACAGACTAGCCTTGCATGGAGTAAGGAAAGGAAACTTGTACGTAGCTGATTTCAACTCGGGAACTGAAGCTGAAGCAAACTGTTTTTATTCAAAAGCTTCAACAGAAGAAAGTTGGCTATGGCACAAGAAGCTCTCACACCTAAATTTCAAAACAATGAACTCTCTAGTCAAGAGGGATTTGGTGAGAGGACTGCCTCCGATGGAATATACACAAGAAGGATTGTGTGAGGCATGTCAGAAAGGGAAGTCAAAAAGAGCAACTCACAAAGGCATAGACTCTTCGAATATTACTGAACCTCTACAACTGCTACATATGGATTTATTTGGTCCAGTCAATATTCTGTCAATGTCAAGGAAAAGATATGCCTTAGTGATTGTAGATGACTTCACAAAATACACGTGGGTTTTATTCTTGAACTCTAAGGATGAAACTCCACAATTGGTGATTGATCATGTAAAGTTGATTGAGTTAGATTCAAATCTACCTGTCCGGGCAATCAGATCAGATAATGGAACAGAATTCAAGAATGAAATTCTGAATAGCTTCTGCTCAGACAAAGGGATAACAAGACAATTCTCAGCGCCAAGAACTCCGCAACAGAATGGAGTAGTAGAAAGGAAGAATCGAACCTTGATTGAAGCTGCAAGAACAATGTTAAGTGAATCAAGGTTACCTATCTACTTCTGGGCTGAAGCAGTGAACACAGCTTGTTATACCCAGAATCGAACCTTAATCAACAAGGATCATATGAAGACACCTTATGAATTAATGGCTGGCAAGAAACCAACACTCAAATACTTTCACGTATTTGGAGCCAAATGTTTTGTGCTAAAAGATGGAGACGAACATCGTGGCAAATTCGAGGCCAAGGCACATGAAGCAATTTTTGTCGGCTACTCAAAAAGAGCATATAGGGTGTACATAATTGATCAGCACCAAGTAAAAGAAAGTGTCAATGTTACATTTGATGACACTAAACTCCCAAGCATCCAAACTGAAGATCCTTCTAAGTCATTAAAATTTGACAATCATCCAGACTCAGATTCGGATAGCGAAGAAGAGCCTGAGGTTGCAGCAGGAAATGATGATGACAACAATTGATATCAGTATCAGTGGAAACAATGGAAACACTGGAGATACTACTAATACCAGTGGTGGATCAACAAGTCCTCCAGGCAGCAACTCAGGGGGAGATGATGGATCTACTGGTAAAACACAACATCACAATGTATTTCAAGGCGAATCATCAAGATCAAACCTACCAAGGGAAAGGATATGGAGCAAAGATCATCCCTTTGAATTGATCATAGGTGATCCAGATGTTGGGGTTAGAACCAGAAGTGCAACTTCAAATGAATGTTTATTTTTGGTTTTTCTATCTCAAGAAGAACCAAAGAAAATTGAAGATGCTCTAACTGATCCAGATTGGGTTCTTGCCATGCAAGAAGAACTCAATCAGTTCGAAAGGCAAGAAGTATGGACACTGGTACCCAGGCCAAAAGACAGATCCGTAATTGGCACCAAATGGGTATACAGGAACAAGTTAGACGGTGATGGCATTGTTACAAGGAACAAGGCCAGACTGGTTGCAAAGGGTTACTCCCAGGAAGAGGGAATTGATTATGACGAGACCTACGCACCAGTTGCAAGACTTGAAGCCATCAGGATATTTCTGGCATTCGCAGCACATTCCAATTTCAATGTTTATCAAATGGATGTGAAGAGTGCTTTTCTGAATGGAGAGTTAGAAGAAGAAGTATATGTGGAGCAGCCCCCTGGCTTTGAAAATCCAGAGTTTGCTGATTTTGTATATTTCTTATTCAAAGCCCTCTACGGACTCAAGCAAGCACCGAGGACATGGTATGACACTCTCTCTATATTTTTACTTGAAAACGGTTTTACTAGAGGTGTCATAGATAAAACTCTCTTTTACAAATTACATAATAAAGATATGATATTTGTCCAAGTTTATGTTGACGATATTATATTTGGTTCTACTAACGAAATCTTGTGCAAGAAATTTGCTAAGTTAATGCAGAGTAGGTATGAGATGAGCATGATGGGTGAGCTGTCATTCTTCCTTGGTTTGCAAGTAAAGCAGATGGAAGAAGGGATTTTTATTTACCAATCAAAGTACGTAAGGGATCTTCTAAGGAAATACAATCTAGAAGATTCTTCACCGGCAAAAACCCCTATGCCAACAGCCACCAAGCTTGACAAAGATGAAACTGGTAAGAAAGTTGACATAACAAGCTATAGAGGTATGATAGGCTCATTATTATATCTAACTGCTAGTAGACCCGATATAATGTTTGCAACATGCTTATGTGCAAGGTTTCAATCTGATCCTAGGGAATCTCATCTTATAGCTGTTAAAAGAATTTTTAGATATCTGAAGGGTACACCAAATCTTGGAATTTGGTACCCTAAAGATACAGGTTTTGAACTAATAGGCTATACAGATTCAGATTATGCAGGATGCAGGATAGACAGGAAAAGTACGTCTAGAAGCTGTCAGTTTCTAGGACAACTGTTAATTTCCTGGTACAGCAAGAAACATCACTCAGTATCTACCTCGACAGCCGAAGCAGAATACATTGCGGCAGGTAGTTGTTGTGCACAAATCTTGTGGATAAGGAATCAGCTGAATGATTATGGACTTGCGCTATCTAAAATTCCAATACTTTGCGATAACACAAGTGCCATAGCAATTTCCAATAATCCTGTACAACATACAAGGACCAAGCACATAGACATAAGGTATCATTTTATCCGAGAGCATGTCATGAACGGAACTGTGGTGTTACATTTTGTACCCACAGAAGAACAAATTGCTGACATCTTCACGAAACCACTTGATGAATCCACTTTCTCAAAGTTGGTTAGTGAGTTAGGGATGTTAAACATGAACTAATTATTGCATGATGTTTTAAATTGCATATTTAATTTTAAGCAAGCACTGTAAATACACTGTATATATTCCTTAAAATATTTCAAAAACAAACAAAAAAAAATTGAAAAAGAAAACTCAAAAAGATTTTCCTTATTTTTGTATAGTTTTTATTCCATTGTCATCACTACTGTAAGTATATTTTATATTATATTTGTTTTTCAACAATTAGTATATATTGTTTATTATTTCCAACAATTGGTATATATAAGTATGTATAGTTTTATTTATTTTACAACTTGGCATCTTTATTTTTATTTATTTTAAATTTTATTTTTATTTTTTTTAAATATGTGCTGATTATTCTCACGTCTCTTTTGAGAAGTAGGAAAGATCTATGAGCTTGATAATCCAATCGATTCTAAAAGTTAGATCCTAATCATTGGCATCAATCTCTATCCAAGATCTTAGAACCAAACACATAAACACTATCACTTCCATCTCTCTAACCATTAAACAGAATTCCTAATTGTTCAGAATGAGGGAGTCAATGCCTTGATTGCATTTGATAAGGTTGGTGATGTGAGTGAACCAACAGCTCTGTCTCCAGAAAGGTGATTCACATATACAAACTGAGACAACTGTTAGCTCATCTGTGTTCTCTCAAAAGGATACAGACTTGGAAAAGGCAAAACTGTTACTAGGTTCATTCTCTCAACAGAGTGAGTCTATTGAATTCAGCCAAGGCTACTTGTAAAGAGTCAATTTCATCTGACATTTCTTTTACCTCAAATAAATTGTCTTATCTTTAAAAGACCAACTAATGGTATCCAAAGAGGAACCATCAATTGGGACTGAGAGGGAGCACCTAGAGTGTCACTGTAAGGATGAATTGACGGAAACAATTTTCTAAACTTCCATATCAAGGAAGGAAGAATGATTGATAATTCTGACTGAATCAACATGCCTTCGCAGGCGTCAGGAGGAAACTTGGATCATGTGCTACAATTTAGATCCTTGTCTCCCTCCTCAGATGGAACATATCTGGATTCCTAACGGAATAGATCATCTTAGATGATCAGCAACTCACTGAATCTATTCCTGAAGCAATTCAGTTTTTCAAAGTCAAATGTTTTTATAGATTCAATTGAGGACGGGGATTTACGAAACCCCATTGCACCACCAGTGACCTCTCTTGAAGGGGCTATGGTGATCTTTCTTGTAGGTACAAAAGACTGTGTCATTCGTACTGAGAGAGATACAGTGATGTGAGAAAAGAGTGAAACACAAGTAAGGACGAGTGAAAATATATATATTCTATGAGTGAAACACTTAGAGAGTATATGAGCGAAACACTTGTGAAGAACACAAAGTAAAATCACACACTAGCACGATTATCAAATCCTATTCCCAATTCCCTGTTACAGATTTCTAATGTTACTTAACTAAGGAAGAGAAAATTTCGAATGATGAGGATTACTCAACTAAGGGGGAGAAGTATTATATCCAAAGTGTTCAACTAACGGGAAGAAGTGTTAAACAAGTCAATGGTTGGACAAGAAAAGTTGAGTTATTCACTAAAGGAGAAATTGAATCTACCTTGGGTGAGAAGTGAAAACAGAAGTTGGAGAACAATACGAGAAGTGGTAAGAAGAGAAATGAAGATAATACTACGTGTATAATATGTTCAGTACTAGAGGAACAAACATCTTTCATTTCAGTTACTCAAAAAAATCTGGAAATGTATTATATGATCCAGAGAACAATTTATTTACTTACAGTTCTTAAATGTCATATTATTTTCTTAAGTTGTTAGTTGAGTTATCCTCTAGGGATTTGCTTGTTATTGTTTAACAAACAAATAGGGGGAGATTGAAAGGCATATGTTTAGAAGCCTATTTGTTTAGCGAGATGACAACTCAACTAGAACATAGATAAATTGTAGGTAAATATATTATCTGTCACATGAATCTTCAACATGTATTATCTGACAAGAAAAAGAAGATCAAAGTCAATCTACAGACTTGAAGTAGTACTGCATTGAAAGAAGTTCAATTTAATTGATCATGCCTCATGGAGTATTTAAGTTTGAAGAAGCTACAGTGTCAGAAGATTTCAATTTGTGTGACAACAAAAATGGTCAAGTCAGAAGGAGCAGAGGTGAACCACATTATAAAAGTCAAGTGAAGAATTTTATTTGTTATGAATCACTCGTGAACCAGACAGTACACGGAGTGTTGGCAAAATACAGAAAAGGTTCTTTATTACAGAAGAAGTGGTCAGCTAGAGACATTGATGTGAAGACAGAAGACTTGGAAATATATCATCAAATGTTGTGGAGTCAAGACTTTAATTTAATTCTCTATTAATTGATTAAATTATTTAGTTAATTTAATTGGTAAATTAATTCAATCAGAATTAATTTATTCCTTAAATTAATTAAGAAATTAATTAATTTAGAATTATTTTAGAATGAAGAAGACTTTAATTTAATTCTATTATCAAAAAAGATAATTTATTATGTATCCTACTTACTTAGATTAATTCAAAAAGAATTAATTTAATGAATAAGATATATAATAAAACATATAGAATTTAAATTAAAAAGAATCAAAAACAAAAAAAAGGGAAGGCAGTAGACATAACATTCACTTGAATCAATCAAACAGGTCGACCAGAATCACTTCTCGGGAAGACTTTTGAAAAGTCTCTCCGAGAATTATTCAAAAGTCTCCCCGAGTTTATTAAATGTCTCCCAATGATTTAAAAGTCTCACAAGTGCTGGAAAGTCTTCCCGAGCCAGAAAAGTCTCCCGAGAAGAAAGTCTCCCCGACCAGAAAAAGTCTCCCCGGACAGAAAAAGTCTTCCCGAGTGGAAAAAGTCTCCTAATTCTGAATTGTCTATAAATAGCAGACTAAATCAGATTTTATTTGCAATTCAATTCACATTCTATTTTGGCTAAAACAATTCTAAGAGCAATTCATGTTAAAATCTCTCTAGAATTTTAAAGAGCTAATTAGTGAATATTTTCTGATTTAATCTTGTAACCAACTTCAAGTTTAATATAAGTATTTTACTTGAACTGTGTTTCTTTGATTATTCCTTCGTGATAAAAGCTAAGATTGTTTAATCAAATATTATCCGAAACAGAAAAAATAATTTTTAGTGATATTGTATTCAACCCCCCTTCTACAATATCAGGGACCAACAGGGGTGAATACAACTTTTCGAATTAATGAAGCAATAAATACCATGTAATAAATGAACACAAGGATTCAAGGAATATATATCTTATATATAACTTGAAAGGGTTGCTACAACATTCATTACAAAGTACAACATAAGTAAAGAGGGTAGTAAATGATACTAAGCTCTGTGAATACTCTCTCTCTCTTTTACAAGTGTTTTTCTTGAAAATATTGCTCTCTTAAAAAATTACACAAGTACTTCTATTTATACTACTTGTAATCTATGTCTTGTAGTCTTCAAAGATTAAGATATACGTGGCCCAATAATGTCCACATGAATCTTATCTTATCTTGAAAGCTTGGAAATCTGCCAATTAGATGATGCCATGTGTCATGTTGAAACTTCCCTCCATGTAGAACATCTACTTGAGAACTTCTACTTAGCCATCTCGAATATCTAAGTCGAATATTCTACATAGGAATATTCTACTTGGTCATCTCGAACATTTAAGTCGAATATTCTACATAGGAATATTCTACTTGGCCATCTCGAACATTTAAGTCGAATATTCTACATAGGAATATTCTATTTGGCCATCTCGAACATTTTGTACTTATAAAAATTCTGGGCTTCAACTTGCAACTTCAATGCAACATCTTGAACTTGTGATTTCTTTATGTCTTCCAAATTCTTCGACAAGCTCTTGAACCTGGATCTCTATTACTGACATAAACTTGCTATCAATGTCCTGACACTCGATGCAATGGTCTGGTTCATAAGTGACTAGTCTTGATAGTGTCTCTGCTTCTTGAATAGATAACCATTTTCAATTAGTAATGTGGCTTTCCAATTATTGCTTTCCTTCTTGTTCACTTGAAATCAATTAGTCTTATTGATACTGATAGTTATGATCTTGAATCCTTAAGTTACAAATCACTGAGGCATGAACAACTTTGTCTTGAACTTCTTTCAATGATTTCTTCTTTGTTTGATCATAGTTAACATGTTGAATTGTATCAATTATCTTGTCTTCATAGTTAACATTGATTTCTTTGTGGCTTCATGTTCTTGATTGTCTTCTGAATAAGTATCTTTTCTTTTAGTTGAGTTACATAAGTTATAGTGTTACAAGTTTAGACATTCTTCCTTTCAGTTTAACCTTGGTTTTCTTGATCAATGAGTAGACTATTAAACAAATCAAAATTTGAGCACGGCCATGCATTTCATAGTCTCACTCAATCAAGAGGCCAATAATATCACTCCTAAAATCGGAGGGTTAAATCCTATATCTATCATTCATATTCCTCATACAATTCATAGGTTACCCAATGTCCACCTTTATCATTACCCAATTAAAGATAACTTTGAGTGTAATTAAAGTATATTAATTCTCGTATAGAAATATAATGATTTCAAGTCAGAGAATCATTACATCATTATCACATTGAAAATTCCTTATGACACTTATTAACATGTAGAATATCATGGCGTGTCTTTTCAGTGTCATGCATTGAGACATGCACTTATGTTCTTGACTTTAGTATCACCATACCTATGACCAATGAGATGCGGTCATCTGTTAACAAACATACTAGTCTTATTGCATTATTATTGTCCTTAAATAATAATACTCGACTATGAAATTTTAGGAATAAAATATCATTAATATAATCTCATTTTTAAGTCACATACTTATAGGACATTTATTATGCTTTCAATTTATAACGCAGTAAATAAAGACATAATAAATATTAATTAAATAATCAAATAAAATAAAATCCTCAATTGTTTTCAATAAAATATAAAAGTATTGTCTCTAGGACACCAATACTAACATGATTTACATATCCTGGCAAAAGAAGAGAGTGTGAATGAGAGGTCCTCGTCTTCTTCTGAGGTGGCAAAATGAGAGGGTGTGAGCAATAAGGGTTCCACCTTAATAGGTGATGCAAAATGTAAGAATGGTAAGTGAGAGGTGGGATTTCAGGATGAGAACCTGATGTAAGAAAAGAGAGATTAGAGTAAGAGACAAAAGAATAAAGAGAAATCAAATTCATGCAGATTTAAAATCCCCCCTTGTACAAACTCATTTTTAGTTTAAGAGTAAATAACATCTTTCTTTGGCACCACATTCATGTAGATTTAAAATCCGAATATCTAACTGTCAAAAACTCACTCACCCTCTAGAATAATCTGAAAGAAATATTTGATCATAAAAAATGTGTTTATTTATCCACAGCCCGATATGATTGGATTAATCTAAGATTTTAAATCTATTGCTTAATACAATTTTGTGTTGTTCAAAACAAGTTCAAAATTAATTTTGTGCAGTGAGAAAATTATTGATGCTAAAATGATTGAAAAGACTCTCTCAATGTTCCACCCCAACACTATAATTCTGGTACAACAATATAGGCAACGCAATTTCACAAAATACAGCAAGTTGTTATCTCTCCTTCTTGTAGCTGAAAAGAATAATGAGTTGTTAATGAAAAATCATCAGATCCGTCATTAGGCTTTGCTCAGTTACCTAAAGTACATAACACGTCATCCCAAAAAAATGAACGTGGGAAAGGACATGGAGGAGAATGAGGTTAAGGGCGAAACCACGGACGTGGAAAGTTTTCGTAGATGATTTCGAACCCAATATCATTCTGGTTACCTGAAATGGCAACATGATGATTACAACAACTCTGACCACCTAAAGTGACAGCATGAAATGCCAAATAAAAGGAAGACACTATAAAATGGAGATACGAGGGATATTTGTCATAAGTGTAGGGCTGATGGGCACTGGGCACGTACTTGTCGTACTCCAAAACATCTTGTTAGACTTTATCAATCATCAAAAGGGTCTAATGGAAATAGGATAAAAACAAACTTAGCAGAATTTAATCAAAATTTAGAAAATGTACCTACTAACGAGACTTCAAACGAACTTGAAACTGGTGCTAATCTTTGTTATGATTTAGATGGCTAGGTTTTATATGTACTTTATTTGTTTTCATGTACTTTTTTCATGTCCTTGTTTCATGATGTGCTTGTTTTATGTACTTGTTTGATCTGAATAGAAGGTTTTAGGAAAGCCAATTTTATCCTTCCAAACGAGACAGAAATTCACATACAAAATGCCCTCTACTCTAATAAACCCACTGGAAATCTTCTGAGTTTAAAGATATCAGTCTTAATGGTTTTCATGTTAAAACTACTAGTGAGGATGAAAAAGAATATCTCCTTATCACTTTTACTATCTTAGGCCATAAGAAGAGTTTAGAAAAACTACCCTCAATTTCCTCCAGATTATATACTATGAAAATTAGAATCATCGAGTCTCGCACAATCATCATTCCTAAAATTCTAGACCCAAATTCATTTACCATTTGGAAGGAAAGACCCGGTCATCCAGGAATATCTATGATGCGTCACATTATAGAAAATTCTACGGGACATCCTCTTAGAAATCAAAAGGTCATACCGCGTGATAAACTTCCTTGTTCACGATGTTTATTGCGAAAACTAATTGTCCAACCATCCCCTGTGAAACTTCAAACCGAATTTCCAAAATTCTTAAAAAGAATCCAAGGCGATATATGTGGTCCAATTCACTCATCATCTGGCCTATTTAGATATTTCACGGATTTAATTGATGCCTCAACTAAGTGGTCTCATGTCTATCTACTTTTCACACGAAATATAGCCTCTGCAAGATTACTCGCCCAAATAATCAAATTACGAGCCCAATTCCCTGATCATCCCATTAAATGAATTCGATTAGATGATGTTGTTGAATTTACATTCTCAACTTTCAATGATTACTGTATGTCAGTAGGAATCTCAATCGACCATCATGTGAGTCACGTGCATACACAGAATGGTTTAGCAGAGTGTTTAATTAAAAGACTTCAACTTGTTGCTCTCCCCTTATTATTAAGGGCCAAATTACCTCTATCTGTTTGGGGCCATGCTATACTACACGTGGGTCGCATAATCAGGGTTAGACCATCTGTTTATCATAAGAAATCTTCCCATCAATTAGTTCTCAGTCAAGTACCCGATATTTCCTACTTTAAGATTTTTGGTAGTGCAATATATGTCCCTATTGCTCCACCACAAAAAAAAAAAAATGGGACCTCAAAGAAGAATTGGTATATATGTTGGTTTTGATTCCCAATCTATCATTAAATATCTTAAACCATTGGCTGGTGATATCATTAAAATTGATAAAGTTTTGAATAAATTAAATTCTGAAATATCATGGCATGCATTAGGATTGAATTATATTGACCCACGTACTTATAAATGTGAAAATGAGGTTAAAAGAATTATTCATATGTAAAATATTGCTAATGAAATACCAAATCCATTTAGTGATTCTAGACACATAATAAAATCGCATATACCTGCTGTTAATGCTCCAGCGATGGTTGAATCCCTAACCATAAATCAATTCCTGAAGAATTGGTTGATGATTAAAAGCCATGCTAGAAGCATGATTAATTGGATTTACCCCTAAAGTGGCAAATATTCCAAAAAATATCCCAGAAGTGGTATTACCTCTTAAAGAGGTTCGAGCCTCTGAAGTGGCTGTAACAAACACTCCAGAAGTGGTATTGCCTCCAGAAGAGGATATTGCCTCGAAAGTGGCACATGCTTCCTTCAAAGCAAAGGTACCTAAAAATTATGAGATCTCAATAAATTATATACATAATGGAAAATTGTTGGATCATGGGAGTACTCAAATTGATGATGTATATGTAACATCCCGTATTTATATTATTTTTTAGTTATATTATGTAATGGTAAGTGCTCAATAATATCAGTGAGTTATTACTGATATTATTATTTGAATATGCATATAACTATTTTATTATTAGGATATTTTATATGATATTATTAGTCAACAAGAAAAAAGGAAAAGGAAAGAATAGAAAAGAGGGAAAAAAGGAGTTAGGGTTTGGAGAAAAGAAAGTTACTTTACGGCTAAGAAATGAGAAGAAGAAGGAGAGGGAGTAGAGAAACAAAAAGAGTAGAAGAAGAAATCATTTAAGAGGAAGGCTGACGGTGTTAAACTAGAATTTTTGTGATTAGGACATCTAGATTTCTTATGGATTTAATTCATAATCTTCGAGTTTCAAGGTACTGATATCTTTTCTCTACTATTTGTATTCGTATTCGTATTCGTATTCATATTATTACTCGAAATTCATATTTTTGGTTCGAAATTGTATGTTTATTGTATTCTGAATTCTTATAAAATTCATATATCCTTCCTTATTTATCGGATTATTATGATCTTATAGTTCCTGAAAATGTATTTCAATTATCTACAACTTTCATTTTTTGTGTTGTCTGAAATTCTGCCCCAACTATGTTGAAATCTGCTTTTTGTATAATCTGATTATTTAAATCAGGTTGATATGTTATAACTTCTAAAATTCATAGTAAATTGAATATTTATTCAATAATTATGCTTAATATCATTCTGGAAAGGTCTTTTTGAGCTCTGCGTTGTTGTTTACATTTCGTTGACAAATTCAATGATTTTGATATCTTAAATGTCAAATTATTTGTAAAATCAGGGGTTGATTTTGCTCAGCAGCTTGCATTTGTTTGTTTTCTACATTCGTCACTTCTCCGTTTTTTACGAGACTTGCTATTTTGGAAAGATCTCATAATCCTTTATGTTTTTCGTGCTTCGTACTTTTTCATTTGAAAGTATCTTTATAGAGTAAATTGTTATTTTTCCGGAACGACCAGGTCTTATTTTATTGGTACTAATCTATATTGTATGATATTTGACGTGAATATTTTGATTAAGATATTTTTTGTTTATTTGTGATATATGATTGATTTGAGAGATTTTTTAAGACCTTCGTCGTGAGTAGATAATCTCGTGCTTGACACCACCTATACGGTGTATTTAAATAGTATGGGCATGTCACCGGAGTTATGACACATGTAGAGTCATGACTATTGTGTATGTGTGTTTTGGTCATTTGGATAGCATTATGTTTTATACCATGCAAGTACCTGTAAGATATTGGGTAACATTTGTTTTGTGCTATGCAAGCCCCTCTAACTTTTGATGACTATATATTTCTGGTTGACCGAAAATATAGAACTTTCTGCATATGTAAGATTATATCTCATTTCAGTAAGTAAGTTTGGCTTTCCAAT
This sequence comes from Oenanthe sinensis, assembly GCA_028671895.1. Lineage (NCBI taxonomy): Eukaryota > Viridiplantae > Streptophyta > Magnoliopsida > Apiales > Apiaceae > Oenanthe > Oenanthe sinensis. The sequence continues at coordinate 22,616,186 of CM053799.1, read as the reverse complement.
AAATTATTTAGAGTATTATCAGTAAGTGGTAAGAATATATATTTTGGAAGAATAAGTTTATTTTTTATAAGAATACATGTATATATGTTCATATTGTGCAGTTAAGTATCTATGAAATTTTATCTTCTTATATTGTTGTCATCACTCATTATTTCATTATTCAGTTTATATTCATATTATTAGCATATTTAACCCTTGTACTCTTTGCATTATTTTATATCCGTATATGAGCCTTTCGTTCACTTCCGGTATATGTTTCTTGATTTTCCCCAACAGGAATTCATTATTAGGTGGGCTACCTTTTGGGAAGAGTGTGGGTTGCTGACTTTGTGAAGTTTATTTACCTATTAGTTTTTATCTATTATAGTTAATAAATATGGATTTAAATTTGAATTTGGATAGTTGAGTTATACTTTTAAATTTTGGATTGTAAGATGTTGGATATTGAGTAGTTGTAACGTTTTATTTGATTTTTGAAGAATTTTATTTAAGTGAATAAGTTCCGAATTTTAAAGTATATACTTTTTCCGTGGCACGTGATATTCTTGAAAACTCCGATCCTGAACCACAAAGTGTGGAAGAATGTCAATACAGAGATGATTGGCCAAAATGAAAAGTTGCAATCCTGGAAGAATTACACTCCTTGCGCAAGAGAAATGTTTTTTCTAGGTGGAGACTGTACTCTTTTTCATTCGTCAAGGTTTTGATCTCATTGGGTTTTTCTTGCAAGGTTTTAACGAGGCAGTCAATCTTTGTAATATTGATAGTCAAATGTTAATACATATCAATGCAGGAGAAAGCAATAAAGTCATCACAGCCTATCATCACATGTACCAATACACGTAACCGTGTACTCTTAAATTCATCCATTGACCCACATTTAGACGGTTGTAAACATTGTCCCATAAATAGGATTTCTAATAGATGAAATAGATCACCTCTCGTTGCCAGTGCAAATTGTAACATCCCGTATATTTTTTATAATATATTTAGTTATATTATTTAATATTAAGAATAATATTAGTGAGTTATTACTAATATTATTATTTGAATATGTATATATTTATTTTATAATAGGATATTATTATTGGGTCCCGAAAGTATCGTAGAAGGGGGGTTGAATGCGATACTGATAAAAATTTAAATTTTTTTCAGAATTTGCGGAATTAAATTATTACTTTGGCTGAGGGTTCGAGTCCTTGTAGTGTTTGGGACGCTGACTTACTTGCTTTCTATTTTCATGATAAAACATTTAAGATCTAGAAAATTAGCAAGTAAGATTTAGATAATTATCAATAATCATCCAGTCTCTAAAAACCCTTAAAATTCCAGTGATGACAATTCCAAAATCATGATAGCCAAGTCCCTTGTATACCCTTTGTTGTCATCTCCAAAGGTTACCGTTGGGTAGGCTTTCTCAATCAACTATGATAGTAGAGCTTTAATGCTAGTAATATGCCTTGAACAATAAATGTCATGAAATCACATAACTTTTGTCTTTTGTTTCATACTCTGCAATCACAAATGATTAAGTTTCTTGGTACTCAACTTTAATTGAGTCCAGATGGGTTAAAGATATTACTTTCAACAATAGTAATAACTGCTTCAATTTTAACATGCACAAACTTATCTTTGATTGATCACTTCTCATTTACAACAGCCTTGACAAGGTAGTCTTAAGACTATGGGATTAGTAATTCCAACCTATCTTAAGGTGGACTAGCAATTTTTACCCTATTGTGTTTCTTATAGATGCTTTGCCTAAGATTATGCAAGTCCTAAGATATGCATTTTCAACTTTAAAAAAACAAGCATGAAAATAAGAACACAAGGTCACATTACAGTTTTAATGCATTATATATAAGAATTATGCATTTTAGGAATGTTATGCATATTAGAAAATTCAGTACTATCTACTTTAACCATTTTACATAAATGTGACAGGTGTCAAGCAAATTTACAGATATTCAAAAATTTTCTAAAAGTATATGGAATAGACGAACTAACAATTTAATTACTAATTTTGTCTAATTCATTTCTGTTGTTTGATATCAATTGTTGTCTAATATTTTAATTATCTCTAATTACCTAAATCAGTTATAGATTAAGCCTCGAATCTAAAAAATTTACTGACTACTTAGATAATTCTACCATCTTTTAATCATATACACCTTCACAAGCAATACATGAAGTGATTTGACATTTAAGTGCAACTATGTGAGGGTGAACAATTCATATGAAAATAAGCACATAAACAATTTCAAGAATATGCAGAATATTTGAATAAAATATTATGAGCAATATCAAATTCCAATATACTTAACAAGTCATTTATCACAATAAGAATAAATATAAAATATTTGATATATGATCTGTTTGTCTATTAGTAATTTTCACAACATTAGCAGAGTTATTAAATCACATAAGATTTAAATCAAGTTCAAGCAAATGTTCAGGATACACATAATCATCTAAAATAATCTTATCTAATTCTAGATATTCATTTTACTATATTGAAAATTATGTATGAAATGTACTAACTTTAACTCATAAGTCCTAGCATGCAATATCTCATTCTTAGAATCAATTAAACATTTAAGTCCCAAGATGCTAACATGCTGACATGAATATAATACATTTCAAAACATAATAATCATACAGTTCTGAATTAGATAATGGTATACTAGTTAAAATGTGTACCTTTGAAGTGCTTATTAATTCATCTCTAGTGTTGGTCATTGATGTCAGATATCCATGTGATTCATCACTATCACTGATAGAATCAACTTTGCATTTAACTTCACCAACAAATCTTTTCTCTTGTTGTAACCTTATTAATGCTTGACGTTCTGGCTTTAAACTCAGCACAGTCTCTGTCATCCTTTGTTTGTTCAGACTTCTTGAATATTGTAGCACATCCATGATCTTGTCTTGCTACTTTTAGCCTCATATGTTTCTTCAGTTGTGACCTCTAACGATTCTTAAATCAGTTTTATACAAATATGATTGTACAAAAACTAGAATGAGCGGTAGAGTTAGAGAAAAATTCAGCAGAGTTCCCTACTAATAAATCTATCATTTCTTTACATTTGAGCAGTTTGTGGAACTGTAACATAAACAGTCGTAATATCCACAATAAAATCCAAACGCTCCAGAATAAACCTACTAATACGAAATGACCACTCCCCTCAAAACTGGGTCATATGCTCTGGGAACTAATTCTGAGCCAAAACGAAGAATTTTCCAACTACAAACTCTTTTAGAAAAATGGAACAAGATTTTTAATATCTTAAGATTATAAATTAAATCTATATAAATTTAACTAATAAATTTACTTAAATTAAATTTATAAAATTAATTAATTTAAATTAAATTTATAAAATAAACTTTTTCAAGTTTAAAAAATAAACTAATTTAAATTAAATTTATAAAACAAATTTATTTAAATAAACTTTATAAAATAAATTTATCTAAATTTGACTTCATAAAATAAATTTATTTAAACAAATTTAAATAATAAAAGTAAATCTATTTAACTTTAGAGAATAAATTTATTTAATTTAAATTTATAAAATAAACTTATTTAAATTAAGTTTATAAAATAATTTTTTTTCAAGTTTAAATAATAAACTCATTTAAATTAAATTCATAAATTAAATTTATTTTAAATAATATTTATAAAATAAATTTATCTAAATTTAAATTTATTAAATAATATTATCTAAAAAAAATTAAATTATAAAATTAAATCTATTTAAAATTAAAGAATAAATTTAATTAATTTAAATTTATAAAATAAAATTATTTAAATTAAGTTTATAAAATAAAATTTTCAAGTTTAAATAATAAACCCATTTAAATTAAGTTTATAAAATAAAATTATTTAAAATAAAATTTATAAATAATTTATCTAAATTTAAATTTATAAAGTAAATTTATTTAACAAGGCCACTAAACAATTGAAGTCCAAACAGTTTCGGTCCCCTGAGCTTTGTTGGACTACGGATCTTGATTTGTATATCAATCAGCAGGCTCTGATGCCAATTCTTGGGTCCCGGAAGTATCGTAGAAGGGGGGTTGAATGCGATATTGATAACAATTAAAAATTCTTTTCAGAATTTACGGAATTAAATTATTGGTTTGGTTGAGGGTTTGAGTCCTTGTAGTGTTTGGGAGGCTGACTTACTAGCTTTCTATTTTCACAATAAACCATTTAAGATCTAGAAAATTAGCAAGTAAATAATATTCAAGTTAAATACGTATATTAAACTTGAAAGAGTTTTACAATATTCGGTAGAATAAACCTTAATTCCTAGAAAAGATTTAATATTGATGTTCTACTTAAGGAATTAAGTTCAAACCAGCACAGAAAGTCTGTGAATATGACAATCAAACAAATTCCTGAATTTGACTGTTTTTCTACTACTGAATTATGAAGCATAAGCATCATATTTATAGAGGATGAAAAGATAATATGACTTTCTTCGAACATGACATTTTTCAGACTTTATTTAAGCATGTATGACTTTCCAAAAATACTTGTATGACTTTCCAATAACTCGGTATGACCTTTGAAAATTCGGTATGACTTTCCAATTTGTCTCGGTATGACTTTTTACTCCAAGTTTCGGAATGACTTTTATTTAAAAAATTGGTATGACTTTTTTAAATAAATCAGTATAACCTTTTGATTTGTTCGGTATGACTTTTCTTAAATCAATTCGGTATGACCTTTTTCTGTGCTTCAGTATGACTTTTTTTTGAGCTGTTCGGTATGACATTTTCGGAAGAAATTAGTATGACTTTTTAATCAAGCTCGGTATGAATTTTTCTATTTCTATTTGTATGACTTATTAACTAGAATTTCGGTATGACTTTTAATAAATTCTTTTAGACATTATTAAAAGTCATACCAGGTCATATTTTTATAATAAATTTATTCTACTTAATTTAATTAAATAATTTTAAATTAAATTAAATTCATCTTGAATTATTTTAATTAAATAAATTAAATAATTAATTAACTTTTGATAGTATAATTGAAATAATATCTTGACTTATATAACCTTTTGTTAGTTCCGAAATCTTTTCGCTTTTGCTCTGTCTTTTGTCATACTAAAATAATTCTAGATTAATTAATCTTTTAATTAATTTAAGAAATAAATTAATTTTTAGTGAATTAATTTACTAATTAAATTAACTAATTAAATTAACTAATTAATTTAATTAATTAATAGAGAATTAAATTAAAGTCTCGGCTGTAAGACCATTGTTGATGTAGATCAAACTCTTCTGTTTTTCAACAGTAATCTTTCTAACCACTTGAACTTTTTGACAACGAATCTTCACTGACATTGTTGACACCCTGTGCACCGGTCTGGTTCACGAATGACTAACTATAATGTTGATTCTCATTTCTGCTATAGTGATCTTTATTATTTGTCTTGTCATGTCTTGGCTTCTTATTGTTTTTTCTCTATGTTCTTCTTCTGGAATCTTTCTATAGTAAGCATTCAAAATCTTCTGTATCTTCTGAACTCCTTGAGATACTACTATTTTATTTTACACCAACGCTTGATCATATAAATGAACTTCTTTCAGTGTTGAGTATCAGTCTTGTTAGACTTTTTCTGATATTCTGATTCTTCGTGTCTAGTTGACATTTTTCATCTTGATTCTTTATTCCATATTTATTATTTACTTCGCTTTTTTATCTGAGTTGAGTTGTCATCTAGTTATTACAAATAGAACTAGTCATATGACTTTCAATTATTATAAGGTATTCTTAGTTTTAGAAAAAGGAAAAAAGATTGGAAAGGAAAGGGTTAGGGTTTTGGAAAAGAAGAAGTTACGTTACATCTAATAGAAAGAGAGAGAGAAGGAAAAAGAGAGGAAGATGGAGAAGGAGAAGAAGACAGTGAAAGAGGAGAGTAAGAAAGGTTTTAAGAGGATGGGTTACGGTGTTGAACTAGGGTTCTTGTGATTGAGACATCTAGATTTCTTATGGATTCATTCACAATCTTTGGTTTTAAGTTACATATATCTTCTCTTCATTATTTATCTTCGTATCATTACTTGAAATTCGTATTGTTGCTTCGAAATTGTATGTATATTGTATATTTCATGTGTAGTAGTTTGTATCCATTCTGAATTATTATAAAATTCGTATCTTCTTCATTATTTATTGGATTGTTATGATCTTATTGTGGCTAAAAAGGTATTTCAATTATCTACAACTTTCATTCTTTGTGTTATTTGAAATTCTGCATAAAGGTATGTCGAAATCTGCCTTTTGTGCAATCTGATGGAAATATTTCAGTTGTTATGCTGTAACTTCATAAATTCATAGTAAATTAAATATTTGTTCAATAATTATGCTTAATATTATTTTGAAAATGTCTTTTCGAGATCTTCGTTCTTTGTTTACATTCCGCTGTCAAATTCTGTGATCTTGATATCGTAAATCTCAAATTACTACAGTGAACAGGTGCTGATTCTGTTCTACCAGCCCGTATTTGTTTAATTTATGAATTTCTTACTTCTTTATTTTTGACGAGTATTACCATTATGGAAAGATCTTGGAATTATCTAAAAGTTTCATGTTTTGTACTTTTTCATTTGAGTTCATCTTTATAGAGTAAATTGCCAGTTTTCTGAACATGTCAGGTCTGATTTTATTTGTAACAATCTATAATATTTGGCGTGTGTGATATTTTGAGTAAGATAATATCAGTTTATTTGTAATATATGATTGATTTGGGAGATTTTGTAATACATCCGTCATAAGTAGATAAATCTCATACTTGACACTACCTATACGGTGTATTTGAATAGTATGGGCGTGTCGCCAAAGTTATGGGATACGTAGAGTTATGACTATTGTGTATGTGTTTTTTGCCATTTGGGTAGTATTGTGCTATGTGTTGTGCAAGCCCCTATAAGATTTTGGGTAGCATTTGTTTTAGGCTATGCAAGCACTTGTAAGTTTTGATGATTACAGATTTCTTGATGACAAAAAATGTAGGATATCCTGTAACCGTAAGATTGTCTCTCATATCAGTAAGTAAGTTCACTTTTAATCTATTTGATATTATTATCAGTAAATGGAATGAGTATACGTAAGAGTAAGAATATTTATGATAAAAGAGTATGTGAGTTGATATTGTAACATAATTACCTATCATGTCTTTTTTTTTGTTACTTGTTTATATTGTGAATTAAGTGACCAGTATCTTTTGTCTCGTTCAATTTGTTTCATCACTCATCATTTTATCACTCATTATTTCGACATTTAGTTTATATTCATATTATCATCATTTTAATCATGTCTTTCGCTCATTGTCGGTCTATGCTTCTTTGATTTCTCCGGGCATGTTAGGTAAGCTATTTTTTGGGCAGAGTTCGAGTTGTGAAATTTGGACAATTAAGTTGTATTTTTTAAATTTTGGATTGTAAGATGTTGGATATTGAGTAATTGTAACTTTTTATTGAATTTTTGTACAATTTTATTTAATTGAATAAATTCAGGTTTTTAAACAAACAATATAATTCCTTTCTTTCTCAACTTGATTACTGTCTTTACAATCTGCCTTTTACGTTACATCTTGAAATAATTTATAACAAGAATTCAATATATCTTTTGCCTTTTTTTTTCCCATAACGTCTTTATAATCAACCCAAATGCTATTTATAGTGAATGAGTTACAAGCGGCTTTGAAAGTGGATAAGAAGTGTACACATACTAGTCCACACATTGCCTTGCCGTGTTCACAACGTATATATGTGTGTTTGACACTTCACAATCACCAAGTGTTATAATACAAACATAATTTTTGAAATGGGCAAGTAGGAATGGACAAGTAATTATACATGTATGTTGTATTTTGTTTTAAGGTCTACCACTAGTTTAATTACCTGGTTAATTTATGGTCCCAAAAAAACTCAGCCCATCCACATTCTAATTAAGCCCAATTTTAAATTTGCCTATAGTTAGCAGTGTTAATTTAGTTTCAATTTAATTAATAAATTAAATTGGGTCCTCAGTCCTCACTCAATTGTCATATATTCATATTCATAACTCTGTTATTTTTTTCCTGTGGATAGTATGATTTTTTAATTTTTTATATGAATTTAGGAAATCACGTTTCTTATCCGCATTTTAAACAACTTTTTTTTTAAATTTTTTTTCACTCTTTTAAAGAAAAAGGCAGAATGATAACTAACAGAAATCAATTATGAGAATCTCCATCCTAATTAATTTTTGACTTTTGTTTGTTTGGCTCAAAAGTTAAATAAATGTATGAGTATCATTTAATTCATATACATTCACTTCGATTAATTTATATTCCCAGTGTAACATATTGTTTGTTTAATTAGTGTTATGTTCAAAGATAAAAAATATTAAATTACACAGCATATTTTTCTTCCCATTCTGTTTTTTATATTTGAATTATTTTCTTTTGTTTTAGTTTCTTTTTTCTTAGTTATTACTCCCTCCGTCCCACCCAATTGTTAACGTTTCGGAGAGAAGGTCCGGCACGCATTTTAAGGTGCATATAAAGTATAGTTCCATAACTTATTTTTAATTTTTTTTTTCTGAATAAAAATTTAATTTATATGCACCTTAAAATGCGTGCCGGACCTTCTCTCCGAAACGTTAACAATTGGGTGGGACGGAGGGAGTAATAAATATAAAAATTTCACCTCAAAATTAATTTTTCTGTTTTTTCTACATTAAACATATATAATTTTGTGGATCAACTTTTTTTAAAGAAATACTACACCAAAAATTAGTGGTGACCATTCGGGAATTTGGACACCGAACCGAAATTAATATGGATATCCAAATTTTCAAATAAATAAAATTTCATAAATCCAAATACCGAAACGAATTATTTTCGGTCGTAAACGGAACTGAAAATTTTAATTCGGTTTAGATTCCAAAATATCCAAAAAACTAATATTTATAAAAAGTACAAAAGTGGTATACTGTCAAGTAAAATGTTAGATTTTGTAAATTAAATAATCATTTTAAGTCCGAATATAAGATTGTATCTCTTAAATTTGATTAGGTTTTAGACGAAATAAAATAAGCAATCATGAATTTACCAAAAATATAATAAAATAAATAATAATTCAATCACTCCATTGAGTAAACCATGACTCTATGAAATGATAAAATATATTTGATAAAAATGTAATGAAAAATATAAGGATTATATGTTTATATTGTTATCTTGTATAAATTACAATTACAATGTATGTAAAAGAATATAACTTTTACTTATATATATATATATATATATATATATATATATATATATATATATATATATATATATATATATATATATTATTTAAATAAATTAATTCTGATTTATCGAATAATTTGGATAATCCAAAAATCCGGAAAAAAAAACCGATATTCCAAAATAATCTAATATGCATTCCAAATACCTAACCATATTTTATCGGATCGGTATCCAAATTAAATTATTTCAAATTTATCCATTCGGTATATAGATATCCGAACCGAATACTCACCCCTACTAAAAATTATAAATTTACAATTTTTTAATTCATTTTTATATACATCAAGCACCGTTAAAGCGTGGTCGCGTGGATGGATGAACCTTGGCACTTTTTGTTGACGACAATGCAAAACATACATATAACATGCATACATTTTACTCCTTAATTACGTTATGATCTACTGATCTGGGAACTTTACACTTTGGAACGCAATTATATATTGCTTAATTAATTAATTTAGATATTTGATTTTAAAAAGTTCTTTAATATATACTTTATATACAAGGTAGAGCTTAAAATGGCGAGTTTATTTTTTTTTAATAGTTCCTATTTTAACATTTCCTTTAATCCTTAAAATTTTCAAATTATTAATATCATGGTTATTTTTAGTACTTTTGATTAGGCCTTGAAAATATGAGTTTAGATTCGAAAAACCAAACCAAACCAAAATCCATGAAACTGAATCCGATTTTATATTCGAATTACATAATCTGATAAATATTTGAAAATTGATTTGATCCTAATCGAAAATTAACTGAATCGAAAATTTAACCGAAAATAATCCGAAATATTAGATTTGATAATGACTTGAAACCGATTAAAACCGAATACACAATCATCTTAACCGAATATAACTCGAAATACGATATCAGATTCGATACTGCTACAAATTATATCGAATTCAAAAAGAGATTAATTGAATTTTAATCTAATAGATATATTTTAATTGTTCATAGTCTATAGTCTACATATTAACTCATTTTTTAATTACTAAATTACTTTATTCTTAAGTAAAATTTATATTTCAAATAAAATTATATATCGAAAAATTGAAATGGTTATACAATCAAAAAATTTAAAGATTATATTATTTTATGTTATAACTAATATATTTAATAATAAGTTTTTTTTTAAAGTAACATAAATATGAAAATTGAAGAAGAAAGATAATAAATAAGTTATTATTTTAACAAATTTATCCGACGACTTTATTTTAATTTTAGTATAAGTAAAAACTAATCCAAGATTAACGCGCAGCGTATTCTTCCAATTCGAAATGATGTGAATATTGATAGATTGACTACCCCGGTTGTAAGGTTAGAGCCACATCTATATAAATTTCTAGGTCTTCGGGTAAATAACGATAAGATTATGATATGTATGGAAATTGAAATGATGGGATCAATAATGTTATACATGATTAAGATTATTTCATTGTGAAATGGATGCCATTCCAAGACTGTGAGCAGCAACTACAATCCATCCCCTTTGTATGCCATTTTGTTATTCAACAAGAAAAAGAAGAAAAGTAATGAAAAAATACAAAGTAACATGACACTCGTGATGCATACAATAATGCAAATTGATCAGCAACAAACAATCTTTATTCTACATATTTCACGGTCCCTGTACATGTGGTCTACACTTAGAAAGTGATGGTACAACTTCTAATTTCGTGTTCTTCATGCAGACTTTTCTTGCAAATTGAAGTTTTTGTACATACATATCTTTTTTTATTTATTTTGACAAGTTGCCTACGAATATTCTGCCTTTTTAACACCTCTAACAACCTAATTTGCTGATTAATTATCACTAGCTAAACTAGCTTGTTTTGTTTCTAAAACTAAGGAGTAAAAATCGAACTGAAAATCTGGAATGACAGATAATAAACTCTTATTATTTTGAGTTATCCAACCACGCACGGGCGATTATGTAATATAGATATTATATAATTTTTTATTTCTTGTGATGTAGCTACATTATGTTCCAATAAAGAAAAGACAATGCTAATATCATCCTTAAAGAGCTATCCCAAAGATTAGTCCTATGTACAGGACTAGTTAATAATTTATTCACGGGTACTCAAATCTCTTAAATTATCAAGTCACATTGACAACTTTGATGGGGCAAAACAGATTCGGAAAATAAACATGTATATGTTTAATGGTACATATATTAATATACAAAATACACTTGTATATATTAACATATGTACCAGCAGTTGATAAAGAGAACAGAAAGGGAGTGACAGGGGAGCCAGAGAAAAAGATGCACACAATCAAAAATCTCACTTTCATTGCAGTGCTTTTGCAATTCATTTTGGTTTTGCTAACATTTTTCCAGGCACAAATATACTGTGATGATCAGCTGGCTAGGAAGTCACTTGAAATAGGACTTGGCCCAATTATAAGCATTGGTGGCAGCCCTCCAGAGGAAAATGATGCCCCTCCACCGCAAGAAGGCTACTGTCCTCCATCGACACCGGAGCCAGTATATCCTTTCGAGAGCAAGAGGGTCAAAATTGCGTATCCAGTTATACAAGAATTCAAACGAAAGATCACTCATGACCCTTTCGGCATTACAGACACATGGATTGGCCCTGACATATGTAACAAATACAAGGGCTTTTTCTGTGACACTGCTCCTGATTTAAATCAAACCGCTATAGCTGCAGTTGATTTCAATGGCTACAATTTTGCCGGTCCAGAACTCACACTATCCGGTTTTCTTGATAAACTACCTGATCTTGCTATATTTCATGCAAATTCCAACAATTTCACCGGTTCAGTTCCTAAAAGTATTGCCAATCTCCGGTTCTTATACGAGCTTGATCTTAGCAACAATGTGTTTTCCGGTGAGTTCCCTAACGAAGTTTATAGTGCAACAAATTTATCGTTTTTGGACCTCCGATTCAATGAATTTTCAGGGTTACTTCCACCCCAGGTTTTTCGATTAGGCCTCGACATACTTTTTATAAATAACAATAAATTCATGAAAAAGCTTCCTGATAATCTCGGGTCAGGTCATTTCTATTACCTATCTTTAGCAAACAACAATTTAACTGGTTCCATCCCTTCTAGCATTGGAGATTTGAAAGATACTCTAATTGAAATTCTCTTGTTGAACAACCAGCTTTCTGGTTGCTTACCCTGTGAAATTGGGCTTTTGGGCAAGCTCACTCTTTTCGACGCCAGCAGAAATCAGTTAACAGGCCTTATACCAGCCTCATTTGGTTGTTTGGCTCAAATAGAGTTGTTAAACTTGGCACAAAATCAGCTTTTTGGGCCAATACCAGAGTCCTTGTGCATGTTGCCCAAGTTGTCAAACTTATCATTGCCATATAATTATTTCACCAATGTTGGACCATTATGCAAGAATTTGATATGGAGGAAGGTGATTGATGTAAGAATGAATTGCATTGTCGGCCTTCCAGGCCAAAGATCTCCGGCTGATTGTCGTGCATTCTTGTCCAACCATAGATGTTGTTCGGAAGAAAAAATGAAAAATTGGATTCCTTGTGGTGCTCATATTCATTCTGATGCAGGAGAACAAGCACAATCTGCTGTTCCAGTTCCTAAATCGTATCGCGCTCTATCACCGCAAGTAAAACATAGGTAGATTTAAAATTAGTGAACTATCGTGATTCTTGAATTATCAGTCTTGTTTATATACATATCATACAATATAGTGTGTTTTCCTCAGAATTTAACTGGAAGGAACATGTGTAAATATATTTGTCACTAGTCACTCCATCAGAAATCAAATTAGATAAACGGTTATTCTACAAATGGTTAAAACATATCGTTGTCCCAAAAAATTATATTAAACTATTGTCCCTATAAATAAATCAGACAATTGTTATTCATGTCATCGTTGTGTAAACTTTTTATCTAATAACAAATGTTATCCATATGATTTGTTCATACAATAGTTATTTCATGTTATATTGTGCGAAGTATTAGATTCAGAAAACTATTTTAACCTAAGTATGTAGTATTAAGTTTGAGACAATGCATCTGTCCAACACACTTTACTACTCCTACACAGAAGAGAGTACGGATCTGGTTGGTACGATTCTAGGATAAAACCGAAACTGAATATAAATATTTTGAATTTTTAAAATTGAAAACCATAACTGAAACTACCGTAACCGAAACTACCGATTCGGTTTGGTTTCAGTTTCAAAAATCTGAATTTAGTTAAAATCGATTTGGTTTCGGTTAAAAACGTCTCAACAAAATTGGGACACCAAATATGAAATATATGCTATAATATGCTAGCTATCAAAGTAAAGAGACTACACTAATTTATAAGAAAGAGTAAGAGATTGAGAGGGAAGTAAGAGCAGGGAGATGAAATTGCTCGGTGCATCCATTTCATTACCAGAGCATGCTATTTATACGAAAGCAAAGGCAACAAAGTAGTAAATGCTTGGTAAAAATTTTATGCCTAATACTAGCCATACTATTCCGCTTGACTAAATGGGCAATCAATTTATAACACTCCCCTTTGATTGTCATTTAGTATGGATCATAGATTGTCTCGTTAAAATCTTGTCAAAGAAAAACCCAGCGGGGTAAAAACTTTGGCGAAGGAAAAAGAGTACAATCTCCCCTTGGAATAAACTAATCATTCACTGACGTTTTGTTGCAAAATATCTTTGAGTCGATGCATTCCAATGTTATGTCGTTGTTTTCCGAATGTTAAATTTGGTAATAATTTTTTGAACAAGTCAACAAGGTTGTCACATGATCGAATTTGTTGCACATCAACTTCACCATTCTCTTGGAGTCCATGAGTGTAAAATAATTTTGGTGAAATGTGCTTCGTTCTATCTCCTTTGATATAGCCTTTCTTGAGTTGATCAATGCATGCAGTGTTATCTTCAAACATAACAGTTGGATTTCTCATGATGTCTGGTAATCCACATGATTATTGAATATTCTTGGTGATGGACCACAACCATACACATTCTTTGCAAGCTTCATGAATCGCAATTAGTTCTGAGTGATTTGATCAGGTTGCCACCATAGTTTATTTTATGGATTTTCAAGAAATGGTTGTACCGCAATATGTGAATACATATTCAGTTTGTGACTTTCCAACATGGGGATCTAACAAGTATCTTGTATCTGCATATCCGATAAATTGAGATGTCGAGTTATTTGGATAGAATAATCCAAAATCAATCGTTCCACGAATATAACGAAATATCTGTTTGATCTCATTCCAATGTCTGTCTACTGGTGCAGAGCTGAATCTTGCCAATAAATTCACGACAAATACAATATCCAGCCTTGTATTGTTTGCCCAGTACATGAGTGCACGAATTGCACCAAGATATATAATTTCAGGTCCAAGAACTTTTTTACCATATTCTTGTGGTCGAAATGGATCTTTATCAGGTTCCAGAAATCGAACTACCATTGAAGTAGTCAAAGGATGAGTTTTATCCATGTAAAATCTTTTCAAGACTTTTTCGGTATATGTGGATTGATGTAGGAAAATTCTTGATGACAAGTGCCTTACTTGTATACCAAGACAATGTTTTGTTCTTCCAAGATCTTTCATTTCGAATTATTTCTTTAGATATATGAAAGCAACATCAACCTCTTTAGATGTTCCTACTGGATTCAAATCATCCATATATACAACAATAATCACAAAACTAGTTTGTGATTTCTTAATAAAAACACATAGATAGACCTGATTGCTTATATACCCATTCTTTTGTAAATAATGACTAAGTCTATTATACCACATGTGACCAGATTGTTTTAATCCATATAATGATCGTTGAAGTTTAATGGAGAATATATGACAAGGTTTTTTTAACCCATCCATTTTCAATCCTTCAAAGATTTTTATATAAATTTCACTATCAAGTAAACTATATAGGTATGCGGTAATGACGTCCATAAGATGTGTTTCTAATTTTTCTTTAGATTTCATACCTAATATAAAATGAAAAGTAATTTTATCAATCACTGGCGAATATGTCTCTTGATAATCAATGTCAAGCCTTTGAGAAAACCCTTGAGCTACAAGTCAGGCTTTATATCTCATGATTTCATTTCTTTCATTTCGTTTTCTTATGAATACCAATTTGTTTCCAACAGGGTTTACACCAATTGATGTTTGGACTACAGATACAAATACTTCTCTCTTACGCAACGAATTTAATTCTGTTTGAATTGCATCTTTCCATTTAAGCCAGTATTTTTTTCGACGACATTCATCCACACTTTGTGGTTCAGGATTGAAACTTATGTCGACATCTACTGCCTTATAGTACACAAATATATCATCGATTATGATTTTACTTCGATATTATAATTCCATATCATGCACATAATTTATTGAAATTTCATGATTATTTAATCTCGTGTCTTTAGGGACTAAAATCTCTTTAAGAGATAATACCGCTTCAGGGTTAATTGCTACTTCTGGAGCATGTGCCACTTCTGCGGCAATTTTCTCATCCTTTGACTTCTCCAATGGTAGTTGGATCTCTGAAACCTCACAGAGATCTATTTCGACCACAAGAAGATGGTGAAAAAGTTCTCTGACCTGAAATTACATATCTTGGTGCAGTCATGTACTTAGAAAACAATACAAGGCCGGATATTGCATTTGTCGTGAATTTATTGGCAAGATTCAGCTCTGCACCAGTAGGCAGACATTGGAATGAGATGAAATAGATATTTCGTTATCTTCGTGGAACGATTGATTTTGGATTATTCTATCCAAATAAATCGACATCTCAATTGATCAAATATGTAGATGCAAGATACTTCTCAGATCCTCATGTTGGTAAGTCACAAACTAAATATGTATTCACATATTGCGGTACAACCATTTCTTGAATTCAACAAAACAAAATATGGTGGCACCCTGTTCAAATCACTCAGAACTAATTGTGATTCATAAAGCTAGCAAAGAATTTGTATGGTTGTGGTCCATCATCAAGAATATTCAAGAATCATGTGGATTACCGGACATCACGAGAAATCCCACTGTTATGTTTGAAGATAACACTTCATGTATTGATTAACTCAAGGAAGGCTATAACAAAGAAGATAGAACACAACATATTTCACCAAAAAAATTTTACACTCATGAACTCTAAGAGAATGGTGAAGTTGATGTACAACGAATTTGATCATGTGACAACTTTGTTGACTTGTTCACAAAATCATTACCAAATTCAACATTCGGAAAACTGCGACAGAACATTGGAATTCGTCGACTCAAAGATATGTTGCAACAAAATATCAGTGAATGATTAGTTTACTCCAAGAAGAGATTGTCCTCTTTTTCCTTCGTCAAAGTTTTTATCCCACTGAGTTTTTCTTTGACAAGGTTTTAACTAGCCAATCTATGATCTATACTAAATGACAATCAAATGGGAGTATTATAAATTGATTGCCCATTTTGTGAAGCATGAAATAGTGTGACTGGTATTAGGCATAGAAATTTTTACCAAGCATTTACTACTTTGTTCCCTTTGCTCTAGTATAAATTGCATGTTCTGGTAATGAAATGGACGCACCGAACAATTTCTTTTATCTACTCTTACTTTTCTCTAAATCTCTTGCTCTTTCTTATAAATTAGTGTAGTCCCTTTACTTTTATAGATAGCATATTATAACACGTTATCAGTACGAAACCCTGCAAAAAACTAAGAAGATATAATATTTATTTATTATATTTAAATATTTAATATATGTATATATATTTACTTATTATGAGACGTGGTTATGCCGTCTACTAACAATTTAAATTTATATGGTCGAATCACCGCCTACTGCAAATTAAATTATTATTTAGCGGTACCATTTATTTTTGGGTGATGCCAAAAATATAGTGGGAACGTTTTAATTACATTGTCATTTATATGTTAACTGTATATATATAATTTATATTATTTTCTAGATGAATTTTATTATTATGGTAACATTTATTTTTGGTTATTATTGAAGAATAGTGGTGACCTTATTTTTTTATTTTTAAAGTGGTACCATTTATCATTTGATATTGTGGGAACATTTATATGATTATTATATGAATGATAATAACCTATTTATACATTAATTAACTTCGGCATGATTTTCTTCTTAAAATTATTTATCAGAAGGAGATGACCTGTATACGCAGACGTCCATATGGCGGGTGAAAACCCATTTATTGTTTTATATATTGATCTGTTTATATTATCAATGATAATCATGATATATATATTAATTATTGTGTATTTGTTAATGCACACGATTTATTAAAGTTTTATGTAATAATTCATCAATTATTTAATTTAATATTTTGTGTGTTATAATTCAGATTTAGTACGACAAATCTTACAAACTTATCGTTCGTTGCATTGGACATTTCTGGGGATAATTATTTGTCATGGATACAAAATGTAAAATTACACCTTGGTTCAAAGAAATTAAGTGATACAATTAATCCAGAAAATACAACTACAATGGAAGAAAAGTTCACCTCTATTATATTTCTCTGTCACCACATGCATGAATATTTAAAACCTGAGTACCTAGAAGTCAAGGATCCATACATTTTATAGGAAAATCTAAAAGATAGGTTTGATCATCAGAAACTAGTTTATCTACCTCTCGCTTAAAATGATTGGGCTAATTTAAGACTTTATGATTTTAATAGCTTCCGGCATATAACTTTGCTTTATTCAAAATAAGTTCTAGGCTCATTATCTGTGGTCAGAAAGTTACTGAGAAAAGAAATATTGACAAGACACTATCAATTTTTCATCCTAATAATATCAACTTAGCATAGATGTATAGGGATCACAAATTTACTAAATTTTGGAATATCCTACAACCATTCTTGTTGCAGAACAGAATCATGAATTGGTGATTAAAAATCATCAATCCCATCTAACTAGGTCTGCCCCTTTACCAGAAGTAAATAACACGTCATTCCAATAGAATATACGGGAGAAAGGGCATAGAGGTGGATGAGGCTATGACCGATATCGTGGACGAGGTCGAAGTCATGGGAATTTTTATCCTTATAATAGCTCTAGCCACCAGAAGTGGCAACCTGAAATACAAAGAAAAAAAAGGTATCCCGAGATGGGAAAACTAAAAGTAATGCCACAGATGCGGAATGGAGGGGCACTGGGCACACACTTGTCGCATCCCAAAACATATTGCTGATCTATATCAATCATCCAAGAGGTCCAAAGAGAAAATGGTGGAAACAAATTTCACCAATAATAACCTTGATGATTCCCCAATAATCACAACTGGAGAAATGGGCATTAATGGTCTGAATGAACCTAATGAAACTCCCATGTGGGCGGCTGAAGATTATTTTTATATAATTACAATATTTGCATGTATTGTTTTGTTTAACTATGTGATGTTCTATGTTTCTACTGAATAAATTATGTTATTTAATTATAGACAGAATGAACTCTGAAGATATATGCATTGCTGATTGTGGTACAACTCATACGATTCTACAAAATTCAAAATATTTTACACATCTAACCAAAACTGAAGCACAAGTTGGAACTAAGTTTTGCGTATCTAATGTAATTGAGGGTTTTGGCAAAGCTAGTTTTTTCTTACCTAATGGTACACCCATTCATATTCTAAATGTATTATTTTCTAGTAAGTCCGCTAAGAATCTTCTTAGTGTTAATGATATTCGGTTCAACAGTTTTATATGATTAGAAACTGCTAATTCTAGCAACAAGAAAATATTAGAAAAGCTTCACTCACTATCCTCAGGATTATATATGATGAAAATCAGAATAATTGAGTCACTTAACATTATTAATCCCAAACTCATTGATCCAAAATCATTTACACTTTGGCATGAAAGATGTAACGCCCCCAAATTCGGGGTCAGGGATCTGATCGTCACATGAAAAGTGTATGATGAAAATGAAGGGTGAGCCAAAGAAATACTCAACAACTATTTAATAAATTTTTAAATAATAGCATGATGAATGAAGAATGATAGATAATTAGTAATCAAACATTTATAAATCCACACCAACCGTTTTATATTGTAAAACAAATCAACGGATAGATTACATTTCATCATAGTCAAACTGGCATAGTGGATTAGACATTTAAATCACAACACTATTGCTCCCTGATCAGGTTCAAAAGTAATATGACCACTTTATATCCCAACATTATAGTCTAGTTGTAACCTAGCAGTAATCCTGGATATAACATAGATTTCATATAAGGTACCATAGGCACACATTAGCCTATAAGAAGAAGAAATGATTACCATATCCTCTTAAACATACTGAATTGAAAAGTACGAACTCGGGCTCATTCCCATTCTGAATCATATCGCAGGACTAGATCACCAACGTCTACTGGCCTCTTACGCTAATTATATCACACTACTGGAATAGGTTCTAATGTTACTGGCCTCTTACGCCAATTATAACACGCTACTGGACTAGGTTCTAATGTTACTGGCCTCTTACACTACCATCTAATTCACAATAGAGCAACCAGAATAGTCGGCATGCTTACATTTCAAATAAATACAACATCCATATTATTTACTAATATAATACTAGACATGATATGTTTATTTATATCAACTATTATTTCCCAGAACTATGCCAATATTTGTAGAAGGGGGGTTGAATACAAATATTGAAACTTTTTGCTTATTTTAATATTTGTTACTGATGTTTGAGAATTAGAGAGAATGTGCTTGAACAACTTAAAGACTGAAAATTAAATATAAAAAAAGATTTAAAATTACTGATGGATTGGTTTTTCCATCAGTGTATATTTTTACTCAATGTTTCTAGGTTAAAATAAACCTAGCTTCGTTTTACAAAGTTAGAAGATAAACCAACTGTTCTTACAAAATGCTCTAAGGTTGAACAGTTGATTTTAGAAAAATAGTCCAACCTTTACACTCTTCTAACAATGCTACCACACTTGTTTATAAACTACAAGTGTGTTTTTACAATTCCTATTTTTGGATTGTTTCTATTTACCTTCCTTTTACCTTTTTCCATTTTTAGGAAATAGGTTTGAAAGACAGCTACAGATTCAGTCTTCACAATCATCATAGACCGTCTTCCATAGGTGTGTTTTTGTCCTCTGGATCTACAACAGATAGTCCTTCTATGTTGTCTCAATCAATTGATAATTTGTTGTTAAGTATATCAATTGATCCATCCTTTAATCTATCAACTGATGTTCTTCTTTGATTGATCTTTATATCCATCGATTGATAAATAATTACTTATCGATTGATAGGTGTTATCAATCGATGGGTCTTCACATCAGTTGATGGTCTTTAATACTTGACTTGGCTTCTTCGATTGATCTCATATCCATCGATGCTTCAATATCAATCGATCATCATTCACTTGTACAATTTCCTGTCTTCAAATAATTATAATTTGACAGTTTAATTTACACATTAATTGATAATCTATATCAATCGACCCTATCATCAATTGATGAGAATAATATCAATTGATTTACACCATATCGATTGAAATAGACTAAGTTCACCTATGCTATAGTCCAAATTATCAGTTGATTCATATAAATATTTCAACTGATAAATGGTTTCTTGATCAATTGATATTTATAACTTTCATATCAATTGATCAGTTACATCAAATAAAATTTCTATGATTCTAAGATTAAAATTATCATCAAATTAAATGTAGATTCCTAATAATCTCCCCCTATTTGTGTCTGTGATATGAACAGACATAAATCTACTTGATGATAACAAAACTCCTAATTATTTTCATTCAGATAGAATCAAGAAATTTAAGTAGCACTTGGAGACTTTGAAAGTACCAGTTTGATGAGTAACTTTTGTAAGTTGCTTCATTGTCTTTACCGTCTTCATAATTCAATTAGTTTTTTTTCCTTGTCTTCTCAGCATTTTCCTTTAGTTGTCTCATGAAAGAACTCCTCAAAATTGCTTCATCCTTGTCAGTCTCTCCAAGTTGCCTCATGAAGTAGTGAATTTCTTCATCTATGATTTTGTCAAGATATTTGCAGACATCAAAGAACTTTGTGTTACCCTCCACATCTGTAAAAATCATTGCATACTTTGGCTCTAACACCACCTTTTTGACTTTGGACTTCCATAGCTTAAGAGGTGAATCATGTTCAGCTTCTTCCTTTGATCTCCTTAGCTTTGAAATTTGTTGTTGAATTTTCTAAGCAATTTTTGTGTTGAATTTTTACTTTCTGTTGAGTAGAGGAAAGATGGTCTTCAGAACATTATAGCTTTGCTTCATTATCATCTTTAATGAATAAGTGATTTTCACTCCATTTTCATATTCCAACCTCATAGATTCTTCTTGGTTAGATGTTGCAGGGTGAGTCCTTACTCCAATTAGCCCTTTCTCACTAATTACTGGTATCCCTTTCCAATCATATCCTTCAATTGTTACCTACTCCTTGATTTCTTCTTGTTTACCTTGGAGGTTTTCTTGAACCACTCTTTCCTGAATAGAACTTGACCTTTCTTAGCCATAGCTATTTTTCTCTTTTTCCCCAGTGGTTGCTCCATTAATTGATCTTCCATGTTCCATTCCATTTCCATTTGCCTTGCTATTTCTTCATTCTCCTTTTCACTTCTTGTAGCATCTGACAATCCTGATGAAATGGCTCCTTGAAGAAGCTTCTGGGCAACTGACTCTTTCCTTTTCTTTTCTTCTTCAATCATTATGGATTTGCCCTTTTTCTTCTCTTCAAGAGCTTCAAGATCAATTGTTAAAAAGGCTTATGCATTTGAGTTGCTTTCTTTGGCAGCCTTTTATGCATCTTCATTCACTTTTCTTGTTTGAGCAATGAACTCATCCAAGTTTCCTCTTTCTGCTGCCTCTGTCACCAACTCAGTGTTTTTCTTCAAATCTTCAATCCTTTTCCTTTCCCTCTCAATCATTGACTGAGTTTCTCTTTCTCTAGAAATCCTTCTAGCTTCTAGATCATCTTCAAATTTCTTGAATTCTTTTTTTTTCTGTTCTAAATCATCTTTGGGTGACTTAGATGACTTAGATGTCTTTAAAGATTGATTATCCTTATTACTTCCATATTTAGTCCTTTTAGCTACAAAAACTCCAATGCCACTATACTTGTCCATACCAGAACTACCAACTGAAGGGTTTCGGGCATTAAAACACAGCATATATAACTTAAAATAATAAAAAAATGAAACCCAATCGCAGGATCCATGTATAACTTTGGATGATTATGGTGAAGAAGTATGTACCTTAACAAAGCTTTCCGTATGCTGTTTAATGGAGGTCCAGAAAAGATGAATCACAGCAGCCCTTTGTTGCAAAGATCTGCTCTCTAAAGAAGTCCACATGAACGCCCGATCGTCCTACGATCACCGGAGTCGGTACTAGCTGAATTACTTTCCTCTCTCTCTCTCTCTCTCCCCCCCCCCCTCTCTCTCTTTCTCTAGCCTCTCTTGATGTTGAGCAGCTATGATTTTTCTCTAAAAATGAAATCTGATGATTAATCCCTAATACTATACATCATTATGTATATATAGGGGAGAGATAGATTTTGGGCTTAATCCTAATCCATGTTGTTTCCAAAACCCTTTCCAGTATCATGTATTGATATATACACTTATGTTCTTGACTTTAGTATCACCATACCTATGATCAATGAGATGTGGTCATCTGTCAACAAACATACTAGTCTTATTGCATTATTATTGTCCTTAAATAATAATACTTAACTAAGGAATTTTAGTCACATACTTAAAGATATATATTACGTATTAATATTCCAAGGATATATATTATTCTTTCAATTTAGACGCAGTAAATAAAGACATAATAAATATTAAATAAATAATCACATAAAACATAATCCTTAATTGTTTTCAATAAAACATTAAAAGTATTGTCTCTAGGACACCAATACTAACAATCTCCCACTTGTACTAGAGTCAATCTCTCATGTATCTAATACCCATGGAATTAGTATGACCTTCGTGCTTCTGCTGCGACAAAGCCTTGGTCAGTGGATCTGCAATGTTATCATTTATATGCACTTTACATATATGTATATCCCCTCAATTATTAATCTCTCGAAGAAGATGATTTCGTCTGAGTATATGTTTTGTTTGGGAATGAGACCTTGGTTCCTTAGCCTACGAAATGGCTCCATTATTATCGCAATATAAATTTATCAGATTTGCGACTGAAAGAACCACACCAAGACCTGCAATAAATTTCCGAATCCAAATAGCCTCCTTAGCTGCTTCACAGGCAGCAGTATACTCAGCCTCCATTGTAGAATCGGCAACCGTCTCTTGCTTTGTATTTTTCCAGCTTACAGCACTTCCACTTAGACAAAACACAAACCCAGACTGAGAAATCGAATCATCCTTGTCTATCTGGAAACTAGCATCAGTGTAACCTTTTACAACCATCTTATCTTCTCCTCCATATACCAAGAATTGATCTTTAGTCATCTTCAAGTACTTCAGAATATTCTTGACTGCTGTCCAGTGACCTTCACCTGGATTAGACTGGTATCTACGTCATGCTCAAAGCATATGAGGCATCAGGACGAGTACATATCATTGCATACATTATGGAACCAATTGTTGAAGCATATGGAACCTTACTCATACGTTCCTTATCATCCAATAATTTAGGAGTTTTATCTTTTGAGATCGATATCCCATGAGACCTAGGGACAAATCCCCTTTTAGCATTTTGCATCCCAAATCGATGCAAAACTTTATCAATGTATGTACTCTGCATTAGGCCGATCATTCTTCTTGATATATCTCTATAGATCTTGATACCTAAAATATAGGTCGTTTCGCCTAAGTCTTTCATTGAGAAATTCTTATTCAACCAAGTCTTAACAGCTTGTAAAGAAGGAATGTCATTCCCTATTATTAATATATCATCAACATATAATACAAGGAATGCCACATTGCTCCCACTTGCCTTCTAGTAAACACATGGTTCATCTTCATTTTGAATAAACCCAAACTCTTTGACAATTTCATCAAAATGAATGTTCCATCTCCTTGAGGCTTGTTTTAATCCATAAATGGATCGACGCAGCTTACATACCTTTCAACAAAACGTTCAGGCTGTGTCATATATACATCCACATCTTTTTCAAGGCACCCATTTAAGAAAGCGGTTTTGATATCCATTTGCCAGATTTCATAGTCATGGTAAGCAGCTATAACAAACAAAATCCTGATAGACTTGACCATAGCCACTGGTAAAAAGGTTTTATCATAGTCACTACCATGAATTTGCTTGAAACCTTTTGTCACCAATCGTGCTTTATAGGTCTGTACATTACCATCCATGTCGGTCTTCTTTTTGAAAACCCAGTTACACCCTATAGATTTTACCCCTTCAGGTGGATCAACCAAAGTCCATACTTGATTAGTATACATGGATTCCATCTCAGATTTCATGGCATCTTGCCATCTCTTAGATTCTGGAGTGTTCATAGCGTCTTGGTACGTGAGAGGCTCATCTTCATCCACAAGCATCACATCACCATCTTGAGTCAAGAGAAATCCATAATATCCCTCGGGCTCATGGCGAATCCTACCAGACCTACGAATAACCCGTGTTTCTTGAGCAGTATTGTTTTCTTGTACATTCTGCTTAGGTTCCTCCATTGGTTCAATGTTATCATGTGGGTCTCAAATTTCATCAAGATCTATTATTCTTCCACTGTATTTCTTAGACATCATTTCTCTTTCAAGGAACACTGCAGTTCGAGCAACAAACACTTTGTTCTCTGAAGGATTATAGAAAGAATAACCCTTTGTTTCCATTGGGTATCCCACAAAATTATATTTTTCTGATTTAGGTCCTAGCTTGTTAGAAGTTAGACGTTTCACAAATGCCTCACATCCCCAAATTTTCATAAATGACATGCTATGATGTTTCTCAGTCCATATCTCATATGGAGTCTTCTGAACCGTTTTAGTAGGAACTCGGTTAAGTGTATAAGCAGTTGTCCCTAAGGCATAGCCCCAGAAACTAATTGGAAGATCTGCATGACTCATCATCGATCGTACCATGTCCAACAAAATACGATTCCTCCTTTCAGAAACTCCATTCCATTGTGGTGTTCTGGGAAGAGTGAGTTGTGATACAATACCACACTCTTTTAATAAACTCTTAAATTCATGGCTTAAGTATTCACCTCCACAATTAGATCGTAGAGTCTTAATACTTCCGCCAGTTTGGTTTTCTACTTTAGCTTTGTATTCTTTGAACTTTTTAAAAGAATCATATTTGTTCTTCATAAGATACACAAATCCATATCTACTGAAATCATCAGTAAACGTGCTAAAGTAGTAAAAGCCACCTCTTGTCATAGTAAGCATAGGACCACATACATCACTATGTATAAGTTCTAATCGTTCAGTGGCCCTTTCACCTTGTCCAATAAAATGAGCTTTAGTCATTTTTCCAATGATACAAGGTTCACATGCTTCGTATAATTCAAAGTCAAACTTATCCAAATATTCATCCTTATGTAACTTGGAAATGCGCTTCTCTTTTATATGGCCTAAACGACAGTGCCAGATGTATGTTTGATTTGAGTCATTAGATTTAAGATATTTGTTATTCACATTATAGATAGGAGTGTCTAAATCAAGAACATATAAACCATTAAATAAACGTGCAACCCCATAGGTAACATTATTCAAAGAAAAGGAACAACTATTGTTCTGAATTAAAAATGCAAAACCTTTCTTGTCCAAATAAGAAACCGAAATAATGTTTCTGCAAATTGCAGGCACGTAAAACCGGTTCTCAAGTTCTAAAATAAGGCCAGTGGGCAATGATAAATAATAAGTCCCTACAGCTAAGGCAACAACCTTTGCTCCATTGCCAACTCGTAGGTCGACCTCTCCCTTTGCCAAAGTCCTATTCCTTTGCAGCTCCTGCACATTTATACAAATGTGAGAACCACATCTAGTATCCAATACCCATGATGTAGAAGTAGACAAATTTACCTCTATAACATAAATACCTGAATCAAAAGCTTGACCAGCCTTCTTCTTCTTCAAATCCTTCAAATAAGTATGACAGTTTCTCTTCCAATGTCCTGGTTTACCACAGTAGTGACAATCACCCTTTGAAACAGCACCCTTAGGCTTTAAAGCCTGTTTGGGATTGGTCTTTGGCTTGGGACTAGAAGCAGATCCAATCTTATTCTTTCCCTTCCATTTCCCTTTCCTTTTAGCCTTACATTTGTTGTCTACCATCAGGATGGCAGCAGGTTCAGCCTTTTTCATGTTGGTTTCAGCAGTTCGTAACATGGCCGACAATTCAGTGGGGTTTTTTTTCTATCTCATTCATATTGTAGTTCATAACAAAATGAGTATAGTTGTTGTTCAAAGATTGCAAGATCAAGTCAATATGAGCTTCCGGACCAATCGGGAAACCCAAAGTATCAAGATACTCAATATAACCTATCATCTTTAGAACATGTGATTTAACAGGTTCATACTCTCCCTGTTTACAAGCATACAGTGCTTTTCTCGTGTCAAACCTTTCTTGATGAGCCTGTCCCTCAAACATTCTTTGGAGGTGTTCAATCATCTCATAAGCATCCATTGCTCATGTTATTTTTGAAGTTCAACACTTATGGTTGCCAGCATGAGACACGCAACATCATTCGCATCATCAATATGCTTCTGATAAGCATTTTGCTAAACACGAGTTGCATTCTCAACAGGAGGAGCAGGTGAAGGAATTTCAATGGCATGAAGCTTTCGCTCCTGCCTGAGGACAATCCTCAAATTCCTATACCAATCAAGGAAGTTAGTTCCTGTCAGCTTGTCCTTCTTAAGGGTTGCTCTCACAGAGAAGTTATTTGTGTTGTTTGCCATTAAATATCTACAATGTTTAAAATGAATATTAGTTAGTTCTAGAAGTTTAATTATGTTCAAGTGATTATCATATACATTCATAATATATATCTCCCACTATTTTTATCAAATCAATAGCCCTAACTATTAATTCGGAAAGCATTTCATTAAATCTTTCTAGTGAGCCAAGATCCATGTTTTAAGATAGCGTTGGCTAATACACCCAAAACACGACTATTTATGTAGACAACATTAGTCGATTATATCAAATATAACTCTTGGATAGTTAAGATAGCGTTGGCTAATACACCCAAAACACTTTGTACACATTTATCCAATAAATCTCACCAAACTCTATGCCTCTAAACCCACAATCCTATTGTGATGATTTAGTTAAGTTATACCCAATGTTTCAACAAACTAAGTCACTTACTTGTCACGTATTCCCATGATTGATAAAAGCACCTTGCTTTGACAAACCCACTCCTTCTCAATCTAGATCTTGACGAGTATTAAACATTGGAAGGCATTCGATTAAATTAATATATATTTAGGGATTTTAATGTTTATATGAACGCTCATGATCCCATCATAAAGAGATTCTCAATTTTTCCTTGATCAAATAATTCATTTCAATATTAGTCAATGGTTCGATTTCCAGATCGTCGGAGAAGTCACAAGCGGTCTCACTTAAAACCCAACTTTCTTATGAATAATAATTCACTATTATATGTCTTTATCTTCTTCATTGCTCCATCATCTGGATTTTCTCCTAGCTTCCTTGCTTCCAAGTCTCCATTGAACAATTACATTTAATAATAAATAAATCTAATCTAATGAAATTATAAGAAGAACTCGAGTTACATTCGAGATTAACAATTACAATGAATAAATGACATGCAAGTCGTATTTAGAAACCAAAACCATAAAACAAAACCACTATCATATGGGTCTTTAGGCCATAACCATATAACATGTTATCACATAACACATGCAATTTATCTCAGATTATATAAACATATCATATAATCATATATAATAAATTTCAAAATTTCATAAAATCAAATAAGTTTCAGAAAATAATAAATCGCCGTTTCGGGGCCTGTAAACTACTCAGTGACATGATTTCAGTCAGAAAACACATATCTTTTGTAAAAATCAGTCACTGGATACAGATTTCAGAAAATCTACCGAAGTCATTTCAGAATTCGTATCAAATACGATTCCCATTACAAGAACAAAAATGTATCATATACATACAGTAATACACACAATCATCCCATGATTATACAACACATGAATATCATATATTCAAAATCATCTAAAACATATATATCAACATATAGCCATGGCATATCATATATATGTTTACATACATCGAAAAACTATTAAACACATAACCAAATCATCCCATTATACACGTAGCTCTGATACCATTGAAGGGTTTCGGGCATGAAAACGCAGCGGATATAACGTAAAACAATAAAAAAATGAAACCCTATCGCAGGATCCATGTATAACTTTGGATGATTATGGTGAAGAAGTCTGTACATTAACAAATCTTTCCGTATACTATTTAATGGAGGTCCAGAAAAGATAAATCACAGCAGCCCTTTGTTGCAAAGATCTGCTCTCCAAAGAGGTCCACACGATCGTCCGATCGTCCTACAATCACCGGAATCGGTATTAGCCGAATTGCTTGCTTCTCTCTCTCTCTCTCTCTCTAGCCTCTCTTGATGTTGAGCAGCTAAGATTTTTCTCTAAAAATGAAATCTGATGATTAAACCTTAATACTATACATCATTATGTATATATAGGGGGGAGAGAGATTTTGAGCTTAACCCTAATCCATGTGGTTTCCAAAACCCATTCTGATTTTGGGTTATTATTATTATTAAATCTGAATTCTAATATAATTAATCAAGTCTCACTTAATTAATTCAATAATTAAATTCAAATAATAATAATACTTATTAAATTCGAATTCTAATACAATTAATCAAGTCCCACTTAATTAATTCAATAATTAAATTCGAATAAATAATAATATATTTACATTCGTAATTTAAATAAACTTCCATTTTGACGTTCTTTGTGTGTGACCCTTTAGGTTATTATTACGTTGGCAATAATTTTATTACCTAATAATAAAATTATAAACAATGAGTGGCATCTAGTAATACATCATTGTTACCCAAGTAACAATAATAATTGGTTATTCAATTAAACCTTTCGTGAATAATGTTCCATGTAATATAATCCCTTTAACCTTATATTATAGATCAAACTCGAGGCATGTATAGTGTCATCCTCTTCAACGTTTAATCTCGGTTTCCTTGATCAATGAGTATACTATTTAAACAAATCAAAATTTGAGCATGACCATGTATTTCATAGTCTCACTCAATCAAGAGGCCATTAATATCACTCATAGAATTTTAGGATTAAATCCTATATCTATCATTCATATTCCTCATACGATTCATAGCATACCCAATGTTTACCTTTATCATTATCCGATTAAAGGTAACTTTGAGTATAATCAAAATATATTAATTCTCGTATAGAAATATAATGATTTCAAGTCAGAGGATCATTACATCATTATCATAGTGAGATTTCTTATGACACTTATTAACATGTAGAATCTCACGGCGGGTCTTTCCAGTGTCATGTATTGATACATACACTTATGTTCTTGACTTTAGTATCACCATACCTATGACCAATGAGATGTGGTCATCTGTCAACAAACATACTAGTCTTATTGCATTATTACTGTCCTTAAATAATAATACTTGACTAGGGAATTTTAGGAATAAAATACTATTCATATAATCTCATTTTTAAGTCACATACTTAAAGATATATATTACGTATTAATATTCCAAGGACATTTATTATTCTTTCAATTTATGAAGCAGTAAAAAAAGACATAATAAATATTAATTAAATAATCACATAAAACATAATCCTTAATTATTTTTAATAAAACATTAAAAATATTTTCTCTAGGACACCAATACTAACACCAACACCACTGCCTTTGCCATCACCATCACCATCATCCTTCTTTTTTGTATTCTTCCCCTTTTTGTTATCATCAATTGGAGGAGGTGGTGGCATTCTGTTAAGAAACTTCTGAAGAATGGAAGCATGCAGACTCTAGCCTTTAATAATATCATTCATCTTCTTTTCTAGAGACCCAACTCTAGTTTCCAAAGCTGCAAAATTTTTGGATTCCTTGAAAAGCTTGTACTTGATTTGACCCATAGTGTTAATTGGTAGTTTCTCATCCAACCTTCTCTCCAATGCATCCTTGTTAATGTGATCTTTTGAATTTTCAGTGATTCCCTCATATAGTGAGCAATTCTCATTTGATTGGGATCTTCAATTTCTCCTTCCACCATTACCCTCCTATATTGAGAAAGAATCTTAGTTTCAGCAGTTTCTAAGGAACCGTCAATTATGCTCATCCATGGCTCCTCATCAGAATCATCTTCCAACTCCTCAGGTGCCATATAACATGTGTCTGTTGTATTGGCAATGCTCTCATTCAGATTTTTGGTCCTTTGTTCTGTATGATCTATTCCCATAGTTATTTTACATCCCTGTTACTTGAGGCAGCCACCCCTTGATATTGTGGATCAGGATGAATGAAATTCTGTGGATCCAAGTCACCAGCATCAACTTTCTCTTCAATTTCCTTATAAATTCCACTCCCACTAGCTTCTGCATTTGATACTCCCCATATCTCCTTGACACCTTCCTCCTCTGACATTAACTCATTTTCTAATTCCTGTGCAAATAGTAAAATTGTTTTATCTCTTTCACTCATCTATCTATTTTATATCAAGATCTCATCCTGAAATCTCACATCTCTCTCACTCATATCCTGTGCACCTTCTAAGGTGGGGCCCTAAAGTGTTTCACTCACATTCCTGGAAGAAATAAGAATATCCTCACTCACTCCCTCTCCTTTTGCCAGGCTGCAATCCTGCCTCTCACTCAACTCACTCATTCCTAAAAGTGTTTGAGCAACATCAATTGATTGAGCATCAATTGATATATAGATATTATCAGTTGAAGTGTTTGAGATATTCATCGATTGATGCATACCGATCGATTGATCTTGAGTATCGATCGATGGCTTATCAGTCGATGGCTGAATATCAATTGATGAAGGAACATCAATTGATGGAGTAGAAACAGTTGAGGTATTGATCTGAGAAGTGTTATTTGAAATGATATGAGATATAGAATCCTGAATTTCATGGGAAGAAAATTCAAGAGAGAGTGTTGGCTTCTCCTTGAAAAATAAAGAAGGAGAATCTGAAAATGTCTGATTATCCATAAGAACATTTTCTGAAGAAATTTGGTGAGAATGAGAAGGAAGAATAGAAGGGATTGGAATTGAGAGAGAACGGGGTTGCATCTCATCATTTATATGAGATGCATCAAACTGACTTTGAGAAGGCTCCACCATAGTTTCCTATAGTTTTGCAGTGTGTGATTCCCCATGTGCAAAGGTAACTTTCTTTTCTCTCCTTCCATAGGTTTTAGTAAATTAGGATGGTGTGTTCCCAATTTAGGTTTGTGCCCCTGGTTGTAGGCTATTTTCAATATTGTCATCCTTTTGAGAGGATGACAATAGAGATGTGGTACTTTCCATATTAACATCCATAATCTTTTGAGAGACTGTGGAGTGGTTTGGCTGAGGTTGCACACCCTCACTCTCTTTATCCTTCTGGGTTCTTTTATGTTCCCCAATTCCCTCACCACCTACATCATCCTCTAATCTATCTACCACAACATGTGTTTTTCTTTTCTTTGATTTTACAATAACAAGTTTTTGGGAACCTGTTGAGGTTGGCTTTTTAGATTTGGGCTTAGAAGTTGGATGTGTGGTTTGGGTAGGAGGATTGGGGTCATTACTAACACCCTCCATAGCCACAGAAGGAAAAGAAGATTGGGGATTGGAAGAGATTAGGGTTTAGACAAATACCTGAACAAAAGGTGGATAAATCAATTCCACATTACTGTGAAGAATGATTTTTACCAAGTCTTTGAAGACCCTTTTGTTTTAAGTCCAACACTCAAGGGTTTCAGTTTTCCTGCAAATCTCAATTATTTTGACAAAGTGTTTGATAAAAATTATGATAAATCTAGCATAGTATATGTGATTAGACCTATCATGCTTCTTACCTGACTTAGCAGCAATCTCAGATAGCAATACAGAAGATAAATTATGATATTCATCAAACAGAACAATATGCTATTTGTTGCATGCTAGAAGTTATAGCATCAAAATTACTTATTTTACCACTAAAGCATTTTATTATTGCATCAACGAAATAAGACCATTCTCTCCTAAGATGCTTTCTAACTACTTGTCCTAAATTGATGTCAGGATATGCATACTTGACAGCCCTAAGCATGTTTCTAATATTGATTCACTAGGCATATTATCAGCATTATTAACATGCAAATCTAAACATTCATTTAAGATTAAAGTAGTAAGAGTGTACTCTTGTCCCTTGCAATTGAATTTAATACTTGAAAAGTCATCAGCAACTTCTACAGAGGTCCAAAACTCTTCCACCAGGTTGCAGATTATTGTTGGTGCTTCCTTCAATGCCTTTTGCACTTTACAGCTTTCCAGGAATTTAATTAAAGGATGAAACTCTGTTGGAGCCTCCTCAACCACAGTGCATGCCACAAAATTGTTAAGCTCGTAGATGAAACCGGCTTGCGAGACTTTCTTGGATGAAGATGCCATTCCTTAGAGTAGAAATTTAGTATAGCAAAAGCTTTGAAGTTGTTAGAAGGTTTGAGTACGGAGAGAAAAAGAGTTAGGGATTGAATTCGTAGATTGAGAGAGAAAAAGACAGAGAGATCGTTAGCAAAATTGCAAGTAAGAATTAAAAGTTGTTTTAATCTCACTAATTATATTTACTGAGTTCCCAATCAATTTCTTTTTCAAAATAGAACTTAATCGACCGTTGGAAGAAAAATGAAAAGCAAAAATTACCATTTTTGGCAATCGACTGTTATACATACAAGAGTATGTATTAATCAATTGATAAGTAATCAACGGCTAGATTTGGTACAAGTCGATTGATGACATTGACCCCTTTACATTCCATGTCATCGATTGGTAGTTACTTATCCATCGACAGGTACTATTATCCAACGATAAATAAATATATCATCAATTGATATATTTATATGTCGATAGCTACAAAGATGCATCGATAAGTAAATATATCATCAATTGATATATTTATCTGTCGATAGCTATAAATATCCATTGACATGTAAAATGTTTATCAGTTGATTATGGAAGAATCAATAAATTAACATAGTCAATGGCTAAAATTAATATAAATACATAACTTGTTAGACATTCAATAGATTAAACATAGTTAAGCATACCTAAATCATAGACCAATCTATTGAAAGTAGATTCATCTAATGGTTTGGTGAAAATGTTTATAAGTTGTATTTCATTAGGGACAAAATGTAATTCAACTGTACCATTCACTACATATTCCCAAATGAAGTGATACCTTATGTCAATGTCCTTGGTTCTGGAATGTTGCACATGATTTTCTATTATTGTAATGGCACTTGTGTTATCACAAAAAATAGGAATTTTGTTCATGTTGAACCCATAGTCAAATATTTGATTCCTCATCCATAAAATTTATGCACAGCAACTTCCAGCTACAATGTATTCAGCTTCTGCAGTAGATATAGACACTAAATTTTGTTTCTTGCTAAACCATGATACAAGATTGTTTCCTAGAAATTGACAAGTGCTTGTAGTACTTTTTCTTTCAATTCTGTAACCTGCATAGTCTGCATCTGAATAAGTAATTAGATCAAATCCAGAATCTCTATGGTACCAAATTTCAAAATTTAGAGTCCCTTTGAGATATCTGAATATTTTTTTTATTTCAATCAAATGAGATTCTCTAGGATCAGCCTGAAACCTAGAACAAAGATGTGTATCAAACATTATGTATGGCCTACTTGCAGTTAAATAGAGTAATGAGCCAACCATGCCTCTATAACTTGAAATGTCCACTTCAGCTTCCTTAGTATTCATTTCAAGTTTAGTTGCAGTGGCCATGTGAGTTTTTGCAGAAGAACATTCATTTAAATCAAATCTCTTTAATTAATCTGAAATATATTTGGTTTGATTTATGAAAATACTATATTTGACTTGTTTGACTTGCAAACCAAGAAAATAGGTAAGTTATCTCATCATGCTCATTTCATATTTACTGTGCATCAACTTAGGAAACTTTTGACAAAGTTTTTCATTAATTGATCCAAAAATAAAGTCATCAACATAGATTTGAACAAGAATCATAGAGCCACTAACATTTTTATGAAAGAGAGTTTTATCAACAGTACCTCTTATGAAATGATTCTCAATCAAGAATTTAGACAATGATTCCCAAAACTATGCCAATATTTGTAGAAGGGGGGGTTGAATATAAATATTGAAACTTTTTTCTTATTTTAATATTTGTTACTGATGTTTGAGAATTAGAGAGAATGTGTTTGAACAACTTAAAGACTGAAAATTAAATATAACAAAGAGATTTAAAATTACTGATGGATTGGTTTTTCCATCAGTGTATATTTTTGCTCAATATTTCTAGGTTAAAATAAAACTAGTTTCGTTTTACAAAGTTAGAAGATAAATCAACTATTCTTACAAATTGCTCTAAGGCTGAACAGTTGATTTTAGAAAAATAGTCTAACTTGTACACTCTTCTAACAATGCAACCATACTTGTTTATAAACTACAAGTGTGTTTTTATAATTCCTATTTTTGGATTGTTTCTATCTACCTTCCTTTTACTTTTTTCCATTTTTAGGAAACAGGTTTGAAAGACAGCTAAAGATTGAGTCTTCACAGTCATCATAGACTGTCTTCCATAGGTGTGTTTTTGACCTCTGGATCTACAACAGATAGTCCTTCTGTGTTGTCTCAATCAATTGATAATTTGCTGTTAAGCATATCAATTGATCCATCCTTTAATCCATCAACTGATGTTCTTCTTCGATTGATCTTTATATCCATCGATTGATAAATAATGACTTATCGATTGATAGATGTTATTAATCGATATATCAATCGATGGGTCTTCACATCAGTTGATGGTCTTCAATACTTGACTTGGCTTCTTCGATTGATTTCCTATCCATCGATGCTTCAATATCAATCGATCATCCTTTACTTGTACAATTTCCTGTCTTCAAATAATTACAATTTGACTGTTTAATTTACACATCAATTGATGATCTATATCAATTGACTCTATCATCAATTGATGAGAATAATATCAATTGATTTACACCTTATCGATTGAAATAGACTAAGTACACATATGCTACAGTCCAAATTATCAGTTGATTCATATAAACACTTCAACTGATAAATGGTTTCCTGATCAATTGATATTTATAACTTTCATATCAATTGATCAGTTACATCAAATAAAATTTCTATGATTCTAGGATTAATGTTATTATCAAATTACATGTAGATTCCTAACATCAACTCTTACCCAGTAAATATACTATTATAGAAGGGGGGTTGAATACAATTATACCAAACAATGAAAACTAGAACAAAAGTAAATAAAATACGTACTGTTTATATTAACTCTGTTAAAATCAATACAAAATTCTCTCAAGAAAACCTTACGTTCTTAAGAGCTGCTAGGTTATGAGAATGATAATATGTGAACAACTAGATCAATGTAAACATAAACTGTGTTTATATAGTACACAACTACCTCTCTAAATAATGCAAAAATAATGATTAATAAATACACAGATAAACTTTCTATCATTATCTTCGGAATAGACAGCTTCAACAAGGTAATTGTTATTGACAGAAACACTTTCATCTTTATCTTCAATCAAGTCCTGATTATTCAAAACATCGTCTGTTAAACCCTGATCAGACTAAACTCTGTTAATGAATAAACTCTGACTTCATATACTCTGATTAACTCATCATTA
Organism: Oenanthe sinensis; assembly: GCA_028671895.1. Lineage (NCBI taxonomy): Eukaryota > Viridiplantae > Streptophyta > Magnoliopsida > Apiales > Apiaceae > Oenanthe > Oenanthe sinensis. The sequence continues at coordinate 22,579,946 of CM053799.1, read as the reverse complement.
GACTCTGATTGTAGTAAACTCTAAAAGCATCATTTCTTTATCTTCAACAATCTCCCACAATTTATACTTTATGAAATAAAACATAAATTCTAATGATGATGTCAGAAACCAGTAGACAAATGCATTAAGTGTTTAACTGTTTTACCTTGTTTCATATTTTCTGATAAGAAAAGTTTCATGCTAGAAAGTATTCAAGTAATTTTTGTTCAGCAGTCCTCAACAGTTCCATCAGTTTCTCTTTTAAGTCCTTTATATTATTATTTGAATCATCTATTTGAAAGATTTTATCTCTTAAGTTATAAATTGAAGTTCTTTCAATACTTCCATCTAAAGCAATACACCACACTCTTTGACCATCAGGAGTGAGCATTAAAGTTGGAGTTTCCAACACCTTCTTTACTCATCTCCTTTTCAGTTCCATCTTCACGTATAAACCTTAGTCTGTATGTTCCATCAGAGATTATGTCAGGTCTATATAAATTTTCTTTCTTCTTTACTCCATTAATCACTCATTCAATTGTCTTCATCCATTTTGCAGTGACTTCATCTTCTCCATTCAATAGGTAAATAACATATTCGAGTTCTTTTGAAGATTTTTTATTTAAGTCTTCGTCTCCTATCTTTAGCACTTTGCCATTCTCAAGAAAATATATCAAATTTTCTTTTGGTTCAGTACCATCAAACAAATCCTTAACCAAATGAACAACAATGAGCTTATCCAAGTGATTCTGAGTTGGCTCTTCTTCAGGTCTGTCCTTTAGAGAATAAGGATCAGTGAATATATTAACTTCTCCCCTGTAGACTTTAGCATGTGACTCACCAATTCCACCCTTCTTATTCCCAAGTCTAGCATTGATTGTCATTGAGCTTGATATTCTTCATAGAAGATCACCACTGCTATTCTTATTATTTATTGTTCCTCTTATTCATCATCAAAACTTGTTCCTCCTGGAACAAAAATAGAATTCTTTGTAGAAGGTGATGTTTTTTGTTGAGATGGCTTATTTTTCTCAACCTTAGTTTTTGTATCCTTCCTTGCCCCTATCACATGCCTAGATGATTATTGCTGTTGAGGTTGTAAAGATTTAACATGTTTTGATAATGTAAGTTTCTTTGAAGAAAGTGCTCTATGAGGTGCTCTTCTTTTCTTTGTCTGGACTTGAGCATTGTCAGTACCAGCTTTCATCATTTTTATTTCCTTTTCAACTGATTATGCATCAATTCCTAGATGATCTTCTTCAAACATGTTCTTTTCTAGTTCTTCATCCTTTCTCATTACTTTCTTGACATTTTCAGGAAGTCCTTCTTTAAACATTTTCATAGCCATCTCCTCATTATCATTAGTCTAACTTAGCCTTGTTTAGTATTTGCCAGTCTTTGACTTGTCTACATCAGAATTTTCTTCTTTCCTTGAACTTGGTTAGTACTTGTTGAAGTCAGAATTTATGTTTGAGTTTGAACACTTTAACTAGCCTTATGTCTCCCTTGACTTTTTGCACATCATGTGCACCACTTCCCCCATCTCTACTTTTATCATCAAGTTTAAGAATGAGATCAGGCTTGCATATGTCTTCAGCTACTTTCTCCCCCTTTCTGACATCAACCTTTATAGACAAATGTTCTATTGGAGTAGAGAGAGTGTCCTGAATAGATGAGACATTAGTGCTGAGAGAATCCACTTTCTTCTCTGAGGTATCATGCTTGTAGGATAGATCTTTAAATTTAGTAAACATAGTAGTCTTCACTAATTCCACAACATTATAAACATAGGTACTTTGCTTTTCAACATCCTTCTTGACACTTAAGACTTCACTCTGAAGAGCTTTGGTCAAAAGAGTTTTGGCTTTCAAGATAGTCTTCATTTCATCAGAAGTGTGCTTAGAATGAGCCTGTTGAACAAAATCACGAGTAGGATTCTAAGTTACTTTCTCATTAGCTTTCATCCAATTTCTATCCCAAATTTCCTGTTTAAAATCAGAATCAAGAATAACTTATTCATGGACACCAATAGGTCTATGAACCCCTTTAGCATCTAGATCAGTTTCAATTTCATATTAAAGTTGAGAAAGCACAACATGATCCAAGTACTACATGTCCAGTTTCTCAAGAGCGTGATGAGGAGAAAATGGCCATTTCTTGGGACTGTATCTGACTTCATATGGAATAAAAAGATCAGTTGGGACTTCATCTAGCTCAAGATCAGATGTTGAACTGAAAGAGTTTGTAGAAAACACTTTACCACCACCACTACTACTAGGTGCACCAGAGTTTGTAACTGACTTAATAGTCTAAACTTCAGAGCCTGTCTCTGTGATACTCTGAGTACCCGCACATGAAAAGGTAACCCCTAAGACACTCTTTTCTTTTAAAGTAATCTCATTACTTCTCACATTACACATCTTATCACTTTTAATAGTCAGAGTTTGCTCACTAGAAGTAGCTAACTTCTGTCTCAAGTCTACCTCAACTTCTACTAGAACCAGTGTCTGCCTCTCAATATCAATTTTGTTTTTCTCAAATTTTACCTCAGACTCACTAGAAATGCTCAAATCACACAGTCCTATAGAAATAGGAGGTATCCTTTCAGGACTATATATGGTCAGTCCAACAGTAATAGTAGGAAATATAAATTCTAAACTTATACTATCAGAGTATGTAAATTCTGAAGAAAAGTCAGAGTTTATACCATGTATATTAGTAGAGTCTGATCGAGTTTTCAGTGGCTTTACAAAGAGTGGTTGAACTAGTATATCCTCAGAGATTGCCATAAGATTCTCATCAAATACTAACTCCTCATCATATGCAGTAACAAAATCAGAGTTTGGCTGCACATCCTTGTCTTCTGTGATTTGGTTTGAAATCATATAAGGGATGATTGGTTCTTGTAGGACCTGAGTCTGTGTAGTAGCTGCTGCACCACTTTGAGATGAAGGTTCTTGTGTGCTAGACTCTACCAGATTGTGGCCTTCAGCATCAGCAACAATAGGATCTGGAATAAAAGTTTTAGTTCCTACATCCAAACTTTGATTGGATGGTTCTTGTTTGGCTAGGGCATTAACAGTTTCTTCAACCCTTTAAGCTGAAGATTCTTGTGGGTTGTACCCCTGATCCAAATTGGCTTCATCTGCTGGAAAAATGGCTGATGTTGGACTTTGACCAACAAGTTTTTGTGTGCCTGACCTATTAGTGACTATTATGTCACTCTGAGAGATAGGTTCTTTTGTTTCTTGGCCAAAAGAAACCCTGGGTTTCTTCTTCCTGGAAAATACCAAGGCTTCATATTTTCTTGTTTTCATGGCAATTTCTTCATTAGTTCTTTTTATTGCCATTTCCTTTGCTACCTCCTCAACAAGTTGTTGTACCCTTTCGTAGGACACTTCATAAATTATTTCTTTTGGAGATTTGGTAGGGGAATTAGAGATTACTACTACTTCATCACCAATTTGATCGCTGACATCTTTGACTCCATTACCCTCACCCATGCCAGTTCCTTTTACATCCTAATTTAATTTATTGCTAGTGTCATCCAAAGTGATTACAGGACTGGTAAAAGGATTAACATGAAGAAGGTTATTACATATATTTCCAGTGTCATCCACAAAGTCTTTAGCTGAAACACCAAATCCTTGAGGAGAAATCTTGATTTGATTTATATCCTCACTCATATACGATTTCCTCATGGACACTAAACTCTCTTCTGCAGGTACAACAACATTAGGATTTGGAGTTTAAGAATTTAGTGGGTCAGAGTTTGCAGCACCAACTGAAGGGAAATATTATGAGATTTTGCCTTTGATTAGCCTAATTTTCTTCTTTACAGGCTCTGACATAGGATTTACATGAAATGGCTTCATGAAAGAGGCAAGAAGAACTTCAGCTGCTAATTCGATTGTCAACTTTGTAGAAAGTGTTTTGCCATCATCACTCACATCAGAGTGTGTTGATTGATCAATCAACCTTCTTCTAGGTGGAGACTTAATTACTGATTTGCCTTTCCTCTTCACTCATGATCCCTGAGCATGTGAAGTATGTTTTTCAACTGATGCCTTTTGAGAGACATCCGAGATTGGCAAGTGTTAGTAATTGTGCTCTAGAGACAAAAAAATTATATTTTAAGGAAAATATTTATTATTAAGGATTATGTTTTATTGATTATTATTTATTTATTATGTTTTATTTACTGCGTAATAAATTTAAAGCATAATAAATGTCCATGGAATTTTGATACGTATTATATATATCTTTAAGTATGTGACTTAAAAATGAGATTATATGAATAGTATCTTATTCCTAAAATTCTATAGTCGAGTATTATTATTTAAGGACAGTAATAATGCACAAAGACTAGTATGTTTCTTGACAGATGACTACATCTCATTGGTCATAGGTATGGTGATACTAAAGTTAGGAACATAAGTGCATGTCTCAATACATGGCACTGGAATGACCCGCTGTGAGATTCTACATGTTAAATAAGTGTCATAAGTAATTCTCACTGTGATAATGATGTAATGATCCTTAGATCTGAAATCATTATATTTCTATACGAGAATTAATATAGTTTGATTACATTAAAAGTTACCTTTGGCCGGGTGATGATAAAAGTGGACATTGGGTATATTATGAATCGTATGAGAAATATGAATGATCTAGATGGGATTTAATCCTCCTAATTTTAGGAGTGATATTATTGGCCTCTTGTTTGAGTGAGACTATGAAATGCACGGCCGTGCTCAAATGTTGATTTGATTTTAATAGTCTACTCATCGATCAAGAAAATAAAGATTAAATTATGAAGAGGATGACACGAGATATGCCTTGAGTTTAATCTATAATATCAAGATTAAAGGGATTATATTACATGGAACATTATTCACGAAAGGCTTAATCGAATCACCGATTTATTATTATTACTTGGGTAACAATGATGTATTACTAGATGTCGCTCATTGCTTACAATTTTAATTAGATATTAAAATTGTTGCCAACGTAATAATAACCTACAGGGTCACACACAAAGAACTCTTGAAGGAGAAATAATTTAAACTGTGAATTTAAATTAAATAAGTAATTTATTTTATTTATGATATTAATTAAGTATGACTTAATTAATTATATAAATAGAATAAATGAATTATTTAAACTAATTCCAAAATTAATAATTAATTAATTAAGTGAGACTTAATTAAATAATTTAGAATTTTGGATTAGTATTAATTATAATTGGATTATAATTAGAAAATTTATTCCTCTCTCTATATAATCTCTTTAAGGGCTGATTTAATTGAGGAGACATATTTTTACTAAAACCCTAGCCGTTTTGAGAAAAGAGGTAGATAGAGAGAGAGAAGCAGTTTTCGGGTGCTAGTACACATCAATCCTTCATGAAAAGTGTTCGTGTGGATAGCGTAGAGCGTGGATCGCGAGAGGGGGATACATGGTTATTAAACAAGCTTTGGACCTCCATTAATCTTCCATTAATGAACTGTTAAAGCTTTTAAAGGTATTTATTCTTTATCTCCGAATTAAATCTTTTGTTTTTCGCATGGATCCTGCGGAGGGTTTCGCTATTTTGATTTATTGTTCACGTTTATTCCGCTGCGTTTGTGCCTCGAAACCCTTCAATGGCATCAGAGCTACTTGCGAAACGTTTTAATTCGATTATGTGCTTAATAGTTTTCGATAAGTAAGCATGAATGCGATCTATCATGATTTTGTATTGATACAATATGTATATATTTTTATATATTATGAATATATGATATTCATATGATGTATAATCATGTAATGATTGTGTGTATTGATGTATGTATATGATACATGTTTGTTCTTATTATGGGAATCGTATTCGATACGAATTCTGAAACGACTGCCGTAGATTTTCGGAAATCTGTGTCCGTTGTCCGATTTTCGCAAACGATATGTGTTTTCTGACTGGAATCGGGTCACTGAGCAATACTGATTTTTTCAGCTCTGCGTGTGTAAGCCATTAGATCTCGTTACAGGCCCCAAAACGGTGATTTATTATTTTTTGAAAATTATTTGATTTTCTAAAATTTTGAGTATATGTATATATATATTATGAATATATGATATTCATGTGATGCATAATCATGTGATGATTGTATGTATCACTGTGTATGTATATATGATATATTCTTGTTCATGTTATGGGGATTGTATATGATACGATTTCTGAAACACAGTCAGATTTGGTGAAATCTGATTGTCGTATCTGATTTTCGCAAACGATATGTGTTTTCTGACTGGAATTGGGCTAATGAACAAAACTGATAGTAAACTATCATCAACGGGTCTGTAAGGCGTTTGACGTCGTTAAGGGCCTCGAAACAGCGATTTATTGTCTTTAGAAATCTATTTTTAATTTTCTGAAATTTCGAAATTTGTTATATATGATTATATGATATGTTTATATAATATGAGATATATTATATGTGTTATGTGATAGCATGGTGGATGGTTATGGCCTAAAGACCCATAGTATAGTGGTTTTGATTTATGGTTTTTGTTTCTAAATAAGACTTGCATGTCGTTTATTCATTGTAATTTAATTATCTCGAATGTAACTCGAGTTCTTCTTGTAATTTCATTAGAATAGTTTTATTTTTATTATTCAATGTAATTATCAATGAAGACTTGCAAGCAAGGAGGCGATCCAAAAGGGGATGATGGAGCAATGAAGAAAGAAGACATGTAATAGATAGTATTTTTAAAACCACCATAGTTTGACCTTGATATTTCTACTAGCTTGGAAAGATCACATAGGATGGGGCCATAACCAAACACATTTAATTTACGCACATTACATATATGTATATGATTGCATGTATTGGTATGTATGCATAGATATAATCAAGATGCATGTTTAATATTGATTAATCATGTATGTATTAGATACGACATCCATGCCATGTTTGCTTAAGAAAGATAAAATCTGTAATGATTCAAGATTTTAAAATTGAACAAACGATCATGAGATTCTTGTGTTTATGAAACACAGTATTAAATATGAATTTTCTTTTTCTGATATGGGGAGATTTTGTCAAAAACAGATTATTAGTGTAATTCGTAAGGAAGTTGGGTTTTAAGTGAGACCGCTTGTGACTTCTCCGACGACCTGGAAATCAATCCATTGACGAATATTGAAATGAATTATTTGATCATGGAAAAATTGAGAATCTCTTTATGATGAGATCATGATCGTTCATATAAACAATAAAAATCCCTAAATACATATTAAGTTAATTGGATGCCTTCCAATGTTTAATACTCGTCAAGATCTAGATTGAGAAGGAGTGGGTTTGCCAAAGCAAGGTGCTTTTATCAATCATGGGAAGACGTGATAAGAAAGTGTACTTAGTTTGTTGAAACATTGGGTCTAACTTAACTAAATCATCACAATAGGATTGTGGGTTTAGAGGCATAGAGTTTGATGTGATTTTATTGGATAAATGTGTATAAAAGGTTGTTCCACCAAACTTTTCAAGAGTTATATTTGATATAATCGACAAATGTTGTCTACCTAAATAGTCATGTTTTGAGTGTATTAGCCAACGCTATCTTAAAACATGGATGAAATATGGATCTTGGCTCACTAGAAAGATTTAAAGAAATATTTTTCGAATTAATAGTTAGGGCTATTAGTTTGATAAAAATAGTATGAGGTATATGGTGATATACCATAATCACTTAAACAAAATTAATATTAAATTTGCAATCTAGTTTATTTTATACACTTTAATATTATAGATATCAAATGATAAACACAAACAACTTCTCTATGCGATCAGTTCCTGAGAATGACAAGTTGACGAAAATATATTTCCTTGACTGACATAGAGCTTGAGGATTGTCCTCGGACACCACGATGTTAGTCAAATCTCTTCCCCTGCTCTTAAAGTTGAGAATGTAACATGTGCAAATCATAGTGCTTATTGGAAGCAAATTGATGTTGCGAATGATGTTTCATGTCTCATGCTCGCAAATATGTGTGCTGAGCTTAAGAAGTAACACGAGCATATAGATGCTTATGAGACGATTGAGTACAAGATATATTTGAAAATAAAAGGGCACTATACACTTACAAATAGGGAGAGTGAGACACGGTTACACCACATGTTCTAAAGATTATAGGGTATAATGAGTACCTTTGATATTTTGGATTTCCAGATTGGTCTGGAGACTTAGTTAGATTTGATCTTACAATCTCTGGACAAATATTATTCTTAGTTTGTTATGAACAATAAAATGAATAAGATTGATAAAACACCCATTGTGTTGCTAAACATGTTGAGAACTGCTGAAAGTAATATGATAAATGCATGAACTACTACTATATTGATGGTAAACATAGGGAATGCAAAAGGGAAAGGAAAATGGAAAGGCAAAGAGAATATTTGATCTAGTTCCGTTGTCAAACCAAAGTCCAATACCTAAAGCAGACTCTAAAGTCTGAATGAGGTGTTGATGAAGAAAACGATTGTCTCTTCTCTGGAAAATTGGGAGACTAGAAATTAAACTGTCATGCTTGTTTGGAAGATCGGAAAAAGATGATCAATAAGGGTCAAGATTTAGGTATTGGGTTAGAATTGGAGTAAAGGTAGTTGCTCTGGTTAGAGGAACTCGTTACTTAACTTTTGGCCTATAAGGAAAATTTAGAACTTCATAATTGTCATAACGTGCTTGCAATTGGCAAAGACATTATTTCAGTTTCTTGTTTGGACAAGAAAGGCTTTTTCATTTTAATTAAATAAAAATAGTTGTCTATTCTATTTTGATGATGAGGCTTATAATGTTGCACAACTAATTAACAATTTATATGTTCTAAAGTGACTCAAATCAAATATTACCTTTGGCACTGTTGTTGAGGCCATATTAACGAGAAACGCATTTCTAGAATACATAAGGATGCATTCATGGATAAGTTTGATTATGAATTATACAAAATGATGCGAATCTTGTTTTATTTGGCAAAATGACTAAAGCTCCTTTTACCGGACATGGTGAAGGGGTCATTGAACGGGTATGACTTATACATAGTAATGTATGTGGTCATATGTATACGATGACAAAAGGTAGATTTTATTAACTTCATAAAATTTAATAATTATTTTAGCAAATACAGATATATGTATCTTTTGAAGAACTAATCTGAATCATTTGAAAAGTTCAAAGACTATAAAGATGAAGTAGAAAATATCAAAGAAAAGTTTTTTTTTGATAGGAGGGATCACACCTTGTTGGACATGGTGCGATCAATGTTGAGTCAAGGAATCTTCCAATTAGTTTCTGGGGTTGCACCCTGGAAACGGCTCCACATACACTTAACGGTGTTCCTACTAAAACGGTTCAAAAGACTCCTTATGAGATATGGACTGAGAAACGTCACAACATGTCATTTATGAAAATTTAGAGATGTGAAGCGTTTGTGAAACGTCTAATCTCTGACAAGCTAGGACCAAAATCAGACAAATATAATTTTGTAGGATACCCAACTGAAATATGGGGTTATTCTTTCTATAATCCTTCCGAGAACAAAGTGTTTGTTGCTTGAATTGCTATGTTCCTTGAGAGAGTTGCTCTCTAAGAAAGATAGTGGGAGGATAATAGATCTCGATGAAGTTCGAGACCCACATGATAACACTGAACCAATAGAGGAACCTAAGCAGAATGTACAAGAAGTTTAGTGGGAGCCTTGTGGCATTCCTAGTATTATATGTTGATGATATATTACTAATAAGGAATGACATTCATTCTCTATAGACTGTGGAGACTTGGTTGATAAATAATTTCTCAATAAAAGACTTAGGCGATGCGAACTATATATTAGGGATCAGGATCTATAGAGATAGATCAAGGAGATTGATCGGCCTAAGTTAGAGTACATACATTAACAAAGTTTTACATCGATTTCGAATGCAAAGAGGCTAAATGGATATGTCCCAATGTCTCATGGGATAGTGATCTCAAAATAAAATTTGTCCTAAATCATTGGATGATAAGGACCGCATGAGTAAAGTTCCATATGCGTCAACAATTGGTTTTATAATGTATGCAATGATATGTACTCATCCGGATGTCTCGTATGCTTTAAGCATGCTGAGTAGATACCGGTTTAATCCAGGTGAAGGTCACTGGACGGTAGTCAAGAATATTCTTAAGTACTTGAAGAGGACTAAAGATTCATTCTTGTTATATGGAGGAGATGTGAAGCTAGTTGTAAGAGGTTTCAGTGATGCTGGTTTTAGACAAACAATGATGATTTAATGTTTCTGTCTGGCTTTGTGTTTTATCAATTTTTATTGAGATGTTATATGCTGGAATGGTTCACAACAGAGACAGTTGTTGATTCTACAATAGAGCCTGAGTATATTGATACTTGCGAAGCAGCCAAGAAGGCTGTTTGGGCATGTACTTAGGAGATATCACCTAATTAATGAGATTAATGATCAAGGAGATATACAAATATGTAAAGTGCATACTAATAATAATATTGCAGACCCACTGACTAAGGCTTTGTCGCAGCAGAAGCACGAAAGTCACACTAGTTCCATGAGTATTGGATACTTGGGTAATTGGCTCTAGTGCAAGTGGGAGATTGTTAGTAATTGTGCTCTAGAGACAATACTTTTTATATTTTAAGGAAAATATTTATTATTAAGGATTATGTTTTATTGATTATTATTTATTGATTATATTTTATTTACTGCGTAATAAATTGAAAGCATAATAAATGTCCTTGGAATTTTGATACGTATTATATATCTTTAAGTATGTGTCTTAAAAATGAGATTATATGAATAGTATCTTATTCCTAAAATTCCCTAGTCGAGTATTATTATTTAAGGATAGTAATAATGCACAAAGGCTAGTATGTTTCTTGACAGATGACTACATCTCATTGGTCATGATCGTTGGTGATACTAAAGTTAGGAAAATAAGTGTATGTCTCAATACATGGCACTGGAATGACCCGCCGTGAGATTCTACATGTTAAATAAGTGTCATAAGTAATTCTCACTCTGATAATGGTGTAATGATCCTTAGACCTGAAATCATTATATTTCTATACGAGAATTAATATAGTTTGATTACATTAAAAGTTACCTTGGACCGGGTGATGATAAAAGTGAACATTGGGTATATTATGAATCGTATGAGAAATATGAATGATCTTGATGAGATTTAATCCTCCTAATTTTAGGAGTGATATTATTGGCCTTTTGTTTGAGTGAGACTATGAAATGCACGGCCGTGCTCAAATGTTGATTTGATTTTAATAGTCTACTCATCGATCAAGAAAATAAAGATTAAATTATGAAGAGGATGACACGAGACATGCCTTGAGTTTAATCTACAATATCAAGATTAAAGGGATTATATTACATGGAACATTATTCAAGAAAGGCTTAATCGAATCACCGATTTATTATTATTACTTGGGTAGCAATGATGTATTACTAGATGCCGCTCATTGTTTACAATTTTAATTAGATATTAAAATTGTTGTCAACGTAATTATAACCTACAGGGTCACACACAAAGAACGCTTGAAGGAGAAATAATTTAAATTGTGAATTTAAATTAAATAAGTAATTTATTTTATTTATCATATTAATTAAGTATGACTTAATTAATTATAAAAATAGAATAAATGAATTATTTAAATAATTCCAAAATTAATAATTAATTAATTAAGTGAGACTTAATTAAATAATTTAGAATTTTGGATTAGTATTAATTATAATTGGATTATAATTAGAAAACTTATTCCTCTCTCTATATAATCTCTTTATGGGCTGATTTAATTGAGGAGACATATTTTTACCAAAACCCTAATCGTTTTGAGAAAAGAGGTAGATAGAGAGAGAGAAGCAGTTTTCGGGTACTAGTACACATCAATCCTTCTTGAAAAGTGTTCGTGTGGATAGCGTAGAGCGTAGATCGCGAGAGCGGGATACGTGGTGATTAAACAAGCTTTGGACCTCCAATAATCTTCTATTAATGAACTGTTAAAGCTTCTAAAGGTATTTATTCTTTATCTCCGAATTAAATCTTTTGTTTTTCGCATGGATCCTGCGGAGGGTTTCGCTATTTTAATTTATTTTTCACGTTTATTCCGCTGCGTTTGTGCCTCGAAACCCTTCAGCAAGGAATGTGTATCAGTGTGTGGGAGTGGGCTTGGGATAGAATTAGAGTGTGAAGGTGGTAAAATATGATTCATAGCCGCAGAGAATTAGAGATGAAACTAGATCCATACATAGTAGGCAAGACCTGATGCAGAAAATGCCTAACCTGTGCAGGATAAAATAATCCAAGTAAGGATTCCCCTTTCCTTGCATCCTTTCTAGCCAAATCAGCAAAAAGCCTTTTATTTATTTGAAAAACAGGAAAGTCAGAGTCATTGTCAAAATGTACATTAGGTAATTGTTGTTCCCAAAATATCACATGGGCTGGATTTGGGCCCATAGGTTATTGGAGGTCCAATCCACAAGGTTAAAGACTTCAAAAGAGGTTCCAATATAGAATAAGAAGTGGTAGGGAGGTTCTATGGTGGACAAGTGAACTCTGGAAGCTGCTAGGGATGTTTTGAAGATAAGAGTCCATCCAATGATGAGGAACCACTAGGTGAAAGGAACCTTGTGAGGCAGGAGCCTAGCTATCCAAAAAGCTTCTGTTATATCAATGATGGAACCTAATTTAGGGAGGTTCCAGGAAGCTAATGAAGTTGAGAATTAATCTAGGAGTTCATGATGTGTTAGTGTTTCCAGAGAACAGGTTTCAGGTTCCATTGGTCATGTTCCAGAAACTAGTTACCAGGACAACTACTTGGTACCTTCTGGAAGGCCAGTTATACACAGACTGTTTCACCTGATTTTTAGGAGAGGATATCTTCACGATTTTGGAGAATAATTATCATATTATTCATATCAGATTAAGGATAATCATGAGAAAAACTACATATATTAATAAATTCAGCCGATTATTCATCATGAAACAACTTTCAAGAAGTCCTGACCGGCTTCGACTCTCCTTGTAGCTCAATCACTTCAAGATATACATTCAAGAAGAGGTTGATTCCTATCAAAACATAAATTTTCACTCATCGACAAGAGTCATAATAACAAACAACTACATATGGACTTGATCTTTATAAATAGGGTATGTAGACTGAAGGGTTTCGGGCATGAAAACGCAGCGGAATTAACGTAAAAACAAAACAAAAAAATCAAAACCCAATCGCAGGATCCATGTATAACGTTGGATGATTATGGTGAAGAAGTCTGTACCTTAACAAAGCTTTCGTATGCTGTTTAATGGAGGTCCAGAAAGATGAATCACAGCAGTCCTTTGTTGCAAAGATTTGCTCTCTAAAGAAGTCCACACGAACGCCCGATCGTCCTACGATCACCGGAGTCGGTACTAGCCGAATTGTTTGCCTCTCTCTCTCTCTTTCTCTAGCCTCTCTTGATGTTGAGCAGCTAGGGTTTTTCTCTAAAACGAAATTTGATGATTAAACCCTAATACTATACATCATTATGTATATATAGGGGAGAGAGATATTTTGGGCCTAACCCTAATCCATGTGGTTTCCAAAACCCATTATGACTTTGGGTTATTATTATTATTAAATCTGAATTCTAATATAATTAATCAAGTCCCACTTAATTAATTCAATAATTAAATTCGAATAATAATAATACTTATTAAATCCGAATTCTAATATAATTAATCAAGTCATACTTAATTAATTCAATAATTAAATTCGAATAAACAATAATATATTTAAATTTGTAATTTAAATAAACCTCCGTTTTGACGTTCTTTGTGTGTGACCCTTTAGGTTATTATTACGTTGGCAATAATTTTATTATCTAATAATAAAATTATAAACAATGAGCGGCATCTAGTAATACATCATTGCTACCCAAGTAACAATAATAATTGGTGATTCAATTAAACCTTTCGTGAATAATGTTCCATGTAATATAATCCCATTAACCTTATATTATAGATCAAACTCGATGCATGTATAGTGTCATCCTCTTCAACGTTTAATCTCGGTTTCCTTGATCAATGAGTAGACTATTTAAACAAATCAATATTTGAGCATGACCATGCATTTCATAGTCTCACTCAATCAAGAGGCCAATAATATCACTCCTAGAATTGGAGGGTTAAATCCTATATCTATCATTCATATTCCCCATACGATTCATAGCATACCCAATGTCCACCTTTATCATTACCCGGTTAAAGGTAACTTTGAGTGTTATCAAAGTTTATTAATACTCGTATAGAAATATAATGATTTCAAGTCAGAGGATCATTACATCATTATCACTGTGAGATTTCTTATGACACTTATTAACATGTAGAATCTCACGACGGGTCTTTCCAGTGTCATGTATTGATACATACACTTATGTTCTTGACTTTAGTATCACCATACCTATGACAAATGAGATGTGGTCATCCGTCAACAAACATACTAGTCTTATTTCATTATTATTGTCCTTTAAAAATAATAATACTTGACTAGGGAATTTTAGGAATAAAATACTATTCATATAATCTCATTTTTAAGTCACATACTTAAAGATATATATTACGTATTAATATTCCAAGGATATTTATTATCCTTTCAATTTATAACGCAGTAAATAAAGACATAATAAATAATAATTAAATAATCACATAAAACATAATCCTTAATTGTTTTCAATAAAAGATTAAAAGTATTGTCTCTAGGACACCAATACTAACAATCTCCCACTTGTACTAGAGCCAATCTCTCATGTATCTAATACCCATGGAACTAGTATGATCCTTCGTGCTTCTGCTGCGACAAAGCCTTAGTCAGTGGGTCTGCATTATTCTTATTAGTATGCACTTTACATATATGTATATCTCCTTGATCATTAATCTCATTAATTAGGTGATATCTCCTAAGTACATCCCCAAAAAATCTCCGTGGCTGCTTCATAAGCATCAATATGCTCAGGCTCTATTGTAGAATCAACAACTGTCTCTACTGTGAACCATTCCAGCATACAATATCTCCATTTAGACAAAACACAAATCCACACTGAGAAATCGAATCATCCTTGTCTGTCTAGAAACTAGCATCGGTGTAACCTTTTACAACCAGCTTATCTTCTCCTCCATATACCAAGAATTAATCTTTAGTCCTCTTCAAGTACTTAAGAATATTCTTGACTGCTGTCCAGTGACCTTCACCTGAATTAGACTAGTATCTACTCTGACTTAGGCCGATCATTCTTCTTGATCTATCTCTATAGATCTTGATACCTAAAATATAGGTCTCTTCGCCTAAGTCTTTCATTGAGAAATTCTTACTCAACCAAGTCTTAACAGCCTGTAAAGAAGGAATGTCATTCCCTATTATTAATATATCATCAACATATAATTATAGGAATGCTACATTGCTCACACTTACCTTCTTGTAAACACATGGTTCATCTTCATTTTGAATAAACCCAAACTCTTTGACAGTTTCATCAAAACGAATGTTCCATATCCTTGAGGCTTGTTTCAATCCATAAATGGATCGACGCAGCTTACATACCTTTACAACATTCTTTGGATCAATAAAACCTTCAGGCTATGTCATATACACATCCATATCTTCTTCAAGGCTCCCATTTAAGAAAGCGGTTTTGACAACCATCTGTCAGATTTCATAATCATAGTAAGCAGCTATAGCAAGAAAAATCCTGATGGACTTGACCATAGCCACTGGTGAAAAAGTCTCATCATAGTCAATACCATGAATTTGCTTGAAACCTTTTGCCACCAATCGTGCCTTGTAGGTCTGTACATTACCATCCATGCCGGTCTTCTTTTTGAAAACCCACTTGCACCCTATAGGTTTTACCCCTTTAGGTGGATCAACCAAAGTCCATACTTGATTAGTATACATGGATTCCATCTCAGATTTCATGGCATCCAGCCATCTCTTAGATTCTGGAGTGTTCATAGCATCTTAGTAGGTGAGAGGCTCATATTCGTCGATAAGCATCACATCACCATCTTGAGTTAAGAGAAATCCATAATATCTCTCAGGCTCATGGCGAATCCTCCTAGACCTACGAATAACCTGTGTTTCTTGAGCAGTGTTGTGGTCTTGTACATCCTGCTCAAGTTCCTCCATTGGATCAATGTTATCTTGTGGGCCTTGAACTTCATCGAGATCTATTATCCTCCCACTGTTTTTCTTCGAAAGCATTTCTCTTTCAAGAAAAACTGTAGTTCGAGCAACAAACACTTTGTTCTCGGAAGGATTATAGAATGAATAACCCTTTGTTTCAATTGGGTATCCCACAAAATTATATTTGTCTGATTTAGGTCCAAGCTTGTCAGAAGTTAAACGTTTCACAAACGCTTCACATCCCCATATTTTCATAAATGACATGCTATGACGTTTCTTAGTCCATATCTCATATGGAGTCTTCTGAACCGTTTTAGTAGGAACTCGGTTAAGTGTATAAGCTGTCGTCTCCAAGGCGTAGCCCCAGAAACTAATTGGAAGATCTGCATGACTCATCATCGATCGTACCATGTCCAACAAAGTACGATTCCTCCTTTCAGAAACTCCATTCCATTGTGGTGTTCCGGGAGGAGTGAGTTGTGATACAATACCACACTCTTTTAATAAACTCTTAAATTCATGGCTTAAGTATTCACCTCCACGATCAGATCGTAGAGTCTTAATACTTCCGCAAGTTTGCTTTTCTACTTCAGCTTTGTATTCTTTGAACTTTTCAAAAGAATCGGATTTGTTCTTCATAAGATACACATATCTACTGAAATTATCAGTAAACGTGATAAAGTAGTAAAAGCCACATCTTGTCATAGTACGCATAGGACCACATACATCACTATGTATTAGTTCTAATCGTTCAGTGGCCTTTTCACCTTGTCCAGTAAAAGGAGATTTAGTCATTTTTCCAATGAGACAAGGTTCGCATGCTTCGTATGATTCAAAGTCAAACTTATCCAAGTATCCATCCTTATGTAACTTGGAAATACGCTTCTCATTTATATGGCCTAAACGACAGTGCCAGAGGTATGTTTGATTTGAGTCATTTATTTTAAGACGTTTGTTATTCACATTATAGATATGAGTGTCTAAATCAAGAACATATAAACTGTTAAATAAACGTGCAACCCCATAGGTAACATTATTCAAAAAAAAGGAACAACTATTGTTCTAAATTAAAAATGCAAAACCTTTCTTGTCTAAACAAGAAACCGAAATAATGTTTCTGCAAATTGCAGGCACGTAAAAACAGTTCTCAAGTTCTAAAATAAGCCCAGTGGGCAATGATAAATAATAAGTCCCTACAGCTAAAACAGCAACCTTTGCTCTATTGCCAACTCGTAGGTCGACCTCTCCTTTAGCCAAAGTCCTACTCCTTTGTAGTTCATGTACATTTATACAAATGTGAGAACCACATCTAGTATCCAATACCCATGATGTAGAAGTTGACAAATTGACCTCTATAACATAAATACCTGAATCAGAAGCTTGACCAGCCTTCTTCTTCTTCAGATCCTCCAAATAAGCATGACAGTTTCTCTTCCAATGACCTGGTTTACCATAGTAGTGACAATCACCCTTTGCAACAACACCCTTAGGCTTTAAAGCCTGTTTGGGATTAGCCTTTGGCTTGGGACCAGAAGCAGATCCAATCTTCTTCTTTCCCTTCCATTTGCCTTTCCTATTAGCCTTACCTTTGTTATCTACCATCAACATGGCAGCAGGTTCAGCCTTTTCATGTTGGTTTCAGTAGTTCGTAACATGGCCAACAATTCAGTGGGTGTTTTGTCTATTTCATTCATATTGTATTTCATAACAAAATGAGTATAGTTGCGGTTCAAAGATTGCAAGATTAAGTCAATCTGAGCTTCCAAACCAATCGGGAAATCCAAAGTATTAAGATACTCAATATAACCTATCATCTTCAGAACATGTGGTTCAACAGGTTCACGCTCCCCCTGTTTGCAAGCATACAGTGCTTTGCTCGTGTCGAACCTTTCTTGACGAGTTTATCCCTCAAACATTCTTTGAAGGTGTTCAATCATCTCATAAGAATCCATATGCTCATGTTGTTTTTGAAGCTCAACACTCATGGTTGCCAGCATGAGACATGCAATATCATTCACATCATCAATATCTTCTGATAAGCATTTTTCTGAACGCGAGTTGCATTCTCAGCAGGAGGAGCAGGTGAAGGAATTTCAATGATTTGGAGCTTACGCTCTTGCCTGAGGACAATCCTCAAATTCCTATACCAATCCAGGAAGTTAGTTCCTGTCAGCTTGTCCTTCTCAAGGGTTGCTCGTACGGAGAAAGTATTTGTATTGTTTGCCATTTAAATATCTACAATGTTTAAAATGCATAAAATAAACATTAGATTGTCTGAGTTATTTATTATGTTCAAATGATTATGATATATTCATAATATATCTCCCACTATTTTTATCAAATTAATAGCCCTTACTATTAATTTGGAAAGTATATCCCATAATTCTTTCTAGTGAGCCAAGATCCATATTTCGTCATGTCCTAAGTCAACCACAGGAAGTCCTTAAAAAATGATTATTTAGGTAGACAACAGTTGTCAATTATATCATATATAATTCTTGGATAGTTTGGTGAACAATGATTGATCTTATCTATCTAATAGACTTTTAACCAAACTCTATGCTTCTAAGTTCATAATGGTTGAATATAACCGTTTATTTTCACCTTATTATGACGACTCAGTTAAGTTAGACCCAATGATACAATGGCCGAATATAACCGTTTATATTCGTCGCATCTCACCACGATAGATAGGAGTCCCCTGCCACTGACAGTCCTTCCCCTAATCGATCTAGGATTCGATGAGTGTTCATTCATTGGAAAGCATCCGAGTAAAACTTAATATTTTGTTAAGGGGTTTAGAAAATTTATAATGATCATGATCACATCATAAAGAGATCCTCAATTTTTCCTTGAACCAAATATTTCAAATTGACATCTTAAATTGTTCATTTCCCAGGTAGATGGAGGATACCAGTGGTCACACTTAAAACCCATCAGCCTTACGAATACGCATATCCGTTTTTGTCAGAAAATCCCAGTTATAGATATCAAAAATCAATATTTAATTCCGTGTTTTAAAAATCCATATTTCATAAACACAAGAATCTCATGATCGTTTGTTAATTTTAAAATCTTGAATCGTTACAGATTTTATCTTTCTTAAGCAGACATGGCATGGGTATCGTATCTAATACATACATCATTCCAACACATACATATCTACACATGCATTCATACACATATATTTATTGTGCGTAAATTAAACGTGTTTGGTTATGGCCCCATCCTATGTGATATTTCCAAGCTAATGGAATTATCAAGGTCAATCTATGGTGGTTTCAAATACTATACTATTACATGTCTTTATCTTCTTCATTGCTCCATCATCTGGATTGCATCCTAGCTTCCTTGCTTCCAAGTCTCCATTGAACAATTACATTTAATAATAAATAAATCTATTCTAATGAAATTACAAGAAGAACTCGAGTTACATTCGAGATTAACAATTACAATGAATAAACGACATGCAAGTCATATTTAGAAACCAAAACCATAAAACAAAACCACTATCCTATGGGTATTTAGGCCATAACCATCCACCATGTTATCACATAACACATGTAATATATCTCAGATTATATAAACATATCATATAATCATATATAATAAATTTCAAAATTTCATAAAATCAAATAAATTTCATAAAATAATAAATCGCCGTTTCAGGGCCTGTAACGTCGTCAAATAGCTTACAGACGCGAAGCTGATTTTGTCAGTATTGCTCAGTGATACGATTGCAGTCAGAAAACACATATCGTTTGAGAAAATCGGACACTGGATACAGATTTCAGAAAATCTACCTAAGCCGTTACATAATTCGTATCGAATACGATTTCCATAACAAGAACAAACATGTATCATATACATACAGCAATACACACAATCATCCCATGATTATACAACACATGAATATCATATATTCAAAATCATATAAAACATATATATCAATATATAGTCATGGCATATCATATATATGTTTACATATATCGAAAAACTGTTAAACACATAACCAAATCATCCCATTATACACGTAGCTCTGATACCATTGAAGGGTTTTGGGCATGAAAATGCAGCGGAATTAACGTAAAAAAAAAAAATCGAAACCCAATCGTAGGATCCATGTATAACGTTGAATGATTATGGTGAAGAAGTCTGTACCTTAACAAAGCTTTCGTATGCTGTTTAATGGAGGTCCAGAAAGATGAATCATAGCAGTCCTTTGTTACAAAGATTTGCTCTCTAAAGAAGTCCACACGAACGCCCGATCGTCCTACGATCACCGGAGTCGGTACTAGCCGAATTGTTTGCCTCTCTCTCTCTCTCTTTCTCTAGCCTCTCTTGATGTTGAGCAGCTAGGGTTTTTCTCTAAAACGAAATTTGATGATTAAACCCTAATACTATACATCATTATGTATATATAGGGGAGAGAGATATTTTGGGCCTAACCCTAATCCATGTGGTTTCCAAAACCAATTATGACTTTGGGTTATTATTATTATTAAATCTGAATTCTAATATAATTAATCAAGTCCCACTTAATTAATTCAATAATTAAATTCGAATAATAATAATACTTATTAAATCCGAATTCAAATATAATTAATCAAGTCCCACTTAATTAATTCAATAATTAAATTCGAATAAACAATAATATATTTAAATTCATAATTTAAATAAACCTCCGTTTTGACGTTCTTTGTGTGTGACCCTTTAGGTTATTATTACGTTGGCAATAATTTTATTATCTAATAATAAAATTATAAACAATGAGCGGCATCTAGTAATACATCATTGCTACCCAAGTAACAATAATAATTGCTGATTCAATTAAACCTTTCGTGAATAATGTTCCATGTAATATAATCC
This sequence comes from Oenanthe sinensis, assembly GCA_028671895.1. Classification (NCBI taxonomy): domain Eukaryota; kingdom Viridiplantae; phylum Streptophyta; class Magnoliopsida; order Apiales; family Apiaceae; genus Oenanthe; species Oenanthe sinensis. The sequence goes on along the minus strand of CM053799.1, from coordinate 22,558,885 downwards.
CTTTAACCTTATATTATAGATCAAACTCGAGGCATGTATAGTGTCATCCTCTTCAACGTTTAATCTCGGTTTCCTTGATCAATGAGTGAAATATTTAAACAAATCAATATTTGAGCATGGCCATGCATTTCATAGTCTCACTCAATCAAGAGGCCAATAATATCACTCCTAGAATTGGAGGGTTAAATCCTATATCTATCATTCATATTCCCCATACGATTCATAGCATACCCAATGTCCACCTTTATCATTACCCGGTTAAAGATAACTTTGAGTGTAATAAAAGTATATTAATTCTCGTATAGAAATATAATGATTTTAAGTCAGAGGATCATTACATCATTATCACTGTGAGATTTCTTATGACACTTATTAACATGTAAAATCTCACGGCGGGTCTTTCCAGTGTCATGTATTGATACATACACTTATGTTCTTGACTTCAGTATCACCATACCTATGACCAATGAGATGTGGTCATCCGTCAACAAACATACTAGTCTTATTGCATTATTATTGTCCTTAAATAATAATATTTGACTAGGGAATTTTAGGAATAAAATACTATTCATATAATCTCATTTTTAAGTCACATACTTAAAGATATATATTACGTATTAATATTCCAAGGATATTTATTATCCTTTCAATTTATAACGCAGTAAATAAAGACATAATAAATAATAATTAAATAATCACATAAAACATAATCCTTAATTGTTTTCAATAAAACATTAAAAGTATTGTCTCTAGGACACCAATACTAACATAGACAACTAGCAAAGGGGTTCAAAAATACTTAGAGGGGAGAGAGCACGTAGAAAACTCAAGTATTATTTGTTATTCTGAGGTGCTTGACTTGTATAATCTCAGGATTATACGTTGGTGCCTTTGGCCTTTGCTAGCTCAGTCCCTTCATCATCACAAATCACTATCCACCATTCCTGAAACCTCTGTTCGGAAGCTATTTCTTGACAGATTCTTGTAACTTTTCTTCCACTATTCCAGCATTGGGCCTCCATAGTGTTGTACCAAATTCCTTTCAGAACAATAATAAATGACTGAAAATCAACTGTAAGAATCTAGCATAATAAACAGTAAATTTATCATTATGGATTATCACAGCTATTTTCCTAATTATCAAAGTAAAATTATAATTTTTATTATAGGTCAGAGAATACCTAATCTGCTGAGAGAGTTATGGAATGGTATCAAAATTTGTATATTAGCTGTGAAGGCTCTTGTGATGTAGACAAAGAAGAAACTCCATTCCTTCCTTAAATAAGGCTTTGTGAGACTTCCTAGATTTGTCAAGCTCTCCATATAGCCCAACTCGCGAAAGAAAGACCTTATGGTAGAGTCGCTCTCAAGGTCATGGTATTGATCTACATCTGGCAGATGAAGAGCCTGGCGCACAATTGCAGGAGTGATGACATGATTGCCATTGTAAGTGAATGTAAGAGTGGGTTCCTCATTAGCACCAGCGCCTTTAAATTTTGCCATGGACCAGATTTGTATCGTGGCTCGTTCAGAGATAGTTCTTGGTTCCTGCAAAGCGAACCCGATGCTACTGTTTGCAAGAAAATCCTGGATGACATGAAAATCAGCATTGTCATATGATTTGAGAAGTAAAGAAGAGTAGTTATTGGGGACAAGTATCATAACCAAACTATTGATTCTTTGAAGCCATTGAACTGAAACTGATGTAGAGTTAGGGACTTAGGGTTTTTGGAGAAAGTGATAGAAATTAAAAGTTTTTATTGAAAGTATGAGAATATAAATGAATCAGTCTTTTACCTCTAATACGTCGCGTAAACATTAGTGGGACAGGTGGAAAAGTATCGGTGGTCAAACAATAATGAGAACAATTTTTAAGAGACAACAAATGTGTGTGTATATGTATATATATCAGTGTATATAATATGAACCACTTTTCGTGAGACACACGCACACCCAGAGTTACTCCATCAGAGTTTAATAAAAATGATGTCACAACAACAAATCAATGATAATTATCTATTTAAAACAAACAATTATTTATTATTGACTTATTGATTATTAATCATAGTTTAAGACGAAATGTTGACAGAGTTTACCACATACTCTGATAGAGTTTACCACATACTCTAACATAGTTTATTATAGATGATGACAAATGTTGATATCAGAATTTGCAAGTACTAATACAATTTTCAGTGTCTTATTTTTTATGCTTGTCTTCTACTTGTCATTGATTATTGATCCACCTACTACCATTCCTAACTCAGTTCCCAATCTTGTAAAAGTGGCTTCACTCAATGGTTTAGTGAATATTTTTGCTACCTGTTGATTTGTTGGAACAAAATACATCGCAATTATTCCCTCCATAAAATTTTCTCTAACGAAGTGAAATCTGATACTAATATAATTTGTCATGGAGTGTTGAACTGGGTTTCCTGTCATAGCAATTGCACTTTAGTTATCACAATAAATAGGAATTTTGAATAGTTAAAACCATAGTCTAAAAGCAGATTTCTCGTCCATAGAATTTTATCACAACAGCTTCCTGTAGCAATATATTCTGCCTCTGCAGTTGATGTAGATATTGACTTTTTCTTTTTACTGAACCAATAAACAATCCTTCCTCCTAAGAATTGACAACATTTACTTATACTTTTCTTGTCTATTTTGCATCCTGTAAAATCAGCATCTAAATAGCCTATAAGTTTAAAGTCAGAGTCTCTAGGATACCAGCAATTAGATGAGGTTCCCTTAGATTTTCCTGAAATCTAGCACAGAGGAAAGTTGCATACATTATATATGGTCTGCTTGCAGTCAAATAAAGAATTAAACCAATCATGCCTCTGTAAGTTGTCATATCAATAGACTCACCAATGTCTTGATCCAACTTTGTTGTTGTGGCCAAAGGAGTAGTTGCAGTTGCACATTCTTCCATGTTAAACTTTGTCAACAAAATTTTTGTATACTTTGACTGATTGATAGAGATGCCTTCCTCAGTCTGTTTAACTTGCAATCCCAAGAAGTAACTCATTTCACCCATCATACTCATTTGATATCTAGACTGCATTAGCTTGGAAAATCTCTCACTTAATTTCTCGTTAGTAGACCCAAATATAATGTCATCAACATATATTTGAACTAATAACAAGTCCTTACCTTCGTTTCTGTAGAAAAGTGTTTTATCAATGGTACATGTAGTGAATCCACTCTCTAGCAGAAATTGAGCCAGAGTTTCATACCATGCTCTTGGAGCTTGCTTGAGTCTATAGAGTGCATTGTCTAATCTGTAGACATGATTTGGATATTTTTGGTCAACAAATCCTGGAGGTTGTTCAACATAAACCTCTTCTTCCAATTTTCTATTTAAAAATGCATTTTTAACATCCATTTTGTATACTTTGAATTTATTGTGAGCATCATAGGCATGAAAGAGTCTGAATGCCTCAAGTCTTGCAACATGAGCAAAATTTTCATCATAGTCAATACCCTCATGTTGTGAGTAACCTTTGGCAATTAATCGTGCTTTGATTCTGGTTATTATTCCATCAGAATATGTCTTGTTCTTGAATACTTGGTGCCAATAATAGATCTATTCTTTGGTCTTGGAACAAGAGTCCAAACTTCATTCCTTTCAAATTCATTTAACTCTTCTTGCATTGTATTGACCCAATCTGCATCTTGAAGAGCTAGCTTCTTCAACTTTCTTAGGTTATATCTGATATAGAAAATTATGATACAAACACTCATTTTTTGTTTCTCTTCTTGTCTGAACTCTGCTATTTGGATCACCAATGACTAGGTCAGGTGTGTGATCCTTGGTCCATTTTCTGGTGTGAGAAAGCTGATTCCTTTAACTAGATTCTCCCCCATTTTTTGTGCCATCATAGAATGATTCTTTAGTAAATGTGATCCCATGAATTTGTGCTTTGCTCTGACATTGTTTCCTCAGAACCAGATCATGTTTCTGTCAAAGATTGGCTAGACTTTGATATTTCAATCATAGAATTTGGTTCATTGGTTTCTGTGTAAGTTTGATGTTGCTCCCCCTCAACATGTGCAGAATCTTCATTTTTAATTTCAACTTCATCGGAGTTTAGAGATTCAGAGTTTAGTAGAACAGTGTTTGGGTCATCAAAGTCTGTGTGCTGGTGACTTTTGAGCAATTTATTTTCAAATATGAGAAATTCTTGAGCTTCTTCATCATGTATTCCTGTAATTTTAGTTTCATCAAAAGAAATATTGATAGATTTCATAATAGTATTCATTCTCAAATTGAACACCTTGAATGCCTTTGAATAGTTTTTTGATGTTGTAGTGTATCCTATAAAAATTCCTTCATCTGCTTTTAGCTTAGAATTCTTCAATTGTTCAGTATGTGTTTTGAGAATAAAACACTTGCTTCCAAATATGTGAAAGTATTTCACATTTGGCTTCCTTCCTTTCATCATTTTATATGGAATCTTTCCATGCTTATTGGTCAATGTGCAGTTTTGAGTAATACAAGTAGTGTTTACAGCTTCTGCCCAAAAGTAAGTAGGAATTTTTCCTCCAAGCATAGTCCTTGCAGCTTCAATAAGAGTTCTATTCTTCCTTTCTACTATACCATTTTGCGGTGGTGTACCAGGTGCTGAAAACTGTTGTCTTATTCCTTTTGTAGCACAAAATTCCTCTATAGTAGAGTTTTTGAACTCTATTTCATTGTCACTCCTAAGTACTTTCATATTGAGGTTGATCCAGTCTCAATCATTATTAAGTGATCAAAAATGATCTCTGTTGTTTAATCCTTTTTGTGAAGAAAGTACACCCAAGTGTACCTAGTGTATTCATCAACTATAACCAGAGTATATTTCTTCTTTCCAATTGACATAATGTAACAGGACCAAACAAATCAAGATGTAGTAAATGAAAAGGTTCTTCAATTGAAGTCTCAGTCTTACTTTTGAAAGATGTTCTTCTATTTTTTGCCTTTTGACATGAATCACAGAGACCATCTGGATGATATTGAGCTTTAGGAAGTCCTCTCATAAGATCCTTTCGAATTGATTCATTCATACTACTGAAATTAAGATGACACAACTTTTTCTGCCAATTCCAGCTTTCCATTGAAGTTGTTTTTCCATTGTCTATGACCAATAAAAACCACTTTGCCAGTCCTTTTGCTTGTGACTTTACAATGTGTTTCAAGAAATTTCACAATATAACCTCTGTTTGTCATTTGACTCACATTCAAATGGTTGTGCTTGAGTCTTTCAACCAGAGCTACATTTTCAATGATGACATTACCAATAACAACATTGCCATATCCCAATGTTCTTCATATGTTTCCATCTCCATAAGATACTTTTGGGTCAGCTTTGTCCTCAAACTCTGAAAGTAGAGATTTATTTCCATTCATGTGTGTAGAACATCCACTATCAATTACTAAGTTTTTTTTCCTGTTTCCCTGCATTCATTTATGCAATTTAATTAGAAAGTTTGGGGACCCAAACAAGTTTGGGTCCTTTCTTTTTAAAATTGTTAACTTTTGCAGCAAAATTATTTTTATCAGATTTTAAGTTAACAGAGTTTGCATTTTCAGAGTTTGACTTTTATTAGGAATTATGAGATTTAATGATAACAAATTACTTAGAATTATAATAGAGATTTAAATTTCATTGTAACTGGTCAATGGATATATGACTTATAAATATCCATTGACTAGGAAAGCAATTATCAATTGAAGCTTGTTACTTAACTGATAAATTGGATTGTAGCAGTTGATTCATGTTTCTTATTTGTCAATTGATTGTAATGCCTCGATGAATGCTAAGTTGTAGTGAAATGATATCTATCTGACTTCAGTTGATTGATCCACAATGGATGTGTAGAATGGCTGATCAAATGTAAATATTCTAAGTCAGAATTCTCACAAATGAAGTGATCAACAGATATGGAAGTCGATTGATAAAGACACTGTTCGATGGATAAAGATCAATAAAAGTCAAATCAATGGATCTCTATCAACGGATGAAAGCATCAAGGCTATCAATGGATAAAGGCTATCAATAGATAAATGCAATCAACTGATAAAAGACCATCAACAGATAAGGAGTCTATGTATAACCTAATTATCCATCGATACATCAATTGATCAATGGATAACCTATCCATTGATGGTTAATCAAACGAGGATCAACTGATAAGCTTTACATCAATTATCAGTTGATCAAAGTTTCCCAAATGAGTTAAAGACAAAATAAATGGGATCTTTGCAGAAATTGAATCAATAGAAGATAGTCATGTCAGGATTGTGAAGACTTTCAAGACAACACAGTCTTCAAGGAAAAGTTCAAGACATAAATTTTTTTAGAACAAGACAAATGCAAAGAAGACTGTGAAAAGTAGATACAATCTATTTTAGTGACTACATTGAAAAATGTAATTTTCAATTTGCATTTTATCCGTCGATAGAAAAATAGATGTAGAATGTGAACTGCTATATATATAGTCTTAGCAGTTCATTGTAACAAAGTGTGTGTGGTAGAACTAAAACAAGAAAAGTATAGAAAAATAAGAATCTGTTGTATTGCTTTTCTTTTGTCCAGTTTCAATTTTTGTAAGCAGCTTGGTAATCTTACCAAGGTCAATTGAAAGCAAAAACTCACTAGTGGAAAAACCAATCCACTAGTAATTTTTAAATTGCCTTTTTTTGTTTTCAATATATCAGTCTTCAATCCATAGTTCAAGTAGTTTCTTCACTATATATTTCCACACACTAAATCAATTAAAGTACAAACTTGAATCCGTAAGTATTTCATAAAATTCTTAAGTTTGTATTCAATCCCCCCCCCTCTACAAACTTGTACTTAAGGAAAATAACAAATTTTTACTGTTGGTTTACAACATTATTTTCTTTTGAGAGAACATGTAGGAGAAACAAGAGATTTATTCAAGTGAGGCAATAGTTCATAATAGTTATAATACAAACTATTGTATTCTTTGCATGTGTAAATAGAATGTCATAAACTACTACAATGAAAACAAGGATTTTGTAGCCAATATCTAATTTGATTCCTAAGTCCTGATCTAGGTCTCTCAAGTTCCTTCTTTCTATTCTGCCTGCAGTCAATAGCAAGATGGTTAGAATTTTCACAAGTAAAACAGATCTTTCTAGGTGCATCAGGAATATTCTTGTAATTAGATTCTTTAGAAATTCCTATCTTCCCATTCCTATTTCATTTAATTCTTTTTGGCTTGTTTTTATTGGTGACAGTCTTTATCTTCTCTTTAAGCTTCTTTGGAGGTAATAAACCAATATTTATTGGTTTGTTTTCTAACACTACTTTCTTTGTCTTTTAAAGAGTTGGAACTCTTGTCTACAAATGAGTGTAACTCGTTACTAGACCTAACAAATTTGACAGGCTCAATCTTGCTCTTATTTATTCTTGTTTATGTCTTAGCAGCTTTTTCAACCTCTTTCTTCTTATCTTTTTCTTCATCTGACTCATAACCTAAGTCAGATGTCCAATTTTTGTCAATCAGAATTTCTTGTAACTTTTTATCAGAGTTTGTCCAGACTATAAAAGTCTCTTTTTCTTCAGCTATCTCAGCTTTTAAATAAGTGACCTGAATTTCTAACTGAGTTTGCATATGCATGGCTTTCTCACAGTCTTTCTTAGTATTTAGCATGTGCACAAGTTCAGATTCAAGAAAATCATTTTTAACAAATAGTTTTTGTATATCAGCTTTTACTCTTTCCTTCTCAAGAGTTTGAGTTTTAAAACTAACATGCAGAGTTCTAAGAAATGATTTCAGTTTATAGATATTATCAGTGTCTATTTTAAAAATAGTGTCTTGTACCTTTTTAGAGTTTATGATGGGTGCATCAGTGTTTGCCATGAGAGCATAGTTCACTTCTTCATCAGAGTCTGTGGAATCCATCCAATCTTTCTTGGATGTAATGAGTGTTTTTCCAACCTCCTTACTCTTACACTCAGTAGCATAATGACCCATCTTATCACACTTGTAACACTTGACTTTCGATTTATCAAGTGTATTCGACATGCTTTCTTTCCCATCTTTTTTCCTAATATCTTTGCTTGTTTTCAGAATCACGATACCTTTTCTGAAAGTTGTCTTATTTCCTGAAGTCCCTATATTTATCATTTTGAAGCCCTTAACAATCATAGAAATCATCTCCATCATATTAGAATCTGTTGATTCAACATCAGAGTCTACATCAGTATTTACCTCAGACTCTGATTGACTGCTCTCATTTTCTTACACAACTTTTCCCTTTCCTTTAGAGCTTGTGGGAATCTGTTCCTTACATTTCGAGATAATAGTTTCAACATTCAAGGCAATAGAATTTATTTTTCCACCTTTTCTGTTGTTCCTCTGATTTAACTTCAAGTCAAGAGTTTCCAGTCTACAATAGACGTCATCTAGAGACACATCCTCAAGATCTGCTCTATCTCTAATCAATGATGTCTGCTAGTCCTATAATTCAGCCAAACCTCTTAGATCATCAGCCAAATCATTCAATAGAGTTAGGAACCTGCCATAAGTATCAGTGAGAGACTCATTTTGTTTAGCCTCAAAATATTCACACTCTTAGATAAAAGCATATCTCCTTTTCTCTTTATCTCCTTTGTTCCTTGACATTGGACCTTCAGTGCATCCCAGATTTCTTTTACAATTTTGCAAGCAATTACTCTATTGGACATCACAACATCTAAACTAGTATGTAATATGGTTCTTACCTTAACAACCTTGAGGACTTCATACTTCTTCTTAATTGTCCACTCATTCATGTCTTTCATAGTATAGTACTCTAGAATTTATCTCCATTTAATCACAGCAGAACCAACTAGTTTTGTTGGTAGATATGGGCCTTCCATAATACTATCTAGATAGTTAGGATCTGTAAGAATTCTTTTGGTGGCGTCTGATCAAAAGAGAAGTAAATCGGTGCTTTTAGAAACATCGTCATCTTTACCCTCCATGTGGGATATTCAGCTTTCCTGAGAGTTGGAATCTTGATGCTTTCATACTTGTTTCCAAACATTGTTTTTGATCTTTTAGGTTACTTTAACCGCCTGCTCTGATACCAATTGTTACCTAGTAAATATACTATTGTAGAAGGGGAGTTGAATATAATAGTACCAAATAATCAAAAACTAGAACATAAGTAAATAAAATAAATACTATTCGTATTAAATGTTGGACCAAATCAAGCCTACTACATTGTATTTACTTGTCATATTGTAACACTCTAGTATTTCTTGTATTAAATAGTGACTTAGTTTATTTAATTATGTATTTGCAGTCAGAAACATGTTTCTACTATAACTCCAAATATAAATGAGTGATATCAAGAATAATTATACTCGTAGAAGATTCAAGATTCTATGGATCATGTATCAGGAGAATAAAGGTTTCATCAAATAAGGAGTTTAGAAAAGGACTTGTTCCTAATGTAAATGATCATTCGAGAAGTCACACTGATAGAGAAGTCAAATATGTGCAACTGGTAGAGAAGTCTCAAAACTCTCTATGGCTTAGTATTCGATCGAGACATTTGTCTAATCGAGAAGTCAAAACATTGGAGCCATTCGAGAAGTACAACAAAGTAATCATTCAAGAAGTCCAGAAAAACAAATTGAGAAGTTAGCTAAGGAAGAAATCGAGAAGTCTAAGTGAAAAGGCCAATCGAGAAGTCTGTGGTAGTAGAACATTCAAGAAGTCTAGCCTAATCAGGAAGTCACCAAAGCTATACTCAATCGAGAAGTCTAGGCATTCGAGAACTAACAAGTTAAAAGGCTGATCGGGAAGTCTATGAAGTAGTTGATCAAGAAGTCTGTGTCATGACTTCTCGAAGCAAAAAAGGTTGAGTATTCAAATGTTTCAAACAACTAACTTTAAGGAAATTTGTAAAAGAATAAGACAAGTAATTTAAAGCATTGCCATGATCGAGTCAGTCAAACCTGTGAAGAAAATGACAAGTCTACAATGAGGCTTGAAAAGAAAACAAGACAAAGATGGAAGGAAGAAAGCAGAATGAAGCATACTGTCAAGTCATAGAACTTAGCTAGAAATAGATTGTGTACAATATAAAATAATTTTGTCTATTTCTAGTTATAGAAAAATAACCTGTGAAAGCATGTGCACATGAGACATGTTGTCTATATAGCTAATAGCACATCTTCACTAGTTATTGTATTGAATAGTTTTGATACCTTGTTTTCTTTCAAGAACAAGAAGTTGAGATTCAAATCAAGAATCTCATATTTGTAGCATTTCATTCTAATACACAATTAGTTTGAAAGTTAAACTTTGAGTGTTTATTTTATTTCCGCAATTCTTAAGTAAAAACTGCTAACTTATAAAAGCTACAAATAAGATAAAAATTAGTTCATACATTAAACAGATTTAAAAGAAATTCAAAGTTTGAAACCATACATTCACCCCCTGTCTAGATTCTATACAATTCATTCCTAACAAGTGGTATCAGATCACAGGTTGTTGATATACAAACAGTACAAAGATCAAAATGAGTTCTCAGAAACTTAACAGCATCAAGATTCCTCCATTTGATAGAGAACATGACATATTATGGAAAAAGAAAATGCTCATATTCATCAAGACTGCAAAGTACATGTATCCTGAGATCTTGAAGAATGGACCCTTCATGCCTGTGACATTAGTTCCTAAAACAACTAGTGGCTCAGAGGTAATACCAGCTACATGGGTACCAAAAGATCTATCTCAGTACACTGAAACTGAAAGAGAGAAAGTTGCTCTTGACAACAGTCTGATGCTCATACTGACCGACTCTCTAGATATGGTCATGTATGACAATTTTGTCAATTGCACCACTTCCAAGCACATTTCGGAAACTATAGAGCTACTATGTGAAGGCATAGTAGAAGTAAGAGAAAACCAAAGGAAACTGTTCGTCTTAAAATATGAAGCTTTTATGTCAAAATAAAATGAAGGCATAACTGAGGTCTTTGAAAGGTTCAATAGACTAATCAATGAATTGCAGTTATATGGAAAAGTTTATGAGACAAAAGAAAAGAACTTAAAGTTTTTGTTTACTCTTCCTGAGCACTTGGAGCACTAAATTGTTGCTATCATAGAAGAATGGGATCTAACCAAACTTCCTGTAGAAACTCTGTATGGAATATTGAAGACCTATGAATTAGAGTTTCTTTAGAAGAAATACATTCAAGCAAACAGAGACAAAATGGAAAATGTCTCTAGTGTCTTGATTGTAAAAGAACTTGTGAAGATGGAAATGGTTGGTACAAGGCAAAAGCTGAAATTTAAAGAGATGGTAGAAGAGGATAATGAATTTAACAAAGGTGAATCTGATGAAGAAGAGTTCTACTATATTGAGGAGCTTGAGAGCATGGACAAAAAATCCATGACTTTTATAAAGCATAATGTAACGTAGTATGTGATAGTGATAATGATAACTCAACTAAGAAACAAAGACAGATAAATAATACTAATATGCAGCACAGGAATCCAGAAGGACATACAAATAGGAATCATACATACATCATTGCAGAGCATTCAAGATGAAAAAGTTTACTGAATGACAGCGAGAGAAGTTCATTAATATGTTCAGGCCTCAGCAACAAATAAGTGTTCAGTAGATTTCAGACTAAAGACAATGCAATGATTCAAGTATAGTTGTCAAAGGATTTCAGTGATCAGAAGCAATGGAACAGTCCAAAGTTAGTTAGTTGAAATAGAACAGAAATCAAGGGAATTCAATTCAGTGTTAGTCGTTTATGAACCAGACCAGTGCACTAAGCGTCAGCACAACAAGAAAAGAATTGTCTTGATTAATTAGAAGAAAATCAGTTGATCAAGCCAGAAGAGTAAAAATGAAGTAGTAATTACTTCAAGCACTTCAAGAAATATGTTAAGGAAAATAGTATTGCATTTGGTGGCTCTTACACTCTTGAAGTACCCTAGAGGCGCCACCAACCTTGTACAGGAGCAACAAACCAAGAATAAAGCTAAGTGGAGTCAAGAAGATGGTTTGTGGTGCCTGCACAAGGGATTGGGAGTGCAGGCGCAATAAAACTTGTTGTGGCGCCACAGAAGGTTAAGGGAAAGGTTTGTGGCGCCTACACACTGCATCCAGTGTGCAGGCGCAACAAAGAAGAATAAGGCGTAACAAACCTTGATCAAAAGCATAACTCAAGTAACATGAAGGTTTGTGGCGCCTACACACTACTTCCAATGTGCAGGCGCAACATAACTTGTTAGAGGCGCAACAAACTTCTAGAGGCGCAACAAACTTCTTTATGGCGCCTACACACCTCCACCATTCTTGCAGGCGGAACAAAGGACTTGAGAATTGTTGGAAATCATTTTCCAAAAAGACTATAAATTATATATGGGTGAAAATCAATATGGACAGTAAGGTATTCTTTAATCTTCAACAAAAGAGATACAGACGGGAGCTCCATTAAAGTCAGTCATTTATATCACTCAACTGTATTTCTATTGTAACATTGATTGAACCAATTGAAGCAAATCATTTGATTAGAAGTGTAGCACCTCAGGGATTTAATAATACATTATTATTTCCCCGAATTTTTGTGTTTCATTACCTGCCATTTTTATATCTCAAGAACACAAACACTTAATCCACATTTAAACGAAAAATCTACCACATCATATTCAACCCCCCCATCTATGATGATTTTGGACCTAACAATTGGTATCAGAGCTTGTTGATTGAAGTTACAAATCAAGATCCAAAAATAGTTTTTCGAAAAAGTGCATTTTTAGATCTAGAAACATTTATATTGAAATTTCTTTACTATTAAAGAAAATTCAATTTCGAATTTTTCAAAGATTTTAAGTTCACTAATTTTAAGAAGACTATCAATCATCAAGAATTCGAATTAAAATTTTATTTATCAAAATTTAATTTTTATTCGAATTGATTTTAATTTTTAAGAAATTAATTATTTCTTTAGATTTAAAATTCTTCACAATCATGAGTACCCAAAAACTTAGTAGCATCAAAATCCCAGCCTTTGATAAAAATGAATACATTTTATGGAAGAAGAAGATGTCCACTTTTATCAAATCAGCTAATTCTTAATACATGGGAATTTTGGAAAATGGACTCTATGTACCTCAAAAGTTGACACCAGAAACAGTCTCAGATGACGGCAAACGAATTCCTCAAGGATTTACCCCAAATGAGCCTTCAGAGTACACTGACACTGACAAAGATCGAGTTGCATGGGATAATCATATTCAATGTATCCTAGTGGATTCACCGAACACTACAATGCTGAATCAAGTGATTAATTGCACCAGTGCCAAACAAATGTGAGATATGATTGATCTACTAATTGAAGGTACAGCAGAAGTGAAAGTGTGACGCCCTCCCGATCCGGGGTCTAGATCGAAGAGTCGAATCACTAACACTCTATATGCATGCATCCTGTATAAATATAAACAAAGCATATATATATATATATATATATATATATATATATATATATATATATATATATATATATATATATATATATATATATATATATATATATATATATATATACATGACACCGACTACTACCCTGGACCTTTAACAGGTAATGGTATGAAACAAGCACAACTCTACATTCATTAAGTTTACATCACCAAAATAAATATCATTACAACTCTGAATCTTATCACAAAAGTCTATCAACATCTATACATTATAAGACTTATAACAAAGTCCTTCCCATCTAACTCAGCTGTGATCCTACATGTTCCACTTCAGCCAGCCTAGCATAATTAATATATGATGTGTTATTCCTCGCAATTTGCTTAATTTGTACCATGTTTCTCAAAAGCTGTAGAGGTTAGAAAATAAAAGAATGAGCTATAAAGGCTCAACAATTAACCATGCATAAGGTTATGAACAGTTCTACATCAGAGTAAGTAATTTGGAAATCTTTTCTCAAAAACCATAACTGGACCTTATTGTCCTTAAAACATCAATCTAGAATTCATTAATAAATCTGGGAATTCTTTATGCATAAAATTTTCTTCAATACTATTCATTGGTAAAGGCACAAGAAAGGAAAGAGTTCAGTTCAAGGTTTAGCATAAAACTTGTGGTTGTAAAGTTAGGGTAAAACTGATAATGTACTAAAAAGAATTAATTCAGGGTAAGGTATCTAACGGTGTGGGGTGATAGGATTTAAGGAAATCTGTAAAGTAAATTAGTTCAAGCTTTGTAGGTAAACATGTGGTTTTTAGATGGATAACAGGAAGTATTGCACATGAGTAAAACGGAGTCAGAATCATAGCAATCTTGACAGTTCAAAGTTGTATAAACATGGCATCATAAGAGCATTTCTTTACTAATCATTTCAATAAAAATTATTCTCTTATTAGAACATCAGTATCGAAATCCTTTTCGTAGAAACTGTCCTCTCATTAGGATATCATTTTCATAAAATCAAAAATCATTTTGATTGGAATTTTCTCACAACGCCCAGACAATACGGATAATCAGCCACGTAAAGTCTCCATAACGGACCGAAGTCCCTCTAGACCTTTAAGGAGTACTCATAATTAGCACTTATTGACATTGGCCATTAAAGATGCTGGACTAGGACCGCCATAGCCTCTTACGCTAAAAAAATTACTGGACCGGTGTCACTCGCCCTCTTATGCCTACAATCTATAAGATTCCGCAGAAACCATTTTGATCGGAATTCCTATAATATCAAAACCCTTCTTTTAAAAGTTACCAAATCATTTGATGAAAAAGACTTCTTGAAAGTCGGATTTCATATTTAAATCCATTTTTTAAAATCAAGAGATAGAGGTAAATTTTATTCGAAGACAAGTTTATATTCAAGTATCTTTAGCAGTAGAGTGAGCAGGATTTAAGTAAAGAATCAGAATCATGTTATAGGCACAAGTTTTAAAACAATTATAAGGGATAGCAAGAGGATATAAAATAAGTTAAAAGCATTGGATTTAAAATAGTAATTAGGGAGTATCAATGGGGTACTAATCGTGGTTAAGGTTAACAGTTCAGGGTTAACAACTTAAGAATTTTGAAACAAGTTCATAAGATGATAGTCAACAAGGTTTCAGCAGTTCAGGAATTGAAAAGTATAAGGTACATTCAAGGTTTATACTGGATTGCAGTTTAAGTTTAACATTTAGAATAAAACATGTTGTAGATAATAAAATAGTTATAGCGTATAAAGCAGTTGTAAAAGTATAAAACAGTTCATATCTTCAAAAGAGAATATAGGCAAGAGTTACTTGCCTCAAAATATAGCTGCGTCTGCTGAACAGGTGGATCCTACTATCTTTGCACTAACTTTCTATCTTTGCTTTTCCTTTATCCTTCACTTCTATTACCTTCAAATCTACACATAAATATAACACTATTTCAGTGTCTCATATACTCGACGTTCTCTTTAACGTCTAACTCAATCTACCCTTTCGAAACCATAATACTATATTAATAGTATAAACACTTTAACACATAAGCAGACAACATATATGATACTTCAGTATTAAACAATACTATTACTATTCTCAACTAGTAATCCTATTTATACAGGTTATGGTGCCATTTTAATAATAAAAGCATTTATATTTTAGAAAATTTCGGCAGCACTTCCCTTGTAAATAGGACTACCCGTCGGAATACAACCGACACAAACAAACACCAATGTCAATCATACATAATCAGACAATCATATATCATACCCAATTTATGTCATATAAAATCATGCCCATACGAGTTACAAGGATTAAATCTTTCATTATCATTTAATTATATAATTCGAATATAATGCCTATTTGTATATTCGAAAATTTTGAATATAGGCACATAACCAACCAAAATATTCTTTAAAAATGCATATACCAATAAATTCTTATTAGGACTTAGAAAGTAGCATCAAACTCAATCCAATACTCCTATATAATCATATTTTCGAATGCAATTTAATATATAGATATATATATATATTCGAAATTTAGGCTAATAATTTAGAAACAATTAATAATCGACTATTACACCTCAATTAAATCAGGTAACAATTTGCACAAATTATTTCCATCTCATAACCAAACTTAGAATTTATAATTAAGCATACCTATATTCAAAACCAATCGGCAATTAGCAAACTTGGCCGGAAAAATTTGATTATCAATTCGGAAAATTCGAAAAACAAACATGCAATCAATCCCAGTTCGTAATATATCTTAACCCAATGTTCATAGCCAAATGCAAGAACAACCGAAACCATTCATGAGTTTTAAATCGGAAAAATGCAATACCCTCCAAAAAAATTAAAAACAAAACATGCACTTAAATTAACTAGCTTGAATAAGGAATCGATGACTTCTCCGGCTCAACATCATCATCGCCGTTTACCGGCCGGCTCGGAATACCTCATCACCGGCGGCCAAAGCTTTGGTGGAGTCCGGATTTCCGGATTCTCTACACCCAAGCCGTGATTATCTAATACCAAACATTGTACTTGCATAAATCACCAGAATCAACTCATAAATGCCATTGCATGCAACTCTAACTCAAACCCCGATTATATACATAGACAGAAACACATATCTATATACATATGAGGCTAGGAATTAAAGCTACAAACTCATGTAACTCGATTACTAGCTTGATTCAAAGAAACAAGACATATAAACATGCATTCAACTTGAAAAGAAGAAGAAAATCGCAAGAGAGAGACTACGGGAACCTGGACATAAAAATGCAGAGCAAGGGGAAAGAAATGGTTGATGCTGGTTTTATAAAAGGGAAGGGCAAAACCGTAATTTCATAATTACTATTTTTCTGAATTAAAACAATTTAAAATTTGAATTTTGATGGAAAAAAGATACAAAAATAAGTTTTATATTTTTAAAATTTATAACATGATTTTAGAAGCTCACACAAAGTTTTAGAATATTTTTCTGATGAACAAATAATTAATTAAAATTCATGGAAGTTTAAACACTTTAAAAAGAAATAAGAATGGAAAAATCTTTAAAATATTTGGGGCTCGAATAAAATAAAATTTTGTTTTTACAAAGTCTATTCAGGAAACATTTTGAAAAATATATCATGATTTTTGGATGTCCCAATAATTAACTATGGAATTTAGAAATAAATATTTTCAGGATAAAACAGGACTGAGACAATTATTTAAAAACATTGGGACACAAAATAACTTAACCACTATTTTTAGAAAGTCTCTAATATTACTAGGAAGCTACATATAAAATTTCATAACATTTGGACACACCAAATATTTTATAAAAATCAAATAGTACACTAAAATGGCATTTAAAAACGATAAAACACTTTAATAATTCACATTAACATATCTTGGTCAAACTGGCAGTCAAATGGACATATAATAGGACCACATAACACACAATATACATTGGATCATAACAATCATATTTTTCACATTACTATAATAACTAAAATATCGCAATCGTTACATCTTCCTCCTTTAAAAGGATTCTGTCCTCAGAATCACCTTAAGTAAACAAGTAGGGATACTTTTCGAGCATTTCACTCTCAAGTTCCCAGGTGGATTCCTCAACTTCAGGATTTCTCCACAAAACCTTTACAAGCCTAACCGACTTATTTCGAAGAACTTTATCCTTACGATCTTGGATCGCTACAGGCTGTTCTACATATGACAAATCGGGTTGAATCTCTAGGGTTTCATATTCTATTACATGACTCATATCCAAATTATATCTTTTAAGCATCGACACATGGAAAATATTGTGAATGTGTTGCATATGTGGCGGTAGATCCAACTCATACGCAACTTTCCCAATTCTCTTCAGAACTTCAAAAGGTCCTATATATCTTGGACTCAATTTTCCTTTCTTGCCAAATCTGCTAACACCTTTCCACGAAGATATCTTTAGCAACACTTGATCACCTTCTTCAAAACTCATATCCTTTCTTGATTGATCCGCATACTTCTTTTGTCTATCTTGGGCAGCTAACAACCTTTTCTTAATCAGTTCAATCTTTTCCTTGGTCTGTTGCACAAGCTCGGGTCCCAAAATTTTACGCTCACCAACTTCATCCCAACACACAGGAGATCTACACTTTCTTCCATATAATGCTTCATATGGAGGCATTCCAATACTGGCATGATAGCTGTTATTATATGAAAATTCTACTAACGGTAGATGCTCGTCCCAACTTCCTACAAAGTCCAAAGCACACACATTTAACATGTCTTCAATTGTCTGAATTGTTCTTTCACTTTGACCATCTGTCTGAGGATGATATGCAGTACTCATATTTAACTTCGTTCCCAAACACTCTCGAAACTTTCTCCAAAATCTAAAATTAAATCTTGGGTCTCTCTCGGACACGATCGATACAGGGACTTCGTGTCGCATAACTATTTCCTTCAAGTACAAATGAACCAACTTGTCCAGTGAAAATCTCTCGTTAATCGGTAGAAAATGTGCTGACTTGGTTAATCTATCTATTATCACCCAAATGGCATCATGATTCGCCCTTGTCCTTGGTAATCCCACTACAAAGTCCATAGCAAGACGTTCCCACTTCCATTCAGGAATCTCTAATGGTTGCAACAATCCACTTGGTCGTTGATGTTCAGCTTTGACTCTCTGACACGTATAACATTTGCGGATCCAATCTGCTACATCTCTTTTCATATTTGGCCACCAAAAATTTTCTTTCAAGTCCTTATACATCTTAGTGCCTCCCGGATGAATAGAGTATCTTGAGTTATGTGCATCCTACAAAATTTCATTCTTGAGCACCTGGACATTAGGAATCCATATTTGTGAGGAATACCTAAAAATTTCTTTATCGTTCCTCTGGCTTCTTAACTCTTCTCCAGTCAACTTAGCTTTGTCTTGACTCATCATCTGTTCTTGGCATCACTTGATCTTTTCTAACAATTCAGGCTGGAACGTCATTGTATACACCATTTCTCCCACTGATTCAGAATAATATATTTCTATTTCCAATTTCTCAAACTCTTTGATCAATTCCACAGATGAGACTAGCATTTTTAATCTCTCATTTCTGCTTAAAGCATCCGCTATGACATTCGCCTTCCCTGGATGATAGTTGATAATGCATTCATAATCTTTAAGTAATTCCAACCATCTTCTTTATCTCATATTAAGCTCTTTCTGAGTAAAAATATATTTCAAACTCTTGTGATCCATGTAAATCTCACATTTTTTACCATATAAATAATGTCTCCAAATCTTCAAAGCAAAAATAATAGTTGCCAACTCTAAATCATGTGTTGGATATTTCTGTTCATGAATCTTCAATTGTCTAGAAGCATAAGCAATTACCTTCCCATGTTGCATCAAAACACATCCTAAGCCTTTGTGCGATGCATCACTGTAGATTACAAAATTTCCTTGATCATCTGGTAAAACTAACACGGGTGCAGATACTAACCTTTCCTTCAATTTCTGAAAACTTTCTTCAAATTTGTCATTCCAAACAAACTTTTCATTCTTTCTAGTAAGCTTAGTCAATGGAGTGGCTATTTTAGAGAAGTCCTGAACAAACCTCTGATAATAACCAACTAATCCGAGAAAACTTTTTACCTCGGTAGGTGTCTTTGGTCTATCCCAGTTTACCACAGCTTCTATCTTTACTCGATCAACTCGAATTCCTTCACTACTGATGACATGGCCAAGAAATTGTACTTCTTTCAACCAAAACTCACATTTTGAGAGATTAGCATACAACTTTTCTTTTCGCAAGATTTCCAATACAATTCTCAGGTGTTTTACATGTTCTTCTTCTGTCTTTGAGTATATTAATATATCATTGATAAACACAATCACGAATTTATCTAGGTACTTCTTGAAAACTCTATTCATAAGATCCATAAAAGCGGTCGGGGCATTAGTTAACCTAAATGGCATCACTAAAAACTCGTAATGGCCATACCTTGTACGAAATGTTGTTTTCGGAATATCTTCAGGCTTGATCTTCAATTGGTGATATCTAGACCGTAAGTCAATCTTCGAGAACCAAGATGCTCCTTTAAGTTGGTCAAACAAATCATCTATCCTTGGCAATGGATACTTATTCTTGATTGTCAGCTTGTTGAGTTCGCGGTAGTCAATACACAATCTCATGCTTCCATCTTTCTTTTTCACAAATAAAACTGGCACTCCCCATGGAGATACACTGGGCCTTATGACCCCCTTTTCCAATAATTCTTGTAATTGAGTTTGCAATTCTCTCATCTCCATTGGTGCCATTCTATATGGTACTTTAGAAATCAGTTCGGTTCCTAGTGCCAAATCAATGCTAAATTCAATTTCTCGATCTGGTGGCAATCCGGGTAACTCATCAAGAAAAACATCAGAAAATTCATTAACCACTGGAATCTCCTCCATTGTTGGTGTTTGCTTCTCCACATCTTTTACATGCACTAAATAGGCCTCACAGCCTTGACGAAGTAATCTTTTAATTTGCATAATATTCAAAAACTTCTTAACTTGCTTCTGTCCTTAGAATACAACTTCTTTACTATCCCTAGTTCTCAATCTTACCTTCTTCGTTTTACATTCAATCTGAACGTCATAATCAGCCAACCAATCCATTCCTAAGATTACATCAAATTCTCCTAGCTCAAAGTGTATCAGATTGATAAAGAAAAGCTAGCCACTTATCTTAATCTCATAATGAGGACATATTTGACTCACAGGAACTCTATTTTAATCAGCTACTTCTATAATCAAAGTTGATTCTAAAGGATGAATCTCACAATTCAGCTTATCAACAAAATTTTTAGAAACAAAAGACTTGGTAGCTCCAGAATCAATTAAAACTTTAGCTTCTACTGAATTTACAGGAAGCGTACCTGCAACCACATCGACGTCTTAAATAGCATCTTTCATTATCATGTTGAAAGTTCTGGCTCGAGTTTGTGGAGTTGTCGTTGTCTGAGATGGAGGTCCTGCTATTCTTAAAACATTAGTTGTCTGAGGTGATTCCTTGCATTCCCTCGAAATATGATCGCTTTTTCCACACTTATAACACTTCACTCCTGGTTTGACATTAGGGCAATCACTAGCGAAATGTCCCTTTTTGCTACACTTGAAACAAGTAATGTTCAACCGGTTACAAATCCCAGTGTATTTCTTGCCACAGATCTTACAATCTTGTAGAGGTGGTTTAGGTGTATTCTGTTGGTTAACATTCTGGAGATGTCTGTCTTGATTTCCATTTCCATTCTTCGGTTTTTGAAATCCTTGGTTTCTGTTGGACTGATTGTCAAATCTCTTCTTGAACTTGTTATGAATGTTTCCAGCATCCTGACTTTTTTCTGATATTTCAAACTTCCTTTTCTTTCCAGCCTTCTCTTTCTGGAATAGTTCACTTTCTCCCTCAATAATCATCGCTTTCTGGACCACTGTCGCATAGTTTTGAAGCTCAAATACTGCTACCTTGCTTCGAATCCAAGATTTCAAATGTTGTTGAAATCTTTTAGCTTTCTTCACTTCTGTATTTACATATTCAGGAACAAACCTTGCTAATTCAGTAAACTTAGCCTCATATTCTGCCACACTCATGTTTTCTTATTTTAACTCCAAAAATTTGATCTCCAGTTGATCTTGCATATATCTTGGGAGATACTTTTCTAAAAACAGTTTAATGAATCTTTGCCATGATATTACTCCCTCACCTTCCATCAATCTTGCAGATTCCCACCAATAATTTGCTTCCGCCTTCAGAAAGTAACTTGCATATTCGGTTTTCTGATCTTCTCCAACTTTAACTAAGGCAAATGCTTTTTCTATCTCTTTCAACCAACATTTGGCCTCTATGGGGTTGATAGTACCTTTGAATTCTGGGGGTTTAACCGATTGGAAGGATTTGAAAGTTGTCACGGGTTGAACTGGTGGTTGTTGTTGTTGAGTGAAAACAGCGGTTTATGGTTGAAGTATTTGAATAAGTTGAGCCATGTTGGGATCTATCTGGGGTGGATCTTGAGTGGTACAATTTTGAGAAGTATTTAGGGTGGTCTTTTTCTTTGGCGGCATCTTACTATAGGAAAGACAAAGGGTATAAAGGTTTTATCAAAAACAGGTCAGTACAACAGATATAAATGGATAAGCATAAAGGTAAACAACAGGTATAAGGGAAAATACTGGAACAGAATAAAAATGATAATAAATGTGAAACAACACCAAAGTCAAGGAACGGGATAAGTCTGAATAAAAAATACAACAATAGTCTGCATAAGGTATAAAAACATGTTAATAAAAGTACGAGATGGAAAGCAGAAATAAAGCCTAATAGGGTAGGCTGGATGAGCTCTAACAGATGTCCCATCTAAACACACTCACAAACACTAACATCTAGTCATGTCTGTGATCTCAGTCTCGTGCAGCCCTAAGCCCCGTCACCAATCTACAAAGTAGTCGGATCAGCTGCCTCGCCTCATCCACTACATCATCTGTAAAGGCCCTCACGGATATCTGTCTGCGTCCCTCCTCCTCAACAGCTCGGATCCTCTCCTCTCACCACTCAACAGGATAATCTGGAACTCACAAATCACCTCGAGTGATGACTGGCCTAGTGGTCCTAGGAGGAACAGGTGCACTCTCTACCGGTGGATCAGTCGGAATAGGAGATACATAAACAGGAAGTACAAGGGTCTCACTAGCCTCACTCTCCGAACTAGAAATAGTTAATGGAATCCTGAGAATCCAAAGACTCCGAAGAAGTATCGGAAGGAGGTGGTGGAGGTAGTGCATGAATGCCACGAGCCTGCATTGATATCATAATATATATAGGGTACAAAGGAAATAAAGGTTATCTTAAGTCTAAATTCATATCTTACTATTACTCTCACATCTTTTATTAAGTGATCTACTCAGTTAACCTTATCCTGGCTTGTTTTAGTGACTAAAACCTGTAGCTCTGATACCAACCTGTGACGCCCTCCCGATCTGGGGTCTAGATCGAAGAGTCACTAACACTCTATATGCATGCATCCTATATAAATATAAACAAAGCATATATATATATATATACACATGACCCCGACTACTACCCTGGACCTTTAACAGGTAATGGTATGAAACAAGCACAACTCTACATTCATTAAGTTTACATCACCAAAATAAATATCATTACAACTCTGAATCTTATCACAAAAGTCTATCAACATCTATACATTATAAGACTTATAACAAAGTCCTTCCCTTCTAACTCAGCTGTGATCCTACCTGTTCCACTTCAGCCAGCCTAGCATAATTAATATATGAGGTGTTCTTCCTCGTAGTTTGCTTAATTCGTATCATGCTTTTCAAAAGCTGTAAAGGTTAGAAAATAAAAGAATGAGCTACAAAGGCTCAGCAAGTAACCATGCATAAGGTTATGAACAGTTCTACAGCAGAATAAGTAATTTGGAAATCTTTTCTCAAAAACCATAACTGGACCTTATTGTCTTTAAAACATCAATCTATAATTCATAAATAAATCTGGGAATTCTTTATGCATAAAACTTTCTTCAATACTATTCATTGGTAAAGGCACAAGAAAGGAAAGAGTTCAGTTCAAGGTTTAGAATAAAACTTGTGGTTGTAAAGTTAGGGTAAAACTGATAATGTACTAAAATGAATTAATTCAGGGTAAGGTATCTAACGGTGTGGGGTGATAGGATTTAAGGAAATCTGTAAAGTAAATTAGTTCAAGCTTTGTAGGTAAACATGTGGTTTTTAGATGGATAACTGGAAGTATTGCACATGAGTAAAACAGAGTCAGAATCATAGCAATCTTGACAGTTCAAAGTTGTATAAACATGGCATCATAAGTGTAACGCCCCCCCCAAATCCCCTACTGGAATCCAGGTCGTCACATTCTCTTGTGGAATATTTAATCTCCTGCTCACAATATAATATACAACAATATTCATAATAAACTCCCCCAAACTACTCCACGGGTTATAGTCTTAGAACGCATACTTACTGTTTCAAAAGTTATTACATCACATTCTCATATCTCATAATCTCTGAAATAATATTACAACTTCAATTGTCAAGATGATGAAAACATCATAAACTTTATACTAACTCGCACCCTCGTTAGACACTAAAAAGCTAAAGTGCTGAATCAGTTGCTTTCCCCTTCCCTTTGTCATGGTCCACCGTACTCGTACCAGCTTTGTTTGCCGCTGTTTAATAATATTTAAATAGCAAGAATAAGCCAAAAATGCCCAGCAAGTCTATATATTCCACAACAACTCAACAAAAATATATAGTGTTTACCACTCTAAAATAACCCCTCCACATATACAATTATACTCTTTTTGAAAAGAAAATAACTCAAAAACCCTCATAAATCTTTGAATACTACTCATATAAATTGAATAAATATATCTCAATAACTTCTCAAATTGATACCCTAGTTAACCGAATCACGGAGGCCTCCGTGAACGATTAAGGTATCAAGGAATAACTTCTCAAATTAATACCCTAGTTAACCGAACCACAAAGGCATCAGTTAACAATTAAGGTATCAAGGATTGGACTTCTTCGGAAACGCCACCTCAAGTAATGGACTGATCAGTCTATTGTCACTACTCGTTTACTATCGATAGAAGGATGAGCCGACGTCTCGAACACACCCTAAACCCACAATGGGGTTACTCCTCAGGTTGGGCCGCTGCGTTACTCCGGTCACTTTTGTCATCTCTAGTCCAGAATATAAGGTGTCGGAATCTTCGATCACCTTCAACAATACATCTCTTTGGCGTCACGGTAAAATAACACGTGCACCTTTATTTATTTCTCAATAAAATATTACTCCAATATCATTCAGAAACAATGAATGATAAACACCTCCAATAATTAAATTTTCCCCTTGAATGAGTAGAAGAAATATTTATATGAACAACTGTTCTGATCATGGATTCAGAATAAGTTAACCCATATCAGTATTCTTAACTTACTCTATATATATAACTCCACTCTTGAATATCAATAAGATATAGTATGAAGATATTATTTAATACATCTCATTTTATAATATCTGGATAACGAGCTCGACAATAATATATAGGCATTTCAAATTTGTATGAATAAGATCCGGTATAATCAACTAGATAGAATACTTGCAATGTATATCTTTAAAAATAGAAACCATGCTAAAACAAGGTCATAATACTCTGAACAAGAAAGTATAGGAAAGCATGCATACGTAGCAATACATATATTTTTAATATGTAAAAACGTAGGGATATAAAACTTGCCTTGGATATGCGAAATGAAAACCCTGCTCCTTTCACTTCTCAGATACGCTATAATCATATAAGAACTCGTTTTAGTAAACATACGCAAGTATTAAGTCAACTCAAGTTTTATTTCTATTTTTCTTTAACCCTTATTATCCGGCATTCACCTCCTCGGGTCTATCTTAACCCTTCGTAAACCATCTCGTCAATGACTTTTAACCTAATCCTTTACTCCAATCTATAGTCATGTTATTCCTCAACATCTTTCGTGTTTTAACCGACTCGAAATTATCCTTTTATCCTAGCCAAAATGGCTCGTCAAAATCGTGCCTCTAGAGTTGACTCTTCTGCAAATTACTATTTCGCGACTTCCACTCTAACATTTTTAATAAATCAAAAAATTCATAATTGAATATGAATCCACCTCAAGGAGCTTCTTGAGTATTTGTAATATTTATCAAAAATATTTTGATTTGGAACCCTTGAGTTTAACTTGGTGAAATGTATTTTACAAATCAAGTCAACTACGGAGTTTTACTATTTTCACCGCTTTCACTAAATCGCTCATAACTCATTAACCGTTAACTCAAATGATGCACCAATTTCGCGTGCACGATCTAGAGAATGTCTAGAATATAATCCATTAAAGTTTGCCCCTGGACAGGGGACTCATTTTCACGAATTTACAGAACAGGGCAGTAGCTCCTCTAGTGAATAGTGCATCGCATAACTTTGGTTCCAACATTTTTATAAAATCGAAAAATTAACATTTGCCCTTGAAAGTTTGGAGAGGCCTTAGTAACTGACCAAATTACTTAATCTCAAAATGTCATGATTTTTCGTGACTGTCAAGGGGTCTGTTTATATATACAAAGGGAGTCATTCGAAACAGTTTGGTCCTTTTAGACACCTCCACTAAAACTAACCTTTCTCCTAAACCGTAAATCGGAATAGCATTATTCAAGTGTCAAAACGATCTATGAGTCAATTACTATCCAGCTATGGTCAGAGGTGTTAGGGGTCAGGAGCTTGACAATTCGGATTTCACAGTTTAAAGGAGTGCTCACGAAAAATGGGCATTACGACGGCTATAAACTTAACGTTTTCCGGATTCAACCAATTGAAATCCATTCTCAACCAACACTCAACCTTACCCATATTATCATAACCATATCATTAAGCTACTGATTTCACAACTTTAGATCAACATCATTTCATAACCTCAACCCACAACACTACATCTTACTAACAAAACAACTACTTAGTCATGCTAAGTCATACATTTATCTACTAACATTTTTACTCCATGCAACTCACACAAACGTAAGGGTTAGTGGTGTTCATACCTTCTTAGAGCTCAAACAACACCTATCTAGAGCTTAGAGTCCTTGGGAGAGCTTGATCTAGCCTTGATCATAAGTAAACATCAAGAACAAAACTTAGTAATTTTCGGAGTTACTATTCAGCCTCAACTTCTACAATTTATTTACCCAATCAAAACACCTCCAAAAATTATGAAATTAAATACGTACCTTCTACCTATAGTGAAGAAGATATGGTTAACATTTGGGGATTTTTGGATGAGTAGAACTGGAGTTATAAAATTTTATTTCAACCTTGCTCAAGCAGGGCAGAAACTGGAGAAAGAAATGGGAGAGAGCTTTTCTACTTTATTTGCTTTCTAGCTTTTTGAAAAGGTGTTGGCTGATTTTGTGGTGACTTGTGATGTAAAGTATGGCATGGTTGCTTGTGTCCTTGTTCCACCATTTAAGGAACCATGTTTCCTTAACTTGGCTAGTTGCTTGATCACTTGGTTTGGTTTGTTTCTAACCAATTCGGTTGCATGGTTATTGCATGGGACTTGTCTTTAGTCACTTATCATCCAACACTTAACCATTAATCCTCCACGTAAGTTTGATTAATCCGTAGCATTTCGACGTAGAATTTCCGTAACGTAAATCCTTAATATTCCAAATACTCTAATTCGATTATAACCATGAACTTTCTAAAATATAATCCACTTGATCACAACTTAATTCTCTTATTCCTTGATATCTCATAAATTATGAAACAATTAGTAAAAGCAGAAATCTTCGGATTCTGACTGCTTTTATATTCACTCATTTTCTTCATAAAACAATACCACATCTTCGGTTTTTCCATATTCCACCACTTATCTAGTGTGGGCTAAAAAGTTTTTCATAATCCGTAGAATCACTATTCATCAGGGTCGTTTATAAATAATAAAAAAATTCGTCCAAAAATCCGGGTTATTACAGTCTATCCTCCTTACTAGGATTCCGTCCTCGGAATCTATGTAAGAGACGACTAGGCATTCTACTCCTTTTCATCCTTATCATTATGTCTCAATATTCTTCTTAACACTTCTTAACATACCTCTATTTTCATATCGGCTTAACAATTATATTAGTATTTACAACGTTCAAGTGTAAGTGTACCTTCTATCTCAACCATTTCTCTTGCACCATCGGCCACCGTCATGTTAAAAATTCTAGCAGTTGATTGATTGTTATTAGCCCCACAACTTTGTTGTGATATTGCTGGTCCCAATGTTGACGCCTTACAATCTCTGGAGATGTGACCCTCCTTTCCACATTTGTAGCAAACTACTCCCTTTCTAGGACAATTCATCCGTTGATGCCCCTCTTGACCACAGTTATAACACCTTCCTTCTGATTTTACACATAGTCCCGGATGCTTCTTTCCACACACCTCACAGTCTGGTAGTGGCGGTCTCGGCTGCCGAAACTGGCTCTCATTTCCCTGTTGTCCTACTCGGACACTATTCGTACTTTCTACTTGGTTAAATCCTCCACCTTTTCCAGTATGAAACCCTGGCCTCCTACCATATTGGTTCTGAAATGTTTCACACGACTGATTTCCTCCCCAACTCTCCGCTTTTCTTTTCTTCCCTTCATTTTCCCTTGGCATAAAATTACTTCCCTCTTCTATTATCCCAGCCTTATTCACCACCTTAATATACTCAGTAAGCTCAAAAGCAGCCACCATAGTTTGTATCCACGGTCTCAACCCATATTGAAATCTCCTCGCCTTTTTCTTATCAGTATTCACGAAATGTGGCACGAACCTAGATAGCTCTATAAACTCCTTCTCATATTCAGCAACTGTCTTATTATTCTGCTTTAGTTCTAAGAACCTCATCTCCATTCTACTCTCCATATGCTCAGGAAAATACTCCTCCAAAAATAACTCAGTGAACCTCTCCCAGGTTACTATTCCTGCGGGCTCCATTAATTCCTTAGACACCCACCAATAGTTCACCTCTTCCTTCAGCAAATAGGTGGCAAAGATCGTCTTCTGCCCTTCTTCTACTCCTATAATCTTAAAGGATTTCTCCATTTCTTTCAACCATGACCTAGCCTCGAATGGTTCACCAAACCCTTTAAATTCAGGTGGTTGTATTGACTTAAAAGCCTTAAAAGCTACCGCAGTCTGGTTTACTAAATTGGGCATGGGACCCTGTTGGCCACGGTCTAGGGTTTGTCATAACAAATCTACTAGTTGGTTCAAACTTTTATTATTCTGGTTGTCATTCTGGTTATCTCCTCGGTTGTTATCCCCCCCCCCCCCCCCCGTAGAAGCCTCACACCTTCCCTGGGGTTAGCTCTGATTTTCTTTGGTGGCATTTTTTTTCTGAAATCCATATAAAAGAATTTTTCATTAAAAATGTTCAGTTCAATAAAACTGCATACCCATAAGATAGTCATTTGTAAAAACAAAACAGTATATATAGGTACATATACATAAATATATGTATATATATATATGCGCATATATATGTATACATGTATTTATATATATATATATATATATATATATATATATATATATATATATATATATATATATACGTATACCTATATACTTACTATTTTTTAAAAATTTTAACCCGATAAATCATGGATACATTTTTTTTGTCTCAATTGATTCTTCCATTGGTATTGACCATCATGCGCCTACCCTAACTACTCTTTGGGGTTCTACTATATTTTCTATCTCAGTTTCTTTGATTCTAACTCCCCCTTTAATCATCTTGAGGTGTCCATCAAACGGTCTATGTCCTTATTCACTTATAATAATCTTGAAAGAACTCCACAACAATATCATCTACCACTAAGAGTCTTATTAGACTCACTTTTGGTACCACCTCCAGTAGTCCGATGATGAACTCTACATGAGCTCCTACATTACTCTCTTGCATATAGTCATATCTCCTCCTACTCTCGTTCTAAGGTTTATAATCTACCGCTCTGATACCATTCCTGTAACGCCCCCCAAATCCCCTACAGGAATCCAGGTCGTCACATTCTCTTGCGGAATATTTAATCTCCTGCTCACAATATAATATACAACAATATTCATAATAAACTCCCCCAAACTACTCCACGGGTTATAGTCTTAGAACGCATACTTACTGATTCAAAAGTTATTACATCACATTCTCATATCTCATAATCTCTGAAATAATATTACAACTTCAATTGTCAAGATGATGAAAACATCATAAACTTTCTACCAACTCGCACCCTCGTTAGACAGTATAAAGCTAACGTGCTGAATCAATTGCTTTCCCCTTTCCTTTGTCACGGTCCACCGTACTCGTACCAGCTTTGTTTGCCGCTGTTTTATAATATTTAAATAGCAAGAATGAGCCAAAAATGCCCAGCTAGTCTATATATTCCACAACAACTCAACAAAAATATATAGTGTTTACCACTCTAAAATAACCCCTCCACATATACAATTATACTCTTTTTGAAAAGAAAATAACTCAAAAACCCTCATAAATCTTTGAATACTACTCATATGAATTGAATAAATATATCTCAATAACTTCTCAAATTGATACCCTAGTTAACCGAATCACGGAGGCCTCCGTGAACGATTAAGGTATCAAGGAATAACTTCTCAAATTAATACCCTAGTTAACCGAACCACAAAGGCATCAGTTAACAATTAAGGTATCAAGGATTGGACTTCTTCGGAAACGCCACCTCAAGTAATGGATTGATCAGTCCATTGTCACTACTCGTTTACTATCGATAGAAGGATGAGCCGACGTCTCGAACACACCCTAAACCCACAATGGGGTTACTCCTCAGGTTGGGCCGGTGCGTTACTCCGGTCACTTTTGTCATCTCTAGTCCAGAATATAAGGTGTCGGAATCTTCGATCACCTTCAACAATACATCTCTTAGGCGTCACGGTAAAATAACACGTGCACCTTTATTTACTTCTCAATAAAATATTACTCCAATATCATTCAGAAACAATGAATGATAAACACCTCCAATAATTAAATTTTCCCCTTGAATGAGTAGAAGAAATATTTATATGAACAACTGTTCTGATCATGGATTCAGAATAAGTTAACCCATATCAGTATTCTTAACTTACTCTATATATATAACTCCACTCTTGAATATCAATAAGATATAGTATGAAGATATTATTTAATACATCTCATTTTATAATATCTGGATAACGAGCTCGACAATAATATATAGGTATTTCAAATTTGTATGAATAAGATCCGGTATAATCAACTAGATAGAATACTTGCAATGTATATCTTTAAAAATAGAAACCATGCTAAAACAAGGTCATAATACTCTGAACAAGAAAGTATAGGAAAGCATGCATACGTAGCAATACATATATTTTTAATATGTAAAAATGTAGGGATATAAAACTTGCCTTGGATATGCGAAATGAAAACCCTGCTCCTTTCACTTCTCAGATACGCTATAATCATATAAGAACTCGTTTTAGTAAACATACGCAGGTATTAAGTCAACTCAAGTTTTTTTTCTATTTTTCTTTAACCCTTATTATCCGGCATTCACCTCCTCGGGTCTATCTTAACCCTTCGTAAACCATCTCGTCAATGACTTTTAACCTAATCCTTTACTCCAATCTATAGTCATGTTATTCCTCAACATCTTTCGTGTGTTAACCGACTCGAAATTATCCTTTTATCCTAGCCAAAATGGCTCGTCAAAATCGTGCCTCTAGAGTTGACTCTTCTGCAAATTACTATTTCGTGACTCCCACTCTAACATTTTTAATAAATCCAAAAATTCATAATTAAATATGAACCCACATCAAGGAGCTTCTTGAGTATTTGTAATATTTATCAAAAATATTTTGATTTGGAACCCTTGAGTTTAACTTGGTGAAATGTATTTTACAAATCGAGTCAACTACGGGGTTTTACTATTTTCACCGCTTTCACTAAATCGCTCATAACTCATTAACCGTTAACTCAAATGACGCACCAATTTCGCGTGCACGATCTAGAGAATGTCTAGAATATAATCCATCAAAGTTTGCCCCTGCACAGTGGACTCATTTTCACGAATTTACAGAACAGGGCAGTAGCTCCTCTAGTGAATAATGCATCGCACAACTTTTGTTCTAACATTTTTATAAAATCGAAAAATTAACATCTGCCCTTGAAATTTTGGAGAGGCCTTAGTAACTGACCAAATTACTTAATCTCAAAATGTCATGATTTTTCGTGACTGTCAAGGGATCTGTTTATATATACAAAGGGAGTCATTCGAAACAGTTTGGTCATTTTAGACACCTCCACTAAAGGTGTTGGCTGATTTTGTGGTGACTTGTGATGTAAAGTATGGCATGGTTACAAATGTCAAAGAAGTATGGTTGCTTGTGTCCTTGTTCCACCATTTAAGGAACCATGTTTCCTTAACTTGGCTAGTTGCTTGATCACTTGGTTTGGTTTGTTTCTAACCAATTCGGTTGCATGGTTATTGCATGGGACTTGTCTTTAGTCACTTATCATCCAACACTTAACCATTAATCCTCCACGTAAGTTCGATTAATCCGTAGCGTTTCGACGTAGAATTTCCGTAACGTAAATCCTTAATATTCCAAATACTCTAATTCGATTATAACCATGAACTTTCTAAAATATAATCCACTTGATCACAACTTAATTCTCTTATTCTTTGATATCTCATAAATTATGAAACAATTAGTAAAAGCAGAAATCTTCGGATTCTGACTGCTTTTATATTCACTCATTTTCTTCATACAACAATACCACATCTTCGGTTTTCCCATATTCCACCACTTACCTAGTGTGGGCTAAAAAGTTTTTCACAATCCGTAGAATCACTATTCATCAGGGTCGTTTATAAATAATAAAAAAATTCGTCCAAAAATCCGGGTTATTACAATAAGAGCATTTCTTTACTAATCATTTCAATAAAATTATTCTCTTGTTAGAACATCAGTATCGAAATCCTTTTCATAGAAACTGTCCTTTCATTAGGACATCATTTTCATAAAATAAAAAATCATTTTGATTGGAGTTTTCTCACAACGCTCGGACAATACGGGTGATCAGCCACGTAAAGTCCCCATAACGGACCGAAATCCCTCTAGACCTTTAAGGAGTACTCATAATTAGCACTTATTGATATTGGCCATTAAAGATGTTGGACTAGGACCGCCCTACCCTCTTACGCTAAAAAAATTGTTGGACTGGCATCACTCGGCCTCTTACGCCTCCAATCTATAGGATTCCGCAGAAACCATTTTGATAGGAATTCCTATAATATCAAAACCCTTCTTTTTAAAGTTACCAATTCATTTGATGAAAAAGACTTCTTGAAAGTCGGATTTCATATTTAAATCTATTTTTTAAAATCAAGAGACAGAGGTAAATTTTATTCGAAGACATGTTTATATTCAAGTCTCTTTAGCAGTAGAGTGAACAGGATTTAAGTAAAGAATCAGAATCATGTCATAGGCACAAGTTTTAAAACAATTATAAGGGATAGCAAGATGATCTAAAATAAGTTAAAAGAATTTGATTTAAAATAGTAATTAGGGAGTAGCAATAGGGTACTAATCATGGTTAAGGTTAACAGTTCAGGGTTAACAACTTAAGAATTTTGAAACAAGTTCATAAGATAATAGTCAACAAGGTTTCAGCAGTTCAGGGTTTGAAAAGTATAAGGTACATTCAAGGTTTATACAGGATTGCAGTTTAAGTTTAACATTTAGAATAAAACATGTTGTAGATAATAAAACAGTTATAGGGTGTAAAACAGTTGTAAAAGTGTAAAACAATTCATATCTTTAAAAGAGAATACAGGCAAGAGTTACTTGCCTCAAAATATAGCTGCGGGTGCTGAACATGTGGATCCTACTATGTCTTTCACTAACTTTCTATCTTTGCTTTTCCTTTATCCTTCACTTCTATTACCTTCGAATCTACACATAAATATAACACTATTTCAGTGTCTCATATACTCGACGTTCTCTTTAACGTCTAACTCAATCTACCCTTTCGAAACCATAGTACTATATTAATAGTATAAACACTTTAACACATAAGCAGACAACATATATGATACTTCAGTATTAAACAATACTATTACTATTTTCTACTAGTAATCCTATTTATAAAGGTTATGGTGCCATTTTAATAATAAAAGCATTTATATTTTAGAAAATTTCGGCAGCACTTCCCCTGTAAATTGGACTACCCGTCGGAATACAACCGACACAAACAAACACCAATGTCAATCATACATAATCAGACAATCATATATCATACCCAATTTATGTCATATAAAATCATGCCCATACGAGTTACAAGGATTAAATCTTTCATTATCATTTAATTATATAATTCGAATATAATGCATATATGTATATTCGAAAATTTTGAATATAGGCAAATAACCAACCAAAATATTCTTTAAAAATGCATATACCAAAAAATTCTTATTAGGACTTGGCAAGTAGCATCAAACTCAATCCAATACTCCCATATAATCAAATTTTCGAATACAATTTAATATGTAGATATATATATATTCGAAATTTAGGCTAATAATTTAGAAACAATTAATAATCGACTATTACACCTCAATTAAATCAGTTAACAATTTGCACAAATTATTTCCATCTCATAACCAAACTTAGAATTTACAATTAAGCATACCTATATTCAAAACTAATCGGCAATTAGCAAACTTGGCCGGAAAAATTTGATTATCAATTCGGAAAATTCGAAAAACAAACATGCAATCAATCCCAATTCGTAATATATCTTAACCCATTGTTCATAGCCAAATGCAAGAACAACCGAAACCATTCATGAGTTTTAAATCGGAAAAATGCAATACCCTCCCGAAAAATTAAACACAAGACATGCACTTAAATTAACTAGCTTGAATAAGGAATCGATGACTTCTCCGGCTCAACATCTTCATCGCCGTTGACCGGGCGGCTCGGAATACCTCATCACCGGCGGCCAAAGCTTTGGTGGAGTCTGGATTTCTGGATTCTCTACACCCAAGCCTTGATTATCTCATACCAAACATTGTACTAGCATAAATCACCAGACTCAACTCATAAAAGCCATTGCATGCAACTCTAACTCAAACCCCGATTATATACATAGACGGCAACACATATCTATATACTTTTGAGGCTAGGAATTAAAGCTACAAACTCATGTAACTCGATTACTAGCTTGATTCAAAGAAACAAGGCATATAAACATGCATTCAACTTGAAAAAAAGAAGAAAATCGCAAGAGAGAGACTACGGGAACCTGGACATAAAAATGCAGAGCAAGGGGAAAGAAATGGTTGCTGCTGGTTTTATAAAAGGGAAGGGCAAAACCGTAATTTTATAATTGCTATTTTTCTGAATTAAAACAATTTAAAATTCAAATTTTGACGGAAAAAGGATACAAAAATAAGTTTTATATTTTTAAAATTTAGAAAATGATTTTAGAAGCTCACCCAAAGTTTTAGAATATTTTTCTGATGAACAGATAATTAAATAAAATTCATGGAAATTTAAGCACTTTAAAAAGAAATAAGAATGGAAAAATCTTTAAAATACTTTGGTGCTCGAATAAAATAAAATTTGCTTTTTACAAAGTCTTTGAATATTCAGGAAACATTTTGAAAAAGATATCATGATTTTTGGATGTCCCAATAATTAACTATGGAATTTTGAAGATAAATATTTTCAAGATAAAACAGGACTGAGACAATTATTTAAAAACACTGGGATGTAAAATAATTGAACCACTATTTTTCAAAAGTCTATAATATTACTAGGAAGCTACATATAAAATTTCATAATATTTGGACATACCAAATATTTTATAAAAATCAAACAGTACACTAAAATGGCATTTAAAAACCATAAAACACTTTAATAATTCACATTAACATATCTTGGTCAAACTGGTAGTCAAATGGACATATAATAGGACCACATAACACACCATACACATTGTATCATAACAATCATATTTTTCGCATTACTATAATAACTAAAATATCGCAATCGTTACAGAAAGAGAACAGGTTGGATATTCTTACATCCCAGTATGAAGCATTCAAGTCACTACCAAGAGAAAGTATCACTCAAGTCTTTGAGAGATACAACAAATTGTTGAATGACTTATCACTGCATGGGAAGGCCTATTCACGTAGGGAGATCAACAGGAAATTCATGTTTACACTACCAGTACACCTAGAACTCAAAATCTCTGCCATAAGAGAGAGAAGTGACATAAATGACATGTCCATTAAAATTCTATATGGGAAGCTCAAGACTCATGAAATGGAGAAAGAGCAGAGACAGATCATTTATGGGTCAGGTATAGTGGACAGTAAGAATACAGCACTGTTAAAGACTACAGCACTTATAGCCAAGGATTTGGCTGTAATAGAGACTAGCTCAGTAAAGCCTGTTGTTGAGATAAAAGAGATTATAGAAGCTGAAATTTTAGAGAATGCTTAAGCAGGTGATGAAGATGACTTATACTCAATGGAAGAACTTGAACACTTGCAAAATAAGACAATGGCTTATACGGAAGGAAAGTTCAAGAACCTCAGGTTTAGGAGGAACTCTAAGTACAAATTCAAGAGTAACTCAAGTAACAATGGTTCCAGTTTCAGAAACAGCAACCGAGGTGGTTCATCTTCAGGGTCTTACAGCAAAGGAGGTTACAAGACGGGGATGGTAGACCGCAGTAAGTTCAAGTGCTATAACTGTGATGAACCCGGGCATTTTGCTACAGAATGCAGGAAGCCTAAGCAAGGAAAAGAAAGAAAGGAGTCGTATGACGAACTTAAGAAAAACTATGATGCACTGGTAAAGAAGCATCAGGGTAGAGCTTATATAGCCGAAGAAAAGAGCTGGGATGACTAGGACAATGATAAAGAGGAGACATATGTTAATGTTGCACTAATGGCAGACTCTTCAGAGGCATCACCTCAGTCATCTAAGGTATCATTTCTATCCACAATTGATATGTCTAATTCTGATTATAAGAAAACTGTAGAAGATCTTAGTGTAGAAATGTTTAACATTCACACAAGCATACTAGCATCTGAAGAAGAAAATGTTAAACTAGTTCTAAAGAATACAATGCTAGAAGCTAGAAATGAAGAACTAGAGCTTGCATGTGTTAACCTAGAAGATCTGAAACAGAAGATAGAATATCTACAGAATAGAGACAAATGCTACCAGGAAGTAGAAACTGCGCTTAGGAATAAAATTTCTGAGTTAGAGTTAAAACTTCAGGATTATAAGAAATATGCTAATCTTGTTAAGGAGGCAATAGATAAATAAGTCATAGGTCAGAAAACAGGAATAGGATTTGACTATAATAAAAAGGAAGGAAAGAGACATGTGGAATCAATTGCTGAGGAAAGTCCTGTGAAGCAAGATATTCCACATGTGTTAAAAAATGTTGCTAAGCCTCTATACAAGAAGATTGTCTTCGAACTCCTAGATGAAGAATAGATGTTAATGAAAGAAGAAATTCTTGCTGAGGATCAAAAGAAAGAGGAAGTAAGTAAAGATGAGTTGCCTAAGAAATCTATAAAAATTGTAGAACCTAAGGAACAGATTAAAAGTAATTTAGGCAACAAGGATGAAAAGAAGAAAGCTAACAGAAATGGCAAGATAGGTGTTAACAAGAAAAATGATTATGTCTATTCCCCCAAAGCAATTAGGAAAGTTTGTAATAATTGTAATTCTACTGGTCATCTTACGCATGCATGCAAAAAGATAAAATTAGTAAAAGAAGAAACTCCTAATGTGCCTGCCATGTCTATCCCTCATCAACCATGTGGTAAAGTAGGATGCATGCCATGTGCTTTCAATATCATGTCTGCATACATAAACTTAATGAATTCATCATCTAGTACTTGCATGAATACAGATGTGAACATGAATAGAAAGCATGTTAGGGCAAAGACTGCTAGTCCTCCTAAGTCTAGGACGGAAACCCCTGTCCCTAAGCCTAAAGACATTCCTGTCAAGGCTAAACCAAAGGGCAAGGGCACAGTCGATGAGAAAGACAAGTACCAGAAAATTTCTGCAGCTAAATCTGTTTACTTATCTAAGCCTCTTGGATCCAATAAAATTTGGGTGCCAAAGAAGAAGTAATCAATCTATGGTTGCTGGGCATAGCAAAGAACAAGCGTGTCATGTGGATTCTCGACAGCGGCTGTTCAAGGCCTATGACTGGTGATAGGGCCCTACTATCAGATGTGATTGAGAAAGCTGGCCCGATAGTAACCTTTGGAGATAACAGCAAGGGATTCATCACGGGATATGGCAATCTGGAAATTAGAAATGTTATCATAGAAAATATCTCTCTAATGGATGGATTAAAACATAATCTTCTAAGTATTAGTCAGTTCACTGACAAGGGCTTCAAAGTAACTTTTGAAAAAGAAAAATGTGCAATCCAAACCAGAAAAGATGCAAAGCTTTCTCTTCAAGGAGTGAGGAAGGGGAATCTTTTTGTGGCTGACTTATTCTCTGTAAGCAAAGGTGAAGCTCAATGTTTCTATAGAAAAGCTTCAACAGAGGACAGTTGGTTATGGCACAAGAAACTTTCACACCTAAACTTTAAAATAATGAAGTCTTTAGTCAAGAGGGAATTGGTTAGAGGCTTACCTGAGATGGAATTCTGTCAAGAAGGCTTGTGTGAAGCATGTGAAAAAGGGAAGTCAAAGAAAGCATTTCACTGAAGCAAAAATTCTTCAGACATTACTGAACCACTGCAACTTTTGCATATGGATTTATTTGGCCCAATAAATGTCATGTCTATGTAAAGGAAGAGATATGCACTAGTAATTGTAGATGACTACTCCAAGTACACATGGGTGTTATTTCTAACCTCGAAGGATGAAGCTCCTCAAACAATCATTGATCACATAAAGAAGATAGAAGTAGAAGCTGGTTTGCCTATCAGAAAAATAAGGTTTGACAATGGAAAAGAATTCAGAAATGTAACCCTGAATGAATTCTGTGTTGAAAAAGGGATTTCAATACAATACTCAGCGCCTAGAACTCCATAACAAAATGGAGTAGTAGAAAGGAAGAACAGAACTTTGGTTGAAGCAGCAAGAACAATGCTGAATGAAGCTAAGTTACCTCTATACTTTTGAGCTGAAGCAGTTAACACAACTTGCTACACTCAGAATCGTACCCTGATTAATAAAGATCATGATAAGACTCCGTATGAGATAATAGAAAACAAGAAACCAACACTGAAATACTTTCATGTGTTTGGAGCAAAGTGCTTTGTATTGAAAGATGATGAACATCTAGGAAAGTTTGAATCCAAGGCTCATGAACGCATATTTCTTGGCTATTCTCTGGAATTTAAGGCATACAGGGTTTATGTGATTGAACACAAGAAGGTCATTGAAAGCATGAATCTAACTTTCGACGATTTCAAGCTCCCAAGTCTACAAAGAACAGACGACACTGAAACTCTGCAGTTTGAAAACTTGAACTCAGATGAAGGTGAAATGGAACCTGAAACTGCAATAGAAATATAATTACCAAATGAGAATATCAACAATGATGATTCTAACCTTAGTAGTGGAAACAGCGGAAGATTCACAGAAACTACTAGTAGTGGTAGAGAATCTCATTCTCAACTAAGCAGCAGCTCAGGTGGAACAATTGTAGGATCTACTAGCAGGACTCAGCACTTCAATAATAATCAAGCTGAATCATCTAGGACACTTCTTCCTAGACATAGGGTGTGGAGTAGAGATCACCCCTTTGAGTTGATTCTAGGAAATCCATATGTTGGAGTTCAAACTAGACATGCTTCTCAGAATGAATTTTTATTCTCTGGTTTTATCTCCGAAATAGAGCCAAAGAAAGTGGAAGAAGCATTGGAAGATCCAGATTGGGTAATAGCTATGCAAGAAGAACTCAATCAGTTTCAGAGATAAAAAGTTTGGAAGCTGGTACCCAGGCCAAAGAACAAGTCTATAATTGGCACAAAGTGGGTATTCAGAAATAAACTGGATGAAGATGGCATTGTTACGAGGAACAAAGCCAGATTGGTTGCTAAAGGTTATTCTCAAGAAGAAGGAATAGATTATGATGAAACATATGCACCAGTGGCAAGGCTTGAAGCTATCAGGATGTTTCTAGCATTCGCAGCACATTCCAACTTTAAAGTTTATCAAATGGATGTGAAGAGTGCATTCCTGAATGGTAAGCTTGAAGAAGACGTGTATGTGGAAAAAACCCCAGGGTTTGAAAATCGAGAATTTTCAGATTTTGTATACTTCCTCTTCAAGGCACTCTATGGCCTAAAGCAAACACCTCAGACATGGTATGACACTCTATCTATATTCCTATTTGAAAATGGTTTCACTAGAGGTATCATAGATAAGACTCTGTTTCATAAAATGCATAAAAATGACATGATATTAGTACAAGTATATGTGGATGACATTATATTTGGTTCTACTAACGATCAGTTGTGTAGTAGATTTGGTAAGCTAATGCAGAGTAGGTATGAAATGAGCATGATGAGAGAGCTGAATTACTTTCTTGGACTCCAAGTAAGCCAAAGGAAAGATGGAATCTTCATTTGCCAGACCAAGTACATCAAAGATCTTTTGAAGAAGTATGGTCTTGAAGATGCATCAACTAAAACTCCAATGGCAACTGCCACTAAGCTTGATCAAGATGAACCTGGTAAGATGGTAGATATCACAAGCTACAGAGGTATGATCGGCTCATTACTTTACCTAACTGCAAGTAGGCCAGATATTATATTTTCTACATGCTTGTGTGCTAGATTCCAGTCTAACCCTATAGAATCACATCTTAGAGCTGTTAAACGGATTTTTAGGTATTTTAAGGGAAGTCTGAATCTTGGAATTTGGTACCCTAAAGATACATGTTTTGACCTTATTGGCTATACAGATTCTGATTATGCAGGTTGTAGGATTGATAGAAAAAGTACATCAGGGAGTTGTCAATTCCTTGGTAGAAGATTGGTGTCCTGGTATAGCAAGAAGTAGCACTCAGTTGCAATGTCAACAGCTGAAGCTGAATATGTTGCTGCTGGAAGTTGCTGTGCACAAATTCTGTGTATAAGGAACCAACTTCAAGACTATGGACTGTTGCTGAACAAAATTCCAATATTCTGTGATAACACAAGTGTCATAACCATCACAAACAATCCTGTTCAACATTCAAGGACCAAGCACATTGATATCACGTATCATTTCATTAGAGAGCAGGTCATGAATGGTACTATAGAGTTATACTTTGTACCTACAGAGCAGCAAATTGCAGATATCTTCACTAAACCACTGGATGAAATCACTTTCACTAGACTGATTTGAGAACTTGGGATGTTAAATTCTACTAACTAATAAGTTAGTAATCAAAAACTGCAATTTGAAGCTGATAAATTCACTAGTTAATTAATGTTCATATTTTTAGGACTTGTGAATTTATTTATCAAATTATTTTCCAGCAATTAAGATTAAACATTAGATAAATACCTTGTGCATGCCTGTTACTTTTATTAATCTGGTATTCATTTAATTTTGATCTTAGAAAATATTTTAAGTGTTTGTATTTAAATGATAAATCCTTGGCACTTAATATATTTAAATATTGTTTGAAATTATTTTAAATAAAAAGGATGAATATTTATATTTATTATTATATTTAAAATAAAAGTAAAATAATAAGAAGCATAATTTATTTATAATAATATTTTAAGCAATTAATGTTATTATTTTTATTAATAAATATTCTATGAAATAATATTTATGGATAATTAATTATTAATTATACAAATTATTCATAAATATTATTTATTTTAATTGTAACAAAATCTAGGAACACTTGAATTTGACAAGTACTGTGGTGTTTAATTTAATTTAGTGGCGCCTATACAATGCAAGCACTGTGTAGGCGCAACTTAACTCAACACAAGTACATGGAATAATTTGCTTTGGAAATCAAGTGGCGCCGTGGGGTTTTGTTGCGCCAACACAGTGTCACCACTGTAGAGGCGCAACAAACCATAGTTTTTGTTGCTAAGTATGTGGCGCTAAGCAAGTTATGTGGTGCCTACACAGTGTTACCACAGTGAAGGCGCAACATAATTCAAGTTAAACTTTTGTTGCGCCAGGTCATTTAGTGGCGCCAATACAGTGTAAACACTGTAGAGGCATAACTAAAGTACTTAGCTGTTTTTATTATTGTTTTGTGGCGCTTATATATGTGTGTGGTTTTGTTGCGATTCTAGATATAGATACAGTACACACACTATATAAGGCGCCAGAACAAACTCAGATCTACAATTTTTTTAATCGATCAAAACTAAGTCAATTTTTGTCCATTTGTTAATCTGAGACTAGATTTGTGAACCCCACATTCAAGACTTTCATT
Source organism: Oenanthe sinensis (assembly GCA_028671895.1). Taxonomy (NCBI): domain Eukaryota; kingdom Viridiplantae; phylum Streptophyta; class Magnoliopsida; order Apiales; family Apiaceae; genus Oenanthe; species Oenanthe sinensis. The sequence continues at coordinate 22,516,820 of CM053799.1, read as the reverse complement.
TGCAAGTGGTCCCATTAACTTTGGTTAGGGTTCTAAAATTCTCAATTTTTCAAAAACTCGAACAATTTGACTAGGATTTTAACTGTTAAAATCGATTAAAAATAATAATAAAATTAAAAGTATGCTTAAAATTACTAGGAGATCAACATATAATTATTTTACGAAAATCCAAGTAATTTTTTAAATATTAGAGTTTGGTTCATAATTTATTAAAATTATTCGATATTAATTAGTAATTTTAATTCTTAAAAATTATCTCTTAATTTATTAAAATGGCAGGTAATTTTGAGATTAAAAAGACTAATTATTTATCTATTTTAGTAAATGATTGGACTGAAGCAGGTGAGTTAGGTAACTGGGCTCGATTTTTAAATGAACAGTCTATAGTCCGGTACGCTCTAACTACTTCTCTTCCTTTGAATAAAAATTTATTAAGATAGGTTTACAGGTCTGCTCAGGACACATTTGTCAATGGAATCTCAGCCTTTACTTGCAAGATTCAGAAAAAGAAAGTGCGAATAACTGAGAATGACATCAATAGAGCACTTCAATTCCCAGCTGAAGATTTTGAAGATGAAACATCATAGGCAGATCTGAACAATTTCTTCATGTTCCTACACTGCACTAGAGTAAACAATGATCTTCCGAATAAGAATTACAAGAATCACCTACCTAATGAGTGGAACCTGTTTTTCAACATCTTATCGCATGGTTTTGCACCAAAGACAGGTGGCTTCCATGGAATTATAAACTTCAATAAGGTGATTGGATATGCAGTGGCTTCTGGGCCAAGAATCAATTTTGGGAAGATGATCATGAAGGAGATCCTATATAATCTGGCAAAAATGGAAAATTTATGTCTGTATCCAAGATTTCTACGGCTAGTGTTGAACCAAGTACTGACTGCTGATCAACTACAAGGGTTTTAGAACAGTCCATTGGAAGAGTCACCATCACTCCAGTTCAAGACAATTCTGTTGCTACAGAATGAGGTAGACTATCCCAATAGGTATACTCCTGCCCCGATGACTGACCCTATCAGAGATTTCTTTTATCTCCTTAGACAGGGTAATGAAGAAGAAAAAGAAGTACAAGAAGAAGCTGCAGAAGAAGAAGAAGCAGCAATCTCTGAAGAGGAAAATGAAGCTGAAACCTCAAGTGAATCTGGAAACTCAGCAGCATCAGAAGAGAAAGAATAAAGCTCTGAAAAAGAAGATGAAATTATGGAAGAATCTAGTTCTAAACATGAGCAAGAATAAGTTCCTGAAGAAAAACAACAAAGGAATAGCCCTGAAATTCAAACAGAGGATATAGTTGTTGAGGCAGAAGTGAAAGAGCCTTTGACTATAGAAGTGTACATCCCTAACATTTCTGATGAACAAATGGATGAAGGTACACTTCTTGACTTTGACTTCTCTGCTTTTCTAACTGATGAATTTGTCATAATATCTTCTACTGTGCCTCAAACGGCAATGCACACACAAGAGCCCTCAGTGGCCTTCGAAACTGGCAATGAACTTGGTCAAACCCAACCAGTTCTAACCACTGCCATAGAACAACAAAAACTCCCTTCATCTCCAAAAATAAGAAAACGAACCATTGATTTAGATGATAGGGATTCCCTACAGAATCAGGAAATTATTGAAATATCCCTTACAACTCTTCCCTCTCTAAAACGACGTAAAATGAATTTTAAACCTAGGGAAATTGTGAACCAGGAACCTAATTCTCCAATCTCTGACGACATTCTCTTTCTTTGTAATCTCAATTTTGAAATTGACAAAATCCTGAAAGGTACGGGGACAGAACTAGAGGTTGTAACAATATCCGCTACTTCAGTAGCTTTTACTATTTTGGTTGATCCAATTCAGAATCTGTCTTCACAGACAGTTGGGGGCATCACTGACTCTAACGAGCCATTCATTACATTGTCAAATATGGTGACCCCCTAGACTTAACATCTCCAGATCCTGTTCAGGATATTTTCCCTCCCTAAAAGGGTGACATGGAAAGACAACTCTCCCATAGAAGGGAAGAGGTCTCTATTCAAGGAGTAGTTGTGTCAACAGCATCACCACTTCAAGTGGAAGTGCCTTCACAGGCGTCGCAGGGCACCACAGGCTCTCATTTGTCAATCACTACATTGCCTGAGGTGGTGACCCCCCTGGAAATTCCAAGTCCAGCTCCTACACAAGAGGTCCTCCCCACCTTATCAGGTCAGGCGGAGGGACAACACACCCATAGAAGGGATGTGGACTATATTCATAGAGTATCTGCTACTTTGGTAGTAGAACCTGTTCAGGGTGTCTTTAAGCAGGAAATGCCTTCATTGGCTTCAGCTGGCATCATGGATTCTTCAACTTTTCCAATCATTACAGAATCCATAGTGGTGACCACACTGGGTCTCAACCCCTCAGTTCCTGAAAAAGGAGTTATCCCCACCCAAAGTGGTCCGGCGGAGAGGCAACCTACCCATAGAAGGGATAGAGATTTTAATGCAGGTACAGAAGATCTAAGTGCTATTATGGAAATGAGTGAAACACTTAACCTTGATGATCTTGTGTTCCCTGACCCTGATTTCCCGAGTGTGAGTGTTGAGGGTCATGCACAAACAAAAATAGTGAGGAGTGAGACACCCACTACCCAAATAAACACCCTACACATTACACACACTGCACACAGCCAAGGGATTCTAAATCTGGAGTCCCAAGTAACTGAAATTCACTACTCAATAAGAAAGATTTTGGAAGTGCAGGAGCAACAGCGAGCGGAAATGAAAGAAATCAAAGATTTGGTTAAACAACTGCTGGCTCATAAAGTTCCTATTTCTACTCAATCAACTTCAACAACTCGGATTACTCTGGTTAGAAGGGAGGATAACCCAACTAAGGGGGAGAGGGTAGTACAAGAAAAAGTTGGAGATGAAATGATATTGGAGTATACAGCTCCGGGGGAGTCAGATATTTTCTATAGACCTGGAGCTAGGCAGCTTGAAGAAGGAGAAATATTTGAGCCCTATGTGCCATTGGAGATTCCAACAGAGATGGAAATAGAGGAAACTGCAAAAGCAGTTGGAATAGATGTTGAGGAGAAGTTTGCTGAAAAATATACTTTTGATAATGACTGTCTTCTAGTTGGTGTAAATGAAGTTGTTACTCAAGGTATAGATCAAGCTCAAGAACTGATGAAGAGAAAATGGAAGAGAATGCAACACGCAATACAAAGAAGAAATAGAATCAAGGACATTGAAGCAAAGGTTGGTCCTGATTGGGATGAGCAAGGAGTCTGCTGAAAAAGATAGAGTTAACTCTTACTCAGAAGAAGGACATAGAAGTCCTTGATCTCTTCAGAACCATGAGGGAAAGATTTGAAGATGTTCATGAATTCTATGCTATGCTATCAGAAGTGATTACAAGCGTGTCAGTAAGTGCATCCAAGTACGGGGGGAAAATGTTCTTAAATTCTACAACACTGGGGTCAAAGGTTTTATTGACAAAGAGTTTTGAAAAGATGAACATTGTGGAGCTGTATGTGCTGAAGAGGAAAATCATCTTTGGTGGGCATAAAATAAATGAGATACTGAGATATGTGATTGAGAAGAAAATTATAGAGATCGGTGTCGAAGCATTTGAGAAGCCTCTAGTAGTCATCTTTAATCTTTCATTTATAGTTTACTTATGAAATCTGGAAATGTAGTATATGATCTAGAATTTTTTTTATTATTTACATAGTTTAATGTTTTATTATTTTCTTATTTGTTAGTTGAGTTATCTTTTAGGAATTTGTGTGTTAAATGTTTAACAATAAATGGGGGATATTGAAAGGCATAATGCTAGGTCTATTTGTAATATTTAGGTGATAACTCAACCTATATAAGAAAGTGTTATAAATAATAAATATTGAAAAAAGAATCAAGACGAAGTATTTCAACTAGACACGAAGAATTAGAATATCAGAAGAAGTCTGACAAGACTGCTACTCAACACTGGAAGAAGTTTATTTATATGTTCAAGTGTCGATGTAAAATAAAAGAGTAGTTACTCAAGGAGTTCAGAAGATACAAAATGTTTTAAGTGCCCACTACAGAAAGATTCCAGAAGAAAAATATTATAGAGGAAAATCAAAAAGAAGACATGACAGGACAAGACAAGATATAAAGACCACTACAACATAAATGAGAATCAACATTGTAGTTAGTCATCCATGAACCAGACAAGTGTGCACGGTTTCAACAATGTCAGTGAAGATTTGTTATCTAAAAGTACAAGTGGTTTTATGATAAAAGATATAGCAAAAGACGAAAAGTTTTTGGAGCTATCAAAAAGGTTTGATATGGGCTAAAAATAAGCCCTAAAGACACAATTAATTTAGCATTAATTAGACCTAGTTTTATTCAAAAGGGAGGCCCATTTAATGAGGCTCGAAACCCTAATTATTAAATAAATTCATAATTAATTAATTAGCTAAATATACAACTAATTAATTATGTCCAACTACAAGGAAACTACTCCAAGGATAGCCCCCAAGACACCTCAATCCATAAGAAAACATATTCCTACATGAAAACTACTTCTATCACAAGAAGGATCCAGAATCCTTCAAGGAGGTGCCTTGTCCGCCAAGGTTCCTAACTCTAATATGATTTTAGGACTTTCTACGTCTACATAAAGGGCATAACCCCTCATTCTTATAACTACGTCTAGCTTGATTCTCATACACACTGAGATACGTAGGCATCTTGTGAGGGCATAACTAAGCTACAAAACACAAGAACTGCCATTAAAGCTCGATAAGCTCCGATATCCTAAAAAATTAATACAGCCTAGTTCTTAATCTATCACATTTGGCGCCGTCTGTGGGAAAACAATATCAACCATGGTAAGAACACGAAGAGTCGATGGAGACATCATCCCTATCACAGGAGACCCGACTGCTGTGATTCCTCCTGATGGAACTCAAACCACCGAGGTCCCCGCTACCACCACTATTCGTACTGGAAATCAAGGCCCTAGCTCTCAAAGGCTGGGCCCATTCAGTGAAATAGTCCATTCTACCAATTCCGAGGGAGTCGTCCATAGATCCGACCCTCTGTCTCAGGTAACTCAAACTCCTTTTCTTGCTAGTACTCCTCCTCATGCACAAATTTCTAATGTTATATCCCCAGTATCACTATTACCCAACCTAGGCTTGGACTCTCCCAAGCTTATTACACTTCATACATCAGAGGGTTGGAACCCCCATAAAACTATGGGCATAAAGAAGGAATCCATGATTTCTTTGGACCATATTCAACCATTGATGAAAGCTCTGAAGGCACCGATATTAATCCTAGGAGAAGAAGGCCTAGCAAAGAACCCGTAGGGAGCCAACATTCTCAGTCCCGTAGGACACTAGAACAGAAAGTACCAGAGGGACTACTTCAATCATTTTACTAAGGAAGCCTTGAAAGTACCAGACTTGGATGAGAAGGTAGCTATGATAGCCTTACGACAAGGGATGACTGATCCTTACTTCAAGAGATCTCTGGCCAAGCATCCGCCTGAGAACATGCTCCTTCACCAAGACAGAGGAGGGAAATATATTAAGGTAGAAGAAATAATGAAGAAAACCATTATACCAGCCGCGACAAATGGGAACAATACCAAAAAAAGAAAAGGAGATCAAGAGTATGATGCCCGGGGAAAGTATTCTAAGATGGATAAGGATTTAGAATCCCCTCATAAAAAGAATAACTTAGGACCGAGGTTCGCTGAATATGCAAGGCTGAATACGCCTCGAAGCCAAATCCTGATGGATATTGACAGGAATCGAGACTTGAGATGGCCTAAACTCCTAAATTCTGATCCTGAGAAGAGAAACAAGAATGCGTAGGAGGAGCAACGATAAGAGGGATAGGAATCTCCAACCTAGATGGCCAGTTATTAATATTATTTTCGGAAGACCTATAGCTGCAGGGAATTCAAGAAATTCAAGGAAAGCATAGGCTAGAGGAGTTATGCAGGTCATAGGAGAAGCACCTAAAAGCGCTAGAATAGAGGTGGTCATATCCTTTGATGACTCAGACTAGGAAGGGATAAAATTCCCCCACGATGATCCCCTTGTCGTAGCCACTTTGATAGGCAATTCGGAAGGAAAAAGACTCCTGGTGGACAATGGAGCATCCGTCGATATCTTGTTCTACAATTCCTTTGTGAAGATGGGGTGCAATGATTCCCAATTAATCCCTTCAGATGTTTTAATCTATGGTTTTAATGGAGTGGAGTCAAAAGTAGAAGGAACCATTAAACTACCCATGTCAATTGGAAGAGAGCCTCAAGAGGCCACCCAGATGCTAACCTTTCTGGTAATCAAAGCATCTTTTACGTACAATGCAGTCCTTGGAGGAACAAGATTGCTTTCTTTTAAGACTGTTGCCTCGAGTTCTTATATGAAGATCAAGTTCCCCACCAGAAATGGCGTTGGGGAGCAAAAAGGAGACTAGAGAATGGCAAGAAGTTGCTATGTGGCTGCCCTGAGACCTGATGGACTCGGGGGGCAAGTCCTACCCATAGAGAACATGGACTCAAGAGAAGACAGAGAAAGAAGGGGGAAGTCAGCTGAAGACTTGGTTCCAATTTCCTTAGTTCCGGGAGTACCTGAGAAGATCACCTATATTAGAGCCTCATTAAAAGAGCCTATGAAAGAAAATAAAACAAAGTTCTTGCAAGAAAATGGGGACTCAATTTCTTGGATAGCCGCTGATATGCCGGGGATTAACCCCGAACTGATCACTCATAAGCTTAACGTGGATCCAAGATGAAAAATGGTGAAGCAAAATAGGAGAAACTTCGCTCTAGAAAGGCAAGAGGGCATAAATCAAGAAGTGGAGAAGCTCTTAAAGGCTGGTTTCATTAAAGAAATTTAATTTCCCGAATGGCTCGCTAATCCTGTGATGGTTAAGAAATCCAACGGAAAATGAAGAATGTGTGTAGACTTTACTGATTTGAATGATACACATCCAAAGGATTGCTTCCCTCTCTCAAGAATTGATGCACTTATAGATGCATGACATGAGATGTTAAGCTTTATGGATGACTTTAATGGGTACAATCAAATTATGATGCACGAGGGTGACATTGCCTAGGTATCCTTCATCACTGATTTTGGTATATTATGTTATCTTGTTATGGCTTTTGGGTTAAAGAATGCAGGAGACACCTATCAAAGGTTAGTTAACAAAATATTCAAACATCTTATTGGAAAAACCATGGAGGTCTATGTTGATGATATGCTAGTCAAAATCCTTGATAATGCCGATCACATTGAACACCTTAGAGAGGGATTCTAAGTGCTGAGGTACCATAAAATGATGTTAAACCCTACAAAATGTGTAGTGTCTAGAAAATTCTTAGGAATGATGGTCTCTAAAAGGGGGATTGAGGTCAATCCTGACAAAATCAAGGCAATACTCGACATGGAACCTCCAAAAATAGTAAAGGATGTCTAAAAATTGACAGAAAGAGTTGCGGCCCCAGGAAGGTTCGTCTCGAAGTCTGGGGATAAATGTCTACCCTTCTTCAAGTCATTGAAGAAAGTAAAAGATTTTGTGTGAACTGAAGAAAGTCAAGCAGCCTTCGAGAAACTGAAAAAATATATGAATGAAGCTCCGTTGTTGGCCAAGCCTAGTCCCGAGGACATCTTATACTTGCATTTGGCCATATCAGAAAAGGCCCTGAGTGCAGTCCTTATAAAGGAAGAAGAAAAGATTCAAAAACTAGTTTATTATGTAAGCAAGGTCTTACAAGGAACGGAACTTAACTACTCTAAGATTGAGAAGTTTGCACTAGCCTTAGTGATGGCCGCAAGAAAGTCACGGCCTTACTTTAAAGCACACAAGATCGAGGTGTTAACTGATCAACCTTTAAGAAACATCATACATAGCCCCAAGGCAAGAGGAAAATTGATTAAATGGATAATAGAGCTATGAGAATTCGACATCAAGTATAAGCCTCGAACGGCCATTAAAGCTCAAGCTCTTACTGACTTCGTGGTCGAATGTACCATTAACGACCAAGAAATCGAGGGATAGGAAACACCCCAAAAGGAAGAAAGAGGATATGCTCCTAAAGTATATTGGGTGTTCAATTTTAATGGGGTATCAAAAACAAAATCTAGTGGAGCAAGCTTGGTGCTACAAAGCCCCGAAGGGTTCATCATTGAGTATGCTATTAAACATGATTTTTCAACGACCAACAATGAAGCAAATATGAAGCTCTGATAGCTGGCTTGGGCTTGGCCAAGGCACTGAATGCCAAATACCTTAAAGTTATGGGGACTCAAATTTAGTCATATCCCAAGGAAATGGAGAATTTGAAGCAAGGAAAGAAGTCATGGTTAAATATCTCCGACTAATAAAAGCTATAATGACCTAGTTTGAAGAATGTCAGATGGAATATGTTCCTAGAGAAGAGAATGTAAAGGTTGATGCCTTATCAAAGTTTGCTTCATCAGAAGTGGAAAAACATATGGGAAGTGTCTACTTCCAAGTCTTGAAGACCCCCAGCATCAATGCAAAGTTGATAGCCCTGATAAAGATTGGCAGTTGCTGGATGGATCCAATTAAAGCCAATCTTTAGTCTGGGTGGACTTCTGCCAATGTTATGTAAGCCAAAAAGCTTACTGTGAGGGCATTAAGGTACACTCTTATCGATGGAATTCTCTATAAGAAATCTTTTGTTATTCCTTATTTCAAATTTCTAAGGCTAGATATATCCCATAAGCCCTTGAAAGAAGTACACGAAGGAATTCGTGACCAACAATTGGGGGGCAGAGCTTTGGCTCACAAAATTACCCGTCTCGGCTTTTACTGGCCTGATTTGTTGAAAGATTCCAAAAAATATGTGAGAAGGTGTGACAGATGCCAAAGGCATGAACCAGTTGTTAGGCAACCTCCTGAGATATTGATGTCCATCAATTCCCCCATCCCCTTTTCAATGTGGGGAATGAACATCCTTGGACCCTTTCCGATGGCTAGCGGATAAAGAAAGTTCTTGATCATTGCGATCGATTATTTCACTAAATGGATTGAAGCTAAACCACTTGCCAAGATAACCACCAAGCAAGTAGCTCAATTCTTCTGGGAAAACATCATATGCAGGTATAGAATACCATGAATCCTGGTCATAGACAATGGAACACAATTCAACAATGAAGAATTCAAGGAATATTTCAATGATAATGACATCCATCTATGCTTTACTTCTGTGGTGCACCCCCAAGCAAATGGGCAGGCTGAAGTAGCCAATTGAATCATCCTTGATGGGCTCAAGAATAGGATTGAACATTGAAAGGCATATGACTAAGCCTATTTGTAATAATTAGATAACAACTTAACTCAGATAAGAAAAAGAAGTAAATAATAAATATGATGACAGGAATCAAGACGAAGAAAGTCAACTAGTGAAAGGCATATGACTAGGCCTATTTGTAATAAGTAGATGACAACTCAACTCAGACAAGAAACAGTAGTAAACAATAAACACTAAACAGGAATCAAGACAAAGAATGTAAACTAGACACGAAGAATCAAAATATCTGAAGACTTGTAATAAAATTGTTACTCAACACTGGAAGAATTTCATTAATTTGTTCAAGCGTCAGTGAAAAATAAAGTGGTAGTATTTCAGAAGAATTCAGAAGATACAGAAGATTTATAGTGGCTACTACAAGAAGATTCCAGAAGAAGAGGAAATACAGTGAAGCGAAAAAATGACAAAAGGCCACAACTTAAAAGTTAATAAGGGAAGGATATTTATTAGTATGGCACAAATGAACTAGACAGTACATTTGTGTGTCAACTAAATTAATATTTATTCTTCAGTTAGCTCAAGTAATTTTATGACAGAAGACAAAGCAAAGACGGAAAGACTTCGAAGATGACTACATGGTTATATAAGTCATAATAATATTTTAATTCTATCTAAAGATAATTGATTATTTAATTTATCTAATTAAACTAATTCAAGTTAAATTTAATTTAATTTATAAATTAACTAATTAAATTAAGTAGAATTAATTTATTATAAAAGATATAGCTTTGTATGATTTTAAAATTAATTCAAATGACTTTTAAAATGAGTCATACCGACTTTATTAATAAAAGTCATACCGATTTTTATTAATAAAAGTCATACCAAATTTTGTTAAAATAAGTCATACGGAGTTATATATCAAAAGTCATACCGATTGTTATTTAAATAAGTCATTTTGATTTATTTAAATAAATCATACCGAACTTTTGTTGAAAAAGGTCATACCGATTTTATTTTAAATAAGTCATTCTGATTTATTTAAATGAAAGAAAATTCGGATATGACTTTAGAAAAGTCATACCGAATTTTCTAAAAGTCATGCCCGGTCTTTTTAAATGTCATACAAGGCTTAATTCTTGTTAAATAAAGTCATAGTGGGAAAGTCATACTAGCTTCAAAATCTTCTATAAATATGAGGTTTCCACTTCATATTTTATGTCGTTGAAAAACATTCAAATTCAGAAATTTGTATGCATTGTAATATTCACAGATCTCTGTGAAAGTTTGAATATAATTGTTAAACCCCGAACACTTTATATCAAATTTGTTCTAGATTATTTTATTAGTTATAAATACTTTTCATCAGATAAATTTTATAATACTTTTCAAGTTAAAATTATATCTTCTACTTGAACAGTATTTCATTAAAATTTATATTTCGTGATTAATTAAAATAATATTTTTAAATCTGAAATACCGTGACAATTTATTGATATTGTATTCAACCTCCCTTCTACAATATCAGGGATCAACAACTAGACATGAAGAATCCCAGTATCAGAAGTATTTTGATTGGATTGCTACTCAACACTGGAAGAAATTCATTAAAATGTTCAAGCGTCGATAAAAAATAAAGAAGTAATAATTTAGAAGAATTCAGAAGATACAGAAGATTTTAAGTGACTACTACACGAAATTCCAGTAAAAGAAAACAAAAGAGGAATAACAGTAATGAAGAAGAAGGACAGAAAACCACAACTTTTAAAGTTAAAAGATGAAGAATATTTATTTTTGTATGACATAAATGAACCAGACAGTACATTTGTGTGTCAACTAATTAATAAGTATGTATCATCTAGCTTAAGTGGTGATTATGATAGAAGACAGTGCAAAGACGGTAAGATTTTGGTTCTAACTACAAGGGTATACAAGTCAAGATAATATTTTAAATCTACTATCAAAAGTTAATTAATTATTTAATTTATTTAAATAAATTAATTCAATTTAAATTTAATTGAATTTATAAATTATTTAATTAAATTAAGTAGATTTAATTTATTAAAAAAGATATGACTTGGTATGACTTTTAATAAATCATTTTTGATTATAATGAAAGTCATACCGAATTCAGTGTAACAAAAGTCATACCGACTTTTGTTATAAAAGTCATACTGACTTCTGTAATAAATGTCCTACAGACTTTTATAATAAAATGTCACACCGACTTTTTATTATAAAAGTCATACCGACTTTTTATTAATAAAAGGTCATACCGACTTTTTTTAAAAGTCATACCGAGCCTTTTCAAAAGTCATACAAGTGTTAATAAAAAGTCATGCAAGCTTAAATAAGTCTGAAAAATGTCTTGAATTGAAAAGTCATACAAGCTTTAAATTCCTCTATAAATATGATGTGAGCGCTTCATATTTTGTGTTAGAGAAAAACATTCAAATTCAGTAATTTATCTGATTGTAATATTCAAAGACTTTATATGCTGGTTTGAATAATAATTGTTATTTTAGAACAGTTCATGTCTAATTCGTTCTAGAACTCTAAACAGTTATTTACACTTTCAATATATTAATTTTGTAATACCTTTCAAGTTAAAATCATATCTTATACTTGAACAGTATTTCATTATAATTAATATTTCATGAGAAATTAAAGTAAAATTGTTAAAACCATAATTTCATGATTAAAATCAGATATTGTATTCAACCCCCCCTTCTACAATATTAGGGACACTCCTATTTCAAAATTTATCAAATGAATGTGAAGAGTGACTTTCTGAATGGAGAGTTAGAAGAGGAAGTATATATGGAGTAGCCCCTGGCTTTGAAAATCCAGAGTTTGTTGATTTTGTATGATTTCTAATCAAAGCCCTCTATGGACTCAAGAAAGCACCGATGACATGGTATGACACTCTCTCTGAGTTTTTACTTGAAAACGGTTTTCTTAGAGGTGTCATAGAGAAAACTTTCTATGATATTTGTCAAAGTTTATGTTGACGATATTATATTTGGTTTTACTAACGAAAACGAGTGCAAGAGATTTGCTAAGTTAATGCAGAGTATGAATGAAATTAACATGATGAGTGAGTTGTCATTCTTCCTTAGCCTGCAAGTGAAGCAAAAGGAAGATGAGATTTTTATTTGCCAATCAAAGTATATAAGAGATTTTCTGAGAAAATTCAGCCTAGAAGATTCCTCATCGGCAAAACCCCCAATGCCTACAGTCACCAAACTTGACAAAGATGAAACTGGTAAAATGGTTGATATCACAAGCTATAGAGGTATGATAGGTTCATCATTATACTTAACTGCAAGTAGACCTGACATAGTGTTTTCAACATGCATATGTGCGCGGTTTCAGTCTGATCCTAGGGAATCTCATCTTATTGCCGTTAAACGAATTTTATATATCTAAAGGGTACACCAAATCTTGGAATTTGTTACCCCGAAGATACAGGTTTTGAACTAATAGGCTATACAGACTCAGATTATGCAGGATATAGGATGGACAAGAAAAGTACTTCTAGAAGCTGTTAATTTCTAGGACGTCGTTTGATCTCCTAGTACAGCATGAAACAGCACTCAGTATCTACCTCGATAGACGAAACAGAATACATTGCGGTAGGTAGTTCTTGTGCACAAATCTTGTGGATAAGGAATCAGCTAAATGACTACGGACTTACATTGAACAAAATTCCAATATTCTACGACAATACAAGTGCTATAGCTATTTCCAACAATCCTGTACAACACTCTCGAACCAAGCACATTGACATAAGGTATCATTTTATCCGAGAGCATATCATGAAGGAACTGTGGTGTTACATTTTGTACCCACAGAAGATCAAATTGTCGACATCTTCACGAAACCAATTGATGAATTCACTTTCTCTAAATTGGTTAGTGAACTAGGGATGTTAAACAATGGCTAACTTTTTGATCGCTAGGAGTTGATTTGAATTCATAGATATTAAATGTTAATATTTAAAGAATTTATGAAACTCAAATCAACAATATCCTAGGGCTTATGAATATTTGGAGAAATTATCTTGAGAATAAATTAATACGCTTAATATATAATTATTTCAAGTATAGCATAAGTACTTATTTTTTGTTATAATAATATATCTAAATATTTTAAGCATAATTATGTAAATTATTGGATAAATTTTCAATTTAATATTGCTTGTTAATAGTTATTATATTATATTTATTAATTAAATCTAAAATTCGAATAAAATTTTCAATTTTTTTTCAATTTTAGAACAATTAATAATCTATATATATATATATATATATATTTTTATTTATTTATTTTATTTTATTTTTTCATGACTTTTTATTCAAAAACAATCGGCATGACTTTTAATTAATAAAAGTCATACCCAATTTTAGGTAACTAATATTTTTCGGTATGACATTTTAAATGTCATTCCAATATGATTTGTTTTAAAAAAATCGGTATGAATTTTCAAAAGTCATACCGAGTTGGTTTTAATTTAAAATAAGTCATACCGACTTTTAATTATTAAAAGTCATACCAACTTTTAATTATTAAAAGTCATATCAGCTGAGTTTTAAACAAAAAAATAAGAAAATAAATCATATCGACATTTATACTTGAAATATCATACCGAGCAGTCCTAATTTAAAAAGTCATAACAGTAGTCTTCAACAGTCATATCAGTTTTTATTCACACGACTATACACACACACACACGAACATCAGTAGGACCTTTTCAAAACTTTTCGCATTTGATCTTTACAACTACATATCAGTCGCTTGTTTGTGTAATTCAAGTAATGTCACTTGTTGGTTTGTTAAAATTCGTTCAAGATTAGACGAAGTGCTGCCCGATTTTCTTCTTATTCGAAGTCATTAATCTTTCATTTAAGACTGATTTTGTTAGGTTAATTGAAGATTAAGGACTAATCTTAGACTAATTTTGTGTTAAAGGACTATTTTAAAAATTCAAATTAATTGGGCATTATTTTTTAATTTAGAGACTAATTCGAATTATTTGGTAATTTAATTTTAAGGTTGTTAGTATGTGAAATTGTTAAGACCAATTTTGTAGGTTATTTTAACCCGGTGAATTGTTCAGTAGAGAGATTCCGACCCTGGATTATTTTTATGAACGAACATTCACTCGTTTGGACTGCAATTACAGTGGATGCCCCGTTACAAATTGATGCATTACGGGCCCTGTACACGACAACTAGGAATAAAACAGTTGTAGCAATAACACAATTTTCCATTATTATTGGTAAACACGAATACATGGTGACTGAAGATGACGTGAACAGAATTTTAGGTTTTTCGACAGAGGATTTTGTTGGCTCACCAACAGTACCGGAGATAATTGAGTTCTTCCAGGCTACACTGACAAAAGTATTTTCCCCTACAACGAAAAGCAACTTCAACAACATCTCATCGCTTCTACAAATAATTGGGTATTATATGGCCCATAATAGGAAAATAAATTTTGGGAAAATGATGTTGACTGAAATCATCAGGAAGATGGGGACGCTAGAGAGCAGGGAACGAAATGTCGCATGCTATTATCCAAAGTTTTTAATGTTGTTTATGAATGATCTTCTTTCAGATGAAGATAAAGCCTTGTTCTAGAACAACCTAGTGGAAGTATCTCCTACTTCACAGAAAAATCTTTTCACAAGGCTCTGGAACCAGAAAAAATTCTCAGGGGTTCCAATAGTAAGGACATAGTACATAGCTGAGATATTGGATTAAGTTGTCAATCCTGCACAGGCTCAACCGCTTCAGCAAGAGCCAGATCAAGTGCCAATGGAAGTTGATCATCATGCGCAGCTACTACTTGAAGCTGCTCAAGTTGCAGACCATGAGGCACAGACACAATATGTAATATCTCAAATCTTAGCATCTGATTTCTTACCTTTAAATATATCTGTGGCAGACTATGATTGTGGTCTTACACTTCAGGATTTCGGCTATGAACATGAAAACACACAAGTTTAATCTCAAGCTGAACTAGAGCCCCAAACAGTTTCTTCTTCTTCAACTTCTTTGAGTCAAATCAGAAAAGAATAATTATTTAATTTATTTATTTAAATTAATTCAAGTTAAATTTAATTTAATTTATAAATTATTTAATTAAATTAAGTATAATTAATTTATTATAAAAGATATGACTTAGTATGACTTTTAATAAGTCTTTTTAAACTATATTAAAAGTTATACCGAATTATGTTAACAATAAGTCATACCAAACTTAAACAGAAAGTCATACCGAATTTTGATTAAAAAGTCATACCGAACAAGTTTCACCGAAAGTCATAACAAGCAATGCCGAAAAGGTCATACCGAGCAGTGAAGAAAAAAGTCATACCGAGCTGTTTTGAAAAGTTATACCGTAAATGACTTTAAAAAATGTCATACCGAAGCTGCCTTAAAAAATGTCATACTGAATGAAATTCAAAAGTCATACCGACTTTTGAAAAGTCATACCGGACTTTTTCAAAAGTCATACAAGTGTTAATCAAAAGTCATACAGACTTAACAAAGTCTGAAAAAAGTCATGAATTGAAAACTCATACAAGCTTAAGAATCCTCTATATATATGAGGTTAGTGCTTCATAAGTTAGTGTTGAAAACAAGAGTGAAAAATATTCAAATTCAATAATTTGTCTGATTATAATATTCACAGATTTTTTGTGCCGGTTTGAATAATAATTTTTATTTCAGAATAGTTCATATCTAAATCGTTCTAAAAATTTTAAACAGTTATTTACACTTTCAACATATTAATTTTGTAATACTTTTTAAGTTAAATCATATTTTATACTTGGACAATATTTCGTTATAATTAATATTTCGTGAGAAATTAAAGTAATAATTTTAAATCCATAATTCTGCGAATAAATTCAGATATTATATTCAACCCCCCTTATATAATATCAGGGACCGACAAGCTCTATGGGAAAGGGAGATGATAGAGAAAGAAAATGACACTGAGCGAGTCCAGGGATTCCCAAAAAGGATCACTGTATTCGTATTTTCTAAGAAAACATATCTAGAGTTTGAAGGAGTTGCTTTAATCAACAGTATTGCCTACCTCGAAGAAATGCTCAAGAAACCAGAAGTTCCACCTCCCAAAAAGACACTGGAATTTGAAGCCCGAGACTTAGTGAAGTCAAGACTTGAAGCAAAAATGGAATAGCTCATAAAACGTCATCAAAAAAATTAGCAAAAGAAGAAATAAGGCACAAGTCAACAAAGTAGAATAGAATAGAATATCTTTTCAGGTTAGAGGAATAAGAATCTTTGTACTTGTTGAATTTAAAAAATTTGAAAATGTATCAATTCAATCCAGAATGTAATTAATGTTATTTTCAGTCTTTCTGCACTTTACGTTTTCTTGTATTAACAGTCGAGTTATCCTCTTAAAATATTTACTTATCAAACTCTCAATCAAATAGGAGGAGATTATAAAACATAATATAACCTAATATATAATAGAGGTAACAATAACTCAACACAAGAAGAAAGATAAATAATAATATTAATATGAAGCACATGAATCCAGAAGAACATACAGTTAGGATGCATACATGAATCATTACAGGGAATTCAAGTTTGAAGTCTTCAGAAGCATCAACGAAAGAAGTTCATTACATATTCAAGCCTCAGTAAAAAATAAAAGTTCAAAATATTTTTAGAGTCAAGAAAATGCAGTGGTTCAAGTATGAGTGTTAAATGATTTCAGTGAAATGAAACAATGGAACAACTGATAAAGGGTTAAGTAGAATTGCAAAGAAGATAAGAGAATTTAATTCATTGTCACTCGTTTGTGAACCAGACCAGTGCACTAAGCGTCAACACGTCAAGAAAAGAATTATCCTATTCATTTAGAAGAAAATAGTTGATCACACAGAAGAGTGGAAAACAACTTGAAGCTACTCAAGACATATAAAGATATATTCTAAGGCAACTATATATGGACTACATGTATAGGCGCCATTAATAACTAAGTGGCTCCTATACGAAGCAACCAATGTATAGGGTGCCCCTTAAAGTTATGAGAGATTCAAGTTGTGTATTGGCGCCACTTGATCATACAGGAGATATAGAAAATGGCGCCACTAGCTTAAGGGAACACTTGAGAGTTAGGTTCTCACACAGTCTACAAATGCCGCCACTTAAAACTACATAGGGCAATACACTCTGTGAGGTGCCACTTTAATATAAGGCGCCACTCAGTTTATTCAAGGGGCCACTAACACCAATACAGGGAACACACTGTATTGGCGCCACTCAGCTCTTGGTTCCTTGGAATTAAATCAATTCAAATTGATTTACAAGCCTACATAATATATGGAATTTACAATAGAAGAAATCATTGTGCATCGTCTTCAATACTATCAACCAGTTATGGGATCTCCATTAAAGACATACCTTTAAACCCAACTATATTGTGTTGTATGTATTGATTATAAAGTATTGTAGCTAATCATTTGATTAGAGTGTAGCACCTCAGGGATTTATTAAGATATCTATATTTTCCTGAATTGTTTATGTTGTTTGCTTACCCATCTTTAAATCTCAAGAACACAAATATACACAAATTTTAATCCGCAATTAAAAGCTAAAAACTACCAACATCATATTCAATCCCCCCCTTTTATGATGATTTAGGAACTAATAAATCTGATCACATGTGGTATAACAGTCTTGATGGTTATTTACAAAAGAATGGGTATATAGGCAATCAGGTTTGTCCATGTGTTTTTATTAAGAAATCACAAACTGGTTTTGTGATTATTGTTGTATATGTGGATAAGTTAAATCTAGTAGGAACAATTAAAGAGGTTGATGATGTTATCATATATCTAAAAATAGAATTTGAAATGAAAGATCTTGGAAGAACAAAATATTGTCTTGGTATACAAGTATAGCACTCATCATCTGGAATTTTCCTACATCAATCCACATATACCGAAAAAGTATTGAAAAAAATTTACATGGATAAATCTCATCCTTTGATACCTTAATAGTAGTTCGATCTGTGGAACCTGACAAAGATCCATTTCTAGCACAAGAAGATGGTTAAAAAGTTCTTGGACTTGAAATTCCATATCTTGGTGCAAATGGTGCACTCATGTACTTGGCAAACAATACAAGGCCAGATATTGCATTTGCCGTGAATTTATTGGCAGGATTGAGCTCTACACCAGTAGACAGACATTGGAATGAGATCAAAAATATATTTCGTTATCTCTGTGGACCAATGGATTTTCGGTTATTAAATCCAAATAACTCGACATCTCAATTGATCGGATATGCAAATGCAGGATACTTAACAGATCCTCATGTTGGCAAGTCACAAACTAGATATGTATTCTTATATTGCGGTACAATCATTTCTTGGAAATCCATAAAACAAATTCCGGTGGAAACCTAATAAAATCACTCATAACTAATTGCGATTCAGGAAGCTAGCAGAAAATGTGTATGGTTATGGTCCATCATCAAGAGTTTCTGGACATCACGAGAAATCCAACTGTTATGTTTGAAGATAACAAATCTTGTATTGATCAACTCAAGGAAATGTATATCAAAGGAGATAGAACGAATCACATTTTATCAAAATTCTTTTACACTCATGTACTCCAAGAGAATGGTGAAGTTGATGTACAACAAATTCAATCATGTGACAACCTTGCCGACTTGTTCACAACATCATTACCAAATTCAACATTCAGAAAATTGCGACATAACATTAGAATGCGTCGAGTCAAAGATATGTTGCAACAAAATGTCAGTGAATGATTAGTTTATTCCAAGGGGAGATTGTACTCTTTTTTCTTCGTCAAAGTTTTTATCCCACTAGATTTTTCATTGACAAGGTTTTAAAGTGGCAATCTATGATCCATACTAAATGACAATCAAATGGGAGTGTTATAAATTGATTTTCCATTTAGTCAAGCATGAAATAGTGTGGCTAGTATTAGGCATAGAAATTTTTACCAAATATTTACTACTTTGTTCCTTTTGCTCTAGTATAAATAGCATGCCCAGATAATGAAATGGATGCACAGAATAATTTCATTTCTATGCTCTTACTTCCCTCTTAATCTCTTGCCCTTTCTTATAAATAATTGGAGTCCCTTTATTTTTATAGCTAACATGTTATAACAGTATGTAAATACTTTGCAATGGCAACTACTGGAAGAAATAACCCTGATATAAGCCATGCTAAAAAAAAAAGAGTTTACATAGTCCATGTATAAGAGCAAACACATATAGTTAGTACCCTTGGAAATCAGTAGC
Source organism: Oenanthe sinensis (assembly GCA_028671895.1). NCBI lineage: Eukaryota > Viridiplantae > Streptophyta > Magnoliopsida > Apiales > Apiaceae > Oenanthe > Oenanthe sinensis. Next base: position 22,497,210 of record CM053799.1, on the reverse strand, counting down.
ATGGTCGATTACTACATAATCTTCTGCAATTGACTTCCAAAATGATATTGAGAAATGCATAATCTTCTGCAATTGACTTCCAAAATGATATTGAGAATTGCATAATCTTCTACAATTGACTTCCAAAATGATATTAAGAAATAGCTTTTACAATGTCGCTATTTATGTTAAAGATTTTTATTTATTTAAATTACATATTTTTTCTCTCATTATTATTTTATTCAATTTTATAACCGAAATCGAACTACTAGAAATTGAACGGTCTTTTTAAAATCGAAACCAATGGTTCAGTTGCGGTTACAATTTTCAATTTTTAAAACCGAGGGTGTATGATTTCGATTCCGATTTAACCAAAAACCGAGGCAAACCATCTAACGCTCACACTCACTATTTGATAGATTAATACTGAGACCCACTAATTGACTACTTTTTTCCATATGCACTAATTGAATAATATGTAGTCCTAAGTTGAATATATAAATAAAAAATTGAAAAAATTGTAGACATTTTGTATTTTGAATATGTATATAATATATTATAACTGATTTTTATAAAATTAATGTATTATTGGTGTAAGTTATCACACTAAATTTATATAAATAAATTATTTTTAAAAAGAATTTAATATAAATATTAATTTTGTACTATTAAATTTTATAAAATTTATTTATTCAAACAAGTCATCTTCAAAATATTAACTTATACTACAATATTTACTTGCCCAACTTACATTCAAATTCTTCAACCATACATGATAAGGGTTGAATCCAATTCATTCTTTCCCAACCCAAATTTTACCTTACTAACCAGTCCAATTCTTATCTCCCCAACTGTTAGAACCTTACTTGGGAGGCTTAAGAGTTGGGTTTCAGCACCAGAATTGCAAGCTAGACATGGGGTTTGGCGTTGAGGTGAAGTTGGGCCACATGTGGCACATGAGGCGCACATGGGGCACATGAGATACATGGGGCGCATGAGGCACTTGTGGCTTATAAGGGCACTTGCACGAGTTGGATATGCCAAAGGCTTAAATCATGACAACGGAGGCAAAGGAATGCATAGCCAGGAAGAGACACAGGGAACATGTATTATGGGCACACTTGATTCTAGAGGGATCAAGCAGCATGACGCAAGGGCAAGAGAGGCAGGATTGGGAGAGATTTGAACAAGGGCACGACCGACTAAAGCGAAAGTCATCATTCACCATTAGTCCTCAATGACACAAAGGCGACATGGCAGACGAGTCTTAAGGAGTCAGATATGGTGGGCTTAGGTAAGGCATGGTTCTATATTAGGCCAGGTTTGGAATATGGTGCAGGCATGACATGGGTTCAATGTGTAAGATGGACTTGGCCTTATACATATCATATGGATGGGACTAGCTTACAAATAAGGAAAGTAAATTAGTTCATATCATAATTGATATCATATAAGGCAATATCTTCTAATGGTGGAAATCAAGGGATGTGATGCAGCATATCTTAGAGAATATTCTAGAAAGAGGATTGTCCTTGGGAATATTCCAAAATGAGAATTCTGTGGGAGTGTATCAAGGAAGATTTTCACCATAGATGGAAAGTTTAGATGGGCTTGAGTTATCAAAAGCCCGCTTAGCTGCCTATATATGGAGGAGCTACTTCATTCTCATTCATTCACTCATAGTTTGAGGTACACACTTATAGAGAGAAGTGAGAGAAAAATACATAGAGAGTTATATAGAGTTCTAGAGAGGGAAAAAGCTTTGTAGTGAGGCATTCTTGTAGTGCTAGCAGTTTGTATATAGTTGTGCCGAGTTGTGGTAAGTAGGCCTAGATTGTTAGATTCTTTTTGTGGATTAATAAAAAGGTTGGGGGTTCCCCGTATATGTTCATCTCATTTATATTGTGTAGTTGTTACTAACCCATCTTACAGACAAAGAGATGTGGAGACTAAGGCCCAGGGGTTAACTGCGCATTGCTGGCCAAGCTCTAGGCGTAGAGTTGGTGCATCACTCTGCTAAAAAGTTTGAAAAATTAGTCGTTGGTCGACGCTTTCGCATGGCTGTGTGACAGTTGGTATCAGAACTGCGTTGAGATCGTTGTTATGGATCGTCCTACAGTTGTTTCTGTGAATGACAGAGTTACCAAACTTGAGGAGATGCTTGGTGAACCATAGTCTGCCGATGTTGCACCAGTGCAAGATCAATGTGCAACTATGAGGTCTAATATTGATCAAATCAGATGGATCCTAGAGAATTACCTACGTGAAGCTGAGGGAATATTGTTGAGTTAGAGAATAATTCGGTGGAGCTTTAGGAAGAGGTGACTATTCTGAGGAAGACAGTGGTTGTTCGGGGCACTACCTTGGATGAAGCTACGAGAAAGTTCAAGGTACCAGAGCCTAAGTCATATGAGGGTGGCAGATATGCCAAGGCCTTGGAGAATTTCTTGTGGGATATGGAGAAATATTTCATGGTGGCTCATATCGGTGATGGTAAACAAGTGACTGTGGCTAGTATGTTTCTTGCAGGTGACGCCAAGTTATGGTGGTGTACTCACATGGATAATGTTAAAGGCATATGGAGGCCCAAAATTGAGACTTGGGATGTCTTGAAGAAAGAGCTTAATGAGCAGTTCTTGCCTAATAATGCTGCATAGTTGGCTAGGGAGAAACTAAAGCACTTGAAGCAGATGGGCACTGTGCGAGATTATGTGAAGGCATTTACTTCCACTCTGTTAGACTTTCGTGACATGGCAGAGGCAGACAATTTGTTTAAATTTTGTTCGGGTTTGAAGCCATGTGCACAGGCTGAGCTAAGGAGACAGAATGTCAAGGATCTGACAGTAGTAGCAGCCGATAGCTTAGTGGATTTTAATTTTGCAACTGGTTCTATTGACAAGGGGAAGCAAAACCAGGGTGTTAAGGAGAGATTGCAAAATTTTGAATCGAAAGGCAAGAAGAAAGTCCAAGACGAGGATCAAGGTAAAGCCAAAGTTCGTAGTGGGCAAGCAAAGAAGCCGTTGAGGTGCTATATTTGTGAATGTCCTCACATGATGAAAGATTGTCCAAAGAAGGAGAAGTTGAACACTATCAACATGGATGAGGAAATGAAGGAGCCTACAAGGGTTAATCCACTCAGAATGGTGAATGCACTGCAGACAAAGAAAGCTGTGAAGTCATCTAGTTTGTTGTATGTGCAGGTTGTCATCAATGAGCATGAGGTAATGGTAATGGTAGACACTGGTTCTACCAATAATTTTATGGCTGATAAGTGTGTGGAGCATCTTGGCTTAGCTTTAGTAGCAAGCACTAGCCGCGTTAAAGCTGTGAATTCTGAGGCGCAAGTGATCACAAGATCATCATTGGCGGATCTCACAGTTGGTTCATGGACTGAGAAGGCAACAAAATTGGTTGTCCCACTTGATGATTTTAATGTTATACATAGGATAGATATTTTGTTGAAAGCCAAGGCTACACCGATGCCACATCTTGGCGGGGTGATGGTTGGGGATAAGGATTTTTTTTCTTTATGAAGGGTATTCGTGATCGTAACTCAGGGAAGCAAAAGATGGGACTGTTGTCAGTTATGCAGGTTGAGGCAGGGCTCAAGTGTGGTGAATTGACTTTTCTAGCTGCTTTAATGGAGGTGGAGGATGATCAGACAGTGATGCCTGATGTTGTTGCTTCTACACTCAAGGATTTTGAAGATATCATGCCCCAGAGTTGCCAAAAACACCACCAAGGAGAGATGTGGATCATAAGATTGAGCTGGAGCCGGGTGCACGGGCGCCGTCTCAAGCTCCTTACTGCATGGGACTTATGGAGTAAGCTGAGTTGAGGAAGAAGCTAAATGAGCTTTTGGAGAGTGGGTATATTTAACCATCTAAAGCTCCCTATGGTGCCCTAGTCTTATTTCAGAAGAAGGCAGATGGGTCATCGCGAATGTGTGTGGACTATCGTGCCTTGAACAAGGTAATTATCAAAAACAAGTACCATGTTACAAATGTTGTTGAGCTATTTGAAAGGCTCTCAAAGACTAAGTACTTTACGAAGTTGGATATGAGGTCGGGATATTGGTAAGTCAGAATTGTAGCAGGAGATGAGCCTAAGACCGTATGTGTGACAAGGTATGGGTCTTACGAATTCCTAGTTATGCCTTTTGGTTTAACAAATGCACCTGCTACATTCTACAATATTATGAATGATGTCTATATGAGTACCTAGACCGCTTTGTCATTGTGTACTTGGATGATATTGTGATCTATAGTGATAGTCTGGAAGCTCACTTAGACCACTTAAGGTGCATTTTCACTAAACTGCGAGAACATAGTCTCTATGTGAAGAAGGAGAAGTGTGAGTTCTGTAAGGAGGAAATTCATTTCCTTGGGCATGTGATTAGCCTAGGAACAGTGAAAATGGACAAGAAGAAAGTTGAGACCATCATTGATTTGCCTACTCCAAAGAAAGTTACTGAATTGAGATCTTTTCTTGGCCTTGCGAACTACTATCACAAGTTCATTTAGGGATACTCGAAACGGGTGAGTGTTTTGATAGATTTACTAAAGAAGGATCATATCTGGGATTGGAATGATGAGTGCCAACAGGCATTTGAAAAGATGAAAGTTGTAGTTGCTTCAGAGCCCGTGCTCAGACTTTCAGATTTTGGAATACCATTTGAAGTGCATACTGATGCTTCTAATCGTGCTGTGGGTGGGGTGTTGGTTTAGTTGGGACATCTGGTGGCCTATGAAAGTCGAAAGCTGAAGGATGCTGAACAGAGGTACAGTACCCATGAAAAAGAGATGGCAGCTGTGGTGCATTGTTTGGAGATATGGCGGCATTACTTGTTGGGAGTAAAGTTTGTGGTTTGCACAGAAAATGTGGCAAACACTTATTTTAAGACTCAAAAGAAGCTAACCCCAAAGCAAGCATGTTGGCAGGAATTTCTGGCAGAATTTGACTTTGTGTGGGTGCACAAACCGGGGGCACAAAATCAGATGGCAAATGCATTGAGTAAAAAGGTGTAGGAAGCTTTGGTATCTATGTCAGTGGTGGACACTGAGTTCCTAGAAGAGATCAAGCAACAGTCAGAAACTGATGTTGTGTATCTGAAGCTTGTGGAGGAAGTGAAGTCAGGCGTGGTTCGTAAGTATTGGCTGGAGGATAGGCTTTTATATGTGAAAGGCAATAAGATCTATGTACTTATTGGGGGAACACTTCGGTAACGAATTTTGAAAGAGTCTCATGATGTAAAGTGGGCAGGGCACCTGGGGGTAGCGAGGATGTTAGCATTGCTTAGTAGATCCTACTATTGGCCGAAGATGATCAATGATGTTGAGGCCAATGTCAAGTCGTGCTTGGTGTTCCAACTTGTCAAGATTGAAAGAAAGAAGGAAGCTGGACTTCTACAACAATTACCGGTTCCTGATAGACCATGACAGTCTGTGTCAATGAATTTCATTCTTGTGTTGCCTCAGGTGGATGGGAAGGGGTCAATCTTTGTGGTGGTTGATCGGTTTTCGAAGTATGCGATGTTCATTCATGTGCCAAAGAAATGTACATCGGATGTGGCGGCTGACCTTTTCTTTCAGCATGTGATGAAAAATTTTTGGTTGCCAGAGGATATAATCAGTGATAAAGACAACAGATTCACTGGGCGTTTCTGGGTTGTATTGTTTAGGTTCATGGGAAGTGAGTTGAAGTTTTCTACAGCAAATCATCCCCAAAAAGATGGTCAGACAGAGCAGATGAATCAGCTATTAGATGAGTATCTCAGGCACTATGTTTCAGCTAGTCAGAAAAATTGGCTAGAGTTGATGGATGTAGCACAGTTTTGCTATAACTTGCAGCGGTTTAAAGCGACTGGCAAGAGTCCCTTTGAGGTGATTTTTTGAGTTCAACCACGAACACCAAATGAGGTGGCTATATAAAGATGGTGTGGTACTTGTTATGCGGCTTATAGGTATGCTATGGTAAGACAGGAGATGATTGATGAAGCCAAAGCTGGTCTGGAGAAAGCTGCGAGAAGGATGAAGTAGTATGCCGATCAAAGGCGTCGTCCCTTAGAGTTTGAGGTGGATGACCAGGTGTTGTTGAAATTGACACCTCAGATTTAGAAGAAGATCAAATCAAGAAAAATTCAAAAAGGGATTGTTTAGAAGTATGATGGTCCCTTTGAGATTGTGAAAAAGGTGGGCGCAGTGGCGTACCATCTTAACTTGCCGGATAGATTGAAACTACACCCCACATTTCATGTCAGTTTTCTGAAGCCATTTCAGCCAGAGTTGTTACTTGATGGGAGGAAGCAAGGGAAACGGGCACCTCCAGTGATCAAGGTACAATTCGACATAAAGATGAAAAAGGTCTTTAGTTATAAAACTCAGGGGATGAGTAAGAAGAACAAGAGGACTGATTACCTAGTGCAGTGGGAAGGCGAAGATGAAGCTGATGCAAAATGGGAGAAAGGTGTAACCTTGTAGCAGTTTGAAGATCAAATTCGGGAGTATTAGAATCATCCCTCGATGAGGACATCGAGTTCTTTTGGTGGGGGTGGTTTGTTAGACCCTTAGGCTTTTGAGCCTAAGTCTGGTACTGCGGGCCAGTGCGGTGGCTTACTTGGGAGGCTTAAGACGTTGGGATTCAGCACCAGAGTTACAAGCCAGGCATGGGGCTTGGCATTGAGGTGAAGTTGGGGCACATGGGGCACATGGGGCACATGAGGCGCACATGGGGCACATGAGGCACACATGAGGTGCATGGGACACTTATGACTTATGAGGGCGCTTGCACGAGTTGGATATGTCAAAGGCTTATATCATGAAAATTGAGGGAAAGGAATGCATAGCCAGGCACAGATACAGGGAACATGTATTGTGGGCACACTTGATTCTAGAGGGGTCAAGCAGCATGGCGCAAGGGCAAGAGAGGCAGGATTGGGTGAGACTTGAACAAGGGCACGACCGGCTTAAGGGAGAGTCATCATTCACCATTAGTCCTAAATGACACAGAGGCGACATGGTAAACGAGTCTTAAGGAGTCAGACATGGTGGGCTTAGCTAAGGCATGGTTCTATAGTAGAGCCGGATAGGTGATGTAATCAGTTGGGCCAGGGTTGGAATATGATGCAGGCATGACATGGGTTCAATGTGCAAGATGGACTTGGGCTTCTACATATCATATGGATGGACCTAGCTTACAAATAAGGAAAGTAAGTTAGGATATATCATAATTGATATGTTATTAGGCAATATCTTCTAATGGCAGAAATCAAGGGATGTGACTCAGCATATCTTAGAGAATATTCTAGAATGAGGATTGTCCTTGGGAATATTCCAAAAGGAGGATTTTGTGGGAGTGTATCAAGGAAGATCTTCGCCATAGATGGAAATTTTGGATGGGCTTGAGTCATCCTAAGCACGCTTAGCTGCCCATATAAGGAGGAGCTACTTCATTCTCATTCATTCACTCATAGTTTGAAATACACACTTGTAGAGAGAAGTGAGAGCAAAATACTGAGAGAGCTATATAAAGTTCTAGAGAAAGAAACAGTTTTGTAGTGATGCACTCTTATATTACTAGCAGTTAGTAGGTAGTTGTGGCAAGTAGACCTAGATTGTTAGATCATTTTTGTGGAGTAATAAAAAGGTTGGGGGTTATATTCGTCTCGTTTATATTGTGTAGTTGTTACTAACCCATTTTGCAGGCAAAAAGTTGTGGAGACTAAGGCTCAGGAGTTAGCTGCATATTGCTGGCCAAACTCTAGGCGTAGAGTTGACGCATCACTCAGCCAAAAAATTTGAAAAAATTAGTCGTTACTTGTAACGATTGAGGTAATTAAATCTATTTGAATAATATGGAGTATATGATTTATGTGTTTTAATGTGTTAAGATATGAGATGTGGTGATTTTATATGTCCAGTTGACTGTCCGTTTGACTGTATTATGCTTTAGTGTTTTAATTAAGTGATTAATTGATTTTTCATGCTTAATTGAGTAACTGTTTGATTTTTATAAAATTATTGGTGTGTCCAATAATTATGAAATTTTATATGTAGCTTATATGAGATTTTAGAGATTTTCTAAAAATGGTGATGTATTTAATTCTAGTCCCAGTGATTTTATATAAATCTTTTATTCCTGTTTTATTCTAGAGATATTACTCTTCTAAATTCCATATTTAATTATTGGAATATCCAAAAATCATGAAACCCTTTCCAAAATGTTCCTTATTTATTCTAGAACTTTGGAAAAATGAAAGTTTATTTTATTTGAGCTCAAAATTGTTTTTATGATTTTTCTCCTCTTATTTCCTATTTATGCACTAAAACTTCAAAGATTTTTAATTAATTCTTTATTCATCAGAAAAATATTTCAAAAATATGGGGAAGCTTCTAAATTCATGATCTTTATTTTAAAAATATAAAACTTATTTTTGTACCCCAATTATATAAAAATTCGAATTATTAATTGTTCTTTAACAGAAAATAGCATATGTGAAATTACCTTTATGCCCTTGGCTCTATAACATCAGTATCGTCTCCTTTCTTCTTCATTTGTTCTGTATTCGAGTTTATAGGTTAACAGCTTCTCTCTCCTGGCGATTTCTAGTTTTCCCATGGATTTTCATGTTAATTATTGCTAGTGCTTCGGTTTGGTATTAGTATTGAGTCATAAATGTGTATATGATTCTTTGTTTTTGAGTTTGTATGTAATTATGCAGAAATCGATTGCATGCAACTGGTTTGAGTACTTGGTTTCTTGATTTAAGGTGTGATTCTGCAATAATAGGTGGAAGGGGACAACTCTGGGTGTAAGAACACCCATTAATGGGGTTCCACCGGAAGTTGTCACCACCGGCCGTGACCTACGGGGAGCCGGTGGTGTGGATTGCTGCCATGAGGGGTTATTAAAGCTAACAAAGTAATCTAGTTGCTTGATGTGTTATCTATTTAGCTTGCATGTCGACTTGGAGGTCGTTTTGAGTTTTTCCGATTTAAACATTCATTTTCCGGCCAAAGCTTCATCATGTTCGATTTGTAATTGAATCTAGGTGCTCGATTATGTGTTGTCTTGCTGCTATGATGATGATTTATAGTAAATCGAGAGTTGCATGTCAATTTTAATGTTGGGTTGATTTCAGTTTTCGAGTTCTTGCTATAAGTGTTGTTCGAAAATTTTATGAACAAAATATTAGATACTAGCTTGAATTGAGGTTAACTAATATGTGTTAATTCTAGTGGTCGATAGTTATATGCAAGGATTTTGTGCTATGATGAATTGTTCGAACTATACATGCGTAATTATGGTTGGAAATGAGTTAATACATGATTAGTTCGAATTCTATATGTTTATAATTAATTCGTTCGGCTAAGTTGCTAATTGTCATGCTTAGTTAGTAAACAAATTATTTGTGTAGTTTGTATATGATAATTCGAATGAGCTATGAGGAATTGTAAATATATTGCTTGGAGTAATAACTATGCCGTTAGTTAATTGAGTTATGTTATGAGCTAGGATTAATGGTATAGAGCCTCAATGTGGCATGTTGGTCTTGAGTTCTTAATTGATTAATTTCGAATATTGTGATGTTGTTTAGTTGAAATTAACTATATATATATAAGCTAGTACAAGGATTGCAAATTAGTTTGGAAATTGATAGTTTTCGTGATTTATTCGAATACTATTTGTGCATATTTACTTGCCTAGTTAAAGTGGTTTGAGATTGATTATGTATGATTGAATGATTGTTTGGGTCGGTTGTATTCCGACGGATAGCTCCAATTACAGAGGAAGTGCTGCCAAATTTTCTAAAAAAAAAAAAAAAAACTAAAGTGATCTTTTTGTAAAACATTATTGGCACACCACTTCTGTATAGGAATGACTATCAGTCAGGAATATTGTAGATGATCTAATTGTCTATGTGATATTTGCTTGCCAGTGTAGAAGTGATTTTAGTAGAATATGTCTATAGTGGATGATATATGTGTTTAAGGGTTGCATTATCGAAAGGGTAGAATAGTTAGACGTTAACGAGAACGTCGAGAGTTTATAAGATACTGAAATAGTATTATTTATGTGTAGCTACGAAGGATATTGAGGTGAAGGACAAAGGGAAAGCAAAAGTAGAGAGTTAGTGTCTGGTGTAGACGATCTACCTGTTCCACAGCTGTAGCATTCCTTATTTGAGGCAAGTAACTACTGCCTATCTCTTTCAACTTAAACACTGTTTTATGAACTGTATAGTGAACTGTTTTATAAACTACTTTATGACCCTGCAACTATATTACCTTGTTTCAACTGTTTTAAACTATATCATGTCCTGCTTTAAATTGCTTTGTATAAACTGCAACCTTATATCGGATTCAATTGCACTTTAAACTTTTCAATCCCTGAACTGTTATCGACAACTTATAAACTAGTTTTACAAATCTTAAACCAGTGATCTGGAGCTGTGACTTATGCTATTACCATTTCCTTATCAATAATTGCTTAAACTTAAATCTTAAAAGAACCCTGTTACTTAAGCCTAACTGTTATCCTGAGTAAATGTTTTACATCTGTTTTCAAAAACAACTGTTATACTTATGGATTGACCCTGCACCTTGACTTCATAACTTTAACTTGTTTTAAATTTTCAGCTCATGATTTCAGCTTACCCTATTACAACAGAGACTTGTTTTGAGATTTACCCTGGAATAAACTTTACCTCTGTCTAATGATCTTAAAAATGGATTTAAATATGGAATCCGACTTTCAAGAAGTCTTTTTCATCAGATGATTTGGTAACTTTAAAAAGAAAGGTTTTGATTATTATAGGAATTCCGATCAAAATGGTTTCTGCGGATTCCTATAGGTTGGAGGCGTAAGAGGCCGAGTGACGCCGGTCCAGCACTTTTTATGTAAAGACTATAATGAGATAGTCAATGGCTATAATGAGATAGCCCAAGGCCAATGGCAATAAGTGCCTTTATGAGTACTCCTTATTTTCCAGAGGGACTTTAGTCCGTTATGGGGACTTTACGTGGCTGATCACCCGTATTGTCTGGCGTTGTGAGAAAACTTCAACCAAAATGATTGTTTTAAACAGAAAAGGTCCTAATGAGAGGACAGTTTTACAAATGATTTGAAAAGTAAAGGTCCTAATGAAAGGACAATTTTATAGATGATTTTAAAAGCAAGGTCCTAATGAGAGGACAGTTTTATAAAAATGTTTTGAAAGAATCAGTCCTAATGAAAGGACAGTTTTATACAAATGGACTTTGAAATGATTAGTAATGAATAATGAAATGCCTTGTTATAACCTGTCATGTACAGCTTCAATTATCAGACATATTTTGGGTTGACCTTGTTTCAATTGTTATACATTATTTCCTGTTATCCATCTAACCCTACAAATTACTCTTATACTTACACTTGGTTATTGCTTTCCAGTTTCTTGTTTACCCTGTACCAGTTATTGAAATTGTTTAACCCTGTCAGCAGTTTTATAAAAGAAAGTTTTGCGAGTAATGATTACCCTGACTAGTATGTTAATTACAATTTTGGGACAATGAGGTCCAGCAATGATTTAAAGCATGGTTTTGAGTAAAAGATTTTGTTTAAATTATATATAAGCCTGTAGAACTGTTTTTAACCAGTATGGTTACTTGCTGAGCTTTTGTAGCTCATCCTTTTATTTTCTAACATCTACAGCTTTTGAGAATCATGGTCCGTATTAAGCAGACTGCTCGGAAGAACATGTCTTACATGAACTTTGCTAGGCTGGCTGAGAGGGAACAGGTAGGATCGAGGCCGAGTTGGAAGGAAAAGACTTTGTTTAGTCTTGTACTTTTATTAGTAGATTTTGAGATGTTTCAGGAGTTGTAATATTATTTCGTTGCTGTAAATTTAAATGTAAATGAATGTAGTTGTGTGCTTGTTTCATACCATTACCTTGAAAGATCCAGGCGAGTAGTCGGGGTCATATTTATGCGTATTTTCTATTACTGTTATTTAGGGTGCATGCATATAGAGTGTCAGTGACGCCCCGATCTAGACCCCGGGTCGGGAGGGCGCCACAGGTTGGTATCAGAGCTAAGGTTTTGGTCACTGAAACAAGCCAGGATTAAGTTAAACAAGTAAATCATTTAATAACAGAAGAGAGAGTAATGGTAAGATAGGGTTAGATATTGAAAAGTAGTATAGATGTTAGGATTTTAACTGTAGATTTAAGGTGATCTTATCCCTTTTTGCTTTTCATATTATATTATTGCAGGCTCGTGGTATTGTTTCACAACCACCACCCTCTCCTAGTTCCTCTGATTCTTCTTCTTCGGATTCCGACGATGATGTTATAGTCATATCCAGTTCTGAGAGCGAGGAGGAGTTGATTCCTGAGCCCGTTGCTCAGCCTGACCTACCCTCAGGGAGTGCGTGTGCCCCTATTCGCCGTAGAGTTTATAGGCCAGCAATTACCCGAGGCCAGCTGAGAGTTCCCGAGCATCCTGTCGAGTGGTGGGAGGATCGCATTAGAGCTGTTGAGGAGGAGGGACGTAGGCAGATTGCGGCTAGGGCATTTCCAGACGATGTGGCGGAGCGGGCAGGAGAGTTAACCCGTGTGCTTAGTAGACTGCTGATTGGACTCAGGGCAGCCAGAGACAGGGATCACAGGGGTGATTAGATGTCAGGATGTTTTGAGTGTTAGAAGGGACATTTGTTAGAGCCCTCTAGCACCCTTGCCAGATGTTATTTCTGTTTTCTTCCTAGTACTTTTATTCCATGTTTGTACTTTAACTATCTTGTACTTTGGTACCTTTCGTATTTATGTATGTTTGCTTTTCAATTCCAGTATCTTCCGATATATCTGTCATTTACTTTTCGCACATTTGACCATAAACTGTTCCTTTCCTTTACCAGTACCTTATTTATACCTGTTGTGCTAACCTGTTTTCGATAGAACCTTTATATCCTTGTTGTACAGGCAACTTATGTAGTAATGATGCTATAAGATTGATTTCTAAATAGAGTTTTAATATTCAAAAGGTTTTAAAAGTATTTGAACTGTTTACAATATGGTGTAGTGTATTGCTTAATAAGTTGCTTGTTTCCCTATAGTAAATGCCGCCAAGAAAGAGAAACACCTCAAATTCGTCTCAGAACCAAAATACTCAAGATCAAAATCCCATGGACCCTACAGTTGCCCAACTCATTCAGCTGCTACAACAGCAGACAGCTCTTTTAACTCAGCAACAGCAAAGACCTTCTGCACCCCCAGCAGTTACTTTTAAATCTTTTCAAGCAGTGAAACCACCTGAATTTAAAGGATCCATAAACCCAGTAGAAGCCCAGACTTGGCTTAAGGAAATGGAAAAAGCTTTTCAGTTAGTAGACGTAGATGAAGATAAGAAGACTGAGTATGCTAGTTACTTTCTTAAAGCTGAAGCCGGTTACTGGTGGGAGTCTACGAAGATGCTTCAGGGTGAAGGTGTAATTTCTTGGGATCAGTTTACAGGATTGTTTTTAGAAAAGTACTTTCCTAGTTTCATGAAGGACCAGATGGAAATTAAATTTCTAGAATTGAAGCAAGGAGGTATGAGTGTAGCAGAGTACGAGGCCAAGTTTTCTGAGATGGCCAGATTTGTGCCAGAATTTGTCAACACTGACGTCAAAAAGGCCAAGAGGTTTCAGCAAGGCCTAAGGCCATGGATTAGAAGTAGGGTAGCAGTTTTTGAGTTGCAAAGCATTACTGCAATAGTTCAGAAAGCAATGATCGTGGAAGGAGAAAGTGACATGTCCCAGAAAGAGAAGGATAACAGAAAAAGAAAGTTTGGTGCTAGGGAAGAAAGTCAGGGACAAGGTAATTTCAGAAACAAGTTTCATAGAAGGCCAGAAGGTCAGAGAAGTGATTCCCAGCAGATCAAGAATGATAATGATGGAAGAGGAAGACAAAACAATAAAGCTCAAGGTTTCAACCAGCCGAAGGCCATCAGACAGTTTGTTCCTGAGTGCAAAATTTGTGGAAGGAAGCACTCTGGAGTTTGTAATAAGCCCAATATCACCTGCTTCAAATGCAACAGGAAAGGACATTATGCAGCAGAATGCAACAGTCAGAGTCAGAATCAAAATCAAAAGTCAGGGATCAAATGCTATAAGTGTGGCAAGCTAGGTCACATGGCAAGGGAATGCAAGGAACCTACACAGCCTACCAATGTTCTCCGAATAGCTGGAACTCCGTCTCAATCTTCAGCACATCAATCTAGAGCAAGAACATTCAACATGACTCAGAAAGAAGCTATTCAGGACGTGGATGTGATATCAGGTACACTTCCTGTTAACTCAGTGCAAGCTAGTGTATTGATTGATTCAGGAGCTACTAAGTCTTTTGTATCTCAAGATTTTCTTGGTAAATTGCAATGTGAAGTCCGACCTTTGGATCAAGCCTTAGTTATAGAAGTAGCCAACCAGGCAACGATTCCAGTAAATCAAGTTTGTCCTAGTTGTGACATTGAAATAGGCAGTTGTCATTTTCTTGCTAACTTAATACCTTTTAAGTTAGGTGAATTCGATGTAATTCTAGGGATGGATTGGTTGTCAGAATACAAGGCTCAAATAGATTGTAGGAATAAGAGGTTAAAGTTGAAAACCCTAGAAGGAGAAGAAGTTGAATTTCGAGGTACCCGGCAAGTCAAGAAGTTTTTGAATATTGCTCAGGCAAAGAGATTTCTGCGTCAAGGATGTGAGGCTTACCTAGCCTATGTTGTAGACACTGAGAAGAAGTCAGTTCAGTTAGAAGATGTTCCTATCGTCAACGAATTTCCCGATGTGTTTCCAGATGAATTACCAGGCTTACCTTCCGATAGGGAAATAGAATTCTCCATTGATTTAGCTCCAGGCACTGAGCCAGTTTCCAAAGCTCCGTATAGAATGGCGCCAGTTGAGATGAAAGAATTGGCGAGTCAAATACAAGATCTCTTGGATAAAGGAATTATAAGGCCTAGTGTGTCCCCCTGGGGAGCACCAGTTTTATTTGTTAAGAAGAAGGATGGAAGCATGAGGTTGTGCATAGATTACCGAGAATTAAATAAGCTAACCATCAAGAACAAGTACCCGTTGCCGAGAATAGATGATCTTTTCGACCAGCTGAAAGGAGCCGAATGGTTCTCAAAAATTGATTTAAGGTCCGGATACCATCAACTCAAGATCAAACCTGAAGATGTATCTAAAACAACATTCAGAACAAGGTACGGACACTATGAATTTTTAGTTATGGCTTTTGGATTGACAAATGCCCCAGCAGCGTTTATGGATCTAATGAACAGAGTCTTTAAGAAATATTTAGACAAGTTTGTGATTGTTTTCATCGACGACATCCTGATATATTCCAAGTCAGAAGAAGAGCATGCAGATCATTTGAGAATTGCTTTAGAAACTTTACGAAAGGAAAAGCTGTATGCGAAGTTTTCGAAATGTGAATTTTGGTTGAAGGAGGTACAATTCTTAGGTCATGTTGTCAGTAGAGAAGGTATCAAAGTTGATCCGGCGAAGATAGAAGCAGTGATGAAATGGGAAAGGCCACGAACTCCAACAGAAGTCAGAAGTTTTCTGGGTTTAGCAGGGTACTATCGTAGATTTGTTCAAGATTTCTCTAAGATAGCTACCCCTATGACCAAATTGACAAGGAAGAATGAAAAGTTTGTATGGGATGAGAAGTGTGAAGAAAGTTTTGAAGAGTTAAAGCGGAGACTAGTGTCTGCCCCAGTATTGGTGTTACCAGACGATCAAGGAAATTTTGTCATCTACAGTGACGCTTCACTCAAAGGTTTGGGATGTGTTCTGATGCAACATGGGAAAGTTATTGCATATGCTTCCAGGCAGTTAAGACCTCATGAATTGAAGTATCCTACACATGATTTGGAATTAGCTGCCATTGTATTTGCATTGAAGATTTGGAGGTACTATTTGTACGGAGAAAAGTGTGAGATTTTTACTGACCATAAGAGTTTGAAGTATATCTTTACTCAGAAAGAATTGAATATGAGACAGAGAAGATGGTTGGAATTGATCAAAGACTATGACTGCACAATCAACTATCATCCAGGCAAAGCGAATGTCGTAGCAGATGCTTTAAGCAGAAAAGAAAGATTGAATATAATGGTTTCGTCTGAGGAATTGATCAAAGAGTTTGAGAAATTGGAAATAGAGGTATGTGATTCGGATTCAGTGGAAGAGATGGTGTATACAATGACTTTTCAGCCAGAAGTGTTAGAAAAGATCAAGAGATGTCAAGAACAGATGATGAGTCAAGACAGAACCAAGTTGACTGGAGAAGAGTTAAAAAGTCAGAAGGACGATAAAGGAATCTTTAGGTTTTCCTCACGAATTTGGATTCCCAATGTTCAAGAGCTCAAGAATGAAATTTTGCATGATGCACATAGTTCAAGATACTCTATTCATCCAGGAAGCACAAAGATGTATAAAGACTTGAAGGAAAATTTTTGGTGGCCTAACATGAAAAGAGATGTAGCAGAGTGGGTCAGTAAATGTTATACATGCCAGAGAGTCAAAGCTGAACACCAGAGGCCCAGCGGATTGTTGCAACCACTAGAGATTCCAGAATGGAAATGGGAGAATCTTGCTATGGATTTTGTAGTAGGTCTACCAAGGACTAAAGCTAATCATGATGCTATCTGGGTAATAATAGACAGGTTGACCAAGTCAGCGCACTTTCTACCGATCAACGAAAGATTTTCACTGGACAAGTTGGTTCATTTGTATCTGAAAGAGATTGTGATGCGACATGGTGTTCCTGTATCAATAGTGTCAGACAGAGACCCGAGATTCAATTCAAGATTTTGGAAGAAATTTCAAGAATGTTTGGGAACAAAGCTGAATATGAGTACTGCGTATCATCCTCAGACAGATGGACAGAGTGAAAGGACAATCCAGACTATTGAAGACATGTTAAGAGTTTGTGCCTTAGATTTTGAAGGAAGTTGGGACGAGCATCTACCATTGGTGGAATTTTCTTATAATAACAGTTATCATGCTAGTATTGGGATGCCCCCGTATGAAGCTTTATATGGAAGAAAATGCAGATCACCAGTGTGTTGGAATGAAGTTGGTGAGCGTAAGATTTTGGGTCCAGAGTTGGTTCAGCAAACTAAAGAAAAGATTGAGTTGATTCAGAAAAGATTGTTAGCTGCTCAAGATAGGCAAAAGAAGTATGCTGACCAGTCAAGGAAAGATATGAATTTTGAAGAAGGTGACCAAGTGTTGTTAAAGATTTCTCCGTGGAAAGGTGTGAGTAGATTTGGCAAGAGAGGAAAGCTTAATCCACGATATATAGGACCTTTTGAAGTTCTGAAGCAAGTTGGGAAAGTTGCATACGAATTGGCTCTACCACCACAGATGCAGCACATTCACAATGTTTTTCACGTGTCTATGCTTCGAAAGTATAATCCTGATATGAGCCATGTGTTAGAATATGAACCCTTGGAGATTCAACCTGACTTGTCCTATGTAGAACAGCCTGTAGAGATTCAGGATCGTAAGGATAAAGTTTTGAGGAATAAGTCTGTTAAGCTTGTAAAGGTTTTGTGGAGAAATCCTCGAGTTGAGGAATCCACCTGGGAACTTGAGAGTGAAATGCTCGAGAAGTATCCCTATTTGTTTACTTAGGCTGATTCTGAGGACAGAATCTTTTTAAGGGGGGGAGAATGTAACGATTGAGGTAATTAAATCTATTTGAATAATATGGAGTATATGATTTATGTGTTTTAATGTGTTAAGATATGAGATGTGGTGATTTTATATGTCCAGTTGACTGTCCGTTTGACTGTATTATGCTTTAGTGTTTTAATTAAGTGATTAATTGATTTTTCATGCTTAATTGAGTAACTGTTTGATTTTTATAAAATTATTGGTGTGTCCAATAATTATGAAATTTTATATGTAGCTTATATGAGATTTTAGAGATTTTCTAAAAATGGTGATGTATTTAATTCTAGTCCCAGTGATTTTATATAAATCTTTTATTCCTGTTTTATTCTAGAGATATTACTCTTCTAAATTCCATATTTAATTATTGGAATATCCAAAAATCATGAAACCCTTTCCAAAATATTCCTTATTTATTCTAGAACTTTGGAAAAATGAAAGTTTATTTTATTTGAGCTCAAAATTGTTTTTATGATTTTTCTCCTCTTATTTCCTATTTATGCACTAAAACTTCAAAGATTTTTAATTAATTCTTTATTCATCAGAAAAATATTTCAAAAATATGGGGAAGCTTCTAAATTCATGATCTTTATTTTAAAAATATAAAACTTATTTTTGTACCCCAATTATATAAAAATTCGAATTATTAATTGTTCTTTAACAGAAAATAGCATATGTGAAATTACCTTTATGCCCTTGGCTCTATAACATCAGTATCGTCTCCTTTCTTCTTCATTTGTTCTGTATTCGAGTTTATAGGTTAACAGCTTCTCTCTCCTGGCGATTTCTAGTTTTCCCATGGATTTTCATGTTAATTATTGCTAGTGCTTCGGTTTGGTATTAGTATTGAGTCATAAATGTGTATATGATTCTTTGTTTTTGAGTTTGTATGTAATTATGCAGAAATCGATTGCATGCAACTGGTTTGAGTACTTGGTTTCTTGATTTAAGGTGTGATTCTGCAATAATAGGTGGAAGGGGACAACTCTGGGTGTAAGAACACCCATTAATGGGGTTCCACCGGAAGTTGTCACCACCGGCCGTGACCTACGGGGAGCCGGTGGTGTGGATTGCTGCCATGAGGGGTTATTAAAGCTAACAAAGTAATCTAGTTGCTTGATGTGTTATCTATTTAGCTTGCATGTCGACTTGGAGGTCGTTTTGAGTTTTTCCGATTTAAACATTCATTTTCCGGCCAAAGCTTCATCATGTTCGATTTGTAATTGAATCTAGGTGCTCGATTATGTGTTGTCTTGCTGCTATGATGATGATTTATAGTAAATCGAGAGTTGCATGTCAATTTTAATGTTAGGTTGATTTCAGTTTTCGAGTTCTTGCTATAAGTGTTGTTCGAAAATTTTATGAACAAAATATTAGATACTAGCTTGAATTGAGGTTAACTAATATGTGTTAATTCTAGTGGTCGATAGTTATATGCAAGGATTTTGTGCTATGATGAATTGTTCGAACTATACATGCGTAATTATGGTTGGAAATGAGTTAATACATGATTAGTTCGAATTCTATATGTTTATAATTAATTCGTTCGGCTAAGTTGCTAATTGTCATGCTTAGTTAGTAAACAAATTATTTGTGTAGTTTGTATATGATAATTCGAATGAGCTATGAGGAATTGTAAATATATTGCTTGGAGTAATAACTATGCCGTTAGTTAATTGAGTTATGTTATGAGCTAGGATTAATGGTATAGAGCCTCAATGTGGCATGTTGGTCTTGAGTTCTTAATTGATTAATTTCGAATATTGTGATGTTGTTTAGTTGAAATTAACTATATATATATAAGCTAGTACAAGGATTGCAAATTAGTTTGGAAATTGATAGTTTTCGTGATTTATTCGAATACTATTTGTGCATATTTACTTGCCTAGTTAAAGTGGTTTGAGATTGATTATGTATGATTGAATGATTGTTTGGGTCGGTTGTATTCCGACGGATAGCTCCAATTACAGAGGAAGTGCTGCCAAATTTTCTAAAAAAAAAAAAAAAACTAAAGTGATCTTTTTGTAAAACATTATTGGCACACCACTTCTGTATAGGAATGACTATCAGTCAGGAATATTGTAGATGATCTAATTGTCTATGTGATATTTGCTTGCCAGTGTAGAAGTGATTTTAGTAGAATATGTCTATAGTGGATGATATATGTGTTTAAGGGTTGCATTATCGAAAGGGTAGAATAGTTAGACGTTAACGAGAACGTCGAGAGTTTATAAGATACTGAAATAGTATTATTTATGTGTAGCTACGAAGGATATTGAGGTGAAGGACAAAGGGAAAGCAAAAGTAGAGAGTTAGTGTCTGGTGTAGACGATCTACCTGTTCCACAGCTGTAGCATTCCTTATTTGAGGCAAGTAACTACTGCCTATCTCTTTCAACTTAAACACTGTTTTATGAACTGTATAGTGAACTGTTTTATAAACTACTTTATGACCCTGCAACTATATTACCTTGTTTCAACTGTTTTAAACTATATCATGTCCTGCTTTAAATTGCTTTGTATAAACTGCAACCTTATATCGGATTCAATTGCACTTTAAACTTTTCAATCCCTGAACTGTTATCGACAACTTATAAACTAGTTTTACAAATCTTAAACCAGTGATCTGGAGCTGTGACTTATGCTATTACCATTTCCTTATCAATAATTGCTTAAACTTAAATCTTAAAAGAACCCTGTTACTTAAGCCTAACTGTTATCCTGAGTAAATGTTTTACATCTGTTTTCAAAAACAACTGTTATACTTATGGATTGACCCTGCACCTTGACTTCATAACTTTAACTTGTTTTAAATTTTCAGCTCATGATTTCAGCTTACCCTATTACAACAGAGACTTGTTTTGAGATTTACCCTGGAATAAACTTTACCTCTGTCTAATGATCTTAAAAATGGATTTAAATATGGAATCCGACTTTCAAGAAGTCTTTTTCATCAGATGATTTGGTAACTTTAAAAAGAAAGGTTTTGATTATTATAGGAATTCCGATCAAAATGGTTTCTGCGGATTCCTATAGGTTGGAGGCGTAAGAGGCCGAGTGACGCCGGTCCAGCACTTTTTATGTAAAGACTATAATGAGATAGTCAATGGCTATAATGAGATAGCCCAAGGCCAATGGCAATAAGTGCCTTTATGAGTACTCCTTATGTCCAGAGGGACTTTAGTCCGTTATGGGGACTTTACGTGGCTGATCACCCGTATTGTCTGGCGTTGTGAGAAAACTTCAACCAAAATGATTGTTTTAAACAGAAAAGGTCCTAATGAGAGGACAGTTTTACAAATGATTTGAAAAGTAAAGGTCCTAATGAAAGGACAATTTTATAGATGATTTTAAAAGCAAGGTCCTAATGAGAGGACAGTTTTATAAAAATGTTTTGAAAGAATCAGTCCTAATGAAAGGACAGTTTTATACAAATGGACTTTGAAATGATTAGTAATGAATAATGAAATGCCTTGTTATAACCTGTCATGTACAGCTTCAATTATCAGACATATTTTGGGTTGACCTTGTTTCAATTGTTATACATTATTTCCTGTTATCCATCTAACCCTACAAATTACTCTTATACTTACACTTGGTTATTGCTTTCCAGTTTCTTGTTTACCCTGTACCAGTTATTGAAATTGTTTAACCCTGTCAGCAGTTTTATAAAAGAAAGTTTTGCGAGTAATGATTACCCTGACTAGTATGTTAATTACAATTTTGGGACAATGAGGTCCAGCAATGATTTAAAGCATGGTTTTGAGTAAAAGATTTTGTTTAAATTATATATAAGCCTGTAGAACTGTTTTTAACCAGTATGGTTACTTGCTGAGCTTTTGTAGCTCATCCTTTTATTTTCTAACATCTACAGCTTTTGAGAATCATGGTCCGTATTAAGCAGACTGCTCGGAAGAACATGTCTTACATGAACTTTGCTAGGCTGGCTGAGAGGGAACAGGTAGGATCGAGGCCGAGTTGGAAGGAAAAGACTTTGTTTAGTCTTGTACTTTTATTAGTAGATTTTGAGATGTTTCAGGAGTTGTAATATTATTTCGTTGCTGTAAATTTAAATGTAAATGAATGTAGTTGTGTGCTTGTTTCATACCATTACCTTGAAAGATCCAGGCGAGTAGTCGGGGTCATATTTATGCGTATTTTCTATTACTGTTATTTAGGGTGCATGCATATAGAGTGTCAGTGACGCCCCGATCTAGACCCCGGGTCGGGAGGGCGCCACATTACTCGACGTTTCCGCACGGCTGTGTGCACCGACCACAATCCAAACAGAGCATAAGATTCATAATTTTACCTTTCCCAACAACAAAATGAAAAGAAAAAGTAAGTAACCAAAATGTTAGGTAATCTCGTTTTACGTTTTCAAATTCAAAGATCCAAAATTTTATTTATTTATTCTTCCTATGATATTGCAAAAATAAAATGCAAAAAAAAGAAGAAACAGTAAACTAAATAATGACCGAGAAGTATGTTAGTTACTCTCGTCTCGAGCACATGCAAACACGTCGAACACCTAACCATCAGATAAAAACTCAGACTGTCTTTCAACATATTTCTGCTGATGCGAACTCCAATTTTAAGTCTTCGTTTGTCTTTCATTACAAGTTATTTATAAATTAAAAAATATACACATTTTTTCAATTATAAAATAAATCAAACGGACCGAATATATCTGCTCAATGCCTCAATATGTGCACGTCTAATTACGTAAATATTCAAATCATACTCGTTTTGTCATCATATAACATTAAAGTTAGAAAAAATGATCTTCAACATCGATTTGATAATTTAATAATAACGTCAGAAGTCAATAAAGACAGATGCGTCGGATCCAAAATTATGAAGGGGGCCCAACTGTGTCGAAGAAGAAAAGAAAGATGTAGACATAAGTGTATGATCAAGAATGAAAGTTAGATTTTTTTTTTTGACGAAATGAAAGTTAGATTAAAATCAAGGCCAGAACACATAACAAAACAAATTTATTTTACCTAGCCAATTTGGATTTTGTACTTAACATGAAGAACGATTCAGACTCAACTCTTTGATCAAAGCAACCAAATTTAAGTAAGATGATCCATCTTCTCTAATGGCCTTTCCTGCCATTTCTTTTAGTCCCTTTGCTCTGTCACTTCTTTCCTTGGCATCTTTCCCCACCATTACACTCCTCATCGCCTTCTCAATTGCATCCCTTTTAATGTTGACACTGTCTGTACCACGAACCCATTCCTTGGCACCAACCCCAACCCCTATTCGAAGAACTTCGGTAACCAATTTCTCATTGTAAAATTGCTCGGCGAATGATGGCCAGGTTACCATTGGCACCCCAGCAGTTATGCCTTCAAGAGTTGAATTCCAGCCACAATGTGTCACGAAACCACCTATAGCTTCATGATCCAGGATCAGCACTTGGGGCGCCCATCCTCTAATTATAAGGCCTTTCCCTTTTAATCTTTCCTCGAATCCTTCAGGCATCCATTCCTCGATTTCTTCATTATTTTTGCCTTTCCTCACAACCCATATGAATTGTTGTCCAGAGGCTTCTAGTCCCACAGCAATCTCATGTAACTGATTACTAGAAAATTTGCATATACTTCCAAAACAAACATAAAGAACCGAGTTGGGCCTTTTCGTGTCCAGCCACTTCAAGCATTCATCATTATCAATTGCTGCTTGTTTCCCTCTTTGTGCCTTTTCTTCAACACTTCTATTGCACAAGGAAACAGGGCCTACATGCCACGCTCGTCTGTTCAGAACATTCCTGTAATGATCAGCATACTCTGGCTCAAGCTCGTAAAAGCTGTTTACAATCACTCCGTAGCTTGACAGTTCAGATTCTGTGACCTTAATCATCAACTTACCAAGTTGTGTCCCTGTATCTCGTCGTTGATAAGTGGGAACCTCGCTCACTGATAACTTCACTTGATGCGGAAGATTAGGCACAATAAACTCATCCGAGTCATTTTTAAAGTTCTCAAATGACATGTGAAGTCTCAATTCTCCAGAAACACATAACGAAAAGAAACTTGTACCATGAAAAACCAATCTTGGAATGCCAAACTTGGCAGCCGAATCAGTAGCCCAGGGGAAGAACATATCCGCAACAAGACAATCAGGACGATATTCTTCAAGAAGTTGCTCAACTTGTTCCTTAAGCATCTCTGTTGCACCAAAAAATATCTCTGACATGGTAGTAGAAGTGAGCTGATCAGCATTTTCACAGTCTTCTGGTAAACCCGAAACTCGTGGAAATTTAACAATTTTAATACTCATTCGAAACCCCGAATCGTTGCTTTTCTGTACTGCATTTTCAAAAGCAGGAGCATTAAGAGGCGTGGTGATGATTGTGGAGTGTACACCGTGGAAGGCAAATAACCTTGCCATATCTAGGGTTGGTATCATGTGACCATGAGCCAGCATTGGGAAAAAAAAGACTTGAAGCTCATCCATTTTGCGTGACAATGCTAAATTGATCTATTCCTATAGTCAGTGTATATAAGAAAGGCCTGTTTAATGATGGGAAAAATCGAAAATGAGTACCTTTGAGTCTTTGACCACCATTTCTCCACAAGTTTAGAAATAGTAACAAGAAAATTCTTAACGTTGAAGATTCTAAATTTTACGATAGAATCTCGATAAATGAATATCGGAAAAATTGATAAATTATATGGTATCTTTTTAGATTGTAAATCAAAATAGTTAATAGAAAATTTATTCAAAAATAGGATTTCACTCTCAGTTGTTCATGATCCAAGTAACATCTATATATTCGCTTAATAAAATTTATTTTTTGGCATCTTTCCCTTGTTTGTACTTTATCTAATCATAAGAATAAGAATATGATTTTAACATTTTTTACAAGAAATAAAAATAATTATAATACGTTTGTCAATTTTTTTTTAATAATATGGCGTAGATATCCAAGTTGTATAAATAAAATAATTATTTACTCCGTATAATAATAAAGGTTTAAAACATGAACTTTGATGAAAAAGGGAAAAAAAACGTAATCTCATACGTCAATCATAAAATAATTCTAATAATACCGATCAAGCCTGTCCATTGAGAGTTGGCATTAACTAATACAGCCTGTGCATTGAGAGTTGACATTAACTAATACAGCCTGGGACCCATTTTCTCACGTATTTTAATACGTTCAATAAAAATGTTTGTATATAATATATTTTAAACTTTTTATTTTATATAAAAATTTATATTTAAATTTTAATATGTTCAATAAAAATATTTATAAATAATATATTTGTAATATACCATTAATAGCTAATTGACAAATATGACCTATATTTTTAATACCACATCAAAAGAGATTAGAATATCAGAATTACTGAAAAAACTTGTAATAACCCCATTTTTGTGATTTAATTTTTATTAATATATTTCCCTTTAATTATAAATAATAGTCTTATAATTTATTTTATGGGGCTAACCAGGTGAATAATTTTTTTAACAAATTGAAAAGATCTTGTTTTTAAAAATGGAAATAAGATAAATATTAAAATAATAATATTAATTAGAAATAATATTTACGGAATGATTATGGTTGTTAATATCAACAATTGTAACGGTTAGGGCATGGACAATATATACATACAAATACAGAATATGTTTGCTCATTTGGTAAGAGTAAGTGAAAACTATCGGACCAACGTTCGACTTCCTCGGGAGATACTTGAGAGTTGAGTCCACTTTACCCAGTTGCACTTTGTGTGGATTTATGTTTATATATAGATAATTTTTATTATCGAATTTTAGTTTTCGGATCATCATATGCATATTGTACAGTGCCTTGTGTCTTTACTTAATACTTACAAAATTCGTATTTAATTCATTATTTATCGGATTGTCGTGGTTTTATTTCCATGGAAATTTATTTTAATTATCTACAACTTTTGTTGTTTGGGTTTTCTAATATTCAGCATTTAAATATATCAAAATCTATCGTTTATCAAATCTATTGGTTTTGAAACGATTTACCATGTTACAATTTTAAAAATTGATAATAAATTGAGTTTTTATCCAAAAATTATGAGTAATATCATTCTAAAACATCAAAATACTTGTCTAATTTTGGGTTGAGTCTGCTCAGGCAACCCATATTTTATTTATTTTCGGTATTCATTATTGTCTATTTTTGACGAATTTTACCATTCGGAAAATATCTCTGAATTTTTTACAATTTTCATCTTTTGTGTTTTTCCGTATTAAGTTATCAATGTAGAGTAAATTAGCATTTTTCCAGACTCCTCAAATATGATATTATGTAAATAGTCCATTTTGTATAATATTTGAGTTGTGACCTTAGAGTAAGTTATTTTGGGATTATAAGTTTGTGATGTAGTAATCGAAGTGCAAAATAATTTGTAATAGTCTAATTGTAATTTTATTTGTAGGGTACAAAAATATCATTATCGAGGTAAGTGACTTTTCAACGTACTTTCAAGTTTAGAAAAATGTCATTGCTTCAATTTGTTTAAAGAACATGTTATAGTTTATTGTTTAAAGATTTATTGTGAATATCAGTTTTATTTTGAGAAGTGTTTTCGAAAAAAAAGAACATAGAACAAGTCTCTGCATATCGAACCAGTTAATAATTTTGGCAATAGTTCCAGAACTAGTCATAGATATATACTTTTTCTAGGTGCACAAGTGTGCACTCATAGATACCTAGTCATGGGGCGATGTTACTGAACTTATAGAACAATAGATGCTGTGTCGCCAGCTTACTGTGACCGCGGATTTATTGTTTTATCGAATTATAAACTTTTAGTTAAATTTTATTCAATTTCAAAAACTTTAGTTCTATTTTAGTTTTGAAAAGATGGTTTTAAAATATACAAGCATGTTTCTTTTGAAATAATAGTTAGTTGAATAGTTACTTGATGGGATTCACAGTTCATCCTTTTAATATATTTCAAGTTCTGCTAATAAGATGAATAAAGGAGACTTGAACAAGTTACATAGTTGGAATTGTTTATTTCACATTCAGACTTTTCTTTTTTATGTGGGAGTTGCATATCTAATATTAGTATTTTAAGTTTTGAATTGACTTTTTATGTCTACATTGAAGAATTTTAAGATTGTTGATTTTAAATTTGAATTATTTTATTTGAATATTGATTTAATATTCCGAAGAATGTTATAACACTAGTCAAAATAAGTAATTATATAATAATTTAACCGTCTTTATATGAAAACTGTAAATCACTCTCTAATCACTTGAAAATGAAAATCCCTCTAGAATCACTATTATATTAGACAAGATATGTCTAAATATAAATAAATGTTGATATAGATGCAAACAAAATTATTTTTCGAACTTCGGTATAAAATATTATTTGCTTTTGGTCCACCATAAACTGCATCTCTTAAAAATGTCAAATGATAACATATGAAAGAGATATATGTTTGGTTCAAATTTTAAAATTCCATTTTAAAATATTCTTTACTCAATTTTAATAATTCACAAATATTTTAATGTGGTTATAAGATATAATATATTCTTTAATATAATATAGTCTATTCCTCCATATTTTAATATTAGTAGTGGCTTAGTCAAATTAATGGAAGAAATATTAACTAGGATAAAAAAAATTGAGTTTGAGTTAATTTTTATTACACAAAATTGACTTAAGAAAATTAAAGTGAGTTTCGAATAACCCGAAACAAGATGAAAATTGAATTAATATTTTAATTATATTTTATAGTAAAGTTGACTTTCAACCCGTCACGAAAACATGATTCTCGTCCATTGAAAATATATAACCCAGACCCATGATTTTTCAAGATGATACAAAAAGTAGGGCTTGATTGTATCCTATATAATACATTTTGTAGTTGTCTTTCCCATATTCTTCCTTAACTAATCGCCCCTCTCCTCTTTCCCTTTATATTTTTATAGTTTTTACTGTGTGTATGGTTATTTGTATTAATATTTATAATTCGATTGATGAGGATTTGAAAATTTTATATTATCTATCTGTAAATATCATTAAAGTATTGAAGATAGTTTTATTTTCCTGAGATCTTATCACTATATATCATTGTAAAACTTTCAATTAGATAACCCTTGGAGCAATTTCTTCATTGTTTATTTGTAGTTGACCATGTTAGACCATCAGTTTTTGATTTTACATACTCAACTAAATAGTGACGAAATGCTCTACGAGTTATTGAAGATGGAAGATTAATATATTAATAATTATTTAGTGATTGAACACCCTTATATATTTATTTTGAATTGATTATTTCTCTCCACCCTCAATAAATTTTATCATGTAATTATAAGTATGTAGGTATGATTACTCATTTAGTGTTATGAATTAAAAAAATTATAATGAGATCGATCACGATTTGAAAATTCAGCATGATGTATAATTTCCTCAGGGAATTGAAGATGACTTTATGATCATGAGATCTCAATATTTTCAACATAATTCTTATTATTTTTAAAATAAAGAAGAAATATTATTATTTTTTATAAGTCTTTAATTTTATACGAACATAATTATGAAAAACTTCTCGAACCAATTATTTACATATATATGCTACATAACAGATCCTGACATGAGAATGAAGGCTTTATATAACCTTTTTTTTAAAAAGGCAATTACCAAAATATTACAATGCAAGAGGAATGAGCCTAAATACCTGTAAAGTATACATATAAAATATGTTTAGAGTAGCATATGCATCTTCAATTTGCGTGTTTAATATTGTTGGGTTCCGAGGCATAAAACGCAGCGGATTAACGTAAATATAACAAAAAAATTCGGAACCCTAACTCGGGATCATGTATAAGATTGGACAAATTATGGTGAAACAGAATTCTACCTTTTCTGGTCTTGACTTTCACGAACTCAACGGAGATCCTAGCTTTCACGACTTGTGTCTTCCTCTCGAAAAACACCTCTATGGTATTCACACGAGCACCTTCAAAAACGTCTCACGATCTTGATTGCGGAATGGACGTACTAGGCTCCTCTTAACAATTCGAGTTTCTTCCTTTCTGCCTTCTTGCTGCCTTGCTGCTACCTCTAGGGTTTTGTTTCAGAAAAATGAATTACTTATTAACCCTACATTATCTATTTATAATGGCTGGTTAATAGGCCCATAACAGCAAAACCTAACCCATGTAGGTATAGGATTAAATAATAAAACGAATTTCTATTATTTAATTAATAACTAAGTCATACTTAATTATTATGGGCAGAAATACTCCTCTAATTTGAATTTATATTATCTCAATTAATTAAGTCTCACTTAATTAATATAATAAAATTCAAATAATCATCAATTAGTTTAAATCTATAATTTAAATTAACTATTCCTCTAAGTGCTTTATGTGTGTGACCCTATAGGCTATTATTTAATTGGCAATAATTTTATTCTCCAATAAAATTATAAACAATGAGCGGTATCTAGTAATACATCATTGCTACCCAATTAAATAATAATTAAATCGTAATTCGATAAAACCTTTCGTGATTAATATTTCCGTGTAATATAATCCATTTAACCATATATATTATATATTAAACTCGAGGCATGTATTTAGTCATCTTCTACAACATTTAATCCGGGTTTACATGATCCATGATTAGACTATGAAAAATAAATCATTATTTGAGCACGACCATACATTTTATAGTCTCACTCAATCAAGATGCCAATAATATCTCTTCTAATTATAGGAGGGTTAAATCCTTTATCTATCATTCATATTTCTCACACGACTCATGATATACCCGATGTCCACTTTTATCATCACCCAGTCAAAGGTAACTTTAAATGTAGTCAAAGTATATTAATCCTCGTATAGAAATATAATGATCTCAAGTTATAGGATCATTACACCATTATCACTGTGAGTCTTTCTTATGACTTTATTAAACATGAAGAATCTTACTGTGGGTCTGTCCAGTATCATGTACTCCTACATGTACCTATGTATTGACTTTAGTATCCCCATACTTATAACCAATGAGATGTGGTTATCTTTCAAACAACATACTAGTCTATTTATGTATTATTATTGTCCTATAATAATAATACTCGACTAGGGACCTTTAAGAATATGATATATTATATAATCTCAAGTTCAAGTCATGTAATTAAACTATAAAATATGTATCATGATTCTAAGGACATTTATTATGCTAACAAATATATTGCAGTAATTAAAGTTATAATAAATACGTTTATTGAATAATTAAATGACATAAAGGTCTATCAAAAAGAAACATTGTATTGCCTCTAGGGCACCTACACTAACAATCTCCCACTTGCACTAGAGCCAATCACCCATGTATCTAATACCCATGGAACTAGTGTGACCGTCGTGCTTCGTCTGCGACAAGCCTTTGGTCAGTGGGTCTGCAATGTTATCATTTGTGTGCACTTTACATATGTATATGTCACCCCTTTCATTAATCTCTCGAATGAGGTGATATCTCCTGAGTATATGTTTGGTTCGGGAGTGAGATCTAGGTTCTTTAGCCTGTGCAATGGCTCCATTATTATCGCAGTATAGATCAATGGGATCTGCGATTGATGGAACCACTCCCAAATCAACAATGAATTTTCGAATCCAAACAGCTTTCTTTGCTGCTTTACAAGCTGCAATGTACTCAGCCTCCATTGTAGAATCAGCTACTGTTTCTTGCTTTGAACTCTTCCAACTTACAGCACCTCCGTTTAGACAAAACACAAAACCAGACTGTGATACAGTATCATCCCTGTCTGTTTGGAAACTTGCATCGGTGTAACCTTTTACAACCAATTTCTCCTCTCCTCCATACACCAAGAATGAATCTTTAGTCCTTTTCAAGTACTTTAGAATATTCTTGACTGCCGTCCAGTGACCTTCACCTGGATTAGATTGGTATTTGCTCGTCATGCTTAAAGCATACGAAACATCTGGGCGAGTACATACCATTGCATACATGATAGATCCAATTGCTGAGGCATATGGAACCTTACTCATGTTGTCCTTGTCATCCAATGATTTCGGACACTGATCTTTAGAGATCGTTATCCCTTGAGACACGGGAACATATCCCCTTTTTGCATTTTGCATACCAAAATGATGCAAAACTTTATCGATGTATGTACTCTGACTTAGACCGATCATCCTTCTAGATCTATCCCTGTAGATCCCCATTCCTAGAATGTAGGATGTTTCTCCTAAGTCTTTCATAGAGAAGTTGTTCCCTAACCAAGTCTTAACAGCCTTAAGAGAAGGTATGTCAGTCCCCATTAGTAGTATGTCATCAACATGTAGTACTATGAATGCCACATGGCTCCCACTGACCTTCTTGTAAACACAAGGTTCATCTTCGTTTTGAACAAAGCCATACTCTTTGACTGTTTCATCAAAATGGATATTCCATCTCCTAGAGGCTTGCTTCAATCCATAAATGGATCGACGTAATTTACATATCTTGCTAACATTCCTTGGATTGATAAAACCTTCAGGTTGTGTCATGTACACATCCACATCCTCTTCAAGGCTTCCATTAAGGAAGGCTGTTTTGACATCCATTTGCCAGATTTCATAATCATGTAATGCTGCAATAGCAAGCAAAATCCTTATGGACTTGACCATAGCCACTGGTGAGAAAGTTTCATCATAGTCAATACCTTTTGCAACCAGCCTTGCTTTATAGGTCTGAATATTTCCATCCATGTCAGTTTTCTTCTTGAAAACCCATTTGCACCCTATGGGTTTTACACCTTCAAGTGGATCAACCAAAGTCCAAACTTCGTTTTCGTACATGGAATCCATCTCGGATTTCATGGCTTCTAGCCATCTCTTAGATTCTGGACGGTTCATAGCATCTTGGTATGTGAGAGGCTCATCTTCATCGATGAGCATCAAATCACCACATTGAGTCAAGAGAAATCCATATCTCTCTGGCTCATGGCGAATTCTACCAGTTCTACGAACAACCTGTGTTTGTTGAGCATTATCATTATCCTGCTCTTGTTCCACTTCAGGTTCAATGCTATTTTGTGGTTCTCGATCTTCATCGAGGTCTATAGTTCTCCCACTGTTTCTTTTGGAAACAAAATCTCTTTTCATGAAAACAGCATCTCGAGCAATGAACACTTTCTGCTCAGAAGGACTATAGAAATAATACGCCTTTGTTTCACTAGGGTATCCCACAAAATTGCACTCTTCAGATTTAGGTCCAAGCTTGTTAGATACTTGACGCTTCACAAACGCCTTGCATCCCCAAACTTTCATAAAGTTCATGCCTGACCGTTTCTTCTCCCATATCTCATATGGAGTCTTTTGAACCTTCTTAGTAGGAACACGGTTAAGTGTGAAAGCCGCTGTTTCTAGAGCGTAACCCCAGAAACTAATAGGAAGATCTGCATGACTCATCATCGATCGCACCATATCCAACAAGGTGTGATTTCTCATCTCTTAAACTCCATTCCATTGAGGTTTACCTGGCAGAGTGAGTTGTGATACAATACCACACTCCTTTAAATAATCTTTAAATTCCGTGCTCAAGTATTCTCCTCCACGATCAGATCGTAAGATTTTAATACTTGCACCTCCGCTAATTTGCTTCTCTACTTCAGCCTTGTATTCTTTAAACTTTTCAAAAGAATCGGATTTATTCTTCATAAGATATACATATCCATATCTACTGAAATCATAAGTAAATGTTATGAAGTAGTAGTAGCCTCCTCTAGCCATCACACGCATTGGGCCACATACATCACTATGTATTAGTTCCAGACGTTCAGTGGCCCTTTGACCCTTACCAGTGAAAGGGGCTTTAGTCATTTTACCAAGCAAACAAGATTCGCATTCTTGGTATGATTCAAAATCAAACTTATCCAAATATCCATCATTATGTAATTTGGATATGCGTTTCTCATTTATATGGCCTAGACGACAATGCCAGAGGTATGTTTGATTTGAGTCATTAACTTTAAGTCATTTATTTTCTATATTACAGACAGGATTATCTAAGTCAAGAACATATAAACCATTAAACAAACACGCAACACCATAGGTTAAATCATTCAAAGCAGAAGAGCAACTGTTGTTCTTTATTATAAACGAAAAACCTTTCTTGTCCAAACAAGAAACAGAAATAATGTTTTTGTGAATCGCAAGCACGTAATAACAATTCTCCAGTTCTAAAATTAGCCCAGAAGGCAAAGATAAATAATAGGTTCCTACAGCTAAATCAACTCCTCTTGCTCCATTGCCAACTCGTAGGTCCATTTCTCCTTTAGCCAATGTCCTACTTCTCTGCATTTCCTACACATTTATACAAATGTGAGAAGCACATCCAGTATCCAATACCCAAGATGTAGAAATAGACAAATTGACTTCTATAACATATATACCTGAATTAGAAGCTTGCTCAACCCTCTTCTTCTTCAGATCCTCCAAGTAAACTGAACAGTTTCTCTTCCAGTAACCAGTTTTCTTACAGTAGTGACATTCACCCTTAGCGACCCCACCTTTAGGCTTTAAAGCCTGTTTAGGACCTGACTTTGGCTTGGGTGTAGAATCAGATCCTGTCTTCTTCTTACCCTTCCACTTGCCTTTCCCTTTGGCCTTACCTTTATTGCCCACCATCAGTATGGGAACAGGTTCAGCCGTCTTCATGTTGGTGTCATATGTCCTCAACATAGCCAACAATTCAGTAGGTGTTTTATCAAATTCATTCATATTGTAGTTTATAACAAATTGAGTGAATTTGTTATTCAAAGAATTCATGATTAGGTCAATACCAATTTCCTGAATAATCGGGAAACCCAAAGTTTCAAGGTACTCAATATAACCAATCATCTTCAGAACATGTGGGCCAACTGGTTCACTTGCCCCTTGTTTGCAATTAGAGAGTGACTTACTCGTGTTGAACCTTTCTTGACGAGTTTGGCTTGCAAACATGCTTTGCAAGTGCTCATTGATAGTATATGCATCCATATGCACATGCTGTCTTTGAAGCTCAGCACTCATACTTGCCAACATGAGACATGCAACATCATTTGCATCATTCTCATCCTTTGTGTGGGCCGTTTGTTCCTCAACAGTAGCGCCCTCAGGAAGGGGACCTGCCGGAGGAATATCAATGACATGAAGCTTGCGCTCCTGTCTGAGGACGATCCTCAAATTCCTCTGCCAGTCTAGGAAGTTGTTTCCTCCTGTCAGCTTATCCTTCTCAAGGACTGATCGTACGGATAGTGTGTTTGTGTTGTTTGCCATTACTTGGTATCTACAATGATAAAAGCACAAAATAAACATTAGATTGTCTGAGTTATTTATTATGTTCAAATGATTATGATATATTCATAATATATCTCCCATTATTTTTATCAAATTAATAGCCTTTACTATTAATTTGGAAAGTATATCCCATAATTCTTTCTAGTGAGCCAAGATCCATATTTCGTCATGTCCAAAGTCAACCACTGGAAGTCCTTAAAAATGATTATTTAGGTAGACAACAGTTGTCAATTATATCATATATAATTCTTGGATAGTTTGGTGAACAACGTTTGATCTTATCTATCTAATTATATTCATCGCATCTCACCATGATAGATAGGAGTTCCCTGCCACTAACAGTCTTTCCCCTAATCGATCTAGGATTCGATGAGTGTTCATTCATTGGAAAGCATCCGAGTAAAACTTAATATTTTGTTAAGGGGTTTAGAAAATTTACGACGATCATGATCACATCATGAAGAGATCCTCAATTTTTCCTTGAACCAAATATTTCAAATTGACATCTTAAATTGTTCATTTCCCAGGTAGATAGAGGATACCAGTGGTCACACTTAAAACCCATCAGCCTTACGAATACGCATATCCATTTTTGTCAGAAAATTCCAGTTATAAATAACAAAAATCCATATTTAATTCCGTGTTTTAAAAATCCATATTTCATAAACACAAGAATCTCATGATCATTTGTTAATTTTAAAATCTTAAATCGTTAAATATTTTATCTTGTTTAGCATGACAAGCATGGCATTGGTGACGTATCTAATACATACATACATACATGATTAATCTAATTAAAGCATGCATCATTAACTATTCTACACTACCATTCATACATCAATATGTAAAGTGCAGTATGTAAACGTGCTTGGTTATGGCCCCTTTCCTATGTGATCCTTTCGAGCTAATGAAAGGATCAAAGTCAATCTATGGTGGTGGTAAAACATAAATACAGTTGCTTGTCTTCATTCTTCTTGCATCCATGGGTGCCTTCTCCTCTTCTTGGATCATCCTTTAGTCTTTAAGTACATTACAAGAAAACATTGAATACGACCTAAGCTAATGTACTTACATAAGAAAACTCGAGTTACATTCGAGGTTCAGCAATTACAAGAATGAAGAAAACGACATGCAAGTCGTATTTATAAAACCAAAACCATTAATATAGGGGTCTAAGGCCATAACCAGCACCATGCCCACATAACAATTACAGACATCTCAGAATGCATAATCATATCATCATGCATCATATATATCATGATCAAAAAAAATTATCAAAAATTTAAAATTATGATCTAAAAACAGAAAACTGCGTTTTTGAGGCCCTTAACGATGTCAAATGGCCAAAAAACACCATAGGTCACAGCAAAGAGGTGATTTTTGCTCGTGGCGATTTTTCCTTTCCAGAAAGAGTAAATTCGACCCATTCTGACTCCGTCAAAAAACACTATTCACAGAAAACTGCATTTTATGCAGTTGTGTTTTTAAACGTTTCAGAACATTTCCGACGACCTTCGTATGACCGTATCTCGTATCACATACATACAGTGAATCACATATATCATGCCATAACAGATTATAACATTGCAGTAGCATGACAGTCATCAAAAAGGCATGGCAGTAGCATGGCAGTCATCAAACAGGCATGGCAGTCATCAAATACATAAAACACATAACCAAATCAGTCCCTTATATACGTAGCTCTGATGCCATTGTTGGGTTCTGAGGCATAAAACAGAGTGGATTAACGAAAATATTACAAAAAATTTCGGAACCCTAACTCATGATCATGTATAAGATTGGGCAGATTATGGTGAAACAGAATTCTACCTTTTCTGGTCTTGATTTTCACGAACTCAACGGAGATCCTAGCTTTCACGACTTGTGTCTTCCTCTCGAAAAACACCTCAATGGTATCCACACGAGCACCTTCAAAAACGTCTCATGATCTTGATTGCGGAATGGACGTACTAGCCTCCTCTTGACAATTCGAGTTTCTTCCTTTTTGCCTTCTTGCTTCCTTGCTGCTGCCTCTAGGGTTTTGTTTCTGAAAAACGTATCACCTATTAACCCTACATTATCGATTTATAATGGCTGGTTAATCGCCCATAACAGCAAAACCTAACCCATGTAGATATAGGATTAAATAATAAAACGAATTTCTATTATTTAATTAATAACTAAGTCATACTTAATTATTATGGGCAGAAATACTCCTCTAATTTCAATTTATATTATCTCAATTAATTAAGTCTCACTTAATTAATATAATAAAATTCAAATAATCATCAATTAATTTAAATTAACTATTCCTCTAAGTGCTCTATGTGTGTGACCCTATAAGCTATTATTTAATTGGCAATAATTGTATTCTCCAATAAAATTATAAACAATGAGCGGTATCTAGTAATACATCATTGCTACCCAATTAAATAATAATTAAATCATGATTCGATAAAACCTTTCGTGATTAATGTTTCCGTGTAATATAATCCCTTTAACCATATATATTATAGATTAAACTTGAGGCATGTATTTAGTCATCCTCTATAACATTTAATCCGGGTTTACTTGATCTATGAGTAGACTATGAAAAACAAATCATTATTTGAGCACAGCCATGCATTTTATAGTCTCACTCAATCAAGAGGCCAATAATATCTCTCCTAATTATAGGAGGATTAAATCATTTATCTATCATTCATATTTCTCATACGACTCATGATATACCTAATGTCCACTTTTATCATCACCCGGTCAAAGGTAACTTTTAATGTAGTCAAAGTATATTAATCCTCGTATAGAAATATAATGATCTCAAGTTAGAGGATCATTACACCATTATCACTGTGAGTCTTTCTTATGACTTTATTAAACATGAAGAATCTCACTGTGGGTCTGTCCAGTATCATGTACTCCTACATGTACCTATGTATTGACTTTAGTATCCCCATACTTATAACCAATGAGATGTGGTTATCTGTCAAACAACATACTAGTCTATTTATGTATTATTATTGTCCTATAATAATAATACTCGACTAGGGAACTTTAAGAATATGATATATTATATAATCTCAAGTTCAAGTCATGTACTTAAACTATACAATGTGTATAATGATTCTAAGGACATTTATTATGCTAACAAATAAATCGCAGTAATTAAAGTCATAATAAATACGTTTATTGAATAATCAAATGACATAAAGCTCTATCAAAAAGAAACATTGTATTGCCTCTAGGGCACCTACACTAACAAATATTTCCTAAATCTATTTTGTAATATGCGCATTTAGTTCATGCATAAATTGATAAATATATATGGTATTATTGCATAAGTGCAGTGTTAGAAATGCAAATATTGATGCTGTCAGAGGATATCACAAATAGAGTTTATTGAAAAATGGAGTTTATGCTGACGACATCAGAGTTTAGAAGCTGTCAAACAGAGTTTACTCAGACAGAGTTTAATCAAGACAGAGTTTAATCAAGATAAAGTTTAAGCAAATCAGAGTAAGTCAATCAGAGATTATAGACCGACAGAGATTATGAAGATTAGAGTTTGTCAAAGAAGGAAACAGATAAATCAGATATTGATTAGGATAAAGATGGAAGTGTCTTATTATAATCCAATTACCTTTATGAAATCTATCCTTAATCAATATCCTTTTTATATTTGATTTTATAACTACGTACTATATAAACACAGAATTAGGTTAACATTGTAAAGATTCAAGATATATCATTCTCATAACATAGCAGCTCTTAAGAACATTGATTTTATTGAGAGATTTTTGTATTCATTCAAGTAAAGTTAATAAAAAACAGTTCATATTTTACATACTTTTGTTCTTAGTCGATTGATCTGAAACTATTATATTCCACCCCCTTTCTATAATAGTTTATTATTTGGGCAACAATTGGTATCAGAGAAGACAGTTGATTACAACCTAAAGATCATATAAACATGTTTGGAAACAAGTGTGAAAGTATCAGAATCCCAATCTTGAAGAAGGTTGAATACCCTATATGGAGGGTAAAGATGATAATGTTCTTGGAAGCCACAAATCCTGATTATCTATACAGGATCAATAAATGTCAGTATCTACCAACCAAACTAATGTCATCAACAATTATGGAAGGAAGTCAAGTTCTTGAATATTATACTCTGAAGGACAAGAAGGAGTGAACCAATGAAGAAAAACAAGAAGTCTTGAAAGATGCAAAGAAAAGGAATATTCTACATAATAGTCTTGACTCTATGATGTATAATAGAGTAATTGCCTGCAAAACTGTAAAAGAAATCTGGGATGCACTAGAGGTTCAATGTCAAGGAACCAAGGAAATTAAGAAGAATAGAAGATCACTTCTTATTCAAGAGTATGAATACTTTGAGGCAAAACAGAATGAGTCTTTCACCGATATCTATGACAGATTTCTTACTTTGTTGAATAACTTGGCTTTGGTGGATAAGGTGTATGATAATGAGGATTCAAGCACCAAGTTTCTAAGAGTTCTTCCTGTAGAATGGGATCTATAAACATCCTTGATAAGAGATATGGCTGATTTGGATGAGATGTCTCTAGATGAAGTTTATGGAAGAGTGAAGACTCATGACTTGGAATTACATCAAATGAAGAATATGAAGAGTAGAAAGCCAAAGTCTGTTGCTTTGAATGTTGAGACTATGATTGAAGAACCAGGAGAAAAAGTTTTAAATGCCTCAACAAGAAAAGGAAAAGTTGTAATGATCAAGGAAAATAGTGAATCAGAGTTTGAGACAAACTCTAATGACTCCACAGACTTTGACATTTTGGAGATGGTTGCTATGATTGTCAAAGCCTTCAAGAAGATGAAATATAGGAAGTTCAGAAAGCAAGAGAAATTTCAAAAGAAGCATGGAGAGTCAGAGAATAAAGACATATTCAGAAGAATAGAAGATAGAGATGGCAAATCAAAAACACTTACCAAATCAAAGGTCAAGTTTACAAGTGTAACAAGATAGGGAACTTTGCTACTGAGTGCAGAAGCAATGAATCTGGAAAAGCTCTCATAACTTCAAAGAAAGATTGGATGGACTCATCAGACTCTGATGAGGAAATAAATTATGCCCTCATGGAAAACACTGATGCGACCATCCTAAACTCTGATAAGGTACTAGACTCTGTCTTCAATTTTAATACTGAAAATATCTATGAATTAAAGTCTTTCCTTAGAACTCTGCATGTTAGCTTTAAATCACAGTCACTTGAGAATGAAAGATTAAAATCTGAAATACAAACTCTAACTGCTAGGAATGACTTTCTTAAATCTGAAAATTCACACATGCTTAGCACTAAGAAAGACTGTGAGAATGCTATACACATGCAAACTCAATTAGAAATTCAAGTTGAATATTTAAAATCTGAGATAGCTAAAGAAAAGGAGACTTTCAGAGTTTGGACAAACTCTCGTAAGAAAGTCCAACAAATACTTTCTAACAAGAATTGGACATCTTCCTTAGGTTATGCATTTGATAAGGAGACACATACAAAAACACACACAAAAGAAAAGTTGAGTGAACCTGTAATTTTTTTTAGAGCTAGTAATGAAAAAAAAGAATACCTCTGGTGAATGCTCTAATAATAACAAATGTAAATAAAATAGTGTGTCAGAGAATAAAACAGTAAATATAAGATTACTCTCACAGAAGCAACTTGAAGAAAAGTTGAAGGCAGTCACAAACAAAAACAAACCTAAAAAGGTGAAGAGAAATAGAAATGGTAAAGTAGGAATTTCTAAGGAGAATAACTATAAGAATATCTCTGATGCTCCTAGAAAAACCTGTTTCATATGTGGTAATTCTAATCACCTTGCTATTGACTGCAGGCAAAATAAAAAGAAGGAACCTGAGAGACCTAGTTCAGAGGCTAGAAAATAAACTAGATATAGACCACAAAATCCCTGTTTTCACTGTGGTAGTTTATGGCATTCAATTTACACATGTAAAGAATATCATAGTTTGTATTTCAACTATTATAAACTGTTGCCTCATTTGAATAAAACTCATGTCTTTTCTAATCATGCTGTCAAACAAAAATATGTGATAAAAGCTGATAAAAGAAATATAAACTCTAACAGTATAAACTCTGAAAATGTAAACTCTGACAATGCAAACTATGTTAACGTAAACTCTGATAAAAATACTTCTGCTGCAAAAGTTAACAATTTTTAAAAGAAAGGATCTAAACTTATTTGGGTCTTCAAAGCTACTAATTAATTTGCATTAAATGATTGCAGGGAAATCGGAAAAACATCCAAGTGATTGATAGTGGATGTTCTACATACATGACTGGAAGTAAATCCCTGCTTTTAGAGTTTGAGGAGAAGGATGGCCCAAGAGTATCTTATGGAGATGAAAACATAGGAAGAATACTGGGATATGATAATATTGTTATTGGAAATGTTATCATTGAAAATGTAGCTCTAGTTAAAGGACTCAAGCATAATCTGTTAAGTGTGAATCAAATGATAGATAAATGTTATTATGTGGAATTTCATGAAACACATTGTGAAGTGAAAAGCAAAAAGGATGGAAAAGTGGTTCTCATTGGTCACAGATATAACAATTTATTTGAAGCAATCTTGGAGGTAAACTCTGATGGTCCCTTAACTTGTTTAATTGGAAAGACATCATCTTTGGAAAGCTGGAGTTGGCAAAAAAGCTGTGTCACTTGAAATTTGGAAATATAAATGAATTGTGAAAAAGGATCTAGTAAGAGGTCTTCTAAACGTTCAATTTCATCCTGAAGGCCTCTGTAATTCATGTCAAAAGGCCAAACAAAAGAAGACATCTTTCAAGAGTAAAACTGAAAATTCTATTGATCAACCTTTTCATCTATTGCATCTTGATTTATTTGGTCCTTTCAAAATAATGTCCATTGGAAAGAAGAAATATACTCTGGTGATAGTAGATGATTACACAAGATTTATATGGGTTTACTTTTTGCATAAAAAGGATGAAACAACTGAGATAATTTTTGAAAGGCATATGACAAGGCCTATTTATAATAATTAGATGACAGCTCAACTCTAGCTAATAAAGAGAAGTAAATAATAATCACCACACAGGAATCAAGACGAAGACAGTCAACTAATCGCAAAGGATCTAAGTATCAGAAGTATTTTATGGGATTGCTACTCAACACTGGAAGAAGTTTATTAATATGTTCAAGCGTCAGTGTAAATTATAAAGAGATAGTACTTCTAAAGAATACATAAGATATAAAAGATTTCAAGTGGTTACTTCAGTAGATTCCAGAAGAAGAACAGACAGTGAAGCAGAAGAATGACAAAAGTCCTCAACTCAAATTGTTGATAAATGGAGAATATTTATTAGTATGACACAAATGAACCAGACAGTACATTTGTGTGTCAAATAAAATAATATTTATTCTTTATTTAAATCAAGAGGTTTCAAGACCAGAAGACAAAGAAAAGACAAGAAGATTTCAAAGTTGACTGCAGTTTGATCAGATCTCTATAATATTTTTAATTCTACAATCAAAGTTAATTATTTAATTTATTTAGTTAAATTAATTCAAGTTGAATTTAATTTAATTTATAAATTATTTAATTAATTTAAGTAGAATTAATTTATTATAAAAGAATTGGATTAATATGACTTATATATATATATTTCGAATGACTTATTAATAACTCATACTGAATGACTTACTAATAAGTCATACTGAGAGTTATATATATATATATATATATATATATATATATAAAAGTCATACCGAGCTCTGCCGACCTTCCTTTTTAATAAGTCATACCAAGCTTAAAAGAAAAGTCATACCGAAGTTTCAGTGCTCAAAAGGTCATGCTGGACTTATTTTTTAATCTAATTAAAAGGTCATACCGATTTTTTAATTAATAAAATAAGTCATACGGAGAGAAAATGTCTTGCCCAGCTTTCTGAAAAGTCATACAAGACTTAATTTTAATAAATTAAGTCATACTGATAAAGGTCATACAAGCCCTTTTCATTCTCTATAAATATGAGAAGAATGCTTCACTTGTTAGGAGTTAGAAAATCAGATCAAATTCAGAAATTTATCTGCATTGTAATATTCACAGATTTCTGTGCTGGGTTTGGAATATAATTGTTAAACACGAACAGTTCATGTCAAATTTGTTCTAGATCCTTTTATCAATTATATAACAGTTTTCTTCATATTAATTTTGTAATACTAATCAAGTTAAAATTATATCTTTTAGTTGAACAGTATTTCATTATAATTAATATTTCGCGAGCAATTGGAATAATATTTTAAATCAAATTATTCCGCGATTAAATTCAGATATTGTATTCAACCCCCCTTCTACAATATCAGGGACCAACAATTGGTATCAAAGCTGGTTGATATTTATAATATCATATCCGAACCAAATATTCCGCGACTCATACAAATCTCAAAAATTATTTTTAATTCGAAATAATTTTTTATTCGAAATAATTTTTTCACCAAAAATTATTTCTGATTGAAAATTGTTTTCAGTCAAAAATTAAAATATTTTTTGAAACACTTAATTTTTAAATCTTATTAAGATGAGTACCCAGAAAGTGACTAGTATTAAAATTCCACAGTTTGACAGAGAACACTACAATCTGTGGAAACATAAAATGCTACTGTTTATCGGGATTGCAAATCCCAAGTACGTATTAGTCATGGCCAAAGGTGTTGAGCCCCCTATATCAATTATTCTCGAACATACGGTTAATGGGGTTGTAATTCCCCACAGACAGTTTCTGAAAAGTCCGGCATACTATACAGATGAGGAAGCAGAAGCTGTGTCCCTTGATAACAACCTGAAGCTTATATTAATTGAATCCCTGGACTACGTAATGTACAATCAAGTAGTCAATTGCAAAAATGCAAAACAGATCTGGGAAACAATTGAAATTATCAATAAGGGAACTGAAGAAGTAAAAGAGAATAGACTGGAAATCCTGACCTCCCAATATGAGCAGTTTAGATCCAACCCTGGTGAAGGTATCTCTGAGGTATTTCAAAGACTAAACAAACTGATGAATGAGCTCAATATGAATGGAAAGTTTTATCAGAACCAGGAGGTGAACAGGAAGTTTTTGTTGACCTTACCCGAGC
Organism: Oenanthe sinensis; assembly: GCA_028671895.1. Taxonomy (NCBI): domain Eukaryota; kingdom Viridiplantae; phylum Streptophyta; class Magnoliopsida; order Apiales; family Apiaceae; genus Oenanthe; species Oenanthe sinensis. Next base: position 22,454,095 of record CM053799.1, on the reverse strand, counting down.
ATCTGGAACACAGGATTGCAGCTATCCGAGAATCTAGGGACATGAAGGAAGTAACCCTAGAAAGACTCTACGGAGTTTTAAAGACTTATGAGCTAGAGCAGATCCAAACCAGAGAGATGTACGGGAGAGGTAAGGTACTGAGTTCCTCCAAGGCATTGATGGTAGAAGCACCAGAGAAAGTAGAAGCGAAGGTTGTTACACCTTCTAACAGTTCAACAGAGTATGTGGTTCCAGAATTTGGACATACTTCTGACAAACAAGAAGATGGTGATTTCTACTCGCTGGAAGAACTAGATCAGCTGGAAGATGAATCTCTAGCTATGGTTGCCAGGAAGTTTGGCAACATGAGATTCCGAAGAAACTCCTCATTCAGAGTGAAGCCTAATTTTGAAAGATTCCAAAAAGGAGGTTCTTCGACAACAGTATCAAAAAGCGGCTACAAGACCGGCTTAGTTGATAGAAGCAAGTTTCGTTGCTTCAACTGTAATGAGCTAGGCCACTTCGCAACTGAGTGCAAGAAGCCTAAGCAAGGGAAAAAGAGAGAGTCTTACGAAGAACTCAAAGAGAAGTATGATGCGCTTGTGAAAAAGCATCAGGGAAAGTCCTATCTGGCAGAGGGCAGAAGCTGGGATGACTCAGATAATGATGACGAGGAAGAGCTGGGAAATCTTGCTCTTATAGCTTCATCCGAGGAATCACTGTCTCCCACCCGTGAAAAAGGAATAGAGGTAAATCTTTCTTGTCCTAAAATGTTTGCTTTGCTAGGTAAAGAACTAGATGGTGAAAGAGATAAGGTTAAGAAACTCAGACTCAAAGTCAAAGAGTTAGTTGATGAGACTGAAGTTTTTAAACAGTTTAAAAGAAATCATGACAAGTTGACTGTTAAGTTGACTGAAGACTTAGCTGTTCAAGTCAGTAAAGTCAGTTGTCATGTTGTAATAGAAGCTAATCTCAGAAACCAGATAGAAGAAGAAAAGAAGAAGTGTCTTGCATATAAAAATTCCTCATATATTGTAAAGAACCTAGTTGACCAACAAGAAATAAGTCGTAAAGTTGGAATAGGCTTCGAGTACAATAAATCTGTAGGAAAGTCAAGCAACATAACCCCCTTTAGAAAAAGTGCTGTAGAAAGGGGTATCCCACATGTTGTTAAAGACACACCGAAACCTCTCTTCATAACACCGATAGCTGAACCTATCCTTGAGAGCTCTGTACTGATTGCATATGAAATGCAGTTGGAAGATCTTGAGGAAGAGAAGAAGAGAGGAAAACAGGTTAAGGACATAAAAGGAGTTAATGTCCAGAAAGAGAAAAGTGCACCAGAAACACCAGTGAAAGATGAGGGAACTTCTAAGTGGCCCTATCCTGGTATAGGCACAAAAGACTTAAAGAATAAAATGAACAGACCAAATACTTTTGTAAACAGTAAGGATAGTAACAACAAATTTCATTCTACTGAAAACTTCAAATATGCTGATAAAATTGAAGTAGAATCTGTTAAGCCCCCTACTGTATTGAATAACATGCCTACTATTGATGTTTTCCATAGACCTTGTGGTATAATGAATTGTATGTTATGTTCCTTTAATGCTATGACTGCTTACTTTAAACGCATGATAGGTAAGAAAGATAACATGACACCTAGACAGCATATCAATAGTAAATTTGCTAAATCCAAGACTACTACTCCTTCACCTGAGAAGAAGGAATCATATATTCCTAAGTCTAAACAGAAAGTTGTTAAGACTGTTTTTAGGAAGGTAGGAACAGTCAAGGAAGAAAATGATGTTATTCGAAAAGGATCTGTTGTTAAAGCAGACAAAGGTCAATTCTTTAAGTATGCCGGGCCCAATCAATTTTGGGCTCCGAAGACGAATTAATCCGTTTGGTATGTGCAGGGAGTTAAATAGGTAAACCGAGTTATATGGATCATGGACAGTGGATCTTCAAGGCATATGACCGGAGATAGAGCCCTGCTATCAAACGTGGTTGAAAGAGCTGGCCCAATCGTCACCTTTGGAGATAACAGCAAAGGAATGACTACGGGATATGGCAACTTAAATACTGGAAATGTTATCATTAAAAATGTCTCTTTAGTGGAAGGACTTAAGCATAATCTACTCAGCGTCAGTCAATTTTGTGATAAAGGGTACAAGGTAAACTTTATCAAGGAGAGATGCTTAATAGCTCATTCTAAAGATGACAAACTAGCCTTGCATGGAGTAAGGAAAGGAAACTTGTACGTAGCCGATCTCAACTCAGGAACTGAAGATGAAGCAAACTGCTTCTACTCAAAGGCCTCATCAGAAGAAAGCTGGCTATGACACAAGAAACTCTCACATCTAAACTTCAAAACAATGAACTCTTTAGTCAAGAGAGATTTGGTGAGAGGACTGCCTCCAATGGAATTTACACAAGAAGGCTTATGTGAGGCATGTCAGAAAGGGAAGTCAAAGAAAGCAAGTCACAGAGGCATAGACACTACTAACTCTCCATTCAGAAATGCACTCTTCACATCCATTTGATAGACTTTAAACTTGGAATGTGCTGCGAATGCCAGAAATATTCTAATGGCTTCAAGTCTTGCAACTGGTGCATAGGTTTCGTCATAATTAATTCCCTCTTCCTGAGAGTAACCCTTTGCAACCAGTCTGGCTTTGTTCCTTGTAACAATGCCATCACCATCTAACTTGTTCCTGTATACCCATTTCGTGCCAATAACAGATCTATCCTTAGGCTTGGGTACCAGTGTCCAGACTTCTTGTCTATCGAACTGATTGAGCTCTTCTTGCATGGCAAGAACCCAATCTGGATCAATCAATGCATCTTCAATTTTCTTTGGTTCTTCTTGAGATAGAAAAACTGAAAATAAACATTCATTTGAAGTTGAACTTCTGGTTCTACCTCCAACATCTGGATCACCTATGATCAATTCAAAAGGATGATCTATACTCCATATCCTTTCCCTAGGTAGGTTTGATCTTGGTGATTCGCCTCGAAATTCATTGTGATGTTGTGTTCTACCAGTTGATCCTTCATCTCCCCCTGAGTTGCTTCCAGGATGACTTGTTGATCCACCACTGATATTAGTAGTATTTCCAATGTTATCATTGTTTTCACCACTATTACCTGGATCATAATTATTATTATCATCATTTCCTATTGCAACCTCAGGTTCTTCTTCATCATCAGAATGTGAGTTTGGAAAATTGTCAAATTTTAATGACTCAGAAGAATCTTCAGTTTGGATACTTGGGAGTTTAGCGTCATCAAAAGTAACATTGACACTTTCTTTTACTTGGTGCTGATCAATTATGTACACCCTATATGCTCTTCTTGAATATCCGACAAAAATAGCTTCATGTGACTTAGCCTCGAACTTGCCACGATGTTCATCTCCATCCTTTAGCACATAGCATTTAGCTCCAAATACATGAAAGTACTTTAGAGTAGGTTTCTTGCCAGCCATTAATTCATAGGGAGTTTTCATATGATCTTTGTTGATCAAAGTTCGATTCTGGGTATAACATGCTGTGTTAACTGCTTCAGCCCAAAAGTAGATAGGTAAACCTGATTCACTTAACATAGTTCTTGCAGCTTCAATCAAGGTTCGATTCTTCCTTTCTACAACTCCATTCTGTTGCGGAGTTCTTGGAGCTGAGTATTGCCTTGTTATCCCTTTGTCCGAGCAGAAGTTATTCAAAACTTCATTTCTGATTTCTGTTCCATTATCTGATCTGATTGCTCGGACAGTTAACTTTGAATCTAACTCAATCAGCTTTATATGATCAATTATCAAGTGTGGAGTTTCATCTTTAGAGTTTAAGAATAAGACCCACGTATACTTTATGAAATCATCTACAATCACTAAGGCGTATTTCTTCCTTGACATAGACAGAATATTTACTGGACCAAATAAATCCATGTGTAGGAGTTGAAGTGGTTCAGTGATGTTTGCTGATTTTGTGTATTTTCTATTCAAAGCTCTTTATGGGCTCAAGCAAGCACCGAGGACATGGTATGACACTCTCTCTATGTTTTTACTTGAAAATGGTTTCATTAGAGGTGTCATAGATAAAACTCTCTTTTTTAAATTGCATGAAAAAGATATGATATTTGTCCAAGTTTATGTTGACGATATTATATTTGGTTCTACTAACGAAAACTTGTGCAAAAGATTTGCTAAGTTAATGCAGAGCAGGTATGAAATGAGCATGATGGGTGAGCTGTCTTTCTTCCTTGGACTGCAAGTAAAGCAAAAGGAGGATGGGATTTTTATTTGCCAATCAAAGTATGTAAGAGATCTTCTAAGAAAATACAGTCTATAAGATTCTTCACCGGCAAAAACCCCAATGCCAACAGCCACCAAGCTTGACAAAGATGAAAATGGTAAGAAAGTTGACATCACAAGCTACAGAAGTATGATAGGCTCATTGTTATATCTAACTGCTAGTAGACCCGATATAATGTTTGCAACTTGCTTATGTGCAAGGTTTCAATCTGACCCTAGAGAATCTCATCTAATAGCCGTTAAACGAATTTTTAGATATCTAAAGGGTACACCAAATCTTGGAATTTGGTACCTTAAAGATACAGGCTTTGAACTAATAGGCTATACTGATTCAGATTATGCAAGGTGCAGGATGGACATGAAAAGTACTTCTGGAAGCTGTCAGTTTCTAGGAAGACGATTGATCTCCTGGTATAGCAAGAAACAGCACTCGGTATCTACATCGACAGCCGAAGCAGAATACATTGCGGCAGGTTGCTGTTGTGCACATATCTTGTGGATAAGGAATCAGCTAAATGACTATGGACTTGCGTTGAACAAAATTCCAATTTTCTGCGACAACACAAGTGCTATAGCTATTTCCAACAATCCTGTACAACATTCGCGAACCAAGCACATTGACATAATGTATCATTTTATCCGAGAGCATGTCATGAATGGAACTGTGGTGTTACATTTTGTACCCACGGAAGATCAATTAGCCGACATCTTCACGAAACCACTTGATGAAGTCACTTTCTCAAAGCTAGTTAGTGAACTATGGATGTTAAACAATGGCTAAATTTTTGGTTGCTAGGAATTAATTTAAGCTCATAAATATTAAGTGTTAATATTTAAAGAGTTTATGAGACATGAATTAATAAAATCCTAGGGCTTATGAATTTTTGGAAAATTATCTTAAGATTAAATTAATATTCTTAAAAGATAATTATTTCAATAAGAGCATAAGTACTTTTGTTTAAATTAAGCACATATGTAAATTAATGTATATTTTCACTAATTATTGTTGTACATTAATATAAATGATTATGTTATTAATTAATCAATTAATTTACTTATTAAATTAATTCAAACATGAGTTAATTTGATTCTTAAATTAATTAGAACAATTAATAATGTAAATATTTATTATATGTCTTTAATAATTATTAGTGTGTAAATTATTGATATTTATCTTAAAGTTTTTTTTTATAATTGTTAATACTTACTGTATTTTTTTAATCTATTTATATTATCTCAGTATGACTTTTAGTTACAATCTTTCGGTATGACTGTTATAATGAAACTCGGCATGATTTTTTTTTAAAAAGTCATACCGAGATTTAATAAATAATAAGTCATACCGACACCTGTTGCATTTAGTTTTATGTTAATAAAAGATGTGCTGATGTTTTGGTTAATAATAAGTCATACCGACTTATGTTTCTCAAAAAGTCATACTCAGCTTATACACACACACACACACTGCTACACACATACTCGAACAGTTTTTTTTCAAAAAAATCGATCGATTTTGTTCCTTTACAACTGATTTCAGTTGCTATTCGTTGTTTACAAGCATCTTTGCTTGCTAGTGTGTTAAAATCGATTTAAACAAACAAAACTCTGCCCAATTTTAGTTAAATCTACAGTGACTGTTCTTGTTCTTGGTGAAATTCGAAGCAATTGATTTTGTTTGTGACTAAAGACCTGTTGTGTAGTGATTTACTGATTAAAGACAATTTGGGTATTTTTAGAAATTAGGGTTTTCAATTTTCAAGTGTAATTTTCGAATTCTGACTTGTAATTGTTATTTTTTTTGTTTTGTAATCGCACTTTGTAATTTATTAATTGTAATAGCTTAAACAAAAATGGCTGGTTTTTGCGAATTAGTAATAACTAATTTTGTAGGATTTTTTAATCCGGTGAATTGTTCAGTCGAGAGGTTTCGACCATGGATCGTGTTTATGAATGAACATTCACTAGTCAGAACTGCAATAACTCTGGACGCCCGGTTACAAGTGTTAGCACTTAGGGCTCTGTATTCCACTGCAAGGAACAAGAGTACTGCAGATAGAGTTCAATTCTCATTCACCATAGGAGAACGTGAAAACATGGTGACTGAAGACGATGTGAACAGGATATTGGGCTTTCCAACTGACAATTTTGTGGATCCACCCACTGTACCAGAAATTCTAGAATTTTTCTACACTATTCTATATCAGGGTGAGATCAATTTAGTAAGATTGTCTAAAGCCAAGTTGGTAAGCGAGTGGGACTACTTCTTTCACACTCTAGCACAAGTGTTTGCACCCATAACAAAGAGCAACTTCAACAACATTTCCTCACTACTTCAAATTATTGGGTATTCTGTGGCCCATAACCGGAGGATAAATTTTGGAAAGTTGATTCTAAAAGAAATAATCAAGAAAATGGGGAATCCAGAAAGTAGGGAACAGAACTTACAAGTCTACTATCCGAGGTTCCTGATGCTATTCATGAATGACTTATTGCTGGATGAAGACAAAGCATTTTTTCAGAATAGTCCTGTAGAAGAATCTCCAACTTCTCAGAACAACTTGTTTGCAAGGCTCCACAACAACCCCAAGTTTCAAAATGTGCCAGTGGTAAGGACAGATTATATGGCTGGGATACTAGATCATATTGTTAATCCTGTGCAGGATCAAGAACCAGAACAAGTGCCAATGCAAATAGATCATCCTGTCCAACTTCTACTTGAAGCTGCTCAGCATGTTGAACAAGAGGCACTGGATCAACAGGTAATATCTCAATCACTGACTTTTAGTTTTGCTACTTATAAATATATCTACTGCACTTCTAGATTTATCTGTGACGGACTATAATTGTGGTCTTACACTTCAGGAAATCGGCTATGAACCTGACAACACACAGGTTCAAACCCAAGCTGTCATAGAACCTCAAACAGTTTCTCTTTCTCCAACTTGTTTAATTCACCTCAGAAAAAGGAAGAAACCTGTTAGGAAAGTGAGAGGTAGAAGTGATTCTGGAAGTGAACCCGCAGCTCTGTCTCCACCATTTAAAAGATTGAGATCTGAACCTGAGACAACTGCAGACCCGGTCTTATCCTCTCAATGGGATATGGATTTTGAAACGGCTATCCAAGAGTCTCTAGATACACTCGATCAAACGGGTGATTCTATTCGCCATACAGCCACGGCATTCGCTTCAGATTCAGATTCTCGCACACTGCTATCTCTCACACTAGCAGGTCCTCCACTTGAAGAAACTCAAACACAAGAGAGCACAATGATTATTGAACAAAATGTTTTTGAAGAAAACTCGTCGGTTGCCACATTCATAGTGGATCAAGACATTTTGGATGCAGTGCGGCATCAGTTACCCTTAGAGGTACTCAGGGGTACCATAGATTCTCAAGAGCCATTCAATACATTATTTAAGGTGGTGACCCCCCTGGATTTCTTACATCCAGTTCTCATTAGAGAAGGTCTCGAATCCATTGGTGGATTTGAGAGGCAACCACTCCATAAAGGGAGATGGGACTCCATTCACGGAGTAGCTACGTCAGTAGCAGAGCCACTTCAAGTTAAACTTGTTGAGGACGCGCCTTCACAGGCATCAGAAGAGCATTTCGACTCTTCAAAAGCTATTTTTTTGTACACAGGTACAACATCTGGAACTGGAAAGGAGCTAAACACTAGTGTTGTGAGGCAAACACAGAGTGAAACACATGCACAGAGTGATAGTGAGTTAAATAGGAGTGCAAGTGAGATGAATGCACACACACACACAGTGAACTATTATCCAAAATGGAAGCTCTCCAGAAGGAAATGCAGATTGTCCAAGCTGAGCTGGGAAAAGTTAAAACATAAGCAGAAGAGAAGCCTACATATGCCTCTGTAACATAGCAGCTGACAATGGTGCGTAAAGATGTTGAAGATGTCAAATCCTCCATTCTTCTAAAAACTCAAGACATCCAAAACATTCAGAATCTAATTGCTGAAGATATGAAAGAAGTGAGAAAACTACATGAAAGAATTGATGACGTTGAGAAAAGCTTAACCCTCACAATCTTTGAAAATGAAAAGATCTCTACTCAACGCTTCAACAAACTGGATGATGGCATGACACATCTGAATGAAGGAATGAAGCAAGTCTATTTGACAATGCAGAAACTGATGACATCTTTTGAAGCCTCAAAAACTCAAGAGGATCCCTCAACTAAGGGGGAGAAAGCAAAGAAGAAAGTAGTTGATGAAGAAGGAGCTACTGCTCAAGATAAAGGGAAAGCTAATCTATACTCTGATGAAGAACAATTTCACTCATTTAATCCAGAACCAGAAGAACAATATTATGCTCAAGAGCAATTCATTGATGACAGTGCTCATAATGAATCAAACATTCCTGACTACTGTAGAGCTGAGGAAGAAACTGCATTTGATGAAGAATTTTTGTTTCAAAAAGAAAAAGAAGTTGATCCAGCCTATGAAGAGGCAATAAAGAAACTTAAAGAAGACATCAAGGCAAGTCAGGCAAAGACTGAAAATCTGAAAGCTCTAGTCATGGAAAGATCTCAGGCAGAAAGAGAAGAAAGCCAACAAAAGCAAAATTTGTGGGCTATAGCTGTCAGAAAGAAGAAAGAAGATGTGCGTTTAAAAATAGGGAAAAAATGAGATACCGCCAGAGAGATCATGGACAAACTTCAGAAAGGTCCATTTGAAGATTACAAGTTATAATTTCTAATTGAACGCTTGCAAGATTCAAATAACTGTCTGGATAACTTCGTGAAAGCAATCAAAGAAGAAGTTGACTACATCACTATGATTGTGGATAACATTCTAGATGACTGGCAGATTCTGTTGTACACACACAAGAATGGCACATTCAGAGTCTCTATGGAATTCTTTCGACAAAGATCTCTATCTGTAATCTGGACGTTAATGAACAAATTCAAGAGAAGTTCAGAAGAAAATGAACTTTTAAGAGACAGACTTCGAGACATAGCAAGAGCTGTTAGTCCACAAATCTTAAACGACCTTCATGAGGTAAGGTTCTACAACAATAAGCTTTATCAGGTTATGAAGCTGGATGAGGAGTCACTAAAGGGCTACACAGTTAAATACATGATTGAAGTTGAAACTATGTTGAGATCCAAGGGATTCAGGTCCCAGGCTAAGTTGGATGCAGCTCAAAAGATCAGAGACTACTGCCTATCAAAGAAGATTCAATCATACATCAGGCAGATGCATAAAATTGATTCAACACAACCATATGATATAGAAGAAGAGATAGTAGATCCTGTTGAACAGGAAGTGTTGTGGCAGTTAGCAAGAGCTGACCAAAGAAGGTTGTATGGAGAATCCACCATAACAGATCAATCAATATCTGAAGAAGTACCGAGGACACCAGTTCATAAAGGTTCAAGCCTAGAAGAAGGTGAAGTTGATACATCAGAAGACTGAAGACTTAGATAGAACAAGATAAAAACTTTGTAATATTTGTTCAGTGCTAGAGGAACATCTATCTTGTATTTATCTTTCATAAATGAATCTGGAAAATTGTTAAATATAAAACCAGAACTTTTGTTTATTATTTACAGTCATTACATGTCATACTACTTTCTTAGTTGTTAGTTGAGTTATCCTCTAGGAATTTGTGTGTTAAATGTTTAACAACAAATATGGGGAGATTGAAAGGCATATGACAAGGCCTATTTGTAATAATTAGATGACAGCTCAACTCTAGCTAATAAAGAGAAGTAAATAATAATCACCACACAGGAATCATGACGAAGACAGTCAACTAATCGCAAAGGATCTAAGTATCAGAAGTATTTTATGGGATTGCTACTCAACACTGGAAGAAGTTCATTAATATGTTCAAGCGTCAGTGTAAATTATAAAGAGGTAGTACTTCTAAAGAATACAGAAGATATAAAAGATTTCAAGTGGTTACTTCAGTAGATTCCAGAAGAAGAACAAACAGTGAAGCAGAAGAATGACAGAAGGCCTCAACTCAAATTGTTGATAAATGGAGAATATTTATTAGTATGACACAAATGAACCAGACAGTACATTTGTGTGTCAACTAAAATAATATTTATTCTTCATTTAAATCAAGAGGTTTCAAGACCAGAAGACAAAGAAAAGACAAGAAGATTTCAAAGTTGACTGTAGTTTGATCAGATCTCTATAATATTTTTAATTCTACAATCAAAGTTAATTATTTAATTTATTTAGTTAAATTAATTCAAGTTGAATTTAATTTAATTTATAAATTATTTAATTAATTTAAGTAGAATTAATTTATTATAAAAGAATTGGATTAATATGACTTATATATATATATTTCGAATGACTTATTAATAAGTCATACCGAATGACTTACTAATAAGTCATACCGAGAGTTATATATATATATATATATATAGATAGATAGATAAGTCATACCGAGCTTAAAAGAAAAGTCATACCGAAGTTTCAGTGCTCAAAAGGTCATGCTGGACTTATTTTTTATCTAATTAAAAGGTCATACAGATTTTTTAATTAATAAAATAAGTCATACCGAGAGAAAATGTCTTGCCCAGCTTTTTGAAAAATCATACAAAGCTTAATTTCAATAAATTAAGTCATACTGATAAAGGTTATACAAGCCCTTTTCATTCTCTATAAATATGAGAAGAATGCTTCACTTGTTAGGAGTTAGAAAATCAGATCAAATTCAGAAATTTGTCTGCATTGTAATATTCACAGATTTCTGTGCTGAGTTTGGAATATAATTGTTAAACACGAATAATTCATGTCAAATTTGTTCTAGATCCTTTTATCGATTATATAACAGTTTTCTTCATATTAATTTTGTAATACTAATCAAGTAAAAATTATATCTTTTACTTGAACAGTATTTCATTATAATTAATATTTCGCGAGCAATTGGAATAATATTTTAAATCAAATTATTCCGCGATTAAATTCAGATATTGTATTCAACCCCCCTTCTACAATATCAGGGACCAACAATTTTTGATCATATTGCAATGATTGAAAATGGATCACCACACAAGGTAAAGAATTTAAGAAGTGACAATAGAACAGAGTTTAAGAATTCTGCAATGGAGGAATTTTGCTTAACTAAAGGAATCATTCAACAATTTTTAGCACCTGGAACACCTCAACAAAATGGTGTAATTGAAAGAAAGAACATGACTCTCATTGAATCTGCCAGAACAATGTTAGAAAGAACAAAACTACCTGCTTACTTTTGGGCAGAAGCTATAAATACTGCATGCATTACTCAGAATTGCACTTTGATAAATAAACATGGAATGACTCCATATGAAACAATGAAAGGAAGGAAGCCAAATATGAAATAATTTCACATATTTGGAAGCAAGTGTTTTATTCTCAAAACACATCTAGAACAATTGAAAAAGTTTGAAATCAAAGCAGATGAAGGTATTTTGGTTGGTTATGCAACAACTTCGAAAACTTCTTCAAGGGCATTCAAAGTGTTTAATCTAAGGACCAGGGTAGTCATAGAATCTATTAATGTCTCTTTTGATGAAGGGAAAATAACAGGGTTACATGATGAAGATGCTCAGGAATCTCTGAGTTTTGAAAATGAATTGCAGGACATAAACTCTGATAAGCTAAACACTGATGAGGTAAATTCTGATGCGTTAAACACTGATTCAAAAATAATTGCAACAGTAATTGAAGATTCTGCACATGTTGTGGGGGAGCAACATCAATCATTTACTGATATTGAAGAAAAAACCTCAATTATTGAAATATCAGAGTCTGACCAAACTCTGACAAATAAAAACTCTGAAACCCTAAACTCTGATCCATCAAACTTTGAAAGTCTAAACACTGAATTATCAAACACTGATGGAAGCACAACTTCAGGGGGAGGATCAACATTTACAGAGGAATCATACTATGAAGGCACAAATCATGGAAGAGCATCTAGTTCAAGAAATTTTCCACATCCAAGAAAATGGACCAAAGATCACACACCTAATTTGATTATTGGTGATCTAGAAAGTGGAGTGTAGACAAGGAAAGCTACTCAAAATGAATGTCTGTTTCATAGTTTTCTTTCTCAAATAGAGCCAAAGAAAGTTGAAGATTCTCTAAAGGATGCAGATTGGGTTACTGCAATGCATAAAGAATTAAATGAGTTTGAAAGAAATGAGGTTTAGACCCCTTGTTCCAAGGCCAAAGAATAGATCAATTATTGGCACAAAGTGGGTGTTCAAAAACAAGACAGACTCTGATGGCATCATAACAAGAAAAAAAAGCAATACTAGTTGTCAAAGGCTACTCTCAATAAGAAGGTATTGATTATGATGAAACCTTTGCACCAGTAGATAGGCTTGAAGCAATCGGAATCTTTCTTGCTTATGCTGCACACAAGAAATTCAAGGTCTACCAGATGGATGTTAAAAGTAAATTTTTAAATAGAGACCTTGAAGAGGAGGTATATGTTGAACAACCACCCGGCTTTATGAATCCAAAATATCCAAATCATGTCTACAAGTTGGATAAAGCATTATATGGACTCATGTAAGCTCCAAGAGCCTGGTATGAAAATTTGGATCAAGTTCTACTTGAAAGTGGTTTCATAAGAGGTACAATTGATAAAACCTTATTTTATAGAACTCATGGTAAAGATTTATTATTGGTTCAAATATATGTTGATGACATTATATTTGGATCCACTAATGAGAAACTATGTGAAAGATTTTCAAAGCTAATGTAGTCTAGGTATCAAATGAGCATGATGGGATAAATGAGTTATTTTCTAGGGTTGCAAGTAAAACAGACTAATGAAGACATTTTCATAAATCAGTCCAAATACACAAATAATCTAATCACAAAGTTTCAAATGCAAGACTCTACATCTGCTATAACTCCAATGCCTACTGCAACCAAGTTTTATCAAGACACTGGTGAGCCTGTAGACATTACAACATACAGAGGAATGATTGGATCACTTCTCTATTTAACTGCTAGTAGACCAGATATCATGTTTACAACTTGTCTATGTGCTAGATTTCAGGCAAATCCAAGGGAACCTCATTTGATTGCTGTTAAGAGAGTTTTTAGATATCTCAAGGGCACCATCAATCTTGGCTTATGGTATTCTAGAGATCTGACTTTAAACTAATAGGTTATTCAGATGTTGACTTTGCAGGATGTAAAATTGATAGGAATAGCACAAGTGGAAGTTGTCAATTTCTAGGTGGAAGAATTGTCTCATGGTTTAGCAAGAAACATAAATCTATCTCAACATAAACATCACATGATGAATATATAGCTGTAGGAAGCTGCTGTGCACACACTTTATGGATGAGAAATCAACTGTTAGACTATGGTTTGAACTTTTTAAAAATTCCTATTTATTGTTATAATCAAAGTGCTATTGCAATGACAGGAAATCTAGTTCAACATTTTCTGACAAACCACATCAGTATTAGATATCACTTCATAAGGGAACATGTCATGGAAGGAACAATTGAAATGCTTTTTGTTCCCATAGATCAACAGTTAGCAGACATATTCACCAAGCCTCTGTGTGACACACCTTTTACAAGATTGGTTTTTGAATTAGGAATGGTGACAAGTGGCTCAACTCCAGATAGTAAGTAGCAGACACAATCAGAATTTATGGTAAACTCTGTCAGAGTCTGTGGTAAACTCTGATAGAAAATGAATTAAACTCTGATCATTGGAATATCTAATCTCTGATCAAGCTATCTGTGTATATGGTAAACTCTGTCAGAGTATGTGGTAAACTCTGACAGTGAATGCAAATTCTGATTACTATAAACTCTGATCTAAGTTTACATGCTAAACTCTGATATTTTATTTATGACATCATATTTAATTTTGTGACATCATATTTGTCATTCTCTGATTGAAGTAATCATTAGGGCGTGTGTATTTAATGTAAAACGATTCATATCTATACATAGATACATACACACTTGCTGTATTTTGAGACTTGTACTACTCATTACTTTTCCAATAATTTCATGCCACGTGTCCCACTACAGGGTATATGCAATTGAGAGGTAATATTTTAATTCATTTATTCACTTTGAATTATTCAACTGCATCTTATTATTCCTATCTTTCTCTCTAATTTACTAAAACCCTAATATCTATAACCTGCAAATCTCTGTTTCAATGGCATCAAAAGGGCTTTCTTTCTAAAATTACACATTTGCTCTTACTAATTACATTTTTTTATTGACTAAATTAGAAGCACCACAAGATTTCCATGTTATTCAAGATTTTCTCAATCACAGTTATATTGGGTATGCTCTTAAGGAACCCAAGAATATCTCTGCTCAATCTCTGATCAAAATATGGTCATCTGCAAAGTTTAACAATATTAGTGATGATGAAGAGCCAGTCATAATGTTTCAATGCAATGGCAAACACTCAATCACTCATAAGGTCGTTCGTCAAGCAATTCACCTTCCTAAAGTGGCTAAATATGATGATATTGTTGATGATGAATAGATCAAGGAGTTTTTTTAGAAAAATAGGCTATGGGGCAGTCTATCAAAACTGGGAAGCCTCACTAGGCCTAATCTGAGAAGAGAGTGGAGTTTCTTCTTCTATTGCATCATAAGGGCCTTCACAGCAAAATCCACCAATTTTGATACAATTCCTCAACTGTTACAATAAATTGGGTGTTCTCTGACCCATAACTTAAACTTTAATTTTCCATGTTTGTTGATTAGGCAGTTTGCTAGCGAGATTAGTGATAATAAGCATACTATATACTTAGTTCGATTTTTATAGTTGATTTTTAGCTATTTATTGTCTGATGTAAATTTTGAGAATGATCAGAGTTTAGCTAGTTTTTGTATGAACAAGAGAATTTTTACTGATCTAACTCGAAAAGATGCCAAGAAGGATAATGAAGGTAAATTACCTAATATTTTTTTATCCCACATGGATCAAGCTTCTCTTAAATCAGAGAATGCTGAGGGATTTTCTCTCTGTGGCTATGAATCAGAGTTTAGCACCTTCTGATTATAACCCAAGCCACCAACCAAACACTGATTCCCAAACACTGATGCCAACCTCTGTTATCTCTCAAAAGACTACAGTTTTAAAACAAACCTCTCAACAAGGGCCAATCAAGAAAAGAAAGGGCAAGTCAGTCTCAGAGTCTTCTCCCAAGAAAAGAAGATTAATTGATGAAAATACAGACTCTAATGACAGTAATGAAGGTCTGGTATTTCTTTTAAAAAAGACTGTTAAGAAAGCTTTTGAGATTCCTCAAGCTCCCTTCATGAAACCATTCAATGTCAATCCAATGCTTGAACCTACAAAGAAGAGGAAAATATTAGTTAAGGCAATAACCACAGATACTCTAAACTCTAATCAGGTAAACTCTGATCAAGTTCCAGTCTTAGACTCTGAGCCAATAAACTCTGGTGCAATGATAAACTCTGATGTTATTATAAATTCTAGTGACTCTGCATTTCCTGACCAAATAAATAGTAACATCGGTGGAATTGAGGTAGATGGTGATGTTGAAAATGCCAATAGAGAAGAAAATGATGAATTGGCTGAAATGGATTGTAATTATCTTCATGTTAATCTTTTTACCAATCTTGTAATCCCTTTAGAAAGTGTTGATGCAACAGTTGCTACAGTAATTATATCTGATTCTCCTGTCCATTCACCAAAACAAATCATAAAGGAGATTTCTTATGAAAGAGTAAGGGAGCTAGTTAAAGAAGTCAGGAAGGAGATGGCTGAAATGAAATCAAAATCATCTCTAGTCTCTGGAAGTTCAAAGCTCTTTACAAGACAAAAGAAGAAGAAGACAGTCTCTTTTGGCCAGGACACACAAGAACCTACCTCTCAAAGTGAGGTAACAGTCTCTGCAAGGCCAGGCCCACAAGAACCTGTTGATCAAAGTTCAACATCATCCACTATTACAGCAGATGAAGCCAACAAGAATCAGGGGTACAACTCACAAGAACCTTCAGCTCAAAGGGTTGAAGAAGTTGTTAAGGCCCCAGCCCCAAAAGAACCATCCATTTAAAGTTTGGATGCATGCATACAATCTCTGAGAGAAGATCTTGCTGTTGCTGATGCTGGGAAGTCAAACTCTGATACATATCCATTGGCAATCTCTAATGCAATTTTGGTGCAACCTTTTTCTGCACAGCCTTTGGAAACTCCATTCACATCTACAACTACTCAAGGTATAAATTGTGACTTTTCTTCAGAATTTACATTCTCTGATAGTATAAGTTCAAACTTTATATTTCTAACTTTTTTTGCTTGGATGATAATAGATAGTCCTGTAAAGGGTACCCCTATTCATGTGACCACAAATATCCTTTCTCAGCTACCTCTTATTTTTGTAGGACAATGTGCTTTGAGCCTTTCTAGTGAACCTGAGGTAAAATGTGTTAAAAATAGAACTAACAATGAGAGGCATACACTGGATCTGGAAAAAGGAGAGTTAGAATTGAGAAAGAAGTTAGTTACTTCTAGTGATCAAACTCTGACTATTAAAAGTTATGAGATGTGTGATTTGAGAAGTAATGAGATTACTTTAAAAGAATAGAGTGATTTAGGATCTTCTATTTCTTTTGTAGGTACTCAGAGTTTATCTATCACAAAAAACTCTGAGATGTCAACTCTGATAATGAAGAAACATTCTCTGATGAGCCTATTTTTCAAGATGATGAAGTGACTGATCTCTCCATTCCATACAATCAGAGATACAACTGCAAGAAATGGCATGTTGATGCCTTTGATGCTCATGAAAGATTGAGGATGGAATATCCTGATTATTTGGTTGTTAAATCTCTCAAAGGTGACATTGAAACTTCTTTGAATGAAGAAGGAATAAGGAGGGATTTTAGTACCAAGGGTGAACCTTCTCATGAAGATCTTCTCAGTTCTTATAGACAATCCATCTGGGATTTTTCTTAGAAATTTTCTAATGAAGAAATTTCATGGTCTCATGTACATGATCTGGTTGAAAAGGCTGATTCTGAATTAAAATCTGCAGAGATGAAGACTGTTTTAAATGCCACTATTGTATTAATAAAAGATCTTCATAATGAAGTTTATGATTTGAAGGATTCTGTTAGCAAAACCAGTGCATCTGTTCAGACTTCTGTTTCAGCTTCTCAACATGCATTGGAATTGATGCTCAAAATTGTCTCTACTAACCAGGATGCTTTGGAAGCTTAGGTAGATAAAATTGCTACAACTTTCACCTCCATGCAAACCATGTTGCATACTATTGTGGACATCATAACCATAAAAAAAGGGGGATGATGTTAGAAAGGGGGACATCATCTCAAAAGACAAATACAAGGTGGATGCAGCAATGAACTCTGATAAACTTGGAGAAGATGATGGTGATGGTAGTAGTGGTGATAGAAGACAAGAAGGAGTCATAAGGATGGAAAACAATCTCTGATTGGTCAAACTCTAACTGATCAAACTCTGATTCTATCAAACTCTGGCATAAACTCTAACACACAAACTTTGATGGATGTTGATATGGAATTAGAAAAGAGGCTTGAAGAAGAAAAACCTGAGATCATTGAAGAACAAAATAAGAAGGATGCAGAATTGGCAAGGAAATTATTTGAAGAAGAAAATCCAGGAATGATCTAGTTGCTGTAGAAGAAAAATTCAAGAAAACTGGTACTGACAATGATCAAGTCTAGAAGAAAAGAAGTGTATGAACAAAGAGGATCCTAGAATAAAAGAAGGCACCTGTTCAAACAAAGAAGAATGTATCCAAGGCTGTTGAAGTGCAAAAGCCAACTGTAGCCAAACAAGTTTCAACAAAGACAACTCCTATAATTTCAAAGAAAGCTCCAACAAAACCCAAAACTCCTCTTACAATTCTTGGTACTACTTTTCTACCAGGAGGAACAAGTTTTGAAGATGAAGAAGAAGAACAACAATCTCTATGCAGAAAGAAGAAACCTGATCTTTTGTGGAAAAAATCTGAAACTCTGACTCTCAATGCCAGATTTGGTAAAAAGAAGGGTGGTATTGGTGATTCTCAAGCTAAAGTCTACAGAGGTGAAGCAAACAATTTCAGAGATCCTTTTCCTTTGAAGAACAAGCCTGAGGAAGAATTATCACAAGATCATTTGGACAAGCTTATTGTTGTTCAAATTGTAAAAGATATCTTTGATGGTGTTGTTCCAAAAGAGAAGCTGTTGTATTTTCTTGAAGATGGAAGAACAATGAAGATAACTGAAGAAGATCTAATCTATAAGTCATCTAAATAACTTGAATATGTTCTCTACTTGTTGAATGATGAGAATGTAGTTACTGCTAAGTGGGTGAAGATTTTGATGGGAGTTATTGAGGAGGAGGAGGAGAAGAATAAAAGGCTATTAATGGTAAAATCTGAGGAGTATAGAACATGATACATGCTTGAAGATGTTATTAAGAAAGAAATGGCTAAAGGGGATTCTAAGGTTAAAATGGTGTTAGGAATTCCTACACTTATACTAAACCCTGATGGAAAGAAAGCCTGTTGTATTCCTCTGGATGACAGAATGGAAAGAACTTCAGTTTACAACTCTAGAGCTGCAATATTCCAGATTGATGACTCCAGTGACTAGATGAAAGAATTAAAAGAGAAACTGGTAGAGTTATTAAAAATGGCTGAAAAGAAGTTGCTGGATAAATTTCTATCTGAAGATTTTTCCTACAAAAGAATATAAGTCAAGAGGGAAAACTAAAACTATGGTACATTTGTCTCTATGGTTTCTGACATCATAAGTTGAATTTATGTTTTAATGAATAAAGCATAAATTGGGGAGATTGTTAGAAATGCAAACAATGATGATGTTAGAGGATATCACAAATAGAGTTTATTGAAGAATAAAGTTTATGCTGACGTCATCAGAGTTTAGAAGCTGTCAAACAGAGTTTACTCAGATAGAGTTTAATAAAGACAGAGTTTAAGCAAATCAAAGTACAAGTCAATCAGAGATTATAAACTGACAAAGATTTTGAAGATCAGAGTTTGTCAAAGAAGGAAACAGATAAATCAGAGATTGATTATGATAAAGATGGAAGTGTCTTATTGTTATCCAATTACCTTTCTGAAATCTATCCTTAATCAATATCGTTGTTATATTTGATTTTGTAATTGTGTACTATATAAACACAGAATTATGTTAACATTGTAAAAGTTCACGATATATCATTCTCATAACCTAGCAATTCTTAAGAAAATTGATTTTCTTGAGAGAGTTTTGTATTCATTCTAGTAAAGTTAATAAAAAGCAGTTCATCTTTTACATACTTGTGTTCTTAGTCGATTGATCTGAAACTATTATATTCAACCCCCCTTCTATAATGGTTTATTATCTGGGCAACATGCAGGTTTTGCACGCAAATATCAAATGCGTAGTTTATGTATAGTATGAAGATTGAAACATAGTTTTTAACACTTTTTATTTTTCAAGTTGTATAAAAAATAGCTCATTTGTATTACGTTTACATTAATTAACACATTCAACAAGTATGAACGCAATTATATACCCAAACACACATTCATATATATATATATGGGTCATCTTCATCTATATAAAAAAATCAAAATTAGATTTCATGTTCGTTATTCATACGCAATAACATAATTTTAAATGTTTATATTAAGATAGAAATGAGGGGGGAAACTAAATATTAGATATACGTATTATTAAGATGTAAATATGGTGATTGGTGGATAATGAGGGTCTCAAAACTATGAAGAGATAAATAGGGTCAGTGATATTAAATAGTGGATATTTTGGTCATTTTCTAATTGGTATATATCTGACCAAACCCCTTTCAAAAGTTATTGTAACTTCACTTTTTAAAGATTATTAAATTTGTTTAGAAATTAATTTTTATCAGATATGTTAGGGATTGTGATGATAACAGTGTAATCAACTAAAAGTTACTTGGTCTTAATTTATAATAAGCTAAGTAAAATGTACTGTCATATGTAAATTGACAGTACGTTTGGATAGTCACTTGAAATAGTTTGTTTAATAAAGCCAAATAGGTGAAAGTAAGTTTAATAGTTACTGTCTTGTACAAATGTAATAACTTGATCCATGGAGTAGAAGTTCACAAAGTGTTCATGTACAACATGATTCAAATCCATGACAGTAACATTCAACACTCAAGCCTATGACAACATATTTAAGTGACAACACAATTGGAATAGACGAAAATAATTATTCTATTGACAATAAACTTGGAAGAGAATGAAGTTTTGAAGATAACAAGTTTTACTGCAACAACTTTTCCATTGACAGTAAACTTGGCGGAGAATGAAGATTTAAAGACAACAAGTTTTAGTGACAACAATTTTGGTGGAGATAGTTGACAACAACTTTGGAGATAGTATGTTTTAGAAGACTATCAAAGCTTGACAACAAAGTATGCGGAGCCGAAGATACTGTCACCATAGAGGAGCTAAATGTTTACAGTAAACTTCTAGTGAAGCTGACAGTCTGTTCCAAGTAGTAGACTAAGATAATGAAGTTACAAGGAATGGTTTGGACATGTCTATCTAGTCTGTCAAGTCTACTACTGCAACTTGGGAAAAGACAAGCAAAAGTTAAAGCGTGCTTAAAGAGTCAAAGGTTTCTGCATATCTCAGAGCTGTTTTATCTACAAATGGAATGAAGACATATTTGAATGGAAAAAACATAGTTTCTATTTCATGCTTTGTTTTAGGAACAAGAGAAATTGCACATGTAAGTGGGATATATGTTTCAGTATAAATACACATATCTCACAAGTATTTTTCCTTATGCAATTGAGCTAGATATTCTCTCAAGCATAAAAATATTAAAAATTTCATTATTATTATATCTATCGAAGATGGAATTCATTTCTAGTGAGTTATAGCAAAACAAAAATAATAAAATTATTTTTGAAGTTTAAAACACTATCTTTCTTATCTATTATTATGTTTGCACTACAAAACTTGTTAATTAATATTCTTATGTGTTGTTAGAAAGAATTAGATATAATTAACCAAGTTGTATTCAACCCCCCCTTCTGTAACACTTATCTCACCTAACAACTGGTATCAAAGCAGCAGATTTAACATATCTAAACTGAAAAGATCCAAGATGAGTGCAAAGAAAGTAAGAAGTATAAAAATACCCACCTTTGACAAAGAACATTACAATCTTTGGAAAAGAAAAATGATTTTTTTCATAAAAACAACTAACCCATTTTATCCTAATATTCTAAAAAATGGTTCTTTTATTTCTTAATCATATGTACCCGAAACCACAGTAGAAGGTGAGACAATACTTGCCTACTATGTTCCTAAAAAGGTTTCATAGTATAATGATACTTTAAAAGAAAAAGTAGCCCTAAATGATTGTTTGCAGTTCATAATCATTAAAAAACTTGACAATGTTATGTACAACAATATTGTCAACTGCACAATTGTCAAACAAATATGGGAAACCATTGAGATACTCTGTGAAGGAACAAAATAGATGAAAGACAACCAAAAACAAATCCCGGTGTCTCAGTATGAGGCTTTTATGGCCAAATCAAATAAAGGGTTGACTGAGATGTTTGACAGGTTCAACATATTGATAAATGACTTGCAGCTGCATGGAAAGTTTTATGACAAGAAGGAAGTAAACATGAAATTCATGTTAACACTTCCTGACCATGTGGAGAACAAAGTTACTGCTATAAGAGAAGGAAGAGATATGTTAAAAGTATATCTTAAAACTTTGTATGGCATTTTCAAAATCTATGAGCTAGACATATTACAAAAGAGAGCTATCCAGTCTATCCAAAAAGGAAAAATGGCCAACACCACAGATGCTCTAGTGGCTTAAGATCCAAAGATGTTGCAGTTTCAAGATTCTCCACATCAACAACAAATCAAGATTGAAGAGGTCACATAAGAAGATGAAAGTGTTACTCTTGAACTCAAGGATGGTGATGAAGATGAGTTCTACACCCTGGATGAACTTGACAACATGGAAAACAAAACCATGGCCTACATGGCAAAGAAGTTCTCGAATCTAAGATTTAAGAAGAATAGGTCCATCAAACCTAAAGTTCAAAACTCCAGGTTCAATAAAGGAAACACGATGGAACCTGGAGGAAGTAGCAAAGGTGGATACAAGACATGAATGGTGGACAGATCTAAGATAAGATGTTACAACTGTAATGAGATGGAACATTTTGCAGCTGAATGCAAAAGGCCAAAATAAGTTAGAAGAAATGACAATGACTTTGAGGAATTCAAGGAAAAGTATGATGCTTTGCTCAAGAAACAACAACGAAGGGCATTTGTAGCTGAAGGCAAATGTTGGGAGGAATCTGATGATGAAGAGGAAGAAGAATATAGAAACCTAGCTCTCATGAAAAAATCTAGAAAAGAGACACCTCCTTCATCAAGTCAGGTACCTTTTCTTACTACTGTTAATATGACTGCATCTCAGTATAAGAAAACTATTGAAAGTTTAAGTTCTGAAATTTTTAATATTCATACGAGCATGTTAGCCGCTAATGAAGAGAATGACAAACTGACTAATGTTAATGAATCATTAAAATGCAAGAATAAAGAAATAGAGATTAGACATAATGTTTTTGAATCCTTACAACAAGAAAATGAGATTATTAAGAATAAGGTAGTTTGTGCTTCTCAGATTGATGAATTTCTCAGAAAATAGATTACTGAAAATGAGCTTAAAATCAAAGCCTACAAGAATTTTTCTTCATTGTTAAAATTCTTAAACAATGATACTAGCACAAACAAATTCTAGATGATGAGGACAATGATACTGTCACAAAAACCCTTAGGTCAACAGATATTGTCAAAATCCCCAAGATAGTTAGTTTTGCCCTTGACAGTACTTAGAGTCTAGAAGATGCCATAAGTTTAAAAGCTACTGTCAAGACAGTTCCATCTAAACTTATTGTCAACAACAGTAAGACAGTAACTTCTAAACCTACTGTCATGAAGACCAAGAACAACATAAATGGAAAGTTAGGAATAAACAAGAAGAATGATTATGGTTACATTCCTAATAATCCTAGAAAATTGTGTAACAACTGTGGGTCTTCTAGTCATTTAACTCATGCTTGTACCAAGAGTAAGTCTGAAGTGAAACATGCAACATCTGTTAATAGAAATTTGCATGTACTCCCTTGATAGAAAGACAAGTATCTCATTATGGAAATATTAATTGTATGCCATGTAAATTAAACATGCTGAGTATCTGCTTTAACATGCCTACTGCTTCCAACAATGTATGCATGCATAATTCTATCAAAACTGAAAAGGAAAAGACTTCAAGTCCTCCTAAAGTTAGGATGGGCAAGCCACCCAGGAACAAGAATCCAAAACCAATGATCAAATCTAAATGGGTCACCACAAGAGTGATGCTCAAAGTTAATGAAAGCAAACCAATTGATTCTATCTTAAATTGTGATTTAACTAAGCTAGATGGACCAAATGAGAATTGGGTACAAAAAGCAACTTAAAAATCATGTTTTGCAGGGCAACAGGAGAAAAAGAATCATGTGGATCATTGATAGTGGATGCTCAGGACACATGATAGGTGATAAATCCTTACTATCACAGTTCAAGGAAATGGTTGGCCCTTATGTAACCTTTGGTGACAATAACATTGGTTTCACAATGGAATATGACATTCTGGAAAATGGTAACTTGAAGATTGAGAAAATTGCTCTAATGAATGGATTGAAGCATAATTTATTGAGTGTTACTCAATTTTGTGAAAATGGTTTCAAAGTTGGATTTGATCAAGACACATGCTCAATTGTCAACAAAAAGACAGGAGAAGAAGCTCTTCAAGGAGTAAGGAAAGGAAGCCTATTCATTGCTGACCTTGATTCAGTAAGAAAGGACAAAGTCTACTGTTTTTACAACAAAACTTCATCTTCTAAGAGTTGGCTATTCCACATGAAGCTCTTTCACTTAAATTTCGAAGCTATGAATTATTTGATGAAGAGAGAATTGGTAAAAGGCCTTCCTCAGCTTGAATTCTGTCAAGAAGGATTGTGTGAGGATTGTCAAAAGGGGAAACTAAGGAGAGCTACTCATAAAAGCACTCTTAGTGGCTCAATAAATGAAGCTTTTTAACTTTTTCATTTGTACTTATTTAGTCCTGTGAATGTGCAGTCACTTGCAAAGAAAAGATATGTTCTTGTAATGGTTGATGATTTTTTAAGATACACTTGGGTTAGGTTCTTGGCAACCAAGAATGAAGATGCATGAGAAATTATTGATCTAGTAAGGGTCCTTGACAAGAATCCCAAGTTCAAAGTCCAAACGTTGAGAAGTGACAATGGTACTGAATTAAAAAACAGTATCATGAATGATTTCTACAAAGACAATGGCATTACTCAACAATTCTCTATACCAAGGACACCTCAACAAAATGGTGTTGTGGAAAGGAAAAACAGAACTCTCATTGAGGCTGCAAGAACCATGTTGAGTGAAGCAAATTTTTCTACTTATTTATAGGGTGAAACTATTAATACAACCTGTTATACTCAAAACATGACTATTGTCAACAAGGCTTTTAGAAAAATACCCTATGAGTTGCTGACAAGAAGGAAGCCTACTGTCAAGTACTATCATGTGTTTGGAAGTAAATGCTGTTAGTAATTGTGCTCTAGAGACAATACTTTTTATATTTTAAGGAAAATATTTATTATTAAGGATTATGTTTTATTGATTATTATTTATTTATTATGTTTTATTTACTGCGTAATAAATTGAAAGCATAATAAATGTCCTTGGAATTTTGAAACGTATTATATATCTTTAAGTATGTGACTTAAAAATGAGATTATATGAATAGTATCTTATTCCTAAAATTCCCTAGTCGAGTATTATTATTTAAGGGCAATAATAATGCACAAAGACTAGTATGTTTCTTGACAGATGACCACATCTCATTGGTCATAGGTATGGTGATGCTAAAGTCAAGAACATAAGTGCATGTATCAATGCATGGCACAGGAATGACCCGCCGTGAGATTCTACATGTTAAATAAGTGTCATAAGTAATTCTCACTGTGATAATGGTGTAATGATCCTTACACCTGAAATCATTATATTTCTATACGAGAATTAATATACTTTGATTACATTAAAAGTTACCTTTGACCGGGTGATGATAAAAGTGGACATTGGGTATATTATGAATCGTATGAGAAATATGAATGATCTATATGGGATTTAATCCTCCTAATTTTAGGAGTGATATTATTGGCCTCTTGTTTGAGTGAGACTATGAAATGCATGTCCGTGCTCAAATGTTGATTTGATTTTAATAGTCTACTCATTGATCACGAAAATAAAGATTAAATTATGAAGAGGATGACACGAGACATGCCTTGAGTTTAATCTATAATATCAAGATTAAAGGGATTATATTACATGGAACATTATTCATAAAAGGCTTAATCGAATCACTGATTTATTATTATTACTTCGGTAGCAATGATGTATTACTAGATGCCGCTCATTGTTTACAATTTTAATTAGATATTAAAATTGTTGCCAACGTAATAATAACCTACAGGGTCACACACAAAGAACGCTTGAAGGAGAAATAATTTAAATTAAATAAGTAATTTATTTTATTTATGATATTAATTAAGTATGACTTAATTAATTATATAAATAGAATAAATGAATTATTTAAACTAATTCCAAAATTAATAATTAATTAATTAAGTGAGACTTAATTAAATAATTTAGAATTTTGGACTAGCATTAATTATAATTGGATTATAATTAGAAAACTTATTCCTCTCTCTATATAATCTCTTTAAGGGCTGATTTAATTTAAGAGACAGATTTTTTACTAAAACCCTAGCCGTTTTGAGAAAAGAGGAAGATAGAGAGAGAGAAGCAGTTTTCGGGTGCTAGCACACATCAATCCTTCAAGAAAAGTGTTCGTGTGGATACTGTAGAGTGTAGATCGCGAGAGCGGGATACGTGGTGATTAAACAAGCTTTGGACCTCCATTAATCTTCCATCAATGAACTGTTAAATCTTCTAAAGGTATTTATTCTTTATCTCCGAATTAAATCTTTTTTTTTCGCATGGATAGGGTTTCGCTATTTTGATTTATTTTCGCGTTTATTCCGCTGCGTTTGTGCCTCGAAACCCTTCAATGGTATCAAAGCTACTTGCGAAACGTTTTAATTCGGTTATGTGCTTAATAGTTTTCGATATGTAAGCATGTATGCGATCTATCATGATTTTGTATTGATACAATATGTATATGTTTTTATATATTATGAATATATGATATTCATATGATGTATAATCATGTGATGATTGTGTGTATTGATGTATGTATATGATACATGTTTGTTCTTATTATGGGAATCGTATTCGATACGAATTCTGAAACGGCTGTCGTAAATTTTCTGAAATCTGTGTCTGTTGTCCGATTTTCGCAAACGATGTGTTTTCTGACTGGAATCGGGTCACTGAGCAATACTGACATAATCAGCTCTGCGTCTGTAAGTGATTAGATGTCGTTACAGGCCCCAAAACGGTGATTTATTATTTTCTGAAAATTATTTAATTTTCTAAAATTTTGATTATATGTGTGTATATATTATGAATATATGATATTCATGTGATGTATAATTATGTGATGATTGTATGTATCACTGTGTATGTATATATGATATATTCTTGTTCTTGTTATGGGGATTGTATATGATACGATTTCCAAAACACCGTCAGATTTGGTGAAATCTGATTGCCGAATCCGATTTTCACAAACAATATGTGTTTTCTTACTGGAATCGGGCCAATGAACAAAACTGATAGATATTTTATCATCGACAGGTCTGTAAGGCATTTGACGTCGTTAAGGGCCTCGAAACAGCGATTTATTGTCTTCAGAAATCTGTTTTTCATTTTCTGAAATTTCAAAATTTGTTATATATGTTTATATGATATGTTTATATAATCTTAGATATATTATATGTGTTATGTGATAGCATGGTGGATGGTTATGGCCTAAAGACCCATAGTATAGTGGTTTTGATTTATGGTTTTGGTTTCTAAATACGACTTGCATGTCGTTTATTCATTGTAATTTAATTATCTCGAATGTAACTCGAGTTCTTCTTATAATTTTATTAGAATAGTTTTATTTTTATTATTCAATGTAATTATCAATGAAGACTTGCAAGCAAGGAGGCGATCCAAAAGGGGATGATGGAGCAATGAAGAAAGAAGACATGTAATAGATAGTATTTTAAAACCACCATAGACTGACCTTGATATTTCCATTAGCTTGGAAAGATCACATAGGATGGGGCCATAACCAAACACGTTTAATTTACGCACATTACATATATGTATATGATTGCATGTGTTAGTATGTATGCGTAGATATAATCGAGATGCATGCTTAATATTGATTAATCATATATGTATTAGATACGACACCCATGCCATGTTTGCTTAAGAAATATAAAATCTGTAACGATTCAAGATTTTAAAATTGAACAAACGATCATGAGATTCTTGTGTTTATGAACACGGTATTAAATATGAATTTTCTTTTTCTGATATGGGGAGATTTTGTCAAAAGTGGATTATTAGTTTAATTCATAAGGAAGTTGGGTTTTAAGTGAGACCGCTTGTGACTTCTCCGATGACCTGGAAATCAATCCATTGACGAATATTGAAATGAATTTTTTGATCAAGGAAAAATTGAGAATCTCTTTATGATGGGATCATGATCGTTAAAATAAACAATAAAAATCCCTAAATACATATTAAATTAATCGGATGCCTTCCGATGTTTAATACTCGTCAAGATCTAGATTGAGAAGGAGTGGGTTTGCCCAAGCAAGGTGCTTTTATCAATCATGGGAAGACGTGATAAGTAAGTGTACTTAGTTTGTTGAAATATTGGGTCTAACTTAACTAAATCATCATAATAGGATTGTGGGTTTAGAGGCATAGAGTTTGGTGAGATTTATTGGATAAATGTGTACAAAGGGTTGTTCCACCAAGCTTTCCAAGAGTTATATTTGATATAATCGACAAATGTTGTCTACCTAAATAGTCACGTTTTGAGTGTATTAGCCAACGCTATCTTAAAACATGGATGAAATATGGATCTTGGCTCACTAGAAAGATTTAAAGAAATTTTTTCCGAATTAATAGTTAGGGCTATTAGTTTGATAAAAATAGTGGGAGGTATATGGTGATATACCATAATCACTTAAACATAATTAATATTAAATTTGCAATCCAGTTCATTTTATACACTTTAATATTGTAGATATCAAATGATAAACACAAACAACTTCTCTATGCGATCAGTTCTTGAGAGGGACAAGTTGACGAGAATATATTTCCTTGACTGACATAGAAGCTTGAGGATCGTCCTCGGACACCACGATGTTAGTCAAATCTCTTCCCCTGCTCTTAAAGTTGAGAATGTAACATGTGCAAATCATAGTACTTATTGGAAGAAAATTGATGTTGCGACTGATGTTTTATGTCTCATGCTCGCAAATATGTGTGCTGAGCTTAAGAAGCAACATGAGCATATAGATGCTTATGAGACGATTGAGTACAAGATATATCTAAAAATAAAAGGGCACTATACACTTACAAGTAGGAAGAGTGAGACCGGTTACACCACATGTTCTAAAGATTATAGGGTATAATGAGTACCTTTGATATTTTGGGTTTCCAGATTGGTCTGGAGACTTAGTTAGATTTGATCTTACAATTTATGGACAAATATTATTGTTAGTTTGTTATGAACAATAAAATGAATAAGATTGGTAAAACACCCATTGAGTTGCTAAGCATGTTGAGAACTGCTGAAAGCAATATGATAAATGCATGAACTACTACTATATTGATGATAAACATAGGGAATGCAAAAGGGAAATGAAAATGGAAAGGTAAGGAGAAGATTTGATTTAGTTCCGTTGTCAAACCAAAGTCCAATCCCTAAAATAGACTCTAAAGTCTGAATGAGGTGTTGATAAAGAAGACGATTGTCGCTTCTGTGGAAAATTGGGAGACTGGAAATTAAACTGTCATGCTTATTTGGAAGATCTGAAAAAGATGATCAATAAGGGCCAAACTTTAGGTATCGGGTTAGAATTAGAGTAAAAGTAGTTGCTCTAGTTAAAGGAACTCGTTACTTAACTTTTAACCTATAAGGAAAATTTAGAACTTGATAATTGTTATAACGTGCTTGCAATTGGCAGAGACATTATTTCAGTTTCTTGTTTGGACAAGAAAGTCTTTTTCATTTTAATTAAATAACAATAATTGTTTATTCTATTTTCATGATGAGGCTTATAATGTTGCACAACTAATTAACAATTTATATGTTCTAAAGTGGCTCAAATCAAATATTACCTTTGGCACTGTTGTTGAGGCCATATTAATGAGAAACGCATTTCCAGAATACATAAGGATGCATTCATGGATAAGTTTGATTATGAATTATACAAAAGGATGCGAATCTTGGTTTATTTGGTAAAATGACTAAAGCTCCTTTTACCGGACATGGTGAAGGGGTCATTGAACGGGTATGACTTATACATAGTGATGTATGTGATCATATGTGTACGATGACAAAAGGTAGATTTTATTAACTTTATAAAATTTACTAATTATTTTAGTAGATACAGATATATGTATCTTTTGAAGAACTAATCCGAATCATTTGAAAAGTTCAAATACTATAAAGATGAAGTAGAAAATATCAAAGAAAAGTTTTTTTTGATAGAAGGGATCACACCTTGTTGGACATGGTGCGATCAGTGTTGAGTCAAAGAATCTTCCAATTAGTTTCTAGGGTTGCACCCTGGAAACGGCTCCACATACACTTAATTGTGTTCCTACTAAAATGGTTCAAAAGACTTCTTATGAGATATGGACTAAGAAACGTCACAGCATGTCATTTATGAAAATTTAGGGATGTAAAACGTTTGTGAAACGTCTAATCTCTGACAAGCTAGGACCAAAATCAGATAAATGTAATTTTGTGGGATACCCAACTGAAACAGGGGGTTATTCTTTCTATAATCCTTCCGAGAACAAAGTGTTTGTTACTTGAACTGCTATGTTCCTTGAGAGAAATGCTCTCTAAGAAAGACAGTGGGAGGATAATAGATCTCGATGAAGTTCGAGACCCACATGATAACATTGAACCAATGGAGGAACCTAAGCAGTATGTACAAGAAAATAATACTGCTCAAGAAACACAGGTTGTTCGTAGGTCTGGTAGGATTCACCATGAGCCTGAGAGATATTATGGATTTCTCTTGACTCAAGATGGTGATGTGATGCTTGTGGATGAAGATGAGCCTCTCACCTACCAAGACGCTATGAACACTCCAAATTCTAAGAGATGGAACATTTATTTTCATGAAATAGTCAAAAAGAGTTTGACTTTATTCAGAATGAAGATGAAACTTGTGTTTACAAGAAGTTTAGTGGGAGCCATGTGGCATTCCTAGTATTATATGTTGATGATATATTACTAATAGGGAATGACATTCCTTCTCTATAGACTGTGAAGATTTGGTTGAGAAATAATTTCTCAATGAAAGACTTAGGCGATGCGACCTATATATTAGGAATCGAGATCTATAGAGATAGATCAAGGAGATTGATCGGCCTAAGTTAGAGTACATACATTGACAAAGTTTTACATCAATTTCGAATGCAAAGAGGCTAGATGGATATGTCCCAATGTCTCATGGGATAATGATCTCAAAATAAAATTTGTCATAAATCATTGGATGATAAGGACCGCATGATTAAAGTTCCATATGCGTTAGCAATTGGTTTTATAATGTATGCAATGATATGTACTCGTCTTGATGTCTCGTATGCTTTAAGCATGATGAGTAGATACCGGTCTAATCCAGGTGAAGGTCACTAGACGGCAGTCAAGAATATTCTTAAGTACTTGAAGAGGACTAAAGATTCATTCTTATTATATGGAGGAGATGTGAAGCTAGTTGTAAGAGGTTTCAGTGATGCTGGTTTCTAGACAAACAACGATGATTTAATGTTACTTTCTGGCTTTGTGTTTTATCTATTTTTATTGAGATGTTGTATGCTGGAATGGTTCACAGCAGAGACAATTGTTGATTCTACAATAGAGCCTGAGTATATTGATGCTTGTGAAGCAGCCAAGAAGGCTGTTTGGGCATGTACTTAGGAGATATCACCTAATTAATGAGATTAATGATCAAGGAGATAAACATATATGTAAAGTGCATACTAATAATAATATTGCAGACTCACTGACTAAAGGTTTTGTCGCAGTAGAAGCACGAAAGTCACACTAGTTCCATGAGTATTGGATACTTGCGTAATTGGCTCTAGTGCAAGTGAAAATTGTTAGTAATTGTGCTCTAGAGACAATACTTTTTATATTTTAAGAAAAATATTTATTATTAAGGATTATGTTTTATTGATTATTATTTATTTATTATGTTTTATTTACTGCGTAATAAATTGAAAGCATAATAAATGTCCTTGGAATTTTGATACGTATTATATATCTTTAAGTATGTGACTTAAAAATGAGATTATATGAATAGTATCTTATTCTTAAAATTCCCTAGTCGAGTATTATTATTTAAGGGCACTAATAATGCACAAAGACTAGTATGTTTCTTGACAGATGACCATATCTCATTGATCATTGGTATGGTGATGCTAAAGTCAAGAGCATAAGTGCATGTATCAATGCATGACACTGGAATGACCCGCCGTGATATTCTACATGTTAAATAAGTGTCATAAGTAATTCTCACTATGATAATGGTGTAATGATCCTTACACCTGAAATCATTATATTTCTATACGAGAATTAATATACTTTGATTACATTAAATGTTACCTTTGACCGGGTGATGATAAAAGTGGACATTGGGTATATTATGAATCGTATGAGAAATATGAATGATCTATATGGGATTTAATCCTCCTAATTTTAGGAGTGATATTATTGGCCTCTTGTTTGAGTGAGTCTATGAAATGCACGGCCGTGCTCAAATGTTGATTTGATTTTAATAGTCTACTCATTGATCAAGAAAATAAAGATTAAATTATGAAGAGGATGACACGAGACATGCCTTGAGTTTAATCTATAATATCAAGATTAAATGGATTATATTACATGGAACATTATTCACAAAAGGCTTAATCGAATCACTGATTTATTATTATTACTTGGGTAGCAATGATGTATTACTAGATGCCGCTCATTGTTTACAATTTTAATTAGATATTAAAATTGTTGCCAACGTAATAATAACCTACAGGGTCACACACAAAGAACGCTTGAAGGAGAAATAATTTAAATTAAATAAGTAATTTATTTTATTTATGATATTAATTAAGTATGACTTAATTAATTATATAAATAGAATAAATGAATTATTTAAACTAATTCCAAAATTAATAATTAATTAATTAAGTGAGACTTAATTAAATAATTTAGAATTTTGGACTAGTATTAATTATAATTGGATTATAATTAGAAAACTTATTCATCTCTCTATATAATCTCTTTATGGGCTGATTTAATTTAAGAGACAGATTTTTTACTAAAACCCTAGCCGTTTTGAGAAAAGAGGAAGATAGAGAGAGAGAAGCAGTTTTTGGGTGCTAGTACACATCAATCCTTCATGAAAAGTGTTCGTGTGGATACCGTAGAGCGTAGATCGTGAGAGCGGGATACGTGGTGATTAAACAAGCTTTGGACCTCCATTAATCTTCCATTAATGAACTGTTAAAGCTTCTAAAGGTATTTATTCTTTATCTTCGAATTAAATCTTTTGTTTTCGCATGGATCCTGCGGAGGGTTTCGCTATTTTGATTTATTTTTCGCGTTTATTCCGCTGTGTTTGTGCCTCGAAACCCTTCAAATGCTATATTATGAAAGACTCAACAGAGGTCAAAGGGAAGTTTGATACTAAAGAATCTGAAGGAATATTTATAGGATATGAAATTGAAAGAACAACATATAGAGTCTATATCATTGATCACAAGGTTGTGGATGAAAGTATAAATATCACCTTCGATGAATCCAAGTTCCCAGGTGTTGAAGGAAGTCAAGAATCAGAGTTTTTAGCTTTTGAGAATCAAGGCTATTTGGAAGATATTGATGATGAAGAATCACCAAGAGTTGAACACACAATTTATGGTCCAACTATGGTTCCTAATCAATCTGTAGAGAATGAAGGAATTGCTCAAACAATAGCTGGGAATGTTCCATAGATAGTGAACTTGAAGAAATTGATGTTGTCAACAGTACAAGAGCAAGGGATGCTGTACAGATGATTCTGGTGATTCACTTAGAGAAACAAAGTGGAACATGGATCACATAAATGTTTTAATTATTAGTGATCCAGGAACACAAGTCAAGACTAGAAGAAATATAGCAAATACATGCATGCACTCCTGCTTCTTATCTCAAGTTGAGCCTAAAACTATAGATGAAGCAGTACTTGATCCAGATTGGATAAATGTTATGCAAGAAAAACTCAACTAGTTTGAGAGAAGCTTTGTATGGGAATTGGTACCTAGACCAAAGAACAAGTTTGTAATTGGTATTAATTTGGTCTTCAGAAACAAGATGGATGACAGTGGAGTTGCCCCAGAAACAAAGAAAGGTTAGTAGTAAAAGGTTACTGTCAATAGAAAGGAATTGATTATGATGAAACATTTGCACCTGTTTCCAGACTTGAAGCCATAAGAATTTTCTTAATGTTTGTTGCATTCAACAACTTCAAAGTATTTCAAATGGATGTCAAAAGTGCTTTCCTAAATGGTAAACTAGAATAAGAAGTTTATGTTAAACAACCACCACGCTTTGAAGATTCAAAGATGCAAAATTTTGTATACAGGTTTCTTAAAGCATTGTATGGTCTAAAGAAAACTCCAAGGGTCTGGTATGACCTTTCCAAGTTTCTCTTTGAGAATAACTTCACAAGAGGGATTGTTGACAAAACTCTATTCTTCAAAAAGCATGGAAAGGTTATCGTTCTAGTCCAAATCTATGTAGATGACATCATATTTGGTTCAACAAATGAAGAATTGTGTAAAGAATTCTCTAAGTTAATGCAGAACAAATATGGGATGAGCATGATGTTGGAGATTACAAAACTGTATAAATAGTAATCGTGATAACTCAACACTAGAACAGGACAAGTAAATAATACTACGCCTACACAGAAATTAGGAAGAAATGAAGACAAGGCAGATACAGTGAATCAAGACATTAAAAGAAGTTTTGAAGTCTACTACAGGTCACTGAAAGAAGTTCATTAATATGTTCAAGCCTCAGTGAAGAATAATATGTTCATAAAAAGTATCGATGATGATGGAAACAGAATCTTCGGGACTTTAAAGATCAAACAGTAAGCACCAGTGACGAGACTTGATCCTTTTAGGACCTAACATTTGGGCCTAACAAGATGAGGACCTAACAGAGGTAGGGATTCAAGCAAATCGTCAAGGACATGGTATGACACTCTAACTGTTAATTACTTAAAAATGATTTTATATTAGGGCTGTTATACACACATATCTCTCTAGAATGCAAGGCACACACAATGTAATATATGTGCAAGAATACCATGATTATATTATATGTGGGTCTACTAACGAAAACTTTGGCAAGAGTTTATTGCTAAGTTAATGCAGAGTAGGTACAACATGAGCATGTTGGAAGAGTTGCAGTTCTTTTTGAATTATAAGTAATTCGAAAGAATGATGGCAATTAAAGTAAGTCAAGGATCTTTTGAAGATGCGCAATTTAGAAGATTCTTGACCTGCCAAAACTTCTTGCCAACAATCCACTGAGCTTGATCAGGGCAAATAAGGTATATGAACTGAAGTGACAAGCTATAGAGGTATGATCAGCTCATTACTTATTCAAGTGCATAAAGACCATATATTTTATTCTCGATATGCCTATGTGCAAGTTTCCAAGTGGATACTAGAGAATCTTATCTTATAGCTAACTTATGAATTGTTAGATATCTTAGGGGATCACCAATTCTTGAAATCTGGGACCCTAAAGATACTAGGTTTAACCTAATTGGCTATATAGATATAGATAATGCAGGTTGTAAGAAAGACATGGAAGTCATTCCTAGAAACTGTCATTATTTCCAGCAACTCTGTTGATCTCTTCACACCACTGAAGGAACAAGCTCATGGACACCAGGTATCATTTCTTTTGAGAGTTGTCCTTAGTCGAATAACTTGCAGATTTTTGCTAAATAACTTGATGAATTTATTTTATCTAAGTTGGTTAGTAAACTTGAGATATTATTTATATGCATATTTGTTGAAAATCCCATCTGCAAGGAATTCTCAAATGAGTTCACAAGTATTATTTTCCCTATTCAAAGAACTTGTGAATTTATTTTTAAATTCAGTTCCTCATGCTTATTGCTACTAGTTTAATTATCATGTTTACAATGCAATATACATAAGTGATAGTTAAATTATTTAGCATAAGTTAGAAGCATAATTATTTGCATGTTAAATATTTGATGAGTATTAGTCAAGATATCTTGCTTAATTGCTCTGATATTTTTCTCTGATATTCTTAAATATTTTGTTACAAATAATTGTGATACTTTTGATATTAGTGACTGTATTTAGAATTTCTGTTCTAAGTAATTAATGCATATTTCAAAACTCACTAATATTGGAAGACGAAGTATTTTCTAAGTTATGTGTATAAAATTTTCAATATTTTATATACTTAGAAAATAATTCTAAATTTGTTTTTGTTGTGAGAAGTTGCAATTAGGAACACAAGTGTTAAATGTCTATATTTAAAGGACTTGTGAATTTCTATTCAACTATTTTCTCGAGCTTACATATATCAATAATTATTGTTATGAGTATAATTGTAATATGCTAGAGTGACAATTATTAGATATAGTGTAGGAAGTTAGATGCTAATATTCAATCTAATGAATATTTTAGTATTTAGCGAAATTATTTTATCCTATTAAAATTATGGATTGAAGCAATAGAATGATTATCAGTTTCATAATTTTGATTTGATAAAATATAAGAAGCACAATTTCTTGCATCTTGAAATTATTGATAAATATCAAATAATTGGTATCAGCGTGCAATTAATTGTGATATTTTTAATATTAGTGATAACACAAGTTGTTTATCTGAAATCACTAATAATAAAAATATATTTAAATGCTATTGTTCTACTGAATAATTGCCACATGTTATTTGATTTATATATGCATGTTTGTGGTAACTGTTTAGTATTACATAAGTATTACTATTAGTTTTCTTTCTTTGACTGAACTTTAAACTTGAATGTATTAAAAAGAAATTTTTGTCTATTTCTTTTTCAAAATGTTTTATTCAAAGATACATTCACTTTTCTATCAGTTTTAGTTAAGAAAACTTAAGAATTCTTTTTCAAAACTTCTCTTTTGAAAAACTTTTCTTGAGGATAATCTTTCTTTTATCTCAGAATCTTTTATCCTCTCCCAAAAGCTAGATTTAAATGTTTTATCTTTAAAAGCTTTTTCTCTCTAAATTTTTCTTTTTAAAGTTGCAGAAACTTTGTGACTGCTATTTTATTTGGAAAAATTGTTTTAACTTCGAGGTATCAATCACTTATAAAATTATTTGTTTTCAAATACTTGTTTCAGTGTATGTTTCACATTGATTCACAGTACCAAAACAGTGATTGTTGCTTTGAAGGCCTAGTACTGTATTGTTAAGCATTCATTCACCCCAAATGTCATGTTTTTATTTTAAGTCGGGGATACTATCAGGTCGACGAAAATGATGTAAATCATAATTACATTATGAGTCGGAAAATCATAGTCATCTATCTGATAAGGATATATGTTTTGCAAAACTGTTTTCAAAACATACAATGCTTAGGTTTAATGGAAAAGAGTCAGTTTATTGAGATATAATTTGGTAGAAGAGTTGAATTTCTTCTTTGGTGTAAATTCCCGCGTTTTATTATGGGAAGTTTGCCTTATAAGAAATTCATAAGGGAAAGACTTTTTCTCTGATACACATTCTCGCGTTTTATTATGGGATAAGTATCTTAAAGAAAATTTCTATTGGTTTCACGCTTTTAAATGATAAATCTTTAGAACCGACAAAACTCTTTTATTAAAAGTGCCTTAATGCAATCCATTACCGTTCCTTCATATATTTTTCTTTCTCCTTGAGCTGAAAAATATGTTTTGGAATGATTAAAGTGATTATCATTTTATCTTTTTAAATGATTTTATCCGTTTAGCCTACAGTGGCTACAGAAGCTGGCCAGGAGGTTGAAAACCCATCAATCTCTTACCCAGGCCTTAATACCAAACATTGATTCATCCACTTCCATATATTAACCCCTGGAGTTATAAGGAACACATGTTAGTTAGAGGTTGATAAGGGAGAAACTGCACTTGATACAGCAAATAAGGATGAAGTCGGAAGTGCACCCACAGCTCTACCTCCAGCGAAGTAAAGAAGTATATAAACTGAGGTATCTGTAAGCTCATCTGTATCTTCTCAAAAGGATGCAGAGTTGAAAAGGCAATAAAACTGTCTCTGGAATCACTCTCTCAACAGGGTGAGTCCATTGAAATTCACTCGTCAGCCAGAGCATCTTGTAATGAGTCAAGCACACCACTGGCACTCACGCTGATGGTAAGCCTAAACAGATAAATTCTAGGAACACATTGCAAGGCGTGCACAGTGAGAGGTATAGGCATTTAGAGGAGATACGGACTCTAGCCATATACTACATTGTCCAATGTATCAACCTCAAACAGAAGTTAAACTTCTACATCCCGAAAGGGAGATCTCTTGTTCAGATTTGTCTGGGCTTGAAAGGCAACTGCTTGACAATAATTCTTCGGATGAGTCAAGTAGGGTATTTATACAAAATTCCCGTCACAGGGTTACGAGGGAAACTTAGGCTCTAAATTGCCATTCATTACATTGTCTACTACGTTGACCCTCTTGGAAGGAACATTTCCAGATCCTGAAAAGGATGTCCACCTCCCGTTTACGGAGAAGGTGTGAGGCAACTCCTTGATAGAACAAGGCAGGATTCCCTAAAAGATTTTAAAATCTTGGGATAACCCGTCTCAAAGAGGTGAGGCTCCACTAGACAGTGATTTAGCAATAGCTATTGAGTCTGGTGCTGAGACAGTGCTTATGCATGATAGATCAAGAACACCTCAACGAGGCAATTCTTTACTTGATAGTGATTCAGTTCATTTTGATGAATCAGGTGTTGGGAATATATGAATTGACGGATTTCACTTGCAGGTACAAAATGTTATATTTGAAACGCAGAGTGAAAGTGAGAGAGAGAGAAACATTTAAGTGAAAGTGAGGGAGAGATACACTTGAGTGAGAGATAGGAAGAGAAAGAGTGAAACACTTCAAAGTGCTCGACACTTAAGTGTAAACACCAACAGAACGTAGTAGAAGTGAGGAAACCATAGACCAAACACTTACCCTTGTTACTTGCAACTTCTGAAAGAAAAGCTACTATATTTTTCCCAATCAATGAAAGACGAGAACCTTCTTTGGAAGACAAACCATTCAAAAGATGGGCCATTGGAGGATTCTTCAACTAAGGGGGAGAAGTTATAGGAAGAAAAAGGAGAAGTTAATAAAGTCTTATCTTCGTATCCTTGGGAAAAGTTAATAATCCTAAGGGGTTCGTATCCTGGATCCTGGAAGATCCTTGGAAAAAGGGGTTCGTATCCTTGGGAGAAGTTAATATCCTTAGGGGGAGATTTTAGACAAGAAAAGGAAAATCTTATCTTCTGATCCTGAGGGGAAACAACAGAAATATGGGAGAATCAAGAAACTGTATCCTATACTTGAAAGGAGTTGTCAGAAGAGGATTCCTCATCCAAGTGGGAAGAATAGAGAAGAATTGACTATTCCATTGATTTTCTAAAGGGAGAATAAGAATAAGAAGGAGAATCTTATTCTTAGGGGGAGAACATTATTTGAGCTATGTTCTGTGCTCTATTGAAGACGTTCCCAGGAATATTGATTCTTATGAAGCTTTGTTAATGATAAGTTCTTTAAGTTCAAACTATGAAGGATTTTGAAATAGAGGAAGCTCAAACACAGACAGAAATGAAGGTGATAGTACTTGAATATCAGTTCAGTACTAGAGGAACAAACATCTTACATTTTAGTTACACAAGAAATCTGGAAATGTAGAATCTGATCCAGAAAAACCAGTAGCATTATTTACAAGTCCCGGACCATTACTTTTTCTAGTTGTTAGTTGAGTTATCCTCTCTATGAGATTTGTTTGCTAAGTTTAGCAATCAAATAGGGGGAGATTGTTGGAGATTACGAAGCTGTATAAATAGTAATCGTGATAACTCAACACTAGAACATGACAAGTAAATAATACTACGCCTACACAGAAATTAGGAAGAAATGAAGACAAGGCAGATACAGTGAATCAAGACATTAAAAGAAGTTTTGAAGTCTACTACAGGTCACTAAAAGAAGTTCATTAATATTGTTACGGATCAAAAACGAGGTGTCTTTAATGCGTAATTAGTGCTAGGGTTTGGGGAGCTTCAAGCTTTAATGGCTGCACTAACGTTTCGTGACTAAACTCAGGTCCTCGTTAACTGCCTACGTATCTCAGTTCGTATGAGAATCAAGCCAAAAAACGTAGTTCTAATGTTGAGGGGTTAGGCCCTTTAAATAGGCACATGAAGGCCTTGGAATCAAATTAGGGATAGGAGACTTGGGGGCCAAGTCTCCTAGTAGCAGGGGTATCCGAAACCTTATAGGAATGAGAGTCCTTGTTGGACTCTTCCCACGTTTGGGTTTCTAGATCCTTCTAGGATGAAGGCCTTCAATAGACTTCTTGGGCCTTTACTGAGCCTCTATTTATTAATTACGAAATTTATTAATAACAAAGGCTTAATGGGCCTATGGCTTCAACAGAGCTTGTGGGCTAGACTTATAAGTTCAGTTGATCCGAGGATTTATTTTCCTAGTTCGTTTTGAGGGCCCAAGCCTTTGGACCATAACAGGTCTAATAATAAATGCTATATTTATTATTATTTACTCAGGGTTATTTTTGCCCATGTCATTTGCCCCCCAACTTTTGGGAAAACTTCGTGAGTTTTCGTAAAAGTTTCACAAAGGGCTTTAAGTGCCTTACCGGGCTTTTGACTTATTTTAATCAATCCTTATTTTCTGGGCTTAGGCCTTGTATTCTTTTAAAGAATCAACATCTTATAAATTGGTCCCCCAAGGATATCATTTTTAACAAACTTATAGAAAAATGAAAATTTTTAAGGTCCAAACTATTTCGACCTCGAATGAGGTCGATTTCGACCTCAATTCCCCCTCCAAGTCGATGGGATTTGAGGTCGATTTGGGCTTCTGTCATTTTGACCCCTTCGACCTGGATTGAGGTCGAAAATGACCTCGAATTCTACTCCAAGTCGATTCTTGGAATCGAGCTCGAAATCGACTTGGATCGAAGTCGAATAACATAAATTGTGCCTTCTGGTCGATAGGAGGTATTGAAGTCGAATTCGATTTCGATTGAAGTCGAATATACCAGTAAAATTATATTGAGGTCGATCATGTGATTTGAGGTCGAATTCGACCTCGATTGAGGTCGAATTAGACTTGAAAATTCCTTGAGGTCGAAACACGAGCATGAGGTCGATTTCGACCTCGATTGAGGTCGAATTAAGCTCCAAAATTCCTCGAGGTCGAAACAAATAAGGGTGTCTCTTTCGATCTCGATTGAGATCGAATAAGCCTTCATGGCTACTTGGTCAAAAATGAGACTCGGTTCGATTTCGACCTCGATTGAGGTCGAATTAGACCTCAAAAACCCTTGAGGTCGAAAACACTTCTGGACCTCAAGGCCTTCTATCCTTCAACTAGGAATGAAGTCGAATTAGACCTCAAAACCCTTTGAGGTCGAAACTCTTTTGGGCCTCAAGGCCTTCTATCCTTCGACTAGGAATGAAGTCGAATTAGACCTCAAAACCCTTTGAGGCCGAAACTCTTGTGGGCCTCAAGGCCTTCTATCCTTCGACTAGGAATGAAGTCGAATTAGACCTCAAAACCCTTTGAGGTCGAAACTCTTTTGGGCCTCAAGGCCTTCTATCCTTCGACTAGGAATGAAGTCGAATTAGACCTCAAAACCCTTTGAGGTCGAAACTCTTGTGGGCCTCAAGGCCTTCTATCCTTCGACTAGGAATGAAGTCGAATTAGACCTCAAAACCCTTTGAGGTCGAAACTCTTTTGGGCCTCAAGGCCTTCTATCCTTCGACTAGGAATGAAGTCGAATTAGACCTCAAAACCCTTTGAGGTCGAAACTCTTGTGGGCCTCAAGGCCTTCTATCCTTCGACTAGGAATGAAGTCGAATTAGACCTCAAAACCCTTTGAGGTCGAAACTCTTTTGGGCCTCAAGGCCTTCTATCCTTCGACTAGGAATGAAGTCGAATTAGACCTCAAAACCCTTTGAGGTCGAAACTCTTGTGGGCCTCAAGGCCTTCTATCCTTCGACTAGGAATGAAGTCGAATTAGACCTCAAAACCCTTTGAGGTCGAAACTCTTTTGGGCCTCAAGGCCTTCT
This sequence comes from Oenanthe sinensis, assembly GCA_028671895.1. Taxonomy (NCBI): domain Eukaryota; kingdom Viridiplantae; phylum Streptophyta; class Magnoliopsida; order Apiales; family Apiaceae; genus Oenanthe; species Oenanthe sinensis. Next base: position 22,412,101 of record CM053799.1, on the reverse strand, counting down.
ATCCTTCGACTAGGAATGAAGTCGAATTAGACCTCAAAACCCTTTGAGGTCGAAACTCTTGTGGGCCTCAAGGCCTTCTATCCTTCGACTAGGAATGAAGTCGAATTAGACCTCAAAACCCTTTGAGGTCGAAACTCTTTTGGGCCTCAAGGCCTTCTATCCTTCGACTAGGAATGAAGTCCAATTAGACCTCAAAACCCTTTGAGGTCGAAACTCTTTTGGGCCTCAAGGCCTTCTATCCTTCGACTAGGAATGAAGTCGAATTAGACCTCAAAACCCTTTGAGGTCGAAACTCTTGTGGGCCTCAAGGCCTTCTATCCTTCGACTAGGAATGAAGTCGAATTAGACCTCAAAACCCTTTGAGGTCGAAACTCTTTTGGGCCTCAAGGCCTTCTATCCTTCGACTAGGAATGAAGTCGAATTAGACCTCAAAACCCTTTGAGGTCGAAACTCTTTTGGGCCTCAAGGCCTTCTATCCTTCGACTAGGAATGAAGTCGAATTAGACCTCAAAACCCTTTGAGGCCGAAACTCTTGTGGGCCTCAAGGCCTTCTATCCTTCGACTAGGAATGAAGTCGAATTAGACCTCAAAACCCTTTGAGGTCGAAACTCTTTTGGGCCTCAAGGCCTTCTATCCTTCGACTAGGAATGAAGTCGAATTAGACCTCAAAACCCTTTGAGGTCGAAACTCTTGTGGGCCTCAAGGCCTTCTATCCTTCGACTAGGAATGAAGTCGAATTAGACCTCAAAACCCTTTGAGGTCGAAACTCTTTTGGGCCTCAAGGCCTTCTATCCTTCGACTAGGAATGAAGTCGAATTAGACCTCAAAACCCTTTGAGGTCGAAACTCTTGTGGGCCTCAAGGCCTTCTATCCTTCGACTAGGAATGAAGTCGAATTAGACCTCAAAACCCTTTGAGGTCGAAACTCTTTTGGGCCTCAAGGCCTTCTATCCTTCGACTAGGAATGAAGTCGAATTAGACCTCAAAACCCTTTGAGGTCGAAACTCTTGTGGGCCTCAAGGCCTTCTATCCTTCGACTAGGAATGAAGTCGAATTAGACCTCAAAACCCTTTGAGGTCGAAACTCTTTTGGGCCTCAAGGCCTTCTATCCTTCGACTAGGAATGAAGTCGAATTAGACCTCAAAACCCTTTGAGGTCGAAACTCTTGTGGGCCTCAAGGCCTTCTATCCTTCGACTAGGAATGAAGTCGAATTAGACCTCAAAACCCTTTGAGGTCGAAACTCTTTTGGGCCTCAAGGCCTTCTATCCTTCGACTAGGAATGAAGTCCAATTAGACCTCAAAACCCTTTGAGGTCGAAACTCTTTTGGGCCTCAAGGCCTTCTATCCTTCGACTAGGAATGAAGTCGAATTAGACCTCAAAACCCTTTGAGGTCGAAACTCTTGTGGGCCTCAAGGCCTTCTATCCTTCGACTAGGAATGAAGTCGAATTAGACCTCAAAACCCTTTGAGGTCGAAACTCTTTTGGGCCTCAAGGCCTTCTATCCTTCGACTAGGAATGAAGTCGAATTAGACCTCAAAACCCTTTGAGGTCGAAACTCTTTTGGGCCTCAAGGCCTTCTATCCTGCGACTAGGAATGAAGTTGAATTAGACCTCAAAACCCTTTGAGGTCGAAGTTATCGAGGGCCTCCTGGCTGTGCAAACTTGATTAAGTGGAACCTTATAGGCTCTTGGGTTATGGGCCTCCAATGGTCTTAAATCATGGGCCTTAGGTCTTACGGGCCTTTTTCCTTTAGTGATTGGGCCTTGGGGCTTATTGACCATGGGCCTTTATTGGCCCAATTTCTAGATTCTTCTTCCTGGTTCTAGAAGCTTTTTTTTTTTAATTATTATTTATTCATTCTTCTAGTGGGCTTTCATTCGTGGGCTTTATCGTATGAGGCCTTTTACCTGTTGTACCGGTTAATATTCCTTCCAACGGTAATGTGACCTCGAAACGCCGGTAGAAAGTGGAACTTGAACGGGTTGGTGACCGGTCGAGGGTTGTATAAGAGTGAAGTGAGGGGCTTCACTTCCCTCACCTCTCATTTCTCAATTCTCAAATCCTCAAAGTCTTCTACAACTTCGAGCTCTCAAGTCTTCAAGTAGTCCCAGCTTCTAATACTCTCGAGGATACACAGTAGCTCGAAAATGGCTGACAAGAAGAATTCAAGACTGGCAGCTATGAACGTGGGGTCTGCTAAGCGAGGTAAACCTCTTCGACGAATTCCCATTTTCTCTCCTTACATGTCTTTAATCGATATGATAAACCAACGGGGGGACGAGTATCCTAGCTTGTCCCATTTAGATTCTTATAGTCGTAGTAATAAGTTTCTTGAGTCTGATTTGGTAGAAAAGTATAATCGTGTTTTCAATTTTCCTCCTCGCTTCACCATCTCTCTGGCAGAGCCTGGCGACAGGACCTGCCATTGGCACCCTTCCAAATTATTTGTATACATAGATGCCCTGCTAGCGGGGCTTAGGTTTCCTTTGCATGAATTTATTCCCACACTTTTAGCTGACGTTCAAATTCACCCCTCTCAAATCGTTCCTAATGGATGGAGGCTCATTCATTGTTTTATGGTCCTTTGTTTAGAAAAGAAAATAAAAATGACTGTCCCCCTCTTTCGTAAAATTTTTCAATTCAAAAATTCCTCTAGCCTTTCTCTTGGCTGGGTTCACATAGCCCATAGGCCAAATAAACCTCACATTTTCGATAACTCTTCAATTCCCGACAATAATCTTCACTAGAAGGAAAACTTCGTTCAAATTTCATGGGAGGGGGGAGACTGGGGTACTCTCTTTAGGCCCACTTTTGGAAAAGTCGCAGATGGGAGCGCCGATTCAATCCTGCTCTCTTTGGAGGAGCAGAATGCTTATGTTGCGCTTACTCAAGCGGAGACCAAGGAAGTCTCTTGGGCTCTTCTTGATGAGCGTAGGCTAAAGGCAGTGGGCCTATCGAGGGCCTCAAATAAAGGTATGCCGCTTTTACCTAGATTTGTCTTTTTACTCTGCACATTGGATTGTTTTACTGTCATGCTTATATTCTGTTCGTTTTTTCAGCTGCTGCGCAAATCAACGAGTGGACCATTCCACCCGTGGAAGAAACTGGCCGTATGAAGCGGCTAAAGTTGATGAACGACCCCAGACAGGGGAAAGAGCCTCCGGCTTTTTTGCAGCCTCATTCTGAGCCAACTGGGGCTGGGGGCAGCGAAACTGTTAGAGCACCAAAATCCCTAGCTTACAAGCCGGGCTGGGGATTCAGGAAGTCAGATACCGTGGTTGGCTGCACGGATCATGCTAGGGACTGGTCCCTCTATTCTTTGACTCCTTGTGATTACAAGGATATAGTTTTGGGGCGAGACGAGGAGAGTACCAAAGCTTTAGGTGCACAAGCACTGGTGTCGGTAAGTTTCTCTACTTATCTAATTTGTACACACTATTCCTAGGCCTTTAATGTGTTTTATCGTGGTTTGTTGGTTTTTCAGGCCAATGCCTACTTTCAGGCTTCCCTCCACCAGACAGAGTTGTGGAAGGTTCAAGCAGGAAAGCACAAAAAAGAGCTCACTAAAGCTAACGCCAAGATCATGCAACTGGAGGAGAAGTTGGCGGAGAAGGAGGACATGCTAAAGCGGGCTCAGGCTGAGATAATAGAACTCCGGGCCGATCAAAATGCAACCATTGACAAGTATTTGGGCTCGGAGGAGTACCAAGACTTGATTCAGCAGCATGATGATCTTCTTTTTCCGGCCAACTACACAATTGGAATGAGGCTTTGAAGGCAGTGTTGGCAAAGCATCCGGGGTTGTTTGACCCTAAAGTGGACTTTCAGAGTCCCCAGTCGGCTGAAGCTTTAAAGCAGTTGATTGCGGCTCAGGAAGAAGCCGAGGGGGACAGCAGTCCTGATGTTAGGCAACAAAGGGCTAATGAGCCTAGCCCCACTCCATCTCCCCCGCAGTCAGTTCCCAAGACAACTCCTCCAGCCCCGACAGAAGACAGTTCCTCTGGAGAAGAAGAATCTGATGAAGGTGAAGAGGGTTCGTCTTCAAGCGGCGAGGATTCTTCGGGAGAAGAGGAGGAGGGAGAAGAGGAGGAGGAGGAAGAAACATAGATAGGATTTCTTTTGCCTGTATTTATGTTGCCCCCAGGGGTTTTGTAAAAACATTCAGCCTTTGGGTTCTTATTTATGTATTTTACTTTCCTGTCTTTTTACTTCTTGCCTTAGTTTTGCTTTGTTTTTTGTGTTTATCTTGAACATAAACAACAACTACTCTTGAGGCTTGTAAAAAGACTAAGTAAAAATGACAAACGTCATATAAGGAAAACAGAAAGCATTTCTCGAAACTTATAATAAAGAAACAACTTATGCCTTCGAGGCTTGAACAAGCCATTAATTAAATATCCTCAATATAAGCTAACAATTTAAACATAATAAACTCTCAAGTTGGCAGCATTCCAGCTTCTAGGGACTTCAATCCCTTCAAGGGTCTGGAGTTTGTATGCTCCTTGCCCGGTGACTTCCTTTACTTGGTACGGTCCTTCCCAGTTTGGGGCTAACTTTCCCTTGGGACCAACTCCAGATGCCTCGATCTTTCGCAGGACTAAGTCTCCTTCGCGGAAGAACCTTTCTTTGACTCTCAGGTTGTAGTAGAACGAAGCTTTCTTCTGGCTTTCTACTATTCTGGCATTAGCTTCGTCGCGCAGCTCATCTATTAGGTCTAGAGCCAGTTTCATGCCTTCTTCATTGGTGTCGATTTGAAATTCTTGAATCCTTGGTGATGTCTGAGCAACTTCAACGGGTACCACTGCCTCGGCCCCATAGGCTAGTTGAAATGGAGTAGCTCCTGTTGATGTTCTGCAAGTAGTTCTATAAGCCCATAAGATTGGGAGTAGCTCATCAACCCAAGTCCCTTGGGAGCGTTCAATCCTTTTCTTGAGTCCATCTAGGATAATTCTGTTAGCAACTTCAGCTTGCCCATTTGACTGCGGATGAGCTACTGAAGTGAAGCGTAGTTCAATGCTATAATTCCCACAGTATTCCATAAAGTCCTTATTGTTGAACTGAGTTCCGTTGTCCGTCACTAGGATTCGGGGAAGCCCGTATCTGCATATAACATTCTCCCAGAAAAACTGAGTTACGTTCTTTGTGTCGATCTTGGCCAAGGGCTTGGCTTCTATCCACTTAGTGAAGTAGTCAATGGCAACAATGAGAAACTTTCTTTGTGCGCTGGCCATAGGGAACGAGCCTAATATATCCATTCCCCACATAGCAAAGGGGATTGGAGAACTTATTGATGTCAACATCTCAGGGGGCTGCCTGACGATGGGTGCAAACCTTTGGCAGCGATCGCATTTTTTAACATATGCTTTTGCATCTTTAAGCATCTCAGGCCAATAGAATCCTAGCCTTATAACTTTATGAGCCAAGGCCCTGCTTCCAAGATGTTGGCCACATACACCATCATGAACTTCTTTCAGGGCAGCTTCAGCCTCATGGGGTCTCAGGCACTTCAAATAGGGTATCACGTATGATTTTTTGTAGAGTATTCTTTCTATGAGGGCATACCTCGAGGCCCTAATCGACAGTTTGCGGGCTTCCACGGGGTCAACAGGTGTTTTTCCTGTTTCCAAGTAGAGTTTGATGGGATCCATCCAACACGTTCCTGGCCCAATAGGAGCTATTAGTTTTGCATCAATGCTTGGGGTCTTCAAGACTTGAAAATAAACACTGCCCGAGTAGCTTTCAATTTCTGATGATGAAAATTTGGACAGGGCATCAGCCTTCGTGTTTTCCTCTCTCGGGATGTACTCAAAGTGACATTCTTCGAACTGTGTGGCTTGAGCTTTAACGATTCTCAAATACCTGGCCATAGTCGCGTCTCGGGTCTCAAACTCCCCATTTACTTGAGAGATTACTAACCTTGAGTCACCACATACTTTCATGTTTTTCACCCTCAGGGTTCTGGCCAGACCAAGTCCAACTATCAAAGCTTCGTATTCCGCCTCGTTGTTTGTAGTCGGAAAGTCCAATTTGATTGCATATTCGACAACGAAGCCATCCGGGCTTTGTAAAACTAGTCCAGCTCCACTAGTTTTTGTTTTTGAAGCTCCGTCAAAAAAGAGCAACCAGTATTCTTTGAGTTCTTCTTTTTCCTCTTTCTCCTCTCCTTGCCCCCCGACTTTTTGGTTTGGAATGGTACATTCAACCACGAAGTCAGCTAGAGCCTGGGCTTTGATGGCTGTCCTTGGCTTGTATCTGATTTCGAACTCTCCAAGTTCAATGGCCCATTTGATTAGCCTTCCACTGGCCTTGGGGCTATGTAGTATGTTTCTCAGGGGTTGGTCTGTCAGGACTTCAATAACATGCGCCTGGAAGTACGGGCGTAACTTCCTCGAAGCCATTATTAATGCTAACGCAATCTTTTCAATCTTCGAATAGTTCAGTTCTGCACCATGCAGAATCTTGCTAACATAATAGATGGGCTTCTGAACCTTAGCTTCCTCTTTCACAAGTACTGCACTCAGGGCTGAGTTTGAGACAGCCAGATACATGAATAGCACTTCTCCTGGTTTTGGTTTGGCAAGCAAGGGCGGCTCAGCCATGTACTTTTTTAGTTCTTCAAACGCTGCTTGGCTCTCCTCATTCCATTCAAAGTTCTTGACCTTCTTGAGGGCCTTGAAGAACGACAGACACTTCTCTCCAGATTTGGATATGAAACGCCCCAGGGCTGCTATCCTTCCAGTGAGCTTTTGGACCTCCTTAACAGTCTTGGGGGGCTCCATGTCCAGGATTGCTTGAATTTTATCGGGATTGGCCTCAATGCCTCTTTTGGAGACCATCAGGCCTAGAAATTTTCCAGACCCTACACCGAAGGCACACTTGGCCGGGTTCAACATCATTTTGTGGGTTCTCAGAATTTCAAATGCCTCACTCAGGTGCGCAAGATGATCGGCTTTGTCTAAGCTTTTGACTAACATGTCATCTACGTAGACCTCCATGGTCGTACCAATGAGATGTTTGAAGATCTTATTCACAAGCCTTTGATATGTGGCTCCTGCATTCTTAAGTCCAAAAGCCATAACCAAATAACAAAAAATACCAAAGTCAGTGATGAATGATACCTTAGGAATGTCATCGGGGTGCATTTTAATTTGGTTATAGCCACTGAAACCATCCATGAAGCTAAGCATCTCGTGCCCAGCTGTGGCATCTATTAACGTGTCTATCCTTGGTAAGGGGAAACAGTCTTTGGGACATGCATCATTCAAGTCAGTGAAGTCCACACACATTCTCCACTTCCCATTGCTCTTTTTAACCATCACAGGGTTGGCCAGCCATTCAGGAAATTGAATTTCTTCAATAAATCCAGCTTCTAGCAATTTTTCCACCTCCTGCTTAATGGCCTCCTGTCTTTCAGGGGCAAAACTTCTTTTCTTCTATTTGACCGTTGTCCTTCCAGGATTTACGTTCAACTGATGTGTTATAAGTTCGGGGTCTATTCTTGGCATGTCAGCTGCTGTCCAAGCGAAAACATCCCTGTTATCCTGCAGGAACCGTGTCAGTTGTTGTTTCAGGTCCTTGGGGAGTGAAGCCCCAACATATGTCATTTTCTCAGGATATGAAGGATCCAGGGGGATGGACTCCAAGTCCTCCGCAGGTTTCCCCCTACTCTCTTCGTGATCTCTAATATCCATATCTTCAATGGGGAGAACCTGCCCCCAGTGCCATCAGGCTTCAAAGCAGCCACATAACAGCTTCTGGCCATCTTCTGATCTCCTCTTTCTTCCCCCACTCCATTCCTGGTAGGGAACTTGAGTTTCAAGTGGTATGTAGAAGCTATTGCTTTGAAGGCATGCAACCCTGTCCTCCCAAGGATTGCATTATAGGTAGTGCTTGCCTTAATAACTAAGAAATTCAGCATCTGAGTGGACAGTCGAGGTTCTTCGCCCATAGTCATTGGTAGTTGTATGATCCCCTCAATCCGAGACTCCACTCCATTAAAACCGTATATGGGCATGTTGGAGGGGGTTAGCTGTGAATCACTGTATCCCATTTTCATATAGGCATCATAAAATAGGATGTCAACAGAAGAACCATTGTCTACCAAGACTCTTTTCACAGGAGAATTCCCTATGGTGGGGGTGATTACTAAGGGATCATCGTGGGGGAACTTTACCCCTTCTAGGTCGGAGTCATCGAAGGACAACGAGATCTCAGTTCTTGCCCTCTTAGGAGGTTCTCCTACAATGCTCATTACCTCCCGGGCATACGCCTTCCTGGAGTTTCGGGAGTTGCCTGCTGCAGTTGGCCCTCCTGATATTACGTTAATCACAGGCCCTCTGGGCTGATTGTTTCTTTCCTTGGGGTCTGAGTCCCTTCGTTTGTCGCTCCTTCTATCGTCTCTAGCACCATCCTTGGTGTATTTTTCCAACTTCCCTCTTCTAATCAGAAACTCGATCTCGTCTTTCAGCTGACGACAGTCATCAGTGTCGTGTCCCACATCCCTATGGAACCGACAGTATGCGTTCTTATTTCTTTTTTCAGGATCAGTCCTCAGTGGCTTTGGCCATCGAAGGTCTTTACCCTTCTCAATGTCCATTAGTATCTGGCTACGGGCGGTGTTTAGCCTTGCATACTCGGTGAACCTGGCACCTCCTTTCTTCTTGGAGTCATTGGCGTCACCATTCTTCGCATACTTGGTATCAACAGTGTACTCGGTATCGCTGGATCGTTTTTTAGGATAGGATTTCGAGGCCTGGAACCCTTGAGCTTTCCTCATACTTTCCTCAGCCTTGATATACTTTCCTGCTCTCTCTTGGAGCTCATTCATAGTTTCAGGGGCCCTCTTGGCTAACGACCTTCTGAAATTTTCGTCAGAAGTTCCTTGCTGCAAGGCTATCATAGCGACCTTCTGATCTAGATCAGGGACCTTCAAGGCTTCCTTTGTGAACCTATTCATGTAATCCCTCAAGGTTTCGTTCTTCCCCTGGTGCATGTTCATTAGCGAAGCTGAGCTCTTTTCATGAGTTTTGCTGCTAATGAATTGACCAATGAAGGCCCTGCTCAGATCCTTGAATGACCCAACAGAGTTTGGTGGCAGACGACTGAACCACCGCTGAGCCATGCCACTCAGGGTTTGGGGAAACGCCCTACACTTAATGGCATCATTTACAGGCTGCAGCAACAGTGCATTAGAGAACGTGAGCACATGATTTGAGGGATCTCCCGTTCCATCATAGGCCCTGATTGTTGGCATCTTAAACTTCCTTGATATCTTTTCATTCATAATATTCTCTGTGAAGGGGGGCGTAGGATAATCAGGATCTCCAAGCGGCAGTAAGTCTTGGGGATCAGCCCTAACATGACTTGTCCTTATTTGCCTCGGGGGCTCATCCAAATCTATTACAGAGGTGTTTCTCATCAACTCTCCAGCACCCTCCATTCTGGGGTGCTGTCGCCTTGCCAATGCCTTTTCCAGGTCTTTCCTTAGTCGTTGAGCTTCGGCTTCATGAGCGCGTATTCTTTCCTGAAGGTTCAGGGAGTCATTACTTTGAGGCCCTCGGGGCTGGGTACTCCTCCCTCCAAGGGGCTCCTTACCAGGTCGCCTCCTTCGTGGGTTAACATCATCGTCAGATGACTTCTCGTCATCAGTTGAGTAAGGTCCAGAGAAGTCCCGACTTCTTCGTTGTGAGGTATAGTGGGGCAACAGCCCTTGCTCATAAGGGGGCTCATAGTTCCTTGGGAGCCCATAACGAGGGTCGGGAGTTATAGCAGACGGGACCTGCATAGTAGGAGGAGCAACAAAAGTAGTATGAAGGGGCGGAATTACCTGAAGCGGAGGAGCTGAAGCATGAATTGACACATCGGGGTTGGAAGGATGAACGACGATGCTGAGGGGTCCAGCACGCCGGGTGCTTGCTTCAGGGTCCTCAACAGAGGTGGTTGGAACAACAGCTTGTTGCCCCTGAGTTGTAATAGGGGGAACAGTGGTGTCGACAGCGGCGCCAGGGATCTCTCCTTCAAGGGTGCTTGCAGTACTTCGTGTTCTCGCCATGGTTATTATTCGATTCCCACAGACGGCGCCAAATGTTACGGATCAAAAACGAGGTGTCTTTAATGCGTAATTAGTGCTAGGGTTTGGGGAGCTTCAAGCTTTAATGGCTGCACTAACGTTTCGTGACTAAACTCAGGTCCTCGTTAACTGCCTACGTATCTCAGTTCGTATGAGAATCAAGCCAAAAAACGTAGTTCTAATGTTGAGGGGTTAGGCCCTTTAAATAGGCACATGAAGGCCTTGGAATCAAATTAGGGATAGGAGACTTGGAGGCCAAGTCTCCTAGCAGCAGGGGTATCCGAAACCTTATAGGAATGAGAGTCCTTGTTGGACTCTTCCCACGTTTGGGTTTCTAGATCCTTCTAGGATGAAGGCCTTCAATAGACTTCTTGGGCCTTTACTGAGCCTCTATTTATTAATTACGAAATTTATTAATAACAAAGGCTTAATGGGCCTATGGCTTCAACAGAGCTTGTGGGCTAGACTTATAAGTTCAGTTGATCCGAGGATTTATTTTCCTAGTTCGTTTTGAGGGCCCAAGCCTTTGGACCATAACAGGTCTAATAATAAATGCTATATTTATTATTATTTACTCAGGGTTATTTTTGCCCATGTCAAATATGTTCAAGCCTCAGTGAAGAATAATGTGTAAAGACTTTCAGGGTTTCAGAAGTGTTGAAGATTCGGTATAGAAGTGCCACAAGAAGATTTCAGTGTATTAGCATTGATTCAAGATAGACAGTGTTCTTAACAATGAAGTAATTGCTCAAACAATAGCTGGGAATGTTCCATAGATAGTGAACTTGAAGAAATTGATGTTGTCAACAGTACAAGAGCAAGGGATGCTGTACAGATGATTATGGTGATTCACTTAGAGAAACAAAGTGGAACATGGATCACATAAATGTTTTAATTATTAGTGATCCAGGAACACAAGTCAAGACTAGAAGAAATATAGAAAATACATGAATGTACTCCTGCTTCTTATCTCAAGTTGAGCCTAAAACTATAGATGAAGCAGTACTTGATCCAGATTGGATAAATGTTATGCAAGAAAAACTCAACCAGTTTGAGAGAAGTTGTGTATGAGAATTGGTACCTAGACCAAAGAACAAGTTTGTAATTGGTATTAATTTGGTCTTCAGAAACAAGATGGATGACAGTGGAGTTGCCCCAGAAACAAAGCAAGGTTAGTAGTAAAAGGTTACTATCAATAGAAAGGAATTGATTATGATGAAACATTTGCACCTATTTCCAGACTTGAAGCCATAAGAATTTTCTTAATGTTTGTTGCATTCAACAACTTCAAAGTATTTCAAATGGATGTCAAAAGTGCTTTCCTAAATGGTAAACTAGAATAAGAAGTTTATGTTAAACAACCACCACGCTTTGAAGATCCAAAGATGCAAAATTTTGTATACAGGTTTCTTAGAGCATTGTATGGTCTAAAGAAAACTCCAAGGGTCTGGTATGACCTTTCCAAGTTTCTCTTTGAGAATAACTTCACAAGAGGGATTGTTGACAAAACTCTATTCTTCAAAAAGCATGGAAATGATATCATTCTAGTCCAAATCTATGTAGATGACATCATCTTTGGTTCAACAAATGAAGAATTGTGTAAAGAATTCTCTAAGTTAATGCAGAACAAATATGGGATGAGCATGATGTTGGAGATTACGAAGCTGTATAAATAGTAATCGTGATAACTCAACACTAGAACAGGACAAGTAAATAATACTACGCCTACACAGAAATTAGGAAGAAATGAAGACAAGGCTGATACAGTGAATCAAGACATTAAAAGAAGTTTTGAAGTCTACTACAGGTCACTGAAAGAAGTTCATTAATATGTTCAAGCCTCAGTGAAGAATAATGTGTAAAGACTTTCAGGGTTTCAGAAGTGTTGAAGATTCAGTATAGAAGTGCCACAAGAAGATTTCAGTGTATTAGCATTGATTGAAGATAGACAGTGTTCGAAGCATAGGAATCTAGAAGGGTGAAGACAAAGGTTAAAGAAGACAACTGCAGTCTTGAAGTTATACTCACTGAAAGAAGTTCATTTATATGTTCAAACGTCAGTGAAGAACAGAGAATGAAGTATGCAAGATTATGGTAATAATGGAGACGTTGTCTAAGTACCAGAAAAGATTCCAGTGAAGTTACAGTGTTTATTGACAGTCAGTGTTCGAAGCAATAAAGTTGCTGCAAACTTAACAATGCAAGTAAAGCAATAATACGAAGCCCTGGATCGAAGTTAGTCGTCTGTGAACCAGACCAGTTGCACTAGGCGTCAGCAGTTTGTGAAAGGAATCTGAGTATTAACTACAGAAGAATTGTTAAGTTAAAGAACGTACCTGGAAAGAACGGTTATTTATTAAGGTACGAAAAGTGATTTGTAGAGGCTACAGTCAAACAGCTAAACAGCTAACAGCTAAACAGCTCAAAGGGTGCAGGGTGCAAAGTGTCACAACCTTGATACGAAAAGTTAAAGTTTCTGAACTACAGTCAAAGAACGGAAACAGCTCAGGGTACATGGTGTAATGTGACAAGACTTTGGTACAAGAAATGGAAGTTGGGAAACTTCAATCAAGGAATGAATAGAGGGTCAAAGTGTAGTGACCAAACTGCACTTTGATCATGAAATTGAAAGTCAAAGCGCAACAAAATGAAGAAGCGCAACAAAGTGAATTGGTGCAATTAAAATTCCAGGCGCCACAAACAATTCAGGCGTAACTAAATATTCTTGGACACACTCAGCCCTCGGCCAATCAAATTACAGCAGCATACTTTATTGATTTAAAGACTACACCAATTAAATTGAAGAGTCGTCTTCTCCAACAAAAATAATAAGTAGAGAGCAGCCATGGACGGGAGCAAGAAGAGCTAATTTATACACACCTATACCTTGCTTCTGGTCAGATATTAGGACCCCGGTTCTTAAAGGAAAAATGCTCAGGGCTCCTAGATATCACTCCCTACGGACTCAGTTTTTCCTTGTAGTAATTTAGATATATTTGTATAGGAACTGAGCCTTATATTTTTGTGTTAGTAGCAAAGAACTAATTTGTTCTTTGGAAGCCAGTTATATTTTTAACTGGGTGTAGCACCCCTCTGGGTTTATATACGAAAGATATATTCCCGGAAACTTGTCTCCATAATTTACTTGCTAATTTTCTAGAACTTTAATGTTTATTCATAAACACAGAAAATTAGTAGGCAGCTCACCTAAACACTACAAATGGCCAAACCCACTCTGAAGCAATAATTTATTTATCCGCAAATTCAAAAAAGAATTTAAATTATTGTGAGTATCGTATTCAACCCCCCCTTCTACGATACTTCGGGACCTAACACATGATGGGTGAATTATTATTCTTTCTTGGATTTCAAGTATATAAAAAAAAGATGGAATATTCATTTGCCAAACCAAATATATGAAAGATCTTTTGAAAAGATTTGATATGGAAGACTCATCACCTGCAAAGTCTCCAATCTCAACAACAACTCAACTTGACAAGGATTCAAAAGGAAAGAAGGTGGACAACAAGATGTATAGAGAAATGATTGGTTCTCTTCTCTATCTAACTGCTAGCAGGCCTGACATTATGTTTGTTATAGGTCTATGTGTAAGGTTTTGGTCTAACCCAAAATAGTCAGATTTGATGGTAGTTAAAAGAATCTTTAGATACTTGAAAGGTACTCAAGATTTAGGCCTCTGGTATACTAAAGAATTTGGTTTTGACTTGGTTGGCTACTCAGATTCAGACTATGCTAGATGCAGAATTGATAGGAAGAGTATAATAGGAAGTTGTTAATTTTTGGGAGAAAGATTGGTTTCATGGTTTATCAAGAAGCAGCATTCTGTGTCAAATTCAACTGCTGAGGTTGAATACATTGCAGCTAGTAGTTGCTGTGCTCAATTACTTTGGATGAGGATTCAATTGTTGGACTATGGCCTGACATTGCAAGGAATTCCTATCTTTTATGACAACACTAGTGCAATAGCCATCTCTAAGAATTCTGTTCACACTCCAAGACTAAATACATTGCATCAGACATCATTTCATTAGCGAACATGTGGAGCAAGGCATAATTAAGCAAATTTATGTGCCCATAGAGAAGTAAATTGCATACATTTTCACCAAACCATTGGATGAAAAGACATTCAACAGGCTAGGGAGTGAATTGGGTATGTTAAATTTATCATGTTAATGTATTTCTGTAGCAAGTTGATTTAGTGATAAAAAATATTAGTTGACTGAAATTTACTATGAATTAATGGCCTGTTAAGGTGTTTTGATTTCTATTACAGTGGAGACACATTATGAAATTTCACTGAGTGGTTAAATAATTTGTTTTTACGTAATTTATCTCATATGGTGTTACTAAAAAGAACTGTCAAGTGTCTTGACAGTATATTTTATCTATATTGTCATATTGTGATAAGTTATTGTCGATCACTTGAAGGAGTCTTGACATCATAATATGCGTGACTGAAGCTTACTATCAATAACATACTGTCAATATTCATTGACAGTATAGTTTTTTAAAATCCCCGCATAACATACTCTCAACAGTTAAATTAGGGTTATTGTTTATTTATTTATTCTCTAGCTACTAATGTTACTGTCAAGGGTGTTTATGAATTCTAGCGCCGGAGTTATTGTCAAAAGGGAATGGATTAAGCAAACAACTGTCAATTTAATCGATTAAAATTCTTTCTTGATAGTTTCTTTTTCACTTCATATAAATACAAACAGTAAATTCACTCTCACTCTTTACTTCTTCTAAAACTCTTTTACTCTCAAACACTCTAAAACTTCTAATTCTCTATCTGCAACATCGTCTTCTTCGTTCTCTTTCTCTTTAAATTTCTTAACCTTTCATTCTTCTACAACCATGTCAGAACCTCAAATTGTTTGTACTATTGCCCAAACCAACTTCACCACTATGGCTATCGTGGGTGAAGCAGGAGAAGCCTTCAAACCTTTTGTTGGCTTCATGAATAACTCTTTCTTGCCGTATGCTCTAACTGAGAGCTCGATGCTGGAGATTCCCAAGTTGTCAAAGCTGTAGACCTCTGTAACTTGTGAGGGGGAGCAGGATGCCAGTACTATAACCTTCCAAATCAATAACACCTCATACAATATCAAGTCAACTCATATCAACACTGCTCTCCATACTGAAGCTGAAGAAGTCTCGCCATTCTAGGAGCCTGCAGATGATGCCCCATGGTGCATAATTATAGAATTTATATTAGAAATCTCCTAATACCCTTGATCAAGCTGGTGCTGGGAAAGAAGAAAAGTAGGAAGTCGTTAATGTACTATCCTCAATTTTTTATGCTTATCATTCATTGTATAGTAGGCATAATTAATCTAGATATTATACAATGTATGGAGTCCCCCACTCTCAAGAAAAACACCACTCCATGCTTTCTAGCAAACCCTTAATTCTAAGTTGGGTTTGTTTATTATTGACCACATGAGGTCTATAATAAACTCACTTAATTTAAGAATTGTGGGAGATTTTACTATCTTCTCTTTGAGTGATAAGAATGGAGTTGACCTCTCCATTCCTAACCCACACTTATAACCTTTCAAGTCTGTTATAGCCTCCGGATAGTCTAGGGTTGCTAGCTAAGATCATGTTTCCTCTCAAAAGGATCAGGTTTCCACAAAGAAGAGATTTTCAACCTCCAGGCTAGAAACAGTTTCTAAAGTTGTTGAGGGAGTAACTGCAATTAGTGCAACAAGTAAGGAAGGAATTGGCAATGAACCCACAGAGGGTCCTATTGAGCCTAAGAAGAAAAAGGCAATGACATTAACCTCTGTCACCAAGTATGTCCTCTCAAAAGGGCACAAAACTTCAAAGGGACAATAGCACGTGTCTCCTCTCAATGTGGGGCATCTATTGAACTTGGTCAGTCTCTCACGACACCCTGTAAAGAGTGAGCACCACATGTTGAATTCACTCAACATGAGCCCTCACTTGCAGATACACACATGTTTAACTTTAAGCACATGGAGGAATCTTCATTTTATTATGATACCTCTCATTTTTATTTAGGGGAGTAACCTACCATGGAGTCTCTCTTTGGCAATACACAAGAACCTTTCACTCAAAGGGTGGAAGAAATTATCCCTCCATTGGATAAAGATGTTGTCACAGCCTCTATTACTGTCAATGACACATGAAAGGTTGCTATCACATCTGACAGTAACATTCATTTATAAGAATATGTCATAGCCTCAATTGCTGTTAAGGAAACGGTTATTGTCACTCTTCTTACAAGAGGCTGTCAACACTACAAATCCAGACAACGACTCTCCTATGCCTGAAGCCTCTCAGGACAGTGACTCAGTTCCTATCTCCACTATCCTGAAGTTAATTTCTAAACCCACCGTGCAAGGTGTACCTGCTCAGTCCCTTGCACCTATGATGAGTGATGATGTAAAAAAGAATAAGAGAAAAATAAAAGAGAGAAGTGAGCATAAAAAAATTGAGAGGCAGAGAAAGTCCCTGGAAAAAGGAGAAGGCCTTGAGCATGGCCAAAAAATAAAAGAGGGAACCAAAAAATCTAGGGCACTAGACCCTGAGTGTGAGTCTGTGAAGGATAATGAGATCATAAAAAAACCAGAGTGTTTGAGAACCCTCCAAGTCCCAAAATCCAAAGGTTCATCTAAAAAAGCCAATGGAAGGTTGAAATCCCTTTCAAAGAAGGTGTCAAAATTATCAAAGATGGTTGCAACTATATGGAAAAATCAACTAAAGCTGGTGGCCAAGATGGAAAGCTTTGAGAAATATATGAATGAAGGGTTCCAGGCTATTTTTGAGAAGTTGAAGTAGTTTAAGGCAATGTTCACAATCCCTCCAGCTACCAACTCAACTAAGGGGGAGAAGGGTGAAGTGTTTGTAGATGCTGAGATGGTGGAGATGAGTGATAAGGAGAGGAGTAATAAGGAGACACAAGCTATATCTCAGTGGGAGAACCAATTGACATTGTTGTCTAAGGTGGCTAATGAGATGGCTGAAAAGCTTGGAAGTAATAGGGTGGAGAAAGGAATTGTGATCAGGGAGGGTGTTGTGAAGGCCCATGTTTATGTAGCTAGGAAAGGAAAGGAGAAACTATTCAAGGATGATTTTATAGTTGAAGAGAAGGAGAACTTGGATAATGAAGAAGCATCTTTGTTGATGATGGATGAGAATGAAAGCAGTAGAGTGTTCCAGGATGCTAGTTTCAATGAAATGATTAATGATCTTAGAAGATCCTCAAACAAAGTTCCCAGAAAATTTTCTGAAGCTATGAGATAGTCAACAGTTAGAGCTGTTATAATAGTTTCAAAGAGCAATAGATGTGTGATCTTTGTTAGGACCGAGGGTGGTTTTAGCTGGTACATTAGCATAAGTTATTTTAGCAAACAGGAGATAGCTTTAATTAAAGCCATTAAGCTCAAAATCAAAATAGATAAATCCTGGCTGAATGAAAATTTGAAAAGAATCTTGAAGAGTATGATAGTTGAAAAATTACCTGAAGTAACTCTCAATCCTCTGTGCGTCAATTTCAGTAGCTCAGCAAATGGGAAATATAAATCAATGAATCTTGACAAGGTCAGTTTGTGTAGACCAAGTTCTGTGAAAGAAGCCTTTAACTACTTCAAGCAGCTTCTAGTGATAGAAGAAAGAATTGAAGTTATAAGGGTGTTGGCTGAGGAGTTAAGGAGGCTTGAGGAGAAAAAGTCCAAAAAGACAGGAAAGAAAGATCAAGAAAGAAAAGATGATGGTAATGATGATGAAAAGCCTGATGGAGGTGCATGTAGTTCCAAGTCCAACAATAACAATAATGATGAAGGGACCTCTAGAACTGGTGATAAGGATGATGAAGATGGAGAAGATGAGAAAATAGTTGGTGAAATTGAAGAAAGGAATTGATGTAGGTGGTGAAGAGATTTGAAGATGACAAAGAAGATGTTATAAGGACATGTATTGTTAGGAGTGATAAGGTGGAATATATTGTCAAGGAGTCTGAACCTGCTGTCAAACCTGTATTGACAATAACTTTAAATTCACTGTCAGAAGATGTGAGGAAAGAGTTACTGTCAAGAAAAATCTCTATCTCTAAGAAATACAAGAAGGCAAAGTCAGAAAGGCCAAAGATACATTCAAGCAGGAAATCCAACAGGAAGTAGTGGAAGCTTGTGTTTGAGGTACAGAATGAAGAATGTTTGGATGTGAAGAGAGCCACCATCAACAACTTAGCTGAAACAAAAGTATAATTAATCATTAAGATTGTTGTTGAGTGGTCTGAATACAATTCATTGAAAAAGGTAAATGTCTTCTATTCTACTAGGTTGATTGAAGAATTAAATTATGAGTTGAAGAATGCAAGTTACTTCATGATCAAAAGAATCCTGCAAATCATTAAGGGCTCAGATGTAAAGACTAAGGCTTTTAAAGGGAAGTTGATCAGAAAATTCCTAGAACTTATGGATTCTTTCAAGCTTCATCTTTTGGATGTTGTTGATGTTGAAGAACATGAGCCAGTAATCTACTCAGATGGAGTGATGTTTGCAAATGATGATGGTGTCAAAGAATTGTGGAGTTTGGATTCTTTGCAGGATAAGAACACTAAACTTCTGTTGAAGCTGGTGGAAAAATTAAGTGAATATTCATATCCCGAGGAGCAAGGATTTATTCCTATACACGAAAGAATCATATCTTCAAAGAAGAAGCAAGAGTTTCAAAAAAGGTTGATTATGAGAGGACTCAACAATATCTTCTTAGAAATCCTGATAGAATTATATTCTACAACACTAGTGGATCTACTGAAGAGATCACCTTTGAGCAATTGAAGAATTTGGCTGAAAAGGAACCTCAAATCATAGAACTCATCAAGAGACAACTATTCAACATTACAAATTTTGAGATGTTTGATCTCAATAATAAAGCTCTAGATATTTTTGATTTAAAGAAGAAGAAGATAATGGAAGAAATGGAGAAAGTAAGGAAATTTGATGCTGATGTTAAAGCTACAAAGAAGGACATAGATAGAATTAGCAAACAAATCAAAGAAGCTGAGATTGATTTGAAGTGTGTCAAGCTAAATGATCAATTCTCTAGAAAATCTGATTATGTGTCTCTTGTCTTTACAAATCCATTGAGAATCATCATTGACAACATTGAAGTGAAGGCTGAAGACTTGGGGATTCTCAACACTATAACTCTAAGAAGAATTTTCAGACTGACAACAAGATCATTTCTGAAAACTGAAAGGAACCTGAGTGCATCAGCATGAAAATTAATTGAAGCAAGGTCTAAGGAAGATGATGATGTGGAAAAACTCAGGGTAAATCATGTATACACATCTTTCAAAGCCAGATTTCTTCCTGTTGATTTTGGAGTTAAATATCTCTGTATTTTCAAAGGGCCAATGGAAGCCTACTACTCTTATCAAGACTTGAGGACCCTGTCTTATAAATTGGTGAAGTTGGTACTTGACTGTGTGATTGAGCATGCCAAGACCACAGAAGAGAAGAGGGCCCTGCGATCTTTGGAATTGCTGCATGAAATAAAGAATCCTCAGAAGAAATCAGAACAAGGAAGCTCAAGCCAAAATTAAAGATCTGCTCAATCTAGAGGAGCTTAGTTTGAGAAAAATTGTTGTATTTGTATTTATAATTTTCTGTATATTTTTCCTGTACAGACACTTCAGTCTATGTTAGTTGAGTTTTCATCTGCAATTCACTTTAAATTTGTCTTTATTTTATATAAAAATAAATTGGGGGAGATTGCTATTGATTGTGGTGTTAACAGTGTAATCAACTAAAAGTTACTTAGTCTTAATTTATAATAAGTTCAGTAAAATGTACTGTCATATGTAAATTGACAGTATGTTTAGATAGTTACTTGAAACTGTATATTTAACAAAGCCAAATAGGTGATAGTAAATTTATTAGTTACTATCTTGTACAAATGTAATAACTTGATCCATGAAGTAGAAGTTCACAAAGTGTTCATGCACAACGTGGTTAAAATCCACGACAGTAATATTCAACACTCAAGTCTATGACAACATATTCAAGTGACAACACAATTGGGACAGACGACACCAACTATTCTATTGACAGTAAACTTGACGGAGAATGGAGATTTGAAGACAACAAGTTTTACTGACAACAACTATTCCATTGACAGTAAACTTGGCTGAGAATGGAAATTTGAAGACAACAAGTTTTACTGACAGCAATTTTGGCGGGGATAGTTGACAACAGCTTTGGAGATAGTATGTTTTAGAAAACTATCAAAACTTAATAGCAAAGTATGTGGAGCCGAAGATACTTTCACCATAGAGGAGCTAAAAGTTGACAGTAAACTTCTAGTGAAGCTGACAGTCTGTTCCAAGTAGCAGACTAAGATAGTGAAGTTACAAGGAACGATTTGGACATGTCTATCCAGTATGTCAAGTCTACTACTATAACTTGGGAGAAGACAAGTACAAGTTAAAGCGTGCTCAAAGAGTCAAAGGTTTCTGCATATCCCAGAGCTGTTTTATCTACAAATGGAATGAAGACAAATTTGAGTGGAAAAAACATAATTTTTATTTCAAGTTTTGTTCTAGGAACAAGGGAAATTGCACATATAAGTGGGATATGTGTTTCAGTATAAATATACATATCTCACAAACATTTTCCCTTATGCAACTGAACTAGATATTCTCCAAAACATAGAAACATTAGCAAATTCATTGTTATTGTATCTATCAAAACTGAATTTCATTTCCAGTCGGTTGTAGCAAAATAAAAATAATAAAATTATTTTTGAAGTTTAAAACACTGTCTTACTTATCTAGCTTTATGTTTGCACCACGAAACTTGTTAATTATTATTTTTCTGTGTTAAAAAGAATTAGATATAATTAACCAAGTTGGATTCAATCTCCCTTCTGGAACACTTATCTCACCTAACAAGATATTATAAAATTATTAATAAAATCTGCCCATTTATTTCATATTATTTCCTGGTTATCAAAAAATGATACTCTTTTTCAGCCCCCTTCTATAATAGTAATTAAATCACTGAAAAATAATTTTTGTATTACAAAGACATTTCAAATTTATAACCTAAGTCTGTAATTTTGAACTTGTCACTTTCTATTTACAAACTTAGGATTTTGGTAACAATTTCAACTTAGTTGTATGCATTGATCTCATTGTAAAAGGATTCTAATTTCTAGCTTATATTGACACTGCCTCTTTTCTTCGAGGAAGTTATAGAACAAAGCAAATCGTACCACACTGAGCTGCTCATTATTCAGTTAATTTTGTATTTGGTCATTCGTGTGAAAACTAATTTTATTTGACAATGGATCATGTTCGGTTGAGTTTTCATAAAGTTTAAAGTAAAATATTTTCAAGTGTTAAAAAGAATTTAAGACTTTACATTTTATCAAAATTTAAATCTAAATTCAAATTTAAATTAGATTTCACATTTCGAATCGGTTATCAGCCCAGTATACTTCAAATCCAATTTTGTGTCCAACAAAAAAGTTTCATATCTGGCTGTGGAAAACTGAATTTATCTGAGACACCTCATTCGTCGATCAACCATTAATATATCTGTGAAATGCAGATGAAGCTTCCTGCTCCCAAGTAATCCCTGACTTTTTGTATTACATCAACCGCTAATAATTTGGATTGAAAAACAGACATAGTTTAAATATGCAAAATGCTGGAGATCTCAAAAAAAAATCAAACATTTATATGATAATTTTTAAATTGGCTTAATCCCCATTAAAAATAATGAACCTCCCATGTATACACATTAATAGCCCAATAAAAAATAATCACATTATCATCAGATATTTTTGAGAAAAAATTTGTGACACCTAACATTACTTATAACGGAAAAATATAATGGTACGACCTAAGTGGTAGTCTATAATTAATTACAAGATGTTAAACAAACTATGCATAGAAGCAGTCAAGATGATCTCCAAGAAATGTCTGTTGCCAAACTTTTATTTTAGACCAGAATCTAAGACTGTCACCGAGCTTATATGTCTGCGTCAAAATCTTACTTTCACCCAGTGTATCTTACTAGATGGAATAACAAAAAGTTCGGAGAAATTCATCAATATATTTAGACTAAGTGGAAATAAGTCATGAAAAGTATCTAACACTAATTATCTAATTCAAGTAAAATACAAAATATATAAGAAGCAAAACTCATATGCAACACCAAGTCTGAAGGATCATTTGCCTATCATCAAACTCTGCAGTGGCATCCCTGTCAAATGTATTGCCACCTGACCTTGTGTATGGCAAGAAAGTCACCAAACATTTGTACAATGCCAAAACAAGTCACATCAAAAAATATGTATTACATAATCAGTAATCACTCAGTAATACTACAAGCAATTGGTATCTATCTGTAAGATGTCATTTACTTTGAGTCTCTATTGGAGGAGTTGGATATCGCCAGATACATTAGGATCTACATTCGTGAAAACAAGGTAATAGCTAAGGAAAGTACCCCAAATAACCACACAAGTTTAGCTGGTTTGAATTCTATATCAGCAGAACTGGTATTATTTTCGAGCGATAAAACTTGGGCTCCAGGTGGAGGACGACAATCTCCAACTGTTGAGTTTGCCTGCGCAATGGGCATTGAGATTTCGAATTAGTTCTAAATTACTACTCCAGTAGATCATTCCATTATTTTACATTACCGTGAAACAATCTTGAAGTATACAATCTTAAATGTAAACTGAAATAACTTTGCTTGAAGTTTATGTTATGCTGCAAACCTTGCAATCTGTAATGGATTGGCATCCACATATTAGCTCTCCATTTGCCATATCTATAGCAGCAGGGGCTCCCCCTCCATCACTTTTCTATAAATATTAAGCAGATAAAGCATTAATGATCCAGTGATGTAGTTCCTTCTTAATTTACAACAAAATATGTTGCAAAAATTTCAATACATCATCAAATACCATGTAAAAATCAACAGCTATGAAATTAGGCCATCGATTACCAGCTACCACATGACAAGTGTTCACCATGTCAATCAGAGGGGCGGAGTTATACTTGCAAGCTTGTGTCGCACTTGGAGTGTCCGCGAAGTAGTTCACCAGGATCAGTGACCTTATTCTGGTGTTCATTGGAAGAGATTCTCCACGGTTAGGACACAAACCAGCTTTCATACCGCCATCACCATCTGCATATAGGTTCTGTAAAATTAATATTTTCTTATCATATATTTGCTCAAAGTGACAGGAAAAAGTGGGCACTTTGCTCACATTGATTTTCTACCAAGTATCTCCATTCATAAGCAATGCCTTCAGTGGCTTCTTTTTCGGATTTTGAAGTGAAAACTAGTAAACGTTTGTTTTGCCTGATCATATCATCTATTAGTGGCCAGTCTTCACCATCTTTTGGCATTTCTGATACTGGGAACCAGAAAGGCCTCAAGCCAGCAGCATCAAATAGCTTGGTTAGCCCATTTGGAGCTGTAACATAATCTTCAATAAATATGGTGACTATCTCAGAAGGGTTCGATACCAAAAACGCTTGTACCTCTTTCAGGACATTAATTGCAGGTTGCTGGTAAATTAGTATATCTAGAAGTCAGTTAAACAATACTAGGAAGTCGACCAATGACAAAGTAAGATGAACGACTAATTAATGCTTCATGATTTCTGAAAATAGAGCAAAAATAGGGAGACAATGCTAAAGTTGACGCTAGTGGCCCATTCATTTGTTAAGCACGTATGAGTTGGCAGGTTGCATACATGGTCACCTCATTGCCGAATACAGAACGTGGAGACTTATCAACCCAGCTGCTTATCGTAACAAACAGGATATATGATCTAAAAATGAGCGGCCTCAATGGCCTTTCTCCTAAATTAGATTTATTCATTTGAATAATATAATGTGAATGTAGATTTGAAGTTTCTTATTTAAAATCTTCATTTAAACCAGGTTGACATATCATTCATCCTCATAAAAGAAGAGAAAGGAGAATGGCACTATAAGCCAGAAACGACTAAAGAAATATAATGAATTAGCAAGGTAGCTGGTTAGAAAAGATAAGAACAACGAGAAACAACCTTAGTCTTCCCCCCCAAAAAAAAAGAGGAGAGAGAGAGAAACACATATGAAGAATGATCTGCCACAAAAAAAATATTCAAGTAATTGCTGACAGAAACAAACTCAGATAATGAAATACTTACAAAAGCTGTGTAATCGTAGCATTTACCACCGAATGAGTGGCATAACCAGACATCGTTTCGATAGTCATACATATCAAGCATCAATCCTCGAACACCATTCTGCAATATAACCAAGTCAAGGATAGAAACTTACTGAAATGTTGTATCTAATATACTAATGAGATGAAAGATTCAACCAAGCTAATTTAAATACACAGGGTAAGCTATGGATTAATGGGAAAATCTGAATGGGATAACTTAAAACTACAAGCAACTGGGAATATAGAAACAAAACAGAGGCTTGTGCTTTGTGCAGAATATGTATTCATGACTTCTTATGTTGAAGCAATGTACTAATGGAATGCCAACATTCAGGAATCTAAAATCGTCTCAACAAAATATGCAATATAGCACATCCCCTTTAACTCTATCTTTCTTTCTGTTGCTAAAAGTATGTTCTGCATTTGGGGGGACTAATAATTATGACGTCTAATTTCAGCTCACTTGATTTAGAATTCAATGAAGGAAACTTCATTTAAAAGGTGAAAATCTGAAAAACAAAATTTAATATTAGTAGTTTCTGACCTTTGGCCTTCGGGAGACGTTAAGTGAAAGGCACGGTCGTTCTAGCACCCAATTCTTGACGTTGGCTACAAAAGACGAGTATTCCTAGCCATATAATAATTGTACCTTTCCGAACTCTTAGATTGGTTTAATTAGTAAAGTTTTAACGTCGGACTACTGGAAAACTTTCATTAGTAAAGTTTGTTTTCAGCAATCAAATCTGTCAATTATTAGCATGTCGATAATTAGGCTCTAATGTTGAGTTTGGTTGGGGACAAATGAATGGAATGGAATGGAATGGTGAAATTAAAGGGAAACAATGGAAATTTTAGAAAATATTTGAAAAAAATGAGAGGGTGCACATTTTTTATGATAAGAAAGGTGAAGAAAATGGATATGATGGAGAATGGATCATTCTTTCTCAAATTAGGTGTTTGAGTTCTAGTTTATGTTCATAGGAATAGAATGGCGGCTGAAATGAAAATTTTGAACATTTACTCATTGTAGTTCAAATTTCATTTCATTCCTTCCAATTTTATTCATCTCATCCCAACCAAACACAACATAAGTGTGATCTTAATATTACCTTGCATCAATATTGAGTCGCTCTAACCTAAACCCTGGAGCAACATTTGTTTGTGTGTCTAAGCACATTGTTTTTACTAAATACAAAGTTATAACAAGTGATTCATCTCTCCCATGACACTTCTTTAGTGGTAGCTTAGTATTCTCAGTTGGTCATATAATTCCATATTGTCACTTTAAAATCTAGAAACACATGCAGCAAATACATGATACAAATAAAACCAAATTATTGAGAGCAAAATAGCTGATGCAAATTATCTAATGTTTTAAAAGCTACAAAGTATCGTCAATATATACTAGCAATCATGGCAAGTAATATATTTTCTAACAAATTTTAGATCAGACGGTGCCACCACTTCACTTAGTGACGAAATCCGATTACATATTGTTTAATTTCTACAAGGACAGAAAGAAAAATAATCATGCGCATAGTTGATACCTCGAAATACAGAACTATCTGTTGCCTTGATTGAATGGAGAAAACACATAGTTGATACCTCTAAATACAACCAAAAGAGAGAGAGCATACATTGAGTTGATTCGTAATGCTATCCTGCTGGCACTCGGGAGCTATAATCGTAGTTGTAGCTGATATTGAATCTGAACCCGTCTTAGCATATGAGTTATGCGTCGTTAGCCACGAGTACCGATCAAAAGGCAGTCCTAGTACCTGGAATATTGATCTCATTTCTCAATTCAAACACAAAACAAAATGCATAACATTAACACATACACAAATACAAACAAAATGTGCACATACCTTTGTAGTTGGAATGACAGGTCTCTTTCGAGTACAGCGAGTCCTAATATTGCCCGTTACGAGACAATATTCACAATGCAAACCATCATTGCAGTTATGATCAAATAAACACGTTTTTCCTTGCTATTCGATAATCATAAACGAAATCCACATCAAAATTTTAACGCATTAAATTAAACAAAATCTATGACAATAATAAAAAGTCTAAGTTACACATAAACGGATAACAAGTTGTGCCGCAATACCTCGATGAAAATTTAGATAAATTTACAGGGATAGACTAACAAACCTTGACAGCGAACGCATGACCCATAGAAATCGTAATGAGAATGGCTATAAAGAATAGTTTCATATTTGATTTTGTGCAGAATAAAATGCTTGTTCAATTCACGTGTATCCAAATAGTGCATGCCATCCTATTCCTAACCTGAGGAGATTGAGAGATATTATACCAAGAGTGAGATAGGGTTTCCATGGCATGCATTGATATATTTTTTTTGCTCTCCCTCTCTCTTTATTAAAGAGATAATAAAGAGATGAAGAGAAACGAGTGAGCATCTGTATGTCGTTATTTAATTATATATTACCAATTTACAATAACTCACCTGATACAGGCCGGAACCCGTATTAGGTAAATATATGTGCCTAAACTATTTTTAATTTAAATACATCTATCATTACTCTTAATAACTCTTAGTAATGCTAATGAGGTGTCACAAAATCACGTGGACATATGAATTGGAGAGATCAGTATACACAACATTAATCATATTATCGGCTACCGTAAACTTTTATTTATATAGTTTTATTTTTAATTTAAATTTACTTTTATTTTAATTTTACTTTTACTTTTATGTTATAGCTAATAATTATTTTCAAAATTTTATACTATTTATCTTTTATGTTTTAATATCTTTGTTATGAAAATTATGCATTTTATTAATTTAAATTATAAAAATACATTTATTAAAATATTTTATCAACTATATAAAAATAAAATAATTACAGATTCAATAAAAAAATTAAAACTAATTACTACATGACATTAAGATATTTTATTTATTTATATATTACATTCTTTCTATAAAATAATTTTATTACAATAAAATGTAAAATAAAAAAAATATAGCCTTAATCAATTTTATTATAAAGGTAGTTAATATTTTATTCACTTACTAATAAAGTTATTAGATATTGAACCACATAAATATGTATACATAAAATATGTATAGTGGAACTCATAATCAACTAATATAGGTTATTATAAAATATAAGACTTGATTTAACAAATAAAAATTTTCGACTAATTTTAGTTGTAGTTTCATTTTATTTTTATTTTCTTATCATAATTAATAATTATTTTCAAATTCTTATATTATTTATTTTTAATATTTTATTAAATAAGAATCAGGTCACATACATTAATTTGAATCACAATAATTGTATTTATTAAAATGCTTTATTAGTTGATATAATATCATTTAACATATGTTTTATCCTTAATTTATCAAATTATATTTTTTTAAACATAAAAATAAAAAGAATTAATTTATAATATTAATCTCGAGTTAAAAAAATAATTTACATGTTAATAAAAATGATTTCAAAAATATATATTTATATGTTAATAAAAAATTAATCATGACTACTTTTGTTTATAATAAATTAAAGGCTTAAATGTAATTTAAACCCTGTGTTATCAACAATATACAATTCAAACCCTCTTTTGATATATTTAGTAAATTTAACCCTACGTTTTTTAAATATTTACAATTGAAACCTTTTTTAAAATAATTAGTAAATTTAACCCTATATTTTTTAACTATGTACAATTGAAACTTTTTTTAAAATAAATAGTAAATTTAATCCTACATTTTAAAACATTTAGTAAATTTAACCTTGACTTTTTAATTTCGGAATAAAATAAATTTTACGATAAAATTTTGAATAAATATTCGTCAAATGCACTATTGTCAATTTTTTTGTATAGATATTATCTAAGCGTAATAGATATTTGTAATTATTAGGGTTTTTTCTTATAAAATGGATATTTAGATGTTCTTTTCTATATTAATATATCTATATGTATAATATATTATATATGTTCATTAAAATTTTAATATGTGTTTATATTATTCCATCTTGCCATATATTCATGAATGTTCATCACCGAATTTAATTTATTTTCAAAAATACTCTTCGGTGAATATATTCTCGAAAATACTTTTTCGATGTAAAATTTATTTTATTCCGAAATTAAAAAGGCAATGTTAAATTTACTAAATGTTTTAAAACGTAAGGTTAAATTTACTATTTATTTTTAAAAAAGTTTTAATTGTACATAGTTAAAAAAATATAGGGTTAAATTTATTAATTATTTTAAAATTTTAGTAATTATTTTAAAAAAAGTTTCAATTGTAAATAGTTAAAAAACGTAGGGTTAAATTTACTAAATATATTAACATAGGGTTTGAATTGTATATTGTTAATAACATAGGGTTTAAATTGTAAATAAGCCTAAATTAAAACTATTCCTTTATTCATCTTAATATCTTTCTATCTCCTAAAATCTAACCAAAATAATATAATCCAATCAATCTCACACTGTTTGTTAGAACTTCATCAGTTGTGACCAAGACTCTTCTCATCGAGCCATATACACGTACGAAATATGTGTGTATAGACGTATACATGTGTATATTTTTTACTCATTGTTTTTGAATAATTATACGTGTTTTATTTATTATTCATCTCTTAATCATTTATATTCTGCATTTGCATTCTTAACTGGTCATCTTAAAATTATTGATCAGATAGTATGTAATCTTAATAGTTATTTACTAGTTGTTTTGATGTAGAATGGAATGTGAAACACCTGAAAAGTTAGTAGAAGAGCATAAAGTTGTAATGATTTTTAGTTCTTATGATCAACTTGCCTGTTATTATAAAAGTTATCCTAAATAAGAAGGATGGATATGTAGTATTTCAAAGATCATCAACCAAAAGGGGAAGGTGGAAAATATTATAAAACAATGTCATGTTGTAGAGATTGTCAAAGAGCTTCTAGATCAAAGAATGAGTTTCGTATGAAACCTTCTGCTCGAACAAACTGTAAGGCGAGAATAAATGTTATTATTGCACATGATAGAAGTTGTATGGTGAATTCTCTTGAAACAAAGCATAATCATGCGTTGGGTCCATAAAAAGCTCGATTTTATCGTTACAATAAAGCATTAAATCCATATACTAAAAGAAAACTTGAATCAAATGATGTAGCATGGATTAGACCTAATAAGAGTTTTTGATCTATAATAGTTGAAACTCCTGGGCCGGAAAATGTACCATTTATGGAAAAGATTGTAGAAATTTTCTTGATAAAGTAAGGCGCTTATGACTCAGTGAGTTAATGCCATTAATGAGTACTTTTTGAGAATGCAAGTTGATAATTCAAAATTTTTTTACACTATGGATTTGGATGAGGCAGGTCAGTTAAAGAATTTATTTTGGGCTGATGCGAGGAGTAGGGTAGCATATGAGGAGTTTAGTGATGTTATTATATTTGATATGACATACTTAAAAAATAAGTATGACATGCCATTTACCCCATTTATAGGAATAAATCATCATGGACAATCAATTTTACTTGGTTGTGGGATAATATCAAAGGAGGATACTCCAGCTTTCACTTGGTTATTCAAATCATGGCTTACATGTATGTCTGGTCATGAACCAAAAGCAATAGTTACATATCAAGATAAAGTTATGCAAAATGTAATTGGGGTAGTATTTCCAAAAGCTCATAATAGATGGTGCTTATGAAATATAATGAAAAAAGTGCCAGAAAAATTGAAGGGTTATGAAGAGTATGTTTCAATCAAGGATGCTCTAAAAAATGTAGTGTATAATTCCTTAAATAGAGATGAATTTGAAGAAAGTTGGAATGATATGATGGAAAATTGTGAGCTTCAAAGTAATGAGTGGTTAAGTGGGTTATATAATGAGAGGAGCCATTGGTGCCAATTTATGTGAAAGATTGTTTTGGGCTAGAATGTCAACCACACAATGAAGTAAGAGTATGAACTCATTTTTTTAATGGTTATATCAACTCAAAAATAACATTGAAGTAATTTGTTGAACAATATGACAATGTAGTCGCAAGTAAAGTGGAAAAGGAGAATCAAGAAGATTTTAATTCCTTCAACTCAATGTATCCATACATAACAGATTTCGAAATGGAGAAATAAATACAATCTCTTTATACAAATTCAAAGTTTAAAGAGTTTCACAAGAACCGAAGGAAAATTTTTATTGTGAAGTTTATTCAATTCAAGGTGATGGGTGTAACTATGAAGTTGTGGAAGACTCTAGATTTGAAGAAAAAAGAAGACGTGTGTATTACAAAGTTAGTTTCAAAGAAAGTGGTGGAGAAGTGGCGTGTACCTGCAAGTTATATGAATTTAGAGGAATATTGTATAGACATGCAATTTCGGTGCTCATTCACAGAGGAGTTTATTACAATCCATCAAGATACATCATGCAGGGGAGGAGAAAAGATACAAAAGGAAGTCATATTTGCGTTAAGATCAGTTATAATATTATGACAGTTAAAATGAAAACACAAAGATTTGAAATGTTGTGTAACACATTCTATGGGATTGCTGAGTTGGCAATGGATGATGATTCAAAATGTGGAAAGGTGTTAGAATTGATAGGTAATTTGAAGAATTATCTGTAAAGTGGTAACAATGTTAATGTTTCTCAAAATCCTGTATTTGATGAATCTGTTACTCAAGTTTTAAATCTTGAGCATCCAAAGATAACAGATGTGGTGATTGTAGAGGTAAAGGGCGTCCACCAATCAAAAGAAAAATGTCTACTATTGAGAAAGTCATAATAAAAAAGAAAGGAAGTAAAAAGAAAAAGGATGAAAAAATTGTGCACGTATTTAATATATGTTATAATTATTGTATTTGTATTACTATTGCTTTAATTTATGTTGATTATTTTCTTATTTTGTACTTGTGTAAATGGTGTAATTAATTAGGGTATATGTTACAAATCAAATGAATTTAATGGTGAAGTACAAAATTTAAATGTTTGTCAAATACCAGAAATTGAAGTAAATACTTGTTACTTGATATAGGTATATTATACTTTAAAATTTATTTTATTATGAACTTTTAAATATTTGACTACATGTCTAATTATATGTTCTAATTAGGATTCTGTTTTGAAGATAAAACTTAGCAATGTAAAAAAAAATTGCATGCCACACAAATATGTAAGTTTTTAAAATTTTAATTAGATTTGCATTACATTATTTTTCTTAATTAATTAAATTTTTTGTAGAAAATTATTAGTACTGGGAAAAATTCCCATCACAAACCTTTGCCCATGAGTAATGATAGTTTTGTGAATGTTCATATGCCTAATCAGACATTTTCCAATTATATTCCTCTTAATTTTGAGGTATATGTTGCAGTATAATATTTTTTCACTATCTAGTCTGTTACCTGAAATAGACTTTCAGCTTCACTTAAAGTTTACTATCAACCTTTAGCTTCCCTTTGGTGACAGTATCTTTGGTTCTGGATACTTTGTTGTCAATTTTGATAGTCCATGAAATATATTGTTTTCTAAAGCTGCTGTCAACTATCTCCGCCAAAGTTGTTGTCAAATATCTCCGCCAAAGTTGCTGTCAGTAAAACATGTCGTCTTCAAATCTTTATTTTTCGCCAAGTTTACTGTCAATTGAATAGTTGTTGTCAGTAATATTTGTTGTCTTCAAATCTTCATTCTCCGCCAAGTTTACTGTCAATGAAATAGTTGTTGTCGTTTGTTCCAATTGTGTTATCACTTGTAATGTACTGCCATAGGCCTGAGCACTTGAAATATTGATGTCTGAGTTTTGAATCATGTTGTGCATGACCACTTAGTGAACTTCTGCTGCATGACTCATGTTTATTCTATTACACAAGACAATAATTTTCAAATGTACTGTCACATAACTAATACTTTTCAAATGTACTGTATACAAATGGCTTCTTACTATACTGCCAATATACATATGACAATATGTTTTACTTAACTTAATTAAACTTAAAACTAATTACATTAGTTGATTACACCACAATCTCTAACAATCCTATACCATTAGTATCTAATAATTTTATTAGTACTTGAATAAAATATTAACTACTTTTATAATAAAAGAAGTTTATTGTACTGTTTTTTATAATAAAACTATTTTATAGAAAGAACGTAACATATAAATAAATAAAATATGTTAATATGATGTAGTAATTAGTTTTATATTTTTTATTGAATATGTAAATATGCTATTTTTATATATTTGGGAAAATATTTAAATAAATTTATTTTTATAATTTAAATTTAAAAAAATGTATATTTTTCATAACAAAGATAATAATACATAAAGGATAAATAATATAAAATTTTAAAAATAATTATTAGCTATAATAGAAAAATAAAAGTAAATTATAATTAAAAGTAAAAGTATATAAGAAAAAGGTTTACAATGGCCGACAATATAATTAATGTTATGTACAATATGATTAATGTTATGTACACTCATATGTCCAACTCATATGTCCACGTCATTTTGTGAAAGTTTTTGTAACCAATTTTGTGTACGTAGTATTACTCTTTTATTAATAAGCAAAACCCTTTTTCATGTACTAAATTTGGTTTAACACAAATTTGGTTTCACCCTTACAATCATATTTCTATTTAACTTCTGTTTATTCACATTCTACTATTATATCCCTATTTATATTTTTTTTATCGATTTTCACCTTATAATTTTATCTTTATTTAAATTATATTTGATATCAGTTTTTAATTTTTAATTTTTTTATGTTATCTTAATACATTTTAGATCTATTTTTTAATGAAATTAAAATTTATTACACAAACATGGACTTTATATCACTAAATTACTAATTCTAGTTTATAGTTAACAATCCATCTATCTATCTGTTATGGAATAAAACTAAGTGTATTTAATGACTGGTCTTATTGTTGGAACTATATCTGTTATAAAAGATGCCTACGTATCTCAAATATATTGAGAATCAAGCTAAAACGTAGTTTTAAGAATGAGAGTTTATGTCCTTTATATAGATGTTGAGAGTCTTAGAATCATATTAGGTTAGGAATCTCGGTGGGTAAAACACCTCCTTGATGAATGTTTCCTTATAGGATTATGTTTTTTTATAGATATGTCTTGGGGGCTACTCTTTAGAGTAGTTTCCTTGTGTTTGGACACAATTAATTAGCTTTATTTTTAGCTAATTAATTAATTTTGAATTTATTTAATAATTGGGCTTCCTCTTATTTATGGAACTTCCCCTTAGTTTATTTGTTCCCTCAGATATTTTTCTTTATTTTATAGGAATTTTCCTCTATTTATAGAGAATATTCCCATATTTATTATAAAGCATAATGTAACGTAACGTAATATGTAACCGAGTGTTAGTGTAGGTGCCCTAGAGGCAATACAATGTTTCTTTTAATAGACCTTTATGTTATTTGATTATTCAATAAACGTATTTATTATGACTTTAAATACTGCGATATATTTGTTAGCATAATAAATGTCCTTAGAATCATGATACACATTGTATAGTTTAGTACATGACTTGAACTTGAGATTATATAATAGATCATATTCTTAAATGTCCCTAGTCGAGTATTATTATTATAGAACAATAATAATACATAAATAGACTAGTATGTTGTTTGACAGATAACCACATCTCATTGGTTATAAGTATGGGGATACTAAAGTCAACACATAGGTACATGCAGGAGTACATGGTACTGGACAGACCCATAGTGAGATTCTTCATGTTTAATAAACTCATAAGAAAGACTCACAGTGATAATGGTGTAATGATCCTTCGACTTGAGATCATTATATTTCTGTATGAGGATTAATATACTTTGACTACATTAAAAGTCACTTTTGACCGGGTGATGATAAAAGTGGACATCGGGTATATCATGAGTCGTATGAGAAATATGAATGATAGATAAAGGATTTAACCCTCCTATAATTAGGAGAGATATTATTGGCCTCTTGATTGAGTGAGACTATAAAATGCATGGCTGTGCTCAAATAATGATTTGTTTTTCATAGTCTACTCATGGATCAAGTAAACCCGGATTAAATGTTGAAGAGGATGACTAAATACATGCCTCGAGTTTAATCTATAATATATATGGTTAAAGGGATTATATTACACGGAAACATTAATCACGAAAGGTTTTATCGAATCACGATTTAATTATTATTTAATTGGGTAGCAATGATGTATTACTAGATACCGCTCATTGTTTATAATTTTATTGGAGAATAAAATTATTGTTAATTAAATAATAGCCTATAGGGTCACACACATAGAGTACTTAGAGGAATAGTTAATTTAAATTATAGATTTAAATTAATTGATGATTATTTGAATTTTATTATATTAATTAAGTGAGACTTAATTAATTAAAATAATATAAATTCGAATTCGAATTTGAATTCTGCCCTTAATAATTAAGTGTGACTTAGTTATTAATTAAATAATAAAATTCGATTTTATTATTTAATCCTAAACCTACATGGGTTAGGCTTTGCTGTTATGGGCCTATTAACCAACCATTATAAATAGATAATGTAGGGTTAATATGTATTAAGTTTTTAAGAAAAACGAACCCTAGTAGTAGAAAAGGCAGAGAGAAAAGGCAGAGGCAAAATTCGAAATCATCAAAAGAGGCTAGTACATCCATTCCGTAATCAAGATCGTGAGACGTTCTTGAAGGTGCTCGTGTGGATACCATAGAGGTGCTTTCGAGAGGAAGACACAAGTCGTGAAAGCTAGGATCTCCGTTGAGTTCGTGTAAGTCAAGACCAGACAAAGGTATGATTCCGTTTCACCATAATCTGTCAATCTTATACATGATCCTGCGTTAGGGTTCCGAAATTTTTCATTATATTTACGTTTAATCCGCTGCGTTTTATGCCTCGGAACCCAACAATGGCATCAGAGCTACGTGTATAAGGGACTGATTTGGTTACGTGTTTTATGTATTTGATGCATACATGCCTGTTTTGGTGACTGCCATGCCATGCTACTGCTTTGTCATAATCTGTTATGCCACTGCCATGCCTGTTATGAGACTACTATGCTTCTGCCAATATGTAACTGTCAGAGAATGTATATTCTGTGTCTGATCAGAGTTTGTGAAATTGGAGTTGGGTCAGAGTTTAACAAACTCTGATGGACTCGCTCAGAGTTTAATAAACTCTAATGGTCAGGTCAGAGTATAGAGCATGGTCAGAGTTTAACAAACTCCGATGGTCTCTGATCAGAGTTTAGCAGTAAACTCTGATGGACTGTGCTGATCAGAGTTTAGCAGTAAACTCTGATGGACTGTGCTGATCAGAGTTTAGCAGTAAACTCTGATGGACTGTGCTGATCAGAGTTTAGCAGTAAACTCTGATGGACTGTATAAATTGCAGTGGGAAAAAGGCCAACAGATATGATCTGTAGTTCAGAAATTGATG
Organism: Oenanthe sinensis; assembly: GCA_028671895.1. Classification (NCBI taxonomy): domain Eukaryota; kingdom Viridiplantae; phylum Streptophyta; class Magnoliopsida; order Apiales; family Apiaceae; genus Oenanthe; species Oenanthe sinensis. The sequence continues at coordinate 22,376,351 of CM053799.1, read as the reverse complement.
ATTTCTGAATAGGACTGGTCTTCGAAAATAAAAAATTTCCAAGATGACCTGGCAGCTCGACCCCAGCTGGGGGCTGCCGCCCCCGAACCCCCGCCCAGGGGCTGCCGCCCCCGGACCCCGCAATATTTTATTTTGTGTACTTGAGCATGGTGCTGGTTATGGCCCTTAGACCCCTAGATTAATGGTTTTGGTTTTGGTTTTATAAATACGACTTGCATGTCATTTTCTTCATTCTTGTAATTGTTTAACCTCGAATGTAACTCGAGTTTTCTTATGTAAGTACATTAGTATAGGTTGTATTCAATTATTCCATGTAATGTACTTGAAGATTGAAGGATGATCCAAGAAGAGGAGCAAGAACCCATGGATACAAGAAGAATGAAGACATGTAATTGTATTTATATTTCACCACCATAGATTGACTTTGATCCTTTCATTAGCTCGAAAGGATCATATAGGAAAGGGGCCATAACCAAGCACGTTTACATACTGCACTTTACATATTGATGTATGAATGTATGTGTAGAGTAGAAGATGCATGCTTTAATTAGATTAATGATGTATGCATGTATTAGATACGTCACCCATGCCATGCTTGCCATGCTAAACAAGATAAAATCTGTAACGATTTAAGATTTTAAAATTAACAAACGATCATGAGATTCTTATGTTTATGAAATATGGATTTTTTAAACACGGAATTGAATATGGATTTTGATGTCTATAATTGGGATTTTCTGACAAAAACGGATATGCGTATTCGTAAGGCTGATGGGTTTTAAGTGTGACCACTGGTATCCTCCATCTACCTGGGAAATGAACAATTTAAGATGTCAATTTGAAATATTTAGTTCAAGGAAAAATTGAGGATCTCTTCATGATGTGATCATGATCGTCGTAAATTTTCTAAACCCCTTAACAAAATATTAAGTTTTAATCAGATGCTTTCCAATGAATGAACACTCATCGAATCCTAGATCGATTAGGGAAAAGACTGTCAGTGGCAGGGGACTCCTATCTATCATGGTGAGATGCGACGAATATAAACGGTTATATTCGGCCGTTGTATCATTGGGTCAAACTTAACTGAGTCGTCATAATAAGGTGAAAGTAAACGGTTATATTCAACCATTATGAACTTAGAAGCATAGAGTTTGGTTAAAAATCTATTAGATAGATAAGATCAATCGTTGCTCACCAAACTATCCAAGAATTATATATGATATAATTGATAAATGTTGTCTACCTAAATAATCATTCTTAAGGACTTCCAGTGGTTGACTTAAGACATGACGAAATATGGATCTTGGCTCACTAGAAAGAATTATGGGATATACTTTCCAAATTAATAGTAAGGGCTATTAATTTGATAAAAATAGTGGGAGATATATTATGAATGTATCATAATCATTTGAACATAATAAATAACTCAGACAATCTAATGTTTAATTTTGTGCTTTTATCATTGTAGATACCAAGTAATGACAAACAACACAAACACACTATCCGTACAATCTGTCCTTGAGAAGGATAAGCTGACAGGAGGAAACAACTTCCTAGACTGACAGAGGAATTTGAGGATTGTCCTCAGGCAGGAGCGCAAGCTTCATGTCATTGATATTCCTCCGGCAGGTCCCCTTCCTGAGGGCGCTACTGTTGAGGAACGAGCGGCCCATACAAAGGATGAGAATGATGCAACTGATGTTGCATGTCTTATGTTGGCAACTATGAGTGCTGAGCTTCAAAGACAACATGTGCATATGGATGCATATAATATCTATGAGCACTTGCAAAGCATGTTTGCAAGCCAAACTCGTCAAGAAAGGTTCAACACGAGTAAGTCACTCTTTAATTGCAAACAAGGGGCAAGTGAACCAGTTGGCCCACATGTTCTGAAGATGATTGGTTACATTGAGTATCTTGATACTTTGGGTTTCCCGATTGGTCCGGAAACTGGTATTGACCTAATCTTGAATTCTTTGAACAACAAATTCACTCAGTTTGTTATGAACTACAATATGAATGAATTTGACAAAACACCTACTGAATTGTTGGCTATGTTCAGAACATATGAGACCAACATGAAGACGGCTGAACCTGCTCTCATACTGATGGTGGGTAATAAAGGTAAGGCCAAAGGGAAAGGCAAGTGGAAGGGTAAGAAGAAGACAGGTTCTGATTCTACACCCAAGCCAAAGTCAGGTCCTAAACAGGCTTTAAAGCCTAAAGGTGGGGTCGCTAAGGGTGAATGTCGCTACTGTAAGAAAACTGGTCACTGGAAGAGAAACTGTTCAGTTTACTTGGAGGATCTGAAGAAGAAGAGGGCTGAGCAAGCTTCTAATTCAGGTATATATGTTATAGAAGTCAATCTGTCTATTTCTACATCTTGGGTATTGGATACCGGATGTGCTTCTCACATTTGTATAAATGTGCAGTAAATGCAGAGAAGTAGGACATTGGCTAAAGGAGAAATGGACCTACGAGTTGGCAACGGAGCAAGAGTTGCTGCTTTAGCTGTAGGAACCTATTATTTATCTTTGCCCTCTGGGCTAGTTTTAGAACTGGATAATTGTTATTACGTGCCTGCGATTCGCAGAAACATTATTTCTGTTTCTTGTTTGGACAAGAAAGGTTTTTCGTTTACAATAAAGGACAACAGTTGCTCTTTTGCTTTGAATGATTTAACCTATGGTGTTGCGCGTTTGTTTAATGGTTTATATGTTCTTGACTTAGATAATCTTGTCTGTAATATAGAAAACAAACGACTTAAAGTTAATGACTCTAATCAAACATACCTCTGGCATTGTCGTCTAGGCCATATAAATGAGAAACGCATATCCAAATTACATATGGATGGATACTTGGATAAGTTTGATTTTGAATCATACCAAGAATGTTAATCTTGTTTGCTTGGTAAAATGACTAAAGTCCCTTTCACTGGTAAGGGTCAAAGGGCCACTGAACGTCTGGAGCTAATACATAGTGATGTATGTGGGCCAATGCGTGTGATGGCTAGAGGAGGCTACTACTACTTCATAACATTTACTGATGATTTCAGTAGATATGGGTATGTATATCTTATGAAGAATAAATCCGATTCTTTTAAAAAGTTCAAAGAATACAAGGCTGAAGTAGAAAAGCAAATTGGCGGAGATGCAAGTATTAAAATCTTACGATCTGATCGTGGAGGAGAATACTTGAGCACTGAATTTAAAGATTATTTAAAGGAGTGTGGTATTGTATCACAACTCACTCCGCCAGGTATACCTCAATGGAATGGAGTTTCAGAGAGGAGAAATCGCACCTTGTTGGACATGGTACGATCGATGATGAGTCATGCAGATCTTCCAATTAGTTCCTGGGGTTACGCTCTAGAAACAGCGGCTTTCACACTTAACCGTGTTCCTACTAAGAAGGTTCAAAAGACTCCATATGAGATATGGGAGAAGAAACGGTCAGGCATGAGCTTTATGAAAGTTTGGGGATGCAAGGCGTTTGTGAAACGTCAAGTATCTGACAAGCTTGGACCTAAATCTGAAGAGTGCAATTTTGTGGGATACCCTAAAGAAACAAAGGCGTATTATTTTTATAGTCCTTCTGAGCAGAAAGTGTTTATTGCTCGAGATGCTGTTTTCATGGAAAGAGATTTTGTTTCCAAAAGAAACAGTGGGAGAACTATAGACCTCGATGAAGATCGAGAACCACAAAATAGCATTGAACCTGAAGTGGAACATGAGCAGGATAATGATAATGCTCAACAAACACAGGTTATTCGTAGAACTGGTAGAATTCGCCATGAGCCAGAGAGATATGGATTTCTTTTGACTCAATGTGGTGATTTGATTCTCATAGATGAAGATGAGCCTCTCACATACCAAGATGCTATGAACAGTCCAGAATCTAAGAGATGGCTAGAAGCCATGAAATCCGAGATGGATTCCATGTACGAAAACCGAGTATGGACTTTGGTTGATCCACCTGAAGGGGTAAAACCCATAGGGTGCAAATGGGGTTTGAAGAAGAAAACTGACATGGATGGAAATGTTCAGACCTATAAAGCAAGGCTGGTTGCAAAAGGTTTCAAACAAATTCATGGTATTGACTATGATGAAACTTTCTCACCAGTGGCTATGGTCAAGTCCATAAGGATTTTGCTTGCTATTGCAGCATTCCATGATTATGAAATCTGGCAAATGGATGTCAAAACAGTCTTCCTTAACGGAATCCTTGAAGAGGATGTGGATGTGTACATGACACAACCTGAAGGTTTTGTCGATCCAAGGAATGTTAGCAAGGTATGTAAATTACGTCGATCCATTTATGGATTGAAGCAAGCCTCTAGGAGATGGAATATCCGTTTTGATGAAACAGTCAAAGAGTATGGCTTTGTTCAAAACGAAGATGAACCTTGTGTTTACAAGAAGGTTAGTGGGAGCCATGTGGCATTCATAGTACTATATGTTGATGACATACTACTAATGGGGAATGACATACCTTCTCTCAAGGCTGTTAAGATTTGGTTAGGGAGCAACTTCTCTATGAAAGACTTAGGAGAAGCATCCTACATTCTAGGAATGAGGATCTATAGGGATAGATCTAGAAGGATGATCGGTCTAAGTCAAAGTACATACATCGATAAGGTTTTGCATCGTTTTGGTATGCAAAATGCAAAAAGGGGATATGTCCCCGTGTCTCAAGGGATAACGATCTCTAAAGATCAGTGTCCGAAATCATTGGATGACAAGGACCGCATGAGTAAGGTTCCATATGCCTCTTCAATTGGATCCATCATGTATGCGATGGTATGTACTCGCCCAGATGTTTCGTATGCTTTAAGCATGACGAGCAGATACCAATCTAATCCAGGTGAAGGTCACTGGACGGCTGTCAAGAATATTCTAAAGTACTTGAAAAGGACTAAAGATTCATTATTGGTGTATGGAGGAGAGGAGAAACTAGTTGTAAAGGGTTACACCGATGCAAGTTTTCAAACAGACAGGGATGATACTGTATCACAGTCTGGTTTTGTGTTTTGTCTAAACGGAGGTGCTGTAAGTTGGAAGAGTTCAAAACAAGAAACAGTAGCTGATTCTACAATGGAGGCTGAGTACATTGCAGCTTGTGAAGCGGCTAAGGAAGCTGTTTGGATTCGAAAATTCATTACTGATTTAGGAGTGGTTCCATCGATCGCAGATCCCATTGATCTATACTGCGATATTAATGGAGCCATTGCACAGGCTAAAGAACCTAGAGCTCACTCTCGAACCAAACACATACTCAGGAGATATCACCTCATTCGAGAGATTATTGAAAGGGGTGACATACACATATGTAAAGTGCACACAAATGATAACATTGCAGACCCACTGACCAAAGGCTTGTCGCAGAAGAAGCACGACGGTCACACTAGTTCCATGGGTATTAGATACATGGGTGATTGACTCTAGTGCAAGTGGGAGATTGTTAGTGTAGGTGCCCTAGAGGCAATACAATGTTTCTTTTAATAGACCTTTATGTTATTTGATTATTCAATAAACGTATTTATTATGACTTTAAATATTGTGATATATTTGTTAGCATAATAAATGTCCTTAGAATCATGATACACATTGTATAGTTTAGTACATGACTTGAACTTGAGATTATATAATAGATCATATTCTTAAATGTCCCTAGTCGAGTATTATTATTATAGGACAATAATAATACATAAATAGACTAGTATGTTGTTTGATTGATAACCACATCTCATTGGTTATAAGTATGGGGATACTAAAGTCAATACATAGGTACATGTAGGAGTACATGATACTGGACAGACCCACAGTGAGATTCTTCATGTTTAATAAAGTCATAAGAAAGACTCACAGTGATAATGGTGTAATGATCCTTCGACTTGAGATCATTATATTTCTGTATGAGGATTAATATACTTTGACTACATTAAAAGTCACTTTTGATAAAAGTGGACATCGGGTATATCATGAGTCGTATGAGAAATATGAATGATAGATAAAGGATTTAACCCTCCTATAATTAGGAGAGATATTATTGGCATCTTGATTGAGTGAGACTATAAAATGCATGGCCGTGCTCAAATAATGATTTGTTTTCATAGTCTACTCATGGATCAAGTAAACCCGGATTAAATGTTGAAGAGGATGACTAAATACATGCCTCGAGTTTAATCTATAATATATATATATGGTTAAAGGGATTATATTACACGGAAACATTAATCACGAAAGGTTTTATCGAATCACGATTTAATTATTATTTAATTGGATAGCAATGATGTATTACTAGATACCGCTCATTGTTTATAATTTTATTGGAGAATAAAATTATTGCTAATTAAATAATAGCCTATAGGGTCACACACATAGAGTACTTAGAGGAATAGTTAATTTAAATTATAGATTTAAATTAATTGATGATTATTTGAATTTTATTATATTAATTAAGTGAGACTTAATTAATTAAAATAATAGAAATTCAAATTCGAATTTGAATTCTGTACTTAATAATTAAGTGTGACTTAGTTATTAATTAAATAATAAAATTCGGTTTTATTATCCTAAACCTACATGGGTTAGGCTTTGCTGTTATGGGTTGCTATTATGGGCCTATTAACCAACCATTATAAATAGATAATGTAGGGTTAATAGGTATTAAGTTTTTAAGAAAAACGAACCCTAGCAGCAGAAAAGGCAGAGGCAGATTTCGAAATCATCTAGAGGAGGCTAGTACATCCGTTCCATAATCAAGATCGTGAGACGTTCTTGAAGGTGCTCGTGTGGATACCATAGAGGTGTTTTCAAGAGGAAGACACAAGTCGTGAAAGCTAGGATCTCCGTTGAGTTCGTAGTAGTCAAGACCAAACAAAGGTATGATTCCGTTTCACCATAATCTGTCAATCTTATACATGATCCTGCGTTAGGGTTCCGAAATTTTTCGTTATATTTACGTTTAATCCGCTGCGTTTTATGCCTCGGAACCCAACATAGACAATCTTCATTAAGAATTTCAGATACTAGCTTCCACTTCCTTCTACTAGGCTTCCTACTTGATTGTAGTCTTGGTCTCTCAGCCTTTGCCTTCTTGTATTTTTTGGATAAAGAAATTTTCTTTGACAGTAACTCTTCCCTCACTTCTTTTGACAATGACTTTGAACTTACTGTCAATAAAGGCTTGACAGCAGGTTCAGATTCCTTGAAGCAACCTCCACCTTATTTCTCCTAACAGCATCTTTCTTATCTACTTCAGAACCAAGTACCACTGCCTTCACAACCCTTCCTTCAATCTCACCAACTATCTTCTCATCGTCTTCATGATTAGAATTTCCATGAAGACTTGAGTCCTGATGACTAAGCCCTCGATGATAAGTAGCATCTTTCTGACCATGAAGAAATTTGCCTCATTCAGTTCATGCCCCCATCACTTCAACTTCCGTAGTAGAATAGTAGACATTGACCCTGCTTAGAGAATTGAGCTCAATCCACTCAACAACAACCTTGGTGATTGATTCTGCCTTTGACTCAGCCAAGTTATTAATTGTAGGTCTTCTAACATCTAGACAATCTTCATTAAGAATTTCAGATACTAGCTTCCACTTCCTTCTACTAGGCTTCCTACTTGAGTGCGGTCCTGGTCTCTCAGCCTTTTTCTTCTTGTATTTTTTGGATAAAGAAATTTTCTTTGACAGTAACTCTTCCCTCACTTCTTTTGACAATGACTTTGCAGTTACTGTCAATACAGGCTTGACAGTAGGTCCAGATTCCTTGAAGCAACCTTTACCTTATTTCTCCTAACAACATCTTACTTATCTACTTTAGAACCAAGTACCACTGCCTTCATAACCCTTCCTTCAATCTCACCAACTATCTTATCATCGTCTCTATCCTTATTCCCAGTTCCAGAGGTCCCTGCATCACCATTATTGTTGTTGTTGGAGTTGGAACTACCTGTACCATCATCAGATTTTCATCATCATTATCACCATCTCTTCTTTCCTCATTCTTCTTCTTAGTTTTTTTAATTTCTTCACTTCCAGTTTCCTTAATTACTCGGCCAACACCCTTATCATTTCACTTCTATCTTCAATTCTTGGCAGCTGATTGAAGTAGTTGAAAGCCTCCTTTATAGATCTAGGCCTGCACAAACTAATCTTGTCCAAGTTCATTGAACTATACTTTCCATCTGTTGAGTTGCTGAACTTGATACAGAGAGGATTAACAGTAACTTTATGTATCTTTTCAACCACCATTCTCTGCAGAATTCACTTCAGATTTTATTGAGCCATGACTTGTTTGTCTTGATTTTTAGCTTTATCGCTTCAATTACTGAAATCTCCTACCTACTCAAGTATTTCATGCTGATATATCAACTAAAACCTCCTTTAGTCCTAACAAAGATCACCTATTTGTTGCTCTTAGACACCATGACAGCAGCTCCAACTGTTGACTCTCTCATGGCTTCAGAAAATTTTCTAGGATCTCTGTTGAAAGAGGTTCTTAGAACATTGATCCTATCATTGAAGCTAGCATCCTGAACCACTCCGTTGTGCTCATTTTCATCCACCATTAGTAGAGATGCTTCTTCGCATTTTAGTCTTCTTTCTCTTCAACAATAAAATCATCAGCATCATCCTTGAATAATTTCTCCTTTCCTTTACCACTTACATGAACAAGGGCCTTCACATCACCCTCCCTGATCACAATACCTTTCTCTACCTTAGTCCCTCCAAGCTTTTCAGCCATCTCAGTAGCCACCTTGGACAACAATGCCAATTGGCTCTCATCCCCCTAAGATGCAGCTTGAGTCTCCTTGTCACTTTCTCAATCTTCTCCAATTCTTTACAATCACCAACCTTCTCCCCCTTAGTTGAGTTGGCAGCTGCAGGGATTGTCAATTTAGTCTTTGTCTCTTTCAATTGAGCAAATACAGCCTGGAAGCCATCAAATGTGCATTTTTCAAACTGCTCTATCTTGGCTACCAGCTTGAATTGATTCCTCCCCACAGTTGCCACATGCTTAGATAATTTTGTCACTTTACTTGAAAGCGATTTCAACATTCCATCAGATTGTTTAGAACCAGGGGCTGTTGCGGTGCTCACATACTCTGGTTTTTTTTGAATGATCTCATTATCCCTTACACTCTCACTCTCAGGGCCTAGTGTCCTAGATTGTTTGGTGCTCTCTTTTATATTATGGTCATGCTCAAGACCCTCTCTTTTTGCCAAGGTCTTTCCTTACCTCTCTATTTTTTCTAGATCACTTCTCTCTATTCATTTCCGCTTATTCTTTTTCACACCCTCACTCACCCTAAGTGCAAGGGACTGAGCAGGTACACCTTGCACTTTAGATTTAGAATTTACCTTTATAACTTAAGAGATAGGAGCTGAATCACTATCTTGATATGCTGCAGATCTTTGAGAGTTACTGTTAGGATGAGGAGAGTTGACAGCATCTTCAGCTTCAAAGTTACTGTCAGTAGGAGTGTTGACAATAAATATGTCATTTACAGCAGCAAAGACTGTGACAGCATCCTGGCCCAATATAGTGATAGTATCTTTCATCCTTTGAGTGAAAGGTTCTTGTGTACTGCCAAAGAGAGACTCCATGGTAGGCTGCTCCCCCAAATCAAAATGAGATGCATCATACTAAAATGAGGATTCCTCTCTATGCTCAAAAATAAAATTGTGTGTATCTACAATAAAATTGTGTGCATAGTCTGGCTAAGTTTAATAGGTGCCCCCTGTTGAGAGAAGATACCTAGAAAAGAGCTATTTTCACTATTAAGTTTTGTGTCCTTTTGAGAGGACACAGATTGTGTGACATGGGTTGATGTCTTTACATTCTTCCTCTTAGGCACACCAGGACCCTCTGTGGGTTCATTGATAGTTCCAACCTTATTTGTTGCACTGTGTGTAAGTAACTCCCTCGACATCCTTAGTCACTGTTTCTAACCTAGAGGTTTAGGATCTCTTCTTTGTAGAAACCTGATCCTGTTGAGAGGACACAGGCTCTTGGCTAACAACCCTAGACTGTCTAGAGGCTCTTACAGACTTGAAAGGTTTTGAGTGTGGGTTAGGAATGGAGAGGTCAACTCCATTTTCATCACTCAAAGAAAAGATAGAAAAATCTCTTACAATTCTTAAATTGAGTGATTTTATTATAGACCTCATGTGGTCAGTAATAAACAGACCCAACTCAGAATTGAGGGGTTTGTTGGAAAGTATGGAGTGGGTATTTTTCTTTAAAGTGGGGGACTCCATACATTGTATATTATTTAAATTAATTATGCCTACAACATAATTAATAATTAGCATAAAGAATCTAGGATAGTATATTACCAGTTTTCTGCTTTCCTTCTTGCTTAGCACCAGCTTGAAGAGAGGCATCATGATCTTTCCAATGTTGATTCTATAATTATGCACTGTGGAATGCAAAATCTTCCTGATGTAGGTCGGGACTTCATTCTAGCTACTAGTTTTGCTAGACATGGCTCGAGTGAAAACATCCATTATCATGCTCCACTCTTTGACAAGGTACTTGCTATACATCCCCCCTGATGGATACCATTCATCCGAGGTTGGGCTTGTCTTGGGTCCATTATAACCAATTATCTTGAAGAATTTGGCTACCTAAGCATCAATAGCTGGCTCCCGCAATTGTGAACCTTCTTAAGCTTCAACGTGGAGAGCAACAATGATATGGGTTGAGTCAATGGTGTAGGAGGTGTTGTTGATTTAGAAGGTTATGGTGCTTGCATCCTGCTCCCCCTCACATGTAGTAGAGGTCCAGAGTTGCGTTAATAATGGGATTTCTAACAATGGGCTCTCCATTAATGCATATGACATTAAGGAGTTTTTCATAAACCCAATAAAAGGTTTAAAGGCTTCTCCGGCTTCATCCACCGTAGCCATGGTAGTGAAGTTGGTTTGGGCAAGAGTACAAACGATTTGAGGTCCAGACATGATTGTAGAAAAGTTAAGGGTTAAGAAATTTGGCCAAAAAAGGAACAAAACAAACTGGGTTGTAAAGAAAGAATAGAAGATTTAGAGCTTTTAAGAATAGAAGAGTTTTTAGAAGAAGTAAAGAGTGAGAGTGATTTTACTGTTTATATTTATACTAAATGAAAAAGAAACTGTCAAGAAAGAATTTTAATCGATTAATTTGACAGTTGTATACTCAATCCATTTCCTTTTGACAATAACTCATGCACTGAAAATCACAAACACTCTTGATAGTAACATTAGTGGTTAGAGAATAAATAAATAACCAATAACCCTAATTTAACCATTGACATTATGTTATGAGGAGGTTTTAGAAAACTATAATGTTAATTAATACTAACAGTAAGTTATTTGACAGTAAGTTTTAGTCTCATATACTATGTTGTCAAGACTCCTTCAAGTGATTGACAGTAACTTATCACAATATGACAGCATAGATAAAATATACTGCCAAGACACTTGACAGTACTTTTTATTAACACCATATGAGATAAATCACTAAAAATAAATTAGTTAACCTCTTAGTAAAATTTCATCATGTATATCCATTGCGATAAAAAATCAAAACAGGATAAATTTAACATACCCAATTCACTCACTACCAGTTGAATGTCTTTTCATCCAAAGTTTTAGTGAAATATCTGCAAGTTATTTCTATGTGGACACATAGATTAATTTGATTGTGCCTTGCTCCACATGCTCTCTAATGAAATGATGTATGATGTCAATGTGCTTAGTCTTGGAGTGTTGAATAAAATTTTCAGAAATGGCTATTGCACTAGTGTTGCCTCAGAAAATAGGGATCCCTTGCAATGCCCAATCATAGTCCAACAATTGATTCCTAATTCAAAGTAACTAACCACAGCAACTATCAGCTGCAATATATTCAGCCTTAACAATTGAATTAGACACATAGTATTGCTTATTACTAAACCATGAAACCAATCTTTCTCCCAAAAACTGATAGCTTCCTGTTATAATTTTTCTTTCAATTCTACATCCAGCACAGTCTGAGTCTGAGTAGCCAACCAAGTCAAAACCAGATTCTTTAGGATACCAAAGACCTAAATCTTGAGTGTCTTTCAAGTATATAAAGATTCTTTTAACTGTCATCAAATGTGACTCTTTTGGATTAGACTGAAACCTTGCACACAGACCTGTAGCAAACATGATGTCAGACCTACTAGGAGTTAGATTGAGGAGAGAGTCAATCATTCCTCTATACATCTTATTATCCACTTTCTTTCTTTTGAATCCTTGTCTAGTTGTATTGTTGTTGAGTTTGGCGTCTTTGCTAGTGACGAGTCTTCCATATCAAATCTGTTCAAAAGATCTTTGACATATTTAGTTTGGCAAATGAATATTCCATCTTTCTTTTGATAGATATGAAGTCTAAGAAAGAATACTAATTCACCCATCATACTCATCTCACATTTGTTCTGCATTAATTCATAGAATTCTTTGCACAGTTCTTCATGTATTAAGCCAAACATGATATCATCCACATAGATTTAGACTAGTATGATATCATTTCCATGCTTTTTGTAGAACAGAGTTTTATCAACAATCCCTCTTATAAAATTGTTCTCAAGGAGAAACTTAGAAAGGGTGTCATACTAGGCCCTTGGGGCTTGCTTCAGACCATACAATGCTTTGAGTAACTTATACACAAAATTTTGCATCTTTGGATCCTCAAAGGCTGGGGGTTGTTCAACATAAACTTCTTCTTCTAGTTCTCCATTTAGGAAAGGACTTTTTACATCTATTTGAAAAACCTTGAAGTTTTTGAATGCAGCAAAAGCTAAAAAAAATTCTTATGGCTTCAAGTCTAGCAACAGGGGCAAATGTTTCATCATAATCAATTCCCTCCTATTGACAGTAATCTTCTGCTACCAGCCTTGCTTTGTTTCTTATAAAAACTCCATTGTCATCCATCTTGTTTCTGAAGACCCACTTAGTGCCAATTACAGACTTATTATTTGGTCTTGGTACCAGTTTTCAAACACAACTTCTTTCAAACTGGTTAAGTTCTTATTGCATTGCATTAATCCAATCTGGATAAAAAATGGCTTCATCTAAAGTTTTAGGCTCAACTTGAAACAAGAAGTAGGAGTACATGCATTCATTGGTTACATTTCTTCTAGTCTTTACTCCTGTTCCTGGATAACCAATAATTAAATCATTAGTATGATCCCTGTTCCACTTAGTTTCTCTTAAAGAATCTCCAGAGTCTTCTGCATTCTATTGATTGACGGCCTCTTTTGCTCTTGCACTATTGACAACATCAATTTCTTCAAGTCCACTATCCATGGGAACATTCTCAGAGTAATATTTTGTTTGAGCAATTCCTTCATTCCCTTCAGATTGATTAGGAACATTAGTTGGACCAGAAATTGTGTGTTCAACACTTGGTGATTCTTCATCATCAACATCTTCCAAATATCCTTGATTCTCATAGACTTAGGACTCTGATTCTTGACTACCATCAACACCAGGAAACTTGGTTTCATCAAAGGAGACATTCATACTTTCATCAATAACTTTGTGATCAATAATATAGACTATGTAGGTTGTTCTATCAATACCATAGCCCATGAATATCCCTTCATAAGCTTTATTAACAAACTTCCCTTTGATCTCTGTTAAATCTTTCATGATATAGCATTTGCTCCTAAACACATGAAAGTACTTGACAGTAGGTTTCCTTCTAGTTAGCAGCTCATAGGGTATTTTTCCAAAATCCTTGTTGACAATTTTCCTATTTTGAGTATAACAGGTTATATTAATATCTTCACCCCAGAAAAAAGTAGGAAGTTTTGCTTCACTCAACATGGTTCTTGCAACCTCAATGAGACTTCTATTTTTCCTTTCCACAACACCATTTTGTTGAGGTATCCTTGGTGCAAAGAATTGTTGAGGGATACCATTGTCTTTGCAGAAGTCATTCACGATACTATTTTTTAATTCAGTTCAATTGTCATTTCTCAAGAATTAGACTTTGAACTTAGGATTCTTGTCATGGACTCTTACTAGATCAATAATTTCTTATGCAGTTTCATTCTTGGTTGTCAGGAACCTCACCCAAGTGTATCTTGAAAATGCATCAACCATTATAAGGACATATCTTTTATTTGCCAGTGACTGCACATTCACAGGACCAAATAAGTCCAAATGAATAAGTTGAAAATCTTCACTTATTGAACCATTGAGAGTGCTTTTATGAGTAACTCTCCTTAGTTTCCCTTTTTGACAATCCTCATACAGGCCTTCTTGTGCCACAGCCAGCTTTCAGAAGATGAAGTTTTTCTTTAGAAACAGTAGATTTTGTCCTTTCTTACTGAGTCAAGGTAAGCAATGAATAGGCTTCCTTTCTTTACTCATTGAAGAGCTTATTCTCTTGTTTTCTTGTTGACAATTGAGCATCTGTCTTGATCAAACTCAACTTTGAAACCTTTCTCATAAAATTGAGTAACACTCAATAGATTGTGCTTCAAACCATTCACTAGAGCAATTTTCTCAGTCTTCAAGTTAGCAACTTCCAGTATGCCATATCCCATTGTGAAACCAATGTTGTTGTCACCAAAGGTTACATATGGGTCAGCCATTTCCTTGAACTGTGATAGTAGGGCTTTATCACCAGTCATATGTCCTGAACATCCACTATTTGTTGGGTCCCGGAAGTATCGTAGAAGGGGGGTTGAATGCGATACTCACAATAATTTAAAATTCTTTTCAGAATTTACGGAATTAAATTATTGCTTAAGCTGAGGGTTCGGGTCCTTGTAGTGTTTAGGAGGCTGACTTATTAGCTTTCTATTTTTATGATATAACATTTAAGATATAGAAAATTAGCAAGTAAGTAAACAAGATTCAAGTTAAATATGTATATTGAACTTGAATGGGTGTTACAACATTTGGTAGAATAAACATTTAATTCCTAGAACAAATTTGACATGAATTGTTCTACTTAAGGAATTAAACTCAAACCAGCACAGAAAGTCTGTGAATATAACTTTGCAGACAAATTACTGAATTTGAAAGTTTTTCTACTCTTGAATTATGAAGCCCAAGCCTCATATTTATAGAGGAATTCTAAGCTTGTATGACCTTTTTCACTATGACTTTATTTAATGAAATTAAGCCTTGTATGACATTTGAAATAGCTGGGTATGACTTTTTTCACTCGGTATGACCTTTCAGAAATTCGGTATGACTTTCTGAAAATTCGGTATGACCTTTTTAAAGTCATATTCGGATTTTCTTTAATTAAAAAAATCGGTATGACTTATTTTAATTAAATAAAATCAATTCAGCATGACCTTTAGAAAAGTTGTTCGGTATGACTTTCTATTCACTCGGTATGACATTTCCATTTCTCTCGGTATGACTTTCAATTCACCTGCCAATTCAATTCTTTTCCACTTGATTAGACAAGTGTCAGCCTGTGATTGGTTCCTTATAAAAATATCATCTGCCATTTCAATTGTAAAGAAAAAGGGGCCTATTTCATCTTTTAGTGGATAGGCTCCGTAGAAATGCTTTTCGACCCGCACAACTTATAATCTTTGATTAATAAATAATAAATTTAATTCAGAAATTATAAAAATAAATATCTAATATTATTTAGATATTTATAAATATAATTTACTAAATAAATAAAATATATATTAATTAAATAAATCCTTACGCTCTAAGCTGCGGTCTCCTGATCGTCTGGAACCGAACTCCTTTTGACTTGGAAATGATAAATCAACTCCAACCGGGGTTCCACCTTTAAGAATATATGACTCTGCATTTCTTCCGTGCCAATTCTTTTTCCGTCTTTTCTTTAAGTCAATATTGTCAGGCATGTTTGGCTGTTTCTACAGTTACAATTAGAAGTACATCTGTTACTGAAATAATCTAACTCTTTAAACTAGACAATACTTCTTTTCACCACTGCATGTACCCAGTCAAATATTCAATCTTGGATTCTGACTCTTGTACACTGCATTCCAAACAAACCTGTATCCCTTTGAGCTTCCAGTTTCTGTCTTTTGTCATTCTAAAATAATTTTAAATTAATTAATCCTTTAATTAATTTAAGAAATAAATTAATTCTGAGTGAATTTATTTACTAATTAAATTAACTAATTAATTTAATTAATTAATAGAGAATTAAATTAAAGGCTTGACAATTGTTGATGTAGATAAGACTCTTCTGTTCTTCAACAATAACCTTTTTAACCACTTGAACTTTTTGATGACGAATCTTCACTGACATTGTTGACACCCTATGCACTGGTCTGGTTCACGGATGACTAACTACAATGTTGATTCTCATTTCTTCTGTAGTGGTCTTTGTGTCTTGTCTTGTCATGTCTTAGCTTCTTTTTGTTGTTCCTCTATATTCAATATTTATTATTTACTTCGCTTTCTTACCTGATTTGAGTTGTCATCTACTTATTACAAATAGGACTAGTCATATGACTTTCAATCTCCCCCTATTTGTTGTTAAACATTTAACACACAAATTCCTAGAGGATAACTCAACTAACAACTAAGAAAATAAAACGACATTTAAGAACTGTAAATAATAAATTGTTTTCTGGATCATATAATACATTTCCAGATTTCAATTATGAAAGATAAATATAAGATAGATGTTCCTCTAGACTGAACATATTTAACAAAGTTCTATCTTAACTTATCTATCATTACCAGCTTCAGAAATATCAACTTCACCTTCTTCTAGAGTTTAAATTTTGTAACCAGGTGTCATTGGTAAATCTTCAGTGGCTGGTTTTCTCTGGATCAGATTCTGCATTTCCAGATTTCTTGAGTAACTGAAATGAAAGATGTTTGTTCCTCTAGCACTGAACATATTATACATGTAGTATTATCTTCATTTCTCAGACTCATCACTACTCCCCCTTAGGATGACAGGGATGAAGTCTTGTTCTCTTCTTACCATCTATCCTCTGTTTCTCCAACTTCTGTCTTCACTTCTCTCCCAAGGTGAATTCATTCTCCCCTTACTTGAATTATCCAACAAATTTAATAGAGGTAACAACAGACATGGCATACATACAGCATTAAACCATCGCAGATATAAAAAATGCAAACTATGACATGTTATGCATTTTAGAAAATCCAGTTAATCCTATATACAAGAATTTTCTAAAATCAAATGGATCCAATCCAAGCATGTTGTTATATACCCCTTTTTCTTGTTCAACAAAGGAGTAATCCTCTTCTAGTAAAAGTCTTTGTTAAACAATTCTCCCCTTTGGATCTTGTTCAACATTTCTCCCTTTTTGGATCTACTTCTCCCTTTTTGGATCTTGTTCAACAGTTCGAACTGTTCAACACTTCTCCCCCTTAGTTGAGTAATCCTATTCAGAATCCTTATCAGAAGAAATTTCATCCCCCTTAGTTGAGTAACATTAGAAATCTGTAACAGGGAATTAGGAATGGGATTTGGTAATTGTGGTAGTGTGTGATTTTACTTTGTGTTTCTCACAAGTGTTTCGCTCATATACTCTGTAAGTGTTTCACTCATAGAATATATATTTTCACTCTTTCTCACTTGTGTTTCACTCTTTTCTCACAACACTATTTCTCTCTCAGTACGGATGAAATAGTCTTTTGTACCTGCAAGAAAAATCACCATAGCCCCTTCAAGAGAGGTCACTGGTAGTGCAATAGGGTTTCGCAAATCCCCGTCCTCAACTGAATCTATTAAAATATTTGACTTTAAAAACTGAATTGCTTCAAGAATAGATTCAATGAGTTGTTGATCATCTAAGATGATCTATTCCGTTGGGAATCCAGATATGTTCCATCTGGGGAGGGAGACAAGGATCTATAATATAGCAAATGATCCAAGTTTCCTCCTGACGCCTGTGAAGGCATGTTGATTCAATCAGAATCATCAATCATCCTTCCTTCCTTGATATGGAAGTTTAGAATAATTGATTCCATCAATTCATCCTTAGTGTGTGACAATCCTTACAGTGCATTTGAATATTACATTTATGGTTTGCAGTGTTTGAGAGTGTCTAGATGAAATTGACTCTTTACAAATGGCCTTGGCTGACAGGCCGAATTCAATAGACTCACTCTGTTGAGAGAATGAACCTAGTAACAGTTTTGCCATTTGCAAATCTATACCCTTTTGAGAGGATATAAATTACTTAGCAGTTGCCTTGGTTTCAATTTCATATTCTAACTAGAGGCAGAGTTGCTGGAACACTCATAGATACTTCTCTTTTCTAGTGCACTAGAGGCACTTACTCTCTCACCCTCTTTAGTTGATAAAGATTTTCTTTTCAGGGGTTTAGTAGATGAAGTTGTATCTGTTTGAGTGTATATGGTTCTATGATCTGTGTTAGAGATTGTAGGTTTTCAATCCCTTGATCTTGTCCTATAGCAACTGAGGGCTCAATATATCAATTGTATATATATATATTTATACCAATTGATTAGATAATATATCAAGATCGAGATTACCTGCTTTTACCTCGAGTCGATTGCTCTTGTTCGGCAGGACACAGATATGCTTTTATTATTAGTGATTTTCAGATAAACAATATATATATATATTATCACTAACAATAAAAATCATAATTAATTGCAATGAAACAATAACAAATTACCAAAATATGATAATTAATAATAATTTCAAAAAGCAAGTAATTATGCTCCTAGTATCTCATCGCATTAAAACTATGGAACTAATAAACGATGAATTGCTTCATTTCATAATTTTAATAAGATAAAATACTCTTGCTAAATACTAAATAATCATAGGAATGAAAATTAGCATTTAACTTTATACATTATATCTAATAATTGCTACTCAGGCATATGACAATTATACTCATAACAATTATCAGTGATATATGTAAGCTCGAGAAAATACATGTAGAGAAATTCACAAGTCCTTTAAATATTGACATTTAATACTTATGATTCTTAGAACAATTTCTCGTAGAAAAAAATAATTTTTTAAAAATAAATAAATAAAAATAAATAAATAAAATATGCCAATTTAATAGAAAAAAATAAACACAAAATAAAAACAAACTTACACACATATAACGAAATTTTCTTTAAGATATATATCCCTTCATAAAACGCGGGAAAAATTGTATCTGAGAAGAAAGTTTCTATCCATTATGAATTTCATATAAGGCAAACTTCCCATGATAAAAAGTGAGAATTTGTACCAAAGAAGAAATTCAATTCTCTTAAGAAAAAAATATTTACAGTATGAATGCCAATTAAATAAAACTGTACAAAACTAAAAATATTGCATGTACCTCTCACTGTGCACGTCTTGCAATGTGTTCCTAGAATTTATCTATTTAGGCTTACCATCAACGTGAGTGCCAATGGTGTGTTTGACTCATTACAAGGTGCTCTGGCTGATGAGCGAATTTCAATGGACTCATCATGTAGAGAGAATGATTCTAGAGACAGTTTTATTGCCTTTTCAGCTCTGCATCCTTTTGAGAAGATGCAGATGAGCTTACAGTTACCTCAGTTATATACTCCTTTTCTTCTCTGGAGGTAGAGCTGTGGGTGCACTTCCGACATCATCCTTATTTGCTGCATCAAGTGCAGTTTCTCCCTTATCAACCTCTAACTTACATGAGTTCCTTATATCTCCAGGGGTTAATATATGGAAGTGGATGAATTGGTGTTTGGTACTATGGCCTGGGTAAGAGATTGATTGGTTTTCAACCTCTTGGCCAGTTTCTAAAGCCACTAGGGGCTAACTGGAAAGAACCAATTGAGATAAAAAGATAATCACCTTAACATTCCAAAACATATTTTTCATCACAAGGAGAAGGAAAAATA
The DNA here is from genome assembly GCA_028671895.1 of Oenanthe sinensis. Classification (NCBI taxonomy): domain Eukaryota; kingdom Viridiplantae; phylum Streptophyta; class Magnoliopsida; order Apiales; family Apiaceae; genus Oenanthe; species Oenanthe sinensis. The sequence goes on along the minus strand of CM053799.1, from coordinate 22,356,490 downwards.
TAATAAGGAATGGTAATAGATTGCATTAATGCACTTTCAATAAAAGAGTTTTGTTGGAACTAAAGATTTATCATTTAAGAGCATAATACAAAATTTTCTTTAAGATACATATCCCATAATAAAACGCAGGAAAGTTGTATCATAGAAGAAAGTTTTTATCCTTTATGAATTTCCTATAAGGCAAACTTCTCATTATAAAACGCGAGAATTTATACCAAAGAAGAAATTCAACTCTCTTACCAAATTATATCTCGTTAAAATGACTCTTTTCCTTCATACCTTAATATTGTATGATTTAAAAACAGTTTTGCAAACCATCCTTATCAGATAGAGGACTATGATTTTCCGACTCATAATGCAATTATGATATTCATCATTTTCGTCCACCTGATATTATCCCTAACTTAAAATAGAAAATTTCATTACAATAGGGGTGGATGTATTCTTAGCAATACAGTATAAGGACTTCAAAGCAACAACCACTGTTTAGGTATTTTGAATCAATGTGCAACAAACATTGAAACAAGTGTTTGAAAACAAATCATTTTACAAATGGTTGATACCTCAAAGTAAAAATAATTTTGGAAATATTTCTAAATATATAAAATATTGAGAATTTTATATACGCATAACTTAGAAAATACTTCTGTTTCAATATTAATGAATTTTGAAATATGCATTGATTACTTAGATCAGTAATTCTAAATAATGTCAGTAATATTAAAAGTGTCACAATCATTTGTAACAAAACATTTAAAAATATCCGAGAAAAATATCAAAACAATTAAGCAAGATATCATTAACTGATACTCATAAAATATTTAACATACAAACAATTATGCTGCATATTATTTTAATTCATTTAAATCATGAGACTGATCTGACATTGAATTGTCTGACATCAAAATTTAAATCAACTAAGATAATATATAAACTTATGCTAGAACACCTAATTACCATATATGCATATAATATTGTAAACATGATAATTAAAGTAGTAGCAATAAGCATGAGGTTCTGGATTTCAAATAAATTCACAAGTCCTTTAAATATGGAACATTTAATACTTGTGAACTCATTTAAGAATTCCTTACAGATGGGATTTCCAACAAATATGCACATAAATAATATCTCAACTTCACTAACCAACTTAGACAAAATGAATTTATCAAGCTGTTTAGCAAATATCTGCAAGTTATTCTACTAAGGACTACTCTCAATATAGATGATACCTGGTGTCCATGCGCTTATTCCGTGAGTGGTGAAGCGATTATTCAGCAGAGTTGATGGAGTTTGACAGCTTCTAGTAATTACCTCCCTGTCTTTCTTTCAACCTGCATTATCTATATCTATATAGCCAATTAGGTTAAACCTAGTATATTTAGGGTACCTGATTCTTAGAATTGGTAATCCCTTAAGATATCTAACAATTCATATCTTAGCTATAAGATTAGATTCTCTAGTATCCACGTAGAAACTTGCACATAGGCATATTGAGAATAAAATATATGGTCTTTATGCACAGTAGACCCACATATAATATAATCATGGTATACTTGCACTAATATTACATTATCTGTGTGTGCCTTGTATTCTAGAGAGATATGTGTATAACGACTCTAATATAAAATCATTTTCATGTAATTAGTAGTTAGAGTGTCATACTATGTCCTTGACGATTGCTTGATCTTTTACCTCCGTCATAGAGAGCTTTGTGAAGAGAATGATATACAAATTCCAGTGGATATGAAACTTCAAAGTCCAGGAGTTGTTGTACATCAACTTGTTCAGCTCTAATAGTATCAAGTCTCGTCTCTGGTGCTTTAGTTAGATATTAAAAGTCCCAAAGATTCTGTTTCCAGCATCGTCGATACCTTCTGTAGCAACCAGTTTGGCTTTGTCCCTCATAACAATGCCAAAAATCATTCAGTCTCTGAAAACCCTTACAGTACCAATTACAACTTTGTCTTGTGGCCTGGGTTCCAGATTCAGTAGATTCTTCCTTCGAACTGATTGAGATCATCTTGCATTGCAATCACCCAATCTGGATCAATCAGTGCTTCTTCAATCTTCTTTTGGATTCCAACTGTTTAACAATTGTTCTTTCCCGAAGAGTAACCATTTACTTTGCATAGCACTTCTAGTCTTTACTCTAGTATCCGGATCACTAAGAACTAGATTCCAGGAATGAATTTGACTCCAAACCCTTTGTCTCGGCAGATATGTTCTTAATGTATTTCTTTGATTTTCATTGAGTATGACTAGTAGATCCTATTTTTATTTGCTCCCCCTGAGTTGCTGCTAGGATGTGTTGAAGATCCTTCACCTTGTTGAGTGAATTCTGTTAAAGTCCACGAGTTATGTAGATTCACTACCATTTCCACTACTAGGATCTGAATCATCATCATTAACATTGATTCCTTCTGCAACCTCAGTTTCATCATCAATATCTGAATATGACTCTGACAAGATGTCAAGCTTCAAAGATTCAGAATATACTTTCATTTGTATGCTCGGGAGCTTGGTGTAATAGGACGCACATTCAGACTTTCAATCACCTTCTGGTTTTACATCACATCTTACTTTGAAAGCTTTAGACTTCAATGAGTAGTCGAGGACAATTGTTCCATGAGCCTTAATTTCAAACTTGCCAAGATGCTCGTATAAATCTTTAATAAGTATCAATTTCCTCCAAACACACGAAAAAGCTTTAGTGTTTGCTTTTGGTTGGCCATTGACTCATATGATGTCTTTTCACGATCTTGTTGAATAAATTAGGTTATATAGAGTGTTTATATAGAGAGTTGTTATCAACTAATAACATCAATTATAGTTGATTAGAAATCAATTCATATCTATTAGCTAATAGTTTTTTTCTATAATTCTCCTTTCTTCCCATAGTATATCTGTAATATATTTGCTTTGATCTTTGAAGACTTTCCTCTACTCTAATCACCTTCCAAATCTAGCATCAACATTATAGACTTTGAAAGAGTTCAGACTCTGATGATCTTCAGTCTCTGATAACCTATAGACTCTGATAGTCTATAGACTTTGATCAACTTCTAGACTCCGATTTGTATCGATACTCTGATTTTACTTCTCTTGAAAATCTTCTAACTACAAATACTCTTGATACCTATATAGGGAGTAACTAGACTCTGATTTACATTTACTTTGATCAGAGACTAAAGAGACTTATTCTATTACAAATAATATATATGCTAGACTCTGTTATAGTATTTTGTATATCATCAAATGAATATAATCCCAACATTTTTTCTTTAGGGCACAATTACTAACAAGTCCCAAATATCATAGAAGGGGCGTTGAATACGATATAGTCCAAATTATAAAATTTTCACGGAATGTTCTTTATGGACTTAGTCTTCTCGAACATGTGTGTAATCAAACAACAGTCATAAACAATATCAACACGGTTCATTCAAGGAATATATCATTTTATTAATATAATCAATGAAGGGTGTGCTACACTTCTAATAACTTAGAGTAGTTATAATGATTCACTAGTTACAGTTACAAGGTTCGTTTATGAGCAACCAATACATCAACTATACTAACATTAATGGCTTCTGTATATATCTTCTTGAATGCTTTGTATCGTTTTCTCTCCAACTTGAACTGTATGAATGAATAACAAAGACGATGTTTCGCTTCTTTTGTGTAGTCTTTTTTTACCAACCTTACTACGTGGCTCACTATAAACCAAGAAAACTGATTGCTTCACATTTTGATTTATTAACCCTCAGAACATTTAAACTTAACCATCGATGTGTTTATAAATAACAAGCGGGATAGAAATAAAATGAATTTAAATCAATTCATTCTATTCTATTTATTAACCATCGGATGGAGGTTAATTGAATAACCATCGACAATCATTACTTGAAAAATCTTAAACATCGGCAATCCCTTTTCCAATAACCATCGGTCAATTTCGTCAATTATAATCATAACCATCATCAACAATAGCTTTGTCAATTCCTTAACGATCAGCAAAAATAGCTTTATAAATTCCTTAACCATCGGCACTTATTAATGCCATAACCATCAGTAATAAACTTCGGCCCATGGATAACTTTTTATACTTAGCCAATTTTTCAAGTCCTTTAGAAATGTCTTCTGCCTTAAACCAAGTTTGCTGATAATTCTATACTTCATGAACTTGACTCTTTCTTAGGTTTAACATCCCTAGCCAATTCTTCTTATTCATATATGTTGTTCTCAATTCAAATTGTGCTGAGGTTTAGTGCAACTGGTCTGGTTCACAAATGACTGATACGATCTTGAATATCACATCTTCTTGACTATGTAATTGATTTTGTTCCATATTGATAAAAAATACTTTTATGATCCATTGGAATCTTCTATCTTCTGTGTAATGAATCCTTTGACATCATTAGAACATTTAAAACACTTCAACTTTATTCTTCACTGAGGTTTGGACATGTTAATGAACTTCTTTCATTGATCTTCAATGTCTTCAAAGCTTCCTATGATATTCAGGATATTATATCTTGAATTTATATCCGATTCGTAGTCAATTCTTGTGCTCGGTTACATATTACGTTACGTTACATTATCATTTATAATAAATTTGGGAAAATTCTCTATAAATAGAGAAACATTTCTATGAAATAAAGAAAAATACATGAGGGTATAAATAAAATAATGGGAAGTTCCATAATTAAGAGAAATTCTAATTAGTAAATAATTTCATAATTAATTAATTAGCTAAAAATACAACTAATTATTTATGTTCAAACACAAGGAAACTACTCCCAAAAGTAGCCATCAAGACACCTCTATCAACAAAGAAATATAATCCTATAAGGTAACATCCATCAAGGAGGTGCCTTGCCTACCAAGGTTATTAACCCTAATATGACTCTAAGACTCTCAACGTCTATATAAAGGGCTTAACCCCTCATTTTTAAAACTACGTTTTGACTTGATTCTCAATATGTTTGAGATACGTATGCATCTTCCTAGAACATAGATAGTTCCAACAGTAAGATCAGCCATTAAAACTCGATAAACTCTAACACCCTAAGCAATTAATATACCCTACTTTTTTCCATAACAAATAGATAGAGGGATTGTTAACTATAAACTGGAATTAATAATTTAATGATATAAAGTCCATGTTTGTGTAATAAATTTTAATATCATTAAAAATAGATCTAAAATGTATTAAGGTAACATAAAAAAAATTGAAAATCAAAAACTGAAATCAAACAAATTTAAATAGAGATAAAATTGTAGAGTGAAAATAGATAAAAAAAATATAAATAGGGATATAATAGTATAATGTGAATAAACAGAAGTTAGATAGAAATATGATTGTAGGGGTGAAACCAAATTTGTGTGAAACCAAATTTGGTACATGAAAAGGGGTTTTGCTTATTAATAAAGGAGTAATACTACGTACACAAAATTGGTTACAAAAACTTTCACAAAATGACATGGACATATGGCTTGGACATATGAGTGTACATAACATTCATCATATTGTACATAACATTAATTATATTGTCAGCCATTGTAAACCTTTTTCTTATATACTTTTACTTTTAATTATAATTTACTTTTATTGTACTTTTATCTTTCTATTAGAGCTAATAATTATTTTTAAAAACTTATATTATTTATCTTTTATGTTTTATTATCTTTGTTATGAAAAATATACATTTTTTAAATTTAAATTATAAAAATAAATTTATTTAAATATTTTATCAACTATATATAAATAAAATATTTACAGATTCAATAAAAATTATAAAACTAACTATTACATCATATTAATATATTTTATTTATTTATATGTTACGTTCTTTCTATAAAATAGCTTTATTATAATAAAAAGTACAATAAATTTCTTTTATTATAAAAGTATTTAATATTTTATTCAAGTACTAATAAAATTATTAGATACTAATGGTGTAGGATTGTCAGGGATTATGGTGTAATCAACTAATGTACTTAGTTTTAAGTTTAATTAATTTAAGTAAAACATACTGTTATATGTATATTGACTGTATAGTAAGAAGTCACTTATAGATAGTACATTTGAAAAGTATTAGTTAGGTGACAATACATTTGAAAATTACTATCTTGTATAAAAGAATAAACATGAGTCATGTAGTAGAAGTTCACTAAGTGTTCATGCACAACATGATTTAAAACTCAGACAACAACATTTCAAGTGCTCAGGCCTATGACAGTAAATTACAAGTTACAACACAATTGGAACATACGACAACAATTATTTTATTGACAGTAAACTTGGCGGAGAATGAAGATTTGAAGACAATAAGTATTACTGACAACAACTATTCCATTGACAGTAAACTTGGCGGAGAATGAAGATTTGAAGACAAAAAGTTTTACTGATAGGATCTTTGGCGATGAAAATTGACAACAACTTTGGCGGAGATAGTTGACAACAGTTTTGGAAGACAATATGTTTCAAGGACTATCAAGCTTGACAACAAAGTATGCGGATCCGAAGATACTGTCACCAAAGAGAAGCTAAAGGTTGACAGTAAACTTTAAGTGAAGCTGATAGTCTATTTCAGGTAGCAGACTAGATTGTGAAAATACAAGGAATGATTTTGACATTACTATCTAGTCTGTCAAGTCTACTACGACAACTTGGGAGGATTCAAGAAAAAGGTAAAGCGGGCTTAAAGAGTCAAAGATTTATGCATATCTCAGAGCTGTTTTATCTACAAATGGAATGAAGACAAATTTGAATGGAAAAAATAGAGTTTTTATTTTAATTTTTTTCCTAGAAACAAAGGAAAGTACACTTGTAAGTGTTATATGTGTTTCAGTATAAATACACTATCTTACAAGTATTTTCTCTTATGAAACGAAGCTAGAATTTCCTCAAACATAGAAACTTTAGAAAACTCATTGTTATTATATCTATCGAAGCTGGAATTATTTTCTAGACAGTTGTAGCGAAATAAAAATTAATGAAATTAATTTTTGAAGTTTAAACACTTTGCTATTTTATTTGCTTAGTTTATTTGCAACTCTAACTAGTTAATTATTATTCTTGTTGTTGTTAGCGAGAATCTTTAATAATTAATCAAGTTGCATTCAACCCTCCCTTCTGCAACACTCATCTTAACTAACAACTGGTATCAGAGCAACTGGTTTAACATATCTAACATGAAAAGATCCAAGATGAGTACACCGAAAGTAAGTAGCATAAAATACCCACCATTGAAAAAGAGCATTACAATCTTTGGGAAAAAATGTTGTTCATAAAAACATCTAACCCACTTTATCCTGACATTTTAGAAAATGGACCTTTTATCCCTCAATCATATGTACCTGAAACCATAGTGGAAGGTGAGACAATACATTCCCACTAGGTTCCTAAAAAGGTTTTAGAGTACAATGATACAGAAAAAGAAAAACTATCTTTGGATGATTGTTTACAGTTTATAATTATTAAAGCACTTGAGAATGTTATGTACAACAACATTGTCAACTACACAAGTTCCAAACAAATATGGAAAACCATTGAGATACTGTGTGAAGGAACAAAAGAGGTAAAACATAACAAAAGACAAATCCCGGTATCTCAGTATGAGACTTTTAAGGCCAAGTCAAATGAAGTGTTGACTGAGAGGTTTGAGAGGTTCACCAAATTGATAAATGACTTGCAGCTGCATGGAAAGTTTTATGACAAGATGGAAGTAAATATGAAATTCATGTTGACACTTCCTGACCATTTGGAGCACAAGGTTACTTCCATAAGAGAAAGAAGGGATTTATCAAAAGTTTCCGTTAAAACTTTATATGGCATACTCAAAACCTATGAGCTAGAGCTGTTATAAAAGAGAGCTATTCAAACTGGTCAAAGAGGAAAGATGGCCAACACCTCAAATACTCTAGTAGCTCAGGATCCAAAAATGTTACAGTTCCAAGAACCCCAACAACAGATCAAGATTGAAAAGGTCACTGATGATGATGAAAGTATCACTCTTGAACTCAAGAATAGTGGTGAAGATGAGTTCTACACCCTAGAAGAACTGGACAACATGGAAAATAAAACCATGGCCTACATGGCAAGAAAGTTTTCAAACTTGGGATTCAAGAAGCTGTTAAGGTTTGTGTACACCCTATGAGAGTTTGTATTCATACATCAATAATACAAATAATATTCATTCATATCTCTGTATTTTTTTTTTCTTAATTCAAAGCTTTAATTTACATTGAATTGATTTTAATCAAGCAAAAAGAGCATACAAGTATTCAACCCCCCTTTTACTTGTGTAACTGGGAAAACAATTGGTATCAGAGTCTAAATTTTAAAACCAATCGAAGATGTTCGGAAACAAAGATGTGAATTCTAAGATCCCCATGCTCAAAAGGAATGACTACAACCGCTGGAAGGTTAAGATGCTACACCATCTGGAGGCTACAGACCCTCACTATCTTGACAGGATTCATGATGGACCTTACAAGCCTTCAAGACTTGTTCCTTAAACCACTGTTGAAGGAAAGATCATTGGAGAGCACTTTGTTGACAAACCAAAGGCTGAATGGTCAAAGGAGGACAAAGAAAATGTCCTTAAGGAGGCAAAAGTTAAGAATATCCTCTTTAACAGTTTGGACTTTGTTCTTACAAAATGTATTATATCAAGAAAAACTACTAAGGTGATGTGGACAAAGCTTGAAGTGCACTGTGAAGGAACCAAGGATGTCAAAAAGAATGCAAGGTCTCTGTTAATTCAAGAGTATGAGTATTTTGAAGCAAAAGCTGGAGAGACCATCACTGAGATGTATGATAGGTTTACCAAACTCCTGAATGAGATTGGTATTCTTAATAAAGTGTACAACTCTAAATACACAAATACCAAGTTTTTGAGAGCCTTGCCTGAAAAGTGGGACAACAAAACAATTGCTATAAGGGAAGCTAGTGAGTTGGATGAAATAACTCTAGAAGAATTGTATGGCAGACTCAAGACATATGATTTAGAGATACAACAGTAAAAGAATAAGAAATCTAGAAAATCAAAATATGTGGAACTCTTAATGGAGTCTGAGAAAGAACAACAGGAAGAACCCACAGAAACTAGAATTAAAGAATCAAAGAAAAAGGGTAAAACTGTTGTTAAGTCAGATTCTACTGAAAGAGACTCTGATTCTGGTGATGACTCAAATGATGGTTATGTTTCCTAAGAATTTCAAAAGGATGAAATTCAATAAAAGAACTAGAAAATTTAGCAAGAGGCCAACATTCAAAAATGAGGATGAAAAAGTTGAAAAAAGCAAGAGCACCATAATTAAGTTTGACAAGGCAAAAGTCAAGTGCTTGCACTATGGAATATTAGGGCATTTTTCTAGTGAGTGTAGAAAGGCTAAGAATTAAGGCAAAGGAAAGGAACTCATCTCAACAGGAAAGGACTGGGCAGATTCAAGCTCAGAAGAAGAAATTGATTATGAAAATCTAGCATTGATGGTTGTCTCCTCAGAAAAATCAGAATCTCCCAAATAACCCTCATCTTCAAAATCTCAGGTATCAATCTTTTCTGCTGAATCTTTACTTCATTTAGACTTTGATGATATAAAGATTGTACAAAGTGAGGTTAAAAAGTTAATGACTAATTTTAGATCATGTTAGGAATCATGTAGTGTGATGATAACAAATTCCTTAGAATCAGAAATTTAATCTTAATTTTATAACTGGTCAAAGGATATATGACCTATAAATATCCATTGACTAGGGAACCATTTATCAGTTGGAGTTGTTATTAATCAACTGATAAAATGGATTGTAACGGTAATCAGAATTCATTGTATTATTAATTGATTGTAATATTTCGATGGATATAATTTGATAGTCAACTGATGTTTGTTAACTTCGATTGATAGCTCTTTAACGGATTTGAAGAATGGCTGAAAAATTGTAAATATTCTAAATCAGAATTCTCATAAATGAAGTGATTAACAGATAAAGGAGTCAATGATTATTAGCCAATGGATGTCGGTAGATGGATGCCAGTCAAAAAAAGTCAAACCAATGGATCTTCATCAATGGATGAATCTGTCAAAGCAATCAAGGGATAAAAGAGCGATTGATGGTTATCTAAATATCCATTGATACTTCAATTAATCATTGCATTACATATCTATCAATGGATAAGAAAAGATGGATCGATTGATAAGCTTGACAACATTTATCAATTGATCAAAGTTTCTCAAAATGGCTAAGGACCAATGAAATGGAATCTTTACAGAAGTTTGAATTAATGAAAGACAGTTTGTGTCAGGACTGTTAAGCCTTTCAAGAAACACAATCTTCAAGGAAAAGCACAAGATAAAAACTTTTCCAGAACAAGACAATGAACTATGAAGACTATGAAAGAAGCTACATTCTATTTTAGTATAAACATTGTAAAATGTAATTTTTACTTTTATCAGTTGATATAAAATAGATGTTGAAAATGAACTACTATATATAGTTTAATAGTTCATTGTAACAAAGCGTAGAAGTTATAGAACATGAACTCAAGAAAAGCATAGTTAGAGATAGGAAATATTTGTAGTGCTTTTCTTTTTTTAAATAACGTTTTGTAAGCAGCTTGGTTTTAAGACCAAGGTTATTTTAAAGCAAAATATTCATTATTGGAAAACTAATCCACTAGTAAGTTTTAAAAGATCTATTTCTAAATAGTTAGTTTAATTTCTTTTGATCCTCCTTCATAGTTTTAAAATCTCAAACACTTAAACACTGTTGAATATAAACTTAAATCTGTAAGAATTTCTCATAATTCTTAATTTTTTTATTCAACCCCCCTTCTACAAACTTGTACTAAGGGAAATAATAATTGGTATCAGAGTCAGGTTTCAATATACAGAAAGTTAAGATCTAAGTACATCAAAAATGAGTCACAAAGACACATGAGAGAATATTCCAGTTCTTGAGAAAGAAAGCTATTTTCACTGGAAAGTTAAAATGCATCTGCATCTGCTATCTCTTGACATCTCCTATGTTCACTGCATAGAAAAAGGCCTACATGTACCTATAAAAATAGTGACAAGTGTAAATGCAGGTGGTACTCAAGCATTAGACAAGCTGATTCCAAAGTTAGTGTCTGAATACACAGATGTGGATGAGAAGGAAGTGCACAAGGATAAAAATGTTGGGTTCCGAGGCATAAAACGCAGCGGATAAACGTAAATATAACGAAAAATTTCGGAACCCTGACGCAGGATCATGTATAAGATTGGACGGATTATGGTGATAATCGAATCATACCTATTATCGAATCATACCTATTACGATCTTGAATGTCACGAACTCAACGGAGATACTTGCTATCACGACTTGTGTCTTCTTCTCGAAAACACCTCTATGGTATCCACACGAGCACCTTCAAGAGCGTCTCACGATCTTGATTACGGAGTGGATGTACTAGCAAACCTTTGATAATTCGAATTGTCTTCCTGCCTCTTTGCTGCCTCTTCTAGGGTTTTTCTATCAAAACGTGTTGTGCCTCTTAACCCTACATTATCTATTTATAATATTTGGTTAACAGGCCCATAGCAGCAAAACCTAACCCATGTAGGTCTAGGAAAATAATAAAACGAATTTTATTATTTAATTAATAACTAAGTCATACTTAATTATTATGGGCAGAAATACAATTCTAATTTGAATTTATATTATCTTAATTAATTAAGTCTCACTTAATTAATATAATAAAAATTCAAATAATTATCAATTAATTTAAATCTATAATTTAAATTAACTATTCCTCTAAGTGCTCTTTGCGTGTGACCCTATAGGCTATTATTTAATTGGCAATAATTTTATTCTCCAATAAAATTATAAACAATGAGCGGCATCTAGTAATACATCATTGCTACCCAATTAAACAATAATTAAATCGTGATTCGATAAAACCTTTTGTGATTAATGTTTCCGTGTAATATAATCCTTTTAACCATATATATTATAGATTAAACTCGAGGCATGTATTTAGTCATCCTCTTCAACATTTAATCCGGGTTTACTTGATCCATGAGTAGACTATGAAAACAAATCATTATTTGAGCACGGCCATGCATTTTATAGTCTCACTCAATCAAGAGGCCAATAATATCTCTCCTAATTATAGGAGGGTTAAATCCTTTATCTATCATTCATATTTCTCATACGACTCATGATATACCCGATGTCCACTTTTATCATTACCCGGTCAAAGGTAACTTTTAATGTAGTCAAAGTATATTAATCCTCGTATAAAAATATAATGATCTCAAGTCAGAGGATCATTACACCATTATCACTGTGAGTCTTTCTTATGACTTTATTAAACATGAAGAATCTCACTGTGGGTCTGTCCAGTACCATGTACTCCTGCATGTACCTATGTGTTGACTTTAGTATCCCCATACTTATAACCAATGAGATGTGGTTATCTGTCAAACAACATACTAGTCTATTTATGTATTATTATTGTCCTATAATAATAATACTCGACTAGGGACATTTAAGAATATGATATATTATATAATCTCAAGTTCAAGTCATGTACTAAACTATACAATGTGTATCATGATTCTAAGGACATTTATTATGCTAACAAATATATCGCAGTAATTAAAGTCATAATAAATATGTTTATTGAATAATCAATTGATATAAAGGTTTATCAAAATAAACATTGTATTGCCTCTAGGGCACCTACACCAACAATCTCCCACTTGCACTAGAGCCAATCACCCATGTATCTAATACCCATGGAACTAGTGTGACCGTCGTGCTTCTTCTGCGATAAGCCTTTGGTCAGTGGGTCTGCAATGTTATCATTTGTGTGCACTTTACATATGTGTATGTCACCCCTTTCATTAATCTCTCGAATGAGGTGATATCTCCTGAGTATGTGTTTGGTTCGGGAGTGAGCTCTAGGTTCTTTAGCCTGTGCAATGGCTCCATTATTATCGCAGTATAGATCAATGGGATCTGCGATCGATGGAACCACTCCCAAATCATTAATGGATTTTCGAATCCAAACAGCTTCCTTAGCCGCTTCACAAGCTGCAATGTACTCAGCCTCCATTGTAGAATCAGCTACTGTTTCTTGCTTTGAACTCTTCCAACTTACAGCACCTCCGTTTAGACAAAACACAAAACCAGACTGTGATACAGTATCATCCCTGTCTGTTTGGAAACTTGCATCGGTGTAACCTTTTACAACCAGTTTCTCATCTCCTCCATACACCAAGAATGAATCTTTAGTCCTTTTCAAGTACTTTAGAATATTCTTGACAGCCGTCCAGTGACCTTCACCTGGATTAGATTGGTATCTGCTCGTCATGCTTAAAGCATACGAAACATCTGGGCGAGTACATACCATTGCATACATGATGGATCCAATTGCTGAGGCATATGGAACCTTACTCATGCGGTCCTTGTCATCCAATAATTTCGGACACTGATCTTTAGAGATCGTTATCCCTTGAGACACGGGGACATATCCCCTTTTTGCATTTTGCATACCAAAACGATGCAAAACCTTTTCGATGTATGTACTCTGACTTAGACCGATCATCCTTCTAGATCTATCCCTATAGATCCTCATTCCTAGAATGTAGGATGCTTCTCCTAAGTCTTTCATAGAGAAGTTGCTCCCTAACCAAATCTTAACAGCCTTGAGAGAAGGTATGTCATTCCCCATTAGTAGTATATCATCAACATATAGTACTATGAATGCCACATGGCTCCCACTAACCTTCTTGTAAACACAAGGTTCATCTTCATTTTGAACAAAGCTATACTCCTTGACTGTTTCATCAAAACGGATATTCCATCTCCTAGAGGCTTGCTTCAATCCATAAATGGATCTACGTAATTTACATACTTTGCTAACATTCCTTGGATCGACAAAACCTTCAGGTTGTGTCATGTACACATCCACATCCTCTTCAAGGATTCCGTTAAGGAAGGCTATTTTGACATCCATTTTCCAGATTTCATAATCATGGAATGCTGCAATAGCAAGCAAAATCCTTATGGACTTGACCATAGCCACTGGTGAGAAAGTCTCATCATAGTCAATACCATGAATTTGTCTGAAACCTTTTGCAACCAGCCTTGCTTTATAGGTCTGAACATTTCCATCCATGTCAGTTTTCTTCTTGAAAACCCATTTGCACCCTATGGGTTTTACCCCTTCAGGTGGATCAACCAAGGTCCATACTCGGTTTTCGTACATGGAATCCATCTCGGATTTCATGGCTTCTAGCCATCTCTTAGAGTCTGGACTGTTCGTAGCATCTTGGTATGTGAGAGGCTCATCTTCGTCTATGAGCATCAAATCACCACATTGAGTCAAGAGAAATCCATATCTCTCTGGCTCATGGCGAATTCTACCAGTTCTACGAACAACCTGTGTTTGTTGAGCATTATCATTATCCTGCTCTTGTTCCACTTCAGGTTCAATGCTATTTTGTGGTTCTCGATCTTCATTGAGGTCTATAGTTCTCCCACTGTTTCTTTTGGAAACAAAATCTCTTTCCATGAAAACAGCATCTCGAGCAATGAACACTTTCTGCTTAGTAGGACTATAGAAATAGTACGCCTTTGTTTCCTTAGGGTATCCCACAAAATTGCACTCTTCAGATTTAGGTCCAAGCTTGTCAGATACTTGACGCTTCACAAACGCCTTGCATCCCCAAACTTTCATAAAGCTCATGCCTGACCATTTCTTCTCCCATATCTCATATGGAGTCTTTTGAACCTTCTTAGTAGGAACACGGTTAAGTGTGAAAGCCGCTGTTTCTAGATCATAACCCCAGAAACTAATTGGAAGATCTGCATGACTCATCATCGATCGCACCATGTCCAACAAGGTGCGATTTCTCCTCTCTGAAACTCCATTCCATTGAGGTGTACCTGGCGGAGTGAGTTGTGATACAATACCACACTCCTTTAAATAATCTTTAAATTCAGTGCTCAAGTATTCTCCTCCACGATCAGATCGTAAGATTTTAATACTTGCACCTCCGCCAATTTGCTTCTCTACTTCAGCCTTGTATTCTTTGAACTTTTCAAAAGAATCGGATTTATTCTTCATAAGATATACATATCCATATCTACTGAAATCATCAGTAAATGTTATGAAGTAGTAGTAGCCTCCTCTAGCCATCACACGCATTGGGCCACATACATCACTATATATTAGCTCCAAACGTTCAGTGGCCCTTTGACCCTTACCAGTGAAAGGGGCTTTAGTCATTTTACCAAGCAAACAAGATTCGCATTCTTGGTATGATTCAAAATCAAACTTATCCAAATATCCATCCTTATGTAATTTGGATATGCGTTTCTCATTTATATGGCCTAGACGACAATGCCAGAGGTATGTTTGATTTGAGTCATTAACTTTAAGTCGTTTGTTTTCTATATTACAGACAGGATTATCTAAGTCAAGAACATATAAACCATTAAACAAACGCGCAACACCATAGGTTAAATCATTCAAAGCAAAAGAGCAACTGTTATCCTTTATTGTAAACGAAAAACCTTTCTTGTCCAAACAAGAAACAGAAATAATGTTTCTGCGAATTGCAGGCACGTAATAACAATTCTCCAGTTCTAAAACTAGCCCAGAGGGCAAAGATAAATAATAGGTTCCTACAGCTAAAGCAGCAACTCTTGCTCCGTTGCCAACTCGTAGGTCCATTTCTCCTTTAGCCAATGTCCTACTTCTCTGCATTTCCTGCACATTTATACAAATGTGAGAAGCACATCCGGTATCCAATACCCAAGATGTAGAAATAGACAGATTGACTTCTATAACATATATACCTGAATTAGAAGCTTGCTCAGCCCTCTTCTTCTTCAGATCCTCCAAGTAAACTGAACAGTTTCTCTTCCAGTGACCAGTTTTCTTACAGTAGTGACATTCACCCTTAGCGACCCCACCTTTAGGCTTTAAAGCCTGTTTAGGACCTGACTTTGGCTTGGGTGTAGAATCAGAACCTGTCTTCTTCTTACCCTTCCACTTGCCTTTCCCTTTGGCCTTACCTTTATTGCCCACCATCAGTATGGGAGCGGGTTCAGCCGTCTTCATGTTGGTCTCATATGTTTTCAACATAGCCAACAATTCAGTAGGTGTTTTGTCAAATTCATTCATATTGTAGTTCATAACAAACTGAGTGAATTTGTTGTTCAAAGAATTCAAGATTAGGTCAATACCAGTTTCCGGACCAATCGGGAAACCCAAAGTATCAAGATACTCAATGTAACCAATCATCTTCAGAACATGTGGGCCAACTGGTTCACTTGCCCCTTGTTTGCAGTTAAAGAGTGACTTGCTCGTGTTGAACCTTTCTTGACGAGTTTGGCTTGCAAACATGCTTTGCAAGTGCTCATTGATAGTATATGCATCCATATGCACATGTTGTCTTTGAAGCTCAGCACTCATAGTTGCCAACATAAGACATGCAACATCAGTTGCATCATTCTCATCCTTTGTGTGGGCCGCTCGTTCCTCAACAGTAGCGCCCTCAGGAAGGGGACCTGCCGGAGGAATATCAATGACATGAAGCTTGCGCTCCTGCCTGAGGACAATCCTCAAATTCCTCTGCCAGTCTAGGAAGTTGTTTCCTCCTGTCAGCTTATCCTTCTCAAGGACAGATCGTACGGATAGTGTGTTTGTGTTGTTTGTCATTATTCGGTATCTACAATGATAAAAGCACAAAATAAACATTAGATTGTCTGAGTTATTTATTATGTTCAAATGATTATGATACATTCATAATATATCTCCCACTATTTTTATCAAATCAATAGCCCTTACTATTAATTTGGAAAGTATATCCCATAATTCTTTCTAGTGAGCCAAGATCCATATTTCGTCATGTCTTAAGTCAACCACTGGAAGTCCTTAAGAATGATTATTTAGGTAGACAACATTTGTCAATTATATCATATATAATTCTTGGATATTTTGGTGAGCAACGATTGATCTTATCTATCTAATAGATTTTTAACCAAACTCCATGCTTCTAAGTTCATAATTGTTGAATATAACCGTTTACTTTCACCTTATTATGACGACTCAGTTAAGTTTGACCCAATGATACAACGGCCGAATATAACCGTTTATATTCGTCGCATCTCACCACGATAGATAGGAGTCCCCTGCCACTGACAGTCTTTCCCCTAATCGATCTAGGATTCGATGAGTGTTCATTCATTGGAAAGCATCCGATTAAAACTTAATATTTTGTTAAGGGGTTTAGAAAATTTACGACGATCATGATCACATCATGAAGAGATCCTCAATTTTTCCTTGAACCAAATATTTCAAATTGACATCTTAAATTGTTCATTTCCCAGGTAGATGGAGGATACCAGTGGTCACACTTAAAACCCATCAACCTTACGAATACGCATATCCGTTTTTGACAGAAAATCCCAGTTTTAGATATCAAAAATTCATATTTAATTCCATGTTTTAAAATCCATATTTCATAAACACAAGAATCTCATGATCGTTCGTTTGTTAATTTTAAAATCTTAAATTGTTAAAGATTTTATCTTGTTTAGCATGGCAAGCATGGCATGGGTGACGTATCTAATACATGCATACATCATTAATCTAATTAAAGCATGCATCTTCTACTCTACACATACATTCATACATCAATATGTAAAGTGCAGTATGTAAACGTGCTTGGTTATGACCCTTTTCCTATGTGATCCTTTCGAGCTAATGAAAGGATCAAAGTCAATCTATGGTGGTAAAATATAAATACAATTACATGTCTTCATTCTTCTTGTATCCATGGGTGCTTGCTCCTCTTCTGGGATCATCCTTCAATCTTCAAGTACATTACATGGAATAATTGAATACAATCTATACTAATGTACTTACATAAGAAAACTCGAGTTACATTCGAGGTTAAACAATTACAAGAATGAAGAAAACGACATGCAAGTCGTATTTATAAAACCAAAACCAAAAACCATTAATCTAGGGGTCCAAAGGCCATAACCAGCACCATGCTCAAGTACACAACAAAAATAATGCGGGGGTCCGGGGGCGGCAGCCCCTGGGCGGGGGTCCGGGGGCGGCAGCCCCTGGGCGGGGGTCCGGGGGCGGCAGCCCCTGGGCGGGGGTTCGGGGGAGGCAGCCCCCGGGCGGGGTCTGGGGGCGGCAGCCCCCAGCTTGGAAATTTTTTATTTTCGAAGACCAGTCCTATTCAGAAATCATCAATTTCTGAATTACAGATCATATCTGTTGGCCTTTTTCCCCACTGCAATTTACACAGTTTCAGAAGCATGTATCATATACATACTTATCATATCCCAGTTAACAGATCATGTCCAACATAAATCTTTCCACCAGTTTGTATCATATACAAACTGACCCTCATGCAAAATATACAAATCGCAAACAGGCATATAAATCAGTCATGACAAATCATTAACATGCTAGTATCATCATCTATTTACTCATCATATGAATAACAATTCGAATATACATGGCAGTAGCATGGCAGTAACATAGCAGAAGCATGGCAGTCATCAAACAGGCATGGCAGTTTCATAACAGGCATGGCAGTAGCATAAGCAGTGGCATGGCAGTTATGACAAAGCAGTAGCATGGCATGGCAGTCACCAAAACAGGCATGTATGCATCAAATACATAAAACACGTAACCAAATCAGTCCCTTATACACGTAGCTCTGATGCCATTGTTGGGTTCCGAGGCATAAAACGCAGCGGATAAACGTAAATATAACGAAAAATTTCGGAACCCTAACGCAGGATCATGTATAAGATTGGACGGATTATGGTGATAATCGAATCATACCTATTACGATCTTGAATGTCACGAACTCAACGGAGATCCTTGCTATCACGACTTGTGTCTTCTTCTCGAAAACACCTCTATGGTATCCACACGAGCACCTTCAAGAGCGTCTCACGATCTTGATTACGGAGTGGATGTACTAGCAAACCTTTGATAATTCAAATTGTCTTCCTGCCTCTTTGCTGCCTCTTCTAGGGTTTTTCTATCAAAACGTGTTGTGCTTCTTAACCCTACATTATCTATTTATAATGTTTGGTTAACAGGCCCATAGCAGCAAAACCTAACCCATGTAGGTCTAGGAAAATAATAAAACGAATTTTATTATTTAATTAATAACTAAGTCATACTTAATTATTATGGGCAGAAATACAATTCTAATTTGAATTTATATTATCTTAATTAATTAAGTCTCACTTAATTAATATAATAAAAATTCAAATAATTATCAATTAATTTAAATCTATAATTTAAATTAACTATTCCTCTAAGTGCTCTTTGCGTGTGACCCTATAGGCTATTATTTAATTGGCAATAATTTTATTCTCCAATAAAATTATAAACAATGAGCGGCATCTAGTAATACATCATTGCTACCCAATTAAACAATAATTAAATCGTGATTCGATAAAACCTTTTGTGATTAATGTTTCCGTGTAATATAATCCTTTTAACCATATATATTATAGATTAAACTCGAGGCATGTATTTAGTCATCCTCTTCAACATTTAATCCGGGTTTACTTGATCCATGAGTAGACTATGAAAACAAATCATTATTTGAGCACGGCCATGCATTTTATAGTCTCACTCAATCAAGAGGCCAATAATATCTCTCCTAATTATAGGAGGGTTAAATCCTTTATCTATCATTCATATTTCTCATACGACTCATGATATACCCGATGTCCACTTTTATCATTACCCGGTCAAAGGTAACTTTTAATGTAGTCAAAGTATATTAATCCTCGTATAAAAATATAATGATCTCAAGTCAGAGGATCATTACACCATTATCACTGTGAGTCTTTCTTATGACTTTATTAAACATGAAGAATCTCACTGTGGGTCTGTCCAGTACCATGTACTCCTGCATGTACCTATGTGTTGACTTTAGTATCCCCATACTTATAACCAATGAGATGTGGTTATCTGTCAAACAACATACTAGTCTATTTATGTATTATTATTGTCCTATAATAATAATACTCGACTAGGGACATTTAAGAATATGATATATTATATAATCTCAAGTTCAAGTCATGTACTAAACTATACAATGTGTATCATGATTCTAAGGACATTTATTATGCTAACAAATATATCGCAGTAATTAAAGTCATAATAAATATGTTTATTGAATAATCAATTGACATAAAGGTTTATCAAAATAAACATTGTATTGCCTCTAGGGCACCTACACCAACAAAAAAGGCTATGAACATTTTGTTTAATGGTCTTGACAAAGATATGTTTGACAATGTTATCAATTGCACAACCTCTAAAGAATTCTGGAATACTCTTCAAATTCTATGTGAAGGCACTGAGCAAGTAAGAAAGAACAAGATGCAACTCTTGATTTAGAGATATGAGGTCTTTCACTTCAAGAGTGGTGAGTCAATCAATGACACATATAGAATGTTTCAAAAACTCTTAAATGAGTTAAATCTATATGGAAGAGAATATGCTGTTAAAGATACCAATCTCAAATACTTGAGGTCCTTACCTAAGGAATGGAAACCTATGACTATGTCCATAAAACGGTATCTTGATTTCAAAGATTATACTCTTGAAAAGTTGTATAGAATTTTGAAACCAATGAGTTGGAACTATAACAGGATGAAGAAATTGAGAAGAGTCAAAAGAAGGACAAGTCTCTGGCTTTGGTCGTAAAGGATAAGTAAGTTGTAGAGCCCTGTGAAGATGTCGTTGTTGAAAAATGAAAGAAAAGTTCTCATGGAAAAGCTGCAAGTGGATATAAGTATGATGAATCTTCAACTAACAAAATGAAAGAATTTGTTGATGATGATGAGTCATATACCAATGAAGATATTGATGAAATAAATGAGTATCTATCTTTTCTATTATGAAAATTTTCAAAGCTCAAATTCAAAAGAAATCCAATGCAAAGGCCTAGATCTCAGTTTAGAAAAGAGAGTCGACAAAACAAGAATCTTGTTGACATAACTCAATTTAAATATTTCAATTGTGGATTGGATGGTCACTTTTCTAATGAATGTAGAAAGCCAAAAATGGAAAAGAAATCAAAGTTCAGTGATTGTATTGATTACAAGAAAAAGTACTTTGATTTGCTGAAACAAAAAGAAAAAACTTTTGTATGATAAGAAAAAGACTAGGTTGCTGAGGATGATTTTGAAGAGGAAGAGTTCATCAATCTTGCACTTATGGCCAACCATGATGACCAAGAAGCTAGTTCTTCTAGCAATCAGGTAATTTCTACAAACTTATCTGAGTTATTAAAGATGAATGCAATACTACAATTATTGAAATGTCTAATGAATTGTATAACTTGCTTGTCACTCTTAAATCCTTAAACAAAGAAAATAATAGACTAAAAAATAACATGGAATCTGTAATTGAAAGAAACACACACTTAGAGAGTGAGCTAGTATAAATGGATAGACTCAAGGTAGAGAACAGAGATGCTAGAGAGGAATTAGTTGAGTGTAAAAAGGATATTGAAACTCTAAAAGAAAAATTAGAAAAAGAACTAAAAATCATTGCACATGGAACATGTCCAATAAAGCTAGCAAAAAGATGAATGACATTCATGGATCTAACTCTTTCACCATGTTGTCTGAAACTCTTGAGATATTAGCTATTAAAGAAAATCAATCATTGAATAAGAAATAATCGATTGCTAATCCTGAATCAACTATTAAGGATTATCCATCATTTGATAATGCTGAATCAATGAATAATTATCCATCAATTGAGAAATCATCAACTGCTAAACAATCCACTTTAGAAACCAAGCTTAACAGACCTGTTAAATTTGTGAAAGAAGGTAGCTCCTCTAATCCTCAAAAGAAAGTTAAGAAGGCCAATATAGGGTATTTATCTAAGAATCAGTTAAAAGA
The DNA here is from genome assembly GCA_028671895.1 of Oenanthe sinensis. Taxonomy (NCBI): domain Eukaryota; kingdom Viridiplantae; phylum Streptophyta; class Magnoliopsida; order Apiales; family Apiaceae; genus Oenanthe; species Oenanthe sinensis. The sequence continues at coordinate 22,334,517 of CM053799.1, read as the reverse complement.
AAAATTAGAAAAGATAAAGCTTGAAACTAAGCCTAATGGGAAAAAGAAAAAGAATAGAAATGGTAAGGTAGGCATAAATAAGCACAACAACTACACACCTGGCATGTATGTGTTGGGATTTGGGCATATATACGCAGCGGAATTACACTAAATAATAAAAAAATAAAAAATCTCAAACGCAGGATCCGTGTATAATTGACGGATGATTATGGAGAATCAGATGTGTACCTTATTAAAGCTTTCTTTATGATGATTATAGAGGTCCAGAAGCGATGAATCACAGCATCCCTTCACAGAAATCTGCTCTCTATCGGTATCCACACAAACGTCGTATCGTCTAACAATCACCGGAGTTAGGTACTAGCCTGTTTCTGCCTCTTTGTCTCTCTCTTTCTCTAGCCTATCAGAAACGTAGAGCTGCTAGGGTTTTATTAAAAATGAATTATCTCAACTGTTACCCTAAACTATACATCTTTATGTATATATAGGGGAGAGATGGACTTTGGCCAAAACCCTAATCTGATTGGACCTTTTAAAACCCATTCAGATTTCGGATTTATATTATTATTAAATTCAAATTCTAATATGTATATAATTAATCAAGTCTCACTTAATTAATTAAATAAATAAATTCGAATTAATAATAAAAATAGTATTTAAATTCATAATTTAAATAACACTCCGTTTAAACATTCTTTGTGTGTGACCCTTTAGGTTATTATTACGTTGGTAATAATTTTATTTTCTAATAATAAAATTATAAACAATGAGCGGCATCTAGTAATACATCATTGCTACCCAAGTAATAATAATAATTGGTGATTCAGTTAAACCTTTCGTTAATAATGTACAATGTAATATAATCCATTTAACCTTATATTATAGATCAAACTCGAGGCATTTATTGTGTCATCCTCTTCAACGTTTAATCTGGGTTTCCTTGATCAATGAGTAGACTATTAATCAAATCAACATTTGAGCATGGCCATGCATTTTATAGTCTCACTCAATCAAGAGGCCAATAATATTACTCCTAAAATAGGAGGGTTAAATCATATATCTATCATTCATATTTCTCATACGATTCATAGCATACCCAATGTCCATCTTTATCATTACCCGGTTAAAGGTAACTTTAAGTGTAATCAAAGTATATTAATTCTCGTATAAAAATATAATTATTTTAAGTCAAAGGATCAATACATCATTATCACAGTGAGAATTTCTTATGACACTTATTAACATGTAGATTCTCACAGCGGGTCTGTCCAGTGCCATGTATTGAAACATGCACTTATGTTCTTGACTTTAGTATCACCATACCTATGACCAATGAGATGTGGTCATCAGTCAACTAACATAATAGTCTTATTGCATTATTATTGTCCTTAAATAATAATACTCGACTAGGGACATTTAGGAATATAATACTATTCATATAATCTCATTTTTAAGTCACATACTTAAAAATATATAATTTGCATTAATATTCCAAGGACATTTATTATGCTTCCAATTTATAACGTAGTAAATAAAGACATAATAAATATTAATTAAATAATCAAGTAAACATAATCTTTAATTGTTTATCATAAAGTATTGTCTCTAGGACACCAACACTAACAGTATGCTCCTAGAAAAATATGTGTTAAATCTAGTAGTAAAAAGAATCTATCTATGCATTGCAAATCTGAAATGCCTTCCATACCTAACATGTCTACAAATTCTGTTTTTTTCTCAATTAGTTGCTCCACATGTTATTCATGCTCAATATGCATCTATGCCTTATATGTTTAATCCATATCTTACATTTGCCAACATGAATATGCATGATATGCCTTGGAATGTGAACACCAATATTCATGCATCAAATTTCTCTAATTTTGCAAGCATGAATAACCCAAGGATTAGCTCTGAGAACTCAGAGGTAAAGAAACCAACACCCAAAGTTGAAGTGGAATTAAAATCATCTAAGCTAAAGGAACAAAAGATGGAAACCAAACCATGTAAGAGTATATGGCACTGAATTGACCCGCCGTGAGATTCTACATGTTAAAAGTGTCACAAGTAATTCTCATTGTGATAATGGTGTAATGATCCTTAGACCTGAAATCATTATATTTTTATACAAGAATTAATATACTTTGATTATATTAAAAGTTACCTTTGACCAGGTGATGATAAAAGTAGACATTGGGCATATTATTAATCGTCTGAGAAATATGAATGATCTAGATGTGATTTAATTCTCCTAATTTTAGGAGTGATATTATTGGCCTCTTATTTGAGTGAGACTATCAAATGCACAACCGTGCTCAAATATTGATTCGATTTTAATAGTCTACTCATGATCAAGAAAATAAAGATTAAATTATGAAGAGGATGACACGAGACATGCCTTGAGATTAATCTATAATATCGAGATTAAAGGAATTATATTACATGAAACATTATTCACGAAGAGTTTAATCGAATCACCGATTTTATTATTATTACTTGGGTAGCAATGATGTGTTACTAGATGTCGTTCCTTATTTACAATTTTAATTAGATATTAAAATTATTGCTAACGTAATAATAACCTACATGGTCACACACAAAGAACGTTTGAAGGAGAAATAATTTAAATTATAAATTTAAATTAAATAAGTAATTTATTTTATTTATGATATTAATTAAGTACGACTTAATTAATTATATAAATAAAATAAATGAATTATATAAACTAATTCAAAATCAGTAATTAATTAATTAAGTGAGACTTAATTAAATAATTTGGAATTTTAGAATAGTATTAATTATAATTGGATTATTATTAAAAAACTTATTTCTCTCTCTATATAATCTCTTGATGGGCTGATTTAAAAGGTAATACATATTTTACTAAAACCCTAACCGTTTTGAGAAAAGAGAAAGATAGAGAGAGAAACAGTTTTCGGGTTCTAGTGCACATCAATCCTTCATGAAAAGTGTTCGTGTGGATACTGTAGAGTGTAGATCGCGAGAACGGGATACGTGGTGATTAAACAAGCTTTGGACCTCCATTAATCTTCTATTAATGAACTGTTAAAGCAATTTAAGGTATTTGTTCTTTATCTCCGAATTAAATCCTTTGTTTTCACATGGATCCTGCGAAGGGTTTCGATTTATATTACATTTTATATTTATTTTTCGCGTTTGTTCCGCTACGTTTGTTCCTCAAAAACCTACAATGGCATTAGAGGTACTTGTGAAACATTTTAATTCGGTTATATGCTTAAAAGTTTTGATATGTAAGCATATCTGCGATATACCACGGTTTTGTATTGATACGATATGTATATATAAATATATTATGAATATATGATATTCATGTGATGTATAATCATATGATGATTGTGTGTATTATTGTATGTATATGATACATATATGTTCTTATTATGGGAATCATATTCGATACGAATTCTGAAACGGCTGTTGTATATGTTATGAAATCTGTGTCCATTGTCCGATTTTCGCAAAAGATATATGGTTTTTGACTAGAATTGCGTCACTGAGGAATAGTGATAAAGTGTGTTTGGCGTCTGTAAGCATTCGATGTCGTTACAGGCCCCAAAATGGTGATTTATTATTTTCTGAAAATTATTTGATTTTCTGAAATTTCAAAATTTGTTATATATGATTATATGATATGTTTATATAATCTGAGATATATTATATGTGTTATGTGATAGCATGGTGTATGGTTATGACCTTAAGACCCATTAGTTAATGTTTTTATTTAGTTATGGTTTTGGTTTCTAAATACGACTTGCATGTCCTTTATTAATTATAATTTAATTATCTCGAATGTAACTCGAGTTCTTCTTGTAATTTCATTAGAATAGTTATGTTTCAATATTCAATGTAATTATCAATGAAGGCATGCAAGCAAGGAGGTGATTAAAATGGATGCTGGATCAATGAATAAAGAAGTCATATAATAGATAGTATTGTTTAAACCACCATAGACTGACCTTGATATTTCCATTAGCTTGGAAAAATCACATAGGATGGGGCCATAACCAAACACATTTATTTTACGCACATTACATATATGTATATGATTTCATGTATTAGTATGTATGCGTAGATATAATGAAGATTCATGCTTAATTTTGATTAATCATGTATGTAATAGATACGACACTCATGGCATGCTTGCTTAAGAAAGATAAAATCTGTAACGATTCAAGATTTTAAAATTGAACATCAAAATTAAGAATTAAGAATCTCTTTATGATGGGTTCATGATCATTCATAAAAATAATAAAATTCCTAAATACATATTAAGTTAATCGGATGTCTTCTAATGTTTAATACTCATCAAGATCTAGATTGAGAAGGAATGGGTTTTCCAAAGCAAGGTGCTTTATCAATCATGGGAAGATATGATAAGTAAGTGTACTTAGTTGATTGAAATATTGGGTATAACTTAATTAACTCATCACAATAGAATTGTGAGTTTAGAGACATAGAGTTTGGTGAGATTTATTGGATAAATGTGTAGAAATGATTGTTCCACCAAACTTTTCAAGAGTTATATTTGATATATTCAACAAATGTTGTATACCTAAATAGTAATGTTTTGGGTATATTAGCGAACGCTATCTTAAAACATGGATGAAATATGAATCTTGGCTCACTAGAAAGATTTAAAGAAATGCTTTCTGAATTAGTAGTTAGGGCTATTGATTTGAAGAAAATAGTAGGAGATATATATTATAAATGTATATGATAATCACTTAAACATAATTAATATTAAATATGCAATCTAGTTTATTTTATACACTTCAATATTGTAGATATAAAATGATAAACAAAAACAACTTCTCTATGCGATCAGTTCTTGAGAAGGACAAATTGATGAGAACAAATTTCCTTGACTGACATAGGAGTTTGAAGATCGTGTAACATCCCACATCGAATAGATAAAGTGTATTTGAGCCCTTTATAAGGACAAGTCAATAACTAATGTATACCTAAAATTGCTAGCTTTTTATGGGTTGACCTGTGATGGGTTGTTTGGCCTGGTATGCATTCAGTTATGGGCTTGGGTTGTTATAAATGGTATTAGAGCCATGCCCGGCCGGAAGTGCTAAGGCACTGCTCGGGTTACGTAAGTTTGTCCATGGGCTAGACGAGGACGTCGACCCAATAAGGTGGGGTATTTGTAATATCCCACATCGAATAGATAAAGTGTATTTGAGCCCTTTATAAGGACAAGTCAATAACTAATGTATACCTAAAATTGCTAGCTTTTTATGGGTTGACCTGTGATGGGTTGTTGGGCCTGGTATGCATTTAGTTACGGGCTTGGGTTGTTATAGATCGTCTTCGGGCTCCACGATGTTAGTCAAATCTCTTCCCCTGCTCTTAAAGCTGAGAGTGTAATATGTGCAAATGATAGTGCTTATTGGAAGCAAATTGATGTTGTGACTAATATTTCATGTCTCATGCTTTCAACTATGAGTGCTGAGCTTAAGAAGCAACATGAGCATATAGATGCTTATGAGATGATTGAGCACATGATATATTTGACAATAAAAGGGAATTATACACTTTTAAGTAGGGAAAGTGTGACCCGGTTACACCACAAGTTCTAAAGATTATAGGGTATAATGAGTACCTTGACATTTTGAGTATCCAGATTGGTCTGGAGACTCACCTAAATTTGATCGTACAATATTTGGACAACAAATATTCTTAGTTTGTTATGAACAATAAAATGAATAAGATTGGTGAAACACCCATTGAGTTGCTAAGCTTGTTGAGAAATGCTAAAAGTAACATGATAAATGCATGAAATACTACTATATTGTTGGTAAATATAGGGAATGGAAAAGGGATAGGAAAATGGAAAGGCAGGGAAAAGATTTGATCTAGTTACATTGTCAAACGAAAGTCCAATCCCACAACAGGCTCTAAAGTCTGAATGAGGTGTTGATAAAGAAGACGATTTCCACTTCTGGGGAAAATCGGGAGACTGAAAATTAAACTTGTTAATCAAGATGAGTGTTGCAGAAGGAGGTGAATGCAACTCTATTAATTATTACAGATTCTTGCTAGCAACAACAAGGATAATAATTAATCAGTTAGAGATGCATATAAATTAGTAGATAAAATGACAAAGTGTTTAAACTTCAAAATTTAATTTTATTAATTTTTTTCGCTACAACTGTCTGGAAAATAATTTCAGCTTTGATAAATACAATAGCAATGAGTTTGCTAATGTTTTTATGCTTGAGAAAATTCTAGCTCGGTTGGAAAGAAAAAAGTGCTTGTGAGATATGTATATTTATACTTAAACACATATCTCATTTACAACTGTACTTTCCCTCGTTTCTAGGAAAAAAATTAAAATATAAACTCTGTTTTTCCCATTCAAATTTGTCTTCATTCCATTTTTAGATAAAACAGCTCTGAGATATGTAGAAATCTTTGACTCTTTAAGCACGCTTTACCTTTTTCTTGAATTCTCCCAAGTTGTAGTAGTAGACTTGACAGACTAGATAGTAATGTCAAAATCATTCCTTGTATTTTCACAATCTAGTATGCTACCTGAAATAGACTCTCAGCTTCACTTAAAGTTTACTGTCAACCTTTAGCTTCTCTTTGGTGACAGTATCTTCGGATATGTATACTTTGTTGTCAAGCTTGATAGTCCATGAAACATATTGTCTTCCAAAACTGTTGTCAACTATCTCCGCCAAAGTTGTTGTCAATTATCCTCGCCAAAGATCCTATCAGTAAAACTTATTGTCTACAAATCTTCATTCTCCACCAAGTTTATTGGCAATGGAATAGTTGTTGTCAGTAATACTTGTTGTCTTCAAATCTTCTTTCTTCATAAAGTTTACTATCGATGGAATAGTTGTTATTAGTAATACTTGGTGTCTTCAAATATTCATTCTCCGCCAAGTTTACTGTTGATGGAATAGTTGTTGTCAGTAATACTTGTTGTCTTCGAATCTTCATTCTCCCCCAAGTTTACTATCGATGGAATAGTTGATGTCATCTGTTCTAAATATTTTGTCACTTGTAATGTACTGTCATAGGCTTGAGTACTTGAAGTGTTACTGTCTGAATTTTGAATCATGTTGTGAATGAACACTTAGTGAACTTCTATTACATGACTCATGTTTATTCTTTTATACAAGACAGTAACTTTCAAATGAATTGTCACCTACCTAATACTTTTCAAATATATTATCTACAAGTGACTACTAACTATACTGTCAATATTCACATGACAGTAAGTTTTTCTTAGCTTAAACTTAAACTAAGTACATTAGTTCATTACATCACAATCCCTAATAATATCCCCCAATTTATTTTTATGGAAATAAAGACAAATTAAAAGCTAATTGCAAATGCAAACTCAACTAACATAACTTAAAGTGTTTGTACAAGTAATGTATACAGAAAAAAATTACAAGTACAAATTTTTCTTAAACGAAGCTCCTCTAGGCTGAGCAAATCTTCAATTTCAGTTTGAGCTTTCTTGATCTAATTTGTTTTGTAGATTCTTCCTTTCATGCACCAACTTTAAGGATCTCAAGGCCCTTTTCTCTTCTGTGGTCTTGGCATGATCAGTCACACAGTGAAGTACTAGCTTCACCAATTAATGAGATATGTTCTTTAAGTCTTGATAAGAGTAATAGGCTTCCACTAGTCCTTTGGAGATGTATAAAAATTTAACTCCAACTTCATCAGAAAGAAATCTCGCTTTTGAAGATGTGTAAATTTCATTTACCCTGAGTTTGTCCAAATCATCATCTTCTTTGGATCTAGCATCAATTATCCTTCAAACTTCTGCACTGAGATTTCTTTCAACTTCTAGAAGAGATCATATGGTTAATCTGAAAATTATTCTTAGGCTTGCAGTGTTGAGTACTCCAAAATCTTCAACTTTGACTTCAATGATGTCAATGATGATTCTGAGTGGATTTGTAAAGACAGGAGATACATAGTCAGCTTTTCTGGAGAATTGATCATTAAGATTGACACATTTTAGATCAATATCATCTTCTTTGATTCTTTTATTGATTTTTTCTATCTCTTTCTTTGTGGCTTCAACATCATCTGCAACCTTTCTTTTCTTCTCTTCCTCCACCCTCTTTTTTTTCTCCTTCAAATTGTTGGTGTAGGTGCCCTAGAGGCAATACAATATTTATTTTGATAAACCTTTATGTCAATTGATTATTCAATAAACGTATTTATTATGACTTTAATTACTGCGATATATTTGTTAGCATAATAAATGTCCTTAGAATCATGATACACATTGTATAGTTTAGTACATGACTTGAACTTGAGATTATATAATATATCATATTCTTAAATGTCCCTAGTCGAGTATTATTATTATAGGACAATAATAATACATAAATAGACTAGTATGTTGTTTGACTGATAACCACATCTCATTGGTTATAAGTATGGGGATACTAAAGTCAATACATAGGTACATGTAGGAGTACATGATACTGGACAGACCCACAGTGAGATTCTTCATGTTTAATAAAGTCATAAGAAAGACTCACAGTGATAATGGTGTAATGATCCTTTGACTTGAGATCGTTATATTTCTATACGAGGATTAATATACTTTGACTACATTAAAAGTTACCTTTGACCGGGTGATGATAAAAGTGGACATCGGGTATATCATGAGTCGTATGAGAAATATGAATGATAGATAAAGGATTTAACCCTCCTATAATTAGGAGAGATATTATTGGCCTCTTGATTGAGTGAGACTATAAAATGCATGGCCGTGCTCAAATAATGATTTGTTTTCATAGTCTACTCATGGATCAAGTAAACCCGGATTAAATGTTGAAGAGGATGACTAAATACATGCCTCGAGTTTAATCTATAATATATATGGTTAAAGGGATTATATTACACTGAAACATTAATTACGAAAGGTTTTATCGAATCACGATTTAATTATTATTTAATTGGGTAGCAATGATGTATTACTAGATACCGCTCATTGTTTATAATTTTATTGGAGAATAAAATTATTGCTAATTAAATAATAGCCTATAGGGTCACACACATAGAGTACTTAAAGGAATAATTAATTTAAATTATAGATTTAAATTAATTGATGATTATTTGAATTTTATTATATTAATTAAGTGAGACTTAATTAATTGAAATAATATAAATTCGAATTTGAATTCTGTCATTAATAATTAAGTGTGACTTAGTTATTAATTAAATAATAAAATTCGGTTTTATTATTTAATCCTAAACCTACATGGGTTAGGCTTTGCTGTTATGGGTTGCTATTATGGGCCTATTAACCAACCATTATAAATAGATAATGTAGGGTTAATAGGTATTAAGTTTTTTTTAAGCAAAAACGAACCCTAGCAGCAGCAAAGGCAGAGAGAAAAGGCAGAGGCAGAATTCGAAATCATCAAAGGAGGCTAGTACATCCATTCCGTAATCAAGATCGTGAGACGTTCTTGAATGTGCTCGTGTGGATACCATAGAGGTGCTTTCGAGAGGAAGACACAAGTCGTGAAAGCTAGGATCTCCGTTGAGTTCGTGTAAGTCAAGACCAGACAAAGGTATGATTCCGTTTCACCATAATCTGTCAATCTTATACATGATCCTGCGTTAGGGTTCTGAAATTTTTCGTTATATTTACGTTTAATCCGCTGCGTTTTATGCCTCGAAACCCAACACAAATCATAGCTTTCCAGAGATTTCTTCTTGAGATCAAACACCTCAAAATTTGTAATATTGAAGTGTTGTCTCTTGATGAGTTCTGTGATTTGTAGTTCCTTCTCAGCTAGAATCCTCAGTTCGTCAAAGGTGATCTCTTCTCTAGATCCACCACTGTTGTAGAAGATTATCCTGTCAAGATTTTTGAGAAGACATTGTTGAGTTTTCTCATACTCAACCTCCCTTTCAAATTCCTTTTTCTTCTTGACTTGAATGATTTTCTGAACATTTGGAATGAATGTTTTCTCTTCAGGATAAGAATACTCTTCCAACTGCTCCACCAACTTTACCAGGAGTTCCACATTTTTTTCTTATAAGGAATCCATACACCAGAACTCCTTGATTCCATCTTTATTTGCAAACTTCACCCCATCTAAGTATACAACTGTCTCAGGTTCTTCTTCGTCAATAAAGTCCAAGGGGTGAGGTTTGAAAGTATCCATTAAATCCAGAAATTTTCTGATCAGCATCTCTCTCAAGACTTGGGTTCTTATATCTATCCCATGGATGATTAATAGCTTATTCTTGATCAGGAAATAGCTGGAAACTTTCATTTCATAGCTCATCTCTTCAATATCTCCATTTGAGTAGAGAAGAAATATCTTACTTAGAGAGTTGACCTCATACCATTCAGCATACACCTATATTAATTTTTATGCCTTTGATTTAGCTAGGTTGTTGATTATAGGTCTTCTGATATCTAGACAATCTTCATGAAGCACTTCAGTTGTCAGCTTTCAACTCCTTCTACCTGGCCTCCTACTTGAATGTGGTTTTGGTTTCTCAGCTCTTGCCTGCCTGTGTTTTTTAGATAAAGAGATTTTCTTTGACAGTAACTCTTCCCTCACTTCTTTTTACAGTGATTTTGAAGTTACTATCAACACAGGCTTGACATCAGGTTCAGAGTTCTTGATAACAACCTCCTCCTTATTTCTCTTGACAGCATCCTGCTTATCTGCTTTAAAACCAAGTACCACTGCCTTCATGACCCTACCTTCAATCTCACCAACTATATTCTCATCTTCTTCATCCTTATTCCCAGTTCCAGAGGTCCCTACATCACTAATATTATTGTTGTTCGACTTAGAACTACCTGCACCATCCTCAGGCTTTTCATCATCATTATCCCCATCTCTTCTTCCCTGAATCTTCTTCACAGTCTTCCTTGATTTCATCTGTTCCATCCTCCTTAATTCCTCAGCCAATACCCTTATCACTTCACTTCTATCTTCAGTTCTTGGCAGTTGATTAAAGTAATTGAAAGCCTCCTTTACAGATCCAGGTCTGCAAAACTAATCCTATCCAAGTTCATTGACCTGTATTTTCCATCTATTGAACAACTGAACTTGATATAGAGAGGATTCAAAGTAATTTCAGGCATCTTTTCAACCACCATTTTCTGCAAAATTCTCTTCAGGTATTGATTGAGCCAGGACTTGTTTCTCTTGATTTTTAGCTTTATGGCTTCAATTACTTCAATCTCTTGTCTACTCAAGTTTCCCATGCTGATGTACAAACTGAAACCACTTTCAATCCTAACAGAGATCACCAATTTGTTGCTCTTAGAAACCATGAGAGCTGCTCCAACTGTTGACTCTCTCATGGCTTCAGAAAATTTCATAGGATCTCTGTGGGAAGAGTTTCTTAGTGCATTGATCCTATCATTGAAGCTGGCAGCTTGAAAGACTCTGATGTTCTCATTTTCATCCACCATTAGCAGGGATGCTTCTTCATCATTTAAATCTTCCTTTTCTTCAACAATAAAGTCATCAGTATCATCCTTGAATAATTTCTCCTTTCTTTTACCAACTACATGAGCAGGGGCCTTTACAGCACCCTCCCTGATCACAATCCCTCTCTCAACCTTATTCCCTCCAAGTTTTCAGCCATCTCAGTAGCCACCTTGGACAGTAATTCCAATTGACTCTCCTCCCCCTGAGATATAACTTGAGTCTTCTTATCACTCATGTTCACTTTCTCAACCTTCTCAACAATAAACACTTCACCATCACCAACCTTCTCCCCCTTATTTGAGTTGGCAGATGCAGGGATTGTAAATTGAATCTTCATCTCCTTCAATTGAGTAGCTTAAAAACCATCATTCACACATTTTTTAAACTGCTCCATCTTGGCTACCAGCTTGACTTGATTCATCCCCACATTTGCCACATGTTTAGATAATGTTGTCACTTTCCTTGAAAGCGATTTCAACCTTTCATCAGCTTGTTTAGAACCAAGGGTTGTTGGGGTGCTCACACACTCTGGTTTTTTATGGATGATCTCATCATCCCTCACATTCTCACTCTCAGATCCTAATGACCTAGATTTTTTTGTGCTCTCTTTTATTTTCTGGCCATAATCAAGGCCCTCACCTTTTGCTAGAGTATTTTCCTGCCTCCCTAATTTTTTAAGCCCATTCTCTCTACTCTTTTTCTCTTGTTCTTTTTCACTCCTTCACTCACCCTAGGTGCAAGGGACTGAGCATGTATACCTTTCACTTTAGATTTGGAATTTACCTTTAGGATGGAGGATATAGGAATTGAATCACTATCTTGAGAAGCTACAGATTCAGGAGAGTTATTGTCTGGATGAAGAGAGTTGACAACATCTTTAGCATCAAAGTTACTGTCAATAGAAGTGTTGACAGTAACTGTGTCATTAAGAGAAACAAAGGATGTGACAACATCCTGTCCCAATAGAGTGACAGTGCCTTCCACCCTTTGAGTGACAGGTTCTTGTGTACTGCCAAATAGAGACTCCGTGGTAGGCTGCTCCCCCAAATCAAAATGAGTGGCATTATATTGAAATGAGGATTCCTCCATGTGCTCAATAATAAAATTATGTGTATCTACAAGTGGAGGCTCATGTTAAGTGAGTTCAACATGGGGTGCAGACTCTGTACAGGGTGTCATGGGAGAGTGGCTAAGTTCAATAGGTGCCCCCTGTTGAGAGGAGACACCTAGAAAAGAGCTATTTTCCCTATTAAGTTTTGTGTCCTTTTGAGAGGACACAGAATGTGTGATAGAGGTTGATTTCCTTGCCTTCTTCCTCTTAGGCATACCAGAACCCTCTATGGGTTCATTGACAGTATCAACCTTATTTGTTGCACTATGTGCAGTAACTCCGTCAACATTTTTAGTCACTGTTTCTAACCTAGAGGTTGAGGATCTCTTCTTTGTAGGAACCTGATCCTGTTGAGAGGACACATGCTCTTGGCTTATAACCCTAGACTACCTAGAGGCACTAACAGACTTGAAAGGTTATGAGTGTGGGATAGGAATGGAGAGGTTAACTCCATTCTCATCACTCAAAGAGAAGCCATAAAAATCTTCCACATTTCTTAAATTGAGTGAGTTTATTATAGACCTCATGTGGTCAGTAATAAATAGACCCAACTAAAAATTAAGGGGTTTGTTGGAAAGTATGGAGTGAGTGTGTTTCTTTAAAGTGGGGGACTCCATACATTGTATATTATCTAAATAAATTATGCCTACAACATAATTAATCATAAGCCTAAAAAATCTAGGATAGTATATTACTAGCTTTCTGCTTTCCTTCTTGCCTAGTACTAGTTGAAGAGAGGCATCAGGATCTTTCCAATGTCGATTCTGTACTTATGCACCATAGAGTGCACAATCTTCCTGATGTATGCAGGAACTTCATTCTATCCACTAGTTTTTCTCGACATGGCTCGAGTGACAACATCCATTATCATGCTCCACTCTTTGACAAGGTACTTCCTATCCATCCCCCCTGATGGATCCCACTCGTCAGAGATTGGGCTTGTTTTGGATCCTGTATACCCAATCACATTAAAGAATTTGGCCAACCGAGCATCACTGACAGGCTCTTGGAATTGCGAACCTTCCTCAGCTTCAACGTGGAGAGCAGCATTGATATGGGTCGAGTTAATGGTGTATGATGTGTTGTTGATTTGGAAGGTTATGGTGCTTACATCCTGATCCCCCTCACATATAAAAGAAGTCCAAAGCTGAGATAATCTTGGAATTTCTAACAATGGGCTCTCCGTTAGGGCATATGATAAGAAGGAGTTATTCATAAATCCAATAACCGGTTTGAAGGCTTCTCCGGCTTCACCCACCTAGCCATGGTGGTGAAGTTGGTTTGGGCAAGAGTACAAACAATTTGAGGTCCAGACATGATTTCAAAGAGGTTAAGGATTAAGAAATTTGGCTAGAAAAGAAAATGAAACGATCTGGATTGTAAAGAGAGAGTAGAAGGTTTAGAGCTTTTGAGAGTAGAAGAGTTTTAGAAGGAGTAAAAAGTGAGAGTGATTTTACTATTTGTATTTATATTAAATAAAAAAGAAACCGTCAAGTAGGAATATTAATCGATTTAAATTGACAGTTGTATGCTCAATCCACTCCCTTTTTTATAATAACTCCTACACTAGAAATCAAAAACACTCTTGACAGTAACATTAGAGGTTAGAGAATAAATAAATAAATAACCAATAACCCTAATTTAACCGTTGTCAGTATGTTGTGCAGGGATTTTAGAAAACTATACTGACAGTAAATTATTGATAGTAAGTTTCAGTCCCGCATACTATGTTGTCAAGACTCCTTCAAGTGATTGACAGTAACTTATCACAATATGACAGCATAGATAAAATATATTTTCAAGTCACTTTACAGTACTTTTTATTAATCCATTTGAGATAAATCACTACAAATAAATTAGTTAACCTCTCAGTAAAATTTCATCATGTATACCCACTGTGATAGAAAACAAAATACCTTAACAGGCCATTACTTCACAGTGAATTTCTGTTAACTAACATTTTTTTAATCACTAAATTAACTTGCTACAGAAATACATTAACAAGATAAATTTAGCATACCCAATTCACTCACTAGCATGTTGATTGTCATTTCATAAAATGGTTTGGTGAAAATGTATGTAAGTTGTTTCTCTGTGGATACATAGATTAGCTTGATTACGCCTTGCTCCACATGCTCTCTAATGAAATGATGTCTGATGTCAATGTGCTTAGTCTTGGAGTATTGAACAGGACTTTCATAAATGGCTATTGCACTAGTGTTGCCATAGAAAATAGGGATCCCTTGCAATGCCAAGCCATAGTCCAATAATTGATTCCTCATCCAAAGTAATTGAGCACAGTAACTACCAGTTGCAATGTATTCAGCCTCAGCAGTTGAATTAGATATAGAGTGCTACTTCTTGCTAAACCATGAAACCAATCCCTTTCCCACAAACTGACAGCTTCCTATTGTACTTTTTCTGTCAATTTTACATCCATCATAGTCTGAGTCTGAGTAGCCAACCAAGTCAAAACTAGATTCTTTAGGATACCAAAGGCCTAAATCTTGAGTGCCTTTCAAGTATCTAAAGATTCTTTTAACTGCAATGAAATGTGACCCTTTTGGATTAGACTGAAACCTTGCACATAGACCTATAGCAAATATGATGTCAGGCCTGCTAGTAGTTAGATAGAAGAGAGAGCCGGTCATTCTTCTATACATCTTATTATCCACTTTCTTTCCTTTCGAATCCTTGTCTAGTTGAGTTGATGTTGATATTGGAGTCTTTGCAGGAGATGAGACTTCCATATCAAATCTCTTCAAAAGATATTTGACATATTTAGTTTAGCAAATGAACATTTAATCTTTCTTTTGATAGAGCTGAAGTCCAAGAAAGAATACTAATTCACCCATTATACTCGTATCATATTGGTTTTGCATTAACTCGGAGAATTCTTTGCACAATTCTTCATTTCTTGAGCCAAAAATGATATCATCCATATAGATTTGGACTAGTATGATATCATTTCCATACTTGTTATTGAACAGAGTCTTATCTATAATCCCTCTTGTAAAATTGTTCTCAAGGAGAAACTTGGAAAGGGTGTCATACCAGGCCATTAATGCTTGCTTCAAACCATACAATGCTTTGAGTAGCATGTACACAAATTTTTGCATCTTTGGATCTTCAAAGCCTGAAGGCTGTTCAACATAAACTTCTTCTTTTAGTTTTCCATTTAGGAAAGCACTTTTTACATCCATTTGAAATACCATGAAGTTTTTGAATACAACAAAAGCCAAGAAAATTGTTATGGCTTCAAGTCTGGCAACAGGGGAAAATGTTTCATCATAATCAATTCGCTCATGTTGATAGTAACATTTTTCTACCAGCTTGCTTTTTTCCTGGTGACAATTCCACTGTCATCCATCTTGTTTCTGAAGACCCACTTAGTACCAATTACAGACTTATTCTTTGGTCTTGGCACCAGTTTAGAAACACAGCTTCTTTCAGACTGGTTAAGTTCTTCTTGCATTGCATTAATCCAATCTGAATCAAGAATAACTTCATCTAGAGTTTTAGGCTCAACTTGATATAGGAAGCAGGAGTACATGCATTCATTGGTTACATTTCTTCTAGTCTTTACTCCTGTTCCTAGATCACCAATAATAAATCATTAGTGTGATCCTTGTTCCACTTAGTTTCTCTTATAGAATCTCCAGAATCTTCTACATTCTGTTGATTGACAGACTCCTTTGCTGTAGCACTATTGACGTCACCAATTTCTTCAAGTCCACTATACATAGGAACATTCTCAGAGTAATCTGTTGTTTGAACAATTCCTTCATTTTCTAAAGATTGATTAGGAACCTTAGTTAGATCAGAAATTGTGTGTTCAACTCTTGGTGATTCTTCATCACCAATATCCTCCAAATAGCCTTGATTCTCAAAGACTAAGGACTCTGATTCTTCACTACCTTCAATACCAGGAAACTTTATTTTATCAAAGGTGACATTGACACTTTCATCAATAACTTTGTGATCAATGATATAGACTCTGTAACTTGTTTTGTCAATACCATTGCCCATGAATATCCTTTCATAAGCTTTAGTATCAAACTTCCCTTTGACCTCTGTTGAGTCTTTCATGATACAACATTTTCTTCTAAACACATGAAAGTACTTGACAGTAGGTTTCCATCCAGTTAGCAGCTCATAGGGTGTTTTTCCAAAAGCCTTGTTGACAATTGTCCAGTTTTGAGCATAACAAGCTGCATTAATAGCTTCACCCCAGAAATGAGTAGAAATATTTGTTTCACTCAACATGGTTCTTGCGGCCTCAATTAGTTACATAAACTAATTCCAAAATTAATAATTAATTAATTAAGTGAGGCTTAATTAAATAATTTAGAATTTTGGATTATTATTAATTGTAATTGGATTATAATTAGAAAACTTATTCCTCTCTCTATATAATCTCGTGATGAACTGATTTAATAGGCAATACATATTTTACTACAACCCTAGCCGTTTTGAGAAAAGAGAAAGATAGATAGAGAAGCAGTTTTCGGGTATTAGTACATACCAATTCTTCATGAAAAGTGTTTGTGTGGATATGTAGAGCGTAGATCGCGAGAGCGGGATACGTGGTGATTAAAAAAGCTTTGGACCTCCATTATTCTTCTATTGATGAAATGTTAAAGCTATTTGAAGTATTTGTTCTTTATCTCCGAATTAAATCTTTTGTTTTCGCATGGATCTGCGGAGGGTTTCGATTTATATTATATTTTATATTTATTTTTCGTGTTTATTCCACTGCATTTGTGTCTCGAAACCCTACAAGATTAACAATTGGTATTAGAGTTTGATGATTGGCATTACAAATCAGGGTCGAGTGTTAGGAGTTCAGTGTTAAGCTTCTGGAAAATTTTCAGGAATTTTTTGATTTTTAAAAAGTCTCACTTCTGAAATTTTTTAACTATAAAATGTTTTAAAAAATTTGATATCATGAGTTCTTAGAAAGTTGGAAGTATCAAGGTTCCCTATTTTGACAAAGTAAACTACAATCTTTGGAAAAGAAATATGTCACTATTTATTAAGGCTGCAAATTCTTTATATATGGGCATCTTAGAAAATAGACTATTTGTACCAACAAAGATGTTTCCTGAATCTATAGTGGACGGAGTACGAGTTCCTTAGAGGTCTACTCCAAAGGATACTACAGAGTTCACTGGCTCAAAAAAAGAAATTTTTGCGTTGGACAATAGCCTCTAACAGATATTCTGACATCCAAATATGAAGCATTTAAATGAATTGAGCGATCCAGGATAAGAATTGAACAAGAAATTCATGTTGACTCTTACACACCACGTCGAGCATAAAGTTTCATCGATTAGGAAAATGGATAACTTTAACACGATTCCCCTTGAGAAACTATATGGCAAGCTGAAAACCTATGACATGGAGCAAGAAAAAAGATTTATTATATATGGTTCTGGCTCAGTGGATATTAAGACAACATCATTTTTGAAGACCACTGTTCTTGTGGCTGATGAAAGTAAAGTTTCTGAAGCTAAGTTAAGACCAAAACTAGTAGAGAAATGTTTGTAGAAGCTGAAATGGCTACAGATAATCAAGATGTGAATTAATATGATTTATATACATTAGAAGAGCTTGAAGAAATGGAAGATAAATATAATAAGAGTTTCGTAGCAAATTTCAAAAATATGGATCCTTCTCTAGGTTCAGTTCAAGAGGTGGTTACAAATCAAACATGATTCATCGAAGTAAGTTTCTGTGCTACAACTGCAATGAACTAGGGAACTTTTCCATTGAATGCAGAAAGCCTAAACAAGAAAAAGAAAAGAAGAATACTTACGAGAAAAAGAGCTATGATGAATTGAAGAGGGAAAATGAGAAACTGAAGCAGAAATTGGATGCCTTGATAGCAAAATATCAGGGTAAAGCCAATATTGCTAAGGGTAAAAGTTGGGATGACACAGACTCTGAAGGAGAAGAAGAGTATGTAAACTTTGGATTTATGACAGACTCTTTAGAGGAATTTGCATCATCTCAGGTACCTATTTTTATCACTGTTGATATGCCTCTATCTGAATATAAAAAGACTGTTACTGATTTAATTATAGATATATTCAATGTACACACAAGTATACTAGCTGTTGAAAGAGAAAATGTCAGACTAGTTGTTAAGATTAAAAAGCTTGAATCTAAAAAGGAACAAATAAAACTTGTAGCAGTAACAGTTAAAGACCTTAAATATAGAAATTAATATTTAGAGAATAAGTTTTAGCTGTAATGAAGAGGTTGGGAAAGAACTTGAGGTTAGAACTATCATAAGCATCAAAACGAAGCTCATCTAATTCATTCAATTGAAGAAGCCATACTTCGCCTGCAGCCTTTAAATCCATGTTGAGCTCTTTTGTTGCCCAAAAAGCATGATGTTCTAGCTCAACTGGTAGATGACATGCATTGCCGTAGACAAGTCAGTAAGGAGTAGTTCAAATGAGAGTCTTGTAAGCTGTCCGATAAGCCCACAAACAACGTTTAACTTCAAAGACCAATCTTTTCTAGACTTGGCAATCACTTTGTCCAAGATGTTCTTCATTTGACGATTTAAAACTTCTATTTGGCCACTCGTTTGACGATGATAGGCTAGACCAACCTTGTGCGTAACACTATACTTCTTCAACAAAGCCTAAAATTGTCACTAGTGAAAATGAGAACCACCATCACTTACTACAGCCCTTGGAACTCCAAATCTTGGAAAAATGATCTTCTTGAAAAGTTTATTAACAAAATTAGAATCATTTATTGGCGATGCAATAGCCTCAACCCACTTGGAGATATAGTCGACTGCGACTAGAATGTATTTATGACCACGAGAAGTTAGAAATGGTCCCATAAAATCACATCCCCATACATCGAATATCTCAACCTCTAGAATATCGGTTTGAGGCATCTCATGATGTTTAGAAATATTACCCATTTTTTGACATGCATGACAAGAAAGGCAGAAAGAACGAGCGTCTTTAAACAAAGAAGGCCAATAAAAACCAGATTGAAGTACCTTAGTAGCGGTTTTACAAGGACCATGATGACCACTACATGCAAGAGAATGGAAATGTCAAAGAATATCATTTACCTCATACTCTGGGATGCATCTATGAAAGATTCCATCAGCACATCTTCGATACAAGAATGGATCATCCCAGAAATATTGTTTAGCATCATGATAAAACTTCTTTTGTTGTTGTAAGTTATATCAGGATGATGAGATCCACTAACACAGAAATTTGTAAAGTCCGTATACCAAGGAGTTGTAGTAGATATAGAAAATAGTTGGTCATCAGGAAAAGAGTCATCAATAGGAGTGTCAAATACAAGATCATATTTGAACCGTAATCGTGAAAGGTGATCAAAGCCTGTTTTAACCTATATGGAGGTTGTATGATTGGAGTAGTTACCAAAGCCTACTTTAACCTATAGAAAGATTCTAGACAAGTATCAGTAAACTCAAAGGTGGCATCCTTAAGCAATAATTGAGTAAGGGGTTTTGCAATTTTTGAAAAATATTTTATAAAGCGATGAAAAAACCCGGCATGACCCAAGAAACTCCTGACTCCCTTAACATTAACAGAAGGAGGAAGTTTCTCAATCACCTCAATTTTTGTTTTGTCAACTTGGATGCCACATTCAGAAATAAGATGACCAAGTACTACTCATTCATTGACTAAGAAGAGGCACTTTTCCTAATTTAAGACCAAATTTACCTCTTCACATCGTTTTAACACTTTGAAAGATTATGCAAACATACATCAAAATTAAAACCATAAATACTAAAATCATCCATAAATACATTCATAATAGTCTTAATGAAATCAGAAAATATGGCTATCATGCAACACTGAAAAGTGGCAGGGGCATTGCACAATCCAAATGGCACTCCACGATAAGCAAACGTACCATAAGGACAAGTAAATGTTGTTTTCTCTTGATCATCTGGATGAATAAGGATCTGAAAAAACCCTGAATACCCATCCAAATAGCAAAAGAATTTATGTTTAGCAAGTCTTTCAAGCATTTGATCTACAAATGGTAGAGGAAAATGATCTTTTTTAGTGGCGGTGTTTAATCTACGATAATCAATGCACATCCGCCAATCTGTAACAACTCTAGTAGGGATTAATTCATCTTTATCATTTTTAACCACTGTTGTCCCGCTAGTCTGTATTAGTCCAAAAGTTTGAGCTAATACCTTTAAAATTATTAATACTATACCCAATGGCATTTTTATGCATACGTAACATAGTAAGAAGTTTGGAAATTTGACTATCATTAAGTTTAGAGCTAACAATCACCGGACAAGACTCATCATCATCAAGAAACACATATTTAAGACTAAATCTGGTTTCTTTACCTGAGGTTTATCACAAGTATTAATGGTGTTGTTATCAACTTTACTGTATAACTTAAGGATCCAATAGCACTTGAGGTAGCTCGTCATTGACAATTTCATCTATGACATCAATCATGCAACAAGTATTCTCAAGCATAGGGAACTTAAGAGCAGATATTAGAGTAAAAGAAATTTTATCATCACTAACACTAAAAGTGAGAGTTCCATTTTTTACATCAATTACAACACCTGCAATACACAGAAATGGCCTACCAAAATAATGTGTATTTGACAGACACATCCTCCAAAATATCTAGCGGATATTTTATCGAACGGTCTGCCATTTGATATGTCTTTTATGTGAATTTTAATTCTCCCATGTTTAATTTTTAAAAAATTGAGAGAGGCATGACAGAGACGCTAGCGCCCAAGTCACATAAAGCTTTATCAATAAACAATGCACCTAAATGACACGGGATTGAAAAACTACCAGGATCTTTAACTTTGAGTGGAGACTTTTTTCACAAAATAGTACTACATTCTTTAGTAAAAGCTATTGTCTCCACTTCACCAAAAGACCTCTTTTTGGTAATAATATCCTTTAAAAAATTTGCATATGATGGAACTTGAGAAATTAAATCAGTGAAAAGAACAGTTACCTCAAGATTTTTAACAAGTGTCATAAATTTACCAATTTGTTGATCTACCTTTGTTTTGTTCATCCTACTAAGAAAAAGCATCTTAGGCACAAATGGTGGAGGAACATTAACAATTTTTTCATTATCAACTTTCTTGCTTCTTTCAATTCCACTCACTATGGATGGATCAACAACCTCGTTTACCTTGTCATCTTCAGTGCTTTCCTTTTCTTTTTCATTAACCATATCATCATTAGGCATTGGCAGACCATTGGCATTCACATTCTCCTTCGGTTGAGTAGGTTGTGATGGTAGAGAGATAGGTTGTCGTGCAGTTGAAGAACTTGCTAATTGCGTAATCTGAGTCTCCAACATCATGTTATGATTTCTCAACTCTTTAATCTTTATCATGCCTTCCTCTTGAGTTTTTTTCATTTGTCGCATGCCTTTTTCTTGAACCTTTTGCATTTGTATCAATATCTTCATCATATCACTCATCTGATCAGGTTGTGCATCTTAACTTGCTTGAGAAACCTCTTGTTGATGGGGTTTTTGAAATCCAGGAGGTTTCGTTGGTCCTTGAGAAGGCCAAAATTATTGATGTGGAGGATGTTGATATTATTGTTAATACCATTGCTACTGATTAGGAAGAAAAGGATTCTGAGCATTATTGTTTTTGTATGACAAGTTTAGATGATCCTTCCACCCTGGATTACAAGTGTTAGAGTACGAATTGTACTACTGCCTTTGATAAAAAAATATTTGCTTGCCCCATCTGAAAATTTTGTAAATTTTGAAAACATTAGAGGAACAACCATTACCGAAGTGGCCTTGAATCCCACATACTTCATAGAAACCATTATTAATAGGACTTGCAGACAATAATGAATAATGCTCATGGGAGGAGTAGATGACTGTGTAGTTTTCAATGAATGAATTTCTTGAGTTAATGCTATGATTTGAGATGACAAAAGAGAATATGCATCAACTTCAAGTTTACCTCCCTTCTTAGGTGCTCTTGAGTTAGTAAAGTATTGCCAGCCAAATTTGCAAGAAAAGCATACCCATCTTCAACTCCTTTGTCTATAAATATATCACCTATAACATTATCAACCATACTCTTCGTCTCAGGGTCGAGACCATTATAGAAGTGCTTAAGAATAAAACACTTCTCTAGACCATGGTGAGGGCATGCACATTAAATGCCTTTGAATCTTTCCCAAGAATCCCTAAGAGACTCATCATACTCTTGTTTGAAAGTTGTCATCTTTTCAACTAATTCATCAGTTCTATTAGGAGGAAAATATTCAGTTAAGAAGGCTTGAGCAATCACATCCCATTCAGTCACGGTAATATCATTCAACCATTTTTGAGCTTTATCTCGTAGAGAAAACCCAAATAACATGACTTTCAACTGATCTTTTGTGACACCCTAATGTTTGATAGTAGACCAAAGTTGTTGAAACCTTTACAGATGAAGTGTAGGGTCTTTAGAAGAAAGACCAACAAACTGATTATGTTGGATTATACTGAGCAACGCTTGTTTGATCTCGAAGTTTACTGGTTGAATAGCTGGCATAGGAAGGCCAGTAGGCACACCACCTGGAGAGGGTTATGAATATTTCTTCAGAGCTTTAAAATGAAGGTCAGCCATTGTAATCTTTGAGTGAATGATCTTTTTTGTTTTCCTTTCTTTCATTTGTCGATGAATTGTTGTATAGTTTGCTCAAATTCAAGAATAAGGGGAGTAGTATATACGTCTCTAGTAGACCTGGGCATGAACAACTAAAAAAAGGGAATTAGTAAAATCGGTCTCAGTTGGAACTAAAATTCTAATGAGACAAAGGAAACAATCTAAATAATTAGACTAAAAACTATAGAAACTAGCGTCTACCCGGTAGCGGCGCCAAAAACTTGATGCATTTTAAAAAGTAATACCGCAAGTGTACGGTGTCTGTTAGTAACAGAAACTAGCAAGTACGGGTCGAATCCACAAGAAGACAGGTTCTAAGGAATTTAATCTAATTATTTCAAATTGTTTCTTGGGTAAAATGAGTTTGAGAATTTTTACTAACTAAAGATTGCAAATAAAATATGTATGAAATCAATTAACTAAAGTCTAGGGCAATCGGGTGTACCATGCTTACATCAAAGTGAGTTGTAAGCTAAAGCCATTAAAGTGGTCACATAACAAGAGTATGTTAATCTCTCTCGAGTATTAACACTCTTAGAACATGCTTATAAATTAATAACTTTTAGTAATTTAATTGGGCAAGTAACTAGAACAAATGTCAATCTCTCTCGAGTATTGACGTTCTCAGAAATCAAATGATGCTCTTGCATTATCATTCATTCTACTAATTGTATGTGTGTCTCTAGTAAGTATATCTCTCGATCATACCCCTATTGCAAACAATTAATCTATGATATTGGCCAATTACATAAATTAAACATTAAAACATAGCAATCAAAATTACTAATGACCAGTTAAATCACAGTGAAAATCAAGCCATTAAAATGATGTAAACATGGCTTCTCCTTGCATCCTAGAATATGACTACTCACTCATGTTATACGTAAAACCAATAAAACCTATGAATAAAGCCATGTAAAATATATATTAAAAAAAGAAAATATAAAAGAGTACCTTGAATTATATTAATGAAGAACAAGTGTATGCTATGGAAGAGATGAAAAAACCTAGCTATCAGTCAAAAGCAAAGTATTTATGTATCTATTATATCTCCCTATATAAAACTAATCGATCTTCTGTCTAATAATAATAATGATAATAATAATAATAATAATAATAATAATAATAATAATATTTTTAATGATTAAAGCCCAAAACAAATAGGCTTCCTAAATTGAATAGGATTCTTTAACTAAAATTCGTAAGTCTATTTGCTCCTCTATTTCTAGGATGTTCCAGTTGGATTTTATTTGTTGGACCATATCTGAATTAAAAACAAATTCATAAGATTCGTGTGGGCTGTAAAATCGTCTAATTCTGACTTCTAGAACTCAAGATATGCCCCAAACAGTGTAGACAACTCATGTGACCCAATAAATACGAATTTTCTTCTAATTTGACTCCAAATTAGCTCTTTAAGCCCAAATTGTTATAAATATAGGAATTCCATCTTTTCTGCAATAAAACATTAAAATCTATTAAATAAATATCTAATTAATGTAACATACAATTAAATATGAGAATAAAATCCTATAGAATATATATATATAAAAATATATTCTATCATATGGTCTTGCAGATTCATCAACAGCCAAAACTCCTATGGCAAATACCACTAAACTTGATATTGATGAACCTGGTAAGAGGGTTGAAATCACAAACTATTGAGGTATGATCGGCTCATTACTTTACTTAATTGCAAATAGACCAGATATTATGTTCGCTACATGCTTGTGTGCTAGGTTTCAGGATGACCCTAAGGAGTCACATCTTGTAGCCATTAAAAGAATTTTTAGATATCTTAAGGGAAGTCCGATTCTTGGAATTTAGTACCCTAAAGTTACAGGTTTTGACCTTGTTGACAATACAGATTCTAACTTTGCAGGTTGTAAGATTGATCGGAAAAGTACATCTGGAAGTGTCGGTTTCTAGGTAGAAGGTTGGTATCCTGGTATAGCACGAAGCAGCACTCAGTATCCACTTTAACAGCCGAAGCAAAATACATTGCAGCTGGTAGATGTTGTGCTCAAATCTTATGGATGAGGAATCAACTCCGAAATTATGGCTTGTTGCTAAACAAAATTCCTATATAATGTGACAACACAAGTGCCATAGCAATCTCTAACAACCTTTTTCAGCACTCGAGGACCAATCACATTGTTATCAGGTATTATTTTTTTCTAGAGCATGTCATGAATGGTACTGTAGAGTTACATTTTATACCTACATAACAATAAATTGCAGACATGTTCACTAAACCACTAGATGAAGTCACTTTCTCAAGGTTGGTTGGTGAACTTGGGATTTTAAATTCTACTAACTAAGTTGTTATTAAACAGTAACTGCAATTTGATGTTTGTAAATTCACCGGTTAATTAATTTTGATATTTTTTGGACTTGTAAATTTACTTACCTATTTTATTCCAGTATCTCAAATTTTAATTGGGTAAATACCATGTGCATAATAGATAGAGTTATATTTGGTATTTATTTAATTTTAATTTGTCAAATATTTAAGTGCTTGTTTTTAATTGATAAATTCTTAGCATTTAAATATTTAGAATTATTTGAAATTAATTTAAGATTAAGTAAGCAATTTTTTTAATGCTTAATTCTAAATTAAGAGTAAAATAATTAGTAGCATAAGTTATTCATACTAATATTTTTAAAAAATATATGTTAAATAATATTAACTATGCATAATTTGTCAGATTTTGTGTTTGTTCAAAATTTTATTTGAAATTCAACTTGGCATAATTTCTAAGCTAGTTAAATGATAAGTTGCACCTCTACAGCGGCTCCCCTGTATAGGCGCTACTTGAGAAGGCTGGCAGTTGTAGTGTTTATGAGGTTTGTTGTCAAGTTGCGCCACAAACAGGTGGTACACTGTATAAGCGCAACTTGACTGTACCCCTTATAGCGTAACAACTGTAGAGGCGCGACTTAGGCCTTAAGAGTTTTCTTTATGCGTCTTAAATATATATGCATTTATAATGTATTTTAATTCATTTCACTATATTGTCATTACATACACATATACACACACGTAGAAGAGAACATAGGTGCAACTCAGATCTAGTTTTTTAAATCGAACTTTTACTATCGAATCCTTGCCCATTTTTTTATCTGAGACCGGTTTTGCGGAGCCCATAACCTTATCTACACTGCAAATAATTTCGTTTTATTTGGTTAGAGTTTTCAAAATCTCAATTTCTTGATTATTCGAACTGGTTGCATAGGATTGAGATAGTTCTAGTTGGGTAAAAATTAAACTAAAATCATTTGTGGTTAGAATATCTTGTACTATAACATATTTGATTTTCATTTCGATCCGAGATATTTTCATTTTTGTGGTTGTCTCGTATTTTTCTAAAATTAAGTGTCGACTTTAATTAGTTTTTTTTATTTCTAAAAATTATCAATGTTTTTTTAATTAAATAGCGGGTAATTTTGAGATTAAAAAGACTAATTATTTGTCTATTTTAGAAAATGATTTAACTCAGGGTCTATTGTCAACTGGATTAGATTTTTAAATGAACAGTCAATGGTTCATTATTCCCTGACTACTAATGTTCCATTGAATGTCAATCTTTGAAGACAGGTTTACAGGTTAGCTACTAACACATCTTCAAATGGTATTTTAGCATTCACATTCAGAATTCAGGGGCATAGAGTGAGAATAATAGAGAATAATCTCAATCAAGCACTTCACTTTCCCACTGACAATTTCGAAGCTAAACCGTCAAATGCAGACCTGATCAACTTTTTTTTGTGGATGCACTACACCAGAGAAAACAACAATCTTTCTCAAAAGATTTACAAGCATCATCTGACAAAAAAGTGGAACTTGTTCTTCAACATCCTATCTCATGGATTTACACCAAAGATAGGGGCTTTTCAATCAGATTTATGGATATGCAGTGGCCTCAAAGTTGAGGATCAATCTAGGGAATATGATCATGGAAGATATACTAAAGAACCAAGCAAAGAAAGAAAATTTTTGTTTATATCCAAGGTTTTTACAACTGCTTCTCAATCAGATATTGAGTGAAGCTCAACTAATGACATTTCAGGGAAGTCCAATGGCTGAATCTCCAGATCTTCAATTCAGAACAACCATATCACTTCACAATGACACTAATTATCCAAATATTTACACTCATGTTTCACTGACAGATCCTATTCGAGAATATTTTGCTTCTCTTCCATAGGATGAACCAGTTGAGGAAGCTGATGAAGAGGAAGATGAGCAAGAAGGGCAAAATGAGCAAGAATAAAATCAAACTAATGAGCAACAACAGCAAGATAAGCAAAAAAATCAAGCTGATGAGCAACAAGGTGAAAACTTGTAAGAAGCTGTTGAAGAGGAACATGCTCATGAAGAGGATGAATAAGTGCAAGAACAACCTGAGCAATAACAAGTAGCAGTAAAGGTTGAAGAAGCTGAGTAAGTATATATCCATGATCCTCCAGCAGAAAATTCTGACCAAGGTACTATGCCAACCTTCAATCTCTCTAATTTTTTCAATGCTGAATTTGTTTCACTACTAGATTCTGAGCCTCACATGGCATCTCACACACAACAGCCCCCAGTGGCTTTATGGTTCGACGAGGAATCTAGCCACCAACCAATTCCAACCACCGCCCGTAGAACATTAAACACCTTTCTCCACTCCCTTACCCATTAAGAGAAAACTGTTTATTAGATTTATTGGAGCTTTTGGATTGTGTCAGGATGTTTTTAAAATAACCCTCGCAGCTCTGCCTCCTCAGAAAAGAAGGAAAATATTTATTGAACCTGAAGCATCTCTAACATGGAACTCGGTTTCTCCAATTCTTTCAGACCTTCAGATGATTGATCAAATGAATGTTGACAGTTTTAGATTTGCAAGAAATTTCATCGATTTCAGCTACTTCAGTAGTAGAGCCTTCAAAGGTAGATCCTATGTCGGACATGCCTTCACTGGCTTTAGGGGGCACCACGGACTCTAATCAGCCACTCACTACATTGTCTGAGGTGGTGATCCCCCTGGACTTAAATTCTCCAAATCCTTTTAAGGACAGATTCCCTCCCAATTTTGGGGTAGAGAAAAGACAACCCCTCGATAGAACGAGGAGGGACTCCATTCAAGGAATAGCTACTCAAGTAGTGGAGCCAACTCAGGTAGATCATGAGGTGGACAGGCCTTCACAGGCTTCAGTTGGCATCATGGATTCTAACTTGCCACACATTACAGAATCCAATATGATGACCACGCTGGAAACAATACATCCAGTTCATGTAAAATGAGTTATCCCTACCCTTAGTGGTCAAGTGCAGAGGCAACCCCTCCATAGAGGGAGGCGGGAATCCTATAATTTAATTTCTTGGGACAACCTATCTCTAAAAGATATGGCTCCACTAGGCGATGAAGTAGTTACTATTGAGACTGGTGATGTGATAGTGCATTCACACGAAAGATCACCAAATCCACCTCGAGGTAATTCTCCACTTGGTAATAATTCGAATGATGAGCCAGGTGTGTAGAATTCTCTAAATACTGTTGTTACTCTGGAAGCTTAACATGATAGGAGTGAAATAGTTACAGTGAGTCTGAGTGATCTCAATATCCCTGAACCCAATTAGCCGAGCGTGAGTGTTGAGGGCGAATAATAAACAGTTACAGAACGTTGTGAGACACCTAGTAACCCAATAGACACTTCACACTTTGAGCACACACATGCACAGAGCCAAAAGATTCTAAATCTAGAGGCTCAAGTTTCTACAATGCAAAGTATAATTAACAGTCTCTTAGTTGTGCAAGTTCAACAACAATAAATGATTTAAGATCAACAAACAGAGATTCGAGACATGAAAGCATTAATCAATCAACTGTTACATCAAAATTCAACTACTTAGGAGGATAACCCAACTGAGGGGGAGAGAGCATTACAAGAAAAAGAAAAAGCAGTAGCTGATGACATGATTCTTGAGTATACAACTCAAGGGGAGTCTAATTTCTTCTTTAGACCTGAAGCTAGAGTTTTAGAGGAAGGAGAAATAGACGAACTGTATGTTCCAACAGAAAGGAAGTTGAAGCTGAGGCTGAGGGGATACGTGAAGAGGATGAATTTGATGATGAATTCACATTCCATAACGATTGCTTATTCAGTGGTGTTGATGAAATTATAACAAAAATCTCAAAGAAGCTCAAGATTTTTTGAATATAAAACTAACTAGAGTCAGAAGGGCAAAGGAAAGAAGGGAGAGAGAAAAAGACATCATCGGAAAAGAAGGCCCGAAATGGGACGAAGCTAGATCTTTGTTTGATAAAAAGGATCTAGGCTTGGAAAGGAGACAAGATCGTCATGTACTTGACAAAATCAGAGAGCTAAAACAATTATTTCCCAACATTCACACATTCTATGAGAAACTAAGTGATGAAGTGACAAATGTCTCAGTCAGTGCTCAAAAGAATGGATGAATGATGTATATCAATTTCTCTACTCTTTGATCAAGGGTTCTGTCAACCAAAAGCTTTGAAAAGATGAACATAATAGAGTTGTTCATGTTAATGAGGAAACTCATAAAAGGGGTCATAAGGTGAATGAACTAATGAGAATCCTGATTGAAAAGAAGATCGAAGACATTAGTATTAAAGCATTCTCGGATCCTCCAGTGGAAAAGTACTTCAGGCCATCAACTCTACATAATATGATGTTGATTGATGATAGTTTAGATCTAAGCCATTTGGAATTCATGATGCTTATAGAAGGACGGATCAAATGCAAGGAAAATAGAACTGTTCAAGATCTAAAGGCAACTGAATTGATTTATGCTTTCAGGTTGAACCGAGCAATAAGTACTTCAAAGAACACCCTTAGAAAAATGGAACGATACTACTTGAAGCTAGTAATTTTGAGAAAAGAAGATGAAACAAGATATTTTGAAGTAGTACAAGACTAAAAACCCTTAATCAAACATAAAGATGGAAAGATGTGGTTCATTGTCAAAAAGAGGGTAGGAGGTCAAAGAAAGTTCGAATTAAAAGACTTCGTGAATAACAACTCAATAGCAATCAGTAGTTCCTTATCCAAGTTAAAGAGATCAACTTGCAATGAAGATAAGTATGCCTTGGAAGAAGCTATAAAAGCTCTTAAGGAAAGAGAGATGATAGAGAAAGTAAATAATACTGACCGAGTTCAGGAGTTCCTAAAAAGAATAACTGTATTCATAATTTCTAAGAAGACATCTAGAGTTTGATGGAGTTTTTGGAATTAATAGCACTGTTTACCTTCAAGAATTACTCAAGAAGCTGGAAAATCCTCCTCCAAAGAATACTTTATAATTCGAAGCCCATGACTTAGTAAAATCAAGACTTGAAACAAAGATGGAAGAGGTTAGAAAAAGATACCAAGAGATTCAGCAGAAGAAGAAAGAAAGCTCAAGTCAACAAAGTAGAAGACCATAGAATACCTGTACAGGCTAGAGGAATAATAAGTTTTGTACTTGTTAAATTTAAGAAATCTGGAAATGTAATTAATGTTATTTTTAGTCTTTCTGCACTTTACTTTTTCTTGTATTGTTAGTTGAGTTATCCTCTTAAAGGATTTTCTTGTCGAGCTCTAACAAACAAATAGAGGGAGATTGTAAAGTATAATGTAACGTAATATGTAATATAGGTAACGATAACTCAACACAAGAAGAAAGACAAATAATAATATTAATATGTGACACAGGAATCCAGAAGGACATACAACAGAATGCATACATGAATCATTACAGGGAATTAAAGTCTAAAGCCTTGAGAAGCGTCAACGAAATAATTTCATTAATATGTTCAAGGCTCAGTGATGAATAAAAGATCAGAAGATATTCAGAGTCAAGAAAATGCAGTGATTCAAGTATAAGTGTCAAAAGGGTTTCAGTGAATTAAAGCAATGGAAAAGTTGAGAAATGATAAATAAGAAATGCAAAGAATATAAGAAAATTTCATACGCTGTTAGTCACTTGTGAACCAGACCAGTCTACTAAGCGTCAACACATCAAGTAAAGAATTATCTTATTTATTCAGAAGAAATCAGTTGATCAAACAGTTGAGTGAAAATCAAAGTGGAATCCACTCAAGGCACATCAAGAATTTCTCTAAGGCAAATACACATGTTTAGGCTCCACTAATATCTAAATGGCTCTTATACAAGGCAACCAATGTATAGGGCACCACTTCGAGTTGTGAGTTTTTCAATTCAAGTAAATAGGTGCCACTAACACTAAATACGGTTCCAACACTAGGTAAGCAATGTGCTTAGTCGAGGTGCCACTTAAAGATTGCTTATAAGGCTTAAGGGATATGGTGCCACTTGAGAGTTTATTATTTCTTTTGAAGACTTAACTCGCGACATATAAGGCAACTCAAGAGTAAGGCGCAACTTGCAAGGCCTCTATGTTGAGGCGCAACTGAAGTTGAGGCACCATTTAAATGTACAAGGCGCCACTTAATTCTATACAAGGTATCCCATGTGTCAAGGGCATGGCACTTCCATTGTGAAGAAATAAATTCAAATTGATTTTAAAGTCTACACTATATATGGGATTTACATCAGAAAGAATCAGTATGCATCATCTTCAGTACACATAACAACTTACGGGAACTCCATTAAAGAACCTAAAAAACATTCACCTGTATTCGTTATTGTATTGATTGTAAAACCATTGTAGCCAATCATTTGATTAGAGTGTAGCATCTCAGGGATTTATTAATATAGCTATATTTCTCTAAATTGTTTGGTTTGTTTACCTACCATTTTTATATCACGAGAACACAAGAACACAAATCTTAATCCGTAATTAAAAGTGAAAAACTACCAACATCATATTCAACCCCCCTTCTATGATGATTTGGGACCTAACATCTGAACATATGAATGAACTTCCTCCAACAATCTATAGTAGACTCCAAGATTTCATCTAATATTTTGATTCTTTGTATTTGTTGTATCTTTAAATCTTCTCGATTCATGTACTTAAGTTCTGTAAATTATTGCTTGACTAATTCACAGACAATGATTAAGAATAATCATGTTAGATCTCTAGAATCTTTCTAGTACTTAGAAAACTGCTTCAGTGCTTCCACATTCTTGAATACTTCAACATTTATTCTTCATTGAGACATGGACATATTAATGAACTTCTTTAAGTGAGTTAATCCTTCAAGTTTGTAGATGTCTTCTTTGTCCTTTGTATTTACTCAGTCTTCATGTCTTCCTGAGTCCGGTGATAACTTCATATTATTTACACGTCATGTTCTTGTGTTGAGTTATAACCCTATGTTACATATATGTTTATACATATAACCTTTCAGTATTTTGATCTCTATATCAAGTTTAACATTGTAATATTAACTGATCTATTGATATTTATGAAGTCTGTAGGATGATCGTGGTGAGATGTGTTCTCATGGAAATACTTGAAAAGAAGATGTTGAGAGACCTATCCTCCAATTGAACTCCTTTGAAGGGGTGAAAACGGCTAGGCGCACCTTTACTAACCATTTGAAATGAAAATCATTTATTAGTGTGGCAGTATAAAGGCTCAAACCCAATAAGATATTCGAACAAGTGGATTAAGTTTGAAGAGGTATGTGGTATGTACAAGGTGTAAGTTAAACAGTAAATAAATAAGCCTTTCTTTATGGAAGAAGGATGTCCTAGGAGAATTGCTATAGCGTATCTCGTAATTAAGATGACAATTTTATTAAAGTGTGTGATTAGTAGGTCAATTTATTATGTTCACAAGAGGTAGGCGTGTATGCAAATCTAAGGAGAGCGCTAATATGTGTCTTTAAGGCTAGATGCGCATTTGGCTTATTTTAGCCTAATATTAGAAATACTGAGCCATGGGATTTATAGAGCAAAATAAAGATCAAACATGTATACATATACATCTATACTAATAGGAAAATATAAATATCATATATCTTCAACATTCAATCATCTTTTTAGAACAATTTGCTAAATGAAATTAAGCAAGAGCAACATCCCACATCGAATATAAAGTGTGTGTTTGGGCCCTTTATAAGGATAAGTCAACAACTAATGTATACCAATTTGCTAGAACTTTTGGGCTGACTTGTGGTGGGTTATTGGACCCGGTATGCATTCAGTTATGGGATTGGGTTCTTATAAATGGTATCAGAGCCATACCCGACCGGAAGTGTAGAGGTACTGCCCGAGTTCTGCAAGTTTGTTCGTGGGTTCGACTAGGACGTCGATCCAATAAGGTGGGATATTTGTAACATCCCACATCGAATAGAAAGTGTGTGTTTGGGCCCTTTGTAAGGACAAGTCAACTGTTAGTAATTGTGCTCTAGAGACAATACTTTTTATATTTGAAGGAAAATATTTATTATTAAGGATTATGTTTTATTGATTATTATTTATTTATTATATTTTATTTACTGCGTAACAAATTGAAAACATAATAAATGTCCTTGGAATTTTGATACGTATTATATATCTTTAAGTATGTGACTTAAAAATGAGATTATATGAATAGTATCTTATTCCTAAAATTCCCTAGTCGAGTATTATTATTTAAGGACAATAATAATGCACAAAGACTAGTATATTTCTTGACAGATGACCACATCTCATTGGTCATAGGTATGGTGATACTAAAGTCAAGAACATAAGTGCATGTCTCAAAGCATGGCGCTGGAATGACCCGCCGTGAGATTCTACATGTTAAATAAGTGTCATAAGTAATTCTCACTGTGATAATGGTGTAATGATCCTGAGACTTGAAATCATTATATTTCTATACGAGAATTAATATACTTTGATTACATTAAAAGTTACCTTCGACCGGGTGATGATAAAAGTGGACATTAGGTATATTATGAGTCGTATGAGAAATATGAATGATCTAGATGAGATTTAATCCTCCTAATTGAGTGATATTATTGGCCTTTAGTTTGAGTGAGACTATGAAATGCACGGCCGTGCTCAAATGTTGATTTGATTTTAATAGTCTACTCATCGATCAAGAAAATAAAGATTAAATTATGAAGAGGATGACACGAGATATGCCTTGAGTTTAATCTATAATATCAAGATTAAAGGGATTATATTACATAGAACATTATTCACGAAAGGCTTAATCGAATCACCGATTTATTATTATTACTTGGGTAGCAATGATATATTACTAGATACCGCTCATTGTTTACAATTTTAATTAGATATTAAAATTGTTGCCAACGTATTAATAACCTACAGGGTCACACACAAAGAACGCTTGAAGGAGAAATAATTTAAATTGTGAATTTAAATTAAATAAGTAATTTATTTTATTTATGATATTAATTAAGTATGACTTAATTAATTATATAAATAGAATAAATTAATTATTTAAACTAATTCCAAAATTAATAATTAATTAATTAAGTGAAACTTAATTAAATAATTTAGAATTTTGGATTAGTATTAATTATAATTGGATTATAATTAGAAAACTTATTCATCTCTCTATATAATCTCTTTATGGGCTGATTTAATAAATGAGACATATTTTTACTAAAACCCTAGTCATTTTGAGAAAAAAGGAAGATAGAGAGAGAGAAGCAGTTTTTGGGTGCTAGTACACATCAATCCTTCTTATGAAAAGTGTCCGTGTGGATACCGTAGAGCGTAGATCGCGAGAGCGGGATACGTGGTGATTAAACAAGCTTTGGACCTCCATTAATCTTTCATTAATGAACTGTTAAAGCTTCTAAAGGTATTTATTTTTTATCTCTAAATTAAATCTTTTGTTTTCGCTTGGATCCTGCGGATGGTTTCGCTATTTTAATTTATTTTTCGCGTTTATTCCGCTGCATTTGTGCCTCGAAACCCTTCAATGGCATCAGAGCTACTTTCGAAACGTTTTAATTCGGTTATGTGCTTAATAGTTTTCGATATGTAAGCATGTATGTGATCTATCATGATTTTGTATTGATACAATATGTATATGTTTTTATATATTATGAATATATGATATTCATATGATGTATGATCATGTGATGATTGTGTGTATTGATGTATATATATAATACATGTTTGTTCTTATTATGGGAATCGTATTCGATACGAATTCTGAAACGGCTATCGTAGATTTTCTGAAATCTCTGTCCGTTGTCCGATTTTCGCAAACGATACGTGTTTTCTGACTAGAATCGGGTCACTGAGAAATACTGACATAATCAGCTCTGCGTCTGTAAGCCCTTATATGTCGTTACAGGACCCAAAATGGTTATTTATTATTTTCTAAAAATTATTTGATTTTCTAAAATTTTGAGTATATGTATGTATATATTATGAATATATGATATTCATGTGATGTATAATCATGTGATGATTGTATGTATCACTGTGTATGTATATATGATATATTCTTGTTCTTGTTATAGAGATTGTATATGATACGATTTCCGAAACACCGTCAGATTTGGTGAAATCTGATTGCCGAATCCGATTTTCACAAACTATATGTTTTTTCTGACTTGAATCGGGCCAATGAACAAAACTGATAGCTATGCTATCAAAAACAGGTCGGTAAGGCGTTTGACGTCGTTAAGGGCCTTGAAACAGCGATTTATTGTCTTTAGAAATCTATTTTTAATTTTCTAAAATTTTGAAATTTGTTATATATGATTATATGATATGTTTATATAATCTTAGATATATTATATGTGTTATGTGATAGCATGGTGGATGGTTATGGCCTAAAGACCCATAGTATAGTGGTTTTGATTTATGGTTTTGGTTTCTAAATACGACTTGCATGTCGTTTATTCATTGTAATTTAATTATCTCGAATGTAACTCGAGTTCTTCTTGTAATTTTATTAGAATAGTTTTATTTTTATTATTCAATGTAATTATCAATGAAGACTTGCAAGCAAGGAGGCGATCCAAAAGGGGATGATGGAGCAATGAAGAAAGAAGACATGTAATAGATAGTATTTTAAAACCACCATAGACTGACCTTGATATTTCCATTATCTTGGAAAGATCACATAGGATGGGGCCATAACCAAACACGTTTAATTTACGCACATTACATATATGTATATGATTGCATGTGTTAGTATGTATGCGTAGATATAATCGAGATGCATGCTGAATATTGATTAATCATATATGTATTAGATACGACACCCATGCCATGTTTGCTTAAGAAAGATAAAATCTGTAACGATTCAAGATTTGAAAATTGAACAAACGATCATGAGATTCTTGTGTTTATGAAACACAGTATTAAATATGAATTTTCTTTTTCTGATATGGGGAGATTTTGTCAAAAGAGGATTATTAGTTTAATTCGTAAGGAAGTTGGGTTTTAAGTGAGACCGCTTGTGACTTCTCCGACGACCTGGAAATCAATCCATTGACGAATATTGAAATGAATTATTTGATCAAGGAAAAATTGAGAATCTCTTTATGATGGGATCATGATCGTTCATATAAACAATAAAAATCCCTAAATACATCTTAAGTTAATCGGATGCCTTCCAATGTTTAATACTCGTCAAGATCTAGATTGAGAATGAGTGGGTTTTCCGAAGCTTTTATCAATCATGGGAAGACGTGATAAGTAAGTGTACTTCGTTTATTGAAACATTGGGTCTAACTTAACTAAATCATCACAATAGGATTGTGGGTTTAGAGGCATAGAGTTTGGCGAGATTTATTGGATAAATGTGTACAAAGGGTTGTTCCACCAAACTTTCCAAGAGTTATATTTGATATAATCGACAAATATTGTCTACCTAAATAGTCATGTTTTGAGTGTATTGGCCAACGCTATCTTAAAACATGGATGAAATATAGATCTTGGCTCACTAGAAAGATTTAAAGAAATATTTTCCGAATTATTAGTTAGGGCTATTAGTTTGATAAAAAATAGTGGGAGGTATATGGTGATATACCATAATCACTTAAACATAATTAATATTAAATTTGCAATCTAGTTTATTTTATACACTTTAATATTGTAGATATCAAATGATAAACACAAACAACTTCTCTATGCGATCAGTTCTTGAGAAGGACAAGTTGACGAGAATATATTTCATTGACTGACATAGGAGCTTGAGGATCGTCCTCGGACACCACGATGTTAGTCAAATCTCTTCCCCTGCGCTTAAAGTTGAGAATGTAACATGTGCAAATCATAGTGCTTATTGGAAGCAAATTGATGTTACGACTGATGTTTCATGTCTCATGCTCGCAAATATGTGTGCTAAGCTTAAGAAGCAACACGAGCATATAGATGCTTATGAGACGATTGAGCACAAGATATATTTGAAAATAAAAGGGCACTATACACTTACAAGTAGGGAGAGTGAGACCCGGTTACACCACATGTTCTAAAGATTATAGGGTATAATGAGTACCTTCGATATTTTGGGTTTCCAGATTGGTTTGGAGACTTAGTTAGATTTGATCTTACAATCTCTGGACAAATATTATTCTTAGTTTGTTATGAACAATAAAATGAATAAGATTGGTAAAACACTCATTGAGTTGTTAAGCATGTTAAGAACTGCTGAAAGCAATATGATAAATGCATGAACTACTACTATATTGATGGTAAACATAGGGAATGCAAAAGGGAAAGGAAAATGGAAAGGCAAGGGGACGATTTGATCTAGTCAAACTAAAGTCCAATCCCTGAAGCAGACTCTAAAATCTGAATGAGGTGTTGATAAAGAAGACGATTGTCGCTCCTGTGGAAAATTTGGAGGCTGGAAATTAACCTGTCATGCTTATTTGAAAGATCTGAAAAAGATGATCAATAAGGGTCAAGCTTTAGGTATCGGGTTGGAATTGGAGTAAAAGTAGTTGCTCTGGTTAGAGGAACTCGTTACTTAACTTTTAGCCTATAAGGAAAATTTAGAACTTGATAATTGTTATAACGTGCTTGCAATTAGCAGAGACATTATTTCAGTTTCTTGTTTGGACAAGAAAGGCTTTTTCATTTTAATTAAATAACAATAGTTGTTTATTCTATTTTGATGATGAGACTTATAATGTTGCACAACTAATTAACAATTTATATGTTCTAAAGTGACTCAAATCAAATATTACCTTTGACACTGTTGTTGAGGCCATATTAATGAGAAACACATTTCTAGAATACATAAGGATGTATTCATGGATAAGTTTGATTATGAATTATACAAAAGGATACGAATCTTGGTTTATTTGGCAAAATGACTAAACCTCCTTTTACCGGACATGGTGAATGGGTCATTGAACGGGTATGACTTATACATAGTGATGTATGTGGTCATATGTGTACGATGACAAAAGGTAGATTTTATTAACTTCATAAAATTTACTAATTATTTTGGTAGATGCGGATATATGTATCTTTTGAAGAACTAATCTGAATCATTTGAATAGTTCAAAGACTATAAAGATGAAGTAGAAATATCAAAGAAAAGTTTTTTTTTATAGGAGGGATGTTAGGTCCAAAGTGTTGTAGAGGGGGGGTGAATACAACTTTTTAGAATAATGAGAGAATGTATAAATATGCAGGTAATAAATTATGACACAGAATTTCAAGAATATATCATTATATTCATTGAAGGATTTGCTACAACATTCATAAAGGCATCATGATCAGTTGAACAATAAATGCAGCAATTAAAGCTAGATTCAACTGATCCTCTCTCTCACTATTGTTTTTCAGTAAATGCTCTCTCTTTTTAATATATCGTTGAAATACAGAGATAAAGTCTATCTACTAATAAAAACAAAGTGCTGCTTTTATAATGTCATGTAGTCTTGATCTTGTCCTTTTTGTGTACGTGGCCCAATCAGGACTTCGACAACAAAAAGTACTTTCCCAACAACTCTGGATCAACCGTTCACAATAAGCCACTTGTCCCTTGAACATTAAATGTTACATATCTACCCGCATCTCGATCTTCGCCTGGACCCATCTCGATCTCGATCTATGAAAATCTCGATCTCGATCTGGGAGAATCTCGATCTCGATCTATGAAGATCTCGATCTCGATCTGGATCTCGATCTGCCGTGGATCGAGATTTGCCTTTGCAATGTTTATCTTTAATTTTCAATCTCGATCCGCATCTCGATCTGCTCTGGATCGACATTTGCCTTGGCAAATATGCACTCATCGAATGTTGACTTTCTTTAGTGACCAATTGTGGATTAATCTTTATGAGCAAGTTTCCCTAGCTTCTTCAATTTCTTTTCCTCACTCAATTCAAATGAGATCTTCTATTACTGACATGAACTTGCCTCCAATGTCCTGACACTTGATGCAAAGGTCTGGTTCATAAGTGACTAGTCTTGTAGGGGTTCTTGCTTCTGAATGTCAGTTCTCATTTGTTGATTAACCTTTACATTACCCAGTTGTTGAGATTCATCATATGAAATCACTTTGGTCTTCTTGGTACTTCTTTGACATTAATTTGATTTTCCATTAGTTAAGTTAGGGCATGAGCAATACTGAGATTGAACTTCTTCTAACTCAGGCATCCTTGATTAACCAAATTAATTACTTGTAGTTACCAAGTATCATTACCATTTCTTCAGTTGATTGATTCCATGTGCTTCTTCAGTTTCCCTTGTTTTGCTGTTGTTTTATCTTTTACTTAGTTGAGTTACATAGTAATTAAGTGTTACAAGTCAGTACACCTATGCCTTTCAATCTCCCCCTATTTGATTGTCTAACAATGACAACCAAATTCACAATGAGGATAACTCAACTAACCAGGGACTGAAAAAGATAAAATAACATTCATAAAAGATCATGTCAACTTGCATAATGCTTGGCTTGATTAATTAACTTCATGTCTATTACTGATACTTCAAGTGCCAAAATTGGACACCTGTTGGCTCGATTAAATGGCTTCATGCTCTTCTAGAGATTTTCTCTAAGTACTTTAAGAGCACGGTCCACTCAATCTTCAATTATCCTTCTGAAGTCCTTTTAGCAGTATTACCACCGCCGAACTTCGCGAAATAATTGACGCCTAATATAAACCAGTTTCAAGACACTTAGCTAACTAACTTCTACCTTACACTACACAAGAAAACAGATAATATATATTTACACTACAGGAAAACAAGAAAACAAATTACCACGCAAAGAAACATTACAAGCATAATACATTAAAACTTTGATTTCTTGCGCTCATCTTCCTCACGAGCTTTCTCCTTGGCTACTTTTTCTTTCTTCATGAACTCAGGGTTGCAGACTTCATCCATTCTTTTCTTGAGAAGATTAAGTCCTTTTGTTTCCACATGATTTCTGATCTTGTAATCTCGAAACAACCTCAACCACCTTTCAACCATGCTGCGAGTGGTAAGCTTCGTGGGAATGTCTTCAAACCTCAGCTTCGTGACTTTGTCAGGATACCCCTTTTCCCCTTTCTTTCTTATAACCAGCTGCTTAGGGTATCCAATGACAATAGCGGTGGTGCATTGTTGTAGTCTCTGAATGTCAGGCTGTTTTCTTCTCTTACAGAAATTATCAAATGTGACCCTTAGATAATCCTGATCAAACTCGTCAACCTCATCCATCTCATCAATCAATTCCCTTATGATACACAGTGTTTCATGACTGTGTTCTGCAAAGATGTCATACTTGATTTCAATGATGGTTTCCACCTGATGCTTGTCTGTATAGATCAGCAGATCATTCTCATTCTCAGCTTTGCTCTTGACAAACTTGACATTTGCACTAACCACTGCACTAGCTTCCTCCCTTATTTCCCCTTCTTCTGGAATGTTTATTCTTGGATCTCCGTATCTCTGCACATGCTCCCTTATTACCTTGTCTTGCTGCTCGAATGCATAGTCTTCAGGTTCCTTCTTAACCACTGGTAGTGTAGCTTCAGGCAACTTGTATCTAGCGTCTTGCCTTCTTATCAGCTTCTCCAAGTCCTTAGCCACCAGCTTCTTTTCCTTTGTTAGAAAACCCTTAGAGAGGACTAGCTTTGCAACTGCCTTCAGCACATTTCCGCTCGGAGTTAGTTTCGAGTCATGCAGATTTACGATCCTCAAGACCTTGTCATGGACATATCTGATCTGGTAGGGATTTAGAATAATGTCAACCCCTCTGTCTTCAGCCATCTTCAACAATTTCTCCTTAAACAGCACTCCAGTCTTGACAGAGGTGTCTACCTTGTGAGCGAATTCTACCAGTTCACTTGCACCCCTTTCATGGAAGAAAGCTTCATCGACCATACACGGCCCGATTTTTGTTATGGGTGTCCAAGTGATCATCAGATTCCATGCCTTCTCCTTGAATATGACTTGTACGGAGGTGCATCCCTGTCTTATACAATTTAGATAATTCAGCAGCCCAGGGTTTAGATTTTCTAGCTTATGAAGAAGAAAGCTCAATCTTTCTGAGTCATGAGCATAGGCTCTTGGTCCAGCTAAGGCTTCTCTAGCCTTGTCCCACTCGGGACCTTCCCTCCTTATGTCAGCCTGGACCTTAGGATCTTTGATCTTTTTCATTTCATACTCATGCTGAGTTTTCTGAGCCGCTCTCTTCTCCTTTGCCATTAGTTCTTTTTCAACTATCCCTTGTAGCACTTCTTCATTTACTCTTTCTCTGGCTTCCCTGAAAATCTCTCCTTGCATCTCCGCTTCATCAACTTCTTCTTCTGGCACATGCTCGTCAGCAACCGAGTGGTCTCCTGCATCTCCTACGCCGGATCCGCCAGGATTTAGACCTCTTTCTTGTTCCAACTCTTTTGCCCGTTGCTCGAGTCTCGACCTCCTTGCCACTAAGGCTTCTACATCCATCTCGTCATCATCAGAATCTTCAATAAAGTTTCCCATAAATACATCGACAAGCGGTGTTTCCTTCTCAGCTTCTTCTTCAACTACCATCTTCTGCTTGCCTTTGTCCTTAAGAGCCGGTTGAGCCTCCTCCACTTTTTCACCAGATTTGTTTGAGGACTCGATCACCGGACCCTTACTAGTCAGCTTTTTCAGACCCTGATCCTCCTTCTCCCCCTTAGGTGTGTTATCCTCATCAGGAGCATCATCATCATTATTATCGTCACCACCACCACCGGTTGAAGGACCAGGTCCAGCCCTGTTACGTCCAAAGACAGCATCAAGTAGTTCATTCAGCTTCGTCCAGACCTGAGATATGCCATGAGTGACATCATCTACTGACCTCCCAACCTCCACCTGTGCCAATCCAAGATTGTTTATCTTGTCAATCATTTGATTTTGGACGGCAATTAGGTTCTCCATGAACTGAGCTCCAACCTCCAATCTTCCAGAGTGAGAAGAGACAGCAGCAGTAACACCAGCAACTCCAGCCTCCAAAGCCTCCACTTTCTTCACTAGATCCTGCAATTTGGGGGACGGTGTTTGGCTTGGGTTAAACTGTTTACTCTCGCCGGGTTCTGTTTCACTCAAGATCCCTAAAAAGAAGGGATCTACTCTCCCTGTCTCTCCCTCGTGTTTAGAGCCTAACAGTACTAGAGCCTTATCCACTAATCGCTGGGGACTAGCGGTGAGTTGGTCGGCGATATCGGTCAGTGAGACTGAACCTTTAAGCGCTGTGTCTACGTTAGGAGATGGCGTTATGACCATGTCATCCCCTTGTCCACCAAGAACCTTTTCTGGTTCGCTGGGCTGTTCTGGAGGCGTAGACCCACCAGTCACCAGATGTCGTTGCTCTGCGAGCAACTTGTTTTCTGATTTAGATGAGGAAGCGTCATCCGTACTGGATTCGACAGACTCTTCCGCATTAAAACTTCCTGAGATCCTAGCATCAGAAGTGCTAGTCTCAGTTTGCCATTCCCCTTCCGAGAAATTGCTCAAAGAGCCCTGAGCGGACAACTCAGGGGAGGTAGGGCCAGCTCCTATTGGCTGTTGAGCTGGACCCCTCCTTGACTCTCACCAACATGCCTAGGCGAGTGCGAATGTGTTGAAATGTTTTGTAGAGGAGAGCCACCAGCGTGAGGTGTGGTGGCTGTGAGAGGTGAACTAGCCTTAACAGGTTGTGCAGTTGCCACTGGGTTTGAATCCACCTTTTGCTTCTTTAGAGGTGGCAGAGCTGCTGAAGTGACTACTCTCTCAACTCCTACACTCCCTCCACTCGAATCACTCGACTCAGATAAGCTTGCCTTCCTTTTATCACCAGTTTTAGGGCTGGCTGAACGTTTATGAACAGAAGGGCTTGCAGCCTGGGATAGAGCCTGACTCAGAAGATCATCATCCTTGTCAGCTCCAGCTTCTGCAACATTTGCCTCGGC
Source organism: Oenanthe sinensis (assembly GCA_028671895.1). NCBI lineage: Eukaryota > Viridiplantae > Streptophyta > Magnoliopsida > Apiales > Apiaceae > Oenanthe > Oenanthe sinensis. Next base: position 22,290,945 of record CM053799.1, on the reverse strand, counting down.
CATGTCAACCTCCATACCTGCTTCTTCCAAATTTCTAGGCACTTGATCTCCACCTTCAGCTTCGTTACCGCTACTCTCAACTTCTACTGCAGTAAACTGAGAAGCATGTCTCCTAGCATACTCATCTTGCAGATCCTGGAAGTACGGAGTCAGTCGCAACTCAAAAAGTCTGGACTTTTGCTGGGTTTCCATGGTGGAGATACTTTTTAGAGTCATATCAAAACATGCCATCCTTTCAGAGCCTTGAAATACTCTTCTGTGTTCCTCTGAAAGGACGTCATCCAGAACCATTTGAAGAAATCTTGGCATCCAGCATTTGACTGGACCATCTTCCGGATTCCTAGATGCATTCTTCTCCAATGCCCACCTCTCAAGCAACTGAATCAACAGATGTTTGCCCACATTCACCTTCCTGTTGTTTGCCACTCCATATAGTATTACCCGGCAACTGTTGTTCATTGGCCTGTAGTCTTTGTCCTTTGGGAACATGCAGCGTTGAATTGCTTGAACTACATAATCCCACTCAGCTGGTAGCATACCGGTGTTAACCTTTGTTACCTTGATAGGACCCGTCGGAGGGCGACAACCTATCTCCGTGAATAATTGCAACATATCCTCCATAGTGGGTTCCGGAGCATAATCTTCTGTAGGAAGCCCGAGTAACTCATTGAACTTCCGCAGACTGACTTCATATTTGGCACCACCAATAGTAAAGGATAGGCCTGTTGGATTTGCTTTTCCACCCTGAATCTCTAGTGTTGAGTAAGCAGCTTGAAGGGCTTCGATATTCAGGATGGGAGAGGCAGTAAAAGCATGACTTATGATTGATGTGTTGTTGAGGGATTCAATCCAGAACTGGTAGTGAATAAATCTACCAGTTGCTCGATCAGCAGAGAGATTAACAAAGTTGGTCTTGGGAATTGTGAAATTTGGGTTGGCCATTTTAAATTTGTTTTTGAGAAAAGAGATGTTCGAAAAGATTTTGCAATGAATTTTAGAGAACAAGTTCTAAATTTAAACAACAAAAAAAAACGTACACTACCCCCACTAAATTACCACACGTAATTAGTGACACAATTTAAAACAAATTAACTGCCCACTAATGACCACTTAACTCCTCACTAATGATTGACGGTTGAGTTTTCGAAAGTTAAAGTGAACAGCCGTTTAGGTTAAAAAAACTTATTTTTCGGAAAAACACAAAACGTGGCGGTTCAGTTGCACTTTAAGGATTAAACAATAGTACCCACAACTATTTCGCTCAAGAACACAAAAGAACTGAAGAACAAGAAAGCACGATACTAAAAAGATAAACTCACTCGAATGAAAAGAAACTAAAGAACTAGTTTGCAAGAACACAAATGATGTTAAAAACAACGCAAGAAGTTCAACAGTTTTAGACAAAATTTTAGCAGAGTTTCGTTTTAGTGATTAATGCTTTCACGTAACAGTTAGTGATTTTTGTTTAAGAAAATCACAAGAAAACTTGATGTAATGGCAGGGAAGGGAACTCTGTGAATGTATGTATACGCGTGTGTATATGAAGATCTTAAGCTTTTTGAAAGAGAGAGAAAGGTAATGGAAATAATGAACAGTTTTTTTTTAATGCTATAATATATATATATAGGCACGCTTGAAAAGAAACTGAAAAGACAAGTCACAGCTCGATCTCGAGATCCGCATCTCAGTCCACATCTCGATGTCGATCTCGATCTACATCTCGATGTCGATCTCGATCCACATCTCGATGTCGATCTCGATCTACATCTCGATGTCGATCTCGATCTACATCTCGATGTCGATCTCGATGTCGATCTCGATATGGACAGATCGAGATTTACCTTAACATTTTTAAGCAATTTTCGCAAGTCGATCTCGATCTCGATCTCGATCCAGAACCAGATCGAGATCTGCCTTAGAAAATTTTCCATTACTCCATTAGACATTAATCATATAGATATACAGATCAGCACAAGATTAATATCATGAAACTTTCTAACCCCTTTTGTCATGCAACACATACATTTTTGAAATTAAGTACACATTATTTCTTATGAATATTCATGAGCAACAATAATATGTACACAAACTGAATTATAACAGATGGGTAGCAAGACTATCAGGTGTTAAGCATCCCCAATTCACCAACCAATCTAGAAAATGTTGATTCGTCTAGAGGTTTAGTGAATATATCTGCTATTTGACATTCAGTAGACACAAAATGCAACTCTACAGTTCCATTTTCTACATGCTCTCTAATAAAATGATACCTTATATCAATATGCTTAGTCCTTGAGTGATCCACAGGATTGTTGGTCATTGCAATAGCACTTGTGTTGTCACACATGATAGGAATCTTAGATACTTCCACACCGTAGTCTTTGAGTTGGTTCTTCATCCACAGTATCTGGGCCACACAGCTTCCAGCAGCAATATATTCTGCTTCAGCTGTCGAGGTAGATACTGTGTGTTGTTTCTTGCTTTGCCAAGACACCAACCTTCTTCCAAGAAACTGACAGCTTCCTGAAGTGCTCTTCCTATCTATTCTACAACCTGCGTAATCTGAATCCGAATAGCCAACAAGATTAAACCCTGTATCTCTTGGGTACCAAATCCCAAGATTTGATGTTCCCTTGAGATACCTAAAAATACGCTTTACAACTATGAGATGTGACTCTCTAGGATCCGCTTGGAACCTTGCACATAAGCATGTAGAGAACATAATATCAGGTCTGCTAGCAGTTAAATACAAAAGAGAGCCGATCATACCTCGATAGCTTGAGATGTCTACAGGTTTTCCCGCTTTATCCTCGTCAAGCTTCGTGGTTGTTGCCATAGGAGTCTTAGCTTGTGATACATCTTCGAGACCATACTTCTTTAATAGATCATGAATGTACTTGGTCTGGCAGATAAATATCCCGTCCTTCTTCTGACTAACTTGAATACCGAGAAAGAACGTTAGCTCTCCCATCATGCTCATCTCATACCTTGATTGCATTAACTTTGCGAATTTAGCACACAGCTTCTCATTTGCAGACCCAAAGATAATGTCATCCACATATACTTGTACCATTATTAGATCATCTTTGCATTTCTTGTAGAAAAGCGTCTTGTCGATTACTCCTCTGGTGAAACCACTTTCTAGTAAGAAGTCTGACAGAGTTTCATACCACTTCCGCAGAGACTGCTTAAGGCCATATACTGATTTGAAGAGTCGATAAACATAATCACAATATTTGCTGTCGATAAACCCGGGAGGTTGCTCGACATACACCTCTTCATCCAGTTCACAGTTTAAGAATGCACTCTTGACATCCATGATGTGCTGCGAATGCCAAGAACATCCTTACTGCCTCTAGCCTTGCTACTGGTGCATAGGTTTCATCATAATCAATTCCTTCTCTTTGAGTATAACCCTTAGCAACCAGGCGAGCTTTATTTCGTGTTACAAGTCCGTCTTCATCCGGCTTGTTTCTGAATACCCATTTTGTCCCAACAACAGATCTATTCTTTGGTCTGGGTACCAGCTTCCACACCTTCTGCCTTTCAAACTGATTGAGTTCCTCTTGCATAGCAATCACCCAATCAGCGTCATCTAGAGCTTCTTCCACCACTTTAGGTTCCATCTGGGAAAGGAACACTGAGTATAGACATTCATTCTCAGTGGCAGTTTCAGCTCTAGCTTTTCCTCTAGTAGTCACTCCGGCTTTTGGATCACCAATAATTAGCTCGAACGGATGGTCCTTGTTCCAAGTGCGATCCCTAGCAAATGTTCTTGATGATTCAGCTTGATCTTGTAAGTGAAGGTGACTTAGTCTAGAAGCACTTTCACTAGCTTCCCTTGAGCTAGTACTGGCTCCCCCTGAGTGAGCTGCTCCCCCTGAGTGCATACTGACTCCCCCTGAGTTAGTACCAGGTCTGACGGAAGGTGATCCCTCAGCCCTAGTGTTTTGAATTTGCGAAACACTAGACTCTTGATTAATTTCATTATTTATCGTTGGATCATTACCCTGCACTACAGAATCAGGAACTGTATCCACTTCATCAATATCCATATTTTCAAATCTTAGGGAAGTGGGCTCACTGTCTTCTTTTAGTATCGACGGGAGCTTTTAGTCGTCGAATGTGACATTAAGGCTTTCAACCACCTTGCGATCATTAAGTACAAACACCCTGTACGCTGCTATTGCTTCAAGAGAATATCCAATGAAAACCCCTTCATCTGCTTTGGCATCAAACTTTCCAAGTTGTGCATTGTCTCTTAACACAAAGCATTTGGCACCAAATACGTGAAAGTACTTGATAGATGGTTTTCGTTTATTCATCATGTAATACGGCGTCTCATTATGGTCCTTTATAATCAGGGTTCTGTTCTGTGTATAACAAGCCGTGCTAACTGCTTCAGCCCAAAAATATAAAGGAAGTTTTGATTCATACAGCATTGTCCTAGCTGCTTCAACCAGTGTCCTGTTCTTCCTTTCTACCACCCCATTCTGCTGCGGTGTTCTCGGTGCTGAATACTGTCGTCTGATCCCTTTAGATATGCAGAAATCCATTAACATTGAGTTCTTGAATTCTGTCCCGTTGTCAGATCGGATAGTCTTCACAGTCAGACTTGCTACATTTTCAATTACCAGTACATATCTAATGATCTCATGTGGCACTTCATCTTTCGATGTCACAAACTTCACCCATGTGTATTTGGAAAAGTCATCGACAATTACCAGCGCATATCTTTTCCTTGACATTGACATAACATTAACGGGTCCAAACAAATCCATGTGAAGAAGTTGTAGGGGCTCGGTAATGCTATTCACTTGTTTATCCTTATGCGAGGCTCTTTTTGATTTTCCCATCTCACATGCTTCGCAGAGTCCATCTGGAGTAAACTCCATCTGCGGCAACCCTCTCACTAATTCTCTCCTTACGATATTATTCATTGCTTTAAAGTTCAGGTGAGATAATCTTTTATGCCATAGCCAACTTTCATCAGCAGAAGCCTTGCTGTAGAAACACGTGACTTCAGACTGATCAGCAGAATTCATGTCAGCTATGAACAAATTTGACTTCCTTACTCCTTTGAGAGCAAGGCTTCCATCCTTTTTACTTCGAATCGAACAATCATGCTTCCCAAAGTTGACGTCAAAACCCCTGTCGGTGAACTGACTAACGCTGAGAAGATTATGTCGCAATCCTTCCATAAAAGACACGTCCTCAATGATAACATTTCCGCAAACGATCTTGCCATATCCCCTGATGTAACCTTTGCTGTTATCTCCAAAAGTAACCACGGAGCCGGCTCTCAACACCAAATCTGTTAGCAGGGACTTATTGCCGGTCATATGCCTCGATGCTCCACTGTCCAGCACCCATATGACTTTACTCTTTTCCTGTTCACTGCCCTACAAATCCAGAAAGGTTAGGTGTTCTTCGGAACCCAATGATGTTTGGGCCCGGCATCAATAATTTCCTTTTTCTTTTCAGATACAGAAGGCTTTGCCTTGTTGCCATCAGGGGCATCCATCTTGACTTTGTCTTTTCCCTTGTCAACCTTGACTGATTTGTCAGGTTTGGGAGCAGACTGGTCACTCCTAACTTTAGGAGGACTTGAAGTCTTAGCCTTTGACCCCGCATGCTTTTTCTTACTGCTACTAGATGTATTTTCAACAGATGCACTAGCAGTATTCATCAAATTAAAATAAGCATGCATGATGTTTACAGCACATGGCATACAATTAGGATTATTGCATTTGGCATGATTTGCATACATGTTAGGCAAAGCAGTAGTTGCAGGCATGGTATTACAATCAACAGGTTTTTCTTTCTCTACATAGGACGGGCAATAGTAAGACAAATGATCAGTTTGATTACAGATATAGCATGCCTTTCTAGCTCGTGTAGATGTAGATACAGATGCAGGTTCAGTTTTAACTGCCTTTACAGGTGCTTTCATTTGGTCTGACCCTGCTACCCATTGTTTATATGACACCGTCTTAGCCTCCTTGGTTCCTACACCTCTCTTAGCATAAGCAATCTTACTCGCTCTCTTAGAAGTTGTAGGTTCTACTACTTTTTCTTCTGAATCTCTTTCAATTTTAATCTCTTGTTCAATTTTAGTAGCAACAGGATCTATGGTCCTAGGCTCAAAATGCTTAAAGATAGGTTTTCTAACATCCACTAAAACCTCAGGCACATCTTCTTTGACTAACACTGGCTCTAACAACTCAGCAGCCCTATTTTTCTTTTTCTGTGTGTAGTCAAGTCCTATGTTTACTTTTTCATTTTTACTCTTGCCTGCCAGTTTCATGTACATGTCCCTTTCTACGAACACTTTATTAGCGGCTTCTTTAAAAGATTGACATGTTATTTTAAGCTCAGCTAATTCATTTTTAAGTTCTTCGTTAAGGTCTTCCCTAATCTTAAGCTTGTGTTCTAAAACCTCAACCTGATTCATTAACTGCCATTCTTTACTTTCTCTTGATTCTAATTCTTCTACCCTGGCCTCGAGAAGTCTATTCTTAAGGGAGAGTTTAGCATTTTCCTCGTTAACAACAATTAGATTTAGTTGGAGATTGTACATGTCTTTAGTCATGGCAGCTAATTCATTTTGGTACTCAGGAATAGACATTTCATTTACAGTTAGAATTGGTACCTCTGATTGTTCTGAAGATTTTGCCATTAAAGCGAAGTTGCATAGCTCCTGATCTTCATCTTCATCAGACTCGTCCCAACCCTTCCCTTCAGTCACAACATAAGCGCGGCTTCCCTTCTGTTGCTTGCTAACCAAAGCATCATATTTCTTTTTCAGATCAGCATAGGTTTCCTTGGGATGAACGTACTTGGGCTTCTTGCACTCTGTTGCGAAGTGCCCCAATTCATTGCAGTTGTAGCATCTGAACTTGTTCTTGTCTACCAGGTTAGGTCTGTAGCCACTACCAGATGTGCTACCTCGGCCGCTGTAACTTCCCCGACCACTTACACTACTGCCTCTGCTGCTACTGCTGCCTCTTCGGCTAAAAGAACTACCAAATCGTCCTTTACCTCTTCTTTGCTTCCTGAAGCTGATATGAGCAAATTCTCGAGCAATACAAGCATATGACTTGTCTTCTAATTTGTCCAGCTCTTCAAGGGTATAGTATTCATCCTCACTTTCTTCGGATGGATCTTCAATGTCTAATACCACCCTTTCAGGATTAGCAGTTTTCAATGAGATAGCTGCAAGTGCCTTTACAGCAGACTCTTCAGCTACAAGTCCAGACTCACTTACCGCTTTGTGTTCTCCACTATTGTAGGATCTTCTTTTGTCATTTTGTTCCTGCTCCAGCTCGTAGGTCTTCAAAACACCATACAGCTTTTCGAGAGAAGTATTTTTCAAGTCTCTTGACTCTCGAATGGCAGTGATCCTGTGTTCCAGATGTTTAGGCAAATTCAAGAGAAACTTGATATTTGAATCTGCTAGTGGATAGACTTTATCTCTTATACTCAGCTCGATAAGCAATTTACTGTAACGTTTGTAAACATCCGCTACGCTTTCTCCTCGTTCGCATCTGAACGATTCATATTCAGATATCAGAATGCGTTTGTGATTATCTCTAACTTCCTCGGTCCCCTCCATCACCACAGCCAGTTTATCCCACATGGCTTTAGCTGTTTTTAATCCCTTTATCTGAACATAGTACTCTGAGTTTAGGGATTCAATTATGACGTTGCGTAACGACGCATCCATACCAACCAATTCTTTATCTGCGTCTGAAAACTCCATTTCCTCTTTAGGAACAGACCGGGATGGTATTAGTATCCCTCCTTCCATTCGCTCTGGCTCAATTTTCATGGCTATGTATGGACTGTTTTCCAATATTCTCAAGTATACCTTGTTTATTGATTCAAGGTAAGCTCTCATCCTTCCGGTCCATTCGTCATAATGTTGTGCATCAAACGGAGGTATCTTAAATCTGTGTGCGGTGGCCATTTTAATGAGGTTTAAAATTAAGATAATACACTTTTCAAATTACAATAAATTGTATTTACTTGAAAAATTAATTATCTCACTTTAAATATCCAACACTTAATATCCAATGGATTTTGCACTTGATGAAAAATTAATTCGACTTTGTTCTTTTTGTTCAACCAAACAGTTGATTCAAGTTCCCTAGTCAACCAATCAAATATTCTTTTATAACCAGATTTTTGACCACAAGAAAACCCACAAAGCTCTAAAGTACAATGTTTTGGAATGTTGTACAAATATTCCTTACACCATTACTTAGAACTTTTTAGATCTATGACTTTTCCAGGAAGAAATAAATAAAAACTTTCGGCACAAACTTCAAGAAAAATTAGATCTGGGATTTTCAAGAACCAACTCAAACAACACAGTAGGATCTCTGTTAGATGTGTTTAACAGGTGCTCTGATACCAATTGTTAGGTCCAAAGTGTTGTAGAGGGGGGGCTGAATACAACTTTTTAGAATAATGAGAGAATGTATAAATATGCAGGTAATAAATTATGACACAGAATTTCAAGAATATATCATTATATTCATTGAAGGATTTGCTACAACATTCATAAAGGCGTCATGATCAGTTGAACAATAAATGCAGCAATTAAAGCTAGATTCAACTGATCCTCTCTCTCACTATTGTTTTTCAGTAAATGCTCTCTCTTTTTAATATATCGTTGAAATACAGAGATAAAGTCTATCTACTAATAAAAACAAAGTGCTGCTTTTATAATGTCATGTAGTCTTGATCTTGTCCTTTTTGTGTACGTGGCCCAATCAGGACTTTGACAACAAAAAGTACTTTCCCAACAACTCTGGATCAACCGTTCACAATAAGCCACTTGTCCCTTGAACATTAAATGTTACATATCTACCCGCATCTCGATCTTCGCCTGGACCCATCTCGATCTCGATCTGTGAAAATCTCGATCTCGATCTGGGAGAATCTCGATCTCGATCTATGAAGATCTCGATCTCGATCTGGATCTCGATCTGCCGTGGATCGAGATTTGCCTTTGCAATGTTTATCTTTAATTTTCAATCTCGATCCGCATCTCGATCTGCTGTGGATCGACATTTGCCTTGGCAAATATGCACTCATCGAATGTTGACTTTCTTTAGTGACCAATTGTGGATTAACCTTTATGAGCAAGTTTCCCTAGCTTCTTCAATTTCTTTTCCTCACTCAATTCAAATGAGATCTTCTATTACTGACATGAACTTGCCTCCAATGTCCTGACACTTGATGCAAAGGTCTGGTTCATAAGTGACTAGTCTTGTAGGGGTTCTTGCTTCTGAATGTCAGTTCTCATTTATTGATTAACCTTTACATTACCCAGTTGTTGAGATTCATTATATGAAATCACTTTGGTCTTCTTGGTACTTCTTTGACATTAATTTGATTTTCCATTAGTTAAGTTAGGGCATGAGCAATACTGAGATTGAACTTCTTCTAACTCAGGCATCCTTGATTAACCAAATTAATTACTTGTAGTTACCAAGTATCATTACCATTTCTTCAGTTGATTGATTCCATGTGCTTCTTCAGTTTCCCTTGTTTTGCTGTTGTTTTATCTTTTACTTAGTTGAGTTACATAGTAATTAAGTGTTACAAGTCAGTACACCTATGCCTTTCAAGGGATCACACCTTGTTGGACATGGTGCGATCAATGTTGAGTCAAGAAATCTTCCAATAAAGTTTCTGCGGTTGCACCCTGGAAACGGCTCCACATACACTTAACCGTGTTCCTACTAAAATGGTTCAAAAGACTCCTTATGAGATATGGACTGAGAAACGTCACAGCATGTCATTTATGAAAATTTAGGGATGTGAAGCATTTGTGAAACGTCTAATCTCTGACAAGCTGTAATTTTGTGGAATACCCAACTGAAACAGGGGGTTATTCTTTCTATAATCCTTCCGAGAACAAAGTGTTTGTTACTTGAACTGCTATGTTCCTTGAGAGAGATGCTCTCTAAGAAAGATAGTGGGAGGATAATAGATCTCGATGAAGTTCGAGACCCACATGATAACATTGAACCAATGGAGGAACCTAAGCAGAATGTACAAGAAAACAATACTGCTCAAGAAACACAGGTTGTTCGTAGGTCTGATAGGATTCACCATGAGCCCGAGAGATATTATGGATTTCTCTTGACTCAAGATGGTGATGTGATGCTTGTGGATGAAGATGAGCCTCTCACCTACCAAGACGCTATGAACACTCCAGATTCTAAGAGATGGAACATTTATTTTCATGAAACAGTCAAAAAGAGTTTGACTTTATTCAGAATGAAGATGAAACTTGTGTTTACAAGAAGTTTAGTGGGAGCCATGTGGCATTCCTAATATTATATGTTGATGATATATTACTAATAGGGAATGACATTCCTTCTCTATAGACTATGGAGACTTGGTTGAGAAATAATTTCTCAATGAAAAACTTAAGCGATGTGACCTATATATTAGGGATCATGATCTATAGAGATAGATCAAGGAGATTGATCGGTCTAAGCTAGAGTACATACATTGACAAAGTTTTACATCGATTTCAAATGCAAAGAGGCTAAATGGATATGTCCCTATGTCTCATGGGATAATGATCTCAAAATAAAATTTGTCCTAAATCATTGGATGATAAGGACCGCATGAGTAAAGTTCCATATGCGTTAACAATTGGTTTTATAATGTATGCAATGATACGTACTCGTCCTGATGTCTCGTATGCTTTAAGCATGACGAGTAGATATCGGTCTAATCCAGGTGAAGGTCACTGGACGACAGTCAAGAATATTCTTAAGTACTTGAAGATGACTAAAGATTCATTCTTGTTATATAGAGGAGATGTGAAGCTAGTTGTAAGAGGTTTCAGTGATGCTAGTTTCTAGACAGACAATGATGATTTAATGTTTCTGTCTGGCTTTGTGTTTTATCTATTTTTATTGAGATGTTGTATGCTGGAATGGTTCACAGCAGAGACAGTTGTTGATTCAACAATAGAGCCTGTGTATATTGATGCTTGCGAAGCAGCCAAGGAAGCTGTTTGGGTATGTACTTAGGAAATATCACCTAATTAATGAGATTAATGATCAAGGAGATATACATATATGTAAAGTGCATACTAATAATAATATTGCAGACCCACTGACTAAGGTTTTGTCGCAGCAGAAGCACGAAAGTCATACTAGTTCCATGAGTATTGGATACTTGGGTAATTGGCTCTAGTTCAAGTGGGAGATTGTTAGTAATTGTGCTCTAGAGACAATACTTTTTATATTTGAAGGAAAATATTTATTATTAAGGATTATGTTTTATTGATTATTATTTATTTATTATGTTTTATTTACTGCGTAATAAATTGAAAAACATAATAAATGTCCTTGGAATTTTGATATGCATTATATAACTTTAAGTATGTGACTTAAAATGAGATTATATGAATAATATATTATTCCTAAAATTCCCTAGTCGAGTATTATTATTTAAGGACAATAATAATGTACAAAGACTAGTATATTTCTTGACAGATGACCACATCTCATTGGTCATAGGTATGGTGATACTAAAGTCATGAACATAAGTGCATGTCTCAATGCATGGCACTAGAATGACCCGCCGTGAGATTCTACATATTAAATAAGTGTCATAAGTAATTCTCACTGTGATAATGGTGTAATGATCCTTAGACCTGAAATCATTATATTTCTATACGAGAATTAATATACTTTGATTACATTAAAAGTTACCTTTGACCAGGTGATGATAAAAGTGGACATTTGGTATATTATGAATCGTATGAGAAATATGAATGATCTAGATGAGATTTAATCCTCCTAATTTTAGGAGTGATATTATTGGCCTCTTGTTTGAGTGAGACTATGAAATGCACGGCCGTGCTCAAATGTTAATTTGATTTTAATAGTTTACTCATCGATCAAGAAAATAAAGATTAAATTATGAAGATGATGACACGAGACATGCCTTGAGTTTAATCTATAATATCAAGATTAAAGGGATTATATTACATAGAACATTATTCACGAAAGGCTTAATCGAATCACCGATTTATTATTATTACTTGGGTAGCAATGATGTATTACTAGATGCCGCTCATTGTTTACAATTTTAATTAGATATTAAAATTGTTGCTAACGTAATAATAACCTACAGGGTCACACACAAAGAACGCTTGAAGGAGAAATAATTTAAATTGTGAATTTAAATTAAATAAATAATTTATTTTATTTATGATATTAATTAAGTATGACTTAATTAATTATATAAATAGAATAAATGAATTATTTAAACTAATTCCAAAATTAATAATTAATTAATTAAGTGAGACTTAATTAAATAATTTAGAATTTTGGATTAGTATTAATTATAATTGGATTATAATTAGAAAACTTATTCATCTCTCTATATAATCTCTTTATGGGCTGATTTAATAAATGAGACATATTTTTACTAAAACCCTAGCCGTTTTGAGAAAAGATGAAGATAGAGAGAGAGAAGCAGTTTTTGGGTGCTAGTACACATCAATCCTTCATGAAAAGTGTTCATGTGGATACCGTAGAGCGTAGATCGCGAGAGCGGGATACGTGGTGATTAAACAAGTTTTGGACCTCCATTAATCTTCCATTAATGAACTGTTAAACCTTCTAAAGGTATTTATTCTTTATCTCCAAATTAAATCTTTTGTTTTCCTTGGATCCTGTGGAGGGTTTCGCTATTTTGATTTATTTTTCGCTTTTATTCCGCTGCGTTTGTGCCTCGAAACCCTTCATCAACAACTAATGTATACTAATTTGCTAGCAATTTTAGGCTGAACTGTGGTGGACTGTTGTGTCTGGTATGCATTCAGTTATGGGCTTGGATTGTTATATAGTGCATTATGTACCCACGACTTGTGCAAAATTTTATGTGCTAAAAATTTGATGTTCTATGATAGAAGGATTGAGTTTTTTACTTAAAAATGATGATGGTTGTATGTATGTTCTTGAGGAGAGAGAAAATCAAGATGGATGTGTCGAAAGGGGAGGGGGAGAGAGAAAGAGAGATGACGAGTTTAGATAGAGAATTAGTTGTGGGACACATCGCAACTAGTTATTGGTGCCTCGAGACTCCTTTCAAGGTAAATAATAATTGGAGTTCTAAGATTTAAATTTTAGGTTTTTACATAAATACATACCATAATGGTAGAATTTCTGAAAAAATGAAAGATAAATTGGGTAAATCGCAATAAGACGTGCCCTAGTTTCAAGCACGCCTCAAGTAATGGAGGATGTCTTCTACTTAAATTTAAAAGTCATCTCATATTTCTAATATTTGAAGTACTTGGGGGAGGAGGTAGTTGTTATACCCAAATTTTTATTTAAATATTTATTATTATGGTTTCTTATTAGTTAGACTTTATTGGATGACATTGGAATTCATTTATGTTGGATCTAGATAAGACTAACTTATTTATGTAATAAATAGTTTGTTCTGTTGATATACAAAATTTATAGACTCACTTGTATAGGAATCCTAGACCTAATGTCTTATTGTAAACCTGCAGTTTAGAAGAATTGATCATGCTGTAATTCAAATATAATTGATGGCCTTGAAATAAAGCTCCTGATAGAATCTCAAATCGATTGATCATGCATCACTAGAAATAAGGCTAGGAGGAATAAGGATTGCAAATATGAAAAATTATCAAAGGCAGATGTCGTAAAGTCCAGAAGTGCTACATATCGTGAAGTCTGTAAATGAACTAATCGAGAAGTCTCAACAAGCTATATAGCAAATTCTGAATGAAGATGTCATGAAGTCCAATCTTAAAGCATGTCTTAAAGTAAGTAATGTAGTGAAGTGTGCATATCGGAAAGTTAGGATATCGAGAAGTGGATATGTCGTGAAGTCACTTAAACCCTTGTATCGTGAAGTGCAGAGAAATGGATATCGTGAAGTGTACTATGCAACATGTCGCGATGTCTAGAAGGAACATATCGAGAAGTCAATTAAGATGTATATCGTGAAGTCATCAAGGAAAATGTCGAGAATTCAGCTATGCAACATGTCGTGAAGTCTAAAATATGACTTATTGAGAAGTAAAGAGGATAGAAGAGTTATCGACATCAACACTTAGTTAATTTCAAGGAGTTGTGCGGAAGTAACAGACAAACTACAGAAGCATTGTCATGATCAGGATTAGTCAAACATGTAAGTGATAATGACGTCTATAAAGGTAGCTTAAAGAGAGGACAAGACAAAGTGACAGGGAAACTAAAGCAAAAGCAGAAGACTGTTATCTCTCAAGACTTAGCCAAAAATAGGTTATATCAAATGTAAAGTAGTATTCGTCTATTTCTAGTTATAATATAGAGTTCTGCGAGGGATGTGCAAATAAGACAACATGTCTATTTAGCAGATTGTAATCCTTCATTTGAACTATTCTTGAATATCTAAGTTCTTTGTTTTTTCTCAAGAAGAAGAAGCTGAAATTCAAACTAAATTTCATATTTGTAGCAATTTCAATTCTAATTCAAATTAGATTGAAAGTTTCTTGTGTGTGTTCTTTTCTCTTAAAATTCCACACATTCAAATACATATAATTAAACCCATGAATTAGTTACAGAAAAGAAAAGTAATTAAAATTTAAAGTTATAAATTATACATTCCCCCCTCCTCGGTAAAAGTTTCTAGGATCTGATTCCTAACAATTTAAGGAAGAGATCAAGTTGTGGGTTTCACATGGCCTAGTTCAAGCACGCCTAGGCTATTAAGATCAGGCCCTGGGTGGTCTAGGGCTAATAAAATGCATTGCCCAGATGGATACTTTGTAATGAAGACATATGTTGTGGCTATTTGAAGATAATGTATCTGTATTCCGGTGAGTTGTCCTTGTTAGGGAATTATGAGATGTTATCCGCCCTTAACTTGAGATATCTTTTTTCTATATTCAAGGAGGTTGTTCTCACTGGGAGTTTAGGACGTGTACGTTTTACATTTGGGGTGAGTCGTGGCTATAGCTGCGATCATGAGTTTTGATGAAACATCTGGTAGTGATCGAGTATGAACTCGACATATTCAAGTTAGGGTTGGATTAATGAAGTCCTTGGGCCATAATTGAGCCTTGGACCTTTTGTGACTGCATCTCATCACGATAACCTCTTCCAAGTGCGCTTCGATTTAGGATATGAAACCACATTCGATTAAATTGCTTATCCACCAAGAATTGTGTGGGTATAATTCCTTGTAAATAGGAATATGTAGGCATATTACAAGGGTTGGTTGAGAAATTAGAGTTAAAGGCTGACACAAAGAAAACCTATTTTATTTGTCAAGAAAGACAATAATTATCCCAATCCCAATCTTATACTCTCGTCCACCAACTATACAAAAACCACCCCTTTGGCTATTTTCTATTAATATTCGGTCTTTAAAGTTTTTTTGGACAAAAAATCTCTAATATTTATTAATTACAAATTTCACCATCAACAACTTTTTAATTTTAACCAGACATTATGTAATATCTGACGGGCTGAACTAATATTGATGTATTTCAATTAACTAGGCACATCAAACAACTTTACCCAGATTTTAAATACTTATTTATATTACTAATATTTTAGTAATTATTTAGTCTTTAAAAAATTTATCACTCAACCATGAAACAATTTATTAAGGCAGTAACCTTATAATTTTATATAATTATATCCATTTTGTTAATTTTTACATCTTTGTTAAATTTGATTTAATTGATGATGTGTTTATACTCTTATATATCACTCACTTATTTATACTTTTAAGAACTCGATACTGATTTATGAAATTACTTCAAGTTATATATATATATATATATATATATATATATACACACACACACATTAATTTTAACAAAACCCCTATTAGGATTCGTGAAATCAGAAGTTATGAATTGTTTTTGGATAAGTTGTGTGTTTTTTCTTAAGCATGAACAAAGTTATGGTAAATAAATGGTGTGTACAGTACAAGCTTTTACTCAGAATAAACAATTTATATAGAATTTTTGTTAAGTGGTATGTTTTTATTTATGCACTTGTATACTTTAGCTAGTTTGACCGACGAATAGTTTTTTATTTTAATATTAGCCTTTTATTTTAGTTCAAGCTTATTTTTGTTTTGTTATAATAATTTGCCCTTGTATTTTTACTATGAAGAAATTCATTATTCTTATATGATTTCAAAATAACTGTACATGACTAATTACTAACACTAAAATTAGTATGCATCTAATTTAAATAATTTCATAATTTAGTACTAAGTTTTTAAAAATATAAATAGTTAAGTGATATATAAAAACTTATAAAAGTATAAACAAATCATTAATTTAATTAAACCTAACAGTAAGATGTAAAACTTAATGAAATGGTTATAATAAATTAAATAAATTGTTAATTCAATAATAAGTTTATAAAGGACTAAATAGTTGAGTGATAAAAAATTTATTTTCCCTTTATTTAAACATTTCTAATTAAGCACGATTGGATATCACAAATAATAAATGGCTTGTTCTCGGTCGTTCTAAATCCTGGATTCGACCATGACCCAATCCGAATTTTCTTAAAATAAATACTCATTTATAAAGTTACTATTAAAAAGACCATTCGCAATTAGTTAGTTATATAACGAGAAGATGATTGTAAAATTAATTTTCCAAACTAACAACGAATTTTAGATTAATTGTAGTGTACATGCGTGCTTGAAATAAATAAAGTGCACAGTATCATGTATTACACAAAAATAAAAATAAGATGCATTTTGATGGATGAAAGAAACAAAACATTTTAAATGCATTTTTTGAAGAAATATGACTTATTAATATGTTTGAAAATAATTATTGAATAAAATATATTCATATAATTATAAATATAATAATTATTTATTTATATTTATATAGAACCTATAAAAATTACATTTTTATTTATTCATTTATACATTTAGAGAGGTTATTTATTAAATCTATTAATCCAAATTGAGACCGAAGAAATTTATTCATTTGTGAGATTATTTGTTTATCGAGATTCTACCGGATTAGAGTACTTAAAAACAATTTACATACAAATTGTACATTACTATCCTACCTTCTCCCCAGCTGGAAGATGATGACAAGGTCCTCCAAGATTTAGCATTTGACATATGTTGCCGGGACACAAAAGCAAAAGAGTCCAAGTTTGACTAATTCACCAACAGTTGACTTTCTTTAGAACTACCACTTAACACGACGTCGTATATACTCCTAACCCTCGTTTGGATCCGGATTCTAAAAACAAGTCGGCGACGGAGCATCAAAGCACCCCCTGTAAATCTCGAACAGATAGATACAAAACAGTGCATGTACATATAACTACAGCCAGCGAGAGAGAGAGAAAGAGAGAGAGAGAGGGAGAAGGAGTACACTATAGAGCGTGCAACAACGCTAGAATATTGTCATTATATTGCCTAGCTTCACGAGAAAAAGCTAGCTAACTATCTCTCTCTGTCTATATATACAATAGTAATATACTTACCATACATGTATGTATGTATATAGGAAAAAAGATGAGTAAAGCTAGAAAGAAAAGGGGAAAGTTGATTTGAAGCTTTGTGTAAAAACCTAAAATTATGCCTGACGATCTATGTTTCTTCTTCAAGGTAACTCTTTTTTATATATATTATTTAGTGTATTTAATTTTAGACTGTAATGTTATTATTTAAATTATTAAAAATATTTGATCTTTGTGTACTTTTTGACTTCACAATGTGTTTTTCTCATCTGGGTATTTGATTATTGTAGCTTTTGTTGAATCTTTATTTAATTTTAGGTTAGAGGAGTGTAGTTACATAGCCATGTAATGATTTTTGGATTTAAGTCCTTTCGAGTTGTGAATTATGTAGGAGGAATTGTGTAACTTTGTTTGTGTGATTTGCTTGTGCTTTTCGAGGGCTGATGGTTATATTGTTTGGGGACAGGATAACTTGATTTTAAAGCCGCAAAAGAAATCTTCACTTTTGTTGAGAGTAATTGTGTTGGTATGTGCGATGCTTTTAGGGATTTATGCATGTTCAATGCATCTAAAACGAATCAGTACCGGAACGAGTGATGAAGTTTTAAACGTTCACGTAGTAAAGAGACAATGTCTGGCACCACGTGTTGAACCATGGGAAAAATCTTTTGTGCATTACCCAGATCCTGAAACTTTTAGAAGGTACTAGGTGTAATTGATTTAGGTTTTTCTTGAAAAATGGTTGCTGACATCTTGTTTTTCATTGCTTAACTAGAGATGAGTGTGCATGCAATCCAGTGCGATCCTTTGCTATTTTGTCTACACAGAGATCTGGGAGTGGATGGTTTGAGACGTTATTGAATAGCCATATCAACATAAGTTCCAATGGAGAGATCTTCTCAGTCAAAGTTCGCAGAAGTAACATTTCAACAATTACGGAAACATTGGATAAATTGTACAATTTAGACTGGTTCACTAGTGCTTCAAAGAGTGAGTGTACAGCCGCAGTTGGCTTAAAATGGATGCTGAATCAGGTGGGTGCTGGCCCTCTAAATTATAATCACAACAATGGACAAGTCTGTTATACATGTTTCTAATAATAATTCATGATGTAATTTACTGATTAATATAGTGGTGATATGACATGTTTGTAATTTTAATTTATATGCACAATCTTGCATGAGGTTGTTAAGGAAATATAGCAATAGACGTATAAAATAGAACTTCTTGTTCCAGTCTTTTAAGCACCGGTTCATTGTGTGTATGTCCAGGCTTCCAGCTATATGATTGTCCTTTATAGCTAAATCTAGTTTACATATATTCGTGGGGGTTTATTCAAATTCCTATATATCTTCAGGGCCTTGTGCTTCTGACTGAATGTCATATAGACTATCAAGAGTACTGTGTCAAGACTTGGCTTGTGCGCTAAGAAGACACAAGGTGATAAAGATTAGCAAGTTATGATTGTTCGACATCTATTTCCCCCCTTGTATATACGAAGACTTGTTTAATCCATTTACATTACATGTACTGGTTGATCCCAGAAATGCATGTTGGCAAATTTTGTTTCTACAACCTATCTTAAGCATCATGGGTTTTGTGTTTATTGAGATTTGCTCTTGACCATAGCAATTACTCTGTATATACCACCTAGTATATTTCTGGAATTATCCAAACTAAATTAAAGAACACTTCTAGATCATCTGTCATGTTGAACCCTCTCCCCACCCTACTTTGCATCACTAAGAAAAAGGGAACGAGTTCCTGCCGTGTTGGAGCTGCGTGCCGCATTGTGCAATCTGACAATTTATTTTTTCTATATATGCTACAATATATCATATCTCCATCCATTCTAATGCTAGTTCCATTTTGTTTCTGTGTATTGCTAATCTTTATGTTTTGATCAATTTTCTCTCTAGTTTTGTTTTCCAGCCTGGAACTGTTCAATTACATGGAGCATATTCGCACATGTATTTATAGTCATGTCAATGTGTCAGGCTTCTATTTGGTTGAGTAACTGAGCAAGTGACCCTTAAAGTAGGTATTCAAGTTTTGTACCTTTTCAACATTTATTAGTAAAGGGAATCTGTGACGTGGGTCAGGAAGAGATAGCTAAACTACATGAGTGCTGCATATTACTTTCCACATGTAACAGAGGAACTTGCTAATATTGGTTGCAATTTTGAACTCAATGTTAATAGTGTATGTTACTAGAAAGTGCATTATTGTATGTGTCTCCTAATGTGATCAGGGACAGACCTAGCGGTCCATAGCCCCCTCAGATATTTTGGTTTATTGCGCATATATGTCTTCCTTGAATCTGCGAGTAGTTAAAAATCCAGTTTACTGTCTATATGTATGGTAGGCTGGTTGCTGTTTTTAATGGTACATTGCGTAGCCTAACTTGGTTGGTTTGTCTTCAATAACCTTCTCCGTTACTTTACACCTATGTTTCTGATAAGGTTTTCTTCTATACCGGTTTTTCACCTTTTTAATGTTCTGTATCAATTAGACATGTCCTAATTATAAGTTTTATTTATTTCTTATTAAATTATATTTAGAAGTTAATTAAATATTTATAAAATAAATTAATATTCTGTTTATTTTTATTGGATTATATGTTGGACCTACCACAATATTTTTCTTCGTCCGTAACTGAGCATGATATAACTAGCTCTAGGTTCAGCTGTCTCATGGTGCTACCAGTCATATATTCTGTAGGTTCAGTTTACTCGCATTAATGGTAGGCATATATTTCTTCTGTTTCTGGTTCGTGACTGGGCTTGGCAATCTCCTTTCTGTTATATCTTACAAGGGCGTAGAGTGAAGTTGGAATAATTACATTTAACTACCAATTGTTTTCTATAAATTATTTCTTCCTCTAATGGACTATCCGACTGATTTCTTCTTGTATAATAAAACCAGTTCCAGGTTTAGGTCCTCGTAGTTTTACTTCTAGTCATTGATTATATCACTTGTTCTTTCAGATGTCTCCCAGTGTGTTAAAACCACATACAGGTTCAATTTTCCTGTAAATATTTGCTGATATACATCTATTGTTGATACAATTCTAACAAATATATATCTGAAGTTATTATCAATACTACAGTGTTGTTACACTACTACCTTTACCATGTATATAAACTCTAGAAGGTTTAATTCTTATAATGGAAAATTTTGTGGCAGATTGATATTAATTTTAACTTCTTGTTGCAGGGTCTGATGCAGCATCATGAAGAAATTGTAGAGTACTTTAAAAGTAGGGGAGTTTTAGTTATATTTCTTTTCAGACGAAATCTTCTTCGAAGGATGATTTCTATACTTGCAAACTCCTATGATCAGAATGCTAAGCCACTAAATGGAACGCACAAATCTCATGTGCATTCATCCCACGAGGTTTGTCATTTTCTCTCTCCCTCCCTCTCCCTCTCCCTACCTCTTCCCTCCCTCCCTGCCTCCCTCCCTCTCCCCCCTCCCCCCTCCCCCCTCCCCCCTCCCCCCTCCCCCCTCTCCCCTCCCCCCTCCCCATCTCTATTTTCCTCTCAAATGATAGGCTACTGTTTCAGGCTGAGATACTTGCAAAATTTCAACCTACTATAAATACCACGTTACTCATACCCAACCTGAGGGAAGTCGATGAGATGACTACAAAAGCTTTAGAATATTTCAGGAGCACCAGGCACATTGTAGTTTACTACGAGGATATTATAAAGAATCAGACTGTAAGACATATATGCTTTCCATGAATCAGTTTTTATTGCATGTAACTGGTGGCATGCATATAGTTGTAGTAGGAGCTCCCAGCATTTACATTTGGTTTAAAATTAGTAATCAATAATTTTTTCTGCTTCCAGAAACTAGACGAGGTTCAAGATTTTTTGAAGGTACCTCGGATGAGCCTAACTAGTCGTCAGGTGAAGATACACAAAGGGTCCTTGAACGAACAAGTTACAAACTGGGTTGATATAAAGAAGACACTGTGGGGAACACCCTATGAGAGCTTCCTTGATGCAGATTATAAATTGTAGATTGCTGTGTGGTACACAGTACTGTACATAGCTGATTTAATGGTTCTCATAGTTAATTTGTATTTGTTATATCAAGGGAAGCTAATATCTGCTAATCAGACAGAAGCCTCCTGTTGAAATTTTGGTCATTAAGTGTCCTTAGTTTACTCAATTCCACTGTAGTTGGTTTAGTCATATTTATCCTTAGTTTAAGTGTAAGAAGTTTTTTTTTCCTTCTTAAATATGATGGTTTTATAGTTATTTGGTTGGTTTTCCTTGTTAGTAGGCCTGTGACTACGTAAAACTTATCCGTGTACAAGTTAGCCGAGTTTTGTACAGTTTTGCATTTTCCTTGTCCTCTTTTGTCCATTCAGCCTTTGGTTTCATTTTCAATGAGATATTCTTCAGTTATTTTGCCTTCTTCATTAATTTGAGGCACAATATTTAAGGGCATAAAGGGTCCTTCACTAATCCTTTCAAGATAGTCAGGGTTTGTAACTTCCTGATGGTGCAGCATCTTAACCTTCCGGTGGGTGTACTCGTTTATCTTAAACATAGGAATCTTAGAATTGTCATCTTTGTTTCCAGACATTTTTGATCGATTTTAAACGTTAGACTTTGATACCATTTGTTTTCCCAGTTGTACAATTAGAGCGGGGTTGAATACTTGTGTGCTTTTTCTGCCTGATTAAAATCAATTCAATATATATTGAAGATTTGAATTAAGGGCATAAAGGGTCCTTCACTAATCCTTTCAAGATAGTCAGGGTTTGTAACTTCCTGATGGTGCAGCATCTTAACCTTCCGGTGGGTGTACTCGTTTATCTTAAACATAGGAATCTTAGAATTGTCATCTTTGTTTCCAGACATTTTTGATCGATTTTAAACGTTAGACTTTGATATCATTTGTTTTCTCAGTTGCACAATTAGAGCGGGGTTGAATACTTGTGTGCTTTTTCTGCCTGATTAAAATCAATTCAATATATATTGAAGATTTGAATTAAAAACATAAATGAAACACAAAGATATGAATAACAATAACAACTGTTTGTTTTATTGATATATAAAAACAAACTCTCCTAAAGTGTACATAAATCCTAGCAGTTTCTCTGTGTATTTCACTGCAACTCTCTCTATTGGTATCAGTTCAATACCAATAGAGAGACATTTGGTTAATATCTTATCTTAATTTCTTATTACAGACGGAACACATAACGTATGGAATCACCATACATAAGGCATGAAATCAATATCATATCTAATATATTATGGCTATTTTTATGCATCTGAAGACATCTCTTAATAAAACACATAAGCACAAAATAGAATTAAGCAAATAATAGGACATACAAAAACATGTTCAACTACACACTTTGACTTAATTTATAAGATCACATGTTCAAATTCAAGACTCTGGCCATAAAAACACATATATAACAAACTAGGTCTTGTAATTGCAACAAAAGTACAAATAGATGTCAAACTAAGGTCTTTTATCTCCCTCTTATAACTATAGTAAAGCAGATAACAATTATGTAAATAACTATAGCAAATGAAGCAAAGTGCCCTACAAAGCCAGGAAATTTGTAATACCAAAAACAAATAGACATTCAACAAATTTTACAAATATATCAAAAAATTATAAGCACATTATAATTATCAGTAAAAAAATGGATAAAAATATAATTTCAAAATTAACCTTAAATCATCCTTAATTTAAAAATTAAACGAATAATCAAATGAAATACAAACTTGAATAGCAGCCCACACACTTGAATGTCCCAGTTATATAAAAGTCTATTAATTATTAAGAACTCCGGTCAGAACTTGGCTGTTCGATCCCAAAATAAGTATCTTTTTAATTTTTTTAATCGAATTTTAGATATAAAAAAGTTTTATATATATATCATTTTTAAATTTTTTCTCACTAATAACAATTTAATATATTAAATTTTTATATAAAAACTAAAAATTAAAAAAATATATATATATATATATATATAAATTTCTTTTGCATCACAAATTATGTACACAAAATGAAAAGGGCATTGAAGACACAGTGAGAGATCACGTGAGCACTGTCCATCCCCGAAAAGAAAAACAAAAAGTAAGAACATGATGGTCACACCGGACCAGTTTCAGTTTTTAAACCAAGTAGGCAGGCACGAATTCTGTAGGTACCTATATTTATAAATTTAAGATTTCAAATTGCATTTTACTGAAATTTATGGACCCCATTAACTACAACTTGTTCTTGTCGGCAATCATTGTGTTTTCCCACTTGTGAATTTATTATTGCGAAAATGCGGACAGTTTTACGAAATTTTCATAAATGTTAAATGATTTACAACCAGTACTCTATTTTAAAATAGGTTTATCTTTATATTTTCACTTTTTTCACTTTAAATTACTATTTTATCTCCAATTATTAATTTTAAAAATTATTTATCTTTCTTTTACTAACTTAAACTTTAGTTATTTGCACAATTATCAATCATATATAACATTATACTCCCTTTCCCCCATAATAATTATACATTTCTCTTTTCAATGTAAAAAAATTTAAAGTTACCCTCTTTTTTGTCATTTCCGATATAAAATTTACTTTATTTAGTATAATATAGTCATAATAAATATGATACACACGAAAAATTATTGTACAATTAATTTTTCTTAATATGCGATATTTTTTCAAGACAGACTATTAATATGGGACGAAGAGAGTACTTATTTTAAATATATTTATTTGTAATAATAATTAAAAAATATATTTTTAATTATTTAGTCAAAGATACTTGTATTTTAGTTAATATTTTAATAAATTTATATTAATATAAATTATGAAATTTTAATTTTTATTATTTAATTGAAATTCCTAGTAATTATATTAATATGATTGTCCAGAGTATGAAGAATGTACGGGTATAATAAGTTACTAGCGTATAGGATGTATAGGATCTGCATGTATTAATATATGTTTTTAGATGGTGTTTTGGTGAGTATGAAGAATGTACGGGTATAATAAGTTACTAGCGTATAGGATGTATAGGATCTGTATGTATTAATGTATGTTTTTGGATGGTGTTTTGGTGAAAAAAGTTTTACTTTATATGTACAGTGCATCTTCAAATATAGAGTTGTATAATATTTTACTTTATATATAAAGATAAGTAATGTGTGATTGGAGGTGAATTATTTCATTTATAAAATTAAGAATAAAGTAATATAAAGTTTAGAGTAGTTGGAAATGCCCTTAGCGTGTATCTTCGAAAGTCTCCAAATTAACTCTTAAATATAATATAAATAAATAATTTTTAATAAATTAACATATTATTAAAAATGTCAACTTCAACAATATTTTTTAATGACAAAAAAAAGGAAAAATAATGAATGATTTGGAGAGAATGAATTTTTTATCGATTTTTTTAATGTGTATTCATGGGCACACATTAGAAGTTTAGTTGTCAATTTTTTATTGGCTTTTTATTCATTAATAATGATAGACCCCCTTATGCATAAAAATTCCCGCAAATAAAAATCAACCAACTCATCAAAAGTTGTAAAAAATTAGGATTTAGAGTGTGTTCATGGGTACACATTAGAAATACCTTTTTTTATTAATAAAAACTAGTTAAGAGTCATGTATTTGCTCATAAATTAGAGAAAAGATAACAAACTTCTAAGGTTTTTAAGAGTCAGAGTCTCTTCGATCTCTATTTTTTGTTATAGTTTTTATATTTTGATTTGATATGAGACTCCGCATGTATATACATATATACACTCACAAATTAATATGTGTTATATGTTATATCACATTATTAAATCAAAATTTTAAAAATATTTTTAAGATACTAACACTGTTATCTATATCTATCTATATACTTCCTCTGTCCGGGTTTTCTTTACCTCATTTCCTCATTTGTTTGTTCCAAAAATATTGTCCACATTTGGTAAATTAAGAGTTAGTGTTAGGAATTATGAGTTTTGATGATAACAAATTACTTAGAATTTCAATAGGGACTCAAAATTATTTTTTGTAACTGATCAATGGATATGACTTATAAATATCCATTGATTAGGAAACCAGTTATCAGTTGAAACTTGTTTCTCAACTGATAAACTGGATTGTAGCATTGATTTATGTTTTACTATCAATTGATTGTATTACCTCGATGGATGCAATGATGTAGTCAACTGATGTTATTGACTTCAATTTCTAGCTTCTCAACAGATGTGAAGAATGGCTGATCAATTGTAAATATTCTAAGTCAGAATTCTCACAAGTGAAGTGATCAACTGATGTTGAAGTCGATGGATGAAGACACTACTCAACGGATGAAAGCTATCAATGGATAATTACAGTCAACGGATAAAGTATCATCAATGGATAAGGAGTCGATGGATAGCTCAATTATCCATCGACACATCAACTGATCAACAGATATCCTATCCATCGATGGATAAGCAAAGGTGAATCAACTGATAAGCTTAACAGCATTTATCAGTTGATTAAAGTTTCCCTATTTAGCTAAAAGCCAGATATCACGGGAACAGTGCAGAAACTGAATCATTGGAAGACAGTCCTGTCAGGACTGTGAAGACTTTCTAGGCAACACAGCATCCAAGGAATATCTTAAGACAAAAGACACTTCCAGAGCTAGTTAGTTCTACAAGGAAAGCTGTGAAAAGGAGCTAGTTTCTATTTTTATGTAAACAGTATAAATTGTAATATTATATTGTTATCAGTCGATAGAAAACTAGAGGAGTAGTTTTTGTTTATAAAAAAAAAGCAAAAACACAGTAGCAAAGTAGAAGAAGTTTTTGTTTTAGAACTCAAGAAAAGCAAAGTAGAAAATCAGGCAGAACTTGTAATGCTTTTCTAAATTCTACATTCAACTTTGTACGCAGCTTAGTATTTTTACTAAGATCAATTGAAAGCAAAAACTCACTAGTGGAAAAACAATCCACTAGTAATTTTTAATCTTGTTGTTTCTGTTATCAACACTTTAGTTTTCCAGTTCTTAGTTACATCAATCTTAATTAAACACTCTCTTTGTACAAACTTATTTCCGCAAGAAGTTGAATTAATTCTTAAGTTTGTATTCAACCCCCCCTTCTCCAAACTTAGTGTACTTAAGGGCGAATAACAATTGGTATCAGAGCAAGCTTTCAACAAACAGAAAGTCAAGATCTAAAAGTACATCAAGAATGGGTCAAAGAGAAACAGGAGTTAAGATTCCAGTTCTAGAGAAAGATGAATATTTTCCCTGGAAAGTAAAAATGCACTTGCATCTGCTATCTATTGATCCTTCCTATGTTCATTGCATAGAGAAAGGTCCACATGTGCCTATGAAAATAGTTACAAGTGTAAATGCAGACGGTACTCAAGCACCAGACAAACTCATTCCTAAATCTGTGAGTGAGTATACAGATGAAGATGAAAAGGAAGTACACAAGGACAAAAAGGCCATGAATATTTTGTTTAATGGTCTTGACAAGGACATGTTTGACAATGTCATCAGTTGTACAACCTCCAAAGAAGTCTGGGATACTCTTCAAACCCTCTGTGAAGGTACTGAGCAAGTAAGAAAGAACAAGATGCAACTCTTGATTCAAAAGTATGAGGCCTTTCACTTCAAGGGTGGTGAAACAATAAATGATACATATAGTAGGTTTCAAAAGCTGTTGAATGAGCTTAAACTATATGGAAGAGTTTATGCTGTTGAGGACACCAACCTCAAATTCTTGAGGTCCCTACCCAAAGAATGGAAACCAATGACTGTCTCTATAAGGCAATCTCCTGACTTTAAAGATTATACCTAGGACAAGCTGTATGGCATCTTGAAAACCTATGAGTTGGAGCTACAGCAAGATGAGGAAATTGAGAAAAGTCAGAAGAGAGAAAAGTCCATTGCTTTGATGGTCAAGGAAAAGCAAGTTGCAGAAACAGATGAAGATGCTGATTTCAAAGAAGGGAAGAAAGAAGGTCATGGCAATGGTGCAAATTATGTTAGATATGATGAATCTTCTACTGGTAAAGGAAAAGAACTTTGTGATAGTGATGAGTCACTCATCAAAGATGAAATGGATGAAATAGATGAGCATTTAGCTTTTCTATCAAGAAAATTTTCTAAACTCAAGTTCAAAAGGAATCCAATGCAAAGGCCTGGATCACAGTTCAGGAGAGACATTCAACAAGGCAAAAATCTTGTTGACAGAACTCAATTCAGATGCTTTAACTGTGGATTGGCTGGTCACTTTTCAAGTGAATGCAGAAAGCCCAAAGTTGAAAAGAGGTCAAAGTCTAGTGATGGTGTTGACTATAAGAAGAAGTACTTTGACTTGCTCAAACAAAGAGAGAAGGCTTTTGTGACAGAAGAAAAGGACTGGGCTGCTGAGGAGGATTCTGAAGAAGAAGAAGAACACATCAATCTTGCACTAATGGCCAATCAAGATGACCAGGAAGCTAGTTCATCTAGCAATCAGGTAATTTCTACAAATCTATCTGAGTTGTCCAAAGATGAATGCAATATTACAATTAATGAAATGTCTAATGAATTGTATAATTTGCATGTCACTCTTAAGTCTTTGAACAAAGAGAACACTAGGCTCAAATTAACATTAGAAACTCTCACTGAAAGAAACAATTTCTTAGAGAGTGAGCTAGTGCAATTGGACAGACTCAAGATGGAAAACAAAGATGCTAGAAATGAACTAGTTGACAGTAAAAAGGAAATAGAGAAGTTAAAAGAAAAATTAGAGGATGAACTAAGAACCATTGACAAGTGGAACAGGTCAAGTAAAGCCAGTAAGAAGATGAATGACATTCATGGAACAAACTCTTTCACCATGTTGTCTGAAACTCTTGAGAAAATAGCCATTGATGAAGATCAATCTTTAGAAAAGAAGCAATCGATTGATAACTCTGAATCAACTGATAAGAATTATCCATCGATTGATAATGCTATTTCAACGGATAATTATCCATCGATTGAGAAGTCATCAACTGCTAAGAAATGTGATATTAAAACCAAGTTTAACAGACCTATTGAATTTGTCAAAGAAAGTAGCTCCTCTGAAGCTAAAATCGAAGTTGAAAAGGCTAATATAGGATTCTTATCTAAAAATCAGTTGAAAGAGAAATTGGAAAAGATAGAACCTAATATTCAGCCAAATGAAAAGAAGAAGAAAAATAGAAATGGTAAAGTAGGCATAAACAAGCACAACAACTACACACCTGACAAATATGCTCCTAGGAAAGTATGTGCTAAGTGTGGTAGTAAAAATCATTTATCTGTGCAATGTAAACTCACCATGCCTACAGCAACAAATGTACCTGCTATACCCAACATGCATACCAGTTCTGTTTTTCCTCATTTAGTTGATTCTCATGCTGTTCATGCTCAGTATGCATCAATGCCTTATATGTTTAATCCATATCTTGCATTTGCCAATATGAATATGCCTGCTATGTCATGGAATATGCTTAACAGTCTTCATGCACCAAATTTTTTCAACTCTGCAAGCATGAGCATTCCAAATATTAGCACTGAGAATTCTGAGGTAGGGAGACCAACACCTAAGGTTGAAGTGGAAGTAAAACCACCCAAACCAAAGGTACAAAAATTGGAAACCAAGCCAAAGATAACAACTAATAAGAAAGGACCCAAGGCAACTTGGGTACCAAAATCAACTTGATTTGTTTTGACTGTGTGCAGGGAAAGAGAAGAAATCTTTGGTACTTGGACAGTGGATGTTCAAGACACATGACTGGAGATAAATCCCTGCTCACAAAGTTTGAGGAGAAAGCTGGCCCTGGAGTAACTTTTGGAGATGACAGCAAAGGGCACACCATGGGATATGGCTTGATTTCAAAAGAGAATGTCATCATTGAACCTGTTGCATTAGTTGATGGCTTAAGACATAACTTGTTAAGCATAAGTCAACTATGTGACAATGGAAATAAAGTCTGTTTCACAACAGAAACATGCATAATTTCCAACAAGGTAGATGGAAGCCTGGTCATGACTGGGAATAGAAAATGGAATGTGTACATAGCTGACTTCAACTCAACAAATGCAGAATCAATGACTTGTCTTCTCTCTAAGGCAAGTACAAATGAAAGTTGGCTGTGGCATAAGAAATTAGCTCACTTGAATTTCAAAGCCATGAATCTCTTGGTTAAGAAAAATCAAGTGAGAGGCTTACCACAAATGGAATTTGTCAAGGATGGACTTTGTGATGCTTGTCAGAAAGGAAAACAGAGGAAGGCATCATTTAAGTCGAAATTGGAATCTTCAATTGAAAAGCCACTTGAGTTATTACATATGGATTTGTTTGGTCCTGTAAATATTATGTCTATTGCAAAGAAGAAGTATGCTCTAGTCATTGTGGATGATTTTTCAAGATTCTCATGGACTTATTTTCTACATTCAAAGGATGAAGCTAGTCATCTCATCATCAAGCACATAAGAGAAAATGAGAAAAATCTTGAATTGGATGTAAAGAAGATAAGGAGTGACAATGGAACAGAATTCAAAAATTCCACAATGAAAGAGTTCTGTGAATCAAAAGGAATCATACACACATTCTCTGCACCCAGAACACCTCAACAAAATGGGATAGTTGAAAGGAAAAATAGGACATTGATTGAAGCTGCTAGAACCATGTTGGAAGATGCCAAACTCCCAACATACTTCTGGGCTGAGGCCATAAACACAACATGTTTTACTCAAAACATCTCCCTAGTAAATAAAGCTCAAGGGAAGACTCCTTATCAATTGATCAAGAAAGACAAAAAGCCAAAGGTGGGATTTCTTCATGTCTTTGGCTGCAAGTGCTATGTACTAAGAAATCAAGGTGAAAATCTAGGAAAATTTGAAGCCAAGGCTGATGAAGCTATATTTGTTGGGTATGCACTATCAGGTGTAGCCTATAGAATCTTCTCAGACTACACATTGTTATGGAATCTGTACATGTAGTATTTGATGATAAAAAGATTCAAGGCTTGTTTGATGAAGGAAATCATGACACACTGCATTTTGAGAATGAATCAAATGATGTAAATGACGATGAAGAGGCAGAAATTATAAAACCTCAAGTGTTCAGAAACCCAATATCAGTTGATGTTACTGCATCAATGAATAATTTATCAGTTGACAGAAATCCATCAACTGATAATGCATCAACTGATAACTCCTCAACGGATAATCAACAATCTACATCAAGGGTATCCACTTCAGGGGGAGGGTTTCAGAATCATTCTACAAATTCAGATCACTTTGAGTTCAATACAAATGATCATGAAGCTTCATCATCAAGGCAAAATTTGTATCCTCAAAGAAAATGGACAAGAAGCCATCCATTTGAACTAATTATTGGAAATGCAGAAGATGGTGTCAAGACAAGAAGTGCTACTCAAAATGAGTGTCTGTATAGCAGTTTTCTATCTCAAGAAGAACCCAAAAGAATTGAAGAGGCTCTCATGGATCCTGATTGGGTTTTGGCTATGCAAGAAGAACTGAATCAGTTTGAAAGAAATAAAGTATGGAAGCTGGTGCCCAGACCAAAAGACAGATCAGTAATTGGTACAAAATGGGTATTCAGAAACAAAATGGATGAAACTGGTATTGTGACTAGGAATAAAGCAAGGCTTGTAGCAGAGGGTTATTCACAAGAAGAAGGAATTGATTTTGATGAAACTTTTGCACCAGTTGCAAGGTTAGAAGCAATTAGAATCTTTCTGGCCTATGCTGCACATGCTAATTTCAAAGTCTACCAGATGGATGTGAAAAGTGCATTTTTGAATGGAGTACTAGAAGAGGAAGTCTATGTGGAACAACCTCCTGGCTTTGAAGATCTAAAATTTCCTAACTCTGTCTACTTTTTACTCAAAGCACTTTATGGCTTGAAGCAAGCACCAAGGGCCTGGTATGACACTCTATCTCAGTTTCTCATTGAGAATCATTTCACAAGAGGTACTGTTGATAAAACTCTATTCAGTAGACATGTTAATGGCTCTATCATTCTTGTACAAATTTATGTGGATGACATTATTTTTGGATCAACAAATGAGGAACTTTGCAAGAAGTTTGCCAAACTAATGCAGAGTAAATATGAAATGAGCATGATGGGAGAGCTTACCTACTTTCTTGGGTTACAAGTCAAACAGGTTAAGGATGGTATTTTTATAAATCAAACAAAGTACATTCATGATTTGTTAAAGAAATTTGAGTTAAGTGAATGTTCTTCTGCAAAAACTCCCATGGCCACTGCCACTAAACTTGAATTAAATACCAAAGAAGCTAAGGTGGATATTTCAAGTTATAGAGGCATGGTAGGCTCACTTTTATATTTAACTGCTAGTAGGCCAGATATAATGTTCTCTACATGCTTATGTGCTAGATTTCAGGCTGATCCTAGAGAATCTCATTTAGTAGCTATTAAAAGAATTTTCAGATATCTTAAGGGTACATCAAATTTAGGTATTTGGTATCCTAGAGATTCTGGTTTCAATCTAATAGGCTACTCAGATGCTGATTATGCAGGTTGCAAAATAGACAGGAAAAGTACTACAGGCACCTGTCAATTTCTGGGAAATAAACTTGTGTCATGGTTTAGCAAAAAGCAACACTCAGTATCAACTTCAACTGCAGAAGCTGAGTACATTGCTGCTGGAAGTTGCTGTGCACAAATTTTATGGATGAGGAATCAACTATTTGACTATGGGTTCAACTTGAACAAAATTCCCATCTTCTGTGACAATACAAATGCCATTGCAATAACAGAAAATCCTGTGCAACATTCCAGAACTAAACACATTGACATAAGGTATCATTTCATTAGGGAACATGTAATGAATGGTACAGTTGAATTACATTTTGTCCCTAGTGAACAACAACTTGCAGACATATTTACCAAACCTCTAGATGAATCTACTTTTAATAGATTAGTCTGTGAGTTAGGTATGCTTAATTATGCTCATGCTTAAAATGTCTGTCAAGTTTTACAGCCATTGTTCACAATTATCAATGGATATTTATCTATCGACAGATAATTACCTAAGTAATTGTTTATCGACGGATAAATCCCATCCTATTTGATCAACAGATAAATGTTATTCCTATCGATGGATATTTATCTATCGACAGTTAATTATCTTGGTAGTTAGTGATCGATCGATAAATGATTAATTCTCTATTTTTATCCGTCGATAGTAATAGAATTTCTACAGTTTTATTCATCCGTTGATCAGATTATAGCCGTTGGAGAATTACCATCAAGGGTAATAAACTACAGTCTTTTATACATCAACGGTTATCTACTAATTAAAAAGTCATTTCAAGTCTTTTTAATACTAGAAAATATAAATAGCAGCTACAATTAAAAATTCATTCTTACCTGCTATTTTTTTTTAAACTATTCAACTCTGTCTCTCTCTCAAGCTAATTTTATCTAATTCTCACGAGCTCTCACAAATTCTTTCAAGTTCACTTTAATTTCTTGAATATCAACTGAAAGAATGGCACCACAAAAGAAGATCGTCTCTTCCACTGGGTTCACCTATGAACAGAACAACTTCACAGCATGTCTAACGGTGAATGATGCTCCTGTGGACTTTCATCCATTGATGCGATTCCTAGGAGATTGCAAAGTTTCCAAAGCTCTCAGCGAAGCACCAACAATCGTGTGTTCCTTTGTTGAAGAACTGTGGACCTCTGTAGAGATTTCATCAGATGGGAAGGTAATTTCTTATTCTTGCAAAGGTAATACCTATACAATAAATAGTACTTCATTATCTGAATGTTTAGGATTGCCTGCAAATAATTGTGATAAGCCCCCAACTGAAGAAGAAATTAGGGACATGTTAGAATCCGTTAATTATGCAAATGCTGAAACTAGATTAGGAGAAGTTGTTAGGAAGAATCTTAGAAAAGAATGGAGTTATTTCTTTGATGCCATAATTAAAGTATTTTCTGGAAAAATAAGTAATTTTGATGCAATTACAATAAGTATGCAAGAAATTGCTTATTCTGTCCTATTTGATAAATATTTTGATTTTGGCACATTACTCCTAAATGAATTGACTGCCAAATTAGGACCCAAGTCATCTAGGAAACATAATATCTACTTTGCAAGATTTTTCATGATGATTATTAATGCCTCTGTTGGAGAATATGAAATAAGTGCAGATATGGAGTCCTTGGAGCCATGGATGCAAAACAAGAGGGTCTTCAAGGATCTTGTGAGAATCAACTTACACCCTAAGTTGTGCCTCATTTATCCTCCTCTTGTGCAGGTATATCTTCAAAATCTCAATCTTTTACATTCTTCTTCAAAATCTCAAATTTCTTTGCCTTCTGCAACAATGGAGGGAGATGGAAATGCCCCCATTCCTCCTACCCAAGTTGCACAACCTTCAAAACCCAAGTCTAATCAAACCACCTCAGTAGTTTCTCAAAAGACTACTGTTGTAAGAATTAAGAAAAGAAAAATCACTGAGGGGAGAGTGAAGGTGGTTGATAAGGGTGAGGGAACTGGCCAACATCAAGAAAGCCAGAAGGATAAGGAGAGTGAGATTGAGAGGAACCAGCCAGCCTCCAGTCCAATCTCCCAACAGATTGAGGCTGTAGTAAAGGACTTGAACACATCCCTAGTTGCATCTTCTCAAAAAGATGTAACTATTGAAAAGAGGTCTCAACCAGGACCATCAGATGGGGATAAGGGTCACCAAATAATACAACCATACAAAAGAAGAAAGAAGGTTACAAATACTGCACAGGGCACACACACACTTGCAAAGCCAAATGAAAATTTGGTGGAGCCTTCCGTTTCTTCTTTTGATGTGTCTCAGAATCTTCCTGAGGCACAGCCCCATTCTTTATCTGAATTTTCTTCTCAATCTCCCTCAAAAACTATTTCTTCAGAAACAGTGTTGATTGATAACTTCATTGTTTCAAATTCACCCTCTTTGCAACTCAGGGTGGAGCCAACACTCTCACCTGCATCACCAAATAAGGTTAACACCTTGGCTGATCAGGCAAATACTGTTAGTTCTCTCCAGTCAATGGATATTATGCAATCAACTGATAACTTCCAACATCCATTGACTAGTTCACTATCATCGATGGATATCCTTACATCCATCGACGAGCTCCCATCAACGGATATTCATCCATCGATGGATACTTCTTATCCATCGATTGATCCCTTAATGTCAATTCATGAATCATCCATTGAAACACTTCAAGTGGCCAATACTCTATTAGGATTGAGTGGAGTGGGTGAGGTGTGTGAGAGGCAAGGTTTGCATACCTTGGCAAAAGGAGAGTGTGTGACTGAGGGGCCCTCAAATTCTTCTGAGGTGGCAAAAGGAGAGGGTGTGAGAAAAGAGAGTCCCACCTTAGCAGGTGATGAAAAAGGAGAGGAAAGTAAGGGAGAGGTGAGAATCCAGGATGAGATCCTGATGCAAGAAAAGAGAGAAGAGAGTGAGAGAGAAAAGAATAGAGAGAAACCAATTTCACCATCTCATGAAGCATCAACTTCTAAAACTGAGCAGATTGAAGCAGGACTCACCCAGAAGTTGGGGCTGGAGTCAGGGGGAGCTGTAGACTATGAAGTCCCTGCAGGAGGTGCAGAAGTCAACATGGAGGTGGAGGATGAAATTGCTGTAAATCTTGATGCTTCAACCTTTCAACATGAAGATCCTCATTATCAGGAACTAGCAGCAGCATCTAATCAAATAGCTGAGCAAATGCTGGGTTTAGTGCAGACAGAAGAGCAATTCAGGAGTGGGAAAGAGTTTTTGGCCAGTCAACCTGATGATATATCCCACATGAATCCTGAAGATTTTGATGAAAATTCTGATGATGACCTTCTAGATCCACAAGTGGCTAGTGATGAAACTAATTTGGCTGAAACAGAAAGGGCCATTATTTCTCTTTACAGAAGGTTCATGGCTGAAGTAGATGTGGTGGATCCCCTGCACAGGAGAATTCTGAACTTTTACAGGGATAATTTGAAGATCCAGAAAATGCATGTCACAAGCTCCAAGTATGAATTGAAGAAAATAAGAGAAGACATTGACAGCTCAAGGATGCATTTTGACACCACCATTGACTCCAGACTCAGCCTCACAATGCTGACTAGAATCAAGCAAAGGTTGGACACTGAGTTTTCAGCAAAGGACAAGGCAATGGAATTGGAGAAAAGAGTAACCTCCATGGAACTTAGCATGCAGCAAATTTTGAAGAATCAAGTCACTCAAATCAATCTTCTGGGTAAACTCTTAGAGACTCCCATACTCTCTCAGTCAGTAGCACAAGTGCCAGTTGCTGATAACAAAAAGGGGGAGAAGCAAGAAGCTGGAGAAAGCAAGTGGTACTGAAGCTGTGGTAAAGTCTACAGATCACAAGAAGGAGTTGGCTCAAGACATAGTAAGGAAATTTGATGCAATTGCTAGCAAATTCAAGGAAACAAGTACCAGTAGCTCACAACCTGGTGACAGGAAAAGAAAGGGAAAGCTAATTGAAGATGATAAAAAGAAAGCTGTCACAGGTGGAGGGGAAAGTGAAAAATTGTTGAGCAAAGCCATAGTAGTTGGCATAAAAGAAAAGGAGCAACAAGAAAAAAGACAAGAAGAATTAACCATTCAATTGCAAAGGGAATATGATGAAGAGGATAGGCTAATAAGAGAAGCCAGAAGAAAAGAAGGTGAAAGGAGGCCAAGGATGAAGCAAAGAGCAAACAAGCCCAAAGATGCACCAAAATCATCTGGAGTTAAAAGACCATTAGCTGATGAAGACAAGGAGAAGAAGTCAAAACAAGTCAAGACTGAAGGTCAAGCTTCTGGGAGTAATCAAGCCAAAGAAATAGAGGTGTTCAAACACAAATCTGAAAACTTTGTGCCAATCAAAGCTGAGGGAATGATTGCAGCAAAAGGGCAAAGGAAGAAAGATGTTGATCTTCTTCACATTGAGTATGAAGATGGATCACACTCAACCTTCTCATTCAACCATGTTTTGGATCAAGGATATGGCATCTTGAGGAAGATCTACACTATGCTCAACAGGAAGTATTATCTAACTGAAGAGCTAGGAAAGGCCATCCTTGAAAGAATGAAGAAGATAAGGGAGGCACCTGTTCAAGAAGAAAGGGATGACAGAATAAAGATCTAGAATCCTGAAGGAAGAAAAGTGCTTCATGAGCCCTTCTACTTGATGATATACAAGGACAGGGAAGGCAGAGAAAAATGCATTGATATTTGTCAAGAAATAGACAAACTTCCAAATCTGGAATTAAATCATCTGGCAAGTCAATTGGACTACAGGATTGAAGATGAGAAGATATTGAAGGGAACCCTCTACAGGAAGATGAAGGAGAATGAAGACAAGATGAATGAGTCAAGGGGAAGAAGGAGAAGATAGGAGATTCAACCTCAATCATCAAAATTATCAGAATTCATCCCTGTCTGGTATCTGATTACTCTGTCTAAAACTTTACTTATCAATATTGTAATTCTTGCTAAGAATGAAAATGTTCAGGAGTTTTGTTATCATCAACAGAAAATTTATGCATATTTTAAATATTCATAAATAGGGGGAGATTGTTAGGAATTATGAGTTTTGATGATAACAAATTACTTAGAATTTCAATAGGGACTCAAAATTATTTTTTGTAACTGATCAATGGATATGACTTATAAATATCCATTGATTAGGAAACCAGTTATCAGTTGAAACTTGTTTCTCAACTGATAAACTGGATTGTAGCATTGATTTATGTTTTACTATCAATTGATTGTATTACCTCGATGGATGCAATGATGTAGTCAACTGATGTTATTGACTTCAATTTCTAGCTTCTCAACAGATGTGAAGAATGGCTGATCAATTGTAAATATTCTAAGTCAGAATTCTCACAAGTGAAGTGATCAACTGATGTTGAAGTCGATGGATGAAGACACTACTCAACGGATGAAAGCTATCAATGGATAATTACAGTCAACGGATAAAGTATCATCAATGGATAAGGAGTCGATGGATAGCTCAATTATCCATCGACACATCAACTGATCAACAGATATCCTATCCATCGATGGATAAGCAAAGGTGAATCAACTGATAAGCTTAACAACATTTATCAGTTGATTAAAGTTTCCCTATTTAGCTAAAAGCCAGATATCACGGGAACAGTGCAGAAACTGAATCATTGGAAGATAGTCCTGTCAGGACTGTGAAGACTTTCTAGGCAACACAGCATCCAAGGAATATCTTAAGACAAAAGACACTTCCAGAGCTAGTTAGTTCTACAAGGAAAGCTGTGAAAAGGAGCTAGTTTCTATTTTTATGTAAACAGTATAAATTGTAATATTATATTGTTATCAGTCGATAGAAAACTAGAGGAGTAGTTTTTGTTTATAAAAAAAAAGCAAAAACACAGTAGCAAAGTAGAAGAAGTTTTTGTTTTAGAACTCAAGAAAAGCAAAGTAGAAAATCAGGCAGAACTTGTAATGCTTTTCTAAATTCTACATTCAACTTTGTACGCAGCTTAGTATTTTTACTAAGATCAATTGAAAGCAAAAACTCACTAGTGGAAAAACAATCCACTAGTAATTTTTAATCTTGTTGTTTCTGTTATCAACACTTTAGTTTTCCAGTTCTTAGTTACATCAATCTTAATTAAACACTCTCTTTGTACAAACTTATTTCCGCAAGAAGTTGAATTAATTCTTAAGTTTGTATTCAACCCCCCCTTCTCCAAACTTAGTGTACTTAAGGGCGAATAACAGTTAGTTTTGTTAAATTTAATGAAAAATAATACACAATTTTAGTAAGTTTTAGTTTGTTTAATGTAATTGAATAAAAAGTAAAATTTTATCCGTGAAGAAATAAAATGGGACGGATGGAGTACATAATAAAGGAGAATCTCCATACGCTCTCAAATCGTTCGAAATTATTTTTCTAAAATTTATGTATTAAAATTTTTATATAAATTATATTTGCTTTCTAATAAAAATCTAATTATTACTTGCCTTCTAATTGGAAATTTTATAAGAAAATATTAACTTACTCTAATTAAAAGTCTAATAAAATTAATACTTAACTTCTAATTATGATTTTATTATAATTGAGAGTCTTATAAGAAAATATTAACCTATACTAATTGAAAGTATAATAAAATTAATACTTACCTTTTAATTAGGATTTCAATTATTACTTACCTGTAATTAAAAGTCTAATTAGTAAATATAAGAATATTTTAATTGTAAATCTTATAAAAATAAAATTTACTAAATATGAATCGATTTATTCTTTAATAAAAATAATTTTATGAGAAATATAAAAAAGATCCGATAAAGCGACTTATTGACGAAAAATATATTTGATGAGAGAGGGGCCTAGTAAAGAGAAACCTTCTAATTTTTTAGAATTTATGTATTTAAAAAATATATAAAAATTCTTATTTACCTTCTAAAAATAGTCTAATCACTATTTTTCTTCTAATTATGTGTCTTATAAGCCAATATTAACTTATCTTTTAATTACGATTTTAATTACTACTTATCTTCTAATTAATAGTTTTATTATTAAATATTAACATATTCTAATTGTAAGTCTTATAAAAATAAATTTTACTAAATATAAGTTGACTTATTCTCTAATAAAAATAATTTTATGTTAGTTCTAAAAAAGGAACAATAGAGTGACTCATTAACAATAAATATGTCTATCGAGTGAGTGACTCGGTAAAGAGAAAACATGTTAATCATTAAAATTTATTACTCATGTTATTATGGTTTTTAAAGGAGAATTTTTTGGCAGACTCAAATTGGTCAAAATTATTTTTCTAATTTTTTAAAATTTATATATTTAAAATATTATATAAATTCATATTTATCTTCTAATAAGTACTATTTTTGTTCTAATCAGGTGTATTATAAGGAAATATAAAATTATTTTAATTGAAAGTCTAGTTGAATTAGTGTTTACTAATTAAGATTTCTGTTACTACTTATCTTCTAGTTAGAAATCTAATTATTAAATATTAACATATTCTAATTGTAAGTTTTGTAAAAGTAAAATTTATGAAATATAAGTTGATTGATTCTTTGATAAAAAAATATTTTTTAAGAGATCAAAGAAAAATGATACAACGACTCATTGGCGAGAAATGTGATTAACGAGAAAATGGCTAAGGAAAAACATGATAATTTTTACAAATTAATCCACATGTTATGATTTTTATTTATAAATTATAAAATTTATTTAGTATATTGTTGATGTAGAGTCTACGTGTGATTTAAATAAATAATAAAAAAATGGCTTATTCGCAGGAAAAATGTGTTTAAAAGGAGAGTGATCCAGTTAGAAAAAGTGTAAAAAAATGTTAAAATGTAACAATTTATTTTATTATCTTTAAAAATTAAACTCACTTGAATTTTGAGAAAAATCATGATTATATTCATAATAGCATTTAAGATAATAATTCTATTTTTATTTTTAATTGGGTGGGCAAATCATATAAAAAATGACATTAAAGAATATGTAAGAAACTTTTAAGTTAGATTTTAATTGATATTATTTATATCGTATTGATTATAGATAAATATTTAATTTTCAGCTCACTTTAGTTCGGTAGTATTTAAATATTTCACATATATATATATATATATATATATATTGATTAATTATTTATTTAATAATTAATTTACAAATTATTATTTTGTCTAATTTATATATTATTATGAGAGTAAAATGTATTAGAAAATGGAAAGTTTAATACATATTTTATATATGTTTTGATGAAATTTCCGGAAACTAACTAATGAGGTTGTTCCTTTCTATGAGGACTTAAACTTTCATGTTTGGATCTAAGACATTGTCTTAGTATAATTCATAGATAAATTGAGTAGAAGTTGCTTACTTAAAATGTGTTAAATTTTATTACTTGATTAATTAATTTAATTATGACTTTAAATATTATTTTAATATGAATATTAAGTCAGTATGTTACTGTCAGAGTATATATATTCTGTGACCTGAGCTGGGTCAGAGTTACTGTCAGAGTATATATATTCTGTGACTTGAACTGGGTTAGAGTTTATTAATAAACTCTGAGGGACTAGTTCATCAGAGTTTAACAAACTCTGATAGTCAGGTTAGAGTTTAACAAACTCTGATGGAACTGATAGTCAGAGTTTAACAAACTCTGATGGTCAGGTCAACAAACTCTGATGAGAATTCTGATGGTCAGAGTTTATAAACTCTGATGGGCCTATCAGAATTTAGCTAAACTCTGATGGTATTGCTGATTCTGAAATATATTCCTTTAAAGGCAATTAAAGTTAGAATAATTATTTTAATTAATGTTTTATCTGCTGTTGCGTTTTATTGTATTATATATACAGAAAAAATGTTAGAGATAAAAGTGAGATATATAAGTGACAAGTTTGAGAAAACCCTAGCAGCCATAATATGTATCTCCTACACACTTATTCATGCAGATTATACATAGGTTTTCTGGGCGAACTGAGGTGCAGGTCGCTGTTGAGTACTACGTATCTGTGGACGAAATACTCTGTGTTTTTTTATCCTGGAAGTGATATTTCTACAACCCAACACAGCATAGTGGGGGCAATAATCTCTTCAAGAACAGTCAAGAATTCTTGCAAGACTTGGCAACCTAGCAGTTCTATTGGTTCTATCAGTGTATGCTTAAGGCTTCTGTTAGAACTAAGTTTTCTATCTTTTCTCTTGTTTTTGCAGTTACTGATTTATATATCTTGTTTCGACCTTCGTGCTTTGTTTTGTTTTGTTAATTGGTTTAATCTGTCTGTTCTTGTTAATTGTTTATATAACTGCCCCATTGTTGTGTAGTAGTTTTTTTAATTACACCCAACAATCTTGAAGAGATTATTTGTTATATATTGTAATTAACAAGATGGTTAACGAAACTGAAACTCGTGTTTTTGGTGCTACTGGTTCCGGATCTGGGGTTACTGCATCCACCATTGATTGGACCACGTACTGTTTCCCACAGCCCATTGATTTGTCGGGCATGCTTGATAAATTCGGCGAGGGTGTTTGTTTTTCTCGTTGGTAGAGAAAAAATGAAACTGTGGCTAATGGTAAAGGGTTTATGGCCGGTGGTGCAGTATGCTTCACAAGTTGTTGATCAAGAGAATGCTGACTCTGTTAAGGCTTATGCTATGTGGGAAGAAAAGGATGGGGTGACTAGGGCTGCAATTTTGGCAGCTTTAGTGAACACTATGTTCGATGTTTACTCATCGGATTCCTACACTACTAAACTCTTATGGGAGAAGTTAGACCGAACACATAATACTGACTCACAAGTTCTGGAAAAGTATTCTGTGGCTCAGTTCCTTGATTTCAAACTTGTGGATACTAAATCCATGACGGAGAAAGTGCATGAGTTTGAGATGTTGGTACATGATTTGAAGGAGTCTGGAATGGACCTTCC
This sequence comes from Oenanthe sinensis, assembly GCA_028671895.1. Taxonomy (NCBI): domain Eukaryota; kingdom Viridiplantae; phylum Streptophyta; class Magnoliopsida; order Apiales; family Apiaceae; genus Oenanthe; species Oenanthe sinensis. The sequence continues at coordinate 22,248,944 of CM053799.1, read as the reverse complement.
TGAGAAGTTTCAGGTTATGTCGGTGATTGAAAAGCTCCCAAAGTCTTGGGAAGAGTTTGCTCTCTCCCTGAAAAGACAGAAAGGAGAGATCACATGGACTAACCTGATATTGGACATCTCTGTGCAGGAACAACAGAAGTCCAAATAGGGACATATGATGCCTTCTGAAAATAAGAGTTCGAAGGTGAACGTAGTGACTGTAGGACAGAAAAGAAAGTCTATCACTATGAAGGAAAACACTAAACCTAAAAATGACAAGAACAAGGCTAAGAAACCAAATGCAAACAAACTATGTTGGTCTTGTGGACAGGTTGGTCACTAGAGCAAGGACTGTCCTGCAAAGAAACCTAATGTGGTAATAAAAGCTAATACTGTGCTTGGAACCACTGGTGGGCCTGTGGTTAACATGATTGTTGGTGAGGCTATTACTTCTGAAACCAATGACGGATATGTTACCTACAACCCTACACTACTTTCCACTTATCTGTCAAATGAATGGTTAATGTACATATTTGTACTGATATTACTCTGTTTGTATCTTATCAACAGATTCAAGGCATGAGAGTGATGATGGGGAATGCTAGTGCTGCTCAAGTACTTGGAGTAGGAAACGTGGACCTGAAGTTTTTTTTTGGGCGTGCTCTATCCCTTACTAGAGTGCATCATGTTTCTGACATTCGTAGAAACATAATAAGTGAAAGCTGTTTAGTTAGAAATGGTTTCGAACTTTCTTTGAAGTGTAATAAAATAGTCATTACACATACTGGTGTATTTTTTGATAAATGTTACTTGTCTGAAGGATTATTTTTAATAAATGTGGAGCCTGTTTTGGGCAGTTTTATTAATGATAATGCTTTTCCTTCTGTAAATAGTGTTGAATCATCCGATTTATGGCACTCACGTCTTGTTCATCTAAATTTTGGTGCTCTAAAGAATATGATGAATTTAGAGTTGATTCCAAAGCATGTCATTGAAAAGAAATCTAAATGTCAAGTATGCATGACTGCTAAACTAACTAGGAAATCTTTTCATAATGTTGTTAGGGATTCATAAGTTTTAGAATTACTTCACACAAACATATGTGAATTCGGTGGTGTTTTGACTAAAGATAATAAAATATATTTAATTACCTTTTTCGATGATTGTAGTAGATATTGCCATGTTTATTTGATTAAACATAAAGATGAAGCACTTGATAAATTTATTATGTATAAAAATGAAGCTGAAACACAAACTGGTAAAGTACTTAAACGTTTGAGATCTCATAGAGGTGGAGAGTATACGAGTACCTCATTTAATGAATTTTGCAAAAGCAATGGTATAGTTCATAAGGTGACTCCACCATTAACTCCTGAGTCTAATGGGGTGGCGGAACGAAAGAACAGAACTTTTAAAGATATGATTAACAGTATGCTAATTAATTCTGGGTTGCCTAAGTATATGTGGTGAGAGGCTCTGAATACAGCTTGTCATATTCTGAACATAGTCCCTCTAAAATATATGGACAAGACACCGTATGAGTTATGAAAAGTCAAAAAGACTAGTTTAAAGTATCTTCATGTGTGGGGCTGCCTTGCAAAGGTATTTGTCCATAAACACAAGAGAAAGAAACTGGGACCGAAAACTATTGATTGCATCCTTCTGGGATATATTGAAACCACTACCGCTATGAGATTTTTAATGTTAAAATCTGACATAGATGGTATAGTGGCAAACACTATAGTTGAGTTTCGTGATGCAAAATTCTTTGAGAATGTATTCCCTATGAAGACTGGTATACCTCAGGGTATTTCTGATGATGTTCATACTCGCACATCGAGTTCCATTCCTGATCATGTGGAAAGGATGACAAATGTGGGGGCGGATTATGCTAGTACCTCTAATCCTAAAGAAGTAGAGGAACCTAGAAGGAGTAAGCGGGAAAAGGTGGTCAAGGACTTTGGAAGTGATTTTATCACTTACAATGTTGAGGACGAACCTTTATCTTTTCGGCAGGCCATGGACTCTTCAGAGTCAAGGCACTGGAAAGGTGAAAGTCATATGACTAGTCCTATTTGTAATAAGTAGATGACAACTCAACTCAGATAAGAAAGCGAAGTAAATAATAAATATTGAATATAGAGGAAGAACAAAAAGAAGCCATGACAGGACAAGACAAGTCACAAAGACCACTACAGCAGAAATGAGAATCAACATTGTAGTTAGTCATCCGTGAACCAGACCAGTGCACAGGGTGTCAACAATGTCAGTGAAGATTCGTCATCAACAAGTTCAAGTGGTTAAAAAGAATGACAGAAGACAGAAGCTGGAAGCTCAAAGGGATACAGGTTTGTTTGGAATGCAGTGTACAAGAGTCAGAATCCAAAATTGAATATTTGACTGGGTACATGCAGTGGTGAAAAGAAGTATGGTCTAGTTTAAAGAATCAGATTATTTAAGGAACAGAGGTACTTCTAATTGCAACTGTAGATACAGCTAAACAGGCCTGACGGTACAGACTTTAAGACAAGACGGAAAAAGAATTGACACGGAAGAAATACAGAGTAATATATTCTTAAAAGTGGAATCCCGGTTGGAATTGATTTATCATTTCCAAGTCAAAAGGAGTTCGGTTCCAGACGATTAGGAGACCGCGGCTTAGAGCGTAAGGATTTATTTAATTAATAAATATTTTATTTATTTAGTAAATTATATTTATAAATATCTAAATAATATTAGATATTTATTTTTATAATTTCTGAATTAAATTTATTATTTATTAATCAAAGATTATAAGCTGTGCGGGTCGAAAAACATTTCTATGGAGCCTATTCACTACAGGACGAAATAGGCCCCTTGCTTTTACAAATTGAAATGGCAGGTGATGTTTTTCAAAGGAACCAATTACATGCTGACACTTGTCAATTCAATTGAAAAGAAAATGAAAAGCTTGCAGAGAAGAAGGTCATACCGAGAACAATTCAAATAAAGTCATACCGAGAGAATTGATTCTGGAAAGTCATACCGAGCTGATTTAATTTAATTAAAATAAGTCATACCGATTTATTTAATTAAATTAAGTCATACCGAGGTCGATCAAAATAAGTCATACCGAATTTCTGATGAGTCATACCGGATTCTAAATGAGTCATACCGAGCTTTGATTTATTATATGACAAGTCATACCGAATTGTTTTCTTTATTAAATAAGTCATACTGATTTATTTAATTAAAAGAAAAATCGAATATGACTTTAAGATAAGTCATACCGAATTTTGAAGAGTCATACCGACAGAAATAAGTCATGCCCAGCTTTCTGAAGAGTCATACAAGGCTTAATTTGATGAGAAAAAGAGTCATATTGGAAGAGTCATGCTGGCTTTCCACCTCTATAAATATGAGGCTTGAGCTTCATAATTCAGTAGTAGAAAAACAGTCAAATTCAGCAATTTGTCTGCAACGTCATATTCACAGACTTTCTGTGCTAGTTTGGTTTTAATTCCTTAAGTAGAACAATTCATGTCAAATTTGTTCTAGGAATTAAATGTTTATTCTACCGAATATTGTAATACCCTTTCAAGTTTAATATACATATTTAACTTGAATCTTGTTTACTTACTTGCTAATTTCTATATCTTAATTGTTATATCATAAAAATAGAAAGTTAGTAAGTCAGCCTCCCAAACACTACAAAGACCCGAACCCTCAGCTAAAGCAATAATTTAATTCCGTAAATTCTGAGAAGAATTTTAAATTGTTGTCAGTATCGCATTCAACCCCCCTTCTACGATACTTCCGGGACCCAACAAAAGGCGCTGTAAAGAGTGAGATCGAATCTATTGTTTCTAATGGAACATGGGAGTTAGTTGATCTCCCTCCTGGGCGTACTACTATAGGATGTAAGTGGATCTTCAAAAGAAAGATGACCCCGAATGGCTCAATAGATAAATACAAGGCTAGGCTAGTAGCTAAGGGTTTTAGGAAAATGGAAGGCATTGACTATTTTGACACATACTCTCCCGTTGCAAGAATGATAACAATTCGAATGTTTATAGCATTGGCTTCCATACATGGTCTTATCATCCATCAAATGGATGTAAAGACAACTTTTCTTCATGATGATCTTGAAGAAGAGATTTATATGGATCAGACTGAGGGATTTGTTGCTTCTGCCAACGAGAGGAAAATTTATAAATTAGTTAAATATATTTATGGCTTGAAACAAGCTCCTAGAGACTAGCACAAAAAGTTGGATGAGACTGTTTTGACTTCGAATTTTTTGGTTAATGAAAGTGACAAGTGTGTCTACTATAAGATTAAAGGAAATGATAAAGCGATTTTGTGCTTGTATGTGGATGACATACTGTTGTTTGAAACCAATATTGAGATTATTAATGAGACAAAAAGTTTCTTGAAAAGGCACTTTGAAATGAAAAATATGGGTGTGGCTAATGTGATTCTTGTTATCAAGATGACTCAGTCAGCTGATGGAATAACTTTGTCACAATCTCATTATATAGAGAAATCTATACTTGAGAAGTATGGTTATTCAAATTATAGAATTGCTAGCACACCATATGATTCAAAAGTTGTGCTTGTTAAGAATAAGTCAGGAGTTCATGTGTCTTAGTTATGATATTATCATGTTATTGAGAGTTTGCAATATCTTGCTAATGGTACTAGACCAGATATTTTATATTATGTGTCTAAGTTAGCTAGATATACAAGCTGTCCAAACAAGACTCATTGGGATGCTCTTGACAGAGTGCTTAGATATCTAAAAGGCACTATCTACCTTGGTTTGCATTACAGGAGGTTTCCTGGAGTGGTAGAGGGATATAGTGATGCAAATTGGATAGCTAAGAAATCTGATTCCAATGGAGTGACTGGATACGTGTTTACCCTTGCGGGTAGAGCTATATCCTGGAAGTCTCCTAGATAGACTATTGTAACTCGGTCTACTTTTGAGGCTGAGTTGTGTGCATTAGATGCCACATGAACGAAGCCTGAATGGTTGCATGGACTTATGTCTATGATTCCTGTAGTAAGACTACCGCTTCCTACTCTTATTGTTCATTGTGATAGTCGTACAACTATCGACAAGATAAACGGTAAGAAGTATAATGTGAAAATAAATAGGCACATCCAACTTAGACTAAAGTCTATAAGGGGTTTGGTGTCTAACAGGATCATTGCTATTGAGTTTATTGGAACTCAAGACAACCTGGTTGATCCTTTGATTAAGGGAATTGAGCATGCTGTTGTCCTTAAGTCGAGGTTGGGGATGAAACTGACAACCCATTTTGAGTCATCAACAGCGGGAACCCAATACACCTGAGAGGAGATCCCACGAAGTGTATTCAATGTGGTAATAACAAGTTGTGAGGATGATTCAGTGGTACCTCTACTACATATATCAGGATACTCACGTATCTAAGTCTTTTCCCTGTAAACCTCAAGAGGTACTGTAACTGCTAGTTAGCAAGAGCTTTAACAAACTCTGAATGGGGTCAAGTCGTGAGACGAGATGTTGGCAGTACATCTTTGAAGATGCCCAACTAAGGGAATGTTATTATGAGGTCACAATTAGAGGATAGGGTTATTCCTCGAAGCATTCGACGAACAGGATCGAGACATGACCATTAACGTCTCAAAGCCATAGATCGGCACCATAGCCTTTGACTTGTCGTCTTCTATGGAGTGTGGATACACAAAAATGGATAAAGATTTAAGGTAAAACATTTCATCTATATCTGGTAGGCATCAAAGTAGAGGACTTAGGAGGGTTCAAACTTTGACTGGTACCGACTCTGAAAAGCAAGTCATGAGTATAACCTGATTTTTTGTATGGATTTGTAGGGGATTGTTAGAAAATGGAAAGTTTAAGACATATTTTATATATGTTCTTGATGAAATTTCCGAAAACTAACTAATGGAGGTTGTTCTTTGCTATGAGGATTTAAACTTTCATGTTTGGATCTAAGACATTTTCTTAGTGTAATCCATAAATAAATTGAGTACAAGTTACTTGCTTGCTTAAAATGAGTTAAATTTCATTACTTGATTAATTAATTTAATAATGACTTTAAAAAATATTTTAATATGAATATTGAGTTAGTATGTTACTGTCAGAGTATATATATTCTATGACTTGAGCTGGGTCAGAGTTACCGTCAGAGTATATATATTTTGTGACTTGAGCTGGGTCAGAGTTTGTTAATAAACTCTGATGAACTAGTTCATCAGAGTTTAACAAACTCTGATAGTCAGGTAAGAGTTTAACAAACTCTAATGGTCAGGTAAGAGTTTGACAAACTCTGATGAGAATTCTGATGGTCATAGTTTATAAACTCTGATGGGAATTCTGATGGTCAGAGTTTATATACTCTGATGGGCCTATAAGAATTTAGCTAAACTCTGATGGTTGTTGCTAATTTTGAAATATATTCTATTAAAAGCACTTAAAGTTAGAATAATAATTTTAATTAATGTTTTATCTACTGTTACATTTTATTGTATTATATATACAGAAAAAACGTTGGAGATAAAAGTGAGATATACAAGTGACAAGTTTGAGAAAACCCTAGCAGCCATACTCTGTATCTGCTACACACTTATTCATACAGATTATACATAGGTTTTCTGGGTGAACTAAGGTGCAGGTCGCTGTTGAGTGCTACGTATCTGTGGACGAAGTACTCTGTGTTATTTTATCATGTAAGTGATATTGCTGCAACCCAACACAGCGTAGTGGGGCATTAATCTATTCAAGAACTGTTAAGACTTCTTGCAAGGCTTGACAACTCAACAGTTATATTGGTTCTATCATTGTATGCTTAAGGTTTCTGTTAGAGCTAAGTTTTCTATAGTTTCTCTTATCTTTGCGGTAACTGATTTATATGTCTTGTTTCGACCTTCGTGTTTTGTTTTATTTTATTAATTGATTTAATCTGCATGTTCTTGTTAATTGTATATATAACTGTCTCATTGTTGTGTAGTAGTTTGTTTAATTACAACCAACAAAATGTATGTTCCTAAAGTTACTTCGGATAAAAGCACTTTACTATTGTTTGTTTGATAAATATTTTTTCTTAAATTACAAAATTAATTCAATATAATTTTTAATAGATTTATAAAAATATTATAAAACTGCTGCGTAGCGCGGGTTAGTAAACTAGTTAGTACTAAGGTTGTACTGGTTGGGCCCATTCTACTGTGTGTCCGTAAAACCATTTTCCGTATAATTTAGATATTTTATGTTTTACAAGGTTAGATTAATTAATTTCTTATTTATATTTAAAATTTATGAAATCTATAAATTTCTTCGTATAAATGATTGATTAAATTTTGGGGGTTTTCAAAAAAATAACTTTTTTATATATTTTTCTAAAAACTCTATTTCTAAAAAAATTCAAAAATACGATATTTTAATTTTTATTTTCAAAAATATGATATAAAACTTTTGCGATCTACAATGTAATTTTTTAAATTGATTTGATTTGCAACCACAAGTACAAATTAATAAAATATAAATGAATCTTAAAATAATTTTTTTTATAAATAATAAAGTTACATTCTGGGTTGCAAAATTTGCTGACACTATTTTTGAAAATGAAATTTTGAGAATATTATTTTTAGGATTATTTTTAAAACTTGTTATATTTTTTAAAATAAGTTTAAAAAGGTAATATTTTAAGTAATTCCCCTTAAATATTTTAATAAATATATTTTAAAATATATAGTAATTATATAACAATATAATTCTTTTAATTAAGATGGATCATTTTAGTATTTAACAAATAAAATAAGACTAAAACTATAATAGCAATGAAGCACATATAATTGTCCCTAAAGTTAAGATTTTAATGAAATTTTGTTTCAAAAGAAAAAACTTAAGATTATGTTATGAAAATTTGATTTCATTTTAAATGACAGAATTTGAGTTGTCATTTTAAATTTTCATATTTGTACAAATATTTGAATGCCTTGTAATTCAAATGAATTCCAAATCTAAATTCTTATCATTAACCAAACATGTCGTTTAATCAAATTCAAAAATTTAAATAAAAACCATATTCCCAAACTGGCCATAAGAATCATTATTAAATTTGAACTATATTTTTTAAGTTATTAAAATTTCTGAATAATCTAATTGATTTATTTTGAATATGTGAATAAATGGTTCCATTTATTAACAATTTTTTTTAATTTTATTTGAGAAGGGGAGAGGCCAAAATTTATATATTAAATAGCTAATCCAGAGAGTGTCGTTCAATAAACAAAATACAACATATAGTGTTAGCTTGTCTATTCCAACAATCTCCCACAATTTATGAGAAAATTATTTTAAAAAAAATTACAAGACAACAAGCCTACCTATGTTATAAAAGAAAATTGGAAAGTAAATTACAAGACAACAAGCCTACCTAGGTAATTTTCTAAAAAAAAATTAAAAATAAGTTATGAAACTATAATTTATATGCACCTTAAAATGCCTGCCGGACCTTCTCTCCGAAAGGATAACAATTGGGTGGGACGGAAGTAGTAGTACTTTAAGCTTGTGCATTGGCCTTGGCTTCTCTCTTTATTTAAATCTCATTAATAAAATCTAAACACTGGAGTCTTGCCATGATTTCTTCAATGAGAAAGGAATCCTTTGAGAGTATCTGCAGCTAATCCTAGCATGAATTGAGGATAGTCAGACAAAAAGTCAAGTCTAATTTTCGCAGTGCTTCATGTGCTGGATTTGAATTCAATTCTGTCAGGATTTATAAAAATACTGCATTTTCCTTGTTCTCTAAGGATTTAAGATTTTCTTTCTATTTCTTTTTTCTCTTTCCTTATTTCTTATTCCCTAACTTTCTATTAAGCTACTTTTCTAATCTTTTTCTCTAGTATACGGTTCAAAATTTTAAGATCTTTTTTCAATAATATGTTTATATGACAGTTTTTGTCAAGTAAACTTATCATTCTTTTGAGACCATAAGTGGAGAAATTATTAGTTGGATCAAAAAATTGAATCTCTTTATTGTTCCATCCACGGTAGTTACAAAAACATTGGCTCCATCTATTTTCACCTTCACAATCCTTTCAGCCTTGAAGATTTTAAACCTCATTTTATCACCACTTCTTCTGTAGCTAAATTTTTTATAAAGATACTTTTGTCCATAATAAAAATATATGTTTTTTAGTCTTTTATTGGTCTAACTAACAGAGAAGTAGTTAGCTTCTTGAATCTTGGCTTAAATTTTGTATTGACAGGAATATGTTTGCAATGCTTCAATTTTCTTCTTAGAACTCCATATGTTGTGACTTTGAGTACGAATCCTTATGTTAACGTGGATGCTTCGGATTTAGGAGTTGGTGGAGCAAAATAGTTTCAGAAGGCATAGATTTTGAGATAGAGGAATCAACAACGACATCTTCCAGAGTTTAATTAGGTATGCTACCATAGTTGTCTTTGGCTTGCTATTTTTGATTTTCCGTCTTGACAGTCTTCTTCTCCTTGCCATCATTATCTTTTCTGTCATCTTTCTTCTCTTTATTTTCCTTTTTCTACATATCTTCATCTTTATCATTCCTTTATTGTTGCTTCCTTTGCCTCTTCCCTTTCTTCTTATCCTTTTTTTCTTTTCTCTCTTTGTTTAGCTCCTAACTAGAGAAATTAGCCTTTTATTTTATGATGAATTACCATAAAATTCTTAAGATCTCTCTGTCTTATTTTTTAATAATCACATTCTTTATCAACATCTCAGATAAATTGATAATTTGAGTTTTATTCTGTTCCTTGATATGATCCGGAATTCTAAAGTGTATCAATTGCCCACTTGAAGATAGATAATGAACAACATAGGAATTTCAAGTGATTTCAAGAACTCTTGAAGGCATGTTTGCACATAATGCTTTTAAGTTCAACATCTTCTAACGTATATTCTCCAAATTACTATGTAGACACTTTAATTTTGAGTAAACTAGATCCTTAAGTAGCCCTCTTGTCACATGAAAATAGTCGATCTCTAGCTGCACTATTATTTCCATAGTGAATAGATTATTTTTTTAGAATGACAACTCTCACACTCACAATTTCTCTTTTCAACAATTTTTTAAACTCCCAATAATTGTCATTGACACTCTATTTCAATGTGTGTAGAGTTTTGTAGAACTTCTGGTCCATGTATGGCTTCATAACCTCTTCTTTCAAGATACCCAATAATGAAGCTTGTCTTAGCGTTTCTATATATTCTTTGTTGACCTTAGACTTCTCCCCCTAGGCTTGTTATTTTTGGGTTGAAAGGTAGGTATTGAATATTTTTTAGTGTGAGTCTGTGAGCATTGCAATAGGAGCATCAATTGTAGAAGAAGGCACGGTGACTAACATGGCCATGATCCCAGTTTCTATATTAGAGACTAGTTTTTTTATTTTCTTAAAAGTCATGCACTTGTTTTTTAATATTGGCAATAGTTGAAGTTCTCCTTTTCTCATATCTCGACCTCGGGATAGGGACATCCCGAGGTAACATATATGCATCCATATTCTTGTACTTGACTTCCAATACAGAGTTGGACTTCATGTTATGCATTTTATGTTCTTTTGCCCTCTTAACCATTATCTCAAAAGTTGTCTTCATATCTAACTCCAAAGAATTGATTATTCATTTATAATCAACATTGTTCTCGATCATTTTAATATGACTAGTTCATATTCGAGAAAGCTATTTCTAGTATTGACGTCACTATTTTTTAGTTTTATTATGTAATTTTCTTTACTAAGTGATCTAAAATTGACAAGTAAATTTCTCAACTCTAATTGAATAGTTTTAACACCATCGGAGTCTAAATTTTCAATGGAAGCAGCATAAAAGATTTATACCTAAGATGAGGACATGGATGAGGAGTTTGGTGAGTCCTACTTGTCTGAGAAGATTGCCATCAATATTTTGTTCTCATAGTCAAAATTTTCAATAGAACTACTAGAGTTAGCTCAGTCCTTTCCTGTAATTATGAGTGCTTTCCCTGTGCCTTTATATTTTCCTTTCATGCATTCTCCAGCAAAGTGTCCCAATTTACCATGGTTAAAACATTTTACTTTAGTTTTATCTAACTTGATGATTGTGCTTTATTTCTTCCCATCTCTTGTTATGAATCTATATAGGCTTGATGATAACTTTAACCTTAGAATTATAGAAATTTTATTATTTGTAACTGATCAATTGATATATGTTATAAATATCAATTGATCAGGAACCATTTATCAGTTGAAATATTTATATGAATCAACTGATAATATGGATGGTATCATAGTTGTACTTAGTCTATTTCAATTGATATTGGTTAAATCCATTGATAGTGTTCTCATCAATTGATACTAGAGTCGATTGATATAGGTCATTAACTGATGTATAACTTAGGCTATAAAATTGTAATTATTTGAAGACAAGAAAATTGTACAAGTGAAGGGTGATCAATTGATATGGAAGCATCAATGGATGAAATATCAATTAATAACAAGTCAAGTCAAAGATTGAAAACCATCAACTGATATGAAGACCCATCGACTGATATATCGATTGATAACATCTATCAATCGATAAGTCAACAAATATTATCAATCGATGAATATCAAGATCAATTGAAAAAGAACATCAGTTGATGGATGCAAGGAAGAATCAATTGATATGCTTAATAATAAATTATCAATTGATAGGGACTGCACAAAGAGATAAAATATCAGAAATCTTCAAACAAAAGTACAACTATGGAATAAAGTCTACACTGACTGTGAAGACTCAAGTCATTTTCCAAAATGGAAATAGTCAGAATGGAAAGATAGATTAGTAACATTCCTAGAATAGGTATTTTTTTGTACTCTATTCTTGAGATTGTAAACACTCTTGTAATATATAAACAAGAGTGGTAGCATTGTTAGAAGAGCATTCAGAATCAACTGTTCAAACCTTAGAGCATTTTGTAAGAACGGTTGATTTATTTTCTAACTTCTTAAAAAACAGCTAGGTTTTTACAAACCTAGATTATTTGAGCAATATATACATTGATGGAAAAAACAATCCATCAATAATTTTTAATATCTTGTTCAATTGATGTTTTAGTTTATATTATTCTTATAAACACTTCTCAAAATACTCAGTCTATACAAAGAACAAGTACTAAGAACTCAAAAAGTTTTAGTATAGAAAGTCATACCGAATTTAATTAAATAAGTCATACCAAAGCAATTAAAAAAGTCATACTGAAACCATAAGACGAAGGCCATACCGAATATTCAGAGTCAAAAGTCATAAAAGATGCAGAAAAAGGTCATATCAATGCTTGAAGAAAAAGGTCATACAAAGCTAACCAAAAAGTCATACCGAGCTTTTGATTGGAAAGTTATACCGAAGCTTTCAAAAGGTCATACCGAATGATTTCGAAAGTTATACAAGTGTTAATTGAAAGTCATACAGGCTTAAATAATATTTGTAAAAAGTCATGATCTAGAAAGTCATATTAGCTTACCGTCTCTATAAATATAAGGTCACAACTTCATATTTCGTACACGTTGAAATACATTGGAAAAACATTCAAATTCAGTAATTTTTCTGATTGTAATATTCACAGATTTCTGTGCTGGTTTGAATAATAATTATTATTTTTAAACAGTTCATGCCTAAATCATTCTAGAATTCTAAACAGTTATTTACACTTTCAACATATTAATTGTGTAATACTTTTTAAGTTAAATAATCATATCTTATACTTGAACATTATTTCATTATAATTAATATTTTGTGAGAATTTAAAATAATATTTTTAGATCCATAATTCCGTGAATAAATTTAGATATTGTATTTAACCCCCCTTCTATAATATTAGGGACCAACACAGTTTAGGAGTGACAATCAAAACAAAAATTTGGTTGACATATCTAAATTCAAATGTTACAAATGTGGATTGCCTGGTCATTTCTCAAATGAATGCAGAAAGCAAAAACAAGAAAAGAAGGCAAAGTCATATGATGGCATTGCCTATAAAAAAAGTACTTTGACCTTCTCAAACAAAAAGAAAAGACTTTTATGACTAAAGAGAAAGACTGGGCTGCTGAGGACAGTGATTATGAAGAATTCATCGATCTAGCTCTAATGGCAAACAATGAAGATGAAGAGGCAAGTTCATCATCAAATCAGGTACTAGCTACTAACTTTTCTGAATTGTCAAAAGATGAATGCAATAGTACCATAAATAAAATGTCAAATGAATTGTATAACTTGCATGTCACTCTGAAATCTCTAAAAAAAGAAAATCTCAAGTTAAGGAACACCATTGATGCCTTAACTGAGAGAAATGCATTGCTTAAAAATGAACTTGTTTGTTTATATAGATTTAAGAAGGAAAGTAAGGATTCTAGGGATGAACTTGTGAATAATTTGAGAAGAAAAGAATTGTTAAAAGAAGAATTAGCTGAAGAAGTTGAAACCATTAACAAATGGAAAAGGTCTGCTAAAACTACCAAACAGATCATTGATGTTCAGGGTTTAGATACTCTGGGAGAATCACCTAAATCTGTTGGCAAGCCATTGGTTAACACCTCAATGGATAAAGAACAATCGACTGCTCATTCTTTATCAATTGATAAGGATTATCAATCGATTGATGCTGAGTCAACTAATAATCATCCATTGACAGGTAAATCATCAATGGCTAACAAGAAGAATAATCTTAGCACCCCTATTAAGTTTGTTAAGGAAAATGATTCCAAAGATCAAGTTGAGACTAAGGTTGATAAGATCAACATAGATAGCTTATCTAAGAAACAGTTAAAAGATAAGCACCCGTTGAAGTCACTCATCCTAAGTTTGAGAAAAAGAAAAAGAAGAGAAATGAGAATGTAGGCATAAATAAGCACATTAATTACACTCCTTATATATATACACATAGAAAGGTTTGTGCTAAATGTGGTAGTGTAAATCATTTATCTATGCATTGAAAGAAAGAAAAACCTTCTATGTCTATGAATGATTCAAATGCACAAACCATGTCTACAGATGCCATGCTTGCCAATCCTATGCTCATGAATGCCATGACCTCTAATTTGGTTGCACCAAATGTTCATATTCCATATGCACAAGTTCCATACATGTATAATCCATTATTTGCATATGCGAATATGAACATGCCTATAACCGATAACAATCATGTTATTCAAACTGTCAAGTCTAAAAATATGCATGATATCCCTACTATGAGTTCGAATGTGTTTGAGCCTCAAAAGTCAACTCCCAAAATTAAAGTGGATTTAAATCCACCAAAACAAAAGGAATCAAAGTTGGCAACCAAGGCTCAGGCTGCAACTAATAAAAGAGGACCCAAGGCAACTTGAGTACCAAATGCAACTTTATTGTTTTAATTGTATGCAGGGAAATAAAAGAAAGGTATTTAGACAATGGATGTTCTAGGCATATGATTGGAGATATGTCCCTGCTCACAAAGTTTGTGTAGAAAGCTGGCCCAGGAGTTACTTTTAGAGATAATAACAAAGAATTAACTCTGGGATATGGATCAATTACAAGTGAAAATGTCATCATTGAGCCTGTAGTACTAGTTGATGGATTGAAACATAATTTGCTAAGTATTAGTCAACTGTGTGATAATGGAAATGGTGTATAGTTTTCAAGTGGATTATGCATTATATCCAATAAAGAATCTGGTGAAATTCTTTTAATTGGTGGGAGAAAAGGAAATGTCTATGTGGCTGATTTCAACTCTGTAAAGGCAAACTCTATGACATGTCTACTCAGCAAGGCCAATGCAGATGAAGTTGGATTTGGCACAAGAAGCTAACCCATTTGAATTTCAAAGCCATGAATCAATTGGTTAAAAGAATTTGGTTAGAGGCATTCCACAAATGAAATTCACAAGGATGGATTATGTGATGCTTGTCAAAATGGAAAGCAAAGGAAAACATCATTCAAGTCCAAGTCAGAATCGTTAATTGATAAGCTTCTGGAATATTTCACATGGATTTATTTGGTCCTGTTAACATCATGTCTATTGCCAAAAAGAAATATGCCTTAGTAATTGTAGATGATTTCACTTCTCATTGTAGATGATTTTCTACACTCTAAGGATGAGATAAGTAAGTTTATTATCAACCATGTGAAGAATGTTTACACTAGCACTGAATGGAAGGTCAAGAAAATAAGAAGTGATAATGGTACTGAATTTAAGAATGCAACAATGACAGAATTCTATGAAGAAAAAGGTATCACTCATTATTTCTCTGCTCCCTGAACTCCTCAAAAAAATGGAGTTGTTGAAATGAAGAATAAAACCTTAATTTAAGTTGGAAGAACTATGTTAGTGGAAGCCAAACTTCCTACATACTTCTAGGCAGAAGCAATCAACATTGGATGCTACATTCAAAACATTTCTATGGTCAATCAATTATAAGGCAAAACTTTATATCAACTAATGAAGAAAGACAAGAAGCCAACAGTAAATTTTCTTCATGTTTTTGGCTGCAAATGTTTTGTCCTAAGGAATCAAGGTGACAATTTGGAAAAATTTGAAGCCAAAGCCGATGAGGCTATATTTGTTGGATATAGAATAACAACCAAGGCTTATAGAGTCTATAATCTTAGATTACACATTGTTATGGAATCCATGGATGCAGTCTTTTATGATAAGAAAATTCAAAGGTTGTTTGATAAAGGATACCATGACTCTTTGCATTTTGAGAATAAATGAACTGGTAATCGTGAAGAAAGTGATGATGATGTGGAAATTCCAAGAAATCAAGTACCCAGAAATTCCCCATCAATTGATGGCAATTCACCAACAGATAACTTATCAGTTGATGGTCATCAATCAACTGATAATACATCAATGGATAACAATTTTGCTCAACAATCATTAAGTAGAGCATCCATCTCATGAGGAGGGTTCTCAAATAATCAATCACATCATAGTGATCATAATCATATTGATGATCATGAAGCATCATCCTCAAGAACCAATTTGCCTCCATAATGGAAATGGACCAAAAGTCATCCATTTGAGTTGATTATTAGAAATGCAAATGATTGTGTCAAAACTAGAAGTGCAACTCAAAATGAAAGCTTGTATAGCAGCTTCTTGTCTTAAGAAGAACAAAAAAGGATTGAATAATCCTTGAATGATCCTAATTGGATAATAGCTATACAAGAAGATTTGAATCAGGTTGAAAGAAACAAGGTATGAAAGCTTGTGCCCAAACCAAAAAATAAGTATGTTATTGGTATAAAATGGGTATTCAGAAATAAAATGGATGAATCTGGTATTGTAACAAGGAATAAGGCAAGATTGGCGGCAAACGGTTATTCACAAGAAAGAGGAATAGATTTTAATGAAACGTTTGCACCTGTTGCTAGATTATAAGCTATCAGAATCTTTCTAGCTTATGCTACTCATGCCAACTTCAAAATCTGCCAGATGGAAGTGAAAAGTGTTTTTCTCAATGGAGAATTAGAAGAAGAAGTATATGTGAAATAACCTCCTGGTTTTATGGATCATATTCATCCTAGATTTGTGTACTATCTTTGCAAAGCACTATATGGTTTGAAACAAGCACTTAGAGCCTGGTATGACACACTTTTAAATTTTTTGATTGAAAATCACTTCACAAGAAGTACTGTTGCTAAAAATCCCTTTCATAGAAATGTCAATGGTTCTATTATTCTTGTTCAAATCTATGTAGATGACATTATTTTTGGCTCAATTGATGAGAAACTTTGTCAAAATTTTGCTAAGTTGATGCAGAGTAAATATGAAATGAGCATGATGGGAAAACTTACTTATTTTCTTGATTTGCAAGTCAAACAAGTTAAAGATGGTATTTTCGTAAATCAAACCAAATAGTTTTCTGAATTATTAAGGAAAATTGATTTAAATGAATGTTCTTCTGTAAAAACTCCCATGACCACCGCAACTAAACTTGAATTGAATACTAAGGAAGCTAAAGTGAATATTTCAAGTTATAGAGGCATGGTTGTCTCATTACTATATTTAACTACTACTAGGCCAAACATAATGTTTGTGTTATTCCCTAGAACAATATCAATATTTATAGAAGGGACTTTTAAAACTTTTAACAATTTTATGGATAATGTTTGAAAAGATTTAAAGTATGAACAATTAAAACTGAGATAAGTATTTGAACAAACACAAGATGTTTAAAATTATTGATGGATTAATTTTTCCATCAGTGTGTATTTTTTCTCAACTGATCTAGGTTAATCAAACATACCTGCGATTACAAGATTAGGAAATAAAACCAACTGTTCTTACAAGTTCTCTAAGGCTGAACAGTTGATTCTAAGCTATTGTCTACCTTGTTTATTCCTAACAATGTTGCTACATTTATTTATATAACACAAGTGTGTTTACAATTCCTAGAAGGAATATAAAACAATTAATCTATTCTAGGATTGTTTCTGATATATCTTTCCTTTTGCTTTTTTCTATTTTGAAAAAGGTCTTCAGACTTGGAAAGACAACTTCAATCTAAGTCTTCACAGTATGTATAGACTGTCTTCCATAGGTATGCTTTATGTCTTGTCGTGCAGTCCCTATCAATTGATAATTTGCTGTTAAACATATCAATTGATTCTTCCTTTTATTCATCAACTGATATTCTTCTTCGATTGATCTTGATATCCATCGATTGATAATAGTTATTGACTTATCGATTCATAGATGTTATCAATTGATATATCAATCGATGGTTCTTCATATCATTTGATGGTCTTCAATCTTTGATTTGACTTCGATCAATTGATCTTCTATCTATCGATGCTTTCATATCAATTGATCATCATTCACTTGTGTAGTTTTCCTGTCTTCAAATAATTACAATTTGACAGTCTAAGTTACACATCAATTGATGACCAATATCAATCTACTCTAGTATCAATTGATGAGACAATTATTAATCGCCTAAATCCATATCAATTGAAATAGACTAAGTACACCTATGCTACCATCCATATTATCTGTTGATTAATATAAACATATCAACTGATAAATGGTTTCCTGATCAATCGATATTTATAATTTTCATATCAATTGATCAGTTACAATAAAATATAATTCTATGATTATAAGGTATTAGTGTTATAATCAAAGCTACATAGATTCCTAACAATCTCTCCATATTTATGTTTGTGACACAAACAAACATAAATCTATTTGATGATAACAAAACCCCTAATACAATTGCATTCATATAGAATCAAGAAATTAAGTAGCACTTAAATTTAAAAGTACCAGTGTTATGAATTTTGTAGACTGCTTCAATCTTCCCAGAGTTTCACTTACTTCTTCATCTTCTTCTTCTTCTTAGCATTCTCCTTTAGTTGCCTCATGAATGAACCTCTCAATATCTGTTCATCCCTGTCTGAGTCTCCAAGCTTCCTTATTAGATAAATAATTTCCTGATCTGTGATTTTGTCAAGATATTTACAAATGTCAAAGTACTTTTTCTTTCCTTCGACATTGGTGAATATCATGGCATAAACTGGTTCCAGCACCACAGTCCTCACTTAAGACTCCCAAAGCTTCAAAGGAGGGTTTGGATCAGCTTCTGCAGGCAATCTCCTTAGCTTTGTGATTTGATGTTGTAACTCCTAAGCAACTGTGATAATTAACTTGAATCTTTTGTTGAGTAGAGGCAGAATTGTTTTCAAAGTATCGTAACCGTGCATCATGATCAGCCTCATTAGATAAGTTACCTCGTGTTCATCTTCATATTCTAAACTCATGCACTCCTCATGATTTAAAGTTTCTGGATAATTTTTGCAACCTATCAATCATTTTTCACTGATTCTTGGCAGTTCCTGCAATTCATATCCTTTAAGAACAATTTATTTTGAGACTCCTTGTATCTCCTTGATTGAAGATTGTTCTTGTTAGATAGATTTTAAGGGCTTCACAGTTTTCTTTCTTGCCATTTTTATTTGCCTCTTTGACTTAGAAGAATGATCCTGATCTTCAGTTGCATCCATTTGATTTCATTCCAGTTGCATTTGCATTGCTAACTCTGCATTCTCATTTTCTCTCCTAGAAGCATCTGCAATACCTAAAGTAATGGCTACTTGTAGCAATTTTTCTTCTGAGAATCTGCTCTTCTTTTTCTTCTCCTCTTTAACCATGATGGCTTTCCTTTTTTTCTTTTCTACTAACTGAAGAAATTTATCTGCATTAGCAGTTTTAGTTGCATTTTCATTTACAGCCTTGGACTGTGCAATGAAATTATTTAAGCTTCTTGCTTGAGCAACCTTTGTCACCATCTCAGTGCTTTGTTTTAATTGCTCAAACCTTCTCCTTTCTCTTTAAATTAACTCCTTGGTTTCCTTTTCTCTAGAGATTCTTCTACCTTCCAAGTCAGCATCAAATTGATGTGCACTGCTTCTTTTCTTTTCCAAATCATCCTTGGAGTAATTTGATGATTTCTTGCTCCTGCTTCCTCCTGACTCCCTGTTGCTCATACTAGCCCCTACAAACCTGTTACTGTCTCCAACTCCTCCAGCTTCATTCCCACCACAGCCATCCTTGTCCTGTCAAGAAACTTCACAATAGGGATGTGGTGGCATCCTGTTAAGAAACTTCTACAAAATTTGGGCATGGAGAGCCTATCCCCTAATGATGTCATCCTTTTTGGATTCAATAGAGGAGACACTCTTCTCCAAGTCATTAAAGCCCTTAGCATCCTTAAGAAGCTTCTGTTGAATATGATAGAGAATGCCATGGGGCAAATTTTCATCCAACCTTCTCTCCAATACATCTTTGGTAGAAGAAATGGAATCCTGGATTGAGGTCAATTCATGTCTAACTCCAATCACTTTCATTTTTGAACTCTTAATTGGTCTGTCAAACAAGTTGCAATTTTCCTGTGAGTAGAATCTGCAAACTCCACCTCCATCATATATCTTCTATATTAAGAAAGTATTTCTTCTTTAGCATCTTCCAGGCCACCATTAATTGTGCTCATCCATGGCTCCTCATCACTGTCATTTTCAATATCACCAGGAGCCAGATGACATACATCTTCAACATGATCTACAAAGTTTTTGACAAAGTTTTTCATTAGTTGAGCCAAAAATAATGTCATCTACATAGATTTGAACAAGAATAATAAAACCATTGACATTCATATGAAAGAGAGTTTTATCAATAGTATCTCTTGTAAAGTGATTCTCAATCAAAAATTTGGACAGTGTGTCATGCCAAGTTCTAGGTGCTTGTTTCAAACCATACAGTGCTTTGAGAAGATAGTACACAAATCCAGGATGAACATGATCTACAAAACTAGAAGGTTGTTCCACATATATTTCTTCCTCTAATTCTCCATTGAGAAAAGCACTTTTTACATGCATCTGGTAGATTTTGAAATTAGCATGAGCAATATAAGCTAGAAAGATTTTGATTGCTTCCAGCCTTGCAACAGGTGCAAACATTTCATCAAAATATATGCCCTCTTCTTGTGAGTAGACCTTTGTCACCAATCTTGCTTTATTCCTCGTGACTGTACCAGATTCATCCATTTTATTCCTGAATACCCATTTTGTACCAATAACAGATTTTTTTTTGGTTTGGGCACCAACTTCCATACATTGTTTTTTCAAGCCGATTCAACCCTTCTTGCATAGCTATTACCCAATCAGGATCATTCAAGGCTTCTTCAATCCTTTTTGGTTCTTCTTGAGACAAGAAGCTATTATACAACCTTTCATTTTGAGTTGCACTTCTAGTTTTGACAACATCATTTCCATTTCCAATTATCAACTCAAAGGGATGACTTTTGGTCTATTTCCTTTGTGGTGGTAAGTTTATCCTTGAGGAAGATGCTTCATGATCATTAACATTGCTATGATTATTGTGATGTGATTGAGTGGTTGAGAACCATCCCCCTGAGATGGATACTCTATTCGAGGATTGTTGAGTAGAATTATTATCCATCGATGGGTTATAAATTGATGTATTATCAGTCGATTGATGATCATCAACTGTTAAGTTATTTTTTGGTGTATTGACATCAATTGATGGGGAATTTCTGAATATTTGATTTCTTGAAATATCCACTTCATCATCACTTTCTTCACCATTACTAGTTGATTCATTCTAAAAATGCAAAGAGTCATGATATCCTTCATCAAATAACCCTTGAATTTTCTTGTCAACAAAGACTACATGCATATATTCCATAACAATGTGTAATCTAAGATTGTAGACTCTTTAAGGCTTAGTTGTTATTCCATATCCAAAAAATATTGCCTCATCAGCCTTGGCTTCAAACATTCCCAAATTTTCTCCCTGATTTCCTAGGACAAAACATTTGCAACCAAAGACATGAAGAAAATTTACTGTTGGCTTCTTGTCTTTCTTCATTAATTGATATGGAGTTTTACCTTGTAAATGATTGATCATGGAAACATTCTGAATGTAACATGCAGTATTCATTGCTTCTGCCCAGAAATATGTACGAAGTTTTGGTTCTTCTAACATAGTTTTAGCAACTTCGATTAAGGTTCTATTTTTCCTTTCAACAACTCCATTTTGTTGGGGATTTCTAGGAGCAGATAAGTGATGAGTGATACCTTTTTCTTCACATAATTATGTCATTGTTGTATTCTTAAATTCAGTACCATTATCACTCCTTATTTTTTTAACCTTCCATTCAGTACCATTATCAACATTCTTCACATGATTGATAATAAATTTGCTTGCCTCATCCTTGGAATGTAAGAAATGTACCCATGTATATCTTATAAATTCATCCACAATTACTAAGGCATATTTCTTTTTGGCAATAGACATGATGTTGACAGGACCAAATAAATTCATGTGCAATAACTCCAAAGGCTTGTCAATTGATTATTCTGACTTTGACTTAAATGATGCCTTCCTTTTTAACAAGTATCACATAAACCATCCTTGGTGAATTTCTTCTGTGAAACGCCTCTAACCAAATTCTTTCTAACCAATTGATTAATGGCATTGAAATTTAGATGGGCTAGTTTCTTATGCCAAATCCAGCTTTCATCTGTGTTGGCCTTGCTTAGTAGACATGTCATTGAATTTGCCTTCACAGAATTGAAATCAGCCACATAGACATTTTCTTTCCTTCCTCCAGTTAAGAAAATTTCACCAGATTCTTTGTTGGCTATGATGCATGATCCAGTTGAAAACCACAAATCATTTCCATTATCACATAGTTGACTAATGCTCAGCAAATTGTGCTTCAATCCATCAACCAGTGCTACAGGTTCAGTGATAACATTTTCACTTGCAATAGAGCCATGTCCTGGAGCAAAACCTTTGTTGTTATCTCCAAAAGTAACTCCTAGGCCAACCTTTTCCACAAACTTTGTGAGCAGGGACATATCTCCTGTCACGTGCCTAGAATATCCACTGTCTAGATACCAGATATTTTTCTTCTTGTTTCCCTGCACACAATTAAAAATAATCAAGTTATTTTTGGCACCCAAGTTGCCTCGGGTCCTCTTTTATTTGCATAATTAAAAATTACAGTCATTTTTAACATAATTAACAGAAGCTAACATATTCATAATGTCTTCATCTTTAGGCATGGCATCACAATTATTATTGGAAATTTCTAAGCATTAAGAGATAATAACCCTAGTGAGAGTATAGGGTTTACCTTTGCAAGTGTAAGAGATTACCTTCCCATCTTTTGATACCTCTACAGACTTCCAAAACTCTTCCAGCAGTTCAAAAACGATTGTTGGTGCTTCACTTAATGCTTTGGAGAGTTTACATTTGTTTAGAAACTTCATTAATGGATGAAAATCAGCAAGGGCATCCTCCACTGTCAAGCAGGCAATGAAGTTGTTCTATTCATAGATGAAGCCTGTTGATGATTGGATTTTCTTTTGTGGTGCCATTACTGTTTTTGAAGAGATTAGAGAAAGAGACTTGAAGAAGAAGAGTGAAAATCTACTTAGGATTCTTAGAAAAAATATTGTTTAGCAAAAATAACAGGTAAAATGAAATAGGAAATGAACCTAGTATATTTTTTTTCAAGAATAAACTGACTAAAAATAAGTCACATCAGTTAATTTTGCTCTTTTAGTGAAAATAAATGACCGTTTGAAAATAAAATAAATAGATGTGCTCTAAATAACAATTGACTTTATACATACATGACTGTATATATTTATCGATATATAAAATAGAGCATCAACGGCTAATTTAGACAATAGTCGATGGATATTTGGAAACGAATAAAATTCTATTACCATCGATTGATAATTACATCTATTGATACACAATAAATGACTTATCAATTGATAAACAATTACCAGGGTAATTATTTGTCGACAGATAAACATCCATCGATAGGTATATATTTTATCAATTGATGAAATATATTCATCGATGGCTGAGAAATATTAATTGATAGTTAATCCATTTATCAATTGATCACATAGATTAAACAGATATATGTAAAAAATGGCTGCATTCAAAGAAATAAAGAAAACTTATTGGACATTTTCAAAATTTAAGTGAAATTGAGCATACATAATTCACAGACCAATCTATTAAAGGTAGATTCATCAAGTGGTTTGGTAAAAATGTAAGCAAGTTGTGGTTCACTAGGGACAAAATTTAATTCAACTGTACCATTCATTACATGTTCCCCAATGAAATGATATCATATGTCAATGTGTTTGGTTTTTGAATGTTGCACAGGATTCTCTGTTATTGCATTGGCACTTGTATTGTCACAAAAAATAGGAATCTTGTTCATGTTGAACCCATAGTCAAATAACTGATTTCTCATCCACAATAGTTGTGCACAACAGCTTCCAGCAGCAATGTACTCAACTTCTGTAGTTGAAGTTGACACTGAGTGTTGCTTCGTGCTAAACCATGACACAAGTTAGTTTCCTAGAAATTGAAAGGTGCATGTTATACTTTTCCTGTCTAATTTGTAACTTGCATAATCTGCATTTGATTAGTCTATTAGATCAAAACCAGAATCTCTAGGATACCAAATACCTAAATTTGGTGTACCCTTGAGATATCTAAAAATTCTTTAAATAGCCACTAGATGAGATTCTCTAGGATCAGCCTGAAATCTAGCACACAAACATGTAGAAAACATTATATCCGGCCTACTAGCAGTTAAGTACAAAAGTGAGCCTACCATGCCTCTATAACTTGAAATGCTCACCTTGGATTCCTTAGTATTCAATTCAAGTTTAGTGGCAGTGGCCATGAGAGTTTTTGCAGAAGAACATTCACTTAAGTCAAATTTCTTTAACAGATCATGAATGTACTTAGTTTGATTTATAAAAATACCATTCTTAACTTTTATGACTTGCAAATCAAGAAAGTAAATAAGTTCTCCCATCATACTCATTTCATACTTACTTTGCATTAATTTAGCAAATTTTTTGTAAAGTCCCTCATCAATTGAGCCAAATATGATATCATCCACAAAAATTTGAACAAGAATAATTGACCCATTAACGTTTCTATGAAATAACGTTTTATCTATAGTACCTCTTGTGAAGTGACTCTCAATGAGAAACTGAGATAAAGTGTCATACCAGGCCCTTGGTGCTTGTTTCAAACCATAGAGTGCTTTGAGTAAATAGTAGACAAAGTTAGGGAAATTTGGATATTCAAAACCAGGAGGTTGTTCAACATAGACTTCTTCTTCTAATTTTCCATTCAAAAATGTACTCTTCACATCCATCTAGTAGACTTTGAAATTTGCATGTGCAGCATAGGCTAGAAATATTCTGATTTCTTCCAATCTTGCAACTGGTGCAAAAGTCTCATCAAAATCAATTCCTTCTTCTTATGAGTAGCCCTTTGCCACAAGCCTTGCCTTATTTCTAGTCACAGTACCAGTTTCATCCATCTTGTTTCTGAATACCCATTTTGTATCAATTTCTAATCTGTCTTTTAGTTTGGGCACCAGCTTCCATACTCTATTTCTTTCAAATTGATTGAGTTTCTCTTGCATAACCAATACCCAATCAGGATCCTTGAGAGTATCTTCAACTCTTTTGGATTCTTCTTGAGATAGGAAGCTGCTATACAGATAGTCATTTTGAGTAGCACTCCTTGTTTTGAAACCGTCTTCTTCATTTCCAATGATTAACTCAAATGGATGACTTTTTGTCCATTTTCTTTGTGGAGACAAATTCCTCCTTGATGATGAAGCTTCACTATTATTGTTGTTGTACTCATATTGATTTGAATTTGATGATTGATTTTGAAATCCTCCCCATGAGTTGAATACCCTAGATGTAGAGTGTTGGTTATCCATTGATGAATTATCAGTTGATGTATTATTAGTCGATGGATGTTTGTCAACTGATAAATTATCCATTGATTCTGTAACATCAACTGATCTTGGGTTTCTGAGTACTTGTGATTTTACTGGACATGTTTCTTCATCACTTTCTTCATGCATCTCATTTGATTCATTCTCAAATTACAGTATGTCATGATTTCCTTCATCAAACAAGCCTTGAATCTTTTTATCATCAAATACTACATGTACAGATTCCATAACAATGTGTTGTCTGAGATTATAGACTCTGTAGGCTATGCTTGATAGTGCATACCCAACAAATATAGCTTCATCAGCCTTGACCTCAAATTTTCCTAGATTTTTACCTTGATTTCTCAAGACATGGCATTTGCATCTAAATACATGATAAAACCCCACTTTAGGATTTTTGTATTTTTTAATCAATTGATATGGAGTCTTTTCTTGTACTTGATTTACTATGGATATGTTCTGTATATAACATGCTGCATTAATGGCCTCAGTCCAGAAATATGTTAGTAATTTTGCATCTTTCAACATTTTTTTAGCTGCTTCAATCAGTGTTCTGTTTTTTCTTTCAACAACCCCATTTTGTTGAGGAGTTCTTGGTGCAGAAAAAGTATGTATGATTCCTTTAGCTTCACAAAAATCCTTCAATGTGGAATTGTTGAATTCTGTTCCATTATCACTTCTTATTTTCTTTACATCTAACTCAAGACTCTTTTCAACTTCTCTGTTGTGTTTGATGATGAGCTCACTTGCTTCATCTTTTGAATGTAAGAAATAGGTCCATGAAAATCTTGAAAAGTCATTCACAATGACTAAGTCATGACTTTTCTTTGCTATGGTGTTATTTTTGTGTTGGTTAGTATAAACCAAAAAAGACAGCCGCAATACTACTGGAAAGGACATGATGTTTACAGGAACAAACAAATCCATGTATAATAGCTCAAGTAATTTCTCAATTGATGACTCCAATTTTGACTTGAATGATGCCTTTCTTTGTTTGCCTTTTTGACAAGCATCACAAAGTCCATCTTTGACAAATTCCATCTGTGGTAATCCTCTCACTTGATTTTTCTTGACCAATTGATTCATGGCTTTGAAGTTTAAGTGAGCTAATTTTCTGTGCCATGACCAACTTTCATTTGTACTTACTTTTGAGAGAAGGCAAGTCATTGAGTTTGCATTTGTTGAGTTGAAGTCAACTATGCACACATTTCCTTTTCTATTTCCAGTCATTACTAGGCTTCCATTTTTTCTGTTAGAGATTATGCATGCTTCAGTTGTGAAATAAACTTTATTTCCATTGTCACATAATTGACTGATGCTTAGCAAATTGTGTCTTAAGCCATCAACTAGTGCAACAGGTTCAATGATGACATTCTCTGTTGAAATCAAGACATCAACTAGTGCAAGTTCATTTAAACCTTCCAGGGAAAGTACTCATCTTTTTCAAGAACTAGAATTTTTACCACTATGTCTCTTTGACCCATACTTGATGTACTTAGATCTTAACTTTCTGTGTGTTGAAAGAGGGCTCTGATACCAATTGTTATTTGCCTTAAGTATAAGAAGTTTGTAGAAGGGGGTGTTAGGAATCTACATGTGATTTGATGATAACATTAATCTTAGAATCACAGAAATTTTATTTGATGTAACTAATCAATTGATATGAAAGTTATAAATATCAATTGATCAGGAAACCATTTATCAGTTGAAGTGTTTATGTGAATCAACTGATAACTTGGATAGTAACATAGGTGTACTTAGTCTATTTCAATCTATAAGGTGTAAATCAATTGATATTTTGTTCATCAATTGATGTTAGAGTCGATTGATATAGATCATCAATTGATGTGTAAATTAAAATGTTGAATTGTAATTATGTGAAGACATGAAATTACACAAGTGAAGGATGATCAATTGATATTGAAGCATCGATGAATGAGGGATCAATCGAAGAAGCCAAGTCAAGCATTGAAGACCATCAACTGATGTGAAGACCCATCGATTGATATATCAATTGATAACATCTATCAATCGATAAGCCATCTTTTATCAATCGATGGATAGAAAGATCAATCGAAGAAGTACATCAGTTGATGGATTAAAGAATGGATCAATTGATATGCTTAATAGCAAATTATCAATTGAGTGTGACAACACAGAAAGAATATCTGTTGAAGATCCAAAGAAGAAAAGCACACCTATGGAAAACAGTCTAGAGTGACTGTGAAGACTCAATCAGAAGCTGTCTTTCAAACTCCTTTTTGATAAAATGTCAAAAAGAAAAAGGAAGGTAGGTAGAAACAATCCTAGTATAGGAATTATAAAAGCACACTTGTAGTATAAAAACAAGTGTAGCAGGATTATTAGAAAACAGACAAGTTAGACAATATTTCTTAATCAACTGTTCAAGCTTGAGAACACATTTGTAAGAACAGTTGATTTGTTTTCTAATCTTGTAAAAACGCAGCTAGGTTTCTTTTAACCTAGGAACATTGAGAAAAAATATACACTGATGGAAAAACCAATCCATCAGTAATTTTAAATCTCCTTGTTCAATTTACGTTTCAGTCTTAAATTGTTAGAACATATTCTCTCTATATTCTCAAACTTCAAGAACGAATATTAGAACCAGCAAAAAGTTTTAATATTTGTATTCAACCCCCCTTCTACAAATATTGACATTGTTCTAGGGAATAACAATTGGTATCAGAGCAGGCTTTCAACATACAGAAAGTTTAAAGTTCAAGAACAATCAATATGGGCCAAAAAGATTCAGGTGTAAAGATTCCAATGTTGGAAAAGGATGAATACTTTCCATGGAAGGTAAAAATGCATCTGCATCTTCTTTCTCTAGATCCTTCTTATGTTCACTGCATAGAGAAAGGTCCTCACATTCCCATGAAGCTAGTTACAGGAGTAAACCCAGATGGAACTCCTACAGTTGATAGACATATTCCAAAACTTATTTCTGAATTCACAGAAGAGGATGAAAAAGAAGTACTAAAAGACAAAAAGACCATGAACATTCTGTTTAATGGTCTAGATAAAGATATGTTTGATAATGTGATAAACTGTACTTCATCAAAAGAAGTGTGGGACACTCTTCAAACTCTGTGTGAAGGAACTGAACAAGTTAGGAAAAACAAGATGCAAATCTTAATTCAAAAATATGAATCATTTCATTTTAAGAGTGGTGAAGCCATCAATGATACCTATAGCAGATTCTAAAAGTTATTGAATGGTCTAAAGCTATATGGTAGGGTTTATGCAACAGAAGATACAAATCTCAAATTTCTAAGATCTCTTCCAAAGGAATGGAAGGCAATGACTGTCTCCATTAGACAATCTCAAGACTTCAAAGATTATACTCTAGAGAAATTATATGGTATTCTAAAAAATATGAACTGGAGATTCAACAAGATGAAGAGATTGAGAAGAATCAAAGAAAGGAGAAAATTGTGGCTTTGATGGTCAATGGGAATGAAGACAAGAAAGAAAAGAAAAATACTGGTTGTTCAGAAGAAGTCATGATGGTGTCTAATGATGCTGATGAAGAATCATCCAAGGGAAAAGGAAAGACCAAATGTGAGGAAAATGAAACATGCTCACAGGATGATTTGGATGAGATTGATGAGCACCTTGCATTTTTGTCAAGGAAGTTTTCAAAGCTAAAATTCAAAAGGAATCCAAATGCTCAAAGGCCTGGATCCCAGTTTAGAAACAACAATCAAAATAAAAATTTGGTTGATAGATCTAAATTCAGATGTTTTAACTATGGATTGGCTGGTCATTTCTCAAGTGAGTGCAGGAAGCCAAAGCAAGAAAAGGCAAAGACATATGAGGGTATTGATTATAAAAAGAAATACTTTGACCTTTTAAAACAGAAAGAAAAGGCTTTTGTCACTGAAGAGAAGGACTGGGCTGCTGAGGACAGTGATTCTGAAGAATATATCAATCTAGCTCTAATGGCCAACCATGAGGATGAAGAAGCTAGTTCAGCATCCAATCAGGTATTAGCTACAAACTTTTCTGAGCTTTCAGTTGATGAATGCAATAGTACTATTAATGAAATGTCCAATGAATTGTACAATTTGCATGTCACTCTAAAATCTCTAAACAAAGAAAATCTCAAGTTAAAGAGCACCATTGATGCCTTAACTGAGAGGAATGTTTTTCTTGAAAATGAACTTGTCTGTTTAGAAAGATTTAAGCAGGAAAGAAAGGATGCTAGGAATGAACTAGTAAACAGTTTGAAAAGAGAAGAATTGTTGAAAGAACAATTGGCTGAAGAAATTGAAACCATTAGCAAATGGAATAGGTCTGCTAAAACTGCCAAACAAATTATTGATGTTCAGGGTGTAGATACTCTAGGAGAACTCCCCAAATCAATAGGCAAGCCATTGGCTGATACTTCAATGGATAAAGATCAATCGACTGCTAATCCTTCATCAACTGATAAGGATTATCAATCGATTGATGCTGAATCAATTGATAAGCATCCATCGACAAGTAAATCATCAATGGCTAATAAGAAGAACAAATTTAGCACTCATATTAAGTTTGTTAAGGAAACCAAAAATCAAGTTGAGGCTGAGACTGAGAAGATCAACATAGGTAGCTTATCCAAGAAACAATTAAAAGAAAAATTAGAAAAGATAGCACCTGTAGAAATTACTCAATCTAAGTCTGAGAAAAGGAAAAAGAATAGGAATGGTAAAGTAGGCATAAATAAGCACAACAACTACACTCCTGATATGTATGCACCTAGAAAAGTCTGTGCTAAATGTGGTAGTGTAAATCATTTGTCCATGCAATGCAAAATTGAAAAGAAATCTATATCTTCAAATGATTTAAATATACATGCCATGACTGCAAATGCCATGTTTACCAATCCTATGCTCATGAATGCCATGTCTTCTAATTTGGTTGCACCTAATGTTCATATGCCTTATGCACAAGTTCCATACATGTATAATCCCTTCTTTGCATATCTTAATATGAACATGCCTGGAATGCCATGGAACATGCCTAATGTAAATGATGAAATTCTTGGAAATTCTGCCATGAGTTCCAAGGTGTCAAAGCCCCAAAAGTCAACTTCTAAAGTTAAAGTGGATTTAAACCCACCAAAACAAAAGGAACCGAAGTTGACAACAGGGGCTCAAGCTGCAACTAATAAAAGAGGACCCAAGGCAACTTGGGTACCAAAAGAAACTTGATTGTTTTATGTGTGTGTAGGGAAACAGGAAGAAAAATCTCTGGTATTTGGATAGTGGATGTTCAAGGCACATGACTGGAGATTTGTCCCTGCTCACAAAGTTTGTGGAAAAGGCTGGCCCAGGAGTTACTTTTGGAGATAACAGCAAAGGTTTTACTCTGGGATATGGATCAATTGTAAAAGAAAATGTTATCATTGAATCTGTAGCACTAGTTGATGGATTGAAGCACAATCTGCTCAGTATAAGTCAACTGTGTGATAATGGTAATGGTGTGTGGTTTACAACTGGATCATGCCTCATAGCCAACAAAGAATTTGGTGAAATTCTCTTAACTGGAGAAAGAAAAGGAAATGTCTATGTGGCTGATTTTCTCTCTGTAAAAGCAAATTCAATGACATGCCTACTTAGCAAAGCCAATACTGATGAAAGTTGGTTGTGGCACAAGAAACTAGCCCATTTGAATTTCAAAGCCATGAATTTATTGGTTAGAAAGAATCTGGTTAGAGGAATTCCACAGATGGAATTCACCAAGGATGGACTGTGTGATGCCTGTCAAAAAGGAAAACAAATAAAAGCATCATTCAAGTCAAAGTCTGAATCATCAATTGATAAGCCTCTGGAATTATTGCACATGGATTTATTTGGTCCAGTCAATATCATGTCAATTGCCAAAAATAAATATGCCTTAGTAATTATGGATGACTTCACAAGATTTTCCTGGGTATATTTCTTATTCTCTAAGGATGAGGCAAGCAAATTAATTATCAATCATGTGAAGAATGTTGAAAATGGCACTGAATGGAAGGTCAAGAAATTTAGAAGTGATAATGGAACTGAATTCAAGAATTCAACCATGAGAGAATTCTGTGAAGAAAAAGGTATCACTCATCTTTTCTCTGCTCCAAGGACTCCACAGCAAAATGTAATAGTTGAAAGGAAAAATAGGACCTTGATTGAAGCTGCTAGAACTATGTTAGAAGAAGCAAAACTTCCTACATACTTCTGGGCAGAAACAATTAATACTGCTTGTTACACTCAAAATGTTTCCATGGTCAATAAACTTCAAGGCAAAACACCATATCAATTGATGAAGAAAGACAAGAAGCCAACAGTTAACTTTCTTCATGTCTTTGGCTGCAAATGCTTTGTACTGAGAAATCAAGGTGAAAATCTAGGAAAATTTGAAGCCAAAGCTGATGAAGCTATATTTGTTGGATATGGAATAACAACCAAAGCATACAGAGTCTACAATCTTAGATTACACATTGTTATGGAATCTATGCATGTAGTCTTTGATGACAAGAAAATTCAAGGGTTGTTTGATGAAGGATTTCATGATCTATTGCATTTTGAAAATGAATCCTCAAGTAATATTGAAGATAGTGATGATAATGAGGAAATTACAAGTAAACAAGTTCCTAGAATCCTCCCATCAATTGATGTCATTGCTTCAACAGATAACTTATCAGTTGACAATCATCAATCGACTGATAATACATCAATTGATAATCATTCGATGGATAACAACTCTGCTTAACAATCTTCAAATAGAGTGTCCATCACAGGGGGAGGGTTCTCAAATAGTCAATCACTTCACAATGATCATAACACTTCCAATGATCATGAAACATCATCTTCAAGGACAATCTTACCATCTCAAAGGAAATGGCCAAAAGTCATCCCTTTGAACTAATTATTGGAAATGCAAATGATGGTGTCAAAACTAGAAGTGCAACTCAAAATGAATGCTTGTATAGTAGCTTTCTGTCACAAGAAGAACCGAAAAGGATTGAAGAAGCCTTGAATGATCCTGATTGGATAAATGTTATGCAAGAAGAGTTGAATCAGTTTGAAAGAAACAAAGTGTGGAAGCTAATGCCCAAACCAAAGAACAAGACTATCATTGGTACAAAATGGGTATTCAGAAACAAAATGGATGAATCTGGTACAGTGACAAGAAATAAGGCAAGATTAGTGGCAAAGGGCTATTCACAAGAAGAAGGCATAGATTTTGATGAAACATTTGCACCAGTTGCAAGGTTGGAAGCAATCAGAATCTTTTTAGCATTTGCTGCTCATGCAAATTTCAAAGTATATCAGATGGATGTAAAAAGTGTTTTTCTCAATGGAGAACTAGAAGAAGAAGTATATGTAGAACAACCTCCTGGTTTTATTGATCCTGTTCACCCCGGATTTGTATACTATCTTCTCAAAGCACTTTATGGATTAAAACAAACACCTAGAGCCTGGTATGACACTCTGTCTAAATTCCTGATTGAGAATTACTTCATTAGAGGTACTGTTGATAAAACTCTCTTTCATAGAAATGTAAATGGCTCTATGATTCTTGTTCAAATCTATGTAGATGATATTATCTTTGGCTCAACTAATGAAAAACTTTGTAAAAAGTTTGCTAAGTTGATGCAGAGTAAATATGAAATGAGCATGATGGGAGAACTAACCTACTTTCTTGGCTTGCAAATCAAACAAGTTAAAAATGGTATTTTCATAAATCAAACCAAATATATTTCTGATTTATTAAAGAGATTTGATTTAAATGAATGTTCTTCTGCAAAAACTCCCATGGCCACTGTAACTAAACTTGAATTAAACACTAAGGAAGCAATAGTGGACATTTCAAGTTATAGAGGCATGGTTGGCTCATTACTTTATTTAACTACAAGTAGGCCAGATATAATGTTTGCTACATGTCTTTGTGCTAGGTTTCAAGCTGATCCTAGAGAATCTCATTTGATTGCAATAAAAAGAATATTTAGATATCTCAAAGGAACTCCAAATCTTGGAATTTGGTATCCTAGAGATTCTGGATTTGAACTAATTGGCTATTCAGATGCAGACTATGCAGGTTACAGAATTGACAGAAAAAGTACAACAGGTTCCTGTCAATTTCTAGGAAATAAGCTTGTGTCATGGTTTAACAAAAAGCAGAATTCGGTTTCTACATCTACTGCAGAGGCTGAGTACATTGTAGCTGGAAGTTGCTGTGCACAAATTTTATGGATGAGGAATCAACTACTTGACTATGGGTTCAACTTGAACAAAATTCCTATTTTCTGTGACAATACAAGTGCCATTGCTATAACAGAAAATCCTGTGCAACATTCCAGAACCAAGCATATTGACATAAGGTATCACTTCATTAGGGAATATGTAATGAATGGTACAGTTGAATTACATTTTGTCCCTAGTGAAAGACAACTTGCAGACATTTTTACCAAACCACTAGATGAATCTACTTTCAATAGATTGGTCTGTGATTTAGGTATGCTTAATTATATTTAATCCTTTAAATGTCTGACAAGTTATGTATTAATATTAATTTTAGCCATTGATTATGTTAAATTATTGATTCTTCAATAATCAACTGATAAACATTTTTACATATCGATGGATATCTGGAGCTGTCGACAGATAAATATATCAATTGATGATATATTTGTTTATCGATGGATATCTGAAGCTGTCGACAGATAAATATATCAATTGATGATATATTTATTTATCGATGGATAAATGTACCTATCGATGGATAAGATTGCTATCGATCGAAGACCTGGAATTTGATTGGTCCATGTCATCAGTCGATCTGTACAAAATGTAGCCGTTGATTACTTATTTTATCAATTGATTAATACGTATATTCATGTATGTATAACAGTCGATTGCCAAGATAGGTAACTTTTACCTTTCATTTTCTTTTAACGGTCGATTAAGTTCTATTTTGAGTAAGAAATTGATGGAGAAACTAGTAAATATAAATAATGAGATTAAAACATTATTCATTCTTACTTACGTTTTTTTTACTAACAATTTCTCTAACTCTTTCTCTCTCTCTCTCTCATTCTACGAACTTAATCACAACCCTCTGTCTCTCAGTACTCAACTCTTCTAATATCTTCAAAGCTTTTGTACTACTAATCTTCTACTAAAATGACATTTTCATCCAAGAAAATCTCTCAAACAGGGTTCATCTACGAATTGAATAATTTTGTGGCCTGCACTGTTGTTGAAGAGGCTCCAAAGGAATTTCATCCATTGATGTAATTCCTGGGAAGTGGAAAGATACAGAAAGCATTGAAGGAAGCACCAACAATAATCTACAATTTGGTGGAAGAATTTTGGTCCTCTGCAGAAGTTGCCGATGACTTCTCGAGCATCAAGTTCAACTGTAAAGGACAAGAGTACATTCTTACTACTTTAATTTTAAATGAATGTTTAGATTTGCCTGTTAATAATACTGATAATGTGCCTAGTGAATCAGATATTAGAAACATGCTTAGGGCTGTTAATTATGCAAATCCTGATATCAATTTAGGACAAGTAGTTAGAAAACACCTTAGGAGAGAATGGTCATATTTCTTTGATGCAATAATAAAATGCTTTAGTGGTAAAATTAGTAATTTTGATGCCATAACTTCAAGCATGCAACAGATAGCATATAGTGTTTTGTTTGATGAATATCATGATTTTTCTTCTATATTGTTATCTGAAATTGCTGCTAAGTTAGGAAAGAAGCATGATAGATCTAATCATATATATTATGCTAGATTTATCATGATTATAATTAACCACTTAGTCAAAGAAATTGAGTTTTGCAGGGAAACTGAAACCCTTGAGTGCTGGACTCAAAACAAAAGGGTCTTTAAAGACCTGGTAAGGATCAATCTTCACAGCAATGTGGAATTGATCTATCCCCTTTTGTTCAGGTATATGTCTCTACTTTAAACTCTTCCCAACCTAATTCTTCTTTGCCTTCTGTGACTATGGAGGGTGGTAGTAATGACCCCAACCCTCCTGCCCAAGTCACACAACCAATCTCTAAATCCAAATCTAAGAAACCATCCTCAACAGGTTCCCAAAAACCTGTTGTTGTAAAATCAAAGAAAAGAAAATCAAATGTTTTGGTAGATAGACTAGAGGAGGATTTAGGTGGTGAGGGAACTGGGGAACATCAAAGAACCCAGAAGGATAAGGAGAGTGAGAGTGTGCAACCTCAGCCAAGCCACTCCACAGTCTCCCAAAAGATTGTGGATGTAAATATGGAAAACACCACATTCCTATTGCCATCCTCTCAAAAGGATGACAGTATTGAAAATAGCCCACAACCAGGGGCACATAACAAAGTTGGGGACACAAAGTCTAAACCAATAACCCCATATAAGAGGAGAGAAAAGAAAGTCACCTTTGCACTTGGGGAATCACACACTGCAAAACCACAGGAAACTGTGGTGGAGCCTTCACAAAGTCTACTTGATGCATCTCATATAAATGATGAGATGTAGCCCCATTCTCTTTCAATTCCTATCTCTTCTATTCTTCTTTCCCCATCTCAAACTTCTTCAGAAAATGTTTTGATAGATTATCGAACATTTTCAGATTCTCCTTCTTTGTTTTTCAAGGAGAAGCCAACACTCTCTCCTGAATCTTCTTCTCAGAATTTTCAGGATTCTATTTCCAATATCATTTCAAACATAACTTCACAAATTATCTCAACTGTTTCTTCTCCATCGATTGATGTTCCTTCATCAATTGATATTCAGCCATCGACTGATAAGCCATCGATCGATACTCAAGATCAATCGATGGGTATGCATCAATCGATGGATGTCCCAAACACCACTTCAACTAATATTGTCAATACATCAATTGATGATCAATCAATTGATGTTGCCCAAACACTCTTAGGAATGAGTGAGTTGAGTGAGAGGCAGGATTGTAACCTGGCAAAAGGAGAGGAAGTGAGCAAAAACATTC
Source organism: Oenanthe sinensis (assembly GCA_028671895.1). Taxonomy (NCBI): domain Eukaryota; kingdom Viridiplantae; phylum Streptophyta; class Magnoliopsida; order Apiales; family Apiaceae; genus Oenanthe; species Oenanthe sinensis. The sequence goes on along the minus strand of CM053799.1, from coordinate 22,212,620 downwards.
CTATTTCTTCCAGGGATGAGAGTGAAACACTTGAGGGCCCCACCTTAGAAGGTGCACAACAAATAAGTGAGGGAAAGGTGAGATTCCAGGATGAGATCCTGATGCAAAATAGAGAGATGAGTGAGAGTGATAAAACAATTCTTCAATTTGCACAAGAATTGGAAAATGATCTGATGGCAGAAGAAGTAGAGGAAGGAGTAAAGCAGATAGGGGGAGCCTATGATGCAGAAGCTAGTGGGAGTGGAGTTCTTAAGGACCTTGAAGAAGAAATAGATGCTGGTGAACTGGATCCAAGGAATTTCATTCATCCTGATCCTCAATATCAAGGGTTGGCAACTTCAAGTAACAGGACTGCCGAACAACTTTTGGGAATTGAACATACAGAACAAAGGACCAGGAATCTGAATGAAAGCATTGCCAATACAACAGACACTTGTTATATGGCACCTGAAGAATTGGAGAGTGATTCTGATGAGGAACCATGGATGAGCACTATTGATGGTTCATTAGAAGCTGCTGAAACTGAAATTATGTCTCAATACAGAAGAGCAATGGTGGAAGAAGAAATTGCAGATCCTACACAAAGAAGAATTGCTCACTACATGAGAGACACAATGAAGATCCACAAGATGACAGTTACAGGAGTAAGAAGGGAACTGGAGATTATCAAGAACTCTATCTCCACAACCAAGGATACTATAGACAGAAGATTGGATGAAAAGTTACCGTTCAACACCATGAATAGCATCAAGGACAAGCTTTTCAAGGAATCCAAGAACTTTACATCTTTGGAGACAAGAGTAGGGTCTCTAGAGAAGAAAATGGATGATATCCTCAGAAGTTAAAATCTACATTCTTCCATTCTTCAAAGGATTCTTGACAGACTTCCACCACCCTCTTTATTTGATGATAACAAAAAGGGGGAGAATACAAAGAAGAGGAAAGATGATGATGGTAGTGATGGCAAAGGCAGTGGTGGTATTGGCAGCTCTACACACAGAAGAGATAAAAGCAGAAGTAACATGGACAATCAATCTTCAAAGAAATCTAAGTCATCTAATTCTCCAAAAGATGATTTAGAACAGAAAAAGAAAGATTACAAGAAGTTTGATGATGATCTTGAAGCTAGGAGAATTTCTAGGGAGAAAGAAACTCAATCAATGATTGAGAGAGAAAAGAAGAGAATTGAAAATCTAAGGAGAAACACTGAGTTAGTAACAGAGGCAGTAGAAAAAGGAGACTTGGATGAGTTCATTGCTCAAACAAGAAAAATAAATGAAGATGCACTAAAGGCTGCCAAGGAAAGAAACTCAGATGCTGAAGCCTTTTTATCAGTTGATCAAGAAGCCCTTAAAGAGAAGAAAAAGGGAAAAGCCATAATGATTGAAGAAAAGAAGAAGAGAAAAGAGCCAGTTGGCCAGAAGCTTCTTCAAGAAGCCATTTCATCAGGATTGTCAGATGCTAAAAAGAAAGAAAAAGAAAATGAGGAAATAGCAATGCAAATGAAAATGGAATGGGATATGGAAGATCAACTAATGGATCAACCACTGAGGAAAAAGAGAAAAGTTACTATGGCCAAGAAAAGGTCAAGTTCTACTCAAAAAATAGTGGTTCAGGAAAACCTCCAGGGTCAACAAGAAGAAATCAAGCAGGAGGTCACAATTGAAGGATATGATTTGAAGGGAATACCAGTAATCAATGAAAAAGGATTAATTGGAGTAAGGACTCACCCGGCAACCTCTAACCATGAAGAATCAATGAGGTTGGAGTATGAAAATGGAGTGAAAACAATCTATTCATTGAAGGTGATAATGAAGCAAAGCTACAATGTTTTAAAGACTATTCTTCCTCTACTCAACAGAAAATACAAACTCAACACAACAATTGCTCATGAGATACAACAACAAATTTCAAAGTTAAGAAGATCCAAGGCAGAAGCTGAACCTGATTCACCTCTAAAGCTATGGAAGTCACAGGTCAAAAAGGTGGTGTTGGAACCAAAGTATGCTATGATTTTTACAGATATAGAGGGCAATACAAAGTTCTTTGATATCTGTAAATATCTGGACAAAATCACAGATGAAGAAATACATTACCTTATGAGGCAACTTGGAGAAACTGACAGGGATGAAGCAATCTTGAGAAGTTTTTTCATGAGGCAACTAAAGGAAAATGCTGAGAAAAGAAGGAAGATGAACTAATTTAAATCATGAAGACATTGAATCTGCTTGCAGGAGTTATCCATCAATCTGGTACTTCCAAAATTAATGTGCCAATTAAGTTTCTTGATTTTATCTAAATGTAAATTTTAAGGGTTTTTGTTATCATCAAGTAGATTTATGCCTGTTAATAACACAGACACAAATAGGGGGAGATTGTTAGGAATCTACATGTGATTTGATGATAACATTAATCTTAGAATCATAGAAATTTTATTTGATGTAACTGATCAATTGATATGAAAGTTATAAATATCAATTGATCAGGAAACCATTTATCAGTTGAAGTGTTTATGTGAATCAACTGATAACTTGGATAGTAACATTGGTGTACTTAGTCTATTTCAATCTATAAGGTGTAAATCAATTGATATTTTGTTCATCAATTGATGTTAGAGTCGATTGATATAGATCATCAATTGATGTGTAAATTAAAATGTTGAATTGTAATTATGTGAAGACATGAAATTACACAAGTGAAGGATGATCAATTGATATTGAAGCATCGATGAATGAGGGATCAATCGAAGAAGCCAAGTCAAGCATTGAAGACCATCAACTGATGTGAAGACCCATCGATTGATATATCAATTGATAACATCTATCAATCGATAAGCCATCTTTTATCAATCGATGGATAGAAAGATCAATCGAAGAAGTACATCAGTTGATGGATTAAAGAATGGATCAATTGATATGCTTAATAGCAAATTATCAATTGAGTGTGACAACACAGAAAGAATATCTGTTGAAGATCCAAAGAAGAAAAACACACCTATGGAAAACAGTCTAGAGTGACTGTGAAGACTCAATCAGAAGCTGTCTTTCAAACTCCTTTTTGATAAAATGTCGAAAAGAAAAAGGAAGGTAGGTAGAAACAATCCTAGTATAGGAATTGTAAAATCACACTTGTAGTATAAAAACAAGTGTAGCAGTATTATTAGAAAACAGACAAGTTAGACAATATTTCTTAATCAACTGTTCAAGCTTGAGAGCACATTTGTAAGAACAGTTGATTTGTTTTCTAATCTTGTAAAAACGCAGCTAGGTTTCTTTTAACCTAGGAACATTGAGCAAAAATATACACTGATGGAAAAACCAATCCATCAGTAATTTTAAATCTCCTTGTTCAATTTACGTTTCAGTCTTAAATTGTTAGAACATATTCTCTCTATATTCTCAAACTTCAAGAACGAATATTAGAACCAGCAAAAAGTTTTAATATTTGTGTTCAACCCCCCTTCTATAAATATTGACATTGTTCTAGGGAATAACAGGGGGGGTTGAATACAAACTTAAGAATTATTTCAAATTCTTACTGATTTAAGTTTGTTCAAAAACAAAGAAGAAGGAACTCGAAGTATTAAAAGAAACTTAAAAAAAATCTGTTTTAAAATTAATAGTGGTTTGGTTATTCCACTAGTAAGTGTTTTTGCTTTCAATTAACCTTGGTCTTAGAACCAAGCTGCTTACAACATATAAAAACTGAGCTAAGAAAAGCATTACAAATAATTATCTATATCTAGTGTGCTATTCTTTTTCCACTTTCTTATTTTGCTACAATGAAATGCTAAACTATATATAGTAGCTCATTTCTACTTCTATTTTCTATTGATTGATAAAATGCATAAAATACATTTTACATTGTTTACATTAAAATAGAATGTAGCTCCTTTCACAGTCTTCATAGGCCTTTGCCTTATTCTGGACAAGTCTTTGTCTTGATCTTCTCCTTGAAACCGTGTTCCCTTGAAAATCTTCACAGTCTTGACAGAACTGTCTTCCATTGATTTAGACTCCTGCAAAGATCCCTTTCATTTGCCTTTAACTATTTTGGGAAACTTTGATCAACTGATAAATGCTGTGAAGCTTATCAGTTGAGTCCTCTTTGTTTATCCATCGATGGTTAAGTTATCCATTGATCAATTGATGTATCGATGGATATTTGAGCATCCATTGATTGTCTTTTATCCGTTGATTGTCTTTATCCGTTGATGGAGATCCATTGATTTGACTTTTGATGACCTTTTATCCATCGGTTAATCATCCATATCAATTGACTCCTTTATCCGTTGATCACTTCATTTGAGAGAATTCTGACTTAGAATATTTACATTTTGCCAGTCATTCTTCACATCCATTAATGATCTATCAATCAAATCCAATAAATATCAGTTGATTAGACGATCACATCCATCGACATATTACAATCAATTGATAATAAAAGGAATTCTAAATCACTGTTACAATCCATTTTATCAGTTAATTAACAACAATTTCAACTGATAAATGGTTCCCTAGTCAATGGATATTTATAGATCACATATCCATGATGGGTTTTGGGCATGAACACGCAACGAAAGTAATGTAAAAACCAAAAAAAATCGAAACCCAATCGCAGGATCCTTGTATAACGTTGGATGACTGTGGTGAATGAAGTCTGTACCTTAGAAGCTTTACGAATTGTTATTCAATAGGAAGTCCTTTCTTAATGAATCACAGCATCCCCTTCTTCAAGAACTACTCTCTAACGGTATGCACACGAATGTCGATTCGTTTAACGATCAGCGGAGATAGTACTAGCCAAGAACAGCCCTGATTTATCACTTCTTTCTCTCTCACTTGCTAGCCTCTCTCTTGTGTAGAGTTGCTAGAGTTTTTCAGATAAAAACGAGATGTCAAGTCTTGGGCTCCTAAACACATCCTTATATATTTATATGAGCTCGAGATAATTGGACTAAACCCTAATCCATGAGGTCTCTTAAAAAAAACCCATTCTGATTTTTGGGTTATTATTAAATTTGAATTATAATATAATTAATCAAGTCCCACTTAATTAATTCAATAATTAAATTTGAAATAATAATAAAATATTTAAATTCGTAATTTAAATAAAGCTCTGTTTAGACGTTCTTTGTGTTTGACCCTTTAGGTTATTATTACGTTGACAATAATTTATTTTTCTAATAAAAAAATTATAAACAATGAGCGGCATCTAGTAATACATCATTGTTACCCAAGTAACAATAATAATTGGTGATTCAATTAAACTTTTCATGAATAATGTGCAATGTAATATAATCCCTTTAACCTTATATTATAGATCAAACTCGAAGCATGTATTGTGTCATTTTCTTCAACGTTTAACCTTGGTTTCTTTGATCAATGAGTAGACTATTAAACAAATCAATATTTGAGCACGTCCATGCATTTCATAGTCTCACTCAATCAAGAGGCCAATAATATCACTCCTAAAATCGGAGGGTTAAATCCTATATCTATCATTCATATTCCTCATACGATTCATAGCATACCCAATGTCCAACTTTATCATTACCCGGTTAAAGGTAACTTTGAGTGTAATCGAAGTATATTAATTCTCGTATAGAAATATAATGATTTCAAGTCAGAGAATCATTATATCATTATCACAGTGAGAATTCCTTATGACACTTATTAACATGTAGTATATCATGGCGGGTCTTTCTAGTGTCATGCATTGAGACATGCACTTATGTTCTTGACTTTAGTATCACCATACCAATAACCAATGAAATGCGGTCATTTGTCAACAAACATACTAGTCTTATTGCATTATTATTGTCCTTAAATAATAATACTCGACTAGGAAATTTTAGGAATAAAATATTATTAAAATAATCTCATTTTTAAGTCACATACTTAAAGGTATATAATGCGTATTAATATTCCAAGGATATTTATTATGCTTTCAATTTATAACGCAGTAAATAAAGACATAAAAAATATTAATTAAATAATAAAATAAAACATAATCCTCAATTATTTTCAATAAAATATAAAAGTATTGTCTCTAGGACACAAATACTAACAATCTCCCACTTGTACTAGAGTCAATCTCTCATGTATCTAATACTCATGGAACTAGTATGACCTTCATGCTTTTTTTGCGACAAAGCCTTAGTTAGTGGGTCTGCAATATTCTTATTAGTATGCACTTTACATATATGTATATCTCCTTGATCATTAATCTCATTAATTAGGTGATATCTCCTAAGTACATCCCCAAACAGCCTCCTTGGCTGCTTCGCAAGCATCAATATACTCTGGCTCTATTGTAGAATCAACAATTGTCTCTGCTGTGAACCATTCCAGCATACAACATTTCCATTTAGACAAAACACAATTCCAAACTGAGAAATCAAATCATCCTTGTAAGTCTGGAAACTAGCATCGGTGTAACCTTTTACAACTAGCTTTTCTTCTCCTCCATATACCAAGAATTGATCTTTAGTCCTCTTTAGGTACTTAAGAATATTCTTGACTGTCGTCCAATGACCTTCACCTAGATTAGACTGGTATCTACTCGTCATGCTCAAAGCATATGAGACATCAGGACGAGTACATATTATTGCATACATTATAGAACCAATTGCTGAAGCATATGGAACTTCACTCATACGATCCTTATCATCCAATGATTTAGGACTGTTTTCTTTTGAGATCAATATTCCATGAGACATCGGGACATATCTCCTTTTAGCCTCTTGTATCCCAAATCGATGTAAAACTTTGTCAATGTATGTATTATAACTTAGGCCGATCATTCTTCTTGATCTATCTCTATAGATCCTGATTCCTAAAATATAGGTCGCATCACCTAAGTCTTTCATTGAGAAATTCTTACTCAACCAAGTCTTAACAGCTTGTAAAGAAGGAATGAAATTCCTTATTAATAATATATCATCCGCATATAGTACTAGGAATGCCACATTGCTCCCACTAACCTTCTTGTAAACACATGATTTATCTTCATTTTGAATAAACCCAAACTCTTTGACAGTTTCATCAAAATGAATGTTCCATCCATAAATGGATCGACGCAAGTTACACACCTTTCCAGCATCCTTTGGATCAACAAAACCTTCAGACTGTGTCATGTACACATCCACATCTTCTTCAAGGCACCCATTTAAGAAAGCGGTTTTGACATCCATTTGCCAAATTTCATAGTCATGGTAAGCAACTATAACAAGCAAAATCCTGATGGACTTGACCATAGCCACTGGTGAAAAGGTTTCATCATAGTCAATACCATGAATTTGCTTGAAACCTTTTGCCACCAATTGTGCCTTATAGGTCTATACATTACCATCCATGTCGGTCTTCTTCTTGAAAACCCACTTGCATCCTATAGGTTTTACCCCTTCAGGTGGATCAACTAAAGTCCACACTTGATTAGTATACATGGATTCCATCTCAGATTTCATGGCATCCAACCATCTCTTAGATTCTAGAGTGTTCATAGCGTCTTGGTATGTGAGAGGCTCATCTTCGTCCACAAGCATAACATCACGATCTTGAGTTAAGAGAAATCCATAATATTTCTCGCGCTAATGGCGAATCCTACCAGACCTACGAACAACCTGTGTTTCTTAAGCAGTATTGTTTTCTTGTACATTCTGCTCAGGTTCCTCCATTGTTTCAATGTTATCATGTGGGTCTCGAATTTCATCGAGATCTACTATTCTCCCAATGTCTTTCTTCGAAAGCATTTCTCTTTCAAGGAACAAAGCAGTTCGAGCAACAAGCATTTTATTCTTGGAAGAATTATAGAAAGAATAACCCTTTGTTTCAATTGAGTATCCCATAAAGTTATATTTTTCTGATTTAGGTCCTAGCTTGTCAGAAGTTAGACGTTTCACAAATGCATCACATCCCCAAATTTTCATAAATGACATGCTATGACGTTTCTTAGTCCATATCTCATACGTAGTCTTCTGAACCATTTTAGTAGGAACTCGGTTAAGTGTATAAGTAGCCCTCTTCAGGGCGTAGCCCCAGAAACTAATTGGAAGATCTGCATGACTCATCATTGATCGTACCATGTCCAACAAGGTACGATTCCTCATCTCAGAAACTCCATTCCATTATGGTGTTCCGGGAGGAGTAAGTTGTGATACAATACCACATTCTTTTAAGAAACTCTTAAATCCATGGCTCAAGTATTCACCTCCACGATCATATTGTAGAGTCTTAATACTTCCGTCAGTTTGCTTTTCTACTTCAGCTTTGTATTCTTTAAACTTTTCAAAAGAGTCAGATTCGTTCTTCATAAGATACACATATCCATATCTACTGAAATCATTAGTAAACATGATAAAGTAGTAAAAGCCACCTCTTGCCATAGTACGCATAGGACCATATACATCACTATGTATAAGTTCTAATCGTTCAGTGGCTCTTTCACCTTGTCCAATAAAAGGAGTTTTAGTCATTTTTCCAATGATACAAGGTTCACATGCTTCATATGATCCAAAGTCAAACTTATCCAAGTATCCATCCTTATATAACTTGGAAATGCACTTCTCATTTATATGACCTAAACAACAGTGCCAGAGGTATGTTTGATTTAAGTCATTAGTTTTAATACATTTATTATTCACATTATACATAAGAGTGTCTAAATCAATAACATATAAACCGTTAAATAAACGTGTAACCCCATATGTAACATTATTCAAAGAAAAGGAACAACTATTGTTCTGAATTGAAAATGCAAAACCTTTCTTGTCCAAACAAGAAACTGAAATAATGTTTCTGCAAATTGCAGGCACGTAAAAACAGTTCTCAAGTTCTAAAATAAGCCCAGTGGGCAATGATAAATAATATGTCCCTACAGCCAAAACAACAACCTTTGCTCCATTGCCAACTCGTATGTCGACCTCTCCTTTAGCGAATGTCCTACTCCTTTGTAGTTCCTTCATATTTATACAAATGTGAGAACCACATCCAGTATCTAATACCCATGATATAGAAGTAGACAAATTGACCTCTATAATATAAATACCTAAATCAGAAACTTGACCAGCCTTCTTCTTCTTTAGATCCTCCAAATAAGCATGACGGTTTCTCTTCTAATAACCTAGTTTACCATAGTAGTGACAATCACCCTTTGTAATAGCACCCTTAGGCTTTAAAGCCTGTTTGGGATTAGCCTTTGGCTTGGGACCAGAAGCAGATCCAATCTTCTTCTTTCCCTTCCATTTGCCTTTCCTTTTAGCCTTACCTTTATTGTCTACCATCAATGTGGGAGCAGGTTCAGCCTTTTCATATTGGTTTCAGCAGTTCGTAATATAGCCAATAATTTAGTGGGTATTTTGTCTATCTCATTCATATTGTAGTTCATAACAAAATAAGTATAATTTTTGTTCAAAGATTGCAATATCAAGTCAATCTGAGATTCCGGACCCACAGTGAAACCCAAAGTATCAAGATACTCAATATAACCTATCATCTTTAGAACATGTGGTTGAACATGTTCACGCTCTCCCTGTTTGCAAGTATATAGAGCTTTGCTCGTGTCGAACCTTTCTTGATGAGCATGTCCCTCAAACATTCTTTGAAGGTGTTAAATCATCTCACAAGCATCCATATGTCATGTTGTTTTTGAAGCTCAGAACTCATGGTTGCCAGCATAAGACATGCAATATCATTCACATCATCAATATACTTCTGATAAGCATTTTATTGAATGCGAGTTGCATTCTCAGTAGGAGGAGCATGAGGAGCAGGTGAAGGAATTTTAATGATGTGGAGCTTTCGCTCTTGCCTGAGGACAATCCTCAAATTCTTATACCAATCAAGGAAGTTAGTTCCTATCAGCTTGTCCTTCTCAAGGGTTGCTCGCACAGAAAAGTTATTTGTGTTGTTTTCCATTAAATATCTACAATGTTTAAAATGCATATTAGTTAGTTTGCAGAAGTTTAATTATGTTCCAGTGGTTATCATATACATTCATAATATATATCACCCGCTATTTTTCATCAAATCAATAGCCTTAACTATTAATTCGGAAAACATTTCTTTAAATCTTTCTAGTGAACCAAGATCCATATTTTATCCATGTTTTAATATAGCGTTGGCTAATAAACCCAAAACATGACTATTTAGGTAGACAATATTTGTGGATTATATCAAATATAACTCTTGGAAAGTTTGGTGGAATAACCCTTTGTACACATTTATCCAATAAATCTCACCAAACTCTATGCCTCTAAACTCACAATCCTATTGTGATGATTTAGTTAAGTTAGACCCAACGTTTCAATAAACTAAGTACATTTACTTATCACATTTTTCCATGATTGATAAGAGAACTTCATTTTGGCAAACCCACTCCTTCTCAATCTAGATCTTGATGTGTATTAACATTGGAAGGCATCTTTATTAACTTAATATTTATTTAGGAATTTATTGTTTAACGATCATGATCTCATCATAAAGAGATTCTCAATTTTTCTTTGATCAAATAATCCATTTCAATATTCGTCAATGGTTCGATTTCCAGATCGTCGGAGAAGTCACAAGTGGTCTCACTTAAAACCCAACTTTCTTACGAATAATAATTCGCTTTTGAAAAAATCTCCCCATATCAGAAAAAGAAAATTCATATTCAATAATGTGTTTCATAAACACAAGAATCTCATGATCATTTATTTAATTTTAAAATCTTGAATCGTTACAGATTTTATCTTTCTTAAGCAGGCATGACATGGGTATCGTATCTAATACATACATCATTCCAACACATACATATCTACACATGCATTTATATACATATATGTATTGTGCGTAAATTAAACGTGTTTGGTTATGGCCCCATCCCATGTGATATTTCCAAGCTAATGGAATTATCAAGGTCAATCTATGGTGGTTTCAAATACTACACTATTACATATCTTTATCTTCTTCATTGCTCCATCATCTAGATTGCCTCCTAGCTTCCTTGCTTCCAAGTCTCCATTGAACAATTACATTGAATGATAAATAAATCTATTCTAATGAAATTACAAGAAGAACTCGAGTTACATTCGAGATTAACAATTACAATGAATAAACGACATGCAAGTCGTATTTAAAAACCTAAACCATAATTCAAAACCATTATCTTATGGGTCTGTAGGCCATAACCATCCACCATGCTATCACATAACACATGTAATATATCTCAGATTATATAAACATATCATATAATCATATATAACAAATTTTGAAATTTCAGAAAATCAAATAAATTTAAAAAAAAATCACCATTTTGGTGCCTGTAACGACATTGAATGGCTTACAGACGCCAATATGACTTTTTCAGTATTGCTTAGTGACACGATTCCAGTCAGAAAACACATATCTTTTGCGAAAATCGGACACTGGACACAGATTTCAGAAAATCTACAAAAGCCGTTTTAGAATTCGTATCGAATACGATTCTCATAACAAGAACAAACATGTATCATAAACATACAACAATACACACAATCATCCCATGATTATACTACACATGAATATCATATATTCAAAATCATATAAAACATATATATCAACATATAGCCATGACATATCATATATATGTTTACATACATCGAAAAACTGTTAAACACATAACCAAATCATCTCATTATACACGTAGCTTTGATGCCATTGATGGGTTTCGGGCATGAAAACGCAGCGAAAGTAACGTAAAAACCAAAACAAAATTGAAACCGAATCACAGGATCCATGTATAACATTGAATGATTATGGTGAATGAAGTCTGTACCTTAAAAGCTTTACGAATTGCTGTTTAATGGGAGGTCCTTGCTTAATGAATCACAGCAGCCCCTTCTTCAAGAACTACTCTTTAACGGTATCCACACAAACGTTGATTCGTCTAACGATCAACAGAGATGATACTAGCCAAAAACAACCCCGATTTATCTCTTCTTTCTCTCTCACTTGCTAGCCTTTCTCTTGTGTAGAGCTGCTAGGGTTTTTCTGATAAAAACGAGTTGTCAAATCTTGGGCTCCTAAACACATCCTTATGTATTTATATGAGCTTGATATAGTTGGGCCAAACCCTAATCCATGAGGTCTCTTTAAAAAAAAACTCATTCTGATTTTTGGGTTATTATTAAATTCGAATTATAATATAATTAATCAAGTCCCACTTAATTAATACAATAATTAAATTCGAAATAATAATAAAATATTTAAGAAACACCATATCTCTATAAATAATATTATTCAGAAAAAGATTTATAATTTAAAGTATTGAATAATCTTTACTTTGCCATATCAATATAGCAATAGTCTTCTAAAAAATACCATAACATGATATTTCTTTTTTGAACTTTTAGGAAAATAACCACTTGCAGAAATAATCATTGAACTCTCGAAAGAATCACCTGAATAATCCTATAAGAGGTTACTAAGTGATTTAGTTACTTCCTAAAATCTATTTAAATTTAGTAATATTAGACAAACATTAAAATACAAAAAAATTAGAAAATATGAAAAGAACAACATCCTTTCAATCAGAAGTATTAATTTCTGATATATTGCTTTGGGTATCTCCTCCCAATAAATTATACTTATTCTCACGCCGGAGGTACTTGATGGCCCCACACCCCTGGTCATGTATTGTTTTGCATGACCCACACCGGCAACTAACCACATTTCTAGCCTTAAAACCACCGGTAGAGGACATTTCCGACCCACCAGAGGACCAATGCATTATCAATGTCATATTTAGTAAATCACATAGTTCAAGAGTGCTATTCGTAAGTCAAAAACACAAAATGACATTACTTAAAAAAACCAAAAACAGAAAGATATCATTTATAATTTCCCTAAAATTTATTATTCATATTATTAGTTTTAAATATTACTCCCTCCCTCCCTCCGTCCCACCCATTTTTTTTTTTTTTGGATAGGGTACGGAGGTTAAGAAAATTGTATAAAGCAGTGTGAAATAGAAGGAAAAATGAGTAAAGTGGTGGGATCAATCGATATTTAATTGATAAATTTGAAAAAGTGTAGAAAAGTAGTAGGTGTGATTAAATTTTATAATAAAAAAGTTTACTATTTTCAGAAAGTTTTGAATATAAAGAATTGAGTGGAACATCCAAAAAAGAAAAGTGTAAAGAATTGAATGAGACAAAGGGAGCAATAAATATAAAAAAAATTAATTTACATAACTAAAAATACAAAAAATTTAGAAAATAAATATTTATATTTATATAAAATAAATAAATATATATAATCAAAAAATTTAATATGCATATGTTATACGGCTTAAAATTTAGTAATAATAATAAAAATAAGCATACCGAATCCGAAGTCGAAAGTTTAAAGAAAAGGTCCACAAAAATAAAGTCCAAACGAAAAAAATAACAAGCCAAGGTCCGATAAGGATGAAAACACACACAGCTGTATGTTTGTATTTGGATGCATACACGCAATCCAAACACCTCACATAAATTACACACAACTCCTCTTTCGTCAGCCCTTTTCATTGTTTTCCTCTCTCCTCTCTCTAAAAAAACACACACTCGCACACACATCACATCTTGTTTTAGTAAGAGAGAGAAGAGGGGAGGCAAATCTATCAAATCCAAATCTAGACATCTGAGAATGCAACCAGCGAGTAACGGCGGGGGAGATATGAGTCAACAACAACAACAATGGTTGGCTATGCAACAACAGTATCAACAACAATGGATGGCCATGCAACAGTATCCTCCGGCGGCTGCGGCGGCGGCGGCTCTGCAACAACAACAGATGGCTATGTATCATCAACCTCATTACTTGCCTTATCATTATTATCAACAGAGTCAAGTGGCGCCGCCGCCTCAGGCTCAGCAGGTTACGCAGATTCAGAATACTTCGGAAGATAATAAAACTATCTGGATCGGTGATCTTCAGCCGTGGATGGATGAACATTATCTACAGTCTTGCTTTGCTCCTACTGGCGAGGTAACCAATACTCGTAAACACACACACCCACATATATATATTAGTATATTTAATGTGAATGGAGGGACTACGTCACTCTATCCGTGTTCCAGGGTTTTTAACTCTGTTATAAAAAAGCGCGGATAGATGTTTGATATTAATATGTGTCTTTTTGGTGTTGTATTTCATGTGCTTATTGTTTTTAATGTTGATGATATGTTTAAATTTGTGCTACTTGCAATGAGATGTGTCATGGGTTATTTATTATTCCACACTTCAAACTGGTGCTTTTATTTGTATTTGTAATTATGCGTGTGTAGTTAACGAATTATTTATTATAAAGAAAACAAAGTAAATGGACGTTTGTGTTTATATGTTTTTGAACTAGAATGATTAGATCCTGAGTTTAGGTTGAATACATTACAGGAATGGACCTTCAGTATACTAATTTGGCCCCCTCGGGATTAAATCTGTGGGAGGTGGAAGCATTGGTTGACACGGAAGCCATATTTATATATATGTATGCACACATACATGAAGGCTTGGGAATTCTTTGTTAATTTATGAAATGGCTAATATATTTTGATTTATTGCATAGGCCTTTTTTACTTGGACTTTTAATTTTAAAACCTGAGTAAATGAGGTTCATTGGTTGATAGTGATGATATCTAAATATTAAATTTTGAATAGCGAGGAGCAAGGAATTAAAATGTTAATTTGTATGTATTGAGGACTAGTGGATTTAGGCTTTGTTTGGTATTGGTATTGCTGTAAGCTTACAATATTGAAACTGTTCGATTTGTTCGATTTTTTAAATCAGATGACTATGTGGTAATATTTTTGATAAATCATAGAGAAAAAAATGATTTTGAGGAGGTTTGATGATGAAACATGTAGGTGCTTCCTTCCTGCAAAAGCTTCAGTACGGGAACATGAAAATAGCTTTTAGACCAAAAACACTATGTAGAAAGCAACTTCTAATTTTACTCAACACTTTGAGTCTATTTGGGGCAGCTCCCAATCTGTTTTAAGTTGTTGTCTGACTGTTTCTGTACACTTAAATTGTACACTTAATTTTTCAGTTTAAAGTTTGCTTTAATTGAAAAAATTAAGTACGTTTGAGTACTTTTTTCGGCTTATTTTTTTCACATCAAACTGTAACATAAACATACACATTTGAGACATATTTTAACTTACTTTTTATTTGTTATATATATTTGTACGTTATACTTTTATTTTATATTTAAATAATATAAAATTTACTTCTGAAAATCACTTTTAAGTAAAATTAGCCAAACAGATACATCTAACTTAAAATAAAAAATATCACTTTTAACTTAAAGCAAATAAATTATACTTTAAGTTATAAGTAACTGTTTTTAAGGTAACCCAAGCGGGCTCTTTGTTAACTTTTCAGCTTTTCTGTTTGCTACTAAATGGGTTATTAAGCTATTTATCCACCTAAACCTGTCCTTTTTCTTGTTTTCCTTCGTTTTAAAATATCTTGTCCTCCATCAAACAAATTTCATTCTATGTTGAGGGAAACAAAGATAATGAAGGTGAGTAATTCAACCCTTATCAAACTCCTTATGAAAATTGAAAAACTCACATTGGGCTTATAGGAAATCATCATAGCTGATAAATGATTTACCTTTAAATGCTTAATTCTTACATGCCTATGCAGAAAGTAGTGTATACTTTCAATTGACTAAAAGTATTTCATCATTTGTTGGTAGTTGGTTGCCGCAAACAATCACTTGTGTTATCATATAATTTCATGACAGTGTCTACATTTATACATTTTTATTGGCGAAGATCTTTATAGTCTAATTTCACTCCTCTCTCCCTCTCGCTCTCATCTTTCATGTCACTGATTACTGACTTTTAGTGCTATGACACAACAGGCTATTGCTGTAAAGATCATCCGTAATAAACAGACAGGCCAGTCAGAGAGATTTGGATTCATTGAGTTTCTTTCTCATGCAGCAGCTGAGAAGGTCCTTCAGACCTATAATGGCACTGCTATGCCTAATGCAGACCAATTAGCGTTCCGGTTGAACTGGGCAACCTTTAGCACTGGTGAAAGGCGTCAAGATTCTGGTTCTGATCTTTCTGTATTTGTAGGTGATTTGGCTTCAGATGTTACCGATACAATTTTACACGAAACATTTGCTACGAGATATCCCTCAGTTAGAGGCGCAAAGGTTGTAGTTGACGCAAACACTGGTCGTTCAAAAGGTTATGGATTTGTTAGGTTTGGAGATGAAGCCGAGAGGTCAAGGGCCATGACTGAAATGAATGGTCAGTATTGTTCGAGCAGACCCATGCGCATAGGTGTTGCAACTCCCAAGAAGCCATCTGCACAACAGCAATATCCTTCTCAAGGTGAACCATTATATTTAGAGCCTTGTTTCCAGTTCTAGCCAAGAAATAGATCTTGTTTGTCTTTGTCTTTATATTCTGTGTGTACATATATATCTTGTATAAGTTCCCTTTTTTTTTTCAATATTGTAAGTTTTAGTAAAAGGATGGATATATTGTTGCAATGTCACATTGCCAATGAATGATATGCACCAAGTTATTACTGTATAGATTTTCTTTTCAAATATTAAGCATCTCTATCTGCATAAGGATATGTCTTAATAGAAAATTTATGGCCTGTTTTACCATATCATTATTACATTGGATTATGAAGCTCGGAGAATCTTGCACAACAGAGAACAACTTAATTTTAAGTTTTTTGCATAAGCAGTAAAAGCTGTCTTTTCCTTATTCTGTGAATACTTTTTATATATTAAATTATATTTTTCGATTAGCTGTAGTGTTGTCTGGAGGAGCTGCTGCAAATGGTGCCCAGTCTGAGAATGATACATCAAACACAACAGTGAGTCTGGTTCTCTTTCTTCATAAATATTGGAACACCTTCCAAATACTCTGTTTGATTTGTTTGTTTCGTGTATAGGTATTTGTGGGAGGGCTTGATTCTGAAATAACTGATGAAGAACTTAGGCAGACTTTTTCCGATTTTGGCGAGGTTCTTTCGGTGAAAATTCCTGTTGGGAAAGGATGCGGTTTTGTTCAATTTTCAAACAGGTATTTTGCTGTGGTTGGGTTACTTTTCAATCTGATTATCATCTGTTTATTATATAGGGTGCTTTATTCGTTTAAACAATCATGTTAAAGTGTTCGGTGTTTATTTTAGAAATCTAAATATTGAGAGCGGTAGATCCCGAAATCTGAGGTATAACTGTGCTATTAGAAAGATAAATTAATGACCTATTTATATATTTTTGTACGCAGATCCAGTGCCGAGGACTCGATTCAGCAGTTGAATAATACAGTTATTGGCAAGCAGACGGTACGTCTATCCTGGGGTCGAACTCCAGCAAATAAGCAGGTAAGATTTTGGATCTTTAGCTCAGCAATGTTAATACGTAGCTTGTTGATTTACCCTGTCAAAGGACCAGCACGCTAAGCTATACTGATGTTCACTTACTATCTATTACCTGTTAATAACCATTTTAAACATATTTTATGGTTAAGATAACATGCTCTTAATTACCCGGATCATCAACTTTTTACCTATAATATGTAAATGTATTGTAGAAATATTAGCTTCCTTGTTGTCAAAGTTCCAGTGCTCCAAACATATATATTGGATGCTGTAAAAAAGTCTCTAGTATCATACGATATAAAATGTATTATAGAAAAGAAAAATCAAAAGAAAGGTCAGGATAATAATGTAACTAGAAAACAGAATGAATTAGAAGAAGAAGAAACAATAGAAGTTGCCAGAGAAGGTCTGTAGATTGGTGAAGTAGCTCAAGGAGTCTCCATTAAGTTACAAACTGAACTAGAGATTAATTATTATCTTAACCCTATATTTATGTTCTTGGATAAAAACTTATCCAGTAGACAATAAACTAGATTTGGGCTGGGGAAAACAGATGAAGAACATGTCAACCAGGACGCCATCATCACCATGGCACATGATGACACTGATACGGAATATACGCGTAAATCAATCTTGTCAAGCACTGGCTTCCCTAAATTTGATTAAGACTTTATTTTTTGGTTTGCAAAAATCGGTGCCTTTCACAAATTTATCTTCTTTGCTCTCATCCTTGTGTTACCTCTTTCCTTTCACGTAATATTCAATTTTCACCTCTATTTATATCTGACAAATCACATACGACACCAGATTTAACAAATATGATCTCCCTTTAGAATTCTTGAATAAGTTCATTTTCCACTAGTTTTGATCCCACTGAACCTGGTCATCATTCACTTTCTAATATAGACTATTCTATCTAACCTCTTTAGAAGGCATTCTCTCTGAGTCTGAGCTGTATTTCATTTTAAAAAAATTAATTTGGAGCTTTTGCCTAATTATTATACCAACCCTCTGGATTTAAAACCTTTAGGTTGTGTTCACTTGGATGGGATGAAATCGAGGAGAATGGAATAAGATCTATACTTATATCTAGGAAGATTGTTTATAATTTTTATTCCTTTCATTCTTTTCCAAGCAATTTAAACTAGAACTCTAACCCAACAATTTAAACTATAACTCTAACCCACCATATTTGAAAGGAATGCTCCATTCCCCTCCCTCCTTATTTTTTCCTACAATCTTCATCATATAAAATTTTACTCTTCCATATTTGTTCACTATTTTTCCCTACCTTCTTTCTTTCTCCATAAGTTTTGTTTATAATTTTTCATTCCATTCCCTCGAAGTGGACACAACCTTATAGTCTTAATAGATTCTGCGACCTAGTTATAAAACAAAGAATGAATAAGATTGAATGGCATGTATCTTACTCATATTAATGTGTTTTGTGTTTTCCTTCTTGTTTACATTTTTACTGGTTTTGCAGTTGAGAATGGATTCCGGTAATCAGTGGAATGGAAATTATTATGGAAAGCAAGGTTATGGGTATACAGTGCCGCAGAGCCAGGATCCAAACATGTATGCTTCTGGTGCTGGTTATGGGGCACCTACAAATGGGTATGGAAACCACTAGCAGCCTTTAAACTGATATTCAGTGGCGCTTCAAAAGTTTTGAGTCATCAAAACATATAATGAGCCTAAGGATATTTATTAGAGCCATGTAGCATGCCGAATTTTTGTAGCTCAGATTTATTTTATAAACTCTCGAAGTTTGAATAACTCTTTGTTGGAATATTTTTTGGTCTTCTATTTTTACAGTTCTAGCCTGTGAGGCTTCATACAACTGGTGTCAATCTATAATGCCTGAGAATAGCTATGTTGCAGTAATTAGTAAATGACTCAGTTTAGTTAGATATACTAAAAGTACATTTGTTTGAAACTAATATAAAGGCTTGTTTATTAGTGTGCGGAGTTTAACAGTCTCGAGGGTTGCTCAACCTGTAGTAAATGGACAGTAGAAACTCAACTGGTGTTGTAGCAGTAAATGCGAGCTGTATGTGATATGCACTATAATACTGCTCTATGGGACTGGAATTTTGATCGGCTTACTAATCGAACCGATCTCTACTTGGCATACGTTCATCCATAAGAGAATTTATTCCAAAAAGGCTCGAGAGTAAAGCTTCAGAGCTTCCTTTGTGCTCTGCTTCTGTACGAAGATTCTATGTTCTGCTGCTACATCCCCACACGAAGACAAATCTATCGTTCTTGGTTGTGCAAGAAAAAGTGGTTAAAGAATAATATTTCTCTAAATTTTCAAGGTAAACAGCGAAGTGGAAGGAACAAATCACAAATGGAGAGTACAACAAAAGATGTCGTCAAACTAAGCGAAATTGATGCCTTGGCATTTATTTTCGCTTGTGAAAGAGAAAAATTGTCATGATCAAAATCCCTGATACACAGAATAAACTATGAATATAAGATATCGATTGCCTTTGCCGGATTCAAATCTCGTGAACCAAACGCCCGCCTGGTGAGGTTTGCACAAGCAAAAGTTTTTATATATCTAAGATTGAGGTAATAATGTAATGTATGATCGTCCTATGAAGCACCGACAGAATGACAACTTTCTTTATCCTCTGCCAATAAAATCCCAAAGTTATAAACAGTTGTACACAGTGCTCTAAAAGTGGATGAACTTGCACTTGTTCCTGCAAATCTTAAGCCATAATGAAATACTTTGCCCTATATTTTGGTCATCTTTCTGATTTGGATGCTCCCTGGCCATTGCCAAGTTTCAGGGGAAGTCCAAGCTGGTCTACTGACAGCCTTACAGCGTTCCAAAATGCAATCTCATGATTGTTTTACTGACAATGGCAAATGGACAAGGAGTTCCAGGCCAGCCTTCAGAAGCCAAGTTGAAGCAGTATGCAGGGTATATCAATGTAGATTCGTTGGATTTTTTTTCCGAAGCTGTACAGAATCCATCTTTAAAATCACTTATTCTTTGGTTGAATGGAGGTACAACATCTTAATTTTCCAGACATTCAATTTGAATTAACTTCACGGTAGACACCTTTTGATGTACTCTCCTGTTCTGTACTTGACCATTTCACATTAACTTTTCGATTAAAGTAAAATCAGCTTCCTGTTTGACAAACTGGAACCTTCACAACTGATATTGAAAAACATTTTATATTCCATGAAATTGAAACATATATAAAATAAGGTATATGAAGGGATTGATTATGTGTTTTGAAGTATAAACCTTGTAACTTGGGGTTGGAAAAGAGGGATAATATGCATATATATCCAACCAGTATATTAGTTTCATTTTAATGCATGCATTCCAGCACCCGGAAAATAAATCATTCCCTTTATGTTGTTGGAACTCTTCTGAAAATATAATAGAAAAGTCTAACAGTGTAACAGTATGATAACAGGTCCTGGTTGTTTATCACTGGGCTGTGGAGCAATGTTAGAGAATAGACATTTTGGTGTCAAACCTGATGGTAAAACACTTTATTCAAGACAATTCGCGTGGAACAAAGGTCTTATTAAAAGTTGTTCTCGATCCCAGTATTACCACTCCTATCTACAACTAGATTTATATGGTTAATGCCCTCCTGTGTTTCTGCTAGCGGACAGTTGGCTCACCTATTCTCATCGATTGCTATAGTAACATCTGGAATGAAAGGACAGTTTTACCATTCACACTTGAGATGCAAAGCTTACTGGAGTTTAAATGGCTAGTCTTGTAAAGCAACAATGCGAAAGAGAATATTTTCTACTCTCACTTTCCAGATGCAAAAGGAGCCATTCATTATAGTTATGTAATACTGAATTTGAGTATTTGACTCTGAATACTATTGCCGGTGTTGTATTTTCTATTTGTTAGCTTAACTTTGAGTAATGAGTTAGTTTGGATCTAGCTTGTTGGCATGAATGATATTGTTTGTTTGAAATGCCTTGGTACTTTTAATGTTACATAGTTTCTGTTAGTATGATCATTTACTTATCAAATACCGAAAATGATACGTCCAACATTTCTTACAAAATTCTAATTGGGGGGGGGGGGGGGTGGGGGGGGGTTAATCACTCATCTATTCACTTTCTCACTAATGTATTTCCTCACTTCAATTACACATACATGCAGATACAGCTTACTATTTTTGTTTATAAAATTACCAAGTAAATCCTGGATTAATTAAGACATCCCTTTAGATTATATATGTAACTCTTTCTGTTTTGCTTATTCTATCAAAGCTCTTCAGAAAGTACTGTCCATGAGCAGTCTTTTCAGGTCATATGTTTAATGCTGTTGCCGAAATACTTAAGGAACCTCTGGTCTTCAAACTTTTATAGTCGTAATAGCATTTCATGTTTTATTTTAACAAGTCATACATAGCTCGTAAGGCATCATATGAACATTGTCTATCTGTGATGCAGGAGAAAATATATATTGCAGTACATGTATCTGTTGAGTAACTAGCGAGAGAGGCCTAAATGGATCTTATACTATTCCTTAACATTTTCCCTCACTCGAAATCCCATTTTTTGGGTTGAAGAGTGGATCACGGGCACCCATTTTTTGACATAATTTTTGCCTTCGTATCCCTCATGAATTATGAGAATATTAGGGAGGCAGAGAGTCGAGCTTTTGACCCCTGCCAACCTCACTTTGATATCATGACTAGCAAGAAGGGTATCAAGTCCTTTATATTCGCCCCCATTGTCGCTGAAAATGGTAATAATTGACCTTTGAAAATACTTATCCACTTTCAATTTGAATCGAATAAAGACTTCTTTAGATTCATATTTATTTTTGAGGGGGTAGTACCACATATATTTTGTAAAGTGATCAACAAAAAGAATATAGTACTTGTAACCATCATAGGAGGGGATAGGGGATGACCAGACATCAGTATAAATAATGTCAAGAGGACCATTGGAGGAAATAGAGTTTTGATAAAATGGTATCTTATGACTTTTATTACAATCGCAAGAGTTACATTGGAAACCGATACATTTAGGAATAAAGAGATTAAAATTTGAAATAATAAGCTGCAAAATAGAGTACGAGGAATGTCCTAAACGATGATGCTAGTTATTGGTGGAGAGAGAGCAAGTGGCGGTGTAAATGGTATGTGAGGGTGGATGCCATTCATAAATGCCAGATTTAGTTGGTCCTTAGAGAAGTGATACCCCCGTGCGAAGATCCTTCACATGAAAAGAGTTAGGTGAGAAAGTAATTGATGAATTATTATCACGACAAAATTTAGATATAGAAATTATATTACGAGATACAGAGGGAACATGAAGAATGTTTCGAAGATAAAATCGAGAAGGTGTTAAAAAAGATGTAGAACCCGTGTTGGCTATGGGTAAACCGAACCATCGCCGATGATAAGTTCTTCAGTGCCATCATAAAGAGAGTGAAGAGCAAGATTGTCAAGATCATTTGTCACATGGTGCGTTGCCCCGCTATTAAGTAACCAACCATTCTGAAAATTGTTTGAGGATGTGACAACATATTCTCGAGGGTGATGAGAGGGCTGGTATGCCTTAGGTACGGATCTGTTTTGTGGTGGTGGTTGTGTAGATAAGGTATTAAACTGATTTGCAGGTGAGATTTCATTGGGGAATTTTTGTCGAAAAATTGGATAAGTGGTAACATAATGTCCTTGAAGACGACACCATTGACAACGTCCGTTATAGGGACGAGAAGAACGAACTGGAGATTTTATTGGAGTAGGAAGAATGCCATTTGAATGATGAGTGGTGAGATTTGGACGATTATTCTTGAAGGAGTTTTTCGCAGCATAATTCACAGTGGCGGGAAAAGAATTTATCAAGACAACCTTGTGTTTGATAAATAGTTCTCGATTAATGAATTTTTCATGTAGTTCATCAAAAGGGATGAGAGTGTCACGGCTATGAATAGCATTGACAACATTTTCGTAATCTGGATCATTGAGTTGTTCAAGAATTCTATCCACAATATCATCAGACTCCAACGGGCGACCAAGAGAGGCAAGCTGGTCTGCACAAATTTTAAATTCTTGCATATACTCTGTGATGGACCTATTTCCTTTGGTGATATTGCGAAGATGCTCCTTAATTTTTTTGAGATGTCCTTTGGACGGGTTAACATAAGTTTTCGCAAGAGTTTGCCAAGCCTCGTGGGTGGTATGACATTGAGAGATGAGAGGGACAAGAGATGGTGATAACGTTCCAACAAGGGCTCCAAAAATTATTTTGTCTTGACGGAACCATGCTGTATAAGCAGGATTTGGAGATGTGGTTTGACCATGGGTAATTGTTTTGGAAGGAGCAGAAAAAGAGCCATCAATGAATTTGTACAAGTCATATCTAAGGAGTGTTGCCTCTAGTTGAGTTTTTCATGAGATATAGTTAGTGGATGTGAGCTTGATTATGTGATTTAGAGAAACAAGAATGATGGGTTTTATAGGATCAGAATCGTTGGGAATGGTAGATTGGGAATCAGCAGAAGCCATTGATAGTATGTAGAAGAAGAAGCAAATGGAAAAAAATGGATCTAAGCTCCGATACCATATTGAGTAATCAGCTTATTTAAAACCTTATAGTGTTAGAGAGAGTCTCAAATGGATCCTATGCTATTCTTTAACAATATCAGTTTTGCTATATATACAATAGTGCATTTACGCTCATGTAGAGTTTAGCAATAGTCTATGACTCTACGGTTACTCATTATGTGTTAGATATACACTATAGTAGTGTTGTATGGAGATTGAGGTTGTTTTGCTTATTTCCTTTTTGACAAGATGCTCCGTAGAATACGTGTACTTGTATATGCAGGGGCTGAACTAGGGGATTAAGGGAGGCTGAAGTCCCGGCTGGAGCAAAAATAATCAATATAATTTTTTTTGATCATTTTAAAGCTCTTGTATAATAATTTCTGTTTTTTGCAATTCTAATGCCTCTACTTACAACTCTAGTACTTGTTGGTTGTTATTATTTCTCACGCTATCACACGATTCGTTCTTGGATAGTTAAATTATAATTGTCACAAAAAACTTTATACATTTATCCAAATTTCTAGATTTTACTCCTTATTATACAACCGTTTGATTACAGTTTTCCAAAGAAGTAGAATACATTAAAACTAAAATAAATTTTCAATTAAATTAATTTACACAGTATGATTGGTTAGAATACACTATTACATTACTCTCCTAGGATTTCAAAGAAATGGATTGTCAGTTCTCATTTTTTTCGCGCATTAAGCTCATGAATACGTTTATTTGCTAATATGATGCACGGTCAGGTCATGGTTCAACAAAAATTTTAAGTGAATTCGCTTGGACTATACTATGTTTAGGGGAGCTATACTGTTTATATTCATTTTCTTGAGTCGGAGAAGACACATTATCTATGTTTTTATAACAATTAAAAAGTTGAAAAAAAAATATTAGAAGTATTCTTTCGACTGGTATAAGAAAATTTCAAGTATTTAAAAATAAAAAACAGAACCTATCACATATTTTTCCTATATATGAGATAACAATGTTACGAAATAGAGGTTTAGTTTCACAAACTCTTGAATATATATTTAGTTGTGATTCCCTGTTTTACAACATGAGCTTCATTTTTGAAGTCACGGTGAGTTTACTAGTTTTTTGAACAAAGAAAATCTTATTTATATTAAAATTTTGAGTCCCGGCTATCTTGAAATCCTGGTTACGCCAGTATATGAAGTTACCCTGTTTTCGTATGCACCGCATAAACACAAGTTCAAATCTCATGATTTTGCATGAAAAGAGTAATCGAACTGTTGAAGTATAAGTATAACATGCCTCACATTTTCCAAAGGTCTAAAGCAAAGTTAAAGGTAGGTTTTTAAATTCAGCCCTCTCAAGGAAAAGAAAAAGAGGAGGAAGATATGAGAAGATCTGGAGAAACTATGGTAAAAAGTAGAACTAACTAAACATGCCTTGACATACCTTTTCCACTCTGTAAGGAATAAGATTGCTACTCATTTAGTTGGTTGCTTGATTTTCCTACTTTCTTTACAGAGAAAATAATGACACTAGGGTCGGTTTTTGGGTAGAATTGGAAAAGAAAATTAAGACCATTTTGGTGGTTAACCAAGTCATTCTTACTTACCTACTAATTTGTACTTTTTTCTGTGGTAAGCATCAGAATTATGCATTATATTGTAATGGGGTTCCAGTTCTACAGTAATTTCTGATATCTTGTCGAATAGCAGATGTCCAAACTCTAACAAAACTACTAATGCAAGGTAAAAAACTGAAAATTTGCACAGAAATTATGTTGTTATCTTGGTTGGGAGCTTGTGATTTTAGTATAGTCCTTCCCTCGTCCAAATTTAAACTAACCTTCGTGAAAAATCGAATATGGCAGTCCACCATGACCATATGTTGTCACTGACATTCCTAGCCAAAGCAAGAGCTTAATTAGTTGTGTAACCGCAAGGATATATATGTATATTCCGTTTTTCAGTCTCTAACGACAAATATACTTGGGTGATTTGTAGCTAGTTTGTGGAATTTGCATTCTCAAATGATTTGTAGTATAACGTGACCCAATGGCTGGTCATGAAAACAAGGATCGTTAATTTGAAACAAAAGGGTCTTTAACTTTAAATTTTGTTCATTGAAGAGTTTCTACAAATCTTTGTACTAGATTAGTGAGGTAATACATGTGAACAGGGACACAATGATAACTACCTTCTTTTTCAAATGACAGAACTACCCTAAAGATCATGTGCCAAATGCCAACCGGGCAGTATATACATATATTAATAACACTATGATGTGGGAGTGTTCAAGTTTACATTTATTCCTGCAACTCTTAAGGAATGATGAAGTATTGTAGGACGAATTTGCTCATCTTCCTCGTTGGGATGTTCCATGGTCATTGTTATTGTTCCGGGAAAGATCAAGCTGGTCTTTTGACAGCCTTACGACGTTCCAAAATGCAATTTCATGGTGGTTCCAATGACAAATGGACCACCACGAACTTTGATGAAGAAAGTAGAGTCTCTGCAGTCGTTGGGACAATGGAAGACGATCTTATTGCACAAGGACTTCCAGGTCAGCCTTCTGAAGCCAACTTTAAGCAGTATGCAGGGTATATTAATGTAGATTCATCAAACGGTAGAAGCCTTTTCTATTATTTTGCCGAGGCTGTCCATGATCCATCTTCAAAACCACTTATACTTTGGTTAAATGGAGGTAAGATATCATGTATTTTAAGACATTCAATTTTAGTTGACTTCATGGTAGACACTTAACGATGTGATTTTTTGTTCTGTACTTGAAAATATTACATCAGCTTTTCCAGTAAAGTTAAAAGTTAAAAAAGCTTCTATAGCGGTATGCTAGTTTTCATTTCAATACATGCATTCTAGATACCAGATGAGGTTTGAAACACTCCCCATGTGTATTGAAACTTCCCTGATAATATAAAAACAATGCAGGCTCTTATCTTTTGTAGTTTTGCGTTGAAAATACCTAACAATGTTATATTATAGGTCCTGGTTGTTCATCACTTGGAGTAGGAGCAATGGTAGAGAATGGACCTTTTGGTGTCAAATCTGATGGCAAAAGACTCTACGCAAGAAAATTCGCGTGGAACAAAGGTCTTGTAACTCACAGTTATCAACGGATTGATAATAATCCTGCATCTTCAATATATATGGGATAATTTGTTATGCATTTTATTTCTTCTAATTGTGTGAAATATATTTTAATCATGCAGTTGTGAATACACTGTATCTAGAGTCACCTGCAGGTGTGGGATTCTCTTACTCCAACACTACAAATGACTACAAGTTGTCAGGGGATAAAAGGACTGGTAGGCTCCTCCACAGATTAACACCTCTCTTCTAAAAAAGCAATCATTACTGTAAATCACATGATCTTGGTCCTATATATACTTTGAGTGGGGAGATAATGGTTCTGGTCGGCACTTTCTAAAGTCATTTCAAGGATTCTTTATATTGCATGCAGCTCTGGACGCACATACATTTTTGTTGAATTGGTTCAAACGATTCCCACAGTACAAGACTAGAGATTTCTATATAATTGGAGAAAGCTATGCAGGTAAGCTTGAAAATTTACTGTTTCTATACAAAAAGTTGGTATAAAGAAAATGATACTGGTACACCAATGGTTATACTTAATAAAAGCTTTGCCATTGCTCCACTGGCTTCCAACTCCGCACACAATCAATTGTACAGGGTTTTATATTCCTGAGCTAGCAGATGTAATCATCAAGAAAAACTTCTCACCTGTCATGAAAATTCAACTTAAGGGGATCATGGTAAAATTTAAACTTGCTTTAGTACAACATTTAACTTGAAGATTTTATTCGCTCTACATTGGTTTCTCTTCATTTATATTCTCGTAAATTTTATTAGGTAGGAAATGGGATAATGAATGATGCTACAGACAACAAAGGAACATTTGATTATATGTGGAGCCATGCAATGATTTCAGATGAAACTTATCGAGGACTTCAGCGATACTGCACCAGTCCACACTATAACCAATTAAAATGTAATGAAATACAATCTAAAGTTGACAGGGAAGCTGGAAATATTGATTTTTACAATATTTATGGTCCTGTATGCTCACATTTCTCTAATGCATCACGGAAGACTAAACACACCGGTGGTTATGATCCTTGTGAACTTTCATATGCTATAAACTATCTCAATGTTCCCAAAGTACAGGAAACTTTGCATGCAAACATAACTAAACTGCCTTACACTTGGAATGCTTGCAGGTTTAGTCTTTATTTGACAGTTTATTCCTCTTTTTTGTTGATACAAGTTGTATGTATAATTAACAAAAATGAAAAACTGAACGTCATTTATTTCCTTTTTTTCCTTTCATTTTCAGTGCAATGGTTTACGAATACTGGACAGATAGCCCATCAAGCATGTTCTTAGTATATGAAAGGCTCATAAACTATGGCCTCCGAATACTAATTTACAGGTAATTAAATACTAACTAGTAGGCCAAGATTGATTGCCTACTTTCCGAACTTTTGGAAGAAAAAAGTTCCAGATTTTTAGTGTGAACATGTTGTGGACAGTGGTGATATGGATGCAGTGGTTCCGGTTACCAGTACACGATACTCTCTTGACGCCTTGAATCTTACGATAATTAAACCTTGGCATTTTTGGTTAGATGATACAGGAGATGTAAGTCCATTACAAGCTTCTACGTTTTTGTCTCTTGCAACATATCAATTTTTATTGTTAAGTTAGGCGTTTATCTTCATCAATTGACCTCGTCCAATCTGCAGGTTGGTGGATATCAGATTGTTTATCAAGGATTGACCTTCTCAACAGTCCGGGCTGCTGGCCATGAAGTCCCACGAGTTCAGCCGCAAAGATCTTTGTCTCTGTTAAAGAGGTTCATAACAGGCCTCTAATAAATTTGCGACTCTGTAACATAATAGTTGATACAATCTCACAAGTATTCGAGAAATGATTAGAATTTGTTTATGAAACATAATAATAACTTATCATTTGTGTGTGATGATTGATTTATATACATTTCTGTTGTAATAATTGTTGACTATTTATGAGAGACATGAATGACCAAAAGTCATCTTCTTGAAACTTTTTTGATCTTTTACACATTTAATCTACTTATTTATTTCATTGCTGAAGTTCTTACTAAATTTCAGTCATTTATGATATTACAATTCAATGGCCAGTTTAATTTTTTACACTTAAGTTATGAAACTATCATAATGTTAGTATTTGCATAAATATTTTGGATTAAATGAAATTTAGTCACTAATAAGTAATATCTGAGATTAACTGTATGACTTGTGTGATTGTGTCTAACTTTTTGTCAAAAACTTAACATTAGGCCATTAGGGTCACAGTCTTCACATCCTGACCCAAACCTCCAAAATATCACAGACTTCTGTCTTGCGTTCTATACAAGTTAAGGAAGTAGTTCGTCTGTATTAGCTGTGTTTTGGAAAAAGCCAAACAGGTAGCCCATACTAGTAGTAGAGTCAATTTGGTTGAGATAAAAGTACATAGAATGCCCTGTTTGAGGTCATGAACTAAACCCAACAAGAATAGATGTTAACAAGAATTATAGTGATACTTCCAACATTTCTTACAAAAATTCATATAATAAACGGGGTTTATCATTTATCAATGTAGAATAAACAAGCGAACCACTTTTCTTGTAGGAAGAATGACCAATATTACACCCCTTCTGCTACTTCTACTGTTAAGAATTGTGTCGTCTGTACATAGTTATGGTGGAAATGGATATGATCCTCTTGGTAAACTTGTCGAACAACAGAAGTCGTCTGAGAAGCCGTTTCATCTCTACAAAAACGTTCCACCAAATGAGTACTCTCCAGTTTTTATAGGCCCTCAAGATGGACTGAAGGAAGTGGATAAGATTGTGGCATTGCCAGGCCAACCAGATGGGGAAAGTCTTTACCAGTACTCAGGTTATGTGACTGTTGATCCCACAGCTGGTAGAGCACTATTCTATTACTTTGTCGAATCCCAGGACTCATCTAGCAAGCCTCTTGTGCTATGGCTTAATGGAGGTAATACTGAATTCGGTGGCATTTGCAATAAATTTATATATGATTAGTAATTTTGAAAGAAAACCTGATCACAGTCATGTAAGAAAAGTCTCCAAAGTATGGCACATTTTGTTCTTTGTAACGTAATTGATAGATGTGTAATTTTAAATGAATGGCAGGACCTGGTTGTTCTTCATTTGGAAATGGAGCAATGATGGAACTTGGACCCTATAGAGTCAATAGTGATGGTAAAACCTTGTCCAAAAACATATATGCTTGGAACAATGGTAAGTAGAATCTATTTCCTGCACTAGTACATACATTCTGCTATCAATCTTTTGTTGAAAAAGTACTATCATCTACATTTCACGACAGTTGTTCTATTGGCAATGCAGTGGCAAATATTCTTTTCTTGGAATCACCGGCTGGTGTAGGATTTTCTTATTCAAATAGAACATCAGACTATGTAACTGGAGATAAACAAACGGCTGTAGATACTTACACTTTTCTAGCAAACTGGCTAGAAAGATTTCCTGAATACAAAACACGGGATTTCTTCATAGCTGGAGAAAGCTATGCAGGACATTACGTGCCCCAATTTGCACAACTTGTACTTCATTACAACAAAAACACCAACCAAACAGTCATTAATCTAAAAGGAATAGCTGTAAGTTTATGTGAACCAAACTTTTATCTTAATCATGAATTGAAAGACTAACATGAATTTATCACGATGCTCAGATTGGCAATGCATACGTCGATTATAAAGCAAGATTCGAAGGAATGTATGACTTTTTATGGTCACATGCTTTCATTTCTGATGAAGTTCATGCTGGCATCACTTTAAACTGCAATTTTACTTCTGCTGCAACTATTTCAGACACATGTCAAGCCTTTCGCAATCAAGCAAGAATTGGCAAGATCTTTATTTACGATGTATATGCTCCTTTATGTACTTCGCCTCCAAGCAGTTCTCCATCAGTACGATTCTGATTTTTCCTCTCGAACCATTACATCTATAGTTTATTTCTTCGAGTTTCCTGGTAATGAATTATCAACTATTATCCTGGAACAGTTATCAGCATTTGATCCATGCTCGGATGATTATATCGACGCCTACTTGAATACCCCTGAAGTTCAGAAATCACTTCATGCAAACATTACTAATCTTCCATATCCTTGGGAATCTTGCAAGTATATCTTTTCACTCCTGCAAAATTTTCTCTTATACATTGACAAGTTCAAATGGGCTTTAACTGTAAAGCTGATCTTCACGGCATAATATTAATCTGTATCTTATTTAAATGCAGCCTAAATATTAATATTGATTGGATGGACAAGCCATTGACAGTCTTGCCTGTCATCAAGGAACTAATGGCCAGTGGCATTAGAGTTTGGATCTACAGGTAACCTGACTAATGCTATCAACTAAACATTAATACCGCGCTTTCATGTTTAATGTTATCCAAATAAAATTGCAGTGGAGATACAGATGGTATTATTCCAGTAACATCAAGTAGATACGCCATAGACAAAATCGAAACATCAGTTACAACTCCATGGTACCCCTGGTACACACAAGGCGAGGTACGAAGAGCATAAAAACATCTTTATTAATGCGTTCTTTTACGCCATTCTGTCATTCTTTAGTTTATGAAGTGCTGATATAGCCCTTGACACTTTTTTAAGGTTGGAGGATACGCAGTTGGATATCAGAACTTAACATTTGTGACAATTAGAGGTTCTGGACACTTTGTTCCTAGTTATCAACCTTCTCGCGCTCTTTCCTTCTTCACGTCATTCTTGGAAGGAAAGCTTCCACCTTCGCATTGAAACTGAAGAATGGATTGCACAGAAGTTTATAAGAAAATAGATATGAAGATAAGAGATCTAATGTTAACCAATGATAATGGCGTATTTTATTTTTCTCAACCTAGTCATTTTCCTTGCAACTTGATGAACGAAAAAGGGTCAGATTATACAGAGGCTCTCTGCAGGACAGACTCTGAATTTTGAGATTTCCAATGGCACCTCAAAAAAATTTGTCCCAAGAATATTAGTAACAAAAATCAGAAACCTCCACTCTCATTATTAGATACTAAACTCTCATGACTTAAAAGTCATTCTTCTCGCATTTTTCTTAGCAAAATCATTAATCATCCTTCAAAACTGGAATTGGATAGCATTTCGTTCTCAATTGATAACATAGCAAACTCATTCAACTGTTGTTGTAACATACTAGAACGAGATACGATTTAATTAGCTTCAATTTTGAAAAACTAAGTTCTGCAAAAATCATCGTAACCAGAATAGTTAGCAATTATTGCAGCCTGATAGCAACATTCTATAATCTTCAAAAAATTCAACATATCAATCACCTTTGTTAAATCTACAGATACACATTCTTTTATAATTCTTAGATCGGGAGCATGACATTTCCATCAATATGAGAAACAAAATCATACTTTAAAAAATCAATATCACCTTTCATTTCTAAGTTATTTTCCTAGATCTTATTTTTAAAAACATTTATCGTTAAATGATGGATACCCCATGCGATGACTTGTATTGTTTGCCCTAATGCCAGCTCTGACTCTCTCTTTCAATTATTTTGCTTGCAAATTGACGAACGATTCAGAAAAATAGGATGAGGTATTGAACTAACATATATAAATATTTACCAAACGAGGTTTTTTTCCTTTTATGTCAATAGAAACTTTCACGTCAATGAGTTGTACCGAAATACCATCCCGCCCAAACGAAGTTTTTATTTACTCTTATAACAAATTTTATTTTAACATTAATTGGCTCGTAAATATTCTCATCAAATTATTATTATGTATCATATATTATAAACATTATTTCAAAGAAAACTTTTCTTTTGACACACTTGTATCATATATATAAGAGAAAAATGTTTATGATTAGGTCATATTAACAAAAACATACCTACGCTTATAAGCTTTTTTATATAAATATTAATGACAATTTTATAATTTTAAAATTCACTTCCTCTATTTATAGTTATACCCTCATACATTTATATGAAAATTTCATTTAACCTTAACCATAGGTACTTCACTTATCACCTTAAGTCACCCTTAATAATATCTGTAATACCTCAATTCCACATCAAGTAAATTGAGATAATTTGTTTAATATATAAGAAAGAATATTACTAATAACTGTACCAAAAAATCATGATTGTTAGTTAGAGAATCCCACTAAGTCACTAAGTAATTTATAAAGGGGGGTTGAATACAAATTACAAATTTTTGTTTTACTTGAAAATTTGTTAATCAATTGATAAATCTTGAACTAAGAAACATAATGAAACTTTCCAAAATTAAAAACACAATACTTTTAAAATTTATGGTGGATTGAATGTATTCACCAGATATGCTTTTCCTCTGATTTATCTAGGTCTTGAAAACCTAACTATTATTACAAAGTAGAAGTATAATATGCTCTTACAATTTGATTTTTAGCTCGAACAATATTGTACTCTCAATGAAACTTGTAAAAACTACTTCTACTTTTCTACATCACTTGTTTATATACCACAAGTGATTTTTAGAGAAAACTAGTCAACAAATGAAAACAAATAATTCATAGACTAGTATTCTGCTACATCTGTCTTTCCTTTATGTATTGTGCAAATTGGGTAATAATTTTGTCCTACATTCTCCCTAGAAAGACAGTTCCTTCAGAGACTTCACAGTCAAGATAAATTTGTCTATCTTCTAATTGTTGTCTTTTAAGAAAGATTCCCGACACTAGTCTTCATGATTTGTCACCATCAACTGATAATTTACAGTTAAGCATATCAAGTTTGAGTTTTAAAATAAAAGGGGAACTTTAGACTTTGGTTTTCGTATCACGGATCTTAGTTCGCTCTTTATGGCATTTCCAAAACGGGGTGCAATAACCGAAAGCCCTTCTTTTAAGTTCCTCATCGACACGGGAAGAGAGCTTCAAACAAGTAGGAAAATCAGGTATTAACTCATAAGGGTGGATATATGGAGCATTCTCTTCAATGCATTTTTGCCATGCAAATAAAAAAATTATTGTACTTTTTTCCAAAGTATAATATATTATTTAAAAAGAATTTTAAAATACATGTATACGAGATAAACAGGCAACAAGTTACGCCACAAGTCCTCGTTGAATTGCAAATCCTATTCGATGAAATACATATTCAGCTGAACCAGCAGCCTTAACATTTTTATTTATGACTTTCTGAACTCTCCGAAAAATTCAACAGCATCAGAAACCAAGAAACCAAGAATCCAAAGGTATCAAAAGCAAATGGAATAAAATTGTGTTGATTATCTCTACAAGTCCGATCATGTTTATGCACTTTTGCCTCTGCTGCTTTGTTCGCTGCCAGACCCACCATAAATATTTCACTACCAAGTCCACTTAAGGGAGAAACTCCAGTAAGATCGACGCAAGTATGTTTACCTCCATTCCAACTGTAAACTAAAACATCAACAAGTCTAAGTGTTGATCTCGTATCCCGGGAGGGGTAAGAAAATTGATCGGTGCCTCCTTCTTAGCTGGGATCCCTACCCTCCAAAGTACATCAAATAACACATCTGTAACCATATCATGTCGATATTTGAATCCTGGTTATTTTTGACGATGCACAACATGCTCTATATATATATTCATACGAGTCAAACACAATGGGCATAGAGCACCCTCTGAAAATAAGGGAATCATGAGCCTATAATGTAAAATCATTTGGTACTCTGATGGCATCATGCATTTTCCCAAACCTTCTATAGGGGTAGCCAAAAGAAAATCATGAGCATGATTAGATCTCAAACACTGAAAGATTTCAGCTTGACGCTTTGAAAAGTCAAACTCAATATGTAAATTTTTACAAAAACCTCTAAAGTAAAGATCTGTCAAGTAATGTATTGGTTTTAGAGGGACATACTCTTTAGTGGTTAGTTATACCAAATCCACATCTGAGAGAATTATTTACAAAGATTTTTGTGCCGAAACAAAATGTCCTCCCATGGAAATTGTGCAACCATCACGTAAAATATGGCTTTGCAAATATATGGACTAAATCCAGGGAGCCACAAAGTAAATAAACTAGCATTGCAGATAGCATATGTAACATCCCATATTTTTAGAATATATTTATTTATTTAATATTAAGAATAATATTAGTAAGTTATTACTGATATTATTATTTTAATATGTATATATTTATTTTATATTAGGATATTATTATAGGATATTTTTAGTTAAAAAAGAGATAAAAAAGGGAAAAAGAAGAGGATTTAGCTTTTTATAAGTTACGTAAATTTTGTAGGAGCAGTCATAGGGAAGAAAGAAAAAGAGAAAGAAAAGAGGAGAAGAAGAAAGGGCTTAAGAGGATGAGTTTTGGTGTTTAACCTAGGGTTATTGTGATTGGGACATCTGAAGAAAATCATTCATAATCTTTTTTCTCTTAAGGTACGGATATCTTTGATACACTCTCTTTGTATTCTTAACACTTTCTTTGTTCTTGTATTGATCTTTGAAAATTGTATGTATATTTGTATAGTTTGTGTCCATTTTGATTCTTGTAAACTTCGTATCTCATTCATTCTTTATCAGTTTGTTACGATTTTGTACTACCTGGAAAGTTATTTGAATCATCTACAACCTTTATTCTTTTCATTTTCTCAAATTCTGCTTACAAACATGTGAAAATCTACCTTTTGTGTAATCTGATGGTTTATTCAAGTTCATACGCTGCAACTTCTGAAATTCATAGTAATTTGAATATTTGTTCAATAATTATGTATAATATTATTCTGAAAAGGTATTTTCGAGATCTTCATTCTTTATTTACATTCTTCTTAAATCTTAAATTACTATTGTGATCAGGTGTTGATTTTGTTCTAACAGCCCGTATTTGTTTAATTTCTGAATTCGTTACTTCTTCATTTTTGACAGACTTTATCATTATGGAAAGCTCTTTGAATCGTCTACAAGTTTCGTATTTTTTACTTTTACATTTGAGGTCATCCTGATAGAATAAATTTCTAGTTTTCCAGACTGGTCAGTTCTGATTTTATTTTAATAGTCAGTATTGAATGTTATTTGGCGTGTGTGATATTTTGAGTAAAATATTTTAGGTCTTTTTTGATATATGTATGACTTGGGAGACATTATACGACTCTGTCATGAGTGGAGAGAATCTCGTGCTTGACATCATATATACAGTGTATTTAAATAGTATGGGCGTGTCGCCGGAGTTATGAGACACATAGAGTCATCACTGTTGTATATGTGTATTTTCGTCATTTGGGTAATATTGTGTTTTGTACCATGCAAGCCCCTGTAAGATTTTGGGTAGCATTTGATTTGTTTTATGCAAGCCCCTGTAAGTTTTGATGACTATATATTCTGGAGCACCGAAATATAGGACATCATGTAAGTGTAAGATTGTCTCCCATATCAGTAAGTAAATTTATATTTTAGTATTTGGTCATTATAATATGTGGCTAGTAAGTGTACGAGTAAGAGTAAGAATATTTGCGATTAAAAAGTATGTATGTTGGAATTGTAAGATAAGTACGCATCATTTCTTTTTATTATTTTTGTTACTTGTTTATATTATGACTTACGTATCCTGTATCTTTTGTCTCATTTGATTTGGTTCATCATTCTTTATTCAGATATTTTATTTGTTCATATTGTCATTGTTCTAAACTTTGTATTCTTTGCATTGTTATATATCCGTATACGGACCTTTCGTTCACTGCCGGTCTATATTTCTTGATTTTTCCACTAGATATTCATTATTATGTAGGTTACCTTTTAGGAAAAGTGTGAGTTACTGACTTGAGGAGCTTATTTAATTCTTAGTTTTTATTTGTTGGAGTTAATAAATATGGATTTAGATTTGAATTCGGATATTTGAGTTGTACTTTCAAATTTTAGATCATAAGTTGTTGGATATTGAACAGTTGTAGCTTTTTATTGGATTTTTTAAGAATTTTCTTTAAGTGAATAAGTTCAGGATTTTAAAGCATATATGTCTAACCCACCCATTCAGATAGGTAAGTGGCCAATCTCCACTGAAGAGCACCAAATCTAGGCCCTTCAGACGTCACAATATTATCTAATGCCTTCCTTAAACGGTGTCAAATTGAGTTGAAGCCTCTTTAAAAAATTGTGACGGACAAGTGCGTAAAGCGTAATAAAGTTTACTGGGCCCCATGAAAACTCAAAGGAGTACAAGCTCACACTGAGGATCATTAAGTTTCTCCAATGCACCCATAAGTTCTATAGATTTTGACACCCTCTTATTAGCAAAATTCTCGATGAAACTGACATTAATGTTTATCGCCCCACCAAGAAGTTTGACACCACCCTGAGGGCTAGCAATATCAGGAGGAAATAACCCATCTTGGGTAAAACAAGGATCAATAACCGGCCAAAAAACCTTTGTCTTACCAATATTAAGCTCTAAACCTAAATTAGGCCTTTCAGACTGGATGATACTTAAAGCCTTAACTACCTCAACTGAATCTCCAATTATTGTACTGTCATTCAAGTACTATGCTTGAATCGATAGATTACAAGTGCCATGAAGCCCGAGAATCAATGTATGTAAGGTACGAGCATATATGAGAGGTCCCAACGGATCCCCTTATTGAATCCCACAAGCAGACCAAATAAAATCGGCTCCTAGAAAAAGTCTAGCGGGTTGCCCGTATAGAAACTCCACCCAAGGGTACACTTACTCCTATCTTCATGTAGCATCTTCCCTCTATCAACCATATTAAAATCATTTTTAAAATCTACCAAGAGCATTGAAAGCTTAGAATTTTCCCCATGAGCCTCAACAAATCGACTAACTGCATGTAACACAACTTCAACACCTCCTGGAATACCCACACCAAACTAAAAATCTCCAAAATAAATAGCCATTTCCTTACCAACCTTTTTCATCGTCATTTTGGAAACCAGGCGCCTCCATATTGTTTCAACTGCGATAGGTCTCACACCGCCATTAACGTTAAGAAGAGACGTTAAGGGGGCACTCACTACAAATTCTACCAAGAAAACTAGACACTTGTCTTGTAATCATAAGTTCACAACTAGAGTGAGTACCACAAGAAGCTCTTTACTCAAAGTAGATTCAACACCACAAAATGAATCTAATAAATGTTGAGCTCTCAACCCTTCTCGTCCACAAGAAGTTCCTTTTGGAAAAGATTTAATACAATGATTAACAGTTTCCGCGCTAACTAATAGATGAATCTCGTCACCTAGTGGAGTAGGTAATGGAGCATAAGGGTGCTTTATTTCAAGAAGATTCCTAGTTTTTGGAGTGACTGGGACAACACCAGAGGATGTCAAAACCTTAACCACTGCAGAAAAATGACCGTCAGAAATTTTCCTTAGGCACTGCTTAACATTATCTCTCGTAGGGTCTGCATCCGTTTTAAGATTGAATGGTAGAGACGTCTCCTCAAATAACATATCAAGTAGTTTGAAGGCCCCTCTGACTCCCCCAAAATTTTCAAAGCACTAAGAATGTGCTTCTGCTGTAAGGCCTTTTTATTACTCGATCTTTTTCGTTGTCGATCACAGGGTATAAAGACCTTTAACGTACATGCATGTAAAATGAGAAGTTGCACCAATGTTTCACACGAAGAAGTATTATCAACAATCATAGCTAAAGTATTTTTAAGAGCCCCAGAAAAGGCAAACCTACATGCAGCAGGGATACTTTTTACAGTGCGAAAGGAGCACTTAAACAAATTTTCAAGCGTCGCACCATCCAAAACACGAGATTGGGTAGTAGATACAAGAACTATGGAATTAACATCTCTTTTGGGGATACACTGCGATAAATAAATACCTCGAATATAACAAGAAATAGAACCTTTTAACTCCTACACAGAAGGTGGGAAAGATTGCCCATTAGGGTGTTTACAATGTTTGTGAAGTGATTGAAAGTTCAAGCAATCATCACAAAGCCATTGTGCAACTTGACGGAACGCACCATTAATTGCATTAAAAATATTAACATCTTTGCTAATCAAGTCTCTGTAGAAAGTAATCTGAGAATCAGCGCCATAAACTTGATGCATTTTATTTATAATATCGCAAGTGCACGGTGTCTGTTATCAGCAGAAACTGACAAGTACGGGTCGAATCTACAAGGAGATGGGTTCTTAAAATTTTAATCTAATTATTTTGAATTGTTTCCAGAGAAAAATGATTATTGAGAATTTTTACTAACTAAAGAATGCAAATTAAATTTATATGAATTCAATTAATTAAAAGTCTAGGGCAATTCAGGTTTACCATGCTTACACCAAAATTAGTTATATAAATATAGAAATTCAATGGGTCAAGTAATTAGAGCAATTGTTAATCTCTCTCAAGCATTAACGCTCTCAGAAATTCAATGATGATCTCGCACTCAAATTCAGTTCTGTTAATCGTATGTATGCCTCTAATGAGTAAAATATCTCAATCTATTACTCTTATTTGCATGAAATAATCTATGATATTGGCCAATTACACAAATTAAATATTAAAACATATCGATTAGAAGTATCCATGACCTATTAAACTACTAATAAAAATAAAACATAGTTATGGTGCAAACATGACTTCCCTTTGCGCCCTAGAATGAAACTACTCACTCATGCTAGATGTAAAAGCAATAAAAACTATGAAGAAAGAAATTTAAAACATAAATTAAAATAGGATAATATAAAAGAGTACTTTGAACTATATTAATGGAGAACAACTGTATGCTATGGAAGAAAGATGAAGAAAAACCATAGCTATCAAGTGAAAATAAAAAGTATGTACGTATGTATGTATGTATCTATTGTCTCTAGTATATAAAAACTAATTCTCATAATAAAATTTGATTCCTATTTCTAATAATAAAAGTATTTTAATGAATTAAGCCAAATACAAATAGGCTTCCTTAATTGAATAGGATTCTTTAATTAAAATTCGTAACTGTGTTTGCTCCCCTTTTTCTGGGCTATGCCATTTGGATTCTTCTTGTTGGCCACTTCTGAATTAAAGAGAATTCAATAAGCTTCGTATGGACTATGAGATCGTCCAATTCTGACTTCTGAAACTCAAGATATGACCCAAACAATGTATGCATCACGTGTAGCCCAATAAATATGAATTCTCTTCTAGCTTGACTCCAAATTAGCTCTTTAAGCCCAAATCCTTCCAAGTTTAGGAATTCTATCTTTTCTGCAATAAAACATTAAAATCTATTAAATAAATATCCAATTAATGCAAAATATAATTAAATATGAAAATAAAATCCTATAGAATATATATAAAAATATATTCTATCAATTACCAACAATCATAGCTAAAGTATTTTTAAGAGCCCCAGAAAAGGTAAACCTACATGCAGTAGGGACACTTTTTACGGTGCGAAAGGAGCATTTAAACAAATTTTCAAGCGTCGCACCATCCAAAACACGAGATTGGGTAGTAGATACAAGAACTATGGAATTAACATCTCTTTTTGGGATACACTGCGATAAATAAATACCTCGAATATAACAAGAAATAGAACCTTCTAACTCCTACACAGAAGGTGGGAAAGATTGCCAATTAGGGTGTTTACAATGTTTGTGAAGTGATTGAAAGTTCAAGCAATCATCACAAAGCCATTGTCCAACTTGTCAAGCGCACCATTAATCACATTAAAAATATTAATATCTTTGCTAAATAAGTCTCTGTAGAAAGTAATCCGAGAATCAGAGTGAAGATGTTGCTTACGGAGATGAGTAACGAAGTATGCATGTGTAAGCCCTCTTCCCTCAATACCACCATATGAACATTTATCAACCCCTTTGAAAGGACAATGAATATATGATTTACAACCTGCCATATGATAGAAAATTGTGGGGAACGATCAATGGATGACTTAATAGAACGCTTCAAATTGAAATTTCTTTAAAACAAATTATTAAACAGTTTGCGTGGAATACCAGGATAAGAAACCAGAAATTCTTCAACTTGTAAAACAAAACCCTTATATACATAAATATATATTATATAAAAAGAATCATCTCATGGATTTCATCTCGCTAATCTGACGAGAAGAAACCATGTAATAACTTCATATATTCTAATTAAAATTTAATATATTATAACATGTGAGCAAATATGGGCTGTCCACATGGACTACTGTTATGTTTGTATATGTTTGTACTTTTTGTTTTGTTTACCATTTTTCTAAAAAATTATGATATTTTTTTTGTATCCATCGACTGATCTTCACTCATCCATCGACTAATCTTCAATCATTTATCGACTGATACACCAATCAATGAGTCTTCTTTATCCATTGATAGTTTCCTATTCACAACATTCATCTAGTCATTATTATCCATCGAGCATCCTTCATTTGTGTATTTAACTTGTTTTCAAATAATTACAATTAACAGTCTGTTTATACACATTCGTTGATGACCAATATCCGTTGATTCCTATCAGTTGACTCTATGACACATTATCCACCGAATTTTAGACTATTAATGGATAAATGACTAAAACAACAATGGTTCCTATTAATCCATATTATTAGTTGATGAAATGAGCCTCAACTGATAATAGGTTTCCTAGTCAATAGATATTTATTAAACACATATCCATTGGCCAATTACAAGAATTAAACATAAATTCATGATTCTAAATGCTAAGTTATCATCAAACTATGTAATTCCTAACAATCTATCCCTATTTATGTTTATGAATTTTTTTAGACATAAATAAGGTTGATGATAACAAAATATTATACATAATAAACCGTTATAGATAGAAACATGAATTTAAATAGAGTTCATCAAATAAATTTTTAGAGGTACCATTCTAGAGAAACTTTTTGAAGGCATTAAGTTGATCTTCAAGTCTTCGTGTCTTCTAGTCCTTTTTTCTTCCCCTTATCTTGTCATCATTCCTCTTCATCTGATTGACAAAGGCTTGCCTAAGTCATTTTTCATCTTCAATTGTTTCTGATAGTTGGTTTTCAAGATAGCTCAACTCTATGTTAGGTAACACCTCCAAATTCTTTACAATGTCTAGGTACTTTGAGAGTCCTTTCCTGCCCTTGTAGATCATCATGTAGAAGGGCTTCATCAAAATTTTCTTATTCTCAGGGTTTCACATCTTCAAAGGCTTGTACCTTGCAGAAAATTTCCTTGTAGATCATCATGTAGAAGGGCCCATCAACACTTTCTTATTCTCAGGGTTCCATATCTTCAAAGGCTTGTACCTTGCAGGAAATTTCTCCTTGAGTTATGACTTCTGATTCAAACTTGAAATCATAGCCTTGTAGTTCCACTCCATCCTCCTTGACAACATTTGAATTTTCTTAAAAGTGTTTCTTCTCTTCTCTGTTCTTAACCCTTTGGCTTTCTACAAGAGTGCTTCATACTTCTGTGTTTAGTTCTTTTTGCCTTTCGTTGTTCTTCTTCCCTGACCAATTCCATCAATTTATTTAGCTAGCTTTAGAGCTAATCCTTCATTTGTCATTATTTTCTCGTCCCTTTACATTATCTCAGATGCAATGGCTCCACTCATCGGCTTCTGACCTTCCCTTGTGTATTGTCTATAAGCTTTTTTTCTTCTCTTAGTAACATCAAACCTTTATCATGCTTCTTCCTACCAATTTCTTCAGGAATTGCCTCCACTAGTGGCTGACATGATGAGCCTCATGGTGAGGACCAACTTGCTTCCTTGTTTGATGGAATCAATCTTGCTTCTTATCTTAGTCTTTCAACAGGGATTGAGATAATATTGACTTTTGATTTGATCTTTTATATATCCCTCATTAGTTCAACCACCTTGTTCTCTTCATTGACCTGTTCTATAGTTTCTTTTTCACTTACAGTTCTCCTTGCTTCTACTAACTGCTGATGAGATTACTTTGGCTGAGTTACAATTTATTTCTCAATCCTCTTACTACTCACCCCATCTTTCTCACCTGAGTTTCCCCCCTTTTTGTTATCATCACCTGGGGTTTGAAGAACAAATGAAGTCTTTAGAATTTTGTCTAAGAGACTAACATGTGTGAGATTATTCTAGAGAATGATCTTCATGTCTAGCTCCATTGAAGCCATTCTAAAATCTAAGACCTTCACCCGATCCTCCACTTTTTTCTCATTCTTAAACCTCATCTCAATGTTAGACATGACCCACATCTTCAAATTTTTATCTAGCCTCCTCTCAATAGCTTATTTAGAACTTTCAATGGCATCACTCATTATTTTCATTTGATTCCTCATAGTTGTTGCTTGTATCTTAGTCAGCTTGAGATTCTCCTTATAGAACTATAGTAACTTCTTCTGAATGAGATATTTAGTTTCAGGTTCCATCATTGCTCACATGTACTGTGCATCTACAACATCTTCCACATCACCTAGACATGTTGTGGCTTCTGATATCTAAGGATCTCTTTCCTCCTCTTCAGAGTCTGCTTCTAATTCCTCTAGAGTTATGTGAGCAATGTTTGAAACTCCTATTATACTCTCCTTGTAACTCCTTGTCCTTTCTATAGTGTAAACCAATCCCAAAATTCTTAAAACTCATAGTAAAGGTGAGGGAATAGACCCTCATATTATTATTATTATGTATGTGCACCTAGGCATTTCAGCATTTTGAGGTTGAGGCCAACACTTGATATACAATTTCTTGGTGTTGAAAAATGGATGCATCAAGATTCACATCTATCTCATCTTCAACAACTACTTCTCAATCCACCACAACTGTCTCAGCAACTCCCTCTTGCTCAATTACTACTTCAACTTCAATATTTTCTCCAATTCTTGTCTCTCTATCTCCCTATTTATGCAAGCTCAATTCATCTTCAAGTTCCTGGGAAAAATTTAATAACTTGAACTCATATTGTGAGTGTGCACTCTCTTTTTGTCTA
This sequence comes from Oenanthe sinensis, assembly GCA_028671895.1. Taxonomy (NCBI): domain Eukaryota; kingdom Viridiplantae; phylum Streptophyta; class Magnoliopsida; order Apiales; family Apiaceae; genus Oenanthe; species Oenanthe sinensis. Next base: position 22,168,732 of record CM053799.1, on the reverse strand, counting down.
TTTTTCATTAGAATCTCACCCTAGAAGCTCACATCTTCCTCACTCATGGTGTGTGCAACTGTTTGTATGAACTCTCCATTTGCCTCTCTAAAAGAAATAGATAGCCTCTCACTCAGTTCCTCTCCTTTTTCCAGGTTTAAATACTGCCTCTCACTCAAATTTAAAAGTGTTTTAGCCGCTTTAGCAGATGATGAATGAACATCTCTCAATGGATGTGCGATATTCATCAATTGATGAACATCCATTGAAGAGAGAATAGTAGTCGGATGATGTAGAATATCAGTTGATTGGATATCCATCGATTTAGAAACATCAATTGGGGATAAAGGAGTGAATTCAGAAATAATATTTGAAATTAATTTAGAAAGAAATGCCTATTCCTCTAAGGTGTTACACTCATTTTAAGGAACAAAAGAGATTGTTGGCTTCTCCTTGAGTTGTAAAGAATGAGAATTCGAAAACACTTGATTATCAATCAAGATATTTTCTGAAGAAATTTGATTTGAGAGAATATGTCTAAGAGGTAAAGAGATAGATAAAGAGTATGGTTGAACCTCCACATTTACTTGATTTTTAGTTTTTCATGTCTTTTGCTTCTTCCTTCTTTCAAAGGTTGTATAATAGGATATTGATGGTGTAACCCTTGGGATTTGTGTCCTTAGAGGAGGACTATTTTCAATATTGATATCATGTTAGGAGGATGTCAATAGGGATGTGTTTGTATCCTTTTTAACCTTTGTATCGTTTTTGGACGATACAGGGTGGCTATGCTGGTTACACTCTGAAGGAATTTATGCACCAGCGGAAGCAATGAATAACATTTATTTGCATATATTCCTATGTATACATATATATAGATACAAAACTATTTTATAAATTGAAAAATACCTCGATTGCTTTCCGGCAACAGCTAGAGAAGATCTTGTTCTTCAATCCTTGCAATCACCCCTCAAGTGTGGAGTGCTCTAAAGATATCCACCAAGAATCAAACTAAAAGATGAAGGAGGAGGTTAGAGAGGAAATTAGGGTTGCCTCCCTTTTAAAATATTTCTCACAAAATATTAGGGTTCAAGTATTAGGATTTATAATCTTATATTTATAGGCAAATATCTCAGCTGAGATATTTTTTATAAATATCTTATTATTAATTCCCTTTTTAATTAATTAATCTTATTAATTAATTAGTTAATGATTAAAATTATTTTAATCATTAATTCCTTTTTCTAAACTCTTTTAGAAAATTATTCTCTCTTCATATTTAATTACTTTAATTAAATATTTAATTAATAATATTAAGATCTTATCTTAAATAATTTATAATCAATTAAATCTCATTTAATTAATTAATAAAATTTGCTAAGTAATTATTTATTTCATAAATAAATAATGACTAGCTATTATTAATTATTCCTTCATCTATAATTTAATTTCTTTTATGGTGTGACTCTTTAGGTTCAATATTAAGCCGGTAGTAGAAATAAATAATAATAAACATTTTATTTATTATTTATATGAATTCTATTAATTCATTAAATATAATTAATCTGATTAATTATATTTATTCTACATCGTGAGTGATGCTTCTCAACATATCGCGACTATCCAGATAATACGAAATCATTGCTTAGAATACTTAGAACTTGTCAGTAATTAGTTACCGTACAATTAATTCCTTCTACCCTTCAATATCCCGATTAAATACAAGGCATGGAACTCGTGTCAAGCCTATCTAATTTAATCATATGATTTCTTATTCATAATGCAAAGTTCCTTTTAATGCAAATTAGAAACTCTTTCTAATTTCATTCACTCTGGCCAGAGATTCCTGAACTTGCATATCTAAGAATAACATAGGATATTCACTTCCTTTACTGGAAGGGGCAGATCCTTTATTGATCCGTTAACTATCTCCATACACAAATCACTATGACCAGAATGGACCTAATGAATGTCCTACAGACTAAGGACTAAACCAAAGCATAAATCATTGTGTACGAGATTACTCTAACGATCTCAAGTCTAAGGATACTTGTACAACTATTTACTTAATAAATAACTATCGACACGTGAGTAAACTCCATTAGTTGTTCTACTTATCGAGTCATATTCAATGAACTTATTCCTTAATAAGCACCTACATACTAGATATAGTGTCACCACATAAATGTCTATGAGAATAGACATCCTCCTAAGAGAGTTAACATAAATGTCTATGATTTATCTGAACTCTTATCTCTTTTTTCTAAAAAATTGTGATATTAAGGGTTAATTTGATTTATTTTATAAATAATTTATAAATTAATAATTATGTTTTTATATTTTAATTTTTAGATTCAATTAAAGAAATCTTAAATAGGGGTTACATTAAATCATAATATCAAGAAAATCAATACGAGTCCAACCTGAAACTCTTATGAATCGAAACTCCGATATCATGTTAAGTTATCTCTTCATCTAAAAATTAAAAGTGTTATGAAATAGGTTTATATTATATTATATTCTAATATTGACCCACACTCCCTCCCTCTTTCCCACAAATCTACACCCACAAAATTGTCAAGAACATATTCAATACTTTATTAGATGGGGTATGTCCTAACCATCTCTTCCTCTTTCTGCCATACGTGATGCCATCAAAAGCTTGTTACGGTATTGAAAATATAATTTTAGAAGGTATGATATCTAATCAATAAAGGATTCTCTTGTTGGTTTATTGTGTCGGCGCCGAGATCGAAACCGTTAAAAAATATATAATATCCAACCGTGAACCGTGAATTCTTAATTTCTTCACTCTATCTCAGTTCATACAGGTATGTATGTTTCTGTATCTATATTTTTCCAATCTCAATCTAGACAGAGGTTGTATGTTGTTTTGTCTATACTTTTCCTCTCTATATATATTGTATTTATAATTTATCCATATGTATGTGTTTTTCCTAAATTTTATATTTGATTTGTTAATTTGAATAAATTTTAACATTTATAAACTTAGTTTGGATTATGCTACAGTGATTTTATTAGTTGAGATAATATATCTGATTCATGTAAGATTTATTATTTTGGGTTTTTGAATTTGAGGACAATTATTTGCCTGTTGAAGAAGGTTTTTAAGTAATCGAATCTGGTGATTCTTTTGTCTAGTTGGTTTAATTTTTGGGTAGTTGTTTAATTTTATGTTATTCTTGTTTTGACGCTTTGAATATTTAATTAACTATTTGAATTATTGTTGTGTTCTTATTTTAATATATGGACGTAATTATATGTGTATCTATATGCGAGTGATGATATATGTTGGGATTTGATTTTGATATAATAGTATTTTTAGGTCATGAATGAGTAAACTAAATATGGAAAGTTATTAATTTTAAATGTGTATTAGTTTTATATTTTGATTCTCTCTATATTTACCGTTATTGTACCATGAATAGTATTATCCATTGGAGGTCATACATGATGGCTTGTTTTGTACTCTTAAGGAGTAATTTTGGCCATGATTGATGGCGGATTTGTACAATGTGTGAAATTGATTTATCAGTTTCCATATTATTTTTTGTTTTTAATTTCATTTATGGTAATTTATTAACAACATTTATTCTTTGATTTTTATTTTTGAATGAATAGTTTTTAAAATTTATTTATTAGTATTAAATACAGTATTGGTTGTAAACTATTAAAATTAGATTTATTAGTTTCAAATAAAATTTGTATTCTATTATATCTTGTTTGTTGAGTTTATATTTATCCAAAACGATCCATTTGGTTAGATTTTTCTTTGCTATTTCATTTGTTTTAATCAAAAATAAGGAAATATTTGTAATTTTAGTGTGCATTTGTTGATTAACAGTATATTAGTATCTAACCAAAAACTCATCTTTTGGTTTAGATTTTTCTTATATTTTAATTTTTTAGAAAACTCTATTATAATTTTTTAAATTTTAACTCTGATAATTTATTTAAAAATGTTACTTCCATCATATTAATTTATCTTATTTTGTAGTAAATAGTTTATTATATTATTGAGACTTATGTATTTATTTATTTTTCTTAATTTTCTGGTACATGGGAAGAGGAGATATTGACACTATGGCTATTTTCTGATCATATATTAAAATTTTATTGTCTAAATGGTCGCGGTCATCTTGTATGTCCTATCGGTTAGATGATAAACTTTCTTAAATTAAAGGAACTCCTTGATCCCGCTACTGTATTGAGATGCAATTCATCATACAATTTTCCGTCCTGTTAAAAGAAAAAAAAACATTGACCCACAAAAATTAGGCGGGCTTCTTTACCTTCTTTCCTTATAACATACTGCACATTTCAAATTACCCACAATTTAATTTATATTTTATAACCATTTAAAATTTATCTAGTGTATATGTGAAATTCACAAATAATTTTCAATTCAAATCTCGTAAAAATAATTAATTCCCTATAACATAGCTAGTAAAAAGAATAAATTTTCTTATTCAAAATTACTCAAATACTGAAATATAATCAATCGGCACATATCAAGGCAAATAACTTGTAGTGTCAATCTACCTTTATTTTATATATACACACACATTCTCTTGTCTCACTTTCTGTATAAATATGTGATACCAAACATATTTGTGAGGCATATAGTTTCTATAAATATGTTTAATAATATAGATTTCGGTTTCAATTATAAGCAATTGCATGAAACTCCTACATATGTTTCTGCTCATAAAGTCTTCCATAAGGGGAAGATCAAGCCTCGATCTCTCAACGTACATGAAGATTCCGATCCATTGGTGCCAAAAGTAGAGAAAGAAAACTTATCTAAAAACACCTCCTGCCATTCAAAGAAACAAACTTTAAAACAAACAACTGCCACCACTTCAAGTTCAAGGCCTTCAGGTTCGAGTTCGAGTTCGGGTTCGAGGAGTTGGTGTCACTAATGGAAGCTCAAAGATTTGTCATTGTTTAGGAGTGCATTCGAAGGTCACGCACGCAGAGATAATTATGTAATTATTAGAAAAACTCATAAGACTTTAGGTTCAGGGGTAGCTAATTGGAGTAAGAAGGATGGGATTTCTCTTCATGAGAAGCATTATATAAATAATAGGGCTGCGGCGGAGGAGATGAGAAGGAAGACTTTCTTGCCTTATAAGAAAACTCTGATGGGCTGTTCTGATCTTGATCCCGGTGTTCGTGAATTTTGTAAAGGTGCATGCAGTTGAGAAAATGTTATGGACCCTTTTGTATTCCCGTAAATCTCACATTATTAAAGGAAAACATTATTTGAGACAGAATTTAAGACCGTAATATGACTCAAAATCCTAATTGGTTAGAAAAATGCTAGTTACCCAAAAATTGTCCCAAATGTTAAGTTGTCAAGTGTGTAATTGATAATTTTTCTATAATAATATGAGACCCCGCGTGTATACATAAGCACTTACCAATTAAAACAAGTCTTGTGTCATGCCACGTCATTTGGGGAAAAAAATTGAATAATTTTTGCGTACGTAGAATTGCTCGGTGGAGGTTAAGAAAATTATATAAAATATTATGAAAGAGAAGGAAAAGTGGATGAAAGAGAAGGAAAATTGGGTAAAGTGGTGGAGTCTGATATGGGCTGAAAGTAAGCCCTAAAGACACAATTAATGTGACATTAATTAGATCTAGTCTGGTCCAAAAGGGAGGCTCAATTAATGAGGCTTGAAACCCTAATTAGTAAATAAATTTGTAATTAATTGATTGGCTAAATATACAGCTAATTAATTATGTCTAAATACATGGAAACTACTCCAAGGAGTAGCCCCCAAGATACCTCAATCAACAAGGAAACCTATTCCTACTTGAAAACTACTTATATCACAAGAAGAATCCAGAATCCTTCTAGGGGGTGGCCTGCCCACCAAGGTTCCTAAACCTACTCTAATTCTTAGACTCTCTACGTCTATATAAAGGGCTTAACCCCTCATTCTTAGAACTATGTTTTGGCTTGATTCTCTAAATACAACAGAGATACGTAGGCATCTTGTGAGGGCAGAACCAAGTTACGAAACACAAGCTCAGCCATTAAAGCTCGTTAAGCTCCGATATACATCGCATTAACTACATGTTGGTCCCTGATATTGTAGAAGGGGGGTTGAATACAATATCTAAAATTAATCGCGGAATATTTGAATTAAAAATATTATTTTAATTGCTCGCGAAATATTAATTATAATGAAATACTGTTCAAGTGAAATATATAATTTTAACTTGATTAGTATTATAAAATTAATATTTAGAAAACTGTTATATAATTGATAAGATGATCTAGAACAAATTTGATGTGAACTATTCGTGTTTAACAATTATATTCCAAACTCAGCACAGAAATCTGTGAATATTACAATGCAGACAAATTACTGAATTTGAGCTGTTTTTTCTAACTTGAAATAATGAAGTGATCTCCTCATATTTATAGAGGTTGGAAAAGCTTTGCATTACTTTTCAGCATTACTTTTCAGTATGACCTTTTTAACAAGAATTAAGCCTTGTATTACCTTTGAAATTGATGGGCATTACTTTTGAATTTCGGTATTACCTTTTCAAATAGCAATTCGGTATTACCTTTTCTAAAAAGTAACTCGGTATTACCTTTTCTAAAAAGTAACTCGGCATTACCTTTTAATGAAAGTAATTCCGTATTACTTTTTAAAAGTAATGCGGTATTACTTTTTAAAACTGGTTCGGTATTACTTTTCAATTTACTCTCAGCATGACCTTTGAATCATCTAACAAATCAATTTATTTTGACACATGGCGCGATCCTATTGGCTGAGGCAAAAACATAAACCACCTGCCCCTTTTCTTTTCTGATTGCCGTAGGTTCTTTTTGATTAGCCCCGTAAAAATGCTTTTAGACCCGCACAGCTTATAATTTTTACTTAATAAATAATAAATTTAATTCAGAAATTATAAAAATAAATATATAATATTATTTAGATATTTATAAATATAATTTACTAAATAAATAAAATATTTATTAATTAAAATAAATCCTTACGCTCTAAGCTGCGGTCTTCTGAACGTCTGGAACCGAACTCCTTTTGATTTAGAAATGATAAATCAATTCCAACCGGGGTTCCACTTTTAAGAATATATGACTCTGCATTTCTTCTGTGTCATTTCTTTTTCCGTCTTTTCTTAAAGTCAGTACCGTATCTCTTTGAGCTTCCAGCTTCTGTCTTCTGTCATTCTAAAATAATTCTAAATTAATTAATCCTTTAATTAATTTAAGGAATAAATTAATTCTGAGTGAATTAATTTACTAATTAAATAAATTAGTAATTTAATTAATTAATAGAGAATTAAATTAAAGTCTTGACTATTGTTGAGGTAGATAAAACTCTTCTGTTATTCAACAATAACCTTTCTAACCACTTGAACTTTTTGATGACGAATCTTCACTGATATTGTTAACACCCTGTGCACTGGTCTGTTCACGGATGACTAACTACAATGTCGATTCTCATTTCTACTGTAGTGGTCTTTGTGTCTTGTCTTGGCTTCTAGCTTTGTCTTCATTATTTCTTTTCTTGGAATCTCTTTGTAGTAGGCACTTGAAATCTTCTGTATCTTCTGAACTCTTCTAAAATACTACTCCTTTATATTTCGCCGACGCTTGAACATATTAATGAACTTCTTCCGGTGTAGAGTAGCAGTTTCATCAGAACACTTCTGATATTAGGACTCTTTGTGTCTAGTTGACATTCTTTGACTTGATTCCTTCCTCATTATTTATTACTTACTTCATTTTCTTACTTGAGTTGAGTTGTCATCTACTTATTACAAATAGGCCTTGTCATATGCCTTTCAATCTCCCCCTATTTGTTGTTAAGCATTTAACATATAAATTCCTAGAGGATACCTCAACTAACAACTAAGAAAATAATATGACATTTAAGAACTGTAAATAATAAATTATTCTCTGGATTATATAATACATTTCCAGATTTCCTGAGTAACTGAAATAAAAGATGTTTGTTCCTCTAGCACTGAACAAATTACATATGTAGTATTATCTTCATTTCTCAGACTCATCACTGCTCCCCCTTAGGATGACAGAGATGATGTCTGTTCTCTTCTTACCACTTTTCCTTTGAATTTCCAACTTCTGTTTTTACTTCTTACCCAAGGTAGATTCATTTTCCCTTTTCGTAAATTATCCAACTTTTCTTGTTCAACAATTGAGTAATCCTCTTCTGGGAAAAGTCTTTGTTTACTTCTCCCCTTTTGATCTACTCCCCCTTAGTTGAACACTTTAACATTTTGGAGTAATCCTCTTAGTAATTCTCCCCATTAGTTGAGTAATCTTCTTAAGAATTTAAAAGTCATTTTCTGGAGAAATTTCCATCTTGGTTGAGTAACATTAGAAATCTGTAACAGGGAATTGGGAATGGGATTTGGTAAGTGTGCTAGTGTGTGATTTTACTTTGTGTTCCTCACAAGTGTTTCGCTCATATACTCTCTAAGTGTTTCACTCATAGAATATATATTTTCACTCTTCCTTACTTGTGTTTCACTCTTTTCTCACATCACTATATCTCTCTCTCAGTACGGATGACTCAGTCTTTTGTACCTGCAAGAAAGATCACCATAGCCCCTTTAAGAGAGGTTATTGGTGGTGCAATGGGGTTTCGTAAATCCCCGTCCTTAAATGAATCTAATTAAAATATTTGATTTTATAAACTGAATTGCTTCAGGAATAGATTCAGTGAGTTGCTGATCATCTAAGATGATCTATTCCGTTAGGAATCCAGATATGTTCCATCTGGGGAGGGAGATAAGGATCAATAATGTAACAAATGATCCAAGTTTCCTCCTGACGCCTGTGAAGGCATGTTGATTCAGTCAGAATCATCAATCATCCTTCCTTCCTTGATATGGAAGTTTAGAATAATAGCTTCCGTCAATTCATCCTTATTGTGACATTTCAATTGCTCCCTCTTGGTTCCTTTTGGTCCCAAGTAAGTCCTTACATTGTTGGTCCCTTGGTGTTGGTCCCTAAAATATAAGACACAAAATTTGTGATTTCTTGAAAAATGTCAGATGAAATTGACTCTTTACAAGTGGCCTTGGTTGACAGGCCGAATTCAATAGACTCACTCCGTTGAGAGAATGAACCTAGTAACAGTTTTGCCTTTTCCAAGTCTGTATCCTTTTGAGAAAACACAGATGAGCTACCAGTTGTCTCATCTTATATATATTTGAATCACCTTTCTGGAGACAGAGCTGTTGGTTCACTCACAATACCAACCTTATCAAATGCAATCAAGGCATTGACTCCCTCATTCTTAACATTTAGGTATTCTGTTTAATGGTTAGAGAGACGGATGTGATTGTGTTTGAGTGTTTGGTTCTAAGATCTTGGATAGAGATTGATGCCAATGTTTGGGATCTAACTATTAGAAACAATTGGATGATCAAACTCATAGATCTTTCCTACTTCTCAAAAGAGACGCGAAATAATCATCACTTATTTATATAGAAATTAACATAAAAATAAAAATAAAAATAAAAATAAAAATAAGGATGCCAATGTTAAAAAACAAATAAACTATACATACTTATAAATATATAAATAATATATGCCAATTATTAGAAAATAACAATAATATAAAATATTTACAGTAGAGATGCCGAATAAATAAAACTGTACAAAAATAAGGAAAATCTTTTTGAGTTTTCTTTTTCATTTTGTTTGTTTATTTTTGATAAGTTTAAGGAATATATACAGTGTATTTACAGTGCTTGAAAATAAATATGCAATTTAAAACAACATGCAATAATTAGTTCATGTTTAACATCCCTAACTCACTAACCAACTTAGAGAAAGTGGATTCATCAAGTGGTTTCATGAAGATGTCGGCAATTTGATCTTCTGTGGGTACAAAATGTAACACCACAGTTCCGTTCATGACATGCTCTCGGATGAAATGATACCTTATGTCTATGTGCTTGGTTGTTGAATGTTGTACAGGATTATTGGAAATAGCTATGGCACTTGTGTTGTCGCAAAGTATTGGAATTTTAGATAGCGCAAGTCCATAATCATTCAGCTGATTCCTTATCCACAAGATTTGTGCACAACAACTACCTGCCGCAATATATTCTGCTTCGGCTGTCGAGGTAGATACTGAGTGTTGTTTCTTGCTATACCAGGAAATCAACCGTTGTCCTAGAAACTGACAACTTCCAGATGTACTTTTCCTGTCCATCCTGCATCCTGCATAATCTGAATCATGTCCTCGGTGCTTGCTTGAGCCCATAGAGAGCTTTGAATAGAAAATACACAAAATCAGCAAACTCTGGATTTTCAAAGCCAGGGGCTGTTCCACATATACTTCCTCTTCTAACTCTCCATTCAGAAATGCGCTCTTCACATCCATTTGATAGACTTTAAACTTGGAATGTGCTGCGAATGCCAGAAATATCCTGATGGCTTCAGGTCTTGTAACTGGTGTGTAGGTCTCGTCATAATCAATTCCCTCTTCCTGGGAGTAACCCTTTGCAACCAGCCTGGCTTTGTTGCTTGTAACAATGCCATCACCGTCTAACTTATTCCTGTATACCCATTTCGTGCCAATAACAGATCTATCTTTAGGCCTGGGTACCAGTGTCCATACTTCTTGCCTTTCGAACTGATTGAGTTCTTCTTGCATGGCAAGAACCCAATCTGGATCAGTTAGAGCATCTTCAATTTTCTTTGGTTCTTCTTGAGATAGAAAAACCGAAAATAAACATTCATTTGAAGTTGCACTTCTGGTTCTAACACCAACATCTGGATCACCTATGATCAATTCAAAGGGATGATCTTTGCTCCATATCCTTTCCCTTTGTAGGTTTGATCCTTATGATTCGCCTCTATATTCATTGTGATGTTGTATTGTGCCAGTTGATCCTTCATCTCCTCTTGAGTTGCTGCCTGGATGACTTGTTGATCCACCACTGGTATTAGTAGTATCTCCAGTGTTTCCATTGTTTCCACCACTATTACCTGGATCATTACCATCATTGTTGTTATCATCATTTCCTGCTGCAACCTCGGGCTTTTCTTCATTATTCGAATCTGAGTCTGGATGATTGTCAAATTTTAATGACTTAGAAGGATCTTCATTTTGGATGCTTGGGAGTTTAGTGTCGTCAAATGATACGTTGACACTTTCTTTTACTTGGTGCTGATCAATTATGTACACCCTATATGCTCTTCTTGAATATCCAACAAAAATAGCTTCATGTGCCTTGGCCTCAAACTTGCCACGATGTTCATCTCCATCTTTTAGCACAAAACATTTGGCTCCAAATACATGAAAGTATTTGAGTGTTGGTTTCTTGCCAGCCATTAATTCGTAGGGCGTCTTCATATGATCCTTGTTGATTAAAGTTCGATTCTGGGTATAACAAGCTGTGTTTACTGCTTCAGCCCAGAAGTAGATAGGCAACCTTGATTCACTTAACATTGTTCTTGCAGCTTCAATCAAGGTTCGATTCTTCCTTTCTACTACTCCATTCTGTTACGGAGTTCTTGGTGCTGAGAATTGTCTTGTTATCCCTTTGTCTGAGCAGAAGCTATTCAGAATTTCATTCTTGAATTCTGTTCCATTATCTGATCTGATTGCCCAGACAGGTAGCTTTGAATCTAACTCAATCAACTTTACATGATCAATCACCAACTGTGGAGTTTCATCCTTAGAGTTCAAGAATAAAACCCACGTGTACTTTGTGAAGTCATCTATAATCACTAAGGTATATTTCTTCCTTGACATAGACATGATATTGACTGGACCAAATAAATCCATATGAAGCAGCTGTAGTGGTTCAGTAATATTTGTAGTGTTTGTGCCTTTGTGAGTTGCTCTTTTTGACTTCCCTTTCTGACATGCCTCACACAATCCTTCTTGTGTAAATTCCATCGGAGGCAGTCCTCTCACCAAATCCCCCTTGACTAGAGAGTTCATTGTTTTGAAATTCAAGTGTGAGAGCTTCTTGTGCCATAGCCAACTTTCTTCTGTTGAAGCTTTTGAATAAAAACAGTTTGCTTCAGCTTCAGTTCCCGAGTTGAAATCAGCTACGTACAAGTTTCCTTTCCTTACTCCACGCAAGGCTAGTCTGTCTTCTTTAGAATGAGCTATTAAGCACTTCTCCTTGATAAAGTTTACTTTGTAACCTCTATCACAGAATTGACTGACGCTGAGTAGATTGTGCTTAAGTCCTTCCACCAAAGAGACGTTTTCAATGATAACATTTCCAGTATTTAACTTGTCATATCCCGTAGTCATTCCTTTGCTGTTATCTCCAAAGGTGACAATTGGGCCAGCTCTTTCAACCACGTCTGATAGCAGGGCTCTATCTCCGGTCATATGCCTTGACGATCCGCTGTCTAGGATCCATATAACTCGGTTTACCTGTTTAACTCCCTGCAATTATCAAACAGATTAGATTATCTTCGGAGCCCAAAATTGATTGGGCCCGGCATACTTAAAGAATTGACCTTTGTCAGCTTTGACAACAGATCCCTTTCGAACAACAGCATCATCCACCTTGACTGTACTTACCTTCCTATAAATAGTCTTAAAAACTTTTTGTTTAGACTTAGAAATATAAGTTTCCTTGTTGACAGGTGAAGGAATCGCAGTCTTGGATTTTACGAATTTACTATTGATGTGTTGTCTCGGTGTCATGTTCTTTTTGTTAGCAGTCATGCGTTTGAAATAAGCAGTCATAGCATTAAAAGCACATAACATACAATTTAAAATACCACAAGGTTTATGGCATACATCAATAGCAGGCATGTTATTCACAGCAGTAGGAGTTTTAACAATTTCTACTTTAACTTTTTCAGCAGATTTAAAGTTTTCAGTAGAATGACATCTATTGTTACTATCCCTACTTCTAACAAAATTATTGTTAGGTCTGTTCAAATTATTCTTTAAGTTCTTAGCACCTAAACCAGGAGTGGATGAACTAGCAGAGTTCACATTTTCTATTGGTCTTTTAGGTACATATTTAGCTTTCTGGACATTTATTTCTTTTATGTCCCTAACAGGTTTTTCCTGTTCTTTCTCTTTCTCTTTAAGATCTTCAAGTTTAATTTCATAATCCACTATTACACAACTATCAAGAACTGGTTCTGCAATAGGAGTTATGAAAAGAGGTTTCTTAGTGTCCTTGATAACATGTGGAATACCCCTCTCTATAGCAGACTTTCTAAAAGGGGTTATGTTACTAGCCTTTCCTACGGATTCATTATATTCATAACCTATCCCAACTTTCTGGTTAATCTCTGGTTGGTCAACTAGATCTTTCATAATGAATGAAGCAGTTCTATAGGCTTGACACCTGACCTTTTCTTTTTCAATTTTATCTTTCAAAAAAGTTTCAATTTCAACATAGCAGTTGACTCTATTAACTTGAAATGCAACATCTTCAGTTAATTTAGCATTTATAAGTTTCAGCTTTTTCAATTCAAAATTCTCATCTGATAAAACTTTGTTTTCGAAAATTAAAACTTTTATTCGATCTCTAGCATCAGTTAAATTCTCACCTAGCAATTTAAACATTTTAGGACAGCTAGGGTTTACCTCAATTCCTTGTCGAGGTGGAGATTGTGATCCTTCAGAAGAAGAGGCCATTAGAGCAAGATTTTCCATTTGATCTTCTTCATCATTGTCGGAATCATCCCAGCTTTTTCCTGCTGCTAAGTATGATTTTCCCTGATGCTTCTTCAGTAGAGCGTCATATTTCTGTTTGAGCTCGTCATATGAATCCTTCTTTCTTTCCTTCTTGGGCTTTCTACAATCAGTTGCAAAGTGTCCCATTTCATTGCAGTTGAAGCAACGGATCTTGCTTCTGTCTACCATCCATGTCTTGTATCCACCTTTTGTGCTGGATGTGCTAGAAGAGCCAGCTGTCTGAAATCTGTTTGCCATAGGCTTGAATTTGAAGCTAGGGTTCCTCCTGAATCTTGTATTTCCAAATTTTCTAGCAATCAGAGCCAGAGATTCATCCTCAAGTTGATCGAGTTCTTCCATTGAGTAGAATTCACTATCAGCTGAATTCATTAGAGTTGCACCAACTTCTGCAACAATACCCTGATCAATGATGTTGACTGAAGAAGATTCAGTCTTAGCTTTTCTGTACTCTGGTTCTTCTGCTACAAGAGCTGTAGACTTGCTGACCACCTTGCCTGTACCATATATTTCTTTCTGTTGAATCTGCTCTAGCTCATAGGTCTTCAGAATGCCATAAAGTCTTTCCAAAGAAATTTCATTCATATCCATTGACTCTCTGATGGCTGTTATCCTATGCTCTAGGTGTACTGGCATTGTCAGCAAAAACTTCCTACTGATCTCCTTCTTCGTATATTGTTTGCCATTGAGATTTAGATCATTTATCAGCTTGTTGTATCTCTCAAAAACTTCAGAGATACCTTCTCCAGGATTTGATCTAAAATGCTCATATTGAGACGTTAAGATTTCCGATATGTTCTCCCTTACTTTTTCTGTTCCTTCATTTAGTATCTCTATCGTTTCCCAGATGTGTTTGGCATTTTTGCAATTAACAACATGATTATACATTCCGGGATCAAGAGATTCCACTAAAATTAACTGCAGACTGGTGTCCAAAGTATCCATTTCCTTTTCTGTCTCAGTGTACTCAGAAATATCTTTTTCAAATTGTCTGTGCGGAATGAGTACACCATCTTTCATATGCTCAGGAACGATATTTATTGGAACAGCAACACCAGTTTTTAAAATATCCTTGTACTTAGGATTTGCAGCTCGAAGAAACAAGGTCATCTTTCTCTTCCACAGATTATAATTGTCTTTATCAAATTGTGGAATTTTAATGCTACTGACTCTTTGAGTACTCATCTTTAAATAAGATTAAAAATTAAGTATTTCAAAAAATATTTTAATTTTTGACTTAGAATAATTTTTGATCAAAAATAATTTTTCGGAAAAAAAATTATTTCGAATTTAAAATAATTTTTGCGATCTGTAACAGTTCGCGGAATTTGATTTGGATCTGATATGAAAAATATCAACCAGCTTTGATACCAATTGTTGGTCCCTGATATTGTAGAAGGGAGGTTGAATACAATATCTAAAATTAATCGTGGAATATTTGAATTAAAAATATTATTTTAATTGCTCGCAAAATATTAATTATAATGAAATACTGTTCAAGTGAAAGATATAATTTTAACTTGATTAGTATTATAAAATTAATATTTAGAAAACTGTTATATAATTGATAAGATGATCTAGAACAAATTTGACATGAACTGTTTGTGTTTAACAATTATATTCCAAACTCAGCACAGAAATCTGTGAATATTACAATGCAGACAAATTACTGAATTTGAGCTGTTTTTTCTAACTTGAAATAATGAAGTGATCTCCTCATATTTATAGAGGTTGGAAAAGCTTTGCATTACTTTTCAGTATGACCTTTTTAACAAGAATTAAGCCATGTATTACCTTTGAAATTGCTGGGCATTATTTTTGAATTTCGGTATTACCTTTTCAAATAGTAATTCGGTATTACCTTTTCTAAAAAGTAACTCGGTATTACCTTTTCTAAAAAGTAACTCGGCATTACCTTTTAATGAAAGTAATTCGGTATTACTTTTTAAAAGTAATGCGGTATTACTTTTTAAAACTGGTTCGGTATTACTTTTCAATTTACTCTCGGCATGACCTTTGAATCACCTGACAAATCAATTTGTTTTGACACATGGCGCGATCCTATTGGCTGAGGCAAAAACATAAACCACCTGCCCCTTTTCTTTTCTGATTGCCGTAGGTTCTTTTTGATTAGCCCCGTAGAAATGCTTTTAGACCCGCACAGCTAATAATCTTTACTTAATAAATAATAAATTTAATTCAGAAATTATAAAAATAAATATCTAATATTATTTAGATATTTATAAATATAATTTACTAAATAAATAAAATATTTATTAATTAAAATAAATCCTTACGCTCTAAGCTGCGGTCTTCTGAACGTCTGGAACCGAACTCCTTTTGATTTAGAAATGATAAATCAATTCCAACCGGGGTTCCACTTTTAAGAATATATGACTCTGCATTTCTTCTGTGTCATTTCTTTTTCCGTCTTTTCTTAAAGTCTGTACCGTATCTCTTTGAGCTTCCAGCTTCTGTCTTCTGTCATTCTAAAATAATTCTAAATTAATTAATCCTTTAATTAATTTAAGGAATAAATTAATTCTGAGTGAATTAATTTATTAATTAAATTAACTAATTAATTTAATTAATTAATAGAGAATTAAATTAAAGGCTTGACTATTGTTGAGGTAGATAAAAATTTTATGTTCTTCAACAATAACCTTTCTAACCACTTGAACTTTTTGATGACGAATCTTCACTGATATTGTTAACACCCTGTGCACTGGTCTATTCACGGATGACTAACTACAATGTCGATTCTCATTTCTACTGTAGTGGTCTTTGTGTCTTGTCTTGGCTTCTAGCTTTGTCTTCACTATTTCTTTTCTTGGAATCTCTTTGTAGTAGGCACTTGAAATCTTCTGTATCTTCTGAACTCTTCTGAAATACTACTCCTTTATTTTTCGCCGACGCTTGAACATATTAATGAACTTCTTCCGGTGTAGAGTAGCAGTTTCATCAGAACACTTCTGATGTTAGGACTCTTTGTGTCTAGTTGACATTCTTTGACTTGATTCCTTCCTCATTATTTATTACTTACTTCATTTTCTTACTTGAGTTGAGTTGTCATCTACTTATTACAAATAGGCCTTGTCATATGCCTTTCACTACACCCTAATTTTTAATCCATAATATTTGACGCCGTCTGTGGGAAGAAGACATCAACCATGGCAAGAATACGACGAACTGACGAAGACATCGTCCCTATCATAGGTGATCCGACTGCTATCATCCCTCTTGATGAGACCTAAACTACCGAGGTCCCCGTTACCACCACTATTCCCGCTGGAACTCAAGGTCCTAACACTCAAAGGCTTGGCCTGTTTAGTAAGATCGTCCACTCCACCAATCCTGAGAAAATTGTCCATGGATCCAACCCACTATCTCAAGTAACTCAAACTCTTTTTATGGCTACTGCTTCTCACACACAAATTTCCACTATTGTTATCCCTAGTAAAACTGTTGCCCAAAAAGACTTGGACTCTCCCAACCCGATCCCCCTCCTTACATCAGAGGGTTGGAACCACAGAACTATGGGCGTAGATGAAAGGCATAGGTGTACTAACTTGTAACACTTAATTACTATGTAACTCAACTAGGTAAAAGATAAAATAACAGCAAAATAAGGGAAACTGAAGAAGCACATGGAATCAATCTACTGGAGAAATGGTAATGATACTTGGTAACTACAAGTAACTAATTTGGTTAATCAAAAATGCCTAAGTGAGTAGAAGTTCAATCTCAGTATTGCTCATGCCCTAACTTACCTAATGGAGAATCAAATTAATGTCAAAGAAGTATCAAGAAGACCAAAGTGATTTCATATAATGTTTCTCAACAACTGGATAATGTAAAGGTTAATCAACAAATGAGAACTGACATTCAGAAGCAAGAACCCCTACAAGACTAGTCACTTATGAACCAGACCATTGCATCAAGTGTCAGGACATTTGAAAGGGGAGATAGGAGTGAAGGGAAGTAACTCACTGCACTTTCATGTGTACTAGAAATGCTAAATGTAATCTCTATGTAATGGTTGATGATAACTCAACAATAGAACAGGACATGTAATAATATGCAGGTGCACAGAAATCTTGGATCACAGAGTTCAATTAAGACAAAGTATCAAAGGATCATCTACAGACTTGAAGCCCACTGGAAGAAGTTCATTAACATGTTCAGGCCTCAGTGGAGAATAAAAGATGTTGACATCTATTCAAGGATGTGGAAGCTACAGAAGATTGTCTTAGTCTATGAAGATTTTAGTGCATTACAATCGAAGCAACAAGTAAGGTTTGCAAAGAAGAATGTGGAATCATGTTCGGAATCAAGAGCCCCTATCAAGACTAGTCACTTATGAACCAGACCGTTGCATCAAGTGTCAGGACATTGGAGGCAAGCTCTCGTCGGTTAATATGATTTTAATCATTCTAAAGTTGTTGGTTTTCTTGAGTCATGTGGAGGATCAACAAAGGTGGTAAATCAGTGTTGGAGAAATGTCAGCCTAATGGATAAGAGACAGACGGCACAACCTGATTGGATCTTACTAAAGCTTCACAGATTAGAAGGCCAAATACTTGGACGTGGTGGAGTCACGTATACGGGGCTAAGTATTTGGATAAGGAAGTCTACACAAATTGAAGAGTGGAATGGAAATATTTAATTTAATTAAATAAAGTATTTATTTAATTATTTATATATTTTATAAATAAAGATATTCTTTATTTATATTTTATATATTTATTAAATATTACTTTTATATTAAATATTTCCAAAGGCATGCTTGACACATGACTTTGAAGATATGATTTGGGTGAACAAGAGAAAAAGGTGGAAAAATAAAAAGCAACACCTTTTTCAATATATAAAGAAGAAACCCAAGTCTTAATCAGAAAGTAGTGCATCCGGATGAGAAGAGAAAAGGGGAGAGAGAAAAAGAATTATTTTTCTCTCCCCCATGGCCGAACTAGATCTTGCATATTTTAGAGCCATGATTTTCTTTATCATACCACTCATCTATTCTTCTATTGTAAACATTGCTAAATCTTGTTTAGAAGATAGGTTTGATTTTTGTCTCCTAGATCTAGAATTTGTAATATTTTTAGAGGAACAAAAATCACTTCTTTGTTGTGTTCTTGAGCTTATGTTCTTGAACTTGTTTGTAGCATCTACCCCACTTCAATGAATATAAAGTTATATTCTTGGATCTTGTTGTGTTGTGTGTTTTGGATGATTTACCGTTCATTATCTTGGTTATTTTAATGGTGTTCTTGAGGTTGAAGAAGATGATGAACAGTACATGGGTTTGAACCAAAGTAATTTTTATGTTGTCCCAAAAATAAATAAAAGTCAGATTTTTATTTGGGAATCGTATTCACCCCCCCTCTACGATCTCCAGGACCTAAGCAGAAATTCTGGAGTTAGAAATATTTTCTAAGTCAGAAGTTCTACTTAATGTTCTACATAGAGCCTAAGTAGAACATTTTTATGTAGAAATTCTACTTAATGTTCTAGATAGAACCTAAGCAGAAATTCTGGAGTTAGAAATATTTTCTAAGTCAGAAGTTCTACTTAATGTTCTACATAGAGCCTAAGTAGAACATTTCTATGTAGAAATTCTACTTAATGTTCTAGATAGAACCTAAGTAGAAATTCTGGAGTTAGAAATATTTTCTAAGTCAGAAGTTCTACTTAATGTTCTACATAGAGCCTAAGTAGAACATTTCTATGTAGAAATTCTACTTAATGTTCTAGATAGAACCTAAGTAGAAATTCTGGAGTTAGAAATATTTTCTAAGTCAGAAGTTCTACTTAATATTCTACATAGAGCCTAAGTAGAACATTTCTATGTAGAAATTCTACTTAATGTTCTAGATAGAACCTAAGTAGAAATTCTGGAGTTAGAAATATTTTCTAAGTCAGAAGTTCTACTTAATGTTCTACATAGAGCCTAAGTAGAACATTTCTATGTAGAAATTCTACTTAATGTTCTAGATAAAACCTAAGTAGAAATTCTGGAGTTAGAAATATTTTCTAAGTCAGAAGTTCTACTTAATGTTCTACATAGAGCCTAAGTAGAACATTTCTATGTAGAAATTCTACTTAATGTTCTAGATAGAACCTAAGTAGAAATTCTGGAGTTAGAAATATTTTCTAAGTCAGAAGTTCTACTTAATGTTCTACATAGAGCCTAAGTAGAACATTTCTAAGTAGAAATTCTACTTAATGTTCTAGATAGAACCTAAGTAGAAATTCTGGAGTTAGAAATATTTTCTAAGTCAGAAGTTCTACTTAATGTTCTACATAGAGCCTAAGTAGAACATTTCTATGTAGAATTTTTTTCCTTAGAGGGCTGTTTCAACATGACACATGGCTACATAGTTTAACTTTTATTTAAAATAAAAATTGTTTTCCTCTCAAATTGTTTTTAGTTTAATAATTAATTTAATAATTAAATTTGAATTTAATTATATAAAATATTTTGAAAATAATTTTTAAATTTAAATAATTTATTTTTCAAGTTTATCTTACATCTTGGAAAATATTTTATTTTCTTTTAAATTTTAGAGTCAAATATTTTATATTTTTAATATTCTTAGTTAAGAATTTTATTAATTTGAAAACTAAAATTAATTTTAAAATCCAATTTAATTTCTTTTGAGTTTAATACTCTTAAAATTATTTTGAGAATTATTTTTGAGGTTTAATAATTTATTTTTCATAAAACTTTAATTACAAATTTTATAAAACTCTTTGGAAAATGTTTTTGGATTGAAATAATTTATTTTCATGAACATTTTAAATGTTTTGAAAATTTAGTATTTCTATTTCAAAATTATGTTTTCGAGTTGTTTTATTTTAATTATAATTTAAGCTTGGAAGTTTTAATTATAAATCTCATAAAACTTTTTGGAAAATCATTTTGGTTGAAATAATTTATTTTCAAGAATATCTAAGATGACTTGAAAATTTATTATTTTTATATCAAACTTATATTTTCAATCTGTTTTATTTTAATTATAATTGAAACTGTTTTGGATTATAAATTCTATAAAATTCTTTGGAAATTAATTTTGATTTGAAATAATTTCTTTTTCAGGATTATTTAATATACCTTGAAAATTTTGTTATCTCTATATCAAAACTTTCTTTTCAAATTATTTTATTTTATTTATAATTTGAAATTGAGAAATTTATTATTATTTATCAAAAATGCATTTTCAATTTATTTTGATTATTTAAATTCCTAAAAAATTAAATACTTCTGTTTGAATAAAATGTTTTATTAAACGAAACAACAGGAGTTGATTCTTCGTTCGTTGAGGACAAACGAACTGACTGAAGAACATTCTAATGGAGTTGAGACCTGATCTTACCATTGGAGATGTATTTATACATCGGTCTACTCAGTGGATCATTTGGTTATTGAAAGGGGATTAGTTCATTTAGGGAAGAGTCTTCGATCAGTGGTTTTCGAATCAATATCTGAAGAATTTGGGATTTTGAAAAGAAATTCAGTTTAACGGTCAAAGAACCAAAACAACAATTCAAGATTTGGTTAAAGGACATCTGTGGCAGAAATACACAAGGTTTGATTATCACTGACATATGATAATCAAGGGGTTATTGCTACACATACAAAGAAGAGTGATATGTTCAAGCAGAACATGAGACATTCTATGTCGGGGTCTTTAAGAAGAACAATCAGGTATCAATTTGGGTTGAAGCAGGAACATCATTGGTTATTGAGGTCAAATGCAAGGATACTTCCATGAGTGTCAGTAGAATGGAAATTGATTTGGATCAATTAATTATCACTCGAGATGGAATGCTAAGCATCGCTCAGGTATACTTTCTAACTAGTTTATACTTGTTTGATTCAATTATAGAGTATTAAGTGCTGAACTGCATTATATTATAAGTTTGATGTAATGCATGTCTCACCTTGATTTCTATATAAATTAGATAACTTATGCTAGTTTGTTAGTGTTGCTTGTTTTTCAGTATTTGACTTCATGATTAGATCTTGTGTGATTTAATGCTTGCTTTACGATAATTGATCATGTTAGTCTTTACGATAATTGATCATGTTAGCATATAGAGTCTTAGGTATTTGTAGGGGTACATTTACCGGAAAGAGTATTTGCTGCATGCTAAGTGCCTTGATGTTTACATTGTCTATAATCTGTTTATACTCGCATGGTTGTATTAAATGTTATATCTGATCATGTGCTTGTTAAGATGAGTTTGTTTCTAATTTGGGAATTGCCTAGGGGTCAGTATAATAAACCAAGAATTAATTTTTTTTTAAAATTTAAACTGACTCAGGTAATTAGAGATAATATAATGTTAAAGTGAACAACAAAGGTGATTTAGAAGGTTTAATAATCTGAGTGATTGATTCTTCTATTTCTACATATATGTATGACATGATTCTTATAGACTGCTAGTCCACCTTAAGTTAGGTTGGGATCACTGAGCTCATAGCCAAGACTCCTTGTTGAGGCTGATATAGATGAGGAGTGATCAGTCAGATAAGAATGAACATGTTGAACTTGAATGCTTTGTTGCTAACTATGTTTAGAAATATCTCTAACCCTTGGACTCAATCAAATTGAGGACCACGTGTCTTAATCATTTGTGAATGCAGAGTATCTTTCAACATGTACAAGTTATATATCTCTGACATTTTCATGTTCGAGGCATGTAACTACTTTTGCTTTGGTATTCAAATGGTTAAGCAAGGTTACCTATTTTTCTTGAATGATCTGAAGCACAATATTAAGAAAGACCTAGGGGATTCTTTGTGAAGGGTTTCCTAATATCAGTTCGACGATGAACAGTATTGATCGGGGTCAAGAGAAATAGAAGCTCACTCTACTGGAAGTGAGGTTATTGCTGACACGAAATTTAATGCTTATGATGAAGTCAACTATTCGTTGAAGTTTATCAGAATGGAGTTAGCTGCAACAACAAGTGATGCTCTCACACTTGGTTTATCAACTAATACTTGGTTTATCAAGATAACGGATTCGACGGTAAAGATGAAGTTGGTGAGAAAGGACTACTTCTAATGAAATTCTTTTAAGAAGGACATTAGTGAAGTATGTCAGTTGAAGGGAAGTCAAGTCAAAGGCTACCCTGTTTAGTTTTGGTGTTTGTTCATGCATTCGATAGATGAAGCATCTCAGTGATTAATCACATTTAAAGGATTAGGCAGATTGCTGTAAGAACACTTTGAGGGCAGGTAATGGAATTTGTTGACGAATGAAATTCTATGTTATGTCTGCACTGAAAGGAGTATTCTAGAGTAAAGTTCAGTTTTCGGACTTCATGACCAAATGGAGGAGTTAATAGGGAAATCCAGACCTTGAGTGAAATTACAAGGATAATGTATAGACTTAAGGTTTCCTATTCACTACGGCTGAATCAGTTGACACAGCAAGTCTAATCAGCAAATATAAAGAGAAGACATCAAGTAAGATTAATCATGCCTGAAGTCACATGGTGTGATGAAGGGCTATCTTATTTGGAGTTAAGAGCTTACACAGAGTCTGTGATTGATTTAAGATGATCTAGATGCAGTGAACATCATCATCAAGCTCCCTAGCATTCGTTTGATTTTAGCTTTGAATTTCTAAAGGTTGACATCCTGTTTAGGGCTCAAGATCAGATGACACCAAATGAAGAAAAGCTGCAAGCAGCATCACAGGGGGAGCATCAGTAAGTTGGATCAACTAGTCGTGTTTGATGTTCAAAGGCTAGCAGGGCTCATTGAGTAAGAGTTGAGATTCTTAGGAGCACTGAGTGATCCAAATTGAGTGATTGCATATTAGAAAAGAAATTGTCAATTTAAAAATAATGCAAGATGATCTCAATCATATTTGAAGAAGACTACTCTACCCACTGAATATCTAAGAAAACATTAAGGACACATCTGTCATGACAAATGGTTTTGTGTAACAACATTTCCTAGAGTCAGTTCTTGATGAATCTGGGTAGTAGAGTAGTGATTGGTAGTGTCGTGCATGAATAAGAGTATTTCATTGGTTTTTCTGAGTGAATTCAATGACGATTAAAGATGCACTAACTAATCAAGATTGAGTAGGGTTCGAATCAAGGAACTAACTCAATTGAACCAGAGGCAGATACACTTAGCACAAGGAATCAATCCACATGAAGACTTGGTATTGATACAGAAGCTGAAGGGTAGTTCGGAGTTTTTTTTTGGTTCTACTCTGCTAGTGTCAAGACTACTGGTTTCTAGAGTGCTGAGTTTAGTGAAGCTGCTGCCAAGACCAATATCTACAAGGAAATATTTGGGTGTTGAAGGTAAGGCAGTTTCCGTCTGGATGAGCGTGGTATTGTTTCGAGGAACAATGTTAACTGGTAGCTGAAAAGTTATTCCTGTCCAAAAGGAGTAAACGTTCAATCTCGAAAGGAGTAAACGTTCGATCTCTAGGGCAAAGAGGAGTAATTATTCATTCAACGATCATACACCAGTAAAAGCTCTATTGACTAAGGTATGTCACTCTAGTCTAATATTGATTTATTTAAACATAATGTTTATAGAGAGTGTTCATGCTATTTAGATGTCTACGATCTCTACAAACTGATTAATGTTTGGCGTGTGACCACCCGGGACTCAATATTATCATTATGAGATTACCTATGATCACTCGGGACCTAGGGACCTAACATTGTAGCATCTCTTTGTATAGTCAATTTATATCCAGGATCTCGTACTTTGTGCTGTCATATGTTATTCATGCTATATGTATCAAATGTTTCAGCATAAGTATTTGTATATATTAATTAGTTGTAATTTTATTTACTTCTAATTGTTTAATGCTAATATTAATGGAACCACTTAATATGTAGTTTAAGTGATGTAATCCTTGTCTTTTGCAAAATCCATTAATATTAGTTGTCATTCTTTTGATATTAGTGATATCACTTAGAATTTCTACACTAAGTGACAAAAAGATTATTTCAAAAACACTGATATTAAAAGTAATTTACTACATCGCGAGGGGTTGTCAAAGATCATAAATTTTAGCATTAATATTTAAAGGTATTTGATCCTTGATGCAACTAGTACCTCGAGCTTACATACATTCTGATTGTCATGAGTATTTTCAATATGCTTATGTGATAATTATTGAGATGTAGTGTAAGAAGTTAAATGCTGTCATTCGGTCAATGTATGTTCAGTGTTTAGCGGATGCTTATGTTTTATGCTTTCGAATTACCATGATCTATATTGCAATATGTGTTTGTTTCAAGCGACAAATGGTAATTGTCTAGCATAATGTAAGTATCATATGTGCTTGATTGTTTTGTAGTAACATGCATTTTATTACAAAATGATTGAATGATGTTAGTACTTTTGAATATCTTGTCATTCATATCTTTGATAATTCATTAGTATTAACATATGTTTTTCATTCTTTAGAACTTGAATGCATAAAGAAATTTCTTGTCTATTTCTTGTGAAAAATGTTTTATCTAAACATGCATTCATTTGCCAGAGAATGAAAAGCCACTAAAAGTTTTCTTTGAAAGAGAACATTTCTTGAGGATTATCTTTCTATTTCAAAATCATATATCCTCTCTCTCTCTCTCTAAATGTTTTGTAATGAAAACTGTTTTCTCTCCACGATTTGTTTAAATAAAGTTACTTGATAACTTGTAACTTAAGTTGCATGGTATCAGGTTATTTTATTTGAGTAAATTATTTTGATCTTAAAGTATCAACCATTGGTAAAACGTTTTTCAAAACTCTTGTTAATGTCTGTTTCACATTGACCTGTAGTATTAAAACAATGGTTGTTTGCTTTGGGATTAGTGCCTTGGACTGTATGACTAAAGCATTCATTCGATTTTTTAAAAATGATTTATGTTTTAAGTCGGAGATAATATCCGATAAGAATGAATTGCAAAACAATTTCTGAAAACATACAGTGAGCAAGATGAAATAGATTTGAGTTATTAATCAAAATGTTTTTGTTAAAAGAGTTGAATTTCAATTGGAAATTTGTCTAAGAGAAATTCAAAAGAATACTTTTCTTAATCTGTTAAACTTTTTTTCAAAGTTGTGAGTTTATGAAATTTGGCTTAATATTCTTTTACCTATTCTTTATTAATTCCCACATTTTAGCTCTGGTGCATTGTTTCTTGAGGACACATTGCTCCGATGCTATATTTCTGAGAAGGAATAGAGAATAAGTTTAATCATACTCTACCAGATTTTATATAGCTCTGATCAACTCTATCTATTTAGCCGTAATGGCTTGGCCTAAGTGGCTATAGGGGAAGGTCAAGAAATTGAATAATCCATCAATTTCTAACCAAGGCCTTAGTACCAAACACTATCATTCAAATTCAAACTTTCAACCCTTGGTGATATAAGGAACTTATGTTAGTTAGAGGTTGATAAGGGAGAAACTGCACTTGATGCAGCAAATAAGGATGTGTCGGAAGTGCACCCACAGCTCTACCTCTCGAGAAGGAAAGAAGTATACAAATTGAGGTAACTGTAGCTCATCTGTATTCTCTCAAAAGGATGCAGAGCTGAAAAGGCAATTCAACCGTTTCTGAATGAACTCTCTCAACAGGGTGATTTCATTGAAAATTCGCTCGTCAGCCAGAGCACCTTGTAATGAGTCAAGCACACCAAAAGCATTCACGCTGATGGTAATCCTAAAGTTTTTGCTTCTAAGGGATGTTATAGGACCTAACAGTTCTCTAGCCTCTCTTGGGACTTACAATTGTGAGGACACATTGCAAGAAGTGCACATTGTGAGATATAGGTGAAACCCCTAAACTTCTTTGTTTACCATTCATGGTGAATGAAGTTGTTGAGCCACCTTCACAGGTATTTGAGGGAAACTTGGATTTCTTGCCATATATTAGAATCCTTGTCAACCTTCCTAGGAGGAACAGTCCTAGTTCCCTAATGGGATTTCACATCCGCAGAGCAATCTGTTGATGTTGAGAGGCAATCACTAACAGTTTTCCATGACTGAAAATAGTGAGTTAATTCATCTTCACAGGTGATTGAGAGAGATGTTTGTACACGTCTACTCTCCCAGGAATTCAAATTCTGGAATACATGGATCGCTCAAAACTTAAAGGCATATCACCGTCAACGATCCAGTGCATGGATTTGCATATGGGGAGTCGGTTGATGCTTAGATAGCTGCTAGACGCATACCACATTCAACGATCCAGTGCATGGATTTGCATATGGGGAGATTGTTGATGCTGAAAGTAGCTGAGCAACAACTCGTAGACTATGATTCAGTTGGTTTACCAATTTGATGAGTCTTTTGAGGATCAGGGTGTTGGGATTTCAGTCACTCCTGGACTGGAGGAGATTCCAATTTCAGAAGGGTTATTCCCCGACGACGAGCCACGTGTGCATGGATTTGCTCATGGTGAGTTGGGTGACGGCCTAACTGAAACCCTGTCTGAGATTCCATCTCAGAACCTAGATCTTTAGTGATCGACAACATGCCACAGTCAACGATCCATAATATCTTGGTAAGACTAGCATGGATTTACTTGCAGGTACAAATTGCTATAAATGGAATGAGTGCAAGTAAGGGAGAGAAACACTTGAGTGAAGTGAGGGAGTGATACACTTGAGTGAGAGAAATAGGGAGAGAAATGAGTGGAACACTTACGCTTGAAAGTGTAAACACCAACAGAACGTAGTAGAAGTGAGGAAACCATAGACCAAACACTAACCTTGCTACTATGCTTGAATCCTGTTACTGAATTTTCCAGCTCTGAAGTGTTGAAGAGATTCTTTTCTGGAAGACAAGCTGAAGAAGAATCTAGATGAAGCTTAGTGGGAATGTCCAAACTATTACCTTTGGGTCTATTAATTCATGTTGTTCTCAATCTCAAAGGAGGATTTTATGTTCAATTGAAAGAGAGTTTCTTATTCGATTGGATGTAAATGATACTTTTATTATTTTAAAGGATATTCTCAACTAAGGGGGAGAATTTGGTGATACAAGAAACGAGATCTCTTGGTGATACAAGAAATGAGATCTGTCAATCCTATCTTGTGGAGGTTACTTAGAGGGTATCTAAAGACACAAGGGTGGATTGGAGCTTGCATGAACTAAGGGGGAGAATTAGATAAAATTGAAACCTTAGTGATGCAAGGGAGAAATTACTAAGGGGGAGTTTCTTAGTAATTGGTTGGAGCCTAATCCCTAAAGGTGTTGTAGATTTAACTGATTTTTCGTCTGAAGTGGAGAAGTTACTTTTTGTCAATTGGGAAGAAGTTACTTGTCGTACTAAGGGGAAGAAGTTATGGAGAACCTTAACATCTTGGTTTGCAATGCTATATCTTATTCTGAAAAGATATCTAAGGGATTTTGCTCTATTTGTTTGAAGATCTGTCATTGGAACATTCTTAGGAGAGGTTCGGCAGAAGAATTCTTTCTAGCACGATCAATGAATGAAAATGAAGATTTCTTTGAAGAGTATCAACTCAGGGGGAGTTTTTTCTAAGTAGAAGTTTTCTGGGTAAAGAAGAATGTGAAGGAGATTTTCAAGGGGCATCTGAGAAGTGTCCAAGTGTGTTCTATTTCTTGTTTCAGTGATAGATAAAGTCAGTGGAATAGTGCAGGGAAGAAAGAAAAATATGTTTCCTGGAAATAGAACATCCTGAAGAAAAAGAGGAAGTGACTTTCATTCCAAGAGAGAACAACCTTAAGGGGAGAATGAGTTGACCTCTTATAGGGAACATAGAGAGCTGTATGTTCTAGTTCGAATTGCAAGATAAACAAGAATGATTGTTCAGAAGTCTTTACTAATGATTTGTTTCTTTATTGAAAGAACCCCATCTTTGAAGAACATTGAAGTGGAGGAAGCTAAAGGAAAATGAAATTCAGAAATTCATCATTCATTTTCAGCAACTCAGGAAATCTGGATTTAACTGATTATATCTTTCCAGAACCTTTTGTATATTATTTTCATGTCAAGTACTTTAATTATTTCTTGTATGTTAGTTGAGTTATCCTCTAGTAGTTAATTTCATTTAATTGCTTTTGTGGGAAATTGTAAATGGAAATAGTATTTGATTGTTATTCCATATCAACCAAATAGGGGGAGATTGAAAGGGGAGATAGGAGTGAAGGGAAGTAACTCACTGCACTTTCATGTGTACTAGAAATGCTAAATGTAATCTCTATGTAATGGTTGATGATAACTCAACAATAGAACAGGACATGTAATAATATGCAGGTGCACAGAAATCTTGGATCACAGAGTTCAATTAAGACAAAGTATCAAAGGATCATCTACAGACTTGAAGCCCACTGGAAGAAGTTCATTAACATGTTCAGGCCTCAGTGGAGAATAAAAGATGTTGACATCTATTCAAGGATGTGGAAGCTACAGAAGATTGTCTTAGTCTATGAAGATTTTAGTGCATTACAATCGAAGCAACAAGTAAGGTTTGCAAAGAAGAATGTGGAATCATGTTCGGAATCAAGAGCCCCTATCAAGACTAGTCACTTATGAACCAGACCGTTGCATCAAGTGTCAGGACATTGGAGGCAAGCTCTCGTCGGTTAATATGATTTTAATCATTCTAAAGTTGTTGGTTTTCTTGAGTCATGTGGAGGATCAACAAAGGTGGTAAATCAGTGTTGGAGAAATGTCAGCCTAATGGATAAGAGACAGACGGCACAACCTGATTGGATCTTACTAAAGCTTCACAAATTAGAAGGCCAAATACTTGGACGTGGTGGAGTCACGTATACGGGGCTAAGTATTTGGATAAGGAAGTCTACACAAATTGAAGAGTGGAATGGAAATATTTAATTTAATTAAATAAAGTATTTATTTAATTATTTATATATTTTATAAATAAAGATATTCTTTATTTATATTTTATATATTTATTAAATATTACTTTTATATTAAATATTTCCAAAGGCATGCTTGGCACATGACTTTGAAGATATGATTTGGGTGAACAAGAGAAAAAGGTGGAAAAATAAAAAGCAACACCTTTTTCAATATATAAAGAAGAAACCCAAGTCTTAATCAGAAAGTAGTGCATCCGGATGAGAAGAGAAAAGGGGAGAGAGAAAAAGAATTATTTTTCTCTCCCCCATGGCCGAACTAGATCTTGCATATTTTAGAGCCATGATTTTCTTTATCATACCACTCATCTATTCTTCTATTGTAAACATTGCTAAATCTTGTTTAGAAGATAGGTTTGATTTTTGTCTCCTAGATCTAGAATTTGTAATATTTTTAGAGGAACAAAAATCACTTCTTTGTTGTGTTCTTGAGCTTATGTTCTTGAACTTGTTTGTAGCATCTACCCCACTTCAATGAATATAAAGTTATATTCTTGGATCTTGTTGTGTTGTGTGTTTTGGATGATTTACCGTTCATTATCTTGGTTATTTTAATGGTGTTCTTGAGGTTGAAGAAGATGATGAACAGTACATGGGTTTGAACCAAAGTAATTTTTATGTTGTCCCAAAAATAAATAAAAGTCAGATTTTTATTTGGGAATCGTATTCACCCCCCCCCCCCTCTACGATCTCCAGGACCTAACAACATTGGAGGCAAGTTCATGTCAGTAATAGAAGATCTCATTTGAATTGAGTGAGGAAAAGAAATTGAAGAAGCTAGGGAAACTTGCTCATAAAGGTTAATCCACAATTAGTCAATAAAGAAAGTCAACATTGGATGAGTGCATATTTGCTAAGGCAAATGTCGATCCACAGCAGATCGAGATGCGGATCGAGATTGATAATTGAAGAAAAACATTGCAAGGCAAATCTCGATTCACGGCAGATCGAGATTCTCACAGATCGAGATCGAGATTCTCACTGATCGAGATCGAGATTCTCAGAGATCGAGATCGAGATTTTCACAGATCGAGATCGAGATTCTCATAGATCGAGATCGAGATTTTCACAGATCGAGATCGAGATCGAGATTGTCGACCAAGATCGAGATCGAGATGGGTCCAAGCCGAGATCGAGATGCGGGTCGATATGTAGCATTTAATGTTCAAGGGACAAGTGGCTTATTGTGAACGGTTGATCCAGAGTGGTTGGGAAAGTACTTTTTGTTGTCCATTCCTGATTGGGCCACGTACACAAAAAGGACAAGATCAAGACTACACGACATTATAAAAGCAACACTTTGTTTTCATTTGTATTTGACTTTTTTCCATCTCTGTATTTTCTACGATATTTTTCAAGAGAGAGCATTTACTGTAAAACAATAGTGAGAAAGAGGATCAGTTGAATCAAGCTTTAATTGCTGTATTTATTGTTCAACTGAACATGATGCTTTTATGAATGTTTTAGCAAATCCCTCAATGAATATAAAGATATATTCTTGAAATTCTGTGTCATCATTTATTATCTGCATATTTATATATTTTCTCATTACTTTCAAACAGTTGTATTCACCCCCCTCTACAACACTTTGGACCTAACAATTGGTATCAGAGCTACTGTTAAACACATCTAACAGAGATCCTACCGTGTTGTTTGAGTTGGTTCTTGAAAATCCCAGATCCAATTTTTTTTGAAGTTTGTGCCGAAAGCTTTTATTTGTGTCTTCTTGAAAAGTTCATAGATCTAAAAAGTTCTGAGTCATGGTGTAAGGAATATTTGTACAACATTCCAAAACGTTGTACTTTAAAGCTTTGTGGGTTTTCTTGTGGTAAAAAATCTGGTTATAAAAGAATATTTGATTAGTTGACTAGGTAACTTGAATCAACTGTTTGACTGAACAAAAAGGACATATTCGAACTTCTATCAACTAGAAAGTGAACAACTTTTTGTTTGGACTTGAAAAACTGGTGGACCTTGCTACTGTTCCTGTGATTAGAACTAACTTGCTTGAATCTTAAGTGCAAAACCCATTGGATATTAAGTGTTGGATATTTAAAGTGAGATAATTAATTTTTCAAGTAAATACAATTTATTGTAATTTGAAAAGTGTATTATCTTAATTTTAAACTTTATTAAAATGGCCGCCGCACACAGATTTAAAATAACTCCGTTTGATGCACAACATTATGACGAATGGACCGGAAGGATGAAAGCCTACCTTGAATCAATAAACAAGGTATACTTGAGAATATTGGAGAACGGTCCATATATACCCATGAAAATTGAGCCAGAGCGAATGGAAGGAGGGATACTAATACCATCCCGGTCTGTTCCTAAAGAGGAAATGGAGTTTTTAGACGCAGATAAAGAATTGGTTGGTATGGATGCGTCATTACGCAACGTCATAATTGAATCCCTAGACTCAGAGTACTATGTTCAGATAAAGGGATTAAAAAAAGCTAAAGCCATGTGGGATAAACTGGCTGTAGTGATGGAGGGGACCGAGGAAGTTAGAGATAATCACAAGCGCATTCTGATATCTGAATATGAATCGTTCAGATGCGAACGAGGAGAAAGTGTAGCGGATGTTTACAAATGTTACAGTAAACTGCTTATCGAGCTGAGTATAAGAGATAAAGTCTATCCACTGGCAGATTCAAATATCAAGTTTCTCTTGAATTTGCCTAAACATCTGGAACACAGGATCACTGTCATTCGAGAGTCAAGAGACTTGAAAAATACTTCTCTCGAAAAGCTGTATGGTGTTTTAAAGACCTACGAGCTGGAGCAGGAACAAAATGATAAAAGAAGATCCTACAATAGTGGAGAATACAAAGCGGTAAGTGAGTCTGGACTTGTAGCTGAAGAGTCTGCTGTAAAGGCACTTGCAGCTATCTCATTGAAAACTGCTAATCATGAAAGGGTGGTATTAGACATTGAAGATCCATCCGAAGAAAGTGAGGATGAATACTATACCCTTGAAGAGCTGGACAAATTAGAAGATAAGTCATATGCTTGTATTGCTCGAGAATTTGCTCATATCAGCTTTAGGAAGTCAAGAAGAGGTAAATGACGATTTGGTAGTTCTTTCAGCCGAAGAGGCAGCAGCAGCAGAGGCAGTAGTGTAAGTGGTCGGGGAAGTTACAGCGGTCGAGGTAGCACATCTGGTAGTGGCTACAGACCTAACCTGGTAGACAAGAACAAGTTCAGATGCTACAACTGCAATGAATTGGGGCACTTTGCAACAGAGTGTAAGAAGCCCAAGTACGTTCATCCCAAGGAATCCTATGCTGATCTGAAAAAGAAATATGATGCCTTGGTTAGCAAGCAACAGAAGGGAAGCCGGGCGTATGTTGTGACTGAAGGGAAGGGTTGGGACGAGTCTGATGAATATGAAGATCAGGAACTATGCAACTTCGCTTTAATGGCAAGATCTTTAAAACAATCAGAGGTACCAATTCTAACCGTAAATGAAATGTCCATTTCTGAGTACCAAAATGAATTAGCTGCCATGACTAAAGACATGTACAATCTCCAACTGAATCTAATCGCTGTTAATGAGGAAAATGCTAAACTCTCCCTTAAAAATAGACTTCTCGAGGCCAGGGTAGAGGAATTAGAATCAGGAGAAAGTACAGAAAGGCAGTTAATGAATCAGGTAGACGGTTTAGAACACAAGCTTAAGATTAGGGAAGACCTTAACGAAGAACTTAAAAATGAATTAGCTGAGCTTAAAATAACATGTCAATCTTTTAAAGAAGCAGCTAATAAAGTTTCCGTAGAAAGGGACATGTACATGAAACTGGCAGGCAAGAGTAAAAATGAAAAAGTAAACATAGGACTTGACTACACACAGAAAAAGAAAAATAGGGCTGCTGAGTTGTTAGAGCCAGTGTTAGTCAAAGAAGATGTGCCTGAGGTTCTAGTGATGTTAGAAAACCTATCTTTAAGCAGTTTGAGCCTAGGACCATAGATCCTGTTGCTATTAAAATTGAACATGAGATTAAAATGGAAAAAGATTCAGAAGAAAAAGTAGTAGAACCTACAACTTCTAAGAGAGCGAGTAAGATTGCTTATGCTAAGAGAGGTGTAGGAACCAAGGAGGCTAAGATGGTGTCACATAAACAATGGGTAGCAGGGTCAGACCAAATGAAAACACCTGTAGAGGCAGTTAAAACTGAACCTGTATCTGTATCTACATCTACACGAGCTAGGAAGGCATGTTATATCTGTAATCAAACTGATCATTTGTCTTACTATTCCCCGTCCTATGTAGAGGTAGAAAAACTTGTTGGTTGTAATACCATGCCTGCAACTACTGCTTTGCCTAACATGTATGCAAATCATGCCAAATGCAATAATCCTAATTGTATGCCATGTGCTGTAAACATCATGCATGCTTATTTTAATTTGATGAATACTGCTAGTGCATCTGTTGAACATACATTTAGTAATGGTAAGAAAAAGCATGCTGGGTCAAAGGCTAAGACTTCAAGTCCTCTTAAAGTTAGGAGTGACCAGTCTACTCCCAAACCTGACAAACCAGTCAAGGTTGACAAGGGAAAAGACAAAGTCAAGATGAATGCCCCTGATGGCAACAAGGCAAAGCCTTCTGTATCTGAAAAGAAAAAGAAAATTATTGATGCCGGGCCCAAACATCATTGGGTTCCGAAGAACGCCTAACCTTTATGGATTTGCAAGGCAGTGAACAGGAAAATAGTAAAGTCATATAGGTGCTGGACAGTGGAGCATCAAGGCATATGATCGGCAATAAGTCCCTGCTAACAGATTTGGTGTTGAGAGCCGGCTCCGTGGTTACTTTTGGAGATAACAGCAAAGGTTACACCCGGGGATATGGCAAGATTGTTTGTGGAAATGTTATCATTGAGGACGTGTCTTTTGTGGAAGGATTGCGACATAATCTTCTCAGCGTTAGTCAGTTCACCGACAGGGGTTTTGACGTCAATTTTGGGAAGCATGACTGTTCGATTCGAAGCAAAAAGGATGGAAGCCTTGCTCTCAAAGGAGTAAGGAAGTCAAATTTGTTCATAGCCGACATGAATTCTACTGATCAGTCTGAAGTCACGTGTTTCTACAGCAAGGCTTCTGCTGATGAAAGTTGGCTATGGCATAAAAGATTATCTCACCTGAACTTTAAAGCAATGAATAATCTCGTAAGGAGAGAGTTGGTGAGAGGGCTGCCGCAGATGGAGTTTACTCCAGATGGACTCTGCGAAGCATGTGAGATGGGAAAATCGAAAAGAGCCTCGCATAAGGATAAGCAAGTGAATAGAATTACCGAGCCCCTACAACTTCTTCACATGGATTTGTTTGGACCCGTTAATGTTATGTCAATGTCAAGGAAAAGATACGCGCTGGTGATTGTCGATGACTTTTCCAAATACACATGGGTGATGTTTGTGACATCGAAAGATGAAGTGCCACATGAGATCATTAGGCATGTACTGGTAATTGAAAACGTAGCAAGTCTGACTGTGAAGACTATCCGATCCGACAACGGGACAGAATTCAAGAACTCAGTGTTAATGGAATTCTGCATATTTAAAGGGATCAGATGACAGTATTCAGCACCGAGAACACCGCAGCAGAATGGGGTGGTAGAAAGGAAGAATAGGACACTGGTTGAAGCAGCTAGGACAATGTTGTATGAGTCAAGACTTCCTTTGTATTTTTGGGCTGAAGCAGTTAGCGCGGCTTGTTATACACAGAATAGAACCCTGATTATAAAGGACTATAATGAGATGCCGTATTATCTGATGAATAAATGAAAACCATCTATCAAGTACTTTCATGTGTTTGGTGCCAAATGCTTTGTGTTAAGAGACAATGCACAACTTGGAAAGTTTGATGCCAAAGCAGATGAAGGGGTTTTCGTTGGATATTCTCTTGAAGTAGTAGCAGCGTACAAGGTGTTTGTGCTTAATGATCGCAAGGTGGTTGAAAGCCTTAATGTCACATTCGACGACTCAAAGCTCCCTTCTATACTAAAGGAAGACAGTGAGCCCACTTCCCTAAGATTTGAAAATATGGATATTGATGAAGTGGATACAGTTCCTAAGTCTGTAGTGCAGGGTAGTGATCCAACGATAAATAATGTAATTAATCAAGAGTCTAGTGTTTCGCCAATACAAAATACTAGGGCTGAGGGATCACCTTCCGTTAGACCTGGTACTAACTCAGGGGGAGCAGCTCACTCAGGGGGAGCTAGTACTAGCTCAGGGGAAGCTAGTGGAAGTGCTTCTAGACTAAGTCACCTTCACTTACAAGATCAAGCTGAGTCATCAAGAACATTTGCTAGGGATCGTACTTGGAACAAGGACCATCCGTTTGAGCTAATTATTGGTGATCCAGATACCGGAGTGACTACTAGAGGAAAAGCTAGAGCTGAAATTGCCACTGAGAATGAATGTCTATACTCAGTGTTCCTTTCCCAGATGGAACCTAAAGTGGTGGAAGAAGCTCTAGATGACGCTGATTGGGTGATTGCTATGCAAGAGGAACTCAATCAGTTTGAAAGGCAGAAGGTGTGGAAGCTGGTACCCAGACCAAAGAATAGATCTATTGTTGGAACAAAATGGGTATTCAGAAACAAGCTGGATGAAAATGGACTTGTAACACGAAATAAAGCTCGCCTGGTTGCTAAGGGTTATACTCAAAGAGAAGGAATTGATTATGATGAAACCTATGCACCAGTAGCAAGGCTAAAAGCAGTAAGGATGTTCTTAGCATTCGCAGCACATCATGGTTTTAAAGTCTATCAGATGGATGTCAAGAGTGCATTCTTAAACGGTGAACTGGATGAAGAAGTGTATGTCGATCAACCTCCCGGGTTTGTCGACAGCAAAAACTGTGATTATGTTTATCGTCTCTTCAAATCAGTATATGGCCTTAAGCAGTCTCCGCGGAAGTGGTATGAAACTCTGCAGACTTCTTACTAGAAAGTGGTTTCACTAGAGGAGTAATCGACAAGACGCTTTTCTACAAGAAATGCAAAGATGATCTAATAATGGTGCAAGTATATGTGGATGACATTATCTTTGGGTCTGCAAATGAGAAGCTGTGTGCTAAATTCGCAAAGTTAATGCAATCGAGGTATGAGATGAGCATGATGGGAGAGCTGACGTTCTTTCTGGGTATTCAAGTTAGTCAGAAGAAGGACGAGATATTTATCTGCCAGACCAAGTACATTCATGATCTATTGAAGAAGTATGGTCTCGAAGATGTATCACAAGCTAAGACTCCTATGGCAACAGCCACGAAGCTTGACGAGGATAAAGCGGGTAAACCTGTAGACATATCAAGCTATCGAGGTATGATCGGCTCACTTTTGTATTTAACTCCTAGCAGACCTGATATTATGTTCTCTACATGCTTATGTGCAAGGTTCCAAGCGGATCCTAGAGAGTCACATCTCATAGCCGTAAAGCGTATTTTTAGGTATCTCAAGGGAACATCAAATCTTGGGATTTGGTACCCAAGAGATACAGGACTTAATCTTGTTGGCTATTCGGATTCAGATTACGCAGGTTGTAGAATAGATATGAAGAGCACTTCAGGAAGCTGTCAGTTACTTGGAAGAAGGTTGGTGTCTTGGCAAAGCAAGAAACAACACACAATATCTACCTCGACAGCTGAAGCAGAATATATTGCTGCTGGAAGCTGTGTGGCCCAGATACTGTGGATGAAGAACCAACTCAAGGACTACGGTGTGGAAGTATCTAAGATTCCTATCATGTGTGACAACACAAGTGCTATTGCAATGACCAACAACCCTGTGGATCACTCCAGGACCAAGCACATTGATATCAGGTATCATTTTATTAGAGAGCATGTAGAAAATGGAATTGTAGAGTTGCATTTTGTGTCAACTAAACTTCAAATAGCAGATATATTCACTAAACCTCTAGACGAATCAACATTTTCTAGATTGGTTGGTGAATTGGGGATGCTTAACACCTGTTAGTTTTGTTACCTATCTGTTATAATTCAGTTTGTGTACATATTATTGTTGTGCATGAATATTCATAATTAATAATGTGTACTTAATTTCAAAAATGTATGTGTTGCATGTCATAAGGGGAAGTTAGAAAGTTTCATGAAATTAATCTTGTGCTGATCTGTGTATCTATATGATTAATGTCAAATGAAGTGATGGGATTTAATGCTAGACATAATTTTGAAATGCATAATTTATTTGCTAAATCCTTGTTATTTCAAAATTGTAAGTTTCTAAAATGGTGTAAAAATTTGTGGTGAAATCTTACGAATTTTACATATAAATGTTTAATTCCTGTAATTTCATTAAAATTTTCTAAGGCAAATCTCGATCTGTTTCTGGATCGAGATCGAGATCGACTTGCGAAAATTGCTTAAAAAGTTTAAGGTAAATCTCGATCTGTCCACATCGAGATCGAGATCGAGATGTAGATCGAGATCGACATCGAGATCGACATCGAGATGTAGATCGAGATCGACATCGAGATGTGGATCGAGATGCGTATCTCGAGAGAGAGATGTGACTTGTCTTTTCAGTTACCTTTTTAAGCGTGCCTATATATATATATCATTATATTGACTGTTCATTATTTCCATTAACTTTCTCTCTCTCTTTCAAAAAGTTTAAGTTCATTCATATACACACGCATATACATACATACACAGCATCCTCTTCCTTGCCATTACACCAAGTTTTCTTGTGATTTTCTTAAACAAAAATCACTAACTGTTACTTGAAAGCATTAATCACTAAAACAAAACTCTGCCAAAATTTTGTTTAAAATAAACTGTTGAACTCTTTGCGCTTTTTCTACGTCATTCGTGTTCTTGCAAATCGTTCGTTAGTTTTCTTTTCATTCGAGTGAGTTTGTTTTTTTTTGGTTTCGTGCTTTCTTGTTCTTCATTAATTTTGTGTTCTTGAGTGGAATAGTTGTGAGTATTACTGTTTAATCCATAAAGTGCAACTTAACCGCCCTGTTTTGTGTTTTTCCGAAATATAAGTTTTTTTATAGCTAAAACAACAAAAACGGCTGTTCACTTTAATTTTCTAAAACTGAACCGTCAATCATTAGTGGGGAGTTAAGTGGTCATTAGTGGGGAAATTAATTTGTGTTAAATTGTGTCACTAATTACGTGTGGTAATTAGTGGGGATAGTGTACGTTTTTTTTGTTTAAATTTAGAACTTGTTCTCTAAATTTCCATTGCAAAACCTTTTCAGAACATTTCTTTTCTCAAACACAAATTTAAAATGGCAAACCCAAATTTTAAAATTCCCAAAACCAACTTTGTTAATCTCTCTGCTGATCGAGCAACTGGTAGATTCATTCACTACCAGTTCTGGATTGAGTCCCTCAACAACACATCCATAATAAGTCATGCTTTAACCACCTCTCCCATCCTGAATATCGAAGCCCTTCAAGCTGCTTACTCAACATTAGAGATTCAGGGTGGTAAAGCAAATCCAACAGGCTTATCCTTCACTATCGGTGGTGCTAAATATGAGGTTAGTCTGCAGAAGTTCAATGAGATACTCGGGCTTCCTTCCTATGGAGGATATGTTACAATTATTCACGGAGATAGGTTGTCGCCCTCCCACGGGTCCTATCAAGGTAACAAAGGTTAACACCGGTATGCTACCAGCTGAGTGGGATTATATAGTTCAAGCCATTCAACGCTGCATGTTCCCAAAGGACAAAGACTATAGGCCGATGAACAACAGCTGCCGGGTAATACTATATGGAGTGGCCAACAACAGGAAGGTGAATGTGGGCAAACATCTGTTGATTCAGTTGCTTGAGAGGTGGGCATTGGAAAAGAATGCATCTAGGAATCCGGAAGATGGACCAGTAAAATGCTGGATGCCAAGATTCCTTCAGATGGTTCTGGATGACGTCCTTTCAGAGGAGCACAGAAGAGTATTTCAAGGCTCTGAAAGGATGACATGTTTTGATATGACCTTAAAGAGTATCTCCACCATGGAAACCCAGCAAAAGTCAAGACTTTTTGAGTTACGCCTGACTCCGTACTTCCAGGATCTGCAAGATGAGTATGCTAGGATGCACGCTTCTCAGTTTACCACAGTAGAAGCTGAGAGTAGCGGTAACGAAACTACAGGTGGAGATCAAGTGTCTGGAAATTTGAGAGAAG
Source organism: Oenanthe sinensis (assembly GCA_028671895.1). Classification (NCBI taxonomy): domain Eukaryota; kingdom Viridiplantae; phylum Streptophyta; class Magnoliopsida; order Apiales; family Apiaceae; genus Oenanthe; species Oenanthe sinensis. The sequence continues at coordinate 22,128,968 of CM053799.1, read as the reverse complement.
CAGGTGTGGATGTTGACATGGCCGATGCAAATGTTGCAGAAGCTGGAGCCGACAAGGATGACGATCTTCTGAGTCAGGTACCTATTCTTGCTGATCTTGACCAATCGTCAATTCAATCAACCCCTGTTTTCTACAGCCGTGGGCCTGAAAACCCCCAAGCTCTATCCCAGGCTGCAAGCCCTTCTGTTCACAAACATACAGCCAGCCCTAAAACTGGTGATAAAAGGAAGGCAAGCTCATCTGAGTCGAGTGAATCGAGTGGAGGGAGTGTCGGAGTTGAGAGAGTAGTCACATCAGCAGCTCTGCCACCCTCAAAGAAGCGAAAGGTGGATTCTAACCCAGTGGCAACTGCGCAACCTGTTAGGGATAGTTCACCTCTCACAGCCACCACACCTCACGCTGGTGGCTCACCTCTCCACAACATTCCAACACGTTCGCACTCGCCTAGGCATATTGGTGAGAGTCAAGGAGGGGGTCCAGCTCAACAACCAATAGGAGCTGGCCCTACCTCCCCTGAGTTGTCCGCTCAGGGCTCTTTGAGCAATTTCTCGAAAGAGGAAAGGCAAACTGAGACTCGCCCTTCTGATGCTAGGATCTCAGGAAGTTTATATGTGAAAGAGTCTGTCGAATCCAGTACGGATGACTCTTCCTCATCTGAATCAGAAAACAAGTTGCTCGTAGAGCAACGACATCTAGTGACTGGTGGGTCTACGCCTCCAAAACCGCCCAGCGAACCAGAAAAGGTTCTTGGTGAACAAGGGGATGATATGGTCATAACGCCATCTCCTAACATAGACACAGCGCTTAAAGGTTCAGTCTCACTGACCGATATCGCCGACCAACTCACCGCTAGTCCCCAGCGACTAGTAGATGAGGCTCTAGTACTGTTAGGCTCTAAACACGAGGGAGAGACATGGAGAGTAGATCCCTTCTCTTTAGGGATCTTAAGTGAAACAGAACCCGGCGAGAGTAAACAGTTTAACCCAAGCCAAACACCGTCCCCTAAATTGTAGGATCTAGTGAAGAAGGTGGAGGCTTTGGAGGCTGGAGTTGCTGGTGTTACTGCTGCTGTCTCTTCTCACTCTGGAAGACTGGATATCAGAGCCCAGTACATGGAGAACCTGATTGCCGTCCAAAATCAAATGATTGAAAAGATAAACAATCTTGGATTGGTATAGGTGGAGGTTGGGCGGTCAGTCGATGATGTCACTCATGGCATGTCTCAGGTCTGGACGAAGCTGAATGAACTACTTGATGCTATCTTTGGACGTAACAGGGCTGGACCTGGTCCTTCAACCGGTGGTGGTGGTGACGATAATAATGATGATGATGCTCCTGATGAGGATAACCCACCTAAGGGGGAGAAGGAGGATCAGGGTCTGAAAAAGCTGACTAGTATGGGTCCGGTGATCGAGTCCTCAAACAAATCTGGTGAAAAGGTGGAGGAGGCTCAACCGGCTCTTAAGGACAAAGGTAAGAAGAAGATGGTAGTTGAAGAAGAAGCTGAGAAAGAAACACCTCTCGTCGATGTATTTATGGGAAACTTTATTGAAGATTCTGATGATGATGAGATGGATGTAGAAGCCTTAGTGGCAAGGAGGTCGAGACTCGAGCAACGGGCAAAAGAGTGGGAATAAGAAAGAGGTCTAAATCCTGGCGGATCCGGCGTAGGAGTTGCAGGTGATGCAGGAGACCACTCGGTTGCTGACGAGCATGTGCCAGAGGAAGAAGTTGATGAAGTAGTGAAAGAAGCGGAGATGCAAGAAGAGATTTTCAGGGAAGCCAGAAAAAGAGTGAATGAAGAAGTGCTTCAAGGAATAGTGGAAAAGGAACTAATGGCAAAGGAGAAGAGAGCGGCTCAGAAAACTCAGCATGAGCATGAAATGAAAAAGATCAAAGATCCTAAGGTCCAGGCTGACATAAGGAGGGAAGGTCCCGAGTGGGACAAGGCTAGAGAAGCCTTAGCTGGACCAAGAGCCTATGCTCCTGACTCAGAAAGATTGAGTTTCCTTCTCCACAAGCTAGAAAATCTAAACCCTGGGCTGCTGAACTATCTAAACTGTATAAGACAGGGATGCACCTCCGTACAAGTCATATTCAAGGAGAAGGCATGGAATCTGATGATTACTTGGACACCCATAACAAGAATCGAGCCGTGTATGGTTGATGAAGCTTTCTTCCATGCAAGGGGTGCAAGTGAACTGGTAGAATTCGCTCAAAAGGTAGACACCTCTGTCAAGGCTGGAGTGCTGTTTAAGGAGAAACTGTTGAAGATGGCTGAAGACAGAGGGGTTGGCATTATTCTAAATCCCTACCAGATCAGATACGTCCATGACAAGGTCTTGAGGATCGTAAATCTGCATGACTCGAAACTGACCCCGAGCGGAAATGTACTGAAGGCAGTTGCAAAGCTAGTCCTCTCAAAGGGTTTTCTAACAAAGGAAAAGAAGCTGGTGGCTAAGGACTTGGAGAAGTTGATAAGAAGGCAAGATGTTAGATACAAGTTGCCTGAAGCCAAACTACCAGTGGTTAAGAAGGAGCCTGAAGACTATGCATTCGAGCAACAAGAAGAGGCAATAAAGAAGTATGTGCAGAGATACGGAGATCCAAGATTAGACATTCCTGAAGAAGGAGAAATTAGGGAGGAAGTTAGTGCAGTGGTTGGTGCAAATGTCAAGTTTGTCAAAAGCAAAGCTGAGAATGAGAATGATCTGCTGATCTATACAGACAAGCATCAGGTGGAAACCGTCATTGAGATCAAGTACGACATCTTTGCAGAACACAGTCATGAAACACTGTGTATCATAAGGGAATTGATTGATGAGATGGATGATGTTGACGAGTTTGATCAGGATTATCTAAGGGTCACGTTTGATAACTTCTGTAAGAGAAGAGAACAGCTTGACATTCAGAGGCTACAGCAATGCACCACCGCTATTGTCATTGGATACCCTAAGCAGCTGGTCATAAAGAAGAAAGGGGAAAAGGGGTATCCTGACAAAGTCACTAAGCTGAGGTTTGAAGACATTCCCACGAAGCTTACCACTCGCAGCATAGTTGAGAGGTGGTTGAGGTTGTTTCGAGACTACAAGATCAGAAATCATGTAGAAGCGGAAGGACTTAATCTTCTCAAAAAAAGGATGGATGAAGTCTGCAACCCTGAGTTCATGAAGAAAGAAAAAGCAGCCAAGAAGAAAGCTCGAGAGGAAGAGGAGCGCAAGAAATCGAAGTTTTAATGTATTATGCTTGTAATGTTTCTTTGCGTTGTAATTTGTTTTCTTGTTTTCCTGCATTGTAAGTATATTATCTGTTTTCTTGTGTAGTGTAAGGTAGAAGTTAGTTAACTAAGTGTCTTGAAACTGGTTTATATTAGGCGTCAATTATTTCGCGAAGTTCGGCGGTGGTAATACTGCTAAAAGGACTTCAAAAGGATAATTGAAGATTGAGTGGACCGTGCTCTTAAGTACTTAGAGAAAATCTCTAGAAGAGCATGAAGCCATTTGATCGAGCCAACAGGTGTCCAATTTTGGCACTTGAAGTATCAGTAATAGACATGAAGCTAGTTAATCAAGCCAAGCATTATGCAAGTTGACATGATCTTTTATGAATGTTATTTTATCTTTTTCAGTCCCTGGTTAGTTGAGTTATCCTCATTGTGAATTTGATTGTCATTGTTAGACAATCAAATAGGGGGAGATTGAAAGGCATAGGTGTACTAACTTGTAACACTTAATTACTATCTAACTCAACTAGGTAAAAGATAAAAAAATAGCAAAACAAGGGAAACTGAAGAAGCACATGGAATCAATCTACTGAAGAAATGGTAATGATACTTGGTAACTACAAGTAACTAATTTGGTTAATCAAGAATGCCTAAGTGAGAAGAAGTTCAATCTCAGTATTGCTCATGCCCTAACTTACCTAATGGAGAATCAAATTAATGTCAAAGAAGTATCAAGAAGACCAAAGTGATTTCATGTAATGTATCTCAACAACTGGATAATGTAAAGGTTAATCAACAAATGAGAACTGACATTCAGAAGCAAGAACCCCTACAAGACTAGTCACTTATGAACCAGACCATTGCATCAAGTGTCAGGACATTGGAGGCAAGTTCATGTCAGTAATAGAAGATCTCATTTGAATTGAGTGAGGAAAAGAAATTGAAAAAGCTAGGGAAACTTGCTCATAAAGGTTAATCCACAATTAGTCACTAAAGAAAGTCAACATTGGATGAGTACATATTTGCTAAGGCAAATGTCGATCCACGGCAGATCGAGATGCGGATCGAGATGCAGATCGAGATTGATAATTGAAGAAAAACATTGCAAGGCAAATCTCGATTCACGGCAGATCGAGATTCTCACAGATCGAGATCGAGATTCTCATAGATAGAGATTGTGATTTTCACATATCGAGATCGAGATTCTCATAGATCGAGATCGAGATTCTCACAGATCGAGATCGAGATTCTCATAGATCGAGATCGAGATTCTCATAGATCGAGATCGAGATTTTCACAGATCGAGATCGAGATTCTCATAGATCGAGATCGAGATTTTCACAGATCGAGATCGAGATCGAGATTGTCGACCAAGATCGAGATCGAGATGGGTCCAGGCCGAGATCGAGATGCGGGTCGATATGTAGCATTTAATGTTCAAGGGACAAGTGGCTTATTGTGAACTTTTGATCCAGAGTGGTTGGGAAAGTACTTTTTGTTGTCAAGTCCTTATTGGGCCACGTACACAAAAAGGACAAGATCAAGACTACACGACATTATAAAAGCAGCACTTTGTTTTCCTTTGTATTTGACTTTTATCCATCTCTGTATTTTCTACGATATTTTTCAAGAGAGAGCATTTACTGTAAAACAATAGTGAGAAAGAGGATCAGTTGAATCAAGCTTTAATTACTGTATTTATTGTTCAACTGATCATGATGCTTTTATGAATGTTGTAGCAAATCCCTCAATGAATATAAAGATATATTCTTGAAATTCTGTGTCATCATTTATTACCTGCATATTTATATATTTTCTCATTACTTTTAAACAGTTGTATTCACCCCCCCCCCTCTACAACACTTTGGACCTAACAGTAGAGTAGATGTTTGTGATTTCTCAGGACCATACTCAACTGACGATGAAAGCTCAGAAGGCACCGATGTCAATCCCAGGAGAAGAAGACCTGGTAAAGAACCCGTAGGAAGCCGGCGTTCACAGTCCCGTAGGACACTAGAACAGAAAATTGCTTCCTACGAGGCTGAATTCAAAGAACTAAAGAAAAGCCTGGATCGGCAGGATAGAAGGCCAGCCTCGAGGTATGAAGCCCCCGACGTCATAGAACTAGATGAAACCCCACGAGGAAAAGAACGGAAATTGCAAGGGCTGACTCCGCTGAGTTATTGCCACTCGGAGATCCTGATGATCCCACGCCGCCCTTCACCGAAACCATAATGAACGCTCACATCTCAAGTAAGTTCAAGATGCCCACCATCAAAGTTTATGATGGAGCAGGCGATCCAGCCAATCACGTGAGGACCTTCTCGAATGCATTGCTACTACAACCTATCATTGATGTCGTGAAGTGTAGGCGTTTCCCCAAACCCTGGGGGGCATGACCCAACATTGGTATAGCCGGTTGCCGCCCAACTCCATTGGATCCTTCAAAGAGCTCAGCAAGGCCTTCAAAAGCCAGTTTATAAGCGAAAGAGTACACGAAAAAAGTTCGGCTTCTCTCATGAATCTAGAACAGGGAAAGAATGAATCTTTAAGAGACTACTTGAACTACTTCACCAAGGAAGCCTTGAAAGTCCCGGATTTGGACGAAAAAGTGGCTATGATAGCCTTACAACAGAGAACAACTGATCCTTACTTCAAAAGATCTCTGGCTAAACATCCACCCGAGAACATGCTTCTTCTCCAAGACTGGGCATGGAAATACATTAAAGCGGAGGAAAGTATGAAGAAAACCACTATATCAGTAGCAACACACGGGAATAATAACAAGAAGAGAAAAGGTGATCAAGAATATGACGCCCGTGACAAGTACTCCAAGATGGAGAAGAATTCAGAATCCCCCCTAAGAAAAATAATTTGGGGCAAAAGTTTGCCGAATACGCAAGGCTAAACGCACCTCGAAGTCAAATCCTGATGGATATCGAAAGAGATCGAGACCTGAGATGGCCTAAACCCCTAAAATCTGATCCTGAGAAAAGGAATAAGAACTCGTTTTGCCAGTTTCATAGGGATACCGGGCATGATACGGATGACTGTAGACAATTGAAGCATGAAATCGAATTCCTTATCAGAAGAGGAAAACTTTCTAAGTACACAAAGTATGGAAGTCATGATAGGCGCGACGATAACAAAAAAAATAACGATGGTCGGGATAGGAATCCTCAACCTAGAGGACCGGTTATTAATATGATTTTCAGAGGACTCACCGTTGTGGGGAATTCAAGGAATTCAAGAAAAGCATACGCAAGAGAAGTTATGCAAGTCGTAGGAGAAACACCTAAACGTGCTAGGACGGAGGCAGTCATATCCTTTGATGACTCGGACCTGGAAGGGATAAAGTTTCCTCACGATGATCCTCTCGTTATTGCCCATTTGATAGGCAATTCAGAAGTAAAGAGAGTCCTTGTGGACAATGGAGCATCTGTTGATATCTTGTTTCATGATGCATTTGTAAAAATGAGATAAAATGATTCCTAGCTAACCCTTTCGGATGTTCCCATCTATGGTTTTAATGGAGTGGAGTCAAAAGTAGAAGGAACCATTCAGATACCCATGACAATGGGGAGAGAACCTAAAGAGGTTACTCAAATGCTAACTTTTTTGGTGGTCAAAGCATCTTCTACATACAACGCCATCCTTGGAAGAACAAGTTTGCATGCTTTCAAGGCTGTAGCCTTAAGTTATCACTTAAAAATCAAGTTCCCCACCAGAAACTGTGTTGGAGATGAGAAAGAAGACCAGAAAATGGCGAGAAGCTGCTACGTGGCAGCCCTAAGACCCGATGGAGTCGGGGGGCAAGTCCTACCCATAGAGGACATGGACTCAAGAGAAGACGAGGAAAGAAGGGGAAAGACAGCCGAAGACTTGGTTCCAATTCCCTTAGTACCAGGAGAGCCTGAAAAGGTCACATATATTGGAGCCTCATTAGAAAAGCCTATGAAAGAGAAACTGACCAAATTCTTGCAAGAGAATAGGAACTTATTTGCTTGGACAACCGCTGATATGCCAGGAATTGATCCCAATCTAATTACTCATAAGCTTAATGTGGATCCACGATGAAAAATGATAAAATAAAAGAAGAGGAATTTCGCTCCAAAAAGGCAAGAAGCCATAAAGCAAGAGGTGAAAAAGCTCTTAGAGGTTGAATTCATCAAGAAAATTCAATTCCCTGAATGGCTTGCTAATCCTGTAATGGTCAGGAAATCCAATGGAAAGTGGAGGATGTGTGTGGACTTCACTGATTTAAATGACGCATGTCCAAAGGATCGTTTCCCCCTTCCAAGGATCGATGCACATATAGATGCCACGACAGGACATAAGATGTTAAGCTTCATGGATGGCTTTAATGGATATAATCAGATCAGGATGCATGAGGATGACATTGCCAATGTATCTTTCATCACTGACTTTGGTGTATTTTGTTATCTAGTTATGGCCTTTGGGTTAAAGAATGCAGGAGCCACCTATCAAAGGCTAGTAAACAAAATATTTAAGCATCTCATCGGAAAAACCATGGAGGTCTACGTTGATGACATGCTAGTCAAAAGCCTCGACAAGGCAGACCATATTCAACACTTAAGAGAGGCGTTCAAAGTGTTGAGACACCACATAATGATGTTAAACCCCACAAAATGCACCTTTGGCGTAGGATCTGGGAAATTCTTAGGAATGATGGTCTCTAAAAGGGGGATTGAGGCCAACCCTGATAAAATTACAGCTATACTCGACATGGAATTCCCAAAGACAGTAAGGGATGTCTAAAAATTAATAGGAAGAATTGCAGCCCTAGGAAGGTTTGTCTCAAAGTCCAGGGATAAGTGTCTACCCTTCTTCCAAACATTGAAGAAAGTGAAGGACTTCGTGTGGACGGAGGAAAGTCAGGCAGCTTTCGAAGAACTGAAGAAATATATAACTGAAGCTCCATTATTTGCCAAGCCTAATCCCGAAGACGTTTTATACTTATACTTGGCTGTGTCTGATAAAGCCCTGAACGCTGTCCTTATAAAGGAAGAAGAAAAGATTAAAAAACCAGTGTATTATATAAGCAAGGTCTTACACGGAGCAGAACTTAACTACTCCAAGATTGAGAAGTTTGCACTGGCCTTGGTGAAAGGCATAGGTGTACTAACTTGTAACACTTAATTATTATGTAACTCAACTAAGTAAAAGATAAAACAACAGCAAAACAAGAGAAACTGAAGAAGCACATGGAATCAATCAACTGAAGAAATGGTAATGATACTTGGTAACTACAAGTAACTAATTTGGTTAATCAAGGATGCATAAGTGAGAAGAAGTTCAATCTGAGTATTGCTCATGCCCTAACTTATCTAATGGAGAATCAAATTAATGTCAAGGAAGTATCAAGAAGACCAAAGTGATTTCATGTAATGAATATCAACATCTGGATAATGTAAAGGTTAATCAACAAATGAGAACTGACATTCAGAAGCAAGAACCCCTACAAGACTAGTCACTTATGAACCAGACCATTGCATCAAGTGTCAGGACATTGGAGGCAAGTTCGTGTCAGTAATAGAAGATCTCATTTGAATTGAGTGAGGAAAAGAAATTGAGGAAGCTAAGGAAACTTGCTCATAAAGGTTAATCCTCAATTAGTCACTAAAGAAGGTCAACATTGGATGTGTGCATATTTGCTAAGGCAAATGTCGATCCACAGCAGATCGAGATGCGGGTCGAGATTTACAAGTGAAGTAAAACACTGCAAAGGCAAATCTCGATCCAGGCGATAGATCGAGATCGAGATTCTCCCAGATCGAGATCGAGATTCTCCCAGATCGAGATCGAGATCTTCACAGATCGAGATCAAGATCTTCATAGATCGAGATCGAGATTCTCCCAAATCGAGATCGAGATTCTCCCAGATCGAGATCGAGATCTTCACAGATCGAGATCAAGATCTTCATAGATCGAGATCGAGATTCTCCCAGATCGAGATCGAGATTTTCACATATCGAGATCGAGATGGGTCCAGGCGAAGATCGAGATGCGGGTAGAAATGTAACATTTAATGTTCAAGGGACAAGTGGCTGATTGTGAACGGTTAATCCAGAGTTGTTGTTAAAGTACTTTTTGTTGTCGAAATCCTGATTGGGCCACGTACACAAAAAGGACAAGATCAAGACTACATGACATTATAAAAGCAGCACTTTGTTATTTAGTAGAACGAGTATCTCTGTATTTTTCAACGATAACTTTTAAGAGAGAGCATTTACTGTAAAACAAAAAGTGAGAGAGAGGATCAGTTGAATCTAGCTTTAATTGCTGTATTTATTGTTCAACTGATCATGATGCTTTTATGAATGTTGTAGCAAATCCATCAATGAATATAATGATATATTCTTGAAATTCTGTGTCATCATTTATTACCTGCACATTGTTTATTCTCTTATTATTTTTAAACAGTTGTATTCACCCCCCCCCCCCCTCTACAACACTTTGGACCTAACAATTGGTATCAAAGCCTCTGTTAAACACATCTAACAGAGATCCTACTGTGTTATTTGAGTTGGTTCTTGAAAATCCCAGATCTAATTTTTTCTTGAAGTTGGTGCCGAAAGTTTTTATTTGTTTCTTCTTGAAAAAGTCGTAGATCTAAAAAGTTCTGAGTCATGGTGTAAGGAATACTTGTACAAAATTCCAAAATACTGTACTTTAGAGCTTTGTGGATTTTCTTGTGGTCAAAACTGGAATCAACTGATTGACTAAACAAAAAGGACAATTTCGAACTTCTGTCAACTAGAAAGTGGACACCTTTTTGTTTGGACTTGAAAAATTGTGGACCCTGCTACTGTTCCTGTGATTAAAACTAACTTGCTTGAATCTCAAGTGCAAAATCCGTTGGATATTAAGTGTTGGATATTTAAAGTGAGATAATTAATTTTTCAAGTAAATACAATTTATTGTAATTTGAAAAGTGTATTATCTTAATTTTAAATTTTATTAAAATGGCCGCCGCACACAGATTTAAGATACCTCCGTTTGATGCACAACATTATGACGAATGGACCGGAAGGATGAGAGCTTACCTTGAATCAATAAACAAGGTATACTTGAGAATATTGGAAAACGGTCCATACATACCCATGAGAATTGAGCCAGAGCGAATGGAAGGAGGGATACTAATTCCATCCCGGTCTGTTCCTAAAGAGGAAATGGAGTTTTCAGACGCAGATAAAGAATTGGTCGGTATGGATGCGTCGTTACGCAACGTCATAATTGAATCCCTAAACTCAGAGTACTATGTTCAAATAAAGGGATTAAAAACAGCTAAAGCCATGTGGGATAAACTGGCTGTGGTGATGGAGGGGACCGAGGAAGTTAGAGATAATCACAAACGCATTCTGATATCTGAATATGAATCGTTCAGATGCGAACGAGGAGAAAGCGTAGCGGATGTTTACAAACGTTACAGTAAATTGCTTATCGAGCTGAGTATAAGAGATAAAGTCTATCCACTAGCAGATTCAAATATCAAGTTTCTATTGAATTTGCCTAAACATCTGGAACACAGGATCACTGCCATTCGAGAGTCAAGAGACTTGAAAAATACTTCTCTGGAAAAACTGTATGGTGTTTTGAAGACCTACGAGCTGGAGCAGGAACAAAATGATAGAAGAAGATCCTACAATAGTGGAGAAAACAAAGCGGTAAGTGAGTCTGGACTTGTAGCTGAAGAGTCTGCTGTAAAGGCACTTGCAGCTGTCTCATTGAAAACTGCTAATCCTGAAAGGGTGGTATTAGACATTGAAGATCCATCCGAAGAAAGTGAGGATGAATACTATACCCTTGAAGAGCTGGACAAATTAGAAGACAAGTCATATGCTTGTATTGCTCGAGAATTTGCTCATATCAGCTTCAGAAAGCAAAGAAGTGGGAAAGGACGATTTGGTAGTTCTTTCAGCCGAAGAGGCAGTAGTGTAAGTGGTCGGGGAAGTTACAGTGGCCGAGGTAGCACATCCGGTAGTGGCTACAGACCTAACCTGGTAGACAAGAACAAGTTCAGATGCTACAACTGCAATGAATTGGGGCACTTTGCAACAGAGTGCAAGAAGCCCAAGTACGTTCATCCCAAGGAATCCTATGCTGATCTGAAAAAGAAATATGATGCCTTGGTTAGCAAGCAACAGAAGGGAAGCCGGGCGTATGTTGTGACTGAAGGGAAGGGTTGGGACGAGTCTGATGAAGATGAAGATCAGGAGCTATGCAATTTCGCTTTAATGGCAAAATCTTCAGAACAATCAGAGGTACCGATTCTAACCGTAAATGAAATGTCTATTCCTGAGTACCAACATGAATTAGCTGCCATGACTAAAGATATTTACAATCTCCAACTAAATCTAATTGCTGTTAATGAGGAAAATGCTAAACTCTCCCTTAAGAATAGACTTCTCGAGGCCAGGGTAGAGGAATTAGAATCAGGAGAAAGTAAAGAAAGGTAATTAATGAATCAGGTAGACGTTTTAGAACACAAGCTTAAGATTAGGGAAGACCTTAACGAAGAACTTAAAAATGAATTAGCTGAGCTTAAAATAACATGTAAATCTTTTGAAGAAGCTGCTAATAAAGTTTTCGTAGAAAGGGACATGTACATGAAACTGGCAGGCAAGAGTAAAAATGAAAAAGTAAACATAGGACTTGACTACACACAGAAAAAGAAAAATAGGGCTGCTGAGTTGTTAGAGCCAGTGTTAGTCAAAGAAAATGTGCCTGAAGTTTTAATGGATGTTAGAAAACCTATCTTTAAGCAGTTTGAGCCCAGGACCATAGATCCTGTTGCTACTAAAATTGAACAAGAAATTAAAATTGAAAGAGATTCAGAAGAAAAAGTAGTAGAACCTACAACTTCTAAAAGAGCAAGTAAGATTGCTTATGCTAAGAGAGGTGTAGGAACCAAGGAGGCTAAGACGGTGTCATATAAACAATGGGTAGCAGGATCAGACCAAATGAAAGCACCTGTAAAGGCAGTTAAAACTGAACCTGCATCTGTATCTACATCTACACGAGCTAGAAAGGCATGCTATATCTGTAATCAAACTGATCATTTGTCTTACTATTGCCCGTTCTATGTAGAGGAAGAAAAATCTGTTGGTTGTAATACCATGCCTGCAACTACTGCTTTGCCTAACATGCATGCAAATCATGCTAAATGCAATAATCCTAATTGTATGCCATGTGCTGTAAACATCATGCATGCTTATTTTAATTTAATGAATACTGCTAGTGCATCTGTTGAACATACATCTAGTAGTGGTAAGAAAAAGCATGTGGGGTCAAAGACTAAGACTTCAAGTCCTCCTAAAGTTAGGAGTGACCAGTCTACTCCCAAACCTGACAAACCAGTCAAGGTTGACAAGGGAAAAGACAAAGTCAAGATGAATGCCCCTGATGGCAACAAGGCAAAGCCTTCTGTATCTGAAAAGAAAAAGGAAATTATTGATGCCGGGCCCAAACATCATTGGGTTCCGAAGAACACCTAACCTTTCTGGATTTGCAGGGCAGTGTACAGGAAAAGAGTAAAGTCATATGGGTGCTGGACAGTGGAGATCGAGGCATATGACCGGCAATAAGTCCCTGCTAACAGATTTGGTGTTGAGAGCCGGCTCCGTGGTTACTTTTGGAGATAACAGCAAAGGTGACACCAGGGGATATGGCAAGATCGTTTGTGGAAATGTTATCATTGAGGATGTATCTTTTATGGAAGGATTGCGACATAATCTTCTCAGCGTCAGTCAGTTCACCGACAGGGGTTTTGACGTCAACTTTGGGAAGCATGATTGTTCGATTCGAAGCAAAAAGGATGGAAGCCTTGCTCTCAAAGGAGTAAGGAAGTCAAATTTGTTCATAGCTGACATGAATTCTGCTGATCAGTCTGAAGTCACGTGTTTCTACAGCAAGGCTTCTGCTGATGAAAGTTGGCTATGGCATAAAAGATTATCTCACCTGAACTTTAAAGCAATGAATAATCTCGTAAGGAGAGAATTGGTGAGAGGGCTGCCGCAGATGGAGTTTACTCCAGATGGACTCTGCGAAGCATGTGAGATGGGAAAATCAAAAAGAGCCTCGCATAAGGATAAACAAGTGAATAGCATTACCGAGCCCCTACAACTCCTTCACATGGATTTGTTTGGACCTGTTAATGTTATGTCAAAGTCAAGGAAAAGATATGCGCTGGTAATTGTCGATGACTTTTCCAAATACACATGGGTGAAGTTTGTGACATCGAAAGATGAAGTGCCACATGAGATCATTAGACATGTACTGGAAATTGAAAATGTAGCAAGTCTGACTGTGAAGACTATCCGATCCGACAATGGGACAGAATTCAAGAACTCAGTGTTAATGGATTTCTGCATATCTAAAGGGATCAGACGATAGTATTCAGCACCGAGAACACCGCAGCAGAACGGGGTGGTAGAAAGGAAGAACAGGACACTGGTTGAAGCAGCTAGGACAATGCTGTATGAGTCAAAACTTCCTTTATATTTTTGGGCTGAAGCAGTTAGCACGGCTTGTTATACACAGAACAGAACCCTGATTATAAAGGACCATAATGAGACGCCGTATTACATGATGAATAAACGAAAACCATCTATCAAGTACTTTCACGTATTTGGTGCCAAATGCTTTGTGTTAAGAGACAATGCACAACTTGGAAAGTTTGATGCCAAAGCAGATGAAGGGTTTTTCATTGGATATTCTCTTGAAGTAGTAGCAGCGTACAGGGTGTTTGTGCTTAATGATCGCAAGGTGGTTGAAAGCCTTAATGTCACATTCGACGACTCAAAGCTCCCTTCTATACAAAAAGAAGATAGTGAGCCCACTTCCCTAAGATTTGAAAATATGGATGTTGATGAAGTGGATACAGTTCCTGAGTCAGTAGTGCAGGGTAGTGATCCAACTATAAATAATGAAATTAATCAAGAGTCTAGTGTTTCGCAAATTCAAAACACTAGGACTGAGGGATCACCTTCCGTCAGACCTGGTACTAACTCAGGGGGAGTCAGTATGCACTCAGGGGGAGCAGCTCACTCAGGGGGAGCCAGTACTAGCTCAAGGGAAGCTAGTGAAAGTGCTTCTAGACTAAGTCACCTTCACTTACAAGAACAAGCTGAATCATCAAGAACATTTGCTAGGGATCGCACTTGGAACAAGGACCATCCGTTCGAGCTAATTATTGGTGATCCAGAAGCCGGAGTGACTACTAGAGGAAAAGCTAGAGCTGAAATTGCCACTGAGAATGAATGTCTATATTCAGTGTTCCTTTCCCAGATGGAACCTAAAGTGGTGGAAGAAGCTCTAGATGACGCTGATTGGGTGATTGCTATGCAAGAGGAACTCAATCAGTTTGAAAGGCAGAAGGTGTGGAAGCTGGTACCCAGACCAAAGAATAGATCTGTTGTTGGGACAAAATGGGTATTCAGGAACAAGCTGGATGAAGACGGACGTGTAACACGAAATAAAGCTCGCCTGGTTGCTAAGGGTTACACCCAAAGAGAAGGAATTGATTATGATGAAACCTATGCACCAGTAGCAAGGCTAGAGGCAGTGAGGATGTTCTTGGCATTCGCAACACATTTTGGTTTTAAAGTCTATCAAATGGATGTCAAGAGTGCATTCTTAAACGGTGAACTGGATGAAGAGGTGTATGTCGAGCAACCTCCCGGGTTTATCGACATCAAATATTGTGATTATGTTTATCGACTCTTCAAATCAGTATATGGCCTTAAGCAGTCTCCGCGGAAGTGGTATGAAACTCTGTCAGACTTCTTACTAGAAAGTGGTTTTACAAGAGGAGTAATCGACAAGACGCTTTTCTACAAGAAATGCAAAGATGATCTAATAATAGTGCAAGTATATGTGGATGACATTATCTTTGGGTCTGCAAATGAGAAGCTGTGTGCTAAATTCGCAAAGTTAATGCAATCAAGGTATGAGATGAGCATGATGGGAGAGCTGACATTCTTTCTGGGCATTCAAGTTAGTCAAAAGAAGGACGGGATATTTATCTGCCAGACCAAGTACATTCATGATCTATTGAAGAAGTATGGTCTCCAAGATGTATCACAAGCAAAGACTCCTATGGCAACAGCCACGAAGCTTGACGAGGACAAAGCGGGTAAACCTATAGACATCTCAAGCTATCGAGGTATGATCGGCTCACTTTTGTATTTAACTGCTAGCAGACCTGATATTATGTTCTCTACATGCTTATGTGCAAGGTTCCAAGCGGATCCTAGAGAGTCACATCTCATAGCCGTAAAGCGTATTTTTAGGTATCTCAAGGGAACATCAAATCTCGGGATTTGGTACCCAAGAGATACAGGGTTTAATCTTGTTGGCTATTCGGATTCAGATTACGCAGGTTGTAGAATAGATAGGAAGAGTACTTCAGGAAGCTGTCAGTTCCTTGGAAGAAGGTTGGTGTCTTGGCAAAGCAAGAAACAACACACAGTATCTACCTCGACAGCTGAAGCAGAATATATTGCTGCTGGAAGCTGTGTGGCCCAGATATTGTGGATGAAGAACCAACTCAAGGACTACGGTGTGGAAGTATCTAAGATTCCTATCATGTGTGACAACACAAGTGCTATTGCAATGACCAACAATCCTGTGGATCACTCAAGGACCAAGCACATTGACATCAGGTATCATTTTATTAGAGAGCATGTAGAAAATGGAACTGTAGAGTTGCATTTTGTGTCTACTGAACGTCAAATAGCAGATATATTCACTAAACCTCTAGACGAATCAACATTTTTTAGATTGGTTGGTGAATTGGGGATGCTTAACACCTGTTAGTTTTGCTACCTATCTGTTATAATTCAGTTTGTGTACATATTATTGTTATTCATGAATATTCATAATTAATAATGTGTACTTAACTTCATAAATGTATATGTTGCATATCATAAGGGGTTAGAAAGTTTCATGACATTAATCTTATGCTGATCTGTATATCGTTATGGTTAGTGTCTAAATGAAATAATGAGAAATTTTCTATGGCAAATCTCGATCTATCCACATCAAGATCGACATCGAGATGTAGATCGAGATGCGGATCGAGATCGACATCGAGATCGACATCGAGATGTAGATCGAGATGCGGATCGAGATCGACATCAAGATCGACATCGAGATGTAGATCGAGATGCGGATCGAGATCGACATCCAGATCGACATCTAGATGAGGATCGAGATGCGGATCTCGAGATCGAGATGTGACTTGTCTTTTCAGTCACTTCTTTTTAGGCGTGCAAGTATATATTATAGCATTAAAAAGGCTTTTCATTATTTACATTAACTTTCTTTCTCTCCAAAAGCTTAAGCTCTTCATATACACACGCGTATACATACATTACATCAAGTTTTCTTGTGATTTTCTTAAACAAAAATCACTAACTATTACTTAAAAGCATCAATAACTAAAACGAAACTCTGCTAAAATTTTGTTTAAAACTGTTGAACTTCTTGTGTTGTTTTCACGTCATTACTGTTCTTGCAAATAGTTCTTTAGTTTTCTTCTTCATTCGAGTGAGTTTGTTTTTGTTTCGTGCTTTCTTATTCTTAAGTTCTTTTGTGTTCTTGAGCAAAATTAGTTGTGAGTACTACTGGTTAATCCTTAAAGTGCAACTTTACCGCCGTGTTTGTGGTTTTCTGCAAAAATAATTTATTTTGTAACGGCTGTTCACTTTAATTTTCGAAAACTCAACTGTCAATCATTAGTGGGGAGTTAAGTGGTCATTAGTGGGGAAGTTAATTTGTTTTAATGTGTGTCACTAATTACGTGGGGTAATTAGTGGGGTTCGTGTACGTTTTATTTTGTTTAAATTTATAACTTGTTCTCTAAAAATTCCATTGCAAAACCATTTCAGAACATTTCTTTTCTCAAACACAAAATTAAAATGGCAAACCCAAATTTCACCATTCCCAAGACCAACTTTGTTAATCTCTCTGCTGATCGAGCAACTGGTAGATTTATTCACTATCAGTTCTGGATTGAATCCCTCAACAACACATCAATCATAAGTCATGCCTTAACTGCCTCTCCCATCCTGAATGTCGAAGCCCTTCAAGCTGCTTACTCTACACTAGAGATTCAGGGTGGAAAAGTCAATCCAACAGGCCTATCCTTTACTATTGGTGGTGTCAAATATGAGGTCAGTCTGCGGAAGTTCAATGAGTTACTCGGGCTTCCTACAGAAGATTATGCTCCGGAACCCACTATGGAGGATATGTTGCAATTATTCACGGAGATAGGTTGTCGCCCTCCCACGGGTCCTATCAAGGTAACAAAGGTTAACACCGGTATGCTACTAGCTGAGTGGGATTATGTAGTTCAGGCCATTCAGCGCTGCATGTTCCCAAAGGACAAAGACTACAGGCCAATGAACAACAGCTGCCGGGTAATACTATATGGAGTGGCAAACAACAGGAGAGTGAATGTGGGCAAACATCTGTTGATTCAGTTGCATGAGAGGTGGGCATTGGAGACAAATGCCTCAAGGAATCCAGAAGATGGTCCAGTCAAATGCTGGATGCCAAGATTTCTTCAGATGGTTCTGGATGACGTCCTTTCAGAGGAACACCGAAGAATATTTCAAGGCTCTGAAAGGATGGCATGTTTTGATATGACTCTAAAGAGTATCTCCACCATGGAAACCCAGCAAAAGTCAAGACTTTTTGAGTTGCGCCTGACTCCATTCTTCCAGGATCTGCAAGATGAGTATGCTAGGAGACATGCTTCTCAGTTTACTGCAGTAGAAGCTGAGAGTAGCGGTAACGAAGCTGAAGGTGGAGATCAAGTGCCTAGAAATTTGGAACAAGCAGGTATGGATGTTGACATGGCTGAGGCAAATGTTGCAGAAGCTGGAGCTGACAAGGATGACGATCTTCTGAGTCAGGTACCTATTCTTGCTGATCTTGATCAATCATCAATTCAACCTGTTTTCTACAGCCGTGGGCCTGAAAACCCCCAGGCTCTATCCCAGGCTGCAAGCCCTTCTGTTCATAAACGTTCAGCCAGCCCTAAAACTGGTGATAAAAGGAAGGCAAGCTTATCTGAGTCGAGTGAATCGAGTGGAGGGAGTGTAGGAGTTGAGAGAGTAGTCACTTCAGCAGCTCTGCCACCTCCAAAGAAGCAAAAGGTGGATTCAAACCCAGTGGCAACTGCACAACCTGTTAAGGCTAGTTCACCTCTCACAGCCACCACACCTCACGCTGGTGGCTCTCCTCTCCAAATCATTTCAACACATTCGCACTCGCCTAGGCATGTTGGTGAGAGTCAAGAAGGGGGTCCAGCTCAACAGCCAATAGGAGCTGGCCCTACCTTCCCTGAGTTGTCCGCTCAGGGCTCTTTGAGCAATTTCTCGGAAGGGGAATGGCAAACTGAGACTAGCACTTCTGATACTAGTATCTCAGGTAGTTTTAATGAGGAAGAGTCTGTCGAATCCAGTATGGATGACGCTTCCTCATCTAAATCAGAAAACAAGTTGCTTGCAGAGCAACGACATTTGGTGACTGGTGGGTCTACGCCTCCAGAACAGCCCAGCGAACCAGAAAAGGTTCTAAGTGAACAAGGGGATGACATGGTCATAACGTCATCTCCCGTCGTAGACACAGCGCTTAAAGGCTCAGTCTCACTGACCGATATCGCCGACCAACGCACCGCTAGTCCCCAGCGATTAGTGGATGAGGCTCTAGTACTGTTAGGCTCTAAAACGAGGGAGAGACAGGGAGAGTAGATCCCTTCTTTTTAGGGATCTTGAGTGAAACAGAACCCGACGAGAGTAAACAGTCTAACCCAAGCCAAACACCGTCCCCCAAATTGCAGGATTTAGTGAATAAAGTGGAGGCTTTGGAGGCTGGAGTTGCTGGTGTCACTGCTGCTGTCTCTTCTCACTCTGGAAGATTGGAGGTTGGAGCTCAGTTCATGGAGAACCTCATTGCCGTCCAAAATCAAATGATTGACAAGATAAACAATCTCGGCATGGCACAGGTGGAGGTTGGAAGATCAGTAGATGATGTCACTTATGGCATGTCTCAAGTTTGGACGAAGCTCAATGAACTACTTGATGCTGTCTTTGGCCGTAACAGGGCTGGACCTGGTCCTTCAACCGGTGGTGGTGGTGATGATAATAATGATGATAATGCTCCTGATGAGGATAACACACCTAAGGGGGAGAAGGAGGATCAGGGTCTGAAAAAGCTGACTAGTAAGGGTCCGGTGATCGAGTCCTCAAACAAATCTGGTGAAAAGGTGGAGGAGGCTCAACCGGCTCTTAAGGACAAAGGCAAGCAGAAGATGGTAGTTGAAGAAGAAGCTGAGAAAGAAACACCTCTTGTTGATGCATTTATGGGAGACTTTATTGAAGATTCTGATGATGACGAGATGGATGTAGAAGCCTTAGTGGCAAGGAGGTCGAGACTCGAGCAACGCGCAAGAGAATGGGAACAAGAAAGAGGTCTAAATCCTGGCGGATCTGGCGCAGGAGTTGCAGGTGATGCAGGAGACCACTCGGCTGCTGACGAGCATGTTCCAGAAGAAGAAGTTGATGAAGCGGAGATGCAAGGAGAGATTTTCAGGGAAGCCAGAGAAAGAGTAAATGAAGAAGTTCTACAAGGGATAGTTGAAAAAGAACTAATGGCAAAGTAGAAGAGAGCGGCTCAGAAAACTCAGCATGAGTTTGAAATGAAAAAGATCAATGATCCTAAGGTCCAGGCTGACATAAGGAGGGAAGGTCCCGAGTGGGACAAGGCTAGAGAAGCCTTAGCTGGACCAAGAGCCTATGCTCATGACTCAGGAAGATTGAGCTTTCTTCTTCATAAGCTAGAAAATCTAAACCCTGGGCTGCTGAATTATCTAAATTGCATAAGACAGGGATGCACCTCCGTACAAGTCATATTCAAGGAGAAGGCATGGAATCTGATGATCACTTGGACACCCATAACAAAAATCGGGCCGTGTATGGTCGATGAAGCTTTCTTCCATGAAAGGGGTGCAAGTGAACTGGTAGAATTCGCTCACAAGGTAGACACCTCTGTCAAGACTGGAGTGCTGTTTAAGGAGAAATTGTTGAAGATGGCTGAAGACAGAGGGGTTGACATTATTCTAAATCCCTATCAGATCAGATATGTCCATGACAAGGTCTTGAGGATCGTAAATCTGCATGACTCGAAACTAACTCCGAGCGGAAATGTGCTGAAGGCAGTTGCAAAGCTAGTCCTCTCTAAGGGTTTTCTAACAAAGGAAAAGAAGCTGGTGGCTAAGGACTTGGAGAAGCTGATAAGAAGGCAAGACGCTAGATACAAGTTGCCTGAAGCTACACTACCAGTGGTTAAGAAGGAACCTGAAGACTATGCATTCGAGCTGCAAAACGAGGCAATAAGAGAGCATGTGCAAAGATACGGAGATCCAAGGATAGACATTCCAGAAGAAGGGGAAATAAGGAAGGAAGCTGGTGCAGTGGCTGGTGCAAATGTCAAGTTTGTCAAGAGCAAAGCTGAGAATGAGGACGATCTGCTGATCTATACAGACAAGCATAAGGTGGAAACCATCATTGAAATCAAGTACGACATCTTTGCAGAACACAGTCATGAAACACTGTGTATTATAAGAGAATTGATTGAGGAGATGGATGATATTGACGAGTTTGATCAGGATTATCTGAGGGTCACATTTGATAACTTCTGTAAGAGAAGACAACAGCTTGATATTCAGAGGCTACAGCAATGCACCACCGCTATTGTCATTGGATACCCTAAGCAGCTGGTTATAAGGAAGAAAGGGGAAAAGGGGTACCCTGACAAAGTCACAAAGCTGAGGTTTGAAGACATTCCCACGAAGCTTACCACTCGCAGCATGGTTGAAAGGTGGTTGAGGTTGTTTCGAAATTACAAGATCAGAAATCATGTGGAAGCAGAAGGACTTAATCTTCTCAAGAAAAGAATGGATGAAGTCTGCAATCCTGAGTTCATGAAGAAAGAAAAAGCAGCCAAGAAGAAAGCTCGTGAGGAAGAGGAGCGCAAGAAATAAAAGTTTTAATGTATCATGATTGTAATGTTTCTTTGCGTTGTAATTTGTTTTCTCGTTTTCCTGCATTGTAAAAATATATTATCTGTTTTCTTGTGTAGTGTAAGGTTGAAGTTAGTTAGCTAAGTGTCTTGAAACTGGTTTATATTAGGCGTCAATTATTTCGCGAAGTTCGGCGGTGGTAATACTGCTAAAAGGACTTCAGAAGGATAATTGAAGATTGAGTGGACCGTGCTCTTAAAGTACTTAGAGAAAATCTCTAGAAGAGCATGAAGCCATTTAATCGAGCCAACAGGTGTCCAATTTTGGCACTTGAAGTATCAGTAATAGACATGAAGTTAATTAATCAAGCCAAGCATTATGTAAGTTAACATGATCATTTATGAATGTTATTTTATCTTTTTTTCAGTCCCTGTTTAGTTGAGTTATCCTCATTGTGAATTTGGTTGTCATTGTTAGACAATCAAATAGGGGGAGATTGAAAGGCATAGGTGTACTAACTTGTAACACTTAATTATTATGTAACTCAACTAAGTAAAAGATAAAACAACAGCAAAACAAGAGAAACTGAAGAAGCACATGGAATCAATCAACTGAAGAAATGGTAATGATACTTGGTAACTACAAGTAACTAATTTGGTTAATCAAGGATGCATAAGTGAGAAGAAGTTCAATCTGAGTATTGCTCATGCCCTAACTTATCTAATGGAGAATCAAATTAATGTCAAGGAAGTATCAAGAAGACCAAAGTGATTTCATGTAATGAATATCAACATCTGGATAATGTAAAGGTTAATCAACAAATGAGAACTGACATTCAGAAGCAAGAACCCCTACAAGACTAGTCACTTATGAACCAGACCATTGCATCAAGTGTCAGGACATTGGAGGCAAGTTCGTGTCAGTAATAGAAGATCTCATTTGAATTGAGTGAGGAAAAGAAATTGAGGAAGCTAAGGAAACTTGCTCATAAAGGTTAATCCTCAATTAGTCACTAAAGAAGGTCAACATTGGATGTGTGCATATTTGCTAAGGCAAATGTCGATCCACAGCAGATCGAGATGCGGGTCGAGATTTACAAGTGAAGTAAAACACTGCAAAGGCAAATCTCGATCCAGGCGATAGATCGAGATCGAGATTCTCCCAGATCGAGATCGAGATTCTCCCAGATCGAGATCGAGATCTTCACAGATCGAGATCAAGATCTTCATAGATCGAGATCGAGATTCTCCCAAATCGAGATCGAGATTCTCCCAGATCGAGATCGAGATCTTCACAGATCGAGATCAAGATCTTCATAGATCGAGATCGAGATTCTCCCAGATCGAGATCGAGATTTTCACATATCGAGATCGAGATGGGTCCAGGCGAAGATCGAGATGCGGGTAGAAATGTAACATTTAATGTTCAAGGGACAAGTGGCTGATTGTGAACGGTTAATCCAGAGTTGTTGTTAAAGTACTTTTTGTTGTCGAAATCCTGATTGGGCCACGTACACAAAAAGGACAAGATCAAGACTACATGACATTATAAAAGCAGCACTTTGTTATTTAGTAGAACGAGTATCTCTGTATTTTTCAACGATAACTTTTAAGAGAGAGCATTTACTGTAAAACAAAAAGTGAGAGAGAGGATCAGTTGAATCTAGCTTTGAAAGGCATATGTTTAGAAGCCTATTTGTTTAGAGAGATGGCAACTCAACTCAAACATAGATAATTTGTAAGTAAATATATTATCTGTCACAGAAATCTTCAGCAGGTATTATCTGACAAGAAAAAGAAGATCAAAGTCAATCTACAGACTTGAAGCAGTACTGCATTGAAAGAAGATCAATTTAATTGATCATGCCTCAGTGGAGTATTTAAGTTTGAAGAAGCTACAGTGTCAGAAGATTTAATTATTGTGTGACAACAAATATAGTCAAGTCAGAAGGAGCAGAAGTGAACTATTATAAAAGTCAAGTGAAGAATATTATTTGTTGTGAATCACTCGTGAACCAGACAGTACACAGAGTGTTGGCAAAATACAGAGAAGGTTCTTTACTACAGAAGAAATGGTCAGCTACAGACATTGGTGTGAAGACAGAAGATTTAAAATTATATCATCAACAGTCGTGGAGTCAAGACTTTAATTTAATTCTCTATTAATTGATTAAATTATTTAGTTAATTTAAATGGTAAATTAATTCAATAAGAATTAATTTATTTCTTAAATTGATTAAGAAATTAATTAATTTAGAATTATTTTAGAATGAAGAAGTCTTTAATTTAATTCTATTATCAAAAAGATAATTTATTATGTATCCTATTTACTTAGATTAATTCAAAAGGAATTAATTTAATTAATAAGATATATAATAAAAGTAATAGAATTTAAATTAAAAAGAAAAGAAAAAGACAGAAGATGTACTGGACGTGAATTAAATGAAACATATACATTACACATTAACATGCAAGTCGGCAGAGTTTACTCGGGAAGACTTTTTGAAAGTCTCCCCGAGACATTTCCAAAAGTCTTCCCGAATATTTTCAAAATGTCTTCCTATTTGTCAAACGTCTCCCCGAGCTTAATAAGTCTTCCATGGCTTCAAATGTCTTCCAAAGTGAAAGTCTCCAGAAAAGGAAAGTCTCCCCGAGCTAAAAAGAAAAGTCTCTCTGAGGAGAGAAAGTCTCCCCGAGTGGAAAAAGTCTCCAGCATCTGATTTTGTCTATAAATAGCAGATTAAGTCAGTAGTATAACACACTTCTATTAACATTCTATTCGGCTTAAACAAAAATTCAAGAGCATTTAATGTCAAAATCTCTCTAGAATTTTAAGAGCTAAATTAGTGAATATTTTCTGATTTAATCTTGTAACCCACCTCAAGTTTAATATAAGTATTTTACTTGAACTGTGTTTCTTTGATTATTATTTCGTGATAATAATTTAAATTGTTTAATAAAAAATTATCCGAAACATATTTTAATATTTATTAAAGATTGTATTCAACCCCCCCCTTCTACAATCATTTGGACCTAACAATTGGTATCCGAGCCATCTGATTGACATAAAAATCAAGATCCTAATATTTTAATTATTAAAAATTCGAAACTTTTAATTTATTAAAAATTCGAAACTTTTAATTTATTAAAAATCGAAAATTTTAATTTATTAAAAATTCAAAATTTTAATTTATTAAAAATTCTAAAATTTTTAATTTCTTAAAAATTCGAAATCTCTTTAATTCCTAAAAATCTCAAATCATTTTAATCTTCCATTATTTTAATATGAGTACTCAAAGAGTGAGTAACATTAAAATTCCTCCATTTGATAAAGATAATTATAATCTTTGGAAGAGAAAGATGACCTTGTTTCTTCGAAATGCAAACATTAAGTACAAGGATATTTTGAGGACGGGTGTTGCTGTTCCAATAACAATCATTCCTGAGCATATGAAAGATGGTGTACTTATTCCGCACAGACAATTTGAAAAAGATATTTCTGACTACACTGAAATAGAAAAGGAATTGGATTCGTTGGACACCAGCCTGCAATTAATTTTAGTGGAATCTCTTGATCCCGGAACGTACAATCATGTTGTTAATTGCAAAGATGCTAAACACATCTGGGAAACGATAGAGATATTGAATGAAGGAACAGAAGAAGTAAAGGAGAACAGATTGGAAATCTTAACGTCTCAATATGAGCATTTTAGATCAAATCCTGGAGAAGGTATCTCTGATGTTTTTGAGAGATACAATAAATTGATAAATGATCTAAATCTCAATGGCAAACACTATACGAAGAAGGAGATTAATAGGAAGTTTTTGCTGACAATGCCAATTCACTTAGAGCATAGGATTACTGCCATCAGGGAGTCAAGGGACATGAATGAAATTTCATTGGAAAGACTTTATGGGGTATTAAAGACCTATGAGCTAGAGCAGATTCAACAGAAAGAAATATATGGTACAGGCAAGGTGGTCAGCAAGTCTACAGCTCTTGTAGCAGAAGTACCAGAACACAGAGAAGCTATGACTGAATCTTCTTCAGTCAAAGTCATTGATCAAGGTATTGTTGCAGAAGTTGGTGCAACTCAAATGAATTCATCTGAAAGTGAATTCTACTCAATGGAAGAACTTGATCAACTTGAGGATGAATCTCTGGCACTGATTGCTAGAAAATTTGGAAATACAAGATTCAGGAGGAACCCTAATTTCAAATTCAAGCCTATGGGAAACAGATTTCAGAGAGGTGGTTCTTCTAGCTCATCCAATACAAGAGGTGGATACAAGACAGGGATGGTTGACAGAAGCAAGATTCGTTGCTTCAACTGCAATGAAATGGGACACTTTGCTACAGATTGTAGAAAGCCCAAGCAGGAAAGAAAGAAGGATTCATATGACGAACTTAAACAGAAATATGAGGCTCTTCTGAAGAAGCATCAGGGAAGATCATACTTAGCAGAAGGAAAAAGCTGGGATGATTCTGACAACGATGAAGAAGAAGATATGGGAAATCTTGCTCTAATGGCCTCTTCTTCTGAAGGATCACAATCCCCACCTCGTCAAGGAATTGAGGTAAATCCTAGCTGTCCTAAAATGTTTAAATTGCTGGGTGAGGATTTAACTAATGCTAGGGATCGAATAAAAGTCTTAATTCTCAAAAATCAAGTTTTATCAGATGAGAATTCTGAATTGAAAAAGCTGAAACTTATAAATGAGAAATTAACTGAAGATGTTGCATTTCAAGTTAATAGAGTCAACTGTTATGTTGAAATTGAAGCCTTTTTGAAGGATAAAATTGAAAAGGAAAAGGTCAGGTGTCAAGCCTATAGAACTGCTTCATTTGTTATGAAAGACCTAGTTGACCAACAAGAGATTAAACGCAAAGTTGGGATAGGTTTTGAATATAACCAATCCGGAGGTAAGGCTAGTAACATTACCCCTTTTAAAAAGACTGCTATAGAAAGGGGTATTCCACATGTTATTAAAGACACTAAGAAACCTCTTTTCATAACTCCTATTGCAGAACCAGTTCTTGATAGTTGTGTAATAGTGGATTATGAAATTAAACTTGAAGACCTTAAAGAGGAAGAGAAAGTACAGGAAAAACCTGTTAGGGATATAAAAGGAATAAATGTCCAAGAAGCTAAATATGTACCTAAAAGACCAATACAAAATGTGAACATTGCTAGTTCATCCACTCCTGGTTTAGGTGCTAATGAGCTTAAGAAAAATCATAACAAACCTAATAAGTTTGTTAATAGTAGGGATAAGAACAACAGATTCCATGCTACTGAGAACTTTAAAAATGTTAATAAAGTTAAGGTAGAAACTGTTAAGATTCCTGCTATTGTGAATAAAATGCCTACTATTGATGCATGCCATAAACCTTGTGGTGTAGATAACTGTATGCTATGTGCTTTCAATGTCATGTCTGCATATTTCAAAAGCATGCATGCTATGAATGTCAATACTACACCTAGACAGCACATAAATCACAGGCATGCTAGATCAAAGACTGCCAGTCCTCCTGTTTCACAGAAGGAAACATTCTCTCCTAGGCCAGCATACAAAAATGTTAAGGTTGTTTACAAAGAGAAGTGTTCAGTCAAAGTAGTAGATGAGTTTGTCAAGTTGGGTTCTGTTGTTAAACCTGACAAAGGACAATTTTTCAAATATGCCGGGCCCAATCAATGTTGGGTTCCGAAGAAGTCCTAACTCATTTGATGATTGCAGGGTCTAAAACAGGTGAACCGGGTCATTTGGATTCTCGACAGTGGATCCTCACGATACATGACCGGAGATAGAGCCCTGCTATCAAATGTTGTTGAGAGAGCTGGCCCAGTAGTTACCTTTGGAGATGACAGCAAGGGTATGACTAAGGGATATGGCTGTTTAGAAGCTGGCAATGTCATCATTGATAATGTATCTTTCGTAGAAGGTCTCAAACACAATCTTCTGAGTATCAGTCAGTTTTGTGACAAGGGATACACAGTGAACTTTATGAAGGAGATGTGTTTGATTTCTCACAAGAAGGATGAAAAGCTTGCTCTTCAGGGAGTAAGGAAAGGAAACTTGTTCGTAGCCGATCTGAACTCAGGTTGCAGAGATGAAGTCAATTGTTTTTATGCTAAAGCTTCGTCAGATGAAAGTTGGCTATGGCACAAGAAACTCTCACACCTTAATTTCAAATCTATGAATTCTCTAGTCAAAAGAGAATTAGTGAGAGGACTGCCTCAATTGGAATTCACACAAGAAGGACTTTGTGAGGCATGTCAGAAAGGGAAAGCAAAGAAAGCATCACATCCAAGCACTGACATATCTAGTATTACTGAACCACTGCAATTAATTCACATGGATTTATTTGGTCCAGTCAATGTTATGTCAATGTCACATAAAAGATATGCCTTGGTGATTGTTGATGACTACTCAAAGTATACATGGGTTTTATTCCTGCACTCAAAGGATGAAACTCCTCAAGTGGTGATTGATCATATAAAAATGATTGAGTTGGATTCGAAGCTTCCAGTTAGAGCTATAAGGTCAGACAATGGAACTGAATTCAAGAATGCAGTTCTGAATGACTTTTGTGCTAAAAAGGGAATAACTAGACAATTCTCAGCACCTAGAACTCCGCAACAGAATGGAGTTGTAGAAAGGAAGAATCGTACATTAATTGAAGCTGCAAGGACTATGCTGAGTGAATCAAGGCTTCCAATGTACTTTTGGGCTGAAGCTGTAAATACTGCATGTTATACCCAGAATCGAACTCTGATCAACAAGGACTTAATGAAGACACCCTACGAAATAATGGCTAACAAGAAACCAACGCTCAAGTACTTTCATGTATTTGGTGCTAAATGCTTTGTACTTAAAGACGGAGAAGAACGTATTGGGAAGTTCGAAGCTAAAGCTCAAGAAGCTATTTTTGTTGGTTATTCTAAAAGATCTTATCGGGTGTATATTATTGATCAACATCATGTCAAAGAAAGTGTCAATGTAACTTTTGATGACACAAAATTCCCTAACATCCAAAATGATGATCCATCTGAAACTCTTAAGTTCAACAATATGCCAGATTCACACTCAGATGATGAAAACGAACCTGAGGCTGCAACAGGAAACAACAATGTTAATAATGCTGATGATCTAAGTGGTAGTGGTGGAAACAGTGAAAACTCTGGAGATACCACTAACACACAAGGAGATTCATCAAGAGATCCTAGCAGCAACTCAGGGGGAGAAGATGAAGGATCAGCAAATCAAACACAACATCACAATGTAATTCAAGGCGAATCATCAAGATCTAATCTGCCAAGTCAGAGAATTTGGAGTAGAGCTCATCCTTTTGAGCTGATCATTGGTGATCCAGATGTTGGTGTTAGAACAAGAGGTGCTACACAGAATCAATGCAATTATTCTGGGTTTCTATCTGAAATGGAACCTAAGAAAGTAGAAGAAGCACTGTCTGATCCTGATTGGGTGATTGCTATGCAAGATGAACTCAATCAATTTGAATCTCAAGAAGTTTGGAAACTGGTACCCAGACCTAAGGACAAGACTGTAATTGGCACACGATGGGTATTCAGAAACAAGTTGGATGAAGATGGCATTGTAATAAGAAACAAAGCCAGACTGGTTGCAAAAGGCTATTCCCAAGCTGAAGGAATTGATTATGATGAAACCTACGCTCCAGTTGCAAGACTTGAGGCTATCAGGATGTTTCTGGCATTCGCAGCTCACTCCAATTTTAAAGTTTATCAAATGGACGTGAAGAGTGCATTCCTGAATGGAAAGTTAGCTGAAGAGGTATATGTACAACAGCCCCCAGGCTTTGAAGATCCAGATCACATGGACTTTGTATATTTTCTTTTCAAGGCTATCTATGGTCTCAAACAAGCACCCAGAACATGGTATGACACTCTTTCAGAATTCTTGCTTGAAAATGCTTTTGTTAGAGGAGTCATAGATAAAACCTTATTTTATAAGAAACACAATAATGATCTGATAATGGTACAAGTATATGTTGATGACATAATATTTGGGTCTACTAATGATAACTTGTGCAAGAGATTTGCTAAGTTAATGCAGAGTAGGTATGAGATGAGCTTAATGGGAGAGTTGAAATTCTTCCTTGGACTTCAAGTGAGTCAAAGAATAGATGGAATATTCATTTGTCAGTCCAAGTACCTTAAAGAACTTCTGAAGAAGTATCACATGGAAGATTCAGCATCTGCAAGAACTCCCTCATCTACAGCTGTCAAGCTTGGAGTATGTGAAAACTCAATAAAGGTAGACATCACAAGCTACAGAGATAAATTATAATGGCTGCTGTCTTTGAAATCTGCAAGACTAACTATGTAGGGTACTTTGATCCTACAAGATGTCCAGAACCCAGATTCATTCCCTGGATTCGATTTCTCAATGAGCATCCTATGATCAGAACTTCAATAACCCTGGACCCTGTTCTGAAGATTGATCCACTGAAGGCTCTCTACTCTACAGCTGTCAATTGCTCAACTAGCACTTCAACTCGCTTCGCATTCAAAGTAAGAGGAAGAGATTACTGGGTAACAGATATTGATGTAAACAGGATTCTAGGCTTTCCAACAGACAACTTTGATCCACTACCGACACCACAGGAGCTGATAGAATTCTTTCAAACCATCCAGTATCAAGGTGAATTTAATATGGTTAGACTGTCCAAGACTCATCTAGTAAGTGAGTGGGACTACATCTTTGATACACTGGCCAAGGTATTTTCTCCATGTCTGAAGAATAGTTTTCACAAAATTCCTCTGCTTTTACAAAACATAGGATTTGCTGTGACACATAACCGGAGAATAAATTTTGGGAAATTAATTTTGAAAGAGATAATCAGGAAAATGGGTACTTTTTCAAGCAGAAGTCTTACAGAAGATCATACAGTTCATTGCTACTATCCAAGATTTCTGACTTTGTTTTTGAATGACAAGCTAACTAATGAACACAAAGTGTTATTTAACAATTCACCTATAGTAAGATCGCTTTCCACGCAAAGAAATCTTTTTACAAGGTTGTCGAAGGCAAACAAACTACCAGGTGTTCCTGTAATTTATACACCATACATGGCTCAATTCATTCATCAACAACAAAATCAAGCACCAGCACCAGTGTTTGATGCAGGACCTCTACAAATGATTCCTGCTCCTCCAAGTGAAGATGAAGATGAACAAGTTGAACAACTTGAAGAACATCATGCTCAAGCAGAACCAATTGCCTCTGCTCCTGTAAGTACTCAGGTAAGGAATTCTTCTATTGTGAATTTTGACTTAAATCTTGACTTAAAATATATCAGTGTTAAGCCCCCAGTGGCTATTAGGATAGATCATGAGTCTGAAATCCAACAGTCTCTGACACAGGTCTTAGATCCATACACTGCTACTTCGTCATCACAATCTCTCTCCCAAACACAGAAGAGAAAACATACACAGTTAGGGAGTGAAGAAGACTTGATTCCTGCTCCACAGAAGAAGCAAATGCTTGGTACTTCATCTACCCTAGTAATGGTAGAACATGATGCTTCACAACATCAAGTGCCTTCACAGGCTTTAGGAGGAAACTTGGATCTCTCGCTGATTCCTAGATCCTTGCCTACCTCCCCGGATGGATCATATCCGGAATCTGAAAAGATCTACTCATCATCTCAAGATGATCAGCAACTCTTTGAGTCTTACCCTGAGGCAACTCAGTTTTCTATTCCAAAAGAAACGCAAGACTTTATTGAGGATTGGAACTTGCAAAGTTCCATTGCACCACCAGTGACCTCTCATGCAGGGGCTTTGGTGATCTATACTGCAGGTACATCTGAAGGCTCGGATTTTGAGTTAAACACGAGCGAAGAAAGGCAAACACTGTGTGATACACCTACACGTGAGGTGAGTGAAACACTCTTACAAATAGGAAAAATGAGTGCACACACAGGCACAGAAAGTGAGATGCAAAATATGTTACTGTCCTTTCAACAACAGATGGATGCACTGAAAGCAGAAAATGCACAACTTCGAGCTCAAGTAAATGCTCAAAATTCTTCAGATCCAGTTTCAAATCAGTTTTCTCTCATTAGAAAGGATCTTGAAGAAGTAAAGGCAACTATGCTTCTCAAAACTAATGATGTGAATCAAACGCAAGGTGTTATAGCAGCTGATATCAAGGACTTGAGACAGAATCAAATTCAAATTGCTGATAATCTCACAGAGATAAATAAGATCTCAAATCGTATTGATGTTCTAGAAGATGATTATCATCAGTACAATGCTCTTAATTCCTCGAGATTTGCAATGATTGAAAGAGGCATAGATCAGCTGAATGAAGGTTTGAGGCATGTCTACAATATGGTAAAGTCTGGAACTACACCCATCCCAGAACAACAACAATTCTTTGAAGGGACTTCAGTCAAGGATCCCTCAACTAAGGGGGAGAAGGTACAAGAAAAAGCTTCAGTCAAAGGAAAAGGGAAAATGCATGACACAGTACAAGGAGCTGCTACAGATCAATACAAGTCAGATGATCAATCCTACTATGCAGCAGAACAAGATTTTTCTTTCTTTGAACCAGAACAACAAACTCCTGGAAAATCAAATTTTGGTGATGCTGAAACAGGTGAGTTTGACAGAGAATTTCTTTTCTCTGATGAAACAGAAAGAAATGCTGAGCTAGATGAAGAACTTAGAAGATTTCAAGAAGAATCCATAGAGAAAAACTTTGAGTTAGATGCAAGGATTTTTGAAATGCAAAATGAAGCTCAAGCAAGAAAAGACAAGCTTGATAAGCTTAAGGCTCTCCTACAAGTTAAAACCAAGGAGAACAAGGAAGCAGCTGCACAAAAGCAAAAGCTATGGGATGCTGCAATCACTGCCAAGAGGGAAGACATTAAAAGAAAGTTTGGACCAAAATGGGATCAAGCTAGAATGATCATGGATCAACCTCAGATTGGCACATATCAAGACAGAGAGGTATCCGGCATGATAGGTGAACTATTCACTGCCAATACAACTGTAGATCTTTACATGGCTGCATTAAAGCTAGAGGTCAGGTATATCACAGTTGAAGTAAATGTAGATGGCTGGCATATCATAATTCATCTTGATAATTATGGTTTCTACAAAGTCTCGTTGGACTTCTTCAGAACAAGAACACCCTCTGAGTTATGGGTTATGCTGTGTAAAGTAAAAAGAAGTTCAGAGATGAATGAAATACTCCGAGATCACATTCGAGACTTTGCTACTCTAAGGAGTCCAGAAATCATACCTGAACCTTATGAAGTAAGGTTTGTGAAAAATAATCGATATCAAATAATTCGTCTCAATTCAGAGTCTATGACTGGATATCCTTTGAACTACTTAATAGACGTAGAGAAAATGCTACGGTCTGAAGGATTTCAAAGTCAAGCTAAATCAGTTGCTGCTGATTATATCCAAGACTACTGTATGTCTAAAGATATTGATTTTTACAAGCAATGGAAAGGACTAGAAGAGTTCAAGCAACCAACTTCAATTCCACATGATCCTCTTGATAATGAAGTTTTGTATAGACTTTCTATATCAGAACAAAACAGGGCGTATGGGGTTTCTGGAAGCTCTCAGACAGTACCTGAACCAGAACCACGCACACCTATTGTTGGTGTTGAAGAAACAGAAGAAGGTGAAATACAGTCTCAAGATGATCAGATTTGAAGAAATGTTAACATCTTTTGTTACTAGAACTAGGATAGATCAAGATAGAAATCTGTACTATTTGTTCAGTCTAGAGGAACAACTATCTTGTATTTATGTTTAAATCTGGCAATGTTTAATATAAACCAGAACTAAGTTTGTTTATTTACAAGTTTTATTGTTATATCTTTTTCTTGTTTGTTAGTTGAGTTATCCTCTAGTGATTTGCTTGTTATTGTTTAACAAACAAATAGGGGGAGATTGAAAGGCATATGTTTAGAAGCCTATTTGTTTAGAGAGATGGCAACTCAACTCAAACATAGATAATTTGTAAGTAAATATATTATCTGTCACAGAAATCTTCAGCAGGTATTATCTGACAAGAAAAAGAAGATCAAAGTCAATCTACAGACTTGAAGCAGTACTGCATTGAAAGAAGATCAATTTAATTGATCATGCCTCAGTGGAGTATTTAAGTTTGAAGAAGCTACAGTGTCAGAAGATTTAATTATTGTGTGACAACAAATATAGTCAAGTCAGAAGGAGCAGAAGTGAACTATTATAAAAGTCAAGTGAAGAATATTATTTGTTGTGAATCACTCGTGAACCAGACAGTACACAGAGTGTTGGCAAAATACAGAGAAGGTTCTTTACTACAGAAGAAATGGTCAGCTACAGACATTGGTGTGAAGACAGAAGATTTAAAATTATATCATCAACAGTCGTGGAGTCAAGACTTTAATTTAATTCTCTATTAATTGATTAAATTATTTAGTTAATTTAAATGGTAAATTAATTCAATAAGAATTAATTTATTTCTTAAATTGATTAAGAAATTAATTAATTTAGAATTATTTTAGAATGAAGAAGTCTTTAATTTAATTCTATTATCAAAAAGATAATTTATTATGTATCCTATTTACTTAGATTAATTCAAAAGGAATTAATTTAATTAATAAGATATATAATAAAAGTAATAGAATTTAAATTAAAAAGAAAAAAAAAAGACAGAAGATGTACTGGACGTGAATTAAATGAAACATATACATTACACATTAACATGCAAGTCGGCAGAGTTTACTCGGGAAGACTTTTTGAAAGTCTCCCCGAGACATTTCCAAAAGTCTTCCCGAATATTTTCAAAATGTCTTCCTATTTGTCAAACGTCTCCCCGAGCTTAATAAGTCTTCCATGGCTTCAAATGTCTTCCAAAGTGAAAGTCTCCAGAAAAGGAAAGTCTCCCCGAGCTAAAAAGAAAAGTCTCTCTGAGGAGAGAAAGTCTCCCCGAGTGGAAAAAGTCTCCAGCATCTGATTTTGTCTATAAATAGCAGATTAAGTCAGTAGTATAACACACTTCTATTAACATTCTATTCGGCTTAAACAAAAATTCAAGAGCATTTAATGTCAAAATCTCTCTAGAATTTTAAGAGCTAAATTAGTGAATATTTTCTGATTTAATCTTGTAACCCACCTCAAGTTTAATATAAGTATTTTACTTGAACTGTGTTTCTTTGATTATTATTTCGTGATAATAATTTAAATTGTTTAATCAAAAATTATCCGAAACAGATTTTAATATTTATTAAAGATTGTATTCAACCCCCCCCTTCTACAATCATTTGGACCTAACAAGCTTTAATTGCTGTATTTATTGTTCAACTGATCATGATGCTTTTATGAATGTTGTATCAAATCCATCAATGAATATAATGATATATTCTTGAAATTCTGTGTCATCATTTATTACCTGCACATTGTTTATTCTCTTATTATTTTTAAACAGTTGTATTCACCCCCCCCCCTCTACAACACTTTGGACCTAACAATTGGTATCAAAGCCTCTGTTAAACACATCTAACAGAGATCCTACTGTGTTGTTTGAGTTGGTTCTTGAAAATCCCAGATCTAATTTTTTCTTGAAGTTGGTGCCGAAAGTTTTTATTTGTTTCTTCTTGAAAAAGTCGTAGATCTAAAAAGTTCTGAGTCATGGTGTAAGGAATACTTGTACAAAATTCCAAAATACTGTACTTTAGAGCTTTGTGGATTTTCTTGTGGTCAAAACTGGAATCAACTGATTGACTAAACAAAAAGGACAATTTCGAACTTCTGTCAACTAGAAAGTGGACACCTTTTTGTTTGGACTTGAAAAATTGTGGACCCTGCTACTGTTCCTGTGATTAAAACTAACTTGCTTGAATCTCAAGTGCAAAATCCGTTGGATATTAAGTGTTGGATATTTAAAGTGAGATAATTAATTTTTCAAGAAAATACAATTTATTGTAATTTGAAAAGTGTATTATCTTAATTTTAAATTTTATTAAAATGGCCGCCGCACACAGATTTAAGATACCTCCGTTTGATGCACAACATTATGACGAATGGACCGGAAGGATGAGAGCTTACCTTGAATCAATAAACAAGGTATACTTGAGAATATTGGAAAACGGTCCATACATACCCATGAGAATTGAGCCAGAGCGAATGGAAGGAGGGATACTAATTCCATCCCGGTCTGTTCCTAAAGAGGAAATGGAGTTTTCAGACGCAGATAAAGAATTGGTCGGTATGGATGCGTCGTTACGCAACGTCATAATTGAATCCTTAAACTCAGAGTACTATGTTTAAATAAAGGGATTAAAAACAGCTAAAGCCATGTGGGATAAACTGGCTGTGGTGATGGAGGGGACCGAGGAAGTTAGAGATAATCACAAACGCATTCTGATATCTGAATATGAATCGTTCAGATGCGAACGAGGAGAAAGCGTAGCGGATGTTTACAAACGTTACAGTAAATTGCTTATCGAGCTGAGTATAAGAGATAAAGTCTATCCACTAGCAGATTCAAATATCAAGTTTCTATTGAATTTGCCTAAACATCTGGAACACAGGATCACTGCCATTCGAGAGTCAAGAGACTTGAAAAATACTTCTCTGGAAAAACTGTATGGTGTTTTGAAGACCTACGAGCTGGAGCAGGAACAAAATGACAGAAGAAGATCCTACAATAGTGGAGAAAACAAAGCGGTAAGTGAGTCTGGACTTGTAGCTGAAGAGTCTGCTGTAAAGGCACTTGCAGCTGTCTCATTGAAAACTGCTAATCCTGAAAGGGTGGTATTAGACATTGAAGATCCATCCGAAGAAAGTGAGGATGAATACTATACCCTTGAAGAGCTGGACAAATTAGAAGACAAGTCATATGCTTGTATTGCTCGAGAATTTGCTCATATCAGCTTCAGAAAGCAAAGAAGTGGGAAAGGACGATTTGGTAGTTCTTTCAGCCGAAGAGGCAGCAGTAGCGGCAGAGGCAGTAGTGTAAGTGGTCGGGGAAGTTACAGTGGCCGAGGTAGCACATCCGGTAGTGGCTACAGACCTAACCTGGTAGACAAGAACAAGTTCAGATGCTATAACTGCAATGAATTGGGGCACTTTGCAACAGAGTGCAAGAAGCCCAAGTACGTTCATCCCAAGGAATCCTATGCTGATCTGAAAAAGAAATATGATGCCTTGGTTAGCAAGCAACAGAAGGGAAGCCGGGCGTATGTTGTGACTGAAGGGAAGGGTTGGGACGAGTCTGATGAAGATGAAGATCAGGAGCTATGCAATTTCGCTTTAATGGCAAAATCTTCAGAACAATCAGAGGTACCGATTCTAACCGTAAATGAAATGTCTATTCCTGAGTACCAACATGAATTAGCTGCCATGACTAAAGATATTTACAATCTCCAACTAAATCTAATTGCTGTTAATGAGGAAAATGCTAAACTCTCCCTTAAGAATAGACTTCTCGAGGCCAGGGTAGAGGAATTAGAATCAGGAGAAAGTAAAGAAAGGCAATTAATGAATCAGGTAGACGTTTTAGAACACAAGCTTAAGATTAGGGAAGACCTTAACGAAGACCTAGGCTTGGCCAAAGCGCTAAATGCCAAACATCTCAAAGTCTGTGGAGACTCAAAGCTGGTTATATCCCAAGTAAATGGGGATTTTGAAGCAAGGGAAGAAATCATGGTCAAATACCTCCGATTAGTCAAAGCTATAATGACTCAGTTTGAAGAATGTCAGGTTGAGTATGTTCCTAGAGAAGAGAATGCGAATGCCGATGCATTGTCAAAATTTGCCACGTCAGAAGCAGATGAATATGTGGGGAGTGTTTACTTCCAAATCTTGAAGACCCCCAGCATCAATGCAAAGCTGGTCGCCCCGATAAATATGGGCAGTTGCTGGATGGACCCAATTAGAGCCTACCTTCAATCTGGATGGACACCCACCAACACCATGAAAGCCAGAAAACTCACTATAAGGGCCTTAAGGTACGCTCTTATTGATGGAATTCTCTACAAGAAATCTTTTGTTATTCCATACTTGAAATGCCTAAGGCCAGATGAAGCCCATGAGGCTTTAAAAGAAGTACACAAAGGAATTTGTGTCCAACACTTGGGGGGCAGAGCTTTGGCTCACAAGATCACCCGTCTAGGCTTTTACTGGCCTGACTTGTTAAAAGATTCAAAGGAGTATGTGAAAAGGTGTGACAAGTCCCAAAGGCATGCACCGGTCGTTAGGCAACCTCCTGAGATGTTAACATCCATCAATTCACCCATCCCATTTTTAATGTGGGGAATGGACATTCTTGGGCCCTTTTCAATGGCTAGCGGACAAAGGAAGTTCCTAATCATTACAATTGATTACTTCACTAATTGGATTGAGGAAAAACCACTAGCCAAGATAACCACAAAACAAGTAGCTCAATTCTTCTGGGAAAACATCATATGTAGGTATGGAATACCACGAATCCTAGTAACAGACAATGGCGCATAATTCAACAACGAGGAATTTAAGTGATATTGCGACGATAATGACATCGCTCTATGCTTCACTTCTGTTGCACATCCTCAAGCAAATGGGCAGGCTGAGGTAGCTAATCGAATCATCCTAGATGGTCTTACGAAAAGGATCGAGCGTTCTGCCAACACTTGGGTGGATGAGCTTCTGCCAATATCCGGGCTTACAGAACCACTCATAGAGTCACTACTAATGCAACTCCATTCTTTCTGGCTTATGGAGCCGAGGCAGTAGTCCTAGTTGAAATATCACACGTATCCCCAAGAATTAAGGCCTTTGAGCTCGAGGATAATGAAGAAGGAATGAAACTTGCATTAGACTTGATAGATGAAGTCAGGGACAAAGCTCATATAAAAATTCAACTATGCTTCAAACTTGAAGGTTTATTATGTTTAAAGAATTCAACTATGAGTTCTTATATTTAGTAGGAACTATGTAGAAATAAGGTTCGATGAAACCATTAGGATGTAAGAACCTTTCGCTCCATTCAAAATTCCCATTTTGTAAGGGTTGTACCCACATTAAGCCTCGAAGGCATTATTAATAAAATTACTCAGTTTTATGGCACCTTCGAAAACATGTGTGTTCGGCCTAGTTTGGCAACTTTATTAGTTCTTTCATGACAAAAGAATAAAATACCTGTTTGGCACCTCGATGAATATCCTATTTTTCTATTCTCAATAAAGTATATTTTATCAAATATGCTAAGGCACAGAAAAGGAAAGAAAAAAATGAAGGACTTATTATAAATAAAAAGTCTTAAGGATTACATAGTTTGAAAACTGAAAGGGGAATACAAGAGATACAGAAAATAAAAGAAACTATGAGAGGTCTTCGATATCCTTATCCTCCCCTGCCTTCTCTTCTCCCACTGCTCCCTTCCTAGCATTCTCCTTGGCCTCTAGAGAGGAGTCGAAGACCCGATCAAACTAGTCTAAGGCCTCGCCACCCGACAAATCTCTCGAACCGGTCCCTTCGGCAGCAGAAGTCAAGGCCAAAGGCTGACCCATAAGACAAGGGAATTCGGTAGGATCGAAAAGACCAGGGTGCTTGGCCAAGACAGCGTCAAGGCACTTTTCCCAGGCCTGAGCACATGTAGCCAGAAAGACCATATCGTCATGCTTATCGATAAAAGCATAAAAGTCCTCCGACTCCAGGTACTCGTCGATCACAGCCTTCTTCCCGGCCCTTAACTCTTGCAGCTCTGCGTGGGCCGCCACCAGTTCCTGCTCCTTCTCGAGCAGCTTCTTTTCAAGAACAGCTACCTTCGACTCTGCTTTTACCTTTCCCTTCCTTTGGGCCTTCTCCGAGAAGCGCCAGGTTTTGGCCTGCTGAGCCATGGTCTGAAAGTATGTATTGACCTGCTCAAAAAGAACAGCTTAGTAAGAAATTAAGAAAATTAAAAAATGACTAAGAATGAGGGGATAAGAAATGAGTGGGCCTTACCATGGCAACAGCTTGGGCCCCAAGAGTCTCGGCCTCTTCTATGTCCGTCTTCAGGACAATCTTGGCCTTGTCGACCGGAGGAATAGAATTCTGCGACCAGTCGAGGGAGTTCAAAGTACTCCCAACGACGGTGTCCTGCCTCCTCAAATCCCAGCTGGGCCTCCAAGCTGCGGTATCTGGGCCCTCCTCTTCGTCAACCCGAGGCCTCTTCCCTTGGGTTTTATCACAAGGCTAAAGAAACCCAGGAAGGTTAGGCTCCTTAATTGGGCCTTCAATAGCCTCGCGGGCCTTCCTCATCTTGTGGGTCTCTTGATCGCCCACGCCCAAATGAAAATTGATATTTTTCGCGGCTGCAAAACAAACAAGAAAATAAACAACTAAACTCAGAAAAGTCGAAACAAAACAACAAGTCAGGAAAAGAAGATACCATTATCAGAAACATTTGAAAGGCCTACGGCCTTCAGAGAAAATTCCTCTAATATCTTCTTGTGATGGGTCGAGCCCTTATCCTGGCCCAAGTCAGCAATAATGAGTTTTTCTTCGGGAGTGAGCTGGATCAGGCCTGCATTCCCATCCTTGACTTTGCAGAACTTGGGCCTAAAAAGAGTGCCCCAATCTCCTCCTTCCTATTCCAAATACAAAAAGTCCCTCCGCCAATCTGTGTTGTTGTCGGACAAAGACTTGTTGCAAAATATTGGGCTAACCCCCTGCCTGTGACTTATGTAGATCCAGCTCAATATGTTTGACGGGCTATTCTTAAACTGAAAGATACTTCTAAAAACGGCAACAGAAAGGGGATAATTATTTCTAAGACACAAAACAATAAAACAAAGAAGTGTTCGCCACGAATTTGGGCTCAGTTGACACGGGTTTATCCTAACTTCAGCTAATAACCTAACTACAAACTCGTGGAAAGGGAATCTAAGCCCACCCAAAAGAGCATCTCTAAAAATACATAGCCTATTGGGCCTCCAATGGCAGGGCCAGTCTCCGGGCTCGGCCAAAACAAACTTATACCCAGGGGGAGTTTATACAGTCTTGTGAATTTATCACAATGGACCTGATTGGTAAAGGTGCTAGTGAACCTAAAAGCATCTAACTCAGCGAATGTGGGAAATTCATCGCCCATGGTTTGCAAGAGATCAGAAAGCGAAGAAAAGACTGGATTTACAACAACAACATTACCTCTTTTCGTCGCACGGGCAAGGAGTCGTTGTTGAGCAGCATCTTGTTCCGCCATGGATATTCAATGGATGAAGGTTTGAAAGGTGAAGAAGATGAAGATTGATCGGAAAGGGCTCGCCAGAAATTGCCTTGACAAAATGAACTAGAGGGAAATCTGAGAGAATTTTACTAAGAAAGTGATAAGTGAAATGTGAAGTTCTCACTTCGCTGTTTTATAGCCAAAGGAAACGGTAACTCAACCGGCTTAACTTTCTATAGCCGGCAAAATTAAGGCCCATAAAATAATTAGGTCTAGCAGGGCCTATAGCCCAATAATCGATGTGAACTAAAACGAAGTAAAGAAGTAAAGTGGGCCAAGGTCTACTAAACCGTCATATTCTAGGGCCTTTACAAGAACCAATTAGAATCCTGGTCAACAATCGACCAAGAATCCTGCACGACCAGGACTCAAATGAGGTCTAGAATCGACTAGGATCCTGGTCGGCAATCGACCAGGAATCCTACACAACCAGGATTTAAGTGAATCTCAGAATCAATTAGGATCCTGGTCAATAATCGACCAAGAATTCTGCATGACCAAGATTCAAATGAATCCCAAAATCGACTAGGATCCTGGTCGGCAATCGACCAGGAATCCTACACGACCAGGATTCAAATGAATCCCAGAATCAACTAGGATCCTGGTCAACAATCGACAAGAAATCCTACACGACCAGGATTCAAATGAATCCAAGAATCGACTAGGATCCTGGTCTGCAATCGACCAGAAATCCTACACGACCAGGGTTCAAATGAATCCCAGAATTGACTAGGATCCTGGTCAACAATCGACCAGGAATCCTACACGACCAGGATTCAAATGAATCCCATAATCAACTAGGATCCTGGTCAACAATCGACCAGGATTCAAATGTATCCCAGAATCGACTAGGATCCTGGTCAACAATCGACCAGCAATCCTACACGACCAGGATTCAAATGAATCCCAGAATCGACTAGGATCCTGGTCAATAATCGACCAGGAATCCTACACGACCAGGATTCAAATGAATCCCAAAATCGACTAGGATCCTGTTCAACAATCGACCAGGAATCCTACACGACCAGGATTCAAATGAATCCCAGAATCGACTAGGATCCTGGTCAACAATCGACCAAGAATCCTGCTCGACCAGGATTCAAATGTATCCTAAAACCGATTAGGATCCTGGTCGAAAATCGACCAGGAATCCGGTTCGACCAGGATTCAAACGAATCCTAAAATTGACCAGGATCCTGGTCGAAAATCGACCAGGATCCCCTGTCGACCAAGGTACAATTGAAGGCAAAAACCGACCAGGATTCTGGTCGAATTCGACTAGGATTCCTAGTCGAAAATAATGCTAAAAATGCCAAAAAAATCATTAAAAATGATTTAAAAGACAAATAAATTATGGAAAATTCTCTAAAAATAGAGAAAAATTTCCAGAAATTAAGGAAAAATACCTGTGAGTACCAATAAATTATGGAAAATTCTCTAAAAATAGAGAAAAATTCCTAGAAATTAATGAAAAATAGTGATGGGCACAAGAAAAGAATTGTAAAAATTCTTCATAAATGGGAACTTGAGTAACAGAGTCATAAACCTTAACTTCTATAAAGTATTGCACACTTTACAGAAGTTGGGGGTAAATGATATGGGCTGAAAGTAAGCCCTAAAGACACAATTAATGTGGCATTAATTAGATCTAGTCTGTTCCAAAAGGGAGGCCCAATTAATGAGGCTTGAAACCCTAATTATTAATAAATTCATAATTAATTGATTGGCTAAATATACAGCTAATTAATTATGTCCAAATACATGGAAACTACTCTAAGGAGTAGCCCCCAAGACACCTCAATCAACAAGGAAACCTATTCATACTTGAAAACTACTTCTATCACAAGAAGAATCCAGAATCCTTCTAGGAGGTGACCTGCCAACCAAGTTTCCTAAACCTACTCTAATTCTTAGACTCTCTACGTCTATATAAAGGGCCTAACCCCTCATTCTTAGAACTACGTTTTGGCTTGATTCTCTAAACACAACAGAGATACGTAGGCATCTTGTGAGGGCAGAACCAAGCTACGAAACACAAGCTCAGCCATTAAAGCTCGTTAAGCTCCGACATACATCGCATTAACTAAACCCTAGTTTTTAATTCATAACCGGGTCATTTGATATTTAATTGATAGATTTGAAAAGGTGGAGTAAAGTAGTGGTTGAGAGTAAATTTTATAATATAAAAATTTACTATTTTAGAAAGTTTGAAATGTAAAGAATTAGGTGAGACATCTAAAAAAGGAAAGTGTAAATAATTGGTTGAGACAGAGGAAGTAGATTTTAATTATAAATTATCATAATCAATCAATTTGACACTGGATTTTTTGGTTTTGAAGTCTTCCCTCGACTAGATTCAAGAATTGAGGAACAAAAAATACCTCATGATTTCACTCTGGAAGCAAATAATTTCTCATAAT
This sequence comes from Oenanthe sinensis, assembly GCA_028671895.1. Lineage (NCBI taxonomy): Eukaryota > Viridiplantae > Streptophyta > Magnoliopsida > Apiales > Apiaceae > Oenanthe > Oenanthe sinensis. The sequence continues at coordinate 22,086,032 of CM053799.1, read as the reverse complement.
TAATAAATAAAGGTCCCTAAAAAACAAAAATGTGTGTGTATATATATATATAAGTATATATAAGATTACAATCATCAATATATATATATAGTTGTACTCTACAAAGAATATTTTAAAAAAAGAACAATAAAAAACAGTCATCATCACCATTGATTTTTGGACGCACACGATTGATTAAAAGATGAAAAATTAAAAACTTAAAACAAAACAACAACGGTTATACATACACATATACATACATCTGTGCAAACAAAACCCTAACACTCTACTAAAACTAATAAACGAAGAAATTGAAACCCATATTCGATGAATCGAAGCATAAATCGAAGAATTGAGACTCAAATCGAAGAAAAAATCGAAGAGTTCATCGAAGAATAGCAACTAATCCCCTTAATTGATTAGGTAATACGATGTAGACCTTAAATCTACGGTTACTTTAGTAAAATTACATAAACTAGGATTCTAATATACTAATTTTATTTATTTTGAGCTTAAATTGCCCTTATTCACTAATTAGGGTTCTAATCTACACCTCATTTTAGTTATATTTTACAAAATTAGGGTTCCGAGCTTGTAATTTCGATTCGGTAGCAAATATAAGCTGTAATTATGTTTTACCATTGTATTTCAGTTTAAATGAAGCCGATCTCTCATATCTAAGGAACAAAAACAAAAAAAATATTTCCAGGACATCTAGGTATATATATGATTGATTCTGTCTGAGATTCTATAATTTAGGTTCATTTTTTTGAGTTTTTAGTTTATGCTCTACTTTCATTTTTTATGTGTTTGAATATATTCTAGTAATTTTGTTTTATTTGGTTTCAATTATTTTAAGCATTTTTCAAAATTTTAGAGTATTGATTGTGTTCTAAATTCTACTTTATGTGTTTAGAGCAGTTTTTTTAGAATTTTGATTCTATGTTAGATTTTATTCTATGTGTTTAGATCTTTTTTTCAGAGTTTTAATTCTATGCTAGATTTTACTTTATGCAGTGAGAACAATTTTTTTTTAAGTTTTAGAGTTTTGATTCCATGTTATATTCTACTCTCTCTATTCGATTATGATAATAATGATTCCATGTTAGTTTTTAACTAGCTCAAACACTTCGAGATATACATCGAATCAGAGGATAAAACTTATCAAATCTCAGATGATAACTCATTAAAGGAGTCATAAATGCCAAGAACTACATATGGACTTGATCCTTATAAATAGGGTATGTAGGTAACTAGCAAAGAGGTTCGGTTCGAAAATACTGAGAAGGAAGAGATCACGTAAAAAACTCAAGTATTATTTATTATTTTGAGGTATTTGACTTGTATAATCTCAGGATTATACGTTAGTGTCTTGGACCTTTGCTAGCTTAGTCCCTTCATCATCACAAATCATCATCCACCCTCAGTGGAAGCAGCTCGATGAGGAACCTGTTTCTTGGACAATTTCTGTTAATTTTCTTTCCGCTATTCCAGTAAAGGGCTTCCATAGTGTTGTTGTAACCAAATTTCTCCCCCAATACCTACATAACCAAAAGATGATGTAATTTAACATTAAACATTTATACATTTAAGGTCTGTATAATTATATCATATTAAATAAAGCAATAACAAGTTACTCAATTAATAAACCAAACATTTATTTAGAAACCGATCTCTCTTATATTATCATTTAGTTTGCTCAAGCAGGGTACATAAAAACATGATAACATATTTAAATGATTAATATCACATGACACCAATATTTAAATAATATATTTTATTTTCAAAACAATCCTTATGCTAACACATGGTAAGAAGAATATAATTAACTAATTTAATGCACGAGGCTGAGTAAAAGAACATACAAATTTACAATCAAACAGATGCTAAAGCTAAAACTTGATATATTACACCAATAATCCTTATACTAATTAAATTAATAATTAGCATATATAAAGATTGCAACATATCTTTAATGTATATATTCAGTTAAAATAATGTATAAAAGTGCAAATCTATACTATATTATTAAAACCGAAATATTAAAAATTTAGTAATTCGTCGGTATTTAGGCCGGATAATTATTATTGGGCCTAAATTTTAAAAATTAATCTACTAACTAAAAAATCACAAATTAATATCTTAACTAATACACGTCTCTAAATAAAAGTCACAAATATTATCTTATTTAATATTAATCTCCTAACTAAAAAATATCTCAAATTAATCTCCTAACTAATACATATCTCTAAACAAAACACACAAATATTAGTTTATTAAACATTAACATCCTAACTAAAACATATCTCATATTAATCTTCTAACTAATACACATCTCTAAATAAAATACACAAAAATTATTTTATTAAAATATAAAAGTATATGAATTTTAAAAATATATATATACATATAATATTAAAATAAAGTTTAAATTATTATTATAAAAATTTAAATTCAAATTATATAAAGAAAATATTATTTGAAATATTATTTGAAATATTAAAACAATTTAATCCGTGCATCGTACGGGATATAACCTAGTAAAATATAATGGTTAATAAAGTTCAAAATTTAAAACTTAAATTAAATATTAAAAGTAAATAGGTGTAATTCATAAAATTTGATTCAAATAGCACATATTTTGTTTTAATGCACTGTGCAGTAATTAGATATAATCAGTGGCTATCAAAGAAATTCAATACACATACATAATCCGAATGATAAGAAAATTGTGCAATAAAGTCTTATTGATTAAATCTATTAAAGTTAGCTAATAAATAACATATATTAAAAAGCATGTTGAAACCCTTATCTGCTTGTATTGGTTTATTTTTTATTTTTCTGCTTGTATTGGTTTATTTTTTATTTTTCAGATTTAATTGGATATTTTATTGTGGGTAGATGGAAGATGAATAAAACCAGGATTTTGATACTCACTTAGATGAGAAGAAAGGTAAAGAGAAAGTGGATGGAGATGAGAATTTAGATTTAATGACGGAAGCAGCAAAACGTGACTAATTTTTTAGCATTGGGGACTCAAAAAACTTCAAAAAAATCCGGTCTTTGTATTAGGAGTCACTATGTATATTATTTTTTATGATCGTTTTGTGACATTCTTTTTTCCCTTTAAGGTTTTTTTCCGCATAGGGTTTTACTCTTACGGGGTTTTAACGAGATCCGTTTTGTCAGATATAAAGGTTTTTATTATCTAAACTTCCAGGGAATCTCCTTCTTTCTTATGGGTCGTTCGACCCATGAATTGGTTAAACATATCTTTCGATTAGATGATAAATTTTATTATCTTTATGATTTATTATTGAATATTATTTATCAATAAAACGATTCTTCGTTTTTCAAAAAAAATGTATTCATATTAATTACATGCTATGAATTATTAGTGTCAACTAAAACTATATCAAATTAACTGTGCTTCAATTCTATTAATGGGTCTTTATTATCAAAGACGTTAAATTTTATAAAAAAAATTAACAATTACACGCATGTAATTCAAAGAGGCATGCTAGATGTCAATTTCAATAATAACAAGAGAATTAAGTAGAACTCAAGTAAAGGTATAGAAAAGAAGTAAAATTTAATTGGTATTATTACACACGTACACCTGTAACGAAAGTTAAATGGGTACCTGAAATAGAGTCTGTACTACATGTGTTAACCAGCTCCTTTCCTTCCTCTGCCCTACCTTCTATGCGTGCGTTTATAATCAATCTGTTTAACACCTTCCTAAAATAAAGCCCCAAAAATATTGAAAACATATATCCATGTTCATAACACATTTAATAGTAGTTGACACGGCACTACATATAACCAATTTTTCAATTAACTCTAATATGTGACTTATCTAAAAATAATAATTATTTAAAAAAAATCGCTAGATATTACATTTAATTTATAGAACACAATTTATTACCAAGTAAAATAATTATTAAAAAAACTATAAAGAAAATGAATACGAGGGATTTTACAAATACTCTATCCAATTCAGGTTCTAGAAATGTTATTTCTGCATAGATTTCTACAATAAAGGGATGTAATATGCTCTACTTCTGACTCTAATGTTTCAGTAATGCACACCAATGACAATATTAAACTTTCTGACCGTTAATACAAGCAATTGATTCAACTTCTTCGAGAGTTTTTAAATGCAAACTGATTAAGCACTTGTAATTTGATGATGTACAAAGTAATATAACAAAGTATATAATAACATATATATACTTGTAATTAAAAAGTATAAATATATTATAGTCTATGGTCGAATGTAAATATTGTTAGAATCTAGAATGTATTACTGTGGTATATCATACCTTGTATTTAAGAGAATTCTTACCAGAGTCTATGGTGTTCATAGTGAAATTGTATTTAAGAGAATTCCAAATGAATAAGTCAGAGGGGGTGTTTGAGAGAATTTTTTCCCAGAATAAGTTAACTTATTTTAAGACAAAGTTAGAGATTCCTAATTTTTTTCTGAAAAAAGTTAAATTTTTTTTGCAACTTATAGAATCTCAAATATACATTAAATACTTGAATAAAAAACATTTATCAAAATATGAAATTTTTACCCGAAAATAAGTCAAAAGTGACTTATTTTAAAGTAGGCCAAACAGGCCAAGAGTCTAAAGCCTTACCAGAGTCTCTAATATTGTTAGAGTCTGAATACTGTCAGAGCCAAGGAATGATCAGAATCTATAAAAACTGTTTCAGAATTGGAAACCGGAAATATTAAGAAGGAAAGCCTTGGAGGAAAAGGCAAATCAATGACCGAAAAAATGTCCTTTTATTCACTTTTAGTGTTTTAATGTTTGTCTATTATTATATAATTTATGAAGTAACCAAATCACTTAGTTAACCTCTCATACAATTATTCAAGTGATATATTCGAGAGTTTAATGTTAATTTTTACAAGTGGTGATTTTTTCTAAAATATTCTATCTTTTAAAGTAAAAAGTTCGAAAAAAGTCATGATATTGGTATTTTTTAGAAGATTATTACTATATTAAAAAAATGTAAATCTTTTCGGTATCTTTAATTATAAATATTTATTCGGATAATATTGTTTATTGAAACGTAGAGTTTCCTAAAGGATACTAGTAGAATAAAAATATTATATGTGGAACCTTCACCTTTACCTAATATTTAAAATAAATTTTCCTCCTATTGTTCCATTTTATCTTTTTATTCGGAAAAATATATTTTAAATACACTACTAACTTTTCAGATGATTTTAATTTTATTTTTAAAATGAGAATACTAGTAAAGTATCGTATTCAAGTCAAAACGTTAGTTTAAGTGTCGATTTATTTCGTCCAAAGCCTATCGAAATTTTATTTAGATCTGTGACACATTTTTATATTATTTTGATCTAAATAATTGTTAGAATGACTTGAAACTTTAAATTAAAAGAACACGAAGATAAGAATAAGTTTTCTGAGCATTGTAATTAAAATTTAATTCCATTCTATATAATTTCATTCTTCTCAACCAAAGATAACGTAAGTACCAAATTCATTACATTCTCCCTCAATTTCATTCCATCTAAATGAACACAAACTTATATAATTAAATGAAGCACTCAATACTCCTTAGGATTTCATATTGTTTACATATTTAATTTTATAAAACTCGATTTGAAAAAAAATCGAGAAAATTAACAAAATACTAATTTTTATATAATTTGGGCCGATATACTCATTGGCGGATGTGTGGCCCAATATACCAACTCAATACGTGATTTATAGAAACATATCATAAATATATCTACCAAAACAAGACACGCAAAAAGAAGACAGGCTTCTCCTTTTATCTCTCCCCTTGGTCGTTTCACACCAAATTAACTCCAATCTCAAATACTCTTGTACATACAGGATCTATACACAAATATATACATCTGTATGTATTCATGTATATGCTTTTTTACGTTTTTTAGCATTCTGTCTTTTGTATTTGTAGTAAGGTTAGGGTTTGTATTAAACATTTGAGTTTTCGAACTGTGATAGTAATTTTATACAACAATACGTTATTTAATTTTGTATATCGTGATAATGCACAAGTTGATGATCTGAATCATCATCTAACATACGCCATTTCCGTATTAAAATAAAATACTATTTTAATCCGGATCAAAATAATACGTTGGTGACTGATGTGTATCCAAGAAATAAATTATATGTGGTAACGTAATAAGAAGACGGTATTTCGTGTTCCATATTCGATCATTATTTTGAACCACATTTCTCAAAATAAATTAAATAGGGCTTTCACCTAAAAAATTCTAGTATTATAACCAAATTCGAGGATCTTAAATTTATTAATTTTCGATAAAATCCGACCCAATCCGAGCCGATATCATAAAAATCCTAATTTAACCCCGGATTCGGGAGAAAAAAAAAATTCACCTCCCCGACGGTTACCCCTGGCATTAGCGAAAGTTGACCCCATTGATGGATGAATCATTGTTGATAATGCTTACAATTCTCCTCCATCTCCAAAACGAACTAGACCCCTCTTGTTCTTCTTCTTCTTCATTGAACCCCACCACCACTCTACTCACTTCCACCACATCCGCTCCTCTCCTCTTGTTCATCATCTCCTCCATCCTCTCTTATCTCACTGCCATCAACAACCAAACCCCACCACCACAACAACAACAACAGTTCTCACTTTCCACTTTTCGAGCCCCTCTTCGTGACAATGACCAATGGCGCTCGCTTTACGGGCTTTCTTACCCTGTTTTCACAAGGCTTGTGGATAAGCTTGAGCCCTACATTGCTCAATCTAGTCTTTCATTGCCATCTGATTACGCGGTTGCGATGGTGCTCTCGAGGCTTTCATTAGGCCTTTCTGCGAAAACATTGGCTGCTCGGTACTCACTTGAACCTTACTTGATCTCCAAGATTACTAATATGGTTACTCGGCTTTTGGCTACTAAGGTTTACCCTGAGTTTGTTAAGCTTCCTGGTTCGCGTCGTAGACTTCATAAGACCACACGAGGTTTTGAGGAAATCACTTTGTTGCCTAATATTTGTGGAGCGGTTGATACTACTGCTGTGAGGGTGAGGTCTAAGAATTTGTCTGATGCTTTTGTTTGCAAACATGGATTTCGTTCGGTTTTATTGCAGGTTGTTTCGGATCATAAGAAGATTTTTTGGGATGTTTGTGTGAAAGCCCCAGGAGGGGTTGATGATGCTACTCATTTGAGGGATAGTTTGTTGTATAATAGGTTGATTTCGGGTGATATTGTGTGGGATAAGGTTATGAATGTGAGAGGACATCATTCGAGGCCTTACATTGTTGGGGATTGGTGTTATCCTTTGTTGTCGTTTTTGATGACCCCGTTTTCTTGGAATAGGACGGGGAGTCCTGCACAGAATGCGTTTGATGAAGCGTTGATGAAGGGGAGGAAGAATGTCGAGGAAGCAATTGGTTTGCTAAAGGCGAGGTGGAGGATTATGCAGGACTTGAATGTGGATATTAATCATGCACCTCAGATGATTGTTGCGTGTTGTGTGTTGCATAATTTGTGTCAGATTGCTGGGGAGCCTGAGCCAGAGCTGTGGAAGGAACCGGAAGAAAATGGACAAGCTGCGGGGATATTGGAAAACGAGAAGTCGCATTACTATTTTGGGGAAAGCTTAAGGCAGGCATTGGCTGATGATTTGTACCAAAGGCTATCTTTAAGATGAGGCGATATTCTGAATTCTTTGGAAAACAGGTTTCTTCTTGTACTCCCATGTAAGAATATACTCCACCTGGTCAATCTAACTTGTTTTAGAGGGCAGCTTATTGTATCTTGACAAACAGATACTAGGTTTAGATTCATTTTAGTTATGTTCAATGTTTCGAAAGATGTTAATACTTTGATTTCTTTTTTAGTTTATTATTCATACCAAATAGCAGAAAGCATCATTGCTGATATATACTGTAAGACTTGGAATTCGATGATCTACACAATTGCATCTTGTTCTTTTTGTTTGGGTATGTTATGTAGTTTTTTTAAGGCCAATTTCCTCACACACATGTCTTCGTTGAGTCTCAAACCCTCTAAATCCTCTCTTTACCAAGAGAAGTAAGGTATCCAAGTGCTATGAATATGCATTACATGTTTTTAACTATCGTTCTATAGGGGAGGGGGAATGCGGATTTTAATTCTTGACTAGGCTATTAACTATTCCTTCATATGCACAGTATATATTCATGTATTGCCTAATTTACTGAATCATGTCTTAGAGTTATTGGAAAGCTGTATATGCTGGTAAGAACATAGGTACTTCATGTATCCTGTAACATACTTGTATAGTGCACATTCTTGTGTAGTGCATTGGTGATTTCCAGTGTCTACCAACTATAAATAGCCGTTGGTACCCTCTAATATGGACTCAAAGTGATAGATTAGTCTAGCGAGGTATGTTTAGCATCTGTGTTTCTATTTAATCTTTTATCATTGTAACTGGACATTTTGTTATGTGTCTTCTGATTAGAATTCCAGTTCATTCCAGTTACTGATATGATGTAAATAAGGGAAAACCTAATTGTCAAGACATTCGTGTTGTAGTGCTTGCACCTCTTTTTTTAATCACCATTTGTAATTGTAATGGTTTCAGTATTATTATGAGCGATAATCATGCAACATCGGCTATTTCTGGCAGTAACAAGATTTTCTTCTCTTTTTTTAAACCTGAATCTTGATTTACGCTCCTACTGCCCTGTACTTGCTCAGCGAAAATATAGCCTTGGCATAGCTTTTATGCCTTGGCAGTTAACATCCAATTCTACAGTCGTAGAATGCAGTTAGTTTTTACTAAAGACTGGAGAAATTATAAAGAGCACTGGCTTTTTCACCTTTTGGAACATACTCCCTTCGTCCCCTTTTTTGTTTTTGCGAAGTATTGGACCATCACATCTAATTTATGTGAAACTAAGATTTGAGAACCAGCATCTTATAGCAACAGAAGATTTAGCTTGTGCTGTACCAAGAGACCTTGGTTGAACTGAACTGTTCATTTGTAAACCAACAAGATCGTAAGGAAAATACTGGCAAGAGAACTGGAAGCAAATTTTCAAATGTATGGATGTTTGGTATGTTAACAAAAGAAAAGTAAGCACAAAAGGAAGATTGAATTGCCTAAAATAGATTTATTTTCAAGTCGCAAATTCTGTGCTTTTATACAATCCTATCCTAGACGCAATGTGTGCACTGACTGATGTACTGCTGTATGGAATTGTATAATTTAACTCATGGTTTCTTTTGTCCATTATTATGATTGCAAGATTGAGTACTATAATGAGTTGGTTCCCCAACAAACAAGCTTGAATGCTATTGTTAGTGAATAAATATTCATCCATTCTGCCGGTCCTAATTGCTACACCGGCAAAAAAATGTCAATTTTCCAGCACATGAATACATGATGGATCATACGATGGTGTATAACTGTAAATACATCCAACTACTCGATCCCGATGAGTCTATTCAGATCTTGCATCTGTTTGCACAATTACAAGTGGTTAAACTTCATATTTCTAGAGTTTTGAGAGTTGTTATATTTAGCAGCATGCAGAAACACTTGCACCTACGCGACTCATTCTTCAATTTTCCACATTTTTCTTCCCAAACAGATTTATTCTTTTCGAGTTCCATTAGATACCACAAATTTAAACTTCTAGCACAAAGACCAGGTTTCTGACATATATCATAAAACTCTGACAGTATCAGAATTATGTTAGGAAAACGGATGTTTTGGGAAATAACTATTTGTTGCTTGTTTTGCTTGCTTAGTTCCAGAACACTCGTGTCACTGAAAATGATTGCTAACAGGCTAACTATCCTCCAGCCAGGATTTTATTTAAGCATCTTCTTTAAACTACAATGATTTTGATATAAATAGGTTCTTACGGTGGTTTAAGATTCGAAAATGGAAAGATTTATTAAGATATGATTTTGAATTTAACTGAATTGATTGATGACATATCATACAACGCAGCTTCATTTCCTACAACGAGGGAAATTAATTACTTGACGGAGTAATAATTAAAAAATGAAATCTCAAATAATGTAATGGACATATTACCAGCAAGATTACTGATATAGTGAGATTCAAATTTGTGCATATCTGCGCTCAAAGAGCTCAAGTCGCCTATCTGTTCATTCAAAACAGTACGTCTAATTAGTGAAACAAACAGTAGTACTGCAATTAAAAGAGGCATCCTTAAAACTTCTATCCTGATGGGATAACCATGGCACAGTCTTTTTACATATATGAACTTTCATTTGGCTAGAACTATATTGACCGTCATGACAACATATAGTTTTAAATAAGGCTTAAATGTAATTTAAACCGTGTGTTATTAACAATATACAATTCAAACCCTCTTTTAATATATTTAGTAAATTTAATCCTACGTTTTTTAACTATTTACAATTGAAACCTTTTTTAAAATAATTAGTAAATTTTAGTAAATTTAACCCTATGTTTTTTAACTATGTACAATTGAAATATTTTTTAAAATAAATAGTAAATTTAACCCTACGTTTTAAAATATTTAGCAAATTTAACCTTGATTTTTTAATTTCGGAATAAAATAAATCTTACAACAAAATTTTGAATAAATATTCGTCAAATGCACTATTGATAATTTTTTTGTATAGATATTATCTAAGCATAATAGATATTTACAATTATTAGGATTTTTTCTTATAAAATGGATAATTAGATGTTATTTTCTATATTAATATATCTATATGTATAATATATTATATATGTTCAATAAAATTTTAATATGTGTTTATATTATTCCATCTTGTCATCATACTTCCCGCTCAATATATTCATGAATGTTCATCACAGAATTTAATTTATTTTCAAAAATACTATTCGGTGAATATATTCTCGAAAATACTTTTTCGATATAAAATTTATTTTATTCCGAAATTAAAAAGTCAAGGTTAAATTTACTAAATATTTTAAAACGTAGGGTTAAATTTACTATTTATTTTAAAAAGGTTTCAATTGTACATAGTTAAAAAATATAGGGTTAAATTTACTAATGATTTTAAAAATTTAGTAATTATTGTAAAAAGGTTTCAATTGTAAATAGTTAAAAAACGTAGGGTTAAATTTACTAAATATATTAAAAGAGGGTTTGAATTATATATTGTTAATAACACAGGGTTTAAATGGTAAATAAGCCTTTAAATAAATACATTTGTAAACTGGATATGTTCTAAAATTAAGCCTGCATGATTCATACCTTCATTACTAGCTATTAAAATATAATATATTCTGGCGTCCCGACTAAATATAATATAACTCCAAAATTTCTTAAATTACTAGGATATTCAAAATTTAACATGTATTTAAAAAATACAGATGACAAATGAAAAAGAAAACATTACTTGCATTTTGAGTAGAACAATAAGTGTTAGGAGGGAGTCAAAGGCATCATGACTTACAAAAATTTAACACAAGAACAACAATCATTAACATCAACAGTTCCCCATGACCCCAAAAGCCGCTCTCGGTATTCCCTTCCATAACCTTCAATTTTGTCCAAAACAACTTCAGTTCATGTTATATAAGATGGCACAGAAATAAAATTGTTTTGCCCTTAACATGTCATGACACCTTTCGTTATAACTTCTAAACAATACTAGTGGTAGGACTACTGACAAGTTGGCATAAGACAGTCTCATATGGGTAATACTATGTTCACCGAATTGTATACAGAAAAGTTTACAGAATGGCGTGGCAGCCAGGGCTGCCCTAACCAAATATGAGGCCATAAGCGAATGTTTAATTTGGGATATTTATTTACTGTTAAATAACTATTTTAAAAACATGTTTATATACTTATTTAAATATTAATATATTATAATACAATTTTTTTTCTTTATGATTAAAATATTATATATTTTAGTATGCTAAAAGATAACTATATATATAAATACTTATGATAACAAAATAGTATAAAAATATTATATTTTTTTTTAGTTTTTTTAATATTTTTATTTTAATAGGATAAACTTTAATGATATATTAAATAAAAATTATAGGATAAGTGGAATTCTTAAAATAAAAAATATAGAATATAATTTAAATATAATATAATACTATCATATCAACGAAATTATATTCTTACATAAAAGTAATGTTTATATTCTTTAGAATTATAATGTTTATGAGTTGTTTGCATAAAAGGAGGATTACTGGTGTTAGAATTGTATGTATAATTATATTCTTTTAAAATTATATTTTATTAAAATTCAACGGTTAAGATTGTTTGTATGGTTCACTTAAAATTGGACGGTCAAGATTTTTTTTATGATTCACCGAGTACCATAACCAAAACTTTTAATCTTTCGGCTTTAATAATATAGTATAGATTTGGTTAAATCTTGTAAAAAAGCTGTACATTATTTTTATTAATTGATAGATAAAATGGTATGGTAATATAGAAATTGCATTAATTAAATGTTAAAATAAGTAATTATAATACAAACAAATTAAAAATTATATAGTTCATAATACTATAAAAAATTTGAGAAGTAAAAATAAACATCTTATACAGAAACAATAAATTTCATTACGTTCAATATATGTGCTAGACATTATACACGTAATATTAAATTATTAATTTCATACAATTTTTAAAATATCTTATTTTCTTAAAGTTAAACTGATTTATATTTTATAATATTAGATGTTATATCTTTTTATTTAAAAACATGATCTCCCAAATTTATTTTCAATTTAAATATATTATTATCATAAATATTATTTAGATATTAAAATAAAATTATAATATAAAAATATATATAAAATTTGGAGCCCTTTAATGTTCGGGATCAAAGAAACCGCTTAGTTCATTTTTTTAGTGCCATTATGCAGTTATCTTCCACCTTTCCAACTTTGTTGTCTTTTATCTTTGTTTAACTATGTATTTTGATTTTTATTAAAATTTTCTTCTTTCATTATTACTAAAATATTATAATGTTATGTTAGAAATACAAACACCGATGTTGTCAGAGAATATGACAAACAGAGTTTATGCTGACGTCATCAGATTTTAGAAGCTGTCGGCAGAGTTTACTCAAATCAGAGTTTACTCAATCAGAGTTTACTCAAATCAGAGTATACTCAATCAGAGATTATCAACCGACAGAGTGTGTGAGATCAGAGTTTGACAAGAATGGAAACAGACAAATCAGAATTTGATTTGGATAGAGAATGAGGAATTCAAATACAATTATATTACCTTATGGAAGCTATCGTTATCATTATCTAGTTTTGTAATTGGGTTTGTAACTGTGTACTTATAAATACAGAATTATGTTAACATTGTATTAATTCAAGTTAAATCATTCTTATAACCTAGCAGCTCTTAAGAACATTATTTTTCTTGAGAGAGTTTTTGTATTCAGTTAATCAAAAGTTAATACAAAATAGTGTTTCTTCTACATACTTGTGCTCAGAATCAATCGTTTTGATACTATTATATTCAACCCCCTTCTATAATAGTCTATTTATCTGGGCAACATGTTATGTAATTTTTTAAGAGAATCAATTTTTTTATCACTCAACTATTTAGACTTTAAAAACTTGCCACTAAACTATAAAATAATTTATTTAAATCACTAACGTTACCTTTTTATTTGATTATAACCATTCCGATAAGTTTAACTAAATTGATGAACTTTTTAAATTTTTATAAATTGTTGTATATCACTTAACTATTTATAATTTTAGAAACTCACCACTAAATTATGAAATTACTCCAAATTAAATGTATACTAATTGTATTGTTAACAAATAATCATGTATAAATTATTTTGAAATTATATAAGAATAATTGATTTCTTCATAATAAAAATACAAATGCATATTTTATATATTCTACGTACATGATCAATTCATGTTTATTTTGAGAATATTTAATTAAATATAAATTATATGATAATACTTTTTAACTTTTGTTAGGTCCAAAGTGTTGTAGAGGGGGGGGGGGGGGGAGTGAATACAACTTTTTAAAGTAATGAGAAAATAAACAAATATGCAAGTAATAAATGATGACACAGAATTTCAAGAATATATCTTTATATTCATTGAGGGATTTGCTACAACATTAATAAAAGCATCATGATCAGTTGAACAATAAATACAGCAATTAAAGCTTGATTCAACTGATTCTTTCTCTCACTATTGTTTTACAGTAAATGCTCTCTCTTAAAAAATATCGTAGAAAATATAGAGATGGATAAAAGTCAAATACAAATGAAAACAAAGTGCTGCTTTTATAATGTCGTGTAGTCTTGATCTTGTCCTTTTTGTGTACGTGGCCCAATCAGGAACTCGACAACAAAAAGTATTTTCCCAACTACTTTGGATCAACCGTTCACAATAAGCCACTTGTCCCTTGAACATTAAATGCTACATATCGACTCGCATCTCGATCTCGACCTGGACCCATCTCGATCTCGATCTTGGTCTATAATCTCGATCTCGATCTGTGAGAATCTCGATCTCGATCTGTGAGAATCTCGATCTCGATCTATGAGAATCTCGATCTCGATCTGTGAAAATCTCGATTTGCCGTGGATCGAGATTTGCCTTGCAATGTTTTTCTTCAATTATCAATCTCGATCCGCATCTCGATCTGCTGTGGATCGACATTTGCCTTAGCAAATATGCACTCATCCAATGTTGACTTTCTTTAGTGACTAATTGTGGATTAACCTTTATGAGCAAGTTTCCCTAGCTTCTTCAATTTCTTTTCCTCACTCAATTCAAATGAGATCTTCTATTACTGACATGAACTTGCCTCCAATGTCCTGACACTTGATGCAATGGTCTGGTTCATAAGTGACTAGTCTTGTAGGGGTTCTTGCTTCTGAATGTCAGTTCTCATTTGTTGATTAACCTTTACATTATCCAGTTGTTGAGATACATTACATGAAATCACTTTGGTCTTCTTGATACTTCTTTGAGATTAATTTGATTCTCCATTAGGTAAGTTAGGGCATGAGCAATACTGAGATTGAACTTCTTCTCACTTAGGCATTCTTGATTAACCAAATTAGTTACTTGTAATTACCAAGTATCATTACCATTTCTTCAGTAGATTGATTCCATGTGCTTCTTCAATTTCCCTTGTTTTGCTGTTGTTTTATCTTTTACCTAGTTGAGTTACATAGTAATTAAGTGTTACAAGTTAGTACACCTATGCCTTTCAATCTCCCCCTATTTGATTGTCTAACAATGACAACCAAATTCACAATGAGGATAACTCAACTAACCAGGGACTGAAAAAGATAAAATAACATTCATAAAAGATCATGTCAACTTGCATAATGCTTGGTTTGATTAACTAGCTTCATGTCTATTACTGATACTTCAAGTGCCAAAATTGGACACCTGTTGGCTCGATCAAATGGCTTCATGCTCTTCTAGAGATTTTCTCTAAGTACTTAAGAGCACGGTCCACTCAATCTTCAATTATCCTTCTGAAGTCCTTTTAGCAGTATTACCACCGCCGAACTTCGCGAAATAATTGACGCCTAATATAAACCAGTTTCAAGACACTTAGCTAACTAACTTCTACCTTACACTACACAAGAAAACAGATAATATACTTACAATGCAGGAAAACAAGAAAATAAATTACAACGCAAAGAAACATTACAAGCATAATACATTAAAACTTCGATTTCTTGCGTTCCTCTTCCTCATGAGCTTTCTTCTTGGCAGCTTTTTCTTTCTTCATGAACTCAGGGTTGCAGACCTCATCCATCCTTTTCTTGAAAAGATTAAGTCCTTCTGCTTCCACATGATTTCTGATCTTGTAGTCTCGAAACAACCTCAACCACCTCTCAACCATGCTGCGAGTGGTAAGCTTCGTGGGAATGTCTTCAAACCTCAGCTTAGTGACTTTGTCAGGATACCCCTTTTCCCCTTTCTTCCTTATGACCAGCTGCTTAGGGTATCCAATGATAATAGCGGTGGTGCATTGCTGTAGCCTCTGAATGTCAAGCTGTTGTCTTCTCTTATAGAAGTTATCAAACGTGACCCTTAGATAATCCTGATCAAACTCGTCAACATCATCCATCTCATCAATCAATTCCCTTATGATACACAATGTTTCATGACTGTGTTCTGCAAAGATGTCGTACTTGATCCCAATGACGGTTTCCACCTGATACTTGTCTGTATAAATCAGCAGATCATTCTCATTCTCAGCTTTGCTTTTGACAAACTTGACATTTGCACCACCCACTGCACTAGCTTCCTCCCTTATTTCTCCTTCTTCAGGAATGTCTAATCTTGGATCTCCGTATCTCTGCACATGCTCCTTTATTGCCTCTTCTTGCTGCTCGAATGCATAGTCTTCAGGTTCCTTCTTAACCACTGGTAGTTTGGCTTCAGGCAACTTGTATCTAGCATCTTGCCTTCTTATCAACTTCTCCAAGTCCTTAGCCACCAGCTTCTTTTCCTTTGTTAGAAAACCCTTTGAGAGGACTAGCTTTGCAACTGCCTTCAGTACATTTCCGCTCGGGGTCAGTTTCGAGTTATGCAGATTTACGATCCTCAATACCTTGTCATGGACGTATCTGATCTGGTAAGGATTTAGAATAATGTCAACCCCTCTGTCTTCAGCCATCTTCAACAGTTTCTCCTTAAACAGCACTCCAGTCTTGACAGAGGTGTCTACCTTGTGAGTGAATTCTACCAGTTCACTTGCACCCCTTGCATGCAAGAAAGCTTCATCGACCATACACGGCTCGATTTTTGTTATGGGTGTCCAAGTAATCATCAGATTCCATGCCTTCTCCTTGAATATGACTTGTACGGAGGTGCATCCCTGTCTTATACAGTTTAGATAGTTCAGCAGCCCAGGGTTTAGATTTTCTAGCTTGTGGAGAAGGAAACTCAATCTTTCTGAGTCAGGAGCATAGGCTCTTGGTCCAGCTAAGGCTTCTCTAGCCTTGTCCCACTCGGGACCTTCCATCCTTATGTCAGCCTGGACCTTAGGATCTTTGATCTTTTTCATTTCATACTCATGCTGAGTTTTTTGAGCCGCTCTCTTCTCCTTTGCCATTAGTTCCTTTTCCACTATTCCTTGAAGTACTTCTTCATTCACTCTTTTTCTGGCTTCCCTGAAAATCTCTTCTTGCATCTCCGCTTCTTTCACTACTTCATCAACTTCTTCTTCTGGCACATGCTCGTCAGCAACCGAGTGATCTCCTGCATCACATATGCCGGATCCGCCAGGATTTAGACCTCTTTCTAGTTCCCACTCTTTTGCCCGTTGCTCGAGTCTCGACCTCCTTGCCACTAAGGCTTCTACATCCATCTCGTCATTATCAGAATCTTCAATAAAGTCTCCCATAAATACATCGACGAGAGGTGTTTCTTTCTCAGCTTCTTCTTCAACTACCATCTTCTGCTTGCCTTTGTCCTTTGGAGCCGGTTGAGCCTCCTCCACCTTTTCACCAGATTTGTTTGAGGACTCGATCACCGGACCCTTACTAGTCAGCTTTTTCAGACCCTGATCCTCCTTCTCCCCCTTAGGTGGGTTATCCTCATCAGGAGCATCATCATCGCCACCGCCACCACCGGTTGAAGGACCAGGTCCAGCCCTGTTACGTCCAAAGACAGCATCAAGTAGTTCATTCAGCTTCGTCCAGACCTGAGACATGCCATGAGTGACATCATCGACTGACCGCCCAACCTCCACCTGTACCAATCCAAGATTGTTTATCTTTTCAATCATTTGATTTTGGACGGCAATCAGGTTCTCCATGTACTGATATCCGACCTCCAATCTTCCAGAGTGAGAAGAGACAGCAGCAGTAACACCAGCAACTCCAGCCTCCAAAGCCTCCACCTTCTTCACTAGATCCTGCAATTTAGGGGACGGTGTTTGGCTTGGGTTAAACTGTTTACTCTCGCCGGGTTCTGTTTCACTCAAGATCCCTAAAGAGAAGGGATCTACTCTCCCTGTCTCTCCCTCGTGTTTAGAGCCTAACAGTACTAGAGCCTCATCTACTAGTCGCTGGGGACTAGCAGTGAGTTGGTCGGCGATATCGGTCAGTGAGACTGAACCTTTAAGCGCTGTGTCTACGTTAGGAGATGGCGTTATGACCATGTCATCCCCTTGTTCACCAAGAACCTTTTCTGGTTCACTGGGCTGTTCTGGAGGCGTAGACCCACCAGTCACCAGATGTCGTTGCTCTGCGAGCAACTTGTTTTCTGATTCAAATGAGGAAGAGTCATCCATATTGGATTCGACAGCCTCTTCCACATATAAACTTCCTGAGATCTTAGCATCAGAAGGTCTAGTCTCAGTTTGCCATTCCTCTTCCGAGAAATTGCTCAAAGAGCCCTGAGCGGACAACTCAGGGGAGGTAGGGCCAGCTCCTATTGGCTGTTGAGCTGGACCCCCTCCTTGAATCTCACCAAACAGCTTAGGCGAGTGCGAACGTGTTGAAATGTTTTGGAGAGGTGAGCCACCAGCGTGAGGTGTGGTGGCTGTGAGAGGTGAACTATCCTTAACAGGTTGCGCAGTTGCCACTGGGTTAGAATCCACCTTTTGCTTCTTTGAGGGTGGCAGAGCTGTTGATGTGACTACTCCCTCAACTCCGACACTCCCTCCACTCGATCCACTCGACTCAGATGGGCTTGCCTTCCTTTTATCACCAGTTTTAGGGCTGGCTGAATGTTTGTGAACAGAAGGGCTTGCAGCCTGGGATAGAGCCTGGGGGTTTTCAGGCCCACGGCTGTAGAAAACAGGTGTTGATTGAATTGACGATTGGTCAAGATCAGCAAGAATAGGTACCTGACTCAGAAGATCGTCATCCTTGTCGGCTCCAGCTTCTGCAACATTTGCATCGGCCATTTCAACATCCACGCCTGCTTCTCCCAAATTTCCAGACACTTGATCTCCACCTGCAGCTTCGTTACCGCTACTCTCAGCTTCTACTGCAGTAAACTGAGAAGCGTGCATCCTAGCATACTCATCTTGCAGATCCTGGAAGTACGGAGTCAGGCGCAACTCAAAAAGTCTTGACTTTTGCTGGGTTTCCATGGTGGAGATGCTCTTTAAGGTCATATCAAAACATGCCATCCTTTCAGAGCCTTGAAATACTCTTCTGTGCTCCTCTGAAAGGACGTCATCCAGAACCAGCTGAAGGAATCTTGGCATCCAGCATTTGACTGGTCCATTTTCCGGATTCCTAGATGCATTCTTTTCCAATACCCACCTCTCAAGCAATTGAATCAACAGATGTTTGCCCACATTCACCTTCCTGTTGTTGGCCACTCCATATAGTATTACCCAGCAGCTGTTGTTTATCGGCTTGTAGTCTTTGTCCTTTGGGAACATGCAGCGTTGAATAGCTTGAACTACATAATCCCACTCAGCTGGTAGCATACCGGTGTTAACCTTTGTTACCTTGATAGGGCCCGTGGGAGGGCGACAACCTATCTCTGTGAATAATTGTAACATATCCTCCATAGTGGGTTCCGGAGCAAAATTGTTTGAAGGATGCCCGAGTATCTCATTGAACTTCTGCAGACTAACCTCATATTTAGCACCACCGATAGTGAAGGATAGGCCTGTTGGATTTGCTTTACCACCCTGAATCTCTAATGTTGAGTAAGCAGCTTGAAGGGCTTCGATATTCAGGATGGGAGAGGCGGTTATTGCATGACTTATTATGGATGTGTTGTTGAGGGACTCAATCCAGAATTGGTAGTGAATGAATTTACCAGTTGCTCGATCAGCAGAGAGATTAACAAAGTTGGTTTTGGGAATTGTGAAATTTGGGTTTGCCATTTTAAATTTGTGTGTGAGAAAAGAAATGTTCTGAAAAGGTTTTGCAATGGAAATTTAGAGAACAAGTTCTAAATTTAAACAAAAAAATCGTACACTATCCCCACTAATTACCCCACGTAATTAGTGACACAAATTAAAACAAATTAACTCCCCACTAATGACCACTTATCTCCCCACTAATGATTGACGATTGAGTTTGAGAAAATTAAAGTGAACAGCCGTTTTTTTTTTGTTTTAGTAACAAAAACTTATATTTAAAAAAAAACACAAAACAGGGCGGTTAAGTTGCAATTTATTGATTAAACAGTCATGCTCACAACTATTCCTCTCAAGAACACAAAATAAATGAAGAACAAGAAAGCACGACAAAAAAAACAAACTCACTCGAATGAAAAGAAAACTAAAGAACGATTTGCAAGAACACGAATATCAAAGAATGACGTAGAAAACGCGCAGAGAGTTCAACAGTTTATTTTAAACAAAATGTGGGCAGAGTTTTGTTTTAGTGATTAACGCTTTCAAGTAACAGTTAGTGATTTTTGTTTAAGAAAATCACAAGAAAACTTGGTGTAATGGCAGGGAAGAGGATGTTGTGTATGTATGTATATGCGTGTGTATATGAATGAACTTAAACTTTTTGAAAGAGAGAGAGAGAAAGTTAATGGAAATAATGAACAGTCAATATAATGATATATATATATATATAGGCACGCTTAAAAAGGTAATTAAAAAGACAAGTCACATCTCTATCTCGAGATACGCATCTCGATCCACATCTCGATCTACATCTTGATGTCGATCTCGATCTACATCTCGATCTCGATCTCGATGTAGACAGATCGAGATTTACCTTAAACTTTTTAAGCAATTTTCGCAAGTCGATCTCGATCTCGATCCAGAAACAGATCGAGATTTGCCTTAGAAAATTTCAATGAAATTACAAGAATTAAACATTTATATGTAAAATTCATAAGATTTCACCACAAATTTTCACACCATTTTAGAAACTTACAATTTTGAAATGACAGGGAATTTAGCAAATAAATTATGCATTTCAAAATTAAGTCTAGCATTAACTCCCATCACTTCATTTGACATTAATCGTATAGATACACAGATCAGCACAAGATTAATTTCAAGAAACTTTCTAACTTCCCCTTATGACATGCAACACATACATTTTTGAAATTGAGTGTTGGTCCCTGATATTGTAGAAGGGGGGTTGAATACAATATCTGAAAATTAATCGCGGAATAATTGGATTAAAAATATTATTTTAATTACTCGCGAAATATTAATTATAATGAAATACTGTTCAAGTGAAAGATATAATTTTAACTTGATTAGTATTACACAATTAATAAGTAGAAAGATTATATAACTGTTAAAAAGCTTAGAACGATTTTGACATGAACTGTTCGCGTTTAACAATTATATTCCAAACTCAGCACAGAAATCTGTGAATATTACAATGCAGATAAATTACTGAATTTGATCTGATTTTCTAACTTCTTAACAATTGAACAACTGAAAAGTGAAGAGATCATCTCATATTTATAGAGATTTGAAATGGCTGCTATGACCTTTATGAGTATGACTTAATTTCAAGAAATTAACCCTTGTATGACTTCTGAAATTACTGGGCATGACTTTCTGAGCTCGGTATGACTTATTAAAACTCGGTATGACTTATCAAAAGTTCGGTATGACCTTTTGAAAGTCATATCCGGATTTTATTCAATTAAATAAATCGGTATGACTTATTTTAATTAAACAAAATCAACTCAGCATGACCTTTTCTAAAAGAAAACTCGGTATGACTTATTTAACATATATATATATATAGCTCGGTATGACTTATTTAAGTCATATTCGGTATGACTTATTTAATTCATATTCGAAATATATATATATATATATATATATATATATATATATATATATATATATATATATATATATATATATATATATATATATATATATAAGTCATATAAAATCATTTCTTTTCTAATAAATTAATTCTTCTTAAATTAATTAAATAATTTATAAATTAAATTAAATTCAACTTGAATTAATTTAATTAATCATAAATTAAATAATTAATTTACTTAGATTGAAGAATTAAAATATTATAGAGATCCGATTAAACTGCAGTCTTCTTGATTTCTCTTTATCTTCTGATCTTGAAACCTCTTGATTTAAATGAAGAATAAATATTATTTTAGTTGACACACAAATGTACTGTCTGGTTCATTTGTGTCATACTAATAAATATTCTCCATTTAATTACTTTTAAATAGAGGCCTTCTGTCATTTCTTTTGCTTCACTGATTTCAATCTTCTCCTGGAATCTACTGTAGTAATCACTTAAAATCTTCTGTACCTTCTGTCTTCTATAGAAGTACTACCACAAATATTATTTTCACTGACGCTTGAACATATAAATGAACTTCTTCCAGTGTTGAGTAGCAATCCCACAAAATACCTCTGATTCTTGGATCCTCTGTGATTAGATGACTGTTTTCGTCTTGATTCCTGTTTAGTGTTTAGTATTTACTTCACTTTAATAGTTAGAGTTGAGTTGTCATCTAATTATTACAAATAGGCCTAGTCATATGCCTTTCAATCTCCCCCTATTTGTTGTTAAACACTTAACACACAAATTCCTAGAGGATAACTCAACTAACAACTAAGAAAGTAGTACGACATTTAATGACTGTAAATAATAAACAAAAGTTCTGGTTTTATATTTAACAATTTTCCAGATTCATACATAAAAGATAAATACAAGATAGATGTTCCTCTAGCACTGAACAATTATTACAAAGTTTCTATCTTGTTCTATCTAAGTCTTCAGTCTTCTGTTGTATCAACTTCACCTTCTTCTAGGATTGAACCTTTATGAACAGGTGTCCTCGGTACTTCTTCAGGTACTGATTGTTCTGTTGTAGTGGATTCTCCATACAACCTTCTTTGTTCAGCTCTTGCTAACTGCCACAGTACTTCCTGTTCAACAGGATCTACTATCTCTTTTTCTACATCAGATGGTTGTGTTGAATCTATCTTTGGTATTTGCCTGATGTAAGAAGGAATTCTTTTCGACATACAATAGTTTCTTATCTTCTCTGCAGCATCCATCTTAGCTTGGGATCTGAACCCTTTTGACCTTAGCATCTTTTCGACTTGTATCATGTACTTAACTGCGTAGCCCTTAAAAGATTCCTCATTTAACTGCATGATTTGATACAACTTGTTTGAGAAAAATCTTACCTCGTGAGGATCAAATAAGATCTGAGGACTAACAGCTGTGGCAAAGACTCTAAGTCTATCCCTGAGAAGTTCATTTTCTTCTGAGCTCCTCTTTATTCTGTTCAAGAACGTCCATATTACTGATAAACTTCTTTGCCTAAAAAACTCTATGGAAATTATGAATATTCCATTCCTGTGTGTGTAGACTAGTATCTGCCAGTCTTCAAGAATGTGATCCACTAGGATAGTGATGTAGTCCACTTCCTCTTTCAGAACTTTCATGAAGTTGTCAATGTTGTCATTTGACTTTTCTAGACGCTCAATTATTGATTTCAGATGCTTGTCTTCAAATGGACCCTTTTGCTGTTTGTCCATTATTTCTCTTGCAGTATCCCATTTCTTTCCAATCTTGAGTTGTACATCTCTCTTATTTTCTCTGACTGCTATGGCCCAGAGATTTTGCTTTTCTTGGCTTTCTTCTTTTTCAGCCTTTGTTCTTTCCATGACTAGAGCTTTCAGATTTTTAGTTTTTGCATGACTTGCCTTGATGTCTTCTTTTAGTTTCTTCATTGCCTCTTCATAGGCTGGATCAACTTCTTTTTCTTCTGGAAACAAAAAATCTTCATCAAATGCAATCTCTTCCTCAGCTCTGCAGTAGTCAGGAAAGTTTGATTCATCATGAGCACTGTCATCAATGAATTTCTCTTGATCATAAAACTGTTTTTCTGGTTCTGGATCATACGATTGAAATTGATCTTCAGAATACAGTTTATCTTTCCCTTTGCCTTGAGTAGAAGCCCCTTCATCTCCAGCTACTTTCTCTTTTGATTTCTCCCCCTTAGTTGAGGGATCCTCTTGGATTTTAGAAGCTTCAAAAGATGTCAACATTTTCTGCATAGTCAGATAGACTTGCTTCATTCCTTCATTCAAATGTGTCATTCCATCATCTAGTTTGCTGAATCTTTGTGTAGAGATCTTTTCATTTTCAATGATTGTTAATGTCAAGCTTTTCTCAACCTCATCAATCTTTTCATGTAATTTGCTGACTTCTTTCATGTCTTCAGCAATAAGATTCTGTACACTCTGGATGTCTTGAGTTTTTAGAAGAATGGAGGTTTTGACATCATCAACATCTTTTCGTACTATTGGCAGCTGCTGTGTTACAGAGGCAGATGTAGATTTTTCTTCTGCTTGTGCTTTTACTTTTACCAACTCAGCCTGAACAATTTGCATTTCTTTCTTGAGAGCTTCCATTTTAGATAATAGTTCACTGTGTGTATGTGCACTCATCTCACTTGCACTCCTGTTTATCTCACTATCACTCTGTGCATGTGTTTCACTCTGTGTTTGCCTCACATCACTCGTGTTTAGCTCCTTTCCAGATCCTGAAGCTGTACCTGCATATATAACAATAGCTTTTGAAGAGTCAAAATGCTCTTCTGATGCCTGTGAAGGCGCGTCCTCAACAAGATTAACTTGAAGTGGCTCCGCTACTGACGTAGCTACTCCGTGAATGGAGTCCCATCTCCCTCTATGGAGTGGTTGCCTCTCAAATCCACCAGTGGATTCGAGACCTTCTTGAAAGAGAACTGGATGAAAGAAATCCAGGGGAGTCACCACCTTAGACAATGTAATGACAGGCTCTTGAGAGTCTGTGGTGCTCCTTAGTACCTCAGAGGGTATCTGATGCTGCACTGCATCGAAAATGTCATGGTCCACAACATAGGTGGCATCCGACGAGTTTTCATTAAAAACATTTTCTTCAACAAATGTGCCCTCATGTGTTGGTATTTCTTCAAGTGAAGGTTCTACTAGAGTGATTGCTAGCAGTGTGTTTTCCTCACTATCTGATGCTGTGGCCGAGCAGCGAATTAGATCACCTGGTTGAGCAAGTGTATCTAGAGAATCTTGGATGGCCATGTTAAAATCCATATCCCATTGACTGGAATAGGTAGAGGCTGCAGTTGTCTCAGGGTCAACTCTAGAAATTTTTGAAGGAGGAGACAGAGCTGCGGGTTCACTCACATCAGCACCAAGACCTCTAACTATTCTGACAGGTTTCTTCCTTTTTCTGACTTTTAATGAAGAGGAGGATGAAGGAGAAACTGTTTGAGGCTCTAATTCAGCTGGGGACGGAACCTGTGTGTTTTCAGGTTCGTAGCTGATATCCTGAAGTGTAAGACCATAATTATAGTCCGCCACAGATAAATCTAACAGAGCAGTGAATATATCTATAGGTATTGAACTAGAAGATTGTGATTGAGATATTACCTGTTGATCTTGTGCCACTTGATCGACATGCTGAGCAGCTTCAAGTAGAAGGTGCACAGGATGATCCATTTGCATTGGCACTTGCTCTGGCTCTTGTTCCTGCACAGGATTAGCAATAAGATCTAATACCTCAGCCATGTAATCTGTTCTTTCCACTGGCACATCTTCGTACTTGGGGTTGTTGTGGAGCCTTGCAAATAAGTTGTTCTGAGAAGTAGGAGATTCTTCTACAGGACTATTATGAAATAAGGCTTTGTCTTCATCCATCAACAAATCATTCATGAACAGCATCAGGAACCTCTGATAGTAGACTTGAATGTCCTGTTCCCTGCTTTCTGGTTTCCCCATTTTTCTTATTATTTCTTTTAGAATCAACTTCCCAAAATTTATCCTCCTGTTGTGGGCCACAGAAAACCCTATTATTTGCAGTAGTGAAGATATATTGTTGAAGTTGTTCTTTGTAGTGGGTGCAAAAACTTTGGCTAACGTCCCAAAGAAGTAGTCCTATTCGCTTACCAATCTGGACTTCGTCAATCTTACCAAATTGATCTCACCCTGATATCTAATGGAATAGAAAAACTCTAGAATTTCTGGTACAGAGGGTGGATCCATGAAGTTATCAGTTGGAAAGCCTAGAATCCTGTTCACGTCCTCTTCAGTCACCATATATTCATGATCTCCTATGCTGAATGAGAATTGAACTCTGCCTGCAGTACTCCTATTCCTAGCAGTGGAATACAGAGCCCTAAGTGCTAACACTTGCAACGGGGCGTCCAGAGTAATTGCAGTTCTTACAAGTGAATGTTCATTCATAAATACGATCCACGGTCGAAACCTCTCGACTGAACAATTCACCGGATTGAAAAATCCTACAAAATTAGTTTTTACTAATTCGCAAAAACCAGCCATTTTTGTTGTAGATTTAAGCTATTACAAATAATAAAATTACAATGTGCGATTAAAAATCAAAATTAACAATTACAAGCCAATAATACGAAAATTACATTTTTAAATAAAAACCCTTATTTCTAATAAGCCCCAAATCAACTTTAATCAACAATACACTACACAAACAGTCCTAGTTCACAAAAAAAATCACTTGAAAGCTTCGATTATTCTAAAAACAAGAACAAGAACAGTCACTGGATTTTGCTAAAATCGGGCAGAGTTTCCTTTGTTTTAATCAATTTTACCAAACTAGCAAGTAAAGATACTTGTAAACAGAGATTAGCAGCAACTGTTTTCAGTTGAAATAGTTGAAAATCGATTGATTTCTTGTTCAAAGAAAAAAAACTGTTCGAGTGTTTGTGTGTAGCAGTGTGTGTGTGTGTAGCTGCTATGACTTATTAACAGGAAGTAAAACTCTAATAGTCGGTATGACTTATTAAAACAAATACCAACATATCTCGGTATGACTTTTCAAAAGTCATACCGAGTTTTATTTTCATAAAACTGAAGGTAATAGAAACAAAACTTTCTGTATGACTTATTATACTAAACTCTCGGTATGACTTTTTATTAAAAATAAAAGTCATGCCGAAATTTATTATATAATGTCATACCGAGCATTTGTAAAAACAAGTCATGCTGATTATTAAAAAAAATAAAATAGAATAATTATACAATAAATATTAACAATCAGAAATTATGAGATAAATAATAATAAAATACATACTAATAAATTATTATAGACAAATAATAAATATTTACATTATTAATTTATTTTAATTAATTTAAGAATTAAATTAACTCATGTTTGAATTGATTTAATAAGCAAATTAATTAAATAATTAATAACATACTCATTTATTTTAATGTACAATAATAATCCGAAAAATATATACATTAATTTACATAAATGCTTATAAATGTTTAAAATTAAACAAAAGTACTTATGCTTTAATTGAAATAATTATCTTCTAAGAATATTGATTTAATCTTAAGATAATTTTCCAAAAATTCATAAGCCCTAGGATTTTATTAATTCAAGTCTCATAAACTCTTTAAATCTTAACATTTAATATCTATGAGCTTAAATTAATTCCTAGCAACCAAAAATTTAGCCATTGTTTAACATCCATAATTCACTAACCAACTTTGAGAAAGTGGATTCATCAAGTGGCTTTGTGAAGATGTCGGCTATCTGATCTTCTGTGGGTACAAAATGTAGCACCACAGTTCCGTTCATGACATGCTCTCTTATAAAGTGATACCTTATGTCAATGTGCTTGGTTCGCGAATGTTAAACAGGATTGTTGGAAATAGCTATAGCACTTGTGTTGTCGCAGAAAATTGGAATTTTGTTCAACGCAAGTCCATAGTCATTTAGCTTATTCCTAATCCACAAGATCTGTGCACAACAGCTACCTGCCGCAATGTATTCTGCTTCGGCTGTCGAGGTAGATACTGAATGCTGTTTCTTGCTGTACCAGGAGATCAACCGTCGTCCTAGAAACTGACAGCTTCCAGAAGTACTTTTCCTGTCCATCCTGCACCCTGCATAGTCTGAATCTGTATAGCCAATTAGGTCAAAACCTGTATCCTTAGGGTACCAAATTCCAAGATCTGGTGTACCCTTTAGATATCTAAAAATTCGTTTAACAGCTATTAGATGAGATTCTCTTGGGTCAGATTGAAACCTTGCACATAAGCATGTTGCAAACATTATGTCAGGTCTACTAGCAGTTAGATATAATAATGAGCCTATCATACCTCTATAGCTTGTGATGTCAACTTTCTTACCAGTTTCATCTTTGTCAAGCTTCGTGGCTGTTGGCATTGGGGTTTTTGCCGGTGAAGAATCTTCTAGATTGTATTTCCTGAGAAGATCTCTTACATACTTTGTTTGGCAAATAAAAATCCCATCTTCCTTTTGCTTTACTTGCAATCCAAGGAAGAATGACAGCTCACCCATCATGCTCATCTCATATCTACTCTGCATTAACTTAGCAAATCTCTTGCACAAGTTTTCGTTAGTAGAACCAAATATAATATCGTCAACATAAACTTGGACAAATATCATATCTTTATTATGTAATTTGTAAAAGAGAGTTTTATCTATGACACCTCTAGTGAAACCATTTTCAAGTAAAAACTCAGAGAGAGTGTCATACCATGTCCTCGGTACTTGCTTGAGTCCATAGAGAGCTTTGAAAAGAAAGTACACAAAATCAGCAAACTCTGGATTTTCAAAGCCAAGGGGCTGTTCCACATAAACTTCCTCTTCTAGCTTTCTGTTCAGGAATGAACTCTTCACATCCATTTGATAGACTTTAAAATTGGAATGTGCTGCGAATGCCAGAAATATCCTGATGGCTTCAAGTCTTGCAACTGGTGCGTAGGTCTCGTCATAATCAATTCCCTCTTCCTGGGAGTAACCCTTTGCCACCAGCCTGGCTTTGTTTCTTGTAACAATGTCATCACCGTCTAACTTGTTCATGTATACCCATTTCGTGCCAATAACAGATCTATCTTTAGGCCTGGGTACCAGTGTCCAAACTTCTTGTCTCTCGAACTGATTGAGCTCTTCTTGCATGGCAAGAACCCAATCTGGATCAATTAGTGCATCTTCAATCTTCTTTGGTTCTTCTTGAGATAGAAAAACTGAGAATAAACATTCATTTGGGGTTGCACTTCTGGTTCTTACTCCAACATCTGGATCACCTATGATCAATTCAAAAGGATGATCTCTGCTCCATATCCTTTCCCTGGGTAGGTTTGATCTTGATGATTGGTCTCGAAATTCATTGTGATGTTGTGTTCTGCCAGTTGATCCTTCATCTCCCCCTGAGTTGCTGCCATGATGACTTGTTGATCCACCACTAGTATTAATAGAATCTCCAGTGTTGCCATTATTTCCACCACTATTACCTGGATCATTACCATCATTGTTGTCATTATTTCCTGCTGCAACCTCAGGTTCTTCTTCGTCATCAGAATGTGAGTCTGGATAATTATCAAATTTTAATGACTCGGAAAAATCTTCAATTTGGATACTTGGGAGTTTTGTGTCATCAAAAGTTACATTGACACTTTCCTTCACTTGGTGCTGATCAATTATGTATACCCTATATGCTCTTGTTGAGTAACCGACAAAAATAGCTTCATGTGCCTTGGCCTCAAACTTGCCACGATGTTCATCTCCATCTTTTAGCACAAAACATTTGGCTCCAAATACATGAAAGTACTTGAGAGTAGGTTTCTTGCCAGCCATTAATTCATAGGGAGTTTTCATATGATCTTTGTTGATCTGAGTTCGATTCTGAGTATAACAAGCTGTATTAACTGCTTCAGCCCAGAAGTAGATAGGTAACCTTGATTCACTTAGCATAGTCCTTGCAGCTTCAATCAGGGTTCGATTTTTCCTTTCTACAACTCCATTTTGTTGCGGAGTTCTTGGTGCTGAGTATTGCCTTGTTATTCCCTTGTCTGAGCAGAAGTTATTCAGAATTTCATTTTTGAATTCTGTTCCATTATCTGATCTGATTGCCCGGACAGGTAACTTTGAATCTAACTCAATCAGCTTTATATGATCAATCACCAAATGTGGAGTTTCATCCTTAGAGTTCAAGAATAAAACCCATGTATATTTTGTGAAGTCATCCACAATCACTAAGGCGTATTTCTTCCTTGACATAGACAGAATATTTACTGGACCAAATAAATCCATATGAAGGAGTTGAAGTGGTTCAGTGATGTTTGTAGTGTCTGTGCCTCTGTGGGTTGCTTTCTTTGACTTCCCTTTCTGACATGCCTCACACAAGCCTTCTTGTGTAAATTCCATCAGAGGCAGTCCTCTCACCAAATCCCTCTTGACTAGAGAGTTCATTGTTTTGAAATTCAGGTGTGAGAGCTCTTGTGCCATAACCAACTTTCCTCCGTTGAAGCTTTTGAATAAAAACTGTTTGCTTCAGCTTCAGTTCCCGAGTTGAAATCAGCTACGTACAAGTTTCCTTTCCTTACTCCACGCAAGGCTAGTCTGTCTTCTTTAGAATGAGCTATTAAGCATTTCTCCTTGATAAAGTTTACCTTGTATCCTTTATCACAAAATTGACTGACGCTGAGTAGATTGTGCTTAAGTCCTTCCACCAAAGAGACATTTTCAATGATAACATTTCCTGTATTTAACTTGCCATATCCCGTAGTCATTCCTTTGCTGTTATCTCCAAAGGTGACGACTGAGCCAGCTCTCTCAACCACGTCTGATAGCAGGGCTCTATCTCCGGTCATATGCCTTGACGATCCGCTGTCCAGGATCCATATAACTCGGTTTACCTGTTTAACTCCCTGCAATTATCAAACAGATTAATTCGTCTTCGGAGCCCAAAATTGATTGGGCCCGGCATACTTAAAGAATTGACCTTTGTCTGCTTTAACAACAGATCCTTTTCGAATAACATCATTTTCTTCCTTGACTGTTCCTACCTTCCTAAAAACAGTCTTAACAACTTTCTGTTTAGACTTAGGAATATATGATTCCTTCTTTTCAGGTGAAGGAGTCGCAGTCTTGGATTTAACAAATTTACTATTGATATGCTGTCTAGGTGTCATGTTATCTTTCTTAGCTATCATGCGTTTAAAGTAAGCAGTCATAGCATTAAAAACACATAACATGCAATTCATTATACCACATGGTCTATGGAAAGCATCAATAGTAGGCATGTTATTCAATACAGTAGGAGGCTTAACAGATTCTACTTCAATTTTCTCAGTATCTTTGAAGTTTTCACTAGAATGAAATTTATTGTTACTGTTCCTACTGTTCACAAATGTGTTGGGTCTGTTCATTTTATTCTTTAAGTCTTTTGCACCTACACCAGGTCTGGGGGAATCAGAAGTTCCCACATCTTTCACTGGTGTCTTTGGTGCACACCTCTCTTTCTGGACATTAACTCCTTTTATGTCCTTAACCTGTTCTCCTCTCTTCTTCTCTTCCTCAAGATCTTCCAACTGCATTTCATATGCAATCAGTACAGAGCTCTCAAGGATAGGTTCAGCTATCGGTGTTATGAAGAGAGGTTTTGGTGTGTCTTTAACAACATGTGGGATACCCCTTTCTACAGCACTTTTTCTAAAGGGGGTTATGTTGCTTGGCTTTCCTACAGATTTATTGTACTCGAAGCCTATCCCAACTTTACGACTTATTTCTTGTTGGTCAACTAGGTTCTTTACAATATATGAGGAATTCTTATATGCAAGACACTTCTTCTATCTGGTTTCTGAGATTGGCTTCTGTTACAACATGACAACTGACTTTACTGACATGAACAACTAAGTCTTCAGTCAACTTAACAGTCAACTTGTCATGATTTCTTTTTAACTGTTTAAAAACTTCAGTCTCATCAACTAACTCTTTGACTTTGAGTTTGAGTTTCTTAACCTTATCTCTTTCACCATCTAGTTCTTTACCTAGCAAAGCAAACATCTTAGGACAAGAAGGATTTACCTCTATTCCTCTATCACGGGTGGGAGACAGTGATTCCTCTGATGAAGTCATAAGAGCAAGATTTCCTAGCTCTTCCTCATCATCGTTATCTGAATCATCCCATCTTTTGCCTGCTGCTAGATAGGACTTTCCTTGATGCTTTTTCACGAGCGCATCATACTTCTCCTTGAGCTCTTCGTAAGACTCTCTCTTCTTCCCTTGCTTAGGCTTCTTGCACTCAGTTGCAAAGTGGCCTAGCTCATTACAGTTGAAGCAACGAAACTTGCTTCTATCAACTAAGCCGGTCTTGTAGCCGCTTTTTGATACTGCTATCGAAGAACCTCCTTTTTGGAATCTTCCAAAATTAGGCTTACTTCTGAATGAGGAGTTCCTTCGGAATCTCATGTTGCCAAACTTCCTGGCAACCATAGCTAGAGATTCATCTTCTAGCTGATCTAGTTCTTCCAGTGAGTAGAAATCACCGTCTTCTTGTTTGTCAGAAGTATGTCCAAGTTCTGGAACCACATACTCTGTTGAACTGTTAGAAGGTGCAACAGCTTTCACTTCCTCTTTCTCTGCTGCTTCTACCATTAATGCCTTGGAGGAACTCAGTACCTTACCTCTTCCGTACATCTCTCTGGTTTGGATCTGTTCCAGCTCATAAGTTTTTAAAACTCCGTAGAGTCTTTCTAGGGTTACCTCTTTCATGTCCCTAGATTCCCGGATGGCTGCAATCCTGTGCTCCAGATGCTCTGGTAAGGTCAGCAAAAACTTCCTGTTCACCTCTTGGTTCTGATAAAACTTTCCATTCATGTTGAGCTCGTTTATCAATTTGTTTAGTCTCTGAAACACCTCAGAGATACCCTCACCAGGGTTGGATCTAAACTGCTCATATTGGGTGGTCAGGATCTCCAGTCTATTCTCCTTAACTTCTTCAGTTCCCTCATTGATAATTTCAATTGTTTCCCAGATCTGTTTTGCATTCTTGCAATTTACTACTTGGTTGTACATGATGTAGTCTAGGGATTCAATTAATATGAGCTTCAGGTTATTATCAAGGGACACAGCTTCTGTTTCCTCATCTGTATAGTCTGCCGGACTTTTTGGAAACTGTCTGTGGGGAATTACAACCCCATCAACCGTGTGTTCGAGAATAACTGATATAGGGGGTTCAACACCTTTGGCCATGACTAATGCATACTTGGGATTTGCAATCCCGATAAACAGTAGCATTTTGTGTATCCACAAGTTGTAGTGTTCTCTGTCAAATTGTGGAATTTTGATGCTAGTGACTTTCTGGGTACTCATCTTTAATAAGATTAAAAATTAAGTGTTTCAAAAAATATTTTAATTTTTGACTTAAAACAATTTTTGATCAAAAATATTTTTTCAAAAAAAAATTATTTCGAATAAAAAATTATTTCGAATTTAAAATAATTTTTGTGATCTGTTTGAGTTCGCGGAATTTGATTTGGATCTGATATAAACTATATCAACCAGCTCTGATGCCAATTGTTGGTCCCTGATATTGTAGAAGGGCGGTTGAATACAATATCTGAAAATTAATCGCGGAATAATTGGATTAAAAATATTATTTTAATTACTCGCGAATTATTAATTATAATGAAATACTGTTCAAGTGAAAGATATAATTTTAACTTGATTAGTATTACACAATTAATAAGTAAAAAGATTATATAACTGTTAAAAAGCTTAGAACGATTTTGACATGAACTGTTCGCGTTTAACAATTATATTCCAAACTCAGCACAGAAATCTGTGAATATTACAATGCAGATAAATTACTGAATTTGATCTGATTTTCTAACTTCTTAACAATTGAACAACTGAAAAGTGAAGAGATCATCTCATATTTATAGAGATTTGAAATGGCTGCTATGACCTTTATGAGTATGAATTAATTTCAAGAAATTAACCCTTGTATGACTTCTGAAATTACTGGGCATGACTTTCTGAGCTCGGTATGACTTATTAAAACTCGGTATGACTTATCAAAAGTTCGGTATGACCTTTTGAAAGTCATATCCGGATTTTATTTAATTAAATAAATCGGTATGACTTATTTTAATTAAACAAAATCAACTCAGCATGACCTTTTCTAAAAGAAAACTCGGTATGACTTATTTAACATATATATATATAGCTCGGTATGACTTATTTAAGTCATATTCGGTATGACTTATTTAATTCATATTCGAAATATATATATATATATAAGTCATATAAAATCATTTCTTTTCTAATAAATTAATTCTTCTTAAATTAATTAAATAATTTATAAATTAAATTAAATTCAACTTGAATTAATTTAATTAATCATAAATTAAATAATTAATTTACTTAGATTGAAGAATTAAAATATTATAGAGATCCGATTAAACTGCAGTCTTCTTGATTTCTCTTTGTCTTCTGATCTTGAAACCTCTTGATTTAAATGAAGAATAAATATTATTTTAGTTGACACACAAATGTACTGTCTGGTTCATTTGTGTCATACTAATAAATATTCTCCATTTAATTACTTTTAAATAGAGGCCTTCTGTCATTTCTTCTGCTTCACTGATTTCAATCTTCTTCTGGAATCTACTGTAGTAATCACTTGAAATCTTCTGTACCTTCTGTCTTCTATAGAAGTACTACCACAAATATTATTTTCACTGACGCTTGAACATATAAATGAACTTCTTCCAGTGTTGAGTAGCAATCCCACAAAATACCTCTAATACTTGGATCCTCTGTGATTAGATGACTGTCTTCGTCTTGATTCCTGTTTAGTGTTTAGTATTTACTTCACTTTAATAGTTAGAGTTGAGTTGTCATCTAATTATTACAAATAGGCCTAGTCATATGCCTTTCATTGAGTACACATTATTAATTATGAATATTCATGCACAACAATAATATGTACACAAACTGAATTATAACAGATAGGTAACAAAACTAACAGGTGTTAAGCATCCCCAATTCACCAACCACTCTAGAAAATGTTGATTCGTCTAGAGGTTTAGTGAATATATCTGCTATTTGAAGTTCAGTAGACACAAAATG
The DNA here is from genome assembly GCA_028671895.1 of Oenanthe sinensis. Classification (NCBI taxonomy): domain Eukaryota; kingdom Viridiplantae; phylum Streptophyta; class Magnoliopsida; order Apiales; family Apiaceae; genus Oenanthe; species Oenanthe sinensis. The sequence goes on along the minus strand of CM053799.1, from coordinate 22,051,195 downwards.
CAACTCTACAGTTCCATTTTCTACATGCTCTCTAATAAAATGATACCTGATATCAATGTGCTTGGTCCTGGAGTGATCCACAGGGTTGTTGGTCATTGCAATAGCACTTGTGTTGTCACACATGATAGGAATCTTAGATACTTCCACACCGTAGTCCTTGAGTTGGTTCTTCATCCACGGTATCTGGGCCACGCAGCTTCTAGCAGCAATATATTCTGCTTTAGCTGTCGAGGTAGATACTGTGTGTTGTTTCTTGCTTTGCCAAGACACCAACCTTCTTCCAAGGAACTGACAGCTTCCTGAAGTGCTCTTCCTATCTATTCTACAACCTGCGTAATCTGAATCTGAATAGCCAACAAGATTAAACCCTGTATCTCTTGGGTACCAAATCCCGAGATTTGATGTTCCCTTGAGATACCTAAAAATACGCTTTACTGCTATGAGATGTGACTCTCTAGGATCCGCTTGGAACCTTGCACATAAGCATGTAGAGAACATAATATCAGGTCTGCTAGCAGTTAAATACAAAAGCGAGTTGATCATACCTCGATAGCTTGAGATGTCTACAGGTTTACCCGCTTTATCCTCGTCAAGCTTCGTGGCTGTTGCCATAGGAGTCTTAGTTTGTGATACATCTTTGAGACCATACTTCTTCAATAGATCATGAATGTACTTGGTCTGGCAGATAAATATCCCGTCCTTCTTCTGACTAACTTGAATACCCAGAAAGAACGTCAGCTCTCCCATCATGCTCATCTCATACCTCGATTGCATTAACTTTGCGAATTTAGCACACAGCTTCTCATTTGCAGACCCAAAGATAATGTCATCCACATATACTTGCACCATTATTAGATCATCTTTGCATTTCTTGTAGAAAAGAGTCTTGTCGATTACTCCTCTGGTGAAACCACTTTCTAGTAAGAAGTCTGATAGAGTTTCATACCACTTCCGCGGAGACTGCTTAAGGCCATATACTGATTTGAAGAGACGATAAACATAATCACAGTATTTGCTGTCGACAAACCCGGGAGGTTGATCGACATACACTTCTTCATCCAGTTCACCGTTTAAGAATGCACTCTTGACATCCATCTGATAGACTTTAAAACCATGATGTGCTGCGAATGCTAAGAACATCCTTACGGCCTCTAGCCTTGCTACTGGTGCGTAGGTTTCATCATAATCAATTCCTTCTCTTTGAGTATAACCCTTAGCAACCAGGCGAGCTTTATTTCGTGTTACAAGTCCGTTTTCATCCAGCTTGTTTCTGAATACCCATTTTGTTCCAACAACAGATCTATTCTTTGGTCTGCGTACCAGTTTCCACACCTTCTGCCTTTCAAACTGATTGAGTTCCTCTTGCATTGCAATCACCCAATCAGCGTCATCTAGAGCTTCTTCCACCACTTTAGGTTCCATCTGGGAAAGGAACACTGAGTATAGACATTCATTCTCAGTGGCAATTTCAGCTCTAGCTTTTCCTCTAGTAGTCACTCCGGTATCTGGATCACCAATAATTAGCTCAAACGGATGGTCCTTGTTCCAAGTACGATCCCTAGCAAATGTTCTTGATGACTCAGCTTGATCTTGTAAGTGAAGGTGACTTAGTCTAGAAGCACTTCCACTAGCTCCCTCTGAGCTAGTACTAGCTCCCCCTGAGTGAGCTGCTCCCCCTGAGTGCATACTTACCCCCCCTGAGTTAGTACCAGGTCTAACGAAAAGTGATCCCTCAGCCCCAGTGTTTTGTATTGGCGAAACACTAGACTCTTGATTAATTACATTATTTATCATTGGATCACTACTCTGCACTACAGACTTAGGAACTGTATCCACTTCATCAATATCCATATTTTCAAATCTTAGGGAAGTGGGCTCACTGTCTTTCTTTAGTATAGAAGGGAGCTTTGAGTCGTCGAATGTGACATTAAGGCTTTCAACCACCTTGCGATCATTAAGTACAAACATCCTGTACGCTGCTACTATTTCAAGAGAATATCCAACGAAAACCCCTTCATCTGCTTTGGCATCAAACTTTCCAAGTTGTGCATTGTCTCTTAACATAAAGCATTTGGCACCAAACACGTGAAAGTACTTGATAGATGGTTTTCGTTTATTCATCAGATAATATGGCGTCTCATTATAGTCCTTTATAATCAGGGTTCTGTTCTGTGTATAACAAGCCGCGCTAATTGCTTCAACCCAAAAATACAAAGGAAGTCTTGACTCATACAGCATTGTCCTAGCTGCTTCAACTAGTGTCCTATTCTTCCTTTCTACCACCCCATTCTGCTGCGGTGTTCTCGGTACTGAATACTGTCGTCTGATCCCTTTAGATATGCAGAATTCCATTAACACTGAGTTCTTGAATTCTGTCCCGTTGTCGGATCGGATAGTCTTCACAGTCAGACTGGCTATATTTTCAATTACCAGTACATGCCTAATGATCTCATGTGGCACTTCATCTTTCAATGTCACAAACATCACCCATGTATATTTAGAAAAATCATCGACAATCACCAGCGCGTATCTTTTCCTTGACATTGACATAACATTAACGGGTCCAAACAAATCCATGTGAAGAAGTTGTAGGGGCTCGGTAATGCTATTCACTTGCTTAACCTTATGCGAGGATCTTTTCGATTTTCCCATCTCACATGCTTCGCAGAGTCCATCTGGAGTAAACTCCATCTGCGGCAGCCCTCTCACCAACTCTCTCCTTACGAGATTATTCATTGCTTTAAAGTTCAGGTGTGATAATTTTTTATGCCATAGCCAACTTTCATCAGCAGAAGCCTTGCTGTAGAAACACGTGACTTCAGACTGATCAGCAGAATTCATGTCGGCTATGAACAAATTTGACTTCCTTACTCCTTTGAGAGAAAGGCTTCCATCCTTTTTGCTTCGAATCGAACAGTCATGCTTCCCAAAGTTGACATCAAAACCCCTGTCGGTCAACTGACTAACGCTGAGAAGATTATGTCGCAATCCTTCCACAAAAGACACGTCCTCAATGATAACATTTCCACAAACAATCTTGCCATATCCCCGGGTATAACATTTACTGTTATCTCTAAAAGTAACCATGGAGCCGGCTCTCAACACCAAATCTGTTAGCAGGGACTTATTGCCGATCATATGCCTTGATGCTCCACTGTCCAGCACCCATATGACTTTACTCTTTTCCTGTTCACTGCCCTGCAAATCCAGAAAGGTTAGGCGTTCTTCGGAACCCAATGATGTTTGGGCCCGGCATCAATAATTTTCTTTTTCTTTTCAGATACAGAAGGCTTTGCCTTGTTGCCATCAGGGGCATTCATCTTGACTTTGTCTTTTCCCTTGTCAACCTTGACTGTTTTGACAGGTTTGGGAGTAGATTGGTCAATCCTAACTTTAGGAGGACTTGAAGTCTTAGCCTTTGACCCAGCATGCTTTTTCTTACCACTACTAAATGTATGTTCAACAGATGCACTAGCAGTATTCATCAAATTAAAATAAGCATGCATGATGTTTACAGCACATGGCATACAATTAGGATTATTGCATTTGGCATGATTTGCATACATGTTAGGCAAAGCAGTAGTTGCAGGCATGGTATTACAACCAACAGGTTTTTCTTCCTCTACATAGGACGTGCAATAGTAAGACAAATGATCAGTTTGATTACAGATATAGCATGTCTTCCTAGCTCGTGTAGATGTAGATACAGATACAGGTTCAGTTTTAACTGCCTCTACAGGTGTTTTCATTTGGTCTGACCCTGCTACCCATTGTTTATGTGACACCGTCTTAGCCTCCTTGGTTCCTACACCTCTCTTAGCATAAGCAATCTTACTCGCTCTCTTAGGGGTTGTAGGTTCTACTACTTTTTCTTCTGAATCTTTTTCCATTTTAATCTCATGTTCAATTTTAATAGCAACAGGATCTATGGTCCTAGGCTCAAACTGCTTAAAGATAGGTTTTCTAACATTCACTAGAACCTCAGGCACATCTTCTTTGACTAACACTGGCTCTAACAACTCAGCAGCCCTATTTTTCTTTTTCTGTGTGTAGTCAAGTCCTATGTTTACTTTTTCATTTTTACTCTTGCCTGCCAGTTTCATGTACATGTCCCTTTCTACGAAAACTTTATTAGCTGCTTCTTTAAAAGATTGACATGTTATTTTAAGCTCAACTAATTCATTTTTAAGTTCTTCGTTAAGGTCTTCCCTAATCTTCAGCTTGTGTTCTAAAACGTCTACCTGATTCATTAACTGCCTTTCTGTACTTTCTCCTGATTCTAATTCCTCTACCCTGGCCTCGAGAAGTCTATTTTTAAGGGAGAGTTTAGCATTTTCCTCATTAACAGCGATTAGATTCAGTTGGAGATTGTACATGTCTTTAGTCATGGCAGCTAATTCATTTTGGTACTCAGAAATAGACATTTCATTTACGGTTAGAATTGGTACCGCTGATTGTTCTGAAGATCTTGTCATTAAAGCGAAGTTGCATAGTTCATGATCTTCATCTTCATCAGACTCGTCCCAACCCTTCCCTTCAGTCACAACATACGCCCGACTTCCCTTCTGTTGCTTGCTAACCAAGGCATCATATTTCTTTCTCAGATCAGCATAGGAATCCTTGGGATGAACGTACTTGGGCTTCTTGCACTCTGTTGCAAAGTGCCCCAATTCGTTGCAGTTGTAGCATCTGAACTTGTTCTTGTCTACCAGGTTAGGTCTGTAGCCACTACCAGATGTGCTACCTCGACCGCTGTAACTTCCCCGACCACTTACACTACTGCCTCTGCTGCTGCTGCCTCTTCGGCTGAAAGAACTACCAAATCGTCCTTTACCTCTTCTTGACTTCCTAAAGCTGATATGAGCAAATTCTCGAGCAATACAAGCATATGACTTGTCTTCTAATTTGTCCAGCTCTTCAAGGGTATAGTATTCATCCTCACTTTCTTCGGATGGATCTTCAATGTCTAATACCACCCTTTCAGGATTAACAGTTTTCAATGAGACAGCTGCAAGTGCCTTTACAGCAGACTCTTCAGCTACAAGTCCAGACTCACTTACCGCTTTATATTCTCCACTATAGTAGGATCTTCTTTTGTCATTTTTTTCCAGCTCTAGCTCGTAGGTCTTTAAAACACCATATAGCTTTTCGAGAGAAGTATTTTTCAAGTCTCTTGACTCTCGAATGACAGTGATCCTGTGTTCCAGATGTTTAGGCAAATTCAAGAGAAACTTGATATTTGAATCTGCCAGTGGATAGACTTTATCTCTTATACTCAGCTCGATAAGCAGTTTACTGTAACGTTTGTAAACATCCGCTACACTTTCTCCTCGTTCGCATCTGAACGATTCATATTCAGATATCAGAATGCGCTTGTGATTATCTCTAACTTCCTCGGTCCCCTCCATCACTACAGCCAGTTTATCCCACATGGCTTTAGCTGTTTTTAATCCCTTTATCTGAACATAGTACTCTGAGTCTAGGGATTCAATTATGACGTTGTGTAACGACGCATCCATACCAACCAATTCTTTATCTGCGTCTGAAAACTTCATTTCCTCTTTAGGAACAGACCGGGATGGTATTAGTATCCCTCCTTCCATTCGCTCTGGCTCAATTTTCATGGGTATGTATGGACCGTTCTCCAATATTCTTAAGTATACCTTGTTTATTGATTCAAGGTAGGCTTTCATCCTTCCGGTCCATTCGTCATAATGTTGTGCATCAAACGGAGGTATCTTAAATCTGTGTGCGGCGGCCATTTTAATAAAGTTTAAAATTAAGATAATACACTTTTCAAATTACAATAAATTGTATTTACTTGAAAAATTAATTATCTCACTTTAAATATCCAACACTTAATGTCCAATGGATTTTGCACTTAAGATTCAAGCAAGTTAGTTCTAATCACAGGAACAGTAGCAGGGTCCACCAGTTTTTCAAGTCCAAACAAAAAATAATTTGTCCACTTTCTAGTTGACAGAAGTTCGAAAATTTCCTTTTTGTTCAGTCAACCAGTTGATTTTTGACCACAAGAAAACCCACAAAGCTCTAAAGTACAATGTTTTGGAATGTTGTACAAATATTCCTAACACCCTGACTCAGAACTTTTTAGATCTATGAACTTTTCAAGAAGAAACAAATAAAAGCTTTCGGCGCAATCTTCAAAAAAAATGGATCTAGGATTTTCAAGAACCAACTCAAACAACACGATAGGATCTCTGTTAGATGTGTTTAATAGAAGCTCTGATACCAATTGTTAGGTCCAAAGTGTTGTAGAGGGGGGGGGTGAATATAACTTTTTAAAGTAATTAGAAAATAAACAAATATGCATGTAATAAATGATGACACAGAATTTCAAGAATATATCTTTATATTCATTGAGGGATTTGCTACAACATTCATAAAAGTATCATGATCAGTTGAACAATAAATACAGCAATTAAAGCTTGATTCAACCGATCCTTTCTCTCACTATTGTTTTACAGTAAATGCTCTCTCTTAAAAAATATCGTAGAAAATATAGAGATGGATAAAAGTCAAATACAAATGAAAACAAAGTGCTGCTTTTATAATGTCGTGTAGTCTTGATCTTGTCCTTTTTGTGTACGTGGCCCAATCAGGAACTCGACAACAAAAAGTACTTTCCCAACTACTCTAGATCAACCGTTCACAATAAGCCACTTGTCCCTTGAACATTAAATGCTACATATCGACCCGCATCTCGATCTCGGCCTGGACCCATCTCGATCTCGATCTTGGTCTATACTCTTGATCTCGATCTGTGAGAATCTCGATCTCGATCTGTGAAAATCTCGATCTCGATCTATGAAAATCTCGATCTCGATCTGTGAGAATCTCGATTTGCCGTGGATCGAGATTTGCCTTGCAATGTTTTTCTTCAATTATCAATCTCGATCTGCTGTGGATCGACATTTGCCTTAGCAAATATGCACTCATCCAATGTTGACTTTCTTTAGTGACTAATTGTGGATTAACCTTTATGAGCAAGTTTCCCTAGCTTCTTCAATTTCTTTTCCTCACTCAATTCAAATGAGATCTTCTATTACTGACATGAACTTGCCTCTAATGTCCTGACACTTGATGCAATGGTCTGGTTCATAAGTGACTAGTCTTGTAGGGGTTCTTGCTTCTGAATGTCAGTTCTCATTTGTTGATTAACCTTTACATTATCCAGTTGTTGAGATACATTACATGAAATCACTTTGGTCTTCTTGATATTTCTTTGACATTAATTTGATTCTCCATTAGGTAAGTTAGGGCATGAGCAATACTGAGATTGAACTTCTTCTCACTTAGGCATTCTTGATTAACCAAATTAGTTACTTGTAGTTACCAAGTATCATTACCATTTCTTCAGTAGATTGATTCCATGTGCTTCTTCAATTTCCCTTGTTTTGCTGTTGTTTTATCTTTTACCTAGTTGAGTTACATAGTAATTAAGTGTTACAAGTTAGTACACCTATGCCTTTCAACATTCAAATTAAAAATTTTAAATTTATTTATAAAATTAAAATCACTCTTTATTTTCTTGTACTTTTCCCCATAATTAATTTTGCCATTAATGGTATATTATTTTTAACATCAATTGCAAACACATCCATTATTTATATTATGTTTAATAATAAAATTTTAAATATATCATAATAATAAAATTTTAGTAACCTTTTACAAATAAATTAAATTCATATATTAAGTAAATATATAATACAAATGACACATTCGTCAAAATAAATCAATGATTTTAAAAGAATAAATTTAACAATGTTGTATAGCTGATAATTATTGCACCCAATGTCTTAAAAATTTAACTTTTGGTTAATATCTAATTTAAAATTTCTATTAAATATTTGATGAAGTGTATTATTATATTAAAATATTACTAGATTACATATTTGTTATTGGAATATTAACATTATCCTGATATATTAATATGTCTTGATTAAATATCAAATTTAATATTGTATTAATATAATATAAATTTAATTCATATTTTTTATTTACTAAATATGTATTGATGATATTTATTATTTTATAAAAAATATTATTCTATTAATATTTTAATATAAATATTTTTATTAATCTCTCTAAAATTAATATTTTTAATCAAACTTAACGGAATCTTAACAGAATGGTTATAATGAAATAAAATATAACGTTAGTGACTTAAATAAATTATTTTATTATTCAGTGGTAAGTTTCTAAAAGACAAAATAGTTGAGTGACGAAAAAATTCATTTTTCCTAATTTTTTTATATTTATTTTGTTGATATTTGTATACTAAATTTATAATAATATATTAATAAGATATATTATTATTAAATTATAAACACTATTTTTTAAGAGTTAGACATTGTTATTAAAATAATTCAAATCATTATATATGTAATTACTCATATTTACAAGTTATATAACAAAAACAAATGTATTAACAAATTTATATATTCAAATATTCAATATTATTATAATATATTATAACATAATTTTAGTTAACACAAGTGAATTTGTTACTTGTTACTTTTTATGTTTGCATTATTTAATCATATATATAACTTAAATGATGTATTTTATATTTTAAAAATTAAGCTAATAGCTTATATTATTATAACTAGGTGTCTTACTAATGTAATATTTCAAATTTATAATATTCGTGACTTTATATATTAATTTATTATTATCATAATAACATTATAGTGTATATAAGAAGAATAGAAAAATTAAAATTTGAAGTGTAAAAAGTGGAAGACATCTGTAGCACACCATTTTGTAAACTATTTTGTGAACCTAGCATTATTCTTCTCATATTTATACATGAAAAAATTAGCATTTTCTTGATAATACACTATTGGCCCTCAAATACTCAAATCAACCAAATTTTAAATAGTTGAGTAATGTATCTAATCTTAGAATGGGAATAATTAAGGCAGGTTTGGATTGTTGATCTGTGAATGGTGTGTATGTGATTGAAGGTAGATAGGAATATAAATGATTTGAAATCCCTAGGAGTATGCTGGGAATGATTCACCCCGTTAATTAGAATGAGTTTCCCATTGCAGTCGATTGAATTGCTCATCCAAACACCAGCACGTGAAATAAAGGAAGACCGACATGGATGGTAATGTACAGACCTATAAAGCACGATTGGTGGCAAAAGGTTTCAAGCAAATTCATGATATTGACTATGATGAAACTTTTTCACCAGTGGCTATGGTCAAGTCCATCACGATTTTGCTTGCTATAGCTGCTTACCATGACTATGAAATCTGGCAAATGGATGTCAAAACCGTTTTCTTAAATAGGAGCCTTGAAGAAGATGTGGATGTGTATATGACACAGCCTGAAGGTTTTGTTGATCCAAAGAATGCTGGAAAGGTATGTAAGCCGCGTCGATCCATTTATGGATTGAAACAAACCTCAAGGAGATGGAACATTCATTTTGATGAAACTGTCAAAGAGTTTGGGTTTATTCAAAATGAAGATGAACCATGTGTTTATAAGAAGGTAAGTGGGAGCAATGTGACATTCCTAGTATTATATGTTGATGATATATTAATAATAGGGAATGACATTTCTTCTTTACAGGCTGTTAAGACTTGGTTGAGTAAGAATTTCTCAATGAAAGACTTAGGTGAAGCGACCTATATTTTAGGTATCAAGATCTATAGAGATAGATCAAGAAGAATGATCAACCTAAGTCAGAGTACATACATTGATAAAGTTTTGCATCGATTTGGGATGCAAAATGCTAAAAGGAGATTTGTCCCTATGTCTCATGGGATATCGATCTCAAAAGATAACAGTCCTAAATCATTGGATGATAAGGACCGTATGAGTAAAATTCCATATGCTTCAGCAATTGGTTCCATAATGTATGCAATAATGTATACTCATCCTGATGTCTCGTATGCTTTGAGCATGACGAGTAGATACCAGTCTAATCCAGGTGAAGGTCACTGGATAGTAGTCAAGAATTTTCTTACGTACTTGAAGAGGATTAAAGATCAATTTTTGGTATATAGAGGAGAATATAAGCTGGTTGTAAAAGGTTACATCGACGCTACTTTCCAGACAGACAAGGATGATTCGATTTCTCAGTTTGGGTTTGTTTTTTGTCTAAATGGAGGTGCTATATGCTGGAAAAGTTCAAAGCAAGAGACGGTTACCGATTCTACAATGGAGGCTGAGTATATTGCTGCCTGTGAAGCAGCCAAGGAGGCTGTTTGGATTTAGAAATTTATTGCAGGTCTTAGTGTGGTTCCTTCAGTCGCAGATCCGATAGATTTATACTGCGATAATAATGGAGCCATTTCGCAGGCTAAGGAACTAAGGTCTTATTCCCAAACAAAGCATACACTCAGACGATATCATCTTCTTCGAGAGATTAATAATCAAGGGGATATACATATATGTAAAGTGCATACAAATGATAACATTGCAGATCCACTGACCAAGGCTTTATCGCAGCAGAAACGCGAAGGTCATACTAGTTCCATGGGTATTAGATACATGATAGATTGACTCTAGTACAAGTGGGAGATTGTTAGTATTGGTGTCCTAGAGACAATACTTTTAATGTTTTATTGAAAACAATTATGTTATATGATTATTTAATTAATAATTATTATATCTTTATTTACTGCGTCATAAATTGAAAGAATAATAAATATCCTTGGAATATTAATACATAATATATGTCTTTAAGTATGTGACTTAAAAATGAGATTATATGAATAATATTTTCTTCCTAAAATTCCCTAGTCAAGTATTATTATTTAAGGACAATAATAATGCAATAAGACTAGTATGTTTGTTGATAGATGACCACATCTCGTTGATCATAGGTATGGTGATACTAAAATCAAGAACATAAGTGTATGTATCAATATATGACACTGGAAAGACCCGCCGTGAGATTCTACATGTTAATAAGTGTCATAAGAAATCTCAAAGTGATAATGATATAATGATCCTTTGACTTGAAATCATTATATTTCTATATGAGAATTAATATATTTTGATTACACTCAAAGTTACCTTTAACCGGGTAATGATAAAGGTGGACATTGGGTATGTTATGAATCGTATGAGGAATATGAATGATAGATATATGATTTAACCCTCCAATTCTATGAGTGATATTATTGGCCTCTTGATTGAGTGGGACTATGAAATGCATGGCCATGCTTAAATATTGATTTGTTTAAATAGTCTACTCATTGATCAAGAAAACCAAGATTAAACGCTGAAGAGGATGACACTATACATGCCTCGAGTTTGATCTATAATATAAGGTTAAAGGGATTATATTACATGGAACATTATTCACGAAAGGTTTAATTGAATCACTAATTATTATTGTTACTTGGGTAACAGTGATGTATTACTAGATGTCACTCATTGTTTATAATTTTATTATTAGATTATAAAATTATTGTCAACGTAATAATAACCTAAAGGGTCACACACAAAGAACGTCAAAATGGAGGTTTTTTAAATTATGAATTTAAATATATTATTGTTTATTTGAATTTAATTATTGAATTAATTAAGAGGGACTTGATTAATTATATTAGAATTCGGATTTAATAAGTATTATTATTATTCGAATTTAATTATTGAATTAATTAAGTGGGTCTTGATTAATTATATTAGAATTCAGATTTAATAATTATAATAACCTAAAATCATAATGGGATTTGGAAACCACATGGATTAGGGTTAGGCCAAAAATCTCTCTCTCTCTCCTATAAATATATAATGATGTATAGTATTACGATTTAATCATCAGATTTCGTTATAGAGAAAAATCATAGTTGCTCAACATCAAGAGAGGCTAGAGAAAGAGAGAGAGAGACAAGCAATTCGGCTAGTACTGACTCCGGTGATGGTAGGAAGATCGGGCGTTCGTTTGGACTTCTTTGGAGAGCAGATCTTTGCAACAAAGGGCTGCTGTGATTCATCTTTTCTGAACCTCCATTAAACAACATACAGAAAGTTTTGTTAAGGTACATACTTATTCACCATAATCATCCAAAGTTATACATGGATCCTGCGATAGGGTTTCATTTTTTTATTGTTTTAAGTTATATCCGCTGCGTTTTCATGCCCGAAAATAAAAAGAAAATATTTACTTTAAGTACTTGCATTCATACGCTTTTAATATCTGAACTTTACATTAGCATACGCACTTATTTTCTTGCATACATGTTAGCACACAACATGTGATTCGTCCTTTTTGACAAGTGAGTTACCCCTTCGAGTGGTTAGTCCTTTCACTAAGTGACTTACCCCGACTCACATTTATATATATTGTTGCTTAGGCAATCTTATATATATTTGTTTGTCTCTTTGGTCTAGTGTTATAATATACTAGTCCACCACCTTTCTTTCTTGAACAGGGATATAAAGTCGTAGTACTTGTTGTCTACACTTTTTTGTGAGGTGAGAGTGAAATGAGGTGATCCTTGTTCTAAGACCCAAGTCCTAGACACGCCGACAGGGAGTTGGGTGTCTTTGCACCGTGAGGAAAAGGAAACACCCAAGACCTAAGACCCAGATCCAAGACCTACATTGTTATAGAGGAACATAGTCTACGCAGAGATTTTTACATATCTTTGAGGAGGTAAAGAGGAAGTTACGCTCCAACATAAGGTCGTAAGGGATACTACGTGCTTGTGAAGAGGTAACGAGAAGTTACGCTCTAAGACCAGCTCGTAGGGGTACTACTTACCTGTGAAGAGGTAACGGGGAGTTACGCTCTAAGACCAGCTTGTAAGGGTTCTACTTTAATTGTGAGGAGGTAACTGGGAGTTACACTACAAAATAAATCAAGTAGGTTTGCTATTGTATTTTGAGGGGTTAACGGGGAGTTAAGGTCCAAGATAGATACATAGTGTTGTAAAAGGCTTCTCCGCCACTATAAGGAGTACATCTTTTTATAGTGCAAAATCTCGAGTTCAGGGAGGGACTCGTGGACTGGACTAGGGGGTCAGCGGATCCGTTAGGGAATTGCGCCATCGCAAACCATGATAAAATATTGTGTTATACTTTGTTTCTTTTCTCTCTTCTTACTTTCTGCATTTTATTTACTAGTTGACTAGTAAAGATTTTAAAAAGAGAAAAGAAATTTAAAAACGCCAAGCTCTAAATTTTAAAAAGGGTATATAGCTATTCAACCCACCCTTCTAGCTATTACCGTCCATTATTTGGGACCTAACAGTTGGTATTAGAGCAGTGCCCTTAATAGTGTTCCGTTGCCTTTTTCAGTGCCTACGAACGGAATAAAGAGTAGATCTTTATGGTGTATTTGAGTACCATTGGTTGTGGTGAAGGTCTCTCGAGTTCGAGACCCCCTCTATTCGATGGCACCAACTTTGCTACTTGGAAAACAAGATTTAGAATTTATGCTAAATCCCAAGGTGTCAAAGTGTGGATGGCTATCGAAGATGGTGTTGTAGATCCGACAAAAGTAGTTGATGAAATAGTCATCGAAAAGAAAGTCAGTGAATACACCATTGAAGAGGAAGAGTTAATGAACATAGCCTTTAAGGCGGAAAGGATCTTAACTAGTGCACTTGTAGAAAAATAATACAAACGTGTTAATAACTGCAAGTCTGCACAAGATATGTGGAACAAATTGGTTATCACCTATGAGGGAACCATGGATATTAAAAACTCTCGGATGGATATATTGATCCAAGAATATGAGAACTTTAAATTCCTTGAGGGTGAAAACATCATCGATATAGAAACGAGATTTACTCGTATTATCGATGAACTTGCTCAACTCGGAAAGGTATACTCTATTAATGAGAAAAATCGAAGGGTCTTAAAAGCCTTACCTCCGAGTTGAAAAGTTAAAGTTACCACTATAAAAGAAATGCATAATCTAAATGCATATACCATCGATAGTTTATTCGGCAACTTCGTGCATATGAAGAAGATAATGCTCCGGATAGACCTCTTCCTAAAGTTGAAGAGAAGAGAAAGAGTATGGCCTTAAAGGAAATACTTATCGATGAAGATGAAAACGACGAAAATTTGAACGAAGAGTTAGAAAATCTTGATGAGCATGAAATTGCTTTATTATCAAGACAACTCTGTCACATTTTTTAAAACAAAGCTCAAAGATACGGCAAGGGCTTCCTTAAATCGGGTAACCAACATCGAGTTTTTAACTCTAAGGGCAGGCCGAATTATAAAAGCAACTTTCCTACTACGAGCTATGTTAAAGGCAAAGGTGTGCAACAATTACAAGCAAACAATGCTTATAATAACTCGAAATTTACGAGTAATTATGCACCTAAGCCTAAAGAGGAAGTTCATGAAGAGACCGAGATTGTTTTCTTTGAATGTAAATAACCGGGTCATTTTAAAAAAGAATGTCCAAATTTGTCTAAGGGACAAATCCTTGTAACAGAGAGTGGATGGGATCTAAGCGAGGATGAGGAAGCTCCTGAACAAAATGAGAAAACTGTAAACTTTTCTTTAATGGAAATCAGAGATGATGTTACTCCAACGGAAGGCTCCACTTCTCTACAAGAGGTAACATCTAAACCAATCTTAATTTTATCATGTGATAGTTGTGATGTTAGCTTTTCTAGAGTAGATCACTATAGTATGGATATTAATAAACTTAGAAACTTGGTTAAAAATTTGAAAATTGGTTATGATGAGTTGAATCAAAGTTATGTTAAGACAAAATCTGAAAAGGATAAATATGAGGATTTATGTCTTGAACTTCATAAAGAGGTCACTAGTTTGACCGACGTACATATCAAAGACATGGAATATATTACTAACATTCTCTCTCAAAATGAAATCTTGAAAATTGAGGCGAACAGAAAGGATGACCAAATTCGTACTCTGGAAGTCGAAAATGTTTCTCTGATTTTTCAAGCCGAAGAGATTGAGAATGATAAGCTCCATTTAAACGAACGCAGTCGTGAGCTCCATGTTGAACTTTTAAATTTGAAATTTCAAAATGAATCATTGATTCAAGAGAATTCTTCACGTTGTGAACGTATAAATGACCTCGAAAAATCTCTTACGGGAGATAGAGAGGAAGAGCTTCATGAAGCCTTAAAAGAACTTGATTTTAATTACCAACTTCAATTAATGAATAAAGACAATGATTATGCCAAACTTAAATGGAAGATCAATGTTGACTTCAAAGACATCAAAGACTTGTCTCGGAATTAGAAACGATGAAGTTAGAAAATCAAAAGCTTAAAGATGAAAATCAAAAGCTCTTAGATCAAGTTATGGATAAAGAGACGTTCTAACTAACAAGATTAATAACTTGGTTAAGGAAAAGGAAGATCTCGAATCCATCTTAAAACAATTCACTAAGAGCAATGTTATTTTGGAAAGGATGATATTTGGCTCTAGGGAATCATTTAATCGTGAAGGCTTGGGTTATGAACATAAAGCTCTTACTAAAAAGGAAGATCATAAACCTAATTCTCTAATTAGAACTCCACCTAAATCACCTACACCTAAATGTACATATTGTAATATAAGTGGACATATTCGTCTATTTTGCACAGTTAAAGAAGGTGAACTTAAGGGGAAGTACAAGTGGATTCCAAAAGGATTAACTTCTAGAAATAAAGATGGAAAGAAAATATTTCAAAAGAAGAATGATTTTAAAGTGAATGTTCAAAACCAACCAAGGTTTTGGTATCATCAAGAACCAATTCCCTATGGACCAAGAAAAGGCACTATGACTCAAAATCCTAACTATTAAGGTCAAACTCGTAAAATAAATGCACCTATGCCTAGGAATGCAAGTTATCAAGCTATATCGAGTCATCATGCTAATATGAGTAATCATGCTTACCCTAGTACTTCAAATGCTCATGTTAGAAGTAATAATTTGAAATACAATGACAATACTAATTCTAGAAATTCGATTATTACCATATTTCCCCTATAAAGAATCATGAATATGCTAGATGTAACAAATATATTCCTAAGAGAAACTCTTATCATATATCTATTATGAATGAAGCATCTAGAAATATACATGATTATATGCAAGCTTATCTCATGCATAGATTTGTTCATGCTAGTTCATATATGCCTCATGATGTGCTAACCCAAGGACCCTTAAGATAAAAGGGTACCAAAAGGTTTAACTAATCCTTTGTGTAGGTATGCCTTACTGCTATAAGAGATGTGTGGCATCTTGATAGTGGATGTTCTCGTCATATGACCGGTAATAAGTCATTGTTGAACAACATTAGAAAGGTAGCCGCCGGAAGTGTAACTTTTGGAGATAACAGTAAAGGCAACATCATTGGCATTGGGGATATTTGAAGTGAAAGCTTTAAAATAATAAATGTACAATTAGTCACTGGACTAAAGTGCAATTTTCTTTCAATAAGTCAACTATGTGATAATGGTTGTAAAATAGTCTTCCAGTCAATACATTGTTCTATTTACAATGTAGATGGAAGACTAGCCCTAAATTGTCCACATAACAAAAATGTATATACATGTGACACTACAAAATTTGAGAACATATGTTTGGTATCATTTGATGATGATCCATGGTTATGGCACCAAAGGTTGGGTCATATAAACATGAAACTCATCAAGACTATATGTTCGAAACAACATGTATGAGGATTATCGAAACTCAATTTCGTTAAAAATCACATATGTGAAGCTTGTGAAATTGGCAAACAAATAAGAGAAACTCATAAAGCCAAATTCATGGTGTCTACGTTTAGACCACTTGAGCTATTACATATGGATCTCATTGGACCGGTTCTCATATAAAGCTTAGGAGGAAGTCAATACACCCTCGTGGTAGTTGATGACTACTCTCGCTGTACGTGAACTGAGTTCCTACGATCAAAGAGCGATGCATTTGAATCTGTTGTGGATATTTGCAAACGTATACAAAATCAACAAAATAACTCTATTATCTATATCCAAACGGATCATGGAAAAGAGTTTGATAATGCAAAATTTGTTAATTTTTGTGAGGCGTATGGTATTACTCATAACTTTTATGCTCCTTGTACACCTCAATCAAATGGGGTAGTTGAAAGGAAAAATAGAACGTTACAAGAAATGGCAACTGCTATGCTTAATGAATATCGTCGACCAAAATATTTTTGGGCCAAAGCTATGCCTACTGCATGCCATGTTCTTAATAGAGTATTAATACGACCTATCAAAATAAAGACTCTGTATGAGATTTATTTCGGTAAAACTCCTAAGCTTAGTTACTTCAAAGTTTTTGGAAGTAAGTGTTATATTATGAATAAGGATTATCTAACAAAATTCGACCCTAAATCTGGTGAGGGTGTCTTTCTAGGATATTCTAGTAATAGCAAAGCTTATCGAGTTTTTAATCTTAATACTTTGGTTTTGGAAGAATCAATGAATGTATTATTCGATGAATCTAAACCAAACTCAAAGTATAAATATTTTTCGGTCCCTGATATTGTAGAAGGGGGGTTGAATACAATATCTGAAATAATTCGCGAATTCGGATTAAGAATAAAAAGTTAATTTTAATCCTGAAATATTAATAGGTGAAATACTGTTCAAGTAGAATATTTGATTTTAACTTGAAAAGTATTACAGAATTAATATAGTGAATAGTGTTTATATCTGATAAATTATCTAGAATGATTTTGACATGACTTGTTCGGGTCTAACAATTTATATTCCAAACTAAGCACAGAAATCTGTGAATATTACAATGCATAAAAATTTCTGAATTTGAATGTTTGAACGACAACGAAAAATGAAGTCAATCTCCTCATATTTATAGAGGTGGAAAACTCAGCATGACTTATCCCAATATGACCTTTTTCAACTAAAATTAACACTTGTATGACTCATAAAAAGGCTGGGCATGACTTATTTCTGTCGGTATGACTCATGAAAGCTCGGTATGACTCATAACAAGGCTGCTTCGGTATGACTCATTGTAAGTCATATGAATCATTTCTTTGATAGTAAATCAATTCTATTTAATTTAATTAAATAATTTATGAATTAAATTAAATTCAGACTTGAATTAATTTAATTAAATAAATCAAATAATTAACTTAATTTTAATTGTAGAATTAAAATACTATTAGGACTTATTTAACTCTGTAGTCCGTTTCAGTCTTCTGTCATGGAACCACTTCAGCTTGATGTTGAATATTTATTAATTGAAGTTGACACACAAATGTACTGTCTGGTTCATTTGTGCCATACTCTAATAAATATTCTTCATGTCTTTTAACATTTAGAATTAGTGGCCTTCTGTCTTTGCTTAGCTTTTCTGTTCTTCTTCTTCTGGAATCTTCGTGTAGTAGTCACTTAAAATCTTCTGAATCTTCTGAATTCTTATGAAATTACTACTTCATTATTTTCCACTGACCCTTGAACATATTAATGAACTTCTTCAGTGTTGAGTAGCAGGTTCAACTGAGTACTTCTGATTCTTTTGATTCTCTGTGACTAGTTGACTGTCTTCGTCTTGATTCCTGTTAGATATTTAATATTTACCACTGTTTCTAGATTGAGTTGAGTTGTCATCTAATTATTACAAATAGACCTAGTCATATGCCTTTCAATCTCCCCCTATTTGTTGTTAAAATTTTAACACACAAATTCCTAGAGGATAACTCAACTAACAACTAAGAAAGTAAAAAGAGCTTGTAAATAATAAACAAAAGTTTTGGTTTTATATTTAACAATTTTCCAGATTTATACATAAAAGATAAGTACAAGATAGTTGTTCCTCTAGTACTGAACAAATATAACATAGTTTCTATCTTGACCTATCTAAGACTTCAGTATTCAGTGGTATCCAATTCACCTTCTTCTAGATTAGAACTCTTGTGCACAGGTGTTCTGGGTACCTCTTCAGCTTCAGTCAGAGTTGCAGTTGACTCTCCATACAATCTTCTTTCTTCAGCCTTTGCTAGCTGAAACATGACTTCTTCTTCAATAGGATCTACTGTTTCTTTTTGCACATCATATGGCAGTGTGGAATCTATCTTTGGCATTTTCCTGATGTAGGATTTGATGTTTTTGGATAAACAGTAGTTCTTGATTTTCTGTGCAGCATCTAGCTTGGCTTGGGATCTGAATCTTTTTGATCTCAACATCCTTTCAACTTGGATCATATACCTCACCGTGTAGCCCTTAACTGACTCCTCATCTAGCTTCATGATTTGATACAACTTGTTTGAGAAAAATCTCACTTCATGAGGATTATATAAGATCTGAGGACTAGCAGTTATTGCTATTTCTCTGAGTTTTTCCCTGAGTAGTTCATTTTCTTCTGAGCTTCTCTTTACTTTGTTTAACAGAACCCATATCGCTGATAGTGATCTCTTCCGGAAGAATTCCAAAGATACTCTGATTGTTCCATTCCTGTGAGTGTAGACTAGAAGTTGTCAGTCTTCAAGAATGTGATCCACTAGGACAGTGATATAATCAACTTCTTCCTTTAATATCTTCATGAATTTATCCAGATTATTATTTGAATCTTCAAGACCTTTGATAACTGAAAGCATTTGTCTGTCTTCAAAGGGACCTTGCTGAATTTTATCTAGGACTTTCCTTGCTGCATCCCATCTGTCCCCTATCTTCATCTCAATATCTTGTTTTTTCTTCTTTACTGCTAAGGCCCAAAGCTTCTGTTTTTCTAAGCTTGCTTCTCTTTCAGCTTGGGTTCTTTCCTTGACTAGAGCTTTTAAATTTATAGTTTTGGCATGGCTTGCCTTGATGTCTTCTTTCATCTTCTTTATTGCCTCTTCATAGGCAGGATCATTCTCTTTTTCTTTTGGAAATAGAAATTCATCATCAAAGATAGCTTCATCTTCAGCTCTGCAGTAGTCAGGATTGAAACCTTGATTTTCAATACTTACCTCATCAATGAGTTGCTCTTGTTGATAGTACTGTTCCTCTGGAATATATGTCTGAAATTGATCTTCCTCAGAGTACAATTTGTCTTTACATTTGCTAGTAGCCCCTTCTTCTTCAGCTACAGCCTTTCTTCTTGCCCCTACCTCTTCTTCAGCTATTCCTTTATCCCCCTTAGTTGAGGAATCCTCTACATGTTTTGAATCATCGAAAAATTTACTGAGATTTGTAATGGCCGAGTAGACCTGCTTCATACCTTCATTGAGATGTTCCATTCCATCATCTAACTTGTTGAATCTTGCTGAGGAGATTTCTTCATTTATACGAATTCTTTCGGTTAAATTTCTTTCCACATTATCAATTCTTTCATTTAAATTGGAAATCTCTTTCATGTCATCAGCAATCAACTTCTGAGCATCCTGGATGTTTTGAGTTTTGATTATTACATTTGTCTTGACATTATCAACATCCTTTCTTATGATTGACAACTGTGCAGTTACAGAGGCAGACTTGATTTCTGCTTGTTCTTTCCCTTTATTTATTTCAGCTTGAACAATCTGCATCTGTTTCTGGAGCGTTTCCATTTTTAACATGAGTTCACTGTGTTAGGTCCAAAGTGTTATAGAGGGGGGGTGAATACAACTGTTTAAAATTAATGAGAGAATAAAAAATATGCAGGTAATAAATGATGACACAGAATTTCAAGAATATATCATTATATTCATTGATGGATTTGCTACAACATTCATAAAAGCATCATGATCAGTTGAACAATAAATACAGCAATTAAAGCTAGATTCAACTGATCCTTTCTCTCACTTTTTGTTTTACAGTAAATGCTCTCTCTTTAAAAATTATCGTTGAATTACAGAGATACAAGTCACTATACTAATAAAAACAAAGTGCTGCTTTTATAATGTCATGTAGTCTTGATCTTGTCCTTTTTGTGTACGTGGCCCAATCAGGATTTTGACAACAAAAAGTACTTTCCCAACAACTCTGGATCAACCGTTCACAATAAGCCACTTGTCCCTTGAACATTAAATGTTACATATCTACCCGCATCTCGATCTTCGCCTGGACCCATCTCGATCTCGATCTGTGAAAATCTCGATCTCGATCTGGGAGAATCTCGATCTCGATCTATGAAGATCTCGATCTCGATCTGGGAGAATCTCGATCTCGATCTATCGTGGATCGAGATTTGCCTTTGCAATGTTTTACTTCACTTATAAATCTCGACCCGCATCTCGATCTGCTGTGGATCGACATTTGCCTTAGCAAATATGCACACATCCAATGTTGACCTTCTTTAGTGACTAATTGAGAATTAACCTTTATGAGCAAGTTTCCCTAGCTTCTTCAATTTCTTTTCCTCACTCAATTCAAATGAGATCTTCTATTACTGACATGAACTTGCCTCCAATGTCCTGACACTTGATGCAATGGTCTGGTTCATAAGTGACTAGTCTTGTAGGGGTTCTTGCTTCTGAATGTCAGTTCTCATTTGTTGATTAACCTTTACATTATCCAGATGTTGATATACAGTACATGAAATCACTTTGGTCTTCTTGATACTTCTTTGACATTAATTTGATTCTCCATTAGATAAGTTAGGGCATGAGCAATACTCAGATTGAACTTCTTCTCACTTATGCATCCTTGATTAACCAAATTGGTTACTTGTAGTTACCAAGTATCATTACCATTTCTTTAGTTGATTGATTCCATGTGCTTCTTCAGTTTCTCTTATTTTGCTGTTGTTTTATCTTTTCTCTAGTTGAGTTACATAATAATTAAGTGTTACAAGTTAGTACACCTATGCCTTTCAATCTCCCCCTATTTGATTGTCTAACAATGACAACCAAATTCACAATGAGGATAACTCAACTAAACAGGGACTGAAAAAGATAAAATAACATTCATAAAAGATCATGTCAACTTACATAATGCTTGGCTTGATTAATTAACTTCATGTCTATTACTGATACTTCAAGTGCCAAAATTGGACACCTGTTGGCTCGATTAAATGGCTTCATGCTCTTCTAGAGATTTTCTCTAAGTACTTTAAGAGCACGGTCCACTCAATCTTCAATTATCCTTCTGAAGTCCTTTTAGCAGTATTACCACCGCCGAACTTCGTGAAATAATTGACGCCTAGTATAAACCAGTTTCAAGACACTTAGCTAACTAACTTCTACCTTACACTACACAAGAAAACAGATAATATTTTTACAATGCAGGAAAACAAGAAAATAAATTACAACGCAAAAAAACATTACAAGCATAATACATTAAAACTTTTATTTCTTGCGCTCATCTTCCTCACGAGCTTTCTTCTTGGCTGCTTTTTCTTTCTTCATGAACTCAGGGTTGTAGACTTCATCCATTCTTTTCTTGAGAAGATTAAGTCCTTCTGCTTCCACATGATTTCTGATCTTGTAATTTCGAAACAACCTCAACCACCTTTCAACCATGCTACGACTGGTAAGCTTCGTGGGAATGTCTTCAAACCTCAGCTTCGTGACTTTGTCAGGGTACCCTTTTTCCCCTTTCTTCCTTATAACCAGCTGCTTAGGGTATCCAATGACAATAGCGGTGGTGCATTGCTGTAGCCTCTGAATATCAAGCTGTTGTCTTCTCTTACAGAAGTTATCAAACGTGACCCTTAGATAATCCTGATCAAACTCGTCAACATCATCCATCTCATCAATCAATTCCCTTATAATACACAGTGTTTCATGACTGTGTTCTGCAAAGATGTCGTACTTGATTTCAATGATGGTTTCCACCTGATGCTTGTCTGTATAGATCAGTAGATCATTCTCATTCTCAGCTTTGCTTTTGACAAACTTGACATTTGCACCAGCCACTGCACCAGCTTCCTCCCTTATTTCCCCTTCTTCTGGAATGTCTATTCTTGGATCTCCGTATCTCTGCACATGCTCCCTTATTGCCTCGTCTTGCTGCTCGAATGCATAGTCTTCAGGTTCTTTCTTAACCACTGGTAGTGTAGCTTCAGGCAACTTGTATCTAGCATCTTGCCTTCTTATCAGCTTCTCCAAGTCCTTAGCCACCAGCTTCTTTTCCTTTGTTAGAAAACCCTTAGAGAGGACTAGCTTTGCAACTGCCTTCAGCACATTTCCGCTCGGAGTTAGTTTCGAATCATGCAGATTTACGATCCTCAAGACCTTGTCATGGACATATCTGATCTGGTAGGGATTTAGAATAATGTCAACTCCTCTGTCTTCAGCCATCTTCAACAATTTCTCCTTAAACAGCACTCCAGTCTTGACAGAGGTGTCTACCTTGTGAGCGAATTCTACCAGTTCACTTGCACCCCTTTCTCGGAAGAAAGCTTCATCGACCATACACGGCCCGATTTTTGTTATGGGTGTCCAAGTGATCATCAGATTCCATGCCTTCTCCTTGAATATGACTTGTACGGAGGTGCATCCCTGTCTTATGCAATTTAGATAATTCAGCAGCCCAGGGTTTAGATTTTCTAGCTTATGAAGAAGAAAGCTCAATCTTTCTGAGTCATGAGCATAGGCTCTTGGTCCAGCTAAGGCTTCTCTAGCCTTGTCCCACTCGGGACCTTCCCTCCTTATGTCAGCCTGGACCTTAGGATCTTTGATCTTTTTCATTTCATACTCATGCTGAGTTTTCTGAGCCGCTCTCTTCTCCTTTGCCATTAGTTCTTTTTCAACTACCCCTTGTAGTACTTCTTCATTTACTCTTTCTCTGGCTTCCCTGAAAATCTCTCCTTGCATCTCCGCTTCATCAACTTCTTCTTCTGGCACATGCTCGTCAGCAACCGAGTGGTCTCCTGCATCACCTGCAACTCCTGCGCCGGATCCGCCAGGATTTAGACCTCTTTCTTGTTCCCACTCTTTTGCCCGTTGCTCGAGTCTCGACCTCCTTGCCACTAAGGCTTCTACATCCATCTCAGCCTCATCAGAATCTTCAATAAAGTCTCCCATAAATGCATCGACGAGAGGTGTTTCTTTCTCAGCTTCTTCTTCAACTCTCTGCTTGCCTTTGTCCTTAAGAGCCGGTTGAGTCTCCTCCACCTTTTCACCAGATTTGTTTGAGGACTCGATCACCGGACCCTTACTAGTCAGCTTTTTCAGACCCTGATCCTCCTTCTCCCCCTTAGGTGTGTTATCCTCATCAGGAGCATCATCATCATTATTATCGTCACCACCACCACCGGTTGAAGGACCAGGTCCAGCCTTGTTACGTCCAAAGACAGCATCAAGTAGTTCATTCAGCTTCGTCCAAACCTGAGACATGCCATAAGTGACATCATCTACTGACCTCCCAACCTCCACCTGTGCCAATCCAAGATTATTTATCTTGTCAATCATTTGATTTTGGACGGCAATCAGGTTCTCCATGAACTGAGCTCCAACCTCCAATCTTCCAGAGTGAGAAGAGACAGCAGCAGTAACACCAGCAACTCCAGCCTCTAAAGCCTCCACTTTCTTCACTAGATCCTGTAATTTGGGGGACGGTGTTTGGCTTGGGTTAAACTGTTTACTCTCGTCGGTTTCTGTTTCACTCAAGATCCCTAAAAAGAAGGGATCTACTCTCCCTATCTCTCCCTCGTGTTTAGAGCCTAACAGTACTAGAGCCTCATCCACTAATCACTGGGGACTAGCGGTGAGTTGGTCGGCGATATCGGTCAGTGAGACTGAGCCTTTAAGCGCTGTGTCTACGATAGGAGATGGCGTTATGACCATGTCATTCCCTTGTTCACTTAGAACCTTTTCTAGTTCGCTGGGCTGTTCTGGAGGCGTAGACCCACCAGTCACCAGATGTCGTTGCTCTGCGAGCAACTTGTTTTCTGATTTAGATGAGGAAGCGTCATCCGTACTGGATTCGACAGACTCTTCCTCATTAAAACTTCCTGAGATACTAGTATCAGAAGTGCTAGTCTCAGTTTGCCATTCCCCTTCCGAGAAATTGCTCAAAGAGCCCTGAGCGGACAACTCAGGGGAGGTAGGGCCAGCTCCTATTGGCTGTTGAGCTGGACCCCCTCCTTGACTCTCACCAACATGCCTAGGCGAGTGCGAATGTGTTGAAATGTTTTGGAGAGGAGAGCCACCAGCGTGAGGTGTGGTGGCTGTGAGAGGTGAACTAGCCTTAACAGGTTGTGCAGTTGCCACTGGGTTTGAATCCACCTTTTGCTTCTTTGGAGGTGGCAGAGCTGCTGAAGTGACTACTCTCTCAACTCCTACACTCCCTCCACTCGAATCACTCGACTCAGATAAGCTTGCCTTCCTTTTATCACCAGTTTTAGGGCTGGCTGAACGTTTATGAACAGAAGGGCTTGCAGCCTGGGATAGAGCCTTGGGGTTTTCAGGCCCACGGCTGTAGAAAACAAGTTGAATTGATGATTGATCAAGATCAACAAGAATAGGTACCTGACTCAGAAGATCGTCATCCTTGTCAGCTCCAGCTTCTGCAACATTTGCCTCAGCCATGTCAACATCCATACCTGTTTGTTCCAAATTTCTAGGCACTTGATCTCCACCTTCAGCTTCGTTACCGCTACTCTCAGCTTCTACTGCAGTAAACTGAGAAGCATGCCTCCTAGCATACTCATCTTGCAGATCCTGGAAGTACGGAGTCAGGCGCAACTCAAAAAGTCTTGACTTTTGCTGGGTTTCCATGGTGGAGATACTCTTTAGAGTCATATCAAAACATGTCATCCTTTCAGAGCCTTGAAATACTCTTCTGTGTTCCTCTGAAAGGACGTCATCCAGAACCATCTGAAGAAATCTTGGCACCCAGCATTTGACTGGACCATCTTCCGGATTCCTAGATGCATTCTTTTCCAATGCCCATCTCTCAAGCAACTGAATCAACAGATGTTTGCCCACATTCACCTTCCTATTGTTTGCCACTCCATATAGTATTACCCGGCAGCTGTTGTTCATTGGCCTGTAGTCTTTGTCCTTTGGGAACATGCAGCGTTGAATTGCTTGAACTACATAATCTCACTCAGCTGGTAGCATACCGGTGTTAACCTTTGTTACCTTGATAGGACCCGTGGGAGGGCGACAACCTATCTCCATGAATAATTGCAACATATCCTCCATAGTGGGTTCCGGAGCATAATCTTCTGTAGGAAGCCCGAGTAACTCATTGAACTTTCGCAGACTGACTTCATATTTGACACCACCAATAGTAAAGGATAGGCCTGTTGGATTTGCTTTTCCACCCTGAATCTCTAGTGTAGAGTAAGCAGCTTGAAGGGCTTCGACATTAAGGATGGGAGAGGCGGTTAAGACATGACTTATGATTGAAGTGTTGTTGAGGGATTCAATCCAGAACTGATAGTGAATAAATCTACCAGTTGCTCAATCAGCAGAGAGATTAACAAAGTTGGTCTTGGGAATTGTGAAATTTGGGTTTGCCATTTTAAATTTGTGTTCGAGAAAAGAGATGTTCGAAAAGATTTTGCAATGAATTTTAGAGAACAAGTTCTAAATTTAAACAACCAAAAAAAAACGTACACGAACCCCACTAATTACCCCACGTAATTAGTGACACGAATTAAAAGAAATTAACTTCCCCACTAATGACCACTTAACTCCCCACTAAAGATTGACGGTTGAGTTTTCGAAAATTAAAGTGAACAGCCGTTACAAAATAAATTATGTTTCCAGAAAACCACAAACACGGCGGTAAAGTTGCACTTTAAGGATTAAACAGTAGTACCCACAACTATTTCACTCAAGAACACAAAAGAACTTAAGAATAAGAAAGCACGAAACAAAAACAAACTCACTCGAATGAAAAGAAAACTAAAGAACTATTTGCAAGAACAGTAATGACGTTAAAAACAACACAAGAAGTTCAACAGTTTTAAACAAAATTTTAGCAGAGTTTCGTTTTAGTTATTGATGCTTTTAAGTAACAGTTAGTGATTTTTGTTTAAGAAAATCACAAGAAAACTTGATGTAATGGCAGGGAAAAGAACTCTGGTAATGTATGTATACGCGTGTGTATATGAAGAGCTTAAGCTTTTGAAAGAGAGAAAGAAAGTTAATGTAAATAATGAACAGCCTTTTTAATGCTATAATATATACTTGCACGCTAAAAAAATATCTGAAAAGACAAGTCACATCTCGATCTCGAGATCCGCATCTCGATCCTCATCTAGATGTCGATCTTGATGTCGATCTCGATCCGCATCTCGATCTACATCTCGATGTCGATCTCGATGTCGATCTCGATGTCGATCTCGATGTGGATAGATCGAGATGTACCTTGACAGTTTTTAGACCAATTTTCACAAGTCGTTCTCGATCTCGATCCAGAACCAGATCGAGATTTGCCTTAGAAAATTTTAATGAAATTATGTGAATTAAACATTTATATGTAAAATTTACAAGATTTCACCACAAATTTTCACACCATTTAAGAAACTTACAATTTTGAAACGACAGGGAATTTAGCAAATAAATCATGCATTACAAAATTAAGTATAGCATTAAATCCTATCACATTATTAGACATTAATCATTTAGATACACAGATCAGCACAAGATTAATTTCATGAAACTTTCTAACTTCCCTTTATGAGATGTAATACATACATTTATGAAGATAAGTACACATTATTAATTATGAATATTCATGAATAACAATAATATGTACACAAACTGAATTATAACAGATAGGTAGCAAAACTAACAGGTGTTAAGCATCCCCAATTCACCAACCAATCTAGAAAATGTTGATTCGTCTAGAGGTTTAGTGAATATATCTGCTATTTGACGTTCAGTAGACACAAAATGCAACTCTACAGTTCCATTTTCTACATGCTCTCTAATAAAATGATACCTGATGTCAATGTGCTTGGTCCTTGAGTGATCCACAGGATTGTTGGTCATTGCAATAGCACTTGTGTTGTCACACATGATAGGAATCTTAGATACTTCCACACCGTAGTCCTTGAGTTGGTTCTTCATCCACAGTATCTGGGCCACACAGCTTCCAGCAGCAATATATTCTGCTTCAGCTGTCGAGGTAGATACTGTGTGTTGTTTCTTGCTTTGCCAAGACACCAACCTTCTTCCAAGGAACTGACAGCTTCCTGAAGTGCTCTTCCTATCTATTCTACAACCTGCGTAATCTGAATCCGAATAGCCAACAAGATTAAACCCTGTATCTCTTGGGTACCAAATCCCGAGATTTGATGTTCCCTTGAGATACCTAAAAATACTCTTGCACATAGGCACGTAGAGAACATAATATCAGGTCTGCTAGCAGTTAAATACAAAAGTGAGCCGACCATACCTCGATAGCTTGAGATGTCTACAGGTTTACCCGATTTGTCCTCGTCAAGTTTCGTGGCTGTTGCCATAGGAGTCTTAGCTTGTGATACATCTTGGAGACCATACTTCTTCAATAGATCATGAATGTACTTGGTCTGGCAGATAAATATCCCGTCCTTCTTCTGACTAACTTGAATGCCCAGAAAGAACGTCAGCTCTCCCATCATGCTCATTTCATACCTTGATTGCATTAACTTAGCGAATTTAGCACACAGCTTCTCATTTGCAGACCCAAAGATAATGTCATCCACATATACCTGCACCATTATTAGATCATCTTTGCATTTCTTGTAGAAAAGCGTCTTGTCGATTACTCCTCTGGTGAAACCACTTTCTAGTAAGAAGTCTGACAGAGTTTCATACCACTTCCGCGGAGACTGCTTAAGGCCATATACTGATTTGAAGAGTCGATAAACATAATCACAATATTTGCTGTCGATAAACCCGGGAGGTTGCTCGACATACACCTCTTCATCCAGTTCACCGTTTAAGAATGCACTCTTGACATCCATTTGATAGACTTTAAAACCATGATGTGTTGCGAAAGCCAAGAACATCCTTACTGCTTCTAGCCTTGCTACTGGTGCATAGGTTTCATCATAATCAATTCCTTCTCTTTGAGTATAACCCTTAGCAACCAGGCGAGCTTTATTTCGTGTTACAAGTCCGTCTTCATCCAGCTTGTTTCTGAATACCCATTTTGTCCCAACAACAGATCTATTCTTTGGTCTGGGTACCAGCTTCCACACCTTCTGCCTTTCAAACTGATTGAGTTCCTCTTGCATAGCAATCACCCAATCAGCGTCATCTAGAGCTTCTTCCACCACTTTAGGTTCCATCTAGGAAAGGAACACTGAGTATAGACATTCATTCTCAGTGGCAATTTCAGCTCTAGCTTTTCCTCTAGTAGTCACTCCGGCTTCTAGATCACCAATAATTAGCTCAAACGGATGGTCCTTGTTCCAAGTGCGATCCCTAGCAAATGTTCTTGATGATTCAGCTTGATCTTGTAAGTGAAGGTGACTTAGTCTAGAAACATTTTCACTAGCTTCCCTTGAGCTAGTACTGGCTCCCCCTGAGTGAGCTGCTCCCCCTGAGTGCAAACTGACTCCCCCTGAGTTAGTATCAGGTCTGACGGAAGGTGATCCCTCAGCCCTAGTGTTTTGAATTTGCGAAACACTAGACTCTTGATTAATTTCATTATTTATAGTTGGATCACTACCCTGCACTACAGACTCAGGAACTGTATCCACTTCATCAATATCCATATTCTCAAATCTTAGGGAAGTGGGCTCACTATCTTCTTTTTGTATAGAAGGGAGCTTTGAATCGTCGAATGTGACATTAAGGCTTTCAACCACCTTGCGATCATTAAGCACAAACACCCTGTACGCTGCTACTACTTCAAGAGAATATCCAATGAAAACCCCTTCATCTGCTTTGGCATCAAACTTTCCAAGTTGTGCATTGTCTCTTAACACAAAGCATTTGGCACCAAATACGTGAAATTACTTGATAAATGGTTTTCGTTTATTCATCATGTAATACGGCGTCTCATTATGGTCCTTTATAATCAGGGTTCTGTTCTGTGTATAACAAGCCGTGCTAACTGCTTCAGCCCAAAAATATAAAGGAAGTTTTGACTCATACAGCATTGTCATAGCTGCTTCAACCAGTGTCCTGTTCTTCCTTTCTACCACCCCGTTCTGCTGCGGTGTTCTCGGTGCTGAATCCTGTCGTCTGATCCCTTTAGATATGCAGAAATCCATTAACACTGAGTTCTTGAATTCTGTCCCGTTGTCGGATCGGATAGTCTTCACAGTCAGACTTGCTACGTTTTCAATTACCAGTACATGTCTAATGATCTCTTGTGGCACTTCATCTTTCGATGTCACAAACTTCACCCATGTGTATTTGGAAAAGTCATCGACAATTACCAGTGCATATCTTTTCCTTGACATTGACATAACATTAACAGGTCCAAACAAATCCATGTGAAGGAGTTGTAGGGGCTCGGTAATGCTATTCACTTGTTTATCCTTATGCGAGGCTCTTTTTGATTTTCCCATCTCACATGCTTCGCGGAGTCCATCTGGGGTGAACTCCATCTGCGGCAGCCCTCTCACCAATTCTCTCCTTACGAGATTATTCATTGCTTTAAAGTTCAGGTGAGATAATCTTTTATGCCATAGCCAACTTTCATCAGCAGAAGCCTTGCTGTAGAAACACGTGACTTCAGACTGATCAGCAGAATTCATGTCAGCTATGAACAAATTTGACTTCCTTACTCCTTTGAGAGCAAGGCTTCCAACCTTTTTGCTTCGAATCGAACAATCATGCTTCCCAAAGTTGACGTCAAAACCCCTGTCGGTGAACTGACTAACGCTGAGAAGATTATGTCGCAATCCTTCCACAAAAGACACGTCCTCAATGATAACATTTCCACAAACGATCTTGCCATATCTCCTGGTGTAATCTTTGCTGTTATCTCCAAAAGTAACCACGGAGCCGGCTCTCAACACCAAATCTGTTAGCAGGGACTTATTGCCGGTCATATGCCTCGATGCTCCACTGTCCAGCACCCATATGACTTTACTCTTTTCCTGTTCACTGCCCTGCAAATCCAGAAAGGTTAGGTGTTCTTCGGAACCCAATGATGTTTGGGCCCGACATCAATAATTTCCTTTTTCTTTTCAGATACAGAAGGCTTTGCCTTGTTGCCATCAGGGGCATTCATCTTGACTTTGTCTTTTCCCTTGTCAACCTTGACTGGTTTGTCAGGTTTGGGAGTAGACTGGTCACTCCTAACTTTAGGAGGACTTGAAGTCTTAGTCTTTGACCCCGCATGCTTTTTCTTACTACTACTAGATGTATGCTCAACAGATGCACTAGCAGTATTCATCAAATTAAAATAAGCATGCATGATGTTTACAGCACATGGCATACAATTAGGATTATTGCACTTGACATGATTTGCATGCATGTTAGACAAAGCAGTAGTTGCAGGCATGGTATTACAACCAACAGATTTTTCTTCCTCTGCATAGAACGGGCAATAGTAAGACAAATGATCAGTTTGATTACAGATATAGCATGCCTTTCTAGCTCGTGTAGATGTAGATACAGATGCAGGTTCAGTTTTAATTGCCTTTACAGGTGCTTTCATTTGGTCTGACCCTGCTACCCATTATTTATATGACACCGTCTTAGCCTCCTTGGTTCCTACACCTCTCTTAGCATAAGCAATCTTACTCGCTCTCTTAGAAGTTGTAGGTTCTACTACTTTTTCTTCTGAATCTCTTTCAATTTTAATTTCTTGTTCAATTTTAGTAGCAACAGGATCTATGGTCCTGGGCTCAAACTGCTTAAAGATAGGTTTTCTAACATCCATTAAAACCTCAGGCACATTTTCTTTGACTAACACTGGCTCTAACAACTCAACAGCCCTATTTTTCTTTTTCTGTGTGTAGTCAAGTCCTATGTTTACTTTTTCATTTTTACTCTTGCCTGCCAGCTTCATGTACATGTCCCTTTCTACGAAAACTTTATTAGCGGCTTCTTTAAAAGATTGACATGTTATTTTAAGCTCAGCTAATTCATTTTTAAGTTCTTCGTTAAGGTCTTCCCTAATCTTAAGCTTGTGTTCTAAAATGTCTACCTGATTCATTAACTTCCTTTTTTACTTTCTCCTGATTCTAATTCCTCTACCCTGGCCTCGAGAAGTCTATTCTTAAGTGAGAGTTTAGCATTTTCCTCATTAACAGCAATTAGATTTAGTTGGAGATTGTACATGTCTTTAGTCATGGCAGCTAATTCATTTTGGTACTCAGAAATAGACATTTCATTTACGGTTAGAATTGGTACTTCTGATTGTTCTGAAGATTTTGCCATTAAAGCGAAATTGCATAGCTCCTGATCTTCATCTTCATCAGACTCGTCCCAACCCTTCCCTTCAGTCACAACATACGCCCGGCTTCCCTTCTGTTGCTTGCTAACCAAGGCATCATATTTCTTTTTCAGATCAGCATAGGATTCCTTGGGATGAACGTACTTGGGCTTCTTGCACTCTGTTGCGAAGTGCCCCAATTCATTGCAATTGTAGCATCTGAACTTGTTCTTGTTTACCAGGTTAGGTCTGTAGCCACTACCAGATGTGCTACCTCGGCCACTGTAACTTCCACGACCACTTACACTACTGCCTCTGCTGCCTCTTCGGCTGAAAGAACTACCAAATCGTCCTTTACCACTTCTTTGCTTCCTGAAGCTGATATGAGCAAATTCTCGAGCAATACAAGCATATGACTTGTCTTCTAATTTGTCCAGCTCTTCAAGGGTATAGTATTCATCCTCACTTTCTTCGGATGGATCTTCAATGTCTAATACCACCCTTTCAGGATTAGCAGTTTTCAATGAGACAGCTGCAAGTGCCTTTACAACAGACTCTTCAGCTACAAGTCCAGACTCACTTACCGCTTTGTTTTCTCCACTATTGTAGGATCTTCTTCTGTCATTTTGTTCCTGCTCCAGCTCGTAGGTCTTCAAAACACCATACAGCTTTTCGAGAGAAGTATTTTTCAAGTCTCTTGACTCTCGAATGGCAGTGATCCTGTGTTCCAGATGTTTAGGCAAATTCAATAGAAACTTGATATTTGAATCTGTTAGTGGATAGACTTTATCTCTTATACTCAGCTCGATAAGCAATTTAATGTAACGTTTGTAAACATCCGCTACGCTTTCTCCTCGTTCGCATCTGAACGATTCATATTCAGATATCAGAATGCGTTTGTGATTATCTCTAACTTCCTCGGTCCCCTCCATCACCACAGCCAGTTTATCCCACATAGCTTTAGCTGTTTTTAATCCCTTTATCTGAACATAGTACTCTGAGTTTAGGGATTCAATTATGACGTTGCGTAACGACGCATCCATACCAACCAATTCTTTATCTGCGTCTGAAAACTCCATTTCCTCTTTAGGAACAGACCAGGATGGTATTAGTATCCCTCCTTCCATTCGCTCTGGCTCAATTTTCATGGGTATGTATGGACCGTTTTCTAATATTCTCAAGTATACCTTGTTTATTGATTCAAGGTAAGCTCTCATCCTTCCGGTCCATTCGTCATAATGTTGTGCATCAAACGGAGGTATCTTAAATCTGTGTGCGGCGGCCATTTTAATAAAGTTTAAAATTAAGATAATACACTTTTCAAATTACAATAAATTGTATTTACTTGAAAAATTAATTATCTCACTTTAAATATCCAACACTTAATATCCAACGGATTTTACACTTAAGATTCAAGCAAGTTAGTTTTAATCACAGGAACAGTAGTAGGGTCCACAATTTTTCAAGTCCAAACAAAAAGTTGTCCACTTTCTAGTTGACAGAAGTTCGAAAATGTCCTTTTTGTTTAGTCAATCAGTTGATTCCAGTTTTGACCACAGGAAAATCTACAAAGCTCTAAAGTACAATATTTTGGAATTTTGTACAAATATTCCTTACACCATTACTTAGAACTTTTTACATCTATGACTTTTCCAGGAAGAAACAAATAAAAACTTTCGGCACAAATTTCAAGAAAAATTAGATCTGGGATTTTCAAGAACCAACTCAAACAACACAGTAGGATCTCTGTTAGATGTGTTTAACAGGAGCTCTGATACCAATTGTTAGGTCCAAAGTGTTGTAGAGGGGGGGTGAATACAACTGTTTAAAATTAATGAGAGAATAAAAAATATGCAGATAATAAATGATGACACAGAATTTCAAGAATATATCATTATATTCATTGATGGATTTGCTACAACATTCATAAAAGCATCATGATCAGTTGAACAATAAATACAGCAATTAAAGCTAGATTCAACTGATCCTTTCTCTCACTTTTTGTTTTACAGTAAATGCTCTCTCTTTAAAAATTATCGTTGAATTACAGAGATACAAGTCACTATACTAATAAAAACAAAGTGCTGCTTTTATAATGTCATGTAGTCTTGATCTTGTCCTTTTTGTGTACGTGGCCCAATCAGGATTTTGACAACAAAAAGTACTTTCCCAACAACTCTGGATCAACCGTTCACAATAAGCCACTTGTCCCTTGAACATTAAATGTTACATATCTACCCGCATCTCGATCTTCGCCTGGACCCATCTCGATCTCGATCTGTGAAAATCTCGATCTCGATCTGGGAGAATCTCGATCTCGATCTATGAAGATCTCGATCTCGATCTGGGAGAATCTCGATCTCGATCTATCGTGGATCGAGATTTGCCTTTGCAATGTTTTACTTCACTTATAAATCTCGACCCGCATCTCGATCTGCTGTGGATCGACATTTGCCTTAGCAAATATGCACACATCCAATGTTGACCTTCTTTAGTGACTAATTGAGAATTAACCTTTATGAGCAAGTTTCCCTAGCTTCTTCAATTTCTTTTCCTCACTCAATTCAAATGAGATCTTCTATTACTGACATGAACTTGCCTCCAATGTCCTGACACTTGATGCAATGGTCTGGTTCATAAGTGACTAGTCTTGTAGGGGTTCTTGCTTCTGAATGTCAGTTCTCATTTGTTGATTAACCTTTACATTATCCAGATGTTGATATACAGTACATGAAATCACTTTGGTCTTCTTCATACTTCTTTGACATTAATTTGATTCTCCATTAGATAAGTTAGGGCATGAGCAATACTCAGATTGAACTTCTTCTCACTTATGCATCCTTGATTAACCAAATTGGTTACTTGTAGTTACCAAGTATCATTACCATTTCTTCAGTTGATTGATTCCATGTGCTTCTTCAGTTTCTCTTGTTTTGTTATTGTTTTATCTTTTCTCTAGTTGAGTTACATAATAATTAAGTGTTACAAGTTAGTACACCTATGCCTTTCACACTGTGTGTGTGTGCACTCACCTCGCTTGCACTCCTATTTGGACTATCACTACGTGTATGTGTATCGCTCAGTGTTTGCCTCACATCACTTGTGTTTAGCTCCTTATCTTCTCCATATCCTGATGTTGTACCTG
This sequence comes from Oenanthe sinensis, assembly GCA_028671895.1. Taxonomy (NCBI): domain Eukaryota; kingdom Viridiplantae; phylum Streptophyta; class Magnoliopsida; order Apiales; family Apiaceae; genus Oenanthe; species Oenanthe sinensis. The sequence continues at coordinate 22,015,908 of CM053799.1, read as the reverse complement.
TATACACCACTAAAGCAGTTGAAGAGTCGAAATACTCTTCTGAAGCCTGTGAAGGCATGTCCTCAACAAGTTTTACTTGAAGTGGCTCCGCTACTGACGTAGTTGCTCCGTGAATGGAGCCCCATCTCCCTCTAAAGAGTGGTTGCCTCTCAAACCCACTAGTGGATTCGAGACTTTCTCGTAAGAGAACTGGATGAAAGAAATCCAGCGGGGTTACCACCTTAGACAATGTATTGAGTGGCTCTTGAGAGTCTGTGATGCCCCTTAGTTCCTCTAAGGGTGACTGATGCTGCACTGCATCTAAAATGTCATGGTCCACAACATAGGTGGCATCCGACGAGTTTTCATCAAAAACATTTTCTTCAATAAATGTGCCCTCATGTGATTGTGTTTCTTCAAGTGGAGGTCCTACTAGTGTGAGAGCTAGCAGTATGTGAGAATCTGAATCTGAATCGGATGTCGTGGCTGTTCGGAAAATAGAATCACCCATTTGATCGAGTGTATCTAGAGATTGTTGCATAGCCATTTCAAAATCCATATCCCACTGAGAGGAAAATGATGAGTCTGCAGTTGTCTCGGGTTCTGATCTCGATCTTTTTGTAGGTGGAGACAGAGTTGCGGGTTCGCTTGCACTTACACTTCCACCCCTTACTTTTCTAACAGGTTTCTTCCTTTTTCGAATATGACTGATTGAGGAAGGTGAAGGAGAAACTGTCTGGGGCTCTAACTCAGCCTGGGTTTGAACCTGTGTGTTTTCAGGTTCATGGCCAATGTCCTGAAGTGTAAAACCACAATCATAGTCCGCTACAGATAAATCTAAAAGAGCAGTAGATATATTTATAAGTAGGAAATTAGAAGCTAAGGTTTGAGATATTACCTGTTGTTCTTCATCTTCTTGTTCAGCATGTTGTGCAGCTTCAAGTAGTGGCTGCACTGAATCAGTTTCCATTGGCACTTGCTCCGATTCTTGTTCTGGTACTTGCTGAGCCTGTTCTGGGTTGACAATTAGATCCAAGATTTGACCCATGTAGTTTGGTCTTACCACTGACACATTCTCAAAATCTGGGATTGTTGTTGAGCCTTGCAAACAGAGCATTCTGTGTAGATGGAGATGCTTGTACTAGACTGTTCTGAAATAAGGCTTTGTCTTCATCCAACAACAAGTCATTCATGAACAGCATTAAGAACCTTGGATAGTAGACTTGTACATTCTGTTCCCTGCTTTCTGGCTTACCCATTTTCCTGATCATTTCTTTCAGCACCAACTTCTCAAAATTTATTCTTCTATTGTGAGCCACTGAAAATCCTATGATTTGCAGCAAAGAAGAAATATTGTTGAAGTTTCTCTTTATTGTAGGTGCAAACACCTTAGCCAGTGTGTCGAATAAATAGTCCCACTCATGTATTAACTTTGACTTAGTCAGTCTTACCAAATTGATTTCACCCTGGTACTGTATAGCATTAAAGAACTCAAGAATTTCTGGAACAGTAGGTGGGTCAACAAAGTTGTCCAAAGGGAATTGCAAAATTCTATTCACATCATTTTCAGTTACCATATATTCACGTTCCCCAATGGTGAATGAGAATTGCACTCTGGCTTCAGTTGATCTATTTCTAGCAGTGCTGTAACATGCCCTTAATGCTAGAGTCTGTAAAGGAGTGTCTAGGGTAATGGCAGTTATGACTAAAGAGTGTTCATTCATAAAAATAATCCAGGGTCTAAACTTTGCCACTGTACAAATCTCTAGATTAAAAAATCTGACAAAATTAGTCTTAACAATCTCGCAAAAACCAGCCATTTTTCTTAATAGATTATAATTAATAAATTACAAAAATGCAATAAAACAGTAAAAATAAAATTACAAGTCAAAAAATTGAAAATTACACAGTAAACTTAAAAACCCTAACTGAAAGACCACAGTCCAAATCGATTTACTCACAAAATCAATTAACTCCGTCCTTAATCACCACTTGTTTATCAAAATCGGTTCTACAATACTCACAACCCGGTCCAACTCGGTTAACTCGGTTAATTCTCACGAAAATCGGGCAGAATAACGTTTGAACAGGTGATTTAGAACCAAACCAGCAAGTATAAGTACTTGTATTAATCAAACAAGCAACTGTAGCAGTTGTAAAGATCGAGAAACAAAGGGTTTTGCAAGAGTTCTATTTGATTTGTATATAACTGATCGTTGTGTGTGCATGCAGGTTTGTGTGTATAATATTCAAACTGAATATGACTTTAAAAAATACAAACTCTCGGAATGACTTAGGTAAAAAGGTTCTCAGTATGACTTATTTAACAATCACTCGGTATGACTTATTAATAAGTCATGCCGAGAGATTTGTTTTAAAGAGTCATGCCGATAAAAATCAATAAAAAGAAGAAAAAAAAGGCTTAATTATATATATATATATATATATATATATATATATATATATTCATGCATTAATTATTTCTAAAATGGAAATAATATTTTGAAAATTTTATTCGACTTTTAGATTTAATTAATTAACTAAATTATTAAGGACATATAATAATATTTATATTATCAATTGTTCTAATTAATTTAGGAATTAAATTAACTCAATACTTGAATTAATTTAATGAATAAATAAATAAATAAATTAAAAACATAATTATTATTAATGTACAATAATAATTAGAAAAAAAAACAAATAAATACATAAAATGCTTAATTTAAATTAAAAATACTTATGCTATAATTGAAATAATTATCTATTAAGAATATTAATTTAATCTTGAGATAATTTTCCAAAAATTCATAAGCCCTAGGACTTTATTAATTCAAGTCTCATAAATTCTTTAAATATTAACATTTAATATTTATGAGCTTTAAAATTAATTTCTAGCAACCAAAAATTAACCATTATTTAACATCCCTAGTTCACTAATCAACTTAGAGAAAGTGGATTCATCAAGTGGTTTCGTGAAGATGTCGGTTATTTGATCTTCTGTGGGTATAAAATGTAACACCAAAGTTCCATTCATGACATGCTCTCGGATGAAATGATACATGATGTCAATGTGCTTGGTTCTTGAGTGCTGTACAGGATTGTTAGAAATAGCAATAGCACTTGTGTTGTCGCAGAAAATTGGAATTTTGTTCAATGCAAGTCCATAGTCACTTAGTTGATTCCTTATCCACAAGATCTGTGCACAACAGCTACCTGCCGCAATGTATTCTGCTTCGGCAGTCTAGGTAGACACTGAGTGTTGTTTCTTGCTATACCAGGAAATCAGACGACGTCCTAGAAACTGACAGCTTCTAGAAGTACTTTTCATGTCCATCCTACAACCTGCATAATCTGAATCTGTATAACCGATTAGGTCAAAACCTGTATCTTTAGGGTACCAAATTCCAAGATTTGGTGTACCCTTAAGATATCTAAAAATTCTTTCAACAGCTATAAGATGATATTCCCTAGGAATGATTGAAATCTAGGACATAAGCATGTTGCAAACATTATATCAGGTCTACTAGCCGTTAAGTATAATAATGAGCATATCATACCTCTATAGCTTGTGATGTCAATTTTCTTGCCAGTTTCATCCTTATCAAGCTTTATAGCTGTTGGCATTGAGGTTTTTGCCGGTGAAGAATCTTCTAGACTGTATTTTCTCAGAAGATCCCTTACGTATTTTGATTGGCAAATAAAAATCTTATCTTCCTTTTGCTTTACTTGCAATCCAAGGAAGAATGACAGTTCACCCATCATGCTCATTTCATACCTGCTCTGCATTAACTTAGCAAACCTTTTGCACAAGTTTTCGTTAGTAGAACCAAATATAATATCGTCAACATAGACTTGGACAAATATCATATCTTTTTCATGTAATTTGTAAAAGAGAGTTTTATCTATGACACCTCTAATGAAACCATTTTCAAGTAAAAATACAGAGAGAGTGTCATACCATGTCTTCGGTGCTTGCTTGAGTCTTGCAACTGGTGCATAGGTCTCGTCATAATCAATTCCATCTTCTTGGGAGTAACCATTTGCAACCAGTCTGGCCTTGTTCCTTGTAACAATGCCATCACCGTCTAACTTGTTCCTGTATACCCATTTCGTGCCAATAACAAATCTATCTTTAGGCCTGGGTACCAGTGTCCAGACTTCTTGTCTCTCTAGCTCTTCTTGCATGGCAAGAACCCAATCTGGATCAATTAATGCATCTTCAATCTTCTTTGGTTCTTCTTGAGATAGAAAAATTGAAAATAAACATTCATTTGAAGTTGCACTTCTGGTTCTTACTCCAACATCTGGATCACATATGATTAATTTAAAAGGATGATATCTGCTCCATATCTTTTCTCTGGGTAGGTTTGATCTTGAAGATTCACCTCGAAATTCATTATGATGCTGTGTTCTGCCAGTTGATCCTTCATCTCCCCCTGAGTTGCTGCCAGGATGACTTGTTGATCCACCACCAGTATTAGTAGTATCTCCAGTGTTACCATTGTTTCTACCACTGTTACCTGGATCATCATTATTATTGTCATCATCATTTCCTGTTGCAACCTCATGTTCTTCTTCGTCATCAGAATGTGAGTCTGGATAATTGTCGAATTTTAATGACTCAAAAGAATCTCCAGTTTGGATACTTGGGAGTTTAGTGTCATCAAAAGTTACATTGACACTTTCCTTTACTTGGTGCTGATCAATTATGTACACCCTATATGCTCTTCTTGAATACCCGACAAAAATAGCCTCATGTGCTTTTTCCTCAAACTTGCCACGATGATCATCTCCATCTTTTAGCACAAAGCATTTGGCTCCAAATACATGAAAGTACTTGAGAGTTGGTTTCTTGCCAGCCATTAATTCATAGGGTGTTTTCATATGATCTTTGTTGATCAGAGTTCAATTTTGAGTATAACAAGCTGTATTAACTGCTTCAGCCCAGAAGTAGATTGGTAACCTTGATTCACTTAGCATTGTCCTTGCAGCTTCAATCAAGGTTCTATTTTTCCTTTCTACAACTCCATTTTGTTGCGGAGTCCTTGGTGCTGAATATTGCCTTGTTATCCCCTTATCTGAGTAGAAGTAATTCAGAACTTCATTTTTGAATTCTGTGCCATTATCTGATCTGATTGCCCGGACAGGTAACTTTGAATCTAACTCAATCAGCTTTATATGATCAATCACCAAATGTGGAGTTTCATCCTTAGAGTTCAAGAATAAAACTCATGTATATTTTGTGAAGTCATCCACAATCACTAAGGCGAATTTCTTCCTTGACATAGACAGAATATTTACTGGACCAAATAAATCCATGTGAAGCAGTTGTAGTGGTTCAGTGATATTCGTAGTGTCTGTTCCTTGTGAGTTACTTTCTTTGACTTCCCTTTCTGACATGCCTCACACAAGCCTTCTTGCGTAAATTTCATCGGAGGCAGTCCTCTCACCAAATCCCTCTTGACTAGAGAGTTCATTATTTTGAAGTTCAGGTGTGAGAGTTTCTTGTGCCATAGCCAGCTTTCTTCTGATGAAGCCTTTGAATAAAAACAGTTTACTTCATCTTCAGTTCCTGAGTTGAGATCTGCTACGTACAAGTTTCCTTTCCTTACTCCGCGCAAGGCTAGTCTGTTATCTTTAGAATGAGCTATTAAACACTTCTCCTTGATAAAGTTTACTTTGTACCCTTTATCACAAAATTGACTGACGCTGAGTAGATTGTGCTTAAGTCCTTCCACTAAAGAGACGTTTTCAATGATAACATTCCCAGTATTTAACTTGCCATATCCCGTAGTCATCCCTTTGCTGTTATCTCCAAAGGTGACAATTGGGTCAGCTCTTTCAACCACGTCTGATAGCAGGGCTCTATCTTCGGTCATATGCCTTGAAGATCCACTGTCCAGGATCCATATAACTCAGTTTACCTGTTTAACTCCCTGCATATATCAAACAGATTAATTCATCTTCGAAACCCAAAATTGATTGGGCCCGGCATACTTAAAGAATTGACCTTTGTCTGCTTTGACAACAGATCCTTTTCGAATAACATCATTATCTTCCTTGACTAATCCTACCTTTCTAAAAACAGTCTTAACAACTTTCTGTTTATATTTTGGAATATATGATTCCTTCTTCTCAGTTGGAGGAGTCGCAGTCTTGGATTTAGCAAATTTACTATTGATGTGCTGTCTAGGTGTCATGTTATCTTTCTTAGCTATCATGCATTTAAAGTAAGCAGTCATAGCATTAAAAGCGCACAACATACAATTCATTATGCCACAAGGTTTATGGAAATCATCAATAGTAGGCATATTATTCAATACAGTAGGTGACTTAACAGTATGTGTCTTAACAGTTTCTACTTTAACTTTTTCAACAAATTTAAAGTTTTCAGTAGAATGAAATCTGTTGTTACTGTTCCTACTATTTATAAAGGAATTTGGTCTGTTAGGTTTGTTCTTTAAGTCTTTAGCACCTATACCAGGATTGGGGAAAGCAGAGGTTCCCACATCTTTCACTAATGTCTTGGGTGTAGTCATTTCTTGTTGGACATTAACTCTTTTTATGTCCTTAGCAAGTCCCTCTCTTTTCTTTTCTTCCTCAAGATCCTCTAACTTCATTTCGTATTGAATAAGTATAGAGCTCTCCAGGATTGGTTCTGCTATTGGGGTTATGAAAAGAGGTTTAGGTGTGTCCTTAACAACATGTGGGATACCCCTTTCTTCAGCACTTTTTCTGAAAGGGGTTATGTTGCTTGCCTTTCCTAAAGATTGATTATATTCATAGCCTATTCCAACTTTACGTTTTATTTCCTGTTGGTCAACTAGATCTTTTACAATATAAGAGGAATGTTTATAGGCAAGACACTTTTTCTGTTCCTCTACAATCTGGTTTCTGAGATAGGCCTCAACCTTGACATAACAACTGACTCTATTAACTTGAAAAGCTAGGTCATTAGTCAGTTTTATATTTCTGGTTTTTAACAATTTTAAACTATCATTCTCATCAGTTAATTCTTTAATTCTGAGACGTAGTTTGTTAACCCTATCTCTGGTGTCGTCCAATTCTTTTTCTAACAGTTTGAACATTTTAGGGCATGAGGGATCTACCCATTTTCCTTCTGTCCGAGGTGGAGACACTGATCCATCTGATGAATCCATAAGAGCAAGATTTCCTAGCTCTTCTTCCTCATCATTGTCTGAGTCATCCCAGCTCTTGCCCTCTACTAGATAGGACTTCCCTTGATGCTTTTTCACTAAGGCATCATATTTCTCTTTCAACTCTTGATAAGAGTCTCTCTTCTGTCCTTGCTTCGGCTTCTTGCATTCAGTTGCAAAATGACCAAGCTCATTGCAGTTGAAGCAACAGATCTTGCTTCTGTCAACCAAGCCGGTCTTGTAGCCGCTTCTAGATACAGCTGATGAAGAACTTCCTTTTTGAAACCTTCCAAAGGTAGGTTTAGATTTAAATGAGGAATTTCTTCTGAATCTCATGTTTCCAAACTTCCTGGCAAACATAGCTAGAGATTCATCTTCCAGCTGATCCAATTCTTCTAGAGAATAGAATTCACCACTTTCTTATTTTTCTAGAGTATGACCATATTCTGGAACAACATACTCCTCTGAACTTTTTGAAGGTGCAACAACCTTCACTTCCTCTTTCTCTGGTGCTTCCACTATCAGTGCTTTAGAAGAGCTCGAAACTTTGCCTCTGCCATACATCTCTCTTGTCTAGATCTGCTCCAATTCATATGTCTTCAGAACTCCGTAAAGTCTTTCTAGGATTATCTCTTTCATGTCCCTAGACTCTCGGATGGCCGCGATCCTGTGCTCCAGATGCTCTGGCAAGGTTAATAGAAACTTCATGTTGACCTCCTGGTTTAAGTAATATTTCCCGTTGAGGTTGAGCTCGTTTATTAGTTTGTTCAATCTCTGAAACACCTCAGAGATACCCTCACCAGGGTTGGATCTAAACTGCTCGTACTGGGAGGTCAAGATCTCCAGTTTATTCTCTTTGACTTCTTCAGTCCCTTCATTTATAACCTCTATAGTATCCCATATTTGCTTGGCGGTCTTGCAGATGACCACATGATTGTACATGACGTAGTCTAGGGATTCTATCAATATAAGCTTGTGGTTATTGTCCAGGGATACAGCTTCCTTTTCTTCATCGTTGTAGTCTGCCGGACTTTTTAGAACCTGTCTATGAAGAATTACGACCTCATCTACCTCGTGTTCGAGAACAACTGTTATTGGAGGTTCAATGCCTTTTTCTAAGATCAAGGCATATTTGGGATTAGCGATCCCAATAAATAACTGCATCTTGTGCTTCCATAGGTTATAATGATCTTTGTCGAATGATGGAATTTTGATGCTCGTTACCTTTTGTGTACTCATCTTTAAATAAGATTAAAGGTTAAGTGTTTCAAAAAATATTTTAATTTTTGACTAAAAATAATTTTTGATCAGAAATAAAAAACTTTTAAAAAAAAATATTTCAAATAAAAAATTATTTCTAATTAAAAATAATTTTTGAGATCTGTATGAGTTGCGCAATATTTGGTTCGGATCTGATATTTAATATATCAACCAGCTCTGATGCCAATTGTTGGTCCCTGATATTGTAGAAGGGGGGGTTGAATACAATATCTGAAATAATTCGCGAATTCGGATTAAGAATAAAAAGTTAATTTTAATCCTGAAATATTAATAGGTGAAATACTGTTCAAGTACGTAGAATATTTGATTTTAACTTGAAAAGTATTACAGAATTAATATAGTGAATAGTGTTTATATCTGATAAATTGTCTAGAATGATTTTGACATGACTTGTTCGGGTTTAACAATTTATATTCCAAACTAAGCATAGAAATTTGTGAATATTACAATGCATACAAATTTCTGAATTTGAATGTTTGAACGACAACGAAAAATGAAAGCAATCTCCTCATATTTATAGAGGTGGAAAACTCAGCATGACTTATCCCAATATGACCTTTTTCAACTAAAATTAACACTTGTATGACTCATAAAAAGGCTGGGCATGACTTATTTCTGTCGGTATGACTCATGAAAGCTCGGTATGACTCATAACAAGGCTGCTTCGGTATGACTCATTGTAAGTCATATGAATCATTTCTTTGATAGTAAATCAATTCTATTTAATTTAATTAAATAATTTATGAATTAAATTAAATTCAGACTTGAATTAATTTAATTAAATAAATTAAATAATTAACTTAATTTTAATTGTAGAATTAAAATACTATTATGACTTATTTAACTCTGTAGTCCGTTTCAGTCTTATGTCATGGAACCACTTCAGCTTGATGTTGAATATTTGTCAATTGAAGTTGACACACAAATGTATTGTCTGGTTCATTTGTGTCATACTCTAATAAATATTCTTCATGTCTTTTAACATTTAGAATTAGTGGCCTTCTATCTTTGCTTAGCTTTTCTATCTTCTTTTTCTGTTCTTTTTCTTTTGGAATCTTCGTGTAGTAGTCACTTAAAATCTTCTGAATCCTCTGAATTCTTATGAAATTACTACTTCATTATTTTCCACTGACGCTTGAACATATTAATGAACTTCTTCAGTGTTGAGTAGCAGGTTCAACTGAGTACTTCTGATTCTTTTGATTCCCTGTGACTAGTTGACTGTCTTCGTCTTGATTCATGTTAGATATTTAATATTTACCACTGTTTCTAGATTGAGTTGAGTTGTTATCTAATTATTACAAATAGACCTAGTCATATGCCTTTCAAGATTTAATAGAGGAGGAACCAGATTCAAATGGTCAAATTCCAAGTGATGTTGATAATGTCATCCGTCAAATTGGAAATATGAATCTAGGAATGGTAAATCCTAATAATCCACTTGAAAATGTTGAGCATGAGCTTGAATTGCCTCCGAAAATCCAATTGCTTAAGGATTATCCTATACACTGTGTCTTAGGTGATTTAACTAAAGGTGTTCAAACTCGAGCTCAAGTTCAAAACATTATGAGTCATATGGCCTTTCTATCACAAATAGAACCCAAAATTGCAAATGAAGTTTTATTAGATGAGGATTGGATCTTTGTTATGCAAGAAGAGTTAAACCAATTTACTCATAATAAAGTTTAGGAACTAGTTCCACATCCCCCTGAAACTCCCATTATTGGAACAAAGTGGGTCTTTCGTAATAAGTTAGATGAAAGTGGAACAGTGGTAAGGAATAAAGCATGTTTAGTTGCTCAAGGCTATACTCAAATGGAATGGATAGATTTTGATGAAACCTATACTCCCGTGGCTCGAATTGAATCGATTCGAATATTTTTAGCTTTAGCGTGTCGTAAAGGTTTTAAAGTCTATTAAATGGATGTTAAATCTGTTTTCCTAAATGGTGTCTTAGAAGAAGAAGTATACGTAAGACAACCACCAGGATTTAAAGATCACTTACATCCTGAGTATGTATACAAATTATACAAGGCTTTATACGGACTAAAGCAAGCTCCCAGAGCTTGGTATGAGAGGTTAAACACATTCCTAATTGAAAATGGTTTCAAAATAGGAGTTGTTGATACCACTCTCTTTACGAAGTATGAAGGTGATTATATCCTGCTCGTTCAAATTTACGTAGACGATATTATCTTTGGTTCTACCAAGGAATCTCTATGTAAGGAATTCTCAGATATTATGAGTAAAGAATTTGAAATGAGTATGATGAGAGAATTAAATTTCTTTTTAGGATTGCAAATTAAGCAATCTGATGAAGGCATTCATATTTCGTAATCGAAATATTGTAAAGAAATGCTTAAGAAATTTGATATGGAAAATTGTAAAACAATTAGTACTCCTATGTCACCTGCCTTAAAGATGACGGAAGATCCTAGTGGTATTTCTATAGATACGAAGAAATATTGAAGAATGATCGGAAGTCTTCTCTATATCACTGCTAGTAGGCCTGACATACAATTTAGTGTATGTAAGTGTGCCCACTTTCAAGTGAACCCTAAGGAATCTCATGTAGTTGCAGTTAAGCGGATATTCAACCACCTTAAGGGAACCACTGAAATTGGTCTATGGTATCCTAAAGGACAACCATTTGATCTAGTGTGCTTTTCTGATTCGGATTATGCCGGACACTTAATTGATAGAAAAAGCACAAATGGTACGTGTCAGTTTCTTGGTGGATGCTTAGGTTCTTGTAGTTCTAATAAACAAAATTCTGTGTCTATATCCACTACGGAAGCTGAATATATAGCAGCTGTAAAATGTTGTGGCCAAATTCTTTGGATGAAACAGACATTAGCTGACTATATGGTAAAATTTGATGTAGTATCAATTCAATGTGATAATATAAGTGCAATAAATTTAAGTAAAAATTCTATGTTACACTCGTTATCAAAACATATTGATATACGACATCATTTTCTACGAGACCATGTCTCGAAGGGAAATATTAAAATGGTATATATAGATACCGAATATAATATCGTCGATATTTTTACAAAACCTTTGAGTTCGGAAAGATTTTCCAAACCCTGATTAGAGTTAGGTATGCTTGAATGCTTAAAGTAAGACACATAGTGTCTCTAATTTTATTGAATTAATTTTCAATGAACTTTGCTCCGCTAGTAATTAAGGTTATAATTCGATCAGATTTCTATATGGAATTCAGATTTGTCGATAATAGAATTAATTATAAGTTGTTCAAGCTTTGTTGTGAAATTAAGCTCAATAAAATATTATTAATTAATATCATTGTTGCATGGCCTTGAATTATGTTTAAATGTTTTAAAACTCGGAAAAAACAGTGAGTATTAATTAATCTTGTCCTAGAAAATATTATTTTAAAATATTATTTTAATTTTTAGAAAATATTTTTGGATAAAATAGTATTTTATTTAATTATGCAATAAGCATGATTAATTTAAAAAAATACAAGTATCATAATATTTTATATAAAACTAATTATATTTATTTATAATTAAAAATATATAAAATTATTGTGATAAAATTTATTATTTTATATAATTTAATTACATTTTTTTGTAATTAAAAATATAAAATATAAATGAATTTTGTTATATATATATATATATATATATATATATTTCTATATAGACAATTTTGATTATTTAACCCGGATTTAATCTAAGCCTTTAATCTAATTAGGGATTTAATCCCAGCCGCTCAATTGGAAAATATATATATAATTTTTTATCAGAAAAATTCATACACTTTGTACGTATTTATCTTACTCTCTCTCTCTCAAGCGGTTGTGTTCTTGAAACCCTAATTTCTCTTAGTCAAATCCAGCTTTTTGCAGCAATTTATCAGTTATATGGATCCTAGACTTATGTTCTTCATTCAATTATCTATTTATTCAAACCAAAAACGCATAAGTCCTTGTCCGAAATCTCTCAAACTCATGAAACCCCAAATCGAGTATGATATTTCAAATCGATTCGTTTCTACTCAGCATCAATTGTTAAGCTCCACAACATTTGTTCGATGAATGCATCTTATCAACTATGATTCAAGTGGTGACGTGTTATAGACTGCACTCGATGACTCGGTTAGGGTTTGGTGATTCAAGAATTCAAGGGCGATTCTTCAACTGCTTATGATGTCTCTAGGTCACATATGTAACGAAAAAGCTCAAGGCAATGTTTGTTTGATGAAAATTGGTGACTCGGTCACCTGACTCAGTGAGTCAACACTGAGTTCAGGCGAGTCTCTAGCGAGTCACACACTCGCAAGCCAATTAAAGCCTGCTCTCAGTCTTACTTGCTTCAATTTGATGTCAAATCAGGTAAGGACCGTATGAATGGACCCCACGGCACAGGTATGATCTTCGAACTCTAACTGGTGTGAGTTTTGTGATTGTTGATATGTGTTGGTGTGATAATCTGGTTGAGTTTGATACTTGTGAGAATTTATTCAAAAAGCTCTTGATTGTTAGTATGTAAATTTTTGTCTCTTGGTGAGTAAGTATGTTAATTAGAGAGCTATTGGTCAAATTGATAGTTGAATTGATTGTTTTTGTGCCACTTAGTAGTATAATGGTGGTTTGATCTCAGTGTTTAAGGATGTCTACATGGTACCTGATCAGTCCTATTGATAACAATTTGATTTAATCTGTGTTTAGAATAAGAGAATCAATCTCTAAACTGAATTGGCATATTGTAAATGATTGTGTGATTAGCTAAGATAAGTTACAAATGTGTATTTGCATCTAATTGTCTTGTGCCAAGTTGATTTAATGTTGCTGCACCATTTGTATAAAGGATTTGATGCTTATAAAATCATTTAATACTATGAACACAGTAGTTGTATAAATATATCTCAGTTGGAGCAGTTTTGAGTTATGACATGATGTAGCTAAATTTGTAGTTAGTGCAATTATTGTGTTAACATGGAATCTAATATATGTCTTTCTAAATGCTTAGTTTATCCAACAGTTCAAATTTCATGATTAAAATGAGTGAATGATCTGTTAATTCATGTTTGGGTTTATATTGCCTCAAGTCTATAACTCATTTCATGTGATAATTGGATTAGTTCACAACATGACTGCATATTCATGATTATTGCAACATATAAATTTACCAATACTTCATCTGCAAAATTAAAACGAATCTTCTTAAGTATAAATTGTTGCAATATATACATGTGTGTATATGCTTTGATATATCCATGCCTACATATTTTCAAATGGTACAACTCATGTATGCACTTTGTTTTGCAGTACTTGTTAATAAATTGCAGGATAAAATAAAATGTATGTTTAATTATGTGTCATGCTTTGCTGCATCAAGAAAAATGAGTTTTGATGAGTTAGAAAATATATGACCAACTAGTTCTTATTTAGGGTTACAATGCTTTGGTCTGTGACAATTTTTTTTGGGATTAAATATGTGTGTGTACATTATATCTGTTGCAATGAGTTATTCATGCCAGCATGAGTATAATTGTTGCAATACATATCATATGTGTGTATGCATTAATATGAGATCTGTTACCTATGTGCAGCATAATAGTACTTGCTCTGTGATATGCCTGCTGATTTGAGATATAAATTTAATATAGATAGGTGTATGTGTATGATCTATAACATGCCTAGATAATATTTAACTGTATTATCTGTTTTGTTGGCAACTTTAGTTGTTATTTGACTGTGTTAGTTGATAACAGAGAGTACATTTCATTAAATGCACTTGCACATCTATAGACCTCTGCACAATTCACAGTACCTTACCTATGACTGTTTCTGCTACTATTTGTACACTATTTCTGCACTGTTGCTTGCCTGCACTTGTACTTGTTTGCAGTAGCTTTTTGTGTTTAAATAGGGATAATTCTCTGCATTTAACTCTTGCACTTTCCCTTCTTAGTCTTCCTGCACCTTAAGTTTTTTGTCTTCTTGCATATAATTTCTGCAATAGCATTTATTTCTTGTTCTCATATCCAAATGGAGAATGAGGATGAGTTTATAAATACTACTTTGTGTCTAGGCCAATACAATGAGTCAAACACCACTGTCTCCTCTTCCTCTAGAGGCAGAATTAGGAAGAAACAAAGAAAACTCTCAGATCTTGGTAAATCCCCACTTTCTTTGCCCTTTAAACCCACTAAAAGCAAACTGCAGCCAGGTTGCTTGATCCACATAGACAAAATAACTGATCTCTACAATATGTTTGCACTTGCCAAAAGGGAGCCAGTCATCTATTACCTAAATAGGAAAGTTTTTCCCAACATGGTTAGTGAGTTTTATAGTAATTTGGAGGTCAAACAAGGAGTCCAGGAGGTTATGTTTCTGACAAGTGTGTTCAATGGGAAGTACTTTGTTCTTGACCACATTGAGCTTGCCAATGCCTTGAAACTAAACCTTAAAACCTTGAACCATGCAAACCTTGATATTAACACTGATTTTGTCTTCAATAAAATGGAGATGAAACTCTATCTCTCTGTCTTATGTGGCATTGAACTGCCCCTTTCCCTTGAGCTCACTGAAAAAGGCATCTCAATGAACACTTTGCCCCCACTTTTCAAACCATGGCCTTAATCCTAAGAGCAAATCTCTTTCAAAACACAAGTGGTGACAAAATCATGTCCTTTCAAGAAATTAAGCTTATGTATAATCTTGCTAGTCACAAAATTACTTTTAGCCTACCCTTCTTGATTCTTTCTCATAGGGTACATTGTGACAAAAAGGGAATTTATGCCTATGGCTTCTTGTTGACCAAAGTCTTTGAACACTTCAAACTTAACCTCATCCAACTGCCCTACTTCCAAGTTGCTTCCACAATCACTGATAAGGCCAATAGAATGACTATCCCATTGAATGGCTACTCTACACATGTTGAAAACTCTATGCCTAGTGTGTCTAATTTGCCTAGTGACATTCACTATATCTCTGTTGACCCTGATGTGCCTCTAGATACTATTTCTAGGGTTGAGTTTGATAAGGCAATTGATACTCTTAATGGAAAATATGAGGAACTTGAAAAATTGTTTCAAGAACTTCAAATTTCCTTTAAGGAACTAGTTGACAAGCATGAGAACACAGAAACTAAGGTGAATAGTGTGCTGAGTATTTTGGGGAGCACAATAGCAAGGGCTGGGGTCATTGAGGAAGGTCTAGCACATGTTATCAATGTGCAGTTGAGCATCTTGAATAGTTCCACCTTCAATGTTCCTTCAATGCATGTTTTTCTTAGGAATGATCAACCTAGGGAGGTAGTGGAGCTTAGTGAGTTTAGAGTTAATGGAGTAGTGGAAATGGAGGAAGATGGTGTAGTTCCTCTAGGAAATGAACCAATGAATCGAGCCTTTAGATCTGATTTCTAGTATCTAGGGTGAACTAAGGGATGGTAACTGTTTGATTTTGTGTCTGTCATGTTTCATGTGTCTATTTTACTTTTTCTTAACTATTATGTACTTTTGATGATTAAAGTATGCTTCTATCTATTTTTGAAGCATAGTATGTGTATTTTAGTGTTAGTCTAGTAGCTTTATTGTGATCTAAGTGAGTAGTGGATCAATTTTGTAAAGCTATTTATCTAAGACAATGAATGTAATTGCACTTGATATTAAGGAAATGCATTTCATGTTAGTCACTAATTGTTTACAATTATATTTGCATTGATGATAGTATTGTGAAAATATGTATGTATTTTTGCAAAGTTAAATCTCATGTATAGATATTTCTATGCTTGTACTAACATTTTAAATACTTCTGCAGGAATAAAGCTAGTATGAAGTACCAATTCTGAAGAATAATCTTGTTAATAAGAATAGAGTAAATTGTAGTTGATACAATTTAATTTTGTCATGTCTGAACAGATATACATTTTGTTAGGAATCTACATGTGATTTGATGATAACATTAATCTTAGAATCATAGAAATTTTATTTGATGTAACTGATCAATTGATATGAAAGTTATAAATTTCAATTGATCAGGAAACCATTTATCAGTTAAAGTGTTTATATGAATCAACTGATAATTTGGATTGTAGCATAGGTGTACTTAGTCTATTTCAATCGATAAGGTGTAAATCAATTGATATTTTGTTCATCAATTGATGTTAGAGTCGATTGATATAGATCATCAATTGATGTGTAAATTAAACTGTTGAATTATAATTATGTGAAGACAGGAAATTACACAAGTGAAGGATGATCAATTGATATTGAAGCATCGATGGACGAGGGATCAATCGAAGAAGCCAAGTCAAGCATTGAAGACCATCAACTGATGTGAAGACCCATCGATTGATATATCAATTGATAACATCTATCAATCGATAAGCCATCTTTTATCAATCGATGGATATAAAGATCAATCGAAGAAGTACATCAGTTGATGGATTAAAGAATGGATCAATTGATATGCTTAACAGCAAATTATCAATTGAGTGTGACAACACAGAAAGAATATCTGTTGAAGATCCAAAGAACAAAAGCACACCTATGGAAAACAGTCTAGAGTGACTGTGAAGACTTAATCAGAAGCTGTCTTTCAAACCCTTTTGGTAAAATGTCAAAAAGAAAAAGGAAGGTAGGTAGAAACAATCCTAGAATAGGAATTGTAAAAGCACACTTGTAGTATATAAACAAGTGTAGCAGCATTATTAGAAAACAGACAAGTTAGACAATATTTCTTAATCAACTGTTCAAGCTTGAGAGCACATTTGTAAGAACAGTTGATTTGTTTTCTAATCTTGTAAAAACGCAGCTAGGTTTCTTTTAACCTAGGAACATTGAGCAAAAATATACACTGATGGAAAAACCAATCCATCAGTAATTTTAAATCTCTTTGTTTAATTTACATTTCAGTCTTAAATTGTTAGAACATATCCTCTCTATATTCTCAAACTTCTAGAACAAATATTAGAACCAGCAAAAAGTTTTAATATTTGTATTCAACCCCCCCCCCTTCTACAAATATTGACATTGTTCTAGGGAATAACAATTGGTATCAGAGCAGGCTTTCAACATACAGAAAGTTTAAAGATCAAGAACAGTCAATATGGGCCAAAAAGATTCAGGTGTAAAGATTTCAATGTTGGAAAAGGATGAATACTTTCCATGGAAGGTAAAAATGCATCTACATCTTCTTTCTCTAGATCCTTCTTATGTTCACTGCATAGAGAAAGGTCCTCACATTCCCATGAAGCTAGTTACAGGAGTAAACCCATATGGAACTCCTACAGTTGATAGACATATTCCAAAACTTATTTCTGAATTCACAGAAGAGGATGATAAAGAAGTACTGAAAGACAAAAAGACCATGAACATTCTGTTTAATGGTCTAGATAAAGATATGTTTGATAATGTGATAAACTGTACTTCATCAAAAGAAGTGTGGGACACTCTTCAAACTCTGTGTGAAGGAACTAAACAAGTTAGGAAAAATAAGATGCAACTCTTAATTCAAAAATATGAATCATTTCATTTTAAGAGTGGTGAAGCCATCAATGATACCTATAGCAGATTCCAAAAGTTGTTGAATGGTCTAAAGCTATATGGTAGGGTTTATGCAACAGAAGATACAAATCTCAAATTTATAAGATCTCTTCCAAAGGAATGGAAGGCAATGACTGTCTCCATTAGACAATCTCAAGACTTCAAAGATTATACTCTAGAGAAACTATATGGTATTCTCAAAACATATGAACTGGAGATTCAACAAGATGAAGAGATTGAGAAGAATCAAAGAAAGGAGAAAACTGTGGCTTTGATGGTCAATGGGAATGAAGACAAGAAAGAAAAGAAAAATATTAGTTGTGCAGAAGAAGTCATGATGGTGGCTAATGATGCTGATGAAGAATCATCCAAGGGAAAAGGAAAGACCAAATGTGAGGAAAATGAAACATGCTCACAGGATGATTTGGATGAGATTGATGAGCACCTTGCATTTTTGTCAAGGAAGTTTTCAAAGCTAAAATTCAAGAGGAATCCAAATGCTCAAAGGCCTGGATCCCAGTTTAGAAACAACAATCAAAATAAAAATTTGGTTGATAGATCTAAATTCAGATGTTTTAACTGTGGATTGGCTGGTCACTTCTCAAGTGAGTGCAGGAAGCCAAAGCAAGAAAAGGCAAAGACATATGAGGGTATTGATTATAAAAAGAAATACTTTGACCTTTTAAAACAGAAAGAAAAGGCTTTTGTCACTGAAGAGAAGGACTGGTCTGCTGAGGACAGTGATTCTGAAGAATATATCAATCTAGCTCTAATGGCCAACCATGAGGATGAAGAAGCTAGTTCAGCATCCAATCAGGTACTAGCTACAAACTTTTCTGAGGTTTCAGCTGATGAATGCAATAGTACTATTAATGAAATGTCCAATGAATTGTACAATTTGCATGTCACTCTAAAATCTCTAAACAAAGAAAATCTCAAGTTAAAGAGCACCATTGATGCCTTAACTGAGAGGAATGTTTTTCTTGAAAATGAACTTGTCTGTTTAGAAAGATTTAAGTAGGAAAGAAAGGATGCTAGGAATGAACTAGTAAACAGTTTGAAAAGAGAAGAATTGTTGAAAGAACAATTGGCTGAAGAAATTGAAACCATTAGCAAATGGAATAGGTCTGCTAAAACTGCCAAACAAATTATTGATGTTCAGGGTGTAGATACTCTAGGAGAACTCCCCAAATCAATAGGCAAGCCATTGGCTGATACTTCAATGGATAAAGATCAATCGACTGCTAATCCTTCATCAACTGATAAGGATTATCAATCGATTGATGCTGAATCAATTGATAAGCATCCATCGACAAGTAAATCATCAATGGCTAATAAGAAGAACAAATTTAGCACTCCTATTAAGTTTGTTAAGGAAACCAAAAATCAAGTTGAGGCTGAGACTGAGAAGATCAACATAGGTAGCTTATCCAAGAAATAATTAAAAGAAAAATTAGAAAAGATAGCACCTGTGGAAATTACTCAATCTAAGTCTGAGAAAAAGAAAAAGAATAGGAATGGTAAAGTAGGCATAAATAAGCACAACAACTACACTCCTGATATGTATGCACCTTGAAAAGTCTGTGCTAAATGTGGTAGTGTAAATCATTTATCCATGCAATGCAAAATTGAAAAGAAATCTATATCTTCAAATGATTTAAATATACATGCCATGACTGCAAATGCCATGTTTACCAATCCTATGCTCATGAATGCCATGTCTTCTAATTTGGTTGCACCTAATGTTCATATGCCTTATGCACAAGTTTCATACATGTATAATCCCTTCTTTGCATATCCTAATATGAACATGCCTGGTATGCCATGGAACATGCCTAATGTAAATGATGAAATTCATGGAAATTCTGCCATGAGTTCCAAGGTGTCAAAGCCCCAAAAGTCAACTCCCAAAGTTAAAGTGGATTTAAACCCACCAAAACAAAAGGAACCTAAGTTGACAACAGGGGCTCGGGCTGCAACTAATAAAAGAGGACCTAAGGCAACTTGGGTACCAAAAGCAACTTGATTGTTTTATGTGTGTGCAGGGAAACAGGAAGAAAAATCTCTGGTATTTGGATAGTGGATGTTCAAGGCACATGACTGGAGATTTGTCCCTGCTCACAAAGTTTGTGGAAAAGGCTGGCCCAGGAGTTACTTTTGGAGATAACAGCAAAGATTTTACTCTGGGATATGGCTCAATTGCAAAAGAAAATGTTATCATTGAATATGTAGCACTAGTTGATGGATTGAAGCACAATCTGCTCAGTATAAGTCAACTGTGTGATAATGGTAATGGTGTGTGGTTTACAACTGGATCATGCATCATAGCCAACAAAGAATCTGGTGAAATTCTCTTAATTGGAGAAAGAAAAGGAAATGTCTATGTGGCTGATTTTCTCTCTGTAAAGGCAAATTCAATGACATGTCTACTTAGCAAAGCCAATACAGATGAAAGTTGGATTTGGCACAAGAAACTAGGCCATTTGAATTTCAAAGCCATGAATTTATTGGTTAGAAAGAATCTGGTTAGAGGCATTCCACAGATGGAATTCACCAAGGATGGACTGTGTGATGCCTGTCAAAAAGGAAAACAAATAAAAGCATCATTCAAGTCAAAGTCTGAATCATCAATTGATAAGCCTCTGGAATTATTGCACATGGATTTATTTGGTCCAGTCAACATCATGTCAATTGCCAAAAAAAAATATGCCTTAGTAATTGTGGATGACTTCATAAGATTTTCATGGGTACATTTCTTATTCTCTAAGGATGAGGCAAGTAAATTAATTATCAACCATGTGAATAATATTGACAATGGCACTGAATGGAAGGTCAAGAAACTTAGAAGTGATAATGGTACTGAATTCAAGAATTCAACCATGAAAGAATTCTGTGAAGAAAAAGGTATCACTCATCATTTCTCTGCACCAAGGACTCCACAGCAAAATAGAGTAGTTGAAAGGAAAAATAGGACCTTGATTGAAGCTGCTAGAACTATGTTAAAAGAAGCTAAACTACCTACATACTTCTGGGCAGAAGCAATTAATACTGCTTGTTACATTCAAAATATTTCCATGGTCAATAAACTTCAAGGCAAAAACACCATATCAATTGATGAAGAAAGACAAGAAACCAACAGTTAATTTTCTTCATGTCTTTGGCTGCAAATGCTTTGTACTGAGAAATCAAGGTGAAAATCTAGGAAAATTTGAAGCCAAAGCTGATGAAGCTATATTTGTTGGATATGGAATAACAACCAAAGCATACAGAGTCTACAACCTTAGATTACACATTGTTATGGAATCTATGCATGTAGTCTTTGATGACAAAAAAATTCAAGGGTTGCTTGATGAAGGATTTCATGATCTATTGCGTTTTGAAAATGAATCCTCAAGTAATATTGAAGATAGTGATGATGATGAGGAAATTACAAGTATACAAGTTCCTAGAATCCTCCCATCAATTGATGTCATTGCTTCAACAGATAACTTATCAGTTGACAATCATCAATCGACTGATAATACATCAATTGATAATCATTCGATGGATAAAAACTCTGCTCAACAATCTTCAAATAGAGTGTCCATCATAGGGGGAGGGTTCTCAAATAGTCAATCACTTCACAGTGATCATAACACTTCCAATGATCATGAAGCATCATCTTCAAGGACAAACTTACCATCTCAAAGGAAATGGACAAAAAGTCATCCCTTTGAACTAATTATTGGAAATGCAAATGATGGTGTCAAAACTAGAAGTGCAACTCAAAATGAATGCTTGTATAGTAGCTTTCTGTCACAAGAAGAACCAAAAAGGATTGAAGAAGCCTTGAATGATCCTGATTGGATGAATGCTATGCAAGAAGAGTTGAATCAGTTTGAAAGAAACAAGGTGTGGAAGCTGATGCCCAAACCAAAGAACAAGTCTATCATTGGTACAAAATGGGTATTCAGAAACAAAATGGATGAATCTGGTACAGTGACAAGAAATAAGGCAAGATTAGTGGCAAAGGGCTATTCACAAGAAGAAGGCATAGATTTTGATGAAACATTTGCACCAGTTGCAAGGTTAGAAGCAATCAGAATCTTTTTAGCATTTGCTGCTCATGCAAATTTCAAAGTATATCAGATGGATGTAAAAGTGCTTTTCTCAATGGAGAACTAGAAGAAGAAGTATATGTAGAACAACCTCCTGGTTTTATTGATCATGTTCATCCCGGATTTGTATACTATCTTCTCAAGGCACTTTATGGATTAAAACAAGCACCTAGAGCCTGGTATGACACTTTGTCTAAATTCCTGATTGAGAATTACTTCATTAAAGGTACTGTTGATAAAACTCTCTTTCATAGAAATGTAAATGGATCTATGATTCTTGTTCAAATCTATGTAGATGATATTATCTTTGGCTTAACTAATGAAAATCATTGTAAAAAGTTTGCTAAGTTGATGCAGAGTAAATATGAAATGAGCATGATGGGAGAACTAACCTACTTTCTTGGCTTGCAAATCAAACAAGTTAAAGATGGTATTTTCATAAATCAAACCAAATATATTTCTGATTTATTAAAGAGATTTGATTTAAATGAATGTTCCTCTGCAAAAACTCCCATGGCCACTGTAACTAAACTTGAATTAAACACTAAGGAAGCAATAGTGGACATTTCAAGTTATAGAGGCATGGTTGGCTCATTACTTTATTTAACTGCAAGTAGGCCAGATATAATGTTTGCTACATGTCTTTGTGCTAGGTTTCAAGCTGATCTTAGAGAATCTCATTTGATTGCAATAAAAAAAATATTCAGATATCTCAAAGGAACTCCAAATCTTGGAATTTGGTATCCTAGAGATTCTGGATTTGATCTAATTGGCTATTCAGATGCAGACTATGCAGGTTGCAGAATTGACAGAAAAAGTACAACAGGCTCCTGTCAATTTCTAGGAAATAAGCTTGTGTCATGGTTTAGCAAAAAGCATAATTCGGTTTCTACATCTACTGCAGAGGCTGAGTACATTGCAGCTGGAAGTTGCTGTGCACAAATTTTATGGATGAGGAATCAACTACTTGACTATGGGTTCAACTTGAACAAGATTCCTATTTTCTGTGACAATACAAGTGCCATTGCGATAACAGAAAATCATGTGCAACATTCCAGAACCAAGCATATTGACATAAGGTATCACTTCATTAGGGAACATGTAATGAATGGTACAGTTGAATTACATTTTGTCCCTAGTGAAAGACAACTTGCAGACATTTTTATCAAACCACTAGATGAATCTACTTTCAA
The DNA here is from genome assembly GCA_028671895.1 of Oenanthe sinensis. Classification (NCBI taxonomy): domain Eukaryota; kingdom Viridiplantae; phylum Streptophyta; class Magnoliopsida; order Apiales; family Apiaceae; genus Oenanthe; species Oenanthe sinensis. The sequence goes on along the minus strand of CM053799.1, from coordinate 21,992,676 downwards.
TAGATTGGTCTGTGATTTAGGTATGCTTAATTATATTTAATCCTTTAAATGTCTGACAAGTTATGTATTAATATTTATTTTAGCCATTGATTATGTTAAATTATTGATTCTTCAATAATCAACTGATAAACATTTTTACATATGGATAAATGTACCTATCGATGGATAAGATTGCTATCAATCGAAAACCTGGAATTTGATTGGTCCATGTCATCAGTCGATCTGTACAAAATTTAGCCGTTGATTACTTATTTTATCAATTGATTAATACGTATATTCATGTATGTATAACAGTCGATTGCCAAAATAGGTAACTTTTACCTTTCATTTTCTTTTAACGGTCGATTAAGTTCTATTTTGAGTAAGAAATTGATTGAGAATTTAGTAAATATAAATAATGAGATTAAAACATTGTTCATTCTTACTTACATTTTTACTAACAATTTCTCTAACTCTTTCTCTCTCTCTCATTCTACGAACTTAATCACAACCCTCTGTCTCTCAGTACTCAACTCTTCTAATATCTTCAAAGCTTTTGTACTACTAATCTTCTACTCAAGGAAATGGCATCTTCATCCAAGAAAATCTCTCAAGCAGGGTTCATCTACGAATTGAATAATTTTGTGGCCTGCACGGTTGTTGAAGAGGTTCCAAAGGAATTTCATCCATTGATGCAATTCCTGGGAAGTGGCAAGATACAGAAAGCATTGAAGGAAGCACCAACAATAATCTGCAATTTGGTGGAAGAATTTTGGTCCTCTGCAGAAGTTGCCGATGACTTCTCGAGCATCAAGTTCAACTGTAAAGGACAAGAGTACATTCTTACTACTTTAATTTTAAATGAATGTTTAGATTTGCCTGTTAATAATACTGATAATGTGCCTAGTGAATCATATATTAGAAACATGCTTAGGACTGTTAATTATGCAAATCCTGATATCAATTTAGGACAAGTAGTTAAAAAACACCTTAGGAGAGAATGGTCTTATTTCTTTGATGCAATAATAAAATGCTTTAGTGGTAAAATTAGTAATTTTGATGCCATAACTTCAAGCATGCAACAGATAGCATATAGTGTTTTGTTTGATGAATATCATGATTTTTCTTCTATATTGTTATCTGAAATTGCTGCTAAGTTAGGAAAGAAACATGATAGATCTAATCATATATACTATGCTAGATTTATCATGATTATAATTAACCACTTGGTCAAAGAAATTGAGTTTTGCAGGGAAACTGAAACCCTTGAGTGCTGGACTCAAAACAAAAGGGTCTTTAAAGACTTGGTAAGGATCAATCTTTACAACAATGTGGAATTGATCTATCCCCCTTTTGTTCAGGTATTTATCTTTACTTTAAACTCTTCCCAACCTAATTCTTCTTTACCTTCTGTGACTATGGAGGGTGGTAGTAATGACCCCAACCCTCCTGCCCAAGTCACACAACCAATCTCTAAATCCAAATCTAAGAAACCATCCTCAACAGGTTCCCAAAAACCTGCTGTTGTAAAAACAAAGAAAAGAAAATCAAATGTTTTGGTAAATAGACTAGAGGAGGATTTAGGTGGTGAGGGAACTGGGGAACATCAAAGAACCTAGAAGGATAAGGAGAGTGAGGGTGTGCAACCTCAGCCAAGCCACTCCACAGTCACCCAAAAGACTGTGGATGTAAATATGGAAAACACCACATTCCTATTGCCATCCTCTCAAAAGGATGACAGTATTGAAAATAGCCCACAACCAAAGGCACAGAACAAAGTTGGGGACACAAAGTCCAAACCATTAACCCCATATAAGAGGAGAGGAAAGAAAGTCACCTTTGCACTTGGGGAATCACACACTGTAAAATCACAGGAAACTGTGGTGGAGCCTTCACAAAGTCTGTTTGATGCATCTCATATTAAATGATGAAATGCAGCCCCATTCTCTTTCAATTCCTATCTCTTCTATTCTTCTTTCCCCATCTCAAACTTCTTCAGAAAATGTTTTGATAGATTATCGAACATTTTCAGATTCTCCTTCTTTGTTTTTCAAGGAGAAGCCAACACTCTCTCCTGAATCTTCTTCTCAGAATTTTCAGGATTCTATTTCCAATATCATCTCAAACATAACTTCACAGATTATCTCAACTGTTTCTTCTCCATCAATTGATGTTCATTCATCAATTGATATTCAGCCATCGACTGATAAGCCATCGATCGATACTCAAGATCAATCGATGGGTATGCATCAATCGATGGATGTCCCAAACACCACTTCAACTAATATTGTCAATACATCAATTGATTATCAATCAATTGATGTTGCCCAAATACTCTTAGGAATGAGTGAGTTGAGTGAGAGGCAAGATTGTAACCTGGCAAAAGGAGAGGAAGTGAGCAAAAACATTCCTATTTCTTCCAGGGATGAGAGTGAAATACTTGAGGGCCCCACCTTAGAAGGTGCACAACAAATAAGTGAGGGAGAGGTGAGATTCCAGGATGAGATCCTGATGCAAAATAGAGAGATGAGTGAGAGTGATAAAACAATTCTTCAATTTGCACAAGAATTGGAAAATGATCTGATGGCTGAAGAAGAAGAGGAAGGAGTAAAGCAGATAGGGGGAGCCTATGATGCAGAAGCTAGTGGGAGTGGAGTTCTTAAGGACCTTGAAGAAGAAATAGATGTTGGTGAATTGGATCCAAGGAATTTCATTCATCCTGATCCTCAATATCAAGGGTTGGCAACTTCAAGTAACAGGACTGCAGAACAACTTTTGGGAATTGAGCATACAGAACAAAGGACCAGGAATCTGAAAGAAAGCATTACTAATACAACAGACACTTGTTATATGGCACCTGAAGAGTTGGAGAGTGATTCTGATGAGGAACCATGGATGAGCACTATTGATGGTTCCTTAGAAGCTGCTGAAACTGAAATTCTGTCTCAATACAGAAGAGCAATGGTGGAAGAAGAAATTGCAGATCCTGCACAAAGAAGAATTGCTCACTACATGAGGGACACAATGAAGATCCAAAAGATGACAGTTACAGGAGTAAGAAGGGAACTGGAGATCATCAAGAACTCTATCTCCACAACCAAGGATACAATAGACAGAAGATTGGATGAAAAGTTACCGTTCAACACCATGAATAGCATCAAGGACAAGCTTTTCAAGGAATCCAAGAATTTTGCATCTTTGGAGACAAGAGTAGGGTCTCTAGAGAAGAAAATGGATGATATCCTCAGAAGTCAAAATCTACATTCTTCCATTCTTCAAAGGATTCTTGACAGACTTCCACCACCCTCTTTATTTGATGATAACAAAAAGGGGGAGAATACAAAGAAGAAATATGATGATAGTGGTGATGGCAAAGGCAGTGGTAACATAGGTGGATCTGGAAAGGACAAGTCCAGTGGTATTGGCAGTTCTGCACACAGAAGAGATAAAAGCAGAAGTAACCGGGACAATCAATCTACAAAGAAATTTAAGTCATCTAATTCTCCAAAAGATGATTTAGAACAGAAAAAGAAAGAATACAAGAAGTTTGATGATGATCTTGAAACTAGGAGAATTTCTAGGGAGAAAGAAACTCAATCAATGATTGAGAGAGAAAAGAAGAGAATTGAAGATCTAAGGAGAAACACTGAGTTAGTAACAGAGGCAGTAGAAAAAGGAGACTTGGATGAGTTCATTGCTCAAACAAGAAAAATAAATGAAGATGCACTAAAGGCTGCCAAGGAAAGCAACTCAGATGCTGAAGCCTTTTTATCAGTTGATCAAGAAGCCCTTAAAGAAAGGAAAAAGGGTAAAGCCATAATGATTGAAGAAGAAAAGAAAAGAAAAGAGCCAGTTGGCCAGAAACTTCTTCAAGGAGCCATTTCATCAGGATTGTCAGATGCTGAAAAGAAAGAAAAAGAAAATGAGGAAATAGCAAGGCAAATGAAAATGGAATGGGATATGAAAGATTAACTAATGGATCAACCACTGAGGAAAAAGAGAAAAGTTACTATGGCCAAGAAAAGGTCAAGTTCTACTCAAGAAATAGTGGTTCAGGAAAATCTCCAGGTTCAACAAGAAGAAATCAAGGAGGAAGTCACAATTGAAGGATACAATTTGAAGGGAATACCAGTAATCAATGAAAAGGGATTAATTGGAGTAAGGACTCACCCTGCAACCTCTAACCATGAAAAATCAATGAGGTTGGAGTATGAAAATGGAGTAAAAATCCTCTACTCATTAAAGGTGATGACGAAGCAAAGCTACAATGTTTTAAAGACTATTCTTCCTTTACTCAACAGAAAGTACAATCTCAACATAACAATTGCTCAGGAAATTCAACAGCAAATTTCAAGGTTAAGAAGATCCAAGGCAGAAGCTGAACCTGATTCACCTCTAAAGCTATGGAAGTCACAGGTCAAAAAGGTGGTGTTGGAGCCAAAGTATGCTATGATTTTTACAGATATAGAGGGCAATACAAAGTTCTTTGATATCTGCAAATATCTGGACAAAATCACAGATGAAGAAATACATTACCTTATGAGGCAACTTGAAAAAACAGACAGGGATGAAGCAATCTTGAGAAGTTCTTTCATGAGGCAACTAAAGGAAAATGCTGAGAAAAGAAGGAAGAGGAACTAATTTAAATCATGAAGACATTGAAGCTGCTTGCAGGAGTTATCTATCAATCTGGTACTTCCAAAATTAATGTGCCAATTAAGTTTCTTGATTTTATCTAAATGTAAATTTTAAGGGTTTTTGTTATCATCAAGTAGATTTATGCCTGTTAATAATACAGACACAAATAGGGGGAGATTGTTAGGAATCTACATGTGATTTGATGATAACATTAATCTTAGAATCATAGAAATTTTATTTGATGTAACTGATCAATTGATATGAAAGTTATAAATATCAATTGATCAGGAAACCATTTATCAGTTGAAGTGTTTATACGAATCAACTGATAATTTGGATTGTAGCATAGGTGTACTTAGTCTATTTCAATCGATAAGGTGTAAATCAATTGATATTTTGTTCATCAATTGATGTTAGAGTCGATTGATATAGATCATCAATTGATGTGTAAATTAAACTGTTGAATTGTAATTATGTGAAGACGGGAAATTACACAAGTGAAGGATGATCAATTGATATTGAAGCATCGATGGATGACGGATTAATCGAAGAAGCCAAGTCAAGCATTGAAGACCATCAACTGATGTGAAGACCCATCAATTGATATATCGATTGATAACATCTATCAATCGATAAGCCATCTTTTATCAATCGATGGATATAAAGATCAATCGAAGAAGTACATCAGTTGATGGATTAAAGAATGGATCAATTGATATGCTTAACAACAAATTATCAATTGAGTGTGACAACACAGAAAGAATATCTGTTGAAGATCCAAAGAACAAAAGCACACCTATGGAAAACAGTCTAGAGTGAATGTGAAGACTCAATCAGAAGCTGTCTTTCAAACCCTTTTGGTAAAATGTCAAAAAGAAAAAGAAAGGTAGGTAGAAACAATCCTAGAATAGGAATTGTAAAAGCACACTTGTAGTATATAAACAAGTGTAGCAGCATTATTAGAAAACAGACAAGTTAGACAATATTTCTTAATCAACTGTTCAAGCTTGAGAGCACATTTGTAAGAACAGTTGATTTGTTTTCTAATCTTGTAAAAACGCAGCTAGGTTTCTTTTAACCTAGGAACATTGAGCAAAAATATACACTGATGGAAAAACCAATCCATCAGTAATTTTAAATCTCTTTGTTCAATTTACATTTCAGTCTTAAATTGTTAGAACATATTCTCTCTATATTCTCAAACTTCTAGAACAAATATTAGAACCAGCAAAAAGTTTTAATATTTGTATTCAACCCCCCCCCCCCCTTCTACAAATATTGACATTGTTCTAGGGAATAACACATTTTATAATGTATATTTACCCCTTCCCCCTTGGACTTATTTTTCTTCTTTGGAACCTAACAGTACAGGATTCTAATTAAATGGGTCTTAACAAGGTTTGGGACTTAACTGGTGCTTGAATATAAATATCATACTGTAATTTTGAACCTAACAGGGTTTTAATTATATTGTTACACAGAACTGCATGATAAATTTTCCCCTCCCCTTTGCTTTTACAAAATAAATTTTAGTGTTAAAATTTCATGCTAACATTATTATATGTAAAGGGACCCAACAGGAAAATATATATATTCAATCATGTATATATTCGAATGCTAACAGTTGGAAATTATTTTCGAATTATATACATACTTGAATTATATATGTTGTCACAGGATCAATATATGCTCAAATTTTATGTCTACATATATATTTAAAGTGTCTTCAAACAAGGGATGTCAATGAATATCTTCAAATTATTATTATATATAACTTTGAAAGCAAAAAGGAAAGTTTTCTACACTTATACTCTATTATTACCTGTAAATTTCATTTGGTATTATTATCAAAAAGGGGAAGAGAGTGTAAAATTGAAAATATAAATGTGGAAGATAGTGATAGAAAGAGAAGAGAATATAATGAGAGAGAGAACGTAAAAGAGAGTGAAAATATAAAGGAGGGAAAAATGAGATAAAATAAAAATTATTTTATCTAGGGGAAGTGAGTGAATACAAAGAGTATAAAATTAAAATTTTATACTAGCCTTATATATGCTATGTACTAATATATAGAATTTTTGTAACTAAATTTGAAATTGAATGAAGGTTAAGAAAAGGAAATTAATAAGTTCAAATACTTGTCAAATGAAAGGAAGTAAAATAACCAAATATAACTATACTTATTATATGGTATCAATTTCTTACCTTTATAACTTGAACAAATTGCAAATTTTATATATATTGCATATATGTGTATGTTATGCACTTAAAAACTAAAAAGATTTTCAACACTATAGGGGAAGTGTAAATTAGATTTTAAAATCTAAAAATGCATAAATTAGAGAGCTGCATACACGTAGGGGAAGTACAGGCTGTCACACACAAATTTAATTTTACACTAGACAGTTTTGATAAAATACCAAAAAGGGGAAGATTGTAAGATACAGTCTTTTTATTAGGTTTTGGTTTATTTTATCTAAACATTAAGTGTAAATTAATTTAGAAATAGGAAATTACTAAAGAATATAGTAAACCTCCCTTAGGCTTATTCAAAGTGACAGTCAATTAGTAGAAAGTCAAACTTGGTCAAACTGCTTTTATAAAATAACCAAATGATTTTCTTTCAACATATAACTAGATAAGACTTATCAAAATAATGATAAAATCAAAACTAATTAATATATGTGACATTTTGAGGCAATGACTGAAGACGAACAAATACAAGATTTTTAACACTATTTTTACGAAACAGAAAATGTAACATCAAATCAAAAGAGTGTTATTTGCAAAGGTTTTCAAGAGAATATATTTATAATATATTTTCTAAATTTATTTGTTCCATTTGTCTTCAACAAATCCGGCCTAAATGTAAAATACAGATTTTATCCCGAAAGCCCCTAACTGTCTTATTTAAATGGATAAACTACATTTAAATTCAAACAAAAATATTCCATGAACCTCATAGTCATCATTTATTTAGGAATATTATGTTTTAATATATTTCAAGTCAAAATTTTAGTCTAAACATCGACAAGTTCCGACAAATGGCTATCGATTATTTTTTCGGCCAGTAGGAACAGCGAAACGATCATTTTCTCAAAGAAATAGTTACACATGTCCAAATGAATTGAAACTTGAGGAATGTCACTAGAATACTGAAAAAGAATTTTAGTATTGTTTTCATAATTTTTGGGTGACTTTTATTTTTGGCCTGTATTTTCGATACGTAATTGAAAGTTCGATCAATTAAAAGTCAATGAAGGTCAACTCAAAATTGAGTAGGATTTTGACCATGACCTATTGTGAATATTTTTAGATGGTTCCCAAATTTTCATAATTTATGGAGCATATTTTGAAAAACTTCATATTTCCAACATATTGTTTGGTTTCGTGTTTATTAGCTTTATTAATTTACTGAATTATGTTAGCACATTTTTCCATGCACCTATGTGGCCTCTTTCAGCTGATGCAACTTTAATTTGAATTGTTGTGTCTCTCCTTTCTCCATGTAGTAGCCTTATCACCCCTTTCTCTCACCTAACCCCTAATATTTGCCTATAAATACTACCCTTTCCCCACTCCTTTCTTAAGCCATTTTGAGCCAAGAAAGTGCTGAATATTTCTCTTCTCATATCACCCATATCCCAGAAAATATCAGCCTCTAAAAGATCTAGCAAACAAGCTTTGATTCTTTCTAGTTTCATCACTTTTAAAGCTTGTTTCATCCTCCTTCTTTCTCATATAATACACACACCATACATGCTAGTTTAGGCTAATCAAATATCATATTCCAACAACCTCTAGACTTGTTTAGTTGCCCCCTAAGTTGTGCCAAAAGTTAAGATTCCGGCCATTTTTCGGCGACTAGTTTTTCTGTGTTTTGGCTTCGATCCTAGTTTTTTCTCTTGATTTCTTTTTAGATCTCAACGGTTATAAGTTAGTTACTTGCTTATATATATATATATATATATATATATATATATATATATATATATATATATATATATATATATATATATATATACTTAGATCGAGTTTAGTAGTGTGTACATGTTGCTTGCTTGGTTAATCTTGTGTACTCACCAACTCTCGTTCACGAACCCAACTCGTATCTCTTGATTTCGAAAGAAATAGTTTGTCTCTCACTATAGAGCACAAGAGTCATAAGTTGGTTATTTTTCTTCAATATATATATATATATATATATATATATATATATATATATATATATATATTCAGCTTTAGTGTATAAGTATATATATAAGTCCTATATAGACATAAACGAACTCTCCTCGTCGAATCTTAGATTGTCTTCGTTAGTTTGTAAAGAGCCTTAGAGTTTCAATTTTGTTCTTCGGATCAAGGCTTTTATAAACAGCAAGACTCAATGAGCTTGATATAAATCAAGTCAATATATTCAGCCATTAGTTTAGTTCATATACCCCCAGCCTTATATATCGAACAATAATAAGAAAAAAATAAAAAGAAAAGATTTACTTTAAGTTCTTGCATTCATACACTTTTAGCATACGCACTTATTTTCTTGTATACACGTTAGCACACAACATGTGGTTCGTCCTTTTTGACAAGTGACTTACCCTTTCGAGTGGTTAGTCCTTTCACTAAGTGACTTGCCCCTACTCACATTTATATATATTATTGCTCAGGCTATCTTATATATATTTGTTTTTCTCTTTGGTCTAGTACTATAATATACTAGTCCACCACCTTTCTTTCTTGAACAGGGATATAAAGTCGTAGTACTTGTTATCTACACTTTGTTGTGAGGTGAAAGTGAAGTGAGGTGATCTTTGTTCTAAGACCCAAATCCTAGACACGCCAACGGGGAATTGGGTGTCTTTGCACCATGATGAAAAAGAAAGACCCAAGACCTAAGACCCAGATCCAAGACCTACATTGTTGTAGAGGAACATAGTCTACGCAGGGATTTTTATGTATCTTTGAGGAGGTAAATGGGAAGTTACGCTCCAAGATAAGGTCGTAAGGGATACTACATGCCTGTGAAGAGGTAACGAGAAGTTATGCTCTAAGACCATCTCGTAGGTGTACTACTTACCTGTGAAGCGGTAACATGGAGTTACGCTCTAAGACCAGCTTGTAGGGGTTCTACTTTGATTATGAGGATGTAACGGGGACTTACACTCAAAGATAAATCAAGTAGGTTTGCTATTATATTTTGAGGGGTTAACGGAGAGTTAAGGTCCAAGATAAATACATAGTATTGTAAAAGGCTTCCCCGCCACTATAAGAAGTACATCTTTTTATAATGCAAAATCTCAAGTTCAGGGAAGGACTCGGGGACTGGACTAGGGGTGAGCGAATCCGTTAGGGGATTGCTCCATCGCAAACCAGGATAATATATTGTGTTGTACTCTATTTCTTTTCTCTCTTTTTACTTTCTGCATTTTATTTACTAGTTGACTAGTAAAGATTTTAAAAAGAGAAAAGAAATTTAAAAACACCAAGCTCTAAATTTTAAAAAGGGTATATAGCTATTCAAACCCCCCTTCTAGCTATTATCGCCCATTATTTGGGACCTAACAAATACCAATCTCTAAATTAAATATTTCTTTTTCACATGGATCTTGCAGAGGGTTTCATTTTTATTCTAGTTTTTCTTACTCTTCCGCTACTTATGTGTGCTCAAAATCTTTCAATTGCATTAGATCCACTTGCGAAATGTTTTAATCTATTTATGTGTTTAACATTTTTCAGTATATATGAGTATGTATGTGATCTTCCATGTCTGATTTGTTGATGTGTTAAAGTTTCATGCATGTTGTTCTATTTATATATGTATAAACTATATATCGGTGATGTATGGATAATCATACGATGGTATATGATTTGTATGTATATGATACGAGATACATAAAGTGAGAACCGATCGTAATTTTTCCGTGAAATTCTGAGATAGCAAAAGATGCAGAAAATTTTAAATTGGACATGCCAAAATATTTTGGGCATAACTTTTGCAAACGAACTCCGATTTTGATGAATCAGAGTTTTTTGAAAATCTTGAGACGAGATCTATATGACTTACATGGAAGCATATACAATTAAGGTTTGATTACCTTTCAAGATTGTTTGAAGGTATAAATAGTGTCTTAAGTTTTCTAAAAAAATTAGGATTTGTTGATTCGCTTAAATATGATATGCCTGATTAGATAGTCATGAATATGTTATATGATATGCATGTTTATATTATCTACTATGTGTTATATGATAATAGGAAATTTTTTTATTTTGTGTTATATGATAGCATGGTTCATGGTTATGGTCTTGAGACCCATAAAATAATGATTTTGATTAATACGACTTGCATGTCGTCTTATTTTATTTGCAAAGTTTTATCTCAAATGTAACTCGAGTTCATTATGTAAGTTCATTAGTATAACTTCTTTTTATTATTCATGTAATAATTCTTGAAGACATGAATAACAAGGAAGAGATCAATCAAGAAGACATAGTGAAGAAGACATGAAGATCATCCCCATTATAGATTGACCATGATCTTTTCAATGGTTCAAAAAGATTACATAGGATGGGCCATAACCATGCATGATTTAATTTATGCATTATATATATATATATATATATATATATGATGTATATAGAGATAGAATGCATGCTTAATTAGATTATTCATACTTGTATTAGATACGATACACATGCCATGATTGCTTAAGAAATATAAAATATGTACTGATTTAAGATTTAACATATAAACAACGAACATAAGATTCTTGTTTCCATAAAACACGGAATTTAATACGATATTTTGATATTGAATAGATGTGAGATTCTGTCAAAAGCGGGTTCCTGAATCTGTTAGGCTATTGGTTTTTTAGAGAGACCGTTGTGTCTTCACCAACTACCTAGGAATCCAACAAATCAATATATCGATTTAAAGTATTGAATTCAAGGAAAAATTAAAAATCATGTTTTGGGAAAAAAGCCAAAGATGGCCTAACGCATGACAAAATATGGATCTTCACTCACTAGAAATATTTATAAGATATACTTTCCGAATTAATAGTAAGGGCTATTGATTTGACAAAAATAGTGCGAGGTATATTATGAATATGCTGTAATCATTTAAACATAAAAATTAATACATTTACAATATAATATATTTTATGTATTTTTTAACATTGTAGATATCAAATGGCAAACAACACTAACAAAAAACAATAAAAACAACTTCTTTGTGTGATCATTTTTTGAGAAGGACAAGCTGACATTAATCAACTTCCTTGATTGGTATAGGAATTTGAGGATTGTCCTTTGGCGGGAGCGAAAGATCCATGTCATTGAAATGTTTATTATAACATGAGCCTATGGATGCTTATGACATGATTGAACACCTTAAAAGAATATTTGAGGGACATGTTCGTTAATCAAGGTCCGACATGAGCAAGGCATTGTATACTTGCAAACATGGCGTGAACTGGTTCAACTACATATTCTAAAGATGATATCTTACATTAAGTACCTTGATAGTTTGGGTTCCCGATTGGTTCGGAACCTCACATTTACTTGATCTTGCAATCCTTAAACAACAAATATTCTAAGTTTATTATGAACTATAATATGAATGAGATAGACAAAATAGCCACTGAATTGTTGGCTATGTTAAGAACTGTTGAAACCAACAAGAAAAAGGTTGTACATGCTCCCATATTAATGGTAGGCAATAAAGGTAATGCCAAAATGAAAGAAAAATAAGAAGAAGATTAATACTACTTCTGCTCCCAAGCCAAATATTAATCCTAAAAAGGCATTAAAGCCTATTGGTGATGTTGTTAACGGTAATTGTCACTACTGTGGTAAACCAGGTCATTGGAAGAGGAACTGTCATGCTTATTTAGAGGATCTAAAGAAGAAAAAGGCTGATCAAGCTTCTAATTCAGGTATTTATGTTATAGAATCAATTTGTCTACTTCTACATCTTTGTTATTGGACTAGATGTAGTTTTCACATTTGTATAAATGTGTAGGAACTACATAGGAGTAGGACATTGTCTAAGGGAGAAGTCGACCTACGAGTGGGAAATGGAGCAAAGGTTATTTTTTTAGCTGTATAGACTTATTATTTATCGTTACCCACTCTTCTTATTTTAAAACTTCAGAACTATTTTTACGTGTCTACAATTTGCAGAAACATTATTCCAGTTTCCTGTTTCGATGAGAAAGGTTTTTCATTTTTGATTAAGAATAATAATATTTCATTTTCTTTAAATAATGTTATCTTTCAGGTTGCTCATTTGTTTAATGGTTTATATGGTCCTTACTTAGACACTCATATCTATAATGTGAATAATAAACATCTAAAAATAAATTTCTCAAATCAAACATATTTTGGTATTATCATTTAGGCTATATAAATTAATGAGAAATGCATATTCAAACTACATATGGATGGATATTTGGATAAATATTATTTTGAATCATACGAATTTTGCTAACCTTGTTTACTTGGCAAAATAATGAAGGCCTGAAAGGCATATGACTAGGCCTATGTATAAAAATTAGATGACAGCTCAACTTAGATAAGAAACAGAAGTGAATAATAAATATGATAACAGGAATCAAGATGAACAAAGTCAACTAGACACAAAAAATCCTATAAATCAGAAGTGTTCTAATGAAGCTGTTACTTATCACCGGAAGAAGTTCATTAATATGTTTAAGTGTCGATGACAAATAAAGAAGCAGTATTTCAGAAGAGTTCAGAAGATTCAGAAGATTGCAAGTGGCTACTTCAGAAGATTTCAAGAAAAGAAAATATTGAAGACAAAGCGAGAAGCAAGAACAAGACTGTTAGGAATCTATATGTAATTTGATGATAACTTTAAACTTAGAATCATAGAAATTTTAATTGATGTAACTGATCAATTGATATGAAAAATATAAATATCAATTGTTTAGGAAACCATTTATCTGTTGAAGTGTTTATGTAAATCAACTAATAATTTGGATTATAGCATAGGTGTACTTAGTCTGTTTCAATCGATAAGGAGTAAGTCAATTGATATTATTTTCATCAATTGATGTTAGAGTCGATTGATATAGGTTATCAACTGATGTGTAACTTAGACTGTCAAATTATAATTATTTGAAGACAGGAAATTATATAAGTGAAGGATGATCAGTTGTATTGAAGCATCGATAAATAGAAGATCAATTGAAGATCAATTGAAGAAACCAAGTCTAGTATTGAAGACCATCAACTGATGTGAAGATCCATCAATTGATATATCGATTGATAACATTTATCAATCGATAAGTCAATATTTATCAATCGATGGATATAAAGATCAATCGAAGAAGAACATCAGTTGATGGATAAAAGGAAGAATCAATTGATATGCTTAACAGCAAATTATCAATTGAGTGAGACAACACAAGTTGACAAGTTGACAGACAAAAGCACACCTATGGAAGATAGTCTATGATGACTATGAAGACTCAAGTTGAAGTTGTCTTTCCAAGTCTACAGACTTTTCCCAGAATGGAAAAAGGCAAGAGAAAAGGCAGATAAAAAATAATCCTCGTTTAATTTTAATTATTTTAATACATTTTCTAGGAATTGTAAACACACTTGTGGTATATAAACAAGTGTAGTAGCATAGTTAGAAAGTAACAAGTTAGACAATATTTCTTGAATCAACTGTTCAGCCTTAGAGCACTTTGTCGATCAGTTGATTTACTTTTTAAATTTGTAAAAACGAACCTAGGTTTTATTAACATGGAACATTGAGCAAAAATATACACTGATGGAAAAACCAATCCATCAGTAATTTTAAAGTCTTTTTATTCATTTTATTTTTCAGCATCTTTGTTGTTCATACATATGATCATTAGTCAACATTGTAGTCAAAATTTATAATTGATGGTGTCCTACTAACGATATTACTTGACTAAGGACATTTAAGAATAATAATACATATTATATATTATATAATCTCATGTTCAATTCACATATTTGAATTTATATAATTTGTATCGTAATTTTAAAGTCATTTATTATGCCAACATTTATAGAACGTAGAAAATATAACATAATAAACATATCATTCAATAATCAATAAAACATAATATAATAATAAATTATCTAAAACATAATAAATTGCCTCTAAGCCACTAACACTAATACCAACGTTACATTACTTGTTGCTTTCATTGATGATGCAATTAGTCCTCCCATATAATTTCCCTGAGCATCGATTAGTGAAGTAGTAAAACAACATTCAACTTCTCCACGAGCGACACCTAAACATTTATAAGTCCCAGAAAACGAAAGCATCTGGTAATATCCAGAAATGCGCACCGGAGGTTTTTCAGAATGCGGATACATAAAATCAATTTCAGATATTAGTCCTTTACCACTAAGCACACTTATAGAAAGGTCATAACGTTTTGCAAATAGTATGATAGCACGTATGATATCAACTCCATTAGCGATTTCGAAGATGAGTGCTTTATCTTTGAAAGTTTGGATCTCATCATATATCCCAATAGTAGTATTGCCAACTATGTAGCCATCAGGATTGATCCAATATCGAGATCCTTCATGGATCACTGGAGTTGGTTGCATGGGAGCAAAAATAGGGGGATGCATGGAACTTCGAGGTATAGATGGATCATAAAAATGAGCATTGAATGAGTTGGGGTTTGTTAAAACATGTGGGAGTGGCAAGGCTCTAGGCATAGGATGGGCATTGGATGAGTTTGGGCTTGTTAAAAAATGTTGGTGTGGTACGGTTCTAGGAATAGGTTCCTCACTGTTCTCTTCAGAGATAAGTGGTGATGAAGATGGGATAACCCTTCTTGAATTGTCCATTAGGACAAAAAAATTGATCTCACGCGATTATATGAAAGGAGGTGTGTTTAGATGTTGCACTAGGAGGTGAACAATTTATAGATGCTTTTTAAGCTCTAATTTGTGAGTTGGTCATATATTCGTTAAGATATTGAATATCTTTGATTATATTATTACCAAAAAAGGAGGATTTCATATTTTTGTATTCAACTCATAGATGGAAAAATAGTATAAGATTGCTCAATTTAGAAAGAAATTAATTAAAATTTAATGTTAATTTGACAAATGAGTAGGAACATAATAAAAATATTACGTACATTTTTAGAAAAAAATATTATTATTTTCGATTAACCGCTAAAAGAATTAACGATTACCATTTCATATATTCATGATTCGGATTCAAATCTGATAGACAATTAATAATATATATGGCTTTTTTAAGTTTTTTTTTAAAGAGGATATTTTGATAGATGTTTATATAAGATTCAACATGGATTTTCTCCCGATTTTTAGGAATATTAACTTATTTAGAAATTTTATAAAATTCACAAGTTTAAAATATTCACAAAAACAAATTAATTTTTGAATACCACGAGAATACTAAACATATTTCAGATTTGATTTAAACATAATGATTTTAAAAAATTTAATGAATTCACATCGAACATCAAACTTTATATAGATATGAGTTAATTGCATTTTGCATCCTAATCGTTTGGACTAATGGCACTTTAGTACTCATACTTTAGATAGTTGCACAATACATCACACAACTATTTTGGACGCTGCAATTTGCACCATTTCCATTAAAATGCTAGGGGTAGTTGAGGAAATTAAAAATATTTAATTATAATCAGACCTTTATTTGAGGTTTTTGACTTTTTAAACGATATTTTTTGAAAAAATTTAAAGAACGAAAATTGTAGAGGACGAAAAGATCTTTTCAAAATAATAAGTTTCAAAATTTTCAGAATCTTTTTTATAAATATTTTTAATAATTTTCTAATTTAGTAATCTTGTAAAATTCATAATAAATTCAATGCAGTTCGGATTTCGATTAATTTTGATGATTCGGAAATTATTTTTAATTATTTATAACTTTCTTCATGATGTTTCCTTATATTATATTTTGAACTATTCTTAAAAATAAAACTAAAAAATTTTGAAATATATTTTAATTTACAAATTTATTAAAGGTTGTTTTATTTAATTCTCCTGAAAATTTTAAAAAGAATTTACAAATTCATTAAGATTATGTTTTATTTAATTCCAATTTTGTTATAATCCCAAAAAATTTGAGTCTTATTATTTTGAAAAATCTTTTTGCCCAGTGCAACTTCCGTTGTTTAAAAATTTCCAAAATATATCATTTAGAGGGTCAAAAACCTCAAATAAAGGTCTGATTATAATTAAATATTTTTAATTTCCTAAACTACCTCTAGTATTTTAACGGACAGGTTGCAAATTGCAGCGTCCAAAATAATTGTGGAATGCATTGTGCAATTATCTATAGTATGAGTACTAAAGTGTCATCAATTCAAACCATTGGGATTCAAAATGCAATTAACTCTCAAAATATCAATAAATTTTGTAAAATCCTAGCTAGTTTAATATCTCAAAATCTAATTAATCAACATATATGTCCTTAACAATCCTAATTAAATATACACCGTTCTAATTAAATAGACATTGTTACATTTTTTGGATATATATATATATATATATATATATATATATATAGGTTTAATGATCTTAAAGTTACCTTTAGATAACTATTTAAAGTTAACATTTATTATAATACAATATCAAGGTTATTTTTATAAATATAAGGAGCAAATTCAATTATTACAAAAATGTCATCGATTTTTTATACTCTAGCTAGTAACTTTAGGTAAGTTATCTAAAGTTAACTTTATATACATTTTTTCATATATATATATATATATATATATATATATATATATATATATATATATATATATATATATATATATATATATATATATATATATATATATATATATATATATATATATATAGCTTGAATTCTATGTCAGTGGGATTTTGATGTTCTAACACGGACTAAAATTTTCTTTTACGGAGTCATCTAAATGCTAAGGGATTAAGGAATAAATCTTTTCCATTTTATGATGAGTTATCACAAGTGTTTGGCAAAGATAGAGCTAATGGAGAAGGTGTTGAAAGTCCCGCTGATGCTGTAGAAGAAATTACTAATGATGAAGAGAATAGTCCTTAACAACAATTTGAACAACAAAAGGATAATTTTGAAGATGGGGTGAGTCCTAAGATAAATGTTCAATGTGCTGATCCAACTTCTCGTGGGAGTAAAAGACTGAAAACTAACTCGGTAGAAATTGTAAAAGAACTTACGATTGGATTACAAAAAAATTACAGATGTGATAGAAAATGGAAATGAAAATATTGTAAAATTAATTAGTTGTTTCCAGCACGAATTTGACAGTGCAAAGAAAAAAATGCTTGTGAATTCTGAGCTTATGAAAGTTTTGAGGCTGACACAGGAAGAAATCATTAAGGCATGGAGAAAAATAGTATTGGATCCTTTAGAGACAAACTACTTTTTTAGACTACTAGAAGACTTTCGATCCACATATGTGCATTCTTTGCTTCTTCCGGATTCTTGATCAGTTAGTGAGTTTGATGTCAATGAAATTTGGTTATTGAAATTAATGAACTATGCGGAAAAGAGTTGACCGGAGGATTTTCGTTTGTATACTTTCTTAATTTTTTTAGGATTGTCATTTCACTTGTTTAGTCTAGTCTGAATGTTTGCAATTTGGTTTGAATTCGTATATGTAAAGCATTAGTACTTGGTTTGTTATTTATATGCATTTATTTATTTATTTGATAATAAGGTTTAGTATTGACATTATACCTCAAGTTCCTGGAAAGTGGATAAATTATCCAAACAAAATCAACTCTGTAACTTCGGGTTACTATGCATAAACCAAACACGAGATTTTAATAGCTCATAGGAAGTGTGTATTGTAACTTAGTTAAAAGGAACTTTAAGTTGCCTAAGTAACTATAAAACCGGGAAACCAAACGAGGCCTATGTGATAGTAACGAGATCATCATGGTCACAGGCTTTTCATTTATATGCACTTGGAGTAATTTGAGTTGTATTGATCTGAATTTTGTATATTATGTGCTGTTATTATTAGTTTTAGAATTTGATTGTATATTGTTGCTTCTATAGGAAAATTCACATGCTTCCGCATATCAAAATAGGTGCATTGAAAATTGGGATTTCTTTTTGTTTCGGATAGAGCCACCCGTGATGGTGCAGAGCAACATGAAGAGTCAGCTACAACAATGGAGATGGAGAATTAAGTTGGTAGTGACTCAGATACAGTTTATGGAGAGTCAAACAAGAGGATAAAAAGAGATCATCTTGCAGATGCAGTTACTAGATTTGCGGACTCTAATAGTGAGTATGTGACTAAAGAACAAGGCTCTCCAAAACAGTCTAACAAAGAGATATATGATGTTATATATGATGTTCCAAGTATTTCTTGAATGGAAATCTTGAAGGGTGTAAAAAGTTTCGTGAATGGCACTACAGATATGTTTGACATGCTTAAGAGTCTACCGGATGATGATAAATTAGATTGGGTTTTATTACACATTAAAGACTACTTAGAGTTTTTTCATTTGGGATAATTTGTTGTATTATCCGAGATTAAACATTTATCTTAATGGTGTGTATTATGGAAGATTAAACATTTATCTTAATGGTGTGTATTTTAAAATAATTTTATTTTCATCTCATTTTGTTATAAAAAAAACTGTTGGATTTGAACTTTAGCATTTGAAATTAAATATATTCCAAAATTATAATTCCATTTTTTTATCAAACATTTGTTGGATTTGAAATTTAGCATTTGAAATTATATAAATTCCCAAACAGGATACTAGAATTTCAAATTCTGGAATTGAAATTCTCGTATTTCCCAAACAGCTAATTTCGATTTCAAATTCTGGATTTAAAATGAAATTCATGTTCACAAACGACCCCTGAGGATAGTATGTGGAATTGTGTGAAAAAAAGATTCGGGATTTAGTATTAATATTGATGTAAGAAATAAAAGAAGCCATGCACAAGTATTATTCCCTCTTTTTGGAAATAATTGACGTTTGACTTTTTCACACATAAGTTTAGGAGTTTTGACTATAGGGTTAAAATTATTATTTTTAAAATTTTCTTTTTATGACTAAAAATATTAAACTAAATTTTTTATATAAAAATAAAAATAATAATAATAATTTTAACTATTTAATCAAAACTTTTTTGTGTCAAAAAATCAAACATCAATTATTTCTATTTCCAAAGCGAGGGAGTATTATGTAATTGTGTTACGGCGATGTTGCTCACTGCTAGGGATCCCCCTACTTCAATATGTTAGTCCCAACTCCCAAGTCACAACATCTTCGTATGTATTTTGTTGTGTGGCAAATCAAGTGACAAAGTGTTATGTTTCACTGGTTACGTCGAAGAAGTTTTCAGATTGAAGATATCATACTGAATAAAAAACACTATTTTTAAAATTTTCATTATAAGAATATTTCTCTCTTTTTTTTCGCAAAAAGAATACTTGTTTTTTAAATTCATTAACTTTCGATGATAATATATTGACAAACTCTTAAAATTTGTATAAATATAAATGGCCTATTATTATCTTTTTTAGTTAGTAATATAATTTTGCGACAAATAAAATTTAATTATGATTTTATTGGAGATATTTTAGAATCTTGATTAATTTTATGTGTGAGGATGTTAATAATTGAATAAAAAATGAATTTTAAAAAAAATATTATAATCAAATATAGAATAAAAATTCATAATCAAAATATAAAATATGACAAAAAATGATTTAAACTATTTACAAGTAATAATATTAAATGTGTATTAGCAATGTGAAGACAATTGTGCCATTAGAATGAATACAATGAAAAACAAATGATCTGGTTCGAACACTACTCTTTGGTATAAATACTCCCTACATAAAGGAATTTGTGAAAACAAAGCACTTAATTTGAACCAAGTACAGAACATTTGAACATGCGATGATATAACAAATATTACAAATATTCACATATACAAAAAGCTGAATTGTCTGAACAGTCTCTGTATAAAATAACTACTGCGCACATAATATTGAAGAAACATAATTTCATACTCTACTGGCTCCCCTTTAACCTCTGTTACTGAACACGATCATCCAACATCTCAACAACCGGAGCAAACTGCATAAAATCAATATGGCTGTGAGCAGGCCGAGACAGAGAAACATGAAATTTCATGATCATATATCAATAATTTTTCTTCCTTGATATTTCAGATAAAAAGATACCAACCTCATCACCTTCTTCAAAGTAAATTCCATTGACTGTATCCATTTGCCTAAAACTCCATCCAAGAGTTGTCTCAAGTAGCTCCTTCAGTTTTCTTGTCTAGTAAAACAACAAAAGAATATTAGACAACACTTAACTTGTAGTACTTCACAATAAAAATTGGAATTTATAAAGAACATTTAATTGCTTGGAAGTCTCTGAGAAATGAGAAGTTTGATATTACATGCAAGTATGCAACAGAAGTCAAGCAAATGACTAAAATACACACCCAAGAAAGAAGATCTCCATCAACTACAGGTGCTTCAAGAATCAACAGAAAGAACTCCTGCACCATAAAATTTTGTAACTATGAACAGTTTTTACTGATCGACCATAGTGCAGTTTGCGATAATAATTAGAAATAGCTATAGAACATTAGTTCGACCAAATCATGAATACCTTGCAGAGATGGTGCATAAAACTATCAGCGGATAACCAAGATTCATCAAACAGTACAGATGCACTCTTCCGTTCAACAACAATATCCTTTTTATTTTCTTGGAGTCCAAACTTGAGCTGATTGTACATGACTTTGATAAACTGCAAACAGGATGAGAAATTAAAATTCAGCACCTTAAGACTGAAAGTGATACTTGGAATTTATATTAAATATTTATAGGAGAAAGCCCACTAACATTAATTAGGCGGGGACGAATATTAATAAATAAGATATAGCTGTCACCTTTAACCAAGATAGGAAAGAGAAAAATATAAAAATTTTGATCAACCTACATTTGGTAAAGTTCAAAACCCCCTAGGAGTAGTAGGAATTTAGGAATAGAGGGATAACAAATCCATTAACTATTCATCAAAATGAATCATCTTAAGGACATGGCAATTGAAATATTTGGCCTAATTATGAATTTGTTAGTGCAACTACTAGAGCATATGTAAAGATATAGAAACCTCAAGGACCATTCACATCACCATTTCTTGGCTTATTCTCTAGAAATTAGATAACGTTTGTTTCTTGTAGTAGATTCACTACCCAATATTAATAGAAGCGACAAAAGGTTTTAAAATTTTACCTTGGTAAATAGTTTACTCCTTGTGCGGAAAGGCTGCAAGGAGAAAATAAATAAAAGATTAAAATGGGATTGAAAGGTCACAACATTGGAGAAAATGATAAAAAGAAGAACACAAAGTTCTAGCAAATCCTGCTTCGAATCCCCAAAAAAATGACAATTTTATCAAAATAAGGTTCCACAAAGTTATTTTTTATTTATTAAACTTGAACGAGTCAAGCAAGAGGCCATGTAATATCACCAAGCAAAAATTTAACTGAATAGGTATACATTAAAATAATAGGGTTGTATAATACTTCAGTTAGCCTAGAAAAAATGATACTCCCTCTGAGTATAATGACTAAATTTAAATGTTTTTTACTCAATATATTTAATTAAAAAAAAATTAATACAATTTGTGTACCTAAACTATACGTTTCGCACTTTGTGTATCTAAATTCTAAACTATCAATTGTGCACTTTGTGTACCTGAATTATGCAAAAACACACAATTTGTGTACCACCTTTTTGTATATTCAATTGTACAATTTTTGTACCTCGACTATCAAAATTGACCAAATTATGTACTTAAAGTGTGCAAAAACATTTGATATATAATTATATATAAATATGTATGTATTAAATAAATATATAAAAATGAATATTTGAAAAACAACATGAAGCACGGAAAAATAAAATAACCCGATATGATATAAATAAAATTTCAAAATAATTATATATATTGTATTGACTTTTTAGACATTTTTACAAATCAGGTGATTACAACTATCCGCTTTGGAGGATTCTAGAATTTTTTTCTATCCACTACGAGTGATTACCAGTCAGGGACCAATTCCCATATATAATATGTAATTTAATTTATATTTTTGAATAACAATTTTTAGATATTTATTCAAAATATTAAACTTTTTACATGCATATAAAGTTTAGGTAGGTACACAAATTTGATTATTTCTATATAGTTCAAGTACACAAAGTGCATAATTAAAGTTCAATTACAAAATTGATTACTTTATAAAGTTCACAAACTAAAATTGCACAATTGATAGTTTTAAGTTGCATACTTCAGCTACACAAAGTGCATAAAAAAAATCAAATAAGAATTAGTGAGACTAAAGCTAAACCAAAGGCGTAACATAAAAAAACTCAAGATAAGTGTGCAAATTAGTGAGAATGAAGCTCAACAAAAGGCTTAACATACAAAGAACATGAAGATAAGCGTGCAAATTATATGCCTGATTAGATAAAGAAATTACAAATTAACATACGCAAGAACAAATAACTTGTGTGGAAAACTTAAATCAAAAGAACCCGAGGCAGAGACAAACAATTAAATGCAGACAATCATAACATATCAATAGATGAACAGCCAAAAATGTATCACAAAATTTAGCAAATCAAGAAAAAAAAAATATTATCACAGAGCACGGAGGTTTAGCAAATCAAGAAAAAAAAATATTATCACTGACCTTTTTAATTTCCAATTTTAGTGATGACCAAATTTCAGAAAGTTTTGGTAATAACTTCAGAACCTCTAATGTTGGTGTAAAAGGTCATAAATTACAGGAACTCAAATTTAAGGTAGATTCTGAATGAATGATATATGAACTGTCAATTACAAAATCAAAAAGTTCAATACTTCAATATAGAATTCGTTGAAGATACTATGATGGATCCAATTAAGCCCTCCTCCTAACACCATAAGGTTTTAGGTGAATTGGTAAAGTACTTCAAAATAAAAGTACACTACTCGCCATCTACTTCTGACAGGGTGGGGTCTCCCTTGTGCAATCTATACGGCACCTAGAGTTACAACTTATGACATATTTTGAAAATAAATCACTTCATGCCTTAATTTATGCAAGAGAATTTGGGGGCTTGAAGACCTGTTCAATTGATGTGAATTATCAAGCAATGAGTTCATAAATACACACATCTAGAGCATTAAGGCACACACAACAGAAGCAGTAACCATACTAATATAAAAGCTTCAACTATCTCAATACTTACTGCTTCAGTACAGCCAAAGAAGAGGGTAACTAAGGTTTTCCACTGTAGAAAAGATTCCAGTGATTGCCCCATCTGTCAGTTGAATATTTGATTAATATCCCAGAATTTTAGAATGCAAGTTGTGATAAAAGTTCAGATAAGTTGACTCCTCCATACCAAGAATGCAATAAATGCAAATTGCAACTCTGCCAGAAGCAAGTCTTCAGAACCTCCAAACTCTTTTATCAATAACTCTTCTAACAATTGTGTCTACACAAAGGGTAATAAAATAAATCAAAACTAGCAAATATATCATATGTGTATTACTCTCATTATAAAGTAGAATCTAAAAATTTAGCATACCTTGTCAAGGTTCAATGAGGTAAGTTGATTTGCGCACAACCCCTTGTGCTTAACAATTCGTGGAACTGATGTGTAATAACAATGTACTTTTTGCTGTTTATCAGGGGATTTTGAGAATTTACTGCTACATAACTGGTCAGCAAGAGCTTTCTCCTTTGCTGTTTTAGGACTGTTCCCAACCATCTCAGGTTCAGAGGCAATTGTAATTTCCCCTCCTATAGGTTCTGCAAAATGATATGTAACAGGATTATTTTCATTATAAATTCCCTTCTAGTAACCGAACATAATATATTTTCAATTGAAAACAATAATTTACAGAGCGATCCTAAGGGGAGCTACAGGGAATCATTAAATGTCAAAGACGATTCAAAAACTTTTATTACACAAGACCTCAAATTCTAGAGATTTATTGAGCCAACTAATTCATTATTTATATGAGATAATCTGCTCATTCTGGAGAATATAATTGTACACATATATTTCATTGTAATTATGAGGACGCTTTTGCGGATAGATTTCGAGGGTAATGTATAATATGTCATCACAATTTTATGGCCTTTTACTGAAGTAAAAGGAAACTGATATTATATACATCTTACTCTCTTTTTGGTGTTGCAATTTTCAGCTAGTGATGAATTTCCTTACACATAACATTTTATATAAAATAATAATATCTAATAATGGCTTGCAAAAGTTGTGCGCTATAACATACTGTTAGGAAATGCAGTATAGTAATACAAGTAATACTAGTAAGGGCAATTTTGTCTTTTCCCTTATTGGTTGAGTCTACAAATAGTAGATGGAAGCTTTTTATTTCAGTTATGCATTATGAAATAACAGAAAATGGAACTTGTTTCCACCAAACTTTCTCTCTCTTCTCTCTAACTGAATTCTCTGTCTCTAGATATCTTCCTCAGGAAGCTATCTTTCTATCTCTCTGTCTTTCTCTCTGCTATCTCTCTGCCTCTCCGCGCCGATTCTCTCTTGTCTCTGTCTCTAATCTGTTCTAATCTCTCTATTTCTCTGTTATCTGTTATTTTTACTTTCATAAAACATAGAAAATACCAACCAAAAAAAAAAGCTTCAAACAGTTCAGGAATTTACCAATTCCTGACACGTACCATTTTACATAACTTTTTCTTTGCTTGATTCTTGTATCTATTCAAACATAACTACAGAGAAATATTACAACAGAAAATATTGAACATATAAATTTTCACAACGAAGGAAATGAACAGTAACATAAGTGCTCATAAATTTAATATTGTGAAATTAGCAATAATATAAGGAAACCTCATTTGCACTGATAAGTTTCCACAAGTTAAAAGTATAAGTATCCAGATTTTGAATAAGAGCATATATCACAGTGAAAGTAAATTTAGAAAGTAAATGGTGTGATGTCATGCAATTTTTAATGCCCATTCCCAGTGTTATTAAAAACGTGCTTAAGCGAGAATCCCCCCGGAGCGCACCAAAATCGTGTCGTACTGGTGGAGCGCATCGATGTGCAAGAAACGCTCGCTTCATGCGCTGAAGCGCGGTACGTGAAGCGCGCTTTGTTATGTTTGACCCGTCAAGTTTGACCAGGTTAAAAAATATATACACACGATGCACACAACATACCTTATATAAACCCAAAAACCCTAATTATAATGAAACCCAGCAGCGCAGCACACAACTATCAATTATAATCTCCATGTATCTTCTTCTCTGATGTATATATGTATGTATATACGTATATATATATACATATATATATATGTATGTATGTATGTATGTATGTATATATATGTATGTATGTATATACGTACATGCTATTTGAGAGGCTGTTGTGTTCAACTACTATGTGTGTATATATGTATCAATACCTACCGCTGCTATGTGTATATATTTAATATTTTACTTTATTATTTCTATTTATATTTAGTATTTAATATTTTTATTTCTATTTAATATTTCTATTTCTATTTAGTATTTTTATTTCTATTTAATATTTTTATTTCTATTTAATATTTTACTTTATTATTTCTATTTGTATTTAGTATTTAATATTTAATATTTCTGTTAATTGTAGTTCAAATGGCCAATTCCAATGATAGTAAAAAGGACCCAGCATGGAAATATGCAACTCTATGTGATCCCAATAAAAGAGAGAAAATGAGGTGTAATTTTTGTGCAAAAGTTACAACAGGTGGAGTATTTCGAATGAAAGAGCATCTTGTTGGAGGCTTTCGAAATGCAAAGGCTTGCACGAAAATCCCGGAGGATATTAGAAAGGAAGTCAAGGATTACATGGAATCAAAAAAGAGAGCGAAAGAAACTTGGAATTTAGATGATTTTGAAGCTGAAAATTCAGATGACGAAGTGAGAGTTACATGGCCTCAAGCATCCGCAGGGAGTACAGCTTCTTCCTTAAAACAGACGACTAGGAAAAAGGGACCTATGGATGTTTACTTGACACCTGACCCGGAGCTTGTAGTAAAGAAAAGAAAAGGAGTGCAGCCGAAGATTGATGAAAATGATGGTGAAAGAAAGGAGTTAAGAAAGAGAGCTTGCAAGGCATTTGCAAGATGGATGTATGACGCAGGCATTCCTTTTAATGCTGTCAATCATCCAAGTTTTGTTGTGTATGTTGAAGCTCAAGGGCAGTTTGGACAGGGGATGAAACCACATAGTTATCATGAAGTCAGAATTCCTTTACTGAAAGAAAAAGGTGAGGAGACTAAAAATCTGATGAAAACTCATGAAGCAGAGTGGGTGAAGAGCGGTTGTTCTATTATGTGCGATGGATGGGAAGATAGAAAGCATCGGCACCTCATCAATTTCTTAGTCAATACTCCTCGAGGTAGTTTCTTTCTTGAATCAATTGATGCCTCTGCTGTTGCAAAAACTGGTGATATGTTATTTGAACTCATATCCAAGTATGTGGAGCAAATTGGGCCAAAACATGTAGTTCAGGTGGTTACAGATAGTGCTGCTAATAATAAGGCAGCCGGTCGGATGTTGACGGTTCGATATCCACATTTGTTTTGGACACCATGTGCTCCTCATTGCATTGATCTCATGTTGGAAGACATTTTCAACATTCCTCGATTGAAGGGTTGCATCGGAAAGGCCATGTCCTTGAATTCATTTATATACACAAAGTCCGCGTTGGTTAAGAGAATTCACGGGACGGAAGGACTTGATAAGGCCAGCAAAGACAAGATTTGCCACAGCTTTTCTCACTTTGGCTAGAATTCATAAACAGAAGATTAATCTCCGGAAGATGTTCATTTCACAAAGATGGATCACCAGCAACTGCTACAAGGACCCAAATGGAAGAAAGGTAGCTAGCTATGAGTTGCAGCCTAGTTTTTGGAACAATGTTGTTTGTTCGCTAAAGGTGGCAGGCCCTCTTGTGAAAGTTCTTCGATTGGTTGATGGAGAAAGAAAACCTTCTATGGGATACATTTATGAGGATATGGATAGAGCCAAAGAGGCTATTGCTGCTGCTTTCAAGAACGTGGGGAGATATCAAGAGTTTTTTGATATTATTGACAGGAGATGGGATGTTCAACTCCATCAACCTTTACATGCTGTTGCATACTATCTCAATCCTAAGTTTTATTACGCAAATGCAAACATTGACATGGATAAAGAGGTCACAATTGAATTGTACAAATGCATTGAGAAAATGATATCCGATGTGACGGTGCAAGATAAGGTTGGAGAACAATTGGAGATATATAAGAGGGCAGAAGGCTTCTTTGGCTTGCCTATGGCTGTTAGGCAAAGATCAATCAAATCTCCAGGTATTACTTTATAGTCATTGTCCGGTATTATAGCTTAAAAATCTGCCATGTTTATCAAATTATGCAAGTTGCCCTAAGCTCTAAAGTTATCTTTTTAGCTTCATGGTGGGGTGCTTATGGCAAACACACTCCGGAGCTACAAAACTTTGCAATCCGAGTCCTTAGCCTCACATATAGCTCATCTGGATGTGAGAGGAATTGGAGTGTATTTGAGCATGTAAGTTATTTTAAGTAGTAACCTATTTATATAGTCTCTTCCTCTCTTAATCTGTTTTATAAAACTATTAATATTTCTACATCAACAAATTGTAGCTTCACAGCAAGAAAAGAAATCGACTTGAACAACAAAAGTTGAATGATTTGGTGTTTGTGAAATATAATAGAGCTTTGAAGCGTAGATATGAACTCCGTGACACCATTGATCCTGTCATATTGGTCGAAAGTTGAATGGTTGGTTGGTAAGTTTGATGGAGTGGATGATGAAGATGATGACTATGTTTTTTCTGAATCGGATGGATTACGATATAAGGATGTTGTTATTGCTTCCGGAGTCGGAGAGTCTCGTTATTCTACTAGAAGGTTAGAAGTTTGAAGTTAAAACTTTAAAGATTAAGAGCTAAATTAATACATATGATACATTATTATTTATTATTATAGGTCGCGTGCCTCGGAGGGATCATCATCATCTAAAAAACATTTGATTGACAAGAATGAAGTCAATGTCATTGAAGACGAAGTTGAAGTTGAATTTGATGAAAATCCAAATAATGATAGCGAAGAAGACTTTGTGAATCTTGAAGAAGATGAAGAATAGTTAATTAGCTATGTATTTCGTTTTTATTATGACTATAATATGTTTTAGACCTTGAATCTCTTAATTTGCCTATTTTATGACAATTTGATTTGTTTATTACTGTGTTATTATTATATGTTTATAATGTTTACCATTATATACATATATATATATATATGTATATTTTGTTATCTTCGATGAATCCGCGCTTCGCGCTTAAGCTCTGGGAGGCCTCTGCGCTTCGGTGCGGGTTTAATAACACTGCCCATTCCATAGCATTGAAGGAAAACTGGATAAGAAACACTACACCTGAGCATAAAAGAAGACAGCTAGAAAAAATGTATAAGAATATAAGTGTATTGGTTTTAGAATGTAGCAAGTGTGGCAAGTACACTTACGAATTCGTTCAATAATACTCTTTGTGATGTAGTTTGATAACAACTTCCATTCTTTAAACTGTTCCAATGCATAAGGTCCAAGTTCCCTATCAAACTCCAGACTTCTCACTGCTTGAGCATATCTCTCTTCCTAAAAATGAGAACCTAATCAGCAATTAGCACGTGCTAACAAGAACATAAAAGTCCAACTCAATTTGTATAAATAATTATGTACTATAGCATATAGGTATGCAAAAATTCAAGTGATGTTAATACTGAAATGCAACTAAAACTTTTATACAACCGCCATGAAAAAATATACGGCGTTTGCACTTACTGAAATAGTAAAAACTGCACTAGCTAGATTACTGCTTAGACTTGAAGCTCTAGCAAATACAATAACGGGGTAGCGGGATTTCAGCTAGATAATACAAATAAATCTGCAACATACTACAGCAGTAAACTATAATAAATAGTATAAAATTTTAAATATGTTTATTGATTTCATTTTTTGGACTGTATATACTAATATCATTTTAAGATTTAATTTATATTTCTTCTTATTGATATTAATTATAAGTTCTATAACTAATGGGTCTACAGACTCCAGATTACACTTTTTTTTAACAATTTAGTTCTAGCTATATGGCTGATCAGCTTGTTGAACTAGAAGGTATTGATTGAGTTACATTAGTCCTTTCGCGGAGAAAACAAGAGGACGCCCTGAACTCAATTTCTTAGTATTTATATTTGGTATGGAAGGGGACGCCTGCTTTGTTGTGTAAACTGATCAAAACCGTTGATTTGATTGCAGTTGCAGTTTTTTATTTTAAAAAACGAAGGATTATGGTGTGGTTTCGGTTTTATCCCAAAAGTGAGCCGAACCGGCCCATACAGTATTTGGTTCATATTTTAGGAAGAAAGCTGTGATTCCCAATATTCATATATAACCAATGCACAAAAGCATGATGATAAGAAGAAAATCAGCATGCATTTTTTAGAAATTTGCAGACCTCTTCTTCCGGTAGTTTGACGAAACGCTCTTCTTCTGGATTCCATTTACGGGTGATCACCTGTCACGTCGCCATGAGTCATAGAACAAGTGGGTTCTTTGTAAAAACTTTTATGTAGCCAAACAAATATTATACACTTTACAGATCAGCTGTAGTTAACAAGTCCGAACCTAATACAATATATAATTAACAAATTAGAAAAACATGATGGTCAACAGTATGTATGGCTTGACATACAGTATTAAGCTACCATATACAATTGCTGAATCAGTGACGATACTAATTGAGAAACTTAAAGATGCAGGAAAATATTCCTTCTCATGCAGTCTCTTCCATTTAAATGATGAATTAATATACTGCAACTAATTTGAACTTAAGAACTTAAAGAATGCAATTCAGTTAAAATTTCACAAAATAATTTTTTTTCAAAATGGCATGGATGAAATTTACATGCTGTTTATGTTTTAACAAAATTTCGACATAAGCTTAATCGGATACCAGTGCATGAAATACACCCCCTTTAGTTTATAATAATACTTAAGCTATATAGTAACAGAAAGAGATAACAGCATAAAGAACACTTACGTACTACGACACTAAAAGAGAAGTGTGTTCAATGCATACACATCACTATCCAATGGGTCACTGCATGCTTAAGATTAGTCAAGGTTTCAGCCCATTGATAGCTGAGCCATCAATCTTACATCAGTAACGTAATTAATGTATGTAATCACAATTGTTTCGATGAGATCTTAACAGAATTATAATGATAAGATCATGTTACAGTATGGTTTATAGTAGTAATATGAAAATTAAGCATGCCATTGTCATTGTATTCAAACTGTAAATAGAATCATATCTACCTTTGAAGGGCTTGCATCAATGAAGAAGCCTACAATCGGTGAAAACTCATTTCCATCTCTGCTTGAAGAAGTACAAGAATGATCTTTAACTTATTTAGAAAAAAATGGAGAGATATTGGTAGCAACTGAAAATAGGAAAGCTGACTACCCAGGCAACTTTAAAGTATATTAGCCAACAGGCAACAGGTCATGTTGATAGCTCTGCCGATTGGTTTACATTTAACTTCAGAAGATATCAAATATTGGTGCCTCCACACATTGCAATGACATACTGGTTTAGATGCTCTACGATGGTATTAGAACTACCCATTGCCACCAGTAGGAATGTGGCTTAAGTTTTTTAAAACATTAGGTAGCCATTATATTTTACATGAAAACTATATCCTTGCCACCTAAATTATCACATTTTAAAACTCTACTAGACTAAACCCCAGAACTAAAACTCATGCCCAATCTCCCTTATCACATATAAAGAAACTAGTCTCGAAACATTTTTTAATATAAACATAGAATACATTTTGTCCACGGGATATAAACATGACACGAAAAACACAAATTCTCCACAATACAAGAAATACGAGTCCTGAGGGCTGAGACGATATGTAAACAAATAAAATTGACAAGAGACGAAAAGGCAACCTGTTGGATGGACTATAATAGAAGAAGTGAGGACCAGGAGGAATCATCTTGATACCCTTGAAAGCAGGACCCGAGGAAAACACCTGTACCGATCAATTAGAACTAATTAGTGAACATAAATTTGAATATAAATTGAATGTGATAGAGCATACCTGAGTATCAATAGCAATAAGAGTGAATTGTGGAACATCGAGGAGGAGGAGAGTAGTGGATTTCCTAACCACCTCTAAAGCAGTTTCTGAATCCATCCTAGTATTGTATGGGAAAAACCCTCAAGTGATTTTTTGGGTTTTTGGTAACGATGCCTGTTCAAACTGATTCGATAAACAATTTATTTTTTATAACTATATCTGTGTTATAAATTATACTCCGTATATAATAATAATAGTGAAACAACTCGAAATATAAATATTAGAGAGAGATGTTATTCTCTCGTTTCTTCGCTGTATCAAATATGTCATACAAAGTAAGTGTTATTTATAGACATAATTTTACTATCCACATTACATATGAACACTTCTTCGAATGTGTGTACACCTACACGTATTTGAAATATACTAATACATGTTTTGGAAAGAGCGAAGTAGACTAACATTTACATCGGTCTAATCTTTGAATTTGCACGTGAAGCTGAGGGGTGGAAATACTTTGACAATCACATACATATATAATATAACACTCCCCGTTGATTATTATGAGTTGTGTGAAACTTATATACCGGGAGGGTGATTGTATATGTTGATCTCTTTTTTTGAAATTTATCTAAGTTAATGTTTAACTTGATTCTTTTAGTATAATCCAGTAACTTAACTTGAAAGTGTATAGTTATTAATAAATAGTGCGGAAATTTAAACTCAGAACACACACAAGTTAACTTTCAATCTAAATATTATTTAGAAAGAAACTGCTACAAGTCTGAAATTCAAGTATGAATTTCAGCTTCTTGTTCTTGAGAGAAAAGAATCAAAGCATGAGTCAATACTATTCAACACACTAGTCTTGTGAAACTGTACCGTTGCTAAATAGACAACATGTCTTACTAGCACATACTTTCACACACTAGTTACTATAACTAGAAATAGACAAGAATGACTTAACATTTTACACAATCCATTTCTAGCTAAGTCTTTTGATTCGACAGTCTGTTGTTTTCATCTTTCTTCCTTCTGTCTTTGTCTTGTTCTTTTCTTCAAACTTCCTTGTAGACTTGTCATTATCATTCACAAGTTTGACTGACCCTGATCATGACAATGCTTCTTTTTACTTGTCGATATGTTGTTTCTGCATACTTCCTTGAAATTAGCTTGTTTGAAGTAGTCAAATACTCCTGTTTGTTAACTCTTCGAGAAGTCAAGTTGTAGACTTCTCGATTTATTACCTCTGAGACTTCTCAATCAGTTTCCTTTGACACTTCTCGATTAGCCTTGATTTGAGACTTCTCATTTAGGTTACTTCTATTGACTTCTTGATCAGACTCATATCTCTGACTTCTCAATCACTTCGACAACTACCTTCTCGATATAATATTTCTGCACCACTAGAAAAATTGGATACGACATCACACCTTTAACAACGGTTATAAAAACCACCGATGTTAAAGGACTTTTTAACATCACTTTTATATATAACGTTGTTAAAACTTATTTAAGACATCGCTTGGTAAAAAGCCCGATATCTTAAGTTGTGTTCTAAAAAATAAAAAAAAAGTGAGTCAAATAAATCCCCCCGCTTATTACCCAAATAATTCCTCGTTAGACAAAAACATCCCCCCCTAGACATAAAATACTTTCCCCCCAAATATCAACCCTCTCTCTCGACACACACACTCTCTCTCAACCTTCTCTCTCTCTCTCGCAAATCTCTCTCTCAACCATATCACCAACTCTCACAATCTCATCATCTCTCTCACAAATCTGTGACAGCAGTTCTTACAAATCCTTGATTTATAAATCGATTTTCAAAACCCTAGATTCTGAAGATAAGAGTTATTAGTAATTAGTTTGTGTGGGGTTAATTAGGTGAATTTCAAGCTCCTATTTATTTGCAATTAGCTTCTCCTTGGAAAGTTTCTGAGCAATTAGTAACTATTTTTCAAAATTAGTTCGAAATTTTATTTTCAATTCCAAATTCGACTACCTTTAACAGGTCTAGAGGGTGATTTTCAGCTACGGATTGGAGTTTGGGTAAATACATAACCTACCTCTTCAACATATATATGTTTATATCTGTTCCTAAGGTTTAGCCTCGAATTGGAGTTTTAAATTTTCTTTATATGTATGTATGTGTGTGTATATGTTTTATTTTTATCTTATTACTTGGTGTGTACAATTTATACATACAGATATATGTATGTATGTTAGTATAGTTTCTAGCATTTGATGTATGAAAATTGAGACAGATAGACAATCGCTTGGATTTTGTGTAGTCTAGCATGATAATTTTGAGTGATGTTTTGTATGATTGTTATTGACTATTTAATTTAAATTTTAATATTACTTCATCCATAATGTTCTACTGCTTCAGTAAATTATTTATTTTTTTAACATAGAACGGGCCAATGGGGTGTGCGTAAAGTTGGAAAAAACTATTTTTTAGATTAAAATTTACCAAGTCATTTATATGTCATTTGTTTGTACTCAAACATTTACAATTATTTCAACTTATTTAGTTAAGTGACTTTGAAATCCATATGGGAAATTCCTCATGTGAAGAAGATAGCTAGCTATCCTCAACGTTTGATATATTTACTGATCTCACATGGAAGGAAAAAATTGGGCAACATACCTAAATAGGATTCAATATTTTTCAATGTTATATGTTTTTTTTGATAAGTTTGTAGCATGTTTATTAGGGCCCTTATGGATATAAATCTTCGATTCTTTTCTTTAAGGAACAAGCTAGAAAATTCTACAGTTATTGTAGAAAATGAAGAGATAGTACATGTTATTTCCCTTAAGTACAAGTTTATAGAATGGGGGGTTGAATACAAACTTAAGAATTATATCAAATTCTTGTGAATTTAAGTTTCTATATTAAAACTGTTTGAGTATTTAGAATATTAGAACTAAGAAATAAAATAAAAAATTAAACTGAAAAACTTGAAAATAAATCTTTTAAAATTACTAGTGGATTGGTTTTCCACCAGTGAATATTTTTAATTTCAATGAACCTTGGTCTTAAAACAAGTTGCTTACAACATGTAAATTGAACTAAGAAAACAACTACAAATATTTTCTATCTTTCTACTGTGCTATTATTGAGTTTTTGTTATTTAACTTCTATTTATTGCTACAATGAACTGCTAAACTATATATAGCAGTCCATTTCCTACTTCTATTTTCTATCAACTAATGAAAGTAGAAAATACATTTTACAATGTTTACACTAAAATAGAATGTAGCTTCTTTCAGAGTCTTCCTGGGTTTTTGCTTTGTTCTAGGAAAGTATTTGTCTTGTTCTTCTCCTTAAAGACTGTGTTCCTTTGAAAGTCTTTACAATCCTGATAAGACTGTCTTCCATTGATTCAGATTCCTGCAAAGATTTCATTCCATTTGTCTTTAACTGTTTTGGGAAACTTTGATCAACTGATAATTATTATGAAGCTTATTAGTCAAACCTTTGTTAGGAATTTATTAATTTGATGATGTACAAAATGCTAGAACAGGATTTAGCATAGCTTATTTGTAATAAGTCTTTCTAGTCTCTGAAATTTTATAATGAGAGTCTAGT
This sequence comes from Oenanthe sinensis, assembly GCA_028671895.1. NCBI lineage: Eukaryota > Viridiplantae > Streptophyta > Magnoliopsida > Apiales > Apiaceae > Oenanthe > Oenanthe sinensis. Next base: position 21,957,196 of record CM053799.1, on the reverse strand, counting down.
TAGTCAACATTCATGTACTTAGAATATTTTCGGTAGAAAGTGAAATCAAAGTCTAGATGAAGATCAGAGTCTGGGAGGTGATCAGAGTCTATAGACTATCAGAGTCTACAATCTGTCAGAGTCTACACATGATCAGAGTCTATAGTTCATCAGAGTCTATAGTCTGGCAGAGTTTGAAGATTTCAGAGTCTATGAAGTCAAAGCTGAATTTGGAAGGTGATCACAGATAAGGGAAGTCTTCGAATATAAAGCTAAAGATATTGCATATATGCTATGGGAAGGAAGGAGAATTGAAGAAGGAAACTGTCAACTAATAATTAGGAATTACATTCCTATTTTAATTTGTTTTCTGTTATTAGTTGATAGGTAGCTCTCTATATAAAGACTCTATGTAACCTAATTACAGTGTGAAAATAGTGTGAAATCAGTTGAAGTTTTTGAGAGCATAGAGATAGAGAGAGTTGCTGTGAAATACATAGAGAAGCTGTTAGGGTTTGTGTACACCTTAGGAGAGTTTGTTTTTATACATCAATAAAACAAACAGTTGTTATTCATATCTTTGTGTTTTCATCTTTGTTCTTAATTCAAACTTTTATTACTTATTGAGTTGATTTTAATCAGGCAGAAAAATCACACAAGTATTCAACCCTCCCTCATACTTGTGCAACTGGGAAAATAATTAGTATCAGAGCCTAACGTTTAAAATCAATCAAAGATGTCTGGAAACAAAGATGGCAATTCTAAAATTCCTATTCTTAAGAGAAACGAATACACCCACTGGAAGGTCAAGATGCTGCACCATCTGGAAGCTACAGACCCTGACTATCTTGATAGGATTAGTGAAGGACCCTCTGTGCCTTTAAAGATTGTGCCTCAAATCAATGAGGAAGGCAAAATAACTAAGGAACGCCTCATTGAGAAACCAAACGCTGAATGGACAAAAGAGGACAAGGAAAATTTCATTAAGGAGGCAAAATTAAAAAACATTCTCTTTAACAGTTTGGATTCTGTTCTTACAAACTGTGTCATATCATGCAAAACTGCCAAGGAGATGTGGACCAAACTTGAAGTGCACTGTTAAGGGACTAAAGATTTCAAGAATAATGCAAGGTCTCTATTAATTCAGGAGTATGAGTACTTTGAAGCAATACCTGGAGAATCTATTACTGAGTTGTATGATATGTTCACAAAACTTCTGAATGAGATGGCCATGCTTAGTAAGGTTTATGATTCTGAATATACAAATACCAAGTTTCTGAGAGCACTTCCTAGAGAGTGGGACAACAAAACTACAGCCATAAGGGAAGTTAGAGAGTTGGATGAATTAACTCTTGGAGAACTGTATGGAAGACTAAAGACATATGATCTAGAGATGCAACAGAGGAAGAATAAGAAATTTGTGGCACTCTTAATGAAGTCTGACAAAAAATGACAGGGAGAACCCAAAGAAGTGAGGATCAAGGAGAAAGAGTAAAGCTATTGAGGAGTTAGAATCTACTGACACAGACTCTGATTCTGATGAAGAGATTGACTAAGTCAAATGATGGCTATGCCTGCTAAAAAATTCAAGAGAATGAAGTTTAACAAAAGAACTGGCAAATTTAGCAAGAGGCCATCATTCAAGAAGGATGATAAAAAGGTTGAGAAGAGAAAGATCACAATAATTAAACTTGACAAAGCAAAAGTCAAGTGTTTCAACTGTGGAATACTGGGACACTTTGCTAGTGAATTCAGAAAGTAAAAGAGTCAAGGAAAAGGGAAAGCACTTCTATCAACTGGAAAGGATTGGGCAGATTCAAGCTCAGAGGATGAAAGTGATTATGAAAATCTAGCATTGATGGAATCCTCCTCAAGAAAATCACAATCTCCTAAAGAACCTTCATCTCCTAAAACTCAGGTATCAATTTTCACTCCTGAATCATTACTTAATTTAGATTCTGATGATTTACTAATAGTAAAAAGAGAGTTTAATAATGTACTGGCAAACTATAGGTCTCTCACTAGTGAAAGTGAAAGGTTAAGAGAAGAAAATTTAACTTTGACACATAGGAATAATCATCTAGAGTCTGAGTTAAAGTCAATGGAACAATACAAAAAGGATTCTGAAAAACATAGTCACAATTACACTGAAGTCTTGAAAGCCTATGACTATGTTAGGAAAGAACTAGAGGAAGAAAAACTTAAGGTTAAAGTTTGGACAAACTCTGGTAGAAAAGTTCAAGAAATTCTCAACAATCAAAATAGATGTAAAGCTGATGGTCTAGGCTATGACATGAGTCAAGAAAAAAATACAGACTCTGAAAAGTCAATACATTCCATAGTAGCCCTATTATCATTGTGGTAGCATATTTCATTCTATTTATATGTGTAGAGACTATCATGATTTGTATTACAACTTTTATGAGCTAAAATCTTCAATTGATAAAACTTGGTATGATACTGTTAAAACTTCACCAGAGTCTAAAGCAACAAAAGAGACAGGTAAAATAACCGTCAAGAGCTCTAAACTTGTTTCAACTAAAGTTATTAAGAAAAGATCCAAAACAGTTTGGATCCCCAAAACATCTAACTAGTTGTTTTATGTATGTAGAGAACTAAGGAGAAGAAAATATCCCTAATCCTGGACAGTGGATGTTCAGGACACATGACTGGAAAAAATTCTCTGCTTACAGATTTTGTGGAGATGGTTGGCCCAGAAGTATCCTTTGAAGATGGCAACAAAGGACAAACACTGGAATATGACAAGATTGTACTTGGAAATGTCATCATTGAAGAAGTAGCTCTAGTTGATGGCTTGAAACACAATTTAATCAGTATAAGTCAACTTGGAGACAAGGGTTACCATACTGGCTTTGATAACAAACAGTGTCTTGTGACTAACCAAGAAACAGGCATTATGGTTTTCAAAGGGCACAGACATGGTAAGATTTATGAAGCCAATTTGGAGGATTGCATTCACAATAAAGTCACATATCTATATAGCAAAGCCTCAACTGAAGAAAGCTGGAAGTGGCACAAGAAATTGTCTTCATCAACTTTAAAAGCCTCAACAAATTGGTTAAACAGAATCTTGTGAGAGGATTACCACAGGTTGATTTTGTGCAAGATGGACTTTGTGAATCATGTCAACTTGGAAAGCAAAAGAAAACATCATTCAAGAGCAAGACAATAAACACAATTTCTGAACCCCTTTATTTATTACATCTTGATTTATTTGGTCCAGTAAATGTAATGTCAATTAACAAAAACAAATATGCTCTTGTCATTGTAGATGATTTTACAATATATACATGGTCTTCTTTCTACATTCAAAGGATGAAGCTTCACAACATATAGTAAACCATATCACTTTTCTGGAAACAAATTCAAAGAAAACAATTAGAGTTCTAAGGAGTGACAATAGTACCGAATTCAAGAATGCAACCATGAAGGAATATTGTGCATCAAATGGAATTACTCAACAATTTTCTGCACCAGGAACACCCCAACAAAATGGAGTTGTGGAGAGAAAGAATAGAACACTCATTGAAGCTGCCAGAACAATGTTAGCAGAGTCTAAATTATCAGTATATTTTTGGGCTGAAGCAGTAAGTATAACATGTTTCACTCAAAATTGTACATTAATTAATATGCATGGAGCAACTCCATATGAAATGGTAAAGAACAAGAAGCCAAGTGTGAAGTATTTTCACATATTTGGGTGCAAGTGTTTTATGCTAAAAGTACATTCAGAAAATTTAAGCAAATTTGAGACCAAGGCTGATGAAGCTATTTTTCTTGGATATGCATAAAAAATAAAGGCATTTAGAGTATTCAATCTCAGAACCATAATTGTTATGGAATCTATTCATGTTGCATTTGATGACAAAAAGATTACAGGATTGTAGGATGAATTAGAGTCTACAACATTATAATTTGAAAATCTAAAAAATTCTGAGATAAATGAAGATGGTGAGGATGAAGAGACTCAATTGACTCCTAATACAATACAGAATTATGCACACTCTGAGGGGGAGCCAGAAAATTCAACTGCAAACAATTCAGAGTCTACCCAGACAGAGTCTAGACAAACAAAGTCAAATTTCTCAGAGTCTAACTCTATAGGGTCTGGATCAAGAAATTCTGAATTACTCTCAGAGATAAATGATTCATAGGGAGCTTCTTCATTTGAGTTTCACACAGGGAATGCCAATGATTTAGGGGGAGCTTCAAGTTCAAGAATCAATTTTCCACTAGCTAGAAAATGGACAAGGGACCACACTCCTGATTTGATAATTGGGGATCCTGATAGTGGTGTACAGACTAGAGCAGCCACTCAAAATGAATGTCTTTTTAGTTGTTTTCTCTTAAAGAATGAACCTAAGAAAATTGAGGAAGTATTACAAGACCCTGATTGGATCATTGCAATGCAAGAAGAATTAAATGAATTTGAGAGAAATAAAGTATGGAAACTTGTACCAAGACCAAAAGATAGATCAACTATTGGAGCAAATGGGTATTCAGAAATAAGCTTGATGAAAATGGGACTGTAATTAGAAATAAAGCAAGGCTAGTTGCAAAAGGGTACTCTCAGTAGGGAATTGATTATGATGAAACTTTTGCACCAGTAACAAGATTGGAAGCTATCAGAATGTTTCTTGCATTTGCAGCTCATTCAAAATTCAAGGTGACTAAATGGATGTGAAAAGTGCCTTCTTGAATGGGAAATTGGAAGAAGAAGTCTATGTGGAGCAGCCACCAGGATTTGTTGATCCAAAGTTTTCTGATCATGTATACAGGTTAGAGAAGGCAATATATGGATTGAATCAAGCACCTAGAGCATGGTATGAAACTCTATCAAATTTTATTCTTGAAAATGAATTCACAAGAGGTACCATTGACAAAACTCTTTTCATTAGAAAACATAAAAATGTGATATTTTGCTTGTTCAGATTTATGTTGATGATGTTATTTTTGGTACTACTAATGAAAATCTATGTGAAAAGTTTAACAAATTAATGCAGTCAAAATATGAAATGAGCAAGATGGGAGAATTAAAATTCTTTTTGGGACTTCAAGTCAAACAGAATGATGATGGAATTTTCATCAATCAATCAAAGTATGTGAAAGACCTGTTGAAGAAGTTTGATATGCAAGACTGTGTAACTGCCAAAACTCCCATGTCAACAATCACTAAGCTAGACTCTGACCCAAAGGATAAGAAATTTAACAACACTAATTATAGAGGTATGATTGGCTCATTGCTATATTTAACTGCAAGTAGACTAGATATAATGTTTGCAACCTGCCTGTGTGCTAGATTTCAAGCTAACCCAAGAGAATCACATTTATCAGCTGTAAAGAGAATTTTCAGATATCTCAATAGTGCTCAAACACTTGGACTTTGGTATCCTAGAGAGTCAGACTTTTCACTAATTGGTTATTCAGACTCTGACTATGCAGGATGCAAAGTGGAGAGGAAAGGCACAACAGGTCAATGCCAATTTCTTGGTAACAGACTAATTTCTTGGTTTAGCAAGAAATAACAAACAATTTCAACCTCAACAACTGAGGCTGAATATATAGCAGCTGGAAGTTGCTGTGCTCAAATTCTGTGGATGAAAAATCAGTTACTTGATTATATACTAACTTTCTCAAATATTCTTATGTATTGTGACAATACAAGTGCTATTAAGATTGCAGAGAATCCAGTCCAACATTCCAGAACAAAGCACATTGATGTCAGGTATCATTTTATTAGAGAACATGTTGAGAATGGTACTGTGACACTTCATTATATCTCAACTGATAAACAGATTGCAGACATATTGAATAAACCACTTGATGAATCTACCTTTCTCAAGCTGGTAGGTGAATCAGGTATGTTAAATATGTAAGTGTTCAATCTAAATGAAAGCAAGGTATGTACTTTAACTATAGTCCATGATTTCTCAAACTACTAGTTGTTCTTACAAGTTTTCTGAAGTACTGTATCTTGATAGAGTCTAACTCCTAGACTCTGACGAGTCTATAGACTCTGACGAGTCTGTAGACCCTACAAATATTTTTAGGCACCTAGACCCTAAAATGATTAATATTCACACCTATAGACTCTGATTATATTTAAACTGTTCAAATGACTTGAAAAGACGGTAACAGTTACTTTTGACTGGTAATAGGCTATAGACTCGTGAGTATTATATGCAACTTAAAGAAAATAGAAAATTCTCATACATTTTACTCATCTGTTTATTGCTAATTATTTTCTAAGGCAGAAGTATTCACAGAGCTCTTCATAAACCCTAGCAAATTTCTTCAAGCACTTTCCTCACTTTCAACTCAAATTTAATGGTTGCTATCTCAACTGTCATGAGGGGACCCAAGGCAATCGCATTCACTTTTGGGGATTTTGAATTTATGACCACAAACCTTATTGCAGCTCTAGGGGACAAGGGGTATATGCTGACTATTACGCGGTCATGGACTTCTTAGAGCAGTCTAAGCTATGCTATATTCTCAAGGCATCACCTGTTATTCATATGGATGCTGTTTCTCAGGCTTAGAGTTCGGCCCAGGTAGTTGATCCTTCACATGATCAACCAGGTAAGATTATGTTTACCTTTGATGACCTTACTTTTGATGTCACTGCTGATATAATTAATTCTGTGTTTAAATTGCCTGTTAAACAACCTTTTGATGAAACTGTTTCTGATACTGAAATAAAAGACATGTTTAAATCACTAGGTTATTCTGGTAGTTTAGATAACATGAGTAAGCTAACTAGGCCATATTTGAGGAAAGAATGGTCCTTTTTCTTTGATCAACTTGCTAAGTGTTTTACTGGTAAGTGTAGTGGCTTTGATGCTATTACTTCTCAAATTGGTCATAGTCTCTTGTTTGACAAAGTGATTAACATTGGATATATGTTACTTACTCAAATGGGAGCCAAATTAAACAATGTGCAGGAGGGGAGGAAGAAAGTCTACTATCATAGATTTTTTATGATTCTCCTTAACCACTTCATTCCTGACATGTCAACTAGGTTGGCAGATGCTTGTTGTGTGCATGCATGTAAACAACAAAGAAGGATATTCTCTGATATCAAGAGAATTGATGACAAGAAGAAGAGTCTACCTGCCATGACATATCCACAGGTAATGCAGGTAAAACTCTCAAAATACAAACCTGTTATTTACAATTCTTCATTTTTTGGTGGTGAAATGGTGCAGGAACAAGGAATGGAGAACCCCCTACACCTACCCAAGTAACCAACTCCTTTTCACCTAAACAATCCTTAAAACCTAAATCTAAAAAGAAAGCAATCTCTGGTGTCTCTCAATAGGCACCAGTTGTAAAGAAGAGAAAATTAGTTCAAACAAGGCTGGTAGATGAGCCACAATCCCTTAGAGAAACAGGTGGTTGAAGGGCTCTCTTTACTAAAAGAGGGTCATGAAATACTTGATTCTAACCTTCAAGCCAAGTTTGTAGAATCTCAAAAGGCTACAGACTCTGACAAACCTAGGGAAACACCTCAGGATTCTCAAATTGGGTCTCTTGAGAAATCTTTTGCTCAGAAGTATAGAAGGTTGAGGAAGGCTTATTCTGCACACACACAAGCATGTTATTGCTACTAACCCTGTTTTACAGGAAATAGATGCTCTCAAGGCTCCTGCAGGGCCAGACTCTGAAAATAAGAAAACACCTGAACTAGAGCCTAATATTGAGTCAGAGTCTAGGATGCCTTTAGACTCTAATCAAGAGACATTTTGGGAAGGAATGGATGCAGCCTCATGTCTGATTGATGAAGTAATTACTCCAACTGATGAGGTTCTACTATTTCTCTATCCATTGGTGGAAGCATTAAAAGATCATCAACTCTACAAGACACAACAACAAGTCTTGGATCTTCTCACAACCTATGCAACCCTAAGGAAGAGGATGGAATTGGAGCTACAAATGTCTGCATAAGATGAGGTCAAAATTCTCTACAGCTACCTATTCAACTCTTCATTTCAAGTTATAGCAGCTGGGCCCATAGAAGGCAAGAATAAAGAAGTTCTCAAAGCACTAGGTGTGCCAGACTCTGAAAAACAATTCAAACACAAACCTAAAAAGCTTAAAGTCCACAAAAAGAGAGACTCAGAGTCTATTGCTGAGCTGGAAACTGTTAGTCCCAAATATCGTAGAAGGGGGGTTGAATACGATATTGTCCAATTTATAAAATATTCGCGGAATGATTTGTTATGGACTAATTGACAGTTCGAACAGATATTAAATCAAACAATAGGTATGCACACAGTTAACACAAACACAGTTCGTTCGGGGAATATATCATTTTATTAATATAAACCATGAAGGTGCTACACAACTCTAATCCGTAGATTAGCTTCAACTGATTCACTAGTACAGTTACAATATAACAACAACAATCAATACGAACAAATATTATGACACTAGCTCAAACGACGTTAATGGCTTCTCTGTGTCTCTCTTATTTGCTCTGTATACTTTCTCTCTGTAACTGACTGAATTAATGAATGTATTGTTAATGAATCACAAAGGCTTGGCTTTGCTGCTTTATTGTGTAGGCTTTTTCAATCTTCTACGTGGCCTTCTGAGAACCAAGTAAATAGATTGCTTCTCACTTCTTGAATTAACAACCGTCGAGACATTTAATTTATAACCATCGGTGAGTCTGTTGATAACCGTCGAGACTGAAATAAATCACTTAAAACAATTCTTCTCAAAGATATCAATGATATGTGGCATGCTGTGGCTGGCTGTAGATTAAACAACCTCAACTATCGAAGTGCCATAACTATCGAGACTTAACCGTCGATGGAATAAATAATCTGGATATTTATCTGAGTCCCTTAACTATCGAGATGCTGTAACCGTCGAGTGAATTAAGACGAAACAGTCAAACCAACTATCAGTTATAACTATCGACTCAAATGAATTATTAAAACCATAACCGTCGAGTGAAATGGAATGAATAATATATCCAAAAGTGCTAACCGTCGAGTGATTTGCTAACCGTCGGTAAATAAGACGAAATAGCCAAACAGGAGACCCAACCGTCGGTAAATAAGACAAAACAGTCAAACAGCTAAACCAACTATCGGTTGTTCACCTTAGCCATTTTTCCAACGATTCAAAGCTCTGTAATATTTTCTTTCATTGCAACCAAGTTAATAAATTTACCTTTACTACTTGAACTTGATTTTCTCCGAGCTTTAGCACACAACGGTTATACAGCCAATTCTTTTCTAACATAGATGCAGTTCTCAATTCCTTTTGTGCTGACGTTTAGTGCAACTGGTCTGATTCACAAACGACTAACACGAACTTGATCTTCACATCTTCTTGACTATTCAATTGGCCCTGTTTCTCTAGCTATTAAGAAGTGCTTCTATAATTCACTGGAATCCCTTGACTTCTCTGTTGTAAAACCTCTGACATCTTCTGAACCTCTGAAACACTATATCTTTATTCTTCACTGAGGCTTGAACATGTTAATGAACTTCTTTCAGTGATCTTCAATGTCTTCAAAGCTTCATCTAATGTTTTGGTCTTTTGTATTCAACTTATAAACAATTCGTAGTCGATTCCGTGCTTCATTTTAATATAAGTTACCGACCATCTGTGTTGAGTTAGTTTCCTAGGTTACATGTTACGTTACGTTACATTATGCTTTACAATCTCCCCATATTTGATTGTTAGAGTTCGACAAGCAAATCCCTTAAGAGGATAACTCAACTAACTTACAAGAAAAAGTAAATAGAAGATGGTAAACTAATATTAAACAAATTCTGGATTACATAACACATTTCCAGATGTCAAAAACAATTACAATGTAGAATGAATGTTCCTCTAGCCTGAACTGATATACATTAAGTCATTCTCACTGTACAAGACTTGCAAGCTGGTCATTCACTAGATCCAGCGCTTCTTCTTCTAGCATATTACTTGGCTTGGGATCTGACAAAGCTTCCTGAAGTGTTTGCAAGACAGCTACTCTTCTGATCTGCTTAACTTGTTCGACTGTAAATTCAAGAACTTTCGTCTTTCCTTTAACACTCAACCTTTTTGGTACTGCTTTAACCCGATCAGTGTTGTAGTATGATTCTGCTCTCAACTTCTCCATGTAAAGCTTAGAGATCTCTGCCAATGGTGATTTGTCTTTGTAGTTCGTTGAAGTCTTGATTTGATCAAGTATAACACCCAGTTCCCTAGAGGTCATGTAAGACATCTTGTGGATATCAACTATTTCAGTTTTTCCTTTGGGGTTCTTATACCTGATTGCTGGAGGATCTTTTAGCACTATTGTCTCTATCTCCCTGATTATATCAAAATATGGAAAGACAATTGGAAAATCTGGCTTTTCTGCATATTCGAACACTTTCCCTAGATGATTAAATCTGAATTCAGTCATTGCCTTGACTTTTTCAAAGTCCCAATTTCCTTCTTCTCTTGTATACACTGGCAATTTTGGTTGAGATCCATTTGAAGGATCTATTCTTCCGACCTTGGAAGTATCTACAGATTGATTTGATAAGACATTAAGTCTATAAGCATAAATGCGCTCTGCAGCGTTCCATTTTTCTTCTGTCCTAAGTCCTTCACTCCTAAGAAGCCCTTCAACATATTTCAGACGCTTCAGAGGATATAGGCTCAGTCTTTCATCACTCAAACACAGTGTCTGAACTAACTTGTCTTTATAGAATATCACTGTATAAGGAGTTGTGTGAACTTCAGCTACTGTTTTGCTCATTTGATCTTCAATCATATCAGTAAGAAGTTCATTCACATGAGATCTCTTATCCGTCCTAATCTTCATGACATATAATTCTGTTAGAGACCTCAACTTGATAAAATTCGAAGAAATGGTCTTTGTGGTCGAATTATTGAACTGAATCTGAATCTGCCATCCATTGATGTTGGTCGTGATGAATATCAACTTGATTGTTTGTTTCAATGCATGAAAGAACTGATTTATTGATGGATGACTCTTGTGAGCTTCTTGCAATGCTTCCAGAACTTTTTGATCTTCATTTTGAATCATTCCTAACTCTGGTTTCTGTAAAAGACTCCTAGCCTTATCCCATGCACTTCCTTCTCTTGATAACATCAACGGCCTTTGTCTCCTTTCAATATAATGGTTATAGTGTTCTTTTCTGATTTTCTCTTGAGACATGCGTGCAACTTCATATGCCCTTATTTTGGATTGATTCGCATCTAGCAAACCAAATGTTTCCACGAAGTCTGTTTCAGTGAACTGATAAGCAGCATCATTTACAAATTCATCAAACACATCATCTTCCTGAGCTGTAGGAGCTGTATGAGAAAGTTCCCATATTTCTCCTTCTTCAAGTGTGAGCCTTACCTCCAGCGGTATATCTTGCTCCCCCTGAAATGTATAGATGTTTGCTTCTTCCTCTACCAACTTTCCTTTACCTTTGTCTTTACTCCTCATTTCTGCACCAGATTCTTTTTCTTGTTCTCGCACTATCACTATCATCTCCCCCTTAGTTGTGTTATCCTCCGAAGCAGGGATTTGAGTAGTTTGAGATTTATACATTTCAAACAAATCTGTAACAAGCTTCTTCATATCAGTCTTGAAATTCTATTAATCCTGCAACATGTTGTACTGAACAGATTTTATTTCCATGACATTGTTGTGAAATTCAGATTTCATTTCGGTGACAGTAGTCTCCAGGTTATAAACCCTTTGACTTAGTGATTGTGTGTGCATTGTGAGGGTATTTATTTGGCTGGTAGGTGTCTCACTAACAGGTTCTGTAGGTGTTTGTCTCTCAATTTTCTCGCTCGGTCTTAGGGGTGTGGGTGAATTATGATCGCTCAAGCGTTCTGTTGGTGTTTCACTCACTCTCCTTGACTCCAACAAGTCTTCTGTACCTGCAGTTAAAATTCTAAATGGCTCATCCGAAGAACTATTGCCAAGTAGTTGCTTCTCCTTTCCACTAATAGTGGTGGAGACCTCCTTATTAGGAGCCAGGAATGTTCCTCCTGGGGGGCTTATCACATTGGATCCTGTAATGTTTAGCAATGAAGGACCCGTGACTCCCGCAATAGCCTGTGAAGGCATGACCTGTACAAGATCTACCTGTATAGGTTCTGCTACAGTAGTAGCAACATCCGTCAATTCCTCCTGTGTGTGCGCTCCTTTCAGTGCAACATATAACTTGGTTGGAGGCTCAATTATTGACACTCTTTCAGATGCCCTGGCCGACGGGCGAATTTCAATAGGTTCACCCTGTTGAGAGGATGTCCCCAGAGACTGTGTATTTGCCTTTTTCAGCTCTATGTCCTTTTGAGAGGGCATAGATGGGCTAACAGTTACCTCAGGTTCTTCTAATCGACGTCTAGTCAGAGGTAGAGCTGTTTGGGTTCCCTCACCTTCCTTATGTGGTGCTTCTGAGGCACTATCTCCCTCACTCACAAATTTTCTTTTCAGGGGTTGGAGAGAAGATAAAGGTAAGGTTTTTATAGTGTTTGGTTCTGAGGCAGTGGTTAGAATCTGTTGGGTTTCAGATTCATTGCCTTGTCCTATAGCCACAGAGGGCTCAGCTGATAAGTTCATGACACTTTCTCCAACAAGATCTTGCAAATTAGAATAAGCTGAAGAGTCAGAGACATGAAGACTACCTTGAGTACTACCTGTAGGAGTCCAAGGATGATATGATTTCTGACTGTCAGCATGACCTATAGAATCTCCTCCAGATATACTTTGAAATCCATCTCCTGAAATTTGTAATTCCTCTGTCACCTGAACCACTTCCTCTTCTTGAGCTAAATCCTCTACAGGAGTAGCTACTGGAACTGATTCTTGCACTGGTTCAGGGACCTGATCATCTTCTTGAGGCCCTTGAGGCTCGTCTCTTTCCATGTCCACTACACAACCCTGCATGTATTCAGTCATTTGAGCAGGTGCTTCGTTGATGTAGTTTCTATTATTGTTCAGAGTGTTAACTATCCTGTTTTTCTGTTTCATACACAAAGTGGTAACACTACTAGTATATAGTAGTTTTTCCTCGTTAGTCGTTAGATCATTAAGGATAAGCTGTAGGAATCGTGGAAAGTAACACTCCACATTAGTGACTTGAAGGTTTCTGTACTCCACCGATCCCATAACATACAACATCTGATTCAATAATAACCTACCAAAATTTATCCTACAATTATTAGCAACACTGAAGCCTAAAGTTCGATAAAAACTTGAAATACTGTGTGTGTTGAACTTTTTGTAAGAGAAACATTGCATAAGAGTGTGGAAAAAGAAATTCCATTCCTTAGGTAAATGATGTTTACACCTTTCACCTGAGTCGTGGAGATTAGGATTAACGTAGTTGATAGTCGTGAAGAACTGAGTTAATTGTTCGGAATTGGGATAAGGGACTAGATTATTCTCAGGGAATCTTAAGATACGATTCAAATCTAGCTCCGTCACCCGGATTTCCCGATTAGCAATACTAAATGTAAAAGCCAGTTCATTAACAGCTGAAGAGTTATATGCAGAACAGTAACAGTCTCGTAGCATATTATGATTTAATATCACGTCTGTTACTAAGGCATACCTCACTCGAGAATATTCGAGTAACACTCGTGCCCAGGCCCGATAATTAGCAGGAAGGGACTGAATGTCAAACTCGGCAACTAAATTCATTTTGGTAACAGTAAAAATTCCAACCATTTTTAACTAGTAAAAATTATTGAAAATTTTAACTTTAAACAATTAATTACGAATTTAATTAGACTCGACAACGAACCGAAAACACTAAAATTCAAAACTCCTCCAAAAATCGTGAAAAAAATATATGCTAAACTAGGAGAGATTTGAACGGTGAAACTATTTTTTTGTAATTTTTGGACCTCAAACAAACCCTAGAAAAAATCCCAAAGTTTGAAATACCCGAAACAAAACTGAAACCAAACGATACAAGGCTGTATCAAATAATTCGGGATGACTAGATCTACAATTCTATGGATTTAGATTTTCAAAACTAGTACTAGAATGGTAGAAAATGAGGAAAGAAAAATCAATTTTTGGTTCGATGGTTAGCTAACTGGCGAGTTGGGTAGAATAGAGTATATATATATATATATATATAAGTTAGTTAACTGGCGAGATGGTCTAGAAACATATATATATGTTTAGTTAACCATCGAGATGGTGACTGCCACCTGTTGACGTTTGGTCGCCAGTTTTTTTTTTTTTTTTTTTTTTTAATAACATATTTAAACAACTCGATGGTTATCAAAAATAATAAAATAAAGGCTAACTATCGAGATGTACACTAATATATAATACGTAACTATCGAAAGATTAATTAATAAAATTAGCCACTTCGACGGTTAGAAAAAAATAACTATCGAAGCAGATAAAATAATTAACCAGATAGATATAGTAACTATCGAGATGGATAGTTTTTGTTTATTTATTTATTTATTTATTTATTTATTATATATATATATATATTAACCAAAAGACTACTTCGACTGTTATAATATAATATATTTTTTTATAACTATTGAGTACTGTTTAAAACCACTTCGATGGTTACGAAAAAATATATCTAATTGTAACTATCGAGAGTTTGCTAATTAAAAATAATAATAAAAAGCATTTAAATACACTTACCAAATAATTTCAAATATTCATAAAATTAATTAAATAGAGATTTCTTAAATTAAAGAATTAATATTCCTAAAATAGAAATATTAGAAGCTTAATTTGGAAATAACTATCGAATTAATAATAATTCAATTTGAAATCCACAAACAGACAATATTAATAATTATTATAAAAATACTAATAAACACAGGTGGTTGCTTTAAAATCTTTGGAACCAAAAAAAATTTGTTCCATACTCTGTTACTTTTGAAATTTCCAAAAATTTTAAACTAACCCAATCACAATCCAAACGACCATACAAGCATACTATGAATAATCATGCAGACAGTTATGCAAAATAAGATCATGAAAAGTAATTGCTACACATGCTTTCAGTGATAACCGGTACATTAAATAAACAAGTTTGTACAACCAATTTCTCACTAAAAATCACAACCTGTCTGATATAGAATCTCTCAGCTAGATCTCATCACATTGAACTCCACCAATTAATTCTAAACCACAGACTGTTATGCTTCTTGTTAACTACAAACACTTATGTAGCATTAACTACTTATGCTATATCGAATAATTACCACAAATCATAACTGGTATACTTATGATAATTAATATTGATATTCATAAGCCCGAGATTATAAGTTAGATTGGAGGTCACAAGTCCTTTGGATATAAAAATTCAATAACTTGTGAATCCATACAACTCCTCACAAACAAAAATTAATTTAAATTTAACATCCCTAATTCACTAACCAACCTAGAGAAAGTGGATTCGTCTAGTGGTTTCGTGAAGATGTCTGCAAGTTGTTGTTCTGTGGGTACAAAATGCAACTCCACAATTCCATTCATGACATGCTCTCGTATAAAGTGATACCTGATATCAATGTGCTTGGTTCGTGAGTGCTGAACCGGATTGTTGGTTATAGCTATGGCGCTTGTGTTGTCGCAGAATATTGGAATCTTGTTCAACATAAAGCCATAGTCTTGGAGTTGGTTTCTCATCCATAGGATCTGAGCACAACAGCTACCTGCTGCGATGTATTCTGCCTCTACTGTTGAGGTAGACACTGAGTGCTGCTTCTTGCTATACCATGAGACCAATCTTCTTCCCAAGAATTGACAGCTTCTAGAAGTGCTCTTCCTGTCAATCTTACAACCTGCTAAATCCGAGTCTGTATAGCCGATTAGGTCAAAACCGGTACCTTTAGGATACCAAATTCCCAAATTTGGAGTACCCTTCAGGTATCTAAAAATTCTTTTGACAGCTATAAGGTGAGACTCTTTTGGGTTAGCTTGGAACCGTGCACATAAACAAGTTGAAAACATAATATCTGGCCTACTTGCAGTTAAGTAAAGTAGAGATCCAATCATACCTCTGTAGCTTGTGATGTCGACAGATTTACCTGATTTGTCCTCATCAAGCTTTGTGGCAGTTGGCATTGGAGTTTTGGCGGGGGCTGAATCTTCAAGTCCATACTTCTTTAGAAGATCTCTGATGTACTTTGTCTGACAAATGAAGATCCCATCTTTCTTCTGACTCACTTGAAGTCCAAGAAAGAATGTCAGCTCGCCCATCATACTCATCTCGTACCTACTCTGCATCAACATTTTTGAGGTGCCTGCTTGAGTCCATAAAGAGCTTTAAAAAGGAAGTACACAAAGTCCATATAATCTTTGTTTTCGAAACCCGGAGGTGCTCTACATATACTTCTTCTTCCAGCTCCCCATTCAGGAATGCACTCTTCACATCCATTTGATAAACTTTAAAGTCTGAATGTGTTGCGAATGCCAAAAACATCCTGATGGCTTCAAGTCTTGCTACTGGTGCATAGGTCTCGTCATAATCTATTCCTTCTTCTTGAGAATACCCCTTAGCAACCAGTCTGGCCTTGTTCCTCGTAACAATGCCATCTTCATCTAACTTATTCCTGAATACCCATTTAGTGCCAATAACAGATTTGTCTTTAGGTCTGGGTACCAGTTTCCAAACTTTCTGCCTATCAAACTGATTGAGTTCATCTTGCATCGCAATCACCCAATCTGGATCTTCTAGAGCATCTTCAACCTTTTTAGGTTCTTCCTCTGATAGAAAACCAGAGTACATACATTCATTTTCCGTTGCTCTTCTAGTCCTCACACCACTCTCTGGGTCACCAATGATTAATTCAAAGGGATGATCTCTGTTCCATACCCTCTGTCTAGGCAGATTAACCCTTGATGATTGTCCTTCTTCGTAGTTGTGTTGAGAGCGACTAGCTGATCCTTCTTCACCTCCCCCTGAGTTGCTGCCTTCATTATTTGATGATTCACCAGTTGAGCTAGCAGGTTCAGTAACAGACTGATTTTGAAATACAGACTGTGACTGTGACTGTGTGGTATTACCAACACTTCCACTACTTTGCTCTGGATTATCAATCTCCGTGTGTTCATGACTACCAGATGCAGCACCAGGTACGTCTTCATCTCCCAAGTAGTATTCTGATAGATTTTCAATTTCCAGAGATTCAGAATTTTTATCATTTTGAAGACTTGGGAGTTTGGTGTCGTCAAACGTTACATTAAGGCTTTCAATGACCTTATGAGTTTCAATCACATATACCCTGTACGTCTTAGACTCCAGTGAGTAACCAAGGAAAATCCCTTCATCTGCTTTAGCATCAAACTTGCCCAGATGTTCATCTTTCAATACATAGCATTTTCCACCAAACACATGAAAGTACTTCAGTGATGGCTTTCTATTGGTCATAATCTCATAGGATGTCTTTTCTAGATCTTTATTAATCAGGGTTCTGTTCTGAGTGTAACAAGCTGTGTTGACTGCTTCTGCCCAAAAATATGTAGGTAGCTTTGACTGGCTTAGCATTGTCCTTGTTGCTTCAATCAAAGTCCTATTTTTCCTTTCTACCACTCCATTCTGCTGTGGAGTTCTTGGGGCTGAGTATTGTCTTGAGATGCCTTGCTTCGTGCAGAATTCATTTAGAACTGCATTTCTGAATTCAGTTCCATTATCTGATCTGATCGTCCGCACAGGCAATCCAGCTTCCACTTCAGTCTTTTTAATGTGATCGATTACCATTTGAGGTGCTTCATCCTTAGAATGCAAAAACAACACCCACGTGTACTTGGAGTAGTCGTCGACAATCACTAATGCATATTTCTTCTTTGAAACTAACATGACATTAACCGGTCCAAACAGATCCATATGAATCAACTGGAGAGGTTCGCTGATGCTTGACATGTCCTTACTTTTATGTGACGCCTTCTTTGACTTACCCTTTTCACATGCTTCACAGAGTCCTTCTTGGTAGAATTCTATATGTGGTAACCCTCTCACCAATTCTCTTCTTACTAAAGAATTCATCGCCTTGAAGTTCAGGGGAGATAGTTTTCTATGGCATAACCAACTCAATTCAGAGGATGCTCTACTGTAGAAATAATTTATTTCTCCTCTGCTTGCAGTGTTTAAGTCAGCTACGAACAGATTTCCTTTTCTTACTCCTTTAAGAGCAAGCTTTTCATCTTTCCTATTGGTGATCATACACTTTTCCTTCCTGAAGTCCACATTATATCCTTTATCTGTAAATTGACTGACGCTCAGCAAGTTGTGCTTCAGACCGTCAACAAGAGAGATATTTTCAATGATGACATTTCCAACTTCCAGACTACCATATCCCTTAGTAAAGCCTTTGCTGTCATCTCCAAAGGTTACAACTGGGCCGGTCTTCTCAACCACATTGGTCAGCAGGGACTTGTCTCCTGTCATGTGCCTTGAACATCCACTATCCAGAATCCACATGACTTTTTCATTAGTATCTATGCCCTGCAACCACAAAGTGATTAAGGTTTCTTTGGCACCCAAACTTGTTTGGGTCCAAGAAATTTAGAGGTTCTTGCAGATGGTGTAACAGGTTCAGTTTTCACATCTTTAAGTTATACTTTGACTGAACTCGAATCATGTTCCTTTGCCTTGACAGATTTGTCTTTTGGCTTAGGAGATTGAGTCTCCTTCCTAACTTTAGGAGGACTAGCAGTCTTTGCCCTTTCCTTTTTCTTATTCATGCTTCTTTCTATGCCTATGCAATTACTAGAAGTAGATGCATTCATCAAATTAAAATAAGCATGCATAATATTAAAAGCACATGGCATACATCCAGTAATACCACAAGGCAAATGAAAACTATTCATGTTAAACATGTTCTGCACAACAGGAATATTAGATTCTACTTTAACCTTATTACATGCATGACTAAGGTGTCCAGCAGAATTGCAATTAGTACACAATTTCCTAGGTGCAGTGGGTGCAGGTGTAGCAGAATTAGCAATTTTAACACCTACTTTCCCATTCCTATTACTATTTGACTTGTTCTTGTTACCACCTAATTCAGTTTTAGCAGATTCAGTTTTAACTGGCTCATTAGGTGTAACTTTTTCTACATTATTTTCCTCAACTTCTTTCTCTTTTAACTTATCCTCAACAAGCATTTCTTGTTTCCATACGATAGTATCTTCGTCTAAGGGTTCTGAGAGTGGGAGCTTAAAGACAGGATTACTACTCTTCTTAATGACAAAAGGAACATTTTCATTTTCTAATAAAACAGTACTAGAAGCATTGAAAATTATATTCCTTTTATCCTTCTTGTTTTTCCTTTTATGTTCATCGTAGTCAAAGCCTATACATGTCTTATTTTCTAAGCTCTGCTTATCCATTATGTCTTTAGCAATATTAGCTGAGTTCTTAAAAGCTTTCAATTTTAACTCTAGCTCAGAAATCTTAGCAATAAGTGCTGTCTCAACCTCTGCATTACAGATAACCTTATTCTCTAAATATTCATTTCTTTCCTTAAGGTCATTAACTGTGATTCCTACAAGCTCTAGTTGTTCCTTTCCAGATTCTAGCTTTTTAATCTTAGCAACTAGTCTAGCATTTTCTGCTTCAGAAGCTAGCATGCTTGTATGAATGTTAAACATCTCTATACTCAAGTCATTAACATTATTTTTATATTCAGATAGAGACATATCTACAGTGGTGAGAATAGGTACCTGTGCTGATGATGGAGATTCTTCTGAAGTGTCTGTCATTAATGCAAGATTTCCATATTCTTCTTCTTCAGAATCTGTATCATCCCAGCTTCTACCTTCAACAATGTAAGCCTTGCCTTGTTGTTTTGCAACCAAAGCATCCAATCTCTGTTTCAACTTCTCATTCTCCCTTTTCAACTCATCATAGCTTTTCTTCTCGTAGGAACTCTTCTTCTCATAAACCTTCTTGTCTTTTGCTTGTCTCGGTTTCTTACATTTAGTGGCGAAATGCCCTAGTTCATTGCAGTTGTAGCACCGGAACTTACTACGGTCTACCATGTTTGACTTGTAACCACCTCTTGAGTTGGATCCCGAAAATGATCCTGTCTTCTGAAATCTGCTACCAAAACTTTTCTTGTACTTGGGATTCCTTCTGAATCTTATATGCTTGAAACGCCCTACCAAGTACGCCATAGATTTGTCTTCCATCTCATCAAGCTCTTCCAATGTATAAAAATCATCTTCCTCTTCAGCTTGTGATTCTGTAGCCATTTCAGCTTCAATGATCAATTCTCCACCAATCTTGGTTTCAACAACCTTTGCTTCAGAAGTCTTCACTTCATCTGCCACAAGAGCTGTGGTCTTCATTAGTGCTGCACTCTTACTGTCCACTGAGCCGGAACCATAGATAATCAACCTCTGTTCTTGTTCCATTTCATAAGTCTTCAATTTTCCATATAGCTTTTCAAGGGGCATGACATTGAAGTTGTCCCTTTCTCTAATTGAAGAAACCTTATGCTCAACATGATGTGGAAGAGTCAACATAAACTTCCTGTTCGTTTCCCTTAACGGATAGTTCTTCCCCTGGATACTCAATTCATTTAACAATTTATTATATCGCTCAAAGACTTGAGTGATTGTTTCTCCAGGAGTAGATTTGAACGCTTCATATCTTGATGTCAGTATATCCAACCGGTTCTCTTTTACTTCTTCTGTTCCTTCCATAATCAGTTCTATGGTTTCCCACATGTGCTTTCCAGATATACAATTTAGAATTTGATGGCACATGTCTTCATCCATTGAGTCAACAATAATCAACTGAAGGCCTGTGTCCAATGCAACAATTTCTTTCTCTGTATCAGTGAACTCTGTAGGATCCTTTGGAGTAGACCTTTGAGGAACTCTTACTCCGTCCACTGTAGATTCAGGAATCATCTTCATTGGTACAAATGGTCCGTTCTCTAAGATACCCATGTACAACAGATTTGCAACCTTAATAAACAGGGTCATCTTCTTTTTCCAAAGATTATAATTCACTCTATCAAACTGAGGAACCTTAATACTACCTACTTTCTGAGAACTCATGATATTGAACTTTTCAAAATTATTTAAAGTTCAAAAAATTTCTGAGTGAAATATTTTGAAAATTAAAAAATTCGCGAAAAATTCCAGAAGCTTAATACTGAAGTCCGAAAAATAGATCCTGATTTGTAAACTCAATCAGTAAGCTCTGATACCAATTGTTAGTCCCAAATATCGTAGAATGGGGGTTGAATACGATATTGTCCAATTTATAAAATATTCGCGGAATGATTTGTTATGGACTAATTAACAGTTCGAACAGATATTAAATCAAACAATAGGTATGCACACAGTTAACACAAACACAGTTCGTTCGGGGAATATATCGTTTTATTAATATAAACCACGAAGGTGCTACACAACTCTAATCCGTAGATTAGCTTCAACTGATTCACTAGTACAGTTACAATATAACAACAACAATCAATACGAACAAATATTATGACACTAGCTCAAACGACGTTAATGGCTTCTCTGTGTCTCTCTTATTTGCTCTGTATACTTTCTCTCTGTAACTGACTGAATTAATGAATGTATTGTTAATGAATCACAAAGGCTTGGCTTTGCTGCTTTATTGTGTAGGCTTTTTCAATCTTTTACGTGGCCTTCTGAGAACCAAGTAAATAGATTGCTTCTCACTTCTTGAATTAACAACCGTCGAGACATTTAATTTATAACCATCGGTGAGTCTGTTGATAACCGTCGAGACTGAAATAAATCACTTAAAACAATTCTTCTCAAAGATATCAATGATAGGTGGCATGCTGTGGCTGGCTGTAGATTAAACAACCTCAACTATCGAAGTGCCATAACTATCGAGACTTAATCGTCGATGGAATAAATAATCTGGATATTTATCTGAGTCCCTTAACTATCGAGATGCTGTAACCGTCGAGTGAATTAAGACGAAACAGTCAAACCAACTATCAGTTATAACTATCGACTCAAATGAATTATTAAAACCATAACCGTCGAGTGAAATGGAATGAATAATATATCCAAAAGTGCTAACCGTCGAGTGATTTGCTAACCGTCGGTAAATAAGACGAAATAGCCAAACAGGAGACCCAACCGTCGGTAAATAAGACAAAACAGTCAAACAGCTAAACCAACTATCGGTTGTTCACCTTAGCCATTTTTCCAACGATTCAAAGCTCTGTAATATTTTCTTTCATTGCAACCAAGTTAATAAATTTACCTTTACTACTTGAACTTGATTTTCTCCGAGCTTTAGCACACAACGGTTATACAGCCAATTCTTTTCTAACATAGATGCAGTTCTCAATTCCTTTTGTGCTGACGTTTAGTGCAACTGGTCTGGTTCACAAACGACTAACACGAACTTGATCTTCACATCTTCTTGACTATTCAATTGGCCCTGTTTCTCTAGCTGTTAAGAAGTGCTTCTATAATTCACTGGAATCCCTTGACTTCTCTGTTGTAAAACCTCTGACATCTTCTGAACCTCTGAAACACTATATCTTTATTCTTCACTGAGGCTTGAACATGTTAATGAACTTCTTTCAGTGATCTTCAATGTCTTCAAAGCTTCATCTAATGTTTTGGTCTTTTGTATTCAACTTATAAACAATTCGTAGTCGATTCCGTGCTTCATTTTAATATAAGTTACCGACCATCTGTGTTGAGTTAGTTTCCTCGGTTACATGTTACGTTACGTTACATTATGCTTTACAGAAACTGAGATTGAGCAACCAGTTTTTAAAAATGAAGGAATTTGGGATAAAGGAGTTACCTATAGGACAACTATTGATTGGATTTCTACTATTCAGCCTCTTTCAAGGAATGTGGTTGATTTTCTTGTCCAAAATGTAGGAAAGGTGGCCAACAAGTATATCTATCGAACCTATGAAAGTAGATTGGATCAAATCAAGGGCACACATTATCAAACAATTGCAAAGGAACTGTATGATTCCTTCAATATGACCTATGCCTAGGCCATCAATGTGTTAGTGGACTTTTTGTCCACTATATACGTTCCAATTTGGCTTAAATTGATCGCTAGTTCCCAAGTATTTAGTGTCTTTTGATGTGTTTTATGTTTTTAGTGTGCAGATTTCCAGACGAAGCAGAATTGAGGAATATTTGCATAAATTGGTGGTACATGAGCTAGGAAGTCAAGGGAGAAGGGTCAAGGCTTGAGTTCAGACCAAGAGAAAGTGAGACGACTCGCTAAAGAAGCAACGAGCAAGGAAAATCAATTCCGGGCAGAAAGGGCAGGCGCGCCCTCCCCTCTACAGGCGCCCCCGCGCTCTATTAATGAGGCGCCCCCGCGCTCCTTGAGGCGCCCCCGCGCTCCAGCCGACTCCAGTGCTGATTTTTTGCAGTTTGGTCCATTTCGAAGCCCAGAAAGTAGCAAGCCCATGGATCATTATTTTTATGTAACCTAGTATAAAGACATAAGGATGATTATTATTTTTATATAGCAATTAAGTAAGCAAGTAGGTTTTTATTATCGTACAAGAGGGCAAAGTACTTTGTGAGCCGTCAAGCTATTTTTTTTTGTAATTTTCATCACGTGGATTATCGGTTGTTTCTTTTACTCTTGCAATTAATATCAGTAGTTTATGCATAATTATTTATTTTACTATGTTTTTAATTGAACCCATGATGTCGGCTAGTCCAATTATGGGCTAAACGTTATCATGGGGTTTTAATGGATTTTTCTATCGATTCTAGATATTGATTGTTTTTATGCCAAAGTGTGTGATTGTTATGGATATCTTAGTATGGTTAAGCTTATTCATTGTAAATGCGTCGCGAACATTTATGATTGTTTGTTGAACCCTCGTGAATGCGAAAGTGGATCTAGGGTTTTGAACATGCCATGCTAGCATAGGGTTTTGCATGTTAAGAGCATGTATTAATTTGTGGTGTAATTCTAACCGTCTTGCACTGACTATGTGATTTTATGGATACTTGTGCTTAAGGCATTATGTTTTCAATCTCTATAGACATATAGGGACTAATCGTAGTGGTTGACTATTTGACTTCTATCAATTGTGGATGTTCATTAGGATGGTATGCGTACAACGAAAGTTGGCGTTTATCAGTTTAGAGGGTCTGATCAGTTATCATCACTTTCACATGCTAGGTTTAAAAGGCATAAGATTCTAGATGAGATAGATTATGAAGTTAAAATCCCATGTTTATTTCATATAAGTAATTCGTTAAGTTTTAATTAGTAGTGTAATCAAAACTCCTATTATTATTTTCTTAGCAATGAAACTTAATCATACTCTGGTGTATAAGTGAACTAAACGTAAGCAAGTCGAGTCTCTGTGGGAACGAATCCTACTTATTACTATTTTACTTGTGACCACGTTCTCTTGCGTGAATAAAGTGTGAACAAGTTTTTGGCGCCGCTGCCGGGGACTCGGTTAATTGTTTTGTTTAGTTAATGTCTTATCATCAGTGGTCGTTAGATATCACTGACTGAGATTTGTTACTAATCGTTCTTGTTTACTACGTGAATTCAGGTAATTGATCGTGTATGCGTACGCATTCTCAAGCGAGTAAGGAAAAACTGGAAGAACGCTTAGACGAAGAAGGGGGAATTGCAGTTTCGGAAATTGAGCCAGAAATAGTGATGGGGGATCCAGTGAAAGCTCTTAAGGATTACTCTCAACCGAAGATCAATGACATTCAGTCAAGCATTGTTAGGCCGGCTATTGCAGCTAATAATTTCGAAGTCAAGCCGGGCACAATTCAAATGGTTCAGAATTCTGTGCAGTTTGGGGGTTCACCTGCTGAGGACCCTAATATGCATATCAGAGACTTCATCGAGATCTGTGATACCTTCAAAACCAACGGGGTTGCTGAAGATGCCATAAAACTGAGGTTGTTTCCATTCTCTTTACGAGACAAGGCAAAGAGCTGGTTGCATTCGCTGCCAGCAGGTTCTATAACTACTTGGGAGGATCTCGCACAAAAGTTTCTGACTAAATTCTTTCCTATGGCTAAGACAGCAGCCATGAGGATTGCTCTTACACAGTTCAATCAACATTCTGGAGAAACGTTGTGTGAAGCTTGGGAAAGGTATAAAGAGATGCTTCGAAAGTGTCCCCATCATGGGATGCCAGATTGGATGGTCATTAACGGTTTCTATAATGGATTGAATCATTCACGACCTATGCTTGATGCAGCATCTGGAGGAGCTCTTTGGGCCAAGAGCTATGAAGAAGCTTATGACTTGATTGAAATGATGGCTGCCAACGAGTATCAGAATCCTACTCAGTGATTGCCGCAGAGTAAAACTGCAGGTGTTTTTGAAGTGGACACTGTCACGGCTATAACAGCTCAACTACAGGCTTTATCTATAAAGGTGGACGCATTGTCCAAGGCAGGAATTCAGCAAATCGCTATGGTTTGTGATCTGTGTGCAGATGCTCATGATACAACTCAGCGTGCTATTTCCAGCGATTCCGCGTATTTTGTCAGCAACTTTCAGAAGCCTACACAACTGGCACATAATACATATCACCCCAACAACAGGAATCATCCTAACTTCAGTTGGAGCAACAATCAGAATGTCATGCCGCAACCATCGCAGGGTCAGCAATTCGGAACAAGGCCTTTCAACAATTCTGTTCCTCAACAATCTTATGCACCAAGACAATCATACAACCCTCCTGGTTTCCATCAACAACCTCAAGGAGGACAAGGGCATTCAAATGATAAGTCAGAGATGGAGGAACTGAGAATGATGTATAAGAGTCAAGCTGTGA
Source organism: Oenanthe sinensis (assembly GCA_028671895.1). Taxonomy (NCBI): domain Eukaryota; kingdom Viridiplantae; phylum Streptophyta; class Magnoliopsida; order Apiales; family Apiaceae; genus Oenanthe; species Oenanthe sinensis. The sequence goes on along the minus strand of CM053799.1, from coordinate 21,931,438 downwards.
CACTGAAAACGTTGGAAAATCAAATTGGTCAACTAGCAAATGCTCTTCTAAACAGACCTCAAAGACAATTACCAAGTGACACAGAGGCTAACCCAGTCAAGAAAGAAAGCAAGGAACAAATACACGCTATTACATTGCGTTCTGGAAGGGTTACGAACAATCAGGAGGTCGAAAGTCCACAAAACGAAGAACGTCAGCATTCTGGGCAGGAGGTGGAGAGCGGGCGCGCTTCCTCAGGCGCGAGCGCGCCTCACCTTACTGCCGGAAGGGGATTTTCTGCAGAAAAAGTTGCGTAGGAGGAGCCGAGCAAGAAAAAAATGAATGATTCAGAGGAGAAAAGCAGTTCAGAGAAAGACAGTGATCACAAGGAAGTATTTCCTCCTCCACCATTCCCTAAAAGGCTTCAGAAGCAGAAATCGGATAAACAGTTTGCTAAATTCTTGGAAGTTTTTAAGAAACTACACATCAACTTACCTTTTGTTGAAACGCTGGAACAAATGCCAAGCTACGCCAAATTCATGAAAGGCATTCTATCTAGGAAACTGAAGCTAGAAGAGTTAAACACTGTTGCCTTGACGGAAGAGTGTAGTGCAGTATTGCAGCAGAAGTTACCACCAAAGTTGAAGGATCCTGGTAGTTTTACTATACCATGCATAATTGGGAATTTGTCGTTCGACAAATGTTTGTGCGATTTGGGAGCGAGCATCAACCTCATGCCATATTCTATATTCTTACAACTTGGCCTTCCTAAGCCAAAGCCGACCAACATGTCACTGCAGTTGGAGGATCGTTCAATCACTTATCCGCGAGGAATTGTCGAAGATGTTTTGGTGAAAGTCGACAAACTAATCTTTCCAGTAGATTTTGTCATCCTTGATTTTGAAGAAGACAAGAAGATCCCTATCATTCTTGGTAGACCATTCTTGGCAACGGGAAAGACATTGATTGACGTACAAAAGGGAGAACTCACCATGAGAGTGCACGATCAGAATGTCACATTCAATGTGTTCAAAGCAATGCAATTTCCAACAGAAGAAGAGCAATGCTTTAAAGTAGATGTAGTGGAAACTGCTGTGCGAGTAAAAATTGAACACATGCTTATGAATGATACACTGGAAAAGGCTTTAAGTGGGGACTTTACAATTGAAGAAGATGAGGTTGAAGAACAGGTACAGTCTCTGAATGCTTCTCCTTGGCAACAAAAGTTTGATAAACCAGAATCTTTGGGTTTATCTGAATTGAGAGAATCACATCAGCGGTTGAAACCATCTATCGAGGAAGCACCGAAGCTAGAGCTCAAACCATTGCCTGATCACTTAAGGTATGCTTCTCTTGGGGAGTCATCTACTTTACCTGTGATTATTGCTGCTAACCTTACAAGTCCTGAAGAAGAAAAGCTGTTAAGGGTTCTCAGGGAATTCAAATCAGCCATTGGTTGGACTATTGCAGACATAAAAGGAATCAACCATGCCTATTGCCAGCATAAGATTCCGCTGGAAGAAGGAAGTAAGCCAACAGTGGAACATCAGAGAAGGCTTAATCCACTCATGAAGGAAGTAGTGAAGAAAGAAATTATCAAGTGGTTGGATGCAGGGATTATCTATCCTATTTCTGACAGTGCTTGGGTGGGTCCAGTTCAATGTGTGCCAAAGAAAGGAGGCATGACGGTGGTAACTAACGAAAAGAACGAGCTTATTCCTACGCGGACAGTCACTGGTTGGAGAATCTGCATGGACTACAGGAAGCTGAACAAAGCTACTAGGAAGGATCACTTTCCTCTTCCTTTCATTGATCAGATGCTAGACCGACTTGCCGGCCATGAGTACTATTGCCTTCTGGATGGATATTCGTGTTACAATCAGATCTGCATTGCTCCAGAGGATCAAGAGAAGACAACATTTACATGTCTGTTTGGTACCTTCGCTTTTCGAAGGGTTTCTTTTGGGTTATGTGGTGCACCTAGCACTTTTCAGAGGTGCATCATGGCAATTTTTTCAGACATGATTGGTAAGACAGTGGAAGTCTTCATGGATGATTTTTCAGTATTTGGGTTTTCTTTTGACGAATGTCTACACAATCTTAGCATGGTTCTAAAAAGATGCGTGGAGACTAATCTGGTTCTCAACTGGGAGAAGTGCCATTTCATGGTACAAGAGAGAACTATTCTTGGACACAAGGTGTCACGTAGAGGCTTGGAGGTGGATAAAGTAAAAATAGAGACCATTGAAAATCTTCCACCGCCCAATTCAGTGAGAGGAATTCGTAGTTCCTCGGTCACGCAGGTTTTTACAGAAGATTCATCAAGGATTTCTCCAAAATTTCCAAACCTTTGTGTAATCTATTGGAGAATGATATTCCCTTCAAATTCGATGATGATTGTATGACAGCTTTTGAGACATTGAAGACGAAGTTGATTTCAGCACCTGTGATCATCGCCCCAGATTGTAATGAACCTTTTGCTATGATGTGTGATGCTAGCGATTTTGCAGTGGGGGCTGTTCTTGGCCAAAAGAAAGATAAGATTTTTCATGTTATCTACTATGCAAGCAAGACACTCAATGATGCGCAATTGAATTACACAACCACGGAGAAGGAGCTGTTAGCCATTGTATATGGCTTTGAAAAATTCAGATCATACTTGTTTGGTACGAAAGTGACGGTGTATACTGACCACGCAGCTATTAGATATCTGCTCTCCAAGAAGGATTCTAAACCCCGCTTGATTCAATGGGTTTTTCTACTACAAGAATTCGATGTTGAGATCAAAGATAGAAAAGGGACAGAAAATCAAGTAGCTGATCACCTCTCACGATTGAAAGATCTTGGTAAATCATCTCAAGACAGTACCCTCATCAATGAATCATTTCCAGATGAATAGCTGTTTGGAATACAAGAAGAAGAACCATGGTATGATGATATTGTGAATTATCTGGTGAGTCAAATTGTTCCACCTGAGCTGTCGCCAGCTCAAAGGAAGAAATTCATGCACGACGTCAAGTGGTTTCGTTAGGACGAGCCATATCTGTTTAAACAAGGGGCTGACTAGGTTATTAGGAGGTGTGTACCATATAGTGAGACGGACAATATTCTGAGGGATTATCATGCCACAGCTTATGGAGGCCATTATGGAGGTAAAAAGACAGCGACTCATATTCTGCAGGCAGGATTTTATTGGCCGTCACTCTTCAAGGACGCTCATCAGTTTGTAACCAGGTGTGATCGTTGCCAGCGAGTAGGCAACATTTCGAAAAGGGATGAGATTCCCCTTAATGTAATGTTAGAGGTAGAAATTTTTGATGTGTGGGGGATCGACTTCATGGGCCCATTCATTTCATCATGCAATAACCAATACATCTTGCTAGCTGTGGATTACGTCTCCAAATGGGTTGAGGTCAAGGCACTTCCAACTAATGATGCCAATGTAGTGCTCAACTTCCTTCACAAGAACATTTTCACCAGATTTGGGACTCCAAGGGTCATTATTAGCGATGAGGGTTCTCACTTTTGCAATCGGAAGTTCACTAATCTGATGGCAAGATTCAACATCAACCATCGGGTGGCTACAGCGTACCACCCTCAAACCAATGGCCAAGCTGAAGTATCAAACCGTGAGATCAAACGCATTCTGGAAAAAGTGGTAAGTCCTTCTCGTAAGGATTGGTCTTTAAAACTGGATGAAGCTGTGTGGGCTTACCGAACTGCGTTCAAAACACCTTTGGGTATGTCACCATATCAACTTGTCTATGGAAAAGCTTGTCATCTGCCAGCAGATCTGGAACACAAGGCTTATTGGGCATTGTAGAAGCTGAATTTTGATTATAAAGCCGCACGGGAAAAGCGGATGGTGCAGATCAATGAAATGGATGAGTTTCGTCTACAAGCTTATGAGAATAACAAGCTCTACAAGGAAAAAGTGAAAAGATGGCATGATCGTCGATTGACAACAAAGGTATTTGTTCCTGGTCAATTAGTCTTATTATTTAACTCTCGTCTGCGATTGTTTCCAGGAAAACTTAAGTCAAGGTGGTCAGGACCCTTTGTTGTGAAGACTGTGTTTCCACACGGAGCTGTGGAGATTTATGAAAAGACCCCAGATCAAGCGTTTAAAGTCAATGGTCAGAGATTGAAGCCTTATTTGAGAGAACAAGTAAATTGCGAAGCTGAAGTCGCGATTCTGTCTACCTACGATTGAGGACCTGAAGTAACGTCCGGCTAAATGACGTTAACGACAGCGCTCGTGGGAGGCAACCTACGGCTTGAATGGTAATTTTTATTCTTATAAAACAAAAAAAAGAAAAGCAAAAACATAAAAAAATCAGAAATTGGACAGTAGCACCAGGGGCGGGGGCGCTCCGGGAGGCGCGGGCGCGCCTGGGCGACTGTTCCAGGAAAAAAAAAAACAGAAAAAAGGGAAAAAATTAGAAAAACAGAAAATTATTATCTTTTAATTAGTTTTTAACACAAACCCAGCCCACTCTCACTTGTTTAAATAGCCTTGGCATACCCTAACCCTAGCCACTTAGTTACTTCACATCTTTCATTCGCACATATACATACAAATCTACACGCACTACATCTCATCTCTTCACACATCTACTACTCAACCAATGGCACCCAAGCGATCTAGGCGCTCAGGAACCTCAAGTTCTTCTTCGAGTGGGGGGGGGGGGGTTGTGCCTCAATTCAATTCACCGGAGGCTCAAACTGAGTTTACACGCTTGATGACCAAATCTGTGGTCAAGGAAAGGGGATTTATTCCGGGTGTTCTTGATGGGTCTCTGATCGCGATGATTAGTGAGCGCGGTTGGGAGACCGTGTGTGAGGCTGCGGAGGCGATACCATTGAGTATCGTTAGGGAGTTCTATGCTAATGCCAAGTAAGAGAAGAATGGGTTTTCTGTAGTTCGAGGGTATGTAGTGGATTATACTCCTGCCGCTATCACCAAGGTATTGAATTTGCCAGCACCGCAGGCGGGTGTGGAAGATTTTGGGTTGAAGAACCGTGGGGAGGTTGATCTTGAGGCCATTCTGCGGGATATGACAGTTCCAGGCACTACTTGGAAGCGCAGGGCGGGCTCTACTGAGCTGGTTACCTTCTCCGCCATGGCATTGAACCCGTATGCTAAGGCCTGGAACCTGTTTCTGTGTGCTAATATTGTGCCGTCGTCGCACACTTATGAGGTGACCGTGGATCGGGCTATTTTGTTGTGGGGGATTCTCAGCGGGAGATACATCGACCTAGGCTCCCTAATCCACAGGCACATGATCCGATTTTTGCAGGGCAGTACCACTGGCGCGATTCCGTATGGCTCAGTGGTTGTTCGTCTGTGTGTTGATGTGGGTATTCACTGGCCGGCGGAGGAACAGTTGCAACTTCCTGCGAGTGCCATTGACACGGCGGAGATAACTCGGCTGCCTGAATGGGACGGTGTTGTACCGCATCCCAGAGACTTAGGGTATATTGTGGATGGTGACGTGCCACCTAGACAGTAGAGGGAGGCTTGGGCTGGATCTTCTAGGGCACCGTGAACTGTGGCTAGTACTGGTATGGGTGAGGCTCATTTTAGGAGGTTGGCACGGCGGTTGGACGCAGTTGATGATAGGCAGAGCCGGTTTGCTGCTGACCTGACTCAAGCTCTCGGTGCAGCCTTTCTGGCTACTGGTGTACAGGTAGATTGGCCTGTTTATGGAGTTGGCACCGTGTATCCACCACCGGATTCACCCGAGGAGGGTGACTCTGCTGATGATTGAGGTATATATGCATACTTTCTTTGTTTCTTGCCTTCAATGGGGACCTTGAATATTTTATGTTTGGGGGTGGGAAATGGAGATTGTAGTTAGATGCATATAGGGCATGTAGTGGTAGTATTTGTCATGCATTTTGTTTTAATTATCCATATAGAGCATTTTTATTGCTATTTTTCGTTCATTTACCATGTGAATCCATCTTAGTTGCATTTCATAGCATGGATATTTCATGATCCCTTTAGGACGAGCTAATTCTGATTGTTGAGTCAATGTCAAATTGAGTGTGGTATTGATGAACGGAGGGATGATTTACAGTCCCTATGAAATTGAATTGCATGTTTCAGAAACACTTTCTGTACACAGTCTCACCGGTTGCTTTTGGGCTAGGTTGAGTAATGCCTGTTTAGTTGTTTTGGATTTAATCGCATGTTTATATCTTGAATATTTGTTATTCCCTTGATAATGTAAGAATACCAAAGTATAAGTTTGGGGGAAAACAGAGATTCATGCTAATTGTTAGTAATTGTCAAGAATGGCTAGGCGTCAAATGGCTAGTAGCCGGCTCATATTTTTATGAGTATTCTAGGGTTGGAATTGAGAATTCTCATTCCAGATTCTGTTAAAAAAAAAAGAGAAAAAAAAGAGTCATGTGAATAATTCGAGGCAAAATTAACCAGGGTGAGCTCTTTAATACTCGGACAATTAAGTTCGAGGGGACTTTGTGCCTAGTGATCTAAGGCTTTTTATGGTCTGGGATCCACTAACCTAACGCTCGCTACATGGGTATTATTGTATAAGCCTTTAGGGGTCTCATCCATTGCACGGTTAAATAAGCCTATGTATTGTGTTATGTGTCGTAGCGGTGGATTAGCAATAAAGTATGATTCCCTGTCTAACTCAAATGAATGACGGAGGTGTTTGCATGTTATGGAGTGTTTACCACTCATTTTGTTTATAAACATGTGATTGTCTTGGCGAAAAATAGGTATGATTTTGATCTAGTGTCAAAGTATATTTGATGAACATCGCACACACCCACGTTTCTGTTCATGTAATACTGGTATACGGGGGCTTGGTCGAGTTCTGTTTGGATGTATTGCATCTCTTTGAGGCTTGGCTTATCGATTGGTTTTGGTGAGTTCGAGGGGGTCCTTGCATTTTCATAGTAGTTGCATTCATGCATTGCATTGCCTTAGATTGTTTAGAGTCTGTTTATGCTTGGGGACAAGCATCGGTTTAAGTTTGGGGGTGTGTTAGTGGACTTTTTGTCCACTATATACGTTCCAATTTGGCTTAAATTGATCGCTAGTGCCCAAGTATTTAGTGTCTTTTGATGTGTTTTATGTTTTTAGTGTGCAGATTCCCAGGCGAAGCAGAATTGAGGAATATTTGCATAAATTGGTAGTACATGAGCTAGGAAGTCAAGGGAGAAGGGTCAAGGCTTGAGTTGAGACCAAGAGAAAATGAGACGACTCGCTAAAGAAGCAACGAGCAAGGAAAATCAATTCCGGGCAGAAAGGGCAGGCGCGCCCTCCCCTCTACAGGCGCCCCCGCGCTCTATTAATGAGGCGCGCCCGCGCTCCTTGAGGCGCCCCCGCGCTCCAACCGACTCCAGTGCTGATTTTTTGCAGTTTGGTCCATTTCGAAGCCCAGAAAGCAGCAAGCCCATGGATCATTATTTTTATGTAACCTAGTATAAAGACATAAGGATGATTATTATTTTTATATAGCAATTAAGTAAGCAAGTAGGTTTTTATTATCGTACAAGAGGGCAAAGTACTTTGTGAGCCGTCAAGCTATTTTCTTTTGTAATTTTCATCACGTGGATTATCGGTTGTTTCTTTTACTCTTGCAATTAATATCAGTATTTTATGCATAATTGTTTATTTTACTATGTTTTCAATTGAACCCATGATGTCGGCTAGTCCAATTATGGGCTAAACGTTATCATGGGGTTTTAATAGATTTTTCTATCGATTCTAGATATTGATTGTTTTTATGCCAAAGTGTGTGATTGTTATGGATATCCTAGTATGGTTAAGCTTATTCATTGTAAATGCGTCGTGAACATTTATGATTTTTTGTTGAACCCTCGTGAATGCGAAAGTGGATCTAGGGTTTAGAACATGCCATGCTAGCATAGGTTTTTGCATGTTAAGAGCATGTATTAATTTATGGTGTAATTATAACCGTCTTGCACTGACTATGTTATTTTATGGATACTTGTGCTTAAGGCATTATGTTTTCAATCTCTATAGACATATAGGGACTAATCGTAGTGGTTGACTATTTGACTTCTATCAATTGTGGATGTTCATTAGGATGGTATGCGTACAACGAAAGTTGACGTTTATCAGTTTAGAGGGTCTGATCAGTTATCATCACTTTCACATGCTAGGTTGAAACGGCATAAGATTCTAGATGAGATAGATTATGAAGTTAAAATCCCATGTTTATTTCATATAAGTAATTCGTTAAGTTTTAATTAGTAGTGTAATCAAAACTCCAATTGTTATTTTCTTAGCAATGAAACTTAATCATACTCTGGTGTATAAGTGAACTAAACGTAAGCAAGTCGAGTCTCTGTGGGAACGAATCCTACTTATTACTGTATTACTTGTGACCACGTTCTCTTGCGTGAATAAAGTATGAACACAATGCCATCCATGCAAGGGCTTTTCTAAATGGGAACTCGGAAGCATTAATCATGGTTGAACCACATGAGGTAGTAGGAGCTGACAGGAAGTTGGAGGAAGGGACTAGTGCACCAGTGGTGACTAGTGATAAAGATGTTCAGTCTGCCTCACCCACACAAGAACCACCTAGTCAGAGGTTGGGTGATAGTGGGGCAGGGGAGTATGCTGTTAGGCCCTCCTTGACAACTCAAAATTATGCAATTAGGAACCCCAGTGATATGGGGGAACAAACTCTGATGGATGCTCATGAAGAATTTAACCAATCTATTCTATCAGAGTCTATTCACCTTGAGGGGAGTCTCATGCACCAACAATCAAAGATGGTGACACTCAGAATCTGACTTCTAATGAAGTCATACTGAAGCAGTCAGAGTCTAGAGTAGACCCTGAGACTGGGATACTAGAGCCAAAAGACTCTGAAAATAAAGAAGATGCTTGTAAGGGTTCAGGGTCTGTTGATGTTCACCCCTTGGTGGAAACCCCTAGCCTTCAGACATTTAAAAGGGTACCTCTCCATCAAGGTGGTTCAGGTTTTGAAGCATCTAAAATTTCTCTCAACCCCTCTTCTATAGGACCTTTGAGTGCACCTAACCAAACGAGTGAAAAATTAATTGAGAGGCTGGCACTGGTCTAGGCTAAAGGAGAGGTAGATAAGGCTGTAGAGAGCCTAAGTGAGGAATAGAGAGTGGGTGCCCAACCCCATTGTGAGGATGAGATATTAGGGTATCCTGAACCTAGCTTCACTTATTGGGATCAAGACTTTCCTCAGAGTTGGTCCAATGAGTTAGGGAAGGGGATGGATGAAAATTCATTCATGTTAATTATGTAGATTGGCAAGAAGGAGGAGGCTCTAGCTGCACATAAATCATTTACACAAAGACCACAACATCATTTAATGGATTCTTTGGCTAGAAGAGCAGACAGAGTCATGGAGGCCTTGGTGGATGATACTACTAATCAAGATGAGACTGCGGAATTGAAGTCAGAAGAACCACTTTTGATCATGCCAATAAGGGCTAGACTTCTAGAGTCTACAGACTCTGATCACTCTAAGGAGGAGTTAGGGTCTATAGTTTCTTTTGTAGTTTCAACACCAGAGTCTACCATAACACTAGAGTCTACCACACCTCCAATTACCAAGATTGAACCAATTGAAGAGGATGAGACTTCTGAGGATGATGGACCAGTGAATCCATCTTTTAGTTATTTTGATCAGGTGTTTCCTCAATCTTGGGAGTCTGCACAAAAGAAATGAATAGATGATAAAGAAACCTTTGCATGTATTTTGAAGAGTAATCAGTCTGAGAGACTTAAGGCCTTTCAGAAAAAGTCTTTTCTCCAAGAACATGGTCATTATCCTGGAGAAGAAGATCAGGCACTTGATGGGGATGTTAACATTGAAAAAGAGAATGTTGTTGAATAATTGGTTAATATAGTTAAGGACATTTCTCATATCCAAACAAAGCTTACAGGTGTTGATAATACAACTTCTTTGCTCAGTACTAGGTTTGACAGAATTCACTCCCTTCAATTATCCAAACAAGTTGCTTTCAAGGATGCTATTACTGATATCAGTGCAAATCAGGCTCAACTTCAAACTACAGTTTCAGCTTTAAACACCAAGGTTGATTCAGTTATTTCAGCACAAGCAAATCTTTCAACTGCCCTTGAACATATTCTTTTAACTATCACTAGTGGTGATGATGTCAAAAAGAGGGAGAAGCAAATTGGTGGTTCCTCTAGGAGACATAAGGATGAGGCTTGCAAGAAAGCTAAAAAGGGAGTTAAAAGGGGAAGAGATGATGATGATGGTGAAGCTGGTGATAGTTATCATGGTCCTAGGGGTTCTGGTGGTGTGCAACAAAAGAAATTTGGATTGGTTAAAACTCAAACACACCAGTCAGGGACTGGACATGGGAAGTCAGAGTCTAAGCCAGACTCTGACAGGCAAAAGAGAAAATCAGACTCTGATGAGGTCAAAGAACCTTCTTACTGGAAATGCAGTCAATCAAATCTATAATTTAGAACAAAAAAGAAGACAGGTCTTGGAGGTCTTGAAGAATCAGATATTGACAGAACAGCAACTCTATCAAGGGATCCTCAATCCTTGATAGATAGGCAGTTTGAGAAGATTACACAAAAACACTTGAACAAAGTGGTATCTGCTCAAATTATTTATAATGTTTTCGAAAGAAAGGTGCAATGAGGACAGAGAGGTACATAAAAGGTGAAAAATGATATGTTGGTATACTTTTTAGAAGGTAGATCTGCAAGATGGATCAGTCAGTCAAACTTTATCTTTTTCAAATAGGTTGAAGAATTATAAAATGTTAGATTTCTCCTACAAATTTCTTATGAAGTAAACAAAAGCAAAGAAGCTGTCACACAAAGATGGTTCAAAGAGATTGACAGAAAGCTGACTCTGCACAAATAAACAAATCGATAAATGGGTAAATTTTCTTTAAATTATGTTGATGCTGAAGGGAATGATCAAGTCATGCCAGTAGAAGTGAAGCAAATTAAATTTCAAGAAGGTGTGGGACATTACTTTGGATTTCAGCCTATGAGTGGGAAAGTCAGTGTTCTAATGTTGAAAGACTTAAAGGAGCAAAAAAGCAATGCAAATGATCTGAGAGCTGCTTACTGTCAAATCAATTGTTCAAATGAAGAGATGAAGAAATTGAAGAAATATGTTGGTGAAGCTCTTGCTGTTGTGGAGGAGAATATGTTGAATTCATTTTTAAAGAATAATCAAGCCTTTGAGAAGATTAAGTGAGAAGTAATTCTTTTTCCTTATACAGATTTTTTGTTCTAGAATAATTGTATCATTCTCTAGTTTTGACATCATCAAACCTTGATTTATGCTTAATTTTTATAAAGCATAAATATGGGGAGATTGTTAGAAATTAGAAATTTATTCATTTGATGATGTACAAAATGCTAGAACATGATTTATCATAGCTTATTTGTAATAAGTCTTTCTAGTCTCTGAAATTTTATAATCAGAGTCTAGTTAGTCAACATTCATGTACTTAGAAGATTTTCTATAGAAAGTGAAACCAGAGTCTAGATAAAGATCAGAGTCTGGGAGGTGATCAGAGTCTATAGACTATCGGAGTCTACAATCTGTCAGAGTCTACATATGATCAGAGTCTATAGTCCATCAGAGTCTATAGTCTGGCAGAGTCTGAAGATTTCAGAGTCTATGAAGTAAAAGCTGAATTTGGAAGGTAATCACGGATAAGGGAAGTCTTCGAAGATAAAGCTAAAGATATTGCAGATATGCTATGAAAAGGAAGGTGAATTGAAGAAGGAAACTGTCAGCTAATAATTAGGAATTACATTCCTATTGTAATTTGTTTTCTGTTATTAGTTGATAGGTAACTCTCTATATAAAGACTCTATGTAACCTAATTACAGTGTGAAATCAGTCAAAGTTTTTTAGAGCATAGAGATAGAGAAAGTTGTTGTGAAATACATAGAGAAGCTTCTAGGGTTTGTGTACACTTTAGGAGAGTTTGTTTTTATACATCAATAAAACAAACAGTTGTTATTCATATCTTTGTGTTTTCATCTTTGTTCATAATTCAAACTTTTATTACTTATTGAGTTGATTTTAATCAGGCAGAAAAATCACAAAAGTATTCAACCCCCTTCTACTTGTGCAACTGGGAAAACAACCTTATTTACTTATCCATCGATGGATAGGTTATCCATTGATCAATTGATGTATTAATGGATATTTGAATATCCATTGATCCCTTATCCATTGATTGTCTTTTTATCCATTGACTGTTTTGATGCTTTTATCCATTGATGGAGATCCATTGATTTGACTCTTGTTGACTTTCATCCATCGAACATTATCTATATGCATTGACTTCTTTATTCGTTGATCACTTCATTTGAGAGAATTTTGACTTAGAATATTTATACTTTGTCAGCTATTCTTCACATCCGAGGATAAGCTATCAATTGAAGTCAATAAATATCAGTTGACTAGTACATAGCGTCCATCGAAATATTATAATCAACTGATGAGATAAGAACTCTAAATAAACTATTACAATCCATTTTATCAGTTGATTAACAACAACTTCAATTGATAAATGGTTCCCTAGTCAATGGATATTTATAAGTCATATATCCATTGACCAGTTACAAAAATTAAGATCAAATTTATAATTCTAGGTAAATTTGTTATCATCACACTACATGATTCCTAAAAATCTCCCCATATTTATGAATATGAGAAATAGACATAAATCTAATGTTATTGATAACAAAATCCTTAAACATTTTCATTCTGCATGTATTATAAATTTGACAAGTAATACAATTCTGAGACAAAGAATTTAAGTACCAGTGACAAATGACTTCTAAGAAGTTGTAGGTGATTCTGATTTAGTTTATTCTCTTTCTTCTTCCCCTAAACTCTTCATTCTGTCTATCTTCATTTTCTCTCATTTTTCTGTAAAGTGACCCTTTCAAAATCTTCTCATCCTCAACTCTATAGTCCAATTGGCTTGCAAGATAATTAAGTTCCAAGTTGGGCAATTTGTCAATCTCCTGATAGATATCAATGCATTTCTTTTTGCCCTCCTTATCCTTGTAGATCATCATGTATAAAGGCTCATGCAGGACCTTCTTTCCTTCAAGATTCCATAATTTGATTTTACCACCCCTTTCTTCCTGAAAAGGTGCCTCTCTCATGTCCTTCATTCTTTGTAGAATATTCTGTGCAAGCCTATTGGTTAGATAGTATTTCTTGTTGAGTAGAGTGTAGATCTTCCTCAGAGTTCCATAGTCCTGTTCCATGACTTGAGAGAAGGTAAAAGATGAGTGTGGACCATCCTCATATTCAGCATGGAGGAGATCCACATCTCTTTTCCTTTGGCCCTTAATAACTATCAATCCCACAGTTTTGATTGGGATGTAGTTGTTTACCTTTGATTTGAACACTTCTATCTCCTTGGATTGGCCACTTTCAGATGCTTGACTTTTATTCTCTGTCCTCTTTGGTTGGTCATTCTTATCCATTTCTACTTCATCCACATTCAACTTCCTTTTGACACTAGATATTTTAGCATATTTGTTTGCCCTTTGTTTGATTCTGTGCATTTTTGTGAGATTGAGCCTTGAATCAATGTAATTTTTATAATGAGTCTTGTTGGAATCAAGATCATCCCTAATATACTTTAATTCTTTCTTTATTGTTGTGACTTGCATTTTCTGAATCTTGAGGTTGTCCCTGTAGAAGTTGAGAATTCTTTTTTGGACAGGATCTTGAATGTTAACCTCAGCCATTGATCTCCTGTACTGATTCATAATCTCCTTCATAGTATCAGCCAATGTAACTTCATCATCTATCAGGATTGGCTCTAATATGTCATCATCCTAATCAGACTCAAAGTCTTCAGGATTCATATGAGAAACATCATCAAGCATCCTTGATAGATTCTCCATCCCACTCCTGAATTCTTCTTATGCCTATACCAATCCAAAAAATTTCTCAACTTCTTGGTTAGTGGCTGCTACCAATTGTTGATAATGATGATCTTCATGTTGAAATGTGTCAGTATCCAAATTAACATCAATTGCATATTCATCCACCATGTGGGCATCTGTAACTCCTGCTGGAACTCCATTTTCTCCATCTCCCCCTAATTTCAACCCCAACTCCTGGGTGAGTTCTGCTGCAAATTCCTCAGTTTTAGAAGTTGAAGCTTCATGGATTGGTGAAATTGATTTCTCTCTATTCTTTTCTCTCTCACTCTCTCCTCTCTTTTCTTGCATCAGGATCTCATCCTGGATTCTCACCTCTCCATCACAAGACTCACATATTGCATCACCTACTAAGGTGGAACTCTCAATCCTCACACCCTCTCCTTTTTCCACCTCATAAGAAGTTGAGGGCCTCTCATTCACACACTCTCATTTTACCAAGATATGCAAATCTTTCCTCTCACATACCTCACTCACTCCACTCTTTCCTAGAAAGGTTTGTGTAATCTCAACTGTTATCTCATCAGTTGGAATAGAAGTGTCAATCGATGGATGAGATATATCCATCGATTGATGAATGTCAGTTGATTTGAGCTCGTCGATGGATGTGAGGATATCCATTAATGAATGAGTAAAAGTAAATGGATGTTGGATTTTATCAGTTGATTGAGAAATATCCATTGACTTAAAAAAAATTTCAATTTTATCATGCTCAACCAAGGTGTTACCCTTATGTCGTGAGTCAGGTGAGAGTGTTGGATTCACCCTGAGTTGTAAAGAGGGTGAATTTGAAACATTGATGTTATCTATCATCAAGGTTTCTGAAGAAATAGATTTAGAAGGAGATTAAGAAGAAAGATTAGATAAAGAGTGGGGCTGTGTCTCAGCATTTATCTGAGACACCAATAGAAGAAACTGAAGGCTCCACCAAATTTTCATTTGGCTTTGCAGGTGTGTGTTCCCCTTGTACATATACATCACTCTCCTTTCTTCTTTGGAAGGCTTGAACTACTTTGTGTCCCTTGTCCCCAATAGATGGTCCTGGTTGAGACCTCTTTTCAATAACTACACCTTGTTAAGAATGTGCAGCTAGGGATGTGTTTAATTCCTTTATCACGGTCTCAATCTTCTGAGAGATTGGACTAGAGGCTGGCTTGACATTCTCACCCTGACCATCCATATTCTTCTGGCTTTCTTGATGTTAGTCAGATCCCTCACCCTCAATAACCACATTCACACTCCCCTTAGTGATTTTTCTTTTTCTAGATTTTATAACAACAGTTTATTGAGAAACTGTTGAGGTGGTTTTCTTAGATTTGGATTTAGAGGGTTTTGAAACTTGGGTAGGAGGGATGGGGGCATTTCTAACTCCCTCCATTGTTGCGAGGGCAAAGAAAGAGGTATTTCTACCTCAAGGAAAGAGAAGTTGTGAGTTTTGAGAAATACCTACACAAAAAGGGGGATAGGTAAGTCACAACATAGGGTGTAAGTTGATTATCACTAAGTTCTTGAAGACCCTTTTGTTCTAAGTTCATGGCTCCATGACATCTGTGATCTTAAGTTCTCCAACAGAGTGGTTAATAAACAAGATAATGAATCTAGCAAAATAGATGTTGTTTTCCCTAGAATCTTTACTACCGAACTTAGCAATTAACTCATTTAGGAGCAATGTTCCAAGATCAAAATACTTATCAAATAGGATACTATAAAAAATTTATTGCATACTGGTAGTAATAACATCAAAATTGCCTATTTTTCCAGAAAATACCTTGATAATAGCATCAAAGAAATAGCTTCATTCTTTTCTTAAGTTCTTTCTAACTACTTCTCCTAAATTACAATCATTTTCAGGATAATTAACAGAAGCTAACATGTTCCTAATGCCTTCATCTTTAGGCATGGCATCACAATTGTCATTGGGAATTTCTAAGCAGTCAGAGATAATAACACTAGTGAGGGTATAGGGTTTACCTTTACAAGTGTATGAAATTACCTTCCCATCTTTTGACACTTCTGTAGACTTCCAAAACTCTTCCTCCAGTTCATAAATGATTGTTGGTGCTTCACTTAATGCTTTGGAGAGTTTGCATTCGCTCAGAAACTTCATCAATGGATGAAAATCAGCAGGGGCATCCTCCACTGTCATGCACGCAATGAAGTTGTTCTGCTCATAGATGAAGCATGTTGATGATTGGATTTTCTTTTGTGGTGCCATTGCTGCTCTTAGAGAGAATTAAAGAAAGAGACTTGAAGAAAATGAGTAAAATCGCCTTAGGGTTCTTAGAGAGTAAAAAGCAAAGAAATTGGTAATAAAAAATAACAGGTGAAGTGAAATGAGAAATAAAACTTTTATTTATATTTTTCAAGAATAAAATGACTTAAAATCAAGTCACACCAATTATTTTTACTTAGAAAATAAAAGAAATGACCGTTTAAAAATAAGATAGATAGAAATACTCTAAATAGAAATTGACTTTATCATATAGATGTCGATGGATAAAATAGAGTACCAATGGCTAATAGAAGGAGTAATCAATGGTTGTTCATAGACGAATAGAATTCTATTACCATCGATGGGTAATCATATCCATTGATACTAAATAATTTATCAATCGATAAATAATTACTAAGGTAATTATCTGTCGACAGATAAATACCAATCGATAGAAAAATATCAATCGATAAGTATATATTTTATCAGTTGATCAAATATTCCCATTGATGGTTGAAAAATATTCATTGATAATTAACATATTTATCAATTGATCACTTAGTTTCAACAGTTAAATATGAACAATGGTTGCATAAAAACTAAATAAAACTTGTCGAACATTTTCAAATTAAAGTAAAATTGAGCATACCTAACTCACAGACTAATCTATTAAAATTAGATTAATCTAGAGGTTTGGTAAAAATGTTTACAAGTTACTTTTCACTAGGGGAAAAATGTAATTCAACTATACCATTCATTACATGTTCCCTAATAAAATGATACCTTATGTCAATGTGTTTGGTTCTGGAATGTTGCACAAGATTTTCAGTTATGGCAATGGCACTTGTATTATCACAGAAGATAAGAATCTTGTTCATGTTGAACCCATAGTCAAATAATGGATTCTTATCCATAATATTTGTGCATAGCAACTTCCAGCAGCAATGTACTCATCTTCTACAGTTGAAGTTGACACTGAGTGTTGCTTCTTGCTAAACCATGACACAAGTTTGTCTCCTAGAAATTGACAGGTGCCAGTTGTACTTTTCTTATCTATTTTGCAACCTGCATAATCTGCATCTGAGTAGCCTATTAGATCAAAACCAGAATCTCTAGGATACCAAATACCTAAATTTGGTGTACACTTGAGATATCTAAAAATTCTCTTAATAGCCACTAAATGAGATTATCTAGGATCAACCTGAAATCTAGCACACAAATATGTAGAGAATATTATATCTGGCCTGCTAGTAGTTAAGTATAAAAGTGAGCCTACCATGCCTCTATAACTTGAAATGTCTACTTTAGCTTCTTTGGTATTCAATTCAAGTTTAGTGGTGGTGGCCATGTGAGTTTTTGCATAAGAACATTCACTTATGTCAAATTTCTTCAATAAATCATTAATGTACTTAGTTTGATTTATAAAAATATCATCCTTAACTTGTTTGACTTGCAAACCATGAAAGTAGGTAAGTTCTCCCATCATGCTCATTTCATACTTACTTTGCATTAATTTGAATTTTTTTTTACAAAGTTCATCATCAGTTGAGCCAAATATAATGTCATCCACATAAATTTGAACAAGAATAATTGAGTTATTGACATTTCTATGAAATAAAGTTTTATCTACAGTACCTCTTGTGAAGTGACTCTAAATGAGAAACTGAGATAAAGTATCATACTAGGCCCTTGGTGCTTGTTTCAAGCCATAGAGTGCTTTGAGTAGATAGTAGACAAAGTCAGGGAAATTTGGATCTTCAAAACCAGGAGGTTGTTCCACATAGACTTTTTCTTCTAATACTCCATTCAAAAATGCACTATTCATATCCATCTGGTAGACTTTGAAATTATCATATGCAGTATAGGCTAGAAAAATTCTGATTGCTTCTAATCTTGCAACTAGTGCAAAATTCTAATCAAAATCAATTCCTTCTTCTTGTGAATAACCCTTTGCCACAAGCCTTGCCTTGTTTCTAGTCACAGTAGCAGTTTCATCCATCTTGTTCCGGAATACCCATTTTGTACCAATTACAGATTTGTCCTTCGGTTTGGGCACCAGTTTTCATACTTTATTTCTTTCAAATTGATTGAGTTTCTCTTGCATAGCCAATACCCAATCATAATCCTTGAGAGCATCTTCAACTCTTTTAAGTTCTTCTTGAGATAGAAAACTCTTATACAGACACTCATTTTGAGTAGCACTTCTTGTCTTGACACCATCTTCTGCATTTCCAATGATTAACTCAAATGGATGACTTTTTTCCATTTTCTTTATGGAGGTAGATTCCTCCTTGATGATGAGGCTTCATTGTCATTGTTGTTGTACTCATGTTGGTTTGAATTTGAGGATTGATTTTGAAACCCTCCCCATGAGTTGGATACCCTAGATGTAGAATATTGGTTATCCATTGATGGATTATCAATTGATGCATTATCAGTTGATGGATGTTTGTCAACTGATAAATTATCCATTAATGCTGTAACATCAACTGATATTGGGTTTATGACTACATGAGATTTCACTTGACCACTTTCTTCATCATTTTCTTCATTAAACTCATTGGATTCATTCTCAAATTACAGTCTTTCATGATTTCATTCATCAAACAAGCCTTGAATCTTTTTATCATCAAAGACTACATGTACAGATTCCATAACAATATGTAGTCTAAGATTATAGACTCTGTAGGCTATGCTTGATATTGCATACCCAAAAAATACACCTTCATCAGCCTTGGCTTCAAATTTTCCTAGGTTTTCACCTTGATTTCTCAGGACATAGAATTTGCAATTAAATACATGAAGAAACCCCACTTTTGGCTTTTTATCTTTCTTGATCAATTTACATGGAGTTTTTCCTTGTACTTGATTCACTATGGAGATGTTTTGTATGTAACATGCTACATTTATGGCCTCGGCCTAGAAATAGGTTGTTAATTTTGCATCTTCCAACATTATTCTATCTACTTCAATTAGTGTCCTAATTTTCCTTTCAACTACCCCATTTTGTTGAGGAGTTCTTAGTGCAGAAAAAGTATGTATAATTTCTTTAGCTTCACAAAATTCCTTCATTGTGGAATTCTTGAATTCTGTTCCATTCTCACTTCTTATTTTCTTTACATCCAAATCAAGACTTTTCTCTACTTCTCTTATGTGTTTGATGATGAGCTCACTGACTTCATCTTTTGAATGAAATAAATAAGTCTATGAAAATCTTGAAAAGTTATCCACAATGACTAGGGCATACTTTTTCTTTGCAATGGACATGATGTTTACAGGGCCAAACAAATCCATGTGTAATAGTTCAAGTAGTTTCTCAATTGATGATTCCAATTTTGACATGAATGATGATTTTCTTTGTTTGCCTTTTGGCAAGTATCACACAATCCATCTTTGACATATTCCATCTGTGGTAATACGCTCACTTGATTTTTCTTGACCAATTGATTTATGGCTTTAAAATTTAAGTGAGTTATTTTCCCGTGCCACGTACAAATTTCATTTGTATTTTATTTTGAAAGAAGACAAATCATTGAATCTGCATTTGTTGAGTTGAAGTCAACTATTTACACATTTCTTTTTCTGTTCTCAGTCATTACTAGGCTTTTATTTTTCCTGTTGGAAATTATACATGCTTTAGTTGTTAAGACAACTTTATTTCCATTATCACATAGTTGACTGATGCTTAAAATTTTTTGTCTTAAGCCATTAACTAGTGCAACAAGTTCAATGATGACATTTTCTGTTAAAATCAAGCCATATCCCATGGTGTAACCCTTGCTGTCATCTCCAAAAGTCAATCCAGGGCCATCTCTCTCCTCAAACTTTATGAGTAGAGATTGAAAGGCATAGGTGTACTAACTTGTAACACTTAATTACTATGTAACTCAACTAGGTAAAAGATAAAACAACAGCAAAAACAAGAGAAACTGAAGAAGCACATGGAATCAATCAACTGAAGAAATGGTAATGATACTTGGTAACTACAAGTAACTAATTTGGTTAATCAAGGATGCATAAGTGAGAAGAAGTTCAATTTCAGTATTGCTCATGCCCTAACTTATCTAATGGAGAATCAAATTAATGTCAAAGAAGTATCAAGAAGACCAAAGTGATTTCATGTAATGTATATCAACATCTGGATAATGTAAAGGTTAATCAACAAATGAGAACTGACATTCAGAAGCAAGAACCCCTACAAGACTAGTCACTTATGAACCAGACCATTGCATCAAGTGTCAGGACATTGGAGGCAAGTTCATGTCAGTAATAGAAGATCTCATTTGAATTGAGTGAAGAAAAGAAATTGAAGAAGCTAGGGAAACTTGCTCATAAAGGTTAATCCTCAATTAGTCACTAAAGAAGGTCAACATTGGATGAGTGCATATTTGCTAAGGCAAATGTCGATCCACAGCAGATCGAGATGCGGGTCGAGATTTATAATTGAAGTAAAACATTGCAAAGGCAAATCTCTATCCACGGCAGATCGAGATCGAGATCGAAATTCTCAAAGATCGAGATCGAGATTCTCATAGATCGAGATCGAGGTTTTCACATATCGAGATCGAGATTTTCAGAGATCGAGATCGAGATTTTCACAGATCGAGATCGAGATCGAGATTGTCAACCAAGTTCGAGATCGAGATGGGTCCAGGCCGAGATCGAGATGTGGGTCGATATGTAGCATTTAATGTTCAAGGGACAAGGATGAAGATCTTCTGAGTCAGGTACCTATTCTTGCTGATCTTGATCAAATTTCAATTCAACCAACCCCTGTTTTCTACAGCCGTGGGCCTGAAAACCCCCAGGCTCTATCCCAGGCTGCAAGCCCTTCTGTTCATAAACATTCATCCAGCCCTAAAACTGGTGATAAAAGGAAGGCAAACCCATCTAAGTCGAGTGGAGGGAGTGTAAGAGTTGAGAGAGTAGTAAAATCAGCAGCTCTGCCACTCTCAAAGAAGCAAAAGATGGATTCTATCCCAGTGGCAACTGCGCAACCTGTTAGGGATAGTTCACCTCTCACAGCCACCACACCTCACGCTGGTGGCTCACCTCTCCTAAATATTCCAACACATTCGCACTCGCCTAGGCATGTTGGTGAGAGTCAGGGAGGGGCTCCAGCTCAACAGCCAATAGGAGCTGGCCCTACCTCCCCTGAGTTGTCCGCTCAGGGCTCTTTGAGCAATTTCTCGGAAGGGGAATGGCAAACTGAGACTAGCTCTTCTAATGCTAGAATCTCAGGAAGTGTATATGTGGAAGAGTCTGTCGAATCCAGTACGGATGACTCTTCCTCATCTAAATCAGAAAACAAGTTGCTCGCAGAGCAACGACATCTGGTGACTGGTGGGTCTACGCCTCCAGAACAACCCAGAGAACCAGAAAAGGGTCTTCGTGACCAAGGGGATGACATGGTCATAACGCCATCTCCTAACGTAGACACAACGTTTAAAGGTTCAGTCTCACTGATCGATATCGCCGACCAACTCACCGCTAGTCCTCAGCGACTAGTGGATGAGGCTCTAGTTCTGTTAGGCTCTAAACACGAGAGAGAGATAGAGAGAGTAGATCCCTTCTCTTTAGGGATCTTGAGTGAAACAGAACCCGGCGAGAGTAAACAGTTTAACCCAAGCCAAACACCGTCCCTTACATTGCAGGATCTAGTGAAGAAGGTGGAGGCTTTGGAGGCTGGAGTTGCTGGTGTTACTGCTGCTGTCTCTTCTCACTCTGGAAGATTGGAGGTTGGAGCACAATTCATGGAGAACCTGATTGCCGTCCAAAATCAAATGATTGACAAGATAAACAATCTTAGATTGGTACAAGTGGAGGTTGGGCGGTCAGTCGATGATGTCACTCATGGCATGTCTCAGGTCTGGACTAAGCTAAATGAACTACTTGATGCTGTCTTTGGACGTAACAGGGTTGGACCTGGTCCTTCCACCGGTGGTGATGGTGATGATAAACATAATGATGATGCTCCTGATGAGGATAACCCACCTAAGGGGGAGATGGAGGATCAGGGTCTGAAAAAGCTGACTAGTAAGGGTCCGGTGATCGAGTCCTCAATCAAATCTGGTAAAAATGTGGAGGAGGCTCAACCGGCTCTTAAAGACAAAGGCAAACAGAAGATGGTAATTGAAGAAGCAGGAGCTGAGAAAGAAACACCTGTCGTCGATGCATTTATGAGAGACTTTATTGAAGATTCTGATGATGATGAGATGGAAGTAGAAGCCTTAGTGGCAAGGAGGTCGAGACTCGAGCAACGGGCAAGAGAGTGGGAACAAGAAAGAGGTCTAAATCCTGGCGGATCTGGCGCAGGAGTTGCAGGTGATGCAGGAGACCACTCGGTTGCTGACGAGCATGTGCCGGAAGAAGAAATTGATGAAGTAGCGAAAGAAGCGGAGATGCAAGAAGAGATTTTCAGGGAAGCCAGAGAAAGAGTGAATGAAGAAGTGCTTCAAGGAATAGTGGAAAAGGAACTAATGGCAAAGGAGAAGAGAGCTGCTCAGAAAACTCAGCATGAGTATGAAATGAAAAAGATCACAGATCCTAAGGTCCAGGCTGACAAAAGGAGGGAAGGTCCCGAGTGGGACAAGGCTAGAGAAGCCTTAGTTGGACCAAGAGCCTATGCTCCTGACTCAGAAAGATTGAGTTTCCTTCTCCACAAGCTAGAAAATCTAAACCATGGGCTTCTGAACTATCTAAACTGTATAAGACAGGGATGCACCTCTGTTCAAGTTATATTCAAGGAGAAAGCATGGAGTCTGATGATTACTTGGGCACCCATAACAAGAATCGAGCCGTGTATGGTTGATGAAGCATTCTTCCATGCAAGGGGTGCTAGTGAACTGGTAGAATATGCTCACAAGGTAGACACCTCTGTCAAGACTGGAGTGTTGTTTAAAGAGAAACTATTGAAGATGGCTGAAGACAGAGGGGTTGACATTATTCTAAATCCCTATCAAATCAGATACGTCCATGACAAGGTCTTGAGGATCGTAAATCTACATGACTCGAAACTGACCCCGAGCGAAAATGTACTGAAGGCAGTTGCAAAGCTAGTCCTCACAAAGGATTTTCTAACAAAGGAAAAGAAGCTGGTGGCTAAGGATTTGGAAAAGTTGATAAGAAGGCAAGATGTTAGATACAAGTTGCCTGAAGCCAAACTACCAGTGGTTAAGAAGGAGCCTGAAGACTATGCATTCGAGCAGCAAGAAGAGGCAATAAAGGAGCATGTGCAGAGATATGGAGATCCAAGATTAGACATTCCTGAAGAAGGAGAAATAAGGGAGGAAGTTAGTGCAGTGGTTGGTGCAAATGTCAAGTTTGTCAAAAGCAAAGCTGAGAATGAGAATGACCTGTTGATCTATACAGACAAGCATCAGGTGGAAACCGTAATTGAGCTCAAGTACGACATCTTTGTAGAACACAGTCATGAAACACTGTGTATTATAAGGGAATTGATTGATGAGATGGATGATGTTGACGAGTTTGATCAGGACTACCTAAGGGTCATGTTTGAGAACTTCTGTAAGAGAAGACAACAACTTGATATTCAGAGGCTACAGCAATGCACCACCGCTATTGTCATTGGATACCCTAAGCAGCTGGTCATAAGGAAGAAAGGGGAAAGGGGTATCCTGACAAAGTAACTAAGCTGAGGTTTGAAGACATTCCCACGAAGCTTACCACTCGCAGCATGGTTGAGAGGTGGTTGAGGTTGTTTCGAGATTATAAGATCAGAAATCATGTGGAAGCAGAAAGACTTAATCTTCTCAAGAAAAGAATGGATGAAGTCTGCAACCCTGAGTTCATGAAGAAAGAAAAGGCAGCCAAGAAGAAAGCTCGTGAAGAAGAGGAGCGCAAGAAATCGAGATTTTAATGTATTAAGCTTGTAATGTTTCTTTGCGTTGTAATTTGTTTTCTTGTTTTCCTGCATTGTAAGTACATTATCTGTTTTCTTGTGTAGTGTAAGGTAGAAGTTAGTTAGCTAAGTGTCTTGAAACTGGTTTATATTAGGCGTCAATTATTTCGCGAAGTTCGGCGGTGGTAATACTGCTAAAAGGACTTCAGAAGGATAATTGAAGATTGAGTGGACCGTGCTCTTAAGTACGTAGAAAAAATCTCTAGAAGAGCATGAAGCCGTTTGATCGAGCCAACAGGTGTCCAATTTTGGCACTTGAAGTATCAGTGATAGACATGAAGCTAGTTAATCAAGCCAAGCATTATGCAAGTTGACATGATCGTTTATGAATGTTAGTTTATCTTTTTCAGTCCCTGGTTAGTTGAGTTATCCTCATTGTGAATTTGGTTGTCATTGTTAGATAATCAAATAGGGGGAGATTGAAAGGCATAGGTGTACTAACTTGTAACACTTAATTACTATGTAACTCAACTAGGTAAAAGATAAAACAATAGCAAAAACAAGAGAAACTGAAGAAGCACATGGAATCAATCAACTGAAGAAATGGTAATGATACTTGGTAACTACAAGTAACTAATTTGGTTAATCAAGGATGCATAAGTGAGAAGAAGTTCAATTTCAGTATTGCTCATGCCCTAACTTATCTAATGGAGAATCAAATTAATGTCAAAGAAGTATCAAGAAGACCAAAGTGATTTCATGTAATGTATATCAACATCTGGATAATGTAAAGGTTAATCAACAAATGAGAACTGACATTCAGAAGCAAGAACCCCTACAAGACTAGTCACTTATGAACTAGACCATTGCATAAAGTGTCAGGACATTGGAGGCAAGTTCATGTCAGTAATAGAAGATCTCATTTAAATTGAGTGAGGAAAAGAAATTGAAGAAGCTAGGGAAACTTGCTCATAAAGGTTAATCCTCAATTAGTCACTAAAGAAGGTCAACATTGGATGAGTGCATATTTGCTAAGGCAAATGTCGATCCACAGCAGATCGAGATGCGGGTCGAGATTTATAATTGAAGTAAAACTGTTAGGTCCGTAAGGATGGGGTATTAGCTAGAAGGGGGGGTTGAATAGCTTAATACCCTTTTAAAAATTAGAGCTTTGCGTTTTAAAATTTTCTCTTCTCTTTTAAAAATGTTACTAGTCAACTAGTAAATCAAGTGCGGAAATTAAAAGAGAGTAAAGAAATAGAGCACAACACACGAGATTTTTATCCTGGTTTGCGATGGCGCAATCCCCTAATGGATCCGCTCACCCCTAGTCCAGTCCCCGAGTCCCTCCCTGAACTCGAGATTTTCCCACTATAAAAAGATTCACTCCTTATAGCGGCGGAGAAGCCTGTTACAACCACTATGTATTTATCTCGGACCTTAACTCCCCATTAACCCCTCAAAATACAATAGCAAACCCTACTAGACTAATCTTGGAGCGTAACTCCCCGCTACCTCCTCACAATCTAAGTAGAACCCTTACAAGTTTATCTTGGAGCGTAACTTCCTATTACCTCCTCAAATACAAGTAAGAAAAAAAATAAATTACAACCCTGCGTAGACTACGTTCCTCTAACCCTCTGTAGGTCTTGGATCTTAGATCTTAGGTCTTGGATCTTTCCTTTTCCTCACGGTGCAGAGACACCCAACTTCCCGTCGGCGTGCCTAAGACTTGGGTCTTAGAACAAGGATCACCTCACTTCACTTCACCTCACTAACAAAGTCTAGACAACCAGTACTACGACTTAATAACCCTGTTTTAGAAAAGAAGATTGGTGGACTAGTATATTACTGTACTAGACCGGAAACAAACAGATATATATAATATAACCGAAGCAACAAAATATATAAATGTGAGTCGGGGTAAGTCGCTTCGTGAGAAGGACGAACCACACGTTGTGTGTGAACGTGTATGCAGTAAATTAAGTGCGTATGCTAAAGTAAAGAGCGTTATGTAAAGCGTATGAATGCAAGCACTTAAATTAAATATATAATATATATATATAGGATATATAAGGCTGAAAATAACTAAGCCAAATATATTGTGACTTGAATAAGATCAAGAACGTTTTATGAGTGGGTTGTTTATAAGGTCTTGGAAATTAAAACAACTAAACTATGACCTTTAAACAAACACCGGATATACCACTAAGATTCAACGAGGATGTTTCGTTTATGTCGTACCTCGACTTATACGAATAGTATCTAACTCGGAATCAAAGTTGGATTAACTTCAAGAACTCAACAAGTTAGGTTTGTTTACGTCGTACCTCGACTTATACAAATAACCCTTAACTCGGTGTTCGAAGTTAAAGAATAAACTTACAAATATTCTACGAGTTTGCTTTGTTTATATCTCTAAGTGAGATTTATACGAAAGAGTATAACTCGGAATATAAGTTCGTTTCTTTCACGAATAATTCAACAAGGAGTCCTTTTGTTTATATCGTACCTCGACTTATACAAATTGGTCTCAACTCGGAATTAAGGTGAGTTTAAACTTGACAAATATTCTACGAGAGAAAGCTTCGTTTATATCTCTAAGTGAGATTTATACGAGTATTTTTATCTCGGAATATAAGTTAGTTTCTTTCACTTAATTGTTCCACAAGGAGTCCTTTTGTTTATGTCGTACCTCGACTTATACAAATTGGTCTCGACTCGGAATTAAGTGAGATTAATACTCTATTTATTTCAAACAAGGAGAAGTTCGTTTATGTCTAATAATTTAGACTTATACGAATGGAATCTCAACTTGGAAATAAAATGAGTTAACTTGCAACTTATCAACAAGGAGTCCTTTTGTTTATGTCTCTAAATAAGACTTATAAGAGTAGGTCTCAACTTGGAATAGAAGCTAGTTTAATTACCAAATTCAACAAGGAGTCCTTTTGCTTATATCTCTTTATGAGATTTATACAAATCGGTCTCTACTCGGAACTTAAGTAACTTAGAGTCGTTATTAATCCCGGAAGCCTACACCGAGGATATAAACAACTTTGTTGTGAAGAACAAGAAATCAAGGTCAAGCTCTTCCAACGGTTATCACAATTTATATAGAAGACAACGAACAAACAATTTAAGCACGTAACTATATAAATCGTAGACAAGGCTAACTATATAATAGATCTAACAAACAAACCAAGCAAGCACAAATCTATTTATAATCTGCCTAATATGTGTACTAACACATAAAAATGGAATCAACTTGTAACCCTTGAGATCTAGAGAGAAATCAAGAGAAAAAGCCAATTTTGAAGCCAAAACACACAAAAAGTAGTCGCCGGAAAAAGTTGCCGGAAAGTGAACTTTTGGTATAACTTTGGGGGCAACTAAACAAGTCTAAGGGCAGTAGATATATGGTCTTTGGGTAGCCTAAGGTGACTTGTATGGTTGGTGTGTTTAAAGTGCAAGTATATGGGTGTTTAAGTTTGAAAGGGGTAAGATCTATGTAAGAACTAAGCTTAAAGGGCAAGAACTCTTGGAGATGAAAAGCTACTGATCTAGAGAGCTTCTTGGGAGAGAAATTTGCAGCATATACTTGGCACTAAAAGGCTTGAGAAATGGTGTGGGGGGAGGGCTTTATTTATAGGCCAAAAATGAGCATTTTTGATTTATTTAATTAGGGGACAAGGGGACAAGGCTTGGCATGTGATAAGGTAATGTACACAACTGAAAAGTGCTGTCCCCCCAGCTGTATTTACCCACATGGTTGCCTAGAAAAACGTGCTAGCCTCATTCAGTAAATTATTTAAGCGAATAAACACGATATCGAACGATACGTTGGAAATATGACGTTTTTCAAAATATGCTCCAAAAATTATGAAAATTTGGGAACCATCTGGGAATGATCCCAATAGGTCATGGTCAAAATACTACTCAATTTGGAGTTGACCTTCATTGACTTTTAATTGACCGAACAAACAATCCTGAAATCGGGAATACAGGCCAAAAATAAAAGTCATCCAAAAATTATGAAAAAAATCCTAAAATTCTTTTTCAATATTATAATGACATTCCCCAAGTTTCAAGTCATTTGGACATGTGTAGATACTACTTTGAGAAAAAGATCGTTTCGTTGTCCCTACAGCCCGAAACAATACTCGATAGCCATTTGTCGGAACTTGTCAACGTTTGGACTAAAGTTTTTGACTCAAAACATATTCAAATATAATATTCCTAAAATAATAATGACTATGAAGTCCAAGGAATATTTAATTTGAATTAAAATACAAATTATCCAAAGAAATAGGACAATTCAGGGTTTTAGGGATAAAATCTGTATTTTATATCTAGGCAGGACTTTGTTGAAGATAAATTGAACAAATATATTTATAGAATATATTAAAAATATATTCCCTTGAAAACCTTTAAAACAAACACTCTTTTGAATAGATAACACATTTTCTGTTTCGTAAAAGCAGTGTTAAAATACTGTATTTGTTCATCTTTAGTATAAGCCTAAAAATATAACATATATTACTTAGATTTGATTTTATCATAATTTTGATAAATCTTATCTAAATATATGTAGAGAGAAAATCATTTGGTTTTGTTTAAAAAAGCAGTTTGACCCAATTTGACTTTCTTCTCGTTGACTGTCACTTCGAATAACCTAAGGGAGGATTACTATATTAATTAGTAACTTTCTAATGCTAATTTAATTTACACTTATCATTAAGACAAAATAATCAAAACCTAATCCATAAGACTGTAACTCACAATCTTCTCCTTTTTGATATTTTGTCGAAACATTCTAGTATAAAATTAAATATGTGTGTGACAGTCCTAAACTTCCCCTACGTGTATGAACCTATCTAATTTATGCATTTTTAGATTATTAAAATCTAATTAACACTTCCCCTACAGTGTTGAAAATCTTTCTTGATTTTAAATGCATATCGGATGGACAAACAAATTATTATGCAGCAGTTAGGATGCACACAGAAAAATTGAGTATATATACCCCTTGATAAGTAAGCACTTATCATTATTCCAGTTTTAGCTTGTATACTCCAATTTCCAAAAAAAAATTTGCTGTATGCCTTCCATTCGATAAGAATTTTCAATTCTGTATCAATTTTCAATTGCTGTATGCCTTCCATTCGATAAGAATTTTCAATTCTGTATCAATTTTCAATTCCTTATAAGCTGCACAATATTTGTATGTTAGAATATTATTCTTAAATAATAACATTCTAGTGTAAACACTCTCTTCAAAAATTTTATTTTTGTAATTGAATTTGATAAATAAACATTTTAGTGGTAAGTAAATTTTTATTTTATTTTTACCAAATTCAAATTCATTTTACACTCTCTTTTCCTTGATTACTCTTCCCCTTGATTACTGAAATTCATTTTACACTCTCTTCCCCTTGATTTGACAATGAATATCAAAAATAATGTTTATAAAGAGATAGAGTGAAGAATCCTTCCCTTTTTAATTTATTCATTACCGAATAAATTAGTTTGATTGGTCCTTGTTTAAATTCGAAAAAAAATTCGAACATAAAGTTTGATAGCCTTGACCTGTAAAAACAAATTTGACATATATGGTGTCCAAACTTTGAATTATAGCAATTCATTTAGTTGAACCTGTATATAATATGTCCATTTAGCATAAAAGAAATTTATCTATGCCCTGTAGAAACCATCTATAGCAAAAAAAATTGTATCAACCAAAGCACAAGGGGGAGGGGGAATTAATTAACAATACTAATGTAGCATTCCTGTAGCAGTTTTAAAAGTATACAACACTAATGTATATACTAGGAATGCTAAAACCAAGACATTGTTAAGATTCTTGAATCAAGAAAACATTTTAACTGCTTTAAGATCCTGCAGAAAAATAAATATCCAATAATCATATACTAGCAATCAAACTTAGTGTGAACATGTGGCAATTAGAGCCATTCTCTGTCTTGTGTACCTGCAAGCTAAGTTTGTCAGTAAGAGAATAAAGAAAATGTGCTTATAACATGAAATGACAGAGTTATCATAAAAGACAAGTCATTCATTTCAACTTCTGCAAAGCAAGATGAAGCAATACATAGCATGAAGTATTTCTAACATGACCTTGAACCAACTGAACTATAGGTCATCTTACATACTCCTTAGCAGACACAAAAGCAGTGCACACTTAATATTACTGATACAGATAACTTAAGCAAAAGTAGGCATAGCAGATATACTAAACAGCCAGTCAAGACAACACAACAAATGCAGATAGACATCTCCACACCACAGTGTCCAGCTTCCATATTAGGAATCAGATTTCAAATCATGCAACAATGTCATCAAAACCTGAAATATCAGGTAAAGATTCACTTGCACCCCCTACTTCCATGTCCCTGGGACCATCCACAGCTACTGGCCCTACATCTCTTACCACCATCTCAGGAATATTACCATTTTCATTCTCAGCTAGGGGCAGAAGTGGAAGATCCATCAATCCAAGTTGGATATTAATCAGTTGGGTCAACCCTGCATCTATTCTACCAGCTCTAGTGACTGAGTTGGATAATATTTCCACCAAAACACCTATTTTAGTCTCAGTGAACTCAAGTTTATCAGCTAGAGCCTTAATTTGCTCTTGTAGAGACTTAAAGACTGCCTCAAGTGCACTGTGACTCTTCTCAAGATTGAGAATTTTAAGTTCTAAGTCAGGCACAGATACAGTTGCAACATTAGCAGCTGTAGTGACAGCATGTGAAGAAATAACAACATTTGGAGGAGGGTTTGAGGCTGAGGGGTTTGGAAGACTGTTATAACCAGGTAAGGGGATCATGGTTCTTACAGTTTTGTCAGTAATGGTGCTGGCAACTTGAAAATATGGAAGTTGATTAAGGTTTAACTTGAAGTAGTCAAACACTTTAGTAAGGAGGAGTCCATAAAACATGTAACCCTTTTTGAAACCATTAATCATTTGGAGAAGAATGGTGTAAGAGAGATTGAAGGTAACTTTTTGGCTAGATAGTTTGTACATGAGTTTGATTTCTGCAAAAGACATCAAAGGTCCAGGTGTAGTATTTGGAAAAATGTTTGCCCTCATGATCAGAGCTAAGTTCTGGAAATCAGGTGTAAAGTGCTCATAAGATATCCCCTTATCTTCAACAAAAAGATTTTGGGGCACTTCAACTGCACAGAAAACAGATAGATAGAGTTTAAGTTCCATGGCATTGAAGGTGAATTCTTTGAGTATATCAATGTTGGCTAGGTTTAAGAGTTTGAGACTGAGTTTGAGAGCTTTGCAAAGCTCAATGTGATCAAGAAGAAGTGCTTTCCCATTTACAACAGAGGTAACAAAGACTACATCCCCAACCCCATACCTAACCTCCATGTTGTTATAGAACTCAGTCACCATATTTGGAAGCACTTTTCTGTTTGGATAAAACAACATAGGCTCCCAATTTGATTTGGCAAAAAGTTGATAGAGTTCAGTTCTCTTATCAAGGTGAATCAGGCATCCTGGTTGAAGTTTGGATTTGCTAGGCCTAGTGTCTGGGTTGTCATAGGTGGAAGTGGGGTGATTTTGCTTTCTTGGTTTCTTCCTATTCCTATTTTTGGAAGGAGAAGGATCTGTGGTGTTAGAGATTTGACCAAGACACAAGGTGGTGTTGACTAGGTTAGGATCAAACTCCATTAATTACAAACACAGGAAGTGAATGCAAGAAATAAATGCAGATGAGTTTTAAGTGCAAGAAGACAAGTTTGTTTAAGAATATGAGACACAGATGAATAAATGCACAAGTGTGAAGTCACAACTGAGGTTACTGCACTCATTTATACACAAGCACATAGACATACAGTCAATAATAGATACAAACTTGCATATATCACCAAAAGATTACAAGTACCAGATTCTAGGCATGTAGGAACTAGAACAGCAGTAGTACAACTTATGCAGCACATAGATTATGCAAGCAGCAGTTAGTCCAGTCTATATATTGTTTGCACAGAGAACATGCAGACATGTAAATTCTCAGAGAACATGAGGCTACATATTTAGATCATAGACTACACAGGAAATACAATAGGCATGCTATAACTATTGCAAAACTGAGTTTAGGCAGGTAGTAGTTGACATTGAATCATTTTATAGATACAATGGCAAGGTATACTTACTCTAGCTGGTTGTAAAATAAAATTAATTACTTCAGTTATAGCTGCACAATTATTACCAACCAAGGCAGTGAATAGTGACAGATAAGTGACAGATTGAGAACATGAATCAGAGTATATATTTTAAGACTGATTTTCTGCAGAGAATATGACATAAAGCATTTAGATCAACTAAGTGCAGTCAAGTACAGGGGGCAAGTAGCAGAAAAACTGTCAAACATAGTACACTGAATAGTAACATAGTACACAGGAAAGGACAATTGTCACCATGCTCATTTAATGATCTGCAGGTTTCCTTATCAAACAAATTCATTTCTAATTCTGACAGCACAATGAAATATATCAGTGGAATACATATGCATAAGTGTGTGTGTGTGTGTGTGTTTATGAACAGCTATTACAAAATTGAACAAGACACAGAGTTCATATAACACACAGTTATGTAATTCAACTAATATCATACTTATTTGATGTAATCATACTTTGATTTAATTCCAATAAGGTGGAACACATATGTCATATTTTAATTATATTCAGATTTTATTCAATGTATGATCAAGACTAGATAAATTCCTGGTTTTCAAGTAAGCTAGTCACTTTGCTAGTTGTGAAGTACTTAATAAGACATATACTAAATACACTTGTATATATATATATATATCAACCATGTAAGTTATTAAGCATGCTGAAGATTCAGGACCAAATTACATCTATAGCAGGTATAACAGAGATTGCTATAGTGTACAGGTCACCACAGATATGGGCACAGAGCACAGATATGAGCACAGAGTGACAGGGAGATAATTACATCTTAACATTACAAATCACACAGAAACAGAATCAAGCCAGCTAATGTACTTTCAATAATTTGCATCATCTTCACATTCAATTATTACATTAACTCAGCTCATGTTAATCACATAATCAAGGGAGAGATTTTCACACAAACATTAGACATATAAATTTACCAATTCATAACAAAGAGATAATGCAGAATGAACATACATTGCTAGAGTGGCTGTTTAATCTGGGAACAGATCAAGGAGTGCTCACAGGACACTCCAGGCAGTCCATAATCAAGGAGCAGTGTGTGCTAATTGTGTCCTAGTATGATGCAGTGAGTAAAATTATGACATAAGTCAGCAAATTGAATTTAGATCATTTGAAACCTTGCACAAAAACACAGTTCATGTATAAAAAAAAAACATCATTAAGACATTTTATCAAGTAAGACAGGAAAATCAATGTTGCATGTGGTTCTCCTCAAGTAGATTAGCTAACAGTTTACTATATAGCTAAGAACCAACACCAGAACTAGAACTGTCAGTTATAACAAGAAAAGCATTTGAAATCTCATAGACTCTATTCTAGCTTCAAATTTTAGTACTCAAGATAATTTCCAGTGATTCAGATGAAATACAATTATCTCTAGTACATACCAACTGCAATTGCCAACTGTTACTAGGTAAAGCAGATACCTCATATAGACAATTGTGAGGCTAGTAGATAATATATTTCACAATCAATCAATCTAAGCATGTAGTTTAATTTAACATGACAATTGCACACAAAATCAGATCAATATCATGTGGATATGGACTACACACATTGCATCAATTTGCAATTCCCAGTTATGCACATTATTGTGAATTTAATTCGAGAGTTTTGATTTTATACCAAAGCTGTGGGGTGAATTCACACAGCTTAATCAACTAAACCTTGCACTCCACACTCATTACTCCTTAACTCATGATGTTTCAGTCCCTAGAACCATTGGTTCGACTGTTTGACCATGACACACTGAGTCACCAATAATTTTTCTCCGAGTTCTACATAATCATGCTTGTACCTGCAAAACTCGACAAGAATTAATTAGTAACAGTCAAAACCCATCCAACTACATCTAACTATTTAGTGAAATAATAGAGTAATGTAGTTTAGGAACAGAGAATCTAAATCTTCATGCTACTCTTCTCAGGACAGCATCGATATGCGCCAAAAATCCCTCAAAATCGATCATTCACTCTGTAAGCTTTCAATCTTCAAATTAGGGTTCTTGACTCAGGATACAATCGAACTCAGTCGTGATGATTCCATGATAAGCGGACGATTTTAAAGGAGTGGAACTCCAAATCTTATGTTGCTCAAGTGCAGAGATACTCCAAATCAACAGATGCGGTTTCAACATATTAGGGTTTGTGAGGATTGACAACATTAAACTTAACCAGTCACCGAATTGGAATGGAATGATAGATTTAGTCTTGAAGAGTACGAATTCGTGACCAGTTTTAGTGAAGAACTCATGGCTTAGCTTGAATTGAAGGTGCAGTTTCTAGGGCTTGAAGGAGATTGAATTTTGGGAGATTGAGGTTGTACGGCTTCATGAACTAAAAATAGAGAAATACAATTTCTATTTATATTTTCTAAAGCAACGGTCCTGATTTAATCCATAACTGATCAACAGTTGAGATTAAACCCTGAAAAATTGAATTAAAATTGTGTTTTATATAATTAGAACAATTATAGTATTACAATTTTAATTTTGCATAAATTTTATACTTTTAATTACAAAATTTTTGTAATTGATTTGTATAAAATAATGTGTCTAATATAAAATTATTTTACAATTTTAATTACATCAAGAAGTGTAATTAAATGTTATAAAATAATTAATCACCAAGAATGATATTTTTATTAACACAGAAATTTATTTTTAAATTTCCATTAAATAAAATATTTCTTAGGATATTTTGATTAACACTCACTATTTTCCCGAGTTTTGAAATACGAGGTATTCCAAGGCCAATCAATAGTTGTGTTAACCAATATTATTTTATTGAGCTTAATTTCACAATAAAGCTTGAACAACTTATAACTAAACCAATTATTGACAAATCTGAATTCCATATAGAAATCCGGTCAAATAAGAGCCTTAATTACAAGCGGAGCAAATTTTACTGAAAATTAATTCAACAAAATTAGAGACACTCAGTGTCTTTACTTTGGGCACACTAGCATTCCTAACTCCAAACGGAGTTTATTGAATCTTTCGGAGCTCAAAGGTTTCGTAAAGATATCCGCAATATTATGTTCAGTATCAATATATACCATCTTAATATTGCCTTTAGAGACATGATCTCTTAGAAAGTGATGTCGAATATCAATGTGTTTTGATAATGAGTGCAACACAGAATTTTTGCTCAAATTTATTGCACTTATGCTATCACACTGAATTGATACTGCATCAAATTTCACAATGTAGTCAGCTAGTGTTTGCTTCATCCAAAGGATTTGAGCACAACATTTTGCAGCTGCTATATATTCAGCTTCTGTAGTAGATATAGACACAGAATTCTGTTTCTTAGAAAACCAAGAAACTAGACATCCACCTAGAAACTGACAAGTACCACTTGTGCTTTTTCTGTCAATCAAGTGTCCGGCATAATCCGAATCAGAAAAGCACACTAGGTCAAATGGTTGTCCTTTTGGATACCATAAACCCATATCAGTGGTCCCTTTAAGATATCTAAATATCCGCTTTACAGCAGACACATGAGATTCCTTAGGGTTGACTTGAAAGCGGGCACACTTACACACACTAAACTGTATGTCAGGCCTACTTGCAGTAATATAAAGAAGACTGCCAATCATTCCTCGATATTTCTTTGTATCCACAGAAATACCGTTAGGATCTTCAGTCATCTTTAGTGCAGGTGACATAGGGGTACTGATGGTTTTGCAGTTTTCCATCTCAAATTTTTTGAGCATTTCCTTGCAATATTTCGATTGTGAAATATGAATGCCTTCATTGGATTGCTTAATTTGCAGTCCTAAAAAGAAATTTAATTCCCCCATCATGCTCATTTCAAATTCTTTACTCATAATATTTGAGAAATCCTTACATAGAGATTCTTTGGTAGAACCAAATATAATATCATCTACATAAATTTGAACGAGCAAGATGTCATCATTTTCATACTTCGTAAAAAGAGTGGTATCAACAACTCCTATTTTGAAACCATTTTCAATAAGGAATTTGCTTAACCTCTCATACCAAGCTCTAGGAGCTTGCTTTAACCCGTATAAAGCTTTGTACAATTTGTACACGTACTCAGGATGTAAGTGATCTTCAAATCCAGGTGGTTGTCTTACGTATACTTCCTCTTCTAAGACACCATTAAGGAAAGCAGATTTAACATCCATTTGATAGACCTTGAAACCTCTATGACACGCGAAGGCTAAAAACATTCGAATCGATTTAATTCGAGCCACGGGAGCATAGGTTTCATCAAAATCTATTCCTTCCATTTGAGTATAGCCTTGAGCAACCAATCGTGCTTTATTTCTTACCACTGTTCCACTTTCGTCTAACTTGTTACGAAAGACCCACTTTGTTCCAATAATGGAAGTATCAGGGGGTTGTGGAACTAGTTCCCAAACTTTATTGTGAGAGAATTGGTTTAATTCTTCTTGCATGGCAAAAATCCAATCCTCATCCAATAAAGCTTCCTTTGCGGTTTTAGGTTCTATTTGTGATAGAAAGGCCATATGACTTACAATGTTTTGAACTTGAGCACGAGTTTGAACACCTTTAGTTAAATCCCCTAAGACATAGTCTATCGGATGATTTTTAAGCAATGGTATTTCCATAGGCAATTCAAGTTCGTCCTCATCTTTTTCAAGAGGATTCTTTGAGATTGTAGGTTCAAGATTCATATTTCCAATTTGTCGAATAACATTTTCAACATCACTTGAAATATGACCATTTGAATCTGGTTCCTCTTCTATCAAATCTTTAAACTTTGAGTTTGGTTTAGATTCATCGAATGCAACATTCATTGATTCTTCCACAACCAAAGTATTAAGATTAAATACTCGATAAGCTTTGCTATTCACAGAATATCCTAGAAAAATGCCCTCTCCAGATTTTGGGTCAAATTTCGTTAAATAATCTTTGGTATTCATGATATAGCATTTACTTCCAAAAACTTTGAAGTAATTAAGCTTAGGAGTTTTACCAAAATAGAGCTCATATGGAGTTTTCATTTTGATCGGTCGTAGTAATACTCTATTAAGAACATGGCAAGCAGTAGACATAGCTTCGGCCAAAAATATTTTGGTCGACGATATTCATTAAGCATAGTGTTTGCCATTTCTTGCAACGTTCTGTTCTTCCTTTCAACTACCCCATTTGATTGAGGTGTATAAGGTGCAGAAAAGTTGTGAGTAATACCATACGCTTCACAAAACTCAACAAATTTTGAATTCTCAAATTCCTTCCCATGATCAGTCCTTATATAGATGATCGATTCATTTTGTTGATTTTGTATGCGTTTGCAGAGAGCGGCAAATGATTCAAATGCATCACTCTTTGATTTTAGAAACTCAGTCCATGTAAATCGAGAGTAGTCATCCACTACCACGAGGGTGTATTGACTTCCTCCAAGACTTTGTACTGGGACTGGTCCGATAAGATCCATGTGTAATAGCTCAAGTGGTCTAAAAGTAGACACCATGAATTTGGCTTTATGAGATGCTCGAATTTGTTTGCCAATTTCACAAGCTTCACATATATGATATTTAACGAAATTGAGTTTCGGTAATCCACGTACATGTTCTTTCGAACCTATAGTTTTAATGAGTTTCATGTTAACATGGCCCAACCTACGATGCCATAACCATGGATCCTCATTAATGGAAACCAAACATACATTCTCATATTTCGTAGTGTCACACGTATATACATTTTTATCACGTGGACAATTTAGAGCCAGTCTTCCGTCTACATTGTAAATAGAACAATGTGATGAACGAAAAACGACTTTGCAACCATTATCACATAGTTGACTTATAGATAACAAATTGTATTTTAGTCCCGTGACTAATTGTACGTTTGTTATTTTGAATCGTTCATTTCCAATATCCCCAATGCCAACGATGTCACCCTTACTACTATCTCCAAAGGTTACACTTCCTGCGGCTACCTTTCTAATGTTGTTCAACAATGACTTATTACCGGTCATATGTCGGGAACAACCACTATCAAGATACCACACATCTTTCTTAGCAGTAAGGCATACCTGCATAACAGATCAGTTAAACCTTTTGGTACCCTTTTGTCTTAAGGGTCCTTGGGTTAGTACATCATAAGGCATATGTGAAATAGCGTTAACAAATCTAGGCATGGGATAATATTGCACATCATCATATAACCTTCTAGATGCTTCATTTCTAGCAAAGATATGATATGGATTTCTTCTATGAGTATATTTGTTATATGTAGCATGATTATGAGTCTTACTATGTGGGAATATGGTAATAATCGAATTTCTAGAATTAGCATTAGCATTGTAATTCGCATTATTAATTCTAGCATGAGTATTCGAAGTACTAGGATAGACATTATGACGTATATTAGCAAGATGACTCGATCTAGCATGATAATTTGCATTCCTTGGCATATTTGCATTTAGGTTACGAAATTGATCATTGTAGTTAGGATTTTGAGTCTTAGAGCTATTTTGGGAAACATTATCCTTTCTAGTTAAACTAAAGCTAGGATGAACATTTTTCATGTTCCTTGGTCTATAGATTATTGGTTCTTGATGATACCAAAACTTTGGTTGATTTTGAACATTCGTTTTAGGGTCATTCCTCTTTTGTGATAATTTCTTATCCTTTCTATTTTTAGAGATTGATCCTTTAGGAA
Organism: Oenanthe sinensis; assembly: GCA_028671895.1. NCBI lineage: Eukaryota > Viridiplantae > Streptophyta > Magnoliopsida > Apiales > Apiaceae > Oenanthe > Oenanthe sinensis. The sequence continues at coordinate 21,892,527 of CM053799.1, read as the reverse complement.
CCCATTTGTACTTCCCTTTAAGTTCACCTTCTATAGCTTTGCAATATAAACGAGTATGTCCACTTACATTGCAATACGTACACTTAGGTGTAGGTGACTTAGGTGTAGTATTAATCGAAGGTCTAGGTTTATGTTCTTCCTTTTTAGGAGGACCATTATGTTCATAACCCAACCCTTCACGATTAATTGATTCCCGGGTGCCAAATACCATTCTTTCTAAGATGGCACTGCCCTTAGTGAATTGTTTCAAAGTAGCTTCAAGATTTTCCTTTTCTTTAATCAAGGTATTAATCTTGTTGATCAAGAAACTCTCTTTATCCATGACTTGAGATAAGAGCTTTTGGTTTTCATCTTTAAGCCTTTGACTTTCCAACTTCATCGTTTCTAATTCCGAGACAAGTCTTTGACGACTTTCGAGTTCAACATCTGCCTTATTTTTAAGTTTGGCATAATCGATGTTTTTACTCATCAATTGAAGTTGGTAGTCAAATTTTTGTTCTTTTAAGGCTTCATGAAGCTCTTCCTCTCGATCTCCCGTAAGAGACTGTTCGAGGTCATTTATACGATTGCATTTTGAAGAATTCTCATGAATCAGTGATTCATTTTGAATTTTTAAATTTAAAAGCTCAACGTGGAGCTCACGATTGCATTCGTCTAAATGAATCTTATCATTCTCAATCTCTTCAGCTTGTCGAATCAGAGACGTATTTTCGACTACTAGAGTACGAATTTGATCATCCTTTTCGTTTATCTCGATTTTCAAGCTTTCATTAAGAGAGAGAATGTTAGTAACGTACTCCATATCTTTAACATGTACGTCGGTCAAACTAGTGACCTCTGTTTGAAGTTGGAGACACAAATCCTCATATTTGTCTTTTTCAGATTTGGTCTTGGTATAGTTTCGGTTCAATTCGTCATAACCAACTTTCAGATCTTTAACCAAATTTCTAAGCTCAGAAATATCCATGTCATAATGATCAATCTTAGACAATTTAATAGCATTACTACTATAAGACGAAATTGAAATTGGTTTAGATATTACCTCTTGTAGAGAAGTGGAGGCTTCCGTAGAAGTAGTTTCGTCTCCGATTGCCATTAAGCAGAGGTTAACAATTTCTTCATCTTTTTCCGGAGTTTCCTCATCCTCGCTTAAATCCCATCCACTTTCAGCAACAAGGATTTGTCCTTTAGACAAATTTGGACATTCCCTTTTAAAATGACCAGGTTGTTTACATTCGAAACAAACATTCTCATTTTCTTCGGGATTTGCCTCTTTAGGCTTAGGTGTATAATTACTCGTAAATTTTGAGTTATTATTATAGGCATTATTTGCTTGTTGTTGTACACCTTTGCCTTTAGCATAGCTCGTGCTAGTGAAATTGTTCTTATAATTCGGCCTACCCTTAGAGTTGAAAACTCGTTGTTGGTTACCGGATTTAAGAAAACCTTTTCCGTATCTTTGAGCTTTGCTTTGTAAAACACGACGGAGTTGTCTCGTTAGTAAAGCAATTTCTTGCTCGTCGAGATTCTCTAACTCTTCGTTTAAGTCGTCGTCGTTTTCATCTTCATCGATAAGTATTGCTTTTAGAGCCATACTTTTCCTCTTCTCTTCAGTTTTAGGAAGAGGCTTATCCGGAGCATTGTCTTCTTCGTATGCACGAAGGTTGCCGAATAAACTATCGATGGTATATGCATTCAAATTATGCATTTCTTTTATAGTGGTAACTTTAACTTTCCAACTTGGAGGTAAAGCTTTTAACACCCTTCGATTTTTCTCATTAACCGAATAAGCTTTTCCGAGTTGTGCAAGTTCATCAATAATCCGAGTAAACCTCGTTTCCATATCGATGATGGTTTCACCCTCGAGGAGTTTAAAGTTCTTGTATTCTTGGATAAGAGTATCCATTCGAGAGTCTTTAATATCCATTGTTCCCTCGTAGGTAATAACCAATTTGTTCCACATTTCTTGTGCCGACTTGCAGTTGTTAACTCTTTTGTATTCTTTTTCTGCAAGTGCACTTGTTAATACCATTTCCGCTTTCGCGGCTATGTTCATTAACTCTTCTTCTTCACGGGTGTATTCACTGACTTTCTTTTCGATGACAATATCGTCAACTACTTTAGTCGGAACAACAACACCGTCCTCGATAGCCATCCACACTTTGACACCTTGGGATTTAGCATAAATTCTAAATCTTGTTTTCCAAGTAGCAAAGTTGGTGCCGTCGAATAAGGGAGGTCTCGAACTTGAGAGACCTTCACCACAACCAATGGTACTCAAATACGCCATAAAAGATCAACTTTTTGTCGCGTTTGTAGGCACTGAAAAAGGCCATGGAACACAGTTAAAAGCACCGCTCTGATACCAACTGTTAGGTCCGTAAGGATGGGGTATTAGCTAGAAGGGGGGGTTGAATAGCTTAATACCCTTTTAAAAATTAGAGCTTGGCGTTTTAAAATTTTCTCTTCTCTTTTAAAAATGTTACTAGTCAACTAGTAAATCAAGTGCGGAAATTAAAAGAGAGTAAAGAAATAGAGCACAACACACGAGATTTTTATCCTGGTTTGCGATGGCGCAATCCCCTAACGGATCCGCTCACCCCTAGTCCAGTCCCCGAGTCCCTCCCTGAACTCGAGATTTTCCCACTATAAAAAGATTCACTCCTTATAGCGGCGGAGAAGCCTGTTACAACCACTATGTATTTATCTCGGACCTTAACTCCCCGTTAACCCCTCAAAATACAATAGCAAACCCTACTAGACTAATCTTGGAGCGTAACTCCCCGCTACCTCCTCACAATCTAAGTAGAACCCTTACAAGTTTATCTTGGAGCGTAACTTCCCGTTACCTCCTCAAATACAAGTAAGAAAAAAAATAAATTACAACCCTGCGTAGACTACGTTCCTCTAACCCTCTGTAGGTCTTGGATCTTAGATCTTAGGTCTTGGATCTTTCCTTTTCCTCACGGTGCAGAGACACCCAACTTCCCGTCGGCGTGCCTAAGACTTGGGTCTTAGAACAAGGATCACCTCACTTCACTTCACCTCACTAACAAAGTCTAGACAACCAGTACTACGACTTAATAACCCTGTTTTAGAAAAGAAGATTGGTGGACTAGTATATTACTGTACTAGACCGGAAACAAACAGATATATATAATATAGCCGAAGCAACAGAATATATAAATGTGAGTCGGGGTAAGTCGCTTCGTGAGAAGGACGAACCACACGTTGTGTGTGAACGTGTATGCAGTAAATTAAGTGCGTATGCTAAAGTAAAGAACGTTATGTAAAGCGTATGAATGCAAGCACTTACATTAAATATATAATATATATATAGGATATATAAGGCTGAAAATAACTAAGCCAAATATATTGTGACTTGAATAAGATCAAGAACGTTTTATGAGTGGGTTGTTTATAAGGTCTTGGAAATTAAAACAACTAAACTATGACCTTTAAACAAACACCGGATATACCACTAAGATTCAACGAGGATGTTTCGTTTATGTCGTACCTCGACTTATACGAATATTATCTAACTCGGAATCAAAGTTGGATTAACTTCAAGAACTCAACAAGTTAGGTTTGTTTACGTCGTACCTCGACTTATACAAATAACCCTTAACTCGGTGTTCGAAGTTAAAGAATAAACTTACAAATATTCTACGAGTTTGCTTTGTTTATATCTCTAAGTGAGATTTATACGAAAGAGTATAACTCGGAATATAAGTTCGTTTCTTTCACGAATAATTCAACAAGGAGTCCTTTTGTTTATGTCGTACCTCGACTTATACAAATTGGTCTCAACTCGGAATTAAGGTGAGTTTAAACTTGACAAATATTCTACGAGAGAAAGCTTCGTTTATATCTCTAAGTGAGATTTATACGAGTATTTTTATCTCGGAATATAAGTTAGTTTCTTTCACTTAATTGTTCCACAAGGAGTCCTTTTGTTTATGTCGTACCTCGACTTATACAAATTGGTCTCAACTCGGAATTAAGTGAGATTAATACTCTATTTATTTCAAACAAGGAGAAGTTCGTTTATGTCTAATAATTTAGACTTATACGAATGGAATCTCAACTTGGAAATAAAATGAGTTAACTTGCAACTTATCAACAAGGAGTCCTTTTGTTTATGTCTCTAAATAAGACTTATACAAGTAGGTCTCAACTTGGAATAGAAGCTAGTTTAATTACCAAATTCAACAAGGAGTCCTTTTGCTTATATCTCTTTATGAGATTTATACAAATCGGTCTCTACTCGGAACTTAAGTAACTTAGAGTCGTTATTAATCCCGGAAGCCTACACCGAGGATATAAACAACTTTGTTGTGAAGAACAAGAAATCAAGGTCAAGCTCTTCCAACGGTTATCACAATTTATATAGAAGACAACGAACAAACAATTTAAGCACGTAACTATATAAATCGTAGACAAGGCTAACTATATAATAGATCTAACAAACAAACCAAGCAAGCACAAATCTATTTATAATCTGCCTAATATGTGTACTAACACATAAAAATGGAATCAACTTGTAACCCTTGAGATCTAGAGAGAAATCAAGAGAAAAAGCCAATTTTGAAGCCAAAACACACAAAAAGTAGTCGCCGGAAAAAGTTGCCGGAAAGTGAACTTTTGGTATAACTTTGGGGGCAACTAAACAAGTCTAAGGGCAGTAGATATATGGTCTTTGGGTAGCCTAAGGTGACTTGTATGGTTGGTGTGTTTAAAGTGCAAGTATATGGGTGTTTAAGCTTGAAAGGGGTAAGATCTATGTAAGAACTAAGCTTAAAGGGCAAGAACTCTTGGAGATGAAAAGCTACTGATCTAGAGAGCTTCTTGGGAGAGAAATTTGCAGCATATACTTGGCACTAAAAGGCTTGAGAAATGGTGTGGGGGGAGGGCTTTATTTATAGGCCAAAAATGAGCATTTTTGATTTATTTAATTAGGGGACAAGGGGACAAGGGGACAAGACTTGGCATGTGATAAGGTAAGGTACACAACTGAAAAGTGCTGTCCCCCCAGCTGTATTTACCCACATGGTTGCCTAGAAAAACGTGCTAGCCTCATTCAGTCAATTATTTAAGCGAATAAACACGATATCGAACGATACGTTGGAAATATGACGTTTTTCAAAATATGCTCCAAAAATTATGAAAATTTGGGAACCATCTAGGAATGATTCCAATAGGTCATGGTCAAAATACTACTCAATTTGGAGTTGACCTTCATTGACTTTTAATTGACCGAACAAACAATCCTGAAATCGGGAATACAGGCCAAAAATAAAAGTCATCCAAAAATTATGAAAAAAATCCTAAAATTCTTTTTCAATATTCTAATGACATTCCCCAAGTTTCAAGTCATTTGGACATGTGTAGATACTACTTTGAGAAAAAGATCGTTTCGTTGTCCCTACAGCCCGAAACAATACTCGATAGCCATTTGTCGGAACTTGTCAACGTTTAGACTAAAGTTTTTGACTCAAAACATATTCAAATATAATATTCCTAAAATAATAATGACTATGAAGTCCAAGGAATATTTAATTTGAATTAAAATATAAATTATCCAAAGAAATAGGACAATTCAGGGTTTTAGGGATAAAATCTATATTTTATATCTAGGCAGGACTTTGTTGAAGATAAATTGAACAAATATATTTATAGAATATATTAAAAATATATTCCCTTGAAAACCTTTAAAACAAACACTCTTTTGAATAGATAACACATTTTCTGTTTCGTAAAAGCAGTGTTAAAATACTGTATTTGTTCATCTTCAGTATAAGCCTCAAAATATAACATATATTACTTAGATTTGATTTTATCATAATTTTGATAAATCTTATCTAAATATATGTAGAGAGAAAATCATTTGGTTTTGTTTAAAAAAGCAGTTTGACCCAATTTGACTTTCTTCTCGTTGACTGTCACTTCGAATAACCTAAGGGAGGATTACTATATTAATTAGTAACTTCCTAATGCTAATTTAATTTACACTTATCATTAAGACAAAATAATCAAAACCTAATCCATAAGACTGTAACTCACAAAAACATTGCAAAGGCAAATCTCTATCCACGCCAGATCGAGATCGAGATCGAGATTCTCAAAGATCGAGATCGAGATTCTCATAGATCGAGATCGAGGTTTTCACAGATCGAGATCGAGATCGAGATTGTCAACCAAGATCGAGATCGAGATGGGTCCAGGCCGAGATCGAGATGCGGGTCGATATGTAGCATTTAATGTTCAAGGGACAAGTGGCTTATTGTGAACGGTTGATCCAGAGTGGTTGGAATGTACTTTTTGTTGACGAGTCCTGATTGGCCACGTACACAAAAAGGACAAGATCAAGTCTACACGACATTATAAAAGCAGCACTTTGTTTTATTTGTAAAAAGACTTTAAGCAATCTCTGTATTTTTCTACAGTATATTTTAAAGAGAGCATTTACTGTAAAAAGAAAGTGAGAGAGAATCAGTTGAATCAAGCTTTAATTGCTGTATTTATTGTTCAACTGATTATGATGCTTTTATGAATGTTGTAGCAAATCCTTCAATGAATATAAAGATGTATTCTTGAAATTCTGTGTCATCATTTATTACCTGCATTTATTTTCATTTTTTCTCATTATTCGAAACAGTTGTATTCACCCCCCCCCCCTCTACAACACTCTGGACCTAACAGGGATTTATCTCCAGTCATATGCCTTGAACACCCACTGTCCAAGTACCAAATATTTCTTCTTTTTCCCTGCACACATCCAAAAACAATCAAGTTAATTTTAGTACCCAAGTTGCCTTGGGTCCTTTCTTATTATTTGCTACCTGTGGTTTGGTTTTAACTTTTGTACCTTTGATTTAGGTGGTTTTAATTCCACTTCAACCTTGGGTGTTGGTTTCCTCATCTCAGGATTCTCAGTGCTAGTACTTGGATCATTCATGTTTGCAGAATTAGAGAAATTGGATTCATGAATATTGGTGTTCATATTCCAAGGCATAGTAGACATATTCATGTTGGCAAATGCAAGATATGGATTAAACATATAAGGCATAAATGCATATTGAGCATGAATAGCATGAGGAGCAACTAATTGAGGGAACATAGAGTTTGCAGACATGTCAGGTATGATAGACACGCTGGATTTGCAATGCATAGATAGATGATTTTTACTACGACATTTAGCATATATCTTTCTGGGAGCATACATGTCAGGTGTGTAGTTATTATGCTTGTTTATACCTACCTTACCATTTCTGTTTTTTTCTTTTTCTCAATAGGCTTAGTTTCAAGCTTTATCTTTTCTAATTTATCTTTCAACTAATTCTTAGACAAATACCATATATGAGCCTTCTCAACTTGATTTTCTGGTTTAGAGGAGCTATATTCAGTTACAAATTTAATAGGTCTGTTAAGCTTGGTTTTTAAAGTAGATTTTTTAGCAGTTGATGATTTCTCAATCGATGGATAATTATCTGTTAAGATAATTTTATCAATCAATGGATAATCCTTATCAGTTGATTCAGGATTAGCAATCAATTGCTCCTTATCCAATGATTGATTTTCATCAATAGCTAATCTCTCAAGAGTTTTAAACAACATGGTGAAAGATTTTGTTCCATGAATTCATTCAACTTTTTCCTAACATTTGTCAATGGTTTTTAGTTCTTCTTCTAACCGTTCTTTCAAAGTTTCTATCTTCTTTTTACACTCAACTAAAGCCTCTCTAGCATCTATGTTCTCTATCTTGAGTCTGTCCATTTATACTAGCTCACTCTATAAGTGTGTGTTCCTTTTAGTTAGAGAAACTATGGTGTTTTTTGTCTAGTGTTTTCTTTGTTTAAGGAATTAAGAGTGACATACAAATTATACAACTCATTAGTCATTTCAGTAATTATAGTATTGCATTCATCTTTAGATAACTCAAATAGATTAGTAGAGATTACCTGATTGCTAGATGAACTAGCTTCTTAGTAATCATGATTGGCCAATAGTGCAAGATTGATGAATTCTTCTTCTTCAGAATTATCCTCAGCAGCCCAGTCTTTTTCTTCTGTCACAGAACCCTTTTCTTTCTATTTTAGCAAATCAAAGTACTTTTTCTTGTAATCAATACCATCATTGAACTTTAATTTATTTTCCATCTTTTGCTTTCTGTATTCATTTAAAAAGTGACCAGCCAATCCACAGTTGAAACATTTGAACTGAGTTCTGTCAATAAGATTCTTGTTTTATTGACTCTCTTTCCTGAACTGGGATCCAGGACTTTGCATTGGATTTCTCTTGAATTTGAGCTTTTAGAATTTTCTAGATAGAAAAGCTAGGTGCTCATCTATTTCATCAATATCTTCCTTGGTATATGACTCGTCATCCTGAACTAATTCTTTTCTCTTGTTAGTTGAAGATTCATCATACCTATACCCACTTACAGCTTTTCCATGACTTTCCTTCCTCCCTTATTCAACAACTACATCTTCATAAGGCTCTACAACTTTCTTCTCTTTTACCATCAAGGCAACAGACTTGTCCTTTTTCTGACTTTTCTCAATCTCCTCATCTTGTTGTAATTCCAACTCATATGTCTTCAGAATTCTATACAAATTATCAAAAGTGTATTATTTGAAGTCAGGAGACTGTCTAATGGACACAGTCATTGGTTTTCATTCCTTGGGAAAGAACCTCAAAAACTTGAGATTGGTATCCTCAACAGCATATATTCTTCCATATATTATTAGCTCATTTAGAAGATTTTGAAACCTACTATATCTATCATTAATTGCTTCACCACTCTTGAAGTGAAATGCTTCATATTTCTTAATCAAGAGTTGTATCTCTTCCTTACTTGCCCAGTGCCTTCACATAGAGTTTGAAGAGTATCCCATACTTCTTTGGAGGTTGTGCAGTTGATAACATTATCAAACATATCCTTGTCAAGATCATTAAACAGAATGTTTAAAGCCTTCTTATCCTTGTACACTTCCTTCGCATCCTTATCTGTGTATTTAGTAACAGGCTTTGGAATAAGTTTGTCTAGTGCTTGAGTACCATCTGCATTAAAACTTGTAACTATTTTCATAGGTACATGTAGACCTTTCTCTATGTAATTAACATATGAAGGATCAATGGATAATAGATGCAAGTACATTTTGACCTTCCAAGGAAAGTACTCATCTTTTTCAAGAACTGGAATTTTCACCCTTGTATCTTTTTGACCCATACATGATGTTCTTAAATCTTAACTTTCTGTATGTTGAAAACCTGACGCTGGTACCAATTGTTATATTCCTTACATACAAGTTTGTAGAAGGGGGGTTGAATACAAACTTAAGAATTATATCAAATTCTTGTGGATTTAAGTTTGTATATTAAAACTGTTTGAGTGTTTGGAATATTAGAACTAAGAAATAGAACAAAAAATTAAACTGAAAAACTTGAAAATAAATCTTTTAAAATTACTAGTGGATTGGTTTTACACTATTGAATATTTTTGTTTTCAATGAACCTTGGTCTTAAAACCAAGCTGCTTATAACATGTAAATTGAACTAAGAAAAGAACTACAAATATTTTTTATCTTTCTATTGTGTTATTCTTGAGTTGTTGTTGTTCAACTTCTACTTGTTGCTACAATGAACTGTTAAACTATATATAGTAGTCTATTTTCTACTTCTATTTTCTATCAACTGATAAAGGTATAAAATACCTTTTACAATGTTTGCACTAAAATAGAAGGTAGCTTCATTCAAAGTCTTCCTAGGTCTTTGCCTTGTTCTGAAAATGTCTTTATCTTGTTCTTCTCCTTGAAAACTGTGTTCCTTTGAAAGTCTTTACAATCCTGACAACACTATCTTCCATTAATTCAAACTCCTGCAAAGATTTCATTCCATTTGTCTTTGACAGTTTTGAAAAACTTTGATAAACTGATAATTAATGTAAAGCTTATCAGTCAAACCTTCTTTGTTTATCCATCGATGTATAGGTTATCCATTGATCAATTAATATATCAATGGATATTTGAATATCCATCGATCCCTTATCCATTGATTGTCTTTTTATCCGTTGATTGTCTTGATGCTTTATCTGTTGATAGAGATCCATTGATTTGACTGTTATTGACTTTCATCCATCGAACAGTATCTATATCCATTGAATTCTTTATCCATTGATCACTTCATTTGAGAGAATTTTGACTTAGAATATTTACACTTTGTCAGCCATTCCTCACATCCATTGATGAGCTATCAATTGAAGTCAATAAATACCAGTTGACTAGTAAATAACATCCATTGAAATATTACAATCAACTGATGAGATAAGAACTTTGAATCAATTGTTACAATCCATTTTATCAGTTGATTAACAACTTCAACTGATAAATGGTTTCCTAGTCAATTGATATTAATAAGTCATATATCCATTGACCAGTTACAAAAATTAAGATCAAATTTATAATTCTAAGTAAATTTGTTATCATCACAATACATGATTCCTAACAGTACACCACACACTGCAGAAAGAGACGAATCTGTCTCAGAGAGACGAATTTTAACATCTGCGGAAAGAATTATGGATAACTGGTCTACTGAGACCGAAAATTTGGCTCAAACATTTGATATTGATTCAGACGATGATTTATACATTTCGCCATTTAAGAATTTTCTGTGTCCATTAACTAAAACAATTATGAAAAATCCAGTAGTATTGGAGTCTTCACTAATGTATGAGCGAGTTTCAATTTCTTACTGGTTTGATCAGTGTCTTGAAGATGGTCATGATCCAACGTGCCTTATTACTAGAAAAGTCCTCAACTCATTAAAGCAGAAACCTAATATTGGATTAGCTGGAGCAATTGAAGAGTGGACCAATAGAAATATAGAAAATCATATTGCATCTACTATGCAATATCTGACTGAGAAATCTTGTATTATATAAACAAGAGTGGTAACATTGTTAGAAAATAACAAAGTTATAATATCATTCAGAATCAACTGTTCAAGCCTTAGAACACTTTGTAAGAGCAGTTGGTTTATTTTCTAACTTTGTAAATGTTTTCCCAGTCGTACAAGTAGAAGGGGGGGTTGAATACTTGTATGTCTTTTCTGCCCGATTTAAAATCAAATTAAGAACAAATTCAAACACAAAGATATGAATAAGTACTTTTTTGTATTATTGATTTGTGAATACAAAACTCTCCTAGGGTGTACACAAACCCTAGCAGCTTCTCTGTGTTTATCACAGCAACTCTCTCTATCTCTATGCTCTCACAAAATTTCACTCAGATAATTATTCTTCGACTTCCACACCTTTACAATTAGGTTACATAGAGTTTATATAGAGAGCTGCCTATCAACTAATAACAGAAAGATAAATTACAATAGGAATACAATTCCTAATTATTAGTTGACAGTTTCCTTCTAGAATTCACTTTCTTTCCCATAGCATATCTGCAATATATTTATCTTGATCTTCGAAGTCTTTCCATTCCTGTGATCTTCTTCCAAATTTATCCTCAAATGTATAGACTCTGAAATCTTCAGACTCTGATGATCTTCAGACTCTGATCACATGTAGACTCTGATAGATCACAGACTCTAATAGTCTATAGACTCTGATCACCTTCCAGACTCTGGTTTCATTTTTTACAGGAATTCTTCCAAGTACAAATAACCTGAATATTGACTATCTAGACTCTGATTATACATTTCAGAGACTAGAAAAACTTATTATAGATAAACTAATCTAGACCATGTTCTAGTATTTTGTACATCATCAAATGAATATATCCCTAACAATCTCCCCCTATTTATGCTTTATAAAATGTAAGCATAAATTAATGTTTGATGATGTCAAAACTAAAGAATAAAACTATTAATCTAGGACAGTATAAAAGAATTATAAAGGAAAAAGAATTACTTTTTATTTAATCTTTTCAAAGGCTAGATTATTCTTCAAAAATGAATTCAGCATATTTTCCTCCACAATTGCCAGAGCCTCACCAATAAATTTCTTCAATTTCTTCATTTCTTCACTTGAGCATTTGATTTGACAATAAGCTGCTCTAAGATCATTTGCACTGCTTTCTTGATCTTTTAAGTCCTTCAACATCAGAACACTAACTTTCCCACTCATAGGCTGAAACCCAAAGTAATGACCCACACCTTCTTAAAATTTAATCTGTTTTTCTTCCAATGGCATGACTTGATCATTTCCCTCAGTATCAACATATTTTAAAGAAAATTTGCCCATTTGTCGATTTGCCTGTCTGTGCAAAATCAGCTTCCTATCAATCTCCTTGAACCATTTGTGTCTGACAGCTTCTTTGCTCTTATTAACTTCATAAGCAATTTGAAGTAGGAAACTAATATACTGTAATTCCTCAGCCTGTTTGAAAAAGATAAAATTTTACTGACTGATCCATCTTACACTTCCACTTTCTAAGAAGTAAACCAGCATCTCATTCTTCACTTTTTCTGTATCTCCCTGACCTCCTTGTATCTTCGTTTCAAAAACATTATAAACAATTTGAGCAGACACCACTTTATTTAAGTGCTTCTGAGTGATCTTCTCAAACTGCCTATCTGTCAAGGATTGAGGATCCCTGGTTAGAGTAGATGTTCTGCCAATGTCAGATTCTTTAAATCCTCCAAGACCTATCTTCTTTTTAGCTCTAAGTTGCAGATTTGATTGACTGCACTTCCAGTATGAAGGTTCTTGAGTTTGATCAGAGTCTGACTTCTTTCTTTGCTTATCAGAGTTTGATTTAGACTCTGATTTCCCATGTCTAGTCCCTGACTGATGTGTTTGAGTTTTTGCTACTCCAGATTGCTTTTGTTGCACGCCATCAGGACCCTTAGAACCATGAGAACTATCTCCATCATCACCATCTCTCCTCCTTTTAACTCCCCTTGATTTAACCTTGCATCCCTCATCCTTATGTCTCCTGGAGGACTCACCTTGCTTCACCTTCTCCCCCTTTTTGACATCATCATTACTGGTGACAGCCAAAAGAATTTGCTCAAGAACAGTGGAGATATTGGCCTGGGCTGCAATAACTGAATCAACCTTAGTGGTCAAATCAGAAACTGTAGTTTGAAGAGAGGCTTGAGTGGTTGTGATAGCAGCTAGAGCATCTTTAAAAGCGACCTCTTTGGATAATTGAAGGGAGTGAATTCTGTCAAATCTTGTATTGAGTAGAGAAGTTGTATTATCAACACCAGTGAGCTTTGTTTTAATATGAGAAATGTCCTGGACCACACTGGATAATTGAGCAACAACATCAGGTAGCTTAGCTTTAACAACTCCATCTAAGACTTGATCTGCTTCACCAGGATAGTAACCATGTTCCTGTTGAAAAGATTTTTTCTGAAAAGCCTTAAATCTCTCAGAAAGATGAATATCCAAAATACACTCAAAAGAATCTTTATCATTGATGCCTCTTTGCTGTGCAGACTCCCAAGACTGAGGAAACACCTGATCAAAATAGATAAAAGAAGGAGTAACATGATCATCATCTGCAGAAGTGCATTCCTCAGCAACAGGCTCAAACTTTGTGAATGGAGGTGTAGACTCTGGTGGTTGTGTACACTCTGAAACTGCAAACGGGACTATAGACCCTGACTCCTCCTGAGAGTGATCAGAGACTGTAGACTCTGGAAGTCTAGCCCTTATAGGCATTATTAAAAGAAGTTCTTCTGACTTCAATGTTGCAGCCTCAGTGAAAATGACAGGGTTATCCACCAAAGCCTCCATGACTCTATCTGCTCTCCTTGCTAGAGAATCCACCAGGTGAAGTTGGGGTCTCTGTGTAAATGATTTCTGAGCAGCAAGAGTCTCCTCCTGTTTGCCAATCTGCACAATCAGACATAGTGAATTGTCATCCATCCCCTGCTCCAACTCATTGGACCAACTCTTTGGAAAATCTTGATCCCAATAAGTAAAGCTAGGTTCAAGATACCCTAATCTCTAATGCTCACAGTGGGGTTGGGCACCCACTTTATCAATCTCACTCAGGCTCTCTACAGCCTTATCTACCTCTCCTTTTGCCTGGTCCAGTGCCAGCCTCTCATATATTTTGTCACTCAATTTGGAGGGTGCACTCAATAAACCTACAGAAGAGGGGTTGAGAGATAAAAATGGTGCTTCAATACCTGAACCACCTTGATGGAGGGGAACCCCTTCAAATGTCTGAAGGCTAGGGGTTTCCACCAAGGGGTGAGCATCAACAAATTCTGAACCCTTACTAGCATCTTCTCTCTTGTCAGAGTCTGTTGGCTCCAGTATTCCAGTCTCAGGGTCTACTCTAGACTCTGACTGCTTCAGCATGACTTCGTTAGAAGCCAGAGTCTGAGTGTTACCATCTTTGACTGTTGATGCATGAGACACCCCCTCAAGGTGGATAGACTCTGATAGAATAGATTGGGAAATCACTTCATGAGCATCCATCAGAGTCTGTCCTCCCATATCACAGGGGTTCTCATCAGCTCGTTGATGAGTTGTCAAGGAGGGCCCAACAGCATACTCCCCTGCCCCACTATCACCCAACCTTTGACTAGGTGGTTCTTGTGTGGGTGAGGCAGACTGAGCATCTTTATCACTAGTCACCACTGGTGCACTAGTCCCATCCTCCAACTGCCTTGCACCACCTGCTACCTCCTGTTGTTCTTCAAGAATAAATGCATTCAACTTGTGATGAAAGGCCCTGAGATGGATTGCATTGATTGCTTGGGCATCTGTGAGATTGAAGAGGTCCTGCAGTTCCCTTCTTACTCTTTGAAAATATGTGCCCTTGAATTGAACCAGTCTACTTTGGTAGGTTGGATAGATGTATTTGTTGGCAATTGTACCTATATTATGGACAAGATAGTCAGCCACCTGTCTTGACAGAGGTTGAATTTGAGAGATCCATTGAATGGCTGTCCTGTAGGTAACTCTATTATCCCAAATTGCTTCATAGTTAAAAACTGGTTGCTCAATCTCAGTTTCCAACTCAGCAACAGACTCTGATGCTCTCCTTTTGTGGACCTTAAGCTTTTTAGGCTTCTTTGTAATTTTCTGTTCAGAGTCTGGCACACCTAGTGCTTTGAGAACTTTATTAGTTCTGCCTTCTATGAGCCCAGCTGCTTGCACTTGGAATGAAAAGTTGAATAGGTAGCTGTAGAGATTTTTGACCACATCCTGTGCAGACATTTGTAGCTCCTGTTCCATTCTCTTCCTTAGGGCTTCATAGGTTGAAAGAAAATCCAAGACTTGAGATTTAGTCTGATATTGCTCTGGATCTTCAACTGATTCCACCAAAGGATATAAGAGTAGCAGTGCCTCATCACTTGGAGTAATGATCTCATCAATTAGGCATGAGGCTGCATCCAATGGCATTCCTTCCCAAAATGTGTCATGATCAGAGTCTAAAGGCAGTCTAGACTCTGACTCAACATTAGACTCTGGTTCAGGTGTTTTCTTGATTTCAGAGTCTGGCTCTGCAGGAGCCTTGGGAGCATCTGTTTCCTGCAAAACAGGGTTAGTAATAATAACAGGCTTGTGTGTGTGTGCAGAATAAACCTTCCTTAACCTTCTGTACTTCTTAGTAAAAGATTTCTCAAGAGACTCAATGTGAGAATCCCGAGGTGCTTCCCTAGGTTTTTCAGAGTCTGTAGCCTTTTGAGAGTCTACAGACTTGGCTTGAAGGTTAGAATCAAGTGTATCATGACCTTCCTTTAGCAAAAAAAGTCCTTCAACAACTTGCTTCTCTAGTGGATTGAGCTCCTCATCACTATGCTCATCTATAAGCCTAGATTGAATCAATTTTCTCCTCTTTACAACCGGTGCCTGTTGAGTGACACTAGAGGTTGGTTTCTTTTTGGATTTTGGTTTGGAAGATTGTATAATTGAAGGGGATTGGGTGACTTGGGTAAGTGTAGGGGGACTCTCCATTACTTGTTCCTGCACCATTTCACCACCAAAAAATGAAGCATTGTAGATAGAAGGTTTGTAGGATGAGAGTTTTACCTGCATTACCTGTGGATATGTCATTGCAGGTAGACTCTTCTTTTTGTCATCAATTCTCTTAATGTCAGAGAATATCCTCCTTTGTTGTTTGTATGCCTGCACACAGCAATCATCTGCCAACTTGGTTGACATGTCAGGAATGAAGTGATTGAGGAGAATCATAAGAAATCTATGATAGTATACTTTATTTCTCCCCTCATGCACATTATTTAATTTTGCTCCCATTTGAGTGAGCAACATATCACCAATGTTGATTATTCTATCAAATAGGAGACTATGACCAATTTGATAAGTAATAGCAGTAATAGCATCAAATCCACTACACTTACCAGTAAAACACTTAGCAATTTGATCGAAGAAAAATGACCATTTTTTCCTTAAGTAAGGCCTAGTTATCTTACTCATGTTATCTAAGCTAGCAGAATAACCTATTGCCTTAAACATGCTTTTAATGTCATCATCAGATACAATATTATCAAAAGAAGACTTAACAGGCAGTTTAAACACAGAATTAAGCACATCTGCAGTGACATCAAATGTAGTCGAACCAAAGATAAACATTATTTTACCTGGTTGATCCTGAGAAGGATCAACTACCTTTGCAGTGCTCCATGCTTGTGATACAGCATCCATGTGAATGACTGGTGATGCCTTGAGAATGTAGTGTAGCTCGGATTGCTCCAAGAAATCCATCACAGGGTAGTAGTCAGCGTCTACCCCTTTCTTATCTCCAAGAGCAGCAACATGATTTGTGGTCATGAACTTGAAATCCCCAAATGTGAACGCAATCGCCTTGGGTCCCCTCATGACAGTAGAAACGGCATCCATTAAAGTTTTTGAGTTGAAAGTGATGGAGAAGCTTGAAGAATTTAGCTAGGGTTCGTAAAAAGCTCTGTGAATATTTTTGCCTTTGAAATCAATTGCAATAAACAAGTGAGTAAATTGTATGAAAAATTCTATTTTGTTCAAGTTGCATACAATACACACGAGTCTACAGCCTGTCTCCGGTCAAAAAATAACTGTTACCGCCTATTTCAAGTCATTTGAACATTTTAAATGCAATCAGAGTCTGCAGGCACGAATTTTAATCATTTCAGAGTCTAGGGGATAATTTTCTTAGAGTTTACTGACTTTCAGAGTCTACAGACTCGTCAGAGTCTAAAAACTAGACTCTGTCAAGGTAAAATACCAAACAAAATGTTGCACTAACAATTAATCACAGTGTGTTAAGACAGGGACTATAATTAAATTACATACCTTGCTTCTTGCAATTTTTGATCACTTACATATTTAACATACCTAATTCACCTACCAGTCTGAGAAAGGTAGACTCATCAAGTGGTTTTGTTAAAATGTCTACAATCTGTCTGTCAGTTGGAACATAGTGAAGTGTCACAGTACCATTTTCAACATGTTCTCTAATAAAGTGATACCTGACATCAATATGCTTTGTTCTGGAGTGTTGGACTGGATTCTCTGCAATTTTAATAGCACTAGTATTATCACAATACATAGGAATATTTAAGAATGTTAGTCCATAATCAAGTAATTGATTTCTCATCCACAGGATTTGAGCACAGCAACTTCCAGCTGCAATGTATTCAGCCTCAGCTGTTGAGGTTGATACAGTCTGTTGTTTCTTGCTAAACCAAGAAATTAATCTGTTGCCAAGAAACTGGCATTGTCCTGTTGTGCTTTTCCTATCTACTTTGCATCCTGCATAGTCAGAATCTGAATAGCCAATTAGTAAAAAATCTGACTCTCTAGGATACCAAAGTCCAAGAGTTTGTGCCCCCTTGAGATATCTAAAAATTCTTTTCACGGCTATTAAGTGTGATTCTCTAGGGTCAGCTTGAAATCTGGCACACAGACAAGTTACAAACATTATATCTGGTCTACTAGCAGTTAAATATAACAATGAGCCAATCATACCTCTGTAACTAGTGTTGTCAACTTTCTTACCCTTTGGGTTAGAGTCTAGCTTAGTAGCTGTTGACATGGGAGTTTTAGCAGTTACAGAATCTTGCATATCAAACTTCTTCAACAGTTCTTTTACATACTTTGTTTGATTGATGAAAATTCCATCATCATTCTGTTTGACTTGAAGCCCTAAAAAGAAGTTTAATTCTCCCATCATGCTCATTTCATAATTTGACTGCATTAGTTGACTAAACTTTTCACAGAGATTATCATTAGTAGATCCAAATATAATATCATCAACATAAATTTGGACAAGCAAAATATCACCTTTATATTTTCTAATAAAGAGAGTTTTGTCAATGGTACCTCTTGTGAATCCATTTTCAAGAAGGAATTTTGAAAGAGTTTCATACCATGCTCTAGGTGCTTGCTTCAATCCATATAGTTCCTTGTCTAACCTATAAACATGATCAGGAAACTTTGGATCAACAAATCCTGGTGGTTGCTCCACATAGACTTCTTCTTCCAATTCTCCATTTAAGAAATCACTTTTCACATCCATCTGATACACCTTGAATTTTGAATGAGCTGCAAAGGCTAGAAACATTCTAATAGCTTCCAATCTTGCTACTGGTGCAAAAGTTTCATCATAGTCTTCCTCCTGTGAGTATCCTTTTGCAACTAGCCTTGCTTTATTTCTTACTACAGTTCCATTCTCATCAAGTTTATTTCTATACACCCATTTTGCACCAACCACTGATCTATCTCTAGGTCTTGGTACAAGTTTCCACACTTTATTTCTCTCAAATTCATTCAATTCTTCTTGCATTGCAATAATCCAATCAGGGTCTTGCAAGGCTTCCTCAATTTTCTTGGGTTCATTCTTTGAGAGAAAACAGCTATAAAGACATTCATTTTGAGTGGTTGTTCTTGTTTGTACACCACTCTCAGGATCACCAATTATCAAGTCAGGAGTGTGATTCCTTGTCCATTTTCTAGCTGGTGGAAGATTGGTTCTTGAACTTGAAACTCCCCCTATGTCATTTGCATCTTCTGTATTTGAGTGAAATTCAAATGAAGAGGCTCCCCCTAAATTGCTTGACTCTGACAAGAGTTTAGAGTTGCTTGATCCAGAACCTGATGAGTTAGACTCTGTCTGTCTAGACTCTGTCTGGATAGACTCTATCTGGGTAGACCCTGACCTATTAGACTCTGAATTATTTGGAGTTGAATTTTCTGGCTCCCCCTCAGAATGTGCAGGTTCCTGTGTTAGTTCAGGATTTATTCTAAGGTCTTCATCCTCTTCTTCTTCATTTATCTCAGAACTTTTTAGATTTTCAAATTCCAGTGTTGTAGACTCTGACTCATCCTGCAATTCTGTAAACTTTTTATCATCAAATGCAACATGAATAGATTCCATAACAATTTTGGTTCTGAGATTAAACACTCTGAATGCTTTTGTGTTTGATGCATATCCAAGAAAGATTGATTCATCTGCCTTGGCTTCGAATTTGCTTAGATTTTCAGGATGTACTTTCAGTACATAACACTTGCATCCAAATATGTGAAAGTGTTTCACACTTGGCTTCTTGTCCTTTATCATTTCATAGGGAGTCTTTCCATGCATGTTTATTAGAGTGCAGTTTTGAGTGAAACATGTTGTATTGACTGCCTCAGCCCAAAAATATACTGGCAGCTTAGACTCTGCCAACATTGTTCTGGAAGCTTCTATGAGTGTCCTATTCTTTCTTTCCACAACTCCATTTTGTTGAGGAGTTCCTGGCGCAGAAAATTGTTGAGTAATTCCCTTTGATGCACAGTGGTTCTCCATGACTGAGTTCTTGAATTCAGTACCATTGTCACTCCTCAGAATTCTTACTGTTTTCTTTGATTTTCTTTCCAGAAAAGTGATTTGATCTATTATGTGTTGTGAAGCTTCATCCTTTGAATGTAGAAAGAAAACCCATGTGAATCTTGTAAAATCATCTACAATAACAAGAGTATATTTATTTTTGTTAATTGACATAACATTTACTGGACCAAATAAATCAAGATGCAGTAAATAAAAGGGTTCAGAAATGGTATTTATTGTCTTGCTCTTGAAGGATGATTTCCTTTATTTTCCAAGTTGACATGCTTCACAAAGTCCATCTTGTACAAAATCAACCTGTGGTAATCCTCTTACAAGATTCTGTTTAACCATCTTGTTGAGTGTTTTGAAGTTGATGTGTGACAGTTTCTTGTGCCATTTCCAGCTTTCTTCAGTTGAGGCCTTGCTGTATAAACATGTGACTTCACTGTTTATGCAATCCTCCAAGCTGGCTTCATAAATGTTACCATGTCTGTGTCCTTTGAAAACCACAATGCCTGTTTCTTTGTGAGTCACAAGACACTCTTTGTTGTCAAAGCCAGTATGGTAACCTTTGTCTCCAAGTTGACTTATGCATATTAAATTGTGCCTTAAGCCATCAACTAGAGCTACTTGTTCAATGATGACATTCCCAAGTACAATCTTGCCATATCCCAGTGTTTGTCCTTTGTTGCCATCTCCAAAGGATACTTCTGGGCCAGCCATTTCTTCAAAGTCTGTAAGCAGGGATTTCTTTCCAATCATATGTCCTGAGCATCCACTGTCCAGGATTAGGGTTACTTTCTTTACCCTAGTTCCCTGCATACATAAAGCAACTAGTTAGATGTTTTGAGGACCCAAATAGTTTTGGATCCTTTTCTTCTAATTTTAGGAGAAACAGGCTTAATAATTTTCACCTTTGGCTTACCTGTCTCTTTTGTTGCTCTAGACTGTGGTGGAGTCTTAACAGTGTCATACCAACTCTTATCAATAGAAGATTTTAGCTCATAAAAATTGTAATACAAATCATGATAGTCCCTACACATATATATAGAATGAAATATGCTACCACAGTGATAACAAGGTTTCTGTGGTATGTAGTGACTTTTCAGAGTCTGAGAAGGACTAGACTCTGATTTCTTCTCAATTTTTGTTTTACAATCTATAGCTAAATGGTTTTGGTTGCCACATCTATAACACTTCTTTCTAGGAGCATTAGGATCTTTTTGATAATTATTAGCCTTATTGATGCCTTCCTTACCATTCCTATTTCTCCTAGTTTTGGTGGACTCTTATAAGTTCTCTAGCCTTTTTTTCAACTTAGACTTAGACAAGTACCCTATGTTTATAATTTTCTTAGAGTTATTTGCCCCTGTTTCATCTGTCTTTTTGTCAACAACAGGGGGACTATTGACAGATGAGTTTGTGGCTTCAATTTTTTCTTTAGGGATCACAAACTTAACAGGAACAAATGTACTTTTGTCTTTAGTCTTATTAATTTTGCTAGCTTCTTCATTGTTATCATTCTCAACAATAGGTCTTTTGTCTTGACTCTTGTCATAGCCTAGACCAGCAGTTTGACACACGTTTTGATTATTGAGAATTTCTTGAACTTTTCTTCCAGAGTCTGCCCAAACTTTAAACTTAAGCCTTTCTTCTTCTAGTTCTTTCCTAACATAGTCATAGGCTTTCAAAATTTCAGTGTAGTTATGACTATATTTCTCAGAATCCTTTTTGTATTGTTCCATTAATAATAACTCGGATTCTACATGACAATTCCTTTTAGTTAAGGTTAAATTTTCTTCTCTCAACCTTTCACTTACACTAGTGAGAGACCTACATGTTGTCATTATTTTATTAACCTCACTTTTCACAATCTCTATGCCATCAGAATCTAAATTAATTAAGGATTCAGGAGTAAAGATTGATACCTGAGTTTTAGGAGATGAGGGTTCTTTGGGAGACTGTGATTTTCTTGAGGAGGATGCCATCAGTGCTAGATTTTCATAATCAATTTAATCCTCTGAGCTTAAGTCTGCCCAGTCCTTTCCTGTTGATAGAAGTGCTTTTCCTTTTCCTTGACTTTTTGACTTTCTGCATTCACTGGCAAAGTGCCCCAATATTCCACAGTTGAAACATTTGACCTTTGCTTTGTCAAGTTTGATAATTGTACTCTTGCTCTTCTCAACCTTTTCATCTTCCTTCTTGAATGATGGCTTTTTGCTAAATTTGCCAGTTCTTTTGTTGAATTTCATTCTTTTGAAATTTTTAGCAAACATAGCCATCATTTGACTTAGATCAAACTCTTCATCAGAATCAGAGTCTGTGTCAGTAGACTCTGACTCCACAGCAGCTTTACCCTTCTTTCTTGAATCCTTGATTCTTGCTTCTGTGGATGGTTCCTGTTGTTCTTTCTCAGACTCCATCAAGAGTGCCACAGATTTTGTCTTTACAGACTTCTTATTCTTTCTCTGTTGCATCTCCAAATCATATGTCTTGAGTCTGCCATACAATTATTCTAGAGTTAGTTCATCCAAATCTCTAGCTTCCCTTATGGCTGTAGTCTTATTGTCCCACTCTTCAGGAAGTGCTCTCAGAAACTTGGTGTTTGTATCTTCATAATCATAAACCTTACCAAGCATAGTCATCTCATTCAAGAGTTTTGTAAACCTATCATACATCTCAGTGATAGATTCTCCAGATTTTGCTTCAAAGTACTCATACTCTTGAATAAGCAAAGACCTAGCATTCTTCTTGACATCTTTAGTCCCTTGACAGTGCACCTCAAGTTTTGTCCACATCTCCTTAGCAGTCTTGCATGATATGACACAGTTAGTTAGAACAGAATCTAAACTATTAAAGAGAATGTTCTTTACTTTTGCCTCCTTAAGGACATTTTCTTTGTCCTCTTTTGTCCATTCAGCCTTTGGTTTCTCAACAAGGTGTTCTTCAGTTATTTTGCCTTCCTCATTGATTTGAGGCACAATTTTTAAGGGCACAAAGGGTCCTTCATTAATCCTGTCAAGATAGTCAGGGTCTGTTGCTTCCAGATGGTGCAGCATCTTAACCTTCCAGTGGGTGAACTCGTTTCTCTTAAGCATAGGAATCTTAGAATTTCCATCTTTGTTTCCAAACATCTTTGATCGATTTTTAAATGTTAGGCTCTGATACCAATTGTTTTCCCAGTCGTACAAGTAGAAGGGGGGGTTGAATACTTATATGTCTTTTCTGCCCGATTTAAAATCAAATTAAGAACAAATTCAAACACAAAGATATGAATAAGTACTGTTTTGTATTATTGATTTGTGAATACAAAACTCTCCTAGGGTGTACACAAACCCTAGCAGCTTCTCTGTGTTTATCACAGCAACTCTCTCTATCTCTATGCTCTCACAAAATTTCACTCAGATAATTATTCTTCGACTTCCACACCTTTACAATTAGGTTACATAGATTTTATATAGAGAGCTGCCAATCAACTAATAACAGAAAGATAAATTACAATAGGAATAGAATTCCTAATTATTAGTTGACAGTTTCCTTCTAGAATTCTCTTTCTTTCCCATAGCATATCTGCAATATATTTATCTTGATCTTCGAAGTCTTTCCATTCCTGTGATCTTCTTCCAAATTTATCCTCAAATGTATAGACTCTGAAATCTTCAGACTTTGATGATCTTCAGACTCTGATCACATGTAGACTCTGATAGATCACAGACTCTGATAGTCTATAGACTCTGATCACCTTCCAGACTCTGGTTTCATTTTTTACAGGAATTCTTCCAAATACAAATAACATGAATATTGACTATCTAGACTCTGATTATACATTTCAGAGACTAGAAAAACTTATTACAGATAAACTAATCTAGACCCTGTTCTAGTATTTTGTACATCATCAAATGAATATATCCCTAACAGTAAAAAGCAGCTAGGTTTTTACAAACCTAGATTATTTCAGCAATATATACACTGATGGAAAAACCAATTCATCAGTAATTTTTAATATCTTGTTCAATCTATGTTTTAATTTTATTGTTCATTCAAACACTTCTCTAAATACTTAGTTAATCCAAGAACAAATACTAATAACTCAAAAAGTTTTAGTATTTGTATTCATCCCCGTTTTCTACAAATACATATTGATATTATTTTGGGAAATTCCAATTGGTATTAGAGTCATGTTTTCAGCATACAGAAATTTTAAGATTAAGAACAAGTCAATATGGGCCAAAAGGATTTAGGTGTGAAAATTCCAGTTTTGGAGAAAGATGAGTACTTTGCGTGGAAAGTAAAAATGTACTTACATCTATTTTCTCTTGATCCCTACTATGTCAACTGTATAGAAAAAAGACCTCATATTTCTGTGAAGCTGGTCACAGGTGTAAACCCTGATGGTACTCTTGCCTTTGACAAGCATGTTCCTAAACTCGTCACATAGTTTACAGAAGAGGATGAAAAAAATGTGCTAAAGGATAAAAAGGCCTTGAATATTTTATTCAATGGCATATATAAAGATATTTTTGACAATGTAATCAACTACACAACATCCAAAAATGTATGAGATACTATTCAAACTATGGGTGAAGGAACTAAATAAGTCAGGAAAAATAAGATGCAACTCCTGATTCAAAAATATGAATCTTTTCATTTCAAGAGTGGTGAGTCCATCAATGACACCTATAGCAGGTTTCAAAAGCTTCTAAATGGTTTAAAGCTATATAGAAGGGTTTATGTAACTGAAGATACAAACATGAAATTTTTTAGATATCTTTCAAAAGAATGGAAACCAATGACTATTTCCATTAGACAATCACTGGATTTTAAGGATTACACTCTTGAGAAACTCTATGGTATTCTCAAAACATATGAGTTGGAAATACAAACAAGATGAAAAGATTGAGAAGAGTCAAAGAAAAGACTAGACTGTGGCTTTAGTGGTCAAAAAGAATGAGGATAGGAATGGTAACAGTGAAAGTGGTTGTGCAAAAGGTATTAACATGGTGGCTAATGATGTTGTTGAAGAGTCATCCAAAGGAAATGGAAAAGGCAAATGTGAAGAAACTGAAGCATGCTCTCGGGATGATTTAGATGAAATTGATGAGCACCTTGCATTTTTATCAAGGAAGTTTTCAAAGCTAAAATTCAAGAAAAATCCAAATGCTTAGAGGCCTGGATCCCAGTTCAGGAATGACAACCAAAATGAAAAATTTGTTGATAGATCTAAATTTAAATGTTATAACTATGGATTGGCTAGTCAATTCTTAAATTATTTTCCTAGTTACACAAGTAGAAAGAGGGGTTGAATACTTGTGTTATCTTTTTGCCTGTTTTAAAATCAAACTCAAAGTATTTAAACTTCGAACAAATAACAAAGATTAAACCCAAAGTATAAAGAAAATAATGTTTGTATTATTAATGATCAAATGCAAACTCTCCTAGGTTGTACACAAATCCTAGTAGCTACTCTGTGTTTCTCACAACAACTCTCTCTTTCTCTATGCTCTCAAAAACTTCGACTTATAAATTAGTTTTCATAGAGTATTTATATAGAGATTTGCCTATCAACTAATAACAGAAAATTAAATTATAATAGGAATAAAATTCTTAATTATTAGTTAACAGTTTCCTTCTATAATTCTCATTCCTTCCCATAGCACATCTGTAATATATTTGCCTTTATCTTTGAAGGCTTTCCATTACTGTGATCATCTTCCAAATTCAGCTTCAGCTTTATAGACTCTAAAAACATTCAGACTCTGATGATTTACAGTCTCTCACAGACTATAGAATCTGATAGCCTATAAACTCTGATCAACTCCCAGACTCTGATTGGCATCCAGACTCTGATTTTATTTCTTCTGAAAATCTTTTAAGTACAAATACTCTTGATACCTGTACAGGGACTAGCTAGACTCTGATTTACTTTTACTTTGATCAGAGACTAGAAAGACTTATTCTATTATATATATATATATATATATATATATGTATGTATGTGTGTGTGTGTATGTGTGTGTGTGTTAGACTATGTTCTAGTATTTTGTACATCATCAAATGAATTTATTCCTAACAATCTCTCCCTATTTATGCTTTATGAAATCAAAGCATAAATCAAGGTTTGATGATGTCAAAACTAAAGATTGAAATAATTAATCTAGAATAGTATTAAATTCACAAAGGAAAAATAATTTCTACCTAACTGATCTTCTCAAGGCCCTTGTTGTTTCTCAAAAAATGAATTCAACATTTTTTCTTTAACAATGGTTAGAGCTTCTCCAACAAACTTCTTTAACTCCTTCAACTCATCAGTGTCACTTTTGATTTAATAGTAAGCTACTCTTACATCATTTGCATTGCACGCAAACTCCTTCAAATCTTTCAGCAGCAAGACACTTGGCTTTCCACTCATGGGCTAAAATTCAATGTAATGACCCACACCTTCTCTAAATTTGATCTCCTTTACCTTCAAAGGCATGTTCTGGTCATTCCCGTCATCATCAACAAATTTCAAAGTGATTTTTCACATTTGCTTATTTGTATGCTTGTGCAGAGTTAGCTTCCTATCAATTTCCTTGAACCATTTGTGTGTGACATCTTCTTTACTTCTATTTACCTCATTAGATATCTATAAGAAAAACCTGACATACTGTAGTTCATCAGCCTGTTTGAAGAAGATGAAGTTTAATTGGTTAATCCACCTAACAGACCCTTCTTCCAGAAAATATACTACCATTTCATTTTTCACCTTTTTTATACCTCCCTGACCTCCTGAAACCTTTCTTTCAAGGACATTATAGACAATACAAACACTACTTTGCTCAAGTGTTTTTGTGTAATCTTCTCAAACTGCCTATATGTCAAGGATTGAGGATCTTTGGTTAGAGTTGTGGTTCTATCAATGTCAGACTCTGCAAAACCTCCAAGCCTTTTCTTCTTCTTGGCTCTCAGTTGAAGGTTTGATTGACTATATTGCCAGTAGCTAGGTTCTTGAATTTCTTGACTTTGAATTGCATCAGAGTCTGATCGCTTTCTTTGCTTATCAGAGTTTGGCTTAGACCCTGATTTCTCATGTCCAGTCCCTGACTTGTGTGTTTGAGTTTTTGTTACCACAACCACTCCAGACTACTTTTGTTGCACACCACCAGGTCCACTAGGACCATGAGAACCATCCTTATCATAATCGCCATCTCTCCTCCTTTGTTGGGTCCCGGAGATCGTAGAGGGGGGGGGGGGGGTGAATACGATTCCCAATTGAAATTATGACTTTTAATTATTTTTGGGACAATTAAAAATTTACTTTGATTCAAACCCGGTTACTGTTCATTATCTTCCTGAAGCTCAAAAATTCCATTAAAAATAACCAAGGCCAAGATCAGAAAAACATCCAAAACACACAACACAACAAGATTCAAGAATATGTCTTTATATTCATTGAAGTGGGGTAAATGCTACAAACAAGTTCAAGAACATAAGCTCAAGAACACAATAAAGAAATGATTTTTGGATCCTCTAAACATATACAAGTTATAGATCTAGGAGACAAAAATCAACCCTATCTTCTAAACAAGATTTAGCAAGTGTTTACAATAGAAAGATAGAGGAGTGGTGTAGATAAAGAAAATCATGGTCCCAAAATATTCAAAATCTAGTTTGGCCATGGGGGAGAGAAAAATAATTTTTCTCTCTCTCTCTCTCCCCTTTACATTTCTCTTCCGGATGCACACACATCCACTCACAAAGATGGAGACTTGAGTTTCTTCTTTTATTATAGAAAAAGGTGTTTCTTATTGCTTTTTGCTTTTTGCTTTTTGTTATTCCACCTTTTACTCTTGTCCACTCAAATCTTATCTTCAAAGTCATGTGCCAATCATTCCTTTGGAAATATTTAATGTAAAAGTAATATTTAAATAAATATATATAATATAAATAAAGAATGTCTTTATTTATAAAATATATAAATAAATAAATAAATAATTTATTTAATTAAATTAAATATTTTCATCCCACTCATCAATTTGTGTAGACTTCCTTATCCAAATACTTGGCCCCGTATACGTGACTCCACCACGTCCAAGTATTTGGCCTTCTAATATGTGAAACTTTAGTAAGATCCAATCAGGTTGTGCCATCTGTCCCTTATCCATTAGGCTGGCATTTCTCCAACACTGATTTACCACCTTTATTGATCCTCCACATGACTCAAGAAAACCAACAACTTTAGAATGATTAAAATCATATTAACCGACGAGAGCTTGCCTCCAATGTCCTGACACTTTATGCAACGGTCTGATTCATAAGTGACTAGTCTTAATAGGGGCTCTTGATTCCGAACATGATTCCACATTCTTCTTTGCAAACCTTACTTGTAGCTTCGATTGTAATGCACTAAAATCTTCATAGACTAAGACAATCTTCTGTAGCTTCCACTTCCTTGAATAGATGTCAATATCTTTTATTCTCCACTGAGGCCTGAACATATTAATGAACTTCTTCCATTGAGCTTCAAGTCTGTAGATGATCCTTTGATACTTTGTCTTAACTGAACTCTGTGATCCAAGATTTCTGTGCACCTGCATATTATTACATGTCCTGTTCTATCGTTGAGTTATCATTAACCATTACATAAAGATTACATTTAGCATTTCTAGTACACATGAAAGTGCAGTGAGTTACTTCCCTTCACTCCTATCTCCCCTTTCATCCTTTAACTCCCATTGGCTTGTCTTCATCCCTGCAACTCCCATACTTATTACTCCTTTTTGAAGTTTCACCACCAGCTTCCCTCTTCTCCCCCTTTTTGACATCATGACCCCCTATGATAGTCAAAAGAATGTTTTCAAGAACAAAAGTGATGTTGGCATGGGCAGTGATAACTTGATCTACCTTGGCAGTAAGAGAGTTGACAGAATTTTGGAGAGTTGTCTGTTTAGCCTTGAAATCAACCATGGAATCTTTCACAGCAACATCCTTAAACTGTTGAAGAGAGTACAAAGTTACAAATTTTTTTTGGAGTAGAGCAGTGATAGAATCCACATTGGTCAACTTAGTGTAGATATGAGATATATCTTTGACCACAACATCTAATTGAGTCTGTGCAGAGCTGAGGTCAGCAGCCACATTTTTTTCTTCTTCAAGTAGAAAAGCATCAAGCTTTTCATCAGGATAATGACCATACTCTTGAAAGAAGGATAATATCCAGTATGCATGCAAAAGTATTTTCATCATTAATGCCTTTAGCCTATGTTGTCTTCCAAGATTGAGGAAACACTTGATCAAAGTAGTTGAAAGATGGATTCACCTCCCCTTCATCTTCAGAGGTTGAATCATCAACAAAATCCACATGCCCAATCTTTGTTACCGGAGGTGTAGACTCTGGTGGAAGTATAGCCTTTGACATTGCATAAGGGACTATAGAACATGAATCATCAACAGAGTGATCAAGACCTGTAGACTCTGGAAGCCTTGCTTGAATTGGCATGATTAAGATAGGTTGTCCTGACTTCAAAGATGCAGTACCAGGTTGAATTTGTGAATCATCCACCAAAGTATCCCTGAATCTATCTACTCTTCTGGCTAGAGAATCCACCAAATGAAGTTGTGGCTTCTGTGTAAAAGATTTCTGAGCAGTTAGAGCCTCCTCCTTCTTTCCAATCTGAAAAATAAGAGAATAAGTAGTTTCATCCATTCCCTGCTCCAACTCATTGGACCAACTCTTGGAAAAATCTTAAACCTAGTAAGTGAAGCTAGGTTCAGGATACCTTAATCTCTCATTCTCACAATGGGGTTGGACACCCACTTTCTCAATCTCACTCAGGCTCTCTACAGCCTTTTCTACCTCTCCTTTTGCCTGGACCAGTGCAAGCCTCTCATTATTGATTTTTTCACTCATTTGGATGGGTGCACTCATAAGTCCTATAGAAGGGGGGTTGAGAAAGAATGAAAGTCCTTCAATACTTGAACCGCCTTGATGAAGGAGAACCCCTTCAAATGTCTAAGGGCTAGGGGTTTCCACCAAGGGGTGAGCAATAACAGACTCTGAACCCTTACTAGTCTCTTCTCTCTTATCAGAGTCTGTTGGCTCCAGTATCCCAGTCTCAGGGTCTACTATAGACTCTGACTACTTCAGTATGACTTCATTAGAAGCTAGATTCTTAGTGTCACCATCTTTGATTGCTAGTGCATGAGACTCCCCCTCAAAGTGGATAGACTCTGACAGAATTGATTGTTGATTTGATTCTTGAGCATCAATTAGAGTCTATCCTTCCATATCATTGGGGTTCTCATCAACATGTTATTTAGTTGTCAAAGAAGGCCTATCAGCATGCTCCCCTGCCCCACTATCACCCAACCTCTGACTAGGTGGTTCTTGTATAGGTGAGATAGGCTGAGCACCTATGCCACTAAGAACCACTGGTGCAGTAGTGCCCTCTTCCAACATCCTTTCATCACCTACTTACTCATGTTGTTCTATTGGTGTTAATGCATCCAAGTTATCATTGAAAAAATTCATGGCATGGATTGCATTAATGGCCTGGGCAAAAGTCAATTGAAAGTGATCCTGCAGTTCCCTTGCAATTTTCTGATAATGAGAGCCCTTTAGTTGATCCAATCTACTCTGGAAGGTTGGATAGATATATTTGTTTGGCCACCTTCCCTAAATTAAGGGCAAGATGATCAATCAACTTCCTTGGAAGAGGCTGAATAGTGAAAATCCATTCAATGGTTATCCTGTAGGAAATTCCATTTTCCCAAATTACTTCATAGTCAAAGGCTGGTTACTTAACCTCAGCTTCTAACTCGGCAACAGACTATGATTCTCTCCTTTTATGGACCTTAACCTTTTTAGGCTTCTTTGATTTTGGTTTTTCAAAGTCTGGCACACCAAGTGCTTTGTGAACTACTTTAATCATGCCTTCTATGAGTCTCGTAGCTTGAGTTTGTAGTGAAAAGTTAATGATATAACTATATAGATTTGTGACTGCATCCTGTGCAAAGAGATGAAGCTCCTCCTCCATCCTCTTCCTTACCACCTCATAAGTAGAAAGAAGATCCAAGACTTGTTGTTGTGTCTTATAGGATTCAGGATCTTTAATTGATTCTACCAAAGGATAGAGAAACAGTAGCACCTTATCAGTTGGAGTAGTAATAGGGTCAATAAGACATGAGGCTGCTGCCTTTGACATTCCTTCCCAAACTATCTCATGATTAGAGTCTGAAGGCAGTCTAGACTCTGATTTAGGAACTTTTTATTATTCAGATTCTAGCTCTGCAGGAGCCTTGAGAGCATCTGTTTCCTGCAAAACAGGGCTAGTAATAATACTAGGCTTGTGTGTGTGTGATGAATAAGCTTTCCTCAACCTTTTGTACTTTTTAGCAAATGATTTCTTAGGATACTCAATTTGAGAATCCCGAGGTGCATCCCTAGATGTTTCAGAGTCTGCACCCTTTTGAGAGTCTGTAGCCTTGGTTATGAGGTTAGATTCTGGTGCCTCAAGACTATCTTTTAATAAAGACAGTCCTTCAACAACCTGTCTCTCAAGGGGGTTTAGCTCTTCATCACTTTGTTCATCTATAAGCCTTATTTGAATCAATCTTCTCCTCTTTACAACTTGTACCTTTTGAGAGACACCAGAGGTTGGTTTCCTGAATTTAGGTTTTTGAGATTGTTTGATTGAAGGGGATTCGGCTACTTGGGTAGGTGTAGGGGGCTCTCCAGTACTTGTTCCTGCACCATTTCACATTCAAAGAAAGAAGCAGTATATATAGAAGGTTTGTAGGCTGAGAGTTTTACCTGCTTTACCTGTGGATACACCATGTCAGGTAGACTCTTTTTCTTGTCATCAATTCTCTTGATGTCAGATAATAGCCTCATTTGCTGCTTATAGGCCTGCACACATCAATCATCTGTCAACCTGATTGACAAGTCAGGAATGAAGTGGTTGAGGAGAATCATCATAAATCTATGATAGTAGATTTTTTCTTCCCCTCTTGCACATTGTTCAATTTAGCTCCCATTTGAGTGAGCTACATATCACCAATATTGATCACTTTATCAAATAGGAGACTGTGACTAATTTGATAAGAAATAAAAGTAATAGCATCAAAGCCACTACACTTACCAATGAAGCACTTAACAATCTAATCAAAGAAAAAAGACCATTCCTTTCTCAAATAAGGCCTAGTTATTTTACTCATATTCTCTAAACTAGAATAATAACCTACTGATTTAAACATGCTCTTTATATCATCATCAAAGACAGTATCATCAAAAGGTGTCTTAACAGGTAGCTTAGACACAAAATTAATAACATCAACAGTGATATCAAAAGTAGTATCACCAAAGTTAAACATAATTTTACCTAGTTGGTCCTGAGAAAGATCAACAACTGTTGCAAAGCTCCATGCCTAAGATACGACATCCATGTGAATGACTGGAGATGCCTTCAACACATAGTTGAGCGCACTTTGCTCTAGGAAGTCTATCACAGGGTAGTAGTCAGCGTCTACACCCTTCTTATCTCCTAGGGTTGTGACATGGTTCGTTGTCATGAACTCAAAATCACCAAAGGTAAAGGCAATAGCTTTGGGTCTCCTCATTACAGTTGATTGTGCAACCATTTGAATGATTGAGTTGAAGAAAATGAAAATTCTTGAAGAAATGAACTAGGGTTCGTAGAAAGCTCTGAGAGTATTTTTGCCTTGGAAAATAATTCACAATAAAGAAGTGAGTAAAATGTATGTAAATTTTCTATTTTGTTTAAGTTGCATACAATAATGTCAAAAGTAACTTTTACCGCTTATTTCAAGTCATTTGAACGGTTAAAAAAAATCAGAATCTGCAAGCGTGAATTCTAACCATTTCATAGTCTAAGTGCTATAGTCTTTAGAGTCTATAGACTCTCAGAGTCTACAAACTCATCAGAGTCTAGAAGTTAGACTCTGTCAAGATAAAGTACTTCAAAATTATTGCAATAACAAATTATAGTTTGACAAATCAGGGACTATAATTAAAGTACATACCTTACTGCTTGTAATGACTATGCAATTAAATATTTAGCATACCTAACTCAACTACCAGTCTGAGAAAGGTAGACTCATCAAGTGGTTTTGTTAAAATGTCTGTAATCTTTCTGTCAGTTGGAACATAATGAAGTTGAACAGTACCATTTTCAACATGTTCTCTAATAAAATGATACCTGACATCAATGTGCTTTGTTCTGGAATGTTGGATTGGATTTTCTGCAATTTTAATAGCACTAGTATTATCATACATACATAGGAATATTTGAAAATATTAGTCCATAATCAAAGTATGCAATTAAATGTGATTCTCTAGGGTCATCTTGAAATTTGGCACACATGTATTTTACAAATATAATATCTAGTCTACTAGCAGTTAAATATAATAATGAGTCAATCATGCCTCTGTAGTTAGTTTTATCAACTTTCTTACCCTTTGGGCCAGAGTCTAGCTTAGTGGCTATTGGCATGAGAGCCTTGGCAGTTGCACAATCTTGTAAATTAAACTTCTTCAAAAGTTCTTTCACATACTTTGATTGACAGATGAAAATACCATCATCTATTTGTTTGACTTGAAGTCC
This sequence comes from Oenanthe sinensis, assembly GCA_028671895.1. Classification (NCBI taxonomy): domain Eukaryota; kingdom Viridiplantae; phylum Streptophyta; class Magnoliopsida; order Apiales; family Apiaceae; genus Oenanthe; species Oenanthe sinensis. Next base: position 21,859,139 of record CM053799.1, on the reverse strand, counting down.
AAAAAAGAAGTTCAATTCTCTCATCACGCTCATTTCATATTTAGACTGCATTAGTTTACAAAACTTTTCACATAGTTTTTCATTTGTAGAACCAAATATAATATAATCAACATAAATTTGAAGCAAAATATCACCTTTATGTTTTCTAATTAAAAGAGTTTTATCAATGGTACATATAATGAAACCATTATCAAGGAGAAATTTTTATAGAGTTTCATACCATGCTCTAGGTGCTTGCTTCAATCCATACAGTGTCTTGTCTAACCTGTAAACATGATCAGGAAATTTTGGATCAACAAATCCTAGGGGTTGCTCCACATAGACTTCTTCCTCCAATTTACCATTCAAGAAGGCACTCTTCACATCCATTTGATAGACTTTGAATTTTGAATGAGTTGTAAATGCAAGAAACATTTTGATGGCTTCCAATCTTGCTACTAATGCAAAGGTTTCATCATAGTTAATTCCTTCCTCTTGTGAGTAACCTTTTGCAACTAGCCTTGCTTTGTTTCTTACCACAATACCATTCTCATCAAGTTTGTTCCTGAACACCCATTTTGCACCAATAATTGATCTATTTTTAGGTCTTGGTACAAGCTTCTACACTTTGTTTCTCTCAAATTCATTTAGTTCCTCCTACATTACAATAATCCAATCAGGGTCTTGCAAAGCTTTCTCAATTTTCTTTGGTTTATTCTTTAAGAGAAAAAAGTTGTATAGACATTCATTTTGAGTGGCTTTCCTTATTTGCACACCACTCTTAGGATCACCAATTATTAAATCAGGAGTGTGATCCCTTGCCCATTTTCTAGCTGGTGGAAGATTGGTTCTGGAACTGGAAGCTCCCCCTAAATCACTGGCATTTTCTGTTTGTGAGTGGAAATCAAATGAAAAGGCTCCCCTTGAGTTGTTTGACCCTGCAAAGAATTCAGAGTTATTTGATTCAAACCTGATGGACTAGACTCTGAAGAACTAGATTATGTCTGTCTAGACTCTGACTGACTAGTCCCTGAATTGTTAGACTCTGGGTTAATTAAAGTAGAATTTTCTGGCTCCCCCTCAGAGTGTGCAGCTTCTTGCATTTTTTCAGGAGTGATTTGAGACTCTTCATTCTCATCATCTTCATCTATCTCAGAACTTTTAAAATTTTCAATTTCTAGTGTTGTAGACTCTAGTTCATCCTGCAGACCTGTAACCTTTCTATCATCAAATGCAACAAATAGATTCCATAACAATTCTAATTATGAGATTGAAGACTATGAATTCATTTGTATTTGGTGTATATCCAAGGAATATAGTTTCATCAGCCTTTAGTTCAAATTTACTTAGATTTTCAGGATGTACTTTCAGTACAAAGCATTTGCACCCAAATATGTGAAAGTGTTTCACACTTGGCTTCTTGTCCTTCACCATTTCATAGGGAGTCTTTTCATGCATGTTTATCAATGTACAGTTCTGAGTAAAACATGTTGTATTGACTGCCTTAGCCCAGAAATATACCGGTAGTTTAGACTCTGCCAACATTGTCCATGTTGCCTTTATGAGTGTTCTATTCTTTCTCTCCACAACTCCATTTTGTTGGGGTGTTCCTGGTGTATAAAATTATTGAGTAATTCCCTTTGATGCACAATATTCCTCCATGATTGCATTCTTGAATTCAGTACCATTGTCACTCCTTAGAATTCTTACTGTCTTCTTTGATTTAGTTTCAAGAAAAGTGACATGGTCTATTATGTGTTATGAAGCTTCATCCTTTGAGTGAAAAAAGAAAACGTATGTGAATCTTGTAAAATCATTTGTAATGACAAGAGAATATTTCTTTTTGTTAATTGACATCACATTTACTGGATCAAACAAATCAAAATATAATAGATAAAAGGGTTCAGAAATGGTGTATATTGTTTTGCTCTTGAAGGATATTTTCCTTTGTTTTCCAAGTCGACATGCTTCACAAAGACCATCTTGAACAAAATCAACTTATGGTAAACCTCTCACAAGACTCTGTTTTACCAACTTATTGAGTGTTTTGAAGTTAATGTGTGACAGTTTCTTGTGCCATTTTTAGCTTTTTTTCCAGTTGATGCCTTGTTGTATAAACATGTGACTTTATTGTGAGTGCACTCCTCAAAGCTGGCTTCATATATGTTACCATGTCTGTGTCCTTTGAAAACTAAGGTGCATGTTTCTTTGTTAGTTACAAGACACTCTTTTTTGTCAAAATAAGTGTGGTAACCTTTATCTCCAAGTTAACTAATACTGATCAAGTTATGTTTTAAGCCATCAACTAGAACTACTTCTTTAATGATGACATTTCCAAATACAATCTTGCCATATCCCAGTGTTTGCTCTTTGTTTCCATCTCCAAATGATACTTCTGGGCCAACCATCTCCACAAACTCTGTAAACAGGAATTTCTTTCTATTCCTGAGCATCCACTATCCAGGAGTAGGGATATTTTCCTTGTCCTTGTTCCCTGCATACATATATCAACTAGTTAGATGTTTTGAGGAGCCAAATAGTTTTGTATCTCGTCTTACTAACCTTAGGTGAAACAGGTTTAGAAATTTTTACTTTGGATTTACATGTTTCCTTTGTTTCCTTAGACTCTGGTGGAGTCTTGACAATGACATACCAACTTTTATCAATAGAAGATTTTAGCTCATAAAAATTGTAATACAAATAATGATTGTCCCTACACATATAAATAGAGTGAAATATGCTATCACGGTGATAACAAGATTTATGTGGAACGTAGTGACTAGTTAGAGTCTGACGGGATTTAGACTCTGATTTCTTCTCAATTTTTGTTTTACAATCAAGAGCAAGATGGTTGTGGTTTCCACATCTGTAGCATTTCTTCCTAGGAGCATTAGGATCTTTTTTATAGTTGTTGGCTTTCTTAATGCCTTCATTGCCATTCTTATTCCTCCTAGCTTTGCCAGACTCTGGTAAATTATATAGCCTTTTTTTAACTTGGACTTAGATAAGAAACCTATATTTATGTTTTTCTTAGCTTTCTTTTCTTCTGATTCATCTATCTTTTTGTGAACAGCAGGAGCATTATTGGCAGATGAATTTGTGGTTCCTTTAAGTAACTTAGTCTTAACTTCAGAAGTCAAAAACTTAACAGGAGTAAAGGGGATCTTATCCTTAGTCTTATTGACTTGGCTAACTTCTACATTGTTATTATTCTCAATAATAGGACTTTTTCCTTGACTCTTATCATAGCCTAGACCAGCAGTTTGACACACATGTTAATTGTTAAGAATTTCCTGAACTTTTCTTCCAGAGTCTGCTCACCCTTTGAACTTAAGTCTTTCTTCTTCTAGTTCTTTTCTAACATAGTCATAGGCTTTTAAAACTTCATTGTAGTTGTCTCTACACTTCTAAGAATCCTTTTTGTATTCTTCCATAAGAACTAATTTAGACTCTATGTGGTAATCCCTACTTGTTAAGGTTAAGTTTTCTTCTATTAACCTATCATTGTCATTTGTGAGTGATCTAAAATTAGTCATTAACTTTTTAACTTCACTTTGAATAATCTTTATACCATCAGAGTCTAAATTAAGTAAAGATTCAGCAGAAAAGATTGATACCTGATGCAATAACCCGTATTTTTGATACTTGATAGTATTAAGATTTTTGGATAATTTTTTTTCATTTTATGAATAAACGATTTTATTGATTTATTTTTTTCATAAGGTACTGGAGATGTGAGGTCGTAGTATTAATATACGGGATATTCAAAAATATGCGTATTGTTATATTGTTAAATTGTGGGAACCTCGTAATCTTTTATTAGGAATAGAGAGTGCATTATGAGTGAATAATGTTGCACAATTATTTCCTGATATTAGACTTTAGTTCCGAGGACGTTTTAGTATTCAACGTGATAACTGGATTTGTAGGTGCCAGATTGGGTATTACCGAATCTCAATGTTGTAAATTTATTACGACCTACTATATATTTAAGTGAATGTAAATCAAGTTAGTTTTCGATAATGTCTAATTCTTCTATTTGATTTGGATTTACGAGATATTGAAGAGTATATAAAACCAACAGTTTTTGGAGAATTATAATTTGAAAATTCTTCGTCGTATCGGTGTTTAGGGTAGTATACGTAATAAATATAGGACTTATAATTATTTTTAGTCTAACAAAATAAATTTAGAATCCGGGTGAAAGTCGTAACAGAGTTTGAGAGACAGTGTAAGTGAATAGTGTTAATCCGGAAAATTGTTTCGTAAATTCTCGAAATAATTAAAGGGTATCAATTTAATAATAATGATTCATAGGAGAATTATAAAATGAGAATTTGATATTTTAAAACTTAAGTTGTCGGATGAATAAAGTACGAGAACTAGAGATTAAAACGTCGTCGAGAAATTACGTGACTACCGCACAAACCTTATTAAATATAAAGCTTCCACCACACAACATGGAGGAGGAAGAGAAAAAAATCAAAACTTCATGGATTTCATAGCTTAATAGCTTAAAACGAAGGTATGACTGCCACCTTGCTTTGTCTTGAATCTTACATCATTCCATCCATTCAATCTCTTGCAATGATCAAAATCCTCAAGAACATGAATAGTGATTCCGAAAATAAAAATTTATTTTCTTTGATTCTTGGATTCCTATAGCTTGGTTGATGATTGTTATAGCTTATACATGTTATGGGTAGTATAAATTAAGTTTGGTTTGCCATGGAAACACCTAGTTGTTACTTGATTTTTAAAATCTTAATTCTTGAGCTAAACTGATTTTTATGGCTTAAAGTTGTAGTATATTGATTTTTGATGTTGTTTGAGGAGTTTGGGATTGCTTTTTGGTTGAATTGAAGTAGAATAGAAATGGAAAACGACGAGTTTACAAACTTTACCATGCTCATTTGTTTTTCTGTCCATTCTGCAGAAATTGTCCAGAAATATCTGGGAGGATTGTTCTCTGGTCTGGGCATATGGTTGATATGGTTAGATAGTAGATAGTCTCTAGATCGTTTACGCACTAATTTTGCATCATTCGGAGTTATGAGTCAAAAGATATGGCCGATTTAGTGACGGTAGCGCAGAAAATGGAAATTCTGTTTTGTCCAACTTTGAGGTTATGATTGGACTAGCTACGGAGCTTAATAAAATCCTAAAATTTTATTTAAAATACTAGAGTCATCTGGTATAATACAGGGAAAGGATTCGGATTAAAAAAAGTAAAATCCGAATTATTAAAATTGTTGGAGTCAAGAAGGTGCAAGTAAGAAATCTAAGGAACAAGCTTGTCATAAGCCTAAGTTTGAGGCAGTTTCTGACTTAGCTAGATTTCTTGATTAGCTTTGAAACTTTTATGGGAGATTCTTTGTCAGTCATAGAAGATCTCAGAAAAGAAATCGTGTTAAAATGATTAATTGTAAATTCATTAAAAATGGTAGAAAACTGAGTGTTAAGTGAAATGAACATAAGAAAAGGGTGAAACAACCGTTTTGGGAGACGATTTCGAGCAAGATAAAAGACTTGTCTCGAGTCAATCAAGTAACAAAAGTTGTGAATATCATGACTATACATAGGTACAAAGAAATTGATTAAAAATCATTGACAAGATAGTTTTACGAATAGCTAAAGTAGGTCCGAGAAGGTGAAATATCGGGTATAGATAAATGTTTATAAAAATGACCAAGTACACTCGATATAAGTTAAGGATTAACATCGAGGTGTTAGAATGAGGATATTGTGAAGTCTAAAGGTCATAATTATCTTGTTATTAGTTAACGAATTCGGCTATCCTTATCTACGAATTCGGTTAACGAATCTAGATTATTATATCTATTGATAGAGCTATCAGGAACGAGTGGAACTTTGAAAATGCATCATGGATACTAGGCACGATTCCTAACTCTATTCTTCGAATTCTATTACAGAATATTTTGATTTCTGTATATGCAAGTTTTAACATCTTGACTTTATAGCCAGTCTTGTTTATAAAGCTTTGTGGTTTATGTATATTGTTATATCAATTCGAACTGCTTTGACCCCCTTACTACTTAGTTCTTTCGTGACTTTGAACTTCTTGAAAAGTTAGAGTACGCATATCAGTAGATAAGGATAGCCGAACTGTGTATCGAGTTTTGTCATTCGATGTACTCATTGACCGAGAATAGTCTATTATTTTCTTGACTTTGGTCGATATTATTCAGAATCTTTCCTTAGAATATATTTTGATATTAATTGATAATAAATATGAATTATTTATTTATGAATTAAATACCCCTTAAAATTATTTGAATAGTATTTAATTTTGATTAAATATTATTTAAATATTTTAGTTCATTTAAAAGTATTTAAATATTGATTAAATACTTTCAGTTTATTTTAGTTCATTTAAAATTATTTAAATATTAAATAATCTTGATTAATCCTAATTAAATATTTTAATTCTTTTAAATCCTTTTAATATTATTCGAGGACTATTCTAGGTCTCGTAATTATTAATAAAATATTTATTTGTTCTTTAAAAATATTCTGGAGCTATCTAAAATTCTTTAAATATTATTTTTCATTAAATAATAAATATTGAGCTATGACTCAAATATTCCGCAACTATTTTTGAGTCGATAACTGCACATTAGGGAAGGAATATTTAATTTTGAAGTTCTTCCCGTATATATACTTATACTGTTAGGGGCTAGTAGCCACTCAATTGAAATTCTTCACTAAAGTTATTTTATTCCCTTATAACGACTCTCTGGTCCTGTTCTTGAATCTTCTTGATTCAATTACATTTATCTTATTGATTAGTTGACTGAGAGTCAACCCACATATATACGAGATTACTTCCACATAATTCCGGAAGTGAATCTATTATCTGATGTTGAAATCTTACAAAAGATTGTTGTTATTCTGGAATGTTGGGTTAAATTTCCCTCTCAGTTTGTTATACTGCTCAATTTATGAGAACTCATCTTGATCTTTAAACTGTATGTATGTTAGCAGCTTGTGCTCTGATACCACTTGTTAGGAATTAGAGTCAACAGAAGTGTACAGGGGGTGAATGTATACTTCAAATTTTTATGAATTTTTGCTTTTGATGAAATGTTTGTGTTGTGTGTGTAGCTTTAACAATTCAAGTGTTTACAGCAGCATAATGTAGGAAATAAGGTAAACACAGAATATAATTTTCAATCTAATTTGTATTAGAATTGAACTTGCTACAATCTGAAATTCAGTGTGAATTTCAGCTACTTGTTCTTAGAAGATACAAGGTATATACTTGATAAATTCAAAGATTCTAACTAATGAAATAGTGCTAAGACTATATAGACAACATGACTTTTTGGCACATGTTTTCACTAGTAAGTTAAGCTTAAACTAGAAATAGACAAAGATAACTTTACATTTGACTATTATCTATTTCTAGCTAACACTTTTCTTTTGACAGTCTGTAGCTTTCTGCCTTATCTCTTCTGTAATTTGTCTTATGTATCTTCCAAGTTTCATTGTAGACTTGTCTCTATCATTACAGGTTTGACTGACCCTGCAATGACAGTGCTGCAAATTACTTGTCTTGTTCAACTGCAATTCTCCTTGAAACTAGCTCTTTGAACAGTCGAGTACTCTGTTGATTTTGATTTGACAAGTCATGATGATTGACTTCTCAAATAGGTTCATTCTGAGACTTCTTGATCAGTTGTTTGATGTGACTTCTCAATCAGTTACTTGTTATGACTTCTCGATTGGTTCAACCTTATGACTTCTCGATTGGTTCAATCCTTATGACTTCTCGATTGGTTCAGCCTTATGACTTCTTGATTGGTTCTTTTCCTAACTTCTCGAATTGTTTATTCTGGACTTCTCGAATGTATGACATTTCACATTACTCGATTGGCTTTAGTTTCTTGACTTCTCAAATGAGCACTTCTCGATCGAATACTAAGCTAATGAGCATTTTGATACTTCTCTACCAGTTATATATTTCTGAATTCTCGGATGATGTGACTTCTCGAATGTGTATTTGCCTTAGTCAAATTATCAGACTGCATTCCTTATTCTTCAAATAGACTTCTTTGACTTGTTGCATGATTCAACTTGAATCTTCTAACATACTTTATTCTTGCCTTTAAAAATTATATCTTGGGAATACAGTTTGATCACACTTTTAACTACAATTATACATTGAATTAACAAAGTCACTAATCTATTATAGAAGTACATAATATGTTACATCAAGACAAATAATTACATAGAATAGGCTTGATTTGGTCCAACATTATTTTTATTCTAAAATGATATGAAAGGCTCTATCCACAACACAAATAAGAATACCAGAAGTGAACGAATAATATCTCAAGATCTTATTAAAACTCTAAATTTAAATTTATTATTACATATTATATCATGGTGAAGGCCTATATACAAAATCATGGCCCTATATACTTATACATTGCGGAACATTAACATTCTTATTTACCTGATATAGTATAATGTCTTACGCATCAGATGGATACTGTCATTTATCCCTCAAACAATGATAATGTATTTGTAAAAGGGCGGTTGAATACAAATACAAAACTTTTTGGTATACTTGTTAAAAACTTTGTATTTGTTCTTCAATTATGAGTTTGAAAAGAGTTATCAATCGATGGGTCTTCACATCAGTTGATGTTCTTCAACCTTTGACTTGACTTGATATCAATTGATCACTCATCCATTGATTCTTCAATATCAATTGATCATCCTTCCCTTGTACATTTTTCATGCCTTCAAACATTTACAATTTTGACAGTCTAAGATATACATCAATTGATGACCCATATCAATCGACTCCAGTATCAATTGATGAGAGTATAACTTTCAATTGATCTAGCCTTATTGATTGATAAAGATTAAGTACATCTATGTTACATTAGAATAAACATTCCTATTATCAGTTGATTATAATAAACATTTCAATTGATAAATGGTTCTCTAATCAATTGATATTTATAAGTACATATAAATTGATCAATTACAACATATAAATTTCTATGAATCTAAATTCAAGTTATTATTAAGACTAATTCCTAACAATCTCCCCCTATTTATGTTTTTGAGTTCAATAGGCATAAATTGACTGATGATAACAAAATTAGACAAATAAACAGTAGTAATACTAAAAGCACTTTAAATTACTGAATCTCATCTCTATCAGTATCTCCAAGATGTCTTAATAGATATTGAATCTCTCTATCAGTGATTCTGTCCAACTATTTGTAAATGTCAAAATAATTTTACTTTCCTTCCATATTAGTGAAAATCATCATGTAGATTGGTACTAGCATCACCTTCTTCAATTGAAATTTTCATATACCAATGGGTGGATCTTGATCTACCTCTACAGAAACCCTTCTTAGCTTGGTTATTTGATTCTGAATTTTTTGGGCTATGGTAATGTTGAGTTTGAACCTTTTATTGAGTAGAGGAAGAATTGTCTTCAATGTGTTGTAGCTCTGCTTTATAATCATCCTCATTGGATATATAGCTTTTATACCATCTTCATACTCTAATCTCATTTATTCCTTATGACTTGAGGTTGCAGGAAGAGTCTTCAATATCTGCTAAAACTTCATCATCCTTTACCACACCACTTCAACTAGCTCCATCTGCATTCTATACTCCCCTAACTCCATTACTCATTCATCATTCATCAATTCTAGTTCCAACTCTTGTGCATAAGCCAGAATCCTCTTATCACTCTCAATCATCTATCTATTTTGCATTAGGATCTCATCCTGGAACCTCACCTCTCCCTCACTCATTTCCTTTACACCTTCTAAGTTAGGGCCCTCAAGTGTTTCACTCATATTCCTAGAAGAAATATGAATGTCCTCACTCAATTTCCCTCATTTTGCCAGGCTATAATCCTGCCTCCCACTCATCTCACTCATTCCTAATAAAGTTTAAGAAACATCAATTGATTGGTGATCAGTTGATGTATCTTGAATATCAGTTGATGACGTATTTGAGATATCCATCAATTGAGGAATACTCATCGATTGATGTTGAGTATTGATCGATGGCTTATCAGTTGATGGCTGATTATCAATTGATAAATGAACATCAATTGATGATGTAGAAACAAATGAGGTTGGGATATCAGTTGAGGTGATTTTAACTTGAAGATCTTTGATAATTTTTGAAATGATGTCATGTTCCTCCATGGTGTTATCCTTGATAGGAGAAATAAGTGAGAGTATTGGCTTCTCCTTGAGTAACAAAGAAGGAGAATTTGAAAATGATTGATTATCTATCAAAACATTTTATAAAGAAATTTGAAGTAGTAGAGATTGAAGAATAAAAATAGATAAAGAGCGGGCTGCACCTCCACATTTAATGGAGATGCATCAAAAAAAGAGATTGAAGGCTCCACCACATTTGCCTGTAGATTTACTGTGTGTGCATCCCCAAGTGTTGTCCTTTGTTTCTTCTTTTTCCTTTCATAGGTCTGTGGGGTTCTGGCTTGAGTGTCCCTACCCTTGATCAATGCCCTTAGTTGGGGGGGGGGGGGGTCTTTTCAATATTGACAACCTGTTGAGAGGATGCCAATAGAGATGAGTTTGATTCATTTTCAATATCTACAGTCTTTCGGGAGACTATGGTGTGGCTTGGCTGGTTAGACATACCCTCACCCACCTTATCCTTCTGGGTTTTCTGATATTCCCAAGTTCCCTCACCAGAAACATCCTCCTCTAGTCTATCAACAATAGGTTTTCTTTTCTTGGATTTTGCAATAACAGACTTTTGGGAACCTATTGAGGTTGGTTTCTTAGATTTGGATTTAAAAATTTATTGGGTGGCTTGGGTAGGAAGGTTGGGGTCATTACTAACACCCTCCATAGCCATAGAAGGCAAAGAAGTTTGAGGTTGAGAAGAACTAGATAAATATGAAATGTATACCTGAACAAAGTTTGGATAAATCAAATCCACATCACTGTGGATGTTGATTCTTACCAAATCCATGAATACTCTCTTATTTTAGACCCAACAGTCTAAAGTTTCTGTCTCCCTACTAATTTTAATATCCTCGACAAAGTGGTAAATAACTAACATAATAAATCCAACATGGTAAATATGATTAGATCTACCTGTTTTATTACCCAACTTAGCAGCAATTTTATTTAGAATTAATGAGGAAATATTTTGGTATCTATCAAACAAAATTTTGTAAACTACTTGTTGCATACTAGTGGTGATAGCATCAAAATTACTAATTTTCCCACTAAAGCATTTAATTATGGAATCAAAGAAATAAGACCACTCTCTCATAAGGTGCTTCCTGACTACATTACCTAGATTTATATCAAGGTTAACATAATTCACAAACCTAAGCATGTTTCTTATATCAGTGTACGTGGGTACTTTGTCAGTGTTATTATCAGGAAATTCTAAACATTCATTCAAAACAATAGTGGTTAGAATATACTCTTTTCTTTTGTAGTTGAATGAGATGCTTGAGTAGTCGTTTGCGACCTCTGCACTAGTCTGGAATTCTTCCACCAAGTTGCAGACTATTGGTGCGTCCTTCAATGCTTTCTTAACTCTACAACTCTCAAGAAACTTCATCAAATGGTGGAATTCTTGTGGTTCTTCTTCCACAACTGTGCAGACTACAAAGTTATTCAATTAGTAGTAGAATCCTACTTGTGACACCTTCTTGAATGATGATGATGAGGCCATTGCTTGATTTGAATGTTAGAGTGCAAACAAATTGTGACAATTAAGAGTTAGTAAGCAACAATTACAGAGAGAGTTAGGGTTTGAGTTCGTAGAAAGAAAGAGAGAGAGAGAGAGAGAGAGAGAGTTAATCAAATGTGAATTGAGAAAGAATGCAAGTAAAGATTAAAATGAATTTTAATCCCATTGTATATATTTTTGAGAAATATTGATTACTCAATCACTTTCCTTCCCAAAATAGAACTCTGTAAAGCATAATGTAACGTAACGTAACTAACTCAACACAGATGGTCGGTAACTTATATGGATGGCAGATTCAGATTCAGTTCAATAATTCGACCACAAAGACCATTTCTTCGAATTTTATCAAGTTGAGGTCTCTAACAGAATTATATGTCATGAAGATTAGGACGGACAAGAGATCTCATGTGAATGAACTTCTTACTGATATGATTGAAGATCAAATGAGCAAAACAGTAGCTGAAGTTCACACAACTCCTTATACAGTGATATTCTATAAAGACAAGTTAGTTCAGACACTGTGTTTGAGTGATGAAAGACTGAACCTATATCCTCTGAAGCGTCTGAAATATGTTAAAGGGCTTCTTAGGAGTGAAGGACTTAGGACAGAAGAAAAATGGAACGCTGCAGAGCGCATTTATGCTTATAGACTTAATGTCTTATCAAATCAATCTGTAGATACTTCCAAGGTCGGAAGAATAGATCCTTCAAATGGATCTCAACCAAAATTGCAAGTGTATACAAGAGAAGAAGGAAATTGGGACTTTGAAAAAGTCAAGGCAATGACTGAATTCAGATTTAATCATCCAGGGAAAGTGTTCGAATATGCAGAAAAGCCAGATTTTCCAATTGTCTTTCCAGATTTTGATATAATCAGGGAGACAGAGACAATAGTGCTAAAAGATCCTCCAGCAATCAGGTATAAGAACCCCAAAGGAAAAACTGAAATAGTTGATATCCACAAGATGTCTTACATGACCTCTAGGGAACTGGGTGTTATACTTGATCAAATCAAGACTTCAACGAACTACAAAGACAAATTAGCATTGGCAGAGATCTCTAAGCTTTACATAGAGAAGTTGAGAGCATAATCATACTATAACACTGATCGGGTTAAAGCAGTACCAAAAAGGTTGAGTGTTAAAGGAAAGACGAAAGTTCTTGAATTTACATTCGAACAAGTTAAGCAGATCAGAAGAGTAGCTGTCTTGCAAACACTTCAGGAAGCTTTGTCAGATCCCAAGCCAAGTAATATGCTAGAAGAAGAAGCGCTGGATCTAGTGAATGACCAGCTTGCAAGTCTTGTACAGTAAGAATGACTTAATGTATATCAGTTCAGGCTAGAGGAACATTCATTCTACATTGTAATTGTTTTTGACATCTGGAAATGTGTTATGTAATCCAGAATTTGTTTAATATTAGTTTACCATCTTCTATTTACTTTTTCTTGTAAGTTAGTTGAGTTATCCTCTTAAGGGATTTGCTTGTCGAACTCTAACAATCAAATAGGGGGAGATTGTAAAGCATAATGTAACGTAACGTAACATGTAACCGAGGAAACTAACTCAACACAGATGGTCGATAACTTATATTAAAATGAAGCACGGAATCGACTACGAATTGTTTATAAGTTGAATACAAAAGACCAAAACATTAGATGAAGCTTTGAAGACATTGAAGATCACTGAAAGAAGTTCATTAACATGTTCAAGCCTCAGTGAAGAATAAAGATATAGTGTTTCAGAGGTTCAGAAGATGTCAGAGGTTTTACAACAGAGAAGTCAAGGGATTCCAGTGAATTATAGAAGCACTTCTTAACAGCTAGAGAAACAGGGCCAATTGAATAGTCAAGAAGATGTGAAGATCAAGTTCGTGTTAGTCGTTTGTGAACCAGACCAGTTGCACTAAACGTCAGCACAAAAGGAATTGAGAACTGCATCTATGTTAGAAAAGAATTGGCTGTATAACCGTTGTGTGCTAAAGCTCGGAGAAAATCAAGTTCAAGTAGTAAAGGTAAATTTATTAACTTGGTTGCAATGAAAGAAAATATTACAGAGCTTTGAATCGTTGGAAAAATGGCTAAGGTGAACAACCGATAGTTGGTTTAGCTGTTTGACTGTTTTGTCTTATTTACCGACGGTTGGGTCTCCTGTTTGGCTATTTCGTCTTATTTACCGACGGTTAGCAAATCACTCGACGGTTAGCACTTTTGGATATATTATTCATTCCATTTCACTCGACGGTTATGATTTTAATAATTCATTTGAGTCGATAGTTATAACTGATAGTTGGTTTGACTGTTTCGTCTTAATTCACTCGACGGTTACAGCATCTCGATAGTTAAGGGACTCAGATAAATATCCAGATTATTTATTCCATCGACGGTTAAGTCTCGATAGTTATGGCACTTCGATAGTTGAGGTTGTTTAATCTACAGCCAGCCACAACATGCCACCTATCATTGATATCTTTGAGAAGAATTGTTTTAAGTGATTTATTTCAGTCTCGACGGTTATCAACAGACTCACCGATGGTTATAAATTAAATGTCTCGACGGTTGTTAATTCAAGAAGTGAGAAGCAATCTATTTACTTGGTTCTCAGAAGGCCACGTAGAAGATTGAAAAAGCCTACACAATAAAGCAGCAAAGCCAAGCCTTTGTGATTCATTAACAATACATTCATTAATTCAGTCAGTTACAGAGAGAAAGCATACAGAGCAAAGAAGAGAGACACAGAGAAGCCATTAACGTCGTTTGAGCTAGTGTCATATTTATTGTTCGTATTGATTGTTGTTGTTGTATTGTAACTGTACTAGTGAATCAGTTGAAGCTAATCTGTGGATGTGGACACTGAATTTTATTTCTTGCTAAACCATGATACAAGTTTATTTCCTAGGAATTGACATGTGCATGTTATACTTTTTCTGTCAATTCTGAAACATGCATAGTCTCCATTTGAGTAGCCAATTAGATCAAATCCAGAGTCTCTAAGATACCAAATACCAAGATTGGTATTCCTTTGAGATATTTGAATATTCTTTTTATAGCAATCAAGTGAGACTCTCTAGGATCAGCCTGAAATCTAGCATAAAGACATGTAGCAAAAATTATGTATGGCTTACTTGCAGTTAAATAAAGTAATGAGCAAACCATGCCTCTATAACTTGAAATGTCCACTTTAGCTTCTTTAGTATTCATTTCAAGTTTAGTGGCAGTGGCCACGGGAATTTTTATAGAAGAACAATCATTTAAATCAAATTTCCTTAATAAGTAAGAAATATATTTGGTTTGATTTATAAAGATATCATCTTTAACTTTTTTGAATTGCAAACCAAAAAAATAGATAAGCTCTCTCATCATGCTCATTTCATATTTACTCTGCATCAACTTAGCAAACTTTTGACAAAGTTTTTCATCAGTTGAGCCAAAAAAAATGTCATCTACATATATTTGAATAAGTATAATAGAGCCATTAATATTTATATGAAAAAGAGTTTTATTAACAGCACCTCTTGTGAAGTGATTCTCAATCAAGAATTTAAAAAGTGTGTCATACCAGGCTCTAGGTACTTGTTTCAAACCATACAGTACTTTGAGAAGATAGTATACAAATCCATGATGAACAAGATCAATAAAACCAGGAGGTTTTTCGACGTATACTTCTTCTTCTAGTTTTCAATTGAGAAAAACACTTTTCACATCCATCTGGTAGACTTTGAAGTTGGCATGTGCAACATAGGCTAGAAAAATTCTTATGGCTTCTAACCTTGCAACATGTGTAAAGATTTCATCAAAATCTATTCCTTCTTCCTGTGAATAACCCTTTGCTACCAATCTTGCCTTGTTCCTTTTCATAGTACCAGATTCATCCATTTTATTTCTGAATACCTACTTTGTTGTTGTTGTATTGTAACTGTACTAGTGAATCAGTTGAAGCTAATCTACGGATTAGAGTTGTGTAGCACCTTCGTGGTTTATATTAATAAAACGATATATTCCCCGAACGAACTGTGTTTGTGTTAACTGTGTGCATACCTTGTGTTTGATTTAATATCTGTTCGAACTGTCAACTAGTCCATAATAAATCATTCCGCGAATATTTTATAAATTGGACAATATCGTATTCAACCCCCCTTCTACGATATTTGAGACTAACAATTGGTATCAGAGCTTACTGGTTGAGTTTACAAATCAGGATCTATTGTTCGGACTTCAGTATTAAGCTTCTGAAATTTTTCGCGAATTTTTTAATTTTCAAAATATTTCACTCAGAAATTTTTTGAACTTTAAATAATTTTGAAAAGTTCAATATCATGAGTTCTCAGAAAGTAGGTAGTATTAAGGTTCCTCAGTTTGATAGAGTGAATTATAATCTTTGGAAAAAGAAGATGACCCTGTTTATTAAGGCTGCAAATCTGATGTACATGGTTATCTTAGAGAATGGACCGTTTGTACCAATGAAGATGATTCCTGAATCTACAGTGGACGGAGTAAGAGTTCCTCAAAGGTCTACTCCAAAGGATCCTACAGAGTTCACTGATACAGAGAAAGAAATTGTTGCATTGGACACAGGCCTTCAGTTGATTATTGTTGACTCAATGGATGAAGACATGTGCCATCAAATTCTAAATTGTATATCTGGAAAGCACATGTGGGAAACCATCGAACTGATTATGGAAGGAACAGAAGAAGTAAAAGAGAACCGGTTGGATATACTGACATCAAGATATGAAGCTTTCAAATCTACTCCTGGAGAAATAATCACTCAAGTTGTTAGGAATTATGAGTTTTGATGATAACAAATTACTTAGAATTTCAATAGGGACTCAAAATTATTTTTGTAACTGATCAATGGATATGACTTATAAATATCCATTGATTAGGAAACCAGCTATCAGTTGAAACTTGTTTCTCAACTGATAAACTGGATTGTAGCATTGATTTATGTTTCACTATCAATTGACTGTATTACCTCGATGGATGCAATGATGTAGTCAACTGATGTTATTGACTTCAATTTCTAGCTTCTCAACGGATGTGAAGAATGGCTGATCAATTGTAAATATTCTAAGTCAGAATTCTCACAAGTGAAGTGATCAACTGATGTTGAAGTCGATGGATGAAGACACTACTCAACGGATGAAAGCTATCAATGGATAATTACAGTCAACGGATAAAGAATCATCAATGGATAAGGAGTCGATGGATAGCTCAATTATCCATCGACACATCAACTGATCAACAGATATCCTATCCATCGATGGATAAGCAAAGGTGAATCAACTGATAAGCTTAACATCATTTATCAGTTGATTAAAGTTTCCCTATTTAGCTAAAAGCCAGATTTCACGGGAACAGTGCAGAAACTGAATCATTGGAAGACAGTCCTGTCAGGACTGTGAAGACTTTCTAGGCAACACAGCATCCAAGGAATATCTTAAGACAAAAGACACTTCCAGAGCTAGTAAGTTCTACAAGGAAAGCTGTGAAAAGGAGCTAGTTTCTATTTTTATGTAAACAGTATAAATTGTAATATTATATTGTTATCAGTCGATAGAAAACTAGAGGAGTAGTTGTTGTTTATAAAAAGCAACAACACAGTAGCAAAGAAGTAGTTGTTTTGTAATAGAACTCAAGAAAAGCAAAGTAGAAAATCAGGCAGAACTTGAAATGCTTTTCTAGATTCTACATTCAACTTTGTACGCAGCTTAGTATTTTTACTAAGATCAATTGAAAGCAAAAACTCACTAGTGGAAAAACAATCCACTAGTAATTTTTAATCTTGTTGTTTCTGTTATCAACACTTTAGTTATCCAGTTCTTAGTTACATCAATCTTAATTAAACACTCTCTTTGTACAAACTTATTTCCGCAAGAAGTTGACTTAATTCTTAAGTTTGTATTCAACCCCCCCTTCTCCAAACTTAGTGTACTTAAGGGCGAATAACAATTGGTATCAGAGCAAGCTTTCGACAAACAGAAAGTCAAGATCTAAAAGTACATCAAGAATGGGTCAAAGAGAAACAGGAGTTAAGATTCCAGTTCTAGAGAAAGATGAATATTTTCCCTGGAAAGTAAAAATGCACTTGCATCTGCTATCTATTGATCCTTCCTATGTTCATTGCATAGAGAAAGGTCCACATGTGCCTATGAAAATAGTTACAAGTGTAAATGCAGACGGTACTCAAGCACCAGACAAACTCATTCCTAAATCTGTGAGTGAGTATACAGATGAAGATGAAAAGGAAGTACACAAGGACAAAAAGGCCATGAATATTTTGTTTAATGGTCTTGACAAGGACATGTTTGACAATGTCATCAGTTGTACAACCTCCAAAGAAGTCTGGGACACTCTTCAAACCCTCTGTGAAGGTACTGAGCAAGTAAGAAAGAACAAGATGCAACTCTTGATTCAAAAGTATGAGGCCTTTCACTTCAAGGGTGGTGAAACAATAAATGATACATATAGTAGGTTTCAAAAGCTGTTGAATGAGCTTAAACTATATGGAAGAGTTTATGCTGTTGAGGACACCAACCTCAAATTCTTGAGGTCCCTACCCAAAGAATGGAAACCAATGACTGTCTCTATAAGGCAATCTCCTGACTTTAAAGATTATACCTTGGACAAGCTGTATGGCATCTTGAAAACCTATGAGTTGGAGCTACAGCAAGATGAGGAAATTGAGAAAAGTCAGAAGAGAGAAAAGTCCATTGCTTTGATGGTCAAGGAAAAGCAAGTTGCAGAAACAGATGAAGATGCTGATTTCAAAGAAGGGAAGAAAGAAGGTCATGGCAATGGTGCAAATTATGTTAGATATGATGAATCTTCTACTGGTAAAGGAAAAGAACTTTGTGATAGTGATGAGTCACTCATCAAAGATGAAATGGATGAAATAGATGAGCATTTAGCTTTTCTATCAAGAAAATTTTCCAAACTCAAGTTCAAAAGGAATCCAATGCAAAGGCCTGGATCACAGTTCAGGAGAGACACTCAACAAGGCAAAAATCTTGTTGACAGAACTCAATTCAGATGCTTTAACTGTGGATTGGCTGGTCACTTTTCAAGTGAATGCAGAAAGCCTAAAGTTGAAAAGAGGTCAAAGTCTAGTGATGGTGTTGACTATAAAAAGAAGTACTTTGACTTGCTCAAACAAAGAGAGAAGGCTTTTGTGACAGAAGAAAAGGACTGGGCTGCTGAGGAGGATTCTGAAGAAGAAGAAGAACACATCAATCTTGCACTAATGGCCAATCAAGATGACCAGGAAGCTAGTTCATCTAGCAATCAGGTAATTTCTACAAATCTATCTGAGTTGTCCAAAGATGAATGCAATATTACAATTAATGAAATGTCTAATGAATTGTATAATTTGCATGTCACTCTTAAGTCTTTGAACAAAGAGAACACTAGGCTCAAATTAACATTAGAAACTCTCACTGAAAGAAACAATTTCTTAGAGAGTGAGCTAGTGCAATTGGACAGACTCAAGATGGAAAACAAAGATGCTAGAAATGAACTAGTTGACAGTAAAAAGGAAATAGAGAAGTTAAAAGAAAAATTAGAGGATGAACTAAGAACCATTGACAAGTGGAACAGGTCAAGTAAAGCCAGTAAGAAGATGAATGACATTCATGGAACAAACTCTTTCACCATGTTGTCTGAAACTCTTGAGAAAATAGCCATTGATGAAGATCAATCTTTAGAAAAGAAGCAATCGATTGATAACTCTGAATCAACTGATAAGAATTATCCATCGATTGATAATGCTATTTCAACGGATAATTATCCATCGATTGAGAAGTCATCAACTGCTAAGAAATGTAATATTAAAACTAAGTTTAACAGACCTATTAAATTTGTCAAAGAAAGTAGCTCCTCTGAAGCTAAAATCGAAGTTGAAAAGGCTAATATAGGATTCTTATCTAAAAATCAGTTGAAAGAGAAATTGGAAAAGATAGAACCTAATATTCAGCCAAATGAAAAGAAGAAGAAAAATAGAAATGGTAAAGTAGGCATAAACAAGCACAATAACTACACACCTGACAAATATGCTCCTAGGAAAGTTTGTGCTAAGTGTGGTAGTAAAAATCATTTATCTGTGCAATGTAAACTCACCATGCCTACAACAACAAATGTACCTGCTATACCCAACATGCATACCAGTTCTGTTTTTCCTCATTCAGTTGATTCTCATGCTGTTCATGCTCAGTATGCATCAATGCCTTATATGTTTAATCCATATCTTGCATTTGCCAATATGAATATGCCTGCTATGCCATGGAATATGCTTAACAGTCTTCATGCACCAAATTTTTTCAACTCTGCAAGCATGAGCATTCCAAATATTAGCACTGAGAATTCTGAGGTAGGAAGACCAACACCTAAGGTTGAAGTGGAAGTAAAACCACCCAAACCAAAGGTACAAAAATTGGAAACCAAGCCAAAGATAACAACTAATAAGAAAGGACCCAAGGCAACTTGGGTACCAAAATCAACTTGATTTGTTTTGACTGTGTGCAGGGAAAGAGAAGAAATCTTTGGTACTTGGACAGTGGATGTTCAAGACACATGACTGGAGATAAATCCCTGCTCACAAAGTTTGAGGAGAAAGCTGGCCCTGGAGTAACTTTTGGAGATGACAGCAAAGGGCACACCATGGGATATGGCTTGATTTCAAGAGAGAATGTCATCATTGAACCTGTTGCATTAGTTGATGGCTTAAGACATAACTTGTTAAGCATAAGTCAACTATGTGACAATGGAAATAAAGTCTGTTTCACAACAGAAACATGCATAATTTCCAACAAGGTAGATGGAAGCCTGGTCATGACTGGGAATAGAAAAGGGAATGTGTACATAGCTGACTTCAACTCAACAAATGCAGAATCAATGACTTGTCTTCTCTCTAAGGCAAGTACAAATGAAAGTTGGCTGTGGCATAAGAAATTAGCTCACTTGAATTTCAAAGCCATGAATCTCTTGGTTAAGAAAAATCAAGTGAGAGGCTTACCACAAATGGAATTTGTCAAGGATGGACTTTGTGATGCTTGTCAGAAAGGAAAACAGAGGAAGGCATCATTTAAGTCGAAATTGGAATCTTCAATTGAAAAGCCACTTGAGTTATTACATATGGATTTGTTTGGTCCTGTAAATATTATGTCTATTGCAAAGAAGAGGTATGCTCTAGTCATTGTGGATGATTTTTCAAGATTCTCATGGACTTATTTTCTACATTCAAAGGATGAAGCTAGTCATCTCATCATCAAGCACATAAGAGAAAATGAGAAAAATCTTGAATTGGATGTAAAGAAGATAAGGAGTGACAATGGAACAGAATTCAAAAATTCCACAATGAAAGAGTTCTGTGAATCAAAAGGAATCATACACACATTCTCTGCACCCAGAACACCTCAACAAAATGGGGTAGTTGAAAGGAAAAATAGGACATTGATTGAAGCTGCTAGAACCATGTTGGAAGATGCCAAACTCCCAACATACTTCTGGGCTGAGGCCATAAACACAGCATGTTTTACTCAAAACATCTCCCTAGTAAATAAAGCTCAAGGGAAGACTCCTTATCAATTGATCAAGAAAGACAAAAAGCCAAAGGTGGGATTTCTTCATGTCTTTGGCTGCAAGTGTTATGTACTAAGAAATCAAGGTGAAAATCTAGGAAAATTTGAAGCCAAGGCTGATGAAGCTATATTTATTGGGTATGCACTATCAGGTGTAGCCTATAGAATCTACAATCTCAGACTACACATTGTTATGGAATCTGTACATGTAGTATTTGATGATAAAAAGATTCAAGGCTTGTTTGATGAAGGAAATCATGACACACTGCATTTTGAGAATGAATCAAATGATGTAAATGACGATGAAGAGGCAGAAATTATAAAACCTCAAGTGTTCAGAAACCCAATATCAGTTGATGTTACTGCATCAATGAATAATTTATCAGTTGACAGAAATCCATCAACTGATAATGCATCAACTGATATCTCCTCAACGGATAATCAACAATCTTCATCAAGGGTATCCACTTCAGGGGGAGGGTTTCAGAATCATTCTACAAATTCAGATCACTTTGAGTTCAATACAAATGATCATGAAGCTTCATCATCAAGGCAAAATTTGTATCCTCAAAGAAAATGGACAAGAAGCCATCCATTTGAACTAATTATTGGAAATGCAGAAGATGGTGTCAAGACAAGAAGTGCTACTCAAAATGAGTGTCTGTATAGCAGTTTTCTATCTCAAGAAGAACCCAAAAGAATTGAAGAGGCTCTCATGGATCCTGATTGGGTTTTGGCTATGCAAGAAGAACTGAATCAGTTTGAAAGAAATAAAGTATGGAAGCTGGTGCCCAGACCAAAAGACAGATCAGTAATTGGTACAAAATGGGTATTCAGAAACAAAATGGATGAAACTGGTATTGTGACTAGGAATAAAGCAAGGCTTGTAGCAAAGGGTTATTCACAAGAAGAAGGAATTGATTTTGATGAAACTTTTGCACCAGTTGCAAGGTTAGAAGCAATTAGAATCTTTCTGGCCTATGCTGCACATGCTAATTTCAAAGTCTACCAGATGGATGTGAAAAGTGCATTTTTAAATGGAGTACTAGAAGAGGAAGTCTATGTGGAACAACCTCCTGGCTTTGAAGATCTAAAATTTCCTAACTCTGTCTACTTTTTACTCAAAGCACTTTATGGCTTGAAGCAAGCACCAAGGGCCTGGTATGACACTCTATCTCAGTTTCTCATTGAGAATAATTTCACAAGAGGTACTGTTGATAAAACTCTATTCAGTAGACATGTTAATGGCTCTATCATTCTTGTACAAATTTATGTGGATGACATTATTTTTGGATCAACAAATGAGGAACTTTGCAAGAAGTTTGCCAAACTAATGCAGAGTAAATATGAAATGAGCATGATGGGAGAGCTTACCTACTTTCTTGGGTTACAAGTCAAACAGGTTAAGGATGGTATTTTTATAAATCAAACAAAGTACATTCATGATTTGTTAAAGAAATTTGAGTTAAGTGAATGTTCTTCTGCAAAAACTCCCATGGCCACTGCCACTAAACTTGAATTAAATACCAAAGAAGCTAAGGTGGATATTTCAAGTTATAGAGGCATGGTAGGCTCACTTTTATATTTAACTGCTAGTAGGCCAGATATAATGTTCTCTACATGCTTATGTGCTAGATTTCAGGCTGATCCTAGAGAATCTCATTTAGTAGCTATTAAAAGAATTTTCAAATATCTTAAGGGTACATCAAATTTAGGTATTTGGTATCCTAGAGATTCTGGTTTCAATCTAATAGGCTACTCAGATGCTGATTATGCAGGTTGCAAAATAGACAGGAAAAGTACTACAGGCACCTGTCAATTTCTGGGAAATAAACTTGTGTCATGGTTTAGCAAAAAGCAACACTCAGTATCAACTTCAACTGCAGAAGCTGAGTACATTGCTGCTGGAAGTTGCTGTGCACAAATTTTATGGATGAGGAATCAACTATTTGACTATGGGTTCAACTTGAACAAAATTCCCATCTTCTGTGACAATACAAGTGCCATTGCAATAACAGAAAATCCTGTGCAACATTCCAGAACTAAACACATTGACATTAGGTATCATTTCATTAGGGAACATGTAATGAATGGTACAGTTGAATTACATTTTGTCCCTAGTGAACAACAACTTGCAGACATATTTACCAAACCTCTAGATGAATCTACTTTTAATAGATTAGTCTGTGAGTTAGGTATGCTTAATTATACTCATGCTTAAAATGTCTGTCAAGTTTTGCAGCCATTGTTCACAATTCAATGGATATTTATCTATCGACAGATAATTACCTAAGTAATTGTTTATCGATGGATAAATCCCATCCTATTTGATCAACAGATAAATGTTATTCCTATCGATGGATATTTATCTATCGACAGTTAATTATCTTGGTAGTTAGTGATCGATCGATAAATGATTAATTCTCTATTTTTATCCGTCGATAGTAATAGAATTTCTACAGTTTTATTCATCCGTTGATCAAATTATAGCCGTTGGAGAATTACCATCAAGGGTAATAAATTACAGTCTTTTATACATCAACGGTTATCTACTAATTAAAAAGTCATTTCAAGTCTTTTTAATACTAGGAAATATAAATAGCAGCAACAATTAAAAATTCATTCTTACCTGCTATTTTTTTTCTATTCATCTCTGTCTCTCTCTCAAGCTAATTTTATCTAATTCCCACGAGCTCTCACAAATTCTTTCAAGTTCACTTTAATTTCTTGAATATCAACTGAAAGAATGGCACCACAAAAGAAGATCGTCTCTTCCACTGGGTTCACCTATGAACAGAACAACTTCACAGCATGTCTAACGGTGAATGATGCTCCTGTGGACTTTCATCCATTGATGCGATTCCTAGGAGATTGCAAAGTTTCCAAAGCTCTCAGCGAAGCACCAACAATCGTGTGTTCCTTTGTTGAAGAACTGTGGACCTCTGCAGAGATTTCATCAGATGGGAAGGTAATTTCTTATTCTTGCAAAGGTAATACCTATACAATAA
Source organism: Oenanthe sinensis (assembly GCA_028671895.1). Taxonomy (NCBI): domain Eukaryota; kingdom Viridiplantae; phylum Streptophyta; class Magnoliopsida; order Apiales; family Apiaceae; genus Oenanthe; species Oenanthe sinensis. The sequence goes on along the minus strand of CM053799.1, from coordinate 21,834,837 downwards.
ATAGTACTTCATTATCTGAATGTTTAGGATTGCCTGCAAATAATTGTGATAAGCCCCCAACTGAAGAAGAAATTAGGGACATGTTAGAATCCGTTAATTATGCAAATGCTGAAACTGGATTAGGAGAAGTTGTTAGGAAGAATCTTAGAAAAGAATGGAGTTATTTCTTTGATGCCATAATTAAAGTATTTTCTGGAAAAATAAGTAATTTTGATGCAATTACAATAAGTATGCAAGAAATTGCTTATTCTGTCCTATTTGATAAATATTTTAATTTTGGCACATTACTCCTAAATGAATTGACTGCCAAATTAGGACCCAAGTCATCTAGGAAACATAATATCTACTTTGCAAGATTTTTCATGATGATTATTAATGCCTCTGTTGGAGAATATGAAATAAGTGCAGATATGGAGTCCTTGGAGCCATGGATGCAAAACAAGAGGGTCTTCAAGGATCTTGTGAGAATCAACTTACACCCTAAGTTGTGCCTCATTTATCCTCCTCTTGTGCAGGTATATCTTCAAAATCTCAATCTTTTACATTCTTCTTCAAAATATCAAATTTCTTTGCCTTCTGCAACAATGGAGGGAGATGGAAATGCCCCCATTCCTCCTACCCAAGTTGCACAACCTTCAAAACCCAAGTCTAATCAAACCACCTCAGTAGTTTCTCAAAAGACTACTGTTGTAAGAAGTAAGAAAAGAAAAATCACTGAGGGGAGAGTGAAGGTGGTTGATAAGGGTGAGGGAACTGGCCAACATCAAGAAAGCCAGAAGGATAAGGAGAGTGAGATTGAGAGGAACCAGCCAGCCTCCAGTCCAATCTCCCAACAGATTGAGGCTGTAGTAAAGGACTTGAACACATCCCTAGTTGCATCTTCTCAAAAAGATGTAACTATTGAAAAGAGGTCTCAACCAGGACCATCAGATGGGGATAAGGGTCACCAAATAATACAACCATACAAAAGAAGAAAGAAGGTTACAAATACTGCACAGGGCACACACACACTTGCAAAGCCAAATGAAAATTTGGTGGAGCCTTCCGTTTCTTCTTTTGATGTGTCTCAGAATCTTCCTGAGGCACAGCCCCATTCTTTATCTGAATTTTCTTCTCAATCTCCCTCAAAAACTATTTCTTCAGAAACAGTGTTGATTGACAACTTCATTGTTTCAAATTCACCCTCTTTGCAACTCAGGGTGGAGCCAACACTCTCACCTGCATCACCAAATAAGGTTAACACCTTGGTTGATCAGGCAAATACTGTTAGTTCTCTCCAGTCAATGGATATTATGCAATCAACTGATAACTTCCAACATCCATTGACTAGTTCACTATCATCGATGGATATCCTTACATCCATCGACGAGCTCCCATCAACGGATATTCATCCATCGATGGATACTTCTTATCCATCGATTGATCCCTTAATGTCAATTCATGAATCATCCATTGAAACACTTCAAGTGGCCAATACCCTATTAGGATTGAGTGGAGTGGGTGAGGTGTGTGAGAGGCAAGGTTTGCATACCTTGGCAAAAGGAGAGTGTGTGACTGAGGGGCCCTCAAATTCTTCTGAGGTGGCAAAAGGAGAGGGTGTGAGAAAAGAGAGTCCTACCTTAGCAGCTGATGAAAAAGGAGAGGAAAGTAAGGGAGAGGTGAGAATCCAGGATGAGATCCTGATGCAAGAAAAGAGAGAAGAGAGTGAGAGAGAAAAGAATAGAGAGAAACAAATTTCACCATCTCATGAAGCATCAACTTCTAAAACTGAGCAGAATGAAGCAGGACTCACCCAGAAGTTGGGGCTGGAGTCAGGGGGAGCTGTAGACTATGAAGTCCCTGCAGGAGGTGCAGAAGTCAACTTGGAGGTGGAGGATGAAATTGTTGTAAATCTTGATGCTTCAACCTTTCAACATGAAGATCCTCATTATCAGGAACTAGCAGCAGCATCTAATCAAATAGCTGAGCAAATGCTGGGTTTAGTGCAGACAGAAGAGCAATTCAGGAGTGGGAAAGAGTTTTTGGCCAGTCAACCTGATGATATATCCCACATGAATCCTGAAGATTTTGATGACAATTCTGATGATGACCTTCTAGATCCACAAGTGGCTAGTGATGAAACTAATTTGGCTGAAACAGAAAGGGCCATTATTTCTCTTTACAGAAGGTCCATGGCTGAAGTAGATGTGGTGGATCCCCTGCACAGGAGAATTCTGAACTTTTACAGGGATAATTTGAAGATCCAGAAAATGCATGTCACAAGCTCCAAGTATGAATTGAAGAAAATAAGAGAAGACATTGACAGCTCAAGGATGCATTTTGACACCACCATTGACTCCAGACTCAGCCTCACAATGCTGACTAGAATCAAGCAAAGGTTGGACACTGAGTTTTCAGCAAAGGACAAAGTAATGGAATTGGAGAAAAGAGTAACCTCCATGGAACTTAGCATGCAGCAAATTTTGAAGAATCAAGTCACTCAAATCAATCTTCTGGGTAAACTCTTAGAGACTCCCATACTCTCTCAGTCAGTAGCACAAGTGCCAGTTGCTGATAACAAAAAGGGGGAGAAACAAGAAGCTGATGCATTGGAGAAAGCAAGTGGTACTGAAGATGTGGTAAAGACTACAGATCCCAAGAAGGAGTTGGCTCAAGACATAGTAAGGAAATTTGATGCAATTGCTAGCAAATTCAAAGAAACAAGTACCAGCAGCTCACAACCTGGTGACAGGAAAGGAAAGGGAAAGCTAATTGAAGATGATAAAAAGAAAGCTGTCACAGGTGGAGGGGAAAGTGAAAAATTATTGAGCAAAGCCATAGCAGTTGGCATAAAAGAAAAGGAGCAACAAGAAAGAAGACAAGAAGAATTAGCCATTCAATTGCAAAGGGAATATGATGAAGAGGATAGGCTAATAAGAGAAGCCAGAAGAAAAGAAGGTGAAAGGAGGCCAAGGATGAAGCAAAGAGCAAACAAGCCCAAAGATGCACCAAAATCATCTGGAGTTAAAAGACCATTAGCTGATGAAGACAAGGAGAAGAAGCCAAAACAAGTCAAGACTGAAGGTCAAGCTTCTGGGAGTAATCAAGCCAAAGAAATAGAGGTGTTCAAACATAAATCTGAAAACTTTGTGCCAATCAAAGCTGAGGGAATGATTGCAGCAAAAGGGCAAAGGAAGAAAGATGTTGATCTTCTTCACATTGAGTATGAAGATGGATCACACTCAACCTTCACATTCAACCAAGTTTTGGATCAAGGATATGGCATCTTGAGGAAGATCTACACTATGCTCAACAGGAAGTATTATCTAACTGAAGAGCTAGGAAAGGCCATCCTTGAAAGAATGAAGAAGATAAGGGAGGCACCTGTTCAAGAAGAAAGGGATGACACAATAAAGATCTGGAATCCTGAAGGAAGAAAAGTGCTTCATGAGCCCTTCTACTTGATGATATACAAGGACAGGGAAGGCAGAGAAAAATGCATTGATATTTGTCAAGAAATAGACAAACTTCCAAATCTGGAATTAAATCATCTGGCAAGTCAATTGGACTACAGGATTGAAGATGAGAAGATATTGAAGGGAACCCTCTACAGGAAGATGAAGGAGAATGAAGACAAGATGAATGAGTCAAGGGGAAGAAGGAGAAGATAGGAGATTCAACCTCAATCATCAAAATTATCAGAATTCATCCCTGTCTGGTATCTGATTACTCTGTCTAAAACTTTACTTATCAATATTGTAATTCTTGCTAAGAATGAAAATGTTCAGGAGTTTTGTTATCATCAACAGAAAATTTATGCATATTTTAAATATTCATAAATAGGGGGAGATTGTTAGGAATTATGAGTTTTGATGATAACAAATTACTTAGAATTTCAATAGGGACTCAAAATTATTTTTGTAACTGATCAATGGATATGACTTATAAATATCCATTGATTAGGAAACCAGCTATCAGTTGAAACTTGTTTCTCAACTGATAAACTGGATTGTAGCATTGATTTATGTTTCACTATCAATTGACTGTATTACCTCGATGGATGCAATGATGTAGTCAACTGATGTTATTGACTTCAATTTCTAGCTTCTCAACGGATGTGAAGAATGGCTGATCAATTGTAAATATTCTAAGTCAGAATTCTCACAAGTGAAGTGATCAACTGATGTTGAAGTCGATGGATGAAGACACTACTCAACGGATGAAAGCTATCAATGGATAATTACAGTCAACGGATAAAGAATCATCAATGGATAAGGAGTCGATGGATAGCTCAATTATCCATCGACACATCAACTGATCAACAGATATCCTATCCATCGATGGATAAGCAAAGGTGAATCAACTGATAAGCTTAACATCATTTATCAGTTGATTAAAGTTTCCCTATTTAGCTAAAAGCCAGATTTCACGGGAACAGTGCAGAAACTGAATCATTGGAAGACAGTCCTGTCAGGACTGTGAAGACTTTCTAGGCAACACAGCATCCAAGGAATATCTTAAGACAAAAGACACTTCCAGAGCTAGTAAGTTCTACAAGGAAAGCTGTGAAAAGGAGCTAGTTTCTATTTTTATGTAAACAGTATAAATTGTAATATTATATTGTTATCAGTCGATAGAAAACTAGAGGAGTAGTTGTTGTTTATAAAAAGCAACAACACAGTAGCAAAGAAGTAGTTGTTTTGTAATAGAACTCAAGAAAAGCAAAGTAGAAAATCAGGCAGAACTTGAAATGCTTTTCTAGATTCTACATTCAACTTTGTACGCAGCTTAGTATTTTTACTAAGATCAATTGAAAGCAAAAACTCACTAGTGGAAAAACAATCCACTAGTAATTTTTAATCTTGTTGTTTCTGTTATCAACACTTTAGTTATCCAGTTCTTAGTTACATCAATCTTAATTAAACACTCTCTTTGTACAAACTTATTTCCGCAAGAAGTTGACTTAATTCTTAAGTTTGTATTCAACCCCCCCTTCTCCAAACTTAGTGTACTTAAGGGCGAATAACACAAGTCTTTGAGCGATATAATAAATTGTTAAATGAATTGAGTATCCAGGGGAAGAACTATCCGTTAAGGGAAACGAACAGGAAGTTTATGTTGACTCTTCCACATCATGTTGAGCAGAAGGTTTCTTCAATTAGAGAAAGGGACAACTTCAATGTCATGCCCCTTGAAAAGCTATATGGAAAATTGAAGACTTATGAAATGGAACAAGAACAGAGGTTGATTATCTATGGTTCCGGCTCAGTGGACAGTAAGAGTGCAGCACTAATGAAGACCACAGCTCTTGTGGCAGATGAAGTGAAGACTTCTGAAGCAAAGGTTGTTGAAACCAAGATTGGTGGAGAATTGATCATTGAAGCTGAAATGGCTACAGAATCACAAGCTGAAGAGGAAGATGATTTTTATACATTGGAAGAGCTTGATGAGATGGAAGACAAATCTATGGCGTACTTGGCAGGGCGTTTCAAGCATATAAGATTCAGAAGGAATCCCAAGTACAAGAAAAGTTTTGGTAGCAGATTTCAGAAGACAGGATCATTTTCGGGATCCAACTCAAGAGGTGGTTACAAGTCAAACATGGTAGACCGTAGTAAGTTCCGGTGCTATAACTGCAATAACTAGGGCATTTCGCCACTGAATGTAAGAAACCGAGACAAGCAAAAGACAAGAAGGTTTATGAGAAGAAGAGTTCCTACGAGAAGAAAAGCTATGATGAGTTGAAAAGGGAGAATGAGAAGTTGAAATAGAGATTGGATGCTTTGGTTGCAAAACAACAAGGCAAGGCTTACATTGTTGAAGGTAGAAGCTGGGATGATACAGATTCTGAAGAAGAAGAATATGGAAATCTTGCATTAATGGCAGACACTTCAGAAGAATCTCCATCATCAGCACAGGTACCTATTCTCACCACTGTAGATATGTCTCTATCTGAATATAAAAATGCTGTTAATGACTTGAGTATAGAGATGTTTAACATTCATACAAGCATGCTAGCTTCTGAAGCAGAAAATGCTAGACTAGTTGCTAAGATTAAAAAGCTAGAATCTGGAAAGGAACAACTAGAGCTTGTAGGAATCACAGTTAATGACCTTAAGGAAAGAAATGAATATTTAGAGAATAAGGTTATCTGTAATGCAGAGGTTGAGACAGCACTTATGGCTAAGATTTCTGAGCTAGAGTTAAAATTGAAAGCTTTTAAGAACTCAGCTAATATTGCTAAAGACATAATGGATAAGCAGAGCTTAGAAAATAAGACATGTATAGGCTTTGACTACGATGAACATAAAAGGAAAAACAAGAAGGATAAAAGGAATATAATTTTCAATGCTTCTAGTACTGTTTTATTAGAAAATGAAAATGTTCCTTTTGTCATTAAGAAGAGTAGTAATCCTGTCTTTAAGCTCCCACTCTCAGAACCCTTAGACGAAGATACTATCGTATGGAAACAAGAAATGCTTGTTGAGGATAAGTTAAAAGAGAAAGAAGTTGAGGAAAATAATGTAGAAAAAGTTACACCTAATGAGCCAGTTAAAACTGAATCTGCTAAAACTGAATTAGGTGGTAACAAGAACAAGTCAAATAGTAATAGGAATGGGAAAGTAGGTGTTAAAATTGCTAATTCTGCTACACCTGCACCCACTGCACCTAGGAAATTGTGTACTAATTGCAATTCTGCTGGACACCTTAGTCATGCATGTAATAAGGTTAAAGTAGAATCTAATATTCCTGTTGTGCAGAACATGTTTAGCATGAATAGTTTTCATTTGCCTTGTGGTATTACTGGATGTATGCCATGTGCTTTTAATATTATGCATGCTTATTTTAATTTGATGAATGCATCTACTTCTAGTAATTGCATAGGCATAGAAAGAAGCATGAATAAGAAAAACGAAAGGGCAAAGACTGCTAGTCCTCCTAAAGTTAGGAAGGAGACTCAATCTCCTAAGCCAAAAGACAAATCTGTCAAGGCAAAGGAACATGATTCGAGTTCAGTCAAAGTAGAACTTAAAGATGTGAAAACTGAACCTGTTACACCATCTGCAAGAACCTCTAAATTTCTTGGACCCAAACAAGTTTGGGTGCCAAAGAAACCTTAATCACTTTGTGGTTGCAGGGCATAGATACTAATGAAAAAGTCATGTGGATTCTGGATAGTGGATGTTCAAGGCACATGACAGGAGAAAAGTCCCTGCTGACCAATGTGGTTGAGAAGACCGGCCCAATTGTAACCTTTGGAGATGACAGCAAAGGCTTTACTAAGGGATATGGTAGTTTGGAAATTGGAAATGTCATCATTGAAAATATCTCTCTTGTTGACGGTCTGAAGCACAACTTGCTGAGCGTCAGTCAATTTATAGATAAAGGATATAATGTGGACTTCAGGAAGGAAAAGTGTCTGATCATCAACAGGAAAGATGAAAAGCTTGCTCTTAAAGGAGTAAGAAAAGGAAATCTGTTCGTAGCTGACTTAAACACTGCAAGCAGAGGAGAAGCAAATTGTTTCTACAGTAGAGCATCCTCTGAATTGAGTTGGTTATGGCACAGAAAACTATCTCACCTGAACTTCAAGGCGATGAATTCTTTAGTAAGAAGAGAATTGGTGAGAGGGTTACCACAGATAGAATTCTACCAAGAAGGACTCTGTGAAGCATGTGAAAAGGGTAAGTCAAAGAAGGCGTCACATAAAAGTAAGGACATGTCAAGCATCAGCGAACCTCTCCAGTTGATTCATATGGATCTGTTTGGACCGGTTAATGTCATGTCAGTTTCAAAGAAGAAATATGCATTATTGATTGTCGACGACTACTCCAAGTACACGTGGGTGTTGTTTTTGCATTCTAAGGATGAAACATCTCAAATGGTAATCGATCACATTAAAAAGACTGAAGTGGAAGCTGGATTGCCTGTGCGGACGATCAGATCAGATAATGGAACTGAATTCAGAAATGCAGTTCTAAATGAATTCTGCACGAAGCAAGGAATTTCAAGACAATACTCAGCCCCAAGAACTCCACAGCAGAATGGAGTGGTAGAAAGGAAAAATAGGACTTTGATTGAAGCAGCAAGGACAATGCTAAACCAGTCAAAGCTACCTACATATTTTTGGGCAGAAGCAGTCAACACAGCTTGTTACACTCAGAACAGAACCCTGATTAATAAAGATCTAGAAAAGACATCCTATGAGATTATGACCAACAGAAAGCCATCACTGAAGTACTTTCATGTGTTTGGTGGAAAATGCTATGTATTGAAAGATGAACATCTGGGCAAGTTTGATGCTAAAGCAGATGAAGGGATTTTCCTTGGTTACTCACTGGAGTCTAAGACGTACATGGTATATGTGATTGAAACTCATAAGGTCATTGAAAGCCTTAATGTAACGTTTGACGACACCAAACTCCCAAGTCTTCAAAATGATAAAAATTCTGAATCTCTGGAAATTGAAAATCTATCAGAATACTACTTCGGAGATGAAGACGTACCTGGTGCTGCATCTGGTAGTCATGAACACACGGAGAATGATAATCCAGAGCAAAGCAGTGGAAGTGTTGGTAATACCACACAGTCACAGTCACAGTCTGTATTTCAAAATCAGTCTGTTACTGAACCTGCTAGCTCAACTAGTGGATCATCAAATAATGAAGGCAGCAACTCAGGGGGAGGTGAAGAAGGATCAGCTAGTCGCTCTCAACACAACTACGAAGAAGGACAATCATCAAGGGCTAATCTGCCTAGATAGAGGGTATGGAACAGAGATCATCCCTTTGAATTAATCATTGGTGACCCAGAGAGTGGTGTGAGGACTAGAAGAGCAACGGAGAATGAATGTCTGTACTCTGGTTTTCTATTAGAGGAAGAACCTAAAAAGGTTGAAGATGCTCTAGAAGATCCAGATTGGGTGATTGCGATGCAAGATGAACTCAATCAGTTTGATAGGCAGAAAGTTTGGAAACTGGTACCCAGACCTAAAGACAAATCTGTTATTGGCACTAAATGGGTATTTAGGAATAAGTTAGATGAAGATGGCATTGTTACGAGGAACAAGGCCAGACTGGTTGCTAAGGGGTAGTATTCTCAAGAAGAAGGAATAGATTATGACGAGACCTATGCACCAGTAGCAAGACTTGAAGCCATCAGGATGTTTTTGGCATTCGCAACACATTCAGACTTTAAAGTTTATCAAATGGATGAGAAGAGTGCATTCCTGAATGGGGAGCTGGAAGAAGAAGTATATGTAGAGCAACCTCCGGGTTTCGAGAACAAAGATCATATGGACTTTGTGTACTTCCTTTTTAAAGCTCTTTATGGACTCAAGCAGGCGCCTCGAACATGGTATGAAACACTATCTGAATTTTTAATTGAAAATGGTTTTATCAGAGGTGTTATAGATAAGACTCCCTTTCATAAAATGCATAAAAATAACTTGATATTAGTTCAAGTGTATGTTGATGATATTATATTCGGTTCTACTAATGATGAGCTATGCAAGAGATTTGCTAAGTTAATGCAGAGTAGGTACGAGATGAGTATGATGGGCGAGCTTACTTTCTTCCTTGGACTACAAGTGAGTCAGAAGAAAGATGGGATCTTCATTTGCCAGGCAAAGTACATCAGAGATCTTCTAAAGAAATATGGACTTGAAGATTCAGCCCCCGCCAAGACTCCAATGCCAACTGCCACAAAGCTTGATGAGGACAAATCAGGTAAATCTGTCGACATCACAAGCTACAGAGGTATGATTGGATCTCTACTTTACTTAACTGCAAGTAGGCCAGATATTATGTTTTCAACTTGCTTATGTGCACGGTTCCAAGCTAATCCAAAAGAGTCTCACCTTATAGCTGTCAAAAAAAATTTTAGATACCTAAAGGGTACTCCAAATTTGGGAATTTGGTATCCTAAAGGTACTGGTTTTGACCTAATCGGCTATACAGACTCGGATTTTGCAGGTTGTAAGATTGACAGGAAGAGTACTTCTGGAAGCTGTCAATTCTTGGGAAGAAGATTGGTCTCATGGTATAGCAAGAATCAGCACTCAGTGTCTACCTCAACAGCAGAGGCAGAATACATCGCAGCAGGTAGCTGTTGTGCTCAGATCCTATGGATGAGAAACCAACTCCAAGACTATGGCTTTATGTTGAACAAGATTCTAATATTCTGCGACAACACAAGCGCCATAGCTATAACCAACAATCTGGTTCAGCACTCACGAACCAAGCACATTGATATCAGGTATCACTTTATACGAGAGCATGTCATGAATGGAATTGTGGAGTTGCATTTTGTACCCACAGAACAACAACTTGCAAACATCTTCACGAAACCACTAGACGAATCCACTTTCTCTAGGTTGGTTAGTGAATTAGGGATGTTAAATTTAAATTAATTTTTGTTTGCGAGGAGTTGTATGGATTCACAAGTTATTGAATTTTTATATCCAAAGGACTTGTGACCTCCAATCTAACTTATAATCTCGGGCTTATGAATATCAATGTTAATTATCATAAGTATACCAGTTATGCTTTGTGGCACTTATTCGATATAGCATAAGTAGTTAACTGCTACATAAGTGTTTGTAGTTAACAAAAAACATAACAGTCTGTGGTTTAGAATTAATTGGTGGATTTCAATGTGATGAGATCTGGCTGAGAGATTCTATATCAGACAGGTTGTGATTTTTAGTGAGAAATCAGTTGTACAAACTTGTTTATTTAATGTACTGGTTATCACTGGAAAAAATGTGTAGCAATTACTTTTCATGATCTTATTTTGCATAACTGTCTGTATGATTATTCATAGTATGCTTGTATGATCGTTTGGATTGTGATTGGGTTGGTTTAAAATTTTTGGAAATTTCAAAAGTAACAGAATATGGAACAAAAAATTTTTTAGTTCCAAAGATTTTAAAGCAACCACCTGTGTTTATTAGTATTATTATAATAATTATTAATATTGTCTGTTTGTGGATTTTAAATTGAATTATTATTAATTCGATAGTTATTTCCAAATTAAGCTTCTAATATTTCTATTTTAGGAATATTAATTCTTTAATTTAAGAAATCTCTACTTAATTAATTTTATGAATATTTGAAATTATTTGATAAGTGTATTTAAATGCTTTTTATTATTATTTTTAATTAGCAAACTCTCGACAGTTACAATTAGATATATTTTTTCGTAACCATCGAAGTGGTTTTAAACAGTACTCGATAGTTATAAAAAAAATATATTATATTATAACAGTCGAAGTAGTCTTTTGGTTAATATATAATAAATAAATAAATAAATAAACTATCCATCTCGATAGTTACTATATCTATCTGGTTAATTATTTTATCTGCTTCGATAGTTATTTTTTTCTAATCGTCGAAGTGGCTAATTTTATTAATTAATCTTTCGATAGTTACGTATTATATATTAGTGTACATCTCGATAGTTACTTTTATTTTATTATTTTTGCTAACCATCGAGTTGCTTAAAAAAAAATTTAATTAAAAAAAAGAGAAAAAAAAAGAAAAAGTTTCGATAGTTACGTTACCACCAAAAACAAAAAAACAATAAAAAATAAAAACGAAAAGGCAAGTGGCGACCAGCAGTGACAGGTGTGATGTATTGTTTTTGTTTACTGACCATCTCGATGGTTAACTAAACATATATATATGTTTCTAGACCATCTCGCCAGTTAACTAACTTATATATATATATATATATATATATATATATATATATATATATATATATATATATATATATATATATATATACTCTATTCTACCCAACTCGCCAGTTAGCTAACCATCGAACCAAAAATTGATTTTTCTTTCCTCATTTTCTACCATTCTAGTACTAGTTTTGAAAATCTAAATCCATAGAATTGTAGATCTAGTCATCCCGAATTATTTGATACAGCCTTGTATCGTTTGGTTTCAGTTTTGTTTCGGGTATTTCAAACTTTGGGATTTTTTCTAGGGTTTATTTGAGGTCCAAAAATCACAAAAAAATAGTTTCACCGTTCAAATCTCTCCTAGTTTAGCATATATTTTTTTCACGATTTTTGGAGGAGTTTTGAATTTTAGTGTTTTCGGTTCGTTATCGAGTCTAATTAAATTCGTAATTAATTGTTTAAAGTTAAAATTTTCGATAATTTTTACTAGTTTAAAATGGTTGGAATTTTTACTGTTACCAAAACGAATTTAGTTGCCGAGTTTGACATTCAGTCCCTTCCTGCTAATTATCGGGCCTGGGCACGAGTGTTACTCGAATATTCTCGAGTGAGGTATGCCTTAGTAACAGACGTGATATTAAATCATAATATGCTACGAGACTGTTACTGTTCTGCATATAACTCTTCAGCTGTTAATGAACTGGCTTTTACATTTAGTATTGCTAATCGGGAAATGCGGGTGACGGAGCTAGATTTGAATCGTATCTTAAGATTCCCTGAGAATAATCTAGTCCCTTATCCCAATTCCGAACAATTAACTCAGTTCTTCACGACTATCAACTACGTTAATCCTAATCTCCACGACTCAGGTGAAAGGTGTAAACATCATTTACCTAAGGAATGGAATTTCTTTTTCCACACTCTTATGCAATGTTTCTCTTACAAAAAGTTCAACACACACAGTATTTCAAGTTTTTATCAAACTTTAGGCTTCAGTGTTGCTAATAATTATAGGATAAATTTTGGTAGGTTATTATTGAATCAGATGTTGTATGTTATGGGATCGGTGGAGTACAGAAACCTTCAAGTCACTAATGTGGAGTGTTACTTTCCACGATTCCTACAGCTTATCCTTAATGATCTAACGACTAACGAGGAAAAACTACTATATACTAGTAGTGTTACCTCTTTGTGTATGAAACAGAAAAACAGGATAGCTAACACTCTGAACAATAACAGAAACTACATCAACGAAGCACCTGCTCAAATGACTGAATACATGCAGGGTTGTGTAGTGGACATAGAAAGAGACGAGCCTCAAGGGCCTCAAGAAGATGATCAGGTCCCTGAACCAGTGCAAGAATCAGTTCCAGTAGCTACTCCTGTAGAGGATTTAGCTCAAGAAGAGGAAGTGGTTCAGGTGACAGAGGAATTACAAATTTCAGGAGATGGATTTCAAAGTATATCTGGAGGAGATTCTATAGGTCATGCTGACAGTCAGAAATCATATCATCCTTGGACTCCTACAGGTAGTACTCAAGGTAGTCTTCATGTCTCTGACTCTTCAGCTTATTCTAATTTGCAAGATCTTTTTGGAGAAAGTGTCATGAACTTATCAGCTGAGCCCTCTGTGGCTATAGGACAAGGCAATGAATCTGAAACCCAACAGATTCTAACCACTGCCTCAGAACCAAACACTATAAAAACCTTACCTTTATCTTCTCTCCAACCCCTAAAAAGAAAATTTGTGAGTGAGGGAGATAGTGCCTCAGAAGCACCACATAAGGAAGGTGAGGGAACCCAAACAGCTCTACCTCTGACTAGACGTCGATTAGAAGAACCTGAGGTAACTGTTAGCCCATCTATGCCCTCTCAAAAGGACATAGAGCTAAAAAAGGCAAATACACAGTCTCTGGGGACATCCTCTCAACAGGGTGAACCTATTGAAATTCACCCGTCAGCCAGGGTATCTGAAAGAGTGTCAATAATTGAGCCTCCAACCAAGTTATTTGTTGCACTGAAAGGAGCACACACACAGGAGGAATTGATGGATGTTGCTACTACTGTAGCAGAACCTATGCAGGTAGATCCTGTATAGGTCATGCCTTCACAGGCTATTGCGGGAGTCACGGGTCCTTCATTGCTAAACATTACAGGATCCAATGTGATAAGCCCCCCAGGAGGAACATTCCTGGCTCCTAATAAGGAGGTCTCCACCACTATTAGTGGAAAGGAGAAGCAACTACTTGGCAATAGTTCTTCGGATGAGCCATTTAGGATTTTAACTGCAGGTACAGAAGACTTGCTGGAGTCAATGAGAGTGAGTGAAACACCAACAGAACGTTTGAGTGATCATAATTCACCCACACCTCTAAGACCGAGCGAGAGAATTGAGAGACAAACACCTACAGAACCTGTCAGTGAGACACCTACCAGCCAAATAGATACCCTCACAATGCACACACAATCTCTAAGTCAAAGGGTTTATAACCTGGAGACTACTGTCACCGAAATGAAATCTGAATTTCACAGCAACGTTATGGAAATAAAATCTGTTCAATACAACATGTTGCAGGATTTACAGAATTTCAAGACTGATATGAAGAAGTTTGTTATAGATTTGTTTGAAAAGCATAAATCTCAAACTACTCAAATCCCTGCTTCGGAGGATAACACAACTAAGGGGGAGATGATAGTGCGAGAGCAAGAAAAAGAATCTGGTGCAGAAATGAGGAGTAAAGACAGAGGTAAAGGCAAATTGGTAGAGGAAGAAGCAAACATTTATACATCTCAGGGGGAGCAAGATATACCGCTGGATCTTGAAGAAGGAGAAATATGGGAACTTTCTCATACAGCTCCTACAGCTCAGGAAGATGATGTGTTTGATGAATTTGTAAATGATGCCGCTTATCAGTTCACTGAAACGGACTTCGTGGAAACATTTGGTTTGCTAGATGCGAATCAATCCAAAATAAGGGCATATGAAGTTGCACGCATGTCTCAAGAGAAAATCAGAAAAGAACACTATAACCATTATATTGAAAGGAGACAAAGGCCGTTGATGTTATCAAGAGAAGAAAGTGCATGGGATAAGGCTAGGAGTCTTTTGCAAAAACCAGAGTTAGGAATGATTCAAAATGAAGATCAAAAAGTTCTGGAAGCATTGCAAGAAGCTCACAAGAGTCATCCATCAATAAATCAGTTCTTTCATGCATTGAAACAAACAATCAAGTTGATATTCATCACGACCAACATCAATGGATGGCAGATTCAGATTCAGTTCAATAATTCGACCACAAAGACCATTTCTTCGAATTTTATCAAGTTGAGGTCTCTAACAGAATTATATGTCATGAAGATTAGGACGGACAAGAGATCTCATGTGAATGAACTTCTTACTGATATGATTGAAGATCAAATGAGCAAAACAGTAGCTGAAGTTCACACAACTCCTTATACAGTGATATTCTATAAAGACAAGTTAGTTCAGACACTGTGTTTGAGTGATGAAAGACTGAGCCTATATCCTCTGAAGCGTCTGAAATATGTTAAAGGGCTTCTTAGGAGTGAAGGACTTAGGACAGAAGAAAAATGGAACGCTGCAGAGCGCATTTATGCTTATAGACTTAATGTCTTATCAAATCAATCTGTAGATACTTCCAAGGTCGGAAGAATAGATCCTTTAAATGGATCTCAACCAAAATTGCCAGTGTATACAAGAGAAGAAGGAAATTGGGACTTTGAAAAAGTCAAGGCAATGACTGAATTCAGATTTAATCATCCAGGGAAAGTGTTCGAATATGCAGAAAAGCCAGATTTTCCAATTGTCTTTCCAGATTTTGATATAATCAGGGAGACAGAGACAATAGTGCTAAAAGATCCTCCAGCAATCAGGTATAAGAACCCCAAAGGAAAAACTGAAATAGTTGATATCCACAAGATGTCTTACATGACCTCTAGGGAACTGGGTGTTATACTTGATCAAATCAAGACTTCAACGAACTACAAAGACAAATCAGCATTGGCAGAGATCTCTAAGCTTTACATGGAGAAGTTAAGAGCATAATCATACTACAACACTGATCGGGTTATAGCAGTACCAAAAAGGTTGAGTGTTAAAGGAAAGACGAAAGTTCTTGAATTTACATTCGAACAAGTTAAGCAGATCAGAAGAGTAGCTGTCTTGCAAACACTTCAGGAAGCTTTATCAGATCCCAAGCCAAGTAATATGCTAGAAGAAGAAGCGCTGGATCTAGTGAATGACCAGCTTGCAAGTCTTGTACAGTAAGAATGACTTAATGTATATCAGTTCAGGCTAGAGGAACATTCATTCTACATTGTAATTGTTTTTGACATCTGGAAATGTGTTATGTAATCCAGAATTTGTTTAATATTAGTTTACCATCTTCTATTTACTTTTTCTTGTAAGTTAGTTGAGTTATCCTCTTAAGGGATTTGCTTGTCGAACTCTAACAATCAAATAGGGGGAGATTGTAAAGCATAATGTAACGTAACGTAACATGTAACCGAGGAAACTAACTCAACACAGATGGTCGATAACTTATATTAAAATGAAGCACGGAATCGACTACGAATTGTTTATAAGTTGAATATAAAAGACCAAAACATTAGATGAAGCTTTGAAGACATTGAAGATCACTGAAAGAAGTTCATTAACATGTTCAAGCCTCAGTGAAGAATAAAGATATAGTGTTTCAGAGGTTCAGAAGATGTCAGAGGTTTTACAACAGAGAAGTCAAGGGATTCCAGTGAATTATAGAAGCACTTCTTAACAGCTAGAGAAACAGGGCCAATTGAATAGTCAAGAAGATGTGAAGATCAAGTTCGTGTTAGTCGTTTGTGAACCAGACCAGTTGCACTAAACGTCAGCACAAAAGAAATTGAGAACTGCATCTATGTTAGAAAAGAATTGGCTGTATAACCGTTGTGTGCTAAAGCTCGGAGA
Organism: Oenanthe sinensis; assembly: GCA_028671895.1. Classification (NCBI taxonomy): domain Eukaryota; kingdom Viridiplantae; phylum Streptophyta; class Magnoliopsida; order Apiales; family Apiaceae; genus Oenanthe; species Oenanthe sinensis. Next base: position 21,818,203 of record CM053799.1, on the reverse strand, counting down.
AAATCAAGTTCAAGTAGTAAAGGTAAATTTATTAACTTGGTTGCAATGAAAGAAAATATTACAGAGCTTTGAATCGTTGGAAAAATGGCTAAGGTGAACAACCGATAGTTGGTTTAGCTGTTTGACTGTTTTGTCTTATTTACCGACGGTTGGGTCTCCTGTTTGGCTATTTCGTCTTATTTACCGACGGTTAGCAAATCACTCGACGGTTAGCACTTTTGGATATATTATTCATTCCATTTCACTCGACGGTTATGATTTTAATAATTCATTTGAGTCGATAGTTATAACTGATAGTTGGTTTGACTGTTTCGTCTTAATTCACTCGACAGTTACAGCATCTCGATAGTTAAGGGACTCAGATAAATATCCAGATTATTTATTCCATCGACGGTTAAGTCTCGATAGTTATGGCACTTCGATAGTTGAGGTTGTTTAATCTACAGCCAGCCACAACATGCCACCTATCATTGATATCTTTGAGAAGAATTGTTTTAAGTGATTTATTTCAGTCTCGACGGTTATCAACAGACTCACCGATGGTTATAAATTAAATGTCTCGACGGTTGTTAATTCAAGAAGTGAGAAGCAATCTATTTACTTGGTTCTCAGAAGGCCACGTAGAAGATTGAAAAAGCCTACACAATAAAGCAGCAAAGCCAAGCCTTTGTGATTCATTAACAATACATTCATTAATTCAGTCAGTTACAGAGAGAAAGCATACAGAGCAAAGAAGAGAGACACAGAGAAGCCATTAACGTCATTTGAGCTAGTGTCATATTTATTGTTCGTATTGATTGTTGTTGTTGTATTGTAACTGTACTAGTGAATCAGTTGAAGCTAATCTACGGATTAGAGTTGTGTAGCACCTTCGTGGTTTATATTAATAAAACGATATATTCCCCGAACGAACTGTGTTTGTGTTAACTGTGTGCATACCTTGTGTTTGATTTAATATCTGTTCGAACTGTCAACTAGTCCATAACAAATCATTCTGCGAATATTTTATAAATTGGACAATATCGTATTCAACCCCCCTTCTACGATATTTGGGACTAACAAACTCAATCGACCATTGGATAAAAACTAAATTAACAGAGTTATTAATTCTGGTAATTGACTGTTATACTTAGAGAGATGTAAGTATAATTCGATTGATAGAATTAGTAATCAACGGCTAGATTTGTTACAGGTTGATTGATGACATGGAGCTTAAAACTTACATGTCATCGATGGATAAGGTTTATCTACCGACAGGTAAAATTATTCATCGATAAACAAATACATCATCAATTGATACATTTATCTGTCTATAAATTAAAAATGTCCATTGATAGATAAAATGTCTATCAATTGTTTATGAAAAAATAACAGATAAACATAATCAATGGCTACAATCTAAAATGGAATGAAGAAAAATAACTTATTAGACATTTTTAAAGTTTAAACAAAGTTAAGCATACCTAAATCACATTCCAATCTATTAAAGGTAGATTTATCTAGTGGTTTGATAAAAATGTATGAAACTTGCCTTTCACTAGGGACAAAATGTAATTCAATAATATCATTCATTACATATTCCCTAATGAAGTGATACCTTATGTCTATGTTCTTTGTCCTTGAGTGTTGAACTGGATTTTCAGTTATGGCAATTGCACTAATGTTGTCACAGAATATTGGAATCTTCTTAAATTAAATCCATAATAACACAGTTGGATCCTCATCCATAACACTTGTATACAACAACTCCCAGCAACAATATATTCATCTTCTGTTGTGGATGTGGACACTGAATTTTATTTCTTGCTAAACCATGATACAAGTTTATTTCCTAGGAATTGACATGTGCATGTTATACTTTTTCTGTCAATTCTGAAACATGCATAGTCTCCATTTGAGTAGCCAATTAGATCAAATCCAGAGTCTCTAAGATACCAAATACCAAGATTGGTATTCCTTTGAGATATTTGAATATTCTTTTTATAGCAATCAAGTGAGACTCTCTAGGATCAGCCTGAAATCTAGCATAAAGACATGTAGCAAAAATTATGTATGGCCTACTTGCAGTTAAATAAAGTAATGAGCAAACCATGCCTCTATAACTTGAAATGTCCACTTTAGCTTCTTTAGTATTCATTTCAAGTTTAGTGGCAGTGGCCACGGGAATTTTTATAGAAGAACAATCATTTAAATCAAATTTCCTTAATAAGTAAGAAATATATTTGGTTTGATTTATAAAGATATCATCTTTAACTTTTTTGAATTGCAAACTAAAAAAATAGATAAGCTCTCTCATCATGCTCATTTCATATTTACTCTGCATCAACTTAGCAAACTTTTGACAAAGTTTTTCATCAGTTGAGCCAAAAATAATGTCATCTACATATATTTGAATAAGTATAATAGAGCCATTAATATTTATATGAAAAAGAGTTTTATTAACAGCACCTCTTGTGAAGTGATTCTCAATCAAGAATTTAGAAAGTGTGTCATACCAGGCTCTAGGTACTTGTTTCAAACCATACAGTACTTTGAGAAGATAGTATACAAATCCATGATGAACAAGATCAATAAAACTAGGAGGTTTTTCGACGTATACTTCTTCTTCTAGTTTTCAATTGAGAAAAACACTTTTCACATCCATCTGGTAGACTTTGAAGTTGGCATGTGCAACATAGGCTAGAAAAATTCTTATGGCTTCTAACCTTGCAACATGTGTAAAGATTTCATCAAAATCTATTCCTTCTTCCTGTGAATAACCCTTTGCTACCAATCTTGCCTTGTTCCTTTTCATAGTACCAGATTCATCCATTTTATTTCTGAATACCTACTTTGTACCAATCATAGATTTGTTCTTTGGTTTAGGTACAACTCTTCTTGTATAGCTATTATCCAATCAGGATCATCCGAGGCTTCTTAGATCATTTTTACTTCTTCTTGAAATAGGAAGCTACTATACAATTATTCATTTTAAGTTGCACTTCTAGTTTTTACACCATCATTTGCATATCCACTAATCAACTCAAAAGGATGACTTTTTTACCATTTCCTTTATAGAGGCAAGTTGATTCTTGAAGATGATGTTTCATTCTCATTGTTGTAATTATGATCATTATGGTTTGATTGATTTGAGAACCCTCCCCTGAGATGGATATTCTACTTGATGATTGTTGAGCAGAATGATTATCCATTGAAGTGTTATCAATTGATGTATTATCAGTCGATTGATAATTATCAACTGATAAGTTATCTGTTGAGTTATTGACATTAATTGAAGGGGAATTTCTCGGTACTTGATTTCTTGGAATTTCTACATCATCATCACTCTCTTCACCATTACTAGTTGATTCATTTTCAAAATACAGAATTTCATGGTTTCCTTCATCAAACAAACATTGAATTTTCATATCATCAAAGACTACATGCGCAGATTCCATACTAATGTGTAATCTAAGATTGTAGACTCTGTAGGCTTCTCTTGCAATTTCATATCCAACAAAAATAGCTTCATCTGCTTTGGCTTCAAATTTTCCCAAATTTTCACCTTGATTTTTAAGAACAAAACATTTACAACAAATATATGAAGGAAATTACTGTTGGATTTTTATCTTTCTTCATCAGTTGATAAGGTGTTTTGCCTTGTAATTGATTGACCAAGGAAATATTTTGGATGTAGCATGCGGTGTTGATAGCTTCTGCCTAAAAGTATGTGGGCAATTTGGCATCTTCCAACATTGTCCTTGCAGCTTCAATTAAGATCCTATTTTTCCTTTCAACTACTCCATTTTGTTGAGGAGTTCCAGGAGCAGAGAAATTTGAGTGATTCCTTTTTCTTCACAGAATTTTGTCATAGTTGAATTCTTGAACTCAGTACCATTATCACTTCTAATTTTCTTGACCTTCCATTATGTACCAGTATCAACAATCTTCACATGATTGATAATGAATTTACTTGCCTCATTCTTGGAATGTAGGAAATACACCCATGAGAATCTTGTAAAGTCATCCACAATTACTAAGGTGTATCTCTTTTTAGCAATTGACACATGTGCAGTAATTCCAAAGGTTTATCAATTGATGATTCTGTTTTTTCTTGAATGATGCCTTTATTTGTTTTTAATTTTGACATGCATCACACAGACCATCTTTAGTGAACTCCATTTGAGGAATGCCTCTAACTAAATTCTTTATAACCAATTGATTCATGGATTTGAAATTTAGATGAGCTAGCTTCTTGTACCAAATTCAACTTTCATCTGTATTGGCCTTGCTAAGTAGACATATCATTGAGTCTGCCTTTACAAAGTTGAAATCAGTAACATAGACATTTCCTTTTCTTCCACCTATTAGAAGTACTTCATAAGTTTCTTTGTTGGATATGATGCATGATACAGTTATAAACTACACACCATTTCCATTGTCATACAGTTGACTAATACTCAGCAAATTATGCTTCAATCCATCAACTACTGCTACAGGTTTAATGATAACATTTTCACTTGTAATTGAGCCATATCCCAAGGTAAATCTTTTGTTATTATATCGAAAGGTAACTCTTGGGCTAGCTTTATCCACAAACATTTTGAGCGGGGACATATCTCTAGTCATGGGATCGAACATCAATTGCAACTATTCAAGGCATGTGTCTGGGATAATCCTTTATTCCATAGCCCTGGGGAACACTCAACTGGGTGTGTATATTTCTAGGCTTTCACAGTTTTGGTGGTAAAATGGTAGACACGTGAGACTCAAAATCTAGAATATCCACTATCTAGATACCAGAGATTCCTTCTTCTTTTTCCCTGCACACAATTAAAACAATCAAGTTGCTTTTGGTACCCAAGTTGTCATGGATCCTCTTTTATTAATCGTAGTCTGTGCCTTGGTTGCCAACTTTGTTTCCATTGGTTTTGGTGGATTTAAGTCCACTTTAACTTTGGGAGTTGATTTTTGAGGCAGGGACACCGTAGAACTCATGGCAGAAATATCATGCACAATTTCATACTTGACAGTTTGATTAACATGATTGTCAGCAGTTACAGGCTTATTCCATGGCATTTTAGGCATGTTCATATTAGCATATGCAAAGAATGGATTATACATGTATGGTATTTGCATATGGCATGTGAACATTTAGTGCAACCAAATTAGAGTTCATGGCATTCATGAGCATAGGATTGGCAGACATGGCATTTGTAGACATGGTATGTGCAGTGGAATCATTTACTGCTATGTGACTATTTTCTTTCTTGTAGTGCATAGATAAATGATTTATACTACCACACTTTACACAAACCTTTCTATGTGCATAGATGTCAGGGGTATAGTTATTGTACTTGTTTATACGTACCTTACCATATCCATTTTTCTTCATTTTCTTAGGCTTAGGTTGAATGGTTTCAACATGTACCATCTTTTCTAATTTATCCTTTAATTGTTTCTTAGATAAGCTACCTATATTTATCTTTTCAACTTTAGCCTCAACTTGTTCTGTGGAGTCACTTTATTTCACAAAATGAATGGGTTTGCTAAATTTGTTTTTCTTGTTGATCATTGGTTGTTTACCTATCAATGGATGCTTATCAGTTGACTTAGCATCAATCAATTAATAATCCCTATCAATTGATATATGATTAGCAGTCGATTGATCTTTATCCATTGAAGAATTATCATCAATCAATGACTTTCCTACAGACTTAGGGGTTTCTCCTAGAGTATCCACCCATTGAACATTAATAATCTGTTTTGCAGTTTTAACTAACCTATTCCATTTCTTAATTGTCTCAATTTCATCAGCTAATTGTTCCTTTAATAATTCTTCTCTTTTCAAACTATTCACTAGTTCATCCTTAGCATCTTTACTTTCCTGTTTAATCTATCTAAACAAACTAACTCATTTTCAAGAAATGCATTTCTCTCAGTCAAAGCATCAATGGTGTTCTCTAACTTAGATTTTTCTTTATTTAGTGATTTGAGGGTGACATGCAAGTTGTATATTTCATTTGACATTTCATTAATAGTACTATTGCATTCATCTTTTGAAATTTCAGAAAAGTTTGTAGCTAGTACCTGATTTGATTATGAACTAGTTTCTTCATCCTCATGGTTGGCCATTAAAGCTAGGTTAATGAACTCTTCACCAGAATCACTATCCTTAGCAACTTAGTCTTTCTCTTCAGCCACAAAAGCCTTTTCTTTTTATTTGAGAAGGTCAAAGTACTTCTCTTTGTAGTCAATGCTTCATATGACTTTGCCTTCTTCTCCAATTTTGGCTTTCTGCATTCATTGGAGAAATGACCAGCCAATCCACAGTTATAGCACTTAAACTTTGATCTATCAACCAAAATTTTATTTTGGTTGTCTCTTCTAAACTGGGATCCAGGCCTTTAAGCATTTGGATTCCTCTTGAATTTCAACTTTGAAAACTTTCTTGACAGAAATGTAAGGTGTTCATCAATTTCATCCAAATCATCTTGAGAGCATGCTTTACTCTCATCACCTTTGGTCTTTCCTTTAGCTTTGGATGATTCAATAACATCACTATTAGTCACCATTATAATACCATCTACATAGCCACCTTCATTATCAACCTTTTTGTTTTTATTTTCCTTGACCATCAAAGCCACAATTTTATCTTTTCTTTGATTCTTATAAATATCTTTATCTTGTCGAATTTCCAAATCATATGTCTTGAGAATACCAGAAAGTTTCTGAAGAGTATAGTCCTTGAAGTCCTGAGATTGTCTAATAGAGACATTCATTGCCTTCAATTATTTTGAAAGAGATATAAGAAATTTTAGATTTGTATCTTCAGGTGCATAAACTCTACCATACAGTTTTAGTCCATTCAACAGCTTTTAGGAGCTTTTGCAGGTATCATTGATGGACTATCCACTCTTGAAGTAAAAGGCTTCATACTTTTGAATCAAGAGTTACATCTTATTCTTCCTGACTTGTTCAGTTCCTTCACAGAGGGTTTGAAGAGTATCTCAAACCTCTTTTGATATAGTGTAATTTATTACATTGTCAAACATATCCTTATCCAGACCATTGAACAGAATATTCATGGCCTTTTTATCTTTTAACACTTCTTTTTCATCTTCTTATGTAAATTCTGTGACAAGCTTTGGAACATGTTTATCAAAAGTAGGAGTTCTATCAGTGTTTACACCTATGACCATTTCATGGGAACATGAGGTCCTTTTTCTATGCAGTTGACATATGATGTGTCAAGTGAAAGTAGATGCAGATGCATTTTTACTTTTCAGTTAAAGTAATCTTCATTTTCCAACATATGAATTTTCACACCTGAATCTTTGTGGCCCACATTGTTTTGTTTGTGATCTTAAAACTTTCTGTATGTTGAAAACCTGGCTATGATACCAATTGTTATTTGTCCATCAAACAATGACAATGTATTTGTAGAAGGGGGGTTGAATACAAATACAAAACTTTTTGGTTTACTTGTTAAAAGATTTGTATTTATTCTTCAATTTTGTTTTTATGAATTTGAAAAGAGTTATGAATATTAGACTTGATGAAGAAACAAAGTAAGTAAAAATATAGATTTGAACATAGATATAAAAATCGCTTGTGGGTTGATTAATCCATCAGTGAATTGATTGCTCAAATTATCTAGGTTTGAAACCTAACTACTTTTACAAAGTTAGAATTGAATCAACTGATCTCATTAGTGCTTTGAGGCTTGAACAATTGATTCTATGAAATATCCTAACTCAGACTCTTCTAACAATGCTACCACTCTAGTTTATATATTACTAGAGTGTTTATAACTTTTAAGAATAGAACAAAAGTAACTATTCTAGAAATGTTGTTAAAACTATCTTTCCTATTTGTCTTGAACTATTTTGAGTAAGCTCTTCAATCTAGGAAAGACATCTTCAATTTGAGACTTCACAGTCAGGTTTGACTATCTTCCATAGTTGTACTCTTGTCTGCAAGATTCCTGACATTCTGTCTATTGTGTTGTCTCTATCAATTGATAATTTGTTGTTAATCATATCAATTGACTCTTCCTTACATCCTTCAACTGATATGTTTCTTCGATTGATCTTGATATCCATCGATTGATAATAACAATTGACTTATCGATTGATAGATGTTACCAATCGATGGGTCTTCACATCAGTTGATGGTCTTCGACCTTTGACTTGACTTGATATCAATTGATCACTCATCCATTGATTCTTCAATATCAATTAATCATCCTTCACTTGTATATTTTTCCTGTCTTCAAATATTTACAATTTTGATAGTCGAAGATATACATCAATTGATGACCTATATCAATCGACTCCAGTATCAATTGATGATAGTATAATTATCAATTGATCTATCCTTATCGATTAATAAAGAGTAAGTATATCTATATTACATTAGAATAAACATCCATATTATCAGTTGTTTATAATAAATATCTCAACTGATAAATGGTTCCCTAACCAATTGATATTTATAAGTACACATCAATTGATCAGTTACAACATATAAATTTCTATGATTCTAAAGTCAAGTTCTCATCAAGACTAATTCATAATAGATACACTAATGGGTATAAGCATTACCTACTAACACGCTAAGGCATTTACTGTATTTGGTTTACACACACTTAAGATTACCAAGTCTGTCTACAGTGATGCGTAAAACTGTATGTCATGTCAAGGTAATACGTTACACTATGCTACATGATCTTCCGTGAATTATACTACAACCAATAAATATGACTTCCCAATTTATAAACTAATTTTTTCCTATGTTGCATCTTCTCTACTTGTCTCTGTATTTCCCGTGTTTAATATAATTAATAAAGTTTGTAGACCTTTACAAATCAACAAGTGTTTGATGCGGCTAAATAAAGATATATCTAATCTATATATTTGATCTGACAGAAGAGGATTACTTAAATGAAATGGATGTTTGATTACTCAGTTGAAATTCAATTAATAGAATGTTTATATATTTATATGGTTGAAATTACATATTATATGTATATGGGATACACAATAAGATTTGGCGTATTAAATCGGTTGATAGGGCCATAAATTTGGAAAGAGAGGTATATCAGGCCAACGAGTCTCAAATGTTGGCATTTAAGGCATTTTCTCATTATATAGAGCTAAGGTTTTCATCAATATGGTTGGCCAAACACAGAGAGATCAAATCTCAAAGCTTGAAGAGGTAGTTGGACACTTATAGTCGCTAGATGGGGCATCACTCTTAGACCAAGTTGCAAGCATCAAGGTTGATATGGATCATATCAGGAAACTCTTGGAAAGTCATCTTGTTGAAGTTGAAGAGCGTATAACCCAGTTAGAGTCAGTTACTACTGATTGTGAGAATAAAACTCATGAGTTGCAGAAAGATATGATTATTCTAAGAAGCTCCAGGGGGCAACGAGAGGGATGATATTCTGTTAGGTCCCGAAGTATCGTAGAAGGGGGGTTGAATACGATACTCACTAAATTAAAAAAATTCTTTCGAATCTTTTACGGATAAATAATTTAGAGTTCGGTTAGTGGTTCGAGTCCTTGTAGTGTTTAGGAGGCTGACTTACTAATTTTCTCTTTTTATAAATAAACAATATAGTTCTAGAAAATTAGCAAGTAATTAAATGAGATAGGTTTCAGGGAATATTACTTTCGTATATAATCCCTGAGGTTGCTACACCCAGTTAAAAATATAACTGGCTTCTAAAGAACAAATTAGTTATTTGCTGCTACAAAGAGATATGACTGATTCATATTACAATGTATAGATCTGTGAATGAATAAAAAGGTGAAAGACATATGTTTAGAAGCCTATTTGTTTAGCGAGATGACAACTCAACTCAAACATAGATAATTTGTAAGTAAATATATTATCTGTCACAGGAATCTTCAACAGGTATTATCTGACAAGAAAAAGAAGATCAAAGTCAATCTACAGACTTTAAGTAATTCTGCATTGAAAGAAGCTCAATTTAATTGATCATGCCTCAGTGGAGTATTTACGTTTGAAGAAGCCACAGTGTCAGAAGATTTTAATTTATGTGACAATGAAGATAGTCAAGTCAGAAGGAGAAGAAGCGAGCCACATTATTAAAAGTAAAGTGAAGAGTTTTATTTGTTGTGAACCACTCGTGAACCAGACAGTACACGGAGTGTTGACAAAATACAGAGAAAGTTCTTTATTACAGAAGAAGTGGTCAGCTAGAAACACTGATGTGAAGACAAAAGACTTGGAAATGTATCAACAAGGGTTATGCAGTCAAGACTTTAACTTAATTCTCTATTAATTAATTAAATTATTTAGTTAATTTGATTGATAAATTAATTCAATCAGAATTAATTAAGAAATTAATTAATTTAGAATTATTTTAGAATGAAGAAGACTTTAATTTAATTCTATTATCAAAAAGATAATTTATTATGTATCCTATTTAATTAGATTAATTCAAAGTGAATTAATTTAATTTATAAGATATATAATAAAAGTAATAGAATTTAAATTAAAAGAAAAAGATATACATCTCAAATTAACAAAGCAAGTCGGCAGCTGTTAACTCGGGAAGACATTTGAAATGTCTTCCTGAGGCATTTCAAAAGTCTCCCCGAAGTATATAGAAAAGTCTCCCCGAGATAATTAAAAGTCTTCCAGCAATAGAAGTCTTCCCGAGCATTCAAGAAGTCTTCCCGAGCAATCAAAAGTCTCCCCGAGCAGATTAAAAAGTCTTCCTGAACTAAAGAAGTCTTCCCGAGCTAGAAAAGTCTCACAGCATCTGATTTGTCTATAAATAGAAGGATAGATCAGTAGTATTCAGAACTACTTCTATTAACATTCTATTCGAGCTAAAAGAAAAAAAAAATACAGAGCATTCATGTTAAATATTTTGTAGAAATTCTAAAGAGCTATTAGTGTTTATTCGAACTAATCTTGTAACACCCATCAAGTTTAATACAAGTATTTTACTTGAACTGTGTTTCTTTGATTATTATTTCGTGATAATAATTAAATTGTTTAATCAAAAATTATCCGAAACAGTTATTAATATTTAATAGAGATTGTATTCAACCCCCCCTTCTACAATCATTTGGACCTAACAAAAGGAAATCAATCTAACAGAGAGTGTTTTATAATAGCCCTATAAATTTACAACATAATGAACCGGCTAGATTATAAAACTCCGGTGAAGAAGGTATGTGTATAGCTTTGTATCTCTTCTTCTCCGACTTCTGTCTCTCTCTGTATCTCTTTATTTCTGTATGTATATTTTCACACACATATCAAATGAATTAAATTCATTTGTTTATATAGTGTAGGCTTTACAATAATTGAACTGCTGTTGTGAGTGTCGAATTCTTCTCCCCTGTATGTTGACTTGAGTTGACTTTGAGAAACCCGTGGATATTTTCTAGGTGTCGAATATTGTTTCCATGTATTGAACACTTAAAAAATATTTTATGTGTCGAATTCCTTAGTCACATGTAATTGCCTTAGACACAAATAGGTGGGTGTCGAATTCCATGTCCTAGTGCAGCTAGGTGTCGATTTTACTCCCCTTGTATGGCTTGGTGTCGATTTTCCCTTCAATGTACTTGCCTTGGAATATAAATTCTATGTGTCAAATTCTACACCATGTATAATCTAGGTGTCGAATTCTTTACCCTGTACAATCCTTAGAATTATAATCAACATATTAAAAAGTTAGGTGTCGAAGTTCATTGCCATGAATATTGTATGTGTCGAATTATCCAAGGTGCACATGCCTTAGAATAAATTTCATCACCTAAGACATGTATGTGTCGAATTGTATCACCATATAGTTGACTTGATTTGACTTGGACTTCATGTGTCAATGTTAATTTGACTTGGTCAAATTACAATTTGATCACCAACCTTTTATACTTCTTACACTTAGTCACTTGCGGTTTGGCTGTTGAGCTGTTTGACTATTGAGCTGTTTAGCTGTTTTTTCTTGAACTCTTGAACCTTTACAAGCATTTCAATCCTTGACACTTTTCTTCCATTCCACTCACTTAGTCAATGCTCTACTTCATAGATGTAATTACCATTATCTTTCGTGTTGACGTTTAGTGCACTGGTCTGGTTCACAAATGACTAACACCGATCATGATCTTCACATCTCATTTAATTCAAATGACAAGAGTGTTGCAGTTCTTTATTGCTTCGAACACTGATTATAAATAAACACTGTACTTTCACTAGAATCTTTTCTGGTACTTAGACAACGTCTTCATTACTACTACAATCTTGAATATTTCATTCTCTGTTCTTCACTGACATTTGAACATATTAATGAACTTCTTTCAGTGAGTATAAATTCAAGACTGTAGCTGTCTTCTTTAACCTTTGTCTTCACCTTACTAGATTCCTATGCTTCGAACATTGTCTATCTTCAATCAATGCCTTTACACAGAAATCTTCTTGTGACACTTCTATACTGAATCTTCAACACTTCTGAAACCCTGAAAGTCTTTAACCATTATTCTTCATTGAGGCATGAACATATTAATGAACTTCTTTCAGTGACCTGTAGTAGAATTCAAAACTTCTTCTAATGTCTTGATTCACTGTATTTGCTTTGTCTTCATTTCTTCCTGATTTCTGTGTAATAGTATTATTTACTTGTTATGTTCTAGTGTTGAGTTATCACGATTATTATTCATATAGCTTTGCAATCACCAACAGATTCAAAGGAAGCTCAAGGTCCCAAGTCCTAAGGAGTTCGAAGGAAGACGAGATGCAAAGGCTTTGGAGAATTTTTAATGGGACGTGGAGCAATATTTCAAGGCTGCTCGTGTGCAAGCTGACGAGAAAGTGATTGTGGCTAGCATGTATCTAACGTGTGACACCAAGTTATGGTGGAGAACTCATGTGGTTGATGATAAGGGTTCAGGAAGGCCAACACTGATACATGGGATGTCATGAAGAAGGAGCTTAAGAATCAGTTCTTGCCTAACAATGCTAGTTGGATTGCAAGAGAGAACCTGAGGAACTTGAGGCAGACGGGTACTGTGAGGAAATATATGAAGAAATTCACATATCTGTTGTTAGATATTCAGGATATGGCTGAAATGGACAAGCTATTTAACTTTGTCTCGGGACTAAAGGCAAATGCACAGGCGGAGCTTCGCATGAGGGATGTCAAGGATTTGATAATGGAAATTACGATAGCTGATATCTTGGGCAACTACCAGGTTGATAGTTCTTTATCTGAGGATGAAGGTATTAGAGAGAAGAAGAGGGTCTAGAATGAGAAAAGGAGAAATAGGGAAAAAGATGAAGGAAGTCAAGGGAAATTCGAGAAGAGTGGGAAGCAAAAAGTTACAAATGGTTATTTCATCTATGGAAGGTCACACTTCAAAAAGGAATGTCTAAATAGAAAAGACAAGGAAAAGGTGAATGCACTAGTGGTGAATGAAGGTCAAAGGAAGGGAATGGCAAGATTGTCTCATTTACGCTTGATTAATGCAATGCAGATGGTGAATGAGGACAAAGTGTGCACAAGAAAGGCAGGCCAAGAAGTGGATGGTGCTAGGCCCCATCTCAAGGAATTAATGAGCAAGGTAAATTCAAGGAAGGGCTTAGCCAAGAAAGAGGGAGACCGACCTCCGGGAAAGTCTAGTTCAGGCCCAACAAAGGGGCCTTGCATTGGGGAACATTAATCAGTGGCAGGCGTGTAGGCGTCGGGCGTCTACACAGGTCATCCATGCGCCATATGGGTGATGGGATTGTGGACTTTTCTTGATGGCAAGGGGTTAAATCAGGGGCGGTGTGACAAGGGCCATTGATTAGTACAACCAACAAGGAGAACCAAGGTATTTTGGTAAAGGGTTTTCAAAGGCAACGGCAGGACATAGGGAGTAGTGCAAATTACAAGGTGCACACGGCGGTGTTGGTCACATGCACAAGGCACGAGGAATATACTAATCATGCAAGGCATGAGGCAAACGATATTGGTGTTGGCACAAGGCAGATGCAAGTCGCAAGATGCAAAGAGTAAGCTAGGAGGGCTGCTAGTCGTTGGCATTTTGGAAATTAGAGGCATTTGATGAGGACATTAAGCTCTTCAAATAGGGGTGATTTCTTAGACCCTTAGACATTGGGCCTAAGTCTAGTGTTGCGGGCCGGGGCAGTGGCTTAGTTGAAAGGCTTAAGACGTTGGGTTTCAGCATCAGGAATGGAAGCCGGGAGTAGGGATTGGCGTTGAGGTGAACTTGGGGCACATGGGCCAAATGAGGCACATTGGGGCGCATGGGGCACATGGGGCTCATGGGACACTTGTGACTTATGTGGGCACTTGCAATAGGTTGGATATGTCAAAGGCATGGAGTAAAGCAACAGAGGCCAATGATAGCATAGTCAGGCACAATCAGAGGGAACATGGTTTCTAGTAGGCACACTTGATTCTAGAGGAGTCAGGAACATGGCGCAAGGGCAAAAGAGACATGCTTGGCTTAATGACACCTAGGCGACATGGCATTGAAGTTCTATAAAGTCAGACATAGTGGGGCATAGATGGGGCATGGTTCCATGGCATAGCTGGTTGGGTGATGCAGTCAATGTGGGCCTGAGTTGAAGCATGATGCAGACATGGCATGGGTTCAAGGTGCAAGATGGATTTGGGCTTATACATATCACATATGGATATGCCTATCTTACAAATAAAGAAAGTAAGAGAGGACATGTCATAATTGATATGGTATAATGCAATATCTTCTAATGGCGGAAATCAAGGAAGGTGACTTGAATATCTTCGAGAATATTCTAGAAGGAGGATTATCCTTGGAAATATTCTAAAAGGATGATTTCATGGGAGCATATATTGGAGGATCTTCACTATAGAAGGAAAGTTTGGATGGGCTTGAGCCATCCAAATCCCGCTTAGCTGCCTATATAAGGAGGATCTACTTCATTCTCATTGATTCACACATTCACAAAGAGAACAACAAAGAGGGAGAGCACTAAATAGTTCTGAGTGTGAGAGTTGTTGTAGTGATGATAGTTTATAAGCACTCTTGTAGAGAAGAGCTAGCAGCTAGAAGGTAGATTACCAAAAGGTTGTAAGGCATCAGGCCTAATTTGTTAGGGTCCTTTTTGAGGTAATAAAAAGTTTGGGGAAGCCGGTAAATCGTTATGTCTCTTCCAAGTAGCAATATCTTGTGCTACTAACCATCTTGCAGTACTCGAGGACCAGTTGGTCACAGGGCACCAAGGGAATTGGTGGACACCAAGGGGTTTGGTGAGAATCACGAAGGTGAAAAATTAGTCAGCGTTGATGCTTCCGCACGCCTCCGTGACAGTTAGTGTATTATAATCCATTCACTATAATCCAATGTAAAACAAACAAAGGATTAAAAAATTTATGTTTGTATGTTTATATGATTGGAATTATATATTATATGTATATGGGATACACAATACGATTTGGCATATTGAATCGGTTGACAGAGCCATAAGTTTGGGGGGAGAAGTATATAAGGGCAACGAATTTTAAATGTTGGCATTTAATGCATTTTCTCATTATATCACGTTGAATTATAAATTAAATTTAATTAAAATTTATAAATAATTTAGGAAACAATATTTTAAAATTAATAATTAAATTTATTGTTTGATTGTAATATTATTAATTAATTGATTACAATATTATATATATATAAATTATTATTTATTATTATTTTTAATTATGTTATAATTATATATAAATTATATATATGCTAATCACTGTTTCTAATTTATTTATCTATGTTAATATTCTTATATTTCATCTAATTCTTAATATTTGACGAGACATAAAATTTTAAAAACTGAATAAAATAAAAGAAAATGCCCAAAAAATGATGACACTTATTAAAATTAATATAGAAAAATATATTATTTTTAAAAATGTGAAAAAATATATTAAACATCATAAAAAGAAAAACGTTAAAAAATAAATACACTGAAAGAATTACTATTATCCGTTACAAAGATTTATTTAAAAATAAATTTTAAAAACTTTTATCAAAAAATTAATATAAAATATGATGGTTCTTATATAAATCAATTTTTTAATAAGTACATTTATATGTGAGTTTTTATTACAGCACCATAAAACTCGATGGTCACTAGTATTCATATCAACTTTTGATTAGTAACGGGTTGGACAGGTTGAGAAGATTTTATGACCCAACTCAATTTAGTTGGTTTAAAAAATTTTCAGTCCAATTCATTAAAATCAAATTTATAATCCAATTGAATTGGTTTGGGTCGGTTTGGTCAGATTAACAAATAAATAAAATATTTTTTCTATCAAACGGTAAATAAATTGGAAAAGAAAGTTAAAAATAAACTGAATATAATTCCGCATTGCCAACATTTGATTTGGTGTTGTTCTGCTTTCACGAGTCTGTTAAGAGACAAAGATTATGTCAATCATATACATGTTGAGATTGAATTGAATTGATGCATTATTGTTTGACTTACAACTAACAAGGGCAGTTAAGAAGTATAAAAGCGTTTATGTGAAAAATGATGTTGTCCCATATATGCATACGCAAAAAGAACTAAATTTTCTGAGCATCATATTGTGCGTGTATAATCTTTTTTTAAAACTTTTTTCAATAACAAATTATTAAAGAGGCGCTAGAGAGATTCGAGATTATAAGGTTATGAGTTTATGATTTAGAGTGCGAATATTAATAGTAAATGTGTTTATGTAATGGCCCATAATATGTGTATAAATTAATATATATATATTTTTTGCAATCGAGTTCGGTTGAGAAATGACCCAAAATGGCACATTTTTATAAAATAATGTTCAAAATGTCACTTATGGGTAATATGACCCTATATGTCATTCCAAGACCCAAGATAGTGTAGAGTTTTGCTCTTCATGTATTTTGAGTTCAAATTTTGAGGTTTCAAATGCATATTTTTTAATTAATATGTTTTAAAATTAAACATGTATCATAATTAAACGATTTTTAATATTTTAGTGTTTAATAAGTCATAATTTGGGTTTTAAAAATATTAAAAAGAAATTTGCTCAAAATTCAACTTAAAATAGCGTTTTGTCCTAAAACTCAACTTAAAGTAGCGTTTTAGCATAAAACTCAACTTAATGTTTTGCCAAAAAACCCAACTTAAAGTAGCGGTTTAGGCGGCAAAACACAACTTTAAGTCATGTTTTGACAAAAAAATGAAAAAAAATTCAAACGCGACACGATCTTGCGTTTTCAATAAAACTCAATTTTATGTAGCGTTTTGGAGTGACATTTTGGGCCATTCCATCCGGTTGTGCCATTTTGAGCATTTAGTGTTGTAATAGTGACACATATGTTCGTTACCCAGTTGGATTGGATCGGTTTAAAAAAATTAAAACTCATATCCAATTCATTTAAATTGAATTTACGATTTTTCAATCTAAATATATTTCAGCTTATTAAAAATCGGTTTAGATTCGTGTGAAATAAGTTTGGTTCGGAGGCCTAGGTCCGTTTAAGCAACCGTGTACACCCCTGCCTTTTGATAATTTATTAGTCGGTAACGGAGAAGCTGGCAACAACTTGTGTATTTCTTTCTCTTTTCCCACGTTATTTTTCATTTTCTCTCCTCTCCCCACAAATTGAATCGAAAAACAAAACCAAATTCAACTTTTTACCGCTTGCCTATACATACAGTTAATTTGTTTGAATTGTATATATATAATCTGGGTATTCAAGAATATATAGTAAAGAGTTGAATTGTGAGATATAAATTTAATTTTGTGGGGTTGTTTTTTATATAAATAAAAGATGAAGGCCATGGAAACTATTGAAGATCTGGTTGAAGAAGCAAAGATTCGAACTGTTTGGTGGGCCCTTTGTATATTCTGTGTCTCTTACTTCTTAACACGTATGTATCCTCCTTATCAATACTATTCTTTTCTTAATCTTTGTGTGTGTGTGATTTGCCTTTATTAATCATAATTAATTATTTAGTTTTACAAGATTTAATCTTTTGGTGTAAATTAAGTTAAGGTGGTTGCTTTTTAGTGATTCTTGAAGGTTAGAATAGGCTAATTAGTTATGATTTGTGTTTTCGTTGTAATTTGGCATGCCACATACCCTTTTGTATTACCCTTTAGGTTTTTATTGGTCGAGTTTGATAAATTTTGGCTATCGTGTGTAGTTCAGTTTATGTTGTACTACTTTTGCGTAATGGAAATTTTAAGTTACGAGTAAATCTTGTTGGCCCTTTCTTGGGTACTTATTGTAGGTTGTAATTGTCAAATTTGAAGTAATGGAGGGTTTTTTGTTTTTAGTGGATCAATTACAAAAATTTAATTACTACTTGTTTAGAGCATGTCCAATGCTAGTGCTAAAATACGTATAGTTATTGCTATATCATGAAACCAAAAAGTGATTTTGATGTTAAAATAGAAGTCATAGTCCAATGCATAGTTCTAAAAGTACACAACATAGATCAAAATTGAACTTACTTTTTAATTGTTTTACTTTTAAATGCATAAATACATTTGTCACCATTGTTTTAATTATTCATTTTCATCCATTTTCACACTAGCATGCCAATGTGGCAACTATAACAACATCAATAGTTGGTTCTAAACATAGAACCAAATATAACATTTTTCTATTTTACAACCAAGTATAGCATTGCATTGGAAGGGTGTGTTTTATAATGCATCTCTTATAGCATTGCATTGGACATGCTCTTACATATACACTCACTGAGGCTTGAACCCTTAACCTCTTGTTACCAAAACAAGAGGGTGTCCACTTGACCACAATGCGAGGGATACTTTCTGTGGTTGGACGAGGAAATTGTGGGGTTTGTTTCTCAGCTTCTTGCTCGCTCTGTATCTTTGTAAAATATGTAATGGTTTCACGTTGTTGTAATTAAATAATCTTCATGCAGATACAAGTAAATCAATGTGGATGAATGTTCCCATATCTGTTCTCATAGTTTGTGGATTACGGATATTGTGTAATGAGGTAGAGTTCCGCTGGAAGGTCCGCAATATCCGTAGGCAGACCTATCTTTCCCACTTAGAAAAGAAGCAATTATCTGTTAATGATTCTCGCCTTTCAAGTTCCCCTCCACTTCCAAAATGGAAGGGCAAAATTGACTCTCCGGTCGTGGAGGCTGCAATGGACGAGTTTGTTAACAAGATTTTGCAAGATTTTGTTGTAGATTTATGGTATTCAGATATAACACCGGATAAAGAGGCCTCCGAGCTTATACATGCGGTAGTCATGGATGTACTTGGAGAAGTGAGTGGAAGAGTAAAAGAGATAAACTTGGTTGAATTGTTGACAAGGTTGTTTACACAAGTATTTCTCTCCATGTTCTTAAAAGTCTTCTTGGAACCTTTCCAAGGTTGTGCATATACGAGTTTCATACTAAATATTTTGTTATTGTTTTCAGGGATATTGTAGACCTCATAGGTAAAAATCTAGATCTATTTAGAAGAAACCAAGCTGCTATCGGTATGGAAGTTATGGGGACACTATCTTCTGAAGAAAGGGATGAAAGGTTGAAGCATCATCTCTTGACTTCCAAGGAGCTACACCCGGCATTGATATCTACAGAGTGTGAGTACAAGGTGTGAGTTGAGTGTATCTATGCATAATTAATTTTATTATAGAGCTCTATGTGTGCCGTATCATCTGACACTTGTAGTTTCTGTAGGTTCTTCAACGGCTTATGGGCGGGCTCTTAGCAGTAGCGCTTAGACCACGGGAAGCCCAATGTCCACTCATCCGATGCATTGCCCGGGAGTTATTGACTTGTTTGGTGATGCAACCTCTCATAAATTTGGTCAGCCCTGAGTGAGTCAATGGAAATATCTTTATAATTTTGTATTCAGTGTCTTCTTTTCTATGTTTGTTTCTTTATCTACATGGTTCATGGCTGTCTCAAGAAACTTACATCCGGTGTTCATGTTCTTGGATTTGTAAATAGTATCTAGGTTTTGACTTGTTTTTCCAAAATTTGGGCCACGATCATGTATGTAATGATCTTTTAGTTATTCTGCTAGATGAGCTTGTATATCTCCGAAGTATAGGTTTTCAATTGGAATGTTCAGTAATGGACCTAGTAACGTAAATACTTAAATGTTTCTAGATTTAGATTTATCCTTTCTATTTTTTGGTCGTGAATATAATATTGATTTTTATTTTGTGCTTTGTCATGATCAGGATTTTATTTTCTGCATTCTTTTAATCATTGCATTATTAAATAAACTAACCTGTGTCTAGGACCCTCTCCATTTTGATTCTAATATTGTGATAATATGAATTAACATTCTAGAATATGTAATTATCTGATTTGGGCAATGCTTTTCGCCCCCCTACATGTAATATTCATTTTGATCATTCTATTTGTTGATGACTACATTCAAGGACTCTATAATTATTGAAATTTACATGTGTGGCTTGTCTCCTTTGTTTGTAACATTATAAGATTTAGGTATTTATTGTTTTGTGTCTACACACTTTACAGGTATATAAATGAGTTGATAGAGCATATTTTGCTTGCTCTTAAAGATGTGGGCATTAAACAGATAGGTACTGGTCAATTGCCTAATGTAGAGGGTCATAAAGGTGACCACGTTGTTCCTTCAGATCAACATCATGTTGAAGCTGCCACGAATATAACTACGTCTTCTCACAATGAAGGGACTGACTTGACACTGTCTAGATATGAAACCACAAAAGATAGTTCATTGGATGGTTCAGGAAATTCCGTTAGAAACACAAGTCATAATGAGGCCATGCACCCACGATCTGCTGAATGGGCTAGAGTCCTTGAGGCAGCTAACCAAAGAAGAACAGAAGTTCTTATGCCTGAAAATCTAGAGAATATGTGGGCCATAGGAAGAAATTACAAAAAGAAGGTTCAGAAACTTGCTGCTGCAGGCGGTCAGACTCCTTTGATAAAGGGGTCAGATTCAAGCACTGCAATTTTTACCAATTTGGATAAGGATATATTACCTCACAAGGCTGAAGCATTAACAAGAATGGAAGATCAAACTTTAATTCCAACACCACCAAGGCCTCCACTAGATTCTCGACCAAGTAATCCAATCAGTAGTACAACCTGTTATACACCAATTCTGAACAAAGTAGAATCTTTCAAGGGAAACTGCATTGCTGAGGAAAGTGAGAATTCCCCTTCTTCTGTTGCTAGTGGAAATAAAAATAGGCTGACAAGATCAAATAGCACCCCAGATTTGAATATTGAACCAGAACTGGGAACTGGTTCTACCAGTAAGAGTGGTGGACCAGTCATATCAGAGTTTTACATTAAAGATCTTAGCAGAAAGAGTCGAGCGCTTGATGCAAAAAGTGATCCAAATATGGTTTTATCCAGCGAGGGACAACACGCGGTGAAGCTAAGGTGTCGGGTATATACCTTTTCTCTCTTGATTGCCAAACATGCTCATGATTTGTACTCTTTATCAGACAGTGAGGGCCCCGGTTGTAATATGCAGATATCTAGTCACATCTGCTTTATCAAACTAAGTACTAGAGTGTTACTGAATATATATATATCTGTGTGTGTGTGAGAGAGAGAGAGAGCATGTGTGTGTCAGCTCTGTTACCCCGACTCTTCATTTTGCCTCGTGTACCCTTTTTGGACACTCGACACTCGGACATGGGTATAGACACTTCGACACTTATATAAAGCCAAAAACATGTAAATTTTTCAAAATATTGCCGAGTCCGACACTTGGACACATATCCATGTTGGACACTTCCAACCGAGTCCGCGTAACAAAGTGTGTGTGTGGGTGTGTGTGTATGTTACTGAAAGAATATATAGTAATCACCATTTATTTATGTCTTTTATCCATGCCATATGCAAAGGGACGCTCCTGATGGTCTTTTGGCCTTTGCAGGTTGTGGGAGCATATTTTGAAAAACTTGGGTCAAAATCTTTTGCAGTCTATTCAATTGCGGTTACAGATATTGATGGAATAACCTGGTTTGTTAAAAGAAGGTACAACACTCATTTCCCTCTTGTGGGTATATTTTATTGATTTTAAATGCTTCTGATAAGTATAAATATTGTTTTGATCATTATCTCAATGCAACAGCTACTGAAGTGTGGGCTGGATTGTTGAGCCCAGTATTATGGATTCTTTCTTCTTTTTTAATATGTTTGTTAGATTGTCTGAGCAGATACAGAAATTTTGAGAGATTGCATCGTCAACTTAAGGATATTCCCAACTATACATTACATTTGCCTCCCAAAAGAATATTTTCTTCAAGCACTGAGGATGCTTTTGTTCATCAACGCTGCATTCAGCTTGACAAGTATTTGCAAGTATAATTTTCTCCCTATTCTGCTAATGGAAGGTTTAATCTTATGCATTATAATTTTTGAGTATTTTAAATCTACTAGGATCTCTTATCAATTGCTAATGTTGCTGAGCAACATGAAGTGTGGGATTTCTTGAGTGTTTCATCAAAGGTGATGTTGTTTTTTCTTCTTCATTCTATGTTTTCCATTACAGACATTGAAGACACTTATAAGTAAAACTAACACCTTTTATCTTATTATTTTAAGAATTATTCTTTCGGAAAATCGCCCTCTGTGATGAAATCCTTGGCAGGTACTAACCCTTCTGTTTGTGTTTTAACTGCATTATTTATCTGAGTTCTTGAATATATTTGACTAATAGTTGATGAAAACTTCTTAGTTCCCTCTAATTCTCTTGTACTTGAGTTAGAGTTAGAGTTTAGTTATGTATGTGTATTGGTCTCAGTTGTAGTGGTCTATATTATATATCATAACCTAGTTGAGAGTGTAATGTGTATTTGATACACTTCAATTTATAGAGTTTAGAACGTATTCCTATAATTCTCTGTATCAGCTAGGAAGCGATCTATGGATAGTATTTTATATTTTATGATGTATTATTCAATGTATTTTTTGCTAGGCTTTGGACCAAGTTCTTTGCTGCACCTGTAGTGTCCTATATTCATACGTAGTCATGAAATGTCAGTAAGACATTATTGATTAAAAGTGTATATTTATGTACAGTTATGTATAATAATGATGTCTTTCTATTACAACACATATCTTGCATAGAAATCTGGTTTTTCAACATTTTACCAAAAAAAAAGTAAACTTTTTGAGGGAAAACGTCAGCTGGATGTTTGACGAGTCAACCAATATATTTGGCTCTTAAAATGTATTAATAATGCTATGCCATCTGGTTCATGTCATATACTTGGCTGATTATTTTGATTTTATGACCGACTGAAATACAGTTCAATTGTGGTTTTGTGTGTTTTAATTTCATTAACCAGTCAATGTGGATGATGCCATGGATGACATTGTACGCCAGTTCAAAGGGGTTTCGGATGGCTTGATGCGGAAAGTCGCCAGCCCATCTTCCTCGGTTTCTGAAGCAGCTTCTTCGGTTTATGGCAGGAACTTATCCTTGAAAGAAGATGAGATAAATAAGCTAATTATAAGACAGCATACTGCAGATTCAGCTAATAGTTTTTCTGATAAGGAGGATGATGATAGAAGTGCCAACCCTTGTGGTGAGGAGACAAAATCTAGTGTACAAACTAATGGGTGGCATTCAGACAATGAATTGAACTCAAAGGAATTTCCACCAAGGGTTGTTAAACCTAGTGACGAGTTGAGAAGCGTTGGTTCCAATGAAAAAGCTTTTTCTACTTTGCAGTCCGAATTGTTTAATCTCCGTGCTTCTCCCGGGGTGAAATTTCCATTAACCTCCGAACAACTGGACGATACAATTGGAGTACCACCTGAGGTATTGTGCATGCGAACTGAATTCTAATTGTTGGAAACATAGTTGCTTGGATTTATAACCTCATTTAGTTTATTATTGTTTCATGTTCTGAATTCTTATCCATGTCCAAAATGGATTTTTATGTTGAGGAATGGACCATGATTTAGGACAATAGTTTTTAAATATAAAACATTTCTGGTTGCAGCAGATCTGCTCTCT
This sequence comes from Oenanthe sinensis, assembly GCA_028671895.1. Taxonomy (NCBI): domain Eukaryota; kingdom Viridiplantae; phylum Streptophyta; class Magnoliopsida; order Apiales; family Apiaceae; genus Oenanthe; species Oenanthe sinensis. Next base: position 21,794,205 of record CM053799.1, on the reverse strand, counting down.
ATTCATTAGATAGGCCCACTAAAATTGAATAGATCCTAATTCCCTTGCTGATTACAAATTTGTTTAGAACTTATGTGTTATACCAATAATTTCTTTACTGCTTATATTTTGCAGTGGACACCACCAAATTTAAGTGTACCCCTGTTGAATTTAGTCGATAATGTCTTCCAGTTAAAGAGGAGAGGCTGGCTAAGGTGAGATATTGTTTAAATAAATTAGCATTAATATGGTTTTATACCTTCCTTCTTGATATTTTAAATCTTCTAACATAGAAACACTCGTGATCATCTGATAATTTATGGAATAGTGGTATACCTTCCTATTGGAAATTTAAATTACAAAAAATTAGGCGGTAGTTCAAGTTTCTCACTTTTGCCTCCCTAGATTTTGTAGATAAAGATTGATTATGAATATCTGTGATCGAAGACACCCTTGTGTCAGTGTCATTAACATTTTTCTAAAGAGGAATCTGGTCATAGCGAAGTAGGTGGAGCTGTGCGCATGAAAGAGTCGTATTCAGCGAAATAATTCCAGTACTGTACATGGTTGATTGGTATAGGATGAGGATAAGAAATAGTTGAAACAATATAGATGCGTAGAGAATCGGTATAATCACAAATCCTTAGAACTATTAAATATTCATCAATTCGGAATATTCTTGTAATTAATACTCGAGGATTATATCTCTTTATATAGGAGTAGGCCTATTTTGGACAATATGAAACAAATCGTTATAATTATGTAGATTCCTAAAAGTAACTATTACCATGAATCAAAATTCTAGGATATTGCTAATTAGCTAATAAAAATATTAAATACAAATAGGCTTATATCTAAATAGTATAGAAAAAAAAACAATTAATTTAGTTATTTCTTGCTACGCATACTCCCTTTGAAAAATATTGATGACTTTAATTTTTGAAGTGAAGAATAATCAAGAAGCTGGAACAAACATACATGATAGCACAACCTTGAATGATTAGTTGATAATTCGAATCCACGGAAGCAGTGATAGATACCAGTCATGTAGTTGACTTCATTGAAACAGTTGGAATAACAAAGTCAATGTGTAGTATTTGGACAGTCATTTTGAAGGAGAGGCTTTTGATAATTAGCATCTTCTTGTTTGATTTCTACATCAATTAACTTGTACTCAAGTATTGGAAGAACCTAATCATAAATTTTAGAGAAACTAGCTCTGTATCATTAACGTGCACATCCCAGTTATCTCCAAAATTGTTTGGAGTTGTCACGTTTCATGTCATCAACGGACATATAAGTTTTTTTACTTAGATGCATAAATCATCAAATAGCTTTGCTTGATTTGTTTTTGATTTTTTATACTCATCATGCAATTGTTGACTTTCTTTCTTCAATTCTCTTTGCATCTATTAATGGTTGCCTATTAGTTGGATAGTTGGGTGATGCGTGACATATATAATAAAGAAGTAAATATAGAATAAAAAAGATTTAAATAGGTATTTAGGGTGATTCAACAGTGAAAAAATCACTACGCTAAAGATGTTCCAACTACCGGAAGGGAGAAAATAAGACGGATCACAACCCTTAAATGAGACTTAGTTTAATATTTAGTATTTCGATAATCAAGTCAACTCTAAGATAATATGCAGGGAGCACATCACTTATATAGAGTTATATGAAGAATAACCTAATGGACCAAGGCCTACAACTCGGCTTTATATAAATAACCTACATATTCAATAAACTTATAGCGTCTGCATAATTAGACATATAATAAATACACTAATTTTCCTCCACACTAATCTAGATAAGTTAAATAATAACATATATAAAGATTTTAACCTGTTTTCATTTTTTTTCCCCATCATGAAATCATGTGGATAAGATTGTTGAAGGATACCATTAAGAATTTATGATCATAAATTAGTCCAAGTTTAAAATTTGGACTTTGAATACCATCATTTTTTATATAAGACATTTTAATTGAGACAAAGAACTATGATTCTTGTAGTAATCGTGCTTTCAATTTGGTAGAGTGTCGTTTATCTAGCGAGCTTAGACGAACGGGCATGACTGAAACTTGGGTGGAATAAAAATAAACTATTAGCAAATATTATTCACTTGAAATTAGGGCAAGGTTAAGAAAGGGTTGAAACAAGTGATAAAACTTATATTTGTATAAAATCAATAGAAATATAATAAATCTTGTGATTCATTAAATATTCATGAATTCATTATGTTTATCTCCGATTGGGACTCGATAAATAAATCTCTTTGAATACAAATAAATCTCATATTGGATGATAACAAACTACAACTAACAAATATGCAGATTCTTAATATGTAACTATAAATATATGATGTAGGATTTGATAAAATGATTATACGAACTAAAAATGACACTAAGACCCATTAACAATTGAGCTAATTATACATAACCTATTACATAATTAGTAAACTTATAACCCCTCATATAAAACATATCGATAAATATGTTATTATCTCTACAATAAATATATATATAGACACTAATTAATAACATGTTTATGAACTCCACTTCCATTCCTCATCAATGTGTATCTAAATTCTAGAATAATACTAATTAACTAATACAAATATCCAATTTCAAATACACATATATAAATAATATATAATGATTAACAACTAAGACAATTATATCCTGGAACGCATCATTGGTGCAACATATAAGGATAAAATAGTAAGTTTGAGCGTAAAATTGTTGGAATAAATGTAGTGTTTAAGTGTCCAATGTGGGTAGGATGGGTTAGCCAAAGAGTCCAAGTAACGAACCATGGTGCATCTACAAATCAGGTCTTAAAAATTTATAGTTCATTTTAATTGAGGCAAGCAATCCACATCTACGTGTGCCCTCCTTCAGTGTGCACGTAATAGATTCAAGTTCATTGCTTTAGACAATCATAAAAGTTTTTCCCTTTCTACTAATCCAAATCTACTAATACATTAAAGAGTGTCTCTGCTTTTCTCATCTACGAGGTATTGTCTTCCCACATTTATACTTCTATGGCTTTTCTTGCTATCTACAACAAAGCAAACTTGAATTCTGTCACATTCTAGTTAATAATTAAAAAAGCTGCTGTGGGCACAGTTTTAATCTACTTACTCTAACAAGTGTGTCAATATTTTCTTTTGTTGCCTTCAATTTATGCTTCTTTGGGTGCTCATGATGTTATGCGTCTATAATCAGTTTACGCACTATATGTTACATCCCTTTTAATAAGAAGTCAGACGTACACGTGTCTTATATAAGCTTCCTCAAACTGACAACCTGACAAACTGCTTGCGAATTTTGCTTCATGCAAATTTTACTAAATATCTGTCATTATGGATAAATTGATCTAGTTCGTCTGTTTTTGTTAATTTAGACGGCAGGTATTTTGGATATCAAAGCAAATACTACAGCTAATGATGGAAGATGCTATTGATGACTGGCTCTTGATGCAAATACATTGGCTCCGTAGAGACGATACAGTTGCTCAAGGAATTCGATGGATCCAGGATGTAAGCTTCTAGTCATTTTGTAGAGTAATTTTTATTTATGGATGTTGACTGAAGGACTTGAACATTAGATGAAATATAGGGTAGGAGTGACTGCAGTTATAGCAGTATTATGCTTTTGCATGCAAGTAGTGTACATTATAAGTCATACAAAGTGCATACTTGTAAAGTCCAGGTTAAATTTCTAATTGAAGTATAATAAGCTCAATTGGCTGACCCAGATGCAACTACTTGAGTCAGCTTTCACCTCCAGACTCACCCGACATGTTAAAACCTGTAGGTATGTTTGTATTAGCTTTAAAACCTTTCATATTGATGATTGTCACACATGCTATATAGGGAGACTGGTTTTGCAGTACTTGCTGTTGTAACAGTAACAAACACTATAAAGTCAGTGATGGGGAAAAAGGGCTGGAAAACAAGGATTAAGGTTCACAGGAATGCTCACGCAAGAGAGTAAACGCCACTCAATTGTTTCTCTGACAAGTCGATGATAATAGTCTCCTCAATCACAATATAGCTACTCACTATATATAATAAAGACTAATTTACACTTTACATCCCTTTGGTTTTGAAGAATTGCACTTTGGGTCTCATAGTTTTCAAATCAACACTAAATCAACACTTTGCATCCCAGAACTTTAAAAACCATCTCACTTTACACCCCTTGAGTTAAATTCCATCAATTATCAACGTTAATTTCATATTCTGGAGGGTTAATATAGGTATTTAATATTTAAAACAGTTATTTCAATGTTCATATTTCTTAAAGTTTGTGTTCAATTCATTACAAATATCTCATTTACATGGTTGAAATGTGTTATTAGTAATTATATGTGTCCCATTTTAACTGATGTTTGACTTTTTAATACGTAATTTGAATTGTAAAAAAGTATACTTATATATAATCTACTAATAACACATTTCAGCCATGTAAATGAGATATTTGTAATGAATTGAATACAAAATCTAAGAAATATGAACAATGAAATAATTGTTTAAATATTAAAACCATATTAACCCTCCAGAATATGAAATTAAAGTTGATAATTGATGGAATTTAGATCAAGGGGTGCAAAGTGAGATGGTTTTAAAAGTTCTGGGATGCAAAGTGTTGATTTGAAAACTATGAGACCCAAAATGCAATTCTTCAAAACCAAAGGGATGCAAAGTGTAAATTAGTCTATAATAAACCTATATAATACTTCCCTAACTAAAAGATGATTCTAAAAGATAACTTTTCCTAAATTACTTAAAGATAATGAGTAATATATATTCTAGAATATTCCTTTTATTGGACTCCCATAGCCTATAGTATTGTTCCTAAATACTTTCTTTACGGGCTGTTCTGCATCAGTCAGCTAAATTGCCGAAATTGTTCAACTCCAGTACTGTACTTTAAATAGATCTCATCCAATTAAGAATCATGTATAGTGGCTTCACATGTATCGTGTTTGTATAATTCTTGAATGGCAATAACTGTAGATATAGCCCACACATTTAGCACATATTTAAATTTCCTTGTATGCCTTCTCTGAGGTATCAATTTTACCGACAGCATATTTGTATCTCAGGTTCTTTGGCCTGGTGGTAAATTCTTCCTGAAACTCAACATTAGAAGCAAAATGGATGACAATGAAACTAATGACATATCTTTGCAAAGTACAAGCCTTTCAGCAAGCAGCAATGCCTCCAAACCAGGGTCTTTTGAGCTCCATCTTGAGGCGGCTCGGCGAGCTAGTAATGTCAAGAAAATGATCTTGAGTGAGTTGCTTTTCCCTTCGATGTTTTTTATATTGCATTTAATTTCATTTTTTTTGTTTTACCTTAGTTCTTACCATCATTTGTTGGCATCCATGTGTTTTTGTTTTCCAAGTAACATTATGTACAAGATCCATTTAATGTCTCCAAATAACTTATGGTTTTGGAAGAGTTGGTCATCTAAAATGGCATCAAAGGCTTATGCAATACTGAATAATGATTACCGAAAGGTCTCATGGCACCTGCCCCCAACCAATTATCTCTCTTCTATTCCAGAAATGGGCTTTTAAATTAGTGGAGGCCTTAAAGATATACTCCCTCTGTCCCATATTAAACGTCCTAATTTTTTCAAGCATTTACACGCAAATAAAAAACATACTCGTAAATATTATTTTTCTCTTTTTTATTGTTTTGTATTAAAATAGGATGTTCAAACTTTAATACAAGACGAGAAAAATGAAAAAATAATATCTACAAGTATATTTTTTATTTGCATGGAAATGTGTAAAAAAAACTTGAAAAAAATGAGGACGTTTAATATGGGACGGAGGGAGTAGAATATATCTATATTGATGTGCGAAGAATTCTATATTATTAAGATTTGTTAATCGATACATTGACTAGAGATCCTTATATATAGCTTCACATAAAGACTAAGGTAACCCATTCCCTGAAGCTGGAGCATATATGTCAATCATGCCTAGCTTGTCACAAAAATACGATATTTTTTATGGACTTAGAGGCTTAGTGAACACATCTGCACTATGTTACTCGAACTCGGCTAGAAGTGTCCAACATGGATACGTGTCCAAGTATCAGACTCGGCAACATTTAGAAAAATATACATGTTTTTGGCCTAAAATAAGTGTCCAAGCCCGAGTGTCCATGTCCGAGTGTCGAGTGTCCGACACGGATACTCGAATGTAAAATGAAGAGTCCGAGTAACATAGCATCTGCAACTGGTTCAGCAGTTCGCACATGTATGGTGATGATTGTTCTAGCTTCAACCTTTTTACGAGTAAAATGACAGTCCCTCTCAATATGCTTTGTTCGTTCGTGGAAAACTGAATTAGCTACAATGCAATATGATGAGCAGCTTTATTTTAACAATAAAGGGTCATCAGTAGTAAGTTTTGAAATCCCAACTCTGTTAACAAATGTTTGTACCATTCAATCTCACAACACCTGTCTGCCATGGTCTGCGCTAGATCTTGAAACAACTTGTTGTTTCTTACTTTTCCATGAAACTAGATTACCTATGATTTTTTTTTTCAAAATATCTAGTAGTAGATCGCTTAACCGCCAAATCAACATCAGAATATGTAGATAGTTTCATATGTCCATGATCACGAAATAGTAAATATTTTTCAGGAGCACCTCTAAGATATTTTAATATTCAAATGACCGAATGACCGCATCCCAACGAGGTTCTCGCGGAGATGAAAGGAATTGACTCACAACACTTACGGGAAAAGCTATGTCTAATCTAGTGATAGTGAGGTAGTTTGAGTTTGCCAACCAGTAGACGATATCTTTTGTGATCCCCAAATAAAGCATCTTCTTCATTTGTGAATTTTTGGCTGCCATCCATGGGGTGAATTAGCTGGTTTTGCTCCCAACCCTGTCTCTTCCAATAAATCCAAGACGTACTTGTGATGCGATAAAACAATACCTTTTTCTGATTAAGCAACTTCAATACCCAGAAAATACTGTAATTTTCCCAAATCTTTAGTCTCAAATTTATTCATCAAAAAGGACTTAGAGAGCTTGAATCCCTTGTTTGTCATCTCCTAGTTTTCCAATATCATTGACATAAACAACCAAGAAAATGCTTTTACCAGACTCCCCCTTACAATAAAACATAAAACATAGCAGGATGCCACATTTCAGTCCAATTCAATTAATGCCAAAGAAAACTTTCCGAACCATTCTCAAGGTGACTATTTTAGACCATAAATAGTCTTTTTTAATTTACAAACTAGACCATGCTCAAGGGGGAGCAATAAACCCAGGTGGTTGCTCCATATATACTGTTTCGTGAAGTTCACCATGCAAGAAAGCATTTTTAACATCTAGGGCGGTGCTCAGACCAATTGAGCCTGGCCAATGAGCCATTAGGTTGCAACTTCGCTGCAAAACCCATTTACAACCAATAACCATAGCATTAGCAGGGGGTTGCACCAATTTCCAAGTACCATTCTTCTCAAGTGCCTCTAGTTCCCTCAAACATAGCCTTTGTCCAACCAGGATTTGCCTGAGCTTCTTTAATTGTCTTAGGAAGAGGATAAGCATCCATAGTAGATAGTCTAGTATAATAAGTAGGAGATATACACGAATAAGAGATAGAGGCTGAAATAGAGTGTTGTGTACACAAGCGTGTACCTTTGTGGAAAGCAATGGGAAGATCCAAGTCTGAAGAGGGAGTTGGATCTGGAAGGAGGAGGCACCATGTCTCTAGAGGGGTCATTAGTCCGAGAACGACCATATTCTCCGCAATGATAACATGGGCCTGTACTCCATTACGAACATTCACAACATTACCCTGTCCACTAGAAGGAACTCCACGATCACGTGAAGGAAATATGCCACGACTACCACCATTGTAAAGCAGTGGCCTAGTATCAGATGTGAGAAGTGCAGATTTTGATGCATATTTATTAGTTTCAGCATCAACACTAGAAGCTTCTCTAGATATTTGTAAAACTCGGCAAATGTATCAGTTAACGATGGTAATTCAGTGCTACTAAGAAGCTGTGAACGAACACTTTCAAATTCACGACCAAGCGATCCAAGAAAACCCATAATAGCAAGTTGTTCTCTTTGAGTCTTCATTTTCTTGACTTCGGACAATACAGGGAATAATGAATTATATTCCGCGTATAACTTTTTAAAATCTACAAAGAATTGAGTAAGTGGGCGTCCATCCCACTTCCAAAATACGAGCCATATTATTCTGGCTCGAATACAAAACCTCCAAATAATCCCACAGTTCTTTAACCGTGTCGATGTGAGTGACCAAATCAACAATATGACCCTCCATAGAATTCAACATCTGGTAGAGTATGCGCGCACCAGCTACTTCCCATGAAGCATTAGATTTAACAGACATTAAATGATCTCCCTGATCCCTACTCACCAATGCCAGTTTTATAATCTTTTTCCATTGTTGATAATTACCAACACCTAATTTTCTCTGTACCGGCCGAAAACACCTCTGTAACGGTTGTACTCTGAACACTAGAGCCCGACATACTTCAAAGCCAAATCAAACCAATAAAAATATAAAATAATATGACTGATAATTTGTACTCAGCCCTGAAATCCTCAAACGATATCCCCACAAATTCCAACCATAAAACAAAGCCAACGCTAGTACATAAACACCAAATACATATACCTCAGCCCCTCGAAACCCTGGCAATAAACATATACTTCAGCCTCACACAGTAGAACTTCAAATAGTTGTCCATATATCCAACTAAAACACAAAACTGGGAACAAAAGATTCAACCAAGCACAGTCACCTGTTTGAGAAAAAAAAAACATTAATAGACCTCCGTAACGAAACGGATTGGAGTCTGCAGCGATGATGGTGTTTTAATACTGCATTTATAGTTATGTATGTAGTTATGTATGTATGTATAATTGTATATGTTATATATAGCTTGTATACATATATTTTTGCAGCTGCTAGGGTTGTGTATGTGAAAGCTCTGATACCATATTGATGTACGAAGAATTCTATATTATTAAGGTTTGTTAATCAATACTTTAACTAGAGATCCTTATATATAGCCTCACATAAATACTAATAAGGAAACCCTTATAAAGCAGACAATTACATATATTAAGCCTATAATTTATCTTAATAGTATCTTTTTACAATACCTTAAGATTTTGGAAGAGTAGGTGATTTAAAGTTACTTATATTCTTACCTCTAGGCATGCATTAGTTATTGGCGATTTGAGAAGCGAGAACTGAATAGTTGAAACCTTCAACCTATAACTTATTATGTGGGAAGAAAGTGGGTGGGAATATGGGGATGAGCCTTTTGCGACTAGTATTTTAACCTGTTTTTTGTTCCCGTTAATTATAGGAATTAAATTTTAATATTTATGATACATAATTATTTTAACCTATAACTTATTGTTCATTTTTAATCTTTATGATACATAATTATTTTAATATTCAAAGACTGATGTTTAAAATACAATGGCTGATATTTTGGAATTCTTTATAATTTTCAATTAATAATAATCTATTAAATGACATATAAATATGAACAATCACACCACTTTTGAGTTTTGTCTTGGTGGCATTTAGTTGATTTTTTAGATTTTGAAATTGCAAACCAAGTAAATTTTTAGGCGATGAAGTGATAAAAATAAGGATGCTAAATTTATAATCGCCTAGACAATAATTATAATACTACTAACTAGTAACTACTACTTTCTCCTCCATAAATTAATAAATACATGCATATATTCTTACGCATGTCTTGTGTTATATTCTTTAAATGGAAAATCCCCTCCACTGCATTTATTGAGCTACAACCAGGTTGCACGACTTTAAATAAAACACGAATGAAATAAATAAATTAACAATGAATTCGCTCAGAGCACAACAGGCTATATATAATTATATGTGAGGTGTCTTGCGTAAACAAACAACATCCTCTGCAAGTGGTCATATATCATAAGCCCTATATGTCCTTGCATATTTAGTCTAGGTTCTAAACAATTTACGTCTTCCTTTGCTTTTGCAGTCATTGTTAGGAAGTTTACAGTATTAAGCAAATGTGTAGATGTCTGCTGAATTTCAGATCTCAAGCATTGATCAATAATCCTCAACATACACTCGAATTTCTTTAGAATTAAAAGTTCTACGCTCTCATTGTCCTAGAGGACCCTAGACAGGATGCTGACGTAGTTGTGCTCCAGGAGCACTATAACGTGAATGGGAATTTCAGTTCTCAAACATTGGTCAATATTCCTCAAAATAGACTCGAATTTCTTTAGAATTAAAAGTTATACGCTATCATTGTCCTAGAGGACCCTAGATAGGATGCTGACGTCAAGAGCACTATAACGTGAATGGGAAACATTATCTTTGTTATAATTTATAGAAGCATAAACATACGCCTCTTGTAAATGCAGTACACCATACACATCTTGTGCACTAACCAGGAAAGGTTTTGTCTAAAAAGCACCTTTGGACAAAAAAGACAAGTTTTAAGCTATTTGCAAGTGTGGTGACTGTTATGCAAATGTGCAAGTTTATCCTCATACCTTACGCATGCCTATAAGTTTATGCTTAATCTTTCCTGAAACACTTGTTTTGCAGTCTTTTAGATATAAGTGAAGCAGTATCCATTTTTTTCACGGGTGAGAATGTCACATACTAGTTTAACATTCTTTCTACAAACTTCGATATGAAAGTCTACCTTTGAAAGTGTTTGATTAGGGGGTAACAATTACCTAAGCTTGGTGATGTGTTTGTGTAGTCTTATGGTTGTTTAGGCATCATAATTTGATGACAAATGAAGTTGATCAATCTCTTTTTTCTTTTAATAAAAGGTGGAGCTCCTACTGCGCTAGTCAGCTTAATTGGACACAAGCAATACAAGCGTTGTGCTAGAGACATATATTATTTCCTCCAGGTAATGTAACTTCAGAAGCTAAATTTTATTACTTTTTGATGGTTAAAAAGACTCACACCCACATTTCCTTTGACATCATTTGGAACCTTAATCTCCCATAATGTTTTTGACTAATACTATCTGTCATGCATAATGCAGTCTACCGTCTGTTTGAAGCAAGTAACATACGAAATACTTGAACTTGTACTTGTATCTATCTTCCCCGAGATGCGTACTATTGTTTTAGATATGCATGAAAAAATGCGAGCTCAACCTCTATGAGACGGCTGCTTGATTGTCTTTGCTATCCTTGTCATCCCCGTTCCACGGGATAGTGGAGAAAATGTGTCCCGACTCCCCACAATCTCATACCTTTGTATTGACAAGTCATGGATTTGGCTTCAAGGCGTTAAAATCAAATGGCTTTTCAAGTAATGTTATGTTTTGTCAACAAACAGGCAGTATAGTCAAATTCTAATATTGGTTACATGTATGAAGGCAGTCTCTTTCCCTCCCAAGCAGACTATACAAAGCTTGCAAGTGGAAACTGTACAGAAGTATATCTTTTTGTGTTCGCATTCTACCTATTAGTACATTTTTGTGTTTATTTTATTCCATGATCCAACATTACTTTTTCAAAGCGTGCTTGTTTTTCTAGCTACAGAATGAATGTTTGATAAACGAATTACCTCGATAAATTAATAAAAAAAATTGTTCCCGATTTGGACCAATGAATTTAACAAATAACCTCGTTAAATGCATCAACGAATAATCACTATATTTCAAATAGAATGTTAGATTTATAATAATATTTGAGTATATTTCATAACATAAATAAATTTCATACACATTAATAAATAATATTTTGAAAAAAATGCATTTAAAATTAATTGTTTCTGAGCACGGTTGAATAGCCTAAGTAGTTGAGGGCTTATCCTCTGTCGTCCCGGGTCCTGGGTTCGACCTTGGCTCACCCCGAGAATTTCTTCAAAACAGATACTCATTTGTAAGGCTATAAGTCAAATTAGTCAAAAAAAAAAATTAATTGTTTCTTATTTTCATAAAAATGCATTTTAGTTTCTTTTGAGTACATTTATGTTGATTCTGCCATTCGGTTTGAGATCATTCTCATTGTTTAGTAATTAAATTCTAACATAAAAATTATAAAAAATTTTAATTTTAGATATATAAAACATATAATTAAAAGGAAAAAGTTTAAAAATGAGAAATTGAATAAAATGCCTATATTTTAATATATGTGACCTAATATACCTATATAGGTGGAAGCTGAAGGCGGGACCCGGGGACCTATATGCAAGATAGTGGGGGAGAGCCCGGCTCAATTTTGAGGTTACTAGAGATTAGGGGTGAGCACGGTTCGGTTCGGTTCGGTTTTAAACCGGAACCGGAACCGCATATCTTCGGTTTTAAAAATTGAAAACCGCAACCGCAACCGAACCATCGGTTTCGGTTTCGGTTTTAAAAAGACCGGTTCGGTTTTTATCAGTTCGGTTTCGGTTAAAAAACCGAATAAATAAAAATGAAAAAAAAATATAATTTAAATCATTATATTTTTACATTCAAATTTTATACAATCAAATATTTGATCGCATTCTGCATAATAACACTACAAAAGAAAGGTAAGAAACTTTAACAATCAAATTTTAAGGTTGAATCAACAAAATGTAAATGTCCTTTATCGTAGTATGCAATCTAAAAAGCATATAACCATGTCTAATGATGTTTACTCCTGATTATATGTTTTTTAATTGGAAAATAGAGGAATAAAATGTTGTAAAGGGTTGTCATATTCTCACATTCAATATTAGTATAGTTGATGTTGTAATATGAAATATAATTGAAAAAACTATGTTCTAGGGAAATTTAATACTTAAATTATATATATATATATATATTATATAATAAATTTATTTATTTTAATGATCGGTTCGGTTCGGGTTTTTTCGGTTCGGTTTTGACCTATAACCGGAACCGAAACCGAAAGTCTCGGTTTTTAAAAATCAAAAACCGCAACCGCCGGTTCGGGTTCGGTTTCGGTTTTTTCGGTTCGGTTTTCGCCGGTTTCGGTTCGGTTTCGATTTCAATTCGGTTTTTTGCTCACCCCTACTAGAGATCATGGTTATAGTGCCCATGTTAAAAAACTATAAATGCCGTCACAAAATTTATGAAAATAAGAAAAAATAATGAAAATAACTAGTAACAAAAAGAAAAAAAAAACATATATTAATATTACTAATAAAAATGAAATAATATTTTAGAAAAAGAAAACTTCAGTAAAAATATACACATATAAATTATTATAAAGATAGTGTAGTAGCATTCCTAGAATAGATATTTTTGTTTTACTCTATTCTTGATATTCTTATTTTCATAAAAAATGCATTTTAGTTTCTTTTGAGTACATGTATCCGATTTGAGATCATTCTCATTATTTAGTAATTAAATTCTACATAAAAATTATAATAATTTTGAATTTTAGATATATAAAACATATAATTATAAGAAAAAGAGTTTAAAAATGAGAAATTGATTAAAATACCTATATTTTAATATATGTGACCTAATATACCTATATAGGTTGAGGTTACTAGTTAAATTATGAGATCATGGTTACAGTGCCCCATTCAAAAACTATAAATGCCACCACAAAATTTATGAAAATAAGAAAAATTAATGATAATAACTAATACAAAAGGAAAAAAAAGAAACATATATCAATATTACTAATAAAATGAAATAATATTTTAGTAAAAGAAAACGTTAGTAAAAATATACACATATAAATTATTTTTATCATAAAGATAGTGTAGTAACATTCCTAGAATATGTATTTTTGTTCTACTCTATTCTTGAAATTCTTATTTTCATAAAATTGCATTTTAGTTTCTTTTGAGTACATGTATGTTGATATTGTCATCCGGTTTGAGGTCATTCTCATTATTTAGTAATTAAATTCTACATAAAAATTATAACAATTTTGAATTTTAGATATATAAAACATATAATTATAAGAAAAAATTAAAAAATGAGAAATTGATTAAAATGCCTACATTTTAATATATGTGACCTAATATACCTATACAGATGGAAACTTGAGGCCGACCTACATACAAGTTAGTGGAGGGGGAGCCTCACCCAATTTTGAAGTTACTAGTTAAATTTTGAGTTCAAAAACTATAAATGCCACCACAAAATTTATGAAAATAAGAAAAAATAATTAAAATAACTAATAACAAAAGGGTAAAAAAGAAACACATATCAATATTACTAATAAAAATGAAATAATATTTTAGAAAAAGAAAATGTCAGTAAAAATATACACATATAAATTATTATATTTTTAATATGCACGGATCAAATTATTTTAATATTTTCTTTATATAATTTGAATATATTTTTATTTTTATAATAATAATTTAATTTTTATTTAATGTTTTAAGTATATATTTTATATAATTTTTCATATAATTTATTTATATTTTAATAGGATAATTTTTGCGTGTTTTATTTAGAGATGTGTTTTATTTAGAAAATTAATTTGAGGTATATTTTAGATAGGAGACTAGTGTTTTCTGGTTTTAATAATATAGTATAGATATTATATTATAATTTATATGGTGGTGCCACCACTAAGTTTTTCTTCTGAATCCGTTAAGTAGGACTCTTTTTAACCATCATACATAGAGTATGCGTATCGTATATTTTTAAGAGTAATGTTATGTATCTCAAAAATTATCTCAATTTATTTTCAAATGACGTGATATGACAAATGACTTGTTTTAATTCGTGGACGCATATATATACACGGGAGTCTCATATTTAAATATGTGATAACTCAGTATTTGAGATAAATTTTGGGATAATTTTTAAAATCTCAACCATTTTTCTATTTTTAATCTATCACTCTAATCATCAAAGAAGAACACAAAACAGAGCAGCTGCTATTATTAGTAAAATAATTTAAGCATAAAGATTAAAAACTAGTAGGGATAACATGCGTATCTAATAAAAAACATATAAACAAAAAGATTAGCTCGGAGTTTGAGACCAAGCAAATGCAATATGCATATTCTGTGAAAATAATAATAATAAAAAAAATTCTCAAAAACACGCAAGAATAAATCTTGGGCCTACATACTCCTTATGCACTGTTAAGTCACAATCAATAATAATAATAGGAAACAGTTATCTCATATATACAATATACTTGTGTTATCTTAAATCTATTTTTTTTAAAACATAATAAAACTTTAAACTTTTCTTTTAAACCAAACCAAACCAAATTTACTATTATTATAAAAAAAACTTGAAGTATAATTTCAAATTTTAAAAGGATTAAAAATTAACAACGATAATGTATACATAAAAGCAAACTTTAAAATAATTTAAATACATATTATAGATATAAATAGTAATCATTAATAAAATATAAATTAATTTTTTTATAAAATACATACACCTCTGCAAAAATAATGGCAGAATGACATGTTTTATTTTTTTAATTTGAAATGGAAGAAAAAATTACTGGAAGTCCTCTAAATAATATAAAAGCGTGAATCATAAATTATATTTTTGTGTTAAATTCTATTTTATAAAAATTAAAATAAGACATAAGAAATATAAAAAAATCTATTAATATATTTTAAGTGTTAATTGTATTTTTTCTTAATGTTTTGCTTAATGGCTAAATTAGAAAAAAAATATTCTTAATTTTTTTTTTCATATCTTAGTAAAGGAGTAAAGTACATGAAACAAAGTGAAATAAAGAGGAATATGAACGTAAGAAAATTTTGATTGATATGACCCTAAATATAATAAAAATAAGGTATAATTAAAACAAACAAATGCTATTTTTATAGCATAATAATATAAAATAAATTTTCTCATCTTCTTCTTTTATAAAACAATTAATTTATATTTTATTATTTAATACTATTTATATCTAAAATATGTATTTAAATTATTTTAAAGTTTTAGTTATGTATATATTATTATTGTTAATTTTTAAATTTTTTAAAATTTAAAATTTTATTTCAAAGTGTTTTTACATTAACAGTAAACTTGATTTAGTTTAAAGAAAAAGATAAACGTTTGTTACTCCCTCCGTCCCACCCAATTGTTATCCTTTCAGAGAGAAGGTCCGACACGTATTTTAAGGTGCATATAAAGTATAACTTATTTTAATTTTTTTTTTCTGAATAAAAGTTTAAACATTAAATTTTTATTCTTCCATAAATTTATTGATTTATTAAACGCATGCTTCACATGCCGGCATCTCGTATATATTAATGAAGCGCTCCTTGATAATTTAGTTACTTTTTTCTTTAAAATGAGTATTTAGGATCTTCATCCTTTAAAATATTTTTATATAAAATATTATTTATTTATTGATGAATAAATATTATATTTACTTATCAATAGATAAATAATTTCACTAAATAAATGTATAATTTTAGTTTCAAGTATATTTATTTATGATGTAGCGTCAAGCTTATGTCACACTTAAAATAAAAGACTTCTATGTACACATTTTAGAGTATTGCCAATTGAAAGGGGAGATAGGAGTGAATGGAAGTAACTCACTGCACTTTCATGTGTACTAGAAATGCTAAATGTAATCTCTATGTAATGGTTGATGATAACTCAACAATAGAACATGACATGTAATAATATGCAGGTGCACAGAAATCTTGGATCACAGAGTTTAGTTAAGACAAAGTATCAAAGGATCATCTACAGACTTGAAGCTCACTGGAAGAAGTTCATTAACATGTTCAGGCCTCAGTGGAGAATAAAAGATGTTGACATCTATTCAAGGATGTGGAAGCTACAGAAGATTGTCTTAGTCTATGACGATTTTAGTGCATTACAATCGAAGCAACAAGTAAGGTTTGCAAACAAGAATGTGGAATCATGTTCGGAATCAAGAGCCCCTATCAAGACTAGTCACTTATGAACCAGACCGTTGCATCAAGTGTCAGGACATTGGAGGCAAGCTCTCGTCGGTTAATATGGTTTTAATCATTCTAAAGTTGTTGGTTTTCTTGAGTCATGTGGAGGATCAACAAAGGTGGTAAATCAGTGTTGGAGAAATGTCAGCCTAATGGATAAGGGACAGACAGCACAACCTGATTGGATCTTACTAAAGTTTCACAGATTAGAAGGCCAAATACTTGGACGTGGTGGAGTCACGTATACGGGGCCAAATATTTGGATAAGGAAGTCTACACAAATTGAAGAGTGGAATGGAAATATTTAATTTAATTAAATAAAGTATTTATTTAATTATTTATATATTTTATAAATAAAGATATTCTTTATTTATATTTTATATATTTATTAAATATTACTTTTACATTAAATATTTCCAAAGGCATGCTTGCACATGACTTTGAAGATATGATTTGAGTGGACAAGAGTAAAAGGTGGAAAAAGCAAAAAGCTACACATTTTTCTATAATAAAAGAAGAAACTCAAGTCTCAATGTTTAGTATGGCCAGGGTGAGTATTCGGATGAGAAAAGAAGAAAAAGGGGAGAGAGAAAAATTATTTTTCTCTCCCCCATGGCCGAACTAGATCTTGAATATTTTAGAGCCATGATTTTCTTTATTATACCACTCCTCTATTCTTCTATTGAAAACACTTGTTAAATCTTGTATAGAAGATATGGTTGATTTTTGTCTCCTAGATCTACAAAATGTGATAGTTTTAGAGGAGACAAAAATCACTTCTTTGTTGTGTTCTTGAGCTTATGTTCTTGAACTTGTTTGTAGCATCTACCCCACTTCAATGAATATAAAGTTATATTCTTGGATCTTGTTGTGTTGTGTGTTTTGAATGATTTACCGTTCATTGTCTTGGTTATTTTAATGGTGTTCTTGAGGTTGAAGAAGATGATGAACAGTACCCGGGTTTGAACCAAAGTAATTTTTATGTTGTCCCAAAAATAATTAATAGTCATATTTAATTTGGGAATCGTATTCACCCCCCCTCTACGATCTCCGGGACCCAACAATTGGTATCAGAGCTACTCGATTGACATACAAATCGATTGGATCTAATTTTATTTTTTGAGATTAAAGAGGGTAAGGAAAAAAAATATTTATTTTAGTTCACTGGTCATCTAGAAAGGAAGCAGTAGGTGGTTTGTTGAAACCCAGAATTTTTCTAAGTACAAAATGTTCTAGATAGCCAAGTAGAACATTCCTATGTAGAAATTCCTATCTAGAAATTCTAGATAAATTTCTACTTAGAGCCAAGTTGAAATTCTGGTGGTGGAAATTGTTAGGCCCCGGAAGTATCGTAGAAGGGGGGTTGAATACGATACTCACTAAATTAAAAAATTCTTTCGAATCTTTTGCGGATAAATAATTTAGAGTTCGGTTAGTGGGCTCGTGTTCTTGAGGTGAATAGTGTTTACGGAGCTGTTTACTAATTTTCTGTGTTTAGGATTAATCATTTCGGTTCTAGAAAATCAGCAGGAAAATAAACAACACAAGATTCGGGGAATATATCATTTGATAAATATAAACCCTGAGGTTGCTACACCCGGTCAACAAATCCGGTCCGAAGAACAAGTTCTTCGCTGCTTAACAAAAACGTATAACTCTCAATTTCCTATACAAGTATTTCTAGATCAGTACAAAGGAAACTAAGACCGTAGAGAGTGATATATAGTGACCCTGAACATTTTCCGTTAAGGTACCGGCCACTAATACATCTCCGGTGAAGAGGTATGGATTTTCTGACTGCTCTCTCCTCTCCGGCTTGCCTTCTCTCTCTCTCTGGTTATTTTTGTTGTGTTGCAGAAGACTCTCCAAATGAATGGCTCTGCTTCATTTATGTGTAGACTTTTTCAGTACAGCTACGTGGCTTCATGTGGTCCAAGTAACTGAGCTGCTGCTTCATTTCTGTTTTTCCTTAAGTATCGGGAACAATTTACTGAGTAAATGTTTAACCATCGATGAGTCTGTAGAATAAGTATCGGAGGATTAAAACAATTACTGAAATAAAATCAATTACTTCAAACTTAGTAACCATCGGCAAGTGGGTTGGTGGGTTCTTTGCTTTTGTTTCCTTTTCCGATAGTTAATAACTATCGGCATATAAGACAAAATAAGCCCTTTTCATTTCACCAATTCTTTTCCATTTCACCCGATGGTTGTTAACCATCTGTGAATAAGACAAAATAGCTTGTTAACCATCGGTGAATGAGACGAAACAGCTTGACCAAGTTGACTTTTGGATACAGCTTCTGTAGTCTTCTTTACTTAGCCAATTTCGAACCTTTTAAGCTCTTAATATAATTTCTTCCACTGCAACCAAGTCAAATAAATATTTCCTTGTTAATTCGAACTTGATTTATTCTGAGTTTCATCATATACCACTTCACTTGTTACCCATTTCAGTAGATAGTCAATTCTTCTCATTCATAGATGCAATTCTCAATCTCTTTTGTGCTGACGTTTGGTGCAACTGGTCTGGTTCACAAACGACTAACACGATCTTGATCTTCACATCTTCTTTACAATACAATTGACTTTGTTCCTTGTTGATTAGAAGTGCTTCGATTGTAAGTACATTGGAATCCTCTGGCACTTATGCTGAACCATAAACATATCTGAAACCCTGAACATCTTCGAACTTTATCCTTCACTGAAGTCTGAACATATGAATGAACTTCCTCCAGCAATCTATAATAGACTCCAAGATTCCATCTAATATTTTGATTCTTTGTATTTGCCGTATATTCTATCTTATCGATTCCTGTACTTGTGCTCTGCAATTCATTGCTTGACTAACTTGCAGATTTGGATCACTAGAATCTTTCTGGTACTTTGACAACTGCTTCACTGCTTCCACATCCTTGAATACTTCAACCTTTATTCTTCACTGAGGCATGAACATATTAATGAACTTCTTCCAGTGAGCTAATGCTTCAAGTCTGTAGATTTCTTCTTTATCCTTTGTCTTCATGTCTTCCTGATTCCGGTGATAACTTCATATTATTTACACGTCCTGTTCTTGTGTTGAGTTATAACCCTATGTTACATATAGGTCTATACATACAGCCTTTCAATCTCCCCCTATTTGTTTGGTAGAGATTAACAAGCAAATCCCTAGAGGATAACTCAACTAACTACAAGAAAATATTAATGCTCTAGACTTGTAAATAATACTACTTGGGTTCTGGATCATATAATACATTTCCAGATTTCTATAAAGTAAAGAGAAATAGAAAATGAGTGTTCCTTTAGCACTGAACGCATCTTCAATAGATATCATCTTCATTCCTCTGTGTTTGAGCTTTTCTCTGCTTCAAAATCCTTCATTGCTTGACCTATAAAGAACTTATCATAAACTGAGCTTCATAAGAATCAAAATTCCTGGGAACATCTTCAATAAAATATAGAACATTGCTCAAATAATGTTCTCCCCCTGAGAATGTGATTCTCATTCTTATTCTTCTTCTCCCTTTCGAAAATCAATGGAATAGTCCTATGTTCTTCCCACTTGGATTAGGAATCCTCTTCTGACAACTCCTTTCAAGTATAGAATACAACTTCTTGATTCTCCCATATTTCTGTTGCTTCCCCTCAGGATCAGAAGATAAGATTTTCTTTTTCTCGTCTCAAATCTCCCCCTATGGATATTAACTTCTCCCAAGGATGCGAACCCCTTTTCCCTTTAAGGATCCAGGAACTTCCCTTAATGATCCAGGATACGAACCCCTTTAGGATATTAACTTTTCTAAAGTACGAAGATAAGACTTTATTAACTTCCTTTTTCTTCCTATAAATTCTCCCCCTTAGTTGAGGAATCCTCCAATGGCCCATTTTTGAATGGTTTGTCTTCCAAAGAAGGTTCTCGTCTGTCATTGATTGGGAAAAATATAGTAGCTTTTCTTTCAGATGTAGCAAGTAGCAAGGGTAAGTGTTTGGCTTATGGTTTCCTCACTTCTACTACGTTCTGTTGGTGTTTACACTTTAGTATCGAGCATTTTAAGTGTTTCACTCTTTCTCTCCCTATCTCTCATGCAAGTGTATGTTTCCCTCACTTTCACTTAAGTGTTTCTCTCTCTTTCACTTTCACTCTGCATTCCAAATATAGCATTATGTACCTGCAAGTGAAATCCGTCAATACATTCATATTCTCATCACCTGATTCATCAAAATGAACTGAATCACTATCAAGTGGAGAATTGCCTCGTAGAGATGTTCTTGATCTATCATGCATAAGCACTGTCTCAGCACCAGACTCAATAGCTATTGCTAAATCATTGTCTAGTGGAGCCTCACCTCTTTGAGATGGATTATCCCAAGATATAAAATCTATTAGGGAATCCTGCCTTGTTCTATCAAGGAGTTGCCTCACACCTTCTCCGTAAACGGGAGGTGGACATTCCTTTTCAGGATCTGGAAATGTTCCTTCCAGGAGGGGCGACGTAGTAGACAATGTAATGAATGGCAATTTAGAGTCTACGTTTCCCTCGTAACCCAATGACGGGTAATTTGTTAACATGCCTATACCTCTCATTGTGCACGTCTTGCAATGTGTTCCTAGAATTTATCTGTTTAGGCTTACCATCAGTGTGAACGCTAGTGGTGTGCTTGACTCATTACAAGATGCTCTGGCTGACGAGCGAATTTCAATGGACTCACCCTGTTGAGAGAATGATTCCAGAGACAGTTTTATTGCCTTTTCAACTCTGCATCTTTTTGAGAAGATACAGATGAGCTTACAGTTACCTCAATTTATATACTTCTTTACTTCGCTGGAGGTGGAGCTGTGGGTGCACTTCCGACTTCATCCTTATTTGCTGCATCAAGTGCAGTTTCTCCCTTATCAACCTCTAACTAACATAAGTTCCTTATATCTCCAAGGGTTAATATATGGAAGTGGATGAGTGAGGGTTTGGTATTATGGCCTGGGTAAGAGATTGATGGGTTTTCAACCTCTTGGCCAGCTTCTTTAGCCTCTGGGGCTAATCGGAAAGAATCAATCAAGATTAAAAGATAATCACCTTAACATTCTAAAATATATTTTTCATCCCAATGAGAAGGAAAAATATAACAAGGAATGGTAATTGATTGCATTAAAGCACTTTTAGTAAAAGAGTTTTGTCGGTTCTAAAGATTTATCATTTAAGAACATGATACCAATAGAAATTTTCTTTAAGATACTTATCCCATAATAAAACGCAGGAAAGTGTATAAGAGAAAAAGTCTATCCCTTATGAATTTCTTATAAGGCAAACTTTCCATAATAAAATGCGGGAATTTATACCAAAGAAGAAATTCAACTCTTCTACCAAATTCTATCTCAATAAAATGACTCTTTTCCTTTAAAACCTAAGTACTGTATGTTTTGAAAACAGTTTTGCAAAACATCCTTATCAGATAGAAAACAATGATTTTCCGACTCATAATGCACTTATGACTTACATCATTTTCGTCCACCTGATAGTATCCCCGACTTAAAATAAAAACATGACAATTGGGGTGAATGAATGCTTAACAATACAGTACTAGGCCTTCAAAGCAACAACCACTGTTTAGTTACTCAGAATCAATGTGAAACATACATTGACACAAATATTTAAAAACAAATCATTTTACAAGTGATTGGTACCTCGAAGTTAAAACAATTTTTCCAAATAAAATAGCAGTCACAAAGTTTCTACCACTTTAAAAGAAAAAATTTAGAGAGAAAAACGGTTTTGTAAATATAGCATTTAAAACCAACTTTGGAGAGAGGATAAAATATTTTGAGATTTAAAGAAAGATTATCCTCAAGAAAAGTTTGATTCACACCCTAAGATTGGAAAAATAAAGTAGGGCTGTAAAACAAAAGATTTTCAAAAGAGAAGTTTTGAAAAAGAATTTTGAAGTTTTCTTATCTAAAACCGATAGAAAGTGA
This sequence comes from Oenanthe sinensis, assembly GCA_028671895.1. Classification (NCBI taxonomy): domain Eukaryota; kingdom Viridiplantae; phylum Streptophyta; class Magnoliopsida; order Apiales; family Apiaceae; genus Oenanthe; species Oenanthe sinensis. The sequence goes on along the minus strand of CM053799.1, from coordinate 21,771,346 downwards.
ATGTATCTTTGAATAAAATATTTTGAAAAAGAAATAGACAAAAATTTCTTTTTAAATACATTCAGGAATCAGTCTAAGAAAGAAAACTAAATATACTAATACTAACGGCTTTTTCAAAAACCAATATTTACTTAGAATAAAAACTAAGCAAATCCATTAGTATCAATATATCACAATTATTTTGTAATAAAATATTATTCAATTATCACAAAGTAATAAAAGAGAATATTTATACTACGAATAATTATGCTTCTGATTTATTTTAATATACTTAAATCATGGAACCAATATATCACTGAATTGTTTTATATCATCATGATTTAAATAAATCAAAATAAATTAAATACTTATGCTGCACTAAGCAATTGCCAATCACATGCATATATATATTAACTAAACATAGCAATCATTCAGTAGAACAATAAGCATTAAGACATATTTTTATTATTAGTGATTTCAGATAAGCAACTTGTGTTACCACTAATATTAAAAATATCACAATTAATTGCACGCTGATACCAATTATTTGATATTTATCAATAATTTCAAGATGCAATAAATTGTGCTTCTTATATTTTATCAAATCAAAATTATGAAACTGATAATCATTGTATTGCTTCAATCCGTAATTTTAATAGGATAAAATAATTTCGCTAAATACTAAAATATTCATAAGATTGAATATTAGCATCTAACTTCCTACACTATATCTAATAATTGTCACTCTAGCATATTATAATTATACTCATAACAATTATCATTGATATATGTAAGCTCGAGAAAATAGTTGAATTGAAATTCACAAGTCCTTTAAATATAGACATTTAACACTTGTGTTCCTAATTGCAACTTCTCGCAAACAAAATCAATTTTAGAAATATTTTCTAAGTATATAAAATATTGAGAATTTTATACACATAACTTAGAAAATACTTCGTCTTCTAATATTAGTGAGTTTTGAAATATGCATTAATTACTTAGAACAGAAATTCTAAATACTGTCACTAATATCAAAAGTATCACAATTATTTGTAACAAAATATTTAAGAATATCATAGAAAAATATCAGAGCAATTAAGCAAGACATCTTGACTAATACTCATCAAATATTTAACATGCAAATAATTATGCTTCTAACTTATGCTAAATAATTTAACTACCACTTATGTATATTGCATTGTAAGAATGATAATTAAACTAGTAGCAATAAGCACGAGGAACTGGATTTAAAATAAATTCACAAGTCCTTTAAATATGGACAATTTAATACTTGTGAACTCATTTAAGAATTTCTTGTAGATGAGATTTCCAACATATATGCAAATAAATAATATCCCAAGTTTACTAACCAACTTAGATAAAATGAATTCATCAAGTTGTTTAACAAATATCTGCAAGTTATTCTTCTAAGGACAATCTCGAAAGAAATGATACCTGGTGTCCATGAGCTTGTTCCTTAAGTGGTGTGGAGAGATCAACAGAGTTGTTGGAGTTGACAGCTTCTAGGAATGACTTCCCTGTCTTTCTTACAACCTGCATTATCTATATCTATATAGCCAATTAGGTTAAACCTATTATCTTCAGGGTCCCAGATTCCAAGAATTGGTGATCCCCTAAGATATCTAACAATACATAACTTAGCTATAAGATAAGATTCTCTAGTATCCACTTGGAAACTTGCACATAGGCACATCGAGAATAAAATATATGGTCTTTATGAACTTCAATAAGTAATGAGCTGATTACCTGTATAGCTTGTCACTTCAGTTCATATACCTGATTTGCCCTGATCAAGCTTAGTGGTTTGTTGACAAGGAGTCTTGGCAGGTCTAGAATCTTCCAAATTGCGCATCTTCAAAAGATCTTTGACTTACTTTAATTGCCATCATTCTTTTGAATTACTTATAATCCAAAAAGAACTGCAACTCTTCCAACATGCTCATCTTACCTACTCTGCATTAACTTAGCAAATATCCCTTGCCAAATTTTCGTTAGTAGACCCACATATAATATAATCAAGGTATACTAGCACATATATATGACATTATGTGTGCCTTGCACTCTAGAGAGATATATGTGTATAACTACTCCAATATAAAATCATTTTTAAGTAATTAACTGTTAGAGTGTCATACCATGTCCTTGACAATTTGCTTGAATCCCTAACTTTGTTAGGTCCTCGTCTTGTTAGGCCAAAAAGTTAGGTCCTATGAGGATCAAGTCTCGTCTCTGTTGCTTGCTGTTAGATCTTGAAAGTCCTGAAGATTCTGTTTCCATCATCGTCGATACCTTCTTCTTGATAGTAACCTATAGCAACCAGTTTGGCTTTGTCCCTCATAACAATGCCAATAATTATCCAGTTTCTGTAAACCCTTACTGTACCAATTTCAGCTTCGACTTTAGGTCTGGGTTCCAGCTTCAGTAGTTTCTGCCTTCGAACTGATTGAGATCACCTTGTATTTGCAATCACCCAATCTGGATCAATCAGTGCATCTTCACTATTTTTTGGGATACCAAATATTGATTGTTGGGTCCCGAAAAATATATATTCATTTTGATTAGCAATTCTAGCCTTTACTCAAAATCCGGTTTACTAAGAACTAGACTCCAGGATTTACTTTGACTTCAAACCCTTTGTCTCGGCAGATATGTTCTTGATGTATTCCTTTGATCTTCATTGTGTTGAGTACGACTAGTAGATCCTTCTTTTATTTTACTCCCCCTGAGTTGCTGCTAGGATGGGTTGAAGATCCTTCACCTTTTTCAGTGGATTCTGTTAACGTTCACGAGTTGTGTAGTTTCACTACCAATTCCACTAATAGGATATGAATCATCATCATTATCATTGTTTCCTTCTGCAACCTCAGTTTCATCATCTGTATCTGAATTTGACTCAGACAAGATGTCAAACTTCAAAGATTCATAATAGTCTTTCATTTGAATGCTTGGGAGCTTGGTGTAGTAGGTCGACACATTCAGACTTTTAATCACCTTCTGGTTTTAAATCATCAATGAGTAGCCGAGGAAAATTGTTCCTTGAGTCTTAACTTCTTGTCAAGATACTCATATAAGTCTTCAGTAAATATCAATTTTCTCCAAACACATGAAAGAGCTTCAGTGTTTGCTTCTGGTTGGCCATTAACTCATATGATGTCTTTTCACGATCTTGTTGATTAAAGCAGCATGCTGTGTTAATTGTTTCAGCTTTAAAGTACCTTTATCAGTGCAGACTTCATTTAGAACTGCATTCGCGAAATTGAGTTCCAATATCTGACTTCAAAATTCTCACAGCTTACTTTGCTTCCAACTTGATCTACCTGAAGTGATCAATTACCATCTGTGACATTTTGGCTGTTGAATGCACGAACATCACCAATTTGTAATTAGGGTTGTCATCAACCACCACTAAGCATATTTCTTCATTGACATAATTTGCTTCAGTGTGATGTTTTCCTTGACTTCCCTATGTGACGTACTTCAAAATGTCCTTCTGGATAGAATTCCATATGAAGCAGTCCTCTCACCAATTTCATCTTTATCAGAGAATCCATTGTCTTGATCAACAAGTGTGAGAGCTTCTTTTGCCATAGCTAACTCTTTACTGATGAAGCTTTACTGAAAAGTTCGCTTCACCTTTGCATACAAATTCCATGTCAGCTACGAATAAACTTTCTCACTCTCGGTTGAGTGAGCTTCCAACCTTCTTGTTTGAGATCAAACACTTTTCCTTTTCGATGCTTTTCCAGAAAACCCTTGACAAAGAATTCCCTAGTGCCTTGTAGATAGTGCTTAAGTTCTTTCACAAGAAAGATGCTTCCACTTATGACAGTTCTTAAATCATGATAGCCATATCCCTTGTACATCCTTTGCTGTCATCTCCAAAGGTTACCATCGGGGAGGCCTTCTCAACCAACAGTGATAGAAGAGCTTTAATGTTAGTCATATGCCTCGAACAATAACTGTCAAGAAATCACATAACTTTTGCTTCTTTTTACATACTCTGCAATCACAAATGATTAAGCTTCTTGGTACTCAATTTTAATTGAGTCCAGATGGGTTAGAGATATTATCAAAGATAATAACAGCTTCAATATGCATAAAAGCACATGGATAGAAGAACTAACAAATTAATTACTAATTCTGTCTAGTCCATTTCTGTCGTTGTCTAACATTTTTAACTATCTCTAATTACCTAAGTCAGTTTTAGATTAAACCTTGAATCTACAAATTTTACTGACAACTTAGATAATTCTACCATCTTATCCCTAACAAGCAATACATGATCTAATATGACATTTAAGTGAAACTATGTGAGTGCAAGCAAATCATGTGAAAATAAGCACATAAACAATTTAAGAATATGCAGAATATTTGAATAAAACATTATAAGCAATATCAAATTCCACATATACTTATCAAGTCATTTATCACAATAAGAACAAATATAAAATATCTGATCTATGACCTGTTTGTCTATTAACAATTTTCACAACATTAGCATAGGTATTAAATCACAGAAGATTTAAATCAAGTTTCAAACAAATGTTTTAGCGATACACTTAACAGTCTAGCAACTATCTAATTCTGGATATTCATTTTACTGCATAGAAAATCAAGTATGAAATGTACTCACTAAACTCATATAACTAAGCATGAAATCTTATTCTTAGCAATTAATTAAGCATTTAAGTTCTAAGATGCTAACATGCTGACACGAGTCTAATACATTTCAAAACATAATAATCATACAATTATGAATTAGATAAAGATATACTAGTTAGTAAGTGTACCTGTGAAGTGCTTAGTGATTCATCTCTAGTGTTGGTTATTGATGCCAGATATTCATTTGGTTCATCACTGTCACTGATAGAATCATCCTTGCATTTAACTTCATCAACAAATGTTTTCCCTTGCTGCATCCTCACTAATGCTTGATATTCCTACTATAACCCAACATAGTGTCTGTCATCTTTTGCTTGTACAGGCTTCTTCAAACTGTGTAGCAAAACCTCGATCTTGTCTTCTATAATCAACCATCCCTGTCTTGCAACCGCCTCTTGAACTGTACTTGAAAATCTCCTTTACGGAATCTATAGGTAACGACCTTAGATTTAGAATTGGGATTCCGTCTGAATCTGATGTCACTGAACTTCTTGTTGCCCTGCAGGCTTGACTTGCAGTCCAGTTCTCAAGATATTCCAAAGTGTCAAATTCACATACAACACCTTGACCACTACCTCGAGCTACAACATCTTCAATTCAGCTTCTAGGATCAATTCGTTTCTGTTCAGAGGTTCTCAACCTTGACTTCAATCAACTTTGGTTCCTGGGTCACAAATACAGTGGATATGCTAACAACCTGCTTTACCAAATATTATCTTCTTCAGCTCTTGTTCTAGTTCATAGGTCTTCAGCACAACATATAGATCTTCTAAAGATAATGTGGTTATATCCTTAGAATCCCTTGTAGCTGTAATCCTATGTTCCAGATGATCTACAGTGTTAGCACGAACTTCCTGTAATCTCCTTGTAGAATAATCTTTAAGGCTTCTGTACTGAGATGCTAGGATGTCCAGTCTGTTCTCCTTCACACTACTTAAACCCCTAAGATTTTTCATCTTCAAATTCAACTCAAACCAACTAAAAACTGTACCCAAATAATCTTTTCATAACCAGAATCAACTTCTTTGGATAATCTTCAGTCGATCTTCATTGTCTTCAATAACCCGTAAAAATCTTCAACTACTAACTTCTGAACATCCTCGAATAAGTACTTAAGAAAAATTTAAATTTACAGAGTTTTTAATTTTCTTAGAAAATAAATTAAACAAAAATAAAAATTTACAGAACTTAATTTTCAAGAATTTTGAATTTTCTTAAAAATTAAAATATTGTAAATTAATATTTAAGAAAAATTTAATTAACAAAAATATTAAATTTTCTGGAAAAATAAATAAATCTAAAATAGATATTAAAGGTTCAAAACGTTAAGTAGGCCAAAATAGCATCAGAGGCGCTTATGTCCAAGAGTAACACTAATGATTCACATTTTTCCTCAAAAAGAAACTTCGCCAATATTAATACCTAAGACATGATTACACAGTAAAAATACTATATGATCATGTTTCAGAGTTTAATAAACACTGGTCAATTTTTATTCCGGAAACAAAAATTACTCCAGGGGCAAATATCTTTTTCTGAGACGCAATTCAAAAATGAACACTCTGCGACGTCCAAGCAGCTTCGACACCCTTAATTTAATATTTAAGAAAAAATTAAATTTCCAAAAATTTTAATTTTATTAAAAATAAATTAATCAAAAATAAATATTTACAAAAAATTTAATTTTCAAGAATTTCAAATTTTCTTAAAAATTAAATAAATCGTAAATTAATATTTAAGAAAAATTTAAAATTAAGAATTTTAAAATTTTTAAAACATAATAAATCAAAAATAAAAAATATCAGAGCGGCTCCGATAGTTAGTAACTATCGGGGACGTGTCGATAGTTAATAACTATCGGACAATTACCTTAGAAACCATTTCAGTTGCGTGTATTAATTTCACAGGAGTTTTGTTGGCTATTATGGGCGCGTGCAATTACACATGTTCTTGATTATTGGCCACCATCAATACCATGCTGCTGTAACAAAGGTCGAGTGCAAAAACAAATTGGACCAATAAAATGTTTAATAAACTTAAATTTTAAACTTTATTAAATTTATAAAATAAACTAATTAAAATTTATAATATAAACTAATAAAAGTTTATAAAATATATTTTATAAAAGTTTATAAAATAAATTTAATATTAAGTTTATAAAATAAACTAATTAAAATTTATAATATAAACTAATAAAAGTTTATAAAACAAATTTATAAAAGTTTATAAAATAAACTTATTAAAAGTTTATAATTAAACTTATTTAACAAGCCCTCTTCTGAGTTCAAACAGCTTCCGCACGGTGAGCTTAACTGAGCTACGGATCTTGATTTGTATATCAATCAGTTAGCTCTGATACCAATTGTTAGGCCCCGGAAGTATCGTAGAAGGGGGGTTGAATACGATACTCACTAAATTAAAAAATTCTTTCGAATCTTTTGCGGATAAATAATTTAGAGTTCGGTTAGTGGGCTCGTGTTCTTGAGGTGAATAGTGTTTACGGAGCTGTTTACTAATTTTCTGTGTTTAGGATTAATCATTTCGGTTCTAGAAAATCAGCAGAAAAATAAACAACACAAGATTCGGGGAATATATCATTTGATAAATATAAACCCTGAGGTTGCTACACCCGGTCAACAAATCCGGTCCGAAGAACAAGTTCTTCGCTGCTTAACAAAAACGTATAACTCTCAATTTCCTATACAAGTATTTCTAGATCAGTACAAAGGAAACTAAGACCGTAGAGAGTGATATATAGTGACCCTGAACATTTTTCGTTAAGGTACCGGCCACTAATACATCTCCGGTGAAGAGGTATGGATTTTCTGACTGCTCTCTCCTCTCCGGCTTGCCTTCTCTCTCTCTCTGGTTATTTTTGTTGTGTTGCAGAAGACTCTCCAAATGAATGGCTCTGCTTCATTTATGTGTAGACTTTTTCAGTACAGCTACGTGGCTTCATGTGGTCCAAGTAACTGAGCTGCTGCTTCATTTCTGTTTTTCCTTAAGTATCGGGAACAATTTACTGAGTAAATGTTTAACCATCGATGAGTCTGTAGAATAAGTATCGGAGGATTAAAACAATTACTGAAATAAAATCAATTACTTCAAACTTAGTAACCATCGGCAAGTGGGTTGGTGGGTTCTTTGCTTTTGTTTCCTTTTCCGATAGTTAATAACTATCGGCATATAAGACAAAATAAGCCCTTTTCATTTCACCAATTCTTTTCCATTTCACCCGATGGTTGTTAACCATCTGTGAATAAGACAAAATAGCTTGTTAACCATCGGTGAATGAGACGAAACAGCTTGACCAAGTTGACTTTTGGATACAGCTTCTGTAGTCTTCTTTACTTAGCCAATTTCGAACCTGTTAAGCTCTTAATATAATTTCTTCCACTGCAACCAAGTCAAATAAATATTTCCTTGTTAATTCGAACTTGATTTATTCTGAGCTTCATCATATACCACTTCACTTGTTACCCATTTCAGTAGATAGTCAATTCTTCTCATTCATAGATGCAATTCTCAATCTCTTTTGTGCTGACGTTTGGTGCAACTGGTCTGGTTCACAAACGACTAACACGATCTTGATCTTCACATCTTCTTTACAATACAATTGACTTTGTTCCTTGTTGATTAGAAGTGCTTCGATTGTAAGTACATTGGAATCCTCTGGCACTTATGCTGAACCATAAACATATCTGAAACCCTGAACATCTTCGAACTTTATCCTTCACTGAAGTCTGAACATATGAATGAACTTCCTCCAGCAATCTATAATAGACTCCAAGATTCCATCTAATATTTTGATTCTTTGTATTTGCCGTATATTCTATCTTATCGATTCCTGTACTTGTGCTCTGCAATTCATTGCTTGACTAACTTGCAGATTTGGATCACTAGAATCTTTCTGGTACTTTGACAACTGCTTCACTGCTTCCACATCCTTGAATACTTCAACCTTTATTCTTCACTGAGGCATGAACATATTAATGAACTTCTTCCAGTGAGTTAATGCTTCAAGTCTGTAGATTTCTTCTTTATCCTTTGTCTTCATGTCTTCCTGATTCCGGTGATAACTTCATATTATTTACACGTCCTGTTCTTGTGTTGAGTTATAACCCTATGTTACATATAGGTCTATACATACAGCCTTTCAGAAATGTTTTCTAAGTACACAAGGAAGGATACTATGTAGAAGTTCTACTTGATGTTCTAGATAGAACCTAAGTAGAAATTTCTATGTAGAAGTTCTACTTGATGTTCTAGATAGAACCTAAGTAAAAATTTCTATGTAGAAGTTCTACTTGATGTTCTAGATAGAACCTAAGTAGAAATTTCTATGTAGAAGTTCCACTTGATGTTCTAGATAGAATCTAAGTAGAAATTTCTATGTAGAAGTTCCACTTAATGTTCTAGATAGAACCTAAGTAGAACATTCCTATGTAGAAATTCTACTTAGATGTTCGAGATAGCCAAGTAGAACATTCCTATGTAGAAATTCTACTTAGATGTTCGAGATAGCCAAGTAGAACATTCCTATGTAGAAATTCTACTTAGATGTTCGAGGTAGTGTCTAACTCGAACATTATCTCGAATATTCGACTTGATGTTCGAGATAGTGTCTAAATCGAACATTATCTCGAATATTCTACTTAATGTTCGAGATAGAACCTAAGTAGAATATTTCTATGTAGAAATTCTACTTAATGTTCTAGATAGAACCTAAGTAGAACATTTCTATGTAGAAATTCTACTTAATGTTCTAGATAGAACCTAAGTAGAAATTCTATGTAGAAGTTCTACTTAATGTTCGAGATAGAACATAAGTAGAAATTCTATGTAGAAATTCGACTTAGAACCTAAGTAGAAATTTCCATGTAAAAGTTCTACATAGAGAGCAGTTTCAACATGACACATGTCATCATCTGGGTGGTTGATATTACACACAAACTGAGTTTATTGGTTTTGAATTATTTTTAATAATTAATTTAATAATTAAATTTGAATTCAATTATATAAAATATTTTGGAAATAATTTTTTAATTTAAATAATTTATTTTTCAAGTTTATTTTACATCTTGGAAAATATTTTATTTTCTTTTAAATTTTGGAGTCAAATATTTTATATTTTTAATATTCTTAGTTAAGAATTTTATTAATTTGAAAACGAAAATTAATCTTAAAATCCAATTTAATTTCTTTTGAGTTTGATATTCTTAAAAGTATTTTGAGAATTATTTTTGAGGTTTAATAATTTATTTTTCATAAAACTTTAATTATAAATCTTATAAAACTTTTTGGAAAATCATTTTGGTTGAAATAATTTATTTTCAAGAATATCTCAGATGACTTGAAAATTTATTATTTTTATATCAAACTTATATTTTCAATCTGTTTTATTTTAATTATAATTGAAACTGTTTTGGATTATAAATTCTATAAAATTCTTTGGAAATTAATTTTGATTTGAAATAATTTCTTTTTCAGGATTATTTAATATACCTTGAAAATTTTGTTATCTCTATATCAAAACTTTCTTTTCGAATTATTTTATTTTATTTATAATTTAAAATTGAGAAATTTACTATTATTTATAAAAAAAATGCATTTTCAATTTATTTTGATTATTTAAATTTCTAAAAAATTAAATACTTCTGTTTGAACAAAATGTTTTATTAAACGAAACAACAGGAGTTGATTCTTCGTTCGTTGAGGACAAACGAACTGACTGAAGAACATTCTAATGGAGTTGAGACCTGATCTTACCATTGGAGATGTATTTCTACATCGGTCTACTCAGTGGATCATTTGGTTATTGAAAGGGGATTAGTTCATTTTAGGGAAGAGTCTTCGATCAGTGGTTTTCGAATCAATATCTGAAGAATTTAGGATTTTGAAAAGAAATTCAGTTTATCGGTCAAAGAACCAAAACAACAATTGAAGATTTGGTTAAAGGACATCAGTGGCAGAAATACACAAGGTTTGATTATCACTGACATATGATAATCAAGGGGTTATTGCTACACATACAAAGAAGAGTGATCTTTTCAAGCAGAACATGAGACATTCTATGTCGAGGTCTTTAAGCAGAACAATCAGGTATCAGTTTGGGTTGAAGTAGGAACATCATTGGTTATTGAGGTCAAATGCAAGGATACTTTCATGAGTGTTAGTAGAATGGAAATTGATTTGGATCAATTGATTATCACTCGAGATGGAATGTTAAGCATCGCTCAGGTATACTTTCTAACTAGTTTATACTTGTTTGATTCAATTATAGAGTATTAAGTGTTGAACTGCATTATATTATAAGTTTGATGTAATGCATGTCTCACCTTGATTTCTATATAAATTAGATAACTTATGCTAGTTTATTAGTGTTGCTTGTTTATCAGTATTTGACTTCATGATTAGATCTTGTGTGATTTAATGTCTGCTTTACGATAATTGATCATGTTAGCATATAGAGTCTTAGGTATTTGTAGGGGTACATTTACCGGAAAGAGTATTTGCTGCATGCTAAATGCCTTGATGTTTACATTGTCTATAATCTGTTTATACTCGCATGGTTGTATTAAATGTTATATCTGATCATGTGCTTGTTAAGATGAGTTTGTTTCTAATTTGGGAATTGCCTAGGGGTCAGTATAATAAACCATGAATTAAAATTTTAAATTTAAATTGACTCAGGTAATTAGAGATAATATAATGTTAAAGTGAACAACAAAGGTGATTTAGAAGAATTAGGAATCTGAGTGATTGATTCTTCTATGACTACATATATGTACGACATGATTCTTATAGACTTCTAGTCCACCTTAAGTTAGGTTAGGATCACTGAGCTCATAGCCAAGACTACTTGTTGAGGCTGATATAGATGAGGAGTGATCAGTCAGATAAGAATGGGCATGTTGAACTTGAATGCTTTGTTGTCAACTATTTTTAGAAATATTTCTAACCCTTGGACTCAATCAAATTGAGGACCACGTGTCTTAATCATTTGTGAATGCAGAGTATCTTTCAACATGTACAAGTTATATATCTCTGACATTTTCATGTTCGAGGCATGTAACTACTTTTGCTTTGGTATTCAAATGGTTAAGAAAGGTTACCTATTTTTCTTGAATGATCTGAAGCACAATATTAAGGAAGACCTAGGGAATTCTTTGCGAAGGGTTTCCTAATATCAGTTCGAGGATGAACAGTATTGATCGGGGTCAAGAGAAATAGAAGCTCACTCTACTGGAAGTGAGGTTATTGCTGACATGAAATGTAATGCTTATGATGAAGTCAACTATTCGTTGAAGTTTATCCGAATGGAGTTAGCTGCAACAACAAGTGATGCTCTCACACTTGGTTTATCAACTAATACTTGGTTTATCAAGATAACGGATTCGACAGTAAAGATGAAGTTGGTGAGAAAGGACTACTTCTAATGAATTTTTTTTAAGAAGGACATTAATGAAGTATGTCAGTTGAAGGGAAGTCAAGTCAAAGGCTACCCTGTTTAGTTTTGGTATTTGTTCGTGCATTTGATAGATGAAGCATCTCAGTGATTAATCACATTCAAATGATTATGCAGATTGCTGTAAGAACACTTTGAGGGCAGGTAATGGAATTTGTTGACGAACGAAGTTCTATGTTATGTCTGCACTGAAAGGAGTATTCAAGAGTAAAGTTCAGTTTCCGGACTTCATGACCAAATGGAGGAGTTGATAGGGAAATCCAGACCTTGAGTGGAATTACAAGGATAATGGATAGAATTAAGGTTTCCTATTCACTACGGCTGCATCAGTTGACACAGCAAGTCTAATCAGCAAATGTAAAGAGAAGACATCAAGTAAGATTAATGATGCTTGAAGTCACATGGTGTGATGGAAGGCTATCTTATTTGGAGTTAAGAGCTTACACAGAGTCTGTGATTGATTTAAGATGATCTAGATGTAGTGAACATCATCATCAAGCTCCCTAGCATTCGTTTGATTTTAGCTCTGAATTTCTAAAGGTTGACATCCTGTTTAGGGCTCAAGATCAGATGACACCAGATGAAAAAAGCTGCAAGCAACATCACAGGGGGAGCATCAGTAAGTTAGATCAACTAGTCGTGTTTGATGTTCAAATGCTAGCAGTGCTCATTGAGTAAGAGTTGAGATTTTTAGGAGCACTGAGTGATCCAGATTGAGTGATTGCATATTAGAAAGGAAATTTTCAATTTAAAAATAATGCAAGATGATCTCAATCATATTTGAAGAAGACTACTCTACCCACTGAATATCTAAGGACACATCTGTCATGACAAAGGGTTTTGTGTAACAACATTTCCTATAGTCAGTTCTTGATGAATCTGGGTAGTAGAGTAGTGATTGGTCGTGCATGTATAAGAGTATTTCATTGGTTTTTCTGAGTGAATTCAATGAAGACTGAAGATGCACTAACTAATCAAGATTGAGTAGGGTTCGAATCAAGGAACTAACTCAATTGAACCAGAGGCAGATACACTTAGCACAAGGAATCAATCCACATGAAGACTTGGTATTGATACAGAAGCTGAAGGGTAGTTCGGAGTTTTTGAAGGTTCTACTCTGCTAGTGTCAGGACTACTGGTTTCTAGAGTGCTGAGTTTAGTGAAGCTGTTGCCAAGACCAATATCTACAAGGAAATATTTGGGTGTTGAAGGTAATGCAGTTTCCGTCTGGATGAGCGTGGTATTGTTTCGAGGAACAATGTTAACTGGTAGATGAAAAGTTATTCATGTCCAAAAAGAGTAAACGTTCGATCTCAAAAGGAGTAAACGTTCGATCTCTAGGGCAAAGAGGAGTAATTGTTCATTCAACGATCATACACCAGTAAAAGCTCTATTGACTAAGGTATGTCACTCTAGTCTAATATTGATTTATTTTAATGTAATGTTTATAGAGAGTGTTCATGCTATTTAGATTTCTACGATCTCTAGGAACTGATTAATGTTTGGCTTGTGACCACCCGGGACCCAATATTATCGCTATGAGATTCCCTATGATCAGCCGGGATCTAGGGACCTAACAATGTAGCATCTCTTTGTATAGTCAATTTATATCCAGGACCTCGTACTTTGTGCTGTCATATATTATTCATGCTATATGTATCAAATGTTTCAGCATAAGTATTTGTATATATCAATTAATTGTAATTTTATTTACTTTTACTTGTTTAATGCTAATAATAATGGAACCACTTAATATGTAGTTTAAGTGATGTAATTTATGTCTTTTGCAAAATCCATTAATATTAGTTGTCATTCTTTTGATATTAGTGATGTCACTTAGAATTTCTGCACTAAGTGACAAAAAGATTATTTCAAAAACACTGATATTGAAAGTAATTTACTACATCGCGAGGGGTTGTCAAAGATCATAAATTTTAGCATCAATATTTAAAGGTATTTGATCTCTGATGCAACTAGTACCTCGAGCTTACATACATTCTGATTGTCATGAGTATTTTCAATATGCTTATGTGATAATTGTTGAGATGTAGTGTAAGAAGTTAAATGTTGTCATTCGTTCAATGTATGTTCAGTGTTTAGCGGATGCTTATGTTTTATGCTTTAGAATTACCATGATTTATATTGCAATATGTGTTTGTTTCAAGCGACAAATGGTAATTGTCTAGCATAATGTAAGTATCTTATGTGCTTGATTGTTTTGTAGTAAGATGCATTTTATTACAAAATGATTGAATGATGCTAGTACTTTTGAATGTCTTGTCATTCATATCTTTGATAATTCATTAGTATTAACATATGTTTTTCATTCTTTAGAACTTGAATGCATAAAGAAATTTCTTGTCTATTTCTTGTTAAAAATGTTTTATCTAAACATGCATTCATTTGCCAGAGAATGAAAAGCCACTAAAAGTTTTTTTTACTCCCTTTGAAAGAAAACATTTCTTGAGGATTATCTTTCTATTTCAAAATCATATATCCTCTCTCTCTCTAAATGTTTTGTAATGAAAACTGTTTTCTCTCCACGATTTGTTTAAATAAAGTTACTTGATAACTTGTAACTTAGGTTGCATGGTATCAGGCTATTTTATTTGAGTAAATTGTTTTGATCTTCAGGTATCAACTATTGGTAAAACATTTTTCAAAACTCTTGTTAATGTCTGTTTCACATTGACCTGTAGTATTAAAACAATGGTTGTTTGCTTTGGGATTAGTGCCTTGGACTGTATGACTAAAGCATTCATTCAATTTTTTTTAAATGATTTATGTTTTAAGTCGGAGATAATATCTGATAAGAATGAATTGCAAAACAATTTCTGAAAACATACAGTGAGCAAGATGAAATAGATTTGAGTTATTAATCAAAATGTTTTTGTTAAAAGAGTTGAATTTCAATTGGATATTTGTCTAAGAGAAATTCAAAAGAACACTTTTGTTAATCTGTTAAACTTTTTTTTTCAAAATTGTGAGTTTATGAAATTTGGCTTAATATTCTTTTACCTATTCTTTATTAATTCCCACATTTTAGCTCTGGTGCATTGTTTCTTGAGGACACATTGCTCCGATGCTATATTTCTGAGAAGGAATAGAGAATAAGTTTAATCATACTCTACCAAATTTTATATAGCTCTGATCAACTCTATCTATTTAGCCGTAATGGCTTGGCCTTAGTGGCTATAGGGGAAGGTCTAGAAGTTGAATAATCCATCAATTTCTAACCAAGGCCTTAGTACCAAACACTATCATTCTAATTCAAACTTTCAACCCTTGGTGATATAATGAACTTATGTAGATTAGTGGTTGTTAAGGGAGAAACTGCATTAATTGCAGCAAAAGGATGTGTCAGAAGTGCACCCACAGCTCTACCTCTCGAGAAGGAAAGAAGTATACAAATTGAGGTATCTGTAGCTCATCTGTATTCTCTCAAAAGGATGCAGAGCTGAAAAGGCAATTCAACCGTTTCTGAATGAACTCTCTTAACATGGTGATTTCATTGAAAATTCGCTCGTCAACCAGAGCACCTTGTAATGAGTCAAGCACACCAAAAGCATTCACGCTGATGGTAATCCTAAAGTTTTTGCTTCTAAGGGATGTTATAGGACCTAACAGTTCTCTAGCCTCTCTTGGGACTAACAATTGTGAGGACACATTGCAAGAAGTGCACATTGTGAGGTATAGGTAAAACCCCTAAACTTCTTTGTTTACCATTCATGGTGAATGAAGTTGTTGAGCCACCTTCACAGGCATTTGAGGGAAACTTGGATTTCTTGCCATATATTAGAATCCTTGTCAACCTTCCTAGGAGGAACAGTCCTAGTTCCCTAACGGGATTTCAGATCCGCAGAGCAATCTGTTGATGTTGAGAGGCAATCACTAACAGTTTTCCATGACTGAAAATAGTGAATTAATTCATCTTCACAGGTGATTGAGAGAGATGTTTGTACACGTCTACTCTCCCAGGAATTCAAATTCTGGCATACATGGATCGTTCAAAACTTAAAGGCATATCACCGTCAACGATCCAGTGCATGGACTTGCATATGGGGAGTTGGTTGATGCTTAGATGGCTGCTAGTACGCATACCACATTCAACGATCCAGTGCATGGATTTGCATATGGGGAGATTGTTGATGCTGAAAGTAGCTGATCAACAACTCGTAGCTGATCCTGATGGGAAACAACAGAATATGGAAGAATTAAGGAACTGTATCATATACTTGAAATGAGTTGTCAATAGAGGATTCCTCATCCAAGTGGGATGTACAGAAAAGAATTGAAATTTCCATTGATAATCTAAAGGGAGAAGAAGAAAAAGAAGAAGAATCACATTCTTAGGGGAAGAACATTATTTGAGTTGTGTTCTATGTTCAACAGAAGACGATCCCAGGAATTTGAATTCTTATGAAGATCTGTTCATGATAAGTTCTTTAAGTTCAAACTATGAAGGATTTTGAAGCAGAGAAAGCTCAGACAGAAATGAAGATGATTCTACTTGAATATCAGTTCAGTGCTAGAGGAACAAACATCTTTCATTTCAGTTACACAAGAATTCTGGAAATGCAGAATCTGATCCAGAAAAACCAGTAGCATTATTTACAAGTCCCGAACCATTACTTTTTCTAGGTGTTAGTTGAGTTATCCTCTCTATGAGATTTGTTTGCTAAGTTTAACAATCAAATAGGGGGAGATTGTTTGAGATTACGAAGTTGTATGAATAGTAATCGTGATAACTCAACACTAGAACAGGACAAGTAAATAATACTACGCCTACACAGAAATCAGGAAGAAATGAAGACAAGGCAGATACAATGAATCAAGACATTAGAAGAAGGTTTGAAATCTACTACAGGTCACTGAAAGAAGTTCATTAATATGTTCAAGCCTCAGTGAAGAATAATGTGTAAAGACTTTCAGGGTTTCAGAAGTGTTGAAGATTCAGTATAGAAGTGCCACAAGAAGATTTCAGTGTATTAGCATTGATTGAAAATAGACAGTGTTCGAAGCATAGGAATCTAGAAGAATTGAAGACATGGTAAAGACAAGTGTCTAGGTACCAGAAAAGATTCCAGTAAAATTACAGTGTTTATTGACAGTCAGTGTTCGAAGCAATGAAGTTGCTACATACTTAACAATGCACGTAAGACAATAATACGAAGACCTGGATCGAAGTTAGTTGCCTGTGAACCAGACCAGTTGCACTAGGCGTCAACAGTTTGTGAAAGGAATCTGAGTATTAACTACAGAAGAATTGTTAAGTTGAAGAACGTACTTGGAAAGAACGATTATTTATTAAGGTACGAAAAAGTGATTTGTAAAGGCTACAGCCAAACAGCTAAACAGCTAATAGCCAAACAGCTAAATAGCTCAAAGGGTGCAGGGTGCAAAGTGTCACAACCTTGGTACGAAAAGTGAAAGTTTCTGAATTACAGTCGAAGAACGGAAACAGCTCAGGGTACAGGGTGTAATGTGACAAGACTTTGGTACAAGAAATGGAAGTTGGGAAATTTCAATCAAGGAATGAATAGAGAATCAAAGTGCAGTGACTAAACAGCACTTTGACTATGAAAATATTCAGGCGCAACATGTCAGCGCAACTTGTCAGCGCAACTCAATATTCAGGCGCAACAAAGAAAATATTTCTTGGACCCACTCAGCCCTTAGCCAATCAAATTCAAGCAGCTTACTTTATTGATTTAAAGTCTACACAGATAAAGAGGTCAGCCACTCATTTGGAAGAGTCGTCTTCTCCAACACAAAAATAATATGTAGAGAGCAGCCATGGCCGAGCAAGAGACATAAATTATACAAACCCATACCCTGCTTCCGGTCAGATATTAGGACTCGGTTCTTAAACGAAAAATGCTCAGGGCTCCTAGATATCACTCCCTACGGACTCAGTTTTTCCTTGTACTAAATTATATATATTTGTATAGGAACTGAGCCCTATATTTTTGTGTTAGTAGCAAAGAACTAATTTGTTCTTTGGAAGCCAGTTATATTTTTAACTGGGTGTAGCACCCCTCTGGGTTTATATATGAAAGATATATTCCCGGAAACTTGTCTCATTTATTTTACTTGCTAATTTTCTTAAACCTAATTGATTTATCCGGACACACAGAAAATTAGCAGGCAGCTCACCTAAACACTACAAATGGCCAAACCCACTCTGAAGCAATAATTTATTTATCCGCAAATTCCGAAAAGAATTTAAATTATTGTTAGTATCGTATTCAACCCCCCTTCTACGATACTTCGGGACCCAACATAAGGGGAGAATTAGATGAAATTGAAACCTTAGTGATGCAAGGGAGAAATTACTAAGGGGGATTTTCTTAGTAATTGGTTGAAGCCTAATCCCTACAGGTGTTGTAGATTTAACTAATTTTTCGTCTGAAGTGGAGAAGTTACTTTTTGTCAATTGGGAAGAAGTTACTTGTCGTACTAAGGGGGAGAAGATATGGAGAATCTTAACATCATGGTTTGCAATGTTATATCTTATTCTGAAAAGATATCTAAGGGATTTTGCTCTATTTGTTTGAAGGACTGTTCTTGGAACATTCTTAGGAGAGGTTCGGCAGAAGAATTCTTTCTAGCACGATCAATGAATGAAAATGAAGATTTCTTTGAAGAGTATCAACTCAGGGGGAGTTTTTGCTAAGTAGAAGTTTTCTGGGTAAAGAAGAATGTGAAGGAGATTTTCAAGGGGCATCTGAAAAGTGTCCAAGTGTGTTCTATTTCTTGTTTCAGTGATAGATGAAGTCAGTGGAGTAGTGCAGGGAAGAAAGAAAAATATGTTTCCTAGAAATAGAACATCCTGAAGAAAAAGAAGAAGTGACTTTCATTCCAAGAGGGAACAACCTTAAGGGGATAATGAGTTGACCTCTTATGGGGAACATAGAGAGCTGTATGTTCTAGTTCGAATTGCAAGATGAACAAGAATGATTGTTCAGAAGTCCTTTACTAATGATTTGTTTCTTTATTGAAAGAACCCCATCTTTGAAGAACATTGAAGTGGAGGAAGCTAAAGGAAAATGAAATTCAGAAATTCATCATTCATTTTCAGCAACTCAGGAAATCTGGATTTAACTGATTATATCTTTCCAGAACCTTTTGTATATTATTTTCATGTCAAGTACTTTAATTGTTTCTTTTATGTTAGTTGAGTTATCCTCTAGTAGTTAATTTTATTTAATTGCTTTTGTGGGAGATTGTAAAGGGAAATAGTATTTGATTGATATTCCATATCAACCAAATAGGGGGAGATTGAAAGGGGAGATAAGAGTGAAGGGAAGTAACTCACTGCACTTTCATGTGTACTAGAAATGCTAAATGTAATCTCTATGTAATGGTTGATGATAACTCAACAATAGAACATGACATGTAATAATATGCAGGTGCACAGAAATCTTGGATCACAGAGTTCAGTTAAGACAAAGTATCAAAGGATCATCTACAGACTTGAAGCTCACTGGAAGAAGTTCATTAACATGTTCAGGCCTCAGTGGAGAATAAAAGATGTTGACATCTATTCAAGGATGTGGAAGCTACAGAAGATTGTCTTAGTCTATGACGATTTTAGTGCATTACAATCGAAGCAACAAGTAAGGTTTGCAAAGAAGAATGTGGAATCATGTTCGGAATCAAAAGCCCCTATCAAGACTAGTCACTTATGAACCAGACCGTTGCATCAAGTGTCAGGACATTGGAGGCAAGCTCTCGTCGATTAATATGGTTTTAATCATTCTAAAGTTGTTGGTTTTCTTAAGTCATGTGGAGGATCAACAAAGGTGGTAAATCAGTGTTGGAGAAATGTCAGCCTAATGGATAAGGGACAGACAGCACAACCTGATTGGATCTTACTAAAGCTTCACAGATTAGAAGGCCAAATACTTTATATTAAATTTAATATATAAACTTTTATAAAATTTGTTTTATAAACTTTTATTAGTTTATGTTATAAATTTTAATTAGTTTATTTTATAATTTTTAAAGAAATTAAGTTTATAATATAAATTTATTATTAACGTGGTCCATTTCTAGCAAAGTCAAGTATCTCGGCCGCGGCTTGTTAAGTTGAATGAGCAAAAGGTGATTCGACTTTTGGGTTCTTTTAGCAGGTTGTTGTCACGCGCTACACTTGAAAAATAAGGCAGTGAATTGTATTCCACGCGCAGCGCCACTTAACATGGACTACTTAGAAAATTCAGGGGTTTGTTGCGCTGCTCGTCTGTCCCCCCTGTGTTAGCGCCACACAATGGTTTTAAGCCTAAGTTGCGCCTACACAGGGTGTTCCCTGTGTAAGCGCCACTTTGTTAAATTTCTAGGCGCCACTAACCTAAAATGCAGTTTGGTACCCCCAAGTTTTGTACTCTTTAATTTTTATTTTAGATTTATTTATTTTTTCAGAAAATTTAAAATTCTTGAAAACTAAAATTTTTCTTAAATATTAATTTACGATATTTTAATTTTTAAGAAAATTCGAAATTCTTGAAAATTAATTTGTTGTATATTTTTATTTTTGATTAATTTATTTTCTAAGAAAATTAAAAATTCTGTAAATCTAAATTTTTCTTAAATATTAATTCGAGGGTGCTCAAGGGTTTGTAGATGAAGATTTTTCCGGGCATTGAAGACAACTAAAAATTGACTGAAGATTATTCGATGAAGTTAATTCTGGAACAGTTTGAAGAATGGGTGGTATTAATTTCCTTAGAGGTTTACTCCATAGGATCCCACTAATATTTTGGAAGCTGCAAAATAAGAAATTAACTTGGGTACAGTTTTTGGTTAATTTAAGTTGAATTTTTGGATGAAAAATCTTAGGGGTTTGAAGTAGTGAAGGAGAACAGACTGGACAACCTGGAATCTCAGTACAATCCTTAAAGACTATTCTACAGGGAGATTACAGAAAGTTCGTGCTAACACTACAGATCATCTGGAACACAGGATACAGCCAACATGGATTTAAGGATACAACCACATTGTCTGTAAAAGACCTGTATGTGCTTAAGGCCCATGAACTAGAACAAGAGCTGAAGAAGATAATATTTGGTAAAGCAGGTTGTTAGCATATCCACTGTATTTGTGACCCAGGAACCAAATTTGATTGACGTCAAGGTTGAGAACCTCTGAACAGAAACGAATTGATCCAAGAAGCTGAATTGAAGATGTTGTAGCTCGAGGTAGTGGTCAAGGTGTTGTATGTAAATTTGACACTTTGGAATAACCTGAGAACTGGACTACAAGTCAAGCCTGCAGGGTAATAGAAAGTTCAGTGACATCAGATTCAGACGGAATCCCAATTCTAAATCTAAGGTGCTTACCTATAGATTCCATGAAGGAGATTTTCAAGTACAGTTTAAGAGGCGGTTGCAAAACAGGGATGGTTGATTATAAAAGACAAGATAACGGTTTTGCTACACAGTTTGAAGAAGCCTGTACAAGCAAAAGATGGCAGACACTATGTTGAGTTAAAGCAAGAATCTCAAGCATTAGTGAGGATGCAGCAAGGGAAAGTAAAATTGTTGATGAAGTTAAATGCAAGGCTGAGTCTATCAGTGACAGTGATGAACCAAATGGATATCTAGCATCGATGACCAACACTGGAGATGAATCACTAAACACTTCACAGGTACACATTCTAACTAGTATACGTTTATCTAATTCAGAACTGTATTAGTTTTAAGTATTGAAATGTATTATATTCATGATAGCATGTTAGCATCTTAGAACTTAAATGCTTAATTGATTGCTAAGAATAAGATTGCATGCTAGGATTCATGAGTTTAATTAGTGCATTTCATACTTGATTTTATATGCAGTAAAATGAATATCTGAAGAATTAGATAGGGTGTTCTAGACGGTTAAGTGTATCCCTAAAACATTTGCTGGAACTTGATTTAAATCTTCTGTGATTTAATACCTCTACTAATGTTGTGAAAATTGCTAATAGACAAACAGGTCATAGATCAGATATTTTATATTTGCTCTTATTAATGACTTGACAAGTATATGTGGAATTTGATATTGCTCAAAATGTCTTATTCAAATATTCTGCATATTCTTAAATTGTTTATGTGCTTATTTTCACATGATTTGCTTTTACTCACATAGTTGCACTTAAATGCTATATCAGATCATGTATTGCTTGTTAGGGATAATTGGTTAAAAGATGGTAGAATTATCTAAGTAGTCAGTAAGTCATGTAGATTCGAAGCTTAATCTAAAACTGACTTAGGTAATTAGAGATAGTAAAATATGTTAGACAACGACAGAAATGGATTAGAAAGAATTAGTAATTAATTTGTTAATTCTTCTATCCATGTGCTTTTAGGAAATTAAGTACTGAATTTTCTAATATGCATAATGAAGCTGTTGTTACCTTTATTAATATCTCTAACCCATCTGGACTCAATTAAAATTGAGTACCAAGACGCTTAATCATTTGTGATTGCAGAGTATGTAACTAAAGGCAAAAGTTATGTGACTTCGTGACATTTATTGGTCGAGGCATATGATTAAGATTAAAGCTCTAACATCACAGTTGGTTGAGAAGGCCTCCCCGATGGTAACCTTTGGAGATGACAGCAAAGGATGTACAAGGGATATGGCTATCATGTTTTAAGAACTGTCATCATTGGAAGCTTCTTTCTTGTGAAAGGACTCAAGCACTATTTGAAGAGCACTAGGGAATTCTTCGTCAAGGGTTTTCTGGAAAAGTGTTTGATCTCAAACAAGAAGGTTGGAAGCTCGCTCAACTGAGAGTGAGGAAGTTTATTCGTAGCTGACATGGTTTTTGGATGCAAAGGTGAAGTGAACTTTTCAATAAAGCTTCATCAATGAAGAGTTAGCTATGGCAAAGGAAGCTCTCTTACTTGTTAGTCAGCAAGGCAATGGATTCTTTAATAAAGATGAAATTGGTGAGAGGACTGCTTCATATGGAATTCTATCTAGAAGGACATTTTGAAGTATGTCATATAGGGAAGTCAATGAAAACATCACACTGAAGAAAAGTCATAAGCTTAGCGGTGATTGAAATTGGTAACCCTAATTACAGATTGGTGATGTTCAAGCATTCAACAAACAAAATGTAACAAATGATGATTGATCAAATAAGGAAGATCAAGTTGGAAACAATTGGTAAGCTGTGAGAACTTTGAAGTCAGATATTGGAACTGCATTTCGCGAGTGAAGTTCTAAATGAAGTCTGCACTGAAAAGATATTTGGAAGCTGAAGAAATTAACACAGCATGCTGCTTTATTCAACAAGATTGTGAAAAGACATCATTTGAGTTAATGGCCAACCAGAAGCAAACACTGAAGCTCTTTCGTGTATTTGGAGGGAATTGATTTTTAATGAAGATTTATTTGAGAATCTTGACAAGAAGTTAAGGCTCATGGAACAGTTCTCCTCGGATACTCAGAAGTGATTAAAAGTCTGAATGTGACGACCAACTACACCAAGCTCCCAGGCATTCAATTGAACGACCATTCTGAATCTTTGACAAATTCAGATACTGATGTAGAAGCTGAGGTTGCAGAAGGAATCAATGACAACGATGATGATTCAGATCCTTAGTGGAAATGGTAGTAAATCTACACAACTCGTGGACTTTAACAGAATCCACTCAACAAGGTGAAGGATCTTCAACACATCCTAACAGCAACTTAGGGGGAGCAAATAAAAGAAGGATCTACTAGTCGTACTCAACACAATGAAGATCAAAGGAATACATCAAGAACATATCTGTCGGGACAAAGGGTTTGAAGTCAAAGTCATTCCTGGAGTCTAGTTCTTAGTGATCCGGATTATTGAGTAAAGGCTAGAAGTGCTAATCAAAATGAACATATATTTTTCGGGACCCAACAATCAATAATTGGTTTCCCAAGGAATAGTGAAGATGCACTGATTGATCCAGATTGGGTGATTGTAAATGCGATGATCTCAATCAGTTCGAAGGCAGAAACTACTCAAGCTGGAACCCAGACCACTAAAGTCGAAGCTGAAATTGGCACAGTAAGGGTTCATAGAAACTGGATAAAAATTGGCATTATTATGAGGGACAAAGCCAAACTGGTTGTTACAGGTTACTACAAAGTAGAAGGTATCGATGATGATGGAAACAGAATCTTCGAGACTTTCAAGATCAAACAGTAAGCACCAATGACAAGATTTGATCTTTTTGGGCCTAAAGATAAGGACCTAACAATAGGATATTCCTAGCACATGTTGAGCATTCAAGCATGGATATCTATCAGATGAATGTCAACAAAGTGCACTCCTGAATGGTGAGTTAGAAGTTGAAGTTGATGTACAACTCCTGGACTTTGAAGTTGCAGATCCATTGGAATTTGTATATCATTCTCTTCCCAACCTCTTCTATGACGGAGGTAGGGATTCAAGCAAATCGTCAAGGACATGGTATGACACTCTAACTACTAATTACTTGAAAATGATTTTGGTAGAGTCGTTATACACATATCTCTTTAGAATACAAGGCACACAAACAATGTAATATATGTGCAAGTATACCATGATCATATTATATGTGGGTCTACTAATGAAAATTTGGCAAGAGATTTTTGCTAAGTTAATGCAGAGTAGGTACAAGATGAGCATGTTGAAAGAGTTGCAATTCTTTCTGGATTATAATTAATTCAAAAGAATGATGGCAATTAAAGTAAGTCAAGGATCTTTTGAAGATGCGCAATTTGGAAGATTCTAGACCAGCCAAGATTACTTTTCAACAAACCACTAAGCTTGATCAGGGCAAATCAGGTATATGAACTGAAGTGACAAGCTATATAGGTAATCAACTCATTACTTATTCAAATGCATAAAGACCATATATTTTATTCTCGATATGCCTATGTGCAAGTTTCTAAGTGGATACTAGAGAATCTTATCTTATAGCTAAGTTATGAATTGTTAGATATCTTAGGGGATCACCAATTCTTGAAATCTGGGACCCTAAAGATACTAGGTTTAACCTAATTGGCTATATAGATATAGATAATGCAGGTTGTAAGAAAGACAGGGAAGTCATTCCTAGAAGCTGTCAATTTCCAGCAACTCTGTTGAACTCTTCCCACCACTGAAGAAACAAGCGCATGGACACCAGGTATCATTTCTTTTGAGAGTGTTCTTAGTCGAATAACTTGCAGATTTTTGCTAAATAACTTGATGAATATATTTTATCTAAGTTGGTTAGTAAACTTGAGATATTATTTATTTGCATATTTGTTGAAAATCCCATCTGTAAGGAATTCTCAAATGAGTTCACAAGTATTACTTTTTCCCTATCCAAAGGACTTATGAATTTATTTGAAATCCAGATCCTCATACTTTTTGCTATTAGTTTAATTATCATGCTTACATTGTTATATGCATAAGTGGTAGTTAAATTACTTAGCATAAGTAAGAAGCATAATTATTTGTATGTTTTAAATATTTGATGAGTATTAGTCAATGATATCTTGCTTAATTGCTCTGATATTTTGCTCTGATATTCTTAAATGTTTATTACAAATAATTGTGATACTTTTGATATTAGTGATAGTATTTAGAATTTCTGTTCTAAATAAATAATGCATATTTCAAAACTCACTAATATTAGAAGACGATGTATTTTCTAAGTTATGTGTATAAAATTCTCAATATTTTATATACTTAGAAAATATTTTTAAATTTGTTTTTGTTGCGAGAAGTTGCTATTAGGAACACAAGTGTTAAATGTCTATATTTAAAGGACTTGTGAATTTCTATTCAACTATTTTCTCGAGCTTACATATATCAATAATAATTGTTATGAGTATAATTGTAATATGCTAGAGTGACAATTATTAGATATAGTGTATGAAGTTAGATGCTAATATTCAATCTAATGAATATTCTAGTATTTAGCGAATTTATTTTATCTTATTAAAATTATGGATTGAAACAATTCAAACATTATCAGTTTCATAATTTTGATTTGATAAAATATAAGAAGCACAATTTCTTGCATCTTGAAATTATTGATAAAAATCGAATAATTGGTATCAGCGTGCAATTAATTGTGATATTTTTAATATTAGTGATAGCACAAGTTGTTTATCTGAAATCACTAATAATAAAAATATGTCTAAATGCTTATTGTTCCACTGAAAGATTTCCATGTTTATTTGATATATATATGCATGTCTCTGGCAATTGTTTAGTACAATATAAGTATTTAATTTATTTTGATTTATTTAAATTATGATGATATAAAACAATTCAGTGATATATTGGTTCCATGATTTAAGTAAATTAAAATAAATTCGAAGCATAATTATTTGTAGTATAATTATTGTCTTTTATTACTTTGTGATAATTGAATTATATTTTGTTATAAAATAATTATGATATATTGATACTCATGGATTTGCTTAGTCTTTATACTAAGTAAATATTGGTTTTTGAAAAAGCCGTTAGTATTAGTATATTTAGTTTTCTGTCTTTAACTGATTTATAATCCTGAATGTATTTAAAAGAAATTTTTTGTCTATTTCTTTTTCAAAATGTCTTATTCAAAAATACATTCACTTTCTATCAGTTTTAGATAAGAAAACTTCAGAATTCTTTTTCAAAACTTCTCTTTTGAAAATTATTTGATTTACAGCCCTACTTTGATTTCTAAATCTTAAGGTGTGAATCAAACTTTTCTTGAGGATAATTTTTCTC
Organism: Oenanthe sinensis; assembly: GCA_028671895.1. Lineage (NCBI taxonomy): Eukaryota > Viridiplantae > Streptophyta > Magnoliopsida > Apiales > Apiaceae > Oenanthe > Oenanthe sinensis. Next base: position 21,744,494 of record CM053799.1, on the reverse strand, counting down.
CACTCTCGAAATCTATTATCCTCTCCCAAAAGCTGTTTTTAAAAGTCCTATCTTTAGAAGCTTTTTCTCTCTTTTGGAAAATTGTTTTAACTTCGAGGTACCAATCACTTGTAAAATGATTTGTTTTTAAATACTTGTTTCAATGTATGTTTCACATTGATTCAGAGTACCAAAACAGTGGTTGTTGCTTTGAAGGCCTAGTACTGTAATGTTAAGCATTCATCCTACCCCAATTGTCATGTTTTTATTTTAAGTCGGGGACATTATCAGGCAGACGAAAATGATATAAATCATAATTGCATTATGAGTCGGAAAATCATTGTCTTCTATCTGATAAAGATGTTTTGCAAAACTGTTTTTAAAACATACAGTGCTTAGGTTTAAATGGAAAAGAGTCATTTTATTGAGATATAATTTGGTAGAAGAGTTGAGTTTCTTATTTGTTGTAAATTCCCGCGTTTTATTATGGGAAGTTTGCCTTATAAGAAATTCATAAAAGATAGAAACTTTTTCTTCGATACTCCCGCGTTTTATTATGGGATAAGTATCTTAAAGAAAATTTCTATTGATGTCATGCTCTTAAATGATTAATTTTTCGCTCTGACAAAACTCTTTTATTAAAAGTGCTTTAATGCAATCCATTACCATTCCTTCATATATTTTTCTTTCTCCTTGAGATGAAAAATATGTTTTGGAATGTTAAGGTGATTATCTTTTTATCTTATTTAATTAACTTTATCCGTTTAGCCCCCAAAGGCTATAGAAGCTGGCCAGGAGGTTGAAAACCCATCAATCTCTGACCCAGGCCTTAATACCAAACACTCATTTCATCCACTTCCATATATTAACCCTTGGAGTTATAAGGAACACATGTTACTTAGAGGTTGATAAGGGAGAAACTGCACTTGTTGCAGCAAATAAGGAGGAAGTCGGCAGTGCACCAACAGCTCTACCTTCAGCGAAGTAAAGATGTATATAAACTGAGGTATCTGTAAGCTCATCTGTATCTTTTCAAAAGGATACAGAGCTGAAAAGGCAATAAAACTGTCTCTGGAATCATTCTCTCAACAGGGTGAGTCCATTGAAATTCGCTCGTCAGCCAGAGCATCTTGTAATGAGTCAAGCACACCACTGGCATTCACGCTGATGGTAAGCCTAAACAGATAAATTCTAGGAACACATTACAAGGCGTGCACAGTGAGAGGTATAGGCAGTTAGAGGAGATACGGACTCTAGCCATACATTACATTGTCCAGGTATCTACCTCAAACAGAAGTTAAACTTCTGCATCCCGAAAGGGAGATCTCTTGTTCAGATTTATCTGGGCTTGAGAGGCAACTGCTTGACAAGAAGTCTTCGGATGAGTCAAGTAGGGTATTTATACAAAATTCCCGTCACAGGGTTACGAGGGAAACGTAGGCTCTAATTTGCCATTCATTACATTGTCTACTACGTTGACCCTCCTGGAAGGAACATTTCCAGATCCTGAAAAGGAATGTCCACCTCCCGTTTACGGAGAAGGTGTGAGGCAACTCCTTGATAGAACAAGGCAGGATTCTCTAAAAGATTTAAATCTTGGGATAACCCATCTCAAAGAGGTAAGGCTCCACTAGACAGTGATTTAGCAATAACTATTGAGTTTGGTGCTGAGACAGTGCTTATGCATGATAGATCAAGAACACCTCAACGAGGCAATTCTCCGCTTGATAGTGATTCAGTTCATTATGATGAATCAGGTGTTGGGAATATAATTGAATTGACGGATTTCACTTGCAGGTACATAATGTTATATTTGGAATGCAGAGTGAAAGTGAGAGAGAGAAAAATACTTAAGTGAAAGTGAGGGAGAGATACACATGAGTGAGAGATAGGGAGAGAAAGAGTGAAACACTTCTAAGTGCTCGACACTTGAGTGTAAACACCAACAGAACGTAGTAGAAGTGAGGAAACCATAAGCCAAACACTTACCCTTGCTACTTGCTACTTCTGGAAGAAAAGTTACTATATTTTTCCCGATCAATGACAGACGAGAACCTTCGTTGGAAGACAAACCATTCAAAAGATGGGCCATTGAAGGATTCCTCAACTAAGGGGGAGAATTTATAGGGAGAAAAAGGAGAAGTTAATAAGGTCTTATCTTCGTACTTCGGAAGAGTTAATATCCTAAAGGGGTTCATATCCTGGATCCTGGAAGATCCTTGAAGATAAATGGGTTCGATCCTTGGGAGATGTTAACATCCTTAGGGGGAGAATTTAGACAAGAAAAAGAAGAAAATCTTATCTTCTGATCCTGATGGGAAACAACAGAATATGGAATAATCAAGGAACTGTATCATATACTTGAAATGAGTTGTCAATAGAGGATTCCTCATCCAAGTGGGATGTACAGAAAAGAATTGAAATTTCCATTGATAATCTAAAGGGAGAAGAAGAAAAAGAAGAAGAATCACATTCTTAGGGGAAGAACATTATTTGAGTTGTGTTCTATGTTCAACAGAAGACGATCCCAGGAATTTGAATTCTTATGAAGCTCTGTTCATGATAAGTTCTTTAAGTTCAAACTATGAAGGATTTTGAAGCAGAGAAAGCTCAGACAGAAATGAAGATGATTCTACTTGAATATCAGTTCAGTGCTAGAGGAACAAACATCTTTCATTTCAGTTACACAAGAATTCTGGAAATGCAGAATCTGATCCAGAAAAACCAGTAGCATTATTTACAAGTCCCGAACCATTACTTTTTCTAGGTGTTAGTTGAGTTATCCTCTCTATGAGATTTGTTTGCTAAGTTTAACAATCAAATAGGGGGAGATTGTTTGAGATTACGAAGTTGTATGAATAGTAATCGTGATAACTCAACACTAGAACAGGACAAGTAAATAATACTACGCCTACACAGAAATCAGGAAGAAATGAAGACAAGGCAGATACAGTGAATCAAGACATTAGAAGAAGGTTTGAAATCTACTACAGGTCACTGAAAGAAGTTCATTAATATGTTCAAGCCTCAGTGAAGAATAAAGTGTAAAGACTTTCAGGGTTTCAGAAGTGTTGAAGATTCAGTATAGAAGTGCCACAAGAAGATTTCAGTGTATTAGCATTGATTGAAAATAGACAGTGTTCGAAGCATAGGAATCTAGAAGAATTGAAGACATGGTAAAGACAAGTGTCTAGGTACCAGAAAAGATTCCAGTGAAATTACAGTGTTTATTGACAGTCAGTGTTCGAAGCAATGAAGTTGCTGCATACTTAACAATGCACATAAGACAATAATACGAAGACCTGGATCGAAGTTAGTTGCTTGTGAACCAGATCAGTTGCACTAGGCGTCAGCAGTTTGTGAAAGGAATCTGAGTATTAACTACAGAAGAATTGTTAAGTTGAAGAACGTACTTGGAAAGAACGATTATTTATTAAGGTACGAAAAAGTGATTTGTAAAGGCTACAGTCAAACAGCTAAACAGCTAATAGCCAAACAGCTAAACAGCTAAATAGCTCAAAGGGTGCAGGGTGCAAAGTGTCACAACCTTGGTACGAAAAGTGAAAGTTTCTGAACTACAGTCGAAGAACGGAAACAGCTCAGGGTACAGGGTGTAATGTGACAAGACTTTGGTACAAGAAATGGAAGTTGGGAAACTTCAATCAAGGAATGAATAGAGAATCAAAGTGCAGTGACTAAACAACACTTTGACTACGAAAATATTCAGGCGCAACATGTCAGCGCAACTAAACTTGTCAGGCGCAACTTGTCAGGCGTAACATGTCAGCGCAACTCAATATTCAGGCGCAACAAAGAAAATATTTCTTGGACCCACTCAGCCCTTAGCCAATCAAATTCAAGCAGCCTACTTTATTGATTTAAAGTCTACACAGATAAAGAGGTCAGCCACTCATTTGGAAGAGTCGTCTTCTCCAACACAAAAATAATATGTAGAGAGCAGCCATGGCCGAGCAAGAGACATAAATTATACACACTCATACCCTGCTTCCGGTCAGATATTAGGACTCGGTTCTTAAACGAAAAATGCTCAGGGTTCCTAGATATCACTCCCTACGAACTAAGTTTTTCCTTGTACTAAATTAGATATATTTGTATAGGAACTGAGCCCTATATTTTTGTGTTAGTAGCAAAGAACTAATTTGTTCTTTGAAAGCCAGTTATATTTTTAACTGGGTGTAGCACCCCTCTGTGTTTATATATGAAAGATATATTCCCGGAAACTTGTCTCATTTATTTTACTTGCTAATTTTCTTAAACCTAATTGATTTATCCGGACACACAGAAAATTAGCAGGCAGCTCACCTAAACACTACAAATGGCCAAACCCACTCTGAAGCAATAATTTATTTATCCGTAAATTCCGAAAAGAATTTAAATTATTGTTAGTATCGTATTCAACCCCCCTTCTACGATACTTCGGGACCCAACATAAGGGGAGAATTAGATGAAATTGAAACCTTAGTGATGCAAGGGAGAAATTACTAAAGGGGATTTTCTTAGTAATTGGTTGAAGCCTAATCCCTAAAGGTGTTGTAGATTTAACTAATTTTTCGTCTGAAGTGGAGAAGCTACTTTTTATCAATTGGGAAGAAGTTACTTGTCGTACTAAGGGGGAGAAGATATGGAGAATCTTAACATCATGGTTTGCAATGTTATATCTTATTCTGAAAAGATATCTAAGGGATTTTGCTCTATTTGTTTGAAGGACTGTTCTTGTAACATTCTTAGGAGAGGTTCGGCAGAAGAATTCTTTCTAGCACGATCAATGAATGAAAATGAAGATTTCTTTGAAGAGTATCAACTCAGGGGGAGTTTTTGCTAAGTAGAAGTTTTCTGGGTAAAGAAGAATGTGAAGGAGATTTTCAAGGGGCATCTGAAAAGTGTCCAAGTGTGTTCTATTTCTTGTTTCAGTGATAGATGAAGTCAGTGGAGTAGTGCAGGGAAGAAAGAAAAATATGTTTCCTAGAAATAGAACATCCTGAAGAAAAAGAAGAAGTGACTTTCATTCCAAGAGGGAACAACCTTAAGGGGATAATGAGTTGACCTCTTATGGGGAACATAGAGAGCTGTATGTTCTAGTTCGAATTGCAAGATGAACAAGAATGATTGTTCAGAAGTCTTTACTAATGATTTGTTTCTTTATTGAAAGAACCCCATCTTTGAAGAACATTGAAGTGGAGGAAGCTAAAGGAAAATGAAATTCAGAAATTCATCATTCATTTTCAGCAACTCAGGAAATCTGGATTTAACTGATTATATCTTTCCAGAACCTTTTGTATATTATTTTCATGTCAAGTACTTTAATTGTTTCTTTTATGTTAGTTGAGTTATCCTCTAGTAGTTAATTTCATTTAATTGCTTTTGTGGGAGATTGTAAAGGGAAATAGTATTTGATTGCTATTCCATATCAACCAAATAGGGGGAGATTGAAAGGGGAGATAAGAGTGAAGGGAAGTAACTCACTGCACTTTCATGTGTACTAGAAATGCTAAATGTAATCTCTATGTAATGGTTGATGATAACTCAACAATAGAACATGACATGTAATAATATGCAGGTGCACAGAAATCTTGGATCACAGAGTTCAGTTAAGACAAAGTATCAAAGGATCATCTACAGACTTGAAGCTCACTGGAAGAAGTTCATTAACATGTTCAGGCCTCAGTGGAGAATAAAAGATGTTGACATCTATTCAAGGATGTGGAAGCTACAGAAGATTGTCTTAGTCTATGACGATTTTAGTGCATTACAATCGAAGCAACAAGTAAGGTTTGCAAAGAAGAATGTGGAATCATGTTCGGAATCAAGAGCCCCTATCAAGACTAGTCACTTATGAACCAGACCGTTGCATCAAGTGTCAGGACATTGGAGGCAAGCTCTCGTCGGTTAATATGGTTTTAATCATTCTAAAGTTGTTGGTTTTCTTGAGTCATGTGGAGGATCAACAAAGGTGGTAAATCAGTGTTGGAGAAATGTCAGCCTAATGGATAAGGGACAGACAGCACAACCTGATTGGATCTTACTAAAGCTTCACAGATTAGAAGGCCAAATACTTGGACGTGGTGGAGTCACGTATATGGGGCCAAATATTTGGATAAGGAAGTCTACACAAATTGAAGAGTGGAATGGAAATATTTAATTTAATTAAATAAAGTATTTATTTAATTATTTATATATTTTATAAATAAAGATATTCTTTATTTATATTTTATATATTTATTAAATATTACTTTTACATTAAATATTTCCAAAGGCATGCTTGCACATGACTTTGAAGATATGATTTGAGTGGACAAGAGTAAAAGGTGGAAAAAGCAAAAAGCTACACCTTTTTCTATAATAAAAGAAGAAACTCAAGTCTCAATGTTTAGTGTGGTCAGGGTGAGTATTCGGATGAGAAAAGAAGAAAAAGGGGAGAGAGAAAAATTATTTTTCTCTCCCCCATGGCCGAACTAGATCTTGAATATTTTAGAGCCATGATTTTCTTTATTATACCACTCCTCTATTCTTCTATTGAAAACACTTGTTAAATCTTGTATAGAAGATAGGGTTGATTTTTGTCTCCTAGATCTACAAAATGTCATAGTTTTAGAGGAGACAAAAATCACTTCTTTGTTGTGTTCTTGAGCTTATGTTCTTGAACTTGTTTGTAGCATCTACCCCACTTCAATGAATATAAAGTTATATTCTTGGATCTTGTTGTGTTGTGTGTTTTGGATGATTTACCGTTCATTGTCTTGGTTATTTTAATGGTGTTCTTGAGGTTGAAGAAGATGATGAACAGTACCCAGGTTTGAACCAAAGTAATTTTTATGTTGTCCCAAAAATAATTAATAGTCATATTTAATTTGGGAATCGTATTCACCCCCCCTCTACGATCTCCGGGACCCAACACCAATGATATTGGTTAAAATGGTTGACTAAAATAATATTTCCAATTTAAGTGGATTGTTTGATATTTTGTAGTCAATTTATAAATTTTGACTGAAGATTAAATATTATGTTTGCCTAGAAAGATATCTATTACAGAAGGGGGATTGAATGTAATAGTACCAAATAATCGATTATGAACACAAGTATGTAGAATGAAATACTGTTTTGTATTAATAATGAACTTGAATACAAAACTCTCTCAAGAAACTCTTTGTTCTCAAGAGCTGCTAGGTTATGAAAGATAAGACTTGAAAGCTATTTAATGTTAACTTATGTTTGTGTTTATATAGACACAATTACAATTCAATTACAAAACAGATTATGAAAAGAATAGCTTCAATAAGGCAATTAGACTTGTATTTGGATTCCTTCTTCACTATCCTAATCATACTCTGATTTGTCTTGTTTGTTCACAAACTCTGATTTGTAAACTCTATCGGTTGTTTATTCTCTGACTTGAGCATTGTCTGTTAGAGTTAACTCTGATTGAGTATTCTCTGATAGAGTAAACTCTGACCGACAGATTCCTAAACTTTGATGACGTTAGTAGTGTAAACTCTGTTCTTTATTCTCTGATAGCATCAATGTTTGTTTTCTAACAATCTCCCCCAATTTATGCTTTATAGAGTAAAACATAAATTTCACTTATGATGTCAGAAATATGTACAAATGCATCATAGTTTGAATTTTGCTTTTTGACTTAGATTCTTCTATATGAGAAGTCTTCTTTCAGAAATTGATCCAGTAGCTTTTCCTCAGCATTCTTCAACAAATCAACTAACTTCTCCTTCAATTCTTTCATTTGTTAAGAAGAATCATCAATTTGAAATATAGCAGCCCTCAGAGCATAAATTGATGATATCTCCATTCTTTCATCCAAGGGAATGCAATAGGCCTTCTTTCCATCAGGATTTAAGATAAGTGTAGGAATTCCTAACACCATTTTGACCTTTGCATCTCCTTTTGTCATTGTTTTCTCAGTATCATCCTCAAGTACATATCATGGTTCATACTCCTCAGAGTTTATCATCAATAGTCTTTCATTCTTCTTCTTCTTCTTCTCATTTATCACTCCTTCAAGGATCTTTACCCATCTGGAAGTGGCTTCATTTTCATCATTAAGAAGATACAGAACATGTTCAAGTTCTTTTGAGGCCTTGTGAATAAGATCTTCTTCAGAAATTTTCAATACTCTTCCATCTTCCAAGAAATATATCAACTTTTCTTTTCCTTGAGTGTCATCAAAGATATCTTTCACTATGTTAACAGATATTAATTTGTCCAGATGTTTGTGTGACAAATCTTCCTCATGCTTGTATTTTAATGAAAAAGGATCTCTGAAAATATTGGCTTCACTCCTGTAGACTTTGGCATGTGAATCTCCAATACCACCCTTGTTTTTACCAAGTCTGGCATTGAGAGTCAGAGTTTGAGTTTTGGTCCACAGAAGATCAGACCTCTTCTTTCTGATCAGAGATTGTTGTTGTTCTTCCTCTTCATCATCAAAGTTAGACCCACCTGGGAGAAATGTGGGTCCTGACATAGTGAGAGGAGATTTTGGTTTAGCTGCAACTTTTTGCTGGATCCTTGATGTTGACCTAGTTTGGATTTCTGGAGTAGGCTTTGACTGAGCAATTGGCTTAGGAGTATCAAGAGGTTTGGCTTGGACATGCATAAATGCAATCTTCTTTTATTGAGTAGATGCCTTCCTTTGAATTGGAGTTTTCTTCACATATTTTCTCTTTTTCTAGACTTGACCATTGTCAGTACCAGACTTCTTTAATTATTCCTCTACAGCAACTGGATCCATTCCTGGATTTTCTTCTTCAAAGAGTTTTCTTGCCAGTTATGCATCCTTTAAGTTTTGTTCTTCTATCTTCTCAGGCTTTTCTTCTTCTTCAAGCCTCTTTACTAATTCTATGTCTGCTTCCATCAGAGTTTGCTTCTTATCAGAGTTTATCCCAGAGTTTGTTGTCATCAGAGTTTGAGAGGTTGTCAGAGTTTATCCAATCAGAGTTTTCTACTTCAGAGTTTGCTTCCCATACTTATGACTCCCTTGATCTTCATCATCAGGTTTGTCAGATTTTCGTGTAGCATCCTCTTTGCATTTGTCTGTAACCTTCTCCCTCTTTCTGACATCATTGCCTTTTCTTACTGTTAGAATCTCGACAATTGTATGTAGCATGCTCTGCATAGAATTGACAGAAGTAGAAAGATTACCAACATTGGCTTCTAATGCATCCTGTTTTGCAGAAACATTTTTCAACTTTAGTTCCAATGCATGTTGAGAAGTAGTGACAGGAGTCTGTACCAAGGCAGTTGTTTTGCTAACATATTCCTTCAAATCACAAACTTCATTGTGAAGTCCCTTGGACAACACAGTAGTAGCTTTTAAAATTATTTTCATCTCCTCGGGGTTTATTTCCTTATCAGCTTTATTGATCAATTCATGAACACGTGGCCAAGAGATTTCTTCATTTGAATATTTTTAAGACATATCCCAGACCTTTTGTCTGTGAGAGGTAAGAAGATCTTCATTAGATGGCCCTGCTTTGGAACTGAAATCCCTTTTTACACCTTCTGCATCTAGGGCAACTTCAATTTCTCCTTTGAGATGTTTCATCACCATATAATCAGGATAAGCCATTCTTAATCGTTCATATGCATCATGTGCATTGACAGGCCACCTTTTGGAGTTGTACCTTTGTGTGTAGGGGATTGACAGATCTGTGACTTCTTAATCAGAAAAAATTGGTTCATCAGAGTCTGTGTCCTCCCCATCAGAGTTTATGGCTTGGTCAGATTTTGGTAAAGCATCAAAGTTTGCAGTGACAGATAAACTCTGAGTACTTGCAAATGTAACAGAACATCCTAAATCACTCATTTCTTTTAAAGTAATCTCATTACTTCTCACTTCACACATATCATAACTTTTAATAGTTAGATTTTGCTCACTAAAACTAACTAACTTCTTTCTTAATTCTACCTCTCCTTTTGCCAGATTCAGTATCTGCCTCTCATTATTAATTCTGTTTTTCACACATTTTACCTCATTCTCACATGTAAAGCTCAAATCACATTGTCCTATAGAAATAAGAGGTGGCTGAGAAAGGAGGTCTGAGTCACATGAATAGGGGTACCCTTTTTAGGGCTATCCATGGTCATCCCAGCAGTAAAGGTAGGAAATATAAATTCTGAACTTATCAAATTAAAGAATGTAAATTCTGAAGAAAAGTCAAAGTTTATACCTTGAGTGTTTGTTGATGTGGAAGGAGTCTCCATTGGATGTGCAGAAAGTGGTTGCACCATGATTGTATCAGAGATTGCCATTGGAATTGTCTCAGAGTTTGTCTCACCGGCATCAGCAACAACAGAATCTTCATTTATTGATTGTGTTCCTGCATCCAAATTTTGATTGGATGGTTCTTGTGGGGCAGGGGCCTTGACAACTTCTTCAACCGTTTGAGTTGAAGGTTCTTGTGGGTTGTACCCCTGATTCTTGCTGGCTTTATTTTCTTCACTTGTGGTTGCTTCAACTCCTTGTGTTGAAGGTTCTTGTGTGCCTGGCCCTTCAATGACTGCTACCTCACTTTGAGAGGTAGTTCTTTTGTGTCCTGGCCAAAAGAAACTGAATTTTTCTTCTTCCTTGTGAATTGTTTTGTACTTGGAGAGACTGTAGGTGATTTAAATTTCTTCTCAGCCATCTCCTTTCTAACTTCCTCTGCTAGCTCCATTACTCTTTCATAAGATATCTCCTTAATAATTTGCTTAGGTGAATGAGCAGAAGAATCAGATACTACAACTGGAGCAGCTTCACTGGAATGTACATCAACATTTGCATTATCACTAGCCAATTTAGGTTGCACCAACTCATTAGAGTTTATCAAGACATCAGAGTTTATCAGATTATCAGAGAATATTGGCTCATCAGAGTTTAGGACTACATCAGAGTTTATTACTTCAGTGTTTGCCAGATTATCAGAAATTGCAGCCTTTACCAATCTTCTCCTTTTCTTTTTGGCTTCTGGCATAGGATTGACAGTGAATGGCTTCATAGATGGTGCAGGAGGAATCTCAGAAGCTTGCTTGATAATTTTCTTTACTGGAAAAACTGGACCATCAGCACTGTCATCAGAATCAGTGTTTTCATCTATCAACTTTCTTTTCTTTGGAGATGATTCCTTTATTGATTTTCCCTTTCTTTTACTACTTGCCCCTTGTTGAGAGGTTTGTTTTACAACTACAGACTTTTAGAAGACTGTAGAGGTTGGCAAAAGTATTTGGTTATCAGTGTTTGGTGGGTGGCTTGGGTTAGAATCAGAGGGTGCTAAACTCTGATTCATAGCCACAAATAAGAAATCTCTCCCATACATGGTAGGCATTCTCTGATTTAAGAGAAGCCTGACCCATGTAGGATAAAATAAGTTGCAGAGATTACTTGCAGATTCTTTCTTTGTGTCTTTTCTTGATAGATCAGCAAAAATCCTCTTATTTATACAAAAACTAGCTAATCTCTGATCATTCTCAAAATTTATATCAGGCAATAAATAGGAGAAAACTAACTATAAAAATCTAGCAAAATAAATAGTATGAACATCATCTTCAATTTTGCTAGCTAATTGCCTAATAATTAAACATGGAAAATTAAAATTCAAGTTGTGGGTCAGAGAATACCCAATCTGTTGTGACAGCTGCAGAATTACATCAAAATTGGTGCATTTTGTTGTGAAGGCTCTAGTTATGCAATCGAAAAAGAAGCTTCATTCTCTTCTTAAATGGGGCCTTGTCAAACTCCCCAACTTAGATATGCTTCCACCATAGCCTATTTATCCGAAAAACTCATTTATTTGATCATCCCCTACTATGTTATCATACACAGCCACTTCTGAAAGATGAAGGGCTTGTCTTACTACTGCAGGAGTAATCGAATGCTTGTCATTACATTGGAATGTAATTATAGGCTCTTCATCATCACCAGTATTAATTAAATTTTGCAGTTGACCAGATTCTGAGCAATTATTGGGCAGAGAAGTTCCTGGGTTCCTGAAGAGCATACCCAATGTAGCTATTCTGTAGAAAATCTTGGATATCATGAAAATCCTGAGGAGCTTCAGATTTATTTAACAATGATATGCAATTAGTAGCAGCAAAGTTGAAGTTTTGGAAAGAAAGACCTTTGGATGCCATTGTAATACAGAGATTATCAAGTTTAAGCAATTAGGGTTTATATGAAACGAGAGAGAAAGAGAGAAATAGTTGATGCAGATGAATAATTCAAAGTGAAAATAAGAAATAAACTATTCCCTCTAATTTACATATTCTCTGTAGTGGGACACGTGGCAATTTTTTAGTGGTTGACTAATGAGTGGTGCAATTTTCGAAATACATCATGTATGTGTGTATCTGTGTCTAAAAATAAATCGTTTTTCGTGAGATAACTCAGAGTTTAACATGTAATTAGAGTTTAAAGTAAACAGAGTTTAACATGTAATCAGAGTTTAAAGCAAACAGAGTTTAACATGTAATCAGAGTTTAAAGTAAACAGAGTTTAACAAATAAAATATGAATCAGAGTTTATAGTAATCAGAGTTTGCATTATCTGTCAGAGTTTACCATATACTCTTACAGAGTTTACCATAAACACTGATAACTTGTGATCAGAGAATAGATGTTCCAATGATCAGAGTTTACTCCATTTTCCATCAGAGTTTACCACATACTCTGACAGAGTTTATCATATACTCTGATTGTCTACTACTTGCCATCTGGATTTGATCTACTTGATACCATTCCTAATTCAGAAACCAATCTTGTAAATGTTACTTCATACAGGGACTTGGTGAATATGTCTGTTAACTGTTGATCTGAGGGAATAAAAAGCATTTCAATTGTTCCTTCCATGACATGTTCCCTTATGAAGTGATATCTGATACTGATGTGCTTTGTTAGAGAATGTTGAATTGGATTTCCTGTCATTGCAATAGCACTTTGATTATTACAATAAATAAGAATTTTGGAAAAGTTCAAACCATAATCTAACAGTTGATTTTTCATCCATAAAATTTGTGCACAACAGCTTCCTGCAGCTATATATTTAGCCTCTGTTGTTGATGTTGAGATAGATTAATGTTTCTTACTGAACCATGAGACAATTCTTCCACCTAAAAATTGACAACTGCCACTTGTGCTTTTCCTATCAATTTTGCATCCTGCAAAATCAGCATCTGAATAGCCTATTAATTTAAAACCAGACTCTCTAGCATCTGAATGGTGCCTTTGAGATATCTAAAAATTCTCTTAACAATAATCAAATGAGGTTCCTTTGGATTTGCCTAAAATCTAGCACATAGACAGGTTGCAAACATGATGTCTGGTCTACTTATAGTCAAATAGAGTTGTTGGGTCCCGAAATATCGTAGAAATGGGGTTGAATACGATACTCACGATAATTTAAATTCATTTCGGAATTTGCGGATAAAAAAATTATTGGTTCAGAGTGGGTTTGACCATTTGTAGTGCTTTGGTGAGCTGCCTACTAATTTTCTATGTGTCTGGATAAATCAATTAGGTTCAAGAAAATTAGCAAGTAATTAAATGAGATAAGTTTCCAGGAATATATCTTTCGTATATAAACCCAGAGGGGTGCTACACCCAGTTAAAAATATAACTGGCTTCCAAAGAACAAATTAGTTCTTTGCTACTAACACAAAAATATTAGGCTCAGTTCCTATACAAATATATCTAAATTAGTACAAGGAAAAACTGAGTCCGTAGGGAGTGATATCTAGGAGCCCTGAGCATATTTCATTAAAGAACCGGGTCCTAATATCTGACCGGGAACAAGGTATGGGTGTGTATAAATTAACTCTTTTTACCCCGGCCATGGCAGAAGCTCCCTATATATTATTTTTGTTGGAGAAGACGACTCACTTCTTTTAATTGGTGTAGACTTTTAAATCAAATAGAGTAAGCTGCTGTGATTTGATTGGCTGATGGGCTAAGTTGCGCTTGAAGAGTAAGTGGCACCTAATAATTTTAGTGGCGCTAATACACCTAACACACAAGGGAGGCACAACTTGTGGTTTGAATAATTGAAGGGAAAGTGGCGCAACTTGTTGTGGCGCCTGATGCACTTGATTTTCATAGTCAAAGTACGAATTAGCCACTGCACTTTGACTCTCTATTCATTCCTTGATTGAAGTTCCCCAACTTTCATTTCTTGTACCAAAGTCTTGTCACATTACACCCTGTACCTTGAGCTATTTCCGTTCTTCGACTGTAGTTCAGAAACTTTCACTTTTCGTACCAAGGTTGTGACACTTTGCACCCTGCACCCTTTGAACTGATTAGCTGTTTGGTTGTTAACTGTTTAGCTTTTTGGTTGTAGCCTCAACAAATCACTTTTCGTACCTTAATAAATAACCGTTCTTTCCAAGTACGTTCTTCAACTTAACAATCCTTCTATAGTTAATACTCAGATTCCTTTCACAAACTGCTAACGCCTAGTGCAATTGGTCTGGTTCATAGACGACTAAATTTGATCCAGGTCTTCGTATTATTGTTTTACTTGCATTGTTAAGTTTGCAGCAACTTCATTGCTTCAAACACTGACTGTCAATAAATACTGTAACTTCACTGGAATCTTTTCTGGCACTTAGACAACATCTCCATTATTACCACAATCTTGAATACTTCATTCTCTGTTCTTCACTGACGCTTGAACATTTAAATGAACTTCTTTCAGTAAGTATAACTCTAAGACTGCAGCTGTCTTCTTTAACCTTAGTCTTTACCCTTCTAGATTCATATGCTTCGAACACTGTCTATCTTCAATCAATGCCTTTACACTGAAATCTTCTTGTGGCACTTCTATACTGAATATTCAACACTTCTGAAACCCTGAAAGTCTTTACACATTATTCTTCACTGAGGCTTGAACATATTAATAAATGACTTTCAGTAACCTGTAGTAGACTTCAAAACTTATTCTAATGTCTTGATTCACTGTATCTGCCTTGTCTTCATTTCTTCCTGATTTCTGTGCAAGTGTAGTATTATTTACTTGACTTGTTCAAATGTTGAGTTATCACGATTACTATTCATACAGCTTCGTAATCTCACCAACAAGAGTAGAGATCAAATCTTGCATCTGTATGCTATAATATATACAGGTTCTCCAGTGTCTTGATCAAGCTTAGTTGCAGTGGCCATTAGCGTGAGTGCCGGTGGTGTGCGTGACTTATTACAAGATGCTCTAGCTGACGAGCGAATTTCAATGGAGTTACCATGTTAAGAGAACGATTCTAGAGACAGTTTTATTGCCTTTTCAGCTCTGCATCCTTTTGAGAAGATACAGATGAGCTTACAGTTATCTCAGTTATATACTACTTTACTTCTCTGGATGTAGAACTGTGGGTGCACTTCCGACTTCATCCTTATTTGCTGCATCAAGTGCAGTTTCTCTCTTATCAACCTCTAACTTACATGAGTTCCTTATATCTCCAAGGGTTAATATATGGAAGTGGATGAATCAGTGTTTGGTACTAAGTCCTGGGTAAGAGATTGATGGGTTTCAACCTCCTGGCCAGCTTCTGAAACCACTGTGGGCTAATCGGAAAGAATCAATCAAGATTAAAAGATAATCACTTTAACATTCTAAAACATATTTTTCATCCTAAAGATAAGGAAAAATATATGAAGGAATGGTAAACGATTGCATTAAAGCACTTTTAATAAAAGAGTTTTGTCGGTTCTAAAGAATTATCATTTAAGAACATGATACCAATAGAAATTTTCTTTAAGATACTTATCCCATAATAAAACGCAGGATGTGTATCAGAGAAAAATTCTATCCCTTATGAATTTCTTATAAGGCAAACTTCCCATAATAAAACGCGAAAATTTATACCAAAGAAGAAATTCAACTCTCTTACCACATTCTATCTCAATAAAATGAATCTTTTCCTTTAAAACCTAAGTACTGTAAGTTTTTTAAATAGTTTTGCAAAACATCCTTATCAGATAGAGGACTATGATTTTCCGACTCATAATGCAATTATGATTTACATCATTTTCATCCACCTGATAGTATCCCCGACTTAAAATAAAAACATGACAATTGGGATGAATGAATGCTTAACAATACAGCACTAGGCCATCAAAGCAACAACCACTGTTTTGGTACTATGAATCAATGTGAAACATACATTGAAACAAGCGTTTAAAAATAAATCATTTTACAAGTGATTGGTACCTCGAAGTTAAAAATAATTTCTCCGAATAAAATAGCAGTCACAAAGTTTCTGCCACTTTAAAAGGAAAAATTAAGAGAGAAAAAGTTTTGTACGATAAAACTTTTAAAACTAGCTTTTAGGAGAGGATAAAAGATTTTGAGATTTAAAGAAAGATTATCGTCAAGAAAAGTTTGATTCACACCCTAGGATTTAGAAATCAAAGTAAGGTTGTAAATCAAAAGATTTTCACAAGAGAAGTTTTGAAAAAGAATTTTAATATTTTTTTCTTTAAAACTGAGAGAGAAATGAATGTATCTTTGAATAAAACGTTTTGAAAAAGAATCAGACAAAAAATTCTTTTTAATACATTCAAGTTTAAAATTCAGTTAAAGAAAGAAAACTAAATATACTAATACTAACGGCTTTTTCAAAAACCAATTTTTACTTAGAATAAAGACTAAGCAAATCCATTAGTATCAATATATCACATTATTTTGTAATAAAATATTAATCAATTATCACAAAGTAATAAAAGAAAATATTTATACTACGAATAATTATGCTGCAAATTTATTTTAATTTACTTAAATTAATGAACCAATATATCACTGAATTATTTTATATCATCATAATTTAAATAAATCAAAATAAATTAAATACTTATATTTTACTAAACAATTACCAATAACATGCATATATATAAATCAAATAGGCATGACAAACATTCAGTAGAACAATAAGCCTTAAGACATATTTTTATTATTAGTGATTTCAGATAAACAACTTATTTTATCACTAATATTAAAAATATCACAATTAATTACACGGAAATATTAACAAAATATCATTACTTGATATTTATCAATAATTTCAAAATGCAAGAAATTATGCTTCTAACATTTTATCAAATCAAAATTATGAAACTAATAAACATTGAATTGCTTCAATTCATAATTATAATAAGATAAAATAATTTCGCTAAATACTAAAATATTCATTATATTAAATATTAGCATCTAACTTCCTACGCTATATATAATAATTGTCACTCTAGAATATTACAATTATACCCATAACAATTATTAATGATATACATAAGCTCTAGGAAATAGTTGAAAAGAAATTCATAAGTCCTTTAATATTGACATTTAATACTTGTGATCCTAATTAAAACTCCTCGCAAATAAAATCAAATTTTAGAAATATTTTCGAAGTATATAAAATATTGAGAGTTTTATACCCATGACTTAGAAAATACTTCATCTTCCAATATTAGTGAGTTTTGAAATATGCATTATTTATTTAGAACATAAATTCTAAATACTGTCACTAATATAAAAAATATCACAATTATTTGTAATAAAATATTTAAAAATATCAGAGCAAAATATCATAGCAATTAAGCAAGATATCATTGACTAATATTTATCAAATATTTAACATACAAATAATTATGCTGCTTACTTATGCTAGAAAATTTAACTACCACATACACATATAACATTGTAAGCATGATAATTAAACTAGTAGTAAAAAGTATGAGGTACTGGATTTAAAAATAAATTCACAAGTCCTTTAAATGTGGACGATTTAATACTTGTGAACTCATTTGAGAATTCCTTGCAGATGAGATTTTCAACATATATGCAAATAAATAATATCCCAAGTTCACTAACCAACTTAGATAAAATAAATTCATCAAGTTATTTAGCAAAGATATGCAAGTTGTTCTACTAAGAACAATTCTCAAAAGATATGATACCTTGTGTCCATGAGCTTATTCCTTAAGTGGTGTGAAGAGATCAATAGAGTTGCTGGAAATTGACAGCTTCTAGGAATGACTTCCCTGTCTTTCTTACAACCTACGTTATCTATATATATATAGCCAATTAGGTTAAACCTATTATCTTTAGGGTACCTGATTCTAAGAATTGGTGATCCCCTAAGATATCTAACAATTCATAACTTAGCTATAAGATAAGATTCTCTAGTATCCACTTGAAAACTTGCACATAGGCATATCGAGAATAAAATATATGGTCTTTATGCACTTGAATAAGTAATGAGCTGATCATACCTCTATAGCTTATCACTTCAGTTCATATACCTGATTTTCCCTGATCAAGCTTAGTGGTCTGTTGAAAAGAAGTCTTGGCAGATCTAGAATATTCCAAATTGCGCATCTTCAAAAGATTCTTGACTTACTTTAATTGCCATCATTCTTCTTAACTGCTTGTAATTCACAAAGAATTGCAACTCTTCCAACATGCTCATCTTACCTACTCTGCATTAACTTAGCAAAATATCTCTTGCATACGTTTTGTTAGTAGACTCACATATAATACAATTATGGTATACTTGCACATATATTACATTGTGTATGCTTTATATTCTAGAGAGATATGTGTATAACGACTCTAATATAAAATCATTTTCAATTAATTAGAAGTTAGAGTGTCATACCATGTCCTTGACGATTTGCTTGAATCCCTAACTCCATTCATAGAGAGCTTGTGAAGAGAATGATATACAAATTACAATGATCTATAACTTTAAAGTCCAGGTTCAATTCTAACTCACCATTCAGGAGTGCCCTTGTTCACATTCATGTGATAGATATTCATGCTTGAATGCTCAACAGTTAGGTCTTGTTAGGTCCTAAAAGAATCAAGTCTCGTCTCTGGTGCTTGCTATTAGATCTTGAAAGTCCCGAAGTGTAACAGCCATCCATTTTCGGGCCGTTACATCTTACAAAATCTAAAACTAATAATATAATTTATTAATACAAATCATATTACAAAGGTCACTATTACAAAAGCGCAGCTAAAAATGATGAGTCAACAATCAATCTACTCCAAATCTAAGATCCTCGAAATCCGATACACTTCATCTTCCTCTTACACCGAACCTGAAAATTGTAAGAATGAGCTGCGAAGACCAACAAGCAACTTCCATCCAACGACTCAAAATAATATTTTATCTTTTCAAAAACATAATTTAAACACGTACCACATAATGTTTATCACGTAATTGCACACAATATACTTGATACAATTATCATAACAATTCTCACATAATCAATTAAATCACACAATGCATTCTACACGTCACATATATAAAATTCTTAATCGATAACTAAATATAAACATAGTATCCATATTTTTATTCCCACAATCTTAAATCACGGTCACACTATGCCAATGACCAGCATCTTATTCTTATTCTCATGTCACACTTTGCCAGTGACCGACATCTTATACTTTATGTCACACTTTCCCAGTGGCCGGGATCTTATTCTTATCCTTATGTCACACTTTCCCAGTGACCGAGTACTTTATGTCACACTTTCCCAGAGGCCGGGATCTTATTTTTATCCTTATGTCACACTTTCCCAGTGACCGGAATCTTGTTTTTCACGCGACTAAGATTGGAGATTTCTGAAAATTCTTTTCTTTTTCTTATTAATCACATGCCAATATACTATATACGATATCCAAAAATATATTTGATGACAATTACTCTAACAACACAAAGCATATTTCATAATAATACGGAGCAACGAAAGATTACTTGCATAAGCAATGAATAATTACTTACACAATAATACAGAGCAACAAATAGTTACTTACACAAATATATGAGAATATGTAATCAATTAATATAAAACATGTTTCACAAATACAGAGCAACAGAAGTTACTTGCCTCAAGTACGGAAACAAAGAATTCACACCATCCTAGAACATATATCCAATCCTTAATACCCAAGCGAAAACATCACATCTCAAACGTCGAACTTTTTTGTAACTCTAGTTCTGTCCAGATCTGTATTTCACCTTTTTGACCCTCCAAACAATATTTTCTCGAAAAACTTAAACCACGAAAGTCGTAGAGAATAAAAATATCTTTCCAAAATGTCCAGAATCACCGAATTCTAACTTACGATGAATTTTCTATGAATTTTACAAGATATCTGAATTGTGTGTGAAAAATTCTAAGAATTTCAATAAAAAGACGAAGAAAAAGAATAAAGATTTGTAGAGAGAGATTTATAACTATTTAGTCTTGGTGGCTCGAAAAGAATATGAAAAAAATATGAAGATCTCAATATATATATAGAGTTCTAAAACCCTAATTTATAAACCTACTAAAATTTGATTATTCAAATACGACCCATATTTGAAGACACATTATTATAATCTAATTTTAATTCCTAATATCTATCCAATTTTAATCCCTTATTATTATTATTATTAATCTATTTTATTATTCTAAAAAAATACTGGATATTACATACTACCCTTCTTAAAAAGAATTTGATCCCCAGTTTCTCAAAAAATCATATACTCAAAAAGATTTTACACGTCTATCTGAAAAGTCACTAATCACCCAAATTATCCATAGGTCAAGCCTAAAGGCAGTCTACAGGTTTCGAACCTAGAGCTTTGATACCAACTGTAACAGTCCGCCCTTTTCGGGCCGTTACATCTTACAAAATCTAAAACTAATAATATAATTTATTAATACAAACTATATTACAAAGGTCACTATTACAAAAGCGCAGCTAAAAATGATGAGTCAACAATCAATCTATTCCAAATCTAAGATCCTCGAAATCCGATACACTTCATCTTCCTCTTACACCGAACCTGAAAATTGTAAGAATGAGCTGCGAAGCCCAACAAGCAACTTCCATCCAACGACTCAAAATAATATTTTATTTTTTCAAAAACATAATTTAAACACGTACCATATAATGTTTGTCACGTAATTGCACACAATATACTTGATATAATTATCATAACAATTATCACATAATCAATTAAATCACACAGTGCATTCTACACGTCACATATATAAAATTCTTAATCGATAACTAAATATAAACATAGTATCCATATTTTTATTCCCACAATCTTAAATCACGGTCACACTATGCTAGTGACCAGCATCTTATTCTTATTCTTATGTCACACTTTGCCAGTGACCGACATCTTATACTTTATGTCACACTTTCCCAGTGGCCGGGATCTTATTCTTATCCTTATGTCACACTTTCCCAGTGACCGAGATCTTATACTTTATGTCACACTTTCCCAGTGGCCGGGATCTTATTTTTATTCTTATGTCACACTTTCCCAGTGACCGGGATTTTGTTCTTCACGCGACTAAAATTGGGGATTTCTGAAAATTCTTTTCTTTTTCTTATTAATCACATGCCAATATACTATCTACGATATCGAAAAATATATTTGATGACAATTACTCTAACAACACAAAGCATGTTTCATAATAATACGGAGCAACGAAAGATTACTTGCATGAGCAATGAATAATTACTTACACAATAATACAGAGCAACAAATAGTTACTTACACAAATATATGAGAACATGTAATCAATTAATATAAAACATGTTTCACAAATACAGAGTAACAGAAGTTACTTGCCTCAAGTACGGAAACAAAGAATTCACACCATCCTAGAACATATATCCAATCCTTAATACCCAAGCGAAAACATCACATCTCAAACGTCGAACTTTTTCGTAACTCTAATTCTGTCCAGATCTGTATTTCACCTTTTTGACCCTCCAAACGATGTTTTCTCGAAAAACTTAAACCACGAAAGTCGTAGAGAATAAAAATATCTTTCCAAAATGTCCAGAATCACCGAATTCTGACTTACGATGAATTTTCTATGAATTTTACAAGATATCTGAATTGTGTGTGAAAAATTCTATGAATTTCAATAAAAAGACGAAGAAAAAGAATAAAGATTTGTAGAGAGAGATTTATAACTATTTAGTCTTGGTGGCTCGAAAAGAATATAAAAAAAATATGAAGATCCCAATCTATATATAGAATTCTAAAACCCTAATTTATAAACCTACTAAAATTTGGTTATTCAAATCCGACCAATATTTGAAGACACATTATTATAATCTAATTTTAATCCCTAATCTCTATCCAATTCTAATCCCTTATTATTATTATTAATCTATTTTATTATTCTAAAAAAATACTGGATATTACACGAAGATTTTGTTTCCATCATCGTGGATGCCTTCTACTTTATAGTAACCTGTAGCAACCAGTTTGGCTTTGTCCCTCATAACAATGTCAACAATCTTCCAGTCTCTGAGAACCCTTACTCTACCAATTTCAGCTTCGACTTTAGTGGTCTGGGTTCCAGCTTCAGTAGATTCTGCCTTCGAACTGATTGAGATCATCTTGCATTGCAATCACTCAATCTGGATCAATCAGTGCATCTTCAGTATTCTTTGGGATTCCAGATGTTAGATCCCGAAAAATTTATGTTCATTTTGATTAGCACTTCTAGCCTTTACTCAATAATCCGGTTTACTAAGAACTAGACTCCAGGATTGACTTTGACCTCAAACCTTTTATCTTGATAAATATGTTTTTGATGTATTCCTTTGATCTTCATTGTGTCGAGTACGACTAGTAGATCTTTCTTTTATTTGCCCCCCCTAAATTGCTGTTAGGATATGTAGAAGATCCTTCACCTTTTTCAGTAGATTCTGTTAAAGTTCACGAGTTGTGTAGTTTCACTACTATTTCCACTAATAGGATCTGAATCATCATCATTATCATTGTTTCCTTCTGCAACCTTAGTTTCAACATCAGTATCTGAATTTGACTCTGACGGAATGTCAAACTTCAAGGATTCAGAATAGTCTTTCATTTGAATGATTAGGTGCTTGGTGTAGTAGGCCGACACATTCAGACTTTCAATCACCTTCTGGTTTTACATCATATATGCCTTGAAAGCTTTCGACTTCAATGAGTAGCCTAGAAAATTGTTTTCATGAGCCTTAACTTCAATTTTGCTAAGATGCTCATCTAAATCTTCAGTAATAATCAATTTCCTCCAAACACACGAAAGAGCTTCAGTGTTTGCTTCTGATTGGCCATTAACTCATATGATGTCTTTTCACGATCTTGTTGATTAAAGCAGCATGCTGTGTTAATTGCTTCAGCTTCAAAGTACCTTTATAAGTGCAGACTTTATTTAGAACTTCATTCACGAAATTCAGTTCCATTGTTTGACTTCAAAGTTCTCACAGCTTACTTTGCTTCCAACTTGATCTACCTGAAGTGATCAATCACCATCTGTGACATTTTGTCTGTTGAATGCATGAACATCACCAACTTGTAATTAGGGTTGTCATCAATCACCACTAAGCATATTTCTTCCTTGACATAACTTGCTTCAGTGTGATGTTTTGATTGACTTCCCTATATGACATACTTCAAAATGTCATTCTAGATAGAATTCCATATGAAGCAGTTCTCTCACGAATTTATTCTTTATCAAAGAATCTATCGTCTTGTTCACGAAGTGTAAGAGCTTCTTATGTCATAGCTAACTCTTTACTGATGAAGCTTTACTTAAAAGTTCACTTCACCTTTGCATACAAAATTCATGTCAACTATGAACAAATTTTCTCACTCTCAATTGAATGAGCTTCCAACCTTCTTGTTTGAGATCAAACATTTTTCCTTTTCAATGCTTTTCCAGAAAACCCTTGACAAAGAATTCCCTAGTGCCCTGTAGATAGTGTTTAAGTCCTTCCACAAGAAAGATGCTTCCACTGTAAATTTTGATAAAAAATTAGTCAGATTGACCTTTAAAAATCAAATAAAACACTTGAATCGGGATGAAGGGAGTACACAATATTAATTGTCTAAAATTTGTTTAATATGTAAGGTGTTGTGCTCGAATAGAGTTGGTTATAATGATTGACAATATGTTAAATATAATATTGTTATGTATTAAATTATTCTTTTTCAGTAAAAAATAAAAATTAATAGTAACACTAATTGATTTTAAACATGTGATCATATATTTAAAAATAATAACTTGATAAATTTTAATAAAACAATATTAACACTATTAAACTAATACAACTAGTGTTTTAAAAGACGGTCGTCTTACCGATTAATCAGCAAAACAGCCGGGTCCCGTCTCGATTAATCGGAAATCGGGTCAAAAGACATTTTTTTTAAATCGATCAAAAATCGGCCGAGACATTCAAAAATCGGTCAAAACGGTCAAAATTGGTAAAAAATATTTTATTTAAAAAAGTTAAAATTTTAAAAAAATTAATAACTATTATATTTTTATGACAAATTTACAATAAATATGGGTTTTATGAATCTAAATCCTTCATAAATTTTAAATACTCTCTTAAATTGGTAATAATTATATGATATATTATTCAATAATTATTAATATTAATTATTAAATAATAATTATTAAATATAAACCACTTAAAACGCTAATGATAAGTGGTTTTTTGATAAATCTTAACATCTAAATATATATGGATTAATGATATATGATATTTTTTCATTATAATTTTATAATAAGTTGAAAATGTTTAAATATAATTATATATTACTATTTATTAAATTAAATTATTTTCGATTAATGCTATGATTAATCAATCCGATTAATCACTAATTAGCCGATTAACCACTGGACGGTACCTTAAACGTCTAATTCTGATTAGAACACTAAATACGACTATATATACATCTATATATTATATGATATAATAATTAATCAGATTACATTGCAGATGTTCTTACCTATTTTACCCAAGTTAGCGGGATTACTCTCACATTCTTACAGTTTTTTGTTGTGTTCTTTTCGACTTCAAGCCTTTGATTGTGCAGTTATTTTTTTCAATAAGTTATATTTTTTCGTAAATGTATTGTCAAAAATATCTATAGAAAGAGGTTTCTTTCAATAAAATAAGTTTTTCTTAAATAAATTGCATTAAAATACAGAAAATATTATAATAAAAAAGTTTCTTTCTTAAAAAAATTAATATTAAATTAAAGTAAAAATAATAAATTTTTAATATTCAAATAGAAAACACCTTGGTAATAACAAATACTTGATAATAATAACAAATACTTGATTATCTTAAAAAAAAAAAAAGAACATCATAATAAAAAAATACATAAAAATCAGATATGAAGAGGAAACCACACAAACATGACCCATACACAGGGCTACACAAAAGGTCAAAAATAGACCGAACTGACACATACTAGAATATTTTAAATTTGTGGACCGAAAAATAGATCGGTTATACTTGATTTGGGACGGGCCCGTTTTAAATGTGTGGACCGAAAATCAGATCGGTTATACTTGATATGAGACCGGACTAATAAAACCGGGACCTGACCAGTAAAATCCGGACCGAATCGGTTAATTGTTATATATATAATTTATTATGTTTTTATTTGTCAACTAAGTACAAAGAAATAAAAATTATTTTGTAATTTAATATAAATTTAAAAATAAATACATCTATTATTCTTTGACATCTACATTTACTAAGATAATAAGGGATGCACCTCTTCCACCATCATATAAAATTAGCTCTAAAATCCGTACGAGACATGAATATGTTCTAGTAAAAGTTTTATATGTGTTTACATATTTTTAATAAATTAAATATTAAATATAATGAATAAAATAGTTTTTTATATTGTCACAGAAAAACCGTAAATAATTTAAAATTACATAAAATACATAAATGATGAGAAAATTGATTTTTTTATTATAGTAAATGTATTAATTTTTTTTATTTATCTTGTATTTTAGTCGTTTGGGTGTTTATTATTTTGCACTCAATTATTATTTTTAAATAATAATAATATTATGTACTAATTATAAGACGAAATAAACATTTTTTTAGTAAGTTTATTCATTTGTAAATTAATTGATAGGTATATTTAATACAATAGAATTTTGCATTGTTACAACAAAAATTGAAAAAACTTTTCAAATGATATTAAAGGTATAAATGATGAGAAGGTTGGCGATTGTTTTTATTATTGTAATTGTATTGTCTATATTTATTTTATAATTCAGTCATTTAGGAGTTTATTAGTTTGAATTCAATTATATTTTTAAATAATAATAATATCAAGTATTAATTATGAGATAAAGTAAATATTTTAAAAATAAATTAAATTGTTTAAATATATTGAAATAAGCCTTATTTAATAGGTATTTCTGACTTTGTTATGAGTATTAATTGATAATAAGGTGATGAAAATTTTTATAATTATTCATTTCTAGTTAAAATATTAGGAAATGATATGCTAAGCATCTTCCAAATATAAATATAAAACAATTATTATACTTCAATCGTTTAGGTATTTATTAATTTTTATTCAATTATTTTTCAAATATAATTATAAATATTAATTATGTAATTATTAATGCATGTAATGATGAGTAAATATAAGTGAAATAAATGTTTTGTAGATATATTACATTAACTATTAGATTTAATTTTGTTTTTGTAATAGTATAAATCAGTAATATTTAATAAGTAGTCAAAATTATATAAATTTGACTTTTAATTTTTATAAACCATCACTTTTTATGGAACGGAGGGAGTAATATTTTGTAGATATTAATGAGTGTGTTAATGATTAAAATGGCTCAATCAAACTATGTGTTACAACATTATATATATAATAGATAATAGATGACGAGTAACCTCAAGTTTGATGGAGGTTCCGATCCAACAGAGTATATTAGTCGATTCAATATTGAGATGGAGGTATATCAAGTGGTGAAACCTGCAAGATGCAGGCTTTTGGTAGCCACCTCATTGGTGATGCATATCAATGGTTCAAGAGGTTACCTACCGAGTCAATATGCTCATGGGAACAAATGAGAGAGCTTTTCGTTACCTAGTTCCAGAATTCTGTGACATACCTAACATCATTTCATGTACTCACTAACGTTAAGTAACATGACGGAGAATCAATACAATCTTACTTCAAACGCTTCAACACGGATGTCCCCAAGGCTAGAATAGCTCTTTACATAGTCATTAAGAGCTTTTTTATTGTTGAGGTTAGAGTTGGTTCATATTTCTAAAAATCATTACAAGTTAGTTAACCTGAAACTCTAGACAGTTTTATAAATAAGCTGAGCCATACAAATGTGTGGAAGAATAATCATTTGAATTAAGAAAAATAGAAGGTCACGAGGACAAGATGGTTGGAAACGAAGCAAACGATATAGGTGTTCGAGCCAAATGCTTATGTTATTGATAATCGTGCTCCTTCCAAAAGAAGCAAAGAGAAACTAAAAAAAGTATGGTATTTATACCTCTTTGATCACTTTAGTGGAAAACATTTTTAAAATCTACAAGAAAGAAGGAATATTTGTGAAGCATGCCTCTTTAGCCGTGGGATCAAGAAGAGATTTGAAAAAATATTGTGACTTTCATGAGATTAATTGTCACGATATTACTGAGTGTAGAGCATTGAAGGACCAAGTTTAAGATCTAGTCGAGATGGGCAACTTGCAGAATGGGTAGCTTGCAGTGACAAGTAGCTGAAAGCAGGAGAGCTCTCCAAAAAGAGCATACATTTAGGTTACCTATAATAAATATGTCGAGCTTAAACGAATGGTAAAATAAAGTATACAATGAGTTAAAAGCCCTTATTTTCATATGTATTTCCTTTTCTAAAGCTGGGGTAACGCATGCGTACCTCCATAGTAAGCAATCTATTTCTTTCAAGTATCTTTCAATGAAATTATGAGATCTTTTTTTTTAAATTTTGTTGAGAACAAGCTTCTATATTGATAAATACGGAAGTGTTATACAAAAAGATGGTCGACATGATTTATGATGATCAAATTGGTAAAATCATAGAGCTCTATATATATGATAACGAGGTTAACTATTTTAAATTATTTGAAGATATGAGAAACTCATCCTCAGACCTAGTTCTCCACCACATACAAGATGCACTGAGAACCAGGGGTAGTGGATATGCTACCTAGAATGATATCTTGAAATTAGCTGATTTTAAAACAAATACTTGACACATAACCCATGAGGATCTTGTCATGGCTTATGATGTTCCTGATTTAAAATCCAGGAGGTGTCTTGTCCTGGCTCTTGAGGTTCCTGATTTACGACCCAGGAGATGCCTTGTCCTAGATCTTGAGGGTCCACTTATTTATAAATGGCTAGGAAACCTTTAATGGATGTTGGACTAGGTGTACCTACTACACAATTTATGTGCCTTTTATATAATTCTCTTGATGCCCTTACCAGGATTCACTTGGACCCCTATAGGATGCACTTGGTGCCCAAGCTCATGAACTCACTTAGTGCCCTTATGGATTCTCCTAGTGCCCTTATCAGGATTCACTTAGAGCCCTATAGGATTCACTTGGTGCGCAAGCGCTCTTATGGACTCACCTAGTGCCCTTATGGATTCTCCTAATGCCCTTTTCAAGAGTCACTTGGAGCCCTATAGGATTCACTTGGTGTCTAGACGCTCTCATGAATTCACCCAGTGCCTTAGCAGGTTCTCTATGTGTCCTAAGGATTCATTTGGTGCTCAATTGGATCTGCTTAGTGTCCTGGCCAAAAGTTCATTTAGAATCCAATTAGCTTCACTTTATGCCCTATGGGGATTCACTTAGAGCCTATAAGATTCACTTGATGCCTAACTTAAATTCATATTACTTGAATCAGAATATGATCTCAACAGTTTCATGTTTACAAGCTTTTACTTACAACCCTCCTTGAGCATACAGATATAGCTACAACTTCAGCTTCTGGTTTACAAGCTTTGACTTACAAACTTCTCAATAGCTACGGGTTCAGCTTCAGCTATAGATATAGTTGTAGCTTCCAGTTTACAACAAACTTTGACTTACAAACCTTCTCAACATCTTCATCTACAGCTAACAATTTTAGCTTCTGGTTTACAAGCTTCAACTTCAACTATAACTACACCTTCAGTTACAACTTTAGTTTCCGGGTTACAAGCTTCATGTTTATAGGCTTCGGTCTACAAACATCTTTAATGGTTGAGGTTCATCGTCATCTTATGGCATTTTGGTTTACAAATCTTCAACAAGTGCTGGAATTTGGGAGGTCTTTTATGTTAAACACTCTATTTGTTATCATGTGATATCATTTTATCCATCTTTCTCATGCAACGAATAATTTATATACTAGCATAAAGGAATGAGAATTATTGATACTACTTACAAGGCATACGAGGTACCCTCTACCTCATTTAAATTAGTAAGTCATTCAAAAAATATCAGGTTGTTCGAAAAAGGATAATAAAATGTTCTTACGAGAAGATTGAATTCAAAGAAGATTAGGCTGGGAGGTCTTTTGGAACAACTTCTATCACATATCCATCTTCGACAGGATCCATTTGAGAGACCACGTCTCCTTGAGGGTCTATATGAACCTCCACCTGGCCGTTAGGTGGAACCTTGACCTGATCAGATGTCATTTCTACAACCTCCGTTAGTATTGGAACCTACATCTCTGCTCCAATAGCTTCTAGCTCCTACATAAATTTCTCCATCATTGGAATGAAAACTTCTCCTAGAGTTGAATTTTTGTCACCTTCTCGTTATAAGGGTAATCTAATCTCTTTCTCACATTCCAAGCCCTGAATTAGGCCATGAGCTATTTGTTCTTTTTTATCAGATTGGATTCAACAGTTTTTAGCTTCTTGTTGGACTTCATAAGCTTCATCTCCTTCTCATCACCTGTGAGAATTTGCATTAAAGGAGCTCACATCTAGTGAGTCAACAAAAAGGTTCAAGACGGAGCTCTTACCTTTCTTATCTTGGAAAGAGGTTTAAGACAAAATAATACTTTTACCCTATCAAGTCATACCCTTTTAGAAAAAGGTGCTCAATCTAGCTCTCTTACCTCATAATTACTCATCTTGGAAAAATATTCAAGGCTTACTATACAGAGTGGAGCTATCAATCATCTCAGTTGGCTTATGAAGCTTGAAGAGGTTCTCATCTTGAGCTATATAGATGGAGCTCTCACCTAATAGCTTAAAGCTTTCATAATCTTAACCTGAAGCTTAGAGGTTCCTCAATATCCATCAGTAGCTAACAGTGGAAGTTGACAAGTTTACTAGTATTCACCTGAGGAAATATAATGGCTCAGGATTAGCTGTAACACCCCATTCCCAAAATGAGACGAGAGGTTACTTTAAAACCGCAAACCTGTATACAGAGTACTAAAGCAATCTTATAATAATTAAATAGGTCCAACAGGTCTCCAAAATAATATTTAAACCGCCAAAATAATTCAAAGTGATAAATGTGAATTAATCCAAAACCTCGAATAACAAACAATGTTTAAAAAGAAATGCGAGAAGTTCAAACGTCCTAATAAATGAAATAAAGGTAACTCTCCATCACACATCCCGAAATCCCTCTAAGTACCTGTCAGAAGAAGAATATGACATGAGTCAAATGTCCAGTATAGATTGGAATACAGTTTATAAAACAAGAAGCAAGATATATAATTTGGAAATAATAAATAAACTTTAAATTTTAAAAACAAGGCTGAAGCAAAGAGCGGTTATGATATTTCATACCACTAACAAAACAGAAAATAAATACACACATCATAGGGTACCTAATGCGTGCAACATACCGGACAACGTGTATGACATATACAATGTCACTATCAAATGTCAAATCATAAATCAAATCAAATTTTGGGTGCACCTACATATTCTCAAACAAATATCACAATGGACAAAGCTCACCTCCTGAGCTAACAGAAGGATACGCCGTGACCAATTACATTGTCACGGAAGTGTCATGCCACTAGTGCCGCAATGACATGGCTGTAGTACCCCTAAACCTGGTTAACTCGGTATACCCTAATATCACTCTAAGGGTCCAAATAAAATATTTTTTCACAATTTTAAAACCACCTGAACAGATATTTCAAATATTCTATATTAATCTTAGTATTAGCCAATAAATTCAGGACACCATGGTTTTAATGGTCCACGACCAAACTGAATATTACATGATAATCTCACATGTCATTTGACTAGTAAACCAATAAAACTTTATGTTATTCATGCACTCCAGGCTCCCCCGTATATATATATGAATAACCAAGTCCTGATTACAAGTCAAGTCTCCAGCGGGATCATATAATTGAACATACATCCAAAGCATATAAATTATAATTTATGTACACCATGATTTTAATAGTATTGAACGTATATGCTATAACATATGGCATGAACTAGTTTTACTCATTGACCAAAAATCACATAAAAATATTTATAGAATATACATGTTCTTCCTCAAGTTAAAACTTGAACTAACAAATTGAAATTACTCAAACTGCGCCTTTGTATTCAACAATTCTATAAAGCCGCACTCTCACCTTCACCTCCTTTACAGCCTCTCACTTGTAGAGTTTTTAATAAAACGTGTATTACACCTAATATATATATATATATATATATATATATATATATATATATATATATATATATATATATATAGAGAGAGAGAGAGAGAGAGAGAGAGAGAGAGAGAGATTTTGGACTTATTATCCTATTTTTAATCTAGATATCAATAAATTACAATTTCTATTTCTAATCAAATTCTTATAACTAAATATTATTCTAATTTCAAGTTATTATTCTAAATATTATCGTATTTATAATTCTTATTTTATTCTAATTAATTAATACCTTATTATTAATAAATAATTAAGGATATTATAGTAGCCCAATTCACGAATATCTTGTCACAAAGAAGCTTATACAATGGAGAAGAGGTTCTCATCATGACATTGCATAAAGGAGCTCCTACCTAATTGGTTCAGTTACGAAACCTCAATCTAAATTTAAGATAAATTTTGCCTTCATTCCTTTATATATAAGCTAACATGCATGTTTCAGCATACACAAAGAAAATATCATATATATTCACTGAGGATTTACATCAAACAGGTTCCATAGAACGTAATTATTGCTAAATTACTATCTATATGCCAGTGAGCTAAAGGTATCCAACAGATTGGGAAAGTCAAGTGAAACCTTAAATCTAGAACGTCCACAAATGATAAGCAAATCGATAAAATTTCCACAAAAACAACCAACAAGTAGTTGTGTAACATGGAGCTATCAAGGAAGCACATTCTGTAATGAAGAAAATGATTGTGAGAAAAGATTTAGAGCAGAGTACATGAGAGGATAGCCACCAATCTTTTCTCACAATCGAAAGTGTACTCAAAAGTTGAAATCGAAAGTTGAGTTTCTAGGGTTCTTGCATTAGGACCAGGAAGCAGTTCATATGAATTAAAATATTGAGGATGACTTGAGAAACCTATATTTATGAAATGGGTTATACTATGAGAATGTGGATTAATGCATGTACGCTACTGTATTGTGTTTCTTATTTCTTATGTGGAGTTAGCTCATGTAAGCTTAAAAGCATCATGTGAAAGTTGTGCATTATTTCATATGTTTTGAGATGGAGGATTGAACATCACTATAGGGCTGGTTCTTTTTACATTCAATGGCTACAAGGAACTGGGGGTAATTTTTGTGCCCAAAATCTCACATGGGCTAGATTTCGGCCCATATGATATTTGAGATCCAGTCCATAAGTTATAAGGAGAATTATAAAGGTTCTACTCTATTAGAATGGACCCATAAAGGCTATTGAGAAAGTGCAGGGGGTGAGAAACTACCAAGGGAGAAAGGTCTATTAATGAAGAGATTTTACTGTTTAGAAAGATTCGACTACGTCACGGATGAAAAATATTTTAGAGGGGTTCCAGAGGTCAATGAACCTGGGAATTCACATGGAAGGTCTTAGCATATGCTATAGTTTCAAGAAAATAGGTTCCGAGTTCTATTAGATAGGTTCCATAAAACAGCTTCCGAACAACAGCTTCTGGGCAGAACAACATAATTAGAGTTTGAGATGGATTCTTCCTCCTAAACTTTAAAAGCACGTCTTATCACTCCAGATGCAGCCTTCTAAATGTACATGATATATATATATATATATATATACATGATATATATATATATAGAGAGAGAGAGAGAGATTTCAAAGGGTCCTACTCGATCTAGGACACCTATTTCTACTCAACTACTTCGAGATATGCATTCATTAGAGGATAAATCTTATCAAATATAGTTGATCACTCATCTATAGAGTCATGAATACCTAGAACTACATCTTGATTCCAATAAATAGGGTATGTAGGCAACTGGCAGGAGTTCCAAAAATATTCATACATAAGGAGACCACGTGAAACTCGAGTATTCATTGATAATCTGAAGTACTCGGCCGGTGTAATCATCTGTAATTGCATCCTTGTGCTTTGGATCCCTGTCAGCTCAGTCCGTTCTCTATAAAAACAACCATTCACCTTCTTTAGAAGCTCAATTAAGAAGCTCCTTTGTAACTGATTTCTATTAGTTTTCTTTCGTTATTCCAGTAAAGGCTACATAATGTTTTAACCAAACTCCTTTCATAACATAAAAGTTTAAATGACTTCACGACATGAATAATCATACTTTATGATATGCACACTTTATGAGATCTATTACTTCACCGCATGCCTAGAGTTGGACTTTACGACATCTTTATTTAAAGGACTTTGCTATACAGCTTGTTGAGACTTCACGATATCCTCGTTTATAGACTTCACGACATAGTATATTCTTGGACTTCTCGATATCTTCCTTAGATAAATTTCTTCATTTCGGCAATCATTATTCATCCTGGCCTTATTACTCCTGATGCATGATCACCTTCTTGAAGTTCTATCAAAATTTTATTTAAGAACTATTATTTACACTTAAGTAACATAATAAGAAATTCTTCTTAATTGCATATTACAATAATTTTGATGATAACACATTGAGCAAGCTAAAATGTTTTTTGTTGATGCTTTAACTTTATTATGTTTGTTATACTCATTGTAGTCTGCTGTTTTCCTTGTACTAAATTCGTTTTGCAGGAGTTATAAGTATTAGTATAACAGTAAGATGTTATGGTAAAACAGCTTTCTGAAATAAAGTTCAACTAGAATACAGATTATGCACATATTTTATCTATTAGTTGTAGAATATGTTAGGATTCTAATTTTTGTTAATTATATTAATATTATGTTTTTAATATATTAACAAACTCAATATTTTAAATATAAACGTTTTCCTATTTATTAAGAAGTAATTGATGTTTTTTAAACTCTTTTCTAAACCAGCTATACTTCTCTATCTATCCCTTAATTATATGAGTTGCTTTCAAACAGTTTTATGTAATTGTATATTCTATATTTATGTTCTTAATTTGAAATATCCTATATTTCAACGTATTACCTTATCTATATTTCAAATTATTTATTGTATACTTTTATAAATAACAAGGGCTAGACTTTTCAAAGAAAAAAATTATTGAAAAGTTTTATACATTCTCTAAACTGAGCTTGGATATATATTATGTTTCTAATACTTAGATAATATAGTTTGAGTTGTAAACATTCAATTCTACTTTGTATTGTTCAAGTGTAATCAGTAAGTCATTGAAAGTAGTAAGGAGTAAATAGTTCAGAACATAGTGAGCTAGGATACTTAAAGACTGTTAGGTCCCGAAGTATCGTAGAAGGGGGGTTGAATACGATACTCACAATAATTTTAAATTCTTTTCAGAATTTGTGGATAAATAAATTAGAGTTCGGTTAGTAGGTTCGAGTTCTTGAGGTGAATAGTGTTTAGGATATTGAAATAAGGAACACGAGATTTTTTTAAAAGATATATTCGATATATAAATCTTGAAGGGTTTGCTACACTACGATAAGAATGACCGACTACAATTCAAGAATAATAGAGTTCTTGCTTCTACAAAAATATACAAGCCAAATCATATACAATGTTTGTATCTATAATTTTGTCTAAGGATTTAACTACCGGGATTATTTTATAATGGCCCTTAAAATATTACAAGGTTTATCTGGCCTTTAACAAAACACTTCGATAAGGAGTAATATATAGTGCTTTGATTTGTTTTGACTCCTTTGTATATTCTTGGGTGTGTTCTTCTCCAGCAATATGAATTATAAGAGACGAACCAAAACACTTTCGCTCCTGCTTCTATTGTGAATCACGACTATTTATAGTGTAGGCTTTAATTCCAAAGAGAACAATTTGTTGGGGGCGCCTGTAGAATAACTTTGGTGGCGCCTATATGAATTACCTTTGTGGCGCCTTGAAGAATGACTTGGTGGCACCTTGGAGTAAGCTTTTGGGGGCACCTTGTAGTGAGCCTCTTGAGGGTGCCTAGGATTAAATCTTTGGTGGCGCTTTGAAATACATCTTTGTGGCGCCTTGAAGATTTATTCTTATGGGCACCTTTAACATTTGAAGGAATAGCGCCCTTAAGACTTGTGAGTGAACGATGCCTTGAACATTTCTCTTACTTAAAAGAAAATATTTCTTTTAAACATTAAGTGGCGCCTTGAACTCATAATCCCTTAGAGGCGCCTTTGACACTTAACTTATTTCAAGAACCATTTCTTTTATTGGATTGACTTGAGTTGACTTGATCCTTGACCTTGACTTAAGCTTGACTTCATAAATTCCTTTTGATTTGATCACTGTATTTATTTCTTCGTCTGTCATTGATTAAATTTGCAGTCAACTGTTTTCTTCTGATTTGTAAAGACAATTCTTTTCTTGATGTGCTGACGTTTAGTGCACTGATCTGGTTCATAAACTACTAATACTGAATTGAATTCTCTTAACTCTGTACAATTCCAGTTGACATTGCCTCATCTGTTTCATTACTTCGAACATTGACTATCAATAAATACTGTACTTTCACTGGAATCTTTTATGGTACTTAGACAACGTCTTCATTACCACTACAATCTTGAATACTTCATTTTCTTTTCTTCACTGATGTTTGAACATATAAATAAACTTCTTTTAGTGAGTATAACTTCAAGACTGCCGCTATCTTCTTTAACCATTGTCTTTACCCTGTCTTCAATACTTCTAGATTCCTATGCTTCAAACACTGTCTATCTTCAATCAATGCTAATACAGTGAAATCTTCTAGTGGCATTTTTATACTGAATCTTCAACACTTCTGAAACCCTGAAAGTCTTTACACATTATTCTTCACTAAGGCATTGACATATTAATGAAATTCTTTCAGTGACCTATAGTAAACTTTAAAAATTCTTCTAATGTCTTGATTCATTGTATCTTCCTTATCTTCATTTCTTTCTGATTTTCGTGTAGACGTAGTATTATTTACCTGTCATGTTCTAGTGTTGAGTTATCGCGATTTCTGTTCATACAGCTTCGCAATCTCACTAACAAAGACTCATTGATTCTACAAGGTAGGTAGTTCGAGAATAAGAGAATTCAGGATTGGAGCTCAAGTAATTATGATGGTTCGAAGAACATGTTGCAAAGAAGATTAGTGGAGTGCTTAAAGTCATTTTCTCAATCTATTTAGGATTATAGAAGGCAATTTCAGTAATCGGGAAACATAGAGATATATTATTATCTTGTAATCATTTTATAATGATTAATAATATATTTTCTTACCAAGTTGGTAAGAAGAGACTAGGACGTAGAAATCATTTTATAATGATTAATAATATATTCTCTTGTGCCTCCTTTACATTTCTACACTTAACATTTTCTGCATTGCATACATTATAACTTGTTATCACATTGTGTCTATTTAAAATAATAAGTTGTTTTACAACGCACAATAGACTGAATACATTACAGTCAGCTATAACAGTTCGGTAAAAATTAAAGTTAGACATAATCAACCCAATACACATATTCACCTCTCTAGATGCATTTATAATATATAATTACCATATTTTTTGTAGTCACCCGTGTTTTAAAAAAGAAGTATTTTCCAATTAATCTAAACCCTTCAAATGTTAATAATAAATGATTTATTTATTGATTTGAATACCTAAATATATATTGATTAAAGATATATAGCATTTTTTATATATAAATTATATGATAATTTGATGGTGTTTGAAATAATTTATATTATTATTTATTGAACTAAATTACTTTCGATTAATATTTCAATTAATCATTAATTCCCCGATTAATCATAATAAAATATTTTCACCCATTAATTCCGATTCCGAATTAATCAATAATAATTAGGAAAAGGAAGGAAGTAAATTTCAAAAGAATAAAAAAAAGGACAAAGAAAAAGAGAATGAAACGGCTTTGTTATGCATCCCCTGCCCACTATCCCCACATTGTTGTCTTTGGTGTGTGAGACACTGAGTGGACAGGACATACATGGGGAGTAAGCGAAGCACAAGAGAAAAAGAAACAGAGGAGGGAGTTACAACAATGGTGTCAGAGTATGAGAAGATTAGACAACAGAGAATCAAAGAAAGCAAAGAGAGGTGGGAGAAGATGGGCATTTTAGCCCTTGCTAACAATCTCAAAACCAAGCCTGTCAAGCCTCTTATTAAGCGTCCTTTTCTGCCTCCTCCTAGTTTACCTAGTAGAAGATCTTCCAGGTATATATTACATACAAATATTTGTGTATCTATATTTTCCACAAAAGAACTCTATCGAGACACATGTTGATAGCATGTTAAGTTATCAGTGTCGGTCAAAGTCTTGAAGTGTTAGTAGATAGACTTGATTGGATCATGTATTTTTTACATTGTTTTCTTGGAATGAAAAGAGTGATTTGTTTGTTTGTTGTGTTGCTTTGTTTGGTTTCAAATATGTTAAAAGCAAGTGTATATGAAGTTCTATGTATTTTTCTGCATTTCCTTTGGCTGTGTTTGTCGGATGAGGAAAAACTCTAAGTAAAAGCCTTGTGGGCATAGTTGGGCGTTTTCGATTTTATGTGAATACAAATTTTAATATATGTTGCATTTTGGTTGTTGTGTAAGATGTTATTATGTTTCTTTTTTCTCTTTATGGGTTTGTTTAGGTTGACCGGGGCAGAGCGGGTCGATTATGCTGAAAAAAGTTTAAAACAAGCGCAATATGTTATTATTTCCTCGCCAGTGAGAGAGAGGAGGGGGAGTGTTAGCGTTATGAAGTCTAAGAAAGGGAGGAAACACTCTGAGGATGAGGAAATCTGTATTAAAGATAATTCTAGTCCAGAGATTTACACTGAGGAGCATGAAAAGCTTTTGGGTGATTGTAAGATGGCGTGGACTTTGGATGTTGATGGATATGATGAAGATGGGCAGCGTATATATGATCAATTTGAGGGGAAGCATTGCCATCAATGCAGGTACTCACTTTAAATTATGGAGTATATTATATATATGATCTACTTTAGTGTGGTTATAATTTCAGATGGAGTATTTGTTTTAATATCTTGATGACTGGTGGTTCAAAATAAGATGCTAGACTCTTACAACACTATTTTAGAAAAGATTTATATATTTTCTTCTTTTAGCGGTAACTAAATACTACTATATATAGAAAACATACCCTTCTTTCTTAAAATCCTATAATGTAATCTATCATCTATGAATAGGCTTGAGCAATTGTGGTAATTGGTGATTGTACAATCAGACGAGCTACATTATAGACAGTAAAGGGCAGACGTCACAGTCTATTGAATGAATGATTGTCATGTATCTGTACTCTGATGATTCTGTACTATATGAATGCTGACCATGCCTCTTTACAGTTATTATGAAACATGTTATAATATATTAATATTATTTGCCAAAGTAAGTGCTTAGAATATTAGTGTCTTCATTGGCTAAGATGCATGCAAAGTGGTGACCGCTTAATGTCATGCAGGCTGACAACTCTTGGGCATCATACCAAGTGCAGCAGTTGCAAGGCAGTTGAAGGGCAGTTGTGCGGGGATTGCTTATTTACTAGGTAGGGTAAGGTTTTATTAGTGCACATCTTAACATCGATCACAATCTGTAGTTTCCATAACATTTTTTTATGCAGAACCTATTGATAAGTAAATATTAGTTTAAAACTCATAATTTACATTGTGAATTCTGTTCCAGACTAGTGGCAACAATTTTGTTACTTTGTGCAGATATGGTGAGAATGTTATAGAAGCAAATGAGAATTTAAGCTGGACTTGCCCTGTTATGTCGAGGAATTTGCAATTGTAGTCGATGCCACCGAGCAAAAGGATGGGAGCCTACCGGGGACATTTATTGGAAGGTCATTCCTAACCTCTCTAGAAGATTGTAATTTATTTAGCGACTATAGTCTTGTTATGTTACAGCACCTTTCATTTTTGCATCAAACAAGATGCAGCATTGCCACTTAGAAAACGTTATCATTTCAGAAATGTTATTCATCAGTTTCTTTGGTTATTGAGAGTTGAGACAATGAAAAAAAACAGCACACATATGAAGAACACAGGCCTTGCATCTTTAAAAAGAATTGGCTACTGCATATTTTTCGTATTTCAGGTTGAAAAGCAGGGGTACAAGTCTGTGGCCCATTATCTCATTGAAACTCGAATGGAACACAAAATCGAAGACCAGTCAACCACCAAAGATCCAAATCCTGAAGACGGGTCACAGGCAGTTGCAGATGCAGATGGAGTATCTAAACTAATTGATGGTGAGTCTCCTCAATCAGATCACAACAATGTGTTAGAAGTATCTGACAACAATAAACAAGGTGGAACAGATGAAGATTATGATGCTACTGATTCTCATGACTCGAGTGGAAAGGACTCTTATTAGAGTAGTTGAGTATTTTGACAAGAATTTGACTTGAATCGGTCATTAGTATTGATGGATTGATTCGGCATCTTGGTAGCTGGTAGCATTCACCGTGAAGAACTTATGCTAAAATGTGCAGCCAACAGTTGATCTTTGAAGTTTTCAGATTTTGTTAACGTCTATTTTTGTCCCTCTCTCTTTTCTTGCAACTTTAGTAGATATATCCATCACGGCATTACCTTAGCTTAATATAAATATTAATTCTGGCATGCGAAACTCGGTTTGGTCTGGTCAATTTCATGTTGTGATAATAATAGTGACACAGAATATCTTGATGGATTTTTTTTTTATAATTTGATAGAGAATCAAAAATTATAAGTGAATAGTAAAAGTTACATGTTCTTATTTCATTAAGCTTGTAAATGTCTTTCCAAACTTTTAAATATTTAACGGGAAAGAAATATATATCACATATTTAATTTACTTTAAAATATAATTTTCAATTTTTTAAACTTATAAAATATCAATTCCTAAATTTTTGTCAAAATTCGGTTAGTTTAACCATAAAAAACTAAATAACACATTTAATTTGGAACACATGTAATCATTTTTCCATATTTTGTTTTTTACATATTTGCGCAGAATTATTGGATTAACTTACTATGATATACTCCCACTCTTTCAAAATTGTAATCTCTTTAAAAACAAAAAACATTGTTTCATATTTTCTCTTCATTTATTTCAATTTTATAATAAATTCTTAAAATTAGTCTTATAAAATGGGGTGAGATCCTGGCAAGTCTTATACACCAAATGGCTTTTAAACCGTTGGACGGCTAAATGAATGGTCAGGATTAATTTTTCTTTTTAATATGACACGTTGTTATTAAGCGCGGCTCACTCGCTCTTGTTAAGGGCAGCTCATGCAAAACTACATCATGTTTAAACCTAAATCATGTTTAAACTTAAAACATTACTCCCTCCGTCTCATATTTCTTGTCTCATTTTAATTTTTCAAAGTTAAATTAATCAATTTTGATCAATAAATTAAACATATTATACAATAATATATATTTTTTAGAAAAATATTATAATAAAATTTAACTATTCTATTTTATGAATCAATTTATAAAGTCGTTAAATTGTAAATAAATATTTTTAAATTGTTAGTCAAAGTTAAAAAAATTTGACTTTGAAAAATCAAAATGAGACAAGAATTATGGGACGGAGGGAGTATATATTTTTAAAATTATAAACTAAAATATAATTAATTTATATTTTATTTTATTTTTTTTATCAATTTACATCACATTTTTATTATATTAAACCTAGATATACATATGTATGTGTCAAATTATTTTACACATGTATGTATTAAATTATTAGTATTAATTTTTAAATTTAAAATAATTTATGTTATTAAAATTATAAACTAAAATATAAATAGCTTATATTATATTTTAAATTTTGTCATATCAAATCGCTATTTATTATATTATATTTATAATATTCTAATAGTTTCTTTACATTATATGTCTTATATTATATAATATTATTTTACAAAAAAAATTATATAGAAAATATTATTACATATTATCTCGTGTTAGGGGTTTGCCAGGTAGAGTTTACTAATATGTATTCTAAACTATGTTCGATACGATTGTTTTTATTTACTAACATATTACCAATTATATAAATATAAATTATAATATAAATAACCAATCTTATAAACATCATCAAAATTATAATTATTAACTAAAACATTTTATATTCACATACAATTTATTATATTATTGAAAAGTATAAATTGAAATATAAATTTACAAGAATCCAAAATTTTGCTTTAACTTTGGTTATTAAGATGTTGTATATTAAAACAATATTAAAATAATACATTATCAAATTTAATAGTTTAAATAAGAAATAAAATAATAATATTTTTTTATGAATCAAAACAACTATAAAAAATAAATATTAATACAAGAAAAATAGTACATAACTTGTAAAAATATAATATTTTAGACTTATATATAATTTCTAGGTTTACACGTAGATGAACCGCTGTTAATAAAAACAGCTAGTATATATTAACCCCGGTTCATATTAAAAAAAAAAATAATCCTAACAATTCAATTAGCCATCCAACAGTTTAAAAGTCATTTTCTGTGTAAGACTTTCCCGACAATCATTTGTGAAAAATTAATAAACATAAATAAAAACTCATATTTTACCCTAAATATAAGTTAATTATATTTTAAAATTAATCAGAAAATTGTCAAAACAAACAAAATTTTACAGGAGACCACGCTGATTTAACACATTTTATTGTGGATGAAATCACAAGAGTCAAAATAAAAAATGCGTGTGCGACCATTCTTACATACACCCACCCAACTATGATTATCCAAACAAACACACATAATACTTACACGCCCAGATCTGTAATAACCCAAACACAAAACAAATGGAAGAAGCTCGTGTTGAAACAACAGTTGAAACCCTTGTAAACAAATTAAGCTCCGTTTCCGAACAAACCCGAACCGAGTCTCTTTGTGAGCTCCGTCTCCTCTCCAAATACGACCCGGAAACCCGACCCGTCATCATCTCCGCCGGCGCTATCCCTTACATCTCAGAAACCCTTTATTCCCCTTGTCCCGTTTCCCAAGAGAACGCTGCTGCAACTCTGTTGAACCTCTCTATTCATAGCCGTGAAGCTGTTATGTCTGCTAATGGGGTTCTCGACGCGCTTTCTCACGCGCTGAGGAACCCTACTAGTGCTACGGCTAGTCAGTCGACTTGTGCGTTGTTGTTTAGTTTGTTGATGGAGGAGGAGTATAGGCCTGTTATCGGGTCGAAACGGGATATTATTTATGCTCTTGTGGATTTGATTAGGAATGGGAGGGCTCATCCGAGGTCTGTTAAGGATGGGTTGAAGGCTTTGTTTGGGATTTGTTTGTGGAAAGGGAATAGGAGGAGTGTGATCGAGTTGGGGGCGGTTCCGGTTTTGTTTTCGTTGGTTATGAAAGATGGGAGGGTTGGGATTGTGGAGGATGTGACTGCGGTTATTGGACAGGTTGCGGGGTGTGAGGAAGCGTGGGAGGAGTTTGGGAAGGTTGCCGGGGTGGAAGTGTTGGTTGATTTGTTGGATTTGTCGACGGGAGGGAGTGATAGGATTAGGGAGAATGCGGTGTCGGGGTTGTTGAATTTGGTGAAGTTTGGAGGGGAGGAGGTTGTGGAGAGTTTGAGGAGTGTGGGGGCGGGTTTGGTTGAGGGGATTGGGGAGGTTGTGAAGAATGGGAGTGTTAAGGGGAAGAGTAAGGCGAGTGCGTTGTTGAAGATGCTTGATGGTGGTGGTGAGTTTGATCACTTGGATTCGTCGTTTCAGAGTTTTCAAAGTGTATCTTCGTCGTAGAATGGTGAGCATTGTATTTTATACTTTTGTGATATATGATGTATAGAGTAATTAATTCGCAAACCGAGTTTTAAATTTATATCTTTGAGATGTAATCTATACATGTAAACTTAGAAAATTCTAGAGTTTATTCTATGAACAAAGAAACAACTCCTTGTGCAACTAACTTTCAGTGATTAATATGCGATATCTTGATTTGCTTAATACAAAATGGAGCTCTTGATTGTGGTATTTCTTGTCGTATATTTAGAATTGTTTTGGATGCTCGCTATTAAATAAATGGCTGGTACCTCAAAGTTGAAACATGTATTGAAACAGAAAATCATCAATTTTAACTCAAGTGCTTAGCCACTACAACAGAAAATACCTCTGTCTGTGTGGTTTAGGCTTAGGTCATAATCTTAGCTTGTCCTGGAAAGGCTATACTTTGCTAGTGGACCATATTTAGCTTCACTTTGCTTGTGGACCATATTTACAAGACGGTCCAACATTAGTTATTGGGAGATTGTGAAAAATCCTCCTTTGGAGTTCCAGGACTGGGCTCCTTGATAGATCATATCGCTTATCCTCATGCACCAAAGACAACTGTTATGAAGGACATGGAAATCAGTGCAGCAGGCCAAGTGGCCATGGTGCAACTAGACTGAATCATCTTACACACTTAGACTAAGCAAGTATGGTTTTTAGAAAAATGCAGA
Organism: Oenanthe sinensis; assembly: GCA_028671895.1. Lineage (NCBI taxonomy): Eukaryota > Viridiplantae > Streptophyta > Magnoliopsida > Apiales > Apiaceae > Oenanthe > Oenanthe sinensis. Next base: position 21,700,654 of record CM053799.1, on the reverse strand, counting down.
TTTCTGATACCTGTGGTTCCCTGATCAGTCTGAATCGCTGTTCTACAGACTTTCATGGTAAGGTTCTCCATCATCTACAAAATATCTCCAGCTTATAATATCTTGATCTTTCGAGGGATAATGAACAACAATGTTGATAGATTCTGGTGTGCATCTTAACTTTAATATTTTAAAGAATTTGTACTTCTCCTAAATTGACCTATTTAACTATCCAAGGCTTTCTAATTGGGCTTTGGAAAAATTTAATAAAGCACCAGACTATATAGTTCATTGGACAACTTTTGAATTCAATTGTGGCAGTAACGTAATATCTGGCCTTGTTACTGAGGATATCTTCCACAATCTCGCAAAGTTGGAAACCTCATATCGGGTCTGATAGGTGAGCTGTTAAAGAAAAGCGTAGCGACAATCCAACATAATTTGTGAGAACATTTTTTGTAGTATCCATGGTGCCTTTGCGCGCTCAATGTAGTTCCGCATCTTCTGACACCAGTTTTCAGTCTTCACTATTTATCCCTCAAATTCACTATCTGAAATCAATATGTAGATGCTGTATAGATAGGACTAGAAGTGAAATAGAGGTAGTGAACATCAGACTTTCTCTTTTAGCCTAGATTTTTCAGTTTACCCTCAACTACACAACTTCTCTAAATTTATTCATATTCTTTTTATCATTTTAAACTCTATGAAATTCGATTCTTCAAATATGGTGAAGATACTGTTATCTGCCCTTCAATTTCGTTATTTTTGTATATTGTAGAACTAAATTTAATACTGCACAAAAAGCAGCTAACATTCTAAACATAATGTATCAGTGTTGCTTCTGATTCGTCACGGGACTGAATTGTTGAGCTGCCCTCCATCCCGGAGGGAGTTTGGAGATGAAGAGGAAGATTTTTGTCTGAGTACATTACTGTTTATGCAAGTTAGTAACGAAATATTTTTCCACCAGGGCAAGGGTGAGCGAGTAGGATTAGGAACTGTAATAAGAATAGGAAGATATAAGTAGTAGGAACTGTAATATGCACATGAAGATGTAAGGTTACTACACACTATTAACCGGAAACGAATAGCATGGACAATCGAGAGTAAAAGTGTGTTATCAAATGTGCCGTAAACCCCCCCCCCCCCCCCCCAAAAAAAAAAAAAGGCAAAAACAATCTCTAATGAATAAAGAAAAATGCAGACCATGTGCATCATTTCAGTACCAAAATATATAATGTCAATTGATTAACTAAATATATCACCGTTAGGACTCATATTACAACAAAAATTGTCTCCTATGTAAAATAAAAAATGCATAACTTTCTTTACTTTCTCATGAATTATCATAATGAGATTCTTCTAGTCTTCATTTTTTAAAGTTGTTTGATAATTTTTTCCATTGAGACATTTTCAAATATTTCCTTCTCTATGTAAGTTAATAAGCAATCACTCATCCAACGATCTCTTGTTCGATTTCGTAATAATTGCTTCACAATCTTCATTATTGAAAAGGCTCTTTTTCGTAATGTGAAATTGTTCATAAGATCTTCACAAGCTTTCTGGGATTTGATTATGAATGCTATTATGATTTTCAATGTGATTTCCAAATCTTGTTGGCCTTTGGTGTATCCATTTTTGCCCCAGGAATCCACACATGTATTAAAAGGATGGAACTTTCCTACAGTACATATTTTTTGAAAATTAGCGCGACTACTGATTATATATTTTTAAATTATAAATCATAATAACTCATGAATTTTAAAGAACAATACATTTAAATACAATGCAAAACATAACTCGAATTTTAGAGATTATTTGTGCCTTGCATGGATATAAGAGCAAGTTTATTATCTTAAAAGTGTAGTACACCATTTCAAATAATTCAACATGTACTATTCCGAGAAATTGAACCTTTAATCTCATATAAAAAATTTAAATTATAACTATTAAGTTAAAGAATTGTTAGTTTTATTTTTAAAATCTTTTACACTAGTCAAGCAGTCAGCCCTTTTTATTTTATCATATATTTATTTTTTATTTTAATTTTTAAGTAAAATATAATGATCATTTATATTAATCACATAACTTGACATTTGATTATATTATTTTGCATATAATTACGTACTCAACTCATTTTATAAATTTGTTAATAATATTACGTGATGTACATTTATTTTCGTTTAAAAATATATTAATAAATGTGTTAACTAATATATTTTCTTTTTACACATAGTGTCATATATCTTATTGTACTTTATTAGATTAATTATATATTAATACATAAAGTATAATATTAAAATTTAATTAATAAATAAAATATATTATATATAATTTATTTATATAATAATATTTCTATAACCCATGTAAGATAGGTATAAGTTTTCTTTAATCGTAAGTATGTCAAATATTTACATGTAATGACCTAAAAAGGTGGCATTCATCTCCTCAAAGATTTTAAGATGCAGATTCGCGTGTACGTTGTTAATATACAACATAAATAAAAAAAATTTAAGTTGATGTAGCATGTGTTGGGATAATCGAATCATGATACTGCGTTTTATGATATGAAAACGAACGAGTTTGAATATAAAGTTTACCTTAATCGCTACGGCGCAAGCGATTCAAATCCACGTCTTCTAATATATTCTCGTATTCACCTTGAGTGAAGTGTCGCTTTTGATCCTCCCAAGGTTGTCTCCCTTCTAGCTTTAAGATCTTGGGACCCTAGTTTTTGGTTACCTCCTTGAACGGTTGCTCACAAAAACCCTAATTTTTCAAGTAAAAGGAAATTCGTATTTATTGGGTTGCACACGCTGCTTACACCATCTGAGCCATATCTTGAGTTTCAGAAAGTAGAATTGGACGATTTTACAGTCCACGCGAAACTTATGAAATTATCTTTAATTCAGGAATGTGCCAACAAGCAAAAGCCAACTAGATCAGCCCAGAAACAAAGTTGTAAAGATAACTACGATTTTTACATTGAGAATTCGACTCGGTTTAGGAAACCCTTTTGTAATTGTTTTAAAGCATTAAAATACTTTTTATATAGAGATATATCAGATTTTCATTATGTGTATTATTAGATATTATTATTATTAGATTATAGTAGTTTTATTATTAGGGTTAGAAAGACATAGAAAGAGAAACACCATGGCTCTTCTCTCTAGTGACATGATTGAAGTTTGAAGATTTTGTTCTCTAAATCTTTTATGTATTTTTATTAGTTTAATTATGTTTCTTTAATTTCTTAGTTGTTTTACTTGTTTAATTATTAGCGAGTAGTTGTTTCTAGGATTTAAGGGGAAGCCATATTTATACTATAATATTGGCATATTTTTCACAGTGGTTTGATGAGTTATGTATGATTTTGATTGATATGTTTTAATTATTGATTTATATAATTGGCCGATATCATGAATTGATTTTATGCAATAGGGGTATGATCGAGACATATACTTACTAGAGACACACATACGATTAACAGAATTGAATTTGAGTGCGAGAGTATCATTGGATTTCTGAGCGCATTAATACTCGAGAGACATTAACACTGCTCTAGTTACCTGATTAATTGAATTACTAAAAATTATTATTTGTGTAAGCATGTTTCGAGAGTGTTGATACTTGAGGAGATTGACAAACTCTAGTTGCATGACCACTTTAATTGTTTTAGCTTAAAAGCCAGTTATTGTGTAAACATGGTGGTCTTGATTTCCCTAGTTTTTTAATATATTAATTTAGTGTATTTAATTAGTGTTAGCTTAGTTAATTAATATTCTCATATTCTCGTTTTACTCTTGAAACAATCTGTGATAATTGTATTAAAATCGATAAAACCTGTCTCCTTGTGAATACGACCAATTTGTCAATCGATGCTAATAACAGACACCGTGCGCTATGGGTGAGCAGAAAAAATTGAAATCGAAAAAACCCCCTAAAAAAATCAAAAAACCACACCGAAAATAACCAAACTGAAAACAAATAAAAAAATTGGAAACAAAAAACCGAAATTAATGGTGTGGTTTCGGTTTTGTGTTAAAACTGCACCGAAATTAACCGAACCGAATATTATATATATGCATATATTAAGTATATGATATATGTTATTTAAAAATTAATAACACTAATATTAATAATGTTTATATATATTCAACTTTATGATATATGAATTTTAGTATAATCTAGTGAGAACTTCATTACAAAGTGTATGAGTACCTATTATAAAAAATGTCATCTTTTTCAATAAAATCATTTTAATAAATAAAGGAAGAAATAAAAATATTTATTTTTTTGATAAATTTAATCCTTATACCAATAAAGTTAGTTATAAATTGTAGAAAAAAAGATGCAAGTTTATTAATAATATTTGTCTACTAACATGAAATGGTATAAAAAAATAAAAAAAAATTGAGGAAAAAAATCGAAAAAACCCCATAACCGACTCATGGTTAACAGAAACCGAAGAATTGTTTTAAATGATTTAGTTACGGTTTATGTTAATTAACTGAACTAAACTGAAATCAACGGTTTGGTTACGATTAATGCACGAAACCGTCCCATACCGCACCTTACACACTCCTATTGTGCGCTTGCGGTCATAGAATAAATAAAACGCATCAACCTTATACCTGAACATTTTAATAAACTTCTATAAATACACCATTTATTTGAAGTCTTAAAGAGTAATTTTTGAGAACTTACTGTCATTTACATATTACGTACAAGAAATATAATATTTTGTGTAAATAGTATGTTTCACTTACTCTTTGTTATGAATTATGGTAATTTTGATGATGACTTGTAAATAGAATATATATTTTGATTTTATTCGATATATATTTTATTAAATATCTATTGATGAAGTAACTTTATATCAGTGAATGTTGCCATCATTCTTGTAAAATGCTAAGTATAGGTTGACATTCAATTGATAGTCAAGATATGTATTTATTTGTAATAAATTGCATGAACTTTTATCTATTGATAAATTCCGGCCTAATCGATGAATAATCCAGAAGGGGGTCAATAGATATTTATTGACTCAACTAATGTCAATTGTTTCAATAACATATGTAAAGAATAAGGTGTCAAAATATAGATACTTGAAGATATAAATTCTCACAAGTGAAGTATGGATCGATGGATGGCAGGAGTCAATGGATGCAAGAATAAAACATGTTATTTTGCCCTTAAACTAACAATAAGTTTGTAGAAGGGGGATTAAATACAAACTCAAAATTTTTTATCAAATTCTTGTGGATTAAAGAGTCTGTATTTTATGGTGTTGAGTGTTTGAAATTTGAAATTAAATAAAATAACAAAATAATGCAAACTAAGCAATTGAAAATCAGTATTTAAAAATTACTAGTGGATTGATTTTTCCACTAGTGAATTGATTTGCTTTCAATTGATCTTGGTCTAAAAATCAAGTTGCTTACAAGTTCATGAAAGAACACACAGAAAACACTACAAATAATTCTATCTTTTAAAGTGCTTTTCTTGTCTGTGTGTTCTATTGTTAGGAATCTACATGTAATTTGATGATAATTTTAATCTTAGAATCATAGAAATTTCAATTGTTGTAATTGATCAATTGATATGAAGTTTATAAATATCAATTAATCAGGAAACTATTTATTAGTTGAAATGTTTATTTGAATCAACTGATAATATGAATTGTAGCATATGTGTACTTAGTCTATTTCAATTGATAAGGTGTAAGTAAATTGAAATTATTCTCATCAATTGATGTTAGAGTCGATTGATATAGGTCATCAACTGATGTGTAAGTTAGGATGCCAAATTATAATTATTTGAAGACAAAAAAATTATACAAGTGAAAGATGATTAGTTGATATTGAAGTATCAATGGATAGAAGATCAATTGAAGAAGCCAAGTTAAAGTATTGAAGACCATCAACTAATATGAAGACCCATCGATTGATATCATTTATCAATCGATAAGTCAATAACCTTTATCGATCGATGAATATCAAGATCAATAGAATAAGAATATCAGTTGATGGATAAAAGAAAGGATCAATTGATATGCTTAACAACAAATTATCAATTGACTGATACAACACAAAAAGACTATCTGTCAGAGATCTAAAGGACAAAAAGCACACCTATGGAAGACAATCTATGATGACTGTGAAGACTCAAACGGAAGCTGTCTTTCCAACGTTTTCCCAAAATAGAAAAAGGTAAAAGGAAAGATAGAATTGAAACAATCCTAGAATGGATATTGTAAAAACACTTATGGTATATAAACAAGTGTGGTAGCATTGTTAGAAAAGGTGTGATACAAGTTAGACAATATTCTTGAATCAACTATTCAGTCTTAGAGCACTTTGTAAGAACAATTGATTTATTTTCTAATTTTGTAAAAACGAAGCTAGGTTTTATTTACCTAGAAAAATTGAGCAAAATATACACTGATGGAAATCAATCCATCAGTAATTTTAAAATGTCTTTTTTCGATTTAGTTTTCAGTTTCATTTGTTAATATATTTTCTCTTAAACACACAAACTTCAAGAACAAATATTAAAACAGAAAAAGTTTTGATAATTTGTATTCAACCCCCCTTCTATAAATTATATTGACATTGTTCTGGGAAATAACATCTATTTTTCTACCACACTTGTTACAATGTACTACTACATAACATATAGTAGTTCACTACCTATGTATCTATTTCTATCGTCTGATAAGAGTACAAATTGCATTTTACAATATTTGCACTAAAATAGAATGTAGCTTCTTCCAAAGTCTTCATAAGTCTTGGCCTTTTACTAAAAAAGTACTTGTCTTGTTCTTTCCTGAAAAAGTACATTCATCTTGACATTCATCTTGTCTTGTCTTTGGATGGATGGTTAAAGATTCCATCCATCTTGTCTTTAACTATTTTAGGAAACATTAATCAATTGATAATTGTTGTAAAACATATCCATTGATCCTTTTTTGCTCATCCATCGACATATAGGTTATCCATTGATCAATTAATGTATCAATGGATATTTGAGTATCCATCGATCTCTTATCCATCGATTGCTTCTTTATCCGTTGATTGCTTTTGATAGATTCATCCGTTGATGAGGATCCATTGATTGATATCTGTTGACTGGCATCCATCGACCAACATTCATTGATTGATATCCATTAACTTCTTTATCTGTTGATCACTTCACTTATGAGAATTCTGACTTAGAATATTTACAATTTGTCAACCATATTTTATATCCGTTGAAGAGCTATCAATTGAAGCCAATAAATATCAGTTGACTAGTTATTACACATCCATCGAATATTACAACCAATTGAAAATTAAAAGAACTCTAGATCAACTGCTACAAACCAATCTATCAGTTGATTAAAATTGCATTCAACTGATATGGTTGCCTAATCAATGAATATTTATATATCCCATATTCATTGACTAGTTACAAATTATGACTTTTGTGATTCTAAGTATAATGTTATCATCAAATTACATGATTCCTAACAAAGCCTCTATGAATGAATCCACAAAAGCATTCGAGAGATAAAATAGTCATTGATGGATACAAAATCAATCGATGGATGCAGAGAATAATTGAGTAATAAGCTTAACAGGTAATTCAGTTGATAATTACGTATCAATGGAGAATAAGTCAAAGGATTAGGAATATGAGAAAACAAGTAGATTTCCATAATTGTGAACAAGTATATTATATTTGGTTTGTTTTATCTTATCTTTAGAAAACGTAATATCTTGTAAACTCTTGTAATATATAAAAAAGAGTAGTGGTAGTGTTCTAAATATAAGTTGATAGAATCTTACTTGCTTAGTTCTGAGTTAGAAAATATTGTAAAAGTAAGTAAGAACACTGAAAGTTAGCAGCTGTATCTAGGGTAGAGAATAGGTTAGTTTAGGTTGAACATAAAATAAAATCATTAAAATAAAAACTGAATCATAATAAATGTTCTAGGAATTTAAGTATTAAATTATACACCAAAAAAAGGTTCATATGATAAATAAGCTATTTAAGTATAACTTCTTGGTTATTTTATCATGTTTGTTTACATTATTTTATCATTTATAAGATGCAACAATCCTGAAACTAGTTGACAATTAAAAGAATCAATCATGAATTCTATTCTAAAGAAATAACGGTTGAATGTTCCAAAGGACCTCTAATTTTATTTACATATATTTAGAGCATAAGACACTTGAACCAATCTTACAGATGAAAGAAAAATATTAAAAATAAGCATGAGTCTAGTAGAATGAGTAGACTAAGACCCCGTTTGGTATTGCTGCTACAGACAGTTACAACAACTTTTTACTGAAAAACTGTCAGAAAGGTGTTCGGTAAATTATAAAAACTGTTGTGTCGAAAAACACTTTTAGTCTAAAAGCCGCCGTTAGTAAAAACATGTCCCCCATTCTTTTGAAAAAAGCTGCTTTCAGCTTTTGCAGGAAGTAACTATCAGTTTCATCATCAAACCTTTCCAAAAACATTATTTTTATATATTATATTTCAAAATATGCATAAATAAAAAAATTTACCAAACAGTCATCTAATTTTCCTGATAACACTTTTTTCACCAGCACTTTTTCTTACAACACAACAATTTTCAACAGCACTCTCAAACGGAGTTTAAGAGGTCGGTACTACTAAATTAAGAGTTCAAGTCCAATACTAATAAATTAGGAGTGCAAATCCAATGTCGTTGAGTTGGATTGGTCCAAAATTTACAAAGTCCTTATCCAACTCATTTAATCCAATTTTAATAATTTATAATTCAATTAATTTTTGACTTAAATACGACCGAGTTGGATCGGGGTCGGTTCGATGCAATTGGATTAGAATATCTAAACCATAAGTACACTTAGTTCAAATATTTTCCGAAAGTCAATCTGATCTGGTCAAAGTCAAAGTTCAAACCCATGAGTGAATTGAAAATTTAATTTCACTTTCATATTTTTTAAGATTGAAAGATGAAAATGAGATGTCCGAAACCAACAATGAATAAAGTTTCTTCCTCTATGCTAGTTAGACGATTCCAAGCAATGAAATTACTTTATTAATAACTTTTTTGCATAACTAGATTTTATTCTACTCCATCCCAACTATATTTTAAACAAAAATTTCATTTTTATAGATCGGTAGGTTCGATCTGAACCGAAAATTTTTAATTAAAAACCAAGCCGAATCGAATTGAAATTTATTTCGACTCAAATCAAATAAACCAAATCGACCGAATTTTAAAAAAATGAAACCGAACCGATTTTAATTTTTAAGCCCAAAAAAATTATTTTCCATCGATTTGGAGGCACCTAACAAAAAAGTAAATTTGAGAGAGAAAGGGATGAGCGGCAAGACAAAGAGATGCTCTTAAATCCAGTTGAATCGAATGAAACAAGCCAAAGAACAAGCAAGATTGTAAATACTGTGATATAATAGTAGTAATCCAACTAGTATATTGCTCTGATATGATGCAAAGTCTTCAACAACAACAACAACAACTAGCCGCTCTGGTCTCTGCTGCGCTGCCCAAAGACACCACCACCACCACCAACTCCTCTTCTTCTTCTTCTACAACACAAACACAAAGTACTAGTCAGCCTCAATCGCAAGAAGCACAAGACGACGAGTCTCGTCGAATCGGAGCCCTTACTTCTCTACACAGAGCTATTCTATTCCCTCCTAATTCTCTACTCGTTCACCACTCCGCTTCTTATCTCTTTCACGCCTTGTCCACTCTTCTCGTCGACAAGTATGATTCTGTTTTCGTTGAATTGCGTAATGTTTGTGTTTATATTTAGTTGCTATTGTGTGTGCCTATTGTTTGTTGATTATTGTTGTATTGCGAGTTTTTGTTTCCTGATTGAATTTGTATTTGGCCTAGGAAGATAGGTTAATGTATTGTAGTACGAGTTATTTTGTAACACGATAATTTGTAATAGTATCGTGTAGTTATTGTGAAATGTTATTTGTGTAGTTTTGTAATAACAGGGTATTGTGAAATGTTATTTGATTTGATGGTATAGTTAATGCGTCTTGTCGTATTGTGTTAGTGTAGGGTTGTTTTGTGTTAGAATTTGATTTTGTTTTCATTGTTCCCGATAAAGTAAAATTTTCTACTCTTTTGGATTATTGTTTTGTATGAGTAGTTTTGTTGTTTTCTACCACGTAGAGCGGGTGCTGAAAAAGGTTAGTGTAGGAGTGAGGAGTCTTTTTTTTCCGTTTCTTTCCTGTCGGGGCACGTAGGCTCCGGATTGCATTTGTAATAGTGTGGAAACAGATAGTTGCTTCTAGGGCTAAATTTAGAAATTCGTTAGCTGTTGTGGTTATGAGTGGTGAAAGGTCTTTAATATGCTGCGTGCTCTTGTTTTTTATTTGTGAACAAATATATGCTATATTGTAGATATCATGCTTTTTACTACTGCATTTTAATTTATAGGTGGTTGTAGACTTGTCGTTGCTAATCTTTCTTTGCTCCTTTAACTGTGGTGTAGATCGAATGCTGTGCGTCAAGCAGCAGCCACAGCATATGGTGCTTTGTGTGCTGTATTATGTTCAGTACCTATAACATCAAATGGAAGGCAAAATCATGCTCTACTTACCAATCTGGTTGATAGATTTATTGGTTGGGCGTTGCCTTTGGTCAGAGTTGGAGATGGGCCATCAGAACTGGCGCTTGAAAGTCTTCGCGAGTTTCTTAGTGTTGGGGATATTGGGACCATTGAGAGATATGCTTTACCAGTTCTTAAAGCATGTCAAGAACTTCTCGAGGATGAGAGAACCTCCTTGAGTTTACTGCATAGGCTTTTGGGAGTTTTGACTCTGATATCTTTAAAATTCTTCAGATGCTTCCAACCTCATTTTGTTGATATCGTCGATCTGCTTCTTGGATGGGCAATGGTACCTGATCTTGCTGACACTGATAGGCGTACTATTATGGACAGCTTTTTGCAATTTCAGAAACACTGGGTGAACAATCTTCCCTTCTCAATGGGTCTACTTTCAAAGTTTTTGGGCGACATGGATGTTATGCTTCAGGATGCAAGTCCTGGAAGTCCACAGCAATGTCAGAGATTGCTTGTATTACTGTCTTGTTTTTCTACCGTTTTGCAGTCTACAGCATCCGGTTTGCTAGAAATTAATCTACTTGAACAGATATGGGAACCTCTTGCAAAAATGCTTCCTCCTTTACTGGCAGGTCTGTCTATGGTAGGAAAAAAATTTGGGTGGTCGAAATGGATTGGGGAGTCCTGGAGGTGCCTGACTCTTTTAGCGGAGATTCTGGGTGAAAAGTTTTCAAGCTTTTATTCTTCTGCAGTTGACATCTTGTTCCAAAGCTTGGAGATGGACAATACTAGCCAGACCTTTGGGGTTGCAAAAATAAATTCGATTCAAATTCATGGTGTTCTTAGAACTAACCTTCAATTATTATCTCTTCAGAAGCATGGTCTTCTTCCTTCATCTGCACGCACAATCTTACAATTTTATGGACCAATATCTCAGTTGCGTTTGCATCCCAATCACTTGGTCACCGGAAGTTCTGCTGCTGCTTATATTTTTTTACTCCAACATAGGAATAAGGAAGTTGTTGAACAAGCAGTGAATTCCTTGATTGAAGAATTAGAACTCCTGAAGAGTATGCTGTTGAAAACTGCAGCAAATGCCGAGGATCTTGGAAGTTCAGTGGCTTTTAAATCCTATTCAAGATCTGAATTATTTGCTTTCCTGAAATTTGACTTGAAAGTTCTATTATGCTGTGTGTCATTGGGCGGGGATAGCAATTTGATTAGCCAACCAGAAATTGTAAAATTTCATATGAGTAGGTCTGATAAATTGATACAGTTTATTATTAAGAAACTGAATCCGTTTGACTCTCCTGTAAAAGACTATGTAGAGTTACAAGCTACCGTTGTCAACATATTAGGTCGGTTAACTGCAATTGATTTTTTAAACAAGTGTTCCACAAAGAGACAAAATGACTTTCCAGGTCCAGGTCTAGAGATTGAGAAAGTTCTCCTGGTTAACTCGAGAGATGAACTCTTGATGATCATCTTTGAGTATTTAGAGAAGTACACCATGATATTTGTGAATGCTTTCCAAATATCTTCTGCTTTGGCGGTTAAGCTAGAGGCAATGCAATGGATCAATTTTTTTTGTGAAAGTGTTATTAGTGAGTATAAGAACACAAGGGGAACAATTTATCCTTGCCAAGCACATGAGTGTACTAACGTTGTTAGTAATTTAGTGATGTCATTGTTGGATGCTGCATCCGATAAGGAACCAAAAGTGAGAACTCAAGTGTCATTAGTCTTGGACGTGCTTCTGCAAGCAAAGCTGATTCCTAGCACCCACTTCTACATAATTACCGAAGTTGTCCTCGAAAGACTTGGTGATCCAGACAAGGATGTAAGAAATGCTTTCATGAGGCTACTTTCTGACATGTTTCCAATGACATTGTTTGCATGTGGCATGCGTGATAATGGAATGAGCAGTGCATGCACATTGGGAACTCGTAATTTACTCAATAGATCTAACTTGCTCTGGAAACAAATATTTGCTCTTAAGCAACTTCCTCAGCAGCTTCACTCCCAGCAGCTTGTTTCTATCCTGAGCTACATTTCACAAAGGTGGAAGGTGCCCCTATCAACTTGGATCCAGCGACTTATTTATACCTGTCGGCACTCAAAAGACTTAGGTTTAATGCTACAAGAGGAAACGGGAAATGTTACTGTTAATGCCTTGTGGTGGGACAAAGAAGTTGAAGGTGATATTCTTGAAAGAATATGTTCAGTTAATATTATTGCGGGTGCATGGTGGGCTATACACGAGGCAGCTAGATACTGTATTACCACACGGCTTCGAACCAACCTTGGTGGACCCACTCAAACTTTTGCCGCTCTGGAACGTATGCTCTTGGACATTGCACTGGTGCTGCACCTTGATAGTGAGCAAAGTGACGGAAACTTAAACCTTGTTGGTTCTTCATATGCACACTTGCTACCTCTGAGGTTATTACTAGAATTTGTTGAGGCCCTTAAGAAAAATGTTTACAATGCTTATGATGGATCAATTGTTTTAACATGTGCTTCTCGTCAGAGTTCCTTGTTCTTTAGAGCAAACAAGAAAGTCTGCGAGGAGTGGTTTTCTCGTATATGTGAACCAATGATGAATGCTGGACTGGCTTTGCAATGTCATGATGCTACAGTTCATTATTCGACTTTGCGTTTGCAGGAGCTTAGTAATCAAGTTGCTACATCTTCAATGGAAAAGAACTTTCATAACATTAAGGACAGGTTTATTGGGGATGTGTTGAGGGTTTTAAGGCACATGGCATTGGCGCTGTGTAAAATGCATGACCCAGAGGCTTTGACTGGTTTACAAAAATGGGCTCGTACGTCATTCTTTCCCTTGTTTTCTGAGGATAACCGGAGTCTTGTTGACCATGGGAGTGCTGGACCTTTATCGTGGATTACAGGGCTCATATATCAAGCAGAGGGCCAATATGAGAAGGCTGCTGCTCATTTCACTCATTTGCTTCAGATTGAGGATTCCCTGAGTACAATGGGTTCTGATGGTGTACATTTTGCAATTGCGCGTATAATCGATAGTTACACTGCTGTTTCTGATTGGAAATCTCTAGATTCCTGGCTATCAGAGCTCCACAATCTTCGTGCTAGGCATGCTGGGAAGAGCTATTCTGGTGCTCTAACTATGGCTGGAATTGAAATGAATGCTGTTCATGCCCTGGCACACTTTGATGAAGGTGATTTTCAGGCTGCATGGGCATACCTTGATCTAACTCCCAAAAGTAGCAGTGAACTTACACTTGATCCAAAACTAGCTCTGCAAAGGAGTGAACAGATGCTTTTGCAGGCTATGCTTCTTAACAATGAGGGGAAGGCGGACAAGGTGTCAACAGAAATCCAGAAGGCCAAGTCAATACTGGAGGAAACACTGTCCATCTTACCACTTGACGGTTTGTCAGAAGCATCAGCGCATCTGAGCCATTTACATTGCATCTTTGCACTCGAAGAAAACTGCAAACTTAGTGGTGACCAAGATAAACAACTTCAGTCTCTGTTAAGTTCATATATCCAGGCTATGCAATCTCCAATCAACCAAGGGAACCAAGATTGTAAGTTATGGCTAAAAATTCTACGCGTTTATAAAAACATCCTCCCAAATGCTCCAGTGACTTTAAAGCTCTGTAAGAATTTATTGAGTTTAGCTCGTAAGCAAAGCAATTTAATGTTAGCAAATCGTCTGAACACTTATTTAAGACATCACATTTTAAATTGCTCCAAGGGAGGGTCCCTCGATTTTATGATTTCAAGTATGGAATATGAAGGAATCCTACTGATGCATGCTGAGAAGAAGTTCGAAGATGCGCTTATAAATCTTTGGACACTTGTGAAACCTTGCTTAATTTCACCTTCAAACACTGTTACTGATGGAGATGATAACTTTTTGTTGGCAGACGCATGCTTAAAACTTTCAGATTGGGTGCGGCAGAATTTTTCTGATACTAGTATGGAGAACTTTGTTCTTCAAGTATTTGCGGATCTTAAAATAAATGAGAATTCTTCTGTTAGAGGGTCACCAAACTCTAACACTGGTAACCTGAGCTCAAAACCAAGAATAAGTATAGTCATTGAGGAACTAGTTGGTACATTTACGAAGTTATCCACATGCCTTTGTCCCACTCTGGGTAAGTCATGGATTTCTTATGCCTCCTGGTGTTTCAGTCAAGCTAAAGCGGATCTCTTTGGTTCACGTGAGACTGTGCTTGAGTCTTGTTCTTTCTCTCCCAATCTCATTTCAGAAATTGTACCTGAGAGATTCAAGTTATCTGAAGAAGAGCTTACAAGTGTTAAAAATATTGTTTCACAGTATCTTTCGGAAATTAATAATTTTGAAGATTTTGATAAGGTACAGGAAGTTTGCAACTTTGATACTGAATCTTCTGAACATGAGAGAGATGTATTAGTACAGAAGGTCATAAATATGATTGAAGCTGCAGCTGGAGCACCTGGAGCAGAAAATGTTTCTGGTGAATGCCTTTCTGCTACTCTTGCTTCTCAATTGCAAAAATGCTTTCGATGTGATGATGTTGGGACAGAAAGCACTAGCTCTAAATCCTTTGTTAGTGATCTAGTTGATGTTTGGTGGTCTCTGAGATGTAGACGAGTTTCTCTCTTTGGGCATGCAGCTCAAGCTTATGTGAATCACCTTAGGTATTCATCTCTTCGGGATTCAGATAGTCATTTAGCTGGCTCTGGTAGTGATATAAGTCAGAAATCTGCCAGTCACTCCTTAAGGGCTACACTTTATGTCTTGCACATACTTCTCAATTATGGGGTGGAGCTGAAAGATACACTTGAACCTGCACTTTTAACAGTTCCGCTGTTGCCTTGGCAGGTAATTATCAAACTTCATTGTTTTACATATATAATGACGGTGTTGCATTCTGATGGTTATTTTATTTTGAAGGAAATAACCCCCCAACTATTTGCTCGATTAAGTTCTCATCCTGAACATGTGGTTAGAAAACAATTAGAGGGTATGCTGGTTATGCTGGCAAAGCTATCTCCTTGGTCAGTAGTTTACCCATCCCTTGTTGATGTAAATTCTTATGAAGAGGAACCATCTGAAGAGCTTCAGCATGTACTGGCATGTTTGGTACGTGTATCTTTGATTTTGGAGAACTCTTGTGTTGTCAGTTTGTGTGATGATATGATGATAGATTGTCATTTACTGTTTCCATGTTGGAGCATTTGTTTATAATAACACCTGTAATTTATAGTTTTACTAGATTAGTTTCCCATGTGATGCACGTTTACGTTATAGTATTAATTTATGAAAATAATAAATTATTTGTTAAAATAAGTAATGACAAATAAAAAAACTCGGAAGATAAACAAAAAGGAGTAAAATAGAGAAGTGCATAAATGTTATAAATAGGCAGAGATAATCGATTGTGATGGTACAATATTATGTTAACAATTGATGAAAAATATATCAATGTGGCAAAAAAGTAAATAATATATTGAGAAAAAATATAACAATGATTGAAAAAGATAATAAAAATAATTTCCGTAACATAAAAATTTAGCGAACACATTAAAAGATTAAAAAATATATTTTTGAAAAGTAAAATTAGGAGTTAAAAAATGAAAAATATAATTTGAAATGAGAAAGTGAGAAAAATACTGGGATGTAGTAATAGTTAAGAGAGAAATATTTAAAGTTAGTGGAGTATAATGTCATCATAAAAAAAAGTATGCCATGTGGCAATGATTATAAAGAAAAGAAGGTTTATACCTTATTAGTAACTTCAATTCATCATACTCGCAAGATTGTTGCACAGTAGTTAAAAAAATTCCCTTTAATACAGAATTTTAGAGTAATATGGCCTCTTTCTGTTATTATTATGATGTTAATCTATGTGTCTACCACATATACCTTAAATATTAATCAATTTGTTTTTTAATTAGTTTGATTAGAGTATATTGATAGTTGTCGTAGATTAGGCATGACATAGTCATACTATGAAGCAACAATTGCTGAAATATGAAGTTTTTGTTCAAATTTAAGTTTACAATTCTGGTGCGAGATGGCAGGTAGTTGGTATTCCTCTAAAGACCATGATTGATGACTTTGGGCCTGCTTGGCTCCTGTAAAAGGATACGAGTTCCCATTTAGGTACGTGTTCCCTCTTATAAGAGGAGAAACACTTGACCTTTATATGTATTGAATTTCTGGAATACCATCATGGTTAGTCTACTCCTAACTAGTTGGTAGATTATGATCGACTGAATTTCACGACTAGGTCTTGAAGCAAGGCAGTTGATACCCTAGATCTAACAGAAGAACATCATGTTTGTGTGTGTGCGAGGGGGAGAGGGGTTAACAATTTGGAATTAGTGCCGTTGGTTGTCAGAACTCCTATTACCGACATCTTATTTCTTTTGTTTTCCTATATTTAATGCTTATATTATATATAAACATGGACACGACATGGTCCCATGCATACGTTAAATAATTAATTATTTTTTTTCTGTTTTTCTCTTACAGACAACTGTAACATTATATATAACTTGTATTTATAGACAAAAACTGTTTTGTTTTACTCGGTTCTAATTAAAGTAAATAAGTTAAAATTGTTTGATTATATTATAAACATATTGATTATGTTCTCGATAAATATAAGTCTGGTTTCAAATATAACTGTTTTACCGGTAACAAACAAAAATTGGTTTTTTACATCTCCAATTTGTAAACACCATATTATATTCATTAATTGTTAATTCTGACTCGTTGACTAGCAGATGACTATTCCTCTCGCTTGATCACTTGGGGGTCTTTTGGCAAATCTGAATAAAATTATCTGAATGATTAAAATATTTGAATTAATAAGAAATCTGAATACTTAATGAATAATATTATTTGACAAATAAAATTTTCAAATATCTGAATCATGTTAATTTCTTATATTATCCTTATATATATTATATGAATATAAATAGAATTTATTTTTGTACACTGAAAAAAAACATAAGAATAAATATTAAGGAAACGAACACAGTGTAATTACATATGGTTGTGACAAAAAAATGAATTAAACTAAATGTATATATTATAATACAATAAATCTTGATAGAAGTAATGTATAAAGGCATCTGGTCCCTGACCAGAGATCGTTAACAACCATATATCCGCGCTTTTTATAGCGGATAGAAAAAATTTCTAGGAGCTAATCTAGAACCGCGGATAAGGTGACGTAGCCTCCAACATTCACATCAAACACCTAGTTTAATTACTATCCGCTATAAAAAATCGCGGATAGATGGATGCATCAAGCGATTGTCACGGAACAAGACCCATGTATAAAATAAAAGGTATAATTAATTATAATAATAATCTTAATTATTTAAAAAAATTACTTCTCAATATATAATTTAATTATTCTTATAATATGGTGTTATATTATTATTTTTTTGATAGCTTTAATATCAATAAATAAAAAAATGTATTGTACACTAAACATATATAGCAACATAATAATTAATAAATCATATATTCACACATTGAAAGAAATACAAAAATAAAACTAATTTTTTTTGAATGGAAAATAAAACTAATCTTTAAAATGCATATGAGCACGTATACATGGGTCATGACTTGACTACAGGAATATTGAAACCAACAACGTGATAAACACATAAATATTTTCTGAATCGTTCGGCTTGAAGTTTGGGTCTGAGCGCTTCTGTTAAATATTAATGGTTCAACAAAAATAAAACTAAAACCAAACAATCTTATCAGTTGAATCGTTAAGATAAGGAACGTTCAGCTACATTAAGAAGTAAACAAATGAGGCCTTAGTGTTCTAACAACCGTGACATATATAGTGTTGGTTGTGATTCCTGATATGCTTCGGATGTTTTTAAGATATATTTCTGTTTTCTTGACACACTTCATGACTTGGTCGTAGACTAGGAAAATAAGATAATTGAATTCTAATAGTAGTTAAGGTGAAAGGCATGAAAGCAATAATGCAAATTGTGGATGTTCTTACTAGAGTAGATTCTCAGAAATAGATTGTTTTCGTCATCTTTAAAATTGTGAAAAGGGAAAAAGATAATAATAATAATAATAATAATAATAATAATAATAAAATAATGACGACGACGATGATGTTAATGATGATAATAATAAAAACAACCACCCGTGTCTTTTATTTGTGTATCTTCTACTTCAAATGATAAATTAGATATAAATACTCCGTATTTATTTTTGGGAACCACTGTGGCTTTTCCTAGTGGCACCATTACATATTTTTGACTTCATTAGTCTTGTACCCTTGCCTTAGGACAACGTTAAGAAGATGTTTAAATATTATCAATTATTGCAAATGAAGATTGGGGATAATCCCCGTCGATATTCTTCATCACTTGAAGCAGCTAACAATTTGTGGTATTCATATTCAGTCATCTTCTTTTTACATTCTTATCTCTATTTGTCTTCTTTTCGCTGATATTAACCCAAGTAGCTGACGAAGTGCTCGTTACCCGACTCTTCAATTTTGCCCTCATACCCGTGTCCACCGGACATGACATAGGTGCGAGTATGAGATCTGCAGTGGATCCTTCATGTAAAAACTGGAGACTTCACCCCGAAGCAATCTAGTTCAAAATGAATTACAAGGTTTCCCAACAACTTGTTTCTAAAGTGTGATGCCCATAGTTATCCTTTTGATTTATGCTATAATTCTGACAAATAGTTATGTGTATGGTACCATTAAGGATAACACTGGTACCATGGGACTATTGTACACCACCGGAAGAGCCAATACCACAGTGGTATCATTAAAAATATCCCTTAAAACATTGATTATTAGAAGTACTTTTACACGGTAAAAGTACTATATGAATGGGACATGGAAAGGAAATGACTTTGATGCTTTATTACCAAATAAAACTTAGTGGGAGGTGGCTCCAATTGAGGAGGGTAGGGCGGCACCTAAAAGTTTGAGCAGCCCCTAGGAATCTCTTGGAACAACTTTTTAGCAATTCATGCTTAAATTTTAACTTAAGAGCCTAAGTAGAGAGTCTCAGGAGGTGCTCTTATTAGTGAAGTTGAGAATCCCATGCAAAGCACCTCCAGAAGCTGGCATGCTACTGTACCTGGAGATTACATGAAAACCAAATATTTATAAGAACTTGAAGTAATGCACTGTAGTTGGACTCTTGCTTTCTTATCAAATAAGTATGTAGCTCTCTTGTTTCTGGCTCCTCCACTGATTAGTGATTACCTTGTATCTAGTCGATCCAATTTTCTTATATTCTCTAGTTAACTGGAAGTAAAATTCTATGGTCGCGTGGAGCTTGAGTGAGTGTCCTATAATTTTGGTAGCCTGAACATAACTCAGCGCATTGATATTTACATGCAGAGTAAGCTTTATCCCAAATTGATCCAGGATGTCCAACTTGTGATAAAGGAGCTTGAAAATGTGACAGTTCTTTGGGAAGAACTTTGGCTTAGTACACTCCAAGATCTTCACACAGGTAACTCATTTGGCTTGTTTACTGAATGTACATGTTTTATGCTAATATATTTGAGGACTATGCTTTCACATTATGTTGAATCATCTTGATTCAAAGAAAATAATGTATATTAATTTAATTCTAAATTATTGTTGCTAATAAAGAGTCGACATTGAATGTCAATGTCTAATATATTTATTTGTCTAGGAACAAGTGAAAATCTACTAGGTTATTTGAAGTTTTAAGTGGTGCATGATAAGATTTAGGTGTTTTATTTAAGTTTCTCTAGTTGCGAGTCTGTGGAAACATGTTATCACACTTATACCCGATGGACTAGTGGCTTTGTGTATGGCTTCGATCTAATTAAATGTGAAACATTAATTTACATGAACAAAAATCTTTATGGAACTTCGAGAAATAATTGAAGCTGTCAATAATTTTGTGAAACAATAAGCCAGCATGCTTGTGTAACTATTAATTAAAACATACATTTTTTTTTACCTTATCTGGACACTTCATTGTATAATATGCTTTAAGTTATTTCTCTTTATTTGTGTTTGTTGTGGGCAATTTAACTCTAGTGTTTGGAATTTATATATGTAGATGTAATCAGAAGGATAAATTTACTGAAAGAGGAGGCTGCACGTATTGCTGAGAATAGTACCCTTAGTCATGCTGAAAAGAATAAGATAAATGCTGCAAAATACTCAGCTATGATGGCTCCTATTTTTGTAGCCTTAGAACGCCGCTTAGCTTCCACTTCTCGGAAACCTGAAACACCCCATGAGACATGGTTCCATCAGGAGTATAAAGAACAAATCAAAATGGCAATTATAAATTTTAAGACACCCCCTCCAACTGCTTCAGCAATAGGGGATGTGTGGCGACCATTTGACAGCATTGCTGCATCATTGGCATCTTATCAGAGGAAGTCATCGGTAACCTTGGGAGATGTGGCACCACAACTGGCACAATTATCATCCTCTGATGTTCCAATGCCTGGTCTAGAGAAGCAAATTACAATATCTGATTCTGAAAGGGAACTCACAACTGCTATCCAGGGAATAGTTACAATTGCTTCTTTCTCAGAACATATAACTATTTTACCAACAAAAACGAGACCTAAGAAGCTTGTTATACTGGGGTCAGATGGTCAGGAATATCCTTATTTGTTGAAAGGTCGGGAGGACCTTCGTCTTGATGCTAGAATTATGCAGATACTGCAAGCTATAAATGGTTTTCTGCACTCATCTTCTGCGAGTTGTGATAGGGTCTTTCAAATTCGATATTATTCCGTGACACCAATAAGTGGTCGAGCTGGTCTCATTCAGTGGGTGGACAATGTCACAAGTATCTATAGTGTCTTCAAATCATGGCAGAGCCGCATCCAGTTAGCACAGCTCTCCACTTTGGCTGGTAGTCTGAAGAACTCTGTTCCCCCACCTGTTCCCAGGCCAAGTGATATGTTCTATGGCAAAATTATACCTGCACTGAAAGAGAAAGGTATCAGAAGAGTTATATCTCGAAGGGACTGGCCGCAAGAAGTCAAGCGTAAAGTTTTTCTGGATCTTACAAAGGAGACTCCTAAACAGCTTCTTCATCAAGAACTCTGGTGTGCTAGTGAAGGGTTTAAAGCCTTCAGCTCAAAGTTGAAGAGGTAGCATATCATTTAATTTATTTTTTTTTAATATTAAAATACGCTCAAGTGTAAAACTATAACGCATGGTAGTTTCTTGGCTGATGCATGGAAAACAAATAAATTTTTCACTTTATTCTATTTAAAAAACAATAGGAAAGATAACGAGGCTAGTGATTGACATGTTAAAATGAATGTTGATGCAGGTATTCGGGTAGTTTAGCAGCCATGAGCATGATTGGCCACATTCTGGGGCTGGGGGATAGGCATTTGGATAATATTCTAATGGACTTTAGTAGTGGCGATGTCGTCCACATTGATTATAATGTCTGTTTTGATAAAGGGCACAGACTAAAGATTGCTGAAATTGTGCCATTTCGCCTCACTCAAATACTTGAAGCGGCTTTGGGATTGACTGGGGTTGAAGGGACTTTCAGAGCAAACTGTGAAGCAGTTCTTAGTGTTTTAAAGAGTAACAAGGACATACTATTGATGTTGTTGGAGGTTTTTGTTTGGGATCCTCTTGTGGAGTGGACACGTGGAGATTTTCATGATGATGCGGCAATAGTTGGTGAAGAAAGGAAGGGCATGGAGCTGGCAGTGAGCTTGAGCCTCTTTGCATCTCGCGTTCAGGAAATTCGAGTTCCATTGCAGGTGCTTCCATAGTATATATTTTTCTTGGTTGTGTGCCACTTATTTCCTCCAACATGTTGCAATTTTTTACAGTTACTTCTCTAATTTTGGCCAACTCTTTGTACTCTCTTTTTCTTTTCCTATATACGTAAAACGTTGGACTCACCTGCTTGTATTTATTTGGTATTTCATAGAGTGAACGTGTCAATACATTCGTTTGGATTCCCTCAAAAAACATTAATGATTCTTATCCTTTTGAATGGACCAGGAACATCACGATCTTTTAGTGGCTTCCTTCCCAGCTATCGAATCTGCTCTTATGGTATGTATTTGTTTGGGAGTGGTTGTATGTATGGTCTTAAATTTTCTTCTTGCTATTCTTATATTATGTTGATGTGCAACTATATTTATATTTGTTTTGCAGAGATTCACAAATATCCTTAATGAATATGAGATCATATCCACGCTTTTCTCTTGTGCTGACAAAGAGAGATCTAACCTTGTTCACAACGAGACCTCTGCGAAGTCGGTTGTTGCTGAAGCGACCTCTAATCTGGAGAAAAGTCTTGCAACATATGAAATGCAGACTCGGGAATTTGCTCAAGCAAAGGCTTTGGTAGCTGAAAAAGCTCAAGAGGCGGCGTCTTGGATTGAGCAACATGGAAAGTTTATTGATGCTATACGGACTAATTCAATCCCAGAAATCAAAGCCAGCATAAATCTTTCTGTCAAGGAAGAATCTTTGTCCCTTACATCTGCTGTTCTTGTGGCTGGAGTTCCCTTAACTATCGTTCCTGAACCAACACAAGTTCAGTGCCATGAAATCGATAGAGAAGTCTCTCAGCTTATGTCTGAGTTAGATCATGGACTTTCTACTGCAGTGACTGGTCTTCAAACATACTCTTTAGCTTTGCAACGCTTCCTGCCTCTTAATTACCTTTCAACCAGTCCAGTACATAAGTGGGCCCAAGTTTTGCATGTCCTTGTGAACAGCACCATCTCTTCCGATATACTGTCCCTTTCCCGAAGACAAGCAGCTGAACTTAATGCAAAGGTACGTGCGGATGGATTTGGTTCTGTCGAATGTTGTTACGATGATCTCTGCCACAATGTAGAGAAATATGGAGAGCGTATCGAAAAGCTGGAAGAAGAGCGCTTGGGACTGGTCAATTCTATCGGTTCAGAGGCTGAATCAAAAGCCAAGGATCATCTTTTAGCAATTTTTAGCAGCTACATGCGATCAGCTGATCTTGTAGATGAAGATCCTTTGCCTTCTACGAGTTTTGGATTGTCAAAGCATGTAAGGACACTTGAATCCAGATTAGAAGGGAAGATTGAAGAGAAGGAGAAGACTACAACTGTTCTAAATATAGCAGTTAGTTCTCTGTATGATGAGGTTAAACATAGAGTGCTAGACATCTTAAACCATACTGCTGATGGAAGTCAAGATGATACTGTAACTATTTTCTCCGAGTTTGAAGAGCAAGTAGAGAAGTGTGTTCTCCTAGCAGGGTTTGTTGATGAACTTCATGAATACATCATCAAAAGCAATATACCTGTTTCCATTACAAGTCTGGATAGTTCAAACTATTCTTTTCACAGGAACTGGGCTTCCGTATTCAATGCCAGCTTAATATCTTGCAAGGGCTTGGCTGAAAAAATGCTTGATATGGTTCCTGATGCCATAAGGGCTGTTATCTCTTATAGTTCGGAGGTCATGGATTCATTTGGATCTCTTTCACAGATCAAGGGATCCATTGATACAGCACTGGAGGATCTTATACAAGTTGAAATAGAGAGAGCATCTTTAGTTGAACTGGTGCAAAAGTACTTTTTAAAAGTTGGCCTCATTACTGAGAAACAATTGGCTCTTGAGGAGGCTTCCCTGAAGGGCCGTGACCATCTGTCATGGGAAGAGGCTGAGGAACTTGCTTCTCAGGAAGAAGCTTGTAGAGCGCAGTTGGACAAACTCCACCACTCATGGAACCAGAAGGATATGCGAAATGCTACCTTGTTGAAAAGGGAAGCTAGTATTAAAAGTGCTTTGTTTTCTGCAGAACACCGTTTTCAGTCTTTAGTTAGCAACGAACAGAATAAAGAACCTCAGATCTCTAAAGTCAAGACTCTTTTATTATCTCTAATGCAACCTCTCGCAGACTTGGAATCAGTTGATAAAGCACTGTCTTCCTTTGCTGGACCCGTTTCTTCTCGGCCAAATGATATGTCTGGCCTTAAAAATTTAGCTAATTCTGGATTCCCAATGTCTGAATGCATATGGACGTTTTCTGGCATACTAAGTAGCCACTCCTTTTTCATATGGAAAGTGGTCGTGATTGATTCTTTTCTTAATTCATGCATACATGATGCAGCTTCATCAGCAGACTACAATTTAGGATTTGACCAACTTGTCAATAATGTCCAGAGAAAACTTAAGAGCCAACTTCAAGGGCATCTTAATCAGTACGCGAGACAACGAGTTTCACCTGTTCTCTTAACAAAGCTAGACACGGAAAGTGAACTTCTAAAGCAAATAGCACTGTCAACAAAAGATATCACATTGGATGATATGAATAAAGAGTTTGGGGCTGTAAAGAGAGTAAAGCTTATGCTTGAAGAGTACTGTAATGCACATGAAACTGTCAGGGCTGCTAGGTCAGCAGCTTCCCTCATGAATACGCAGGTCAATGAACTGAGGGAGTCTCTTCTCAAAACTACTTTGGATATTGTTCAAATGGAATGGATATATGATGTTACCTTTAATCCATTGTGCAATTACAGGCTCATATCCCACAAATTTCTTGCGAGTGAGGATAACTTACTTCCAGTAATATTGAACCTTAGCAGACCCAAGTTGTTGGAAAGTATAAAATCATCTGTTGCAAAATTGGTAAGGTCCCTTGAGGGTCTGCAGGCTTGTGAACAAAATTCTGCTACAGCCGAAAGACAGCTTGAGAGAGCCATGGGGTGGGCTTGTGGTGGTTCAAATTCCAGTTCATCTGGAAATACCTCTGTTAGAAATTCAGGAATTCCTCCTGAATTTCATGATCATCTTATAAGACGAGGCCAATTGTTACTGACAGCTCAAGAAAAGGGGTCTGAGATGATCAAAGTATGCATTTCTGTTTTAGAGTTTGAAGCATCAAGAGATGGTATTTTCCAAAATTTAGGAGAGCTACATTCCTTCCAGAGTGGTGCTGATGCTAGGATCTGGCAGCAAATTTACTCATACGCACTAACAAGATTGGAAGTGACTTTTCACTCATTTATGTGTGAGTTCCTAAGGATAATTAGTTCTCTAATGCTGTTTTATGTTGTTTGTTTTGTTTTTTTCCTTCACGGAGATAAACACATGCTTTTCTCACATAATCAGGTGCTGAACAAGAATTGCAGCTTGCACGGAGCAACATGGAAACTGCTTCCAGTAATTTATCTTCTGCAAGTAATGAATTATCTATCGCTTCTGCTAAAGCAAAGTTGGCAGCAGGTCTCTAATTTTTCATTTATTTTATCTGAATATCTGTATATTAAGTACATGCATAAGATCAATATACCGATAAACACTCTTATCTATAAACTTCAGACTATTCTTTTGGTTCAGCCAAACTGCCAACTTTTGTCTTTGCAGATGATTTGCAGAGCACTCTTGTTGCAATGAAGGATTGTGCCTATGAAGCTAGTTTGGTGCTATCTGCTTTTGCACGTGTAACTCGGGGCCATGCGGCTTTGACTTCTGAGTGTGGCTCTATGCTTGAAGAGGTTTTTTTTTATATATATATATACACATACACACACACACACACATATTCGTATTTGACGTAGCAAAGCATTTCTTGTGAGATGATTTTTAATCTAGAATTCTTGTTGGTGCCTACAATATTTTATGATGACAGTTTCCTGTTAGCATTCCTGATATTTAGACTTCAGTTCAAATATTCTAACATTTATATGTTTGCTTTATATCAATCGTGAATTTTGGGTCTTTGCCCAGTATGAGAAAATTCACAAAAGGAAACGGTTTTGAAAACAACAGGCGATCTGTAAATTCAGGGCTCTCTTCAGCACAAACCAATCTGAAAGTAGTCTGTATGATTATGAACGTATTTATTCGGCCACATGACTAGATGTTATGTTTAGTTTGCTTCACTTCAATAAGTACAAGGAACTGATAACAGGTATTCTGTCTTGAACCGTAGGAGGTTGGTGAATTCTTTTGTGGCTTGTACCTTTGTGGTTTTCTAGGTTCTGAGCCTACACGATGTTTACATGACTGTATGATTATGAATGCAGTCTGTATGATTCTATCTTAAAGTAGTCTGTATGATTATGAATGTATTTATTCGGCCACATGACTATATGTGATGTTTAATTTTGCTTCACTTAAACAAGTACATGGACCTGGTAACAGTTATTCTATCTAGAACGGTAAGTGGTTGGTGTATTCTTTTGTGGCTTATACCTTAGTGGTTTTCTAGGTTCTGGCCATAACTGAAGGCTTACACGATGTTTACAGCTTAGGCAAAGAGGCAGCTGCATTACACATTTCTCTGATGGAAGATCTTACTAAGGTTTGTTTCTCTTTTTTTATGATTCTTGTATACTTTCGTTGTTGTGTCGGGACTTGGGAAACACATTTTGCTGATCAGTTTTATTTGATCAAACAATATATGCACTTGTTTTAATATTATCAGGCAAACACCATCCTGCTTCCACTTGAATCTGTGTTATCCAAGGATGTTACTGCAATGACTGATGCTATGGCAAGAGAAAGAGAGACTAAAATGGAGATATCTCCTATTCATGGACAAGCTATATACCAGTCTTACTATTCAAGAATTAAGGAGGCCTGTCAATCCTACAAACCTTTGGTTCCATCTCTCACGTCCTCTGTAAAGGGACTGCATTCAATGTTGACTAGGTTGGCGAGGGCTGCTAGTCTGCATGCAGGGAACCTTCATAAAGTAATGTGTTTCAAGACAGTTTTATTTATTCTTTCAGATCATGCTTGTAGGGTAATTGTGTGGGCAAGCGCTTAAACTACTGCATTATAGTAAATAATTGTAATCTTCTAACAGGCTTTGGAAGGATTAGGAGAAAGCCAGGAGACAAGGTCTCAAGAAGTGAATTTGTCGAGGCCAGACATGGAAGAAAATGACCCAGATTTTAATAATAAAGATGTCAATATTGTCTCTAAGCCTGATAGAGAATGTGATGAGGATTTTGTAGACATGAAGCTGCTGTCCATGCAAGACAAAGGATGGATATCTCCTCCTAACAGTATCTACAGTAGCAGCTTAGAATGTGACGAATTGTCAGCCGAAGCTAATGAAAAGAATGTTGGTGACTCAGTTTTGATGGAACAGCTTTCTGATGGGCATGACATCAGGGAGGCCAATAATGTTATGAGCTCTGTTTCGTCTACTGAATACATTATTTCAGAAAATATGCAGTCAGAGTCTCTTGTTAAGAGCAGTGGTATAGACTTGGAGGAGAAACAGTTGCAAACTCGGTTGTCACCTTCACATTCTTTAGGCTCAGAAGAAACCGAGGTGAAGGTTGTTGAAAGACCTCTTCCGAAGCAGGATAAAGTTGAAGGGCATATTAATCAGGCTCCTCTTCCTAATATGGATGTCATCAGAATCACAAGGGGTAAAAATAGATTAATTTCTTGAAGTAGACCTAAGATCGTACTAATTAGCCTTTTCTAATATTTTTTTCAGTTATTTCTAGATTAATGTGTTTGCTGCTTCTCTCATAGGCAACAGCTTCGATTTTTCTAGATGATATATCAATATGGTCCATTTTACTCTTTGTTTTCTTTATAATTGTTGTACTCCAGGTAAAAATGCTTATGCAATGTCAGTTTTAAGACGAGTAGAGATGAAACTCGATGGTCAAGATATTGCTAATAAAAGGTGCATACTTCCAGATACATTCAGCCCTCTGCTTATATTGGTTTTTGCTGATATTGCATGTTATATATTTAAGATCTCATTGTTTGTTTCTGGGTGGTTTTGTCTTCAGAGAAATTAGTATTGCAGATCAAGTTGACCATCTAATTAAGCAAGCGACTAGTGTGGATAATCTTTGCAATATGTATGAAGGTTGGACTCCATGGATTTGATAATCTGAAGCTGTAATATGATGCAGAAGTGTTTGATAACAGATTCCAGCTGAAGATAGGAGTTACCTGGTCTATCCAAGTCAATTATTCTCCCTAGTGAACTGTTTCATCAATAGTGGATGGTAGCAGCTACTCCTAGGTTGTAATGATTAGTGAAGGAATTGTGATAAGATCATGGGATAATAGCTATGTTCTATTCTAGAACATGGGAGCATCACTGCAACGTCTGTATTCTGACCTCTTGAATCATGGACCAGTTAGCCTCCAGCAAAAAGTGAACTCTGAATCAGACACTACAAATAACGCACTTGAGCATTAATGTCTGGAACGTTAACAGTTGTATGATGGCAAGGAATTCAGAACTCTTTTTAAATGCTTGAAGCTGATTTCTCAACAGCTATTCTAAGAGGTTGCTCTTCCTTTCCTGGTGAAAGCTGTCGGCATAATGTCCCTGATATGCAATGCTTCTGTTATGTTGGGAGATCTGATACTCGACAACAGTTACAAGCTAACAAGCTAAGCCGAGTCTTGTTGGCCACAAGAGAATAATGTTGCTTGTGCCAGAGGAAATCACCTCAATGCGAGTGCTCTTATCATCTGTATACACACAAGCCTGTCTTTTTAGAACTTAATATTTATCGATACTACTACACTATATGCGATTGCTCTTATCCTCTGTATACACACAAGCCTGTCTTTTTAAAACTTAATATTTATTACTACTACACTATATTTATCAACCGAAGTATCCTTTAGTGCTTGTTATGAATAAGTTTAGCATATTGTTCTGCTTGCCATTATTGTATTCAATCATGGAAGATTACGATCAGCAGATCAAATGATTACTTTATACGTATGTAGTTTATTCAGCTCTTCTTTCTGTTTGTTCTATCTGGATACAGTTACAGTAATAAGTGACTAAATGACCATAATTTGAACTTCTAATTTTGCTGATAAATTGTAATTTGTCAAATGGAATAATTTGTATACATATATAAGGTTTAAATTTCAGATGTGGAATTTATAAATGTGATGGTTGTTTTAGGTGGTGGTTGGTGAATTGTCCCAAATGAAACATACTTTAATTAATAGTCAAATTTGTTAAGATGCAAATTAATAATTTAAAGGCTATAGTTAGGCTTGTGTATCTGTTAATAAAAATCAACGAATTTTTGCTATAAATTTGATACTTCTAGAGAATTTTGTGATTTTATGATACACATTAAAGATTTTTATAATATACATGGGTGATTTTTATAAAATAAATTTGTGCTAATAATAATATTAAGAGAAAATGACGCTTTGTACCTAAGGCCAAGCATTCTGGTTTAGATTGAGTTGAGTTAAAACCGAACTACTGAAAATTTGAAATTGAAATTGAAATTGAATTTTTTTTACAAACCGCTAGAATCAAAGTTTCTTTTAAACAATATTTCGGTTGGATCGGTTCCGTTTTTTTTAACGAGTAACTGTTGCATATTAATGCAGGATTTCAAACCTCGGGTTATGGACTGTCCCCACCCATAACCGAATAAATCCGAACTCAACTACTAACCGGGTTAAAAGTGTAATTAAGTTATTTAACCTCTTTTTATTTTAATTACGTCATTACTATCGATTATTTGAGACTTATCACAGTCAAGACTTGTTAAAGTAAATTGCAAATGAAAGAAATTAAAATAATGAGCGGAGGCCAATGAATTTCCAAAACCATCAGTTTCCTATTTAGTGTTGTATAGACCCGGTAATTTATACACAAAATAATATAAAAATTTAGTGTTTATATTCACATTTTAACTACGCGATATGAAAGTACATGAATGTATATTATTGAAATTTAGTGTTGGTGTTGTGTTTAGTTTTTGAGTACACCACACGAAATAAAAATAAATATTATATATATATACAATTTTAATTTATAAAGAAAACTAACAGAAAAACACAAAATAACAATGGTCAACCGGTCAATACTCAACAGTCAAAATTATACCTTATAGGCTTATACGAGTTTACAACACAGAGAAAATAGATAATAGACATTTTTAATTTTAATTTGAAAATTTGATTTAAATTTAGTGTCATTTTTGTTTCGTTTCAATTTTGTTTCATGTACATAATAAGTACTCTTTCCGTCCCCAATTAGTTATCAATTTATTTTTTATGCAGTCAAATTAATTAATATTTCACTGTAATTTAAAAATAATATATAATTAAAAAATTAAAATTTTATATTATTAAATATATATATATAATTTACTTTAAAATGTATTCTTAATTTTTTAAAATTATAAAAGAACAATTTTCAATTTTTAGTCAAACACTAGTCAATTTGATCACAAAAATTAAAAAAAAAAAAGACATGTAACTAGGGATGGAGGGAACATATGACTTAATTTTGTATCATTTTGTGTTGGCTCATTTTTTAATCATGTCTTGTTTGTATCCAAACTTTAAATATACGATTTAATTTTGTGTCATTTTTATGTAAACTCTCCAAATACATAAAATATGAAAATATAAAACATGAACAAATTTTGTAAGTCCACTTATGTTAGTGTGGGACTATTAGTTTGGAAATATGTGAGCGCGGCTTGTGAATTGAAAAACATAAGATAACATTATACCTTATAATATTATTTGAATGTATCATTGAAAATAATATTTTAAAATAAATTATTTATACTTTCTAACAATATATTTTTTATATTTTTTAATTATATAATATATATAATTTTTAGATAAAATTAAATTAATTTAACAGATAATTTGAGACGATAAGAGCATATTATATCAATTTTATAAATGACACATGCTTGGTGCAAAATTTAAATCCACATAAATATGTGCCTAAATATAAATATTCACTCACTTGGTCTTATATATTTTTTTATAAAATAATTATATTTACATATACTCGAATTATATTTTTGACTTATTGTGTTTCTATTCTTATAGACCATCAGTAGAATTTAATATCTTCTACAAGTTTCAATTTTTTATTAATATAATTTAATTACTCAAATAATTATTCTTATATATATTATTAGTTTACATATATAATACATCGTATATTTAATATTTTGTTTTGTAATTATAATATCTATATAATATTAAATTTATCAATAAATTAAATAATTATATAAATAGTCTAAATAAAAATGATTCTCATTATTAATAGATTATATCCGATTTATATTTGATGAATCACAAATTAATAAATTAAAATAAAATTTATATTGTTAAAAAGTATAAGTAATTTATTTTAAAATATTTGTGAATAATTATATTTCATACCGACGGTATCAAATTTACAACTCTCTTAACTTTCAATCTCTATCAAAAACGTCTAAAAATCTATTATCAACTAAAAAATACATAATAAATTGCAGAAAAAAGAGTACTTGTGTCATGAACATGATTCCTACTCGCATAAATGAAAGTCCCCAAACCGAACTCATTTCTTACATCCTCCATTTAACGATAATATAATTTTACAAAAACTCATATAGATTTCTGTTTAAAAAAAATCCAATAAAGTATCATATTTCAATTTATTTTGATTAAGAAAATCATAGATAAAAATTAAAATGCTAACCTTAGTTACTTATCTCGGTATGATACTCCTGTACTGTTAATCGATATAATATAATTTATATCTCGTATTCGAGTCTTTACCTTAAAATAATTTTTCAACAAAAATGAATGTGGGTCTCAAACCAAAATAAAAGGAACGTTTCAGGATTGTTTTAATTCTTCCATTTTTTTTGCCAAACAAATATCTCCACATCAGGATTTATCGTTTTTTGGGTCATGTCCAGATTATGCTTTTCTGGATGTGCTCCAAGTACAAAGATTTAAACTCTATCATACTCATGTACTATTAACTGATGTAAATATAATTTATATCTCGTAATTGAGTTTTTACCCTCCAATAATTTTTCAACGAAACTAAATGTGTGTCTCAAACCAAAATAAAAGGAATGTTTTATGATTGTTTTCATTCTTCCCATTTTTTGCCAAAAAAATATCTCTAGAACAGGATTTATTATTTTTTGGGTCATGTCCAGATTATGCTTTTCTGGATGTGCTCCCCAATGATGAAAAAAGTACATACATGGAAAAGAGCCCTCAAATATAGTAGGTCATATTTTTCAGGTAAGTGTTACATATATGTATTCTAGAATTAAAAAATAAATATATATATCGGTACGTGCTACCAGCTCTCCTTTAACGTACTAGTTTTAATGATTTCATTAAAGTTAATTAATTTAAATGTGTACATTAATTAATTTATTTTTTTACAACTGTTAGTTAATTTTTATTATTTCATGTACTTTTATAGTTGTTTTAGTTATTAGATAACTATTTTTAATCTCAGGTACGGCTCTGCCAATTTGCGTAACGAGTATTCAAATCATAGATATTGTATTTAGTAAAATCCAAGGTTGGATAGGAAAATCATGATCCAACATATTACGAAAGTAGGATTCAAGAAAGTGAAGAAGTTGATTATCATTTGATGTTCTTATCTCATCGAAGGGATAATTTTGATGTTGAGATCGAGGGAAATTTGATACAACTTATAGTGTTTGAGGAAGACTAACAATAAAATTTGTATTACCCTGATTCACAGAAGAATGACCAGATGAAGAATGATCAGTAGCAATAGATGAAGAAGATGAAGGATGATCAGCCATAAAAAACTAAGATAAAGACTTTTTACTTGCTGGCCACATTTGGTTGACGGTTGTTCGATTTAACCTTATATACAGTAGTGCATGTAAGCAACTGGGACGAACCCATTTGTTTAGTTATTGAGTTTTCACAAAACTATAAAAAAATTTGAAAACAATAATGTTAGGGATTGTGTATTATCAATGTAATAAACTAATATTTACTTAGATTAATTAATCATTAACTAAGTAAAATATACGATCATATATAGTTTAATAGTATGTTTACAATGTCACTTGTAATAAAATGCATAATAAGCCAAGTAGGTGACAGTAAGTATCAATAGTTACTGTCATGTATAAATGTAATAAATGATCCATGAATTAGAAGTTCACAAAGTGTTCATGCACATCATAGATCAATTCTTCGACAGTAATATTCTACATCCTGGAGCCTACGACATCACATTCAAGTGACAGTAACTTTTGAAACAGACGAAAACAACTATTCCTTGACAGTAAACTTGGTGGAGAATGAAAACTCTATGACATCAAGTTCTACTGACAGAAACTATCCCTTGACAGTAAACTTGGCGGAGATTGAAGAATCAAAGACAGCAAGTTTTTTGACAGTAGCTTTGACGGGGAGAGTTGACAACATGTTTGGCGTAATAGTTGACAGTACCTTTGAACGACAGCATGTTTTAAAAGGCTGGTGAGCCTGACAGTAAAGTATGCGGTAATAAAGATGCTGTCACCAAAGAGAAGCTAAAGGTTGATAGTAACTTTTAGGGAAGCTGACAGTCTGTTTCAAGTAGCAGACTAGGTAAAGTCGATTCACAGATTGATCTTGACATCTCTACCTAGTCTGTCAAGACTACTACTGTAACTTGAGAAAAAGTAAGCATAAAGATGAAGCGTGCTCATGGAGTCAAGAATGTCAAATCCTCTCAGAGTACCTTTATCTACAAATGGAATGGAGACAAGACTTGAGAAGAAAAAGTGAGGTTTCTATTTCGAGTATTGTCTAAGAAACAAGGGAAAATACACTTGTAAGTGAGATATGTATTTTAGTTTAAATACACACATCTCACAAACACTTTCCCTTATACAACTGAGCTTAACTTTTCTAAAGCATAGAAACATTAGCAATCTCTTGTTATTGTGTCTATTGAAGCTGAAAAAATCTTTCCAGTCAGTTGTAACAAAAGCAAAAAATTAATAAAATTAATTTTTTAAAGTAAATCACCTTGTATCTTTCTTTTTCTTACTGGTGTATGTTTTCTTAACTTGATAATATCTTTTCTTGTTGGTTGTTAAGCAAGATTAACAAGAATTAGTCAAGTTGCATTCACCCCCCTTCTGCAACACTCTTTTCATTTAATAACTGGTATCAAAGCAGCAAGTTATACATATATAACCTGAAAAGATCCAAAAATGAGTGCACAGAAAGTAAGCAGTATAAAAATACCCACCTTTGACAAAGAACACTACAACCTCTGGAAAATTAAGATGATGTTGTTTATAAAAACAGCCAACCCACTCTACCCTAGAATCCTGAAGAATGGGCCATTCATCCCTCAAACTTATGTACCTGAAACCACAATAGATGGTGAAACTATACCAGCCTACTGGGTTCCTAAAAAGGTTTCAGAGTACACTGACACTGAAAAGGAAAAAATATCTCTAAATGATTGCTTACAATTTATTATCATTGAGGCACTTGACAATGTCATGTACGGCAACATTGTCAACTGCACCAGTGCAAAACAAATATGGGAAACTATTGAGATACTCTGTGAAGGGACAGAGGAAGTAAAAAAGAATCAAAGAAAGATTCTGGTGTCTCAGTATGAAGCCTTTATGGCTAAACCCAGTTAAGGGTTGACTGAGATGTTTGAGAGGTTTAATAGGCTGATAAATGACCTACAGCTGCATGGAAAGTTTTATGACAAAAAGGAGGTAAACATGAAATTTATGTTGACACTTCCTGACCACCTAGAGCACAAGGTTTCTGCCATAAAAGAAGGAAATGATTTATCAAAAGTTTCTCTTGAAACTTTGTATGACATCCTTAAAACCTTTGAGCTAGAGTTGCTACAAAAGAGAGCTATCCAAGCTGGTCAAAGAAGAAAGATGGCCAACACATCTAATGCTCTAGTAGCTCAGGATCCACAGCTGATGCAGTTCAAAGAATCACAGCATCAACATTAGATCAAGATTGAAGAAATTACAGATGAAGATGAAGGTGTGACTCTGGAACTCGAGGATGGTGAAGAAGATGAGTTCTACACTTTGGAAAAACTGGACAACATGGAAAATAAAACAATGGCCTACATGGCAAGAAAGTTCTCCAACTTGAGATTCAAGAAGAAAAAAGCCTTCAAACCAAGAGGACAAGGCTCCAAGTTCAACAAGCCAAATACCTCAAAACCTGGAGGAAGTGGAAAAGGTGGATACAAGACAGGTATGGTGGATAGATC
Source organism: Oenanthe sinensis (assembly GCA_028671895.1). NCBI lineage: Eukaryota > Viridiplantae > Streptophyta > Magnoliopsida > Apiales > Apiaceae > Oenanthe > Oenanthe sinensis. The sequence continues at coordinate 21,665,063 of CM053799.1, read as the reverse complement.
CAAAATAAGGTGTTACAACTGCAGTGAAATGAGGCATTTTGCAACAGAGTGCAAGAAGTCAAAACAAGTGAGAAGAAATGACAGTGACTATGAGGAACTCAAAGCAAATTATGAAGCCTTGCTGAAAAAGCAACAGGGAAGAGCCTTTGTGGCTGAAGGAAAATGCTGGGAAGACTCTGATGAAGAAGAAGAAGAATATGAAAATCTTACTCTCATGGTAAGCTCTGGAGAAGGTTCATCCACTTCATCAATTCAGGTACCCTTACTTACTATTGTTGATATGACTATATCCCAGCATAAGAAAACTGTTGAAAGTCCAAGTTCAGAGATTTTTAATATTCATACAAGCATGTTAGCTGCAAATGAGGAGATAGTTAGATTATCTAGTGCTAATGAGTCATTAAAAATTAAGAATCATGAACTTGAACTAAAACAGAATTCTTTTGAGTCTCTACAACAAGAAAATTAAATTCTTAAGAACAAGATTATTTGTGCTTCTCAGATTGAGGAATTTCTTAGGAAACAGATCTCTGAGAATGAATTAAAAATCAAGGCCTACAAGAATTCCTCTTCCTTATTAAAATCTTACCATAATGATAACACTGAAAATCAAAAGGTAGGTATAGGTTTTAACTATGAGAAGAAAAATGGAAAGAAACATGCTGTAGAAGAAAAAGGCAAACATACTGTCAAACCTTCCACTTTAAAGAAATTTAAAAATCCTTTGTTCAAAAAGGCTAAATTTGAATTTGATGAAGAAGCATTAGTGATCAAACAAGAGATAGATGATGAGGACAGTGATGTTGTCAGTAAATCCCTTAAGGCAAAATAGACTATCAAAATCCCCAAGACAGTTAGTTTTGACACTGACAGTAACTTAGGTTTAAAAGATGCTGTCAATACTGGCAAGACAGTGAGTTCAGAAGCTGTTGTCAAGACTGTAAGATCCAAACTTACTGTCAAGACAACTTCATCTAAACCTACTGTTAATACCAGCATGACAATAACTTCTAAATATACTGTCATGAAGACCAAGAAAAATAGAAATGGAAAATTAGGAGTTAACAAGAAGAACAATTATGATTATATTCCTAATGCTCTTAGAAAGTTATGCAATAATTGTGGGTCTTCTAGTCATCTAACTCATGTTTGTAATAAGGTCAAATCAAATGTTGAGAATGCTACTTCTAGTAATGGAAATTTACAAAGCATGCCTTTAAAGAACAGACAAGTAACTCACTGTGGTGATTTTAATTGTATTTCTTGCAAAATGAACTTGATGAGTATTTTCTTTAACATGCCTTTTGCTAATAATCAAGAATGTCTGCATAAGAATGCTAAAACTGAAAAGGCAAAGACTCCAAGTCAACCTAAAGTTAGGATGAACAAGCAACCCAAGAGAAAAGCTACCAAACCAGTAATCAAATCAGAATGGGTAGCTACAAGAGTTTTGCTAAAAGCAGAAGAAGAAAATTCAAATAATATAACTTCAAAATGTGATAAAGCTAAACCAGATGGACCCAATGTGAATTGGGTACCAAAAGTAACTTGAGATATTTTACTTTGCAGGACAACAGGAAAAATAAAACAATCATGTAGATCATTGACAGTGGATGCTCAGGACACATGACAGGTGATAAAGCCCTGCTATCACAGTTCAAAGAAATGGCTGGCCTTATGTAACCTTTGGTGACAAAAGCATTGGTTTCACAATGGGATATGTCATACTAGAGGTTGGAAATCTGAAGATTGAGAAAATTTCTCTAGTGAATGGATTGAAGCATAATTTATTGAGTGTCACTCAATTTTGTGAAAGAGGCTTCAAGGTTGGTTTTGATCAAGACAGATGCTCCATTGTCAACAAGAAGACAAGAGAAAAAGCTCTTCAGGGAGTAAGGAAAGGAAGCCTCTACATAGCTGACTTGGACTCTGTAAGGAAAGATAAAGTTTATTGTTTCTACAGTAAGGCTTCTCCATCTGAAAGTTGGTTGTGGCATAAGAAGCTCTCTCATTTAAATTTCAAAGAAATGAATCATCTGATGAAGAGAGAGTTGGTGAAAGGGCTGCCTCAACTTGAATTCTGTCAAGAAAGATTGTGTGAGGATTTCCAGAAAGGGAAGATAAGGAGAGCTGCTCATAAAAGCACTCCTAGTGGTTCAATAAATGAGGCATTTCAACTAATTCATATAGGCTTATTTGGTCCTGTGAATGTGTAATCACTGGCTAGAAAAAGATATGCTTTAGTAATGGTTGATTTTTCAAGATATACATAAGTGAGGTTTCTAGCATCTAAAGATGAAGCTGCACAAGAAATAATTGACTTGGTTAGGGTTCTTGACAAGAATTCAAAGTTCAAAGTGCATAATTTAAGAAGTGACAATGGTACTGAGTTCAAAAACAGTATCATGAATGATTTATGCAAAGACAATGGAATCACTCAACAATTCTTTGCACCAAGAACTCCTCAGCAAAATGGTGTTGTTGAAAGGAAAAATAGAACTCTCATTGAGGCTGCAAGAACAATGTTGAGTAAAACAAAACTTCCTACCTATTTCTGGGGTGCAGCAATCAATATAGCATGTTACACTCAAAACATGACTGTAGTCAACAAATCCTATGGAAAAACACCCTATGAATTGCTCACAGGAAGAAAACCAACTGTCAACTATTTTCATGTCTTTGAAAGCAAGTGCTACTTCATGAAAGATTCAACTGAGATAAAAAGAAACTTTGATACCAAAGAACTTGAAGGAATCTTCATGGGGTATGGTATTGACAGGACTGCATATAGAGTCTATATCATTGATCACAAGACTGTGGAGGAGAGTGTAAACGTCACCTTTGATGAAACAAAGTTCCCTGGAATTGAAGGAAGTCAAGAAACAGAATCCTTAGCCTTTGAAAATCAAGGCTATCTAGAAGAGATTGAAGAGGATTCACTAAGAATTGATCACACAATTTCTGGCCCAACAATGGCTCCTAACCAATCTGGAGAAAATGAAGGAACTTCCCAAACAACTGATTTTCTGGGAATGTTCCAATGAACAGTGGACTTGAGGAAATTGATGTTGTCAACAGTGCAAGAGCAAAAGATGTTGTCAATCAATAAAATGTTGAAGACTCTAGTGATTCTCAAAGAGGAACTAAATGGAACAGAGATCACACTAATGATTTAATCATTGGTGATCCAGGAATTGGAGTCAAAACAAGAAGAAATGTGGCCAATGAATACATGTACTCTTGTTTTCTCTCTCAAACAGAACCTAAAACTCTTGAAGAAGCCTTGGCCGAACTTGACTGATCCAGATTGGATCAAATTTGCTACCTCAACTAAGGGGAAGAAAAGTGATAAGGATGAAGTGTTTGCAGAAAGGAGTGATAAAGAGACAACTCAAGCTGCATCTCAGGGGAGAGTCAACTAACATTACTGTCTAGTGTGGCTGCTGAGATTACTACACAGCTTGGTGGAAATAAGGTGGAGAGACCAAAGGAGAAAGGTGTTGTGATTAAGGAGGGTGCAGTGAAGAAGGATTCAGTGGTTCATGTTGCATGAAAAGAAAAAGAGAAGCTCTTTCAAGATGGAAGTGATGATTTGATAATTGAAGAAAGAGAAGATTTTGATGATGAGCAGGCTGCAATTCTGATGGTAGATGAGAATGAGAACAGTAGAGTTTTTGAGGATGTAAAGTTCAAAAATAGAATTAATGATCTAAGAGCCTCATCTAACAGAGACCCCAAGAATTTTTTTGATTCAATGAGACAATCAACAGTGAGAGCAACTGTGATGGTGTCTAAGAGCAACAAATGGGTAATCACTTTCAGAACTGAAGGAGGTTTCAGTTGGTGTATGAGCATGTATTATCTGAGTAGGCAAGAGATTGTAGTTATTGAAGCAATTAAACTCAAAATCAAAACAGATAAGTCATGGCTAAATGAGAATTTGAAGAGGACTTTGCAGAAGCTAATAGTGGAGAAGTTTCCAGAAGTAACTCAGGATCCATTGGGCATCAAATTCAGTAGCTCCACAGATGAAAAATACAGATCTATGAACCTGGAAAGGGTGAACATGTGTAGGCCAAGGTCAGTTAAAGAATCCTTTGACTACTTCAAGCAGATTCCAAGAATTTGAAGAAAGGGATGAAGTGTTGATGGTGTTGGAAGGAGAATTGAGGAGGCTTGAAGAATTGAAATTGAAGAAGAAGACCCAGGACAGAAGAGATGAAGATGATAATGAAAAGCCTGATAGAGGTATAGGTAGTTCCAGCCAACACAATATTGGTGAAGGGTTATCTGGAGCTGGAAATAAGGTGGAGGAAAATAAGGAGAAGGATGAGAAAGAGTATAGAGATGGTGTTGAAAGGAAGGTTATGAAGACAGTAATACATGGTTTTGAAAAAGATGTTGTCAGGAGTGATAAGGTGAAACATACTGTCACAGAACCTGCTGTCGAACCTGATTTGACAGTAACCTCTCAAAAGTTACTGTCAAAGAAAATCTCTTTTCCAAAAAAATACATGAAGGCAAGGGCAGAAAGGCCTAAGCCACATTCAAGCCGGAGGCCTAGTAGGAAAGGGTGGAAACTTGTGTCTGAGGTGCTTCATGAAGATTGTCTGGATGTTAGAAGACCAATAATAAATAATATAGCAGAATCAAAGGCAGAATCTCTGGTCAAGGTGAAGGTTGAATGGTCCGAAGTAAATTCTCTCAACAAAATAATTCTCTTTTATTCAAATGGAGCAGCAGAAGAATTGAGTTATGAGATGAAAGAGGTGAATTACTCTCTGGTCAGAAAAATGATGCTCTTAACTCAAGGAACAGACATGAGGACACAGGTGGTGAGATGTATGTTGATAAAGAAGTTGATGGAATTGATGGATTCCTTCAAGCCTCACCCCTTGGATTTTACTGATGTTAAAGAGCCTGAGATAATTGTCTACTCAGATAGATTGATGTTTGAAGGTGAAGATGGAATCAAGGAGTTTTGGAGCACAAAGTCTCTTCAGGACAAAAATATGGATTTATTTGAAATGCTGGTGAAACAGTGGAGGGATATCCTTATCCTAAGGAATGCATATATATGTCAAGTGTTATGAGAATCATTCAGGCCAAGAAGAAGAGGGAAATTGAGAAGAAGTTTGAGTATGAAAGGACACATAAATGTCTTCTCAGAAATCCTGACAGAGTTATATTCTACAATACTGGTGGTTTTGCTGAAGAGATCACTTTTGAGGAGTTAAAATATTTGGCTGTGAATGATTCTCACATCACTGAGCTAATCAAGAAGCAACTACTCAACATCATAAATTATGAGATTTTTGATCTAAAGAATAGAGCACTGGAGATATGTTACTCTAAGAGGAAGGAGTAGAAGGAGAAAAGGAATAAATTTGAAGAAGAGGTTGAAGATGCAAAGAAGAAATTAGAGAAAATTTCTAAAAGGATCAAGGAGGCTGAGATTGACATGAAGTATGTAATGCTGAATGATCAATTCTCTAAAAAGCCCAACTATGTTTCTCTAGTCCTGTTTGGGCCCCTGAGAATCATTGTTGATAGTATTGAGGTGGAGGCTGTCAACTTCAAGGTGCTCAACAATGAAAACTTAAGGAAGATATTCAGAATGATCACAGGCTCATTCCTGGAGTTTGAAAAGGATTTAAGCAAAATTGTCTGGGAGATCATTGAGTCTAGAGAAGAAGAGGATGAATCTATTGACAAACTCAGGGTGAAGTAGATCTACTCTTCTACAAAGGAAAGATTTATCAAGGACATGTTTGGAATGAAGTATTTGTGCATATCCAAAGGACCAACTAAGAACTACTACACTTACAAGGAGTTGAGGAATATTTCTCATAAAATGGTGAAACTAGTCTTAGATTGTGTCTCTGATCATGCCAAGACAAAAGAAGAGAAGAAGGAACTGAAAGCTCTTGAGGGACTGTATGGAAGGATGACAACAGACAAGAAGTGAAAAATGAAGCTCAGGTCAAAGTTGAAGATTTGCTCAGTCTAGAGGAGCTAAACTTGAGATAAGAGTGTACTTGTAATTTCTTTCATTTTCTGTACAAACACTTCTATTTTTATTAGTTGAGATAGCATCTGCAATTTTCTTTAAATTTGTCTTTATTCATCATAAAAACAAATTGGGGGAGATTGTTAGGGATTGTGTATTATCAATGTAATCAACTAATATTTACTTAGATTAATTAATCATTAACTAAGTAAAATATACTGTCATATATAGTTTGACAGTATGTTTACAATGTCACTTGTAATAAAATGCATAATAATCCAAGTAGGTGACAGTAAGTATCAATAGTTACTATTATGTATAAATGTAATAAATGATCCATAAATTAGAAGTTCACAACGTGTTCATGCACATCATAGATCAATTCTTCGACAGTAATATTCTACATCCTGGAGCCTACGACATCACATTCAAGTGACAGTAACTTTTGTAACAGACGACAACAACTATTCCTTGACAGTAAACTTGGTGGAGAATAAAGACTCTATGATAACAAGTTCTACTGATAGCAACTATCCATTAACAGTAAACTTGGCGGAGATTGAAGAATCAAAGACAATAAGTTTTCTAACAGTAGCTTTGGCGGGGAGAGTTGACAGCATGTTTGGCAGAATAGTTGACAGAACCTTTGAACGATAGCATATTTTAGAAGACTGGTAAGCCTGACAGTAAAGTATGTGGTAACAAAGATGCTGTCACCAAAGAGAAGCTAAAGGTTGACAGTAACTTTTAGGGAAGCTGACAGTCTATTTCAAGTAGCATACTAGGTAAAGTCGATTCATAGATTGATCTTGACATCTCTACCTAGTCTGTCAAGACTACTACTGCAACTTGAGAAAAAGAAAGCATAAAGATGAAGCGTGCTCATGGAGTCAAGAATGTCAAATCCTCTCAGAGTACCTTTATTTACAAATGGAATGAAGACAAAACTTGAGAAGAAAAAGTGAGGTTTCTATTTCGAGGATTGTCCAGGAAACAAAGGAAAGTACACTTGTAAGTGAGATATGTGTTTTAGTTTAAATACACACATCTCACAAACACTTTCCATTATGCAACTGAGCTTAACTTTTCTCAAGCATAGAAACATTAACAATCTCTTGTTATTGTGTCTATTAAAGCTGGAAATATCTTTCCAGTCAGTTGTAACAAAAGCAAAAAATCAATAAAATTAATTTTTTGAAGTAAATCACCTTGTATCTTTCTTTTGCTTACTGGTGTATGTTTTATTAACTTGATAATATCTTTTCTTGTTGGTTGTTAAGCAAGATTAGCAAGAATTAGTCAAGTTGCATTCAACCCTCTTTCTGCAACACTATTTTCATTTAACAAATAATAAACCTATTGATGTTTTGGTATTTTTCAAATGAAAATAAAATTTAATCAAAGTGACGAAAAATGAATATTAATTTAATTAAAATTCAGATAATTTGGAACATATTTTCTACTTTTCTTAACTTAAAAAGTGTATATGGTTAAATCATGTTTTTTGATTTTTTAACAATATTTTAAGAAATAGAAAATTCAGAAAACTTTTTAAAAAAACTAGAAAATCTTTCGAGAAATTGTAAACTTCATAAAAGTGAAAAATACGTGTTCAAATAAACAGCTAGCATCCCCTTAATAGAGTATTTAATATATATCCTCATACTGTAACTGTGTTTGTTGTACAATCGTTTGATTATTATTTCAGTAGTCAATACAGTATTTATTGATACTACACATACATCCCAAAGGCACAACTTAACGAGCCCACATATTAAGAAATCCAATAAAACTAGTTTCAACTTCATGTGATATGTCAGGTCACATAGTCGTTCCTTTACCACCATACTCTACTGTATAGTGCTAGTATTAGCCACTAGCCAATAGATACATAATAACTTTAAATGACATTAACCGTACTCTACTATATAGTGGACTAGCCGGTAGGTAGGTAACGACTTTAAATAACACTAATCATACTCTACTATATAATGGACTAGCCGGTAGGTAGGTAACAGTTTTAAATAATATTAACCATACTCTAAAGTATAGTGCTGTAATATCCCGTATTTTTTGTAATATATTTAGATATTTTATTTAATATTAGGAATATTATTAATGATTTGTTATTGATTTGTTAGTTACACATATTTATATTTAGTTTATTATTAGAATATTTTAGAAGATATTATTAGCAACAAGAGAAAAGAAAAGGGAATAGAATTAAAAAAAGGAAAAGAGTTATGGTTTAGACAAAAAAAGATATGTAAGAAGGGTTGGGCAGCCATGGAGAAGTGGAAAGAGATAAAAAAGAGTGAGAGAAAAAACTTAAGAAGATAGGTTATGGTGTTTAAATTGGGGTTCTTGTGATTGAGAGTAATTCATAATGTTTAACTCTTAAGGTAATGATATCTTTTAAGAACTCTTTATCTTCGCATCATTACTCGAAATTCAAATTGTTCCTTCTAAATTGTATGTATATGGTATATTCATATGTATCAGTTTGTCTTCATTCTGATTCTTGTTAAATTCGTATCTCCTTCATTGTTTATCGGATTGTCAGGATTTTATTGTGCCTAAAAAGCTATTTCAATTATCTACAACTTTCGTTCTTTGTGTTTTTTGAAATTCTTCCTATAAACATGTTGAAAACTGTCATTTGTGCAATCTGATAGAAATTTTGAGTTGCTATCTGTTCGCACTTTATTCACGCAAGAGAACGTGGTCACAAGTAATACAGAAATAAGTAGGATTCGTTCCCACAGAGACTCAACTTGCTTACGTTTAGTTCACTTATACACCAGAGTATGATTAACTACCACTGCTAAGAAAATAACAACTGGAGTTTGATTAAACTAATGCTTAAAACTTAAAGAATTACTTATATTAAATAAACATGGGATTTTAACTTCATTAACTATCTCATCTAGAATCTTATGCCTTTTCAACCTAGCATGTGAAAGTGATGATAACTGATCAGACCCTCTAAACTGATAAACGCCAACTTTCGTTGCACGCATACCATCCTAATGAACATCCACAAAAGATAGAAGTCAAATAGTCAACCACTATACTTAGTCCCTATATGTCTATAGAGATTGAAAACATAATGGCTTAAGCACAAGAATCCTTAAAATCACATAGTCAGTGCAAGACGGTTAGAATTACACCACAAATTAATACATGCTCTTAACATGCAAAAACCTATGCTAGCATGGCATGTTCTAAACCCTAGATCCACTTTCGCATTCACGAGGATTTAACAAACAATCATAAATGTTCGCGACGCATTTACAACGAATAAGCTTAACCATACTAGGATATCCATAACATTCACACACTTAGGCATAAAAACAATCAATATCTAGAATCGATAGAAAAATCCATTAAAACCCCATGACAACGATTAGCCCATAATTGGCCTAGCCGCCATCATGGGTTCATATGAAAACATAGTAAATAAACAATTAAACATAAAAGACTGATATTAATTGCAAGAGTAAAAGAAACCACCGATAATCCACGTGTAGAAAATTACAAACGAAAAATAGCTTGACGGCTCACAAAGTACTTTGCCTCTTGACTGATAATAAAACCCTACGTGCTTACTTAATTTCCTAGATAGATAATAATAATAATCCTCATGTTTTTATACTAGGTTACATAAAATAATGATCCATGGGCTTGCTGCTTCCTGGGCTTCGAAACGGACCAACTGCAGAAAAATCAGCAGCTGGACTCGACTAGAGGGCGGGCGCGCTTGGCAGGGCGTGGGCGCTCCTGCTTAAAAGAGCGCGGGCGCGCTTGATGAAGGGAGGGCGCGCCTGCTGCTTCTGCCCTGCAGTTGAATTCCTTGAAACTTTGCTCCTTTAGCGACTCGTCTTGCCTTCTTTCGACCTCAACTCAAGCCTTGATCTTCCTCCTTTTAATTCCTAGCTCATGTACCACCAATTTATGCAAATATTCATCAACTCTCCTTTGCTTGGGAATCTGCACACCAAAAACATAAAACACATCAAAAGACACTAAATACTTGGGCACTAGCGATCAATTTAAGCCAAATTGGAACGTATATAGTGGACAAAAAAGTCCACTAACACACCCCCAAACTTAAACCGATGCTTGTCCCCAAGCATGAACAGACTCTAAACAATCTAAGGCAATGCAATGCATGAATGCAACTACTATGAAAATGTAAGGACCCCCTCGAACTCACCAAAACCAATCGACAATCCAAAGTCTCAAAGAGATGTGATACATCCTAACAGAGCTCGACCAAGTCCCCTTATACCGATACTACATGAACAGAAACGTGTGTGTGTGCGATGCTCATCAGATATATTCTGACACTAGATCAAAATCATACCTATTTTTCGCCAAGACAATCACCTGCTTATAAACAGAATGAGTGGTAAGCACTCCATAACATACAAACACCGCCGTCATTCATTTGAGTTAGACAGGGAATCACACTTTATTGCTAAACCACCACTACGACACATAACACAATACATAGGCTTATTTAACCGTGCAATGGATGAGACCCCTAAAGGCTTATACAATAATACCCATGTAGCGAGCGTTAGGTTAGTGGATCCCAGACTATAAAAAGCCTTAGGTCACTAGGCACAAAGTCCCCTCGAACTTAATTGCCCGAGTATTAAAGAGCTCACCCTGGTTAATTTTGCCTCGAATTATTCACATGACTCTTTTTTTTTCTTTTTCTTTTTCGTTTTCTTTTTTTTTTGTTTCTTTTTTTTTTCTTTTTTTTCTTTTTTTTTTTACAGAATCTGGAATGAGAATTCTCAATTCCAACCCTAGACTACTCATAAAAATATGAGCCGGCTACTAGCCATTTGACGCCTAGCCATACTTGACAAACATTAACAATCAGCATGAATCTTTGTTTTCCCCCAAACTTATACTTTGGTATTCGTACATTATCAAGGGAATAACAAACATTCTAGATATAAACATGCGATTAAATCTACAACAACTAAATAGGCATGACTCAACCTAGCCCAAAAGCAACCGACGAGACTGTGTAAATAATGTGCTTCTGAAACATGCAAATCAATTTCATAAGGACTGTAAATCATCCCTCTGCTCATCAATACCACACTCCAATTGACATCGACTTATCAAACAGAATTAGTTCGTCCGAAGAGATCATGAAATATGCATGCTATGAAATGCAACTAACATGGATTCATATGAACAAAAATTTTCAAACAAAATGCTCTATATGGACAATTAAAACAAAAACAAAATGCATGACAAACACTACAACTACATGTCCTATATGCATCTAACTACAATCTCCATTTCCTACCCCCAAACTATAAAATATTCAATGTCCCCATTGAAGGCAAGAAACGAAGAAAGTGTGCAGAAATACCTCAATCCTCAGCAGAGTCACCCTCATCGGGTGAATCCGGTGGTGGATACACGGTGCCAGCTCCATAAATAGGCCAATCGACCTGTACACCTGTAGCCAGAAAAGCTGCACCAAGAGCCTGAGTCAGGTCAGCCGCAAACCGGCTCTGCCGATCATCAACTGCGTCCATCCGCCGTGCTAACCTCCTAAAATGAGCCTCACCCATACCAGCACTAGCCATAGCTGGCGGTGCCCTAGAAGATCCAGCCCTAGCCTCCCTCTGCTGTCTTGGTGGCACTTCACCACCCACAATATACCCCAAGCCACGGGGATGCGGTACACCACCGTCCCATTCAGGGAGTCGAGCTATCGCCGCCGTGTCAATGGCACTCGCAGGAGTTGCAACTGCTCCTCCGCCGGCCAGTGAATACCCACATCAACACACAGACGAACAACCACTGAGCCATACGGAATCGCGCCAGTGGTACTGCCCTGCAAGAATCGGATCATGTGTCTGTGGATAAGGGAGCCTAGGTCGATGTATCGCCCGCTGAGAATACCCCACAACAAAATAGCCCGATCCACTGTCACCTCATGAGTGTGTGACGATGGCACAATGTTAGCACACAGAAACAGGTTCCAGGCCTTAGCATACGGGTTCAAAGCCATGGCAGAGAAGGTAACCGGCTCAGTAGAGCCTGCCCTGCGCTTCCAAGTAGTGCCGGGAACTGTCATATCCCGCAGGATGGCCTCAAGGTCAACCTCCCCACGGGTCTTCAACCCGAAATCTTCCACTCCCTCCTGCGGTGCTGGCAAATTCAAAACCCTAGTGATGGCAGCAGGAGTATAATCCACAACATACCCTCGAACTGCAGAATACCCATTCTTCTCCTGCTTGGCATTGGCATAGAACTCCCTCACGATACTCAATGGTATCGCCTCCGCAGCCTCACACACGGTCTCCCAACCGCGCTCACTAACCATCGCGATTAGAGACCCATCAAGAACACCCGGAATAAATCCCCTTTCCTTGACCACAGATTTGGTCATCAACCGTGCAAACTCAACTTGGGCCTCCGGTGAATTGAATTGGGGCACAACTCCCCCACTCGAAGAAGAACTTGATGTCCCTGAGCGCCTAGATCTCTTGGGTGCCATTGATTGAGTTGTAGAAGTGTGAAGAGATGAGATGCAGTGCGTGTATATTTGTATGTATATGTGTGAATGAGAGATGAAAAGTAAAAATTAGGTTAGGGTTAGGGTGTGTGAAGGCTTTTAACAAGTTAGAGTGGCTGGGCTTGGGCTAAAAATTGATTTAAAACATAAAATTGCTGATTTATTTTGTTTTTAGAGTTTTTCTATTTTTTTTCTTTTTTTTAACAGTCGCACTCAGGGCGCCCGCGCCTCCAGGAGCGCGCCCGCGCCTGAGGCTACTGCAATTTTTCAATTTTTTTTTGTGTTTTTGCTTTTTTTTTTTTTTTTTTTTTTTTTAATTTAAATATATTTTTATAAGAATAAAAATTACCATTCAAGCCGTAGGTTGCCTCCCACGAGCGCTGTCGTTAACGTCATTTAGCCGGACGTTACTTCAGGTCCTCAAGCCGAGGTTGACAGAATCGCGACTTCAGCTTCGCGATTTACTTGTTCTCCCAAATACGGCTTCAATCTCTGACCATTGACTTTAAACGCTTGATCTGGGGTCTTTTCATAAATCTCCACAGCTCCGTGTGGATACACAGTTTTCACAACAAAGGGTCCTGACCACCTTGACTTAAGTTTTCCTGGAAACAATCGCAGACGAGAGTTAAATAATAAAACTAATTGACCAGGAACCAATACCTTTGTTGTCAACCGACGATCATGCCATCTTTTCACTCTTTCCTTGTAGAGCTTGTTATTCTCATAAGCTTGTAGACGAAACTCATCCAATTCATTGATTTGTACCATCCGCTTTTCCCCTGCGGCTTGATAATCAAAATTCAGTTTCTGCAATGCCCAATAAGCCTTGTGTTCCAGTTCTGCCGGTAGATGACAAGCTTTTCCATAGACTAGTTGATATGGTGACATCCCCAAAGGTGTTTTGAACGCAGTTCGGTAGGCCCACACAGCTTCATCCAGTTTTAAAGACCAATCCTTCCGCGAAGGACTTACCACTTTTTCCAGAATGCGTTTGATCTCACGGTTTGATACTTCAGCTTGGCCATTGGTTTGAGGGTGGTATGCTGTCGCCACCCGATGGTTGATGTTGAATCGTGCCATCAGATTAGTGAACTTTCGATTGCAAAAGTGAGAACCCTCATCGCTGATAATGACCCTTGGAGTCCCAAATCTGGTGAAAATGTTCTTGTGAAGGAAGTTGAGCACTACATTGGCATCATTAGTTGGAAGTGCCTTGACCTCCACCCATTTGGAGACGTAATCCACAGCTAGCAAGATGTATTGGTTATTGCAAGATGAAATGAATGGGCCCATGAAGTCAATTCCCCATACATCAAAAATCTCCACTTCTAGCATTACATGAAGGGGCATCTCATCCCGTTTTGAAATGTTGCCTACTCGCTGGCAACGATCACATCTGGTTACAAACTGATGAGCATCCTTGAATAGTGATGGCCAATAAAATCCTGCCTGCAGAATACGAGTAGCTGTCTTTTCACCTCCATAATGGCCCCCATAAGCCGTGGCATGACAATCCCTCAGAATAGCTTCAGTCTCACTATATGGTACACACCTTCTGATAATCTGATCAGCCCCTTGTTTAAACAGATATGGCTCATCCCAACGAAACCACTTTACATCATGCATGAATTTCTTCTTTTGGGCTGACGACAATTCGGGTGGAACAATATGACTCACAAGATAATTCACAATATCCGCATACCATGGTTCTTCTTCTTGTACTCCAAACAGTTGTTCATCCGGAAATGAGTCATTGATGAGAGTACTGTCTCGTGATTTACCAGGATCTTCCAATCGTGAGAGGTGATCAGCTACCTGATTTTCGGTCCCTTTTCTATCTTTGATCTCCACGTCGAATTCTTGAAGTAGGAGAATCCATCGAATCAGGCGGGGTTTAGAATCCTTCTTGGAGAGCAGATACCTAATAGCTGCGTGGTCAGTATACACCGTCACTTTCGTACCAAGCAAGTATGATCTCAATTTTTCAAAGCCATATACAATGGCTAGCAGCTCCTTCTCTGTGGTTGTGTAATTCAATTGCGCATCATTGAGTGTCTTGCTTGCATAGTAGATAACATGAAAAATCTTGTCTTTCTTTTGACCAAGAACAGCCCCTACTGCAAAATCGCTAGCATCACACATCATAGCAAAAGGTTCATTCCAATCTGGGGTGATGATCACAGGTGCTGAAATCAACTTCTTCTTCAATGTCTCAAAGGCTGTCATACAATCATCATCGAATTTGAAGGGAACATCCTTCTCCAACAGCTTACACAAAGGTTTGGAAATTTTGGAGAAGTCCTTGATGAATCTTCTGTAGAAACCTGCATGACCGAGGAAACTACGAATTCCTCTCACTGAAGTAGGCGGTGGAAGATTTTCAATTGTCTCTATTTTTGCTTTATCCACTTCCAGTCCTCGACGTGACACCTTGTGTCCAAGAATAGTTCCTTCTTGTACCATGAAATGGCATTTCTCCCAGTTGAGAACCAGATTACTCTCCACGCATCTTTTCAGAACCATGCTAAGATTGTGTAGACATTCGTCAAAAGAAACCCCAAATACTGAAAAATCATCCATGAAGACTTCCACTGTCTTACCAATCATGTCTGAAAAAATTGCCATCATGCACCTCTGAAAAGTGCCAGGTGCACCACATAACCCGAATGAAACCCTTCGAAAAGCGAAGGTACCAAACGGACATGTAAATGTTGTCTTCTCCTGATCCTCTGGAGCAATGCAGATCTGATTATAACCCGAATATCCATCCAGAAGGCAAAAGTATTCATGGCCGGCCAGTCGGTCTAGCATTTGATCAATGAAAGGAAGAGGGAAGTGATCCTTCCTAGTAGCTTTGTTCAGCTTCCTGTAATCCATGCAGATTCTCCAGCCAGTTACTGTCCGCGTAGGAATGAGCTCGTTCTTTTCGTTAGTTACCACCGTCATGCCTCCTTTCTTTGGCACACATTGAACTGGACTCACCCAAGCACTGTCAGAAATAGGATAGATAATCCCTGCATCCAACCACTTAATAATTTCCTTCTTCACTACTTCCTTCATGAGTGGATTGAGCCTTCTCTGATGTTCCACTGTTGGCTTACTACCTTCTTCCAGCGGAATCTTATGCTGGCAATAGGCAGGGCTGATTCCTTTAATGTCTGCAATAGTCCACCCAATGGCTGATTTGAATTCCCTGAGAACCCTTAACAGCTTTTCTTCTTCAGGACCTGTAAGGTTAGCAGCAATAATCACAGGTAAAGTAGATGATTCCCCAAGAGAAGCATACCTTAAGTGATTAGGCAATGGTTTGAGCTCTAGCTTTGGTGCTTCCTCGATAGATGGTTTTAACCGCTGATGTGATTCTCTCAATTCAGATAAACCCAACGATTCTGGTTTTTCAAATTTTTGTTGCCAAGGAGAAGCATTCAGATACTGTACCTGTTCTTCAACCTCTTCCTCTTCAATTATAAAATCCCCACGTAGAGCCTTTTCCAGTGTATCATCCATAAGCATGTGTTCAATTTTTACTTGCACAGCAGATTCCACTACATCTACTTTAAAGCATTGCTCTTCTTCTGTTGGAAATTGCATTGCTTTGAACACATTGAATGTGACATTCTGATCGTGCACTCTCATGGTGAGTTCTCCCTTCTGTACGTCAATCAATGTCTTTCCCGTTGCCAAGAATGGTCTCCCAAGAATGATAGGGATTTTCTTGTCTTCTTCAAAATCAAGGATGACAAAATCTGCTGGAAAGATTAGTTTGTCGACTTTTACCAACACATCTTCGACAATTCCTCGCAGATAAGTGATTGAACGATCCGCCAACTGCAGTGACATGTTAGTTGGCTTCGGCTCAGGAAGACCAAGTTGTAAGAATATAGAGTATGGCATGAGGTTGATGCTTGCTCCCAAATCGCACAAACATTTGTCGAACGCCAAATTCCCAATTATGCATGGTATAGTGAAACTACCAGGATCCTTCAACTTTGGTGGTAACTTCTGCTGCAATACTGCACTACATTCTTCCGTCAAGGCAACAGTGTTTAACTCTTCTAGCTTCAGTTTCCTAGATAGAATGCCTTTCATGAATTTGGCGTAGCTAGGCATTTGCTCCAGCGCTTCAGCAAAAGGTAAGTTGATGTGTAGTTTCTTAAAAACTTCCAAGAATTTAGCAAACTGTTTATCTGATTTTTGTTTCTGAAGCCTTTTAGGGAATGGTGGAGGAGGAAATACTTCCTTGTGAACACTGTCTGTCTCTGAACTGCTTTTCTCTTCTGAATCAGTTCTTTTTTCCTTAATTGGTTCCTCCTGCGCAATTTTTTCTGCAGAAATTTCCCTCCCGGCAGTAAGATGAGGCGCGTCCGCGCCTGAGGAAGCGCGCCCGCCCTGCACCTCCTGCCCAGAATGCTGACGTTCTTCGTTTTGTGGAATTTCGACCTCCTGATTGTTCGTAACCCTTCCAGAACGCAATGTAATAGCGTGTATTTGTTCCTTGCTTTCTTTCTTGCCTGGGTTAGCCTCTGTGTCACTTGGTAATTGTCCTTGAGGTCTGTGTAGAAGAGCACTTGCTAGTTGACCAATTTGATTTTCCAATGTCTTCAGCGTTACAGCTTGACTCTTATACATCATTCTCAGTTCCTCCATCTCTGACTTTTCATTTGAGTGCCCAGGTCCTCCCTGAGATTGTTGATGAAAACCAGGAGGGTTGTATGATTGTCTTGGTGCATAAGATTGTTGAGGAACAGAATTGTTGAAAGGCCTTGTTCCAAATTGCTGACCCTGCGATGGTTGTGGACTGGCATTCTGATTGTTGCTCCAACTGAAGTTAGGATGATTCCTGTTGTTGGGGTGATATGTATTAGGTGCCGGTTGTGTAGGTTTCTGAAAGTTGCCGACAAAATACGCTGAATCGCTAGAAATAGCACACTGAGTTGTATCATGAGCACCTGCACATAAATCACAAACCATAGCGACTTGCTGAATTCCTGCCTTGGATAGTGCGTCCACCTTTATAGATAAAGCCTGTAGTTGAGCTGTTATAGCAGTGGCAGCGTCCACTTCAAAAACACCTGCAGTTTTACTCTGCGGCAATCGCTGAGTAGGATTCTGATACTCGTTGGCAGCCATCATTTCAATCAAGTCATAAGCTTCTTCATAGCTCTTGGCCCAAAGAGCTCCTCCAGATGCTGCATCAAGCATAGGTCGTGAATGATTCAATCCATTATAGAAACCATTAATGACCATCCAATCTGGCATCCCATGATGGGGACACTTTCGAAGCATCTCTTTATACCTTTCCCAAGCCTCACACAACGTTTCTCCAGAATGTTGATTGAACTGTGTAAGAGCATTCCTCATGGCTGCCGTCTTAGCCATAGGAAAGAATTTAGTCAGAAACTTTTGTGCGAGATCCTCCCAAGTAGTTATAGAACCTGCTGGCAGCGAATGCAACCAGCTCTTTGCCTTGTCTCGTAGAGAGAATGGAAACAGCCTCAGTTTTATAGCATCTTCAGAAACCCCGTTGGTTTTAAAGGTATCACAGATCTCGATGAAGTCTCTGATATGCATATTAGGGTCCTCAGCAGGTGAACCCCCAAACTGCACAGAATTCTGAACCATTTGAATTGTGCCCGGCTTGATTTCGAAATTATTAGCTGCAATAGCCGGCCTAACAATGCTTGACTGAATGTCATTGATCTTCGGTTGAGAGTAATCCTTAAGAGCTTTCACTGGATCCCCCATTACTATTTCTGGTTCAATTTCTGGAACTGCAATTCCCTCTTCTTCGTCTAAGTGTTCTTCCAGTTTTTCCTTACTCGATTGAGAACGAGTACGCATACACGATCAATTACCTGAATTCACGTAACAAACAAGAACGATTAATAACAAATCTCAGTCAGTGATATCTAACGACCACTGATGATAAGCACATTAACTAAATAAAACAATGAACCGAGTCCCCGGCAGCGGCGCCAAAAACTTGTTCGCACTTTATTCACGCAAGAGAACGTGGTCACAAGTAATACAGAAATAAGTAGGATTCGTTCCCACAGAGACTCAACTTGCTTACGTTTAGTTCACTTATACACCAGAGTATGATTAACTACCACTGCTAAGAAAATAACAACTGGAGTTTGATTAAACTAATGCTTAAAACTTAAAGAATTACTTATATTAAATAAACATGGGATTTTAACTTCATTAACTATCTCATCTAGAATCTTATGCCTTTTCAACCTAGCATGTGAAAGTGATGATAACTGATCAGACCCTCTAAACTGATAAACGCCAACTTTCGTTGCACGCATACCATCCTAATGAACATCCACAAAAGATAGAAGTCAAATAGTCAACCACTATACTTAGTCCCTATATGTCTATAGAGATTGAAAACATAATGGCTTAAGCACAAGAATCCTTAAAATCACATAGTCAGTGCAAGACGGTTAGAATTACACCACAAATTAATACATGCTCTTAACATGCAAAAACCTATGCTAGCATGGCATGTTCTAAACCCTAGATCCACTTTCGCATTCACGAGGATTTAACAAACAATCATAAATGTTCGCGACGCATTTACAACGAATAAGCTTAACCATACTAGGATATCCATAACATTCACACACTTAGGCATAAAAACAATCAATATCTAGAATCGATAGAAAAATCCATTAAAACCCCATGACAACGATTAGCCCATAATTGGCCTAGCCGCCATCATGGGTTCATATGAAAACATAGTAAATAAACAATTAAACATAAAAGACTGATATTAATTGCAAGAGTAAAAGAAACCACCGATAATCCACGTGTAGAAAATTACAAACGAAAAATAGCTTGACGGCTCACAAAGTACTTTGCCTCTTGACTGATAATAAAACCCTACGTGCTTACTTAATTTCCTAGATAGATAATAATAATAATCCTCATGTTTTTATACTAGGTTACATAAAATAATGATCCATGGGCTTGCTGCTTCCTGGGCTTCGAAACGGACCAACTGCAGAAAAATCAGCAGCTGGACTCGACTAGAGGGCGGGCGCGCTTGGCAGGGCGCGGGCGCTCCTGCTTAAAAGAGCGCGGGCGCGCTTGATGAAGGGAGGGCGCGCCTGCTGCTTCTGCCTTGCAGTTGAATTCCTTGAAACTTTGCTCCTTTAGCGACTCGTCTTGCCTTCTTTCGACCTCAACTCAAGCCTTGATCTTCCTCCTTTTAATTCCTAGCTCATGTACCACCAATTTATGCAAATATTCATCAACTCTCCTTTGCTTGGGAATCTGCACACCAAAAACATAAAACACATCAAAAGACACTAAATACTTGGGCACTAGCGATCAATTTAAGCCAAATTGGAACGTATATAGTGGACAAAAAAGTCCACTAACACTATCTTGTAATTTCGAAAATCTATAGTAAATTGAATATTTGTTCAATAATTATGTGTAATATATATCTGGAAATATCTTTTCGAGCACTTCGTTCTTTGTTTACATTCCGCTATGAAATTCTGTGATTTCGTTATCGTAAATATCAAAATACTACTGCGATCATAGTCTGAGTCTATTATGGCAGTCCACATTTTAATTATTTCTGAATTCGTTACTTCTCCATTTTTAACGAGGCTTACCATTCTAGAAAGATCTCGGAATTGTCTACGATTTTCATGTTCTGTACTTTTCATTTGAGTTCAACTTGATATAGTAAATTGTCATTTTTCTGGACCGATCAGGTCTGATTTTATTTGTAATAGTCTATAATATTTGGTGTGTATGATATTTTGAGCAAGATACTTTCAGTTTATTTGTGATATATGTATGATTTAGGAGATTTCGTAAGACCTCCGTCATGAGTGGATAATCTCATGTTTTGGCACCATCTATACGGTGTATTTAAATTGTATGGGTGTGTCACCGGAGTTATGAGACACGTAGAGTCATGACTATTGTGTATGTATGTTTGGCCATTTGGGTAGTATTGTACTTTGTGCCGTGCAAGCCCCTGTGTTAGGAATCATGTTGTATAATGATAACAAATTACCTAGAATTGTAATTTTGATATTAATTTTGTAACTAGTCAATGTGTTGGTCCCTCGTATTGTAGAAGGGGGGTTGAATACAATATTTATAAATTATCGTGGAATATTGGATTTAAAAATACTATTTTAAATTCACACGAAATATTAATTATTATGAAATACTGTTCAAGTAGAAGATATAATTTTAACTTAAAAAGTATTATAAAATTAATAAGTAGAAAGTTTATATAACTGTTTAAAAGCTTAGAACGATTTTGACATGAATTGTTCGAGTTTAACAATTATATTCCAAACTTGCACAGAAATCTGTGAATATTACAATGCAGACAAATTTCTGAATTTGAACTATTTTTCTTACTCTGAAAAATGAAGCCAAAACCTTATATTTATAGAGGTTGTAAAGTTGGCATGACTCTTCCAATATGACTCTTAAAGATTAGAAGTAACCCTTGTATGACTCTTAAAAAGGCTGGACATGACTTTCAGAACTCGGTATGACTCTTGAAAATTCGGTATGACTTATATTAAAGTCATATTCGATTTTTCTTTTAATTAAATAAATCAGTATGACTTATTTAATAAAAGAAATCGGTATGACTTATTATATAAAAATCGGTATGACTTATTTATATAATAAATCGGTATGACTTATTATATAATAAATCGGTATGACTTATTTGTATAATTTGGTATGACTTATTAAATAGTCATTTGAATTATATAAAAAGTCATATTAAGTCATATCTTTTATTAATAAATTAATTCTACTTAATTTAATTAGTTAATTTATAAATTAAATTAAATTTAACTTGAATTAATTTAATTATATAAATTAAATAATCAATTAATCTTTGATAGTAGAATTAAAATACTATCTCTGTCATTTATTACGTAGTAGTCAACTTTGAAGTCTTCCCTTTTCTTCATCTTATGTCATAAACCACTTGAGCTCGATGTTGAATAATTATTAATTTAGTTGACACACAAATGTACTGTCTGGTTCATTTGTGTCATACTATAATAATTATTTTCCATCTATAACATATAAGTTGTGGCCTTCTGTCATTCTTCTGCTTTACTGTCTTTCCTCTCCTTCTAGAATCTTTCTGTAGTAACCACTTGAAATCTTTTATATCTTCTGTATTCTTTAGAAGTACTACCACTTTATTTTTCACTGACGCTTGAACATATTAATGAACTTCTTCCAGTGTTGAGTAGTAATCCCATAAAATACTTCTGATACTTAGATCCTTTGTGATTAGTTGATTGTCTTCATCTTGATTCATGTTTGGTGTTTATTATTTACTTCTCTTTATTAGCTAGAGTTGAGTTGTCATCTAATTATTACAAATATGCCTAGTCATATGCCTTTCACAATGGATATGTGTTCTATAAATATCCATTAACTATAAAACCATTTATTAGTTGAAGTTGTTAAACCAACTGATAAAATTGACTGTAACAGTGATTTAGAATTCCTTATAGTATCAATTGATTATAATATGTCGATGGATGTGATCATCTAATCAACTGATATTTATTGGCTTCGATTGATAGCTTATCAATAGATGTGAAGAATGGCTGACAAATTGTAAATCTTTTAAGTCGGAATTCTCCCAAGTGAAGTGATCAACGGATGAAGGAGTCAATGGATATGAATGTTGATCGATGAATAAAAAGGTCAACAAAAGTCAAATCAATGGATCTCCATCAACGGATGAATGTGTCAAAGCTATCAACTGATAAAAGATAATCAATAGATAAGGGATCGATGGATACTCAAATATCCATTGATACATTAATTGGTCAATGGATAACTTATCCATCAATAGATAAACAAAGAAGATTCAACTGATAAGCTTCACAACAATTATCAGTTGATCAAAGTTTTCCAAAATAGTTAAAGGCAAATGAAAGGGATCTTTGCAGGAGTCTAAATCAATGGAAGACAGTCCTGTCAGGATTGTGAAGACTTTCAAAGGAACACAGTTTTCAAGGAGACGATCAGGACAAAGGCATTTTCAAAACAAGGCACAGACCTAGGAAGACTGTGAAAGAAGCTACATTCTATTTTAGTGCAAACCTTAAAAAATGTAATTTGTACTAATATCAGTTGATAGAAAAATAGATGTAAAAATTGAGCTACTATATATAGTTTAGCAGTTCATTGAAGCAAATATAAGAAATAGAACAAGAATAACACAATAGAGAGATTAGAAAATTATTGTAATGCCTTTCTTAGTTTTATTCATATGTAGTAAGTAGTTTGGTTCCAAGACCAAAGATTATTGAAAGCAAAACATTCACTATTGGAAAAACAAATCCACTAGTAATTTTTAAAGAGATTTGTTTTCAAGGTTCTCTTTAATTCTTCTAGTTCTTTCTTAATATTATTTAACTTCTCAAACAATGTTAATGAACAAACTTCAATCCACAAGAATTTGAAATAATTCTTAAGTTTGTATTCAACCCCCCTTCTACAAACTTCTTATACTTAAAGGAAATAACACCCTGTAAGATTTTGGGTATCATTTGATTTGTTCTATGTAAGCCCCTGTAACTTTTGATGACTATATATTCTGGAGAACCGAAATGTAGGACATCTTGTAAGTGTAAGATTGTCTCCTATATCAGTAAGTAAATTTACATTTTAGTATTTGGTCATTATAATATGTGACTAGTAAGTAAGTGTACGAGTAAGAGTAAGAATATTTGTGATTAAAAAATATGGAAGTTGATATTGTAAGATAAGTATATTTCGTGTCTTTTTATTTGTTTATATTGTGAGTTAAGTATGACCAGTATCTTTTGTCTCTTTCAGTTTGTTTCATCATTTTTCTTTCATATATATTGTTTATTCATATTATCATCGTTCTAACTCTTGTACTCTTTACATAATTTTATATTCGTATAGGAGCCTTTCGCTCACTGTCAGTCTATGTTTCTTGATTTTCCCTGGCAGGTATTCATTATTAGGTGTGCTACTGCTACCTCTTGGGGAGATTACAAGTTGTCGTCTTTGAGAAGTTGTAACATTTTATATTTAGCTTTGAATTTGGAGAGTTTAGCTATTTTTTTAATTTTGGATTGTAAGTTGTTAGACATTGAGCAATTGTATCTTTTTATTGGTGTATTTATTTAAGTGAATAAGTTCGGGATTTTAAAAGTGCTACTAGCCATTAGGTAAGCAACTAGCTATAAATTTGATACTTTCTCAAAAAATTTGTGATTTTATGATATACATTAATGATTTTTATAATATATACGGGTAATTTTTATAGTATAAACTTGTGCAAATAATAATATTAAGAAAAAAATGACTCTTTGCACCTAGGTTTAAGCATTCAGTCGGTTCAGTTAAAACAAAACTATTGAAATTCTTGAAAACCAAACTGTTAGGGATTGTGGTATTAACAGAGTATTAACTAAAGATATTTAGTCTTAATTTATATTAAGCTAAGTAAAATGTACTGTTATATATATATTGACAGTGTGTTTAGACAATCATTTGAAATAATATGTTTAACATAACATAAGTAGGTGAAAATAAGTTTAATAGTTACTGCCTTGTATAAATGTAATAAGCTAAGTAAAATGTACTGTTATATATAATAAGCTAAGTAATATGTACTGTCATATATATATATATATATATATATATATATATATATATATATATATATATATATATATATTGACAGTATGTTTAGACAGTCACTTGAAACAGTATGTTTAACATATCATAAGTAGGTGACAATAAGTTTAATAGTTACTGTCTTGTACAAATGTAATAACTTGATCCATGAAGTAGAAGTTCACAAAATGCTCATGCAAATCATTGTTCAAACCCACGACAATAATATTCAATACTCAAGCCTATGACATCATATTCAAGTGACAGTACAAAGGAACATGTGACAACAACTATTTTCTTGACATTAAACTTGACGAAGATTGAAGATTTGAAAACATCAAGTTTTACTATTAAAATGAAAGGTGAAGCTTATCTTGGTGCAAAAGATTGTTTTGTGTCTAGCAAGAAAGGAAATGGTATTGCTAGAAGGCCTAGCAAAGTTGGATGAAAGCTCGTGACAGAGAAAATCAAAGAAGATTGTCTAGATGTCAGGAGACCAACAATAAAAAATTTGGCTGAATCAAAGGCAGAATCAATCACCAAGGTTGTTGTTGAGTGGACTGAGTTCAATTCTTTGAGTAAGGTAAATGTCTTCTATTCTACTTGAGAGATTGAAGTAATGGGATATGAAATGAAAGAGGCTCACTACTTCATGGTGAGAAGAATATTGTTATCCATAAAAGGAACAGATATCAAGACTCAAGTTTTTAGAGGGTTGCTAATCAGAAAATTTTTAGGATTGATGGACTCTTTCAAGCCACATCCTCTAGATGGTGTTGAAGCTGATGATCCTGAGCCAGCCATCTAATCTGATGGACTGATGTTTGAAAATGAAGAAGGGATCAAAGAATTCTGGGGTATGGATTCCTTGCAGGATAAAAACTCTGACTTGCTAATCAAATTGGAGGATCAATTATCTAAGTATCCTTATCCTGAGGAATAGAAACTTATTCCTAAAATTCAAAGATTTATCAAGAGAAAGAAGAAACATGAATATGAGAAGAAGGTGGATTATGAAGGGACTCAACAATCTTTTCTAAGAAATCTAGAGAGAGTTATATTCTACAATACAGGTGGATCAGTTGAAGAGATCACCTTTAAACATCTGAAGACATTGGCTGAGAAGGAGCCTCAAATCACAGAACTCATCAAGAGATAATTGTTCAATATCACCAAATTTGAAATATTTGATCTTAAAAACAAAGCCCTGGAGATATGTGATTTTAAGAAAAAGGAAGTTAGGGAGATGAAGAGGAAGTTTGATACTGATGTTGAAGCCACTAAGAAGGAGATAGACAGAATCAACAGGCAGATTAAAGAAGCTGCGATTGATTTAAAATGTGAAAAGCTGAATGACCAATTCTCAAGGAAGTCCAATTATTTGTCTCCTGTCTTTTCAAATCCATTGAGAATCATTATTAAAAGTATTGAAGTCAAGATTGAAGATTTTGGGATTCTCAACACTGCAACTCAAAGAAGAATTTTCAGACTGACAACATGATCACTTCTGGAAACTGAAAGGAACTTGAGTGCAGTAGTAGGACAGATTATTGAAGCAAGGTCAAAAGAAGATGATGATCTAGACAAACTTAGAGTAGAACAAGTATTCAAATCTTTCAAAGACAGATTTCTTAATGAAGAGTTTGGAGTTAAATATCTCTGCATTTCCAAAGGACCAATGGAAGACTACTACTCTTATTAAGACTTGAAGAACTTATCTCATAAATTGGTAAAATTGGTGCTTGAGTGTGTGTTTGAGCATGCCAAGACTACTGAAGGGAGTAGGGCCTTAAGAGCTTTGGAATTGCTATATGAAAGAAAGAATCCTCAGAAGAAATCAGAAGAAGGAAGTTCAAGCAAAATTTGAAGATCTGCTTAAACTAGAGGAGCATGTAGCTTGCGAAATTGTAGAATTTGTACTTGCAATTTCTTGAATATTTTTATGTACAAACACTTCAGTTATTTTAGTTGAGTTAGCATCTGCAATTCACTTTGAATTTGTCTTTATTTTACATAAAAATAAATTGGGGGAGATTGTTAGGGATTGTGTATTAACATAGTAATCAACTAAAGTTAGTCTTAATTTATAATAAACTAAGTAAAATGTAATGTCATATATATATATATATATATATATATATATATATATATATATATATATATATATATTGACAGTATATTTAGATAGTCACTTGAAACAGTATGTTTAACCTAGCATAAGTAGGTGAAAGTAATTAGTTTAATAATTACTGTATTGTACAAATGTAATAACTTGATCCATGAAGTAGAAGTTCACAAAATGTTCTTGCACAACATGATTCAAACCCACGACAGTAACATTCAACACTCAAAAGCCTATGACAGCATATTCAAGTGACAGTACAAAGGAACATGTGACAACAACTATTCCTATGACAGTAAACTTGGCAGATATTGAAGATTTGAAGACAACAAGTTTTACTAACAGCAACATTGACGGGGATAGTTGACAGCAGATTTGGAGATGGTATGTTTTAGTAGACTATCAAAACTTGACAGCAAAATATACGGAGATGAAGATACTGTCACCACAGAGGAGCTAAAAGTTGACAATAAACTTTTAGTGAAACTGACAGTCTATTCCAGGTAGCAGACTAAGATAGTGAAAATACAAGGAATGATTTGGACATATCTATCTAGTCTGTCAAGTCTACTACTGCAACTTGGGAGAAGACAAACAAAAGTTAAAGCGTGCTCAAAGAGTCAAAGATTTCTGCATACTTCAGAACTGTTTTATCTACAAATGGAATGAAGACAAAGTTAAACGAAAAAAACACAGTTTCTATTTCATGTTTTATTCTAGGACTAAGGAAAAGTGCACATGCAAGTTAGATATGTGTTTTAGTATAAATACACATATCTCATAAGCACTTTTATTTATGCAACTGAGTTAAATTTTCTCTCAAGTATAGAAATATTAGCAAATTCATTGTTACTGTTTTTATCGAAACTGGAATTCATTTCCAATCAATTGTAGCAAAACAAAAATAATAAAATTATTTTTGAAGTTTAAAACACTGTCATGTTTATCTGCTTTGATTGTTTATATATTAAACTTGTTAGTTATAGATCTTGTTTGTTGTTAGCAAGAATCTATTATAATTAATCAAGTTGCATTAAACCCCTTTCTACAACACTTTTCTTACTTAACACCAACTTTTGATTTTTTATGAATCGAACAAAATCGATGTTTCTTCTTAACCGAACCCAGCCGAATCAAAATATTTCGGTTAGTTCGGTTAAGTTTTTAAAAACTGAAATTTAAAAAAATTATATAATTTTTAAATTACATTTACTTTCTAATAATATAATTTTTATATTTTTAATTATATAATATATATAATTTTTTAGATAAAATTGAATTAATTTGACAGGAAAATTCTAACATAACATATAATTTGAGATGGTACGAGTATATCATATCAATTTTATAAATGAAATACATGTTTGGTGTGAAATTTAAATCACATAAATATGTGCCTAAATATAAATATTCATATTTTTTTATAAAATAATTATATTTAAATATAATTTCGTATAAATTATATTTTTAATTTATTGTGTTTCTATTCTAATAGACCATATGTAGAATTTAATATCTTCTATAAGTTTTAAATTTTAATTAATATAATTTATTTATTCAAATAATTATTCTTATATATATTATTAGTTTTGCATATTTAATACATCATATATTTATTATTTTGTTTTGTAATTTTTATATTTATATAATATTAAATTTATCAATAAATTAAATAATTATAAAAATAGTCTAAATAAAAATTATTCTCAATATTAATAGATTATATCCGATTTATATTCCATGAATCACAAATTATTAAATTAAAATGAAAATAATACAATATAAATACTCAAGATCGATTTATATTTAAATAAAATAATATTAAATTTAAATTTAAATTTAAATCCGATAAATAATCTCAAATACAAGTGTTGATTATGTGAATCGCTTTTCCTGGATGCATGCACGGCCGCCCGAATATCTTCCTCCATATAAATTATATTAGATTTTATTTGAGAACATGAATTTCATTTCAAATGGATTTCAAATGATAAAATTTAAATTGTTATTTTAAATTTTAATATTTATATTAATATTTGAATTCTTGAGAATTCAAATAAAATCCAAATACCAATTCTTATAATTACTTAAACATGTCATTTAATCAAATGCAGAATTTAAAATGAAATTTAGGTTTCTAAACACGCCATTATATACTATACATAACATATAACGTAACGTAATTGTGTGATATTCTCAAAAGAGCACCATAAATGTTCATTCGAGTAAATCTTGATAAACATATATATGATACCTTTTTTTTTAAAGCACATATATATGATACTTGAAAATACTTTTTAAATAAATAAAATTTACATTTTAATATAAATATAAATATAAAAATAAAAATTTAATAACCTCAATAAATAAATAAAATTCATCGATTTCAAAAGTATTAACCTTCTTGTTACTTGATGAATTTGGATCTAGATTCATATATTCGGAATCAAATTATAAAATATCCTGGTAGACTATCTAAATATCTCTGTGTCATATTCAACTCCTATTTTAGACTTTTCCCCAATTGGGGGGCCTTACCACCCTGATATTTCCTAAAAATATCGTTCGAATATCCTGTCTATATCAATAATTAAATCGTTTGGTCACTATATATTATTGTTTAGGAAATTTATAAAAAGGTACAATTTCTTTTAATATTTTCTATAATTGAGCTATTTATTGAAATTATATATAAAAATACAATTTACAACAAAAACAAAAAATGTAATTTCTTTATATAAGATTTGTAATTAAACAATCGAATCGAATGTAAATTGTTTTATAAAAATTGAAATTATATTTAAATATAATTTTAATTGTATTCAGATGTATTTGGTTGTGATAAAACATATTTTAAAAAGTATATAATACTTTATATTTTTCAAAAAAAATTATTTCATATTTATGACAAAAAATATACACACACATGGTTATAAATAAATAGAACCTCCACCTTCCCTCTCATTCTCTCAAACTCAGTCAAGAAGCAATATATTATTATAAACATCAAGCGAATCTAGAGAGAAATATACATATATATAGAATTGTGAAAAGTTGTAATGGCAGCTGTAGTAGATGTGTGGGTTGGAGAACTAGCAAAGCTGGGAGAGAAAGTGAAGATTAAGAAATCTCTTTTGCTCAAAATAAAAGGATTAGGAGAAGGTTCTGAATCACAAGAAGAAGAGCAGCAACACAAGATGGTAAAGAGCAAAAATGACAAGACACTTTCAGAATCCACTGTGTTTATGCTCATGGACAGTTTTGCTCCATCATGATACGTCAATAATTTGTATTCATATGGGTGCAGTTGTTACCTTGTATTAGTATACATGTTGTTAGATTTTATGATATATATTTTGGTTATTACTTGTTATGAACTGGAATGTTGTGTGGCATGATTTCAGCAAAGGAGAAGTTTTTTTTCCCTTTAAAAGCTAGTTTCCAATGTATGCTTTCAATCATATTATGTATATTTTAGTTTTCCTCAAACAATACCGACTTATGGATTATATTATTCAACATTCCCGACCATACATGTTAAGTTATCGGTTCTTCTGAATATTATTATAATACCGAATTACCCGGATGGCCGGATCATATTATTCAACATATTTAGGTTTTGTTTAATAGATTACAAATTGAAGATCTAAATGTTCTGCATTATGTTCTACAATAATTTTATAATATATTATAAGTACAATATGATACAGGACATATATGGTCTACAATTAGTAATACATTTAGGTTCTCAAATAAAAAATTAATTAGAACCGATAATATATTAAAATTAACAAAAAGAAGAAGATAAACTCTCAATTTCTCCTTTTGGCATGATCCTTGGATTAATTGCAAGCCTTTAATCAACAAGCTAAACACTTCAATAATTCCCGCTTTTAGTCTTCGAGTTTGGCTAAGATTTCTTCTATTTTAAATGGATCTAGTTAGCACGTTTCACCGTCAGAATATTCAAATTATGTTTGAGTTGAGACATTTGTTAGCTAAAGTTAGCATTGGAGTTCAAGACACTATCTCCTGGAATTATGTGTTTGATCCGGGTTGGGACTCCATTAGACATCATAGAGACATAACGATTGGCATTCCATGACTTGGTTTCCTGTGCAAATTCTGAAATTTGGTTTCTACACCCAATTGGTATTCAGGGAAAGACTGTTGACTAGAGATCGAATGATTCTTTTAAAATGAATACACCTACCAGTTGTGTGCTTTGCAATAGCACCGAGAGGCAGCGGAATCTGAAAACCACCCTGATCACGGTGATCAAGATGCAGGAATGATGAAACCAGTTGATAGAATTATTGTGTGTGTATTTCATACTCAATTCCCTCATTGTATAAAAGACCTGCATTGTACTTAACCGACTATTAACTAACATTATAATCCCAGTAAATGAAATACAGTATATTCCAACTTTAAAATCCCAAATTATTCACTTACATGAATTTCTTCAAAAATCCAATAAAACGTTACAACTCCTCAATATCCAATAACTTAAAAATCGATAAATTAAATATAAAACTAAATATTCAAATTATGGTCTAACTCCTCAAAAACTACGATTCGCACTCTTCCCAAAAGGTAGTCCACCTAATTATGATTACCTGTCAGGGAAACAAAAAAACATAGACCGGCAATGAGCGAAAGAGTGATCGAAAGGCTCATATACGGATATAAAACAATGTAAAGAGTACATAGGTTAGACATGCTGATAATATGAATATAAACTGAATGGTGAAATAATGAGTGATGAAAACAATAGAAAAAGGAATGCTTAAAAATCACAATATGAACATATATATACCTTACCACTTACAAATTATACTCAAAATCATTTAGCTGAAAGCCAATATACTTACTGATATGGGAGACAATCATACACTTACAGAATGTCCTACATTTCGGTTCTCCAGAATATATAGTCATCAAAACTTACAGGGGCTTTTATAGAACAAATCAAATGCTACCCAAAATCTTATAGGGGCTTGCACGGCACAAAACACAATACTACCCAAATTGGCAAACATACATACACAATAATCATGACTCTACGTGTTCCATAACTTCGGCGACACGCCCATACAATTTAAATACACCATATAGGTGGTGCCAAAATATGAGATTATTCGCTCATGACGGAGGTCTTACAAAATCTCCTAAATCGTACATATCACAAATAAACTGAAAGTATTTTGCTCAAAATATCATACACACCAAATATCATAGATTATTACATATGAAATCAGACCTGATTGGTCCAGAAAAATGATAATTTACTATATCAAGTTGAACTCAAATAAAAAAGTGAAAAACACGAAAATCGTAGACAATTCCGAGGTCTTTCCAGAATGGTAAGCCTCGTTTAAAAACGGATAAGTAACGAATTCAGAAACAATTAAAATGTGGACTCCCATAACAGAATCATGCTATGATCACAGTAGTATTTCGATATTTACGACAACGAAATCACAATATTTCGATATTCATAACGGAATATAAACAAAGAACGAAGTGCTCGAAAAGATCTTTTCAGAATTATATTACACATAATTATTGAACAAATATTCAATTTACTATGAATTTTCGAAGTTACAAGATAACAATTCAAAATTTCTATCAGATTGCACAAAAGACAGATTTCAACATGTTTGTAGGAAGAATTTCAGAAAACACAAAGAACGAAAGTTGTAGATAATTGAAATATCTTTCTAGACACAATAAAATAGTAACAATCCGATAAATAATGAAGGAGATACGAATTTAATAAGAATCAAAATGGAGACAAATTGATACATATGAATATACCATATACATACAATTTCGAAGCAACAATACGAATTTCGAGTAATGATGCGAAGATAAAGAGTTATGAAAAGATATCCGTACCTTAAGAGTCAAAGATTATAAATTGATCTCAATCACAAGAACCCCAATTTAAACACCATAACTTATTTTCTTAAACTTTTTCTCTATCTCCTCTTTATCTTTTTATTCCTCTCTTTCTCTTTTTCTTTTTTCCATATGGCTGCTCCTACAAAACTTACGTAACTCTTTTTTTTCCAAAACCCTAAGCCTTTCCTCTTTTTTTTATTCTTTTTTCTTTTGTCCACTAATAATATTCTCTAAAATATCCTACTAATAAACTAAATATAAATATATCCAACTAATAAATCAATAATAACTCACTAATATTATACTAAATATTAAATAATATAACTAAATATATTATAAAAAAATACGAGATGTTACACCAATAACCCCTCCCCAAGCGAGACTTGGGGATTTGGACACAAGTCCCAGCTTGGAAGAAAGAAACAAATGACGATCTGCGCCAAA
Organism: Oenanthe sinensis; assembly: GCA_028671895.1. Taxonomy (NCBI): domain Eukaryota; kingdom Viridiplantae; phylum Streptophyta; class Magnoliopsida; order Apiales; family Apiaceae; genus Oenanthe; species Oenanthe sinensis. The sequence goes on along the minus strand of CM053799.1, from coordinate 21,632,351 downwards.
AGCTGTAGTTAACAAGTCAGCCAGCTGCAGAAACGATTTGATATGTATCATATTAATAAAGTTGTTGTCCACATAATCTCGTATGGAGTGACAATCAACCCGGAGATGCGATGCTTTGTTCATTCCTGAAAAATATGATTCTCAGCAATGTACTTGGCTGCAGTGTTGTGACAGAACAAATTAGTAGGAGAAGGCACTGGAACAAGTAAATCGTGGTAGTATAACTCATGCTTCGATACTCTATTTCACAAGTGCTTTTCGAAGTTGTTTTCTGCTTTTTAGTTATCCAGGAAATCAATGAATCTCCTAGAAATATCACATAGCCAGATAAAGACTTGGCAGTATAAAGACGTGTGCCCCAGTCAGCATCACAATAACCCTTTAAAACAAAATCATTGGAAGCAGAATAAAACAAACCCAAGTTGAGAGTGCCTTTCAGATATTTGATAACATGAAAAAGAGCAGACAAATGAGTTTCAGCTGGACAAGAGAGAAATTGACTGAGCTGTTGAACGGCATAAGAAATGTCAGGTCTGGTCATGTTTAAGAAAAGCAATTTTCCAACCAAACGTCTGTAAAATTCAGGATCAGGTAAGGGTGGACCATCCTTAATGCTTAAATGCAGATTTGAAGGCAAAGGAAAAGCAGGTGCTTAACAATGTTCCAGACCAGTTTCTTGTAGAAAATCAACTACATATTTCCTTTGATTCAACTGAATACCAGAGTCATTGCGGAAAACTTCAATGCCTAAAAAATATTTCAAAGGACCAAGATCCTTAATTGTAAAGGAAGTATGAAGTGATTGCTTAATACGCCTAAGAATTACCAGCTATTAGCAAATCATCGACATAGGCCACTATCACAGTAGAAGTTTCATTTCTGGTAAACAATGAATAACTGGAAGAGATTTGATACCCTATCGAGAGAGATAGAAATTGAGATCGAGAGATAGATCTGTAGAGAGCTTAACCTAGCTCTGACACCATGAAAACCAAATTATGGTGATTAAGATGTAGGAATGATGAAACCAGTCATTAGAATTATTGTGTATTTCATACTCAATTCCCTCTTTGTATAAAAGACCTGCATAGGACTTGTATATATCTAACTAACTCTCTAGCTGTCATCTAACTAACTGACTACTAACTAACATTATAATCCCAGTAAATTATATACAAAATGAAATACAGTATATTCCAATAGAATCTGATAACGCATTCAGCTCTTTTTACAAATAATGCTTGCTACGGAATACAAGATATCTAAGCATTTTAATTGCAGGTTTCGTTTAGTGCACAGTCAGTTTATGCATTACCTTGCTATTGCACTGAATTATATGGAAATACCCTCGATATAACTTTGCCTGCAGAACTTGGGCAAACAACCAAATAGCTCTTCTGGATGAACAAATACAGTTCTCTATTTCAACTCAACATATATACCAAAGACAGGTGTAATTTTAACCAAACAAAACATGTAGAAGTAATTGACAGTAACATCTGAATCATACCATCTGTTGCATCCTATTTCTCAAACTAACAACATGCTTGCTTCACTAAAATACTTGGCAAAAACTAAGTATATATAACAAACAAAAGAAAAGGGGGCGATAAACAGTGCAAAGAACATCAAGATCCACCACTCGGGTCAACTCCTTTCAATTCCAAATGATATAGTACTCTATTTCTCTCCCATCTCTGATGCATTTTTGAAACAGAAATTAATAACCAAACCATAATATCAGATGACAAGATTAAAGTTATGACGAGTTATTTAATATAAAAAGTGTTAAAACTCAATCAAGTTCATGTAGTTCCAATACCACTCATTACGCTCGAGCAATGACAAACTTTAAATGATTTACAACCAACAGATAAGTGAGCACTTTGGCAGGGAAAGGTTGCACAGATAGTTAGCAAAGAAAAAAGAAAAGGGTTCCGCAGAGACGCTAAAGACCTAAACTTACAACAATACAGGAAAACACAATTGCTTCAAAAAAATCCTGGCATCTTAGAGCCTCAGATTGAATCCTCTGGAAAGAAAATCATCCCTACAACAGATAACGTTCATAAGGTCAATAACCGACAAAAATAAAAGTAGAGAAGATTAAGCCCATCATGCATTATCCATCAACCGCAATTAAACAAAAGAAATCCCAGCTAGTAAGAAAAATAACAATAAGAAAAGAGCAAGCCATGTGATTTGCAAGTTCTAGCACTTGCTAGTTATTACTCTCTTTATAATAACAGATATGCACTAATACCATATGATATTTGTTCAAAAAGAAACTAAATTAACTCATTCATGATAATTAACATGTCTTTCAACAGTACGAATCTCTTTTTTTCCAGTCAACACTTGAACTCTCAAAAACAGCTAACAATTATAAACCAGACAAAACTGTTAACTTCCCTTCTTGTTTGAGGTACAGTAAGTAAGACATCACTGCATTCAAGAATTTGGAAGCAGGGGGCAAGTTTAATAAGGTTGGAGCTTTTTCAAGTACCTACATCACTATCATCTAATTATCTGACTTGTGAGATAGAGCAGATAATACTTATCAACTACAAGTATATGATTTTAAGAACTATATAAATACAAGCAAAACAAAAGACACCACTTCCGTAACTCCTTACGTACCTCAAAGAAAAAAGCAAAAGGTTATATACATGTGATTTATCATTTATGTAACATTCCAGTAAGAGACTCATATATATTAATAGTACACCACCCTTGTGAATGATTACCCTAGTTTTATGTATAACCTCAAGGAAACCAAAAGAATTGGAAACTAAAAAATATCATCATGCTCCGTTACAGGACAGAGGTAATATAGCTTCAAAAAGCTGATAACTACATAAGCCTCTAATTATTTAATGAAACATAAGTAGGAAATCACTTGCATACAAAGTTGCGCACAATCAAACCCAGAATGAGCTAGAAAACAAAGACCTAACTACAGTAGTAATCCACCAAAAGATGCAAACACTTGAAATGTACTGGAATTTATATTTATACTTGATAATTTTTGTTTATACTGCTTATCAAGTATAGGCATCACAATACCTACTACAATAGATTTAGCCCACACTACTACTTTTCCAGCCAACATTATTTAAAAATGACTAAGATGTACAACTTAGCACAGCGATACATGCCAGATAATGACTCAACTATAGACCCACAAAACTGACAGACAATTTGCACCTTTTCTCTTGCCGTTTCTTCTCAAGCTTGTCTTGTGATGGCTTCTGTAGCGACTTATCCTCAGTGATCTGTAAGAGACTCTCAGTGCATAGATATGCACCAAACCTAATTGGAATCCGAGGAAGCCCTAAATTTTTTACTGCCTTCCTTTCAAGGTTATACCAGACAAGTTTTTCGCTGTCCACCTCTAAAAGTACATCTTTGCGACTCCTGGAAAAAGCAAGAGGCCTAAAAACCCCAAACTCGAGAGGGCACGATTGCACCACTGAAAATGCTTTGTACCAAGGATTGTTCATCCTGTATTTATTCATCAGCCACACATCCACCCTAAAATCGGGGTAGGCATCAAGCAAACAAAGTGATTCTCCAACAGGTGGTGGAACCAAAGTCCTCTTATTAACCTGGACAAAGTTTTCGTTGACAGCAGGAAAGGGGACCTCCTGGAATTATTCAAGCCCGAGATCAAAACTAACAATGGTTTCAATGCGATGCCCTGAATTCTTCATCAAAGACCAATACAGAGCTCCACTACCAAACATGCCCCATTTGGATAAGAAATAATGACTAGGAACATCCTGAATCCATGTCCAAGAATTGGTTTTAAGGCTGTAGACTATGACCATAAAGCCACACTGAATAACACACTGTGTAATCTTGACAACTTTATAATCATCATTAACATGATCATATCCAAAACCACACATGCAGTCTTGGAGACCACGAAAAGAACGCGGAAACTCGGGTGGGGCACTGGGTAGCTTTTTAACCTTCCTGGTTGATGAATTAAATAGAAAAATCTCATTCACCTCATTTTTTGCCACACAAACTAACACATTTGCAGCACCACAATATTCAGAACCGATGACAAGAGTCTTAATTGGATCATTTATTTCAACAACAGAAGCATTAACCATCATCCAACGACCAAGAATCCGCCAACCAAAACCTCCCACCATCCCCATAGATAACAAGCACACCAACCCCATTGCAGTCACATGTATTTTTAAGATGTTTCTTAACAAACGCATTGCTATCAATAAGAGAGCACCATCTTTTAGACACACATCGAAAACAAACGAGAGGCTTGACTGGAAGGTGACACAGTATTTGATCTAGTAATTCACAAGGAAGCCACATTTTCAAGAAATGAAACCCAAGGGGTTTAGTGAATGCCAAGCTAGGGAGTAAATAGACAGAGAGCAATGTAATTGATCAAATACAGATTTGGTATATAGTTTTATATTTAACACAAACTGATATATGTAGCTTACACTACAGATGCACAGTCAATGAGTACATGATAACTATTTAGGGGGCATTTGCATGGATGTTGGGAAAAGGAATCGAGAATAGGAACGAGGAGTATGCTAACGGAAAGGGAGTGGGAATGATATGGTTACCAAGGAGTAGGGAGGGTATGATTTATCCACCCGTTCTCATTCCCATTCCCTATCACCAAATTAGTAATCCAACACTAACATATGGGATTGAAGTTTCAATTCTCGTTAACCAGTGAACCAAACAACCCTTAAACAGCAAGTCCTACAGCTTACTTATTGGATGTACTAGGCTAAAATTTAGGTAATGTCATGAAAAATGACACTCTGATAATGTCATGTGTTTACCTAAAATTCTAGAACATGCATTTCATTATTTATTTTTAGGTAACCACTAGTCATTATCTATTTTATTTTTAAGAATAAAATCATTCAAATCATTAAAACTTATTATTATTTCATTACCTATTTTTAGGTAACCATTAGTCTTCATCTTCCTTTTTTCTATTCCCTCCTTTTCAAGAATAGCTAGATTCAAATTTATTATTATTTCACTAATAAGTAATGAATATAGAAATTGTTATTGGAGTCACCTAAATCACCAAAATAATATTTATAGGTAATCAATTAGGCTACTATTAGCCTTGCTCTTAGCTACTAAAAAGATATACACTGTTGGACTTACTGTTAAGCTAGTAAAAAGATATACATAGTAGAGAGTAAAGGGAAAGAACAAGAACCAAGAAGGTTGAGAGCACTGACTTTTCTTCAGCGACCCAGATAGAGAAAAAAGTACCTCTTCATCTTCCTCGACCTAAGCATAACTAGTGTGGAGTGTGGACACCTTGAACCAACATTTTAATAAGGTTTTAATAAAATAAAATAAAAATTCATGATTAAGATTTTAATATAATAAAAATTTAGCACAAAAAATATTATTTATAAACATTTTTCCCGAATACATTGAAATACATATAAAGAGAAGTAATTTAGATAAAATAGAATCGAGAAAGTAATATTTAAGGATAGAAACCTAGTCTGTCAGGCACAATAGAATTCAAATAGTATTATTTTGGTTCAATTAGCCATTGTAGCCTTTGATGAAAACTTAATCAGATTTATCGAAAAAAATCGATAGGGCAAAATTGAGATAGTATACAGTAAGTACCCTGTTAATTCATCTACATAGTAAAAACAAGAACTACACCAGAGAGAGAGATCATAAACAAATTGAGAGAAATAAGTGAACAGTATAGATAATAATTCCAACTGGATCATACATTAGGCTCTGTTAAGTGTTGCCTGTTTTCCTTTCAACCACAATTTTGATGCAAGATGTTGATGAACTTCTAATGCAGCAAAGTCCAAATGAAACACAAAAATATCTCTCATAGAGATGAACAACGTAACTCTGTCCAAATTTAAAGTATATATATACTAAAGAGATTAATCATTTTAATTGAACAAGCCAGCAGAAATAATAGACAATAACGTCAGAATAATAGCATCAGTTGCGTCCTGATTCTCAAACTCTAAAACAGTGTTTGTTTCAGTAAAATACTTGGCAGCAACTAAATTTAACAAACAAAAGCAAAGGGGGGAATAATCTGTTGGAAAATGTGGGTAGAAGCCCCACATCGTCAAGTCATTTTGAGCATAAGTTTGAATGCTTCTTGATTGCGTGCGCGCAACAAGTTATGATTGGAGTACGTTCGTCTTCGAGAGAGCTTTCCAACGCATATTTAAGTATTCAAAATGATCAAGGAATGGATGAGATATGATTATCCAAAGTTGGTACCTTGAAAGTGGAAATATAGAAATGAGAACTTGAATCCCACATTGAATTGGAAAAGTGTTTTCCATGCCTTTATATAGTAGAACACTTATGTAGTATTTAAGATGTGTTAGTATGGTATTGCTCCACCACCCACGTGCGCGCAGGGGGGTGCAAATCATGGGATTTCGAGGGCAAATTCGTGGCTTCGCAAGCCTTCGGGCTTTCCGCGTGGGCGACCTGCGGACACGAATGCAGCAAAATTTGGGGAGAATAAATCCGGACCAGACAGACAGACACGGAATTTGGCTTGGTGATAGTTTCTTCGATCAGATATAGCATACGATAGGTAGAGAATGCTCTTTGAACCTTTGCTTGAATAAGCATACCGACCTTACTGGTAGACAGTAGACGCGAGTGTCCTTGAACTGTTCTACCGTTTGTGTAAGCGATGATATACTTATCACTACATCCTTTCTGACTCGTTCAGCTCTCATGAGTATGTCCTTTTTGGCCATGGACATCGTCCTGGTTCTGCGGGAGTTTCTAAAGAATTGTGCCTCGCAATTCTCCTTTGAAGCGGCCCCACTTCTCTCCTACATAGGTGATCTTTATCTTAAAGAGTAACCCGTGTTTACTCAACTGAATTTCATGCATTCAACCTTGAATTTCATGTATTCACCAAAAGATCATTAAAAGCGTAAGCTTACCCTCGTACCATACGGGTCTCACTGTTTCCTCATCATAGGAACAGGCCAGGGGTTACCCCCACAGTGATTTGGTCATCATGATTTAGTTTGCCCTTTTGAACCAAGTTCTTGGGACCTCCAGTCAGCAAGGTTGGGTGTCCACCATGACGCCGTTAAGCAATAGGCTTAAGGCCCATCCCCTTAGATGATTTATCAACCAGTTCTCTTGATAACCCTTTGGTTAATAGATCCGCGATATTATCCCTTGACGGTACAAAGTCAATAGTGATAATTCCAGTTGATATTAATTGTCTAATGGAACTGTGTCGTCGTCGTATGTGACGAGACTTACCATTATACAACATATGCTGTGCTTTGCCAATAGCTGACTGACTATCACAATGTAGTCCTATTACAGTCACATGTTTTGGCCATCTAGGAATATCCTCCATGAATTGGCGTAAATATTCAGCCTCTTGTGCGCATTTGTCTAATGCCACGAACTCAGCTTCCATCATAGAATGAGTTATCACTGTTTGTTTTGAGGATTTCCATGATACGGCTGCCCCAGCTAGTGTAAACACGTAGCTACTCGTAGACTTCAACGCCTTCTTGCTAGATATCCAGTTTGCATCTGTGTACCCTTCAAGTACTGCTGGATATCTTCCATAATGCAGTCCATAGTCTCGAGTTCCTCTTAAGTACCTTAATACTCTTATGATCGCTTTCCAGTGATCAGTTCCTGGATTACTTGAGAATCTACTCAACTTGCTAATTGAGTACGCAATGTCTGGTCTTGTACAACTCATTAGGTACATCAGACTTCCTATTATCCTCGAGTATTCCAATTGTGAAATCCCTACACCTTTATTCTTGGATAGATGTAAAGTCAAATCCACAGGTGTTTTGGCCATTTCATTATCATCCTTGGCAAACCTCTCAAGGATCTTGTCAACATAGTGTGACTGACTTAGCACGATACCTTCTGATGTTCTAGAGATTTTCACACCTAGAATTACATTTGCTTGTCCCATATCCTTCATGTCAAATCTTGATCTTAACATGTCCTTTGTAGACTTGATCACTTTTCCACTGCTGCCAGTAATAAGTAGATCATCTACATACAATGTTATCATGACATATTCGCTCTCGTTATCCTTGTAGTAGACACAACTATCACATTCATTTACCTTGAAGCCGTTTTCCATCATAAAATGATGAAACTTTTCATTCCACTTCATGGGCGCTTGCTTCAAGCCATATAAAGACTTAACTAATCTACATACCTTTCTTTCCTGTCCAGGAACCACAAACCCTTCGGGTTGTTCCATGTAGATTTCCTCGTCTAAGTCTCCATTTAGAAAAGCTGTTTTCACATCCATTTGATGTACATCCAAGTTTCGCAGTGCAGCGATAGCAAGCACTATTCTTATGGATGTTATTCGTGATACAGGGGAGTATGTATCAAAGTAATCGAGGCCATGTTGTTGCTTGTATCCTTTAATTACAAGTCTGGCCTTATACTTGTCGATACTGCCATCAGTTTTCAATTTCTTTTTGAAAACCCACTTGCGTCCTAGTGGTTTGCATCCAGATGGCAGGTCCACTAGCTCCCAAGTATGATTCTGCATGATTGAATCAATTTCATCTTTGATGGCCTCTTTCCACATAGGTCCATCAGGTGATGTTACTGCTTCCTTATAGGTTTTCGGATCACCCTCTTCGAGCAAATAAGTCATAAATTCTGACCCATAGGATTTCTCTTTCCTTTGTCTTTTGCTCCTTCTTACTACCCCCACATTTTCATCTTCACTATCTTCTTCCTCAATGTCTTCCTCTATAGACTCATGAGGTCGTTTAGACGTTGTAGGGCGTTCAATTTCTGGATTATAAGGAAATGTTGTCTCAAAGAATGAGGCATTCCTTGACTCCATGATAGTATTCTTTTGAATGTCAGGAATCTTTGATTCATGTACGAGAAACCTATATGCATTACTATTTGGAGGATATCCAATGAAGATACAATCTACGGTCTTTGGACCAATCTTCACCTTCTTAGGCACAGGGATCAGTACCTTAGCAAGGCACCCCCACACTTTCAAATGTTTATAGCTTGGTTTCTCTTTCTTCCATATTTCATAAGGACTTTCATCCTTGTTCTTGCGCATCATCCTATTTAATAGATAATTTGCACTTAAGATGGCTTCCCCCCACATTGATTGTGGAAGTCCAGAGCTTAGCAGCATCGCATTCATCATCTCCTTTAGAGTGCGATTCTTTCTCTCAGCCACTCCATTTGACTGAGGAGAATATGGTGCAGTGACCTCATGGATTATACCATGTTGTGAACAGAATTTCCCAAATGGTTCAACATATTCACCTCCACGATCACTACGTATCCTTTTGATTTTCTCTATTTGTTGTTTCTCAACTTCTTCCTTATAGATTTTAAATTTATCTATAGCTTCATCTTTGCTTTTGAGAAAATATACATAGCAGTATTTTGTACAATCATCTACGAATGTAATAAAATACTTGTTACCTCCTCGAGTTGGAGCGAATTTTAAATCACATATATCGCTATGTATTAAGTCTAGCACTTTGGTGTTTCTTTCCACACGTTTAAATGATGATCTCGTTAATTTTGCCTCAACACAAGTTTCACACTTATGTTTTGAATCGATGTTCAATTTTGGTATGTATTCTTTTACACTTAATCGTCGTATAGTGTCATAATTCATATGTCCTAATCTAGCATGCCATAAATTAGGAGACTCAAGCAAGTAAGCAGAAGAATTCTTCAATTCATTTTCGTCTTTAACAGACATTACATTTAGCTTAAAAAGCCCATCACAAATGTAGCCCTTGCCTACAAACATAGCATTCTTAGACAAAATAACCTTATCTGACTCTATTACAATATGAAAACCATGCTTATTCAACAAGGCACCAGACACAAGGTTCTTGCGAATATCAGGCACATAAAGTACATTCTTCAAAGTCAGATTCTTTCCAGAGGTCATCTTCAGAATCACCGTGCCTTCCACTGCAATTGTGGAAGTCGTAGAATTTCCCATATAAAGCTTCTCACCAGCATCAGAAGCTTTAAGGCTAGAGAAAATCGCCTTATCAAAACAAATATGCCTAGTAGCTCCTGTATCAATCCACCATTCCCTTAGATTAGAGCCAACCAGATTTACTTCAGAGACCGTAGCACAGAGGTCTATATCAGACATCTCCTTGGAGATATCATTCATCGTATTTGCTTCTTTCTTTTTGTTGGGCTTCTTGGGCTTCTTGCAATCAGAAGACCTATGACCCACTTTGTCACAGTTGTAGCACTTTCCTTGAAACTTCGAAGGCTTCGAAATTCCTCCTTTGGGTGCTAGCTTTGTTCCTTTACCAGAACTGTTCTTCTTGAACTTGGAGCTTTTAGCATGCTCCACCACGTTTGTCTTTTCAGTGGCAACATTAGATTTCTTTTCAGATCCTCTGTTGTCTTCCTCGATACGAAGTCTAACAATCAGATCCTCCATAGAACATCTCCTTTCGCTTGTGCTTCAAGTAGTTCTTGAATTCTTTCCAGCCAGACGGCAGTTTTTCAATCACAACAGCCGTTAAGCTTCTTCTTCGTTTTCGATGTGTGTCTAAAGGATGGTGCTCTATGATTGATAGTAATGTGTTTATTAAGAAACATCTTAAAACTGCCCTTGAGTGTACTACTGGTGGCGGGCTTATTATTAATGATGAAGGTGGAAGGTGTTATGTGGTTGATTCTGAGTGTTTGGAGGGCGAGGGAGTTGATTTTGTGGCTGTACTAATAAAAGATCCACTCATGGCTCTTCTTCACGGTGCTGAATTTTTTGGTGCTGCAAATGGATTAGGTTGTGGGGTAAAAAATGAGATGAATGAAATTTTGTTGTTCAATCCATTGACTAAGAAGGCTAGAAAGATACCCACTACCCCAGCTGAGTTTCCACGTTCTTTTCGTATGGGCGAGACTGTTGGGATTCGGGCACACACGCAGCGGAAAAACGTGAAAAAATAAATACAAAATAACGAATCCCAAACGCAGGATCCGTGTATAATAAGCGGATGATTATGGAGAATCGGATGTGTACCTTATTAAAGCTTTCCTTATGATGATTATAGAGGTCCAGAAGCGATGAATCACAGCCCTTCACAGAAATCTGCTCTCTATCGGTATCCACACGAACGTCGTATTGTCTAACGATCATCGGAGTTAGGTACTAGCCTGTTTCTGCCTCTTTGTCTCTCTCTTTCTCTAGCCTCTCAAATAACGTAGAGCTGCTAGGGTTTTATTAAAAACGAAATTATAAAACTGTTAACCCTAAACTATACATCTTTATGTAAATATAGGGGAGAGAGGGACTTGGGCCAAAACCCTATTCTGATTGGACTTCTTAAAACCCATTCAGATTTCGGATTTATATTACTAATAAATTCGAATTCTAATATGTATATAATTAATCAAGTCTCACTTAATTAATTAAATAAATAAATTCGAATTAATAATAATAATAGTATTTAAATTCATAATTTAAATAACACTCCGTTTAAACGTTCTTTGTGTGTGACCCTATAGGTTATTATTACGTTGGCAATAATTTTATTTTCTACTAATAAAATTATAAACAATAAGCGGCATCTAGTAATACATCATTGCTACCCAAGTAATAATAATAATTGGTGATTCAATTAAACCTTTCGTGAGTAATGTACAATGTAATATAATCCCTTTAACTTTATATTATAGATCAAACTCGAGGCATGTAATGTGTCATCCTCTTCAACGTTTAATCTAGGTTTCCATGATCAATGAGTAGACTATTAATCAAATCAACATTTGAGCATGACCATGCATTTTATAGTCTCACTCAATCAAGAGGCCAATAATATCGCTCCTAAAATAGGAGGGTTAAATCCTATATCTATCATTCATATTTCTCATACGATCCATAGCATACCCAATGTACACCTTTATCATTACCCGGTTAAAGATAACTTTGAGTGTAATCAAAGTATATTAATTCTCGTATAGAAATATAATGATTTCAAGACTAAGGATCATTACATCATTATCACAGTAAGAATTTCTTATGATACTTATCAACATGTAGATTCTCACAGCGGGTCTGTCCAGTGTCATGCATTGAGACATGCACTTATGTTCTTGACTTTAGTATCACCATACATCAGTCAACAAACATGCTAGTCTTATTGCATTATTATTGTCCTAAATAATAATATTCGACTAGCGACTTTTAGGAATAAAATACTATTCATATAATCTCATTTTTAAGTCACATACTTAAAAATATATATTACGTATTAATATTCCAAGGACATTTATTATTCTTTCAATTTATGACGCAGTAAATAAAGACATAATAAATATTAATTAAATAATCACATAAAACATAATTCTTAATTGTTTTCAATAGAACATTAAAAGTATTGTCTCTAGGATACCAACTCTAACGGAGACTTCTATATGTGGCTTTGGATATGATTATGTTAATGATGATTACAAGGTTGTTAAGGTTGCACATTGTTACGCGACATAGTATTTCATCAATCAACTCATCAAGAAGTGCCCACAAATCTAAGCACAAAAATGCAATAAGAAGGTAAATGCAGCATTGTGAATACCCACGAATATATAAACCAAACCGAGCATACCCACGCTTATGTAGCATAGTCCGGTGAGGGTCAGATGTACTCGGACCTTATACACATCAATATATGAAATGCATAAAATGATATACATGAACATCACAGGATCACACGTGCAAAGTCAGTTAGAAGTGCTTAACTAAAATATTTATGCGCGTTAAAATACGTGTAAAAAATCAAGAAACAGTACACAAACCGATGAATTTCACTAGAAATATAAATCAAATTTTATAAATCGTATTGGTCTAATAATAAGGGTTATTTGAAAATTTATGGGGGGGGGGGGGGGTTTCAAAAATAAATTAATTAAAAATTGAGTGAGCAAAATCTAAGCCTGCAAGCTTGTGTGATGTTTATAATAATAATCATTTTCATTTCAAAGAAAATCTTGGACTGATCCAATCATCTATAACTTGGGCCTGACCCAAATTATCACCCAATTCAAAATGCATTCTTACAAATACCCCACCACAAAATACCCAAATACAAACTTGTTGTTTAAGAATTAAATTAAAGCAACTTATATACAGTCTGAAATACACCACAAATCTATAATAAAAAAATGGAATTTATATGTGAAGATGACAAACACTTAAGCCAAGAATGTTCAACTCTTATTCTGGTATGTTCTTAAACACACGCATTAATTTTGATGGCTTCTTTATTACACTGTTTTGTGTTTGTGTTTGTGTTTGATGTATGCTTACAGTTTCTGTATGTATGTTGTTGAATCAGCCAGCGTTGTCAATTGGGAATGTGGGTCAGTTGGGTGTGGATTTGTTAATAAGTTCCACAAGGGCTGAACGAATCGGGTATTTGGATGACCCGAATGTGCTTCCTTGTGTTGGAAATGATGCTTATTTCCCTTCTTCTCAACCCCAACTTGCTCTTTCTCTTGAAGGTCTCTTTTTAGTCTTGTATATTTACGTATCGTTTCGTTTATTCGTAATTACATTGGGTTTGTTATTTACGGATGTGAATTGCAATTAGTATGTTACTAAGGATTTCTTTTATATATGGTCTTTGGATTTGGACTTGACAAATCCAAAGACCATATATATATTAATAACTTGGAATGGGAATGTGGTTTTGTTACTTTTTTGTAGTGTATTCTCGTTCCCATTCCAATTAGTGGGGTTAAATTTATGATCCAAATGGCACTTGAATGTTTGTAACTTTTATATATTGAATGAAATTTGAAAGCATTGGATAACTTTGGGATACTCTTTGCAGCTTATGAGTCGTCTTCTAATTCACTCAGTTTCATCCAGCAAAGATCTCCTGTTGTTAAGGTATTCACTGTGTCTGTAGTTTGGTATTTGTGTTGCTTTAGCTTTTCTGCTAAAGTACAGAGTTTTTATCAAACAAAGGCAATTTTTTTTGATATTTTATGAAGTTTTTCAGTTATGTAATATATTCCCCTTCTATAACTACACCAAGTACCCATTATGTATTTTAATGATGATGGCCTTTAATATGTATATATTCTGTTGGAATGTAGGTTTATTATAAGTTGTCTATATTATTGAAATACACTAAGGCTTTGGTTTTATATGTAGTGTGTTGAAACATTTGTGTCCGTGTGTTCATTCATCATGCTTGGATTTTGAATTTTAACTGTAGAGGACTAATCAAACAGGGAATGATGCTTGAATATGCAAAGAATCTTGCTGATTTTGCTGTTGCTAATGGCAAGAAACATGTTGTGGTGCTCTCCAGCTTAGACTTTGGGCGGTGGCAAACAATAGATATGTCAAGGTTGTGTAATAGTTTTTTCTATAATTAGCATTTTCTTTTTTAGTTAATCAATTTGCTGCTTTGCGAAATCATTTCAAAAATTAATGAACTTTCTATATCTACACTTAGTAATAATGATGAATAAAAATTCTAGATTTGTGGAACTATATGAAATGACAATGCACAACTTTTTTCTTTTTTGCTTTGGGAGGGAGGGAGGTAGTGGGGGTGGGTTTATCACAAAACAACGCAAACATAACTCATGGGCGACTCTTAAATCTAACTACAATAGCTTCAGGAATTTACAAAAGCAAGTCACCTCAGTGTAACTGATAAACTTATTGTTAACTGTATTTTAATGATAATGTGATATTTTTCAGTGGTTTGCAGATATACTACCTCTCTAGTGCCAATACGGATGGAACAGATGAAGATTGTGAAAAACTTGGATGGAAAAGACTCCAGGAATATAATCCTGCTCAGAGGAGGTGGAAATATTTAAATGATTTAGCTATAGGAAAGGTGGTGGAAGAAGACACGTTGCTGTTTGAAGACGAGTTGCAAGATGAAGATTACTTTCCAAGTTTGCCTTTCGCTGCGATGTTTTCCTGTTTTAAGGTAATAAGCTAATTTCACAAAGCTTTCAGAATATTAAGATGTCCTTGTGATTAAGTATTTTTGTTTTTCTATGTTTTATATGCTATTGTAATTATTATCTGTTCATATTTTTTTTTTTGTAAATTGAACAAACTTACATACCCTCCTCGTCTTTGACAAGGTTTGAACCCTCAACTTCCAATAAAGGGCATAAACTTGATACTGCCAGGCTTAGAGACTAGCCCTTTAGTTGTTATCTGTTCATTTTAATCATTTTGATATCATTGCATTAAACCTTCCATAATATGGTTTGTTAGCATTTAATTTATATGAGATCCTGCGTCATGGTAATTATTATGTGGACTCTAGCTTGGAACTATATGTCACTTTCATACTGTGTATACCATAGAATCCTTTCATTTGATTATATTTTGGAAGTATATGTTTCTAGTCAAATGATTCTGTAGTTTTAGTATATAATGAAAACATTGATAAAAGTGCATTACTGCATCTCTATTAAAGTTTTATAGTTTTTTTGATGACCTGAATATTAGTTTAATATATTAAACTAGTTTCTGTGTGTTTGAATATCTAACTAGTTTCTGTGTGTCTAATCAGGCCAAAGGTTTGAAGGTCACTTGCATATTATGCTATTGTTCTGAAGGGGACAACATGCCTGATTCTTTCCAGTTGGCCGAAGCAGCAAGCAAAGTAGTGGGATTGAGGGATAGCAATATTCAAGGTGAGCTGGTTCTTTCAGTATTTATTATTCTTCATACTGTAATTTCAGTAAATTAATCTCCCTTTCTACTCTGAGGCGTATTTATTGTGTTTTCATCGTTCCCATTGAAGCTCCTTCATGCATAAGATATCCAAAACTCAACTTTACTGTAGTTTTTATATACTTCTATTCATCTATGCTCCAGATTCTTTAAATCAGAATTGTTGTAAAGAAAGAAGAGGCAAAACTAAAGTAGTCTAATTCGTATAATGTGTTTCTGCAGCTAAGGAGATGCAAACATTTTTATTCTTTGCTTTTAAATAATAATTGAAGTTCATTCCACCTCCCGAGTCCTGCCACTTTTTTCCCCTTTCCTCTACTTTCTCCTGCCCTGATTAGGGTGATTCCGGTACGATAGAATTGGATTGGTACGATAGGTCTTTATAAAAAAATAGTTATTACCTACATATATTATGTTGAAATATACATAGATATTTATTTTTTAAAGAAAAATATGCATATTTATTGAGAAGTAATATACATATTTTTATAATGAAAAAAGTAGTATATGTTGACTATTATGCCTTCATTAGCTAAATTATTTTATATGTAACTAACATTTTTAAAATTATAATTGGTGTGTAAAACTATAGAGCTTGTAGAATGTAAAAAGTTAAGTGTAGGCCCAATAACTTTGAATAATACAAAAACCCAGTCTCTTTACCGGACAATAATACAAACCTTAAAGTTAATTAGATAGCATCAGTTCACGCTTTCCCAACAGCTCCCCTCTAATTACTTTAGTCCTGTTCATCGCCTCATCTAGGTATAAGATTATTAGTCTCTCCCTCTTTGTTCATTGTCTCTCATTAGGTATAAAATTATTCTTTTCTCCCATTTTATCCTTTCATGGACAATCTAGGTCGCGAATATATTTGTAGCTAACTAGGTATAGTATCCTCCCTCTGTTTGTTAATATTTGATGCTTGACTTTTTGACACACTTTTAAGAGTTTTGACTACATAGTTAGAATTATTATTTTTTAAATTTTGTTTTTGTGAATAAAAGTTTTAGTTTAATACTTTTATTCAAAAAAAGAAAATTTTAAAAATAATAATTTTAATTATGTAGTCAAAGCTCCTAAAGACGTGTGCCAAAAAGTCAAATGTCAAATAAAACCAAACGGAGGGAGTAATAACTAACGCACGTGAAATGGGAAAAAAAGTATTATAAAATAAATGACATGAATAACTCATCAAAAATATATTTGATTTATTCAAAATCATTTTATATTATTTTACTTATACTATAATAAACAAGATATATAGCTTTTGATATGTTTGAGAAGAATATAATTAAGTAGACTATTAAGATTTTAGGAATATAAGAGTTTTCAATTAGAATTGAGAACATTTCTACGTACTCTCACACTATCGAAATATGATTATGTTTATATTTAGAAAAGATCTGTACCTGTATTGAACTGAATCAGTGGGCCATAAGTTTGCTCTTTTTTATATGAAGTTTTTATTGTTGTTTTTCTGAAGTCGATAGATAATTTTAATCCTTTACCGTTGACAGGCAATGAAGGTGGTAAATGGACAATTCCTTTTTCATGGCAAAGTGTCTACGGCCCTCCTCCAGATATGTCTCTCTTCTAGACTGATCAGTTAGATGAATACATGGCTTGCAGCTGCTATAGGATATGGTGTGGACCCAAAAGGATGGAATATGTACTTTCATGTTTAAAGATGGGAGTAGCAGTATCCTCTTCATCCAGTGGATTATAAATGCATGGATTGAAATCATTTTATATGTAAAACTTAGCAAGTACTAACATATTTGATTACACATCTGATCAGTGGAATTAAAATTTGTTTAAGTTCACTTTCTATATTCTGATGGCTATAGAACTTTGGGTGTAGAAAAGTTACAAATGTTTTTTTTGAACCGATTATACTAATGGTTTGAAATATTATAAATATTAAAATAATTTAAGTTAGTGATTAAATGTTCAAAATATCACATTTGTATGTTTGTTTTTTAACCCATCTTTTAGTTCTGTATTTGGGAAAGACGTTTCTAATTTGAAAATTTTGTGCAGTTTTGAGTGTGGCAAGGCAAAGAGTAGCTTATCTCGAATTTATAAATTTTTTAAAGGAAAAGAAAAGCCTGGCTTGGCATTGAGAACACTTTTCTGTCTCCTTGTATATGTACAAATTACTAGCATTGCTATATTGGCTATTGCAAAATCAATCCAAGCACACCTATATACCTTTAGGCTATAGTGTATACTGTATCCCTCTTGTCTTTCCCTCTTCAAACACACACACACACACACACACACAGGTACTATGGGCAACATGTGTAGTTCTTCGCACTTTTTAAGAGAGAATGGAGGCATGATTGATTGCACATCCACAACCAAAGTTATTCACGAGAATGGAAGAGTCCAGGAATTCAAGAAGTCCATAAAAGCCAGTTACATTCTCTCCCGAAACCCAAATTATTTTCTATGTAGCTCAGAATCCATGTACATAGACTCGTATGCACCGCAGGTGCCCATGGATGACAATTTGCAGCTTGGACAAATTTATTTTCTGATGCCTTCATCAAAATCCCAGGTACCACTTTCTTTGCAAGATTTATGTTCCTTGGCAGTCAAGGCTAGTGCA
Source organism: Oenanthe sinensis (assembly GCA_028671895.1). Lineage (NCBI taxonomy): Eukaryota > Viridiplantae > Streptophyta > Magnoliopsida > Apiales > Apiaceae > Oenanthe > Oenanthe sinensis. The sequence goes on along the minus strand of CM053799.1, from coordinate 21,613,977 downwards.
ACATTACAGCATACTACTACAAGGGTGAAAATTATCGGGGTCGAATCCAATCAATGTTGTAATGTTCTGTCAGGGCGAGAGACCAGAATGAGCTCTCGGGGTCAGCGTGGGCGGGACTGAGTTTCATGGTTCAAGGTAGAATCAAGATGTTCGTGATCACCTAATTTGATGCTTCAATAATCGATCAATTATTTACACAGTTTGTATAGGTCTGCTTTCCTTGGTTTTTATGTTGGTGTTTTGTCATTATCTACTTAGTCTATTAGCTTACAGCTTAATTTGGCAATTTGTCATCGCATTTTAGTTTTTTACGTTTGACATTATATTTTGTCCTTGCTCACAAGGGGGGCATCCGCCCCGTCGGACTTCAATCCATTTTTCTGTATATGGGACGGGAAATAGAAGAGATTTTATAAATACTTTTAGAACAGAAATTTAAAAGTTTCTTCTTTAATAAATACTAGTTTCATTACCTAAAGACACAATTAAATTTGACAGCCTAAATTCGATCGAAATCATTTAAATTTAAGATTAACGTAAATAACAGTCGAATTTAAAATGGGTCGAATTTAAAATGGGTTAAATTTATCAAAATTCCCACCTATTTTTATCAAATTGTTGGAACATATGTTAGGCAAATTTTTATCAAATTTCCGTATTATGTAAGAGAGTTTAGCCATTTTTTAGTGCTTGCAACATGTTTGTACGAATTTTTCATTATATTTTACTTTTTTTTGTTTTAATATTTTATTTATACAATTTAAATTCTATTTTTTACATCAATAATTTTAATTTTATTTATTATATTATATAAAAATATTCTTATACAATTTTTCATCTGTTTTACTTGTATTTGTATCTAAAGTAAATAATGCTAATATTGTATTTAAATAAATATTTAATAAAAATATAATGATTAAAAATCACGGCCTCAAATACTGACAAATGACATGCTTCCAAAATTTCGGGATATTGTATTAGATATCAAGTATGCAGACAACTAGAAACTGCCTAAAACATAATTATCAATTTATCATCACTAAGAACATCAGATTCTTGAATAATTTCTCTCTAAAGAATGCTATAATAAATGTAATTGCGCATAACTTGATTATTAATAGATTGATAATTCCAAAACATCCAAGAAAATCAATGTCTAATCATATAACATCTGTTGTTTTTTAAATCACTTGGCTAATTCTGGTTCGAATAAATACCGAAAATCGAAGTTATGAGGGATCCATTCAACATTCTTGAAGAGCTTGTTTTGTTGGAGAGGTTGATGAATGCACTTTTGTAAAATGTAGTAGGATGTTGAATGTGCAATCATCTGAAATAGATCTGCGGAGCATAGTCCCAACTCCTTTGCATAAGAATCCACAATCTTTGGCAGAAAAATCTTCCTCGCATTTTCTATCTTGCAAGTAGTCTGAATGTACTCTTGTTTCGCCTTTTCAAGTTCTTGCAGCAGCCTATTCGGTGTATATACCCTGACCTGAACATTTAAGATACAGTTTATAGGTAAAAACACTTTCAAGTAGCGACCAATTTTGCTTGGGCTTAGGTTATTCTGCAATTGGCTAGACACTTAAAAACCAAATTTTAAACCTGTCAATATTTGTTAAGATTTTACCATTGGATCTGAGTAGCTTCCTGAAGTTAGAGCGAACTTCAGCAGAGGTTGAGGGAGCCCTATTGCATATACTGTTTTTACTTCTTCATCCTTAGATTTTGACTAGGGGAAAAAGAATGACTGGAACCACTGTAGTTAAGATAACAAAGATTTTAAGTATCTTTCGACACACCATAACATACATTAATGAAATATCTTGTAAAAGACTACTGCTACTCTTCTTGTAAATTCGAAGGCAAAAAATATACTTGACGAGGACGAGGCATTCGACATCCTAATATTGAGCTTTGTATCATGTCAACAGTTATGATGTGGCCTCCAATGTTTTAAGCAGCCTGGACAATGCAGTAGTATCAGGTTATAGAATCAAAATAACGTAGTATTGTTCACAGAATCATTTAACTGAGCTAGTTATGTACCTCTAAGACTAACGAGTTCCTCTTGAGATTATTTTGTCGAATCCCATTCACCAAAAACACCTAAAAACAGTGCATTATTCATGACATTGATAGTAATAACAAACAGAAGGCTTAAAAATATATGGATATATGTGGAGTCGTCATAGTAGATTTTTACATGCATTACTAGTGCATTGTGTATATTAATCCAGAAAGCTAGCTTTTCCTCGTGTTTCAGCTTTCTTGGATCAACTTTGTCCAACTTAGAGACTAGGGACCTGTAGAAAACAGAACCAACAGAAACGCATCTTTTCAAGTAAACAATGGATGGTTCCATTATATTGCAGTATAGTGTGCAGAGTACAGGTCCTGAATCATACAAAACTAATCTTCGAATATAAAATCTAGAACATACTTGTACGTAATGCATCTAGAAGAGTACTTTTCAAATCATATGTTAACTAAATTAATTTTTATTATCAGAATTGTACATAACCAAGCCAAAGGCGTAGGAACACTTGAGTTGGATATAGTAAAAAATAATGTAATTTAACTTCGCAAAAAAAGAAAAAGATGTATTTTGTATGTAATTAGTGTAAAGACAAGAATTAAAGTACTAACCTAAAGTTTTCTAGCTTATGCTGAACACCTATTAATCTCGAAGCATCAAGACAAATTCTTTGAATTTCAACCATTGCAGAGTATGAATCACTTGATTCTTTTGAATTTTCAATATGAAAGGGATTGTTAAACCTTGTGTTGGATGATGAGTTTTTCCTGTGCTGTGAACTCCCATCATACTGGATTTGTGGCGATGATTCACTCATCGATGAGGGGAATGAAATAGGAGATGGGGGTGATTTATAATAAAACAAAGGGGGCTCAGCAAGTTGGCAATATATAGCGGTAATGCATTTAACCATTTCCTCAGAAATCCTGTTCGGTGTTTGCCTTACATGATCAGTGAACTGGACAGCAGCGAGATGCTCTGCAAGACTAACACTAGAAGCCTTTCGAGCAAGCTGGTGAATAGCATTTGAGCAACAAACTTTTGTTAGTATCAAGTGTTGGATAAACTTTTATCCTATTATTTTGGTTAAAAACTTAAAATATAAAGTACCCCTCGCTCTGACAAAGGCAAGTAGTGGAATGAGTGCATAGCTTTTGCATCAGTTTCTCTAGGACGAGAAGTCCTACAACATGCACTCTGCGATAGTGGTGAGCGACTATCGCAAAGTGCATTATCTTTTACAACTTGAGAAAATCGTGAACTGATCGAATCAACTTGAGGAAGTCCTGAAGGGTTTCGCATGTCATCTGTTGGAGCAAGGGACCCTGCAATATTCTCAAAGATTTTCCGTTTCATCGAAAGAAGATCCTTCTCCATATTGTCAAGTTCCATGTCCAAAAAAACAATTTCCTTTGCCAATTCTTGTGCAGGCTGATTCAATGTACTTGACATCAGCTGAGGAACGAAATCAAACTCAAAATATTGGTAAATTTTTTTAAAAAAATTAATACGAATTTACCTTTCCCACTAAAGGGTTTTGAGGGTCGATGCTTTGTAAGTGCCTCTTCCTGGCCTCAATACAATTCTTTATCTCTTCCATTAGCTATTACAAAACATATCCATCTGCATGCATGTATATATATATATCAAGGAGGCAGGGCAACTCTTTTACACTATCTTTTTATTTTTTTCACAGATTCTCTACCATAAATTATTTCTCTGTGGTAAATCAATTCAAATCAGTCAGTTATTTAATCACTCGACATTTCCATAAATATATTATTTCCACATTGTAATTATTGCGGGCAACATCTCCGTTAATGTATAAATTCCATAATAAATAGTCTCTTGCATAGTAATTCACTAATTTTTTTCGGTAAACTTGTAAATTTATCGGTATCCAATATTTTATCCCTCAGCAATCCAGGCAAGTCAATATTTTTCGATTAATATAATGAAATTAATCATTAAAATCACAAATCATATCTTTATTCTAAATATAAATTGTATGTAAATAAATAAGGTGTTCGATTTTCTTTCTAAATTTATTATTTTTCTTTTTTTATAAATTGTAAACAAACATATCATATTTTTTAATTCCACGCTAGCACCTGTATATGCCTGTATGTTTGTGTTGCCTTGTTGCCGAGATCATTCAAATTTTCTTTTAAATACGGCTGCCCATGCTATCAACATATGCAACCCCCATCAATTTATTGTTTTTTATATAATTTCTGGATGCAGTGAAAAATGTATGCAATCATCGAAAATTATATAAAATTGTATTTTATTTTCTGTAAAGCGTAGTAATTGACCTAAAAATTAATGCATTAAATATATTCTTGCTTTTTTTTCGTACTTCTACTTTGTATAATACTTAATACTACATCCGTCCCATCCAATTGTTAATGTTTCGGAGAGAGGGTCCGTTAAAATACATATAAAGTATAGTTCTATAACTTATTTTTAATTTTTTTTGTGAATAAAAATTTGATGTTTAAATTTTTATTTAGAAAAAAAAATTTAAAAATAAATTATGAAACTATACTTTATATGCATCTTAAAATACGTGTCGGACCTTCTCTCCGAAACGTAAACAAATGAAACGTAAACAAATAAGTGAGAGTGAGGGAGTAATTGATTTGTTCTTTTCACGTTCTACCTTTCTCTCACACACACATATTCTATTTTCAAACTGTTTGCATCAAAAGGTAAAAGTGATAAAGTTATAGTAACATTTATATATTTTTATACCCTCTTCATCATCTATATATATTTTTAAATTATATTTTTGTAGTTATCTCCTCCAGATTATTTTGAATTTTTATCTGCTAGAACTAATGGTACACTTTACATTTTATTTTCTAATTTTACGTAGAACTTGCATTAGAATTTAGAAACATGCATGGTTTTCAAATAATTCTTTCCAATTATTTTTGAAGTTATTTCCTTCAAATTATTTTGAATTTTATCTGCTACAGTAAAGGTAAGCATGTACGCTTATTTTATTTTATTTTATCAATGTCGGTTTATATTTTATTTACGTAAATTACATTGGAAACCTGCGTGCGTGTACATTACTATTTTTTTTATATATAATCTTTTTATACATTGCTTTATTTATAAACTTCTGCAATCTTGATACAACAAATTATATTTTAATCTGTAGAGTTATTTTATTAGTTATCACCACATATATTATTTAAAAAATAAACATTCATACTGTTGCTTTCGAGGCTGAGGCATTTGGGGTGTTTGAAACTGTTGAGTGTAATAAAAAAATTATTAAACACAACAATAAGGTAGTTATTGTTAAACAATCTGCAAAAAACACAATAATATAATATGAGTGATTGTGTGTGCGAGTAATAGAATAATGTAAGGCTATGAATTAAAACTGTTAAAGTAAAAGGATATAAAACAGAAGATGTCTCGAGTCTAGTGCGGAACTCCCAGGATAAAACGAGAACACGATGATGTCACGAACAGCACCTTCAGCGAGCTTGAACAGAGCAAGAAAACTATCACCAAGAAGAAGGGATGGTTATTTGAGGACGACTGTGTTTAGGGTTATGAGAGATTAGATAATTAACCCTAAGACCTATGAGATGTATATATAGGCTTGAGGATACTTGTGCGCTACACAATTATCGCGCTACACAATTTCCTTATTAACCACACATTAATTAATTAAGGAAGGAGGTTGTCAAAATCAATTCGTAATCAACTTCGAATTAATAATAATAATTATTATTAAAACAAAATAATGAATTATTTATTGAGCCAAAGCCTAGTGAAAATTATTATTTCAGCAAAGTTGGTCCGGATTTATTCGGCCCAAATTTTATAATCAACTTCGAATTAATAATAATAATTATTATTAAAATAAAATAACGAATTATTTATTGAGCCAAAGCCCAGTGGAAATTATTATTTCAGCAAAACTGGTCCGGATTTATTCGGTCAAATTTTGTTACATTCGTGTCTGCATGTCGCCCACGCGGAAAGCCCGAAGGCTTGCGAATCCACGAATTTGCCCTCGAAATCCCATGATTTGCACCACCCTCTGCGCGCACGTGGGTGGTGGAGCAATACCATACTAACACAACTTAAACACTACATAAGTGTTCTAATATATAAAATCATAGAAACCCCTTTTCCAATTCAATGTGGGATTCAAGTTCTCATTCTTAATTTTTCACTTTCAAGGAACCAACTTTGGATAATCATATTTCATCCATTTATTGATCATTTTGAATAATTAAATATGCGTTAAAAGACTCTCTCGAAGAAGAACGTACTCCAACCATAACTTGTTGTGCGCACGCACCCAAGAAGAATTCAAACTTAGGCTCAAAATGACTTGACAATGTGGGACTTCTACCTACATTTTCCAACAATCCCTCACATGGATGAGATTGATGTTTCAGTAGCACACACCAAACAAACAGACACAGAATTTGTCTTGGTGATAGTTTCTTCGATCAGATATAGCATACGATAGGTAGAGAATACTCCTTAAACCTCCGCTCGATTAAGCATACCGACCTTACTGGTAGATAATAGACGCGAGTGTCCTTGAACTGTTCGACCGTTTGTGTAAGCGATGATATATTTATCACTACATCCTTTCTGATTCGTTTAGCTCTCATGATTATGTCCGTTTTAGCCATGGACATCGTCCTAGTTCTGCGGGAGTTTCTAAAGAATTGTGTCTCGCAATTCTCCTTTGAAGCGACCCCACTTCTCTCCTACATAGGTGATCTTTATCTTAAAGAGTAACTCGTGTTTACTCAACTGAATTCCATGCATTCAACCTTGAATTTCATGTATTCACCAAAATATCATTAAAAGTGTAAGCTTACCCTTGTATCATATGGGTCTCACTATTTTCACATCATAGGAACAGGCCAGGGGCTACCCCCACAGTGATTTGGTCATCATGATTTAGTTTTCCCATTTGAACCAAGTTCTTGGGACCTCTAGTCAGCAAGGTTGGATGTCCACCATGACACTGTTAAACAATAGGCTTAAGGCCCATCCCCTTAGATAATTTATCAACCAGTTCTCTTGATAACCTTTTGGTTAATGGATCCGTGATATTATCTCTTGACGGTACAAAGTTAATAGTGATAATTCCGGTTGATATTAATTGTCTAATGGAACCGTGTCATCGTATGTGACGAGACTTACCATTATACGACATACTCTGTGCTTTGCCAATAGCTGACTGATTATCACAATGTAGTCCTATTACAGTCACATGTTTTGGCCATCTAGGAATATCCTCCATGAATTGGCGTAAATATTCAGCCTCTTGTGCGCATTTGTCTAATGCCGTGAACTCAGCTTCCATCGTGGACTGAGTTATCACCGTTTGTTAGGAGGATTTCCATGACACGGCTGCCCCAGCTAGCGTAAACACGTAGCCACTCATAGACTTCAACGCCTTCTTGCTAGATATCCAATTTTCATCTATGTACCCTTCAAGTACAACTGAATATCTTCCATAATACATTTCATAGTCTCGAGTTCCTCTTAAGTATCTTAGTACTCTTATGATCGCTTTTCAGTGATCAGCTCCTGGATTACTTGAGAATCTACTCAACTTACTAATTGAGTACGCAATGTCTGGTCTCGTACAACTCATTAGGTACATCAGACTTCCTATTATCCTCGAGTATTCCAATTGGGAAATCCCTACACCTTTATTCTTGGATAGATGTAAAGTCAAATCCACAGGTGTTTTGGCTATCTCCGTATCATCATTGGCAAACCTCTCAAGGATCTTGTCAACATAGTGTGATTGACTTATCACGATACCTTCTGATGTCCCAGAGATTTTCACACCTAAAATCACATCTGCTTGTCCCATATCTTTCATGTCAAATCTTGATCTTAACATGTCCTTTGTAGACATGATCACTTCTCTACTGCTGCGAGCAATAAGTAGATCATCTACATACAGTGTTATCATGACATACTCGTTCTCGTTCTCCTTGTAATAGACACAACTATCGCATTCATTTACCTTGTAGCTGTTTTCCATCATAAAATGATGAAACTTTTCATTCCACTTCATGGGCGCTTGCTTTAAGCCATATGAAAGGCATATGTTTATAAGCCTATTTGTTTAACGAGATGACAACTCAATCAAACATAGATAATTTATAAGTAAATACATTATCTGTCACAGGAATCTTCAGCAAGTATTATTTGACAAGAAAAAGAAAATCAAAGTCAATCTACAGACTTGAAGTAGTACTACATTGAAAGAAACTCAATTTAATTGATCATGCCTCAGTGGAGTATTTAAGTTTGAAGAACCTACAGTGTCAAAAGATTTCAAGATTGTGTGACATCAGAAATAGTCAAATCAAAAGGAGCAGAAGTGAACCATTATAAAAGCCAAGTGAAGAATTCTATTTGTTGTGAATCACTCGTGAACCAGACAGTACACGGAGTGTTGACAAAATACAGAGAAGGTTCTTTATTACAGAAGAAGTGGTCAGCTAGAAACATTGGTGTGAAGATAAAAGACTTGGAAATATAATAACAATGGTTGTGCAGTCAAGACTTTAATTTAATTCTCTATTAATTGATTAAATTATTTAGTTAATTTAGTTAGCAAATTAATTCAATCAGAATTAATTTATTCCTTAAATTGATTAAGAAATTAATTAATTTAGAATTATTTTAGAATGAAGAAGACTTTAATTTAATTCTATTATCAAAAAGATAATTTATTATGTATCCTATTTAATTAGATTACTTCAAAATGAATTAATTTAATTTATAAGATATATAATAAAAGTAATAGAATTTGAATTAAAAGAAAAGGATATACACTTCAAATTCAAGCAGGTCAGCCAGTTGTTTACACGGGAAGACTTTTTTTAAAAGGTCTCCCCGAGACTTAAAAGTCTCCCCGAGTTTTATTCAATAGTCTCCCAAGGTTTCAAAAGTCTTCCAAGGGTCAGAAAGTCTCCCCGAGCAAGAAAAGTCTCACAAGAGAAAGTCTCCCCAACCAGAAAAAGTCTTCCCGACTAAAGAAAGTCTCCCCGACAAGAAAAAGTCTCCTACGACAGATTTGTCTATAAATACAAGAAGATCATAAGCTTTAATGTAATTTAATTCACATTCTATTTTGGCTAAAAACAAAATTCGAAGAGCATTTCATGTCAAAATCACTCTAGAATTTTCAGAGCTAATTAGTGAATATTTTCTGATTTAATCTTGTAACCAACCACAAGTTTAATATAAGTATTTTACTTGAATTGTGTTTCTTTGATTATTATTTCGTGATAAAAGTTAAGATTGTTTAATCAAAAATTATCTGAAACATAATTTAATATTTATTAGAGATTGTATTCAACCCCCTTCTACAATCATTTGGACCTAACAATTGGTATCAGAGCCATCAGATTGACATAAAAATCAAGATCCTAATATTTTTAAGTATTAAAAATTTCAAAACTTTTAATTCATTAAAAATTCAAAACTTTTAATTTATTAAAATTCGAAATTTTTAATTTCTTAAAAATTCAAAATCTCTTTAACTCCTAAAAATCTCAAATCTTTTTAATCTTCTCTTATTTCAAGATGAGTACTCAAAGAGTGAGTAGCATTAAAATTCCTCCATTTGATAAAGATAATTATAATCTTTGGAAGAGGAAGATGACCTTGTTTCTTCGAACTGCAAACACTAAGTAAAATGATATTTTGAAGACTGGTGTTACTGTTCTAATAACAATCATTCCAGAGCATATGAAAGATGTTGTACTTATTCCACTCAGACAATTTAAAAAAGATATTTCTGAGTACACTAAAACAGAAAAGGAACTTGATTCTTTGGACACCAGCCTGCAGTTAATTTTGGTGAAATCTCTTGATCCCGGAATGCACAATCATGTTGTTAATTACAAAGATGCTAAACACATCTGGGAAATGATAGAGATACTGAATGAAGGAACAGAAGAAGTGAGGGAGAACAGATTGGAAATCTTAACGTCTCAATATGAGCATTTTAGATCAAATCCTAGAGAAGGTATCTCTGATGTTTTTGAGAGATACAACAAACGGATAAATGATCTAAATCTCAATGGCAAACACTATACAAAGAAGGAGATCAATAGGAAGTTTTTGCTGATAATGCCAGTTCACTTAGAGCATATGATTACTGCCATCAGGGAGTCAAGGGACATGAATGAAATTTCATTGGAAAGACTTTATGGCATACTGAAGACCTATGAGTTAGAGCAGATTCAACAAAAGGAAATATATGGTACAGGCAAGGTGGTCAGCAAGTCTACAGCTCTTGTAGCAGAAGTACCAGAATATAAAGAAACTATGATTGAATCTTCTTCAGTCAAAGTTATTGATCAGGATATTGTTGCAGAAGTTGGTGCAACTCAAATGAATTCATCTGAAAGTGAATTCTACTCAATGGAAGAACTTGATCAACTTGAGGATGAATCTCTGGCACTGATTGCTAGAAAATTTGGAAATACAAGATTTAGGAGGAACCCTAATTTCAAATTCAAGCCTATGGCAAACAGATTTCAGAGAGGTGGTTCTTCTAGCTCATCCAATACAAGAGGTGGATACAAGACATGTATGGTAGATAGAAGCAAGATCCGTTGCTTCAACTGCAATAAAATGGGACACTTTGCTACTGATTGTAGAAAGCCCAAGCAGGAAAGAAAGAAGGATTCATATGACGAGCTTAAACAGAAATATGAAGCTCTACTGAAGAAGCATCATGAAAGATCATACTTAGTAGAAAGAAAAAGCTGGGATGATTCTGACAATGATGAAGAAGAAGATATGGGAAATCTTGCTCTAATGGCCTCTTCTTCTAAAGGATCAAAATCTCCACCTCGACAAGGAATTGAGGTAAACCCTAGCTGTCCTAAAATGTTTAAATTATTAGGTGAGAATTTAACTAATGCTAGAGATCAAATAAAAGTCTTAGTTCTCAAGAACAAAGTTTTATCAGAAGAGAATTTTGAATTGAAAAAGCTGAAACTTATAAATGAGAAATTAACTGAAGATGTTGCATTTCAAGTTAATAGAGTCAACTACTATGTTGAAATTGAAGCTTTCTTAAAGGATAAAATTGAAAAAGAGAAAGTCAGGTGTCAAGCCTATAGAACTACTTCATTTGTTATGAAAGACCTAGTTGACCAACAAGAGATTAAATGGAAAGTTGGGATAGGTTTTGAATATAATGAATCTGTAGGAAAGGCTAGCAACATCACCCTTTTTAAAGAGACTGTTATAGAGAGGGGTATTCCACATGTTATTAAGGACACTAAGAAACCTCTTTTCATAACTCCTATTGCAGAACCAGTTCTTGATAGTTGTGTAATAGTGGATTATGAAATTAAACTTGAAGACCTTAAAGAGAAAGAGAAAGTACAGGAAAAACCTGTTAGGGACATAAAAGGAATAAATGTCCAGAAAGCTAAATATGTATCTAAAAGACCAATAGAAAATGTGAATACTTCTAGTTCATCCACTCCTGGTTTAGGTGCTAATGAGCTTAAGAAAAATCATAACAGACCTAATAAGTTTGTTAATAGTAGGAATAGTAACAACAGATTCCATGCTACCGAGAACTTTAAAAATGTTAATAAAGTTGAGGTAGAAATTGTTAAGACTCCTGCTATTGTGAATAAAATGCCTATTATTGATGCATGCCATAAACCTTGTGTTATTCCTTAGAACAATGTCAATATTTGTAGAAGGGGGGGTTGAATACAAATATTAAAACTTTTTGTGTGTTCTAATATTTGTTCTTGATGTTTGATAGAATAAGAGGATAAGTTCGAACAAATTAATGCTGAAAAATAAAACTGAACAAAGAGATTTAAAATTATTGATGGATTGGTTTTTCCATCAATGTATATTTTTGCTCAATGCTCCTAGGTTAAAAGAAACCTAGCTGCGTTTACAAGATTAGAAAACAAATCAACTGTTCTTACACATGTGCTCTCAAGCTTGAACAGTTGATTAAGAAATATGTCTAACTTGTATGTTTTCTAATAATGCTACTACACTTGTTTATATACCACAAGTGTTCTTTTACAATTCCTATTCTAGGATTGTTTCTACCTGCCTTCCTTTTACCTTTTTCTATTTTACAAAAAGGTTTGAAAGACAGCTTCTGATTGAGTCTTCACAGTTACTCTAGACTGTCTTCCATAGGTGTGCTTTTGTTCTCTGGATCTTCAACAGATATTCTTTTTGTGTTGTCACACTCAATTGATAATTTGTTGTCAGGCATATCAATTGATCCATTCTTTAATCCATCAACTGATGTACTTCTTCGATTGATCTTTATATCCATCGATTGATAAAAGATGTCTTATCGATTGATAGATGTTATCAATCGATATATCAGTCGATGGGTCTTCACATCAGTTGATGGTCTTCAATCCTTGGCTTGGCTTCTTCGATTGATCCTCCATCCATCGATGCTTCAATATCAATTGATCATCCTTCACTTGTGCAATTTCCTGTCTTCACATAATTACAATTTAACAGTTTAATTTACACATCAATTGATGATCCATATCAATCGACTCTAACATCAATTGATGAACAAAATATCAATTGATTTACACCTTATCGATTGAAATAGACTAAGTACACCTATGCTACAATCCAAATTATCAGTTGATTCATCTAAATACTTCAACTGATAAATGGTTTCCTGATCAATTGATATTTATAACTTTCATATCAATTGATCAGTTACAACAAATAAAATTTCTATGATTCTAAGATTAATGTTATCATCAAATCACATGTAGATTCCTAACAATCTCCCCCTATTTGTGTCTGTGTTATTAACAGGCATAAATCTACTTGATGAAAACAAAAACCCTTAAAAAAAATTACATTTAGATAGAATCAAGAAACTTAATTGGCACATTAATTTTGGAAGTACCAGATTGATATATAACTCCTGCAAGCAGCTTCAATATCTTCATAATTTAATTTAGTTCCTCTTCCTCCTTTTCTCAGCATTTTCCTTTAGTTGCCTCATGAAAGAACTTCTCAATATTGCTTCATCCCTGTCAGTTTCTCCAAGTTGCCTCATAAGGTAGTGTATTTCTTCATCTGTGATTTTGTCCAGATATTTGCAGATATCAAAGAACTTTGTGTTGCCCTCTATATCTGTAAAAATCATAGCATACTTTGGCTCCAACACCACCTTTTTGACCTGTGACTTCCTTAGCTTTAGAGGTGAATCAGGTTCAGCTTCTGCCTTGGATCTTCTTAACCTTGAAATTTGTTGTTGTATCTCCTGAGCAATTGTTGTGTTGAGTTTGTACTTTCTGTTGAGTAGAGGAAGAATAGTCTTTAAAACATTGTAGCTTTGCTTCATTATCACCTTCAATGAATAGATTGTTTTCACTCCATTTTCATACTCCAACCTCATTGATTCTTCATGGTTAGAGGTTGCAGGGTGAGTCCTTACTCCAATTAATCCTTTTTCATTGATTACTGGTATTCCCTTCAAATCATAACCTTCAATTGTGACCTCCTCCTTGATTTCTTCTTGTTGACCCTGGAGGTTTTCCTGAACCACTATTTCTTGAGTAGAACTTGACCTTTTCTTGGCCATAGAAACTTTTCTCCTTTTTCTCAAAGGTTGCTCTGCCTGTAGCTCTTCTTCCAAATGCCATTGCATTTCCATCTGTCTAGCAATCTCTTCATTCTCCCTTTCTCTCCTTGAGGCATATGAGATTCCTGTAGTGATGGCTCCTTGAAGTAGCTTTTGACTTACTGGTTCAGTCTCTTTCTTCTTCTCTTCTTCAATCACTATTGCTTTCCCTTTCTTCTTTTCTTTAAGAGCTTCAATATCCAATTGAAGAAAAGCTTCTGTATTTGAGTTTCTTTCCTTGGCAGCCTTTTGTGCATCTTCATTTAATTTTCTTGTTTGAGCAATGAACTCATCCAAGTCTCCTTTTTCTACTGCCTCTGTTACTAACTCAGTGCTTCTCCTTAGATCTTCAATTCTTTTCTTTTCTCTCTCAATCATTGTTTGAGTTTCTTTCTCCCTAGAAATTCTCCTAGCTTCAAGATCATCATCAAACTTCTTGTAATCTTTCTTTTTCTGTTCTAAATTATCTTTTGGAGAATTAGATGACTTAGATTTCTTTGAAGATTGATTGTCCATGTTACTTCTGCTTTTATCTCTTCTCGGTGCAGAACCACCAATGCCACTTGACTTAACCATACCAGAACCACCTATTCCACCACTTCCACTGCCTTTGCCATCACCACCATCATCATCCTTCTTCTTTATATTCTCTCCCTTTTTGTTATCATCAATTGGAGGGGGTGGTGGAAGTCTGTCAAGAAACTTCTGAAGAATGGAAGCATGAAGACTTTGGCCTCTGATAATATCATCCATCTTCTTTTCTAGAGAACATACTCTTGTCTCCAAAGATGTAAAATTTTTGGATTCTTTGAAAAGCTTGTCTTTGATGCTATTCATGGTGTTGAATGGTAGCTTCTCATCCAATCTCCTGTCCATTGCATCCTTGTTAGATGAGATAGAGTCTTTAATCCTCTCCAGTTCCCTCCTTACTCCTGTTACTGTCATCTTTTGAATTTTCATTGATTCTCTCATATAGTGAGCAATTCTCCTTTGAGTAGGATCTTCAATTTCTCCTTCCACCATTGCTCTTCTATATTGAGAGAGAATTTCAGTCTCAGCAGCTTCTAAGGAACCATCAATAGTGCTCATCCATGGCTCTTCATCAGAATCACTCTCCAACTCTTCAGGTGCCATATAACAAGTGTCTGTTGTATTGGCGATGCTTTCCTTCAGATTCCTGGTCCTTTGATCTGTATGATCAATGCCCAAGAGTTGTTCTGCATTCCTGTTACTTGAAGTAGCCAACCCTTGATATTGTGGATCAGGATGAATGAAATTCTTTGGATCCAATTCACCAGCATCTATTTCCTCTTCAAAGTCCTTAGCAATTCCACTCCCACTAGCTTCAGCATTATTTGCTCCCCCTATCTCCTTTACTCCTTCTTCTGCCATCATTTCAATTTCCAATTCCTGTGCAAAAAGTAGACTGTTTTTATCACTTTCACTCATCTCTCTATTTTGCATCAGGATCTCATCCTGGAATCTCACCTCTCCCTCACTCATTTCTTTTGCACCTACTAAGGTGGGGCCCTCAAGTGTTTCACTCTCATTCCTGGAAGAAATAGGAATGTTTTTACTCACTTCCTCTCCTTTTGCCAGGTTACAATCCTGCCTCTCACTCAACTCACTCAATCCTAAGAGTGTTTGTGCAACATCAATTGATTGAGCATCAATTGATGTATTGGCATTATCAGTTGAAGTGGTGTTTGGGATATCCATCGATTGATGCATACCCATCGATTGATCTTGAGTATCGATCGATGGCTTATCAGTCGATGGCTGAATATCAATTGATGAAGGAACATCAATTGATGGAGAAGAAACAGTTGAGATAATTTGTGAAGTTATGTTTGAGATGATATTGGAAATAGAATCCTGAAAATTCTGAGAAGAAGATTCAGGGGAGAGTGTTGGCTTCTCCTTGAAAAACAAAGAAGGAGAATCTGAAAATGTTCGATAGTCTATCAAAACATTTTCTGAAGAAGTTTGAGATGGGGATAGAAGAATTTTAGAGATAGGAATTGAAAGAGAATGGGGCTGCATCTCATCATTTATATGAGATGCATCATGCAGACTTTGTGAAGGCTCCTCCACAGTTTCCTGTGGTTTTGCAGTGTGTGATTCCCCAAGTGCAAAGGTGACTTTCTTTTCTCTTCTTTTGTATGGTGTTAGTGTTTTGGCTTTTCTGTCCCCAATTTGATTCTGTGCCCCTGGTTGTGGGCTATTTTCAATATTGTCATCCTTTTGAGAGAATGACAATAGGGATGTGGTATTTTCCATGTTAACATCCATAGTCTTTTGGGAGACTATGGAGTGGCTAGGTTGAGGTTGCACACCCTCACTCTCCTTATCCTTCTGGGTTCATAGATATTCCCCAGTTCCCTCACCACCTACATCCTCCTCTAATCTATCTACCACACTAGTTGATTTTCTTTTCTTGGTTTTTACAACAGCAGGTTTTTGAGAACCTGTTGAGGTTGGTTTCTTAGATTTGGATTTAGAGATTGGTTGTGTGGCCTGGGTAGGAGGGTTGGGGTCATTACTACCACCCTCCATAGTCACAGAAGGCAAAGAAGAATTAGGTTTAGAAGAGTTTAAAGTAGAGATAAATACCTGAACAAAAGGGGGATAGATCAATTCCACATTGCTGTGAAGATTGATCCTAACCAAGTCTTTAAAGACCCTTTTGTTTTGAGTCCAGCAATCCAAAATTTCTGTATTCCTGTCAATCTCAATATCCTTGACAAAGTGGTTAATAATAATCATAATAAATCTTGCATAATAAATATGATTAGATCTATTTATTTTATTCCCCAATTTGGCAGATATTTCATTGAGTAACAGGCTTCCTAAATTATGATATCTATCATATAAAATGCTATACCCTACTTGTTGCATACTAGTTGTTATTGCATCAAAATTACTAACCTTACCAGAAAAACACTTTATTAAAGCATCAAAGAAATATGACCATTCTTTTCTTAGATTCTTTCTAACAATACTACCTAGACTAGCATCAGGGGCAGTATAGTTGATTTCCCTAAGCATGTTTCTAATATCTGTGTCAGTGGGTGCATTTTCGGTATTATTTGCAGGAATATTTAAACACTCACCCAAGACCACAGTGGTTAGAATATACCTTTGTCCTTTGCATTCAAAGGAGATTGTAGAAAAATCATCTGCTACTTCTGCTGTTGTCCAGAATTCTTCAACTAGATTGCACACTATTTTTGGTGCTTCTGAGAGGGCCTTTGCAATTTTCGAACTCCTTAGAAATTCCATTAGGGGATGAAATTCTGTTGGGGCTTCCTCCACCATAGTGCAAGCAACGAAGTTGTTGAGCTCATAGTAGAATCCAGATTGTGAGACTTTCTTTGAAGATGCCATTATCGTGTTTGAAGATTTATAATTGAATTAACTGGCAAACTTGTTAGTAATTATAACAGAAATAATAAATAGACAGTAGTAGATTAGGGTTCTTAGCAAGAGATAGATACAGAGTAAGTTCGAAGATTGAGAAAGAGAAAGAGATAGAAAAATCGATAGTAAAAATGCAAGTAAGAATTAAAAGAAGTTTTAATCTCACTATTTATATTTACTGATTTCCCAACCAATTTCTTACTCAAAATAGAACTAAATCGACCGTTGGAAGAGTATTGATAATTAAAAGTTACCAATTTTGGCAATCGATTGTTATACATACAGGAATGTACGTTTTAATCAATTGATAAAATAAGTAATCAACGGCTAGATTTTTGTACAGGTCGATTGATGACATGGACCCCTTTAAATTCTAGGTCATCGATTGATAAAATTGTTTATCCATCGACAGGTACAATTATCCATCGATAGACAAATATATCATCGATTGATATATCTATCTGTCGATAGTTACCCCTATCCATCGATAAACAAATATATCATCAATTGATATATTTATCTGTCGACAGCTCCATTAATATCCATTGATATGTAAAATATTTATCAGTTGATTATTGAAGAATCAATAATTTAACATAGTCAATGGCTACATGTAATATAAATACATAACTTGTCAGACATTTAAAGGATTAGATATAATTAAGCATACCTAAATCACAGACCAATCTATTGAAGGTAGATTCATCTAATGGTTTGGTAAAAATGTCTGCAAGTTGTCTTTCACTAGGGACAAAATGTAATTCAACTGTACCATTCATTACATGTTCCCTAATGAGGTGATACCTTATGTCAATGTGCTTGGTTCTGGAATGTTGTACAGGATTTTCTGTTATAGCAATGACACTTGTATTATCACAGAAAATAGGAATCTTGTTCAAGCTGAACCCATAGTCAAGTAGTTGATTCCTCATCCATAATATTTGTGCACAGCAACTTCCAGCTGCAATGTATTCAGCCTCTGCAGTAGATGTAGACACTGAATTCTGCTTCTTGCTAAACCATGAAACAAGCTTATTTCCTAGAAATTGACAGGAACCTGTTGTGCTTTTTCTGTCAATTCTGCAACCTGCATAATCTGCATCTAAATAACCAATTAGATCAAATCCAGAATCTCTAGGATACCAAATTCCAAGATTTGGAGTTCCTTTGAGATATCTGAATATTCTTTTTATTGCAATCAAATGAAATTCTCTAGGATCAGCTTAAAACCTAGCACAAAGACATGTAGCAAACATTATGTCTGGCCTACTTGCAGTTAAATAAAGTAATGAGCCAACCATACCTCTATAACTTGAAATGTCCACTTCTGCTTCCTTAGTGTTTAATTCAAGTTTAGTTGCAGTGGCCATGGGAGTTTTAGCAGAAGAACATTCACTTAAATCAAATCTCTTTAATAAATCAGAAATATATTTGGTTTGATTTATGAAAATACCATTTTTAACTTGTTTGATTTGCAAGCCAAGAAAGTAGGTTAGTTCTCCCATCATGCTCATTTCATATTTACTCTGCATCAACTTAGCAAACTTTTTACAAAGTTTTTCATTAGTTGAGCCAAAAATAATGTCATCTACATAGATTTGAACAAGAATCATAGAGCCATTTACATTTCTATGAAAGAGAGTTTTATCAACAGTACCTCTTGTGAAGTGATTCTCAATCAAGAATTTAGACAATGTGTCATACCAGGCTCTAGGTGCTTGCTTCAATCCATAAAGTGCCTTGAGAAGATAGTATACAAATCCAGGATGAATAGGATCAATAAAACCAGGAGGTTGTTCTACATAAACTTCTTCTTCTAGTTCTCCATTGAGAAAAGCACTTTTCACATCCATCTGATACACCTTGAAATTTGCATAAGCAGCATATGCTAGAAAATTTTGATTGCTTCCAATCTTGCAACTGGTGCAAAAGTTTCATCAAAATCTATGCCTTCTTCTTGTGAATAGCCCTTTGCCACTAATCTTGCTTTATTTCTTGTCACTGTACCAGATTCATCCATTTTGTTTCTGAACACCCATTTTGTACCAATGATAGACTTGTTCTTTGGTTTGGGCACCAGCTTCCATACCTTGTTTCTTTCAAATTGATTCAACTCTTCTTGCATAGCAATTATCCAATCAGGATCATTCAAGGCTTCTTCAATCCTTTTTGTTTCTTCTTGAGACAGGAAGCTACTATACAAGCATTCATTTTGAGTTGCACTTCTAGTTTTGACACCATCATTTGCATCTCCAATTATTAATTCAAAGGGATGGCTATTTGTCCATTTCCTTTGTGATGGTAAATTTGTCCTTGAAGATGATGCTTCATGATCATTGGAAGTGTTATGATCATTGTGATGTGATTGACTATTTGAGAACCCTCCCCCTGAGATGGACACTCTACTTGAAGATTGTTGAGCAGAGTTGATATCCATCGAATGATTATCAATTGATGTATTATCAGTTGATTGATGATTGTCAACTGATAAGTTATCTGTTGATGCATTGACATCAATTGATGGGAGGATTCTAGGTACTTGAACTCTTGTGATTTCCACATCATCATCACTATCTTCAATATTACTTGTGGATTCATTTTCAAAATGCAATAGATCATGAAATCCTTCATCAAACAACCCTTGAATTTTCTTGTCATCAAAAACTACATGCATAGATTCCATAACAATGTGTAATCTAAGATTGTAGACTCTGTATGCTTTGGTTGTTATTCCATATCCAACAAATATAGCTTCATCAGCTTTGGCTTCAAATTTTCCTAGATTTTCACCTTGATTTCTCAGTACAAAGCATTTGCAGCCAAAGACATGAAGAAAGTTAACTGTTGGCTTCTTGTCTTTCTTTATCAATTGATATGGAGTTTTGCCTTGAGGTTTATTGATCATGGAAATATTTTGAATGTAACAAGCAGTATTAATTGCTTCTGCCCAGAAGTATGTAGGAAGTTTTGCTTCTTCTAACATAGTTCTAGCAGCTTCAATCAAGGTCCTATTTTTTCTTTCAACTACTCCATTTTGCTGTGGAGTTCTTGGAGCAGAGAAATGATGAGTGATACCTTTTTCTTCACAGAATTCTCTCATGGTTGAATTCTTGAATTCAGTACCATTGTCACTTCTAAATTTCTTGACCTTCCATTCAGTGCCATTGTCAACATTCTTCACATGATTGATAATTAATTTGCTTGCTTCATCCTTAGAATGTAAGAAATATACCCATGAAAATCTTGTGAAGTCATCCACAATTACTAGGGCATATTTCTTTTTGGCAATTGACATGATGTTGACTGGACCAAATAAATCCATGTGCAATAATTCCAGAGGCTTATCAATTGATGATTCAGACTTTGACTTGAATGATGCTTTTCTTTGTTTTCCCTTTTGACATGCATCACATAGTCCATCCTTGGTGAATTCCATCTGTGGAATGCCTCTAACCAGATTCTTTCTAATCAATAAATTCATGGCTTTGAAATTCAAATGGGCTAGTTTCTTGTGCCAAGTCCAACTTTCTTCTGTATTGGCTTTGCTAAGTAGACATGTCATTGAATTTGCCTTTACAGAGTGAAAATCAGCCACATAGACATTCCCTTTTCTTTCTCCAGTTAAGAGAATTTCACCAGATTCTTTGTTGGCTATGATGCATGATTCAGTTGTAAACCACACACCATTACCATTATCACACAGTTGACTAATACTGAGCAAATTGTGCTTCAATCCATCAACTAGTGCTACAGTTTCAATGATAACATTTTCTTTTGCAATTGAGCCATATCCCAGAGTAAAACCTTTGCTGTTATCTCCAAAAGTAACTCCTGGGCCAGCTTTTTCCACAAACTTTGTGAGCAGGGACAAATCTCCAGTCATGTGCCTTGAACATCCAATATCCAAATACCAGAGATTTTTCTTCCTGTTTCCCTGCACACACATAAAACAATCAAGTTGCTTTTGATACCCAAGTTGCCTTGGGTCCTCTTTTATTAGTTGCAGCTTGAGCCCCTGTTGTCAACTTAGGTTCTTTTTGTTTTGGTGGGTTTAAATCCACTTTATCTTTGTGAGTTGACTTTTGGGGCTTTGACACCTTAGAACTCATGGCAGAATTTTCATGGATTTCATCATTTACATTAGTCATGTTCCATGGCATACCAGGCATGTTCATATTAGGATATGCAAAGAAGGGATTATACATGTATGGAACTTGTGCATAAGGCATATGAACATTAGGTGCAACCAAATTAGAAGACATGGCATTCATGAGCATAGGATTGGTAAACATGGCATTTGCAGTCATGGCATGTATATTTAAATCATTTGCAGATATAGAATTCTTTTCACTTTTGCATTGCATGGACAAATGATTTACACTACCACATTTAGCACATACCTTTCTAGGTGCATACATATCAGGAGTGTAATTATTGTGCTTATTTATGCCTACTTTACCATTCCTATTCTTTTTCTTTTTCTCAGACTTAGATAGAGAAATTTCCACAGGTGCTATCTTTTCTAATTTTTCTTTTAATTGTTTCTTGGATAAGCTACCTATGTTGATCTTCTCAGTCTCAGTCTCAACTTGATTCTTGGTTTCCTTAACAAACTTAATAGGAGTGCTAAATTTGTTCTTTTTATTAGCCATTGATGATTTACTTGTCGATGGATGCTTATCGATTGATCTTTATCCATTGAAGTATCAGCCAATGACTTGCCTATTGATTTGGGGAGTTCTCCTAGAGTATCTACACCCTGAACATCAATAATTTGTTTGGCAGTTTTAGCAGACCTATTCCATTTGCTAATGGTTTCAATTTCTTCAGCTAATTGTTCTTTCAACAATTCTTCTCTTTTCAAACTGTTTACTAGTTCATTCCTAGCATCCTTTCTTTCCTGCTTAAATCTTTCTAAACAAACAAGTTCATTTTCAAGAAACATATTTCTCTCAGTTAAGGCATCAATGGTGTTCTTTAACTTGAGATTTTCTTTGTTTAGAGATTTTAGAGTGACATGCAAATTGTACAGTTCATTAGACATTTCATTAATAGTACTATTGCATTCCTCAGATGTAAGCTCAGAAAAGTTGGTAGCTAGTACCTGATTAGATGCTGAACTAGCTTCTTCATCTTCATGATTGGCCATTAATGCAAGATTGACATATTCTTCAGAATCACTATCCTCAGCAGCCCAGTCCTTCTCCTCAGTTACAAAAGCCTTTTCTTTTTGTTTTAAAAGGTCAAAGTATTTCTTCTTATTATCAATACCCTCATATGACTTTGCCTTTTCTTGTTTTGGCTTCCTGCACTCACTTGAGAAATGACCAGCCAATCCACAGTTAAAGCATTTGAATTTAGATCTTTCAACCAGATTTTTATTTTGATTGTTGTTTCTAAACTGGGATCCAGGCCTTTGAGCATATGGATTCTTCTTGAATTTTAGCTTTGAAAATTTCCTTGTCAGAAATGCAAGGTGCTCATCAATCTCATTCAAATCATCCTGAGAGCATGTTTCATTTTCTTCACACTTGCTCTTTCCTTTTCTCTTGAATGATTCTTCAACAGCATCACCAGCCATCATGACTGACTCTTCTTCATAGCCATTTTCCTTCTTCTCTTCATTTCCCTTGACTACCAAAGCCACAGTTTTCTCTTTTCTTTGATTCTTTTCAATCTCTTCATCTTGTTGGATTTC
The DNA here is from genome assembly GCA_028671895.1 of Oenanthe sinensis. NCBI lineage: Eukaryota > Viridiplantae > Streptophyta > Magnoliopsida > Apiales > Apiaceae > Oenanthe > Oenanthe sinensis. Next base: position 21,591,144 of record CM053799.1, on the reverse strand, counting down.
CAACTCATATGTCTTGAGAATACCATAAAGTTTCTCCAGTATAAAATCCTTGAAGTCCTGAGATTGTCTAATGGAAACAGTCATTGGTTTCCATTCTTTTGGAAGAGATCTAAGAAATTTTATATTTGTATCCTCAGTTGCATAAACCCTACCATATAGCTTCAATCCATTTAACAACTTCTGAAATCTGCTATAGGTGTCATTGATAGATTCTCCACTCTTGAAATGGAATGATTCATATTTTTGAATCAAGAGTTGCATCTTGTTTTTCCTTACTTGTTCAGTTCCTTCACACAGAGTTTGAAGTGTATCCCATACTTCTTTTGATGAAGTACAATTTTTTACATTGTCAAACATATCTTTATCTAGACCATTAAACAGAATGTTCATGGCCTTCTTGTCTTTGAGTACTTCTTTTTCATCCTCTTCTGTGAACTCAGAAATAAGTTTTGGAACATGTCTGTCAAGTGCAGGAGTTCCATCAGGGTTTACACCTGTGACTAGCTTCATGGGAACATGAGGACCTTTTTCTATGCAGTTAACATAAGAAGGGTCGAGAGAAAGAAGATGCAGATGCATTTTGACCTTCCATGGAAAATATTCATCTTTCTCTAAAACTGGAATTTTCACACCTGAATCTCTTTGACCCATATTGACTGTTCTTGATCTTTAAACTTTCTGTATGTTAAAAGCCTGCTCTGATACCAATTGTTATTCCTTAGAACAATGTCAATATTTGTAGAAGGGGGGGTTGAATACAAATATTAAAACTTTTTGTGTGTTCTAATATTTGTTCTTGATGTTTGATAGAATAAGAGAATAAGTTCGAACAAATTAATGCTGAAAAATAAAACTGAACAAAGAGATTTAAAATTATTGATGGATTGGTTTTTCCATCAATGTATATTTTTGCTCAATGCTCCTAGGTTAAAAGAAACCTAGCTGCGTTTACAAGATTAGAAAACAAATCAACTGTTCTTACACATGTGCTCTCAAGCTTGAACAGTTGATTAAGAAATATGTCTAACTTGTATGTTTTCTAATAATGCTACTACACTTGTTTATATACCACAAGTGTTCTTTTACAATTCCTATTCTAGAATTGTTTCTACCTGCCTTCCTTTTACCTTTTTCTATTTTACAAAAAGGTTTGAAAGACAGCTTCTGATTGAGTCTTCACAGTTACTCTAGACTGTCTTCCATAGGTGTGCTTTTGTTCTCTGGATCTTCAACAGATATTCTTTCTGTGTTGTCACACTCAATTGATAATTTGCTGTCAGGCATATCAATTTATCCATTCTTTAATCCATCAACTGATGTACTTCTTCGATTGATCTTTATATCCATCGATTGATAAAAGATGTCTTATCGATTGATAGATGTTATCAATCGATATATCAGTCGATGGGTCTTCACATCAGTTGATGGTCTTCAATCCTTGGCCTGGCTTCTTCGATTGATCCTCCATCCATCGATGCTTCAATATCAATTGATCATCCTTCACTTGTGCAATTTCCTGTCTTCACATAATTACAATTTAACAGTTTAATTTACACATCAATTGATGATCCATATCAATCGACTCTAACATCAATTGATGAACAAAATATCAATTGATTTACACCTTATCGATTGAAATAGACTAAGTACACCTATGCTACAATCCAAATTATCAGTTGATTCATCTAAACACTTCAACTGATAAATGGTTTCCTGATCAATTGATATTTATAACTTTCATATCAATTGATCAGTTACAACAAATAAAATTTCTATGATTCTAAGATTAATGTTATCATCAAATCACATGTAGATTCCTAACACCTTGGGTGTAGATAACTGTATGCTATGTGCTTTCAATGTTATGTCTGCATATTTTAAAAGCATGCATGCTATAAATGTCAATACTACACCTAGACAACACATAAATCACAGGCATGCTAGATCAAAGACTGTCAGTCCTCCTGTTTCACAGAAGGAGACATTCTCTCCTAAGCCTGCATACAAAGGTGTTAAAGTTGTTTACAAGGAGAAGTGTTCAGTCAAAGTAGTAGATGAGTTTGTCAAGTTTGGTTCTGTTGTTAAACCTGACAAAGGACAATTTTTCAAATATGTCAGACCCAATCAATGTTGGGTTCCGAAGAAGGCCTAACTCATTTGATGATTGCAGGGTATAAAACAGGTGAACCGGGTTATATGGATTCTCGACAGTGGATCCTCACGACACATGACCGGAGATAGAGCCCTACTATCAAATGTTGTTGAGAGAGCTGGCCCAGTAGTTATCTTTGGAGATGACAGCAAGGGTATAACTAAGGGATATGGTTGTTTAGAAGCTAGCAATGTCGTCATTAATAATGTATCTTTCGTGGAAGGTCTCAAACACAATCTTCTAAGTATCAGTCAGTTTTGTGACAAGGGATACATAGTAAACTTTGTGAAGGAGAGGTGTTTGATTTCTCACAAGAAGGATGAAAAGCTTGCTCTTCAGGGAGTAAGGAAATGAAACTTGTTCATAGCCGATCTGAAATCAGGTTGCAGAGATGAAGTCAATTATTTATATGTTAAAGCTTCGTCAGATGAAAGTTGGCTATGGCACAAGAAACTCTCACACCTTAATTTCAAATCTATGAATTCTCTAGTCAAAAGAGAATTAGTGAGAGGACTGCCTCAATTGGAATTCACACAAGAAGGACTTTGTGAGGCATGTCAGAAAGGGAAAGCAAAGAAAGCATCACATCCAAGCACTGACACATCTAGTATTATTGAACCACTGCAATTAATTCACATGGATTTATTTGGTCCAGTCAATGTTATGTCAATATCACATAAAAGATATGCCTTGGTGATTGTTGATGACTACTCAAAGTATAAATGGGTTTTATTCCTGCACTCAAAGGATGAAACTCCTCAAATGGTGATTTATCATATCAAGATGATTGAGTTGGATTCGAAGCTTCCAGTTAGAGCTATAAGGTCAGACAATGGAACTGAATTCAAGAATGCAGTTCTGAATGACTTTTGTGTTGAAAAGAGAATAACAAGATAATTCTCAGCACCTAGAACTTCATAATAGAATGGAGTGGTAGAAAGGAAGAATCGTACATTAATTGAAGCTGCAAGGATTATGTTGAATGAATCAAGGCTTCCAATGTACTTTTGGGCTGAAGCTGTAAATACAGCATGTTATACCCAGAATCGGACTCTAATCAACAAGGACTTAATGAAGACACCCTACGAAATAATGGCTAACAAGAAACCAACGCTCAAGTACTTTCATGTATTTGGTGCTAAATGCTTTGTACTTAAAGATGGAGAAGAACGTATTGGGAAGTTCGAAACTAAAGCTCAAGAAGCTATTTTTGTTAGTTATTCTAGAAGATCTTATCGGGTGTATATTATTGATCAACATCATGTCAAAGAAAGTGTCAATGTAATTTTTGATGACACAAAATTCCCAGACATCCAAAATGATGATCCATCTGAAACTCTTAAGTTTAACAATATGCCAGACTCATACTCAGGTGATGAAAACGAACCTGAGGCTGCAAAAGGAAACAACAATGATAATAATGCTGATGATCCAAGTGCTACTGGTGGAAACAGTGGAAACTCTGGAGATACCACTAACACAGAGGGAGATTCATCAAGGAATCCTAGCAGCAACTCAGGGGGAGGAGATGAAGGATCAGAAAATCAAACACAACATCACAATGAAAATCAAGGCGAATCATCAAGATCTAATCTGCCAAGTCAGAGAATTTGGAGTAAAGCTCATCCTTTTGAGTTAATCATTGGTGATCCAGATATTGGTGTTAGAACAAGAGGTGCTACACAGAATCAATGTAATTATTCTGGGTTTCTATCTGAAATGGAACCTAAGAAAATAGAAGAAGCACTGTCTGATCCCGATGGGGTGATTGTTATGCAAGATGAACTCAATCAATTTGAATCTCAAGATGTTTGGAAACTGGTACCTAAACCGAAGGACAAGACTGTAATTGGAACACAATGGGTATTCAGAAACAAGTTGGATGAAGATGGCATTGTGATAAAGAACAAGGCCAGACTGGTTGCAAAAGGTTATTCCCAAGCTGAAGAAATTGATTATGATGAAACCTATGCTCCAGTTGCAAGACTTGAGGTTATCAGGATGTTTCTGGCATTCGCAGCTCACTCCAATTTCAAAGTTGATCAAATGGACATGAAGAGTGCATTCCTGAACGGAAAGTTAGTTGAAGAGGTATATGTACAACAGCCCCCAAGCTTTGAAGATGCAGATCACTTGGACTTTGTATATTTTCTTTTCAAGGCTATCTATGGTCTCAAACAAGCACCCAGAACTTGGTATGACACTCTTTCAGAATTCCTTATTAAAAATGGTTTTGTTAGAGGAGTCATAAACAAAACTTTATTTTATAAGAAACACAATAATGATCTGATAATGGTATAAGTATATGTTGATGACATAATATTTGGGTCTACTAATGATAACTTATGCAAGAGGTTTGCTAAGTTAATGCAGAGAAGGTACGAGATGAGCTTAATGGGAGAGCTAAAATTCTTCCTTGGACTTCAAGTGAGTCAAAGAATAGATGGAATATTCATTTGTCAGTCCAAGTACCTTAAAGAACTTCTGAAGAAGTATCACATGGAAGATTCAGCATCTGCAAGAATTCCCTCATCTACAGCTGTTAAGCTTGGAGCAAGTGAAAACTCAATAAAGGTAGACATCACAAGCTACAGAGGTATGATTGGATCTCTACTTTACCTAACTGCAAGCCTACCAGATATTATGTATGCCACTTGTATATGTGCAAGGTTCCAAGCGGAACCTAGAGATATTCATCTTATTGCGGTGAAAAGAATCTTAAGATATCTTAAGGGTACACCTAATCTTGGTATCTGGTACCCTAAAGAATCTGGTTTTAATCTAATAGGATATACAGATTTTAATTATGCATGTAGTGTTGTTGATAGGAAGAGCACCTCAGGGAGCTGCCAATTTCTAGGATGAAGATTTATTTCCTGGTACAGCAAGAAACAGCAAACAGTTTCCAATTTTACAGTAGAAGCTGAGTACATTACTGCGGGAAGCTGTTGCGCTCAGATCTTATGGATAAGGAATCAACTCTGAGATTATGGCTTTGTGTTAAATAAAATTCCTATTTTATGTGATAACACAAATGCCATTGCGATCTCCAACAACCATGTACAGCACACGAGGACAAAACACATAGATATCAGGTATCATTTTATTCGAGAACACGTTATGAATGGTATTGTGGAGTTACACTTTGTACCCATAGAAGAACAGACTACAGATATTTTTACTAAGCCACTTGATGAAACCACATTCACCAGGTTGGTTGGTGAACTTGGGATGTTGAATAGTTCTTCATCTTAAATCCCAGTTCAAATCTGCATTATGTTCTTGAATAAAAGTTCAAGTGTTTATTATATGAATATTTGTCATAACACTTGTAAATTTATTTTACTAAATTCTAGTTCTCGAATGTGTGTTTAGTGTAAATTATTATAATATATTATTTTATCTATTTTGATAGTATCTTACTATATTTTAATTTTAGATTATTATCTTTAAAAATAATTTAATCAAAATTTTACAAGTTAGAATTTTGATAAAAGTTATTTTTATTTAAAAATAATTTAATATTGAAGTATAGCTATTATATGTACATTAAGTTTAATAAATAGGTTAATAGAACTTTTTGTCATATTTTTATTTTATAGTTATTTTTATTTCATTTTATTTTTAAAAAAATTATTTTTGTCTACGAGAAATTGTTCTAAGAATCATAAGTATTAAATGTCAATATTTAAAGGACTTGTGAATTTCTTTACATCTACTTTCTCGAGCTTACATATATTACTGATAATTGTTATGAGTATAATTGTCATATGCTTGAGTAACAATTATTAGATATAATGTATGAAGTTAAATGCTAATTTTCATTCCTATGATTATTTAGTATTTAGCAAGGGTATTTTATCTCATTAAAAATATGAATTGAAGCAATTCATTATTTATTAGTTTCATAGTTTCATAGTTTTAATACGATGAGATATTATGAGCATAATTACTTGTTTTTTTTGAAATTATTATTAATTATCATGAATTGATAGTTTGTTATTATTTCATTGCAATTAATTGTGATTTTTGTTGTTAGTGATAATATATATATATATATATATATATATATATATATATATTGTTTATCTGAAAATTACTAATAATAAAAGCATATATGTGTCCTGCCGAACAAGAACAATCGACTCGAGATAAAAGCAGGTAATCTCGATTTTGATATATTCTCTAATCAATTGATATATTGAGCCCTCAGTGGCTATAGGACGAGATCAAGGGATTGAAAACCTACATTCTCTAACACAGATCATAAAACCACAAACACTAAAATAGATACAACTTCATCTACTAAACCCCTGAAAAGAAAAGTTTTATCAACTAAAGAGGGTGAGAGAGTAAGTGCATCTAGTGCACTAAAAAAGAGAAGTATCTAAGAGTGTTCCAGCAGCTCTGCCTCTAGTTCGTATGTGAAATTGAAACCAAGGTAACTGCTAACTAATTTATATCCTCCCAAAAGGGTATAGATTTATAAATGGCAAAACTGTTACTAGGTTCGTCATCTTAACATGATGAATCTATTGAATTCGGCCTGTCAGCCAAGGCCATTTGTAAAGAGTCAACTTCATCTAGATACTCTCAAACACTACAAACCATATATGTAATATTCAAATGCACTGTAAGGATTGTCACACACTAAGGATGAATTTACGAAAGCAATTATTCTAAACTTCCATATCAAGGAAGGGAGAATGATTGATGATTCTGACTGAATCAACATGCCTTCACAAGTGTCAGGAGAAAACTTGGATCATTTTCTACATTATAGATCCTTGTCTCCCTCCCCAGATGGAACATATCTGGATTCCTAACGGAATAGATCATCTTAGATGATCAGCAACAAATTGAATCTATTCCTGAAGCAATTCAGTTTTCAAAGTCAAATATTCTAATGGATTCAATTGAGGACGGGGATTTACGAAACCTCATTGCACCACCAGTGACCTCTCTTGAAGGGGGTATGGTGATCTTTCTTGCAGGTACAAAAGACTGTGTCATCTGTACTAAGAGAGAAACAGTGTTGTGAGAAAAGAGTGAAACACAAGTAAGAAAGAGTGAAAATATATATTCTATGAGTGAAACACTTAGAGAGTATATGAGCAAAACACTTATTAGAAACACAAAGTAAAATCACACACTAGCACAATTACCAAATCACATTCTCAATTCCCTGTTACAGATTTCTAATGTTACTCAACTAAGAGGAAATAAATTTCTTCTAAAGAGGATTACTCAACTAAGGGGGAGAAGTTTGAACAAGATCCAACTAGGGGGAGAATTGTTGAACAAGATCCAAATGGGGTATATAACAACATGCTTGGATTGGATATAACTAATGATTATTTATTAGTTCTTCTATTCCATTTGATTTTAGAAGATTCTTTTATATAGGATTAACCGGATTTTCTAAAATCCATAACATGTCATAGTTTGCATTTTTATATCTGCGATGGTTTAATGCTGAAAGTATGTCATGTCTGTTGTTACCTCTATTAAAATGGTTGGATAATTCACATAAGGGGAGAATGAATTCACCTTAGGAGAGAAGTGAAGACAGGAGTTGGAGAAATAGAGGATAAATGGTAATAAGAAGATAACAAGACTTCATCCATGCCATCCTAAGGGAGAGTAGTGATGAGTCTGAGAAATGAAGATACTACTACTAGTATAATATGTTTAGTGCTAGAGGAACAAACATCTTTCATTTCAGTTACTCAAGAAATCTGGAAATGTACAATCTGATCCAGATAAACCAGCCACTGAAGATGTACCAATGACACATGGTCATAAAAGTTAAACTCTAGAAGAATGTGAAGTTGATACTTCTGAAGCTGGTAATGATAGGTAAGTCAAGATAGAACTTTGTTCTATTTGTTCAGTCTAGAGGAACAACTATCTTGTATTTATCATTAATGTTTGAATCTGGCAATGTTTAATATAAACCAGAACTAACTTTGTTTATTTACAAGTTTTATTATTATATCTTTTTCTTGTTTGTTAGTTGAGTTATCCTCTAGTGATTTGCTTGTTATTGTTTAACAAACAAATAGGGGGAGATTGAAAGGCATATGTTTAGAAGCGTATTTGTTTAGCGAGATGACAACTCAACTCAAACATAGATAATTTGTAAGTAAATACATTATCTGTCACATGAATCTTCAGCAGGTATTATTTGACAAGAAAAAGAAGATCAAAGACAATCTACAGACTTGAAGTAGTACTACATTGAAAGAAGCTCAATTTAATTGATCATGGCTCAGTGGAGTATTTAAGTTTGAAGAAGCTACAGTGTTAGAGGATTTCAAGATTGTGTGACATCAGAAATAGTCAAATCAGAAGGAGCAGAAGTGAACCATTATAAAAGTCAAGTGAAGAATTCTATTTGTTGTGAATCACTCGTGAACCAGACAGTACACGGAGTGTTGGCAAAATACAGAGAATGTTCTTTATTACAGAAGAAGTGGTCAGTTAGAAACATTGGTGTGAAGACAGAAGACTTGGAAATATAACAACAATGGTTGTGCAGTCAAGACTTTAATTTAATTCTCTATTAATTGATTAAATTATTTAGTTAGTAAATTAATTCAATCAGAATTAATTTATTCCTTAAATTGATTAAGAAATTAATTAATTTAGAATTAAGAAGACTTTAATTTAATTCTATTATCAAAAAGATAATTTATTATGTATCTTATTTACTTAGATTAATTCAAAATAAATTAATTTAATTTATAAGATATATAATAAAAGGAATAGAATTTGAATTAAAAGAAAAGGATATACATTTCAAATTCAAGCAGGTCGGCTAGTTGTTTACACGGGAAGACTTTTTGAAAAAGGTCTCCCCGAGACTTAAAAGTCTCCCCGAGTTTTATTCAATAGTCTCCCAAGGTTTTAAAAGTCTTCCAAGGCTCAGAAAGTCTCCCCAAGCCAGAAAAGTCTAACAAGAAAAAGTCTCCCCGACCAGAAAAAGTCTCATACGACAGATTTGCCTATAAATACAAGAAGATCAAAAGCTTTAATGTAATTCAATTCACATTTTATTTTGGCTAAAAACAAAATTTGAAGAGCATTTCATGTCAAAATCACTCTAGAATTTTCAGAACTAATTAGTGAATATTTTCTGATTTAATCTTGTAACCAACCTCAAGTTTAATATAAGTATTTTACTTGAATTGTGTTTCTTTGATTATTATTTCGTGATAAAAGTTATGATTGTCTAATAAAAAATTATCTGAAACAGAATTTAATATTTATTAGAGAGTGTATTCAACCCCCTTTTCAACAATCATTTGGACCTAACAATTGGTATCAGAGCCATCTGATTGACATAAAAATTAAGATCCTAATATTTTTAAGTATTAAAAATTTCAAACTTTCAATTCATTAAAAATTCGAAACTTTTAATTTATTAAAAATTCGAAATTTTTAATCCGAAATAACACGAAATGATTATATCTGAATACATGAAATATACACAAAATATACACGAAATACAAATGAATACATAAAATGATTAAATTGTTATATATTATGTATATATATATATATAATATTTTTTAAAATATATATATATTATGTATATAATATATATTATGATATATAAAAAATAAAAATTATATATTAATATTTTATGTACTTTGGTGTATTTTTTGTGTACCCAAAATAAAACTCATATCCGATATTAAATTTATTGTGTAATTTCGTATCCGTGTACTTTCGTGTTTCGTATACCGAAAATCAAAACACATATTAATTTTTTTCGTGTCGTGTTCACGTGTTATGTGTCAAATGACACGTGATGAAATATTTCTCAGCGGGGTGTAAGAGTCCCCAATACTAGTAAATGATGTGGCAGTGATGGCATCTATAGCCCTTATAAAACTATGAATTATCACAGGTAACGGTATTCAGATAGGGGTTGATCTCCTTGTGGGATACTGTGAGGTTATAAGATAACCAAATTGTTTTGAAAGTACTATTGATATATTTTGAAAAGTTAAAAGATGATTTGAACAGTGACCTAAGGTGATATTTCTTGAAATTCCATCACAGTCAGTGAAAGGCATATGTTTAGAAGCCTATTTGTTTAGCGAGATGACAACTCAACTCAAACATAGATAATTTGTAAGTAAATATATTATCTGTCACATAAATATTCAGCAGGTATTATCTGACAAGAAAAAGAAGATCAAAGTCAACCTACAGACTTGAAGTAGTACTGCATTGAAAGAAGCTCAATTTAATTGATCATGCGTCAGTGGAGTATTTAAGTTTGAAGAAGCTACAGTGTCAGAAGATTTCAATTCGTGTGACAACAAAAATAGTCAAATCAGAAGGAGCAGAAGTGAACCACATTATAAAAGTCAAGTGAAGAATTCTATTTGTTGTGAATCACTCGTGAACCAGACAGTACACGGAGTGTTGGCAAAATACAGAGAAGGTTCTTTATTACAGAAGAAGTGGTCAGCTAGAGACAATTAATGTGAAGATAGAAGACTTGGAAATATATCATCAATAGCTGTGGAGTCAAGACTTTAATTTAATTCTCTATTAATTGATTAAATTATTTAGTTAATTTAATTGGTAAATTAATTCAATCAGAATTAATTTATTTCTTAAATTGATTAAGAAATTAATTAATTTAGAATTATTTTAGAATGAAGAAGACTTTAATCTAATTCTATTATGAAAAAGATAATTTATTATGTATCCTAATTACTTAGATTAATTCAAGAGGAATTAATTTAATTAATAAGATATATAATAAAAGTAATAGAATTTAAATTAAAAAGAAAACAAAAAAAAAAGGGACAGAAGAAAACAAAAGAAAAGAAAAGGTCAGAAGATGTACTGGACGTGAATTAAATGAAACATATACATATGTTATTAACAATTCAAGTCGGCAGATCACTTCTCGGGAAGACTTTTGAAAAGTCTCCCGGAGACTTTTCAAAAGTCTCCCCGAATTTTATTTAAAAAGTCTCCCCGAGCTATAATAGTCTCCCCGAGCTATCAAAGTCTTCCCCATCAATTTAAATGATTTTTCATTTAATTCAAGAAGTCTCTGCGAGCTGTGAAAGTCTCCTTGAAAAGTCTTCCCAAGCTCAGAAAGTCTCCCCGAGCCAGAAAAGTCTCCAGCACCTGAATTTGCCTATAAATACAAGATTGATCAGTAGCATTCAAACACTTCAATTCTATTAACATTCTATTCGGCTTAAACAAAAATTCAAGAGCAGTTAATGTCAAAATCTCTCTAGAATTTTAAGAGCTAAATTAGTGAATATTTATCTGATTTAATCTTGTAAACCACCTCAAGTTTAATATAAGTATTTTACTTGAACTGTGTTTCTTTGATTATTATTTCGTGATAATAATTTAAATTGTTTAATCAAAAATTATCCGAAACAGATTTTAATATTTATTAAAGATTGTATTCAACCCCCCCTTCTACAATCATTTGGACCTAACAATTGGTATCCGAGCCATCTGATTGACATAAAAATCAAGATCCTAATATTTTAATTATTAAAAATTCGAAACTTTTAATTTATTAAAAATTCGAAACTTTTAATTTATTAAAAATTCGAAACTTTTAATTTATTTAAAATTGAAAATTTTAATTTATTAAAAATTCAAAAATTTTAATTTATTAAAAATTCAAAATTTTTAATTTCTTAAAAATTCAAAATCTCTTTAAATCTTAAAATTTTCAAAACTTTTAATTCATTAAAAATTCGAAATTTTTAATTCTTTAAAAAATTCGAAAATTTTTAATTTCTTAAAAATTCGAAATCTCTTTAATTCCTAAAAATCTCAAATCATTTTAATCTTCCATTATTTTAATATGAGTACTCAAAGAGTGAGTAGCATTAAAATTCCTCCATTTGATAAAGATAATTATAATCTTTGGAAGAGGAAAATGACCTTGTTTCTTCGAAATGCAAACATTAAGTACAAGGATATTTTGAGGACGGGTGTTGCTGTTCCAATAACAATCATTCCTGAGCATATGAAAGATGGTGTACTTATTCCGCACAGACAATTTGAAAAAGATATTTCTGACTACACTGAAATAGAAAAGGAATTGGATTCGTTGGACACCAGCCTGCAGTTAATTTTGGTAGAATCTCTTGATCCCGGAACGTACAATCATGTTGTTAATTGCAAAGATGCTAAACATATCTGGGAAACGATAGAGATACTCAATGAAGGAACAGAAGAAGTGAGGGAGAACAGATTGGAAATCTTAACGTCTCAATATGAGCATTTTAGATCAAATCCTGGAGAAGGTATCTCTGATGTTTTTGAGAGATACAATAAATTGATAAATGATCTAAATCTCAATGGCAAACACTATACGAAGAAGGAGATTAATAGGAAGTTTTTGCTGACAATGCTAGTTCACTTAGAGCATAGGATTACTGCCATCAGGGAGTCAAGGGACATGAATGAAATTTCATTGGAAAGACTATATGGCATACTGAAGACCTATGAGCTCGAGCAGATTCAACAGAAGGAAATATATGGAACAGGCAAAGTGGTCAGCAAGTCTACAGCTCTTGTAGCAGAAGTACCAGAACACAGAGAAGCTATGACTGAATCTTCTTCAGTCAAAGTCATTAATCAGGGTATTGTTGCAGAAGTTGGTGCAACTCAAATGAATTCATCTGAAAGTGAATTCTACTCAATGGAAGAACTTGATCAACTTGAGGATGAATCTCTGGCACTGATTGCTAGAAAATTTGGAAATACAAGATTCAGGAGGAACCCTAATTTCAAATTCAAGCCTATGGGAAACAGATTTCAGAGAGGTGGTTCTTCTAGCTCATCCAATACAAGAGGTGGATACAAGACAGGGATGGTTGACAGAAGCAAGATTCGTTGCTTCAACTGCAATGAAATGGGACACTTTGCTACAGATTGTAGAAAGCCCAAGCAGGAAAGAAAGAAGGATTCATATGACGAGCTTAAACAGAAATATGAGGCTCTTCTGAAGAAGCATCAGGGAAGATCATACTTAGCAGAAGGAAAAAGCTGGGATGATTCTGACAATGATGAAGAAGAAGATATGGGAAATCTTGCTCTAATGGCTTCTTCTTCTGAAGGATCACAATCACCACCTCGTCAAGGAATTGAGGTAAATCCTAGCTGTCCTAAAATGTTTAAATTGCTGGGTGAGGATTTAACTAATGCTAGAGATCGAATAAAAGTCTTAATTCTCGAAAACAAAGTTTTATCAGAAGAGAATTATGAATTGAAAAAGCTGAAACTTATAAATGAGAAATTAACTGAAGATGTTGCATTTCAAGTTAATAGAGTCAACTGCTATGTTGAAATTGAAGCTTTTTTAAAGGATAAAATTGAAAAAGAGAAAGTCAGGTGTCAAGCCTATAGAACTGCTTCATTTGTTATGAAAGACCTAGTTGACCAACAAGAGATTAAAAGGAAAGTTGGGATAGGTTTTGAATATAACAAATCCGTAGGAAAGGCTAGTAACATCACCCCTTTTAAAGAGAGTGCTATAGAGAGGGGTATTCCACATGTTATTAAGGACACTAAGACACCTCTTTTCATAACTCCTATTGCAGAACCAGTTCTTGATAGTTGTGTAATAGTGGATTATGAAATTAAACTTGAAGACCTTAAAGAGGAAGAGAAAGAACAGGAAAAACCGGTTAGGGACATAAAAGGAATAAATGTCCAGAAAGCTAAATATGTACCTAAAAGGCCAATAGAAAATATGAACACTGCTGGTTCATCCACTCCTGGTTTAGGTGCTAAAGAGCTTAAGAAAAATCATAACAGACCTAATAAGTTTGTTAATAGCATGAATAGTAACGACAGATTCCATGCTACTGAGAACTTTAAAAATGTTAATAAAGTTAAGGTAGAAACTGTTAAGACTCCTGCTATTGTGAATAAAATGTCTACTATTGATGCATGTCATAAACCATGTGGTGTAGATAACTGTATGTTATGTGCTTTCAATATTATGTCTGCATATTTTAAAAGCATGCATGCTATGAATGTCAATACTACACCTAGACAGCACATAAATCATAGGCATGCTAGATCAAAGACTGCCAGTCCTCCTGTTTCACAGAAGGAAACATTCTCTCCTAGGCCAGCATACAAAAATGTTAAGGTTGTTTACAAGGAGAAGTGTTCAGTCAAAGTAGTAGATGAGTTTGTCAAGTTGGGTTCTGTTGTTAAACCTGACAAAGGACAATTTTTCAAATATGCCGGGCCCAATCAATGTTGGGTTCCGAAGAAGGCCTAACTCATTTGATGATTGCAGGGTGTAAAACAGGTGAACCGGGTTATTTGGATTCTCGATAGTGGATCCTCACGACACATGACCGGAGATAGAGCCCTGCTATCAAATGTTGTTGAGAGAGCTGGCCCAGTAGTTACCTTTGGAGATGACAGCAAGGGTATGACTAAGGGATATGGCTGTTTAGAAGCTGGCAATGTCATCATTGATAATGTATCTTTCGTGGAAGGTCTCAAACACAATCTTCTGAGTATTAGTCAGTTTTGTGACAAGGGATACACAGTGACCTTTGTAAAGGAGAAGTGTTTGATTTCTCACAAGAAGGATGAAAAGCTTGCTCTTCAGGGAGTAAGGAAAGGAAACTTGTTCGTAGCCGATCTGAACTCAGGTTGTAGAGATGAAGTCAATTGTTTTTATGCTAAATCTTCGTCAGATGAAAGTTGGCTATGGCACAAGAAACTCTCTCACCTTAATTTCAAATCTATGAATTCTCTAGTCAAAAGAGAATTAGTGAGAGGACTGCCTCAATTGGAATTCACACAAGAAGGACTTTGTGAGGCATGTCAGAAAGGGAAAGCAAAGAAAGCATCACATCCAAGCACTGACACATCTAGTATTACTGAACCACTGCAATTAATTCACATGGATTTATTTGGTCCAGTTAATGTTATGTCAATGTCACATAAAAGATATGCCTTGGTGATTGTTGATGACTACTCAAAGTATACATGGGTTTTATTCCTGCACTCAAAGGATGAAACTTCTCAAGTGGTGATTGATCATATAAAAATGATTGAGTTGGATTCAAAGCTTCCAGTTAGAGCTATAAGGTCAGACAATGGAACTGAATTCAAGAATGCAGTTCTGAATGACTTTTGTGCTGAAAAGGGAATAACAAGGCAATTCTCAGCGCCTAGAACTCCGCAACAGAATGGAGTTGTAGAAAGGAAGAATCGTACATTAATTGAAGCTGCAAGGACTATGCTGAGTGAATCAAGGCTTCCAATGTACTTTTGGGCTGAAGCTGTAAATACTGCATGTTATACCCAGAATCGAACTCTGATCAACAAGGACTTAATGAAGACACCCTACGAAATAATGGCTAACAAGAAACCAACGCTCAAATACTTTCATGTATTTGGTGCTAAATGCTTTGTACTTAAAGATGGAGAAGAACGTATTGGAAAGTTCGAGGCTAAAGCTCTAGAAGCTATTTTTGTTGGTTATTCTAGAAGATCTTATCGGGTGTATATTATTGATCAACACTATGTCAAAGAAAGTGTCAATATAACTTTTGATGACACAAAATTCCCTAACATCCAAAATGATGATCCATCTGAAACTCTTAAGTTCAACAATATGCCAGACTCACACTCAGATGATGAAAACGAACCTGAGGCTGCAACAGGAAACAACAATGTTAATAATGCTGATGATCCAAGTGGTAGTGGTGGAAACAGTGAAAACTCTGGAGATACCACTAACACACAAGGAGATTCATCAAGGGATCCTAGCAGCAGCTCAGGGGGAGGAAATGAAGGATCAATAAATCAAACACAACATCACAATGAAATTCAAGGCGAATCATCAAGATCTAATCTGCCAAGTCAGAGAATTTGGAGTAGAGCTCATCCTTTTGAGCTGATCATTGGTGATCCAGATGTTGGTGTTAGAACAAGAGGTGCTACACAGAATCAATGCAATTATTCTGGGTTTCTATCTGAAATGGAACCTAAGAAAATAGAAGAAGCACTGTCTGATCCTGATTGGGTGATTGCTATGCAAGATGAACTCAATCAATTTGAATCTCAAGAAGTTTGGAAATTGGTACCCAGACCGAAGGACAAGACTGTAATTGGCACACGATGGGTATTCAGAAACAAGTTGGATGAAGATGGCATTGTAATAAGAAACAAAGCCAGACTGGTTGCAAAAGGTTATTCCCAAGCTGAAGGAATTGATTTTGATGAAACCTACGCTCCAGTTGCAAGACTTGAGGCTATCAGGATGTTTCTGGCATTCGCAGCTCACTCCAATTTTAAAGTTTATCAAATGGACGTGAAGAGTGCATTCCTGAATGGAAAGTTAGCTGAAGAGGTATATGTACAACAGCCCCCAGGCTTTGAAGATCCAGATCACATGGACTTTGTGTATTTTCTTTTTAAAGCTATCTATGGTCTCAAACAAGCGCCCAGAACATGGTATGACACTCTTTCAGAATTCTTACTTGAAAATGCTTTTGTTAGAGGAGTCATAGATAAAACCTTATTTTATAAGAAACACAATAATGATCTGATAATGGTACAAGTATATGTTGATGACATAATATTTGGGTCTACTAATGATAACTTGTGCAAGAGATTTGCTAAGTTAATGCAGAGTAGGTACGAGATGAGCTTAATGGGAGAGCTGAAATTCTTCCTTGGACTTCAAGTGAGTCAAAGAATAGATGGAATATTCATTTGTCAGTCCAAGTACCTTAAAGAACTTTTGAAGAAGTATCACATGGAAGATTCAGCATCTGCAAGAACTCCCTCATCTACAGCTGTCAAGCTTGGATTATGTGAAAACTCAATAAAGGTAGACATCACAAGCTACAGAGGTATGATTGGATCTCTACTTTACCTAACTGCAAGCCGACCAGATATTATGTATGCCACTTGTATATGTGCAAGGTTCCAAGCGGATCCTAGAGATATTCATCTTGTTGCTGTGAAAAGAATCTTAAGATATCTTAAGGGTACACCTAATCTTGGTATCTGGTACCCTAAAGAATCTGGTTTTAATCTAATAGGATATACAGATTCTGATTATGCAGGTAGTGTTGTTGATAGGAAGAGCACCTCAGGGAGCTGTCAATTCCTAGGGAGAAGATTGATTTCCTGGTACAGCAAGAAACAGCAAACAGTTTCCAATTCTACAGCAGAGGCTGAGTACATTGCTGCGGGAAGCTGTTGCGCTCAGATCTTATGGATAAGGAATCAACTCAGAGATTATGGCTTTGTGTTAAATAAAATTCCTATTTTATGTGATAACACAAGTGCCATTGCAATCTCCAACAACCCTGTACAGCACACGAGGACAAAGCACATAGATATCAGGTATCATTTTATTCGAGAACATGTTATGAATGGTACTGTGGAGTTACACTTTGTACCCACAGAAGAACAGACTGCAGATATTTTTACTAAACCACTTGATGAATCCACATTCACCAGGTTGGTTGGTGAACTTGGGATGCTGAATAGTTCTTCATCTTAAATCCCAGTTCACATCTACATTATGTTCTTAAATAAAATTACAACTGTTTGTTATGTAAATATTTGTCATAACACTTGTGAATTTATTTTACTAAATTCTAGTTCTCGAATGTGTGTTTAGTGTAAATTATTATAATATTTTATATTTTATCTATTTTGATTGTATTCTACTATATTTTAATTTTAGATTATTATCTTTAAAAAAAAATAATTTAATCAAAATTTCACAAGTTAGAATTTTGGTAAAAGTTATTTTTGTTTGAAAATAATTTAACATTGAAGTATAGCTATTATATGTATATTAAGTTTAATAAATAGGTTAATATAACTTTGTACAGTTTTATTTAATTGGCATCTATACTGTATATATATCTTTATTATTTTTGTTTTCCAATAATTGGTATATATTGTTTTTATTTTCAAAATTTTAGTATCATTATTTCTATATATATGTGTGTAAGTTTTTTTTTCTACGAGAAATTGTTCTAAGAATCATAAGTATTAAATGTCATTATTTAAAGAACTTGTGAATTTCTTTACATCTACTTTCTCGAGCTTACATATATCACTAATAATTGTTATGAGTATAATTGTCATATGCTTGAGTAACAATTATTAGATATAATGTATGAAGTTAAATGCTAATTTTCATTCCTATGATTATTTAGTATTTAGCGATGATATTTTATCTTATTAAAATTATGAAGTGAAGCAATTCATCGTTTATTAGTTTCATAGTTTTAATACGATGAGATATTAAGAGCATAATTACTTGCTTTTTGAAATTATTATTAATTATCATGAATTGATAGTTTGTTATTGTTTCATTGCAATTAATTATGATTTTTGTTGTTAGTGATAATATATATATATATATATATTGTTTATCTGAAAATCACTAATAATAAAAGCAGATCTGTGTCCTGCCGAAAAAGAGCAATCGACTCGAGGTAAAGCAGGTAATCTCGATCTTGATATATTCTCTAATCAATTAATATAAAAAAAAATATACAATTGATATATTGAGCCCTCAGTGGCTATAGGACGAGATTAAGGGATTGAAAACCTACATTCTCTAACACAGATCATAGAACCACAAACACTCAAACAGATTCAACTTCATCTACTAAACCCCTGAAAAGAAATGTTTGATCAACTAAAGAGGGTGAGAGAGTAAGTGCCTCTAGTGCACTAGAAAAGAGAAGTATCTATGAGTGTTCCAGCAGCTCTGCCTCTAGTTAGAATATGAAATTGAAACCAAGGCAACTGCTAACTAATTTATATCCTCCCAAAAGGGTATAGATTTACAAATGGCAAAACTGTTACTAGGTTCGTCATCTTAACATGATGAGTCTATTGAATTCGGCCTGTCAGCCAAGGCCATTTGTAAAGAGTCAACTTCATCTGGACACTCTCAAACACTGCAAACCATATATGTAATATTCAAATGCACTGTAAGGATTGTCACACACTAAGGCTGAATTGACGGAAGCAATTATTCTAAACTTCCATATCAAGGAAGGAAGGATGATTGATGATTCAGACTGAATCAACATGCCTTCACAGGCGTCAGGAGGAAACATGGATCATTTGCTACATTATAGATCCTTGTATCCCTCCCCAGATGGAACATATCTGGATTTCTAACGGAATAGATCATCTTAGATGATCAGCAACTCATTGAATCTATTCCTGAAGTAATTCAGTTTTTAAATTCAAATATTTTAATGGATTCAATTGAGGACGGGGATTTACGAAACCCCATTGCACCACCAGTGACCTCTCTTGAAGGGGCTATGGTGATCTTTCTTGCAGGTACAAAAGACTGTGTCATCCGTACTAAGAGAGAAACAGTGTTGTGAGAAAAGAGTGAAACACAAGTGAGAAAGAGTGAAAATATATATTCTATGAGTGAAACACTTAGAGAGTATATGAGCGAAACACTTGTGAGAAACACAAAGTAAAATCACACACTAGCACAATTACCAAATCACATTCCCAATTCCCTGTTACAAATTTCTAATGTTACTCAATTAAGGGGAAAGAAATTTCTTCTGATATTAAGGATTCTGAAGAGGATTACTCAACTAAGGGGGAGAAGTTTAAACAAGATCCAAAAAGGAAGAAGTGTTGAACAAGATCCAAAAGGGAGAATTGTTGAACAAAGTCTTTTTACTAGAAGAGGATTACTCCATTGTTGAACAAGAAAAGGGGGTATATAACAACATGCTTGGATTGGATATAACTAATGATTATCTATTAGTTCTTCTATTCCATTTGATTTTAGAAGATTCTTGTATATAGGATTAACCGGATTTTCTAAAATGCATAACATGTCATAGTTTGCATTTTTTATATCTGCGATGGTTTAATGCTGTATGTATGCCATGTCTGTTGTTACCTCTATTAAAATGGTTGGATAATTCAAGAAATGAGAGAATGAATTTACCTTGGGTGAGAAGTGAAGACAGGAGTTGGAGAAACAGAGGAGAAGTGGTAATAAGAAGAGAACAAGACTTCATCCCTGCCATCCTAAGGGGGAGTAGTGATGAGTCTGAGAAATGAAGATAATACTACTTGTATAATATGTTCAATGCTAAAGGAACGAATATCTTTCATTTCAGTTACTCAAGAAATCTGGAAATGTACAATCTGATCCAGAGAAACCAGCCACTGAAGATGTACCAATGACACCTAGTCACAAAAGTTAAACTCTAGAAGAAGGTGAAGTTGATACTTCTGAAGTTGGTAATGATAGGTAAGTCAAGATAGAACTTTGTTCTATTTGTTCAGTCTAGAGGAACAGCTATCTTGTATTTATCATTAATGTTTGAATCTGGTAATGTTTAATATAAACCAGAACTAAGTTTGTTTATTTACAAGTTTTATTGTTATATCTTTTTCTTGTTTGTTAGTTGAGTTATCCTCTAGTGATTTGCTTGTTATTGTTTAACAAACAAATAGGGGGAGATTGAAAGGCATATGTTTAGAAGCCTATTTGTTTAGCGAGATGACAACTCAACTCAAACATAGATAATTTGTAAGTAAATATATTATCTGTCACAGAAATATTCAGCAGGTATTATCTGACAAGAAAAAGAAGATCAAAGTCAATCTACAGACTTGAAGTAGTACTGCATTGAAAGAAGCTCAATTTAATTGATCATGCGTCAGTGGAGTATTTAAGTTTGAAGAAGCTACAGTGTCAGAAGATTTCATTTCGTGTGACAACAAAAATAGTCAAATCAGAAGGAGCAGAAGTGAACCACATTATAAAAGTCAAGTGAAGAATTCTATTTGTTGTGAATCACTCGTGAACCAGACAGTACACGGAGTGTTGGCAAAATACAGAGAAGGTTCTTTATTACAGAAGAAGTGGTCAGCTAGAGACAATTAATGTGAAGATAGAAGACTTGGAAATATATCATCAATAGCTGTGGAGTCAAGACTTTAATTTAATTCTCTATTAATTGATTAAATTATTTAGTTAATTTAATTGGTAAATTAATTCAATCAGAATTAATTTATTTCTTAAATTGATTAAGAAATTAATTAATTTAGAATTATTTTAGAATGAAGAAGACTTTAATTTAATTCTATTATCAAAAAGATAATTTATTATGTATCCTAATTACTTAGATTAATTCAAGAGGAATTAATTTAATTAATAAGATATATAATAAAAGTAATAGAATTTAAATTAAAAAGAAAACAAAAAAAAAAGGGACAGAAGAAAACAAAAGAAAAGAAAAGGTCAGAAGATGTACTGGACGTGAATTAAATGAAACATATACATATGTTATTAACAATTCAAGTCGGCAGATCACTTCTCGGGAAGACTTTTGAAAAGTCTCCCGGAGACTTTTCAAAAGTCTCCCCAAATTTTATTTAAAAAGTCTCCCCAAGCTATAATAGTCTCCCCGAGCTATCAAAGTCTTCCCCATCAATTTAAATGATTTTTCATTTAATTCAAGAAGTCTCTGCGAGCTGTGAAAGTCTCCTTGAAAAGTCTTCCCAAGCT
This sequence comes from Oenanthe sinensis, assembly GCA_028671895.1. NCBI lineage: Eukaryota > Viridiplantae > Streptophyta > Magnoliopsida > Apiales > Apiaceae > Oenanthe > Oenanthe sinensis. The sequence goes on along the minus strand of CM053799.1, from coordinate 21,569,419 downwards.
CAGAAAGTCTCCCCGAGGAGAAAAAGTCTCCCCGAGCCAGAAAAGTCTCCAGCACCTGAATTTGCCTATAAATACAAGATTGATCAGTAGCATTCAAACACTTCAATTCTATTAACATTCTATTCGGCTTAAACAAAAATTCAAGAGCAATTAATGTCAAAATCTCTCTAGAATTTTAAGAGCTAAATTAGTGAATATTTATCTGATTTAATCTTGTAAACCACCTCAAGTTTAATATAAGTATTTTACTTGAACTGTGTTTCTTTGATTATTATTTCGTGATAATAATTTAAATTGTTTAATCAAAAATTATCCGAAACAGATTTTAATATTTATTAAAGATTGTATTCAACCCCCCCTTCTACAATCATTGGGACCTAACAGTCAGTATCACTATTCCCTTTTATATTATGTTGAAAAAAATTTTGTTGTTAAAATTCCTATATTGTGACATTTCTTGCCCTATTTAAGATCCAGTATATTACTATCGGACGATTGTCTATTTGCTGAGTATTGTTTCGCTTATTCCATATTTTTTTAATTCCTATAGTGAAGTGCGAGAATCCTAAGTGCATGGGAAAGCTTTAGAACTGTACTTTTAAGGCCCGATAGAGATTGGTCATATTTATTGTCTTCCGTTCTGGCATCCTTGTTATTATAGCCAGCTTATGACTCAATCTAGTATTTTAGGATTTGTATTATGTATTATGCACAGTGTTGCTCCTCTTTTATAAAAAGTGATTTGTATAGTTATTAATGTGTTGGCTGCGTTATAAATTATAATGACATTTGAGTCTGTTCAATGGATTATGCGATTTACAGTTCGATAGTGGTACCGAATCCGCCAAACCCGGTCCTCACAAATATATTGATGCAAATTATTATATACACATGCAAAGCTTAATCTTAATTTCTTTTAGAAACTGATGCGGAGTATGACATTAAGATATTCATATGTATCTATTGTACAATTGAGGACAATTGTTTTCGAAGAAGAGGAGTATGATGCAGGAGCATTATGGCTGATCTATTTGATCTCGTGGGAATCTATTATGAAGCCAATAATTAGCTTAATTACCAACATTGGTTGATTTATTATGTTGAGGTTATTATTGGATAATTATATTAAGTAAATTTTGGCTTGCAAGTTTTTACCTTTCACTTGAAAGGATTTTTCTTGTTTTAAGAACTTAGGATTTATTTTTCTAGTTGAATATGGTTTTGATGTAATTCCTATTTGGATTGGGCTTTTGATTGGTTTCTAATTTGGGTTCAAGTATTAGCAAATTCCTAGCTGATTTTGAATCTAATTGAGAATCCTAATTGTTTTAGATTAAGGTTATATTCCTTGCCTATATATACCCATATATTGTAATCTTTTTTGATGAATAAAATCGTGAGTTTTATACTCGCAAAACCCTAGAGAGTTGGTGGTTAATTCCTTTAAACTTTCTTATCCAGATTTCGTTTAATTTGTGAGTGATTAATTTCTTTAAGCAATCTAAGCAAATCGATCATTTGTTTTGTTTCTTGGTGATTAAATTCTTTATAGAAGCAATCTAAAGTTACTTTTCCGCTGTGAATCTGATCTAGAGAGAAAAATATACATCAGAAACCTAACAAAGTCGGCCTTTGAATTTTAAATTTTATTTACTTTTTCATTGTTAGGACATTGGTATGGTATAGTTTTGGATTTGTAAGAGGAGAAAGTCTTTGCATTTCGCAATCGCATCACAATTGACAAGTGGGGCATCTTGGTTTGATTGATCCTTTTTCACAATACGCCAGCTAGCCAGCCAAAGCTAGTTTCCATTGATAATTAAAAATTAATGGAGATAAAATTGAATATGACGATTTTAGTTTTAAAGTGTGGATTCGTTTTAGAGTTAACAAAAATATCATAAATAAAACTACTCGATTCCATTTAATTATTAATATTTAAATAAAAAATTAAAATATGTATATTAATTATATTTATTAAAATTTATAAAGATAAATATGAATTTTTTTTAAAAAAGATTATTAACAAATGTACGAAACACCCAATTATATATTTATTTCATTTATTCAACAAAAGTCAAATATCATAAAGAAATACATTTCTTTAGTAGTGTAAAAGAGGTTAATAAATAACTCTACTTGAATAAAAATCGTATATTTTATGAATATAAAATTCTGCACAATAAAATTTATAAATATTAAAGTAATTTGTTAAGCAAAATTTGAAGAAACATTATATAAAAAATCACACAATTATACTCATAATGTGCAGCACCACTGTATTTTAATAATAAAATTATAGAAAAATTATTTATACATATAAATTTTAACATAAAGATTTTTTAATCTATTTTGCATTACAGTTATTAAACTATTTTACACACACCTTTATCACATAATTATTGTTTTTAGATGTTTTAATATATTATAATAATCTTAGTTATATATTTTTCATCCGTAGAATAAAAAAAACTTAACTAACAAATAATTTAAAATATTAGAAAAACTCTATTTCCTTTCATATAAATAATAATATATATATAATTTTCAACTAACAAATTAATTATTTATCAAATATAATTAAAATTTATAATCATATAAATAAAGACCTACTCGTAGAACAGTCAAAATCAGAGTTTTAAACCTATTCGAAGGCAAGTTAGAGATTCGAGAAAATATTATAGTTTTGAGCCATATTAGAGTTTTGAGCTGTTTGGTAGTTAACAAGTTGAAATAACGGTTTGGACTTTAAAAAACTAATTTTTAAAAAGTTATTGAGGAGTTTTTTCAATTAAAAAATTGACATGTGATTAATTAAAATACAAAAACTATTCAAATAACTATTTACCAAACAGTTTAATACGAAACAGTTAATTCAATTTTTTGGTCAAAATAACTATTTCAATCGGATAATCAAAACAGTTAATTTAATCCGCTAAAAACTAACCGGCCAGCTCCCGTCACATAATTTTCAGCTCCGTCACATAATTTTCAACTTGGTCCCCTAATCTAAAAGCAAATCACATTTTAGTTGTTTCAGCCATTTATAAAATGGAACAATGCTTTCCTAAATCGTTATAGTAAACTTAAACAACATTCCCGTTTGCTCTGTATCTCTATCCTCGTCCCCGCCATGTCAGTCCCTCTTCAATTTTCTACTCTTTCCACCGATATTTTCCGGCCCAAAATCAACTTTATTCCCTGCCGGAAACTTGTTACCGCCGTCCGGTGTGCTGCCGTGTCCGGTGAGTTTGACACTAAGGAGTTCAGGAAGAATTTGACTCGGAAGCCGAATTATAATCGGAAAGGCTTTGGACGCAAGGAAGAGACTCTTGAGGATATTAAAAGAGAGTATAATAGTAAGCTTTCTTGTCACTAGCTTGGAACCCAAGAATTTTATTCATTTATCCAGATTTTTATTTATTGTATTAGGACGGCATAAAAAACATAGTTCGATAAATTATTTTTTGATTTTTTTAAAATAAAAGTTTAAGGAGTATGTGTGATAATGTGAGTGTGTATATCACACTGTTTTCATTCCTGGTTCATATTTGTAGGCCAAGATTTTTTTTTTATTTTTTATTTTTTGTGTACATATCTGCTGCTGTTAATGTAGACTCATTCCTGTGGATTACTTGTATTATTCGAGAAATGTGGTTTTTTTTGGGTCTTTGTCGAAAATTGAGGGATTGATGTTTTTTCCTTATCTACTGATTAGGTGTGTAATTTAATTATTGTTGTAATAATATCTGCAAGGTAAGAACTCGCAAGAATATGATTTCAGAGAATTTGTATGCTAAAATGAATAGGTTTCTTTTCATGTGCTGTTGCATGTGGATAGTATGCTATTTATGCTGAGGTTTAAGAATACAGTTTAGACTTTGGTTACCTTGGATAGATCAATATGCACAGTCTATGCTTACAGCTCAGAATATTTGAGGGAATGATTTGTGTTGGGGATGCGGAAGAAGAGTGTTTCTATTTAAATCAAAATTTTATTGAAAGTTAAGACTAGTAGCACTTTCTTAACTTCTCGTCATAAATCTGCAGGTGTAGAGGCCAATTGGGCAGGAAATGTTCTTTTTGAAATTTCCTATTGTAAAAAACATACAACTTTTAACATTCAAAAGAGCTTGTGCGCAAGTGCATTGGTTGTTGTGATTGACACGTGGTTACATATGCATTTTCCTTATTCTTTAATACTGCATAAAATTTGCTCATATTACTGCATTTAAAGTTTAAATATATCAATTGTTCTGCACTATTTCAACATATTCGGTGCAGAGTAATAATTTGCATGATTGATTTCCAGGTGACATAATACAAACTCTGAAGGAAAACGGATATAAATATACATGGGGAAACGTTACTATAAAACTTGCAGAATCTTATGGGTTTTGCTGGGGTGTTGAGCGGGCAATCCAGATTGCTTACGAAGCAAAAAAACAGTTCCCAGAAGAGAAGATTTGGATCACAAATGAAATTATTCATAATCCCACTGTTAATATGGTACAGTGCTCTACAGCTTCTTTGTTTTTGCCAAGTTATATATGTTTGTCATGGGGGAGGGTTGCCTTTACCACTAGGCCAAACCCTGAACCTCTTCTTTTCTTTAATTTGTAGTGATATAGCATGTACTGTATCAGTGACTAAATATATTCCAGGTTGAGTAAAGGTTGCACCATTGGTATGGTGAATGATCCAAAGTTAGGCATGTCTCGTTTCAGATGCCGCCTACCTTTGAAGACAGTTTCTTATAATAGGGCATACACATTTTCTATTAATTGTTGCACAATTTTTTCCCCAAGAGAATACATATAGTGTTTTTTGTAAAAGACTTGCTACATATATTTGACACACTACTTCAGTTATGCTCTTGTTTAACAGAAGATTTTCCATATATCTTGTACCTACTTTGTTTTACAAGGCTAATGACTCTTCTTAGGTAATTATATTTTTAACTTTTGGGTCAAACTACTGAAGTATCTGCATATTGTAATCCCTCTATACGCCTACATGCCGTGTGAAGCACTCTGAATTTATTATTAAGACCAAATGTATTATAATGTTTAGAAATGTTTTCATTTCTTTCTCTTTATGTTATGTAGTTAGCATAAGTTTGAACTTTTAGATAAAATTGTAAGTGTAATGTTTGGACTGGAGTCTGAGCCTTTGTATCAGCCATCTACAAACATCTTTTTTTTTTTCATTAGCAGCTGTTATATATAGTCTCTTTGATATTAATCTTTGAACGCTGTAGCTTAGTGATTAGCAAATTTTTGTTTTGTTACTCCAGCAATTTAAGAATATGAAAATTGTGGACATCCCGATTGATGGTGGAAAGAAACAATTCGAGGCCATTGATAAGGGTGATGTTGTGCTGCTACCTGCTTTTGGAGCTTCAGTTGAAGAGATGCTAGTCTTGGATGACAAAAATGTACAAATAGTTGACACAACATGCCCATGGGTATCCAAGGTATTATTCACAGTTTCATGTGTTATGATTTACCCAAGTGCAATGCACACAATGAAGTAACATAATTTTTTTTAAAGGTTTGGAATACTGTTGAAAAGCACAAAAAGGGAGAGTACACATCGATCATCCATGGTAAATATTCTCATGAGGAGACTGTAGCAACTGCATCCTTTGCAGGAAAATATATCATTGTTAAGACTATGGCTGAGGTATATTATTTTTTCCATTTCTTCTTCTCTAAATATTTTCAATGCTACATCGGAGCTGGTTGCATATGTTTATAATTATTAGTTTATTTGCTCTACTTAGGCAACCTATGTGTGCGATTACATTCTTGGGGGTGAGCTTAATGGGTCTAGCTCAACTAAAGAGGCATTTTTGGAGGTGTGGTTTTCTGATGTACCTTATTCAACTTTTCATTTATCTAATTCCGACGATTCTGAAATTGTGATTTTCTTTCGTCAATAGAAATTCAAAAATGCAGTTTCTGAGGGTTTCGATCCTGACTGCGACCTAGTAAAAGTTGGAATTGCAAACCAAACTACAATGCTGAAGGGAGAAACTGAGGAGATTGGTGCGTTAATGTTCTGTATCTAGTTTATTTGGTCTATGCAATTTATCTGCAATACAGCTTATGATGTCTGCTTTATTTTCATATTAACAGGGAAATTAGCGGAGAGGACAATGATGCGTAAACATGGTGTAGAAAATATTAATGATCACTTTATAAGTTTTAACACAATCTGTGATGCTACTCAAGTAAGTTCTCCAGTTCACCTAAGATCTTGTTTTGATGACAGATACTGGACATTAATTATTAGCTTTTATAGCATTTTGTTCTGTCTGGTATTTGAATTTATATTCACTGTAATATTTCATTATTTTTAAATTATATATGTACGAGGTAAATGGGCAGCAAATCCTACCCGTCGAAACACAACGGATAAGTTGGTTTTTCAGTTTAGAAGTATGTTTATTAGGTATCTCTGTAGTAATACTGGAATAACACATCGGATAAGAATTCGCAACATAGATAGAGAGAGAGAGAGAGAGAGAGAGAGAGAGAGATGCAAAAGTACAGAGTTGTGGGATGAAACAGAAAACAAACTTTTAATTCCAGTGTTCCATTACCATAAAGTAACTACTTAAGATAGATTCTATTCATGGTAGAGGCTCAGGTTCAACAACAGAAATAAATAGGATGTTAATTAACGAGTGTGCTAGTCTCTTCTGTATAGGGATTTAATTATTGATGATTATTTTATTTCTTTGTTTCTGAGGGTTGCAAATAACAATTTAATCCATTCTGTCAGAATCAGTCAGCAAATGTTTATAACTGAAATATGTCAGGTTCCTTGCCATAAACGTGTATTCTATTGACATGCCAATGGCTAATTTGAAACAGGAAACATATTTAATTAATTTCATGCAGCTTCTAGTTATTTTTATGAACCATGCGACATATTGCCACTACTGAAATATATAATGAAAGCGCCAAATTCATTGATCTTTTTTTTAGGAGTCATACTATACATCTTAATATTCTGCCACATACAAGCCTCCAACAATTTGGCTTACGGTCGACTGTATGCTATATTTTGTGGCTACTAAATTTTCTTTAGGAACGACAAGACGCTATGTACAAACTGGTGGAAGATAAGCTGGATCTTATGCTAGTTGTTGGTGGCTGGAATTCAAGCAATACTTCACACCTACAAGAGATTGCAGAGGAATATAAAATACCGTCCTACTGGGTTGACAGTGATCTGCGAATAGGTCCTGGAAACAAAATAACTTACAAGTTAATGGTAAGTCGGTCAGTGTAACTTCAATATGATAAATCTTTCTGGTTTCATATAATTGCCCATTTAATTAAATCTAAATTAACGTAACAGCATGGTGAATTGGTTGAGAAAGAAAATTGGTTGCCCAAGGGACCTGTAACAATAGGTGTAACTTCTGGTGCAAGTACCCCAGACAAGGTAATTCACTCAGTTGCATTATATGCAAAATATTTCTTATAATCGCTTTCGTTTCTACTATATACTAAATGAGATGGTGAAGTTCTAGTCATGAATTGGGAGTAACTATGAGCAGGTTGTTGAGGATGTCCTTGTCAAGATATTTGCTATCAAAGGTGAAGAATCCCTGCAAATGGCCTAGCTCTTCCAGAAGGACCAGAAGTCCAGAACTTATGTACCAAGTACGAGAGTGTACCTGTGCTCAGATATGTTATATGTAACCTCCCTGCCCATATTTGGACGAGGCTTTACTTATTACCCATAAACTTGTATGTATTTAAAGTACTAAAGTCCAACTCATAATAATTCAATAAATTCAATAAAATCTCCTAAATAAATATTAAAGCTCCAAAAATACAAATAAAAAAATACGACAAACCGAAACTTGGAAATAAGTAATAATGTATAAATCATGTTATAGACGTCAATGCCGTATAGGAATTTGAATACAATTTATCAAACAGGAAACAAAATATATATTCCAGCAGTTTATAATAAAATAGTAATTTAAAAATGAGATAACGAGGGGTTTGGATATTTTTTATAACAAATACACATATCATAGGGCATCTAATTCCCGCAACAAACGTATATGGCATATATGATTATATAGAGGCACCGCCAAATACAAATTACAAAACAAATCAAATGAAACTCCAAGTGTATAGTGAAATATGCAATCAAGCTAGTCTTTCCTAATATTAATAAGGAAGTTGAGCATGTGGAAACTCAAGATTGACTGTCTCGTAAGTGAATGGATAATACGAAGCCCAACATGAAACCATGCTAAGTACCTGGAGATGGTTAAGATACTGAACACCCAGTTCAAAAAATGCTTTATTGAGCACACATTTCAAGAGAAGAAAATATGAAGACCGATGCCTGGTCTAAGTTTGTCTTTACTGCAATGGAAAATTATGTAGAAAATGTTTATTTCAAAGTGCTAAAGGCAACATGTATCAACTTATAAATGCTTAATTAAAAACCGGATCGGTTTCCAACAATGACGTGGAGGCACGGAAGTTGTCAGTACGGTCTTTGAGATACGTCTTAATTGAGGGAATCTTATATTAAAAGTTTTTGTGATCAACACAAAAAGTGTGTCTGAGCTTCCTAAGATTGAGGGGGTGTTTCTCTTGGCTTATAAGTAATAAGTTATTTATTTTTTAAAAGTATTTTCATATTTATTTTTGAAAATTAATATATACCAAATCTTGTTTTCAAATTTGAAAATAAATTACTTATTTTCAGAAAAAGTACATATATATCAACTTTTTCGGCTTATAAGCTACATATAATGGTAACCAAACGAGGCCTGAATTAGCCCTTAAAGGAGAAGTTCATGATCAACACTTGGGAGCAGCAGATCTTTTATGTACAGGATCGCTCAATTGGATTCCATTGGTCTGATATGCTCTCGGACTCTAACGAGTTTGGGAAGAGATGTCAGAGGCATGCACCTATCTTTATAATTAGCATTTAATGTAAGTTTATGATCGTGAATTGACTATTTTACATACTTCTTATGTCCAAGTTTATTAATATGAGTTGACTTGGCAAATATAGCTGTAGCTAATTCTTTGTAATCATTATAATGTTTTTGTTGCAACAAATATTACCTTCACTCATTTTTTTAATTATATTCCTCTCACTTGTACTATTTACTTTTATAGTATTTCGTTGTAAATGTTTAACAACTTTCTATGAAAATGAATGGTTGTGTTTTGTCTAAAAAAATATTTATTTATGTAAATTATAATTTATTTTTATTTTATTTAATATTTTTAACTGAAATCGAACTAATAAAAATCAAATCGATAACTTGATTGCAATTATAATTTTCAATTTTAAAAGCCAAAAGTATACAATTACGATTGTGATTATGATTTTATCCAAAATCAGAATCATATTAATTCGTACTTTACACTACACTCTAGACACTCATGGACCCGGTGCAGATCCGCCAAAATAACATAGGCAACCCCAAAAAAGCATGGGCGTGCGGTGATATACTCTTAAATCTCGTAATTTATATTTTAAATTAAATATTAAATATACATGAAAGTTGTTTGTAATACTTGTCAAAATGACTTGTATTTGTAATTATGATCTCAACTTCATCTTTTTTATTTGAATAAGTTTATGAGAGTTTGTTTTATAGTATTTATTATCATTTTAATTTAGTGAAAATCAAATTTAAAAACTAAGTCAGAGATATTAAACATTTATTAGTAAATTATATCATCACGCTCCAAATTCAATTAATTTATTCGACACCTTAACCGTTATTTTTAAAAAATGAAAATATAATGAGAAAAAGTAAAACAGTTACCTATTTAACGGGAAGAAACGAACACATGTATTGCGTGATTAAAAATCCAAAAATAGGCATAAATCTTATATACATCGAAATTAACAGAAGACAGTTCTTATATTTTCAACTGTTCACAATGAGCAATGATACAAGCATGTCTAAGATAATCATTTGAACTCACATCAACACTCTCAATCTTCTCAAAGAATATCTATGTTATCTACTAATCGCTTGATAAATATCAAAAAAGAGATCGTATTCAATAATATGTAACTAACATTTAATTAAGACATACTATAATATTATTTCTGTTTATAAAAATTATTACAAGTACCTGGAATAAAAATTGAAGAGTATACAAACTAACAAATTAAATAGTGATATGGATGTAGAATGAATGTCTATAGATTAACTTATTTATATTAGTGTTCGTGAATATAATAGTGTTTAGTAAAGAAGACATACCTCGAAGACTACATACTTGCAGCTCGTAGTCGAGTTAATGACATTCAGCACAAGTAATTAAAAACTGCATTTAAGATAAAATATAAATAAATAATTTCTAATTTTTTATAGTTATAATTATTTTAATATTGATACACTTTTTTATAATTATTTTATTACCGATTCAATTTTATATTTTGAACAAGTCCATCTAAATTTCAGGACCGGACTGTAGATGCATATGAACTACTCTTAAGTAGGGCACAGAAAGCTTCTACATTAACCAAACCAAAAATTTATCTTATAAAATAACTGATAATTCACATGAGTATGAAAATAAGTCTTTTTAACTAGATAAATCAAATTTAAACATATCTGAGTCACATAAATGACATTGTTAAAAAAGCATATAAGCCGGATGTTGAGGTATAAACTGGCATTAATATGCAAGGTATAAACTAGAATTGTTACAAATCTAATAAAAGATTTTATTTATTTGGAGACAGTGAGAGAGCTAAAATAATTTAATATTTAGCAAATAGATGCTTCCTTATATAATAAAAGATAAATAATGATTAGACTTTTAATTATAAAAATAATTAAAAATTAATTTAGAATTTTAATACATAAATTTAAGAAAATTAGAAAATAATTTTAAAAAGATGTTAAAGGTGCCACATAACCATGTCCTCTTTTGTATATACATTTATATATTCATGATAAATGATTATATTATTTGTTTACATTTAAAATTTTCAATTTAAAGTTAGTTTAGTTATTTTTTTATTTCAACTTTTGTTTTTCACGACAAATTTATTATTTGATACTTCCTCTTTACCAAATTATTTGTCTTGTTTAATTTTTACGGTCAAATTAATCCAATTTTGACTGAAAATTATATATACCATACAGTTAAAAAAAATTATATAAATGAAAAGTGTATGTAATTTACCTTAAATTGCAATTTTTAATTTTATAAAATTATAAACTAATATTTTCTAATTATCAGTCAAATTTTAGTTAATTTAACCACAAAATGTTAAATATGACAGATAAATTAGAATATATATCATGTTACAACCGAAAGTTCATTTGAGTCATTTTATTCATTAATAAACTACAAAACATTTATTTCACTTATACTTCCTCATTGTTACATGCATTATTAATAAACTTATTAATATCTACAAAACATTTATTTGACTTATATTTCTTTATTAATACACACATTAATAGTTACATAATTAATATTTATAATTATATATAATATTTTAATACATTATTGATTGATGATACCCTAATTAATATTAATAAAATATTGATTTTGCCCATCTTTTATTTACTAATAAATAATATTAATAATTATAACAAAAAAAACTATTATCGTTCTCATCATCTATACACTTTTATATTATTTCAAATTTTTTTAAAGTTTTTCCAGTAACAGCATAAAAAACTATTTTATTCAATATACTTATCAATTAATTTAAAAAAGAAAAACTTGCTTATTGTAAAATAATTAATTCATCTCATAGTTAATACATATTATTATTATTATTATTATTAAAAACAATTGAGTGCAAACACAAACACACAAACGATTAAAGTATAACAACATAAAATGCATTGTAATGAAAATGTTGATGAAATTTTTTGTTATAGTAATTGTCCAATTTTGCCATGACAACACAAAAAACTATGTTATTCATTAAATTTATTGAATAATTTTAAAAAATAAATTATTTTAAAAAAACGTATAAGCACATATAAATTGTTTACTAAAAATGTATATGTTTTCCATGGGATTTAGAGCTAGTTACTTCCTATATGTGGAGAATTTTAATTTCTTAGAAATTAACCGAACAATATTAAAATTTATTATTTCCTAAAAACTTAAACCTTCTGTATATTTATATGTTATCCAAACATCTCTTGGAGCTTGTTTGGTTCATGATAGGAAGTTATTTTTTATGAAAGTTATACTTGCTATGGAAGTTGTAATTAATCGAAAGTAGAAAAATGTGTTTGGTTGATATGTGATAATTTACTTCTCATAAAAAGTGTAAGTTACCAAGGGAGTTAGGCAAACAATTTCTTATAATATATGGTATTAAAACTTAGAAAAATGCTAGGAATCCCAAGAATTATCTCAAATGCTTAGTTATCACGTGTGTAATTGATAATTTTCCTTAATAATAATATAAGACCATGCGTGCATGAATTAAAACAAGAAACATACCATGTCACATCATTTGATAAAAATATTTGGGACATTTTTTGGAGTTTGTGACATTACTCCAAAACTTATATGAACTTTTATTCCCTTTATTTGTGTTAACCAAATAACTTTTCTAAAATATACTTTCTAAATATTTGCGTTTATCATATATGTGAAAGGTAAGCAAACAAGCATTATATATACATATATGTGAAAGATAAGTTAACAACTCTCTTGGTTTAGTTCACTCTTTATATATACAAGAATAAGAAGTTACGATGAAAGCTCGTGTATATATAAATCGAGGAAGAAGGTTAACAATATATACTTACTAAAAATCAAACCATGCAAGCTCTTGTATATATTGTTGGGGCCGAATATTATATATATATATATATATATATATATATATATATATATATATATATATATATATATATATATATATATATATATATATATATATATAATAGGCAAGAAAAAACTAACTTATGACCCTTGTGCTCTATAGTTAGAGACAACAATATTTCTTACGAAATTAAGGGATACGAGTTAGGATCTTGTACAAGCGTTCATGTATACACTTAAATATCAAGCAAGCAAGATGTATACATTACTAAACATGTACCTACTGATTATATATATATATATATATATATATAATATCTAGAACCAACTTATAACCCTTGAAATCTAGAAAGAAATCAAGAGAAAAAACTAGTTTGAAGCCTGAAATACACAAAAATCATCGGAAAAAGTTACCGGAAAATGGCCGGAATATCAACTTTTGGTACAACTTTGGGGGCAACAAGACAAGTCTAGGGGCTGCTAAGATATGGTAAGTGGGTGGCAAAAAGATACTTGTGTGGTGTGTGTGTTATATGAACATGTAAATGTCTTTATAAGCTTGGTAGATATTAGATCTATTGAAGAACTAAGCTTATAACTCAAGAACTCTAAGAGATGAAATTTTTTGGGAGAGAAAATTGTAGCATTTACTTGGCTCAAATGGCTTAAAGAGAAGTGTGGGGGTGGGGTTGTATTTAAAGAGAGACATTAGGGTTTTTTGTGGGTAAAGGGGTGACAAGGCTACTACATGGAGCAAGGAGAGCCACAACAATTCAAATTAAAATGAATTAGCTGAAATAGGCCACAAATGTGCTTGGAAAAACGTGCTAACATCATTCAGTTAATTAATAAAACTAATAAATGCAAAACCGAACGATATAATGACGAATATGACATTTTTCACAGTGCGCACCCAAAGGGTAGCGGCTGCGGGTTCCCATAGTAAAAAAAATGACATTTTTTAAAATATGCTCCAAAACTTATGAAAATTTGGGAAATCTCTGGAAATATTCCAAATAGGTTATGGTCAAAATCCTACTCAATTTGGAGTTGACCTTCATTGACTTTTAATTGACCGAACAATCAATTATGTATTGAACGTATAGGTCAAAAATAAAAGTCACCCAAAAATCATAAAAAAATCCTAAAATTCTTTTTAAATATTCTAGTGACATTTCCCAAGTTTCAAGTCAATTGGACCTGTGTAACTATTATTTCGATAAACGAATCGTTTCGTTATCCCTACAGCCCGAAACAATATTTGATAGCCATTTGTCGGAACTAGTCGACGTTTGGACTAAAGTTTTGACTTAAAATATATTCAAATATAATATTCCTAAGTTAATAATGACTATGAAGTCGAAGGAATATGTTTGCTTGAATTAAAATGCATTTTACCTTTAGGCATGACTTTGTTGAAGATAATTTGAACAAATATATTTAGAAAATATATTCAAAATATATTCCATTGACAACCTTTAAAACGAACACTCTTTTGATTTAATAAAACATTTTTTATCTCGTAAAAGTAGTGTCAAAAATACTGTATTTGTTCGTCTTCAGTCTTTGCCTCAAAGTATGACATACGTAAATTAGATTTGATTTTATCATTATTTGGATAAATCTTATCTAATTATATGTTGAGAGAAAATCATTTTGTTTCATTTACAAAATAGTTTGACCAAGTTTGACTTTCCACTGATTGACTGTCACTTCGAATAACCTAAGGGATGATTACTATATTAATTAGTAACTTCCCAACTCTAATTTAATTTATACTTAGTGTTAAGACAAAATTAATCAAAACATATAGAAAACGTTGTATCTCACAAAAAATATTTGTGACAATTTTTGAGTTTCTGACATTACTCTAAAACTTATATGAACTTTTATTCCCTTTATTAATGTCAACCAAATAACTTTTCTAAAATATACTTCCTAAATATTTGCGTTTATCATATATGTGAAAGGTAAGCAAACAAGCATTAACTTATTTTGCACTTCCCACACAATCATTCTATATAACGAAAGTCTACTATAGAGTTATCAATTAAAAATTTAATATTTATAAAATCAAATCTAAAAATTAAACAAAATATACGGGACAAAATATGTCATATTTTTTTCTATATTAAACATAAATTAAGCCCATCCCATATGCACATTAATATGACTACTAGCGCTAAAAGAAACAAATTACTTTAGATATACATTTCCACTAAAAACCAATATCCTTCCCCACCCGCACCAACCAGCCCACAAGCCTATGCGAACTCGTGATGTATATGGCCAAACTTGCCAACCTAGAACACATAATATATTCCGCTATCCACATTCAACTCATCCCATGCATTGCAAATTTTTAACTACAAATATATATATATATATATATATATATATATATATATTCTTTCATTATAACCAAAGTACAGGTGACAAACTCAGAAACAAGCTAGACCTTGCATTATCCAGATGAAGAAGTGGAAGCACATACAAAATTCGTGATATTCGCTTCAGTTTTCATTGCAGCCATGAGCTTAGCACCCATGACTTCAAATGGTCTCTCTATAGCCAATCCATTTGCGGTGTAACGACAGAAGGTTTGATGTCTTGCAAACAGGCTGTTCGTGCCATAAATCCTCTTCCCCCTTCCACTGCATGTTGTGCAGCTCTCTCGAATGCCGACATGCAATGCATGTGTGCTCTCAGAACTTCTGCATTTTTGCCTTCACTCGGAATCGACCCGAATCTAGCTATGGAGCTCCCCGTGAAATGCAACCTTGTTCAATCGGTTCATTGTTCAACTCCTCTTGCTAGCTGTTTTCGTGTTTAATTTAATTTGTGTTGGCGATCCAGCTGCATGTTTAGTGTAATCTCGTTTGCTTTTACAAATCTTTTTATGCATTCCAAATTTTCAATACCGTTGTAATGAATGTTAGGGGATCATCTTATGTAAATTTGATGCCATGTGAGGCCCTGCGTGATGTCAACGAATATTTAATGTATACTGTATCTATCTAACTTGTACTTCCATATATCCCTTGACACTCTGGCGAAACTTAACCCTCACCTAATAACTAATACTCCCTCCGTCCCGGCCAAATGTTTACATTTGGTCCGGGCACGGAGACCAAGGATAGTGGGTGTAATAGTGATTTTATTGTTAAAATAAATGAAGTAGTGGGTGTAATAGTGTAAAGTGTTGAAAAAGTGGAGTGAAGTAGTAGATTTAATAATATATTTATTGTTAAAAGTTACTATTTTTAGTAATGTAAAGAATTGGGTGGGACGTCCCAAAAAGGAAAGTGTAAAGAATTGGTTGGGACGGAGGGAGTATTTTTTAAATATGACTATTGTATTAAAATAAAATTTAATAACTCTTTAATGTACAAAATTGATTTTCCAGTATTAATTAAGTTGAATCATCTAGCCTTTTTCTAAGTGCATCAGATATACGGGTAATAAGTTACCCGCTGCTTCGCTTGTTAAATAGGAAATAATAATATATTAAATATAGAAATCAAGGCGTAATTTGAGTCGAGTCGTGTTTTTATATATCTAATTTGAGTTTAAATTTATTTATTTTTTTGACTAATTTGGCTTATAGCCTTACAAATGAGTATCTGTTCTAAAGAAATTTTCGGGATGAGCCAGGGTCGAACCCAGGACCTGGGACGATAGAGGATAAGCCATCAACCACTTGGGCTATCCAACCGTATAGTAAATGAGTCGAGCTTTTACTATCAAGTCGAGCTTTAAATTTATCGAGTGTTAGGTACGAATTCTAATTTATCGATTCAACTCGTATAGTAAACGAGTCGAGTTCGAGTTTTTAATGAGTTTTCTAATTTATTGAGTTTTTAACACAATTTTGAGTTTCTTATCGAGGTTTATTGAATTTAAATTGAATATTCAAAAATATATAATTATTCTAATTATTTTCATATTGACCGAAAATCTCAACATTATGATAGAATATAGAGACATGTTAGATATTTTTCATAAATAAGAAAAAAACATCATGTTGGTCCATAATATATATAACTAGCTCTAAACTCATGCGAGGCACGGGATTGTCCTATATTTCAATTTTTTTTTTAAATTGTTATTAAAAATATTTATTTTTGTATATTTCATACTAATTTATATTTATTAAAATTATAGTATATATAGAATATTTCAAGAAAAATATTATATGTCCGTCCAACATGTCTAATTTACTTGTTAACATAATTTCATTCATTTCACTCATTTATAGGTATGTTTGTTAATTTTATTTTATTTTGAACATAAAAGTTTCTTCATTAATAAGAAATATCACTCAAAGTAATCTTCAACAAATGAATAGGAGGAGACGTGAATACATTGAAGCAATGAATTGAACAAGGAATCCTAGGTAAATCGTGAGCTACCTTGTTAGCTTGCTTTCGAATATGATTAACACAAACTTCAGGCAACAATTGCAATATAATCTTGCAGTGATCGATTATATGGCCAACTTCCAACAGATTTTTGTTCTTGCCATGAATCGCATGAACGGTGAGAAGGGAGTCGGTCTCCACGGTCACCTTCTTTTCCTGTCTATCTATTACCCATGATAATGCTTCACGTACGCCAATACTTTCAGCTTCAAACACACAGGTATTGAAAGGCATATGACTAGGCCTATTTGTAATAATTAGATGACGACTCAACTCTAGCTAATAAAGAGAAGTAAATAATAAACACCAAACAAGAATCAAGACGAAGACAGTCAACTAATCACAAAGGATCTAAGTATCAGAAGTATTTTCTGGGATTGCTACTCAACAACTGGAAGAAGTTCATTAATATGTTCAAGCGTCAGTGGAAAATAAAGAGGTAGCACTTCTAAAAAGATACAGAAGATATAAAGGATTTCAAGTAGTTACTACAGAATGATTCCAGAAGAAGATCAAAGACAGTGAAGCAGAAGAATGACAGAAGACCTCAACTTAAAGTATTAATAAATGAAGAATATTTATTAGTATGACACAAATGAACCAGACAGTACATTTGTGTGTCAACTAAAATAATATTTATTCCTCATTTAGTTCAAAAAGGTTTCAAGAACAGAAGACAAAGAAAAGACGGGAAGATTTCAAAGCTGACTACAGATTTAAACCGATCACTATAGTATTTTTAATTCTACAATCAAAGTAAGTTAATTATTTAATTAAATTAATTCAAATTGAATTTACTTTAATTTATAAATTATTTAATTAATTTAAGTAGAATTAATTTATTATAAAAGAAATGAATTAATATGACTTATATATTTATATTTCGAATGACTTAAATAAGTCATACCGAATGACTTATGAATAAGTCATACCGATATATATATATATATATATATATATATATATATATATATATATATATATATATATATATATATATATATATATATATATATATATATATATATATATATATATATATATATATATATATATATATATATATTTATCTATTTAAATAAATCATACCGAATTT
The DNA here is from genome assembly GCA_028671895.1 of Oenanthe sinensis. Taxonomy (NCBI): domain Eukaryota; kingdom Viridiplantae; phylum Streptophyta; class Magnoliopsida; order Apiales; family Apiaceae; genus Oenanthe; species Oenanthe sinensis. The sequence goes on along the minus strand of CM053799.1, from coordinate 21,551,081 downwards.
TTCTTTATAATATAAGTCATTCTGATTTATATTAATTAAGGAAAAATTCGAATATGACTTAGAATAAGTCATACCGAATTTTTAAGTCTTACCCACTCTTTTTATTATGTCATACAAGTGTTAAATTTGTTAAATTAAGTCATATTGATAAAGGTCATGCTAATCCTTTTTAAATCTGTATAAATATGATGTCAGGGCTTCACTATTTCAGTGTTAGAAAATCAGTTCAAATTCAGAAATTTGTCTGCATTGTAATATTCACAGATTTCTGTGCAAGTTTGAATATAATTGATTAAACTCGAACACTTCATGTTGAATTCGTTCTAGATTAATTTATCAGTTATAAACTCTAATCCTCAGATAAATTTTGTAATACTTTTCAAGTTAAAATTATATCTTCTAGTTGAACAGTACTTTATTAAAATTTATAATTCGTGGATATTTAAAATAATATTCTTAAATCTTAAATATCGCGACGATTTATAGATATTGTATTCAACCCCCCTTCTACAATATCAGGGACCAACAATTGGTATCAGAGCTGGTTGATATTATTATTATCAGATCTAAACCAAATATTCCGCAACTCATACAGACATCAAAAATTATTTTTAATTCGAAATAATTTTTTTTCTTCTAAAAATTATTTTTGATCAAAAATCATTTTCAGTCAAAAATTAAAATATTTTTTGAAACACTTAATTTTTAAATCTTATTAAGATGAGTACCGAGAAAGTGACTAGTATCAAAATTCCACAGTTCGATAGAGAACACTACAATTTGTGGAAACATAAAATGCTACTGTTTATCGGTATTGCAAATCCCAAGTATGCATTAGTCATGGCCAAATGTGTTGAGCCCCCTATATCAGTTATTCTCGAACATTAGGTAGATGGGGTCGTAATCCCCTACAGACAGTTTCTGAAAAGTCCGGCAGACTATACAGATGAGGAAGCAGAAGCTGTGTCCCTTGATAATAACCTGAAGCTTATATTAATTGAATCCCTGGACTACGTAATGTACAATCAAGTAGTCAATTGCAAAAATGTAAAACAGATCTGGGAAACAATTGAAATTATCAATGAAGGAACTGAAGAAGTAAAGGAGAATAGACTGGAGATCATGACCTCCCAATATGAGCAGTTTAGATCCAACCCTGTAGAGGGTATCTCTGAGGTGTTTCGGAGACTAAACAAACTGATAAACGAGCTCAATATGAATGGAAATTTTTATCAGAACCAACAATTGAGATACGTAACAATTGAGATACGTCTTAATTGAGGGAATCTTATGTAAAAAGTTTTTGTGATCCTGTATTTGAAGTGCGTCTAAGCTTTCATAAGATTGAGTTAGCCCTTAAAGGAGTTCATCCTTAAAGGAGTTCATGTAGGAATTTATGGTCAACACTTGGGGGCAGCAGATCTTTTATGCACAGGATCGCCCAATTTTATTCCATTGGTCTGATATGTTCTCGGACTCTAACGAGTTTGGGAAGAGATGTCAGAGGCATGCACCTATCTTTATAATTAGCATTCAATGTAAGTTTATGATCATGAATTGACTATTTTACATACTTCTTATGTCCAAGTTTATTAATATGAGTTGACTTGGCAAATATAGCTGTAGCTAATTCTTTTTAATCATTATAATGTTTTTGTTGCAACAAATATTACCTTCACTCGTTTTTTTTATTATATTCCTCTCACATGTACTATTTACTTTTTATAGTATTTCGTTGTAAATGTTTAACAACTTTCTATGAAAATGAATGGTTGTGTTTTGTCTAAAAAATATTTATTTATGTAAATTATAATTTATTTTTATTTTATTTAATATTTTTAACTGAAATCGAACTAATAAAAATCAAATCGATAACTTGATTGCAATTAAAATTTTCAATTTTAAAAGCCAAAAGTATACAATTACGATTGTGATTATGATTTTATCCAAAATCAGAATCATATTAATTCGTACTTTACTTTACACTCTAGACACTCATGGACCCGGTGCAGATTCACCAAAATAATATGGGCAACAGCCAAAAAAGCAGGGGCGTGCATAGATATATTCTTAAATCTCGTCATTTATATTTTAAATTAAATATTAAATATACATGAAAGTTGTTTATAATACTTGTCAAAATGACTTGTATTTGTAATTATGATCTCAATTTCATCTTTTTTTATTTTAATAAGTTTATGAGAGTTTGTTTTATAGTATTTATTATCATTTTAATTTAGCGAAAATCAAATTTAAAAACTAAATCAGAGATATTAAACATTTATTACTAAATTATATCATCACGCTCCAAATTCAATTAATTTATTCGACATCTTAACAGTTATTTTAAAAAAATGAAAATATAATGAGAAAAAGTAAAACAGTTATCTATTTAATGAGAATAAACGAACACATGTATTGCGTGATTAAAAATCCAAAAATAGGCATAAATCTTATATACATCAAAATTAACAGAATACAGTTCTTATATTTACAATTGTTTACAATGAGAAATGATACAAGCATTTCTAAGACAATCATTTGAACTCACATCAACACTCTCAATCTTCTCAAAGAATATCTATTACAATTGTTTACAATGAGCAATGATACAAGCATGTGTAAGACAATCATTTGAACTCACATCAACACTTTCAATCTTCTCAAAGAATATCTATGTTATCTACTAATTGCTTGATAAATATCAAAAAAGAGATCGTATTCAATAATATGTAACTAACATTTAATTAAGACATACTATAATATTATTTCTGTTTCTAAAAATTATTACAAGTACCTGGAATAAAAATTGAAGGTTATACAAACTAACAAATTAAATAGTGATATGGATGTAAAATGAATGTTTATCATATATATCAAACAGTTGATTAACTTATTTATATTAGTGTTCGTGAATATAATAGTGTTTAGTAAATAAGACATATCTCGAACACTACATGCTTGCAGCTCGTAGTCGAGTTAATGACACTCAGCACAAGTAATTAAAAACTGCATTTAAGATAAAATATAAATAAATAATTTCTAATTTTTTATAGTTATAATTATTTTAATACTGATACACTTTTTTATAATTATTTTATTACCGATGTATTTTTATATTTTGAACAAGTCCATCTAAATTTCAGGACGGGACAGTAGGTGCATATGAACTACTCTTAAGTAGGGCACAAAAAGCTTCTATATTAACCAAACCAAAAATTTATCTTATAAAATAACTAATAATCCACATGACTATGAAAATAAGTCTCTTTAACTAAATAAATCAAATTTAAACATATCCGAGTCACATAAATGACATTGTTAACAAAGCATATAAGCATGATTTTGAGCTATAAACAGACATTAATATGCGAAGTATAAACTAGAATTGTTACAAATCTAATAAAAGATTTTATTTATTTGGAGACAGTGGGTGAGCTAAAATAATTTAATATTTAGTAAATAGATGCTTCCTAATATAATAAAAGATAAATAGTGATTAGACTTTTAATTACAAAAATAATTAAAAATTAATTTAGAGTTTTAATACATAAATTTAAGAAAATTAGAAAATAATTTTAAAAAGATGTTAAAGGTGCCACATAATCATGTCCTCTTCTGTATATATATATATATATATATATATATATATATATATATATATATATATATATATATATATAGGGTCCTGCTCAAATAGAAAATAGCTTAAATGAGAAATAGAAAACCTTATCATTATACCTGCCGCACCCACACACAAATTGTATACACCCTCACATACACAATCTCATCTATTCTCCTCCGTTTTTAATTTGATTTTTCCCGTCAATTGGCAAAGTTTTTTTCAAATCTAACTTCACCACATTTTTTTTCATCTCCCAACGATCAGTTTTCATACCATATGTGCTATATTTCGACAAATATAATTTATAATTAAAATAAATTCTTCACTTATCAGATTCGAACTTCAATCACTAAATTATATTACAGAAACCACTAATTTATATAATAGAAATCACTAATTTGTATTACAGAAATCACTAAATTATATATCCTGGGTTCACAAAAAATAATGGAAATCGCCGGAAAAATAAAAGTCACCGGAATATATCACATATGGTATGCAAACTGATTGTTGGGAGATGGAGAAAAATGTGGTGAAGTTAGATTTGAAAAAAAGTTCACTAATTAACGGGAAAAATTAAATTAAAAACGGAGGGATTATGTGGGATTGGGTGTATGAGGGTGCATTTGATTTGTGTGTGGATATCTCTCCTTGCCATTAGATTAGATTGAATATGTGGTGTAGATCTTATTTTCTATTTTCTATTCTAAGTTATTTTCTATTTGATCACTTGCCTATATATATATATATATATATATATATATATATATATATATATATATATAGTCCTGCTCAAATAGAAAATAACTTAGAATAGAAAATAGAAAATAAGATCTACACCACATATTCAATCTAATCTAATGGCAAGGGGGAGTATCCACACACAAATCAAATGCACCCTCATACACCCAATCCCATATAATCCCTCCATTTTTAATTTGATTTTTCCCGTTAATTAGTGAACTTTTTTTCAAATCTAATTTCACCACATTTTTCTCCATCTCACAACAATCAGTTTGCATACCATATGTGATATATTCCGGTGACTTTTATTTTTCCGGCGATTTCCATTATTTTTTGTGAACCCAGGATATATAATTTAGTGATTTCTGTAATACAAATTAGTGATTTCTATTATACAAATTAGTGGTTTCTGTAATATAATTTAGTGATTGAAGTTCGAATCTGATAAGTGACGAATTTATTTTAATTATAAATTATATTCGCCGAAATATGACACATATGGTATGGAAACTAATCGTTGGGAGATGAAAAAAAATGTGATGAAGTTAGATTTGAAAAAAACTTTGCCGATTGACGGGAAAAATCAAATTAAAAACGGAGGAGAATAGATGAGATTGTGTGTATGAGGGTGTATATAATTTGTGTGTGGGTGCGGCAGGTATAAGGATAAGGTTTTCTATTTCTCATTTAAGCTATTTTCTATTTGAGCAGGACCCTATATATATATTCATGATAAATAATTATATTATTTGTTTACATTTAAAATTTTCAATTTAAAGTTAGTTTAGTTATTTTTTATTTTAACTTTTGTTTTTCACGACAAATTTATTATTTGATACTTCCTCTTTACCAAATTATTTGTCTTGTTTGATTTTTACGGTTAAATTAATCCAATTTTGACTGAAAATTATATATATAGTTGAAAAAAATTATATAAATGAAAAGTGTATGTAATTGAACTTAAATTACAATTTTCAATTTTATAAAATTATAAACTAATATTTTCTAATTATCAGTCAAATTTTAGTTAATTTATCCATAAAAAGTTAAATATGACAGATAAATTAGAATATATATCATGTTAGAACCGAAAGTTCATTTGAGTCATTTTATTCATTAATACACTACAAAACATTTATTTCACTTATATTTCTTTATTAATACACACATTAATAGTTACATAATTAATATTTATAATTATATACTCCCTCCGTCCCAACCAATTCTTTACACTTTCCTTTTTGGGACGTCCCACCCAATTCTTTACATTACTAAAAATAGTAACTTTTAACAATAAATATATTATTACATCCACTACTTCACTCCACTTTTTCAACACTTTACACTATTACACCCACTACTTCATTTATTTTAACAATAAAATCACTATTACACCCATTATCTTTGGTCTCCGTGCCCGGACCAAATGTAAACATTTGGCCGGGACGGAGGGAGTATAATATTTTAAAACATTATTGATTCATGATACCCTAATTAATACTAATAAATAATATTAATAATTATAACAAAAAAAACTATCATCGTTCTCATCATCTATACATTTTTATATTATTTCAATTTTTTTAAAGTTTTTCCCGTAACAGCATAAAAAATTATTTTATTCAATATACTTATCAATTAATTTAGAAAAGAAAAACTTGCTTATTATAAAATAGTTAATTCATCTCATAGTTAATACATATTATTATTATTATTATTATTATTATTATTATTAAAAACAACTGAGTGCAAACACAAACACACAAACGATTAAAGTATAACAACATAAAATGCATTGTAATGAAAATGTTGATGAAATTTTTTGTTATAGTAATTGTCCAATTTTTACCGTGACAACACAAAAAACTATGTTATTCATTAAATTTATTGAATAATTTTAAAAAAAATTATTTTTAAAAAACGTATAAGCACATATAAATTGTTTACTAAAAATGTACATGTTTCCCATGGGCTTTAGAGCTAGTTACTTAATTAACCGAACAATATTATAATTTATTATTTCCTAAAAACTTAAACCTTCTATATATTTATATGTTATCCAAACACCTCTTGGAGCTTGTTTGGTTCATGATAGGAAGTTATTTTTTATGAAAGTTATACTTGCTATAGAAGTTGTAATTAATCTAAAATAGAAAAATGTGTTTGGTTGATATGTGATAATTAACTTCTCATAAAAAGTGTAAGTTACCGGGGGAGTTAGACAAACAATTTCTTATAATATATGGTATTAAAACTTAGAAAAATGCTAGGAATCCCAAAAATTATCTCAAATGCTTAGTTATCATGTGTGTAATTGATAATTTTCCTTAATAATAATATAAGACCCTGTGTGCATGAATTAAAATAAGAAACATATCATGTCATATCATTTGATAAAAATATTTGGGACAATTTTTGGATTTTGTGACATTACTCCAAAACTTATATGAACTTTTATTCCCTTTATTAATATTAACCAAACAACTTTTCTAAAATATACTGAATGATAGGATTGTAAACATGGGGTGAGGCTTGCAAGGGTAAAAAAGAATGATAAGTTCGTAAGCTGGGGTGAGGCTTGTAAGGGTAAAAAATGTATTTATACTTTACACTGAATGATAGGGTTGTAAGGCTGATTTAATTTGCTCAGGATGGAAGGAGTTGTTCTAGATAATAGATATAATAGATTAAAGCCCATCCCATATGCACATTAATATGACTACTAGCGGTAAAAGAAACAAATTACTTTAGATATACATTTCCACTAAAAACCAATATCCCTTCACCCGCACCAACCAGCCCACAAGCCTATGCGAACTCGTGATGTATATGGCCAAACTTGCCAACCTAGAACACATAATATATTCCGCTATCCACATGCAACTCGTCCCATGCATTGCAAATTTTTAACTACAAAAATATATATATATAAACCCAAAGTACAGGTTACAAACTCAGAAACAAGCTAGACCTTGCATTATCCAGATGAAGAAATGGAAGCACACACAAAATCCGTGATACTCGCTTCGGTTTTCATTGCAGCCATGAGCTTAGCACCCATGACTTCAAATGGTCTCTCTATAGCCAATCCATTTGCGGTGTAACGACAGAAGGTTTGATGTCTTGCAAACAGGCTGTTCGTGCCATAAATCCTCTTCCCCCTTCCACTGCATGTTGTGCAGCTCTCTCGAATGCCGACATGCAATGCATGTGTGCTCTCAGAACTTCTGCATTTTTGCCTTCACTCGGAATCGACCCGAATCTAGCTATGGAGCTCCCCGTGAAATGCAACCTTGTTCAATCGGTTCATTGTTCAACTCCTCTTGCTAGCTGTTTTCGTGTTTAATTTAATTTGTGTTGGCGATCCAGCTGCATGTTTAGTGTAATCTCGTTTGCTTTTACAAATCTTTTTATGCATTCCAAATTTTCAATACCGTTGTAATGAATGTTAGGGGATCATCTTATGTAAATTTGATGCCATGTGAGGCCCTGCGTGATGTCAACGAATATTTAATGTATACTGTATCTATCTAACTTGTACTTCCATATATCCCTTAACACTCTGGCGAAACTTAACCCTCACCTAATAACTAATAATTTTTAAATATGACTATTGTATTAAAATAAAATTTAATAACTCTTTAATGTACAAAATTGATTTTCCAGTATTAATTAAGTTGAATCATCTAGCCTTTTTCTAAGTGCATCAGATATACGGGTAATAAGTTACCCGCTGCTTCGCTTGTTACATAGGAAATAATAATAAATTAAATATAGAAATCAAGGCGTAATTTGAGTCGAGCCGTGTTTTTATATATCTAATTTGAGTTTAAATTTTTACTATCAAGTCGAGCTTTAAATTTATCGAGTGTTAGGTACGAATTCTAATTTATCGATTCAACTCGTATAGTAAACGAGTCGAGTTCGAGTTTTTAATGAGTTTTCTAATTTATTGAGTTTTTAACACAATTTTGAGTTTCTTATCGAGGTTTATTGAATTTAAATTGAATATTCAAAAAATATAACTAGCTCTAAACCCGTGCGAGGCACGGGATTGTCCTATATTTCAATTTTTTTTTAAAAAAAATTGTTATTAAAAATATTTATTTTTGTATACTTCATACTAATTTATATTTATTAAAATTATAGTATAACTAGAATATTTCAAGAAAGTATCATATGTTGTCCAACATATCTAATATACTTGTTAACATAATTTCATTTATTTCACTCATTTATAGGTATGTTTGCTAATTTTATTTTTTTTGGACATAAAAGCTTCTTCATTAATAAGAAATATCATTTAAAATAGTCTCCAACAAATGAATAGAAGGACACGTGAATATATTGAAGCAATGAATTGAACAAGGAATCCAAGCTAAACCGTGAACTATCTTGTTAGCTTGCTTTCGAATATGATTAACACGAAATTCAGGCGACAATTGCAACATAATCTTGCAGTGCTCGATTATATGGCCAACTTCCAACAGATTTTTGTTCTTGCCATGAATCGCATAAAAGGTGAGTAGGGAGTCAGTCTCCACAGTCACCTTCCTTTCCTGTTTATCCATTACCCATGATAATGCTTCACGTACGCCAATACTTTCTCCTTCAAACACACAGGTATGTTTGCTAATTAAAATTATGGTCATTCATAAATAGTATATAGTTTTAATAACACTATTTAAATAAGGGTGAGATAATATTATAATATAATACTCCATACTCCATCTGTTATATTTTACATGTCATTTTTTAAAAAATTACACATCTTAAGAAAATCAAATTAGGTAAATATTTTGTTTATTTGACTACTTCTAATAATTGTATTAAATGGAGATGAGTTGCTTGTATTTTTTTTGTCAAAAGAAATTTTTTTGTAAATAAAGTGTATCAAATACAATTTTGATTGAAAGAGTTTCTTTCATTTAATAAAATTCATCGTTTTATCAAAATATATATAAAAGATGTATCCAGACACTTAAATAATATAAACTTAAAATTTAAGAGGAACCTAACATAAATTTTAAACTATAGTTATATGTAAAATAGTTGAAATGCCTACAACTTCCTTAATTAATACGTCTAATTGTGTCTCTCACCCCCGCTTTAGTTTAAGTGTTTTTTTTGTGTATACTTGAGAATCATGAAAGTAACAAATAAAAGAAAATTATATCAATAAATATTATCCAATAATTTTTAAAATATTATCATGCATTACCAAATAATTATCTAACCAAAGGGATTTTGGTTAGATACCTAAAAATAACAAATTTGAAATTTAAATTTTATGTTGTTATTTTACAATAGATATTTTCTTAATTTATGATAGATTAAATGTTATTTAAAAGTTAAAAGGTATAATTGTGATTCTATCGTAAATATTTTATCTCATCGATCCCTTACTGTACTCAAATACATTTATAGCATTTTAACATAATGAAAATTACATATCATTTTATTATAAATATTTTGTCTCGACAATTCCTTATTGTGCTCATAAACATTTACTATGTTTAAACTTAGTAGAAAAATACATACGTTTTTATTTTTATAAATCTATTAACAACAGATTATAAAAGTTCTAATATAATAAAAATATATACAATTTAAACATAATTAAAAATAATTAAATATATAATAATTTACAGATATTAATGTTGGGAAGAAAATATTATATATTAATAAAGATATTAATGGAAGAAAGATAATATTTAATAGATATTAATAAGGATATTTATGATTAAATTTGTTCATTTTATCCTATTAGATATATAATAGATCCTTATATAATAGATAACAAATAGATATCTACCTAATGACTTCCTCGAAGTCACTTCAGAAGGATTGTAAAGGCAAATTAGCAATAAAGAGGTACATCTTAGTAGATAAAACATCAGCCTAACTTTTTTCTGACAACTACAAAATTCATCTCAGTGTACAAACTATTAGGTTGTGTTCACTTGTGAGAATGGAATGAGAAAGGAATGAAATAAGAAATTATAAAAAAGAAGAATGTAAGAATGAAATTGTGAACAAACATGTAAATTTTCTATGATGAGGATTGCAGGAAAAATGGTGAAAAAATGGAATGGAACATTCCTTCCAAAACACGTGGATTAGAATTCTAGTTCAAATAATTTGGAATGAAATGAAAGAAGGAATGAAAATTATAAACATTTTCTCTAATCTCACCCAAATAAGATTATAAATTTGATTTCATTCTTCCTTCATTCCATTCCATCAAAGTGAACACAACCTTAAGGTATAGAAGTAAATTCTCCAAATAATATTGCTAAAGACCAAAAGGAGTACGGCAAAGTGCAAACAAGTGGACTGTCATAAGATCTCATGAACAGTAGTTCTATTTGACAAGGTAAAAGAATAAAATGTGACATCAAATGCAAGTCTTGCGGAAGTATAACATGACGAGAAAATACAAATGCAGTTACTTCGAGAAGTTCCGAGTCATAGTAATTTGCCTAGAAAAGCAGAAACCGCACTGCTCTTAGATGCTCGACTATATATTTAACCTAATTGTGTGCTATGTTTATGAGTAATTAAATTACAAACACGTTAAACAAGCAGAAAGGGAAACCTTGGATATAGTTTCTGATCTGAAGAGAAAGATCAACTACTCTGAACCATCAGGAAATTGCTTCAATGCATCTTGTTTACCATTTACGAAGTACTCAACAATTGCTTTCATTCTTGGGAACTTGTCTGGGTGGTAATTTACATGAATAATTACCGGTTTAAGCTTGCTCAACTTTGCATCCTTCCTTACAGTCTTGAACAGCACCTTGCTGTTCATAAAGAGATAGAAATCCATAGTTCTCCTTGATGCATGAAGCCCGTCATACCCAGGATGTGCAGGGTAGAAGAGTTCCTCATTGAAAACTGCCTGGTCCCAAGCATTTTCCCTAGATAGACGACCAGCCACGCGATCCAAAAGCTCAATCGAAGGAATTGTTGGTCTTATGTAAAAGAATCCAGAATTATAAACCCAAATCCTCATTGTATGAGCATAACGAGCCCAGCCCATTGATGGTTCATCAAAAACATCATTAAACCCATAAGCCGTCATGTTATTATGGCCATCAGTCATGGACTCCACATCTGAATCACGATAAAGGTAATTAAAGGGATTTTGCAAGTAAACAATATCAACATCAGAAAGCAACACACTATAACCAAGCTGTAAAAACTCTCTCAAGATGCGAAATTTCAATCCTGAAACAGCATGATTCCCACCAGTCCTAGCAACTGAATCAATGCCTTCATCTGGATCTCTCTTGTACACAGGAACATTATTTGATTTACAGAAATTGGCAATTTCTTCATCTAAAGCTACAACGAGATAATTAAGAATGCCCACTCTCTTAATGTTAGTAAACCAGACCTCCAACATCTCCTTAACGTTAGAATTTGCAAGAGCAACAATAACTTCTTTATTAACTGATATTTTCTGTAATATCTTGGACAATCTTGGATTCACAGAATCATCAGGAACTACAGTAGGGTTCGTTCTTAAACCCTTAACAGTTCCAAAACTTCCAGCTTTATGCTGCTCACCTAATACCAGGACTTGTTTCTGTGCTTGATCTTTCCTCTGTTCAGCTAACTGAAGCTTTTCAGTTAACTGTCTAATCTGCCTCTTAAGTTCCGCATTTTTCTCCGAAGCTGATATGAACTCTGATTTCAACATGTTGATCCTTTCAGATGACTCGCATGGGATTGAACCAACCTAATAAAGAATCCATAAACAGATTCATTAGAATTCATGTTTTCCCAAGTTTAAACAATCCTTAGCACATACAGATGGTATGTCTACAAAGCAATAGGATTACAACAAGGTAACAAATGGTACAGAGATTCGGCAGAAACACATATACAAACACCTCTATCATCTTATAATCACAAACCTTGAAATTATAAAAAATAAAAAGAAAAAGAGGTAATCATAGTACATTAAATTCACAAATTCCAATACCTATTTGCTAGATCAGTTATTAATTCTTCTTAGATATCTTATTAATTATACTTGCATTCTTCCAATTTGGTTAAAGCTACATCGTATCAGTAAATAAACATAACTGCTATAACAAGGCCCAGATACAAAAGAAACAATAGAACTGAGCGAAACCTTTAATTGACAACACACTTAATATATTCACAATCGAAGTTGAGAGCTATGTAATTATCAACAGATGCAACAAAAGCAGTAGTCAAGCCGTTGCAACTAAACAGTCAAAGGGAAAAAATATTACTAACTTTATTTCACTGTCACACAACGAACTGCGCATTTTTATATAAGATTGTAAATCACTAAAAGATGAAGGCAAGTACATAAGATCCTCGCAAGATAGATAGTTTCCCACTACCTTTTTGATTTCCACACAAATGAACAATTCACTGTTATTAATTTTCACAATGTCTCTCATTTAGCTTTTAATGTAGTTCACAGTGATGCGCATACGCATGACTATGAAGGCATATAAATGCCATAATCTAAATCAAATTTAATTCACTTAAGCTTTGTTGGATGGAACGAATACTATGGAGTGAGGAAGGGATGAAAATTAGTACTCCCTCCGTATCAAATTAGTAGGCCGGTTTGACTCTTGCACGTACTTTAAGGGGCACTGAAAAGGTACATCCACAAATTATTTTTAAATATTTAGAAAAAGAAAATTTTAAAAATAATTTGTGGATCAACCTTTCTAATGCACCTTAAATTACGTGCAAAATTCAAACCAAACAACTAATTTGAAATGGAGGTAGTACTATTTTGTGAGCATTTATTCAAAATTTCATTCCTTCTTTTACTATATTCCTACAAATTTACCCTAGAATCCAACCCCACAAATCTAGAGATGAAGGCAGATACCTACCTTCTACTGAATCCTTGACCAACCTTATCGTAAAAATATTTGCATGGATTATTTCTTCACTCGTCTTTGCTGTTTCAACATTAACTTTTACCTTTAGTTAGATAATTTACACCATCTCTTTTCGTCTGTTTTATTGTCACTCAATTACTATGTTCGGAGCTTGATCAGGGTAACTTTAACGACTTAGAGTCCTAAATGGCAAAACTCAAACTGATACGGCAAATCACTTATTACATACCATTATCTTAGAAGACAAACCACACAAACTCAATTAATTACTCTGATTAAACTCGATTATCAGTGAAATCTTAATATTTATTCCGTTAAGAGCTCAACTCTACTCCAATTGAGTGAAGTAAACAAGTAAAAACATAAACCACACTACTAAAAAAGATCAATCAAATAATTTACACTATATATATATATATGCAGTCTCGATCATATCGGAATCCTCCGAGTCCGATAATAAATACAAAATGTTCCGCAACTAAAACATGTTTGCAAAATCAACCAAGCATAATAACCCTATGCACACATTTCAAATATATTGACAACATACTTAAAATCATGTGAATTACAATATTAATTACACAATTTTATCGAAAATGTTAAAATAATAATTTTAACTATGCAGTCAAAACCCGATAATAAATACACAAGCACACATTAGCCTCCCCCGAGATTCGAAAAAATAAATAGATACAAGGGATTTGAGGAGAGACCTGGGACTGGGTTTTGGTGATGGGGAGGTGGTGAATAGGAGGAGTAGAGAGGAAGAGACCGTGAGGGAATAAGAAAGCGAAGAGACAGCCCAGAAGGATACCGATGAGAATAGCGATGCCAATCTTGGATCTTAGGAATAAACTGCTGCTGCTTCTTGTTAATGGGCCCATCTCTCTGCGTCCCCCGCCCATTTTACTAGGCTCTCCGATCAGATCACGTTTAGATTTCAGCTCAGTGCTTGATTTTGTGGGATGGTGTTGGGTGTTAAAACTCTATTGTTTCGGCATCTCTCTCTGCTTTGCTTGACTTGTCTTGCAACAATTTACTCTCACCCTTTCTAATTATGTAATATATCATTAATTATGAAATATGAAATAATTTATTAATTATTTTTAAATAATATTTATTTAATAATAATTGATTGTCAAAATAATAAATTAGATGAAACTCTCGAATATTCATATTAATACATGAATAAAAATATTCATGATGTCATGCTAGTATTGTCATATTATATTATTTGGTAAAATATTTTGAGAATATTTTAAATAAAATGTATACCCGTTGAAATACTTTATTTTTCAAAATAATTCAAATTATTTGAAAATTTTAACATTTTCAATCAAATTTATCTCTTACCCAAAAATGAGTAGTCAAAGAGTTGGTAAAGATAATTTATGATTTGTGTAAGACAAAAATGACCTTCTTTTATTATATATATAATAAGAGGACAAGTTGAAAATATTGAGTCGTTTAAATCCTAAAAATATGTGACTCATTTTATTTACTTGAAATGACTATTTTGTCCCTCCTTTTTAAATGGACTGTTTTGTCCCTTTACATATTAATTTTTTAAAAGTTAACAAGATGAATCAAACTCATAATCTTTTTGTCGTAAAAAGACATTCATATCATTAGCAATGTTACGTTATCAAAGTATAAATTCAATATTTTATTTCTTAGATTATAAAAAAAAATATGCATATAGAGTTTGATATATATTTATATATAAATAATTTTTACGTTAGTTATTCAACAATTTATACATGTACATAATATATTAGAGAAATATTAATATTTATAACTTAGTTATATTTATATAAGTTAATAGTTAACCCTGAGACATATTTATAATTATTGAATAAAAAGGGATATATTCATAAAATATCTCATTAACTTGTGACATATTATACAAATTCCCCAAATTTAATTATGTATAAATTTGTAACAAACTCAAATAAAAAAATGAAAGGGCTTTTTTGAAAAATACTAAACATTTTATTTTTTGTAAAAATACGTTTATTTTATTTTATGTTTTACAAAAATACAATTTTTAAAGTTTTTTTGCGAAAATACGGTTTCGCAACAAATGCAACTTAATGCAACTAAAATCAAACTCCAATGCAATCACGAGTAACTTCAATTTTTTTTAAAAAAAGTAGTATTCAATTGAATTTGGTTAAAATTTTTATATAAAAAGTTGTATATTGGTTACTTTTAGTTGTGAATCGTATTTTTACAAAAATATTCAAAAAATTATAAAATCGCAAAAAACAATTACAAAAAATAATATTTTTGATAAATACCAATAATAATCTTTAATATTGATTCGTAACGAAAACGCTTTTTTTTTTCTCGTGAAAGAGCAATTTTATTAGTTTTTCTGAAAAAAGTCAAACATGTCAAATCCTACTTTGAATCTGTCACAAAATCGACTATTCGCCCCGGTACTATTTATAAGTCATTTGACTTTTTACATGTAAATTTATGTATTTTGATCGTATAACTAGAATTAATAATTTTTTAATTTTTTTTTGTGAATTAAAATTTATATATTATGTTTTTATTCAAAAAAAGAAAATTTTAAAAATATCAATTCTCCTAAAATTATGTAAAAAACCTATATAATGGATAAGAGTGAGTAACATATTTAGCAGGTTACGTTTGTGGTAATCAATTAGTGCGACGTTATTAAATGATGACATTTCCGATAAATAGCTTTTCATATCACATAATGAAAACTATTACCATTTCTCTAAAAATTCTCTAAAAACTATGATAGCCCTGTTGTCCATATCCACAGAACCTTTTTATTTTCCTTTTTATCATGCAAACATAAATGAATTAAGTTTTATTTTGTACAAAAACTTATTTGGGTCTGAGACTTAGAAGCAGAATAATCAACATGATTTTTAGTTTGATTCTTATGATCAAATTTGATAGCTTTCTTTGCACCCTTTAAGCCTTGAGCAACCGTCGCACGATTTAAGTGACACAAAGGTTTAAGAACACTAAGTGTCTAAGCTCCATATTTATGCATATTCACAGGCTTACTAACGCATACTTTAATGAATTGATTTCTTTGATTAGAGCAGTTATTTATAACATCACGTTAGATGACATGCATTCAAATTTGTCAAAAAAGGATTAGGTCTTTACATGATTAAATTAATGCACCCTTCCAATCTTCTGTTGCAGTCTGAGCAGCACCGAGAGCGAATGGACATTCAAGTGCCACTCTTCAGCCGTCTTCAAATATATAAACCTGAAGAAGAATTGTGTGCACTAGCTCAAAACGTAAGATCAATAAGATATGACGGGGAAGTAAAGTAACATTACTAAATACACATACAGTGATATCCATGCAAAGGTTGCCCTAGGGTTGGCTCCCACAGCAAGGAGGAAAGAGGCTATGATATATGACAGAAGGCATGAAAAGGTTTCGCTGCAGGAGGGAGGAAAAAAGCTATGATATGTGATAGAAGGCTCTTCAATCAAGAAGGAAAAGGACTCGGGCTTTGCAACAGATGATCAATACAATGTGTATGACGAAGGGCTATTAACAGCACAAAGTACACGATGGGCAGCTAGGCCAGATAATGAAGATGGATGAATTCAAACCAGACAGACCTTTTATAGAAACATACAACAGAAGTGGTCCGACGGATTTGCCTCCCGAATTTGTGATGGAATTTGATCCATTTAATTTGATACAAATCTTGACTGAGATCACGAAGTGTTAAGGAGCTAACTTAAGTAAAATATAGTTCTGGTCAATATCTTACACAAGTCGCACCACAATTCTAATGTTCATTTGCTTTACAACCTTGATATTCTTTGCTTCTCCATCACACTTTTTCTTTTTCTTTCTATTTGTTTTTTGGCTAAGTATCACAATTTCGCTTTAACGTACATACCTTTTGATGATTACAACAATGCTTCCGCTTCACCAATCTTGGCCTCACATTGGATAAATAGACAAGAATAGCAGAAACTCCTGCAATTGAAGGCACTCCAGATGTTTGATATAGCTAAATCAATATTGCACCGAAATAATTACAACCTCAAAGCTTGGAACAACATTATGAGACCAGCACCAGCCACTAGGCTAGGTTCACCCGATAGGGCACCATAGTGCAGTCCGCTCTCACCCAGATTCTTATAAACTACCAAGTGTCTCAGCAAATCTAAAGAGTCTTGTTTCCATCTGGGGTAACTACTAATTCTTGAGTTTTTTGAATTTCCAGTTTCAGGGCTCTTATTAATCATACTTTTGAAGCTAACTCCTTTACTTTTTCCTCGTCTGAAGAAGATAAATTTCCATTAGCAAAACAGTGGCTACAGCCTGTACCTTTTCGACGCAGCAGACTCTAGACATTATCTCAAGTGAAAACTGAGAATATGTATCACTTTTTAATTGTCTGATGAAGTCCCAAGGGATATATGTGTCTTTTCTTTGATACATATTGGATTCCTCAAATGGAAAGCCTGCAAGGACAAACCGCCCATACAAGTTAGCAAACAAACTGGAAGAATAGAATATAAACTCTACATAATTAACAATGAATGGAAGATTGATGTCCTTATTGTTGAGTAACCAACTCTCCCAAAACCTTAAAGTGTTAGAAGGAGGCCTTAATGGGATCATATACTATATTCAAAACTCGCTCTCACTCATATGTGTGGACAATCAGACAAATACTAGACCAACAGGCAAACAGATCAAACAAATGATTAAAATTGAACAATTGAGGGTGGAAACCGAGCTATGATACTATACTATACTATACTATACTATATTCAAAAGCACTTATATTCCATTGTTAAGCATGAAATACAATAGGAGCTATATTCAAAGCAACTTAGTTATGTTAATATCCAGTAAGAATCAATAAACACAAGGGAAAAAGCTATATTCAAATACAAGCTGTATGCATCATGCATACCTGCAGTACTGATGATGAAAAGAATAACAATGGTCCCAAAAAGAGTTCTTTGAATTTAAATAAATCATTAGTTTCACGATGCAGAAACCATGTATCAATTACATATCATGATACCCCAAGTAAGGTATTCTCATTACTTGTTGATGACGTTTAGAAGATGAAATTTCCAGCTGACAGTTTCATCTGCACTCAATGCATCCCCCGTCTATAAGTTTTGGATTTAAACTATCTAAAACATCATATATCGCCTCTGTTTTTGAATGCAACTTATCACCAGACGTGAAGATATGAACTTTATTCCCAACATGTGCCCAACTGCAACCAGCAAACTTCTTCACTTCGTTTCCTCTCATCTTTTTCCTTATCCTTCCCATTTCGTCCCATTTTCCTTCAGAGGCGTAAAAATTAGCCAGCTGCACATATCTTGCTCCGTTACCTTGTTCGATTTTCAATAACTTTTCCCCTGTTTCTCTTGCAAGTTCTAGATTCCTGTTCATCTTGCAAGCATTTAGGAAGGTCCCCAGTATAACAGCATCTGGTTCTACAGGCATCTCTCTCATTAAGGTCACAGCTTTCTCCAGTTCATTAGCTCTTCCATACAAATCAATCAGGCATGCATAATGATCAATTTCAGGTGATATAGCATAATCTTCTGTCATGGAGGTGAAGTACAATTCACCCAGTTCTACTATGCCACAATGACGACATGCTGATAGAATAGCAATGAAGGTGCCTGCATCCGGCACGACTCCCCTCTCCTTCATTTCCTCAAAATGGCTAAGAGCCTGGTGTTCAAACCCATGGTGAGCATAGCCAGCTATCATCACATTATAAAGGACTGTATCCCTGGCACTAACTTTTCGAAATAGTTTCTGTGCATATTTTATATTTCCACATTTAGAGTACATATCAATTATCGCGCTTAACATCTTCGCATCCATTTCCATTTCCATTCTATATAAATAAGCGTGAATTTGCTTTCCAGGATCCACAATTGCTTTTACTGCACAAGAGCCCAGCATACTCATGAGAATAAGAGGATCCGGTAGTGTAGCTTCCTTCACTTTGAACTCGTTGAAAAGCTCAAAAACCTCATCGCATTGCTGGGATTTCACATAACCAGAGAACATAGCAGTTCAAACAACAGAATTCCTTTCAGTCAACGAATCAAAAAGCCTTTTCGCATCAACCATATTACCTCGCAAAGAATATCTAACTATCATCGAAGTGATTGAAAATGTGTTCTCAAAACCAGTTGACGAATAAACTGATTCAGCATACTTCATATTACCACACTTGCAATAAACATCTACAACACCACTACTCACAAAAGGATTGTAATTCATTTTTTCTTTCAGAACCCAAGCATGGACTTCCTTCCCGAGCTTCAAATTCTTTAACCCGGAGCAAGCACTCAACACGCCAACAATAGTGTGGTCATTCCACCTAAATCCTTCCTCAGCCATGCAACAAAACAACTCGATTGCCTCCTTGTCATGCCCACTTTGAGTATACCCCGAGATTAACGTGTTCCAAGAAACCATATCAGCTAACCCCACTTCACTCCAAAAAAGATCGCAAGCCATCTCCAACTCACCTTCCCTACAACAAGCAGCAACCATTGCATTCTTCGTCACCAAATCAACACAACCACCATCACCAAAACAGCCCTCAAATACTCGACGCACTTCCTGAAAACACTCACATTTCGAATACATGTCAATCAATGCACTCGTAGCAAAACCACTAAAATCATTACCAGTTTTCAACATACGACAATGCAACTGCCTACCATAACACACATTACATAACTTAGCAGTAAGATTAAGCATTGCGGTTAATGTAAATTCATCAATCACAGCTTCATCTCCTATTACCTGCATTTCAAGAAACAACTTCAACGCCTGCCCCTCGTATCCATCACAATTTACGTAACCCGAAAACATAGTATTGTAAGTGACTAAGTCTTTAACAGGGGCAGTTTTGAATAAAGCTTCAGCTTCAGAAAAGTTGTGAGTTTTGATGTAAGCAGAGATAATAGCATTCCAAGTAAACACATTTCGTTCAGGCATTTCATCAAACAACTTACGGGAATCTTGAATGATACCATGCTTGGCATACAAGTGAATGAGCTGATTGCAAGTGAAGACTGTTGAGGTTAAACCAGCTTTTATGGCGCAGGCATGGCCCACAATCCCCTGGGACCCTTTCAACATTGTAGCCATATAAATAGTCTGTGGGAAATATTGTTACCGTACATAATTAAATTGATCATGCTAAGTGCACTCACGAATTACTTCATGCACTCGGACTAAATTACTTAAATTATTTATAGGTCATTTTCTATATTAAATGTTTTGAATACCATTAAGTATCAACTAACATAGGCATTTACTATATTAAATTCACTACCGAGTAATATAATTATTCTAATAATTTATTAAATCATGTATCAACATTTAACATATTTATACTATCTATACTGTATTATGATAATTAAACTAGAGATTTTTTTTAAACACTGAGATCAATCATAAAAAAGATCATAACCATTCAATTTTAGGTGAACCATGAAAACGATCATAATCATTTAATTTTAATAAAATTTAATTTTAGAAAGGATATATATACTCTATCCCCGATAGTTCTCATTTTATATAACTCTTCACGAATAATATTATATTATATTTAAATTATATTCTATATTTTCTATTTTAAAAATCCTATTTATCCTATAATTTTTATTTAATATATCATTAAATTTTATGAATATTAATATATAAATATCTATATTATCTATACTATATTATTATAACTGAAAGATTAAAAGTTTTGGTCCAAGGTGAACCATAAAAAAGATTCAAACCGTCTAATTTTAGATAAACCGTAGAAACGATTGTAACCATTCAATTTTAATAAAATCTAATTTTAAAAAGAATATATATCATACATATAACTCTAACCCTCGGTAGTCCTCCTTTTATACAACTCTTCATAGATAATATTATATTATATTATATTTAAATTATATTTTATATCTTCTATTTTAAGAATCTTACTTATCCTATAATTTTTATTTAATATATCATTAAAGTGTATGAATATTAATATATAAATATCATTGTATAATAACATACTACTCTAACCCCCGATAATCCTCCATTTATACAACTTCTCACGGATAATATTATATTATATTAACATAAATTCTAAACATTATAAAATTTTATAGTAAATATCAATAAAATTTAATATAAAAAATAAATTTACCTAAATATTAGTCATTCATTATAAGCTTGTAGTATTATAATTAAACAAGAGAACTTTTTTCATCTAGGTGAACCATAGAAAAGATCATAACCTTCCAATTTTAGGTGAACCTAAACATCCAATTTTAATAGAATCTAATTTTAGAAAAAATATATCATATATAAAATTTTATCCCCGATAGTCCTCTTTTTATACAACTGCCCACAAATAATATTATATTATCTTTAAATTACATTCTATATTTTCTATTTTAAGAATCTTATTTATCCTATAATTTTTATTTAATATAGTTTACTCACATTCAACTCAATTTTATCATCATTCAAACTCTTTTATTTATTTAAAATTATGTCTTATCATTAAATTTTATGAACATTAATATATAAAAATTATTGTATAGAAAAATGTAAAAAAAATTAATAATAAAAATCATATGAAATGAAATATTTAAATTATATATTATATAAGATAATTAATATATAATTTATTAATAATATTCATACTTTGTACGAGTTATAAGTTATCTTTACTATATTATTATAGCTGAAAAATTAAAAAATTTGGTCAGTCGATCAGTACTTGGCCACGAGCCTAAAAAATATACACATATTAGATATAATTTTATTTATTATAATACGATCCCTAATTATATATATATATATATATATATATTAACTAAAATTTTATATTTTCGGCCCAATTATATATTTATTATAATACGGGTCCTAATTATAATATATATTTTTTTGTCAGGGGGAAATAATTATGTAAATGAAGTGTATCAAAATACAATTTTGAATGTTCAGAAGGGTTTCTTTCATTCAATAAAATTTATCATCTATTTTTTCTTAAGTTAGGGTTAGGGTTAGGGTTAGCCGCCACCGTCCCTCTAATGAGAGTCGACCCCCTATTTTCAGATCTAGCTTCTAGCCGCCTCTTCTATTCTCCTACAATCCTCCCATTCGTTCTTCTATCTTTTCTTCTATTTTCCAGTTTTTTCTTCAATAAATTCGATATTTTGCTTTTTAGGTGAGATCTTGTTGGTACCTTGTTATCACGACTTATTAATGATACTCATCTTTTTTGGTGTTAGTGTGTTTTATTTAAAATATTTGTGAGTTTGGTATTGGTTTCACTCGAAATGATTTATATAATTTTTTGAGAGATCTGGAATTCTAGCATCGAAACTGAAGCGGTGGTGGATATCGCAAGAGCTCACCTTTCACAATAAAAAATTGTTCATAGTTTGGGTACATCTTTTTCTTTAATTTTAGTTGATGTAACTAAAAATTTTGAAAATTGGGTTACATGTGGCATTTATGTGAAAGTCAATTGTGATGCTACCAGATTCAGGATTGGTATAGTTTGGATTGCTCGGAAAACTATTGTAATTTTTTTCAATTTAAATAATTTTATTATATATGTTAAGCTATCTAAAAACAAAGCGACTATTTGTTTCACAATCAGATTGTATTGTCAGTTCACGGGTTTGTCCCGACTATATTCGAATATTTTAATGAATGCATTAACTTTTGTTTGTCAAAAAGAAATTTATCATCTAATCGAGAGATTTTAATGAATGCATTAACTTTTGTTTGTCAAAAAAAAGTTTATCATCTACATAAAATGTCTCTGGACGCTTAGACAATAAAACTTTATTACTTGAAAAGGAAACTCCCAAAAATATCAACAAATAAATACTAGTAAAGTAGTTGAAAAGTCTTCAGTTTTCTTGATATGTGTATTGTGTCTCCCACTCCAAGTCAATTTAATCATTTTTTCCGTGTACCTGAAAATCATAAGAGAAAACAAATAAAAGAAAATGTCTTAATAAATATCGTCAAAAAATATCTTAAAGTATTCACATACATTATTATATAATTATCTAACCAAAAGAGATCCCTTTAGTTAGATACCTAAAATTAACAAATAATAATATACATATTTAAACAATACATAATTAATAAATTTTATCATTTAAAATTATAATTAAAATATTAAAAATAAAAATATCCCAATTTATTATTTATATATTTCAAACAAATTACATTAAAAGCTAATAAATGAAATTAAAACTTGACATTCAAAATAAAAACTAACAAATAAATGTTGTTAATGAATTACCATAAATGAAATTAAAATCCATAAATTTATAATTTGAAATTGTCAAGATAAATTTTACTAATTGTACTTATCAATCATCAATCACAGTCAAAATTATTCCTCAAGACAAATAAATTAAGGCACAAATTAAATTTGAAATTGTATAAATACAACTACGCACCATTTTAACCATCAATCATTACCCAAAATTATTCCTCCAGAGTACAAACAAACCATCATATATGACCTCTAATGAATAATTATATTCATGGCACATTCTTAAATAAAAATATAAATTTTATCATACATTAAAAACAAACATGTAAAAATATTTTCTACCTAATTCATATTAAAAAAAAAGGTGCTCAAGAACAGGAGTAAGAACATGTTAATCAAGTACCATGTGACGCGAGAAAATATACAAAAAACATATAATAAAAGACGAATAGTATCTACACATGAAAACCATAAAGATATACATGAATTAGCTATTATAAAACAATCAACACTTATAATGTAACATATATATATAATGTAACATATATACTCAAATCATACATAGTACTAATATTAATACGTGACATGATACCAAATAAGAGAGGAGAAAAAGTAAATCTAAACTAATATATTTAAATATATACACATACATACAAACGATCTAGATAAATGGAGAGTAGTAATCACATGTCTATAAATCTTAACATAGAAGTAACATATATATATAAACACTCACAAAAATTAAATTCTTCAAACGTAATACTATAACAAAAAAGAAACATCTTTAAGTATAATAAAAAAGATCATAACATAAAAATCATGACCCATATTATGATACCCAAAAATATTCAATCTTTAATACTAATAAGAACCCTCAATGATTTGATTGAATATTAACAAGCACCATAATCAAACATCCAAATATCCGATATACACACACCCACACCCATATGTATGGATTGTATTTATCAAGAATACATATGTGAAGAGAGTGAGAAGAAAAAAGATCTATAACATATTTATATTAAATAGAATAAATTTTATATAAAATAAGAAAATATATAATATTAACATAAATTATTAATATTATAAAATTTTATATTAAATATAAATAAAAAATTAATTTACTTAAATATTAGTTATCCGTGCTTCGCACAAGTTATAAGTTTGTATGATATAATACAGAAAATTAAGAAAGCAGGGAAAATAAGTGGGGATTTAAATAAGGTAAGCATATCTTATTCAATAAAAAAAATAAAATAAAAAGATATTAAGGTAATTACTTCTGAGCGCACAAAGCAAATTCCGAGTGTATTTAGAAATTATGATAAATTGTGTTCTGAAACATTTTACTTGAAAAAAAAACAAAAGTTAGAGATTATATTTTTCGGCTTTTCTGAATGATTTTTCGGAAAGAGAACTTAAAAATTGAGGGAAAAATTTTTGCAAAAAAATTTGAGGGAAAATTCTTATTTGTTTATATTCAAAACATTTTGAAAAAGAATAATAATTCAATTTTTATTATATATTTTCCTTTCCTACATTCGAAAAATAAAATCTCCGGACGATAGAAAAACAAGTTACACATATATTTTAACAATACACATAAATTTTAACAAGATACCATCATAATTAATTTTTTAATTTAACGAACACATCATAAAAATCAAATCAATATTTCTTTGAATAAAACTATCATCACTGCTCCTATCGTTGAAACATGCAAGATTTTTAAATAAACAATCTAACGATTTATTATAGTCATGAACGTTGAAAGTATGTATAATTGATTTGTTGAAACATATGCCTCTAATGAGATGCAACAATGCCAAAGTTGGTTTCCAAAATAATGAACTTTTGCGGTTTATGATTGTGTATACTCTGCCAACAGGCTGAAGCTCTGTAAATTTATGTCTCGACTTCACTCAACTCCAGCATAGGGTAGGAACAAAATATACAGTCTAGGTGAGTAGAAACACTGGCAGGGCTGGCTGCCTCAATACTGGACTCAACAACATCCCCTAGAAGTTCTAGTAACTATTACACACAAGCCAAGTTCCTGTGAATATTTTTCCGTACAACAAGTCAACAAACAACTTGTGTGGAATTACTAAGGAAGCCACAACAAAGAAAACTGTGTAAAGTGAAGTCGAAAGGGAAACAGCCAAACTAGCACTATCTGAATAAACTTCGTAATTGGTAATCATTTAGAATAGTTCTTGACGTGATTCACAACATTGATTTGAAGAAAACAGCTTTAGCACCAAAGTAGACAGACCTAGCATCATCTGGAAAAAATGAAGCAATCACATCAAACGCAGCGTATAAAGTTATTTAGAAAACATAGGCTATTTTTGTTTGCAAGGATAATAATCTGGGAGCTATTTACTATATGCTCTCATTTCACGGCAGTACTTGAATCTTTATATAAATTCGCCTAGATTTTTTCAACAATTTTCAGTTCATTTCATGGGAATTAATAATATCATTAAGCCCATTGATAAGCTGAGAATTCAGTTTAAAATAATATTAAAGCATATAGAACTTATATCAAGAGAATTGTTAAGCAGATAAAACCAGTACCAGAAAACCAGGAGTATCGGTAAGACTGTAAGATTTTTTTATAACTATGCAATGGTCAATTCGCATAATACGGGGATTTTAAATTTATCAGGTGGTGGGGCCATGGGGCTTCACAAGGTCAAACTTTTTCTGTTCTCTTTCAAGAAAGTGTAATTATCGTATATATTTTCTTTCCGCGCTGCCATAGTCTGAATTAAGGTATAAAAGGATTAAATTATAAATTAGCTTGCTATGAGAGAAGTCAAGTACCTGCAATGTTATCCAAGTTAAACACCACAGGCACATTGGACTCTGCTTCAACTGTAGCTTTTGCTGCTGCAATACCGACTGCAACGCTTTGCATAACATCTAAACCTGCACAAATAGAAGCTAAGGTCCCACCAACTAAGCAATCCCCAGCACCAGTAAGCCTCACAACAGATGCAGAGATTGCAGGATAGTGCATGGCAAAGAGATTATTGCTTTTATCATTTTTGGAACCATTGAATAATCTATCTGGAGTACAAAGGGAATTGACAATTTTGTATAACTGTTGGCTGAAGTCACTAGATTTGTTTCTTTTGAATCCGCCAATTTTCTTAAAGCCAGATATGCCTCGAGAACATAATAGTACCCCATAAGATCCAAGAGTCACAACAAGTACTCTGATACCACTGTCTAGCACAACTGAGATTGCTGGTTCAAGCATTCGGAACACTGATTCTGGTGAATACTTAATTTCATGGTTATCTATTTTGACTGGATGGAATACACTACCACCGCAGACAGCATTTGCCATAGCAATAAGTTCGTCTTCATTAGGCGAAGCAAAAGTTATCTGTATGAGAAAAAATGTTTGATAAGAAGCCCTATACAAATAAGTTTAAGTAATAAATGTTTAACAAGAAGCTTTATGATTGTGCACATAAGATTGACATTACATTTACTAATTAGAGTGTCCTTAAAGGGATTGACCTTCCATTCCATTATATACAAAACTTGATTCTTCAAGTATATGACAGACAAAAAAGATCTGTAGACTAGTCAACCGTAAATATTATGATTTTGTAAGTAGATAAATTGATTATCCCTCTCAAAATCCGATTGCATCTAATAAAGAAAGAATAGCACTCACATACTTGGCAACTGAAGTGAATCTTTTGGATTTTGTCACTGATACAGGTTCAAACCACACAGGAATACTGTATTGTGCTGCCACTGTTTGAAATAATGTATTCAAGTATGAGATTAAACATTAAAAAAGAAAAAACAAAGTGAACAAGGTAAGAAGAAACAAGTAGAGATCTGTCTTGATCACTTAAATGTACTTGTGCAAAACATAAATTTAAATGACGATTTGATCAACAAGTAGCTGTAGCAAAAAGAAGTAAATCCCAGTTTTACATAAACTTCTATACATATAATCTGCACTCACAAAAATTAAGATACAAGAACACCTAAGATTACTACGAAACTGAGCAATAAATTAAAAGATTTGTTAGTCTTTGCAGTGATTTACCCAGTGGACAAGATATTAGCTAATCAGCAGCAAACTAACAGCAGCTATGATAAGCATAGGTATGATGATACTGACGTATCACCGTAAGAGATAAATGCTAAAGCAAAAAACAATCATTTACTCATATACACACTTCTAAAAACAAGAACTTCGACAACCTAAGCACATAAAAAATATCTTAAATGTTGGGTTTGAAGCCCTTTGGTTATGTATCACAGTCTCTCTATATCTAACCACTCATCTGAATGCAAACTAATGAAAGAGAATGTAAAAGATAGTTAGCATGCACATTGAAAACGAGTGAACTCGGTGAAAATTGCACATACTTACATTGGCATGTTTCTTCTAAAGCAATAGGGCTTAAGTTTGCATCAATCATCAATACTGGAGCACAACGAATGTTGCTTTTAAATTGTTGGATCCATTCAGGTGTGAGGAATTTCTCCTGTTTCCATGGTTACCAAACACTTGTGAGGCTAGAATGTGAGCACTCTTATTTAAAGGTAAGGCATTACATAAAAAACTTACTATTGCTTCCACACTAGCAACTGCAGCTGCCAACTCGCCTTCAGAGTCAAACATGTTGCATACTACAGCAGTCTCAATATCTTTGCCTCTACGGATGCCTGATTTAAGATGAATAATACAAACTACACTTTAACAGGTCATGCTTTAAAGCGTTCATACAAAATTTCCCTGTATAAGGATGATATAGCAAAACTTAAACATATCGTAAGGCATACTACTTTACTAAAATACCGAAGAGACTAAGTGAAAGGTAAGTTAACCAACAGTAGCCAGTGGTCTGCTACTTCCGATATATACATGAATTTAATTTCTAGATTTCCCTTTAGTCCCTCCTCCTTGGCTTAATGGCTTATTCCTAAATGTGATTTTTTCCTATGGTTAGCTCTTCATAATCGATTGCTCACCAAAGATCGTATGGTGGGGTTTGGGCTTAATGTGGAAAGAGCAGAATGATCGCATTCATAAACCTGGCTACAGATTATCAGTTATGCAGATTACCCGGAGTGTGAAGGAGATAGTTTGTGCCAAGTTGTTAGCTAGCCGGAGATTTCAGGCAGCAACTAGGCGGGATAGTACATATTGCACTTTACTAGGCTAGTAGTTCATGTTTGTCTAGTTTGCTAGTGTTGGATTTAATCAGTTTGTAGTTTTATTGTCTTTAGTGGGGTGCGTAGGTGCTCACTTTTCTTTTATCCCGGGGTAGCCACCAGATTTGTTCCAGTTTTTTCTTTTGAATTAAATTTTTACTTGGCAAAACAAGAAACTCCCGAGTCCATTATCACATTTAGAATGCTTGTTGGATCAATACAAATGGAGATGTGGAAAAGGTCCTTTACAAGATATATGACCAGGCTAATGCTTAGACTATGTATGCACAGTTTAACACAGCGAGTCAGCAATGCCTGGAACAATTCAGAAATATACCTTCTACTGATAGTCCACTAGAATTCCAGTGCTCCAACAGCAAATTTCCTGCAGAAAGTGTTAGGTAGTAAAACTTTTTATTTAGGCAGAAAGTAATTCCTCTCTTTTATAAATTATCCCTTTACAAGACGTGTTTATCAGTACTTAAGGCAAGTGGTCTGGAACAATAGTTAATGGTTGCATTAAAACTTTAAAGTCTGAAACATCAAAATCAGATCAGATATATTGGGCACATACACTAGCATCTACACTACAACGGAAATGAAATTTTGGTTTCTAGTCTATATGTTTTGGAAACAAGGGGTGGTCAACTATTCAGAACCCTCAAGTAAAACTGAGAGTCATTCATACAAGTTATAAGAAGTATTAAATCTAAATAGATAACGTTTAATGCAGATCTACATGGTTGACTATTAAGTAATATATTGGCTGTAATAGTAGCAGATACCAAAGCAATGATATTTTGAGGTGGTATAACTTTCTCATCACATAAAATACTATAAAAGTGCTACACTTGTGAAGAAAGGTGATTTCAATAAAAACTGCCTATATCCTCTGCGTATCATCATTCATTTTACCAGAGTATCTTACCTGCCATATCATGTCCCACAGCACTTATCATGTAAGGCTTCGTTCCAAGCTTAGACATGCAGTCAGCAACATTTCTGGCTACACCCCCGAGTGTATAGACCACCTATATAAAGGAAATAAGAAGGAATGTAATTATAAACATTTAACGTGCAGCCAGTACAAAAGCTGTGGCACAAGATAAATTTAAAAGTAATTTAGATCTCAAAAGCTGATGTGCAAAATTTGTGCAAAATTTATGAGACTGGGTTTTTTTTCAAATCAAGAGTATTTCAGTCTTTCTATGCTAGTTTTTTTGGCGTTTTAAACTGCGATTTTTTTTTTTGCGAGTGGGAGCGAGTCAAGTGCGATTTTATACCATTTTGATAATCGCACTAAATCGTTCATACGCAACTTGCAAAACTATCGCCTACTCGCGAAGTGCGATTAATCGCGATTTTCACAGCATTGTTAAAATGTAAACCCATTGAGCACATTAACACGCTTCCACCACATATTTGTAATTCAACTAACTATTTAATTGAGGTTTTTAATGCATATGATATGAATCTAAATATCGGAACTAGATAATCCATTGTTACGAGAATTAGTATAGCCAAATGCTAAATCTGCGAACCAGATAAGTATATGATATATTTGGAGGGTTATCAATCATAATATTATTTCTATACGACACTATTACTAGAAGTGGTTTTCAAACGATACTAGCACACTGCAGTGAGATTTAACTAAATCTACGAATTTCCATGCCTCTTGTCAATGACTTATCCAATTCTCCTATCACAGTCATATTTCATTAAGTGTGCAAGCCAGGAATATGGGCCATTTGCTTTGAAATTGCAATTTAGAAAGAATATATCTAAGACTTATTACCACAAAAAATCCGAGAAACATATTATAATCCTTCAAGAAATCCCCACAATCAAAAGTTAAGGAATCAAACATAATACAATCAACTAGAGAGTGAGATTAAACAAAGTAAAGTTTGCAACTTTAAAAGTAGATTCTTGATTAGAGAGAGTGAGAGAGAGAACCTTGCCAGGAGTGGTAGTTCTGGGAATGGTGGGAAAGGAAGGAGTGGCGTGTATATCCAATACCATTCCCCCAATAATCACTGGATCACCCTCCTCTTCATTTTTCAGTTTTGTTCTACTCATCTCTCTAATATTACTACTCTATATACAGAAATCAAAATAATGAATGAAGGGGTCAATGAGTATACTCACAATCGATATATACACATAAAAAGAAATGGATTTAAACCTCATACCTGTTGAGTGCTAAATCAATTTTTTTTATTATTAATAATATTTGATTGTATAAATTATTATTTTTTGATTGTTAATAATATTAATGATTAATAATAAAATAATAATATAAAGATCTATACTCATACCATTCCCTTATACACTCATACCATTCCCTTATACACATCTCTTCGTGGGTATCAAAAATTCATACCTTATGCGTTTAAGGTATGAGATTGAAATTTAAAAAAATTAAAACAAACACTTTTATGTATTTTAAATTTATACCTTATTCCAGAAATCCTTGAACCAATAAATCTAGATATGAAAAGGGTAAAATCATGCCTAAGGGCCGCGAAAGGCAACACCTCAATTTTGAACTTATTTTTAAATTCAAAAAAATATATGATAAGTTTTAAAAATAAATATTTTCAAAAATATGACAGGTAACTGTCTTTTACAACCCAAAATATAATTAGCATCAATTGAATTTTTTTTACATCTAAATTAACTTTAAAATTAAATTTGAAAATATAAAATTAAAATCACATCTTAAATCGCAAAAATCACATATCATATTTTTGAAAATTATTTTATACAAAACCGTATTTTTGAAATAAAATATATGTAAAAATATATATTTGAAAAACCCCATTTTTTATTATTTATTTTCACTAATTTTCTTAATCTAAATATTGAGAATGGATTCGAATTCTGAGGGCATACGCTCAAAAATTGGTTGTTGATTCGTTTTACTTGATTTTTTGAGCTTACCAATTCAGCTACTTACGATTATTTTTTTTTGCTGACATGAAAAGTTGGGAAATCAACCTACAAAAACTACAAGAGATCACTCCTCATCAAAAAAATTAGATAGCTGATATGGGTAAAAATAGCCCTAGGAAAATAATAAATATAGCATTTATTATTTCATTTATTAGACCTGGTACGGTCCAAAGGTTTGGGCCCTTAAAACGAACTAGAAAAATAAATCATAGGATCAACTGGATTTGTAAGTCCAGCCCACAAAGCTCTGTTGAAGCCATAAGCCCATTAAACCCTTGTTGTTAATTAATTTCGTAATTAATTAACAATGGTCCAGTAAGGGCCCAAAAAACCTGTTGAAGGCCCTAATCCTAGGAGGATCTAGAAGTCCAAACATGGGAAGAGTCCTACGAGGCCCCTCATCTATGGATATCCTATCACAAGGATAAAGACTACACCTATCAGAGTCTGGCAAGAACTCTCAGTCCTAAGAGGTTACAACAACCTCATGTCACTAGAAGACTTGGCCCCCAAGTCTCCTAACCCTAGTCTAATTCCAAGGCCCTCATATGCCTATATAAAGGGCATAACCCCTCAACATTAGAACTACGTTTTTGGCTTGATTCTCACACGCATCGAGATACGTAGGCAGTTAACGAAGACCCGAGATAGTCACGAAACATTAACGCAGCCATTAAAGCTTGAAGCTCTCTCTCAAACCCTAGCAGTAACTACACGTTAAATCTCTCAAACCTGAGATACGTTTTTGATCCGTAACATTTGGCGCCGTCTATGGGAATCTCGAATAATAACCATGGCAAGAACACGAAGTACTGCAAGCACCCTTGAAGGAGAGATCCCTGACACCACTGTCGACACCCCTGTCCCCCCTATTACAACTCAGGAGCAACGAGCTGTTGTTCCAACCACCTCCGTTGAAGACCCTGAAGCAAGCACCCGGCGTGCCGGACCCCTTAGCATCGTCGTTCATCCTTCCAACCCCGATGTGTCAATTCATGCTTTAGATCCTCCACTCCAGGTAATTCAACCCCTTCGTATAACTTTTGTTGCTCCTCCTACTATGCAGGTCTTGTCTGCTATAACACCGGACCCTCGTTATGGGCTCCCAAGGAACTACGAGCCCCCTTATGAGCAAGGGCTGTTGCCCCACTATACCTCACAACGAAGAAGTTGGGACTTCTCTGGACCTTACTCAACTGATGACGAGAAGTCGTCTGACTAGGAGGTTAACCCACGAAGGAGACGACCCGGTAAGGAGCCCCTTGGAGGGAGGAGTACCCAACCCCGAGGGCCTCAAAGTAATGACTCCCTGAACCTTCAGGAAGGAATACGCGCTCATGAAGCCAAAGCTCAACGACTAAGGAAAGACCTGGAGAAGGCATTGACAAGGCGACAGCGCCCCAGAGTTGAGGGTGCTGGAGGGTTGATGAGAAACACCTCTGTAATAGATTTGGATGAGCCCCCAAGGCAAACAAAGGCGTGTCATGTTAGGGCTGATCCCCAAGACTTATTGCCACTTGGAGATCCTGATGATCCCATACCCCCCTTCACAGAAAATATTATGAATGAGAAGATATCAAGGAAGTTTAAGATGCCAACAATCAGGACCTATGATGGAACGGGGGATCCCTCAAATCATGTTCTCACGTTCTCTAATGCACTGTTGCTGCAGCCTGTAAACGACGCCATCAAGTGTAGAGCGTTCCCCCAAACCCTGAGTGGCATGGCTCAGCGGTGGTTCAGTCGTCTACCACCAAACTCTATTGGGTCATTCAAGGATCTGAGAAGGGCCTTCATTGGACAATTCATTAGCAACAAGACTCATGAGAAGAGCTCAGCTTCGCTAATGAACATGCACCAGGGGAAGAACGAGTCCTTGAGGGATTACATGAATAGGTTCACAAAATAAGCCTTGAAGGTCCCTGATCTAGACCAGAAGGTAGCTATGATAGCTTTACAGCAAGGGACTTCTGACGAAAATTTTAGGAGATCACTAGCCAAGAGAGCCCCTGAGAGTATGAATGAGCTCCAGGAGAGAGCTGTGAAGTATATTAAGGCCGAAGAAAGTATGAGGAAAGCTCAAGGGTTTCAAGCCTCTAACACTCATTCTAAAAAGCGAGCTCACGACACCGAATATACTGTTGACGCCAAGTATGCGAAGAATGGTGATGCCAATGACTCCAAAAAGAAGGGAGGATCCAGGTTCACAGAGTATGCTAGGCTGAACACTGCCCGTAACCAAATACTGATGGACATTGAGAAGGATAAAGACCTTCGATGGCCGAAGCCACTAAGGACTGATCCTGAAAAGAGGAATAAGAATGCATATTGCCGGTTCCACAGAGATGTGGGACACGACACTGATGACTGTCGTAAGTTGAAAGATGAGATCGAATTTATGATTAGAAGAGGAAAGTTGGAAAAATATACCAAGGATGGTGCTAGAGATGATAGAGGGAACAACGACAAACGAAGGGACTCAGACCCCAAACAAAGAAACAATCAGCCCAGAGGGCCTGTGATCAACGTAATCTCAGGAGGTCCAACCGCAGCAGGCAACTCCCGGAACTCGAGGAAGGCGTATGCCCGGGAGGTAATGAGCATCGTAGGAGAACCTCCAAAAAGAGCAAAGACTGAGGTCTCTTTGTCATTCGATGATTCTGACTTAGAAGGGGTAAGGTTCCCCCATGATGATCCATTGGTAATCACCCCTGTCATAGGAAACTCTCCAGTAAAAAGAGTCTTAGTAGATGGTGGGTCGTCTGTAGACATCCTATTTTACGAAGCCTTTGTGAAAATGGGGTATAACGATTCACAACTGACCCCCTCCAACATGCCCATCTATGGTTTCAATGGAGTGGAATCTCAAATAGAAGGAATTATACAACTACCCTTGACTATGGGCGAAGAACCTCGACAGTCTACTCAAATGCTGAATTTCTTAGTTATTAAGGCGAGCACTACCTATAATGCAATCCTTGGGAGGACAGGGTTGCATGCCTTCAAAGCAGTAGCTTCTACGTACCACTTGAAACTCAAGTTCCCGACTAGGAATGGAGTGGGGGAAGAAAAAGGAGATCAGAAGATGGCTAGAAGCTATTATGTGGCTGCTTTAAAGCCTGATGGCACTTGGGGGCAGGTTCTCCCCATTGAAGATATGGATGTCAGAGATCACGAAGAAAGTGTTGGTGTAGGTGCCCTAGAGGTAATACAATGTTTCTTTTAATAGACCTTTATGTCATTTGATTATTCAATAAACGTATTTATTATGACTTTAATTTCTGCGATATATTTGTTAGCATAATAAATGTCCTTATAATCATGATACACATTGTATAGTTTAGTACATGACTTGAACTTGAGATTATATAATATATCATATTCTTAAAGGTCCCTAGTCGAGTATTATTATTATAGGACAATAATAATACATAAATAGACTAGTATGTTGTTTGACAGATAACCACATCTCATTGGTTATAAGTATGGGGATACTAAAGTCAATACATAGGTACATGTAGGAGTACATGATACTGGACAGACCCACAGTGAGATTCTTCATGTTTAATAAAGTCATAAGAAAGACTCACAGTGATAATGGTGTAATGATCCTTTGACTTGAGATCATTATATTTCTATACGAGGATTAATATACTTTGACTACATTAAAAGTTACCTTTGACCGGGTGATGATAAAAGTGGACATCGGGTATATCATGAGTCGTATGAGAAATATGAATGATAGATAAAGGATTTAACCCTCCTATAATTAGGAGAGATATTATTGGCCTCTTGATTGAGTAAGTCTATAAAATGCATGGCCGTGCTCAAATAATGATTTGTTTTTCATAGTCTACTCATGGATCAAGTAAACCCGGATTAAATGTTGTAGAGGATGACTAAATACATGCCTCGAGTTTAATCTATAATATATATGGTTAAAGAGATTATATTACACGGAAACATTAATCACGAAAGGTTTTATCGAATCACGATTTAATTATTGTTTAATTGGGTAGCAATGATGTATTACTAGATACCGCTCATGGTTTATAATTTTATTGGAGAATAAAATTATTGCTAATTAAATAATAGCCTATAGGGTCACACACATAGAGCACTTAGAGGAATAGTTAATTTAAATTATAGATTTAAATTAATTGATGATTATTTGAATTTTATTATATTAATTAAGTGAGACTTAATTAATTGAAATAATATAAATTCGAATTTGAAGAGGATTTCTGCCCATAATAATTAAGTATGACTTAGTTATTAATTAAATAATAGAAATACATTTTTATTATTTAATCTTATACCTACATGGGTTAGGTTTTGCTGAATAGGCCCGTTAACCAGTTATTATACATAGATAATGATAGGTTAAATTCCTATTACATTTTTGAGACCTTAAACCCTAGAGGCAGCAGCAAGGTAGCAAAAGAAGGCAGAAATTCGAAATCATCAAAAGGAGGCTAGTACATCCGTTCTATAATCAAGATCGTGAGACGTTCTTGAAGGTGCTCCTGTGGATACCATAGAGGTGTTTTTCTAGAGGAAAACACAAGTCGTGAAAGCTAGGATCTCCGTTGAGTTCATGAAAGTCAAGACCAGAAAAGGTATAAATCTGTTTCACCATAATCTGTCAATCTTATACACGATCCTGCGTTAGGGTTCCGAATTTTTTTTTATATTTACGTTAATCCGCTGCGTTTTATGCCTCGGAACCCAACAATGGTATCAGAGCTACGTGTATAAGGGATTGATTTGGTTACGTATTTTTATGTATTTGATGCATATGTACCTGTTTGATGACTGTCATGCTACTACCATGCTACTGCCATGTATATTCGAATTGTTATTCATATGATGAGTATATAGATGATGATACTAGCATGTTAATGATTTGTCATGACTGATTTATATGCCTTATTGCGATTTGTATATTATGCATGAGGGTCAGTTTGTATAGTGATATAAACTGGTGGACAGATTATGTTGGACATGATCTGTTAACTGGGATATGATAAGTATGTATATGATACATGCTTCTGAAACTGTATAAGTTGCAGTGGGGAAAAAGGCCAACATATATGATCTGTAGTTCAGAAATTGATGATTTCTGAATAGGACTGATCTGTAGTTCAGCTCGACCCCAGCCGGGGGCTGCCGCCCCCGGACCCCCGTAATATTTTATTTTGTGTACTTGAGCATGGTGCTGGGTATGACCCTTAGACCCCTAGATTAATGGTTTTGGTTTTGGTTTTATAAATACGACTTGCATGTCGTTTTCTTCGTTTTTGTAATTGTTTAACCTCGAATGTAACTCGAGTTTTCTTATGTAAGTACATTAGTATAGGTTGTATTCAATTATTCCATGTAATGTACTTGAAGATTAAAGGATGATCCAAGAAGAGGAGCAAGCATCCATGGATACAAGAAGAATGAAGACATGTAATTGTATTTATATTTTACCACCATAGATTGACTTTGATCCTTTCATTAGCTCGAAAGGATCACATACGAAAGGGGCCATAACCAAGCACATTTACATACTGTACTTTACATATTGATGTATGAATGGTAGTGTAGAATAGTTAATGATGCATGCTTTAATTAGATAAATCATGTATGTATTAGATACGTCACCCATGCCATGATTGTCATGTTAAACAAGATAAAATCTGTAACGATTTAAGATTTTAAAATTAATAAACGATCATGAGATTCTTGTGTTTATGAAATATGGATTTTTAAAACACGGAATTGAATATGAATTTTTGATATCTATAACTGGGATTTTCTGACAAAAGCGGATATGCGTATTCGTAAGGTTGATGGGTTTTAAGTGTGACCACTGGTATCCTCCATCTACCTGTGAAATGAACAATTTAAGATGTCAATTTGAAATATTTGGTTTAAGGAAAAATTGAGGATCTCTTCATGATGTGATCATGATCGTCATAAATTTTCTAAACCCCTTAACAAAATATTAAGTTTAACTCGGATGCTTTCCAATGAATGAACACTCATCGAATCCTAGATCGATTAGGGGAAAGACTGTCAGTGGCAGGGGACTCCTATCTATCCTGGTGAGATGCGACGAATATAAACGGTTATATTCGGCCGTTGTATCATTGGGTCTAACTTAACCGAGTCGTCATAATAAGGTGAAAATAAACGGTTATATTCAACCATTATGAACTTAGAAGCATAGAGTTTGGTTAAAAGTCTATTAGATAGATAAGATCAATCGTTGTTCACCAAACTATCCAAGAGTTATATATGATATAATTGACAACTGTTGTCTACCTAAATAATCATTTTTAAGGACTTCCAGTAGTTGTCTTTGGACATGACGAAATATGGATCTTGGCTCACTAGAAAGAATTATGGGATATACTTTCCAAATTAATAGTAAGGGCTATTAATTTGATAAAAATAGTAGGAGATATATTATGAATATATCATAATCATTTGAACATAATAAATAACTCAGACAATCTAATGTTTTTTTTATGCTTTTATCATTGTAGATACCAAGTAATGGCAAACAACACAAACACACTATCCGTACGATCAGTCCTTGAGAAGGATAAGCTGACAGGAGGAAACAACTTCCTAGACTGGCAGAGGAATTTGAGGATCGTCCTCAGACAGGAGCGCAAGCTTCATGTCATTGATATTCCTCCGGCAGGTCCCCTTCCTGAGGGCGCTACTGTTGAGGAACGAGCGGCCCACACAAAGGATGAGAATGATGCAAATGATGTTGCATGTCTTATGTTGGCAAGTATGAGTGCTGAGCTTCAAAGACAGCATGTGCATATGGATGCATATACTATCAATGAGCACTTGCAAAGCATGTTTGCAAGCCAAACTCGTCAAGAAAGGTTCAACACGAGTAAGTCACTCTTTAATTGCAAACAAGGGGCAAGTGAACCAGTTTACCCACATGTTCTGAAGATGATTGGTTACATTGAGTACCTTGAAACTTTGGGTTTCCCGATTATTCAGGAAATTGGTATTGACCCAATCATGAATTCTTTGAACAACAAATTCACCCAGTTTATCATAAACTACAATATGAATGAATTTGACAAAACACCTACTGAATTGTTGGCTATGTTAAGAACATATGAGACCAACATGAAGACGGCTGAACCTGCTCCCATATTGATGGTGGGCAATAAAGGTAAGGCCAAAGGGAAAGGCAAGTGGAAGGGTAAGAAGAAGACAGGTTCTGATTCTACACCCAAGCCAAAGTCAGGTCCCAAACAGGCTTTAAAGCCTAAAGGTGGGGTCGCTAAGGGTGAATGTCACTACTGTAAGAAAACTGGTCACTAGAAGAGAAACTGTTCAGTTTACTTGGAGGATCTGAAGAAGAAGAGGGCTGAGCAAGCTTCTACTTCAGGTATATATGTTATAGAAGTCAATCTGTCTATTTCTACATTTTGGGTATTGGATACTGGATGTGCTACTCACATTTGTATAAATGTGCAAGAAATGCAGAGAAGTAGGACATTGGCTAAAGGAGAAGTGGACCTACAAGTTGGCAATGGAGCAAGAGTTGCTGCTTTAGCTGTAGGAACCTATTATTTATCTTTGCCCTCAGGGCTAGTTTTAGAACTGGAGAATTGTTTTTACGTGCCTGCGATTCGCAAAAACATTATTTCTGTTTCTTGTTTGGACAAGAAAGGTTTTTCGTTTACGATAAAGAACAATTGTTGCTCTTTTGCTTTGAATGATTTAACCTATGGTGTTGCGCATTTGTTTAATGGTTTATATGTTCTTGACTTAGATAATCCTGTCTATAATATAGAAAACAAACGACTTAAAGTTAATGACTCAAATCAAACATACCTCTGGCATTGTCGTCTAGGCCATATAAATGAGAAACGCATATCCAAATTACATAAGGATGGATACTTGGATAAGTTTGATTTTGAATCATACCAAGAATGCGAATCTTGTTTGCTTGGTAAAATGACTAAAGCCCCTTTCACTGGTAAGGGTCAAAGGGCCACCGAACGTTTGGAGCTAATACATAGTGATGCATGTGGCCCAATGCGTGTGATGGCTAGAGGAGGCTACTACTACTTCATAACATTTACTGATGATTTCAGTAGATATGGATATGTATATCTTATGAAGAATAAATCCGATTCTTTTGAAAAGTTTAAAGAATACAAGGCTGAAGTAGAGAAGCAAATTGGCGGAGGTGCAAGTATTAAAATCTTATGATCTGATCGTGGAGGAGAATACTTGAGCACAGAATTTAAAGATTATTTAAAAGAGTGTGGTATTGTATCACAACTCACTCCGCCAGGTACACCTCAATGGAATGGAGTTTCAGAGAGGAGAAAACGCACCTTGTTGGACATGGTGTGATCGATGATGAGTCATGCAGATCTTCCAATTAGTTTCTGGGGTTACGCACTAGAAACAGCGGCTTTCACACTTAACCGTGTTCCTACTAAGAAGGTTTAAAAGACTCCATATGAGATATGGGAGAAGAAACGGTCAGGCATGAACTTTATGAAAGTTTGGGGATGCAAGGCGTTTGTGAAACGTCAAGTATCTGACAAGCTTGGACCTATATCTGAAGAGTGCAATTTTGTGGGATACCCTAAAGAAATAAAGGTGTATTATTTTTATAGTCCTTCTGAGCAGAAAGTGTTTATTGCTCGAGATGCTGTTTTCATGGAAAGAGATTTTGTTTCCAAAAGAAACAGTGAGAGAACTATAGACCTCGATGAAGATCGAGAACCACAAAATAGCATTGAACCTGAAGTGGAACATGAGCAGGATAATGATAATGCTCAACAAACACAGGTTGTTCGTAGAACTGGTAGAATTCGCCATGAGCCAGAGAGATATGGATTTCTCTTGACTCAATGTGGTGATTTGATGCTCATAGATGAAGATGAGCCTCTCACATACTAAGATGCTATGAACAGTCCAGACTCTAAGAGATGTCTAGAAGCCATGAAATCCGAGATGGATTCCATGTACGAAAACCAAGTATGGACTTTGGTTGATCCACCTGAAGGGGTAAAACCCATAGGGTGTAAATGGGTTTTCAAAAGGAAAACTGACTTGGATGGAAATGTTCAGACCTATAAAGCAAGGCTGGTTGTAAAAGGTTTCAAACAAATTCATGGTATTGACTATGATGAAACTTTCTCACCAGTGGCTATGGTCAAGCCCATAAGGATTTTGCTTGCTATTGCAGCATTCCATGATTATGAAATCTGGCAAATGGATGTCAAAACAGCCTTCCTTAATAGAAGCCTTGAAGATGATGTGGATGTATACATGACACAACCTGAAGGTTTTGTCAATCCAATGAATGTTAGAAAGATATGTAAATTACGTCGATCCATTTATGGATTTAAGCAAGCCTCTAGGAGATGGAATATCCGTTTTGATGAAACAGTCAAAGAGTATGGCTTTGTTCAAAACGAAGATGAACCTTGTGTTTACAAGAAGGTTAGTGGGAGCCATGTGGCATTCATAGTACTATATGTTGATGACATACTACTAATGGGGAATGACATACCTTCTCTTAAGGCTGTTAAGACTTGGTTAGGGAGCAACTTCTCTATGAAAGACTTAGGAGATGCAGCCTACATTCTAGGAATGAGGATCTATATGGATAGATCTAGAAGGATGATCGGTCTAAGTCAGAGTACATACATTGATAAGGTTTTGCATCGTTTTGGTATGCAAAATGCCAAAAAGGGATATGTCCCCGTGTCTCAAGGGATAACGATCTCTAAAGATCAGTGTCCAAAATCAATGGATGACTAGGACCGCATGAGTAAGGTTCCATATGCCTCAGCAATTGGATCTATCATGTATGCAATGGTATGTACTCGCCCAGATGTTTCG
This sequence comes from Oenanthe sinensis, assembly GCA_028671895.1. Taxonomy (NCBI): domain Eukaryota; kingdom Viridiplantae; phylum Streptophyta; class Magnoliopsida; order Apiales; family Apiaceae; genus Oenanthe; species Oenanthe sinensis. The sequence goes on along the minus strand of CM053799.1, from coordinate 21,509,454 downwards.
TATACTTTAAGCATGACGAGCAGATACCAATCTAATCCAGGTGAAGGTCACTGGACGACAGTCAAGAATATTCTAAAGTACTTGAAAAGGACTAAAGATTCATTCTTGGTGTATAGAGGAGAGGAGAAACTGGTTGTAAAAGGTTACACCGATGCAAGTTTCCAAACAGACAGGGATGATACTGTATCACAGTGTGGTTTTGTGTTTTGTCTAAACGGAGGTGCTGTAAGTTGGAAGAGTTCAAAGCAAGAAACAGTAGCTAATTCTACAATGGAGGCTGAGTACATTGCAGCTTGTGAAGCGGCTAAGGAAGCTGTTTGGATTCGAAAATTCATTACTGATTTGGGAGTGGTTCCATCGATCGCAGATCCCATTGATCTATACTGCGATAATAATGGAGCCATTGCACATGCTAAAGAACCTAGATCTCACTCCCGAACCAAACACATACTCAGGAGATATCACCTCATTCGAGAGATTAATGAAAGGGGTGACATACACATATGTAAAGTGCACACAAATGATAACATTGCAGACCCACTGACCAAAGGCTTGTCGCAGACGAAGCACGACGGTCACACTAGTTCCATGGGTATTAGATACATGGGAGATTGGCTCTAGTGCAAGTGGGAGATTGTTGGTGTAGGTGTCCTAGAGGCAATACAATGTTTCTTTTAATAGACCTTTATGTCATTTGATTATTCAATAAACGTATTTATTATGACTTTAATTTCTGCGATATATTTGTTAGCATAATAAATGTCCTTAGAATCATGATACACATTGTATAGTTTAGTACATGACTTGAACTTGAGATTATATAATATATCATATTCTTAAAAGTCCCTAGTCGAGTATTATTGTTATAGGACAATAATAATACATAAATAGACTAGTATGTTGTTTGACAGATAACCACATCTCATTGGTTATAAGTATGAGGATACTAAAGTCAATACATAGGAACATGTAGGAGTACATGATACTGGACAGACCCACAGTGAGATTCTTCATGTTTAATAAAGTCATAAGAAAGACTCACAGTGATAATGGTGTAATGATCCTTTGACTTGAGATCATTATATTTCTATACGAGGATTAATATACTTTGACTACATTAAAAGTTACCTTTGACCGGGTGATGATAAAAGTGGACATCGGGTATATCATGAGTCGTGTGAGAAATATGAATGATAGATAAAGGATTTAACCCTCCTATAATTAGGAGAGATATTATTGGTCTCTTGATTGAGTAAGACTATAAAATGCATGGCCGTGCTCAAATAATGATTTGTTTTTCATAGTCTACTCATGGATCAAGTAAACCCGGATTAAATGTTGTAGAGGATGACTAAATACATGCCTCGAGTTTAATCTATAATATATATGGTTAAAAGGATTATATTACACGGAAACATTAATCACGAAAGGTTTTATCGAATCACGATTTAATTATTGTTTAATTGGGTAGCAATGATGTATTACTAGATACCGCTCATTGTTTATAATTTTATTGGAGACAAAGGCACAGACTAGTAGATCGTCTAAAAAAGAGACAAAGGCCCATCGACCTCATTCCAAGTCGAAAATCATAAAGGCACGAGGCCCCAAAACATTTCAACCTGAGAGGTAAATTGAAGCTTAATTCGACCTCATTCGAGGTTGACAAGAAATCCAAAGCCGTGAAGGCCTATTCCACCTCAAAAATGTCCATTCGATGTCAATTGAGGTCGACCATCGACCTCGATTTTAATTCGACCTCGATGTAATTTTGAAGCTTAATTCGACCTCATTCGAGGTCGACAAGGGAGTTAAAGGCATGAAGGCCTATTCAATCTCAAAATGTCCATTCGATGTCAATTGAGGTCGACCATCGACCTCGATTTTAATTCGACCTCGATGTAATTTTAAAGCTTAATTCGACCTCATTCGAGGTCGACAAAGGGAGTTAAAGCCATGAAGGCCTATTCAATCTCAAAATGTCCTTTCGATGTCAATTGAGGTCGACCATTGACCTCGATTTTAATTCGACCTCGATGTAATTTTGAAGCTTAATTCGACCTCATTCGAGGTCGATAAGGGAGTTAAAGCCATGAAGGCCTATTCAATCTCAAAATGTCCATTCGATGTCAATTGAGGTCGACCATCCCGACCTCGATTTTAATTCGACCTCACTCGAGGTCGACAAGGGAGTTAAAGCCATGAAGGCCTATTCAATCTCAAAATGTCCATTCTATGTCAATTGAGGTCGACCATCGACCTCGATTTTAATTTGACCTCGATGTAAATTTTAAGCTTAATTCGACCTCATCCGAGGTCGACAAAGGAGTTATAGCCAAGAGGCCAATCGACCTCATTCTAGGTCGACAGTCGACCTCGATCACATGATCGACCTCAAGGTAATTCTTCTGTTTTGATCGACTTCAATCGAAGTCGAAATCGAGCTCGACTCCCAGTATCGACCTGGGGTAGAATTTGAGGTCGAAATCGACCTCATTCCAGGTCGAAATAGTCAGGACAGTAGAAGCCCATCGACTTGGAAGGGGAACCGAAGTCGAAGTCGAAATCGACCTCATTCCAGGTCGAATTGGTCAAAATCTCGAAAGTTTTCCCGTTTTCTTTAAATTTATTAAAGATAATATCCTTGGGGGACCAATTCATATGATGTTGATTCTTTAAAAGAATTAATGAAAGGCCTGAGCCCAAAAAAATGAAATAAGGTTGACTGAAATAAGTCAAAAGCCCGGTAAGCCACCAAAGACCCTTTGTGAAACTTTTACGAAAACTCACGAAGTTTTCCCAAAAGTTGGGGGGAAAATGATATGGGTAAAAATAGCCCTAGGGAAATAATAAATATAGCATTTATTATTTCATTTATTAGACCTGGTACTGTCCAAAGGCTTGGGCCCTTAAAACGAACTAGGAAAATAAATCCTAGGATCAACTGGATTTGTAAGTCCAGCCCACAAAACTCTGTTGAAGCCATAAGCCCATTAAGCCCTTGTTGTTAATTAATTTCGTAATTAATTAATAATGGTCCAGTAAGGGTCCAAAAAACCTGTTGAAGACCCTAATCCTAGGAGGATCTAGAAGCCCAAACATGGGAAGAGTCCTACGAGGCCCCTCATCTATGGATATCCTATCACAAGGATAAAGACTACACCTATCAGAGTCTGGCAAGAACTCTCAGTCCTAAGAGGTTACAACAACCTCATGTCACTAGGAGACTTGGCCCCCAAGTCTCCTAACTCTAGTCTAATTCCAAGGCCCTCATATGCCTATATAAAGGGTCTAACCCCTCAACATTAGAACTACGCTTTTGGCTTGATTCTCATACGCATCGAGATACGTAGGCAGTTAACGAAGACCCGAGATAGTCAGGAAACATTAACGCAGCCATTAAAGCTTGAAGCTCTCTCTCAAACCCTAGCAGTAACTACACGTTAAATACACCGCGTTTTTGATCCGTAACAATAGCATTAGGATAATCCGGGTACAACCGGACACCCCCGTACTCAAGTATGAGATCGTTTTATTTTCAATGTGCTCAGATTTGGGTCTGGGATCATTGCATTCAAATACAAACCGATCCCAAGTATATGAATTCCGGATCTAAACCAAATATGAGCTAGTACCGTATTTTCTATTTTCTAACTGGGTAGTTTATGATCCACCAAATTCGAGTCAAATATGATCCACTAACATTAAGTATCGTTTTTATTTCAACTACTAAAATGATTATCATTTAGTTTAAAATACATATAAAAGTATAAAAACATAATAATTATGAATTTAAAATATATATATATATATATATATATATATATATATATATATAATTTATCACGGTGAATATATTGTATTTTGTGACTAGAATCGAATATGAACCAGGGATTATATTCGGATATTCGGGTAGGATGATTTTATAAATAATGATACAATACCTAATTTTATCGGGTATATGAGTTCTCATATTTGGGATCATATTTTATCCGGATTTAATTTTTCCGTCAGATTTGGATCATTTATAAAATGAATATGAGACATGTATCATATTTTTGAACCGTATGTAAGCTGAGATGCCGGATAGTCCGGATCAATTTACAGCCCTAGATAGCATGAAGATTAAAAACTCAGTTAAAAAAATTCAAATGAGAGTGTGCTTAGCAATCACCTAAGTAGGCAAGTCAATGGATCAGAGTTCCGATCCGATCCGTTAAAAATTTGATCCGATAAAAATCTGATCCGATAAATATGGATATGGATTACATATCATCCGATCCGATCAGAATAAATATAAATATAAATATAATTATATATATAATATATTTATAGATATTATGTAAAATATAAGTATTTTAGTTTTAGTGTGAATAGTTGTTATTTTTTTCTGTTATAAAGTTTATTAGTCAAATTTCATGCCCGAACTCGATATATGTTAGGAATATATTCATTTACTGATGTACAAAATACTAGAACAGAGCCTAGCTAGATATATTTATAATATAATAAGTATTTCCATTCTCTGATCAAAGTAAATGTAAATCAGAGTCTAGTTAGTCCCTGTACAGGTACACTCTATGGTTTTGGGAAGGAAGATGATCATAGTAATGGAAAGTCTTTGAAGATAAATGCAAATATATTGCAGATGTGCTATGGGAAGAAAAAGGAATTATAGAAGGAAACTGTTAGCTAATAATTAGGAATTCAATTCCTATTGTAATTTAATTTTTTGTTATTAGTTGATAGGCAACTCTCTATATAAACACTCTATGTAACCTAATGTATTTTTGCCAAACTTTTGAGAAAACATAGAGATAAAGAGAGTGTTTGTGAGAAACACAGAGTAGCTGCCAGGGTTTGTGTATACCCTATGAGAGTTTGTATTTGATCATTAATAATACAAACAATATTTTCTTCATACTTTGTGTTTAATCTTTGTTATTTGTTCGAAACTTAAATACCTTGAGTTTGATTTTAAAACAGGCAAAAAGACAACACAAGTATTTAACCTGTTAGTAATTGTGCTCTAGAGACAATACTTTTTATATTTTAAGGAAAATATTTATTATTAAGGATTATGTTTTATTGATTATTATTTATTTTCTGCGTAATAAATTGAAAGCATAATAAATGTCCTTGGAATTTTGATACGTATTATATATCTTTAAGTATGTGACTTAAAAATGAGATTATATGAATAGTATAAAATTCCCTAGCCGAGTATTATTATTTAAGGACAATAATAATGCACAAAGACTAGTATGTTTCTTGACAGATGACCACATCTCATTGGTCATATGTATGGTGATACTAAAGTCAAGAACATAAGTGCATGTATCAATGCATGGCACTGAAATGACCCGCCGTGATATTCTACATGTTAAATAAGTGTCATAAGTAATTCTCACTGTGATAATGGTGTAATGATCCTTAGACCTGAAATCATTATATTTCTATACGAGAATTAATATACTTTGATTACATTAAAAGTTACCTTTGACCGGGTAATGATAAAAGTGGACATTGGATATATTATGAATCGTATGAGAAATATGAATGATCTAGATGGGATTTAATCCTCCTAGTTTTAGGAGCGATATTATTGGCCTCTTGTTTGAGTGAGACTATGAAATGCACGGCCGTGCTCAAATGTTGATTTGATTTTAATAGTCTACTCATCGATCAAGAAAATAAAGATTAAATTATGAAGAGGATGACACGAGACATGCCTTGAGTTTAATCTATAATATCAAGATTAAAGGGATTATATTACATGGAACATTATTCACGAAAGGCTTAATCGAATCACCGATTTATTATTATTACTTGGGTAGCAATGATGTATTACTAGATGCCGCTCATTGTTTACAATTTTAATTAGATATTAAAATTGTTGTCAACGTAATAATAACCTACAGGGTCACACACAAAGAACGCTTGAAGGAGAAATAATTTAAATTGTGAATTCAAATTAAATAAGTAATTTATTTTATTTATGATATTAATTAAGTATGACTTAATTAATTATATAAATAGAATAAATAAATTATTTAAACTAATTCCAAAATTAATAATTAATTAATTAAGTGAGACTTAATTAAATAATTTAGAATTGTGGATTAGTATTAATTATAATTGGATTATAATTAGAAAACTTATTCCTCTCTCTATATAATCTCTTTATGAGCTGATTTAATTTATGAGACAGATTTTTACTAAAACCCTAGCCGTTTTGAGAAAAGAGGAAGATAGAGAGAGAGAAGTAGTTTTCGGGTGCTAGTACACATCAATCCTTCATGAAAAGTGTTCGTGTGGATACCGTAGAGCGTAGATCGCGAGAGCGGGATACGTGGTGATTAAACAAGCTTTGGTCCTCCATTAATCTTCCATTAATGAACTGTTAAAGCTTCTAAAGGTATTTATTCTTTATCTCCGAATTAAATCTTTTGTTTTCGCATGGATCCTGCGGAGGGTTTCGCTATTTTGATTTATTTTTCACATTTATTCCGCTGCGTTTGTGCCTCGAAATCCTTTAATGGCATCAGAGCTACTTGCGAAACGTTTTAATTCGGTTATGTGCTTAATAGTTTTCGATATTTAAGCATGTATGCGATCTATCATGATTTTGTGTTGATACAATATGTATATGTTTTTATATATTATGAATATATGATATTCATATGATGTATAATCATATGATGATTGTGTGTATTGATTTATGTATATGATACATGTTTGTTCTTATTATGGAAATTGAATTCGATACGAATTCTGAAACGGATACCGTAGATTTTCTGAAATCTGTGTCCGTTGTCCGATTTTCGTAAATGATATGTGGTTTCTGACTGGAATCGGGTCACTGAGCAATACTGACTATGTCAGATCTGCGTCTGTAAGCCATTAGATGTCGTTACAGGCTCCAAAATGGTGATTTATTATTTTCTGAAAATTATTTGATTTTCTAAAATTTTGAGTATATGTATGTATATATTATGAATATATGATATTCATATGATGTATAATTATGTGATGATTGTATGTATCACTGTGTATGTATATATGATATATTCTTGTTCTTGTTATGGGGATTGTATATGATACGATTTCAAAAACACCGTCAGATTTGGTGAAATCTGATTGCCGAATCCGATTTTCACAAACGATATGTGTTTTCTGACTGGAATCGGGCCAATGAACAAAAATGATATCTATGCTATCATCTACGGGTCTGTAAGGCGTTTGACGTCGTTAAAGGCCTCGAAACAGCGATTTATTGTCTTCAGAAATCTATTTTTAATTTTCTGAAATTTCGAAATTTGTTATATATGATTATATGATATGTTTATATAATCTTAGATATATTATATGTGTTATGTGATAGCATGGTGGATGGTTATGGCCTAAAGACCCATAGTATAGTGGTTTTGATTTATGGTTTTGGTTTCTAAATACGACTTGCATGTCGTTTATTCATTGTAATTTAATTATCTCGAATGTAACTCGAGTTCTTCTTGTAATTTTATTAGAATAGTTTTATTTTTATTATTCAATGTAATTATCAATGAAGACTTCCAAGCAAGGAGGCGATCCAAAAGGGGATGTTGGAGCAATGAAGAAAGAAGACATGTAATAGATAGTATTTTAAAACCATCATAGACTGACCTTGATATTTCCATTAGCTTGGAAAGATCACATAGGATGGGGTCATAACCAAACACGTTTAATTTACGCACATTACATATATGTATATGATTGCATGTGTTAGTATGTATGCGTAGATATAATCGAGATGCATGCTTAATATTGATTAATCATGTATGTATTAGATACGACACCCGTGCCATGTTTGATTAAGAAAGATAAAATCTGTAACGATTCAAGATTTTAAAATTGAACAAACTGTTGGGTTCCGAGGCATAAAACGCAGCGGATTAAACGTAAATATAACGAAAAATTTCGGAACCCTAACGCAGGATCATGTATAAGCTTAGACAGATTATGGTGAAATAGAATTATACCTTTTCTGGTCTTGACTTTCACGAACTCAACGGAGATCCTTGCTTGATGAATCACAGTAGTCCTTGCTTCAAGAACTGCTCTCTAACGGTATCCACACGAACGTCGATTCGTCCAACGATCAGCGGAGATGGTACTAGCCAAAACAGCCACGAATTATCTCTTCTCTCTTGCTAGCCTCTCTTTTCTATGAGCTGCTAGGGTTTCAGTTGTAAAATGAATTCACAAGTAATCCCCTTGTAAACACATCATAATGTATTTATATGAGCTAGAGATAATGGGCCAAACCCTAATCCATGGGGCTTCTTAAAAACCCATTCTGATTTTGGGTTTAATTATTAATCCGAATTCTAGTATGTTTATAATTAATCAAGTCTTACTTAATTAATTATATATTCGAATTAATAATAATAACATTATTTAAATTCATAATTTAAATAAAGCTCCGTTTAAACGTTCTTTGTGTGTGACCCTTTAGGTTATTATTACGTTGGCAATAATTTTATTTTCTAATAATAAAATTATAAACAATGAGTGGCATCTAGTAATACATCATTGCTACCCAAGTAATAATAATAATTGGTGATTCAATTAAACCTTTCATGATTAATGTTTCTGTGTAATATAATCCCTTTAACCACATATATTATAGATTAAATTCGAGGCATGTATTTAGTCATCATCTACAATATTTAATCCGGGTTTACTTGATCCATGAGTAGACTATAAAAAAACAAATCATTATTTGAGCACGGCCATGTATTTTATAGTCTCACTCAATCAAGAGGCCAATAATATCCCTCCTAATTATAGGAGGGTTAAATCATTTATCTATCATTCATATTTCTCATATGACTCATGATATACCCGATATCCACTTTTATCATCACCCGGTCAAAGGTAACTTTTAATGTAGTCAAAGTATAATAATCCTCGTATAGAAATATAATGATCTCAAGTCAGAGGATCATTACACCATTATCACTCTGAGTCTTTCTTATGACTTTATTAAACATGAAGAATCTCACAGTGGGTCTGTCCAGTACCATGTACTCCTACATGTACCTATGTATTGACTTTAGTATCCCCATACTTATAACCAATGAGATGTGGTTATCTGTCAAACAACATACTAGTCTATTTATGTATTATTATTGTCCTATAATAATAATACTCGACTAGGGACCTTTAAGAATATGATATATTATATAATCTCAAGTTCAAGTCATGTACTAAACTATACAATGTGTATCATGATTCTAAGGACATTTATTATGCTAACAAATATATCGCAGAAATTAAAGTCATAATAAATACGTTTATTGAATAATCAAATGACATAAAGGTCTATTAAAAGAAACATTGTATTGCCTCTAGGGCACCTACACCAACACAAACGATCATGAGATTCTTGTGTTTATGAACACGGTATTAAATATGAATTTTCTTTTTCTGATATGGGGAGATTTTGTCAAAAACGGATTATTAGTTTAATTCGTAAGGAAGTTGGGTTTTAAGTGAGACCGCTTGTGACTTCTCCGACGACCTGGAAATCAATCCATTGACGAACATTGAAATGAATTATTTGTTGGTGTAGGTGCCCTAGAGGCAATACAATGTTTATTTTGATAAACCTTTATGTCAATTGATTATTCAATAAACATATTTATTATGACTTTAATTACTGCGATATATTTGTTAGCATAATAAATGTCCTTAGAATCATGATACACATTGTATAGTTTAGTACATGACTTGAACTTGAGATTATATAATATATCATATTCTTAAATGTCCCTAGTCGAGTATTATTATTATAGGACAATAATAATACATAAATAGACTAGTATGTTGTTTGACAGATAACCACATCTCATTGGTTATAAGTATGGGGATACTAAAGTCAACACATAGGTACATGCAGGAGTACATGGTACTGGACAGACCCACAGTGAGATTCTTCATGTTTAATAAAGTCATAAGAAAGACTCACAGTGATAATGGTGTAATGATCCTCTGACTTGAGATCATTATATTTCTATACGAGGATTATTATACTTTGACTACATTAAAAGTTACCTATGACCGGGTGATGATAAAAGTGGATGAAAGGCAGAGTGTTTAAACTTGTAACACTATAATTTATGTAACTCAACTAAAGAAAAGATACTTAACCCGAAGACAATCAAGAACGAGAAGTCACAAAGAAATCAATACAAATGAAGACAAAGTAATTGATACAATTCAACATGTTAAATATGATCAAACAAAGAAGAAATCATTGGAAGAAGTTCAAGTCAAAGTTGTTCATGCCCCAGTGATTTGTAACTCAAAGAATCAAGATCATAACTATCAGTATCAATAAGACTAATTGATTTCAAGTGAAAAAGAAGGAAATCAATTGTTGGAAAGCCACATTTCTAATTGAACATGGTAATCTATTCAGAAGCAAGAAACCTATCAAGACTAGTCACTTATGAACCAGACCAGTGCATCAAGTGTCAGGACATTGGTAGCAAGTTCATGTCAGTAGTAGAGATCCAAGTTCAAGAGCTTGTTGAAGAAAATAGAAGACATGAAGAAATCACAAGTTCAAGATGTTGCATTGAAGTTTCAAGTTGAAGCCCAGAATTTCTCTAAGTACTTACAAGGGAACCTATGTAGAAATTCCTATCTAGAAATTCTGGATAAGTTTCTACTTAGAGCCAAGTAGAAATTCTGGAGATGGAAATATTTTCTAAGTACTCAACTCAGGAAGCTATCTCGAATTTCCTATGTAGAAATTCTTAAGTCGAATTTCCTATGTAGAAATTCTGGAGGTGAAAATATTTTCTAAGTACTCAAGAAGAAGGCTATCTCGAATTTTCTATGTAGAAATTTCTAAGTAGAAATTCCTATGTAGAAATTCTACTTAGAATTCGAGATAGAGCCAAGTAGAATTTCCTATGTAGAAATTCTACATAGAGGAAAGTTTCAACATGACACATGGCATCATCCTGGTGGCAGATTTCCAAGCTTTCAAGACAAGATAAGATTCACGTGGACAACATTGGGCCACTCATATCTTATCTTTTGAAGACTACAAGTCATAGATTACAAAGTAGTATAAATAGAAGTACTTGTGTAACTTATCAAGAGAGCAATATTCGAGAGAAACACTTGTAATAGAGAGAAAGTATATTCACAGAGCTTAGTATCATTTACTACCCTCTTTACTTCTGTTGTACTATTGTAATGAATGTTGTAGCAACCCTTTCAAGTTATATATAAGATATATATTCCTTGAATCATTGTGTTCATTTATTACATAGTATTTATTGCTCCATAAATATGAAAAGTTGTATTCACCCCCCCTCTACAACACATTTGGACCTAACAATTGGTATCAGAGCTTAATGTTTGACAAACAAAACATAGATCCTTGTGTTTGGTAGAAGATTAATGAGTTTTCTCTTCCAGATCTAATTTTCGAGTTTTTCTTGAAAAGTGTGCCTTAATTTTTTTTTGTGAAAACTCATCCCAAAAAAATTATTTAAATACTCCAGGTGTGATTATTTAGCTTGGGTGGATTTTAGATAATTTTTGTGAATTAATCTGGGTACTTTGGTTTGTAGTGTTCTTCATTGTTCTTGACAAAGAAGACAAACCCAGTAACTTTTGATCTTCTTTTCAAAAAGACAAAAAGTGTAAAAGGTGTTATTGGCTTTTGATTGGACAATATACTCACAGAAAAAGGGAATTGTCAGAAGACTCTGTACCTTTCACGTGGGTGTTAGGTGAAGTTAGGTGAGATTAGTCATAAAAGTCAAAAAGTGTGAAAGTGACCTGCAGCAAATTTTCTCCAAGGCAAAAGTTCTACATAGAATATCTACTTGACAATTTCTACTTAGAAATTTCGACTTGAGCAAATTTCTACTTGGTGAAATTTCGACTTGGCAAAAAGTTCCACATAGAAATTTCGACTTAGCCTAGTCTTGTGTACTTAGAATTTTTTTTGTGACCAGTTTTTGAACTTTGATTTATTTTGAGATAATTCAATTTTCTTTTAATTACTACTCAAGTAATAAGAAAAGTTTATTATCTCTACTTTAAATCTATATTAAGATGGCACCTAAAAATCAATTCAAAATTCCAATGTTCGACCGAGATCACTATGAAGAATGGGTGTTGAGAATGAAATTATACCTTTAGTCAGTTAACCCTGAATACTTGGAAGTCCTTGACAAAGGTAAATTTGTTCCAATGGTGGTTGTTCCTGAGCATATGGAAGGAGATGTGGTTGTACCACAGCGGTCTGAGCCTAAAAAGGCAGCGGACTTTTCAGATGCTGATAAGGAGCAGATAGCCTTTGATACATCCGTTCGACAAACCTTGGTGGAATCCCTCGATCACGAAATGTTTAATGTAGTTAAAGGACTAACTACAGCCAAGAAGATCTGGGATAAGATAGAGGTCGTCATGGAAGGTACAGCTGAGGTTAGAAGCAATAAGACACTCATACTCAAGATGGAGTATGACACTTTCAGGATAAGAAAAGGAGAAAGCATTACAGATGTCTATCTGAGATTCAGTCAGTTGGTTTTGGATTTGAATCTGAGAGGTATAACTCTCCCCATTGTTGAAGTCAATACGAGATATCTAAGGAACCAGCCAAAGAGCATTGAACATAGAGTCTACGCAGTAAGAGAAACCAGAGATTTGCATACAACTTCTCTGGAAGAGTATTATGGAATACTAAAGACCTATGAGCTGGAGACCCTTCAAGATCAAGCATGGGACAATGATTCAAGAGGAAAAGAAGTGGCATCAGGATTGGTTGCTGATGAGGAAGAGTCGAAGAAGGCAATGGTTGTAGAAAAACCTAGATCATCACCTGCATCACATCAAGTTGAAAATGATGATGAATGCACCTCAAATAGTGATGATGACTACTTCACCCAAGAAGAGCTGGACAACATGGATGATAGTGTCGTGGCATACATGGCGAGGAAGTTCAGCAATATCAGATTCAAAAAGAGTAACCGACCACAGAGAAAATCTTCATCTTTCTATCGGATTACAAGGGGTGGTGGTAGTTCTTCAGGTTACAAAGGGAAAGGCAAGAGTATCAGCTACAAATCTCCTTTGGATTTCAAAATGAAGTTCAAATGCTATAACTGTGGTGAAGCTGGACACTTTGCTACCGACTGCAAGAAGCCAAAACAGACTTATCCAAAAGAAACTTATGAAGCCCTCAAAAGCAAGTATGAAGCCCTGGTAAAGGAAAGACATGGAAAGAGAGCTTTAGTTGTTACAGAAGGAAGAGCTTGGGATGATTCAGATGAGGAAGAAGTTATTCATGCAAACTTTGCCCTCATGGCTGAGACATCAGAAAAACCAGAGGTACCAGTTCTAACCCTTAAGGAAGAAATGTCTATTGATGATTATAGGGTGCAGAACGGGGCTCTTAGCGAAGAGATCTATATGTTGTGCAAAAGCCTAAACACTTCTCAAAAGGAACAGAAAACACTTGTTGCCAAATGCAGAATGCTTGAGGCAAAAGTGGAAGAGTTAGAGGCTGTTTGCACTGTAGATACTTCCCTAAGAGACTCTATTAAATCTTTGGAACACAAGCTTAGCCTTAAAGATGAAATAGAAGCATGTCTTAGGAATAAACTAGCTGAGTTAGAAACAAAATGCGAAGCTTATAAACTAGCTGCTAGTAAGGTGAATGTTGACAGTGATACATTTAAGAAGATAACTGGAGTTGGTGTAGGTCTTGATTATTCTAACTTATCTAAGAAAGAAGGGAAAAGACCTGTAGACATTAGTTCCAGTAAGACCAAGACTGAAATACCTACTTTTCTTAAATCAGCTGTCAAACCCATCTTTAAACACTTCGTTCCTCAAGTAGAAGAAGAGACTGAATTATTAGTTAGATATGAGATAGAGATGGAAGATCGAAAGAAAGAACAACCTGTAACTCCTATTAAATCAGTTAAAATCAAATCCACTAGAGAAGAATCTAGACAAGGATTAGGAGCTAAGGCTGTTAAACAACAGAAAAAGGAAAAAGGCATAAAAGAGGTTAAGGCTGAACGTGTTAAGAAAGAGTGCTATCATTGTAAATCTACTGAACATCTTTCTTACGCATGCAAATCTAACATGAATATTCCTGTTACTCATGCCGTGCCTGTACCACACACAATGAATAACATGCATATGAACCATGCACAATGTGGTCAACCTAATTGTATGCCATGCACTTTTAACGTCATGCAAACATTTGTAAACTTGATGAATGCAACTAGCCAATCATGTCAAAATTCTAATGTTAGTTCTAATGTCAAAAAGAAGCATGTTAGAGCTAAGACTGCCAGTCCTCCTAAAGTTAGGAGTGACAAACCTTCTCCTAAGACTAACAAAATTGTCAAGTCAGAAAGAGGAAAAGACAAAGTCGAAAGCTCGAGTAATGTTAAAATAGGTGCATCTACTGTTGTTAAAACTGATAATTCTCGATCTTATAGAAAAGCCGGGCCCAATCAAACATGGGTTCCGAAGAACGCCTAATCAATCTGTCATTGCAGGGCATTAAGCGAAAAAGGAATAAAGTTATATGGGTGCTAGACAGTGGAGCATCGAGGCATATGACAGGAAACAAGTCCCTGCTTACAGAGTTGGTTATGAAGGCTGGCCCTTATGTTACCTTTGGAGATGACAGCATTGGTGTGACAAAGGGATATGGCAAACTGAAATCTGGTAATGTCATCATTGAAGATGTTTCCTATGTTGAGGGACTAAAACACAATTTGTTGAGTATTAGTCAATTTTGTGACAAAGGATATGAAATTGTCTTCAACAAGAAAGGTGTATCAATCACTCACATTAAGGAAGGTTCGTTGGCTTTGAGAGGAGTTCGAAAGGCAGATCTTTTTGTTGCTGATATGGATTCGGCAAACCAGAATGAAGTGACCTATTTCTATAGCAAAGCGTCAGATGATGAAAGCTGGCTATGGCATAAGAAGCTGTCTCACTTGAACTTCAAAACGATGAATGCTCTCGCAAGGCGAGAACTGGTGAAAGATCTACCTCAAATGGAGTTTGCTCCTAAAGGACTCTGTGAAGCCTGTGAAATGGGAAAGTCAAAGCGAGCATTGCATAAGAGTAAAGAAATTTCTAGTGTCACTGAGCCTCTGCAACTCCTTCATATGGATTTATTTGGCCCAGTGAATGTCCTATCATTGTCTAAGAAAAGATATGCTTTGGTAATCGTGGATGACTTCTCCAAGTATACATGGGTATTGTTCGTAATGACAAAAGACGAAGTGCCTTTTCAAATCATTGATCACATCACTGAGATTGAGAATGTATCAACACTCACTGTGAAGACGATAAGATCAGACAACGGCACAGAATTTAAAAATGCAATATTGAATGACTTCTGTGTTTCTAAAGGAATACGTCATCAGTACTCAGCCCCGAGAACTCCACAACAGAATGGAGTAGTTGAAAGGAAGAACAGAACATTGGTTGAAGCAGCAAGAACTTTGTTGTATGAATCGAAACTTCCTCTATACTTTTGGGCCGAGGCAGTGAGTACAGTGTGTTACACTCAGAATAGAACCTTGATCATAAAAGATAAAGAAAAGACACCATGTGAACTAATGAATAACAGAAGACCAACAATCAAATACTTTCATGTCTTTGGAGCTAAATGCTATGTACTTATAGATGATGAAAATCTAGGCAAGTTTGAAGCAAAGGCACGTGAAGGAATATTTATTGGTTATTCTACAAATACGGTGGCAGCTTATCGGGTATTCTTAGTGAATGAACGGAAAGTTATTGAAAGCTACAATGTCAGATTCGACGATACCAAACTCCCATCAATTTCTAAAGATAATAGTGAACCTGAGTCCCTAAAATTTCAAAATCTGGACTTGGATGAAATTGAGGATGAACCTGAGTTAGTTGTCACTTCAAATATACCAAGTGATCGTGAAGCTATACCTGAGTCTAGTGGACAATCGAATTCTACGAGATCAGAAGAAACTTCTTCCGCACGTTCTGGCAACAACTCAGGGGGAGTAAATAGCAGCTCAAGAACAGGTGATCAAGACCTGAGGAGAAATGACACTAGTTCTGTAGGAGCTGGTACTAACTCAGGGGGAGTTAGTAGAAACAACACAAGTAGTCAGCACAACAATTCAGAAAGTCAAGCTGAATCATCAAGACAATTACCAAGAGAACGGGTATGGAGTAGAGACCATCCGTTTGAATTAATTATTGGTGATCCAGATGCTGGTGTGACTACTAGAAGATCTACAAGAGCTGACATGGCAAATATCTGCTTGTACTCTGGGTTCTTGTCCAAACTAGAACCTAAAGAAATAGAAGAAGCTCTTGGTGATGCTGATTGGGTGATTGCAATGCAAGAAGAGCTCAATCAGTTTGAAAGACAGAAAGTTTGGAAGCTGGTACCCCGACCAAAGAACAGATCAGTAATTGGAACTAAGTGGGTATACAGAAATAAACTGGACGAAAACGGACTTGTAACACGAAACAAGGCTCGTTTGGTAGCAAAAGCTTACTCTCAACGAGAGGGAATTGATTATGATGAAACCTACGCTCCAGTTGCAAGACTTGAGGCAGTCAGGATGTTCTTGGCCTTTTCAGCACACAAGAATTTCAAGGTTTTTCAGATGGATGTGAAAAGTGCCTTCCTGAATGGAGAGCTAGAAGAAGAAGTGTATCTGGAACAGCCACCTGGCTTCATTGATCCAGAACTTGAAGATTTTGTGTTTCTTCTCTTCAAAGCTGTCTATGGCCTCAAGCAATCCCCAAGACGATGGTATGAAACCCTATCCTTGTTCTTAATTGAAAATGGTTTTATTAGGGGAATAATTGATAAAACATTGTTCTACAAAAATGTAAAGGGTGATTTGATACTTGTTCAAGTGTATGTGGACGATATTATTTTTGGGTCATCTAATGAGCGCTTGTGCGAGAAATTTGCCAAGTTAATGCAGGATAAATATGAGATGAGCATGATGGGGGAGCTGTCTTTCTTCCTTGGATTACAGATCAGTCAAAGAAAAGAAGGAATCTTTATCTGTCAATCTAAGTACATCAAAGATTTACTCAAGAAGTACAATCTTGAAGATGCATCAGCAGCTAAAACTCCCATGCCAACAGCCACGAAGCTTGATGAAGACAAATCAGGTAAACCAGTTGACATCACAAGCTATCGAGGTATGATTGGCTCACTTCTCTATTTAACTGCAAGTAGACCCGATATCATGTTCGCAACTTGTTTGTGTGCAAGGTTCCAAGTGGATCCTAGAGAGTCACATCTCATAGCCGTCAAACGAATCTTTAAGTATCTCAAGGGAACACCAAATCTAGGGATTTGGTACCCAAGAGATACAGGTTTTAATCTAATAGGCTATTCGGATTCAGACTATGCAGGTTGCAGGATCGATAGGAAAAGCACATCTGGTGCTTGTCAATTCCTAGGCAGAAGATTGGTGTCCTGGCAAAGTAAAAAGCAACATACAGTATCTACTTCTACTGCTGAAGCTGAGTACATTGCTGCTGGAAGCTGTGTAGCTCAAATACTGTGGATGAGGAACCAATTGAAAGATTATGGCATGAAACATACAAAGATTCCAATCATGTGTGACAATACTAGTGCCATTGCCATGACCAACAATCCTGTAGATCACTCAAGAACCAAGCACATAGATATCCGGTATCACTTCATCAGAGAACATGTCGAGGAGGGGACTGTGGAGTTACATTTTGTACCCACAATGCAACAAATTGCAGATATATTCACCAAACCTCTTGATGAATTAACATTCAATAGGTTGGTTGGTGAATTAGGGATGCTTAACACAAGTTAGTAAATCCTTCTATCTGTAAAATCCAAGTTTTTGATCATTTACATATGTTTGTTTTTCTTGTTAATTGCCTAGTTGAAAACATGTGTAAATAATCTTTAAAATTGCTCAAAATATCACTTTTGCATGCTGTTTAATCATTATGTACTTAGACTTTAAAATGCCTTATTAATGATTATTATATGTTGTATGTTGTGGTATTTTCCATAAATTCACTGTGCTTTGATTGTAATTTTTGATAAAAACTTTGAATTTATGCTCATTTAATTGCATGAACATAGGGGGAGTTAAATTCATGAATCTCTAAATTTGCCTTGATTTTAGATGAATTTTTCTATGTTTATCATGTATTTTTAATGTCATGAAAAGGTTTAGAATTGTCAAGGAATGGTTCTCTTAATGATTTTAAATAAAAATCCTTGAATTGGTATTTATTTTAATCTGGCAAAATTTAATTTTTGTATTCCTTGAAAAATTGTCAAATTTTACCAAGTATCTTCAAAATTTCGAGATAGGGTCTATCTCGAAACTCATCTCGAAATTCGGCTTGAATTTCGACTTTGAGCTTCCAGGAGTGAAGTTTTGAAAATTCTAAGTCTGGTAAATTTTTCGCCTTAGTGTCTATCTCGAACCTTATCTCGAAATTCGACTTACAGTTCGAGATAGAGTTCCAGATGTGAGAGATTTAAATATTCCAAGTCTGGGAAAATATTAGAGTCTATCTCGAAATTCATCTCGAAATTCGACTTGAAGTTCGACTTGGAGTCTATCTCGAAATTCATCTCGAAATTCGACTTGGAGTCTATCTCGAAATTCATCTCGAAATTCGACTTGAAGTTCGACTTGGAGTCTATCTCGAAATTCATCTCGAAATTCGACTTGAAGTTCGACTTGGAGTCTATCTCAAAATTCATCTCAAAATTCGACTTGGAGTCTATCTCGAAATTCATCTCGAAATTCGACTTGAAGTTCGACTTGGAGCCTATCTCGAAATTCATCTCGAAATTCGACTTGAAGTTCGACTTGGAGTCTATCTCGAAATTCATCTCGAAATTCGACTTGAAGTTCGACTTGGAGTCTATCTCGAAACTTATCTCGAATTTCGACTTGAAGTTCGAGATGGGTTTTCCCTCTGAGGTTTAATGCTGTTTAAAATTGTTTAAGTGAATTTAATTCGAGTTAGCCTTTATGTCGAAACTTATCTCGAATTTCGACTTGATGTTCGAGATAGAGTTCGACATAGAAGTTCGACTTAGAGTTCGACATAGAGTTCGACTTAGATTTCCCAGTGTGTGTACTTAAGTTTTTGTTTATTTTCACAGGGATATTTTTGTCATTTCACTCTACTGCCTATATATACATCTCTAACCCGTTTTTACTTTCACTTTTACCCAATTGTTTTTAAAACCTAATTTTTACAGCAGCCCTCCCTCCACCCACGACTGTTCATATTCGTTGTTAAATCTCTTACATATAACGAACTACTGTCCATTTTGTTTCTTGATTTTACTATCTGCATCACGTTTAACCGTTTATATTGTGCGTAGTTTTGTGTTTAACATCGTGCCTGTTCCTCTTCTCAGATACATACATACACACGAACTGCACACATCTCTCACATACATATTTTTTTTCTCTGCAGATTTTGTTTTCACAGTAGCTTGTTACTGATTCTTGTTTAATTCCGTAGTTTAATTTTCAGTACAACATCTTAGTTGTTTTCTAAATTAAAAGGGATTAACACGTTTTTTTATATAAACAAAAACAAAATGACTCACCAATTTTCTCTTGCAAAACATAATTATTATAATATTCGGACTGAAATTGGTGATCAACTCCCGCGTTTCAAGTTTTGGGTACGATATCTTAATTTGTACTCCAAAGCTAGTACTGCTTTTACTGCAAAACCTACACTGGTCCATGATGCTTTGCAGCAGTTATGGACTAGTGCAGTACCTTTTGGGAGTAAATCGACCCCCTACGGTTTTACTTTTACCTTGGAGGGTCAAAATTTTGAGGTTACAGAGGCTATTTTTAATACAGTTCTTGGTTTTCCAGTCAAGGATTCTTATGACCCTGAACCTACAGCGGCTGAGCGCCAGAATTTTTTTGAAGCAATTGGATGTTATCCTCCCCCTGGACGACTATCCACTTCAAATATTCAAAAACAATTTTTTCATGTGGAATGGAATTACTTTTTCGAGGCCATTACTAGGTGTTTTCGGGCACGAGAAAGAGATTTTCATCAAATTTCCATTCCCATGCAAATTTTTGGTGTTTCCCTAGCCCAGGAACTAAACATTAATTATGGCAGGCTTGTTCTTTCAGAATTAGTGGCTACAATGGGATCATCTGAAACCAGAGACATTTCACACAATGATATTGTCTGCTGGTATCCTCGTTTCTTGCAAATGCTAATCAATCATCTCGTGCCTTCTAATGCTTTATCAATTAGGCAGGCATTTGTTCGAAGTCCCACCTCTGCACCTCTAGGCATGGGCACTAAGTCACTAACAACTATTGCTAACCAGGATAAACATCAGGGTAAACCTATGTCTATTCCTGAGAACATTCAAGTGTGGCTCTCTTATGATGCAGGTGTAACTACTCTCGCGGGGACTTCACAAATCTCATCACATGCTCAGAATCCATCTGCCCACAATGAAGCATTTCAAGGGATTCCTGATGAGCATATTGATGACGAACAAGATGAGGGCCAATCTCTCAGTCACTTCACAGCCAGGCAAAAGGAACAGCAACCGTCTCCTAGGACACCACATGCTGATTCTGATTCCTCTGTTGGCCAAGGTAATGAAGGAGGTACATTCTTCGAACCTAACACTCCTTCCTCCTCTGATTCTGATTCCGTGGCCCAAGATTCTGCTAACCCGCAGGATCTATCCCAGGGTGATAGCCATATTTCTGCGTCTGCTTCTCTAACTTCTTCACTATCACCCCTGTTAACGGGAGTTAAAAGGCCGGCACCTTTAGAATTAGGTGAGAGTCCTGATGAGAGTGACCCTGAAGTGCAGCCAGTTTTAAGGAAGCGAGCCAAATTTTCACAAGCTGCTACTTCCAAAGCCCAGTCCATCCCTAGCGTGTCTATCACAACCACTCCACCTCACGAGAGTGGTTCTCCCCTTGCACAGTCAACACCTAGGATGGTTGCTGAGGATTCAGTGTCTTCTGAAGAGCCTGTTCCTTCAGTTAGGCCGGAAGTTTTACGAGCTTCGAAAGTACCTTCACCGGTACGTCCTGATGCTGCAGAGAGGATCGGTTCTACTGTTGTACTTGAACACTCTGCAGCCTCTCAGCCTGAGATTCCACCTCAGGACAAAACAGGAAACATTGATCCCATAATTGTTCCTCATTTTTCTTATCCAGTTTCTGCAGGTACTGCTTTGAATCTGAGTGCTATTATTGAAGACATACACGAGCGTGAGACAGGGAGTGAGTGTGAGCGTTTAGGGAGTGAGGGACCTTCATTTTTAAGGCCCGAAACTGAGCGTCAAACACAAACAGAACGATTCTTAGAGCGAGAAAACCTAAGCCAAACACCGTCCCTGGTTCTTGAAACTCTTGCAACACGTATGTCAACTGTAGAAAATCAGATGGAGCAGTTTGGGCAATCTATGGGGCAGTTAGGGGTTAATGTCGGCGATCACAAGAGAGCTCTTGATGACTACGCAGCACGAATGGCAGGTCAAGCCGAAGCTTTAAAAGATATGACAAACAAAGTCAATGACCTGGGCCATGCTGGTGGTCTCTTGGGCAGCACTCTGTATGACAAAATGGGGAGTGTTGAAAGCGTTCTGCATACACTGGCAACGGAGGTCAGTCGAATGATGTATGCAGTTCGGCATTTGGTTCCCCCGGAGTGCTTTGAAGAACAATTCACACAACCTCCCCCGGCTGATGATGATGGTACAGGTGGTGCAGGTGGTGCTGGTGGACCTTCTGGTTTTGGTTCACATGCTAGTGGCTCTGGTGTACCAGGTGATGTTCAGGATAACTCACCTAAGGGGGAGAAAGGAGGTAATGAGACGACACAACAGTCACCCCGTGCTGAAGAAGAGATTGATCCAATGGTGACTGATGAGGAGGCTCAGAGGAAGCGAAAGGGTAAAGCAGTGATGGTTGAACAAGAAGAGCCATTCACTGACTTTGGTGATCGACAGGAACACGTGCAAGTTGATTCAGATTCTGATATGGAAGACGTACCTCTAGCACATGCAATTAAGAGATCTTTGGAGGAACAAGGTGGAGGTGCTGGGGCGTCTGCTGAAGAGATTCCTGTTGATGAGGAGACCCTGAAAGCTCAGCAGTTAGCTCTGGAACAAGCTCAATTTTTCAAAATGAAGATGATGCAGGATAAAGCTGTTTTTCTTGAGAAGCAAGTGGAGCTCAAGGAAAAGCAGTATGATCATGAGCTTGCCATACTAGCTGATCCTCAAGTTGATCTGGACAAAAGGAGGATTGGACAGAAATGGGACGATGCACGAAAGATACTGATGGGGTCGTGTGCACATGGAGTTCATAATAAGGAGGCAGATGACTTGTTCTTCAACTTGAACATGAAGAATCCGATGACGATGGACTATATAAATGCTTTGAAGAGAATGATTTCTAAAGTCCGTGTTGGATACAAATCGGTGGATAATGAATGGCAAGTCATCTTGTCTTTAATTGATGGAGCCCCGATGTCTTTTATGTATGTCGATGATCAGTTTATGTCGAGAAGATCTGCGTCAGAGTTGTTCTTGCTAGCAACTAAAATTCAATATTCTCAAGCTGAGGAGCTAAGCATTCTGTATAGAGATCAGTTAATGCAGTTAGCAGAGGACAAGGGACCAGAATTCTCAGCCAATCCAGACGTTGTCAGAATGGTTGTTGATGGAAAGATGAAGAGGGTTAGCTTGGAAGAAAATGACTTGATGGCTCTATCGGTGGAATCCCTTAAAGCTGTTTGCAGACAAATGATGGGTAAGGGATTCACCTCGGATATTAAAGAAAAATCAGTGGAGTTCATTGAGAAGATAATCTTCCAGAAGAGCAGTGAAATATGGAAGTGCGATGTCGTTGCTCCAAATCCTCTGGATAACGTGAAGATTGAGCCAGAGCTAATGAAAAGAAAATGGGATATTCTACAAGCTGTGAAAAGCGTAGATGAAGCTTTGACTCTTCCTTCAGGACCCCTGGAACAAGGAGAGATAAGGGAGGCAGTTGGTGTTCCAGGAAGAGAAAGTGTATACTGGATTCATTCTTACACAGATGATACAGCTGATGCCTTGGTGTTCATTGATGCAGACCAGAATCAAACCTTCTTGCATATGAGTAGGAAATGGCTGCTGCAGACTCAAGATGCTGCATTTCTAGACAAAGTCAGAGATGAATTCAAATTGGGAGATGTAGAGGATAGGTTTGCAGATGAAAAGCAGAGACTATTAAAGTACTTATCTGAAGTAGTAAAAGAGAAAAGGAGAATGGAGTCAGATGCGGCTAGTAGGTTCAATACCAACCGTGTCAAGGGCTACCCTAAAATGATCTACTGTCAGTTCAAAGATGATAAAGCTCATTGGAAGCCTCAGCTCATCATGAAAAACTTTGAGGACATTCCAAAGATCAGAACTACCCAGGAAGTTGATAAACTAAGAAGGCTTTTCAGACATCCATATCCAGAACCCAAGAATCCTCTGGAAATGGAAGCAGTAAGTTTGCTGAATGCGAGATGGGCACAACTACACGATCCAGTATACAAAAGAGAACAGCAAAGGAAAGAAAGGCGCAGAAAACAAGGAGAAGATAAGCGCAGTGCTGTTAAGGAAGTTAGAAAGGGATGTGAACTTGAAGTTGGAAATACTTCATATCTTTTGGTTGCTCTAACTCACTTGAGGAAAATTCATCTGACCACGGTATGCGAGATAGGCTAATTCACCATACTGTAACCGTGAATCAGAGTGGATCCAATAAGGTGATATGAGTTGGACTGAAAGGTATGAAATAATCCAGGTGATAGAGATCATCTCAATGGTCTTTAATTCGAGGTTCGAATTTTCTTTCTAAGCTTATGTTTATTTTCTAAAGTTCTTTGTATTGTTTTCAAGTTTTTATTCAAGTGTAAAATGTACAAGACATTAATGTTACTTATCTTTTCTCGTCTCATTATTTAGTTGAGTTATCCTTCTTTAATTTGAATGTCATTGTTAGACAATCAAATAGGGGGAGATTGAAAGGCAGAGTGTTTAAACTTGTAACACTATAATTTATGTAACTCAACTAAAGAAAAGATACTTAACCCGAAGACAATCAAGAACGAGAAGTCACAAAGAAATCAATACAAATGAAGACAAAGTAATTGATACAATTCAACATGTTAAATATGATCAAACAAAGAAGAAATCATTGGAAGAAGTTCAAGTCAAAGTTGTTCATGCCCCAGTGATTTGTAACTCAAAGAATCAAGATCATAACTATCAGTATCAATAAGACTAATTGATTTCAAGTGAAAAAGAAGGAAAGCAATTGTTGGAAAGCCACATTTCTAATTGAACATGGTAATCTATTCAGAAGCAAGAAACCTATCAAGACTAGTCACTTATGAACCAGACCAGTGCATCAAGTGTCAGGACATTTGTAGCAAGTTCATGTCAGTAGTAGAGATCCAAGTTCAAGAGCTTGTTGAAGAAAATAGAAGACATGAAGAAATCACAAGTTCAAGATATTGCATTGAAGTTTCAAGTTGAAGCCCAAAATTTCTCTAAGTACTTACAAGGGAACCTATGTAGAAATTCCTATCTAGAAATTCTGGATAAGTTTCTACTTAGAGCCAAGTAGAAATTCTGGAGATGGAAATATTTTCTAAGTACTCAACTCAGGAAGCTATCTCGAATTTTCTATGTAGAAATTCTTAAGTCGAATTTCCTATGTAGAAATTCTGGAGGTGAAAATATTTTCTAAGTACTCAGGAAGAAGGCTATCTCGAATTTTCTATGTAGAAATTCCTAAGTAGAAATTCCTATGTAGAAATTCTACTTAGAATTCGAGATAGAGCCAAGTAGAATTTCCTATGTAGAAATTCTACATAGAGGAAAGTTTCAACATGACACATGGCATCATCCTGGTGGCAGATTTCCAAGCTTTCAAGACAAGATAAGATTCACGTGGACAACATTGGGCCACTCATATCTTATCTTTTGAAGACTACAAGTCATAGATTACAAAGTAGTATAAATAGAAGTACTTGTGTAACTTATCAAGAGAGTAATATTCGAGAGAAACACTTGTAATAGAGAGAAAGTATATTCACAGAGCTTAGTATCATTTACTACCCTCTTTACTTCTGTTGTACTATTGTAATGAATGTTGTAGCAACCCTTTCAAGTTATATATAAGATATATATTCCTTGAATCATTGTGTTCATTTATTACATAGTATTTATTGCTCCATAAATATGAAAAGTTGTATTCACCCCCCCTCTACAACACATTTGGACCTAACAGTGGATATCGGGTATATCAGCTCGACCCCAGCCGGGGGCTGCCGCCCCCAGACCCCGCCCGGGGGCTGCCGCCCCCGAACCCCCGCCCAGGGGCTGCCGCCCCCGGACCCCCGCCCAGGGGCTGCCGCCCCCGGAACCCCGCATTATTTTTGTTGTGTACTTGAGCATGGTGCTGGTTATGGCCTTTGGACCCCTAGATTAATGGTTTTTGGTTTTGGTTTTATAAATACGACTTGCATGTCGTTTTCTTCATTCTTGTAATTGTTTAACCTCGAATGTAACTCGAGTTTTCTTATGTAAGTACATTAGTATAGATTATATTCAATTATTCCATGTAATGTACTTGAAGATTGAAGGATGATCCAAGAAGAGGAGCAAGCACCCATGGATACAAGAAGAATGAAGACATGTAATTGTATTTATATTTTACCACCATAGATTGACTTTGATCCTTTCATTAGCTCGAAAGGATCACATAGGAAAAGGGCCATAACCAAGCACGTTTACATACTGCACTTTACATATTGATGTATGAATGTATGTGTAGAGTAGAAGATGCATGCTCTAATTAGATTAATGATGTATGCATGTATTAGATACGTCACCCATGCCATGCTTGCCATGCTAAACAAGATAAAATCTTTAACGATTTAAGATTTTAAAATTAACAAACGAACGATCATGAGATTCTTGTGTTTATGAAATATGGATTTTAAAACACGGAATTAAATATGAATTTTTGATATCTAAAACTAGGATTTTCTGTCAAAAGCGGATATGCGTATTCGTAAGGCTGATGGGTTTTAACTGTGACCACTGGTATCCTCCATCTACCTGGGAAATGAACAATTTAAGATGTCAATTTGAAATATTTGGTTCAAGGAAAAATTGAGGATCTCTTCATGATGTGATCATGATCGTCGTAAATTTTCTAAACCCCTTAACAAAATATTATGTTTTAATCGGATGCTTTCCAATGAATGAACACTCATCGAATCCTAGATCGATTAGGGGAAAGACTGTCAGTGGCAGGGGACTCCTATCTATCGTGGTGAGATGCGACGAATATAGACGGTTATATTCGGCCGTTGTATCATTGGGTCAAACTTAACTGAGTTGTCATAATAAGGTGAAAGTAAACGGTTATATTCAACAATTATGAACTTAGAAGCATGGAGTTTGGTTAAAAATCTATTAGATAGATAAGATCAATCGTTGCTCACCAAACTATCCAAGAATTATATATGATATAATTGACAAATGTTGTCTACCTAAATAATCATTCTTAAGGACTTCCAGTGGTTGACTTAAGACATGACGAAATATGGATCTTGGCTCACTAGAAAGAATTATGGGATATACTTTCCAAATTAATAGTAAGGGCTATTGATTTGATAAAAATAGTGGGAGATATATTATGAATGTATCATAATCATTTGAACATAATAAATAACTCAGACAATCTAATGTTTATTTTGTGCTTTTATCATTGTAGATACCGAATAATGACAAACAACACAAACACACTATCCGTACGATCTGTCCTTGAGAAGGATAAGCTGACAGGAGGAAACAACTTCCTAGACTGGCAGAGGAATTTGAGGATTGTCCTCAGGTAGGAGCGCAAGCTTCATGTCATTGATATTCCTCCGGCAGGTCCCCTTCCTGAGGGCGCTACTGTTGAGGAACGAGCGGCCCACACAAAGGATGAGAATGATGCAACTGATGTTGCATGTCTTATGTTGGCAACTATGAGTGCTGAGCTTCAAAGACAACATGTGCATATGGATGCATATACTATCAATGAGCACTTGCAAAGCATGTTTGCAAGCCAAACTCGTCAAGAAAGGTTCAACACGAGCAAGTCACTCTTTAACTGCAAACAAGGGGCAAGTGAACCAGTTGGCCCACATGTTCTGAAGATGATTGGTTACATTGAGTATCTTGATACTTTGGGTTTCCCGATTGGTCCGGAAACTGGTATTGACCTAATCTTGAATTCTTTGAACAACAAATTCACTCAGTTTGTTATGAACTACAATATGAATGAATTTGACAAAACACCTACTGAATTGTTGGCTATGTTGAGAACATATGAGACCAACATGAAGATGGATGAACCCACTCCCATACTGATGGTGGGCAATAAAGGTAAGGCCAAAGGGAAAGGCAAGTGGAAGGGTAAGAAGAAGACAGGTTCTGATTCTACACCCAAGCCAAAGTCAGGTCCTAAACAGGCTTTAAAGCCTAAAGGTGGGGTCGCTAAGGGTGAATGTCACTACTGTAAGAAAACTGGTCACTGGAAGAGAAACTGTTCAGTTTACTTGGAGGATCTGAAGAAGAAGAGGGCTGAGCAAGCTTCTAATTCAGGTATATATGTTATAGAAGTCAATCTGTCTATTTCTACATCTTGGGTATTGGATACCGGATGTGCTTCTCATATTTGTATAAATGTGCAGGAAATGCAGAGAAGTAGGACATTGGCTAAAGGAGAAATGGACCTACGAGTTGGCAACGGAGCAAGAGTTGCTGCTTTAGCTGTAGGAACCTATTATTTATCTTTGCCCTCTGGGCTAGTTTTAGAACTGGAGAATTGTTATTACGTGCCTGCAATTCGCAGAAACATTATTTCTGTTTCTTGTTTGGACAAGAAAGGTTTTTCGTTTACAATAAAGGACAACAGTTGCTCTTTTGCTTTGAATGATTTAACCTATGGTGTTGCGCGTTTGTTTAATGGTTTATATGTTCTTGACTTAGATAATCCTGTCTGTAATATAGAAAACAAACGACTTAAAGTTAATGACTCAAATCAAACATACCTCAGGCATTGTCGTCTAGGCCATATAAATGAGAAACGCATATCCAAATTACATAAGGATCGATATTTGGATAAGTTTGATTTTGAATCATACCAAGAATGCGAATCTTGTTTGCTTCGTAAAATGACTAAAGCCCCTTTCACTGGTAAGGGTCAAAGGGCCACTGAACGTTTAGAGCTAATACATAGTGATGTATGTGGCCCAATGCGTGTGATGGCTAGAGGAGGCTACTACTACTTCATAACATTTACTGATGATTTCAGTAGATATGGATATGTATATCTTATGAAGAATAAATCCGATTCTTTTGAAAAGTTCAAAGAATACAAGGCTGAAGTAGAGAAGCAAATTGGCGGAGGTGCAAGTATTAAAATCTTACGATCTGATCGTGGAGGAGAATACTTGAGCACTGAATTTAAAGATTATTTAAAGGAGTGTGGTATTGTATCACAACTCACTCCGCCAGGTACACCTCAATGGAATGGAGTTTCAGAGAGGAGAAATCGCACCTTGTTGGACATGGTGCGATCGATGATGAGTCATGCAGATCTTCCAATTAGTTTCTGGGGTTATGCTCTAGAAACAGCGGCTTTCACACTTAACCGTGTTCCTACTAAGAAGGTTCAAAAGACTCCATATGAGATATGGGAGAAGAAACGGTCAGGCATGAGCTTTATGAAAGTTTGGGGATGCAAGGCGTTTGTGAAGCGTCAAGTATCTGACAAGCTTGGACCTAAATCTGAAGAGTGCAATTTTGTGGGATACCCTAAGGAAACAAAGGCGTACTATTTCTATAGTCCTACTGAGCAGAAAGTGTTCATTGCTCGAGATGCTGTTTTCATGGAATGAGATTTTGTTTCCAAAAGAAACAGTGGGAGAACTATAGACCTCGATGAAGATCGAGAACCACAAAATAGCATTGAACCTGAAGTGGAACAAGAGCAGGATAATGATAATGCTCAACAAACACAGGTTGTTCGTAGAACTGGTAGAATTCGCCATGAGCCAGAGAGATATGGATTTCTCTTGACTCAATGTGGTGATTTGATGCTCATAGACGAAGATGAGCCTCTCACATACCAAGATGCTACGAACAGTCCAGACTCTAAGAGATGGCTAAAAGCCATGAAATCCGAGATGGATTCCATATACGAAAAACGAGTATGGACCTTGGTTGATCCACCTGAAGGGGTAAAACCCATAGGGTGCAAATGGGTTTTCAAGAAGAAAACTGACATGGATGGAAATGTTCAGACCTATAAAGCAAGGCTGGTTGCAAAAGGTTTCAGACAAATTCATGGTATTGACTATGATGAGACTTTCTCACCAGTGGCTATGGTCAAGTCCATAAGGATTTTGCTTGCTATTGCAGCATTCCATGATTATGAAATCTGGCAAATGGATGTCAAAACAGCCTTCCTTAACGGAATCCTTGAAGAGGATGTGGATGTGTACATGACACAACCTGAAGGTTTTGTCGATCCAAGGAATGTTAGCAAGGTATGTAAATTACGTAGATCCATTTATGGATTGAAGCAAGCCTCTAGGAGATGGAATATCCGTTTTGATGAAACAATCAAGGAGTATGGCTTTGTTCAAAACGAAGATGAACCTTGTGTTTACAAGAAGGTTAGTGGGAGCCATGTGGCATTCATAGTACTATATGTTGATGATATACTACTAATGGGGAATGACATACCTTCTCTCAAGGCTGTTAAGATTTGGTTATGGAGCAACTTCTCTATGAAAGACTTAGGAGAAGCATCCTACATTCTAGGAATGAGGATCTATAGGGATAGATCTAGAAGGATGATCGGTCTAAGTCAGAGTACATACATCGAAAAGGTTTTGCATCGTTTTGGTATGCAAAATGCAAAAAGGGGATATGTCCCCGTATCTCAAGGGATAACGATCTCTAAAGATCAGTGTCCGAAATCATTGGATGACAAGGACCGCATGAGTAAGGTTCCATATGCCTCAGTAATTGGATCCATCATGTATGCAATGGTATGTACTCGCCCAGATGTTTCGTATGCTTTAAGCATGACGAGCAGATACCAATCTAATCCAGGTGGAGGTCACTGGACGGCTGTCAAGAATATTCTAAAGTACTTGAAAAGGACTAAAGATTCATTCTTGATGTATGGAGGAGAGGAGAAACTGGTTGTAAAAGGTTACACCGATGCAAGTTTCCAAATAGACAGGGATGATACTGTATCACAGTCTGGTTTTGTGTTTTGTCTAAACGGAGGTGCTGTAAGTTGGAAGAGTTCAAAGCAAGAAACAGTAGCTGATTCTACAATGGAGGCTGAGTACATTGCAGCTTGTGAAGCGGCTAAGGAAGCTGTTTGGATTCGAAAATTCATTAATGATTTGGGAGTGGTTCCATCGATCGCAGATCCCATTGATCTATACTGCGATAATAATGGAGCCATTGCACAGGCTAAAGAACCTAGAGCTCACTCCCGAACCAAACACATACTCAGGAGATATCACCTCATTCGAGAGATTAATGAAAGGGGTGACATACACATATGTAAAGTGCACACAAATGATAACATTGCAGACCCACTGACCAAAGGCTTATCGCAGAAGAAGCACGACGGTCACACTAGTTCTATGGGTATTAGATACATGGGTGATTGGCTCTAGTGCAAGTGGGAGATTGTTGGTGTAGGTGCCCTAGAGGCAATACAATGTTTATTTTGATAAACCTTCATGTCAATTGATTATTCAATAAACATATTTATTATGACTTTAATTACTGCGATATATTTGTTAGCATAATAAATGTCCTTAGAATCATGATACACATTGTATAGTTTAGTACATGACTTGAACTTGAGATTATATAATATATCATATTCTTAAATGTCCCTAGTCGAGTATTATTATTATAGGACAATAATAATACATAAATAGACTATTATGTTGTTTAACAGATAACCACATCTCATTGGTTATAAGTATGGGGATACTAAAGTCAACACATAGGTACATGCAGGAGTACATGGTACTGGACAGACCCACAGTGAGATTCTTCATGTTTAATAAAGTCATAAGAAAGACTCACAGTGATAATGGTGTAATGATCCTCTGACTTGAGATCATTATATTTTTATACGAGGATTAATATACTTTGACTACATTAAAAGTTACCTTTGACCGGGTAATGATAAAAGTGGACATCGGGTATATCATGAGTCGTATGAGAATTATGAATGATAGATAAAGGATTTAACCCTCTTATAATTAGGAGAGATATTATTGGCCTCTTGATTGAGTGAGACTATAAAATGCATGGCCGTGCTCAAATAATGATTTGTTTTCATAGTCTACTCATGGATCAAGTAAACCCGGATTAAATGTTGAAGAGGATGACTAAATACATGCCTCGAGTTTAATCTATAATATATATGGTTAAAAGGATTATATTACACGGAAACATTAATCACGAAAGGTTTTATCGAATCACGATTTAATTATTGTTTAATTGGGTAGCAATGATGTATTACTAGATGCCGCTCATTGTTTATAATTTTATTGGAGAATAAAATTATTGCCAATTAAATAATAGCCTATAGGGTCACACGCAAAGAGCACTTAGAGGAATAGTTAATTTAAATTATAGATTTAAATTAATTGATAATTATTTAAATTTTTATTATATTAATTAAGTGAGACTTAATTAATTAAGATAATATAAATTCAAATTAGAATTGTATTTCTGCCCATAATAATTAAGTATGACTTAGTTATTAATTAAATAATAAAATTCGTTTTATTATTTTCCTAGACCTACATGGGTTAGGTTTTGCTGCTATGGGCCTGTTAACCAAACATTATAAATAGATAATGTAGGGTTAAGAGGCAGAAGAGGTTTTGATAGAAAAACCCTAGAAGAGGCAGCAAAGAGGCAGGAAGACAATTCGAATTATCAAAGGTTTGCTAGTACATCCACTCCGTAATCAAGATCGTGAGACGCTCTTGAAGGTGCTCGTGTGGATACCATAGAGGTGTTTTCGAGAAGAAGACACAAGTCGTGATAACAAGGATCTCCGTTGAGTTCGTGACATTCAAGATCGTAATAGGTATGATTCGATTATCACCATAATCCGTCCAATCTTATACATGATCCTGCGTTAGGGTTCCGAAATTTTTCGTTATATTTACGTTTATCCGCTGCGTTTTATGCCTCGGAACCCAACATTATTTGATCAAGGAAAAATTGAGAATCTCTTTATGATGGGATCATGATCGTTCATATAAACAATAAAAATCCCTAAATACATATTAAGTTAATCGGATGCCTTCCAATGTTTAATACTCGTCAAGATCTAGATTGAGAAGGAGTGGGCTTGCCAAAGCAAGGTGCTTTTATCAATCATGGGAAGACGTGATAAGTAAGTGTACTTAGTTTGTTGAAACATTGGGTCTAACTTAACTAAATCATCACAATAGGATTGTGGGTTTAGAGGCATAGAGTTTGGTGAGATTTATTGGATAAATGTGTACAAAGGGTTGTTCCACCAAACTTTCCAAGAGTTATATTTGATATAATCGACCAATGTTGTCTACCTAAATAGTCATATTTTGAGTGTATTAGCCAACACTATCTTAAAATATGGATGAAATATAGATCTTGGCTCACTAGAAAGATTTAAAGAAATGTTTTCCGAATTAATAGTTAGGGCTATTAGTTTGATAAAATAGTGGGAGGTATATGGTGATATACCATAATCACTTAAACATAATTAATATTAAATTTGCAATCTAGTTTATTTTATACACTTTAATATTGTAGATATCAAATGATAAACACAAACAACTTCTCTATGCGATCAGTTCTTGAGAAGGATAAGTTGACGAGAATATATTTCCTTGAATGACATAGGAGCTTGAGGATCGTCCTCGGACACCACGATGTTAGTCAAATCTGTTCCCCTACTCTTAAAGTTGAGAATGTAACATGTGCAAATCATAGTGCTTATTGGAAGCAAATTGATGTTGCGACTGATGTTTCATATCTCATGCTCGCAAATATGTGTGATGAGCTTAAGAAGTAACATGAGCATATAGATGCTTATGAGACGATTGAGCACAAGATATATTTGAAAATAAAAGGGCACTATACACTTACAAGTAGGGAGAGTGAGACCCGGTTACACCACATGTTCTAAAGATTATAGGGTATAATGAGTACCTTTGATATTTTGGGTTTTCAGAATGGTCTGGAGACTTAGTTAGATTTGATCTTACAATCTTTGGACAAATATTATTCTTAGTTTGTTATGAACAATAAAATGAATAAGATTGGTAAAACACCCATTGAGTTGCTAAGCATGTTGAGAACTGCTGAAAGCAATATGATAAATGCATGAACTACTACCATATTGATGGTAAACATAGGGAATGCAAAAGGAAAAGGAAAATGGAAAGACAAGGAGAAGATTTGATCTAGTTCCGTTGTCAAACCGAAGTCCAATCCCTAAAATAGACTCTAAAGTCTGAATGAGGTGTTGATAAAGAAGTCGATTATCGCTTCTGTGGAAAATTGGGAGACTGGAAATTAAACTGTCATGCTTATTTGGAAGATCTGAAAAAGATGATCAATAAGGGTCAAGCTTTAGGTATCGGGTTGGAATTGGAGTAAAAGTAGTTGCTCTAGTTAAAGGAACTCGTTACTTAACTTTTAACCTATAAGGAAAATTTAGAACTTGATAATTGTTATAACGTGCTTGCAATTGGCAGAGACATTATTTCAGTTTCTTGTTTGGACAAGAAAGGCTTTTTCATTTTAATTAAATAACAATAGTTGTTTATTCTATTTTGATGATGAGGCTTATTTTCATGAAACAGTCAAAAAGAGTTTGACTTTATTCAGAATGAAGATGAAACTTGTGTTTACAAGAAGTTTAGTGAGAGCCATGTGGCATTCCTAGTATTATATGTTGATGATATATTACTAATAGGGAATGACATTCCTTCTCTATAGACTGTGGAGACGTGGTTGAGAAATAATTTCTCAATGAAAGACTTAGGCGATGCGACATATATATTAGGGATCATGATCTATAGAGATAGATCAAGGAGATTGATCGGCCTAAGTTAGAGTATATACATTGACAAAGTTTTACATCGATTTCGAATGCAAAGAGGCAAAATGGATATGTCCCAATGTCTCATGGGATAATGATCTCAAAATAAAATTTGTCCTAAATCATTGAATGATAAGGACCGCATGAGTAAAGTTCCATATGCGTTAGCAATTGGTTTTATAATGTATGCAATGATATGTACTCGTCCTGATGTCTCATATGCTTTAAGCATGACGAGTAGATACCGGTCTAATCCAGGTGAAGGTCACTGAACGACAGTCAATAATATTCTTAAGTACTTGAAGAGGACTAAAGATTCATTCTTGTTATATGGAGGAGATGTGAAGCTAGTTGTAAGAGGTTTCAGTGATGCTAGTTTCTAGACAGACAACGATGATTTAATGTTTCTGTCCGGCTTTGTGTTTTATCTATTTTTATTGAGATGTTGTATGCTGGAATGGTTCACAGCAGAGACAGTTGTTGATTCTACAATAGAGCCTGAGTATATTGATGCTTGCGAAGCAGCCAATGAGGCTGTTTGGGTATGTACTTAGGAGATATCACCTAATTAATGAGATTAATGATCAAGGAGATATACATATATGTAAAGTGCATACTAATAATAATATTGTAGACCCACTGACTAAGGCTTTGTCCCAGCAGAAGCACGAAAGTCACACTAGTTCCATGAGTATTGGATACTTGGGTAATTGGCTCTAGTGCAAGTGGGAGATTGTTAGTAATTGTGCTCTAGAGACAATACTATTTATATTTTAAGGAAAATATTTTTTATTAAGGATTATGTTTTTTTATTATTATTTATTTACTGTGTAATAAATTGAAAGCATAATAAATGTCCTTGGAATTTTGATACGTATTATATATCTTTAAGTATGTGACTTAAAAATGAGATTATATGAATAATATCTTATTTCTTAAATTCCCTAGTCGAGTATTATTATTTAAGGACAATAATAATGCACAAAGACTAGTATGTTTCTTGACAGATGACCACATCTCATTGGTCATATGTATGGTGATACTAAAGTTAAGAACATAAGTGCATGTATCAATGCATGGCACTGAAATGACCCGCCGTGATATTCTACATGTTAAATAAGTGTCATAAGTAATTCTCACTGTGATAATTGTGTAATGATCCTTAGACCCTAAATCATTATATTTCTATACGAGAATTAATATACTTTGATTACATTAAAAGTTACCTTTGACCGGGTGATGATAAAAGTGGACATTGGGTATATTATGAATCGTATGAGAAATATGAATGATCTAGATGGGATTTAATCCTCCTAATTTTAGGAGTGATATTATTGGCTTCTTGTTTGAGTGAGACTATGAAATGCACAGCCGTGCTCAAATGTTGATTTGATTTTAATAGTCTACTCATCGATCAAGAAAATAAAGATTAAATTATGAAGAGGATGACACGAGACATGCCTTGAGTTTAATCTATAATATCAAGGTTAAAGGGATTATATTACATGGAACATTATTCACGAAAGGCTTAATCGAATCACCGATTTATTATTATTACTTGGGTAGCAATGATGTATTACTAGATGCCGCTCATTGTTTATAATTTTAATTAGATATTAAAATTGTTGTCAACGTAATAATAACCTACAGGATCACACACAAAGAACGCTTGAAGGAGAAATAATTTAAATTGTGAATTTAAATTAAATAATTAATTTATTTTATTTATGATATTAATTAAGTATGACTTAATTAATTATATAAATAGAATAAATAAATTATTTAAACTAATTCCAAAATTAATAATTAATTAATTAAGTGAGACTTAATTAAATAATTTAGAATTCTGGATTAGTATTAATTATAATTGGATTATAATTAGAAAACTTATTCCTCTCTCTATATAATCTCTTTATGGGCTGATTTAATTTATGAGACAGATTTTTACTAAAACCCTAGCCGTTTTGAGAAAAGAGGAAGATAGAGAGAGAGAAGCAGTTTTCGGGTGCTAGTACACATCAATCCTTCATGAAAAGTGTTCGTGTGGATACCGTAGAACGTAGATCGCGAGAGCGGGATACGTGGTGATTAAACAAGTTTTGGACCTCCATTAATCTTCCATTAATGAACTGTTAAAGCTTCTAAAGATATTTATTCTTTATCTCCGAATTAAATCTTTTGTTTTCGCATGGATCCTGCGGAGGGTTTCGCTATTTTGATTTATTTTTCACGTTTATTCCGCTGCGTTTGTGCCTCGAAACCCTTCATAACCCCCCTCTACTTGTGTAACTGAGAAAATAATTGGTATCAGAGCCTAACGTTTAAAATCGATCGAAGATGTCTGGAAACAAATACGATAATTCTAAGATTCCTATGCTCAAAAGGAATGAGTACACCCACTGGAAGGTTAAGATGTTGCACCGTTTGGAGGCTACACACCCTGACTATCTTGACATGATTCATGATGGACCTTATGTGCCTTCAAGACTTATTCCTCAAACCACTGTTGAAGGAAAAATCATTGGAGAACACTTTGTTGACAAACCAAAGGCTGAGTAGTCAAAGGAGGACAAGGAAAATGTCCTTAAAGAGGCAAAAGTCAAGAACATCCTCTTTAACAGTCTGGACTCTGTTCTCACAAACTGTGTTATATAATGCAAAACCACTAAAGAGATGTTGACAAAACTTGAAGTGCACTGTGAAGGAACCAAGGATGTCAAGAGGAATGCAAGGTCTCTGCTAATTAAGGAGTATGATTATTTTGAAGCAAAAGCTAAAGAGACCACCATTGATACGTATGATAGGTTTACCAAACTCCTGAATGAGATGCCTATACTCGGTAAAGTGTATGAATCTGAAGACACAAATACCAAGTTTCTGAGAGCCCTTTCCTGAAGAGCGGGACAACAAAACAACTGCTATAAGGGAAGCTAGAGATTTAGATGAAATAACTCTAGAAGAATTGTATGGTAGATTCAAGACATATGATTTAGAGATGCAACAGAGAAAGAATAAGAAGGATGTGAAAGCAAAATCTGTGGCACTCTTGATAGAGTCTGAGAAAGAACAACAGGAAGAACCCAAAGAATCAAGGGTCAAAGAATCTAAGAAGGAGGGTAAAACTATTGTTGAATCACAGTCTACTAACACAGACTTTGATTCTGATGATGAGATTGATTTGAGTCAAATGATGGCTATGAAAGTCATATGACTAGTCCTATTTGTAATAAGTAGATGACAACTCAACTCAGATAAGAAAGCGAAGTAAATAATAAATATTGAATATAGAGGAAAAACAAAAAGAAGCCAAGACAGGACAAGACAAGACACAAAGACCACTATATCAGAAATGAGAATCAACATTGTAGTTAGTCATCCGTGAACCAGACCAGTGCACAGGGTGTCAACAATGTCAGTGAAGATTCGTCATCAAAAAGTTCAAGCGGTTAGAAAGGTTATTGTTGAAGAATAAAAGAGTTTTATCTACATCAACAATAGTCCTACAGTCAAGACTTTAATTTAATTCTCTATTAATTAATTAAATTAATTAGTTAATTTAATTAGTAAATTAATTCACTTAGAATTAATTTATTTCTTAAATTAATTAAAGGATTAAATAATTCAGAATTATTTTAGAATGAAGAAGATAGAAGTCGGAAGCTCAAATGGATACATGTTTGTTTGGAATGCAGTGTATAAGAGTCAGAATCCAAGATTGAATATTTGACTAGGTACATGCAGTGGTGAAAATAAGTATTGTCTAGTCTAAAGAGTCAGATTATTTCAGTAACAGAGGTATTTCTAATTGCAACTGTAGATATAGCATGACGACACTGACTTAAAGAAAAGACGGAAAAAGAATTGACACGAAAGAAATGCAGAATCATATATTCTTAAAAGTGGAACCCCAGTTGGAATTGATGTATCATTTCTAAGTCAAAAAGAGTTTGGTTCTAGACGTTCAGAAGATCGCAGCTTAGAGCGTAAGGATTTATTTTTATTAATAAATATTTTATTTATTTAGTAAATTATATTTATAAATATCTAAAAAATATTAGATATTTATTTTTATAATTTCTGAATTAAATTTATTGTTTTTTAATAAAAAATTGTAAGCTGTGTGGGTCGAAAAGCATTTCTACGGAGCTTATCATTAAAAGATGAAATAAACCCCATTACTTTTCAAATTGAAATTGGCTGATGATGTTTAAAAGAAACCATTCAGAGGCTGCCATGTGTCCAAACAAATGGAAAAGAAATGAAAAAGCATGTGGAATGAAATGTCGTACCGAGCAACCTTCAAAAGTCTTACCAAAAGCAATATTAAAAAGTCTTATCAAAAATTTCTTAAGACTTTTTAAAAGTCTTACCGAATTAAATCAGTAAGACTTTTAAAAAGTCTTGCTGGGCATTAGAAAAAAAGTCTTACCAAGTTTTTAAAAGTCTTACCGAGTATTAAAAGTCTTGCTCAGCTTATTTAAAAAGTCTTGAATGCTAAATTATAAAGTCTTTTGATTTTTTAAATAAATTTTATTCAAAAGTCTTGCTAGCTTTAACCTCTATAAATATGAGGCAATTGGCTTCATTTTTTAGAGTAGAAAAACTTTTAAATTCAGCAATTTATCTGCAAAGTTATATTGACAGACTTTCTGTGCTAGTTTGATTTTAATTCTTTAAGTAGAACAATTCATGTCAAATTTGTTCTAGGAATTAAGGTTTATTCTACCGAATGTTGTAAAACCCATTCAAGTTTAATATATGTATTTAACTTGAATCTTGTTTACTTACTTGCTAATTTTCTATATCTTAAATGTTTAATCATGAAAATAGAAAGGTAGTAAGTCAGCCTCCCAAACACTATAAGGACTCGAACCCTCAGCTAAATCAATAATTTAATTCCGCAAATTCTGAAAAGAATTTTAAATTGTTGTCAGTATCGCATTCAACCCCCCCTTCTACGATACTTCCGGGACCCAACAATTGACATCAGAGCAAGCTGATTGATATATAAATCAAGATCCGTAGTCCAGTGAAGCTCAGGGTACTGAAGCTGTTTGAACTCTGAATGTTTAGAGGCTTTGTATAATAAATTTAGTTTATAAATTTATGTTATAAATTTTATTTAAAATAAATTTATTTTATGAATTTAATTTAAATGAGTTTATTATTTAAACTTGAAAAAATTTATTTTAAAAATTTAATTTAAATAAGTTTATTTTATAAATTTAAATTAAATAAATTTATTCTTTAAATTTAAATAGATTTACTTTTATAATTTAAATTTATTTAGATAATTTTATTTTATAAATTTAAATTTAGATAAATTTATTTTATAAATTTTATTTAAAATAAATTTATTTTATGAATTTAATTTAAATGAGTTTATTATTTAAACTTGAAAAAGTTTGTTTGCCCAGAAGGATGAACTATTACAGAAGGGGGGTTGAATGTAATAGTACCAGTAAATCGATTAAGAACACAAGTATATAAAAGATTAATGTGATTTTGTATTAAAGATTGAACATGTTACAAAACTCTCTCAAGAAGTTGTTTGTTCTCAAGAGCTGCTAGGTTATGAAAAATATGATTTGCTAAGATTACTCAATGTTAACCTATGTCTGTGTTTATATAGACACAGTTACAAATCAATTACAAATCAGATTAGAAATAGAATAGCTTTATATAAGGAAATAGTCTTGCATTCAGATTCCTTCTTACTTTCCTATTCAGACTCTGATTTGAATTGTTTCCTGACAAACTCTGATATTAAACTCTGTCCATTATTATTCTCTGATTGAGCATTCTCTGTTAGAGTAAACTTTGTCCGACAGTTCCTTAAACTCTGATGACGTTAACAATGTAAACTCTGACTTGTATTCTCTAACAGCCATCAGTGTTTGCTTCCTAACAATCTCCCCCAATTTATGCTTTAGGAAATAAAACATAAATTCCACTTATGATGTCAGAACTCCAAGACAAATGCATCAGAGTTTATTTGTCATGTTTGACTCAGATTCTTCTGTATGAAAAGTCATCTTTCAGAAATTGACTTAGAAGTTTGTCTTCAGCAGCTCTCAGTAGATCAACCAGCTTCCCTTTCAGTTCCTTCATCTGGTCAGAAGAATCATCAATATGATAGATAGCAGTCCTCAAAGCATAAATAGATGATCTGTCCATTCTTTCATCCAAAACAATACAACAAGCATTCATTCCATCAGGATTTAAGATTAGTGTAAGAATTCCTAACACCATCTTGACTTTTGCATCTCCCTTTCTCAATGCTCTTCTTGATCCATCTTCATGTAAGTATCCAGGCTCATACTCCTCAGAGTTTATCATCATTAACCTTTCACTTTTCTTCTTTTCAGCTATTGCTCCTTCAAGAATTTTTACCCATCTAGAAGTTACCTCATTTTCATCATTTAGGAGGAACAAAACATGTTCAAGTTCTTTAGATGCTTTCTGAATTAAGTCTTCTTGAGAAATCTTCATAACTCTTCCATCCTCCAAGAAATAAATGAGTTTCTCCTTAGCTTGAGCACCATCAAAGATATCCTTCACAATGTTAACAGATATTAGCTTGTCCAAATGTTCTTGAGACAGCTCTTCCTCAGGTCTGTCTTTTAATGAATAAGGATCTCTGAAGATGTTTGCTTCACCTCTGTAGACCTTAGCATGTGAATCACCAATACCACCTTTATCTTTTCGAAGCCTGGCATTGAGTGTTAGAGTTTAAGTGTTTGTCCACAGAAGATCAGACTTTTTCTTCCTTATCAGAGATTGCTGTTGTTCTTCTTCCTCATCATCAAAACTTGAACCACCTGGAAGAAAAGTTGTTCCAGACATAGTGATAGGATTCTTTGGCTTAGCTGGAGCATTTTGATGGATTTTAGAAGATGATCTTGTTTGAATTTCTGAGACTGGTTTTGGTTGAGCAACTGGTTTGACTGCATTGGGAATTTCAACACTTCTGATTTGAATGAGCTTAGCTTCTGGCTTCTTCTGTTGAACATATACCTTCTTATGAATTGGTCCTTTTCTTATTTATCTTCTCTTTTTCTGGACTTGAGCACTGTCAGTACCAGACTTCTTCAATTCAACTTCTACAACAGCTGGATCCATTCCTGGATTTTCTTCTTCAAAAACTTTCCTAGCCAGCTCTGCATCTTTTAGATTCTGTCCTTTAATTTTCTCAGGCTTCCCTTCTTCTTCAAGCCTTCTTGCAAATTCCAAATCAACTTCTATCAGAGTTTGTTTCTTGATTTGTTTATCAGAGATTGGTTCCATCAGAGTTTGATTTGATAGAGTTTGACTTTGACCAATCAGAGTTTGCTGCATAATTTGTTTACCCTACCCGTGACTCCCTTGATCTGCATCATCAGGTTTATCAGGTTTTTGTACAACATCCTCTTTGCATTTGTCTGCAACTGAACTCTCCCCCTTTCTGACATCAGACTTTTGCTTGATAGTAAGAATATCAGCAATGGTGTATAACATCCCTTGCATAGAACTGATAGAGTTTGACAAAATATCCACCTTGGCTTCCAGAGCATCTTGTCTAGATGAGACATTCTTGAACTTGACTTCCATAGAGTTTTGCAAAGATTTGACAAAGGCAGAGTTGTTGGTAATAGTATCATTGAGTGCACCAACTTCAGTGTGAAGACCTTTAGATAACACTGTAGTAGCCTTCAACACAGACTTCAATTCTGCAGAGTTAATCTCTTTGTTAGCTTTATGAATAAAATCATGAACACGTGGCCAAAAGATATCTTCATGTGAATATTTCCAAGAACCGTCCCAAATTTTCTGTTTAAGAGAATCTATTATCACATCTTGAGAGGTTCCTGGTTGAGAAGAGAAATCTCTGTGAACACCTTCAGCATCTAAATCTGCTTCAATCTCTCTTTTCAGATCTTCTACCACCATGTAATCTGGATAGCTCATGTTCAATCTTTCATGGGCATCACGTGAGTTGACTGGCCACTTCTTAGTATTGTACCTTTGGGAATATGGAATAGACAAGTCTGTAACTTCTTCATCAGCAAAAATAGGCTCATCAGAGTTTGTGTCCATCCCATCAGAGTTTGCAGCTTTATCAGAGATTAGCAAAGCATCAGAGTTTGCAACAGAGAAACTCTGAGTACCTGCAGAAGATATGGAACATCCTAAGACACTCTTATTTTTTTTAAAGTAATCTCATTACTTTTCACATCACACATATCATAACTTTTAAGAGTTAGATTTTGTTCACTAGAAGTAACTAACTTCTTTCTCAAATCTACCTCACCTTTTGCCATATCTAATGTTTGCCTCTCATTAATTCTGTTTTTCACACATTGTACCTCAGACTCACTAGAAAGGCTCAACACACAATGTCCTACAGATATAAGAGGTGGATGAGAAAGGTTGACTGTAGTTACATGAGTAGGGGTACCCTTTTCAGGACTATTCATGATCATTCTAGCAGTTAAATTAGGAAAGGTAAAATTTGAACTTACACTATCAGAGAATGCATATTCTGAAGAAAAGTCAGAGTTTATACCTTGAGTTGTAGATGTGGATGTTGTCTCCATTGGCTGTGCAGAGATTGGTAATACCAGAAGAGCATCAGTGGTTACTAGTTTAGCTTCATCAGAGTCTGTCTGTCCAATAGTAGAATCTTAATCTGCAATCATAAAACTGATGATTGGTTCTTGTGGGACCTGAGTCATATCTTCAGCTGCTTCACCACTTTGAGGTGAAGGTTCTTGTGTGCTTAACTCTGCCATAACTCGACCTTCAGCATCAGCAACAGCAAGATCTGCAAGAATAGGTAAAGTGCCTGCATCCAAACTTTGATTGGATGGTTCTTGTGTTGCTGGGGCCTTAACAACTTCTTCAACCCTTTGAGCTGAAGGTTCTTGTGGGTTGTACCCCTGATCTAAGCTGGCTTCATCTGCTGGAAATGTGGCTGTTGTTGAACTTTGATCAACAGGTTTTTATGTGTCTGGCCATGTAGAGATTGCTACCTCACTTTGAGAGATAGGTTCTTGTGTATCCTGGCCAAAAGTGACAGACTTCTTCTTCCTTCTTGTAAATTGTTTTGAACTTGGAGAGGCAGATGATGTGGAATGCTTGGCTTTCATCTCTTTCCTGACTTGTTCTGTCAACTCCCTTACTCTTTCATAAGAAATCTCCTTAATAATTTGCTTATGAGAGTTTGTAGGAGAATCAGAGATTGTAAGAGGACCAGCTTCATCTGGAGTGACATATGGCTTATCTTTTAAATAATTGTGTTGTCACTCCTGTTCAGCCTTGAGCTAAAGATTATTTAGAATCCCCAAATTTTTCCTACAGACTGTCTTGTCAACAGTAGGCCCCCGTCTAATACATTCACAATTATAATGGGCAAAATTTGTCCACCAATCAGCTTTTGACTTGACATACCTAGGAATCATGTTCTCAATTGGAACTGGTAATCCAGGTTCCTTCCAAGGAATATTTGCCTTCCAGCTATGCCATGCTTCAACAGAGTTTGCCAAGTCATCAGAATTTAGATCAGAGATTGGAAGGTCAGAGTTTAATGCTGCATCAGAGTTTAGTTCATTATTTACAGCCTCAGAGTTTATAGCCTTGACTAATCTTATCCTCTTCTTCTTCACCTCAGGCATTGGATTTACTGTGAATGGCTTCATAAAAGGTGCAGGAGGTATCTCAGAAGCCTGTTCAAAAGTTTTTCTCTTGGAAAAAACCAACCCTTCATCAGAATCAGAATCAAAATCTATTAATTTTCTCCTTTTATGAGAGGATTCTTTCACTGCCTTCCCCTTCCTTTTGCTGGTGCCCTGTTGAGAGGTTTGTGTTACAACTACAGCCTATTGGGAGACTGTAGAGGTTGGCAACAGTGTTTGAGTGTCAATGTTTGGAGGGTGACTTGGGTTTGAATCAGAGGGTGCTAAACTCTGATCCATAGCCATAGAGAGAAAATCCCTTCCATACATGGTAGGCATTCTCTGATTTAAGAGAAGTCTGACACATGTGGGATAAAAGAGAGGAGATAGATTACCTTTCTTAGCATCTTTCCTAGTTAGGTCAGCAAAAATCCTCATATTCATACTAAAACTAGCTAAACTCTGATCATTCTCAAAATTTACATCAGGAAACAAAAAATTAAAAATTAACTGAAGAAATCTAGCAAAATAAACAGTGTGAGCATCATCATTTATTTTGCTAGCCAGCTGCCTAATTATCATACAAGGAAAATTAAAATTAAGATTTTGGGTCAGAGAATACCCAATTTGTTGTGCAAGCTGTGGAATTGCATCAAAGTTTGTGCACTTGCCTGTGAAGGCCCTTGTGATGCAGTCGAAGAAGAAACTCCATTCTCTTCGAAGATGGGGTCTGGTAAGACTCCCCAGCTTTGTTAGGCTTCCTCTATAGCCTATAGAAATAAAAAATTCTTTTATTTGAGCATCTCCCACAATATCATCATACAAAGCCACTTCT
Organism: Oenanthe sinensis; assembly: GCA_028671895.1. Lineage (NCBI taxonomy): Eukaryota > Viridiplantae > Streptophyta > Magnoliopsida > Apiales > Apiaceae > Oenanthe > Oenanthe sinensis. The sequence continues at coordinate 21,464,650 of CM053799.1, read as the reverse complement.
GGGAGATGAAGGGCTTGTCGAACTATGGCTGGGGTTATTAAATGCTTGCCATTGCAGTTGAAAGAGATGACTGGTTCTTCATCATCACCTACATCATTAAACTTAGCAGTCGACCAAATCCTTATCAAGGACTGAGCCAAGAAGTTGGAAGGTTCCTGTAACGCGTAGCCAATATAACTTTGTGCCAAAAAATCTTGAATCACATGAAAATCATTAAGTGCATCAGATTTGTTTAACAAAGATATATAGTTTGTGGGTGCAAAGGTATAAGTTTGAAAGGTTTGTCCTTTTGATGCCATTGAAACAAGGAGAAGTTGCAGGTTTGGACAGTTAGGGTTCTTGAGAAATGAGAGAATAGAAATGAATAGTAACCGATAGAATGAACACTTATAATGATTAATGGAATTAATCTATGACTATTCATATGCATAATTTATGTAGTGAGACGCGTGGCAAGAATTGATTGGAAAACAATTATGAATAAGGTCTCAAAATACAGCAAGTGTATATGTATCTGTGTAAGTATATGAACCGTCATTCGTGAGTTACACTCGCTTCGTTTCGAATCCAAACAGAGAATAATAATTATGATGTCACAATAATGAATTATGATGTCATAAAAATAATTTCAGAATTTACCACGTAATCAGAGTTTAACAAGTCAGAGTTTAGATGAGTCAGAGTTTACCTCATCCTCTGACAGAGATTACCATAAACACTGATAGATGTGAACAGAGATTAGATGCCGCATTGATCAGAGTTTACTTTGATTTCATCAGAGTTTATCTCATACTCTGACATATTCTCTGATTGTCTGTACTTGTTAAGTCATGTTGAGCCACTTGTTACCATTCCTAATTCAGAAACCAGTCTGTTAAATATTGCTTCAGGCAAAGGCTTGGTAAATATATCTGCTATTTATTGATCTGTGGGAATAAAATGTAATTCAATTGTGCCTTCCATAACATGTTCCCTTATGAAATGATATCTAATACTAATGTGCTTTGTCAGAGAATGTTGAACTGGATTTCCTGTCATTGTAATAGCACTTTGATTATCACAATAAATAGGAATTTTAGAAAAATTCAAACCATAATCCATCAGTTGATTTCTCATCCATAAGATCTGTGCACAACAGCTTCCTGTAGCTATATATTCAGCCTGTGCTATAGATGTTCAGATTGATTTCTGCTTCTTGCTAAACCATGATACTAGTCTTCCTCCCAGAAATTGACAACTACCACTTATACTTTTTCTGTCAATTTTACATCCTGTAAAGTCAGCATCTGAGTAGCCAATTAATTTAAAATCAGACTCTCTAGGATACCATAATCCAAGATTAATAGTGCCCTTGAGATATCTGAAAATCCTCTTTTCAGCTATCAGATGTGGTGCCCTTGGATCTGCTTGAAATCTAGCACATAGACATGTTGCAAACATGATGTCTGGTCTACTTGCAGTCAAATAAAGTAAAGAACCAATCATTCCTCTGTATGTAGTGATGTCAACAGGTTCTCCAATATCTTGATCAAGCTTTGTCGCAGTAGCCATAGGGGTTGTAGCAGATGATGAGTCTTGCATTTGAAATTTTGTGAGTAGATTCTTTATATATTTAGACTGATTAATGAAAATGCATTCTTCAGTCTGTTTTACTTGTAAACCTAGAAAATAACTCATTTCCCCCATCATGCTCATTTGATACCTGGACTGCATTAGCTTTGAAAATCTTTCACAAAGCTTCTCATTAGTGGAACCAAATATAATATCATCAACATATATTTGTACCAATAATAGATCCTTACCTTGAGTTCTATAAAACAGTGTTTTATCAATTGTACCTCTAGTGAAACCACTTTCAAGTAAGAATAGAGCTAAAATTTCATACCATTCCCTTGGTGCTTATTTTAGACCATACAAAGCTTTATCCAGTCTATAGATATGATTTGGATATTTTGGATTGACAAAGCCAGGTGGTTGTTCAACATAAACTTCTTCTTCAAGTTCACCATTTAAAAATGCACTATTAACATCCATCTGGTAAACCTTGAATTTCTTATGTGTAGCATAAGCAAGAAAAATTTTGATTACTTCAAGTCTGGCTACTGGTGCATATGTTTCATCATAATCAATGCCTTCCTGTTGAGAATAACATTTAGCTACCGGCCTTGCCTTATTTCTTGTAATGATTCCATCAGAATCTGTCTTATTCCTGAATATCCATTTTGTTCCTACAATAGATCTGTTCTTTGGCCTAGGTACTAGTGTCCAAACTTCATTTCTTTCAGACTCCTTTAACTCTTCCTGCATTGCAGTCACCCAATTTTCATCTTTCAAAGCATCCTCAACCTTCTTTGGTTCTGTTTGTGATAGAAAGCTATGAAATTGACATTCATTTTGAGTAGCTTTTCTTATTTTTACTCCACTTTCCAGATCACCAATAATTAAACCAGGTGTGTGATCTTTTGTCCACTTTCTTGGTTGTGAAAAGTTTCTAGAGCTAGATGCTTCCCCATGATTTGTTCCTTTATTGAAAGATTCTTCTGTAAATGCTGATCCTCCCCCTGAGTATGTGCTGTCATCAGTGTTTGATATCTCAGAATTTATATGCTCAGAGTTTGAGATTTCAGAGTTTGTAGTTTCAAAGTTTGATGGATCAGAGTTTAAGGGTTCAGAGTTTGTGTTGTTCAGAGTTTGGTCAGAGTCAGATATTTCAATTACAGCATCTTGATCTTTAATGTCAGTGTTTGAATGATGTTGCTCCCCCTCAACATGTGCAGAATCTTCACTTTCTATTTCAATCAATTCTGAATCAGAGTTTAAAGAATCAGAGTTTTCCTCACCAGTGTTTATATGAACAGAGTTTGTATTATCAGGGTTTGAACTATCACAGTTTATTTCCTGCAGTTCATTCTCAAATCTCAGAGTTTCATGTGCATCCTTATCATGTAATCCAGCTATTTTCCCTTCATCAAAAGAGACATTAATTGATTCCATGATTGTCCTTGTTCTTAGATTGAATACTTTGAATGCCCTTGAAGAGGTTTTAGAAGTTGTTGCATATCCAATAAAAATTCCTTCATCTGCTTTAAGCTCAAACTTCTTCAATTGCTCAGTGTGTGTTTTAAGAATAAAACACTTGCTTCCAAAGATATGAAAGTACTTAAAATTTGGTTTTCTTCCCTTCAAAGATTCATATGGGGTCATTCTATGTTTGTTTATCAAAGAACAATTCTGAGTAATACATGAAGTGTTTACAGCTTCTGCCCAAAAGTAAGTAGGTAGTTTTGCTCCTTCTAGCATTGTTCTAGCAGCTTCAATTAGAGTTCTGTTCTTTCTTTCAACTACACCATTTTGTTGAGGTGTTCCAGGTGCTTAAAATTGTTGAATAATAACTTTTGTTGAGCAGAATTCTTCCATTGCAGAGTTTTTAAACTCTGTTCCATTGTCACTTCATAGATTCTTCACCTTGTGAGTTGATCCATTCTCAATCATTGCAATATGTTCAAAAATTATTTCTGCAGTTTCATCCTTTTTATGTAAAAAGTATACCCAAGTAAATCTAGTGAAGTCATCAACTATCACAAGAGTGTATTTCTTCTTTCCTATGGACATTATGTTGATAGGACCAAATAAATCAAGGTGCAATAGATGAAATGGTTGATCAATTGAGTTTTCAGTTTTGCTCTTGAAAGATGTCTTCTTTTGTTTAGCCTTTTGACATGAATCACAAAGTCCATCAGGATGAAATTGAACTTTTGGTAGACCTCTGACTAGGTCCTTTTTCACTAATTCATTGATGTTTCCAAAATTCAAGTGACACGGCTTTTTGTGCCAGTTCCAGCTTTTCAGGGATGATGCCGTTCCAAGTAAACAGTTTAATGGACCATCTGAATCATTATGCAAGCTAGCTTCAAATAAATTGTTATGTATGTGACTAATAAGAACTACTTTTCCATTCTTCTTGCTTTTCACTTCACAATGAGTACCATGAAATTCCACAGAATAACCTATGTCTGTCATTTGACTCACACTTAGAAGATTATGTTTGAGTCCTTCAACCAGAGCTACATTGTCAATGATGACATTTCCAATCACAATATTGCCATATCCCAGTGTTCTTCCTATGTTGCCATCTCCATAAGATACTACTGGGCCAGCCTTCTCCTCAAACTCTGAAAGCAGGGATTTGTTTCCAGTCATATGTGCAGAACATCCACTATCAATTACTAGGATGTTTTTTCTGTTTCCCTGCAATCAGTAAATGTAACTTAATTAGTAGGTTTGGGGACCCAAACTAGTTTGGGTCCTTTCTTTGAAAATTTATTAACTTTTGCAGCAGAAGTACTTTTATCAGAGTTTACAGAAACAGATTTTGCATTCATAGAGTTTGTACTGTCAGAGTTTACACTCTTTTTATCAGATTATATCACATATATTTGCTTGACAGTTTGTTTGGAGAATTCTTTATTTGATGCTATGGTTTATAAATGCTGTAATACAAATTATGATATTCTTTGCAAGTATAAATTGAATGATTCATTTTACCACAATGAAAATATGGATTATTTCTAGTTTGTTTTCTAGCCTCAAACCTAAGATTTTCAGGTTCTTTCTTTCTCTTTTGTTTGCAGTCAATAACAAGGTGATTTGAATTTTCACAAGTAAAACATGTTTTCCTAGGAGCATCAGGAATATTCATGTAATTTGTCTCCTTATTGATTCCTACTTTGTCATTCCTATTTCTTTTAACCCTTTTTGGTTTAATTTCATTTGTGACTGCTTTCAACTTTTCCTTAAGTTGCTTCTGAGAAAGTAATCCTATATTTACCTTTTTAGGTTTTGTCACACTATTGTTCTTAGAGCATTCTGTGAGAATTTCCTTAATACTTGCTCTAACAAATTTCACAAGTTTATTTAATATTCCTTTTATGTGTGATTTAGTGTGTGTTTCAGATTCATAACCTAAAGCATAAGTCCAATTCTTATTATTTAGCATTTGTTGAACTTTCTTTCTAGAGTTTGTCCAAACTCTGAAAGTTTCCTTTTCTTTTGCTATTTCAGATTTTAAATATTCAACTTGAATTTCTAACTGGGTTTGCATGTGAATAGCATTATCAAAATCTTTCTTAATTTTTAACATATCAGAGTTTTCAGATTCAAGCATGTTACTTCTAGTAGTCAGTGTTTGAATTTTAGATTTTAATCTATCATTCTCCAATGTCTGAGATTTAAAGCTAACATGAAAAGATCTAAGAAAAGACTTTAATTCACAGATATTATCAGTTTGAAAATTAAAGACAGAGTCTGGTACCTTATCAGAGTTTGGAGCTTCAGTGTTTGACATGAGTGCATAATTTGTTTCTGGTTCAGAATCTGAGGAATCCATCCAGTCTTTCTTTGAAGTGATTAAGGCTTTTCCTGATTCCTTACTTCTGCATTCAGTAGCAAAGTGCCCCATCTTGTTACACTTATAACACTTTATTTTTGACTTGTCAATAGTCTTTGATTTCCCATCTCTATCTTTTCTTTTCTTGAACCTTTCTCTCTTTTCTGTCTCTTCATGCTTCTTTTAAAAATTTGCTTGCTTCTTGTATTTCCTGTATTTCATCTTTTTGAAACCTTTTACAATCATAGCAACCATCTCCATCATATCAGAGTCTGTGGAGTCATCGGAATTTACTTCAGAGTTTGTCTCAGACTCTGATTCACTACTTTCTTGAGTCACTATCTCTTTTCCTTTTCTTGTTGAAACTTTAAGCACCTTTTCTTTTGGTTCTTCAGATTTTGTTTCAACATTCAAAGCAATGGACCTTGCTTTGTTGCTTTTTCTGTTTCTTCTTTGTTGTAATTCTAGATCATGAGTTTTCAATTTGCCATAAACTTCATCTATGGACATCTCATCTAAATCAGCCATGTCTCTAATTAAAGATGTCTGTAAATCCCATTCTTCTGGAAGAGCCCTAAAAAATTTGGTGTTTGAATCCTCATTATCATATACTTTATCCACCAAAGCCAAGTTATTTAATAGTGTTAGTAATCTGTCATAGATATCTGTTAAGGATTCATTATGTTTGGCTTCAAAATATTCATACTCCTGAATTAACACAGATCTTTTATTTTTCTTGATTTTCCTTGTTCCTTGACATTGAATTTCTAGTGCATCCCAGATCTCTTTTGCAGTTTTGCATGCTATAACCCTATTAGACATTACAGAGTCAAGACTATTGTGTAATATGTTTCTTACCTTGGCATATTTGAGGACTTCTTATTTTTCCTCATTGCTCCACTCCTTTTTATCTTTGAGGGTATAATGCTCGGGTACTTGTCTTTCATCCACAATGGTTGCAGGTACCAGTTTTGTTGGCATGTATTAGCCTTCATTGATCCTATCCAAGTAATCAGGATCTGTTGCTTCTAAGAACATCAACATCTTCACCCTCCATGTAGGGTATTCAGCTTTCTTTAAGATTGGAATTTTTATGCTCTCATACTTGTTTCCAAACATGATTTGAGATCTAACAGTTGATTTTGAACTGCCTGCTCTGATACCACTTGTTTGCCCAAAAGGATGAACTATTACAGAAGGGGGGTTGAATGTAATAATACCAGTAAATCGATTAAGAATACAAGTATGTAAAAGATTAATGCGATTTTGTATTAAAGATTGAATATGTTACAAAACTCTCTCAAGAAGTTGTTTGTTCTCAAGAGCTGCTAGGTTATGAAAAATATGATTTGTTAAGATTACTCAATGTTAACCTATGTTTGTGTTTATATAGACACAGTTACAAATTAATTACAAATCAGAATAGAAATAGAATAGCTTTACATAAGGAAATAGTCTTACATTCAGATTCTTTCTTACTTTCCTATTCAGACTCTGATTTGAATTGTTTCTTGACAAACTCTGATATTAAACTCTGTCGGTTATTATTCTCTGATTGAGCATTCTCTGTTAGAGTAAACTCTGTTCGACAGTTCCTTAAACTCTGATGACGTTAACAATGTAAACTCTGACTTGTATTATCTGACAGCCATCAGTGTTTGCTTCCTAACAAAGTTTATTTCATAAACTTAATTTAAATAAGTTTATTTTATAAATTTAAATTAAATAAATTTATTTATTAAATTTAAATAGATTTACTTTTATAATTTAAATTTGTTTAGATAATTTTATTTTATAAATTTAAATTCAGATAAATTTATTTTATGAATTTAATTTAAATGAGTTTATTATTTAAACTTGAAAAAATTTATTTTATAAACTTAATTTAAATAAGTTTATTTTATAAATTTAAATTAAATAAATTTATTCTTTAAATTGAAATAGAGCTTAATGATTTATTTTTATTAATAAATATTTTATTTATTTAGTAAATTATATTTTTAAATATCTAAAAAATATTAGATATTTATTTTTATAATTTCTAAATTAAATTTATTATTTATTAATCATAGATTATAAGCTGTGTGGGTCGAAAAGTATTTCTACGGAGCTTATCACTAAAAGACGAAATAAGCCCCTTTGCTTTTCAAATTGAAATTGGCAGATGATGTTTTAAAAGAAACCATTCGGAGGTTGCCATGTGTCCAAACAAATGGAAAAGAAATGAAAAAGCATGTGGAATGAAATGTCCTACCGAGCAACCTTCAAAAGTCTTACCGAAAGCAATATTAAAAAGTCTTACTGAAAATTCCTTAAGATTTTTAAAAGCTTACCGAATTAAATCGGTAAGACCTTTTAAAAGTCTTACCGAATTTTAAAGTGAAAAAAGTCTTGCTGGGCATTAGAAAAAAAGTCTTACCGAGTTTTTAAAAGTCTTGCCGAGTTTTAAAAGTCTTGCCCAGCTTATTTAAAAAGTCTTGAAGGCTAAATTATAAAGTCTTTTGATTTTTTAAATAAGTTTTATTCAAAAGTCTTGCTAGATTTAACCTTTATAAATATAAGGCAATTGCCTTCATTTTTCAGAGTAGAAATTTTTTTAAATTCAGCAATTTGAATGCAAAGTTATATTCACAGACTTTCTGTGCTAGTTTGATTTTAATTCCTTAAGTAGAACAATTCATGTCAAATTTGTTATAGGAATTAAGGTTTATTCTATCGAATATTGTAACACACATTCAAGTTTAATATACGTATATAACTTGAATCTTGTTTACTTACTTGCAAATTTTCTATATCTTAAATGTTTAATCATGAAAATAGAAAACTAGCAAGTCAGCCTCTAAAATACTACAAGGACTCGAACCCTCAGCTAAATCAATAATTTAATTCCACAAATTCTGAAAAGAATTTTAAATTGTTGTCAGTATCGCATTCAACCACCCAACAGGCTATGGTTGCTAAGAATTTGAAAAGGATGAAATTCAACAAAAGAACTAAAAAATTTGGCGAGAGGCCAACATTCAGAAAGGATAATGAAAAAGTTGAGAAAAGCAAGAGTACCATAATCAAGCTTGACAAGGCAAAAGTCAAGGACAAAAGCACCTTTACTCAAGTTAAGTTTGTGACTTCTGAAGTTAAGACTGAATTGCCTAAAGGAACCACGAACTCATCTATCAATAATCCCCCTGCTGTTGACAAAAAGATAGATTAATCAGGAGAAAAGAAAGCAAAGAAAAATATAAATATAGGTTTCTTATCTGAGTCCAAGTTAAGGGAAAGGCCAGATAATTTACCAGATTCTGGCAAAGCTAGGAGGAATATGAATGACAAGGCAGGCATGAAAAAAGCCAACAACTATGAAAAAGATCTTAATGCTCCTAGGAAGAAATGCTACAGATGTAGAAACCACAACCATCTTGCTCTAGATTGTAAAACAAAAATTGAGAAGAAATCTGAGTCTAAATCCCCTCAGACTCTGACTAGTCACTACATTCCACAGAAACCATGTTATCACCGTGGTAGCAAATTTCACTCTATTTATATGTGTAGGGACTATCATGATTTGTATTACAATTTTTATGAGCTAAAATCTTATATTGATAAAAGTTGGAATGACACTATCTAGACTCCACCAGAGTTTAAGGCAACAAAGGAAACATGTAAATCCAAAGTAAAAATTTCTAAACCTGTTTCACCTGAAGTTAGTAAGAATGGATCTAAAATTGTTTGGATCTTCAAAACATCTAACTAGTTGCTATCTGTATGCAGGGAACAAGGGCAAGAAAAATATCCCTACTCCTGGACAGTGGATACTCAAGACACATGACTGGAAAGAAAACCCTGCTTACAGACTTTGTGGAGATAACTAGCCTAGAAGTATCCTTAGGAGATGGAAACAAAGAAAAAACACTAAGATATGACAAGATTGTACTAGTAAATGTCATCATTGAAGAAGTAGCTCTAGTTGATGGCTTAAAACATAACTTGATCAGTATTAGTCAACTTAGAGATAAAGGTTACCATACTGGCTTTGACAATAAAGAATGTCTTGTGACTCACAAAGGCACTGTCTGGCTTCTGTAAGTTTGTCTATGGGTTCGACGAGGTTGTCGACCCAATAAGGTGGGGGTGTTTGTAACATCCCACATTAAATAAGAAATGTGTGTTTGGGCCCTTATAAGGACAAGTCGACAACTAATGTATACCAAAAATTGCTAAATTTTTTGGGTAGACTTGTGGTGGGTTGTTGGGCTCGGTATGCATTCAGTTGTGGGATTGGGTTGTTATAAATAGTATTTGTAACATCCCACAATGAATGAGAAATGTGTGTTTGGGCCCTTGATAAGGACAAGTCAACAACTAATGTATTCCAAAAATTTCTAGCTTTTATGGGCTGACATGTAGTGGATTTTTAGGCTCGGTATGCATTCAGTTGTGGGCTTGGGATGTTAAAAATGGTATTAGAGCCATACCCGACAGGAAGTGCAGAGGCACTGCCTAAGTTTTGTAAGTTTGCCTGTTGGCTCGATGAGGACGTCAATCCAATAAGGTGGGGGTGTTTGTAACATCCCACTTAGAATAAGAAATGTGTGTTTGGGCCCTTTATAAGGACAAGTCAATAACAAATGTATAAAAAAATTGCTAGCTTTTATGGGCTGACCTGTGGTGGGTTGTTGGGCTCGATATGCATTCAGTCATGGGCTTGGGTTGTTATAAATGAAGGCACTTCCGGTCGGGTTCTGTAAGTTTGTCTGTGGGCTCGACGAGGACGTCGACCCAATAAGGTGGGGGTGTTTGTAACATCCCACATCGAAAAAGAAATGTGTGTTCGGGCCCTTTATAAGGAGAAGTCAACAACTAATGTATACCAAAAACTGCTAGCTTTTATGGACTGACTTATGATGGGTTGTTGGGCTCGGTATGCATTTAGTCGTGGGCTTGGGTTGTTATAAATGGAGGCACTTCCGGATGGGTTCTGCAAGTTTATCTGTGGGCTCGACGAGGTCGTCGACCCAATAAGGTTGAGATGTTTGTAATATCCCACATCGAATAAGAAATATGTGTTTAGACCCTTTATAAAGACAAGTCAATAACTAATGCATACCAAAAATTGATAGTTTTTATGACCTGACCTATGGCGGGTTGTTGGGCTCGGTATTCATTGAGTTTTGGGTTTGGGTTGTTAAAAATTGTAACATCCCACATCGAATAAGAAATGTTTGTTTGTGCCCTTTATAAGGAAAACTCAACAACAAAATGTATACCAAATATTGCTAGATTTTATGGGCTGCCCAGTTGTGGATTTTTGGGCTCAGTATGCATTCATTTGTGGGTTTGGGTTGTTTAATTGGGCCCAAACACATATTTCTTATTCGATGTGGGATGTTACAATCTTCCGTCCTTAAAAGAATTTGGTCCCTAAATTCTCAAAATAAGTAAAATAATTAATACTTAAAAAGAAATCGTACCTTAATTACGATCATTGGCATGACTCCCCGTGAGTTGAAATACACGTCCATTACCTTTTTTGTTATCTGACCGCTTCTTTGATGGTGGGTTATTTGGGCATTGAGCAACTTGTGTCCGATTTCCTCGTAGTGAAAGCAGGCACCTCTGTTCCAACGACCCTCTGTATCTACATGGTTCCCCCCACACCTTGTGCATTTATCTTGTCCTCCTTGACCCTCAATATTATCATACACATGTGGTTTCTTAGTTGTTACTCTTTGAGACAATTGTCCACCATTTGGAGCGAACCTCTTCTTATTCCAACCACTCGTTACCTTTTTAGAATCCGTCAACCCTCTATCTATGAGATACAGCCTTTTCACTAGGTTTTGATTAATTTTGGTTTAATGATAAGTGTAAATTAAATTAGGTTTAGGAAATTACTAATTAAGATAGTAATCCTCCCTTAGGTTATTCGAAGTGACAGTCAATGAGTGGAAAGTCAAACTTGGTCAAACTATTTTATAAACGAAACAAAATGATTTTATCTCGACATATAATTAGATAAGATTTATCAAAATATTGTTAAAATCAAATATAATTTATATATGTTATATTTTGAGGCAAAGACTGAAAATGAATAAATATTGTATTTTTTACACTGCTTTTACGAGACAAAAAATGATTTATCAAATCAAAAGAGTGTCTGTTTTAAAGGTTTTCAAGGGAATATATATTTAAAGTATTTTCTAAATTTATGTTTTCAACTTATCTTCAACAAAGTCCTGCCTAAATGTAAAATGCAGATTTTATCCCGAAAAACCATAACTATCTTATTTAATGAGATAAAAGGCATTTTGAATTCAAGCGATTTCATAATCATTATTAATTTAGGAATATTACGTTTGAATATATTTCAAGTCAAAACTTTATTCTAAACGTGGACAAGTTCCGACAAATGGCTATCGAATATTGTTTCGGGCTATTGGGACAACGAAATGATCTTTTTCTCGAAATGATAGTTACACATGTTCAATTGACTTAAAACTTGGGGAATGTCACTAGAATAGTGAAGAAGAATTTTAGGATTTTTTTCATGATCACTCACAAATGACAATGATAGGTTAACAGAAGAAAACCTAATCTTAACATGTAGGAATAACCACATAGAGTCTGAATTAGTTCTTATGGAAGAATATAAAAAGGATTTTGGGAAGTATAAACACAACCATGCTGAAATCTTAAAGGCCTATGATTATGTTAGAAAAGAACTAGAAGAAGAAAGGTTTATTTTCAAAGTATGGACAGACTCTGGAAGAAAAGTTCAGGAAATTCTCAACAATCAAAATGTGTGTCAAACTTCTGGTCTAGGCTATGACAAGAGTCAAGGCAAAAGACCTATTATTGGGAATGATGACAATGTAGAAGCTAGCCAAGTCAATAAGACTAAGGACAAGAACACCTTTAATCCAGTTAAGTTTATGACTTCTGAAGTTAAGACTGAGTTACCTAAAGGAGCCACAAACTCATCTGTCAATAATCCCCCTGCTGTTGACAAAAAGATAGATGAATCAGGAGAAAAGAAAGTAAAGAAAAACATAATTATAGGTTAATTATCTAATTCCAAGCTAAGGGAAAGACTAGATAATTTACTTGTTAGTATTGGTGTCCTAGAGACAATACTTTTAATGTTTTATTGAAAATATTTAAGGATTATGTTTTATGTGATTATTTAATTAATATGTATTATGTCTTTATTTACTGCGTCATAAATTGAAAGAATAATAAATTTCCTTGGAATATTAATACATAATATATATCTTTAAGTATGTGACTTAAAAATGAGATTATATGAATATTATTTTATTCTTAAAATTCCCTAGTCAAGTATTATTATTTAAGGGCAGTAATAATGCAATAAGACTAATATGTTTGTTGACAGATGACCACATCTCATTGGTCATAGGTATAGTGATACTAAAGTCAAGAACATAAGTGTATGTATCAATACATGACACTGGAAGACCCGCCGTGAGATTCTATATGTTAATAAGTGTCATAAGAAATCTCACTGTGATAATAATGTAATGATCCTCTGACTTGAAATCATTATATTTCTATATGAGAATTAATATACTTTGATTACACTCAAAGTTACCTTTAACCGGGTAATGATAAAGGTGGACATGGGTATGCTATGAATCGTATGAGGAATATGAATGATAGATATATGATTTAACCCTCCAATTCTAAGAGTGATATTATTGGCCTCTTGATTGAGTGAGACTATGAAATGCATGGCCATGCTCAAATATTGATTCGTTTAAATAGTCTACTCATTGATCAAGGAAACCGAGATTAAACGTTGAAGAGGATGACACTATACATGCCTGGAGTTTGATCTATAATATAAGGTTCAAGGGATTATAATACATTGCACATTATTCATGAAAGGTTTAATTGAATCACCAATTATTATTGTTACTTGGGTGGCAATGATGTATTACTAGATGCCGCTCATTGTTTATAATTTTATTATTGGATATTAAAATGATTGACAACGTAATAATAACCTGAAGGGTCACACACAAAGAATATCAAAATGGAGGTTTATTTAAATAACGAATTTAGATATATTATTTTTATTAATTCGAATTTAATTATTAAATTAATTAAGTGGGACTTGATTAATTATATTAGAATTCGAATTTAATAAGAATTATTATTAATTCGAATTTAATCATTGAATTAATTAAGTGGTACTTGATTAATTATATTAGAATTCAGATTTAATAATAATAATAACCCAAAATCATAATGGGTTTTAGAAACCACTGGATTAGGGTTAGGCCCAAAATCTCTCTATCCCCTATATATACATAATGATGTATAGTTTTAGGGTTTAATCATCAGATTTCGTTTTAGAGAAAAACCATAGCTGCTCAACATCAAGAGAAGCTAGAGAAAGAGAGAGAGACAAACAATTCGGCTAGTACTGACTTCAGTGATCGTAGGACGATCAGGCGTTCATGTGGACTTCTTTGGAGAGTAGATCTTTGCAACAAAGGGCTGCTGTGATTCATCTTTTCTGGACCTCCATTAAACATCATACAGCAAGCTTTGTTAAGGTACAAACTTCTTCACCATAATCATCCAAAGTTATACATGGATCCTAGGGTAGGATTTCGGTTTTTTTTATTGTTTTACGTTATATCCGCTGCGTTTTCATGCCTGAAACCCTTCATTACCAGAGTCTGGCAAACCTAGGAGGAATAGGAATGGCAAGGAAGACATTAAAAAAGCTAACTATCCAAAATATCCTAATGCTCCTAAGAAGAAATGCTATAGATGTGGAAACCATAACCATCTTGCTTTAGATTGCAAAATAAAAATTGAGAAGAAATTAGAGTCTAAATCCCCTCAGACTCTGACTAGTCACTACATTCCATAGAAACCCTGTTATCACTATGGTAGCATATTTCACTATATTTATATGTGTATGGACTATCATGATTTTTATTACAATTTTTATGAGCTAAAATCTTTTATTGATAAAAGTTGGTATGACATTGTCAAGACTCCACCAGAGTCTAAGGCAACAAAGGAAACTGGTAAATGCAAAGTAACAATTTCTAAACCTGTTTCACCTAAAATTAGTAAGAAGGGATCCAAAACTGTGTGGGTCCTCAAAACATCTAACTAGTTATTATCTGTATGCAAGGAACAAGGGCAAGGAAAATATCCATACTCTTGGACAATGGATGCTCAAGACACATGACTGGAAAGATAGCTCTGCTTATAGACTTTGTGGAGATGGCTGGCCCAGAAGTATCCTTTGGAGATGGAAACAAAGGAAAAATACTGGGATATGACAAGATTGTACTTGAAAGTGTCATCATTGAAGAAGTAGCTCTAGTTGATGGCTTGAAACACAACTTGATCAGTATTAGTCAACTTGGAGATAAAGGTTACCATACTGGCTTTGACAACAAAGAATGTCTTGTGAGTTGGAAAGAAACAGGCATTTTACTTTTCAAAGGGTATAGACATGGTAACGTATTTGAAGCCAACTTAGAGGATTGCACTCACAATGAAATCACATGTCTATATAGCAAGGCCTTAACTGAAGAAGGCTGGAAATGACACAAGAAACTGTCACACATCAACTTTAAAACACTCAATAATTTGGTGAAACAGAGTCTTGTGAGAGGATTACCACATGTTGATTTTGTTCAAGATGGACTTTGTGAAGCATGTCAACTTGGAAAACAAAGGAAAACATCCTTCAAGAGCAAAACAATAAAAAAACATTCCTAAACTCTTTTATCTATTACATTTTGATTTATTTGGTCCAGTAAATGTGATGTCAATTAATAAAAAGAAATATGCTCTTGTCATTGTAAATGATTTTATAAGATTCACATGGGTTTTCTTCTTGCACTCAAAGGATGAAGCTTCACAACACATAATAGACCATGTCACTTTTTTGGAAACTAAATCAAAGAAGTCTCTAAGAATACTAAGGAGTGACAATGGTACTGAATTCAAGAATGCAATCATGGAGGAATACTGTGCATCAAAGGGAATTACTCAACAATTTTCTGCACCAGGAACACCCCAACAAAATGGAGTTGTGGAGAGAAAGAATAGAACACTCATAGAGGCAGCCATGACAATGATGGCAGAGTCTAAACTGCTAGTATATTTCTGGGCTGAGGCAGTCAGTACAACATGTTTCACTCAAAACTATACCTTGGTAAATATGAATGGAACGACTCTCTATGAAATGTTAAAGGACAAGAAGCCAAGTGTGAAACACTTTCACATATTTGGGTGCAAGTGTTTTGTACTTAAAGTACATCCTGAAAATCTAAGTAAATTTGAAGCAAAAGTCAATGAAGCTATATTCCTTGGATATGCTCCAAATATAAAGGCATTCAGTGTCTTCAATCTCAGAACCAGAATTGTTATGGAATCTATTCATGTTGCATTTGATGACAAAAAGATTATAGGTCTGCAGGATGAACCAGAGTCTACAACACTGAAATTTGAAAATTTCAAAAGTTCTGAGATAGATGAGGATGAAGAGTCTCAAATCACTCCTGAATCAACAAAAGAATTTGCACACTCTGAGGGAGAGCCAGGAAATTCAACCTCAAACAACTCAGAGTCTCACATTTCAGGGTCTAGCCATACATAATTAAGTTCTTTAGAGTCTAACTCATCAGGGTCTGGATCAGACAATTTTGAATCTTTTTCAGGGTTAAACAACTCAGGGGGATGAAAGTCATATGATAAGGCCTATTTGTAATTATGAGATGACAACTCAACTCAGATTAAAAAGTGAAGTAAATAATAAATATTGAAAAAGGAATCAAGACGAAGAATGTCAACTAAACACGAAGAATCAGAATATCAGAAGAATTCTGACAAGTTTACTACTCAACACTAGAAGAAGTTCATTTATATGTTCAAGCGTCGGTGTAAAATAAAAGAGTAGTATCTCAAGGAGTTCAGAAGATACATAAGGTTTTAAGTGCCGACTACAGAAAGATTCCAGAAGAAGAAAATTATAGAGGAAAAACAAAAAGAAGACAAGACAGGACAAGACAAGATATAAAGACCACTACAGCAGAAATGAGAATCAACATTGTAGTTAATCATCCGTGAACCAGACCAGTGCACAGGTGTCAACAATGTCAGTGAAGATTCGTCATCAAAAAGTTCAAGTGATTAGAAATGTTATTGTTGAAGAACAGAAGAGTTTGATCTACATCAGCAATGGTTCTACAGACAAGACTTTAATTTAATTTTTTATTAATTAATTAAATTAATTAGTTAATTTAATTAGTAAATTAATTCACTTAGAATTAATTTATTTCTTAAATTAATTAAAGGATTAATGAATTTAGAATTATTTTAGAATGAAGAAGACAGAAGACAGAGTAAAGACGGAAACATTTCGGTTCTAACAGCAAGATTATACAAGTCAAGATAATATTTTAATTCTACTATTAAAAATAAATAAATAAATTATTTTATTTAATTAAATTAATTCAAGTTAAATTTAATTTAATTTATAAATTATTTAATTATATTAGGTAAAATTAATTTATTATAAAAGATATTGGTATGACTTTTAATAAGTCTTTTGGACTATATTAAAAAGTCATACTGAATATTGGTTAAAAAAGTCATATAAAGCTCAATTTAAAAAGTCATACCGAGCCATTGGAGAAAGTCATACCGAATATTGGTTAAAAAAAAGTCATACAAAGCTATTGCAAAAGTCATACCGAGCTTAAGATCAAAAGTCATACTGAGCTTAAGACCATTTCAAGTTTAATATATGTATTCAACTTGAATCTTGTTTAAATAATTTTAATTATTCTTGACAATTAAAATATTATTTTAAATCAGAATAATCCGCGAAAAATACATAGGATTATATTCAACCCCCCTTTTACAATCTTATATAGCCATCTGATTGACGTACAAATAAGGATCTGTAGCCGAGTGTATCTCATCAAACAAAAGCTGTTTGGACTCCAAATATTTAAAGGCCTTGATAAATAAATTTATTTTATAAAAATTTAAATTTAGATAAATTTATTTTATAAATTTTATTTAGATAAATTTAATTTTTAAATTTAATTTAAATGAGTTTATTATTTAAACTTGAAAATGTTTATTTTATAAACTTAATTTAAACTAATTTATTTTATAAATATATATTAAATAAATTTATTCTCTAAATTTAAATAAATTACCTTTTATAATTTAAATTTTTTAAATAAATTTATTTTATGAATTCAAATTTAGATAAATTTATTTTATAAATTTTAATTAAATAAATTTGTTTTAAAATTTAATATAAATTAGTTTATTATTTAAATTTGAAAAGATTTATTTTTTAAACTTAATTTAAATAAATTTATTTTATTTTATTAATTTAATTTATTATTTAAATTTATATAGATTTAATTTATAATCTAAAGTTATTAAAAATCTTGGTCCATTTTTCCAAAATTAGCAATTTGAATTCGGAAGCAGCTTGAATTTAATGTACTGGAAATGATAGTGTACTGGAAATGTTTTCACTCAGCCAAATTTGTCAAAGTCACTGGGCATGCTTGAGAAAGTCTTGCGCCTATGTCTCGCGCTAGATGTGGTGTTGCCGTGTTGAAATGGTACTGGTCTGGTACACGCGCTAGTATTTTTTTCTTCCGATAGTTAGCAAGTTAGCTTTTAGTCCATTCTGATAGTTACGTAATTTTTTTATTTACTTTTTAAAAAATTTTAAAATTCTTAAATGTAATTTTTTCTTAAATATTAATTTACGTTTTATTTAATTTTTAAGAAAATTCAAAATTCTTGAATATTAAATTTTTCTTAAATATTTATTTTTGATTAATTTAATTTCTAAGAAAATTAAAAATTTTGGAAATATAAATTTTTCTTAAATATTAAATTAAGGGTGATCAAGGGGTTTGTAGTTGGAAAATTCTTCGTTTTGACTCAGAATTAATTCTCAGAGCATGTGACCCTTTTTCGAGAAAAGTGGTCATTTCATATTTATAGGTTTATTCCGGAGAGTTTGGATTTTATTGTGGATGTTACGATTGTTTATGTTATAATTCCACAAAATGATCAAATGTAAAGAAAGGATAGATTTATTAATAGGAAACTCCGCTGAATTTTTCTCTGACTCTACTGATCATTCTAGTTTTTGTAAAATTGTACTTGTACAAAACGAATATAAGAATCGTTAGAGGTCACAACTGAAGGAAGATATGAGGTTAATGAATAAAAGACTGAGCTTAATGTTATCTCTGCATGTACGGACTATCTTATGCAAAGAAGGAGGATTACAAAAAGTTTGTGCTAAAACTGCAGATCACCTGGAACGTAGGATAACTGCCATCAGGGATCTAGGGATATGACCACATTATCTTTAGAAGAACTATATGGTCTGCTGAAGGCCTATGAACTAGAACAAGAGCTGAAGAAGATAATATTTGGTAAAGTAGGTAGTTAACATATCCACTGTATTTGTGACACATGAATCAAAATTTGATTGAAGTCAAGGTTGAGAACCTATGAACAGAAACGAAATGATCCGAGAAGTTGAATTGAAGATGTAGTAGCTCAAGGTAGTGGTCAAGATGTTATAAGTGAATCTTAAACT
Organism: Oenanthe sinensis; assembly: GCA_028671895.1. Lineage (NCBI taxonomy): Eukaryota > Viridiplantae > Streptophyta > Magnoliopsida > Apiales > Apiaceae > Oenanthe > Oenanthe sinensis. The sequence continues at coordinate 21,445,628 of CM053799.1, read as the reverse complement.
TCGTAATAACTTGAGAAATAGGACAACTGTAAGTTCAGTGACATCAGATTCAGTCAGAATCCCAATTCTTAATCTAAGGTCCTTACCTATAGATTCTATAGGGGAGAATTTCAAGATCAGTTCAAGAGACGGTTGCAAAACATGGATGGTTAAAAGTAGCAAGACAAGATCAGGGTTGTGCTACACAATTCCAGAAACCTAAACAAGCAAATGATGACAGAGACTGTGTTGGGTTAAAAGCAGGAATGTCAAGCATTAGTAAGGTTACAACAATGGAAATCATTTGTTGGTGAATTTAAATGCAAAGTTGATTCTATCAGTGACAGTGGTGAACCACATAGATATCTGACATCAATGACCAATACTGGAGATAAATCACTAAGCACTTCACATGTACACATTCTAACTAGTATACTTTTATCTAATTCAGAACTGTATGATTATTATGTTTTGAAATGTATTATATTCATGTCATCATGTTAGCATCTTAGGACTTAAATATTTGATTGATTGCTAAGAATGAAATATTGCATGCTAGGACTTATGAGTTAAAGTTAGTATATTTCATACTTAATTTTCAATGCAGTAAAATGAATATCTAGAATTAGATAGGTTATTCTAGACGATTAGGTGTATCCTGAACATTTGCTTAAACTTGATTTAAATCTTATATGATTTAATACCTCTGCTAATGTTGTGAAAATTGCTAATAGATAAACAGGTCATAGATCAGATATTTTATATTCGTTCTTATTATGATAAATGACTTGTTAAGTGTATGTGGAATTTGATATTGCTCATAATGTTTTATTCAAATATTTTGCATATTCTTGAGATTGTTTATGTGCTTATTTTCATATGAATTGCTCACACTCACATCGTTGCACTTAAATGTCAAATCACTTCATGTATTGCTTGTTAAGGAGTAGAAGATTAAAAGATGGTATAATTATCTAAGTAGTCAGTAAAATTTGTAGATTCGAGGCTTAATCTAAAACTAAGTTAGGTAATTAGAGATAGTTAAAATGTTAGATAACAACATAAATGGATTAGACATAATTAGTAATTAAATTGTTAGTTCTTTAATTCCATGTGCTTTTAGAAAATTATTGAATATTTGTAAATCTGTTTGACACCAGTCACATTTGTATAGAATGGTTAAAGTAGACAATACTGAATTTTCTAATATGCATAACATGTCTGAATTGCGTAATTCTTATCTATAATGCATTGAAGCTAAATGTTTACCATGTGCACTTATTTTTGTTCATTTAAATTTAAAAATGCATATCTTAGGACTTGCATAATCTTAGGCAAAGCATGTGTAAGATTCACAATAGTGTAAAGACTGGTAGTCCACCTTAAGTTAGGTTGGAATCACTATTGATGTAAATGAGAAGTGATCAATCAAAGATTAGTTTGTGTATATTAAGGTTGAACATGTTGTTACTACTGTTGAAAGTAATATCTTTAACCCATCTAGACTGAATTGAAGTTGAGTACGAAAAAGCTTAATCATTTGTGATTGTAGAGTATGAAACAAAAGACTAATGTTAGTGATTTCATGTCAATTATTGTTCGAGACATATGACTAGCATTAAAGCTTTACTATCACAGTTGATTGAGAAAGCCTACCCAAAAGTAACCTTTGGAGATGACAACAAATGATATACAAGGGATTTGGCTATCATGATTTTGGAATTGTCATCACTGAAACTATCTTTCTTGTCGACGAACTTAAGCACAATCAACAGGACAATAGGGAATTATTTGCCAAGAGTATTTTTTGGAGAAGCATTGAAAATGAAAAGTGTTTGATCTCAAGCAAGAGAGATGGAAGCTCACTAAATTTGGAGTGAGAAAATTTATTCGTAGCAGACATGGATTCTATACATAAAGGTGAAGTGGGTTTCTTAGTAAAGCTTCATCAGTAAAGAGTTAGATTTGGCACATGAAGCTCTCACACTTGATATTAGAGACAATGGATTCTTCAATTAAGATGAAATTGGTGAGAGGACTGCTTCATATGGAATTCTATTTTGAAGGACATTTTGAAATATGTCATATGAAGAAGTCATGAAAGCATCATACTGAAGCAGATTATGTTAAGGAAGAGATATGCTTAGTGGTGGTTAATAATAACCCTACTTACATTTTGGTGTTGTTCATGCATTCAAAAAAATGATGAAGCATAACATATGGTGATTGATCACATTAGGAAGATCAGGTTGGAAGCAAAGTAAGATGTGATTAAAAACCAGACGGTGAATGAAAATCTGAATGTATCTTTTGATTACACCAAGCTCTTGAGCATTCAAATGAAAGACCATTCTGAATCTTTAAAGTTTAACATCCTGTCAGAGTCAAATTCAGATACTGATGGTGAACTAAGGATGCAGAAGGAATCAATGTAAATGATGATGATTTAGATCCCGGTAGTGGAAATGATAGTGAATCTACACAACCCGTGGACTTTAACAGAATCTACTCAGCATGTTGAAGGATCTTCAACACATCCTAGCATAAAACTCAGGGGGAGCAATAAAAGAAGGGATCTACTAGTTGTACTCAACACAATGAAGATCAAATGAATACAATAAGAATATATCTGCCGAGACAAAGGGTTTGGAGTCAAAGTCATTCCTAGAGTCTAGTTCTTAAGTGATCCGGATACTAGAGTAAAGACTAGAAGTGCTATGCAAAGTAAATGATTATTCTTTGAGAAAGAGAAATTGTTAACTACAAGCACCAGAGACAAGACTTAATACTATTAGGGCTGAACAAGTTGAGAACCTAATAACAGGATATTCCTAGCACCTGTTGAGCATTCAAGCATGAATGTCTATCAGATGAATGTGAACAAGTGCATTCCTGAATGGTGAGTAAGAAGTTAAACTTGATGTACAAAAACTCCTGGACTTTGAAGTTGTATATCTATTGGAATTTGTATATCATTCTCTTCAGAAGCTCTCTGTGATGGAGGTAAGGAATCAAACAATCGTCAAGGACATATCTCTCTAGAATGCAAGGCGAACACACATAATGTATTACTTGAAAATGATTTAGTAAGATTATCATACACACATATCTCTCTAGAATGCAAGACGAGCACACATAATGTAAAATATGTGAAAGTATACCATGAGTGTATTATATGTGAGTTTATTAACGAAAATTTAGCAAGAGACTTTTTCTAAGTTAATGCAGAGTAGGTACAAGATGAGCATTTTGGAAGAGTTGCAATTCTTCCTGGATTATAAGTAATTCAAAAGAATGATGGCAATTAAAGTAAGTCAAAGATCTTTTGAAGATGCGCAATTTAGAAGATTCTAGACCTGCCAAGACTTCTGGTAGCAGACCACTAAGCTTGATCAGGGAAAATCAAGTATATAACTAAAGCGACAAGCTATAGAGGTATGATCAGCTCATTATTTATTCAAGTGCATAAAGACCATATAATATATTCTCAATATGCCTATGTGTAAGTTTCCAAGTGGATACTAGAGAATCTTATCTTATAGCTAAGATATGAGTTGTTAGATATCTTAAGGGATTACCAATTTCTAGAATCTGGTACCCTGAAGATAATAGGTTTAACCTAATTGGCTAAATAGAAATAGACAATGCAGGTTGTAAGAAAGACAGTGAAGTCATTCCTAGAAGTTGTCAACTCCAACAACTCTGTTTGATACTCTCTACACCATGTGTGGAACAAATGCATGGACATCAGGTATCATTTCTTTTGAGAGTAGTCCTTAAAAGAATAACTTGCAGATATTTGCTAAAAAACTTGATAAATTCATTTTGTCTAATTTGGTTAGTGAAGTTAGGATATTAATTATATGCATATGTTAGGAATTAGAGTTTCACAGAATTGTACATAGGGGGGTGAATGTATACTTCAAATTTGTATGCTCTTTTTGATTTTGATGAACTGTGTGTTTGGTGTGTGTTGCTTAACAATTCAAGTGTTTACATAAGCATAGTGCAAGAAATAAAGCAAACACAGAATATACTTTTCAATCTAATTTGTATTAGAATTGAACTTGTTACAATCTGAAATTTAGTGTGAATTTCAGCTTCTTGTTCTTAGAAGATAAAAGATATTAAATTGATAACTTCAAAGATACTAACCAATGAAACAGTGCTAAGCCTATATAGACAACATGTATTTTGGCACATGTTCTCACTAGTAAATTAAGCTAAAAGTAGAAATAGACAAAGATAGCTTTACATTTGACTACTATCTATTTCTAGCTAACACTCTCTTTTGACAGTCTATAGCTTTCTTCCTTATCTCTTCTGTCATTTGTTTTATGTATCTTCCAAGCTTCATTGTGGACTTGTCTCTATCATTACAGGTTTGACTGACCTTGTAATAAAAGTGCTGCAAATTACTTGTCTTGTTCTTCTGTAATTTTTCTTGAAAATAGCTCTTTGGACAGTCTAGTACTCTGTTGATTTTGATTCGAGAAGTCATGGTGATTGACTTCTCGATTGGGTACATGTTGTGACTTCTCGATTAGTCCTTGAATGACTTGCTTCTCGAATGATTAGACTTCTCGATTGCATACTTCATTTGATGACTTCTCGATTAATCTAGACTTCTCGAATGGATACTTGAAACTTAGACTTCTCGATTGGTTCAACCCTATTACTTCTCGAATGCTCCTTTGGCTAACTTCTTGAATGTATGACATTTCACACTACTTGATTGGCTTTAGATCCTTGACTTCTCGAATGAACACTTCTCGATCGAATACTGAGCCAATGAGTGATTGGAGACTTCACGACCAGTTACATGTTTCTGACTTCTCGAATGAGCTGACTTCTCGAATGTGTATTTGCCTTAGTCGAATTCTCAGACTGCATTTCTTATTCTTCAACAAGTCTTCTCTGTCTAATTGCATGATTCAACTTGAATCTTCTAACAGAATTTATTCTTTGACTTTAATTACAACTTGAAATTACAATTTAATCATACTTCTAACTGCAATAATACAATGAAATGACTAAGTCAATAATCCTAATATAGAAGTTCTAAACATGTTACAGCAAGGTAAATAATTACATAGAGTAGGCTTGATTTGATCCAACAATCTCTCCCAATTTGGGGAAAAATAATTTCATAAATTAATACAAGATATCAAGCCTACCTATTTTGTTATTGTTGATGATTGGCATGATCATATCTTTCTTTCCTTTCTTTCTCTTGCCTTGATTTGATATCTTTAATTGCATGGATGATTTGTTGTCTGGCCATGACCTCTTCAATTAGAATTGCACCATTTAACAAGTTAGCATCAACTTTGAGAGTTTATATAGGGTAATCAAGGACAAACTTGATTCTGATTTTGGTTGTTACTCCATTTCTCAACTTGAACTCAACTCTATCAGGGTCTTTGAATACTCTGCACTTTCCCTGTCTTCTCAATTCTTCAGAAAACCTCTCTATTTCTTCATCTTCCTTTTTCCTCTTCTCCACCATCTCCTCTAAGTACTTGGCTTGATCAATTTTCTTTTGGTACTTCCTAGCCAAGTACTCACCCATTTCCATCATTTTTAATTTGTCAATCATGCACCTTTTGTCAAAAAGACTTATCACTCTTTTAATGTCATGAGTGGTTGAAAATGAGTTGTCATGATGGAAGCCTCTTTCTTCCCCATCAATAGTGGTCACAAAAATTCTCTTGTCCTTGATTTCAACCTTGATAATTCTGTTTGCATTCCATTGCTTGATCTTTACTTTATCAATTTCAACAATTTCTTGGATAGGTTTAATTTGTAGGCCTTTGTTAGGAACAATGAGCTGCTTTATCCATTTAGGACATCTAACTAGCAATTAGCTAGTAGATTTCTTGAATCTTGTTGTTGTAACGGAATTGACCTTGATTTGTTGACATGACTTCAGATTCTTGATTTGGTTCTTTTTCACTTCCTTCCTTATTACTCCATAGGCAGTCACCTTGATTAGAAATCTTTTTGGCTCTTTGGATTTAGGGATCATAGCAATTTCAAAAACTGTTGGAATCATACTAGTACCCTGAATTATGGTAGGTGTACTAGAATGAACACCAACAGCTTGCTGCTTGGAGGGTTTCTTTCTTTCATATTTCTTTTCCTTTGCAGAATCCTCTCTCTTTTTCTTATCCACATTCTCCCTTTTCTTGTCATCTTTCTTTCCTCCCTTATCACTCCTGGACTCAGGCTTCTTATCATTCTTGTCCTGATCCATGTCTTTATCATCTCTATTCTGTTTCTTCAACTCTTCATTTGCAAAGTCAGAAATATGATCATTTATAAAATTCTTCATCTTTTCTAGAATCATCTTATCATCTTCTTGCCTAACCTTTTTCTTCTCAATTATCTCAATAAGATTCATGATTTTACTTCTGTTTCCTGAATTTAGGTGTTGAAGAATTTTGAAGTGAACAAGTTTATTTCCCCTTGTCATGTACATCACACCATCTGGATTGTAGTATGTCTCAGGAAGAGCATTGGGTAGAAGAGGAACTAATATTTGATTTTTCAATTCCTCATCCTCCTGAGTGACTAACTCAATTGCTTTTTGTAGGCATTCCAGTTGAGGAAATGACAGATTCTGAAATATACCAACAAATACCTTGAAATAACCAGACTCCATCTGCACTATTGGTTCTTTAAATATTCTGCCATCTTTTTGTTAGTGTAGGTGCCCTAGAGGCAATACAATGTTTCTTTTAATAGACCTTTATGTCATTTGATTATTCAATAAACGTATTTATTATGACTTTAAATACTGCGATATATTTGTTAGCATAATAAATGTCCTTAGAATCATGATACACATTGTATAGTTTAGTACATGACTTGAACTTGAGATTATATAATAGATCATATTCTTAAATGTCCCTAGTCGAGTATTATTATTATAGGACAATAATAATACATAAATAGACTAGTATGTTGTTTGACTGATAACCACATCTCATTGGTTATAAGTATGGGGATACTAAAGTCAACACATAGGTACATGCAGGAGTACATGGTACTGGACAGACCCATGGTGAGATTCTTCATGTTTAATAAAGTAATAAGAAAGACTCACAGTGATAATGGTGTAATGATCCTCTGACTTGAGATCATTATATTTCTATACGAGGATTAATATACTTTGACTACATTAAAAGTTACCTTTGACCGGGTAATGATAAAAGTGGACATCGGGTATATCATGAGTCGTATGAGAAATATGAATGATAGATAAAGGATTTAACCCTCCTATAATTAGGAGAGATATTATTGGCCTCTTGATTGAGTGAGACTATAAAATGCATGGCCGTGCTCAAATAATGATTTGTTTTCATAGTCTACTCATGGATCAAGTAAACCCGGATTAAATGTTGAAGATGATGACTAAATACATGCCTCGAGTTTAATCTATAATATATATGGTTAAAGGGATTATATTACACGGAAATATTAATCACGAAAGGTTTTATCGAATCACGATTTAATTATTATTTAATTGGGTAGCAATGATGTATTACTAGATACCGCTCATTGTTTATAATTTTATTGGAGAATAAAATTATTGCTAATTAAATAATAGCCTATAGGGTCACACACATAGAGCACTTCAAGGAATAGTTAATTTAAATTATAGATTTAAATTAATTGATGATTATTTGAATTTTATTATATTAATTAAGTGAGACTTAATTAATTGAAATAATATAATTCGATTTTGAATTCTGCCCTTAATAATTAAGTATGACTTAGTTATTAATTAAATAATAGAAATTCGGTTTTTATTATTTAATCCTAAACCTACATGGGTTAGGCTTTGCTGTTATGGGTTGCTGATTGGGCCTCTTAACCAACATTATAAATAGATAATGATAGGGTTAAGAGGGATGACATTTTTTGAGAAACAAAACCCTAAAGGCAGCATCAACAAGGAGGCAGAAAGAACAAAATTCGAAATCATCAAAGGAGGCTAGTACATCCATTCCGTAATCAAGATCGTGAGACGTTCTTGAAGGTGCTCGTGTGGATACCATAGAGGTGTTTTCGAGAAGAAGACACAAGTCGTGAAAGCTAGGATCTCCGTTGAGTTCGTAGAAGTCAAGACCAAGAAAAGGTATGATTCCGTTTCACAATAATCAGTTCGAACTTATACATGATCCTGCGTTTAGGGTTCCGAATTTTTGTTATATTTATGTTTAATCCGCTGCGTTTTATACCTCGAAACCCAACACTTTTTTCAAACTTAACTCCCCTTACTGTAACAATAGCATTGTCAAGAATTTTCTTATAGCTCCAATGATTTCCTTTGACTTTCTTTTTGATGTGTTTCAGAAGGTCCAAAAAGTCCTTATCAGCATTTGATTTTTGAATTTCTCTTCTCAGCTTTCTCATGACCGCCTTTTGCCTCTCAGCCTCTATTTCTTCCCTTCTTTCTTTCTCCCCCTTAGGATTGATATCTTATGTTTGAATGAATGTAGAGTGACTGGGTTGGATTTGAGTTGGCAGAAGGTGCTTGATTAGCATATCCCAAGTTTGAGAGAAGAGTTTGCAGATATGTGAGTTGAGCAGAAATTTGTGCAAGTGTGGTACCTTGAGTGGAAGTAAATGTTTCAAACTTCTTTTGTAGAGTGCTCACACTGGTCACAACTGTAGAAATAGTAGAGGAGAGAGATTCAACTTTGGCATTCAAATCAGCAATTGTCTTTGTTAGGGAGTATACTGAACTATTCGTTTGAAGTATATGACATTGTCTTTTTTTATTGAGAATCTTGAATGCGTATTTTAACACTGTTTGTATATTATATATTGTGGATAATCTAGTATCAAATGGGATAACAGAAGATTAGATTGTCAGTGTCTATATATAATATAATAAATGTTCACAGTTTAAGTGGAGTTAAACAAACCACTGGAATGACTGAAGTATTATTTGGAAATAATCTATCTTGATTATTGAATAATACTTGTATGCTTTGTGTATATTGAACGGGATTAAAATATTAGAATTGTTCTTCTATTCTGATAATAAAGAAGAACTAAGATTCTATAATATTATTATTGCTTAGGTTCTTAATCCGGATACAGTGATTGACACTTGTATGCAATGCACATATTTTGATTCATATGTGATGTGATTTTTTATTAATCACAATATTATGTATTGGACAATGACATTGCATACAGAGTGGGATATTGACTATAAAAGGAAACCGTGTCCGAAAATATTCGGGTGATGATGTCCTCTTGAAAGCTCATAAAGATAATTATGCTTAAGTCCTGCAGGCAGATTTGTTCTTGCATAATTATAAGGTTGAGTGGATGATCAAGGATAAAAGATATTGATTAAATTAATTATCAGAAATTAATTTAATTAATGGACATTTGATATCTTAAACATGGGGAATTTAATAACAAATAATATTGGAGCCGAATTAAATAATTAAATTACGGCATTAGGAGAGGTAGTGCAAATATTAATTCTTTAGTGGATTGAATTAATATTTAATGACATTGGGCTTGACCCAGAATGTCATTGGAAGGCCCGACCTAATTATCCAGGATCCCTACTGTAGCCTATATATTCATCTTATTCTCTTCTAGCTATGAGTTGGAAAAGAACTAGGGTTTTTGTGAGCAGCCGTTCAAGGAGGCAACCAAGAACTAGGGTTCCAAGATCTCAAAGTTAGAAGGGAGGCAACCTTGGGAGGATCGAAGGCCACACTTCGCTCAAGGTGAATACAGGAATACAGTAGAAGACGTGGATTTGAATCGCTTGCGCCGTAGCGATTAAGGTTAATTTTCTATTCAAACTCGTTCGTTTTCATATCATAAAACGCAGCATCATGATTCGATTGTCCCAACAATTGGCATCAAGAGCCAGGTTCTAGGTTTCTGCGTTATATGATATGATGTCCATGTCGTAATTATGTATGTATATAGTGGTGGGTTTGTATTGTTTTTTTGATGCAGGTTGTTATCCACTATTATGGCCATGCTTGTAATTATGTTTTTGGATCCCACGTGGTTTATCGTGGTTGTAAATTAAATCATGAGGGTTGATCATGATTAGTTTTAATATTTGATTTCTATTTTGATTGTAATCTTGTAATTCGAATTGTATTCAATTTAGATTATGATCTGATGTAATAGAATAGATTTTTCTGTTGTATTTGTCGTATGTAATTGTTTGATCAACGAAGATGCGAGAAACAGAGTTCTTCCGCTGCTATATGCTGTTTTCGTGGCTGCTTCGCTGTTCTGGCTACAGATTTTGCATACGATATCCGATTGGGGCGAATAATACCTTTTCGGAAACGGCAGAACGAGATCTACAGGCTGAGATGGAAACCATCTCCAGATTTTTCAAGCCATTCTGAGCTCGTTTAGGCAGTCAAACAGGCGGCTGAAGATTTTCAAAAATTTATCGATGGATGATTTTGAAGATTATTCTTCGGGGCCATAATAGTGGATGTATTTTATTATGTTTTACATAATGTTTGCTGATCTTGATTATTACTACTATGTGTTCCATGTTTGTTTGTTATGTCATGTGATACTAACCCTTCGCATGCTAGAATGACATGGACATAGGGCTGTTTTATTATGCTTTAATCATGATGAGTATGCTGCTATGTTATGTGTTATATGTATTGTTATTATGATACATGTGGACTGCGAAAAAATAACATAGGACGATGCATCTAGATAAAATCCTCATAGTAAAATACTAAGTGGGAGAGGGAATTAATTTGGTATTAAATCCCATGGTCTCCATTATTGTTTGTATGTAATTTAACACTAAGTCGAATATAAATTATGTATACGTCACCCATCGTGGCATGTAATTTATGGTGTCTAGAGTGTTATGGAAATTACTAGAACAAACTTCTAAAATTAATTATGAATATTGGAAGGTACATATGTCACCCAACGTGGCGTACTAAGTTTCATAGAATTCAAATAATAAAAGGATACCCTATTTTTTGATAGCTTTCACGCTCAACTAGGAAGAGAATCTAAAATAACACATCTTTGAGTATTCTTGCGTTGGTGTCTAGGAAAGCGTGCAACTTACCTGGCCATTTAGATTGGTGTCTAGAAAAGTGGTTAGCCTCTTGGCAATGCTTCCACCGGCCTGGCCAGTCAGTCTGAATACTCTTTAGATTTGTAATTTTAGTAGTATCTTATTGTTAGGAGCAAGAATTTATCATAGTCAAAAGGCGCATCTGGTATTATTATTATTAATTTAAGATTTAATAATGGTATACACTTAGCTATGAAAAATAATATAGATCACCCTAACGTGACTAATTATTTAGTAGTAGGACCGAAGTAACATTTAAATAAATTTAGGTGGTATATAAGTCACCCAACGTGGCATACCGGAAACCTATGGTGTTTAAGTGTTGGTGTTTTAATTTTAAATAATTGTTAGAGGAACCAATTTTTTTAAACACCCTCTAATTATGTGTTATATGTATGATTCTCAGGATATAATGGGCTTTAATCCACTTTTTACCATACTTAAGGATAACAAACTTACTGGACCTAACTATATTGAATGGAAACGTAATTTGGACATTGTGTTGACTGTTGAGGAGTACAAATTTTGCATTAATGAACCCAAGCCAGAGGAGCCTGCTGAGAATGCTTCTGAAGTTGAGAAGGAGTATTATAAGAAGTGGATTAAGGCTGATGAGATGTCGCGATGTTACATTCTGGCAGCAATGTCAGGTGTTTTGCAGCATCAGCATCAGGCTATGGCCACTGCTTCAGATATGCTCTTTAATCTCAAAGAACTTTTTGGAGATCAGAATAGGGCTGCAAGGCAAGTAGCAATGAAAGCTTTAATGAACACTCAGATGGCTGAAGGGACACCTGTAAGGGATCATGTTCTCAGGATGATGTCACATCTGAATGAGATGGAGATCCTTGGTGCTGAGGTTGATGGGGAAACCCAGATTGATATCATCCTTATGAGTTTACCCAAAAGTTTTGAGTAGTTCCGCTTGAATTACACCATGAACAAAAGGATGTATAGTCTTGCGGAACTTCTGACAGAACTTCAGGCAGCTGAAGGACTTTTTCAGCAGAGTGTTCAAGTCAATGTGGCTGAGAAACCTTCTTCTTCTAAGCCGAAAGCCAAGAAGAAGAAAAAGGCTCAGACACAGAAAGTTGTGAAAGCTGTGGGAGTTCAAGGTGGTGCTGTGAAAAAGCCCAAGGGCAAGTGCTTCAGGTGCAAGCAGTCGGGTCACTGGAAACAGGATTGTCCTCTTCCTAAGAAGGAAAACAATACTGGTATGTCTCTTTCTCTAGTTACAGAAACATATATAGCGGCTATATCTACGAGCACTTGGTGTGTAGATACAGGAGCCACTGATCATGTTTGTAATTCTATGCAGGGGTTCCAGCAATCCAGAATGCTTAGAGATGGCGAGATATATGTGTTCATGGGAGATGCTACGAAAGTAGCAGTAGTTGCAGTGGGAGATGTTAATTTATCTTTTGGTGATGATAGGAATTTGGTTTTGAACAATTGTCTTTATGTACCTTCGTTTAGAAGGAATTTAATTTCGGTTTCTAAACTTACTTTGGATGGTTATAATGTTTGTTTGGATCATAATGTTTCAATTATGAGGAATAAACTAGTTATATGTTCTGGTACATTGCAAGACAATTTATACATAATCACTCCTAATCAACCTGCACTGCAACTACAACATAGGGTATTAAATAACACATCTTCTATCACTACTAAAAGAAAGGAACCTTCTTCTTTGAACCAAACATATCTTTGGCACTTAAGATTAGGTCATATTAACTTGAGGAGGATTCAAAGACTGGTAGTAGATGGGCCTTTAGGCTCATTGGCAGTGGAGCCATTTCTAGTCTGTGAATCCTGTTTGGAAGGTAAAATGACCACTAGGCCTTTTAAGGCAAAGGGGAATAGAGCCAAAGAAGTGTTAGAATTGGTTCATACTGATTTATGTGGACCCATGAATATTCAAGCAAGAGGTGGTTATGAATATTTTGTCACTTTTATTGATGATTATTCTAGATATGGATACATTTATTTGTTGCGCCGTAAATCAGAGTGCTTTGACAAGTTCAAGGAGTACAAAACTGTAACGGAGAAGCGACATGGAAAATGTATCAAGTCACTACGATCAGATCGTGGTGGCGAATACTTGCTTGGAGAATTTAGGGATTACTTATCAAAGAATGGGATCATGTCTCAGTTGACTGCACCTGGAACACCCCAACAGAATGGTGTAGCGGAGAGAAAGAATCGTACTCTTTTGGAGAGTGTTAGATCGATGATGAGTTATTCAGAATTACCCAAGTCGTTTTGGGGACATGCTTTAGAAACAGCAGCTTATCTTTTGAATTTAGTTCCTTCTAAGTCAGTTCCTAAGACTCCAAAAGAATTGTGGACTGGTTCAAAACCTAGTCTAAGACATATTCGGATATGGGGTTGTCCAGCACATGTGTTGAACAAGAATGTGACTAAGTTAGAATCTCGTACAGAAGTAAGGCTTTTTGTAGGCTATCCCATGGGAACGAAAGGATATTTATTTTATAGTCCTAAGGATCGGGATGTCATTGTTAGTACCAATGCTAGATTCCTAGAGGAGGACTATATGATGAACCATAAACCCATGAGCAGTGTCGTTTTAGAGGAACTAGTGGGAGAGACAAATAATGAACAAGTGCCAATAGTACAAGTAGAACAGCCACAAGAGAACACACAACCTATCACTAATACCACACCGGTGTCTCGTCGTAGTGGGAGGGTTATTCGTAAACCCAGCAGATTCATGTTATTGGGAGAGTCTTCGGACTTGGTCTTTGAGGAACATGATGAGGATCCCATGACATACGAGGAAGAACTACAAGACAAAGGTGCAGATCTATGGCAAAAAGCAATGAAATCAGAGATGGAATCTATGTATTCAAATCAAGTCTGGGAGCTCGTGGAACCACCCAAAGGTGTAAAACCCATTGGATGTAAGTGGATCTACAAGAGAAAAAGAGGATTTGACAAAAAGGTAAAAGCTTGGAAAGCAAGACTTGTTGCGAAAGGGTATACTCAGAAAGAAGGGATCGATTATGAGGAAACCTTTTCGCCAGTAGTCATGCTAAAGTCGATCCGGATTCTTTTATCTATAGCAGCTCATCTCGATTATGAGATTTGGCAAATGGATGTCAAGACAGCTTTCCTAAATGGGAGTCTTGATGATGAGATCATCTATATGCAACAACCAGAAGGATTCATTAAGGAAGGCCAAGAGCATCTGGTATGTAAGCTTAAGAAGTCCATTTATGGACTTAAACAAGCTTCTAGGTATTGGAATATTCACTTTGATCAGGTAATCCAGTCATACGGATTTGATCAATGTCCAAGCGAGTCGTGTGTGTACAAGAAATGTGAGGGTAGTTCAGTGACTTTTCTAGTGCTATACGTAAATGATATTTTACTCATTGGAAACAATGTAGGGATGTTATCAGCGGTAAAGGCATGGTTGTTCAAACAGTTTGAAATGAAGGACTTAGGTGAAGCGGCATACATCCTTGGGATCAAAGTTATAAGGGATCGCAAGAAAAGGATGTTGGCTTTATCCCAAGAGCCCTATATTGATGAGGTATTGGCTCGTTTTAACATGCAGGACTCCAAGAAGGGTAACCTACCTTATAAACATGGAGTTGCTCTATCAAAGAAACAGTGTCCTAAGACACCAGAGGCGATAGAGAGCATGAAAGCGGTTCCCTATGCTTCGGCATGCGGAAGCTTAATGTATGCAATGTTATGTACGAGACCTGATATTTGTTTTGCCGTGGGCATGGTTAGCAGATATCAGTCAAACCCAGGACAGGAACATTGGAGTGCAGTAAAGGCTATACTCAAGTACCTGAGAAGGACTAAGGAGTATATGCTAATTTACAAGGCCTCAGATTTGTTACCTCTAGGATATACCGATTCAGATTTCCAAGCAGATAGAGATAAGAGGAAATCAACCTCGGGATATGTGTTTACCTTAGGAGGTGGAGCTGTAATATGGAGGAGTGTAAAGTAGAAATGCGTTGCTGACTCTACCATGGAAGCCGAATATGTGGCAACTTCGGAGGCAGCCAAAGAGGCAATATGGTTCAGAAACTTTCTTTTGGACATAGATGTGGTACCTAATTTGCCTAGGAGCTTGACAATGTATTGTGATAACACTGATGCTGTGGCAAATGCAAAGGAACCGCGAGACCATAAGACAGCAAAACACATCGAGCGTAAGTATCACCTTATACGACAATTCGTTAAGCGAGGAGATATTATTGTGACTGATATAGCATCAAAGGACAACCGGGCAGATCCTTTCACAAAGAGCTTACCAGCTAAGGCTTTTGAGCAGCATGTGGAGGCGATAGGAGTCAGATGTATGGTCACATAATAATTATTTAATTGGTAGTGGATTGCTTGTAATATAACACTGATATACTCAAAGAATAGCTTGAGTATAAGTGGGAGATTGTTAGGGAGTATACTGAACTATTCGTTTGAAGTATATGACATTGTCTTTTTTTATTGAGAATCTTGAATGCGTATTTTAACACTGTTTGTATATTATATATTGTGGATAATCTAGTATCAAATGGGATAACAGAAGATTAGATTGTCAGTGTCTATATATAATATAATAAATGTTCACAGTTTAAGTGGAGTTAAACAAACCACTGGAATGACTGAAGTATTATTTGGAAATAATCTATCTTGATTATTGAATAATACTTGTATGCTTTGTGTATATTGAACGGGATTAAAATATTAGAATTGTTCTTCTATTCTGATAATAAAGAAGAACTAAGATTCTATAATATTATTATTGCTTAGGTTCTTAATCCGGATACAGTGATTGACACTTGTATGCAATGCACATGTTTTGATTCATATGTGATGTGATTTTTTGTTAATCACAATATTATGTATTGGACAATGACATTGCATACAGAGTGGGATATTGACTATAAAAGGAAACCGTGTCCGAAAATATTCGGGTGATGATGTCCTCTTGAAAGCTCATAAAGATAATTATGCTTAAGTCCTGCAGGCAGATTTGTTCTTGCATAATTATAAGGTTGAGTGGATGATCAAGGATAAAAGATATTGATTAAATTAATTATCAGAAATTAATTTAATTAATGGACATTCGATATCTTAAACATGGGGAATTTAATAAGCAAATAATATTGGAGCCGAATTAAATAATTAAATTACGGCATTAGGAGAGGTAGTGCAAATATTAATTCTTTAGTGGATTGAATTAATATTTAATGACATTGGGCTTGACCCAGAATGTCATTGGAAGGCCCGACCTAATTATCCAGGATCCCTATTGTAGCCTATATATTCATCTTATTCTCTTCTAGCTATGAGTTGGAAAAGAACTAGGGTTTTTGTGAGCAGCCGTTCAAGGAGGCAACCAAGAACTAGGGTTCCAAGATCTCAAAGTTAGAAGGGATTCAACCTTGGGAGGATCGAAGGTCACACTTCGCTCAAGGTGAATACGGGAATACAGTAGAAGACGTGGATTTGAATCGCTTGCGCCGTAGCGATTAAGGTTAATTTTCTATTCAAACTCGTTCGTTTTCATATCATAAAACGCAGCATCATGATTCGATTGTCCCAACAGTCTTGGCCTTAGTAGCTTCATCCTTAGCCTTGGATTGATAATAAATATCCACTTGAAGTGATGACAAGGCATGAAGAGGCACATCTTCAAGAAACCTATTTGCATGTCTATTTGTGTAGAGAACTTCAACCATATTATTGATTCTCCTTTAATTGTCAAGGATGGCTGCATTGCTTTGAATCATTTCTTTGAAGGCTTTCTCCATTGTATCCATCTTAGTGGAGAGAGTGGACAGTTTCCCTGATTCACTTTTAGAGGGCACATTTGCATTGAAGCCTCATGGTCTCAACTTTTCCTCAATTGCTTGCAAAGTCCTTTCCACTTTTGTTCTGTGATCATTAATTTCAGCTTGCACACCTCTAGCAAGGTAGTGGTTTGATTGAAGTTGAACCTTGGCAGCTTCATGTATGACATCATTTATTACACTTGGAGTGAAGGTTTTCTCATAAGATCCAAGAGAGGTTAAGTATTTCTACCTCATCCATTGTAGCATTTCCTCCATGCTTACAGTGGCTTTGTTATCCAACCAAGCATCTATATTGGCCTCTTCATCTTCATCCATATTAGCATTTTTATCCTTGATTGCATCTTGGTCCTTAGCATACTCCAACATTATTACAACATAATCTTTGTTGGGTAAGTGAGAGGTGAGAAGTTGTTGAACAATATGGTAGAAACCATCCAATTGATCTCCATACAATTCATTGAGTTGTTCATCTGAAAGTGACCCACCATGAGATGATGTCCTGATTCTCTGTCATGTTGCATATGTTTCAGCCATTGTGATAGGGAGTGAGAGTTAGGGCCACTTGTGACAGTGGTCCCCTCAACATCAAATTCATCATCCAATTGCTCAGATGAATCCTTAGATACTGGATGTACATGTGATTTCTCCTGAGGAGACAGTCTTGGAATGACTGGGGAATGTCCAGGAGATGCCATTTGTATGGTATGGAGGTCCCATAGATTACCCAATTTCTGTGAAAACACTTGGTTTTCAAATTCCTTAGCCACCACAGAGTCTGAAGTAAAGACTCTTGAAGCTTCTGTGGCTTTGATGGTGTCATCAGGATATGCCTCATCATGCATTCCCTCACCATCTAGATGTGTGTCCTGAGTGATGAACAAGGTGTCATGCACTAAGTCACTTGAGTTGGGCTCACAAGGGAAATATGAAATCCTGATGATCAATAACCTCATATGTTTGGCTAGACACATTTGGTTGAGAAGAAATTTGGGGAATAGAAGAGAGATTGTGAGTAGTTGTGAGTGTTGACAACTCCTCCTAAGAAAATGGGAAAGTTTCAATAGAAGTTCATACATGTGCATTTGTGTTTCTTTTTCTACTTAAACTTCTTCATTGACATGAGTGAGTTCATGCAATGGTGTAGACTCTGAATAAGGTGGAGTGGGTTGGCTCCCAATTTCAATAGATGCACCTTGTTGAGAAAGTGCACCTAGAAGTAGGTTTAATCCCTTATGTACACCTCTACATCCTGTTGGGAGGATGTAGAGTGGTCTGTTGTGGCCTTTTTATTTTTCTTCCTCCTCTTTAAAGGCTCCACAAGTGACTTATCAATTTCCTCTATAATGTTTTTTACTACTACTTCTAATTGCTTCTTTGTAGCAGGTTTCTTCCTTTTCTTCTTTTCAACCACACTCTGTTGAGAGGATGTGGAGTTGGTTCACTATCATCTATTAGATTTGAAAGAATAGGCTCAGTTTAGTTAAGGTTCCCTGGGGTAGGTGCAATTGGTACTTCTGCAACCTTGAGATCCTTTACTGTATACAAGTAACCATATGTAGGCTGCACAAGTGAATACCCTTCAAACATACTCCCCATATGAGGTGTGATTTGAAGAGGCACATTCACTGTGGTTCTCCTATCCAATGTAGCAAAAATGATTTTTAACATGGATTTGGAGTAGCCAATTCTAATTTTTTTCATCCCAGGCAGTTCAATCAAAGTAGGATTTTTATAGTTGAATATTGATTGAATAAAGCGAGGGAAGAAAACTTCATTACCTCTCTTATGAATCCTGGTTATGAGCTCCCTAAGAATCAGCTTCCCAACATTGAGCTCTGGTTGTAAGCTAATGAATAGGCCAGCTTCAAGGCAATGCTACTAATATGGTCAAATCCTATTTTTCTGCAAGTAAACACCCTAAGTATGGTGTCAAACAGGAATGATCACTCCTTCTTCATGTATTTCTTATTTAATTTTCCCAGCTTGAACTTCTCAGCTCCTTTCTCCACAGTGTATGAGTACCTAATTAACTCTAGGAAGTCTAGAAGATCATTTTCAGATGGTCAAGCATCAAACTTCTCAGTTGGCAACAATAAACTCTTGTTCATATCATCTTCATTAAAGCTTATATCCTCATTTTGGATTTTGCAGGTCACCATAATCATGGAGCTACCATCCTTCAAAGCTATGTCTTTCCACGTTGCAGTGTTCCAGAATTGTTCCAATATATTAAAGTAAAGAGTGGGATTGGTTAGCAATGCTTCTTTCAAGTAGTAATCAATGAGAAGCCTAGTGAAGCACTTGTACTGAGGTTTTGCATCTGCATCCCTTGCTATGGCTACAAAATTAGATTCAGGGATGACACACACTTCGGTTACAGAGTTGGAACTTGAAGACGCCATTGAATTAGTGTATAGAAAGAGTGAAATGAAGAAATGAAGGTTTTAGAGAGAATAAAAACTAGGGTTTCAATTATAACTGTTGAGAGCAATGGATTCTTTGAGTTTGCAATTAAGTGTAGAAATGAAATGTTAATTCTACTTTTCTATTTATATGACTTAGACAACTCGACTAGAATTGTAATCGATTTTCAGTGATCGAGAACTCAGAAAAAGAAATAGAATTGCTTTTGTAGAAAACTGTCAGAATTTGATCGAGAACTCTTATGTATATAAGATTCTAGAAGTGTATCAATCGAGAACTCATAAAAAATGAATTAAACCGTTCGAGAACTAAAGCATTCGAGAACTCAAAACAATGGAGAACTCTAAAAATGAACTATTCGAGAACCCAAGGCATTCGAGAACTCAAAGATTATAACTAGTCGAGAAGTCAGAAAGGATGGCAAATTAATCATAAACTCCAGTTTTGAAAGATTATTCTATTTTCACTTGGAAAACAAAGTAATAATTTACAAACCTCATTTCTTAAATAAATAAATTTTATTTATTCATTTTTAAAGTAAGAAATGTGTTTGATCAATATTCCTGAAATTTTAATTATCACACTTGTTATTTAATAATGCACAAGTATAATAATTTTCTTCAGGCTTCCTTAAAACCAAGAAATAGTTCCAAGTTCATAATAATTTTATTTCGAAGAACAATAATGTACAACAATATAACTTATATATTTATAAATATACATCAGTTTTGTTTCACTTAGATAAATCATTTAGCTTCATGTCGGTGAAACAATTGTTGTAACAGTTGGGAAGATATATTTATTTGGCCACTTATCCTGAAGAATTTAGCATTCCAATTTCACTAACCAACCTTTTGAAGGTGGCTTCAGCCCAAAAATTGGTTGGAAGACTTGTTTCTGCTAACATGGTTCTTGCAGCTTCAATAAGGGTCCTGTTCTTTCATTCAACAACTCCATTTTGTTGTGGAGTTCTTGGAGCTGAAAATTGGTGAGTGATTCCATTTTCTTTGTAGAATTCATTTAGTGCAACATTTTTGAATTTTGTTCTATTATCACTTTTTATGGCTACAATAGGTGTAGGGCCTTTGTCCAATCTTCTCAAATTTTCAATAATAACTTCTAGAGCTTCATCTTTTGAATGCAAGAATTCTACCCAAGTGTATTTTGAAAGGTCATCAACCATTACTAGTGAAAATCTTTTCTTAGAAATGGACATGACATTTACTGGTCCAAAGTGATCCATATGAATCAATTGTAGTGGTTTGGTGATTGATGTAAATTCCTTACTCCTGTGACTTGATCTCTTCATTTTCCCTTTTTGACATGCCTCACACAATCCTTCTATGCAGAATTCAAGTGAGGGCAGATCCTTCACTAATTCTCTTTTGACTAGAGAATTAATGTTCTTGAAATTTAAATGAGACAGTCTCTTGTACCAAAGCCAACTTTCATTTTCTGAGGCCTTGGTGTAGAAACAAAAAAAATTCTCCTTGTTTGCAGAGTCCAAATCTGCTACAAATAGGCTCCATTTTCTTACTCCTTGCAGAGCAATCTCCTTGGTCTTTCTGTGTGATATGAGGCACAATTCTTGTTCAACCTCCACTTTTAAATCTTTGTTGCAGAATTGAGTGATGCTGAGCAGATTATGCTTCAAACCACTAACCAAGGCTACATCTTCAATGACAACATTTCCATGAATCAAGTTGTCATATCCCATGGTGAAACCAATGTTGTTGTCTCCAAATGTCACCATTGGGCCAGCCTCATCTTTGAATTGTGATAGCAGGACTTTGTCACTAGTCATATGCCTTGAACATCTACTATCCAAGATCCACATGACCTTCTTCTTACCTGTGCCCTGCAAACACAAAAAAATCAAGTTTTCTTTGGTACCCAAACAAGGTTGGGTCCTTTATGCTTAGTCACGTGAATGTCATTCTTGTTCTTAACAGTCTTAGTCACAACATGCATACTTTCATTTTTATGATTTTGATTAATACTTCGAGGGCTATATGCATGATTAGGTGACATTGAGACTTAGGCCTAGGGATGTTGATGTTTAGGTTTTGATGTATGCATCCATCAATAAAATTTTTCTTGAGCCTAAAACAAGTGTTCATGATATTCATGTTATGTGGCATATAATAAAATTTGTCGCAGAATTTATCATTATCATGCATCAAGGGTTTCACATAGCCACGGACAAATTCAGCATTATTAACAATAGGTTTCTTGCACATATGTGTAAGGTGATTTATTGATCCACAATTTTTACAAATCTTCCTGGGAGCATTATGAACATGTGCATAGTTATTGTGTTTGTTAATGCCTATCTTGCCATTTCTATTTGCCTTTTTCTTCTTAACATGCATGGTGTCATTTTCTAGACATTTTGTTTTGAATCAGTTTTAGCAGGAATGGATTTGGCCTTGACAACTGGTTCTTCTATTTCAACAGAAGGCACATCATTCTTAGTTGTTTTCTTATCCTCATCATTCAACTGTTGTTTGATGACCATACTGACTTCATCAAGTTCAACAGTTGCTTTCTTAAAAATTGGTGCCTTTACATTTTTCAAAATATGAGGATTTCCAAGAATTTCAGTTTTCTTGCCTTTTATAGAAACATATTTCTTTTTCTTGAGAGTGTCATAATCAAAACCAATCCCAATTCTAGAATTTACCTAATGCTTCTCATGGAATTCTTGAACAATATCATATGAGTTTTGATAAGATCTTATTTTCAATTCATTTTCAGAAATTTGTTCTTTAAGAAAATTTTTAATTTTCTCAGAGAAAATAACCTTGTTTTTGAGATACTCATTCTCTTGTTTCAAGTTTTCCAGAGTTATCCAAGACAATTCTAAGGTTTCATTCTTAGCAGTCAGTTCATCATTAGCTTTTAGTAACCTAGCAGTTTCCTCATATGTAGCAATCATACTGGTATGAATATTAAACATTTCAATGCTCAATTCTTCAACAGTTTTCTTATATTGAGAATTAGATATGTCAAGTGAGACTAATGAGGGTACCTGAGTATTTGAGGATGATGCTCCATCATGTGAGCTAGCCATGAGTGCCAGATTCCCATATTCCTCATCATCATCTTCATCTATATCATCCCAGCATTTTCCCTCAACTATGTAAGCCTTTCATGTCTGCTTTTTGAGGAGTGCCTAATACTTTGTTAGGAATATACATGTAATTTGATGATAACATTAATGTTAGAATCATAGAAATGTTATTTGATATAACTGATCAATTGATATGAAAATTATAAATATTAATTGATTAGAAAACTATTTATCAGTTGAAATGTTTATATGAATCAACTGATAATTTGGACTGAAGCATAGGTGTAATTAGTCTATTTCAATCGATAAAGTGTAAATCAATTGATATTATTCTTATCAATTGATGTTAGAGTCGATTGATATAGATCATCAATTGTTGTGTAAATTAAACTGTCAAATTGTAATTATTTGAAGACAGGAAATTGCACAAGTGAAGGATGATTGATTGATATTGAAGCATCGATGGATGAAAGATCAATCAAAGAAGCCAAGTCAAGTATTGAAGACCATCGACTGATGTGAAGACCCATCGATTGATATATCGATTGACAACATCTATCAATCGATAAGTCATTATTTATCAATCGATGGATATAAAGATTAATCGAAGAAGAACATTAGTTGATGGATTAAAGGACAGATCAATTGATATGCTTAACAGTAAATTATTAATTGATTGTGACAACACAGAAGGACTATCTGTTGTAGATCCAGATGACAAAAGTAAACCTATGGAAGATAGTCAATGATGACTGTGAAGACTCAATATGTAGCTTTCTTTCAAGCCTGTTTTCCTAAAAAGGAAAAAGGTAAAAGAAAGGTAGATAGAAACAATCCTAAAATAGGAATTGTAAAGACACACTTATAATATATAAACAAATGTAGTATCATTGTTAGAAGAGAGACAAGTTAGACAATATTTTCTTAATCAACTATTCTAGATTTAGAGCACAATGTAAGAGCAGTTGATTTATTTTCTAACCTTGTAAAATAAAGCTAGGTTTCTTTTAACCTAAGAACTTTCAGCAAAAATATACACTGATGGAAAAACCAATCCATCAGTAATTTTAAAACCTCTTTGTTCAGTTTTAATTTTTAGTTTTATTCAAACATATTCTCTCAACTCTCAAACATCAAGAACAAATATTAAAAGAAGTAAAAAGTTATAATATTTGTATTCAACCCCCCCCCCCCTCTACAAATATTGGCATTGTTCTAAGGAATAATAATTGATATCAGAGAAGGATTTCAACATACAGAAATTTTAAAGATCAAGAATAGTCAATATGGGCCAAAAGAATTCAGGTGTAAGGATCTCAGTGTTAGAAAAGGATGAATACTTTCCATGGAAGGTAAAAATGTATCTGCATCTTCTTTCTCTCGACCCTTCCTAAGTTCACTACATAAAGAAAGGTCCTCACATTCCTATGAAGATAGTCACAGGTGTAAATCCTGATGGAACTCCTGCACTTGACAAACATGTTCCAAAACTCATCTCTGAGTTCACAGAAGAGGATGAAAAAGAAGTGCTCAAAGACAAGAAGGCCATGAACATTCTGTTTAATGGTCTAGATAAAGATATGTTTGACAATGTGAAAAACTGTACTTCATCAAAGGAAGTATGGGATACTCTTCAAACTCTGTGTGAAGGAACTGAACAAGTAAGAAAGAACAAGATGCAACTCTTGATTCAAAAATATGAATCATTTCATTTCAAGAGTGGAGAATCTATTAATGACACCTATAGCAGATTCCAGAAGTTATTAAATGGATTAAAGCTATATGGCAGGGTTTATGCAACTGAGGATACAAACTTAAAATTTCTTAGATCTCTTCCAAAAGAATGGAAACCAATGATTGTTTTCATTATACAATCTCATGACTTCAAGGATTATACTCTTGAGAAACTTTATGCCATTCTCAAGACATATGAGTTGGAAATCCATCAAGATGGGGAAATTGAAAAGAATCAAAGAAAGGATAAAACTGTGGCTTTGATGGTCAAAAGAAATGAAGAGAGGAAGGAAACTGGCTGTGTAGAAGATTCTGTCATGGTGACTGGTGATGCTATTGAAGAATCATCCAAGAGAAATGGAAAGGGCAAACGTGAAGAGAATGAAACATGCTCACAGGATGATTTGGATGAGATTGATGAGCACCTTGCAAATACTTTCAAGAAAGTTTTCAAAGCTAAAATTTAAGAGGAATCCAAATGCTCAAAGGCCTGGATCCCAGTTTAAAGGCAACAATCAAAACAAGAATTTAGTAGATAGATCTAAATTCAAATGCTTTAACTGTGGATTGACTGGTCATTTCTCTAATGAGTGTAGAAGGCCAAAACAAGAAAAGGCAAAGTCATATGAAAGTATTGATTACAAAAAGAAATACTTTGACCTTCTGAACAGAAAGAAAATGATTTTATTACTGAGGAGAAGGACTGGGCTGCTGGGGATAGTGATTCTTAAGAGTTCATCAATCTAGCTCTAATGGCCAACCATGAAGATGAAGAAGCTAGTTCATCATCTAATCAGGTACTAGCTACCAACTTTTCTGAGCTTACAACTGATTAATGCAATAGTACTATTAATGAAATGTCTAATGAATTGTATAATTTGAATGTCACTCTAAGATCTCTAAACAAAGAAAACCTCAAGTTGAAGAACACCATTGATGCCCTAACTGAGAGGAATATTTTTCTTGAAAATGAACTTGTTTGTTTAGATAGATTTAAGCAAGAAAATAAGGATGCTAGAAATGAACTACTGAATAGTTTGAAAAGAGAAGAATTATTAAAAGAACAATTAGCTGAAGAAATAGAAACCCTCAACAAATGGAATAGGTCTGCTAAAACTGCTAAACAAATTATTGATGTTCAGGGTTTAGATATTATAGGAGAATCCCCTAAATTAATAGGCAAGCCATTGGCTGATACTTCAATGGATAAAGATTAATCGACTGCTAATCCCTCATCAACTGATAAGGATTATCAATCGATTGATGCTGAATCAATTGATAAGCATCCATCGACAAGTAAATCATCAATAGCTAATAAAAAGAACAAATTTAGCACTCCTATCAAGTTTGTTAAGGAAACCAAAAATTAAGTTGAGACTGAGGGTGAGAAGATCAACATAGGTAGCTTATCCAAGAAACAATTGAAAGAGAAATTAGAAAAGTTAGCACATGTGGAAGTTATCCAACCTAAGTCTGAGAAAAAGAAAAAGAATGGGAATGGAAAAGTAGGCATAAACAAGCACAACAATTACAATCCTGATATGTATGCCCCTATAAAGGTATGTACTAAATGTGTTAGTGTAAATCATTTGTCTATGCAATGCAAAAATGAAAAGAACTCAATATCTTCAAATGATTTAAATGAACATGCCATGACTGCAAATGCCATGTTTACAAATCCTATACTCATGAATGCCATGTCTTCTAATTTAGTTGCACCTAATGTTCATATGCCTTATGCACAAGTTCCATACATGTATAATCCTTTCTTTTCATATACAAATATGAATATGCCTGGTATGCCATGGAATATGCCTAATATAGATAATGAAATGCATGGAAATTCTGCCATGAGTTCCAAGGTATCTAAGCCCCAAAAGACAACTCCCAAAGTTAAAGTGGATTTAAACCCCCCAAAACAAAAGGAACCAAAGTTGACAATCAAGGCTCAGGCTGCAACTAATAAAAGAGGACCCAAGGCAACTTGGGTACAAAAAACAACTGATTGTTTTATGTGTGTGCAGAGAAACCGAAAGAAAAATCTCTGGTATTTGGATAGTGGATGTTCAAGGCACATGACTAGAACTGGCTCAGGAGTTATTTTTGTAGATAACAGAAAATGTTTTACTCTGGGATATGGCTCGATTATAAAAGATAATGTTATCATTGAACCTGTAGCACTAGTTGATGGATTGAAGCACAATCTACTCAGTATTAGTCAACTGTGTGATAATGGTAATGGTGTGTGATTTATAACTGGATCATGCATCATAGCCAACAAAGAATCTGGTGAAATTCTCTTAATTGGAGAAAGAAAAGGAAATGTCTATGTGGCTGATTTTCACTCTGTAAAGGCAAACTCAATGACATGCCTACTTAGCAAAGCCAATACAGATGAAAGTTAGATCTAACATAAGAAGCTAACCCATTTGAATTTCAAAGCCGTGAATCAATTGGTTAGAGAGAATTTGGTTAGCGGCATTCCACATATGGAATTCACCAAGGATGGACTATGTGATGCCTGTCAAAAGAAAAAGCAAAGGAAAGCATCATTCAAGTCAAAATCTGAATCATCAATTGACAAGCCTTTGGAATTATTAGACATGGACTTATTTGGTCCAGTTAACATCATGTCAATTGCCAAAAAGAAATATGCCTTAGTCATTGTGGATGACTTCACAAGATTTGCATGGGTATTTTTCTTACACTCTAAGGATGAAGCAAGTAAATTAATTATCAATCATGTGAAGAATGTTGACAATGGCACTGAATGGAAGGTCAAGAAAATGAGAAGTGATAATGGTACTGAATTCAAGAATGCATCAATGAAAGAATTGTGAGAAAAAAGGTATCACTCATCATTTCTCTGCACCAAGAACTCCACAACAAAATGGAGTAGTTGAAAGGAAAAATAGGACCTTAATTGAAGCTGCTAGAACTATGTTAGAAGAAGCAAAACTTCCTACATATTTCTAGGCACTCTCTTATTTTTTTCTCTTAATTTCTGTATACTGCCTGCTACATTTAAAATATTTCCATGGTCAATAAACTTTAAGGCAAAACTCCATATCAGTTGATGAAGAAAAACAAAAAGCCAACTGTTAACTTCCTTCATGTCTTTGGCTGCAAATGCTTTGTAATGAAAAATCAAGGTGAAAATCTAGGAAACTTTGAAGCCAAGGCTGATGAAGCTATATTTATTGGATATGGGATAACAACCAAAGCATACAGAGTCTACAATCTAAGGTTACACATTGTTATGGAATCTATGCATGTAGTCTTTGATGACAAGAAAATTCAAGGGTTGTTTGGTGAAAGATTTCATGACCTACTGCACTTTGAAAATGAATCCACAAACAATATTGAAGATAGTGACGATGATGTGGAAATTTCAAGAAATCAAGTACCTAGAATCCTCCCATCAATTGATGTCAATGCATCAATTGATGACAATCATCAATCGACTAATAATGCATCAATTGATAATCATTCGATGGATAACAACTCTGCTCAACAATCTTCAAGTAGAGTGTCCATCTCAGGGGGTCGGTTCTCAAATGGTCATCATATCACAATGATCATAACACTTCCAATGATCATGAAACATCATCTTCAAGGACAAATTTACCATCTCAAAGAAAATGGACAAAAATCCATGCCTTTGAATTAATTATTGGAGATGCAAATGATGGTGTCAAAACTAGAAGTACAACTCAAAATGAATGTTTGTATAGTAGCTTCCTATCTCAAGAAGAATAAAAAAGGATTGAAGAAGCCTTGAATAATCCTGATTGGATAATTGATATGCAAGAAGAGTTGAATCAGTTTGAAAGAAACAAGGTAAGGAAGCTGGTGCCTAAACCAAAGAATAAGTCTGTCATTGGTACAAAATGGGTGTTCAGAAACAAAATGGATGAATCTGGTACAATGACAAGGAATAAAGCAAGATTAGTAAAAAAGGGCTATTCACAAGAAGAAGGCATAGATTTTGATGAAACATTTGCACCTGTTGCAAGGTTGGAAGCAATCAGAATCTTTTTAGCATATGTTGCTCATGCTAATTTCAAGGTGTATCAGATGGATCTGAAAAGTGCTTTTCTCAATGGAGAACAAGAAGAAGAAGTTTATGTAGAACAACCTCCTGGTTTTATTGATCATATTCATCATGTATTTGTAAATTATCTTCTCAAGGCACTTTATGGATTAAAACAAGCACCTAGAGCCTGGTATGAAACATTATCTAAATTCCTGATTGGGAATCACTTCACAAGAGGTACTGTTGATAAAACTCTCTTTCATAGAAATGTTAGTGGCTCTATGATTCTTGTTCAAATCTATGTAGATGACATTATCTTTGGATCAACTAATGAAAAACTTTGTCAAAAGTTTGCTAAGTTGATGCAGAGTAAATATGAAATGAGCATGATGGGAGAACTTACCTATTTTCTTAGTTTGCAAGTTAAACAAGTCAAGGATGGTATTTTCATAAATCAAACCAAATATATTTATGACTTATTAAAGAGATTTGATTTAAATGAATGTTCTTCTGTTAAAACTCCCATAGCCACTGTAACTAAACTTGAATTGAATACTAAAGAAGCTAAAGTGGACATTTCAAGTTATAGAGGAATGGTTGGCTCATTACTTTATTTAACTGCAAGTAGGCTAGACATAATGTTTGTTACATGTCTTTGTGCTAGGTTTCAAGCTAATCCTAGAGAATCTCATTTGATTGCAATAAAAAGAATATTCAGATATCTCAAAGGAACCCCAAATCTTGGAATTTTTTACCCTAGAGATTCTGGATTTGATATAATTAGTTATTCAGATGTAGACTATGCAGGTTGCAGAATTGACAGAAAAAGCACTACAGGCACCTGTCAATTTATAGGAAATAAACTTGTATATTGGTTTAGCAAGAAGCAGAATTCAGTGTCTACATCTACTGCAGAAGCTAAATACATTGCAGCTGGAAGTTGCTGTGCACAAATATTATGGATGAGGAATCAACTACTTGACTATGGGTTCAACATGAACAAGATTCCTATTTTCTGTGATAACACAAGTTCCATTGCAATAACAGAAAATCTTTTGCAACATTCCAGAATCAAACACATTGACATAAGGTATCGCTTCATTAGGGAACATGTAATGAATGGTACAGTTGAATTACTTTTTGTCCCTAGTGAAAGACAACATGCAGACATTTTTACCAAGCCATTAGATGAATCTACTTTCAATAGATTGGTCTGTGATTTAGGTATGCTTAATTATATTTAATCCTTTAAATGTCTTATAAGTTATTTATTTATATTAATTTTAGCAATTGACTATGTTAATCTATTGATTCTTCAATAATCAATTGATAAACATTTTACTTATCAATGGATATTGGTTGCTATCGACAGATAAATATATCAATTGATGATATATTTACTTATCGATGGATAGTTGTAGCTATCGACGGATAAATATATCAATTATTGATATATTTATTTATCGATGGATAAAAGTACCTGTCGATGGATAAGTTAATTACCAATCGATGACCTGGAATTTAAAGGGGTCCATGTCATCAATCGACCTGTACAAAATCTAGCCGTTGATTACTTATTTTATCAATTGATTAATACATACATTCCTGTATTTATAACAATATATTGCCAAAAATTGTAATTTCTACTTTTCATTTTTCTTCCAACGGTCGATTAAGTTCTATTTTGAGTAAGAAATTGATTGAGAAATCAGTAAATATAAATAGTGAGATTAAAACATATGTTCATTCTTACTTGCAATTTTTACTAACGAATTCTCTCTTTCTCTTTCTCAATCTTTGAACTCACTCTGTATCTATCTCTTGCTAATAACCCTAATCTCTACTGTCTAATTGTTGTTTCTGTATAATTACTAACAAGTTTTCCAGTTAATTCTCATCTACATCTTTAAACACAATTATGGCATCATCAAAGAAAGTCTGACAATCAGGATTCTACTATGAACTTAAAAACTTCGTTGCTTGAACTATGGTGGAGGAATCCCCAACAGAATTCCATCCTCTAATGGAATTCCTAAGAATTCAAGGATCTCAAAGGCCCTCACAGAAGCACCAAAGATAGTGTGCAATCTATTTGAAGAGTTCTGGACAACTGCAGAGGTAGAAGATAATTTTTATTGAATCTCGTTTGATTGAAAATGACAGAGGTATATTCTAACCACTATAGTCTTGGGTGAGTGTTTAAATCTTCCTGCAAATAATATAGAAAATACACCTACTGACACCGAGATTAGAAGCATGCTTAGAGAAATCAATTACACTGCTCCTGATGTTAGTCTAGGTAGTATTGTTAGAAAGAATCTAAGAAAAGAATGGTCATATTTCTTTGATGCAATAATAAAGTGTTTTTCTGGTAAGGTTAGTAATTTTGATACAATAACAACAAGTGTACAACAAGGAGGGTATAACATTTTATATGATAGATATCATAATTTAGGAAGCCTGTTACTTAATGACATATCTGCCAAATTGGGAAATAAGGTAAATAGATATAATCATATTTATTATGCTAGATTTATTATGATTGTTGTTAACCACTTTGTCAAGAATATTGAGATTGACAGAAGTACAAAAAATTTGGATTGCTGGACACAAAACAAAAGGGTCTTCAAAGACTTGGTAAGAATCAATCTTCACAGTAATGTGGAATTGATTTATCCACCTTTTGTTAAGGTATTTATCTCTACTTTAACTTCTTCCAATCCCCAATCTTCTTTGCCTTCTGTGGCTATGGAGGGTGTTAGTAATGACCTCAACCCTCCTACCCAAGCCATATATCCAGTTTCTAAGTCCAAATCTAAAAGGCCAACCTCAACAGGTTCCCAAAAACCTGTTATTGAAAAATCCAAGAAAAGAAAAACACATGTTGTGGTAGATAGACTAGAAGGAGATGTAGGTGGTGAGGGAACTGGGGAACATCAAAGAACCCAGAAGGATAAGAAGAGTGAGGGTGTGCAACCTCAGCCAAGCCACTCCACAGTCTCCCAAAAGACTGTGGATGTTAATATGGACAATACCACACCTCTATTGTCATCCTCTCAAAAGGACGACAGTATTGAAAATAGCCCACAAACATGGGCACAGAACCAAATTGGGGACACACAGGCCAAAACAATAACACCATATGAAAGGAAAAAGAAGAAAGTCACCTTTGCACATGGGGAATCACACACTGTAAAATCACGGGAAACTATGGTGGAGCTTTCTCAAAGTCAGTTTGATGCATCTCATATAAATGATGAGATGCAACCCCATTCTCTCTCAATTCCAATCCTTTCTATTCTTACTTCTCCATCTCAACAAATTTCTTCAGAAAATGTTCTGATAGATTATCAGACATTTTCAGATTCTCCTTCTTTATTTTTCAAGGAGAAGCCAACACTCTCTCCTGAATCTTCTTCCCAGGAAATTCAGGATTCCATTTCTCATATCATTACAAATATCACTTCTTAAATTATTTCCTCAACTATTTCTACTCCATCAATTGATGTTCCTTCATCAATTGATATTCAGCTATCGAATGATAAGCCATCGATCGATACTCAAGATCAATCGATGGGTATGCATCAATCGATGGATATCCCAAACACTTTAATTGATAATATCAATACATCAATTGATGCTCAATCAATTGATGTTGCACAAACACTTTTAGGATTGAGTGAGTTGAGTAAGAGGAAGGATTGCAGCCTGACAAAAGGAGAGGGAGTGAGTGAGGATATTTCTATTTCTTCCAGGAATGTGATTGAAACACCTGAGGGCCCGAACTTAGAAGGTGCACAGAATATGAGTGAGGGAGAGGTGAGAGTCCAGGATGAGATCCTAATGCAAAATAGAGAGATGAGTGAGAGAGATAAAACAATTATTCTATTTGCACAGGAGTTGGAAAATGAGTTGATGGCAGAAGAGGTGGGAGTCAAGGAGATATGGGGAGTATCAAATGCAGAAGCAAGTGGGAGTGGAATTGCTAAGGAAATTGAGGTTGATGTTGGTGAATTGGATCCACAGAATTTCCTTCATCCTGATCCACAATATCAAGGGTTGGCTACTTCAAATAACAGGGATGCAGAATAACTATTGGGAATTGATCATACATAACAAAGGACCAGGAATCTGAATGAGAGCATTACCAATACAACAGACACATGTTATATGGCACCTGAAGAGCTAGAAGAAGATTCTGATGAGGAGTCATGGATGAGCACAGTTAATGGTTCCTTAGAAGCTGCTGAAACTGAGATTCTTTCTGTTGGTGTAGGTGCCCTAGATGCAATACAATGTTTATTTTGATAAACCTTTATGTCAATTGATTATTCAATAAACGTATTTATTATGACTTTAATTACTGCGATATATTTGTTAGCATAATAAATGTCCTTAGAATCATGATACACATTGTATAGTTTAGTACATGACTTGAACTTGAGATTATATAATATATCATATTCTTAAATGTCCCTAGTCGAGTATTATTATTATAGGACAATAATAATACATAAATAGACTAGTATGTTGTTTGACTGATAATCACATCTCATTGGTTATAAGTATGGGGATACTAAAGTCAATACATAGGTACATGTAGGAGTACATGATACTGGACAGACCCACAGTGAGATTCTTCATGTTTAATAAAGTCATAAGAAAGACTCACAGTGATAATGGTGTAATGATCCTTTGACTTGAGATCATTATATTTCTATACGAGGATTAATATATTTTGACTACATTAAAAGTTACCTTTGACCGGGTGATGATAAAAGTAGACATCGGGTATATCATGAGTCGTATGAGAAATATGAATGATAGATAAAGGATTTAACCCTCCTATAATTAGGAGAGATATTATTGGCCTCTTGATTGAGTGAGACTATAAAATGCATGGCCGTGCTCAAATAATGATTTGTTTTTCATAGTCTACTCATGGATCAAGTAAACCCGGATTAAATGTTGAAGAGGATGACTAAATACATGCCTTGAGTTTAATCTATAATATATATGGTTAAAGGGATTATATTACACGGAAATATTAATCACGAAAGGTTTTATCGAATCACGATTTAATTATTATTTAATTGGGTAGCAATGATGTATTACTAGATACCGCTCATTGTTTATAATTTTATTGGAGAATAAAATTATTGTTAATTAAATAATAGCCTATAGGGTCACACACATAGAGTACTTAAAGGAATAATTAATTTAAATTATAGATTTAAATTAATTGATGATTATTTGAAT
This sequence comes from Oenanthe sinensis, assembly GCA_028671895.1. Lineage (NCBI taxonomy): Eukaryota > Viridiplantae > Streptophyta > Magnoliopsida > Apiales > Apiaceae > Oenanthe > Oenanthe sinensis. The sequence goes on along the minus strand of CM053799.1, from coordinate 21,412,167 downwards.
TTTATTATATTAATTAAGTGAGACTTAATTAATTGAAATAATATAAATTCGAATTTGAATTCTGCCATTAATAATTAAGTGTGACTTAGTTATTAATTAAATAATAAAATCGGTTTTATTATTTAATCCTAAACCTACATGGATTAGGCTTTGCTGTTATGGGTTGCTATTATGGGCCTATTAACCAACCATTATAAATAGATAATGTAGGGTTAATAAGGATTAAGTTTTTAAGAAAAACGAACCCTAACACCAGCAAAGGCAGAGAGAAAAGGCAGAGGCAGAATTCGAAATCATCAAAGGAGGCTAGTACATCCATTCCGTAATCAAGATCGTGAGACGTTCTTCAAGGTGCTCGTGTGGATACCATAGAGGTGCTTTCGAGAGGAAGACACAAGTCGTGAAAGCTAGGATCTCCGTTGAGTTCGTGTAAGTCAAGACCAGACAAAGGTATGATTCCGTTTCACCATAATCTGTCAATCTTATACATGATCCTGCGTTAGGGTTCCGAAATTTTTCGTTATATTTACGTTTAATCCGCTGCTTTTTATGCCTCGGAACCCAATAATGGTATCAGAGCTACGTGTATAAGGGACTGATTTGGTTACGTGTTTTATGTATTTGATGCATACATGCTTGTTTTGGTGACTGCATTGCCATGCTACTGCTTTGTCATAATCTGTTATGCCACTGCCATGCTTCTGCTATGCTACTGCCATGCCTGTTATGAGACTGCCATGCCTGTTATGAGACTGCTATGCTTCTGCCATGACATGATATGTATGATTAAAAACTGTTATATGATGAGTATCTGGTTATTCGTATAATGAGTACATGGTTGATGATACTAGCGTGTTAATGATTTGCCATGAATGATTTATATGCCTTATTGCGATTTGTATATTATGCATGAGGGTCAGTTTGTATAGTGATATAAACTGGTGGACAGATTGTGTTGGACATGATTTGTTGACTGGGATATGATAAGTATGTATATGATACATGCTTCTGAAACTGTATAAATTGCAATGGGGAAAAAGGCCAACAGATATGATCTGTAGTTCAGAAAAAGGCCAAGCTGACCTGGCAGCTCGACCCCAGCTAGGGGCTGCCGCCCCCAGACCCCGCCCGGGGGCTGCCGCCCCCGAACCCCCGCCCAGGGGCTGCCGCCCCCGGACCCCCGCAATATTTTATTTTGTGTACTTGAGCATGGTGCTGGTTATGGCCCTTAGACCCCTAGATTAATGGTTTTGGTTTTGGTTTTATAAATACGACTTGCATGTCGTTTTCTTCATTCTTGTAATTGTTTAACCTCGAATATAACTCGAGTTTTCTTATGTAAGTACATTAGTATAGGTTGTATTCAATTATTCCATGTAATGTACTTGAAGATTGAAGGATGATCCAAGAAGAGGAGAAAGCACCTATGGATACAAGAAGAATGAAGACATGTAATTGTATTTATATTTCACCACCATAGATTGACTTTGATCCTTTCATTAGCTCGAAAGGATCAAATAGGAAAGGGGCCATAACCAAGCACGTTTACATACTGCACTTTACATATTGATGTATGAATGTATGTGTAGAGTAGAAGATGCATGCTTTAATTAGATTAATGATGTATGCATGTATTAGATACGTCACCCATGCCATGCTTGCCATGCTAAACAAGATAAAATCTGTAACGATTTAAGATTTTAAAATTAACAAACGATCATGAGATTCTTGTGTTTATGAAATATGGATTTTTAAAACACGGAATTGAATATGGATTTTGATATCTATAATTGGGATTTTCTGACAAAAACGGATATGCGTATTCGTAAGGCTGATGGGTTTTAAGTGTGACCACTGGTATGCTCCATCTACCTAGGAAATGAACAATTTAAGATGTCAATTTGAAATATTTAGTTCAAAGAAAAATTGAGGATCTCTTCATGATGTGATCATGATCGTCATAAATTTTATAAACCCCTTAACAAAATATTAAGTTTTAATCGGATGCTTTCCAAATGAATGAACACTCATCGAATCCTAGATCGATTAGGGGAAAGACTGTCAGTGGCAGGGGACTCCTATCTATCGTGGTGAGATGCGACGAATATAAACGGTTATATTCGGCCGTTGTATCATTGGGTCAAACTTAACTGAGTCGTCATAATAAGGTGAAAGTAAATGGTTATATTCAACCATTATGAACTTAGAAGCATAGAGTTTGGTTAAAAATCTATTAGATAGATAAGATCAATCGTTGCTCACCAAACTATCCAAGAATTATATATGATATAATTGACAAATGTTGTATACCTAAATAATCATTCTTAAGGACTTCCAGTGGTTGACTTGAGACATGACGAAATATGGATCTTGGCTCACTAGAAAGGATTATGGGATATACTTTCCAAATTAATAGTAAGGGCTATTGATTTGATAAAAATAGTGGGAGATATATTATGAATGTATCATAATCATTTGAACATAATAAATAACTCAGACAATCTAATGTTTATTTTGCGCTTTTATCATTGTAGATACCAAATAATGACAAACAACACAAACACACTATCCGTACGATTTGTCCTTGAGAAGGATAAGCTGACAGGAGGAAATAACTTCCTAGACTGGCAGAGGAATTTGAGGATTGTCCTCAGGCAGGAGCGCAAGCTTCATGTCATTGATATTCCTCCGGCAGGTCCCCTTCCTGAGGGCGCTACTGCGTTAGGGTTCTGAAATTTTTCGTTATATTTACGTTTAATCCGCTGCGTTTTATGCCTCGGAACCCAACACTTTCTCAATATAGGAGGGCAATGGTGGAAGGAGAAATTGAAGATCCTAATCAAAGGAGAATTGCTCACTATATGAGGGAGTCACTGAAAATTCAAAAGATCACAGTGACAGAAGTGAAGAGAGAATTAGAAATTATCAAGGACTCTATCACTACCAACAAGGATGCATTGGACAGAAGATTGGATGGGAAGCTACCAATTAACACCATGGGTCATATCACGGACAAGCTTTTCAAGGAATCCAAAAAATTTGCAGCTTTGAAAACTAGAGTGGGATCTCTAGAAAATAAGATGGATGCCATAATTACAGGTCAGAGTCTACATGCTTTCATTCTTCAAAAGTTTCTTGACAGAATGCCACCACCTCCTCCAATTGATGATAACAAAAAGGGGGATAATACAAAGAAGAAGGATGATGATGATAATGGTGATGGCAAAGGCAGTGGTAGTGGTGGTGTTGGTGGTTTTAGTATGGACAAGACTAGTGGCATTGGTAGTTCTGCAACAAAAAGAATTAAATGCAGGAGTAACAGGGATAATCACTCTTCAAAGAGATCTAAGTCATCTAATTCTCCCAAAGATGATTTAGAACATAAAAAGAAAGAATACAAGAAGTTTGAAGATGATCTTGAAGCTAGAAGGATTTCTAGGGAAAGAGAAACTCAATCAATGATTGAGAGGGAAAGGAAAATGATTGAAGATTTGAAGAAAAGCACTAAGTTGGTGATAGAGGCAGTAGAAAAAGGAAACTTGAATGAGTTCATTCAAGTAACAAGAAGAGTAAATGAAAATGCATAAAAAACTACCAAAAAAAGCAAATCAGATGCTGAAGCCTTTCTAACAATTGATCTTAAAGCCCTTGAAGAGAAGAGGAAGGGCAAATCCATAATGATTGAAGAAGAAAAGAGAAGGAAAGAGCCAGTTGCACAGAAGCTTCTTCAAGAAGCCATTTCATCAGGATTGTCAGATGCTACAAGAAAAGAAAAGGAGAATGAGGAAATAGCAAGGTAAATGGAAATGGAATGGAACATGGAAGATCAATTAATGGAACAACCACTGAGGAAAAAGATGAAAATAGCTATGGCCAAGAAAAGGTCAAGTTCTATTCAAGAAATAGTGGTTCAGGAAAACCTCCAAGGTTAACAAGAAGAAATCAAGAAGGAGGTTACAATTGAAGGATATGATATGAAAGGAATACCAGTGATCAATGAAAAAGGGCTAATTGGAGTAAGGACTCACCCTACAACCTCTAATCAAGAAGAATCTATGAGATTGGAGTATGAAAATGGAGTGAAGATCACTTATTCATTGAAGGTGATAATGAATCAGAGCTACAATGTTCTAAAGACCATCCTTTCTCTACTCAACAGAAAGTACAAACTCAACACAACAATTGCTCAGGAGATTTAACAACAAATTTCAAAGCTAAGGAGATCAAAGGCAGAAGCTGAACCTAATTCACCTCTTAAGCTATGGAAGTCTCAAGTCAAAAAGGTAGTGTTAGAGCCAAAGTATGCAATGATTTTTACAGATATGGAGGGCAACACAAAGTTCTTTGATATCTGCAAATATCTGGACAAAATCACAGATGAAGAAATACATTACCTTATGAGGCAACTTGGAGAGACTGATAGGGATGAAGCAATATTGAGGAGTTCTTTCATAAGGCAACTGAAGGAAAATGCTGAGAAGGGAAGGAAGAGAAATTAATTGAATAATGAAGAGATTGAAGCTGCTTGCAGAAGTTATCTATCAATCTGGTACTTCAAAAATTAAAAAGTGCTATTTAAATTTCTTGATTCTATCTGAATGAAAATTATTAGGGGTTTTGTTATCGTCAAGTAGATTAATGCCTGTTCATATCACAAACACAAATATGGGGATATTCTTAGGAATCTACATGTAATTTGATGATAACATTGATCTTAGAATCATAGAAATTTTATTTGATATAACTGATCAATTGATATGAAAATTATAAATATCAATTGATCAGGAAACCATTTTTCAGTTGAAATGTTTATATGAATCAACTGATAATTTGGACTATAGCATAGGTGTACTTGGTCTATTTCAATCGATAAGGTGTAAATCAATTGATATTATTCTTATCAATTGATGTTAGAGTCGATTGATATAGATCATCAATTGATGTGTAAATTAAACTGTCAAATTATAATTATTTGAAGACATGAAATTGCACAAGTGTAGGATGATCGATTGATATTGAAGCATCGATGGATGAAAGATCAATCGAAGAAGCCAATTCAAGGAGCCAAGACCATCGACTGATGTGAAGACCCATCGATTGATATATCGATTGGCAACATCTATCAATCGATAAGTCTTTATTTATCAATCGATGGATATAAAGATTAATCGAAGAAGAACATCAGTTGATGGATTAAAGGATGGATCAATTAATATGCTTAACAGCAAATTATCAATTGATTGTGACAACACAGAAGGACTATATGTTGTAGATCCAGAGGACAAAAGTAAACCTATGGAAGACAGTCAATGATGACTGTGAAGACTCAATCTGTAGCTGTCTTTCAAGCCTGTTTTCCTAAAAAGGAAAAAGGTAAAAGAAAGGTAGATAGAAACAATCCTAGAATAGGAATGGTAAAGACACACTTATAGTATATAAACAAGTGTAGTAGCATTGTTAGAAGAGAGACAAGTTAGACAATATTTTCTTAATCAACTGTTCTAGATTTAGAGCACATTGTAAGAGCAGTTGATTTATTTTCTGACCTTGTAAAACGAAGCTAGGTTTCTTTTAACCGAGGAACATTGAGCAAAAATATACACTGATGGAAAAACCAATCCATCAGTAATTTTAAAATCTCTTTGTTAAGTTTTAATTTTCAGTTTTGTTCAAACATATTCTCTCAACTCTCAAACATCAAGAACAAATATTAAAAGAAGTAAAAAGTTTTAATATTTGTATTCAACCCCCCCCCCCTCTCTACAAATATTGGCATTTTTCTAAGGAATAACAAACTTGGCTTCTAGTTCCAATTAATCTTTGTCTTTCTTGATTGCTTTAGGTTTTATACACTATGTTGCAAAGTGTCCAAGCTCATTACAGTTATAGCATCTTATTTTAGATCTATCAACTGTTCCAGTTTTATACCCTCCATTAGTATTGCTTCTTGTTGGAGTCTTTTTTTTGCTTGAAGATTTGAAATTTTGTCTTGGTTTAGAACTTTTGTTTTTCTTGAATTTTAAGTTTCCAAATTTCTTTGCCATGAAGGCCATGGTTTTATTGTCCATTCCTTCAAGTTCTTCAATAGTGTAGAAATCTTTTTCACCTGATTCACTCTTGAAAAAGTCCCTTTCTTTTTATTCATGTTCTTCAAGTTCTTCAACCTTCAACTTTCTACTTGTACTAGTCTTCTCAATTCGTGAAGGTTCATTTGTAACCAAGGAATTTGAAACATTTTCCATTTTTCCTCTATTTGCTAAAATGGCCTTCTTTTGATAGAACTTCAGTTCATATGTCTTTAAAATTCCATAAAGGGTTTTAAGTGGAAGTTTTGTTAGATCTCTCACTTCTATCTGTTTCATAGTACTTTCCATGGAGTTGAAGGTCATTAATGAGTTTGTTGAATCTTTTAAACACTTCAGTTATGCCTTCATTTTGTTTTGACATGAAAGCCTCATACTGTAAAACAAGAAGTTTCCTTTGGTTGTCCCGTACCTCTTCAGTTCCTTCACACAGAATCTCTATGGTTTCTCATATATGTTTTATAGATATGCAGTTGACAATATTGTTATACATAACAATGTCTAGAGATTCTATTAGTATGAGCATTAGACTATTGTCAAGTGACACCTTCTCTTTTTCTGTGTCTGTGTACTGAGATGGATCTTTGGGTATCCATGTTGCAGGAATTACCTCAGAACCACTGGTAGTTTCAGGAACCAATATTACTGGCATAAAGGGGCCATTCTTCAGAAGTTCTAGATACATGAAGGTATCAACCTTTATGAACATTAACATTTTTATCTTCCATAGATTATAATTTTCTCTGTCAAAAGTTGGAATCTTGATATTGATTAGCTTCTGAGAACTCATCTTGATCTTTAAACTGTATGTATGTTAACAACCTGGCTCTGATACCATTTTTTAGGAATTAGAGTTTCACAGAAGTGTATAGAGGGAAGGTGAATGTATACTTCAAATTTTTATGCTCTTTTTGATTTTGATGAACTATGTGTTTCGTGTGTGTTGCTTAACAATTCAAGTATTTACATAAGTATAGTGCAAGAAATAAAGCAAACACAGAATATACTTTTCAATCTAATTTGTATTAGAATTGAACTTGCTACATTCTGAAATTCAGTGTGAATTTCAGCTTCTTGTTCTTAGAAGATACAAGATATTAACTTCATAAATTCAAAGATACTAACTAATGAAACAGTGTTAAGCCTATATAGAAAATATGTCTTTTGGCACATGTTCTCACTAGTAAGGTAAGCTAAAACTAGAAATAAACAAAGATAACTTTACATTTGACTTCTATCTATTTCTAGCTAACACTCTCTTTTGACAGTCTGTAGCTTTCTTCCTTATCTCTTCTGTCATTTGCCTTATGTATCTTCCAAGCTTCATTGTAGACTTGTCTCTATCATTACAGGTTTGACTGACCCTATAATGACAGTGCTACAAATTACTTGTCTTGTTCTTCTGCATTTCTTCTTGAAAATAGCTCTTTGGACAGTCGAGTACTCTATTGATTTTGATTCGAGAAGTCATGGTGATTGACTTCTCGATTGGGTACATGCTATGACTTCTCGATTAGTCCTTGAACGACTTACTTCTCGATTGACTAGACTTCTCGATTGCATACTTCATTTGATGACTTTTCGATTAATCTAGACTTCTCGAATGGATACTTAAAACTGAGACTTCTCGATTGGTTTAGCCCTATTACTTCTTGAATGCTCCTTTGGCTAACTTCTCGAATTGTTTATTCTAGACTTATCGAATGTATGACATTTCACACTACTCGATTGGCTTTAGTTCCTTGACTTCTCGAATGAACACTTCTCGATCGAATACTGAGCCAATGAGTGATTTTAGACTTCTCGACCAGTTGCATGTTTCTGACTTCTCGAATGAGGTGACTTCTCGAATGTGTATTTTCCTTAGTCGAATTCTCAAACTGCATTCATTATTCTTCAACAAGTCTTGTTTGTCTAGTTGCATGATTCAACTTGAATCTTCTATCAGACTTTATTCTTTGACTTTAATTATAACTTGAAATTATAATTTGATCATACTTCTAACTGCAATAATACATTGAAATGACTAAGTCAATAATCCTAATACAGAAGTTCTAAACATGTTACAGCAAGACAAATAATTACATAGAGTAGGCTTAATTTGATCCAACAACATATTTGTTAGAAATCTTAAATCCAGTACCTCGCGGTTGTTGCTACTACGTTAATTATCATACTTAATTTATTTTATAACTTATGTGTATAAAATTCTCAATATTTTATATACTTAAAAATATTTCCAAAATTAGTTTTTATCTGCGAGGAATTGTTATAAAAATCATCGGTATTAAATCTCAATATTTAAAGGACTTGTGAATTTCTTTTCAACTACTTTCTCGAGGTTACATATATCACTGATAATTGTTATGAGTATAATTGTCATATACTTGAATAACAATTATTAGATATAGTGTAGGAAGTTAAATGCTAATTTTCATTCCTATGATTATTTAGTATTTAACGATGGTATTTTATCTTATTAAAATTATGAATTGAAGCAATTCAGTGTTTATTAGTTTCATAATTTTAATTCGATGAGATATTAGGAGCATAATTACTTATTTTTTGAAATTATTAATAATTATCATGTATTGATAGTTTGTTATTGTTTCATTGTAATTAATTATGATTTTTTGTTAGTGATAATATATATTGTTTATCTGAAAATCACTAATAATAAAATTATATTTGTGTTCTAAATCACAAACTTTTCAACATACTTTTCTTTTTAAAATTTTCTGAGGATATTTTGATTTTTGGTGTTTTTAGTCATAATACTTGCCGAACAAGAGCAATCAACTCGAGGTAAAGCAGGTAATCTCGATCTTGATATATTCTCTAATCAATTGGTATCAAATAATTACAGTTGATATATTGAGCTCTCAGTGGCTATAGGACAAGATCAAGGGATTGAAAACCTAAAATCTCTAACACAGATCATAGAACCACATACACTCAAACAGATACAACTTCATCTACTAAACCCCTGAAAAGAAAAGTATTCTCAACTAAAGAGGATGAGTGAGTAAGTGCTTCTAGTGCACTAGATAAGGAATTATCTATGAGTGAACCAGCAGCTTTGCCTCTAGTTAGAGCTAGAGAATCAAACATATCATCCCTCTAAGGTGGAAAATACTTGGTTCCCACACGGGAGATCTCATGTACAGATTAATCTAAGGAAGGGAGGCAACTTCTTGGTAATAGTTTTTCGGATGAACTAAGAAGAGTATTTAAAACAACATGCCTTCACAGGTGTCAGGATGAAACTTTGATCAATTACTACATTATAGATCTCGGTTTCCCTCCCTAGATGGAACATATCTGGATTTCTAACGGAACAGATCATCTTAGATGATTTGCAACTCATTGAATCTATTCATGAAGCAATTCAGTTATCAAAATCAAATATTTTGATAGATTCAATTGAGGATGTGGATTTACGAAACCCCATTGCACCACCAGTGACCTCTCTTGGAGGGGCTATGGTGATATTTCTTACAAGTACAAAAGACTATTTCATCAGTACTGAGAGAAACAATGTTTTGAGAAAAGAGTGGAACATAAGTGAGAAAGAGTGAAAATATATATTCTATGAGTGAAACACTTAGAGAGTATATGAGCGAAACACTTGTCAGATACATAAAGAAAAAGCACACACTAGCACAAATACCAAATCCCATTCCCAATTCTCTGTTACATAGTTCTAATGATTACATTCAAGGGAAGATATAAGGAATCTGACTACATTAGTGATTTGAAAGACAATTGACTGCCTAAGGTAAATTTAGTAATATGCAACGGAATTACAGGCATGTCACCCAGGATACCTGACTTTGATACTTGGTTATCTAGTCAGAAGTTACTACATCTTTGTATTTTAACAATTGATATTCTATCAATTGGTATCTAACATCAAGAAACCTACTTCTGAAACATAAGAAAAATGTTACTCAACTAAGGGGAGGAAATTTCTTCTGTAAAGGATTACTCAACTAAGGGGGAGAATTGTTGAACAAGAAAAGGGGGTATATAATAACAAGTTTGGATTGGATATAACTAGTGATTATTTATTAATTATTCTATTCCATTTGATTTTAGAAAATTCTTGTATATATGATAAATTAGATTTTCTAAAATGCATAACATGTCATAGTTTGTATTTTTATATCTGCGATGGCTTAATGCTGAATGTATGCCATGTCTGTTGTTACCTCAATTAAAATGGTTGAATAAGAAAATTATTGAGTAATTCACATAAAAGGAGAATGAATTCACCTTGGGTGTGAAGTGAAGATAGAAGTTTGACAAAACAGAGGAGAAGTGGTAGGAAGAGGACAAGACTTCATTCATGCCATCCTAAGGGGGAGTAGTGATGAGTCTGAGAAGTGAAGATGATTTAACTTAAAGATTTGTCTTTCATCTTTCATTTCTAGTTCACTTATGAAATCTGGAAATGTATTATATGATCCATAAAACATTTTATTATTTACATAGTTTAAAGTTTTATCTATTTCTTAGTTGTTAGTTGAGTTATCCTCTATGAATTTATGTGTTAAATGTTTAACAACAAATAGGGGAAGATTGAAAGTCATATGATAAGGACTATTTGTAATTATGAGATGACAACTCAAATCAGATTAGAAAGGAAAGTAAATAATAAATATTGAAAAAGGAATGAAGACCAAGAATGTCAACTAGACACGAAGAATCGGAATATCAGAAAAATTCTGACAAGACTGCTACTCAACACTACAAGAAGTTTATTTATATGTTCAAGCGTCGGTGTAAAATAAAAGAGTAGAATCTCAAAGAGTTCAGAAGATACAGAAGGTTTTTAGTGCCTACTACAAAAAGATTCCAGAAGAAGAAAATTATAGAGGAAAAACAAAAAGAAGAAAAGATAGGACAAGACAAGATATAAAGACCACTACAACAGAAATGAGAATCAACATTGTAGTTAGTCATCCGTTAACCAGACCAGTGCACAGGGTGTCAACAATGTTAGTGAAGATTCGTCATCAAAAAGTTCAAGTGGTTAGAAAGTTTATTGTTGAAGAACATAAGAGTTTGATGTACATCAACAATGGTCTTACAGTCAAGGCTTTAATTTAATTTTCTAATAATTAATTAAATTAATTAGTTAATTTAATTAGTAAATTAATTCACTTAAAATTAATTTATTTCTTAAATTAATTAATGAATTAATTAATTTATAATTATTTCAGGTTGAAGAAGACATAAGACATAGCAAAGACGGAAACATTTCGGTGCTAACAACAAGATTATATAAGTCAAGATAGTATTTTAATTCTACTATCAAAAATAAATTAATTATTTAATTTATTTAATTAAATTAATTCAAGTTGAATTTAATTTAATTTATAAATTATTTATTTAAATAAGTAGAATTAATTTATTATAAAAAATGACTTGGTATAACTTTTAATAAGTCATTTAGACTATATTAAAAAGTCATACCGAATATTGATTAAAAAAGGTCATAAAAAGCTCAATTCAAAAAGTCATATTGAGCCATTGTAGAAAGTCATACTGAATATTGGTTAAAAAAAAGTCATACAAAGATATTGCAAAAGTCATACCGAGCTTAAGATCAAAAGTCATACTGATCTAGCTTCTGAAAAGTCATACCATGCTATTTGAAAAGTCATACAAGAGCAAAAAATGTCATACAAGGCTTATAAAATGTCTGAAAAATGTCTTGATCTAGAAATTCATACAAGCTTTGCAACCTCTATAAATATGAGGCCTCAACTACATAATTTCATGTTGAAAAACCATTCAAATTTAGTAATATGTCTGCATGTTATATTCACAGACTCTCTGTGCTGATTTGAATTTAAATCCTTAAGTAGAACAGTAAATGTCAAATTTGTTTTAGGAATTAAGAAATATTCTACGGAATATTGTAACACCCACTTAAGTTTAATATACGTATTCAACTTGAATCTTTTTTAAATAATTTTAATTATTCTTGATAATTAAAATATTATTTTAAATCAGAATAATCCGTGAAAAATACATAGGATTGTATTCAAACCCCCTTCTACAATCTTATATAGGGACCAACAGGGGTGCCTCTTCATTTGAATTTCATTGACAAACATAAACTGCCAATGATTTAGGGGGAACCTCAAGTTTCAGAACCGATCTTCCACCAGCTAGAAAATGGGAAAGGGATCTCACTCCTGATTTGATAATTGGTGATCCTGAGAGTGATGTGCAAACAAGAAAAGCCACTCAAAATGAATGCATGTACATTTATTTTCTCTCAAAGAATAAACCAAAGAAAATTAAGAAAGCTTTGCAAGACCCTGATTGGAGTATTGCAATGCAGGAGGAACTAAATCAATATGAGAGAAACAGACTGTCGAAACTTGCACCAAGACCTAGAAATAGATAATTTTTTGGTGCAAAATGGGTGTTCAAGAACAAATTTGATGAGAATGGAAATGTGGTTAGAAACAAAGCAAGACTGGTAATAAAAGGATACTCACAAGAGGAAGGAATTGACTATGATGAAACCTTTGCAACAGTAGCAAGATTGGAAGCCATCAGAATGTTTCTTGCATTTGTAGCTCATTCAAAATTCAAAGTCTATTAGATGGATGTGAAGAGTGCCTTCTTTAATGGAAAATTGGAAGAAAAAGTCTATGTGGAGCAACCACCAAGATTTGTTGATCCAAAATTTCATGATCATGTTACAAGTTTGACAAGGTACTATATGGATTGAAGCAAGCACCTAGAGAATGGTATAAAAATCTATCAAAATTTCTCCTTGAATCCATTGATAAAACTCTTTTTATTAGAAAACATAAAGGTTATATTTTGTTTGTTCAAATTTATGTTGATGATATTATATTTGGTTTTACTAATGAAAAACCCTGTGAAAAGTTTAGCAAATTAATGCAGTCTAAATATGAAATGAGCATGATGGGAGAATTGAACTTCTTTTTGGGACTTCAAGTCTAACAGACAGATGACGGAATTTTTATCAGTCAATCAAAGTATGTGAAAGAAATTTTGAAGAAGTTTAATTTACAAGATTGTGCAACTGCCAAGATTCCCATGTCAACAACCACTAAGCTAGAATTTGACCTAAAGGATAAGAAAGTTGACAATACTAGCTACAGATGTATGATTGACTTATTATTATATTTAACTGCTAGTAGACAAGATATTATATTTACAACATGCTTGTGTGCCAGATTTCAAGCTAACCCTAGAGAATCACATTTAATTGCGTTGAAAAGAATTTTTAGATATGTCAAGGGTGCACTAACTCTGGGACTTTGGTATCCTAGAGAGTCTGATTTTCTATTAGTTGGCTACTCAGACTCTGATTATGCATGATACAAGGTAGACAGGAAAAGCACAACAGGTCAATGCCCAATTTCTTGGCAACAGGTTTATTTCTTGGTTTAGCAAGAAACAACAGACTGTATCAACCTCAACAGCTGAAGCTGAATACATAGCAGCTGGAAGTTGTTGTGCCCAAATTCTTTGGACGAGAAATCAATTACTTGATTATAGACTAGCATTTTCAAATATTCCTATGTATTGATATAATACTAGTGCTATTAAAATTGCAGAAAATCCAGTCTAACATTTTAACAAAACCACTTGATGAGTCTACCTTTCTCAGACTGGTAGGTGAGTTAGGTATGTTAAATATGTAATTGCACAATCATTATAAGTAGCAATGTATGTACTTTAATTATAGTCTCTGATTTGTCAAACTATAATTTTTTATTGCAATATTCTTGAAGTACTTTACCTTGACAGAGTCTAACTTCTAGACTCTGACGAGTCTGTAGATTCTGAGACTTTGTAGACTTTGAAAGCTATAACAGTTAGACTCTGAAATGGTTAGAATTCGCATCTGCAGACTCTGATTATTTTTTAACCGTTCATTTGACTTGAAATATGCGGTAACAGTTACTTTTTACTGGTTACAGGCTGCAGACTCGTGTGTAATGTGTGTAACTTTAACAAAACAGAAAATTTACATACATTTTACTCACTTGTTTATTGCAAACTATTTTCTAAGGCAAAAATATACTCAGAGCTATTCACGAACCCTAGCAAAGTGTTTCAAGAATTTTCATCTCTTTCAACTTAATCAGTTCAATGGTTGCTCAATCAGCTGTTATGTGAGGACCAAAGGCAATTACTTTCACCTTTGGTGACTTTGAATTCATGATGACCAATCATGTCTTAGTCCTAGGAGACAAGAATGATATAGACGCTGACTACTACCCTGTGATGGACTTCTTGGAGCAAAGTGTGCTCAGCTATGTGTTGAAGGCATCTCTAGTCATTCACATGGATGTCGTATCTATGGCATGGAGTTCTGCAATATTTGTTGGTCCTTCTCAGAATCAACCAGGTAAAATTATGTTTACATTTTGTGATATTACATTTGTTGTCACTTCTGATATTATAAACTCTGTATTTAAATTGCTTGTGAAGACACTATTTGATAAAACTATTGATGACTCAGAAATCAAAATCATGTTTAAATCGTTAGGTTATTCTGTTAGCTTAGATAACATGAGTAAAATTACTATGCCTTACTTGAGGAAAGAATGGTTTTTCTTTTTTGATCAAATTGTTAAATGTTTCACTAGTAAGTGTAGTGGTTTTGATGCTATTACCTTTATTATCTATCAAATTGGTCACAGTCTCCTATTTGATAAAGTGATCAACATTGGTGATATGTTGCTTACTCAAATGGGAGCAAAATTGAATAATGTGCAGGAGGGGAGGAAGAAGGTCTATTATCATAGATTCCTTATGCTTCTCCTTAATCAATTCATTCATAATATGTCTTCCAAGATTTCAGATGACTGTTGTGTGCAGGCCTATAGACAACAAAGGAGGATATTCTCTGATATTAAGAGAATAAATGACAAAAAGAAGAGTTTACCTGCCATGGTCTACCCTCAGGTAATGCAGGTAAAACTCTCAACTTACAAACCCTCCATCTACAATGCTTCGTTTTTTGGTGGTGAAATGGTGTAGGAACAAGTTATGGAGAGTCCCCATGCACCTACCCAAGTAGCCAAATCCCCTTCCATCAAACAATCTAAAAACCAAAATCCTAAAAGAAATCAACATCTGGTGTCTCTCAACAGACACCAGTTGTAAAGAGGAGAAGATTTATTAAAACCAGGCTTGTAGATGAGGAAAGTGATAAAGAGCTCAATCCCCTAGAGAAATAGGTTGTTGAAGGACTTTCTTTATTAAAAGAAAGTTTTGATGCACCTGGATCTAACCTTGTAACCAAATCTGCAAACTCTCAAAAGGTTGCAGACTCTCAAAAGGTTGCACACTCTCATAAACCTAGGGATGCACCTCAGGATTCTCAACTTGAGTCTCTTGAAAAATCATTTGCTAAGAAGTACAAGAGGTTGAGGAAGGCTTATTCTGCACACACACAAGCCTATTGTTATCACTAACCCTGCTTTGCAGGAAACAGATGCTCTCAAGGCTCCTGCAATGCCAGACTCTGAAAAACAAAAAATTCATGAACCAGAGTCTAATGTTGAGTCAGAGTCTAGACTGCCTTCAGACTCTGATCATGACATATTTTGGGAAGGAATACCAAAGGAAGCAGTCTCAAGTCTTATTGACTCAATAATCACTCCAATTGATGAGGTGCTACTATTTCTATATCATTTGGTTGAATTAATTGAAGATCCTGAATCTTACAAGACACAACAACAAGTCTTGGATCTTTTCTCAACTTATGAGGCCCTAAGGAAGATAATGGAGATGGAAATACATTTGTCTGCACAAGATGCACTTACCAATTTATACATCTACCTCTTCAACTCTTCACTACAAGATCAACCAGCTGGGCTCATTGAAAGTAGGACAAATGAAGTTCTCAAAGCACTTGGTGTGCCAGACTCTAAAAAGCCAAAAACCAAAAAGATCAAAAAGATAAAAGTCCATAAAAGGAGAGAATCATAGTCTGTTGCTGAGTTAGAAGCTGAGGTTGAGCAACCAGCTTTAGACTATGAAATAATTTTAGAAAAAGGAGTTACCTACAGGACAACCATTGAATGGATTTCCATTATTCAGCCTCTTCCAAGAAAGGTAGTTGATCACCTTGTCCATAATTTAGGAAAGGTGGCCAACAAATATATCTATCCAACCTACCAAAGTAGATTTGATCAACTCAAGGGCTCTTATTATCAGAAAATTGCAAGGGATGATCTCTTTCATTTGACTTATGCCCAAACCATCAATTCAATCCATGTTAGGACTTTTGTCAATGCTAAATTAGATGCATTAACACAGGTAGAATCACATGAGGTAGTAGGTGATTGAAGGAAGTTGGGAGATAGGACTAGTACACCAGTGGTGATTAGTGAAAAAGGTACATAATCTGCCTCACCCACACAAGAACCACCTAGTCAGAGGTTGGGTGATAGTGGGGCAGGGGAGCCTGCTAATAGGCCCTCTTTGAAAACTCAACAAAATGATTATGAGAACCCCAATGATATGGGAGGATAGACTCTGATGGATGCTCAAGAAGAAAATCAACAATCATTTCTGATAGAGTCTATCCACCTTGAGGGGGAGTCTCATGTACCAACAGTCAAAAATGGTGACACTAAGACTCTGGCTTCTAATGAAGTCATATTGAAGCAGTCAAAGTCTATAGTAGACCCTGATACTGGGATATTGGAGCCAACAGACCCTGAAAATAAAGAAGAAGACAGTAAGGGTTCAGAGTCTGTTGTTGCTCACCCCTTTATAGAAACCCCTAGCATTTAGACATTTGAAGGGGTTCCCCTCCATCAAGGTGGTTCAGGTATTGAAGCACAAATTCATTCTCATAACCCCCCTTCTGTAGGACTTATGAGTGCACCCATCCAAATGATTGAAAAATCAATAATGAGGGGTTGACACTGGTTCAAGCAAAAGGAGAGGTAGAAAAGGTTGTAAAGAGCCAGAGTGAGGCTGAGAAAGTGGGTGCCCAACCCCACTGTGAGGATGAGAGATTAGGGTATCCTGAACCTAGCTTCACTTATTGGGATCAAGATTTTCCCAAGAGTTGGTCCAGTGAGTTGAGGCAGGGAATGGATGAAAGCACTTACACTCTTATTTTTCAGATTGGAAAAAGGGAGGAAGCTCTAGCTGCTCAAAAATCATTTGTACAGAGACCACAACTCCATTTAATGGATTCTTTAACCAGCAGAGTAGATAGATTTAGGGAGACTTTGGTTTATGATTCATAAATTCAGCCTGATATTGCATCTTTGAAGTCAGAACAACCTATCTTAATCATGTCAATTCATGCAAGGCTTCCGGAGTCTGCAGGTCCTTATCACTCTGTTGAGGAGTCAGGGTCTATAGTACTTTATGCAGTGTCAGAGTCTACATTTCCATCAGAGTCTACACCTCCAGTAAAAAATATTGAGCCTGTTGATGTTGTTAATGATTCAGCCTCTGAAGGTGAAGGAGAGGTGAATCCATCTTTTACTTACTTTGATCAAGTTTTTCCTCAATCTTGGAAAATAACACAGGTTAAAGGCATAAATGATAAAGACACTTTTGAGAGCATTCTGGCTATTCACCACTCTGAGAGACTTAAGGCCTTTCAAAATAAGTCCTTCTTGTAAGAACATGGTCATTATCCTGATGAAGAACCTGATGTTTCTCTAATTTAAGGAAAAAAAAGATATGGTTGTTGACCTCAGATCTACACAGGAAAATGTTATTTAACAACTAGCCAATGTGGTCATCAACATATCTCATATTAAGACTAAATTTACCAATGTGGATACCACCACAGCTCTGCTCCAAACAAAGTTTGAGACTTTATACTCTCTTCAACAATCTAAGGACGTTGTTATCAAAGATTCCTTGGCTGATTTCAAGGCTAAATAGACCAAACTTCAAAACTCTGTCAATACTTGAAGGGTTTCGAGGCACAAATGCAGCGGAATAAACGTGAAAAATAAATCAAAATAGCGAAACCCTCCGCAGGATCCATGCGAAAACAAAAGATTTAATTCGGAGATAAAGAATAAATACCTTTAGAAGCTTTAACAGTTCATTAATGGAAGATTAATGGAGGTCCAAAGCTTGTTTAATCACCACGTATCCCGCTCTCGCGATCTACGCTCTACGGTATCCACACGAACACTTTTCATGAAGGATTGATGTGTACTAGCACCCGAAAACTGCTTCTCTCTCTCTATCTTCCTCTTTTCTCAAAACGGCTAGGGTTTTAGTAAAAATCTGTCTCTTAAATTAAATCAGCCCATAAAGAGATTATATAGAGAGAGGAATAAGTTTTCTAATTATAATCCAATTATAATTAATACTAATCCAAAATTCTAAATTACTTAATTAAGTCTCACTTAATTAATTAATTATTAATTTTGGAATTAGTTTAAATAATTCATTTATTATATTTATATAATTAATTAAGTCATACTTAATTAATATCATAAATAAAATAAAATACTTATTTAATTTAAATTCATAATTTAAATTATTTCTCCTTCAAGCGTTCTTTGTGTGTGACCCTGTAGGTTATTATTACGTTGGCAACAATTTTAATATCTAATTAAAATTGTAAACAATGAGCGGCATCTAGTAATACATCATTACTACCCAAGTAATAATAATAAATCGGTGATTCGATTAAGCCTTTCGTGAATAATGTTCCATGTAATATAATCCCTTTAATCTTGATATTATAGATTAAACTCAAGGCATGTCTCGTGTCATCCTCTTCGTAATTTAATCTTTATTTTCTTGATCGATGAGTAGACAATCAAAATCAAATCAACATTTGAGCACGGCCGTGCATTTCATAGTCTCACTCAAACAAGAGGCCAATAATATCACTCCTAAAATTGGGAGGATTAAATCCCATCTAGATCATTCATATTTCTTATACGATTCATAATATACCCAATGTCCACTTTTATCATCACTCGGTCAAAGGTAACTTTTAATGTAATCAAAGTATATTAATTCCTCTATAGAAATATAATGATTTCAGGTCTAAGGATCATTACATCATTATCACAGTGAGAATTACTTATGACACTTATTTAACATGTAGAATCTCACGGCGGGTCATTCCAGTGCCATGCATTGAGACATGCACTTATGTTCTTGACTTTAGTATCACCATACCTATGACCAATGAGATGTGGTCATCTGTCAAGAAACATACTAGTCTTTGTGCATTATTATTGCCCTTAAATAATAATACTCGACTAGGGAATTTTAGGAATAAGATAATATTCATATAATCTCATTTTTAAGTCACATACTTAAAGATATATAATACGTATCAAAATTCCAAGGACATTTATTATGCTTTCAATTTATTATGCAGTAAATAAAACATAATAAATAAATAATAATCAATAAAATATAATCCTTAATAATAAATATTTTCCTTAAAATATAAAAAGGATTGTCTCTAGAGCACAATTACTAATAATCTCCCACTTGCACTAGAGCCAATTACCCAAGTATCAAATACTCATGGAACTAGTGTGATTTTCGTGCTTCTGCTGCGACAAAGCCTTTAGTCAGTGAGTCTGCAATATTATTATTAGTATGCACTTTACATATATGTATATCTCCTTGATCATTAATCTCATTAATTAGGTGATATCTCCTAAATATATGCCCAAACAGCCTCCTTGGCTGCTATGCAAGCATCAATATACTCAGGCTCTATTGTAAAATCAATAACTGTCTCTGCTGTGAACCATTCCAGCATACAACTGATGTGCTAAAAATATACATTTTAAATTGCAAGTACACAATTCACATCGTTTTAATAATTTAAAGATTCGTTCCGCAAGGACTAAAATTATTTTTACAAAAACTTTAATTTTCAATTTAGGCGAATTAGACCAATTAATTTTGAGACGAGTTATTAACCAAGGACAACCAAAAAAAGAATGATAATAAGCTAATTAAAAATTCAAGTAACGAAACTAACTAAACTTTAAACATTAATTAAAATACTTGGCAAATAAAAAAAATGGACAAAGGAAGACTAGTACTTTTAAATCTAGATCTACAAACTAAAGACCATAATTAATACTACTAAAATTAGATCTAAAATTCAATACAACTCAAAAGCAAAATCACATCTAAAATATCAAACCATTAAAGCTATTTTAACAAATCTAACAACTAAAAAGTAGATCTAAATTCTAACACCCAACAAGAAATAAATTTAGCTCTAAAATATTAAACCCACTAATAAAATGGAGATTTAAAAGGGGTTTAACTACAACATAAAAAGAAAAGTATATCCAAGAACATTAAACTAAAGAGGCTCCTTTCAATTCTCAAGTACTTTACTTTTTTACTTGATGAAATTGAAATGGGTCATAGCCATAAAGGTGAATGAGACAAGTAAAATATAAAAGTAGATCTAAAATTTAAAGAGCTAAGTTTTAACACTACCAACAACTAAATCTATATCTAAAATATTTAAACAACTACAAGTAAATATCAAACTCAACAACCAAAACTAGTTCTACAATCTAGAATAAAAAAAACCAACTAATAATAATAAATTTAGAGATCTAAATCATTGAACCCACATTTAAAATAGAGATTTAAAGGGGCTCATGACAAGATAATAAACAATAAAATTAAGGAGTAAAGTAGAGAGATAAGTAAACTAGATCTAGAATATTAATCTAAAAGGCTCCTTTCATTTCCCAAGTATACAACTTGTGGTACTTAGAAAGATATCATAGCCATAAATTTAAAGAAGATAAGATGAAGACTAACATAAAAATAAATTAAGACTTAAAGAAGATAAGATGGAGACTAGCATAAAAGAAAATAAAGACTTGCATTAATGTGAAAAGTGTTTACAATATTTGAGAGAGCTAAAAACTAGATCTAGAAAATTAAAAGAGAGGCTACTACTAAAACTAGGGTAAAACTAGAGATGATTACAATGAGAGAATGAGATGTATTTATAGGCTAGGACTAGGGTTTTGGGTGGTGTTGGGTCAATCCCCACCATTCAAATGAGGTGTTTGTTAGTAAAATCTACACCATTGATTTTTGATTTCATCCACCAACTTGCTCTTTTGTCTTTTTCTCCTCTTTAGTTTGTTGGCTTCCTTTTCTTCCCTTTTTTGTCCTTTCTAACCCATTCCTTCTCCTTTAATTATTTAATTTACTTATATGCAAAATACAGAAAATGCAATAAATTAACTAATAAAAATACGAAAGCGAGCAATAAAATAGGCATTAAAATATGTAAAATTATGCACTAATCAAATGCCCCCATACCTATCTTTTGCTCGTCCTCGAGTAAAATCAACAGTTAAAAAGGAAACTAAGAAAAGTTCTAGGCTCCTTTTCGTAGGTGTGACGGGTAATTTTAGGTTTACCAACCCGTTAAACTCATAGACGATCTCTACAAGAGGAGTGTTGTCTCCTAAGGGTTTACAGAAGATATACCCATAAAATCTGTGAAATAATTCCTGCAATTGTCCCGACTCAATTTTCACTCTAGTTTTCAATGGTGTAAACAAAAAGATTTTATAGGGAAAATACATGCCTTAGCAGACTTTTCTAATAATAGTCGAATTGTAGGTAACTTCAATCTACTGGGATTGAATCTAAATGTTTACAAAAAATCTCAAGGTGTGTAGTGAATTTAAGGCCTCTGATAGATGAACTGCATACGAATATTTTCTCTTTTTCAACCAATATTGAACTGACCCAATCTCTATTAAAACAAGTATCTAGCCAAATATCACAAATTCATATATATAACCTTCTTTTTTTTTCTTTTTCTCTTTTTTTTTATCGACTGTATAGTGTCTGTTTTCTTAGGCTTTCTATGTTACCCGTGTAGCGAGCTTTGGGTCAGTGACTCCCAAACCAGTTGGTCTTAGGGCACTAGGTTTTGAAATACCCCAACGGACTTAATAACTCGAGTAACAAAGGCCACAAAACAAGACTAGTCAATTCTACTTGTGCCCATCATCTCATCTATTTATTTTGAGGAATATTGGGTATTGAAGTAGTTTATGCTTCTTCTTTTCTTCTCTTTTTTTTTGGCTATATATTTATTTTTCACAAAAATTTGATTCGACATTGTTCTAACATGTGGGTTCTCTCTCAGGTATCGAATAACACCCCTATACAATCTTTCCAACAAAGGTCTTGTGCATATGTACCGTCTTGAAATTTGGTATAAAAATCGTTCGACACCAGTTTCATAAAGAAAACCTTACTCGACTAAGTTCAAATTATCTAAAAGGCATTATATATATAATTTTTTTTAAACAAATGCTAACACCAACTAGTCCTAAAGTTCAAATAGAGGACAGGACAACTCAACCTAAACATTTCTATTTTTGGATTTTTAATTTTCTATTTTTTGTATTTCTTTTTAATTTTAACATTACTAGCACCCTCCCTCATACCTAAATCATGCATTGTCCCCAATGTATGCAAATGAGAGAGATATGATAAAATAACATGAAGAGATAATACCTGACATGGGATGACGGAGAAGCAAAACTAGTTTATTCTGAAAACTTACTTTATTCAAAGATCGACAAGGTGGATGACCTCTTCCTCGAGATCAATTGGCAATTCTAAAAATGGTTTGAGCCTTTGTCCATTAACTTTAAATATGTCACCATTTTTAGGATTTTCAATTTCAATAGCACCGTGAGGAAAAACTGTTTTAACAATGTATGGTCCTTCCCACCTAGATCTCAACTTTCCAGGAAAAAGATGCAGCCTAGAATTATATAAAAGAACTTTTTGACCGGGAGAAAAGGATTTTCTCAAGATGGATTTATCATGAAACACTTTAGTTCTTTTTCTATAGATTTTAGCATTTTCATAGGCATCATTCCTCATTTCCTCTAAGTCAGACAATTGTAACTTCCGATGACTACCAGCAGTGGATAAATCAAAGTTTAACCCTCTAATGGCCCACATGGCCCTATGTTCAAGTTCAACAGGGAGATGACACGCTTTACCAAACACTAGTCTGTAGGGAGACATATCCAAGATCGTCTTGAAAGTAGTCCGATAGGCCCATAATGCATCTATCAACTTAATGGCCCATAACACCGCCCCTGCCGCATAATCCGAAGCGTCACACATTAACTCAAAAGGTTGATTCCAATCGGGGGACTTGATGATCGGGGCTGAAGTCAATTCTTTCTTAAGTTGTTCAAAAGATTGAACACACTCACTAGTAAACTCGAATTTGACCTCCTTAGAAAGAAGGTTGGTCAAGGGTCTAGCTTTCTTACTAAAATCTTTAATGAAACGTCGATAGAAACCGGCATGTCCTAAAAAGGAGTGAATTTCTTTGACAGATTTTGGTGGCGGGAGATTAGCAATAAGGTCGACTTTGGCCTTATCAACTTCGATTCCCTTTTCAGAAATTTTGTGACCAAGAACAATTCCTTCCTTAACCATGAAATGACATTTTTCCCAATTAAGAACGAGGTCGGTTTCCTTACACCTTTTTAAGACTAAGTCGAGATGGTGTAGACACTGATGAAAAGAAGAACCAAAGATGGAAAAGTCATCTATAAAGACTTCTAGAAAGTCTCCTATCATGTCAGAAAAGATGCTAGTCAAGCACCTTTGAAAGGTAAAAGGGCCAGTAGTTAGGCCAAAAGCTAATCGACGATAAGCGAAGGTTCTGAAAGGGCAAGTGAACGTGGTCTTTTCTTGGTCCTCGGGAGCAATGGGGATTTGGAAATACCCAGAATAACCGTCTAGAAAGCAATAATAAGAATGACCCGCTAACCTTTTTAACATTTGGTCCATGAAAGGTAAAGGAAAATGGTCTTTTCTAGTGGCGGCATTAAGCTTCCTAAAATCTATGCACATTCTCCAACCTGACTGAATACGAGTAGGAACTTTCTCATCATTCTCGTTTGTTACTATGGTAATACCTGACTTTTTAGGCACTACATGAACGGGACTGACCCAAGAACTATCAGAAATAGGATAGATTATCCCATTATCGAGACATTTAAGGATTTCTTTCTTAACAACTTCCATCATGGCAGGGTTCAATCTCCTTTGAGGTTCTCTAATAGGCTTAGCATCATCAACTAAGTGAATCCTATGTTGGACAATAGCCGAACTAATTCCTTTGATATCTGAGATACTCCACCCTATCGCTTCCTTATGTTCTCTAAGCACAGTTAAAAGCTCGTTCTCTTGTGACTCGATCAAATTAGAGGCAATTATAACCGGAAGAGAATTGTTAGGTCCTAGAAAGGCATATTTAAGAGTGTTAGGAAGAGGTTTGAGTTCTAATTCTGGCGGGCTTGACTCAACGAGTTCACAAGCTTCGAAAAGAAGGCTTGGTGTGATCTCCTGATTAGTTGTAGAAATGGTGGACTCTAACATTTGGTTGACCTCATTTGTGTAATTGGAAATATCCCAATCCTGACCAAAGTGTTTTAAAAAAAAGTCAAAATCATCACTAGGAGTCATGAGATCTTGATCAACTATTTCATCAATTAAATTGATTCCCATCGGTTGATCAAAATCATCGGATTGTTTTCCAACATGAAAAATATTTAAGTCTATTGTCATATTCCCAAATGTTAGTTTCATTAATCCATTCCTGCAATTAATCAAGGCATTAGAAGTGGCTAGAAAAGGTATTCCTAAAATGATAGGAATTTGGTTCTTAGGGTTCTTGACCGGTTCGGTTTCTAAGACCACGAAATCAACAGGAAAGACAAAGTCACCTACTTTAATTAACACATCTTCAACAACTCCCTTAGGAATCTTGACAGAACGATCCGCTAATTGAAGTGTAACATTTGTCTTTTGAAGTTCTCTTAAACCTAGGGCTTGATAGACAGAAAATGGAAGAAGGTTCGCACTAGCTCCAAAGTCAAGCAAAGTTTTATCGATGAAGGTATCGCCTAAGACACACGAAATAGTAGGACAACCGGGGTCCTTATATTTTACAGGAATTTGATTTGAAAGGATCAAACTAACGTGTGATGTCAAAAAGGATTTCTTCGGGACATGATTGGTGCGCTTATGAGTACACAACTCCTTTAGACACTTAGCATAAGAAGGAATTTGTTGGATGGCATATAAGAGAGGAATGTTTATCTTGACTTGCTTAAAGACTTCCAAAATCTTGTCTAATTGGTATGTTTGCTTAGATGAAATGAGTCTTTGGGGATAAGGGGCTTTGGGTTTATAGACTCTTTCACCCGGTTCTTCAGAAGAAGGTTTATTGATCGGTTCACTTGTGGATCCTTGACTTTTTGAATTCTCAGATTTTTCTCCACTTGGACCCGGAAAAAGATGACTTGGTACAGAAGTCGATTCCTCATCCTGACGAAACTTATCACCCACTTGGTTATTAACTTGCTTGCCAGACCTTAAGGAAATAACTGCATTCACATTGTCATGAGGTCTTTGGTTCATGGAAAACTTAGGATTCACCTCGGGTTGACTAGGAAACCGGTTCTTCTCCCGCTCACAAATCGTGCTAGCTAACTGACTCATCTGAACCTAGCTTAAGGTATCGGGTTGGAATTGGAGTAAAGATAGTTGCTCTGGTTCGAGGAACTCGTTACTTAATTTTTGGCCTATAAGGAAAATTTAGAACTTAATAATTGTTATAGCGTGCTTGCAATTGGCAGAGACATTATTTCAGTTTCTTGTTTGGACAAGAAAGGCTTTTTCATTTTATAACAATAGTTGTTTATTCTAATTTGATGATGAGCCTTATAATGTTGCACATCTAATTAACAATTTATATGTTCTAAAGTGACTCAAATCAAATATTACCTTTGGCACTGTTGTTGAGGCCGTATTAATAAGAAACGCATTTTCAGAATACATAAGGATGCATTCATGGATAAGTTTGATTATGAATCATACAAAAGGATGCGAATCTTGGTTTATTTGGTAAAATGACTAAAGCTCCTTTTACCGGACATGGTGAAGGGATCATTGAATGGGTATGACTTATACATAGTGATGTATGTGGTCATATGTGTACGATGACAAAAGGTAGATTTTATTAACTTCATAAAATTTACTAATTATTTTAGTAGATACGGATATATGTATCTTTTGAAGAACTAATCCGAATCATTTGAAAAGTTCAAAGACTATAAAGATGAAGTAGAAAATATCAAAGAAAGGTTTTTGATAGGAGGGATCACACCTTGTTGGACATGGTGCGATCAATGTTGAGTCAATAAATCTTCCAATTAGTTTCTGGGGTTGCACTCTGGAAATGGCTCCACATACACTTAACATTATTCCTACTAAAATGGTTCAAAAGAATCCTTATGAGATATGGACTGAGAAACGTCACAGCATGTCATTTATGAAAATTTGGGGATGTGAAGCATTTGTGAAACGTCTAATCTATGACAAGCTAGGACCAAAATCAGATAAATGTAATTTTGTGGAATACCCAACTGAAACAAGGGGTTATTCTTTCTATAATCCTTCCGAGAATAAAGTGTTTGTTGCTCGAACTGCTGAGAGACAGTGGGAGGATAATAGATCTCAATGAAGTTTGAGACCCACATGATAATGTTGAACCAATGGAGGAACCTGAGCAGAATATACAAGAAAAATAATAATGCTCAAGAAACACAGGTATTCGTAGGTCTAATAGGATTCGCCATGAGCTCGAGAGATAATATGGATTTCTCTTGACTCAAGATGGTGATGTGATGCTTATGGATGAAGATGAGCCTCTCACCTACCAAGACGCTATGAACACTCCAGATTCTAAGAGATGACTGGATGCTATTAAATCTGAGATGGAATCCATGTATACTAATCAAGTATGGACTTTGGTTGATCCACCTGAAGGGGTAAAACCTATAGGGTGCAAGTGGGTTTTCAAGAAGAAGACCGACATGGATGCTAATGTACAGACCTATAAGGCACGATTGGTGGCAAAAGGTTTCAAGAAAATTCATGATATTGACTATGATGAGACCTTTTCACCAGTTGTTATGGTCATGTCCATCAGGATTTTGCTTGCTATAGCTGCTTACTATGACTATGAAATCTGGCAAATGGATGTCAAAACCGCTTTCTTAAATGAGAGCCTTGAAGAAGATATGGATGTGTACATGACACACCCTAAGGGTTTTGTTGATCTAAAGGATGCTGGAAATGTATGTAAGTTGCGTCGATCCATTTATGGATTAAAGCAGGCCTCGAGGAGATGGAACATTTGTTTTCATGAAACAGTCAAAAAGAGTTTGACTTTATTCAGAATGAAGATGAAACTTGTGTTTAAAAGAAGTTTAGTGGGAGCCATGTGGCATTCCTAGTATTATATGTTGATGATATATTACTAATAGGGAATGACATTCCTTCTCTACAGACTGTGAAGACTTGGTTGAGAAATAATTTCTCAATGAAAGACTTAGGCGATGTGACATATATATTAGGGATCGAGATCTATAGAGATAGATCAAGGTGATTGATCGGCCTAATTTAGAGTACATACATTGACAAAGTTTTGCATCGATTTCAAATGCAAAGAGACTAAAATGGATATGTCCCAATGTCTCATGGGATAGTGATCTCAAAAAAAAATTTGTCCTAAATCATTGGATGATAGGGACTGCATGAGTAAAATTCCATATGCGTCAGCAATTAGTTTTATAATGTATGCAATGATATGTACTTGTCCTGATGTCTCGTATGCTTTAACCATGATGAGTAGATACCGATCTAATCCAGGTGAAGGTCACTGGACGACAGTCAAGAATATTCTTAAGTACTTAAAGAGGACTAAAGATTCATTCTTGTTATATGGAGGAGATGTGAAGCTAGTTGTAAGAGGTTTCAGTGATACTGGTTTCTAGACAGATAACGATAATTTAATGTTTATGTCTGGCTTTGTGTTTTATTGAGATGTTGTATGCTGGAATGGTTCACAGCAAAGACAATTGTTGATTTTACAATAGAACCTGAGTATATTGATGCTTGTGAAGCAGCCAAGGAGGCTGTTTGGGCATGTACTTAGGAGATATCACCTAATTAATGAGATTAATGATCAAGGAGATATACATATATGTAAAGTGTATACTAATAATAATATTGCAGACACACTGACTAAGGCTTTGTCGTAGCAGAAGCACGAAAGTCACACTAGTTCCATGAGTATTGGATACTTAGGTAATTGGCTCTAGTGCAAGTGGGAGATTGTTAGTAATTGTGCTCTAGAGACAATACTTTTTATATTTTAAGGAAAATATTTATTATTAAGGATTATGTTTTATTGATTATTATTTATTTATTATGTTTTATTTACTGCGTAATAAATTGAAAGCATAATAAATGTCCTTGGAATTTTGATACGTATTATATATCTTTAAGTATGTGACTTAAAAATGAGATTATATGAATAGTATCTTATTCCTAAAATTCCCTAGTCGAGTATTATTATTTAAGGACAATAATAATGCACAAAGACTAGTATGTTTCTTGACAGATGACCACATCTCATTGGTCATAGGTATGGGGATACTAAAGTCAAGAACATAAGTGCGTGTATCAATGCATGGCACTGGAATGACCCGCCGTGAGATTCTACATGTTAAGTAAGTGTCATAAGTAATTCTCACTGTGATAATGGTGTAATGATCCTTAGACCTGAAATCATTATATTTCTATACGAGAATTAATATACTTTGATTACATTAAAAGTTACCTTTGACCGGGTGATGATAAAAGTGGACATTGGGTATATTATGAATCGCATGAGAAATATGAATGATCTAGATGGGATTTAATCCTCCTAATTTTAGGAGTGATATTATTGGCCTCTTGTTTGAGTGAGACTATGAAATGCACGGCCGTGCTCAAATGTTGATTTGATTTTAATAGTCTACTCATCGATCAACAAAATAAAGATTAAATTATGAAGAGGATGACACGAGACATGCCTTGAGTTTAATCTATAATATCAAGATTAAAGGGATTATATTACATGGAACATTATTCACGAAAGGCTTAATCGAATCACCGATTTATTATTATTACTTGGGTAGCAATGATGTATTACTAGATGCCGCTCATTGTTTACAATTTTAATTAGATATTAAAATTGTTGCCAACGTAATAATAACCTACAGGGTCACACACAAAGAACGCTTGAAGGAGAAATAATTTAAATTATGAATTTAAATTAAATAAGTAATTTATTTTATTTATGATATTAATTAAGTATGACTTAATTAATTATATAAATAGAATAAATGAATTACTTAAACTAATTCTAAAATTAATAATTAATTAATTAAGTGAGAATTAATTAAATAATTTAGAATTTTGGATTAGTATTAATTATAATTGGATTATAATTAGAAAACTTATTCCTCTCTATATAATCTCTTTATGGGCTGATTTAATAAAATAGAGATTTTACAAAAACCCTAGCCGCTCTGAGAGAGGAGGAAGATAGAGAGAGAAGAAGTTTTCGAGTGCTAGTACACATCAATCCTTCATGAAAAGTGTTCGTGTGGATACCGTAGAGCGTAGATCGCGAGAGCGGGATACGTGGTGATTAAACAAGCTTTGGACCTCCATTAATCTTCCATTAATGAACTGTTAAAGCTTCTAAAGGTATTTATTCTTTATCTCCGAATTAAATCTTTTGTTTTCGCATGGATCCTGCGGAGGGTTTCGCTACTTTGATTTATTTTTCGCGTTTATTCCGCTGCGTTTGTGTCACGAAACCCTTCAAACAATGCCCTTGTCAAGTAACTCTTGCAATTGTTCTTTCAGCTCCTTTAGTTCTAGGAGCCTTGGAAATCGGCTCGGAGCCTGGAACGAGTTCTACAGAAAACTCTACCTCCCTATGTGGAGGTAATCTGGGAAGGTCATTTGGAAAAACATCACTAAATTCTTTAACCACTGGTACATTTTTCAATTACAATTCTGCCATATATGTATCAACTATATAAGCAAGATAACCACAATAACCTTTCTTTATTGACCTTACATTCTTCATGGCAGATATAACCCTGTATAAAGCACTAGGTTTGGAGCCATGATACTAGGTTACTAAATTATCATCAAACTTAAACTTCACCACTCTACTCTCACAATCAATAACTGCTATGTGTTTCTCTAACCAATCCATACCTAAAATCACATCAAAATCTTGCATATACAAAGGTAATAAGGTAGCTGGTAGTATGTGATCCCCAACTCTGACTGGACAATTAGGATACTCAATATGCACATCAATACTCATACCTACATCAGTGCTAATGCAAATCGATGGAACTAACTCATATGATTTTATTCCAAGGTGTTTAACAAAACTAGAAGAAATAATAGAATGTGTAGCACCAGTATTAAATAACACTCTAGCATCTCTACTGCCAATAAATAAAATACAAGAAATAGTACCAGGGATATTTGTTGCATCCCTAGTTGTGGTGGCATAAACACGACCTGCATTTCTCTAACCCTGATTGCCTTCTTGCTGATTTTGTGTCTGACCCGGATTATCATTTGTTGCAGTCTATTGATGCTCCCTACGTTACATAGCACAATCTCTGGCAATATGCTCAGTTCTCCCACATAGAAAACAAGCTCCTATCTCTCTATAACATGGTTTACCTGGATGGCTACCCCCACAAGTCCTGCATCGGTCTCTTACTTGTCGGTTTCCCTGAAGGTTTCCTCTACTACCGTTATATGTCACTGGTCTCCTCCCATTACCCACATTCTGGTAACCCCTGTGGAAACCTCGACTCCCACTAATATTTTTAGGGTAAGACTGCCCACTCTGCGTAGAAAAGTATTGCCCATGCTGCTGAGCACCCTGAAGCTGATTTACTCAAAAGCTCTGTTGGTTACGAGTGGAACTCTGTGGCTCATCTCTAGCCCTCTTCTTACTAGAATCATCATTCCTATCTAAGACAGATAAATTCTGATACTTATCTGCACTGATCGCATGCTCCATATTCACAAACCTAGTAGAAATGATGTTATGCTTGTACTCTACCCTAAGGCCCCACTTGAACTTGTTAGCCTTATCTTTCTCAGACTTAATTTCTAAAGCTGCAAAACTAGCCAACCTGTTAAACCTGGAGATATACTCTGCCACTGTCTCGGTGTCACCCTATTTTACTGTCTGGTACTCACGGACATACCTCTCCCTATCAGCCACTGGGAAGTACATCTTATTAAAAAGCTCATCAAACTCATTCCAAGTCACAACGTCCAGATAGTGTTGTGGTTTGGTGGCAGTCATAGTAGTCCACCATCTATCAGCATCATCCTCTAACTTATATGCAACAAACCTCGCCATAGTATTTTTAGAACACCCAATCAGTCGGAAAATCTTTCTAAGGTACCCTAACCAATTCTCAGCTTATTCCGGTCTTCCCTGCCCATTAAAACTCTTAGGCTTCTGTTTATTAAACCTTTACAACATAGGAATGTAAATAGCCTGATTCTAAGGATATTCATATGCATCGTTATCGAGAACCACTATTGCATTATGTTCAACCCCTTGTTGATTATTAGTGTTATTCAGCCCCACATTAGTAGCATGCCCTGTATTCTTCCCCTGACCAACAACATTAGGATTGATAATTCGTTCGAGGCAGTTAACCACTGTCTGTGTCACAATATTAGCCAGCACATTCAGATCAATTCCCAACCGATTCAAAGGTTGTGCCGCTGGTTGCTCAGGTGTTTGCTGCTCATTTTCCCCCATAACATTTTCCTTTTGCTCAGCTTGAGGTACATTTTCTGGTTGTGCCCTCCGAGTAGCATGAGTAGACCTTCCTCTACCCCTACCAGATGAACCAAATCCTCTCCCTCTACGTTCTGATACAGTACGGTCAGCCTCAGCAGAAGGATGCTCACCAGAAAGTCGAGTGGATCGTCCAGTAGGCATCCTACAATTATGAATTGTTCAGGTCCACAATTACCAAAATATAGATGCAATGTCATATACTGAAATAAAACTTAATCTAGATATCTTACATCTACCCAATCCTCACAAGTCGAGCCTAAAACAAGTCTACAGAATCATAAAACCATAGCTCTGGTGCCAGCTTTAACATCCCAACAATTATCAAACTTATTTAAATCCACATAATTAAAAATTCTACAAAAGTCCATAAAATATTACAACTTATCCAATCCAACTTACAATTCAACAATTAAACTTATTTTGTGCACTCATTTTGGATCTTTTCAGGTTAAATATGTTAAACATGCCGCTCTGATACTAGTTGTTAAACAGAATGAGTGTTGCAGAAGGGGGTTGAATGCAACTTGTTAAATAATCATTAATCTCACTAACAACAAATAAGATTAATGTTTAACACGTTTTAAATGCAAACAAACAAAAAGATCAAGACATAGTGTTTAAACTTCAAAATTAATATGTTTATTAATTTTGTTGTTACAACTGTTCTGGAAAATAATTTCAGCTACAAAGTCACAATAACAATTAGATTTGCTATTGTTACTAAGTTTGAGAGAATCGACAAGTTCTAGCTTAGTTCCTTGAGGAAAAGTGTTTGTGGGATATGTGTATTTATACTGAAACACATATCTCATTTACAGGTGCACTTTTTCTTTGTCTTAGAATAAAGCTTGAAATAGAAACTTTATTTTTCCTGTTCAACATTGGCTTCATTCCCTTTGTAGATAAAGTTATTCTGAGATATAAAGAAATCTTTGACTCATTGAACACACTTTATCTTTTTGCTTGCCTTCTCCCAAGTTGCAGTAATAGACTTGACACAGTAGATTGAGATGTCAAAATCATTCCTTATGTTTTCCCTATCTACTCTGTTACCAGGAACAGACTGTCAGCTTCACTAAAAGTATACTGTCAACTTTTAGCTCCTCTATGGTGACAGCATCTTCGGCTACGCATAATTAGCTGTCAAGTTTTGATAGTCCACTAAAGCATACTGTTTCCAAACCTACTATCAACTATCCCCGCAAATGTTGCTGTCAGTAAAACTTTTTGTCTTCAAATCTTCATTCTCTGCCAAGTTTACTGTCGATGGAATAGTTGTAGTCACCCGTTCTTTTGTGTTGTCACTTGAATATGCTGTCATAGGTTTAAGTGTTGAATATTACTGTCGTGGATTTGAACCAGATTGTACATGAACACTTTGTAAACTTCTACTTCATGGATCAAGTTATTACATTTGTACAAGACAGTAACTATTAAACTTACTGTCACCTATTTATGTTATGGTTAAACATATTGTTTCAAGTGTCTGATTAAACATTCTGTCAATATACATATGATAGTACATTTTACTTAGCTTATCATAAATTAAGACTAAGTAACACTAGTTGATTACAATGTTAACACCACATTCCCTAACAACAATCGATTGTCTGGACAGCTATAATTTTCCGCGAATAGCATTAACACGTGAAATTTTTGTGAATGCAAGAGTCACGTCATCTATACACGCTTCTGCAGGTTTAGATAGGATTTTTTCCTATCCATGAAAAAAAACACGGATAGATGGTATTGTTATGGACCAAAACCCTTAAACTAAAATAGACCAACTCACAAATGTAAAAGTAGACAAAAGATTCAAACTATCTTTATATAGGATTCCATTGGACAAAATAAAAAGGTCAAACTATTGAACAACCATAAAAATAGATGGGGGAGGTGTACCAGGGCTAGAGTGTTGGAGAACCATATAGGACGTGAACAAAACAATTAAATCTGCCTAGATCTCTCATTCCATCCATTCAGTGGCATTCATTCAGTGGCATTCTGAAGTAAAAAATGAGGTCCAACTGCTACTAACTAAAAACAATAGGTAAATATTTAAAGAGTAATATTACAGGTAATTTTTTCAAATATCACATGTTCTATTCATAATGTCTCTAACTTAATTATTAACTTAATAATAATGAACCCTGCATTCATAAAAATCTCACCAATTAACAACATATTTTAGATAGAATACTTGTAAAATAAACAACAGTATAACAAATACCACAAAAGGCCTATAGTATGCTGGTCGGACCAGGATAGTGACACTGGACACAGTTCTCGTCCCAGAACCACCCAAAGGAAGAAATATATGTATCCACTACGATGATGGTATATAAACAAGTGAAGTCACGCTAACATGTGCAAACTGATGTCTCTAAGCTTGCATATTTCGCTTCAGTAAATGCACATTTCATTGATAATTATAAGCTACAAACTATATCTTTACAACCACCACCAAGGGATTCCATTGGCCACTAACAACAAACTCATTTACCTACTTCCTGGCTTAGATAACTTTCACAACAATAGTGGGTAGTTCCTCCAAATAAAATGTGCCTACCTTAAATAAAGAATAGTTGATCAAATAACACAGATACACATGTACATATCAGATGATGACCCAAAAGATCTGCTCATTTTTCTATGCCCTGCTGCAAATATTGTATCAAATCATAGCCAGCAGTGGTCCACTTGTTGTATGCATCAGTGCACGTCCGAATCATAAAATTAGCTGCCTCGCGCTCACTCATCTCAGGATGGAATCTCTTTCGAAGATTTCCAATAGGGTCCCCCCTACTGAAGCAAGGTAATCCACTGTCTAACATCATCAATACTGTGTTCAGAATACCATCCATATGTCGACGAGCGGCAAGGTAACCTTTTACACACAAGCTGAGAAAACAACAAAACAAAAAGGTGAACGAATCGCACTATCATTCCGTTTGGCTGTAAATAATAATTGGATTATGAAATAAAATTCGTACAGTATCTTTTAAAGTATTTATCCATGATTTTTATTCCTCCAATCCATTCCCAAATATTTAAACTAGAGTTCTGTCCCACAAATCTACAAACGAAGGTCTAGTCCCTCCTATTCATGTCCATCACAAATCTTATAAGCATAGTCTATATTCATTTTTCTTCACACTTCCATTTTTCATGCTTCTCTTCCACTTCTAATTTATATACATTTTGCTTTATTTCCACCACATTCGAAACAACGGCTAAATGACACCTCATCTAAAGTTGAACAAAACAAAGTAAAAAGAAATTTTTTTTACCTCACAAAATGGTACCAAGTCTCACTTTTCATCACGCCAGATGGATCTAGTAATTGAGTCATCTCATGGCTCAGCTTAAAGTGGGCACTTTCAAAACGCATGTTTCCACCGGGTGAAGTTTCCAGGATGAAACCAAAATCAATGTGAACAAGCCTACCAACACTTCAGTGGTAAAACAAGCAAATCAGTAACTTATGAAATCAGACATTATAAAAAAAACAAGTTTATGATATACTGTAGGTAATAGATTTAGTATTCTCGTCCGATTAATTAGTTTTGCAAAAGAATATTCCTTAAATGAATCATCTGCTATATAAGCTCTGAATCATATTATTTAACAAGTATTGTACGAGATAGATCTACTGTCTACATATATTCACAAAGTCACATACGTATTTTATCTCAATTTTTGATGCATATAAGTTTACATATTTTATAGTCATCAAGCATGCATAAAGTAGTAAACCTTACTTATCAAACAATAAGTTTCCATTATGCCTGTCTTTTGGTTGTAGCAGTAAGCTGGCAACAGCGTAACCAGCACTGCTAATGACAAAGTTCTCGCGTGCAGCTTCAAAATTGGGAGAACCGACAGTCCCATAATCCTGTTGAAAAATCTCATATAGACCACCATCTGTTGTCTCGCCCATCTGACTTCTGCTTCGTGTGTTCGGCACAACCTGCAGAAAAATATCTTCTCATATTTCAAAGTATATGCATATAATAACAGGAAAGAAATGCACGTAACATCATAAAGCAAAATGAGTCCCAAAGCTACAATTGAGATAAGGTAATGTTATTTCTTAGCATGTAGGACTTCCGGTTTTTAGTAATTCCTCTTCTTCTAAGGACAATGCAGTCTAGGAGATCTTAACCAGTGGCAGACCTAGCCCATCAATCCAGCAGGAAGGCTTAATCACGGAGAGTTGGGAAAAAAAAACATGCAGCAAAAAAGAAATTGTGTAATAATTTCATAAACTTTCCTACAGTTCAAGTAAGACTTTTCCATTAGATGAAAATTAAAACGTAACTAAAAACATCACAAACATTTTAAAAAGAAGGTAAAAAGAAACATAAATTTATGAGTTTCCTAAGACCAAGAGAAAAAATTTAAACATTAATGTGAAAACAATGCAGAAAAAAGGACCATTAGGTATTCAACATAAGATGAGCTTTATGTTGTGTTTGGTGGGGAGATTGGAATGGAATGGAATGAGATTTGAACTAATATTGGGTGAATTTTCAAAAATTTCATTCTTTCCCCCATTCCATTCCTATTAACCTAGACTAAAACCCAAACCCTCCATTTTGAGATGGAATGCTCCATTCTCCTTACTCATTTTCTTGCCAATTCTCATAGAAATTTTGCATTCACTAATCTTTTTTCAAATCTCTCATTCTACCTCAATTATTTTCTTCTCTTTTTACTCATTCCATTCCATTCCATTCCAATCTCTCCAACCAAACACAACATAGAGTATATGTACTTGTAACAGAATATACTCAAATAGCTTGTTTCTTGCTGCCGCTCCAAGTAAAACTTTAGCATGTAAATCACACATCCCCCCCCCCCCAACTTAACCCACTGTAGACCCAAAACTGATCATAACATAGACTTAGTAATATAAATATATACATAATAATTTTTATTTATCATAGATAATACTTACGTATAAAGATTATTTTTTATATACTACTACCAAATACATATTAAGTGAAAAAAATCATCAACATTAAAGGTTTTTTGATAGCCTTCCTTGACAGCATACACAGATACACTAGCGCATAAAATAGCGAATCTGACCTCAATGATTCCTCTTTCAGGCCCAGTTGGGAGAACACCATAAGGAAATAAATATAGACTGAGTCCAACAGCTTCAAATATGTCCTTGAGAAGAGAAATAACTTGTAAAGCGAGTACATCTTGTCGACAATCATCTCCAACCTACGTCAGCATTAACTGAATTAGTAACAAAGAAGGAGATGATGAATTGCTTTTCAGATTGCAACTAAAAAAAAAAATCTGCAGAAAACTAATAAAGACTTGAAAGAAGAAAAAAAGAGCTTTTATATTAATGAGAATAATTCTGAACACCAACTCCAATGCTCCTACAAATTATGTGAGATGAATTCTTTATTTTTTTCTTTTGAAATTATGAACTACAGATATATGAATAGATATACATAACCACAAAATATATAACAAATACCACAGATAAAATACTATCATGTCCCCGTAAAATCTATAAAATATATTTTCCTGTCCAATAAGACAGACATAATCAATGAGTAATACCATCACGATAACTAAAAGAACCACCAGATCTTATCACTATACCATGGTGCTTTTTTGAATATAAACATATGATGAAAACAATTTGATGCTGCTTCAAATCTAAACCCCCGACCAAAACCAACCCCTATGGTGAATTTTCAAAAAAGTTAAGGTTCTTAGTTACTTAAAACATTTTACGGTACAACACAAAAGTTCATCAGAAATTACTTGGGTCCTTGCATAGTTTAAGACCATTTACCACATGCTATGACACACAAGCACCAACTGAGTAACCAATAGGCGTTATTAGTTCAATATGAGATTTGTTGCACTTCTTGAGTGTGTATAAATGTGCTTAGTTGGTGGTCATCTCAGTACAATTGGATGTTTAAGTAAAAACCATACCGGAAGTAAGCAGTTACAGA
This sequence comes from Oenanthe sinensis, assembly GCA_028671895.1. Taxonomy (NCBI): domain Eukaryota; kingdom Viridiplantae; phylum Streptophyta; class Magnoliopsida; order Apiales; family Apiaceae; genus Oenanthe; species Oenanthe sinensis. The sequence goes on along the minus strand of CM053799.1, from coordinate 21,374,281 downwards.
GACAGATTAGATGAGCACTTCTTAACATTATATGTTGAATATTGTTCTCCCTAAATTATAACAGAACTTGAGAAATTCTAAACAAACTAAAAATTACAGAAGTAACCATTACTGTCGCATCACCCATGTGCAGATTTGTGTCAAAAGATTAGACATGGAAAAGTTGTCGCTCGGAATTCATGACACAACCCTTTACAACATATTTCTTGTTAATGAAAATACATTAAAAAAATTCCTATTTGGTGGTAAGGATGTCACCATATTATATTCAATCATTTGCAAAATAAATGCTCGCTTAATTCCTTCAAAATGTGCGAGTCCAGGCAAAATTTGCATATTATTATAACGTGAAATTGACAAGCACATGTATAGAAACAAATAGTCTGTTCTGTCCACAAGAAAATTCTTCCATGAACATAAAAACAAGTATGTGTGTTATGAAAGCATGTATGCATAGATGAGTTACTAAAATTCAAATGATAGTCTAAATAAGTAATAACCAACTGAATTCAGATTCTGCTCCAGATATACTTGAAATTAAAGGTTTCGGAAAAATAAAATCACACCCCCTTTTTCAATCTGAAGTCTATGCTTAAACTAATATTTGAAAATACTTGTCTTTCTCATTTATCTTGGAAGATATTTTATCTATGAACCTATGTTCCCCTCAAATGGAAAACTCAAAAAGATGTAAAATCTGTCCAAAAAGGGAAATCATGTTTAAAGCATTTATTTCTTTAATAATTTAGAGGGTAAAAGTGGAAAGGTTCTGTAGAATAAGTCCTTGTTCAACCAAACTCCATTACTGGGTCCTTCGTTATGCAGCTTACCCATTAGACCTTTTTGAAGAAAACTCTAACATGTTTGCTATTGAATCAGAAAAAATAGCATTCTCTAAACAGGGAACAAACATCGAAATAGGATATTTTTAGTGATTGTGAACTCATACCTAAACCCCAACCCACCTTGTTTTTGTACTGGAACAGCAACCACTTCCTTTACACCATCTCCATGCATAACAATAAAATAGTGTAAATTTTACACTATTTTGGTGTAATAATTACAATATTTATGTAATCAACTCCAACCATGTTAGACTATACATTACACTAAAAGGAATCTTTTGGCTATAATAATACATATTGTTCCAACTTTTTGAACAATCGTTGTTTTGTTTGTATACAAAAGGAATAAATGGGATATAGAAGGAATAAATTTGTTTTGTTAACATTCATTAGGGTATATTGGGCATTTTGAAAGACACCAAATTTGGTATAAAAGTTACACCAAATGAATATTTGACACCAAATTTGGTGCAACATTACTCATTTGGTGTAACTTTTACACTATTATAGTGTCCCATTGGAGATCATTTTACACCAAAATAGTGTGAAAGTTACACTATTTTAGTGTTATACTGTCCCATCAGAGATGCTCGTAGAGTCGAATAACTTAAAAGAAAAATCTCGTCGGTGTTGCCGGTATGTCATGATGTTCCAAGGGTGCTATAAAAGCATACACCCCTTTTGTGATAGAATGCTAATATCTTTACGATAATCACATAGCACATGTTTTGTGATAGAATGCTAATATCTTTACAATAATCACACTTATTAATTTTAAAAAATAATATGAAATAACCTAGTGATAAGGTCTATCTTTATCCCATGAGAGATCATGGGTTCGAATCCTTATACGGAGGTTCGACCTTCCGCAGACCCCGCTTTAAGAGGGATATACTCGTTACATTCATATTTTTCATACATTTACTAATTTGAGCACAAACAGTATAAGTTAAGTAAATTATAACGGGTTGAATATCACGGAAGAAGTAGTTTAAAGGGAAATATAGATATAGAACAAAGGATGGAGGAATACTCAACACCTCATCTCTAAATCTTCACGTTCCACATTACACTATATATTTGTAAGGTCACAAGTCCCAACAAACAGGAGTGTTCATAATATGGTTATCCGCTTGTTAGGCAGACTTCAGAATAAATGTAGGGTAAAATTTAGCACTATAGCGAGACAATTTGGTAGAGAAGCAATTTAACAAATTATAGAATAAAATAACCAAATATCCATTTAATGAAACAAAGCTGTATACTAACAAAAGGAACTTGATGTCAAGAGAACACAACTCATATTATTTCAAATCCGTCTTAGAGAAGAAAATACAAGGGTTAACTAGTTAAGCTACCTTGAAAATGCATGCTTGTGGCCTTATATCATTAGGATTGCCATCTTTATCCACCACATTGAATGTGATCATAATAGGAACTTTTGCTGCTGATTGTAATGGTATTCCACTATCAACTTGAATACCCCTAACAAATTTATTAGTCGCCGTAGGCAGATAAAGATCGTCTCCATTCATTTCAATTTTCTCCAACTCCCTGTACCACCAAAAAAAATAAGGGATGACTTGACTGTAATCTTTTCTATTTCCTCTGCTTATATTTAAATAAATCAATCATGCAGTTGTAAAAGGCTGGGGCAGTAATTTGTTCCAAAAGTCTCAGATTCTGTCCCATAGGGGACCCACAACAAAAGAGCATCAACAATACACATAAAATTATATCAACCTCATCATTCAAGCAAAACAGAGATATACCTACGAATACCAGCTCTCCGTTCTTCCTTTGGAACTGGAAAGAGTACACCAGATATAGATGTAACTTTGTCAAAGAAATCAAATTCTCTTTGAAACATATCGAGGGCCTTGGGGGTAAAACTGTCAATAATTCGTTGCCTAACCAGAGGAAGTAGCTCTTGAAAGGAGCTATTCTGAAACCAAAAAAGACAAAATTTAAGCGAATCCAAAAGCGGAGTGTTAGATGGAATTTGTATCAGTGTGTGTCTGTGTGAACAGTAACTCCAAATGGAGTGAAGCTAGACTACAGGACATCACTCATTATGTCATCAGATATTTAAACCAATTGGATGGGAGCACATATATAAATAATACATTGTAAAAAGAAAAGTGAGAATTTCCATTCCACTCAAAATTCATTCCTAACCTAGAACGCTGGAATTTGATACATGTTCATGAAAAGAAAGACATAAATACCAAAAGAAGCATGAAATTTATCAACACCACTTGTAACTGTGCCTGCAGACAGCATATGGGGCTTCATAGACAAAACTCTTTATTCATCTAAATAAAGAAGCCAAATGAATGGGATTGGATTTCAAGCTTTTATGAAAAGAAATATATTACTGAAATCTGAAATGAGAACATTCCAGTAAATACAGAGGGAGTATAACAAAGAAAATTTGCACTCAAATCAACGAAAGGAAGAAGTCATATAATAATCAAATAAATACTCTGACTTGATTTAATTAAGACAACTGATGTAAATATTACACTTGGCAATCGTGTCGCATGTAATTTCATCCTTGTGTAATTGAGTATCATACCCATAAACACACAACACAAAATGGATTCGTGTACTTCCTCATTTGAGCACATTCATGTCATGTACATGCATGTTAGACTAGATAAAAACAAATATATAAATATATTATGTTTTCATGCATATTTTTACAATTATATAACATATATCTATTTATACTACTTAAAATAACATACATAAAATTATAGAATCTAGATTATCTAACACAATTACATAAACAAATTACAAAATAATTAATTTTAATTATTCTGATTTTACTAATAATTATTAAAATAATAATAGTTACGTAATAATAATTCTTTTTAATTGTTAATTTTTTATTAGTACATAAGTAAATTAGTTTTGGATTATTCTTTTCTTTTTTTTGACAAATAGTTTGGGATTATTCTAATTCGATTAGAAGTTAGATACAATAAGTAAATTTTCTTTCAAATAGAATTTAAGAAATAGACATGAGTGGGCTCATATTTATTTATTAAGCATGAAATAGTTAAGAATTTTAAAAATTTTGAGTCCCTAGACAGCGGGTTAAAAAAGCTCAGAGAAACTTTGAGCCCCTGGACAGCGGGTTAAAAAAGCCCAGAAATAGTTTTTGGGAGTAATATAATAGGCTTTGGAAGCCAATTTATTAGAGAAAGTATCTGGGAGTAATATAAAATGTTTAGTTTAATTAGACTAGATTACTATATATAGGAATTTAATCGTTGTAATTAAGACAATATTACTATTATTCAAGAATTATGTTGAGTTGTTTTTGAATATCCCTTGCAAGAGAATTCTTCCCATAAAACCTAATTATCCCAGAATCAGCCCCATCAACCTAGGCCCAAAGTACTGGCCGGCCAATTATCTTTAATTCGGCTTTAATAATATAGTACAAATTATATTTACATACAATTTTGTATAAAATAAATAATTATTAATATATTTATTTCGCGTAATTCATTCCTTGTCGTGTACCTAAAATGAAAACCCAAACACAAAGCTATATGGTTCATGTATCTGGAAATCAAAGCCATTACCTTAAGTTTTTGTGTCATGTACAAAATTGACGGATCTAACAAAATACCAAACAATAAACTATATGGTGTTGTGTACTTTTATAATTCATGTACCCAGAAATCAAAGCCCATACCTAAAGTTGTGTGTCGTGTATAAATTGTCGGATCTACCAAAAACTAAACAAGAATCTCTAAAGATCTGAAATATTTTCCTGTATTAATTCCAGGTCGGTGTTGAAAACAGATCATTTAAGATTCTTTTCACTATATTGTCCTCATTTAATGCTTGCAGCCTTGCACCAATTTTTCCTTGTTTAAAATTTGTAACAAGTACCCAAGACTTATGCAAGAAAAGTTGGAGAATCAAAGATAGGACCGAGGGCATCATGTATGTTCTTTTCTCCTTTATTCATTGAGATGGAATTGATAAGTTTGATTTCGGGGGAAACAGACTCACATATATTGAAGCCAAATATTAAACAATTATATTTTCATAACGAGTATGACAACATCAGTTTTTTATATTATGAATTTTGGCAAGCGTACCTTTAAGGCAACCGCTGCATCCTTCTCCTTTGACTCTTTCCCAGTCTCTGGTTCAACAGACTCACCCTGCCATTCTTACATATAATAGTTAAGCTATAAACCCTGAATAAACTGAGATCAAGTACTTACAAATAATTCAATAATAATAAATAAATAAAATCAATATAGTATATCAACAGGTTTATTCATTTAAATGATGGGAAAAATAAACAAAAAGAAACTCCCACCTGTAAATGCCATATCAGAATATGCGCGAATATGTCACTCCTGTGAGCAGCCCTAAGCAAGTATCCTTCAACTAATTTCTGTAAGTGAGGAAAACTCTCAAATTTCTAAACAGAATGTAACTGTATTGCAAATACAATCCCTATGAAGAAGCTTTATACATTGCTTAGACAGAGAAACTTGCAAAGAACTTACCAAACACATCATGGTTTTTCTAGATTATCTTTTATACTTTTTATATGTTCTTAAGCATGCATTATATTAAATACACATCGACAGAAATTATGTGTAGATCACCAAGATTTTCAAATTGGCGATCAAGCGTGCTTGAGTTGTTGAACATGTTTAATTAAGGTTTTGTGAACTAAAAGTGGACTTCCGCTTAAATATTTGAGCACAAGTACTATTTGCAAGGAGGGCTGCAGCCAGATATATGCTGCAACACTAGCCATCAGTATAAGGTTGGCTCTAGCATGTTGACCTTATAAGCTCTTTTTTAAGTTCCATTAAGTACCTAGGCTAAGTACCTTCAGAGGTACTTACTGGAACCTGAAAGGAGTTGACTGGGGGATCTAAAAATACTCATTTTACAAAATACATATGAGTAAACAAAAGGATCTCCAATCAAGAACCCACCTCTTCATCGTATCTTAAAGCCTGTACTAATTGGGGCATGAAGAACGTGACTCGCTCAGGAGGATAAGATTCCAACACTCTGAGAATATAAGCCATCACACGTGAATGGCCCTTGTAAGCTGGTGTGAGAAACTCCAATGCTTGTGTGATTGAACAGGCAGCCCAGTGAGGCAATTGTTGAAGTAAAGTAGAATTCTCATCAACAGCCTTTGGATTAACAAAATATGGTAAAGCCTCCGGGATGCTGCGGATTTCTAATATGTGCGACTGAAACAGAAAGAAGCAGTTTAAGAACCATGAACCCTGAAGAATCAATTGATGAGGGAAGATATAGTCATCAAAGCAACAAAAAGCAATACTAAACAAACAATGACAAAGGTATCAACTCATTGCACCTATTATTTTCTATCCAAATCATATATGAACAAAAACAGTGTCACTTTAACCAGAACACACAATTAAGAATAAAACAATCAAAGCAGCAAGGTTAGGGCCCCGTTTGTTTCCACTTAAATTCTGGAAATAAGCCCTTATTTCCAGAAAAAGTAGGGATGTATGTACTTTTTCTGAAAATAAGTAACTTATTTTTTATTTTGAAGATAATATCTGATTTTAAAATTCTAAAACAAATATTTATCTTTAAAAAAAATATGAAAATATGTAAAAAATAAAAATAAAATAAGCTACTTATTTTAAGTTTAAGGAACCCCAAACGGCCACTAGGTGTCCCATTCCAAGGTGTTATCAGCACTCACAACGATGAACAAAAATATGAACAGGAAAAAAATATGGTAGTAAAAAATTAAAAAATTACTCCCTCCCCCCCCCCCTTCATAATCATTCTATAAATCAAAGGTAAATTTGGAAATAATATATATAGTAGTTATTAGTTAATTTAATGTAGATTTTGATCAATGCGTAATATAAGTGGGACGGAGGGAAGACTTTGTAGTAGATTCTACCAAATTGTAGATTCTGATCTGCAAATAACAAAAGGGAGACTAGGTAACCAAATATGTGAATAGCACACCTGAACCAATTGAGTAACTTCACCCTTCAAAGAAGAGTTTGTCGGGAACCTTGCAACTATAGAAAAAGCAATTCGGGGATCCACAGAAAATGCCGTTCTTGCATATTCAATCCATTTCTCAGAGCTAATTTTCGACCGAGAAGAATTATTATCCCTGGAACAAGTTTGTATATATTAGTACTGAACAAAACCATTTCTATAATATTAAGAAAGACAATTCAACACCCAATAGACATGAAATATTTATTTATATCTTCCAAAGAATTACTTTGAGTTAATAGGTTGAGCCCAAACTTCTAGCCTATCAGCCTCATGCTGGCATAGCATCAGAAGTAACTGCTTCCTTTTTTCTCTCCCCAACACATAATTCTCCATTGGTCCCCAGACTGGGTGATGATGATCATTCTGCTGATAACCATTAAATAAGATATTAAACATCACAGCTAGCATTGGCTAAGCCAGCTAGATGTCTGGAAAGATGACTCATAAGTGATTCAACCACATACGAAATTATTTTTGCCAGAAGATCTAAAGAGTTGCAAGGTGTTGCAATCTTACCGCATCAATCAAAGAGCTCCCATTTTCATGTCCCCTTCCTTTTGCATCCAGATGAGGAGGATCTACTTGGTCATTTAAGAGATGTTGAACAAATACACTAACAGACTGAGCTTCGCTTGGTGCAAAATTTGTGTTATTTGTGTCGTACCATTCTGGCTCATGTGCAAACCATCCCAAGGAAGTTCTGTAAATTTCACAACCATATACTATTAATTTCTACGCAAGATCTCAGCTTAAAAATATTGGAAGGCAGAATTAGACAGGCAACACATAACTTTTATGAGAAAACTTTGGGATCATGTATTCCATACAAAATTGAAATAGTACAGAGTTCACTAAGAATACCACAAATTGTTTTTAGATACAAGTTAAATTGGATTTATTTATTTTTTTAATTAAACTTGTGCTTCCATGTCAAAATATATATATATATATATATATATATATATTCTAGGAGTGCTCAAGAATTGACACAAGATCTAGATTTATTTACAGGAATATATAATATATTGTTAGACCATGCAGGACAGTAGTGTAATTATATAAGATATGTACTTGTAATGCCACATATACCCTAATGCTAGTGTTTCACTATTCAATAAAAAGAGAGGCTACTTCTATACCAGCCTACACCGAGAATATATGATATATCAGAAGTTTTCCTCTTCTCTATATGTTCTCTCTATTTTCTCTCTCAAATGGCATAAATTGCAGACAAACATATATTCTTGATAGCAGTATGATTAAGTGCAATGGAAGAAAAGTGAGAAGAAATAGGAGGCAAGAAGCAAGCTGGAACGTAAATAGGGAACAACTCAGTAACATAGTAGCAGAAAACTGTATAAGAAAGTAAATGCAATACCTATAAATTCGATCTTCCAACAATTGAAGCCCCGGTTTGAATCTCTGAAGATGGCCCTGTGACTGGCATGCACAAAACTTGAGCCCGAGAAGCATTAGAGTGAAAAAGGTTCCGGTAGCAGCAGGATGGCGTGAAAAATTCCAAGGAAGCTTCGTTGTTCCTTGTAACATCCGACCAAGAAGCAACAATTGCTCAACACTGTCATGGCGGATTACCTGGAGAGGGGTGGGAGCAAGAGAAGGGTTTAACAAATGTCAAACACGTTACGTAATAGGAAATTAAATATTTCGCTTCCTATTAAGATTTGTTCCACATTATGAGCCTCTTTGTCTCAGTTCATTCGATATGCAAAGGAAATAATATTAAAAAAGCATATAAACAAGATAATGAACAAAAAGGAAGTATGACGAGGCTCAGAAATGTAACAAGACAAATGTGCCTGGCTTGCAGAATTAGCATAGTTTTTAAGAATTTGGTGGTTACTTCAGTTCTAATGCCCATCCTTCCACACATTCTTATTTAAACTTCTCATGTGCTGCCAAGTGATAAATTATTGAGTATCCGAATGTAACAACTAACAACGAATGATAATAATACTTAAATTTCCATATGATGATAGGGAGAAATTCCTGTCTAGGTCGTCATATTTTTTCATAAACTAATAATAACAATCATCATTAACAAAAGATAATAACAATCATCATTAAAAAAAAATAACAATCATAATTACCAAAAACAATGTAACAACACACGCAACTGAACTCAAAAGCCGAAGTAGAAAATTTAAGGATGAATGCTAGGAAGTTATTTTACATCGAAGACCACTGAAGTGCATATAAAGCTACAATTTTTAATTGGCATAATCTATAAAAGATATACAGATGAGGCACAATTAAATTCCAACCAAAATGCACAAGTTACCAGCCAATATACCATATATATTAGCAATATCAACCACAATGTTCACCATATAACAGTGGAGAACACCTGATGACGATTCAAACATGTAATATAAATTTCCTCACCTCAAAACGATCTATCAGAAAACCAAGCCAAAGCCTGTGAGCAATTATCTGATCAACAGGATTCTTTTCAGGTTGCATTTCTGGCTCCCCGGGATTCAGGTGAGGCCTTAATTTGGCAGTAGGTCCAAAGTACCTCACTTCTGATGCAAAAACACCTCGCTTGGTATCAATTGTCCACAACCAGGCATCAACAAGCTCAGCAAGCACCAGAGAGCCCAATTGAGGAGCAGCAGACACTAACCATGTCCAGATATATACACCAGTCTCCATTGCATCAGGCGTGGAAATGTAAGCTGGACACCAGCAAAGAAGACGTAGGAGTTGAGAGAAACTCTCTACTTTAGATTTAGAATCTGAAGCCTGCACATATGTCCCACTCCTTTTAATGTATTAATTGATATATGTGAGTTAAGTTACTAAAGCAAGAGTTCGACAATACTTACCAGATTTGAAAGAAGCAATGCAGTCGCCTGGGAACAAGTCTCACGAAATGATGACTTGTCAACTTCTCCGCCTTTTTCAGCTGTGTAAACAATTTTCTGAAGGAGACGAACAAACCTGTTAAGTAGTAATTCATCAAATGAATCCTTTCTAGGTTGGGTTTGTTCAGAATATGGTCCAGGTGTGATTTTTGGAACACTGGAACTAATTCCAGAGCTTATAGAAGTGTCTGAATCCTGTCCATTAACACTCTCCATGTTCTCATATAATCTTCTCATCCCAGCAATTTCTCCCGCGTAATTACACTTTCCTGTCGCACTGACTACACCGGTGCCAAGGACTTCCAAATTAAAAGCTTCAGTCAGTTTGAAATTGGCTCCAGATGCAGCTGCTGCAGCAGCCATAACTGCAGGTATATTTGCAGTTCTGGTGCCAGTCCAGCATTCAGTTTTACCAGTACCGATTCTTATTTCAGAAAGAAGAGAAACTACATCTGAAGTAGGCTGGGCTCTTTGCCATGTATTTGCTTTACAAAGATTTTCCTGAGAGCAAGAACATAAAAATATTGTAAATACTCAAAGACCAAAGCAAAAAAAACAAAGAAAAGGTACAAGAAATGAGTTCTAAAAGGCTACAATCAACAATGTCTATTAAAGTAGATTCTTTCTATTTGTCGGAAGAGAGTATGATGTACCAGGAAAAGTTTTATCGTCAAAAACACAACAAAACATCATACTGCATAATTTGAACAAGAACCAACAAATAAAATGACAATCAGAAATATTAAGATATATACGAATGCAACATTGCTCATGTCAAACAAAAAGGTAAAGTCTCACTGCAAAATTTCACAGACATTAACAAACACAGAAAGAAAACAATTGAAAGGCCTCAGAATGATGAGTCCCGTGTAGCAGAGACAAAAACCTGAAGAAGACCCTGGCTCGTGCATGGAGCATAAGAGAGTGAAACAATGATCCACTCCCTAACAATCTTCTGGTATAAAGAGCGTACAGTAGCCACCCAAGCAGGATCATTGACAAGAGCCGAAGGTGGGTCATTATGCACCGATAATAGGAGGAGATCCAGACAAGACGGATTCCATAATATCTGCACAATATACACGGAGATGTTTTCTAGTAACACATGAAGGAATAAAACAAATAAATAAATAAGAGAGGAAGATAGAGTGAAATTAAAAATTGAAAGAATGATACATCTTTATACCTGTGGAAACTTCTCTCTAATTTGATTTAACAAACTGACAGAAGTATCTCTGATATGCTCTTCCCTTTGAGACATACTTTTTATAAGAAAACAGGCATGCACACAAAGAGCAGACTCTCTACTCTCAGCTGCATTTCCGGTTTCTGATACCCGGTCCTCCTATTCCCACCATAATTAAAAACCAAGTACTATGAATCAACCAGCATGAAATAAGTTGTAGTAATGGGCAAAAATAGAGAAATAACAGACAGAAACACATTTATGTTACTAAAATTATCAACAAGAACTTGTTTTTATTGCACTACTGTAAATCGTCCTGCACAGAATCTTTAACATTAATAAAAACATTGTATGATGAAATGACTTGAGAATTTATCTGGATTGTTAATTTGTATGCAAATAGCAATTTTTTATCAGAAAATAAAATTTCATGCAAGATCAAAGGGAAACATTTCAGTGGATCAATGTTTTTCATGAGATTAGAATGAAGATTAGGGTCCTGTTTGTTTTAGCTTCGTAAGTCATTCAACTAAACTTGTAAGTCCTAATTAACATAATAGGTCCATTAGTCAATTAAGAACTTGTGAGTTATGCCTTAACACTTTAACAGACACATAAGCTAAATTTTAAAAAGTTGGATGGAGGTACTTTTTTTCTTAAAATATAAGTTAGCAGTTGTACTTTATTAAATTTAAATACCTCCACAACATGCAACTTTTAGCACTTCTTTTTATTTTTTTAGTTTTGGTAATTTATAAGTTATACATCACTCTCCAAACAAGGAATAAATTACAAGTAAAAATTTACTTCTACCTTGAAGTAGAAACAATAACTTTAAGCAAGTAACTTTACTTATGATAAGCCAGACGCACACTAGGAAATTGGAAAAGCATAGCTAAATAAGAATATATTATGGAAATATAATTACCAGCCACGATAAAGCTGTACTAAAAGCTCTCTGGACAATCGCATTCAAACATTGGAAGACTGCTGGCATAAGGTTCGGACTCTTTAGGTATTCAAAAACACAGCTGAAGGCACTCCTAGAAGCAGTCGAACTGGGGCCACAATTAAGGATGCCACCATTGCTGCTAAATCTTATTATTTCCAGAAAGGCTACAGCCAATAAATAAGTTGCCTTGACACCTGAACTCAACAAAACAACAAACTAGTTTAGTCTTGGAAGTAACTTTAAACAAAGAACAACAGGAAAATAATATACATCATCCAACATATATACTAAAAGCACTTCCACACCAAGAAACTTCAAATTTGAAAAGTAGCCAAATACCTTACGTAATCGCAAAATACCAAAATAGCGTTCATTGACACAATTCACCCATTTTTACATAGAGGGTTTAGAAAATTAACTAGACCTGAGATTGTGCTCATAGCAGAAACCTCTACCCGTCCTCCTAAAGCAGCTGAAAGAGCAGTTCTTTGAGTTACAGCAGCCTTATCATTGCCACTCCCTCGACGACTCTGAGGGTTATGAAGAGCATTAAGTTCTAGTTCATCTTCAAGCCATTTCACTGAACTGACAACCTGGAACAGATCAAGTTGTATTCCAAAGTTTACTTTCACTTTTATTCTCGTAATGTCTTTGCACTTGTATGATACAGTTAAACATCAGATAAATAGAAGCATTCTGACAAATTTCTACATGATAAAATAGCATACCAGATACAGTGATGAAATATCATTTAGAATACAGAATCCACTTGGCATTTGATAACCAGAGTCAAAACCACATACTTATCAGGTTAACTATGTTTCTTTCTTATTTTCTAGATAAATGTCAGTGTTACAGAAGAACATCCCCACCCCCCTTCCCCCCAATCTATGTTCAAACTGAGACCAAACACGATTTTTTTGTGAGAACCAGTTATGACTTGTGAAACCAAAAATACAATAAAATTTAACAGAAAACTTTGACTTTTTATTGAAAATTAGCCTGTACAATATACATAAAATTTTGTGACTCGTGAATTCCTAGGACTGAAGTTAGGAAATATGGGAATAACCACAAGTTTGTACAGATCATACTGCAATATTCCCGCTCACCCACACCCCAGTGTACTGTGTATGAAGTGAGTCGGCTTATATCAGCACCTCTGATAAGTGTACCTATAACATGAGGCATTAATTTCTTGCATAAATAAGTAACAGAATGTTTTCTTGTGGTCTCTCATCTTCTTACACATTAATTATTTGGTATCACATAGTTTTATTGCATTGAAAAATATATACATAATCCCATACATTATGTAAGCTATACGTATAATCTCATACATTATGTAATTAATGGTAAGGTTAGCTATATCACTAATTAAGAGTTAGTAAGCTATACATATTATATTTACATTTGCACTAGACTTGTTTTGCTATTTTTAAGGAGTTCCATGTTCATAGATCACTCATTTTTTAATTTTGAATTGATCCTTCCTGAAATTTATATACTGAAACACTCGTGCCTCTGCTGATACTTTAATGCTTCACCACTTATTAATAAGAGCCGCTTGCTTAATTCTTCAAATGAACTTTTTATGATTGTTTCTTTTATGTTAAGAAAGATAAAATTGTGATTGGATAATTCATTATTTGTTTGTGTTCTCTTTTGTTTACTTTCATCTGCTTTCCTTGCTAAGGAAAATCAGGAGCAAGGGGTAAGGTTCTTAAATTGACCAAAATCCTAAATCAAATTCCCCTACAATCCTATCATGAACCAAGTAATATATTGTAATTGAGCTACACAGTTATTTGTGCTTGAAAAAATTTAGTAGTTTCTAAGAATTAAGGCTGTCCTAGACATTGATTTCTCTAAACCTCATTAATATCGTAATCATCACCACAACCCGACTAAACCTTTTTGCAAAACTAATCCGATCAGTTGCATAAAAGGTTGCCATCATATCAAGCATGCATATTCCTCTCTAGTCTGTACTACGGACGTACAGGCCTCCTACGCTTATTCAATTCATCAAGTTGGTACAAATGGCTGTCTTCCCTACATATATTAAAATAAAATATATCTACAGACACGTCCTCCATGTAAAGCATAATGATTACAAAAGTTATAGTCTCTACTAGCACCTAATTAATCAGCCTTTTGACAGGAAAGAAGAGCGCCTGTTGCATATGTATAAATCCCACTGTTATAGAGTATAAAAGTACACTTGGTAAAACTGGTTACAGATTTTATTCTAACACCAACAAGGGGGTATTTGATTTAACTTACAAGTGGCGGAGTTCCTTGGGATATGCGTTGAACAGCAGAAGCCCATTCTGCATTCCACATGTATGGTCCAGCCACAGCCTGAAAGGCAACAGAACCCACGCTTCCTGCACTGTTAAGTGAAGTAGAAACAGACTTTGTAGGAGCTAGTGATGTCTGTATAGGAGGTGCCAGTCCAAAGAGAGCAATGTAAAACCACAAGTTGCGAAACAATTTCAGAAGTGAAGGCTCCACGTCCACGGTTGGATCAAAGTCTGAACAAATTTCAGCTACAGAAGGAAGTAATGGCCCAAGAAAATCTGCCCCACTGCTGCAAATGTTTACATTTTTTGTTAGATAAGCTTTGAAGCAAACAATATTGTTGATTATTAAACTTCAAAGCATAGTACATCAAATCAAACAATATGTGTGTGTGTGTGTGTGTCAGATTAGAATAGAAACCAAATATAATAGGAACCATGAGAACCATTAAGGTTGAACACATATATAACTAAGGTTCAATATACATGTGGTGAACTTTAGTCTTTAGTTATATATCTGCTGTTATATACCATTTTCATTAAATAAAACATAATAACCAAGTAACTTGATACGTTTATACCCAAATTCTGAGATGGAAAACCCCGAATGGACCATTGCCATTAAAATAAAACTTGAATGTTTTATACACAGGGATGTCAAACCTCAGTTATTTGAACCTTAGTAGTTCCCATGGTTTTAATTTTATTATTGGTTCTCATTTTTCAAAGCATGTGCTTTTCCAATATCTGGGGGCAGACTTATACCTTCCACTTTTGGACTCGGCAGCCAAACCTACATCGGAGCACAAAGATAACAAACGGTTTCGGTAGTCCAACCGCAATTTTGTGTTGGTGAGACCACCAGCAATCGTGAGAAATCCTGAGGGAAGAGTCTAGAATTTAAATGAACAAGTGAGCATCTGTGTAATAAAATACAATTTAATAAAACAGATTCTCACATAAACCCTAGAAAACATTATGCACCCACTTAGAACCTTATGTTATCAGCATGCATTCTGTAGTGAGGGTAACTAAAGTAGTTAATATATGCCAGACACTCCTCACAAGTGGTCAAAAAATTCTCTAAAGGTCAGCCAAATAGTTTTCTACCTCTAAAAAGAGTAATTGTTAGGGATGGGCTTTATATGGGAAAAAGAAGTAAAACATACCCAATTTATATTAGGGTCTGGGACTCTGTGGTGATTAACATATACAGAGACCTAGCCTCCACTTTCATATGTGAAGACGCAGGGATAGTATCATATGGATCACTTCTTAATTATCAAATCCAAAAGCTTAAGCTCTATGGCGTCGCAACCAAATTATGTAGATACTTATTACACACACCTCAACCCGTTCTGTAGTGGCTTCTGGCACCATGGTTTTACTTTCAGCAGATCCAATACTCGAAAGCTTGCCCAAATAACTTCGTGTCAGTAAAACAACAGCTTCACGATAGGAGTTTTCAAAACCTAAACTCGCCATGCGAGAAACAGCATCAAGAAGCTGCAGTCAGTCAACATAGTGAAGTTGAGAAAAATGCACAATATCGACATGAACAGAAGTCTTTAAAAAAAATTACATATTAGAACGAGTATGCAGGGAAAATCTTTTGCAACAAAGTGTTGACAGATCAATTATAGTTTAAAATCAGGCACAATGTCTTGAGTATGCAAATACGAAGATTATATATTGAATGCATGCTTTAATACAAAGTTTCATACTCGGAGACGTAATAAGCCAGGTGTTGAAGCATCACCCTCCTCCAAACTTTCTATGAATAGAGGCAACATAGTGTCTATGACTTCAGGTTTGTTTACGCAAACATTCAAATCAGCTAGCAACCGTATGATATTTAGCTTCACTGTGGGAACAGCTTGCCTATCTCTACCAGCCTGAAACAAAGAGCACATAATGAGATCTGAACTTGAGTAATTTAAAATATCTTTTTGTTGTCTTTCTAATTTTATGAAGCATAATAAACACGTAAAGGCAATAGTACAATACAATAAGTGCCAGATAAATATTATTGAAACCAGACGCCTAAACCTATCAGTATTTTGGTGAAAATGTCTACTCCAGTTACAATAACTAGTTCCGTCAGTAGTTGATATTAATTGTAAATCTAAACATATATAAATCAATTATACACATGTTATCCAACATGTCCATCCCAGGAACAGAACATTCTTTTACCTTGCACTTTGGCCAATATTTTGTTCACTCATCTAACATTGGGAGACATTGGATTCTCCAGAATACAGTTACTCAAACTTTTTCTAGTTCTAGGATTGTGTCCAAAGAGTTTCTGAAATGTCTCCAGGAACTGTAAGCTTCACAAGGGTATGCAAGAGACCTTAAATTGGAGAAATAGTGGTTGATGTAAATTTAAATATACATCAACACGAGTCTTAGCAAAATACATCGATGGTTTCTCACATGCTACAATCAGTGTTATGAATAGGCGAGATATGCACCGAGGCACAAGACCCATCTACTCCTAAAGCCTAGGCACGAGCACACAAAGTGAGGCCCATAAGTTGTAGAACTACTAACAATTATACACATACAAATGACAAATCAAACTGAGGCGTTTATCTTGCGCCTCATGGTTCACTGAGTGAGACGGAATGCCTCATTGAAGCCATTGTGCCTTGCGAATATTAAAGCAAGCACCTTGGCGCACCTCTAAGAACACTGGCTAAAATAAAATCATGGACAGGTAATCCAACAGCAGTCAACTTCTTCAATTCGGAAAGCTCATGTGCATGTATACAAAAGCTCCTGTGCTTATATACACGAGCAAGGCACATGCTATGGTCCATAACTTTGCTGTAATAGATGATTTTCCAGAGCAGCAGTAAATCTGTGAAGACAAAGATTGAAAGCTTTCCTCAAGAGGTGTGTTCGAACTTAACGCTTCACCCTAAAGCCTACCGGGTACAGTGACATTTTTGATTGAAAGATTGTAACCTCCCTAATAGAGGCAACTCGCAAGTTACTCATGTATTTAAGGGGATTTAGAAGAGAATAAGTGATATCAAATACTTGCTGGCAGACTAGTTGACCTTCAACATATTAAATCGAGCATTGTGTATGCAATGGAGCACTTAATTGCAAAGAAAACCTATCCATTACTCAATACAAATACAAGTAATGGAAATCTAAAGAGATGAGGAACACAGGTAGAAATAGAAGCAAATTTTAATTGACAAATAATTTGATTGTATTTTCGGTCTTAGTTAATTAGCACACCACTATTTCTACTATATTTTTTCTTTTTTACATTTTAAGGTTTTTATGCTTGATTATACATGTATGCAGACTGTGATCTACTTGGGGTGGAGATTGTTCTACAAATCAATTTCCTAAGTCTGTTACTGAATCTTTACTTTTATTTGATGGGAGACATACCCAAGTAAGAAATCCCACGTGCAGTAAAGAAATCCCACGTGCAGTAAATGTTTTATCAAAAATAGAGAAGCCAAAAAACTTGAGGTCAAGGGATTAACAGGAAAAAGTCATGTACAGATAATTAATGATCATAAGCGGTTACCATCTTAAAAACAAGTATAATGGCCGAAGTATATAATACAATTTGCTCATCTTTGCTGTTTTCTGTGTTTTCTAACAGAACTAGTACAAGTGTTAGTCTTGAGAATCAACAACACACAACAAACCTCTTCCTCGTAATCATTTCGTTCACGAATGCTTGTAGCCAATCCCATAAGAAACGTGTCAACTGGTGACCGGTCCTTGCTCCAGCCGAATTCAATTATCTCACAACTTGTCTTTAAGACACTCTCGAACATGACTCCACGATTGCTGCCACAAGTATCAGCCTGCTGGACATAATGCACAAAGAATAGAGATCACCACTTATATGAGCTGACTACAGAAGATAACTGACAACCTGGGCTTAACCAAGAACTTTACCTGAGCACATATAGTGAGAACAAGGGGTTTGAAGCGAATGAGAAGAACACGCAGCAGCTGACCTCCACGGGTAACAGCAATCTGGGAGATCCCAGCAAGCAATGAGCTAAAGAGCTCTTCACAGACTCTTAACTTTCGCCATACACAGAATAAACATGCTTCAGCAGCTTCTATCAAAAGTGCAAGAGTTCCATGCAATAATCTCTTTGACAACTTCCCATCAGAATCAATAGATATGAGGCTCTTTATTTGTAACGTAGCTGCAGCTTGGTAAACTGAGAGCTTTGTATTGATTCTAACTTTTAAAGAAGACTTTGGCTCTGACCAATCAAACTTCTGTATCTGCACGAGTTTAACAAGTTACAGTTTTCCCCATGTAAAAACAATTCTAGTGAGAAGATACTAAATTTTGAAAGAAAAGCAATAACGGAGAAGACATTTTTACTTTTAGAAAAGCCAGCATTGAATGAATTTGCTCCTTTGCAGTACTTCTCACTTGTTCCAAAAGCTTTTGATCAATTTGAGCTTTATCCAATATGTGCCCAATTAATTTAAACGCAATTTCCTGTTTCTCAAGGTTATCCACAGACTCCTTCTCGAAAGAGGCAACCAATTTTTGGCACGAGGCTTGTCCTCCCTCGTTGGCACCAACAGCAGTACCCAACAAATCAACAGTACTCTTCCATGCACTGCTGCTCCCATTCACCCCCGATCCCTTGGATGTAGCATCATCTACTATCCCCGAAGTTGTACCACTAGAAGAGGAACTAGGCGGTGAACTCTGAGAGGGAGAACCATCAGGGAAATCTATAGAAGAATTCGGAAAAGGAGTATCGTAAGAATTAATTAAAATCTTAACCAACTTATCAGCATCAGAAGGAAGAATAGGAGGGAAATTTTTCGACAAAGCATTCAAGAAAGCTTTAACAATCCCTAAATCTCCATCTCTCTTGTTATACACCGAGATCACAATATCTCCCATTAATCCCGCAACTTCACTCCTCAATTCAGCCGACACGTCCGTCGCCTTACAAACATAACTCAAAAAATCATTATAAAACAAACTAACAGCCGCGACATTAAACGACTGCGGCCAAAACGCCAAATTAAACGTCACCGGAACCGCCCTAAGAAACTCAACAACAACCTCCTTCGGACGCGACTCTTTACAATTCCCACATTTCGAAAGAAACAAAGCAACCGCAAGCACAGCATTGAGCTGAGATCGCGTAACCCTAGGCGATTGCCCCGAAAAAGCATCACACGGAGGACACCTACCACAAATCCACGCAAGCTTATCCGCAAATTGTACAGGATTTTGCGCAATCAGGTCACAGAGCTCGATCAAAGGCTCCATGACAGCACAACAAAATCAAACAATCTTTCCTTGATTCACAACATCAACGCCTCGAAATTCGACACTAAAATGTAAATCAAACTCCAAATCTACAAATTTTAACAACACATATAATCAAAATGACACACATTGTTAACATCGATCCACAATTACATGGAAATTAAACCTAAAAATAAGATGAATATATATATATATATATAATTTAATTTAAATCAATGTACAGGAAACAATAAATTGTGAAATATAAAGACGATATATATATATATATATATATGATGATGATGATGAGAGATTAGGGTTTACAAGGAAAGGATGGTGGTCGGTGTTATTTGTTTTCCGGTACACATTTTGTCGTCGGCTTGAAAATTATGTGCTTTTGATCAGTGTTGTAAAAAGCGCTAAGCGGTTCTAAGCGGCGAGAGGACCTTCTAGCGCCTAGGCGGGTTAGGCGGACGCCTAGGCGGATTTCTAAGCGGGATGTTAAGCGGATTAATAATATATATTTAAATATTTAGATATAATATTATTATATTTAAAATTAAAATTATGTAGTAATAAGAATTTAAACTTATAATATTCTTAATAAAATATTTTTTTAATTTTTTAATATAATTATAGTCATATTTTAAAAAAAAATTAATATTTAAAAATTAAAAAATTAATTAATAACCGCTTAATTTTTTAATATTCCGCTTAATGACCGCTTAATCCGTTTAATAATCCGCTTAATTTTAAAAAACGCTTAATCATCCGCTTAACATAAAATCGAAGCGTTTTATACCCGATTCCGCTTAGGCGGCCGCTTAATCGGCCGCTTAATCCGCTTTTTAGAACACTGCTTTTGATAAATTTTCTCATTTTATATATCCCCACAAGGATCGGTTAATATGCATTCTAACAAATGACTTGAGTTTCTTTTTTTCCTTTTTATTTTAAATTTATATGACATGCTTTTGCTTTTTTTTTTCTTTTTTAAGAGGGTGTTCTGCTCATTTCCTGTATCTATGTGTGTATATATATATATATAGTAGTGATCCCGTAGAAATTAAATTTAGAATAGAAAGTAGAAAGTAATAATAAAATTTTATTTTATTTTATTTTTAAATCTTACATTATGTCCCCTAATTTACATATTTTATATTTTAGCCCCTATTACTTTATCATGGGATCCTTAATGATATGTCATCAAATATTCGATCACTAATTTATATTAAATAAATCACTAATTTGTATTAGATAAATCATTAATTTATATTATAAGAATCATCGAAATCATCAGTTCGTACTATAAACATTTGTTATTAGATCAAAATTCGATCACTAATTTATATTAGATAAATCACTAATTTGTACTATAAAGATTACTAATTTGTATTATAAAAATCACCAGGTTTGTTAAATAAATATATAAGGAGATCATCGAAAAAATGAAAGTCGTCGGAATATAACACATATGGTATGGAAATTGATCACCGAAAGATGTGGAAAAATATGATGAAATTAGATTTGAAAAAAAAATTCACCAATTAGCGGAAAAAATCAAATTAAAAATGGAGGGAAGTGGGTGTATTTAATTAGTGTGGGAGTGTATTGGGTTGGGTTCTTATGTTGCCTACTTTTTACTTTTTATTCTAATTTACTTTCTACTAGAGTAGAAATATATATAGTCTAAGTGCAATAAAAACCATTTAAATAAAAACCAAAGCTATTAAAAAGAATGTGAAGGGTTGTGGTTCTGGGGTGGACCTCGGGTGAGTCGGGGTTGGGCCTGGTGAGGTCGGGATAGGGGCTGGGCCTAGTGGGGCTTATTAGGCCTGTTTAGGGCCCGTTTAGAGCCTATCTAGTGCCCGTCTAGAGCCTTGGTCAAGTTTTGGTGGGCCCAGGATGGAAGGAGGGGGTCGAGGTGGGTGATGTCATATAGGAGTGATTTCTCTTGGTTTTTATTTAGTTTATATTCTAATGGTTTATATTTGAGTCAAAGCATATATATATATATATATATAATTACCTTATATACACATAAAATAGATATATATTTTTGTTACTCATCAAATATAAATATAAATAAATTAAAAATGAATTTACATATAAAAATATTGAAAATGACATATAATAATAAATAAATAGTAAAATGATACTATAACAGAATCATATTGCTCAGAACGAATTCTATAGTAGAATCAAATTGAAAATCATATTTTTCTCTTAATTTATAAATATTAAATTATTTATAAATCTTATACATGGTTTGTATGTTATATTACAATCAAAATTTATTCGTTATTAATCATAAATATGATTAATTTTAGAGTTATTTATGAGGTTCTACGTTAGAATCAAATGGTTCTCTTTGGACATCTATATAAAGTGTCCCTCTCTAGAGTGTTACCTATATATATATATATATATATTGGAGAAAACTAAGGTACTTTTATCAACCGTTGATTTCTAATTGATCTGATGGTTCATATTAAATTAGAATATTAGTTTCCTTTTCAGTTGTTTGACATTTATTTATATATATTTGGAAACTATTACATTTTGTTAATTATATATGCTACTATTATAATGAACGGTGTAGATGATGGTCTCTAAGTTTCGTATCTAAAAAGTTTTCTCTAGATCCCTACTCTCTCTCTCTCTATATATATATATATTTGTCAGGAGAAACTTTCACATGGATGATTTGTACCGAAATATAATCTCGTAAAAATGAAGTTCTTTCATCATATAATCGTAAGATGTCTCTGGACATTTAGACAATACAACTTTAATGTCTGAACATAGAACACCTGCAATGAAAATTCAAAAAAAAACAATTAATACCATATCAAAGTTCAAAAAAATAATAATTAATACCACATCAAACAAGGAAAATATAATTAAAAATATATTACAAAAAATATATATAATATAATATTATTAGAAATAAATAAATTAAATATCAAGATGAAGAAATCTAATCAAAGGGGATCCCTTTGATTAGATACCAAGAACTAACATATAACAATATTCATATTTTAGATAAATTTATAAATTAAATATTTATTATCGAGCAATAATCCAAGATTATTGGTATAAATTATATCTAAAAAGAAAAATAAATAAATAAGTAAATAATATCCATTTATTGTGTGATATTCGTCTAAAAATTGTTCAAAATCTTGTTAAAATTAAAATAATAAATTCAAAATGAAACTCTTTAATTAGACACACAAATCATAATAATATACTAAAATAAAATAAGTACTTATAAATTAAAATGATAATAAACTACCAACATTAATATAAATTATAAAGGCGTAGTTAATGCTCCTTAAGAATATTAAAAATATTGATAAAAAAAATTAAGTCACGACTAAAAATTAACTAATAAATTTAAAACTAATAAACTGTAACCCCCGCTCATTATTATTAACTCGTTTAAAGAATTAAAAATGTAACTGCAAATTTAAAAATCAGGCATTCTTATATAACTATTTAATACAACTATAAATTTTGAAAATTAATATCCAGTATCAAATCAGAGTAAATTAAAGAACCAATATATATCATTTGTTAAGTAATAAATGTCATTTAATAAAAGTTATTATTAAGACATTTAAAATATTAAAACATAACTAAAATTTAATATAAACTTAAATATAATGAATTATAACATCAAAAAATCATAATTATTAACGTAAAATGTAGTAAACTAATATATATATATATATATATATATATATATATATATCAAAATATATTTATATATATGCATACACTTATGTCCAAAAAATTGATACTAGATTAACTCTTAAATGACACAAATATTTTTTTATTGGATGTTTCAAAGTTTAGTGTTATATTCCAATTTCTAACATGGATATTTTTAAAGGGTTCAGATTTGTAGTAAATGATTGAGCTATACGCTATAAATTTTCGTGAATAAGTTTAATATGAAAATGTTTTCTAAATTTAGGGGTCACGTCGTCTATTCTGTTGTATTTGATTTCGTTTGTCAAATAAAAGAAAGATATTAATTATAATATTGGAGTTACAAAATAAATATTTATTGTTAAATTAATATATTAATGGTGTGTTAGTGAATTTATTATCAGGGCGGTTACTTGTTGGGATGGAGGAGGTATTAGTCTAGTCTATATATATAGCGGTCTATCGAATAAAGCATAGAAAATTATTTGTTTTTTAGACACTTGTTGAAATCCCAAAATAAAATCTTATTCTTTTTTAGTATAGATTTAGAAGTTTATAACCCGTGCGAAGCACGGGATAACTAATATTTAAGTAAATTTATTTTTTATTTATATTTTTATTGATATTATAACTAATATTTAAGTAAATCTATTTTTTATTTATATTTTTTATTAGTATTTAATAAAATTTTATAATATTTAAAATTTATGTTAATACATATGATATATTTTATTATATGCTATTTTTTAGTGTTTGATTTTAATTAATTTTATTACATAATTCTCACTATTTATGTGGTCTTTTTGTGTTATCGTATTAAAATATATAAGTTACTAGTGATTATTTATATGTATTTATATATTTTTTAATTGTTTATTATCTCAAATTCTATTTTTTGGGTACATTCCTGCATCTAGCCTCACTTGTTTAGATTTTATATTATTTACTTGTATGATTATAATTGTCATATTTGTTGGATCACAAGTAAGCCTTAGCTCCATAATAGTATAATATTGTCCGCTTTAGGCCGAGCCCACACGGATTTATTATTGTGTATCTCCCAAAAGGTCTCATAATAAAGGAGTTAGCTGGCTGTTTATTAACTAGTAAACTACCCCTCCCACAAACGATGTGGGATAATTCCCAACAATATCTCCCTTCACATATCGAGCTCGACACCTGTCGAATCTGCCTCCTTCAGTGTGACCAGACTCCTCCTTGACCCATACTGAAAGTCCATCTGGCTCTCTAGTTCCCCTAGACCCATTCTTGAAAGCCCACATGCCTTCATTTTAAGCCCATCATAGAGCAAGTCCATCTGCCTCTTTTTAGCCCCATTCTGGAAGTTCATATGAGATTGTTATGAACCGTTATAACCATAGCTCTGATACCACTTGTTGGGCCGCAAGCAAGCCTTAACTCTACAATAGTATGATATTATCTGCTTTATGCCTAGCCCGCACGAATTTGTATTTGGGCACACCCCAAAAAGTCTCATACTAAAGGAGTTAACTGACTGTTTATTAACTAGCAAACCGCCCCTCCTACAAATGATGTGAGATAACTCCCAACAATATTATGCGTCTTTATTTTTCCTAATTAATTTTGTTTATATGTACTTTTTGATAATGCGAATATATTTAAATGTCTGAATTGATTATTCATTGATGCTAAAAATGGAACGTCACAGTATGAAGCCTAGTAATAAGAAAGTGATTGTTTCAAGATTATTTGAAAATTTGTTACTGGAAGAAGATGACATTATTTTAAGACATTATAAAATTTCTTAATAATACTCTGAAAAGACATTATAAAATTTGTATCCAAACTGTTCAAAATGTAATAAATGAGAGCGTCCAAAATAAGAAAAATTAAATTGAATATTGAATTTTAATTTTGTTTGTCTAACATCTCTTAAATGAATTAAATACATTATTTAATGTATTTATAAATTGCTATACTTTTATTTGGTGGATAAAGTTGATATATTACATATATTGAAAATTATTCCTATCAGTTAAAAAGATGATAGCATATATAAGAAGTTATTTTTGTATGTTACTAAAAATAGAGAGAGAATAAAATTAAAGTTTACGTGATTTACGTAAAAGAATGAATATTTCGATATATATTTTGAATTAGATCTGATCAAGAATAATGAAATGAATTTGAATATTGGTATAAACCACTAAAAAATGTTGAATAAGACTTCAAAAGTTCTGCTGAATGACTATTATCAATATAATTGGGAAGTCTATTTAGACATGAAAAAAAGAAGAAGATATTATTGATCCTCACATTTTTGTTAAAGCGATCAAATCGCAAGAATCTATAAGTCATGGATGAAATTCATGAAAGATGAAATTGTGAGTTCATAGAATTAAAAAAGTGGGAGTTGTGTGATGTACCCGTACATAGAAAATTTATTGGTTGTAAATAAATTTTGAAGAGGAAAATAAGGTGGTTGGTATGTTTATAAATACTAGCTCTAAAGCCCGTGTGAGGCACGAGCATACTCTAAATAAATTTTAGTTGCTTCAAGACATGGAAAATGCAAACTTTGTTAAATTGTATTAGTACGAGCTTCATATGTTACATATGATTACATCTTCTGATATTGCGAGAACATTTTAACATAAAAACTCAGGTTTCAAGATGGAAATTGAGGTGAAACATGGTTGTCGTGTCAAAAATAAATATTGTATTCTATATATACATAAAGTTTATCCGGGAGCAGCTCATAAAATACATATATTATTTCATTATTATTTTGAAATGGCGCCACCAACTTTTTAGTTTCTAGGAAATGACATGTCCCTTTACAAAAATTCCAATATTGAATCCTAAGCCCAGTAAATCAAGAGTAGTATATTTTGGATCAAATACAAATGGAGTTTCCATCATTAATTCTTTCAAACCTGAACCCTTATCATATATCATATCAAGTCCTAACCCTGACTCAAATTGTTGTCCACTCCAGTGTTGCTACCCACCGGAAGATGTAGAAGAGATAACTCCACACCCCTGAGAAAAGATGCATTTGTTGCAGCTGCACCTATTTGAGCTACTTTCTGTAGTAAGGCAGTTGTAGACATTACTGGATGTGGTGGAAGGCCATATAGGTGACACTCTTGCCCTGCAGTTCCAAAGATTGATGATTTGTGATTGGTTGTGAGGTAAAGGGAAGTTGGTTCTATTGATAAAGATGGTCCCAAGTCATGTATTGGATCATCTTGAGATGTAGCATGAATAAAACTACTAAATCCAATTGTTTGAGATTGCATACTTCTAGAAGATACAGATGAAGCAAACAAGCTGGCAAAAACTGTACTTTTTGGTCTCCCATTGCTACATGAATTGCTATTACCACTACAACTTCCAGGCAAGCCAACCACCTGGACTGGTGTCAATATATCATATAAAATCTCTGTTGATTTGTGAATAGAATTTTCATGTAATTCTGTTAAATCGAAAGGTTAAGAAGAAATGGACAAATGATTAGTACCTACATCAAAGGAAGCTAATTTTTTCACAACTAAACAACTATTTGATAGAAAGATAGAGTTCATGATAGTGTCACTATACCTGTATGCAGATTAATTTCAATTGCCCACACTACCAATATTTGCTAAGCTTATGTTAAAAATTTCAAAACCCATATGGGTTCCCCCCAAATTAAAGCCTTGGAGATGCTCTTATTTGTCCCCCCAAATCTGAATAAGTTGGTGTAAAATATTAACATATGAAGATAAAATAAGTAGCAGATAAATTAGCTCTCCAACATAAAGCTCAAAAATAAAGAAACAGAATTTGTTGGTCATGAACCAAACTTGGACGCAAAAAAACTCTATTACAGATTCATATCATTAAATTATAGCAACATACAATCACAAACTCTAGTCTCCAATTATTGTGAGGGCATCAATCATAATTTGGCAAGG
Source organism: Oenanthe sinensis (assembly GCA_028671895.1). Lineage (NCBI taxonomy): Eukaryota > Viridiplantae > Streptophyta > Magnoliopsida > Apiales > Apiaceae > Oenanthe > Oenanthe sinensis. The sequence continues at coordinate 21,347,126 of CM053799.1, read as the reverse complement.
ATGGTTATAATCCGTTAGTCCATTAATTACGATATAATTATATATTTAGAAAGATCTAGAATATCCTGTAAAAGGAAAGACACATAGTTGAATACTATTTGAGTATAGAAACACAAAAATAGAAGTAAAAAGCTTGTAGGAGAAACAATGAAACCAGTTTTTCGCTGTTTGGAATAGATAAAAGGAAAATAATAAAAAATAATATAAATCTATACAAGTCCTTGCTATGCATCATTCACATTTCTTGTATTTTCTGTTTGGCTTCTAAAAAATATATTCATAATTGATAAAGAAATTTAACAGATATAAGGCTGCAAGAATTCTTTAGGTTTCATAGCTTCATCTAGTTGAATAATTATGTTAATAACATCATTTATTCTGTCCCAAAGTGTTTTCAAATCCATATACCCAGCCTAGTCAAATAAACCATGCAACGAAACCATAAATCTCAGGGAGAAAAGGAAAAATATATATTAGACCAAATTAAACCAACCATTATTATATTTATTTGTCATATTGTAACATTCAAATACTTCTTGTATTAAATAGTGACTTTGTTTATTTTAATTATGTATTTGCAGTTAGAAGCTTGTTTCTAATGCATCTCCAAATGTAAATAAGTAATATAAAAAATAATTATTATGGTAGAAGATTATGTGAATCATGCATCAGGAAAATAAAGCATTACATCAAATAAGGAGTTGTAGAGGAAGATTATTCTTAAGGCATTTTACTTATAGATAAGTCACGTTGATAGAGAAGTCATGAATGCAAGCTGGTAGAGAAGTCTCAAACGACTCAACCGAGAAGTCTACTCAATCGAGAAGTCATGAACATAGAGTCATTCGAGAAATGTAGAGAAATGTTCATTAAGAAGTCCAGTTAAACAAATCGAGAAGTTAGCTAAGGAAGCAGTCGAGAAATCTGTGAAGCAAGTCAATCGAGAAGTGTGTGAAATCGAACTTGATCGAGAAGTCTAACTCAATAGAGAAGTATAGCCTGATCGAGAAGTTATCAACAGACATACTAATTGAGAAGTCTATACTCTCAAAAAGCCTCAAGTTAAAGATCAATCGAGAAGTCTCAAAAGTACTCGATTAAACAGTTCAAAGCCTGACTTCTCGAAGCATAAAGGAGTTGAGTATTCAATTGATTCAAACAACTATTTTCAAGGAAATTTGCAGAAGCATAAGAAAAATAATCTAATGCATTGTCATAATAAGGACAGTCTATCCTATGAAAATAATGACAAGTCTACAATGAAACTTGAAAGGAAGAGAAGACAAAGACAAAAGGAAGAAAACAGAATGAAAAGACTGTCATAGATTCGTATTAGCTAGAAATAGATGGTAGTCAAATGTAAAGTATTTTTTGTCTGTTTCTAGTTTTAGCATACCTGTCTAGTGAGAGCATGTAAAAACAAGAATTGTTGTATATATAGTATAGAAGACAGCTTCACTAGACATTGTGAAGAAAATTGTATATTCATCTATTTTCCTTGTCTTTCTCTCAAGAGCAAGAGCTGAGAATTCCAAGAAGATTATCAGATTGTAGCAAATCATTCTAATAAAAGATTAGATTGATATTTACCTATGATGTGTTAATTTGAATTCTGCATCTTATATAAACTCTGATAAGGTCAAACAAGACTACAATACTAGTTTAGTTCTAAGATCAAAGGCACTCGAAAAAGAGATATCAACTTATACATTCCCCCCCCCCTTGTATAGTTTTGAACAAACTCATTCCTAATAAGTGGTATCAGAGAAGGCTATTGACATATAAATAGTTTAAAGATCATGGATGAGTTCTCAAAAACTTAACAGTATCAAGATTCATCCATTCGACATAGAACACTACTTCTTATGGAAGAAAAAGATGCTCACTTTCATCAAGACTGTAAACTACATGTATCCTGAGTTTCTGAAGAATGGACCTTTCATGCCTATGACACTAGTTCCTGAACAAGTAGTGGCTCAGAGGTGATACTAGCTACATGGTGTAGTGAAAAGTTGATGATAACTTGGATTATTCTGAAGTCTTGACAAACAATTTCAGATTGAAACAATTTGGTGGTTATCCAAAATTTTCAACCGGATAAAATCAGAATGTAAGAATAGAGAATGGTTATGTATTTTGTGTGATTTCTACAACACTTTTTCTCATTACCATGACCAAAACACTTGCAAATATTATATAGGTATCCAATAAACATGTCTAAAGAAATGAGACATGTCTAAAGACATGTCCAAAAGATATATTTTGAGGAGACATGTCCAAATACTAGAACAAGATTTAGCATAGTTTATTTATAATAAGTTTTTCTAGTCTCTGAAATTTTATAATTGGAGTCTGGATAATCAACATTCTTGTACTTAGAAGATTTTCTGTAGAAAGTGAAACCAGAGTCTAGATGAAGATCAGAGTCTGGGAGGTGATCAGAGCTTATAGACTATCAGAGTCTACAATCTGTCAAAGTCTACAAATGATCAGAGTCTATACTTTATCAGAGTCTATAATCTATCAGAGTCCAAAAATTTCAGAGTCTATACAGTTAAAGTTGAATTTGGAAGATGATCACAGAAAAAGGAAGTCTTCGAAGATAAAGCCAAATATATTGCAGATATGCTATAGGTGAAGGGTTTCGGGCATGAAAACGCAGCGGAATTAACATAAAAAAAAAAAAAAAATCGAAACTCAATCGCAGGATCCATGTATAACGTTGGATGATTATGGTGAAGAAGTATGTACCTTAACAAAGCTTTCATATGCTATTTAATGGAGGTCCAGAAAGATGAATCATAGCATTCCTTTGTTGCAAAGATTTGCTCTCTAAAGAAGTCCACACGAACGCCCGATCGTCCTACGATCACCGGAGTTGGTACTAGCCGAATTGTTTGCCTCTTGCCTCTCTCTCTCTATTTCTCTAGCCTCTATTGATGTTGAGCAGCTAGGGTTTTTCTCTAAAAACGAAATTTGATGATTAAACCCTAATACTATACATCATTATGTATATATAGGGGAGAGAGAGATTTTGGGCCTAACCCTAATCCATGTGGTTTCCAAAACCCATTATGACTTTGGGTTATTATTATTATTAAATCTGAATTCTAATATAATTAATCAAGTCCCACTTAATTAATTCAATAATTAAATTCGAATAATAATAATACTTATTAAATCTGAATTCTAATATAATTAATCAAGTCCCACTTAATTAATTCAATAATTAAATTCGAATAAACAATAATATATTTAAATTCGTAATTTAAATAAACCTCCGTTTTGACGTTCTTTGTGTGTGACCCTTTAGGTTATTATTACGTTGGCAATAATTTTATTATCTAATAATAAAATTATAAACAATGAGCGGCATCTAGTAATACATCATTGCTACCCAAGTAACAATAATAATTGATGATTCAATTAAACCTTTCGTGAATAATGTTCCATGTAATATAATCCCTTTAACCTTATATTATAGATCAAACTCGAGGCATGTATAGTGTCATCCTCTTCAACGTTTAATCTCGGTTTCCTTGATCAATGAGTAGATTATTTAAACAAATCAATATTTGAGCATGGCCATGCATTTCATAGTCTCACTCAATCAAGAGGCCAATAATATCACTCCTCGAATTGGAGGGTTAAATCCTATATCTATCATTCATATTCCTCATACGATTCATAGCATACCCAATGTACACCTTTATCATTACCCGGTTAAAGGTAACTTTGAGTGTAATCAAAGTATATTAATTCTCGTATAGAAATATAATGATTTCAAGTCAGAGGATCATTACATCATTATCACAGTGAGATTTCTTATGACACTTATTAACATGTAGAATCTCACGGCGGGTCTTTCCAGTGTCATGTATTGATACATACACTTATGTTCTTGACTTTAGTATCACCATACCTATAACCAATGAGATGTGGTCATCCGTCAACAAACATACTAGTCTTATTGCATTATTATTGTCCTTAAATAATAATACTTGACTAGGGAATTTTAGGAATAAAATACTATTCATATAATCTCATTTTTAAGTCACATACTTAAAGATATATATTATGTATTAATATTCCAAGGACATTTATTATCCTTTCAATTTATAACGCAGTAAATAAAGACATAATAAATAATAATTAAATAATCACATAAAATATAATCCTTAATTGTTTTCAATAAAACATTAAAAGTATTGTCTCTAGGACACCAATACTAACAATCTCCCACTTGTACTAGAGCCAATCTCTCATGTATCTAATACCCATAGAACTAGTATGACCTTCGTGCTTCTGCTGCGACAAAGCCTTAGTCAGTGGATCTGCAATGTTATCATTTGTATGCACTTTACATATATGTATATCCCCTCGATTATTAATCTTATTAATTAGGTGATATCTCCTAAGTACATCCCCAAACAGCCTCTTTGGCTGTTTCGCAAGCATCAATATACTCAGGCTCTATTATAGAATCAACAACTGTCTCAGCTGTGAACCATTCCAGCATACAACATTTCCATTTAGACAAAACAAAAATCCAGACTGAGAAATCGAATCATCCTTGTCTGTCTAGAAACTAGCGTCGGTGTAACCTTTTACAACCAGCTTATCTTCTCCTCCATATACCAAGAATTAATCTTTAGTCCTCTTCAAGTACTTAAGAATATTCTTGACTGCTGTCCAGTGACCTTCACCTGGATTAGACTAGTATCTACTCTGACTTAGGCCGATCATTCTTCTTGATCTATCTCTATAGATCTTGATACCTAAAATATAGGTCGCTTCGCCTAAGTTTTTCATTGAGAAATTCTTACTCAACCAAGTCTTAACAGCCTGTAAAGAAGGAATGTCATTCCCTATTATTAATATATCATCAACATATAATTATAGGAATGCCACATTGCTCCCACTTACCTTCTTATAAACACATGGTTCATCTTCATTTTGAATAAACCCAAACTCTTTGACAGTTTCATCAAAACGAATGTTCCATCTCCTTGAGTCTTGTTTCAATCCATAAATGGATCGACGCAGCTTACATACATTTACAACATTCTTTGGATCAACAAAACCTTCAGGCTGTGTCATATACACATCCATATCTTCTTCAAGGCTCCCATTTAAGAAAGCGGTTTTGACATCCATCTGTCAGATTTCTTAATCATAGTAAGCAGCTATAGCAAGCAAAATCCTGATGGACTTGACCATAGTCACTGGTGAAAAAGTCTCATCATAGTCAATACCATGAATTTGCTTGAAACCTTTTGCCACCAATCGTGCCTTATAGGTCTGTACATTACCATCCATGTCGGTCTTCTTCTTGAAAACCCACTTGCCCTATAGGTTTTACCCCTTTAGGTGGATCAACCAAAGTCCATACTTGATTAGTATACACGGATTCCATCTCAGATTTCATGGCATCCAACCATCTCTTGGATTCTGGAGTGTTCATAGCATCTTAGTAGGTGAGAGGCTCATCTTCGTCGATAAGCATCACATCACCATCTTGAGTTAAGAGAAATCCATAATATCTCTCAGGCTCATGGCGAATCCTACTAGACCTACGAATAATCTGTGTTTCTTGAGCAGTGTGGTGGTCTTGTACATCCTGCTCAAGTTCCTCCATTGGTTCAATGTTATCTTGTGGGCCTCGAACTTCATCGAGATCTATTATCCTCCCACTATTTTTCTTCGAAAGCATTTCTCTTTCAAGAAAAACTATAGTTCGAGCAACAAACACTTTGTTCTCAGAAGGATTATAGAATGAATAACCCTTTGTTTCAATTGGGTATCCCACAAAATTATATTTGTCTGATTTAGGTCCTACCTTGTCAGAAGTTAAACGTTTCACAAACGCTTCACATCCCCATATTTTCATAAATGACATGCTATGACGTTTCTTAGTCCATATCTCATATGGAGTCTTCTGAACCGTTTTAGTAGGAACTCGGTTAAGTGTATAAGCAGCCGTCTCCAGGGCGTAGCACCAGAAACTAATTGGAAGATCTGCATGACTCATCATCGATCGTACCATGTCCAACAAAGTACGATTCCTCCTTTCAAAAACTCCATTCCATTGTGGTGTTCCGGGAGGAGTGAGTTATGATACAATACCACACTCTTTTAATAAACTCTTAAATTCATGGATTAAGTATTCACCTCCACGATCAGATCATAGAGTCTTAATACTTCCGCCAGTTTGCTTTTCTACTTCAGCTTTGTATTCTTTGAACTTTTCAAAAGAATCGGATTTGTTCTTCATAAGATACACATATCTACTGAAATTATCAGTAAACGTGATAAAGTAGTAAAAGCCACCTCTTGTCATAGTATGCATAGGACCACATACATCACTATGTATAAGTTCTAATCGTTCAGTGGCCCTTTCACCTCGTCCAGTAAAAGGAGATTTAGTCATTTTTCCAATGAGACAAGGTTCGCATGCTTCGTATGATTCAAAGTCAAACTTATCCAAGTATCCATCCTTATGTAACTTGGAAATGCGCTTCTCATTTATATGACCTAAACGACAGTGCCAGAGGTATGTTTGATTTGAGTCATTTATTTTAAGACGTTTGTTATTCACATTATAGATAGGAGTGTCTAAATCAAGAACATTTAAACCGTTAAATAAACGTGCAACCCCATAGGTAACATTATTCAAAGAAAAGGAACAACTATTGTTCTGAATTAAAAATGCAAAACCTTTCTTGTCTAAACAAGAAACCGAAATAATGTTTCTGCAAATTGCAGGCACGTAAAAATAGTTCTCAAGTTCTAAAATAAGCCCAGTGGGCAATGATAAATAATAAGTCCCTACAGCTAAAACAACAACCTTTGCTCCATTGCCAACTCGTAGGTCGACCTCTCCTTTAGCCAAAGTCCTACTCCTTTGTAGTTCATGTACATTTATACAAATGTGAGAACCACATCCAGTATCCAATACCCATGATGTAGAAGTTGACAAATTGACCTCTATAACATAAATACCTAAATCAGAAGCTTGACCAGCCTTCTTCTTCTTCAGATCCTCCAAATAAGCATGACAGTTTCTCTTCCAATGACCTGGTTTACCATATTAGTGACAATCACCCTTTGCAACAACACCCTTAGGCTTTAAAGCCTGTTTGGGATTAGCCTTTGGCTTGGGACCAAAAGCAGATCCAATCTTCTTCTTTCCCTTTCATTTACCTTTCCTATACCTTACCTTTGTTATCTACCATCAACATGGCAGCAGGTTCAGCCTTTTCATGTTGGTTTCAGTAGTTCGTAACATGGCCAACAATTCAGTGGGTGTTTTGTCTATCTCATTCATATTGTAGTTCATAACAAAATGAGTATAGTTGCGGTTCAAAGATTGCAAGATTAAGTCAATCTGAGCTTCCAAACCAATCGGGAAACCCAAAGTATCAAGATATTCAATATAACCTATCATCTTCAGAACATGTGGTTCAACAGGTTCACGTTCTCCCTGTTTGCAAGCATACAGTGCTTTGCTCGTGTCGAACCTTTCTTAACGAGCTTGTCCCTCAAACATTCTTTGAAGGTGTTCAATCATCTCATAAGCATCCATATGCTCATGTTGTTTTTGAAGCTCAACACTCATGGTTGCCAGCATGAGACATGCAATATCATTCACATCATCAATATGCTTCTGATAAGCATTTTGCTGAACGGGAGTTGCATTCTCAGCAGGAGGAGCAGGTGAAGGATTTTCAATAACATGGAGCTTACGCTCTTGCCTGAGGACAATCCTCAAATTCCTATACCAATCCAGGAAGTTAGTTCCTGTCAGCTTGTCCTTCTCAAGGGTTTCTCGTACGGAGAAAGTATGTGTATTGTTTGCCATTTAAATATCTACAATGTTTAAAATGCATAAAATAAACATTAGATTGTCTGAGTTATTTATTATGTTCAAATGATTATGATATATTCATAATATATCTCCCACTATTTTTATCAAATTAATAGCCCTTACTATTAATTTGGAAAGTATATCCCATAATTCTTTCTAGTGAGCCAAGATCCATATTTCGTCATGTCCTAAGTCAACCACTGGAAGTCCTTAAAAAATGATTATTTAGGTAGACAACAGTTGTCAATTATATCATATATAATTCTTGGATAGTTTGGTGAACAACGATTGATCTTATCTATCTAATAGACTTTTAACCAAACTCTATGCTTCTAAGTTCATAATGGTTGAATATAACCGTTTATTTTCACCTTATTATGACGACTTAGTTAAGTTAGACCCAATGATACAACGGCCGAATGTAACCGTTTATATTCGTCGCATCTCACCACGATAGATAGGAGTCCACTGCCACTGACAGTCCTTCTCCTAATCGATCTAGGATTCGATGAGTGTTCATTCATTGGAAAACATCCGAGTAAAACTTAATATTTTGTTAAGGGGTTTAGAAAATTTATAACGATCATGATCACATCATAAAGAGATCCTCAATTTTTCCTTAAACCAAATATTTCAAATTGACATCTTAAATTGTTCATTTCCCAGGTAGATGGAGGATATCAGTGGTCACACCTAAAACCCATCAGCCTTACGAATACGCATATCCGTTTTTGTCAGAAAATCCCAGTTATAGATATCAAAAATCAATATTTAATTCCGTGTTTTAAAAATTCATATTTCATAAACACAAGAATCTCATGATCGTTTGTTAATTTTAAAATCTTGAATCGTTACAGATTTTATCTTTCTTAAGCAGACATGGCATGGGTGTCGTATCTAATACATACATCATTCCAATACATACATATCTACACATGCATTCATATACATATATGTATTGTGCATAAATTAAACGTGTTTGGTTATGGCCCCATCCTATGTGATATTTCCAAGCTAATGAAATTATCAAGGTCAATCTATGGTGGTTTCAAATACTACACTATTACATGTCTTTATCTTCTTCATTGCTCCATCATCTGGATTGTCTCCTAGCTTCCTTGCTTCCAAGTCTCCATTGAACAATTACATTGAATAATAAATAAATCCATTCTAATGAAATTACAAGAAGAACTCGAGTTATATTCGAGATTAACAATTACAATGAATAAACGACATGCAAGTCGTATTTAGAAACCAAAACCATAAAACAAAACCACTATCCTATGGGTCTTTAGGCCATAACCATCCACCATGTTATCACATAACACATGTAATATATCTCAGATTATATAAACATATCATATAATCATATATAATAAATTTCGAAATTTCAGAAAATCAAATAAATTTTAGAAAATAATAAATCGCCGTTTCGGGGCCTGTAACGTCATCAAACGGCTTACAGACGCGAAGCTGACTTTGTCAGTATTTCTCAGTGCCACGATTCCAGTCAGAAAACACATATCGTTTGCGAAAATCGAACACTGGACACAGATTTCAGAAAATCTACCGAAACCGTTTCAGAATTCATATCGAATACGATTTCCATAACAAGAACAAACATGTATCATATACATACAGCAATACACACAATCATCCCATGATTATACAACACATGAATATCATATATTCAAAATCATATAAAACATATATATCAATATATAGTCATGGCATATCATATATATGTTTACATACATCGAAAAACTGTTAAACACATAACCAAATCATCCCATTATACACGTAGCTCTGATGCCATTGAAGGGTTTCTGGCATGAAAACGCAGCGGAATTAACGTAAAAACAAAAAAAAATCGAAACCCAATTGCAGGATCCATGTATAACGTTGGATGATTATGGTGAAGAAGTATGTACCTTAACAAAGCTTTCGTATGCTGTTTAATGGAGGTCCAGAAAGATGAATCACAGCATTCCTTTGTTGCAAAGATTTGCTCTCTAAAGAAGTCCACACGAACGCCCGATTGTCCTACGATCACTGGAGTTGGTACTAGCCGAATTGTTTGCCTCTTGCCTCTCTCTCTCTCTATTTCTCTAGCCTCTCTTGATGTTGAGCAGCTAGGGTCTTTCTCTAAAAACGAAATATGATGATTAAACCCTAATACTATACATCATTATGTATATATAGGGGAGAGAGAGATTTTGGGCCTAACCCTAATCCATGTGGTTTCCAAAACCCATTATGACTTTGGGTTATTATTATTATTAAATCTGAATTCTAATATAATTAATCAAGTCCCACTTAATTGATTCAATAATTAAATTCGAATAATAATAATACTTATTAAATCTGAATTCTAATATAATTAATCAAGTCCCACTTAATTAATTCAATAATTAAATTCGAATAAACAATAATATATTTAAATTCGTAATTTAAATAAACCTCCGTTTTGACGTTCTTTGTGTGTGACCCTTTAGGTTATTATTACGTTGGCAATAATTTTATTATCTAATAATAAAATTATAAACAATGAGCGGCATCTAGTAATACATCATTGCTACCCAAGTAACAATAATAATTGGTGATTCAATTAAACCTTTCGTGAATAATGTTCCATGTAATATAATCCCTTTAACCTTATATTATAGATCAAACTCGAGGCATGTATAGTGTCATCCTCTTCAACGTTTAATCTTGGTTTCCTTGATCAATGAGTAGATTATTTAAACAAATCAATATTTGAGCATGGCCATGCATTTCATAGTCTCACTCAATCAAGAGGCCAATAATATCACTCCTCGAATTGGAGGGTTAAATCCTATATCTATCATTCATATTCCTCATACGATTCATAGCATACCCAATGTACACCTTTATCATTACACGGTTAAAGGTAACTTTGAGTGTAATCAAAGTATATTAATTCTCGTATATAAATATAATGATTTCAAGTCAGAGGATCATTACATCATTATCACAGTGAGATTTCGTATGACACTTATTAACATGTAGAATCTCACGGCGGGTCTTTCCAGTGTCATGTATTGATACATACACTTATGTTCTTGACTTTAGTATCACCATACCTATGACCAATGAGATGTGGTCATCCGTCAACAAACATACTAGTCTTATTGCATTATTATTGTCCTTAAATAATAATACTTGACTAGGGAATTTTAGGAATAAAATACTATTCATATAATCTCATTTTTAAGTCACATACTTAAAGATATATATTACGTATTAATATTCCAAGGACATTTATTATCCTTTCAATTTATAACGCAGTAAATAAAGACATAATAAATAATAATTAAATAATCACATAAAACATAATCCTTAATTGTTTTCAATAAAACATTAAAAGTATTGTCTCTAGGACACCAATACTAACAATAGGAAGGTAGGAGAATCACATAAGGAAACTGTCAACTAATAATTAGGAATTATATTCTTATTATAATTTGATTTTCTGTTATTAGTTGATTGACAACTTTCTATATAAACACTCTATGTAACCTAATTGTAATAGTCAAAGTTTTAAGATTTGTGAGAGTTTAGAGAGAGAGAGAGTTGTTGTGAGAAACATAGAAAAACTGCTAGGGTTTGTGTACACCTTATGAGAGTTTGTATTTTCATATCAATAATACAAACTGTATTCATTCATATCTTTGTGTTTAATCTTTGTTCTAAATTCAAATATTTAATTCATATTGAGTTGATTTTAATCAGGCAGAAAAAAAATACAAGTATTCAACCCCCTTCTACTTGTGCATCTAGGAAAACAATCTGATTTCAAAGTTCTTTAACGAATTGATTATATTATGTTTAACTACTTTTTTATTTTAATAAATGAAAATTTTAGATAATATAGTGCACAAAAATATAACATATCTTAAAGAATATAATATTAATTATAATTTATCTTTTAGAAATTGATTGTAATATATTAATTAGGTTGTTAACTAAAATTATATTTATTTATCAATTAGGTATTTTAAAATATACCAATAATAATTTTTAAATGATATTTTGATAATAATAAGAAAATATATATAATATTAGAATCTCAATTTAAAAATAAATAATAATACTCCCTCCGTCCCGTTGAGTTGTTATCATTTCAAAATGGGTTGTCTGGCACGCATTTTAAGGTGAATTTTAAGGATAGTTCCATAATTTATTTTTGAAATTTTCCTTTTTTGTATAAAAATAGAACAATCTTATTTTTATACAAAAAAAAGAAATTTTTAAAAATAAGTTATGGAACTATCCTTAAAATCCACCTTAAAATGCGTGCCAGAAAGTGAAAAAAAAGTGATAACAATTGGATGGGACGGAGGGAGTAATAAATATTAATCATATAAATATAATGGCAGACAACATTATTAAAGACATGTTTAGGTGGCACATCCATGTCATTTTGTACAACAATTTTGTATACGTTTATGTGGATGTATATTTTTCTTAATTTAACTAATTTAAATCTCGTGCAATGTATTGGTCATATTTCAAATATTTAAATTATATTTATTATGATAATATAATAATATATTATATATCCCAAACGCCGGGTGAATTAACTAAGCGTGACTAACAATCTTGTCTATCCACAGCTAAGGAGTAATGTATGCTAGCTGGCTCAATGGGTCCATAGAGTCCCAAGAAGATAAAAACTTCAACATATCCGATACTTCTTCGGTTCTGAATGACTTCCATTTCACGGTTTAAAAAGTGGTTGACCGTTTCGAAGAAAATCTATATCGTCCCTAGAAAAAGGTGTATGACCATATAGTAAAGTCATCTCATATACCATCATGCTAGGTATGTTGAGAAGTGTACATCGATGTGTGCACCCTACATCGAGAGCCCTTCCACGCGGGACTCCCAGATCACTATGGCTAACTATATAACTTGTAGAACGTCTCATGACATTATAGTTCGATCCCTAAGCCTAGCCGCGAAAGAAAGAAGAAAGCTTTTTAGCTTGTTTCAGATCCTTGTTTGGTTTAAAAATGCATATAATATAAGATGTCTAAAAAAGGAAGAATAAGGATAAGAACTGAAAAATAAAATCTCAAAAGAGATTAGCTAGGTGCCTAGGTTTAGTCGTAAACCTAATTGGTTACTTCTAATTACGTAAATCTATACTTCAAACTGTTATCATTTACATCTACTACATCATCATTGCTCCTTTCACCTTTACCATCTTTATTTTCAACTAAAAGTTTCATTCCTCTGGATAAAACATAGTTACATTAGGGGATATAAAACTATTATCTATAAAAAGATCTTGGGTGTGAAGGATTCTGGTCGATCATTTTTCTAAGTCGTGATCGATAAGTGGAAGTCTCGGTGTAACCATTAGTGGTAGGGTAAAAATCGGGGGGAAATACATAATGATATGTCTAAAACTAGCACTGAGTGAAGGGCGATCTATCGATTTTTTTACTTGATTAAAAAACTTTATTTTAAATCATTTTTTAATAATAAATTTAATTATTTTTTTTGAAAATTTATATTTTAACATAATTATATATTTTGGTTTAAAATCAGATTGACTAATTGATTAATCGACTAATCAACTCAACTTTTAATATTATATTTTTTTAATATTTAAAATATACCCCCTCTGTCCCATCCAATTCTTTACACTTTCCTTTTTTAGATGTCCCATCCAATTCTTTACATTTCAAAATTTTCTAAAAATAGTAAACTTTTATATTATAAAATTTACTCTCACACACTACTTTCCTTCACCGTTTCAAATCTATCAATTAAATATCAATTGACTCCACCACTTTACCCACTTTTTCTTCTCTTTCATCCACTTTTCCTTCTCTTTCATAATACTTTATATAATTTTCTTAACCTCCGTGCCCAACCCAAATGTAAACAATTGGTTGGGATGGAGGGAGTAATTTTTTAATATATATATATGACTTAATAATATATTATGCATAATTTTAGATTCATTTTTTTTATAAAATTATAATTTTTATATTTTAATTTCATAAATTAAAATATATACATCCATAATTTTGATTTGAAATTTCATTTTTAACCCACACTCAAATAATTTTTAAAATTTAATTATAAAATTTCACATTCAATCTTCAACTAATGAGTCATATAATTGAGGGTGATGACCTTTCTTATCACAATTTGGGGAGAAATGATCCAAAATATCACAATCCAGAAAAATGGTCCTTTTTATCACTCACAAATGAAAGTTTATCCTGGGTTTCTTAAAAACGTATTTTAATATCTTGGTCTTTTTTATCACTGAAAACTAATGTTAAATTTGTGTTTTTCCAAAAAAAAAATGAAAATGTGGCTTTAAAATGCGTTAGTGTAGAAGTCCAGCCCACTATCAACATCTAACCCAGGCCTAACATTCACCCAATACGTTCAAAATAGCAAGGTATACAAAGTTTATATAAATGTGACTTTATGTCACGTTTATTTATGATAGGAAGGGGCATTTTTTTGACAGAAAATACATACTCATAGATGAGTTGTATGTAAATACAATACTGAATAAAAGAGTTTCTTTCATTCCATAAGTTTATCATCTAATCAAAAGTTATGCATATATATCTTCCAAAATTTAGATAATAAAATCTTAAAAACTGAGAAGAGAACATCTCAAAAATAAAGAGTATGGAAAAAGAGTGTTGGCCCTATGTGTCATTGTTAGAACAATAAATGCTAAAAATGGCACAACCGGGTGGAATGACCCAAAATGTCACCCCAAAACGTGAAATAAAGTTGAGTTTTGATTAAAAAGCAATATCATGTAACGTTTTTGCTTTTAATTTTTTTTTTGAAAAATCAAAAAATGCGACATGAAGTTGGGTTTACCCTTAGGGACCTTGATTCAGCTGGGCAATTTCTTTAGGATACATATTTGTTTCTTCTAGGGTTTCAGTATCAAAGTGATTACCCACTATTTCTTTTATCGATTATATCATTTTCCGCGCTCTACCCTCTGTTCTTGAAACCAAGAACATCTCCGCGATTGATAATAAACCCTCGCCCTAGAACTACAAAATTAGATTGATTGATTGTAATTTAGATTTCAATTGCAGACCCAATTCACTCACTTGCATTTGATATCAAACAATCATTGTGATATTTTTTGTGTGGAGACATGGAGAGAGAAAGAGAGAGCTGAAAAGTTATGGGATGAAAACGAGGGTTTTAAAAACTAATTTTAACTCCTAATTTATACGATACAAATATGACAAACCCATTTTCTTCATATTAAGGTCGGATCTTTCGTTTTTAACTCGGTTTGTTCTTTGCTCTCTGTGTAACTGCAGTTTTTTTTTCAATCATGAGTTTTTATTTTAATAAAATGGATTACAGTAAATGAAAATGTTAATGAAACTATGTAACATTGTCGCGCGAATGCAAAATCTGTTTTGATTCGAAATTTAATTTTAAGATACATAAGTCATAACCTATAAATAAAAAATGTTCAGCTTATAAATTATTCATATTTATAAAGAAAAATAAAAATAAAAAAGACTCGTTAAGGGTGAAGGTCCTTTTTAGTTTTTACCCACTTTTTATCAACAAGTGTTATGGTCTTAAATATCGATCAAATACACATAATCAATACGCATGAGCTATACATGCATGCAGCATATATAGGGTTGCACAAAAAATCGAAATAAAATTGAAACCGATAAAAATCGATTCATATAAAACCGAAATCGAAAAATTAAAAACTGAACCGGTTGATTAGTTTCGGTTCTGATTATAGCTTATTAACTCCAATCAAAAACACATCAAAACATTCACTCAGAGACATAGTTTAAAACCATAACATTTACTAAGAAGTAAATATACAAACACAAACACGAACACTAACACTACAAACACAAACATTAAAAATATCGATATAATGATTCAGTAATTTCTAAAATAACCAGAGTATAGAACTAAGGGTTTCGTAAATTGTAACTAAGGAATTAGAGACTTAAAAAACGAGAGTATAGGAATTAAAAACCCAAACCTTAATTTCAATTAAACCAATCCACAAACACTACAAACAAACAGCACCGTAACACACATGATTACCCGTCGAGTTATTGTTTAATTACAATTAAAAATTTAGATACAAATGTGCGAATTCCCGTCGAGTTGAAAATCAAATTTATAACCAAAAGAGAGTTGAAATTACCCGTTGAGTTGTAGAATTGAAAGTGAAATTTGATTTCCGGAGAGAGACGAACGAACAATATGAAAATGGGTTTGTATACAAAGAAGGTACGCCTTAAATTAAAAAAGGAACTGGCGAGACAGAAAACTGGGCCGAGCCAATTGAATTGGGCCAGAAAAAAAATGTTCAATCCAAACAAAAAAACATACAAAATAAAAAATTATAATACATTGTGAAAAATGTCCTTAAAATGGACATTTACGAAATGTAGTATATGTTAGTATTGGTGTCCTAGAGACAATACTTTTAATATTTTATTGAAAACAATTAAGGATTATGTTTTATGTGATTATTTAATTAATATTTATTATGTCTTTATTTACTGTGTCATAAATTGAAAGAATAATAAATGTCCTTGGAATATTAATACGTAATATATATCTTTAAGTATGTGACTTAAAAATGAGATTATATGAATAGTACTTTATTCCTAAAATTTCCTAGTCAAGTACTATTATTTAAGGACAGTAATAATGTAATAAGACTAGTATGTTTGTTGATAGATGACCACATCTCATTGGTCATAGGTATGGTGATACTAAAGTCAAGAACATAAGTGTCTGTATCAATACATGACACTGGAAAGACCCGCCGTGAGATTCTACATGTTAATAAGTGTCATAAGAAATCTCACAGTGATAATGATGTAATGATCCTTTGACTTGAAATCATTATATTTCTATACGAGAATTAATATACTTTGATTACACTCAAAGTTACCTTTAACCGGGTAATAATAAAGGTGGACATTGGGTATGCTATGAATCATATGGGGAATATGAATGATAGATATAGGATTTAACCCTCCAATTCTAGGAGTGATATTATTGGCCTCTTGATTGAGTGAGACTATGAAATGCATGGCCAAGCTCAAATATTGATTTGTTTAAATAGTCTACTCATTGATCAAGGAAACCAAGATTAAACGTTGAAGAGGATGACACTATACATGCCTCGAGTTTTATCTATAATATAAGGTTAAAGGGATTATATTACATTGCACATTATTCACGAAAGGTTTAATTGAATCACCAATTATTATTGTTACTTGGGTAGCAATGATGTATTACTAGATGCCGCTCATTGT
This sequence comes from Oenanthe sinensis, assembly GCA_028671895.1. Taxonomy (NCBI): domain Eukaryota; kingdom Viridiplantae; phylum Streptophyta; class Magnoliopsida; order Apiales; family Apiaceae; genus Oenanthe; species Oenanthe sinensis. Next base: position 21,329,921 of record CM053799.1, on the reverse strand, counting down.
TTATAAATTTATTATTAGATAATAAAATTATTGCCAACGTAATAATAACCTAAAGGGTCACACACAAAGAACGTCAAAACGGAGGTTTATTTAAATTACGAATTTAAATATATTATTGTTTATTCGAATTTAATTATTAAATTAATTAAGTGGGACTTGATTAATTATATTAGAATTCGGATTTAATAAGTATTATTATTATTCGAATTTAATTATTGAATTAATTAAGTGGGACTTGATTAATTATATTAGAATTCAGATTTAATAATAATAATAACCCAAAGTCATAATGGGTTTTGGAAACCACATGGATTAGAGTTAGACCCAAAATCTCTCTCTCCCCTATATATACATAATGATGTATAGTATTAGGGTTTAATCATCAAATTTCGTTTTAGAGAAAAACCCTAGCTGCTCAATATCAAGAGAGGCCAGAGAAAGAGAGAGAGAGAGAGGCAAACAATTCGGCTAGTACCGATTCTGGTGATCGTAGGACGATCGGGCGTTCGTGTGGACTTCTTTATAGAGCAAATCTTTGCAACAAAGGACTGCTGTGATTCATCTTTCTGGACCTCCATTAAACGGCATACGAAAACTTTGTTAAGGTACAGACTTCTTCACCATAATCATCCAACATTATACATGGATCCTGCGATTGGGTTTCGATTTTTTTATATTATTTTTATGTTAATTCCGCTGCGTTTTCATGCCCGAAACCCTTCAATGGCATCAGAGCTATGTGTATAATGGGATGATTTGGTTATGTGTTTAACAGTTTTTCGATGTATGTAAACATATATATGATATGCCATGACTATATATTGATATATATGTCTTATATGATTTTGAATATATGATATTCATGTGTTGTATAATCATGGGATGATTGTGTGTATTGCTGTATATATATGATACATGTTTGATCTTGTTATGGAAATCGTATTCGATACGAATTCTGAAACGGCTTCGGTAGATTTTCTGAAATCTGTGTCTAGTGTCCGATTTTCAGAAATGATATGCGTTTTCTGACCGGAATCGTGTCACTGAGCAATACTGAAAATGTCAGCTTCGCGTCTGTATGCCGTTTGACGACGTTACAGGCCCCGAAACGGCGATTTATTATTTTCTGAAATTTATTTGATTTTATGAAATTTCGAAATTTATTATATATGATTATATGATATGTTTATATAATATGAGATATATTACATGTGTTATGTGATAACATGGTGGATGGTTATGGCCTAAAGACCCATAGGATAGTGGTTTTGTTTTATGGTTTTGGTTTCTAAATACGACTTGCATGTCGTTTATTCATTGTAATTGTTAATCTCGAATGTAACTCGAGTTCTTCTTATAATTTCATTAGAATAGATTTATTTATTATTCAATGTAATTGTTCAATGGAGACTTGGAAGCAAGGAAGCTAGGAGGCAATCCAGATGATGGAGCAATGAAGAGATAAAGACATGTAATAGTGTAGTATTTGAAACCACCATAGATTGACCTTGATAATTCCATTAGCTTGGAAATATCACATAGGATGGGGCCATAACCAAACACGTTTAATTTACGCACAATACATATATGTATATGAATGCATGTGTAGATATGTATGTGTTGGAATGATGTATGTATTAGATACGACACCCATGCCATGTCTGCTTAAGAAAGATAAAATCTGTAAGGATTCAAAATTTTAAAATTAACAAACGATCATGAGATTCTTGTGTTTATGAAATATGGATTTTAAAACACGGAATTAAATATGGATTTTGATATCTATAACTGGGATTTTCTGACAAAAGCGGATATGCTTATTCGTAAGGTTGATGGGTTTTAAGTGTGACCATTGGTATCCTCCATCTACCTAAGAAATGAACAATTTAAAATGTCAATTTGAAATATTTGGTTCAAGGAAAAATTGAGGATCTCTTTATGATGTGATCATGATCGCTATAAATTTTCTAAACCCCTTAACAAAATATTAAGTTTTACTCGGATGCTTTCCAATGAATGAACACTCATCGAATCCTAGATCGATTAGGGGAAGGACTGTCAGTGGCAGGGGACTCCTATCTATCGTGGTGATATGCGATGAATATAAATGGTTATATTCGGCCGTTGTATCATTGGGTCTAACTTAACTAAGTCGTCATAATAAGGTGAAAATAAACGGTTATATTCAACCATTATGAACTTAGAAGCATAGAGTTTGGTTAAAAGTCTATTAGATAGATAAGATCAATCGTTGTTCACCAAACTATCCAAGAATTATATATGATATAATTGACAACTGTTGTCTACCTAAATAATCATTTTTTAAGGACTTCCAGTGGTTGACTTAGGACATGAAGAAATATGGATCTTGGCTCACTAGAAAGAATTATGGGATATACTTTCCAAATTAATAGTAAGGGCTATTAATTTGATAAAAATAGTGGGAGATATATTATGAATATATCATAATCATTTGAACATAATAAATAACTCAGACAATCTAATGTTTATTTTATGCATTTTAAACATTGTAGATATTTAAATGTCAAACAATACAAATACTTTCTCCATACGAGCAACCCTTGAGAAGGACAAGATGATTGGAACTAACTTCCTGGATTGGTATAGGAATTTGAGGATTGTCCTCAGGCAAGAGCGTAAGCTCCATGTCATTGAAATTCCTTCACCTTCTCCTCCTGCTGAGAATGCAACTCGCGTTCAGCAAAATGCTTATCAGAAGCATATTGATGATGTGAATGATATTGCATGTCTCATGCTGGCAACCATGAGTGCTGAGCTTCAAAAACAACATGAGCATATGGATGCTTATGAGATGATTGAACACATTCAAAGAATGTTTGAGGGACAAGCTCGTCAAGAAAGGTTCGACACGAGCAAAGCACTGTATGCTTGCAAACAGGGAGAACGTGAACCTGTTGAACCACATGTTCTGAATATGATAGGTTATATTGAGTATCTTGATACTTTGGGTTTCCCGATTGGTTTGAAAGCTCAGATTGACTTAATCTTGCAATCTTTGAACCACAACTATACTCATTTTGTTATGAACTACAATATGAATGAGATAGACAAAACACCCACTGAATTGTTGGCCATGTTACGAACTACTGAAACCAACATGAAAAGGCTGAACCTGCTGCCATGTTGATGGTAGATAACAAAGGTAAGGCTAATATGAAAGGCAAATGGAAGGGAAAGAAGAATATTGGATCTACTTCTGGTTCCAAGCCAAAGGCTAATCCCAAACAGGCTTTAAAGCCTAAGGGTGTTGTTGCAAAGGGTGATTGTCACTACTATGGTAAACCAGGTCATTGGAAGAGAAACTGTCATGCTTATTTGGAGGATCTGAAGAAGAAGAAGGTTGGTCAATCTTCTGATTCAGGTATTTATGTTATAGAGGTCAATTTGTCAACTTCTACATCATGGGTATTGGATACTGGATGTGGTTCTCACATTTCTATAAATGTACATGAACTACAAATGAGTAGGACTTTGGCTAAAGGAGAGGTCGACCTACGAGTTGGCAATGGAGCAAAGGTTGCTGTTAATAGCTGTAGGGACTTATTATTTATCATTGCCCACTGGGCTTATTTTAGAACTTGAGAACTGTTTTTACGTGCCTGCAATTTACAGAAACATTATTTCGGTTTCTTGTTTAGACAAGAAAGGTTTTGTTAGGTCCAATGTGTTGTAGAGGGGGGGGGGGTGAATACAACTTTTTAGACTAATGAGAGAATGTATAAATATGCAGGTAATAAATGATGACACGGAATTTCAAGAATATATCTTTATATTCATTGAAGGATTTGCTACAACATTCATAAAGGCATCATGATCAGTTGAACAATAAATACAGCAATTAAAGCTAGATTCAACTGATCCTCTCTCTCTCACTATTGTTTTATAGTAAATGCTCTTTTTTTTTAATATATCGTTGAAATACAGAGATAAAAGTCTTTCTACTAATAAAAACAAAGTGCTGCTTTTATAATGTCATGTAGTCTTGATCTTGTCCTTTTTCTGTACGTGGCCCAATCAGGACTTCGACAATAAAAAGTACTTTCCCAACAACTCTGGATCAACCGTTCACAATAAGCCACTTGTCCCTTGAACATTAAATGTTACATATCTACCCGCATCTCGATCTTCGCCTGGACCCATCTCGATCTCGATCTGTGAAAATCTCGATCTCGATCTGGGAGAATCTCGATCTCGATCTATGAAGATCTCGATCTCGATCTGGGAGAATCTCGATCTCGATCTATGAAGATCTCGATCTCGATCTCGATCTGGATCTGCCGTGGATCGAGATTTACCTTTACAATGTTTATCTTTAATTTTCAATCTCGATCCGCATCTCGATCTGCTGTGGATCGACATTTGCCTTGGCAAATATGCACTCATCGAATGTTGACTTTCTTTAGTGACCAATTGTGGATTAACCTTTATGAGCAAGTTTCCCTAGTTTCTTCAATTTCTTTTCCTCACTCAATTCAAATGAGATCTTCTATTACTGACATGAACTTGCCTCCAATGTCCTGACACTTGATGCAAAGGTCTGGTTCATAAGTGACTAGTCTTGTAGGGGTTCTTGCTTCTGAATGTCAGTTCTCATTTGTTGATTAACCTTTACATTATCCAGTTGTTGAGATTCATCATATGAAATCACTTTGGTCTTCTTGGTACTTCTTTGACATTAATTTGATTTTCCATTAGTTAAGTTAGGGCATGAGCAATACTGAGATTGAACTTCTTCTAACTCAGGCATCCTTGATTAACCAAATTAATTACTTGTAGTTACCAAGTATCATTACCATTTCTTCAGTTGATTGATTCCATGTGCTTCTTCAGTTTCCCTTGTTTTGCTGTTGTTTTATCTTTTACTTAGTTGAGTTACATAGTAATTAAGTGTTACAAGTCAGTACACCTATGCCTTTCAATCTCCCCCTATTTGATTGTCTAACAATGACAACCAAATTCACAATGAGGATAACTCAACTAACCAAGGACTGAAAAAGATAAAATAACATTCATAAAAGATCATGTCAACTTGCATAATGCTTGGCTTGATTAATTAACTTCATGTCTATTACTGATATTTCAAGTGCCAAAATTGGACACCTGTTGGCTCGATTAAATGGCTTCATGCTCTTCTAGAGATTTTCTTTAAGTACTTTAAGAGCGCGGTCCACTCAATCTTCAATTATCCTTCTGAAGTCCTTTTAGCAGTATTACCACCGCCGAACTTCGTGAAATAATTGACGCCTAATATAAACCAGTTTCAAGACACTTAGCTAACTAACTTCTACCTTACACTACACAAGAAAACAGATAATATATATTTACAATGCACGAAAACAAGAAAACAAATTACAACGCAAAGAAACATTACAAGCATAATACATTAAAACTTTGATTTCTTGCGCTCCTCTTCCTCACGAGCTTTCTTCTTGGCTGCTTTTTCTTTCTTCATAAACTCAGGGTTGCAGACTTCATCCATTCTTTTCTTGAGAAGATTAAGTCCTTCTGCTTCCACATGATTTCTGATCTTGTAATCTCGAAACAACCTCAACCACCTTTCAACCATGCTGCGAGTGGTAAGCTTCGTGGGAATGTCTTCAAACCTCAGCTTCGTGACTTTGTCAGGATACCCCTTTTCCCCTTTCTTCCTTATAACCAGCTGCTTAGGGTATCCAATGACAATAGCGGTGGTGCATTGCTGTAGCCTCTGAATGTCAAGCTGTTTTCTTCTCTTACAGAAATTATTAAATGTGACCCTTAGATAATCCTGATCAAACTCGTCAACATCATCCATCTCATCAATCAATTCCCTTATGATACACAGTGTTTCATGACTGTGTTCTGCAAAGATGTCATACTTGATTTCAATGATGGTTTCCACCTGATGCTTGTCTGTATAGATCAGCAGATTATTCTCATTCTCAGCTTTGCTCTTGACAAACTTGACATTTGCACTAACCACTGCACTAGCTTCCTCCCTTATTTCCCCTTCTTCTGGAATGTCTATTCTTGGATCTCTGTATCTCTGCACATGCTCCCTTATTGCCTCGTCTTGCTGCTCGAATGCATAGTCTTCAGGTTCCTTCTTAACCACTGGTAGTGTAGCTTCAGGCAACTTGTATCTAGCGTCTTGCCTTCTTATCAGCTTCTCCAAGTCCTTAGCCACCAGCTTCTTTTCCTTTGTTAGAAAACCCTTATAGAGGACTAGCTTTGCAACTGCCTTCAGCACATTTCCGCTCGGAGTTAGTTTCGAGTCATGCAGATTTACGATCCTCAAGACCTTGTCATGGACATATCTGATCTGGTAGGGATTTAGAATAATGTCAACCCCTCTGTCTTCAGCCATCTTCAACAATTTCTCCTTAAACAGCACTCCAGTCTTGACAGAGGTGTCTACCTTGTGAGCGAATTCTACCAGTTCACTTGCACCCCTTTCATGGAAGAAAGCTTCATCGACCATACACGACCCGATTTTTGTTATGGGTGTCCAAGTGATCATCAGATTCCATGCCTTCTCCTTGAATATGACTTGTAAGGAGGTGCATCCCTGTCTTATACAATTTAGATAATTCAGCAGCCCAGGGTTTAGATTTTCTAGCTTATGAAGAAGAAAGCTCAATCTTTCTGAGTCATGAGCATAGGCTCTTGGTCCAGCTAGGGCTTCTCTAGCCTTGTCCCACTCGGGACCTTCCCTCCTTATGTCAGCCTGGACCTTAGGATCTTTGATCTTTTTCATTTCATACTGATGCTGAGTTTTCTGAGCCGCTCTCTTCTCCTTTGCCATTAGTTCTTTTTCAACTATCCCTTGTAGCACTTCTTCATTTACTCTTTCTCTGGCTTCCCTGAAAATCTCTCCTTGCATCTCCGCTTCATCAACTTCTTCTTCTGGCACATGCTCGTCAGCAACCGAGTGGTCTCCTGCATCACCTGCAACTCCTGCGCCGGATCCGCCAGGATTTAGACCTCTTTCTTGTTCCCACTCTTTTGCCCGTTGCTCGAGTCTCGACCTCCTTGCCACTAAGGCTTCTACATCCATCTCATCCTCATCAGAATCTTCAATAAAGTCTCCCATAAATACATCGACAAGAGGTGTTTCTTTTTCAGCTTCTTCTTCAACTACCATCTTCTGCTTGCCTTTGTCCTTAGGAGCCGGTTGAGCCTCCTCCACCTTTTCACCAGATTTGTTTGAGGACTCGATCACCGGACCCTTACTAGTCAGCTTTTTCAGACCCTGATCCTCCTTCTCCCCCTTAGTTGTGTTATCCTCATCAGGAGCATCATCATCATTATTATCGTCACCACCACCACCGGTTGAAGGACCAGGTCCAGCCCTGTTACGTCCAAAGACAGCATCAAGTAGTTCATTCAGCTTCGTCCAAACCTGAGACATGCCATGAGTGACATCATCTACTGACCTCCCAACCTCCACCTGTGCCAATCCAAGATTGTTTATCTTGTCAATCATTTGATTTTGGACGGCAATTAGGTTCTCCATGAACTGAGCTCCAACCTCCAATCTTCCAGAGTGAGAAGAGACAGCAGCAGTAACACCAGCAACTCCAGCCTCCAAAGCCTCCACTTTCTTCACTAGATCCTACAATTTGGGGGACAGTGTTTGGCTTGGGTTAAACTGTTTACTCTCGCCGGGTTCTATTTCACTCAAGATCCCTAAAAAGAAGGGATCTACTCTCCCTGTCTCTCTCTCGTGTTTAGAGCCTAACAGTACTAGAGCCTCATCCACTAATCGCTAGGGACTAGCGATGAGTTGGTCGGCGATATCGGTCAGTGAGACTGAGCCTTTAAGCGCTGTGTCTACGATAGGAGATGGCGTTATGACCATGTCATCCCCTTGTTCACTTAGAACCTTTTCTGGTTCGCTGGGCTGTTCTGGAGGCGTAGACCCACCAGTCACCAGATGTCGTTGCTATGCGAGAAACTTGTTTTCTGATTTAGATGAGGAAGAGTCATCCGTACTGGATTCGACAGACTCTTCCGCATTAAAACTTCCTGAGATCCTAGCATCAGAAGTGCTAGTCTCAGTTTGCCATTCCCCTTCCGAGAAATTGCTCAAAGAGCCCTGAGCGGACAACTCAGGGGAGGTAGGGCCAGCCTCTATTGGCTGTTGAGCTGGACCCCCTCCTTGACTCTCACCAATAAGCCTAGGCGAGTGCGAATGTGTTGGAATGTTTTGTAGAGGAGAGCCACCAGCGTGAGGTGTGGTGGCTGTGAGAGGTGAACTAGCCTTAACAGGTTGTGCAGTTGCCACTGGGTTTGAATCCACCTTTTGCTTCTTTGGAGGTGGCAGAGCTGCTGAAGTGACTACTCTCTCAACTCCTACACTCCCTCCACTCGAATCACTCGACTCAGATATGCTTGCCTTCCTTTTATCACCAGTTTTAGGGCTGGCTGAACGTTTGTGAACAGAAGGGCTTGCAGCCTGGGATAGAACCTGGGGGTTTTCAGGCCCACGGCTGTAGAAAACAGGTTGAATTGATGATTGATCAAGATCAGCAAGAATAGGTACCTGACTCAGAAGATCGTCATCCTTGTCGGCTCCAGCTTCTGCAACATTTGCCTCGGCCATGTCAACATCCACACCTGCTTCTTCCAAACTTCTAGGCACTTGATCTCCACCTGCAGCTTCGTCACCGCTACTCTCAGCTTCTTCTGCGGTAAACTGAGAAGCATGCATCCTAGCATACGCATCTTGCAGATCCTGAAAGTACGGAGTCAAGCGCAAATCAAAAAGCCTTGACTTTTGCTGGGTTTCCATGGTGGAGATACTCTTTAGAGTCATATCAAAACATGCCATCCTTTCAGAGCCTTGAAATACTCTTCTGTGTTCCTCTGAAAGGACGTCATCCAGAACCATCTGAAGAAATCTTGGCATCCAGCATTTGACTGGACCATCTTCCGGATTTCTAGATGCATTCTTCTCCAATGCCCCCCTCTCAAGCAACTGAATCAACAGATGTTTGCCCACATTCACCTTCTTGTTGTTTGCCACTCCATATAGTATTACCCGGCAGCTGTTGTTCATTGGCCTGTAGTCTTTGTCCTTTGGGAACATGCAGCGTTGAATTGCTTGAACTACATAATCCCACTCAGCTGGTAGCATACCGGTGTTAACCTTTGTTACCTTGATAGGACCCGTCGGAGGGCGACAACCTATCTCCGTGAATAATTGCAACATATCCTCCATAGTGGGTTCCGGAGCATAATCTTCTGTAAGAAGCCCGAGTAACTCATTGAACTTCCGCAGACTGACTTCATATTTGGCACCACCAATAGTAAAGGATAGGCCTGTTGAATTTGCTTTTCCACCCTGAATCTCTAGTGTTGAGTAAGCAGCTTGAAGGGCTTCGATATTCAGGATGGGAGAGGCGGTTAAAGCATGACTTATGATTGATGTGTTGTTGAGGGATTCAATCCAGAACTGGTAGTGAATAAATCTTCCAGTTGCTCGATCAGCAGAGAGATTAACAAAATTGGTCTTGGGAATTGTGAAATTTGGGTTTGCCATTTTAAATTTGTGTTTGAGAAAAGAAATGTTCTGAAATGGTTTTGCAATGGAAATTTTAGAGAACAAGTTCTAAATTTAAACAACAAAAAAACGTACACGAACCCCACTAATTACCCCACGTAATTAGTGACACGAATTAAAACAAATTAACTTCCCCACTAATGACCACTTAACTCCCCACTAAAGATTGACGGTTGAGTTTTCGAAAATTAAAGTGAACAGCCGTTACAAAAAAATTATTATTTATTTTTTTTCCGGAAAAACACAAACACGGCGGTAAAGTTGCACTTTAAGGATTAAACAGTAGTACTCACAACTATTTTGCTCAAGAACACAAATGAACTTAAGAATAAGAAAGCACGAAACAAAAAAATAAACTCACTCGAATGAACAGAAAACGAAAGAACTATTTGCAAGAACAATAATGACGTTAAAAACAACGCAAGAAGTTCAACAGTTTTAAACAAAATTTTAGCAGAGTTTCGTTTTAGTTATTGATGCTTTCAAGTAACAGTTAGTGATTTTTGTTTAAGAAAATCACAAGAAAACTTGATGTAATGGCAGGGAAAAGAATTCTGGTAATGTATGTATACGCGGGTGTATATGAAGAGCTTAAGCTTTTTGAAAGAGAGAGAAAGGTAATGGAAATAATGAACAGTCTTTTTAATGCTATAATATATATATATATAGGCACGCTTGAAAAGAAACTGAAAAGACAAGTCACAGCTCGATCTCGAGATCCGCATCTCGGTCCACATCTCGATGTCGATCTCAATCTACATCTCGATATCGATCTCGATCCACATCTCGATGTCGATCTCGATGTCGATCTCGATCTACATCTCGATGTCGATCTCGATCTACATCTCGATGTCCATCTCGATCTATATCTCGATGTCGATCTCGATGTGGACAGATCGAGATTTACCTTAACATTTTTAAGCAATTTTCGCAAGTCGATCTCGATCTCGATCTCGATCCAGATCCAGATCGAGATTTGCCTTAGAAAATTTTCCATTACTCCATTAGACATTAATCATATAGATATACAGATCAGCACAAGATTAATATCATGAAACTTTCTAACCCTTTTTTTTTCATACAACACATACCTTTTTGAAATTAAGTACACATTATTTCTTATGAATATTCATGAGCAACAATAATATGTACACAAACTGAATTATAACAGATGGGTAGCAAAACTATCAGGTGTTAAGCATCCCCAATTCACCAACCAATCTAGAAAATGTTGATTCGTCTAGAGGTTTAGTGAATATATCTGCTATTTGACGTTCAGTAGACACAAAATGCAACTCTACAGTTCCATTTTCTACATGCTCTCTAATAAAATGATATCTTATATCAATATGCTTATTCCTTGAGTGATCCACAGGATTGTTGGTCATTGCAATAGCACTTGTGTTGTCACACATGATAGGAATCTTAGATACTTCCACACCGTAGTCCTTGAGTTGGTTCTTCATCCACAGTATCTGGGCCACACAGCTTCCAGCAGCAATATATTTTGCTTCAGCTGTCGAGGTAGATACTGTGTGTTGTTTCTTGCTTTGCCAAGACACCAACCTTCTTCCAAGAAACTGACAGCTTTCTGAAGTGCTCTTCCTATCTATTCTACAACCTGCGTAATCTGAATCCGAATAGCCAACAAGATTAAACCCTGTATCTCTTGGGTACCAAATCCCAAGATTTGATGTTCCCTTGAGATACCTAAAAATACGCTTTACAGCTATGAGATGTGACTCTCTAGGATCCGCTTGGAACCTTGCACATAAGCATGTAGAGAACATAATATCAGGTCTGCTAGCAGTTAAATACAAAAGAGAGCCGATCATACCTCGATAGCTTGAGATGTCTACAGGTTTTCCCGCTTTATCCTCGTCAAGCTTCGTGGCTGTTGCCATAGGAGTCTTAGCTTGTGATACATCTTGGAGACCATACTTCTTCAATAGATCATGAATGTACTTGGTCTGACAGATAAATATCCCGTCCTTCTTCTGACTAACTTGAATACCCAGAAAGAACGTCAGTTCTCCCATCATGCTCATCTCATACCTTGATTGCATTAACTTTGCGAATTTAGCACACAGCTTCTCATTTGCAGACCCAAAGATAATGTCATCCACATATACTTGCACCATTATTAGATCATCTATGCATTTCTTGTAGAAAAGCGTCTTGTCGATTACTCCTCTGGTGAAACCACTTTCTAATAAGAAGTCTAACAGAGTTTCATACCACTTTCGCGGAGACTGCTTAAGGCCATATACTGATTTGAAGAGACGATAAACATAATCACAGTATTTGCTGTCGACAAACCCAGGAGGTTGATCAACATACACCTCTTCATCCAGTTCACCGTTTAAGAATGCACTCTTGACATCCATTTGATAGACTTTAAAACCATGATGTGCTGCGAATGCCAAGAACATCCTTACTACCTCTAGCCTTGCTACTGGTGCATAGGTTTCATCATAATCAATTCCTTCTCTTTGAGTATAACCCTTAGCAACCAGGCGAGCTTTATTTCGTGTTACAAGTCCGTCTTCATCCAGCTTGTTTCTGAATACCCATTTTGTCCCAACAACAGATCTATTCTTTGGTCTGGGTACCAGCTTCCACACCTTCTGCCTTTCAAACTGATTGAGTTCCTCTTGCATAGCAATCAACCAATCAGCATCATCTAGAGCTTCTTCCACCACTTTAGGTTTCATCTGGGAAAGGAACACTGAGTATAGACATTCATTCTCAGTGGCAATTTCAGCTCTAGCTTTTCCTCTAGTAGTCACTCCGGCTTCTGGATCACCAATAATTAGCTCGAACGGATGGTCCTTGTTCCAAGTGCGATCCCTAGCAAATGTTCTTGATGATTCAGCTTGATCTTGTAAGTGAAGGTGACTTAGTCTAGAAGCACTTTCACTAGCTTCCCTTGAGCTAGTACTGGCTCCCCCTGAGTGAGCTGCTCCCCCTGAGTGCATACTGACTCCCCCTGAGTTAGTACCAGGTCTGACGGAAGGTGATCCCTCAGCCCTAGTGTTTTGAATTTGCGAAACACTAGACTTGATTAATTTCATTATTTATCGTTGGATCACTACCCTGCACTACAGACTCAGAAACTGTATCCACTTCATCAATATCAATATTTTCAAATCTTAGGGAAGTGTGCTCACTATCTTCTTTTTGTATAGAAGGGAGCTTTGAGTCGTCGAATGTGACATTAAGGCTTTCAACCACCTTGCGATCATTAAGCACAAACACCCTGTACGCTGCTACTACTTCAAGAGAATATCCAATGAAAACCCCTTCATCTGCTTTGGCATCAAACTTTCCAAGTTGTGCATTGTCTCTTAACACAAAGCATTTGGCACAAACACGTGGAAGTAGTTGAACGATGGTTTTCGTTTATTCATCATGTAATACGGCGTCTCATTATGGTCCTTTATAATCAGGGTTATGTTCTGTGTATAACAAGCCGTGCTAACTGCTTCAGCCCAAAAATATAAAGGAAGTTTTGACTCGTACAGCATTGTCCTAGCTGCTTCAACCAGTGTCCTGTTCTTCCTTTCTACCACCCCATTCTGCTGCGGTGTTCTCGGTGCTGAATACTATCGTCTGATCCCTTTAGATATGCAGAAATCCATTAACACTGAGTTCTTGAATTCTGTCCCGTTGTCAGATCGGATAGTCTTCACAGTCAGACTTGCTACATTTTCAATTACCAGTACATGTCTAATGATCTCATGTGGCACTTCATCTTTCGATGTCACAAACTTCACCCATGTGTATTTGGAAAAATCATCGACAATTACCAGCGCATATCTTTTCCTTGACATTGACATAACATTAACGGGTCCAAACAAATCCATGTGAAGAAGTTGTAGGGGCTCGGTAATGCTATTCACTTGTTTATCCTTATGCGAGGCTCTTTTTGATTTTCCCATCTCACATGCTTCGCAGAGTCCATCTGGAGTAAACTCCATCTGCGGCAACCCTCTCACCAATTCTCTCCTTACGAGATTATTCATTGCTTTAAAGTTCAGGTGAGATAATCTTTTATGCCATAGCCAACTTTCATCAGCAGAAGCCTTGCTGTAGAAACACGTGACTTCAGACTGATCAGCAGAATTCATGTCAGCTATGAACAAATTTGACTTCCTTACTCCTTTGAGAGCAAGGCTTCCATCCTTTTTGCTTCGAATCGAACAATCATGCTTCCCAAAGTTGACGTCAAAACCCCTGTCGGTGAACTGACTAACGCTGAGAAGATTATGTCGCAATCCTTCCACAAAAGACACGTCCTCAATGATAACATTTCCACAAACGATCTTGCCATATCCCCTGGTGTAACCTTTGCTGTTATCTCCAAAAGTAACCACGGAGCCGGCTCTCAACACCAAATCTGTTAGCAGGGACTTATTGCCGGTCATATGCCTCGATGCTCCACTGTTCAGCACCCATATGACTTTACTCTTTTCCTGTTCACTGCCCTGCAAATCCAGAAAGGTTAGGTGTTCTTCGGAACCCAATGATGTTTGGGCCCGGCATCAATAATTTCCTTTTTCTTTTCAGATACAGAAGGCTTTGCCTTGTTGCCATCAGGGGCATCCATCTTGACTTTGTCTTTTCCCTTGTCAACCTTGACTGATTTGTCAGGTTTGGGAGCAGATTGGTCACTCCTAGCTTTAGGAGGACTTGAAGTCTTAGCCTTTGACCCAGCATGCTTTTTCTTACCACTACTAGATGTATTTTCAACAGATGCACTATCAGTATTCATCAAATTAAAATAAGCATGCATGATGTTTACAGCACATGGCATACAATTAGGATTATTGCATTTGGCATGATTTGCATACATGTTAGGCAAAGCAGTAGTTGCAGGCATGGTATTACAACCAACAGATTTTTCTTCCTCTACATAGAACGGGCAATAGTAAGACAAATGATCAGTTTGATTACAGATATAGCATGCCTTTCTAGCTTGTGTAGATGTAGATACAGATGCAGGTTCAGTTTTAACTGCCTTTACAGGTGCTTTCATTTGGTCTGACCCTGCTACCCATTGTTTATATGACACCGTTTTAACCTCCTTGGTTCCTACACCTCTCTTAGCATAAGCAATCTTACTCGCTCTCTTAGAAGTTGTAGGTCCTACTACTTTTTCTTCTGAATCTCTTTCAATTTTAATCTCTTGTTCAATTTTAGTAGCAACAGGATCTATGGTCCTGGGCTCAAAATGCTTAAAGATAGGTTTTCTAACATCCACTAAAACCTCAGGCACATCTTCTTTGACTAACACTGGCTCTAACAACTCAGCAGCCCTATTTTTCTTTTTCTGTGTGTAGTCAAGTCCTATGTTTACTTTTTCATTTTTACTCTTGCCAGCCAGTTTCATGTACATGTCCCTTTCTACGAACACTTTATTAGCGGCTTCTTTAAAAGATTGACATGTTATTTTAAGCTCAGCTAATTCATTTTTAAGTTCTTCGTTAAGGTCTTCCCTAATCTTAAGCTTGTGTTCTAAAACCTCTACCTGATTCATTAACTGCCTTTCTTTACTTTCTCCTGATTCTAATTCCTCTACCCTGGCCTCGAGAGTTTAGCATTTTCCTCATTAACAGCAATTAGATTTAGTTGGAGATTGTACATGTCTTTAGTCATGGCAGCTAATTCATTTTGGTACTCAGGAATAGACATTTCATTTACGGTTAGAATTGTTACTTCTGATTGTTCTGAAGATTTTGCCATTAAAGCGAAGTTGCATAGCTCCTGATCTTCATCTTCATCAGACTCGTCCCAACCCTTCCCTTCAGTCACAACATAAGCCCGGCTTCCCTTCTGTTGCTTGCTAACCAAGGCATCATATTTCTTTTTCAGATCAACATAGGTTTCCTTGGGATGAACGTACTTGGGCTTCTTGCACTCTGTTGCGAAGTGCCCCAATTCATTGAAGTTGTAGCATCTGAACTTGTTCTTGTCTACCAGGTTAGGTCTGTAGCCACTACCAGATGTGCTACCTCGACCGCTGTAACTTCCCCTACCACTTACACTACTGCCTCTGCTGCTACTGCTGCCTCTTCGGCTGAAAGAACTACCAAATCGTCCTTTACCTCTTCTTTGCTTCCTGAAGCTGATATGAGCAAATTCTCGAGCAATACAAGCATATGACTTGTCTTCTAATTTGTCCAGCTCTTCAAGGGTATAGTATTCATCCTCACTTTCTTCGGATGGATCTTCAATGTCTAATACCACCCTTTCAGGATTAGCAGTTTTCAATGAGACAGCTGCAAGTGCCTTTACAGCAGACTCTTCAGCTACAAGTCCAGACTCACTTACCGCTTTGTGTTCTCCACTATTGTAGGATCTTCTCTTGTCATTTTGTTCCAGCTCCAGCTCGTAGGTCTTCAAAACACCATACAGCTTTTCGAGAGAAGTATTTTTCAAGTCTCTTGACTCTCGAATGGCAGTGATCCTGTGTTCCAGATGTTTAGGCAAATTCAAGAGAAACTTGATATTTGAATCTGCTAGTGGATAGACTTTATCTCTTATACTCAGCTCGATAAGCAATTTACTGTAACGTTTGTAAACATCCGCTACGCTTTCTCCTCGTTCGCATCTGAACGATTCATATTCAGATATCAGAATGCGTTTGTGATTATCTCTAACTTCCTCGGTCCCCTCCATCACCACAGCCAGTTTATCCCACATGGCTTTAGCTGTTTTTAATCCCTTTATCTGAACATAGTACTCTGAGTTTAGGGATTCAATTATGACGTTGCGTAACGACGCATCCATACCAACCAATTCTTTATCTGCGTCTGAAAACTCCATTTCCTCTTTAGGAACAGACCGGGATGGTATTAGTATCCCTCCTTCCATTCGCTCTGGCTTAATTTTCATGGGTATGTATGGACCGTTTTCCAATATTCTCAAGTATACCTTGTTTATTGATTCAAGGTAAGCTCTCATCCTTCCGGTCCATTCGTCATAATGTTGTGCATCAAATGGAGGTATCTTAAATCTGTGTGCGGCGGCCATTTTAATAAAGTTTAAAATTAAGATAATACACTTTTCAAATTACAATAAATTGTATTTACTTGAAAAATTAATTATCTCACTTTAAATATCCAACACTTAATATCCAACGGATTTTGCACTTAAGATTCAAGCAAGTTAGTTCTAATCACAGGAACAGTAGCAGGGTCCACCAGTCTTCCAAGTCCAAACAAAAAGCTGTCCACTATCTAGTTGACAGTAGTTCGAATTTGTTCTTTTTGTTCAACCCAACAGTTGATTCAAGTTCCCTAGTCAACCAATCAAATATTCTTTTATAACCAGATTTTTGACCACAAGAAAACCCACAAAGCTCTAAAGTACAATGTTTTGGAATGTTGTACAAATATTCCTTACACCATTACTTAGAACTTTTTAGATCTATGACTTTTCCAGGAAGACGCAAATAAAAACTTTTCGGCACAAACTTCAAGAAAAATTAGATCTGGGATTTTCAAGAACCAACTCAAACAACACAGTAGGATCTCTGTTAGATGTGTTTAACAGGAGCTCTGATACTAATTGTTAGGTCCAATGTGTTGTAGAGGGGGGGGGGGTGAATACAACTTTTTAGACTAATGAGAGAATGTATAAATATGCAGGTAATAAATGATGACACGGAATTTCAAGAATATATCTTTATATTCATTGAAGGATTTGCTACAACATTCATAAAGGCATCATGATCAGTTGAACAATAAATACAGCAATTAAAGCTAGATTCAACTGATCCTCTCTCTCTCACTATTGTTTTACAGTAAATGCTTTTTTTTTTAATATATCGTTGAAATACAGAGATAAAAGTCTTTCTACTAATAAAAACAAAGTGCTGCTTTTATAATGTCATGTAGTCTTGATCTTGTCCTTTTTGTGTACGTGGCCCAATCAGGACTTCGACAACAAAAAGTACTTTCCCAACAACTCTGGATCAACCGTTCACAATAAGCCACTTGTCCCTTGAACATTAAATGTTACATATCTACCCGCATCTCGATCTTCGCCTGGACCCATCTCGATCTCGATCTGTGAAAATCTCGATCTCGATCTGGGAGAATCTCGATCTCGATCTATGAAGATCTCGATCTCGATCTCGATCTATGAAGATCTCGATCTCGATCTCGATCTGGATCTGCCGTGGATCGAGATTTACCTTTGCAATGTTTATCTTTAATTTTCAATCTCGATCCGCATCTCGATCTGCTGTGGATCGACATTTGCCTTGGCAAATATGCACTCATCGAATGTCGACTTTCTTTAGTGACCAATTGTGGATTAACCTTTATGAGCAAGTTTCCCTAGCTTCTTCAATTTCTTTTCCTCACTCAATTCAAATGAGATCTTCTATTACTGACATGAACTTGCCTCCAATGTCCTGACACTTGATGCAAATGTCTGGTTCATAAGTGACTAGTCTTGTAGGGGTTCTTGCTTCTGAATGTCAGTTCTCATTTGTTGATTAACCTTTACATTATCCAGTTGTTGAGATTCATCATATGAAATCACTTTGGTCTTCTTGGTACTTCTTTGACATTAATTTGATTTTCCATTAGTTAAGTTAGGGCATGAGCAATACTGAGATTGAACTTCTTCTAACTCAGGCATCCTTGATTAACCAAATTAATTACTTGTAGTTACCAAGTATCATTACCATTTCTTTAGTTGATTGATTCCATGTGCTTCTTCAGTTTCCCTTGTTTTGCTGTTGTTTTATCTTTTACTTAGTTGAGTTACATAGTAATTAAGTGTTACAAGTCAGTACACCTATGCCTTTCAGGTTTTTCATTTTAATTCTGAACAATAGTTGTTCCTTTTCTTTGAATAATGTTACCTATGGGGTTGCACGTTTATTTAACGGTTTATATGTTCTTGATTTAGACACTCCTATCTATAATGTGAATAACAAACGTCTAAAATAAATGATTCAAATCAAACATACCTCTGGCACTGTTGTTTAGGCCATATAAATGAGAAGCACATTTCCAAGTTACATAAGGATGGATACTTGGATAAGTTTGACTTTGAATCATACGAAGCATGCGAACCTTGTCTCATTGGAAAAATGACTAAATCTCCTTTTACTGGACAAGGTGAAAGGGCCACTGAACGATTAGAACTTATACATAGTGATGTATGTGGTCCTATGCGTACTATGACAAGAGGTGGCTTTTACTACTTTATCACGTTTACTGATAATTTCAGTAGATATGTGTATCTTTTGAAGAACAAATCCGATTCTTTTGAAAAGTTCAAAGAATACAATGCTGAAGTAAAAAAGCAAACTGGCGGAAGTATTAAGACTCTACGATCTGATCGTAGAGGTGAATACTTAAGCCATGAATTTAAGAGTTTATTAAAAGAGTGTGGTATTGTATCACAACTCACTCCTCCCGGAACACCACAATGGAATGGAGTTTCTGAAAGGAGGAATCGTACTTTGTTGGACATGGTACGATCGATGATGAGTCATGCAAATCTTCCAATTAGTTTTTGGGGCTACGCCCTGGAGACGACTGCTTATACACTTAACCGAGTTCGTAATAAAACGGTTCAGAAGACTCCATATGAGATATGGACTAAGAAACGTCATAGCATGTCATTTATGAAAATATGGGGATGTGAAGCGTTTGTGAAACGTTTAACTTCTGACAAGCTAGGACCTAAATCAGACAAATATAATTTTGTGGATACCCAATTGAAACAAAGGGTTATTCATTCTATAATCCTTCCGAGAACAAAGTGTTTGTTGCTCGAACTACAGTTTTTCTTGAAAGAGAAATGCTTTCAAAGAAAAACAGTGGGAGGATAATAGATCTCGATGAAGTTCGAGGCCCACAAGATAACATTGAACCAATGGAGGAACTTGAACATGATGTACAAGACCACAACACTGCTCAAGAAACACAGGTTATTCGTAGGTCTAATAGGATTCGCCATGAGCCTGAGAGATATTATGGATTTCTCTTAACTCAAGATGGTGATGTGATGCTTATCGACGAAGATGAGCCTCTCACCTACTAAGATGCTATGAACACTCCAGAATCCAAGAGATGGCTGGATGCCATGAAATCTGAGATGAAATCCATGTATACTAATCAAGTATGGACTTTGGTTGATCCATCTAAAGGGGTAAAACCTATAGGGTGCAAGTGGGTTTTCAAGAAGAAGACCGACATGGATGGTAATGTACAGATCTATAAGGCACGATTGGTGGCAAAAGGTTTCAAGCAAATTCATGGTATTGACTATAATGAGACTTTTTCACCAGTGGGTATGGTCAAGTCCATCAGGATTTTGCTTGCTATAGCTGCTTACTATGATTATGAAATCTGACAGATGGATGTCAAAACCGTTTTCTTAAATGGGAGCCTTGAAGAAGATATGGATGTGTATATGACACAGCCTGAAGGTTTTGTTGATCCAAAGAATGCTGTAAAGGTATGTAAGCTGCGCCGATCCATTTATGGATTGAAACAAGCCTCAAGGAGATGGAACATTCGTTTTGATGAAACTGTCAAAGAGTTTGGGTTTATTCAAAATGAAGATGAACCATGTGTTTACAAGAAGGTAAGTGGGAGCAATGTGGCATTCCTATAATTATATGTTGATAATATATTAATAATAGGGAATGACATTCCTTCTTTACAGGCTGTTAAGACTTGGTTGAGTAAGAATTTCTCAATGAAAGACTTAGGCGAAGCGACCTATATTTTAGGTATCAAGATCTATAGAGATAGATCAAGAAGAATGATCGGCCTAAGTTAGAGTAGATACTAGTCTAATCCAGGTGAAGGTCACTGGACAACTGTCAAGAATATTCTTAAGTACTTGAAGAGGACTAAAGATTAATTCTTGGTATATGGAGGGGAAGATAAGCTGGTTGTAAAAGGTTACACCGACGCTAGTTTCTAGACAGACAAGGATAATTCGATTTCTCATTCTGGATTTGTGTTTTGTCTAAATGGAGATATTGTATGCTGGAATGGTTCACAGCAGAGACAGTTGTTGATTCTACAATAGAGCCTGAGTATATTGATGCTTATAAAGCAGCCAAGGAGATTGTTTGGGGATGTACTTAGGAGATATCACCTAATTAATGAGATTAATGATCAAGGAGATATACATATATGTAAAGTGCATACTAATAAGAATAATGCAGACCCACTGACTAAGGCTTTGTCGCAGCAGAAGCACGAAGGTCATACTAGTTTCATGGGTATTAGATACATGAGAGATTGGTTCTAGTACAAGTGGGAGATTGTTAGTATTGGTGTCCTAGAGACAATACTTTTAATGTTTTATTGAAAATAATTAAGGATTATGTTTTATGTGATTATTTAATTAATATTTATTATATCTTTATTTACTGCGTCATAAATTGAAAGAATAATAAATGTCATTGGAATATTAATACGTAATATATATCTTTAAGTATGTGACTTAAAAATGAGATTATATGAATAGTATTTTATTCCTAAAATTCCCTAGTCAAGTATTATTATTTAAGGACAGTAATAATGCAATAAGACTAGTATGTTTGTTGATAGATGACCACATCTCATTGGGTATAGGTATGGTGATACTAAAGTCAAGAACATAAGTGTATGTATCAATACATGACACTGGAAAGACCCGCCGTGAGATTCTACATGTTAATAAGTGTCATAAGAAATCTCACAGTGATAATGATGTAATGATCCTCTGACTTGAAATCATTATATTTCTATACGAGAATTAATATACTTTGATTACACTCAAAGTTACCTTTAACCGGGTAATGATAAAGGTGGACATTGGGTATGCTATGAATCGTATGGGGAATATGAATGATAGATATAGGAATTAACCCTCAAATTCTAGGAGTGATATTATTGGCCTCTTGATTGAGTGAGACTATGAAATGCATGGTCATGCTCAAATATTGATTTGTTTAAATAGTCTACTCATTGATCAAGGAAACCCAGATTAAACATTGAAGAGGATGACACTATACATGCCTCGAGTTTTATCTATAATATAAGGTTAAAGGGATTATATTACATTGCACATTATTCACGAAAGGTTTAATTGAATCACCAATTATTATTGTTACTTGGGTAGCAATGATGTATTACTAGATGCCGCTCATTGTTTATAATTTTATTATTAGATAATAAAATTATTGCCAACTTAATAATAACCTAAATGGTCACACACAAAGAACGTCAAAACGGAGGTTTATTTAAATTACAAATTTAAATATATTATTGTTTATTCGAATTTAATTATTAAATTAATTAAGTGGGACTTGATTAATTATATTAGAATTCGGATTTAATAAGTATTATTATTATTCGAATTTAATTATTGAATTAATTAAGTGGGACTTGATTAATTATATTAGAATTCAGATTTAATAATAATAATAACCCAAAGTCATAATGGGTTTTGGAAACCACATGGATTAGGGTTAGGCCCAAAATCTCTCTCTCCCCTATATATACATAATGATATATAGTATTAGGGTTTAATCATCAAATTTCGTTTTAGAGAAAAACCCTAGCTGCTCAACATCAAGAGAGACTAGAGAAAGAGAGAGAGAGAGAGAGAAACAATTCGGCTAGTACCGATTCCGGTGATCGTAGGACGATCGGGCGTTCGTGTGGACTTCTTTAGAGAGCAAATCTTTGCAACAAAGAACTGCTGTGATTCATCTTTCTGGACCTCCATTAAACAGCATACGAAAACTTTGTTAAGGTACAGACTTCTTCACCATAATCATCCAACGTTATACATGGATCCTGCGATTGGGTTTCGATTTTTTTTATTGTTTTTACGTTAATTCCGCTGCGTTTTCATGCCCGAAACCCTTCAGTATAAAGTGAGCTTTGATATCCATATTTAGTTTTAGATAAAAATTTAATTTTAATTTAACGTGTCCTATTATATATAAATTTATATTATATTATTAAAGATGAAATATTAAAAATTTGGTAGTCGGATGATAACGGTATTTTGGGCCGGACTTTATGTATTTTAATAATTTGGATCAACTCCTTTTAATTTTTCATGAGATTTTCTATTAAAAATTTAATATACTTTACTATATCATTTAAACTAAAATATTAAAATTTACAAAAATCCTCCAATCCAACACTATAACCATTTGTATATAGGTTTTCCTGCGGGAAATGGCGATTCCCGTGGAGTAATTGGGTAATATTGTTTATAGAAAATATGAATATCATAAATAAAAATATATAATATATTTCAATTTAATAACATGTTTTAACCTCCAATTTAATTTAACATATATTGATTATATCAATAAAATATTAAAATTAAATTTTTAGGGGGATATATGAAACCTTCCGAATACAAGTTCATGCGACAAGTATCGTCACACATGAAAAGAATGATCATTTTTTTAAACTAGAAGTCGTTTTTTGTATGATATAAAATGAATTTAACAGAATTTTTCATATTAAACAACCTCTAGTTCAAAAAAATGATAATTCTTTTCATGAACTTGTCTTCGGAAGTTTTCATATATATTTGATTAGATTTAAAATAATATAATAAAATTGTGTCTTTTTTCTCGAATAAAAATCCGAACCGAGCCGCACAAGTTTTATCTAGCTACTCGTTCACAACATCGGTCATTTAAGTTGAATTATATCTACTGTATCATATGTACGCAGTACATCACTAATAAATTTTCTAGAAATTTGAGGTCACAACGTCGGTCCGCCCGTGACGTATCTTTGAGTGGAGACTTGCACATAACATTTAGCGCACCATTGGACTTGTTTTTATAGTTTTATTTTTTAATGGCCGAAGTTATGGTAAATATTGTTAGGGATGGGTATCGGGTCACTTCGCGGCCGGGGAGTCCTATCCCCGCCGCGAACCCGAATCCCTATCTCCGAACGAGGAATTTTTTGCTCCTGATTCCCGTCCCGAACAGGTAATGGCGATTTTCACAGAGTAATCGGGTAATATATTTCCTAGAAAATATTAATATCATATTTCATGACATCAAATAAGTACCATAACCAGAGACACAACAGAATGAGAAAATAAGTAAATATTATTTGGTTATGGTACTTATGGTTTTATGATTAATTTTTGCTAAACTTCAATGAAGTGCACTTTTTTAGTGATTTGCGCTTTTGCGCGCTTCGCAGCCATTAGCACGCGCTTCTTTGAAGTCCTTGCACTTCATCTATACCTAGGCGCTTTGACTGCGCTTTTGTGCACTTTGCGCTTAGGCGTGTGTTAGGTCCTGAAGTATCGTAGAAGGGGGGTTGAATACGATACTCACTAATATCAAAAATATTCTTTCGAATCTTTTGCGGATAAATAATTTAGAGTTTGATTAGTGGGTTCGAGTTCATGAGGTGAAAAGTGTTTAGGAGGCTGGCTTACTAATTTTCTGTGTTTATGAATAGACAATAATGTTCTAGAAAATTAGCAAGTAATTTAAACGAGACAGGTTTCGGGGAATATTACTTTCGAATATAATCCCTGAGGTTGCTACACCCAGTTAAAAATATAACTAGCTTCCAAAGAACAGATTAGTTCTTTGCTTCTACAAAGAGATATAGCCTAATCCCTATACAATATTTGACTATGGTTTGTACTAACGGAATCAAGCTAACAGAGAGTGTTTTATATTAGCCCTATGTATTTGTAACATAAAGAATCAGATAGATTATAAAACTCCAGTGAAGAAGGTATAAATATGGTTGTGTTTCATCTTCTTCTCTGGCTTCCATTTTCTCTCTGTATGTTTGTATATTTCAACAACCAATCAAAATGAGCACGTCATTTTGTTTTTATTGTGTAGACTTTTCAAATAAATGAATTGATTTGTTTCTCAATGCACTAAGTCCTTTGTTGCGCTTGAACAGGGTGAGTGGTGTGTAGGTGCCACTAAACTTTTGTTGCGCCTAAGGTTATTTGTTGCGCCTCTACACTGTATGCCTTGTGTAGGCGCCACAAACCCCTTAGAATCTTATGCAGAAGTTTCCTTACTCCTTTGTTGCGCTTACACTGTCAATGCCTTGTGTAGGCGCCACTAAACCCTTAATAATACTTAGGAGTTGTTTCTTGCGCCTCTTTTGATATTTGTTGCGCCTACACTCTTGTTGCAGAGTGTAGGCGCCACAAAGTCTCCCTTAATCTTTGTTGCGCCTTTAACTCCACAAAACCTAAGGCAAAAATTTTGTTGCGCCTACACACTACATCCCCTGTAGGCGCCACAAAATACTTCATTTGGCCTTGGTTGATTTTGGTGCGCCTCTCCATTGCTTCAAGTGTGCAATAACAACCAAAATGATATTAATTCCCTTAAACATATTCTTGAGATGCTTGAAGTATTTACCACTTGGTTTTCACTCTTCTGGCTTGGCTTGATCAACTGATTTTCTTCTAATTAATCAAGGTAATTCTCTTCTTGTTGTGCTGACGCTTAGTGCACTGGTCTGGTTCACAAACGACTAACACTAAATTAAATTCCCTTGATTTCTTCTTTAACCTTTGTCTTCACCCTTCTAGATTCCTATGCTTCAAATACTGTCTATCTTCAATCAATGCTAATACACTGAAATATTCTTGTGGCACTTCTATACTGAATCTTTAACACTTTTGAAACCCTGAATGTCTTTACACATTATTCTTCACTAAGGCATGAACATATTAATGAACTTCTTTCAGTGATCTGTAGTAGACTTCAAAACTTCTTCTAATGTCTTGATTCACTGTATCTGCCTTGTCTTCATTTCTTCCTGATTTCTGTGTAGGCGTAGTATTATTTACTTGTCCTGTTCTAGTGTTGAATTATCACGATTACTATTCATACAGTTTCGTAATCTCACCAATAATCTCCCCCTATTTGATTGTTAAACTTAGCAAACAAATCTCATAGAGAGGATAACTCAACTAACAACTAGAAAAAGTAATCGTCCGAGACTTGTAAATAATGCTACTGGTTTTTCTGGACCAGATACTGCATTTCCAGAATTCTTGAGTAACTGAAATGAATGATGTCTATTCCTCTAGCACTGAACTGATATTCATGTAGTATCATCTTCATTTCTGTCTGTTTGAGCTTTCTCTGCTTCAAAATCCTTCATAGTTTGAACTTAAAGAACTTATCATGAACAGAGCTTCATAAGAATTCGGATTCCTGGGAACGTATTCTGTTGAACATAGAACACAACTCAAATAATGTTCTCCCCCTAAGAATGTGATTCTTCTTCTTCTTCTTCTTCTTCTCCCTTTAGATAATCAATGGAAATGCCAATTCTTTTCTGTACTTCCCACTTGGATGAAGAATCCTCTACTGACAACTCCTTTCAAGTATAGGATACAGTTCCTTGATTCTTCCATATTCTATTGTTTCCCATAAGGATCAGAAGATAAGATTTTCTTTTTCTCTCTGTCTAAAATATCCCCCAAGGATATTAACTTCTTCTAAGTATACGAACCCCTTTTTCTAAGGATCTTCCCCTAAGGATCCAGGATACGAACCCCTTTAGGATATTAAGTTTTCCCAAGGATACGAAGATAAGACTTTATTAACTTCTCATTTTTCTTCCTATAACTTCTCCCCCTTAGTTGATGAATCCTCTAATGGCCCATCGTTTGAATGGTTTGTCTTCCAAAGAAGGTTCTCGTCTGCATTGATCGGGAAAAATATAGTAACTTTTCTTTCAGAAGTAGCAAGGGTAAGTATTTGGTTTATGGTTTCCTCACTTCTACTACGTTCTGTTAGTGTTTACACTCAAGTGTCGAGAACTTAGAAGTGTTTCACTCTTTCTCTCCCTATCTCACACTCAAGTGTATCTCTCCCTCACTTTCACTTAAGTGTTTCTCTCTCTTACTTTCACTCTGCATTTCAAATATAGCCTTCTGTACCTGCAAGTGAAATCCGTCAATGCATTTATATTCCAAACACCTGATTCATCAGAATGAACTGAATCACTATCAAGTGGAGAATTGCCTCGTTGAGGAGTTCTTGATCTATCATGCATAAGCGCTGTCTCAGCACCAGACTCAATAGTTATTGCTAAATCACTGTCTAGTGGAGCCTCACCTCTTTGAGATGGGTTATCCCAAGATATTAATATCTGTTAGGGAATCCTGCCTTGTTCTATCAAGGAGTTGTCTCACACCTTCTCCGTAAACGGGAGGTGGACATTCATTTTCAGGATCTGGAAATGTTCCTTCTAGGAGGGTTAACGTGGTAGACAATGTAATGAATGGCAATTTAGAGTCTATGTTTCCCTCGTAACCCTGTGACAAGAATTTTGTATAAATACCCTACTTGACTCATCCGAAGAATTCTTGTCAAGCAGTTGCCTCTCAAGCCCAGATGAATCTGAACAAGAGATCTCCCTTTCGGGATGCAGAAGATTAACTTCTGTTTGAGGTAGATACATTGGACAATGTAATGTATGGCTATAGTCCGTGTCTCCTCTAAATGCCTATACCTCTCACTGTGCATGCCTTGCAATGTGTTCCTAGAATGTATCTATTTTAGTCTTACCATCAGCGTGAGTGCTAGTGGTGTGCTTGACTCATTACAAGATGCTCTGGCTGACGAGCAAATTTCAATGGACTCACCCTGTTGAGAGAATGATCCCAGAGACAGTTTTATTGCCTTTTCAGCTCTGCATTATTTTGAGAAGATGCAGATGAGTTTACAGTTACCTCAGTTATATACTACTTTACTTCTCTGGAGGTAGAGCTGTGGGTGCACTTTCGACTTCATCCTTATTTGCTGCATCACGTGCAGTTTCTCCCTTATCAACCTCTAACTTACATGAGTTCCTTGTATCTCCAGGGGTTAATATATGGAAGTGGATGAATGAGTGTTTGGTATTATGGCCTGGGTAAGAGATTGATGGGTTTTCAACCTCTTGGCCAGCTTCTGTAGCCATTGGGGGCTAATCGGATAGAATCAATTAAATGAGATAAAACGAAATAATCACTTTAACATTCCAAAACATATTTTTCATCTCAAGGAGAAGGAAAAATATAAGGAATGGTAAACGATTGCATTTTAGCACTTTTAATAAAAGAGTTTTGTCGGTTCTAAAGATTTATCATTTAAGAGCGTGATACCAATAAAAATTTTCTTTAAGATACCTATCCCATAGTAAAACGCGGGAGTATCAGAGAAAAATTCTATCCCTTATGAATTTCTTATAAGACAAGCTTCACATAACAAAACGCGGGAATTTACACCAAATAAGAAACTCAACTCTTTTACTAAATTTTATCTCAATTAACATGACTCTTTTCCTTTAAACCTAAGCACTGTATGTTTTGAAAACAGTTTTGCAAAACATCCTTATCAAATAGAGGACAATGATTTTCCGACTCATAATGCAATTATGATTTACATCATTTTCATTCACCTGATAGTATCCCCGACTTTAAATAAAAATATGACAATTGGGGTGAATGAATGCTTAACAATACAGTACTAGGCCTTCAAAGCAACAATCATTGTTTTGGTACTATGAATCAATGTGAAACATACACTGAAACAAGTATTTGAAAACAAATCATTTTACAAGTGATTGGTACCTCGAAGTTAAAACAATTTCTCCAAATAAAATAGCAGTCACAAAGTTTCTGCCACTTTAAAAAGAAAAATTAAGAGAGAAACGGTTTTGAAAATATAGCATTTAAAACCAGCTTTGGAGAGAGGATAAAATATTTTGAGATTTAAAGAAAGATTATCCTCAAGAAAAGTTGGATTCACACCCTAAGATTTAGAAATCAAAGTAGGGCTATAAATCAAATAATTTTCAAAAGAGAAGTTTTGAAAAAGAATTTTAATGTTTTCTTCTTTAAAACTGATAGAGAAATGAATGTATCTTTGAATGAAACGTTTTGAAAAAGAACCAGACAAGAAATTCTTTTTAATACATTCAAGTTTAAAATTCAGTTAAAGAAAGAAAACTAAATATACTAATACTAACGGCTTTTTCAAAAACCAATTTTTACTTAGCATAAAGACTAAGCAAATCGATTAGTATCAATATATCACAATTATTTTGTAATAAAATATTAATCAATTATCACAAAGTAATAAAGGAGAATATTTATACTACGAATAATTATGCTGCAAATTTATTTTAATTTACCTAAATCATGGAACCAATATATCACTGAATTATTTTATATCATCATAATTTAAATAAATCAAAATAAATAGAATACTTTTATTGTACTAAACAATTACCAATAACATGCATATATATAAATCAAATAGGCATGACAATCATTCAGTAGAACAAAAAGCATTGTAATATATTTTTATTATTAGTGATTTCAAATAAACATTATATTGTATTATCACTAATATTAAAAATATCACAATTAATTGCACGGAAATATTAACAAAATATCATTTCGAGATATTTATCAATAATTTCAAAATGCAAGAAACTATGCTTCTTATATTTTATCAAATCAAAATTATGAAACTAATAAACATTAAATTGCTTCAATCCATAATTTTAATAAGATAAAATAAACTCGCTAAATACAAAAGTATTCTTTAAATTGAATATTAACATCTAACTTCCTATGTTATATCTAATAATTGTCACTCAAGCACATTGTAAGCATGCTGATAACAATTATTAATGATATACGTAAGCTCGAGGAAATAGTTGAAAAGAAATTCGCAAGTCCTTTAAATATATACATTTAATACTTGTGATCCTAATTGCAACTCCTCGCAAATAAACTTGATTTTAGAAATATTTTCTAAGTATATAAAACATTGAGAATTTTATACACATAACTTAGAAAATACTTCATCTTCCAATATTAGTGAGTTTTAAAATATGCATTAATTATTTAGAACAGAAATTCTAAATACTGTCACTAATATTAAAAGTATCACAATTATTTGTAATAAAATATTTAAGAATATCAGAGCAAAATATCAGAGCAATTAAGTAAGATATCATTGACTAATACTCATCAAATATTTAACATATAAATAATTATGCTTCTTACTTATGCTAAGTAATTTAACTACCACTTATGCATAAAAGATTGTAAGCAAGATAATTAAACTAATAGCAAAAAAATGAGGTACTGGATTTAAAATAAATTCACAAGTCCTTTAAATATGAAAAAAGTAATACTTGTGAACTCATTTGAGAATTCCTTGCAGATGGGATTTTCAACAAATATGCATATTAATAATATCCCAAGTTTACTAACCAACTTAGATAAAATAAATTCATCAAGTTATTTAGCAAAAATCTGCAAGTTATTCGACTAAGGACAACTCTTAAAAGAAATGATACCTAGTGTCCATGCACTTGTTCCTTAAGTGGTGTGAAGAGATCAACAGAGTTGCTAGAAATTGACAGCTTCTAGGAATGACTTCTCTGTCTTTCGTACAACCTGCATTATCTATATCTATATAGCTAATTAGGTTAAACCTAGTATCTTTAGGGTACTTGATTCTAAGAATTAGTAATCCCCTAAGATATCTAATAATTCATAACTTAGCTATACGATAAGATTCTCTAGTATCCACTTGGAAACTTGCACATAGGCATATCGAGAATAAAATATATGGTATTTATGCATTTGAATAAGTAATGAGCTGATTACCTCTATAGCTTATCACTTCAGTTCATATACTTGATTTGCCCTGATCAAGCTTAGTGGTCTGTTGGAAAGAAGTCTTGGCAGGTCTAGAATCTTCCAAATTGCGCATCTTTAAAAGATCCTTGACTTACTTTAATTGTCATCATTCTTTCGAATTACTTGTAATCCAAAAAGAATTGCAACTCTTCCAACATGCTCATCTTGTTCCTATTCTGCATTAACTTAGCAAATATATCTTGCCAAATTTTCATTAGTAGACCCACATATAATATACTCAAGGTATACTAGCACATATATATGACATTGTGTGTGCCTTGCATTCTAGGAGATATGTGTATATAACAGCTCTAATATAAAATCATTTTTAAGTAATTAACAGTTAGAGTGTCATACCATGTCCTTGACGATTTGCTTGAATCCCTACCTCCATCATAGAAGAGCTTGGAAAGAGAATGATATACAAATTCCAAAGGATCTGCAACTTCAAAGTCCAGGAATTGTACATCAACTTCAACTTCTAACTCACTATTCAGGAGTGCACTTGTTCACATTCATCTGATAGATCTTCATGCTTGAATGCTCAATATGTGCTAGGGATATCCTATTTTTAGGTCATTTTCTTGTTAGGCCCAAAAAGGATCAAATCTTGTCACTAGTGCTTACTGTTTGATCTTCAAAGTCCCGAAAATTCTGTTTCCATCATCGTCGATACCTTCTACTTGATATTAACCTGTAGCAACCAGTTTGGCTTTGTCCCTCATAACAATGCCAATTATCTTCCAGTCTCTGAGAACCCTTACTGTACCAATTTCATATTCGACTTTAGTGGTCTGGGTTCCAGCTTCAGTAGTTTCTGCCTTTGAACTGATTGAGATCATCTTGCATTTGCAATCACCCAATCTGGATCAATCAGTGCATTTTTACTATTCTTTGGGATACCAATTGTTGATTGTTGGGTCCCAAAAAAATATATGTTCATTTTGATTAGCACTTCTATCCTTTACTCAATAATCTGGTTTACTAAGAACTGGACTCCAGGAATGACTTTGACTTCAAACCTTTTGTCTTGGCAAAAATATTCTTGATGTATTCCTTTGATCTTTATTGTGTTGAATACGACTAGTAGATCCTTCTTTTATTTTGCTCCCTCTGAGTTGCTGTTAGGATGTGTTGAAGAGCCTTCACCTTTTTCAGTGAATTCTATTAAAGTCCACGAGTTGTGTAGTTTCACTACCATTTCCACTAATAGGATCTTAATCAACATCATTATCATTGTTTCCTTTTGCAACCTCAGTTTCATCATCAGTATTTGTATTTGACTGTAACAAGATGTCATACTTCAAAGATTCAGAATAGTCTTTCATTTGAATGCTTGGGAGCTTGGTGTAGTAGGTTGACACATTCAGACTTTTAATCACCTTCTGGTTTTTCATCATTAATGAGTAGCCGAGGAAAATTGTTCCTTGATTCTTAACTTCTTGTCAAGTTACACATATAAATCTTCAGTAAATATCAATTTCCTCCAAACACACGAAAGAGCTTCAGTGTTTGCTTCTGGTTGGCCATTAACTTATATGATGTCTTTTCACGATCTTGTTGATTAAAGCAGCATTCTGTGTTAATTGTTTCAGCTTTAAAGTACCTTTATTAGTGCAGACTTCATTTAGAACTTCATTCACGAAATAGAGTTCCAATATCTGACTTCAAAGTTCTCATAACTTACTTTGCTTCCAACTTGATCTTCCTGATGTGATCATCACCATCTATGACATTTTGTCTGTTGAATGCACGAACATCACCAACTTGTAACTAGGGTTGTCATCAACCATCACTAAGCATATTTCTTACATGACATAATTTGCTTCGTGTGATGTTTTCATTGACTTCCCTATGTGACATACTTCAAAATGTCCTTCTGGATAGAATTCCATTAGAAGCAGTCCTCTCACCAATTTCATCTTTATCGGAGAATCCATTGTTTTGATCAACAAGTGTGAGATCTTCTTATGTCATAGCTAACTCTTTCCTGATGAAGCTTTACTGAAAAGTTCACTTCACCTTTACATACAAAATCCATGTCAGTTACGAACAAGATTTCTCACTCTCAGTTGAGTGAGCTTCCAACCTTCTTGTTTGAGATCAAACACTTTTCCTTTTCAATGCTTTTCCAGAAAACTCTTGACAAAGAATTCCCCAGTGCCCTGTAGATAGTGCTTAAGTCCTTCCATAAGAAAGATGCTTCCACTGATGACAGTTCTTAAATCATGATAGCCATATCCCTTGTACATCTTTTGCTGTCATCTCCAAAGGTTACCATCAGGGAGGCCTTCTCAACCAGCTGTGAAGTTAAAGCTTCAATTTTAATCATATGCCTCGAACAATAAATGTCACGAAGTCACATAACTTTTGCATTTTGTTACATACTCTGCAATCACAAATGATTAAGCTTCTTGGTACTCAATTTCAATTGAGTCCAGATGGGTTAGAGATATTATTAGTGGTAACAACAGCTTCAATATGCATAAAAGAAAATGGATAGAAGAACTAACAAATTAATTACTAATTCTGTCTAATCCATTTCTGTTGTTGTCTAACATTTTTAACTATCTCTAATTACCTAAGTCAGTTTTAGATTGATCCTCGAATCTACAAATGTTACTGACTAGTTAGTAAATTCTACCATATTTTATTATTCTATCCCTAACAAGCAATACATGATATGATATGACATTTAAGTGCAACTATGTGAGTGCGAGCAAATCATGTGAAGATAAGCACATAAATAATTTAAGAATATGCATAATATTTGAATCAGACATTATGAGCAATATCAAATTCCACATACACCTAACAAGTCATTCATAGGAACAAATATGAAATATATGATCTATGACATGTTTGTCTATTAGCAATTTTCACAATATTAGCAGATGTATTAAATCACAAAAGATTTAAATCAAGTTCCAGCAAATATTTAGGGATACACCTAACCGTCTAGAATACCCTATATAATTCTAGATATTCATTTTACTGCATATAAAATCAAGTATGAAATGTACTTATTTAAACTCATGAATCCTAGCATGCAATCTTATTCTTTAAGTCCTAAGATGCTAACATACTGACATGAATATAATACAATTCAATACCTAATCATCATACAGTTCTGAATTAGATAAATGTATACTAGTTAGAATGTGTACCTGTGAAGTGCTTAGTGATTCATCTCCAGTGTTGGTCATTGATGCCAGATATCCATTTGGTTCATCACTTTCACTGATAGAATCAACCTTGCATTTACCTTCATCAATAAATGCTTTCCCATGCTGCATCCTCACTAATGCCTGAGATTCCTGCTACAACCCAATATAGTGTCTGTCATCTTTTACTTGTACAGGCTTCTTCAAACTGTGTAACAAACCCTGATCTTGACTTCTATAATCAACCATCCCTGTTTTGCAACCGCCTCTTGAACTGATCTTGAAAATCTCCTTTATGGAATCTATAGGTAAGGACCTTAGATTTAGAATAGGGATTCCGTCTGAATCTGATGTCACTGAACTTCCTGTTGCCCTGCAGGCTTGACTTGCAGTCCAGTTCTCAAGATATTCCAAAGTGTCAGATTCACATACAACACCTTAACCACAACCTCAAGCTACAACATCTTCAATTCAGCTTCTTGGATTAATTCGTTTTTGTTCAGAGGTTCTCAACCTTGACGTCAATCAAATTTGGTTCATGGGTCACAAATATAGTGGATATGCTAATAACCTGCTTTACCAAATATTATCTTCTTCAACTCTTGTTCTAGTTCATAGGCCTTCAGGACATACAGGTTTTTTACAGACAATGTGGTTATATCCTTAAATCCCTGTTGGCTGTAACCTGTGTTCCAGATGATCTGCAGTGTTAACACGAACTCCCTGTAATCTCCCTGTAGAATAAACTTTAAAGCTTGTACTAAGTTTCCAGGTTGTCCAGTATGTTCTCCTTCACTACTTTAACCTCTAAGATTTTTCATCCAAAAATTTAACTCAAATTAACCAAAAGCTGTACCCAAATTGATATCTTCTTTTCCAGCATCCGAATAACCAGTGGGATCCTTTGAAGTAGACCTGTGAGGAAATTAGAACCACCTATTCTTCAACCTATTCCATAATTAACTTCATTGGATAATCTTCAGTCAATTTGCATTGTCTTTAATACCCGGAAAAATCTTCATCTTCTAGTCCTTGAGCACCCAAATAACATGTTAGGTTCTTGTGTCGAATCCACTGGTCAATTGTTGCCTTTTGTTATAATAAATTCAAATTTTAAACTTTATTAAATTTATGAAATAAACTAATTAAAATTTATAACATAAACTAATGAAAGTTTATAGAACAAATTTTATAAGAGTTTATAAAATAAATTTAATATATCAAAATTTATAAAATAAACTAATTGAAATTTCTAACATAAACTAATAAAAGTTTATAAAACAAATTTTATAGAAGTTTATAAAATAAATTTAATATATCAAAATTTATAAAATAAACTAATTAAAATTTCTAACATAAACTAATAAAAGTTTATAAAACAAATTTTATAGAAGTTTATAAAATAAATTTAATATATCAAAATTTATAAAATAAACTAATTAAAATTTATAACATAAACTAAAAAAAGTTTATAAAATAAATTTTATAAAAGTTTATAAAATAAATTTTAATTAAAAGTTTATAATTAAATTTATTCAACTAGGCCTCCTCGTTCTGAGTCCAACCAGCTTCGGCACGGTGAGCTTTACTGAACTACGGATCCTGATTTGTATATCAATCAATTTACTCTGATACCAATTGTTAGGTCCTGAAGTATCGTAGAAGGGGGGTTGAATACGATACTCACTAATATCAAAAAAATTCTTTCGATTCTTTTGCGGATAAATAATTTAGAGTTTGATTAGTGGGTTCGAGTTCATGAGGTGAAAAGTGTTTAGGAGGCTGGCTGACTAATTTTATGTGTTTATGAATAGACAATAATGTTCTAGAAAATTAGCAAGTAATTTAAACGAGACAGGTTTCGGGGAATATTACTTTCGTATATAATCCATGAGGTTGCTACACCCAGTTAAGAATATAATTGGCTTCCAAAGAACAGATTAGTTCTTTGCTTCTACAAAGAGATATAGCTTAATCCCTATACAATATTTGACTATGGTTTGTACTAACGGAATCAAGCTAACAGAGAGTGTTTTATATTAGCCCTATGTATTTGTAACATAAAGAACCGATTAGATTATAAAACTCCAGTGAAGAAGGTTAAAATATGGCTGTGTTTCATCTTCTTCTCTGGCTTCCATTTTCTCTCTGTATATCTCTATATGTTTGTATATTTCAACAACCAATCAAAATGAGCACGTCATTTTGTTTTTATTGTGTAGACTTTTCAAATCAA
Source organism: Oenanthe sinensis (assembly GCA_028671895.1). Classification (NCBI taxonomy): domain Eukaryota; kingdom Viridiplantae; phylum Streptophyta; class Magnoliopsida; order Apiales; family Apiaceae; genus Oenanthe; species Oenanthe sinensis. The sequence goes on along the minus strand of CM053799.1, from coordinate 21,294,223 downwards.
TAAATTGATTTGTTTCTCAATGCACTAAGTCCTTTGTTGCGCTTGAACAGGGTGAGTGGTGTGTAGGCGCCACTAAACTTTTGTTGCGCCTAAGGTTATTTGTTGCGCCTCTACTCTGTATGTCTTGTGTAGGCGCCACAAACCCCTTAGAATCTTACGCAGAAGTTTCCTTGCTCCTTTGTTGAGCCTATACTGTCAATGCCTTGTGTAGGCGCCACTAAACCCTTAATAATACTTAGGAGTTGTTTCTTGCGCCTCTTTTGATATTTGTTGCGCCTACACTCTTGTTGCAGAGTGTAGGCGCCACAAAGTCTCCCTTAATCTTTGTTGCACCTTTAACTCCACAAAACCTAAGGCAAACATTTTGTTGCGCCTACACTCTACATCTCCTGTGTAGGCGCCACAAAATACTTCATTTGGCCTTGGTTGATTTTGGTGCGCCTCTCCATTGCTTCAAGTGTGCAAGAACAACCAAAATGATATTACTTCCTTTAAACATATTCTTGAGATGCTTGAAGTATTTACCACTTGGTTTTCACTCTTCTGGCTTGGCTTGATCAACTGATTTTCTTCTGATTAATCAAGGTAATTCTCTTCTTGTTGTGCTGGCGCTTAGTGCACTGGTCTGGTTCATAAACGACTAACACTAAATTAAATTCCCTTGATTTCTTTTCTGTTTCAGCTGAGTAACCTTGGACTGTTGCATTGCTTCAAACACTGACTGTTGATAAACACTGTAACTTCACTAGAATCTTTTCTGGTACTTTGACAACATCTCCATTATTACCACAATCTTGAATACTTCATTCTCTGTTCTTCACCGACGCTTGAACATATAACTGAACTTCTTTCAGTGAGTATAGCTTCAAGACTACAGCTGTCTTCTTTAACCTTTGTCTTCACCCTTCTAGATTCCTATGCTTCAAACACTGTCTGTCTTCAATCAATGCTAATACACTGAAATATTCTTGTGGCACTTCTATACTGAATCTTTAACACTTTTGAAACCCTGATAGTCTTTACACGTTATTCTTCACTGAGGCATGAACATATTAATGAACTTCTTTCAATGATCTGTAGTAGACTTGAAAACTTCTTCTAATGTCTTGATTCACTGTATCTGCCTTGTCTTCATTTCTTCCTGATTTTTGTGTAGGCATGGTATTATTTACTTGTCCTGTTCTAGTGTTGAGTTATCACGATTACTATTCATATAGCTTCGTAATCTCACCAACAGCGTGCCTAGGTGCACTTTTCACAACACTGACACACATTACCATTTTTTAAATAAATTTAACAGATGGTGGACATGATGCCACAACTTCGCTTATGGGTACTAGAGAGGGCAACGGAAAATAGGGCAGCGGCAGAGAGGGAAACCGCCTTGGAGGCAGTAGCAGAGAGGGAAGCCGCCTTGGAGGTTGAGTGGGAGAGGCAGGCGGAGTGGGAGAGGCAGGTTGAGTGGAATGAAGAGGGGAAGGTATATGTAAGTTAGTTTTGTTGCATGCGTGTTTTTTTTGCTAATTAAATAAGTGTATTACTCTAAAAAAAGTACAACTATAGGGGCAAGCACAAGCAAAGTATCTCTGGCAGCTTTCTTCTAATTTGTTTTGAGTCCATGCTTCCATTATTTCCATGGTCTCTGTGATCTCATATTCTCCAACAGCATTGTTAATGAACAACATAATAAATCTAACAAAGTATATGTTGTTCTTTCTAGATTCTTTATTTCTTAATTTGGCAATTAACTTATTTAAGAGTAATGTGCCAAGATCAAAATACTTATCGAATAGGATACTATAAGCAATTTGCTGCATACTAGTAGTAATTGCATCAAAATTGCTTATCTTTCCCGAAAATACTTTAATGATGGCATCAAAGAAATAACTCCACTCTTTTCTAAGATTATTCTTAACAACCTCACCTAGGTTACAATCAATATCGTCATAATTAACAGATGCTAACATATTTCTAATGTCCTCATCCCCAGCCATGGAATCACAATTATCTACATGAATCTCTAAGCAAGTAGAAACAGTAATACTAGTGAGAATATAACTCTTACCTCTACAGGAGTATGAAATTCTATTCCCATCTTTGGAGACCTCTACAGACATCAAAAACTTCTTCACCAATTCACATACGATGGTTGGTGCTTCGCTGAGTGCTTTGTAGAGTTCGCATTCACTTAGGAACTTCATTAGAGGATGGAAATCAGCAGGTGCATCCTCTACAGTCATGCAAGCAACAAAATTGTTCTGCTCATAAATGAAGCTTGTTGATGATTGAATTTTCTTTTGCGGTGCCATTACTATTCTTGAGTAGATTAGAGAAAGAAACTTGAAGAAGAAGAATTAAAATTGCCTTCGGTTTCTTAGAGAGAAAAAGTAAATAGATTGTTAAGCAAAAATAACAGGTAAAGTGAAATAAGAAATGAACCTGCTATTTATATTTTTCAAGAATAAATTGACTTAAAATAAGTCACAACAATTAATTTTGCCATTTTAGAGAAAAAAATGACTGTTTGAAAATACGGTAAATTGACATACTCTAAATATAAATCAACTTTATACATACAAAACTATATATATTTATCGATGGATAAAATAAAGCATCAACGGCTAATTTAGACAATAGTCAATGGATGTTTGGAAATGAATAAAATTATATTACCATCGATAGGTAATTACATCTATTGATACACAATAACTAACTTATCAATCGATAAATAATTACCTGGGTAATTATTTGTGGACAGATAAACATCCATCGATAGGTATATATTTTATCAGTTGATCAAATATATTCATCGATGGCTGTAAAATATCCATCGATAGTTAATACATTTATCAATTGATCACATGGATTCAACATATATATATAAACAATGGCTGCATATAAAGAAATGAATAAAACTTGTTGGATATTTTCAAAATTGAAGTAAAATTGAGCATACCTAATTCACAGACCAATATATTAAAGGTAGATTTGTTAAGTGGTTTAGTAAAAATGTCAGCAAGTTGTTGTTCATAGGGGACAAAATGTAATTCAACTGTACCATTCATTACATGTTCCCTAATGATATGATACCTTATGTCAATATGTTTGGTTCTAGAATGTTGTACATGATTTTCTATTATTGCAATGGCACTTGTATTATCACAGAAAATAGGAATCTTGTTCATGTTGAACCCATAATCAAATAACTGATTACTCATCCACAATATTTGTGCACGACAACTTCCAACAGTAATGTACTCAGCTTCTGTAGTTGAAGTTGATACTGAATGTTGCTTCTTGCTAAATCATGACAGAAGTTTGTTTCCTAGAAATTGACAGGTGTCTGTTGTACTTTTCATATTTATTTTGCAATCTGCATCTGAGTAGTCTATTAGATCAAAATCAGAATTTCTAGGATACCAAATACCTAAATTTGGTGTACCTTTAAGATATCTAAAAATTCTCTAAATAGCCACTAGATGAGATTCTCTAGGATCAGTCTAAAATCTAGTACATAAGTATGTAGAAAATATTATATCTGGCCTACTAACAGTTAAGTACAAAAGTGAGCCTACCATACCTCTATTACTTGAAATGTCCACCTTGACTTCCTTAGTATTCAATTTAAGTTTAGTGGCAGTGGCCATGAGAGTTTTTGCAGAAAAACATACACTAAAGTCAAATTTCTTCAACAAGTCATGAATGTACTTAGTTTGATTTATAAAAATACCATTCTTAACTTGTTTGACTTGCAAACCAAGAAAGTAGGTAAGTTCTCTCCTCATGCTCATTTCATACATACTTTGCATTAATTTGGCATACTTTTTACAAAGTCCCTCATCAGTTGAGCCAAATATGATGCCATCCATATAAATTTGAACAAGAATAATTGAACCATTAACATTTCTATAAAATAAAGTTTTATCTACAGTACCTCTTATGAAGTGACTATCAATAAGAAACTGAGATAAAGTTCCATACTAGACCCTTGGTACTTGTTTCAAACCATAGAGTGTTTGAGTAAATAGTAGACAAAGTCAGGGAAATTTGGATATTCAAAACCTGGAGGTTGTTCCACATAGAATTCTTCTTCTAATTCTTCATTAAAAAATGCACTCTTCACATCCATCTGGTAGACTTTAAAATTTGCATATGCAGCATAGGCTAGAAAAATTCTGATTTCTTCCAATGTTGCAACTGGTGCAAAAGTCTCATCAAAATCAATTCCTTCTTCTTGTGAGTAGCCATTTGCCACAAGTCTTGTCTTGTTTCTAGTCACAATACCAGTTTCATCCATCTTGTTCCTGAATTCCTATTTTGTACCAATTACTAATCTATCTTTTGGTTTGGGCTCCATCTTCCATACTTTATTTCTTTATAATTGATTGAGTTCCTCTTGCATAACCAATACCCAATCAGAATCCTTGAGAGCATCTTCAACTCTTTTAGGTTCTTCTTGAGATAGGAAGCTGCTATACAGACACTCATTTTGAGTAGCACTCCTTGTTGACACCATCTCCTGCATTTCCAATGATTAACTCAAGTGGATGAATTTTTGTCCATTTTCTTTGTGGAGGTAAATTCTACTTTGATGATGAAACTTCATTATCATTATTGTTGTACTCATATTGATTTGAATTTGAAGATTGATTTTGAAACCCTCCCCCTGAGTTGGATACCCTAGATGTAGAGTGTTTATTATCCAATGATGAATTATCAGTTGATGGATGTCTGTCAACTGATAAATTATCCATTGATACTATAACATCAACTGATATTGGGTTTCTAAGTACTTCTGATTTTACTAGACATGCTTCTTCATCACTTTCTTTATGTATCTCATTTGATTCATTCTCAAACTACAGTGTGTCATGATTTCCTTCATCAAACAAGCCTTGAATCTTTTTATCATCAAATACTACAAGTACAGATTCCATAACAATGTGTAGTCTGAGATTAAAGACTCTGTAGGCTATGCTTGATAGTGTATACCCAACAAATATAGCTTCATCAGCCTTGGCCTCAAATTTTCCTAGGTTTTCACCTTGATTTCTCAGGACATAGCATTTATAACCAAAGACATGAAGAAACCCCACCTTAGGCTTTTTGTCTTTCTTAATCAATTGATATGAAGTTTTTCCTTGTGTTTGATTCTCTATAGAGATTTTTTGTGTATAGCATGCTGCATTAATGGCCTCAGCCCAGAAATATATTGATAATTTTGCATCTTCCAACATCGTTCTAGCTACTTCAATCAGTGTCCTGTTTTTCCTTTTAAAAACCCCATTTTATTGAGGAGTTCTTGGTGCAGAAAAAGTATGTATGATTCCTTTAGCTTCACAAAACTCTTTCAATGTGGAATTCTTGAATTCTGTTCCATTATCACTTCTTATTTTCTTTACATCCAACTAAAGTCTATTTTCAACTTCTCTGATGTGTTTGATGATGAGCTCAATTACTTTATCTTTTGAATGTAAGAAATAGGTCCATGAAGTCAGCTATGTACACATTTCCTTTTACATTCCCAGTCATTACTAGGCTTCCATTTTTCCTGTTGGAAATTAAGCATGCTTCAATTGTGAAACAAATTTTATTTCCATTATCACATAGTTGACTGATGATTAACAAATTGTGTCTTAAGCCATCAACTAGTTCAACAGGTTCAATGATGACATTTTCTGTTGAAATCAAGCTATATCCCATAGTGTAACCCTTGCTGTCATCTCCAAAAGTCACTCTAGGGCCAGCTCTCTCCTCAAATTTTGTGAGAAAGGATTTATTTCCAGTCATGTGCCTTGAACACCCACTGGCCAAGTACCAAAGATTCCTTCTTTTTCTGTACACACATCCAAAAACAATCAAGTTAATTTTAGTACTGAAGTTGCATTGGATCCTTTATTATTAGTTGCTACATTTGGTTTGGTCTCCAACTTTTGTCCTTCTGATTTAGGCGGTTTTAGTTCCACTTCAACTTTAGGTGTTAGATTCCTCACCTCAGGATTCTCAGTGCTAATGTTTGGATCATTCATGCTTGCAGGATTTGAAAATTTTGATGCATGAATATTTGAGTTCATATTCCAAGACATAACAGGCATATTCATGTTAGCAAATGCAAGATATGGATTAAACATATAAGGCATAGATGTATATAGAGCATGAATAGCACGATGAGTAACTAATTGAGGAAAAACAGAATTTGTAGACATGTTAGGTATTGCAGGCATGATAGATTTATAATGCACAGATAGATAATTTTTACTATCACATTTAACACATATTTTTTTGGGAGCATACATGTTAGGTGTGTAGTTATTGTGCTTGTTTATGCTTATTTTACCATTTCTGTTGTTTTTCTTTTTCTCACTAGGCTTAGTTTCAGGATTTATCTTTTCTAATTTATCCTTCAATTGATTCTTAGACAAATGCCCTATATTAGCCTTCTCAACTTGATTTTGTGTTTTAGAGGAGCTACCTTCAATCACAAATTTAACAAGTCTGTTAAGCTTAGTTTTTAAAATAGATAGTTTAGCAGTTGTTAATTTTTCAATCGATGGATAATTATCTATTGAGATAGTATTATCAATCGATGGATAATCATTATCAGTTGATTCAGGATTAGCAATCGATTTCTCCTTGTCCAATGATTGATTTTCATCAACAGCTAATTTCTCAAGAGTCTCAAACAGCATGGTGAAAGAATTTGTTCTATGAATGTCATTCAACTTTTTGCTTGCTTTACTAGACCTGTTCCATTTGTCAATGGTTTTTAGTTCTTCTTCTAACTGTTCCTTCAAAGTTTCTATCTTCTTTTTACACCCAACCAATTACTCTCTAGCATCTCTATTTTCTACCTTGAGTCTGTCCAATTGCACTAGCTCACTCTCTAAGTGTGTGTCTCTTTCAGTTAGAGAATCTATGGTATTTTTTAGTCTAGTATTTTCTTTGTTCAAAGACTTAAGAGTGACATGCAAATTATACACCTCATTGGTCATTTCAGTAATAGTAGTATTCCATTCATCTTTAGATAACTCAGATAGATTAGTAGAAATTACCTGATTGCTAGGGGAACTAGCTTCTTAGTCATTATGATTGGCCATAAGCACAAGATTGATGAATTCTTCTTCCTTAGAATCATCCTCAGCAGCCCAGTCCTTTTCCTCTATTACAAAAGCATTTTCTTTCTATTTTAGCAAATCAAAGTACTTTTTCCTATGGTCAATACCATCATTAAACTTTGATTTCTTTTCCATCTTTGGATTTCTGCATTCATTTGTAAAGTGACCAGCCAATCCATAGTTGAAACATTTGTACTGAATTCTGTCAAGAAGATTCTTGTTTTGTTGACTCTCTTTCAAGAACTGGGATCAAGACCATTCCGTTGGATTTCTTTTGAATTTAAGCTTTGAAAACCTCCTTGATAGAAAAGCTAGATGCCCATCCATTTTATCAATGTCTTCCTTGGTGTATGACTCATCATCCTCAACTAATTCTTTTCTAGTGTTAGTTGAATATTCATCATACATGTACCCATTTACAGCTTTTCCATGACTTACTTTCCTCCCTTCTTTAACAGTTACATCTTCACAGGGCTCTTCAACTTGCTTCTCTTTTACCATCAAGGTAACAGTCTTGTCCTTTTTCTAACTCTTCTCAATCTCTTCATCTTGTTGTAATTCCAACTCATATGTCTTTAAAATTCCATACAATTTATCAAGAGTGTATTCTTTGAAGTCAAGGGACTGTCTAATATCCACAATCATTGGTTTCCATTCCTTGGACAAGGATCTCAAAAACTTGAGATTGGTGTCCTCAACATCGTATACTCTTCCATATAGTTTTAGCTTATTTAAAAGCTTTTGAAACCTACTATATGTATCATTGATTGTTTCACCACTCTTGAAGTGACAGACTTCATACTTCTGAATAAAGAGTTGCATCTTGTTCTTTCTTACTTGCTTAGTGCCTTTACACAAGGTTTGAAAGGTATCTCAGATTTCTTTGGAGGTTGTGCAGTTGATAACATTGTCAAACATATCCTTGTCAAGACCATTAAACAAAATGTTTAAGGCCTATTTATCCTTGTACACTTCCTTCTCATCCTCATCAGTGTATTCAGTCACAGGCTTTGGAATGAGTTTGTCTAGTGCTTGAGTACCATCTGCATTGAAACTTGTAACTATTTGCATAGGTATATGTGGACCCTTCTCTATACAATAAACATATGAAGGATCAATGGATAGCAGATGCAAGTGCATTTTGACCTTCTAGGAAAAGTACTCATCTTTTTCAAGAACTGGCATTTTTACCTTTGTGTCTTTCTGAACCATACTTGACCTATTTAGATCTTAACTTTCTGTGTGCTGAAAGCTAGGCTCTGATACCAATTCTTATTTCCCTTAAGTACAAGAAGTTTGTAGAAGATGGGGGGTTGAATACAGATTTAAGAATTATTTCAAATTCTTGCGGATTTAAGTTTGTTCAATAATAATGTTTGAGTATTTGGAAAGATTAAACAAAAAGAAAGAACTAGAAGAATTAAAACGAAACTTGAAAACAAATATTTTAAAATTATTAGTGGATTGGTTTTTCCACTAGTAAATATTTCTGCTTTCAATAAACCTTAGTCTTAGAACCAAACTTCTTAAAATATATGAATAGAACTAAGAAAAATACTACAATAATTCTTTATCTCTTTATTGTGTTATTCTTGTTTAACTTCCTTATATTTGCTACAATGAATTGCTAAACTATATATAGCAACACATTTCTACTTCTATTTTCTATCGACTGATAAAATGTATAAAATATATTTGTTAAGGTTTGCACTAAAATAAAATGTAGCTTCTTTCACAGTCTTCCTAGGTTTTTGCCTTGTTTTGGAAAAGCTTTTGTCTTGTTCTTCTCCTTGAAAACTATGTTCCTTTGAAAGTCTTCACAATCCTGACAGTACTGTCTTCCATTGATTTAGACTCCTACAAAGATCCCTTTCATTTGTCTTTAACTATCCTGGGAAACTTTGATCAACTGATAATTGTTGTGAAGCTTATCAGTTGAATCTTCTTTGCTTATCTATCGATGGATAAGTTATCCATTGATCAATTGATGTATCAATGGATATTTGAGTATATCCCTTATCCATTGATTGCCTTTTATCCATCGATAACTTTGACACATTCATCCGTTGATGGAGATCTATTGATTTTACTTTTGTTGACCTTTTATCCATCGATTAATCATTAATATCCATTAACTCTTTTATCCGTGATCACTTCATTTGAGAGAATTCTAACTTAGAATATTTACACTTTGTCAGCCATTCTTCACATCTGTTGATGAGCTATCAATCGAAGCCAATAAACATCAGTTGATTAGATGATCACATCTATCGACATATTACAATTAATTGATAATACAAGGAATTCTAAATCACTGTTACAATCCATTTTATCAGTCGATTAACAATAACTTTAACTGATAAATGGTTCCCTAGTCAATGAATATTAATATATCACATATCCATTGATCAGTTACAAAATTAAGATCAAAATTACAATTCTAGGCAATTTGTTATCATCATACAACATGATTCCTAACATATCTTTCCATGTTAAACTTGAATGATGGCTACTTCTAAGTAATGAAGTGTTTAAGATCTATTCTAGTACGCAACTTAGGAGGTATTAGTTCGCATGACTTGTCATGTTGATACTGGTAATAAATATGATCAATGCAATCATGCAATCTACGAAAATTATGGTAATAAATTAGGATTTAGTTTTTTATTTCTTTCTTTGCCCGAGGACATGAAAAATCTTAAGTGTGGGGATATTTGATAAGTAGATATTTATTATTAGTTTATCCCTATATTTTTAGTTAATTTTGTACAAAATTGAATTTTATTTATGTGTTTTAATATTTTATTGCAAGATATCAGAAATTATTGGATTGGAGCTCGAAGGGGAATATTTGGGCTTAATTCATATAAAATTCAGATTTTTGGACATGTTTTATTGTCTTCACTGTTTGGGCTCTAACTAGAGTTCTACAAGTAATGAAGTTACAAAATTAAGATCGAAATTACAATTCTAGACAATTTGTTATCATCATACAACATGATCCCTAACATATCTTTCCATGTTAAACTTGAATGATGGCTACTTCTAAGTAATGAAGTGTTTAAGATCTATTCTAGTACGTAACTTGGGAGCTATTAGTTCGCATGACTTGTCATGTTGATACTGGTATGTCTAAATTCTTGGTTCATTAAAGAGCATGTTTTTTAAGATAAACACACACACACACACACACACACTTTGTACTTGTGTTTATTATGTAGTGATATTGTTGTGTGAGCTTGATGAGTCTAAACTTGTTGCATATGCCGAAGGTTATCGCTGACTTGGCATACCCTATTATATTTGGGATCATTTGAATATCATATACATTATTATTACATGAGCTAGATGGATTTTATGGGTACATTCGCTATAGGCCCTCACGAGACAAAACTCGTCATACTAGGGCTGCCTAGGGGTTTAAAGGCTTGTTGCATATGCTCAATGCAATCATGTAATCTATGAAAATTATGGTAATAAATTAGGATTTAGTTTTTTATTTCTTTCTTTGCCTAAGGACGTGCAAAATCTTAAGTGTGGGGATATTTGATAAGTAAATATTTATTATTAGTTTATCCCTATATTTTTAGTTAATTTTGTATGAAATTGAATTTTATTTATGTGTTTTAATATTTTATTGCAGGATATGAAAAATTATTGGATTGAAGCTCGAAGGGGAATATTTGGGTTAATTCATACAAAATTCGAATTTTTGGGCATGTTTTATTGTCTTCACTGTTTGGGCTCTAACTAGAGTTCTACAAGTCCGTTTTAGACCCATAAATAGTCATTGGAAAGCTTGGAGGAAGATCTTTATTTCTGTCATAAGTCCAGAAGTTGGATTTGCTCTCATCTGCCTAAAATAGCCCAGCAACAGAAGTCTACGAATTTCCTAAATAGAATAATATTCTATTTAAGATTATTTTCTTGTATTCTTAATAATTAATTAAAACACTTTTAAGTGGAATAGATATACATACATAGTAGTTATTATAGATTAGATAGAGAAGACATAGACGTGGTAGTTTTAGATAGACATACACACCAGAGATTAAGAACGAGAGACACTTGGAGAAGACAGTGCTCTTTAATACGAGAAGATTGATGACATCATAACACAAGTTTTATCTTTTCTTCATCTTCTTTATTTCATTGTTATGTTTTTCTTTAAGATGTTGAACTAATTTGATATTTTAGGGTTTAATAGAATTTTGAGTTTATATCTAAGTATTCTTTTGATTATTTGATTTTGTGTTCATTATAATCGATTATATTGATTTGTGTGTAATGCCTCTCAAGGAGTAATTAACTTTGAGATTTATTTAGTAATTTGGGTGATGCTTGAAAGAGACAACTTAGATTAGTAACTTGAGATTGACAATTGTGTTGATTTGTGTACATGATAGGAATATATCTTTCCACCTCAAGTAGTCAAATTATGATTATGTGTTAACGCTACTCATGGATTTAATTCTTCATAGGAATATGGGAATTGATCTTATGAGTTAGATTCATTTGAGATTTGGAAAGAACTTGTGAATATTTATAAACCCTCGATTAACGATTAGAACATAAAAACAGAGATAAAAAGAGATGCTTGTAAGACTCTAGAGGAAGTTAAAGTCCTAGATATTTTTCTCTCTTATTTATTCATAAGTTGGTGTGTGATTTATATTTTAGAATTAGTTTATAGTATAATTTTAATCATATTCTATTTAACTTGAATTGAGAGAACGATAATTAATGGTATTTAACAGCTTATATTAGTCCTTGTGGGAACGAATTTTATATATTATTTGTTACGATACGTGCTCTTGCGTTAAGGTTGCAAAACCGCTAACACTAACATCATCTTATCTTTTCTGATGTAACAATATATTATAACAAAATTAAAATTTTAAAAGTAAAATAACTATTTTATTACTTCCCCAAATAAGTTCATCAAATGAAAATGATAAATTCATGAAAATAGTAATTTTTTATTATATTAAACTGTTTTGATGGTTGAATTTCTTATTTATAAATTAAATATGTTATTTACAATAAATATTATTTTTAAGAATATTTATTTTAAAAATTTTAAAATATTTATAAATTATGTATTCTTAAATAAATGTGTATCAAATATAAAAATATTGAAATATAAATCTAACAAACAGATTAGATACATTGACATAAAATTTTGTATAACACCCTATAATGAGATGTTCCAAGAGTCTCCGCTAGTTGAACCGCATCCAATCGGATGGAATCTAGGTAGACTGGCACTGTTATCTAGAAGGGAAAAAACGGTGCACGGACTGTACTCGAACTTCATATCAATGTCCCTATGTACTACTTAGCCGAGTTTCTTTCTTTAAAGCTCGGAAAGTGCACGGACAGCTGCCTGTTTCCTTTTTCACAATGTTCGTGATGATTATGACTCAAAAACCGAGTGAATAACAAGCCTTTCCTACTAGATCATTCAACTTTAGCTTATGAAGGAATCATGTCACTTGGAATTATGAAAAAAACCGCATGATCTGTTTTGTATACATAGGAGGTATACACTAGTCAAAGAGCGGATTCTCTTGCAGCAGATACGGGGCATGTCCCTAAGCCTATCCAGATCTCTATACTTACCCACCCGATCATCCCCTTAGTGTAAACACTAAGCAACTAGCATTGCATATTTATATACCCCAAATGATGGGTGAATTAGCTAAGCGTGGCTATCAATCTTATTCATCCACAACTAAGGAGTAAGGTAGGCTAGCTGGCTGAATGGGAGGAGTCCCAAGAAGATAAGAACTTCAACATGTTTGATGCTTCTTCGATTTTCAATGACCTCCCTCTCACGGTTTAAAAAGTGGTTAACTGTCTCGAAGAAATCCATATCATCTCTCCGAAAAAGGTGTACGACCATCTAGTAAAGTCATCTCACTTTCCATCATGTTAGGTGTGTTGAGAAGTGTACACTGACGTGTGCGCCCTTATACAGTGAGCCCTTGATACAGTGAGAGCCATTCTACACAGGACTCCCGGATCACTATGGCCGACTACATAACCTATCTTCTAGACTAAGGGAAGAAGGTCTCAGATCATTGTAGTTCGAGCTCTAAGCCGAGTCTGGAAAGAAAAAAGAAAGCTTTTTAGCTTGCTTCATATCCTTGTTTGGTTTAAAAATGCATATAATATACGATCCAAAAAAGAAATAATAAAGATAAAAACCGAAGAATAAAATCATAAAAAAATTAGGCCTCGTCATAAACCTAATTGGTTACTTCCAATTACGTAAATCAATAGTTCAAACCGTCACCATTTACATTTATTACATCATCATTGCCCCTCTCACCTTCACCATCTTCGTTTCCAACTATAAATTTTATTCCTCTAAATAGAAAATGACTATATTATTGGATATAACATTATTATCTATAAAAAGTTGTAAAAGGTTCTTGGGTGTGAATGATTCTAGTTGGTCACTTTTCTTGTCGGGATCGATGGGTGGAAGTCTGAGAGTAACTATTAGTGGTAGGGCAAAAATCGGGGGAAATACATAATGATATGTCTGAAACTATCATTGAGTGAAGTAAGGGTGATCTATTTCTTTATTAAAAATCATTATTTTAAATCATATTTTAATTATAAATTTAATTATTTTTTTGAAAATTTACATTCTAACATAATTATATATTTTGGTTTAAAGTTCGACCGACTAATCGATTAATTGACTCAACTTTCAATAATATAATTTTTTAATATTTAAAATATAATTATATATATATAGGGTCCTGCTCAAATAGAAAATAACTTAGAATAGAAAATAGAAAATAAGATCTACACCACATATTCAATCTAATCTAATGGCAAGGGGGTGCATCCACACACAAATCAAATACACCCTCATACACCCAATCCCACATAATCCCTCCGTTTTTAATTTGATTTTTCCCGTTAATTAGTGAAGTTTTTTTCAAATCTAACTTCACCACATTTTTCTCCATCTCCCAACGATCAATTTGCATACCATATATGATATATTCCGGTGACTTTTATTTTTTCGACGATTTCCATTATTTTTTGTGAACCCAGGATATATAATTTAGTGATTTCTATAATACAAATTAGTGATTTCTATAATACAAATTAGGTTACATAATGATATGTCCGAAACTAGCATTGAGTGAAGGGTGTATATCTTTACTTGATTAAAAATCGTTATTTTAATTATAAATTTAATTATCTTTTTGAAAAATTACATTCTAACATAATTATATATTTTGGTTTAAAGTTTGACCGACTAATCGATTAATTGACTCAACTTTCAATAATATAATTTTTTAATATTTAAAATATAATTATATATATATATATATACACACACGACTTAATAATATATTATGCATAATTTTGAATTCCATTTTTTTAATAAAATTATAATCTCTATATTTTAATTAAATAAATTAAAATATACACATCCATAATTGTAATTTAAAATTTCATTTTTAACCCACACTCAAATAATTATTAAAATTCAATTATAAAATTTTAGATTCAATTTCCAATGAATCATATAAATGGTGCAATTGCAAAACGTTAATTTGATAAATTAAACTGAAAAATCAAATCGTATATTTGGGTTCACCTGGTAGGTGTGGAATATGTTTCTACTCTGACGGAGAACCAAAAACTTGACAGAAGAATGGAGGTACGCTATTTTCTTACTCCTCCTTGTGTTTGAATCTACTTGCTTACGATAATTGTATCTATTTATCCATATAAACCTGAATTCAATGCTGCTGTTTATTACTTGCTTGCATTTGCTATTGGTAATTCAAGAATCAAGAATGTATTCATTTGACAACCCCACTTGAAACATACACTAATTCGTATCGATTTTCGGGGTTAATTGAGTACTGAAGCTTTAATTGAATTAATCCACTTAGGATAAGACCTCACTCATTAATTTTATCGAGATTAGTAGGGAATGAAACTTTAGATTTTAGGAATAAAGGAATTTGGTGGTCCACTTGTGTATACTAATTAAACCCGTAAAATGTGATTATTGATCGTAGTAAGGGGTGATACTAGGATTTTTGTCTCGTTTGGATGTAAAGCACTGTGAATGTGTTCCCGATTGTTATATTATGTTGCGGCGGTTTCTAAAGATAAGAGAGGGATTTTCTGCGAATGTTTCTTTTAGAAATCGCCGGCAGCATTTGTTTTAGTTCTATTAGTTTATTTCACATGCTCATTGCTTGCTATTTTGTCATTATCATTTCAGGACTCTACTGAAGTGAAACGTAAAACTCCCAAGCCTAAGCGCACCTTTAAATCAGAAACGGAGTTCCTGGAGTTTACTTTGAAATATCAACAAGTTATTGCTGAAAGAGACTCTGGTAGATCATTTTATCATAAACCATATTTGTTTTTTATCTTTCGATCTCTTGGTATTAACATGTAAATAATCATGGATGCTAACCTGTGTTTGTTGTTATAATTACTGTTCATATTGATTGCAAAACAAGGACATACTGATAATATATACAGTGCACAGTCCAAATTGATTTTAACATACATTTTGTTACTAATTATAGGACTACCCATGCATCAATCAACAGGAACATGATGTTGACATATTAGAAGTCCACAACAATCTGTTGTCTTAGTTTACAGTTGAATCAGTCCTGGTATATCATAAGATGTTAAATCATAACTTGTTGTGAAGTTGAAGAGTAAACAGGCTTCATGTAAGAGTGTTATAGTTCAAGGCAAGGACCATATAGCATGTTTAAAATACAAATTTTAAGTTTATACCCGAGTTTGTGAAAAAAACATTTTACAGTAGTATTGACAACATGGGAAATTGATTCATCTATTATTTTCTTTATTCTTTTATTTATGCTTTCATGATTTGTATGTATCAATTTAACGTACTTATGGTTATTCTTTTCAGCTATATCTGTTCGAGATAAGCTTGAGTCATTATGTAGGGAATTACAACGACAAAACAAAATATTAATGGTAAGCATCCTCTATACTGAATAATTGCTCCACCTACTAAAGATGTTATATATATGTTTAGGTTTCTTATTCATACTTTTAGGTTTATAAATTGTGCTTGTATTGCTATATAACATCAGAAAAATTATTATTGTTAAGCATCCTCCTATACTCAGATGTCACAAACACACACACCAGCTTAGGTTTCTTCTTCCTACTTATAGCTGCATCGATTGTTCTTGTAATGCAATGTAACTCTCGTCTTGTTATCACTTTCCATCTTCGTGTATTTGAGCTCTGAGCTCGTCCTTTGGGATTTGTAATTTGATATCTGATCTTATTTTTTTGGTTGATTCATATGTGTGTGATTTATCCTTATCAGTTCAACATACATGTATATATGTTTTTGTATGTCAACGTATAATCACAAATATTAATAGGAGTTCCATGACTAAATGGGCATGGACTCGCGAATATGTATGCCGCAGATGGTTTTTAGGATACAAGGGTCTTTAGATATGGCTGTGTATGCTTAGTTTTAGATTGATATACATAAATTTCAAAAAGAGTCATGTATGAATCTTTTTGAAAGAGTCATATATTCACATAGGATTCCTATCGAAGTAGGACCTTAAATTAATCAGGGAAACAGCAAATTCAAAAACTATTGCTTGTGTGGAAGCATGTTTCACTATTAATGGATGATTATTTATTAGCAAATATGCTACTAAGAGGCAGGTAAAGATTTGGCTAAGATTTATACCAAAACAAAGCTTTTCGATGACATGCTTGCTAATTCAGACATCATGACACACTGTTTTCATGATGTTCATAAGAAAACAAAGAGTATTGTCAAAGATAACGATGCCCCGATTGAAGACCAGCTTGTTTGTAATCAAATTGAAGGCGACCAAGTCTCTAAGGTTGTAATTGAACATCGAATTCATAGAACATACCAATTCTTACATATGTATGGAGTTCATTATTCCTAAATTCTTCAATAAAGTCAAGGATGCAAGTGATTTCTTTTGGTGGCTTCCAAATGTTCATATCTACCTTATTTAGAGCCTTGTTAGACGATTATGGCATTTTATTACTTCAAACTTCAGTAATTCACATTTGATTTTTTTTTGACTGAGGGTAGAATAAGCTAGTCAAATATTGTTAATTATTGTATCTAATAATTGGTAACTATCATATATTATTAATATATATTAGTGATTTAATATTTATGAGATAAACTAGACATAAAGTAGACGAACATATGATAGTTGCTATCTATAGGGAATCTAGATAATTCTAAGAATTATTGTCATGTTATTGAAGTTAGGTTTCACTCCTGTTGAAGGAAATGCAATCCCTCTTTTTCATCTTAAACTGTGTCCTACATCAATACATGTAACTGGGATCAGAGGATAAATTTGCTAAATTCTCTTTAGGCAGTATTGTGAGCTTGTTGCATAGTTTAAAATATCTCATTAAAGGACTGCAGAAACCGGATGATGCTTTTGTGTTTCATGTAAAATGTGCATATATGGAATCTTTGTATGAGAGTTGAATTTTGGTAACACTATATAAAAAAATAAAAAAAAAGATATTGTAATATCTTTTCTACTATTTCATGACATCAATTATCCTATATAATATCAATATGTTTGTTAACCTACTTTCTAAGGATGTTAGTGAATTGTTGTAATGTGATTCGATAATTAGTCATGGTAGTATTCAAATTTTACCAATTAATTAGCATGGTGTTAATTTTATAATATGACAAGTGATTCTATAGTCTGTCATACCATATTGTTATCCCTTCCAATCGGTCGAAAATTCTGTCTTTTGGTAACTGCTTACATTGACATATGTTCAAATGAATATTAAATAAGTATGTCATTGATGCATTTAAATTATATTCTTATAGATATAGTATATTTAAAATATATTGTAAGGTGATATGTTAGCCCTTACCTACTCAAAAGAAGACATATAATGTGAAGCTATGGTTGAGAAAAAATAATATTTTCTGCAATATGCTGATATCAAGAAGATCCTAATTTTTTCAATAAAATTTAAAGGGTAAAATTGTCAAGACTGTTCTTATTGCATACCTAAAGATAATGATTTTATTGCTTAATACTTTGCAGGACGAATGCAAACGAGTTTCAACAGAAGGTCAAAGCTTGAGAATAGATATGTCAACCAAGTTTCAAGATGCAATTAAGGTTGGTGTAAAATTTTCAGTTTGTTTATAATCTATTCATGTTGACAAGTCTTGTTAAATCATTTGATTAATACATTCTTTGATTCAGTTTCTAATAGAAGTTGCGAGTATGCATGATTAATTAACATTTTCTTGGACATTATAACATGAGAATAATGGATATAGACCATAATTCCCATATAGCTAACTAGCTACGCATAATGTATATAGATCATAATTCCTTTGTAATCTATAAAAAAAATAAATGCTCAATTTGAAAAATCTTCTTAAAAGCTATTGTTTTACAGAAAATTCAACAATTATTGTGTTATGATTTTCCCTTATTCGGTTTTGACCAAGAATATAAGATTAGTCTAGGCTATGTTACCTCCAATGTAGATACGTGTTTGGTGTTGGGCTCGTCAACACTTTGTAAATTCTACATGATTTTGGCTTAATACAAACTGTCAAGTGTTATACCCATTCACGGGGAACAAAAGTGAAGAAGTTATGTATTTTATACAGGGCTAGTAAATTATTCAAAAAGTAGTTAATTTATAACAAGTCCAAATGTCTATAGGCCTTATAGCATGGCCAACGGAGAGCCCATGTCCTATTTTGTTAGGTCACACTAAAATGCCAAACAAGCAAAAATTGGATTTGGCATAGAAATGGATAAATTATTCCAACTCACAACTCATATATTTAACACTCAGCTGGCCCTACATTTTACATTAGATTATAGTTTGTAAGTAAAATCAATCAAGAAACACACATAAGAATAAAATATAACATATAAGGTACAAGTTGTGGAGATGGGATTGGCCTGGCAAAGTGAGACTGAACAGTTTTTCTGGTGCTGCAGTGCTGAACTTTGAAACTAGATTCTTTTCACGCTTCCCAATGCAGGAGTTAGGTCTGCACTAAACCTGCTCTTAGTCCATTACGTTTTATTATCAGAGTTTTCTATTCCTATATAATCTCTGTAATCCCCCACATATTAGGAAGACTTGGATAGGACTTGAATATTGAGATATTAGTGAATGTTGAATTGAGTGTGTTCATGGCTTGCGATCCATAGTTTTTATCCCTTATGTTGGGAAATCCTTAAGGTAGTGGGTTTTCTGTGGTGAATCTACCCGAGTTTATCGTTATTCTCGTCTTTAGTTCGTTTTTACTTTCTCTTTTTTAGGAAGTAATGGAAGAGAAAAGCTATAGATCTTATAGCCAACAAAGTGGAATTTATGTACTCAGTATTCAAATGTTTTCCTTGATAATTTATACACCAATAATGACCTAGTTGTGTAGTAAATTTGTAGATACTATTCTTAAGTGAAATGACAGGGACATAGTAATATATTATACTAGAATTGGTCACTGGTTCACGATTTTTTAAAGGAATTGCTATACTTTACTTCTGCAAGGAATCATACTTTTGCTAAAGATGATGTGTCTCTTTTGATGAGTATACGCGCAGTATTTACTCAATATAAAAAATGCAAAAATGATTGACCATATAATATTCAAAACCTTCTCTTGTGCAAAATTTCACAAAAAAATGTTTCTTATATTTGTTATGCATTTTCTCTCTGTTTATATTTGTATCTTTCTACATCTCCAGTTTTCTGTCGGCCGGCCTGTCTCAGACTTTGTGATTTCTTTATAATGGAACTTATTTCCTATATATCGTGGCAGGAAATAGGCAATAAGCTGGAAGAGCAAAAAGATGAATCATTGACTCAGCTAAAGGAAAATGAGATGTAAGTCTAAAATTTTCTAAAGGCGTAATCTAATTTATACTGTGGTACATGGAATTTTATATAGTAAGAAGATTTCATGATACATTAAGAACTTTTCCAGTCTTTATATCTCATTTCCTGTGACATTTAAAGCTAAATTAACAAGGTAAATGGTTCCATTAGAGTCTTGTGCTACCAAAGTTAATGACTTGTTACGGCTTTCACTTGCATTTCTATCATCACTGTTAGTAATCATTACACACTCAGATGAGTGGAAATGCGCCCTAGGTTTATAAAATTTTGTTATAGATGTCCAGGGTGAATGGCATTCTTATTCTTTTCTATTATAATAAGCTGACTAATTGGAAGCAAAAGACGGACACTTCATCACCTTATTAAAACAGTGTAGGTTGATACAAATTATTGGTATAGGTAGCAAAACACACTCTAGAGTCTAGAGTGGAGCACCTCTTCCTTCCACCTTTCCCTGTGATAGTGTAGCCAAGGTGGTTGGTGTAGAATCTGAGTTTTGCTCAAGGGTTGCTGCAGCTGAATGTGTTCCATTGATGATTCAATAATTGGCCTGTTTAATTTAGCTTCTTAAC
The DNA here is from genome assembly GCA_028671895.1 of Oenanthe sinensis. NCBI lineage: Eukaryota > Viridiplantae > Streptophyta > Magnoliopsida > Apiales > Apiaceae > Oenanthe > Oenanthe sinensis. The sequence goes on along the minus strand of CM053799.1, from coordinate 21,273,582 downwards.
CTCTCTTATAAGAGGAGAAATGTATGTATTTGGGGTACTTATCCTCCTCTTACGAGCGGAATAAAATCCCCTATATTTTTATGTAATGTCTGTTTGCCCGTTGAGATTTTTTTCCTCTGTATTACTCTTCTTGAAGCTACCATTGACGGAGGTTTTACGTTGGTGAACTGCAACCTTTTAAAAATAAATTTACACTGTTGCGAAACTCATATATCTGAGGGATGCAATATGTAAATTGGACAGAATATTCAGCCACATTCTCTTGCAAAGCTCTTGGTACCACAATTATGGGCGTATTTTGCCAGGTCTAGAGTGTTTTTTAATATGACATTGGTGGGTATGGTTGTAAGCGTACTACCGGACGGAAGCTCAATGATTAATATATCTATATACTTGGATGCTCTCTGAAATTAAATAACTTTGTCTCTCATAAGAGGAAATAAGCTGAAGGATATTGGGAGTTGTTATTCAGACGTGCATTGTTAGTATTCAGATACAATTGTAACCTTCACTTGTTCCATTTCAAACACAAATGTATTTTGTATTGAGATGTGAATCAGCTTGAACTATCACTCTGCTAAAAGTTGCAACTATTGTATATTCTACTAAGTATTATGTGGATCTTAGTTTTAAGAACTGAGTACCAAATTTACTGTCAGTTTATAGAAGTACCTTCGTGTTTCCTCATGAATGCGAGATTATCCTCTGCTTTGGGCCCGGTTCGTATCTACGAAATATGTGTATAATCTTTCAGGTTAAAAGTCAAGTTGAAGCATCTTGCAGATCAGTATGCTCTTACTGAACAACAATTTACACAGAAGGCAAGTCCCCTTGTTATTTAGGATTCAAATTTCACACTTCTGGTACAGGTCTTTGTTTCATTCCTATAGTCTGGCGTTTGACTGTGCAGCTGAAGCAAAAATCACTGGAACTTCAGATTGCTGATATTAAAGTTCAGCAGCATGAAGGAAAACTGATCCACGAACAATCTCAGATTAAATTGTATGCTGAGCAAGTGTCACAATTATTGGCCACCGAAAAGGATTTGAGGTTGCAGTTAGCAGCTGATGGAGAAAAATTTCAACAGTTTCAGGTTATAAATTCTGGCCACCTCAACTTTATCTCATTTGGCTTGTGGCTTATAAGCGGAGTCCTGATTTAATATTCCCATTATATTATGCTGGTGTAAGTTGTGTTATTCTCAGTTCGAGGCTTAAAGCTCAACTTTCATGCATTTTCATAGTATCTCCATACCAAATCGGATGCTAGATTTGCATTCTATTAATTGTGTTAACTTCTATGCATCAACAGAAGGTGATTTACCTTTGAAGTCTTGTATAAAGTGCTTCAATGACTGTGTTTTGAGTTTTAGAAATATCTCGTCACATCACAAATTTTCTCATCGAACTCGAAATTTCTTTGGACTGGGAATACTTAAGTTGTCTGTCCCTATATATTAGCTAATAATTTCAGTAATCAGGTGTCGATTGTGTCAGTGCACATGGCCGTAGTATTTACGTAGTTGATAAAACAGTAAGATTATGACTGCTAACAACTTAGTTTGCTATCAGAATCTTCATCCCTCTCATATCTTTCTCTGTTTATTGGATCTCATATACTAGTTCTGCATATAATTATCAGGAAGCTTTGACGAAAAGCAATGAGGTGTTTGAAACATTTAAGAAAGAGATCAAGAAGGTATTTGACGTTCTTTCAACGATTTTGTTCCTTTTTCTAGGTCCACAGGGTTTTCCCGTGTTTTAAAAATATTAATATGTTAAAGCAACTGATGATTCTGCTTTTTTGTATTTTGCCTAGATGGAAAAATCAGTAAATGAGTTTAAAAAGGAAAATGCGTTTCTGAAGAGCAAATGCGATAAGTCTGATGTTACACTTATAGAACTGGTTGAAGAGGTAATCATTGCTTACATTTTGTGTAGTGTCTCTGTATATTTATACGTATGCTCAATCTCTTTTTGCCTTGTTTACTATTTCTGGAATTTTGTTATTAGCTTAGTCTGAAATATAAATGGTCATGTGTTCAGTAATATGAAGTTTTCCCCAAAGACTTTCATCTCGACAGATCTCATGCTTCCTGATTTTTGCAGACAGTTCTCAACAATAACAAATATGAATGTCTGAATTCTTAATAGGGTTCTGCTTAGACCTGACAATCGTGCGTTGTTGTCTACTTTCGCATCATATAAAGTTGTATTTCTCAAGTCCAACACGAATCACTTTTTTTTCCGGACAGTTGGATGAACTTAAAACGAAATATCTTTGTGCACACAAAACACATCTAGTTCTGCTTTAGCTTTTTGGTCGTCAAACATTTATGTTGGATGGTTCCCACTTCCCTACATAGTACATACTTTTATTTCCCTTTTGTGTGTTTGCTAGGGATACTGAAAGTACAATAGAAACTACATTTATTGTCCACTGCCCTATTTGACTTAAAGACAAGGTTGAGTTATGCTTCAATGTTCTTTTATGGCTCTCCCGCCAAAAATAATAACATTTTAAATTAATAAAGAATAATTCCGTACAGAACGTATAAATAAAAAAAAACTGAAGAGATATGTTGTGGTACAGGGTGGTGAATACTGATCAGGCTTTAGGGTAGAAAAGTCTCACAAGAGATAATTAACTCTGCTAAATTACAAGTAATAAACTCCTATTTATGATCGACTTAATATACTTTCCTAATAAACCTCAGTCTAAAAGATAGTTACTAAAGCTATTTAACTAAAATAAAACATACTAAATAAATTCCTCAATAATTGGGGTTCCAGAGCCTCTTACATTGTGCCCATATTGTTTCTTTGTGCCTCTTAATTGGTTGTCACTTGTCCGGCATCAGTAAAGATTACAGAGCCTACCACCCCCTACCCAGATGCTGCCAAGTTAAACGCGGTGCTTGTGCTGGTTTTATGATCCATCATGTCTAGTATATACTATATAGTACACATTAAGGTCAAACATGCCCCTGTTTTTATGAAAAAAACTTGTAGAGCAGTTGCAGAAATGCTTTTGCAAATAAAATGTTTTTAACTACTTCAAAGATGTGTCCTAGAATTTTTTTGAAGCTCGTTGAACCATTTAATAGGATAACAGTAATTCTCTTTATATTGTGTAATTAATAGCGACGACATTTTTTCTTGATACCTAATATGTATGTAATCAGAAGCTGATTACCCTAAATTTTATTGTTTGAGCAGCGTGAGTACTTGAAGAAACAGTTGGAGAAAACCAAGAATCAGAAGGAGAAGCTTGAATCTTTATGTCGGTCTCTTCAAGCAGAAAGAAAGCAAACCCAATCCACAGAAAACAACTCTGACCCTGTCCAGGATTGAATAATTCCAGTTTGCGTTTAAGACAGATAAAACCTTGCTGCCATGTGTGATGGTAACACAACTGCTACAAACCGATTTTACCCAATAGGCGGAGTTGATAAGTAGTGTCTGTCACTCTGTCCCTACATATCAGGTTGAAAAGAACATTTTGACTTGGTTTTTGTTGTATGAGTGTACTTCAAATGGATCAGTAGTTTCATATTTATGGTTTTAATTGTGAAGTGTTCTTTCAGTTTTTGGTTTTGAAACAGCAGTCCTCAATTTGATATTACTTTGGGACCGTTAGGTTGGTCATGATTTTGAGTATCAGAGCCTAAAAAGTCACAAAAATATGAATGAAAATTGCTGAAAATGGTATCCTCTGAAGTCTGAAATAGTCCTGGTGATGCTGCTGTTTTGCATCAATGCATGTGCTTCACTATTAGCAACTTACTGTTTACAAAAAAAAAAAATATTCCCTTTTCACTATTAGCAACTTTACTGTTTTAATTTCTTGAATTAGCAACTGATCACTGTTAAAACTCTTTAATTCATTTAAAATAACTACCAATTAATTAATGATATAGTAATATTATTCTTCTATCTATATTAAATTTTATACCAAATACAATCTAAAATTTTCAATTTAATCACCGTTCAAATTATACAATTAATTTAAAATTGTCATTCATAATCGAATCTCATGAATATTATAATTTTTTTAAATAATTAGGTTTATAACCTTAAAAATTAGTATATGTTTATTCTTTTATTTATATTAAGTTTAAAAATAGCAACTAATTAATTAAATCACATAAGTGGTATATTATTATTATTATTATTATTCTTTTATCTATATTAAATTTAGTTAAAATTTTATATCAAATATAATTTAAATATTTCAATTTAATCACCGCTCAAACTATTCAATTAATTTAAAATATTTTATAAAAATTTAAAAACTATGCATCGCACGTTTATAAAATACTCCTTTTGTTTGGAAATAATTGATATTTGTCTTTATGACACACATCTTTAGGAGTTTTGACTACACGTGGATTATCAAATATTTCAGGCAAACCTGTTTGAAAATAATTCAGCTTGCATTAAGCAAGCAATTGAAGGAATGATAAATGAGATCAAACAAAACACATGTTACCAAAATTATTCAACACTCGTGAGATTTAAGAGAATGGTGACATTGAGGTACAATAAATTCGATCAATTGATAATTTGGAGAATTTAGTTACAAAATCATTGTCTACATCAACTTTTAAAAAAATGCGAAATAACATTGATGTGTGAAGATTGAAAAATTTGCTATATCAAAATATCAAAAAATGAAATATTTTATTCTAGGAGAATGTACTATTTTTCCTTCGTTTAGGTTTTTATCCTAATAGTTATTTTCTTATAAGGTTTAACGAGACAGTCAATCGAGACGGTGAATCTTTGGAATGATACAAATTTGAAGATAGGGGGTGTTATAAAGAATTGATAATGTATATTGCTTATGATTTAAGATAAATAAAACTTATCTCATGTATAGTCAAAGGTGGTGTAAAAGTATGGCGGCAAATTTTGTTTATAAATAGGACGAAAGTAGGGTTATAATGAAAGTAATGGAAAACAGTAAATCTATTATTACATTAATTTTCTCTCTCGCTTTATCTTCTATTTCATTTAATGTCCCCTTGCATATGTAAAGTCATATATCTTTTACTGTAGTACTTATATTTAAGATATAAATAACATAGTTATTAACAATTAGGTTCCACCAGATAAATAATATCCTTATATAAAAAATACAGAAAAAAATATCAAAACACTTCATTTTTTTATTAAAAATATATTGTCAAAATTAAGGACATAAAATTGAATTACAATAAAACTAACATACTGAGTTTTATACGGAATCTTATCAAAATTTTAAAAATCAAATTTAAATAAAATCAAATATAGAATCTTATATGTATTTTGTAAAAATGAAATTTACATGTAATAATATTATGACTTTTTGTTAATCTCATGTTAAAATCTATCTAAATGAATTTGTATGTAAAATTTTATAATATTCTTTGATATTTTTTATACAAAGGTGTATTTTAAGAATTAATAGCCTTAATAATTATATGAAATGTTTATAACAGTACGATTATCTATATTTTTTCCTACATATTTGTTTATTTAAAAAATTCTTCAACCCGGCCAGTCGCTAAATGGGCTTTCTAGAATTGGGGCCTACCCGATTAAATCATAAACGAACCCTAAAACAATTGAATTGAAATTAAAAATTACTGGCGGGGCACAGATTAATGGAAGGATTTTACAGCGTGTTAGTATATTTATTTACTCATTTTCATCTTCAGTTTTTTTAATTAATTAATTATTGAGTTTTATGGTATTTGTTTGGATTCAATAATATTTGTCAAGTTCTCGAATAAATCTAGAACGGTAGTTTGTTTGATTTAATTATGCAAACTATGTTTTTCGTTTGTTGATATGTGTTAATGAGATTTATTTTTATTCGATCAAGAGAATTAAGCCGCTGGTTAGTTACCGCTCCTAAGCAATTACGTATTCATGATGGTAGCAAGTATGGCCATAAAATACACCGACATAAAATAAAATGTAAAGACGGGATTAAAAAATGAATAATGCTAGAGAATCAAAAAATATCCACAAGCTATGGGAAATCAATAATGTTGGGGTATATCCTTTAATTCTCAAATGTAGCTCAATTTTACATGTGTTCTGTATAGTGATAGCCCGTGATTGCCTTCTTAATAGTTTTCAACGTTGTAGGATGTCTCTGAGGCATGGTTTTTACAGTATTGAATTACTGTTGTAAATATATGATACCATTTAATTTAATTCCACTATTTACATTAGGAGTAATATTAGGAGTATAAAATTGGGTACAAAAAATTGGTTCCAAATGATGTGACAGAGATGACATGTCAGTTCGGAAAGTTTTAATTGGTGAGATTTGTGTGAATATATTGAGGTCCATTACATTTCATAGAATTACAATAAACCAAAATCTGCCAGGTAGCATTTGAGAACTATTTTTGTATACCATTTTGTACCCCAAACATTATTCTTACATTAATGGATGGAAAAAGGACCGTAAGCCGGAGAATAAGTTAACAAGCCTTAAAGAGAAAGATATATGAAAGCATAGACTCTGGCCTAATTAAGTATCACTGTTTAAAATCCACTATTGTTTTAATTACAGCAGGTATATAATTCTTGGTCTTCATTAACTTGTTCAGATAGTGGTACCTGATTTTATTTGAGACCAAGTATGAATTATTATTAAGTTTTTATTATAGTAATCGATATTCCTAAACAGCTTTTGATATCTTTAATTGTTAAGTATTTTCTGGTAAGCGATAAAAATTCTTAATCTCAAAGCCAATACTGCTTTAAATGTTGTCGAAACTTTCTATCATGATTCATGAATAATGTCTTTTGCAACTTGTTTCAACTGTTGTTTTGTGCATGCAATAATTGCATTGCCACTATTAAATATTGGTATCCTCATACGAAAGTCTTGGGTTTTAAAAGAAAAGTAATTACTTGTCACTGTTGTGAAGATCTTTGAAGATAAAAGAAAATTTCAGTATAACGTTGGGTCTGTGGAAACTGGAGAGTGATTGTGTGCATAGAAGTAGGATTAAAAAATGTCTAAAACAATCAAATTTACTGATAAAGTATGCATGCCTGGATATTAGTGGTTTTTGCGTTGTTTTCTTAGATGAAGTTTTACATGTTCCACCAAAGGTTCTGGCCTAGCAGTTTCCCTCTCCCTTGGTTGAGTGTTCAAGCGTTTATATAGGCACGGTTGTGGTGCGCGCGAGTTTTACTAGTGTACTAAAAAAGCTGCATGCATTCTGTAATATCCTCATCATTGTATAAAATAAATAAGTAGGTCTGTTTTGATTGCCAATGTGAAGTGTGACAACTTGTGTTTGAGTCATAATCTAAATAAGAAATAGGAGATGTTCTTCCGATATTAGTAATGTACTATACTCTGAGATAATTCAATAAAAGTTTCAAGATTCCAGATGATATTTTGCCATAGCCCATAAACAATAAAATCTCATTGCATCCTTATGGTTCGTAGTTCATACTTCATACGAGCTTGATGTACAAAATGTCCTTTTAGCAATATCATGAATTTTTTGGTGCCGTAGTTAAAATTTTGATTATTTAGTTTAGAAATGCAAAAAAAAAACTGAAATTTTGTTCCAATGTATAAAGATTTAGGACTGCTTGAGATCAACTGGTGTTTTGATCACCATCGCTGCATATAAAATGGGAACTGCAAATAGGATATCTTTGCAGTCTTCTACGAGACATAGGATGTAGTTTTATCACTACCATCATTTTTACCTTCTGGTGTCGTAACATACTATCTTCGTGACTATATTGATCTTTTATTACATTGCAGTACCCATTTATTAGTCCCCTAGGAGGTGGCTGCCTATAAATAGCTATGTCTTTTGCTGATTAAACATAACCACCCACCCACTATACCACAAGGCTTGAACGCAATCTCCCATAAAGGGATAAGAGAGAAATACTGCTAGAGTAAGAACCCTTTGGATTTTTTTATGGTAGCAGTTCATATGCATAGATGTCGTGGTACCAATATGTGAAGTTGGTTTCTGAAGTAATAAACTGCATGAGCGATGTAAGTGTTCTAAATGCAGCCACTTCTGTTTCAGTTGGTAATCAAATTAAATTCTGATGTATTGAACTTTTGTCATACAGAAACGATACGAAGACATTTCAGTGTTGGGGCAAAGGCCAGCCGAGTGAATTTCATTGGGGTATATTTTCTTCATTGTGTGATGTGGTTCTATTTGAGTCCACAAAAATATGATCTATTGATCTCACAATAAGTATTTAGTTATTTGGATATATTTGGTTGTAACCTTTGAACTCTTGGACCATCTGACCTTTTAAGAGTAAAGCTTCTTTGTTTAAAAGTATGCAAGGTCTTGTGAATTGTTTGTTACGTTATCTGTTGTATTGCCTGCTATTGATATATCGGCAGTTCAGATCAGATTAAAAATATCAGTCATTTCAGTGATTGTTACAATTCCTAAAAATATACATTGGTACAGGCTGTTGGCTGTGTTTCTTTATCTAACCTTTCTTCTGTCAAAATGAAATGGCAAGCACTTTTTTCTAGGAGCCAAGAGAATGGCTTCTTGGTCTTGGCAAATGATCTTCGCTTTGCGGGGAACACAAGAACTAGGAAGATCATGCTGTTTCATTGTGGACATATGGAATCTGCTGATATATTAATTTTAAGTGGAGAATTTAAGAGTTCAATTTCTGATCCTCCTTTTCTTTAATTTAAGGATCATGCAAAGCATCAAATCCTTTGCATAGGGGCAAAATTACCAATAATATTTTTTATAAACACACAATTGCATTTTGTTGCCAACTTGGATGTCCTCCCAAGTTTTATAGGAGTTGTTTTGTAGGAGTGGAATGTAGACAAACGTAGAATGTAATAAATTTTAGAGAAATTAATCGAAATACTTTTATTAAAACTTACTTCTAACTTTACTAACCGTCCAAACAAACTTATTTCTTAGAATACTGATGAATGTTGGTTTGGTTTGGTTTGTTTTTCAAGCTAAGGTCTTTCTTTCCCTTCTATTCTTTATATTATTTTCTCCTTTACTCTTTTTGAGTCTTTTTATTCTATATCTATGCCGGGTGCACGCACATGAATACATGATATTTGTACATATTTAGTACGATTCAACAATATTGGTATAATTTGGTGACCTTGATCCAATTTCGATCGTGCAGATTTGTAAAACGGGAATGTGATAGTTATCAATTTGATGTTTTTAATATATGAATAGGTCTGATGGTTATGTGTAAAGTGAATTAGACTATTTTTGTGGGGATATGTTCGTGTATATATGTGTGGAATCTATATTTGAAATTACGATCACAGATTCTCGGGTGGTGATGTGATTTTTTAATTTGGTGTTTTTTGGTTTATTGGGAAAAGATAGAAATTTATTTGATTGATTATGTTGATTCTAGTGATTTTTTCTATAAATATGGTGCTTTATCTTTTATTTTGTATTTGATTGATGCTTGTAGAAAATGGAGTTGCAATTAATTGATTTTTGCTGCATATAAAAGTTTCAACACTGCTTAGATGTTGGAGGAATGTATATCAAGTGTTTCAGATACTGCTAGCGAGAAATATAAAATTGCATTTGGTTAGCTCTGATCAGATGTTTCATTCGATTATTCATGGTATGTAATCTATATAAACCTAAATCGATTTTGAGTTAACAAATGTTGGCGTTGTATTATTGGGCGATGTTGTGTTCTTAGAAAGAGAAAAAATTGCTCAAATACTTTGGCTAAATTTATTGATGTTCTAAGAAAAAATTGCTCAGATACATTGGCTAAACTTATTGGTGGTAGGAGTGAATCGGTTAAGTGATGGTAGGTTAAATATCGGTTAATTAATAGGAGTAATTCTTTTTTAGGTTGCAAAAGTTACTAATCGTATTTTAAATAAAACCGTTTTTTTATAAAAAGATATCAAAATCGTATTTTTTGTAATAAGAAAATTTAAAATCGTTTTTAATAGATATTTTGTTATATTTTTTAATTTTTAATTTTTTTGGTCACTTTATATTTTTAAAATTTTAAATTTAACATAATGTATATTTTTAAAATCCTTAAACTTTGCTCATTTATGCTCGGCTTAAAAGAATATGGAGCATGTGCTCTTAAGTTAAAGTTAGATGGAAAGAATATAATTAATTATTAAATTACAATTTTATCTTTTTATTTCAAAAGTGATATTTAAGAAGTATGGATATATGGGGGCGGTAATTCGAGTTGAGAGCAGTTCGACATACGACTTGAAGTCGAAAAAAGATTTGAATTCGTTTGTTTAAACGAGCTGAGCCAAGTTTGTGCCGAATTCGATTAAAACTCGATAATTCGGCTAAGTTAGAATTCGAACTCGTTGATAAATTTTAAATGGAAATTATTTTTTAATTTATAAATTATAAATTAATTTAATTTTTTTGTTTGTAATTTTTTTTTTGAATATGTAGGCTTATAGCCTTACAAATGTGTATATGTTCTAATAAATTCTCGAGTGAGCGATAGTCGAACTCAGGACCTGGAACGACAGAGGATAAACCAATCACCACTTGACTTATCAGATACTTTTTATTTGTATTTTTAGTTGTTGAGCTTGCAAGCAAACTCACTCCGCTCGTTTAAGCTTACCTTGATTAACTCGCAAGTAAAATTGACTCAACTCTTGTCAAATTAGTCAAATTTGGTCAAAGATTTGAATTTGTTTAATTTATTTGAGCGTCTCAACTTGTTTAATCAAACTCATTGGTTCAAACTCGCATCGGTTCAAATTACACCCCTAACCTAACCTCATTCAACTGAGATTTCAATGAATGTGGTGGATATAAGTGGCTTTTTGGCATTACTTTTGTTTGACAATATGTTCTGGTTCAAGACTGTTACCACCGGTTCCATCAGACCAGTTACTCAATATATGACCATCGAGAGCATTATCCTCATTGGAGGAATGTTACCGTTGGTACTTGGTGTCTATTCTAGTTGAAGTGATAATGATGATGAGAAGAATGGGGATGTTTGGTGTTGTGCCCAAAATATTACAATGGCTGGATTTGGGCCCATAAACTTTTGGAGGTCCAATCCACTAGGTTAGAGGCCTTCTAAAGAGGTTCCAAGACAAGTTGACAGGAATTACAGAGGTTCCATTGTGCTAAGGTGAATTCTGGAAGCTGCCAAGAGTGCCTAGAGGCTAAGGGTTCATCCAAGGATGAGAAACCACTAGGTGAAAAGGCCCTGAGGAGGCAGGAGCTTAATTGTCCAAGGAGCTTCCATTATATTCAGGCTGGAACCTAATTTAAGGAGGTTCCATGAGTCCAATGAGGTCGATAGTTAATCTGAGAGGTCATGATATGCTAGTATTTCCAGAGAACAGGTTTCAGGTTCCATTGGACAGGTTTGATAAACTAGCTTCCAAGACAACTACTTGGTACCACTTGGAACGACAATTATATGTGGACTGTGTCACCTGATTTTTAGGAGACATTCTCTCCACGATTATGATGGATAATTACCATATTATTCTGATCAGATTAAGGATAATTATCAGGAAAATACATATATTCACATATCAATTCGATTATTCATCAGGAAACAACTTCCAAAGAGTCCTAACCGGTTTGGACTCTCCTTGTAGCTCAAATACATCAAGATATACATCAAGCAAGATGATAATTCTTATCAAATCACAACTGAGCACTCATACAAGGAGTCCTATCAATCAATAACTACATATGGACTTGATCCCTATAAATAGGGTATGTAAGCAACTAACAAAGGGGTTCGAAAATAATTAGAGGGGAGAGAGCACGTAAAAACTCAAATATTCTTTGTTATTCTGAGAAACTTGACTTTTATAATCTCAGGATTATACATTGGTGCCTTGGACCTTTGCTAGCTCAGTCCCATCATCATCACAAATCACTATCCACCATTCGTGGAACCTCTATTAGGAAGCTATTTCTTGACAGATCCTTGTAACTTTCTTTCCGCTATTCCAGTAATGGGTCTCCATAGTGTTTTACCAAATTCCTCTCACAATATTTTGGCGCCAACATGAGGGTTCTAATTCATCTTTAGGGAAGAAAGATGTCTAACAACTCAGATAGCGAGAAAATGCCATCGAATGGTAATGAGGTTCCCCCAGGAGAACCTCAACCTAAAGTTACTCTTCACGATGTCTTGGACTTCATGAAACAGTTGGGGGAAATGGTGGAAACACTCGAGAAGAAACCTCTTAAGAAGGGGAAAAATAGGTTCAAGTCGACTTCTTTTGGAAAGAAATTGAAGTAGAAAAGCGTAACCCCCAAACAGTTGGTGTTTGATTCTGAAAGTGGGGGAATGAGAGAAAGAATTCGAGGATGGGGCTGCCAAAGTGAGGTCCCAAACATAAAAAGCTGTTGAAAAGGAAAAGCAGGAACCTGCACGTTCCTCTAGCCCCACTATCAGTGTGTTTGATAGGTTGGGAAACAAGCTAAGTGACCAGGACCTTCGACACAAAATCAAGCCAGTGAGAGGGACATTCGTCACCAATTGTCTATCAAAAGGGCAATTGAGAAGGGCCAATAGGAAGGTTCCAAGGCTAAAGGTCTCAAAAGTCAGAAGGGAGATGAGACTCGTTCCAAAACTCGAGCTACCAATAAGAAAGCTCAGTCAAATAGAGAACCCAGTGTGGAGGAACTTGAACAAGGTGATAGCTCCCAACATGACCCGGAACTTGAGGAGGAGGTACCACTCACTGATGAGGTACCTAGTAAACGTAAAATTAAGGAATTAAGAGACGTTCTGGACATAATCCAAGCTAAAAAGAATTCCCAATCCAGTTTGGCCATAGCTTTCCCCTTTACAAAAAGGGTGAAACAATCTCCTTTACCCAGGTTCTACAGAATGAACGGGGACCTCAAGTTTGATGGAAGCTCAGATCCTCTGGAATATTTAAGTCGATTTACCACAGGAATGGAGGTGTACCAGGTGGAACCTCTCACCAAGTGTAGGCTGCTAGCTGCCACTCTTACATGAAATGCTCACCAATGGTTCAAGAGGTAGCCAGGTAACTTTATAAAATCCTTGGAGTAAATGTGGGACCTGTTTGTAGCTCAATTTAGAGCTTCTGTGGCCTATGCTCTACCTGTCAATACATTGGCAAACATCAAACAGAGGGACAATGAGACTCTATAAGGGACTACTTTAAGAGGTTCAATGAAGAGGTTTCCAGGGTAAGAAAAGATTCTGATGAAACCCTGAAGAACTTCCTTATTGCAGGTGTGAGGCCAGAAACTGACTTTTGGAAGGAGCTCCAAGTAAAGGAACCTGAAACCCTTTCCTGACTTTTATACAAAGGCGGAACCTCACAAGATTGTGGAGGAATCATTAGCTAAACTATCAAAGGATGCCAACCAATGAGGTACCGGGGGGTGGAGCAGGAATAAAAGGAATCGCTCTTATAGCCCTAAGGATAAGAATGCTGAGAAAAAAACCTTTAATAGGGGAACCTCTGATTCAAGGACTTATAGTCGTGATGACAAAACAACACCCATCTCTATAAATTCTAACATAGACAGGTCCCATGATGGAAGGAGATTTTCCCCTGTTGACAGGTTCTCAAGGTTTGAGGAATATACTAACCTCAACACCTCTATTAGCCATATATACGAGGTTACAGAGAAGATATGGATATTTAAAAAGCCACACAGAGTAGGTCCCCCTAGAAGGAAGGATCTGGGAAAGTATTGTGCCTTTCATGACAGCAATGGTCATGAGACAACATATTGTAGGCACCTCAAAGACCAAATTGAGGAGTTGATAAGAGATGGGCACCTCTCAAAATTTGTGGCCAGAGAATCCAAGAGGTTCCGGGATGAGAATGCAATCAAGGAAGCTGGACAATCAGGTGTCACAAGGACTATCAGGGCAGGAAGCATCAGGACCATCATTGGAGGTCCACATTTGGTAGGTTCCAACAGAAATACCATGGATAGATATGCTCGGGAAGCTAAAGGAAAACACATGACAAATGTGCTTAATCTAACAGAAAGGTCCCCAAAGCTGTTCAAAAGGGAAACTACTCAAATCTCCTTTGATGAAGAGGATGCTAGGTGGGTTCATTATCCCCACAATGATGCCTTCGTGGTAACTATCATGATTAGAGGTCTAAATGTACACAGAGTCCTTGTTGATTATGGGAGCTCTATGAATATTCTGGCTTACACCACATACCAAAAGATAAGGCTACTATATAAAGAAATGAGTACCACCAAAATGAATTGTATGGATTTACTAGAAACTCAGTGAGGATCCTTGGAAAGATAAACCTCCCAGTCACTATAAGAGAGTAACCTAAAGTGGCCACCTAGATGGCTAAGTTCATGGTGGTAAATGAGGATATTTCTTACAATGCAATTTTGGGAAGGCTAGTACTGAAAGATATGAGGAAAGTGACCTCTATTTACCATATGGTCATGAAGTTCCCCACACCTAATAGGGTGGGATGTGTTAGAGGTTGCCAATATGAATCTAGGGAGTGCTACAACAAAGCAATACAAGTAGCAGAAAGGCCAAAGATGAGCTTCCATGCAATAGAGAAATAATGTGATGATGTACTGATCTTGGAACCTGTTGAAAAATGGAAAATTTCTTATAATGGCATCAGAATTGTGGAGTTAACTGGTGAGGAACCTCTTCTAGAGGTTCCAGTTTTTTCGGAGATAGCACCATCAGGATTGTTAATGTTGGAAGCTGCACCAGCAGAAACTCTCACTATAGAGGAGGTTCTAGATGTTGAAGTTAAAATAGACCTGGACCCAAGAATGCCTGAAACTAGTGAAAATACAGGACCAACTAGTGATATGATTGTTATGGTAATGGACGACAATGATGCCTCAAAGGTAATGACTATTGGGAAACACTTGGAACTTGGTATAAAGGAGATGCTGATTAGGTTCCTGAAATAGAATCTAGATGTGTTTGCCTGGTGTTATTCAGACATGATTGGAGTTGACCCCAAAGTGATGAGTCAACGTCTAAATATTAATCCTGAAAAGAAATGGGTAAGATAGAAGAAAAGAGTTGTAAGTGGAGAAAGAGCTTCCGCTTTAAAGGAGGAGGTGGACCGGTTACTCAAAGCCGATCTGGTCAAAGAGTCATTCTACCCTATATGGTTGGCTAACCCAATATTGGTTAAAAAACCTAATGGGAAATGGAGGACTTGTGTGGATTTCATAGACTTGAACAAAACAGGTGCCACAACTGGACATGCCTTGCTCAGTTTTATGGATGCTTATTCAGGCTATAATCAGATTCTCATGTACGAACCTGACCAGGAGCATACCTTTTTCATTACGGATAGAGGCCTATATTGCTATGTGGGGATGCCATTTGGGTTGCTCAATGCAGGAGCTATCAACCAGAGGTTAGTGAATATGATGTTTCATGATCAGATTGGCAAAATAATGGAGGTTTATGTGGATGATATGCTGGTCAAATCTAAGGAAGCTACTGATCATGTAAGGCACCTTAAAGAAATGTTTGACATACTGAGGAGGTACCGGATGAACCTCAATCTATAAAAATGTGTGTTTGGGGTGGAATCTAGAAAATTTCTAGGGTTCATTATCGATCATAGAGGGATTGAAGCTAACACTACAAAAATCAAAGCTTTGGTGGAAATGAGGTCCCCAAAAAATATTAAGGAGGTAAAATGTTTGACATGGAGAGTGGCTGCTCTCAACAGTTTGTCTCTAGAAGCTCAGATAAGTGCAAGGAGTTTTTTAAAGCTATCAAGAAAGGGAAGGAGTTCCAATGGACACAGGAATGTGAAGCTGCCTTCCGGAAGCTCAAGGAGCAGTTGGGAAATCCCCCATTGCTATTCAAGCCCTTGGAATGGGAGGTTCTCATATTGTACATAGCTGTTTCAGAATACTCTGTTAGTGTAGTCCTAATAAGGGAAAAGGAATAGGTATAATACTCAGTATATTATGTAAGTAAAAGACTTTTGGATGCAGAAACCAGGTACTTAAGTATGGAGAAGCTGATATATGCCTTAATCTTTGCATCCAAGAAGCTCAGGCCATATTTTCAGACCCACAAAGTAGAAGTAAGGTCCTCATATCCTTTGAGAGCTGTCTTGCACAAGCCAAAAGCTTTTGAGAGACTCATGAAATGGGCAATAGAGTTGGGAAAATTTGATACTGATTACAAGCCAAGGACAATAATTAAAGGTCAGGTTCTAACTGACTTTATACTGGAGTTCCCATCAGAAACGGAGGTGGAAGTCATGCATCCGGTACCTAAACCTGGTAACTCTATGATACCTTGGTGGAACCTATACGTGGATGGGGCAGTAAACAACAATGGAGCATGAGCCGGAATTGAACTCATTAGCCCTGAGGGGCATCGCCTTCAAAACTCCATTCACTTCTCATTCAGAGCTATCAATAATGATGCAGAATATGGAGCTCTAATTGCAAGTTTGAAGCTGACCTTTGAAATGAAGGTGGATAATGTTAATGTTTATAGTGACTCAATGTTGGTAGTCTGGCATATTAGAGGTGATTATCAAGCTAGGGGACTAAGAACAGACCTCTATATGAGATATGCTCAGGACCTGATGAGAAGATTCCGCGAGGTAAAACTTGAACAGATTCCAAGGGCAGAAAATGCTAATGCAGATGCCTTAGCAAAATTGTGATCTCAAAGGTCTGCAACCTTGTTGGGAGTGATTCTCCTTGAGATACAGTCTCAACCAAGCATCCCACAAGAGGAGGTGATGGAAATTGAGGTTATAAGGGAGAAGCTATGGACAGATCCCATCAGAGCCTATATCACTAAGGGGAGATTCATGAAGATAAAG
Source organism: Oenanthe sinensis (assembly GCA_028671895.1). Classification (NCBI taxonomy): domain Eukaryota; kingdom Viridiplantae; phylum Streptophyta; class Magnoliopsida; order Apiales; family Apiaceae; genus Oenanthe; species Oenanthe sinensis. The sequence continues at coordinate 21,256,746 of CM053799.1, read as the reverse complement.
ATGAAGTTAGGAGAATTAGGTACCAGTTAGCCAAATATGTTATCTATGATGGGTACCTCTACAAAAGAGATTTCAATCAGCCAATGCTCAAGTGCATAGCTGGGAATATCTATAAGTACATTATGAGGGAGGTTCACGAAGACATTTACGGAAATCACTCGGGGGTACCTCTCTTGTCTACAAGGTGTTAATGCAGGGATACTATTGGCCCACTATAAAGTCAAATGCCCATAAATTTGCCAAGTCATGTGATCATTGCCATAGGTATGCAAACTTCATTAGGAGACCAACGACACCTCTCAAGCCTTTGGTTAGCCCTTAGCCGTTTATAGTAGGGGAATTGATTTAATAAGGGAGCTATCAAAAGGAAAGGGAGGTGTGAAATATGTTGTGGTAGTTATGGACTACTTCACAAAATGGGAAGAATATGAACCTCTAACTACCATTACTACTGGGAAGCTAAGGGAGTTTGTCTACAGGGCAATCATTTGCAGGTATGGGATTCCATACAAATTAATTTATGATAATAGAAAACAATTTGACAACAAAAAAATGAGATTGTGGGAGAGAGGGGCTGAGGGAGAGAGGTATGTAACTACCATTTGTGTATGTACATGTATATGTGTGTATGTATTTGTGGTGACAGAGAGATTGGGGGAGAGAGGGGCTGATGGGGAGAGATGGAGAAAGAGATTAACCCAACTTAAAGTTTATAAAGTAATTTAATGTAGCGTTATTTGGGGAAGAAACGCTACACGAAGTAGCATCTTGTACTCTTCTGAAAACACTATCCGAAGTCACATTTTGAAGTGCCATTTGAGGGATTTTTTTTCCAGATTGTGTCATTTTGGGCATTTCATCCTAATAATATGCCATGTAAGGCCAACATCTAAAATGCTGCAGAATTTTGTTTTTTTCTTTTTGCAATAATGTTGTTCTATTGCGGAATTAAGTGTTTGTGCTGCGAAACACAAAGTTCTGCTGTAGAGTTTGTGTTCTACAATACTGTTGTGCTATTGCAAAATCCAGAGTTCTGCTATAGATACCAAAATTCAGCTTCTACTTGCAGAACACAACATTCTGTTTACGCAATAGTGTTAGATTTTAGTTGGGAAAAAATATTAGTGTATCAATGATAATCATAAAATGATATAGTTTTATTAATTTATCCTGCCTATGATGGTAAGGTAATCTCACCTTCTCTTTTTTCTATATTTATTTAGGTTCATCCAGAAAAATATATTATTAGGAAATATAATAATTACATATATTTATATTATCTTTTTAGGTATTTACCATAAATAATGATATTGTAATATTGCATATATATATTCTCTCAAGTAGAGAATGATGAGAAAATTGATTATGATTGAATAAGAGAGATAAAATTTTATCAATATTCTTCATAGCATCAGAGCCAGGTCATGTAACTCTTGCTTCCGCAGATGTAAATCAATTGAATATGATATATGAAAATTATATATTGCCAGGATTTTCGAAGGAACAACGACAATTATTGATTACAGCTTTTGGTAACCCTAAAATTACTGTGCATCAGTTAAATAGTGAAATTGATGAATAAGAATGGATAATAGATACTGGGGCTTCAAATCATGTTACGGGAAATTTATCCCTGTTCAGTTGATTTGCTAAACGGTTAGAAGGTTGCAACAATTAAAGAAGGAACAGTGCAACTTACCACTAAAATTTGTCTCAATCTTGTTTTTTATGTTCCTAAATTAAATTACAATTTGATTTCGGTTTCACAGTTGAATGATGATAAAAATTGTTTTGTTCAATTTTTGTCTGAATCGTGTGTTATACAAGATTTTCATTCGAGAGAGGGTATTGGAACGGCTGAAAGACGAGATGGATTTTATTATTTGCGACATATGTCGAATGTCAATACAGTTTCAACTGTAAGTTCACCACTAGAATTGTGGCATAAATGAATGGGTCATCCGTATGAAAAAGAAGTAAAATTAATTTTGGAGCTCCTTAATTCAAAAGAGGATTTGAATAAAGCATGTGAAGTTTGTCATCAAGCAAAACAGCCGAGGGAAACTTTTCCTATAATTGATAATAAAGCTACACGGATATTTGAGTTAATCCATTGTGATTTATGAGGTCCTTATAATACACCTTCTTCATGTGAAACTCGTTATTTTTTGACATTGGTGGATGATTTTTCTCGTGTTGTATGAATTTATTTATTAAGTGATAAAACAGAGGTATTTGAATCTTTTATGTCATTCATTGTCATTGTTGACCGCTAGTTCTCTCAAAACATAAAAATTAGTGACAATGGTATAAAGTTCAATTGTATGAAAAAATATTTTTTGACAAATGACATATTTTTCCAAACAAGTTATGTGGGTACTCTTCAGCAGAATGCGCGAGTAGAGAGAAAACATCGACATATTTTGAATGTTGCACGTGCATTGAGATTTCAAGGAAATTTGCCTATCAAATTTTGAGGAGAATGTGTATTGACTGCTGCCTATTTAATTAATCGTACACCCTCTAATGTTTTAAAGAATAAAACCCCATATGAAATTTTGTTTGGTTCCCTACCTTCATATGATGTTGTGTGTTTGTGTTTTGCTCATAACCTAAGAGTAAAGGGGGATAAATTTGTAAGTCATAGCAGAAGGTGTATTTTTATAGGTTACCCGTATGGAAAAAAGGTTGGAAGCTACGTGATTTGGAGAGTGAAGAATTTTTTATATCTCGTGATGAGAAATTTTATGAGAATCATTTTCCTTTTATGGATAATGGTTATGTGAATGATAAACTACTTTCTCCCATGGATAATAATGTATATATAGATGATTCAGGATTGTTTGAGTATCATGTCTTGTAAGAGGGGAAAACAGAGTTACAATCCCCAACCTTGCAAACTTCTACACATGAGGTGTTGACACCACTAACGAAGGTGGTTGTTTCAGAATCTCATATAGATGAGGGTTCGAATGTGGATGCATCTGAAGGGTTTCGAGGCACAAACGCAGTGGAATAAACGCGAAAAATAAATTAAAATAGCGAAACCCTCCGCAGGATCCATGCGAAAATAAAAGATTTAATTCGGAGATAAAGAATAAATACCTTTAAAAGTTTTAACAGTTTATTAATGGAAGATTAATGGAGGTCCAAAGCTTGTTTAATCACCACGTATCCCGCTCTCGCGATCTACGCTCTACGATATCCACACGAACACTTTTCATGAAGGATTGATGTGTACTAGCACTCGAAAAATGCTTCTCTCTCTCTCTCTATCTTCCTCTTTTCTCAAAACGACTAGGGTTTTAGTAAAAAAATATCTCTTAAATTAAATCAGCCCATAAAGAGATTATATAGAGAGAGGAATAAGTTTTCTAATTATAATCCAATTATAATTAATACTAATCCAAAATTCTAAATTATTTAATTAAGTCTCACTTAATTAATTATTAATTTTAGAATTAGTTTAAATAATTCATTTATTCAATTTATATAATTAATTAAGTCATACTTAATTAATATCATAAATAAAATAAATTACTTATTTAATTTAAATTCATAATTTAAATTATTTCTCCTTCAAGCGTTCTTTGTGTGTGACCCTGTAGATTATTATTACGTTGGCAACAAATTTAATATCTAATTAAAATTGTAAACAATGAGCGACATCTAGTAATACATCATTGCTACCCAAGTAATAATAATAAATGAGTGATTCGATTAAGCCTTTCGTGAATAATGTTCCATGTAATATAATCCCTTTAATCTTGATATTATAGATTAAACTCAAGGCATGTCTCGTGTCATCATCTTCATAATTTAATCTTTATTTTCTTGATCAATGTGTAGACTATTAAAATCAAATCAACATTTGAGCACGGCCGTGCATTTCATAGTCTCACTTAAACAAGTGGCCAATAATATCACTCCTAAAATTAGGAGGATTAAATCCCATCTAGATCATTCATATTTCTCATACAATTCATAATATACTCAATATCCACTTTTATCATCACCCGGTCAAAGGTAACTTTTAATGAAATCAAAGTATATTAATTATCGTATAGAAATATAATGATTGCAGGTCTAAGGATCATTACACCATTATCACAGTGAGAATTACTTATGACACTTATTTAACATGTAGAATCTCACGGCGGGTCATTCCAGTGCCATGCATTGAGACATGCACTTATGTTCTTGACTTTAGTATCACCATACCTATGACCAATGAGATGTGGTCATCTGTCAAGAAACATACTAGCCTTTGTGCATTATTATTGTCCTTAAATAATAATACTCGACTAGGGAATTTTAGGAATAAGATACTATTCATATAATCTCATTTTTAAGTCACATACTTAAAGATATATAATACGTATCAAAATTCTAAGGACATTTATTATGCTTCCAATTTATTACGCAGTAAATAAAACATAATAAATAAATAATAATCAATAAAACATAATCCTTAATAATAAATATTTTCCTTAAAATATAAAAAGTATTGTCTCTAAAGCACAATCACTAACAGCATCGATACCCACTACTTCATATAATGCGAACAAAATTTCCATCGTCTAAATTAAAGGATTTTATGACAAATACAACAATAAAGAAAAGTCCATCCCATGGTTTATCTACTTTTAACCCTCCTTCAAGTACAAATTTTCCTATATCACAATATGTATCTTGCGATAAGTTTTCTATGAAACATTAAAATTTTCTTGCAGCTATTACAACAAGAGTTGAGCCACAGTCTTTTAAAGAGGCTATGAAGGATCCAGGATAGTGTACTGTTATGAAAAAAGAAATTCGAGCATTGAAGGATAATGGCACATGGACTATGGAATATCTTCCTCTTAGGAAGAAAGTTCTTGGTAGTAAATGAGTGTATAAAATTAAGTATAACTCAGATGCTACGGTTGAGAGATTAAAGTCTAGATTGGTTGTCTTTGATAATCATCAAATGGAAGGTATTGACTATAATGAAACTTTTGCTCCTATGGCAAAAATGGTAACTATTCGAGATTTCTTAGCTATTGCTTCATTGAAAAATTGGAAATTGCATCAGATGGATGTCCAAAATGTTTTTTTACATGGTGATCTTAAGAGGAAGTGTATATAAAACTTTCACATGATTTTCAATCTTCAAATCCAGGTATGGTATGTCATCGTCGTAAGTCTATATATGGATTAAGGCAGTCACCTCGTTGTTGGTCTGATAAACTTGTTATAACTTTAAAGGAATATAGATTCATGCAATCCTATTCAGATTATTCACTTTTCACATATACGAAGGGAGGTGTGCAAATTAATTTGTATATGTTGATGACTTGATTATTTCTGGTAATGACTCGTGCGTTAAAGACATTTAAAAATTATATTATTTCTTGTTTTCATATGAAAGATTTTGGTGTGCTAAAATATTTTTTGGGTATTGAGTTGGCTCGTAGTGAACAAGACTTATTTTTATGCTAACGGAAGTATGCCCTTGATATTATTTCTAAAACAGGTTTGTTGGGTATTAAGCCTACAGTTTTACCAATTGAACAAAATCATAGACTTGGTCATGCTACCGGTGCATATCTTGCTGATCCTGAAAAATATCGAAGATTTGTTGGACGCCTAATTTATTTGGTAGTAACACGCCCGGATTTGTCACACACGGTTCATGTTTTTTTCTCAATTTTTGCAATATCCACAAGAAGAACATTGGAATGCAGATTACAAACAGTTCATTATTTGAAAGAGGCTCGTGGTCAAGGAATTTTACTTTGTTCAGATAGTGATTTATCTCTTACCGGATGGTACGACTTAGATTGGGCTGCATGTCCTCTTAGTCGACGATCTCTTATAGGTTGGTTGGTGTTTCTTGATCAATCTCCAATTTCTTGGAAGACTAAGAAGCAACATATAATATCTCATTTTTCGGCTGAAGCTGAATATCGCTCCATGGCCTCTATCACTTCTGAGTTGAAGTGGTTAAAGGCGTTTTTTCTAAGTCTTGAGATTCATCACAAGAAATATATTCCTTTATTTTGTGATAGTCAGTCATCATTACATATTACAAAAAATCCAGTTTTTCACGAACGAATGAAACATACTGAGATGAATTGTCATTTTGTGCGAGATGCTATTCGTGATGGTCTTATATCTCCTTCTTACGTTCCTACAACTGAAAAATTGACAGACATATTTACAATGGCTATTGGAAAGAAGGAATTTGAATTTTATCTTAGCAAGTTGGGCATATATCGAATCTACATGCTCCAACTTGAAGGAGGATATTAGGAAATATAATAATTATATATATTTATATTATCTTTTTAGGTATTTTTCATAAATAATGATATTGTAGTATTGCATATATATATCCTCTCCAAGTAGAGTCTGATGGGACAATCAATTATGATTGAATAAGAGAGATAAACTTTTATCAATATTCTTCCTGTATCAATTGTACCAAAGAAGGATATAAAGGAAATATCCATACTTACCTTTCACATAAGAGTCGTTTTCTCTGAGATGTTCGTGCTGAGCCATGGGCCCTTGGTTCAATATCTTTCACAAAAGAATCATATTCCTTAAGATTTTCGTCATTGCGATAGGTCAAAAAAATAGGAACTGGCTTAATATCTTGAAAAAAACAAGTGTGAATTTCATGTCACGCATCTGGACTCAAGAGCATGTATCAACATAGTCTAAGCACATGTTTCTTATTGAAAAGAAAAAAGCTAAATATTACTTGAAGGAAGGAAAAAATGGAGCTAGACTACTGATAATACAGATTTAGCATTAACAAAAACGTTGTTTCCGATGTATTTACCTGATCTTGCCCCAGAAGGGCCAGAATGATACCAATGCAAATCACTTTTCGAATTTTTCTTGCATCGATGTTGGCTCCTTTCTGCAGCGAGTTATGTTTTTGGTTTAAGTCTTCAGAAAACCTTTATATTCTCTTGGTCTTTCATTGTTTATAAAGGCCAGTATCTGTAAATTATATCCAGATGGAAGAGTATAATTTTTGTGCTAACTGCTATGTAATGCGTGATAATGATATTCACTAAATTCGAATGAACTGGACCCTTTAATCTTCTTATGCAGAAAATTCTTCTGGTGTGGGAATAATCAATGTTATTTACATGTCAAATTCATTGAATTTAATGGATATCTACCGAGAAGTAATTTTTCATATTCTATAAATAGCGAACATCTCCTTTTATGAATCTCATCAAGTAGCTAGTAAGATACGTATTTAGCATTATCATACAAAATCCTAAGATAAACATGCAGCCAATATTAGCCTTGTCTACTTTTCTTTCCCTTCATTTGGTAAATGTTAAACAAACCTCTGGCTTTATTTTGTCACTAAAACACTTATACATTTGTGCAGATTGCAAACACTTCACATGGAAGGCCTGGTATGGGAGAGTACTTGCATGTTATGAACGACGAGGCAATGCAAATGGTTCAAGGCCTTGTGGATATGAGACCTTCTGCTGATTCCTCTCTTTATAACAAAAGGAAGGACACAAAAGTTGCAGAGGACATTGTGCATGAGAAACTAACTATTGCTGAGTTTCCCATACCAGATGTTACTTCTCGTATATCTAAAAGGAAAGAACTCGTATGTAGATGAGTTTCCTATACCAGATGCTAGCATGGTTCGTCGATTCCCAGTTGAAAAGAAAGGAATGTTATGGGCATGGATGAGCTATATATTATGGTAAGCTTTATATGTAACATAAGAATATAATGTTCCCAAGTCTTCGTTTTATTTGTCTTCGATCACATAGCTAGTTGAGAAGAATAAGTGTCTTTTAAGTTGGCTAGTACTGGTTTGCTTGTACTGAATGCCAGATTGAGTTTCTCTATTATGTGTATTTGTTGTATAAAAAGTGATATTTTTTTGGTTTTTGGTTCAGTTCATCAGTTGTCATGTTTATCATTTCTTTTACATGGATCTGAGAGCCTAATTTCTTGGATTATAACATGTAGTATATACTTATAACATGAATGAACCAGCAACCATAAAAACAGAAATACACAAGGCTTTAAACACCTTCTATTATCTGTAATTATAACTAATATATCTATTATTGATAAAAATGAAATTAAAATGTAAATTAGTAATGACACTAAATTCATTATATTTATAAATGGACTTCAACATATCCAATAAATCAATTTTGTTTAAATGTAACTATTTTCTACATCATTCAAATGTAAAATTACCAACAGAAGGTAAAGATCGTTCCCAACGTATTTCCTACCAATATCAAGATATTGGTGATGATTTATTCATTTGGCAATTCCGTCATAAACTTTAATTAGCAACCAAAACATTTACAAACAAAATGTTCTGTTGGAAAATCCTGCTTTTCTTACAAAGTAAAAAATCCTGACAAGGATTTTTTATGGTGGGATGCTGAGCTAGTCATCTACCAGGATTAGTCGAGGTGTGTGAAAGCTGACCTCTTTTAACTGAAGCCAATATATATTATTGATCAGTTGATTATTTAAAAACTCCTACAAAAACAGGATCTAATTTTGTTTAAACCAAGACCTTAATACATTAGATTAGATTTTTTAAAAGTATAATTTTGAAGGCTGAAAACAAAGTTTAGTATTCTAAATATAGAATGTACAAAATGTAGGTCCCTTGATTGTAGCTTTTGGTTTCTTTGTTGGAAACTATTTCCCATGCAGTATCATTTTTTTGTCTTCCTCCTTTAAGAGTCCTCCCTACCCCTTCTCCTACAGGTACCTCCCCTGCCTCTAAAATTTTCATTGTCTCTGTCCATCTATTTTCTTCTGGTATGTATCTCGCGTTGCTTATTTGATCATTTGATTTAACGATTGGATAAAATATTATCGATTGAGCTAATTATTTTTTTTATAGATGGATATATTGATAATATGCGGTATAGACAGATATTCATGTGTATTCTTAAAGATAATTTTTTTCATGCATAACTTGATTCCTTGTTATGAATCTTTAGCAGCAGGGGTCGTCGTTTGGAGGAGCGGCGGGGTCTACTGAAACGTTTCAGTAGACCATATCCAGACAAATTGCTCTGAAAATGTCTTCAGATTCTAGCTCGGCACCTTCACCAAAACAGGACTCTTCATCATCATCATCGCCACCTCCACCAAACCAGGACTCTTCATCATCATCATCATCGCCACCTCCACCAAACCAGGACTCTTCATCATCGCCACCTCCCCCAAAACAGGAATCTTCATCATCATCATCGCCACCTCCACCACCTCCACCATCAAATGGAAATAACAACAATGGGAATAGTAAGTCCCCACCACCACCTTCATCGTCCAATAAAAATTCACGCAGTCCACCCCCTCCACCCCCACATTCACCATCAGGAAAATCCCATGCAAAAGCACTTGCACCCCCACATAAGTCCAAATCATCCGATGACACAGACATTAAAACAAAAGCCATCATGGGAGGAGTTATTGGAGCAGCATCATTGTTGCTTTTATTTACCATAGCATGCATCTGTTGTTGTTGTAGAAAGAAGAAGAAAAAGGCTGGTGATTACTACGGGGGCATTTCTCAGAGAAACCAAAGTAATACTCTTAGGAACTTTGTTTTAATTTTGTGTGTGCCTGATGCATTTTGATTCTTTTAAATCATAGAAAAAAGAAAATAATCAGATTAAATTATTTCGGGATTATACGATAGAAATTTTACAATGCCAAATATTACGTGGAGCTCTTTGTAATATGGTTCTTTAACCTTTTCACTTAATTAAGTATTGTTATGAGGCCAATCTAGTCTTTAGCGTCAAGGTTCTTCTCCTATTTCACAATATCAACAACTCTTTTTACTGATAATTTATAAGGACCCTTTCTTGAATCTGTCCTTCATGATTGGAAAATCTGGTATTGCCTAGAAGTTGAATTATCCGCGAATGAGGAATCTACTTCCTCCTAATGAATGTGATTTTCTTTGATGAGGGTTTTTCTTTGCTTTTTGTGATGTTATCACATACAGGATATATATCAGTTCTGAGTTACTGTCCCTAAAAATGTTTATTACTTTAGATTGTCTAATATGTATTTTTATGGCTGTATATTTTATCATTGAGAAATTATTTAAGAGTCGGTGTAAGCCACAATTTTAAACAGTTTCTGGAGTTTAGACCGACAGTTAACTTTCTCATCCATATTAAGAATGGTAAAAGTACTTAGTGAGGAATATCTTTGATATTAAACTCAACTCTTGTTGTGTCAATGGTATACTCTGTCCGCCCCATGATAATAATGATCACGATAATGATAATATTATGATTACTTTGTTATTAATAGATGATACTTTTCTGCTGTTTAAAATTGTTTAATTTGAGTGATGCTTGTGCATGATGTTTGTTTCTTTTTTGACATGCTATTTAACTTTCACTCATATATGCATAGGTAATGGCTACTACAACAGTGGACCACCACCTCAATCTTCTGAATATCATCTTAAGATGCCTCAGAGTGGTGCAGCTAGTACTGAATATGGCTGGGGAGCTCCACCCCCACCCCCACCACCTATGGGACACAGTAGTGATATGAGCTCATCCGCTTACTCTGGTCCGTATCAGCCTCCAATGCGACCTCCCCACCCAGCAGTAGCCCTTGGTTTCAACCAGAGCACATTTACATATGATGACCTAGCAGCTGCCACTAACGGATTTGCACGGTCTAATATGATTGGACAGGGTGGTTTCGGTTACGTTCACAAAGGAGTATTACCAAACGGCAAGGAGGTTGCTGTGAAAAGTCTCAAAGCTAATAGTGGCCAAGGGGAAAATGAATTTCAAGCTGAGGTTGAAATTATTAGCCGTGTCCATCACAGGCACCTTGTTTCTTTGGTTGGTTATTGTATTGCAGGATCCCAGAGGATGCTGGTTTATGAATTTATTCCAAATAATACCCTTGAGCACCACCTTCACGGTACATACTCTTTTGTGGAACTCAATTTACAAGTTGATGCAAGAATTTTTGATTTTCTTGAAATTAATTCAATTGTCTTTTGACGGGCTTATTCATGAGATTTTCGTCAAATATGCAGGGAAAGGCGTTCCAGTCATGGACTGGTCTTCAAGAATCCGAGTCGCTCTTGGATCAGCCAAAGGGTTTGCATACCTTCATGAAGATTGTTAGTGATAATCATTCCTCATTCTCACCATATAATTTCTTCTTACATATATGATATATGTGTAATGTTGAACTTTTGTTATCTATTAATTGTCTGCTGGCCATTACAGGTCATCCTCGCATTATCCACAGGGACATTAAAACTGCAAATATCCTAATTGATGATCATTTCGAAGCCAAGGTTTTTCACCAAATAATAATGTTTTAATAAGGAATCCTGCTTCGATGATCATCTTTTTTAGTGAGTTGTAATGTGGAAAATGTAACTTCTACAGGTAGCAGATTTCGGATTGGCTAAGCTGTCTAATGAAACAAATACACACGTCTCTACGCGTATCATGGGAACATTTGGGTATATATAATATATGTGTACCATCATTATTAGCTCCTACAGAAGCTGCAAGTGCAAACTCTCAATTTTCAGTTTAATGCATTAACAGTGAGTATATGTGAATGGTGCAGATACTTGGCACCTGAATACGCATCAAGCGGCAAGCTCACTGATAAATCTGATGTTTACTCGTATGGTGTTGTGCTCCTTGAACTGATAAGTGGAAAGCGCCCTGTGGATCTTGACGATGATGAAAATGATACCTTGATTGACTGGGTAAGGATTAATCAAATATACTGCTTAAAATTTTATATGATTATTTGTCATTTCACTTGTTGTGTGGTTGTCAAAGTACAACTACCCCTCCATTTTCTAGGTTACAGTCATTAAGCCAAAATCTAAAAATAGAAGCAAAATATTGGAAAAGTAAGGATATAAAAATGTTTTCGATGTTGACAACCTACTGAAACAAAAAATATGTAATGAGAGGCAATGAATAGTAATGGTGATATTAGTAGATTTGTGTAGATTTTAATATGGTTGTGGATGTGCAGGCTAGGCCTATTTTAATGCGTGCAGTAGAGGGTGGGGAGTATGATGAGCTGGTAGATCCTCGCTTGGAGGACAACTATGATGCTGATGAGATGCTCCGCATGGTGGCATGTGCTGCTGCATGCATTAGGCATTCTGCTAGAAGACGCCCAAAAATGAGCCAGGTAAAAGATATCTGGACATATTTATTTTGATACTTGGTTCTCTAATAGATCAAATTTGATAGTATCACGATTCTCCTTGCCAATGTAACGCTTGCTCTACATTTTTTATAATGTTTCTTGTAAAACCGAAATGCTTCAAGTTATTCAAGTACTTTCTCTTTCAATTCATCTTATATATAATATAAATTATCCGATTTTGTTTGTACTTTGGTCTAATTGATACTAATAAATGAAACAGATTGTTCGTGCACTGGAAGGCGATGTCTCACTGGAGGACTTGCATGCAGTAGTAAAAACTGGGACCGGTCCATTGACTGGTTCTAGTACTAGCTCCGAGTATGATGGATACAGTGTTGACATGAAGAAATTCAGAAAGGCAGGAGGGTCAAGTCAGGAATATGCTAGCAGCGAGATTGGTGACACTGGTGAGTATGGACATTCAAGTGGCAGCCAGTCACGAGAAACACGTCCAAACCAGAACCAGATGAATACCCCTTAAGCTTTTCGTTTGACATCAATTTTCAAAATGCAACTTGTTCGACCTGCAAAAATGTGGTCTTTTCGAGGAGCTGTGATTTACAGGAGTACTAATGTAGCAGAGACAGACTGGATCATCATCTTGGCAAAGGCATTCTCTGTATACTTTCGTATTTATGTGCTCAAAGACACTTAATTGAAGGTGGAGGCATCTGTTGTCCATGGTGAATCACACTATTATGATTTGGAAAATTGTTCACAAGTAAACTCATAAATTTGTGTGGGTTTATGAAATGTTTTGTGAATTTGTATAATTTCTTACTAATGAGATATTGTGTACGGTGTAAGTAGGTTATGTGTTTTGGATTAATGTTCACATCTAATTTTTCTTGTCACCTTAACCACCAAAATATGAAGTCAACTGACTCGAGTCTTGTGTATTTTAATATGTTGCTGAAATTTATGGGCAATATGTGTCACTATTACACCCCCAAGACAATCGGGTAGAATGATCTAAAATGTCACCCAAAACGTTACATGAAGTTGAGTTTTCATAAAAACACTATATCGTGTCGCGTCTTGAGCAAATTTATTTTTTGTTAAATTTTTAAAGTTCAAAACGCAAGATGAAATATAGTTTTAGGGCAAAACACAAAATGAAATAGAGTTTTAGGGGAAAACGCTACTTTAAATTGAGTTTTGCACAATTTTTTTAAAATATTAGTTTTACAAATATTTTGTCACCAATTTATAACATATATGACTATTATTCGAAATTTATAAATGTGTATTTGCACTAGCGTGCTCATTTGCATAAATAAAACAAGAAGCAGAAACAGTAGAGTACTCATTTCTTATGGCAGACTTGCAGAGGGTTCAACAAAAGTCTCAAAAATAAATAAAAATTATTTTAAATATAAGCAGTCAAATAATTCTGGTATAATATTTTTTTGATAAATGTTTAAAAATAAATACAAATAAAACCTCGATTAATTAATAAATCATGATAAATTAATATTTGTAATACAGATTTTTATCCCATCATAATAACAATAATACATCTTTTATCTTAATTAATTAATAAATTCGATAAATTAATAAACAAATTTTAATAAATTATTAATAATTTATATTGAATACCCTATATTTTAAAAATATTATTAAAAATCCAAAATAAATACCATAAATTTTTTAAAAATAATCTTAAATCTTGCATAAATACACTCAAATTTGAATAATTTTTTAAAATCCTAATTATATAAGTTCTAAGTTTTAAACTTAAAAAAAAAACTAGTAATAGAGACATAAGAAATAAATAGAACATTTTAATTATTTAAAATAATGTATTTTCAGTAGTAGTGAGTTACTGAGTTGTGATGTCCGAGTGGCCTCCTATATTCAATTTCTAAAAATTTACTCGCTCGGAAGAGATCTGCAATTCACTTGTACACACACACACAAAAACACACACATCTCTCTCTCTCTCTCTCTCTCTCTCTCTCTCTCTCTCCCTCTCTCCCTCCCTCCCTCTTCCCTCCCTCTCCCTCTCCCTCTCTCCCTCCGTCCCTCTTCCTCCCTCTCCCTCTCTCTCGTACTCTCGTAAAATTGTGCAATTACGTTTTAGATCTGCGAAAGTTTTGAAATTGATATCACCCAATGGCTCAACTCGTCAAGAAAGATGACGATCGCGATGAGGAAGGTACCCTACTATCTCGCTCATTCAATACTTATATATATATATATATATATATATATATATGTATATATATATATATATGTATATGTATATGATTTTCAATTACAGTTGTTTGTTCGATTCATTTTCATTTTCTGTTTCTAATTGCGATTCGTTTGTCTTTCAGATCTGCATTTCATTCATTAATGTGTTATACACACTCAATTTTAGCATATTTTGTATAATTATTAGATTAGATCAGTCCATTTGATTTTGACAAGCCACTGATATCGTACAGCTATGAAGTGTTTGTGTACATAATTGTAACTTCCTGTTCTTCTGGTGAAGCTCAATCATGGAACTTTGAATTCTTTCGATGCTCGGGATTGGCTTCATATGTATTATATTGCATTGGTTTATACTTATTTTTCCACTTTCCAGTTGCATTGGACTATGAATTTTGATTTTTTAAATATCAGTAGAATTGCAGCCTTGAATTTTTTCTTGCCATGTCGTAGAACTGGAAAGCTATGCAAGATTTAGGATCTCTTTGTTGGTTGCTGAATCGAATGGCATAAGAAATATTTTTTAATAATTAATACTCAATCATGAGTTATTTTTCTTTTGTTGCTGACTCCTGTCCATTATGTAGATAATTTTATGTTACGTATGGCATTATCCTGGGTTTCCTTCCAAGTCACTAACTGATTTCTCATGAATGTTTGAAAGATCGTCCTGCACCCGTCGATTAGCACATACTTGTATTGTTAATTACTCTCTTTGCATTGTGGATATTCGGGTACATGCTTATATGTTGGTCACTGTAAGCAATATGATGTGCGAATTTCATAAGTGTTTTGTCATTCAATTCTTTAGTTTGGTGAAATTTTATATACTTGAGCTTTCCTGATAAATTTTTGGACTCTTTTCTCCCACAGCTGATTACTCTCCTTTTCTTGGAATTGAGAAGGGAGCAGTTCTTCAAGAAGCTAGAGTTTTTAATGACCCTCAGCTTGATCCAAGGAGATGTTCTCAGGTATTAATTTGTTGTAGTCACCTTGCTTTACATTTTCAGAAAATTATAGTTTGTGATTTAATTAACATTTGATGCACCTTTTCCTTTGCAATCTTTCAGGTTATCACAAAGCTTCTGTATCTTCTGAATCAGGGGGAGTCATTCACAAAGGTTGAGTTTCACTTCTACATATCTGTCAAACAGACCAAGTAAAAAAATGGTAGTGTTGCATATATAAGATATTAGGGCTATTAGTATCTGTGGGTTCTCACCGGACTCTGTTATATCCTTCAAACTTGTATACTGATTTGTGCGTAGGTTGTCAAGATTAGGTTGTGTAATTATTATTATAAGAGAGGCCATGAAAGCTAAAAAAAACTTGGAACTTGTGCTGATGACCCATTGAAGCTTGTATCCTTGTCTCTTTCTTTAATACACAACATGGATATAGATTAGAAAAATACAAACTTGGTTAAATTAAATGTCCTTCATTGTCATAGCATCATATACTTTCAATATTTTATATGTCTGCAAACGGAGAACCTACAATTTCTCTTCTTAAGATTTACATGAGTTGACTAAGATTAGAATCCTCTTTACAGTTTGAAGCAACGGATGTTTTCTTTGCTGTCACAAAACTATTCCAATCAAAAGATATTGGTTTAAGGAGAATGGTCTATTTGATGATAAAGGAGCTCTCTCCCTGTGCAGATGAGGTTATCTATACACTTCTTTTCAAAATTGATTTTTTGCTTATTTATACAAAGCTATCCATAATTAGGAGAGGGTGACATCCTACATTTTATTGTGCAATGAAGGTTATTATTGTTACAAGCTGTCTTATGAAGGACATGAACAGCAAGACTGATATGTATAGAGAAAATGCTATCCGTGTTCTCTGTCGGATCATTGATGGCACTCTTTTGACACAAATTGAGAGATATCTGAAACAAGCTATTGTGGACAAAAATCCGGTTGTTGCAAGTGCGGCCCTTGTTAGTGGAATCCATTTGCTGCAGGTTGTCTTAATAGTGTATGTTAAGTTATTGCTTGTTTTGCCAGAAATATTAGGCTGATCAGTTTTTATATTCTAATGTTTTTCAGACGAATCCAGAAATTGTGAAAAGATGGAGTAATGAGGTACAGGAAGCTGTTCAATCAAGGGCTGCTCTTGTACAGTTTCATGCTCTTGCTTTGCTCCACAAGGTACAGAATTGTTGTGGCGTTATATCTGAGAAATTATGAGGATGTGCGCTAATATAAATATTAACCAAGTGGATATTTAGATTAGCCAAACAGCCCTATAGAAAAAATTACTAGAGTCTCTTATAAATGGTCATAATTCTTACTTTCTGGTATGTTCTTAAGAGACGACCACATGAATCTGCGAAGTTCTGTTTTACTTTTTTTGATAGAGAAGCATCCAATTCCCTTTTTGCATGGATTAGATGATTTTTTGATAATATTAAGAGCACTTAAGTTTAATAGCATCGTTTACAAACTATATCGATGCTTTGCCTTTTATTATTTTCTAATCTTACCTTCTTGTAGATACGGCAAAATGATCGGTTGGCTGTTAGTAAGCTAGTTACAAGCTTGACCAAGGGAACTGTACGCTCACCTTTAGCCCAATGCCTACTGATTCGCTATACTAGTCAGGTATTTTTTTTAGCATATATGATTTAGATCTAGTTAATTGTTTATTTTTTCTGACCAAGCAGTGGGGCAAAAATTTGTGTTTAGGTCATCAGAGAATCGAGTACTAGCAACCAAACTGGAGATCGACCTTTTTATGATTACCTCGAAGGGTGTCTTCGTCACAAAGCAGAAATGGTCATCTTCGAAGCTGCTAGAGCTATAACAGAGTTGAATGGTGTTAGTAGTCGGGAATTAACTCCTGCAATTACTGTTCTACAACTCTTCTTAAGCTCTTCTAAACCCGTACTTCGATTTGCTGCTGTCCGTACTTTAAACAAGGTGACTCATCTATAATGGAAGCACCTAATTCACTTGTTTTTTGTTGAATATTATTTAGCTGTCATAAATAAAAGATTTTCTTAAATGCTTACTCTTATGTGTTTTATTCAGGTCGCTATGACCCGTCCACTTGCTGTAACGAACTGTAATATAGATATGGAAAGCTTGATTGTTGACCAGAATAGAAGCATTGCCACTCTTGCCATCACCACACTGCTAAAAACAGGCAATGAATCAAGTGTTGATCGTTTGATGAAACAAATAACCAACTTCATGTCTGATATTGCTGACGAGTTCAAGATAGTTGTCGTGGAAGCTATTAGATCTCTTTGCCTAAAGTTCCCTCTTAAATATAGATCTCTGTAAGTGCGCTTTCTTCTTTTTCCTTGATGTGTAAGTACATATTTTCTTGGGTTAGGGTGATGAAATGAGTAATTGTAAATATATTTTCTTTTTGAATCACAAGGATGAATTTCCTGAGCAATATTTTGAGAGAAGAAGGCGGGTTTGAATACAAGAAAGCTATTGTTGACTCAATTGTGATCCTCATAAGAGATATTCCAGATGCTAAAGAAAGTGGGTTGCTTCACCTTTGTGAATTTATCGAGGATTGTGAGTTCACATATCTTTCTACTCAGGTACCAAGTTTATCCTATTGCTGTTATTTATTCTTATATTATTGCATGAAATTTAAATTAAATCTGCTTGATATGCATCTACTGTTAGATTCTACATTTCCTTGGAAATGAGGGCCCAAAAACTTCTGACCCAAGCAAGTACATAAGGTATATTTACAACCGAGTGATACTTGAGAATGCAACTGTTCGGGCTAGTGCTGTTTGCACATTGGCTAAATTTGGTGCTATGGTCGATTCATTGAAGGTATAATGGCTTCAAATTATTTAGCAGCAGCACTTTATCTCTAACATTACACTACAAACTTAAAGATATATTTTGTATTATGTTTGCACTTTGCAGCCTCGCATCTTTGTTTTGTTGAGACGATGCCTCTATGACAGTGATGATGAGGTTAGCCTCTTCACTTCATATTCAGTCTCTGTACTTCATATTCACAGTTTCTATTTTTTCAAAATATGTGACTTGCTTGTTTAATCTTCTTATCAAAAGTTTGAATGGGAAAGTATGCATTATGTTTTCTTTTCTGCTTTTAGCTTGGCCCAGGGAATGCTAGTATCTTTTGAAATTTAAGTGTAAGAAGTTCTCTTTATTATTTTTTGTCGTTCATGGGTGCATAGTTGTAATAATATTATTTACACTGTGTCTTGAGTTTTTTTCCTCGATAAAAGAGTAATTAAATCTTTCAAAAGCATTCTTTAGGTGTGTCCTAGTTTTTCAACGAGAGAAGTGAAATGTGGAAGAAAGGTGAGAATGGAATTGATTAATTTTCTCTAAAAGAAAATATAGTACAACTTTCTAAGCTTTGTGGGTGGTTTACTTACTCTCACCACCCACAAAAGTTATCTCAAACTTTATTAATGAATATTACAATTCTGACCTCCCTGTTTTTTCTGTGTAACATATCTAACTTTATTCTTCAATGTCACCTTGCCACCTCAGTAACAATCTAACAGAATTTTAAGTTGCTTTGCCTTTTTTACCCCTGGTGTGACCTCTTGCACCCGAAGTCTCACTTTGTCCCCAAGGTGTAAATTTGGAGACCTCTCTTGAAAAATATAGAAGTCATATGGAACTTCTGTCTGCACAGCCCCATAGTGTGTATTCGTACATTCAGCAGTGCCTCCGGTTCAACTAGTTGCTCAGGTATGGTGGGTGACACAGGTTTTATCCCGGTAAACACGTTTTGTATGGGAAACATGAAATACTGGGAGAATTTCGCAGGATGTGGGCAAGTCCAACTTATATGGCAATGTAGACAACCTTTTGCAGAATAGATTACGGTCCAAAAAATGGGCTGCAAGGTCATGGTTGTAGATTGAGATGAAGTCGATGTCCTATTTCGAACTGCTCCTCTCTTTTGTGAAAATTTGCTATAAGTTTCTTTTACTGTTGGCTATGCAGTGCTTGACCCTTAAATAATCGAGGATAGCGTCATGATCATTAAACAACATCCCTAAAATATCAACTGGAGTATGCTCTCTCCCAATCTTAGTTACTACTCTGGTACCAAGTTTGGTAAATATTTGAGATAAGGATAAAACGTAATTGATTACAGAACTTCTAGAACAGCGTCTACATGTTGCAGATGCGCTTTCCAGGTCTTGCTATAAACCATATATCATCGTTGTAAACCGTGACGAATTCATCCAATCTAAATAAGGCCTAAGAACATCATTTATCAGCTGCATAAAGGTTGCAGGTGTGTTGGCCTTACTGTAATAGGGCCACTCTGCTTTGTCAGTGAGGGGAGAGACTTTGTTTAGGACTTCTTTTTTGATCTTGGATGGGGGAAAACGTTTACCTTATTTCAAATTCAGTGGTTTCAATTAATTTCCTACGGTAGTTGGTTGTGGATGAGATCTAGAACCGTTCTCAACAATTTGTCTAGCCATAAATCCTATTGTATTCATTGACAGCTGTTGACTTGGTATACATTCCGTTGTAAATAATGGGCGTCAAGACGTATTTTCAAAATACCTATATTGACGGCTGTAGCTACAGAGGCGTGATTTGGTAGTATGCCAATTTGACCACTATTTGTAGATGAAATGATTTCGTTCACTTTTGAATTCCAAACGGTTCGATTAGGTGCCAGATTTGGAAGGGGAGAGAAAAGAATATGGTTAAGTTGTTCTAAAGAAATTGGATACAATTTTTTAAGCTTTTCAAGTGACTGACTGAGTCCAATACCCACAAAAGTGATCAAAACTAGTCTTAATTCATATTGTATATTTTACTTCCTTTTTATTCTCTCTAGGATAACAGAATTTTAAGTTGCTTTGCCTCTGTTACCCCTGGGCGGTTTCTCACATGATTCATCGTAGGAGGTTTTGGTGCAGCTGCTGGGTTATTGCACGATAATTTCCTTAATACCCTTTTTTTATTCACAAAAGATTTGTTATTCCCATCATATCTCAACTTTCTTTAGCTCATAAAGAAATTTTTGTTAGCTTCTTTCCTCTATTCTTCTCTCAACTACTTTCTTTTCTTTTCTCCCTTCTTGAAACTTGGAAGATGCTGTTAATTTTATTGCTACTA
Source organism: Oenanthe sinensis (assembly GCA_028671895.1). Taxonomy (NCBI): domain Eukaryota; kingdom Viridiplantae; phylum Streptophyta; class Magnoliopsida; order Apiales; family Apiaceae; genus Oenanthe; species Oenanthe sinensis. The sequence goes on along the minus strand of CM053799.1, from coordinate 21,236,209 downwards.
GGTCAGGCTGCATAAGTTATCACATTGTTTTTACTTTCTATTTAAAATGTGATGATAACATGATGCAACTTACTTAAGATATTAGTATTGGAATTTGAAGTATTTATTGAAATTGTTTATGTATTATCTACTTCTCACTGTACCTGACTAATAAGTTCCAACTGATTGCCAGATGCTAAATATTTGAATTTCACATCAGTATTAGTTTTGCGATGCTAAACCTTTTTTTTATTAAGAAACAAAAATGTGGTGCAAAAAATGTGAATATCATAAATATTAGCATCGGCACCACTTGTCATTGGCTAGATGATATTTCTCTCATGCCATATTTATATCTAAAAAAGCCTCCTGTTTTCCCTTTTATCAGGTTCGTGATAGAGCTACGCTATATCTAAACACACTTGGAGGTGATGGTGCGGTTGTTGAAACTGATAAAGATGTGAAGGAATTTCTCTTTGGGTCACTTGATGTCCCGCTGGTTAACTTGGAAACAAGTTTAAAGAACTATGTGCGTGTTCTTGATGTACTCTCACTTCAGATTGTCGTTAAACTTTTTATAATTAACACAGTTTTTTTGTGGCATTACAGGAACCTTCTGAAGAACCTTTTGATATCAATTCTGTACCCAAGGAGGTTAAATCTCAGCAACTTGCTGAGAAAAAAACAGCAGGTAAAAAGCCCAGTGGTCTGGATGCTCCTCCTGCTGCTCCCACATCCACAGTTGATACTTATGAAAAGCTACTATCCTCAATCCCAGAGTTCTCCAGCTTCGGGAAGCTTTTTAAGGTCATATTTCAATATATAATTTATCTGTAACTTTCCCTATCATAATTTAATTTGGTGATTCTCATCTACCTGTCATCTTAATCTCTAGTCCTCAGCACCAGTGGAGCTCACAGAAGCGGAAACGGAATATGCAGTTAATGTAGTCAAGCACATATTTGATGGGCATGTTGTGTTCCAATACAATTGCACAAATACAATCCCTGAGCAGTTATTGGAAAATGTAACTGTCTTCTGTAAGAATTATGTCAATTTGTAAACAATTTTATGATGCTGAAGTGAAGGGATTTGTTGTCAGGTTTCGGTTATTGTGGATGCTTCAGAAGCTGAAGAATTTTCAGAACTAGCAGTCAAACCTTTAAGATCCCTTCCATATGATTCACCCGGACAGACATATGTGGCTTTTGAGAAGCCCGAAGGTGTCACTGCTGTTGGGAAATTTTTAAATGTCTTGAGATTTGTCGTGAAAGAGGTACCTTAATTTCTTATGTAGTTATGATGCTTTTTTTTGTTTTGGTTTGGTTTTGAGTTGTTGAAGGCATGTATTATATATTGGCATCATTTGTATATATGTGTTTTCTATGTTTAACGTCATGTTAAACTTGTCTATACTCATAAATGTTTAGATTCATTTCAGAATGACAGAATGCATCGGAAATGTCTGGAATTTTATTGGTAATATGTGGTTGTTTATTTGATATTTTAGCACTAATAGTTTTATTTCTTTTCCAAATGTCTCTCTCTTGGTATTTGTTTTCTTTAGTGAAACTGTAGGGCGGGATTGATAACTATTTATTTGAAAAATAATGTCTGTACTTGGACTGCTTGTTGTATATGCACTCTCCCCGTTTTCATCTCTTATTTTTATGGTCTGGCATTATCAGGTTGATCCCTCTTCTGGTGAAGCTGAGGATGGTGGTGTAGAAGACGAGTACCAGTTGGAAGACCTTGAAGTTGTTGCAGCAGATTACATACTAAAAGTGGGGGTTTCAAATTTCAGAAATGCCTGGGAAAGCATGGACTCGGATACTGAGCGAGTAGACGAGTATGGTCTTGGTCCCAGAGAAAGCTTGGCAGAAGCTGTTAGTGTTGTAATCAACCTTCTCGGTTTGCAGCCTTGCGAGGTTTGTCATTCTATTTAATAATGTTTTGTACTGTATTGGTGTATCCATAGGTTAACACTCTTCATATTCATTGAATCTTTGTTGGAATTGCTGCTAGGAAACAGAACCTAACCACTTCAATTTATTTCACTATAAAATCACTGAACCAGCTCTACGTTCTGTACTCACCTCGCCCTTCTCCAATACTTAAAAAAATAAACATCTAATGGTACTTAAAAAAAAGTCATTCACCCCCCTCCACGCGCACCAAACCCCCCAACAAAAATTGAAAAAATATATGTTCTCTATTATATGGGCTATATGCCATGCTTCATGTGTTTTTTCTGGAAGATGAGTAATGCATGATTTCTTCTCTTTTTTTCTTTCTTTCACAGGGCACTGAAGTTGTCCCAAGCAATGCTAGATCACACACATGTTTATTATCTGGAGTATACATTGGAAACTTGAAGGTGCTAGTTAGATTATCATTTGGAATTGATAGCCGCAAAGAGGTGGCAATGAAAATAGCTGTTAGATCTGATGATATATCTGTCAGCGATGCTATTCATGAAATAGTAGCAAGCGGTTAGCTGGTCGGTATTATTATTCCCATGCCTAAATGGGGTTGGAGGCAACGGGCTGCAAATAGATCCCTTCATTGCGATATAAATCAGTCAATTTCATTAATACATTTGCTTGCTAAGGTCATCTTTGCTTATGATATGTAACCTTTATGTGGAAGGCACTTTAAAGGGTACTGCTGCAAGTGCTCTGAGTATATATTAACTAGTTTATGAACTGCAGATTATATGAACTGAGATCTAAAACTCCTAAGGAAGGATTTATATTTCCTTTGAATATAGAAAATATTATGTTTTAGAAGAAAGCTTCAGAAACCCAAGTCTAGTTAACTATCTAATATAATGTGAGCTTTGTTATGTGTAAATGTGTAATGCCCAGAAGCTTGACTTTGGTCACTTAACAGACTATTATTTGTTGGTTTTTTTTGCCACTATCTTTTATATTATGAACCACTTATTAAGCTCCTGTGAAATATAGCAATATCAGTGAAAAAAATTTTGAAGCAAAATTTGGATGAGTATAGTTCTTTGAAGGCGTTTTATTTGTGGTATAATTCACTGAAGCTAAAGGCATGGTACTGAAAAATCAACAATCAGAAAGCTAAAAAAAAAAAACTTCATTTCCACTTTGCATAAAATCTATTATCACTCCACAACAACATTCTATTCAACTTAACTTTAACATTTCTCTCCTTCAAATGGAAATGCCTTGGTGCTATTCTCTGATTCAAACTGAAAGCAAAATACTGAGGAAAACCCTTTACTTCTTCAATACTTCTCTTCATCTCCCTCACCAAGAACTCAAATTTAGGCCTCAAATTATGGTCAATGCTGTAACCGAATATAGCTGGCAATCTAGCACAAACTCTAGCTGATTCTTCGCACGAAAAGCCAACACTTTGCAAGAATCTAACCTTCTCCTCAAGCTTCACAACTCGAGTATTCAACAGATGAGCATTCAAAGTAGTAGGAGAATTCAACTTCTCAAGGCCTAAGCTTTTCAGGTAAACCAGTGTTGGCTTTAGACAATACTCGACATTCGATTCAAGAATGCCAGGGCAACGGAGAACCAAAGAACAGGATTCTTCCACAGACGCACCCAAGTCAGAGTATAAAAATTCAAACACAGGCTCAATTTCTATAAGACTAAAGGTGGACGAGAAAAGCCTGGGACAGAGGTAAGCAAGCCTAGGGAAATCAGGTTCCGAAAAGCCCCTGGATTTGAGAAAATCTAGAGTTGACAGAATATGGCCTATGGTTTCTTGAGATAAGTTGTTGTGAGTTCTTGTTTCCGGGTTAATGATCCCAATGGTTTTTAAGTACCTGAGTTTTTGTAGGTGAGATGTTCGAAACTTGAGGAAGGTATGAGGGGTGTTTTCGATGGAGGAAATGGATTGAGAACCATGGTTTCTAAATGATGAAAATGAGCAAACAGTTGAGATTTTATAAGAGTGAAGAAGCATTTTTTATTTTAGCGGGAAGTGCAACTAACTCAACTTACTCAACTAACATAATATTCTGTGGCTGTAGTATTGATGATAATAGATAACGGGAGAGATCTTTGTTGGGGCTTACGAGATCATAATATCCATTTATTATTTGCAATTTTTTTAAATCTTGTTTTTGCCTATTTATTCTCGGTCTATAGAAAGATTCAATTTCTAAAAAAAATGTTACTAATTTTTTAAGTTTGATACATTTATTTATTTTATTCGAATCCAAAATTCGATCAACCTATTACTAAAAGTTTAGAGTTCAAACTAATAATATTTTTATTATTTAGTGCGGGTCTGTAAGATTCATCCACCTATTAACAAAAATCTTTGAATCATGTGTTTAAATTTTTTTTTTTTTGATTCGGGGGTGAGATGGTTAACTTTAATATCAAAAAAATATTAGAATCATATATTGGATAATAAGAAATATTATAATATATTTTTACACATTCAAAACTTAAAATCTTTCATAAAAAAATTTAGGAGTCAACTTTCTATGTTGATCGACTTTTTTTAATGAGTCTATCAAGTTTATTATATATGAAATATAATTTTTATCAATTCTAATGAACTAATCTGGTGACTGGATTCGAGATTCATAATATTTTTATTACTTTAATTCGATCAAGATAATTGATTAACTAAACACTCTTTTATTTACTTAAAAAACTATTTAACAAATTTATAAATATAAAGTGAAAATCCGTGCTCTTGCAACTCGGCATGGACTCTTATCAACTCCTCATTATTCTCGAGCAGCTTCTTCTCATGAACAGCCACCTTTGCATCAGTCTTGACTTTGCCCTTCCTTTGGGTCTTCTCAGAAAAATGTCACATCTTGGCTTGATGGGCCATGGTCAAGAAAATAAATAGTTGGACTCAGAAAAATAAAAAAAAATGACAAGTCAAGAAAGAAATATACCGCTATCCGAGACACGAGAAAGGCCCATAGCCTTCAAAGAAAATTCCTCCAAAAGTTTTCTATAATGGGTCACCAAATCATCAATTATGAGCTTTTCCTCCGGGGTCAACTAGATGAGGCCCGGATTGCCATCCTTGACCTTGCAAAACGAGGTTCTGAAGAGGGTGCCCTAATCACCACCTTTCCACTCCAAATAAAGAAAATCCCTCCTCCAATGAGGATTGGTATCGGGTAAAGATTTATTGCTGAAAATTGAGCTTACCCCTTGCCTATGATTTATATAGATCTAGCCTACTATGTTTGTTGGGCTGTTTTTAAATTGAAAAATATTTCTAAAAACGGCAACTGAGAGAGGATATTTCTTCCTAAGGCAAATAACTATAAAGCAAAGAAGGGTCCACCACAAATTCGGGCTAAGCTGACATGGGCTTACCCTAGTTTCAGCTAACAGTATAACTATAAACTTATGGAAAGGAAATCTAAGCCCACCAATAAGGGCATCCCTAAACATACATAGCCTATTGGGCCGCCAATGACAAGCCCGATCCCCCGGTTCAGCTAAAATAAATTTGAAACTATGAGGCAATTTATACAACTTGCCGAACTTATCACAATATACTTGATTTGTGAAAATACTTTGATAATTAAAGGCATCTAGTTCGGCTATTGAAGGGAATTCATCATCCATAACTTCGAGCAATTCAGAAACCAAAGAAAAAGTAGAAATCACGGTAACGACGTTACCGCTTTTCGCTCCCTGGCAAGAAATCTTTGTTGAGTAACATCCTGGGAATCAAAACAGACCAGGAACCAAGAAAGAACCTTGGCCAACTAGGAATCCCTGTCGACCAGGATTCCACAGGGAAACAACAATACTGAAAAATGCTAGAAAATCATTAAAAATAATTAAAAAGTTAAATAAATTATGAAAAAATCTCTATAAATAGAGGACAATTCCTAGAAATTAACGAAAAATATCCGTGGTTACAAATAAATTTTGGAAAAATTTCTATAAATAGAGGAAAATTCCTAGAAATTAAGGAAAAATACCTGTTGGTACAAATAAATTATGAAAAATTCTCTATAAATAGAGAATCCTTCAAGAAGGTGCATTATCCGCCAAGGTTCCTAGACCTAATATGATTCTAAGACTACCTACATCTATATAAAGGGTCTAACCCCTCATTCTTAGAACTACGTCTAACTTGATTCTCATACACACTGAGATACGTAGACATCTTGTGAGAGCAAAACTAAGCTACAAAACACAAGTGCAACCATTAAAGTTCGATAAACTCCGACACACATGCATCGCAATAAGTACACCCTAGTTTTTAATCTATAACATTAAGGCTTTAAATATAATTTTTTCAAGGGAAAATAAATTCATTAGTCCCTAAACTATTGGTGTTTTATTGTTTTAGTCCTTGAACTAAATATTCCAATATGCGGGTCCTTCAACTTTTGAATTTTTCTGATTGAAGTCCTTCCGTCCAAAAAAACTAACGGACGTTAACAGTATGCTGACGTGGCAGTTACGTGAAAATCAAAAATTCACCGATTGAATTCAAATTTTGATATGTTAATCTACGAGTGATAACAAGAATATAGGTGGTAAAAGTTTTCAATTTCGAGTTCACTAACGTATAGAAGTTTGCACTTTAATTTCAAGAACACGAAATAATAAGTTTTTTTCATATAGATTTCTATACGTTAGTGAACTCGAAATCGAAAACTTTTACCACCTGTGTTCTTGTAATCACTCGTAGATTAACATATCAAAATTTTAATTCAATCGGTGAATTTTGATTTTCACGTAACTGCCACGTCAGCATTGACTAACGTCCGTTAAGTCAAATTTGGACGGAAGGACTTCAATCAGAAAAATCAAAAGTTGAAGGACCCGCATATTGGAATATTTAGTTCAAGGACTAAAACAATAAAACACCAATAGTTTAGGGACGAATGAATTTATTTTCCCTTTTTTCAATTAAAGATACTCCTGTTAAGTCTAAATACAAATTTATTTAATAAATTTATGAAGTTTTTTTAAATAGACGAGTGATAACTTTTACGAATATTTTATGGTGTATTGACTGTATAAATGCCTAAGTTATTTTTAAAATTTTCTTTTTGTGAATAGAAATTTATTATTTAAATTTTTATTCATAGAAAAAATATTTTAGAAATAATTTACATACCTATACACTCGATGCTCGCTACACGTAAAATTCAAATTGATGAACGAAATTGGGACCGAGGTAGTCCTTTTTACAAGGTAATTTCCCCACCAAATCTCCTAATTCTATTCTGCATGGGATCCCAAGTCCTAACCTTTATATATATAAAGGATTGAAACCAAGAAAAAGCTGAATCAATGCTGAATCGATTCCTAACCATAACAAATGAGGAGAATAAGAAGCCCAAATAACGACGGCCCTTCTTAGCCTCCGAGTGTCATGATTTATCCCAAGATGAAGGGTGGAGGCACCAAATTATGCGAGAAATCGACTAAAAAGTCACCGAAATTCAAAACGAGGGTTTAGGTGAACACCGTCTCAGAGACCTTAATGATGAGATAAATAGGGTTTCGAGAGAGAAATTTCATCGGGAACATAGGATTATTGAGCTTGGTGGACATGATTATACGATACATTCCGCAAAAATGACTGACTCTGTAAGAAGTTACTTGGTGTTAATGAGTTGTTTGATAAGCCTAAGCCTCCTGAGTTGAGGTAGAGGGGGTCTAAGTACGACGATATTTATAATAAGATCAACAAGAGGAGCAATGCTAGTTATTATGGGTATCGGGATAATGAGGATGGGATTTTGGAGAAGTTGTAGAGGCGTGTGGAGGATTGGATGAGGGCGGGGAAGGTTATGGAGTGCGAGGAGATGGAATCCATTAAGAGGAAGCAATGCGCGGGGTTAAAGTGTCGGAAATGTTGGGGGTGTGGCAAAGGAGGAGGATGTGGTTGAGGAGGAAAGTAGGTAGATGGAGGTTGTTTGTACTAGAATTTTCACATGTCCGACGTCAACATTCAACTGTCGACATCAAGGACATGACGAAGGCAGTGGCGTCCGATGACAACTCGACAGCAGCCAGAATCAGTCGATGGATGTATTAATTAATCTTAATATATATCCATATTTATTAGATATTTCAATATATATTGATTTATCTTGTTTTACAACAGAAATATTAATTATATTAATATTTTTACTTATTGAACAAGGAATCCTGAAAAGTAGTAGTTGTTGACTACTGACGGGTAGACCAAATCCTGACGGGTAAGGCTGAATAATACTTGACGAGCGAAAATTAAGGAATAGATAGAGTCCATCTTCAACAACAATTCAAATGCTTGGGGAAGATAAAGATAAGCATCCCCAATATCAAGGAACGTGATCAACAAGTAGCTCCATGGAAATAGTAACATGAGAAGACTTGACGAGTACACAATACACTAACGGGAGCTGACCAAATCTACTCGTCGACCGACGACTCCTAAAATCCAGGAGATAAATCAGCCACCATCCCAGAAAAATAGGATATAAGGTGCTTAGCCATGCCTAAATAATAGGATCGTGAGATAATTATGGGCTACAAACCAGCAACAAGCATGGAGGGATCATATCTATATATTTAGATAATTACACAAGAAATATACACACACTTCTACAACCTACATCAACTACAACATACATACATTACATATTATAGGGCTAAACCTACATCATCTTATGCCAAACAATTCACACAACAATGCTACTACAATTTATACTTCTTCTATAACTTCTATAGCCTTTCTTCAAAATATTTTCTGCAGAATACAGCCGAAGAGCAGTAGATTAACAACTGACGAATAGCTGACGAGTAGATATACAGAGCCGACGAGTTTAAACTACAGTGGACGAACACAAACTGCAGTGGACATATAAGCTATTTTTTACTTGTATTTCGTTTCCTGTCATTTGTAACAATTGTATGACTTATTCTAGTGGATAACTTTGGCTGGGTGGGTCACTCCCACCAGCGGTTTTTACCTCTCAACGGGGTTTTCCGCGTCACCAGAATTGCTCGTGTTCTTTGATTTACTTTTATGCGCTTGTCTTATTACTTTTTTACTTGTCCTTCAAACATGAAATCGATTAGACTTAGTTATTAACCCTACAAAATTTGGACAAAACAGAGGTTATGGTGCACGTCCCGTTGCCGGATGACAAGGAGATTGAGAAGATGGTTGTGGTCCTTGTGGAGAAAAAGAAGATGGTTGTGGTCCTTGTGGAGAAAAAGAAGATGGAGCTTCTGAGTAGGTATGCTAGTGATGATTTGTTGAGGAGCAGAGTGAGGCTAAGGATATGCTTAATATTCGCCGATAGATTATGAGGGTATGTGCCTTTTGTTGAATATTTTGGTGTACGACGATGGTTACATTGTTTTTCATATTTGTCTTTAATATTTATGTGGTTTTTAATTGGATGGATGGATATGGAGAAACTAGTTATATGATTCTTGACTTGATGCCTTTTATAATTTTTATTATTGTACTGTTAAATTATTAGTTTTATTGTTTTCCAGTTATCTCATAAATGACTATTACGCTTGTGCCACGTTAACAGTTACTATAATGGGGTTAGATTAATTATCAATAATAATAACTTCCTTTGAGGTTAAGATTTAGTATTATTGAGCTTGGTTTTCATAGATACCTTTTGATATTTGACTGACATGTATTTTACTGCAATTGTAGCTGCTACTCTTATGTTTGTCTAAAGAATTCCTGTGTTCTTCTGTTAGTGCTTAAAATTTTCTGTCAAGTGCAAGTCCAATCAGCTTTTCTCTGACTCCCCTGTTAAAACTGAAGAAGAAAATACCAGGTCCTTGTCAGGCATCTTCCCTAATGTCATTTATAACCAAACAACCGTGAGATTTTGATTTTATTGTAGCTTAAAGCTTAGGAAACCGACTACTTTTAGACCATAAAAAATTTCAAAAATTTAAAGTGTGAACTCTATGGCATCCTCCAAAGCCAACGGCTGTTGTAGAGCAATAAAAACTTTATCTTATTTCCTCAACGCGGTTTAAAGCAAAACAGTCAAATTTTTCTGATCTCGATTCTGGAGGACTACAAACTATATTATCCTACATATTTTACCTAGTTTTGCTAAATTTGGTTTTTATGAATCCCCGTGTTCTTCAGGTGACAATCCACAGCATTCATTTTTAGTATTATGTTTGTCTAAAGTATTCCATGTTACATATTCATAGGAACACGTACTTCTTTATATTCTTACCTTGCTTGTTGATTCGAATGTTTTATTTTGTGAGCTTCGCAGACAAGTAGTGAATATATTGTTGTTTGTGTTTTACAAGGCACATAATATTCAAGTTGACATGTTCTTTGAACTTGATAAATAGTGATGTCAGTGATGAGTAAAGCTTGAGTTGGGCATGGTTTGAACTCGACAAAGTAAGGTTCGATCAGTTATCGAGTTCTAGCTTCTATCAGTTTTTTTAATCTGGTATTTTAACGAACCAAACAGAGTTCTATAGGTCTTTGAGTCGGACAGTTGGTTCAACTCGAACTTGGTTCCGCTAGTGAACTTTGAGTTCAGCTCAATAGGAAGCAACTATAAAAATAAATAAATTACAATTCATCACATAAATAGTAACACAGATACATTTAAATATAAAATTAGCACCTGAGAATTGCACATAAACAAAAATAAAAATCCATCCATAATGCTAATGTTCAGAGGACCAAAGAAATCCAGTTGTGCAGTTGATCCTATCAAGTTTTATATTTCCAAACTTCTATCACATTCTATTGTAGTATTTCGTTATGTATCTCATGAAATTAAGGGTGACAAAATTCTATACGATCGACAAAAAATATTATGAATTATGGTAGCGATGTTTGAGTTATAGTCTGGTTTAAATTTACTAATTGTTTTAAAACTTAGGGTTAAATTTACTATTTATTTTAAAAAAAGTTTCAATTGCACATAGTTAAAAAACATAGGGTTAAATTTACTATTTATTTTAAAAAAGGTTTCAATTGTAAATAGTTAAAAAACGTAGGGTTAAATTTACTAAATATATTAAAAGAGGGTTTCAATTGTATATTGTTGAAAACACAGGATTATAATTGTATTTAAGCCATTTAATTTTTAGGTGGGTGGGTTGTAACGAAGCCTGCGTTGATTTCACTATCACTCTAGATGCACAACCCACATGTCTAAATGTCCGCGGTCATATCTGCATTACTTGTCATTAGATGATAAAATTTCTTGAACGAAAGTAATTCCTGGATCCGGCTATTGTATTCATGTACAATTCATCATACATTTTCATATCTTATGATAAAAAAATATATTATTGTAATTTTCCGTATATTTTTTTAAAATAATAAAAGAGATTAATAATAAAAAAAGAATTAAAATTGGATAAAAATTATGAATTAGAATAATGAACTTTTGAATATGGGTCGGATTTGAATCATAGTAAATTTATTGTAGGGTTTTAAAACTCTATATATTGATTAAGATCTCCACATTCTTTTGTATTCTTTTTGAGCCACAAAGACTAAGCAGTTGCAAATCTCTGCTGATACAAATCTTTATTCTTTTTTTCCGTCTTTGTTCATAAAATTCGTAAGATATCCCACACACAAATAAGCTATCTTGTAAAATTCGTAATAAATTCATCGTAATTCAAAATTCGTTGATTCTGGACTTTTCGGAAAGATATTTTCGTTCTCTACAACTTTCGAACTTTACATTTTTTTAGAAAACATTGTTTAGAGTGCCAAACTGGTCAAATACAGATATGGGAAGATTCATAATTATCAAGAAGTTCGATGTTTGAGATGTGAAGTTTTTGATTGGGTACTAAGGATTGGATATTGGTTTAAATATGCTCTCGATTCTTTGTTTGCATGGTTGAAGTAAGTAACTATTCGTTGTTTCGTATTGTTACGCAAGTAATCATATGTTTCTCTGTAATTATGAAACATGCTTTATATTAATTGAATACATATTTTCATGTATTGGTGCAAATAACTTTCTGTTCTCTGTATTATTATGAAACATGCTATGTATTGTTAGATTACTTGTTATCAAATATATTTTTTCGAATATCGTATATAGTATATTGGCTTGTGATTAATAAGAAATAATTTTTTTTTTCAGAAATCCCCAATCTTAGTCACATAAAGTAAAAGATTCTGGTTACTTGGGAAAATGTGACATGAGGAATAAGAATAAGATCCCGGTCACCGGAAATGTGTGACATAAGGATAAGAATAAGATCTCGGCCACTAGGAAAGTGTGACATAAAGTATAAGATCCGGCCATTGGGAAAGTGTGACATAAGGATAAGAATAAAATCCCGACCACTGGCAAAGTGTGCCATTAAGAATAAGATCCCGACCACTGGAAAAGTGTGACACAAAGTATAAGATATCGGTTACTGGCTAAGTGTGACATAAAAATAAGAATAAGATGTCGGTCACTGGTATAGTGTGACCGTGATTTAAGATTGTGAGAATAAAAATATCGATACTTTGTTTAGATTTAGTTATCGATTAAGAACTTGGTATATGTGACGTATAGAATGCATTGTTGTGATTTAATTGATTATGTGAGAATCGTTATGATAATTGTATCGAGTATATTGTTTGCAATTATATGATAAGCATTATGTGGTACATATTTAAGTTGTGTTTTTGAAAAAATAAAATATTATTTTAAGCCGTTGGATGGTAGTTGCTTGATGGGATTCCCAGTTCATTCTTTTGATATTTCAAATTTGGTATAAGAGGAAGTTGAAGTGCATTGGATTTTGAGGATTTTAGATCGAGAGTAGATTGGTTGTTGACTTGGCGTTGCTAGATACGGATTTGTAATAGTTATCTTTGTAATAGATTTTTGTATAAATAAATTTCTTCATATTTTAGATTTTTTAAGATTAACAGTCCGAAAAAGGGCGTGCTGTATCAGTTGGTATCCAGAGCTCTAGGTTGGAAACCTATAGACTGCCTTTATGCTTGACTTGCAGGTAAATTGGGTTATTCGTAACTTTTCAGATAGACATGTGAGATCTTTTTGGAGTATAGGATTTTTGAGAATTTGGGGACCAAATTCTTTTTGAGGAGGGTAGTATGTAATATCCCGTATATTTTTTTAGAATAATTAAATAGATTAATAATAATAAAAAGAATTAAAATTAGATAGATATTAGGAATTAGAATTGAATTAGAATAATGGGTTTTCGAATATGGGTCAGATTTGAATCGTAGTAGGTTTTGTTGCAGGGTTTTAAAAATCTATATATTGATTAAGATCTCCTCATTTGTTTGTATTCTTTTCGAGCCACCAAGACTAAGCAATTGCAAATCTCTCTCGATACAAATCTTTATTCTTTTTCTTCGTCTTTGTTCATAAAATTCGTAGGATTTCACATACAAAAATCAACTATATTGTAAAATTCGTACTAAATTCATCATAAATCGGAATGCATTGATTCTAGAATTTTCGGAAAGATATTTTCGTTTTCTATCACTTTCGTGCTTTAAGTTTTTACAGAAACTATTGTTTATAGGGTCAAAATAGTCAAATACAGATCTGGACAGATTCAGAATTATGAAGAAGTTGGACGTTTGAGATGTTTAAGATGTGATGTTTTCGATTGAGTACTAAGGATTGAATATAAGTTTAAATATGCTTTGGATTCTTTGTTTGCGTGGTTTTGGGTAAGTAACTATTCGTTCCTCCGTACTATTATGCAAGTAATCTTCTATTGCTCCGTAATTGTGAAACATGCTTTATCTTAATTGATCACGTGTTTTCATATATTTGTGTAAGTAACTTTCTGTTTCTTTATATTATTATGAAACATGTTTTGTATTGTTAGTTTATTTGTCATCAAATATATTTTTTCGAATATCTTATGTAGTATATTGGCTTGTGATTAATAAGAAATAGAAAAGATTTTCATAAATCCACAATCTTAGTCACATAAAGTATAAGTACCCGGTCACCGGGAAAATGTGAAATAAGGAATAAGAATAAGATCCCGGCCACCGGGAAAGTGTGACATAAGGATAAGAATAAAATCCCGGTCATTAGGAAAGTGTGATATAAAATATAAAATCTCGACCACTGAAAAAGTGTGACATAAGGATAAGAATAAGATCCCGACCACCGGGAAGTGTGACATAAAATATAAGATCCTGGCCACAGGAAAAGTGTAACATAAAGTATAATATGTCGGTCATTGACAAAGTGTGACATAACAATAAGAATAAGATATAAGTCACTAGCATAGTATGACCGTGATTTAATATTGTGGGAATAAAAATGTCGATACTTTGTTTAGATTTAGTTATTGATTAAGAATTTTGTATATATGACGTGTAATATATTTTTGTGATTTAATTGATTATGTGAGAATCGATATAATATTTCGAGTATATTGTGTTCGATTATGTGGTACATGTTTAAGTTGTGTTTTTGAAAAGATAAAATATTATTTTGAGTCGTTGGACGGTAGTTGCTTGCTGGGCTTCGTAACTAGTTCTTTTAATATTTCAGGTTGGTGTAAGAGGAAGTTAAAGTGCATTGGATTTTGAGGATCTTAGTTCGAGAGGAGAATGGTTGTTGCCTTGTCGTTGTTAGCCATGCCTTTGTAATAGTTATATTTCTAATAAATTTTTGTATTAATAAATTGCTTTGTATTTTAGATTTTATAAGATTAACAGTCCGAAAAAGGATGGGCTGTTCCACTTAGTATCCAAAGCTCTAGGTTCAAAACTTGTAGACTGCCTTTAAGCTTGACCTGTAAGTAACTTGGGTTATTAGTGACTTTTTAGATAGACATGTGAGATCTTTTTGGAGTATTGGATTTTTGAGAATTTAGGGACGAAATTCTCTTTAATGAGGGTAATATATATGTAATATCTTGTATATTTTTATAATAATAAAATAGATTAATAATAATATAAGAGATTAAAATTGGGTAGAAATTAAGAATTAGAATTGAATTAGAATAATGGACTTTCAAATATGGGTCGGATTTGAATCGTAATAGGTTTTGTTATTGGATTTTAAAACTTTTTATATTGATTAAGATCTTCTCATTCTTTTGTATTTTTTTCGAGCCACCAAGACTAAGTAGTTGCAAATCTCTCTCCATACAAATCTTTTTTTTTTCTTCGTCTTTGTTCATAAATTTCATAAGATTTCCCATACACAAATCAACTATCTTGTAAAATTCGTAATAAATTCATCGTAAGTAAGAATTTGTTGATTCTGGACTTTTCGGAAAGATATTTCGTTCTCTACGACTTCTGTATTAACTTTTTCCAGAAAATATAGATCTGGGCAGATTCGGAATTATGAAGAAATTCGACGTTTGAGATGCTTAAGATGTGACGTTTTCGATTGGGTACTAAGGATTGAATATAGGTTTAAATATGCTATGGATTTTTTATTTGCGTGGTTGATGAAGTAACTATTCGGTGCTCCGTATTATTATGCAAGTAATCTTCTGTTCCTCACATTGATCACATACATAAGGCGACCTGACAAGGGAAGAATTGGAAGTACAAGTACTGGTAATGACAAAAATGAAAATGCAGTCCAAGGAGTGGGAGCCGATAAGTAGAGAAGAGGCAGAAAAGAATTGATATTTTGTAATCCCTAGTCTAGTCTACGAAGTGAGGAGTTTCTCCATGTGTTCAAACATTTTTCTAAATTTCATTTTACCACAATTATTTTGACCAAAAATAATTGTGTTTGGCAAATAAGTGCCTTATCAAACATTTTGCCAATTTTTTGATAGTGGCAACCTTTCCAAAAAACATGCAACCTTCCTTACATTGACAAGCTAGATTAGCTGTGAGGGACGACTTTTGGTATTTCACAATTTTCATTTTGCCTAATTTTCGTTCATTAAATCTTCTAATATTGGGCTGTTGAGAAACACATTGTCGAAGAAATATGCATTTCATTTATTTCTAATACATATATTGACTCTTTTTAATTAAAAGATAACTATTTTATCTTATATTCATACCACAGGCTGATTTTTTTAAAAATAATATAAAATAATTAAGAAGGTGCAATTTGGTGCTCAATTGTTAGAAATGATCATTAATACAACCACTTATCCGAAATATTTTTCAAAAATTATCTTTTTACTCATTTGAGTAAACGGTAAGATTGATATTTATATTACTGGAAAAAAATCAATATCAAAAAATAAAAGCGGCTATTACCATCATATAACAACAAACCATGTTAATAAGGTAGAAATTTATTGTACACCTTTCAATAAGTTAAAAATTAACACAAAAATCTATTTATACACGTGTATATATATACACAAATTAATCTATTTGTTTAATTCTTAATTAATAAGCACTACAAAATCTTTGCTCCAAAAACTAATCTAATAATTTCTAAATTATAATACAAGTCTCGAATAATTTTTCTCTATTCATAGAAATTAAAATATTCAAGTCAACTCCAACAACTTCATGCCTTAACTTTAATTTTTCTCATCTCGATTCTAAAATAAATCACCTCCCCTTTTCTAGACAATTAATCTATTTAATATTATTATTAATACTAAATTATAAGTCAAATACAAAATATTTAGAATTAAAAAAATAAATAAAAATTTTATGTGGGGATATTACAATAAAATATTATTTTGAGCCGTCGGTAGTTACTTGTTGGGCTTCGCAACTTATTCTTTTAATATTTCAGGTTTGGTGTAAGAGAAAGATCAAGTGCATTAGATTTTGAGGATCTTAAATCGAGAGTAGATTGATTGTTGACTTGTCGTTGTTAGCCGCGCCTTTGTAATATTTATCTTTGTAATAGAATTTTGTATTAGTAAATTGTTTTGTATTTTAGATTTTGTAAGATTAACAGTCCGAAAAAGAGCGGGTTGTTCTAGTTGGTATCCAGAGCTCTAGGTTCGAAACCCGTAGACTGCCTTTAAACTTGAACTCTATGTAACTTGGGTTATTAGTGAACTTTCAGATAGACATGTAAGATCTTTTTGCACTATAGGATTTTTGAGAATTTGGGGACCAATTTCTTTTTAAGGAGGGTAGTATGTAATATCCCGTATATTTTTTTAGAATAATACAATAGATTAATAATAATAAAAGGGATTAAAATTCGATAGAAATTAGGAATTATAATTGGATTAGAATAATGAGCTTTCGAATATGGGTCGGATTCGAATCGTAGTAGATTTTGTTGTAGAGTTTTAAAACTCTATTGTTTAAGATCTCCTCATTCTTTGGTATTCTTTTCGAGCCACCAAGACTAAACAGTTGCAAATCTCTCTAAAATCTTTATTTTTTTTCTTCGTCTTTGTTCATAAAATTCGTAGGATTTCCTATACACAAATCAGATATGTTGTAAAATTCGTAATAAATTCATCGTAAGTCGGAATTCGTTGATTCCAGATTTTTCGGAAAGATATTTTCGTTCTCTACGACTTTCGTGCTTTAAGTTTTGCTAGAAATTATAGTATAGAGGGACAAAATGGTCAAATACAGATCTGGACAGATTCAGAATTATGAAGATGTTCAACGTTTGAGATGTGACATTTTCGATTGGGTACTAAGGATTTAATATTGGTCTAAATATGATGTGAATTCATTGTTTGCGTGGATGAGGTAAGTAACTATTCGTTGCTCCGTATTATTATACAAGTAATCTTCTGTTGCTCTATAATTGTGAATCATGCTTTATATTAATTGATTACATGTTTTCATATATTTGTTTAAGTAACCTTCTATTTCTCTGTATTATTATGAAAAATACTTTATATTGTTAGATTACTTATCAAATATATTTTTTTGAATATTTTATATAATATATTGGCTTGTGATTAATAAGAAATAGATAAGATTTTCAGAATTCCCCAATCTTAGTCACATAAAGTATAAGATCCCAGTCACTTGGGAAAGTGTGTCATAAGAAATAAGAATAAGATCACGGCTATTGGGAAAGTGTGACCTAAGAAATCAAAATAAGATCACGGCTATTGAGAAAGTGTGACATAAGGATAAGAATAATATCCCGGCCACTGAGAAAGTGTGACATAAAGTATATGATCCCGGCCACTAGGAAAGTGTGACATAAAGATAAGAATAAGATCCCGACAACTGAGAAAGTGTGACAAAAAGTATAGGATCCCGACTACTGGGAAAGTGTGATATAAAGTATAAGATGCCGGTCACTAGCAAAGTGTGACATAAGAATAAGAATAAGATGCCGGTCATTGGCATAGTGTCACCGTGATTTAAGATTGTGGGAATAAAAATATCGATGCTTTGTTTAGATTTAGTTCTCGATTAAGAATTTTGTATATGTGACGTGTAGAATGAATTGTTGTGATTTAATTGATTATGTGAGACTCGTTGTGATAATTGTATCAAGTATATTATGTGCAATTATGTGATAAATATTATGTGGTATGTGTTTTAGTTATGTTTTTAAAAAGATAAAATTTTATTGTGAGCCGTTGGACGGTAGTTGCTTGTTAGGCTTCGTAGCTCATTCTTTTAATATTTCAAGTTTAGTGTAAGAGGAAGTTGAAGTGCATTGGATTTTGAGGATCATAGATCGAGAGTAGATTGGTTATTGACTTGTCGTTATTAGTTGCGGTTTTGTAATAGTTATCTTTGTGTTATGGATTAAAAACAAGGGTGTACTTATTGCGATGTTTGTCGGAGTTTATTGAGCTTTAATGGCTGCACTTGTATTTCGTAACTTAGTTGTGCCCTCACAAGATGCCTACGTATCTTAGTGCGTATGAGAATCATGCCAGAAATAGTTCTAAGAATGAGGGGATAAGCCCCATAATTCTTAATAAAGTCTCTTATTTTTTGGGATTTGACGGCGAACTTAAAAAGCCACCTACAGACGCTTTACGCCCAATCATTCTACTAATAAGTAATAACCAAGGAATCCTCCTTTTTTATTCTAGTTACTTATTATTGATTGAATAATACATGATATAAAAAACTCCCTTTGTAGTACCCTACCCCTAGGGGAAGTCGAATCCCCGTTGCCTCCTTGAAAGAGAGATGTCCTAAACCACTAGACGATGGGGGCATATTTGCTGAGTCTAAGAATTAAAATAGGTTTACGAACCCTGATGGGCAAGACACCTCTTTGAAGGATTCTGGATCCTTCTTATGATAGAAGTAGTTTCTATGTAGGAATATGTTTCCTTGTTGATTGAAGTGTCTTGGGGGCTACTCTTTGTAGTAGTTTCCGTATAGTTGGACATAATTAATTAGTTGTTTATTTTGCTAATTAATTAATTCCAAAATTATTTATTAATTTAGGGTTTCGAGCATCATTAAATGGTCCTTCCTTTCGGACCAAACTAGTTCTGATTAATGCTACATTAATTGTGTCTTTATGGCTTATTTTTAGCCCATATAATTTGCCCCCAACTTCTATAAAGTGTGCAACACTTTGTAGGAGTTAAAGTTCATGAAGTTGTCGTTAAAGTTCACTTTTATGTCTTCTAGAATTTTTCCAAATTTCATTTTTTCCTTAAGGATTTTCCTTTATTTATGGAGAATTTTTCACAATTCTTTTTCTGTACCCACATGTATTTTTTGTTAATTTTTAGGAATTTTCCTATATTTATAGAGAATTTTTCATAATTTATTTATACCCACATGTATTTTTTCTTAAGTTTTAGCAATTTTCCCCTATTTATAAAGAATTTTCCATAATTTATTTGTACCCACATGTATTTTTTCTTATTTTTTAAGAATTTTCCTCTATTTATAGAGAATTTTCCATAATTCATTTTCCATTTAAATTATTTTTAATGATTTTTTTGGCATTTTTCTAGGTGAATCTTGACCAGGAATCCTAGTCGATTTTAGGCTGTCTGAGAGTCCTGGTCAACAGGGGTTCCTCGCCGGCCAAGACTCCTTGTGAGGATCCTAGTCGAGCAGGGTTCCTGATCGAATTCGACCAGGATCCTAGTCGGTTTTGGCATATCTTGGAATCCTGGTCGATAGGGGTTCCTGGTCAGCCAGAATTTCCTTGGCAATTCTTGTTCTACCATGTTTCCTAGTCAGTTTTTGGCATCTTTTGGAATCCTGGTCGAATGTGATTCCTAGTCAAATTCGATTAGAATTATGATCATTTTTATGCCACTTCAGAGACTTTAGTCGATGGGGACTCCTGGTCAGTTTTAGGCCATCAAATGGCTTCTGGTTGACAGGTATTCTTGATTGATTTTAGGCCATCTTTTGGACTTTAGTCGACATGGGTTCTTGGTCGATTTTATGCCAACTTTTGGCCTCTAGTCGATAGGGGTTCCTGGTCGATTCTTGACAATTTAAGAAGTTTAATGCGCCCTAGCCCATGAACTTTAAATTTCTCTCGAATCATTGGGTGCTCTTAGTCCACATCAATTTTTAGGCCAAAGGCTTGCTAGGCCCAATTAGTTTTTGGGCCTTTTTTTTACCTGTTATAGAAATTTTAACTGGTTGAGTTACCGTTTTCCTCGGCTATAAATCAGTGAAGTGAGAACTTCATTTTTCACTTCTCATTTCCTTAGTAAATTTCTCTCTAAAAATTTCTCTCTAGAGTTTCGTTTAGTAAGGGCGATTTCAAGAAATTTTTCCGATCAACCCTTATCTCTTTTTTTTCAAACTTTCATTCGTTGAACATCAATAGCGGACAAAGATGATGCTCAATAAAAACTCCTTGCCAGGGCGGCCAAAAGAGGTAATGTAGTCATTGTAAACCCAGTATTTTCTTCGATTTTTGATTTGGTGCAAACCATGGGTGATGAATTCCCCACCTTGGTGGAGTTGGATGCTTTTAGGTACACCAGTACTTTTACCAACCAGGTTCATTGTGATAAATTCAAAAATTTGTACAAGTTTCCCATTAGGTATAAGTTTTTTTTGGCCGGGCCTGGTGATCGGGCCTGTCATTGGTGACTCAATAGGCTATGTGTGTTTAGGAATGCCTTCCTAGGTGGGCATAGATTTCCTTTTCATGCGTGTATTGTTTGGCTTTTGGCTGAAGTTAGGATCAACCCATGTCAATTAAGTCCAAATTCGTGGCAGACCTTTCTTTGCTTTATGGTTTTATGCCTTAGGAAAAATTATCCCATTTCTGTAGCAGTTTTTAAAAGTATTTTCCATTCAAAAATAGCCCAACTTTTATGTTGGGCTGGGTTTACATTAGCCATAGGGCAGGTGTATCCCCAATTTTCAGCAACAAGTCTTTGTACAATTCCAATCAAGAATGGAGGAGGGACTTTCTATTTTTGGAGTGGGAAGGCGGCGATTGGGACACCCTGTTTAGGCTCAGATTTTGTATAGTCAAAGACGGGAACGCTGGCCTGATCCAACTGTTTCCTGAGGAGAAGCTGATAACAGCGGATTTAGTCTAAGACAAGGGCCTGACCCATCACATAAAGCTTTTGGAGGAGTTTTCTTTAAAGGCCATATGGCCTTTCTAATATTTCTGATAATGGTAACTTTCTTACCTTACTTTTCTTCTTTCTCAATTTTTCTGAGTCCAATTTTTTATTTCCTTGTTTGTTTCACAACTGCTGAAAATATCAATTTTCATTTGGACGTGGGTGACCAAGAAACCCACAAAATGCGCAAGGCTCGCGAGGCTCTTGAAGGCCCAATCAAGGAGCCCAAACTTCCGGGCTTTTTTCAACCTTGAGAAGGGGCCCAAAGCAAGGCTAGAAGGAAGAGGCCTCGTGAGGAGGAGGAGGACCCACTTACGGCAGCTTGGTGGCCCAGCTGGGGCATAAGGAAACAAGACATCGTGGTCGAGAGTACCTTAAAATCCGTCAACTGGTCCAAGAATGCAATTCCTCCGGCTGACAAGCACAAGATTGTCCTGAAAACGGACATTGAAGTGGTTGAGACTCTTGGGGCCCAAACCGTTGCTATGGTAAGGCCCAACCTTTTCTTTTCATTTTATTCGTCCTTGGTCATTCTTTGTGTCTTTCCACTTTTTGACTTAAATCCCTATTGAATAGGTAAATACTTACTTCTAGACCATGGACCATCACGCCAAGACTTGATGCCATTCTGAGAAGGCCCAAAGGAAGGACAAAGTGAAAGACGAGGAGAAGGTGTCCTCGCTCGAGAAGAAGCTGCTCGAGAAGGATTAGGAGTTGATAGTAGCCCATGCTGAGCTGCAAGGGCTAAGTGTAGAGAAGAAGGCCTTGATAAACAAGTAGATGGGGTCGGATGAATTCTATGCCTTCATTGATAAACACGATGACTTGATTTTTGCGACTGTCGCTGCCCAAGATTCAGGCGAGTGTTTCAATACCATCTTGGTTAACCATCCAGGCTTGTTTGATCCGGCTGACTTCCTTGCTCCCATGGGGCATCCTTTGGCCTTAAATTCCACCACCCGCGAGGATAACTCTGGTGATATTTCGGGTGGTGAGGGCTTTGATGAATACGATAAGATTTTTGACTCCTTAGAGGGCGATGAGAATGCTCAAAATGGGATCGAGGAAGAAGAGAGGACCGAAGATGAGAAGAAGGATGATGATGAGCATATCGAGGACCTTCCTTAGTTTCATTTTCCTCTTTGTATTATTTTTTCTTTCATTACTTTCCTTTTCCTTTTTTGTTTAAATTATATACTCAAAAAAATTTCATTTATAAAAAGTTTGTGTTGTCGTTCTTTTCCATTTCTTGCCTTAGTATATTTCTTAGTATATACTTTTTGAGCACATAGGAAAGGTAATGACTTAGATTTTATTCAGAAAGTGCCAACCAGGATTGACTTTATTCTTTGATTATGAAAGAATTAATAACCTTGATTGCCAATCCACGCCGAATACCAATGTAAGACAAAAAAAAGAAACTTCATTGTATTAATAGTGCCCTCAAGGCTAAAAGTGGGCACAACCCTTACAAAATGAAAATCCTACTCAAAGTAAAAGGGTCTTACATCCTAGTGGTTTAATCAAACCTTATTTCCACTTAGTTCTTAATATATATAAAAATTAACCATCAAATTCTTTAGATATAATAAACCTTTAGGTTTGAGGCATGCCAAGTTCTCGGCACTTCAACATCTTCTAAGGTTTCGAAGATGTATGATCCTCCTTCCTTGATTTGTTTTATCTTGTAAGGGCATTCCCAATTAGGGGCTAACTTGCCTTTGGGGCCTACTCCAGAAGTTTCAGCCTTTTAAGAACTAGGTTTCCTTGTCGGAAGAATCTTTCCTTAACACTTAGGTTGTAGTAGAAAGAAGATTTCTTCTGATATTCTACGATCTTTACATGAGCCCTGTCTCTAAATTCGTCAATCAAGTCCAACGCAATCTTCATCCCTTCTTAATTTTCCCCAGGCTCAAAGGCCTTGATTCTTAGGGATACATGTGATATTTCAACTGGAACCACTGCATTGTCCCCATAAGCCAAGAAGAATGGAGTTGCATCAGTGGTAACTTTATGAGTGGTTCTATATGCCTAGATTATTGGCAAAAGTTCATCCACCCAGGTGCTTGCTGATCGTTCAATCCTTTTTTTGAGCTCATCAAGGACTATTCGATTGGCTACTTCAGCCTACCCATTTGCTTGGGGGTGTGCCACAGAAGTAAAGTATAGATCGATGTCATTATCATTGTAATTTCCTTGAATTCTTCATTGTTAAATTGTGTTCCATTGTCCGTGACCAGGATTCGTGGTATTCCGTATCTGCATATGATATTTTCTCTGAAGAATTGAGATAATTGCTTGGTGACTATCTTGACTAGTAGTTTAGCCTTAATCCACTTAGTGAAATAATCGATCACAATGATTAAAAACTTTCTTTTTGCGCTAGCCATTGGAAAGGGCCCAAGGATGTCCATTCCCCACATCGTAAAGGGGATGGGGGAATCGATGGACGTCAACGTCTCAGAAGGTCGTCTGACAATTGGTGCATGTCTTTAGCATCTATCACACCTTCTCACATATTCTTTTGAATCTTTCAACAAGTCCGGCCAGTAAAAGCCGAGCTGGGTAATTTTATGAGCCAAAGTTCTGTCCCCCATGTATTGGCCATAAATTCCTTCGTGTACTTGTTTCAAGGCCTCACGAGCTTCATATGGCCTTAGACATTTCAAGTATGGAATAGAAAAAGATTTCTTATAGAGAATTCCATCGATAAGAGTGTACCTTAATGCCCTCATAGTAATTTTTCTGGCTTCCATAGCATGGAAAAGAGTCCACCCAGACTGAAGGTGGGCTTTTATTGGATCCATCCAACAACTTTCCATGTATATCGGGGATACCAGCTTTGCATTGGTGCTGGGGGTCTTCGAGACTTGGAAGTAGACACTTCTCATATATTCGTTCACTTCTGATGACGTAAACTTTGATAAGGCATTGGCCTTTAAATTCTCTTGTCTAGGAAATATTCCATCTGACATTCTTCAAACTCAGTCATTATAGCTTTCAGTAGTATGAGGTATTTAACCATGACTTCTTCTCTTACTTCAAAATCCCCATTTACTTAGGATATAACTAACTTCGAGTCTCCATAGACTTTAAGGTATTTGGCATTCAATGCCTTGGCCAAGACCATGCCAGCTATCAGAGCTTCATATTCGGCTTCATTGTTGGTCATTGGGAAATCAAGCTTAATAGCTTACTCAATGATGAACCCTTCCGGGCTTTGTAGCACCTAAGCCTGCTCTACTGGATTTTATTTTTGAGGCCACATCAAAATTGAGTGCCCAATATTCCTTAGGAGCCTGTCCTTCTTCTTTCTTTTGGGGTGTTTCCTCTCTTCCCCCCCCTTGACTTCTTGGTCATTGAAGGTATATTCGACCGCGACGTTAGCAAGATTTGGAGCTTTAATGGCCATTCGAGCCTTGTACTTGATGTTGAATTCTCCTAGCTCTATGGCTCATTTAATCAATCTTTCACTTGCCTTAGGTCTATGTATGATGTTTCTCAAAGGTTGATCAGTTAGCACCTTGATTTTGTTTGCTTGAAAGTAAGGCCAGAGCTTTCTTGATGCCATCACCAAGGGTAGTGCAAATTTCTCAATCTTCGAGTAGTTAAGTTCTGCTTCATGCAAGAACTTTCTCACATAATAAACCGACTTTTGAATCTTTTCTTCTTCTTTTACAAGGACAACACTCAAGGCCTTTTTCTGATACAACCAAATATAAGTATAAGATGTCTTCAGGACTAGGGTTGGCCAACAATAGAGCTTCAACCATATATTTCTTCAGTTCCTCGAAGGCCGCTTGACTTTCTTCTATCCACGTAAAATCTTTTACTTTCTTGAATTTCTTGAAGAATGGTAGACATTTATCCCCAGACATTGAGACAAACCTTCCTAGGGCCGCAACTCTTCTTGTCAACTTTTGGACACCCCTTACTATCTTTAGCAGTTCTATGCCGAGTATAGCCTTAAATTTTTCAGGATTGGCCTCAATCCCCCTACTAGGGACCATCATTCCTAAGAATTTTCCAGACCCTACGCCAAAGGTGTATTTCGCAGGGTTTAACATTATTTTATAGTGCCTCAGCACTTCGAAGGCCTCTCTAAGGTGTTCAATGTGATCACCATTATCAAGGCTTTTAACTAGCATATCATCAATATAGACCTCCATGGTTTTTTCAATAAGATGCTTGAATATTTTTTTAACTAGCCTTTTATAGGTGGCTCCTGCATTCTTTTACCCAAAGGCCATAACAAGATAACAAAATACACCAAAGTCAGTGATGAAAGATACCTTGACAATGTCATCCTCGTGCATCCTCATTTGATTGTATCCATTAAATCCTTCCATGAAGCTTAACAAATTATGTCCCGCCGTGGCATCTATATGTGCATCGATCCTTGGAAGAGGGAAGTAATCATTTGGACATCATCATTCAAATCAGTAAAGTCTACACACATTCTCCACTTGCCATTGGATTTCTTGACCAACACAGGGTTAACGAGCCATTCGGGAAAGTGAATTTCTTTAATGAAACCAGCCTCTAGGAGCTTCTCCACTTCTTGTTTTATACACTCTTTCCCCCTTTCTTTCCCCCTTGTTGCTTCCCGCTCCACTTGAAATTTTTGTTTGAACAGAGCCCTTTTTTGTTCCTCGATTTCATGGGGCTTTCTTTCTAGGGCTTTCAATTGAAGGCTTTCTCTCTCCATCTCCCATCTCTGAAGTACGTATGTCTCACACTTCATCTTTCTCGTTTAATCGATTTGAGGCTATGAATTAGGTCTTTGGTTTGAAAAAGGCCTTCATCTTCTTCAATTAATTAATTTGAGGCTACGAATTGTTCATGTCCAATGTCATTATGGTACAGTTGGTTTGTCTATTTTATCTATACTTGATATTCGTCTTCGTTTGGATGTTCTTGAATATGGCAGGTGCTTGTTGAGAGATCTACTTTTGGTCTTATTATTAATGTGATTGGAGAGCCTGTTTATCATAGACGCGATATTAATAAGTTAATCCTTGTCGATTTGGTCTTAATTTTGTAGGTGATTTAAATTTAGGGATTTCGTTCTAGAGTTGTAGATTTAGAGCTCTTGACTTGTAATTCGTCTAATATTATGGTTCATTGATTTGGGTTTTGGGAATATGATATTTAATTTATCTTATATTGTTTGAGTATTTAAAGGAGTGATGTATATGTATATTTGCCTTTTTGTGCCCCTTTATTTTGGTTGTCCCCCCTCTTTTTTCACTTTCTTGATATTTATTATTTATGTGGTACCTATTTTTAATAATATTAATGAATTTGTCTAGGTCTCCTGATGGGTCTTACTTTCTTACCCCTACTCATATTATAACTATAACATATATAAGACCTAGTGAGATGACTTTGCTCACTATTTAACCAGTGACCTCTTTTCATATTTGTAGTTTGTGTTAGCAAATCCAGCCGGTAATAAGATTCATTTGGGGTAAATGGACTCTATTTGAAAAATCTAGCAGTGAATGACATCTCATCATCATGGAAATGTTTCCTATAGTCATTTCTAATTTGTAAGTGGTCTTTTTTATGAGAAGTGTTTTTCATCTTTTATCCTGTAAGTGCCTGTTTCTCCCCTGTCTCTCCCAGTTTAGCTATTGTATGAATTGTATGATTTAGCTATTAGTGAGAGTATGATTTAGATTATGCCTAATTTCTAATGCTTATGGTCTTTATGTGTATGTGTATATATGTTTGGTACTTATTTACTTATGTATCCTGATTTGGAAATTCTATAGTCAAATACAGGGTATCTCTGGGAACTAGCCCAACCCATGACAGCAAGTTGTCTGCCCCTGGTTCTTACTAGGCAGTTGTTTCAGATATCGGATCACATGAGTTTGGAGAATTTGATGGGAAAATGATATAGTTGGAGGAGGGTATAGAGAAGGTGGAGAAACTTAACTTATGTATGTATTAAAGTTGTTAGTACTTTGATGATAAATCTATGATTTTATAATTTTGCAGGTTATTTATGGATGCAGATATTTGGCAATTCTTGTAGTTTGGGGGACCTTTAGTTGGATGTTTTCTGTGTTTCATCAAGGTTAGCATTCTGTTTATACAATATAGTTTTAACTTTTAATTCCTTAACAGCTTGTGTACTTTTTTTTTTATTATGATGTGTTCATTTTATGGTACATTTTGACATTTTGAATCTGCTTATTTATAATGTAGTATCGACATTTTGAATCTGCTTAGAACCAATAGTTATATAATTAATATCATAATTGTTTATCTGTTTAGAGACTATAATTATATATGCTATTTACTCTAGTTTGGTCGCTCGTGTTCTGTGATTTCTATTAGGCTTTAAGTTTCAATTCAGTGCATCTGTTAAGATATGATATAATATATATTTCATGGTTAATGTTTAAGCAACTGTGTTTGTTTATAAATGCAGAAGCATCTATCAAGTATCCGAGTACCATTCTAATGACAGAAGCTCAAGTTGAATCTCAACAAAGACAAATTGTAGTAGCAGCTATCAAGTATCGGAATAATATTCTAACCATGATTTGATTCCAACAAGTATAATAGGGTTTGTGATAGTATTGATGTTAGACATAGACTTTTAGTTGGAGGTTGTAATTCTCCTTGATAACTTTTGTATATTAAACCATAGTTTCAATTGTTAAACACTTGTGTATTTCAATTTCTTTTTGAGACAATAATATAAAACTATTGTCTATTTTAATTAATTTTTGAGACAATGATATAAAACACTTGTCCATTTGAAAAATGAATCATTATCACGTTGAATTCTTACAATGAAAATTGAGTTATAAACCATTGTAACAGCTCGGTATAGCCAACAGATTCTTATTTACTTACCGCTGTGTTCATTATCTTCAGACATTTCGTCATTATCGTGAAACTATTTTGATAATGTGATCTCGTCATTATCACGTACCGTTGTGTCATCTGTGTGTCATCCGTGTATCAGACGGCGGCTCAAAATGTTAGTGTAGGTGCCCTAGAGGCAATACAATTTTTCCTTTTAATAAACATTTATGTCATTTGATTATTCAATAAACGTATTTATTATGACTTTAATTACTGCGATATATTTGTTAGCATAATAAATGTCCTTAGAATCATGATACTCGTTATATAGTTTAAGTACATGACTTGAACTTGAGATTATATAATATATCATATTCTTAAAGGTTCCCTAGTCGAGTATTATTATGATAGGACAATAATAATACATAAATAGACTAGTATGTTGTTTGATAGATAACCACATCTCATTGGTTATAAGTATGGGGATACTAAAGTCAATACATAGGTACATGTAGGGGTACATGGTACTGGACAGACCCACAGTGAGATTCTTCATGTTTAATTAAGTCATAAGAAAGACTCACAGTGATAATGGTGTAATGATCCTCTGACTTGAGATCATTATATTTCTATACGAGGATTGATATACTTTGACTACATTAAAAGTTACCTTTGACCGGGTGATGATAAAAGTGGACATCGGGTATATCATGAGTCGTATGAGAAATATGAATGATAGATAAAGGATTTAACCCTCCTATAATTAGGAGAGATATTATTGGCCTCTTGATTGAGTGAGACTATAAAATGCATGGCCGTGCTCAAATAATGATTTGTTTTTCATAGTCTACTCATGGATCAAGTAAACCCGGATTAAATGTTGAAGAGGATGACTAAATACATGCCTCGAGTTTAATCTATAATATATATGGTTAAAGGGATTATATTACACGGAAACATTAATCACGAAAGGTTTTATCGAATCACGATTTAATTATTGTTTAATTAGGTAGCAATGATGTATTACTAGATACCGCTCATTGTTTATAATTTTATTAGAGAATAAAATTATTGCTAATTAAATAATAGCCTATAGGGTCACACACATAGAGCACCTAGAGGAATAGTTAATTTAAATTATAGATTTAAATTAATTGATGATTAATTCGAATTTATTATATTAATTAAGTGAGACTTAATTAATTGAAATAAATTCGAATTTGAAGAATTATATTTCTGCCAATAATAATTAAGTGTGACTTAATTATTAATTAAATAATAGAAGCATGTTTTATTATTTAATCCTATGCCTACATGGGTTAGGTTTTTACTAAAAAGGCCCATTAACCAATCATTATAAATAGATAATGATAGGTTAAATGGCTTGCACGTTTTTGTATAAACCCTAGCAGAAGAGGCAGCATAGGAAGAGGCAGAGAGAATTCGAAACCTATCAAAGGAGGCTAGTACTTCCGTTCCGTGTTCAAGATCGTGAGACGTTCTTGAAGGTGCTCGTGTGGATACCATAGAGGTGCTTTCGAGAGGAAGACACAAATCGTGATAGCAAGGATCTCCGTTGAGTTCGTGGCATTCAAAATCTTAATAGGTATGATTCGATTATCACCATAATCCGTCAATTCTTATACATGATCCTGCGTTTGGGTTCCGAAAATTTTCGTTATATTTACGTTTATCCGCTGCGTTTTATGCCTCGGAACCCAACAATGGCATCAGAGCTACGTGTATAAGGGACTGATTTGGTTACGTGTTAACTGTATTTGATGCAAATATGCCTGTTTTGGTGACTGCCATGCCACTGCCATGCTTCTGCCATGCTATGTTCTTCATGTATATTCGAATTGTAATATGTGGTGATGATACTAGCATGTTAATGATTTGTCATGACTGATTTATATGCCATATTGCGATTTGTATATTATGCATGAGGGTCAGTTTGTATAGTGATATAAACTGGTGGACAGATTATGTTGGACATGATCTGTTAACTGGGATATGATAAGTATGTATATGATACATGCTTCTGAAACTGTATAAGATGCAGTGGGAAAAAGGGCCAACAGATATGATCTGTAGTTCAGAAATTGATGATTTCTGAATAGGACTGGTCTTCGAAAATAAAAAAAAAATTCTGATTTCGAGCTGACCTGGCAGCTCGACCCCAGCCGGGGGCTGCCGCCCCCAGACCCCGCCTGGGGCTGCCGCCCCAGACCCCGCCCAGGGGCTGCCGCCCCAGACCCCGCCCAGGGGCTGCCGCCCCCGGACCCCCGCCCAGGGGCTGCCGCCCCCGGACCCCCGCCCAGGGGCTGCCGCCCCCGGACCCCCGCCCAGGGGCTGCCGCCCCCGGACCCCCGCAATATTTTATTTTGTGTACTTGAGCATGGTGCTGGTTATGGCCCTTAGACCCCTGGATTAATGGTTTTTGGTTTTGGTTTTATAAATACGACTTGCATGTCGTTTTTCTTCATTCTTGTAATTGTTTAACCTCGAATGTAACTCGAGTTTTCTTATGTAAGTACATTAGCTTAGGTTGTATTCAATTATTCCATGTAATGTACTTGAAGACTGAAAGATGATCCAAGAAGAGGAGCAGGCACTAGTGGATACAAGAAGAATGAAGACATGTAATTGTATTTATATTTTACCACCATAGATTGACTTTGATCCTTTCATTAGCTCGAAAGGATCACATAGGAAAGGGGCCATAACCAAGCACGTTTACATACTGCACTTTACATATTGATGTATGAATGATGCATGCTTTAATTAGATTAATCATGTATGTATGTATGTATGTATGTATGTATTAGATACGACACCCATGCCATGCTTGTTTAAACAAGATAAAATCTGTAACGACTCAAGATAAAATCTGTAACGATTCAAGATTTTAAAATCAACAAACGATCATGAGATTCTTGTGTTTATGAAATATGGATTTTTAAAACACGGAATTGAATATGGATTTTGATATCTATAATTGGGATTTTCTGACAAAAACGGATATGCGTATTCGTAAGGCTGATGGGTTTTAAGTGTGACCACTGGTATCCTCCATCTACCTGGGAAATGAACAATTTAAGATGTCAATTTGAAATATTTAGTTCAAGGAAAAATTGAGGATCTCTTCATGATGTGATCATGATCGTCGTAAAATTTTCTAAACCCCTTAACAAAATATTAAGTTTTAATCAGATGCTTTCCAATGAATGAACACTCATCGAATCCTAGATCGATTAGGGGAAAGACTGTCAGTGGCAGGGGACTCCTGTCTATCGTGGTGAGATGCGACGAATATAAACGGTTATATTCGGCCGTTGTATCATTGGGTCAAACTTAACTGAGTCGTCATAATAAGGTGAAAGTAAACGGTTATATTCAACCATTATGAACTTAGAAGCATAGAGTTTGGTTAAAAATCTATTAGATAGATAAGATCAATCGTTGCTCACCAAACTATCCAAGAATTATATATGATATAATTGACAAATGTTGTCTACCTAAATAATCATTCTTAAGGACTTCTAGTGGTTGACTTGAGACATGACGAAATATGGATCTTGGCTCACTAGAAAGGATTATGGGATATACTTTCCAAATTAATAGTAAGGGCTATTGATTTGATAAAAATAGTGGGAGATATATTATGAATGTATCATAATCATTTGAACATAATAAATAACTCAGACAATCTAATGTTTAATCTTGTGCTTTTATCATTGTAGATACCAAGTAATGACAAACAACACAAACACACTATCCGTACGATCTGTCCTTGAGAAGGATAAGCTGACAGGAGGAAACAACTTCCTAGACTGGCAGAGGAATTTGAGGATTGTCCTCAGGCAGGAGCGCAAGCTTCATGTCATTGATATTCCTCCGGCAGGTCCCCTTCCTGAGGGCGCTACTGTTGAGGAATGAGCGGCCCACACAAAGGATGAGAATGATGCAACTGATGTTGCGTGTCTTATGTTAGCAACTATGAGTGCTGAGCTTCAAAGACAGCATGTGCATATGGATGCATATACCATCAATGAGCACTTGCAAAGCATGTTTGCAAGCCAAACTCGTCAAGAAAGGTTCAACACGAGCAAGTCACTCTTTAACTGCAAACAAGGGGCAAATGAACCAGTTGGCCCACATGTTCTGAAGATGATTGGTTACATTGAGTATCTTGATACTTTGGGTTTCCCGATTGGTCCGGAAACTGGTATTGACCTAATCTTGAATTCTTTGAACAACAAATTCACTCAGTTTGTTATGAACTACAATATGAATGAGTTTGACAAAACACCTACTGAATTGTTGGCTATGTTGAGAACATATGAGACCAACATGAAGATGGCTGAACCTGCTCCCATACTGATGGTGGGCAATAAAGGTAAGGCCAAAGGGAAAGGCAAGTGGAAGGGTAAGAAGAAGACAGGTTCTGATTCTACACCCAAGCCAAAGTCAGGTCCTAAACAGGCTTTAAAGCCTAAAGGTGGGGTCGCTAAGGGTGAATGTCACTACTGTAAGAAAACTGGTCACTGGAAGAGAAACTGTTCAGTTTACTTGGAGGATCTGAAGAAGAAGAGGGCTGAGCAAGCTTCTAATTCAGGTATATATGTTATAGAAGTCAATCTGTCTATTTCTACATCTTGGGTATTGGATACCGGATGTGCTTCTCACATTTGTATAAATGTGCAGGAAATGCAGAGAAGTAGGACATTGGCTAAAGGAGAAATGGACCTACGAGTTGGCAACGGAGCAAGAGTTGCTGCTTTAGCTGTAGGAACCTATTATTTATCTTTGCCCTCTGGGCTAGTTTTAGAACTGGAGAATTGTTATTACGTGCCTGCAATTCGCAGAAACATTATTTCTGTTTCTTGTTTGGACAAGAAAGGTTTTTCGTTTACAATAAAGGACAACAGTTGCTCTTTTGCTTTGAATGATTTAACCTATGGTGTTGCGCGTTTGTTTAATGGTTTATATGTTCTTGACTTAGATAATCCTGTCTGTAATATAGAAAACAAACGACTTAAAGTTAATGACTCAAATCAAACATACCTCTGGCATTGTCGTCTAGGCCATATAAATGAGAAACGCATATCCAAATTACATAAGGATGGATATTTGGATAAGTTTGATTTTGAATCATACCAAGAATGCGAATCTTGTTTGCTTGGTAAAATGACTAAAGCCCCTTTCACTGGTAAGGGTCAAAGGGCCACTGAACGTTTGGAGCTAATACATAGTGATGTATGTGGCCCAATGCGTGTGATGGCTAGAGGAGGCTACTACTACTTCATAACATTTACTGATGATTTCAGTAGATATGGATATGTATATCTTATGAAGAATAAATCCGATTCTTTTGAAAAGTTCAAAGAATACAAGGCTGAAGTAGAGAAGCAAATTGGCGGAGGTGCAAGTATTAAAATCTTACGATCTGATCGTGGAGGAGAATACTTGAGCACTGAATTTAAAGATTATTTAAAGGAGTGTGGTATTGTATCACAACTCACTCCGCCAGGTACACCTCAATGGAATGGAGTTTCAGAGAGGAGAAATCGCACCTTGTTGGACATGGTGCGATCGATAATGAGTCATGCAGATCTTCCAATTAGTTTCTGGGGTTATGCTCTAGAAACAGCGGCTTTCACACTTAACCGTGTTCCTACTAAGAAGGTTCAAAAGACTCCATATGAGATATGGGAGAAGAAACGGTCAGGCATGAGCTTTATGAAAGTTTGGGGATGCAAGGCGTTTGTGAAGCGTCAAGTATCTGACAAGCTTGGACCTAAATCTGAAGAGTGCAATTTTGTGGGATACCCTAAAGAAACAAAGGCGTATTATTTCTATAGTCCTTCTGAGCAAAAAGTGTTTATTGCTCGAGATGCTGTCTTCATGGAAAGGGATTTTGTTTCCAAAAGAAACAGTGGGAGAACTATAGACCTCGATGAAGATCGAGAACCACAAAATAGCATTGAACCTGAAGTGGAACAAGAGCAGGATAATAATAACGCTCAACAAACACAGGTTGTTCGTAGAACTGGTAGAATTCGCCATGAGCCAGAGAGATATGGATTTCTTTTGACTCAATGTGGTGATTTGATGCTCATAGATGAAGATGAGCCTCTCACATACCAAGATGCTATGAGCAGTCCAGAATCTAAGAGATGGCTAGAAGCCATGAAATCCGAGATGGAATCCATATATGAAAACCAAGTATGGACTTTGGTTGATCCACCTGAAGGGGTAAAACCCATAGGGTGCAAATGGGTTTTCAAGAAGAAAACTGACATGGATGTAAATATTCAGACCTATAAAGCAAGGCTAGTTGCAAAAGGTTTCAAGCAAATTCATGGTATTGACTATGATGAAACCTTCTCACCAGTGGCTATGGTCAAATCCATAAGGATTTTGCTTGCTATTGCAGCATTCCATGATTATGAAATCTGGCAAATGGATGTCAAAACAGCCTTCCTTAATGGAAGCCTTGAAGAAGATGTGGATGTGTACATGACACAACCTGAAGGTTTTGTCAGTCCAGGGAATGTTAGCAAGATATGTAAATTACGTCGATCCATTTATGGATTAAAGCAAGCCTCTAGGAGATGGAACATCCGTTTTGATGAAACTATCAAAGAGTATGGATTTGTTCAAAACGAGGATGAACCTTGTGTTTACAAGAAGGTTAGTGGGAGCCATGTGGCATTCATAGTACTATATGTTGATGACATACTACTAATGGGGAATGACATACCTTCTCTCAAGGCTGTTAAGATTTGGTTAGGGAGTAATTTCTCTATGAAAGACTTAGGAGATGCATCCTACATTCTAGGAATGAGGATCTATAGGGATAGATCTAGAAGGATGATCGGTCTAAGTCAGAGTACATACATCGATAAGGTTTTGCACCGTTTTGGTATGCAAAATGTAAAAAGGGGATATGTCCCCGTATCTCAAGGGATAACGATCTCTAAAGATCAGTGTCCGAAATCATTGGATGACAAGGACCGCATGAGTAAGGTTCCATATGCCTCAGCAATTGGATCCATCATGTATGCGATGGTATGTACTCGCCCAGATGTTTCGTATGCTTTAAGCATGACGAGCAGATACCAATCTAATCCAGGTGAAGGTCACTGGACGGCTGTCAAGAATATTCTAAAGTACTTGAAAAGGACTAAAGATTCATTCTTGGTGTATGGAGGAGAGGAGAAACTAGTAGTAAAAGGTTACACCGATGCAAGTTTCCAAACAGACAGGGATGATACTGTATCACAGTCTGGTTTTGTGTTTTGTCTAAACGGAGGTGCTGTAAGTTGGAAGAGTTCAAAACAAGAAACAGTAGCTGATTCTACAATGGAGGCTGAGTACATTGCAGCTTGTGAAGCGGCTAAGGAAGCAGTTTGGATTCGAAAATTCATTACTGAATTGGGAGTGGTTCCATCAATCGCAGATCCCATTGATCTATACTGCGATAATAATGGAGCCATTGCACAAGCTAAAGAACCTAGAGCTCACTCCCGAACCAAACATATACTCAGGAGATATCACCTCATTCGAGAGATTAATGAGAGGGGTGACATACACATATGTAAAGTGCACACAAATGATAACATTGCAGACCCACTGACCAAAGGCTTGTCGCAGCAGAAGCACGACGGTCACACTAGTTCCATGGGTATTAGATACATGGGTGATTGGCTCTAGTGCAAGTGGGAGATTGTTAGTGTAGGTGCCCTAGAGGCAATACAATTTTTCCTTTTAATAAACATTTATGTCATTTGATTATTCAATAAACGTATTTATTATGACTTTAATTACTGCGATATATTTGTTAGCATAATAAATGTCCTTAGAATCATGATACTCGTTATATAGTTTAAGTACATGACTTGAACTTGAGATTATATAATATATCATATTCTTAAAGGTTCCCTAGTCGAGTATTATTATGATAGGACAATAATAATACATAAATAGACTAGTATGTTGTTTGACAGATAACCACATCTCATTGGTTATAAGTATGGGGATACTAAAGTCAATACATAGGTACATGTAGGGGTACATGGTACTGGACAGACCCACAGTGAGATTCTTCATGTTTAATTAAGTCATAAGAAAGACTCACAGTGATAATGGTGTAATGATCCTCTGACTTGAGATCATTATATTTCTATACGAGGATTGATATACTTTGACTACATTAAAAGTTACCTTTGACCGGGTGATGATAAAAGTGGACATCGGGTATATCATGAGTCGTATGAGAAATATGAATGATAGATAAAGGATTTAACCCTCCTATAATTAGGAGAGATATTATTGGCCTCTTGATTGAGTGAGACTATAAAATGCATGGCCGTGCTCAAATAATGATTTGTTTTTCATAGTCTACTCATGGATCAAGTAAACCCGGATTAAATGTTGAAGAGGATGACTAAATACATGCCTCGAGTTTAATCTATAATATATATGGTTAAAGGGATTATATTACACGGAAACATTAATCACGAAAGGTTTTATCGAATCACGATTTAATTATTGTTTAATTAGGTAGCAATGATGTATTACTAGATACCGCTCATTGTTTATAATTTTATTAGAGAATAAAATTATTGCTAATTAAATAATAGCCTATAGGGTCACACACATAGAGCACCTAGAGGAATAGTTAATTTAAATTATAGATTTAAATTAATTGATGATTAATTCGAATTTATTATATTAATTAAGTGAGACTTAATTAATTGAAATAAATTCGAATTTGAAGAATTATATTTCTGCCAATAATAATTAAGTGTGACTTAATTATTAATTAAATAATAGAAGCATGTTTTATTATTTAATCCTATGCCTACATGGGTTAGGTTTTTACTAAAAAGGCCCATTAACCAATCATTATAAATAGATAATGATAGGTTAAATGGCTTGCACGTTTTTGTATAAACCCTAGCAGAAGAGGCAGCATAGGAAGAGGCAGAGAGAATTCGAAACCTATCAAAGGAGGCTAGTACTTCCGTTCCGTGTTCAAGATCGTGAGACGTTCTTGAAGGTGCTCGTGTGGATACCATAGAGGTGCTTTCGAGAGGAAGACACAAATCGTGATAGCAAGGATCTCCGTTGAGTTCGTGGCATTCAAAATCTTAATAGGTATGATTCGATTATCACCATAATCCGTCAATTCTTATACATGATCCTGCGTTTGGGTTCCGAAAATTTTCGTTATATTTACGTTTATCCGCTGCGTTTTATGCCTCGGAACCCAACACAATATTCAACGGTTTTCCAGGATATCAGACAACGGGTAAAAACGCTTGTATGAAGCTATTTTTCTTGTAGTGCAAATATTTAAAAGAAGTTTATATAGATCAATTAAAAAATAATTTATTTAAAAACTTTCATTAAGTGTTTGTAATTAAGATTTTTAAGGCAAAAATCTCAAAAACAAAAAAAAATGAATGATCAAATATGTAATGCTTTCCATTTTAAATTAAAATAAGTGCACATAATGATGATGATGATATTAACAAAAATTTTCACAAATTTAAATTGATTCATAGAAATAGCACAACATAAATTTTTTAATCTAGATCGATGTTATGTGAAAAATGTCATGACTGCTGGTTCAGCTAGATATGTATTTCGTCGCATATGATTTGTAATTCACCGAGGACTTGCGGTGCAACTTGTCACCCGTTTACCTCGTATATATGTATTTTAAAATTAATAAATAACATAATTTTTAAATACCATAAGGTAAAATATTACTACCAAATGCACCATCTTTTGGGGATATGTGATGGACTTCTAGATTACCAAAATTGTTTCATTTGGGACAGTATATACATTAGTATTCGATGACGACTCTCAAAAGGTTGATTCATCAAGTTGGCGGAGGTGGGGCACACAAAGCTGGTTGTATTAGCCCATAATAGCAAAAGAAGTCCGAACGTGGTGACACGAAATGAAACGACCCTATAATATCCCGCAATGGCTAGAGAGGTCCAATCTGGGCCTTTGAGCAATAAGTTTGGCCTTACAAGGACGACATTAATTTAAGTGGGGCGTTTTTAATATCATAGTCCCACGTGTAGACATATGGAGACTTTAAATTAGTATATAAGGTAAAATACTACTATTAACTGCATCAACAAATCACAATTTTTGGGGGCCTTGATGGGCTTGTGGATTACTCATTTTATTGAATTTGAGTGAGACTATTCTAGACTTATATGTGATATAGATTGGGGATTTGACTTGAGTTTTCACACCGCCTTCTGGCTGTATATTTCCAAACTTCTCTCTCATTCTCTTATAGTATTTCGACATGTATCTCTT
Source organism: Oenanthe sinensis (assembly GCA_028671895.1). NCBI lineage: Eukaryota > Viridiplantae > Streptophyta > Magnoliopsida > Apiales > Apiaceae > Oenanthe > Oenanthe sinensis. The sequence continues at coordinate 21,197,651 of CM053799.1, read as the reverse complement.
AGAGTCATATATTCTCTTAAATACAAAAAAGAAAATTGAAAAATAATGTATCTCATGAAATTAGAGGTGGCAAAATCGATGATGTCTTAAAATTCCATACGAAATCGACAAGAAATATTATGAATTATGGTAGGAATTTTTAAGTTTTTAGTCTGGTTCGAGTTGAATAAAATAAGGTCAATTTCAAGGCAACCGAAATAACTCAAAGTTACTTGAAGTGTCCAAACAAATAACCCCTTTGGTTGGATTTTAATGTGTTCTTCACTTTAATATATATTTGTTTTGTTTTCAAAAAGTCTTATAATTTATTTTTATATTTAATGAATTTTTATTCAAAATTTTATACTTTCTTATATAAATGTTTTAAAATAAATAAATATATATACATATATATTACCTCCAACATATAAATTTATCTTATCTTTTTTAGTAAATGTTTGACCATATAATTTATGGGTCTGACAGTACGTGTATTTTCTCAAATATTAAAAATTTATTGTCTAAATGTCCACGGTCATATCTGCATTACCTGTCGTTAGTTGATAAACTTTTCTGATGAAAGTAAATCCTGGATCAACATTGTATTCCTATACAATTCATCATACGTACGTTGTCCTATGTTATGACAAAAAAATATTTTATGTAATTCACGTACATGATATGTTAGTTCAATATATATAACATATGACAGGTGGAAATCTAGATAGTATATAACAAATGGGAGGCCCAATTTAGTTAGGCCCATATGTGGGTTTTTTACAAAAGTACAAATAGGAGCACCAAATTTTTTTAAGCATTTTAGTTATATTATATATATAATTAATTTGTAACAATTTTATGCTCACCTAATATCTCAAATGTTCTAGAATCTTTCAAATATATTATAAATATTAGTTATCTTTCATTTTTACTTTACCCGCTAACAAAACACAATCGTCTTTCCTTCGTCTTTTTCTTCTTTTGCTTCATCAAACTTCTCTCTCGATCTTTTCATCATTTTATCCCCATCTCTATATCAAGCACATGTATTTGCCTAAATTTTAAAAAACTAATACATTATTGTATATCATGAAATACTAAATTTATCTACTTTGGCAACCCAATTGCACATTCAATAAAGCTGCCATATCAAAAATAAATATTCTAAAATTAAAGTGTTGTATGTATTGCGATTTGAACCTAGTTTATTAGTTTTTTGCCTAATCTGTGCCAAATTAATTACATGTTTTTTCTTTTGTGCTTAGAAAATATTCAGGATGATCATATCGGTAAGTGGTCCACATCATAAATTATTATTATATATATGTATGGATGGATGGATGTCATTTTTGGTTTATAAATTTCTAAAATAATTGCAGAAACAATGAAGAAAATGCTCCACCGAAATATATTTTCCAGGTCAACAGCCACCATAGGCTTACGAAGAAGCCACCATATACATGGACTTACAAATAACAGGAATATTCCATTTTTGGTCTATACGTTTGAGCCGGTCAATGCCATCCATGTCTGCTATATGAACCTCCGCTAATACCAGATCATACTATTGGTGCATAACCATATTTAGAGCCTCGTATGCATGCGTTGCCGTTGTTATTAGCCTACACATAAGATTGTTCAAATTTACCCTAATAATATTAATAGTCTATAAATAAATGAGAGTACACAAAAGTTAAACACAGAACAAATATTAAAACTTTATTGTCTAAATGTCTGCGGTCATACCTGTGAGATAAATTTTTTTGAACGAAAGTAACTCCTGGATCCGGCTATTGTATTCCTATACAATTCATCATACGAATGTTGTCGTATCTTATGACAAAAAAATATGTTATATAATTCACAAACACATGATATGTTAGTTCAATATATATAACGTATGACATGTCGAAATCTAGTTAGTATATAATACAAAGGAGGCCCAATCTATAGTTAGGCCCATATGTGGGTTTTTTTTATAAAAGTACAAATACGAGCACCAAAAGATATTCAACATTTTAATTATATTATATATATAATTAATTTGTAACAGTTTTACCCTCACCTAATATCTCGAATGTTCTAGAATCTTGGGAATATATTATAAATATTAGTTATCTTTCATTTTTACTTTAATCGCTAACAAAACACAATGGTCTTTCCTTCTTCTTTTTCCTCGTTTGCTTTATCAAACTTCTCTCTCGATCTTTTCATCATTTTATCCCATCTCTGTATCAACCACATATATATGCCTAAAATTTAAAAAACTAATACATTATTGAATATCTTGAAATACAAAATTTATCTAATATCGCAACTGAATTGCACATTCAATAAAGCTTCCATATCAAAAATAGATATTCTAAAATTAAAGTGTTGTATGTATTGCGATTTAAGCCCAGTTTATTAGTTTTTTGCCTAATATGTGCCAAATTAATTACATGTTTTTTCTTTTGTGCTTAGAAAATATTCAGGATCATTATATCGGTAAGTGGTCTATATCTTAAATTATTATATATATATACATGTATGTATGGTATATGTCATTTTTGGTTTATAAATTTCTAAAACAATTGCAGAAACAATGAAGAAAATGCTCCACCGAAATTGAGAGGTTCGGTCCATGCATCTGGCTGTCTGGGGCAGTGCTATTATTCTTACAATTCTTCCGCCACTCAGAGTACTGCCATATATTTTCCAGGTCATCACCCACCACAGGCATACGAAGAATCCACCATATACATGGACTTTCAAATAACAGGAATATTCCATTTTTGGTCTATACGTTTGAGCAGGTCAATGCCATCCATGTCTGGTATATGAACCTCCGCTAATACCGGATCATACCATTGGTCCATAACCATGTTTAGAGCCTCGTATGCATGTGTCGCCGTTGTTATTAGCCTACACATAAGTTTGTTCAAATTTACCTCTAATGATATTAATAGTCTATAAATGAGAGAACACAGAAGTTAAACACATAACAAATATTAAAACTTCATTGTCTAAATGTGTGCGTTCATATCTGCATGACCTGTCATATGACTTTTTTGAATGAAAGTAACTCTTGGATCCCGCTATTGTATTCCTATACAATTCATCGTACGTACATTGTCGTATCTTATGACAAAAAAAATGTTATGTAATTCACGTACACATGATATGTTAGTTCAATATATATAACATATGACAGGTGGAAATCTAGTTAGTATATAACACATGGGAGGCCCAATCTAGTTAGACTCATATGTGGGTTTTTTTTATAAAAGTACAAATACGAGCACCAAAAATTTTTCAACATTTTAATTATATTATATATATAATTAATTTGTAACAGTTTTACGCTCACCTAATATCTCGAATGTTCTAGAATCTTCGGAATATATTATAAATATTAGTTATCTTTCATTTTTACTTTACTCGCTAACAAAACACAATGGTCTTTCCTTCATCTTTTTCCTCTTTTGCTTTATCAAACTTCTCTCTCGATCTTTTCATCATTTTATCCCATCTCTGTATCAACCACATATATATGCCTAAAATTTAAAAAACTAATACATTATTGAATATCTTGAAATACAAAATTTATCTACTATCGCAACTGAATTGCACATTCAATAAAGCTTCCATATCAAAAATAGATATTCTAAAATTAAAGTGTTGTATGTATTGCGATTTAAGCCCAGTTTATTAGTTTTTTGCCTAATATGTGCCAAATTAATTACATGTTTTTTCTTTTGTGCTTAGAAAATATTCAAGATCATTATATGGGTAAGTGGTCTACATCTTAAATTATTATATATATATATACATGTATGTATGGTATATGTCATTTTTGGTTTATAAAATTCTAAAACAATTGCAGAAACAATGAAGAAAATGCTCCACCGAAATTGAGAGGTTCGGTCCATCTGCCTGTCTGGGGCAGTGCTATTATTCTTACAATTCTTCCGCCACTCAGAGTACTGCCATATATTTTCCAGGTCATCACCCACCACAGGCATAGGAAGAATCCACCATATACATGGACTTTCAAATAACAGGAATATTCCATTTTTGGTCTATACGTTTGAGCAGGTCAATGCCATCCATGTCTGGTATATGAACCTCCGCTAATACCGGATCATACCATTGGTCCATAACCATGTTTAGAGCCTCGTATGCATGTGTCGCCGTTGTTATTAGCCTACACATAAGTTTGTTCAAATTTACGCTCTAATGATATTAATAGTCTTTAATTGAGAGTACACAGAAGTTAAACACAGAACAAATATTAAAACTTCATTATCTAAATGTGTGCGTTCATATCTGCATGACCTGTCATATGACTTTTTTGAATGAAAGTAACTCTTGGATCCCGCTATTGTATTCCTATACAATTCATCGTACGTACATTGTCGTATCTTATGACAAAAAAAATGTTATGTAATTCACGTACACATGATATGTTAGTTCAATATACATAACATATGACAGGTGGAAATCTAGTTAGTATATAACACTTGGGAGGCCCAATCTAGTTAGACTCATATGTGGTTTTTTTTTATAAAAGTACAAATACGAGCACCAAATTTTTTTCAACATTTTAATTATATTATATATATAATTAATTTGTAACAGTTTTACGCTCACCTAATATCTCGAATGTTCTAGAATCTTCGGAATATATTATAAATATTAGTTATCTTTCATTTTTACTTTACTCGCTAACAAAACACAATGGTCTTTCCTTCATCTTTCTCCTCTTTTGCTTTATCAAACTTCTCTCTCGATCTTTTCATCATTTTATCCCATCTCTATTTCAAACACATATATTTGCCTAAATTTTAAAAAACTAATACATTGTTGTATATCTTGAAATACTGAATTTATCTACTATCGCAACTGAATTGCACACTCAATAAAGCTTCCATATCAAAAATAGATATTCTAAAATTAAAATGTTGTATGTCTTGCAATTTAAGCCCAGTTTATTAGTTTTTTGCCTAATATGTGCCAAATTATTTAGAGATTTTTTCTTTTGTGCTTAGAAAATATTCAGGATCATCATATCGGTAAGTGGCCGACATCTTAAATTATTATTATATATATATATATATATATGTATGGATATATTTCATTTATGGTTTATAAATTTCTAAAATAATTGCAGAAACAATGAAGAAAATGCTCCACCGAAATTGAGAGGTTCGGTCCATCTGGCTGGCTGTCCTATTATTCTTACAAGTCTTCCGCCACTCAGAGTACTGCCATATATTTTCCAGGTCATCAGCTACAATAGGCATACGAAGAATCCACCATATATATGGACTTTCAAATAATAGGAATATTCCATTTTTGGTGTATACGTTTGAGCAGGTCAATGCCATCCATGTCTGGTATATAAACCTCCGCTAATACCGGAACATACGATTGGTCCATAACAATGTTTAGAGCCTCGTATGCATGCGTCGCCGTTGTTATTAGCCTACAGATAAGATTGTTCGAATTTAAGCTCTAATGATATTAATAGTCTATAAAAGAGAGTACACAGAAGTTAAACACAGAACAAATATTAAAACTTCATTGTCTAAATGTCTGCCGTCATATCTGCATGACCTGTCATATGACTTTTTTGAATGAAAGTAACTCTTGGATCCCGCTATTGTATTCCTATACAATTCATCGTACGTACTTTATCGTATCTTATGACAAAAAAAATGTTAGGTAATTCACCTACACATGATATGTTAGTTCAATATATATAACATATGACAGTACCAAATCTAGTTAGTATATAACACATGGGAGGCCCAATCTAGTTAGACCCATATGTGGTTTTTTTTTATAAAAGTACAAATACGAGCACCAAAAACTTTTCAACATTTTAATTATATTATATATATAATTAATTTGTAACAGTTTTACGCTCACCTAATATCTCGAATGTTCTAGAATCTTCGGAATTTATTATAAATATTAGTTATCTTTCATTTTTACTTTACTCGCTAACAAAACACAATGGCCTTTCCTTCATCTTTTTCCTCTTTTGCTTTATCAAACTTCTCTCTCGATCTTTTCATCATTTTATCCCATCTCTGTATCAAACACATATATATGCCTAAAATTTTAAAAACTAATACATTGTTGAATATCTTGAAATATTAAATTTATCTACTATGGCGACTGAATTGCACATTCAATAAAGCTGCCATATCAAAAATAGATATTCTAAAATTAAAGTGCTGTATGTATTGCGATTTAAACCCAGTTTATTAGTTTTTTGCCTAATTTGTGCCAAATTAATTACATGTTTTTTCTTTTGTGCTTAGAAAATATTCAGGATCATCATATCGGTAAGTGGTCTACATCTTAAATTATTATATATATATACATATATGTATGATATATGTCATTTTTAGTTTATAAATTTCTAAAATAATTACAGAAACAATGAAGAAAATGCTCCACCGAAATTTGAGATGTTCGGTCCATCTGGGTGTCTGGGGCAGTGCTATTATTCTTACAATTCTTCAGCCACTAAGAGTACTGCCATATATTTTCCAGGTCATCAGCCACCATAGGCATACGAAGAATCCACCATATACATGGACTTTCAAATAGCAGGAATATTCCATTTTTGGTCTATATGTTTGGGCAGGTCGATGCCATCCCTGTCTAGTATATGATCCTCCGCTAATACCGGATCATACGATTGGTCCATAACCATGTTTAGAGCCTCGTATGCATGCGTCGCCGTTGTTATTAACCTACACATAAGATTGTTTAAATTTACGCTCTAATGATATTAATAGTCTTTAAATGAGAGTACACAGAAGTTAAACACAGAACAAATATTAAAACTTCATTGTCTAAATGTGTGCGGTCATATCTGCATGACCTGTCATATGACTTTTTTGAATGAAAGTAACTCTTGGAACCCGCTATTGTATTCCTATACAATTCATCCTACGTCCGTTGTCGTATCTTATGAGAAAAAAATATGTTATGTAATTAACGTACACATGATATGTTAGTTCAATATATATAACATATGACAGGTGGAAATGTAGTTAGTATATAACACATGGGAGGCCCAATCTAGTTAGGCCCATATGTGTTTTTTTTATAAAAGTGCAAATACGAGCACCAAAAAATTTTCAACATTTTAATTATATTATATATATAATTAATTTGTAACAGTTTTACGCTCACCTAATATCTCGAATGTTCTAGAATCTTCGGAATATATTATAAATATTAGTTATCTTTCATTTTAACTTTACCAGTTAACAAAACACAATGGTCTTTCCTTCGTCTTTTTTCTCTTTTGCTTTATCAAACTTCTCTCTCGATCTTTTCATTATTTTATCCCATCTCTATTTCAAACACATATATTTGCCTAAATTTTAAAAAACTAATACATTGTTGTATATCTTGAAATAATGAATTTATCTACTATCGCAACTGAATTGCACACTCAATAAAGCTTCCATATCAAAAATAGATATTCTAAAATTAAAATGTTGTATGTCTTGCAATTTAAACCCAGTTTATTAGTTTTTTTCCTAATCTGTGCCAAATTATTTAGAGATTTTTTCTTTTGTGCTTAGAAAATATTCAGGATCATCATATCGGTAAGTGGCCGACATCTTAAATTATTATTATATATATATATATGTATGTATGGATATATTTCATTTATGGTTTATAAATTTCTAAAATAATTGCAGAAACAATGAAGAAAATGCTCCACCGAAATTGAGAGGTTCGGTCCATCTGGCTGGCTGTCCTATTATTCTTACAAGTCTTCCGCCACTCAGAGTACTGCCATATATTTTCCAGGTCATCAGCTACAATAGGCATACGAAGAATCCACCATATATATGGACTTTCAAATAATAGGAATATTCCATTTTTGGTGTATACGTTTGAGCAGGTCAATGCCATCCATGTCTGGTATATAAACCTCCGCTAATACCGGAACATACGATTGGTCCATAACAATGTTTAGAGCCTCGTATGCATGCGTCGCCGTTGTTATTAGCCTACAGATAAGATTGTTCGAATTTAAGCTCTAATGATATTAATAGTCTATAAAAGAGAGTACACAGAAGTTAAACACAGAACAAATATTAAAACTTCATTGTCTAAATGTCTGCCGTCATATCTGCATGACCTGTCATATGACTTTTTTGAATGAAAGTAACTCTTGGATCCCGCTATTGTATTCCTATACAATTCATCGTACGTACTTTATCGTATCTTATGACAAAAAAAATGTTAGGTAATTCACGTACACATGATATGTTAGTTCAATATATATAACATATGACAGTACCAAATCTAGTTAGTATATAACACATGGGAGACCCAATCTAGTTAGACCCATATGTGGTTTTTTTTTATAAAAGTACAAATACGAGCACCAAAAACTTTTCAACATTTTAATTATATTATATATATAATTAATTTGTAACAGTTTTACGCTCACCTAATATCTCGAATGTTCTAGAATCTTCGGAATTTATTATAAATATTAGTTATCTTTCATTTTTACTTTACTCGCTAACAAAACACAATGGCCTTTCCTTCATCTTTTTCCTCTTTTGCTTTATCAAACTTCTCTCTCGATCTTTTCATCATTTTATCCCATCTCTGTATCAAACACATATATATGCCTAAAATTTTAAAAACTAATACATTGTTGAATATCTTGAAATATTAAATTTATCTACTATGGCGACTGAATTGCACATTCAATAAAGCTGCCATATCAAAAATAGATATTCTAAAATTAAAGTGCTGTATGTATTGCGATTTAAACCCAGTTTATTAGTTTTTTGCCTAATTTGTGCCAAATTAATTACATGTTTTTTCTTTTGTGCTTAGAAAATATTCAGGATCATCATATCGGTAAGTGGTCTACATCTTAAATTATTATATATATATACATATATGTATGGTATATGTCATTTTTAGTTTATAAATTTCTAAAATAATTGCAGAAACAATGAAGAAAATGCTCCACCGAAATTGAGATGTTCGGTCCATCTGGGTGTCTGGGGCAGTGCTATTATTCTTACAATTCTTCAGCCACTAAGAGTACTGCCATATATTTTCCAGGTCATCAGCCACCATAGGCATACGAAGAATCCACCATATACATGGACTTTCAAATAGCAGGAATATTCCATTTTTGGTCTATATGTTTGGGCAGGTCGATGCCATCCCTGTCTAGTATATGATCCTCCGCTAATACCGGATCATACGATTGGTCCATAACCATGTTTAGAGCCTCGTATGCATGCGTCGCCGTTGTTATTAACCTACACATAAGATTGTTTAAATTTACGCTCTAATGATATTAATAGTCTTTAAATGAGAGTACACAGAAGTTAAACACAGAACAAATATTAAAACTTCATTGTGTAAATGTGTGCGGTCATATCTGCATGACCTGTCATATGACTTTTTTGAATGAAAGTAACTCTTGGAACCCGCTATTGTATTCCTATACAATTCATCCTACGTCCGTTGTCGTATCTTATGAGAAAAAAATATGTTATGTAATTAACGTACACATGATATGTTAGTTCAATATATATAACATATGACAGGTGGAAATGTAGTTAGTATATAACACATGGGAGGCCCAATCTAGTTAGGCCCATATGTGTTTTTTTTTATAAAAGTGCAAATACGAGCACCAAAAAATTTTCAACATTTTAATTATATTATATATATAATTAATTTGTAACAGTTTTACGCTCACCTAATATCTCGAATGTTCTAGAATCTTCGGAATATATTATAAATATTAGTTATCTTTAATTTTTACTTTACTCGCTAACAAAACACAATGGTCTTTCCTTCATCTTTTTTCTCTTTTGCTTTATCAAACTTCTCTCTCGATCTTTTCATCATTTTATCCCATCTCTGTGTCAAACACATATATATGCCTAAATTTTTAAAAACTAATACATTGTTGTATATCTTGAAATACTAAATTTATCTACTATCGCAACTCAATTGCACATTCAATATAGATGCCATATCAAAAATAGATATTCTAAAATTAAAGTGTTGTATGTATTGAGATTTAAACCAAGTTTATTAGTTTTTTGCCTAATCTGTGCCAAATTAATTACATGTTTTTTTTTTGTGCTTAAAAAATATTCAGGATCATCATATCGGTAAGTGGTCTACATCTTAAATTATTATATATATATATATACATGTATGTATGGTATATGTCATTTTTGGTTTATAAATTTGTAAAATAATTGCAGAAACAATGAAGAAAATGTTGCACCGAAATTGAGAGGTTCGGTCCATCTGGCTATCTGGGGCAGTGCTATTATTCTTACAATTCTTCCGCCACTCAGAGTACTGCCATATATTTTCCAGGTCATCAGCCACCATAGGCATACGAAGAATCCACAATATACATGGACTTACAAATAACAGGAATATTCCATTTTTGTTCTATACGTTTGAGCAGGTCAATGCCATCCATGTCTGGTATATGAACCTCCGCTAGTACCCGATCATACGATTGGTCCATAACCATGTTTAGAGCCTCCTATGCATGGTGGCCGTTGTTATTAGCCTACACATAAGATTGTTCAAATTTACGCTCTAATGATATTAATAGTCTATAAATGAGAGTACACAGAAGTTAAACACAGAACAACTATTAAAACTTCATTGTCTTAATGTCTGCGGTCATATCCCCATGACCTGTCATATGATTTTTTTCAATGAAAGTAACTCTTGGCTCCCCCTATTGTATTCCTAGACAATTCATCGTACGTACGTTGTCGTATCTTATGAAAAAAAAATATGTTATGTAATTCACATACACATGCATGATTTGTTAGTTCAATATATATAACATATGACAGGTCAAAATCTAGTTAGTATATAACACATGGGAATCCCAATCTAGTTAGGCCCATATGTGGGTTTTTTATAAAAGTACAAATACGAGCACCAACAAATTTTCAACATTTTATATTATATATATAATTAATTTGTAATAGTTTTACGCTCACCTAATATCTCAAATTTCTAGAATCTTCCGAATATATTATAAATATTAGTTATCTTTCATTTTTACTTTACCCGCTAACAAAACACTATGGTCTTTCCTTCGTCTTTTTCCTCTTTTGCTTTATCAAACTTCTCTCTCCATCTTTTCATCATTTTATCCCATCTCTATATCAAACACATATATTTGCCTAAATTTTAAAAAACTAATACATTGTTGTATATCTTGAAATACTAAATTTATCTACTATCGCAACTGAATTGAACATTCAACAAAGCTGCCTATTCTAAAATTAAAGTGTTGTATGTATTGCGATTTAAACCGAGTTTATTAGTTTTTTGCCTAATCTGTGCCAAATTAATTACATGTTTTTCCTTTTCTGGTTAGAAAATATTCAGGATCATCATAGTAAGTGGTCTACATCTTAAATTATTATATATATATACATGTATGTATGGTATATGTCATTTTTGGTTTATAAATTTCTAAAATAATTGCAGAAACAATGAAGAAAATGCTGCACCGAAATTGAGAGGCTCGGTCCATCTGGCTGTCTGGGGCAGTGCTATTATTCTTACAATTCTTCCGCCACTCAGAGTACTGCCATATATTTTTCACGTCATCGGCCACCATAGGCATACGAAGAAGCCACCAAATACATGGACTTACAAATAACAGGAATATTCCATTTTTGGTCTATACGTTTGAGCAGGTCAATGCCATCCATGTCTGGTAAATGAACCTCCGCTAATACCAGATCATACGATTGGTCCATATCCATGTTTAGAGCCTCGTATGCATGCGTCACCGTTGTTATTAACCTATACATAAGATTGTTCAAATTTACGCTCTAATGATATTAATAGTCTATAAATGAGAGTACACAGAAGTTAAACACAGAACAAATATTAAAACTTCATTGTCTAAATGTCTGTGGTCATATATGCATGACCTGTCATATGACTTTTTTAAATGAAAGTAATTCTTGGATCCGGCAATTGTATTCCTATACAATTTATCATACGTACGTTGTCGTATCTTATGACAAAAATATATGTTATGTAATTCAGGTACACATGATATGTTAGTTCAAGATATATAACCTATGACAGGTCGAAATCTATTTAGTATATAACACATGGGAGGCCCAATCTAGTTAGTCCCATATGTGGATTTTTTTATAAAACTACAAATACGAGCACCAAAAAATTTTCAACATTTTAATTATATTACATATATAATTAATTTATAACAGTTTTACGCTCACCTAATATCTCGAATGTTCTAGAATCTTCCTAATATATTATAAATATTAGTTATCTTTCACTTTTACTTTACCTGCTAACAAAACACAATGGTCTTTCCTTGGTCTTTTTCCTCTTTTCCTTAATCAAACTTCTCTCTCAATCTTTTCATCATTTTATCCCATCTCTATATCAAACACATATATTTGCCTAAATTTTAAAAAGCTAATACATTGTCGTATATCTTCAAATACTAAATTTATCTACTATCGCAACTCAATTGCACATTCAATGTAGCTGCCATATCAAAAATAGATATTCTAAAATTAAAGTGTTGTATGTATTGAGATTTAAACCAAGTTTATTAGTTTTTTGCCTAATCTGTGCCAAATTAATTACATGTTTTTTTTTGTGCTTAAAAAATATTCAGGATCATCATATCGGTAAGTGGTCTACATCTTAAATTATTATATATATATATACATGTATGTATGGTATATGTCATTTTTGGTTTATAAATTTCTAAAATAATTGCAGAAACAATGAAGAAAATGTTGCACCGAAATTGAGAGGTTCGGTCCATCTGGATGTCTGGGGCAGTGCTATTATTCTTACAATTCTTCCGCCACTCAGAGTACTGCCATATATTTTCCAGGTCTTCGGCCACCATAGGCATACGAAGAAGCCACCATATACATGGACCTACAAATAACAGGAATATTCCATTTTTGGTCTATACGTTTGAGCAGGTCAATGCCATCCATGTCTGGTATATGAACCTCGGTTAATACCAGATCACACGATTGGTACATAACCATGTTTAGAGCCTGGTATGCATGCGTCGCCGTTGTTATTAGGCTACACATAAGATTGTTCAAATTTACGCTCTAATGATTTTAATAGTCTATAAATGAGAGTATACAGAAGTTAAACACAGAACAAATATTATAACTATTGGTTTTATTTTATTTTAATTTGCAACTTTGAATAATTTAGTTTATTATTTGCATGTTAGTCTGTATGTTTGAATCAGTCATCACAGACGTGTAGAGTCTTCAGGGTTGTCTGTTAGTTAGAGAAGTATCAGGAGAGTTAGTTTTTCATGAGTTACTGCATGGGTGTTTGTTTACATGTGTAACGTGGCTCCTAGTTTATAGCCACTTCTAGTTTTTCCTTTTTATATATTGTAATGCATGGATGAATAAAATATAGCAGCAAGTTTCCACGCAAGTTCCTATTTTGTTTTCTCAGTTTATATCAAGCACCTATATATATATTTACATATACATACAGACAGGTTTCGAGTTTGTTCTATATTTGGTATCAGAGCTTAGGTCTTATCATAGACCCAAGTACACACCAAGAATGACAACGAAGGAGACAAACAAAGTTAAGGAAGGCGGGATGGGTTTGAGTTACCCAATGTTGGCCAGGAGTAACTACACGGCCTGGGCACTCAAAATGAAAGTGTTCATGAAGGCTCAGGGGGTGTGGAAGGCAGTGGAGGCCAAGGAGATGGAAGCTATGATTGAGGAAAAGCAAGACAAAATCGCCCTGGCCATAATCTACCAGGGGATACCTGAGAACGTTTTGCTTTCAGTAGCCAACAAGGAGACGGCAAGGGAGGCCTGGGTGGCCATTCAGACCATGTGTCAAGGCTCAGAGAATGTAAAGAAGGCTAGGATTCAAACTTTGAAGAGTGAATTTGAATCCATGCACATGAAAGATGATGAACAGTTACACGATTTCTGTCTAACATTGAACGGACTGGTGACAAACATACGTGCCCTAGGAGAAGACGTTCAAGAAAGTTATGTGGTGAAGAAATTACTATGTGCAATGCCAGCGAAATTCCTGCAAATTGTTTCAACCATTGAACAATTTGGCCAGGTGGAGACTATGTCGGTAGAGGAAGCCGTTGGGTCACTCAAGGCTCATGCGGAGCGAATGAAAGGGAAAATAGATGGGAATAGAGGACAGTTGCTACTTACTGAAGAAGAGTGGGTTAGACGGGAAAACTCTGACGGAAAACTTCTACTAACTAGAGAAGAATGGATTAAGCGAAGTGGTAAAGGTGGAACTGAAAACTCATCTGGTCAGAGGTTTCGTGGAAGAGACAGGGGACGTGACAAAAGTAGAGGGAGGTGCTTCAGTTGTGGAACACTTGGACATTATGCTGCAGACTGTCGAAAGCCACGAAAGGAAAGAGACCAGAGTCAAGAAGTGAATATGGCCAAGATCGAAGAGAGCGAACCTGCACTATTGCTAACAGAGAAAGAAATAAAAGAAAACGACTCGACACAGTTGAATGAAAAAAACGTAGTACCAAAGCTGGGACACAACGAAGAGAGAGGGGAATCGAATCTGTGGTACTTGGATAATGGTGCAAGCAATCATATGACCGGGCAACGCACAAAATTCAGAGAGTTGGATGAGAATGTGACAGGACAAGTAAAGTTTGGTGATGGCTCGACTGTAGAAATCAAGGGGAAGGGGTCTGTCACCTTTATTTGCAAGAATGGAGAAGAACGTACAATACGTGAGGTATATTATATCCCTATGCTTTGCAATAATATTCTTAGTTTAGGACAGTTATCTGAGGAGGGAAATAAAGTAGTTCTGAATGGTATATTTCTGTGGGTATATGATACGAAAGGGAAATTACTTATGAAGGTTAAAAGATCTCCTAATAGGTTGTATAAGATAATTTTACAGTCTAGCAAAACATCTTGTTTAATGATTAAAACAGATGAATTACCTTGGTTGTGGCATTCACGTTTGGGACATGTTAACTTTCAAGCTCTGAATATGATGCACACTGCTCACATGGTGTATGGCCTACCTAAGTTCACACAGCCTAAGGAGCTGTGCACGAATTGTCTGATGACAAAGCAGGCAAGAAAATCGTTTCCACCCCAAGCGAACTATCGAGCAAAAAGGAGATTGTAGCTGGTGCATGGTGACCTTTGTGAACCGATATCTCCACCCACATCAGGAGGTAATTAAGTATTTCTTACTCCTTGTAGATGACCTTAGTCGTATGATGTGGGTCGAGATGTTAAAAAGCAAGGATGAGGCTTTCGAGTTGTTTAAACGGTTCAGGGCACTTGTTGAGAAAGAAACAGAGGAGCAGGTCAAGGTGTTCAGAACAGATCGAGGGGGAGAGTTCTGTTCACAGGCATTCACGATGTATTGTGAAGACAATGGTATAACTAGACATTACACGACCCCTTACACCCCCCAACAAAATGGGGTGGTGGAGAGAAGAAACCGCACCATAGTTGCCATGGCTAGGAGTTTGCTGAAACAAATGAGTCTGCCATTAACGATGTGGGGTGAAGCTGTCAAACACTCAGTTTATTTGTTGAACAGGCTGCCAACACGCTCGTTGAAGGAAAATACTCCGTATGAGGCGTGGAAGGGTAAAAAACCAAATATCGAGCATATTAGGGTGTTTGGGTGTCTTGCCCATATGAAAATCCCTGGAGTTCACACCAACAAACTAGACGACCGGAGAAAAACAGTGATTCATCTGGGTAGTGAGCCTGGAACAAAGGCGTATCGTCTCCTTGATCCTGAGAACAATAAGATTTTGGTAAGTCGAGATATAGTTTTTGAAGAAGGGAAAAGTTGGGAATGGAAGCAGACAGAGTTCAGTAAAATGCAGACCGATCAACATCGTACGTTCACTGTGGTCGAAGGATATATACCAGAGATGAGTGGTGGAAGTGCAACGAATACCCAGCAGACAAGTTCAAGTTCTGATGATGAAATGGCCACACCACAGATCACTCCACAGTCACAAACAATTCTACAGGAATCTGCAACCGGAAGTACAGATGGCAGCAGTCAACCAAAATATTTTCGTTCTATCAATGATATATATAATGATACTGAAGAGATTGAACCAGATGATGAACTACTCCTCATGGGAATTGATGAGCCAAGGAATTATAATCAGGCAGCCAAGGAGCATAACTGGAGGGAAGCCATGCAGAGCGAGATGGAGTCGATTGAACGAAATGACACATGGAGAATGACAGAATTACCAGCTGATCGTAAGGTGATAGGTCGCTGATCGTAAGGTGATAGGTCTGAAATGGATATACAAGATCAAACGTGACGCTAACAGAAAAATAACAAAGTATAAAGCACGACTGGTGGCCAAGGGATGCGTACAAGAAAGGGGAATAAACTTTGATGAATTGTTCGCTCCAGTCACCAGGCTTGAAACTGTCAGGTTATTGCTTGCTCTTGCTGCAAAGTGTGGCTGGGAGGTGCACCACTTGGACGTGAAGACAACATTTCTAAACGGAGATATACAAGAGGAAGTGTATGTAAGCCAGCCTGAAGGATTTGTCAAGAAGGGGCATGAGCACATGGTGTACAGGCTAATTAAGGCTCTTTACGGATTACGCCAAGCCCCACGAGCATGGTATGCAAAGCTTAACAAGAGTCTTGAGAATCTGGGTTTTATTAGATGTCCACATGAACATGTAGTGTATGTAAGACGCAAGGTTGACAGTATTCTTATTGTTGGTGTATATGTCGATGATCTACTGGTCACGGGCACCAATGTGGCAATCATAGAGGATTTCAAGCAACAGATGAATGATCAGTTCGAAATGAACGATCTGGGTAAGTTATCTTACTACTTGGGAATAGAAGTGAAGTAAGCTGATGGGTGCATTGAGTTGAGACAAACAGGATATGCAAAGAAAGTGTTGAGCAAGGCTGGAATGGGTGAGTGTAACCCTACAAAATATCCCATGGACCCAAAGGAACCAATCATCAAAGACGAAGGAGGGGAAAATGTGGATCCAACAGAATATAAGAGCATGGTTGGAGGATTACGCTATCTCGTTCACACTCGCCCTAACATAGCTTACGCCGTGGGGATAGTTAGTCGTTTTATGGAGAGCCCTACAGTGATGCATAAAAATGCTGTGAAGCGTATTCTAAGGTATGTAAAGGGTACATTGGAGTTTGGGTTAGTATATTCAAAGAATAGTATGAATAATATGCTAGTAGGTTATTTCGATAGTGATTTAGGTGGACAAACAGATGACAGGAAGAGCACAGGAGGGATGGCTTTCTACTTGAATGATAGTTTGATTACGTTGGTTTCTCAAAAACAGAGATGTGTTGCATTATCATCATGTGAGGCAGAGTTTATGGCTGCCACTGCGGCAGCATGTCAGGCGATTTGGCTGAAGAATTTACTTGGAAAGTTAACTGATGAGAATGTTGGTCCAGTCATTCTGTATATAGACAACAAGTCTGCTATTGATCTTGCTAAGAACTCAGTTTTTCATGGTAAGAGCAAGCATATAGATATTAGGTACCATTTCATTCGAGAATGCGTTGAAAGGAAGGAAATCATTATCAAGCATGTACGTACTGATTTGCAGCGAGCAGATACTCTAACCAAGGCACTCACTACTGTCAAGTTCGAGAGGATGAGGAATTTGTTGGGAGTCAAGGAGCTGGGGAAGCAAGTTTCAAATTAAGGGGGTGTTTGTTGGTTTTATTTTATTTTAATTTGTAACTTGGAATAATTTAGTTTATTATTTGCATGTTAGTCTGTATGTTTGAATCAGTCATCACAGACGTGGAGAGTCTTCAGGGTTGCATGTTAGTTAGAGAAGTATCAGGAGAGTTAGTTTTTCAGGAGTTACTGTATGGGTGTTTGTTTACATGTGTAACGTGGCTCCTAGTTTATAGCCACTTCTAGTTTTTCCTTTCTATATATTGTAATGCATGGATGAATAAAATATAGCAGCAAGTTTCCACGCAAGTTCCTATTTTGTTTTCTCAGTTTATATCAAGCACCTATATATATATTTACATATACATACATGTGACAGGTTTTGAGTTTGTTCTATAAAAATTTCATTGTCTAAATGTTTGCGGTCATATCTGCATGACCTGTCATATGACTTTTTTGAATGAAAGTAACTCTTGGATTTGGCTATTGTATTCCTATACAATTCATCATACGTACGTTGTCTATCTTATATGACAAAAAAAATATATTATGTAATTCACGTACACATGATATGTTAATTCAATATATATAACATATAACAGTACGAAATCTAGTTAGTATATAACACGTGGGAGGCCCAATCTAGTTAGGCCCATATGTGGTTTTTTTTTATAAAAGTACAAATACGAGCACCAAAAAATTTTCAACATTTTAAATATATTATATATATAATTACTTTGTAACAGTTTTACGCTCACCTAATATCTCGAATGTTCTAGAATCTTCCGAATATATTATAAATATTAGTTATCTTTCATTTTTACTTTACTCGCTAACAAAACACAATGGTATTTCCTTCGTCTTTTTTCTCTTTTGCTTTATCAAACTTCTCTCTCCATCTTTTCATCATTTTATCCCATCTCTCTATCAAATATATATATGCCTAAATTTTAAAAAACTAATACATTGTTGTATGTCTTGAAATACTAAATATATCTACTATCACAATTGAATTGCACATTCAATAAAGCTGTCATATCAAAAATAGATATTCTAAAATTAAAGTGCTGTATGTATTGCGATTTAAACCCAGTTTATTAGTTTTTTGACTAATCTGTGCCAAATTAATTACATGTTTTTTCTTTTGTGCTTAGAAAATATTCAGGATCATCATATCGGTAACTGGTCTACATCTTAAATTATTATATATATATACATGTCTTTTTTATCAGTTAAATCCCTGTTCATACATCAAGTTCCACCAAATTAACCAAAATCCATAATGAGCAGATATTGACAAACATCCATAGTTTAGTTCAACCCGAAGACAACCATTCCAGTACAATAATCATGACGAAACCATCCAGAATTTATTATAAAAACAAAGACAACCATTCTACACTGCAAGGCAAAATCAATTGTATATATAACTAACGTGTCAAAACTATTCAAGCGCCAAAACTGGCCTCTTAAAAATCGTCATAGTAGACCAAAACTAGAATATTAAAACACCATTAACAAGACCAAAAGTAAACATTCATAGCTGGTCAAAACCATTCGGGAGCCTGAAAATTACAAATGGTTACATGTGCTCTTGGACATAATCGAGAGTCTCAAACCGCACCTCATCAACTCCTTTTTGGTGTAAGATTTCCGACTCTTGCTCATCCACTACAAACGCGCATAATAGAGTACAATGCAAAATTAATATAACATTCAACAGATAAATCAATCTGTTTAAAAAAATATATATGCTCAAACAATTTTGTAGCACAACAAATTAATAGAAGTATATTTGTTTTTGAAAATGATAAATCCTTATCCTCAATAATTTCATGTAGCGCATGACAATGTAGCCACATTCATGACCACCAGATTGCTTAGGAGATCCCTATTCCAAAAATAATTTCATATATCAGCCGACAAATAGATTAATCATCAATTCTAAGTAAATATGATGCAACACTGTTACATACAAGAAGATTTTGTACTTTGGGAACTTTGTTTCCTCTTCCAATTTCGGCATTGTAAAATATTACCATAATGCACAAATAAATGACTCTATCTAAACTCAATAAAACATAATGGAGTACCTTTAAATGGAGTACAAATATGTCTTCCATTATGTTCTGTAATATTTTTTGTATTATATTATAAGCAGAATATATTGTAGTTCATATATGGTGTCCATTTTGTACTCTATTTAAAGTTCTTCATATAACTTTTTCCTATATATATATATACATATATACACGGTGGTGGAAAATGCTTTTTCCGGTGGTGGAAAATGTATGGGATGCGACAGTGGATTGAGAATGTAAATATCACCATTCCATATTATAGTCAGAATCCATTAATAAATACATGCATTATGAAAAAATTCATTAAAAACACTTACTTGTGATTATGTGGCAGGTAGAATATACGATCAATATCACCTTTCTTAAGACGTTTAACAATTTAAAGTTCAAAATCACTATAAGCTTATATGTAACTCCCGGATTACAAAAAGCAAAAATCTTCGACTCTGCATTTTTACGTATCACAGTATGCAGGTACCTAAAAATAAAATGCTAACATTTAGAATTATTTTCCCTTAATGAAGAAAAATGCACAATTTGAGAATAACACAAAAAATACTTACGTCATATATGTTGATATTACAGCTTGGCCAACCATTTCATATTGTAACAATGCTATTAAATTTTCATGAAGCAAAAATATTGTCTTCACAACTCTAAACACCTTGTCATCAAACATAATACCAACTGCAACCTTATTGTCTATCATATCAACTGCTAGTTCACATGATCGCGGTGCCTATAATTTAAATAAAAGAGGTCAATTTTAATAATGACGGATTTTATCTATGGTATACACCACAATACACACTATTTCTTTTACCTTTAATATTTCTGGTGGAGCAGGTTACATTCATCTGGGTGAAAATTTGCTTTGTCGGATAAAATTGGAGAGGGTAGATTAGATGCGACACTAATCATTGCCTTACGCCATCAGATCTTTCATTGTTTTCTCCAACTCCTCTGACCATTGTCGATCACGGGCCAACAACTCATCCTTAGTGATTCGAATCTTCTTCTCATTCGGTGGATTGAAGAATGTTGTTGGGGTAACAAAGCCTCCGACTCCCTGAACCCTGCGAGTTGCTCACACTACAAGAAAAACAGGCTCATACAACAGTTTTGCACCGTTGTCTGGCATCTCAATTTTCTGTGGTCTATTGAGGTGCCGTGTGATTGCGATCAAGCAACGCTTGTTTAAACTGTTACACGAAGAAAGGACACAACGGTTCAACAGGCTTGTTATAATATAGAAGAGACAACGGTTTATAATATAGAAGAGACTACGGTCCTATCATTATGAACAATTGTTGGAAAAATAAAAACGCAACAGTTTCACGAGTAAGAGACAACGGTTCAGCATGCTTACTATAATGTAGAAGACACAACGGTGCTATTATTATGAACAATTGTTGGAAAAAGAAAAATGCAACAACTTCACCACTAAGAGACAACGGGTAATATATGTCAAGCAAGAGTTCTAACTGTTTCCAAACTTCATGTATATCTCTTATTCAAACAACGATTATTACAATGCCCTGTTGCCTGAAATCCTAACCACAACAGTTTTATAGGGAAAAAATTATCTTAGTTTGGGTTAGACAATAGTTGCACCAGCACCATTGTATGGAAAGCCTTGAAACAATGATTTCTTTAAATCATGAACTATTGTTTTTAATATTGAGTTGTGGTTAACTGTTATCCGGAAGCTCTTTAGACCATATTTTATGTTTAACTCACATTATAGCTCAGGTTTTCAGACAACACTTTATAACAATATCTAGTTCTAGTAATATTTTAGACACAATGGTTTTCAAGTTTTACAAATTTGTTTATCTGCCTTCAGTCAACTGTTATAACAATGTTATACCATTGTCTGACTTGTTTGGTATAATAGTTTTTTTGTTTAAAACACCATTATATGTTGGAGTGTAAAATTTTTGTATACTAAATTCACCTTTCAAACTACCTAGCAGCAGAAATTGCAGAAACTTAAAACTAAATTCCATCAACTAATAATTCGCCAGAAAACACAAATCTACCAATTTACCATAAATCCGTCATAGAATTAAATCCATCAATCCGAAACATACCAATTTACCAATCCACCAAAAACACAAACAAGCAAATAGAGATCAATCCACCTAAACAAGTCTGCGGTAGTTCAAAACTTAAACACGAAACATAATCACAAGTTTAGTTTACCATCACCAACTACATAAATAAAACTTCCACTTCACTACTAGTTGAGAAAAAAAGAACCCAACTACAGAACCTAACATGCATGGCATTTCATAAAGTATTTCACAAAATCAGTCCGGACCTCGTTAATGTCAGAATCAGTATAAATTCACTCTTACGCTTCCCCCCCAATAAGGAATCCTATCATGTATTAACAAATTAATCAACAAAAACCATTTTACAGTATGAAAATAAATTATAAGACAAATTCTTACAATTTTGTCATTTATCTTTGCTATCTCATCACCTATCCTAATATCCTTTGGAATACGGGCCTTTTTCCACAAAGCTGCGTGATCGAGTTCTTCTCAGGCCTTCAACTTACTTGAATCTATCTGCGTTTAAATTAGAAACCTTAATCTAAAAAGCCATGGGAAAAAAATATAAAAATGCTAGGTTCTTACTTGTAAACCAATGTACCCCTTCTTTGACCATCGGCATGGATATTTTCGCTTACTCACTCTTTCATTTTATGAATTATGAAGTGTTGGGTTTTATCTAAACATATTTATTGCTTTTGTTTCTAGTTTATATTTGAATAAACTAATGTGAACGTGTATGCATTATTGTTATACGTGAACGTTGTAGTAGTGATAGAAGTGGTCAAGGTAGTTGTGTCTTTGTAGGTAGCCACGTTGTGTGTGCTGCTAGTTTGTAGGAGTCTTAGTTACATTAGTTTCTTTATATCTCTTTGTACTTCATTCCGTTTGAATCGACTCAGTTGTTTACATTCAGAAAAATCATATATGTTTTCCTTATATCATAGTTATCAGTTTAATTTTAACATCTGGTATCAGAGCATTACTTTTCCTGGTTGAATATCAGTACCTCGTAGACAAGAAAGATGGCAGAGTCAAACAAGTACAAAGAATGACATATTGGTCTCGTCTTTCCAATGCTATCAAAGATAAACTATACTGCCTGGGCTATGAAGATGAAAATATTTATGCAGGCTCACGAAGTATGGGAAGTAGTAGAACCTAAAGACCCAAAGTCCAATGTGGAGGAGAAGATGGACAAACGCGCTATGGCCATGATCTATCACAGTATTCCAGAGGAGTTGTTGTTGACACTTGTAGAACGAAAAACGGCTAAAGATGCATGGGAGGCGATCAACTCCGTGTCACTAGGGGCTGAGAAGGTTAAGAAAGCTAAGGCACAAACTCTAAAAGGCGAGTTTGAGTCCTTAAATATGAAGGATTCAGAGCAATTAGATGATTTCTGTTTGAAGTTAAATGGTTTGGTGGTAAACATCATAGCACTTGGAGAGACAATTAAAGAAGAGTATGTTGTGAAAAAATTTCTAAGGGCAATTCCATCCAAATTCTTGCAAATCACTTCAGCCATTGAACAGTTTAGAGATTTGGAGACTATGTCAGTTGAAGAGGTAATCGGTTCTCTAAAGGCTCATGAAGAACGATTATCTGGACCAGAGGATAGCAAAGGAGGACAACAACTCTTGTTGACTAAGGAGGAATGGTCAAAGAGGGAGAACAGTGGTGGAAAACTCTTGCTTACACGCGAAGAATGGCTAAAACGATCGAATCGAGGAGGACAACAAGTTAGAAATGATTATCAGGAAAGAGATAATCAATGTGGTCGTGGCAGAGTCGACATGGGCAAAATTAGATGCTTTAACTATGGAGCTTATGGACATTTTACAGCCGAATGTCGAAAATCGAGAAAGGATAGACTGCAACGAGGGGAATCCAACTTGACACACAAAATAAATGATGATGAACCTGCACTTTTGATGGCCATGGTTGAAAAAGGTGCAGGCTAAAAAACCAAGACACTAGAGGAGATCATTTGGTATCTAGACAATGGGGCTAGTAATCACATGACTGGGTGTCGTGAGAAATTTGAGAAACTGGACAAATCAATGAAGGGGCAGGTGAAATTTGGTGACGGTTCTTTGGTAAAAATCGAAGGTAAAGGCTCAATAAGAATTGCTTGAAGGAATGGTGAGACTAGCATATTACAAGGAGTATACTAAATTCCCACGTTACGAAGTAATATTATAAGCTTAGGCCAGCTTTCAGAAGAAGGGAACCGAGTAGTGCTCAATGGGGAGAGCCTGTGGGTCGATGACAGTTGTGGAAGGTTACATATGCACGTGAAAATCTCAGTCAATCGCCTCTACAAAATTCATATAGAGGAGAGCAATGAAGTTTGTTTACTTATAAAAGGAGAAGAAAAGGCTTGGTTATGGCATTTACGGTTTGGACACATTAATTTCAGGGCAATGCAGCTGATGTCCAAAGAGCAAATGGTGTATGGTTTCCCTTCTTTCAACCAACCAAAGGAACTCTGTGGTGGGTGGCTCATGTCAAAAAAACTCGTAAGTTATTTCCTTCTCACTCAAATTTTACTGCTAAGAATGCATTAGAATTGATACATGGGGATCTTTATAGACCTATTTCACTTCCAACTCCTGCTGGAAATCGTTATTTCATGTTATTAGTTGATGATTATACTCGTATAATGTGGGTTTATATACTTAAAACCAAAGATGAGGCATTGCCCTGTTTTAAGAAGTTTAAAGTATTAGTTAAAAATACGACGACAAAGCAGAGCATTCAGGTTTTTCGTACTGATCGTGGAGGAGAATTTTGCTCCAAAGCTTTTGAATCTTTTTGCGAAGAGATAGGTATATTGAGGCATTACACAACGCCCTACACACTATAACAAAATGGTGTCGTAGAGCACCGCAATCGAATAGTAGTGGCCATGACTCGAAGCTTGCTTAAAGAAAGAAAGGTACCTGAAGCTGTTAGACATGCCATTTGCATTCTGAATAAATCACCTACTCGAGTACTCTCGAATATCTCTCCATACCAGACATGGTTTCAACATAAGCCATCTATTGAATCATTGAGGGTTTTTGGTTGCATCTCATATATGAAAGTGCCAGCTGTTCTTACACACAAACTTGATGACCGGGCGTAGACACATAAGCAGAGATGTCGTTTTCAACGAAGAGAAGGGTTGGACTTGGGAAAAATCAGAACACAAGGGCACAGAAGCAACAGGTCAGTTTACACTTGACGATTATACATTAGATATACAAGTAGATAGTGAGAGTGAAGAACCTCCCATGATACCAATTATAGCCACACCTGCATCTCTCCTGTCATCTCCATTGTCAATCTCTACAGCTGAAGAAAGCAATAGCTTGGTATATGTTAAGTCTTGCAGCTAAGCATGAATTGAAAGTTCATCATCTTGATGTTAAGTCTGCTTTTTTAAATGGTGTACTCCTCGAAGAAGTATATGTGTCTCAACCAAAGGGGTCTGAGAAGAAAGGTCAAGAACATAAAGTCTACAAATTGTTGAAAGCTTTGTACGGTTTACGTCAAGCACCCAGAGCTTGGTATTCTCGACTGAACAAGTCTTTGCTATATTTGGGTTTTGTCAAATGCCCTTACGAACACGCTGTGTATACACGAAGAACATGTATTGAGTCTTTGATCGTTGGGGTGTACGTCAATGACTTAATAATCACGGGTATCAGCTTGTCCCACATTGTCAAATTCAAGGGGGAGATGAGTAAGGAATTTGACATGACAGATCTTGGAAAATTTGAGATGAGTAAGGAATATATCATCAGATCTAACTGTGAAACAATCTGCCAAAAACACAATAATATAAACGGAGTGATTGTGTGTGCAAACAACAGATTAGTGTATGACAATAAACAAAACTGTTAAGGGAAGAGGAGAGAACGGAGGATGTCTCGAGTCCAGTGCGGAACTGTCTCCTTAAAGCTATTTCGCCTCTCACCGTATGTTTGAGTCGATAGCCTCCCATGATAAAACGAGAACACGATGATGTCATGAAGAACAGCACCTTCAGTGAGCTTGAACAGAGCAAGAAAACTATCACCAGGAAGAGGACGACTGTGTTTAGGATTTAGGTCAGAAGACTGGCTTATTTCGATAATAACCTAAGACCGAATAAGATGAATATATATAGACTGGGAAAACTTGTGCGCTACACAATTTTTTTAATTACCACGCGTTTACCTAAAAAATCACGCGTTAAATAATAAAGGTAATCGGTTGTCAAAATTAAATTCGTAATCAAATTCAATAACGAATTATAGCCCAGTGGAAATTCGACAGCAACTTTGAATCTGTTCATGCCTCGACAGCAACTTTGTGTCACTATTCATGCCTTGACAGCAACTTTGCAAAACTGGTCCGGATTTATTCTCCCAAAATTTTGTTGTATTCGTGTCTGCAGGTTGCCCACGCGGAAAGCCCGAAGGCTTGCGAAGCCACGAATTTGCCCTCGAAATCCCATGATTTGCACCACCCCTGCGCGCACGTTGGTGGTGGAGCAATACCATACTAACACATCTTAAACACTACATAAGTGTTCTACTATATAAAGTCATGGAAAACACTTTTCCAATTCAATGTGGGATTCAAGTTCTCATTTCTAGATTTCCACTTTCAAGGTACCAACTTTGGATAATCATATCTCATCCATTCCTTGATCATTTTGAATACTTAAATATGCGTTGGAAAGCTCTCTCGAAGACGAACGTACTCCAACCATAACTTGTTGCGCGCACGCAATCAAGAAGCATTCAAACTTAGGCTCAAAATGACTTGATAATGTGGGGCTTCTACCCACATTTTCCAACACTAACATCAAGCTTCATTGGCACCTCTTTATGGCCATTGATTTTAAATGACAATCTATAACTAGCACTTTCACATTTCCAATGTATAATAATACTCCCGATATAAACATATGCGCTACCTAATAATAATTCCTAGGAAAAATGAGAGTCCTGTACTTAAATCAGGCATTTCCAAGTGTATAAAACTTCACCAAACTAATTAAGAATTGGAGGACAAAAACTTGCAAAATTCATACATCATATTTTTCACAGTGACCAAAACACAAAAACAAGTATGTGAATGCCCACAATGCAGCGAACAAAACATAGAATAAGACTTGATGTACGTCCCTAGGAATGTTATGTATCTAAAACAAACATTCTTTACCGCATGACATGTATACCATTTGGTAACAAAGTAAGAAATTTTAAAAATAAAAGCTCTGCCAGCTGAATAAATTATGCAATCATGCTAATATGTAACTGTAATTTGCTAATAGCGTGCTAGTACCAACACACTAATAGTGACCCTCATTTGATTTTATAATCATTGATCAGAAAGCAATGCAATTACATATATATAATTATTCCACGTGAGACAGAAAGGGGGAACACTTCTTTTAACACATTCATAACTAGCTTAAATATGGTACTAGCTGCAGGATTTCATATAAGTAGTTTATAAATGTGTGTGGAGTTCCGTTTCAAGACACTAGAGACTCTACAAGAGAATGGCAAGATCGAAAGGGTATTATTTTATGATCTGCAACAAAATTTCTTACTCATCCCGTATATGTAGTTTCAACTTGAAGTTTCCTTTTTCCTAGGTTGAGTAAAGTCTCAAACTGGCTACTCATATCTGGGCTCCGGATAGCTCGGGAACTTGAAATCAGTCATGTTAAGATAAAAAATTTGCCCTCACCTTCTTCTACAAAGATTTGATAACCATTATCAAACTTAGCAGGCCAACAATAATTGAAAGACAACAGCCCAGTATCATCTACTTCTAACATTGAACTCCCAATGCCTAATATATCTTTTTGATTATAAATAGTAGAATAAATTGCATTTTGCATCCCTTTGGTTTGGACCAACTGCATTTTATGGCCAACAATTCCAAATGACAATATAATAGCACTTTCATGTTTCCAATGTATACTCCAGATAATAAACATGTGTGTATCTAGAATCGTTTAGTACAACTTCAGTACATTGTGAAGGATAGAAAAAATTGAGAGTAGAAATCATGCAACAATCGTCTTCCCAAAATAAAAAATATATGTGATCAAATAGCCATATTTTTTCAGGGTGCTTGGGGGGAAGGGGGAATTGACATTAAAATTGAAATCATGCATCATTCAATTTCCAAAATAAGTTAATATACACTATCAGAAGTTCAGACTGCCTGCAGTAACGAATTTTACTAACAAGGGCCACACTTGCAACTACCAGATTCTTTGACGACATAGTTTGTTTTAGGAATCTATCAATTTGTCTGAGGAAAGTACCATCACTGATCTGACAGAGAACATGGATAGCATCTGCCTGTAGCCCCATACATAACATTTTAGTCATGTCAATCCCAAAAAAGGCGAATTGTAGGTTCTCTGTTTTCTCTGTTTTCAGATATACAACAGATAAAAGTATATCCTATGACAAAAAAGGGACTCACTTATGTAACGAAATCTGTATTGTTTCTAATGTATATGATAACATTCAGGTGAAAACTTTTTAGTGTGAAACCCCTGAAAAATTTCACCAAATTCTGCAGAAGCAGAACCATAATTTTATTTGCAAAACCATAATAAAAATTTTGTTGAAACATTCCTCATTTTCAAGTAACCAGAAATTTGTAACATAAACTCCATATACTCTCCTTCTCATTTTCGTCCTGCACTAAAAAATAATATAAAATCATATAAACTGAATGTCATGTGTAATACATAACTGAATGTAACCAAGACTTGAGTAACTGAGAAAATGGTACATTGGAAGACTAGATGATTCAAGAAATTTCAATTGGGTTTCCTTTGCAACTACGCTCATGTAATATGATTCTTCAGCTTCGGCGCTACTAATTACACCTGTGGGCTAGCTGTTGTTTATCTGACGGTTGAAGTTGACCAAACAAATATTGTTTAGAGATCGAACACATGGAACAGATACAAACTGGATTGAACAAGTTAACAATTAGATAATTAAGATCACAGGCTCTTCTTCAATAATGTGTTTCTCAACACCCGAATATTATTTTAACTTTGAAATTGGTTAAGCTAACTCCAACTCAGAAGATTTATTGAACGAAAATTACGCAAAATGAAAATTGTGAAATACCAGAAGCCGTGCCTCACATGTAATCTAGCTTGTCAATATAAGGAAGGCTGAATGTTATTTGGAGAGGTTGCCACTACCAAAAATTTGGCAAAATGTTTGATCAGGCACTTGTTTGCCAAACACAATTATCTTCTAAGGTATAACGAAACTTTAGAAAAATCTTTGTAACACATGGAGAAACTGCTCACTTCCTAGAATAGGGATTACAAAATATCAATTCTTTTCTGCTTTTTCTATACTTATCCGCTACCACTCCTTGGATGCATTTCCATTTCTACCGTCACCAATTGTACTTCTAGTTCTTCCCTTGCCATGTCGCCTTGTGTATGTGAACAGTGTGAGGACAAACAATGCAAATTCCGCTTATGTATGCAGAAAATATAATTGGTGTAGGAGGTTCAAACATTTCATACATCCGGCATATTAGTGGTCACTGCTGCAACTATAAATTATGGCCGGGGGCTCAGGCTGAGCAATTTTATTTTTACCACTGCCCTCGCTAGTAAGAGGCCCAGATCGATTACAGTGACTTCTGGGGTTCTTGATGTTCTTCTGTACGGGCTTGGAACCGTTTCGAGAGGGTGGCCTTTGTTGTTTTCATATTTCTCCATTTGTCCTGAAAGTCCCAATTATATTTGAACAAGAAACATTATTGAACCAAGACAGACATGAATATATTATCACTGATGATATAGATGATAGAATGTTCATATTCAAAATGAGAGTAAAGTTTTTTACAAGCAATGAAAGATGGTGCGCCAGTTTCATTACACTCAAGGTCCATTTTGCCATATAAACTGATATAAGAAGGTTCCAAGCAAAGCCATAGTAAGGATTTAAACATGAGGTTAGAAGGGAGAAGGCCCTTGTCCATAATAACTCCATGAGAGATGTCATTTTAAAATTTTGTACCCCAATTATATTGCTTATGTGTATAAATTATGTAGATAAATAGTAATATGATGTAATTGTACCAAAATTAAGTTATAAAAATTGAATTGAAATTTATATAGAATTTTATTGTAAATAATATACTTAATGCCAATTTAAGATATGAGTAAACATGAATTCATGTTTAATTGATCAAATTCGGACAAGTTTTTTAATGTATCAATTTTTTACAAGAACATTTAAAATTTGTGCAAGACTCCTTAAGAAAAGAATGTGCAACACTTGAGATATTAAAAAAGTACAAATATTTTATATAATAAATTATTATTACCTATGTTATATATGTATTGAAAATGTTGAATTTTATAACATTATATATATATATATATATTATAATTTCATAAATATAAAGAAATAGTACCTGACCGGTGGTGGAGAAAATGAAACTCAATTTTGTTGGAGCATTTTCTTCATTATTTCTGCAATTATTTCAGAAATTTATAAACCAGAAATGACATACACACACATATAAAACATGCAACTTTGGCATAGATTAGGCAAAAAAACTAATAAAGTGGGTTTAAATCACAATACATACAACACTTTAATTTCAGATTATCTATTTTTATTATGGAAGCTTGATTGAATGTGCAATTGGGAAGGTAAGTTTTGGAAATGTGCGTGCGATAGCAGATAAATTTAGTATTTCAAGATATACAACAACGTATCGGTTTTTTAAAGTTTAGGCGAAGATATGAGTTTAAGGTATAGAGATCCGGATATAATGATGGAAAGCGAGAGGAGTTTGATAAAGCGGAAGAGGAAATAAAGGAAAGATGATTGTGTTTTGTTACTGGGTAAACTAAACGGAATGATAACTAATATTTATAGTATATACGGAAGATTCCAGAACAATCGAGATATTATATGAGCCTAATAGTGTTACAATATATATATATATATATATATATATATATATATATATATATATATATATATATATATATATATATATATATATGTATGTATACTAACTAGATTTCGGGGTGTCATATGTTATATATGTTGAACTAACATATAATGTGTATGTCAATTACATAATACTTTAATTTTGATTAAACTTTGAGTTGTTTCGTGTTGCCCTGAAAATGAACTTATTTTTTAAGGTTAACTTTTAATCAATTCGAACTAGACTTGTAACTTAAAAATCCCTACCATAATTCATAATATTTCTTGTCAATCAAATCAAATTTTGTCACCCCTAATTTCATGAGATACATTATTTTTCAATTTTCTTTTTTATATTTAAGAGAATATATGACACTAAGAGATACATATCAAAATACTTTCCACAACCAAAATGAAAGAAAGTCAACCTCTTCCTGCAATTGGCCAGTATCGCTACTATAACAGAATGAGATAGAAGTTTGGAAATGTACAACTAGAAAGCGGTGTGAAAACTTGAGTCAAATCCGGAGTTCTTTTGGAAATCAAATCAAATCCCGAATCTGTATCACAAATAAGTGATCTGTATTCAATAAAAATGGGTAATCCACAAGCCCATCAAGATCCCCAAATATCATGATTTGTTGGTGCACTTAATAGTAGTTTTTTACCTTATATACTAAAATATTTCTTGATGAATCAACCATTTGAGAGTCGGCTTCGAATACCAATGTTTATACCGGCCCAAATGCAATAGTTTTGGTATTCAACAAGCCCACCATAAATCCCCAAAAGATGGTGCACTTGGTATTAATATTTTAACTTATATACTGAACTAAAGTCTCCACATGTCTCAATGTGGGACTAGATTGTTATTGTGAGAGAGAAAGAGAAAAAACCAATAAAGCTAATTGTATTTATTGAAGCGATTATCATTGTAGCTAACAGTTTTAATGTTGGAATTGTAGCACCTCTATGGGCGATATATACAAAGATATATTCCCCCAACTGTTTTTCAGTTATTTGTTTTCGAGAATTCGAAATAATTGAAGCGATTACCTTTTATTTTCGAGAATACAAAGATCGGTAAGAACTCGAAAATAATAAGAGTATTCAACGCAAACAATATTACCACAGTCAACAATGATGAAGCTAAAATGTCATTTTCAAATGTAATTGCCTCTATTTTTGGTAGGATGTTTGTTTATATCCTGAGTAGAGCTACAATTTAGCCTTATAATGGCTAGTATGTTGTTAATAATCATGAATATGCTTTGTAGATCTATGTAATAAAAGTTCAAGTCTGAGTTCATTTTGTTTTGGGTACACATTATGAAAGATATCGTGGCTGAACGATAGTGATGAAATTAAGTTGGATTATGTTGTGGCAGAGAGTATATATCATGTATGCATATTGTTATCTTTATTAATTCTCCCGCTTCCATAAGATTTTGTGAGGACAAATGAATTATACGATAATAGCAGGTAAATATCAATTTTACTTTTACTCAAATGAGTAAAAAGATAATTTTTGAAAGGGAAAATAAATTCATTAGTCCCTAAACTATTGGTGTTTTATTGTTTTAGTCCTTGAACTAAATATTCCAATATGCGGGTCCTTCAACTTTTGAATTTTTCTGATTGAAGTCCTTCCGTCCAAAAAAACTAACGGACGTTAACAGTATGCTGACGTGGCAGTTACGTGAAAATCAAAAATTCACCGATTGAATTCAAATTTTGATATGTTAATCTACGAGTGATTACAAGAACACAGGTGGTAAAAGTTTTCGATTTCGAGTTCACTAACGTATAGAAATCTGTATGGAAAAAACTTATTATTTCGTGTTCTTGAAATTAAAGTGCAAACTTCTATACGTTAGTGAACTCGAAATCGAAAACTTTTACCACCTGTGTTCTTGTAATCACTCGTAGATTAACATATCAAAATTTGAATTCAATCGGTGAATTTTTGATTTTCACGTAACTGCCACGTCAGCGTTGACTAACGTCCGTTAAGTCAAATTTGGACGGAAGGACTTCAATCAGAAAAATCAAAAGTTGAAGGACCCGCATATTGGAATATTTAGTTCAAGGACTAAAACAATAAAACACCAATAGTTTAGGGACGAATGAATTTATTTTCCCTTTTTGAAAAATATTTTGGGTAAGTGGTTGTATTAATGACCATTTCTAACAATTGAGCACCAAATTGCACCTTTTTAATTATTTTATTTTATTTTTAAAATATCAGCCCGTAGTATGAAAATAACATAAAATAGTTATCTTTTAATTAATAAAGAGTCAATATATTAGAAATATATGAAATACATATTTCTTCGACAATGTGTTTCTCAACCGCCGAATATTGTGTTAACTTTTAAATTGGTTAAACTAACTCCAACTCAGAAGATTTAATGAACGAAAATTAGGCAAAATGAAAATTGTGAAATACCAGAAGCCGTACCTCACATGTAATCTAGCTTGTCAATGTAAGGAAGGCTGAATGTTATTTGGAGAGGTTGCGACTACCAAAAAATTGGCAAAATGTTAGATAGGCACTTGGTTGCCAAACACAATTATCTTCTCAGGTATAATGAAACTTTAGAAAAATGTTTGAACACATGGAAAAACTCCTCACTTCCTAGACTAGGGATTACAAAATATCCATTCTTTTCTGTCTCTTCTCTACTTATCCGCTCCCACTCCTTGGACAGCATTTCCATTTCTACGGTACCAGTACTTGTACTTCCAGTTCTTCCTTTCCACGTCGCCTTGTGTATGTGATCAATGTGAGGACTCTTGCTTAATTGTCTGGGGTCACGTACTGCTGCATTGTTATCACCACCAGTATTCAGCAATGCCGCAGTGGTGAAACCTCTAGTCTGTAACAATTACTAACCTTAGTTGATGTAACCTTGCGATATTAGATTGTAAGAACCTTCATCTTCGGATGATTTATAAATTGTGGCCTGTAGCCGTTTTGAGAGGGTGGCCTTTGCTGTGTTCGAATTGTAATTTTATTAGTAAATTTTTGAAACAACCCTTTTCGTAGAATATTTATACTTGTACTAGTAATTAATATAAAGTAATATATATATTAAAATTACATGAATCATTGCATTTAATATAAAAATAAATGAAAACAATTTTTATATTAAATTTTTTTAATACAGGTAATTTTGTAAATATGACATTTAAAATGGGACGAAGAGAATATATTTTTTTTAAAAACAATTAGAAAGGGAGGGAGGAGTTTAATCATGTCATTGATTT
Source organism: Oenanthe sinensis (assembly GCA_028671895.1). NCBI lineage: Eukaryota > Viridiplantae > Streptophyta > Magnoliopsida > Apiales > Apiaceae > Oenanthe > Oenanthe sinensis. Next base: position 21,163,513 of record CM053799.1, on the reverse strand, counting down.
TTCAGAGATATGACTACTAATTAATGGATTACAAAGACCAATATATAAAAAAATACTCTACTCCGTATATATATAAAATCTAAGTAATTGACTAAATATTTAAATTTTCACAGTTAGCAATTAAAGAGCATGGTGGTGAATTGAATTGAAAATCCAAGAAATATCAAATGGATTTGATAAAATATTGGTAATCTTAAGTTTTTAATTAGGTGAAAAATTTAATAGCTGTCGCCTTACATCCACACCATATGAACACCACCATATAAAACACACTCATATACAAATTAAGAATGAACTAAGTTACTACTATTTAAATTATCTTCATAATTTTTTGTTGCTATATAATAAAATGCTAAACGTTTTGATGGTAGTCTAGTTAGCCTAAAAGAGTGCCTAGAGAAATGGAACTACAAGGCACTTTCAACAAATCATATTTTATATTCGCTAAATATATATATATATATATATATATATATGTGGAGCTACTCTAATGACAACATTTTATAATTTTATAATGAGAACTAAGACCCCAACACAGAATCACTAAATTTAAATACAAATCACTAAAATCAAATACACATACATACATATATATACAATTATATACATCGTCATCACCGCTTCAGCATCACTGCCATTTTGCCAACAACATTGTCACAACTCTACCACCATTATCCCATTACCAATACTTACATTAATGACATTACAATCTACCATCACATCCACAACGTTACCACTACCATGCCACCTATATAATCACAAAATTTAAATTCAAAATTGTTAAATTTAAACAACCACACCACCATAAATCACCACCACCCCAATCACCACAATATAATCAAAATTTATATCAAATCATCAAATTTTATCTCGAATCACCAAATTTTAAACGTGAATCACTAATTTTTAATTTTAAATCACCAAATTTTAAATGTGAATCACCAAAATTTTTAAGTAAAAATCAAAAAATAAATAGATCTGGATATCTCTATTATCAATCTATTTCTAATCAACATCACAAATCTTTACCACTGTCTTTTTCATTCATTGCCATCGATTTCACCCAAACCCATCGATGGGGAAAATGTTTGTTAGCTCTATTAAAATCATAGATGGAGATTACATAACAAAGGAGAGAGAAACGTTAATTATAGATCTGATGACTGGTGGCAACATCGATAAAAGAATATGACATATAAATTAGATTAGGAATAGGAGGGATGGGGAAATGAAGTAGATGAGTGTATGAATTAGATTTAAAATTCCAGCAATCGATGGTGGTTGGTAGTTTATACAGAGCAATGATGGATATGAAGAATAGTGAGAAATTATGAAGAAGAGAGAGACAAGGTAGATTGTGGGTGAGACATATACACGTGTATGTATATGATCTGTTCAGTGCTTAATATTAAAAATAAATAAATGGCTGAGATTATATCTAAGTTCTCATTTTAAAAAGGGTTCTTATTTGAGTATTTGCCCATACATACATACATACAGATATATATATATATACATACATATATACATATATATATATACATACATATATACATATATATATACATACATATATACATACATATATATATATATATATATATATATACATACATATATACATATATATATATATATAGGGTTATATGGAGACCGCCTTTTGTTGAAGACGTCGGAGCCATATACGTACATCTTAGTGAACATTTCAAAATATATTGTTGGCAAGTAGTACATATATGGTCTCTTTTAGTCTCCAACAAAAATACGGTTTTCATATAACTGTTCCTTATATATATATATATATATATATATATATATATATATATATATATATATATATATATATATATATATATCTTCTATATCTTTTTTTTTGTGAAAATTTATATGATCTAAAATGCACGCAGATGTGTATATGTATTGCACAACACCAATTTAAAACAATGCATATCATGACTTGATCCGTTGTTTTTTTTATACGGAAAAAATTTTATTAAATTTTTCTGTGTATAATTTGTTGGTCAATATCTGTTAATTAATTTATTATCAACATTAATTTACATATGTTTTCAAAAAAACATTAATCTAGATGTTTTCTTTTTCACATAACTCCTCTCTGCTACCTCATGTTACCTGATGCCTAGCTCTACAGATATCGTGATCTTACTACCAAAGTAATATCCAAACTTTACAGACTGGCTTTTCACTACAAGAAAAACAGCTTCATACAAGTGTTTTTGCCCGTTGTCTGATACTCAGGAAAACCGTTGAATATTGAGCCGCCGTCTGATACACGGATCACACAACGGTGCATAATCGTTGTCTGAGTGAAGAAAAGGCAACGGTCTGTTTGTTAAAAAACGTTGTTCAACTACTACTAACAACAATAGTTCAGTTTAAAGACCATTGTCTTGCTTTAAGATTTTCTAGCGTTTTGTTGTTTCAATCCGTTGTTAGAATTCAATAAACATAACAGGTAGAGTTTACAAAATGTTGTCTTTCGTATTTATAGACAATTGTGTCTGAATGTATAACCTGTTGTTATGAGAGGCTTGCAACAATATTTTGTTGGTCGGATACTATTGCGAGAAGTGTTTCAGACAATCATTTCATTTATAGATAATTGTATATCTGGGATCCTACAATGGCTTTCTTGTTACAAAACTATTGTGTAAGGTATAGATTTACAAAGCTTTTAGTGTTTGAAAAATGTTGTCTGAGCTAATTATTACAATAGTTTCCTTTTTAATAATTGTTTATATTTACTCCTACAATGGTTTATTAATTAGAGAACCATTGTATACAACTTTGTTATACAAGAGTGTCGTTGTTTAAAAATCGTTGTCAGAAAAAATATGTACAATGTTTCCATTTCTGGATCATTGTCTATATTTTCTCATACAATGGTTTCATTTTTAGATATCATTGTATATATTTCCTCCTATAATGTTTTACTTGATAGGAAACTCGTTTAACAATATTTTTATTAAAAGCTGTTGTGAGAAAGAACATATACAAAGGTTTCGTTTTCTAAACAATAGTTTACATATTAGGAAACTATTGGCTAATCACACATTAAGCACTAGTTTCATTTATGCTATGAATAAATGTTACTAAATTAAACGAACAAACCATAAAATTAAACCACCAACAATCGAATACATTACCATTTATAACATTCAATATTCCATCACCAAACAAACTAATATTCACCACTTATCGAACCAATTCATCCAACATATTATCCATCAAGACATCCACAAAATCATACCATTTGATACATTTCGACCAAACAAAAGACAACTTCTAACATGACATCAACATATTTATGGATGAATTGGTTCCCAACAGATAATAGACCCAAAAATATACCCAAAATATCTACTAGTAGAACGAAGTTTGATAGGACATAAGCTAATAGTGAATATTAAAGCACTTAACAAGTGTAGTGCTTTAGAAAGAACTTTGCCCATTCATTCTTAACTCCATTGATATCAGCTTCACTGTAAGTCAAGTTGGTCCTTCGAATCCACTGAAAAATGAAATAAGTGTAGCTCAAGTTAGAATATTTCAAAATAAAATACATAGAACACGAGGTTCAGAGAAAAAATAAGAGTATTTCAATATTTACCTTCACGCAAAAATCAAAGTCCTTATCTTCACTTATTTCCTTCATGTATAACATCATAAACAAACCACAGTCCACACTTCCACTCTGGACAGGAACTCCCTAACAAATATATATAAAAAATAATTACATGTCTATACTCATCTAAATTAAATGATAAAATATATGCTATGAATAAGCCTCATACCGCTAGATTCTCCCATATTATTTTGTTCTTCAAAAACCTCTTCGCCTTCTCCTTATAAAGTTTAATAGCTCTTCAACAAATATATTATAAATCAGCATTAGCACAATATTCTTAAATTATAAAATGAATTGCTAAATACATAAAGGTCTGTTAGTGTACTCTCACCTATCAATCACTTCAATCCACTCTGCACTTGCAATTCTACGTTTCAAGGGATCCAAGTGGTAAACTATTTGAGCATCAGGATTAACAACACTCAAGACCCAGTGGTTCATACCAAATCATGAACATATATATCATTATAAACTATAACAAATGACTCAATAAATTAAATGGTTGAATTTTTATCCATTCAGGAAAATAGAACAATGATATTATGCACCTTTAATTGTCTAGGTTATTAATAGTATAAGCTGCAAGAAATTAAAAAACAAATACTCACGCATGGTTATATGGCAAGAGAAAATATTGCCCTTTCTTAGCATTCTTGAATCTAGTAGCAATGGCACACGACCTATCTTCAGCAGAACCACAACCATTGGCCCCTATGATGCCAGGATCCACAAACGCTATCATGCTAGTCATCTTGTTGCTTTTCAAATTTTCTTGTAGTAAACTACAAAGTTTAAATACTCGTCAACACATATACACATACTAAACAAAGCAGATGCGCTAGGTAAATAAATAGAAATTGTGCTTTTAAGATAAATTTAGTTCAAATCTTAACACTTACTGAATGTAGATGCAAATGATCGAGACTGAAATTTCACCTCTAGAGCACAAAGCGTACACATCTGATAAAAGAAGAACCTGCTTTTTGGTTGATCCAAAAGCATCTGGGCATAGCTGAAAAGGGGTTGTTCTGCCTCCAGTCATAGCATCCTTTGCCCATATCCATAAACGTTTCAAGTCAAAGGGGTAATCTGCACCCATTTCTACCACATAATCTAAACCACAGTCTTTCATATTCTTTCACTTCTTGCCAACATTTTTCTTGCCTCCCTAAAAATGAATTGAAGATAAAACTAAGGATATAAATTTACATGATAAATAAGCAAATAAATAGAAAGTAATTTTAACCTAATGCAATATATATTCAAGTGATTTTAAGGATTAAAGAAAATTTAACCTTCACATTATGTATCACTGGATTCGGAGTACTTATCACTAGTGGTGTAGTTCCAGTACTTGGATTCATATCAAGTATAAGGTCCCTCAGCCATGCTACAAATGTTCCAAAAACTTCTTCTACAATTTGGATTTCATCTTTAACTGGGAAAGGAATCTTAGTATCTCCCTGGATTACACGAGTGATTGACACTCATGCATTTTCTTTCACCAGTGGCACCCCATGAAGAGTTTGTTCGCATCATTCAGCATCTATTTCCATTATGGCAAAAGCAACAACATTTTTGGGGGATCCAACTGCCAACTGCCACTCCATACCACCCACAACTGGCGGAACAAATTTTTTAGCGGTAAACTCGACCTTCATTTTCTCGCCCTCAATTTGTACATCAACATCCACAGCCTCCTCATTTTTCTCTTCAACCAAAACTTCATGTTCAACAAGATCCAACTTCTTTTTTACACCTCCAACTCCTCCAAGCCCATCCAACTCCTTGTTGATAACATCTCCACCTTTTGAACAACTCCCCTGCTGCGAATCAATCATTGGACTACCATCACACTTTACATTTATTCCACTAAAACTTGCTTTCAACTTTTCAATTTCAGATGCCCGAAATGCATCTCTCTGTTGAACGATCTTTGACGTCTCCTCTGCCATAAACTTCTGAACACCCTCTCGTATCTTTTCATCCATGGTCATTTTTTTCTTTTTCCTGGGAAGATTAAAGTAGGTGGACTGTTTGACATGAACCCCTTGGCCACGTACTCTTCCTCGATGCTCTGGGTTACCCAACACCTTAGTCAACACGTAATTAACACCTTCTACTATCACTTCCCCTTCACTAACCGCCTTTTTCATCTTCTCCTAAAAAATAAACAAAACATACAAGAGGAAGCTAGTTAATTAATAACTCAGATAGTTTGTTGGTGCTTATGTTTCATTGAAAGAGGAAGTAATAAATTATAATTTTTTCAGCAACTTCTCTTACTTCATCATTCAGAAAATTTCCATCCTTATCCTTTCGAGCTTCAATCCAGGTTTCTGACCGATCTATCTCTATGGTAGGATCACCTGCCGACTATACATGGCAACAAATTTGAGAAGAGTAAAGGTTTCAATCAATGTATTGGAACATGAAGTAGTAAAAGTTTTGTGATCACTAACCAGTTCTTGTTCTAGATTAGAATAACCTTTGCGAGATAAACGGTGAGGATACAAATTTAATTCCCTTATCTTTGTCTGATTATTGTGAAGTTCCTGTATAAAAATACTAAAATGTTAGCAACAAAGATGTACTGGTAAATAATCATAATATCAGATAATTTTATAAACAATGCAAAAAATAACATACAAGAAATTCAGCGGATGTCCGCGCAGCAACAAACATGTCCCAATGAGCCTTCTCAATGAAAGAGTAATCAGCTGGAGGATACTTTAGCACCTCAGGTTGATCACAATAAGGAAGGATATAGTCAGTTGTTAAACGGCTTTTAAACTCCCTCCACTTCTGGCACACAGATTTTAACACCATCTTTTCAGCTGATGAAGGTACATCGAACGCCATCTATATACTCAAAGATATATAATTTTAAGTAACTAACTTTGCATATGCAATAATTTTATACCTTCACACACTCCCAAATCTGGTTTTTCCTTTCTTACAGAACTTTCTTCCATGTAGCATAATAAATTGGAGTCTTAGTTCTTGCAAGAACCCCTATATACGATTGCATATGTGTCCCTGCTTTACCATATGACTCGCCCTTATCATTGAAGAACACATGGTGCTTAATGCCCAAAATCTTTTGTTTGACAATTCTATGCATTGTAACGGCACCATGTTTCAAAAGCTGAAGTACTTGCATTATAAAGGTTTCTATGCATTGTGGTGGCTCAGGCTCATTCACCCGCTTCCTCTTCTTTGACGTCAACTGCTTTTGCAAGGTACTCGATATAGCTTTCTTTTTTACAGATTCCGGGGAAGAATTACTTTTTCTAGGTTCTAGTGTCTCTAGAGTCCAATTTCTTTTTAGAGCCTTCATAAGTACTCTGGTGGTGGTTGGATTAGGAGTAGATTTTGTCTTTTTTGATTTTGCCATAGTAAATCTGCACATCACAACCAATGAACATATCAAATATAAAACAGAGATCATCACATCATATCCCCACAAACTACTACAACACAGACATCATCACATCATAACCCCACAAACTACTATAAAACAGAGATCATGACATCATATCCCCACAAACATATCAAAATATAAAACCCATAAAACCCATATACACAAACAGATCAAATATAAACCCCAACCATATCAAACAAAATATAAACCCCTTAAACCCCAAAAAACCCCCCATAAAAATAAATCTCAATATCACAGCCATATAAAAAAGGAGCATGCATATTGAACCCACAAATATATCCACAAATATATTAAACCCATAAATATATAAACCCAAGATACAAATAAATCAAACAAATGAACGGCATGCATATTGAACTCAAATTGAAAAACATATTAAACCCACAAACATATATTAAACATATGTTAAGTGAGAGATGAGAGAGAAGAGATTACCTGGTGAGAGAGATTAGAAATGAGAGATGAGAAAAGTAATCGGATAAGAGAAAAGTCGGAGATGAGAAAAGTGATGGGAGAGAGTTAGATGAAAAAGGTGAGAAAGGGTTTGAAAAAGAGCAAGGGGAAAGTGAGTAAGACGTACAAGAGGGTTTTTTGGGGGTAGAGAGGGGAACAATTAGTGGGAAATGAAAAATGAAATGGTAAAAAAAATTATAAATTATAAAAAGTGTTTTAAAATTATAAAATTATATATTTATATATAATAAAAAATTTCAAAATTTTAAATTTTTAAATTTTAAGAAAATGGAATAGTATAATTTATAATATAAATTATATGATAAATTACAAGAGTTAGGAACAAATATGAAATTATATATAGGTATGTTTGTATTATAAAATAATAAAAATGAAATTATTTATTCATTTTATAAAAACTAAATAAATTAAAAATCTCATTTTTTAAATAAAATTGATATTTATAATTATATAGTTTGTTAGTAATAAGTAGATGGTTTTATAGTTCGAACATGTGTATACAAGTATGTGTTTTATATGAACAAGTTAGGATGTAGTTAGTCAGGTTGTCATAAATCTATAATTATCTCTGTATTAAATTAAAATTATTATTTTTTAATGATCCACCCGTACGGATGTTAAGATCTTTCGATTTTAGTGATGTATAAAAAAAATTAAAATTTTTTGATTATTTTTTCGTGCTTTTTATAATGAAAGGAACAATAAAACATTTTTCGTCTTATCATAAAAAGTTATTTTTTGTCCTCTACCTAAAACTAGGCAATGGTTTTTGTAACAATTGTGTTGTATGATGTCAATGGATACAAGGTTTTGTAATGTAAAAACCGTTGTCGGTTGACTTAACTTTTAAGTGCACAGATATAAAAAAACAACCCCAAATCTCAAATTAGAAACCTAATTTCACTCAAACGGAAAGCATACTCCCGTCCCTTTGTAAAGAAGAGAGGAAATCGAGGAGCAGGAGCTGGAAATCGAGGAAAACATTTCGTGTCACCACGTTCGGGCTTCTTCTGCTATTATGGGCAAATACAACCAGCTTTGTGTGGCCCACCTCCACCAAATTGATGAATCAACCTTTTGAGAGTCGGCATCGAATACCAATGTTTATACTGGCCCAAATGAAACAATTTGGGCAATCCCGAAGCCACCACATATCCCCAAAAGATGGTGCATTTGGTAGTAATATTATACCTTATGTTATTTAAAAATTACGTTATTTATCAATTCTAAAATACATGTATATGAGGTAAACGGATAACAAGTTGCGCTGTCGCAAGTGCTCGTTGAATTACAAATCCTATCCGACGAAATACATATTTAGCGGAACCAATAATAACATTTTTCACATAACATAGATCTAGATTAATTTTTTTATGTTATGCTGTTTCTATGAATCGATTTAAATTTGTAAAATGTTATGTTAATATCATCATCATCATTGTGTGCACTTATTTTAATTTAAAATGGAAAGCATTATAAATGATCATTCATTTTATTTTGTTTTTGAGATTTTTTCCTTAAAAATTTTAATTACAAACAATTAACGAAAGTTTTTAAATAAATTATTTTTTAATTGATCTATATAAACTTCTTTTAAATCTTTGTTTCGAGAACTAGAGCAAAGATTCCACGTTTTACACCATTCACATGTATATAACAATTATGTTTTATACAAACAGAGTCGCTCGTTACCTTGCTAGAGAGGCTTGTTTCACGTCCAATTGTATTTATACAAAGAATGATGCACCACATATAGTGTGGTCTTTGTGCTTTGATGATATTCTTAGTCAATAAAATGTTTATATTTTAGTTCATAAAAAAACAATTATGTTAATTGTTTCGATAATGATAATAAATTTAGTTTCAAAAAAATCCGTACAATGTTTGCTTTAGCTAAATTACCGCTTATATGCTTGTATTTTGTTATGTATTTAACTTTTGTGTACTCTTATTTATAGACTATCAATATCACTAGAGCGTAAATTTGAACAATAATACTTTGATAATCTTATGTGTAGGCTAATAATTTTAAGTATTATTGATTTCAGTGACAACGGCGACGCATCAAACGAGGCTCTAAACATGCTTAAATAAGCGGTATTGTCTAAATGTCCCACCTCCGACAACTTAATGAATCAACCTTTTGAAAGTCGGCATTGAATAATAATGTTTATACTGGCTCAAATGAAACAATTTTGGTAATCGAGAAGCCCACAACATATCCCCAAATGATGGTGCATTTGGTAGTAATATTTTACCTTATGCTATTTAAAAATTATGTTATTTATCAATTTTAAAATACATGTATACGAGGTAAACGAGTAACAAGTTGCGCCGTAAGTCCTTGGTGAATTGCAAATCCTATCCGACGAAATATATATCCAGCTGAATCAACAGTCATAACATTTTTTTCCATGACTTTCTGAGCACTCCGAAGAAATTCAACAACATCAGATCTATCAACTAATAAAAGAGATTACAATTATTTAGCAATCAATTCCTATCTATTAGCTAATAGTTTCCTAATGTGACTCTAATTCCCTTCCATAGCATATCTGCAAAATATTATTTCATTTATCATCGAAAACTTTCCTTTATTACAATCACCTTCCAAAATTAGCTTCAGCTTTATAGACCCTGATGATCTTCAGTCTCTAATAGTCTACAGACTGTGATAGTTCACAGACTCTAATTGATTTCCAGATCAGAGACTAAAAAGATTTATTCTATTACAGATACACCTACGCTAGACTCTGTTCTAGTATTTTCTGCATCATCAAATGAATATATTCGTAACAACTAGTTAACTACAACTATTGTATATATTGTCTCACGTTTACCTCTGCCAACATAATTCGTCTCATTGCAAATACAGAATGCTTAATATGTAATTTTTGAGGCCTTAATTCTTTCACACTCAATACAAGTCTGGTCTGCAAAGGACAAAAATGTACTTCAATATATATTAAATTGTCATAAAGAAATTAATGAAATAGTCAAAGAATTTTTTACTACCGCGAACCTCTCAATTTCGGTGGAGCATTTTCTTCATTGTTTCTGCAATTATTTTAGAAATTTATAAACCAAAAATGACATATATCCATACATACATATATAGATATATATAAAATAATTTAAGATGTCCACCATTTACCGATATGATGATCCTGAATATTTTCTAAGCACAAAAGAAAAAACATGTAATTAATTTGGCACATATTAGGCAAAAAACTAATAAACTCGGTTTAAATCGCAATACATACAACACTTTAATTTTACAATATCTATTTTTGATATGGCAGCTTTATTGAATGTGTAATTCAGTTGTGATAGTAGATAAATTTAGTATTTCAAGATATACAACAATGTATTAGTTTTTTATAATTTAGGCAAATATATGTGTTTGATATAGAGATGGGATAAAATGATGAAAAGATCGAGAGAGAAGTTTGATAAAGCAAAAGAGGAAAAAGACGAAGGAAAGACCATTGTGTTTTGTTAGCGAGTAAAGTAAAAATGAAAGATAACTAATATTTATAATATATTCGAAAGATTCTAGAACATTCAAGATATTAATTAGGTGAGCGTAAAACTGCTACAAATTAATTATATATATAATATAATTAAAATGTTGAAAAATTTTTGGTGCTCGAATTTGTACTTTTATAAAAAATCCACATATGGGCCTAACTAGATTGGGCCTCCCATGTGTTATATTCTAACTAGATTTCGACCTGTCATATGTTATATATATTGAACTAACATATCATGTGTACGTGAATTACATATCATATTTTTTTGTCATAAGATACGACAACGTACGTACGATGAATTGTATAGGAATACAATAGCCGGATCCAAGAGTTACTATCATTCAAAAAAGTCATATGACAGGTCATGCAGATATGACCGCAGACATTTAGACAATGAAGTTTTAATATTTGTTTTGTGTTTAACTTCTGTGTACTCTCATTTATAGACTATTAATATCATTAGAGCGTTAATTTGAGCAATCTTATGTGTAGGCTAATAACAACGGCCACGCATGCATACGAGGCTCTTAACATAGTTATGGACCAATCGTATGATCTGCTATTAGCGGAGGTTCATATACGAGACATGGATGGCATTGACTTGCTCAAACGTATAGACCAAAAATGGAATATTCCTGTTATTTGTAAGTCCATGTATATGGTGGCTTCTTCGTATGCCTATGGTGGCGGATGACCTGGAAAATATATGGCAGTACTCTGAGTGGAGGAAGAATTGTAAGAATAATAGCACTGCCCCAGACAGCCAGATGCACCGAACCTCTCAATTTCGGTGGAGCATTTTCTTCATTGTTTTTGCAATTATTTTAGAAATTTATAAACTAAAAACGACATATAACCATACATACATGTATATATATAATAATAATTTAAGATGTAGACCACTTACCCATATGATGATCCTGAATATTTTCTAAGAACAAAAGAAAAAACAAGTAATTAATTTGGCACAGATTAGCCAAAAAACTAATAAACTGGGTTTAAATCGCAATACATACAACACTTTAATTTTAGAATATCTATTTTTGATATGGCAGCTTTATTGAATGTGCAATTCAGTTGCGATAGTAGATAAATTTAGTATTTCAAGATATACAACAATGTATTAGTTTTTTAAAATTTAGGCCAATATATGTGTTTGATATAGAGATGGGATAAAATGATGAAAATATCGAGAGAGAAGTTTGATAAAGCAAAAGAGGAAAAAGACGAAGGAAAGACCATTGTGTTTTGTTAGCGAGTAAAGTAAAAATGAAAGATAACTAATATTTATAACATATTAGGAAGATTCTAGAACATTCGAGATATTAGGTGAGCCTCAAACTGTTACAAATTAATTATATATATAATATAATTAAAATATTGAATTTTTTTTGCTGCTCGTATTTGTACTTTTATAAAAAACCCACATATGGGCCTAACTAGATTGGGCCTCCCTTTTATTATATACTAACTAGATTTCGACGTGTCATATGTTATATATATTCAACTAACATATCATGTGTACGTAAATTACATAACATATTTTTTTGTCTTAAGATACGACAGCGTACGTATGATGAATTGTATAGGAATACAATAGCTGGATCCAAGAGTTACTTTCATTCAAAAAAGTCATATGACAGGTCATGCAAATATGACGGCAAACATTTAGACAATGAAGTTTTAATATTTGTTCTGTGTTTAACTTCTGTGTACTCTCATTTATAGACTATTAATATCATTATAGCATAAATTTGAACAATCTTATGTGTAGGCTAATAACAACGGAGACGCATGCAAACGAGGCTCTAAACATGGTTATGGAGCAATGGTATGATCTGGTATTAGCCGAGTTCATATACCAGACATGGATGGCATTGACGTGCTCAAACGTATAGACCAAAAATGGAATATTCCTGTTATTTGTAAGTCCATGTATATGGTGGCTTCTTCGCATGCCTATGGTGGCCGATGACTGGGAAAATATATGGCAGTACTCTGAGTGGCGGAAGAATTGTAAGAATAATAGCACTGCCTCAAACAGCCAGATGGACCGAGCCTCTCAATTTCGGTGGTGCATTTTCTTCATTGTTTCTGTAATTATTTTAGAAATTTATAAACCATAAATGAAATATGTGACGCCCTCAAAATCCCGGGGTCTTGATCTGGGGGTCACCAACCAATAACAACAATAAAATAATATAAACCAGAGGCGCAATAAAAATAATATAAATCAGGTGCGCACTGGCCAAATAATATTTTAGAGTCTACTTTTAATTATTTGATTACTCTTCTATTTCTGAGTCTTATCTGCTATATGATCTCTGTGCCTATTTGTTTATTTATTTATGCTACTTGTTTATTAATTGTTATCTAGTATTCGTTATTAATACAACACATGGGTAGACACTAGGATTTAAAATAAAACCTTCTATTTTGTAGAGACGAGTGAGGTACTAGATAGAAGGACAGAGTAGTCGTCCCATTACCAGCTTTTAGGACATCTTTTATATCAGGCAAGTATTTGTTCTTTGATCCTCTTAAACACTTTTGTTTTACTGTTTCAATTATTCGTATCATGATAAATAGTTATTGTTCAGAACTATTTATGATTCCTGTTTTAATCTGTGCATCAAAGTTACTTATTATTCGTACTTTGAATATTAGAAGATGATTATAATAAACACATCATATCCAGTGTTATCGTAGTAAATAACGAGGATATGGTCTGTATTTGAAACTAAGCATACCTTGTTTTATTTGGGATTGCTCTATTGGATTGGAATTTATTTAGCGTAAGTGGCCGCGGAGTAGGTCCAGCGGAGTTTTATTGTGTAAGTGGCCGTGGAGTAGGTCCAGCGGAGTTTAAGGAGGATATGGTAACCATTCCATCTTCCTATAGGCTAAATTTACTTGCCTATGGTACCTAACTGAAATCTAGATTATGTGGTGTGGCATAACTAGTTCTATTGCTTTTGAACATGATCAGGGGCAATAGCGGTATGTGTTGAGTATCCAATCCATAGTGCCAGTTTGGCTATTATATATTGTGATTCTGCAGATGATTCATTTCTATGACATACTGCACTGTTTCAGTTTTGATATAAACTGTGATTTATTTACTGTTCAGTTTTCATAATAAACTGTTTTATATTCCGTTCTCTATACAGATATCATATTTTGATTACATTTCAAATGTTCATATACTTGTTGAGCATTTCTTTGGCTCACTCTTGCTTTTTATTAAATTCTGCCAGATATCCAGTATGAGTTACAGCGGTAGCTCTAGCGGCATAGAAAGCCTCAGGTGTTAGGGTGGCTCGCTTCTCGGGCTTCCCAGGTATTTAGTTGTTTACAGTTTTACTATAGATAAAATGTGTAATAAAATGAATTTAGACATAAAACTTATCTAAACTTATGGATTTGAGTTTTGGATTTAGTTTCTGGTTTGTAATAAAGTGATTTGGTTTACTTTTAGTATCGGCTGTTTGATTTCATACTATAACCTGTTTGCGATCCTTGGTTTGACGGGGTCAGTGTGCCTCTGATCTATTATTGGGCCAGTATGCCTCTGGTTTATATTATTTTATTGTTGGTATTGGTTGGTGACCCCCAGATCTAGACCCCGGGATTTTGAGGGCGTCACAGTTGGTATGAGAGCTAATGGTTGGTAGTCACTGAAATAAGCAGAGATATAGTCCATGAAATATTTTTTGATTGATCACATGAGATAGGTTTATATTCATTTGTGATAGGTTTACATTCACATGAGATAGGGTTATGTTGGCTTTAATTTTAGGTCTATGTTGTGAGTTCTAGTGAAATCCACTTGTTGAGAAATCAACATGGGAGTTAGAAAGTGAAATGCTAGTTGAGTACCCACATCTATTTTCTTAAGTTGGATTCTGGGGACGGAATCCTTATAAGGGGGGAAGAATGTAACGACCGGGAAAATTATGTTTATTTTATAATATTTAAATATGCTTTTAATATAATTTATGGGGTTTCAGATTCTTTTTAATACAATTATTTGTGTTAGGATTTTTAATAAATAGGAAAATTATCCGATATGTATTATGTGACTTTTGTGTAGCTTAAAATATTTTATTCTATTTTACTATAATTTTTGTTTCGTTAGAATAAATCTATTTCGATTTATGATTATCGGGCCCAACCCCTGTAGAGGACTAGAGTGCACACAGTAGCATTTGATATTCCAGAATTGTACTTCGTGTTTTGCTTATTGATTTTGAATAGTTTAATGGCCTAATTTCAAGTTAACTAAATAATGAAAATTGTTTGTTTAAGTGTGGGTTATTTCCATACCAAATATGGTATTCACTGGAGTGTTAGAATATGAGATAAAATCAAATTACGAGGGTTGATGTTACCTATAATGTCACAGAGAATAGGGCTATCTTTGAATAGAGGCCACAAACTGTGTATAGCTGATACTAATTTGAATTTTTTATATGTGGTAGCCTTTAGTGTCTAGTTTACTCAGGAAAAATAATTAACTTAATTGAGTAAATACAACAGAAGTTACAGGCTCTGGAGTGGGGCTGATTTCATTGGTTGTGTTGCAGAAAACATAGCTGATTTCAAGTAAATTCTGGGAATGTTGTAGGACTGATTTGACATTGAATTTTGGATAGGTTATAGCCCAAAGTATATAGAATTCTCAGGAAAAAAATTAGTTGATTTGGACTTTATGGTAAAAAGTTATTCAATTTATATCAAACGTAACTCAGAAAATTCTGTTTCTCGGATTTTATGATGTAATAGAAGTCATAGTTTGTAAGCTTTAACGACTTGATTATTTGAAGGTCCAAGATACAAGTTGTAGATTTCTATATTATTTATATACTTGTAAATTAGTTTCTTGATGAAAGTATGCTAGTCTAGTGAATATATGATTTGGGTTTGTCATACATGATGGGTCTGGAATCCAAAGTAATTTGGATAACTTTCTTGTTATGTGAACTATTTGTGATTGATAGCAGTTGGGTTTGTTCTTGAGTAACTGATCTATGTGCCTGAAATGCAATTGATCATGTAAATTTGTTTATGCTCTTTACCTGATCTTTATGTGAAATTATAAGGTGAAAATGTATAGGCATATGTTGATTTCTCTGGTTTCTGTGATAGTTTGACAATATTTGGCGAGTTGTTTATATATATAAATGTGGCATAAGTGTGTATCCTGATTAGGTTGTTTGAGAAAATGTGACACAGATTGAGGGTATTGATACTATGTGCATATTTAGCTGGATGACAGTTTTAACTACTTACATTGCTGGCAAAATGATTTCTGTGATAAAAATGCTAAACTTGTGTAGGTTCCTGGCTAAATAAGAAAATATTGTCTAATATATATATATGTTTATCATGTCCTAAATATATGTATCTGGTAGCATTGATAAATTTCTTGTGATTGCAGTCTTCTATTGTTCTGTGGGATATAAGTGATTATATAGTCTTATGTGTGCAAAACTTGAGCTCTTTGGTATGAAAATGCTTGTTGAGCAAGAGAAGTGTCAAACTCTCTTAATTTGTATCATTTTTAAGACACATGTAAGCACAATTATATCACTTGGATCATGGACTGCCTTGATTAACATGATTAATCATTGATCTGTTCCCAGATCAACTGGTCACTTCTAGCTTTAATTTGCATTTTAGGTGGTTAAAACTTTAGTGAGCAATATGTAAGCATTAGATAAAATTGCAGAGAAGTGTGTATGGTTCATTAACTGATTCGTATTATTGACATTGCTCTGTCAAGTAAGTGTAACTGTGGCTTATTTACTTGTGATTGCGTACTTATTATCCTAACTGTAAAATTAAGAATAGAATCCTATGACTTGCTACTGATATGTCTGCTGTAGTCATCACTTCTATGTGCCTATCTGCTACAATTTTCAATCTATGATAGATGTGAATAGTTCATTAAAATTAATTGATAAATGATAAGGAAGTACAAGCTTTGTTGTCACCATTTGACGCCATAAATTTTTATGTGGGATGAAATTTGCTTGCAACCTTATTTCTCTTATGAAAAGCATGCTTAAACATATTTTGTCTGATAGTTTGATACAGACACTTGTTATCCAAATTATGTTCATAATATATATATATATATATATATATATATATAGTGATCTTATTTGGTGACATATCTGAAGGTGTTGATTATACATGAATCTCATTTTATAATAATAAAATTTATGTTAAAACATAGAACCAAGTAAATAAATGTATATTTTATATGCACATGTCTATGCTTTGTTTGACACATTTAATTGATATTCTTGGCTTGCTGCAATTTGTGTATAATGCCTATTTGGTTGAGACCCTAAAAATAATCCGAAAGTGATAAAAGTGGTTTGAGACTCCATAATTTATTTACAAACCCGGATTAATATTTTATAAAATATATAGGGATGCAATAATTATCCAGAGGAGATAATAATGATCCACTTTGACTCAAATAATATTTTAGAGTCTACTTTTAATTATTTGATTACTCTTCTATTTGTGAGTCTTATCTGCTATATGATCACTCTGCCTATTTGTTTATTTATTTATTCTACTTGTTTTTTAATTGTTATCTAGTGTTCGTTATAAATACAACGCATGGGTAGACACTAGGATTTAAAATAGAACATTCTATTTTGTAGAGACGAGTGAGGTACTAGATAGAAGGACAGAGTAGTCGTCCCATTACCAGCTTTTAGGACATCTTTTATATCAGGCAAGTATTTCTTCTTTGATCCTCTTAAACACTTTTGTTTTACTGTTTCAATTATTCGTATCATGATAAATAGTTATTGTTTAGAACTATTTATGATTCCAGTTTTATTCTGTGCATCAGAGTTACTTATTATTCGTACTCTGAATATTAGAAGATGATTATAATAAACACATCATATCCAGTGTTATCGTAGTAAATAACGAGGATATGGTCTGTATTTGAAACTAAGCATACCTTGTTTTATTTGGGATTCCTCTATTGGATTTGAATTTATTTAGCGTAAGTGGCCGCGCAGTAGGTCCAACGGAGTTTTATTGTGTAAGTGGCCGTGGAGTAGGTCCAGCGGAGTTTAAGGAGGATATGGTAAACATTCCATCTTCCTATAGGCTAACTTTACTTGCCTATGGTACCTAACTGAAATCTAGATTATGTGGTGTGACATAACTAGTCCTATTGCTTTTGAACCTGATCAGGGGGCAATAGCGGTGTGTGTTGAGTATCCAATCCATAGTGCCAGTTTGGCTATTATATATTGTGATTCTGCAGATGATTCATTTCTATGACATACTGCACTGTTTCAGTTTTGATATAAACTGTGATTTATTTACTGTTCAGTTTTCATAATAAACTGTTTTATATTCCGTTCTCTATACAGATCTCATATTTTGATTACATTTCAAATGTTCATATACTTGCTGAGCATTTCTTTGGCTCACTCTTGCTTTTTATTAAATTCTGCCAGATATCCAGTATGAGTTAGGAGGTAGCTCTAGCGGCATAGAAAGCCTCAGGTGTTAGGGTGGCTCGCTTCTCGGGCTTCCCAGGTATTTAGTTGTTTACAGTTTTACTGTAGATAGAATGTGTAATAAAATGAATTTAGACTTAAAACTTATCTAAACATATGGATTTGAGTTTTGGATTTAGTTTCTGGTTTGTAATAAAGTGATTTGGTTTACTTTTAGTATCGGCTGCATGATTTCATACTATAACCTGTTTGCGATCCTTGGTTTGACGGGGTCAGTGCACCTCTGATCTATTATTGGGTCAGTGTGCCTCTGGTTTATATTATTTTATTGTTGTTATTGGTTGGTGACCCCCAGATCTAGACCCCGGGATTTTGAGGGCATCACAAAATATATCCATACATACATATATATATATATATATATAATAATTTAAGATGTAGACCACTTACCCATATGATGATCCTGAATATTTTCTAAGCACAAAAGAAAAAACATGTAATTAATTTGGCACAGATTAGCAAAAAACTAATAAATTGGGTTTAAATCGCAATACATACAACACTTTAATTTTAGAATATCTATTTTTGATATGGCAGCTTTGTTGAATGTGCAATTCAGTTGCGATAGTTTATAAATTTAGTATTTCAAGATATACAACAATGTATTAGTTTTTTAAAATTTAGGCAAATATATGTGTTTGATATAGAGATGGGATAAAATGATGAAAAGATCTAGAGAGAAGTTTGATAAAGCAAAAGAGGAAAAAGACGAAGCAAACACCATTGTGTTTTGTTAGCAGGTAAAGTTAAAATGAAAGATAACTAATATTTATAATATATTCGGAAGATTCTAAAAATTCGAGATATTAGGTGAGCGTAAAACTGTTACAAATTAATTATATATATAATATAATTAAAATGTTGAAAATTTTTTTGTGCTCGTATTTGTACTTTTATAAAAAAACCCACATATGGGCCTAACTAGATTGGGCCTCCCATGTGTTATATACTAACTAGATTTCGACCTGTCATATGTTATATATATTGAACTAACATATCATGTCTACGTGAATTACATAACATATTTTTTGTCATAAGATACGACAACGTACGTATGATGAATTGTATAGGAATACAATAGTCCGATCCATGAGTTACTTTCATTCAAAAAAGTCATATGACAGGTCATGCAGATATGACCGCATACATTTAGACAATGAAGTTTTAATATTTGTTCTGTGTTTAATTTCTCACCCTTTTTTGCCTACCCCTTTCCTTCTTTCTGTGTATTCTCATTTATAGACTATTAATATCATTAGAGGGTAAATTTGAACAATCTTATGTGTAGGCTAGTAACAACGGCGACGCATGCATACGAGACTCTAAACATGGTTATGGACCAATCGTATGATCTGGTATTAGGGGAGGTTCATATACCAGACATGGATGGCATTGACCTGCTCAAACGTATAGACCAAAAACGGAATATTCCTCTTATTTGTAAGTCCATGTATATGGTGGCTTCTTTGTATGCCTATGGTGGGCGATGACCTGGAAAATATATGGCAGTACTCTGAGTGGCGGAAGAATTGTAAAAATAAAAGCACTGCCCCAGACAGCCAGATGGACCGAACCTCTCAATTTCGGTGGAGCATTTTCTTCATTGTTTCTGCAATTATTTTAGAAACTTATAAACCATAAACGAAATATATCCATACATACATATATATATAATAATTAAAGAGGTCGAGCACTTACCGATATGATGATCCTGAATATTTTCTAAGCACAAAAGAAAAAACATGTAGTTAATTTGGTACAGATTAGGCAAAAAACTAATAAACTGGGTTTAAATCGCAATACATACAACACTTTAATTTTAGAATATCTATTTTTGATATGGCAGCTTTGTTGAATGTGCAATTCAGTTGCGATAGTAGATAAATTTATTATTTCAAGATATACAACAATGTATTAGTTTTTTAAAATTTAGGCAAATACATGTGCTTGATATAGAGATGGGGATAAAATGATGAAAAGATCAAGAAAGAAGTTTGATAAAGAAAAAGAGGAAAAAGACATAGGAAAGACCATTGTGTTTTGTTAGCGGGTAAAGTAAAAATGAAAGCTAACTAAAATTTATAATATATTCGGAAGATTCTAGAACATTCGAGATATTAGGTGAGCGTAAAACTGTTACAAATTAATTATATATATTATATAATTAAAATGTTGAAAATTTTTTGGTGCTCGTATTTGTACTTTTATAAAAAAAACCCACATATGGGCCTAACAAGATTGGGCCTCCCATGTGTTATATACTAACTAGATTTCGGCCTGATATATATTGAACTAACATATTATGTCTACGTGAATTACATAACATATTTTTTTGTCATAAGATACGAACCTACGTACGATGAATTGTATAGGAATACAATAGTCGGATCCATGAGGTACTTTCATTCAAAAAAGTTATATGACAGGTCATGCAGATATGACCGCAGACATTTAGATAATGAAGTTTTAATATTTGTTGTGTGTTTAATTTCTCACCCTTTTTTGGCTAGCCCTTTCCTTCTTTCTGTGTACTCTCATTTATAGACTATTAATATCATTAGAACATAAATTTGAACAATCTTATGTGTAGGCTAGTAACAACGGCGACACATGCATACGAGGCTCCAAACATGGTTATGGACCAATCGTATGATGTGTTATTAGCGGAGGTTCATATACCAGACATGGATGGCATTGACCTGCTCAAACGTATAGACCAAAAATGGAATATTCCTCTTATTTGTAAGTCTATGTATATGGTGGCTTCTTCGTATGCCTATGGTGGCCGATGACCTGGAAAATATATGGAAGTACTCTGAGTGGCGGAAGAATTGTAAGAATAATAGCACTCCCCCAGACAGCCAGATGGACCGAACCTCTAAATTTCGGTGGAGCATTTTCTTCATTGTTTCTGCAATTATTTTAGAAATTTATAAACCATAAATGAAATATATCCATACATACATATATATATAATAATTTAAGAGGTCGACCAGTTACCTATATGATGATCTTGAATATTTTCTAAGCACAAAAGAAAAAATATGTAATTAATTTGGTACAAATTAGGCAAAAAACTAATAAACTGGGTTTAAATCGCAATACATACAACACTTTAATTTTAGAATATCTATTTTTGATATGGCAGCTTTGTTGAATGTGCAATTCAGTTGCGATAGTAGATAAATTTATTATTTCAAGATATACAACAATGTATTAGTTTTTTAAAATTTAGGCAAATACATGTGCTTGATATAGAGATGGGGATAAAATGATGAAAAGATCGAGAAAGAGGTTTGATAAAGAAAAAGAGGAAAAAGACATAGGAAAGACCATTGTGTTTTGTTAGCGGGTAAAGTAAAAATGAAAGCCAACTAAAATTTATAATATATTCGGAAGATTCTAGAACATTCGAGATATTAGGTGAGCATAAACTGTTACAAATTAATTATATATATTATATAATTAAAATGTTGAAATTTTTTTGGTGCTCGTATTTGTACTTTTATAAAAAAAACCCACATATGGGCCTAACTAGATTGGGCCTCCCATGTGTTATATACTAACTAGATTTCGGCCTGATATATATTGAACTAACATATTATGTCTACGTGAATTATATAACATATTTTTTTGTCATAAGATACGAACCTACGTACGATGAATTGTATAGGAATATAATAGTCGGATCCATGAGTTACTTTCATTCAAAAAAGTCATATGACAGGTCATGCAGATATGACCGCAGACATTTAGATAATGAAGTTTTAATATTTGTTGTGTGTTTAATTTCTCACCCTTTTTTGGCTAGCCCTTTCCTTCTTTCTGTGTACTCTCATTTATAGACTATTAATATCATTAGAACATAAATTTGAACAATCTTATGTGTAGGCTAGTAACAACGGCGACACATGCATACGAGGCTCCAAACATGGTTATGGACCAATCGTATGATGTGTTATTAGCGGAGGTTCATATACCAGACATGGATGGGATTGACCTGCTCAAACGTATAGACCAAAAATGGAATATTCCTCTTATTTGTAAGTCTATGTATATGGTGGCTTCTTCGTATGCCTATGGTGGCCGATGACCTGGAAAATATATGGAAGTACTCTGAGTGGCGGAAGAATTGTAAGAATAATAGCACTGCCCCAGACAGCCAGATGGACGGAACCTCTAAATTTCGGTGGAACATTTTCTTCATTGTTTCTGCAATTATTTTAGAAATTTATAAACCATAAATGAAATATATCCATACATACATATATATATAATAATTTAAGAGGTCGACCACTTACCGATATGATGATCCTGAATATTTTCTAAGCACAAAAGAAAAAACATGTAATTAATTTGGTACAGATTAGGCAAAAAACTAATAAACTGGGTTTAAATCGCAATACATACAGCACTTTAATTTTAGAATATCTATTTTTGATATGGCAGCTTTGTTGAATGTGCAATTCAGTTGCGATAGTAGATAAATTTAATATTTCAAGATATACAACAATGTATTAGTTTTTTAAAATTTAGGCAAATACATGTGCTTGATATAGAGATGGGGATAAAATGATGAAAACATCGAGAAAGAAGTTTGATAAAGCAAAAGAGGAAAAAGACATAGGAAAGACCATTGTGTTTTTTTTGCGGGTAAAGTAAAAATGAAACTTAACTAATATTTATAATATATTCGGAAGATTCTAGAACATTCGAGATATTAGGTGAGCGTAAAACTATTACAAATTAATTATATATATTATATAATTAAAATGTTGAAAATTTTTTGGTGCTCGTATTTGTACTTTTATAAAAAACCCCACATATGGGCCTAACTAGATTTGGCTTCCCATGTGTTATATACTAACTAGATTTCGGCCTGATATATATTGAACTAACATATCATGTCTACGTGAATTACATAACATATTTTTTTGTCATAAGATACGAACCTACGTACGATCAATTGTATAGGAATACAATAGCCGGATCCATGAGTTACTTTC
This sequence comes from Oenanthe sinensis, assembly GCA_028671895.1. NCBI lineage: Eukaryota > Viridiplantae > Streptophyta > Magnoliopsida > Apiales > Apiaceae > Oenanthe > Oenanthe sinensis. Next base: position 21,139,847 of record CM053799.1, on the reverse strand, counting down.
ATTCAAAAAAGTCATATGACAGGTCATGCAGATATGAGATATGACCGCAGACATTTAGACAATGAAGTTTTAATATTTGTTGTTTGTTTAATTTCTCACCCTTTTTTGGCTAGCCCTTTCCTTCTTTCTGTGTATTCTCATTTATAGACTATTAATATCATTAGAGCGTAAATTTGAACAATCTTATGTGTAGGCTAGTAACAACGGCGACACATGCATACGAGGCTCTAAACATGGTTATGCACCAATCGTATGATCTCGTATTTCCGGAGGTTCATATACCAGACATGGATGGCATTGACCGGCTCAAACGTATAGACCAAAAATGGAATATTCCTGTTATTTGTTAGTCCATTTATATGGTGTCTTCTTCGTAAGCCTATGGTTGGTGATGACCTGGAAAATATATGGCAGTACTCTAAGTGGCGGAAGAATTGTAAGAATAATAGCACCGCCCAAGACAGCCAGATGGACCGAACCTCTCAATTCCGTTGGAGCATTTTCTTCATTATTTCTGCAATTATTTTAGAAATTTATAAACCAAAAATGACATATATCCATACATACATGTATATATATAATAATATAAGATGTAGACCACTTACCCATATGATGATCCTGAATATTTTCTAAGCACAAAAGAAAAAACATGTAATTAATTTGGCACAAATTAGGTAAAAAACTAATAAACTGGGTTTAAATCGCAATACATACAACACTTTAATTTTAGAATATCTATTTTTGATATGGCAGCTTTATTGAATGTGCAATTGAGTTGCCATAGTAGATAAATATAGTATTTCAAGATATACAACAATGTGTTAGTTTTTTAAAATTTAGGCAAATATATGTGTTTGATATAGAGATGGGATAAAATGATGAAAAGATCGAGATAGAAGTTTGATAAAGCAAAAGAGGAAAAAGACGAAGGAAATACCATTGTGTTTTGTTGGCGAGTAAAGTAAAAATGAAAGATAACTAATATTTATAATATATTCCGAAGATTTAAGAACATTCGAGATATTAGGTGAGCGTAAAACTCTTAAAAATTAATTATATATATAATATAATTAAAATGTTGAAATTTTTTTGGTGCTCGTATTTGTACTTTTATAAAAAACTCACATATGGGCCTAACTAGATTGGGCCTCCCATGTGTTATATACTAACTAGATTTCCACCTATCATATGTTATATATATTGAACTAACATATCATGTGTACGTGAATTACATAACATATTTTTTTGTCCTAAGATACGACAACATACGTACAATGATTTGTATAGGAATACAATAGCCGGATCCAAGAGTTACTTTCATTCAAAAAAGTCATATGACATGCAGATATGACCGCAAACATTTAGACAATGAAGTTTTAATATTTGTTATGTGTTTAACTTCTATGTACTCTCATTTATAGACTATTAATATCATTAGAGCGTAAATTTGAACAATCTTATGTGTAGGCAAATAACAACGGCAACGCATGCATACGAGGCTCTAAACATGGTTATGCACCAATCGTATGATCTCGTATTTCCCGAGGTTCATATACCAGACACGGATGGCATTGACCGGCTCAAACGTATAGACCAAAAATGGAATATTCCTGTTATTTGTTAGTCCATTTATATGGTGTCTTCTTCGTAAGCCTATGGTTGGTGATGACCTGGAAAATATATGGCAGTACTCTAAGTGGCGGAAGAATTGTAAGAATAATAGCACCGCCCAAGACAGCTAGATGGACCGAACCTCTCAATTCCGTTGGAGCATTTTCTTCATTATTTCTGCAATTATTTTAGAAATTTATAAACCAAAAATGAAATATATCCATACATACATGTATATATATAATAATATAAGATGTAGACCACTTACCCATATGATGATCCTGAATATTTTCTAAGCACAAAAGAAAAAACATGTAATTAATTTGGCACAAATTAGGTAAAAAACTAATAAACTGGGTTTAAATCGCAATACATACAACACTTTAATTTTAGAATATCTATTTTTGATATGGCAGCTTTATTGAATGTGCAATTGAGTTCCATAGTAGATAAATATAGTATTTCAAGATATACAACAATGTGTTAGTTTTTTAAAATTTAGGCAAATATATGTGTTTGATATAGAGATGGGATAAAATGATGAAAAAATCGAGATAGAAGTTTGATAAAGCAAAAGAGGAAAAAGACGAAGGAAAGACCATTGTGTTTTGTTGGCGAGTAAAGTAAAAATGAAAGATAACTAATATTTATAATATATTCCGAAGATTCAAGAACATTCGAGATATTAGGTGAGCGTAAAACTCTTAAAAATTAATTATATATATAATATAATTAAAATGTTGAAATTTTTTTGGTGCTCGTATTTGTACTTTTATAAAAAACTCACATATGGGCCTAACTAGATTGGGCCTCCCATGTGTTATATACTAACTAGATTTCCACCTATCATATGTTATATATATTGAACTAACATATCATGTGTACGTGAATTACATAACATATTTTTTTGTCCTAAGATACGACAACATACGTACAATGATTTGTATAGGAATACAATAGCCGGATCCAAGAGTTACTTTCATTCAAAAAAGTCATATGACATGCAGATATGACCGCAAACATTTAGACAATGAAGTTTTAATATTTGTTATGTGTTTAACTTCTATGTACTCTCATTTATAGACTATTAATATCATTAGAGCGTAAATTTGAACAATCTTATGTGTAGGCAAATAACAACGGCAACGCATGCATACGAGGCTCTAAACATGGTTATGCACCAATCGTATGATCTCGTATTTCCCGAGGTTCATATACCAGACACGGATGGCATTGACCGGCTCAAACGTATAGACCAAAAATGGAATATTCCTGTTATTTGTTAGTCCATTTATATGGTGTCTTCTTCGTAAGCCTATGGTTGGTGATGACCTGGAAAATATATGGCAGTACTCTAAGTGGCGGAAGAATTGTAAGAATAATAGCACCGCCCAAGACAGCTAGATGGACCGAACCTCTCAATTCCGTTGGAGCATTTTCTTCATTATTTCTGCAATTATTTTAGAAATTTATAAACCAAAAATGAAATATATCCATACATACATGTATATATATAATAATATAAGATGTAGACCACTTACCCATATGATGATCCTGAATATTTTCTAAGCACAAAAGAAAAAACATGTAATTAATTTGGCACAAATTAGGTAAAAAACTAATAAACTGGGTTTAAATCGCAATACATACAACACTTTAATTTTAGAATATCTATTTTTGATATGGCAGCTTTATTGAATGTGCAATTGAGTTCCATAGTAGATAAATATAGTATTTCAAGATATACAACAATGTGTTAGTTTTTTAAAATTTAGGCAAATATATGTGTTTGATATAGAGATGGGATAAAATGATGAAAAAATCGAGATAGAAGTTTGATAAAGCAAAAGAGGAAAAAGACGAAGGAAAGACCATTGTGTTTTGTTGGCGAGTAAAGTAAAAATGAAAGATAACTAATATTTATAATATATTCCGAAGATTCAAGAACATTCGAGATATTAGGTGAGCGTAAAACTCTTAAAAATTAATTATATATATAATATAATTAAAATGTTGAAATTTTTTTGGTGCTCGTATTTGTACTTTTATAAAAAACTCACATATGGGCCTAACTAGATTGGGCCTCCCATGTGTTATATACTAACTAGATTTCCACCTATCATATGTTATATATATTGAACTAACATATCATGTGTACGTGAATTACATAACATATTTTTTTGTCCTAAGATACGACAACATACGTACAATGATTTGTATAGGAATACAATAGCCGGATCCAAGAGTTACTTTCATTCAAAAAAGTCATATGACATGCAGATATGACCGCAAACATTTAGACAATGAAGTTTTAATATTTGTTATGTGTTTAACTTCTATGTACTCTCATTTATAGACTATTAATATCATTAGAGCGTAAATTTGAACAATCTTATGTGTAGGCAAATAACAACGGCAACGCATGCATACGAGGCTCTAAACATGGTTATGCACCAATCGTATGATCTCGTATTTCCCGAGGTTCATATACCAGACACGGATGGCATTGACCGGCTCAAACGTATAGACCAAAAATGGAATATTCCTGTTATTTGTTAGTCCATTTATATGGTGTCTTCTTCGTAAGCCTATGGTTGGTGATGACCTGGAAAATATATGGCAGTACTCTAAGTGGCGGAAGAATTGTAAGAATAATAGCACCGCCCAAGACAGCCAGATGGACCGAACCTCTCAATTCCGTTGGAGCATTTTCTTCATTATTTCTGCAATTATTTTAGAAATTTATAAACCAAAAATGAAATATATCCATACATACATGTATATATATAATAATATAAGATGTAGACCACTTACCCATATGATGATCCTGAATATTTTCTAAGCACAAAAGAAAAAACATGTAATTAATTTGGCACAAATTAGGTAAAAAACTAATAAACTGGGTTTAAATCGCAATACATACAACACTTTAATTTTAGAATATCTATTTTTGATATGGCAGCTTTATTGAATGTGCAATTGAGTTCCATAGTAGATAAATATAGTATTTCAAGATATACAACAATGTGTTAGTTTTTTAAAATTTAGGCAAATATATGTGTTTGATATAGAGATGGGATAAAATGATGAAAAAATCGAGATAGAAGTTTGATAAAGCAAAAGAGGAAAAAGACGAAGGAAAGACCATTGTGTTTTGTTGGCGAGTAAAGTAAAAATGAAAGATAACTAATATTTATAATATATTCCGAAGATTCAAGAACATTCGAGATATTAGGTGAGCGTAAAACTTTTAAAAATTAATTATATATATAATATAATTAAAATGTTGAAATTTTTTTGGTGCTCGTATTTGTACTTTTATAAAAAACTCACATATGGGCCTAACTAGATTGGGCCTCCCATGTGTTATATACTAACTAGATTTCCACCTATCATATGTTATATATATTGAACTAACGTATCATGTGTACGTGAATTACATAACATATTTTTTGTCCTAAGATACGACAACATACGTACAATGATTTGTATAGGAATACAATAGCCGGATCCAAGAGTTACTTTCATTCAAAAAAGGCATATGACATGCAGATATGACCGCAGACATTTAGACAATGAAGTTTTAATATTTGTTATGTGTTTAACTTCTATGTACTCTCATTTATAGACTATTAATATCATTAGAGCGTAAATTTGAACAATCTTATGTGTAGGCAAATAACAACGGCAACGCATGCATACGAGGCTCTAAACATGGTTATGCACCAATCGTATGATCTCGTATTTCCGGAGGTTCATATACCAGACATGGATGGCATTGACCGGCTCAAACGTATAGACCAAAAATGGAATATTCCTGTTATTTGTTAGTCCATTTATATGGTGTCTTCTTCGTAAGCCTATGGTTGGTGATGACCTGGAAAATATATGGCAGTACTCTAAGTGGCGGAAGAATTGTAAGAATAATAGCACCGCCCAAGACAGCCAGATGGACCGAACCTCTCAATTCCGTTGGAGCATTTTCTTCATTATTTCTGCAATTATTTTAGAAATTTATAAACCAAAAATGACATATATCCATACATACATGTATATATATAATAATATAAGATGTAGACCACTTACCCATATGATGATCCTGAATATTTTCTAAGCACAAAAGAAAAAACATGTAATTAATTTGGCACAAATTTGGTAAAAAACTAATAAACTGGGTTTAAATCGCAATACATACAACACTTTAATTTTAGAATATCTATTTTTTATATGGCAGCTTTATTGAATGTGCAATTGAGTTCCATAGTAGATAAATATAGTATTTCAAGATATACAACAATGTGTTAGTTTTTTAAAATTTAGGCAAATATATGTGTTTGATATAGAGATGGGATAAAATGATGAAAAGATCGAGATAGAAGTTTGATAAAGCAAAAGAGGAAAAAGACGAAGGAAAGACCATTGTGTTTTGTTGGCGAGTAAAGTAAAAATGAAAGATAACTAATATTTATAATATATTCCGAAGATTCAAGAACATTCGAGATATTAGGTGAGCGTAAAACTTTTAAAAATTAATTATATATATAATATAATTAAAATGTTGAAAATTTTTTGGTGCTCGTATTTGTACTTTTATAAAAAACTCACATATGGGCCTAACTAGATTGGGCCTCCCATGTGTTATATACTAACTAGATTTCCACCTATCATATGTTATATATATTGAACTAACATATCATGTGTACGTGAATTACATAACATATTTTTTTGTCCTAAGATACGACAACATACGTACAATGATTTGTATAGGAATACAATAGCCGGATCCAAGAGTTACTTTCATTCAAAAAAGTCATATGACATGCAGATATGACCGCAGACATTTAGACAATGAAATTTTAATATTTGTTATGTGTTTAACTTCTATGTACTCTCATTTATAGACTATTAATATCATTAGAGCGTAAATTTGAACAATCTTATGTGTAGGCAAATAACAACGGCAACGCATGCATACGAGGCTCTAAACATGGTTATGCACCAATCGTATGATCTCGTATTTCCGGAGGTTCATATACCAGACATGGATGGCATTGACCGGCTCAAACGTATAGACCAAAAATGGAATATTCCTGTTATTTGTTAGTCCATTTATATGGTGTCTTCTTCGTAAGCCTATGGTTGGTGATGACCTGGAAAATATATGGCAGTACTCTAAGTGGCGGAAGAATTGTAAGAATAATAGCACCGCCCAAGACAGCCAGATGGACCGAACCTCTCAATTCCGTTGGAGCATTTTCTTCATTATTTCTGCAATTATTTTAGAAATTTATAAACCAAAAATGACATATATCCATACATACATGTATATATATAATAATATAAGATGTAGACCACTTACCCATATGATGATCCTGAATATTTTCTAAGCACAAAAGAAAAAACATGTAATTAATTTGGCACAAATTAGGTAAAAAACTAATAAACTGGGTTTAAATCGCAATACATACAACACTTTAATTTTAGAATATCTATTTTTGATATGGCAGCTTTATTGAATGTGCAATTGAGTTGCCATAGTAGATAAATATAGTATTTCAAGATATACAACAATGTGTTAGTTTTTTAAAATTTAGGCAAATATATGTGTTTGATATAGAGATGGGATAAAATGATGAAAAGATCGAGATAGAAGTTTGATAAAGCAAAAGAGGAAAAAGACGAAGGAAAGACCATTGTGTTTTGTTGGCGAGTAAAGTAAAAATGAAAGATAACTAATATTTATAATATATTCCGAAGATTCAAGAACATTCGAGATATTAGGTGAGCGTAAAACTCTTAAAAATTAATTATATATATAATATAATTAAAATGTTGAAAATTTTTTGGTGCTCGTATTTGTACTTTTATAAAAAACTCACATATGGGCCTAACTAGATTGGGCCTCCCACGTGTTATATACCAACTAGATTTCCACCTATCATATGTTATATATATTGAACTAACATATCATGTGTACGTGAATTACATAACATATTTTTTTGTCCTAAGATACGACAACATACGTACAATGATTTGTATAGGAATACAATAGCCGGATCCAAGAGTTACTTTCATTCAAAAAAGTCATATGACATGCAGATATGACCGCAGACATTTAGACAATGAAGTTTTAATATTTGTTATGTGTTTAACTTCTATGTACTCTCATTTATAGACTATTAATATCATTAGAGCGTAAATTTGAACAATCTTATGTGTAGGCAAATAACAACGGCAACGCATGCATACGAGGCTCTAAACATGGTTATGCACCAATCGTATGATCTCGTATTTCCGGAGGTTCATATACCAGACATGGATGGCATTGACCGGCTCAAACGTATAGACCAAAAATGGAATATTCCTGTTATTTGTAAGTCCATGTATATGGTGGCTTCTTCGTAACCCTATGGTGGCTGATGACCTGGAAAATATATGGCAATACTCTGAGTAGCGGAAGAATTGTCAGAATAATAGCAGTGCCCAGACATGGATGGAACCTCTCAATTTTGGTGGAGCATTTTCTTCATTGTTTCTGCAATTATTTTAGGAAATTTTTAACCATAAATGAAATATATCCATACATACATATATATATATATATAATAATTTAAAATGTCGACCACTTACCGATATGATCATCCTGAATATTTTCTAAGCACAAAAGAAAAAACATGTAATTAATTTGGCACAGATTAGGCAAAAAACAAATAAACTAGGTTTAAATGGCAATGCATACAACACTTTAATTTTAGAATATCTATTTTTGATATGGCAGCTTTATTGAATGTGCAATTCAGTTGCGATAGTAGATAAATTTAGTATTTCAAGATATACAACAATGTAATAGTTTTTTAAAATTTAGGCATATATATGTGTTTGATACAGAGATGGGATAAAATGATGAAAAGATCGAGAGAGAAGTTTGATAATGCAAAAGAGGAAAAAGACGACGGAAAGACCATTGTGTTTTGTAAGCGAGTAAAGTAAAAATGAAAGATAACTAATATTTATAATATATTCGGAAGATTCTAGAACATTCGAGATATTAGGTGAGCGTAAAACTGTTACAAATTAATTATATATATAATATAACTAAAATGATTAAAAAATTTTGGTGCTCCTATTTGTACTCTTATAAAAAAACCCACATATGGGCCTAACTAGAAACTTAAAAATTCCTACCATAATTCATAATATTTCTTGTCAATTTCGTATCGAATTTTAAGACATCATTGATTTTGCCAGCTCTAATTTCATGAGATACATTATTTTTCAATTTTCTTTTTTGTATTTAAGGGAATATATGACTCTAAGAGATACATGTCGAAATACTATAAGAGAATGAGAGAGAAGTTTGGAAATATACAGCGAGAAAGCGGTGTGAAAACTCAAGTCAAATCCCCAATCTATATCACATATAAGTCTAGAATAGTCTCACTCAAATTCAATAAAATGAGTAATCCACAAGCCTATCAAGGCCCCCAAAAATTGTGATTTGTTGATGCAGTTAATAGTAGTATTTTACCTTAGATACTAATTTAAAGTCTCCACATGTCTCCACGTGGGATTATGATATTAAAAACGCCCCACTTAAATTAATGTCGTCCTTGTAAGGCCAAACACTTAATGAAAGTTTATTTTGTTTTTGAGATTTTTGCCTTAAAAATCTTAATTACAAACACTTAATGAAAGTTTTTAAATAAATTATTTTTTAATTGATCTATAAAAACTTCTTTTAAATATTTGCACTTCAAGAAAAATAGCTTCATACAAGCGTTTTTACCCGTTGTCTAATACCCTGGAAAACCGTTGAATATTGAGTCGCCGTCTGATATATGGATGACACAACGGTACGTGATCGTTGCTGTCTTTAAGCAAGACAAGAGCGAGATCATAAAAAAATGTTGTTAGAAGGTTGGTATAAACAACGATTTTAGTAAATAGACTATTGTAAGACTTACGGTTAATTAAGCGTTTCTTAATCTCAGAATAATGTTTATTATTCTTTAACACAACAGTTCCTGTAAAAGGAAGTGTTGTTCTTCTTTCCTATATTCAACAGCTTCTAAAATAAAAGCCATTGTCGAGATCAGATTATCACAATGGTTTCACGATAAGGACGAAATGTCTGAAGATAATGAACACAACGATTCGTAAATAAGAATCTGTTGGCTATACCTAGTTGTTACAATGGTTTATAACTCAATTTTCATTGTAAGAATTCAATGTGATAATTAATTGAAATAGACAATAGTTTTATATTATTGTCTCAAAAAGAAATTGAAATACACAAGTGTTTAACAATTGAAACTATGGTTTAATATACAAAAGTTATCAAAGAGAATTACAACCTCCAACTAAAAGTCTATGTCTAACATCAATACTATCACAAACCCTATTATACTTATTGGAATCAAATCATGGTTAGAATACTATTCAGATACTTGATAGCTGCTACTACATTTCGTCTTTGTTGAGATTCAACTTGAGCTTCTGCCATTAGAATGGTACTCGGATACTTGATAGATGCTTCTGCATTTATAAACAAACACAGTTCCCAGAGATACCCTGTATTTGACTATAGAATTTCCAAATCAGGATACATAAATAAATAAGTACCAAACATATATACACATACACACGAAGACCATAAGCATTGGGAATTAGGCATAAGCTAAATCATACTCTCACTAATAGCTAAATCATACAATTCATACAATAGCTAAACTAGGAGAGACAAGGGAGAAACAGGCACTTACAGGATAAAAGATGAAAAACACTTCTCATAATAAAGACCACTTACAAATTAGAAATGACTACAGGAAACATTTCTATGATGATGAGATGTCATTCACTGCTGCGTTTTTCAAATAGAGTCCATTTACCCCAAATGAATCTTATTATGGGCTGGATTTGCCAACACAAACTACAAATATGAAAAGAGGTCACTGGTTAAATAGTGAACAAAGTCATCTCACTAGGTCTTATATATGCTATAGTTATAATATGAGTAGGGGTAAGAAAGCAAGTCCCATGTGGAGACCTAGACAAATTCATTAATATTATTAAAAATAGGTACCACATAAATAATAAATATCAAGAAAGTGAAAAAAGAGGGGGGACAACCAAAATACAGGGGCACAAAAAGGCAAATATATATATACATCACTCCTTTAAGTACTCAAACAATATAAGATAAATTAAACATCATATTCCTAAAACCCAAATCAATCAACCATAATATTAGACGAATTACAAGTCAAGAGCCCTAAATCTAAAACTCTAGAACGAAATCCCTAAATTTAAATCACCTACAAAATTAAGACGAAATCGACAAGGATTAACTTATTAATATCGCATCTATGATAAACAGGCTCTCCAATCACATTAATAATAAGACCAAAAGTAGATCTCTCAACAAGCACCTGCCATATTCAAGAACATCCAAACGAAGACGAATATCAAGTATTGATAAAATAGACAAACCAGCTGTACCATAATGACATTGGACATGAACAATTCGTAGCCTCAAATTAATTAATTGAAGAAGATGAAGGCCTTTTTCAAACCAAAGCCCTAATTCATAGCCTCAAATCGATTAAACGAGAGAGATGAAGTGTGAGACATACGTACTTGAGAGATGGGAGATGGAGAGAGAAAGCCTTCAATTGAAAGCCCTAGAAAGAAAGCCCCATGAAATCGAGGAAAAAAAAAGGGTTGTGTTCAAACAAAAATTTCAAGTGGAGCGGGAGGCAACAAGGGGGAAAGTGAAGTATTCGGGGGAAAGAAAGGGGGAAAGAGTGTATAGCACAATTTCATTTTGGGGTAAAATATAAGCACCCATTTTTTTAATATTGTACATCGTGTTATTATAGTATTAGTGTTATTTATAATCAGGAAAAGGGGAACATGTTAAAATAATAAAAAATAACATTTTAGTATTCATTTGATTTATATAATGAGTCGTTATTTTTAAACAAATTAATAGTTCAATTATTAACGGTTAAATTAAGATATTTTAATATTTGGTACAGTTACATTAATTATATTATATATAAAATATTTAATATAAGTATATAAATTTAGGATATAATTTAAATATAATATTAGAAAAAGGTTAACCAAACCAACTACAAAAAAATCTCTAGTTTGGTTATAAAAATATAATATATATATTTTATAAAAATAAAATAAATTAAAATTCTCGTTTTACTAATTATAAATAATATATTACATTAAAATTATATGATACGTTAGAAGAGCGAAATAATTATGTATGCACGTTGTTATAATTAAAATTATGAATACAGGTTTAAGTTTTTATAAAAAAATTAAAATTTAAAATATTAACTCATTTTACAAAGACAAAATAAATAAAAAATTTATAATTTTATAATATGGATACATATAAATGTATATAGTTTGTTAATAATAAGTAATAGTTTTGTAATTCAAAAATATGAGTATACATTTTATATGAACGAGTTAAGAAGTAGATATTGAGTTTATGATAAATCTATAATTTCTTTCATATTAAATTAAAATTAATTTTTTCGATAATCCAACCATACGAATGTTAAGATATTTTGATGTTTGTGATGTGTAAAAAAAATTAGAATTTTAAAATTTATTTTGTGTGCTTTTTTGAACAAAAGTATTAAAAAATCTTCTACAAACATTTTTCATCTTATTATGAAAAGGTAATTTTTGTCATCTTATGTGAAACAGACAATGGTTTTATTAGAAATTGTGTTGTATGAATTAAAGGAACGGTTTTCTACATAAAACCGTTGTAAAATAAATTGTTGTTTTGAGATCTTGATTTGTACAACACAACATTGAAAAAGAGTTATATCATGAGCTCTATCACATAACACAATATTGTACTGTTGTGTGAAAATGTCTTATATAATACCTCACAATAAACACTTGTCTGATATCAACAACGATTTCTCGTAGAATTGTCTGAAATCTATTTAAACAACAGATTTATTAAACAATTGTATGGAGGTTTTGCTTTGCACAATACGACATATAAAAAGTGTTGTGTGATTGAGTTTTTTAGGCAACCGGTTTAAAACTGTTGTATAAAACATGGATCAGACTATAATTTTTCAGGGAAAAAATAAACCATTGTACGTTAATCCTGGGAAACACTTTTTTCATTGAGCCGATCCGTGTTGTCTGAAGTTGTTTTTCTTGTAGTGTTGTTTCGAAAACTAGAGCAAAGATTTCACGTTTTACACTATTCACATGTATATAACAATTATGTTTTATACAAACAGAGTCGCTCATTACCTTGCTAGAGAGGCTTGTTTCTCGTCCGATTGTATTTATACAAAGAACGATGCACCCCATCTAGTGTGGTCTTCGTGCTCTCATTATATTTTTAGTCAATGAAATGGTTATCTTTTATTTCAAAAAAAAAACAAGGCTTAAATACAATTATAACCCTGCATTTTCAACAATATAAAATTGAAACCCTCTTTTAATATATTTGATAAATTTAACCTTACGTTTTTTAACTATTTACAATTGAAACCTTTTTTAAAATAATTAATAAATTTAAGGCTATGTTTTTGAACTATGTACAATTGAAACCTTTTTTAAAATAAATAGTAAATTTAACCCTACGTTTTAAAACATTTAGTAAATTTAACATTGACTTTTTAATTTCGGAATAAAATAAATTTTATCTCGAAAAAGTATTTTCGAGAATATATTCACCGAAGAGTATTTTTGAAAAAAAATTATATTTGGTGATAAACATTCATGAATATATTGAGGGAAAAGTGTGATGGGAAGATGGAATAATATAAACACATATTAAAATTTTATTGAACATATATAATATATTATACATATAGATATATTAATATAGAAAAGAACATCTAAATATTCATTTTATAAGAAAAAACCCTAACAATTACAAATATCTATTATGCTTAGATAATATCTATACAAAAAAAATTGACAATAGTGCATTTGACGAATATTTTTTCAAAATTTTATCATAAAAAATGTTTCAATTGTATATAGTTCAAAAACATAGGGTTAAATTTACTAATTATTTTAAAAAAGGTTTCAATTGTAAATAGTTAAAAAATCCAGGATTAAATTTACTAAATATATTAAAAGAGGGTTTTAATTGTATATTGTTAATAACACAGGGTTTAAAATTTAAATAAGCCAAAAAACAATTATGTTAATTTTTTCAATAACGATAATAAATTTAGTTTCAAAAAAATCGGTACATTGTTTGCTTCAGCTAAATAACCGCTTATATGCTTGAATTTTGTTCTGTGTTTAACTTTTGTGTACTCTCATTTATAGACTATTAATATCATTAGAGCGTAAATTTGAATAATCTTATGTGTAGGCTAATAACAACGGCGACGACGACGCATGCATACGAGGCTCTAAACATGGTTATGGACCAATCCTATGATATGGTATTAGCGGGGAATCGTAAGAATAATAGCATTGCCCCCGACAGACAGATGGATGGAACCAGTTCTTCCCTTGCCTCACCGCCATGTTCATATTCATCACTCGAGGTCCATTTTACCATATACACGGAAACTAAATTTTGGTGGAGCATTTTCCTCCTTGTTTCTGCAATTATTTCACAAATATATAAAGAAAAAATGGCATACACACACATGTGTATATATATAATATAAGATATAGTGTATATATATAATATAAGATATAGACCACTCACAGATCTGATGATCTTGAATATTTTCTAAGCAAAAAAGAAAATATATGCAATTAATTTGGCACAGATTAGGCAAAAACCTAATAAACTGGGTTCAAATCGTAATACATACAACACTTTAATTTCAGATTATCTATTTTTATTATGGCAGCTTTATTGAATTTGCAATTGGGAAGCTAAGTTGGTGGAAATGTGTGTGCAATAGTAGATAAATTTAGTCTTTCAAGATATACAACAATGTATGAGTTTTTTTAAATTTAGGCGAAGATATGAGTTTAAGATATAGAGATCGGGATAAAATGATGAAAAGAGAGGAGTTTAATAAAGCGGAAGAGGAAAAAGACGAAGGAACGACGATTGTGTTTTCTTAGTGGGTAAAGTAAAACCGAAAGATAACTAATATCACTACACCATAAACAGCCTACTGCAACATAAAATTTATGTTGTAGTAGGGGGTCAATATGTCGCTATAGGCCACTAAAAGGGCTAAGACAACATCTTTTATATGATAGTTTTTTCGATGTTGCCTTAGGGTATCTAAGGCAACATTCACTCTGCCTAAGGCAACATAAAAAATATGTTAGGAAAGACTATGTAAGGCAACATTTTATTTTCCTACACCAACATAAAATTTATGTTATCTTAGAGTAATTGTTTTTTTTAAAATAGTGGGACCCACTATGGCTGACACGTGGCAGTGTTTATAGCTGACATCTGGCACTGTGGGACCCACTATAGCTGATATGTGGCACTGTTTGTAGCTGACACGTGGTAATGTAGGCCCCACTATGGGACCCATTATAGCTGACACGTGGCAGTGTTTATAGCTGACACGTGGCAACGTGGGCCCAGTCAGATTGGCAACACTTTTTCCCCTATGGCAACAGTTTGTTGGAATAAAATTTTACAACATTTTGCCAAGCTACTGCAACATTTCACTAAGTTACTGCAACAATAAAATTTTACAACATTTTGTCAAGCTACTGCAACATTTAACCAAGCTACTGCAACATTTTACCATAAAAACATTGATATATCTACTTTTAATATATAATACTTCCCAAAATGAGCTGTTCATTTGAATAAATCATTTCAAACATACAAAGCAACATCAAATCTAGAATTCAACCAACATGAAATCCAGAATTCAACCAATATCAAATCCAACCAATATCAAATCCAACCAACTACAAATATATATCCATACTAGTACCAACACCAACTATTTAATTTAACCAACTACAAATATATATCCATACTAGTGCAAAATATGCATGCTAAACTTAAAATAGATGTACCATGCTAAACCAGAAGCTAAACTGAACATATGCAGGATAAACTAGAAGCTAGTCATAGGAGTACCATCGCCATTGTCACTTTGAACATTAGCACACAACTCCTCAACATCAATTGTGATGTTTGGGTTTGCTTCTCCAAGTTTTTTAAGAACTGATGCCAGGTTTTGTTGCACCTTTCTGTTGACCTGCACATGAACATCTGCTTGGATTTGCTTGACTTTTTCATTGACTTCAGCAGCAAGGCCTTGCTTTATCTTTGTCGTCAACTCTTTCACATACGTGTCTGTTGGAGCATTAGTTGACAATTTTGGTGGCTTCACGCATCTCCCTAAGAGCCAAGTCGGGCCATGTTTTTTATCCAAAAGCAGTTCATCAGGAGCCTCTCCAGTTCTGAGTTTTTTGTTAATATTTTCCTATAAAATAAAGTTACATGAACATATATATGTGAGTAAATAAAAAACTAGAAAAAACTTAAATGGTCAATAATTACATGTAACAGATTATTGAGTAAAATACTTATAATTTTCTTTTTCATTATTTCAGGATTAGTCTTGTATTTGCGTCCTGCAGTACGACCCCGAGTTTCTATAAAAACCTCTCCGTCACATGGTTCAGACTCATCCGGTGTCTTCTTTTTCTAGAAAAAAAAGATTGAACAAGACAGAATTCACAGGGAAGTTATATTGCATGTTTAACATAAATCTTTTAGAAATCAATCAGAAGTACGAGCTAAATTCAATCTTAAGGGGTTGATAATTCACTTTTATGGTAGCAAAATCTGAGTAAATTCGAATGAATTATAGAAATTCAATATATACATTCAATTTAACTAACCTTATAATACCAGGCTTCTTGATCATTAAACAAATAAAAAATAAGAATAAAGTCTAACAAAAAACCAGAAATCTATATACAACAACAAAAATTAAATATCGAATAAGAAAGCTAGGAAAGCGAAAAATTAAATAAGTTGATCACACACCATCTTCTGTCGAAGCTGTGCAATGCTTTTAGGACCAAGAGTGTGAGTTTCGGTATATGATTTACGGCTTTCTGAATTTGTCTTGGCTTTTGCCTACAAAAAATGAAATAAAAAGAAAGCATCTTTTAATATGTTCCTAAGACAATTTCTAGTGCCTCAAATCACAAGTATACCTGAATAGTCTCATCATTCCAAAATTCCAAGAGCATTTTGAACCTCTTGAGTGGAATATCATCAGGCTTATTTTGTAGCCTAATTTCATCATTTTCAAAAGCTGTAAAATGTGCTGCCTTAATTCGACACTTATACCCCCTCCAAGACGCATGAATTGTCTCGATCGCCCAGCTTTCCAATTCATTGGGAATAATATATCGGGCCTTGCAAATATTAATAAGAATAAATTTATCAAACTACTCATATAATTCACATTCTCTAAACATTGACATATGCTCATAAATTACCTTGACATAATTCCACACAGTTCCCTTCAACTTTTTAGGAACATGGCGCCAAGTTACGTAAGTAAGTGGCACACATCGCTTAGCAAGTGTTCCTAGAAAACTACTTAATTCAGAGAGTACCCTGTCATTTTCTGTTATGGGTTGGAAACACTCATTCATCCCAACAACAATTCTCTCGTCGAAGCTTCTCGTATGAACTTTATTCATCTTTGTCTTTCCTCTCAGCCTTTGAGGAACTACAAATACAAATCAACTTCAAGATTCTGATCTTAAAAAGCAATAGAAGTATACATAAGTAGATATAGCGAACATAAAAATTAAACAACTTAAATTAGACTATGCCAACCTCCTTCATCACCCTCTTCAATATCAGGCAAGATAGATTCCTCGACAACCTTTTTACTTGTACTTGCAACAACTTTTTCCTTTTCGACTTTTTCTTTTTCAGCCTTTTCTTTGTCAGCTTTATCCTTTTCCTGTTGGCGTTTCCGCATAGCCAAGAAAGCAGCCATTGAACTGTTTCCGTCATCTGCTTGTGGTAACTCAACTAAATGATTTTCAGATATTGCCGGTTGTACAGATTGACACGTCACTTCCTTCTCGCTTTCATCCTCAATATGCTTGCTCGCAGGATTGGCTCGGGAACGTGTTGTTGGTCCACGTCCCATGATAAGCTTTTTACCTTCTTTGTTCCCTTCAAAATACATTAGCATAGGTACCAAACAATATAATTCCAATTATAATGCTTACAAACCAAAAAATTTAACTCTGGCTACGACTACAGACCTTCTGTGGAGACACTGATACATCACCATCACTACCATCATCCTATCTTGGATCATAATCCTCACTTCCGTCCTGTGTCTTTTCCTTTTCTTTGTTTCTCTCTTCGGAATTTCTAAGTACAACTGATAACCCAGGTAAATTGAGAGCATAATAAAATTCGTTATTCCTCTTGACCCTTACAACTCTTTGAATTTCATACTCTGTTAGGGGTGGTGCAGGGGGTAGGATGGTATCCTGCATGAGACCACAAAAAAATTACTCATTTTAATTGATTATTTTAATAATCAAGGAAATAATGTAAATATATGAGGCCTATATTTGATGCAAATATCGACACCGGATTCACAAAAAAAGAGTAAAATTCATGAAAATTCAGAAATATGTACTTTTCTAACCTCATGGTCATTTTCTCCCATGGTTTCATCCTCATGGGGTGGATTTTGCAATACCAATTTCCTCCTAGCAGTTGCAGACTTATGACTGACATCATTAACTTGTTCCAACTTATTTAGCCGTGGAGACTTGCGAGTACCTACTTGTGGAAGCTTGTCTGAACCCACTTGTTTTACCTTCTTGTTCCTGTGTTGCTGTTGTAGTTGATGAGTCGTAACAAGCTGGCGCTTCACTTGTTTTTTTAGCTCTGTCAATTTATAAAAGCTTCTAACTGTCAACTGGAAGTTTTGATTAGTTGAACACCATCAATTTTTTAAAAAAAAAATTGATTGAGCCTAAATAAAATAGAAATAAGAATTACATCGACAACTATAATACATGGCTGTAAGGAAATACATGGTTGTATCAAACTAATTATAAACCACAATTTATGACATATATAGATTCATGATAATTTATGAGCTATATTTAAAAGAGCAGGCACGAGAGTTATATTTAAAAAGATGTATTAGAGTACAGACCTGCAAGTAGATAATGCCTTGGCCTTATGACTACATGTGGCTGCATTTGCTTAATTGGCTCGACATTGATATCAATGACGTTGTCCACGTAAAAATCAAGGTGGTCACAGTTGTCGGCCTTTTCAATTAATGGAAACAAATCAGAATCATTTGTCACCAACTTCCAATTCCCCAACTTTCCCGTGCTTACATAAATACCGCCAATTTCAGAATATTCAAGGTCATCCTTGACATGCTCCATCAGTATTGTGTATGAAAATAAGTCGGGATCGACGTACATCACAACAGTCTCCTTCCCACCAGTATATCGTGTACTCTGGAATTCACCCTGGTGGTGGAATCTGAGATGAATGCATTTTTCCATCCTATAAAAAAATTGGAAATGGAAATACATTAGAAGTAAGAACAAAGCATCAAGCTTAACAATTAAATGGGGGGAGACATCAACCGCTTAACTAATTAAGTTAACAAGTTCAATTTATAAAGGGAGGGAGATATCAAGCACTTGAACAATTAATTACAGAAGATCAATTTATAATAAAATGGTGCAGCAAACACTTAAACATTAAACATTCAGACATCTTAAGGTAGTAACCAGATATTTGATGACAAAATTCGATTGATGTCACTTATATTGAATAAAACAATTTGATTTAGAAATTTAGGCAGCTTCTTTGACTATGTCATGCTTAATGAGAATTTGTCTAGCTGGAACATCGTCCCGACACCAACTAGCCTCTATGACTTCATTTTCAACTTCTAGACCAATGGGTATATCATGTAAAAGTGGATCTTCATCTTTCCGACCTTCATTTGTATCATCTCTTTCGACATCACACCAGTCCCTCGGCACTTTTTTGATGACATTATACATCATCTTTTCAATAGGATCTTCTACATAGAATACCTGTTGTACTTGTGAAGCCATTTGGGATCGGATTTCTGGTGTGGTCTGTTAAAATTAACACGGGTGAGCCCATATAAATCCTTTTCTTCTTGGTACCAACAACACTTAAACAGTACTACATTAAATTCTCCCCAATAATCAACCTCTAATATCTCTTCAATTGCTCCATAATAATTGACATCGCCGACCTTTGGGTTCGTATCTTTTGAGATTGCAAAACTAGTAGTCACAGCCGTCAAAAAAACCCCACTGTTTTGTGTTGTACATTTAGCATCTCTGTTTTTTGTATAGAATCTGTATCCATTGATTACATATCCACTGTACTTCTTCGCTGCTCGATTAGGGCCCATTGCAAGCACTTCTAATTCTTTCGAAATATTCCCCTTTTTGTCAACCTCTTCCTTCATCCACTTCCAAAAATCTTCTATATGTTCTCTTGCCCTTTTATATTTTCTTGACTTTGCTTGAACATCTACTACAACTTGATGCTCCCTGCAATTTTTGCTAGTTTAAACATCTAAAAATAGATGCTACTTCTATAATTAAAATAATTAAGGTAGGAGTCAAAACTTACTCAATTAATTGCTCTACATCTTTGTTTCCAGAGTTGAATAGGATATAACGATGAATTGCCATCCATTGAGATTCTTTTAAATGAATAGCTTTCCCATATTTATTTCTTCTTGTACCAATATGATATTCCAACTTTTCTGGAAAACTTTCAAACTTGGCAGACGGGGTGATTTTTGATCCTGCATCGCCACCCAAGAATCTTGAACAGAATGTCAAGCATTCTTCTGCCAGGTAACCCTCAGCGATAGAACCCTCTGGTTTACTTCTGTTTCGCACATAAGATTTAAGTTTGCATAAATAGCGATCAATTGCCCACATGGAACGAAGGTTTGCCGGTCCGCCATATTCTAATTCTTTGCATAAGTGAATTAGCAAGTGGATCATTATGTCGAAGAAGGCATGTGAAAATATGGTCTCAAATTGACATATAATTTCCACAATTTCTTCTTGCAGGCTTTTGATCTCACTTAAGTCGATGACTTTGTTCCAAATAGCTCTCAAAAAAGCCCCTAATCTGATAAAAGGTATGGCAACCTGAGGCTTTAATGATTTTTTAACTGCATATTGCAACAAGTAGTGCAAGACAAAATGAGCATTATGACTCATGTAGCCGGACACTTTTCTCTCCTTAGTATGCACAAACCGAGAGATATTAGATGCACTACCATATGGCAATTTAGCATTTTTCAGCACCAAGCAAAATAGATCCTTTTCGATATTTGTCATGTCAAATATGGCAGCCCTAATTTCAAGGTGCTTGCCATCATTTGATTGAACGGGATGAAGGATCTTCCTAATGCCAAGTTCTTGCAGATCTAAACGAGCATTGACATGGTCCTTTGTCTTTCCTGCAATGTTCAACAAAGTGCCAAGAATGTTATCACAAACATTCTTCTCGATATGCATGACATCGAGATTATGTCGATGTACATTTTGACTCCAATACGGCAAGCTGAAAAATAACGACTTCTTCTTGAACGGCGAATCAACCTTCTTCACCTTTTTTCGGCCTCGTTCCTTTTTCTTCTTTCCAAAGTCATTCTGAAAATTAGACAATAGTTCTTCTATGTCTGTTCCTGATAAAAATTCAGGAGGCTGCCCCAATTCTATTTGACCATCGAACCTTTTTTTATCGAGCCTCCACTTGTGTCCGGCATCAAGAAATCTTCTATGCCTCATGTAGCACATTTTTTTACTATGTTTTAGGTACATTGCAGAAGTCTCATAATTGCACACGGGGCATGCAAAATAACCTTTCGTGCTCCATCCGGATAACATTGCATATCCAGGAAATTCGCTTATTGTCCATAAAACACTTGTACGTAAGATGCAATTCTGATTAGTACAAACATCATATGTTTCTACGCCTTCATCCCACAACTCCTTCAACTCGGCCATTAGAGGTTGCATATACACATCGATGCTATTCTTAGGGGAATCTTGACCAGATATAAGTGTTGAGAGAATAAGATTTTCTGGCTTCATGCACAACCAAGGTGGAAGGTTGTAATTCACCAAAATAATTGGCCAAGTACTATGATTTATATTCATCGATCGGTAAGGATTAAATCCATCAGCTGCTACACCCAATCTAATGTTCCTATTTTCGGACGAGAAGTGAGGGTATTTTGCGTCCATTGTCTTCCAAGCCTCCCCATCAGCGGGATGTCTAAGTTTTCCATCCATTTTACGTCCAACTGCATGCCATACCATAAGTTCTGAATACTCCTTGCACATAAATAATCTTTGCAGCCTTGGTCGTAGTGGAAAATACCGCATCACGTTTGCAGGGACTTTGTGAATCGTCTTCTTCGTATCATCATCACTGGTTCCTTTCTTTTCTACTACAACCCACCTTGAATTACCACAAGTTTTCCAAGAGTTTTCATTTTCATTTTCTCCCCAATAGAGCATGCAATGGTTTGGACAAGCGTGTATCTTTTGATAATCGAGCCCTAAATCCCTAATTATGTTCTTCGCAGCGTTGAAAGACAAGGGTATGTTTGCCTCTGGAAAAGCTTCTTTGATAAGCTCTAATATATCCCCAAATCCAGCCTCGTGATTCCATGAACACACTTTAAGGAATAAAGTCGGATAATGAAACTTAATCTTGAAAATTTTTTGGAGCCTGGATATAAGGGTTGTTTTCCGTCTTCAAGATGGGCATACAATTTTTTAGCATCGGCATTTGGTCCATAAGGCTGATGAAACATCTCATCTAGATTATCTCCAAAATTTGTATTATTCCCTAAATCCAGATCCTCGTAATTTGGGAGAGGAATATGTGAAACTTCAACAATCCATTCCAAGTACAATGGCGAAGGGCCGTTGCAGATGAGATGATCATATATAAGGTCCTGATTATGCCACTTGATGTTCTTACATTTTTTACAAGGGCATGTCATTTCATCACCTACAGTCAAGTCAGGGAATGCATTCTGCATAAATGCTTTGATTCCCCTGATATACTGTTGACTATATTTTGGAAGGTTTATCCAAGTATTATCCACGTCGTCCATCACTACAATTAAGACAATTCAAGCTATCTTATATGATCTAAGATATTGTTAATTTTACATTTTTTTATCATATAAAATTAACATATGAAGCACTACTGAGCATGGTTATCCAATTACTAGCGTCTAGTTATAACATAAACAAGTTTCTACTGAAGTACTAATAATATAATTCTTTATGACACACTCTTAAATATCAATATTACTAGTTCAAAACTTATTTAGTCTAGCATCGCACATATGACATATATAAGAAGCTCCATAGATGATAAGTGTAGGCTTCAGAAAGATTAGTTTTACTTGCCAAATGTATCACAAAAATAAACGTCGCATAAACTAATTAGTTTTGATGCATAGGAGTACGAAACTCACATAAACCGAGTTTAACATCATAAATAAAAACCATTTAACATCAACACAAAAATATATCTACAAAACCATTTAACATTAAAAAAAAGTCACATCAGACATAAACTCAGTCAACAAAAAAATAAATCCACAAAAACTAAAACCATTTAACATCAAAAATAAAAACCACAAAAAAGCATAAATCTATTTAATTCAAAAATAAAAGGCAAAAATAACAACAAAAAAAAGCAACATGCATCTACTGAAAATCAAAAATACCTGAAGAAGCCCCAACTAAAGAGAACCCCCAACTGAAGAGAAGCCCGAATTGAAGAGAAGCCCCAACTGAAATCAAATATAGAGTTTGATTAGATGTTGTTTAAGTGAAAAGGAGCTGTAAATGAAATAAAAATGAAGAACCAAAGCCCTGATTTGAAGAAACAAAGTCCTGGTTTAAAGATACAAAGCCTCGACCCCTCAAAACCAATTTGAAATATAACAACCAATTGAGCCCTAATTGGAAATCTAGTAAGCAATTGAGCGAGAGATGAGAGAGATGAACTGAGAGAGAGACGGAAGAGATAGAGATGTACCACTTGAGCCCTAATTTGAAATCTAGTAACCAATTGAGCTCTAATGTGAGTGAGTGAGAGAGGAAAGAGACGACTGAGAGAGTGAGTGAGAGAGCCCTATGGTGAATAATTTGGGCGGGTTAGTAAAAATGTGAGTAAAAATTTGGGCGGGTTAGTAAAAATCAATTGCCGCTCATTAACTTTCACTTGTGCTAGCTATGCTACCGTCTCATTTTTTTATTAAAATGTATTTTTTATTTATTTTTAATAAAAAATATCTTAGTTAATATTTATAAATAATATTCCACTCATATTCTAAATTGTTATTTTTTCAAATTTTTTAATAATTATATTTTCATAATTTAAATACATCTAGAATTAAAAGATAAAATTATTAAAAAAAACTTGATTATTTAATACAAGTAATTACTTTTACCTTTAATTTTATGTAAAAAATAATATATTCATCTTTTAATAGCCTAAGCTAACATTTCTGCATATATGTTGCAACCTTGAACACTTTCTAGCTAAGGCAACACCAATTTTGTGGCTAAGCTAACATAAAAAACAAAATGTTGCGGTAGGGTAGAAGTGGTATAACTAAGGTAACATATTCTAGCAACATTCACTAGGATGGCGTTGCGATAGGTCATTTATGGTGTCGTGTATTTATAATATTTTCGGGATATTCTAGAACATTCGAGATTTTAGGTGAGCGTAAAATTGTTACAAATTATATATATTATGTATTTGTACTTTTATGAAAAAAACCACATATGGGCCTCGGTAGATTTGGGAGTGCCATATGTTATATACATTGAACCAACATATAATGTGTACATACGTTCAGACTTCCCCCACCTCACCTCTGCTAATTTGACGAATCAAGACCCAAATAC
Source organism: Oenanthe sinensis (assembly GCA_028671895.1). Lineage (NCBI taxonomy): Eukaryota > Viridiplantae > Streptophyta > Magnoliopsida > Apiales > Apiaceae > Oenanthe > Oenanthe sinensis. The sequence goes on along the minus strand of CM053799.1, from coordinate 21,115,256 downwards.
AATAATTTTGATAATCAACAAGCTCACCACACATCCCAAAAGATGGTGCACTTGGTAGTAATATAATTATGTATTTAAATAAAAATTATATTATAATATAATTTTTAAAATATAAATTATATTCTATAATTTAAATATAAAATAATATTAGTATAAAAGAGAATTACATTGTTGAGATAAATGTATATATAATATATATAGTAGAGATAATTTATTTTATATAAATTAAATATTTAATTTAATTTGGTGATTTATTTATTTTATTATTAAGAAAGAGGATTGTAACATTATTTTTAATAAATAAAATATATGTTATAATTTAAATATAATATAATATTAGGCGTGAGTAGTTGTATAAAAACAGCACAACACCGGTGATAGAATTATATGTATGTATATATATATAGTATAAAATAGTTATTTTATATGGTTTAAAATTTTAATTTAATATGATAATATATTTCATTTTATTATTAAGAAAGAGAACTCCACTGATAATAAATTTGTATGTACTGTTTCCCAGAATAATCAATCTATTACAGAAGGGGGTTGAATGTAATAGTGCCTGTAAATCGATTATGAATACAAGTATGTTGAATGGAATACTGTTTTGTATTAATAATAAACTTGAATACAAAACTCTCTCAAGATATAAAGTTCTTAAGAGCTGCTAGGTTACAAGATATTGCTTTTCTTAATTCTTAATTCGACATTGAATTATAACCTATCTCTGTGTTTATATAGACACAGCTACAAATACAATTACAAAACAGATTATGATAAGAATAGATTTAATAAGGTAATTTAGACTTGCACTTGAATTCCTTCTTACTATCCAAATCAGACTCTGATTTGTCTGTTTTCTTTTCTGGTAGACTCTGAAGCTAAACTCTGTCGGTTTGTCATTCTCTGATTTGAGCATTCTCTGTTAGAGTAAACTCTGATTGAGTATTCTCTGATAGAGTAAACTCTGACCGACAGCTTCTGTAAACTCTGATGACGTCAGCATAAACTCTGTTTAGTATTCTCTGACAATCATCAGTGTTTGCATTCCTAACAATCTCCCCCAATTTATGCTTTAAGAATTAAAACATAAATTTCACTTATGATGTCAGAAATACAAGACAAATGCATCAGAGTATGTTTACCCTTTTTAGACTTCAATTCTTTTGTAAGAGAAGTCTTCTTTCAGAAATTGACTTAGGAGCCTTTCTTCAGCATTTTTCAGTAAATCAACAAGCTTCTCCTTCAATTCCTTCATGTTCTCAGAAGAATCATCTATTTGCAGTATTGCAGCCCTTAGAGCATAAATTGATGACCTCTCCAGTCTTTCATCCAAGACAATGCAACAGGTCTTCATTCCATCAGGATTTAAAATCAGTGTAGGAATCCCTAACACCATCTTGACCTTTGCATCTCCCTTTCTCATAGCTCTTCTTGTTCCATCTTCAAGTAAATATCCAAACTCATAATCTTCAGACTTTATCATCATCAATCTTTCACTCTTCTTCTTCTCAGCAATCATTCCTTCAAGAATTTTTCTCCACTTTGAAGTTGCTTCATTTTCATCTTTGAGCAGATATAGAACATGTTCAAGTTCTTTAGATGCTTTATCCTTTAGATTTTCTTCAGCAATCTTCAAAACTCTCCCATCTTCTAGAAAATTCAGAAGCTTCTCCTTAGCTTGAACTCCATCAAAAATATCTTTCACAATGTTGACAGATATTAAATTGTCAAGATGCTCTTGTGTCAGATCTTCATTAGGATTTTGCTTCAAAGAAAAAGGATCACTGAAAATATTTGTTTCACCTCTGTAGATTTTGGCATTAGGATCACCAATACCACCTTTGTTGTTACCAAGTCTGGCATTGAGAACCAGACTTTGAGTTGTAGTCCACAGAGGATCAGACTTTTTCTTTCTGATCAGAGATTGTTGATGATCTTCTTCTTCATCATCAAAACTGGATCCTCCTGGTAGATAAGTTGTTCCCAGCATAGTAAGAGGTGCATGTGGTTTGGTTGGAGCTTTTTGTTGAGTTCTTGAGGATGATCTTGTTTGAATTTCTGAGATTTGTTTTGGTTGACCAATTATCTTGGGAGCTTCAACAGTCTTGATTTGACTAGGCTTAGATTCTGGTTTCTTCTTTTGAGTTGGAGCCTTTTTCACATACTTTCTTTTCTTCTTGTCTTGAGCATTTTTATTTCCAGACTTCTTCAGTTCAGCTTCCACAACAACTGGATCCATTCCTGGATGTTCTTCTTCAAACATTTTCTTTGCCAGTTCTGTATCCTTTAAGTTTTGGTCTTCAATCTTCTCAGGCTTATCTTCTTCTTCAAGCCTTCTTGCTAATTCCAAATCAGCATCTATCAGAGTTTGCTTTTCAGAGTTTACATCAGACTTTGATGTCGTCAGAGTTTGTGAGGTTGCCAGAGTTTGTCTAATCAGAGTTTGTTGCTTCAGAGTTTGCTTTCCTTCCTTATGACTCCCTTGATCTTTATCATCAGGTTTGTCAGAGTTTAGAATCACATTCTCCTTGCATTTGTCTGAACCCTTCTCCCCCTTTCTGACATCATTCCCAATGTGCTCATTAAAAAGATTAACTAAGTGTGTGAGCATGCCCTGCATAGAAGTGACAGAGACAGAAATATCATCAACCGTGGATTCCAAAGCAGTCTGCTTGTCTGAAATATTCTTTATCTTCAAGCCTAAAGAATTTTGAGAAGTAGAAAAAGTAGATTCAACAGCTGCTGTAGATTTAGTGACAAAGTCCTTAAGATCACCAACTTCACTCTTAAGTCCTTTGGTCATTATAGTAGATGCCTTCAAGAGTGTCTTGAGTTCTGGAGAGTTTATTTCTTTATCAGCTTTATTGACCAAGTCAATAACATGAGGCCATGGAATATTTGCCTCAGGAAACTTCCAAGAGAAATCCCAGATTTCTTGTCTGTGAGAGGTAAGGTAATCTTCATTTGAAGTCTTTGGAGTAGAAGAGAAATCCCTTCTGACACCCTCTGCATTTAGATCAGCCTCAATTTGACCTTTGAGATTTTCCACCACCATGTAATCAGGATAAGCCATTTTCAATCTGTCAAGTGCATCATAAGAGTTGGCAGGCCACCTTTTGGTGTTGTACCGCTGTGTGAAGGGAATGGAGAGATCTGTGACTACTTCATCAGCAAAAATCACATCATCAGAATCTGAGTCCTTTCCATCAGAATTTAATAATTCAGCAGTGTTTGGCACAGCATCAGAGTTTGCAGAAATAGGTAAACTCTGAGTACCTGCACAAATAACAGAACACCCTAAATCACTCTGATTTTTTAAAGTAATCTCATTACTTCTCACATCACACATATCATAACTTTCAATAGTTAGATTTTGCTCACTAGAAGTAACTAACTTCTTTCTCAATTATACCTCTCCTTTTGCCAGATCCTGTGTCTGCCTCTCATTAATTCTGTTTTCCACACATTTTACCTCAGACTCACCAGAAAGGTTCAACACACAATGTCCTACAGAAATAAGAGGTGGCTGAGAAAGGATATCTGTAGTCACATGAATAGGGGTATCCTTTTTAGGACTATCCATGATCATCCCAGCAGTAAAGGTAGGAAATATAAATTCTGAACTTAAGCAATCAGAGAATGTAATTTCTGAAGAGAAGTCAGAGTTTATACCTTGATCTTTTGAAGTGGTAGATGAAGTCTCCATGGGCTGTGCAGAGATTGGTTGCACTAAAATAGCATCAGAGTTTGCCTGTGGAGCTTCATCAGAGTTTGTCTGTCTAACATGTAAGTCTTGGTATGTAATCATAAGATTGATGATTGGTTCTTGTGTGACCTGAGTCATATCTGCAGCTGCTTCACCACTTTGAGGTGAAGGTTCTTGTGGGCTTGACTCTGCCAGAGATTGGCCTTCAGCATCAGCAACAACATGATCTTCTAAATTTGTGTGGGTGCCTGCATCCAAACTTTGATTGGATGGTTCTTGTGTGGCTGGGGCCTTGACAACTTCTTCAACCCTTTGAGCTGAAGGTTCTTGTGGATTGTACCCCTGATCAATGTTGGCTTCACTTGCTGGAATTGTGGCTTCTGTTGAACTTTGAACAACAGGTTCTTGTGTGCCTGGCCCTTCAATGACTGCTACCTCACTTTGAGAAGTAGGTTCTTGTGTGTCCTGGCCAAAAGTGACAGACTTCCTCTTTTTTCTTGAAAAATGTTTTGGACTGAGAGATGCTGAAGATGATTTTGATTTCTTTGCCTCCATTTCTCTTCTTACTTCTTCAGCCAGTTCCCTTGCTCTTTCATAAGATATCTCCTTTATTACTTGCTTTGGAGACTTTGTAGGAGAATCAGATACTGGTATAGGACCAGCTTCCTCTGGAGTGACATATGGCCCATCTTTCAAATAATTGTGTTGTCACTCCTGTTCAGCCTTGAGCCCAATCATGTTCTCAATTGGAACTGGTAATCCAGGTTCCTTCCAAGAAATATTTGCCTTCCAGCTACCCAATGCTTCACCAGAGTTTATCAAGACATTTGAGTGAGGCTCAGAGTTTGGAATGTCTTCAGAGTTTAAATCTTGAGATTTTGACTGATCAGAGATTAGGACGTCAGTGTTTAGAGCTGCATCAGAGTTTATCCCTTCAGTGTTTGCAGTCTCAGAGTTTGCAATTTTGACTAATCTTCTCTTCTTTTTCTTCACCTCAGCCCCAGTCTCAGAAGCCTGTTCAACTGTCGTTCTTTTAGCAAAAACGAACCCTTCATCAGAATCTGTATTTTCATCAATTAGTTTCCTCTTTTTGAGAGTAGATTCTGTCACTGACTTTCCCTTCCTTTTGTTGGATCCCTGTTGAGAGGTATGTTTTGCAACTACAGTCTGTTGAGAGACTGTAGAGGTTGGCAAAGGTGTTTGGGTGTCAGTGTTTGGAGGGTGGCTTGGGTTTGAATCAGAGGGTGCTAAACTCTGATCCATAGCCACTGAGATAAAATCCCTGCCATACACAGTAGGCATTCTCTGATGTAAGAGATGCCTGACCCATGTAGGATAAAACAGTTGAGACATATTACCTTTCTTTGCATCTTTCCTGGTTAGATCAGCAAAAATTCTCTTGTTCATGCTAAAACTAACTAAAGTCTGATCATTCTCAAACTTTACATCAAGCAACAAAACATTAAAAATTAATTGCAAAAATCTAGCAAAATAGATAGTGTGTGCATCATCACCAATCACTACTAGAAAATAGGGTTAAAAACGACCGGTTAAAAATGACCGGATTTAAATATGACCGCATTCCATCACTTGTAAGGTCAACTGTGTAAGACATTTGACTTGTAATCGCATTCGACCGAACTTTTCGACCGACTCTAAAATTGACCGATTTCGGTCATTTACGGAAGTACAGAAACGACCGCACTTAACAACTCCGGTCGATATGACATTGTCGGAGGGCGGGAAATTTCCCGCTGAACTCTAATTCGACCGCCGGTGGTCACAACGGCAAATACGACCGTCAGCAGTCATAAATAAATATTCAGTTAATGGGCGGGAATTTTCCCGCTTCCGTTCTTTTAAATTTTGAAAAATTTGAAGTGACTACAGTCAGTCACTTTTACAAAATTGACTATATTCGGTCATTTACGTTTTATACATATTAATGAAAAAATTATATAATTTTTAAAAAGGCCATCAATCATGTGACTATATATACATTGCAATTGAAAAAAAATACAAATATTAATCATAACTAAAATCTTTGGATGATATTAAAATGGTTAATTATATATTATCTTAGTATTTTAGAAATATTATAACAAATGATTAATTATTTAAAAAATAAAATTTTTGAATGTATTTTGTAATTATATGCACTCCATATATTATAATATATTCAATACATTGATCATTAAAATTTTTAATATATGTAGCATAACAACATAGCAAAACCTATCATGACATTAGTATAAGAAGATATGGTTGAGGGTTAAATGGTATTGGATCTAAATATGTATGAATTATTTGAAAAATAATATAAGCGATTTAATCATGTATATGTTAAAAATATGATAATAATGATTATATACAATAGTTTAAATAATTTAGGTTATAAAAACTCTTATAATAAGAAAAAAAACGACATTTTAAACGTGACCGTAATCGGTCACACATATCCAAAATCGACCAGAAAACCTATGCGGTCACTTCTTGTACCTATAAATATGACTGGTTTTGGTCATCTTAGTCCCGTAAAAGCGACCGTGTTTGGTCGCTCTAGATCCCCCAAAGTGACCGTTTTTGGTCACATTGAACACCCGCGTGATTATTTTTTAACAGCACGTTTCAAACACCACGTGGAAACAGAAATGACCATGGGCAGTCGAAATTAGTAATCACGTGGTTAAATTTATATGACCGAGTTCGGTCATATTTAACATCACAGAATAAAACCTTTCTGGCTACTGCTGCTTTTCATTCTTACTTTATTGGTTTCCTCTTTCCCATTTCAACTCTTCCACCATTCTTATTTTGTCTAGAATAAAGCTCTAGATCTCTGCAAATTTCATTGAGGTAATTGTCATTTTATATCTTGTGTTCATGTAAATATCATCTATTTTATCATTTGATTATAGTAAATGTTAGTTATATGATTAATTTTTGTAAATAATATTTGTGTGTAATAATATTTGAATATTAAATTTATGTTTATAAGATTAGTGTAATAATTCATTATTGCAAGTATATTAGTGAAATTATTGTGTTTAGTAGCATTAGTTCAATTTTTATGATGTTTATTATTCAATTTTTTTATATCAACTTGATTATTTAGAACTATTAATTTAGGATGATTATTTGCATTGTAGATGACATCCAATCGAAATTGGATGGGTCGTAGACTTGATGCAAGGAATAATATATCAACTGAATATAAAGATGGAGTGAAAGAATTCATTGAGTTTGCTCTCAAGGAAAAAGATAGCAAAGGTAATATAAGATGTCCATGTTATGAATGTGGAAATTTAAAATTTTTCAATTCTGAAAAAGTGACTTACCATTTGTATCGATTTGGTATTATGGAGTCGTATACAATATGGGATTTGCATGGTGAAAGACATAAGCCGCGGGTCCAAGCCGAAACAAGTTTTAACAATTTTGGGTATACAGAGGATGACATGTATGATGCACATGAAATGCTAAGAGATTTCGGGGAGGCACAAGGACATTTCGAGAATATTGAGGAAGAACCAAATGCAACAGCACACAAATTTTATGAGATGGTAGATGCTGCTTCCGAACCCATTTATTCGGGTAATGCCAACTTCACTACATTATCATTCATAAATAAGTTATTGCATTTCAAGAGCAGACATGGTTGTAGTAACAAGGGGTTTGATGAGTTGCTTGAACTTATTGGTTCAGTGTTGCCTAGTGATCACAAATTACCTAAAACATACTATGATGTAAAAAAGATGATAAGTGGACTGAATATGGGGTATGAGAAGATTGATGCTTGTGAGAATGATTGTATGTTATTTTATAAGGAGAATAGTAAGAAGACACACTGTGACATATGCAAAACAAGTCGATACAAGGAACAGAAGGATCCAAAGAAAAAAAAAATCCCGCGAAAGATCTTACGGTACTTTCCCATTACATTAAGGTTACAACGTTTATTCATGGCCAAATGAGGAGCAAAGTGATGATGAAGACATGAGTGTTGATGAGCAAAGTGATAGTGATGATAATATGTAGTATTTATTTTTATTGAATTAATGTATCAAATTCAGAATTATTTTTAATTATATTTTTATTTGAAATTTAATGTATGAGATTTATGTTTAATTATCGATAATTATTGTTGTTTAATTATTATATGTTTTTTAGAAAACAATACGAAGAGTAGCAATTTTTTTGCATATATGGTAAAACAGGTAGTACAGGGGAGTTTTTCACAAAACAGGGGAGCAGTTCCAGTAGCTACTGACTCTTTTTACAAGATTATTAAATCGACCGAGTCCGGTCAAAATATAAACGACCGTATCCAGTCGACCGCTTCCTAGGTTTATATAAAAACATTTTTTATCATCTCATCTTATCACTTTATTATCTTTCTTATCTCTTCAAAGTTCAAACACAAGCGGCGATACTAGCCCTTTATTATCTAGGTTTTCATTTTCCAAATAGCGCAAGCTTTGATGACTGAAAATCCCGATCGTAGGTCTATTAAACAGGTATTCCAAGCTTTGATTTTTGTATTTAATCGATTATTAAACCTTAAACTAGCCCTGAATCTTGGTTTTCTTTCAATTTTTAGGTACATAATCGAGGTATGGGTAAGGATAAGGGGAAGGCTATTGGAGATGGGGGTAAAAGTATGAGTAAGGGTAAAGCTATAAGAGTTGTAGAAAGGGGCAGAGGAGACAGTCGAGGAATGGGTAGAGGAGATGTTGGAGGAAGGGGAAGAGGAGACGGTGTAGGAAGGGGCAGAGGAGATGGTGTAGGAAGGGGTAGAGGAGACGGTGGAGGAAGGGGTATGGGAGATGGTGGAGGAAGGGGTATGGGAGAGCTCCATGATAGTGAGAGTGATAGCGACAGTGATTTTGAGGATGAAACACTTGAGGATAGTGACGACGAGGAGGTTGAAGGTGGGGAAGGAATGGAGGGTGACGATGATATGGAGGATGACGATGATATGGAGGGTGAGGATGATATGGAGAGTAATGGAAGAGCTCCACGAAGTGTCTGCTATGGGGATTACAAAAAAATGCCAAAGAAGGGAGAACCCAAGCTGGGAACTGTGCACTTCATCGATGATAAAACGTAATATATATCTCAATTGTTTTTATCATTTTCAATTTAATGATACTTTGTACTACTGCTATCCTTTCATATAGACTTTGTGCCTAAAATATACTCCCCTTACACTGATTACACTATGATACAGTGATTGTTTCTGGGATTGCACTATGATACTCCAATAAATTAGTTCTCTTTCTATTTCTGGGATTGCACTGATTGCAGTATGATACAGTGATAATAATTTGGTTGGCTTTGTTTGAAAAAAAATTAGTGTTATTCTTAAAGAAAAAGTATGGTTTGTTTTGTCATGTTTGATTGGCTTTTTCTTCATAAATTTGTGGGGGGTTTGCCTTTTGAGCCTCTTACTTTGTTTTATATAATCATGTTTGTTGTTCTAAGAGTATGTACAAGGTAGGCTCTTGTTATCTTAAAACTCGACGTGTTCTCACGCTAAAATTGTTCTTCACTGAATGCAATCTATATATATAAGATAATTTTAATAGGTTTTGCATTGTTACAACTTACAAATACGTAAAAGTCGTATACATCTCCCTCAATCTAGGTTTTGATGTGGCTTTGAATCTTATGCATCATTCCCTAGAATCCACTGTTAAATCAAACTGTTGATATTTGATAAAGATGAGATTACATTCTTTTAAGAAATAAAATTGCTTGTTGATTGTGGTGGTCCTATAATTTGATTTCGTTGTCTTCTCCTACCATTTGTTGTTTAGCATGCTAAAGACATTACTGGGATCTAAACTTTACTGTAACATCATCAATCAGTGTAATTTATTTATTTTATGCTCCGCATCAATGGTTGGTGGTATTGCATTAACTGGTTAATAAGATTGATTTACTCGTCTAGTAAAATAAATATGTGTACACAAGAATGGAATTTCGACTATCGTCAACCAGACATGTTGCTGTTAACCAACATTGATAGATGATAGATGCTACTTCATCTTCCATAGCCTTCTATCTTGTTATTTGTCCATCCAACAGCCAGCTCGATTCTACAAGTATGTCACTATCTTGTCTGATTACTAGTTTTTAGAAATATCAGCGCTTAGCAGTGTTACATGAGACTAAACTAGTATCCAGTCTGTTGACACGCTTATGATTTAGACTACGTATTTGGCTTGATTGTAACAAATATAACAACTAGTGATTATTTAAAGGCAAAGAACCAGAGGGTGATGGTGTTGTAGGGCAGGCAGGGGATTGTCCGGGCATGGATATATAAATGATAACTGGTACAAATGTTGGATCTAAAACACATTACACTCCCCTTAATTTTCAATTATTATTTCTTCCTTTTTAACTTGTACCACTGCTTGGGGTAAAAGTTTGACATTGCACAAAGTGTTTATTGGGCTCTAGTACTTTATAGACAAAGTATAGACAAAGTATCAATTGAGATATATATTAGTACCTAAAATAATACTGAAGTGAGTTGCTAATTCTGTTATAGACAAAGAGCAATTTGTATTTACTATTTACGAATGAATTTTTTCGAAATTAAACATATAAGGGGGGCAGAACTTGGTTCAGTACTATTTCAACACTGTCATCTTCTCGGTTTGATTCAATGTAAGTTCAGTATTTCTATGGGAGGATGAATAGCTTCAGTGTTTAGTTTGATTTAAGTAATTGGTTTGATTAGATTAAAGAATAATACTACACCAGATACCTAATTAATTTGTTGTTTATATATACTAGTATCGTGAGTAACTTGCTCATGATAATTGAGCTGACTTTACTAAACAAGAATAATTAATGCTTATGTATGTTGTGACTTGTGATGGGGTGATCGGTGATCCACTATTCCTTTTTACACTCTTCTTCGTTGGCCTGTATTAAATTATGTATTAAACATTATCTGAATTTTTATATGTTATTAATGCACAGAAGATATAAAATTCTATGTGTATGACAAGTCTTACTCTGAGTTTGGCTAGCTCTGTCACTGTGTCTGGGCATGTTCTGATATTATTGGCTTATAAAATAAATAAGCAGAGAATGATTTTGATTGGTAATATTTGCAGTATCAAAGAGCCTCGATATAAAAGGACCCTCAAAGGTATACTGAGAGCACAATGGAAATATGAGACAACCTTTGAAAAAGGGCGACGGAGAGAGGCATTTCTAAACAAATGTGTCAAGACGTTTAGGGTATGGATAATATATTTCTATTTCAGTACTGGTTACCTTACCTTGTGTTATTTATTATACTTGATTCTCTTTGTTTATTAGAGATTCTATCACTATCCAAAAGGCTACACAAAGCTAGCGGGAAATTCTGTGGTTAAAGAACATTTAAGAAGAAATATGAAGCAGAATATGTTTAAAATGAAGGGCAATGCTAATAAAGAGGTTGAAGAAGCTCTTAAAAGAGGGGAAACAGATGCAACCCGACATATGTTCAAGCCCAGTTTTCTTAACGAGGATGCTTGGAGGGGTTATTGTGATTACTGGGAAAATCCACAATTTAAGAAAATGTCAGAGACTAACAAAGAGAATCGAAAGCAGTTGACATTCCAGCACGCTAGTGGGGCAAAGCCATTTGAAGAACGGCGCATTGTAAGTTATGCAAAAATAATAAATATATTTCACACTTAAGTAGTATACATTGTCTATTAAATCACTATGTTGTGTAATCTTTTTCTATATTAGTGTTTTGTGTAATATATGTACTACATTTCCAATTTTATTTTGTAGACCCAATTGGAAGAAACAGGAGAGCTTATGTCCGATTTGGATTTATTTCAAGTTGTGTACACGAAGAAATACGAAGAATTGATGAAAATACAGGTTTGATAACCAAAATTATAAATCTTCTAGCTTTTGCTTTATTTTTGCTTTCTCTAGTTAGCTAATATGTGTAAGCAGCAGATGTTTTACTTGAAATTCCCAATGCAGACATTGCCTCTGTTTTAAAATGGATCCTTGTGAATATGGTTCATTCATGCCTCATTTTAACTGTCTCAATATTTTAAGAAAACACAGACACTATACTTAATTACATGTTCAGCTAAAATTATAAGAAATTTAATGGATTTATCTTTATCACTTTGATAGCTTTCTTGTCAGTTTAGCTGAGTAATATATTTTACATTATAGTAATATAATTGAGGTTTGGTAAAAAGGGTCAGAGCCTTTTTATGCCTTAATGCTTAGATTTTTATGTGTTCCTGTTTTACATACATTTCACTGTGCAACATATCATTAGTGAAGATGTCATGATGTAATATGTTTACCCCTCAATATCCTTGATCTGCAATTTTTTTTAATATGTTTTAACATGTAGGAGGCAATGGAGCGTGTTACACAAGAGATGGCTTCCCAGCATGGTACAGATGAACCTCCTTTGTCTCCAAAGAGCCGTAGGAAAAGGAATATCTTAATCACATTGCAAGCTCGGAAGCCGAAGAAGGGAAAGGTATTTATGCATCCACGACATACAATTCAAGAACTGATGGAACCCGAGGAGGCAGCCGCATGGACTAGTTTATCTGCTCCAGCCCGCATTCCAGACCATGCATATGAGATGATGCGGAGGGCATTAAATGAAGTGACTGATATGGTCCAGGCTTTGGATGGGGTAGATGAGGTGCCACGAGCCCGTCTCGACGAGGAGTTGCAGAAGTTGGCTGATGATGCCTATCCAAATAAGGATGACCCCATGGAACGGGTGTTATGGCATCAATATATCAAGATTGCGACGAATTTAGCAGCTGCTCTATTTGAAAGATTAAAAAAGATTATTATTGAGGTAATATGATTAGATGATAATTTAAGTGTTTATTATTTCTAGTCCCTGCTAGTGTTTTTTCACCTTAATTACATGATATATACATATATATGGACTAGATATTGCTAGTTTAATTGTTAGCACTAATAAAGATGAACTCTTGGTTCATATACAGAATGCACAGGCCGATGAAGAAGAAAATGGGAATGGACATAATAGCGATGAAGATGAAAGCTACAACAACACTCAACTAAGCCCGTAACAACACTCAACTTACCCGGTTTAGCTACTTTGGAACAAAAAGTTTATACTTTTGCGGATATTCTACTAATGGATATATATTTATCTAGATTTTGTAAACTCTATCTAGTATTGTGTTTTTATGGGGCCTTTTGAATTGGAAGAATCTTCTAGTTTATTATAAAATTAATCTCTCATGAGTTTTTGACATTGTAGTATGAATTAGTAGGAATTATACATGATAATCGATAATTACGTAGTGCGACTGAGTTTGGTGGTATTGAATTGTCAAATTTGGATTTTTGGCTTGTGGTACGAATTGATATGAATTGGACAGGATAAATTACAAATGGTTGGTGATAAATTACAACCATATATGGTCACATTTAAGCAACAAATGTGACTGAAACCAGTCACTTTTCCACTCCTGTTGGTCGATCATTGTGACCAGAGTTGGTCACTTTTGATTTCAATCTTTCAACCGTTTTTGGTCGATACTAATACGACCGTTTTTGGTCGATACAAATACGACCGTTTTTGGTCGAGTTTATGCACCTTAGGCGGTAAACGAAAAGTTTGAAATTTTTTGGTGAAATTTCAAAGTGAAAATTCAAATTTTTGGAAATTTAAATACGACTATTTTTCGTCACTTTTAAGTTTCTATATTCGACTATATGCAGTCATATATAGGTTTCCTTTCGACCGGCATATTATTTTCGACGGTCTTAAAAATGACCGAAGCCTTCCGGTCGTTTTTAACATATAAACGACCGTTGCCGGTCATTAGTAGAGTAAAAGTGACCGGATTATTGCGGTCACTTTTAGCCTTTTTTCTTGTAGTGAATCTTATTAGCTAATTGCCTAATGATTAAACAAGGAAAATTGAAATTTAAATTGTGGGTCAGAGAATACCCAATCTGTTGAGACAGCTGTGGAATAACATCAAAATTTGTGCATTTGGCAGTGAAAGCCCTCGTAATGCAGTCGAAGAAGAAACTCCATTCTCTTCGAAGATGAGGCCTTGTAAGACTCCCCAACTTAGACAAATTTCCACCATATCCTATTTCCTTGAAGAATTCCTTGATTTTATCATCACTTACCATATTATCATAAACAGCCACTCTTGGAAGATTAAGAGCTTGATGAACTACTACAGGAGTTATCGAGTGATTGCCATTGCATTTGAACGTTATGACTGGCTCTTCATCATCACCAGCATTGTTAAACCTTGCAGTTGACAAGATTTTGAGCAGAGATTGAGCTGAGAAATTCATGGGTTCCTGAAGTGCGTACCCAATGTAGCTGTTCTGTAGAAAATCCTGAATCACATGGAAATCCTGAGGTGCTTCATCCTTGGTTAGTAGAGAGATGTAGTTTGTTGCGGCAAAAGAATAATTCTGAAAATTAACACCCTTAGAAGCCATTTACGTGTTGAGATTTGAAGTGAGAATAACAGTTAGGGTTTGAGGAAACGAGAGAGAAAGAGAGAAAATAAAATGCAGGTTTTTAATTCAAAGTAAAAATGAATTAAACTATTCCCCCTCAATTGCATAAACCCAGTAGTGGGACACATGGCATAAAATGATTGGTGCAATAATGATTAATACAAGTCTCAAAATACAGCATATGTATGTGTGTATCTGTGTAATGATATGAACCGTCAATCGTGAGAAACACGCGCCTTATTACAACTTTAATCAGAGAATAATAATTATGATGTCACAAAATAAAATAAGATGTCATAAATATTATCTCAGAGTTTACCACTTAATCAGAGTTTACAGATCAGAGATTATATGAGTCAGAGTTTAGTATGTACCGTCAGAGTTTACCACATACTCTGACAATGTTTATACCATAAATACTGAGAACTTGTGATCAGAGATTAGATGCTTCAATGATCAGAGTTTACCCCATACTCTGACATATACTCTGAGTGTCTGAAACTTGCTAAGTTGAGCCACTTGTCACCATCCCTAATTCAGAAACCAGTCTGTTAAATGTTGCTTCAGGCAAAGGTTTGGTGAAGATATCTGCTAACTGTTGATCTGTAGGAACAAAATGTAATTCAATTGTGCCTTCCTCCACATGTTCCCTTATGAAGTGATATCTGATACTGATGTGCTTTGTCAGAGAATGTTGGACTGGATTTCCTGTCATTGCAATAGCACTTTGGTTATCACAATAAATAGGAATTTTTGAAAATTTCAAACCATAGTCTAGCAATTGATTTCTCATCCATAAAATCTGTGCACAGCAGCTTCCAGCAGCAATATATTTAGCCTCTGTAGTTGATGTTGATATTGATTTATGTTTCTTGCTTTGCCATGAAACAAGTCTTCCACCTAAAAATTGACAACTGCCACTTGTGCTTTTCCTGTCAATCTTGCATCCTGCAAAGTCAGCATCTGAATAGCCTATTAATTTGAAATCAGATTCCCTAGGATACCATAAGCCAAGATTAGCAGTGCTCTTGAGATATCTGAAAATCCTTTTCACAGCAATCAAATGAGGTGCTCTTGGATTTGCTTGAAATCTAGCACATAGACATGTGGCAAACATGATGTCTGGTCTACTTGCAGTCAAATAAAGTAGAGAACCAATCATTCCTCTGTATGCAGTAATATCAACAGGTTCTCCAGTGTCTTGATCAAGTTTTGTTGCAGTAGCCATGGGAGTTGTAGCAGATGCAGAATCTTGCATTTGAAATTTAGTGAGTAGATTCTTTGTATATTTAGACTGATTAATGAAAATACCTTCTTCAGTCTGTTTTACTTGTAAACCTAGAAAATAACTCAATTCTCCCATCATACTCATTTGATACCTGGACTGCATTAGCTTTGAAAATCTTTCACAGAGTTTCTCATTAGTGGAACCAAATATAATATCATCAACATATATTTGAACCAATAATAAATCCTTACCTTGAGTTCTATAAAACAAGGTTTTATCAATTGTTCCTCTAGTAAAACCATTTTCAAGTAAGAATAGAGCCAGAGTTTCATACCAGGCCCTTGGTGCTTGCTTTAGTCCATATAAAGCTTTATCCAGTCTGTAGACATGATTTGGATATTTTGGATTGTTGGTCCCTGATATTGTAGAAGGGGGGGTTGAATACAATATCTAAAAATTAATCGCGGAATAATTTGGATTAAAAATATTATTTTAATTACTCGCGAAATATTAATTATAATGAAATACTGTTCAAGTGAAAGATATAATTTAAACTTGATTAGTATTACACAATTAATATTTTAGAAAACTGTTATATAATTGATAAAAAAGTCTAGAACAAATTTGACATGAACTGTTCGTGTTTAATCAATTATATTCAAACTCAGCACAGAAATCTGTGAATATTACAATGCAGATAAATTACTGAATTTGATCTGATTTCTAACTTGAGAACTACTGAAAAAGTGAAGTGCTCAACTCATATTTATAGAGATTGGAAATGGCTGGTATGACCTTTATCAGTATGACTTAATTTATTAAAATTAAGCCTTGTATGACTTCTGAAATCGCTGGGCATGACTTATTTTGCTCGGTATGACTTACTGAGGCTCGGTATGACTTATCAAAAGTTCGGTATGACCTTTTGAAAGTCATATTCGGATTTTATTTAATTAAAATAAATCGGTATGACTTATTTTAATTAAACAAAATTGGTTCAGTATGACCTTTTGAGCACAGTACTCTCGGTATGACTTATTCCACTTGCTCCAGCATGACCTTTTCAACTTAAGCTCGGTATGACTTTCTTTTAATAAGCTCGGTATGACTTATTTAAAAGGGAGGTCGGCATATGCTCAGTATGACTTTTTCTTTATATATATGTATATATAACTCGGTATGACTTATTAATAAGCCATTCGGTATGACTTATTAATAAGTCATTTCGAACAGTTTATATATATATATATATATATATATATATATATATATATATATATATATATATATATATAAGTCATATTAACTCATTTCTTTTATAATAAATTAATTCTACTTAATTTAATTAGTTAATTTATAAATTAAATTAAATTCAACTTGAATTAATTTAATTAGATAAATTAAATAATTAATTAACTTTTGATAGTAGAATTAAAATACTATCTTTACTCGCATAGCTGTGCTGTCGGTCTTGAAATCTTCTTGTCCTTTCTTTGTCTTCTGATCTTGAAACCTCTTGAACTAAATGAAGAATAAATATTATTTTAGTTTGACACACAAATGTACTGTCTAGTTCATTTGTGTCATACTAATAAATATTCTCCATTTATTAACTTTTAACTTGAGGCCTTTTGTCATTTCCTTTTTGCTTCACTGTCTTCAATCTTCTTTTGGAATCTTCTGTAGTAACCACTTGAAATCTTCTATATCTTCTGTCTTCTATAGAAGTACTACCACAATATTATTTTCACTGACGCTTGATCATAACAATGAACTTCTTCCAGTGTTGAGTAGCAATCCCATAAAATTCTTCTGATACTTAGATCCTTTGTGATTAGTTGACTGTCTTCGATTTGATTCCATCCTCAGTATTTATTACTTACTACATTTTCTTACAGGAGTTGAGTTGTCATCTATTTATTACAAATAGGCCTAGTCATATGCCTTTCAATCTCCCCCTATTTGTTGTTAAACATTTAACACACAAATTCCTAGAGGATAACTCAACTAACAACTAAGAAAATAATATTACATTTAAAAACTATAAGTAAATAAATTGTTCTCTGGATCATATAATACATTTCCAGATTTCTTTGAGTAACTGAAATGAAAGATGTTTGTTCCTCTAGCACTGAACATATTATACATGTAGTATTATCTTTATTTCTCAGACTCATCACTACTCCCCCTTAGGATGTCAGAGATGATGTCTGTTCTCTTCTTACCACTTCTCCTCTATTTCTCCAACTCCTATCTTCCCTTCTCTTCCAAGGTGAATTCAATTTCCCCTTACTTGAATTATCCAACCATTTTAATAGAGGTAACAAACATGGCATACATACAGCATTAAACCATCGCAGATATAAAAAATGCAAACTATGACATGTTATGCATTTTAGAAAATCCGGTTAATCATATTTATAAGAATCTTCTAAAATCAAATGGAATAGAATCCAAGCATGTTGTTATATACCCCTTTTTCTTGTTCAACAATTGAGTAATCCTCTTCTGGCAAAAGCCTTTGTTTACTTCTCCCCTTTTGATCTACTCCCCCTTAGTTGAACACTTTAACATTTTGGAGTAATCCTCTTAATAATTCTCCCCCTTAGTTGAGTAATCCTCTTAATAATTCTCCCCCAATTGTAGATAGGTAACAATTGTTGGTCCTTTTCTGAAGAAATTTCCACCTTGGTTAAGTAACATTTGAAATCTGTAACAGGGAATGGGGAAAGGGATTCGGTAAGTGTGCTAGTGTGTGATTTTACTTTGTGTTCCTCACAAGTGTTTCGCTCATATACTCTCTAAGTGTTTCACTCATAGAATATATATTTTCACTCTTCCTTACTTGTGTTTCACTCTTTTCTCACATCACTATATCTCTCTCAGTACGGATGACTCAGCCTTTTGTACCTGCAAGAAAGATCACCATAGCCCCTTCAAGAGAGGTCAATGGTGGTGCAATGGGGTTTCGCAAATCCCCGTCCTCAATTGAATCTATAAAAACATTTTGACTTTGAGAAACTGAATTGCTTCAGAAATAGATTCAGTGAGTTACTGATCATCTTAGATGATCTATTCCGTTAGGAATCCAGATATGTTCCATCTGGGAAGGGAGACAAGGATCTATAATGTAGCAAATGATCCAAGTTTCCTCCTGACGCCTGTGAAGGCATGTTGATTCAGTCAGAATCATCAATCATTCTTCCTTCCTTGATATGGAAGTTTAGAAAAATTGCTACCGTCAATTCATCCTTCCTGTGACATTTCAATTGTTCTTTCTTGGTTCATTTTGGTCCCAAGTAAGTTCTTAAATTGTTGGTCCAAAATGCCAATTGAGTTGGTCCATTGATCGAGAAGTCATTAACTGATATTTATCAATCGAGAACTCAAGTCATCAACTGATATTTATCAATCGAGAACTCAAGTCATCAACTGATATTTATCAATCGAGAACTCAAGTCATCAACTGATATTTATCAATCGAGAACTCAAGTCATCAACTGATATTTATCAATCGAGAACTCAAGTCATCAACTGATATTTATCAATCGAGAACTCAAGTCATCAACTGATATTTATCAATCGAGAACTCAAGTCATCAACTGATATTTATCAATCGACGGATACCAATTGTTGTCCATTGTTGGTCCTAAAAATAAGACAATATTTGTGGTTTCTTGAAAAATGTCAGATGAAATTAACTCTTTGCTGATAGCCTTGGCTGACAGGCTGAATTCAATAGACTCACTCTGTTGAGAGAATGAACCTAGTAACAGTTTTGCCTTTTCCAAGTCTGTATCCTTTTGAGAGAACACAGATGAGCTAACAGTTGTCTCAGTTTATATATATGAAACACCTTTCTGGAGACAGAGCTGTTGGTTCACTCACATCACCAACCTTATCAAATGCAATCAAGGCATTGACTCCCTCATTTTGAACAAATAGGTATTCTGTTTAATGGTTAGAGAGATGGAAGTGATAGTGTTTGTGTGTTTGGTTCTAAGATCTTGGTTAGAGATTGATGCCAATGATTAGGATCTCATTTTTAGAATCAATTGGATTATCAATGCTCATAGATCTTTCCTACTTCTCAAAAGAGACTTGTGAATAATCAGCTTATATTTATGTATAATCAATAATATAAAAACATAAATAAAAATAAGGATGCCAATGTTGAAAAACAACTAAAACTATACATACTTATATATACCAATTGTTGATACCAATTGTAAAAAAAATAAACAATATATACTAAGCGTTGGAAAACAAACATAATATAAAATATATTTACAGTAAAGATGCCAATGAAATAACAACTGTACAAAATAAGGAAAATCTTTTTGAGTTTTCTTTTTCAATTTGTTTGTTTGTTTTTGATAATTTTTTAAGGAATATATACGGTGTATTTACAGTGCTTCAAAATAAATATGCAATTTAAAACAACATGCAATAATTAGTTCATGTTTAACATCCCTAACTCACTAACCAACTTAGAGAAAGTGGATTCATCAAGTGGTTTCGTGAAGATGTCGGCAATTTGATCTTCTGTGGGTACAAAATGTAACACCACAGTTCCGTTCATGACATGCTCTCGGATAAAATGATACCTTATGTCTATGTGCTTGGTTCTTGAATGTTGTACAGGATTATTGGAAATTGCTATGGCACTTGTGTTATCGCAAAGTATTGGGATTTTAGATAGTGCAAGTCCATAATCATTCAGCTGATTCCTTATCCACAAGATCTGTGCACAACAACTACCTGCCGCAATATATTCTGCTTCGGCTGTCGAGGTAGATACTGAGTGTTGTTTCTTGCTGTACCAGGAAATCAACCGTTGTCCTAGAAACTGACAGCTTCCAGACGTACTTTTCCTGTCCATCCTGCATCCTGCATAATCTGAATCTGTATAGCCTATTAGTTCAAAACCTGTACCTTTAGGGTACCAAATTCCAAGATTCGGTGTACCCTTCAGATATCTAAAAATTCTTTTAACAGCTATAAGATGAGATTCTCTAGGATCAGATTGAAACCTTGCACATAAGCATGTTGCAAACATTATATCGGGTCTACTAGCAGTTAGATATAATAATGAGCCTATTATACCTCTATAGCTTGTGATGTCAACCTTCTTACCAGTTTCATCTTTGTCAAGCTTTGTGGCTGTTGGCATAGGGGTTTTTGCCGGTGAAGAATCTTCTAGATTGTATTTCCTTAGAAGATCCCTTACGTACTTTGATTGGCAAATAAAAATCCCATCTTCCATCTGCTTCACTTGCAATCCAAGGAAGAATGACAGCTCACCCATCATGCTCATTTCATACCTACTCTGCATTAACTTAGCAAATCTCTTGCACAAGTTTTCATTAGTAGAACCAAATATAATATCGTCAACATAAACTTGGACAAATATCATATTTTATCATGTAATTTGTAAAAGAGAGTTTTATCTATGACACCTCTAGTAAAACCGTTTTCAAGTAAAAATGGAGAGAGAGTGTCATACCATGTCCTTGGTGCTTGCTTGAGTCCATAGAGGGCTTTGAATAAGAAATATACAAAATCAGCAAACTCTGGATTTTCAAAGCCAGGGGGCTGTTCCACATATACTTCCTCTTTTAACTTTCCATTCAGAAATGCACTCTTCACATCCATTTGATAGACTTTAAAATTGGAATGTGCTGCGAATGCCAGAAATATTCTGATGGCTTCAAGTCTTGCAACTAGTGTATAGGTCTCATCATAATCAATTCCCTCTTCCTGGGAGTAACCCTTTGCAACCAGTCTGGCCTTGTTCCTTGTAACAATGCCATCACCGTCTAACTTGTTCCTATATACCCATTTCGTGCCAATAACAGATCTATCTTTAGGCCTGGGTACCAGTGTCCATACTTCTTGCCTTTCGAACTGATTGAGTTCTTCTTGCATGGCAAGAACCCAATCTGGATCAGTTAGAGCATCTTCAATTTTCTTTGGTTCTTCTTGAGATAGAAAAATCGAAAATAAACATTCATTTGAAGTTGTACTTCTGGTTCTAACACCAACATCTGGATCACCTATGATCAATTCAAAGGGATGATCTTTGCTCCATTTCCTTTCCCTTGGTAGATTTGATCTTGATGATTCGCCTCTATATTCATTGTGATGTTGTGTTGTGTCAGTTGATCCTTTATCTCCCCCTGAGTTGCTGCCTGGATGACTTGTTGATCCACCACTATTGTTGTCATTGTTTCCACCACTATTACCTAGATCATTACCATCATTATTGTCATCATCATTTCCTGTTACAACCTCAGGCTCTTCTTCATTATCCGAATCTGAGTCTGGATGATTGTCAAATTTTAATGACTCAGAAGGATCTTCAGTTTGGATGCTTGGGAGTTTAGTGTCGTCAAATGATACGTTGACACTTTCTTTTACTTGGTGCTGATCAATTATGTACACCCTATATGCTCTTTTTGAGTAGCCGACAAAAATTGCTTCATGTGCCTTGGCCTCGAATTTGCCACGATGTTCATCTCCATCTTTTAGCACAAAACATTTGGCTCCAAATACATGAAAGTATTTGAGTGTTGGTTTCTTGCCAGCCATTAATTCGTAGGGTGTCTTCATATGATCCTTGTTGATTAAAGTTCGATTCTGGGTATAACAAGCCGTGTTCACTGCTTCAGCCCAGAAGTAGATAGGCAACCTTGATTCACTTAACATTGTTCTTGCAACTTCAATCAAGGTTCGATTCTTCCTTTCTACTACTCCATTCTGTTGCGGAGTTCTTGGCGCTGAGAATTGTCTTGTTATCCCTTTGTCTGAGCAGAAGCTATTTAGAATTTCATTCTTGAATTCTGTTCCATTATCTGATCTGATTGCCCGGACAGGTAGCTTTGAATTTAACTCAATCAATTTTACATGATCAATCACCAACTGTGGAGTTTCATCCTTAGAGTTCAAGAATAAAACCCACGTGTACTTTGTGAAGTCATCTACAATCACTAAGGCATATTTCTTCCTTGATATAGACATGATATTGACTGGACCAAATAAATCCATGTGTAGGAGTTGAAGTGGTTCAATAATATATGTAGTGTCTGTGCCTTTGTGAGTTGCTCTTTTTAACTTCCCTTTCTGACATGCCTCACACAATCCTTCTTGTGTAAATTCCATCGGAGGCAGTCCTCTCACCAAATCCCTCTTGACTAGAGAGTTCATTGTTTTGAAATTCAGGTGTGAGAGTTTCTTGTGCCATAGCCAACTTTCTTCTGATGAAGCTTTTGAATAAAAACAGTTTGCTTCAGCTTCAATTCCTGAGTTGAAATTAGCTACGTACAAGTTTCCTTTCCTTACTCCACGCAAGGCTAGTCTGTCTTCTTTAGAATGAGCTATTAAGCACTTCTCCTTGATAAAGTTCACTTTGTAACCTTTATCACAGAATTGACTGACGCTGAGTAGATTGTGCTTAAGTCCTTCCACCAAAGAGACGTTTTCAATGATAACATTTCCAGTATTTAACTTGTCATATCCCGTAGTCATTCCTTTGCTGTTATCTCCAAAGGTGACGATTGGGCCAGCTCTCTCAACCACGTTTGATAGCAGGGCTCTATCTCCGGTCATATGCCTTGAAGATCCGCTGTCCAGAATCCATACAACTCGGTTTACCTGTTTAACTCCCTGCACATACCAAACGGATTAGATCATCTTCGGAGCCCAAAATTGATTGGGCCCGGCATACTTAAAGAATTGACCTTTGTCAGCTTTGACAACAGATCCTCTTCGAACAACAGCTGCATCCTCCTTGACTGTACTTACTTTCCTATAAATAGTCTTAACAACTTTTTGTTTAGACTTAGGAATATATTTTTCCTTCTTGACAGGTGAAGGAATAGCAGTCTTCGATTTAGATAATTTATTATTGATGTATTGTCTCGGTGTCATGTTCTTTTTATTAGCAGTCATGCGTTTGAAATAAGCAGTCATAGCATTAAAAGCACATAACATAAAATTTAACATACCACAAGGTTTATGGCATACATCAATAGCAGGCATGTTATTCACAGCAGTAGGAGTTTTAACAATTTCTACTTTAACTTTCTCAGCAGTTTTAAAGTTTTCAGTAGAATGACATTTATTGTTACTATCCCTACTTCTAACAAACTTATTGCTAGGTCTGTTCAAATTATTCTTTAAGTTCTTAGCACCTATACCAGGTTTGTGGAAATCAGAAGTTCCCACAACTTTCACTAGTGTCTTGGGTGTAGCTTTCTCTTTTTGGACATTTACTCCTTTTATGTCCCTTGCTTGTTCTCCTCTTTTCTTCTCTTCCTCTTGATCCTCTAATTGCATCTCATAAGCGATCAGTATAGAGCTCTCGAGGATGGGTTCAGCTACAGGTGTAATGAAAAGAGGTTTGCGTGTGTCTTTAACAACATGAGGAATATCTCTTTCTTCAGCGCTTTGCTTGAATGGGGTAATGTTGCTTGGCTTTCCTACAGATTCATTGTACTCGAAGCCTATTCCAACTTTTCTGTTTATTACCTGTTGGTCAACTAGGTTCTTTACAATATACGAGGAATTTTTATATGCTAGACACCTTTTCTTTTCTTCTTCTATCTGGTTTCTGAGGTAGGTCTCAACTTCAACATAACAACTGACTCTATTGACTTGAAAAGCTAAGTCCTCAGTTAATTTCTTAGTCAACTTGTCACTGTTTCGTTTTAACTGTTTTAAGACTTCGAGCTCATCAACTAGATCTTTATTTTCGATTCTTAGTTGATTAACCTTACTTCTTTCACCCTCTAGTTCTTTACCTATTAAATTAAACATTTTAGGGCAATAAGGATTTACCTCTATTCCTTTTTGACTATTAGGAGACCTTGATTCTTCGGATGAAGCCATAAGAGCAAGATTTCCCAGCTCTTCCCCATCACTATCATCTGAGTCATCTCAGCTTTTTCCCTTTGCCAGATAGGACTTTCCTTGATACTTTTGCAAAAGTGCATCGTACTTTTCCTTGAGCTCTTCGTAAGACTCTCTCTTCTTCCCTTGCTTAGGCTTCTTGCACTCCGTTGCAAAGTGGCCTAGCTCATTGCAGTTGAAGCAACGAAACTTGCTTCTATCCACTAAGCCGGTCTTATAGCCGCTCTTTGATTCAGCTGTTGAAGACCCTCCTCTTTGGAATCTCCCAAAATTTGATTTAAGTTTATAGGAGGGATTTCTCCGAAATCTCATGTTGCCAAACTTCCTGGCAACCAAAGCTAGAGACTCATCTTCTAGCTGATCTAGTTCTTCCAGAGAGTAGAATTCACCACCTTCTTGTTTATCTGAAGTATGTCCAATTTCTGGAACAACATACTCCAGTGAAGGTACAACAGCCTTCATTTCCATCTTCTGTGGTGCTTCCACTAACAGTGCTTTGGAGGAACTCTGAACCTTGCCTCTCCCATACATCTCTCTCGTCTGGATCTGTTCCAGCTCATATGTCTTCAATACTCCGTAGAGTCTTTCTAGGGTTACCTCCTTCATGTCCCTAGACTCACAGATTGCTGCGATCCTATGCTCCAGATGCTCGGGTAGGGTTAGCAGAAACTTCCTGTTGATCTCCTGATTCTGATAATACTTCCCATTCATGTTGAGCTCGTTTATCAGTTTGTTCAATCTCTGAAACACCTCAGAGATACCCTCACCAGGGTTAGACCTAAACTGCTCGTACTGGGAGATCAGGATTTCGAGTCTATTCTCTTTGACTTCCTCAGTACCCTCGTTGATAATCTCTATTGTATCCCAAATTTGTTTTGCATTTCTACAATTGACTACTTGATTGTACATGACGTAGTCTAGAGATTCAATCAATATCAGTTTGAGATTGTTGTCCAGGGACACAGCTTCCTTTTCTTCAATTGTATAGTCAGATAGACTTTTTGGAAACTGTCTGTGAGGAATTACGACCCCATCTACTATATGTTCGAGAATAACTGATATAGGGGGTTCAACACCATTGGCCAAAATATTTGCATACTTGGGATTTGCAATCCCGATAAACAGTAGCATTTTATGTTTCCACAAATTGTAGTGTTCTCTGTCGAACTGTGGAATTTTGATACTGGTCACTTTCTGGGTACTCATCTTTAATAAGATTAAAAATTAAGTGTTTCAAAAAATATTTTAATTTTTGACTTAAAACAATTTTTGATCAAAAATAATTTTTCGGAAAAAAAAATTATTTCGAATAAAAAATTATTTCGAATTTAAAATAATTTTTGAGATTTGTATGAGTTCGCGGAATTTGATTTGGATCTGATATGAAAATATATCAACCAGCTCTGATGCCAATTATTGGTCCCTGATATTGTAGAAGGGGGGGTTGAATACAATATCTAAAAATTAATCGCGGAATAATTTGGATTAAAAATATTATTTTAATTACTCGCGAAATATTAATTATAATGAAATACTGTTCAAGTGAAAGATATAATTTAAACTTGATTAGTATTACACAATTAATATTTTAGAAAACTGTTATATAATTGATAAAAAAGTCTAGAACAAATTTGACATGAACTGTTCGTGTTTAATCAATTATATTCAAACTCAGCACAGAAATCTGTGAATATTACAATGCAGATAAATTACTGAATTTGATCTGATTTCTAACTTGAGAACTACTGAAAAAGTGAAGTGCTCAACTCATATTTATAGAGATTGGAAATGGCTGGTATGACCTTTATCAGTATGACTTAATTTATTAAAATTAAGCCTTGTATGACTTCTGAAATCGCTGGGCATGACTTATTTTGCTCGGTATGACTTACTGAGGCTCGGTATGACTTATCAAAAGTTCGGTATGACCTCTTGAAAGTCATATTCGGATTTTATTTAATTAAAATAAATCGGTATGACTTATTTTAATTAAACAAAATTGGTTCAGTATGACCTTTTGAGCACAGTACTCTCGGTATGACTTATTCCACTTGCTCCAGCATGACCTTTTCAACTTAAGCTCGGTATGACTTTCTTTTAATAAGCTCGGTATGACTTATTTAAAAGGGAGGTCGACATATGCTCAGTATGACTTTTTCTTTATATATATGTATATATAACTCGGTATGACTTATTAATAAGCCATTCGGTATGACTTATTAATAAGTCATTTCGAACAGTTTATATATATATATATATATAAGTCATATTAACCCATTTCTTTTATAATAAATTAATTATACTTAATTTAATTAGTTAATTTATAAATTAAATTAAATTCAACTTGAATTAATTTAATTAGATAAATTAAATAATTAATTAACTTTTGATAGTAGAATTAAAATACTATCTTTACTCGCATAACTGTGCTGTCGGTCTTGAAATCTTCTTGTCCTTTCTTTATCTTCTGATCTTGAAACCTCTTGAACTAAATGAAGAATAAATATTATTTTAGTTTGACACACAAATGTACTGTCTGGTTCATTTGTGTCATACTAATAAATATTCTCCATTTATTAACTTTTAACTTGAGGCCTTTTGTCATTTCCTTTTTGCTTCACTGTCTTCAATCTTCTTTTGGAATCTTCTGTAGTAACCACTTGAAATCTTCTATATCTTCTGTCTTCTATAGAAGTACTACCACAATATTATTTTCACTGACGCTTGATCATAACAATGAACTTCTTCCAGTGTTGAGTAGCAATCCCATAAAATTCTTCTGATACTTAGATCTTTTGTGATTAGTTGACTGTCTTCGATTTGATTCCATCCTCAGTATTTATTACTTACTACATTTTCTTACAGGAGTTGAGTTGTCATCTATTTATTACAAATAGGCCTAGTCATATGCCTTTCATGGATTGACAAAGCCAGGTGGTCGTTCAACATAGACTTCTTCTTCAAGTTCACCATTTAAAAATGCACTTTTAACATCCATTTGGTAGACCTTGAATTTCTTATTTACAGCATAAGCAAGAAAAATTCTGATTGCCTCAAGTCTAGCTACAGGTGCATAGGTTTCATCATAATCAATCCCCTCCTGTTGAGAATAACCTTTGGCTACCAGTCTTGCCTTGTTTCTTGTAATTATTCCATCAGAGTCTGTCTTGTTCCTGAATACCCATTTTGTGCCAACAATAGATCTGTTCTTTGGCCTTGGGACTAGGGTCCAAACTTCATTCCTTTCAAACTCATTCAATTCTTCCTGCATTGCAGTAATCCAATCTGCATCTTTCAAAGCATCTTCAACCTTCTTTGGTTCTGTTTGTGAAAGAAAACTATGAAATAGACATTCATTTTGAGTAGCTTTTCTTGTTTTTATTCCACTTAATTTCCAGATCACCTATAATTAAATCAGGTGTGTGATCTTTGGTCCATTTCCTTGGATGTGGAAAGTTCCTTGAACTAGATGCTCCCCCATGATCTGTGCCTTCATAGAATGATCCTTCTGTAAATGATGATCCTCCCCCTGAAGATGTGTTTCTATCAGTATTTGATGTCTCAGAGTTTATGTACTCAGAGTTTGAGGTATCAGTGTTTGTGGTCTCAGAGTTTGAATGATCAGAGTTTAGGGTTTCAGAGTTTGTGTTGTTCAGAGTTTGGTCAGACTCTGATATTTCAATAGTTGAATCTCCAATGTCAGTATTTGATTGATGTTGCCCCCCCTCAACATGTGCAGTTTCTTCAATTTCTATTTCAATCATTTCTGAATCAGAGTTTAAAGAATCAGAGTTTGCTTCTCCAGGATTTGGTTGATCAGTGTTTATCTCGTCAGAGTTTGGTTCAACAGAGTTTATTTTCTGCAGTTCATTCTCAAATCTCAGTGTTTCTTGTGCATCTTTATCGTATAACCCAGCTATCTTCCCTTCATCAAAGGAGACATTAATTGATTCCATGACTGTCCTTGTCCTTAAATTGAATACTTTGAATGCCCTTGAAGAGGTTTTAGAAGTTGTTGCATATCCAATAAAAATTCCTTCATCTGCTTTAAGTTCAAACTTCTTCAATTGTTCAGGATGTGTTTTGAGAATAAAACACTTGCTTCCAAAGATGTGAAAGTACTTGACATTTGGCTTTCTTCCTTTCAAAGATTCATATGGAGTCATTCCATGTTTGTTTATTAAGGAACAATTCTGAGTGATACATGCAGTGTTCACAGCTTCTGCCCAAAAATAAGTAGGTAGCTTTGCTCCTTCTAGCATTGTTCTAACAGCTTCTATTAAAGTTATGTTCTTTCTTTCAACTACACCATTTTGTTGAGGTGTGCCAGGTGCTGAGAATTGTTGAGTAATACCTTTTATTGAGCAGAATTCCTCCATTGTTGAGTTCTTAAACTCTGTTCCATTGTCACTCCTTAAATTCTTTACTTTGTGAATTGATCCATTTTCAATCATTGCAATATGATCAATGATTGTTTCTGCAGTTTCATCCTTCTTGTGTAAAAAGTACACCCAAGTAAATCTAGTGAAATCATCAACTATTACCAGAGTGTATTTCTTCTTTCCAATGGACATGATATTGACTGGACCAAATAAGTCAAGATGCAATAGATGAAAGGGTTGATCAATTGAATTTTCAGTTTTGCTCTTGAAAGATGTCTTCTTTTGTTTGGCCTTTTGACATGAATCACAGAGTCCATCAGGATGAAATTGAACTTTTGGAAGACCTCTAACTAGGTCCTTCTTAATCAATTCATTAATGTTTCCAAAGTTCAGGTGACACAACTTTTTGTGCCAATTCCAGCTTTCCATTGGTGATGCCTTTCCAAGTAGACAGGTTAAGGAACCATTAGAATTAATATCCAAGCTAGCTTCAAATAAATTGTTATGTCTGTGGCCAATAAGAACTATTTTTCCATTTTTCTTGCTTTTCACTTCACAATGAGTTCCATGAAATTCCATAGAATAATCTTTGTCTGTCATTTGACTCACACTTAGCAGATTATGTTTGAGTCCTTCAACCAGAGCTACTTTCTCAATGATGACATTTCCAATCACTATGTTGCCATATCCCAGTGTTCTTCCTATGTTGCCATCTCCATAAGATACTGCTGGGCCAGCCTTCTCCTCAAACTCTGAAAGCAGGGATTTATTTCCAGTCATATGTGCAGAACATCCACTATCAATCACTAGAATGTTCTTCCTGTTTCCCTGCAATCAGTAAATGCAATTTAATTAGTAGTTATGGGGACCCAAACTAGTTTGGGTCCTTTCTTTGAAAACTTGTTAACTTTTGCAGCAGAAGTTCTTTTGTCAGAGTTTGTGTTAACAGAGTTTACATGATCAGAGTTAGCATTTACAGAGTTTGTACTGTCAGAGTTTAAACTCCTTTTATCAGTCTTTATCACATATTTTTGCTTGACAGTATGTTTTGGAGAATTACTCATTTGAGGTTGTGGTTTGTAAGAATTATAATACAAATTATGATAATCTTTGCATTTATAAATAGAATGCCATAAACTACCACAGTGAAAACAGGGATTTGATTTTGTTTGTTTTCTAGCCTCAAACCCAGGTTTTTCAGGTTCTTTCTTTTTCTTTTGTTTGCAGTCAATAGCAAGATGATTAGAATTACCACAAGTAAAACAGGTTTTCCTAGGAGCATCAGGGATATTCATGTAATTATTCTCCTTAGTAATTCCTACTTTACCATTCCTATTTTTTTTCACCTTTTTAGATTTCTTAGTGACTGCCTTCAACTTTTCTTTAAGTTGCTTCTGTGAAAGTAACCCTACATTCACCTTTTTAGAATCTAGCATACTATTGTTTTTAGAGCATTCAGGGAGAGTTTTCTTATTATCACTAGCTCTAACAAACTTCACAGGTTCACTCAATGTTCCTTTTGTGTGTGAATTAGTGTGATTTTCTTTATCAGATTCATAACCTAGGGCAGATGTCCAATTCTTTTCAGAAAGCATTTGTTGAACCTTCTTACCAGAGTTTGTCCAAACTCTGAAGGTCTCTTTTTCCTTAGCTATCTCAGATTTCAAATATGTGACTTGTATTTCCAACTGAGTTTGCATGTGTATAGCATTCTCACAGTCTTTCTTAAAGCAAAGCATGTGTACAAGTTCAGTTTCAAGAAAGTCATTCCTAGCATTCAGAGTTTGTATTTCAGATTTTAATCTTTCATTCTCAAGAGACTGTGACTTAAAGCTAACATGCAAATTTCTAAGAAAAGACTTTAATTCATGAATATCTTCAGTATCAAAATTGAAAACAGAGTTTGGTACCTTGTCAGAGTTTAAGATGGGAGAATCAGAGTTTGCCATGAGAGCATAATTAGTTTCTTCTTCAGAGTCTGAGGAGTCCATCCAATCTTTCTTTGATGTGATGAGAGCTTTCCCAGATTCCTTGCTTCTGCACTCAGTAGCAAAATGTCCCATCTTGTTGCACTTGTAACATTTGACTTTTGATTTATCAAGAGTTTTTGATTTTCCATCTCTATCTTCTCTTTTTCTGAATCTGTCTTTCTTGTCTAACTCACTATGCTTCTTCTGATAGTTTCCTTGCTTCCTAAATTTTCTGTATTTCTTGAAGCTTTTGACAAACATAGCAAACATCTCCATTATGTCAGAGTCTGAAGAATTATCAGAGTTTACATCAGAGTTTGCCTCAAACTCTGATTCACTGCTATCTTGGAGTACTACTTTTTTCCCTTTCCTTGTTGAAGGTTTAAGCACCTTTTCTTTTGGTTCTTCAATTTTTGCTTCAACATTCAAAGCAATAGGTCTTGCCTTGTTACTCTTTCTGTTTCTTCTTTGCTGTAACTCCAGATCATGAGTTTTCAATTTGCCATAAACTTCATCTAAGGACATTTCATCCAAATCAGCCCTGTCTCTAATCAAGGATGTCTGCAGATCCCATTCTTCTGGAAGAGCCCTCAGAAATTTGGTGTTTGAATCTTCATTGTCATATACTTTATCCACCAAAGCCAAGTTGTTCAACAGAGTTAGAAATCTGTCATAGATATCTGTGAGGGACTCATTCTGCTTAGCCTCAAAGTATTCATACTCTTAGATTAGAACAGGTCTTCTATTTTTCTTTATCTCTTTGGTTCCTTGACATTGAACCTCCAGTGCATCCCAGATTTCTTTGGCAATTTTGCAAGCTATTACCCTGTTAGACATTACAGAGTCAAGATTGTTATGCAGAATATTTCTTACCTTTGCATCTTTCAAGACTTCCTGTTTTTCTTCATTGGTCCATTCTTTCTTGTCCTTTAAGGTGTAATACTCAGGGATTTGTCTTCCTTCCACAATTGTAGAAGGCACCAGTTTGGTTGGTAGGTACTGACCTGTATGGATTCTATCTAAGTAATCAGGATCAGTTGCTTCTAAGAACATCATCATCTTCACCCTCCATGTAGGGTATTCAGCCTTCTTCAATATTGGAATTCTGATGCTCTCATACTTGCTTCCAGACATGATTATTTGATCTTTTGAGTTGAAATTTACTGCCTGCTCTGATACCAATTGTTTCCCAGAATAATCAATCTATTACAGAAGGGGGGTTGAATGTAATAGTGCCTGTAAATCGATTATGAATACAAGTATGTTGAATGGAATACTGTTTTGTATTAATAATAAACTTGAATACAAAACTCTCTCAAGATATAAAGTTCTTAAGAGCTGCTAGGTTACAAGATATTGCTTTTCTTAATTCTTAATTCGACATTGAATTATAACCTATCTCTGTGTTTATATAGACACAGCTACAAATACAATTACAAAACAGATTATGATAAGAATAGATTTAATAAGGTAATTTAGACTTGCACTTGAATTCCTTCTTACTATCCAAATCAGACTCTGATTTGTCTGTTTCCTTTTCTGGTAGACTCTGAAGCTAAACTCTGTCGGTTTGTCATTCTCTGATTTGAGCATTCTCTGTTAGAGTAAACTCTGATTGAGTATTCTCTGATAGAGTAAACTCTGACCGACAGCTTCTGTAAACTCTGATGACGTCAGCATAAACTCTGTTTATTATTCTCTGACAATCATCAGTGTTTGTATTCCTAACATGTACAAGATGTTTGTTCTAAATAGAGTTGTATGTATAATATATATGTTTGATAGAGTATATTCAAATTAAAATTTAATTATAAAAAGTATGTTTAAAGTTGAGTAGGAAAAATATATTATAGATATTATATCAATATTTAAAAAATTAATTATAATATTATAATTTTAAATAAATTGAATTGTTTGAATGATGATAAAATTGAAACATGTTAATTAGTAGATTAAGAATACAACTCTATATTTTAATTAAAAGAGTGTATTTGTAGTTGAGTAAGACACAAACATAGACACCGACCAAATATTTGTCATTGTGGCTTTAATAATATAGTATAAATATAGTAAAATTTAATTAATATTTATAAAATTTAATTATCATAAAATTTAATTAATAAGTTATGATTTTAAATAAATTAAAGAGGTTAAACAATGAGAAAATTGAGTAATAGATAAATATGTGTATTTGTAGTTGAGAGGGAGACAAAATGACGAGACCAGACCACGACCAATTGATCGACCAAACATCTTCCCTTCTCTCTTTATTAATATTGAATAGAAATATAGTATAGATAGCATAGTAATAAAATTTAATTAATATAAATAAAATAATGTTATTATTTTAATATTCATAAAATTTAATTAATAAGTTTCGATTTTAAATATTTAAAGAGGTTGAGTAATATGGAAATTGACACATGGTAGCGTATTGTAAGTGCAATTGTATATTTTAATTAAAAGACGGTGTTTAAAATTGAGTAATAGACAGAGACATGTGTATTTAAAGTTCAGTTAAAGACAAAATGACTGGATGAGACGTACGACCTAGAGACCAAATATTTATCCTTGCGGCTTTAATAATATACTAGCTTATATCTAGTGTTGGTTGAATTTTTTTAGTTTTTTAATATTTTTATTTTAATAGTTTTTAATAATTTGAATTTATTTGTATTTTTATAATAATAATTTAAATTTTATTTAATATTATATTTAAATATTTTTATATAATTTATTTATATTTATATTTTAATAGGATAATTTTTATTTGTTTTGTATAGTGATGTATTTCACTTAGGAGATTAATGTGAGATATGTTAGTTAGAAGATTAATATGAGATTATATTTTAGTTAGAAGATTAATATTTTAAAATTATGCCCAATAATTAATCAACTATCCGGCCCAACTATCGACCACCAAACTTTCAATGTTATCATAAACATTGATGATATATTAAATTAAAATTATAGGATAAAATTTAATGATATATTAAATAAAAATTATAGGATAAGTAGGATTTAAATATAATATAATATTATCATAACTGTGATGAGTTGTATAAAAGGAGGATTGCTAGTGTTAGAGTTGTATGTATGATTATATTCTTTTTTAATTTAGATTTTATTAAAATTCAAAGGTTGGACTGCTAAAATCTTTTTTACGACGACCAATTTTTTAATATTTCAGTTAAAATAATATAGTATAGATTACAGAACCTTGTGACTTTAATAATATAGTATATAAATATAGTACAAATAGCATAATATTAAAATTTAATTAATATAAATAAAATATTATTATTATTTTAATATTCATAAAATTTAACTAATAAGTAATGATTTTAAATAAATTAAAGAGATTCGATAATGAAGAAATTGAAACATTTTATTAGATTGTATGTATAATTGTATATTTTAATTCAAAAATGTGTTTAAAATTGAATAGGAGAATGTGTATTTGAAGTTGAGTAGGAGACAAAATGACCAAACCGAATCCGAGCGACCACCAAAGATTGCCCTTGTCACTTTAATAATAATAGTTTATATCGAATTCTTTTAATATTTTAATATTTTTTATATAATTTGAATTTAGTTTTATTTTTAGAATAATATTTTAAATTTAATTTAATATTACATCTATATATTTTTATATAATTTTTCATATCCTTTATTTGTATTTATATTTTAATAGGATAATGTTTGGGTGTTTTGTTTAGAGATATGTTTTAGTTCGGAGATTAAAGTTACATGTGTTTATATTAAGAGATTAAAGTTTAGAAATTAGGCCCAATAATAACTTTTAGTGTTATTTTTATAATAATAATTTAAATTTTATTTAATATTATATCTCTATTTTTTTATATATTTTTTCATATAATTTACTTGTATTTGTATTTTAATAAAATAATATTTAGATATTTTGTTTAGAGATATGTTTTAGTTAGGAGATATGTTTGTATATTCCAATTATGTGTCAAACAGAGTCGCTCATTACCTTGCGAGCGAGGTTTGTTTCTCGTCCCATTGTATTTTTACAAAGAACGATGCACCCCATGTAGTCTGGTCTTTGTGCTCTAATTATATTCTTAGTCAATGAAATGCTTATCTTTTATTTTTTTTAAAAACAATTATGTTAATTTTTTGATAAAGATAATAAATTTAGTTTCAAAAAAATTTGTACATTGTTTGCTTTAGCTAAATTACCGATTATATGCTTGGATTTTGTTCTGTGTTTAACTTTTGTGTACTCTCATTTATGGACTATTAATATCATTAGAGCGTAAATTTGAACAATCTTATGTGTAGGCTAGTAACAACGGCGACGCATGAATACGAGGCTCTAAACATGGTTATGGACCAATCGTATGATCTGGTATTAGCGGAGGTTCATATACCAGACATGGATGTCATTGACCTGCTCAAACGTATAGACCAAAAATGGAATATTCCTGTTATTTGTAAGTCCATGTACATATTATTATCACATTCTATATTTATTGATCGAATTAAGTTGATGGTCTATGTTCTAATTAACATTAAACTTATGGGAACCAGTGATATCAGCTAATAACAGAGACGAAGTTATTTGCAAGGGAGTTGTTACCGGGGCTCATTGCTTCTTCTTTAAGCCTATAGTGGCTGATGACCTGGAAAATATATGGCAGTACTCTAAGTGGCGGAAGAATCGTAAGAATAATAGCATTGCCCCCGACAGACAGATGGATGGAACCAGTTCTTCCCTTGCCTCGTCGCCTTGTTCAGATTCATCACACTCGAGGTCCATTTTACCATATAAACCAAACTAAATTTTGGTGGAGCATTTTTCTCATTGTTTCTGCAATTATTTCACAAATATATAGAGAAAAAATGACATACACACATGTCTATATATTTAATATAAGATATAGTGTATATATATAATATAAGATAGACCACTTACAGATCTGATGATCCTGAATATTTTCTAAGCATAAAAGAAAAAATGCAATTAATTTGGCACAGATTAGGCAAAAACCTAATAAACTGGGTTCAAATCGTAATACATACAACATTTTAATTTCAGATTATCTACTTTTATTATGGCAGCTTTATTGAATGTGCAATTCAGTTGTCATAGTAGATAAATTCAGTATTTCAAGATATACAACAATGTATTAGTTTTTTAAAATTTAGGCAAATATATTTGTTTGATACAGAGATGGGATAAAATGATGAAAAATCGAGAGAGAAGTTTGATAAAGCAAAAGAGGAAAAAGACGAAGGAAAGACCATTGTGTTTTGTTAGGGAGTAAAGTAAAAAAGAAAGATAACTAATATTTATAATATATTAGGAAGATTCTAGAACATTCGAGATAATAGGTGAGCGTAAAAGTGTTACAAATTAATTATATATATAATATAATTAAAATGTTGAAATTTTTTGGTACTCGTATTTGTACTTTTATAAAAAAAACCACATATGGGCCTAACTAGACTGGGCCTCCCATGTGTTATATACTAACTATATTTCGACATGTGATATGTTACATATATTGAACTAACATATCATGTGTACTGAATTACATAACTTTTTTTTTGTCAGAAGATACTACAACGTACATATGATGAATTGTATAGGAATACAATAGCCGGATCAAAGAGTTATTTTCATTCAAAAAAGTCATATGACAGGTCATGCAGATATGACCGTAGACATTTAGACAATGAAGTTTTAATATTCGTTCTGTGTTTAACTTCTGTGTACTCTCATTTATAGACTATTAATATCACTAGAGCGTAAATTTGAACAATCTTATGTGTAGGCTAATAACAACGGCGATGCATGAATACGAGGCTCTAAACATGGTTATGGACCAATGGTATGATCTGGTATTAGTGGATGTTCATATACCAGACATGGATGGCATTGACCTGCTCAAACGTATAGACCAAAAATGGAATATTCCTGCTATTTGTAAGTCCATGTATATGGTGGCTTCTTCGTATGCCTATGGTGGCCGATGACCTGGAAAATATATGGCAGTACTCTGAGTGGCGGAAGAATTGTAAGAATAATAGCACTGCCCCAGACTGCTAGATGGACCGAACCTCTCAATTTCGGTGGAGCATTTTCTTCATTGTTTCTGCAATTATTTTAGAAATTTATAAACCAAAAATGACATATATCCATACATCCATATATATATAATAATTTAAGATGTCGACCACTTACCCATATGATCATCCTGAATATTTTCTAAACACAAAAGAAAAAACATGTATTTAATTTGGCACAGATTAGGCAAAAAACTAATAAACTGGGTTTAAATCTCAATACATACAACACTTTAATTTTACAATATCTATTTTCGATATGGCAGCTTTATTGAATGTGCAATTCAGTTGCGATAGTAGATAAATTTAGTATTTCAAGATATACAAAAATGTATTAGTTTTTTAAAATTTAGGCAAATATATGTGTTTGATACAGATATGGGATAAAATGATATAAAGATCGAGAGAGAAGTTTGATAAAGCAAAAGAGGAAAAAAACGAAGGAAAGACCATTGTGTTTTGTTAGCGAGTAAAGTAAATATGTAAGATAACTAATATTTATAATATATTCTGAAGATTCTAGAACATTCGAGATATTAGGTGAGCGTAAAACTGTTCAAATTAATTATATATATAATATAATTAAAATGTTGAAAATTTTTGGTGCTCATATTTGTACTTTTATAAAAAACCCACATATGGGCCTAACTAGACTGGGCCTCCCATGTGTTAATATACTAACTAGATTTCGACCTGTCATATGTTATATATATTGAACCAACATATCATGTGTACTGAATTACATAACATATTTTTTTGTGATAAGATACGACAACGTACGTATGATGAATTGTATAGGAATACAATAGCCGGATCCAAGAGTTACTTTCATTCAAAAAAGTCATATGACAAGTCATGCAGATATGACGACAGACATTTAAGACAATGAATTTTAATATTCGTTCTGTGTTTAACTTGTGTGTACTCTCATTTATAGACTATTAATATCACTAGAGCGTAAATTTGAACAATCTTATGTGTAGGCTAATAACAACCGCGACGTGTGCATATGAGGCTCTAAACATGGTTATGGACCAATCGTATGATCTGGTATTAGCGGAGGTTCATATACCAGACATGGATGACGTTGACCTTCTGAAACGTATAGACCAAAAATGGAATATTCCTGTTATTTGTACGTCCATGTATATGGTGGCTTCTTCGTATGCCTATGGTGGCCGATGACCTGGAAAATATATGGCAGTACTCTCAGTGGCGGAAGAATTGTAAGAATAATTGCACTGCACCAGATAGCCAGATAGACCGAACCTCTCAATTTCGGTCGAGCATTTTCTTCATTGTTTCTGCAATTATTTTAGAAATTTATAAACCATAAATGAAATATATCCATACATACATATATATATAATAATTTAAGATGTCGACCACTTACCGACATGATCATGGTGAATATTTTCTAAGCACAAAAGAAAAAACATGTAATTAATTTGGCACAAATTAGGCAAAAAAACTAATAAACCGGGTTTAAATCGCAATACATACAACACTTTAATTTTGGAATATCTATTTTTGATATGGCTGCTTTATTGAATGTGCAATTCAGTTGCGATAGTAGATAAATTTAGTATTTCAAAATATACAACAATATATTAGTTTTTTAAAATTTAGGCAAATATATGTGTTTGATACATATATGGGATAAAATGATAAAAAGATCAAAAGAGAAGGTTGATAAAGCAAAAGAGGAAAAAGACGAAGGAAAGACCTGTTAGGGAGTATACTGAACTATTCGTTTGAAGTATATGACATTGTCTTTTTTTATTGAGAATCTTGAATGCGTATTTTAACACTGTTTGTATATTATATATTGTGGATAATCTAGTATCAAATGGGATAACAGAAGATTAGATTGTCAGTGTCTATATATAATATAATAAATGTTCACAGTTTAAGTGGAGTTAAACAAACCACTGGAATGACTGAAGTATTATTTGGAAATAATCTATCTTGATTTTTGAATAATACTTGTATGCTTTGTGTATATTGAACGGGATTAAAATATTAGAATTGTTCATCTATTCTGATAATAAAGAAGAACTAAGATTCTATAATATTATTATTGCTTAGGTTCTTAATCCGGATACAGTGATTGACACTTGTATGCAATGCACATGTTTTGATTCATATGTGATGTGATTTTTTGTTAATCACAATATTATGTATTGGACAATGACATTGCATACAGAGTGGGATATTGACTATAAAAGGAAACCGTGTCCGAAAATATTCGGGTGATGATGTCCTCTTGAAAGCTCATAAAGATAATTATGCTTAAGTCCTGCAGGCAGATTTGTTCTTGCATAATTATAAGGTTGAGTGGATGATCAAGGATAAAAGATATTGATTAAATTAATTATCAGAAATTAATTTAATTAATGGACATTCAATATCTTAAACATGGGGAATTTAATAAGCAAATAATATTGGAGCCGAATTAAATAATAAAATTACGGCATTAGGAGAGGTAGTGCAAATATTAATTCTTTAGTGGATTGAATTAATATTTAATGACATTGGGCTTGACCCAGAATGTCATTGGAAGGCCCGACCTAATTATCCAGGATCCCTACTGTAGCCTATATATTCATCTTATTCTCTTCTAGCTATGAGTTGGAAAGAACTAGGGTTTTTGTGAGCAGCCGTTCAAGGAGGCAACCAAGAACTAGGGTTCCAAGATCTCAAAGTTAGAAGGGAGGCAACCTTGGGAGGATCGAAGGCCACACTTCGCTCAAGGTGAATACGGGAATACAGTAGAAGACGTGGATTTGAATCGCTTGCGCCGTAGCGATTAAGGTTAATTTTCTATTCAAACTCGTTCGTTTTCATATCATAAAACGCAGCATCATGATTCGATTGTCCCAACAATTGGCATCAAGAGCCAAGTTCTAGGGTTCTGCGTTATATGATATGATGTCCATGTCGTAATTATGTATGTATATAGTGGTGGGTTTGTATTGTTTTTTTGATGCAGGTTGTTATCCACTATTATGGCCATGGTTGTAATTATGTTTTTTGGATCCCACGTGGTTTATCGTGGTTGTAAATTAAATCATGAGGGTTGATCATGATTAGTTTTAATTTTTGATTTCTATTTTGATTGTAATCTTGTAATTCGAATTGTATTCAATTTAGATTATGATCTGATGTAATAGAATAGATTTTTCTGTTGTATTTGTCGTATGTAATTGTTTGATCAACGAAGATGCGAGAAACAGAGTTCTTCCGCTGCTATATGCTGTTTTCGTGGCTGCTTCGCTATTCTGGCTACAGATTTTGCATACGATATCCGATTGGGGCGAATAATACCTTTTCGGAAATGGCAGAACGAGACCTACAGGCTGAGATGGGAACCATCTCCAGATTTTTCAAGCCATTCTGAGCTCGTTTAGGCAGTCAAACAGGCGGCTGAAGATTTTCGAAAATTTATCGATGGATGATTTTGAAGATTATTCTTCGTGGCCATAATAGTGGATGTATTTTATTATGTTTTACATAATGTTTGCTGATCTTGATTATTACTACTATGTGTTCCATGTTTGTTTGTTATGCCTTGTGATACTAACCCTTCGCATGCTAGAACGACATGGACATAGGGCTGTTTTATTATGCTTTAATCATGATGAGTATGCTGCTATGTTATGTGTTATATGTATTGTTATTATGATACATGTGGACTGCGAAAAAATAACATAGGACGATGCATCTAGATCAAATCCTCATAGTAAAATACTAAGTGGGAGAGGGAATTAATTTGGTATTAAATCCCATGGTCTCCATTATTGTTTGTATGTAATTTAACACTAAGTCGAATATAAATTATGTATACGTCACCCATCGTGGCATGTAATTTATGGTGTCTAGAGTGTTATGGAAATTATTAGAACAAACTTCTAAAATTAATTATGAATATTGGAAGGT
The DNA here is from genome assembly GCA_028671895.1 of Oenanthe sinensis. Classification (NCBI taxonomy): domain Eukaryota; kingdom Viridiplantae; phylum Streptophyta; class Magnoliopsida; order Apiales; family Apiaceae; genus Oenanthe; species Oenanthe sinensis. The sequence goes on along the minus strand of CM053799.1, from coordinate 21,074,495 downwards.
ACATATGTCACCCAACGTGGCGTACTAAGTTTCATAGAATTCAAATAATAAAAGGATACCCTATTTTTTGATAGCTTTCACGCTCAACTAGGAAGAGAATCTAAAATAACACATCTTTGAGTATTCTTGCGTTGGTGTCTAGGAAAGCGTGCAGCTTACCTGTCCATTTAGATTGGTGTCTAGAAAAGTGGTTAGCCTCTTGGCAATGCTTCCACCGGCCTGGCCAGTCAGTCTGAATACTCTTTAGATTTGTAATTTTAGTAGTATCTTATTGTTAGGAGCAAGAATTTATCATAGTCAAAAGGCGCATCTGGTATTATTATTATTAATTTAAGATTTAATAATGGTATACACTTAGCTATGAAAAATAATATAGATCACCCTAACGTGACTAATTATTTAGTAGTAGGACCGAAGTAACATTTAAATAAATTTAGGTGGTATATAAGTCACCCAACGTGGCATACCGGAAACCTATGGTGTTTAAGTGTTGGTGTTTTAATTTTAAATAATTGTTAGAGGAACCAATTTTTTTAAAACACCCTCTAATTATGTGTTATATGTATGATTCTCAGGATATAATGGGCTTTAATCCACTTTTTACCATACTTAAGGATAACAAACTTACTGGACCTAACTATATTGAATGGAAACGTAATTTGGACATTGTGTTGACTGCTGAGGAGTACAAATTTTGCATTAATGAACCCAAGCCAGAGGAGCCTGCTGAGAATGCTTCTAAAGTTGAGAAGGAGTATTATAAGAAGTGGATTAAGGCTGATGAGATGTCGCGATGTTACATTCTGGCAGCAATGTCAGGTGTTTTGCAGCATCAGCATCAGGCTATGGCCACTGCTTTAGATATGCTCTTTAATCTCAAAGAACTTTTTGGAGATCAGAATAGGGCTGCAAGGCAAGTAGCAATGAAAGCTTTAATGAACACTCAGATGGCTGAAGGGACACCTGTAAGGGATCATGTTCTCAGGATGATGTCACATCTGAATGAGATGGAGATCCTTGGTGCTGAGGTTGATGGGGAAACCCAGATCGATATCATCCTTATGAGTTTACCCAAAAGTTTTGAGCAGTTCCGCTTGAATTACACCATGAACAAAAGGATGTATAGTCTTGCGGAACTTCTGACAGAACTTCAGGCAGCTGAAGGACTTTTTCAGCAGAGTGTTCAAGTCAATGTGGCTGAGAAACCTTCTTCTTCTAAGCCGAAAGCCAAGAAGAAGAAAAAGGCTCAGACACAGAAAGTTGTGAAAGCTGTGGGAGTTCAAGGTGGTGCTGTGAAAAAGCCCAAGGGCAAGTGCTTCAGGTGCAAGCAGTCGGGTCACTGGAAACAGGATTGTCCTCTTCCTAAGAAGAAAAACAATACTGGTATGTCTCTTTCTCTAGTTACAGAAACATATATAGCGGCTATATCTACGAGCACTTGGTGTGTAGATACAGGAGCCACTGATCATGTTTGTAATTCTATGCAGGGGTTCCAGCAATCCAGAATGCTTAGAGATGGCGAGATATATGTGTTCATGGGAGATGCTACGAAAGTAGCAGTAGTTGCAGTGGGAGATGTTAATTCATCTTTTGGTGATGATAGGAATTTGGTTTTGAACAATTGTCTTTATGTACCTTCGTTTAGAAGGAATTTAATTTCGGTTTCTAAACTTGCTTTGGATGGTTATAATATTTGTTTGGATCATAATGTTTCAATTATGAGGAATAAACTAGTTATATGTTCTGGTACATTGCAAGACAATTTATACATAATCACTCCTAATCAACCTGCACTGCAACTACAACATAGGGTATTAAATAACACATCTTCTATCACTACTAAAAGAAAGGAACCTTCTTCTTTGAACCAAACATATCTTTGGCACTTAAGATTAGGTCATATTAACTTGAGGAGGATTCAAAGACTGGTAGTAGATGGGCCTTTAGGCTCATTGGCAGTGGAGCCATTTCCAGTCTGTGAATCCTGTTTGGAAGGTAAAATGACCACTAGGCCTTTTAAGGCAAAGGGGAATAGAGCCAAAGAAGTGTTAGAATTGGTTCATACTGATTTATGTGGACCCATGAATATTCAAGCAAGAGGTGGTTATGAATATTTTGTCACTTTTATTGATGATTATTCTAGATATGGATACATTTATTTGTTGCGTCATAAATCAGAGTGCTTTGACAAGTTCAAGGAGTACAAAACTATAACGGAGAAGCGACATGGAAAATGTATCAAGTCACTACGATCAGATCGTGGTGGCGAATACTTGCTTGGAGAATTTAGGGATTACTTATCAAAGAATGGGATCATGTCTCAATTGACTGCACCTGGAACACCCCAACAGAATGGTGTAGCGGAGAGAAGGAATCGTACTCTTTTGGAGAGTGTTAGATCGATGATGAGTTATTCAGAATTACCCAAGTCGTTTTGGGGACATGCTTTAGAAACAGCAGCTTATCTTTTGAATTTAGTTCCTTCTAAGTCAGTTCCTAAGACTCCAAAAGAATTGTGGACTGGTTCAAAACCTAGTCTAAGACATATTCGGATATGGGGTTGTCCAGCACATGTGTTGAACAAGAACGTGACTAAGTTAGAATCTCGTACAGAAGTAAGGCTTTTTGTAGGCTATCCCATGGGAACGAAAGGATATTTATTTTATAGTCCTAAGGATCGGGATGTCATTGTTAGTACCAATGCTAGATTCCTAGAGGAGGACTATATGATGAACCAAAAACCCATGAGCAGTGTCGTTTTAGAGGAACTAGTGGGAGAGACAAATAATGAACAAGTGCCAATAGTACAAGTAGAACAGCCACAAGAGAACACACAACCTATCACTAATACCACACCGGTGTCTCGTCGTAGTGGGAGGGTTATTCGTAAACCCAGCAGATTCATGTTATTGGGAGAGTCTTCGGACTTGGTCTCTGAGGAACATGATGAGGATCCCATGACATACGAGGAAGCACTGCAAGACAAAGGTGCAGATCTATGGCAAAAAGTAATGAAATCTGAGATGGAATCTATGTATTCAAATCAAGTCTGGGAGCTCGTGGAACCACCCAAAGGTATAAAACCCATTGGATGTAAGTGGATCTACAAGAGAAAAAGAGGATCTGACAAAAAGGTAAAAGCTTGGAAATCAAGACTTGTTGCGAAAGGGTATACTCAGAAAGAAGGGATCGATTATGAGGAAACCTTTTCGCCAGTAGTCATGCTAAAGTCGATCCGGATTCTTTTATCTATAGCAGCTCATCTCGATTATGAGATTTGGCAAATGGATGTCAAGACAGCTTTCCTAAATGGGAGTCTTGATGATGAGATCATCTATATGCAACAACCAGAAGGATTCATTAAGGAAGGCCAAGAGCATCTGGTATGTAAGCTTAAGAAGTCCATTTATGGACTTAAACAAGCTTCTAGGTATTGGAATATTCGCTTTGATCAGGTAATCCAGTCATACGGATTTGATCAATGTCCAAGCGAGTCGTGTGTGTACAAGAAATGTGAGGGTAGTTCAGTGACTTTTCTAGTGCTATACGTAGATGATATTTTACTAATTGGAAACAATGTAGGGATGTTATCAGCGGTAAAGGCATGGTTGTTCAAACAGTTCGAAATGAAGGACTTAGGTGAAGCGGCATACATCCTTGGGATCAAAGTTATAAGGGATCGCAAGAAAAGGATGTTGGCTTTATCCCAAGAGCCCTATATTGATGAGGTATTGGCTCGTTTTAACATGCAGGACTCCAAGAAGGGTAACCTACCTTATAAACATGGAGTTGCTCTATCAAAGAAACAGTGTCCTAAGACACCAGAGGCGATAGAGAGCATGAAAGCGGTTCCCTATGTTATGTACGAGACCTGATATTTGTTTTGCCGTGGGCATGGTTAGCAGATATCAGTCAAACCCAGGACAGGAACATTGGAGTGCAGTAAAGGCTATACTCAAGTACCTGAGAAGGACTAAGGAGTATATGCTAATTTACAAGGCCTCAGATTTGTTACCTCTAGGATATACCGATTCAGATTTCCAAGCAGATAGAGATAAGAGGAAATCAACCTCGGGATATGTGTTTACCTTAGGAGGTGGAACTGTAATATGGAGGAGGGTAAAGCAGAAATGCGTTGCTGACTCTACCATGGAAGCCGAATATGTGGCAGCTTCGGAGGCAGCCAAAGAGGCAATATGGTTCAGAAACTTTCTTTTGGACATAGATGTGGTACCTAATTTGCCTAGGAGCTTGATAGTGTATTGTGATAACACTGGTGCTGTGGCAAATGCAAAGGAACCGCGAGACCATAAGGCAGCAAAACACATCGAGCGTAAGTATCACCTTATACGACAATTCGTTAAGCGAGGAGATATTATTGTGACTGATATAGCATCAAAGGACAACCGGGCAGATCCTTTCACAAAGACCTTACCAGCTAAGGCTTTTGAGCAGCATGTGGAGGCGATATGAGTCAGATGTATGGTCACATAATAGTTATTTAATTGGTAGTGGATTGCTTGTAATATAACACTGATATACTCAAAGAATAGCTTGAGTATAAGTGGGAGATTGTTAGGGAGTATACTGAACTATTCGTTTGAAGTATATGACATTGTCTTTTTTTATTGAGAATCTTGAATGCGTATTTTAACACTGTTTGTATATTATATATTGTGGATAATCTAGTATCAAATGGGATAACAGAAGATTAGATTGTCAGTGTCTATATATAATATAATAAATGTTCACAGTTTAAGTGGAGTTAAACAAACCACTGGAATGACTGAAGTATTATTTGGAAATAATCTATCTTGATTATTGAATAATACTTGTATGCTTTGTGTATATTGAACGGGATTAAAATATTAGAATTGTTCTTCTATTCTGATAATAAAGAAGAACTAAGATTCTATAATATTATTATTGCTTAGGTTCTTAATCCGGATACAGTGATTGACACTTGTATGCAATGCACATGTTTTGATTCATATGTGATGTGATTTTTTGTTAATCACAATATTATGTATTGGATAATGACATTGCATACAGAGTGGGATATTGACTATAAAAGGAAACCGTGTCCGAAAATATTCGGGTGATGATGTCCTCTTGAAAGCTCATAAAGATAATTATGCTTAAGCCCTGCAGGCAGATTTGTTCTTGCATAATTATAAGGTTGAGTGGATGATCAAGGATAAAAGATATTGATTAAATTAATTATCAGAAATTAATTTAATTAATGGACATTCGATATCTTAAACATGGGGAATTTAATAAGCAAATAATATTGGAGCCGAATTAAATAATTAAATTACGGCATTAGGAGAGGTAGTGCAAATATTAATTCTTTAGTTGTATGCAATGCACATGTTTTGATTCATATGTGATGTGATTTTTTGTTAATCACAATATTATGTATTGGACAATGACATTGCATACAGAGTGGGATATTGACTATAAAAGGAAACCGTGTCCGAAAATATTCGGGTGATGATGTCCTCTTGAAAGCTCATAAAGATAATTATGCTTAAGTCCTGCAGGCAGATTTGTTCTTGCATAATTATAAGGTTGAGTGGATGATCAAGGATAAAAGATATTGATTAAATTAATTATCAGAAATTAATTTAATTAATGGATATTCGATATCTTAAACATGGGGAATTTAATAAGCAAATAATATTGGAGCCGAATTAAATAAGTAAATTACGGTATTAGGAGAGGTAGTGCAAATATTAATTCTTTAGTGGATTGAATTAATATTTAATGACATTGGGCTTGACCCAGAATGTCATTGGAAGGCCCGACCTAATTATCCAGGATCCCTACTGTAGCCTATATATTCATCTTATTCTCTTCTAGCTATGAGTTGGAAAGAACTAGGGTTTTTGTGAGCAGCCGTTCAAGGAGGCAACCAAGAACTAGGGTTCCAAGATCTCAAAGTTGGAAGGGAGGCAACCTTGGGAGGATCGAAGGCCACACTTCGCTCAAGGTGAATACGGGAATACAGTAGAAGACGTGGATTTGAATCGCTTGCGCCGTAGCGATTAAGGTTAATTTTCTATTCAAACTCGTTCGTTTTCATATCATAAAACGCAGCATCATGATTCGATTGTCCCAACAAGACCATTGTGTTTTGTTAGCTAGTAAAGTAAATATGAAAGATAACTAATATTTATAATATATTCGGAAGATTCTAGAACATTCGAGATATTAGGTGAGCGTAAAAGTGTTACAAATTAATTATATATATAATATAATTAAAATGTTGAAAATTTTTTGGTGCTCATATTTGTACTTTTAAAAAAAACCCACATATGGGCCTAACTAGATTGGGCCTCCCATGTGTTATATACTAACTAGATTTCGACCTGTCATATGTTATATATATTGAACTAACATATCATGTGTACTGAATTACATAACATATTTTTTTGTCATAAGATACGACAACGTACGTATGATGAATTGTATAGGAATACAATAGCCGGATCCAAGAGTTACTTTCATTCAAAAAAGTCATATGACAGGTCATGCATATATGACGGCAGACATTTAGACAATGAAGTTTTAATATTCGTTCCGTGTTTAACTTCTGTGTACTCTCATTTATAGACTATTAATATCACTAGAGCGTAAATTTGAACAATCTTATGTGTAGGCTAATAACAACCGCGACGCATGCATACGAGGCTCTAAACATGGTTATGGACCAATCGTATGATCTGGTATTAGCAGAGGTTCATATACCAGACATGGATGGCATTGACCTTCTCAAACGTATAGACCAAAAATGGAATATTCCTATTATTTGTAAGTCCATGTATATGGTGGCTTCTTCGTATGCCTATGGTGGCCGATGACCTGGAAATTATATGACAGTACTCTGAGTGGCAGAAGAAATGTAAGAAAAATAGCACTTCCCCAGACAGCCACATAGACCGAACCTCTCAATTTCGGTGCAGCATTTTCTTCATTGTTTCTGCAATTATTTTAGAAATTTATAAACCATAAATGAAATATATCCATACATACATATATATATAATAATTTAAGATGTCGACCACTTACCCATATGATCATCCTGAATAGTTTCTAAGCACAAAAGAAAAAACATGTTATTAATTTGACACATATTAGGCAAAAAATTTAATAAACTGGGTTTAAAGCGCAATACATACAACACTTTAATTTTAGAATATCTATTTTTGATATGGCAGCTTTATTGAATGTGTAATTCAGTTGCGATAGTAGATAAATTTAGTATTTCAAGATATACAACAATGTATTAGTTTTTTCAAATTTAGGCAAATATATGTGTTCGATATAGAGATGGGATAAAATGATGAAAAGATCGAGAGAGAAGTGTGTAAACCAAAAGAGGAAAAAGATGAAGGAAAGACCATTGTGTTTTGTTAGCGAGTAAAGTAAAAATAAAAGATAACTAATATTTATAATATATTCGGAAGATTCTAGAAATTCGAGATATTAGGTGAGCGTAAAACTGTTACAAATTAATTATATAAATAATATAATTAAAATGTTGAAAATTTGTTGGTGCTAGTATTTGTACTTTTATAAAAACCCCACATATGGGCCTAACTAGATTGGGCCTCCCTTGTGTCATATACTAACTATATTTCCACCTGTCATAAGTTATATATATTGAACTAACATATCATGTGTACGTGAATTACATAACATATTTTTTTGTTATAAGATACGACAACGTACGTATGATGAATTGTATAGGAATACAATAGCCGGATCAAGGAGTTATTTTCATTCAAAAAAGTCATATGAGAGGTCATGCAGATATGACGGCAGACATTTAGACAATGAAGTTTTAATATTCGTTCTGTGTTTAACTTCTGTGTACTCTCATTTATAGACTATTAATATCACTAGAGCGTAAATTTGAACAATCTTATGTGTAGGCTAATAACAACCGCGACGCATGCATACGAGGCTCTAAACATGGTTATGGACCAATCGTATGATCTGGTATTAGCAGAGGTTCATATACCAGACATGGATGGCATTGACCTTCTCAAACGTATAGACCAAAAATGGAATATTCCTATTATTTGTAAGTCCATGTATATGGTGGCTTCTTCGTATGCCTATGGTGGCCGATGACCTGGAAAATATATGGCAGTACTCTCAGTGGCGGAAGAATTGTAAGAATAATTGCACTGCCCGAGATAGCCATATAGACCGAACCTCTCAATTTCGGTGGAGCATTTTCTTCATTGTTTCTGCAATTATTTTAGAAATTTATAAACCATAAATGAAATATATCCATACATACATATATATATAATAATTTAAGATGTCGACCACTTACAGATATGATCATCCTGAATATTTTCTAAGCACAAAAGCAAAAACATGTTATTAATTTGGCACAGATTAGGCAAAAAACTAATAAACCGGGTTTAAATCGCAATACATACAACACTTTAATTTTAGAATATCTATTTTTGATATGGCAGCTTTATTGAAAGTGCAATTCAGTTGCGATAGTAGATAAATTTAGTATTTCAAGATATACAACACTATATTAGTTTTTTAAAATTTAGGCAAATATATGTGTTTGATATAGAGATGGAATAAAATGATGAAAAGATCGAGAGAGAAGTTTGATAAAGCAAAAGAGGAAAAAGACCTAGGAAAGACCATTGTGTTTTGTTAGCGCGTAAAGTAAAAATGAAAGATAACTAATATTTATAATATATTAGGAAGATTCTAGAACATTTGAGATATTAGGTGAGCGTAAAACTGTTACAAATTAATTATATATGTAATATAATTAAAATGTTGAAAATTTTTCGGTGCTTGTATTTGTACTTTTATAAAAAAAACCCACATATGGGCCTAACTAGACTGGGCCTCCCATGTGTTATATACTAACTAGATTTTGACCTGTCATATGTTATATATATTGAACTAACATATCATGTGTAGCTGAATTACATAACATATATTTTTGTGATAAGATACGACAACATACGTATGATGAATTGTATAGGATTACAATAGCCGGATCCAAGAATTACTTTCTTTAAAAAGAGTCATATGAGAGGTATGACCACATACATTTAGACAATGAAGTTTTAATATTTGTTCTGTGTTTAACTATATTAGTTTATTATTTAGGTTACTTGAATATATTATTTCACCGTAATTTATCGAAATGACATTATAAACATAATTTTTTAATCATTAAAATGAGACTTTTAATTTATTTAATTTTATAAAATGAATAAATATTTTAAATTTATTCAAGTAACCTAACTATTTTTTAATATTTTAATTTTAATTATTTTTTAATAAATAATATATTACATTAAAATTATATGATACGTTACAAGAGCGAAATAATTATGTATGCACGTTGTTATAATTAAAATTATGAATAGAGGTTTATGTTTTTATAAAAAATTAAAATTTAAAATATTAACTCATTTTACAAAGACAAAATAAATTAAAATTTTATAATTTTATAATATGGATACATATAAATGTATATAGTTTATTAATAATAAGTAACAGTTTTGTAATTCTAACAATATGAGTATACATTTTATATGAATGAGTTAAGAAGTAGATATTGAGTTTATGATAAATCTATAATTTCTTTCTTATTAAATTAAAATTAATTTTTTCGATGATCCAACCGTACGGATGTTAAGATATTTCGATGTTTGTGATGTGTAAAAAAAATTAGAATTTTTAAATTTATTTTGTGTGCTTTTTTTAACAAAAGTATTAAAAAATCTTCTAGAAACATTTTTCATCTTATTATAAAAAGGTAATTTTTGCCCTTTACTGTTAAACAGACAACAGTTTTTTTAGCAATTGTGTTGTATGTGTTGTATGAAGACAACAGTTTTTAAATGTAAAAACCGTTGTTTTTTTCGTAATTTTTTTTAATAAATTTTAATTTTTGTAACAAATTTAAATTATGAGTTATGAGTTTGTTTTTATGTTTAAAATTTAGGATGTACACATTAAGGTTTTTTATAATACTATAATTAGCTCCGTATTAAATTAAAAATATATAACACAAAAAATAATAATATTTATACTATTATATAGTTGGTTTCATTAACTCTTTTTCTAATATTATATTTAGATTATATACTAAATTTATATACTTATATTAAATATTTAATATACTAATATTATATTATATTAAATATACTAATATTATATTATATTTATATCCTAGATTATATACTACTCCCTCCGTCCCACCCAATTGTTAACATTTCGGAGAGATAAAATATCTATAATACATTATTATAATCAAACTTGTGATTTTTTGTAATCATTTTGGTTAACTTTTTTTCAATATTATATTATATTTTAATCATATCATAAGTTTCATATACTTGTATTAAATATCGTATTGACAAAATAGTTAATAAAATTGTACCAAATATATACCCATCTTGATTTAACCATTGTCTAAATTATTTATTTTATTTAAATTTGCAACTCAATTTTAAGTATAATGAATATTATAATTTTATTATTCTCTCACTCATATTCTATTTTATTAAAATTTTATATGATATTTTGATAAAATATAAAATAATTTTAGTAAATATAAAATATAAAAGAAATACATTATACATACACTCGATCTTCCCCCCTTTCCTTTGACAAAATGTTTGATTTTCCCCCTAAAACCAATTTCCCCTCCTTCATACTCAAAACATAACACTAAAATCACAATCTGACTCACAAACACAGCTCCTAACCCCGGACTTTCAAACAAACTGACTTTCTCACCTCTCTCAAGAATCCTAGGTTAATCATCAGCTTCTATTTGCTTGTGGTTTAACTTCTATTTGCTTGTGATTTAGACTCTATTTGCTTGTGGTTTAGTTTCAACTAGCTCCAATCAATTAGCTCGTACTCATATCTCTGGTATCTGGTGTTAAACGATTTGTTCATCTCAAATCAATTAAATGTTCAACTCGAAAGCTTCAATCGATCAGATGCTAGGATCGTGGTTTAGTAAGTGGGTAAATTAATTATTGTATAAATTGTTTTGATTTAGTTTCATTTTGGCTGTTAATTAGGTCAAAATCCTAATTTTTTAAATTGATTTTGTCTTTTTTTTCTTACTTATTATTTGTTAGGGGTATTTAGTTTGAATTAGCTCTGTCTGGTGTGAGCGATTTTTGTTTTATTTTCAAGATAAAGTGTGTTATGAGTTATACATGATGATTGTTTATCATGTGTTGTGATATATTTTGTTGTCTAATGTTTAAGACGTATATTTTTTACTATTCTAGAACTGAAGGGGTGTTGTTTGGTTTTTTAGCTCCAGAAGAACTTGTGTGAATCATAAATCTGAAATCTCATGGTTGATATCTTGTTGTCCGAGTTTTTTCTTCTTGAAAATACTATGTTTATTAGTTTGCAATCTAAATTTTTTTGATATTTTTGATACATAAATCAATACATATAAGTAATTATATTGTGACAGGATGGAATGACATTGTTGTTGAATTCTCTAAATGAATCTTTGGCCTTCATCTTGGTCTGATCTGGATTTTATATGTTTTACAGGCCTACTGGGATTGGTCATGGGACGAATTAGTAGCATATGATAACTTTACAGCCACATTCCATTATGTCCATGATCAAAAAGGGAAAAAAATTGCACTATGTTGGGCATTCTTTGGTAAAACTAAAAATTTTCTTGCAATATGTTTGTTCTAATTTTTCTTGTTTCCAAGTCGGGCTAACAACTTGAGATTATTAAGGAATTTTATTTCTGATTTGTGTTTTGTGATACTTTTAATGAGGGAACCTTGATCGCTTTTTCTTCTTTTTCCCAAGACAAGATGTTCAATATGTTACATTTAACTGCTTTGCTTAGTCCTATTGCTTATATGGGTCAAATGTCTTCATATCTTGCAAGAAGTGCTGCTGATATATTTCTAGCAGAAGTAAGGATTAGTAATCTTTTCTCTAAACTCCATGTTTGCGTTTTATGTTTTATTTTTCACGATTCTCCTACTAAGCACAAACTTTTTTTTTTGTTACAAGAATTAAAGTCGCTGGTTTTTAATGAATTTAACCAAGAGGTGAGAGTATAACAATTAGAACAACATATAGTTGAGATTTCTATATTCTAATACCACTTTTTTTTAAAAGAATCATGCATGTTTTTTTAGGGAAGCTGTAGTCGGACTTCTTGAAGTGTTTTGCTAGAATCCAAATAATAATTGCAGCAACTTGATGACTTGAAATGAACATCATACATTCATCCATATTGACTGGTTTGTTGCAATTGTTAGCATAGGCAGGAATTGTTGTGTGAACTCCTCCGCCACAGATATTTTTCTGCAACACGAGCCTCAGTCAACAGCCACAAAGAACATGATTCATCTAGCTCAAAGTAAGTTTAAGTCTAGTAAACCAAACCAAACCAAACATGTTTTGTATGTCATACTTAGCAGGATATGAAGAGGGGGTGTACTTGCTAACGGAACTCATTGCTCACATTGTTATATCGTGTCTATTTTTTTTACCAAGCATTGTGTTTTATTGCAGTGATTAGAGGAGGGAAAATTGCAATGTATGATTACGGAAGTGCAGAAGAGAACAACAAGCATTATAATTAGACAAGTCCTCCTGAATACAAAATGGCAAGCATTCCACCAAATGTTCTGCTTTTTCTTAGCAATGGAGGCCTGGACTTGCTCTCTAATGTGAAAGATGTGCAAACTATTAAAAAACTTTACATTAAAAATTTGTAGGACTCGTAGAGACATGAGATTGCAATGTATGCAATTTTTACATAGAAATTGTAGATCAATTAGAAATTTTTGTATTGATAAACTAATTGATTCTTTATTTGGTTGGGGGTATTATTTAAAATCATTGTTTGTGTACATAAACCATTGTCTAATATAGAAAAACACAACACACACTATAAAATATTTCCTCTTGTCCTAGTTGTGTAAATAAAATAAATACAACACATTAAAAGAAATAAAACTGTTGTCTATAGAGAACTACAACAATAGTTATTGAAATAAGAAATAATTGTATGAAAGGCCTTAATGTTATGCATTTGTTTCTAAAAACACTTGTGAACTCAACTATGTAACAATAGTTTTGATTAATTAAATAGTTGTGTAAAACTAGATAAAACAATACTTTCTATTTAGGGAATCGTTGTCTTGACTCCTGAACAACAACATATTTTATTTTCAATACACTTGACTTACTTCATTTCACACAAGTGGTTTTAAACATAGCGTTGTTGTTTCTAGGTGTTATACAACGGTCTCTAGAACATGATGTGTTGTCTTGCTCTCTTTCGGACAACAGTTAGCGTACCGTTGTCTGAGGTGCATATGAGACGGCGCCTCAATACTCAACGGGCAAACAGGGTGTCAGACAACAGGAAAAAACCGTTATTTGTTTCAGTTTTCCTTGTAGTGGCGAGTAAAGTAAAAATTAAAGATAACTAATATTTATAATATATTCGGAAGATTCTAGAAATTCGAGATATTAGATGAGCGTAAAACTGTTACAAATTAATTATATAAATAATATATTTAAAATGTTGAAAATTTGTTGGTGCTCGTATTTGTACTTTTATAAAAACCCCACATATGGGCCTAACTAGATTTCGCCTCCCTTGTGTCATATACTAACTATATTTCCACCTGTCATAAGTTATATATTTTGAACTGACATATAATGTGTACGTGAATTACATAACATATTTTTTTGTTATAAGATACGACAATGTACGTATGATGAATTGTATAGGAATACAATAGCCGGATCAAGGAGTTATTTTCATTCAAAAAATTCATATGACAGGTCATGCAGATATGACAGCAGACATTTAGACAATGAAGTTTTAATATTTGTTCTGTGTTTAACTTCTGTGTACTCTCATTTATAGACTATTAATATCACTAGAGCGTAAATTTGAACAATCTTATGTGTAGGCTAATAACAACCGCGACGCATGCATACGAGGCTCTAAACATGGTTATGGACCAATCGTATGATCTGGTATTAGCGGAGGTTCATATACCAGACATGGATGGCATTGACGTGCTCAAAGTATAGACCAAAAATGGAATATTCCTGTTATTTGTAAGTCCATGTATAAGGTGGCTTCTTCGTATGCCTATGGTGGCCGATGACCTGAAAATATATGGCAGTACTCTCAGTGGCGGAAGAATTGTAAGAATAATTGCACTGCCCCAGATAGCCAGATAGACCGAACCTCTCAATTTCGGTAGAGCATTTTCTTCATTGTTTCTGCAATTATTTTAGAAATTTATAAACCATAAATGAAATATATCCATACATACATATATATAATAATTTAAGATGTCGACCACTTACCGATATGATCATCCTGAATATTTTCCAAGCACAAAAGAAAAAATATGTAATTAATTTGGCAAAAATTAGGCAAAAAACTAATAAACTGGGTTTAAATCGCAATACATATAACACTTTAATTTTAGAATATCTATTTTTGATATGGCAGCTTTTTTGAATGTGCAATTCAGTTGCGATAGTAGATAAATTTAGTGTTTCAAGATATACAACAATGTATTAGTTTTTTAAAATTTAGGCAAATATGTGTTTGATATAGAGATGGGATAAAATGATGAAAAGATCGAGAGAGAAGTTTGATAAAGCAAAAGAGGAAAAAGACGAAGGAAAGACCATTGTGTTTTGTTAGCGAGTAAAGTAGAAATGAATGATAACTAATATTTATAATATATTCGGAAGATTCTAGAAATTCGAGATATTAGGTGAGCTGTTACAAATTAATTATATAAATAATATAATTAAAATGTTGAATTTTTTTTTTGTGCTCGTATTTATACTTTTATAAAAAACCCACATATGGGCCTAACTAGATTGGGTCTCCCTTGTGTTATATACTAACTAGATTTCCACCTCTCATATGTTATATATATTGAACTAACATATCATGTGTACGTGAATTACATAACATATTTTTTTGTTATAAGATACGACAACGTACGTATGATGAATTGTATAGGAATACAATAGCCGCATCCAGGAATTATTTTCATTCAAAAAAGTTCATCTGACAGGTCATGCACATATGACCACAGACATTTAGACAATGAAGTTTTAATATTTGTTCTGTGTTTAACTTCTGTGTACTCTTATTTATAGACTATTAATATCATTAGAGGGTAAATTTGAACAATCTTATGTGTAGGCTAATAACAACGGCGAGTCATGCATACGAGGCTCTAAACATGGTTATGGACCAATGGTATGATCTGGTATTAGCGGAGGTTCATATACCAGACATGGATGGCATTGACCTGCTCAAACGTATAGACCAAAAATGGAATATTCATGTTATTTGTAAATCCATGTATATGGTGGCTTCTTCGTATGCCTATGGTGGCCGATGACCTTGAAATTATATGACGGTACTCTGAGTGGCAGAAGAAATGTAAGAAAAATAGCACTTCCCCAGATAGCCACATAGACCGAACCTCTCAATTTCGGTGCAGCATTTTCTTCATTGTTTCTGCAATTATTTTAGAAATTTATAAACCAAAAATGACATATATCCATACATACATATATATATAATAATTTAAGATGTCGACCACTTACCCATATGATCATCCTGAATATTTTCTAAGCACAAAAGAAAAAACATGTACATAATTTGACACAGATTAGGCAAAAAACTAATAAACTAGGTTTAAATCGCAATACATACAATACTTTAATTTTAGAATATCTATTTTTGATATGGAGCTTTGTTGAATGTGCAATTCAGTTGCGATAGTAGATAAATTTAGTATTTGAAAATATACAACAATGTATTTGTTTTTTAAAATTTAGGCAAATACATGTGCTTGATATAGAGATGGGGATAAAATGAAGAAAAGATCGAGAAAGAAGTTTGATAAAGCAAAAGAGGAAAAAGACATAGGAAAGACCATTGTGTTTTGTTAGCAGGTAAAGTAAAAATGAAAGATAACTAATTTTATAATATATTGAGAAGATTCTAGAACATTCGAGATATTAGGTGAGCATAAAACTATTACAAATTAATTATATATATAATATAATTAAAATGTTGAAATTTTTTTGGAGCTCGTATTTGTACTTTTATAAAAAACCCACATATGGGCCTAACTAGATTGGGCCTCCCGAGTGTTATATACTAACTAGATTTCGACCTATCATATGTTATATATATTGAACTAACATATCATGTGTACGTGAATTACATAACATATTTTTTTGTCATAAGATACTACAACGTACGTACGATGAATTGTATAGGAATACAATAGCCGGATCCAAGAGTTACTTTGAGTCATAAAAGTCATATGACAGGTCATGCAGATATGACCGCAAACATTTAGACAATGAAGTTTTAATATTTGTTCTGTGTTTAACTTCTGTGTACTCTCATTTATAGACTATTAATATCACTAGAGCGTAAATTTGAACAATCTTATGTGTAGGCTAATAACAACGCCGACGCATGCATACGAGGCTCTAAACATGGTTATGGACCAATCGTATGATCTGGTATCAGCGGAGGTTCATATACCAGACATGGATGGCATTGACCTGCTCAAACGTATAGACCAAAAAAGGAATATTCCTGTTATTTGTAAGTCCACGTATATGGTGGCTTCTTCGTATGCCTATGGTTACCGATGACCTGGAAAATATATGGCAGTACTCTGAGTGGCCGAAGAATTGTAAGAATAATAGCACTGCCCTGGACACCCAGATGGACCGAACCTCTCAATTTCGGTGGAACATTTTCTTCATTGTTTCTGCAATTACTTTAGAAATTTATAAACCATAAATGAAATATATCCATACATACATATATATAATAATTTAAGATGTAGACCACTCACCGATATGATGATCGAGAATATTTTCTAAGCACAAAAGAAAAAACATGTAATTAATTTGGCACAGATTAGGCAAAAAACTAATAAACTGGGTTTAAATCGCAATACATACAACACTTTAATTTTAGAATATCTATTTTTGGTATGGAAGCTTTGTTGAATGTGCAATTCATAGTAGATAAATTTAGTATTTAAAGATATACAACAATGTATTAGTTTTTTAAAATTTAGGCAAATACATGTGCTTGATATAGAGATGGGGATAAAATGATGAAAAGATCGAGAAAGAAGTTTGATAAAGCAAAAGAGGAAAAAGATGTAGGAAAGACCATTGTGTTTTGTTAGCGGGTAAAGTAAAAATGAAAGATAACTAATATTTATAATATATTCGGAAGATTTTAGAACATTCGAGATATTAGGTGAGCGTAAAACTGTTACAAATTAATTATATATATAATATAATTAAAATGTTAATTTTTTGGTGCTCCTATTTGTACTTTTATAAAAAAAACCCACAAATGGGCCTAACTAGATTGGGCCTTCCATGTGTTATATACTATCTAGATTTCGACCTGTCATATGTTATATATATTGAACTAACATATCATGTACATGAATTACGTAAAATATTTTTTTGTCATAACATACGACAACGTACGTATGCTGAATTGCATAGGAATACAATGCCGATCCAGGATTTACTTTTATCAAAAAAGTTTATCATCTAACGACAGGACCGCGGACATTTAGACAATAAATTTTTAATATTTGAGAAAATACACGTACTGTCAGACCCATAAATTATATTGTCAAACATTTACTAAAAAAGATAAGATAAATTTATATGTTGGAGGTAATATATATGTGTGTATATATATATATTTATTTAAAAACATTTATATAAGAAAGTATAAAATTTTGAATAAAAATTCATTAAGTATAGAAATAAATTATAAGACTTTTTGAAAATAAAACAAATATATATTAAAGTGAAGAACACATTAAAATACAACCAAAGGGGTCATTTGTTTGGACACTTCAAGTAACTTTGAGTTATTTCGGTTGCCTTGAAATTGACCTTATTTTATTCAACTGACTACAAACTTAAAAATTCCTACCATAATTCATAATATTTCTTGTCAATTTCGTATCGAATTTTAAGACATCATCGATTTTGCCACCTCTAATTTCATGAGATACATTATTTTTCAATTTTCTTTTTTGTATTTAAGAGAATATATGACTCTAAGAGATACATGTCAAAATACTATAAGAAAATGAGAGAGAAGTTTGTAAATATACAGCCAGAAAGCCGTGTGGAAACTCAAGTCAAATCCCCAATCTATATCACATATAAGTCTAGAATAGTCTCACTCAAATTCAATAAAATGAGTAATCCACAAGGCCATCAAGGCCCCCAAAAATTGTCATTTATTGATCCAGTTAATAGTAGTATTTTACCTTATATACTAATTTAAAGTCTCCACATGTCTCCACGTGGGACTATGATGTTAAAAACGCCCCACTTAAATTAATGTCGTCCTTGTAAGGCCAAACTTATTGCTCAAAGGCCCAGATTGGACCTCTCTAGCCATTGCGGGATATTATAGGGTCGTTTCATTTCGTGTCACCAGGTTTGGACTTCTTTTGCCATTATGGGCTAATACAACTAGCTTTGTGTGACCACCTCCGCCAACTTGATGAATCAACCTTTTGAGAGTCGTCATCGAATACTAATGTATATACCGTCCTAAATGAAACAATTTTGGTAATCTAGAAGCCCATCACATATCCCCAAAAGATGGTGCATTTGGTAGTAATATTTTACCTTATGGTATTTAAAAATTATGTTATTTATCAATTTTAAAACACATATATACGAGGTAAACGGGTGACAAGTTGCGCCGCAAGTCCTCGGTGAATTACAAATCCTATCCGATGAAATACATATTCACCTGAACTAGCCGTCATAACATTTTTCACATAACATCGATCTAGATTAAAAAAATTATGTTGTTCTATTTCTATGAATCGATTTAAATTTGTGAAAAGTTTTGTTAATATCATCATCATCATTTTGTGCACTTATTTTAATTTAAAATGGAAAGCATTATATATTTGATCATTCGTTTTATTTTGTTTTTGAGATTTTTTCCTTAAAAATCTTAATTACAAATACTTAATGAAAGTTTTTAAATAAATTATTTTTTAATTGATCTATATAAACTTCTTTTAAATATTTGCACTACAAGAAAAATAGCTTCATACAAGCGTTTTTACCCGTTGTCTGATACCCCGGAAAACCGTTGAATATTGAGCCGCCGTCTGATACACGGATGACACAACGGTACGTGATTGTTGTCTGTCTTTAAGAAAGACAACAGCGAGATCATGAAAAAATGTTGTTAGAAGGTTGGTATAAACAACGATTTTAGTAAATAGACTATTGTAAGACTTGCGGTTAATCAAGCGTTTCTTAATCTCAGAATAATGATTATTATTCTTTAACACAACAGTTCCTGTAAAAGGAAGTGTTGTTCTTCTTTCCTGTATTCAACAGCTTCTAAAATAAAAGCCATTGTCGAGATCACATTATCACAATGGTTTCACGATAAGGATGAAATGTCTGAAGATAATGAACACAACGGTTCGTAAATAAGAATCTGTTGGCTATACCCAGTTGTTACAATGGTTTATAACTTAATTTTCGTTGTAAGAATTCAATGTGATAATGATTCATTTTTCAAATGGACAAGTGTTTTATATCATTGTCTCAAAAATTAATTGAAATAGACAATAGTTTTATATTATTGTCTAGCTCAAAAAGAAATTGAAATACATAAGTGTTTAACAATTGAAACTATGGTTTAATATATAAAAGTTATCAAGGAGAATTACAACCTCCAACTAAAAGTCTATGTCTAACATCAATACTATCACAAACCCTATTATACTTGTTGGAATCAAATCATGGTTAAAATACTATTCTGATACTTGATAATTGCTACTACATTTCGTCTTTGTTGAGATTCAACTTGAGCTTCTGCCATTAGAATCGTACTCAGATACTTGATAGATGCTTCTGCATTTATAAACAAACATAGTTGCTTTAACATTAACCATGAAATATATATTATATCATATTTTAACAGATGTACTGAATTGAAACTTAAAGCCTAATAGAAATAGAAATCACAGAACACCAGCGACCAAACTAGAGTATATAGCATATATAATTATAGTCTCTAAACAGATAAACAATTTATTGGCTCTAAGCAGATTCAAAATGTCGATACTACATTATAAATAAGCAGATTCAAAATGTCAAAATGTACCATAAAATGAACACATCACAATAAAAAAGAAAAGTACACAAGCTGTTAAGGAATTAACAATTAAAACTATATTGTATAAACAGAATGCTAACCTTGATGAAACACAGAAAACATCCAACTAAAGATCCCCAAACTGTAAGAATTGCCAAATATCTGCATCCATAAATAACATGTAAAATCATAAAATCATAGATTTATCATCAAAGTACTAACAACTTTAATACATACATAAGTTAAGTTTCTCCACCTTCTCTATACCCTCCTCCAACTTTTTCATTTTCCCATCAAATTCTCCAAACTCATGATCCGATATCCGAAACAACTCCCTATTAAGAACTAGGGGCAGACAACTTGTTGTCATGGGTTGGGCTAGTTCCTAGAGACACCCTGTATTTGACTATAGAATTTCCAAATCAGGATACATAAGTAAATAAGTACCAAACATATATACACAGACACACGAAGACCATAAGCATTGGGAATTAGGCATAAGCTAAATCATACTCTCACTAATAGCTAAATCATACAATTCATACAATAGCTAAACTAGGAGAGACAGGGGAGAAACATGCACTTACAGGATAAAAGATGAAAAACACTTCTCATAATAAAGACCACTTACAAATTAGAAATGACTACAGGAAACATTTCCATGATGATGAGATGTCATTCACTGCTGTGTTTTTCAAATAGAGTCCATTTACCCCAAATGAATCTTATTATCGGCTGGATTTGCCAACACAAACTACAAATATGAAAAGAGGTCACGGGTTAAATAGTGAACAAAGTCATCTCACTAGGTCTTATATATGCTATAGTTATAATATGAGTAGGGGTAAGAAAGCAAGACCCATGTGGAGACCTAGACAAATTCATTAATATTATTAAAAATAGGTACCACATAAATAATAAATATCAAGAAAGTGAAAAAAGAGGGGGGACAACCAAAACACACGGGCACAAAAAGGCAAATATACATATACATCACTCCTTTAAGTACTCAAACAATATAAGATAAATTAAACATCATATTCCCAAAACCCAAATCAATCAACCATAATATTAGATGAATTACAAGTCAAGAGCCCTAAATCTAAAACTCTAGAACGAAATCCCTAAATTTAATATACGTACTTGAGAGATGGGAGATGGAGAGAGAAAGCCTTCAATTGAAAGCCCTAGAATGAAAGCCCCATGAAATGGAGGGAAAAAAAAGGGTTGTGTTCAAACAAAAATTTCAAGTGGAGCGGGAGGCAACAAGGCGAAAGTGAAGTATTTGGGGGAAAGAAAGGGGGAAAGAGTGTATAGCACAATTTCATTTTGGCAGGAAATATAAGCACCCATTTTTTTAATATTGTACATCGTGTTATTATAGTATTAGTGTTATTTATAATCAGGAAAAGGGGGAACATGTTAAAACAATAAAAAATAACATATTAGTATTCATTTCATTTGTATAATGAGTCTTTATTTTTAAACAAATTAATAGTTCAATTAGTAACGGTTAAAGTGAGATATTTTAATATTTTGTACAGTTACATTAATTATATTATATATAAAATATTTAATATAAGTATATAAATTTAGAATATAATTTAAATATAATATTAAAAAAAGGTTAACCAAACCAACTACAAAAAAATCTCTAGTTTGGTTATAAAAATATAGTATATATATTTTATAAAAATAAAATAAATTAAAATTCTCATTTTACTAATTATAAATAATATATTACATTAAAATTATTTGATACGTTAGAAGAGCGAAATAATTATGTATGCAGGTTACTATAATTAAAATTATGAATACAGGTTTAAGTTTTTATAAAAAAATTAAAATTAAAAATATTAAATCATTTTACAAAGACAAAATGAATATTTTTTTATAATTTTATAATATGGATACATATAAATCTATATAGTTTGTTAATAATGAGTAATAGCTTTGTAATTCGAACAATATGAGTATACATTGTATATAAACGAGTTAAGAAGTAGATATTGAGTTTATGATAAATATATAATTTCTTTCATATTAAATTAAAATTAATTTTTTCGATAATCCAATCGTACGGATGTTAAGATATTTCGATGTTTGTGATGTGTAAAAAAATTAGAATTTTTAAATTTATTTTGTGTACTTTTTTAACAAAAGTATTAAAAAAATCGTCTACAAACATTTTTCGTCTTATTATGAAAAGGTAATTTTTGTCATCTTATGTGAAACAGACAACAGTTTTCTTAGAAATTGTTTTGTATGAGTTAAACGAACGGTTTTCTACATAAAACCGTTGTAAAAATAAATTGTTATTTAGAGATCTTGATTTGCACAACACAATATTAAAAAAGTGTTATGTGATGAGCTCTATCATATAACACAATATTGTACTGTTGTGTGAAAACGTCTTATATAATACCTCACAATAAACACTTGTTTGATATCAACAACGATTTCTCGTAGAATTGTCTGAAATCTATTTAAACAATAGCTTTATTAAACCATTGTATGGAAGTTTTGCTTTGCACAATACGACATATAAAAAGTATTGTGTGATTGAGTTTTTTAGCCAACAGGTTTAAAACTGTTGTATAACACATGATCAGACTACAGTTTTTTAGGAAAAAAATAAACCATTGTATGTTAATCCTGGGAAACACTTTTTTCACTGAGCATTGTGTTGTCTGAAACTGTTTCTCTTGTAGTGTTGTTTCGAAAACTAGAGCAAAGATTTCACGTTTTACACTATTCACATGTATATAACAATTATGTTTTATACAAACAGAGTCGCTAATTACCTTGCTAGAGAGGCTTGTTTCTCGTCCGATTGTATTTATACAAAGAACGATGCACCCCATCTAGTGTGGTCTTGGTGGTCTCATTATATTCTTAGTCAATGAAATGGTTATCTTTTATTTCAAAAAAAAACAAGGCTTAAATACAATTATAACCCTGCATTTTCAATAATATACAATTGAAACCCTCTTTTAATATATTTGATAAATTTAACCATATATTTTTTAACTATTTACAATTGAAACCTTTTTTAAAATAATTAGTAAATTTAACCCTATGTTTTTAAATTATGTACAATTGAAACCTTTTTTAAAATAAATAGTAAATTTAACCCTACAGTTTAAAATATTTAGTAAATTTAACATTGACTTTTTAATTTCGGAATAAAATAAATTTTATCTCGAAAAATTATTTTCAAGAATATATTCACCGAAAAGTATTTTTGAAAATAAATTAAATTCGGTGATAAACATTCATGAATATATTGAGTGCAAAGTGTGATGGCAAGATGAAATAATATAAACACATATTAAAATTTTATTGAACATATATAATATATTATACATATGGATATATTAATATAGAAAAGAGCATCTAAATATCCATTTTATAAGAAAAAATCCTAACAATTATAAATATCTATTATATTTAGATAATATCTATACAAAAACAAATTGACAATAGTGCATTTGACCAATATTTATTCAAAATTTTATCATAAAAAATGTTCGAATTGTACATAGTTCAAAAACATAGGGTTAAATTTACTAATTATTTTAAAAAAAGTTTCAATTGTAAATAATTAAAAAACGTAGGGTTAAATTTACTAAATATATTAAAAGGGGGTTTTAATTGTATATTGTTAATAACACAGGTTTTAAATTGTAAATAAGCCAAAAAACAATTATGTTAATTTTTCAATAATGATAATAAATTTAGTTTCAAAAAAATATGTACATTGTTTGTTTCAGCTAAATAACCGCTTATATGCTTGAATTTTGTTCTGTGTTTAACTTTTGTGTACTATCATTTATAGACTATTAATATCATTAGAGCGTAAATTTGAACAATCTTATGTGTAGGCTAATAACAACGGCGACGGCGACGCATGCATACGAGGCTCTAAACATGGTTATGGACCAATCGTATGATCTGGTATTAGCGGAGGTTCATATACCAGACATGGATGGCATTGACCTGCTCAAACGTATAGACCAAAAATGGAATATTCCTGTTATTTGTAAGTCCATGTACATAATATTACACTCACATTCTATATTTATTGATCGAATTAAGTTGATGGTCTATGTACTAATTAACATTAAACTTATGGAAAGCAGGATATCAGCTAATAACAGAGATGAAGTTAATTGCAAGGGAGTTGTTACTGTTGGGACAATCGAATCATGATGCTGCGTTTTATGATATGAAAACGAACGAGTTTGAATAGAAAATTAACCTTAATCGCTACGGCGCAAGCGATTCATATCCACGTCTTCTACTGTATTCCCGTATTCACCTTGAGCGAAGTGTGGCCTTCGATCCTCCCAAGGTTGCCTCTCTTCTAGCTTTGAGATCTTGGAACCCTAGTTCTTGGTTGCCTCCTTGAACGGCTGCTCACAAAAACCCTAGTATTTTCCAACTCATAGCTAGAAGAGAATAAGATGAATATATAGGCTACAGTAGGGATCCTGGATAATTAGGTCGGGCCTTCCAATGACATTCTGGGTCAAGCCCAATGTCATTAAATATTAATTCAATCCACTAAAAAATTAATATTTGCACTACCTCTCCTAATGCCGTAATTTAATTATTTAATTCGGCTCCAATATTATTTGCTTATTAAATTCCCCATGTTTAAGATATCGAATGTCCATTAATTAAATTAATTTCTGATAATTAATTTAATCAATATCTTTTATCCTTGATCATCCACTCAACCTTATAATTATGCAAGAACAAATCTGCCTGCAGGACTTAAGCATAATTATCTTTATGAGTTTTCAAGAGGACATCATCACCCGAATATTTTCGGACACGGTTTCCTTTTATAGTCAATATCCCACTCTGTATGCAATGTCATTGTCCAATACATAATATTGTGATTAACAAAAAATCACATCACATATGAATCAAAACATGTGCATTGCATACAAGTGTCAATCACTGTATCCGGATTAAGAACCTAAGCAATAATAATATTATAGAATCTTAGTTCTTCTTTATTATCAGAATAGAAGAAAAATTCTAATATTTTAATCCCGTTCAATATACACAAAGCATACAAGTATTATTCAATAATCAAGATAGATTATTTCCAAATAATACTTCAGTCATTCCAGTGGTTTGTTTAACTCCACTTAAACTGTGAACATTTATTATATTATATATAGACACTAACAATCTAATCTTCTGTTATCCCATTTGATACTAGATTATCCACAATATATAATATACAAACAGTGTTAAAATACGCATTCAAGATTCTCAATAAAAAAAGACAATGTCATATACTTCAAACGAATAGTTCAGTATACTCCCTAACAATCTCCCACTTATACTCAAGCTATTCTTTGAGTATATCAGTGTTATATTACAACCAATCCACTACCAATTAAATAACTATTATGTGACCATACATCTGACTCCTATCGCCTCCACATGCTGCTCAAAAGCCTTAGCTGGTAAGCTCTTTGTGAAAGGATCTGCCCGGTTGTCCTTTGATGCTATATCAGTCACAATAATATCTCCTCGCTTAACGAATTGTCGTATAAGGTGATACTTACGCTCGATGTGTTTTGCTGCCTTATGGTCTCGCGGTTCCTTTGCATTTGCCACAGCACCAGTGTTATCACAATACACTGTCAAGCTCCTAGGAAAATTAGGTACCACATCTATGTCCAAAAGAAAGTTTCTGAATCATATTGCCTCTTTGGCTGCCTCCGAAGCTGCCACATATTCGGCTTCCATGGTAAAGTCAGCAACGCATTTCTGCTTTACACTCCTCCATATTACAGCTCCACCTCCTAAGGTAAACACATATCCCGAGGTTGATTTCCTCTTATCTCTATCTGCTTGGAAATCTGAATCGGTATATCCTAGAGGTAACAAATCTGAGGCCTTGTAAATTAGCATATACTCCTTAGTCCTTCTCAGGTACTTGAGTATAGCCTTTACTGCACTCCAATGTTCCTGTCCTGGGTTTGACTGATATCTGCTAACCATGCCCACGGCAAAACAAATATCAGGTCTCGTACATAACATTGCATACATTAAGCTTCCGCATGCCGAAGCATAGGGAACCGCTTTCATGCTCTCTATCGCCTCTGGTGTCTTAGGACACTGTTTCTTTGATAGAGCAACTCCATGTTTATAAGGTAGGTTACCCTTCTTGGAGTCCTGCATGTTAAAACGAGCCAATACCTCATCAATATAGGGCTCTTGGGATAAAGCCAACATCCTTTTCTTGCGATCCCTTATAACTTTGATCCCAAGGATGTATGCCGCTTCACCTAAGTCCTTCATTTCGAACTGTTTGAACAACCATGCCTTTACCGCTGATAACATCCCTACATTGTTTCCAATGAGTAAAATATCATCTACGTATAGCACTAGAAAAGTCACTGAACTACCCTCACATTTCTTGTACACACACGACTCGCTTGGACATTGATCAAATCCGTATGACTGGATTACCTGATCAAAGCGAATATTCCAATACCTAGAAGCTTGTTTAAGTCCATAAATGGACTTCTTAAGCTTACATACCAGATGCTCTTGGCCTTCCTTAATGAATCCTTCTGGTTGTTGCATATAGATGATCTCATCATCAAGACTCCCATTTAGGAAAGCTGTCTTGACATCCATTTGCCAAATCTCATAATCGAGATGAGCTGCTATAGATAAAAGAATCCGGATCGACTTTAACATGACTACTGGCGAAAAGGTTTCCTCATAATCGATCCCTTCTTTCTGAGTATACCCTTTCGCAACAAGTCTTGCTTTCCAAGCTTTTACCTTTTTGTCAGATCCTCTTTTTCTCTTGTAGATCCACTTACATCCAATGGGTTTTACACCTTTGGGTGGTTCCACGAGCTCCCAGACTTGATTTGAATACATAGATTCCATCTCAGATTTCATTGCTTTTTGCCATAGATCTGCATCTTTGTCTTGCAGTGCTTCCTCGTATGTCATGGGATCCTCATCATGTTCCTCAGAGACCAAGTCCGAAGACTCTCCCAATAACATGAATCTGCTGGGTTTACGAATAACCCTCCCACTACGACGAGACACCGGTGTGGTATTAGTGATAGGTTGTGTGTTCTCTTGTGGCTGTTCTACTTGTACTATTGGCACTTGTTCATTATTTGTCTCTCCCACTAGTTCCTCTAAAACGACACTGCTCATGGGTTTATGGTTCATCATATAGTCCTCCTCTAGGAATCTAGCATTGGTACTAACAATGACATCCCGATCCTTAGGACTATAAAATAAATATCCTTTCGTTCCCATGGGATAGCCTACAAAAAACCTTACTTCTGTACGAGATTTTAACTTAGTCACGTTCTTGTTCAACACATGTGCTGGATAACCCCATATCCGAATATGTCTTAGACTAGGTTTTGAACCAGTCCACAATTCTTTTGGAGTCTTAAGAACTGACTTAGAAGGAACTAAATTCAAAAGATAAGCTGCTGTTTCTAAAGCATGTCCCCAAAACGACTTGGGTAATTCTGAATAACTCATCATCGATCTAACACTCTCCAAAAGAGTACGATTCCTTCTCTCCGCTACACCATTATGTTGGGGTGTTCCAGGTGCAGTCAACTGAGACATGATCCCATTCTTTGATAAGTAATCCCTAAATTCTCCAAGCAAGTATTCGCCACCACGATCTGATCGTAGTGACTTGATACATTTTCCATGTCGCTTCTCCGTTACAATTTTGTACTCCTTGAACTTGTCAAAGCACTCTGATTTACGGCGCAACAAATAAATGTATCCATATCTAGAATAATCATCAATAAAAGTGACAAAATATTCATAACCACCTCTTGCTTGAATATTCATGGGTCCACATAAATCAGTATGAACCAATTCTAACACTTCTTTGGCTCTATTCCCCTTTGCCTTAAAAGGCCTAGTGGTCATTTTACCTTCCAAACAGGATTCACAGACTGGAAATGGCTCCACTGCCAATGAGCCTAAAGGCCCATCTACTACCAGTCTTTGAATCCTCCTCAAGTTAATATGACCTAATCTTAAGTGCCAAAGATATGTTTGGTTCAAAGAAGAAGGTTCCTTTCTTTTAGTAGTGATAGAAGATGTGTTATTTAATACCCTATGTTGTAGTTGCAGTGCAGGTTGATTAGGAGTGATTATGTATAAATTGTCTTGCAATGTACCAGAACATATAACTAGTTTATTCCTCATAATTGAAACATTATGATCCAAACAAACATTATAACCATCCAAAGCAAGTTTAGAAACCGAAATTAAATTCCTTCTAAACGAAGGTACATAAAGACAATTGTTCAATACCAAATTCCTATCATCACCAAAAGATAAATTAACATCTCCCACTGCAACTACTGCTACTTTCGTAGCATCTCCCATGAACACATATATCTCGCCATCTCTAAGCATTCTGGATTGCTGGAACCCCTGCATAGAATTACAAACATGATCAGTGGCTCCTGTATCTACACACCAAGTGCTCGTAGATATAGCCGTTATATATGTTTCTGTAACTAGAGAAAGAGACATACCAGTATTGTTTTTCTTCTTAGGAAGAGGACAATCCTGTTTCCAGTGACCCGACTGCTTGCACCTGAAGCACTTGCCCTTGGGCTTTTTCACAGCACCACCTTGAACTCCCACAGCTTTCACAACTTTCTGTGTCTGAGCCTTTTTCTTCTTCTTGGCTTTCGGCTTAGAAGAAGAAGGTTTCTCAGCCACATTGACTTGAACACTCTGCTGAAAAAGTCCTTCAGCTGCCTGAAGTTCTGTCAGAAGTTCCGCAAGACTATACATCCTTTTGTTCATGGTGTAATTCAAGCGGAACTGCTGAAAACTTTTGGGTAAACTCATAAGGATGATATCGATCTGGGTTTCCCCATCAACCTCAACACCAAGGATCTCCATCTCATTCAGATGTGACATCATCCTGAGAACATGATCCCTTACAGGTGTCCCTTCAGTCATCTGAGTGTTCATTAAAGCTTTCATTGCTACTTGCCTTGCAGCCCTATTCTGATCTCCAAAAAGTTCTTTGAGATTAAAGAGCATATCTGAAGCAGTGGCCATAGCCTGATGCTGATGCTGCAAAAGACCTGGCATTGCTGCCAGAATGTAACATCGTGACATCTCATCAGCCTTAATCCACTTCCTATAATACTCCTTCTCAACTTCAGAAGCATTCTCAGCAGGCTCCTCTGGCTTGGGTTCATTAATGCAAAATTTGTACTCCTCAGCAGTCAACACAATGTCCAAATTACGTTTCCATTCAATATAGTTAGGTCCAGTAAGTTTGTTATCCTTAAGTATGGTAAAAAGTGGATTAAAGCCCATTATATCCTGAGAATCATACATATAACACATAATTAGAGGGTGTTTAAAAAAATTGGTTCCTCTAACAATTATTTAAATTAAAACACCAACACTTAAACACCATAGGTTTCCGGTATGCCACGTTGGGTGACTTATATACCACCTAAATTTATTTAAATGTTACTTCGGTCCTACTACTAAATAATTAGTCACGTTAGGGTGATCAATATTATTTTTCATAGCTAAGTGTATACCATTATTAAATCTTAAATTAATAATAATAATACCAGATGCGCCTTTTGACTATGATAAATTCTTGCTCCTAACAATAAGATACTACTAAAATTACAAATCTAAAGAGTATTCAGACTGACTGGCCAGGCCGGTGGAAGCATTGCCAAGAGGCTAACCACTTTTCTAGACACCAATCTAAATGGCCAGGTAAGCTGCACGCTTTCCTAGACACCAACGCAAGAATACTCAAAGATGTGTTATTTTAGATTCTCTTCCTAGTTGAGCGTGAAAGCTATAAAAAAATAGGGTATCCTTTTATTATTTGAATTCTATGAAACTTAGTACGCCACGTTGGGTGACATATGTACCTTCCAATATTCATAATTAATTTTAGAAGTTTGTTCTAGTAATTTCCATAACACTCTAGACACCATAAATTACATGCCACGATGGGTGACGTATACATAATTTATATTCGACTTAGTGTTAAATTACATACAAAAAATAATGGAGACCATGGGATTTAATACCAAATTAATTCCCTCTCCCACTTAGTATTTTACTATGAGAATTTTATCTAGATGCATCGTCCTATGTTATTTTTTCGCAGTCCACATGTATCATAATAACAATACATATAACACATAACATAGCAGCATACTCATCATGATTAAAGCATAATAAAACAGCCCTATGTCCATGTCGTTCTAGCATGCGAAGGGTTAGTATCACATGGCATAACAAACAAACATGGAACACATAGTAGTAATAATCAAGATCAGCAAACATTATGTAAAACATAATAAAATACATCCACTATTATGGCCCCGAAGAATAATCTTCAAAATCATCCATCGATAAATTTTCGAAAATCTTCAGCCGCCTGTTTGACTGCCTAAACGAGCTCAGAATGGCTTGAAAAATCTGGAGATGACTTCCATCTCAGCCTGTAGGTCTCGTTCTGCCGTTTCCGAAAAGGTATTATTCGCCCCAATCGGATATCGTATGCAAAATCTGTAGCCAGAACAGCGAAGCAGCCACGAAAACAGCATATAGCAGCGGAAGAACTCTGTTTCTTGCATCTTCGTTGAGCAAACAATTACATACGACAAATACAACAGAAAAATCTATTCTATTACATCAGATCATAATCTAAATTGAATACAATTCGAATTACAAGATTACAATCAAAATAGAAATCAAAAATTAAAACTAATCATGATCAACCCTCATGATTTAATTTACAACCACGATAAACCACGTGGGATCCAAAAACATAATTACAACCATGGCCATAATAGTGGATAACAACCTGCATCAAAAAAACAATACAAACCCACCACTATATACATACATAATTACGACATGGACATCATATCATATAACGCAGAACCCTAGAACCTGGCTCTTGATGCCAATTGTTGGGACAATCGAATCATGATGCTGCGTTTTATGATATGAAAACGAACGAGTTTGAATAGAAAATTAACCTTAATCGCTACGGCGCAAGCGATTCATATCCACGTCTTCTACTGTATTACCGTATTCACCTTGAGCGAAATGTGGCCTTCGATCCTCCCAAGGTTGCCTCCCTTCTAGCTTTGAGATCTTGGAACCCTAGTTCTTGGTTGCCTCCTTGAACGGTTGCTCACAAAAACCCTAGTATTTTCCAACTCATAGCTAGAAGAGAAGAAGATGAATATATAGGCTACAATAGGGATCCTCGATAATTAGGTCGGGCCTTCCAATGACATTCTGGGTCAAGCCCAATGTCATTAAATATTAATTCAATCCACTAAAGAATTAATATTTGCACTACCTCTCCTAATGCCGTAATTTAATTATTTAATTCGGCTCCAATATTATTTGCTTATTAAATTCCCCATGTTTAAGATATCGAATGTCCATTAATTAAATTAATTTCTGATAATTAATTTAATCAATATCTTTTATCCTTGATCATCCACTCAACCGTATAATTATGCAAGAACAAATCTGCCTGCAGGACTTAAGCATAATTATCTTTATGAGCTTTCAAGAGGACATCATCACCCGAATATTTTCGGACACGGTTTCCTTTTATAGTCAATATCCCACTCTGTATGCAATGTCATTGTCCAATACATAATATTGTGATTAACAAAAAATCACATCACATATGAATCAAAACATGTGCATTGCATACAAGTGTCAATCACTGTATCCGAATTAAGAACCTAAGCAATAATAATATTATAGAATCTTAGTTCTTCTTTATTATCAGAATAGAAGAACAATTCTAATATTTTAATCTCATTCAATATACACAAAGCATACAAGTATTATTCAATAATCAAGATAGATTATTTCCAAATAATACTTCAGTCATTCCAGTGGTTTGTTTAACTCCACTTAAACTGTGAACATTTATTATATTATATATAGACACTGACAATCTAATCTTCTGTTATCTCATTTGATACTAGATTATCCACAATATATAATATACAAACAGTATTAAAATACGCATTCAAGATTCTCAATAAAAAAAGACAATGTCATATACTTCAAACGAATAGTTCAGTATACTCCCTAATAGTTACCGGGGCTCATTCCTTCTTCGTTAAGCCTATAGTGGCTGATGACCTGGAAAATATATGGCAGTACTCTGAGTGGCGGAAGAATCGTAAGAATAATAGCATTGCCCCCGACAGACAGATGGATGGAACCAGTTCTTCCCTTGCCTCACCGCCTTGTTCATATTCATCACACTCGAGGTCCATTTTACCATATACACCGAAACTAAATTTTGGTGGAGCATTTTCCTCCTTGTTTCTGCAATTATTTCACAAATATATAAAGAAAAAATGGCATACACACACATGTGTATATATATAATATAAGATATAGTGTATATATATAATATAAGATATAGACCACTCACTGATGATCCTGAATATTTTCTAAGCAAAAAAGAAAAACATGCAATTAATTTGGCACAGATTAGGCAAAAACTTAATAAACTCGGTTCAAATCGTAATACATACAACACTTTAATTTCAGATTATCTATTTTTATTATGCAAGTTTATTGAATGTGCAATTGGGAAGCTAAGTTGGTGGAAATGTGCGTGCAATAGTAGATAAATTTAGTCTTTCAAGATATACAACAATGTATGTGTTTTTTTAAATTTAGGCGAAGATATGAGTTTAAGATATAGAGATCGGGATAAAATGATGAAAAGAGAGGAGTTTAATAAAGCGGAAGAGGAAAAAGACGAAGGAACGACGATTGTGTTTTCTTAGTGGGTAAAGTAAAACCGAAAGATAACTAATATTTATAATATTTTCGGGATATTCTAGAACATTCGAGATTTTAGGTGAGCGTAAAATTGTTAGAAATTATATATATATATTATGTATTTGTACTTTTATAAAAAAACCACATATGGGCCTCACTAGATTTTTTGCGTGCCATATGTTACATACGTTGAACCAACATATAATGTGTACATACGTTCAGACTTCCCCCACCTCACCTCTGCTAATTTGATGAATCGATCTTTTGAGAGTCAGCTTCGAATACCATTGTTTATACCAACCCAAATACAATAATTTTGGTAATCAACAAACTCACCACACATCCCAAAAGATGGTGCACTTGGTAGTAATATTTTACCTAGCTTATGTATTGAACTAAAGTCTCCACATGTCTCGATGTGGGACTAGAGTTTTATTGTGAGATAAAAAGAAAAAACCCATTAAATCTAATTGTATTTATTGAAACGACCCCATTCAACAATGATGAAGCCAAAATGTCATTTTCAAATGTACTTGCCTCTATTTTTGGTAGGATGTGTGTTTATATCCCGAGTACAACTACCATTTAGCCCCTAGTATGTTGTTAATAATCATGAATATGCTTCGTAGATCTATGTAATAAAAGTTCAAGTCTGAGTTCATTTTGTTTTGGGTACACACTATATGGTGATAGTACCAAATCACATTATATGGTGATAGTGCGAAATCATAAAATTTAACTAATAAGTTATGATTTTAAATAAATTAAAGAGGTTCGGTAATGAAGAAATTGAAACATTTTATTAGATTGTAGGTATAATTGTATATTTTAATTAAAAAATGTGTTTAAAATTGAATATGAGACATAGACGTGTACTTGAAGTTGAGTAGGACACAAAATCACCAAACCGAATGGACAACCGAGCCACCACCAAAGATTGCCCTTGTCACTTTAATAATAATAGTTTATATCCTGTGTAATATTTTAATATTTTTTTATATATTTTGAATTTAGTTTTATTTTTAGAATAATATTTTAAATTTAATTTAATATTATATCTATATATTTTTATATAATTTTTCATATACTCTATTTGTATTTATATTTTAATAGGATAATATTTGGGAGTTTTGTTTAGAGATATGTTTTAGTATGGAGATTAAAGTTACATGAGTTTTTATTAAGAGATTAAAGTTTAGAAATTAGGCCCAATAATAACTTTTAGTGTTATTTTTATAATAATAATTTAAATTTTATTTAATATTATATCTCTATTTTTTAATATATTTTTTCATATAGTTTACTTGTATTTGTATTTTAATAAAATAATATTTAGATATTTTCTTTAGAGATATGTTTTAGTCAGGATATTAAAATCATATATGTTTTAAGTACTTTTATAATAAAAAACCACATATGGGCCTAAATAGATTGGGCCTCCCTTGTTGGACATGTCATATGTTATATATATTGAACTAACATATCATGTGTACGTGAATTACATAACATATTTTTTTGTCATAAGATACGACAAGGTACGTATGATGAATTGTATAGGAATACAATAGCCGGATTCAGGAGTTACTTTCATTAAAAAAAAGTTCATCTCACAGGTCATGCACTATGTTATATATATTGAACTAACATATCATGTGTACGTGAATTACATAATATATTTTTTTGTCATAAGATACGACAAGGTACGTATGATGAATTGTATAGGAATAGAATAGCCGGATCCAGGAGTTACTTTCATTAAAAAAAAGTTCATCTCACAGGTCATGCACATATGACCGCAGACATTTAGACAATGAAGTTTTAATATTTGTTCTGTGTTTAACTTCTGTGAACTTGACTATTAATATCATTAGACCGTAAATTTGAACAATCTTATGTGTAGGCTAATAACAACGGAGACGCATGCATACGAGGCTCTAAACATGGTTATGGACCAATGGTATGATCTGGTATTAACGGAGGTTCATATACCAGACATGGATGGCATTGACCTGCTCAAACGTATAGACCAAAAATGGAATATTCCTGTTATTTGTAAGTCCATGTCTATGGTGGCTTCTTCGTATGCCTATGGTGGCTGATGACCTGGAAAATATATGGCAGTACTCTGAGTGGCGGAAGAATTGTAAGAATAATAGCACTGCCGGAGACAGCCAGATGGACCGAACCTCTCAATTTCGGTGGAGCATTTTCTTCATTGTTTTTGCAATTATTTAAGAAATTTATAAACCAAAAATGACATATATCCATACATACATGTATATATATATATATATATATATAATAATTTAAGATGTAGACCACTTACCAATATGATGATCCTGAATATTTTCTAGGCACAAAAGAAAAAACATGTAATTAATTGGGCACAGATTAGGCAAAAAACTAATAAACTGGGTTTAAATCGCAATACATACAACACTTTAATTTTAGAATATCTATTTTTGATATGGCACCTTTATTGAATGTGCAATTCAGTTGGGATAGTAGATAAATTTAGTATTTCAAGATATACAACAATGTATTAGTTTTTTAAAACTTAGGAAAATATATGTGTTTGATATAGAGATGGGATAAAATGATGAAAAGTTCGAGAGAGAAGTTTGATAAAGCAAAAGAGGAAAAAGACGATGGAAAGACCATTGTGTTTTGTTAGCGGGTAAAGTAAAAATGAAAGAAAACTAATATTTATAATATATTCAGAAGATTCTAGAACATCCGAGATATTAGGTGAGCGTAAAACTGTTACATATTAATTATTTATATAATATATTTAAAATGTTGAAAATTTTTTGGTGCTCGTATTTGTACTTTTATAAAAAAACCCACATATTGGCCTAACTAGATTGGGCCTCTGAGGTGTTATATACAAACTAGATTTCGTAGTGTCATATGTTATATATATTGAACTAACATATCATGTGTACGTGAATTACATAACATATTTTTTTGTCATAAGATACGACAAAGTATGTATGATGAATTGTATAGGAATACAATAGCTGAATCCAAGAGTTACTTTCATTCAAAAATGTCATATGACCGGTCATGCAGATATGACCGCTAGACAATGAAGTTTTAATATTTGTTCTATGTTTAACTTCTGTGTACTCTCATTTATAGACTATTAATATTGTTAGAGCGTAAATTTGAACAATCTTATGTGTAGGCTAATAACAACGGCGACGCATGCATACAAGGCTCTAAACATGGTTATGGACCAATCGTATGATCTCGTATTAGCGGAGGTTCATATACCAAACATGGATGGCATTGACTTGCTCAAACCTATAGACCAAAAATGGAATATTCCTGTTATTTGTAAGTCCATGTATATGGTGGCTTCTTCGTATGCCTATGGTGGCCGATGACCTGGAAAATATGTGGCAGTACTCTGAGTGGAGGAAGAATTGTAAAAATAATAGCACTGCCCCAGACATCCAGATGGACCGAACCTCTCAATTTTGGTGGAGCATTTTCTTCATTGTTTCTGCAATTATTTTAGAAATTTATAAACCATAAATGAAATATATCCATACATACATGTATATATATATATAATAATAATTTAAGATGTAGACCACTTACCGATATGATGATCCTGAATATTTTCTAAGCACAAAAGAAAAAACATGCAATTAATTTGGCACAGATTAGGCAAAAAACTAATAAACCGGGTTTAAATCGCAATACATACAACACTTTAATTTCAGAGCTTTATTGAATGTGCAATTCAGTTGCGATAGTTGATAAATTTAGTATTTCAAGATATACAACAATTTATTAGTTTTTTAAAATTTAGGCAAATATATGTGTTTGATATAGAGATGGGATGAAATGATGAAAAGATCGAGATAGAAGTAAAAGAGGAAAAAGATGAAGGAAAGACCATTGTGTTTTGTTAGCGAGTAAAGTAAAAATGAAAGATAACTAATATTTATAATATATTCCGAAGATTCTAGAACATTCGAGATATTATGTGAGCGTAAAACTGTTACAAATTAATTATATATATAATATATTTAAAATGTTGAAATTTTTTTGGAGCTCATATTTGTACTTTTATAAAAATCCCACGTATGGGCCTTACTAGATTGGGCCTCCCTTGGGTTATATACTAACTAGATTTTGACCTGTCATATGTTATATATATTGAATTGACATATCATGTATATGTGAATTACATAACATATTTTTTTGTCATAAGATACGACAACGTACGTCTGATGAATTGTAAAGGAATACAATAGCCGGATCCAAGAGTTACTATCATTCAAAAAAGTCATATGACAGCCGCAGACATTTAGACAATGAAGTTTTAATATTTGTTCTGTGTTTAACTTCTGTGTATTCTCATTTATGGACTATTAATATCATTAGAGCATAAATTTGAACAATCTTATGTGTAGGCTAATAAAAACTGCGAGGCATGCATACGAGGCTCTAAACATGGTTATGGACCAATCGTATGATCTGGTATTAGCGGAGGTTCATATACCACACATGGATGGCATTGACCTGCTCAAACGTATAGACCAAAAATGGAATATTCCTATTATTTGTAAGTCCATGTATATGGTGGCCGATGACCTGGAAATTATATGAAAGTACTCTGAGTGGCGGAAGAATTGTAAGAATAATAGCACTGCCCCAGACTGCCAGATGGACCGAACCTCTCAATTTCGGTGGAGCATTTTCTTCATTGTTTCTGCAATTATTTTAGAAATTTATAAACCATAAATGAAATATATCCATACATACATATATATATATATATATAATAATTTAAGATGTAGACCACTTACCAATATGATGATCCTGAATATTTTCTAAGCGTAAAAGAAAAAACAAGTAATTAATTTGGGATAGATTTGGCAAAAAAACTAATAAACTAAGTTTAAATCGCAATACATACAACACTTTAATTTTAGAATATCTATTTTTGATATTGCAGCTAGCTATATTGAATGTTCAATTGAGTTGCGATAGTAGATAAATTTAGTATTTCAAGATATACAACAATGTCTAAGTTTTTTAAAATTTAGGCAAATATATGTGTTTGATATAGAGATGGAATAAAATGATGAAAAGATCGAGAGAGAAGTTTGATAAAGCAAAAGAGGAAAAAGACCTAGGAAAGACCATTGTGTTTTGTTAGCGCGTAAAGTAAAAATGAAAGATAACTAATATTTATAATATATTAGGAAGATTCTAGAACATTTGAGATATTAGGTGAGCGTAAAACTGTTACAAATTAATTATATATGTAATATAATTAAAATGTTGAAAATTTTTCGGTGCTTGTATTTGTACTTTTATAAAAAAAACCACATATCGGCCTAACTAGACTGGGCCTCCCATGTGTTATATACTAACTAGATTTTGACCTGTCATATGTTATATATATTGAACTAACATATCATGTGTAGCTGAATTACATAACATATATTTTTGTGATAAGATACGACAACATACCTATGATGAATTGTATAGGAATACAATAGCCGGATCCAAGAATTACTTTCTTTAAAAAGAGTCATATGAGAGGTATGACCGCATACATTTAGACAATGAAGTTTTAATATTTGTTCTGTGTTTAACTTCTGTGTATTCTCATTTATGGACTATTAATATCATTAGAGCCTAAATTTGAACAATCTTATGTGCAGGCTAATAAAAACGGCGACACATGGAGGCTTCTTCGTATGCCTTTGGTGGCCGATGACCTGGAAAATATATGGCAGTACTCTTAGTGGCGGAAGAATTGTAAGAATAATAGCACTGCCCCAGACAGCCACATGGACCGAACCTCTCAATTTCAGTGGAGCATTTTCTTCATTGTTTTTGCATTTATTTTAGAAATTTATAAACCATAAATGAAATATATCCATACATACATATATATATATATATATATAAATTTAAGATGTAGACCACTTACCGATATGATGATCCATAATATTTTGTAAGCACAAAAGAAAAAACATGTAATTACTTTGGCATAGATTAGGCAAAAAACTAATAAACTGGGTTTAAATCGCAATACATACAACACTTTAATTTTAGAATATCTATTTTTGATAAGGCAGCTTTATTGAATGTGCAATTCACTTGCGATAGTAGATAAATTTAGTATTTCAAGAAATACAACAATGTATTAGTTTTTTAAAATTTAGGCAAATATATGTGTTTGATACAGAGATGGGATAAAATGATGAAAAGATCGAGAGAGAAGTTTGATAAAGCAAAAGATGAAAAAGACGACGGAAAGACCATTGTGTTTTGTTAGCGAGTAAAGTAAAAATGAAAGATAACTAATATTTATAATATATTCGGAAGATTCTAGAACATTCGAGATATTAGGTGAGCGTAAAACTGTTACAAATTAATTATATATATAATATAATTAAAATGTTTAAAAAAAAATGTTAAAAAAAATTGGGTGCTCATATTTGTACTTTTATAAAAAAAACCTCATATGCGCCAAACTAGATTGGGCCTCCCTTGCATTATATACTAACTAGATTTCGACATGTCATGTGTTATATATATTGAACTAACATATCATGTGTATGTGAATTACATAACATATTTTTTTGTCATAAGATACGACAACGTACGTATGATGAATTGTATAGAAATACAATAGCCGGATCCAAGAGTTACTTTCATTCAAAAAAGTCATATGACACCCGCAGACATTTAGACAATGAAGTTTTAATATATGTTCTGTGTTTAACTTCTGTGTAGTCTCATTTATGGACTATTAAAATCATTAGAGCGTAAATTTGAACAATCTTATGTGTAGGCTAATAAAAACGGCGACGCATGCATACGAGGCTCTAAACATGGTTATGGACCAATCGTATGATCTGGTATTAGCGGAGGTTCATATACCAGACATGGATGGCATTGACCTGCTTAAACGTATAGACCAAAAATGGAATATTCCTGTTATTTGTAAGTCCATGTATATGGTGGCTTCTTCGTATGCCTATGGTGGCCGATGACCTGGAAATTATATGGAAGTACTCTGAGTGGCGGAAGAATTGTAAGAATAATAGCAATGCCCCAGACAGCCAGATGGACCGAACCTCTCAATTTCGGTGGAGCATTTTCTTCATTGTTTCTGCAATTATTTTAGAAATTTATAAACCATAAATGAAATATATCCATACATACATATATATATATATATATATAATAATTTAAGATGTAGACCACTTACAGATATGATGATCCTGAATATTTTCTAAGCATAAAAGAAAAAACATGTAATTAATTTGGGATAGATTTGGCAAAAAAACTAATAAACTAAGTTTAAATCGCAATACATACAACACTTTAATTTTAGAATATCTATTTTTGATATTGCAGCTAGCTATATTGAATGTTCAATTGAGTTGCGATAGTAGATAAATTTAGTATTTCAAGATATACAACAATGTCTAAGTTTTTTAAAATTTAGGCAAATATATGTGTTTGATATAGAGATGGAATAAAATGATGAAAAGATCGAGAGAGAAGTTTGATAAAGCAAAAGAGGAAAAAGACCTAGGAAAGACCATTGTGTTTTGTTAGCGCGTAAAGTAAAAATGAAAGATAACTAATATTTATAATATATTAGGAAGATTCTAGAACATTTGAGATATTAGGTGAGCGTAAAACTGTTACAAATTAATTAAAATGTTGAAAATTTTTCGGTGCTTGTATTTGTACTTTTATAAAAAAAACCACATATCGGCCTAACTAGACTGGGCCTCCCATGTGTTATATACTAACTAGATTTTGACCTGTCATATGTTATATATATTGAACTAACATATCATGTGTAGCTGAATTACATAACATATATTTTTGTGATAAGATACGACAACATACCTATGATGAATTGTATAGGAATACAATAGCCGGATCCAAGAATTACTTTCTTTAAAAAGAGTCATATGAGAGGTATGACCGCATACATTTAGACAATGAAGTTTTAATATTTGTTCTGTGTTTAACTTCTGTGTATTCTCATTTATGGACTATTAATATCATTAGAGGGTAAATTTGAACAATCTTATGTGCAGGCTAATAAAAACGGCGACACATGGAGGCTTCTTTGTATGCCTTTGGTGGCCGATGACCTGGAAAATATATGGCAGTACTCTTAGTGGCGGAAGAATTGTAAGAATAATAGCACTGCCCCAGACAGCCACATGGACCGAACCTCTCAATTTCAGTGGAGAATTTTCTTCATTGTTTCTGCATTTATTTTAGAAATTTATAAACCATAAATGAAATATATCCATACATACATATATATATATATATATAAATTTAAGATGTAGACCACTTACCGATATGATGATCCATAATATTTTCTAAGCACAAAAGAAAAAACATGTAATTACTTTGGCATAGATTAGGCAAAAAACTAATAAACTGGGTTTAAATCGCAATACATACAACACTTTAATTTTAGAATATCTATTTTTGATAAGGCAGCTTTATTGAATGTGCAATTCACTTGCGATAGTAGATAAATTTAGTATTTCAAGAAATACAACAATGTATTAGCTTTTTAAAATTTAGGCAAATATATGTGTTTGATACAGAGATGGGATAAAATGATGAAAAGATCGAGAGAGAAGTTTGATAAAGGAAAAGATGAAAAAGACGACGGAAAGACCATTGTGTTTTGTTAGCGAGTAAAGTAAAAATGAAAGATAACTAATATTTATAATATATTCGGAAGAATCTAGAACATTCGAGATATTAGGTGAGCGTAAAACTGTTACAAATTAATTATATATATAATATAATTAAAATGTTTAAAAAAAAATGTTAAAAAAAATTGGGTGCTCATATTTGTACTTTTATAAAAAAAACCTCATATGCGCCAAACTAGATTGGGCCTCCCTTGCATTATATACTAACTAGATTTCGACATGTCATGTGTTATATATATTGAACTAACATATCATGTGTATGTGAATTACATAACATATTTTTTTGTCATAAGATACGACAACGTACGTATGATGAATTGTATAGAAATACAATAGCCGGATCCAAGAGTTACTTTCATTCAAAAAAGTCATATGACACCCGCAGACATTTAGACAATGAAGTTTTAATATTTGTTCTGTGTTTAACTTCTGTGTAGTCTCATTTATGGACTATTAAAATCATTAGAGCGTAAATTTGAACAATCTTATGTGTAGGCTAATAAAAACGGCGACGCATGCATACGAGGCTCTAAACATGGTTATGGACCAATCGTATGATCTGGTATTAGCGGAGGTTCATATACCAGACATGGATGGCATTGACCTGCTTAAACGTATAGACCAAAAATGGAATATTCCTGTTATTTGTAAGTCCATGTATATGGTGGCTTCTTCGTATGCCTATGGTGGCCGATGACCTGGAAATTATATGGAAGTACTCTGAGTGGCGGAAGAATTGTAAGAATAATAGCAATGCCCCAGACAGCCAGATGGACCGAACCTCTCAATTTCGGTGGAGCATTTTCTTCATTGTTTCTGCAATTATTTTAGAAATTTATAAACCATAAATGAAATATATCCATACATACATATATATATATATATATAATAATTTAAGATGTAGACCACTTACCGATATGATGATCGTGAATATTTTCTAAGCATAAAAGAAAAAACATGTAATTAATTTGGGATAGATTTGGCAAAAAAACTAATAAACTAAGTTTAAATCGCAATACATACAACACTTTAATTTTAGAATATCTATTTTTGATATTGCAGCTAGCTATATTGAATGTTCAATTGAGTTGCGATAGTAGATAAATTTAGTATTTCAAGATATACAACAATGTCTAAGTTTTTTAAAATTTAGGCAAATATATGTGTTTGATATAGAGATGGAATAAAATGATGAAAAGATCGAGAGAGAAGTTTGATAAAGCAAAAGAGGAAAAAGACCTAGGAAAGACCATTGTGTTTTGTTAGCGCGTAAAGTAAAAATGAAAGATAACTAATATTTATAATATATTAGGAAGATTCTAGAACATTTGAGATATTAGGTGAGCGTAAAACTGTTACAAATTAATTATATATGTAATATAATTAAAATGTTGAAAATTTTTCGGTGCTTGTATTTGTACTTTTATAAAAAAAACCACATATCGGCCTAACTAGACTGGGCCTCCCATGTGTTATATACTAACTAGATTTTGACCTGTCATATGTTATATATATTGAACTAACATATCATGTGTAGCTGAATTACATAACATATATTTTTGTGATAAGATACGACAACATACCTATGATGAATTGTATAGGAATACAATAGCCGGATCCAAGAATTACTTTCTTTAAAAAGAGTCAAATGAGAGGTATGACCGCATACATTTAGACAATGAAGTTTTAATATTTGTTCTGTGTTTAACTTCTGTGTATTCTCATTTATGGACTATTAATATCATTAGAGGGTAAATTTGAACAATCTTATGTGCAGGCTAATAAAAACGGCGACACATGGAGGCTTCTTCGTATGCCTTTGGTGGCCGATGACCTGGAAAATATATGGCAGTACTCTTAGTGGCGGAAGAATTGTAAGAATAATAGCACTGCCCCAGACAGCCACATGGACCGAACCTCTCAATTTCAGTGGAGCATTTTCTTCATTGTTTCTGCATTTATTTTAGAAATTTATAAACCATAAATGAAATATATCCATACATACATATATATATATATATAAATTTAAGATGTAGACCACTTACCGATATGATGATCCATAATATTTTGTAAGCACAAAAGAAAAAACATGTAATTACTTTGGCATAGATTAGGCAAAAAACTAATAAACTGGGTTTAAATCGCAATACATACAACACTTTAATTTTAGAATATCTATTTTTGATAAGGCAGCTTTATTGAATGTGCAATTCACTTGCGATAGTAGATAAATTTAGTATTTCAAGAAATACAACAATGTATTAGTTTTTTAAAATTTAGGCAAATATATGTGTTTGATACAGAGATGGGATAAAATGATGAAAAGATCGAGAGAGAAGTTTGATAAAGCAAAAGATGAAAAAGACGACGGAAAGACCATTGTGTTTTGTTAGCGAGTAAAGTAAAAATGAAAGATAACTAATATTTATAATATATTCGGAAGATTCTAGAACATTCGAGATATTAGGTGAGCGTAAAACTGTTACAAATTAATTATATATATAATATAATTAAAATGTTTAAAAAAAAAATTTAAAAAAAATTGGGCGCTCATATTTGTACTTTTATAAAAAAAACCTCATATGCGCCAAACTAGATTGGGCCTCCCTTGCATTATATACTAACTAGATTTCGACATGTCATGTGTTATATATATTGAACTAACATATCATGTGTATGTGAATTACATAACATATTTTTTTGTCATAAGATACGACAACGTACGTATGATGAATTGTATAGAAATACAATAGTCGGATCCAAGAGTTACTTTCATTCAAAAAAGTCATATGACACCCGCAGACATTTAGACAATGAAGTTTTAATATTTGTTCTGTGTTTAACTTCTGTGTAGTCTCATTTATGGACTATTAAAATCATTAGAGCGTAAATTTGAACAATCTTATGTGTAGGCTAATAAAAACGGCGACGCATGCATACGAGGCTCTAAACATGGTTATGGACCAATCGTATGATCTGGTATTAGCGGAGGTTCATATACCAGACATGGATGGCATTGACCTGCTTAAACGTATAGACCAAAAATGGAATATTCCTGTTATTTGTAAGTCCATGTATATGGTGGCTTC
Organism: Oenanthe sinensis; assembly: GCA_028671895.1. Taxonomy (NCBI): domain Eukaryota; kingdom Viridiplantae; phylum Streptophyta; class Magnoliopsida; order Apiales; family Apiaceae; genus Oenanthe; species Oenanthe sinensis. The sequence goes on along the minus strand of CM053799.1, from coordinate 21,029,544 downwards.
TTCGTATGCCTATGGTGGCCGATGACCTGGAAATTATATGGAAGTACTCTGAGTGGCGGAAGAATTGTAAGAATAATAGCAATGCCCCAGACAGCCAGATGGACCGAACCTCTCAATTTCGGTGGAGCATTTTCTTCATTGTTTCTGCAATTATTTTAGAAATTTATAAACCATAAATGAAATATATCCATACATACATATATATATATATATATATATAATAATTTAAGATGTAGACTACTTACCGATATGATGATCCTGAATATTTTCTAAGCATAAAAGAAAAAACATGTAATTAATTTGGCATAGATTTGGCAAAAAAACTAATAAACTAAGTTTAAATCGCAATACATACAACACTTTAATTTTAGAATATCTATTTTTGATATTGCAGCTATATTGAATGTTCAATTGAGTTGCGATAGTAGATAAATTTAGTATTTCAAGATATACAACAATGTCTAAGTTTTTTAAAATTTAGGCAAATATATGTGTTTGATATAGAGATGGAATAAAATGATGAAAAGATCGAGAGAGAAGTTTGATAAAGCAAAAGAGGAAAAAGACCTAGGAAAGACCATTGTGTTTTGTTAGCGCGTAAAGTAAAAATGAAAGATAACTAATATTTATAATATATTAGGAAGATTCTAGAACATTTGAGATATTAGGTGAGCGTAAAACTGTTACAAATTAATTATATATGTAATATAATTAAAATGTTGAAAATTTTTCGGTGCTTGTATTTGTACTTTTATAAAAAAAACCACATATGGGCCTAACTAGACTGGGCCTCCCATGTGTTATATACTAAATAGACTTTGACCTGTCATATGTTATATATATTGAACTAACATATCATGTGTAGCTGAATTACATAACATATATTTTTGGTATAAGATACGACAACATACGTATGATGAATTGTATAGGAATACAATAGCCGGATCCAAGAATTACTTTCTTTAAAAAGAGTCATATGAGAGGTATGACCGCATACATTTAGACAATGAAGTTTTAATATTTGTTCTGTGTTTAACTTCTGTGTATTCTCATTTATGGACTATTAATATCATGAGAGCGTAAATTTGAACAATCTTATGTGCAGGCTAATAAAAACGGCGACACATGAAGGCTTCTTCGTATGCCTTTGGTGGCCGATGACCTGGAAAATATATGGCAGTACTCTTAGTGGCGGAAGAATTGTAAGAATAATAGCACTGCCCCAGACAGCCACATGGACCGAACCTCTCAATTTCAGTGGAGCATTTTCTTCATTGTTTCTGCATTTATTTTAGAAATTTATAAACCATAAATGAAATATATCCATACATACATATATATATATATATATATATATATAAATTTAAGTTGTAGACCACTTACTGATATGATGATCCACAATATTTTCTAAGCACAAAAGAAAAAACATGTAATTACTTTGGCATAGATTAGGCAAAAAACTAATAAACTGGGTTTAAATCGCAATACATACAACACTTTAATTTTAGAATATCTATTTTTGATAAGGCAGCTTTATTGAATGTGCAATTCACTTGCGATAGTAGATAAATTTAGTATTTCAAGAAATACAACAATGTATTAGTTTTTTAAAATTTAGGCAAATATACGTGTTTGATACAGAGATGGGATAAAATGATGAAAAGATCGAGAGAGAAGTTTGATAAAGCAAAAGATGAAAAAGACGACGGAAAGACCATTGTGTTTTGTTAGCCAGTAAAGTAAAAATGAAAGATAACTAATATTTATAATATATTCGGAAGATTCTAGAACATTCGAGATATTAGGTGAGCGTAAAACTGTTACAAATTAATTATATATATAATATAATTAAAATGTTTAAAAAAAAAATGTTAAAAAAAATTGGGTGCTCATATTTGTACTTTTATAAAAAAAACCTCATATGCGCCAAACTAGATTGGGCCTCCCTTGCATTATATACTAACTAGATTTCGACATGTCATGTGTTATATATATTGAACTAACATATCATGTGTATGTGAATTACATAACATATTTTTTTGTCATAAGATACGACAACGTACGTATGATGAATTGTATAGAAATACAATAGCCGGATCCAAGAGTTACTTTCATTCAAAAAAGTCATATGACACCCGCAGACATTTAGACAATGAAGTTTTAATATTTGTTCTGTGTTTAACTTCTGTGTAGTCTCATTTATGGACTATTAAAATCATTAGAGCGTAAATTTGAACAATCTTATGTGTAGGCTAATAAAAACGGCGACGCATGCATACGAGGCTCTAAACATGGTTATGGACCAATCGTATGATCTGCTATTAGCGGAGGTTCATATACCAGACATGGATGGCATTGACCTGCTTAAACGTATAGACCAAAAATGGAATATTCCTGTTATTTGTAAGTCCATGTATATGGTGGCTTCTTCGTATGCCTATGGTGGCCGATGACCTGGAAATTATATGGAAGTACTCTGAGTGGCGGAAGAATTGTAAGAATAATAGCAATGCCCCAGACAGCCAGATGGACCGAACCTCTCAATTTCGGTGGAGCATTTTCTTCATTGTTTCTGCAATTATTTTAGAAATTTATAAACCATAAATGAAATATATCCATACATACATATATATATATATATATAATAATTTAAGATGTAGACCACTTACCGATATGATGATCCTGAATATTTTCTAAGCATAAAAGAAAAAACATGTAATTAATTTGGCATAGATTTGGCAAAAAAACTAATAAACTAAGTTTAAATCGCAATACATACAACACTTTAATTTTAGAATATCTATTTTTGATATTGCAGCTATATTGAATGTTCAATTGAGTTGCGATAGTAGATAAATTTAGTATTTCAAGATATACAACAATGTCTAAGTTTTTTAAAATTTAGGCAAATATATGTGTTTGATATAGAGATGGAATAAAATGATGAAAAGATCGAGAGAGAAGTTTGATAAAGCAAAAGAGGAAAAAGACCTAGGAAAGACCATTGTGTTTTGTTAGCGCGTAAAGTAAAAATGAAAGATAACTAATATTTATAATATATTAGGAAGATTCTAGAACATTTGAGATATTAGGTGAGCGTAAAACTGTTACAAATTAATTATATATGTAATATAATTAAAATGTTGAAAATTTTTCGGTGCTTGTATTTGTACTTTTATAAAAAAAAACCACATATGGGCCTAACTAGACTGGGCCTCCCATGTGTTATATACTAACTAGATTTTGACCTGTCATATGTTATATATATTGAACTAACATATCATGTGTAGCTGAATTACATAACATATATTTTTGTGATAAGATACGACAACATACGTATGATGAATTGTATAGGAATACAATAGCCGGATCCAAGAATTACTTTCTTTAAAAAGAGTCATATGAGAGGTATGACCGCATACATTTAGACAATGTAGTTTTAATATTTGTTCTGTGTTTAACTTCTGTGTATTCTCATTTATGGACTATTAATATCATGAGAGCGTAAATTTGAACAATCTTATGTGCAGGCTAATAAAAACGGCGACACATGGAGGCTTCTTCGTATGCCTTTGGTGGCCCATGACCTGGAAAATATATGGCAGTACTCTTAGTGGCGGAAGAATTGTAAGAATAATAGCACTGCCCCAGACAGCCACATGGACCGAACCTCTCAATTTCAGTGGAGCATTTTCTTCATTGTTTCTGCATTTATTTTAGAAATTTATAAACCATAAATGAAATATATCCATACATACATATATATATATATATATATATAATAATTTAAGATGTAGACCACTTACCGATATGATGATCCTGAATATTTTCTAAGCATAAAAGAAAAAACATGTAATTAATTTGGCATAGATTTGGCAAAAAAACTAATAAACTAAGTTTAAATCGCAATACATACAACACTTTAATTTTAGAATATCTATTTTTGATATTGCAGCTATATTGAATGTTCAATTGAGTTGCGATAGTAGATAAATTTAGTATTTCAAGATATACAACAATGTCTAAGTTTTTTAAAATTTAGGCAAATATATGTGTTTGATATAGAGATGGAATAAAATGATGAAAAGATCGAGAGAGAAGTTTGATAAAGCAAAAGAGGAAAAAGACCTAGGAAAGACCATTGTGTTTTGTTAGCGCGTAAAGTAAAAATGAAAGATAACTAATATTTATAATATATTAGGAAGATTCTAGAACATTTGAGATATTAGGTGAGCGTAAAACTGTTACAAATTAATTATATATGTAATATAATTAAAATGTTGAAAATTTTTCGGTGCTTGTATTTGTACTTTTATAAAAAAAATCCACATATGGGCCTAACTAGACTGGGCCTCCCATGTGTTATATACTAACTAGATTTTGACCTGTCATATGTTATATATATTGAACTAACATATCATGTGTAGCTGAATTACATAACATATATTTTTGTGATAAGATACGACAACATACGTATGATGAATTGTATAGGAATACAATAGCCGGATCCAAGAATTACTTTCTTTAAAAAGAGTCATATGAGAGGTATGACCGCATACATTTAGACAATGAAGTTTTAATATTTGTTCTGTGTTTAACTTCTGTGTATTCTCATTTATGGACTATTAATATCATTAGAGCGTAAATTTGAACAATCTTATGTGCAGGCTAATAAAAACGGCGACACATGGAGGCTTCTTCGTATGCCTTTGGTGGCCGATGACCTGGAAAATATATGGCAGTACTCTTAGTGGCGGAAGAATTGTAAGAATAATAGCACTGCCCCAGACAGCCACATGGACCGAACCTCTCAATTTCAGTGGAGCATTTTCTTCATTGTTTCTGCATTTATTTTAGAAATTTATAAACCATAAATGAAATATATCCATACATACATATATATATATATAAATTTAAGATGTAGACCACTTACCGATATGATGATCCATAATATTTTCTAAGCACAAAAGAAAAAACATGTAATTACTTTGGCATAGATTAGGCAAAAAACTAATAAACTGGGTTTAAATCACAATACATACAACACTTTAATTTTAGAATATCTATTTTTGATAAGGCAGCTTTATTGAATGTGCAATTCACTTGCGATAGTAGATAAATTTAGTATTTCAAGAAATACAACAATGTATTAGTTTTTTAAAATTTAGGCAAATATATGTGTTTGATACAGAGATGGGATAAAATGATGAAAAGATGGAGAGAGAAGTTTGATAAAGCAAAAGATGAAAAAGACGACGGAAAGACCATTGTGTTTTGTTAGCGAGTAAAGTAAAAATGAAAGATAACTAATATTTATAATATATTCGGAAGATTCTAGAACATTCGAGATATTAGGTGAGCGTAAAACTGTTACAAATTAATTATATATATAATATAATTAAAATGTTTTTAAAAAAAAATGTTAAAAAAAATTGGGTGCTCATATTTGTACTTTTATAAAAAAAAACCTCATATGCCCCAAACTAGATTGGGCCTCCCTTGCATTATATACTAACTAGATTTCGACATGTCATGTGTTATATATATTGAACTAACATATCATGTGTATGTGAATTACATAACATATTTTTTTGTCATAAGATACGACAACGTACCTATGATGAATTGTATAGAAATACAATAGCCGGATCCAAGAGTTACTTTCATTCAAAAAAGTCATATGACACCCGCAGACATTTAGACAATGAAGTTTTAATATTTGTTCTGTGTTTAACTTCTGTGTAGTCTCATTTATGGACTATTAAAATCATTAGAGCGTAAATTTGAACAATCTTATGTGTAGGCTAATAAAAACGGCGACGCATGCATACGAGGCTCTAAACATGGTTATGGACCAATCGTATGATCTGGTATTAGCGGAGGTTCATATACCAGACATGGATGGCATTGACCTGCTCAAACGTATAGACCAAAAATGGAATATTCCTGTTATTTGTAAGTCCATGTATATGGTGGCTTCTTCGTATGCCTATGGTGGCCGATGACCTGGAAATTATATGGAAGTACTCTGAGTGGCGGAAGAATTGTAAGAATAATAGCAATGCCCCAGACAGCCAGATGGACCGAACCTCTCAATTTCAGTGGAGCATTTTCTTCATTGTTTCTGCATTTATTTTAGAAATTTATAAACCATAAATGAAATATATCCATACATACATATATATATATATAAATTTAAGATGTAGACCACTTACCGATATGATGATCCATAATATTTTCTAAGCACAAAAGAAAAAACATGTAATTACTTTGGCATAGATTAGGCAAAAAACTAATAAACTGGGTTTAAATCACAATACATACAACACTTTAATTTTAGAATATCTATTTTTGATAAGGCAGCTTTATTGAATGTGCAATTCAATTGCGATAGTAGATAAATTTAGTATTTCAAGAAATACAACAATGTATTAGTTTTTTAAAATTTAGGCAAATATATGTGTTTGATACAGAGATGGGATAAAATGATGAAAAGATCGAGAGAGAAGTTTGATAAAGCAAAAGAAGAAAAAGACGAAGGAAAGACCATTGTGTTTTGTTAGCGAGTAAAGTAAAAATGAAAGATAACTAATATTTATAATATATTCGGAAGATTCTAGAACATTCGAGATATTAGTTGAGCGTAAAACTGTTACAAATTAGTTATATATATAATATAATTAAAATGTTGAAATTTTTTTGGTGCTCGTATTTGTATTTTATAAAAAACCCACGTTTGGACCTAACTAGATTGAACCTCCCATGTGTTATATACTAACTACATTTTGACCTGTCATATGTTATATATATTGAACTAACATATCATGGGTACGTAAATTACATAACATATTTTTTTTTCATAAGATACGACAACGTACGTATGATGAATTGCATAGGAATACAATAGCCGGATCTAGGGGTTACTTTCACTCAAAAAAGTTCATCCGACAGGTGATGCAGATATGACCGCAGGTATTTAGACAATGAAGTTTTAATATTTGTTCTGTGTTTAACTTCTGTGTACTCTCATTTATAGACTATTAATATGATTAGAGCGTAAGTTTGAACAACCTTATGTGTAGGCTAATAACAACGGCGACGCATGCATACGAAGCTCTAAACATGGTTATGGACCAATCGTATGATCCGGTACTAGCGCAGGTTCATATACCAGATATGGATGGCATTGACCTGCTCAAACGTATAGAACAAAAATGGAATATTCCTGTTATTTGTAAGTCCATGTATATGGTGGATTCTTCGTATGCCTATGGTGGCTGATGACCTAGAAAATATATGGCAGTACTCTGAGTGGCGGAAGAATTGTAAGAATAAGAGCACTACCCCAGACAGCCAGATGGACCGAACCTCTCAATTTCGGTGGAGCATTTTCTTCATTGTTTCTGCAATTATTTTAGAAATTTATAAACCAAAAATGACATATACCATACATACATGTATATATATATATATAATAATTTAAGATGTAGACCACTTACCGATATGATGATCCTGAATATTTTTTAAGCACAAAAGAAAAAACATGTAATTAATTTGGGACAGATTAGGCAAAAAACTAATAAACTGGGTTTATATCGCAATACATACGACACTTTAATTTTAGAATATCTATTTTTGATATGGCAGCTATATTGAATGTGCAATTGAGTTGCGATAGTAGATAAATTTAGTATTTGAAGATATACGACAATGTCTTAGTTTTTTAAAATTTAGGCAAATATATGTGTTTGATATAGAGATGGAATAAAATGATGAAAAGATCGAGAGAGAAGTTTGATAAAGCAAAAGAGGAAAAAGACCAAGGAAAGACCACTGTGTTTTGTTAGCAGGTAAAGTAAAAATGAAAGATAACTAATATTTATAATATCTTAGGAAGATTCTAGAACATTCGAGATATTAGGTGAGCGTAAAACTGTTACAAATTAATTATATATGTAACATAATTAAAATGTTGAAAATTTTTTGTTGCTCGTATTTGTACTTTTATAAAAAACCCACATATGGGCCTAACTAGATTGGGCCTCCCATGTGTTATATACTAACTAGATTTTGACCTGTCATAGGTTATATATATTGAACTAACATATCATGTGTACCTGAATTACATAACATATATTTTTGTGATAAGATACGACAACGTACGTATGATGAATTGTATAGGAATACAATAGCCGGATCAAAGAGTTACTTTCATTCAAAAGAGTCATATGACAGGTGTGACCGCATACATTTAGACAATGAAGTTTTAATATTTGTTCTGTGTTTAACTTCTGTGTAGTCTCATTTATGGACTATTAATATCATTAGAGCGTAAATTTGAACAATCTTATGTGTAGGCTAATAAAAAGGGCCACGCATGCATACGAGGCTCTAAACATGGTTTTGGACCAATCGTATGATCTGGTATTGGCGGAGGTTCATATACCAGACATGGATGGCATTGACCTGCTCAAACGTATAGACCAAAAATGGAATATTCCTATTATTTGTAAGTCAATGTATATGGTGGCTTCTTCGTATGCCTATGGTGGCCGATGACCTACTCTGAGTGGCGGAAGAATTGTAAGAATAGTAGCACTGCCCCAGACAGCCACATGGACCGAACCTCTCAATTTCGGTGGAGCATTTTCTTCATTGTTTTTGCAATTATTTTAGAGATTTATAAACCATAAATGAAATATTTGCATACATACATATATATATATATATATATAATAATTTAAGATGTAGACCACTTACCGATATGATGATCCATATATTTTCTAAGCACAGAAGAAAAAACATGTAATTAATTTGGCATAGATTAGGCAAACAAACTGATAAACTGGGTTTTAATCGCAATACATACAACACTTTAATTTTAGAATATCTATTTTTGATGTGGCAGCTATATTGAATGTGCAAATGAGTTGCGATAGTAGATAAATTCAGTATTTCAAGACAAACAACAATGTCTTAGTTTTTTAAAATTTAGGAAAATATATGTGTTTGATATAGAGATGGAATAAAATGATGAAAAGATCGAGAGAGAAGTTTGATAAAGCAAAAGAGGAAAAAGACCAAGGAAAGACCATTGTGTTTAGTTAGCGGGTAAAGTAAAAATGAAAGATAACTGATATTTATAATATATTAGGAAGATTCTAGAACATTCGAGATATTAGGTGAACGTAAAACTGTTACAAATTAATTATATATGTAATATAATTAAAATGTTAAAAAATTTTCGGTGCTCCTATTTGTACTTTTATAAAAAACTCACATATGGGCCTAACTAGACTGGGCCTCCCATGTGTTATATACTAACTAGATTTCGACGTGTCATATGTTATATATATTGAACTAACATATCATGTGTACCTGAATTACATAACATATATTTTTGTGATAAGATACGACAACGTACGTATGATGAATTGTATAGGAATACAATAGCCGAATCCAAGAGTTACTTTCATTCAAAAGAGTCATATGACAGGTGTGACCGCATACATTTAGACAATGAAGTTTTAATATTTGTGCTGTGTTTAACTTCTGTGTAGTCTCATTTATGGACTATTAATATCATTAGAGCGTAAATTTGAACAATCTTATGTGTAGGCTAATAAAAACGGCCACGCATGCATACGAGGCTCTAAACATGGTTATGGACCAATCGTATGATCTGGTATTGGCGGAGGTTCATATACCAGACATGGATGGCATTGACCTCCTCAAACGTATACACCAAAAATGGAATATTCCTGTTATTTGTAAGTCCATGTATATGGTGGCTTCTTCGTATGCCTATGGTGGCCGATGACCTGGAAAATATGTGGCAGTACTCTGAGTGGCGGAAGAATTGTAAGAATAATAGCACTGCCCCAGACAGCCACATGGACCCAACCTCTCAATTTCGGTGGAGCATTTTCTTCATTGTTTCTGCAATTATTTTAGAAATTTATAAACCATAAATGAAATATTTCCATACATACATATATATATAATAATTTAAGACATAGACCACTTACCGATATGATGATCCATAATATTTTCTAAGCACAAAAGAAAAAACATGTAATTAATTTGGCATAGATTAGGCAAACAAACTAATAAACTGGGTTTAAATCGCAATACATACAACACTTTAATTTTAGAATATCTATTTTTGATATGGCAGCTATATTGAATGTGCAATTGAGTTGCGATAGTAGATAAATTCAGTATTTCAAGACAAACAACAATGTCTTAGTTTTTTAAAATTTAGGCAAATATATGTGTTTGATATAGAGATGGAATAAAATGATGAAAAGATCAAGAGAGAAGTTTGATAAAGCAAAAGAGGAAAAAGACCAAGGAAAGACCATTGTGTTTAGTTAGCGCGTAAAGTAAAAATGAAAGATAACTGATATTTATAATATATTAGGAAGATTCTAGAACATTCGAGATATTAGGTGAACGTAAAACTGTTACAAATTAATTATATATGTAATATAATTAAAATGTTGAAAATTTTTCGGTGCTCCTATTTGTACTTTTATAAAAAACTCACATATGGGCCTAACTAGACTGGGCCTCCCATGTGTTATATACTAACTAGATTTCGACGTGTCATATGTTATATATATTGAAATAACATATCATGTGTACCTGAATTACATAACATATATTTTTGTGATAAGATACGACAACGTACGTATGATGAATTGTATAGGAATACAATAGCCGGATCCAAGAGTTACTTTCATTCAAAAAAGTCATATGACAGGTCATGCATATATAACCGCAGACATTTAGACAATGAAGTTTTAATATTTGTTCTGTGTTTAACTTATGTGCACTCTCATTTATAGACTATTCAAATCATTATAGCGTAAATTTGAACAATCTTATGTATAGGCTAATAACAACGGTGATGCATGCATACAAGGCTCTAAACATGGTTATGGACCAATCGTATGATATGGTATTAGCGGAGGTTCATATACCAGACATGGATGGCGTTGACCTGCTCAAACGTATAAACAAAAAATGGAATATTCCTGTTATTTGTAAGTCCATGTATTTGGAGGCTTCTTCGTATGCCTATGGTGGCCGATGACCTGGAAAATATATGGCAGTACTCTGAGTGGCGGAAGAATTATAAGAATAATAGCACTTCCCCGGACAGCCACATGGATCGAACCTCTCAATTTCGGTGGATCATTTTCTTCATTGTTTCTGCAATTATTTTAGAAATTTATAAACCATAAATGAAATATTTCCATACATATATATATATATATATATAATAATTTAAGAGGTAGACCACTTACCCATATGATCATCCATAATATTTTCTAAGCACAAAAGAAAAAACATGTAATTAATTTGGCATAGATTAGGCAAAAAACTAATAAACTGGGTTTAAATCGCAATACATACAACACTTTAATTTTAGAATATCTATTTTTGATATGGCAGCTTTATTGAATGTGCAATTCAGTTGCGATAGTAGATAAATTTAGTATTTCAAGATATATAACAATATATTAGTTTTTTAAAATTTAGGCAAATATATGTGTTTGATACAGAGATGGGATAAAATTTTGAAAAGATCGAGAGAGAAGTTTGATAAACCAAAAGATGAAAAAGACGAAGGAAAGACCATTGTGTTTTGTTAGCGAGTAAAGTAAAAATGAAAGATAACTAATATTTATAATATATTTGGAAGATTCTAGAACATTCGAGATATTAGGTGAGTGTAAATCTGTTATAAATTAATTATATATGTAATATAATTAAAATGTTGAAAATTTTTTGGTGCTCGTATTTGTATTTTATAAAAAACACACGTATGGGCCTAACTAGATTGGGCCTCCCATGTGTTATATACTAACTACATTTTGACCTATCATATGTTATATATATTGAACTAACATATCATGGGTACGTAAATTACATGACATATTTTTTTTCATAAGATACGACAACGTACGTATGACGAATTGCATAGGAATACAATAACCGGATCGAGGGGTACTTACTTTCATTCAAAAAAGTTCATCCGACAGGTCATGCACATATGACCGCAGGTATTTAGACAATGAAGTTTTAATATTTGTTCTGTGTTTAACTTCTGTGTACTCTCATTTATAGACTATTAATATGATTAGAGCGTAAATTTGAACAATCTTATGTGTAGGCTAATAACAACGGCGACGCATGCATACGAGGCTCTAAACATGGTTATGGACCAATCGTATGATCTGGTATTGGCGGAGGTTCATATACCAGACATGGATGGCATTGAACTGCTCAAACGTATACACCAAAAATGGTATACTCCTGTTATTTGTAAGTCCATGTATATGGTGGCTTCTTCGTATGCCTATGGTGGCCGATAACCTGGAAAATATATGGCAGTACTCTGAGTGGCGGAAGAATTGTAAGAATAATAGCGCTGCCCCAGACAGCCTTATGGACCGAACCTCGCAATTTCGGTGGAGCATTTTCTTCATTGTTTCTGCAATTATTTTCGAAATTTATAAACCAAAAATGACATATATCCATACATACATGTATATATATATAATAATTTAAGATGTAGACCAGTTACCGATATGATGATCCTGAATATTTTCTAAGCATAAAAGAAAAAACATGTAATTAATTTGGCACAGATTAGGCAAAAAACTAATAAACCGGGTTTAAATCGGAATACATACAACACTTTAATTTTAGCATATCTATTTTTGATATGGCAGCTTTATTGAATGTGCAATTGAGTTGCGATAGTAGATAAATTTAGTATTTCATGATATACAACAATGTATTAGTTTTTTAAAATTTAGGAAAATATATGTGTTTGATACAGAGATGGGATAAAATGATGAAAAGATCGAGAGAGAAGTTTGATAAACCAAAAGAGGAAAAAGACGAAGGAAAGACCATTGTGTTTTGTTAGCGAGTAAGGTAAAAATGAAAGATAACTAATATTTATAATATATTCGGAAGATTCTAAAACATTCTAGATATTAGGTGAGCGTAAAACAGTTACAAATTAATTTTATATATAATATAATTAAAATTTTGAAAATTTTTTGGTGCTCATATTTTTACGTTTATAAAAAACTCACATATGGGCCTAACTAGATTGGGCCTCCCTTTTGTTATATACTAACTTGATTTTGACCTATCATATGTTATATATATTGAACTAACCTATCATGTGTATGTGAATTACATAACATATATTTTTGTCATAAGATACGACGTACGTATGTTGAATTGTATAGGAATACAATAGCCGGATCCAAGAGTAACTTTCATTCAAAAAAGTCATATGACAGCCGCAAACATTTAGACAATGAAGTTTTAATATTTGTTTTGTGTTTAACTTCTGTGTAGTTTCATTTATGGACTATTAATATCATTAGAGCGTAAATTTGAACAATCTTATGTGTAGGCTAATAAAAATGGCGACGCATGCATACGAGGCTCTAAACATGGTTATGGACCAATCGTATGATCTGGTATTAGCGGAGGTTCATATACCAGACATGGATGGCATTGACCTGCTCAAACGTATAGACCAAAAATGGAATATTCATGTTATTTGTAAGTCCATGTATATGGTGGCTTCTTAGTATGCCTATGGTGGACGATAACCTGGAAAATATATGGCAGTACTTCGAGTGGTGGAAGAATGGTAAGAATAATAGCACTGCCCTGGACACCCAGATGGACCGAACCTCTCAATTTCGGTGGAACATTTTCTTCATTGTTTCTGCAATTACTTTAGAAATTTATAAACCATAAATGAAATATATCCATACATACATATATATAATAATTTAAGATGTAGACCACTCACCGATATGATGATCCAGAATATTTTCTAAGCACAAAAGAAAAAACATGTAATTAATTTGGCACAGATTAGGCAAAAAACTAATAAACTGGGTTTAATTCGCAATACATACAACACTTTAATTTTAGAATATCTATTTTTGGTATGGAAGCTTTGTTGAATGTGCAATTCAGTTGCGATAGTAGATAAATTTAGTATTTAAAGATATACAACAATGTATTAGTTTTTTAAAATTTAGGCAAATATATGTGTTTGATACAGAGATGGGATAAAACTATGAAAAGATCGAGAGAGAAGTTTGATAAACAAAAAGATGAAAAAGACGAAGGAAAGACCATTGTGTTTTGTTAGGGAGTAAAGTAAAAATGAAAGATAACTAATATTTATAATATATTCGGAAGATTCTAGAACATTCGAGATATTAGGTGAGCATAAAACTATTATAAATTAATTATATATGTAATATAATTAAAATGTTGAAAATTTTTTGGTGCTCGTATTTGTATTTTATAAAAAACCCACGTATGGGTCTAACTTGATTGGGCCTCCCATGTGTTATATACTAACTACATTTTGACGTGTCATATGTTATATATATTGAACTAACATATCATGGGTACGTAAATTACAAAACATATTTTTTTCATAACATACGACAACGTACGTATGACGAATTGCATAGGAATATAATAGCCGGATCGAGGGGCACTTACTTTCATTCAAAAAAGTTCATCCGACAGGTCATGCACATATGACCGCAGGCATTTAGACAATGAAGTTTTAATATTTGTTCTGTGTTTAACTTCTGTGTACTCTCATTTATAGACTATTAATATGATTAGAGCGTAAATTTGAACAATCTTATGTGTAGGCTAATAACAACGGCGACGCATGCATACGAGGCTCTAAACTTCGTTATGGACCAATCGTATGATCAGGTATTAGCGGAGATTCATATACCAGACATGGATGGCATTGACATGCTCAAACGTATAGACCAAAAATGGAATACTCCTGTTATTTGTAAGTCCATGTATATGGTGGCTTCTTCGTATGCCTATGGTGGCCGATAACCTGGAAAATATATGGCAGTACTCTGAGTGGCGGAAGAATTGTAAGAAAAATAGCGCTGCCCCAGACAGCCTGATGGAACGAACCTCGCAATTTCGGTGGAGCATTTTCTTCATTGTTTCTGCAATTATTTTCAAAATTTATAAACCAAAAATGACATATATCCATACATACATGTATATATATATATAATAATTTAAGATGTAGACCAGTTACCGATATGATGATCCTGAATATATTCTAAGCACAAAAGAAAAAACATGTAATTAATTTGGCACAGATTAGGGAAAAAACTAATAAACTGGGTTTTAATCGCAATACATACAGCACTTTAATTTTAGAATATCTATTTTTGATATGGCAGCTTTATTGAATGTGCAATTCAGTTGTGATAGTAGATAAATTTAGTATTTCAAGACGTACAACAATGTTTTAGTTTTTTAAAATTTAGGCATATATATGTATTTGATACAGAGATGGGATAAAATGATGAAAAGATCGAGAGAGAAGTTTGATAAAGCAAAAGAGGAAAAAGGCGAAGGAAAGGCCATTTTGTTTTGTTAGCGTGTAAAGTAAAAATGAAAGATAACTAATATTTATAATATATTCGGAAGATTCTAGAACATTCGAGATATTAGGTGAGCGTAAAACTATTACAAATTAATTATATATATAATATAATTTAAATGTTGATCATTTTTAGGTGCTCGTATTTGTACTTTTATAAAAAACCCACATATGTGCCTACCTAGATTGGGATTCCCATGTGTTATATACTAACTAGATTTCGACCTGTCTTATATTATATATATTGAACTAACATATCATGGGTACGTGAATTACATAACATATTTTTTTGTCATAAGATACGACAACGTACGTACGATGAATTGTATAGGAATACAATAGCGGGAGCCAAGAGTTACTTTCATTCAAAAAAGTCATATGACAGGTCATGGAGATATGACGGCAGACATTTAGACAATGAAGTTTTAATATTTGTTTTGTGTTTAACTTCTGTGTACTCTCATTTATAGACTATTAATATCATTAGAGCGTAAATTTGAACAATCTTATGTGTAGGCTAATAACAACGGCGACGCATGCACACGAGGCTCTAAACATGGTTATGGACCAATCGTATGATTGGGTACTAGCGGAGGTTCATATACCAGACATGGATGGCATTAACCTACTCAAACGTATAGAACAAAAATGGAATATTCCTGTTATTTGTAAGTCCATGTATATGGTGGATTCTTCGTATGCCTATGGTGGCTGATGACCTGGAAAATATATGGCAGTACTCTGAGTGGGGGAAGAATTGCAAGAATAATAGCACTGCCCCAGACACCCAGATGGACCGAACCTCTCAATTTCGGTGGAGCATTTTCTTCATTGTTTCTGCAATTATTTTAGAAATTT
Organism: Oenanthe sinensis; assembly: GCA_028671895.1. Classification (NCBI taxonomy): domain Eukaryota; kingdom Viridiplantae; phylum Streptophyta; class Magnoliopsida; order Apiales; family Apiaceae; genus Oenanthe; species Oenanthe sinensis. Next base: position 21,013,199 of record CM053799.1, on the reverse strand, counting down.
ATAAACCAAAAATGACATATACCATACATACATGTATATATATATAATAATTTAAGATGTAGACCACTTACCGATATGATGATCCTGAATATTTTTTAAGCACAAAAGAAAAAACATGTAATTAATTTGGCACAGATTAGGGAAAAAACTAATAAATTGGGTTTAAATCGCAATACATACAACACTTTAATTTTTGAATATCTATTTTTGATATGGCAGCTATATTGAATGTGCAATTGAGTTGCGATAGTAGATAAATTTAGTATTTCAAGATATACAACAATGTCTTAGTTTTTAAAAATTTAGGCAAATATATGTGTTTGATATAGAGATGGAATAAAATGATGAAAAGATCGAGAGAGAAGTTTGATACAGCAAAAGAGGAAAAAGACTAAGGAAAAACCATTGTGCTTTGTTAGCGGGTAAATTAAAAATGAAAGATAACTAATATTTATAATATATTAGGAAGATTCTAGAACATTCGAGATATTAGGTGAGCGTAAAACTGTTACAAATTAATTATATATGTAATATAATAAAAATGTAGAAATTTTTTTTGTGCTCGTATTGGTACTTTTATAAAAAACCCACATATGGGCCTAAGTAGATTGGGCCTTTCATGTGTTATATACTAACTAGATTTCGACCTGTCATATGTTATATATATTAAACTAACATATCATGTGTACGTGAATTACATAACATATTTTTTTGTCATAAGATACGACATAGTACGTACCATGAGTTGTATAGGAATACAATAGCGGGATCCAAGAGTTACTTTCATTCAAAAAAGTCAAATGACAGGTCATGCATATATGACCGCAGACATTTAGACAATGAAGTTTTAATATTTATTATCTATTTAACTTCTGTGTACTCTAATTTATAGACTATTAATATCACTAGAGCGTAAATTTGAACAATCTTATGTATAGGCTAATAACAACGGTGACTCATGCATACGAGGCTCTAAACATGGTTATGGACCAATCGTATGATCTGGTATTAGCGGAGGTTCATATACCAGACATGGATGGCATTGACCTGCTCAAACGTATACACCAAAAATGGAGTATTCCTGTTATTTGTAAGTCCATGTATTTGGTGGTTTCTTCGTATGCCTATGGTGGCCGATGACCTGGAAAATATATGGCAGTACTCTGAGTGGCCGAAGAATTGTAAGAATAATAGCACTGCCCCAGACAGCCAGATGGACGGAACCTCTCAATTTCGGTGGAGCATTTTCTTCATTGTTTCTGCAATTATTTTAGAAATTTATAAACCATAAATGAAATATATCCATACATACATATATATATATATATAATAATAATTTAAGATGTAGACCACTTACCGATATGATGATCCTGAATATTTTCTAAGCACAAAAGAGAATACATGTAATTAATTTGGCACAGACTAGGCAAAAAACTAATAAACTGGGTTTAAATCGCAATACATACAACACTTTAATTTTAGAATATCTTTTTTTGATATGGCAGCTTTATTGAATTTGCAATTCTGTTGCGATAGTAAATAAATTTAGTATTTCAAGATATACAACAATGTATTAGTTTTTTAAAATTTAGGCAAATATATGTGTTTGATATAGAGATGGGATAAAATGATGAAAAGATCGAGAGAGAAGTTTGATAAAGCAAAAGAGGAAAAAGATGAAGGAAAGACCATTGTCTTTTGTTAGCGAGTAAAGTAAAAATGAAAGATAACTAATATTTATAATATATTCCGAAGATTCTAGAACATTCGAGATATTAGGTGAGCGTAAAACTGTTACAAATTAATTATATATGTAATATAATAAAAATGTTGAATTTTTTTTGGTGCTCGTATTGGTATTTTTATAAAAAACCCACATATGGGCCTAACTAGATTGGGCCTCCCATGTGTTATATACTAACTAGATTTCGACCTGTCATATGTTATATATATTGAACTAACATATCATGTGTACGTGAATTACATAACATATTTTTTTGTCATAATATACGACAAAGTACGTACGATGAATTGTATTGGAATACAATAGCGGGATCCGAGAGTTACTTTCATTCAAAAAAGTGTCATGCAGATATGACCGCAGACATTTAGACAATGAAGTTTTAATATTCACTACAAGAATAATTGAATCAGACAAGGCTTTTTGCCCGTTGTCTGATGCCCTGGAAAACCGTTGTCTATCGAGCTGCCGTCTGTTACGCAGCTCAGACAACGGACGCGTCCGTTGTCTGATTCCCTACAGACAACGGTTTTTGTCTTAGAAAATGTTGTCTGAAACGCGAGAACAACAACGGTTCAAGTAGAAACAATTGTCTGACAAACAAATCAACAATTGTTTATTAACTAGCAAATGTTGTTGTTTTATTTTTCAGACAAGGCTTTATTATCCAAAAGAGTATTGTGTGATCTAAATATTTACGAAGGTTTTAGTAGAACAACCCCATTGTCTTAATAGTTTAACACAATGGTTTCCTTTCTAAAAATTGTTTTATGTTCTTGACTTGCACAATTGTTTTCTTTAAATACCTGTTGTCTGAAAGCTGTTAGGTAATGGTTTAAAAAGATAAACATGTTTGAACATTAGCAGAACCACAACAGTGTTTGTTTCTAAAACACTTGTTTCTGATTTTGATAGACAACGGTATTGGACAAAAAACTGTTGTCTGAAGTGTTTACGACAATGGTTTAGCATTAAATACGTTGAATTATTTTTAAAACAACAACGGTTTTTATTAGTATATTGCTTGTAAAAAATCTCTATGGACAGTGGTTTGAAATTAAGTATCTGTTGTCTGATGTCTTTACCACAATGGTTTCATATGCTTGTATTGAAGTAATGTATTTGGACAACGGTTTTTTTAAACAAGAAGTTGTTACTAGGTTAATAGACAATGGTTTCATAGAAAATTCAACAGATTGCCTAGTACAATGCTTGACAACAGTTTTCATTATAGTCCAATTACCTAAAATAACAAGAGACAATGGTTTTATATAACAAAATTAAAAAACCACAATATCAATATAAAGAAACCACTGGCAATATAAAGAAGCCAAACTAAAACCAAAACAAACAGCCATTCCATTCCATCGTATTCAATAAACCATTACAACCAACACATCCAACCAAGTAAAATTCACGAACTAATTAAGTTAAATATGTTCAATAACATCAGATTTTCGGATGCACATACCCCAAAAGTAGAGACTGAAACCTTCACTTAAGTTAAATAGTTACGCCATTACATGTCCATAACATATCAGTTAGTCTTTATATATACTGCGCAACTCCCAAAAATACATGTGCATCAGAAAATTTGCGGTGCGTGGTTACTAAATGTGCAAAGAACCTAAGAAGTCTCGTGCTTCATGAAGTACTTCGCCCACTCGATCCTGATTTCATTGAGATCATCGACTCCATAGGATAAGCTGCCCCTCCGTAGCCACTGAAAGATTAAACTATATTATCCCCAGATTTCAACATAGAAAAGAAGAACACAAAAGATGACAAAATTAAAAAATTTATACCTTTGAAACAAATTTGAGCTCCTTATCAAGACATATTTCCTTCATATATCGCATGATAAACAGACCACAGTCCTTGGTCCCGGATTGGAGAGGAACACCCTGAAAAATATTTATATAAATATTAACTCATATATGAAGCAACAATTACAGATATATATCCATACATATATCCGAGAAACTAATATAAGAATAACGGGCGGCCAAGAAATAATTATACCGCAAGATTCTCCCATATGATCTTCTTCTTCGCAATCTTCTTCCCAGCATCCTTGTAAAGATTAATGGCACTACAAAAAAAATATAAATTCGCATTACGACATTTCTCATTAATATAAAGAACAGAAATAATACTATCACACTCACTTGTCAACCACTTCTCTCCATTCTTCAGCTGCAATTCGACGCTTCAATGGGTCCATGTGGTAGACTAATTGTGACTCGGGATTAACAGCGGTGAGCGCCCAATGGTTCCTACAATGACCCCGTCGGAAACATATATATTGTAAATTAGGTATAATATTATAAGTCAATTATTAGCACTTAAACATGTAATATAATTATTTTTCTTTGGTAGTGAAGAAATGCATATTTGAAAGTAATACAAGTCTAAAAAATAATATTTGTTATGACTGAGATGCCCATTTGGATATTAATAACATAGACGGTGAAAATTAAATTAGAAATACAATTACTCACATATCATGATATGGCAAAAGAAAGAGCTGGCCTGGTTTGGCAGTCTTGAACCGTTCAGCAAGATGGTGCGACTTCTCCCCTGCTGTATCACAATTTTTAGAGCCAGTGACAGCAGGATCAACAAACGATATCATGTCGGTCATCTTGTGCTTCCTCAAATAAATATGCAGTAAACTGTACATAAAAAAGTAAAGAATTAGGCCCTTTTACGATATAACTTTGAAGTTGTCTATTTTTCCAAAAATTAATATTTGAGTTTACAAGTCAGAAAACTGGATAAATTCGCAAGTATAAGGTAAGATCCTAATTATTGAAAATTTTAACAGAACTTAATAATACTTACTTGATGAAATAGCAAATGGTTGATCCTGATATTTCTCCTCCAAAGCACAGAGCATGCACGTCGGATAAGAACATAACATTCTTCTTACCTGATCCAAAAGCATCTTCATGTAATTTAAAAGCCAACGTACGACCATCCTTTAATGTGTCACTTGCCCAGAGCCACAAATGATTTAGTGACTGGTGGAATTCAGGACCCATCTTAGCGACCAACTCTGGTTGTGAGACACATTCAGCCACCTTTTTAAACTTCTTTTCAGTAAGTTTCTTCCCTCTCTGAAAAAAATTAGGAATGCAATTATGCATACTAGAATGAAAGAACAGAATATCCAACGGAATGTAAACTGAAAGTAAGTACTTAGTCTTTACTTCTAAAGACTTCTAATATTTAAAGCCAAGAAAAAATAATTGAAAAGGTTATATTCAAGTTTAGTAGTTAACCTTCAGATTTCCTTTCACTGGAGCAGTATTTGTCTTCACTTTCAAAATATTGCTTTTCGGCCATGCAATGTACGTTCCGACAGCTTGTTGCACAGTCAAGATTTCATCATTGATTGGATAAGGAATCGGTGCATCTCCATTCATTACACGAGTAATCGAGACTCGTGCATTCTTCTTTCCAAGTGGCTTGCCATGAAGAACATCGCTTTCCATATCAACTGTTGCATAAGCAACAACATTGCTCGAGCCAGCTATTGTCAACTCCCAATGATAATCACCCTCATCATTGTCAACATCTTGAACCTCATCAATGACTTTCTCCTCACCAACATCTTTCTTTTTATCAGCAGTAACTTGATCACCCACGAGTTCAAGTTTCTTCTTTACACCTTCAATGTCCAAATTATTAACTTGCCCCCCCTTGGAACAACTTGCCTGTTGTGATCCAATATTCGGGCTCCCATCAAACACAACATTTTTTGCATGTAAAGCGGCATTCATCTTTTCCATTTCTGCAGCCCAAAATGCATCGCGCTCTTTAATAATCTTGTCTTTTTCCTCTGCCATGTACTTCTGAATTCCCTCTTAGATCTTTTCCTCAATCGACTTGCCTTTCCTTTTCTGTTTTGGAAGATCAAAATACACAGACTGCTTAACATGGCATCCCTGGTCACGTACTCGTCCTCGGTGCTCAGGGTTACCGAGCACCTTGGTCAAGACATCCTCAGTGCCTTCCAGTGTCACTTCCCCAGCACTGACTCTCTTCTTCATCTCAGCCTAAAAAATGAATAAAACATATATTAAGTTAACTAACAATGCATATATTATGCTCACAAGGAAATTGAACCACAATAGAAATGAATAACATACAATATTCGCAGCAATAGTAGCAACATCATTTGACTTGAAATTCCCGTCTTGATCCTGCCGGGCAAGAACCCAAGTATCGGATCGATCTATTTCAAATTCAGGATCACCACCAGACTACATGTATGAACAGACAAGGGAATTAAATATCAACACATAATCAAAAATGTCATGGGAAAAATAATATAATGTATAAAGATCACTAACCAACTCCTGTTCCAGGTTGGCATAACCCTTCCGAGACAAGTAGTGATCGTACGCATACATACCCCTTCGCCTTTTCTGCTCGGTATGTACCTCCTTCATAAAAACACAAAAGAAGTTATCAACAAAAATGTACCACTAAATATATTTGGTTTTATGTAATCACGTTAAACAAATTGAAAATCTTACAAGGAACTCATTAGATAAACGGTTGGCAACAAACATGTCCCAGTGCGACTTCTCAATGAATGAGTAGTCAGCTGGAGGACTTTCTAGCAACTCGGGCTGATCACGATATGCCAGGACATAACGGGTAGATAAACGGCTCTTAAACTCCCTCCATTTTTGGCACGCAGAATTAAGCACCACCTTCCTCGCTGTTGATGGTACTTCAAATGCCATCTGGTACAAACATAAATCAATTAGTCAAGATTCAAGAATAAAAAATACACACAGTGAGATGGTATTTATTTTACCTGAACACAATCCCAAATCTTTTTTTTTCTTTTCAGCCGGAACTTTTTTCCAAGAATCATACCAAATCGGGGCCTTAGATCTCGCAAGAACCCCGATATAAGACTGCATCTCTGTGGCTGCCTTGCCGTACGGCTCCCCTTTTGCATTAAAATTCACCGTGTACTTGATGCCCAACATCTTCCGCCTAACAATCCTATGCATTGTAACAGCACCCCGTTTTAAAAGCCCAAGTCCCTTGGTTTTGGTAGGCACAGGTTCTGCCTCTCGTTTCCTCTTCTTCGTCTTGGACAGTTGCTGTTGCAGAGTTGTAGAAATAGCCTTATTCTTTACCGATTCAGGAGAGGACGTAGTAGAAGTAGCCTTCTTCTTCACCTCCTTATTTACCGCACCAGTGACCAGGCTACTATTCCTCTTTAAAGCCTTCATAAGGCAAGACGCGGTTTTATTTGGAGCAGATCGTGGCTTCTTCGAAGGCGCCATATTAATCTACATACCACATAAATAATATTAGGATATAGCAAACAAGATAAGGTTACTACTAGTATTAAGGATGCCACAGATCACACATATGTGTGATGGAAGAAACCTTGTAAAAATTATGATGCACATAATTATCCAAACAGTCCAAATTTAGGAATTAGATCATTAACTGAGATTTGAGCATATAATTAAATTTAGGAATTAGCACCCAATGTCCCTGTTTCTTGAATTAAAGGTCAAAACACAAAATATTACACACATTTCACAAAATATTAAGCCAAACGAAACAACACAATATATATATTACTTCACAAAGCACAAGAATAAACCAAACAAAACAGCACAAAAACCCTAATGCACAAAAATCATTCATAAACAATAAACCAAGTGCATGCAGAGTAAAAGAGAGAGGGGTGAGAGAGAGCAGGAGAGAGGGGGGGGGGGGGTGAGAGAGAGGGGGCAATAGAGAGAGAGAGAGCAAGATAGAGGGTGAGAGAGAGACAGAGAGAGAGGGCAATAGAGAGAGAGGGGTCAGAGAGAGGGCAATAGAGAGGGGGGGTGAGGGAGAGGACAATAGAGAGAGCAAGAGAGAGAGAGAGGGGGTGAGGGAGAGGACAGTAGAGAGAGCAAGAGAGATAGTGAGAGAGAGAGAGTGAGAGAGATAGTGAGAGAGAGAGAGTGAGAGAGAGGTGTGTACCGATGATGGAGACGGAGACGGAGTCGGAGAATCGAAATCACCGGCGATGGAGACGAGAGTGAATTGGGGGGAAATTTCGGGGGGAAGAAAGTGAATTGTGTTTTGGGAAATTTGGGGGGGGAAGAAAGTTAATTAACGGTTGGATTTAGATCTCTTTTTTGATTATTTTTTTTTTTTGCTAAATAATTTTTTTGATTTTTATCAATTTTGGTATAAAAGTTATGATTTTAAATATGTTTAATATTAAATAAGGTAATATTAAAAAAATTGATAGATACAAATTATCATAAGATTTGAAGTATTTGTGATAAATTATGAATATTTATTAAATATATTAGTTACAAATTAATTATTAGAAAAAAATATATTATATTAAATTATAAATATTTTAATCAAACACAATTCACTTTCTTCCCCCAAACATGTTATTGATTGAAAATTATAAGTATTTGTGATAGATACCGATTGAAATCGGTATGTACAAGAAATTAGGAAAAAAGAAATCGTTCTTGTACGTGTTTATAATATAAATCCGCCAAAAGTACTACTCCCTCTAACTAGTGTCATACCGATTGAACATGATCTATTTTTTTAAAAATATTTTTGGACGATCCAACCGTACGGATGATGTTATATACTGATTTTAGTGATGTGTAGAAAAAATTAGAAAAAAACAAATCATTCATGTATGATATTTTAACGGTCAACTGTTAAAGTACTACTTGGTCAAACTAGTATTATTTTGGAATAATATTTTTTTTTAATTTTTTTTCGACGATCCAACCGTACAGATGTTAATATCTAATGATTTTAGTGATGTGTACAAGAAATTAGGAAAAAAGAAATCGTTCTTGTACGTGTTTATAATATAAATCCGCCAAAAGTACTACTCCCTCTAACTAGTGTCGTACCGATTGAACATGATCTATTTTTTAAAAAATATTTTTGGACGATCCAACCGTACGGATGATGTTATATACTAATTTTAGTGATGTGTAAAAAAAATTAGAAAAAAACAAATCATTCATGTATGATATTTTAACGGTCAACTGTTAAAGTACTACTTGATCAAACTAGTATAATTTTGGAATAATATTTTTTTTAAAATTTTTTTTCGACGATCCAACCGTACAGATGTTAATATCTAATGATTTTAGTGATGTGTACAAGAAATTAGGAAAAAAGAAATCGTTCTTGTACGTGTTTATAATATAAATCCGTGTTTCACATGGATTTTAAGCTAGTATATATTAACAAAAAAATTATATATTTTATTATTTATAAAATTATATGTAAAATTCTTTTCCCCCTTAACCAAAATTTTCCCAAAATTTCCCCCCCCTTTACTAAATTATAAGTGCCGCTCATAATAATATATATTAATTATTTTTTATTATTATTTAAGTACATACATAATGTAATATATTCAGTACCTCTACGTTTTGAAGGAAGTAGAAGTACAAACCTCTACTTTTAAAAGAAGTAGAGGTACAGACCTCTACTTTTAAAAGAAGTAGAGGTACAGACCTCTACTTTTATTAAAATTTTGTTAATACCTCATTGACTCCTCCAAAATCTTTGTCCCCCCGCTCCCCACTTCGTCTCTCCCAAAATTTCACTCCCGCCCCCCAAATTCTTCCCCCGCCCCCCAAATTCTTCCCCCACCCCCCGCTCTCTCTGTCTCTCTCTTTCTCGATTTGTGTTTGTATATAAATATCTTCACCACATCTTCAGGTACCACATCTCCCTGTCTCGAATTAAGCTTCATTGCCTTCGAATTAGGGATATAAGAATTAGGGTTCATAACTTGTGTTATTGTTTTATTTTGTTTAAACAAATTGATAAAATTGCATGAACTTTAGCATTTGTTTATTGATGCCTTTGTCTAATGATGCAGTTGTTTATGCAGTTGTAATGATAAAATTATTTGTTTATTTTTTGAGTGAAAGGTGTCCAGAATTTGTTTATGCAGTTGCTTAACACTAGAACTTGTGTACTTTAAGTCTAGAATTTGTGAAGTGCAAAGGCACTAGTACTTTAACTAAAGTGCAGTTGCTGGTGGTCAAGACTTAGCATTAAGTACTTAGCATCAAGACTATTATTGCTCTGTTTTATATATGCTTAGTACTGGCTTGCTTTGGCTTGCTAAGAATATCATTTGATCTGACTTAATGTTATTTTACTTAAAAGATGAATCGATCGTGGGTAAAGGCTGATAGAAGAACAAGAAAGTTTGCGGATGGAGTTGATGAATTACTGTTGTTTGCATTTGAGAACGGATGTGATGAAAACAAAATTAGTTATCCGTGTATGAGATGTGCACACAGTAAATCGTGGTCAGCTCGAGTTGTAAAAAAAATCATCTTTTCCAACATGGTATCGATCCGACCTACACATGTTGGATTTGGCATGGAGAAATGAATGCAGAAGAAAGTCCGGTCACCGCTGAAAAGACCAACAGTTCAGAAACAGTGGATCAAATTCCGATGGATACAGAGAATGCAGATAGTGAAGATGATGCTTCCCTAGCATCCTCGGATTTATTTAACCATGTTCAATATGAACATGAACCCCTATATCCGGGATGCGAAGAATTTACCAAGATGAAGGCTTTAGTGAAATTTTACAATCTGAAATCAAAACATCAAATATCCGATTGTGGCTTCTCTGAAATGCTACTCTTGGTTGGGTCCATGCTCCCAAAAGGAAACACTTTTCCTTCATCATTCAGTGAAGCGAAGAAAAGCTTGTGTGTTTTAGGGATGGAGTATGAGAAAATTCACGTGTGTCCGAATGATTGTCTATTATACCGTGGCGAGAGGGATGAAGATGAGACAAGTTGCCGTATTTGTAAAGCCCCTAGGTGGAAGTTGAACAAAAAAGGAGATGAATTATAAGGTGTTCCCGCGAAGGTCTTGTGGTATTTTCCATTGATACCCCGCTTGAGGACTTTATTCAGTTCGCCTCAAACAGCCAAGGACTTGACTTGGCATGACACAGAAAGAATCAGGGATGATAAATTAAGACATCCAGCAGATTCAAAAACATGGAAAGAAGTTGATGCAAAGTGGCCAGAATTCTCTTCAGATTCAAGAAACCTAAGGTTAGCGTTATCCTCGGATGGATTTAATCCTTTTCACAGCACAAATATAGATTACTCTTGTTGGCCAGTTTTGATGACAATATACAATCTTCCACCGTGGCTTTGTATGAAAAGAAAGTATATTATGCTCTGTTTATTGATATCGGGGCCAAAGGAACCTGGTAATGATATTGATGTGTTTCTTCAACCGCTTATCGAAGATCTACAAAAGCTATGGGTAGGGAAACAAGTTTATGATGCATATAAAAAGGAGTACTTTTTGCTTAGAGGTATTTTGTTGTGGACAATTAGTGATTATCCAGCCTATAGTAACTTGTCGGGAAACATTGTCAAAGGGTATAATGGGTGTCCAGTTTGTGTTGATAATACAAAAGCTACAAGGTTGAAAAATTACCGTAAGTGTGTGGTCATGAGGCATCGGAGGTGGCTTCCACCTTTTCATCCATATCGCCGGCAGAAAAAGGAGTTTGATAACACCGTGGAAAATGAAACAGCCCCAGTTCCATTAACCGGAGAGGAGGTGCTTAAAAGAACACAACATTTAAAGGGCCATGTGTTTGGTAAGACACAACAGCAACCTCGATTTAAAAAGGGCGACGACAGACCTATTTGGAAGAAGGTATCTATATTTTTCGATCTTGAGTATTGGATGGTTTTGCCTGTTAGACATGTTCTTGATGTGATGCACATGGAGAAAAACATATGTGAAGCTTTACTTGGTACATTGCTTAATATCCCAAAGAAGACAAAAGATAAGGAAGCTGTCCGTCTTGACATGGCTGAAATGGGAATCAGAACAGAGCTAAGGCCAAAAAAACCGGGGAAAAAGGAGAAGTTACCATTAGCGTCTTGGAACTTAACTCATGTTGAAAAAAAAGTTGTTTGCTCCTCCTTTCTTGGAATGAAGCTGCCTGATGGTTTTTGTTCTAACATTAGGAGTCTTGTATCAATGGAAACTCTCCGACTTACTGGAATGAAATCTCACGATTGTCATATGATTTTGCATCACTTGCTCCCGATTGCAATTCGGTCCTCACTGGAAAAAAAGGTAAGGAACACTGTCATTCGGTTTTGTCTCTTTTTCAAAGCAATATGCAGTAAAGTTATAGAGGTCGATAAGTTGGAGAAAATGCAATCACAATTAGTAGAAACTTTGTGTCACCTAGAAAAATACTTCCCTCCTTCGTTGTTTGATGTAATGTTTCATCTATCGGTTCATCTTGTAAGAGAAGTGGAGCTTTGCGGACCAATTTTTCTTAGGTGGATGTATCCGTTTGAGAGATATATGAAGACATTCAAGGGATATATAAGAAACCGGGCTCGTGCGGAAGGCTGGATTGCAGAGGCATATATCGCAGAGGAGGCAGTTGAGTGTTTGGTTGATCATGAAGAAAGGACTATTGGGGTGCCCAAAAATGGTGGGCATATGCAAGACACCACTTCGAGGCCATTATCTGGTGCAACCATCATCACCCCGAGCAACACTGATTTGCACGCAGCACACTTATGCGTCCTACAAAATACTACTGCAGTTATGCCATTTTTTGAGTAAGTCAAGAATAATTTTCTGCAGTGAACACATGTCATTCTTGATGTCCAAATTTCCGGAACATGAAAATGATGCAATATGGCTAAAAAACAAGCAAAATGACACATTCCCTAATTGGTTCAAAGAGAAGGTATTATGTGCATTTTTGTTAAAAATTAATGCATTTTTCTGATAAAAATAGTTGACATGAATCAACAATTTTTTGGCAGATTGATTTGGATTTAAATGCTGGAGAAGAGGTACCGGAGGAGCTAAGATGGATTGCAGATGGGCCTAACAAGGATGTCCCCACGTTCAGTGGCAACAAAGTGAATGGGGTTACGTTCAGTACTAAGGATCGGGATGACACGCGTCAAGTTCAATGTAGCGGCGTCTGTGTACAAGCCGATACAATGATTGTGGAGGAGGATAAAAATTTTGAGCATGCTTCACAACTATTTTATGGAGTTATAACTAGTATATGGGAGCTAGATTATGAAAACTTTAGGATCCCTATTTTTCAGTGCAAGTGGGTAGATTTGAACAGAGGGACTAAGGTAGATGACTTGGGGTATGTATTGGTTAATTTGAATAGGTTGGGGTTTTTTAACGATCCATTTGTGTTGGCTAAACATGTCAAGCAAGTATGTTACATAGACGATCCCCTTGAGAAATTATGGTCCGTGGTGTTGAAATTACCCGAGAAGAACTACTATGAAGTTAATGATGAAGAAGATGAGGGATCCGTAGAGGTACAACTTGAGAATGAGTGTTTTGTGCCTAATTTACCGGACGTTGATTTGCTTGAGGAGGATGACTATAGTTACATGCGAGATGTTGATGAACAAATTTTACTTTCTTGATGTAATTTTATTTATGTACTTTGAATGGTTGGCTGCTATGGTTGCTTGGTTTTGCCTTTGAAATTGCAAACTACAGAATGTTCTTGTGAATTAGTGTTAATGTATGCAGTATTGATTGGTTTTGCCTTTGAAACTTTGGCAGGGGGTTAACTTCTTTATATTATTTTTTTTAAATTTTTTTAACTATCAGACAACGGTTTATGTAACCTAAACAATTGTGTGACAGCAATTGGACAACGGTATGCAGAAACTGTTGTGTGAATTAAGTATAGTCCACATACAAGTAAAACACTTGTCTGATTCTAACAACGGTTTACAAAATCATTGTCTGAAGTTTCTTCAGACAATGGTTTTGTAAACCGTTGTTAGAATCAGACAAGTGTTTATTCAAACTGTTGTGTGACATCCATTTAAGTAATAAAAAAAAAACACTTGTCTGTTTTTAACAACGGTTTATGAAACACTTGTCTGACCTTTCTTCAGACAACGGTTTTATAATTCCGTTGTGTAAAGCCTCTGCTTTACTCCTTCTAATAGACAATGATTTTAGAAACCGTTGTGGAAGTTCTTTCAGACAACAGACAGATTTTGCAAAAAAAAAAACGTTGTGTGAAAATTTCAAACAATGCTTTTACTGCCGACCGTTGTCTGATAAGTGTTGTCTGTTTCAGTTTTTCTTGTAGTGATTTATTATCTGTTTAACTTCTGTGTACTCTAATTTATAGACTATTAATATCACTAGAGCGTAAATTTGAACAATCTTATGTATAGGCTAATAACAACAGTGACGCATGAATACGAGGCTCTAAACATGGTTATGGACCAATTGTATGATCTGGTACTAGCGGAGGTTCATATACCAGACATGGATGGCATTGACCTGCTCAAACGTATAGACCAAAAATGGAGTATTCCTGTTATTTGTAAGTCCATGTATTTGGTGGCTTCTTCGTATGCCTATGGTGGCCGATGACCTGGAAAATATATGGCAGTACTCTGAGTAGCCGAAGAATTGTAAGAATAATAGCACTGCCCCAGACAGCGAGATGGACCGAACCTTTCAATTTCGGTGGAGCATTTTCTTCATTGTTTCTGCAATTATTTTAGAAATTTATAAACCAATAATGAAATATATCCATACATACACACAGACACACATACACACACATATATATATATATAATAATTTAAGATGTAGACCACTTACCAATATGATGATCCTGAATATTTTCTAAGCACAAAAGAGAAAACATGTAATTAATTTGGCACAGACTAGGCAAAAAACTAATAAACTGGGTTTAAATCGCAATACATACAACACTTTAATTTTAGAATATCTATTTTTGATATGGCAGCTTTATTGAATGTGCAATTCAGTTGTGATAGTAGATAAATTTAGTATTTCAAGACGTACAACAATGTTTTAGTTTTGTAAAATTTAGGCATATATATGTATTTGATACAGAGATGGGATAAAATGATGAAAAGATCGAGAGAGAAGTTTGATAAAGCAAAAGAGGAAAAATCCGAAGGAAAGACCATTTTGTTTTGTTAGCGAGTAAAGTAAAAATGAAAGATAACTAATATTTATAATATATTCGGAAGATTCTAGAACATTCGAGATATTAGGTGAGCGTAAAACTGTTACAAAGTAATTATATATATAATATATTCAAAATGTTGAACATTTTTTGGTGCTCGTATTTGTACTTTTATAAAAAACCCACATATGGGCCTAACTAGATTGGGCCTCCCAGGTGTTATATACTAACTAGATTTCGTACTGTCATATGTTATATATATTGAATTAACATATCATGTGTACGTGAATTACATAACATATTTTCTTGTCATAAGATACGGGAAAGTACGTACGATGAATTGTATTGGAATACAATAGCGGGATCCAAGAGTTACTTTCATTCAAAAAAGTGTCATGCAGATATGACCGCAAACATTTAGACAATGAAGTTTTAATATTTATTATCTGTTTAACTTCTGTGTACTCTAATTTATAGACTATTAATATCACTAGAGGGTAAATTTGAACAATCTTATGTATAGGCTAATAACAACGGTGACGCATGAATACGAGGCTCTAAACATGGTTATGGACCAATCGTATGATCTGGTATTAGCGGAGGTTCATATACCAGACATGGATGGCATTGACCTGCTCAAACGTATAGACCAAAATTGGAGTATTCCTGTTATTTGTAAGTCCATGTATTTGGTGGCTTCTTCGTATGCCTATGGTGGCCGATGACCTGGAAAATATATGGCAGTACTCTGAGTGGACGAAGAATTGTAAGAATAATAGCACTGCCCCAGACAGCCAGATGGACCGAACCTTTCAATTTCGGTGGAGCATTTTCTTCATTGTTTCTGCAATTATTTTAGAAATTTATAAACCATAAATGAAATATATCCATACATACACACACACACACACATATATATATATATATAATAATTTAAGATGTAGACCACTTACTGATCTGATGATCCTGAATATTTTATAAGCACAAAAGAGAATACATGTAATTAATTTGGCACAGGCTAGGCAAAAAACTAATAAACTGGGTTTAAATCGCAATACATACAACACTTTAATTTTAGAATATCTTTTTTTGATATGGCAGCTTTATTGAATGTGCAATTCAGTTGCGATAGTAAATAAATTTAGTATTTCAAGATATACAACAATGTATTAGTTTTTTAAAACTTAGGCAAATATATGTGTTTGATATAGAGATGGGATAAAATGATGAAAAGATCGAGAGAGAAGTTTGATAAAGTAAAAGAGGAAAAAGATGAAGGAAAGACCATTGTGTTTTGTTAGCGAGTAAAGTAAAAATGAAAGATAACTAATATTTATAATATATTCCCAAGATTCTAGAACATTCGAGATATTAGGTGAGCGTAAAACTTCTACAAATTAATTATATATGTAATATAATAAAAATGTTGAAAATTTTTTGGTGCTCTTATTGGTATTTTTATAAAAAACCCACATATGGGCCTAACTAGATTGGGCCTCCCATGTGTTATATACTAACTAGATTTCGACCTGTCATATGTTATATATATTGAACTAACATATCATATGTACGTGAATTACATAACATATTTTCTTGTCATAAGATACGACAAAGTACGTACGATGAATTGTATTGGAATACAATAGCGGGATCCAAGAGTTACTTTCATTCAAAAAAGTGTCATGCAGATATGACCGCAAACATTTAGACAATGAAGTTTTAATATTTATTATCTGTTTAACTTCTGTGTACTCTAATTTATAGACTATTAATATCACTAGAGCGTAAATTTGAACAATCTTATGTATAGGCTAATAACAACGGTGACGCATGAATACGAGGCTCTAAACATGGTTATGGACCAATCGTACGATCTGGTATTAGCGGAGGTTCATATACCAGACATGGATGGCATTGACCTGCTCAAACGTATAGACCAAAATTGGAGTATTCCTGTTATTTGTAAGTCCATGTATTTGGTGGCTTCTTCGTATGCCTATGGCGGCCGATGACCTGGAAAATATATGGCAGTACTCTGAGTGGCCGAAGAATTGTAAGAATAATAGCACTGCCCCAGACAGCGAGATGGACCGAACCTTTCAATTTCGGTGGAGCATTTTCTTCATTGTTTCTGCAATTATTTTAGAAATTTATAAACCATAAATTAAATATATCCATACATACACACACACACACACATATATAATAATTTAAGATATAGACCACTTACCGATATGATGATCCTGAATATTTTCTAAGCACAAAAGAGAAAACATGTAATTAATTTTGTACAGACTAGGCAAAAAACTAATAAACTGGGTTTAAATCACAATACATACAACACTTTAATTTTAGAATATCTATTTTTGATATGGCAGCTTTATTGAATGTGCAATTCAGTTGTGATAGTAAATAAATTTAGTATTTCAAGATATACAACAATGTATTAGTTTTTTAAAATTTAGGCATATATATGTGTTTGATACAGAGATGGGATAAAATGATGAAAAGATCGAGGGAGAAGTTTGATAAAGCAAAAGAGGAAAAAGAAGAACGAAAGACCATTGTGTTTTGTTAGCGTGTAAAGTAAAAATGAAAGATAACTAATATTTATAATATATTCGGAAGATTCTAGAACATTCGAGATATTATGTGAGCGTAAAACTGCTACAATTTAATTATTTATATAATATATTTAAAATGTTGAAAAAATTTTGGTGCTCGGATTTGTACTTTTATAAAAACCCCACTTATGGGCCTAACTAGATTGGGCCTCCCACGTGTTATATACTAACTAGATTTGGTACTGTCATATGTTATATATATTGAACTAACATATCATGTGTACGTGAATTACATAACATATTTTTTTGTCATAAGATACGACAACGTACGTATGATGATTTGTATAGGAATACAATAGCCGAATGCAAGAGTTACTTTCATTCTAAAAAGTCATATGACAGGTCATGCAGATATGACCGCAAACATTTAGACAATGAAGTTTTAATATTTGTTCTGTGTTTAACTTTTGTGTACTCTCATTTATAGACTATTAATATCATTAGAGGGTAAATTTGAACAATCTTATGTGTAGGCTAATAACAATGGCGACGCATGCATACGAGGCTCTAAACATGGTTATGGACCAATCGTATGATCTGGTATTAGCGGGGGTTCATATACCAGACATGGATGGCATTGACCTGCTCAAATGTATAGACCAAAAATGGAATATTCTTGTTATTTGTAAGTCCATGTATATGGTGGCTTCTTCGTATGCCTATTGTGGCCGATGACCTGGAAAATATATGGCAGTATTCTGAGTGGCGGAATAATTGTAAGAATAATAGCTCTACCCCAGACAGCCAGATGGACCGAACCTCTCAATTTTGGTGGAGCATTTTCTTCTTTGTTTCTGCAATTATTTTAGAAATTTATAAACCATAAATGAAATATATCCATACATACATGTATATATAATAATAATTTAAGATGTAGACCACTTACCGATATGATGATCCTGAATATTTTCTAAGCACAAAAGAAAAACACTTGCAATTAATTAGGCACAGATTAAGCAAAAAACTAATAAACTGGGTTTAAATCGCAATACATACATCACTTTAATTTTGGGAAAATAAATTCATTCGTCCCTAAACTATTGGTGTTTTATTGTTTTAGTCCTTGAACTAAATATTCCAATATGCGGGTCCTTCAACTTTTGATTTTTCTGATTGAAGTCCTTCCGTCCAAATTTGACTTAACGGACGTTAGTCAATGCTGACGTGGCAGTTACGTGAAAATAAAAAATTCACCGATTGAATTCAAATTTTGATATGTTAATCTACGAGTGATTACAAGAACACAGGTGATAAAAGTTTTCGATTTCGAGTTCACTAACGTATAGAAATCTATATGAAAAAAACTTATTATTTCGTGTTCTTGAAATTAAAGTGCAAACTTCTATACGTTAGTGAACTCGAAATCGAAAACTTTTACCACCTGTGTTCTTGTTATCACTCGTAGATTAACATATCAAAATTTGAATTCAATCGGTGAATTTTTGATTTTCACGTAACTGCCACGTCAGCATGCTGTTAACGTCCGTTAGTTTTTTTGGACGGAAGGACTTCAATAAGAAAAATTCAAAAGTTGAAGGACCCGCATATTGGAATATTTAGTTCAAGGACTAAAACAATAAAACACCAATAGTTTAGGGACGAATGAATTTATTTTCCCCTTTAATTTTAGAATATCTATTTTTGATATGGCAGCTTTATTGAATGTGCAATTCAGTTGCGATAGTAGATAAATTTAGTATTTCAAGATATACAACAATGTATTAGTTTTTTAAAATTTACGCAAATATATGTATTTGATATAGAGATGGGATAAAATGATGAAAAGATCGAGAGAGAAGTTTGATAAAGCAAAAGAGAAAAAAGACAAATGAAAGACCATTGTGTTTTGTTAGCTGGTAAAGTATAAATGAAAGATAACTAATATTTATAATATATTCGGAAGATTCTAGAAATTCGAGATATTAGGTCAGCGTAAAACTGTTACAAATTAATTATATATATAATATAATTAAAATGTTGAAAAATTTTTGGTGCTAATATTTGTACTATTATAAAAAACCCACATATGGGCATAACTAGATTGGGCCTCCCATATGTTATATACTAACTAGATTTCGACCTGTCATAGGTTATATATATTGAACTAACATATCATGTGTACGTGAATTTCATAACATATTTTTTTGTCATAAGATACGACAACGTACGTATGATGAATTGTATGGGAATACAATAGCCAGATCCAGGAGTTACTCATTCAAAAAAGTTCATCTGACCGCGGACATGAAGACAATGAAGTTTTAATATTTGTTCTGTGTTTAACTTCTGTGTACTCTCATTTCTAGACTATTAATATCATTAGAGCGTAAATTTGAACAATCTTATGTGTAGGATACTAACAACAGTGATGCATGCATACGAGGCTCTAACTTACAATCTTATGTGTAGGCTACTAACAACGGCGACGCATGCATACGAGGCTCTAAACATGGTTATGGACCAATCGTATGATACGGTATTAGCCGAGGTTCATATACCAGACATGGATGGCATTGACCTGCTCATACGTATTGACCAAAAATGGAATATTCCTGTTATTTATAAATCCATGTATATGGTGGATTCTTGGTATGCCTATGGTGGCTGATGACGTGGAAAATATATGGCTGTACTCTGAGTGGCGGAAGAATTGTAAGAATAATAGCACTGCCCCAGACAGCCAGATGGACCGAACCTCTCAATTTCGGTGGAGCATTTTCTTCATTGTTTCTGCAATTATTTTAGAAATTTATAAATCAAAAATGACATATACCATACATACATGTATATATATATAATAATTTAAGATGTAGACCACTTACCGATATGATGATCCTAAATATTTTCTAAGCACAAAAGAAAAAACATGTAATTAATTTGGCACGGATTAGGCAAAAAACTAATAAACCGGGTTTAAATCGCAATACATACAACACTTTAATTTTAAAATATCTATTTTTTATATGGCAGCTATATTGAATGTGCAATTCAGTTGCGATAGTAGATAAATTTAGTATTTCAAGATATACAACAATATATTAGTTTTTTAAAATTTAGGCAAATATATGTGTTTGATATAGAGATGGAATAAAATGATGAAAAGATCGAGAGAGAAGTTTGATAAAGCACAAGAGGAAAAAGACGAATGAAAGATCATTGTGTTTTGTTAGCGGGTAAAGTTAAAATGAAAGATAACTAATATATATAATATATTAGGAAGATTCTAGAACATTCGAGATATTAGGTGAGCGTAAAATTGTTACAAATTAATTATATATGTAATATAATTAAAATGTTGAAAATTTTTTGGTGCTCGTATTTGTAGTTTTATAAAAAAACCCACATATGGGTCTAACTAGATTGGGCCCCCATGTATTATATACTAACTAGATTTCGACCTGTCATATGTTATATATATTGAACTAATATATCATGTGTACCTAAATTACTTAACATATATTTTTGTCATAAGATACGACAACGTACGTATGATGAATTGTATAGGAATACAAAAGTCGGATCCAAGAGTTACTTTCATTCAAATTCAAAAAAGTTCATCTGACAGGTCATGCAGATATGACCGCAGACATTTAGAAAATGAAGTTTTAATATTTGTTATGTGTTTAACTTCTGTGTACTCTCATTTATAGACTATTAATATCACTAGAGCGTAAATTTGAAAAGTCTTATGTGTAGGCTAATAACAACGGCGTCGCATGCATACGAGGCTCTAAACATGGTTATGGACCAATCATATGATATGGTATTAGCCGAGGTTCATATACCAGACATGGATGGCATTGAGCTGCTCAAACGTATACACCAAAAATGGAATATTCCTGTTATTTGTAAGTCCATGTATATGGTGGCTTCTTCGTAAGCCTATGGTGGCTGATGACCTGGAAAATATATGGCAGTACTCTGAGTGGCAGAAGAATTGTAAGAATAATTGCACTACCCTAGGCACCCACATGGACCGAACCTCTCAATTTCGTTGGAGCATTTTCTTCATTATTTCTGCAATTATTTTAGAACTTTATAAACCAAAAATGACATATATCGATACATACATGTACATATATAATAATTTAAGATGTAGACCACTTACCGATATGATGATCCTGAATATTTTCTAAACACAAAAGAAAAAACATGTAATTAATTTGGCACAAATTAGGTAAAAAACTAATAAACTGGGTTTAAATTGCAATACATACAACACTTTAATTTTAGAATATTTATTTTTGATATGGTAGCTTTATTGAATGTGCAATTGAGTTGCGATAATAGATAAATTTAGTATTTCAAGAAATACTACAATGTATTAGTTTTTTAAAATTTAGGCAAATTTATGTGTTTGATATAGAGATGGGATAAAATGATGAAAAGATTGAGAGAGAAGTTTGATAAAGCAAAAGTGGAAAAAGACGAAGGAAAGACCCTTGTGTTTTGTTAGCGGGTAAAGTAAAAATGAAAGATAACTAATATTTATAATATATTCGGAAGATTCTGGAACATTCGAGATATTAGGTGAGCATAAAACTGTTACAAATTAATTATATATATAATATAATTAAAATGTTGAATATTTTTTGGTGCTCCTATTTGTACTTTTATAAAAAAAACCAACATATGGGCCTAACTAGATTGGGCCTCCCATGTATTATATACTAACTAGATTTCGACCTGTCATAGGTTATATATATTGAACTAACATATCATGTGTATGTGAATTACATAACATATTTTTTTGTCATAAGATACAACAACATTCGTATGATTAATTGTATAGGAATACAATAGCCGGATACAGGAGTTACTTTCATTCAAGAAAGTTTATCTTACAGGTCATGCAGATATGACCGCAGACATTTAGACAATAAAGTTTTAATATTTGTTCTGTGTTTAACTTTTGTGTACTCTCATTTATAGACTATTAATATTATTAGGGTAAATTTGAATAACCTTATGTGTAGGCTAATACCAACGGCAACCCATGCATACGAGGCTCTAAATATGGTTATGCACCAATAGTATGATGTGGTATTAGCGGAGGTTCATATAGCAGACATGGATGGCATTAACCGGCTTAAACGTATAGAGCAAAAATTGAATATTCCTGTTATTTGTAAGTCCATGTATATGGTGGCTTCTTCGTAAGCCTATGGTGGCTGATGACCTGGAAAATATATGGCAGTACTCTGAGCGGCGGAAGAATTGTAAGAATAATAGCACTGCCCCAGACATCCAGATAGACCGAACCTCTCAATTTCGGTGGAGCATTTTCTTCATTGTTTCTGCAATTATTTTAGAAATTTATAAACCAAAAATGACATACATCCATACATACATATATATAATAATAATTTAAGATGTCGACCACTTACCGATATGATCATCCTGAATATTTTCTAAGCACAAAAGAAAAAACTAGTAATTAATTTGGCACAGATTAGGCAAAAAACTAATAAACTAGGTTTAAATCGCAATACATACAACACTTTAATTTTAGAATATTTATTTTTGATATGGCAGCTTTATTGAATGTGCAATTGGGTTGCCGAAGTAGATAAATTTAGTATTTCATGATATACAATAATGTATTAGTTTTTTAAATTTTAGGCAAATACATGTGCTTGATATAGAGATGGGGATAAAATGATGAAAAGATCGAGAGAGAAGTTTGATGAAGCAAAAGAAGAAAAAGACGAAGGAAAGACGATTGTGTTCTGTTAGCCGGTAAAGTAAAAATGAAAGATAACTAATATTTATAATATATTTGAAAGATTCTAGAACATTCGAGATATTAGGTGAGCATAAAACTGTTACAAATTAATTATATATGTAATATATTTAAAATGTTGAAAATTTTTTGGTGCTCGTATTTGTACTTTTATAAAAAACCCACATATGGGCCTAACTAAATTGGGCCTCCCATTTGTTATATACTATCTAGATTCCCACCTGTCATATGTTATATATATTGAACTAACATATCATGTACGTGAATTACATAAACTATTTTTTTGTCATAACATAGGACAAGTACGTATGATGAATTGTATAGGAATACAATGTCGATCCAGGATTTACTTTCATCAAAAAAGTTTATCAACTAACGACAGGTAATGCAGATATGACAGCGGACATTTAGACAATAAATTTTTAATATTTGAGAAAATACACGTACTGTCAGACCCATAAATTATATGGTCAAACATTTACTAAAAAGATTAGATAAATTTATATGTTGGAGGTAATATATATGTATATATATATATATTTATTTAAAAACATTTATATAAGAAAGTATAAAATTTTGAATAAAAATTCATTAAATATAGAAATAAATTATAAGACTTTTTGAAAACAAAACAAATATATATTAAAGTGAAGAACACATTAAAATCCAACCAAACGGGTCATTTGTTTGGACACTTCACGTAACTTTGAGTTATTTCAGTTGCCTTGAAATTGACCTTATTTTATTCAACTCAAACCAGACTAAAAACTTAAAAATTCCTACCATAATTCATAATATTTCTTGTCGATTTCGTATGGAATTTTAAGACATCATCGATTTTGCCACCTCTAATTTCATGAGATATATTATTTTTCAATTTTCATTTTTGTATTTAAGAGAATATATGACTCTAAGAGATACATGTCGAAATACTATAAGAGAATGAGAGAGAAGTTTGGAAATATTCAGCCAGAAAGCGGTGTGAAAACTCAAGTCAAATCCCCAATCTATATCACGTATAAGTCTAGAATAGTCTCACTCAAATTCAATAAAATGAGTAATCCACAAGCCCATCAAGGCCCCCAAAAATTGTGATTTGTTGATGCAGTTAATAGTAGTATTTTACCTTATATACTAATTTAAAGTCTCCACATGTCTACACGTGGGACTATGATATTAAAAACGCCCCACTTAAATTAATTTCATCCTTGTAAGGCCAAACTTATTGCTCAAAGGCCCAGATTGAACCTCTCTAGCCATTGCGGGATATTATAGGGTCGTTTCATTTCGTGTCACCACGTTCGGACTTCTTTTGCTATTATGGGCTAATACAACTAGCTTTGTGTTCCCCACCTCCAATGTATCAACCTTTTGAGAGTCGTCATCGAATACTAATGTATATACTGTCCCAAATGAAACAATTTTGGTAATCTAGAAGCCCATCACATATCCCCAAAAGATGGTGCATTTGGTAGTAATATTTTACCCTATGTTATTTAAAAATTATGTTATTTATCAATTTTAAAATACATATATACGAGGTAAACGGGTGACAAGTTGCGCCGCAAGTCCTCGGTGAATTACAAATCCTATCCGACAAAATACATAATCAGCTGAACCAGCAGTCATAACATTTTTCACATAACATCGATCTAGATTAAAAAAATTATATTGTGCTATTTCTATGAATCGATTTAAATTTGTGAAAAGTTTTGTTAATATCATCATCATCATTATGTGCACTTATTTTAATTTGAAATGGAAAGCATTATATATTTGATCTTTCATTTTTTTTTTGTTTTTGAGATTTTTGCCTTAAAAATCTTAATTACAAACACTTAATGAAAGTTTTTAAATAAATTATTTTTTAATTGATCTATATAAACTTCTTTTAAATATTTTCACTACAAGAAAAATAGCTTCATACAAGCGTTTTTACCCATTGTCTGATGCCCTGGAAAATCGTTGAATATTGAGCGGCCGTCTGATACACGGATGACACAACGGTACGTGATCGTTGTCTG
This sequence comes from Oenanthe sinensis, assembly GCA_028671895.1. NCBI lineage: Eukaryota > Viridiplantae > Streptophyta > Magnoliopsida > Apiales > Apiaceae > Oenanthe > Oenanthe sinensis. The sequence continues at coordinate 20,988,023 of CM053799.1, read as the reverse complement.
TCTTTAAGCAAGACAACAGCGAGATCATGAAAAAATGTTGTTAGAAGGTTGGTATAAACAACAATTTTAGTAAATAGACTATTGTAAGACTTGCGGTTAATCAAGCGTTTCTTAATCTCAGAATAATGTTTATTATTCTTTAACACAACAGTTCCTGTAAAAGGAAGTGTTGTTCTTCTTTCCTGTATTCAAAAGCTTCTAAAATAAAAGCCATTGTCGAGATCACATTATCACAATAGTTTCACGATAATGATGAAATGTCTAAAGATAATGAACACAGCAGTTCGTAAATAAGAATATGTTGGCTATACCCAGTTGTTACAATGGTTTATAACTAAATTTTCGTTGTAAGAATTCAATGTGATAATGATTCATTTTTCAAATGGACAAGTGTTTTATATCATTGTCTCAAAAATTAATTGAAATAGACAATAGTTTTATATTATTGTCTCAAAAAGAAATTGAAATACACAAGTGTTTAAGAATTGAAACTATGGTTTAATATACAAAAGTTATCAAGGAGAATTACAACCTCCAACTAAAAGTCTATGTCTAACATCAATACTATCACAAACCCTATTATACTTGTTGGAATCAAATCATGGTTAGAATACTATTCCGATACTTGATAGCTGCTACTACATTTCGTCTTTGTTGAGATTCAACTTGAGCTTCTGCCATTAGAATGGTACTCGGATACTTGATAGATGCTTCTGCATTTATAAACAAACACAGTTGCTTAAACATTAACCATGAAATATATATTATATCATATCTTAACAGATGCACTGAATTGAAACTTAAAGCCTAATAGAAATCACAGAACACGAGCGACCAAACTAGAGTAAATAGCATATATAATTATAGTCTCTAAACAGATAAACAATTATGATATTAATTATGTAACTATTGGTTCTAAGCAGATTCAAAATGTCAAAATGTACCATAAAATGAACACATCACAATAAAAAAGAAAAGTACACAAGCTGTTAAAGAATTAAAAGTTAAAACTATATTGTATAAACAGAATGCTAACCTTGATGAAACACGGAAAAGATCCAACTAAAAATCCCCCAAACTGCAAGAATTGCCAAATATCTGCATCCATAAATAACCTGCAAAATCATAAAATCATAGATTTATCATCAAAGTACTGACAACTTTAATACATACATAAGTTAAGTTTCTCCACCTTCTCTATACCCTCCTCCAACTTTATCATTTTCCCATCAAATTCTCCAAACTCATGTGATCTGATATCCAAAACAACTGCCTAGTAAGAACCAGGGGCAGACAACTTGCTGTCATGGGTTGGGCTAGTTCTCAGAGATACCCTGTATTTGACTATAGAATTTTCAAATCAGGATACATAAGTAAATAAGTACCAAACATATATACACATACACATAAAGACCATAAGCATTAGAAATTAGGCATAAGCTAAATCATACTCTCACTAATAGCTAAATCATACAATTCATACAATAGCTAAACTAAGAGAGACAGGGGAGAAACAGGCACTTACAGGATAAAAGATGAAAAACACTTCTCATAATAAAGACCACTAACAAATTAGAAATGACTATAGAAAACATTTCCATGATGATGAGATGTCATTCACTGCTGGGGTTTTCAAATAGAGTCCATTTACCCCAAATGAATCTTATTACCAGCTGGATTTGCCAACACAAACTACAAATATGAAAAGAGGTCACTGGTTAAATAGTGAACAAAGTCATATCACTAGGTCTTATATATGCTATAGTTATAATATGAGTAGGGGTAAGAAAGTAAGACCCATCAGGAGACCTAGACAAATTCATTAATATTATGAAAAATAGGTACCACATAAATAATAAATATCAAGAAAGTGAAAAAAGAGGGGGGACAACCAAAATAAAGGGGCACAAAAAGGCAAATATACATATACATCACTCCTTTAAGTACTCAAACAATATAAGATAAATTAAATATCATATTCTCAAAACCCAAATCAATCAACCATAATATTAGACGAATTACAAGTCAAGAGCCCTAAATCTAAAACTCTAGAACGAAATCCCTAAATTAAAATCACCTACAAAATTAAGACCAAATCGACAAGGATTAACTTATTAATATCGCGTCTATGATAAACAGGCTCTCCAATCACATTAATAATAAGACCAAAAGTAGATCTCTCAACAAGCACCTGCCATATTCAAGAACATCCAAACGAAGACGAATACCAAGTATAGATAAAATAGACAAACTAGCTGTACCATAATGACATTGGACATGAACAATTCATAGCCTCAAATTAATTAATTGAAGAAGATGAAGGCCTTTTTCAAACCAAAGACCTAATTCATAGCCTCAAATAGATTAAACGAGAAAGATGAAGTGTGAGACATACGTACTTGAGAGATGGGAGATGGAGAGAGAAAGCCTTCAATTGAAAACACTAGAAAGAAAGCCCCATGAAATAGAGGAACAAAAAAGGGCTCTGTTCAAACAAAAATTTCAAGTGGAGCGCAAGGCAACAAGGGGGAAAGTGAAGTATTTGGGGGAAAGAAAGGGGGAAAGAGTGTATAACACAATTTCATTTTGGGGGAAAATATAAGCACCCATTTTTTCAATAGTGTACATCGTGTTATTATAGTATTAGTGTTATTTATAATCAGCAAAAGGGGGAACATGTTAAAACAATAAAAAATAACATTTTAGTATTCATTTGATTTATATAATGAATAGTTATTTTTAAACAAATTAATAGTTCAATTAGTAAAGGTTAAATTGAGATATTTTAATATTTGGTACAGTTACATTAATTATATTATATATAAAATATTTAATATAAGTATATAAATTTAGGATTTAATTTAAATATAATATTAGAAAAAGGTTAACCAAACCAACTACAAAAAAATCTCTAGTTTGGTTATAAAAATATAGTATATATATTTTATAAAAATAAATAAATTAAAATTCTCATTTTACTAATTATAAATAATATATTACATTAAAATTATATGATACGTTAGAATAGAGAAATAATTATGTATGCACGTTGTTATAATTAAAATTATGAATACAGGTTTAAGTTTTTATAAAAAAATTAAAATTTAAAATATTAACTCATTTTACAAAGACAAAATAAATAAAAAATTTATAATTTTATAATATGGATACATATAAATGTATATAGTTTGTTAATAATTTTATAATTCGAACAATATGAGTATACATTTTATATGAACGAGTTAAGAAGTAGATATTGAGTTTATGGTAAATCTATAATTTCTTTCATATTAAATTAAAATTAATTTTTTCGATGATCCAACCATACAGATGTTAAGATATTTCGATGTTTGTGATGTGTAAAAAAAATAGAATTTTTAAATTTATTTTGTGTGCTTTTTTTAACAAAAGTATTAAAAAATCTTCTACAAATATTTTTTATCTTATTATGAAAAGGTAATTTTTGTCATCTTATGTGAAACAGACAACGGTTTTCTTAGAAATTATGTTGTATGAGTTAAAGGAACGGTTTTCTAAATAAAACCGTTGTAAAATAAATTGTTGTTTAGAGATCTTGATTTGCACAACACAACATTGAAAAAGTGTTATCTAATTAGCTCTATTAGATAACACAATATTGTACTGTTGTGTGAAAATGCCTTATATAATAACTCACAATAAATACTTGTCTGATATCAACAACGATTTCTCATAGAATTGTCTGAAATCTATTTAAACAACAGATTTATTAAACCATTATATGGAGGTTTTGCTTTGCACAATACGACATATAAAAAGTGTTGTGTGATTGAGTTTTTTAGGCAACGGGTTTAAAACTGTTGTATAACACATGGATCAGACTACAGTTTTTCAGGGAAAAAATAAACCATTGTATGTTAATCCTCGGAAACACTTTTTTCACTGTGGGTTGTGTGGGTTGTCTGATGGGTGTTGTTGTTTCTAAAACTAGAGCAAAGATTTTACATTTTACACTATTCACATGTATATAACAATTATGTTTTATACAAACAGAGTCGCTCATTACCTTGCTACAGAGGCTTGTTTCTCGTCCCATTGTATTTATACAAAGAACGATGCACCCCATCTAGTGTGGTCTTCGTGCTCTCATTATATTCTTAGTCAATGAAATGGTTATCTTTTATTTCAAAAAAAAACAAGGCTTAAATACAATTATAACCCTGCATTTTCAACAATATACAATTGAAACCCTCTTTTAATATATTTGATAAATTTAACCCTATGTTTTTTAACTATTTTCAATTGAAATCATTTTTTAAAATAATTAGTAAATTTAACCCTATGTTTTTTAACTATGTACAATTGAAACCATTTTTAAAATAAATAGTAAATTTAACCCAACGTTTTAAAACATTTAGTAAATTTAACCTTGATTTTTTAATTTTGGAATAAAATAAATTTTATCTCGAAAAAGTATTTTCGAGAATATATTCACCGAAGTGTATTTTTGAAAATAAATTAAATTCGGTAATAAACATTCATGAATATATTGAGCGGGAAGTGTGATGGCAAGATGGAATAATATAAACACATATTAAAATTTTATTGAACATATATAATATATTATACATGTAAATATATTAATATAGAAAAGAACATCTAAATATCCATTTTATAAGAAAAAACCCTAATAATTGCAAATATTTATTATTGACAACAATGCAATATTTGACAAATATTTATTCAAAATTTTATCATAAAAAATGTTTCAATTGTATATAGTTCAAAAACATAGGGTTAAATTTATTAATTATTTTAAAAAAGATTTCAATTGTAAATAGTTAAAAAACGTAGGGTTAAATTTACTAAATATATTAAAAGAGGGTTTTAATTGTATATTGTTAATAACACTGGGTTTAAATTGTAAATAAGCCAAAAAACAATTATGTTAATTTTTTCAATAATGATAATAAATTTAGTTTCAAAAAAATCCGTACATTGTTTGCTTCAGCTAAATAACCACTTATATGCTTGAATTTTGTTCTGTGTTTAACTTTTGTGTACTCTCATTTATAGACTATTAATATCATTAGAGCGTAAATTTGAACAATCTTATGTGTAGGCTAATAACAACGGCCACGCATGCATACGAGGCTCTAAACATGGTTATGGACCAATCGTATGATCTGGTATTGCCGGAGGTTCATATATCATACATGGATGGGATTGAACTGCTCAAACGTATAGACCAAAAATGGAATATTCCTGTTATTTGTAAGTCCATGTACATAATATTACACTCACATTCTATATTTATTGATCGAATTAAGTTGATGGTCTATGTACTAATTAACATTAAACTTATGGAAAGCAGGATATTAGCTAATAAGAGAGATGAAGTTATTTGCAAGGGAGTTGTTACCCGGGCTCATTGCTTCTTCGTTAAGCCTATAGTGGCTGATGACCTGGAAAATATATGGCAGTACTCTGAGTGGTGGAAGAATGGTAAGAATAATAGCATTGCCCCCGACAGACAGATGGATGGAACCAGTTCTCTTCCCTTGCCTCACCGCCTTGTTCATATTCATCACACTCGAGGTCCATTTTACCATATAGACCGAAACTAAATTTTGGTGGAGCATTTTCCTCCTTGTTTCTGCAATTATTTCACAAATATATAAAGAAAAAATGACATACACACACATGTGTATATATATAATATAAGATATAGACCACTCACAAATCTGATGATCCTGAATATTTTCGGAGCAAAAAAGAAAAAACATGTAATTAATTTGGCACAGATTAGGCAAAAACCTAATAAACTAGGTTCAAATCGTAATACATACAACACTTTAATTTCAGATTATCTATTTTTATTATGCAGGTTTATTGAATGTGCAATTGGGAAGCTAAGTTGGTGGAAATGTGCGTGCAATAGTAGATAAATTTAGTCTTTCAAGATATACAACAATGTATGAGTTTTTTTAAATTTAGGCGAAGATTTGAGTTTAAGATATAGAGATCGGGATAAAATGATGAAAAGAGAGGAGTTTAATAAAGCCGAAGAGGAAAAGACGAAGGAACGACAATTGTATTTTGTTAGTGGGTAAAGTAAAACTGAAAGATAACTAATATTTATAATATTTTCGGAATATTCTAGATCATTCGAGATTTTAGGTGAGCGTAAAACTGTTACAAATTATATATATATATATATATATATATACATACATATATATATATATATAATATAATTAAAATGCTGGAAAAAAATTGATCGTCGTATTTGTACTTTTATAAACAACCCACATATGGGCATAACTAAATTTGGGCGTGGCATGTGTTATATACTAATTAGATTTCGATGTGACATATGTTATCTATACGATATTACTATAGCTAAAAGATTAAAAAATTTGGTTGGTTGGTTGGTGGGTCGGTACGGTACTGGGCCAGATCTATTCATTGGGACATCCATCAAATTCTTCACTAATCTATTTATCCTTATTTCTAATTCAAATACATATCACTTCTTTTGGGCTCATTTTACTAGGCTCGTTTATTTTTTACTACATCGTGTTTCAGTCAGTCGTTCTGTACGGGGTCAGGCCTAACAGTGTACATCTATATATTATATATAATTTTACTTATTATGACTGCAGCTCCATATATATATATATATATATATATATATATATATGTTAACCAAAATTTTATTCTAGACATGTCCAAATTATATTAGAATACTATGTATCATATTTAACTTTCATAAATCCAAACAAAATACATATCTATTAAAAATTTATTATATATATATAATTTTTAACTATTATCAGAATAACTCTTTTAATTAATTTATTATCACTCACATCGTTAACAATGTATAAAATATGACAATATAACATGTATATTAACATAAATTTTTAACGTTATAAAATTTTATAGTAAACATCAACAAAATATAATATAAAATTTAAATTTACCTAAATATTAGTCATTCATCCCGTGCTTCGCATGAGTTATAAGCTTGTATATGTAAATATTGAAAATATTGAATTTTATAAGAGTGTGTGTATATATATTATATAAATTTCATAAATATAAAGGAATACTACCTTATTCTTGGTGGAGACGAAGTGAAACTCAACTTTGGTGGAGCATTTTCTTTATTGTTTCTGCAATTATTTCAGAAATTTATAAACCAAAAATGACATATATACACATACATATATATAATAATTTAAGATGTAGACCATTTACCGATCTCGTGATCATAAATATTTTCTAAGCACAAAAGAGGAATCATGCAATTAATTTTGCACAAATTAGGCAAAAAAACTAATAACTTGGGTTTAAATCACAATATATACAACACTTTAATTTCAGATTATCTTTTTTTGTTATGGCAGCTTTATTGAATGTGCAATTGGGAACCTAATTAAGTGGTGGAAATGTGCTTGCGATAGTAGATAAATTTAGTATTTCAAGATATAAAACAATGTATCAGTTTTTTAAAATTTAGGCAAAGATATGTGTTTAAGATATAGAGATCGGGATAAAATATTGAAAAGAGAGTGGATTTTGATAAAGCGGAAGAGGAAAAAGAAGAAGGAAAGATGATTGTGTTTTGTTAGTGAGTAAAGTAAAACCGAAAGATAACTAATATTTATAATATTTTCGACAGATTCTAGACTGCTACAAATTATATATGTAATATAATTAAAATGTTGAAAAACTTTTGATGCTCGTATTTGTACTTTTATAAACAACCCACATATGGGCCTAACTAGATTTGGGTCTGCCATGTGTTATATACTAACTAGATTTCGACATGTCATATATTATATATGTTCAACTAACATATCATGTGTATCTAAATTATATAATTGTAACAGCCCGTCCTTTTTTGGACTATTAATATTACAAAATCTAAAATACAAATCAATTTATTAATAAAAAAATCTATTACAAAGATAACTATTACAAAGACCCAGCTAATAAGGACAAGTCAACAACTAATTTACTCTCGATCAAAGATCCTCAAAATCAAATGCACTTCAACCTTCTCTTACACCAAACCTGAAATATTAAAAGAATGAGCTGCGAAGTACAGCAAGCAACTACCGTCCAACGACTCAAAATAATATATTATCTTTTAAAAAATACAACTTAAACATGTACCACATAATGCTTATCATATAATTACACATAATATACTCGATACAATTATCATAACGATCCTCACATAATCAATTAAATCACAACAATGCATTCTACACGTCACATATACAAAATTCCTAATCGATAAGTAAATCTAAACAAAGTATCAATATTTTTATTCCCACAATCTTAAATCACGGTCACACTATGCCAATGACCGTCATCTTATTTTTATTCTTATGTCACACTTTTCTAGTGACTGACATCTTATACTTTATGTCGCACTTTTCCAATTGTCCGGATCTTATACTTTATGTCACACTTTCCCAATGGATGGGATCTTATACATTATATCACAATTTCCCAATAGTCGAGATCTTATTCTTATCCTTAGGTCACACTTTCCCAGCGCGCGGGGATCTAATTCTTATCCTCATGTCACACTTTCCTAATGGTCGGGATCTTATTCTTATTCTTTATGTCATACTTTCCCAAGTATCCGGCTTCTTATACTTTATGTGACTAAGATTGGGGATTTCTGAAAATCTTTTCTATTTCTTATTAATCACCAGCCAATATACTACATACGATATTCGAAAAAATATATTCGATGACAAGTAATCTAAAAATATAAAGCATGTTTCATAATAATACAGAGAAATAGAAAGTTACTTACACAAATATATGAAAACATGTAATCAATTAATATAAATCATGTTTCACAATTACATAGCAATAGAAGATTACCTACTTGCATAATAATATGGAACATCGAGTAGTTACTTACCTCAACCATGCAAACAAAGAATCCACAGCATATTTAAACCTATATTCAATCCTTAGTACTCAATCAAAAATGTCACATCTTAAACATCTCAAATGTCGAACTTTTTCATAATTTCGAATCTGCCCAGATCCGTATTTGACCATCTTGACCCTCTAAATGATGTTTCCTGGAAAAATATAAAGCACGAAAATCGTAGAGAACGAAAAGGTCTTTCCAAAAAGTCCAGGATCAACGAATTTTGAGGTACGAAGAATTTATTACGAATTTTACAAGATATCTAATTTGTGTATGGGAAATCCTACGAATTTTATGAACAAAGACGAAGAAAAAGAATAAATATTTGTATCGAGAGATATTTGTAACTGCTTAGTCTTGGTGGCTCGAAAAGAATACAAAAGAATGTGGAGATATTAATCAATATATAGAGTTTTAATACCATATAACAAAACCTACTACGATTCAAATCCAACTCATATTCGAAAGTCCATTATTCTAATCTAATTCTAACTCCTAATTTCTATCCAATTTTAATCCCTTTTATTTTTATTAATTTATTTTATAATTCTAAAAAATATATAGAATATTACATACTACCCTCCTTAAAAATAATTTGGTATCCAATTCTCAAAAATCTTATACTCCAAAAAGATCTCATATGTCTATCTGAAAAGTCACTAATAACCCAAGTTACTTAAATGTCAAGCTTAAAGGCAATCTACAGGTTTCGAACCTAGAGATCTGGACACCAATTGAAACATCCCACCCTTTTTCATACTGTGTATGTTACGAAAATTCAAATACAAATCAATTTATTAATACAAAAATCTATTACAAAGTGATATTGGCTAAAAATAAGTCCTAAAGAAACAATTAATGTAACATTAATCAGGCCTAGTTTGGTCTAAAAGGAGGTCCATTTAATGAGCCTCGAAACCCTAAATTATTAAATAATTTCATAATTAATTAATTAGCTAAATAAACAACTAATTAATTACGTCCAACTACAAGGAAACTACTACCAAGAGTAGCCCCCAAGACACCTCAATCAACAGGGAAACATATTCCTACATGGAAACTACTTCTATCACAAGAAGGATCCAGAATCCTTCAAGGAGGTGCTTTGCCCACCAAGGTTCCTAAACTTATTCTAATTCTTAGAATCTCTACGTCTATATAAAGGGTCTAACCCCTCATTCTTAGAACTATGTCTAGTGTGATTCTCATACGCACTGAGATACGTAGGCATCATGTGAGGGCAGAACTAAGCTACGAAACACAAGTACAGCCATTAAAGCTCGATAAGCTCCGACACATATCGCAATAAGTACACCCTAGTTTTTAATCCATAATATTTGGCGCCGTCTGTGGGAAGACAACATCCACCATGTTAAGAACACGAAGAGCTGATGGAGACATTGTCTTTATCACAGGAGACCCGACTGCTGTGATTCCTCCAGATGAAACTCAAACCACAGAGATCCCCATTACCACCACAATTCATGATGGAACTCAAGGCCCTAAAACTCAAAGGCTTGGCCCGTTTAGTGAAATCATCCATTCTACCAATCCTGAGGAAGTCGTCCATGGATCCGACCCTCTATTTCAAGTAACTCAAACTCCTTTTGCTGCTACTGCTCTTCCTCATGCATAAATTTCTATTGTTGTTATCCCCAGTAGCACTATTGCCCAACCTAGGCTTAGACTCTCCCAAGATTATTCCACTCCATACATCAGAGGGTTGGAACCCCCACAAAACTATGGGCGTAGAGAAGAAATCCATGATTTTTTAGGACCATATTTAACTAATGATGAAAGCTCTGAAGGCACCGATATTAATCCGATACGGAGCCAACATTCTCAGTCCCGTAGCACATTAGAACAGAAAATTATTTCCTATGAGGCGGAACTCAAAGAGCTAAAGAAAAGCTTAGGTCGGCAGGACACAAGGCCAACCCCGAGGTGTGAAGCCCCTGATATCATAGAGCTAGATGGAACCCGTCGAGAGAGGATAAGGGAAATTGCAAGGGGTGATCCCACTGAGTTGCTACCACTTGGAGATCCTGATGATCCAACACAACCCTTTACCGAAGCGATCATGAACACTCACATCTCAAGGATGTTAAAGATGCCCACCATCAAGACTTATGATGGAACGGGAGACCTCTCGAATCATGTAAGAACTTTCTCTAATGCTTTGTTATTACAACCTAACAATGATGTTGTCAAGTGCAGGTCTTTTCCTCAAACCCAAGGGGGAATGGCTCAACGTTGGTATAGCTGGTTACCTCCCAACTCTATTGGGTCCTTCAAAGAAGAGATCTTTGCACGAAGCCTTCATCCCTCATCAATCTTCTTTTTTCTTGAACCTACAAAGCATTATTTAGCTCTGTCAATGTGAATGTTGTCAGATCTTTATTTCTCTCCAAGGAAGAAATAGTAGCATCAAACCTTTCAGGAAGAGTAACAATTACTTTTTGTACTATTCTTGAATCAGAAAAATCAGAACCAAGCAACCTTTTTTTATTGGCTATGCTAAGAAGTTTACCAATGTACTCTATTGTTCATGACTCGTTCATTTTTCTGCATCTCGAATTCTCTGACCAAATTTACGACTTGCATTCCTTTAGTTCTTTGATCTCCTTCATATTCAGTTTTGAGGATTGCCTGTCAATGAAAGAACTTCGTAGTTTTCCTCAACAGGTTCCCAAAGATCATTTGCCTCTAGATGTGCCTCCATTTTCGCAGCCCAGAGTTAGTAATCTTCAGCATTAAACACCAGTGGTGCTAGAGATGTGCTCTTGATTCAGTCACTGGTCCCTCAAGAACGTTGTGATATACAAATTTGTTGGTTTACATGTTATACGAACAGCATATCTAGAAAGATAAAGATCAAGAGAAATTGAGCTGAATGTTTAAATCTTTTTTGTTGTTTCAGAATCAGGCCTTCATATGACTAAAAATCAAAAACTTAAATACAAACTTAGATTAAAAAAAAAAAGATAATGTTCAACATAAAATCAGTGCTGAAATTTATTCTTATAGAATGATTTATGCCATAAGATCAGCTTTTGCAATTACAAAGGATATATTCAAACACGTTTGAATGGTCTGATGTCATAGTTATTTATTGCTGTATCTTTATAAGTGACGACCACATTCTTAAGCTCTGTGAAGTTCTTTGTTACATTTGACATTTTTTATTGAAGAAACATTTATCAATTCCTTTTTGGCTTAGAAAAGAAAAGCTTTAAACTACATAAATGTAAATTGTACTAAAGTTTCAGAGCTTTCATTCATACACAATATGGTGCTTTGATTATTTTCTACTATACTTGTATGTGGATACAACAAAATGATCCATTGGCTATTAGTAAGGTATTTGAAAGCTAGACTAAAGGTAACTAGACACTCAACATCCTAGTCAGGTGCTTTATGCGGTTAATATGATTTACATCTAGCTGATTGTTTTAAGATTTTTCTGAGCAAATAGTGAGGAAATAATTTTGTGTTTAGATCAGCAAAGAATCAAGTACTAACAGCCAAACTGGAGACTTACCTTCTTAAAATTATCTTGAAGATTGTCTTTTTCACAAAGCTGAAACTTGTATTCAAAGCAGATAGCTAGGGCGTTAACAGTTGTGTTAGTAGTCGAAAATCAATTCCTGCGATTACTGTTCTAGTGTTCTACTATTCTTCTTAAGGTATTCCACACCAGTACATCGAATTTGTAAACAATTGAACTCAGAGTTGCAGATTAGGATATGTAATATATGCTAACCTGGTTGCTAGTAAATAACAGTCCTGTTTGGACTTGGCTATATCTGTTTTTTTATAAGATTTAAATAATCTCAGATTAGCTCCAAGATCCAAAATATAATTTCACGATTTCTTTAATTTAGCTCAAAGTTTGCTGCTAATACTAAATAACAGTGCTGTGATGATGTGGAATAGATTAGTAGTATTTATGACCAGGAGGATATATTAGGCATAGGGAGTTGAGAGCTAGAAGAAGTAGATACTGAGCTGGTGTCTTTCAATTATTGGTGGTCTGCTAAGTATGATAATGGTTATCAAATCTTTGTAACAGAAGGTGATGGTGAACTTCAAGTTCGTGTTCCCAAGCTATCCGGGGAGCCCAGAGATGAGCAGCCGAGCAGCCAGCTGAGCAAAAAGGAAACCTCAAGTTAAAACTACGTATGGTATGAGTAAGAGATTTTGTTGCTGATCATAAAATAATAGCAAGTCCTGGTTACATTCAGTTATATATTACATACGACATTCAGTTATTTGATTTTATATTATTTTTTAGTGCAAGACGAGAATGAGAAGGAGAGAATTTACGCGTTTCTGGTTACTTCTAAGAAGCCCTATAGTAGTTTTGAGGAATGACAAGTCCTTCAAGCTTGGTAGTAGAAAATTCCTTAACTATTTCATTGGTAATCTCTTTATGACGATCTAATATATATTCAAGTACTCTGTACTCTATATTTGCAATTAATGAGAGGAATTACATTGGACAAGGTAAACGTGAGACAAATGATAATATATCAATTATAAGATAGCTAATGGTCACTGGTTAAAACTTAATTTTCATGGTGGCGGTTTTAGGTTGAGAGCGGGCCTCAAAGAAAAATAATACCAGATGTGGCTGAAAGCTCTACTGAAGGGACTGCTGAGTTTGTGACCTGTTTTCTTAGTTCACTGGTACCATATCTACTAAAAGCATGTGGGTGCAAATCAGGATCTTCATCCAGAATGTGGAGCACACATCACAACACTTAATTTATATAAATCTTACAATAGTTGTAGTTAACTAGTTAAGCTAATTTGGATACGATGTGTAAAAAAATATGTCAAAGCAATAATTAAATACCATATGTTTTTAAATATCAGAGCTCTTTGATTATTTTCCAGCCGAACATGATCGATAAGATGTTAGTTGGGAATGCAATCAAGGTTGATGTAAAATGTACTAAATGGCCTATCCAATTGCTTTTAACATTAAAGATAAAAATGAGCTTTTCGATCTTTCCACGGAACAGCAAAAAGATTTGGGAATACCTACATTTTTACAAAAGATTTGACCACCGTCAAATACAACCTCTTTTTAAAGGTAGAGTAACTTTTCAAATACAACCGTCAAATAGTAACTTTGTTACTATTTTTATAGCTAAAATTAGATTAAATATTTCGAACTTTATTATTTATTTAATTACTTCAGGGCCAATTGGGAAATCAAGGGCCACTTCTAATTAAGGTTCTTATTTATTTACTTTACATGACTGTTGTATTTTGTAATGGAGAAGAAGCGGAACTATTGGTAGTTTTAATTAGTGTTCATAAATCAAGGATTGTGGTCACTATTTTTTCAATTGGTGGGATCCTTTTACATTGTACAATAATTTCTGTTATATTTATATGCAGTTACTCTTTTCAAGATAAAGAAAAGGATATATTGCAGGATCTACGATTTTTTCTGTTTACAGGCATAGATTGGAAGAAGTCTGGCATAATTAAGGACCTAGAATTCACACTGTTTAGATCAAGAAAACTCCATCTCACAAAATGGTGACAAGAGTCACAAGACAAATGTATATCATTCTACAGTTAATAACTACAAAGTTCTCAATGTACCTCTGGTGTTCAATCCGTTGTGCACTTGTGCATGACATTTCTACTTGATACATATACACCTAACTGCAATGCTTAATCTAAATCATCTAAATCATGAGAATTATATGATCAACCAACTCTAGCTTAATCTGCGCAAAATAGAATATTGTGAAATAACTTACCCGTAAAGAATCAAGTATAAATTGCTGAGTATCCTTCTTTTTATTTCTAACTCAAATGATAGAAATTGTGTATAAAGTACTATTCTTAATCACTTTCGCCACCATAAGTCGGTCACAAGAGACTGAAGAATTATTCAAGTAGAATATATGAAAGACCGGGGCCAGTCTTTTGTCACACCCGCGTATGTAGACCAGAACACAGCGCAGATAATGTTTTTGAGGAAATTAAAATCATCGGGACCTGATGACCACAGTAAGTACAAAATAATATGATAATATAATTATTAATTTAAATAAGTTTTTTTATGTTATTAGATTATAAGTAGTATAGTATTAATTGCAATTTATAAATAATTATATAGTATATATAATTTAAAACTTGTATCAATAAATAATAGATATTATTATATTGTTAATGAGATTTAAACTTTAATTTAATTAATATTAAAAAATAAAATGATAAAAAACAATTATCATCATAATAATTTTTACAACCCACTTTTCATACTAATATATGACATGTTCTTTATTAAATCAAGCATATTACTCCATATTAATACTTAATGTGTGTTATGGCAATTCAACATGTGTAATAATATTTTTTTCGAAATATAAATAATTTTTAATTATAAAAATAATTAACAGTAGTCCTCGATTATTAAAAATTAATTCAATATATATTTCTCATATATAAATTGATTAAATTTAAAAAATGTATTAATATTTATTAATTTATTTTATTTTATTTTATTTTGATTTATTTTATTTATCAAATAGCATAATTCAAAATATGTGATAATATGTTTTTGATATATTATTATACATAATATTATAGCAATAGAATGTGTATTTAATATCTCTGGCTAAGGTTGAATTTTTAGCTGGTGAACTCAAATAATTATTTTTTTGAAAAAAACTAAGTTTTTCAATTTGATCTAAACCAATAAATTAATAAGGTTTCTAAGTTCTCAATATAATTATCTCAATATCTTATATAATATATTAAATATTTTTATCCAAAAGATTTGGATAAAAAAATTTTAATTCTCAAAAATTCAGAGCCTCCCTCCATCTCTCTATATTTAAAACCTAATATTATCTCTACTCTAATATAATAATACATAATAATGTACGATATATGATATGATAAGTTTCTATATAAATATAATATAAAAAGTATTTTAATATTTTAAATCAATTATGAAAAGGTTTCCTAAACGGAATAGAATTTTCTTTTAAAACATTCAAAATTGTCTTTTCTATCTAGATTACGAGTTGTTCCCGTTGGATTTTTGGATGTTGGATCATCTTAAAATTAAAGATAATTTTGTAACCAATCACAAATTTAAGGTTGGGTGTAGTATTCATACTAGAAATTACGATTGGAACCGCCATCGACTTCACAGATCCCTCCCGAAACATTTTTCAAATACAAAAGTTCAGTATCTTCTCACAAGTTAGTGAATTAGACAGAATTCCTTTGTACAAAAAAAACGAGTAGTGAGTCAATCCGCAAAAAATTCATCGTCAATGCAAAATACTTATACAAATAACAAAACAATGCGGGAGAGATAACTTTTGAAACTCAGGCCAAAACATTATATGTCGTGTAAGTAGCATAATAATTATGATTTTTTAATATAACTCAAAAATAACTCTTTAAGCTCAACTTTATATATTAGTAAGATATCTAATAGAGTTTGAGTTATAATCTGAAGCGAAGTAATAAAAATTATAGTTGTTATGAATCTTAATAATAATTAGTATATAATATTTTGTAGTTATTAAGAATCGATCTTTTATCTTTGGTAGTATTTAGATAAGATCATTCTTACTCTTATTATATATTGGATATAATTTTTTATAAATTAAAATTAGTCTCTATAAATAATTTATTTACTAATTTATAGGTTTGAAATATATGATATGAATATTTTATTGATATATTTAAAAGTTTTAAAGGCCATGTTGTTTTGGCACATAATTTTATTTAATTGTTTATTTTAAAATATTTGTATGTCATGATGTGCAATATTTTCTTATATACATAATTATAAATGAAATATTTTTAAGGTAGAAGTTAATGATAAAATTATATTATATAAAAAAATAACATATTTAAAATCCTAAACTAATAAAGTAAATAAAAATTATTATTTATATTAATATTTAAGTATTTTAGGAAGAAAATCTATTATATCTATAATAGGAGAACAGCTCCTTCAATCCTGAGCAAATTAAATCAGTGTAAATACCATTTTTACCCTTACAAGCCTCACTCCATGCCTACTTACAACTCTATCATTCTTTTTTACCCTTACAAGCCTCACCCCATGCCTGCTTACAACCCTATCATTCAGTATAAAGTGTAAATACATTTTTTACCCTTACAAGCCTCACTTACAAATCTATCATTCTTTTTTACCCTTACAAGCCTCACCCCATGCCTGCTTACAATCCTATCATTCAGTGTAAATTAGTTTGACTTCCTTTTTTGCCCTTGCAAACCGCAGCTCATGCCTGGTTACAACCCCATTTTCACCCTCCGCCTAAAACGTATACATACCATTTAACTAACATTCAAATATGAGAATTCACCCCGAGCCCCGTCCTTGCACGGGCTCTAATGCTAATAGGTGAATGATATATACATCGAAAGTCAAAAATTGTTCACGTTAATTACGTGGCAGACATGATACCAATCTTTTGTCAAACCCATGTATATAAAGTAGAATACATCAAAAATACGTTTTCATTTCATGGTGTGCGGAGAATATGCTACAAATGAAATTAATACTTGCGGCCGCGAGTTTTTATAACATAATTTATTTTTAGAATAAATTAAATTTAATGTTTGTATTTGTTAATTTATCATAATACGAGTTAAGTAATATTAGTAAAATGTAGGCACTAAAAATATTATACTCTCTATTATTTACATAAAACATATTTTCTATAAAAGGTTCAATGTTTTATTTAATATATTAAACTATCTAAATTGCATATATATATATATATATTATATGTTTTGTTATATAAAAAATATTATGATATTAAATTGTCAAAAATTTTATTTGTGAGATAATGTAATAAATTTTATACATATTAAATAAAAATATAATTTTTATAAATAAGTTTTACGAGTTTAACACATACATTATCTGTATCTGTATATGTATATATATATATATATATTTGGTTGTTGCTAATAAAATGTACATTTTTCTTTATTAAAATCACTCTCAGATCTACGAATTAAATGCCAAATATCAGGAATATTGGCCGTCCATTGTGGAAAAAATAGATGACAGGGATTTTTGGATGCATGAATGGAGAATAGATCCGGTTTTCCGGTTGAGAGTTATTTTCAACTAGCAATTTGCATACAGTAAAAATGATATAGAAAATGCTATCATCACAAAAAATGCGTGTAGACCGATGCTTGAATACAATAAGAGAGTTGGTGCTCTTTTGGTTCACAGGCGTGTCAGCAAGGGGAAAAATGATGATGAGGCACTCCCTAATTTTGTGGATTATTGCCCATCTTCCGGTGGCTGTGAATATAATAACGACAAGAAGAATATTTTGTTGGTTGATGTTGAAAGTCAAGAAAATGGGTAGAATTTCAGGAATATTCTAATATGTTCTCTCTCCCTTTCAAAATAAGTACGGCTTTTTGTACACGTATTTGAAGTGTAAAAAAATCACACTTATATACATACATATATACTATATCCGAATTGGTTTGAACTAAATTTAATCTGAACCGAACTTAATTCGATTTTGATCCAAAATTTAACGGATTTTAATCCAAATTAGATCCGATCTGAATGAGACCCGATCTGATCCGAAGAATACTCCAAATATATGAGAATCGAAAGTTGATCCGATCTGGGTGGATCCGATCTGAACCTATCCGATTATTAGAATTGCCAAGTCTAGTAACTACTATAAGAACTCGTGATCTTCTAGCTCACAATGCAAATTATATCCTATAGAAATAATAGAGTTAAAACCCGTTCGACTAAACTTAAAATTGTGACTTATGACTTAAAGTAGCTTAACGTGATAAGTGGGGAGTATAAAATGTATGTTTGGGTAATTTTGACTTATGAGTTTTTAAAAATATAATAATAAAAATAAAAGTAATTTATGAGTAATTTATTACATATGGATAACTTTTATCAAAATAGAAAAATAAAAAAATAAGTGACCGAAAAAAGTACATAATTCTTAGGACTTTAAGACAGCTTGTGGCTTATTTCTGACCACTTATTACACAAACATACATTTTTAAGTTTAAAGTTGTTTGCCAAACAAACTCTTAATATGATTGGGTTGTCAGCAATAAATTATAAATTTTTAGATATGATTATATGTTTAATTAATTGTGTAAGTTGGATTGTCATGAGTACAAGAATTTATTTTTTGATTTAACTAAACTTGATATTTATATTTGCTAATTTATCATAGTACGAGTCAAGCCACATTAGTAAGCACTAAAGACATTATACTCTTTACTATTTAAAGAAAACATATTTTTTAATGAAATTTTTAATATATTATTTTATATATACCAAACTATCTAAATCGCATATATGTAATTATTATATATATTCTAGGGTTTTTTGAAAAATACCCAAGGATAAAAAATATTTTGCAAAAATACTGACTTATTTTAAAATATTTTGCAAAAATACGATTTTTTTAAAAAAATTGTAAAAACACCTTTTTTAATTGTTTTTTTAAAATAAGGTTTATAACCTTATTTATAACTGGAATCAACCACAAATTCAAATTTAAAATTTAGAAAACTTAATTGTTTTTTGTTGCATTTATAGTTACATTTTGAAGAACAAGTTGCATTTGTTTTCTTTTGGTTGCAAACCATATATTTGCAAGAAAAATCGAGGATGGTAAAATCGTAAAAAAAAAACTTTAAAAAGTTAGTATTTTTGGTAATTTCCCTATATACTACTATATGAAAAGTACATGAAAATCTTTTATATATTTGTAATATGATAATAAATTTAGAAAAAATGACTTGGAAAATATATATATGAATAATATAAAAGAAAATAATGGAAGATGATAAAATGAAAGAGGTGGAATGTACGATCATTTCATTCTAAAAATAATAGTTAGTTTTACCATGAGTGTAAGTTCCATTTTATTATTAAAAAATATATTTTTATTTTAAATTATAATAAAGGCTATAGCTATTTTACATTTACTATTAAACTTGCTATAAATATATTAATAAAAATTTAATTTCAAATCCCATCAATAATATATAAAAATTTAATATTTATATTATAAATTTTAATAATATTGAAATAAGGTTATATTTTGAATTATTATTAACATACTAAAATTTAATAATTTAATTTAGTTAACTAGACACACACCCGACATACAACTTTTTTCCTTGTTGCAAAGAAAAAGAAGTAAATTTTGGTATCCAAGGAATATATAAATTATTTCCGTGGACCTAACCTAGAAAAAAATTACAAGGAATATAATATCGAAGTAATAATTTAATTTTAGTAAAACTAGACACACACCCGACATACAACTTTTTTTTTATTTGATGCAAGGAAAAAAATGTAAAATTTTGATATCCAAGGAATATATAAATTATTTCTGTAGACAAAACCTAGCAAAAAAAAATACAAGGAATATAAATTATTGGAGACCATGCAGGCATGCACAAGAAACAAAACAACGGACCTTGGCCGCCACCTTCAAAATATGCTCAAAGTTTAACTAAGATTCCATCAAACTTGAAAAAATTAAAGGTACATTGCCACCTCTATAAATTAATAATGTCAGGATATGGATATTTTATTAATTTATCAAGATTGTTAATTAATCGAGTTATACTGTTGCTATTATTTTGGAATAAAAAATCTATATTGAAAATATTAATTTATCATGGGTTATGAATTTATCGAATCGAAGTTCTACTATAAATTCTAGTTTTGTGTCTTACCACCAGAAAATATAGAGAAATCACACGAAGCAAATTAAGAAAAGATGGCCGATGCATTTGAGGCTGATCTACCTACGGGATTGGTGCAGAAGATTGTTTCACTTGCAACTGAAGAAGTGATTGAGGCTTGGAATGTTTATGAAGATCTTGAAGCCCTGGGCGAAAGGCTTGCAATACAACTATTGTTTGTAAGGTTTACTAGAGATGATGTAATTAATATGTTCCCAAGGAGGATCTGGGTTACTGTATCAGATCATTTTGATTTCATGAAAATTCTAAATCAAATTGTAGAATCACTCACTTCAACCCCATCGGTGTTGACAAATCCAGAAGGAGCCATCAATGCCATTCGAAAAAACTTGAGGGAAACTTTTCAACTGGTACTAGATGATGTCTGGAATGAAAAACTAGAGAAATGGGAGAACTTGAGGAATTCTTTACTTGGGGTTGGTGGTACCAGAGGTAGCAAATTTTAGTCACCACTCGTAACCAGGAAGTCATGGATGCTATGCTATGTTCTGTTTCTTATCAGCTAGAAAAACTATCAAAGGGAAGATAGTTGGGCATTATTCAAGCAAAGAGCATTTTCACATGGAGTTCTAGAGACAGAGGCATTTGCATCCTTAGGTAGAAGAATGGTGGATAAGTGTGGTGGCTTGCCACTGGCAATAAAAACACTAGGGGGTTTATTTCGCTCAAAGAAGTCTGAGAAAGAGTGGTTGCTATCGTATGATTATTTACCTTATCCTTCTTTGAAACGATGTTTTGCATATTGCTCTATTATTCCAAAGGATTCTTACATTTACAGGGATGAATTGGTACAAATATGGATGCCTTTGGGGTTCCTCATGCCTCCCACCGATAGCAATGCACTGATGGAAGATGTTGGCAACGACTACTTCAACATTCTGTTGTGGAGATCTTTGTTACAAGATGTAGAAAGGGATGCACTTGGGAACATCATTGGTTGCAAAATGCACGATTTAGTGCATGATCTTGCAATAGATGTAGATAAACATCATTCTGTAACTGTGCAGGCAGGTCATGAGCTGAACCATATTTCCAAAGCTAAATATGTAACTTGAATGTTTTGATTTTGAATAATGACAGAGTTACTACCGAGTTGTCAAGATTGCTGTGCACAATGAAATGTCTTAAACATCTTGATATCTCTGGTTTCCACTCTAAATTGCCAAGTTACATCACGGATATCTATAACTTGCAGACTTTGAGAGTTTGGAATTTAGCTGAACTTCCAAAATAATTTTGCAACTTAATTAACTTGAGAAATTTTTTCATTACGGAACCATATCCTGAAACAGTATGCCTGTTGACAGCTATCGAGAGGTTTACTGGTCTACAAACACTGCCTCATTTTGTCGCGAGTAAAGATGAAAATTGCCTCATCGAACAGTTGGAAGGTATGATAAATCTTAGTGGTAGACTTGAGCTCCATGGCCTCAATGACATTGAAAATATGGAAGAGTCTTGTAAGGCGAGTCCGAGTACAAAGTCTAATATCGAGTGTTTTGAGTTAGTCTGGAGCAGCGATGATGAGGAAAGGGAAGAAACAGAATATAACAATAGGGATGTGATGGAAGGATTAAAACCTCACACAAATCTGAAAACATTAACTCAAAGGGGAAGAAGTTTGCATCATAGATTACAATGATGATGAATTTGGTTAAAATTACATTGACAAACTGCAAAAGATGTGAAGGATTTCCACCACTAGGTCAGCTTCCAAAATTGAGGGAAATGGAGATATTTAATATGAATAATTTCAAGGTTATCAGTTGTTATTTCTATGGAGGTCAAGGAAACTGTAGCAGTGAGGTCAATAAAAGTGGAGCAGCAAAAACTGTTACAACATTGTATCCGTCATTGACAAAACTTCGTCTATGCGGTTTGCCAAAGCTAGAAGAATGGATAGAACCACTTATGCATACTGGAGGTGAGGACCAAGGTATTGTGATAGCATTTCCCAAACATGAGGAGATGTATTTACAATGTCGAAAATTGATCAGGATCCCGAGTGGTTGTTTTATGTCCTTGAAGAACTTGACAATCAACGATTCAGACTGCAGCAGCATGATACTTGCTACAATGAGCAAAAATCTCAGCTCTCTCACATTTCTACAACTGCAGAACCCAAGTGAGAGAGTAGGGTCTTAATCTTCTTCTTCAAATATAGACTCCATTATTGACGAGCTCTTGAAAAAATAATTCTCTAACATTGACATATTTGAGCCTAGATGACTGCCACAGCCTGACATGCCTGAGCCCTGGTGTGGCTGATGGGACATTAAGTGTTGTTGATTGCCCTGATCTAACTAGTATTAGTGTTATTGAAGAGTCAGGTGGCCTAAACAATCTTAGAATTGAAAGTCGTCCTTCTCTTTTACATTGGTTATTTGTCCAAAGTGTAAGTTCCACGCTCGTATCATTGAGATTTGGTCTCTTCTCGGAGGAATTAGATGAATTTCCATCGCCCTTTTCTTTTTCATTTCCAAAGCTAACCTGGCTAGGTCTGTGGGGATGGAAAAAGCTAAAGTCCTTCCTCCCTGCGGCGCAATTTGATACTAATATCTCTTCCACCTTCCCTGCCTTGGATCAATTAGGTATATATGAATTCCAAATAGTGAAAGCTCTCCCGGATTCACTAGCGAAACTTCCATCTCTCAACACATTATTAATTAGGGGATGTGAAAATTTGATGAGTTTGCCCATGTTTGAAGAATCCGATAGCCTTGAGTTCCTCACTATAATTAAATATTATCCTATTCTGGAAAAAAAACTGTACAAGGGGTAGTGGGTCAGAATGGTTCACGATTCGACATAATATACCATTTGTAACTATTTCCGTTAACAGATTTCTATAAACTGTACAAAGGTTAGTGGATCAGAATGGTTCTTCCTCACGGTAAAGTACATTTTGAAGTGGTTAGTGCTTACAAATTTTATAAACGGATACATGAAATCTTGTTTTGTTATAACAATGTTTATTGTGTACGTTTATTGGACAATAATTTCAGTTGGAATATTTTGTTGCATAAGGTTAAAATTCAAGGATATGTCGAGAAGAATATTTTCTTACTTAAGGTTGAAATTCAAGGATATGTCTAGAATTCAACAGACATTCTAATATGTAATTGAGTGGTAAGGGTAATCGATAATAGGGGATGTGTATTTTTTTCATAAATAAATATGTATTTTCATGTATTTCTAATATATAAGAACAAACCATGTTAATTTTTCGTTCCATAAAGTTTGCTAGTGGAATTAACATGTGATTTCGTGCTGTCACCGTAACATTCATTTGTCCTCACAAAATCTTATGGAGGCCAGGAAATTAATAAAGACAACAATATGCATACATGATATATACTTTTCCACAGCATAATCCAACTTTCATCACTATATATCGTCATGTAATGATATCTTTCATAATGTGTACCCAAAACAAAATGAACTCCAACTTGAACTTTTATTACATAGATCTAAGAAGCATATTCATTATTATTAACAAAATAATAGCTATTATAAGGCTAAATGGTAGCTCTACTCGGGATATAAACACACATCCTACCAAAAATAGTGGGCAATTACACTTGAAAATGACATTTTGGCTTCATCACTCTTAAATGTGGTAATACTGTTAGGTCCTAAAGTATAGTAGAAGAGGCGATGAATACTCTTATTATTTTCAAGTTCTTACAGATCTTTGTATTCTCGAAAACAAAAGGTAATTGCTTTAGTTATTTTGAATTCTTGAAAACAAATAAATGTAAGACAATTTGGGCAATATATCTTTGTATATATCGTCCATAGGGGTGCTATACAATTCCAACATTAAAAATGTTAGCTACAACGATAATCGATTCAATAAATACAATTAGCTTTAATGGTTTTTTCTCTTTTTCTCTCGCAATAACACTCTAGTCCCATATCGAGACATGTTGAGAATTTAGTTTAGTATATAAGGTAAATTATTACTACCAAGGATCTGTGGTGAGTTTGTGCATTTGAGCTAATATAAACAGTGTTATTCGAATCCGTTCTCAAAATGTTGATTCATCAAGTTGCCGGAGGTGGGGCACATAAAGGTGATGGTATTATCCCAATATGTCAGAAGTCCGAACATGGTGATACAAAATGAAAACAACCCCCAATATCCCACAATGGTTAGAGAGGTATGATCTGGGCTTTTGAGCTATCGATTTGGCCTCACAAGGACGACATTAATTAAAATGGACAAAATCCAAGATGTCTGAAAATTCGATATGAAATTGACAAGAAATATTATGAATTATGGTAGGAATTTTGAAGTTTCTAGTCAGGTTTGAGTTGATTAATAGTTAACCTTAAACAACTCAAAGTTTAATCAAAATTAAAGTAATATGTAATTGGCGTACACATGATATGTTAATTCAACGTATATAAAATATGACATGTGGAAATCTAGTTAGTATATAATATATTGTAGGCCCAAATCTAATTAGGCCCATATGTGGTTTTTTTTATAAAAGTACAAATACGAGCACCAAAAGAATTTCAGCATTTTTATTATATTATATATATAATTTGTAAAACTTTCATGCTCACGTAATATCTCGAATGTTCTAGAATCTTCTGAATATACTATAAATATTAGTTATTTTTCAATTTTACTTTACCCATTAACAAAACACAATCATCTTTTCTTCGTCTTTTTCCTCTTCCGCTTTATCAAACTCCTCTCTCTTTTCATCATTTTATCCCGATCTCCACAAATTTAACTCATATCTTCGCCCAAATTTTAAAAAATTGATACATTTTTGTATATCTTAAAATACTAAATTTATCTACTATCGCATGCACGTTTCCACCACTTAGCTTCCCAAATGCACATTCAACAAAGCTGCCATAACAAAAATAGATAATCTGAAATTTAAGCATTTTATGTATTGCGATTTAAACCTAATTTATTATTTTTTTGCCTAATCTATGCCAAATTTTTATGTTTTTTCTTTTGTGCTTAGAGAATATTTAGGATCATCAGATCTGTAAGTGGTCTACATCTTAAATTATTATATGTGTATGTGTGTGTGTGTGTCATTTTTGGTTTATAAATTTATGAGATAATTACAGAAACAATGAAGAAAATGCTCTACCAAAATTGAGTTTCACTTCTTCTCAACCTGAGCCACCTGTCATAATTTATAATACGCCGGATGTATGAAATGTTTGAACCTCCTACACCAATTATATTTTCTGCATACATAAGCGGAATTTATAAATCATCCGAAGATGAAGGTTCCGACAAACTAGAGGTTTCCCCATTGCGGCATTGCTGAATACTGGTGCTGATAACAATGCAGCAGTGACCCAGGCAATTAAGCAAGATTCCTCACACTGATCACATACACAAGGCGACGTAGCTAGGGAAGAACTGGAAGTACAACTGGTAATTGTGGTCCAACGAGTGGGAGCAGATATTTCTGGCGAGTTGACTTGGACCAACAAGTTCAGAATTGAGTATGGGTTGGCTGATTTGGATACAAGTATATGGCTATCTTGTTATTTGGGTGCAAAACAGTTCTATGGAAAGAAGTTACTATATAATCAGAAATATACCTGTAATTGATATTTTGTAATCCCTTGTCTCAGAAGTGAGGAGTTTTTCCAAGTGTTCAAACATTTTTCTAAAGTTTCATACCTTAGAAGATAATTGTGTTTGGTAAACAAGTGCCTGATCAAATATTTTGTGAAATTTTTGGTAGTGGCAACCTTTCCAATAACATTCAGCCCTCCTTATATTGGTATTTAGGATTTTCATTTTGCCTATCTTCGTTCAATAAATCTTCTGAATCGGAGTTAGCTTAACCAATTTAAAAGTTAAAACAATATTCGGGTGTTGAGAAGTACATTGTCAAAAAATAGCCTTTTTATACTCGGGTGATCTTAATTATCTAATTGTTAACTTGTTCAATCTAGTTTGTATATGTTCCATGTGTTCAATCTCTAAACAATTTTTGTTTGGTCAACTTCAACTGTCAGATAAGCAATAGCTAGCCCACAGGTGTAATTAGTAGTGCCAAAGCTGAAGAATCATATTACTTGAGCGTAGTAGCCAGGGAATGCCAATTGAAATTTCTTGAATCATCTAGTCTTCCTATGTACCATTTTCTCAGTTAATCAAGTCTTGGTTACATTCAGTTATATATTACACACATTCAGTTTTGTGATTTTATATTATTTTTTAGTGCAGGACGAAAATGAGAAGGAGAGTATATTTATATTACACGTTTCTGGTAACTTGAAAATGGGGAATGTTTTAAACAAACTTTTATTATGGTTTTGCAAATAAAATTATGGTTCTGCACTTTTTTTCCATTTTTTATTATGGTTCTTCTGCTTCTGTAGAACTTGGTGAAAGTTTTCACGGGTTTCACTCAAAAAAGTTTTCACCTCAACGTTACTATATACATTAGAAACAATACAGAATTCGTTACATAAGGCCCTTTTTTTGTCATAGGATATACTTTTATATGTTGTACATCTGAAAACAGAGAACCTAAATTTCCCCTTTTTTGGGATTGACATGACTAAAATTTATGTCTTCCATATAGTTTGAAGTGGCTGTTATGTATAGGGCTACAGGCAGATGCTATCCATGTTCTCTGTCATATCAGTGACGGTACTTTCCTCAGACAAATTGATAGATTCCAAAAACAAATTATTGTCGTCAAAAAATCTGCTCGTTGCAAGTGTGGCCCTTGTTAGTAAAATTCGTTTATTGCAGGCAGTCTGAACTTCTAATAATGTATATTAAGTTATTTTGGAAGCTGAATGATGCATGATTTCTAGTTTGATGCCAATTCCCCCTTCCCCAAGCACCCCAAAAAAATATGGCTATTTGATCCCATATATCTTTTATTTTGGGAAGACGAACTATGCATGATTTCTACTCTCAATTTTTTCTATCCTTCACAATGTACTGAAGTTTTACTAAACGATTCTAGAAACAAACATGTTTATTATATGGAGTATACACTGGAACCATGATAGTGCTAGTTATAATGTCATTTAGAATTGTTGGCCATAAAATGCAATTCATGAATGTGCCTACATTGTCATGCGCTACATGAAAGATATTATTGAGGATAAGGATTTATCATTTTCAAAAAAGGCATAATTCTATTTGTTGTGCTACAGAATTGTTTAAGCACATATTTTTGAAACAAACAATTTGACTTATATGTCGAATGTTATATTAATTTTACATTGTACTACGTTATGCGCTTTTGTAGGGGATTAGCAAGAGCAGGAAATATTACTCCAAAGACGAGCTTGATGAGGTGCGGTTTGAGGCTCTCGATTATGTCCAAAAGCACATGTAACCATTTATATTTTCAGTCTCCTGAATGGTTTTGACTAGCTTATGAATGCTTAGTTTTGGTCAACTTGTTGGAATGGTGTTTTAAGATTCTAGTTTTGGTCTACTATAACGATTTTTTAAGAGGCCAGTTTTGACACGCGCTTGAATAGTTTTGACATGTTAGTTATATATATATTGGTTTTGCCTTGCAATGTAGAATGGTTGTCTTTGTTTTTAAAATAAATTCTGGATGGTTTCGTCAACATTGTTGAACTGGAATGGTTGTCTTTAGGTTGATTGAATTATGGATGTTTGTCAAAATCAAATTTAAATTACTCGAATTCGATTTCAGCCTCGTTCAATTGGCAAATAATGATTTTACAAAATGATAATGACTACCACTTGCTTTATAATTTTCGGCACAAACATAAAATTCAGCAAAACATAATTAAGAAAACTAAATATTAAAATTTAGTTTAAATAATATTAGAATAGGATTAACGGATTATAAAATCATATATAAGTTTTGAATATTAATATGAACCTTTTACAGATAATAATATAAAAATAAAATAGGTTTAAAAAAATATTTTCTATCAATTTTATTCTAAGTCACTTTTTTAATTTTGAATATTTATTAATTCATGACACAAATATTATAATTTAAAATAAAATTTTATTTTAAATAAAACACAAAATAATCAAACATACTACTAAACATAACAATTTTTAAAGATTAGACAAAAGAATTAAATTTCATGGAAGTCCTACCTTGGAAAGTTCTTGATTAAATACGAACTACAAATTTAATATGCATTGTCATTGGATATTTGGATGTGATAATTAATATACAGAATTGGAGAACTCTTTGACATAATAACTTTTTTGTTATTTATAATTTCTCAATGATCTAATAAAATATAAGGTTTCACTTTATTTAATTTATAAATTTAATGTTTCTTATAATTAATTTATATATAATTGCTAATAAGTGGAAAGTCAAAACTCACAAAAAAAGGAGTAATTTTCTTTTGAGGGATATATTGTAGCAAAAAATATTAATTCATTTAAAATATATATGTTGAATTTTCAGGTATGAATTTTAACAATATAGTTATTTAACAAAAATCTTTTACCAGTTACGGTAAGGAGTTCAAAGTTTCTAGTCACGTTAAAGTTGATGAAAGATTAACGTATATGAATAATTTAGCTTATAACCTTACAAATGAGTATAAGTTCTAATAAATCTCAGGGTGAGTCAGAGTCAAACCTAAGATGAGAGATGATAAAAGAGTCAAACCTAGGATCGATTTCGGATCGGATTCATTGAGATCCGATCAAGTTTCGGTTCTGATATATTTGAAAAATATTTGGATCGGATCGGATCGGATATAGTTTGGATTAAAATCGGTTAAATTTCGGATCAAGATTAGATTAAGTTTGGTTCAGATTAAATTCTGTTCAAATTTTTTCGAATTGGAAAAATATAGCCTGGATTAATTTAAATTAGTTTTTATTTATAGTAAAACTAAAATAATAGTCGTTATACGTTTGTTAAAATAATAACTTATTCATTATTTTTCTACTTTTATTTTTTTAATTTGTGAAATTTTAAAAAATCATTTTATTATTAAATATATTAAATATAATATATAATAATATAAGTTTTTAAATTTTTTATTTTATAACCATTTTAATTTTTTAATATAAAATTATTTTAAATAAGATTTTTTCTAAAGAATAAATTAATTTTGTGAATAAAAAGTGGGTTAATTCTATAAACTATGAATCATTAAAATATAACTAAAGATTTAGATTAATATTCAATTTATCTCTTTGCTAATTCGTTATAATTCGTATTTGTATTGAATCAGACCTCTTATTGTGAGTCATATTCGGTTCAGATGATTGTGTGCATATTCGGTTCTAAATGCTTCCAAGTCATTATCGGGTCTAGTATTTCAAATTATTTTCAGTTAAATTTCCAGTTCAGGTATTTTTGATTCAGATCAAATCGGTTTTTAGATGTTTATGGGATTATGGAATTTCGGTTATAAAATCGGATTCGGTTCCATGAATTTAGGTTCGGTTCTTCAAATCCATACTCAGGTTGCCAGATCTAGGATTACGTAATTTACATACACAAGATATGTTTTTTTTTAAACATACACATGATATGTTAGTTTAACATATATAACATATTGCGGGATGAAATCTAGTTAGTATATAACATATGGTAGGACTAAATCTAGTGAGGTTCATATGTGGTTTTTTTTAAGTATAAACACGAGTACCAAAAAAAATTCTTTGCATTTTATATAGTAATTTGTAACACTTTTATGATCACGTAAAATCTTGCATGTTCTAGCTAGAATCTTCCAAATCTAGTATAAATATTAGTTATCTTCCAAGTTTCCTTTATCAACTAACTACACACAATCATCTTTCCTTGGCACTATTTTTCCTCTTCGGTTTTGTCAAACTCCTCTCTCTTTTCATCATTTCATCTCGATCTATATCTCTTAAACTGATATCTTCACCTAAAGTAAAAAAAAAACAATAAATTCCTTTATATCTTGAAATACAAATTTACCTACTATCACATACACATCTCCCACCACTTAGCTTCCTAATTGCACCTTCAATTGATTAATCTCATAATAACAAGAATATATAGGTAATCTGAAATTAAAGTATTGTATGTATTGCAAATTACATCTAGTTTATTATTCTTTTGTCTAATTTATGTCAAATTTGCATTTTTTTTCTTTTATACTTGAAAAATACTTGGGGATCATCATATCTATAAGTGGTTTATATCTTGAATTATTATATATATATATATATATATATATATATATATATATATATTCACTTCCAATTTATAAATTTCTGAAATAATTGCAGAAAATTAAAAAAAATGTTTCACCAAAATCGTGTTTCGGTTCTTCTCCACCATGGATCAGATAGAAATTTTTATATTTTTGAAATTTATGTAATATATGTATACATTTTTATAAAATCCAACACTTTTCAATATTAACATTTGTAACATATTTAAAAATAATGTATTATATAAAATATTGTTATTTTTTCAATATCTATGAGTGTTGCACAAATTTTAAATGTGATTGTATTACTAAAGTGATACATTAAAAAGTTGTCTAAAGTTAAGTAATTAAGACATGAATGCACGTCTACTCATATGTCAGATTTGCTTTCAGCATAAAATAGAATTTTATATAAATTTCAATTCATTTTTTATAATTAATTTTAATAAAATTATATTATATTACTCTTTTATCTAAAATATATACACACATAATCCATATAATTGGGAGTACAAAATTTTAAAATGACATCTCTCATCGAGTTATTATGGACAATGACCTTCTCTCTTCCCATGAATCCTTCCTATGACTTCACTTAGAACCTTCTTATATCAGTTTATATTCTGCAACAAAATTTAAATTAAATTTTAAATAATAAATTAAATTGTGTATAAATTTAACTTTGCTATCTCTTCAATTTTTATTGTAGTAAAAGAATGTAAAAATTTCAATAAACTGATAATTCATTTCTTGGTTTCTTCAGTAACATTATTGTTTTATAAAGGGGAAGCTCAATTTATTTGCAGGTACGCAATAACACCCACCCACCCATATATGTATGTATGGCTGTATTTATGTATGTATGCATAACTTTCTTCAGCTATATTTCCTTAGTTTTAGTATTTGTTAAGATAAATTTTCTAATATATTTATGTATGTATGTATTATTTCTCTTGTGCATGATAAAGTAAAAGAGATACCCCTGATAATATGGGATGCCTCCTGGTAAAAAAATATTTGGTTGTGATGTATTTGAACTTCCTATACTAAGTGTCAATCAACAACTTTACAAATTGCTGCTTAACAATGAGAAAGAGAGTAATTACAGGTCTGGTTACTTGGAAGAGGCCCTATAGTAATTTGAGGAATGACAAGTCCTTCAAGCTAGGGAGTAAAAAATTCCTCAACTATTTCATTGGTAATCTCTTTATGACAATTTAATATATATATCGAAGTATATTTAAGTTCTTTACAGACGAGCCTTACATTGATTGTGAAAGAAGGCCTAACAAATTATATATAAAGAACACTGTATTTGCAATGAGAGAAATTACCTTGAAAAAGGTAAACGTGCGACAAATGATAATATATCTATTATAGAAAAGCTAATGGTCACTGGTTAAAAATTAATTTGATTTGTGGTGGTTTTAGGTTGCTGAGAGCAGGCCTTAGAGGAACATAATGTCAAAAGTGGCTTAAAGCTCCACCAAAGGGAGTGCTGAGTGAGTGAGTTTTTTCTTACTTCACCGGAATCACATTGAGTAAAAGCATGTAAAAATGCGGAGCACACATCGGAGCTCATGATCATCTTAATCTGCATTAGTTGTAAACACTACTAAATTATACACAAGTCATAGTTATGCTAATTATTAGTCTAATTCACTAATGCAAGTGCTTTGATTATTATTTTTATGTCGATTTTGAAGCTTCTATGGTAGAGTCATACACAGAGTGTACTCTTAGATATCTGAAGGATTGGTTCACATGCTTCTATTTTTACATTCCATTGAAAGACTTACCTCTTTGTTAATCAATCAGTGTGCTTTAGGTGAACGTTACAATGTGAGGAATTACGTTGAAATAGGTAAACGTGTGACTAATGATAATATATTTATTATAAGAAACCTAATGGTTATTGGTTAGAAAATAATTTTATTTGTGGTGGTTTTAGGTTGAGAGCAGGCCTCAAAGAAAAATAAAACCAGATGTGGCTGAAAGCTCGACTGAAGGGACTGCTGAGTTTGTGATCTGTTTTCTTAGTTCACTGGTACCAAATATACTAAAAGCATGTAGGTGCAAATCAGGATCTTCGCACATCACACCACTTAATTCATATAAATCTTCATTGTAATTACTTCAAAAATATACAGTAGTTGTAGTTAACTAGTTAGGCTAATTTAAATACGATGTCTAAAAAAATATGTCAAAGCAATAATTACATACCATTCCTTTTTATATATCAGAGCTTTGTTATTATTTTCCAGCAGAACATGATCAAACGTTAGTCGGAAATGCAATCAAAGTTGATGTAAAATGTAGATGGCCTGTCTAAGTGCTTTTAACGTTAAAGATAAAAATGAGATTTTCGATCTTTCCGCGGTACACTCGAAAGATGTTGGGAATACCTACGTTTTTAAAAACGATTTCACCACCGTCAAATATATAGCTAATGTTAGATTAAATTATAGGATGTTGACCTTAAATTTATCTATATTACATTTTGGTGGTTAAAATAACAAAGTCAACATTTTGGTGGCTAAATTTATTTTTAGTTGTCAAAAGAAGTCTTAGCAATCAAATTAGGGACAAGAAAAATGAAGGGAATTACAACTTGTGGCACAAGGTTTTTGAACAGATAGCTCATAGAAATGCAACCTTTTCCCCTTAAGCACAGGGTAATATGGTTATGGACCTATGCACAGGGTAATATGGTTATGGACCTATGCACAGGGTAAATGATTGCCAATTTGCCACCTCCTTCATCCTTCATAGTTTTGTTTAGCTGTAAGCTGATCTTCAGTACCAGTTGCTCTAAGTTTATCATTTGCAGTAGAAAATTTCGAATGTAAATATTAAAGACATGATTTATTATGTACATTATCATGCCTATTCGGATATGTCATCTCTGGGGTGTGAAACTATGATCTAAGGAAATTTAATTGTTGAGACGGGATGCAGTAACTTGTATTCACTGAAATTTGAAGATTCTTAGTAAGTTGTTCCAAAATCCATTTAAATCATAGATATTCAAAGCCATAGATATTCATGAACTTCTTTCTGTAAAAAATGCAAACAGGCCGTGGATGTACATTTTCACTGAGGATAACCATCTAAGTTTTCAAAAAGTATCTTCTTGATTGCTTCCTGAAAATGTGGTTATTGGCGGACACACTTCCTACCCTAAGTTTGAGCACATCTATGAACTTCAATAGATTACAAGTTTTTGGCAACTATCTTTACATATGTCTGGTACTAACATGTATGGAAAATGTAATTTAGTGCTACTTGACTACTTTTACAATGTTCCTCTTATATAACTAACTGCTCTCGTAATTCTTATTGAGCCTATTGTTTCTGCATTTTTTTGGATACTGAATTTCCTCGGATTGTTTCCGTAAAACCTCTGCCTAAACAAAAACAAAACTATATTAGCCAAAAAGAAAACAGAGAAGGCAGAACCATAATAGAGTTCAGCTAGCATTGCATTCAGCTTCTGAATGCTTTCAGTTACTACTGTTTAAGCATAGAGAAAGGTGCTAAAGCTTTTTTTTAAAACACTCTACAACTTGGCTATAAATATTGTGAAGGAACAGCTAGAAAAATATGGTTTGTATTTGTTGCTTCTTCTTTTCCCTGTTCTATTTAAACCCTGTGGATATCTAATTTTATGAAATGCCTTTAAATAGTTTTTTCAATTAAAAACATCCTCTATGTCAGTTTAAGTGCTCCTCATTTCCTCTGTTTTCTTTCCATTTTTTGGTACAAGCTTTCTATCCCAGCCACTACATGAATGTTGTATTTTGTAATGGAGAAGAAGCAGAACTATTGGGAGCTTTAATGGAAAAAAGAGAAAAAGAAGCTTTGTACTCTTTTATTCAAGGGTTGGTTGGTACTTTAGCTCTTTGAGAAACTTGAATGTTCCCCCTTCAAGTAGTGTTCATAAATCGAGGATTGTAGGTATCATATTTTTATACAAAAATGTTGGTACAAAGGTCACTATTTTTTTAATTGTTGAGAGATCGTTTTGCGCAAGTGTTTTGGTTGGATCCTTTTACATTGTACCATAATTTATGTTATATTTATATGTAGTTACTCTCTTCAACATAAACAAAAGGATATATTGCAGGCAAGATCTACGATTTTGGTGTTTATTGGCATAGATTGGAAGAAGTCTGGCATAAGGACCTAGAATTCACACTGTTTAGAACAAGAAAACTCCATCTCACAAAATGTATGGAAAGACAAATGTATATCATTTTAAAGTTTATAACTACAAAGTTCTCAATGTAGTTCTTGTGTTGATGGAACTCTTTTGTGATTCGCTCCCAAAACAAATTTCCATTATATTTACACATCGCATCTCAGTAATTTGATCATAATTAGCTGCAATTACATGTCTATTTCAATATATATCTTGCAAATAAGGATATTTCTATTAGAACACATACATAGATTACTTGCACCCATATATGTGTAGTCGTACAAATCATTCTTTATTAGTTAATAC
Source organism: Oenanthe sinensis (assembly GCA_028671895.1). Taxonomy (NCBI): domain Eukaryota; kingdom Viridiplantae; phylum Streptophyta; class Magnoliopsida; order Apiales; family Apiaceae; genus Oenanthe; species Oenanthe sinensis. Next base: position 20,952,609 of record CM053799.1, on the reverse strand, counting down.
TGCCTATTGTTCTTTTAATTGATACAAGTATCCGATGAAATGTAATCCATTTTTTTAGGGGAACATTAGATTAAATAATGTGCAGTGACAAAATGCTCAGTCCTCAAGATCACAATAACAGCAAGATAATTAATGAATACATATGTGTTTTTTGCATGAGTTCGATTAGTTGTGCATGGCATTTCTACTTAATACCTATACACGTACCTAACTCCAATGCTCTAAATCATGCATGAGAATTATATGACAAACAAGAGGAAGTTATGGATGCAATGCTCTGTTCTGTTTCTTATCAGCTAGAAAACTATCAAGGGAAGATAGTTGGGCATTATTCAAGCAAAGAGCATTTTCACATGGAGTTCTAGAGACAGAGGCGTTTGCATCCTTAGGTAGAAGAATGGTGGATATGTGTGGTGGCTTGCCACTGGCAATAAAAACACTATGTTGTTTATTGCACTCAAAGAAGTCTGAGAAAGTGTGGTTACTGATCTTAAATAGTGAAATATGGAAATCGAAAGGTGTACTGTCTTCTTTGAGGCTATCGTATGATTATTTACCTTATCCTTCTCTGAAACGATGTTCTTCATATTTCTCTATTATTCCAAAGGATTCTTACATTTACAAGGATTAATTAGTACAAATATGGATGCCTCCCACAGATAGCAATGCACTGATGGAAGATATTGGCAACGACTACTTCAACATTCTGTTGTGGAGATCTTTGTTACAAGATGTACAAAGGGATGCACTTGGAAACATCATTGGTTGCAAAATGCACGATTTAGTGCATGATCTTGCAATAGATCTATCTAAACATCATTCTGTAACTGTGCAGGCAGGTCATGAGCTGAACCATATTTCCAAAGCTAAATATGTTATGATTGATAAAAGTGTTTCAGATATAAAACCAACACTTCTAAAGAGAAACTTTGAAAGAGTACAAGTACTATATGCACGACCTCGGATCCTTCGTGGTGTGCTACCTTACCTCCAAAACTTGAATATTTTGATTTTGAATAATGACAGTTACTACCGAGTTGCCAAGATCGCTGTGCACGATGAAATGTCTTAAATAACTTGATATCTCTGGTTTCCGCTCTACATTGCCAAGTTATATCATGGATCTTGAGACATTTATTCATTACGCAACCATATCCTAAAACAGTATGCCTGTTGACAGGGATCGAGAGGTTAACTGGTCTAAAAATGCTGCCTCATTTTGTCGTGAGTAAAGATGAAAATTGCCTCATCGGACAGTTGGAAGGTATGAAAAATCTTAGTGGTAGACTTGAGCTCCATGGCCTCGGTGACATTAAAAATATGGAAGAGTCTTGTAAGGCAAGTCTGAGTACAAAGTCTAAAATTGAGTGTTTGGAATTAGTCTGGAGCAGCGATGATGAGGAAAGGGAAGAAACAGAATACAAGAATCGGGATGTGATGGAAGGATTAAAATCTCCCAAAAATCTGAAAACATTGTCAATTGTCAACTTTAAGGGGAAGAACTTTGCATCATGGATTACAATGATGATGAATTTGGTTAAAATTACATTGACAAGCTGCAAAAGATGTGAAGGATTTCCACCAATAGGTCCCCTTCCAAAGTTGAGGGAAATGGAGATATTTAATATGAATAATGTGAAGGTTCTCAGTAGAGATTTCTATGGAGGCCAAGGAAACTGTTGCAGTGAGGTCAGTAAAAGTGGAGCAGCAAAAACAGTTACAATATTGTATCCGTCATTGACAAAACTTCGTCTATGCGGTTTGCCAAAGCTAGAAGAATGGATAGAACCAAGGACCAAAGTATTGTGATAGCATTTCCCAAACATGAGGAAATGTATTTACAATGTCGAAAGTTGATCTAGATGACTGCCACAGCCTGACATGCCTGAGCCCTGGTGTGGCTGTTGGGACATTAAGTGTTGTTGATTGCCCTGATCTAACTAGTATTAGTGTTATTGAAGAGTAAGGTGGCCTAAACAATCTTACAATTGAAAGTCGTCTTCTCTTTTAGATTGGTTATTTGTTCACAGTGTAAGTTCCACGCTCGTATCATTGAGATTTGGTCTCTTCTCGGAGGAATTAGATGAATTTTCATGACCCTTTTCTTTTTCATTTCCAAAGTTAACCTGGCTAGGTCTGTGGGGATGGAAAAAGCTAAAGTCCTTACTCCCTGGGGCGCAATTTGAGGCTAATCATGAATTCCAAGGAGTGAAAGCTCTCCTGGATTCACTAGCAAAACTTCCATCTCTCAACACATTATTAATTAGGGGATGTGAAAATTTGATAAGTTTGCCCATGTTTGAAGAATCGGATAGTCTTGAGTTCCTCACTATAATTGATTGTCCTATTCTGGAAAAAAACTGTACAAGGGGTACTGAGTCAGAATGGTTCAAAATTCGACATATACTATTTGTAAACTTTTTCCGTTAACAGATGCCAATAAACTGTACAAAGGGTAGGGGGTCTGAATGGTTCTTACTCACCGTGAAATACATTTTAATGTGGTTTCTACTTACAAATATCTATAAACGGATACATGGAATCTTGTTTTATATATAACAATATTTATGGGGTACGTTTACTGGACAATAATTTCAGTTGAAAGATTCAGGCTTTGTTTCACAAATTTTATAGTTACTTGGTTATTTAAAATTTCCTAAAAGTAGGATATATGAGTGTAATCGTTTATCTCCAACCTATTACATTAATTAGTATGATTTTTAGATCAAAATAACATAAAAGTTATATTATTTTCAAAATCCACTCTAATTTTTTATACTAAATTTTACATTAAAAGTTATGTTCTTAGACCTATAAAAATTATTTTATTGCTAAATTACAAAAACAATAAATTTATTGGCATGGTGAAGGAATAAATTTGTTTTAGTTAAACTAATATAAGGGTAATGTTGGAATTTAAAAAAATAAAAGTTACACTAAATTTTGGTATGGCACCGAAATAATGTAACTTTTAAATTTTGGTTGTAGAAGAATTTTATATCAAAATGATACAAAATTATAAATATAGAATTGTATGGCTCAACATTTGGCACCGAGCAGAAAAACCATAAAAAACGAGGATTGTTCGTTGCAAACCAAAAATCCTTTTTCAAACCTAACCGAAATATAAGATCGGTTCAGTTTATACAAAATATTCAACAACAATTTATTATACAAAATATTTTTATTTATTTCAATATCTCGAGTCTTACAAAGTAAAATTTAAATGTTCTTATATTACTAAACTTGATGCATTAAAAATTTTGTCCAAATTTGATTAACATGAATCCACGTTCACTCATATCTTATATTTGCTTTCAATATATTATTTACAATAAAATTTAATATAAATTTCAATTCATTTTTTATAACTTAATTTTCCTAAAATTGCTTTATATTACTCTTTTATCTACAGTACATATACACATAATGTTTGACGATATTAATTTAAGTGGGAGAGTTTTTAAGATCCTAATCCCACATCGAGCCATGTGAAGACTTTAAATTAATAAATAAAGTAAAATACTACTATTACGTGCACCAACAAATCATGATTTTTGAGAGTCATGATGCTCTTGTGGAATACCCATTTTATTGAATTTGGGTGATCATACTATGGTCTTATTTGTGATACACATTCAAGATTCGACTTGATTTTGAAAAGGATTCGGGACCACTTTTTGGTTGTATATTTCCAAAATTCTCTCTCATTCTATTATAGTATTTTGATACGTATCTTTTATAGTTAGATATTCTCTTAAATACAAAAATGAAAATTAAAATATAATGTATCTCATGAAATTAGGGGTGGCAAAATTCAAGATTTCATAAATTCGATATGAAATCGAAAAGAAATATTACGAGAAATTGTAGGGATTTTTAAGTTTTTAGTCTGGTTTGAGTCGATTAAAAGTTAACCTTAAAAAATAAGGTCAATTTCAAGACAACCTGAAACAACTTAAATTTTAATCAAAATTAAAGTAATATGTAATTGACGTACACATTATATGTTAATTCAATGACATATGACAGGCGGGCGGAAATCCAGTTAGAATATATCGTATGTATAATTTATAACACTTTTAGGCTCACATAATATCTCCAATGTTTTAGAATCTTTCAAATATACTATAAATATTAGTTATCTTTCATTTTTACTTTACCCATTAACAAAACACAATCATCTTTTCTTCGTCTGTTTCCTCTTTCAGTTTATAAAACTCCTCTATCTTTTCATCATTTTATCCCGATCTCTATATATCTTAAACTCATATCTTCCCCCAAATTTTAAGAAATTGATAAATTGTAATATATCTTGAAATACTAAATTTATCTACTACGCACATTTTCACCACTTAGCTTCTCAATTGCACATTCAATAAAGACGCCATAACAAAAAATAGATAATCTGAAATTTAATTGTCTTATGTATTACGATTTAAACTCAGTTTATTAGTTTTCTGCCTAATCTATGCCGGATTTGAATGTTTTTTCTTTTGTGCTTAGAAAATATTCAGGATCATCAGATCTGTAAGTGGTCTACGTCTTAAATTATTATATATATATCTGTGTGTGTGTGTGTGTCATTTTTGGTTTTTAAATTTCTGAAATTATTGCAGAAACAATGAAGAAAATGCTCCATCAAAATTGAGTTTCACTTCTTCTCCACCATCGATCAGGTAGTATTTCTTTATATTTATGAAATTTATATATGTTATAAAATTCAACATTTTCAATATTTATATATATAACATATGTAATAAGAATTTATTATATAAAATATTTGTTTTTTAGTATCTCAAGTCTTGCACATTCTTTTCTTTCTTTTTTGATGAGGAGCCTTGTACAAATTTTAAATGTTCTGTTGTATTATTAAATTTGATACATTAAAAAATTTTGTCCGAATTTGATCAATTAAACATGAATTCACGTTTACTCATAATTCATGTCCGGTTTGGTGTTTTCAGTTTCCTACTAATTATGATGTGGAGTATGAGAATAGGACTAGGGGAGCATCATCGGGTGAAGGCAGCATTGGTCGGGATGGAAATGCTGCTGGAGGGTCCAACGAGGATATTGACTAAAGCACTTAACATTTGATTTGGTAGCTAATCAACCCTCTATATATTTACTTGACTTTTAGGCCTGATATGAAAATATTTAACCAATTAAATTATATTTAGACATGTCAATTCATGTGTTGTTGTGATTTTCGTGTTTGAACAATGCAGCAGTGACCCAGGCAATTAAGCAAGAGTCCTCACACTGATCACATACACAAGGCGACGTGGCAAGGGAAGAACTGGAAGTACGACTGGTAACGATAGAAATGGAAATGCGGTCCAAGGAGTGGGAGTGGACATTTCTGGCGAGTTGACTTGGACCAGCAAGTTCAGCATTGAGTATGGGTTGGCTGATTTGGATACAAGTATATGGCTATCTTGTTATTTGGATGCAAAACAGTTCTATGGAAAAAAGTTACTATATAGTCAGAAATACACCTGTAATTGATATTTTGTAATTCCTAGTCTCAGAAGTGAGGAGTTTTTCCAAGTGTTCAAATATTTTTCTAAAGTTTCAACATACCTTAAAAGATAATTGTGTTTGGTAAACAAGTGCCTGATCAAATATTTTGCGAAATTTTTGGTAGTGCCAACCTCTCCAATAACATTCAGCCTTCCTTATATTGGAATTTACGATTTTCATTTTGCCTATGTTCGTTCAATAAATCTTCTGAATCAGAGTTAGCTTAACCAATTTAAAAGTTAAAACAATATTCGGGTGTTGAGAAGTACATCATTGTCAAAAAAGAGCCTTTTTATACTCGGGTGATCTTAATTATTTAATTGTTAACTTATTCAATAATCCAGTTTGTATCTGTTCCATGTGTTCAATCTCTAAACAATATTTGTTTGGTCAGCTTCAACCGTCAGGTGAACAACAGCTAGCCCACAGGTGTAATTAGTAGCGCCGAAGCTGAAGAATCATATTACTTGAGCGTAGTTGCCAGGGAATTCCAATTGAAATTTCTTGAATCATCTAGTCTTCCTATGTACCATTTTCTCAGTTAATCAAGTCTTGGTTACATTCAGTTTTGTATTACATATGACATTCAGTTTATATGATTTTATATTATTTTCTAGTGCAGGACGAAAATGAAAAGGAGAGTATATATTACACGTTTCTGGTTACTTGGAAGAGGCCCTAGAGTAGTTTGAGGAATGATAAGTCCTTCGCGGTAGTAAAAAATTCTTTAACTATTTCATTAATCTCTTTATGGCTATTTAATATATATCGAAGTACATTTTGGTCCTTTTCAGACGAGCCTTGTATTGAGTGTGAAAGAAGGCCTAAAAATTATATATAAAGCACTCTGTATTTGCAATGAGAGGAATTACGTTTGCAGAGGTAAACATGAGACAAATGATAATATATCAATTATAAGAAAGCTAATGGTCACTGGTTAAAAATTATTTGGTGGCAGTTGTAGGTTGAGAGCAGGCCTCAAAGAAAAAAAATACCAGATGGTGCTGAAAGCTCTACTGACTTTTTGACCGGTTTTCTTAGTTCACTGGTATTATATCTACTAAAAGCATGTAAGTGCAAATCAGGATCTTCATCCAGAATGTGGAGCACACATCAGACCACTTAATTCATATAAATCTCCATTGTAAACGCTTCTAGAATATACAATAGCTGTAGTTAACTAGTTAAGATAATTTAAATACGGTGTAAAAAAATATGTCAAAGCAATAATTAAATACCATATGTTTTAAATATCAGAGCTCTTTGATTATTTTCCAGCAGAACTAGATAAGATGTTAGTCGAGAATGCAATCAAGGTTGATGTAAAATGTAAATGGCCTATCTAAGTGGTTTTAATGTTAAAGATAAAATTGTGCTTTTCGATCTTTCCACAGAACACTCAAAAGATGTTGGTCCCCTACATTTTTTTAAAAGATTTGACCACCATCAGATATAACCTCTTTTTAAAGGTAGAGTAATATTTCAAACTTTCGTACTATTTTTATATCTAAATTAAATTAAATTATACTATGTTGATCTGAAATTTATCTATATTACATTTTGGTGGTTAAAATAACGAAGTCAACATCTTGGTGCCTAAATTTATTTTTGTTTGTCAAACACAATCAAATTACGGACAAGAAAAATGAAGGGAATTACAACTTGCGGCACAAGGTTTTTGAACAGATAGCTCATAGAAATGCAACATTTTCCCCTTAAGCACACGGTAAGATGGTTATGGACCCGTGCACGTAGCCACTAAGCTCTTTTCTATCTTATTTTTCTTATATTAGTATATAATAATAATTGATTGCCACCTCCTTCACCCTTCATAGTTTTGTTTAGCCATAGGCTGATCTCGGGGTACCAGTAGCTCTAAGTTTATCCTTTGCAGTAGAATTTCGAATGTGCATATGAAAGACATGATTTATTATCATGCCTAATCGGATATGTGATCTCTGGGGTGTGAAATTATGATCTAAGGAAATTTAATTTGTGAGATGGGATGTACGAAAGTGTTTACTGAAAATTGAAGATTCTTAGCAAGTTGTTGCAAGATCAATTTAGATCATATGAGCATGTGTAAAGTGTGGATTTACATTTTCTTGATTGCTTCCTGAAAATGTGGATATTGGCTGACACACTTCCTACCCTAAGTTTGAGCACATCTATGAACTTTAATAGATTATAACTTTTTGGCAACTATCTTTACATATATCTGGTACTATTAACATAAAGAAATATTATGGAAATGCAATTTAATGCTACTTGACTACTTTTACATTGTTTCGCTTATATAACTAGCTTCTCTCGTTATTCTTATTGAGCCTGTTGTTTCTGCATTTTCGTGGATACAGAATTTCCTCAGGCTATTTCCATAAAACCTCTGCCTAAATAAAAACAAAACAAATATTAGCTAAAAATAAAACAGAGAAGGCATAACTCTACAACTTAGATATAAATATTGTGAGGAACAGCTAGAAATATACGGTTTGTATTTGTTGCCTATTCTTTTCCCTGTTCTATTTAAACCCTGTGGATATAAAATTTTATGAAATGCCTTTAAATAGTTTTCTCATTAAAAAACATCCGCTATATCAGTTTAAGTGCTCCTCATGTCCTCTGTTTTCTTTCCATTTTTTGGTACAAGTTTTCTATCCCAGCCACTACAATAGGCAAAATTCATTGGAGTACTCTTAAATTGTGTCCTACATCATATTATACTTATAATATATTGTAAAATTATTGGAGAACATATAGGTCACCAATTAGTACTCCGTTAAAGGGTACTCCACTGAATAAAACCCAACAGTTTTCCCTTAGCGAAATTTTCTACTTCTCCCTATACATAAAAACTGAACTTTTTCAAATTAAAGCCTTGCCCTGGTCTGGATTTATTTTCATTACCTCTTACCAGCTTAAGCCTAGGAAATTCATTTCGGCAAACGAAGGCATTTTTCCCCTTCAATTAGTGTTCATAAATCGAGGATTGTGGATATCATATTTTTATACAAAAATGTTGGTACATAGCTCAGTATTTTTCCAATTATTGAGAAATCCTTTTGCGCAAGTGATCTGGTAGGATCCTTTTACATTGTACCATAATTTCAGTTATATTTATGTGTAGTTACTCTATTCAACATAAACAAAAGGATATATTGCAGGCAAGATCTACGATTTTGGTGTTTATTGGCATAGATTGGAAGAAGTCTGGCATAAGGACCTCTATTCACACTGTTTAGAACAAGAAAACTCCATCTCACAAAATGTATGGAAAGATAAGTGTATATCATTTTAAAGTTTATAACTACAAAGTTCTCAATGTAGCTCTTGTGTTGATGGAACTCTTTTGTGATTCGCTCCCAAAACAAATTTCCATTATCTTTACACATAGAATCTCAGTAATTTGATCATAATTAGCTGCAATTACGTGTCCATTTTAATATATCTTGCCAATGAGGGTATTTCTATTAGAACATATACATGGATTACTTGCGCTCATATATGTGTAGCTGTGCAGAAAGATCTCCTAGTTTATTTAATTTTTAGGTGGGTGGGTTCTAAGGAAGCCCTGTGTTGATTTCAGTATCACTCTAGATGCAGATGCCACATGTCTGGCTTCTCCCTTATGGAACCAGGTTCGATTCTCCCTTATCTCGAGAATTATATGAGAATAAATACATTGGAAACATGAAAGTGCAACTTATATTGTCATTTGGAATTGTTGGACATAAAGAGGTGGCAATGAAGCTTGATGTCAGATCTGATGATATATCTGTCAGTGATGCTATTCATGAAATAGTATCAAGCAGTTAGCTGCTTGGTCTTTTAAGAAGCTTTTCATATATCTTTAGCATGCCTAGATGGGGTTGGAGGCAATACACTGCTAATAGATTCTTTGTAGGAGAAGCAAACTAGTTACTTTCTTTAATAGATTCGCTTGCTGAAGTCATCTTTGTTTATGATATAAAATTTAACAAACACTGAATGGCAATCTGACCTTTAGGTGGAAAGCACTTTCAGTTTATTACCATCGTATCAATTTACCATGTCATATATTTGGAAAATTCTACACGTGTTCTCTGTTGGATCAATAATGGTACTCTTTTCACACAAATTGGAGATGCCCGAAACAGGATACTGTTGACGAAAATCTGCTAGTTGCAAGTGCGACCTTTGTTAGTGGCATTCATTTGCTGCAGGTAATCTGAATCTCTAAAAGTTTGTCAAGTTTGTCACTCGTACACTTTTTTCTCCCACCCTTTCACAATGAATCCTTCAGGCTGGTTAATATAAATTTCTTCCTCTAGAATGCCATTTAAGAATGCTAATGAATTTTTCATTGGATTGTGTTGCAATAGCTAGTAATATTTGGTTGGTGTCTTTCCATACAACTGGAGCAAACGTATCAAAGTAATTTACTTCAAAAACTTGATTTTACCCTTTCACAACTAAACTTACTTTATAGTTACACTTTATACCATATTGACATGACTTGCAATTTGGCAATTCAGACTCAATACGCGGTAAACCAATAGTCAAATCTTTTTCTTTGCATATTTAATAATGCTACATGATGAAAATGGCCCTTCCTCTGGTGCCACAATTCTGCAGTACTATGATTACTGAATGTGCAACTTGCTCGTCTTCCATTGGATCAAGTGACGAACTTTTTCTTTTCATTTGTTTTCTGAAAACATCTTTTTTGCCATCCTTAATCAAGCATTGTGTGTTCTCAAATATAACCTTAATTCCCGGAACAAACAACACTTCAGAAATTAATTTTGTACCAATGCAACTTTCAATGGCGACTGTTCCCTTTCCCCTTGACAGAAATGTATGCACCATTGCCGGTTCTAACCTTTGATACTTGTGATCTGTATAGCTCTCTAAAAAGTTCTTGATATCCGGTCATGCGGTTGGTGCAACCACTATCGATCAGCAAACAATCAGTTGAGTTGCTGCTTGTAAAACAAGATGCGATGAACTATTGCTCTTCCACCTTCTCATTTGCCATTTGGCATTCTCTTTAAGGTAGTACTCACTTCTGCATATCAGTTTTCACATTTTACGTCAGGTCTTTCCCGCATGCAGAGAGGAAATTCTTTGTATTTATCTCCTGCACAGCTACTTGCATTCGTAACATAATCTCGTGGATGGAAATGCTTCTTCTGGATATTTTTATCTTGCTCTCATTGGTTGATATGTAACTTGGCTTGAAGAGCTCCTTCCACAGAGTCGTCATCCCTCATCAATCTTCTTTTTTCTTGAGCCTGCAAAGTATTATTTAGCTCTGCCAATGTGAATGTTGTCAGATCTTTAGTACTCTCCAAGGAAGAAATAGTAGAATCAAACCTTTCAGGAAGAGTAACACTTATTTTTGTACTATTTTTGAATCAGAAAAATCAGAACCATGCAACCTTTTTTTATTGGCTATGCTAAAAAGTTTAACAATGTACTCTATTGTTCATGACATTCATTTTCTGCATCTCGAATTATCTGACCAAATTTAAAACTTGCATTCCTTTAATTCTTTCATCTCCTTCGTATTCAGTTGTGAGGATTGCCTGTCAATGGAAGAACTTCGTTGTCCTCCTCAACAGGTTCCCAAAGATCAGTTGCCTCTAGATAACAGTCCTGTGATGAGGTGGAATAGATTAGTAGTATTTATGAAAAGGAGGATTTATTAGGCAGAGGGAGTTGAACGTTAGAAGAAGTAGATACTACTGAGCTGGTGTCTTTCAATTATTAGGGGTCTGCTAAGTATGGTAATGGTTGTCTAATATTTGTAACAAAAGAAGATGATGGTGAAATTTCTTATCTTAACATGGCTAAGTTCGTGTTCCCAAGCTATCCGGAATCCAGAGATGAGCAGCCAGTTGAAGACTTTACTACCAACCTGGGAAAAAGGAAACTTCAAATTGAAACTACGTATGGCATGAGTAAGAAATTTTGTTGTTGATCATAAAATAATAGCATGTATAATGAGTTATGAATCTTGAGCACTAGAATTTGTCTATATGGAGCACGAATTAGTATTTTTATTAATTTATTCTGAAAGTTTTCTTCTTAGCTATGCTAATTAGGTGTTGGATGCCCTGTTTCTCAACTTTGTGGTTGGTCTTGAATTATGTAATTTGCTGAATACTTGTTCTACTGTATATGTCACTTATTTTTATCGTATTGCACTGAATTTATGAGAAATTTGTATGATTTTAAGATTTACCCTAGTATGACAATGGTTTCCTTCGACAGATCCTCTGTCAGGCTAGTCTCTTCCTTTCTATCTTGCCATTCTCCTGCGGAGTCTCTGGAGTCTGGAAGAACTCCACAGATTTGGTTACTCAAATCTATATGTTATTTGCGGTTATTTCATTGTTGAATAAATTTTTAAATTTTTTGGTTGAGATTATTCATATAATAATTGTTTTTGATCATATTCCTGTTTAACATCTACTGTAGGCTTGAACCGTATGTAGTTAATGTGCTGCTGTATATCGTCGTATGTATGTTAAATACAAGGTTTTTGTTTGAGGAATAATAACAAGGGGTTTTTACGCTTCTAATATTTTTGATTCAAGAACTAGTATTTTTTTTATGCATTGAAACATAGAAGTCATGTATTTCCATGATTAGAAGAATGTTATTATGATATTTATGTCTGACAAATTTAAGTTCTTGTCCCCTAACTGATTTCCTATGGATGCTTGAAAGGATCAACCTACAGCCGAAGAGTAGGACAGACTGAGAGACATGGCTAATTACTCATTTTATTGGCTTCATTGTGGACTAGCTTATACTTGCTTTTTTATTTTGGTCACCGTAAGAAATATGATGTATGAGTTTTGCAAGTTTTGGTCCAATTTTTATTTTGGTGAAGTTTTATAGACTTGGACATGCTTGATATAAGTTCAGGACTGCCATTTTTCCGCAACTGAGTAATCTCCTTCCCTTGGAATTGAGAGAAAAGACAGGAACCTAAGGTTTCTAATGACCCTCAGCTAGATCCAAGAGATGTTGGCAGTGTTGGGTATAATTTATACAACACAGTAACAAAAGGACAGTTATATAAACAATTAACAAGCAAATTAAACTAATTAACAAAACAAAACAAAGCACGAAGATCGAAACAAAATATATAAATCAGTAACTGCAAAGACAAGAGAAAAGATAGAAAACTTAGCTCTAACAGAAGCTTTATGCATACACTGTTAGAACCAGTAGAACTGCCGAGTCGTCAAGCGTTACATGAAGTTTTAACTATTCTTGAAGAGATTATTGTCCCACTACGTTGTGTTGGGTTGCAGCAATATCACTTCCAGGATAAAACAATACAGAGTACTTCGTCCACAGATACGTAGCACTCAACAGCGACTAGCACCTCAGTTCGCCCAAAAACCTATGCACTTTATATATGCGAGGTAGGAGAAAGAGGCACACCTCAATTTGCCCGACAACCTATGCAATTAATTTTTTAACTATGCAAGGTACAAGGAGCAACTAGACGTGATGAGTTTTATTTGTTACTTATATTATTCAGATTAAGTAATATTAATATTCTAATATATATAGAGTCTGATTATTGAAATAATCCTTACACATTATATTTAATATTAATATTAAATAATCAATATAAATAAATCAAATAAATTTGCAATTAAAAGATATAAAGTACTCAATAACATCATGTGATATAAACATTCTACTTATACTAATAGTTGTAAGCAACACTAACACAAGATGTTATATAAACTTATTATCTTTTCTTTACAAATTCAATGTGGGACAAACCCCACATACTTCATTTCAAGCAAACAAGTTCAACTCAATTTTTTTTATGGATTCTACTACGAAAATGTCTTAGATCCAAACATGAAAGTTTAATTCTTCATAGCAAGGAACAACCTCCAATAGTTACTTTCCAGAAATTACATCAAGAACATATATAAAATATGTCTTAAACTTTCCATTTTCTAACAATCCCCTACAAATTCATACAGAAATGCATATCAGGTTTTATTCATGACTTGTTTTTCAGAGTCGGTACCCGTCAAGGTTTGAACCCTCCCAAGTCCTCTACTTCGATGGCTACCGGATATAAATTAAATGTTTCACCTTGAATCTTGATCTGTTTTTGTGTAATCACACTCCATAGACGATGACAAATCAAAGGCTATGGTGCCATCTACGGCTTTGAAACGTTAATGGTCATGTCTCGATCCTGTTCATCCAATGCTTCGAAGAATAACCCTATCCTCTAATTGCGACCTCACAATAACATTCGCTTAGCTAGGCATCTCCAAAGATGTACTGCCAACATCTCGTCTCACGACTTGACCCCATTCAGAGTTCTTAAAACTCTTGCTAACTAGCAGTTACAGTACCTCTTGAGGTTTACAGGGGAAAGACTTAGATACGTGAGTATCCAAGGTAGATGGTGCCTTTCAGATATCTAAGCACTATATCAAGAGCATCCCAATGAGTCTTGTTTGGACAACTTGTATATCTAGCTAACTTAGACACAGAAAATGAAATATATGGTCTAGTACCATTAGCATGATATTGCAAACTCCCAATAATCTGAGAATATCTTAACTGAGACACAGGAACTCCAGACTTATTCTTGACAATCGCAACTTTTGAATCATATAGTGTGCTTACGATTCTACAATTGGAATAACCATACTTCTCAAGTATAGATTTCTCTATATAATGAGATTGTGACAATGTTATTCCATCAGCTAACTGAGTCAGCTTGATACCCAGAATCACGTTAGCCGCACCCATATCTTTTATTTTAAAGTGCCTTTTCAAAAAACTTTTTATCTTGTTAATAATCTCAATATTGGTTCCAAACAACAGTATGTCATCCACATACATGCACAAAATCACTTTATCATTTCCTTTAACCTTATAATAGACACACACTTTTCACTTTCATTAACCAAAAATCCGAAGTCAAAAAAGTCTCATCAAACTTTTTGTGCCAGTCTCTAGGAGCTTGTTTCAAGCCATAGATAGACTTGACTAACTTACAAACTTTTCTTTTGTTGCCAGAAGTAACAAATCCCTCAGGCCGATCCATATAAATCTCTTCTTCAAGATCACCATGAAGAAAAGCTGTATTTATATCCATTTGATGGATGATAAGACCATGTACAGAAACCAATGCTATAAGCATTAGAATTGTTGTCATTCTTGCAACATGAGAGTATGTATCAAAATAGTCAATGCCTTCCATTTGCCTAAAGCCCTTAGCTACTAGCCTAGCCCTATACTTATCTATTGAGCCATTTGGGTTCATTTTTCTTTTGAAGATCCACTTACATCCTATAGTAATACACCTAGGAGAGAGATCAACCAACTCCCATGTTCCATTAGAAATAGTAGAGTCGATCTCACTCTTTACAACACATTTCCAGTGGCTTGACTTTAAAGAGTCCATGGCCTGCCGAAAAGTTAAAGGTTCGTTCTTGACATTGGAAGTGATAAAATCACTTCCAAAGTCTTTAACCACCTTTGCACGGTTAATCCTTCTAGGTTCATCTACTTCATTAGGAATAGAGCTACTAGCAGGATCCACCCCCATATTTGTCATGATTTCCACATGATCTGGAATGGAACTCGATGTGGGAATGAGATCATCATCAAAAATACCCTGAGGTTTACAAGTCTTCATAGGGAACACATTCTCAAAGAATGTTGCATTACGAAACTCAACTATAGTGTTTGCCACTATACCATCTATGTCAGATTTTAACACTAAAAATCTCATAGGGGTAGTGGTTTCAATATAGCCCAGAAAAATGCAATCAATAGTTTTCGGTCCCAATTTCTTTCTCTTGTGTTCAGGGACAAGTACATTTGCAAGGCAGCCCCACACACAAAGATACTTTGAACTAGTCTTTTTACCTTTCCATAACTTATAAGGTATCTTGTCTATATGTTTCAAAGGGACTCTGTTCGGAATATGGCAAGTCGTATTCAGAGCCTCTCCCCACATATACTTAGGCAACCCAGAATTAATTAGCATACTATTAATCATACCATTGTTTTTTCAAAATTCATTAAATGAGGTACCCGTATACTCTCTACCTCTATCAGACCTCAAACGTTTAAGTACTTTATCAGTTTGTGTTTCAGCTTTAGTATTAAATATAATAAATTTTTCTAGTGCTTCATCTTTATGTTTAAGTAAATAAACATAGCAGTATTTACTACAATCATCTATAAGGTAATGAAATATATTTTATTATCCTTAGTCAAACACCATCGAATTCACATATGTTTGTATGAACTAATTCTAAAACTTCTGAATCCCTAACAACATTATGAAAGGGTTTCCTAGTTAGTTTAGCAGTCACGCATACTTGACATTTAGTTTTCTTTTCAATGGCATACTTTGGACTCAACTCTAAATTCATCATTTCTTTAGAGCACCAAAATTTAGATTACCTAGACGTAAGTGTCATAAATTGGATGATTCAACATAATTTACAGAATGAACAACATTGTCATTAATAAAACTGCCCAAAACAGACTCCATATTTATTAAAAATAATCCATCAGACAAATAACCTTTGCCAAAAAATATACCACTATGTGTAATGACTACTTTATTACACATCAAAGAAAGTTCGAAACCATTTCTAACTAAATAGCTTCCACTTATTATGTTTTTACGAATGTCAGGAATATGATGCACTCTAGTAAGTGATAGAACACGCCCAGAAGCAAACTTCAGGTCCACATTTCCTATTCCAACTACTTGAGCAGCACTAGCATTCCCCATTGTCACTGTCATGCCTTGAATCTGTTGATAGGATACAAATAAAGTAATATTAGTAAAAATATGTACATTAGCTCTAGTATCAATCAACCATTCATTTGATAGATAAGTGGAAAGTAGTATAGGGATGTAGGTAACATACCCGTCATTGGTTTCAAAAGCAATAACCTCACCAACAACCATGTTAACCACAGGCCCACCAGTGGTTTCTTTTCTTTCTTTGCAGGACACTCCTCGCTCCAGTGACCAACATGTCCACAAGACCAACATGATTTGATTGCATTTGGTTTCTTAGCCTTGTTTTTGTCATTTTTAGGCTGGGTGTTTTCCTTCTTAGTGATAGACTTTCTTTTCTGTCGAGCAGCCACTGCGTTCACCTTCGAATTCCCATGTTCAGCAGACATCACATGTCCTTGTTTGGACTTGTGTTGCTCCTGCACGGAGATGTCCAACATCAAGTTAGTCCAGGTGATCTCTCCTTTCAGTCTTTTCAGGGAAAGAGCAAACGTTTCCCAAGACTTCATAAGCTTTTCAATCACTGACATGACTTGAAACTTCTCAGGAAGGTCCATTCCGGACTCCTTCAAAGCATGAACTAACATCTCAAATTTGTGCATCTACTCAGTCATGGATTTTGTATTCACCAGCTTGAATCAAGGAACCTTGTCACACTATACTTTTCCAGACCCTGAGAGTCAGTATAGTGGATTTGGTCCAGCTTCTCTTATATAAGAGTTTAGCAATAAAGGCATCCAATGAATAAGCATCGAATAAAGTGTTTGATAAAGCTGCCAAAATGGCAGTCCTTGCCACTCCATCCATTTCATCCCATACATAAACCTTAACAGAGTCATACTGCTCTTGATTCATAACAGGAGGATCATACTATACCACCGACCATAGACCCTTAACCGTTAACCACAGCTTCATTTTTTTCTGCCAGCGAGAAAAACCAGCACCACCGCTGAACTTATCAGGAATACCTGACAGATCAATAGGCTGTGGGAAACGGTACGTAGCCCAATCAATGGCAGTAGCAGTAACCCGAGACCGAGAACTAGTAACACCAACAATAGGAGTTTCAGTTTCAACCATCTTGTTAATTATAATATATAACAAATAATTTCTTCAAGATTGTTGGGTATAATTTATACTACACAGCAACAATAGAGCAGTTATATAAACAATTAACAAGAACATGCAGATTAAACCAATTAACAAAACAAAATAAAGCACGAAGGTCGAAACAAGATATATAAATCAATAACTGCAAAGACAAGAGAAAAGATAGAAAACTTAGCTCTAACAGAAGCTTTATGCATACACTGATAGAACCAATACAACTGCTGAGTCGCCAAGCCTTGCAAAAAGTCTTGATTATTCTTGAAGAGTTTATTATCCCACTACGCTGTGTTAAGTTGCAGCAATATCACTTCTAGGATAAAACAACGCATAGTACTTTATCCATAGTAGCACTCAACAGTGACTATCACCTCAGTTCGCCCAAAAACCTATGCACTTTATATATGCGAGGTAGGAGAAAGAGGAACACCTCAATTTGCACGATAATCTATGCAATTTATTTTTTAACTATGCAAGGTACGTTGAGCAACTAGATATGCACGCCTCAATATATAGGCATATTGAGTTACTCTTCTCTTATTCTACTCATTGTGGGAAAGGGGGGCGATGGAATACCTCGCTCCTGCTCTAACGGAATTTTTTATGTATCGCAAACGACACACTTTAATAATTTATGATGATCCCTCCAAACAGGCACAAGATATGCAAGCCTCAGTATATAGGCATATTTCTTATTCTACTCATTGTGGGATGTATAGTTTTACAAAAAAAATAGAGTTTTACGAGATTATATTATTCAGATTAAGTAATATTAATATTTCAATATATATATAGAGTCTGATTATTGAAATAATCCTTACTAAATATATTTAATATTAATATTAAATAATCAATATAAATAAATCAAATGAATTTACAATTAAAAGATATTAAATACTCGATAACATCGTGTGACATAAGCATTCTACTTACACTAGTATTTGTAAACAACACTAACACAAGATGCTATATAAACTTATTATCTTTCCTTTACAAATTCAATGTGGGACAAACCACACATAACTCATTTCAAGCAAGCAACTTCAACTCAATTTCTTTATAGATTCCACTAAGAAAATGTATTAGATCCATATAAAAGTTTAAATCCTCATAGCAAGGAACAACCTCCAATAGTTAATTTCCGGAAATTACATCAAGAACATATATAAAATATGCTTTAAACTTTCCATTTCTAACACGCAGTTAATAATTTATTGTCGCCACTTATCTTGCTTTCCCCTTACAATAAAAATATTTTCTTGATTCATATAACTTTTCTCTACAATTCTTCAGGTCATCACAAAACATATGTATGTTATGAATGAGCGGTATGTTATGAATGAGCGGAAGTCATTCATAAAGGTCAAGTTTCTACTTTCATATATGTAAAATAGAACAAGAAATATATAAATACATTAGACTTGGATTTTATTTAAGAGGTCTGAGTTGTTTGTGGTAGATGTGGTAGAGGAAGGTGATATGGTAGACGACCAAAAAGAGTAGAGTATGGATTATGCAACATATTCATACCAATAAAAGACATAGGTTGGGTTGTGTACTTGTGTTACTAGTAAAAGGATGAAGAGTAGTAGTAGTTGTGGTATGGAGAGGTGCATTTAACTGGTGCTCTGTATCATTGTGTGGTGGCGGGTTTTGTGCTCTAGCTGTGGAATCAAGACAATGGGATTCAGGTACATAATTTAGCCCAAATTGTAGCATTAATAATATGCTGAGAGAATATTATCTTCCCCAATTTGCTCCGAACTAAACGATATCTATGCTAAAATTGAAAACAAATAATCATGTGTTGCGCATTTTCTATGCAGTTTTATATTTTCCATTTGGTGTTCATGTGCATAATACCTTGCGAATTCGATCCAGGTGAAATTTCTTGAATCACCTAGTGTCCTTGTGTACTGTTAATTTTGATGATGCAGGTACATATGAGTCTTTGTGACATTCAATTATATATTACATACGACATTCAGATTATATGATTTCTTGGTGCAGGACGAGAATGAGGAGGACAGTATTACTCATTAATTTCTGGATACTAGCAAGAGATCCAGAATAACAGAATAACAGAATTACGTTGATAAAGTTAAATAACTGATAATGATAATAAGACTAAAAGTGAAGATAGCAATGTGGCATGCCCGCTGGACATATAGCATCCATTTTGTAAGGGTTATGAATAACAGAATTACGTTGATAAAGTTAAATGTACGGCAAATGAACAAAACATCTATTATGAGAAAGTTACTGATCACTGGTTACAGATTGTTTTTCTTGGTGGTTGTTGGTTGAGCAGGCCTCAGAGGAACATAATGTCAAATGTGGCTAAAAGCTCCACCAAAGGGAGTGCTGAGTGAGTGGTTTTTTTCTTAGTTCACCGGAATCACGTTTACTAAAAGCTTGTAAAATTGTGGAGCACCACCCGAGCACTTGATTTATCTTAATCTACATTACTTGTAAACGCTACTAAATTATACACAAGTCATAGTTGCTAATTATTAGTCTAATTCACTAATGCAGGTGCTCTTGATCATCTTAATCTGCATTAGTTGTAAACACTACTAAATTATACACAAGTCATAGTTATGCTAATTATTAGTCAAATTCACTAATGCGGGTGTTTTGATTATCTCTTTTATGTCTATTTTGAGGCTTCTATGGCAGAGTCATACGCATAATGTACTCTTAGATATCTGAAGGTTTGGTACACATATTTCTATTTTTACATTCCATTGAAAAATAGACCTCTGTGTTAATCAATCAGCGTGCTTTAGGTAGGGTGTTTACGATAATACATGTTTTCGCATCTGGTAAACTATGATTTCTATCCAGCTGTTCAATTTCTAATATGGGGGGTACCATAATATATACACAAAAAAGTATATCTAGACAAATGTTATCTTATTTATAAGAGTGTTGCCATTCCTTAACAGACGGGGCTTTAGCATCTAGAGCAAGTTCAACACTATCTTAAAGTGTTGTACTAAGCTAAAATTTAGGATATTTTGAACAAATGTTGCTCTAATAATATCTTGATGGTGCCTTAAAATATTAGGACATTTATCAAAATATATTTAATTTACTTGAAAATTTATTTTTTAGTTTTTTAAAATTATGAAAGAATAATCATTAATTCTCGGCCAAAATTGAGTCAAATTAACCATGAAAAAGTCAAATAAGACAGTTAATTTGGATGGAATGAGTATTATTTTAATAACAAGGCATGAGAATAGGCAAATTGTTGGAGTTAATGTATGTGTATAATATTCTAAATCACTAGAACATTGTATTTTATTATATTTAGAAGTTATCTTTTAGAACATTGTTGGACTTGTTCGGGTCCTTTGGCAAATGTGTATCATTAGTTATGAATGGTTAAAATTTATGAATGATTTAATTTCTGAATCATTAATATAAAAATTAAGAAAGTTACTTGGAAAATTTGAATCATATCACTTAAATGTAATATATATATATATATATATATATATATATATATATATATATATATATATATATATTACAAAATCATATTTTAGACTGGTTGGATATATAGATGTTTAATTAGCTGGGCAGCATTCCGATTTACTTGCAAAATTTGTTGTTTTGTCCACGTAATATTTCTTTATATTTATGAAATTTATGCAATATATACATACAATGTTATAAAATTCATTAATTTTTAAATTTACATTTCTAAAATATTTTCTATTAATTTATTATATGATTTTTTTTAATATCGATATTCATATTTTGTATGAGTTTTAGACAGTTGTATTATTGTTTTTTTTAATATCGATATTCATGCCTTGTACGAATTTTATATATTATTGTATTATTAAACTTCAAGCACTAAAATTTTCATTTGGTTGGTTGTTATGTTTGATTGGGCGGTGGGTGTGTTCGTGAGTAAGTAGGTCATTTTATTTTTAAAAAATGGCTTTTTAGAAATAAAATAAGTAGGTTATTCTTTCAAATAACAATATTTAGTTTGTTTGATGAATTTAAAATAATAAAATATATACATTTTCAAATAATATTATCATATATCTCGTGCAAAGCACATGGTGCCATTTAAATTTGTTTTTATGATTCATTTTCTAATTTATATTTATTCTTCAATAATATTTTTAATTCTATGTAATATCTTGTGTGACTATGTTATTATAATTTTAATAAATGGCCTAATTTTAATATTTTATTATTTGCACTTTAATGTCTTATTTTCAATTTTATTTTTTGAATTTATATTTTTTTCGTTCTTAAAATAATATTGTTATTCTACTTAATGTCATATATGATTATATTATTAATATTCTGCTTTTTTATTTATATTTTCAAATTAATTTCTAGTTTTGTTGTCATCTTCCCTTTTTCCATTATCCACGAAAGCATACAATTAATCATCCCTCATTTGCCTTCTTCTCCGTCTTCCGCTTTTTAAATCTTCTCTCTCATTCTATCATAGTATTCAATCTATATTTCCTAAAGTCATATCTTCTCTTAAATACAAAATAATTGAAAACTAATGTACCTCATGAAATTGGGGGTGTAAAATTCAAGATGTTCCGGAATCCGATATGAAAAACCGACAAGAAAAGTTATGAATTATGATATGGAGTTCCAAGTTTTTAGTCGGGTTTGATTGATGAAAGGTTAACCGTTTAGAATAATTTCTTTATAACCTTATAAATAAATATATATTCTAATAAATTATGGGCTGAGTGAGAGTCAAACTCAGAATCTGAGACGACATAGTATTACGTAATTTAAGTACACATGATATGTTAGTTACTGGCTCTCACTTGGGCTATTTAATCGCTCTCAGTAGCATGTTATATTGAAAATGACAAGAAGTCCAGAACTTAGGAAAAATTGCAAGTACTATTCTTGAAAATAATGTTAAAGAGAATGTTGATGACAACACAATGCCGTTATAGCCCATAAAAAAGCACTCATCTCATCGAAGACATTTAAGAATTTTTTGATACAGTTCGAAAGCGATATACGAGAACTTTTGGGTGCAACAAGGAAAATTAGAGATGTGCCTCAAGAAGATTTAAAGTTTAACAAGAAGAAGCCAACAATAGAATTGTATTTTATAAAATTATTATATATATATATATAATTATGGTGAATTATTAATTTATGATATTATTGGGACCATACAATTTTGTAAAACATAATGTAACGTAACGTAACTCAATATGTAACTGAGGATACTAACTCAACACCTGAACATAGATAATTAATATTACATGAAGCACAAGAATCAACTGCGAATCAGTTCTAATTTGAAGAAGTATTATCCTAGGTATCAGTGGACGCTTTGAAGGCATTAAAGATAGCTGAAAGAAATTTATTAACATGTTCAAGTCTCAACACAAAATAAAGTTTAAGTGGTTCAGAGATTCTATTTCTATTTAAGGATATACAGTAGTGAAGAAATAAAATTTCAGTGAATTACAGAAGCATTAAATTACTAACAGGGAACAGAACCAACTGCATAGTCAAGAAGATGTGTTGATCAATATCGTGTTAGTCATTTGTGAACCAGACCAGTTGCACTAAATGTCAGCACAAATGAGATTGAGAACTGCATCTGAGAATCAAAAGTATTGGTTAAAGGATATCAATCAAAATCAAGGAATCAAGTTGGTAAATAAAAGATAAATCAATTCCACTTGATTTAAGGTAGAAGATGGTTTTGTTTTTTTTTTATCGTCCCGATTGTTAGTAAAACGAAATGGAAGCAATTTTATTTTACTTGGTTGTCATGAAGTCACATATGAGAGTTTTTAAAGTCTACACTTAAAAAGGCAGGAGCTTTACTTTTGTTATTCATTCATTCAAAACACAGAACAAGTCGAGAAAGAAAGACCCAGATCATTCAAGACGAACCTATACACACAAAGCCATTAATGTTGTATTAGCTGTTGTATACTTTGTATTGAGTGATTGTAAACATAACTTGTATCTGTACTAGACTAATGAATCATTGTAGCTAACCTTTATTTTAGAAGTATAGCACCCTCAGGGACTATATTAATAAAATGATATATTCCCCGAACGAACTGTGTTCTTATTATTGTGACTTGTTTTTGAATATACACCTGTTTAGAAGTCTATAGTCTGTATAATATATTCTGCGAAGAAAATTAAAAATTGGATATATCGTATTCAACCCCCTTTCTATGATATTTGGGACTAATAATTAGTATTAAAGCCACGCTGATTGATTTTACAAATCAGGATGTAGTGTTTAGAGTTTAGTGTTAAGCTTTTGGAAATTTTTCACGAAATTTTTAATTTTCAAAAATTCTCACTTTGAAATTTTTTAACTTTAAAAATTTTTGAAAAATTAAATATCATGAGTTCTAAAAAATTTAGAAGTATCAAGGTTCCTCCATTTGATAGAGTTAACTACACTATCTGGAAGAAGAAGATGTCACTGTTCATAAAGACTGCAAATCCCCTATACATGGGCATCTTGGAAAATGGACCGTTTGTACCAATAAAAGTGATCCCTGAAACTACAATAGATGGAGTACGAGTTCCTCAAATGTCTATTCCAAAGGATCCGTCAGAGTTCACTGAATCAGAAAAGGAAATTGTTGCGTTGAACAATGGCCTCCAGTTGATTATAGTTGATTCGATGGATACCGATATGTGTCACTAAGTAGTGAATTGTCCTACTGTAAAACAGATATGGACATTGTCGAGTTGATAATGGAAGGAACTGAAGAAGTAAGAGAGAACATGTTGGATATACTAACATCCATATATGAAGCATTAAAATCTTTTCCTGGCGAGACAATCCCTCAAGTCTTTGAGCGATTCAACAGACTGCTAAATGAATTGAGCAACAAGGGAAATAATTATCCGTTAAGGGAAATAAATAGGAAATTCATGCTAACACTTGCATACCATGTCAAGCATAAAGTTTCATCAATTAGGAAAAGGGACAACTTTAACACGATGCCCCTTGAGAAATTATATAGAAAATTGAAAACCTACGAGATGGAGCAAGAACAAAGATTGATCATATATGGTTCTGGCTCAGTGGATAGTAAGACACCAACATTGTTGAAGACTACTGCTCTTGTGGATGATGAAAGTAAAGTTTCTGAAGTTAAGGTTGTTGAAACCAAAATTGGTGGAGAAATGATTATAGAAGTTGAAATGGCTACAGATAATCAAGATGTGAATGAAGATGAGTTTTATTCATTAGAAGAGCTTGAAAAAATGGAAGACAAATCCATGGCATACTTGGCAGGGCGTTTCAAGCATATCAGATTCAGAAGGAATCCCAAGTATAAGAAGAGTTTCAGTAGCAAGTTTCAGAAAGGTGGATCATTCTTCGGGTCCAATTCAAGAGTTGGTTTTAAATCAAACATGGTTGATCGAAGCAAGTTTTGCTTTTACAACTGCAATGAACTAGGACACTTTAGTACTGAATGCTTGAAACGTAAACAAGAAAAAGAAGAGAAGAATAACTTTGAGAAGAAGGGCTATGATGAGTTGAAAAGGGAAAATAAGAAGCTGAAGCAGAAATTGGATGCATTGATAGCAAAGCATCATGGAAAAACCTACATTGTTGAGGGTAAAAGCTGGGATGATATAGAATCTGAAGGTGAAGAGGAATATGTGAACTTCGCATTTATGGCAAACACTTTAGAAGAATCTTCATCATCTCAGGTACCTATTCTCACCATAGTTGATATGTCTCTACCTGAATATAAAAGAACTGTTAATGATTTAAGTATAGAGATATTCAATGTGCACAAAAGTATGCTAGCTGCTGAAGTAGAAAATGCTAGACTAGTTGCCAAGATTAAAAAACTTAAAAATGAAAAGGAACAAATAGAATTCGTAGCTGTAACAGTTAAAGACCTTATAGAAAGAAATGAATATCTAGACAATAAGGTTAACTATAATGCAGATGTAGAGAAAACACTTGAGGCTAAGATTTCTGAACTGGAATTTAAGGTTATATCTTATAGAGATTCAGTTGTTGTGGCTAAAGATATCATGGATAAGCAAAGTCTAAAAAATAGTACTTGTATAGGCTTTGATTATAAATAGTTTAAAAAGAGAAAGAATAAGGGTAAAAGAGTAACATTCAATGCATCTAGTGAAGTTTACTTAGAGAAATCATGAGTTGCTTGTTGAGCATCAATAGAAAGAAAAAGAAATTAAAGAGAAAATTAAAGAAAAGGTAAAAACTAAGGAACTTGTAAAAGCTGTTAAAATTGAAACACATAGTAAAACCAAGTCCAAAGGCAACAAGAATGGGAAAGTAGGAGTTCATACTTCTAATTCTTCTAGACCTACACCCACTGTACCTAGGAAATTGTGTAATAAGTGTAACTCTGCTGGTCACCTTATACATGCATGTAAAAAGGTTAAGGTAGAAGATAAAGTTCTTAAAGTGCAAAATTCTTTTAACATGAATAGTTCTCATTTGCCATGCGGTATTGTTGGATGTATTCCATGTGCTTTCAATATAATGCATGCCTATTTTAATTTGATGAATGCATCTACTTTTAGTAATTTCAAAGGTACAGAAAAAGGCTTAAGCAAGAAAAAGGTTAGGGCAAAGACTGCCATTCCTCCTAAAGTTAGGAAGAAGACTCAATCCCCTAAGCCAAAAGACACTTCAGTCAAGGCTAAGGAAAAGAACTTGATTTTAGTCAATGTAGAACTTAAGAATGTTAAAACTGAACCTGTTACACCACCATCAAAGATCTCTAAATTTCTTGGACCCAAACAAGTCTGGGTGCCAAAGAAAGCTTAATTACTTTGTGAATGCAAGGCATAGGAAAGAATGAAAAAGTCATATGAGTTCTGGACAACGGGTGTTCAAGGCATATGCAAGGAGACAAGTCCCTGCTATCAAGTATGGTTGAGAAGACCAGTTCGGTTTTAACCTTTGGAGATGACAACAAATGATTCACTATGGATATGGTAATACGGAAGTTGGAAATGTAATCATAGAAAACATCTCTCTTATTGATGGTCTGAAGCACAACCTTTTAAGTGTTACTCAATTCTGTGATAAAGGATATGGTGTACTCTTCAGAAAGGAAAGATGTTTGATCTCAAGCATGAAGGATGAAAAGCTTGCTCTTCAAGGAGTAAGAAAAGGAAATCTGTGCATAGCTGACTTAAACATAGCAAGCAGAGGTGAAGTGAATTGTTTCTACACTAAAGCATCATCTGAGCTGAGTTGGTTATGGCATAGAAAGTTATCTCACCGGAACTTCAAGGTGATGAATTCTTTAGTTAGAAGAGAAATGGTGAGAGGTTTACCACGGATGGAATTCTATCGAAAAACTCTATGAAGCATGTGAAAAAGGAAAGTCAAAGAAGGTGTCATATAGAGGCAAAAACATGTTTAGCATTATTGAAGCTCTCTAATTGATTCATATGGATCTATTTGGACCGGTTAATATCATGTCAGTGTCAAAGAAAAAATATGCCTTAGTGATTGTCGACAACTACCATATTGTATTTACTTGTCATATTATAACACTCTAGTGCTTCTTGTATTAAATAGTGACTTAGTTTATTTAATTATGTACTTCTAGTTAGAAGCATGTTTCTACTGTATCCCTAAATGTAAATGAGTGATATCTAGAATAATTGTACTGATAGAAGATTCTACGAATCATGCATTAGGAGAATGAAGGTGTTATTCCTTAGAACAATGTCAATATTTGTAGAAGGGGGGGGTTGAATACAAATATTAAAACTTTTTGTGTGTTCTAATATTTGTTCTTGATGTTTGATAGAATAAGAGAATAAGTTCGAACAAATTAATGCTGAAAAATAAAACTGAACAAAGAGATTTAAAATTATTGATGGATTGGTTTTTCCATCAATATATATTTTTGCTCAATGCTCCTAGGTTAGAAGAAACCTAGCTTCGTTTTTACAAGATTAGAAAACAAATCAACTGTTCTTACACAAGTGCTCTCAAGCTTGAACAGTTGATTAAGAAATATGTCTATCTTATGTGTGTTTTCTAATAATGCTACTACACTTGTTTATATACCACAAGTGTTCTTTTACAATTCCTATTCTAGGATTGTTTCTACCTGCCTTCCTTTTACCTTTTTCTATTTTACAAAAAGGTTTGAAAGACAGCTTCTGATTGAGTCTTCACAGTCACTCTAGACTGTCTTCCATAGGTGTGCTTTTGTTCTCTGGATCTTCAACAGATACTCTTTCTGTGTTGTCACACTCAATTGATAATTTGCTGTTAAGCATATCAATTGATACATTCTTTAATCCATCAACTGATGTACTTCTTCGATTGATCTTTATATCCATTGATTAATAAAAGATGTCTTATCGATTGATAGATGTTATCAATCGATATATCAGTCGATGGGTCTTCACATCAGTTGATGGTCTTCAATGCTTGACTTGGCTTCTTCGATTGATCCTTCATCAATCGATGCTTCAATATCAATTGATCATCCTTCACTTGTGCAATTTCCTGTCTTCACATAATTACAATTTAACAGTTTAATTTACACATCAATTGATGATCCATATCAATCGACTCTAACATCAATTGATGAACAAAATATCAATTGATTTACACCTTATCGATTGAAATAGACTAAGTACACCTATGCTACAATCCAAATTATCAGTTGATTCATATAAACACTTCAACTGATAAATGGTTTCCTGATCAATTGATATTTATAACTTTCATATCAATTGATCAGTTACAACAAATAAAATTTCTATGATTCTAAGATTAATGTTATCATCAAATCACATGTAGATTCCTAACAATCTCCCCCTATTTGTGTCTGTGTTATTAACAGGCATAAATCTACTTGATGATAACAAAAACCCTTAAAAAAAATTTACATATAGATAGAATCAAGAAACTTAATTGGCACATTAATTTTGGAAGTACTAGATTGATAGATAACTCCTGCAAGCAGCTTCAATGTCTTCATAATTTAATTTAGTTCCTCTTCCTCCTTTTCTCAGCATTTTCCTTTAGTTGCCTCATGAAAGAACTTCTCAATATTGCTTCATCCCTGTCAGTTTCTCCAAGTTGCCTCATAAGGTAGTGTATTTCTTCATCTGTGATTTTGTCCAGATATTTGCAGATATCAAAGAACTTTGTGTTGCCCTCTATATCTGTAAAAATCATAGCATACTTTGGCTCCAACACCACTTTTTTGACCTGTGACTTCCATAGCTTTAGAGGTGAATCAGGTTCAGCTTCTGCCTTGGATCTTCTTAACCTTGAAATTTGTTGTTGTATCTCCTGAGCAATTGTTGTGTTGAGTTTGTACTTTCTGTTGAGTAGAGGAAGAATAGTCTTTAAAACATTGTAGCTTTGCTTCATTATCACCTTCAATGAATAGATTGTTTTCACTCCATTTTCATACTCCAACCTCATTGATTCTTCATGGTTAGAGGTTGCAGGGTGAGTCCTTACTCCAATTAATCCTTTTTCATTGATTACTGGTATTCCCTTCAAATCATATCCTTCAATTGTGACCTCCTCCTTGATTTCTTCTTGTTGACCCTGGAGGTTTTCCTGAACCACTATTTCTTGAGTAGAACTTGACCTTTTCTTGGCCATAGAAACTTTTCTCCTTTTTCTTAATGGTTGCTCTGCCTGTAGCTCTTCTTCCAAATGCCATTGCATTTCCATCTGTCTAGCAATCTCTTCATTCTCCCTTTCTCTCCTTGAGGCATCTGAGATTCCTGTAGTGATGGCTCCTTGAAGTAGCTTTTGACTTACTGGTTCAGTCTCTTTCTTCTTCTCTTCTTCAATCACTATTGCTTTCCCTTTCTTCTTTTCTTTAAAAGCTTCAATATCCAATTGAAGAAAAGCTTCTGTATTTGAGTTTCTTTCCTTGGCAGCCTTTTGTGCATCTTCATTTATTTTTCTTGTTTGAGCAATGAACTCATCCAAGTCTCCTTTTTCTACTGCCTCTTTTACTAACTCAGTGCTTCTCCTTAGATCTTCAATTCTTTTCTTTTCCCTCTCAATCATTAATTGAGTTTCTTTCTCCCTAGAAATTCTCCTAGCTTCAGTATCTTCATCAAATTTCTTGTATTCTTTCTTTTTCTGTTCTAAATCATCTTCTGGAGAATTAGATGACTTAGATTTCTTTGAAGATTGATTGTCCCTGTTACTTCTGCTTTTATATCTTTTGTGTGCAGAACCACCAATGCCACTTGACTTATCCATACCAGAACCACCTATACCACCATTTCCACTGCCTTTGCCATCACCACCATCATCATCCTTCTTCTTTGTATTCTCCCTCTTTTTGTTATCATCAATTGAAGGGGGTGGTGGAAGTCTGTCAAGAAACTTTTGAAGAATGGAAGCATGAAGATTTTGACCTCTGATAATATCATCCATCTTCTTTTCTAGAGAACCTACTTTTGTCTCCAAAGATGTAAAATTTTTGGATTCTTTGAAAAGCTTGTCTTTGATGCTATTCATGGTGTTGAATGGTAGCTTCTCATCCAATCTCCTGTCCATTGCATCCTTGTTAGATGAGATAGAGTCCTTAATCCTCTCCAGTTCCCTCCTTACTCCTGTTACTGTCATCTTTTGAATTTTCATTGATTCTCTCATATAGTGAGCAATTCTCCTTTGAGTAGGATCTTCAATTTCTCCTTCCACCATTGTTCTTCTATATTGAGAGAGAATTTCAGTCTCAGCAGCTTCTAAGGAACCATCAATAGTGCTCATCCATGGCTCTTCATCAGAATCACTCTCCAACTCTTCAGGTGCCATATAACAAGTGTCTGTTGTATTGGCAATGCTTTCCTTCAGATTCCTGATCCTTTGATCTGTATGATCAATGCCCAAGAGTTGTTCTGCATTCCTGTTACTTGAAGTAGCCAACCCATGATATTGTGGATCAGGATGAATGAAATTCTTTGGATCCAATTCACCAGCATCTATTTTCTCTTCAAAGTCTTTAGCAATTCCACTCCCACTAGCTTCAGCATTATTTGCTCCCCCTATCTCCTTTACTCCTTCTTCTGTCATCAGTTCAATTTCCAATTCCTGTGCAAAAAGTAGAATGTTTTTATCACTTTCACTCATCTCTCTATTTTGCATCAGGATCTCATCCTGGAATCTCACCTCTCCCTCACTCATTTCTTGTGCACCTACTAAGGTGGGGCCCTCAAGTGTTTCACTCTCATTCCTGGAAGAAATAGGAATGTTTTTACTCACTTCCTCTCCTTTTGCCAGGTTACAATCCTGCCTCTCACTCAACTCACTCAATCCTAAGAGTGTTTGTGCAACATCAATTGATTGAGCATCAATTGATGTATTGACATTATCAGTTGAAGTGGTGTTTGGGATATCCATCGATTGATGCATACCCATCGATTGATCTTGAGTATCGATCGATGGCTGAATATCAATTGATGAAGAAACATCAATTAATGGAGAAGAAACAGTTGAGATAATTTGTGAAGTTATGTTTGAGATGATATTGGAAATAGAATCCTGAAAATTCTGAGAAGAAGATTCAGGAGAGAGTGTTGGCTTCTCCTTGAAAAACAAAGAAGGAGAATCTGAAAATGTTCGATAATCTATCAAAACATTTTCTGAAGAAGTTTGAGATGGGGAAAGAAGAATAGAAGAGATAGGAATTGAAAGAGAATGGGGCTGCATCTCATCATTTATATGAGATGCATCAAGCAGACTTTGTGAAGGCTCCTCCACAGTTTCCTGTGGTTTTGCAGTGTGTGATTCCCCAAGTGCAAAGGTGACTTTCTTTTCTCTTCTTTTGTATGGTGTTAGTGTTTTGACTTTTGTGTCCACAATTTGATTCTGTGCCCCTGGTTGTGGGCTATTTTCAATATTGTCATCCTTTTGAGAGAATGGAAATAGGGATGTGGTATTTTCCATGTTAACATCCACAGTCTTTTGGGAGACTATGGAGTGGCTAGGTTGAGGTTGCACACCCTCACTCTCCTTATCCTTCTGGGTTCTTTGATGTTCCCCAGTTCCCTCACCACCTACATCCTCCTCTAATCTATCCACCACACTAGTTGATTTTCTTTTCTTGGTTTTTACAACAGCAGGTTTTTGAGAACCTGTTGAGGTTGGTTTCTTAGATTTAGATTTAGAGATTGGTTGTGTGGCTTGGGTAGGAGGGTTGGGGTCATTACTACCACCCTCCATAGTCACAGAAGGCAAAGAAGAATTAGGTTTAGAAGAGTTTAAAGTAGAGATAAATACCTGAACAAAAGGGGGATAGATCAATTCCACATTGCTGTGAAGATTGATCCTAACCAAGTCTTTAAAGACCCTTTTGTTTTGAGTCCAGCAATCCAAAATTTCTGTATTCCTGTCAATCTCAATATCCTTGACAAAGTGGTTAATAATAATCATAATAAATCTTGCATAATAAATATGATTAGATCTATTTATTTTATTCCCCAATTTGGCAGACATTTCATTGAGTAACAGGCTTCCTAAATTATGATATCTATCATATAAAATGTTATACCCTACTTGTTGCATACTTGTTGTTATTGCATCAAAATTACTAACCATACCAGAAAAACACTTTATTAAAGCATCAAAGAAATATGACCATTCTTTTCTTAGATTCTTTCTAACAATACTACCTAGACTAGCATCAGGAGCAGTATAATTGATTTCCCTAAGCATGTTTCTAATATCTGTGTCAGTGGGTGCATTTTCGGTATTATTTGCAGGAATATTTAAACACTCACCCAAGACCACAGTGGTTAGAATATACCTTTGTCATTTGCATTCAAAGGAGATCGTAGAAAAATCATCTGCTACTTCTGCTGTTGTCCAGAATTCTTCAACTAGATTGCACACTATTTTTGGTGCTTCTGAGAGGGCCTTTGCAATTTTTGAACTCCTTAGAAATTCCATTAGGGGATGAAATTCTGTTGGGGCTTCCTCCACCATAGTGCAAGCAACGAAGTTGTTGAGCTCATAGTAGAATCCAGATTGTGAGACTTTCTTTGAAGATGCCATTATCGAGTTTAAAGATTTATAATAGAATTAACTGGCAAACTTGTTAGTAATTATAACAGAAACAATAATTAGACAGTAGTAGATTAGGGTTCTTAGCAAGAGATAGATACAGAGTAAGTTCGAAGATTGAGAAAGAGAAAGAGATAGAAAAATCGATAGTAAAAATGCAAGTAAGAATTAAAAGAAGTTTTAATCTCACTATTTATATTTACTGATTTCCCAAACAATTTCTTACTCAAAATAGAACTAAATCGACCGTTGGAAGAGTATTGATAATTAAAAGTTACCAATTTTGGCAATCGATTGTTATACATACAGGAATGTACGTATTAATCAATTGATAAAATAAGTAATCAACGGCTAGATTTTTGTACAGGTCGATTGATGACATGGACCCCTTTAAATTCTAGGTCATCGATTGATATTTTGTTCATCAACGGGTACACTTATCCATCGATAGCTAAAATCATAAATCGATAAGTAAATATATCATCAATTGATATATTTATCTGTCGACTGCTTCAGTAATATCCATTGATATGTAAAATGTTTATCAGTTGATTATTGAAGAATCAATAATTTAACATAGTCAATGGCTACAAGTAATATAAATACATAACTTGTCAGATATTTAAAGGATTAAATATAATTAAGCATACCTAAATCACAGACCAATCTATTGAAGGTAGATTCATCTAATGGTTTGGTAAAAATGTCTGCAAGTTGTCTTTCACTAGGGACAAAATGTAATTCAACTGTACCATTCATTACATGTTCCCTAATGAAGTGATACCTTATGTCAATGTGCTTGATTCTGGAATGTTGCACAGGATTTTCTGTTATAGCAATGGCACTTGTATTATCACAGAAAATAGGAATCTTGTTCAAGTTGAACCCATAGTCAAGTAGTTGATTCCTCATCCATAATATTTGTGCACAACAACTTCCAGCTGCAATGTATTCAGCTTCTGCAGTAGATGTAGACACTGAATTCTGCTTCTTGCTAAACCATGAAACAAGCTTATTTCCTAGAAATTGACAGGAGCCTGTAGTGCTTTTTCTGTCAATTCTGCAACCTGCATAATCTGCATCTGAATAACCAATTAGATTAAATCCAGAATCTCTAGGATACCAAATTCCAAGATTTGGAGTTCCTTTGAGATATCTGAATATTTTTTTTTATTACAATCAAATGAGATTCTCTAGGATCAGCTTGAAACCTAGCACACAAACATGTAGCAAACATTATGTCTGGCCTACTTGCAGTTAAATAAAGTAATGAGCCAACCATACCTCTATAACTTGAAATGTCCATTATAGTTTCCTTAGTGTTCAATTCAAGTTTAGTTGCA
The DNA here is from genome assembly GCA_028671895.1 of Oenanthe sinensis. NCBI lineage: Eukaryota > Viridiplantae > Streptophyta > Magnoliopsida > Apiales > Apiaceae > Oenanthe > Oenanthe sinensis. Next base: position 20,918,774 of record CM053799.1, on the reverse strand, counting down.
GTGGCCATGGGAGTTTTAGCAGAAGAACATTCACTTAAATCAAATCTCTTTAATAAATCAGAAATATATTTGGTTTGATTTATGAAAATACCATCTTTAACTTGTTTGATTTGCAAGCCAAGAAAGTAGGTTAGTTCTCCCATCATGCTCATTTCATATTTACTCTGCATCAACTTAGCAAACTTTTTACAAAGTTTTTCATTAGTTGAGCCAAAAATAATGTCATCTACATAGATTTGAACAAGAATCATAGAACCATTTACATTTCTATGAAAGAGAGTTTTATCAACAGTACCTCTTTTGAAGTGATTCTTAATCAAGAATTTAGACAATGTGTCATACCAGGCTCTAGGTGCTTGCTTCAATCCATAAAGTGCCTTGAGAAGATAGTATACAAATCCAGGATCAATAAAACCAGGAGGTTGTTCTACATATACTTCTTCTTCTAGTTCTCCATTGAGAAAAGCACTTTTCACATCCATCTGATACACCTTGAAATTTGCATGAGCAGCATATGCTAAGAAGATTCTGATTGCTTCCAACCTTGCAACTGGTGCAAAGGTTTCATCAAAGTCTATGCCTTCTTCTTGTGAATATCCCTTTGCCACTAATCTTGCTTTATTTCTTGTCACTGTACCTGATTCATCCATTTTGTTTCTGAACACCCATTTTGTACCAATGATAGACTTGTTCTTTGGTTTGGGCACCAGCTTCCATACCTTGTTTCTTTCAAATTGATTCAACTCTTCTTGCATAGCAATTATCCAATCAGGATCATTCAAGGCTTCTTCAATCCTTTTTGGTTCTTCTTGAGACAAGAAGCTACTATACAAGCATTCATTTTGAGTTGCACTTCTAGTTTTGACACCATCATTTGCATCTCCAATTATTAATTCAAAGGGATGGCTTTTTGTCCATTTCCTTTGTGATGGTAAATTTGTCCTTGAAGATGATGCTTCACGATCATTGGAAGTGTTATGATCATTGTGATGTGATTGACTATTTGAGAACCCTCCCCCTGAGATAGACACTCTACTTGAAGATTGTTGAGTAGAGTTGATATCCATCGAATGATTATCAATTGATGTATTATCAGTTGATTGATGATTGTCAGCTGATAAGTTATCTGTTGATGCATTGACATCAATTGATGGGAGGATTCTAGGTACTTGAACTCTTGTGATTTCCACATCATCATCACTATCTTCAATATTACTTGTGGATTCATTTTCAAAATACAATAGATCATGAAATCCTTCATCAAACAACCCTTGAATTTTCTTGTCATCAAAAACTACATGCATATATTCCATAACAATGTGTAATCTAAGATTGTAGATTCTGTATGCTTTGGTTGTTATTCCATATCCAACAAATATAGCTTCATCAGCTTTGGCTTCAAATTTTCCTAGATTTTCACCTTGATTTCTCAGTACAAAGCATTTGCAGCCAAAGACATTAAGAAAGTTAACTGTTGGCTTCTTGTCTTTCTTTATCAATTGATATGGAGTTTTGCCTTGAAGTTTATTGATCATGGAAATATTTTGAATGTAACAAGCAGTATTAATTGCTTCTGCCCAGAAGTATGTAGGAAGTTTTGCTTCTTCTAACATAGTTTTAGCTGCTTCAATCAAGGTCCTATTTTTCCTTTCAACTACTCCATTTTGATGTGGAGTTCTTGGAGCAGAGAAATGATGAGTGATACCTTTTTCTTCACAGAATTCTCTCATGGTTGAATTCTTGAATTCAGTACCATTATCACTTCTAAATTTCTTGACTTTCCATTCAGTGCCATTGTCAACATTCTTCACATGATTGATAATTAATTTGCTCGCCTCATCCTTAGAATGTAAGAAATATACCCATGAAAATCTTGTGAAGTCATCCACAATTACTAAGGCATATTTCTTTTTGGCAATTGACATGATGTTGACTGGACCAAATAAGTCCATGTGCAATAATTCCAGAGGCTTATCAATTGATGATTCAGACTTTGACTTGAATGATGCTTTTCTTTGTTTTCCCTTTTGACAGGCATCACATAGTCCATTCTTGGTGAATTCCATCTGTGGAATGCCTCTAACCAGATTCTTTCTAACCAATAAATTCATGGCTTTGAAATTCAAGTGGGCTAGTTTCTTGTGCCAAATCCAACTTTCATCTGTATTGGCTTTGCTAAGTAGACATGTCATTGAATTTGCTTTTACAGAGAGAAAATCAGCCACATAGACATTTCCTTTTCTTTCTCCAGTTAAGAGAATTTCACCAGATCCTTTGTTGGCTATGATGCATGATTCAGTTGTAAACCACACACCATTACCATTATCACACAGTTGACTAATACTGAGCAAATTTTGCTTCAATCCATCAACTAGTGCTACAGATTCAATGATAACATTTTCTTTTGCAATTGAGCCATATCCCAGAGTAAAACCTTTGCTGTTATCTCCAAAAGTAACTCCTGGGCCAGCCTTTTCCACAAACTTTGTGAGCAGGGACAAATCTCCAGTCATGTGCCTTGAACATCCACTATCCAAATACCAGAGATTTTTCTTCCTGTTTCCCTGCACACACATAAAACAATCAAGTTGCTTTTGGTACCCAAGTTGCCTTGGATCCTCTTTTATTAGTTGCAGCTTGAGCCCCTATTGTCAACTTAGGTTCCTTTTGTTTTGGTGGGTTTAAATCCACTTTATCTTTGGGAGTTGACTTTTGGGGCTTTGACACCCTAGAACTCATGGCAAAATTTCCATGGATTTCATCATTTACATTAGGCATGTTCCATGGCATACCAGGCATGTTCATATTAGGATATGCAAAGAAGGGATTATACATGTATGGAACTTGTGTATAAGGTATATGAACATTAGGTGCAACCAAATTAGAAGACATGGCATTCATGAGCATAGGATTGGTAAACATGGCATTTGCAGTCATGGCATGTATATTTAAATCATTTGCAGATATAGACTTCTTTTCATTCTTGCATTGCATGGACAAATGATTTACACTACCACATTTAGCACATACCTTTCTAGGTGCATACATATCAGGAGAGTAGTTATTGTGCTTATTTATGCCTACTTTACCATTCCTATTCTTTTTCTTTTTCTCAGACTTAGATGGAGTAATTTCCACAGGTGCTATCTTTTCTAATTTTTCTTTTAATTGTTTCTTGGATAAGCTTCCTATGTTGATCTTCTCAGTCTCAGTCTCAACTTGATTCTTGGTTTCCTTAACAAACTTAATAGGAGTGCTAAATTTGTTCTTTTTATTAGCCATTGATGATTTACTTGTCGATGGATGCTTATCGATTGATTCAGCATCAATCGATTGATAATCCTTATCTGTTGATGAAGGATTAGCAGTCGATTGATCTTTATCCATTGAAGTATCAGCCAATGACTTGCCTATTGATTTGGGGAGTTCTCCTAGAGTATCTACACCCTGAACATCAATAATTTGTTTGGCAGTTTTAGCAGACCTATTCCATTTGCTAATGGTTTCAATTTCTTCAGCTAATTGTTCTTTCAACAATTCTTCTCTTTTCAAACTGTTTACTAGTTCATTCCTAGCATCATTTCTTTCCTGCTTAAATCTTTCTAAACAAACAAGTTCATTTTCAAAAAAAATATTTCTCTCAGTTAAGGCATCAATGGTGTTCTTTAACTTGAGATTTTATTTGTTTAGAGATTTTAGAGTGACATGCAAATTGTACAGTTCATTAGACATTTCATTAATAGTACTATTGCATTCCTCAGATGTAAGCTCGGAAAAGTTGGTAGCTAGTAGCTGATTAGATGCTGAACTAGCTTCTTCATCTTCATGATTGGCCATTAATGCAAGATTGACATATTCTTCAGAATCACTATCCTCAGCAGCCCAGTCCTTCTCTTCAGTTACAAAAGCCTTTTCTTTTTGTTTTAAAAGGTCAAAGTATTTCTTCTTATAATCAATACCCTCATATGACTTTGCCTTTTCTTGTTTTGGCTTCCTGCACTCACTTGAGAAATGACCAGCCAATCCACAGTTAAAGCATTTGAATTTAGATCTATCAACCAAATTTTTATTTTGATTGTTGTTTCTAAACTGGGATCCAGGCCTTTGAGCATATGGATTCTTCTTGAATTTTAGCTTTGAAAATTTCCTTGTCAGAAATGCAAGGTGCTCATCAATCTCATCCAAATCATCCTGAGAGCATGTTTCAACTTCTTCACACTTGCTCTTTCCTTTTCTCTTGAATGATTCTTCAACAGCATCACCAGCCATCATGACTGACTCTTCTTCATAGCCATTTTCCTTCTTCTCTTCATTTCCCTTGACTACCAAAGCCACAGTTTTCTCTTTTCTTTGATTCTTCTCAATCTCTTCATCTTGTTGGATTTCCAACTCATATGTCTTGAGAATACCATAAAGTTTCTCCAGTGTAAAATCCTTGAAGTCCTGAGATTGTCTAATGGAAACAGTCATTGGTTTTCATTCTTTTGGAAGAGATCTAAGAAATTTTAGATTTGTATCCTCAGTTGCATAAACCCTACCATATAGCTTCAGTCTATTTAATAACTTCTGAAATCTGCTATAGGTGTCATTGATAGATTCTCCATTCTTGAAATGAAATGATTCATATTTTTGAATCAAGAGTTGCATCTTGTTTTTCCTTACTTGTTCAGTTCCTTCACACAGAGTTTGAAGTGTATCCCATACTTCTTTTGATGAAGTACAGTTTATAACATTGTCAAATATATCTTTATCTAGACCATTAAACAGAATGTTCATGGCCTTCTTGTCTTTGAGTACTTCTTTTTCATCCTCTTCTGTGAACTCAGAAATAAGTTTTGGAACATGTCTGTCAAGTGCAGGAGTTCCATCAGGGTTTACACCTGTGACTAGCTTCATGGGAACATGAGGACCTTTTTCTATGCAGTTAACATAAGAAGGGTCGAGAGAAAGAAGATGCAGATGCATTTTGACCTTCCATGGAAAATATTCATCTTTCTCTAAAACTGGAATTTTCACACCTGAATCTTTTTGACCCATATTGACTGTTCTTGATCTTTAAACTTTCTGTATGTTGAAAGCCTGCTCTGATACCAATTGTTATTCCTTAGAACAATGTCAATATTTGTAGAAGGGGGGGGGGTTGAATACAAATATTAAAACTTTTTGTGTGTTCTAATATTTGTTCTTGATGTTTGATAGAATAAGTTCGAACAAATTAATGCTGAAAAATAAAACTGAACAAAGAGATTTAAAATTATTGATGGATTGGTTTTTCCATCAATATATATTTTTGCTCAATGCTCCTAGGTTAGAAGAAACCTAGCTTCGTTTTTACAAGATTAGAAAACAAATCAACTGTTCTTATACAAGTGCTCTCAAGCTTGAACAGTTGATTAAGAAATATGTCTATCTTATGTGTGTTTTCTAATAATGCTACTACACTTGTTTATATACCACAAGTGTTCTTTTACAATTCCTATTCTAGGATTGTTTCTACCTGCCTTCCTTTTACCTTTTTCTATTTTACAAAAAGGTTTGAAAGACAGCTTCTGATTGAGTCTTCACAGTCACTCTAGACTGTCTTCCATAGGTGTGCTTTTGTTCTCTGGATCTTCAACAGATATTCTTTCTATGTTGTCACACTCAATTGATAATTTCCTGTTAAGCATATCAATTGATCCATTCTTTAATCCATCAACTGATGTACTTCTTCGATTGATCTTTATATCCATCGATTGATAAAAGATGTCTTATCGATTGATAGATGTTATCAATCGATATATCAGTCGATGGGTCTTCACATCAGTTGATGGTCTTCAATGCTTGACTTGGCTTCTTCGATTGATCCTTCATCCATCGATGCTTCAATATCAATTGATCATCCTTCACTTGTGCAATTTCCTGTCTTCACATAATTACAATTTAACAGTTTAATTTACACATCAATTGATGATCCATATCAATCGACTCTAACATCAATTGATGAACAAAATATTAATTGATTTACACCTTATCGATTGAAATAGACTAAGTACACCTATGCTACAATCCAAATTATCAGTTGATTCATATAAACACTTCAACTGATAAATGGATTCCTGATCAATTGATATTTATAACTTTCATATCAATTGATCAGTTACAACAAATAAAATTTCTATGATTCTAAGATTAATGTTATCATCAAATCACATGTAGATTCCTAACAGAAGGTCACATCAAATAAGAAGTGTAATAACCCGTATTTTTTACGCTATTTTTTTATATATCTATAAAAGACCTTTATGAATAGTGGTTCTACGAATTTATGAAAAATGTTTTAGCCCACACTAAGTAAGTGATGGAATGTTGGATATTCGAAGATGTAATATTATTGTATGAAGCAAATGAGTGAATGCTAAAGTTACTTTTACTATTTGTTTCATAATTTACGAGATATTAAGGAATACAAGAATTATATTATGACCGAGAGGATTATAAATTAGAAATTTCATGGTTATAATCGAATTAAAGTATTTGAAATATTAAGAATTTACACTAAAAATTCCTACGACGAAACTCTTTCAAAAAGTAATCGAACTTATGTGGAGGATTAATGGTTAAGTGGGATGATAAGTGACTAATGAGAATTCTCATGCAAGAACCGTGCAACCAAATTGGTTAAAGAGAAACCAAGTTAACAAGCCAACCAAGCAAGTAACCAAGCAAAGTTAGATTATAACTAAGCCATGGGAAACCAAGTTCCCTAATTTAGGGGATAAAAGTAAAATAAATCCCCCAAAATCATGGATTCAAGTACTTGGCTTGTACTTTAGTGTAGAAAAGCTACCAAAGCCATACTTACTCTCATACCCACATCTTTTCCAACCAACACAAGTAGCCAAGCAAGAAAAAGTCTTTATCCCCCATTTTTTCATCACTACATTCAGCCCAAGCAAGAAATATGAGGAATTGGAGTTCAAATATCAAGCTTCACTCATCCATAAATTACAAGATTTTAACCATAGCTTCCATAATAATAACTAAGTTATGTACAAATTTTCATGGCCATCCGATTAGTATAGCATAGCCAAATCCTTGCTCAAAGATGAGAGTGAACAGTAATTCCGAAAATTACTAACTTGTTTCTTGATTTCTCTTGCAAGTTTAAGGATGATAATCATAGATCAAGGCCCCCTTAAAACTTATAAACTATTATTAGTATGCTTAAGGATTCAAGAAAGGTATAAACTCTATCCACCCTTTGATTTACTTTAAGCTATAAGCTTAAGTTTGAGTTATGTTTAAGTATATGTTTATTTAAGGAGTTTGGATGTAAATGGTTGAATATTGTTCGTTGAATAATATGGGTTGATGATGGTGATGAGTTTATGAAGTTTATAAACTTATAATTTAGTAAAAATGGTTGGGTTGATGATTTGGTTGATGTTAAATGGATTTAACATAGTTCAATTCGGAAAATATTCTATTTATAGCCGTCGTAATGTCCATTTTCTTTTAGACTCATTTTGACCAATAATTCTGAAATGAAAATATACGGGAATTTGACACCACAGACCATCTTGTTTCATAGTTCATTTTGGCGCTTGAATCGTGTTATATCGATTTACGGTTTTGGAGAAAAACTAGTTTTAGTGGAAATAGCCAAAATGACCAAACTGCTACGTTGAACTCACTCAAGAGACATAAACGAACCACTTAAAGTTGTTAAATATTTTCTTTGGATGTTAAGTACTTTGGACAGTTCATAAGGTCTCTGCAAAATTTCAAGTGCAGATGTTAAAATTTCAATTTTATAAAAATGTCGGAACCAAAGTTGCGCGATGACACTATTCATTAGAGAAGCTACTGTCTTGTTTCGTACATTCGGGAAAATGGATCCTCTGTCCAGAGCCAATGATGGATTGTATTCTAGGCATTCTCTAGATCATGTACGCGAAAACGATGCATCTATTGAGTTAACGGTTTGGGAGAAATTAAAGTTTTAGTGAAAGCGGTGTAAATAGTTAAATTTTGTAGTTGACCTAATTTCTAAAATGTTTTTCACCAACTTAAACTCATGTATTCCAAATAAAAATATTTTTGATAATTAATAAAAATACTCAAGAAGCTCTTTGAGGTAGTTTCGTATTTAATTATGAATTTTCTGATTTAATAAAAATATTGGAGTGTGAGTCACGTAATAGTAATTCTTAGAAAAGTCAACTCTAGGGGAACTGTTTTGACGAGCCACTTTGGCCATGATAAAAGGATAATTTCGAGTCGGTTAAAACACGAAATATGTTAAGGAATAACATGACTATGTATTGGAGTAAAGGATTAGATTAAAAACCATTGACAAGACAATTTACGAATGGTCAAGTTAGACCCGAGGAGGTGAATGTTAGGTAAGATGAGTGTTAGTAAAAGGACTAAGTACAAATTGAAGTTGTCATAATTGGACTCGATATGCGATTATACTTATTAGTAATATAAGTAGTTGATGAGATTAAGAGTACTAATCGGGATTATGATATCTATTGATAAAAAATCCTGAACGAGTGGGACTCTGAGAACGTGTCTTAGAATCCAGACAAGTTTTCCCAACCTTATACTTTTATTTTCAAAATGTTATATTCTTGCTTTCGCAAATGAAATTAAATAACGCTTATGCAAGTTTTCTAACCCTATGTTTTTACATATTAAAATACTTGTATTACTACATATGAAAGTTCTCGAATCCCCTGTTAATATTTTACTATTGTGTTTTAAAACTGTTGATGTTGTGATATAACTGTTTATGGAAATAACGAATTGATTTAACTGTTGTTAATCTTTCTCAAACGTTTTGATTTATATGCTATACGATATTACAGATATAAGAAGGTTTTTGTAAAGGCTCTAGAGTAGAGTGGGTATTCGTATTTTCAAACGTAGACCGAGAGTCGGAAGTATTATGCTAAATACTGTCATAACCCGAAAGTTGCCGGAGACAAATTATTTAAATAGAGATTAAAAATATTCCAATATTTATATTTTGGGATATTTTATTGATAAATATTTTAAATAATGTTAATAAATATTATTTGAATATTTATTTAATTAATGAATATTATTCTGATATTCATTTAAGAAGGTTTATTAATTGTTTTTTATTTAATAAAAATTATTTAAATATTTATTAAATATTCTAAATTGATTTAAATATAGTAGAGGTTCCCAAATATTTATTTTATGTTTTATTAATTCTTTAAATAAGAATAAAATATTCTCTGACTTATCAAAAATTGGGAATCCAATCTAGGAAGTAAATAAATGATTTACTTCTTCGAATACAAGTATGTTTTTGGATCACTGCCCTACTGTAGTCAGGGTTTTCAACTTATCAAAATCAAGGGATTTTTTGATTATATCCCAAGTCGTGATTTTTATTCCTTAATATAAGAGATCAGTTGACGGAGGTCAACACACACATTGTGATAATATTACTTCCCCAAGTATTCTGGAAGTAAACGTTTAGAGACACATGAATCTATTAACAAGTATTTTATACTTGGGGAACTATGATTAAATTTCGGTTCCAAGTTTATAGATTGTTCCAGTGGACTAGGAGATATAGCATAAGTGGTTGAGTGACGCACGACCCAGTATTTTGGCCCATATGCGGTCTAGGGTGATACTCAATAATGGTAGCGAACGTTGTTGGCTCCCCCATCTACATGTAGAGAAACAACAAGAGTTGTCGTATATTACGACTGATCATCGTGTAAGCACGGTAGAAGCGTGGTGAAATGCTCCGAATAGAGTCTCATTTTCCAATTGGAATTGTGCTGGAACATCGTAACGAAATCCTAGGTGCTTAGTTATCGAGGGTGCTGTCAGTGATTGAATTGATATTCCTTCTCCACAGTATGCTGGATTTGTCCAAGATGTTTTGGCAAAAGGTTTATTTTAAAAATTTAGGTGGATATATGATATATACCATTAAATTTTAGATCTTTAAAATGTTTTAATGGAGTTTAAACCTTACAAATGGTATGGTTCAAAGTGATTTGATTTTCCTATGATGAGAAGTAACTATTATTACAGTATCTTGAATTGTGTACTTTTTATAAATATGGGAGATGAGAAAAACTATAGTTGATGCTATTTTGCTAAGTTATTGATAATATTATTTCAAAACAGTGAACTTAATTAGTTTATTGGATTTTATCTCAAAATCTTCAGATGAAGTATGAAAGAGTGGTAACACTATATTCGATAGTGTCTTATTTTATATATGAACTTAATTGTTCGTAATATATTATTCTGAACCTGATGGTAAGTATAAATACTTTTAGCAGAAAACTCTGACTATATGTATCTTCGATAGATACTTTGTCATGCTTACCCTATACCGGTAACCTTATATATATTATTGAGATAGTAGTGCTTATCATATTTTTGGATGAGAGTCACATAGATAATTGGGTGGATACTTTGCTGAGCATTCTTTCGCTCACTCTTGCTTTATATTAAATTTTTTAGAGAAAGTGATAATAAATTCAATTGGCTCCATACTTCGAGGAAGAAAAGTAGGAGATTCACCTTTGAGATGGTTCAGTTCAGCGTTATTCTACAGAAATAAGTGGACAGTTTTTAGTATTGATCTAGTTATTAATGTCACTTCATGTAGAGGTTATCATTGATAGCATGAGATCCTGGATAAATAAATTTGGTTTGTGTAAAGCATAATGTAACGTAGTATGTAATAGTGATAACGATGACTCAAATAAGAAACAAAGACAGATAAATAATACTAATATGCAGCAAAGGAATCCAGAAGGATATGTAAATAGGAATCATACATACATCTTGTAGAGCATTCAAGATGAAAGGCTTACTGAATATTAGTGAGAGAAGTTCATTAAAATGTTCAGGCCTCAGCAACAAATAAGAGTTCAGAAGTTTTCATACTAAAGAAATTGTAATGATTTAAGTATGGATGTCAAAGGGTTTCAGTGATCAGAAGAAATGGAATAGTCCAGAGCTAGTCAGCTGGAACAGAACAAAAATCAAGGGAATTCAATTCAGTGTTAGTCATTTGTGAACCAGACCAATGCACTAAGCGTCAGCACAACAAGAAAAGAATTGTCATGATTATTCAGAAGAAAATCAGTTGATCAAGTCAGAAGAGTGAAATCCAAGTAGTAATTACCTCAAGCACTTCAAGAAATTGGTCAAGTCAAGTAATATTGCATTTGGTGGCTCCTGTACTCCTGAGGTACTCTAGTGGCACAACATAAAAACTTAAGCGCAACAAACCAAGATTCAAGATCAAGGAAATTCTAATTCAAGATTTGTGGCGCCTGCACAAGGGAATGAGAGTGTAGGCGTAACAAAACATGTAATGGGCGCAACAAAATATGTTCAAGGCGCAACATAAGTTAAACGGAAGCTTTGTGGCGCCTACACACTATAACTGGTGTGCGGGCACAACAAAAGAGAATCAAGGCACAACTAAACTTATGGAAATGTTTTCTAAGTATTTAGTGGCGCCTATACAGGGAATCCACTATATAGGCGCAACTAACATTGAGTTAGAGGCGCAACAAAGGACTCTTGGCGCAACATACATGTTCAAGGTGTAACAAAGATTTATGTGGCGCCTACACACCATAAACACTCTACAGGCGCAACATAGTGAAGGGTTTCGTGACACAAACGCAGCGGAATAAACGCGAAAAATAAATCAAAATAGCGAAACCCTCCGCAGGATCCATGCGAAAACAAAAGATTTAATTCGGAGATAAAGAATAAATACCTTTAGAAGCTTTAACAGTTCATTAATGGAAGATTAATGGAGGTCCAAAGCTTGTTTAATCACCACGTATCCCGCTCTCGCGATCTACGCTCTACGGTATCCACACGAACACTTTTCATGAAGGATTGATGTGTACTAGCACCCGAAAACTTCTTCTCTCTCTATCTTCCTCCTCTCTCAGAGCGGCTAGGGTTTTTGTAAAATCTCTTTTTTATTAAATCAGCCCATAAAGAGATTATATAGAGAGAGAAATAAGTTTTCTAATTATAATCCAATTATAATTAATACTAATCCAAAATTCTAAATTATTTAATTAAGTCTCACTTAATTAATTAATTATTAATTTTGGAATTATTTTAAGTAATTCATTTATTCTATTTATATAATTAATTAAGTCATACTTAATTAATATGATAAATAAAATAAATTACTTATTTAATTTAAATTCATAATTTAAATTATTTCTCCTTCAAGCGTTCTTTGTGTGTGACCCTGTAGGTTATTATTACGTTGGCAACAATTTTAATATCTAATTAAAATTGTAAACAATGAGCGGCATCTAGTAATACATCATTGCTACCCAAGTAATAATAATAAATCGGTGATTCGATTAAGCCTTTCGTGAATAATGTTCCATGTAATATAATCCCTTTAATCTTGATATTATAGATTAAACTCAAGGCATGTCTCGTGTCATCCTCTTCATAATTTAATCTTTATTTTCTTGATCGATGAGTAGACTATTAAAATCAAATCAACATTTGAGCACGGCCGTGCATTTCATAGTCTCACTCAAACAAGAGGCCAATAATATCACTCCTAAAATTAGGAGGATTAAATCCCATCTAGATCATTCATATTTCTCATACGATTCATAATATACCCAATGTCCACTTTTATCATCACCCGGTCAAAGGTAACTTTTAATGTAATCAAAGTATATTAATTCTCGTATAGAAATATAATGATTTCAGGTCTAAGGATCATTACACCATTATCACAGTGAGAATTACTTATGACACTTACTTAACATGTAGAATCTCACGGCGGGTCATTCCAGTGCCATGCATTGATACATGCACTTATGTTCTTGACTTTAGTATCCCCATACCTATGACCAATGAGATGTGGTCATCTGTCAAGAAACATACTAGTCTTTGTGCATTATTATTGTCCTTAAATAATAATACTCGACTAGGGAATTTTAGGAATAAGATACTATTCATATAATCTCATTTTTAAGTCACATACTTAAAGATATATAATACGTATCAAAATTCCAAGGACATTTATTATGCTTTCAATTTATTACGCAGTAAATAAAACATAATAAATAAATAATAATCAATAAAACATAATCCTTAATAATAAATATTTTCCTTAAAATATAAAAAGTATTGTCTCTAGAGCACAATTACTAACAATCTCCCACTTGCACTAGAGCCAATTACCCAAGTATCAAATACTCATGAAACTAGTGTGACTTTAATGCTTCTGCTGCGACAAAGCCTTAGTCAGTGGGTCTGCAATATTATTATTAGTATGCACTTTACATATATGTATATCTCCTTGATCATTAATCTCATTAATTAGGTGATATCTCCTAAGTACATGCCCAAACAGCCTCCTTGGCTGCTTCGCAAGCATCAATATACTCAGGCTCTATTGTAGAATCAACTATTGTCTCTGCTGTGAACCATTCCAGCATACAACATCTCAATAAAATTAGATAAAACACAAAGACAGACAGAAACATTAAATTATCGTTATCTGTCTAGAAACCAGTATCACTGAAACCTCTTACAACTAGCTTCACATCTCCTCCATATAACAAGAATGAATCTTTAGTCCTCTTTAAGTACTTAAGAATATTCTTGACTGTCGTCCAGTGACCTTCACCTGGATTAGATCGGTATCTACTCATCATGGTTAAAGCATACGAGACATCAGGACAAGTACATATCATTGCATACATTATAAAACCAATTGCTGACGCATATGGAATTTTACTCATGCAGTCCCTATCATCCAATGATTTAGGACAAATTTTATTTTGAGATCACTATCCCATGAGACATTGGGACATATCCATTTTAGTCTCTTTGCATTTGAAATTGATGCAAAACTTTATCAATGTATGTACTCTAAATTAGGCCGATCAATCACCTTGATCTATCTCTATAGATCTCGATCCCTAATATATATGTCACATCGCCTAAGTCTTTCATTGAGAAATTATTTCTCAACCAAGTCTTCACAGTCTGTAGAGAAGGAATGTCATTCCCTATTAGTAATATATCATCAACATATAATACTAGGAATGCCACACAGCTCCCACTAAACTTCTTGTAAACACAAGTTTCATCTTCATTCTGAATAAAGTCAAACTCTTTTTGACTGTTTCATGAAAACAAATGTTCCATCTCCTCGAGGCCTGCTTAAATCCATAAATGGATCGACGCAACTTACATACATTTCCAGCATCCTTTAGATCAACAAAACCCTTAGGGTGTGTCATGTACACATCCATATCTTCTTCAAGGCTCTCATTTAAGAAAGCGGTTTTGACATCCATTTGCCAGATTTCATAGTCATAGTAAGCAGCTATAGCAAGCAAAATTCTGATGGACATGACCATAACAACTGGTGAAAAGGTCTCATCATAGTCAATACCATGAATTTTCTTGAAACCTTTTGCCACCAATCGTGCCTTATAGGTCTGTACATTAGCATCCATGTCGGTCTTCTTCTTGAAAACCCACTTGCACCCTATAGGTTTTACCCCTTCAGGTGGATCAACCAAAGTCCATACTTGATTAGTATACATGGATTCCATCTCAGATTTAATGGCATCCAGCCATCTCTTAGAATCTGGAGTGTTTATAGTATTTAGGTAGGTGAGAGGCTCATCTTCATCCACAAGTATCACATCACCATCTTGAGTCAAGAGAAATCCATATTATCTCTCGGGCTCATGGCGAATCCTACTAAACCTACGAACACCTGTGTTTCTTGAGCAATATTATTTTTCTTGTACATTCTACTCAGGTTCCTCCACTGGTTCAACGTTATCATGTGGGTCTCAAACTTCATTGAGATCTATTATCCTCCCACTGTCTCTCAGCAGTTCGAGCAACAAACACTTTGTTCTCGGAAGGATTATAGAAAGAATAACCCCTTGTTTCAGTTGGGTATTCCACAAAATTACATTTGTCTGATTTTGGTCCTAGCTTGTCAGAGATTAGACGTTTCACAAACGCTTCACATCCCCAAAATTTTATAAATGACATGCTGTGACGTTGCTCAGTCCATATCTCATAAGGAGTCTTTTGAACCAATTTAGTAGGAACACAGTTAAGTGTATGTGGAGCCGTTTCCAGAGTGCAACCCCAGAAACTAATTGGAAGATTTATTGACTCAACATTGATCGCACCATGTCCAACAAGGTGTGATCCCTCCTATCAAAAACCTTTCTTTGATATTTTCTACTTCATCTTTATAGTCTTTGAACTTTTCAAATGATTTGGATTAGTTCTTCAAAAGATACATATATCCATATCTACTAAAATAATTAGTAAATTTTATGAAGTTAATAAAATCTACCTTTTGTCATCGTACACATATGACCACATACATCACTATGTATAAGTCATACCCATTCAATGATCCCTTCACCATGTCCGGTAAAAGGAGCTTTAGTCATTTTGCCAAATAAGCCAAGATTCGCATCCTTTTGTATAATTCATAATCAAACTTTTCCATGAATGCATCCTTATGTATTCTGAAAATGCATTTCTCATTAATATGGCCTCAACAACAGTGCCAAAGGTAATATTTTATTTGAGTCACTTTAGAACATATAAATTGTTAATTAGTTGTGCAACATTATAAGGCTCATCATCAAAATAGAATAAACAACTATTGTTATTTAATTAAAATGAAAAAGCCTTTCTTGTCCAAACAAGAAATTGAAATAATGTCCCTGCCAATTGCAAGCACGTTATAACAATTATCAAGTTCTAAATTTTCCTTATAGGCCAAAAATTAAGTAACGAGTTCCTCGAACCAGAGCAACTATCTTTACTCCAATTCCAACCCGATACCTTAAGCTTGACCCTTATTGATCATCATCTTCCGATCTTCCAATTAAGCATGACAGTTTAATTTCCAGTCTCCCAACTTTCCACAGAAGTGACAATCGTCTTCTTTATCAACACCTCATTCAGACTTTAGAGTCTGCTTTAGGGATTGGACTTTGGTTTGACAACGGAACTAGATCAAATCTTCTCCTTGCCTTTCCATTTTCCTTTCCCTTTTGCATTCCCTATGTTTACCATCAATATAGTAGTAGTTCATGCATTTATCATATTACTTTCAGCAGTTCTCAACATGCTTAGCAACTCAATGGGTGTTTTACCAATCTTATTCACTTTATTGTTCATAACAAAATAAGAATAATATTTGTCCGAAGATTGTAAAATCAAATCTAACTGTCTCCAGACCAATCTGGAAACCCAAAATATCAATGGTATTCATTATACCCTATAATCTTTAGAACATGTGGTGTAACCGGGTCTCACTCTCCCTACTTGTACGTGTATAGTGCCCTTTCAAATATATTTTGTGCTCAATCGTTTCATAAGCATCTATATGCTTGTATTGCTTCTTAAGCTCAGCACATATATTTGCGAGCATGAGACATGAAACATCAGTCGCAACATCAATTTGCTTCCAATAAGCACTATGATTTGCATATGTTACATTCTCAACTTTAAGAGCAAGGGAAGAGATTTGACTAATATCGTGGTGCCCGAGGACGATCCTCAAGCTCCTATGTCAGTCAAGGAAATATATTCTCGTCAACTTGTCCTTCTCAAGAACTGATCGCATAGAGAAGTTATTTGTGTTTATCATTTGATATCTACAATATTAAAGTGCATAAAATAAACTAGGTTGCAAATTTAATATTAACTATGTTTAAGTGATTATGGTATATCATCATATACCTCCCACTATTTTTATCAAACTAATAGCCCTTACTATTAATTTGGAAAGTATATCCCATAATTCTTTCTAGTGAGCCAAGATCCATATTTCGTCATGTCCTAAGTCAACCACTGGAAGTCCTTAGAAAATGATTATTTAGGTAGACAACAGTTGTCAATTATATCATATATAATTCTTGGATAGTTTGGTGAACAACGATTGATCTTATCTATCTAATAGACTTTTAACCAAACTCCATGCTTCTAAGTTCATAATAGTTGAATATAACCGTTTATTTTCACTTATTATGACGACTCAGTTAAGTTAGACCCAATGATACAACGGCCGAATATAACCGTTTATATTCGTCGCATCTCACCACGATAGATAGGAGTCCCCTGCCACTGACAGTCCTTCCCCTTATCGATCTAGGATTCGATGAGTGTTCATTCATTGGAAAGCATCCGAGTAAAACTTAATATTTTGTTAAGGGGTTTTAGAAAATTTATAACGATCATGATCACATCATAAAGAGATCCTCAATTTTTCCTTGAACCAAATATTTCAAATCGACATCTTAAATTGTTCATTTCCCAGGTAGATGGAGGATACCAATGGTCACACTTAAAACCCATCAGCCTTACGAATACGCATATCCGCTTTTGTCAGAAAATCCCAATTATAGATATCAAAAATCCATATTTAATTCCGTGTTTTTAAAAATCCATATTTCATAAACACAAGAATCTCATGATCGTTTGTTAATTTTAAAATCTTGAATCGTTACAGATTTTATCTTGTTTAAGCAAACATGGCATGGGAGTCGTATCTAATACATACATGATTAATCAATATTAAGCATGCATCTCAATTATATCTACGCATACATACCAATACATGCAATCATATACATATATGTAATGTGCGTAAATTAAACGTGTTTGGTTATGGCCCCATCCTATATGATATTTCCAAGCTAATGGAAATATCAAGGTCAGTCTATGGTGGTTTTAAAAATACTATCTATTACATGTCTTCTTTCTTCATTGCTCCATCATCCCCTTTTGGATCGCCTCCTTACTTGCAAGTCTTCATTGATAATTACATTGAATAATAAAAAATAAAACTATTCTAATGAAATTACAAGAAGAACTCGAGTTACATTCGAGATAATTAAATTACAATGAATAAACGACATGCAAGTCGTATTTAGAAACCAAAACCATAAATCAAAACCACTATCCTATGGGTCTTTAGGCCATAACCATCCACCATGCTATCATATAACACATATAATATATCTCATATTATATAATCATATCATATAATCATATATAACAAATTTCGAAATTTCAGAAAATTAAAAACAGATTTCTGAAGACAATAAATCGCTATTTCGAGGCCCTTAACGACGTCAAACGCCTTACAGACCCGTCGGTGATAGCAAAGCTATCAGTTTTGTTCATTGGCCCGATTCCAGTCAGAAAACACATATCGTTTACAAAAATCGGATACAGCAGTTAGATTTCTCCAAATCTGACGGTGTTTCAGAAATCGTATCATATACAATTCTCATAACAAAAACAAGCATATATCATATATACATATACAGAGATACATACAATCATCATATGATTATACATTACATGAATATCATATATTCATAATATATACATACATATACTCAAAATTTTAGAAAATCAAATAATTTTCAGAAAATCATAAATCACCGTTTTGGAGGCTGTAAAGACATCTAATGGCTTACAGACGAAGAGCTGACTTTGTCAGTATTGCTCAGTGACCCGATTCCAGTCAGAAAACACATATCGTTTGTGAAAATTGGACAACGGACACAGATTTCAGAAAATCAACAGCAGCCGTTTCAGAATTCGTATCGAATACGATTCCCATAATAAGAACAAACATGTATCATATACATACATCAACACACATAATCATCACATGATTATATATCATAAAATATCATATATTCATAGTATATATATAAACATATACATATTGTATCAATATAAAATCATGATAGATCGCATACATGCTTATATATCAAAAACTGTTAAGCACATAACCGAATTAAAACGTTTCGCAAGTAGCTCTGACGCCATTGAAGGGTTTCGTGACACAAACGCAGCGGAATAAACGCGAAAAATAAATCAAAATAGCGAAACCCTCCGCAGGATCCATGCGAAAACAAAAGATTTAATTCGGAGATAAAGAATAAATACCTTTAGAAGTTTTAACAGTTCATTAATGGAAGATTAATGGAGGTCCAAAGCTTGTTTAATCACCACGTATCCCGCTCTCGCGATCTACGCTCTACGGTATCCACACGAACACTTTTCATGAATGATTGATGTGTACTAGCACCCGAAAACTTCTTCTCTCTCTATCTTCCTCCTCTCTCAGAGCGGCTAGGGTTTTTTGTAAAATCTCTTTTTTATTAAATCAGCCCATAAAGAGATTATATAGAGAGAGAAATAAGTTTTCTAATTATAATCCAATTATAATTAATACTAATCCAAAATTCTAAATTATTTAATTAAGTCTCACTTAATTAATTAATTATTAATTTTGAAATTATTTTAAGTAATTCATTTATTCTATTTATATAATTAATTAAGTCATACTTAATTAATATGATAAATAAAATAAATTACTTATTTAATTTAAATTCATAATTTAAATTATTTCTCCTTCAAGCGTTCTTTGTGTGTGACCCTGTAGGTTATTATTACGTTGGCAACAATTTTAATATCTAATTAAAATTGTAAACAATGAGCGGCATCTAGTAATACATCATTGCTACCCAAGTAATAATAATAAATCGGTGATTCGATTAAGCCTTTCGTGAATAATGTTCCATGTAATATAATCCCTTTAATCTTGATATTATAGATTAAACTCAAGGCATGTCTCGTGTCATCCTCTTCATAATTTAATCTTTATTTTCTTGATCGATGAGTAGACTATTAAAATCAAATCAACATTTGAGCACGGCCGTGCATTTCATAGTCTCACTCAAACAAGAGGCCAATAATATCACTCCTAAAATTAGGAGGATTAAATCCCATCTAGATCATTCATATTTCTCATACGATTCATAATATACCCAATGTCCACTTTTATCATCACCCGGTCAAAGGTAACTTTTAATGTAATCAAAGTATATTAATTCTCGTATAGAAATATAATGATTTCAGGTCTAAGGATCATTACACCATTATCACAGTGAGAATTACTTATGACACTTACTTAACATGTAGAATCTCACGGCGGGTCATTCCAGTGCCATGCATTGATACATGCACTTATGTTCTTGACTTTAGTATCCCCATACCTATGACCAATGAGATGTGGTCATCTGTCAAGAAACATACTAGTCTTTGTGCATTATTATTGTCCTTAAATAATAATACTCGACTAGGGAATTTTAGGAATAAGATACTATTCATATAATCTCATTTTTAAGTCACATACTTAAAGATATATAATACGTATCAAAATTCCAAGGACATTTATTATGCTTTCAATTTATTACGCAGTAAATAAAACATAATAAATAAATAATAATCAATAAAACATAATCCTTAATAATAAATATTTTCCTTAAAATATAAAAAGTATTGTCTCTAGAGCACAATTACTAACACATAGAACTTAATACATTATTGGAAATCAATTTCCGAAAAGCCTACAGAATATATATGGGTGAAATCAATATGGACAGTAAGGGATTCATTCATCTTCAACACAAAGACATACAGACGGGACCTCCATTAAAGCTAAACATTAAACTCACCCAACTATATTTCTGTTGTAATATTGATTGAACCCATTGAAGCTAATCATACTGATTAGAAGTGTATCACTCAGGGATTTAATAATATATCTTTATTTCCCCAAATCTTTGTATTTCATTAACTACCATTTTCATATCTCAAGAACACAAACACTTATTCCATAATTAAACGAAAAATCTACCATATCATATTCAACCCCTCCTTCTATGATGATTTTGGACCTAATAATTGGTATCAGAGCTTATTGACTTAAGTTATAAATCAAGATCTAAAAATAGTTTTACGAAAAAGTGCATTTTTAGATCTAGAAAAATTTATATTGAAATTTCTTTAATTTTAAGGAAAATTCAATATTCCAATTTTTTAAAGATTATAAATACACTAATTTTAAAAAGCTATCAATCGTTAAGAATTCAAATTAATTTTATTTTACAAAATTCAATTTTTATTCGAATTAATTTTATTTTTGAGAAATTAATTATTTCTTGAGATTTAAAATTCTTCACAACTATGAGTACCCAGAAACTTAGCAGCATCAAAATCCCAGCCTTTGATAAAAATCATACATTTTATGAAAGAAGAAGATGTCCACATTCATTAAATTAACTAATTCTCAATACATGGGAATTTTAGAAAATGGACTCTATGTACCTTAGAAGCTAATACCAGAAAAAGTCTCAGATGACGGCGAATAGATTCATCAAGGATTTACCCTAAATGAGCCTTCAGAGTACACTGACACTGACAAAGATCGAGTTGCATGGGATAATCATCTTCAATGTATCCTAATGGATTCACCGGAAACTACAATGCTAAATTAAGTGATTAATTGCACTAGTGCCAAACAAATATGGGATACTATTGATCTACTAATGGAAGGTACAACAGAAGTGAAGGAGAACAGACTGAATATTCTTACATCCCAGTATGAAGCGTTCAAGTCACTACCAGGAGAAAGTATCACTCAAGTCTTTGAGAGATACAACAAAGTGTTGAATGACTTGTCACTGAATGGGAAGGCCTACTCACATAGGGAGATCAACAGAAAATTCATGTTGACACTGCCAGCACACCTGGAACACAAAATCTCCGTCATCTGAGAGATGAGTGACATAAATGGCATGTCCATTGAAATTCTATATGGAAAGCTCAAGACTCATGAAATGGAGCAAGAACAGAGACAAATCATTTATGGGTCAGGTACAGTGGACAGTAAGAATATAGCACTGTTGAAGACTACAACACTTGTAACCAAGGATTTTGTTGTCACAGAGATCATCACAGTGAAGCCTGTTGTTAAGAAAGAAGAGATTCTAGAAGCTGAAATTTTAGAGAATGCTCAAGCAGGTGATGAAGATGACTTCTATTCAATGAAAGAACTTGAACAACTGGAAAACAAGACAATGGCCTATATGGCAGGGAAGTTCAAAAACCTCAGGTTTAGGAGGAACCCTAAGTATAAATTTAAGAGTAACTCCAGTTATAATGGTCCAGTTTCAGAAACAGCAACCGAGGTGGTTCGTCTTCAGGGTCTTACAGCAAAGGAGGTGATAAAACGGGGATGGTAGACCACAGTAAGTTCAAGTGTTATAACTGTGATGAACCTGGGCATTTTGCTACAGAATACCGGAAGCCTAAGCAAGGAAAAGAGAGAAAGGAGTCGTATGACGAACTCAAGCAAAAGTATGATGCACTGGTAAAGAAGCATAAAGGCAGAGCTTATATAGCCGAGAGAAAGAGCTGGGATGACTCAGACAATGATGAAGAAGAGACATATGGAAATGTTGCATTTATGGCAGACTCTTCAAAGGCATTACCTCAGTCATCAAAGATATCATTTCTTTCCACAGTTGACATGTCTAATTCTGATTATAAGAAAACTATAGAAGATCTAATTGTAGAAATGTTTAACATTCACATAAGCTTGCTAGCATCTGAAGAAAAAAAATGCTAAAATAATTCTTAAGAATAAAATGCTAGAAGCTAGAAATGAAGAACTAGAGCTTGCATATGTTAACTTAGAAGATCTGAATCAGAAGATAGAATATCTACATAATAGAGACAAATACAACCATGAAGTAGAAACTGCACTTAGGAATAAAATTTCTGAGTTAGAGTTAAAACTTCAAGCTTATAAGAAATCTGCTAATCTTGTTAAGGAGGCAATAGATAAACAGGTCATAGGTCAGAAAACTGGAATATGATTTGACTATGAGAAAAAGGCAGGAAAGAGACATGAGGAATCAATTGCTGAGGAAAGTCCTTTGAAGCAAGACATTCCACATGTATTAAAAAATGTCGCTAAGCCCCTATACAAGAAGTTTGTCATCGAACCCCTAGATGAAGAACATATCTTAATGAAAGAAGAAATACTTGATGAGGATAAAAAGAAAGAGGAAGAAAGTAAAAAGGAGTTGCCTAAGAAATCTGTAAAAATTGTAGAACCTAAGGAACAAATTAAAAGTGATTTAGGCAACAAAAATGAAAAGAAGAAAGCTAACAGAAATGGCAAGATTGGTGTTAACAAGAAAAATGATTATTCCTACTCTCCCAAAGCTATTAGAAAGCTTTGTAATAATTATAATTCTACTGGTCATCTTACGTATACATGCCAAAAGATAAAAGTAGTAAAAGAAGAAACTTCTAATATGCCTGTCATGCCTGCCATGTCTATCCCTCATCAACCGTGTGGTAAAGTAGGATGCATGCCATGTACTTTCAACATCATGTCTGCATACATAAACTTAATGAATATATCATCTAGTACTAACATGAATAGAAAGCATGTTAGGGCAAAGACTGTTAGTCCTCCTAAGACTAGGAAGGACGCCCCTGTCCCTAAGCTTAAAGACACACCTGTCAAGGCTAAACAAAAGGGCAACGACACAGTCGATGAGAAAGACAAGGTCTAGAAAATTTTTGTAGCTAAATCTGTTTACTTATCTAAGCCTCTTGGACCCAATCAAATTTGGGTGCCAAAGAAGAAGTAATCAATCTGTGGTTGCAGGGCATATCAAAGAACAAGCGTGTCATGTGGATTCACGACAGCGGCTGTTCAAGGCATATGACTAGTGATAAGGTCCTGCTATCAGATGTGATTGAGAAAGTTGGCTTGATAGTTACCTTTGGAGATAACAGCAAGGGATTTACAACGGATGTGGCATTCTGGAAATTGACAATGTTATCATAGAAAATATCTCTCTTGTGGATGGATTAAAGCACAACCTTCTAAGTATCAGTCAGTTCACTGATAAGGGCTACAAAGTAACATTTGAGAAAGAAAGATGTGCAATCCAAAATGGGAAAGATGCGAAGCTTGCTCTTCAAGGAGTGAGAAAGGGGAATCTCTTTGTAGCTGACTTATTCTCTGCAAGCAAAGGCGAAGTTCAATGTTTTTACAGCAAAGCTTCAACAGAGGACAGTTGATTATGGCACAAGAAACTTTCACACCTGAACTTCAAGGCAATGAACTCTTTAGTAAATAGGGAATTGGTTAGAGGTCTACCTGAGATGGAATTATGTCAAGAAGGGTTATGTGAAGCATGTGAAAAGGGGAAGTCAAATAAAGCATCTCACCGAAGCAAAGATTTATCAGACATTAATGAACCACTACAACTTCTACATATGGATTTATTCAGTTCAGTAAACGTCATGTCTATGTCAAGGAAGAGGTATGCACTAGTGATTGTAGATGACTACTCCAAGTACATGTGTGTGTTGTTTCTAGCCTCAAAGGATGAAGCCCCTCAAATAATTATCGATCACATAAAGAGGATAGAGTTAGAAGTTGGTTTGCATGTCAGGAAAATTAGGTCTGACAATCGAACAGAATTCAGGAATATAACCCTGAATGATATATGTATTGAGAAAGGGATTTCAAGACAATACTCAACGCCCAGAACTCCATAGCAAAATGGAGTGGTAGAAAGGAAGAACAAAACTTTAGTTAAAGCAGCAAGAACAATGCTGAATGAAGCTATGTTACCTCTATACTTTTGGGCTGAAGCAGTCAACACAACTTGTTACACTCAGAATCTTACCCTAGTAAATAATGATCATGACAAGACTCCATACAAGTTGATGGCAAACAAGAAACCAACACTAAAATATTTTCACGTGTTTGGAGTAAAGTGCTTTGTACTGAAAGATGATGAACATCTAGGAAAGTTCTAATCCAAGGCTCATGAAGGCATATTTCTTGGCTACTCTCTGGAATCTAAGGCATACAGGGTTTATGTGGTTGAACACAAGAAGGTCATTGAAAACATGAAAGTAACTTTCGATGATCTCAAGCTCCCAAGTCTACAAAGAACAGACGACACTGAAACTCTGGAGTTTGAAAATATGAACTCAGATGAAGGTGAAGTAGAATTTGAAGCTGCAACAGAAAATCAAGCACCAAATGAGAATAACAACAATGATGATTCTGACCCTAGTAGTGGAAATAGTGGAAGATTCACAGAAACTACTAGTAGTGGCAGAGAATCTCATTCCCAACCAAGCTGCAGCTCAGGGGGAGCAACTGAAGGATCTACTAGCAGGACTCAACAGTTTAATGATAATCTAGCTGAATCTTCTGGGGCAAATCTGCCTAAACATAGGGTGTGGAGTAGAGCTCATCCCTTTGAGTTGATTCTAGGAGATCCAGATGCTGGAGTCCAAACTAGACATGCTTCTCAGAATGAATGTTTATTCTTTGGCTTTATCTCTGAAATAGAGCCAAAGAAAGTGGAAGAAGCAATAGAAGATACAGATTGGGTTATTGCTATGCAAGAAGAACTCAATCAATTTCAGAGACAAAAAGTTTGAAAGCTGGTACCCAGGCCAAAGAACAAGTCTATAATTGGCACAAAGTGGGTATTTAGAAATAAACTGGATGAAGATGGCATTGTTACGAGGAACAAAGCCATACTGGTTGCTAAAGGTTATTCCGAAGAAGAAGGAATAGATGATGATGAAACATAGCACCAGTGGCAAGGCTTGAAGCTATCAGGATGTTTCTGGAATTCGCAGCACATTCTAACTTTAAAGTCTATCAAATGGATATGAAGTGTGCATTCCTGAATGGAGAGCTTGAAGAAGAAGTGTATGTAGAACAACCCCCAGGGTTTGAAGATCCAGAATTTGCATATTTTGTATACTTTCTCTTCAAGGCACTCTACGGCTTAAAGCAAGCACCTCGGACATGGTACGACACTCTATCTATATTCTTACTTGAAAATGGTTTCACTAGAGGTGTCATGGATAAGACTCTATTTCATAAACTGCATAAAAATGACATGATATTAGTACAAGTATATGTGGATGACATTATATTTGGTTCTACTAACGATCAGTTGTGTAGTAGATTTGCTAAGCTAATGCAGAGTAGGTATGAAATAAGCATGATGGGTGAGCTGATTTACTTTCTTGGACTTTATGTAAGCCAAAGGAAAGATGGAATCTTCATTTTCCAAACCAAGTACATCAGAGATCTATTGAAGAAGTATGGTCCTGAAGATGCATCATCAGCCAAAACCCCGATGGCAACTGCCACTAAGCTTGATCAAGATAAACCTGGTCAGAAGGTAGACTTCACAAGCTATAGAGGTATGATCGGCTCATTACTTTACTTAAATGCAAGTAGGCCAGATATTATGTTTGCTAAATGCTTGTGTGCTAGGTTACAGTCTAAACCTAAAGAATCACATCTTATAGATGTTAAACAGATTTTTAGGTATCTTAAGGGAAGTCTGAATCTTGGAATTTAGTACCCTAAAGATACAGGTTTTGACCTTATTGGCTATACTGATTCTAATTATGCAGGTTGTAGGATTGATAGAAAGAGTACATCAGGGAATTGTCAATTCCTTGGTAGAAGATTGGTGTCCTGGTATAGCAAGAAACAACAATCAGTTGCAATGTCAACAGCTGAAGTTGAATATGTTGGTGCTGGAAGTTGTTGTGCACAAATTCATTGGATAATGAACCAACTTCAAGACTATGGATTATTGCTGAGCGAAAATCCAATATTCTGTGACAACACAAGTGCCATAGCCATCACCAACAATCTTGTTCAACATTCAAGGACCAAGCACATTGATATCAGGTATCATTTCATTAGAGAGCATGTCATGAATGGTACCGTAGAGTTACATTTTGTACCTACAGGGAAGCAAATTGCAGACATCTTCACGAAACCACTGGATGAAATCACTTTCACTGGACTAGTTTGTGGACTTGGGATGTTAAATTATACTAACTAATTAGTTAGTAATCAAAAACTGCAATTTGAAGCTGATAAATTCACTAGTTGATTAATTTTAATATTTTTAGGACTTGTGAATTTATTTACCAAATTATTTTCCTGTCATTAAGATGAAATATTAGATAAATACCTTGTGCATGCCTGCTAATTTTATTAATCTGGTATTTATTTAATTTTGATCTTAGAAAAAATTTTAGTGCTCGTATTTAAATGATAAATTCTTGGTACTTATATATTTAAATATTATTTGAACTATTTTAAATAGAAAGGATTAATATTTATATTTATTCTCATATTTAAAATTAAAGTAAAATAATAAGAAGCATAATTTATTTATGATAATAATTTTAATAATTAATGTTATTATTGTTTTTTATAAATATTTTGTGAAATAATATATGTGAGTAATTAATTATTATTGATTAATTATACAAGTTTTTCATAAACATTATTTATTTAAAAGTAGCAAAATCTAGGAGTAACTTGAAATTGTATAAGTACTTTGTGACGTTTATAGTATTTAGTGGCGCCTATACAGTGGATTGACTGTATATGCGCAACATAAAATAAACACAGTACTTAGTTTTTATCTTGAAAAATTCTAGTTGCGCCTTGGGTTTTATTGCGCCATTATAGTGTCACCACTGTAGAGGCGCAACAAACAACCTTGAAGATTTTGTTGTGTTTAGTTGCGCTAGGGATCTATGTGGTGTCATCACAGTGTATCCACTGTGGAGGCGCAACATAAATCAGCCTAGTGTTTTTGTTGCGCTTAAAATGTTTGTGAGCACTGTATAGGCGCAACTAAAATACTTAACAAATTTTGTTGTAGGTTTGTGGCGCCTATAAATACTTGCACACTTGTTCAATTTTTTTTATATTTACTGGCGATACATACACTACATACAATGTTCTAAGATCTAGAAAGCGCAACATAAATCTCCATTTTTAATCGAACATAACTCGACCATTTCTTGACCAATTTTTTATTTAAAACCAGATTTGTGGGTCCCACAATCTTGCTGATTATTTGAAAGTGGCCCCATCAGGTTTGGTTAAGATTATAAAATTCTCATTTTTCAATAACTCGAACTGATTGACTAGGGTTTTTATTTTTTTTAAATCGATTAAAAATTATAATAAAATAAAAAGTATGCTTAAAATTACTAGGAGATTATAATATATTTATTTCATGAAAATCCGAGTAATTTTAAAAAATTAGGGTTTGGTTCTTTATTTACTAAAATTATTCAATATTAATTAGTAATTTAATTCATAAAAATTACCTCTCAATTTAATAAAATGGCAGGTAATTTTGAGATTAAAAAGGTTAATTATTTGTCAATTTTAGTAGATGATTGGACTGAGGCAGGAGACTTAGGTAACTGGGCTAGGTTTTTTAACGAACATTCAATAGTCCGGTATACACTAACAACTTCTGTTCCTTTGAATAGAAATTTAATAAGACAGGTTTGCTGGTCTGCTCAAGACACATCTGCAGATGGAATCTCATCCTTTACTTGCAAGATTCAAAGACAGAAGGTGTGAGTAACTGAGAATGACATCAATCGAGCACTTCATCTGCCGTCTGAGAATTTTAAAGATGAGCCATCTCAAGCAGACTTAGACAACTTTTTCATGTTCCTGCACTGCACTAGAGTAAACAATAATCTTCCGAAAAAGATTTACAAGAATCACATACCCAAGGAGTGGAACCTATTCTTCAACATCCTGCTCATGGCTTTGCACCGAAGATAGGTGGCTTCTACGGAATTACGCAGTTCAATAAGGTGATTGGGTATGCAGTGGCCTCTGGGTCAAGGATAAATTTTGGTAAGTTGATCATGGTAGAGATTTTCAAGAACCAGGAAAAAATGGAGAACTTCTGTCTATATCCCAGTTTTTTGCAGCTGGTGTTGAATCAAGTGCTGAGAGCTGATCAACTCTAAGTGTTTCAGAACAGTTAGTTGGAAGAGTCACCATCACTATAGTTCAAGACAATCCTATTGCTACAAAATGAGGCTGACTATCTTAACTGGTATACTCCTACTCTAATGAATGAATCTATTAGAGATTACTTTGCTCTTCTTAGACAGGTGAATGAAGAAGATGCAGAAGAAGAAGAAGAAGCTGCAATAAAAGAAGAAGAAACAGCAACCTCTAAAGAGGACAATGAAGCTGAAACTTTAAGTGGCTCAGGAAACTCAGCAACAACTGAAGAAAAAGAACCAGGGACTGAACAAGAAGATCAAATAATGGATGAAGCTGGTTCTAAAGATGAGCAAGAACCAATTCCTGAAGAAGCACAAAGGAATAGCCCTGAAAATCAAACAGAAGAGATAGTTGTTGAGGAAGAAGTGGAAGAGCCTCAGACTACAGAGGTGTACATCACTAACATTTCTGATGAACAAATGGATGAAGGTACACTTCTTGACTTTAACTTTTCTGTTTTCCTAACTGAAGAATTTGTCACAATATCTCCTACTGTACCTCAAATAGCAATGCACACACAAGGGCCCTTAGTGGCCATCGAAGCTAGTAATGAACTGGCAGACCAACCAGTTCTAACCACTGCAAGAGAACAACAAACACTTCCTTCAATTCCCAAAACCAGAAAAAGAACCATTGTATTAGATGATAGAAGTGAGTCCCTACCGGATCAGGAAGTTTTTCAAATATCCCCTACAGCTTCGCCTTCTCAAAAATGTCAAAAAATGAATTTTAAATCTAAGGCATCTGTAAGCCAAGACCCTGATTCTCCAAATTCTGAGACCTTTCTTTTCCTTCGTGACCTTAACTCTGAAATTGATAAAATCCTGAAATATACGGGAACAGAACCAGAGGTTGTAACAATATCCACTACTTCAGTAGCTAGTACTGTTTTGGTTGATCCAATTCAGAACCTGTCTTCACAGACAGTTGGGGGCATCACTGACTCTAACAAGCCATTCATTACATTGTCAAATGTGGTTATCCCCTGGACTTAACATCTCTACATCCTATTCAGGATGTTTTCCCTCCCTAAGTGGGTGAAGTGGAAAGGCAACTCTCCCATAGAAGGGAAGAGGTCTCCATTAAAGGAGTAGTTGTGTCAGCAGCATCACCACTTCAAGTGAAAATGCCTTCACAGGCTTCGTGGGGCACCACAGGCTCTTAATTGTCATATATTACATTGCCTGGGGTGGTGACCCCCCTGGAAATTCCAAGTCCAGCTCCTACAACGGAGGTCCTCCACACCTTTACAGGTCAGGCGGAGGGAAAATACACCCATAGAAGGGATGTGGACTGTATTCATAGAGTATCTGCTGCTTCGGCAGTAGAACCTGTTCAGGGTATCTCTGAGCAGGTAATGCCTTCAATGGCTTCAGCTGGGATCACGGATTCTGCACTCTTGCCAATCATTACAGAATCCACAGTGGTGACCACACTGGGTCTCAACCCCCCAGTTCCTGTAAAAGGAGTTCTCCCCACCTATAGTGGCCCGACGGAGAAGCAACCTACCCGTAGAAGGGGTAGGGATTTTAATGCAGGTACTGCAGATCAGGATGCTATCATGGATATGAGTGAAACACTTAACCTAAATGATCTTCAATTCCCTGATCCTGATCAGCCAAGTATGAGTGTTGATGGTCGTGCTCAAACAGAAACAGTGAGGAGTGAGACACCCACAAACCAAACAATTACCCCACACATTGCACACACTGCACACAGTCAAAGGATTTTAAATCTAGAGGCCCAAGTAACAGAAATTCACTACTCAATCAGAAAGATTTTAGAGGTGCAAGAGCAACAGAGAACAAAAATGAAAGAAATTAAAGATTTAGTTAAACAACTGCTGGCTCAGAAAGTTCTGGTTTCTACTCAACCAACTCCAACAGCTCAGATTACCCCGGTCAGAAGGGAGGATAACCCAACTGAGGGGGATAGGATAGAACAAGAAAAAATTGGAGCTGAAAGATCATGGAATACACAGCTCAGGATGAGCCATATATTTTTTATAGGTCAGGAGCGAGGCAACTCGAAGAAGGAGAAATATTTGAGCCTTATGTGCCAATGGATGTTCCGATTGAAATGGAAATCGAAGAAACTACAAAGGCTGCAGGAATAGCTGTTGATGAGGAGTTTGCAGAAGAACATGCTTTTGATAATGACTATCTTCTAGTTGGTATAGACGAAGTTGTTACTCAAGACATAGTCCAGACTCAAGAATTGATGAAGAGAAAATGGAGGAGAGCTCAGCACGCTATGGAAAGGAGGAAAAGAGTGAAGGATATTGAAGCAAAAGTTAGTCCTGATTGGGATGAAGAAAGAAGTCTGCTCAAGAAGATGGAGTTATCTCTTACTCAAAAGAAAGACAGAGAAGTCCTTGATCTCTTCGGAATTATGAGGGAAAAATTCGAAGATGTTCATGAATTCTATGTTATGCTATCGGAAGAAATCACAAGCGTGTCAGTAAGTGCATTCAAACATGGATGGAAGATGTTCATAAATTCAACAACACTGGGATCAAAAAATTTATCGACAAAGAGCTTTGAAAAGATGAATATTGTGGAGTTGTATGTGCTGAAGAGGAAATTTATCTTTGGTGGGCATAAAACAAATGAGATTCTGAGAGATCTGATAGAGAAGAAGATAATAGAGATTAGTGTCGAAGCATTTGAAAAGCCTCCGGTGATCAAGTACTATAAAGCTACAACACTTCATAACTTAGCTTTGTCAGATGAATGTCTGGATACAAGGCATGTAATATTCATGAAGGGAGGCTCAGAAGCAAGAAGGATAAAATAGAAGAAGATCTAAAGGCTGCTGAGTTGATCTATGCATTCAGGCTGAACAGAGCAATCAAAACATCAGGTAGATATCTAATGGAGACAACCAGATATTACCAAGATCCAGTGTTTGTTAGAAGAGATGATGGCACAAAGGTACTTGAAACCAAAAGAGATTCTGAACCTTGCATTCAGACAGAGCCAAATGGAACAAAATACTTCCTATTCAAGAATAATGGAGTGGATAAGAAGAAGGAGCTATCAAAACTGAGGAGAAATAATTATGAAATTATCTGGAAAGTCTTTTCAAGGGTGAAGAGATCCACTGTCAAATCAAACAAAAAGGCTCTGAGGATGATTGAAGATGTTCTGGTGGAGAAACTGGTAGAAGAGTCGATGCATGACACTGACCGAGTAAAAGTCTTTCCGAAAAGAATAACAGTGTTCGTGTTTTCAAAGAGACAATATATGGCCTTCTAGTCAATCTCCAAGACAAATTCAATGGCATTTCTCACTAAAGATTTGAAGAAATTAGAAGAACCACCTTCAGTCAACACTCTTGAAGTAGAAGCTAGAGATCTATTGAAAGCAAGGTTGGAGTAGAAAGAAGAAGAACTGAGAAAGCACTACTCTGAAACAAGATCAAAGAACAAGCAGGACTCAGTACAAAGAAGCAGAAGATCATAGATTTATTTGTTCAGGCTAGAGGAAGAAACTTCTATTGTACTCAAAGAAATATGGAAATGTAAAATCTAATCCAGAATGTAATTATTATTATTTACTATCTTTCTGCACTTTACTTTTTCTTGTAATTATCAGTTTAGTTATCCTCTCACAGGATTTGCTTGTCGAACTCTAACAAACAAATGGGGGGAGATTGTAAAGCATAATGTAACAAAGTATGTAATAGTGATAACAATAACTCAACTAAGAAACAAAGACAGATAAATAATACTAATATGCAATACAGGAATTCAGAAGGACATGTAAACAGGAATCATACATACATCATTGCAGAGCATTCAAGATGAAGGGCTTACTGAATGTCAGCGAGAGAAGTTTATTAAAATGTTCAGGCCTCAGCAACAAATAAGTGTTCAAAAGTTTTCAGACTAAAGACAGTGTAATGATTTAAGTATGGATGTCAATGGGTTTTAGTGATAAGAAGCAATAGAACAGTCCAAAGTTAGTCAGTTGGAAAAGAACATAAATCAAGGGAATTCAATTCAATGTTAGTCGTTTATGAATCAGACCAGTGCACTAAGCGTCAGCACAACAAGAAAAGAATTGTCTTGATTAATCAAAAGAAAATCAGTTGATCAAGCCAGAAGAGTGAAATCCAAATAGTAATTACTTCAAGCACTTTAAGAAATTGGTTAAGTCAAGCAATATTGAATTTGGCGGCTCCTGTACTCCTGAGGTACTCTAGTGGCGCAACATAAAAGCTTAGGTGTAACAAACCAAGATTCAAGATCAAGGAAATTCTAAGTCAAGGTTTGTGGCGCCTGCATAAAGGAATGAGAGTGCAGGTGCAACAAAATATGTTATGGGCATAACAAAATATGTTCAAGGCGTAACATAAGTTAAATGGAATCTTTATGGTGCCTACACACTACAACTGGTGTGCAGGCACAACAATATAGCATCAAGGCACAACTAAACTTATGGAAATGTTTTCTAAGTATTTAATGGCACCTATATAGGGAATCCACTATATAGGCGCAACTAACATTGAGTTCGAGGCGCAACAAAGGACTCTTGGCGCAACATACATGTTCAAGGCGCAACAAAGATTTATGTGGCACCTACACACCATCAACACTCTACAAGCGTAACATAGGACTTAATACATTGTTGGAAATCAATTTCCGAAAAGCCTACATAATATATATGGGTGAAATCAACATGGACAGTAAGGAATTCATTCATCTTCAAACAAAGACATACAAACGGGATCTCCATTAAAGCTAAACATTAAACTCACCCAACTGTATTTCTGTTGTAACATTGATTGGACCCATTGAAGCTAATCATACTGATTAGAAGTGTAGCACTCAGGGATTTAATAATATATCTTTATTTCCCCGAATCTTTGTGTTTCATTAACTGCCATTTTTATATCTCAAGAACACAAACACTTATTCCGCAATTAAATGAAAAATCTACCATATCATATTCAACCCCCCCTTCTATGACGATTTTGGACCTAACAGTTTGTAATAACTAATGATATTGGTTGTATATCGATTCGAAAGCTATAACTTGTATGTGAGATAGTGGGGTCTATGATGTGATTTCATTGAATTATTGAGTTATTGCAGGTTTTAAATGATTGGATGGTGACGTGACGACTCAAATATCTGACCCCGGGTTTGGGGGCGTTACAAGGAGTTATAGAAGAAATTATTTTTAAGGAAATTGATCAATAGAGAAGTCATATTAATAGAGAAGTCACCAGTGCAAAATGGTAGAGAAGTCTCAAATGACTCAATCGAGAAATCAAAGATGCGGAGTCATTCGAGAAGTGTAAAGAAATGCTCAATCGAGACAGTTAAACAAATCGAGAAGTTAACTAAGGAAGCAATCGAGAAATCTATGCAATGTGTTAGTTGAGAAGTTTGTGAAATGAGTCAGTTTAGAAGTCTGTGAAATCAAGTCAATTGAGAAGTCTAGCCTGATCGAGAAGTTATCAAAAAAAGTATGCAGTGGAGAAGTCTAGACATTCAAGAATTATCAAGTCAAAGACCAATCGAGAAGTCTCATAAGTACTCGATCGAGTAGTTCACAACATGACTTCTCGAAGTGCAATAAAGCTGAGTATCCGAATGTTTCAAACAACTATTTTCAAGGAGATTTGCAGAAGAATAAGACAAGTAATCTGAAGCATTGTCGTGATTAGACTAGTCAAAATTCTGAAGATAATGAAAAGTCTACAATGAAGTTTGAAAGGAAAAGAAGATAAAGATATAAGAAAGAAAATAGAATGGAAAAGACTGTCAAAGAACTATGTTAGCTAGAAATAAATAGCAGTCAAATGTAAAGTATTTCTTGTCTATTTCTAGTTTTAGCATAACTGTCTAGTGAGAGCATGTGCAAATGAGACATGTTATCTATATAATATAGAGCTTATCTTCACTAGACAGAGTTAAAAAAATAGTATTCATTTTTCGTTGGTTTATTTCAAGAACAAGAAACTGAGAATCATACAAAGATTCTCAGATTGTAGCATATCATTCTAATATAAAATTAGATTGAAAGTTAAATATGAATTGTTTATTTAATTTTCGCATCTCTAAGGTAAATACTACTAAAATTAGTAAAGCTACAATATAAGTTATTAGTTTAGAAGTAACAAGAATCAAAGGCTAAAGAAAAAGATTTCAAGCTATACATTTACCCCCTTCTGTATAGTTTCGGTTCAACTCATTCCCAACAAGGACTTTGATTGAAGCAGCTAGGACTATGTTAAGTCACTCAAAGCTCCCTACGTATTTCTAGGCTGAGGTAGTCAGTACAACTTATTACATCCAAAACAGAACCCTGATTAACAAGGATTTTGAAAAGACTCTATATGAGATAATGGCCAACAAGAAACCAATACTAAAGTACTTTTACGTGTTTGGAGGAAAATTCTCTGGGCAAGTTTGATGCTAAAGCAAATGAAGGAATTTTCCTTGGCTACTCACTGGAATCGAAAGCCTACAAGATATATGTTATTGAACATCAAAAGGTAGTTGAAAGTCTTAACGTAACATTCGATG
This sequence comes from Oenanthe sinensis, assembly GCA_028671895.1. Classification (NCBI taxonomy): domain Eukaryota; kingdom Viridiplantae; phylum Streptophyta; class Magnoliopsida; order Apiales; family Apiaceae; genus Oenanthe; species Oenanthe sinensis. The sequence continues at coordinate 20,883,411 of CM053799.1, read as the reverse complement.
AGACCAAACTCCCAAGTCTTCAAAAGGATAAAGATTTTGAATCTCTGGAATTTGAAAATCTATCAGAATACTACTTAGGAGATGAAGACGAACCTGATATCGCTTCTGGTAGTCATGTACATACAGAAGTTACTAATCTAGAGCAAAGTAGTGAAACTGTTTGCAATACCACACAGTCACAATCTCAGACTATTTCACAACATAGTCCTGTTACTAAACCTGTTAGCCCAATTGGTGGATCAACAAATAATGCTAGTAGCAACATAGGGGGATGTGAAGAAGGATCTACTGGTCACTCTCAATATAATTATGAAGAAGGACAATTATCAAGGGCTAATCTGCCTAGAGAGAGGGTATGGAACAGAGACATCCCTTTGAATTAATCATTGATGATCCGGAGAGTGGAGTAAGGACCAGAAGAGCACCCGAAAATGAATGTCTGTTTTCAGAATTTCTATAAGAAGAAGAACCTAAGAGGGTTGAAGACGCTCTTGAAGATCCAGATTGGGTGATTGCTATACAAGATGAACTCAATCAGTTTGAAAGGTAGAAGGTATGGAAACTGGTACCCAGACCTAAAGGTAAATCTGTTATTGCACAAAATGGGTATTCAGGAACAAGTTAGACGAAGATGGAATAATAACGAAAAATAAAGCCAGACTGGTAGCAAAAGGGTATTCTCAAGAGAAAAGAATAAATTATGATGAAACCTATGCTCCAATAGAAAGAGTTGAAGCCATCAGGGTGTTTCTGACATTCGCAGCACACTCAGACTTCAAAGTTTATCAAATGGATATGAAGAGTTCTTTCCTAAATGGGGAACTAGAATAAGAGGTATATGTGGAACAACCTCCGGGTTTTGAAAGTAGTGAATGCAAGGACTTCGTATATCTTCTACTCAAAGCTCTATATGGACTCAAATAGGTACCTCGTACTTGGTATGACACTCTCTCTGAATTTTTAATTGAAAATGGTTTCACTAGAGGTTTCATAGATAAAATTATTTTTCATAAAATGTATAAGTATAGTATGATATTAGTTCAAGTTAATGTTGATGATATTATATTCAATTTTACTAATGATGAGCTTTGGAAGAGATTTACTAAGTTAATGCCGAATAAGTATGAGATGAGTATGATGGATGAGCTGACGTACTTTCTTGGACTACAAGTGAGTCAAATGAAAGATGGATTATTCATTTATCAGTCCAAGTACATCAGAGATCTTCTAAAGAAATATGGACTTGAAGACTCAACTCATGCCAAGACTCCAATGCCAACTACCACAAAGGTTGATGAAGATAAGGCAGGTAAATGTATAGATATCATAAACTACAGATGTATGATTGGATCTCTACTTTATCTTACTGTAAGTAGACCAGATATTATGTGTAACATGCTTATGTGCTAGGTTCCAAGTTAACCCAAAAGAGTCTCATCATATAGCCGTCAAAAGAATTTTTAGGTAACTTAAGGGTACTCTAAATTTGGAAATTTAGTATCCTAAAGGTAGAGGTTTTGACTTAGTTAGCTATACAGCTCAGATTATGCAGGTTGTAAGATTGACAAGAAAAGTACTTCTAGAAGTTGTGAATTCCTGGGTAGAAGGTTGGTGTCATGGTTCAGTAAAAAGTACTATTTAGTTGCTACCTCAACAATAAAGGCAGAATATATTGCGGCAGGTAGCTATTGGGCTCAGATCTTGTGGATGAGGAACCAAGATCAGTACTATGCCTTTTTATTGAACAAGATTCCAATATTCTGCGACAGCACAAGTATCATAGCTATAACCAACAATACGGTTTAACACTCTAGAACCAAGCACATCGACATCAAGTATCATTTTATCCGAAAGCATGTGATGATTGGATTTGTGGAGTCGCATTTTTTACCAACAGAACAATAACTTGCATGCATCTTCATGAAACCACTAGATGAATCCACTTTCTCTAGGTTGGTTAGTGAATTAAGGATGTTAAATATCAATTGATATGTGTTTGCGAAAAGTTGAATGGATTCACAAGTTATCGAATTTTAATATCCAAAGGACTTGTGAATTCCATTCTATCTAGTAGTCTCAGGCTTATAAATATCAATACTAGTTATCATAAGTTTATCAGTTATGCTTTTATGATAATTAGTCGATATAGCATAAGTAGTTAGTTACTACATCATTGTATGTAATTTAACAAGCAGCATAACAGTTTGTGGTTTAGGGTTACTTCGTGGATTTCAATCTATGAAATCAAGCTGATGATTCTATATCAAACAAGTTGTGTCTTTCTGTGAGGAATTTCCTGAATTGTGATGTTTATATGTTATGTGTTTCCTCACAGAATTTAACGTGCAACAATTGTTTTTCAGTAGTATAGACTTACATAATAGGTTGTCTGATTTATCGAATGCTAGTGTATGCTTATGAGTTGTGATTGGGTTTTAAATTTTTGGGAATTTTAAAAATTAGCAAGGTATGGAACAAAATTTTTTTTTTATTTTCCAAAAGTTTAAAATAACCACCCTTGTATATTATTATATTTTTAGTATTTATTAAGTGTTTATGTATTTTAAATTGAATTTATTTCAATTTATAGGTAATTATGCACTAAGGTAATAAAATCTCTAATTAAGGATTTTAGAATTTTAATTTAATAATTATTTATTTAATTGAATTAATGAAGATTCAAATTGTCTGTTTAATGTATTTTAAATTAATTAAAATCTTTTATCTGTTAATTTTATTTTAAATAGATAGTGTTTATTTTACTTAGTCTGTAGCTTAGTTTAACAATCGGAGTTTGTTGGTTAATTAATTATCTATTTATTTTATTAAAATACCACAACAATCGGGCATTTTTAATAATATCTAGTTATTACTTTCGATTGTTGGGTATCTAAATACTCTGATTGTTAACATTTTGTCTATTTTAGTATTTTTTTTCTTTAGTGATTAATAATCAGATAAAAAGTGGAGTTGGATAACAATCAGATAGAATTGGTCTTATTTTATTAGTCTAATTATTATGAAACTTAACTGGCAGCGGATTGTTATTTTAATATTTGTTTTTCTTTTCATTCTACTAGTGGCATAAAAATTGGGCTGTCTTGAGGCTAGTGGGTTAACAATCGGAAGTGAGTTTATATATTTTTTATTATTTTATAAAACTCCGATTGTTATTAATAAGTAGTATATATACTTAGACTTAGGTTTTATTACCGATTATTAGTCACTTTAGGCGATTGTTATCAGCATATTCACGCACATATACACAAAACACACAACAATCGCTAGTCTTTAAAAAATTCGAATATTTGATCGATTATTGCCAGCTATCTACAAATCTTTTCAAAATTTTAAAACCGTCAAGTTGTAGATCTGTTCACAAGCTTTATTTTGATACTAGCCTTCTTGTGTTTGGCTTCAAAAAATTTCGAGTGAGTTTTTGCTTTGAAACTTTTTCTAGGACTTATTTTTTATCAAAAATTTGAAACAAAAATATTTTGACCGTTTAAATTACTCCTAGTTTCACATATTTTATTTTCATATTTTTCAGAGTAATTTAAATTTTTAGTGTTTTTGGTTTGTTTAATTATTAATTATATTCGGAATAAAATTGTTTTAGTTGAAATTTTTAATTATTTTTATTCGTTAAATATGGTTGGGATTTTTACCGTATCTGGAACGAATTTAGTTGTCGAGTACAACATTCGAGGCCTTCCTGAACCCTATCGGGTATGGGCTAGAGTGTTACTCAAATATTTTGGAGTCAGATACGCTTTAGTGACAGATGCAATATTAAATCATAATATGTTTCACGACTGTTACTGCTTAGCGGTTGACTCGTCAGCTAACGATGAATTGGCTATTTATTTTACCATTGCCAATCGGGTACATAAGGTGACTGAACATGATTTTAACAGGATTATCTGGTTTCATGTAGATAATTTTGTTTCTAACCCCAACCCCGAACAATTAGGCCAATTCTTCGACTCCATTGGTTTTATTAATTTCAATGCAGATGACTTATGAGATATGGGGAAGAATGATCTACCGAAGTAGTGGAATTTCTTCTTTCACACGATCATCATGTGTTTATCCTACAACAAGTCCAACATACAAGGCATTCCTCAATTCTTTCAAATTCTAGAAATGGGTGTTGCACTTAACCTGAGGATTAACTATGGTCGGCTACTATTGTCAAAGTTGATTAGCCTAATAAGATCTCCGGGAAATAGAAACCTTTAAGTAAAAGATGTGGAATGTCTCTTTCCGAGATTTCTACAACTTGTGTTAAATGAGGTAACTAATAATACTGACAAGATTCTTTATGCTACTAGTGCTACTTCTTTTCCTGGCAAGCAAAGAAACAGAATAGAAACTCAACTGAACAACAACGAAAGAAATTGCAATATCAATCAAGCTCAGATGACAGCATTTATGCAAGAATGTGTTGCTGACATGGAAATGGAAAATCCATTGGGCTTATATCATCTAGAGCAAGTACCTGAGTCTGAACCAAAAGTGGTAGCTACTCCAACAGTTGAAATGGCCCAAGAAGAAGAAGTGGCTCAGGTTACAGAAGAAGTTCAAATCTCTGAGGAAGGAAAAGCCATATCTGATGGGGATTCAGTCAGTCGTGCAATAAGTCAAGACTCATATCATATCACCTCAGCACTCTGTCAGGTAATGTACAAGGTAGTCCACATGGATCTAGCTCTGTCTTTATTGGCTTAGATAATATTGTGGATGACAGCTTCTTGCAGCTTTCAACTGAGCCCTCAGTGGTTGTAGGAATAGGCAATGAATCTGTAACCCAACAGATTCTAACACATGCCTTAGAACCAAACACTATACAATCCTCACTGGTTTCTTCATCCCTACCCCTAAAAAGAAAATTCAATGATGAGAGAGATAGTGCCTTAGAAGCAACACATAAGGAAGGTGAGGGAACCCTGACAACTTTGCCTCAAACTAGAATGAGATTAGTTGAGCCTAAGATAGCTGTTCAACCAATTATGCCACTAGAAGTAAGATCATAATTAGAGCCTCTAGAAATTGCTAAGTCTGCACATTATGTTGCCCAAACAGAAGAGAAATTGATGGATCGAGCTACTTCAATAGCAGAACCTGTATAAGTAGATCCAGTACAGGTCATGCCTTCACAGTCTATTGGGGGCACCATAGACTCTTATAAGCCATTCATTACAATGTCTGAGGTGGTGACTCCCCTGAACTTAACACCTCCAATTCCTTTAAAGGAAGTTCTCCCATCCACTTGTGGATTAGGTGAGAGGCAACCACTCCATAGAGGAATATGGGGCTCCATTCAAGGAGCAGTTACATCAATAGCGGAGCCACTGCAGGTAGATCCTGTTGTGGAGATGCATTCACAGAATTTAGTTGGCATCACAAATTCTCACTTACCAATCATTATAGAATCTAATGTGGTGACCACACTGGAATTAACTCCTCCAGTTCCTGAAAAATGCGTTCTCACCGCCATTTATGGTCAAGATGAGAGGCAACCCTTCAATAGAGTGAGGCGGGATACCCAAAGGGTTAAAATTTCACTGGATGATGAAGTAATAATTGAGTCCTGTGATGAGATATTGTTAAGGAATAAAACATCTAAAGGTACTTCTCCACTTGGTAATGATTTAATTAATTAATCAGGTGCGAGAAATATCACAGATATGGTGGCCGCTGAAGAACAAACTGAGACGAGAGATACAGTTATAGTGAGCCTGAGAGATCATTTATCACCCTTACCCACTGAACCGAGAGTGAGAGAAATTAGAGAAACACCTACAGAACTCGGTGAAACACCTAGAGCCCCAATAGAAACTCTAACAATGCAGTCACCGTCTACACTTCAAAGGCTTATCAACCTAGAGGATTCTGCTAATGTAACGAGGTACGAAATTGAGGGTCTCAAAACCATCCAGTTGGGTCAACGTTTGGAATTTTAACAATTCAAAGAATCAGTTGAGCTGGCTCTGGCAAATCTGTCTACCAGTTTGGAAACTCGTCTTTCATCTGCTTAAGAGGATAACACAGCTAAGGTAGAGAAAATGGGAAGTTAAGAAAAAGCACTAGTGGTATATGTAGCTGATAAAGGAAAAGTTGTGTTAATAGAAGAAACAAATATTACATCACCTCAAGGGGAGAGAAATATACCTTTAGAGGTCCTGCATGGTCTTGAAGAAGGAGAAATATGGCAACCATATGAAGTATATGATCATATCACTCACGGAGGTGGTGAAGTATTTGATGATTTTGTGAATGATTCAGCTTATCACTTCAATGAAACGAAATATGTCGAAGTTTTTTATTTTCTCAATGCAAACGAGTCCAAAGTGAATGTAAAGAAGCAATAGTGAATCAAGAAGTTGTAAGGAAACAAATTTTTAGGCGTTTCATTCAAAGAAGGGAAAGGCAACTGAAACATCCAAATTTGGTTCAGATTGGGACCTGACAAGAAATCTTCTATAATGAACAAAAGTTGGATTAATAGAGAAAGAAGATAAACAAGTCAAAAATATTTTGAGAAAAGCTCATGAGAGTTACCCTTCTATCAATCACTTCTTTCACGTTCTCAAGAAAACTATCAAGACAGTATTCATCGCAATTGGTGACAAAGGATGGAGAATTCAAATTAGTTTCTATAATGACAAAACAAAGACCATTTCTTCAACCTTCATTGACAAAAGATCCTTGACAAAATTGTATGTTCTCAAGATTCGAGTAGTTAAGGGATCGTATGTGAATGAGATTCTGATGGACAAGATTTAAGAAACAATAGAGAAAGTAGATGTTGAAGTTCATGATACTCCTCATACAGTGATTTTTTCAAACCCTTTGAAGTGCCTATCTTTGTTGAAGGGCTTCTGAAATGAAAAGGGTTGAGAATTGAAAAGAAGTGAAAAGTGGTCGAGCGAATCTATGCCTACAAGTTGAATATCTTATCTTCTAGGGGCATAGACGTCTCAAGAGTTAATAGAGTAGATCCATCAAATGGAACTCAAACCAAAGAGCCAATTCAAACCTCTGAAGAAACTGAATGGTACATAAAATGGTACAAGGAAAAGAAAAAGTTTGAAAATTCAAGGCCAGGAGAAAATTTTGTTATCACAGAAAAGAAACCTGATTTTTCTATAATATGTCCAACATTCGATGAGATAAGAGAAACTGAATCAATGGTACTAAAAGATCCTCGAGCAATCAAGTATACAAGTCCAAGGGGTAAATAAGTGACTGTTGATATTCACAAGTTGTCTTACATGACTTCAAAGGAATTGAGTTTTATACTTGATCAAATCAAGACTTCTATGAACCACAAGACAAAGATACATTGGCAGAAATTTTAAAGTTATATCAATATAAGTTAAGTTCTGAAGTATGCTACAACACTGGTCGAGTTCAAGCTGTTCCAAAAAGGCTAAAGGTACAAGGAAAGACCAAAATTCTGGAATTTACTTGCAAGCAGATTAAATAGATCAAAAGAGTGCAGACTATGTTAGATGTGTTGTCAGATCCAAAGCCAATCAACATCTTAGAAGAAGAAGCTCAGGATTTGGTTAGAGAACAACTGTTGGTTAGGACCAACTTAGAATGAATCAATGTAATATATGTTCAGTCTTAAGGAACAATCATTCTACTTTGTAAATGTTCTCAATAGAAATCTGGAAATATATAATATAATCTAGAATGTACTTTAATATTAGTTCACTGTTCTTCATTTACTTTTTCTTGAAAGTTAGTTGATCTATCCTTTTAAAGGATTTGCTTGTCGAACTCTAACAATTAAAAATGAGGAGATTATAAAGTATAATGTAATATAACTCAATATGTAACCGAGGATATTAACTCAACACCTGAAGACAGAAAACTAATATTACATGAAGGACAATAATCGACTATGAATTAGTTCTAATTTGAAGAAGTATTATCTTAGGTATCAGTGGAAGCTTTGAAGACATTGAAGATAGTTGAAAGAAGTTCATTAATATATGCAAGCCTCAGCACTGAATAAAGTTTAAGTGGTTTAGAGATTCTATTTCTATTTAAGGATATACATCAGTGAAGACAGAAGATTTCAGTGAATTACAAAAGCATTCAATTATTAACAGAGAACATAACCAATTGCATAGTCAAGAAGATGTGTTGATCAAGGCCGTGTTCGTCGTTTGTGAACCAGACCAGTTACATTAAACGTCACAAATGAAATTGAGAACTGCATATGAGAATCTGAAGTATTGGTTAAGGGATATCAATCAAAAGCAAGGAATCAAGTTGGTAAATAAAAGATAAATCAATTCCACTTGAGTTAAGGCAGAAAGTGGTTTTGTTAATCATAGAAAAATATTCTAAGGCAAAACACATTCAACTCATCCGATTGTTAAGGCACTAAAGGTAAAACACATTCAACTCATCCGATTATAGAGGTTTTATAGAGGAATGATAGCATATGGCAAGCTAAAATCTAATTAATATATAACATATGGGAGGCCTAAATCTAGTTAAGCTTATATGTGATTTGTTTTTAAAAGTACAAATACGAGTACCGAAAAAAATTCTTTTAATTTTAAATATATTTTATATATTAATTTGTAAAACTTTTATGGTCACGTAAAATCTCGCATGTTCTAGAATCTTCCAAATCTACTATAAATATTAGTTATCTTCCCATTTTTCTTTACCCACTAACTACACACAATCATCTTTTCTTCTCCCTGTTTTTTTCTTCTGCTTTGTCAAACTCCTTTCTCTTTTCATCATTTTATCTCTATCTCTTAAACTCATATTTTCACCTAAAATTTAAAAAATCGATGGAATATTGTTGTATATCTTGACTTACTAAATTTATATATTATCACACACACCTCTTCGCTTCCCAATTACACCTTCAATAGTAGATAATCTGAAATTAAAGTATTGTATTGATAGTGATTTAGACCTAGTTTATTGGTCTTTTGTCTGATTTATGTCAGATTTACATGTTTTTTCATTTATGCTTGAGAAAAACTTTGTATCATCAGATCGGTAAGTGCTCTATAACTTAAATTTTATATATATTTATATATATATATATATATAATATTCGGTTTATAAATTTCTTAAATAATTGCAGAAAACAATGAAGAAAATGCTCTACCAAAGTTGTTTTTCACTTTTTCTCCATCATCGATCAGGTAGTATTTTTTTATATTTATAAAACTTATGCAATATATGTATACACTATTATAATATTCAACATTTACAATTTTTACATATCTAACATATTTAACAAAATTTATTATATAAAATATTTTTAATTTTTCAATATATGTGAGTCTTGCACAAATTTTGATAAACTGATAATTCATTTTTTATTTTCTTCAACAAAATTATTTTTTTATAAAGGGGAAGCTTAATTTATTTGCACGTACACAATAACACACATATATGTATGTATGTGTGTGAATAACTTTTTTTAGCCAGATTTCCTTAATTTTAGTGTTTATTAACATAAACTTTCAAATATTTTTTCATGTTTCTCTTGTGCATGATAAATGAAAAGAGATACCCATGATGATATGAGATACCTCCTAGTAAAAAATAGTGATGGGAGTTATACAATAGATACTCGTAAATCTATCATATTACCTTTGAGGTCTTTTGATTCTCGAAAGGTTTGGCACCCCTTAATATTGGTTTTATCATTCAAAATATTATCATGATTCTATTTATGCATAGAATTTTCAAATGGTTTATTTTCACATTAGTTCACAGATATTGTCTCTTCTCAGTGGAATAAAAAAGTTGAGAAGCAAGACAAGGACAAGGTGGTCATATCTTAATAGACATGCCTAGTGGGGGAATGGATATGAAAGATTGCGCAAGACTTGCGATAAAAAGGGTGAGAAAACAATTCTAATTACCTCGTATATTTTGTATATATATATATAGTTGTAATGAAATTCCTATGTACCATTTCCTCAGTTAATGGATCAAGTCTTAGTTATATTCAGTTATATATTATATACGACATTCAGTTTATTTGATTTTATCTTATTTTTTAGTGCAGGACGAAAATAAGAAGGAGAGTATTTATGCATTTCTAGTTACTTGCAAGAGTCCGTATAGTAGTTTGAGGAATAACAAGTCCTTCAAGCTAGGTAGTAAAAAATTCCTTTAACTATTTCATTGGTAATCTATTTATGACAATTTAATATATATACATATATATATATATATGTGTGTGTGTGTATATCCAAGTACATTTTGGTCCTTTACAGATATGCCTTGTATTGAGTGTGAAAGAAGGGTTAAAAAATTATATACAAGGCACTCTGTATTTGTGTATTTGCAGTGAGAGAAAGTACGTTGAAAAAGGTAAACGTGCGACAAATGATAATATAATATTATAAGAAAGCTAATGGTCACGGATTAAAAATTAATTTTATTTGTGGTGCTTTTAGGTTGAGAGCAGGCCAAAAAGGAAAATAATACAAGATGTAGCTGAAAGCTCTACTGAAGGGACTGCTGAGTAGGGGTGAACAAAAATCCGATTAAACCGTCAATCCGTTTTGTTAGGAAAATCAGACGACTGTTTGGTAATTTTTTTTGATTTATGCATGTTTTAAGATATAATATATAAAAATAATATTTTTGAGAAGATTTAATGATGAAACTTATCATTACTTCCTGTAAAAACTAAAAAATAGTTTTTTTTAAAAGCATGGGGACACTTGTTTTCTCTACCAACAACTTTTTGGTTAAAAGCGTTTTTTCAGACAGTAACTTTTAAAATTTACCAAAAACCTTTTTAACAGTTTTTTAGCAGAAAAATATTATAATTATCTATAACAGCAATACCAAATAGGACCTAGGTTTATCCTTTGCAGTAGAAAATTTCGAATGTGCATATTAAAAACATGATTTATTATGTAAATTTGAATGCCTATTCGGATATGTCATCTTTGGATGTGAAAATATGATCTAAGAAAATTTAATTTTTGAGATGGGATGTAGTAACTGGTGTTTACAGAAATTTGAAGACTGTAAGTTATTCCAAGATCCATTTTCATTTTTCACTAAGGATAGCATCATTGTTTATAAAAAGTATTTTCTTGATTGCTTCCTGAAAATGTGTTGGCTGACATGCCTCGTACCCTAAGTTTGAGCACATCTATGAACTTTAATAGATTACAACTTCTTTTGATTATCTCATAATTCTTATTGAGCCTAGTGTTTATGCATTTTTGTGGATCCTAAAATAACAGGTTTGCATTTGTTCATCTTCTTTTCCCTGTTCTATTTGAACCATGTGGATCTTTCTGTATTTGGACTATTTTCTGTTCTAAAAAAGATATATAATTTTATGAGAAGCTACTTCTAAGGTTTTTATTTATATACTTCACATGACTCTTGTTAGATTTCGCCCCGAGGGCAAACAATACAAGTCATGGCATGGGACGTCCATTATTCAGGGGTAATGTTTTTAAAAACAATCTAGGAAATAACTTAGAAATGAAAACAAATGAAAAATTAAGCCACTTATTAGAAGTTAGAAGGTCAAACGAGGCATATTTTGTTTACCAATTAGAAAAAGGGAATGTCACAATAATGATTGAATGGCTTTGATTATATTGTCAATCGAGAAGGAAGTATTAATAAATTCTAATTTTAAAAATTTGTTGAGTAATTTTGCTAGTAAAACTATGAGAAGAATTAATGTTAAGTGATGAGAGTTTAATATGTAATAATGAAAGTCGAGTTCCGTGATTTTATTATGACTATCATTTATTTAAGGGTAAATATTTTTGAGATGACGTAAGGCATCTCAAAACTTAGGGTCGGCTCTGACTCTTGAATTTTGTAATGGAGAGGAAGCAGAACTATTAGGAGCTTTAATGGAAAAAAGAGAACACGAAGCTTTTTACTCTCTCATTTCATGGTTGGTGGGTACTTTAGCTCTTTGAAGCACCTGCATTTTTGTATTTTTTTCAATTGTTGAGAGATCTTTTTGCACAAGTGATACGGTGGAATCATTTTAAATCTGTTAGGAATCATGTAGTATGATGATAAAAAAATTATTGAGAATCATAAATTAGATTTTGATTTTGTAACTGGTCAATGGATATATGGCCTATAAATATCCATTGACTAGGGAATCATTTATTAGTTGAAGTTGTTGTTAATCAACTGGTAAATTGGATTGTAACAGTTGATTCAGAGTATTTTTTATTATCAATTGATTGTAACATTTCGATGAATATGCCATAATAGTCAACCGATGTTTGTTGACTTTGATTAATAGCTCTTCGACGGATATGAAGAATGGCTAACAAAATGTAAATATTCTAAGTCAGAATTCTCTTTAAATGAAGTGATCAGTAGATAAAGAAGTCAATGGATATGGATGTTGGTCGATGGATGAAAGTTAACAAAAGTCAAATCAATAGATCATCATCAACGGATAAATCTGTCAAGACAATCAATGAATAAAAGATCAGTCGATAGATAAGGGATCGATGGATATTCAAATATCCATTGATACATCAACTAGTCAATGTATAACTTATTTATCGATGGATAAGTAAAGAAGGATCGATTGATAAGATTTATAACAATTATCAGTTGATCATAGTTTTCCAAAATAGTTAAAGACAAATGGAATGGATTATTTGCACAAGTCTGATTCAATGGAAGATAGTCTTGTCAGGGCTATGAAGCCTTTCAAGAAACACAGTCTTCAAAGAGAAGAACAAGACAAAGACTTTTCCAGAATAAGGAAAAACCTAGGAAGACTATGAAAGAAGCTACATTCTATTTTAGTGCAAATATTGTAAAATATAGTTTGTATTTATCAGTCGATAGAAAATAGAAGTAGAAAATGAACTACTATATATAGTTTAGTAATTCATTGTAACAAATGTAGTAGTTGTTGAACAAGAACACAAGAAAAGCATAAGTAAGAAATATGAATTATTTGTAGTTCTTTTATGTGTACATATTATATTTGTAACCAGCTTAGTTTTTAGACAATGGTTATTTAAAAGTAAAAACATTCACTAGGGAAAATCAATGCACTAGTAATTTTTAAAGAATTGTTTTCAAGTATTCAGTTTAAATTTCTTTTGCAATATTTCTTAGTTTTAATATTTCAAACACTCAAATAATTTTTATGCAAACTTAAATCCACAAGAATTTGAACATAATTCTTAAGTTTGTAATCAACCCTCCTTCTATAAACTTGTACTAAGGGTAAATAACAATTGGTATCAGAGCCTAGATTTTAACATAACAAAAGTTAAGATCTAAGTACACTAACAATGGGTCAAAAAGACACAGGGGTTAAGATTCCAGTTCTTGAAAAATATGATTACTTTCTCTGGAAGGTCAAAATGCACTTGCATCTACTATCCATTGATCCTTCCTATGTTCACTGCATAGAGAAATGTCCACATGTATCTATGAAAATAGTTACAAGTGTCAATGCAGATGGTACTCAAGCACCAGGCAAACTTGTTCCAAATCCTATGGTTGAATACACAGATGAGGATGAAAAGGAAGTTCACAAGGATAAGAAGGCCTTAAACATTTTGTTTAATGGTCTTGACAAGGATATGTTTGATAATGTTATAAACTGCACAACCTCTAAAGAAGTCTATGATACTCTTCAAACTCTATGTGAAGGCACTAAGTAAGTAAGGAAGAACAAGATGTAACTCTTGATTAATGACACAATATAGTAGGTTTCAAAAGCTTTTGAATGAGCTAAAATAATATAGAAGAGTGTATGTTATTGAGGATACCAATCTCAAGTTCTTGAGGTCCTTACCTAATGAATGAAAACCAATGACTGTGTCCATTAGACATTCTTTTGACTTCAAAGAGTACACTCTTGATAAGTTGTATAGGATTTTTAAAACCTATGAGGTGAAACTACAACAAATGAAGAGATTGGGAAAATTTAGAAAAATGACAAGTCTGTTGCCTTAGTGGTAAAGGATAAGCAAGTTGTAGAGCCCTGTGAAGATGTTACTATTGAAGAAGGGAGGAAGGAGATTCATGAAAAAGCTCTAAGTGGCTATAGTTATGATGAATCTTCAATTAACAAAAGAAAAGAATTAGTTAAGGATGATGAGTCATTTACCAAGGAAGATATTGATAAGCATCTAGCTTTTCTATCAAGAAAATTTTCAAAGATCAAATTCAAAAAATCCAATACAAAAGCCTGGATCCGAGTTTAGGAAAGAGAGTCAGCAAAAAAATAATCTTGTTGATAGAACTCAGTTCAAATATTTCGAATGTAGATTGACTGGTCACTTTTCTAATGAATGCATAAATCCAAAAATAGAAAAAAAAATCAAAGTTCAGTGATGGTATTGGTTATAAGAAAAAGTACTTTGATTTGCTGAAATAAAAAGAAAAAGCTTTTATAACATAGGAAAAGGATTAGGCTGTTGAAGATGATTCTGAAGAGGAATAGTTCATCAATCTTGCACTTATAGTCAATCATGATGACCAAGAAGCTAGTTACTCTAGCAATCAGTTAATCTTTACGAGTCTATCTGAGTTATCTAAAGATGAATGCAATACTATAATTACTGAAATGTCAAATGAATTGTATAATTTGCATGTCACTCTTAAGTCCTTAAACAAAGAAAACCCTAGACTCAAAAACACCATGAAATCTCTAACTGAAAGGAACACACACTTAGAGAGTGAGCTAGTTCAAATGGACAGACTCAAGGTAAAGAACAGAGATACTAGGGAGGAATTAGTTGAGTGTAAAAATGAAATAGAAACTTTGAAAGAACAGCTAGAAGAAGAACTAAAAACCATTGATAAATGGAACATGTCCAGTAAAGATAGTAAATAGTTGAATGACATTCATGGATCAAACTCTTTCACCATGTTGTCTAAAACTCTTGTGAGATTAGCTATTGATGAAAATCAATCATTGAATAAGGAGAAATCGATTGCTAATCCTAAATCAACTGATAAGGATCATCCATCGATTGATAATGTTGTCTCAATGGATGATTATCCATTAATTGAGAAGCCATCAACTGTTATACAATCAACTTTAAAAACCAAGCTTAACAGACCTGTTAAATTTGTGATAGAAGGTAGCTCCTTTAATTCATAAAATCAAGTTAAGAAGGCTAATATAGGACATTTATCTAAGTATCAGTTGAAAAATAAATTAGAAAATATAAATCCTGAAACTAAGCCTAATGAGAAAAAGAAAAAGAACAGAAATGGTAACGTAGGCATAAACAAGCACAACAACTACACACCTGACATGTATGCACCTAGAAAAAATATGTGTAAATGTGTTAGTAAGAATTATCTATCTGTGCACTGCAAGTCTAACATACCTGCCATAACTAACTTGTTTGCAGCAGTAGTGACAATCACCCTTTGCAACAACACCCATAGGATTTAAAGCCTGTTTAGGATTGGCCTTTGGCTTGGGACCAGAAGCAGATCCAATCTTCTTTTTTCCTTTCCATTTGCCTTTCCTATTAGCCTTACCTTTGTTATCTACCATCAACATGGCAGCAGGTTCAGCCTTTTTCATGTTGGTTTTAGCAGTTCTCAACATGGCCAACAATTCAGTTGGTGTTTTGTCTATCTCATTCATATTGTAGTTCATAACAAAATGAGTATAGTTTTTGTTCAAAGATTGCAAGATCAAGCCAATCTGAGCTTCCAAACCAATCGAGAAACCCAAAGTATCAAGATACTCAATATAACCTATCATCTTTAGAACATGTGGTTGAACAGGTTCACGCTCTCCCTGTTTGCAAGCATACAGTGCTTTGCTCATGTCGAACCTTTCTTGACGATCCTGTCCCTCAAACATTCTTTGAAGGTGTTCAATCATCTCATAAGCATCCATATGCTCATGTTATTTTTGAAGCTCAACACTCATGGTTACTAGCATGAGACATGCAACATCATTCACATCATCAATATGCTTCTGATAAGCATTTTGCTGAACGTGAATTGCATTCTCAACAGGAGGAGCATGTGAAGGAATTTCAATGACGTGGAGCTTTCGCTCCTCCCTGAGGACAATCCTCAAATTCCTATACCAATAAAGGAATTTAGTTCATGTCAGCTTGTCCTTCTCAAGGGTTGCTCGCACAGAGAAGTTATTTGTGTTGTTTGCCATTAAATATCTACAATGTTTAAAATGCATATTAGTTACTCTGCAGAAGTTTAATTATGTTCAAGTGATTATCATATACATTCATAATATATATCTCCCACTATTTTTATCAAATCAATAGCCCTAACTATTAATTCGGAAAGCATTTCTTTAAATCTTTCTAGTGAGCCAAGATCCATATTTCATCCATGTTTTAAGATAGTGTTGGCTAATACACCCAAAACATGACTATTTAGATAGACAACATTTGTCGATTTTATCAAATATAACTCTCGAATAGTTTGGTGGAACAACCCTTTGTACACATTTATCCAATAAATCTCACCAAACTCTATGCCTCTAAACCCACAATCCTATTGTGATGATTTAGTTAAGTTAGACCGAACGTCTCCATAAACTAAGTACATTTACTTATCACATTTTCCCATGATTGATAAGAGCAGTTCACTTTGGCAAACTCACTCCTTCTCAATCTAGATCTTGATGTGTATTAACATTGGAAGGCATCTTTATTAACTTAATATTTATTTAGAGATTTTATTGTTTAACGATCATGATCCCATCATAAAGATATTCTTAATTTTTCCTTGATCAAATAATCCATTTCAATATTCGTAAATAGTTTGATTTCCAGATCGTCGAAGAAGTCACAAACGGTCTCATTTAAAACCCAACTTTCTTACGAATAACAATTCGCTTTTGACAAAATCTTCCCATATCAGAAAAATAAAATTCATATTCAATACCGTGTTTCATAAACACAAGAATCTCTTGATCGTTTGTTTAATTTTAAAATCTTGAATGGTTACAGATTTTATCTTTCTTAAGCAGGCATGGCATGGGTGTCGTATCTAATACATACATACCACTGCATACATATCTACACATGCATTCATATACATATATGTATTGTGCGTAAATTAAACGTGTTTGGTTATAGCCCCATCTTATGTGATATTTCCAAGCTAATGAAAATATCAAAGTCAATCTATGGTGGTTTCAAATACTACACTATTACATGTCTTTATCTTCTTCATTGCTCCATCATCTTAATTGCCTCCTAACTTCCTTGCTTCCAAGTCTCCATTGACAATTACATTGAATGATAAATAAATCTATTCTAATGAAATTACAAGAAGAACTCGAGTTACATTCGAGATTAACAATTACAATAAATAAATGACATGCAAGTCGTATTTAAAACCAAAACCATAATACAAAACTACTATCCTATGGGTCATTGGTCCATAACCATCCACCATGCTCACATAACAATTAGTGACATATCAGATTACATAATCATATCATTATACATCATATATATCATAATCATAAAATCAGAAATTAATTTCAAAATAGTAAATAGCATTTTTAAGGCCCTTAACGATGTCCAATGGCCAAAAAACACCATATATCACTGCAAAGCAGTGGGTTTTGCTCGTGGAGATTTTCCCTTTCCAGAAAGAGTAAATTCGACCGATTCTGACACCGTCGAAAAACACTATTCATCTACAGAATCACTATTCACAGAATCTGCATCTTATGCATTTGTGTTTCTTAACGCTTTAGAACGATTCCGATGACCTTCGTATGACTGTATCTCGCATCACATACATACAATACATCACACATGTCATGTCATAACAGTTTATAACATTGCAGATCACATATAATCATTATAATAGTTTATAAATCGAATATACATAAACACATAGCATGGCAGTAGCATGACAGTTATCAAACATGATCCATGTATAATGTACGAATGATTATGGTCAAATACATAAAACATGTAACCAAATCATCTCATTATACACGTAGCTCTGATACCAGTGAAGGGTTTCGTGTAAGTAAATGCAGTGGAATTAACGTAAATACAAAAAAAATTGAAACCATATATCATGATACATGTATAATGTACGAATGATTATGGTGAAGAAATCTATACATTAACGAAGCTTTACGTATGTTGTTTAATGGAGGTCCAGAAACGATGAATCACATCAGCCCTTTGTTACAAAGATCTGCTCTCCAAAGATGTCCACACGAATGCCCGATCGTCCAACGATCACCGGAGTCGGTACTAGTCAAATAGCTTGCCTCTCTCTCTCTCTCTCTCTCTCTCTCTCTCTCTCTCTCTCTCTCTCTCTATCTAGCCTCTCAAACTGTTGAGTAGCTAGGGTTTTTCTAAAAAACGAAATTATGATTTCAGTCCCTAAAACTATACATCATTATGTATATATAGGGGAAGAGAGATTTGGGCTTAACCCTAATTTGTTTTGGGCTTCATGTAAAACCAAAACTGATTGGGTTATTGTTATTATTATTAAATCTGAATTTTAATATAATTAATCAAGTCCCACTTCATTAATTCAATAATTAAATTCAAAATAATTATAATATATCTAAATTTCTAATTTAAATAAAGCTCCGTTTAGACGTTCTTTGTGTGTGACCCTTTAAGTTATTATTACATTGGAAATAATTTTATTATCTAATAATAAAATTATAAACAATGAGCGGCATCTAGTAATACATCATTGTTACCCAAGTAACAATAATAATTGGTGATTCAATTAAACCTTTCGTGAATAATATGCAATGTAATATAATCCCTTTAACCTTATATTATATATCAAACTCGAGGCATGTTTAGTGTCATCATCTTCAACGTTTAATCTTAGTTTCTTTGATCAATGAGTAGACTACTTAAACAAATCAATATTTGAGCATGGCCATGCATTTCATAGTCTCACTCAATCAAGAGGCCATAATATCACTCCTAAAATCGAAGGGTTAAATCATATATGTATCATTCATATTCCTCATACGATTCATAGCATACCCAATGTCTACCTTTATCATTACCTAGTTAAAGATAACTTTGAGTGTAATCAAAGTATATTAATTCTCGTATAGAAATATAATGATTTCAAGTCAGAGGATCATTACATCATTATCACAGTGAGAATTCCTTATGACACTTATTAACATGTAGAATCTCATGGAGGGTCTTTCCAGTGTCATGCATTGAGACATGCACTTATGTTCTTGACTTCAGTATCACCATACCTATGACCAATGAGATGCGGTCATTTGTCAACAAACAAACTAGTCTTATTGCATTATTATTGTCCTTAAAAAATAATACTCGACTAGGGAATTTTAGGAATAAAATACTATTAATATAATCTCATTTTTAAGTCACGTACTTAAAGGTATATAATGCGTATTAATATTTCAAAGACATTTATTATGCTTTCAATTTATAACGCAGTAAATAAAGACATAATAAATATTAATTAAATATTCAAATAAAACATAATCCTCAATTTTTTTCAGTAAAACATAAAAGTATTATCTCTAGGACACCAATACTAATAGGTGACAATATGGAGCCACTCATGTTAGCAGAAGATGTTACTCTAGCTGATACTGAGAAAGAGATCGTGTCACAATATAGAAGGTCAATGGCTGAAATGGATGTTCAGGACCCTGTGTAGAGAAGAATTCTAAATTTTTACAGAGACAGTCTTAAATCTAGAAAATGCAGGTTTCTGGTGCAAGGTTGGCCTTGAAGCACATTAGGGTAGATATGGATATACACAAAGACCATTATGATTCTCACATTGATTCAAAACTCAGTCTAACAACAATGCACAAAATCAAACAAAGACTAGACACTGAGTCTACTGCCAAGGATAAAGTGATTGCTTTGGAGAAAAGAGTCACACATATATATATATATATATATATATATATATATGGAAATTAGTATGCAGCTAATTCTAAAGTGAAAGGCTGTATGTATAGACCTATATGTAACATAGGGTTATAACTCAACACAAGAACAGGACGTGTAAATAATATGAAATTATCACCGGAATCAGGAAGACATGAAGACTTGGTAAAGACAAAGGATAAAGAAGAAATCTACAGACTTGAAGCATTAGCTCACTGGAAGAAGTTCATTAATATGTTCATGCCTCAGTGAAGAATAAAGGTTGAAGTATTCAAGGATGTGGAAGCAGTGAAGCAGTTGTCAAAGTACCAGAAAGATTCTAGTGATCCAAATCTGCGAATCAGTCAAGCAATGATTTGCAGAGCTCAAGTACAGGAATCGAGAAGATAGAATATACGGCAAATACAAAGAATCAAAATATTAGATGGAATCTTGGAGTCTACTATAGATTGCTGGAGGAAGTTCATTCATATGTTCAGACTTCGGTGAAGGATAAAGTTCGAAGATGTTCAGGGTTTCAGATATGTTTATGGTTCAGCATAAGTGCCAGAGGATTCCAATGTACTTACAATCGAAGCACTTCTAATCAACAAGGAACAAAGTCAATTGTATTGTAAAGAAGATGTGAAGATCAAGATCGTGTTAGTCGTTTGTGAACCAGACCAGTTGCACCAAACGTCAGCACAAAAGAGATTGAGAATTGCATCTATGAATCAGAAGAATTGACTATTTACTGAAATGGGTAACAAGTGAAGTGGTATATGATGAAGCTCAGAATAAATCAAGTTCGAATAATCAAGGAAATATTTATTAGACTTGATTGCAGTGGAAGAAAATATATTAAGGGCTTATCAGGTTCGAATTTGGCTAAGTAAAGAAGACTACAGAAGCTGTATCCAGAAGTCAACTTGGTCAAGCTATTTCGTCTCATTCACCGATGGTTAACAAGCTATTTTGTCTTATTCACAGATGGTTAACAACCATCGGGTGAAATGGAAAAGAATTGGTGAAATGAAAAGGGCTTATTTTGTCTTATATGCCGATAGTTATTAACTATCGGAAAAGGAAACAAAAGCAAAGAACCCACCAACCCACTTGCCGATGGTTACTAAGTTTGAAGTAATTGATTTTATTTCAGTAATTGTTTTAATCCTCCGATACTTATTCTACAGACTCATCGATGGTTAAACATTTACTCAGTAAATTGTTCCGATACTTAAGGAAAAACAGAAGTGAATAAGCAGGTCAGTTACTTGGACCACATGAAGCCACGTAGCTGTACTGAAAAAGTCTACACATAAATTGAAGCAGAGCCATTCATTTGAGTCAGTCTTCTGCAACACAACAAAAAATAACCAGAGAGAGAAGACGAAGCCGGAGAGGAGGAACACCCAGAAAAATATATAACTCCTCACCGGAGATGTATTAGTGGCCGGTCTCTTAACGGAAAATGTTCAGAGCCACTATATATCACTCTCTACGGTCTTAGTTTCCTTTGTACTGATCTAGAAATACTTGTATAGGAAATTGAGAGTTATATGTTTTTGTTAAGAAGCGAAGAACTTGTTCTTCGGACCAGATTTGTTGACCGGGTGTAGCAACCTCAGGGTTTATATTTATCAATGATATATTCCCCGAATCTTGTGTTGTTTATTTTACCGCTGATTTTCAAGAACCGAAATGATTAATCCTAAACACAGAAAATTAGTAAGCAGCTCCGTAAACACTATTCACTTCAAGAACACGAGCCCACTAACCGAACTCTAAATTATTTATCCGCAAAAGATTCGAAAGAATTTTTTAATTTAGTGAGTATCGTATTCAACCCCCCTTCTACGATACTTCCGGGGCCTAACAATTGGTATCAAAGCAGACTGATTGATACACAAATCAAGATCCATTAGCTCAGTGAAGCTCGCCAGGAGGAAGCTGTTTGGACTTAAATATTTAGAGGCCTTGTTAAATAAGTTTAATTATAAACTTTTAATAAGTTTATTTTATAAACTTTTATAAAATTTGTTTTATAAACTTTTATTAGTTTATATTATAAATTTTAATTAGTTTGTTTTATAAACTTATTATTAAATTTATTTTATAAACTTTTATAAAATTTGTTTTATAAACTTTTATTAGTTTATATTATAAATTTTAATTAGTTTATTTTATAAACTTAATATTAAATTTATTTTATAAACTTTTATAAAATTTGTTTTATAAACTTTTATTAATTTATATTATAAATTTTAATTAGTTTATTTTATAAACTTAATATTAAATTTATTTTATAAACTTTTATAAAATATATTTTATAAACTTTTATTAGTTTATATTATAAATTTTAATTAGTTTATTTTATAAATTTAATAAAGTTTAAAGTTTAAATTTATTAAATAAATGTTGGTCCATTTTTTAATAGCAGTACTCGACAGCAGCAATTTTGGTGGCCAGTTTTTTGAAATACAGCTTCTCGACCATGTTGACTAGGTGACTTGACTCACACGCGCATTGCAAGAATAATGAGAGCACAATCAGAGTGATGGCACGCGCGGGAGAAAGAGCAATTTGTCCGATAGTTATTAACTATCGACACGTCCCCGATAGTTACTAACTATCGGAACCGCATTCTGATATTTTTTATTTTTGATTTATTATGTTTTAAAAATTTTAAAATTCTTAAATTTAAATTTTTCTTAAATATTAATTTACGATTTATTTAATTTTTAAAAAAATTTAAAATTCTTGAAAATTAAATTTTTCTGTAAATATTTATTTTTGATTAATTTATTTTTTAAGAAAATTAAAATTTTTGGAAATTTAATTTTTCTTAAATATTAAATTAAGGGTGCTTAAGGGGTTTGTAGTTGAAGATTTTTCCGGGTATTGAAGACAACAAGAATTGACTGAAGATTATCCAATGAAGCTTATTCTGGAACAGGTTGAAGAAATAGTGGTATTAATTTCCTCAGAGGTTTACTCCATAGGATCCCACTAATATTTTGGAAGCTGCAAAAGAAGAGATTAATTTGGGTACAGTTTTTGGGTAATTTGAGTTGTATTTTTTGGATGAAAAATCTAAGGGGTTTGAAGTAGTGAAGGAGAACAGACTGGACAACCTGGAATCTCAGTACAAACCTTAAAGATTATTCTACAGGGAGATTACAGGACGTTCGTGCTAACACTGCAGATCATCTGGAACGTAGGGATACAGCCAACAGGGATTTGTCTGCAGAAGACCTGTATGTGCTGAAAGCCTATGAACTGGAACAAGAGCTGAAGAAGATAATATTTGGTAAAGCAGGTTGTTAGCATATCCACTGTATTTGTGACCCAGGAACCAAATTTAATTGAAGTCAAGGTTGAAAACATCTGAACAGAAATGAAATGATCCTAGAAGCTGAATTGAAGATGTAGTAGCTCGAGGTAGTGGTCAAGGTGTTGTATATAAATTTGACACTTTGTAATAACCTGAGATCTGGACGACTAGTCAAGCCTGCAGGACAACTGGAAGTTCAGTGACGTCAGATTCAGATGGAATCCCAATTCTAAATCTAAGGTCCTTACTTATAGATTCCATTAAGGAGATTTTCAAGATCAGTTCAAGAGGTGGTTGCAAGACATGGATGGTTTAAAGTTGAAAGACAAGATCAGGGGTTTGCTACACAGTTTGAAGAAGCCTGTACAAGCAAAAGATGACAGACACTGTGTTGGGTTAAAGCAAGAATCTCAAGCATTAGCGAGGATGCAGCAATGGAAAGCATTTGTTGATGAAGTTAAATGCAAGGCTGATTCTATCAGTGACAGTGATGAACCAAATGAATATCTGGCATCAATGACCAACACTAGAGATGAATCACTAAGCACTTCACAGGTACACTTACTAACTAGTATATCTTTATCTAATTCATAACTGTATGATTATTATGTTTTGAAATGTATTAGACTCGTGTCAGCATGTCAGCATCTTAGGACTTAAATGCTTAATTGATTGCTAAGAATAAGATTTCATGCTTAGTTATATGAGTTTAGTGAGTACATTTCATACTTGATTTTCTATGCAGTAAAATGAATATCTAGAATTAGATAGGGTGTTCTAGACGGTTAGGTGTATCCCTAAACATTTGCTGAAACTTGATTTAAATCTTCTGTGATTTAATACCTCTGCTAATGTTGTGAAAATTGCTAATAGACAAACAGGTCATAGATCAGATATTTTATATTTGTTCTTATTGTGATAAATGACTTGATAAGTATATGTGGAATTTGATATTGCTTATAATGTTTTATTCAAATATTCTGCATATTCTTAAATTGTTTATGTGCTTATTTTCACATGATTTGCTTGCACTCACATAGTTG
This sequence comes from Oenanthe sinensis, assembly GCA_028671895.1. Classification (NCBI taxonomy): domain Eukaryota; kingdom Viridiplantae; phylum Streptophyta; class Magnoliopsida; order Apiales; family Apiaceae; genus Oenanthe; species Oenanthe sinensis. The sequence goes on along the minus strand of CM053799.1, from coordinate 20,859,148 downwards.
CACTTAAATGTCATATTAGATCATGTATTGCTTGTTAGGGATAAGATGGTAGAATTATCTAAGTTGTCAGTAACATTTGTAGATTCAAGGTTTAATCTAAAACTGACTTAGGTAATTAGAGATAGTTAAAATGTTAGACAACAATAGAATGGATTAGACAGAATCAGGAATTAATTTGTTAGTTCTTCTATTCCATGTGCTTTTATGCATATTGAAGTTGTTGTTATCTTTGATAATATCTCTAACCCATCTGGACTCAATTAAAATTGAGTACCAAGAAGCTTAATCATTTGTGATTGCAGAGTATGTAACTAAAGGCAAAAGTTATGTGACTTCGTGACACTTATTGTTCGAGGCATATGATTAAGATTTAAGCTCTAATATCACAGTGGTTGAGAAGGCCTCCCAGATGGTAACCTTTGGAGATGACAGCAAAGGATGTACAAGAGATATGGCTATCATGATTTAAGAACTGTTATCACTGGAAGCATCTTTCTTATAAACGGAATTAAGCACTATCTACAGGGCACTAGGGAATTCTTTGTCAAGGGTTTTCTAGAAAAGCAGAAAAGGAAAAGTGTTTGATCTCAAGCAAGAAAGATAGAAGCTTACTCTAATCTGAGTGAGAAGTTTGTTCGTAGCTGACATGGAATTCAATATGCAAAGGTGAAGTAAATTTTTTAGTAAAGCTTCATCAGTAAAGAGTTAGTTATGGCAAGAGAAGCTCTCACACTTGATATTCAAGACAATGGATTCTCGATAAAGATGAAATTGGTGAGAGGACTGCTTCTAATGGAATTCTATCCAGAAGGACATTTTGAAGTATGTCACATAGGGAAGTTAATGGAAACATCACACTGAAGCAAATTATAGCAAGGAAGAAATATGCTTAGTGGTGATTGACAACCCTAATTACAAATTGGTGATGTTCGTGCATTCAACAGACAAAATGTCACAGATGGTGATTATCACTTAAGGAAGATCAAGTTGGAAGCAAAGTAAGCTGTGAGAACTTTGAAGTCAGATAATGGAACTGAATTTCGCGAATGAAGTTCTAAATGAATTCTGCACTGAAAAAGGTACTTTGAAGCTGAAGCAATTAACACAGCATGCTACTTTATTCAACCAAGATCATGAAAAGACTTCGTCGAAAGCTATCAAGGCATTTGTGATTAAAAACTAGAAGGTGATTGAAAGTCTGAATGTATCGTTCAACTACACCAAGCTCCCAAGCATTCAAATGAAAGACTATTCTGAATCTTTGAAGTATGACATCTTGTCAGAGTCAAATTCAGATACTGATGATGAAACTGAGGTTGCAGAAGGAATCAATGATAATGATGATGATTCAGATCCTATTAGTGAAATTGGTAGTGAAACTACACAACTCGTGAACTTTAACAGAATTCACTGAAAAAGGTGAAGGATCTTCAACACATCCTAACAGCAACTCAGGGGGAGCAAAACAATAGAAGGATCTACTAGTCGTACTCAACACAATGAAGATCAAAGGAATACATTAAGAACATATCTGCCGAGACAAAGGGTTTGAAGTCAAATTCATTCCTGGAGTCTAGTTCTTAGTAAACCGGATTTTGAGTAAAGGCTAGAAGTGCTAATCAAAATGAACATATATTTTTCGGGACCCAACAATCAACAATTGGTATCCCAAAGAATACTGAAGATGCACTAATTGATCTAGATTGAGTGATTGTAATGCAAGATGATCTCAATCAATTCGAAGGCAGAATCTACTAAAGCTGGAACCCAGACCACTAAAGTCGAAGCTGAAACTGGTATAGTAAGGGTTCACAGAAACTGGAGAATAATTGGCATTGTTATGAGGGACAAAGCCAAACTGGTTGCTATAGGTTACTATCAAGAAGAAGGTATCGATGATGATGGAAACAGAATCTTCGGGACTTTCAAGATCTAACAGCAAGCAACAGAGACGAGACTTGATCCTCTTAGGACCTAACAATTGGGCCTAACAAGATGAGGACCTAACAGAGTTAGGGATTCAAGCAAATCGTCAAGGACATGGTATGACACTCTAACTAGTTTATTTCTTGAAAATGATTTGGTAGAGTAGTTATACACATATATCTCTCTAGGATGCAAGGCACACATAATGTCATATATATGTGCTAGTATACCTTGAGTATATTATATGTGGGTCTACTAACGAAAATTTGGCAAGAGTTTATTGCTAAGTTAATGCAGAGTAGGTACAACATAAGCATGTTGGAAGAGTTGCAATTCTTTTTGGATTACAAGTAATTCGAAAGAATGATGACAATTAAAGTAAGTCAAGGATCTTTTGAAGATGCGCAATTTAGAAGATTCAAGACCTGCCGAGACTTCTTTCTAACAAACCACTAAGCTTGATCAGGGCAAATCAGGTATATGAACTGAAGTGACAAGCTATAGAGGTAATCAGCTCATTACTTATTCAAGTGCATAAAGACCATATATTTTATTCTCGATATGCCTATGTGCAAGTTTCCAAGTGGATACTAGAGAATCTTATCCTATAGCTAAGTTATGAATTGTTAGATATCTTAGGGGATCACCAATTCTTGGAATCTGAGACCCTGAAGATAATAGGTTTAACCTAATTGGCTATATAGATATAGATAATGCAGGTTGTAAGAAAGACAGGGAAGTCATTCCTAGAAGCTGTCAACTTCAACAACTCTGTTGAACTCTCCACACCACATAAGGAACAAGCTCATGGACACCAGGTATCATTTCTTTCGAGATTGTCCCAAGTAGAATAACTTGCAGATATTTGCTAAACAACTTTATAAATTTATTTTATCTAAGTTAGTTAGTGAATTTGGGATATTATTTACATGCATATTTGTTGGAAATCCCATCTGCAAGGAATTCTCAAATGAGTTCACAAGTATTAAATTTTTAATATTTAAAGGACTTGTGAATTTATTTGAAATCCAGTACCTCATGCTTATTGCTACTAATTTAATTATCATGCTTACAATGCAATATACATAAGTGGTAGTTAAATTATTTAGCATAAGTTAGAAGCATAATTATTTGTATTTTAAATATTTGATGAGTATTAGTCAAGATGTCTTGCTTAATTGCTCTGATATTTTGCTTTGATATTCTTAGATATTTTGTTACAAATAATTGTGATACTTTTGATATTAGTGACAGTATTTAGAATTTCTGTTCTAAGTAACTGATGCATATTTCAAAACTCACTAATATTGGAAGACGAAGTATTTTCTAAGTTATGTGTATAAAATTCTCAATATTTTATATACTTAGAAAATATTTCTAAATTTGTTTTTGTTGCGAGAAGTTGCAATTAGGAACACAAGTGTTAAATGTCTATATTTAAAGGACTTGTGAATTTCTATTCAACTATTTTCTCGAGCTTACATATATCAATAATAATTGTTATGAGTATAATTGTAATATGCTAGAGTGACAATTATTAGATATAGTGTAGGAAGTTAGATGCTAATATTCAATCTTATGAATATTTTAGTATTTAGCGAAATTATTTTATTCTATTAAAATTATGGATTGAAGCAATTCAATGATTATCAGTTTCATAATTTTGATTTGATAAAATATAAGAAGCACAATTTCTTGCATCTTGAAATTATTGATAAATATCGAATAATTGGTATCAGCGTGCAATTAATTGTGATATTTTTAATATTAGTGGTAACACAAGTTGCTTATCTGAAATCACTAATAATAAAAATATGTCTTAATGCTTATTGTTCTACTGAATGATTGCCATGTTTAGTTAATATATATATGCATGTGATTGGCAATTGCTTAGTGCAGCATAAATATTTAATTTATTTTGATTTGTTTAAATCATGATGATATAAAACAATTCAGTGATATATTGGTTCCATGATTTAAGTATATTAAAATAAATAAGAAGCATAATTATTTGTAGTATAATTATTATCTTTTATTACTCTGTAATAATTGAATAATATTTTATTATAAAATAATTATGATATATTGATACTAATGGATTTGCTTAGTTTTTTTCTAAGTAAAAATTGGTTTTTGAAAAAGCCGTTAGTATTAGTATATTTAGTTTTCTTTCTTAGACTGATTCGTGAATGTATTTAAAAAGAAATTTTTGTCTATTTCTTTTTCAAAATGTATTATTCAAAGATACATTCACTTTCTATCGGTTTTAGATAAGAAAACTTCAAAAGTCTTTTTCAAAACTTCTCTTTTGAAAATCTTTTGTTTTACAGCCCTACTTTATTTTTCCAATCTTAGGGTGTGAATCAAACTTTTCTTGAGGATAATCTTTCTTTAAATCTCAAAATATTTTATCCTCTCTCCAAAGCTTTTTCTCTCTTAATTTTTCCTTTTAAAGTGGCAGATACTTATGACTGCTATTTTACTTGAAAAAATTATTTTTAACTTCGAGGTATCAATCACTTGTAAAATGATTTGTTTTTAAATACTTGTGTCAATGTATGTTTCACATTGATTCTGAGTAACTAAACAGTGATTGTTGCTTTGAAGGCCTAGTACTGTATAGTTAAGCATCCATCCAACCCCAATTATCATGTTTTTATTTTAAGTCGGGGATACTATCAGGTGGACGAAAATGATGTAAATCATAATTGCATTATGAGTCGGAAAATCATTGTGTTCTATCTGATAAAGATGTTTTGCAAAATTGTTTTCAAAACATACAGTACTTAGGTTTAATGGAAAAGAGTCATTTTATTAAGATTTAATTTTGTAGAAGAGTTGAATTTCTTCTTTGGTATAAATTCCCGCGTTTTATTATGGGAAGTTTGACTTATAAGAAATTCATAAGGGATAGACTTTTTCTCTGATACACATTCCCGCGTTTTATTATGGGATAAGTATCTTAAAGAAAATTTCTATTGGTATCTTGTTCTTAAATGATAAATCTTTAGAACCGACAAAACTCTTTTACTAAAAGTGCTTTAATGCAATCCATTACCATTCCTTCTTATATTTTTCCTTCTTTTTGAGATGAAAAATATGTTTTGGAATGTTAAAGTGATTATTTTATTTTATCTTATTTAATTGATTTTATTCGTTTAGCCCCCAGTGGCTACAGTAGCCGGCCAAGAGGTTGAAAACCCATCAATCTCTTACCCAGGCCATAATACCAAACACTCATTCATCCACTTCCATATATTAACCCTTGGAGATACAAGGAACACATGTAAATTAGAGGTTGATAAGGGAGAAACTGCACTTGATGCAGCAAATAAGGATGAAGTCGGAAGTGCACCCACAGCTCTACCTCCGGAGAAGAAAAGTAGTATACTAACTGAGGTAACTGTAAGCTCATCTGTATCTTCTCAAAAGGATGCAGAGCTGAAAAGGCAATAAAACTGTCTCTGGAATCATTCTCTCAACAGGGTGAGTCCATTGAAATTCGCTCGTCAGCCAGAGCATCTTGTAATGAGTCAAGCACACCACTAGCAATCACGCTGATGGTAAGCCTAAACAGATAAATTCTAGGAACACATTGCAAGACGTGCACAGTGAGAGGTATAGGCATGTTAACAAATTACCCGTCATTGGGTTACGAGGGAAACGTAGACTCTAATTTGCCATTCATTACATTGTCTACTACGTTGACCCTCCTGGAAGGAACATTTCCAGATCCTGAAAAGGAACGTCCACCTCCCGTTTACGGAGAAGGTGTGAGGCAACTCCTTGATAGAACAAGGCAGGATTCCCTAACAGATTTTAAAATCTTGGGATAACCCATCTCAAAGAGGTGAGGCTCCACTAGACAGTGATTTAGCAAAAGCTATTGAGTCTGGTGCTGAGACAGTGCTTATGCATGATAGATCAAGAACACCTCAACGAGGCAATTCTCCACTTGATAGTGATTCAGTTCATTCTGATGAATCAGGTGATGAGAATAATGAATTGACGGATTTCACTTGCAGGTACAGAAGGCTATATTTGGAATGCAGAGTGAAAGTGAGAGAGAGAAACACTTAAGTGAAAGTGAGGGAGAGATACACTTGAGTGAGAGATAGGGAGAGAAAGAGTGAAACACTTAAAATGCTCGACACTAAAGTGTAAACACCAACAGAACGTAGTAGAAGTGAGGAAACCTTAAGCCAAACACTTACCCTTGCTACTTGCTACTTCTGGAAGAAAAGCTACTATATTTTTCCCGATCAATGACAGACGAGAACCTTCTTTGGAAGACAAACCATTCAAAAGTGGGCCATTGGAGGATTCCTCAACTAAGGGGGAGAATTTATAGGGTGAAAAAGGAGAAGTTAATCAAGTCTTATCTTCGTACTTTGGAAAAGTTAATATCCTAAAGGGGTTCGTATCCTGGATCATTAAGGGAAGTTCCTGGATCCTTAAGGGGAAAAGGGGTTCGCATCCTTGGGAGAAGTTAATATCCATAGGGGGAGATTTGAGACGAGAAAAAGAAAATCTTATCTTCTGATCCTGAGGGGAAACAACAGAAATATGGGAGAATCAAGAAGCTGTATTCTATACTTGAAAGGAGTTGTCAGAAGAGGATTCCTAATCCAAGTAGGAAGAACAGATGACTATTCCATTGATTTTCTAAAGGGAGGAGAAGAATAAGAAGGAGAATCACATTCTCAGGGGGAGAACATTATTTGAGCAATGTTCTATATTTTATTGAAGATGTTCCCAAGAATTTTGATTCTTATGAAGCTCAGATTATGATAAGCTCTTTGTTGGTCAAGCAATGAAGGATTTTGAAGCAGAGAAAAGCTCAAACACAGAGGAATGAAGATGATATCTATTGAAGATGCGTTCAGTGCTAAAGGAACACTCATTTTCTATTTCTCTTTACTTTATAGAAATCTAGAAATGTATTATATGATCCAGAACCCAAGTAGTATTATTTAAAAGTCTAGAGCATTAATATTTTCTTGTAGTTAGTTGAGTTATCCTCTAGGGATTTGCTTGTTAATCTCTACCAAACAAATAGGGGGAGATTGAAAGGCTGTATGTATAGACCTATATGTAACATAGGGTTATAACTCAACACAAGAACAGGACGTGTAAATAATATGAAATTATCACCGGAATCAGGAAGACATGAAGACTTGGTAAAGACAAAGGATAAAGAAGAAATCTACAGACTTGAAGCATTAGCTCACTGGAAGAAGTTCATTAATATGTTCATGCCTCAGTGAAGAATAAAGGTTGAAGTATTCAAGGATGTGGAAGCAGTGAAGCAGTTGTCAAAGTACCAGAAAGATTCTAGTGATCCAAATCTGCGAATCAGTCAAGCAATGATTTGCAGAGCTCAAGTACAGGAATCGAGAAGATAGAATATACGGCAAATACAAAGAATCAAAATATTAGATGGAATCTTGGAGTCTACTATAGATTGCTGGAGGAAGTTCATTCATATGTTCAGACTTCGGTGAAGGATAAAGTTCGAAGATGTTCAGGGTTTCAGATATGTTTATGGTTCAGCATAAGTGCCAGAGGATTCCAATGTACTTACAATCGAAGCACTTCTAATCAACAAGGAACAAAGTCAATTGTATTGTAAAGAAGATGTGAAGATCAAGATCGTGTTATTCGTTTGTGAACCAGACCAGTTGCACCAAACGTCAGCACAAAAGAGATTGAGAATTGCATCTATGAATCAGAAGAATTGACTATTTACTGAAATGGGTAACAAGTGAAGTGGTATATGATGAAGCTCAGAATAAATCAAGTTCGAATAATCAAGGAAATATTTATTAGACTTGGTTGCAGTGGAAGAAAATATATTAAGGGCTTATCAGGTTCGAATTTGGCTAAGTAAAGAAGACTACAGAAGCTGTATCCAGAAGTCAACTTGGTCAAGCTATTTCGTCTCATTCACCGATGGTTAACAAGCTATTTTATCTTATTCACAGATGGTTAACAACCATCGGGTGAAATGGAAAAGAATTGGTGAAATGAAAAGGGCTTATTTTGTCTTATATGCCGATAGTTATTAACTATCGGAAAAGGAAACAAAAGCAAAGAACCCACCAACCCACTTGCCGATGGTTACTAAGTTTGAAGTAATTGATTTTATTTCAGTAATTGTTTTAATCCTCCGATACTTATTCTACAGACTCATCGATGGTTAAACATTTACTCAGTAAATTGTTCCGATACTTAAGGAAAAACAGAAGTGAATAAGCAGGTCAGTTACTTGGACCACATGAAGCCACGTAGCTGTACTGAAAAAGTCTACACATAAATTGAAGCAGAGCCATTCATTTGAGTCAGTCTTCTGCAACACAACAAAAAATAACCAGAGAGAGAAGACGAAGCCGGAGAGGAGGAACACCCAGAAAAATATATAACTCCTCACCGGAGATGTATTAGTGGCCGGTCTCTTAACGGAAAATGTTCAGAGCCACTATATATCACTCTCTACGGTCTTAGTTTCCTTTGTACTGATCTAGAAATACTTGTATAGGAAATTGAGAGTTATACGTTTTTGTTAAGAAGCGAAGAACTTGTTCTTCGGACCAGATTTGTTGACCGGGTGTAGCAACCTCAGGGTTTATATTTATCAATGATATATTCCACGAATCTTGTGTTGTTTATTTTACCGCTGATTTTCTAGAACCGAAATGATTAATCCTAAACACAGAAAATTAGTAAGCAGCTCCGTAAACACTATTCACCTCAAGAACACGAGCCCACTAACCGAACTCTAAATTATTTATCCGCAAAAGATTCGAAAGAATTTTTTAATTTAGTGAGTATCGTATTCAACCCCCCTTCTACGATACTTCCGGGGCCTAACATAAAGAATCAGGAATTGCAAGTCAAGATGCTCAACAGACTCCTTCAAACTCCCTTGGTTACTCAAGCCCTAGATGAAGTTGCTGATAAAAAAAAGGGGGAGAATGAGAATGATGTTGCTCTAAGGAAGGAGGTGGAAACTCAGTTGAAAGAAACAAATTCTTATCATGCAAAGAGAAAAAGCTTAACAACAGAGGCTCATAAGAAAGAAGAGGAGAAAAGAATAAAAGCAACTGAGATTGTGAAACAATTTGATGCATTGGCCAGTAAAAATAGAGCCATCGATGCAGAAATTACAATTGATATTTCATCTGCCATCTCAAACATTGGTGTTGGATCTTCCAAAATTCAACCAGCTACAAAGCCAAGTGTTGAAGATGAAAGTAGCTCACAGCCCGGTGACAAGAAAGGCAAAGGAATATTAATTAAAGAAGATAAAAAGAAGAAGTCTGTAACAGGTGGAGGTGAAAACTATTACAAAAAGCAATAGTTGTTGGCATTAAAGAAAGAGAACATCATGAGAAGGCATGAGAGGAACTAGCTATGATTCTTCAAAGACAATTTGATGAAGAAAATGAGAAAATTCTAGAAGCTAGGAGGAAGTAGGCTGAGAAGAAGTCAAGAACAAAGCAAAGAGCAAATAGATCTTCAAAGTCTGAAAGAATAAAGAGAAAGTTAAATGTTGATGAAACTGAAGTGGCTAAGGAGAAACAACCAAATGAGACTAAAGTTCAGGAATCTGGAAGTGATCAACAAAAGAGGTAGAACTGTTCCAATCAAAGGAAAGAAATTACATTTCAATCAATTCTCAAGGATTAATTACTACTAAATGCCAAAGTAAGAGGGGTGTGGATATTCTTCATCTTCAATATGAAGATGGCTCACATCTCACTTTTAGTTTTTCACAAGTGATGGAACAAGACTATGCCACTTTGAGAAAAATCTACACTCTACACAACAAAAACTATTATTTGACACAAGGACTTGCCAAAGATATATTAAAGAGAATGACCATCATGCGAGAGGTACCAATTCAGGAGGAAAATGAGGTGATAGTGAAAATATGGAATCCTGAAGGAAGGAAAGTTCTTTTTGAACCATTCTACAGGATGCTCTACATTGACAGGGATGAAAGGGAAAGGTGCGTTGATATTTGCAAAGAAATCAGAAAACTACTAAACCTGGAGCTAAATTTCTTGGAAAGTCAGCTGGATTATAGTGTTGAAGATGAGAAGATATTGAAGGGGTCACTTTACAGACAGATGGAAGAAAATAAGAAGAGAGAAATGATTGAGTCAAGCAAGAGGAGGAGGAGGAGAAACTAGAAAAATCAATATCACCATAATTTTTCTCAAAAATCATCTATTACTGGTACTTAAATGTCTCATACTTTTTTAATTGTCAATTTATGATTCATGATGTATTGATAAATGTTAAGGGATTTTGTTATCATCAACTTAGATTTATGTCTATTTCTCAAATTCATAAATAGGGGGAGATTGTTAGGAATCATGTAGTGTGATGATAACAAATTACTTAGAATCATAAATTTGATTTTGATTTTGTAACTGGTCAATAGATATATGACCTATAAATATCCATTGACTATGGAACCATTTATTAGTTGAAGTTGTTGTTAATCAACTGATAAATTGGATTGTAACAGTTGATTCAGAGTTCTTTTTATTATCAATTGATTGTAACATTTCGATGGATATGTTATAATAGTCAACTGATGTTTGTTGACTTTGATTGATAGCTCTTCGACGGATATGAAGAATGGCTCATAAAGTGTAAAAATTATAAGTCAAAATTCTCATAAATGAAATGATCAAGAGATAAATAAGTCAATGGATGTAGATGTTGGTCGATGGACGAAAGTCAACAAAAGTCAAATCAATGGATCATCATCAACGGATAAATCTGTCAAGACAATCAATGAATAAAAGAGCAGTCAATAGATAAGGGATCGATGGATATTCAAATATCCATTGATACATCAACTAGTCAATGGATAACTTATATATCAATGGATAAGCAAAGAAGGATCAATTGATAAGATTCACAGCAATTATCAGTTTATCAAAGTTTCCTAAAATAGTTAAAGACAAATGGAATGGAATCTTTGCAGAAGTCTAAATCAATGGAAGACAGTCTTGTCAGGACTCTGAAGCCTTTCAAGAAACACAGTCTTCAAGGAGAAGAACAAGATAAAGACTTTTCCAGAATAAGGCAAAGACCTAGGAAAACTGTGAAAGAAGCTACATTCTATTTTAGTGGCAAAAATTTTAAAATGTAATTTGTATTTATTAGTTGATAGAAAATAGAAGTAGAAAATGAACTACTATATATAGTTTAATAGTTCATTGTAACAGGTGTAGTAGTTGTAGAACAAGAACACAAGTAAGAAATAAGAATCATTTGTAGTGTTTTTCTGTGTTCATATTACATTTGTAAGAAGCTTGATTTTTAGACCAAGTTTATTTGAAATCAAAAACATTCACCAGTGAAAAATCATTCCACTAGTAATTTTTAAAGAATTGTTTTCAAGTATTCAGTTTCAATTTCTTTTGCAATATTTCTTTGTTTGAATATTTCAAACCCTCAAACACTTTTGTATGCAGACTTAAATTCCAAGAATTTGAACATAATTCTTAAGTTTGTATTCAACCCCCTACAAACTTGTACTAAGCGTAAAGAATAACATAGTAGGGCCAAATTTTTATTTTGTGAATATTATTTATTGTTCCTTGTTATGAATTGGATTTCCTTTAAAAATATATTGGGCTTTTTTATGAATAAAATGATTCAAATAATTTTTTAAAAAACTCATAATTATTCGATTAAAATGACTCGAACAATCATTCTTATTTTGTTTCTCTCGTACTAATCTTCTCACTCCTATTTTTTGTAATATATATATATATATATATATATATATATATATATATATATATATATAAAGTAACTACGTTAACTAAGTAACTTAAGAGTTATCTGTTAGATTATTTAAATAACTAACAATCCGGATTAAATTTCTCATACAGTGTATATAACCCTACACTTGATTACACGCAGTCTTACCTTTGATTATACAAATCAACCATTCTTTGGATTACTTTTTTTTATGAATTGTAATTTTGTAAACCAAAATAATATTCTACAATTTATTATGTTTTTGAATTTTTTATTATATTTTAAATAATTTATTATATTTATTATATTTTTTATTCATAATTTTTTATGTTCTATAATTTTTCATATTTTAAATTTTTATTATATTTTAAATAATTTATTTTGTTATTTAAATTACTTTTAATAAGTGTATTTATTTTATATATCATGTAACTTAAATTATTTAAATGTTCTGTAAATTATATAGCGTGTTCTCCAATATTTTATACCGCATATTTTTTTAAATTCGATAGTTTTTTATATATTTAATTGTGTTCCTTAAATTATATTATAATTTTTATGTCCTGTAAAATGTATTTTGTTTCTTAATTTCTTTTTTAGGTTCTATAAATTTAATATAAAAATATATATGTACCGTAATTTTATAGTTAATATGTGTTATGTATTTTATAGTTAATATATGTACTGTATTTTGTAGTTAATATGTGTTCACTATTTCTTAATTTTATATTATTCATCATGTTCCATAAATTATATTACAATATGTCCTGTAAAATATTTTGTAGTTGTGTACTATATAAACACAGAATTAGATTTTACATTGTAAAGAAATTCATTCAAGTTATATTATTCTCATAACATAGCAGCTCTTAAGAACATTGATTTTCTTGAGAGAGTTTTGTATTCAGTTTATGAAAAGTTAATACAAAACAGTATTTCTTCTACATACTTGTGTTCATAATCGATTGTTTTGATACTATTATCTTGAAGAAGGCCGAATACCCTACATGGAGGGGTAAAGATGATGTTGTTCCTGAAAGCCACAGATCCTGATTATCTAGACAGGATCAATAAAGGTCAGTATCTACTAACTAAGCTATTGTCATCAACAATTGTGGAAGGAAGACAAGTTCATGAATACTATACTCTAAAGGACAAGAAGGAGTGGACCAATGAAGAAAAATAAGAAGTCCTGAAAGATGTAAAAGTAAGAAATATTCTGCATAATAATCTTGACTCTGTGATGTCTAACAGGGTAATTGCATGTAAAACTGCCAAAGAAATCTAGGATGCACTAGAGGTTCAATGCCAAAGAATCAAGGAGATAAAGAAAAATATAAGATATGTGTTAATTCAAGAATATGAATACTTTGAGGATAAGCAGAATGAGTCTCTCACAGATATCTATGATAGATTTCTAACTTTGTTGAATAACTTAGCTTTGCTTGATAAGGTGTATGACAATGAATATTCAAACACTAAGTTTCTAAGGGCTCTACTTGAAGAATTGGATTTGCAAACATCCTTGATAAGAGACAGGGCTGATTTAGATGAGACGTCTCTAGATGAAGTGTATGGAAGGCTAAAGACTCATGACTTGGAGTTAGAACAAAGGAAGAATAGGAAGAGTATCAAGGCAAAGTCCGTTGCCCTGAATGTTGAGACTAAAATGGAAGAATCAAAAGAAAAAGTATTAAAATCCTCAAAAAGAAAAGAAAAAGTTGTGTTGATTAAGGAAATCAGTGAAACAGAGTTTGAGGCAAACTCTGATGTAAACTCTGATGATTCCACAGACTTTGACATGATGGAGATGGTTGCTATGATTTTCAAAGGCTTCAAGAATATGAAATATAGGAATTACAAAAAGCAAAAAAACTTCCAAAAGAAGCATAGAGAGTCAGAGAATAAAGAAAGGTTCAGGAGGAAAGAAGAAAGAGATGGTGAGGCTAAAACACTTAATAAATCAAAGGTCAAGTGTTACAAGTGTAACAAGATGGGACACTTTACTATTGAGTGCAGAAGCAAGGAATCTGGGAAAGCTCTTATCACATCAAAGAAAGATTGGATGGATTCCTCAAACTCTGAAGAGGAAACAAATTATGCCCTCATGGCAAACACTGATGCTCCCATCCTAAGCTCTAACAAGGTACCAGACTCTGTCTTCAATTTAAATACTGAAAACATCCATGAACTAAAGTCTTTTCTTAGATCTCTGCATGTTAGTTTTAAATCACAGTCACTTGAGAATGAAAGATTAAAATATGAAATCCAAACTCTGTCTGCTAAGAATGATTTTTTGAATCTGAACATGCACACATGCTTAGCACTAAGAAAGACTGTGAGAATGCTATTCACATGCAAACTCAGCTAAAAATACAAGTTGAATATTTAAAAGTTGAGGTAGCCAAAGAAAATGAGACTTTCAGAATTTGGACAAACTCTGGCAAGAAAGTCCAACAAATGCTTTCTAACAAGAATTGGATATCTGCTTTAGGTTATGAATCTGATAAGGAGACACATGCTATGAATGATATGACACATATAGGATTAAAATGAATATTGAATAAACTTGTGAATTTTGTTAGAGCTAGTAATGAAAAGGCAAACTCTAGTAAATGTTATAATAATCACAAAACCAAAGAAGATAGTGTGTCAGAGAATAAATCAGTAAATATTGGGTTACTCTCACGGAAGTAACTTAAAGAAAAGTTGAAATCAGTCACTAACAAGAACAAACCTAAAAGGGTAAAGAGGAATAGAAATGACAAAGTAGGAATTTCTAAGAAAATGATTATAAGAATATCTATGATGCTCCTAGAAAAACCTGTTTCACATGTGAAAATTCTAATCATCTTGCTATTGACTGCAGGTAAAATAAAAAGAAGGAACCTGAGAGACTTAGATCAGAAGATAGGAAATAGACTAGATATAGACCACAAAATCCTTGTTTTCACTGTAGTAGTTTATAACATTCAATTTACACATGTAAAGTATATCATAGTCTGTATTTTAATTATTATAAACTTTTGCCTCATTTGAATAAAACCCTAGTTTCTTCTAGTTATTCTACTAAACAACAATATGTGATAAAATCTGACAAAAGAAAGATAAACTCTGAAAACATAAACTCTGAAAACACAAACTCTGATAATGCAAACACTGTTAACTTGAACTCTAATAAAAATACTTCTGCTGCAAAAATTAACAATTTTAAAAAAAAATCCCTGTAGGGGAAACTATAAAAATATCCTAGTAATTGATAGTGGATGTTCTGCACACATGACTGGAAATAAATCTCTGATTTCAGAGTTTGAGGAGAAAGTTGGCCCAACAGTATCTTATGGAGATGGAAACATAGGAAGAACACTGGGATATGGCAATATTGTGATTGGAAATGTCATCATTGAAAATGTAACTGTGGTTGAAGGACTCAAGCATAATCTAAGTGTGAGTCAAATGACAAACAGAGGTTATTATGTGGAATTTCATGAAACACATTATGAAGTCAAAAGCAAAAAGGCTGGCAAAGTGGTTCTCATTGGTCACAGAAATAACAATTTATTTGAAGCTAGCTTGGAGGTAAACTTTGATGGTCCTTTAACTTATTTACTTAGAAAAACATCATCTTTAGAAAGATGGAATTGGCACAAAAAGTTGTGTCACTTGAACTTTGGAAACATAAATGAATTAGTGGAAAAGGATCTAGTAAGAGGTCTTCTAATAGTTCAATTTCACCCTGATGGACTATGTGATTCATGTCAAAAGGAAAAACAAAAGAAGACATCCTTCAAGAGAAAGACTGAAAATTTAATTGATCAACCTTTTAACCTATTGCATCTTGATCTGTTTGGTCCTGTCAACATAATGTCCATTGAAAAGAAGAAATATGCTCTGGTGATAGTAGATGACTACACAAGATTTACCTAGGTGTACTTTTTGCATAAAAAAGATGAAACAGCTGAGATCATTTTTGATCATATTGCCATGATTGAGAATAGTTCACCACACAAGGTAAAGAATCTAAGGAGTGATAATAGAACAGAGTTTAAGAACTCTGTATTGGAGGAATTCTTCTCAAACAAAAGAATTATTCAACAATTTTCAGCACCAAGAACACCTCAACAAAATGATGTGGTTGAGAGAAAGAACAAAACTCTAATTGAAGCTGCTAGAACAATGCTAGAAGGAGCAAAACTACCTACTTACTTTTGGGCAGAAGCTGTGAATACCTCATGCATCACTCAAAATTGTACATTGATAAATAAACATGGAATAAATCCATATGAGATGATGAAGGGAAGGAAGCCAAATGTGAAATACTTTCACATATTTGGAAGCAATTATTTTATTCTCAAAACACATCCTGAACAGTTGAAAAAGTTTGAACTCAAGGTAGATGAAGGCATTTTTTTGGTTATGCAACAACTTCCAAAACTTCTTCAAGAGCATTCAAAGTGTTTAATCTAAGAACCAAAGTAGTCATGGAATCTATTAATGTCTCTTTTGATGAAGGAAAAATAATTGTATTACATAATGAAGGTGCTCAGGAAACTCTGAGTTTTGAAAATAAACTGCAAGACACAGACTTTGATGAACTAAACTCTGATGACCTAAACTCTGACGAGATTAACACATATGAACTAAACACTGATGAGGTAAACTCTGATTCAGGAATAATTGAAACAATAATCGAAGATTCTGCACATGTTTAAGGGGAACAACATCAATCTTTTCTTGAAATTGGAGAACCAACCTCAATAATTGAATTATCAGAGTCTGAGCAATCTCTAACATAAACAAACTCTGAAAACCTAAACTCTAATCCATCAAACTCTGAAAGCCTAAACACTAATCCATCAAACACTGATGTAATCACGTCTTCAGGGGATGATCAACATTTATTGAGGAATCATACTATGAAGGCACAAATCATTGGGGATCATCTAGTTCAAGAAACTTTCCACATCCAAAGAAATGGACCAAAGATCACACACCTGATTTGATAATTGGCAATCTAGAAAGTGGAGTAAATACAAGGAAAGCTACTTAAAATGAATGTCTATACCATAGTTTTCTTTCTTAAACATAAACAAAGAAATTTGAAGATGCTTTGAAGGATGCAGATTGGGTTACTGCAATATAAGAAGAACTAAATGAGTTTGAAAGAAATAAAGTTTGGACTCTTATTTCAAGACCAAAGAACAGATCCATATTTAGAACCAAATGGGTGTTTAGAAACAAGACAGACTCTGATGGGATCATAACAAAAAACAAAGCAAGACTAGTTGTCAAAGGTCACTCTCAACAAGTAGGTATTGATTATGATGAAACATTTATACCTGTAGCTAGACTTGAAGCAATCAGAATCTTTCTTACTTATGTTGCACATAAGAAATTCAAGGTCTACCAGATGGATATTAAAAGTTCATTTTCAAATGGAGAACTTGAAGAAGAAGTATATGTTGAATAACCACCTGGTTTTGTCAATCCCAAATATCCAAATCATGTATACATATTGGACAAAGCTTTATATGGACTCAAACAAGCTCCTAGAGCTTGCTATGAAACTCTGGCTCAATTTCTACTTGAAAGTGGTTTCACAAGAGGTACAGTTGATAAAATCTTGTTTTATAGAACTCAAGGTAAAGATTTATTATTGGTTCAAATATATGATGATGATATTATATTTGGATCCACTAATGAGAAAATCTATGAAAGATTTTCAAAGTTAATGCAGTCCAGGTATCAAATGAGAATGATGGGAGAGATGATCTATTTCTTAGGCTTGCAAGTGAAATAGACTGATGAAGGCATTTTCATAAGTCAATCCAAATATACAAAGAATCTATTCACAAAGTTTCAAATGCAAGACTCTGCATCTTCTACAACTCCAATGGCTACTGCAACTAAGTTTGATCAAGACACTGGTGAACTTGTAGACATAACAAAATATAGGGGTATGATTGGCTCACTTCTTTATTTGACTGCTAGTAGACTAGATATCATGTTTGCAATATGTCTATGTGCTAGATTTTAGGAAAATCCAAAGGAACCACATTTGATTATTGTTAAGAGAATTTTTAGATATGTCAAGGGAACTATTAATCTTGGTCTATGGTATCCTAGAGAGTCTGACTTTAAACTTATAGGCTATTCAGATGCTGATTTTGCAGGGTGTAAAATTGATAGGAAAAACATTAGTGGAAGTTGTCAATTTCTTGGTGAAATACTTGTCTCGTAGTTTAGTAAGAAGCAGAAATCAATCTCAACATCTACAGCAGAGGCTGAATATATAGTTGCAAGAAGTTGATGTGCACAGATTTTATGGATGAGAAATCAACTATTAGACTATAGATTGAACTTTTCAAAAATTCCTATTTATTGTGACAATCAAAGTGCTATTGCAATGACAGGAAATCCAGTTCAACATTCTCTGACAAAGCACATCAGTATTAGATATCACTTCATAAGGGAACATGTCATGGAAGGAACAATTGAAATCCATTTTGTTCCAACAGATCAACAGCTAGAAGACATATTCACAAAACCTCTGTGTGAAGCAACTTTTACAAGATTAGTTTCTGAATTGGGAATGGTGATAAGTGACTCAACTCCAAATAGCCAGTAGCAGACACAATTAGAGTATAAGGTAAACTTTGTCAGAGACTGTAGTAAACTCTGATAGAAAATGAAGTAAACTTTGATCCTTGGAGTACCTAATCTCTGATGATCACAAGTTATCAGTGTTTATGGTAAACTCTGTCTGAGTATGTGGTAAACTCTGACAGTGAAGGCAACAAACTCTAATTACTATAAACTCTGATATTCATCTATTTGTTAAACTCTGAGCTATAATTGCTTATTTTATTTATGACATCATATTTAATTATGTGACATCACATTTGTTAATCTCTGATTGGAGTAATCATATGGCGTGTATCTGTCACGAAGAACATTTCATATTTAGACACAGATACACACACATATGCTGTATTTTGAGACTTGCATTACTCATTACTCCACCAATCATAACATGCCATATGTCCCACTATAGAGTATATGCCATTGAGAGGGAATAGTTTAATTTATATTTTCACTTTGAATTATCCATATGCATCTTACTCTCTCTCTCTCTCTCTCTCTCTCTCACGTACACTCAAACCCTAATATCTCAAACCTGCACATCTTTGTGAATCAATGGCAGCCAAGGGTCTTACTTTCAAAAATTATGTTTTTGCTGCTACTAACTACATCTCTTTGTTGACTAAAACAAAAGCATCACAAGAATTTCATGTCATTCAAGATTTTTTTGCAACAAAGCAGTATTGTGTATGTACTTCAAGAACCCAAGGCTATCTCTGCACAAACTCTGACCAAGATTTGGTCAACTGCTAAGTTTAATAATGCTGGTGATGATGAGGAGCCTATCATTAAATTTTAATGCAATGGCCGACATTACATTACTCTAGAGGTTGTTCTTCACGCCCTTCACCTTCCTGAAGTGGCAGCTTATGATGACATTGTGGATGATGAATAAATAAAGGCATTCTTCAGAGAAATAGGCTATGGAGGCAGTCTGTCAAAGTTGGGAAGCCTCACTAGGCCGAATCTGATAAGAGAGTGGAGCTTCTTCTTTGACTGCATCATAAGGGCATTCATTGCCAAATGCATTAATTTTGATGTCATTCCCCAGCTCTCATTACAAATTGGGTACTCTCTGACCCATAACTTGAATTTTAATTTTTCCTATTTGTTGATTAGGCAGATAGCTAGTAAAATAAGTGATGATGCATACACTGTATACTTTGCTAGATTTTTACAGTTAATTTTCACTTATCTCTTGCCTGATGTAAATTTTGAGAATGATAAAAGTTTACCTAGCTATAGCATGAATAAGATAATTTTTGTTGATCTAACAAGGAAAGATGCTAAAAGGGAAATTGAAGGTAAATTTCCTAATTTGTTTTATCCCACATGGGTCAGGCTTCTCTTAAATCAGAGAATGCCTATTGTGTATGGGAAGGAATTATTATAAGTGACTATGAATCATAGTTTAGCACCCTCTGATTCTAACCGAAGTCAACAACCAAACATTGATGCACAATAATAAATAACTTATGCAATCTCCCAAAAGACTATAGTTTTAAAACAAACCTCTCAACGACAAGGCCCAAAGATGAAAAGAAAGGGAAAATCTATCTTAGAGTTTTCTCCCAAGAAAAGAAGATTAATTGATGAACCTATAAACAGTGATGATAGTGATGAAGGCTTTGTTTTTCCATTAAGTAAAACAATGAAACCAGCTTTTGAGATTCCACTTACTCCTTTCATGAAGCCATTTCATGTAAACCCAATAAACTCTTATCAACTTCCAGCCTTAGACTCTGAGCTCATAAACTCTGATGCAACAATAAACTTTGATGAAATGATGAAGTCTAAGTTAGTTGGTAATGATGTTAATATTGATGCAAATGCTGCAAGTGAAGTTGCTCCATTAACAATCTATGATTCTCTTGTTCACTCTCCAAAGCACATATTTAAGGAGATTTCTTTTGAAAGATTGAGGGATTTAGCTGAGGAAGTCAGGAAGGAAATGGCTGAAGAAGAAGAAGAAGAAAGAAGAAGAAAGAAGAAGAAGATAATTTCTTTTGGCTAGGATACACAAGAACCTACCTCTCAAATTGAAGTAGCAAACTCTACAAGGCCAAGCACACAAGAACCTGTTAGATCAAAGTTCAATAGCAGTCATAAGTCAAGCAAATGAAACTGTTAGGTCCAAAGTGTTGTAGAGGGGGGGGGGTGAATACAACTGTTTAAAATTTATGAGAGAATAAACAATGTGCAAGTAATAAATGATGACTCAGAATTTCAAGAATATATCATTATATTCATTGATGGATTTGCTACAACATTCATAAAAGCATCATGATCAGTTGAACAATAAATACAGCAATTAAAGCTAGATTCAACTGATCCTCTCTCTCTCACTTTTTGTTTTACAGTAAATGCTCTCTCTTAAAAATTATCGTTTAAAATACAGAGATACGAGTTTACTTCTAAAAATAAAAACAAAGTGCTGCTTTTATAATGTCATGTAGTCTTGATCTTGTCCTTTTTGTGTACGTGGCCCAATCAGGACTTCGACAACAAAAAGTACTTTCCCAACAACTCTGGATCAACCGTTCACAATAAGCCACTTGTCCCTTGAACATTAAATGTTACATTTCTACCCGCATCTCGATCTTCGCCTGGACCCATCTCGATCTCGATCTGTGAAAATCTCGATCTCGATCTGTGAAAATCTCGATCTCGATCTGTGAAAATCTCGATCTCGATCTGTGAAAATCTCGATCTCGATCTGTGAAAATCTCGATCTCGATCTGGGAAAATCTCGATCTCGATCTGTGAAAATCTCGATCTCGATCTGGGAGAATCTCGATCTCGATCTATCGCCTGGATCGAGATTTGCCTTCGCAGTGTTTTACTTCACTTGTAAATCTCGATCCGCATCTCGATCTGCTGTGGATCGACATTTGCCTTGGCAAATATGCACACATCCAATGTTGACCTTCTTTAGTGACTAATTGAGAATTAACCTTTGTGAGCAAGTTTCCTTAGCTTCTTCAATTTCTTTTCCTCACTCAATTCAAATGAGATCTTCTATTACTGACATGAACTTGCCTCCAATGTCCTGACACTTGATGCAATGGTCTGGTTCATAAGTGACTAGTCTTGTAGGGGTTCTTGCTTCTGAATGTCAGTTCTCATTTGTTGATTAACCTTTACATTATCCAGATGTTGATATACATTACATGAAATCACTTTGGCCTTCTTGATACTTCCTTGACATTAATTTGATTCTCCATTAGATAAGTTAGGGCATGAGCAATACTCAGATTGAACTTCTTCTCACTTATGCATCCTTGATTAACCAAATTAGTTACTTGTAGTTACCAAGTATCATTACCATTTCTTCAGTTGATTGATTCCATGTGCTTCTTCAGTTTCTCTTGTTTTGCTGTTGTTTTATCTTTTACTTAGTTGAGTTACAAAATAATTAAGTGTTACAAGTTAGTACACCTATGCCTTTCAATCTCCCCCTATTTGATTGTCTAACAATGACAACCAAATTCACAATGAGGATAACTCAACTAAACAGGGACTGAAAAAGATAAAATAACATTCATAAAAGATCATGTCAACTTGCATAATGCTTGGCTTGATTAATTAACTTCATGTCTATTACTGATACTTCAAGTGCCAAAATTGGACACCTGTTGGCTCGATTAAATGGCTTCATGCTCTTCTAGAGATTTTCTCTAAGTACTTTAAGAGCACGGTCCACTCAATCTTCAATTATCCTTCTGAAGTCCTTTTAGCAGTATTACCACCGCCGAACTTCGCGAAATAATTGATGCCTTATATAAACCAGTTTCAAGACACTTAGCTAACTAACTTCTACCTTACACTACACAAGACAACAGATAATATATTTTTACAATGCAGGAAAACAAGAAAACAAATTATAACGCAAAGAAACATTACAAGCATGATACATTAAAACTTTTATTTCTTGCGCTCCTCTTCCTCACGAGCTTTCTTCTTGGCTGCTTTTTCTTTCTTCATGAACTCAGGGTTGCAGACTTCATCCATTCTTTTCTTGAGAAGATTAAGTCCTTCTGCTTCCACATGATTTCTGATCTTGTAATTTCGAAACAACCTCAACCACCTTTCAACCATGCTGCGAGTGGTAAGCTTCGTGGGAATGTCTTCAAACCTCAGCTTTGTGACTTTGTCAGGGTACCCCTTTTCCCCTTTCTTCCGTATGACCAGCTGCTTAGGGTATCCAATGACAATAGCGGTGGTGCATTGTTGTAGCCTCTGAATATCAAGTTGTTGTCTTCTCTTACAGGAGTTATCAAACGTGACCCTCAGATAATCCTGATCAAACTCGTCAATATCATCCATCTCCTCAATCAATTCTCTTATACTACACAGTGTTTCATGACTGTGTTCTGCAAAGATGTCGTACTTGATTTCAATGATGGTTTCCACCTTATGCTTGTCTGTATAGATCAGCAGATCATTCTCATTCTCAGCTTTGCTCTTAACAAACTTGACATTTGCACTAACCACTGCACTAGCTTCCTTTCTTATTTCCCCTTCTTCTGGAATGTCTATCCTTGGATCTCCGTATCTTTGCACATGCTCTCTTATTGCCTCGTTTTGCAGCTCGAATGCATAGTCTTCAGGTTCCTTCTTAACCACTGGTAGTGTAGCTTCAGGCAACTTGTATCTAGAATCTTGCCTTCTTATCAGCTTCTCCAAGTCCTTAGCCACCAGCTTCTTTTCCTTTGTTAGAAAACCCTTAGAGAGAACTAGCTTTGCAACTGCCTTCAGCACATTTCCGCTCGGAGTTAGTTTCGAATCATGCAGATTTACGATCCTCAAGACCTTGTCATGGACATATCTGATCTGGTAGGGATTTAGAATGATGTCAACCCCTCTGTCTTCAGCCATCTTCAACAATTTCTCCTTAAACAGCACTCCAGTCTTGACAGAGGTGTCTACCTTGTGAGCGAATTCTACCAGTTCACTTGCACCCCTTTCATGGAAGAAAGCTTCATCGACCATACACGGCCCGATTTTTGTTATTGGTGTCCAAGTGATCATCAGATTCCATGCCTTCTCCTTGAATATGACTTGTACGGAGGTGCATCCCTGTCTTATGCAATTTAGATAATTCAGCAGCCCAGGGTTTAGATTTTCTAGCTTATGAAGAAGAAAACTCAATCTTCCTGAGTCATGAGCATAGGCTCTTGGTCCAGCTAAGGCTTCTCTAGCCTTGTCCCACTCGGGACCTTCCCTCCTTATGTCAGCCTGGACCTTAGGATCATTGATCTTTTTCATCTCAAACTCATGCTGAGTTTTCTGAGCCGCTCTCTTCTCCTTTGCCATTAGTTCTTTTTCAACTATCCCTTGTAGAATTTCTTCATTTACTCTTTCTCTGGCTTCCCTGAAAATCTCTCCTTGCATCTCCGCTTCATCAACTTCTTCTTCTGGAACATGCTCGTCAGCAACCGAGTGGTCTCCTGCATCACCTGCAACTCCTGCGCCAGATCCGCCAGGATTTAGACCTCTTTCTTGTTCCCATTCTCTTGCTCGTTGCTCGAGTCTCGACCTCCTTGCCACTAAGGCTTCTACATCCATCTCGTCATCATCAGAATCTTCAATAAAGTCTCCCATAAATGTATCAACAAGAGGTGTTTCTTTCTCAGCTTCTTCTTCAGCTACCATCTTCTGCTTGCCTTTGTCCTTAAGAGCCGGTTGAGCCTCCTCCACCTTTTCACCAGATTTGTTTGAGGACTCGATCACCGGACCCTTACTAGTCAGCTTTTTCAGACCCTGATCCTCTTTCTCCCCCTTAGGTGTGTTATCCTCATCAGGAGCATCATCATCATTATTATCGTCACCACCACCACCAGTTGAAGGACCAGGTCCATCCTTGTTACGTCCAAAGACAGCATCAAGTAGTTCATGCAGTTTCGTCCAAACCTGAGACATGCCATAAGTGACATCATCTACTGACCTCCCGACCTCCACCTGTGCCAATCCGAGATTGTTTATCTTGTCAATCATCTGATTTTGGACGGCAATCAGGTTCTCCATGAACTGAGCTCCAACCTCCAATCTTCCAGAGTGAGAAGAGACAGCAGCAGTAACACCAGCAACTCCAGCCTCCAAAGCCTCCACTTTCTTCACTAGATCCTGCAATTTGGGGGACGGTGTTTGGCTTGGGTTAGACTGTTTACTCTCGCCGGGTTCTGTTTCACTCAAGATCCCTAAAAAGAAGGGATCTACTCTCCCTGTCTCTCCCTCGTGTTTAGAGCCTAACAGTACTAGAGCCTCATCCACTAATCTCTGGGGACTAGCGGTGAGTTGGTCGGCGATATCGGTCAGTGAGACTGAGCCTTTAAGCGCTGTGTCTACGACTGGAGATGACGTTATGACCATGTCATCCCCTTGATCACTTAGAACCTTTTCTGGTTCGCTGGGCTGTTCTGGAGGCGTAGACCCACCAGTCACCAGATGTCGTTGCTCTGCAAGCAACTTGTTTTCTGATTTAGATGAGGAAGCGTCATCCGTACTGGATTCGACAGACTCTTCCTCATTAAAACTGCCTGAGATACTAGTATCAGAAGTGCTAGTCTCAGTTTGCCATTCCCCTTCCGAGAAATTGCTCAAAGAGCCCTGAGCGGACAACTCAGGGAAGGTAGGGCCAGCTCCTATTGGCTGTTGAGATGGACCCCCTTCTTGACTCTCACCAACATGCCTAGGCGAGTGCGAATGTGTTGAAATGATTTGGAGAGGAGAGCCACCAGCGTGAGGTGTGGTGGCTGTGAGAGGTGAACTAGCCTTAACAGGTTGTGCAGTTGCCACTGGGTTTGAATCCACCTTTTGCTTCTTTGAAGGTGGCAGAGCTGCTGAAGTGACTACTCTCTCAACTCCTACACTCCCTCCACTCGAATCACTCGACTCAGATAAGCTTGCCTTCCTTTTATCACCAGTTTTAGGGCTGGCTGAACGTTTATGAACAGAAGGGCTTGCAGCCTGGGATAGAGCCTGGGGGTTTTCAGGCCCACGGCTGTAGAAAACAGGTTGAATTGATGATTGATCAAGATTAGCAAGAATAGGTACCTGACTAAGAAGATCGTCATCCTTGTCAGCTCCAGCTTCTGCAACATTTGCCTCGGCCATATCAACATCCATTCTTGCTTGTTCCAAAGTTCTAGGCACTGGATCTCCACCTTCAGCTTCGTTACCGCTACTCTCAGCTTCTACTGCAGTAAACTGAGAAACATGCCTCCTAGCATACTCATCTTGCAGATCCTGGAAGTACGGAGTCAGGCGCAACTCAAAAAGTCTTGACTTTTGCTGGGTTTCCATGGTGGAGATACTCTTTAGAGTCATATCAAAACATGCCATCCTTTCAGAGCCTTGAAATATTCTTCTGTGTTCCTCTGAAAGGACGTCATCCAGAACAATCTGAAGAAATCTTGGCATCCAGCATTTGACTGGACCATCTTCTGGATTCCTTGAGGCATTTTTCTCCAATGCCCACCTCTCATGTAACTGAATCAACAGATGTTTGCCCACATTCACTCTCCTGTTGTTTGCCACTCCATATAGTATTACCCGGCAGCTGTTGTTCATTGGCCTGTAGTCTTTGTCTTTTGGGAACATGCAGCGCTGAATGGCCTGAACTACATAATCCCACTCAGCTGGTAGCATACCGGTGTTAACCTTTGTTACCTTGATAGGACCCGTGGGAGGGCGACAACCTATCTCCGTGAATAATTGCAACATATCCTCCATAGTGGGTTCCGGAGCATAATCTTCTGTAGGAAGCCCGAGTAACTCATTGAACTTCCGCAGACTGACTTCATATTTGACACCACCAATAGTAAAGGATAGTCCTGTTGGATTGGCTTTTCCACCCTGAATCTCTAGTGTAGAGTAAGCAGCTTGAAGGGCTTCGACATTCAGGATGGGAGAGGCGGTTAACGCGTGACTTATGATTGATGTGTTGTTGAGGGATTCAATCCAGAACTGATAGTGAATAAATCTACCAGTTGCTCGATCAGCAGAGAGATTAACAAAGTTGGTCTTGGGAATTGTGAAATTTGGGTTTGCCATTTTAAAGTTGTGTTTGAGAAAAGAAATGTTCTGAAATTGTTTGGCAATGGAAATTTTTAGAGAACAAGTTCTAAATTTAAACAACAAAAAAAACGTACACGAACCCCACTAATTACCCCACGTAATTAGTGACACAAATTAAAACAAATTAACTGCCCACTAATGACCACTTAACTCCCCACTAATGATTGACGGTTGAGTTTTCGAAAATTAAAGTGAACAGCCGTTACAAAATAAATTATTTTTCCAGAAAAACCACAAATACGGCGGTAAAGTTGCACTTTAAGGAATAACCAGTAGTACTCACAACTATTTTGCTCAAGAACACAAAAGTACTTAAGAATAAGAAAGCACGAAACAAAAACCAAACTCACTTGAATGAAGAAGAAAACTAAAGAACTAATTACAAGAACAGTAATAACGATAAAAACAACGCAAGAAGTTCAACAGTTGTAAACAAAATTTTAGCAGAGTTTCGTTTTAGTTATTGATGCTTTTAAGTAACAGTTAGTGATTTTTGTTTAAGAAAATCACAAGAAAACTTGATGTAATGTATGTATACGCGAGTGTATATGAAGAGCTTAAGCTTTTGGAGAGAAAGAAAGTTAATGTAAATAATGAACAGCCTTTTTAATGCTATAATATATACCTGCACGCCCAAAAAAAATGACTGAAAAGACACGTCACATCTCGATCTCGAGATCCGCATCTCGATCCTCATCTAGATGTCGATCTAGATGTCGATCTCGATCCGCATCTCGATCTACATCTAGATGTCGATCTGGATGTCGATCTCGATCCGCATCTCGATCTACATCTCGATGTCGATCTGGATGTCGATCTCGATCCGCATCTCGATCTACATCTCGATGTCGATCTGGATGTGGATAGATCGAGATTTGCCATAGAAAATTTCTCATTACTTCATTTAGACACTAACCATAATGATATACAGATCAGCACAAGATTAATGTCATGAAACTTTCTAACTCCTTATGATATGCAACACATACATTTATGAAGTTAAGTACACATTATTAATTATGAATATTCATGAATAACAATAATATGTACACAAGCTGAATTATAACAGATAGGTAGCAAAACTAACAGGTGTTAAGCATCCCTAATTCACCAACCAATCTAGAAAATGTTGATTCGTCTAGGGGTTTAGTGAATATATCTGCTATTTGACGTTCAGTAGACACAAAATGCAACTCTACAGCTCCATTTTCTACATGCTCTCTAATAAAATGATACCTGATGTCAATATGCTTGGTCCTTGAGTGATCCACAGGATTGTTGGTCATTGCAATAGCACTTGTGTTGTCACACATGATAGGAATCTTAGATACTTCCACACCGTAGTCCTTGAGTTGGTTCTTCATCCACAGTATCTGGGCCACACAGCTTCCAGCAGCAATATATTCTGCTTCAGCTGTCGAGGTAGATACTGTGTGTTGTTTCTTGCTTTGCCAAGACACCAACCTTCTTCCAAGGAACTGACAGCTTCCTGAAGTACTCTTCCTATCTATTCTACAACCTGCGTAATCTGAATCCGAATAGCCAACAAGATTAAACCCTGTATCTCTTGGGTACCAAATCCCGAGATTTGATGTTCCCTTGAGATACCTAAAAATGCGCTTTACGGCTATGAGATGTGACTCTCTAGGATCCGCTTGGAACCTTGCACATAAGCATGTAGAGAACATAATATCAGGTCTACTAGCAGTTAAATACAAAAGTGAGCCGATCATACCTCGATAGCTTGAGATGTCTACAGGTTTACCCGATTTGTCTTCGTCAAGTTTCGTGGCTGTTGCCATAGGAGTCTTTGCTTGTGATACATCTTGGAGACCATACTTCTTCAATAGATCATGAATGTACTTGGTCTGGCAGATAAATATTCCGTCCTTCTGACTAACTTGAATGCCCAGAAAGAACGTCAGCTCTCCCATCATGCTCATCTCATACCTTGATTGCATTAACTTAGCGAATTTAGCACACAGCTTCTCATTTGCAGACCCAAAGATAATGTCATCCACATATACTTGCACCATTATTAGATCATCTTTGCATTTCTTGTAGAAAAGCGTCTTGTCGATTACTCCTCTTGTAAAACCACTTTCTAGTAAGAAGTCTGACAGAGTTTCATACCACTTCCGCGGAGACTGCTTAAGGCCATATACTGATTTGAAGAGTCGATAAACATAATCACAATATTTGATATCGATAAACCCGGGAGGTTGCTCGACATACACCTCTTCATCCAGTTCACCGTTTAAGAATGCACTCTTGACATCCATTTGATAGACTTTAAAACCATGATGTGCTGCGAATGCCAAGAACATCCTTACTGCCTCTAGCCTTGCTACTGGTGCATAGGTTTCATCATAATCAATTCCTTCTCTTTGAGTATAACCCTTAGCAACCAGGCGAGCTTTATTTCGTGTTACACGTCCGTCTTCATCCAGCTTGTTCCTGAATACCCATTTTGTCCCAACAACAGATCTATTCTTTGGTCTGGGTACCAGCTTCCACACCTTCTGCCTTTCAAACTGATTGAGTTCCTCTTGCATAGCAATCACCCAATCAGCGTCATCTAGAGCTTCTTCCACCACTTTAGGTTCTATCTGGGAAAGGAACACTGAATATAGACATTCATTCTCAGTGGCAATTTCAGCTCTAGCTTTTCCTCTAGTAGTCACTCCGGCCTCTGGATCACCAATAATTAGCTCGAACGGATGGTCCTTGTTCCAAGTGCGATCCCTAGCAAATGTTCTTGATGATTCAGCTTGATCTTGTAAGTGAAGGTGACTTAGTCTAGAAGCACTTTCACTAGCTTCCCTTGAGCTAGTACTGGCTCCACCTGAGTGAGCTGCTCCCCCTGAGTGCATACTGACTCCCCCTGAGTTAGTACCAGGTCTGACGGAAGGTGATCCCTCAGTCCTAGTGTTTTGAGTTTGCGAAACACTAGACTCTTGATTAATTTCATTATTTATAGTTGGATCACTACCCTGCACTACTGACTCAGGAACTGTATCCAATTCATCAACATCCATATTTTCAAATCTTAGGGAAGTGGGCTCACTATCTTCTTTTTGTATAGAAGGGAGCCTTGAGTCGTCGAATGTGACATTAAGGCTTTCAACCACCTTGCGATCATTAAGCACAAACACCCTGTACGCTGCTACTACTTCAAGAGAATATCCAATGAAAAACCCTTCATCTGCTTTGGCATCAAACTTTCCAAGTTGTGCATTGTCTCTTAACACAAAGCATTTGGCACCAAATACGTGAAAGTACTTGATAGATGGTTTTCGTTTATTCATCATGTAATACGGCGTCTCATTATGGTCCTTTATAATCAGGGTTCTGTTCTGTGTATAACAAGCCGTGTTAACTGCTTCAGCCCAAAAATATAAAGGAAGTTTTGACTCATACAGCATTGTCCTAGCTGCTTCAACCAGTGTCCTGTTCTTCCTTTCTACCACCCCATTTTGCTGTGGTGTTCTCGGTGCTGAATACTGTCGTCTGATCCCTTTAGATATGCAGAAATCCATTAACACTGAGTTCTTGAATTCTGTCCCATTGTCGGATCGGATAGTCTTCACAGTCAGACTTGCTACGTTTTCAATTACCAGTACATGTCTAATGATCTCATGTGGCACTTCATCTTTCGATGTCACAAACTTCACCCATGTGTATTTGGAAAAGTCATCGACAATTACCAGCGCATATCTTTTCCTTGACATTGACATAACATTAACAGGTCCAAACAAATCCATGTGAAGGAGTTGTAGGGGCTCGGTAATGCTATTCACTTGTTTATCCTTATGCGAGGCTCTTTTTGATTTTCCCATCTCACATGCTTCGCAGAGTCCATCTGGAGTGAACTCCATCTGCGGCAGCCCTCTCACCAATTCTCTTCTTACGAGATTATTCATTGCTTTAAAGTTCAGGTGAGATAATCTTTTATGCCATAGCCAACTTTCATCAGCAGAAGCCTTGCTGTAGAAACACGTGACTTCAGACTGATCAGCAGAATTCATGTCAGCTATGAACAAATTTGACTTCCTTACTCCTTTGAGAGCAAGGCTTCCATCCTTTTTGCTTCGAATCGAACAATCATGCTTCCCAAAGTTGACGTCAAAACCCTTGTCGGTGAACTGACTAACGCTGAGAAGATTATGTCGCAATCCTTCCACAAAAGATACATCCTCAATGATAACATTTCCACAAACGATCTTGCCATATCCCCTGGTGTAACCTTTGCTGTTATCTCCAAAAGTAACCACAGAGCCGGCTCTCAACACCAAATCTGTTAGCAGGGACTTATTGCCGGTCATATGCCTCGATGCTCCACTGTCCAGCACCCATATGACTTTACTCTTTTCCTGTACACTGCCCTGCAAATCCAGAAAGGTTAGGTGTTCTTCGGAACCCAATGATGTTTGGGCCCGGCATCAATAATTTCCTTTTTCTTTTCAGATACAGAAGGCTTTGCCTTGATGCCATCAGGGGCATTCAT
The DNA here is from genome assembly GCA_028671895.1 of Oenanthe sinensis. Taxonomy (NCBI): domain Eukaryota; kingdom Viridiplantae; phylum Streptophyta; class Magnoliopsida; order Apiales; family Apiaceae; genus Oenanthe; species Oenanthe sinensis. The sequence goes on along the minus strand of CM053799.1, from coordinate 20,828,208 downwards.
CTTGACTTTGTCTTTTCCCTTGTCAACCTTGACTGGTTTGTCATGTTTGGAAGTAGACTGGTCACTCCTAACTTTAGGAGGACTTGAAGTCTTAGTTTTTGACCCCACATGCTTTTTCTTACCACTACTAGATGTATGTTCAACAGATGCACTAGCAGTATTCATTAAATTAAAATAAGCATGCATGATGTTTACAGCACATGGCATACAATTAGGATGATTGCATTTAGCATGATTTGAATGCATGTTAGGCACAGCAGTAGTTGCAGGCATGGTATTACAACCAACAGATTTTTCTTCCTCTACATAGAACGGGCAATAGTAAGACAAATGATCAGTTTGATTACAGATATAGCATGCTTTTCTAGCTCGTGTAGATGTAGATACAGATGCAGGTTCAGTTTTAACTGCCTTTACAGGTGCTTTCATTTGGTCTGACCCTGCTACCCATTGTTTATATGACACCGTCTTAGCCTCCTTGGTTCCTACACCTCTCTTAGCATAAGCAATCTTACTAGCTCTTTTAGAAGTTGTAGGTTCTACTACTTTTTCTTCTGAATCTCTTTCAATTTTAATCTCATGTTCAATTTCAGTAGCAACAGGATCTATGGTCCTAGGCTCAAAATGTTTAAAGATAGGTTTTCTAACATCCATTAAAACCTCAGGCACATTTTCTTTGACTAACACTGGCTCTAACAACTCAGCAGCCCTATTTTTCTTTTTCTGTGTGTAGTCAAGTCCTATGTTAACTTTTTCATTTTTGCTCTTGCCTGCCAGTTTCATGTACATGTCCCTTTCTACGAAAACTTTATTAGCGGCTTCTTCAAAAGATTTACATGTTACTTTAAGCTCAGCTAATTCATTTTTAAGTTCTTCGTTAAGGTCTTCCCTAATCTTAAGCTTGTGTTCTAAAACATCTACCTGATTCATTAACTGCCTTTCCTTACTTTCTCCTGATTCTAATTCCTCTACCCTGGCCTCGAGAAGTCTATTCTTAAGGGAGAGTTTAGCATTTTCCTCATTAACAGCAATTAGATTAAGTTGGAGATTGTACATATCTTTAGTCATGGCAGCTAATTCATTTTGGTACTCAGGAATAGACATTTCATTTACGGTTAGAATTGGTACCTCTGATTGTTCTGAAGATTTTGCCATTAAAGCAAAGTTGCATAGCTCCTGATCTTCATCTTCATCAGACTCGTCCCAACCCTTCCCTTCAGTCACAACATACGCCCGGCTTCCCTTCTGTTGCTTGCTAACCAAGGCATCATATTTCTTTTTCAAATCAGCATAGGATTCCTTGGGATGAACGTACTTGGGCTTCTTGCACTCTGTTGCGAAGTGCCCCAATTCATTGCAGTTGTAGCATCTGAACTTGTTCTTGTCTACCAGGTTAGGTCTGTAGCCACTACCAGATGTGCTACTCCGACCGCTGTAACTTCCACTACCACTTACACTACTGCCTCTCCTGCCTCTTCGGCTGAAAGAACTACCAAATCGTCCTTTACCACTTCTTTGCTTCCTGAAGCTGATATGAGCAAATTCTCGAGCAATACAAGCATATGACTTGTCTTCTAATTTGTCCAGCTCTTCAAGGGTATAGTATTCATCCTCACTTTCTTCGGATGGATCTTCAATGTCTAATACCACCCTTTCAGGATTAGCATTTTTCAATGAGACAGCTGCAAGTGCCTTTACAGCAGATTCTTCAGCTACAAGTCCAGACTCACTTACCGCTTTGTTTTCTCCACTATTGTAGGATCTTCTTCTGTCATTTTGTTCCTGCTCCAGCTCGTAGGTCTTCAAAACACCATACAGCTTTTCCAGAGAAGTATTTTTCAAGTCTCTTGACTCTCGAATGGCAGTGATCCTGTGTTCCAGATGTTTAGGCAAATTCAAGAGAAACTTGATATTTGAATCTGCTAGTGGATAGACTTTATCTCTTATACTCAGCTCTATAAGCAATTTACTGTAACGTTTGTAAACATCTGCTACGCTTTCTCCTCGTTCGCATCTGAACGATTCATATTCAGATATCAGAATGCGTTTGTGATTATCTCTAACTTCCTCGGTCCCCTCCATCACCACAGCCAGTTTATCCCACATGGCTTTAGCTGTTTTTAATCCCTTTATTTGAACATAGTACTCTGAGTTTAGGGATTCAATTATGACGTTGCGTAATGACGCATCCATACCAACCAATTCCTTATCTGCGTCTGAAAACTCCATTTCCTCTTTAGGAACAGACCGGGATGGAATTAGTATCCCTCCTTCCATTCGCTCTGGCTCAATTCTCATGGGTATGTATGGACCGTTTTCCAATATTCTCAAGTATACCTTGTTTATTGATTCAAGGTAAGCTTTCATCCTTCCGGTCCATTCGTCATAATGTTGTGCATCAAACGGAGGTATCTTAAATCTGTGTGCGGCGGCCATTTTAATAAAGTTTAAAATTAAGATAATACACTTTTCAAATTACAATAAATTGTATTTACTTGAAAAATTAATTATCTCACTTTAAATGTCCAACAATTAATATCCAACGGATTCTGCACTTAAGATTCAAGCAAGTTAGTTTTAATCACAGGAACCGTAGCAGGGTCCACAATTTTTCAAGTCCAAACAAAAAGGTGTCCACTTTCTAGTTGATAGAAGTTCGAAATTGTCCTTTTTGTTTAGCCAATCAGTTGATTCCAGTTTTGACCACAAGAAAATCCACAAAGCTCTAAAGTACAGTATTTTGGAATTTTGTACAAGTATTCCTTACACCATGGCTCAGAACTTTTTAGATCTACGATATTTTTTTTTTAAGAAGAAACAAATAAAAACTTTCGGCACAAACTTCAAGGAAAAATTAGATCTGGGATTTTCAAGAACCAACTCAAACAACACAGTAGGATCTCTGTTAGATGTGTTTAACAGCAGCTCTGATACCAATTGTTAGGTCCAAAGTGTTGTAGAGGGGGGGGGGGTGAATACAACTGTTTAAAATTTATGAGAGAATAAACAATGTGCAAGTAATAAATGATGACTCAGAATTTCAAGAATATATCATTATATTCATTGATGGATTTGCTACAACATTCATAAAAGCATCATGATCAGTTGAACAATAAATACAGCAATTAAAGCTAGATTCAACTGATCCTCTCTCTCTCACTTTTTGTTTTACAGTAAATGCTCTCTCTTAAAAATTATCGTTTAAAATACAGAGATACGAGTTTACTTCTAAAAATAAAAACAAAGTGCTGCTTTTATAATGTCATGTAGTCTTGATCTTGTCCTTTTTGTGTACGTGGCCCAATCAGGACTTCGACAACAAAAAGTACTTTCCCAACAACTCTGGATCAACCGTTCACAATAAGCCACTTGTCCCTTGAACATTAAATGTTACATTTCTACCCGCATCTCGATCTTCGCCTGGACCCATCTCGATCTCGATCTGTGAAAATCTCGATCTCGATCTGTGAAAATCTCGATCTCGATCTGTGAAAATCTCGATCTCGATCTGTGAAAATCTCGATCTCGATCTGTGAAAATCTCGATCTCGATCTGGGAAAATCTCGATCTCGATCTGTGAAAATCTCGATCTCGATCTGGGAGAATCTCGATCTCGATCTATCGCCTGGATCGAGATTTGCCTTCGCAGTGTTTTACTTCACTTGTAAATCTCGATCCGCATCTCGATCTGCTGTGGATCGACATTTGCCTTGGCAAATATGCACACATCCAATGTTGACCTTCTTTAGTGACTAATTGAGAATTAACCTTTGTGAGCAAGTTTCCTTAGCTTCTTCAATTTCTTTTCCTCACTCAATTCAAATGAGATCTTCTATTACTGACATGAACTTGCCTCCAATGTCCTGACACTTGATGCAATGGTCTGGTTCATAAGTGACTAGTCTTGTAGGGGTTCTTGCTTCTGAATGTCAGTTCTCATTTGTTGATTAACCTTTACATTATCCAGATGTTGATATACATTACATGAAATCACTTTGGCCTTCTTGATACTTCCTTGACATTAATTTGATTCTCCATTAGATAAGTTAGGGCATGAGCAATACTCAGATTGAACTTCTTCTCACTTATGCATCCTTGATTAACCAAATTAGTTACTTGTAGTTACCAAGTATCATTACCATTTCTTCAGTTGATTGATTCCATGTGCTTCTTCAGTTTCTCTTGTTTTGCTGTTGTTTTATCTTTTACTTAGTTGAGTTACAAAATAATTAAGTGTTACAAGTTAGTACACCTATGCCTTTCAGAAACCAATATGGATAAGGGGTATAACCCACAAGAACCTTTAACTGAAAGGGTTGAAGAAGTTGTTTAGGCCCCAGCCACATAAGAACCATCCATTCAAAGTTTGGATACAGACACATAATCTCTGACTGAAGATTCTGTTGTTGCTGATGCTGTGAAGACAAACTCTAATGAATATCTGTTGGCAATCTCTGATGCGATTTTGGTCCAACCTATCTATGCACAGCCATTGGAAACTTCATCAACATCTACAACTGCTCAAGGTATAAACTCTGACTTTTCTTCATAATTTCCATATTGTGATAGTATAAGTTCATAATTTATTTTTTCATCTTTTACTGCAAGGATGACCATTGATAGTCCTGTAAAGGGTATCTCTATTTATGTGACTATAAATCTCCTTTCTCATCCACCTCTTATTTTTGTAAGTCATAGTGATTTGATCCTTTCATATGAGACTGAGGTAAAATGTGTGAAAAATAGAATTTATAATGAGAGGCAGACACTGGATCTGGTAAAAGGAGATGTAGATATGAGAAATAAGTTAGTTACTTCTAGTGAGCAAACTCTGATTCTTAAAAGTCATGAGATGTGTGATGTGAGAAATAACGAGATTACTTTAAAAGAAAAGAGTGATTTAGGGTGTACTGTTCTTTTTGCAGGTAATCAGAGTATAACTACTTCTCAATCTCTAAACTCTGAGTTGCCAAACTCTTATTTTGCTGTAAACTCTGATATTGAGGCTGCATTCTCTGAGGAACCTATTTTTGAAGATGAAGAAATTATTGATCTTTCCATTGCATATACTCAGAGATACAACTCTAAGAAATGGCCACATGATGCATTTGATGCCTTTAATAGATTGAAGATGGACTATCCTGACTATTGTTTTTATGAACAGTTGAAAGGGGAAATAAAATCTGCTCTTAATAATGAAGGCATAAAGAGGGACTCTAACAGGGGTGAACCATCTATAACAGATGTTTTAATCTCAAAGAGACAATCCATCTGGGATATGTATTGGAAATTCTCTCAGGAAGATATTTCTTGGCCACATGTTTATGATCTTGTAAAGAAGGCAGATTCTTAGCTCAATTCTGAAGAAATGAAGATAGTTCTAAAAGCAACTACTGTGTTGACAAATGATCTTCATAGTGAAGTTTGTGACCTAAAAGATTTTGTTAGCAAAACAAGTGTTATTGTTCAAACTTCTGTTTCTGTTACTCAGAATGCTTTTGAAACCAAGATCCAAACTGTTTCTGCAAAACAAGATGCTCTGGAAGCTAAAGTTGATAAGATTTCTATTGTTGTTACCTCAATGCAAACAATGTTGCATACTATTGTAGACATCCTTACTATCTCTTCTGATGGTAGAATGGGGGAAAAAGCATCAAAAGAAAAATGCAAGGAGGATGATGTGCTACAATCAGATAAACCAGGAAAAGATAATGGTAATGGTAGTGGTGGAGACAAAAAATAAGGGAGTCATAAGGTAGGACAAATTGGACAGAGTTTACAAACTCTGACTGATCAAACTCTGATTCCTTCAGAATCTAGTGTAAACTCTGGTAAGCAAAATATGATGAATCTTGATGAAGAATTGGCAAAGAGGCTTGAAGATGAAGAAAAACCTGAGAAGATTGAAGAAAGAAATAAGAAGAATACAGAACTGGGAATGAAATTATTTGAAGAAGAAAATCCAAGAATGGATCCGGTTGCTGTTGAAGAAGAAGTCAAGAAAATTGCTACTGACAATGCTCAAGTCCAGTCAAAGAAGAGAAAATATGTGAAAAGACTCCAGTTCAGAAGAAGATACCCATTCAAGCAAATCCAACTATAACAAAACCAATATCAACAAAGCCAACTCAAATAACCCAAAAGAAACCTCCAACAAAACCTAAAACTCCTCTCACTATGCTTGGTACTACATTTCTACCAGGAGGAACAAGTTTTGAAGATGATGAAGAAGAACAACAATCTTTATGCAGAAAGAAGAACCTTGATCTTTTGTGGACTAAATCTGAAACTCTGACTCTCAATGCTAGGCTTGGTAAAAACAAGGGTGGTCTCAAGATAAAGTCTACAGAGGTGAAGCAAACACTTTCAGAGATCCTTTTTCTTTGAAGAACAAACCTGAGGAAGAGTTGTCACAAAATCATATGGACAAGCTAATTGATGTTCAAATTGTAAAAGATATCTTTGATAGTGCTATTCCAAAAGAGAAGTTGTTGTATTTTCTTGAAAATGGAAGAACAATGAAGATAGCTGAAGAAGATCTAATCCATAAGACTTCAAAGGAACTTGAGTATGTTATCTACCTGTTGAATGATGAAAATGAAGTTACTGCTAAGTGGGTGAAGTTTTTGGAAGGAGTTGTTGAAGAAAAGAAGAAGAATGAAAGGCTGTTGATGGTAAAATCTGAGGAGTACAGACCTGGGTATGTGCTTGAAGATGAGACATAGAAAGAGATGGTTAAAGGGGATGCAAAGGTTAATATGGTATTGGAAATTCCTACACTAATACTAAACCCTGATGGACAGAAAGCCTGTTGCATACCTCTAGATGATAAAATGGAAAAAACAACAATTTATAACTTGAGAGCTGTAATATTCCAGATTGATGATTCTAGTGATCAAATGAAAGAGCTGAAGGGGAAGCTGATTGAATTATTAAAGATTGCTGAGAAGAAATTACTTGATCAGTTTTTGTCTGAAGATTTTTCATATAAGAGAATTTAAGTCAAGGTGAAGAACTCAAACTCTGGTACATTTTTCTATATAGTTTCTGACATCATAAGTTGAATTTATATTTGACTAAATAAAGCATAAATCGGGGGAGATTGTTAGAAATACAAACACTGATGTTGTTTGAGAATAATACAAACAGAGTTTATTGAAGAACAGATTTTATGCTAACGTCATCAGAGTTTAGAAGCTGTTGAAAGAGTTTACTCAGACAGAGTTTACTCAGACAAAGTTTACTCAATCAGAGTTTACTCAATCAGAGATTATCAACCGACAGAGTTTATGATCAATCAGAGTTTGACAAAGATACAAATCAGAGATTGATTTGGATAAAGAAGAAGGAATTCAAATACATTTCTAATTGTCTTTCTGAAAGCGATCATTTAGAAGATAAAGATGGAAATCGAATATTATCTTTCTTGTATTTGGATTTGTAGTTGTGTACTATATAAACACAGAATTAGGTTTTACATTGTAAAGAAATTCATTCAAGATATATTATTTTCATAACATAGCAGCTCTTAAGAATATTATTTTTATTGAGAGAGTTTTGTATTCAGTTTATCAAAAGTTAATACAAAACAATATTTTTTCTACATACTTGTGTTCATAATCGATTGTTTTGATACTATTATATTCAACTCTCCTTCTATAATAGTGTAATATCTGGGTAACACACTATTTTATACTAAATATTAAAAACAGTCTATATTTATAGAAAAATAGTCTATATTTATAAATAAATAAAAAACCTTCTTAACAATGGTGTATTCTATAAAATTAAAAGTACTGTATTTAATAAAGACAAAATAAATCTCACCTTTTGAAAATAAATTTACAAGGAAATAAAATTTAATTTAAAGCCATGGTAATATGTATTTAAAGCAAACAAATTTATAAAAGTTTATTAATAAACACTTTATAAAAAATTGAAAATTCTGTTTAAAAAAATGATTCGTTAGACATGGTCCGCATGTTTAGACTTGTTTATCAATTATATTTTTCCATGTATTTGGCTACATATTATTTACGATACATCACATCCAGATTAACGGTTATAAATGTAGTTACTTAGAGCACCCACAATGGTGGCCACTTGCTGTATCGAATCATGTAAAGTGATATGGGCATACAATATACTGGTTTTTATCGTTGGATGAAGTGAATGTAAAGTTGCATTGACCACAAAAGAGGCCACATCCAATTATCGTCAGTTGCCTTTTTCATTTTTTTAATAACTGATTCATGGGTCAGGAGAAGAATATATGTGTCAGTACTATTATTCTTAATTAAAACAAAATAAAATTATAAAGCATTATTTTTATTACAAATATAATATGATATTAACTGGGTCCTCAGTATATGGTAATCGGGCTTACCATTGGACAGGGCAATCCATTTTATTCTTCTGCCCATTTTGAGTGACGGAGCAATATAGTGACAGTTAGAAAAAGTAGAACCAGCCATGCATCATTGTGGGTGCTCTTATAGCACCTCCCGTGGTGCTGCACATTTCCTTTATTTTTTGGACCCCACTGCATGCTACCTCATTTTAAAGTGGTCAACTTCATATAATGTAAATCCCACTTTCTACATTTTGTAGGACTCATTTTATTCTTATTATATTGTATTTGTCATAAAATGATATTTTATAATTCAATTTTAATTTAATTTAATAATATATAAATTTTAATAATTGAAATTAAAATAATTAATTTTTTTAGAATATTATTAAAGTAGAAGACATATCTCATAATTAAAATGCTGCATATTATTAAAAAAAATACATGAGAAAATATTACATTAAAAATATCATACGAGAAAATATTAAATTTAAAACATTGCGATATGAAAAATTAAATAAGTAAATAACCATGTGCTAACGGTAATGTAATAAAAGAACAAAAAAAATGTAGAAACCTCTTTACATGACCATGTGACCATGTGTTGTTTGTGTTAAAAATGAATTATGCACTAACAAGTACGCGTGGTCTAAATATTTTATTTAAAAGAAGTGACATGCATAGAAGTGGGCATGGACACTTTTCATTCTTTCTGTACAATGCATATAATAGAAAAGTTCACTGATCAAGTCCTTTTTGAAAGTTCTAAGGTAATGAAATGGGCAGATTGCAGCTGCTCTTAGTTAACAATCTACAAAAGTTACCATTTGATCCACTCTCTCGAGTATGAATGTGACTTACTACTATAGTTTCTCTTTAAGATTGATGTGAAATATTATAATTTAAAAGTTCTTGTTTGTGTTTGCTTATTACTTTTAAAATCTAAATTAATATTTTTAATATATGGGAAAGAGTTTTTTTATTAATACATTTTCTCTCTTACTTAATTATAATATTTTATTGTTAGATGCAATTGGTTAATTTTTAATTTCTCTATTATAGATTATTAAATTACTAGATTCATAAAAATTATAAAGATGCGAGTTTGTAAAAAAAATAAGTAAAAAAGAAAATTTTGCTTTAATATTGATAATGTAATGTAATAACGTGCATGTAATTTTAGAAAATCATAAAAATATTTTACATTTGGTAAAGTTACAAGTTACTATAAATTTTACTAAAATTTAAATAAAATTTAATATAGATAAAAAATAATAATATTGAGATTTATTTAATGAGTTATAATATTACTGTAATGCGTAAAAAGATTGTATTGTATTGACTTCTGGTCAAAGTTACTTTGTAAATAATATTTTTGATATTACTATATAGAATTTAGATTATAATTTAGATATGATATTAATAAAATATGGGTTAACGAAAAAAATAAAATAACTAAAAAACAGAGTAAGTTCAGTTATAAATTTATAATAATATAATAATATATTAAACCCCTACTTGTAGCGCTTAGAGCCTTAAACCCATCAAAGCTACGTATAGGTGGCGAAACTGTAAATTCTATTGGTTTTGTGCTTTGCCCCGACTTTGGCCAAAGCCTCCATAGCTTTTCAGACCAAGTGATTGCTATGGAATTACATGTCAAAGCTGAGTAAATATTATCATAGACATGCAACTTCTGCTTTTATTGGAATGACAATCAATGCTACAGTTTTATTTCACTTACAAGATTGACTAGATCGATGTCGAAATCTAATTCAATCCAAGAAATTGGATCAATCCACAATGTGGTTGCAAATACCCTCCAACAAGTTATCTACCTTACGACAAACTCAAGTTTTTGGTTAGAGTGTTTTGCAGCAGGGTCTCAAAATAACCGTCTTCTGAAGTTCCGGGTAGTTCCTTGGTAGGTTTTTACCAGTAAACCAACACCTATTCCAACTCCAAGACAAACGCTGAGACCAATTCCGACCCCAACTCTTACACCAGCAGTGAACCATGATAACTCTCCATCTTCACCTTCCAGATATTCCATCCCTGGATGATACACGTGGTTATATTCTTCATTTTCTGGTTTGTGGTTAGAGTAATCTGGTACCTGCAGGGTAAAAAGCAAGAAAGTAACATATTAATTATTGAAAACAGGCAAATTAAAGACGGAACATATTAGCTGGGTGCAAAATACTATATTATGTAACAATTAACCCTTTTATCAGAAAAATCTACTGTGGCAGTGACCTCTGAACCAATTATGCATAAATCCAGTAAGATAAAGTTCGCAGAGTCTGATAAAGTTCGCAGACTCAGTAACGAAAGTCAGAAAACAGATAACAAGTTTTTGCAAGATTCCTAGATTCAAATCCACGTGTTTCTAGAAAAGAATGACTAGCACAATTATAATTATCAGCACATGGCATCTGACAAGTTCTGACAATTACATTATCCACACAAATTTTCTTCAGCAGTAGTAATTTGTATTTTGATAATCAAGCACTATACCCTATTTGATGGTGGATGGAATAGTAACATAATTAATCAAAATATAAGTCTCTTCATAACAACTTGTGATGAATAGCTGGAATACGATACAATAAGAGAATTCGATGACATAATAGAACAGCCGTTTGATCATTCATTAAGACGTGATCACATAGACAAAAAGTTCATATTGAATTGTTCTCTAATTTGGAAACATGTGCCAAACCCATACTGTCCTAGCCAATCAAGGATAAGATTTATATCCATTATGATATCAAGCACTGTCTCCATCAAGGAGGTACCCAGAAAATTCGAAAACAATTGAGCAATTACAGTCAAAGGATTCAAAAAAGCAATGTAAATATATTGCACATAAATAGAACAATTTAACCTTGAAGAGGATCAAGTAAGAAATTTCAGAATTCTTACTTTTTTTAATAGAAATGTACGTACCTGCAGAGCAAGTCCGGATGGGACATCTTTTTGGTTTACTGTTGCCTCATATTCTGGGATTGATTTTAACATCCCCTTCCTCATATGCCTTGAACCAAGCTGCAGAGTTTTCGTCAAGATAATTGGTACACCAGAAAAGCAACCAGCCACATAAACCTCGACCTCTGGTGACTCTAGGCGTGTACACTGTTTCGCGTTGAAAAGACTGGCCGCTGCAGGAACATCTGACTCACATTGCATACTCCACCTCGGGCCATGATTTTCTGATTCCACTATGCTTCCACTACCATGACTCGACTCTACTACACCAGATATGACCAGAACATCCTTATTGAAAACCTCAAACTTCACACTTCCTGTCATCCTTAAACTATCAGTACTGACAAATGTAACTTCCTCAGATTTCTTATCAAACCTATCCCTTCTAAGAAGCGTTGATGCACCATCTGAATAGATGCTTGTTCTTGCTCCATTTACTTCGAGAAGGGTTTCATGATTCAATGGAATATGATTCAATGTGAGGCATTCAGGAGTTGAATCATCAATGTTACATTTGCTGACTCTAACATAAAAAACTCTAATATCAAGCCAAGACAATGATACCTTAACACTAGGCTGGTAAGAAGTGTGCCTCTTGACACCATGCCCATTTTCGACCACTACATTTCCATTCCATTTCATATGAGAGTTTTCCACATCCCTCATTAAATTTGAGTATCCATTTACTTTTTCATGAGAATTCTCCATATGTCTCAAATAAATATAGAACTTAATCGTCTTTGGTGTATATATCCAGCACCATCAGGAAGACTTGAAGAACCCCATAAAAGCAAGCCTGAATTGAGTAATAAAGCCCTGTAAACATGCCACAAATATAAAATTAAAGCAGTTCAGAAAGAGAAGGTAGGACATTGAGAACCCTAATTTGAAGATACAATGAACCCTGAAAACGAAGAAACTCTGAATAGATAGAGATAAGAGTCTAACTCTTTCAAGAAGATAGCACAACTGTGTGTGTGTGTGTGTGTGTGTGTGTGTTCAAGAGGATTCCAAACTACATAGCATCTGAGATGAGATAATAAAGCCTTAAGAATATAATTTCGTGAACAGAACTGGCAGAGGTTACTTTAATATCAGAATGTAACTCACCAAGACAAAGAAAACAAGCAAAGAATTTGACCTCAAGGTGGCGAGTTTTGTTTCACAATTTGATCAGAAGTACAGTGAAATAAACAATGTGAAGGCCAGAGGAAGAACAAATGAATGTATAATCATCACTGTTGTGTAAATTCGGACTATTTTGGAGTATAAATATGGGTAAAATAAGGAAGAGATAAGGCGTCACAGGAACACTTTATAACAGGAAATTCCAAATTTGAGTCGACAACCAAACAACACTTAATAGCTAAGAACTGACAAAACTTGTTAGTTACACAAATCACACTGCACATCATAAGTTTTATCAAATGTAACAATATTACTTGCCATATTAGAGACCCTAACACCTAAGAAGCTAAATAAAAATATTGTTAGTAATCAAAAGAACAAATTCGATACATAGGAGTAACAACACACTAGCACCATAACAGAGCTCAAGTTAGCTAAACACTGAAAATCATTTTCTTCGAAATTTTAATCTAACAAGAAAAATAACAGCCAATTACTCTCCCTAGAGGCCTGCCACTCATGATCTCAATAAAAATAATACAAATATTATTTAAAAAAGAATTACTGAAAAATATTTGGCAGAACTTTTTTTTTATTAACCCCCTATAAGAAGACCAAGACCAAGACCAAGACCCGGGTATTGATTTAATAGAAAAGCTTCCAGTAAAAAAAATGAAACACACACAAAACTCGAGGAAATAACAAACAGAATAGGACAGTACCATGCATGTCATCAGTCTATCACACTATATATACAAACAAACAACTACATATATCCTTTCTAAAAAAACCAAAAATCAATTATACCAAATCGGTGATTAATGGTAGCTCATCCGATTAAATTCCCGATTATTCAATCTCCGATTAATCCATGTTCCGTGACTTTACCGACTAAGTCGGATTAACGATTTTTACAACAAGGCACCCAAAGAAAAACTCACCACAAACTAATGTGTGTGTATATATTTATATATCTCCGCCTCAATCTGTCCTCCTGGTCCTGCAACATCTCAAATAAATAATTAACGACGCTCCTTAAATCTTAAATCGCCATCAAAACACAAAACAAAAAGGAGAAACAGAGGTTTTGAGGAAGAACCTAGCAAGCACCAATGATCTATTAGTAAAATTTAAGAAATGAAAAACAGAGAGAGACCCACTTTCAAAAATCGAGAAACATAAATTGGGCACCTCTTAATTTCACTATCCGAGATCAATTGATTCTTGAGTGAATTTTCGGTAGTAAAAGAAATTTATAAATATATGTTGTGTAACAAGAGTATAAAACTAAAATATCTTCAGCAAGGTGGGCCTATGAGATATATTTTTAGATGATCCACGGCAAGTTTGGAAAAACTGTTTATTTCTAACAAAAAATGGGTCCGACAGGGATTAATAGTTGATTTGTTTTCTTCTTAATACTCCTGTTTTTTGAAATAATTGACGTTTGACTTTTTGCCACACGTTTTTATGAGTTTTGATTACATATTTAAATTATTATTTTTAAAAAAATTCTTTTTTGGAATAAAAATTTTAGTTTAATATTTTTATTAAAAAAAAATTAAAAATAATAATTTTAACTATGTATTCAAAATTTTTAAAAATATATGTCAAAAAGTTAAATGTAAATTATTTTCGAATAGAGTTAGTATAACTTAATAGAACTTATCTTTATGATTAATAAGATTAAAATTATTTGATTTTAGTTCTACTCCTGATGAATCATTATTATTTACCCGAATCGGTCAGGGAGAAAACTCTAACCTAACCATTTAGAATTGTCGGTTACCTATTTTGTACAAAATAGCTGTTGTCTTGCTGATGCAACATGTATAAAAAATTAATAATTAATAATAAGTCAAATGTGTGCGTTTTTTATAACTAAACTAATAATATGACCCTGCTACGCATTGGTTTTAAGTAGTCTTCCAAAATTTTAGTTAGCTAATATTACAATTAAATAGAAAATTTATAAGAAATTTGGTTGAAAAAGGCAATATAGTGAAACACTTTAGGTTTTGATGATCACACTGTTAGCAAGCTGAAAGTTTGTATATGATATAAAATGGCAAGCTGTTATACATGTACTAAAATGGTTTTGCAGGTATTAGTTTACTGATATGATTTATCAGTATAATATGTTTAAAGTACTTTAACAGCAAACAGAAAGCAGGAAAACGGAGTGTTTCAGCAAGCTAATAGCATGGCAACAGAGTATCTCAGCAAACTGGTACTGGGAACAGTTTTGGACAGATTAATTTCTGGAGATCAAGTTCAACAATATTTATTAGGATATTAATTTGTTCGAACTTATCTAATATAAATATATGTATATATTTTATTAGATTTCAGAATATTATTAAAAAAAACTATTTTATCTATGCAAAACGTTTTTCCTATTTTATAGGGATTTGTTACTTATCGTAAAACTTTATCTCTTTAACAAATCCTTATCTAATTCAAACTTATATTGAGGTTCAAAATTCAAACATATTTTCTTTATCTATCTTCAATATTTGTAGATGTTGAACAGGTCTATAAGAATTACTAAACTAACTTAAACGTTGTTTTTCAAAAGAACGTTGGAGATTATTTTGGCTAATTCAAGTATACTTGTTATATATACTAAAGTGTGTATTCTCTAAAGGAGAACCAAGTGAATAACACTGATATATACACACATTTTTCAACTCATAGTTTTCATATCTATATCTATTTGAGCTCTAGTATTATATATCATATATCTATACAAGAAGAGTTCTTAGTTTGAGTTGTATTTTTTATTCACTTGTAATCGTTTGATTGTAATCAAGTTGTGGCTGGATTGCTAGGCTTGTGAAACAGGGTTCAAGGGAACTAGAGGCTAGAGAAGGTTGTACTAGGATAGTATATTGCTTAGAGAGCAGATTAGTTCAGTGGAACAGGGTTTCAGTAAGTTAGAATCAGTTGCAAGGGATCAAGGGTGGAATATTATTGTAATCTGTAATCGTGGTTTGATTTGATTAATAATATTCTCTCTTACCAGTTGGTAGGGGACCAGGACGTAGATCATAGGGGATTAGGGGTCGAACCTGGCTAAAAGATCTTATGTTATTTACTTTTTCTGTACTGCATTGCATATAGCAGCTAGCTGACAGTGTCTGTTAATCTAACTTAGCTAGCTGACAGGTTAATCAACTCAGTAAAATTAAAATCGGTCATTGTTAGCTATAACATCTATTCACCCCCTCTAGGTGTGAATTTTCATTTGGTATCGGAGCAGACTATACTAATATCTTCTGTAACAGGAAAGTATAGAACAGATGGCTGACAAATATCCAATGGGAAGCTCAGGTTCGAGGTCACCTCTTCTACTTGGCACATAAAACTATAACTGGTGGAAAGGTAGAATGAAACAGTACATGGCCAGAGAACCCATGGAGTGGAGAGTTATAGAAAAAGGTCCTTTTAAGTTTCTTACTACAGATGGTAAAGAAAAGGATATAGATGAACTCACTGCTGATGAGCTGATCAAGCTTGCTTACAACAACCGAGCTATCAACACTATCATGACTGGTTTATGTCCTGAAGAGAGTGACAAAGTTTCTTCATGTACTTCTGCAAAGGAGATGTGGGACACTCTTGAGTTGTGTCATGAAGGTTCGAAAGCCTTAAAGAAGGTTAAACTCAGCAAGCTGATGAATGAGTATGGTAATTTCAAACTCAATGAAGGTGAATCTATTAAGGATGCTCAAGTTAGGTTCCAAGTCACTATAAATTGTCTCACTTTACTTGGCAAGAAAATTCCACAAGAAGAGATCAACATGAAAATCATCAGTGTTGTTCCGTGGATCTATGAACCAAAGGTCATTGCCTTAGAATCTTCTCCAACAATTGATACAATGGACACTCTAAGTGTTTTTGCTGAATTGGAGCAGTTTGAAAGAAATATAAATGCTAGCCATGCAAATTATACTTCTGATCTCACATCAAAGATGAAGAATTTGGCACTTCATGGTGATGAAAGCAAGCTGGAATCTGATGATGAATCAGATGAGGAAATAGCTCTCATGTCCAGAAAAATCAGAAAGATGATCGAACTTAAAAACAAGATGAAGAGAGAAATGAAGAGTTCAGACTTCTCTAAAACCAAGAAGTTATCCAAAGATTCTAAAGGAGATTCAACATGTTTTGAATATGGCAAACCTGGCCATTTCAAAAAGGACTGTTATAAGCTAAAAGGGAAGCAGCAAGCTGGATACAAAGACAAGAAAAAATCTAAAGCTTTGCTAACCTGGAGTGATGATGAAGAAGACATATCACCAAGTGATAGTGACAACAATGATGATATGGTCAACCTTGCACTAGTTGGAATGGAGGATGATATTGTTCGAGGCTTCACTCAGCATGGTTCTTGCAGCCTCAATGAGAGTTCTGTTTTTTCTTTCCATAACACCATTTTTTTGAGGTGTCCTTAGTGCTGAGAATTGTTGAGTGATGCCATTGTCTTTGCAGAAATTATTCATGATATTATTTTTGAATTCAGTTTCATTGTCACTTCTCAAGGATTGAACTTTGAACTTAGGATTCTTGTCAAGGACTCTTACCAGATCAATAATTTCTTGTGCAATTTCATCTTTGGTTGCCAGGAACCTCACCTAAATGTATCTTGAAAAATCATCAACCTTCACAAGGACATATCTTTTCTTTACCAGTGACTGCACATTCACAGGACCAAATAAGTTCAAATGAATAAGCTGAAAAGATTCATTTATTAAACCGCTAGGAGTACTTTTGTGAGTAGCTCTCCTTAGTTTCCCTTTTTGATAATCCTCACACAATCTTACTTGACAAAATTCAAGTTGAGGAAGGCCTTTCACCAATTCTCTATTCATCAGATAATTCATAGCTTTGAAGTTCAAATGAGATAGCTTCTTGTGCCACAGCTAGCTTTCAGAAGATGAAGTTTTGCTATAGAAACAGTAGATTTTGTCTTTTCTTACTGAGTCAAGGTCAACAATGAATAAGCTTCATTTCCTCACTCCTTGAAGAGCTTCTTCTCATGTCTTCTTGTTGACAATTGAGCATCTGTCTTGATAAAACTCAACTTTGAAACCTTTCTAACAAAATTGAGTAACACTCAATAGATTGTGCTTCAAACCATCACTAGAGCAATTTTCTCAATCTTCAAGTTACCAACTTCCAGTATGCCATATCCCATTGTGAAACCAATGTTGTTGACACCAAAGGTTACACATGGGTCAACCATTTACTTGAACTGTGATAGTAGGGCTTTATCACCAGTCATGTGTCCTGAGCATCCACTGTCAATGATCCACATGATTCTTCTATTTTTCATGTTGCCCTAGAAAGTAAAGTTTTCAAGTTTCTTTTGGTACCCAACTCTTATTGGGTCAATTTAGCTTAGCCAATCACAGTTTAAGGTAGGGTCAATTGGTTTTCTTTCATTTTCTTTTAGCATGACTCTTGTGGCCACCCATTTAGATTTGATAATTGGTTTTGGGTTCTTATTTCTGGATGGCTTTCCCATCCTAGCTTTAGGAGGGCTTGGAGTCTTTGTGTGACAACCCGAGTCAAATCCCAAGTTTTTTTCTCGAAAATCGGGTCAAGTCCCGACTTCCGAATCAGAAAATAAGCCAAAGTAAACTAGCCAAAATACAATAACTTGGGTAATCCACAAGCCCACCACAGGCCCCTAAAAGATCATGATTTGTTGGTGCACATAGTAGTAATACTTTTACTTATATACTGAACAAATTATATCAATCTACTCGATGTGGGACTGGGGTGTTACAAACTCCCCCACTTAAATTTCGGACGTCCTCATCAGGCCGAACAGATAGCCCATAGGCCCAGATCGTACCTCTCTAACTATTATGGGATAATACCGGCTAGCTTCGTGTCCCCACCTCCGAACCTCTGTCCATTGTAGGATAATGCCACCAGCCTTCGTGTCCCCACCTCCAGCAACTTGACGAATCAAGATTTCGAGAGTCGGCTCTGATACCATATATAACAATCCAAGCCCATAACTGAATGTATACCGGATCCAACAACTCATCACAGGTCAGCCCAAAAGTGCTAGCAATTTGGTATACATTAGTTATTGACTTGTAATTATAAAGGGCCCAAATACACTTTATCTATTCTATGTGGGATGTTACAAACACCCAACCTTATTTGGTCGACGCCATGGACAAACTTACGGAACTCGTGCAGTGCTTAGCACTTCCGGTCGGGCAATGCTCTGATACCATTTATAACAACTCAAGCCCACAACTGAATGTATACCGGACCCAACAACCCACCACAGGTCAGCCCAAAAGAGCTAGCAAATTGGTATACATTAGTTATTGACTTGTCCTTATAAAGGGCCCAAACATACACATTCTAGTCGATATGGGATGTTACAAACTCCCCCACTTAAATTTCGGACGTCCTCATCAGGCCGAATAGATAGCCCATAGGCCCAGATCGTACCTCTCTAACTATTGTGGGATAATACCGGCTAGCTTCGTGTCCCCACCTCTGAACCTCTGTCCATTTTAGGATAATACCACCAGCCTTCGTGTCCCCACCTCCAGCAACTTGACGAATCAAGCTTTCGAGAGTCGGCTCTGATACCATATATAACAATCCAAGCCCGTAACTGAATGCATACCAAGCCCAACAACCCACCACAGGTCAGCCCAAAAGTGCTAGCAATTTGGTATACATTAGTTATTGACTTGTCCTTATAAAGAGCACAAATACACTTTATCTATTCGATGTGGGATGTTACACTTTGCCTTCTCATTTTTGATAGATTTATGTAAGCATACATCATTGGAAGCAATAGGCATGTTAAAGCAGATACTTAGCATATTTAATTTACATGGCATGCAATCAATATTTCCATAATGAGATACTTGTCTATCTAACAAGGGAGTGTTATGCAATTTTTCATTAACAGATGTAGCATATTTCACTTTAGACTTACTCTTGGTACATGTATGACTTAAATGACTGGAAGACCCACAGTTGTTACATAGTTTTCTTGGAGCATTAGGGATGTAACCATAATCATTCTTCTTGTTTATTCATAACTTTTCATTTCTGTTCTTCTTGGTCTTCATGACAGTAGGTTTAGAAGTTATTGCCTTACTAGTGTTGACAATAGGTTTAGATGGAATTGTCTTGACAATATGATTTAATCTTACTGTTTTGACAACAACTTCTGAACTTACTGTCTTGCTAGTATTGACAGCATCTTCTAGACCCTGGGTAATGTTAAGGGCAAAACTAACTGTCTTGGGGATTTTGACAGTATCTTTTAACCTAAGGGTTTTAGTAACAATATCATTTTTCTCATCATCTAGAATTTGTTTAAGAATTAAAGATTCCTCATCAAATTCAAACTCAGCCTTTTTAAACAATGGGTTCTTGACATTCTTAAGTATAGAGGGTCTGATAGTAAGTTTATTAAATATAGTGTCTTCTTCTACTACATGTTTTTTACTATTTTTCTTCTCATAGTTAAACCCTATACCTACCTTTTAATTTTCAGTATTATCAACATGATATGATTTTAACAATGAAGAAGAATTTTTATAAGCTTTGATTTTAAGCTCATTTTCACTGATCTGTTTTCTGAGAAACTCCTCAATCTGAGAAGCACAAACTACCTTATTCTTTAGAAACTCATTTTCTTGTTGTAAAGACTCAAAATTATTATATCTAAACTCTAGTTCTTCATTCTTGCACTTTAATGATTCATTAGCATTAGTCAGTTTGACAATCTCTTCATTAGCAGCTAACATGCTTGTATGAATGTTAAAGATTTTAGAACTTAAACTTTTAACAGTTTTTTTTTGTATTGAGATGCAGTCATATCAACAGTAGTAAGAAAAGGTACCTGTCTTCATGAAGGAGGTAACTCTTCTCCAAAGTTTTTCATTGGAGCTAGGTTCCCATATTCTTCCTCCTCTTTATCATCAGATTCCTCCCAACATTTTCCTTCAGCTACAAATGCCCTACCTTGTTGCTTCTTGAGCAAGGCATCATACTTTGCCTTGAGTTCCTCATAGTCATTGCCATTTCTTCTCACTTGCTTTGGATTTTTACATTCAGTTGCAAAATTCATCATCTCACTATAGTTGTAGCATCTTATCTTTGATCTATCCACCATTCATGTCTTATATCCACCTTTATTACTTCCTCCAGGTTTTGATGTGTTTCCTTTGTTAAACATGGAGCTTTGAGTTTTGGGTTTGAAAGACATGTTTTTCTTGAATCTCAGGTTTGAGAACTTTCTTGCCATGTAGGCCATGGTTTTGTTTTCCATGTTGTCTAGTTCATCCAGGGTGTAGAACTCATCTTCACCACTATCCTTGAGTTCAAGAGTAACACTCTCATCCTCATCAGTGACCTCTTCAATCTTGATCTGTTGTTGATGTTGGGGTTCTTGGAACTGCAGCATTTTTGGATCCTGAGCCACCAGAGCATTTGAGGTGTTGGTCATTTTTCCTCTTTGACCAGACTGAATAGCTCTATTTTGTAATAGCTTTAGCTCATAGGTTTTGAGAATGTCATATAAAGTTTCAAGAGAAACTTTTGATATATTCATTCATTCTCTTATGACAGTAACCTTGTGCTCTAGATAGTCAGGAAGTGTCAACATAAATTTCATGTTCACTTCCTTCTTGTCATAAAACTTTCCATGCAGCTGCAAGTCACTTATCAATCTGTTAAATCTCTCAAACATCTCAGTTAACCCTTCATTTGTCTTGACCATAAAAGCCTCATACTGAGACACAATGATTTGTCTTTGGTTATCTTTTACCTCTTCTATTCCTTCACACAATATCTCAATGGTTTCCCATATTTGTTTGGCACTTGTGCAGTTGACAATGTTGTTGTACATAACATTGTCAAGTGCTTCAATAATTATGAACTGTAAACAATCATCCAAAGATACTTTTTCTTTTTTTATATCATTGTACTCTGAAACCTTTTAGGAACCTAGTGGACAGGTATTGTCTCACCTTCCACTGTGGTTTCAGGTACATATGATTGAGGGATAAAAAGACCATTTTCCAAAATACCAGGATAAAGCGGGTTGGCTATTTTTATGAACAACGTCATTTTTCTTTTCCAAAGATTGTATTGTACTTTTTCAAAGGTGGGTATTTTTATGCTACTTACTTTATGTGCACTCATCTTGGATCTTTTCAGGTTAGATATGTTAAACTTGCTGCTTTGATACCAGTTGTTAGATAAGATAAGTGTTGCAGAAGGGGGAGAGGTTGAATGCAACTTGATTAATTATGAAATATTTGTGCTAACAACAAACAAGAATCTTAATTAACAAGTTATATGAAACAACCAAGTAAAGCAGATAAGATGAGACAGTGTTTAAACTTCAAAATTTAATTTTGTTAATTTTTGTTTTGCTACAACTTTCTAGAAAATAATTCCAGTTTTGATAGATATAATAACAATGATTTTGCTAATGTTTCTACTCTTGAGAAATTCTAGCTCAGTTGCATAAGAGAAAGTACTTGTGAGATATGTGTATTTATACTGAAACACATATCCCACTTACAAGTGTACTTTCTCTTGTTTCTAGAACAAAACTTGAAATAGAAACGTTATTTTTTCCATTCAAATTTGTCTTCATTCCATTTGTAGATAAAGCAGCTCTGAGATATGCAGAAATCTTTGACTCTATAAGCACGCTTTACCTTTTGCTTGAATTCTCCCAAGTTGCAGTAGTAGACTTGACATACTAGATAGTAATGTCAAAATCATTCCTTATATTTTCACTATCTAGTCTGCTACCTGAAATAGACTGTTAGCTTCACTAAAAGTTATTGTTAACTTTTAACTACTTTGTAGTGACAGTATCTTAGGCTCTGCATACTTTGTTGTCACGCTCGATAGTTCATGAAACATATTGTCTTCCAAAGCTGGTGTCAACTATCCCAGCCAATGTTGTTGTCAACTACTCCACCAAAGTAGTTGTCAGTAAACTTGTTTTCTTCAATTCTTCATTCTCCGACAAGTTTATTGTCAATGAAATAGTTGTTATCATTAAAACTTGTTGTCTTCAAATTTTCATTATCCACCAAGTTTAGTGTCAATGGAATTATTGCTGTCAGCTGTTCCAAATGTGCTATCACTTGTAAAATTTACCGCTGTTAATAAAATTGAAAAGTTCAAAAATTTAATTCACCGTAAAGAATAAAAAACACAAGGAACTAGGAATTTTTTTTGATTGGCACACCACATCTCTCTGTCAAAAATATGTAAAATATTTAATTCTAATTTAAGAATTTTGATAGATAGATAGATAAAAACATTTCTTTTTTTATTTCCAGTTACATGTATAACGACTCTGGATTTTTATTTAAAAAGCATCTCAAATATATTTCATCAGATTATTTGCTTTTTAAAACATAAAGAAAACTAATAACATTTGACAAGGCAAAAATACATATTTGGGCAGGTAATCTGGAATATTTGGAAATACTTGTTTGGGCAAGTAATCTGCAATAGATCCTGCTCTCAACCTGTTATGATCGCAGTTCTGAAGATAAAAATATTTTACAAACTTGTATGCATATAATTAAATGGTTCCTTCAACAGTTCAATCAATTTGTTAATGAAAGACTCATCGCTGTTTACAATTTCATCCGAGACGAGCAGGTTTTACTACGATTAAGAAGATGACAAGTTTCTATATGGCTATATCTCATTCCAAAGACGCTGAAGACCTTAAACTGAGCAAGAAGAACAAATGGGGAGGAAATAAACACTTGAAACAGAATTATAAGAAGAAAACCTATCATAAAACTGGTTTTGGATTCGAGCAGCAGCAATCAAGATCCATTGTCACCGAGGAACTGCAAAGTCTAAGGTAGGACAAAATGAAAATTTTGATTAAGAAGAGAATGATCATTAACTTTATTAGCAAGGCATGGGCAGAAACCAGCAGGCACATCATAGAATAGAAGAAGACATGCCATAAGCACTTATGCTACGGATGCAGCTTAAATTGAAATCAACTGACAACTCCATAGACACCATGCTAACTTCAACAAGTAATTTACATAATGATTAGTTGGTAGTTGAGACAGAGAGCTAGACAGAGTGAAACTAATAACATGTGAAAACAGTACTGATGCTTCTTTGTTACAGTAGGAAGGTAAATTAAGGTTTAAATATTATGGAAAACATTTCTCCTAACTAAAAGACCGAGGAGTTTAAGTATTTTATAGTCAAAATGCATAATCAATAATATTTTTAATGTTAACGAGTGAAGAGAATCCTTTTGTTTCTAAAAATGCTTCACTATGCATTCACAACCAATGTACATTTAATAAATCAGCTGCAATTTCATATTTGTAGGTGCAAATTATCGCAATTAACATCTTCTAGTCCTACAGTTTTCATATTTTAAAACATTTTCTACACTAATGACAGGTGTAACATATAAGAATCTGTCCAATGCGTAATCATTCTAAAAGGAAACACTGGTTAACAAAAATGAACTTCTCAGAAATTGATAGGATACAACAAGAAACCACATTATTCTTAAAATAATTAGTGGCACGGATGATAATATCCATAGAACATAACAAGTAAAATCAAGCTGCACTTAGTTAATTTAGATTCAGTTGCAAACTGGATAATATATATTGAAATGACGAAAGCCCAAAATTTCAATTTGGGAACAAAAAGACAACACAGTGTTCCGGAGCAGAAACATACTTAGTTAAACAAGTTTGGCACAAGGTGCAGAATTGAAGAAAATAAATCTTGAAAGAGTTATTCCTTTTATATATTGAAACAAAAAGAAATTCTTATGCATTTATTTCTCTGTTCTACTCCCGAAAAGCCTTTGTCACAATGGTGTGGCGAGTCCTATAACAGCAGGTACAAGAACTAGTCAGCATACACATACAACAATCAACAAGAAAATTCTACTACCATAACTTGTCAGTCAAACACTATCTTAATAACCTACACCGATGATACGTATATTATTCCTGATCTAGTTTGTCATATCACTTTATGTTCTACTCGTAAGAAAACACAGCCCATATATTGCAAGTAAACATATATAACAATAAGCGTTTTTTGTTGACAGACTAATTTTGCTAAAATAACGAACTACTAAACCATATCAAGTCATTAATTGAAAAGCTTTTTCCAGTCATCTCATTTTTTTCTTCGGGAACTCTTACACTATTTTGACAGCAAGAACAAACTGAGAGAGAGATAAGGAGACAGGAGTATACCCTGAGAAAGCCAGCTCCAGCAAGCAGAATCAACAGCAATTTTGGATTTAAGACGGGCAGAGGCAATGGCACTATGAAGCGGCATCATCGACTCCACACTTGCTAAAACCAACGCAAACCTGTATAAACATAAAGAATTAAAACCTATGATCTTAATAACTATTCTCTGTTTTACAAGGAATCATAAAACAGTCAAATTGAATTTGGCAAAGGGTTAAATATCAAAGTGCTAACTGAAGTGGGGGACTGGTATCAAATCCTTCATTATAGTTAATGGGGTCTCTAATGTACCATTTTAGTAGCCGATAATGACAAGTCCGTTAGTCTCAATTCTTGACCTAACGGAAAACGTCTTGATTATGACGTGGTATATTTGACTTCTGTGACTGAGAAGATAACAGATATATTTATTGACACGGACATCCAACGAGGCTCTTATGTATATATTATATATATTTGTGTGTATCTCTCATGCTTGAATCAGTCAAAGTCTGTTCATGACTTCATGTTTACAGTTCTGCCATACCCATTATTAACCAAGCACAGCCATACCGCAGCAAGCTGAATTTGCGATATGATCACCCACGCGCGATAACCTTCTCAGCTTGATATCTCCTAAAAAATATTCATTACAAATTAACAACTTTACAGACTCCCTCAAACTCCAGCTTTAGTTCCTTCCTTTTCTTCTTCTCATCATTATTGTCCTCAAGTTTAATTAAGCCCCTCTTTGGCAGCAACAATGATATCCTTTCTTTGTCCTTGTCTAAACTTCATCTTATTTGAGAGGGTTAGCTGTTTAATTCGCTGGTGGAGTGTGGCATATATACCGGTATTGTAACGCAACAATTTCTGAAAAAATATCATCTCAAGTTAATTTTTATTTACAATAAAAGATTAATTTCGCAATTTTTAAGGAAATGATGCTTCTGAGTTTTATTGATCGCCTGACTAAATTAAACAATTTTCTAAACCTGTGTCGTTGGAGTTGGTTAAGGGCTTAAGGCACATGTAAAGTGTTGTTACTCCTACAGTATTTGAGATGCAAGTGCTTGGCCTGCTACTAACTTAGAGATGGAAGCCTATATACCTACTCTCTATCTTTCAATGCGTATGCATGCATAGTTTTGACTATCCCTAGATTTAAAAACTTAGTTTTGAATTGTCTTTTGCATTGCACAACGTCAGTATGACTGAAGCACCAGCTTCGCCTGAAGCTGCACCAGCATAAAACTTGCAAAAGTATTAAAAGTTCAAGAACCATCTAGTTGGAGAGATTGTAGTGCAAGCTAATTCATGCAGAAACCAAAAACCTGGACAACAACTATAATGGTGCAAATAAATTGTGAATGTAAGTATGATGTTTGTTATGAAAATTGGATCTGAAGTAATTATACTGCAGAGGCCATGTTGAAGTTAAAGGCATATACTCTCTGGTGAGTCAATAAATAATCCAAAATTGGATCTCTAGTTTTGTAGTGTTGACTGCATTCTACTACAGAACTGGTCTGTAATCTCAGATGTATCAATGAGTGTCATCACTTATCTTCATTAATACATGATCACTGATATGTTATCTTAGTTACAGACTACATTATTATACAACAGCGCTACATTGGTTGCAGCAAGCAAGGACCAACCCGGTAAACTGCTTGACTCTTAAAAAAAAACCCACCAATTAATCACTGCAGCTCCAAACGAGTAGGACAGAATTATAGACCCATGCAAAAGAGGAACTGCAAACTCAACTTATATTGTATCAAACAAGTTACAAAACACCCTGATGTAGCACCCCATATGTTCAACAAGAAGAAATATGCAAGTTGCTGTTACCTACGGGTTATATACGCAAATAGATATAAACATAAATATGTATGTATTATACACATAAGAGCCCAATTGGATGTCTACGTCAAGTAATACAACTGCAAGTCACAAAAGTCAAATATGACACTAACGGACCTGTCATTATTGGCTATTAGAGTCGTGCATTAGAGACCCCGTTAACTATAATCAATGAATTGATACCAGACCCTCAGTGATCACTTTGAAATCACACGAAAACATGAATATAAATATTAGCACTAAATCAAAACATAAATACTTCCTTCATTTCAAATTACATGAATCACATGAATGTATTAGCACTAAATGAAAACATGGTAATCAAAGTATAAATATGTAAATTAAACACAATACTTCCTTCATTTCAAATTAGTAATCCAACTTATGAGTAAATCAAAGTACAGTAAAAACTGGATAAATGATTAAATGTTTTGGTCTGAAGCGTATTCATTTATCGAGATTTAACTCTAATTACATAAATACCTGAGAGGTGCGGAACGGGAAGGGGTAGAG
This sequence comes from Oenanthe sinensis, assembly GCA_028671895.1. Taxonomy (NCBI): domain Eukaryota; kingdom Viridiplantae; phylum Streptophyta; class Magnoliopsida; order Apiales; family Apiaceae; genus Oenanthe; species Oenanthe sinensis. The sequence goes on along the minus strand of CM053799.1, from coordinate 20,801,103 downwards.
GAGGAAAGGAAAGGAGAAGCGGAGGGAATGGATTTAGGGTTTAGGGTTTTAGTTTTAGATAAAATAGTAAGGTTCGAATATGATCGATTCGCCGTTAAATTCCTAACAGCGGACCTATATGCCGCCGCCGCCATTACTTTCTCCGGTGGGTTTTGCAAAACCCTGAAATGTTTATGTGCGATTTCACTAAAAAAAATAACAGGTGTGTGCATAGTCCGTTCCGCTCGGTTTTTACCAAACCCTTATCAAATCACATAGGTCGGTTCGTTTCAGTTAGGTTTTTAATTATTAGCCGTAACTGAACCGTCTAAAACGGTTTTTTTTTATTAATAATTCATCGGTTTCGATTTTTTTCGATTTTTTACCTAAATAAAAAATGTCATGCAAATTTAATATTAATAAGTTTGAAAATAATATAATATATACAAAAAAATATTAACCCAATTTCTATTATCATAAAATTATAAGTGAGTTTATATTCAAATTTAAAATTATATACATTGTGCGTATATAGAGACAGAACCAACAACCACCAAAAAGCAGCAGCGGTTAGGGGTGAGCAAAAAATCGAATTGAAACCGAAACCGGTGAAAACCGAACCGAAAAAACCGAAACCGAAACAGAACCGGCGGTTGCGGTTTTTGATTTTTAAAAACCGAGACTTTCGGTTCCGGTTCCGGTTATAGGTCAAAACCGAACCGAAAAAAACCGAACCGAACCGATCATTAAAATAAATAAATTTATTATAATATATATAATTTAAGTATTAAATTTCCCTGTAACATTATTTTTTCAATTATATATCATATTACAACATCAAGTATACTAATATTGAATGTGAGAATATGACAATCTCTTTACAACATTTTATTCCTCTATTTTCCAATTAAAAAACATATAATCAGGAGTAAACATCATTAGACATGATTATGTGCTTTTTAGATTGCATACTACGATAAAGGACATTCACATTTTGTTGATTCAACCTTAAAATTTGATTGTTAAAGTTTCTTACATTTTTTTTGTAGTGTTATTATGCAGAATGTGATCAAATATTTGATTGTATAAAATTTGAATGTAAAAATATAATGATTTAAATTATATATATTTTTCATTTTTATTTATCCGGTTTTTTAACCGAAACCGAACCGATAAAAATCGAACCGGTCTTTTTAAAACCGAAACCGAAACCGATGGTTCGGTTGCGGTTGCGGTTTTCAATTTTTAAAACCGAAGATATGCGATTCCGGTTCCGGTTTCGGTCAAAAACCGAACCGAACCGAACCGCGCTCACCCCTAGCAGCGGTGCATATATCTATCCATAGAACACAAATAGTATGGCCGGATGCTATGTAGATGAAGATGAGATATGGAAGTGTACAACTCACCCTTCTAAACTTTTAATCTGTAATACTCTTATGTTTGGTATAAAAATAAGAAATAATTAAGAAAATGCATGTACATGACCCGTTGTATAATAAATAATGTATTATATACATTTATACGTTAATATGTAATTATATATATAATATTATATAAACGGTTCAATTTTTTGGTTCGGTTATATGGATAAAACCGTAACCATTACCAAGCCATTCCGTCTGCTCGGTCCGGTTACGTTTTTTTTGGGTTATCGGTTTTGATTTTTTTGGGTTTGGTTTTTCGATTTTTTGGTCCGGTTTCATTTTTTCGGTTTTTTTTGTTCACCCCTAAAAAATAAGGTTCATTTAGGGCCAGGAGGCCGGGCTAGATCGGGTCGGACCGGATTGTTTTGTGCTTTTTTTAATTTATATATTAAAATTATTAAAATTTATTAAAAATATTTTATATTTTTGAATTTTCATCAAAAAATTGGGTTTTTTAAAAAATCCGGATTTTATTTGGGCTTTATTCTGAATGAATTTTCGTGAGAATGTAATGATCATTTCGTCGGAAATAAAAAAAATAGTTGTTTGACTGAGTATTTGAGAATGGAATCACTCATGCTTATGTCATTCTTATCATTCATAATAAGTCAATTTTGTATCTCACCCTCCTAAATGGGATAATCATTTTTATTCTTATTAACAATATTTTTTTATCTTTATTTTTGCTCTTGAATATAACATGTTTGTAATTCAATATATTTAATGGAAAAAAACTTGTTTAGCTATTTAAATTTTTTTATTATTAATTTTTTTAATTTAAATTATATATATAATCTTATTTCTCATGCAAATTAATTTTGTCTTACTTATATTTTCTATATTATTTAGTAAATTTATTATTGAATAAACTTTTTTTTAGAATTTATTTTATCTATATATTAAACAAATAAATTAATAAAAATGATCATTCCATTCCTAATAAAATTAATATTACTAAACGAACATGAATGAACATTTTTATCCCACATCATTCTCATCCCAACTTGTTTCATTCTTTCGCTCATTCTCATTCCAACTCAAACGGTGGACGTCGTGATAGTGGTTGGTAAATCGTGTGATTGTGATCGTGGCTATTAGCTAGTTATTGTGATTGTGGCTATTAGTTAGTTAGTTACGATGGTGGGTGGTTATCAACTAGTGATGGGTGTGTTGGATGCCTTTGGGCTAATCTATTTATATTTATAGCTATCTTAATCAAATCAGTTTCAGTCTTTTATCTCTTTGACGAGTCTATTCAAGGGTTCTGGTACACACACTCCACACAGCTTTTGAATTTAATCTTGCTCATAAGATGTATTAGAATGGATCATCTGAAATATATTAATTTTAATTATTTAAAAAATAATAAATCATAAATATAATTATTATTCTTTTATAGATTATATGGTTGAAAATGAGTTAAATTTATATCTGATTGGTATCATTTTAAAACTATATATTGAGATGCAAGTTTTGATCTAACACTGAAAATAACTTTTAATTTTATTTAATATAGAAATAGGTACATATATTTTGGTATTAATATTGTACATACTCTATACTCTAATGAATCATAGTGACAAAGTTAAAATCAGAATTTAAATTCAAAATTGGCATCGAGTTCCTTTTCAAATAATTTATTTTCCTTTTTTAATTTTATGTGAGAAAAGTTAATATCATTATTCAGATTCACAATTTATAAATTTTATTTTTATTTTAATATTTTTAAGAATTAAAAGTTACATATAGCAATAAAGTTTACTCAAATATGTACTTACTTAAAACTTTCACTTTTCACTTTAAATAAATTTTAATCATAATTATTTATTTTTAACATATACCAAACATGTTATTGTCATTTTAATCTGTACCTAGTTGCGGGAATAATGACCTCTACCTGTCCTTGGCTTGTCCTGAAAATAAATGAAAGTAAAGCATGTTGTACAATTTGAGACTCAACTGTTACATTGTAACATATGTAGTAATGTACAGTCAATAGTATGGTTATTTGTAGACTTGCATCTACATTGGCTTGGCTTGTTGATAGCAGAACGCTTGGTAGAGAAATATTTTCGAAAGAGCCATGTACCCGGTTCTCCATATTGGTCTTAGAACTTTGGGATTTTCAGCAAATTTCATCGGAAGGCATGACTGAGCTCAAGCTAAGCTAAAATAGAACGTCCACCGAACTCGAATCCACGTATTTAACGAAAACACATAGGCTTTTACTACGGTGCTAATGCAGAAAAACTATGTTAGCCGTAAATTTAAAACCTGCTTCGCAGATAAAAATTTAAAGTTTTGCAATCCGAGGAGTAATCCATGTAGAATCAAAAATGGCTAGTCATATCAGTCCCTTATCACGACTTGATAAAATCTGGCCTCACAGACTATACAACAGATAAGAATGTTTTCTGAACATTAAAAATTCCAAGCAGATCAATGAAATTCACTCAAATTTCACCACTATTCTAATATACCTGGACCATTGGGAGTCCGAGTCTCCCGGTTTCTCCAACTTGGAAGAAGGACCACCAAGAAGAAAAGGATCATTGCAATACTTGTCAAATATACCAAATGATAAGGATTCAAACTGCCCTTTCATTTTTGCTAAACCTTTTCATTTCGTACTGATTCCTGAAAATTGGCACACGTAGTTCTCAACTAATGATCAGCATACCCACATTAAGTATGTGGCCAAGGTCAGATGAATACGACTCCTGCAACTTGGCTTCAGAGAGGATCAAAGGTTATTGTTAGTATAGCTCATAACAGACCAAACCTGGACCTCCTAAAAGGAATCATAATTTAGTAATATCGACAACATATACGCGTCACATGAGAAACCTCAAAAACGTAATATCTATATGAGAATCATTCAGCATTCTTTAAGTGCTAAAGTCTCTCTACACACTGTTATTCTTTCAAGTCGTAATTTGATAGTGATTCACCTCAACTGGAGTCTATATGGAAGATCTTTGCCGACAATAGCTCAAAGGTTGGGGCTCCTCTAGTCCACTTGCTAAATAAAGCCACCGGCATTCCATCTCCAATTTCTAAGATTTGAAACTTTTGTATATTATTAGCATCACCCTAAGCGGATATCAGGATATGTATTGTCGTGTCAACAAACTTTGTCCCGTCTTCTCTTCAAAAACTTTGTAGCTAAGCCCTGTCATTATGTTGTACTAACATAGCTATATGTAATGAGGGCCTTAAGAATATTTGGATTATCATCTCTAAATAAGTCCTTGTAATCTCCTCAGCTTCTGCCATTTAGACATCTAAATCTGTACACTGACCACTAAAAATCAACAAGTCAATTAAATCACTTGACAATATGATCTCTATATTCAAGAAAAAGACAGCCATTATTAATGAAATATACAATTTATAGACTACTTTTTCCAATAGAGATGATGGTATTTTTGCTTATGGCTACAAAAGGGTGGTTCTTATGATACTGAAAAGATAAGAAAATCTATATAAAAGAATAGGAAAATTGATGGGCGACACTGTGTCAAGGAATCAAAGTGAAACTAAGGGCAAGTAAAGCTAACTAAATAAGATAGAATACTGCAACCTGCTCAGAAGAGATTCTTACAGAAGTACCTGCCCATGACTTTAGTTTCATAAGCATATAATTTTTGCAACCTCATCCTAAGCAACTTGAAATGTAAAGACAGATTTGAGGACGAGCTTAAATTTTGAAAAATAAAAACAAAGAGATATACGTGTTACTCTTCTGTTAATTCGTAAGCTTTTCAAAATCGTATGCTTCTTTGTATCTCCGGTCATTGTCCAATAATATCAGGCTTGAGCAAGTTTTACAAAACATAACCTGTTAGTAGACAAACATGAAGAATCTTCAACATACCCTTTAATGAATTCCAAATTACTGGATATATGTCATTAAAGACTAGATTTCCTCCCTCCAGTCTCAACTAAACAAAATTTAACTGGGTTTGGATGATAGCGTTTCTTGTAAAAATTTGACATACACGTCATAGAAAATGTGACATGAGAAAATATGTATGATACAAACACATTACAAGACTCATTATAGGGTAATGGGTGGAAGAATGACTCTTTGGTGGTAAAATGTACCCTGTAGAACACCAAATCAAAGAGGTACCTAAATTATGCTAGTAATTGTGTTTCTAAGCATCATAGGATCCCTGATGAATGATGATAACGAGTACGTAATATTCTACCGTTGCTTAAGGGGAAGAAAAAAATTATCATTCTACAGGTCATCTAGCTAGCAATATGGCTTGGAATGTTGTTCAGGACAGTAATTCTACACAAAGATGAGTCGATGACATTTATAATTCATATATATAGAGAAATAAGATTCTGTTACTTCTCGCTAGCAAACTCTTTTACGAACTTTTTATGGCCTATTTGTGAGTTCAACTTGGGAGTAAAGAGAAGGAAGGGAATGGAAACTCCATTCCCAATCTTCGGAAATTTTTTTAAGAAAAATAATCATGACTCATAAAATTAACGGTCTGTAATGTGGCACCTTAGCAGAAGATTAGTTGTAGTTTATGTAAAGATATCGCGCACATAATTATTAGGTAAGAAGATAATTCTTGAAAATTGCGTGAAAGACAAAATGGAGAGAGACTAATCCAAATAAAAGGTAAGGAGACTTCTAGGGTTGATAGAGTGTTCCTCTGAATCCCTTATGGCACTCTATAAAACCAATGCCTAATCAAACATGAGTTCGGTTATCTTAGTAAAAATTAAACCGTGTAAAAATGTTAAGGTATATCTTAACTAGTTCGCAAAGACAAAACTACTATCTCAGAAGTTACAGTGTAATAGTAATAGACTCCATTTAAGAAAAAAAAGCACACACGATGTGCTGATTCTTACCTTTTTGCTCTTCCTTGTCCCCTTTATTTTGTGGTTCTTAAGGAGACAAATCATTAAATTTCTCAAAGAGATTCAAGCTCCATAGACCAACTGGCAAGACCCTACCTCACCTCCTCTACTCCTGGAGCTTATATAAGAACAAGCAATACAGCCTCTATGCACATATCATCTCATGCTTAACAAATTCTCACTGGCTTCTTAGTTGAACTCGATATCCTTCACACTTTTCGTTTTTCGTTTCTTTCAAGTCTTTTGGTACACACTTCTGTGCTTAACTATAATATATAATACTTCTCTCTTGCATGGCATCCTGGACTGTTCAGCAAAACAAGGCTTTCGAAAAGGCTTTGGCTAAGTATGACAAGGACACTCCTGATCGTTGGTACAATGTTGCCAAAGCCGTTGGTGGCAAGACAGCAGAGGAGGTGAGAAGGCATTATGAAATCCTTGTCGCAGACGTTAGGCGCATTGAGAATGGTAATGTGCCCTATCCCAAATACCGCGCCACCGGAGGTAATAACAAAGTACAATGAGTACCATATTGTGACCATACATGATAGACATTTGAATCGTATTTCCCCACAACAATCTTTTGAAAACCATGCAGTAAATACTAAACTTATATGGCCCACTACGATTTTATGCGATATCTGCTTCAGTTAAAATTTGGATTAATGTTCAAATCGCAGTACGAATAATGTATCCTTCTAAATGATCGCGAAGATGTTCTCATCTGCCTACTAGCGACCACAGCCCCCTGTGTTCAGTTGCATTCAAAAACCTTCTAACATACATCAAATCATCAAGGCAACCTAGGAACATGTAGACCTAAAGTCAACAAATCTGCTAGTGAAAATTCATGTCACTGATAATCTATTTCCTTGTAATTTCTCCTTTTGATGACGACTCATTGACTTGTGCAGGATGAAAAATCTAAAGCTCAGTTTAAATGAGGGTAGCAAGAAATAAAGAGGCATCAATCAATGCAACAATATCTCAAGAATCACAAGAACTCAATAAGCAATTCTGCCTTCATCGCTTATTTCGCTTAAAAGTTTTATGTTTTGTTTGAGGTGATATAGATTTATTACCTGGTGTTTGTTCATTTTCTAGTACACTTGTAATCAACTATCAAAAAAGCTTGAAGGAAACAATACTCCTTTCTTGCTATAAATGATATGTATCCATACCCTCAAGAAATAATAGTAAGAAATCATTGACGATCAAGACTATTTGTTGAATCTTGTGAAATCATTTATTGGTACTTTTTTATATAAATTGATTTCATTCTTAATAATTCACATCACTTATATTTCTATAATCCTATTATACTAAACGATTTATTTTTATGTGGAAAACACCCGTATCAATAATTATGATTTTACGTATGGATATCTTGTTAAATTTTACATGAAAAATATACATGTGAATTCATTACTACCACAATGTAAATTAGATATTACTCCCTCGGTCCCATAATTCTTGTCTAATTTTGACTTTTCAAAGTCAATTTTTTTTAACTTTGATTAACAATTTAAAAATATTTATTTATAATTTTATAAATTGATTCATAAAATAGAATAGTTAAATTTTATTATAATATTTTTCTAAAAGATATATATTATTATATAATATGTTTAATTTGTTGGTCAAAATTGATTAATTTGACTTTCAAAAGTCAAAATAAGACAAGAAATATGGGACGGAGGGAGTATTATATACTGAAAATAGCATAGAGTGAAACTATTCAAATTAGTGAACAAGGTGAGGATAAAATATACATATAAAAATATTCGTTCCAGCCCATATGCTGCATTTTTTAGTTAATAATTAGTTCCTACCCATATGCTTCATTAATTTAATTAACGTTTAATTTACATTAACTTCCATCTTAAAAATAAAAATAAACCAATTTATCAGCTAATTACTTTAGGCAAAAAAAAAGAGCTCTTCCTCACTTGATCCTGCATGGACTGTTCTTAAAGATGCTAATTTATTCAGACAAGTTCATGAGCAGCAGCATCATGATATAAGAATCCATGCCCCACAATATCTTAACATCCAACAAAAGAATCTTGTAGTCATTGTACATATTTGTTTTCTGTGTTCCTGTGGTAGGTTCAATTGCATGGCCAAATCTTAACAATTTCTTAATCCTGATTAACTAAAAATGAGGGGGGGACACATTGACGCGATATTTTATCCTACAACCTCTATGGAACATCCAAGTGAACATGATAAACGATTGGTGATGCATATATAGGCCACATACTAACACCAGTTTAACCGAACATCGCCCTGCGAAAGATCTGTTTATTTCGAGCTGCCTAAACATCGATTGGTGTACAAGGATCTGTTTATTTCGAACATGGCAATTTATCCTTTTCACGAGGATCTGAGCTCAAGCTAAAAGAATCTATCCAACTCAACAGAGCGTGTTCAATGAATACACGAATGCAGGGAAACTATGGTTAACTACGATTATAACAAGTTTAAGACACGATTCTCACGAGGTAGTAGAATCTGGTCTCACGGACTATACAACAAATAAGGACTTTTTCTGAAGATGATATTTTTTTAAGCTGATCAACGAAATTCACTCATATTCCAATAGCATTTTATTACAACTGGACCCCTGAATGTCTTGAGTCTCTCAATTTCTTTAACTTGGTAGGACCACCAAGAAGAAAAGGATACACGTACTACTTTTATAAGGAATACCAAATGATAAGGATTCCAACTACTGCTTTCAATAATGTATGGATTCATGGCACACGTATTTCTGAAAGTACTGATCAGCACAGCCGCATTAAGCATGTGGCCGAGGTCGAACGAATACGACTCTTGCAACTTGGTCGCAGAGGGATAAATGCAGAGTTTTCAAAGTTCTCTGTGTTTAAGTTAATAAGATACAATTCTGGACCTTATATAAGGAATCCTAATTTAGTAGTAACAGCATATCTTGCAACTTGGTCGCAGGGGGGTAAATGCAGAGTTTTCAAAGTTCTCTGTGTTTAAGTTAATAAGATCCGATTCTGGACCTTATATAAGGAATCCTAATTTAGTACTAACAGCATATCTTGCAACTTGGTCGCAGAGGGATAAATGCAGAGTTTTCAAAGTTCTCTGTGTTTAAGTTAATAAGATACAATTCTGGACCTTATATAAGGAATCCTAATTTAGTAGTAACAGCATATCTTGCAACTTGGTCGCAGGGGGGTAAATGCAGAGTTTTCAAAGTTCTCTGTGTTTAAGTTAATAAGATCCGATTCTGGACCTTATATAAGGAATCCTAATTTAGTACTAACAGCATATCTTGCAACTTGGTCGCAGAGGGATAAATGCAGAGTTTTCAAAGTTCTCTGTGTTTAAGTTAATAAGATACAATTCTGGACCTTATATAAGGAATCCTAATTTAGTAGTAACAGCATATCTTGCAACTTGGTCGCAGGGGGATAAATGCAGAGTTTTCAAAGTTCTCTGTGTTTAAGTTAATAAGATCCGATTCTGGACCTTATATAAGGAATCCTAATTTAGTACTATCAACAGCATATACGTGTCTCATAAGAAACCTCAATTACATATAATCTTAAAGAGAATAATATACCATTCTCTACGCCATTATGCTTTAATGTCATCGATCAAACTGAGTCTATCTAACAGGAGCCTATACATACCAAAGCTCATATGCTGGGGTTCCTCTAGTCCACTAGCTGCATAAAGATGCTTTTATGTGTTAATGGTATTAACCCAACGAGATATGAATTGTGGGGTCAACAAACTTCGTTTCATTTTCCCTTCATAAACTTTGTAGCTAAGCTCGATCATTATGTTGTACTAACATACACATTACTTTGACGAGTGTGTGCAGAAAATCAATGATCGTGAGACGGGGAGGTCACGAGGGTTTGTGACGTTCAAGGATGAGAAGGCGATGAATGATGCGATTAGAGGAATGATGGCCGTAACATTACTGTGAATGAAGCTCAGCCTCGTGGAGGCGGCAGCGGTGGTCGTGAAGGCAGTTACGGTGGACGTCGTGGTTGGTAAATCGTGTGATTGTGATCGTGGCTAATAATTAGTTAGTTAATTTGTTATGATCGTGGCTATTAGTTAGTTTCTTATGATCGTGGCTATCTGGCTATTAGTTAGTTAGTTTGTTATGATGGTTGGCTATTAGTTAGTTTGTTGTGATGGTGGGTGGTTATCAACAACAAGTGATGGGTGTGTTGGATGCCTTTTGGCTAATCTATCTAGCTATCTTAATCAAATCAGTTTCAGTCTTTCATCTCTTTGACGAGTCTATTCAAGTGTTCTGGTACTACACACACTCCACCGACCTTTTGAATTTAATCTTGCTCACAAGATGTATTAGAACGGATAATCTGAAAGATATTAATAAAAATTTAAATCACGGATTTCCCTCCGAAACGTTAACAATTGGGTGAAACGGAGGTAGTACTCCGTAGATTATATGATTGAAAATGAGTTATATTTATATCTGATTGGTATCATTTTAAAACTATATATTAAGATGCAAGTTTTGTTTTAACAATGAAAATAACTTTTAAATTTATATAATATAGAAATAGGTACATATATTTTGGTATTAATATTGTACATACTCTATACTCTAATGAATCATAGTGACATAAATAATTTATTTTTCTTTTTTAATTTTATGGGAGAAAAGTTAATATCATTATTCAGATTCACAATTTATAAATTTTATTTTTATTATAATATTTTTAAGAATTAAAAGTTACATATAGCAATAAAGTTTACTCAAATATGTACTTAAAACTTTCACTTTTCACTTTAAATAAATTTTAATCATAATTATTTATTTTTAAAATATACCAAACATGTAATTGTCATTTTAATCTGTACCTAGTTACGGGAATAATGACCTCTACCTTGTCCTGAAAATAAATGAAAGTAAAGCATGTTGTACAATTTGAGACTCAACTGTTACATTGTAACATATGTAGTAATGTACAGTCAATAGTATGGTTATTTGTAAACTTGCATCTACATTGGCTTGGCTTGTTGATAGCAGAACGCTTGGTAGAGAAATATTTTCGAAAGAGCCATGTACCCGGTTCTCCATATTGGTCTTAGAACTTTGGGATTTTCTGCAAATTTCATCGGAAGGCATGACTGAGCTCAAGCTAAGCTAAAATAGAACGTCCACCGAACTCGAATCCACGTATTTAACGAAAACACATAGGCTTTTACTACGGTGCTAATGCAGAAAAACTATGTTACCCGTAAATTTAAAACCTGCTTCGCAGATAAAAATTTAAAGTTTTGCAATCCGAGGAGTAATCCATGTAGAATCAGAAATGGCTAGTGATATCAGTCCCTTATCACGTCTTGATAAAATCTGGCCTCACAGACTATACAACAGATAAGAATGTTTTCTGAACATTAAAAATTCCAAGCAGATCAATGAAATTCACTCAAATTTCACCACTATTCTAATATACCTGGACCATTGAGAGTCTGAGTCTCCCGGTTTCTCCAACTTGGAAGGACCACCAAGAAGAAAAGGATCATTGCAATACTTGTCAAATATACCAAATGATAAGGATTCAAACTTCCCTTTCATTTTTGCTAAACCTTTTCATTTCGTACAGATTCCTGAAAATTGGCACACGTAGTTCTCAACTAATGATCAGCATACCCACATTAAGTATGTGGCCAAGGTCAGATGAATACGACTCCTGCAGCTTGGCTTCAGAGAGGATCAAAGGTTATTGTTAGTAAAGCTCATAACAGACCAAACCTGGACCTCCTAAAAGGAATCATAATCTAGTAATATCAACAACATATACGCGTCACATGAGAAACCTCAAAAACGTAATATCTATATGAGAATCATTCAGCATTCTTTTAGTGCTAAAGTCTCTCTACACACTGTTATTCTTTCAAGTCGTAATTTGATAGTGATTCACTTCAACTGGAGTCTATATGGAAGATCTTTGCCGACAATAGCTCAAAGGTTGGTGCTCCTCTAGTCCACTAGCCACATAAGCCACCGGCATTCCATCTCCAATTTCTAAGATTTGAAACTTTTGTATATTATTAGCATCACCCTAAGCGGATATCAGGATATGTATTGTCGTGTCAACAAACTTTGTCCCGTCTTCTCTTCAAAAACTTTTTAGCTAAGCCCTGTCATTATGATGTACTAACATAGATATATGTAATGAGGGCCTTAAGAACATTTGGATTATCATCTCTAAATAAGTCCTTGTAATCTCCTCAGCTTCTGCCATTTAGACATCTAAATCTGTACACTGACCACTAAAAATCAACAAGTCAATTAAATCACTTGACAATATGATCTCTATATTCAAGAAAAAGACAGCCATTATTAATGAAATATACAATTTATAGACTACTTTTTCCTATAGAGATGATGGTATTTTTGCTTATGGCTACAAATGGGTGGTTCTTATGATACTGAAAAGATAAGAAAATCTATATAAAAGAATAGGAAAATTGAAGGGCGACACTGTGTCAAGGAATCAAAGTGAAACTAAGGGCAAGTAAAGCTAACTAAAAAAGATAGAATACTGCAACCTGCTCAGAAGAGATTCTTACAGAAGTACCTGCCCATGACTTTAGTTTCATAAGCATATAATTTTTGCAACCTCATCCTAAGCAACTTGAAATGTAAAGACAGATTTGAGGACGAGCTTAAATGGAAGGATGAGCTTAAATTTTGAAAAATAAAAACAAAGAGATATACGTGTTACTCTTCTGTTAATTCGTAAGCTTTTCAAAATCGTATGCTTCTCTGTATCTCCGCTCATTGTCCAATAATATCAGACTTGAGCAAGCTTGACAAAACATAACCTGTTAGTAGACAAACTTGAAGAATCTTCAACATTAGTTTTTCCACCCTTTAATGAATTCCACATTACTGGATATATGCCATTAAAGACTAGATTTCCTCCCTCCAGTCTCAATTAAACAAAATTTAACTGGGTTTGGATGATAGCATTTCTTGTAAAAATTTGGCACACACGTCATAGAAAATGTGACGTGAGAAAATATGCATGATACAAACACATTACAAGACTCATTATAGGGTAATGGGTGGAAGAATGACTCTTTGGTGGTAAAATGTACCCTGTAGAACACCAAATCAAAGAGGTACCTAAATTATGCTAGTAATTGTGTTTCTAAGCATCATAATTATGCTAGTAATTATGGCCTATTTGTGAGTTCAACTTGGGAGTAAAGAGAAGGAAGGAAATGGAAACTCCATTCCCAATCTTCGGAAAAAGTTTTTAAGAAAAATAATCTTGACTCATAAAATTAACGGTCTGTAATGTGGCACCTTAGCAGAAGATTAGTTGTAGTTTATGTAAAGATATCACGCACATAATTATTAGGTAAGAAGATAATTCTTGAAAATTGAGTGAAAGACAAAATGGAGAGAGACTAATCCAAATAAAAGATAAGGAGACCTCTAGGGTTGATAGAGTGTTCCTCTGAATCCCTTATGGAACTCTATACAACAAATGCCTAATCAAACATGAGTTCGGTTATCTTAGTAAAAATTAAACCGTGTAAAAATGATAAGGTATATCTTAACAAGTTCGCAAAGAAAAAACTACTATCTCAGAAGTTACGGTGTAATAATAATAGACTCCATTTAAGAAAAAAAGCACACACGATGTGCTGATTCTTACCTTTTTGCTCTTCCTTGTCCCCTTTATTTTGTGGTTCTTAAGGAGACAAATCATTAAATTTCTCAAAGAGATTCAAGCTCCATAGACCAACTGGCAAGACCCTACCTCACCTCCTCTACTCCTGGAGCTTATATAAGAACAAGCAATACAGTCTTTATGCACATATCATCTCATGCTTAACAAATTCTCACTGGCTTCTTAGTTGAACTCGATATCCTTCACACTTTTCGTTTTTCGTTTCTTTCAAGTCTTTTGGTACACACTTCTGTGCTTAACTATAATATATAATACTTCTCTCGCTGTTAACTTGCATGGCATCCTGGACTGTTCAGCAAAACAAGGCTTTCGAAAAGGCTTTGGCTAAATATGACAAGGACACTCCTGATCGTTGGTACAATGTTGCCAAAGCCGTTGGTGGCAAGACAGCAGAGGAGGTGAGAAGGCATTATGAAATCCTTGTCGCAGACGTTAGGCGCATTGAGAATGGTAATGTGCCCTATCCCAAATACCGCACCACTGGAGGTAATAACAAAGTACAATGAGTACCATATTGTGACCATACATGGTAGAAATTTGAATCGTATTTCTCTCGCTGTTAACTTGCATGGCATCCTGGACTGTTCAGCAAAACAAGGCTTTCGAAAAGGCTTTGGCTAAATATGACAAGGACACTCCTGATCGTTGGTACAATGTTGCCAAAGCCGTTGGTGGCAAGACAGCAGAGGAGGTGAGAAGGCATTATGAAATCCTTGTCGCAGACGTTAGGCGCATTGAGAATGGTAATGTGCCCTATCCCAAATACCGCACCACTGGAGGTAATAACAAAGTACAATGAGTACCATATTGTGACCATACATGGTAGAAATTTGAATCGTATTTCCCCACAACAATCTTTTGAAAACCATGCAGTAAATACTAAACTTATATGGCCCACTACGATATTATGCGATATCTGCTTCAGTTAAAATTTGGATTAATGTTCAAATCGCAGTACGAATAATGTATCCTTCTAAATGATCGCGAAGATGTTCTCATCTGCCTACTAGCGACCACTGACCCCTGTGTTCAGTTGCATTCAAAAGCCTTCTAACATACGTAAAACACACATTCATTCCTAGAAACCTTATTTGTGGGTGCCTATTCTATTAACTGGGATCTCTCTATGTAAAATCTACTGTACTAATATGTTTATCTACTTCATGTACACATCAAATCATCAAGGCAACCTAGGAACATGTAGACCTAAAGTCAACAAATCTGCTAGTGAAAATTCATGTCACTGATAATCTATTTCCTTGTAATTTCTCGGTTTGATGACGACTCATTGACTTGTGCAGGATGAAAAATCTAAACTCAGTTTAAATGAGGGTAGCAACAAATAAAGAGGCATCAATCAATGCAACAATAGCTCAAGAATCACAAGAACTCAATAAGCAATTCTGCCTTCATCGCTTATTTCCCTTAAAAGTTTTATGTTTTGTTTGAGGTGATATAGATTTATCACCTGGTGTTTGTTCATTTTCTAGTACACTTGTAATCAACTATCAAAAAAGCTTAAAGGAAACAATACTCCTTTCTTGCTATACATGATATGTATCCATACCCTCAAGAAATAATAGTAGGAAATCATTGACGATCAAAACTATTTGTTGAATCTTGCGAAATCATTTATTGGGATTTTTTTTATATAAATTGATTTCATTCTTAATAATTCACATCACTTATACTTCTATAATTCTATTATAATAAATGATTTACTTTTTATGTGGAAAACACCCGTATCAATAATTATGATTTTACGCATGGATATCTGGTTAAATTTTACATGAAAAATATACATGTGAATTCATTACTACCACAATGTAAATTAGATATTATTATATACTGAAAATAGCATAGAGTGAAACTATTCAAATTAGTGAACAAGGTGAGGATAAAATATACATATAAAAATATTAGTTCCTGCCCATATGCTGCATTTTTTAGTTAATAATTAGTTCCTACCCATATGCTTCATTAATTTAATTTACTTTAAACTTCTATCTTAAAAATAAAAATAAACCAACTTATCAACTAATTATTTTAGGCAAAAAAAAAAAAAGAGGTCTTCCTCACTTGATCCTGCATGGACTGTTCTTAAATATGCTAATTTATTCAGACAAGTTCATGAGCACCAGCATCATGATATAAGAATCCATGCCCCACAATATCTTGACATCCAACAAAAGAATCTTGTAGTCATTGTACATATTTGTTTTCTGTGTTCCTGTGGTAGCTAGGTTCAATATATTGCATGGCCAAATCTTAACAATTTCTTAATCCTGATTAACTAAAAATGAGGGGGGACACATCGACGCGATATTTTATCCTACAACCTCTACGGAACATCCAAGTGAACATGATAAACGATTGGTGATACATATATAGGCCACATACTAACACCAGTTTAACCGAACATCGCCCTGCGAAAGATCTGTTTATTTCGAGCTGCCTAAACATCGATTGGTGTACAAGGATCTGTTTATTTCGAACATGGCAATTTATCCTTTTCACGAGGATCTGAGCTCAAGCTAAAAGAATCTATCCAACTCAACAGAGCGTGTTCAATGAATACACGAATGCAGGGAAACTATGGTTAACTACGATTATAACAAGTTTAAGACACGATTCTTACGAGGTAGTAGAATCTGGTCTCACGGACTATACAACAAATAAGGACTTTTTCTGAAGATGATATTTTTTTAAGCTGATCAACGAAATTCACTCATATTCCAATAGCATTTTATTACAACTGGACCACTGAATGTCTTGAGTCTCTCAATTTCTTCAACTTGGTAGGACCACCAAGAAGAAAAGGATACACGTACTACTTTTATAAGGAATACCAAATGATACGGATTCCAACTACTGCTTTCAATAATGTATGGATTCATGGCACACGTATTTCTCAAAGTACTGATCAGCACAGCCGCATTAAGCTTGTGGCCGAGGTCGAACGAATACGACTCTTGCAACTTGGTCGCAGAGGGATAAATGCAGAGTTTTCAAAGTTCTCTGTGTTTAAGTTAATAAGATCCGATTCTGGACATTATATAAGGAATCCTAATTTAGTACTATCAACAGCATATCTTGCAACTTGGTCGCAGAGGGATAAATGCAGAGTTTTCAAAGTTCTCTGTGTTTAAGTTAATAAGATCCGATTCTGGACCTTATATAGGAATCCTAATTTAGTACTATCAACAGCATATACGTGTCTCATAGGAAACCTCAATTACATATAATCTTAAAGAGAATAATATACCATTCTCTACGCCATTATGCTTTAATGTCATCGATCAAACTGAGTCTATCTAACAGGAGCCTATACATACCAAAGCTCATATGCTGGGGTTCCTGTAGTCCACTAGCTGCATAAAGATGCTTTTATGTGTTAATGGTATTAACCCAACGAGATATGAATTGTGGGGTCAACAAACTTCGTTTCATTTTCCCTTCATAAACTTTGTAGCTAAGCTCGATCATTATGTTGTACTAACATACACATTACTTTGACGAGTGTGTGCAGAAAATCAATGATCGTGAGACGGGGAGGTCACGAGGGTTTGTGACGTTCAAGGATGAGAAGGCGATGAATGATGCGATTAGAGGAATGATGGCCGTAACATTACTGTGAATGAAGCTCAGCCTCGTGGAGGCGGCAGCGGTGGTCGTGAAGGCAGTTACGGTGGACGTCGTGGTTGGTAAATCGTGTGATTGTGATCGTGGCTATTAATTAGTTAGTTTGTTATGATCGTGGCTATTAGTTAGTTTGTTATGATTGTGATTGTGGCTATTAGTTAGTTTGTTATGACTGTGGCTATTAGTTAGTTATTGTGATTGTGGCTATTAGTTAGTTATGATGGTGGGTGGTTATCAACAACCAGTGATGGGTGTGTTGGATGCCTTTGGGCTAATCTATTTATATTTATAGCTATCTTAATCAAATCAGACGAGTCTATTCAAGGCTTCTGGTACACACTCCACACAGCTTTTGAATTTAATCTTGCTCACAAGATGTATTAGAATGGATAATCTGAAAGATATTAATTTTAATTATTAAAAAAATAGTAAATCATAAATATAATTATTATTCTTTTATAGATTATATGGTTGAAAATGAGTTAAATTTATATCTGATCGGTATCATTTTAAAACTATATATTGTGATGCAAGTTTTGATTTAACACTGAAAATAACTTTTAATTTTATTTAATATAGAAATAGGTACATATATTTTGGTATTAATATTGTACATACTCTATACTCTAATGAATCATAGTGACATAAAGTTAAAATCAGAATTTAAATTCAAAATCAGAAGTTACATATAGCAATAAAGTTTACTCAAATATGTACTTACTTAAAACTTTCACTTTTCACTTTAAATAAATTTTAATCATAATTATTTATTTTTAACATATACCAAACATGTTATTGTCATTTTAATCTGTACCTAGTTGCGGGAATAATGACCTCTACCTTGTCCTTGGCAAATTAAATGAAAGTAAAGCATGTTGTACAATTTGAGACTCAACTGTTACATTGTAACATATCTAGTAATGTACAGTCAATAGTATGGTTATTTGTAGACTTGCATCTACATTGGCTTGACTTGTTGATAGCAGAACGCTTGGTAGAGAAATATTTTCGAAAGAGCCATGTACCCGATTCTCCATATTGGACTTAGAACTTTGGGATTTTCAGCAAATTTCATCGGAAGGCATGACTGAGCTCAAGCTAAGCTAAAATAGAACGTCCACCGAACTCGAATCCACTTATATAAAGAAAACACATAGGCTTTTACTACGGTGCTAATGCAGAAAAACTATGTTAGCCGTAAATATAAAACCTGCTTCGCAGATAAAAATTTAAAGTTTTGCAATCCGAGGAGTAATCCATGTAGAATCAGAAATGGCTAGTGATATCAGTCCCTTATCACGACTTGATAAAATCTGGCCTCACAGACTATACAACAGATAAGAATGTTTTCTGAACATTAAAAATTCCAAGCAGATCAATGAAATTCACTCAAATTTCACCACTATTCTAATATACCTGGACCATTGGGAGTCTGAGTCTCCCGGTTTCTCCAACTTGGAAGAAGGACCTCCAAGAAGAAAAGGATCACTGCAATACTTGTCAAATATACCAAATGATAAGGATTCAAACTGCCCTTTCATTTTTGCTACACCTTTTCATTTCGTACAGATTCCTGAAAATTGGCACACGTAGTTCTCAACTAATGATCAGCATAGCCACATTATGTGGCCAAGGTCGGATGAATACGACTCCTGCAACTTGGCTTCAGAGAGGATCAAAGGTTATTGTTAGTGTAGCTCATAACAGACCAAACCTGGACCTCCTAAAAGGAATCCTAATCTAGTAATATCAACAACATATACGCGTCACATGAGAAACCTCAAAAACGTAATATCTATATGAGAATCATTCAGCATTCTTTTAGTGCTAAAGTCTCTCTACACACTGTTATTCTTTCAAGTCATAATTTGATAGTGATTCACTTCAACTGGAGTCTATATGGAAGATCTTTGCCGACAATAGCTCAAAGGTTGGGGCTCCTCTAGTCCACTAGCTACATAAAGCCACCGGCATTCCATCTCCAATTTCTAAGATTTGAAACTTTTGTATATTATTAGCATCACCCTAAGCGGATATCAGGATATGTATTGTCGTGTCAACAAACTTCGTCCCGTCTTCTCTTCAAAAACTATGTAGCTAAGCCCTGTCATTATGATGTACTAACATAGCTATATGTAACGAGGGCCTTAAGAACATTTGGATTATCATCTCTAAATAAGTCCTTGTAATCTCCTCAGCTTCTGCCATTTAGACATCTAAAACTGTAAACTGACCACTAAAAATCAACAAGTCAATTAAATCACTTGACAATATGATCTCTATATTCAAGAAAAAGACAGCCATTATTAATGAAATATACAATTTATAGACTACTTTTTCCAATAGAGATGATGATATTTTTGCTTATGGCTACAAAAGGGTGGTTCTTATGATACTGAAAAGATAAGAAAATCTATATAAAAGAATAGGAAAATTGATGGGCGACACTGTGTCAAGGAATCAAAGTGAAACTAAGGGCAAGTAAAGCTAACTAAATAAGATAGAATACTGCAACCTGCTCAAAAGAGATTCTTACAGAAGTACCTGCCCATGACTTTAGTTTCATAAGCATATAATTTTTGCAACCTCATCCTAAGCAACTTGAAATGTAAAGACAGATTTGAGGACGAGTTTAAATTTTGAAAAATAAAAACAAAGAGATATACGTGTTACTCTTCTGTTAATTCGTAAGCTTTTCAAAATCGTATGCTTCTCTGTATCTCCGGTCATTGTCCAATAATATCAGGCTTGAGCAAACTTAATAAAACATAACCTGTTAGTGGACAAACTTGAAGAATCTTCAACATACCCTTTAACGAATTCCACATTACTGGATATATATTAATAAAGACTAGATTTCCTCCCTCATGTCTCAACTAAACAAAATTTAACTGGGTTTGGATGATAGCATTTCTTGTAAAAATTTGACACACACGTCTTAGAAAATGTGACGTGAGGAAATATGTATGATACAAACACATTACAAGACTCATTATAGGGTAATGGGTGGAAGAATGACTCTTTGGTGGTAAAATGTACCCTGTAGAACACCAAATCAAAGAGGTACCTAAATTATGCTAGTAATTGTGTTTCTAAGCATCATAGGATCCCTGATGAATGATGATAACGAGTACGTAATATTCTACCGTTTCTTAAGGGGAAAAATTATCATTCTACAGGTCATCTAGCTAGCAATATGGCTTGGAATGTTGTTCAGGACAGTAATTCTACACAGAGTCGATGACATTTATAATTCATATATATAGAGAAATTAGATTCTATTACTTCTCGCTAGCAAACTCTTTTACGAACTTTTTATGGCCTATTTGTGAGTTCAACTTGGGAGTAAAGAGAAGGAAGGAAATGGAAACTCCATTCCCAATCTTCGGAAAAAGTTTTAAGAAAAATAATCATGACTCATAAAATTAACGGTCTGTAATGTGGCACCTTAGCGGAAGGTTAGTTGTAGTTTCTGTAAAGATATCGCGCACATAATTATTAGGTAAGAAGATAATTCTTGAAAATTTTGTGAAAGACAAAATGGAGAGAGACTAATCCAAATAAAAGATACGGAGACTTCTAGGGTTGATAGCGTGTTCCTCTGAATCCCTTATGGCACTCTATACAACCAATGCCTAATCAAACATGAGTTCGGTTATCTTAGTAAAAATTAAACCGTGTAAAAATGTTAGGGTATATCTTAACTAGTTCGCAAAGACAAAACTACTATCTCAGAAGTTACGGTGTAATAGTAATAGACTCCATTTAAGAAAAAAAGCACACACGATGTGCTGATTCTTACCTTTTTGCTCTTCCTTGTCCCCTTTATTTTGTGGTTCTTAAGGAGACAAATCATTAAATTTCTCAAAGAGATTCAAGCTCCATAGACCAACTGGCAAGACCCTACCTCACCTCCTCTACTCCTGGAGCTTATATAAGAACAAGCAATACAGCCTCTATGCACATATCATCTCATGCTTAACAAATTCTCACTGGCTTCTTAGTTGAACTCGATATCCTTCACACTTTTCGTTTTTCGTTTCTTTCAAGTCTTTTGGTACACACTTCTGTGCTTAACTATAATATATAATACTTCTCTCGCTGTTAACTTGCATGGCATCCTGGACTGTTCAGCAAAACAAGGCTTTCGAAAAGGCTTTGGCTAAGTATGACAAGGACACTCCTGATCGTTGGTACAATGTTGCCAAAGCCGTTGGTGGCAAGACAGCAGAGGAGGTGAGAAGGCATTATGAAATCCTTGTCGCAGACGTTAGGCGCATTGAGAATGGTAATGTGCCCTATCCCAAATACCGCGCCACTGGAGGTAATAACAAAGTACAATGAATACCATATTGTGACCATACATGATAGAAATTTGAATCGTATTTCCCCACAACAATCTTTTGAAAACCATGCAGTAAATACTAAACTTATATGGCCCACTACGATCTTATGCGATATCTGCTTCAGTTAAAATTTGGATTAATGTTCAAATCCCAGTACGA
The DNA here is from genome assembly GCA_028671895.1 of Oenanthe sinensis. NCBI lineage: Eukaryota > Viridiplantae > Streptophyta > Magnoliopsida > Apiales > Apiaceae > Oenanthe > Oenanthe sinensis. Next base: position 20,778,927 of record CM053799.1, on the reverse strand, counting down.
ATAATGTATCCCTCTAAATGATTCGCGAAGATGTTCTCATCTGCCTACTAGCGACCACTGCCCCCCGTGTTCAGTTGCATTCAAAAGCCTTCTAACATACATAAAACACACATTCATTCCAAGAAACCTTATTTGTGGGTGCCTATTCTATTAACTGGGATCTCTCTATGTAAAATCTACTGTACTAATATGTTTATCTACTTGATGTACACATGAAATATTCAAGGCAACCTAGGAACATGTAGACCTAAAGTCAACAAATCTGCTAGTGAAAATTCATGTCACTGATAATCTATTTCCTTGTAATTTCTCGGTTTGATGACGACTCATTGACTTGTGCAGGATGAAAAATCTAAAGCTCAGTTTAAATGAGGGTAGCAACAAATAAAGAGGCATCAATCAATGCAACAATAGCTCAAGAATCACAAGAACTGAATAAGCAATTCTGCCTTCATCGCTTATTTCCCTTAAAAGTTTTATGTTTTGTTTGAGGTGATATAGATTTATCACCTGGTGTTTGTTCATTTTCTAGTACACTTGTAATCAACTATCAAAAAAGCTTAAAGGAAACAATACTCCTTTCTTGCTATACATGATATGTATCCATACCCTCAAGAAATAATAGTAGGAAATCATTGACGATCAAGACTATTTGTTGAATCTTGCGAAATCATTTATTGGTTTTTTTTTTATATAAATTGATTTCATTATTAATAATTCACATCACTTATACTTCTATAATTCTATTATAATAAATGATTTACTTTTTATGTGGAAAACAACCGTATCAATAATTATGATTTTACGTATGGATATCTGGTTAAATTTTACATGAAAAATATACATGCGAATTCATTACTACCACAATGTAAATTAGATATTATTATATACTGAAAATAGCATAGAGTGAAACTATTCAAATTAGTGAACAAGGTGAGGATAAAATATACATATAAAAATATTAGTTCCAGCCCATATGCTGCATTTTTTAGTTAATAATTAGTTCCTACCCATATGCTTCATTAATTTAATTAACGTTTAATTTACATTAACTTCCATCTTAAAAATAAAAATAAACCAACTTATCAGCTAATTACTCTAGGCAAAAAAAAAGAGCTCTTCCTCACTTGATCCTGCATGGACTGTTCTTAAAGATACTAATTTATTCAGACAAGTTCATGAGCAGCAGCATCATGATATAAGAATCCATGCCCCACAATATCTTGACATCCAACAAAAGAATCTTGTAGTCATTGTACATATTTGTTTTCTGTGTTCCTGTGGTAGGTTCAATTGCATGGCCAAATCTTAACAATTTCTTAATCCTGATAAACTAAAAATGAGGGGGGAACACATCGACGCGATATGTTGTCCTACAACCTCTGTGGAACATCCAAGTGAACATGATAAACGATTGGTGATACATATATAGGCCACATACTAACACCATTTTAACCGAACATCACCCTGCGAAAGATCTGTTTATTTCGAGCTGCCTAAACATCAATTGGTGTACAAGGATCTGTTTATTTCGAACATGACAATTTATCCTTTTCACGAGGATCTGAGCTCAACCTAAAAGAATCTATCCAACTCAACAGAGCGTGTTCAATGAATACACGAATGCAGGGAAACTATGGTTAACTTCGATTATAACAAGTTTAAGACACGATTCTCACGAGGTAGTAGAATCTGGTCTCACGGACTATACAACAAATAAGGACTTTTTCTGAAGATGATATTTTTTTAAGCTGATCAATGAAATTCACTCATATTCCAATAGCATTTTATTACAACTGGACCACTGAATGTCTTGAGTCTCTCAGTTTCTTCAACTTGGTAGGACCACCAAGAAGAAAAGGATACACGTACTACTTTTATAAGGAATACCAAATGATAAGGATTCCAACTACTGCTTTCAATAATGTATGGATTCATGGCACACGTATTTCTGAAAGTACTGATCAGCACAGCCGCATTAAGCATGTGGCCGAGGTCGAACGAATACAACTTGGTCGCAGAGGGATAAATGCAGAGTTTTCAAAGTTCTCTGTGTTTAAGTTAATAAGATCCAATTCTCGACCTTATATAAGGAATCCTAATTTAGTAATATCAACAGCATATCTTGCAACTTGGTCGCAGAGGGATAAATGCAGAGTTTTCAAAGTTCTCTGTGTTTAAGTTAATAAGATCCGATTCTGGACCTTATATAAGTAATCCTAATTTAGTACTATCAACAGCATATACGTGTCTCATAAGAAACCTCAATTACATATAATCTTAAAGAGAATAATATACCATTCTCTACGCCATTATGCTTGAATGTCATCGATCAAACTGAGTCTATCTAACAGGAGCCTATACATACCAAAGCTCATATGCTGGGGTTCCTGTAGTCCACTAGCTGCATAAAGATGCTTTTATGTGTTAATGGTATTAACCCAACGAGATATGAATTGTGGGTCAACAAACTTCGTTTCATTTTCCCTTCATAAACTTTGTAGCTAAGCTCGATCATTATGTTGTACTAACATGCATAGATATGGTTAAGGCCCTAAGAATATTTCAGGGATTACCACTTTTTTATATATGTCTCTCTCATCACCTCAACCTCTGCTGCTTAGACATCTAAAGCTCTTCACTGAATACTTATCAAGGAGTATGAGTTTATAAACTAGTCACCAGAAATAAATAGCTGTTCAACAAAAAAGTAAAGTAAAACACAAGTTTTATGACAAACTAAATGAAAATTAGCATCCAAAACTCCAAAAGTCAATCAAATCAGTTAAAAGTATAATCTCCTATTCAAGAAAAAGATGATCATTGTCAATGAAACTTACAAATATTATAGAACTAATTTTCAAAAGAGATATTAGTACTTTTCATCACCCAACAAATGCTTCGCTGTAATGATACCGAAAAAGCATAAGAATAGGATATGTAAAATTTTATGAGTGACAATTTTCAAAGAATATAACCATAGACACCAGAGGGTAAAGTGAAGCTAAGTGAACAAGATAGAGAGAATACTGCAACTTGCTCAGAAAAGATTCTTTCAGAAGTACTTGCCCATGACTTTACTTTCATAAGCCTATAATTTTATGCAAACCATCTTAAACAAAATAAAATGTATTAATAGATATAAGAACATAACAATATGCAAGGATGAGCTCGAAAGAATCAAAAATATGATTTCCACATCACTGTACTCATAATACTGTTATTCTTCTATTAATCAAATAAGCTTTTCAGTGACTAAGCATATTCCAGAATCTTATGGTTCTTTGTATCTGTGTTCATTTTTCAAACACAACAAACTCAAGCAAACCAAACAAAACATATTATCTTAACTGACTAACTTGATAAATGATATTTATTAGTGTCCCGCCCTTTTCCGAATTTTACATTATTAATATGTGTCATTCAAGACAACATTTCTCCTCTAGTCTCAAGTATCAACTCATTTTTATGAAAAAAGAAACAAAATAATAAAATTTTGCATGCTGCTAGGAAAAACTTAAGACATGGACAAAAATCTAACTGAACTTGGATTATATAATATCTTTTGAAGGATTTGATACAGATGTCATAGAAAATAAGATATGAGAATATATGTACAACACACAGTACAAAATCGTAATCGATAATGGACAGAAGAATTTCTTTTCTTGGGCTAAAATCTAAGCCATATACCACCTAATCAGAGAGGGACCTAAGTGGTAAATTATGCTAGTACTTCTGTTGCTGTAAAAAACCATAGGGTCCCTGATGAGTACACAATACGTTCTGCCCTTTCTTGGGGAAAAAACATTATATTATCTCTCTACAGGTCATCTAGCCAGCAATATGGCTTCGAATGTTGTTCAGGGACACAGTACTTATGCACAAAGAAGATATCCCTAACTCGTGAATATAGGACAATAAACTATATTTACTGCTTACTAGAAAAACCCTTCCACGGCCTTGTTATGGCCTGGGTGTGAGCTTTACTTAGGAGAAAGAGAAGGGGTGGAAACGGAAACTCCATTGCATATTTTCAATAGAAGTATTAAAAAAAACACAAATCATAAAATTAACAGTTTGTTATGTGGCACCCCGGCAGAAGTTTAATGATTTTCGGGTAAGAAAATAGTCTTCTTGATAAGATCGAGCATGGATGCCCAAAATATATAAGGAGATTTCTAAGGACATAGATTATTCCTCCGGAGACATGCTTATCCCCAATGGCTCTGAACTTCAATGTTTAATCAAACATGAGTTAGGTTATCTCAGTAAAAGTAAACATTGTGGAAAAATGTTGATATCGGACAAATCACTGGCCTGTTTCATGTTTTAAATTCAATAACAAAAAGCTAGTTATGGTGTATAATGAATAGGAAGAAAAATGAATATATGCTTCTTGCATTATAAGATTGAAACTAAAAAGAAAAAAAAAACACTGAATGTAGTAATTCTTAGACCTCCTTTATTTTGCTCTCCCTTGTCCTCCTTTATTTGTGGTTCTTAAGTAGACAAATCATTAAATTTCTCAAAAAGATTCAAGCTCCATAGGCCAACTAGCATGACCCTATCTCACCTCCTCTACTCCTGGAGCTTATATAAGAACATGCAGTGCAACCTTATGCACATATCATCTCAGGCTTAAAGTAATCTCTCACTGACTTCTTGCCTTCACTCGATATCATTCACTCTTCTTCTCTCTTTTCTTCCAACTCTAACTCATCTCTTTTGCCCATCTTCTGTTCCTAACCATTTCATATAATTCCCTCACTGTTAACTTGCATGGCTTCCATGTCTTCTCAAGGCTTTTGGACCGTTCAGCAAAACAAAGCCTTTGAAAAGGCTTTGGCTAAGTATGATAAAGACACTCCTGACCGCTGGTATAATATCGCCAAAGCCGTTGGCAGCAAGACAGCAGAGGAGGTGAAGAGGCATTATGAGATCCTTGTGGCAGATATCAAGCGCATTGAGAATGGCAATGTGCCCTTTCCCAACTACCGCACCACTAGAGGTAATTAACAGGGTAACATAAGTACTGAAAAGAAGCTGTAGATTTTACTTATATTCTGGAGCCAAGGACAAAGAGTACTAACTACGGAACATAAATATAACTACTACCCTTCATATATTAATGCATTTTGTGACTAAACATGTTAACAACCTTTTGCTATAAGGAATTTTATTTTCTTCCATTAATCTTTTAGAAACCATGCAGTATATACTCCAGCGCTCAACCATATGACAGAGGATTGTTGATTATTACTCATGTAATATCTGTTTCACTTAAAAAGTTACACTAAAATTTCAATTCAAAGAATGACTAATGTATCATTTCAAACAATCCTGAAGATGTCCTTATCCGCCAACAGTGTGCAGTTTTCTCCACATAAAAAGCCTTTATCGCACGTATAACACACATTCTTTACTCCCATAAAAGATCATTGTGGTTCTTCTATCAACAGGGATGGTCTTTGTTTATAAATACTATATTACATTATTATATACTTCACATACACATTATGTCTTGCGACATGCTACAAATACATGTCAAGGAAACCTAGGGATGCGTAAAATCAATGAATTTGCTAGTGAAGCCACGTTCATATCTGTTTTCTAATCATTCCCGTATTTTTTTTTGCGTCTAATAATAACCACACAGGATAAAAGATCTAAAGCTCAGGCGAAGAATGACCATGAAATCAGTAGCAACAAATAAAGATGCATTGCACCAAAAGCTCCAGAGCTACAAGTAGTAATTCTTGCCTTTATTAATCAGTTCCCTCCAAAACAATCGGGGAGACGTTATATTATATGATCGCCTATTTTTCATTCTCTGTAATGTACTCCCTCTGTTCCTTAAAACGTTTCCTGTTTTGACTGAACACGTTTGCCAACGCACACTTTTGATTGTTAATATTTTTAATTTCGTATTAGTATTAAATATAAAAACTCCACTGTATTAAAGTATTCACAAATACGAATCAAACAAGATCACTCATAATTATATTTTGTCTTATAAATTATGCGTAAATTAGTAGTCAATCAATTACAATAAATAGTATCAAAAGTCAAACTGGGAATTATTTTTAGGAACGGAGGGAGTATCAACTATCAAAAAGCTCCAAAGGAAATAATACTCCTTTCTAGCTAGTAGCTATACATGGTAATTGTTATATATACCCTTTATGTAACAAATATTCAAACTAATCCTCTCTGTCTTGCTTGACAGATCCCCAAATATTTCACTACATCATGCAATTTGAAATAACTGAATAGTGAAATTAGCATAGGGTGAAAGTTACAAAACTTAATGAAAAAGGTAAGATGATACACCAACATAATATATATATATATATAGAGAGAGAGTCCTACTCAAATAGAAAATAGCTTAAATGAGAAATAGAAAACCTTATCATTATACCTGCCGCACCCACACACAAATTATATACACCCTCACACACACAATCCCATTTATTCTCCTCCGTTTTTAATTTGATTTTTCCCGTCAATTGACAAAAAAAAATTCAAATCTAACTTCACCACATTTTTTTCATCTCCCAACAATCAGTTTTCATACCATATGTGCTATATTTCGGTAAATATAATTTATAATTAAAATAAATTCGTCACTTATCAGATTCAAACTTCAATCACTAAATAATATTACAGAAACCACTAATTTGTATTATAGAAATCACTAATTTGTATTACAGAAATCACTAAATTATATATCCTGGGTTCACAAAAAATAATGGAAATCGCCGAAAAAATAAAAGTCACCCGAATATATCACATATGGTATGCAAACTGATCGTTGGGAGATGGAGAAAAATGCGGTGAAGTTAGATTTGAAAAAAGTTTCACTAATTATGTGGGATTGGGTGTATGAGGGTGTATTGTGTGGATGTTCCCCCTTGCCATTAGATTAGATTGAATATGTGGTGTAGATCTTATTTTCTATTCTAAGTTATTTTCTATTTGATCAATTGCCTATATATATATATATATACTAGCTTATAACCCACTTACGGGTGAGATTAATAAATTATATATTAATTGTTTTATACTCCCTCCGTCCCAACCAATTCTTTACACTTTCCTTTTTGGGACGTCCCATCCAATTCTTTACATTACTAAAAATAGTAACTTTTAACAATAAATATATTATTACATCCACTACTTCACTCCACTTTTTCAACACTTTACACTATTACACCCACTACTTCATTTATTTTAACAATAAAATCACTATTACACCCACTATCCTTGGTCTCCGTGCCCGGACCAAATGTAAACATTTGGCCGGGACGGAGGGAGTATAATTTAAATATACAATTTAATTTTTTTTATTATATCGGCTATAATAATATAATATATAATAAAAATTATTTATAGATAAAATAATAATATTATTTTAATATTCATGAGATTTAATTAATAAGTTTTAATATTCATGAGATTTAATTAATAAGTTGTAATTTCAAGTAAAAGTGAATTGAGATATGTTATTAGATTGTTGTACAAAAAATGATTCACCGATGATAGAATTATATATAAAATATAAATGTTTTAAAATTAAATTATAATTATATCATAATTGCATAAAAAAATTGTATAAAAAGAAAATTTACGGATAATAAAAAGAGATGTATAAAAAGAGGACTTACCGGACGGACGACCAATTGACCAAATTTTTTATTTTTCTTTAAATTTAATTAGGAAATTTTTATTAATAAAAAGAGTTACAAATATATTAGAAATATTTTAATTAAAATTTAAATAAAATAGTATATTTTAATGTAGGTAAAATATAATATAATTTTAATATTACAAATTTTTAATTATAAAGTTGTAATTTTAAATAAATTAAAGTATTTAAGCGATGAGAAAAATTGAAACATGTTAGTAGATTGTGAGTACAACTATATATTCTAATTAAAAGAGAAGTTTGTTTAAAATAATATAATATAAAATTATAGATAATATAGATATAACATAGTGATAAAATTTAATTAATGTTAATAAAATAATATTATTACTATAATATTCAGAAAATTTAATATTCATAGAATATAATTTAAATATAATATAATATAATATTATTTTATCTACGATGAGTTGTGATGAATTGTATAAAAAGAGGACTATCGGGGGTTAGAGTTGTATACAGGGTGTTGATGTCGGTTTTCTAATTTGAACATACGTGTATTGATAGGATATGGTTGTTCTAATTTGAGCAAATTCTTCTAATTTGAGTAGAGCTTGTGTTTTGATAAATAATTTGTGTTATGCGATTAAAATAGAGAAATAAATGAAATTAAAAAAATACATATTGTTTATCTTAAACTTTAATGATATATTAAATAAAAATTATAGGATGAGTAGGATTCGTAAAAAAAGTTTATAAAATATAATTTAAATATAATATAATATTATCATATCTTATTATCCTATCGTGTATAAAAGGAGGATTACTGAGGTTAGAGTTGTATGTATGATTATATTCTTTTAAAATTATATTTTAGGGTTAGAGTTGTATGTATGATTATATTCTTTTAAAATTATATTTTATTAAAATTTAATGGTTAAGATTGTTTCTATGGTTCACATAAAATTGGACGGTCAAGATCTTTTCTATAGTTCACCCAGTACCATACCGATGACCAAAACTTTTAATATTTCAGTTATAATAATATAGTAAAGATAGGGACCCTTCTACGGCCACAAAAAAAAGACGTAAATTATAGAGCGTGGTATGCTCTATTATAGAGCGTAAATCTTTATATTTTTTTCCTTTTATACCCTTAATTTGCCACGTGTAAATTATTTAAAAGAAAAAAATAAAAATTTGTACGCTCTATTATAGAGCGTACTTGGTTTTTTTTTAAAATCCGGTTTTTTTCTTTCAAACCCGGTTTCGTTTTTAACAAAACCAACTAAAATAAACATAAAACCGTCAGTTTTAACCCTAATCATCCACAAACCATCCACAACCTAGTGGGATTTGTTGCGTTTGTTACGATTTCCTGCTTTGTGTTGCTATTTTTCCATCAAGTATGCATTCTAATCTTTATTACATACGATTTTTATACTTTTTGTATGTATATTGTGTGTATATTCGATTGTTTGTGTATTGTGTGTATGTTTGATTTGCTAGTGTTATATTCGATAATGTATGTAAGTATGTGTGTATATTTCGATTTGTATATGTATGTATGTGTGTATATTTCGATTTGTATATGTGTATGTGTTTAAGTTCGAATTTTTTGGGTGGTTTGGATTAAATTTCAATTTTTTTGGCTATATATGTGATTTTAGTTCGAATTGTTTTGGCTATGTGTATAAAATTTAAATTTTATTGGTTATGTGTATAAAGTTCAATTTTGTTTTGGTTATATATGTGGTTTTGGTTCAATTTTTTTTGGTTATATATGTTGTTTTAGTTCAAAGTTTTTTGGTTATACATATTCTTGGATTTTTGTTTGAGATTTTAAATTATTATTATTGGAGTTTTGGGTTTTAATTTCAAATTATTGGAGATTTTGTTTGACATGGACGTTAGTTTATCAACATTGTTAGATTTACGTAATTGTTTCTTTAATTTCATATATGTCGGATGATTTGTGTAGCCCTGTCGATCCTTCGGTTCTTCACGATCAAAAAATCACATTAGCACCCATAATCTTCTCAAAATTCGTCAAAGTATTTCTTTGCTTTCGGAATGAAAATTAGAGCCATTTCAATTTCATCTTCTACAACAATGGGGTTTCAGAATGTTTTCTAATCCTAAGGCCGTTATTCAAAATGACGTGGCTTTGATTTCGGCGTTAGTGGAGCGGTGGAAGCCAGAAACTAACACATTTCATTTCACTTTTGGTGAGATGACAATGACTCTTGAAGATGTCTACATGTTGATGGGTCTTTCGGTTGTAGGAGAACCGGTAACAAATCTTGAAGCAATTGGTGTCAAAAATACTTGGTTACACACTTGGCCGGATCCAAATCTTTCTGTAACGCCCGTAGAAATTGCATTATAAATAATAATAAAAAAATCTTATTCCAATTTGATGAGTCAACCTTATTTGACTATTTGTGAACAACGTGTTATGATTATATGGCTTGTATTAAATGCATGTATGTGCGAACATGCTTAATTTTGACTACGTATTTTAAAATAATTTTTCAAGTCATTTTGATGCACTGTTTAATTTTTAGAAAATTATTGGAATGCCCAAATATCATGATTTTTTTGCATTATTATCTCTACATATTTAGAGACCTTTTAAAAATATAGGTTCAATTATTTTGAGCCCCATGAGTTTTAAATAATATTCTGAGACTTCGTTCTGATTTAAAAACAATTCCCTTTTAAATTCCATAATTAAATATTGGAACATCCAAAAATCATGAAATTTATTTCATAATGATTTTTGAGTATTTAGAAATGTTATAAAAATATAAATTTAATTTATTTAAGCTTATACGAGTTTTAAAGATTTTAAAGGTATTATTATTCCTTTAAACTGAGTTATCTTCTAAATTCTATAACAAAATAATTACAAGTCCAAAAATTATTTTAAAAACATGTACGAGCTTCTGAAATCATGTTCTTTATTTTAAAAATATTAAGTTTATTTTTATACCTATTTCCCATTAAAATTCGATTTATTAATGATTGTATAATAAAATTCAGCATTTGTGAAATTACCGTTTTGCCCTTGCTTTTATAAAAACCCACCACCGACCTCTTTCTTCCCCATTGCCCTGTTTTATCAGTTACCCAGGTCTTTCTTGCTCTCTCTCTCTACTTGCAAATTTTCTTCCATTTCTCTCTCTCGTTTTGTTGCCCTCATGTAAATCTCTTCTTTACTGATTTATTGTGGTGTGTTTGTTGTTATTTGTATTCCCTTCCTGTGATCTCCTTTGTCGTGACTGCTGTATACTAGCATGTATGTATATATATGTAGTCAAAGTTGCATGCAAAGGAAGCGAGGATTAGGGATGGTTTGTAGAAACTTGGATCGAATTTAGGTGATAATTTGGAGAAAGGGGACAACTCGGGTGTGAAGGACCTGTAAACAGGCCTCCACCAGAGCTGTCACCGTCAGCAATGACCATCGGGAGCCGACAGTGTGGTTAATTTGATGGATTAATGCTAGTTGTATTCATTTGGTTGTTGTAATGCTAGTAATCTGAATTGCATGTTAGATTATGTCTATATATGTTCGAAATCTTTGAAGTTTAAGCTGTTACTTGATTGCTCAACATGGATTCATGGTTTTTATCACTTGTGTTATTAAACCATGTTTATAAGCTACCTAGTTGCTAAGCTTTAGTGCCTGCATGTCAAAGTTGTGATTGATTTTGGAAATATTCGGGTAAATTGATTATTAGTGTTAGAGTTTCGATATAAAGTTGATGTTAATTGCTTGGCTTAATTGTCATTATTCGGTTGTTAGACTAAGTGGATTAGTGAAGTGCTAACCTTAAATTTTAAGATTAGTATGAGTAGAGATGGATGGTAATTTCACAGTTTTGTTAATTGCAGATCATGAATGTAATTGGATGCTAACCATGTTTATGTGATCTTGATTTACTGCTAGAATTAACTGCCCTGTCCTGGGACCAGCATGTGCAGTTTTTAACAGTGGGTATGATATATTTGTTCCTTATAATTTCTAGTTTACGTACGCGAAAACCGTGTGGCGTTTGGATTAACGAGTAAAAAGATATGCATGATTTAGTAAAGACCGTGCAATCTGAAATTTTCTGTGTCTGGATACTGATTTAATCAGTTCGTTTTTCTGCCTAAATAAAATGTTTTGGATATGAAATTTTTAGGCAATATTGTGTTAATATTCAGAAAGGATTCTGCAAAATTTTGTAATAAAACAAATATTTTTCGATTTATTAAAAATGTTTCAATAAAGTGTGCGCATTAGTGTGTTTTGTTCTTAAAATTGTTTACCCTATTTTGGAGATTGATTATTTGTTTAATATGGATTACTTGCATATATGTCTAATGTGCTTATCTGCTTATATGACTCTATTTGATGGGAATGATTGAATGGTGTTGTAATTGATAGTAGTGTTGGGTGTTGTTTTGAAATGGTTAAAAACCTTATTTGATGTTGGTTAAAAGATGAAAGTTATTTGTTTTAGTCTTGTTTAGTTGTATACCAAGTGTGATATTAATTGAATTGGTGTTTAATATTTTGAATTATAAATTTAAAGGAGTAATAGTTGAGAATAATAATTGGATGGTGGAGTATTGTGAATATTTTGAGATTGTAATTGAAATTGTTGTGTGATTGGTGTTGAGGGGCTGTGACCCCGGGATAGTCCATTTTACAAAAAGGTTATTTCGTAAATTTTCTTATGATAAAGTAATATGAATTGTTGATTGGCTTGATTTGAAAAACAGGTGGATAGTCCGATTTACGAATACTTCATGTTGAAATTTTCTAAAATTCCCCTGTGTCAAAACCTATTTTACCTAATAAATTCTAATAGTTGTGAGCATGCTTTAATTGCTAATTGTTATGTGTATTGAATGGATTATGTGATTAAGGTAAGCAAATAGTATTTATAATTATCGAAAGGGGTAGATAGTTACAGATTCTGATAGTTATTCAAAAATTTTTAAGTTCGTTTGATCCGACGATTGAAGTATTGTTTCACTGGCATATAGAGTCGACTGAGACGAGTTTATCAACAACGTTCAGAATTAAACAAATGATGTTACGAGTATAGCACTAAGAATCCGAGAAAGCAACGATGTGCCGTAGTCAGTCTAGTGGAGTATGTGAGAAGCTAAGTGGGAAGAAATGATCGTGCAATAGATAGTATCATTAGAAATTTGAACCAAGAGTCAGTGATAAGGCAAGTATCAACCCTCTTGCTCTCTCGTAACCTTCCTATTGTATATCTGTGATACCATGTTTTACCCTGCTTCGCTATACTGAAATGATTTTGTACACCATGTTCTGCACTTATATTCCCATGATAATTTGATACTGAAAACCTAATACGTTATACATAATTGTTGAACCTAAAACCTCAGATTCCCTGATTACTAACCTATGATAACCTTAAACTTGACACGTTTCTAAAAAGTTATAAACTTTGTTAAAGCTTTGAAAAGAAAGATTGATTTTCAGTGAACAATGTTTTACATAAATGACTTTCAGAAATGATTTTCGAACTGCGTTGTGAAGGAAAGAAAATGTTTTACTGATTTGAATGAAAGTGTTTTCCAGAGATGAAATGATTTTAGGTAAAAGATTTTGAAAAGATTTATAAAGAATGTTTTGATAAATGGTTTAGGAATTCTAACTTATGATTTCTACGGATTCCTAAAGATTGGAGAGCGTAAGAGGCCGAGAAGCTGGTCCAGCACTTTTATTTAATTAGCGTATGAGGCTAGGGCGGTCCTAGTCCAGCATTATTAAAGACCAGAGTGTGCCTAATTGGGAACCCAATTGTCAAAGTCCAGAGGGACCTTGTATCCGGTATGGGGACATTATGTGGCTGATCACTTGTATTGTCCGTGCGTTGGTGGAAAAACTCCAATCAAGTTAATGATTTTATGAAAAGAATGTTCTGATGAAAGAACAGTTTTATGAAAAGAATGTTTTGATGAATAGTTTGATGAAAAGAAAGATTTTTATGAAAAGTAATGATTTGACGAAGATGAATGGTTGTGATAAAAATAATTGTTATTGTTTACATCAAAAGTAGCTTTTCTGTTTAAGCATTTTGATTTACTTGCAGATAATTCTGTTTAATTCAGCGTTTGCTTTTACCTCAACCATTCTGAATCAGTTTAATTATATATCTTGTGACTTTCGTTTCTATATATACTTGCTGAGCATTGTTGCTCATTCTTGCTATTTATTCTAACCCTTTCAGCTAGGGAGAAAGGTGGTTCGCTCGTTTAAGACCGCACATAAAAGTAATGCTAGACAATGATTTCAAGTGGTTAGGTTACACCTTGGTGGCCAGGTAGAATACCTTGGAATATGTTTATGAGACTAGTTGGGATTAGAATTGGATAATTTTGATTTTATTGTAAAACAGATTTATATATTGATTTACGGTTAATCTTTATATTGAAGTCTATCTGGTGAGGTAGAAAGTTGTAATAATAATTAGTAGTTTGGTTTTCTGATTTCAATACTATAACCTGTATGTGATCATGTTTTAGGGGGTCGAGTTTACTTTCAAATTGATTTCTCTTTCAAATTATTTTTTTATTTTTATTTCAAATTGGTTTTCTTTTAAATTCTTTAAAGATATCCAGGTTTTAAATTATTTTTGTTTTAGTGGCACCAGATCTAGACCCCGGATCTGAGGGATGTCACACTTTCCGTTGAAGAAAGAGAAGATGCTTTTGGTAGGGGTGGCGTCAGACTGAGTTTTTTGAGGGAGCGATATTGCAAGTGCCCGGATAAGAATGATCCCAGATGTTGGAGATATATACACGGGGGTATGTCTTATATTTATGCGGTGCTATTTTATTCCCTATAAAGTCTAATAATGTTGTTCACCCTAGATTAATCCCGTTGTTACTCGATACTAGCAAGATATATAGATATGCTTGGGGGACGGGAGTTCTAGCTTATTTGTATAAGAAATTTTATGAAACTAGTTACAAGGATTGTGTATCGATTACCGGATGTTGTACTCTTTTGATGCTTTGGGCTTGTGAGAGGTTGCGTTCGGGACAACCTATGATTGCAAGTAATGTGCAACATATGTGGCCTAGGGCTTTATCATGGGCGATTCATCCGGTTGCCAAGGGAAAATCCAAGTACTATAATGTTCATCAAAACATTGACGCCTACCGTGGACAATTTGATAATTTTGATCCGAGTTGGGTTGCTTGGAGGCCATATAGCCCCTTTTATCGAATGTTTGACCCATATTTTGATAGGGATCGACTAGCTGGTATTTCTCATGGGCCGATCATATTTTTTGAATATTGTGAATATCAACTTCCGGATAGGGTGGCAAGACAAATGAATATACCCTTGAGCATACCACCTCCGCCCCCGAGGAGTGAAATGAAAAAAATGAGGCTTAATGTTGACGTTCCATTCCAAAATATGGATCCTAAGAATATGGTTAGATATGTAACAATGTGGAATGAGTTTGTGTATAATGGTATTGGTATTTTGGGCCCCCCAATGTATCCCGTATCATTAGAGGAGTATATGGATTAGTATTTAAATATTACAAAATTGAAGATTCTACCACCTTCAAAACTAACAAAGGATCCTAAAATATACCAAGAAGTGAAAGACAAATTTGACAATCCCAAAGCATTGGATTTGGTATGTTTTCTTCTTAATATATAAACTATTACTCATAAGTTCCTTAAATAATTTTGGATATGCATTTATTTATACATTGTTCTTGTTTTTTATCTTATAGATCATGTGTGCCGCTCAAGGCATGAGTGAGCTTTGTTTGCATGATATGCCTTCGGTTTTTCACGAGTCCCTCTTGCCTACCTTCATTGAAAAGTATGATGCTTTTATGCTTGATACTTTTGGTCCGTCATATGAAAGGCCCGAATTTAAGAGTGTTTTACCTAAAAGAAAGATAAGAAAGGCCCAAAAAGCTACTTAAAAAGCTAGTCCGGAGAAGCCATAATTTGAGGACTATGCAGAGTATGAGGTGGATTCTAGTGCTCCTATGTACAAAGCAATTCAATTTGATGAAGATCCCAATACTTACCTTGATGAGGGTCCTAGTGAACGGAGGGAGGTAACAATAGTGATTATTTTGGATTTGTCTTTATTTTTCTATGTTTGTCTATATTTGTTCCAATTTTTCTTTGTTTTTATTTTAGGATATTAACATCATTTTGAGGGCCAACTATGATAAGGGATCTCTTAGAAAGCCTATCAAGGCACATAAATTGGATTGGTTGAAAGCACATTGGTGGGATTGTAAAAAAGCTACAAATTTGCTAAGAGGTTGTAACTCCAAAGCGGTTGTTTCTTTACAACCAAGTAGAGAAGTGGAGGATAGTATAATGGATGTATATTGTCAATTGCTAATAGTGAGAGAAACTAGTCTCTTTAGTCATGAAGGATGTGAGGCCGTAAAATATTATTTTATGTCTCTGTGGTTCTTCCAAGTGATGGCCACTCATCATTGCAAGAATATGAAGAATCTGTTGAAGAGAAAAAATAAAGAATGAGATGCTATTGATAGGGACTTTAAAGCATATGGCACAAAAGATAGGGGGGACACGAAAATTACCAATTTTGATTATATTCTCATGCCGGCTACAACGGGAGGTCATTGGATCCTATTTTTGTGGTCAATCAAAATTTTATAATTTCATTATTTGATCCTCTATGAGATGATGCTTCTTACATGAAACTAAGAGAGTTATACAAGAAAGATTTCTTTATAGTGATATATTTCATCTTTTTTGTTTTTGTAATTTCTAGTCGTCAAATTATGTTATTGTCTAATGTGTTTTTATTTTTGTTTGATAGAAAAAATTGATTCCTTTGATGTTTCACCAGTTGGATCTCGAGAATTATCAAGATGTCACATTTGTCGAAGTTGAAAGTATCGCGGACCGACCTAGGAAACGTAATGGTCTTGATTGCGGTGTTTTCGTCATGAAGTACTTAGATTGTATTTTGACATGTAATACCCAAACTTGGTGTGGTGTCGAATGGAATGATGATATAATCTCGCTCTTCTGGAATCGTATTGGATGGGAACTCAATAAGGGAATAGCCCGATATATGAGTGATGGACCGTATCAAGCTAAATTAGCAGGCTTGTAATTTGATTTTGGATTGGTTGTAATTTAAATTGTAATTTGGATTGGATTGGAGTAGTTTGGTTTAATTTTATGTTATATTGGTTTGGTTCTTGGATTTGGAGTAGTTGGATTGGATTTTGATTGGTTTTAATTTTATATTATATTGGTTTGGTTCTTGAATTTGGAGTAGTTGGATTGGATTTTGATTAGTTTGATTTTAATTTTATGTTATATTGGTTTGGTTCTTGGATTTGGAGTTTGATATAGTTTCATTTTTATGTTTGGATATGGATTTACAGTTTATTTGGATTGGTTTGGTTTGGTAAAACATGGTGGAATGTTAAAAAAACAGAACAGACATGTCAAAAACAGTTTCTGTAGTTACACTCTATTATAGAGCGGATGTACGCTCTATTATAGAGCGGATGTATAGAGCTTGGAAAAAAACTAAGTCAAAAAGCCGAAACCAGATTGTAGTTACGCTCTATAATAGAGTGTACATATATGCCTGGTAAAAAAACTAACTTAAAATACCTGACTGTAGTTACCCTCTATAATAGAGCGAACATACGCTCTATAATAGAGCGTATATGTTTATTTTTATAAAAAAAATTCTGCTTCAAAATACCATAAAATTTAAATTTTCAAAAAAATTACAATAAAAAATTAAGATCAATACAAATCGCAATACAACTCCAAAATACCATAAACAATTCCAAATCATAAAATAACTCCAAAATACCATAAAATTTGAAATTCCAAACAAATTACAACCAAATACCAAAATCAATTCAAATGATAAAATTTAGCTCCCCATTGCTAATTTAGTTGGACAATTTCTTGCATCATGCTTGGCATCAATTGCACCACAATAACTACATTTTCTTGGTTTTTTGGATTTAGATATTTCTATACCACTTTTTGCTCTTTCCTTGGGGCAACCTTTAGTTTGAGACATCATAGGGTTCTTCAAATTGTCAAAATTTTCACCACCCCCTAGATCATTCTCATGCGGTTGATTCTTAGGATGATCTTCATTCAGAAAATTTTCCACATAATTTGACTCTTTTTCTATTAAAGTCATGACATAATTAAATCTTTCAATCGAACAACTCTCGTGAGCGGCTAAACCTTGAAAGAATTTGTATAAAGTGCTATATCGTGCGGGTTGTGATTGAAGATAGGTGTCAATGGTAGGAGGTTTATACGATATGGACCCCATAACTTTATTTCCTCCAATTGTCCATCTTAAGTTGATTAAATTTGAAGGAATTTCCGTCCATTGCATCATATTCAAATATCGAATAATATGATGACAAATCATTCCCGAATTTTCAAATTTCCAACAAACACAAGTTATGGTGCTATTCTTGGCCACGACTAAAGTATAAACTTTTCTATATTCGGCCGCCACTGTGGTTTTATATGCTCCATACACCTTAAAGAGCATAGTGCTCTCGGCATGTTTCTCAATAATAATATAGGCTCCACTTTGTTTAAGCTTGTGTTGAAAACATCTAAACATCTCCTTTGTATATATAGATGTCGCATGATTCTCCAATGATGAGGATGTTATTCTTGACATATTCTTATACTTTGTTTCATAATCCGCTTCCCTCTCACGAAGATATTGTTTCTCCAATGCTTTTTGTGAATTCTCTATAAATTCTTTCAAACCGGTGCTAGCATTCACATACTCATCAAAAAAAGCATTCATCGATTCACTTCTCGAGGTAATGGTCATCCCGGTAGTGAAATGAAGTTTAGTATACACACGAACCCATTTATCTCGAACGGAATATATATCTTGCAACCAACAATGATCAACCAAGTTATATTTTTCAAACAAATCATCCCACATATCTTCAAATTATTCAACCATTAATGACTTGTAGATACATAACTTGAAATCTTCTTTAAAGTGTGGTTCATTTCCATACAAATTTAATAATTTTTCTACAAATTTAATACTTATATGCCAACTACAATACAAATGATTCGTGTTTGGCAAAACTTCGGCAATTACATTTCCAATCGCAATATCTTGATTCGTGATGATTGAGATTGGAGGCTTGTTTCCCATGACTACCAACCAATTCTTAAAAACCCATACATACGAACCTTCTCTCTCATCCCTTATTAATGCAAATCCAAATAATATAGATTGGTAGTGGTGGTTGACCCCCATAATAGGTACAAATGACATACAATATCTATTTATATGGTACGTGGAGTCAAACACTACTACATTTCCAAATTTTTATATGCATTTAATGATCTCGGATCAACTCACAACATAGCACGCACCCGATTTTCTTCATCAGCATCTACTCGGTAGAAAAATTCCCCTAAACTATTACATTTCAAATCTCAAAGTAATGTCAAACCTTCTCGAGCATCACTTGAATCAAACACATAATGTCTAATATCACGCAAAATATTCCGTATGTCTTGACTAGTAAATCTAATATTCTCTAAACCTCCCGTTAACTCACCAAAAACATTCAAAGTTTTTGAAGGTCCAATACCCGACTTTTTTAAAGTAACAATCAATTGTTGAATAATGGGGGTTATGTTTCTTGGCCTTTGCATGAAATGCACTTCATTATGTTCTACCATTTTATGACTGTGTTTCAAATTAACCAATGTCACTTCCCATTTCTTTAATTTCTCTCTATGAACAACATACATCTGTGTTTTACAACTCGTTATACCAAGAGTATCTCTATTTCTCTTCCTTTTTCGGTCATCAAATTCATCCAAAGTCTTTTTTAAGCCTAATCTACCACCCTTTCTACATATATACAAACGCGATCAAATTTTTTTACTTTTTATGCGTTTATGCGTAGTTTTAATTATTACCTCAAAACCAATACGTCTACCATAATCTCTATAAAACATCTATGCCTCATCTAAACTATCGAACAATTGATCAACACAAGGGCAAACATCATTCAAATCATCCAAAGGAACGTCATCATTATCTTCCATATTTTGTGTGTTTTTGGGTGAATTTTTAGATTTTTTGCAATTTTGTGTGTGTGGTATATCATCATTATCATCAACATCATAAAAATCATCACCATCATCCTCACCATCATCATAATTATCATCATAATCATCATTAACATCATAATCATCATTATCATTATCATCATCATTTCCTTTATTATCAATAATCTCTACTATTTTAGGACTAGATTTTTTATCATCATCGTTATCATCATCTTCAATCTCAATTTTAAACATATTAGGA
Organism: Oenanthe sinensis; assembly: GCA_028671895.1. Taxonomy (NCBI): domain Eukaryota; kingdom Viridiplantae; phylum Streptophyta; class Magnoliopsida; order Apiales; family Apiaceae; genus Oenanthe; species Oenanthe sinensis. Next base: position 20,758,879 of record CM053799.1, on the reverse strand, counting down.
GACTTACTAGGAGGCTTTAATTTTGAAAAAATAAAAGAAACCATGAAATGAAATGAAGAGAACTAACCTTAATAAAGTTTTAACCGAACTCAAACTTCAACTTTGAAATCTTGAAGAAATTGAATCTCCTCCCAAGCTCAAAATTTGAAATCTTGAAGAAATTGAATATTCTCCCAAGTTCAAAGTTTATAAAAATGGGTATTAGATAGCTCAAAGTATATTGGGTTGTGAAATGGATATTAAATTTATATAAAATTTGTAATCAAATAGGCAAAGTTGAATTGATTTTTAGATATCTCACACAAATTTCTAAAAAATTGTATGATAAAAAAACAAGTGTTTCTGGATAGATGAGGGTGCGTATTTATTAGAACACTATAATAAAGCGTATGCTTTAAATGGTAGAATTGAAATTAAAAAAAAGTTATACGCTCTATTATAAAGCGTATATACGCTCTATAATAGAGCGTATGACTTTTTTTTCAATTCTCAGCCATTGATGTGTTCTTTTAACGGTATTAGATGGATTGGTTAGATATCTTTTGATATCCAATTGTGATTGGTGAACAGTTTCTATATATATATATATATATATATATATATATATATATATATGTATGTATGTATATGTTGTCTTTGATTGGATAGAATGACATGAGGTATGAATGGAATGAACAAATTTGAATGAGATCAGACACATGTGAATGTTAAATTAGTTTAGACCAGAAAAAAATGACAGGGTGCACAATCAATATATGAATGAAATCAAGATCGATTTACAAACTGGTGGGACAAGTTCAAAATTATAAAATGTAGTTTAAAGTCAGTATGCTAGAAACAAAAATATCAAACTAACCTATTTGATTAATTAGGGAGTAGGGACAATGATGTCAAGCTAATCATTGAAATAAAATCCCAGAAAATTATTGTACCCGCAATTCCAGATAGCGATGAGGAATTATCAACTTTGTGTTGTGAAATGTATTATATAGTGTATTATTTTCTTTATGTTGATTTTACATTACTGTTTCAAACTTACTTCTCAACAAATATAATCAAACTTTATTTATTAGGGATTCAGCTGGTATAATAAATTTAACATACTTTTCAAAATTATGGTAACTTGATTTAATTTCTTTAATCTAACTTGTGCTTCGCGCCTTAAGCTAGCAACAGTAAAATATACCTCGACAGCAAAACTGTAGTGACACAAGATCAAGAAACTAAAGGCTTTAAACAGCAGATCTTTCTGATAACTTCAACTCCAGAATGTTGTACGCACACTCATGGAAGGACATAATATTCATACATTTAAATTTTAGTCTCTACAAAATCATGTAGACCATGTGTTTATTTTATTTAATACCAGCTTATTAAATACACAAGGCTACGACTGGATTGGCATTTAATTTGAGTCAGCAACAGTTGTCCGAAGGGGTAGAGAACTTTCAACTTCCTTACTCTCAGAGTTCCTTTCGGCAACGATTTTTGACATTCCAAACATCTAAAAAAATCCCAATTGGTCAACAAGGACGTCAAACAACTGAATTTAATTGTGAAACTATGTAGTGAGTGTATAGCCATGGAAGTCGAAGAAATGAAGCTAACCTTTTTGACAGTTTTTTTAAAGCAAGTTGCATGTTCCTCCATCGATGCATGAATGAACTCGTCAATGTGATCCTTCACGTCTTCCAAGAAAGTTGCTTCTTCAGATTTCTTCTTTCTACATGAAGTGCTTACTGGCGGAGACACAGCAGGAGATGGTTGCTCTTTTTTCACTTCCATTCTACAAGAAAAAATGAATATAGTAACTAGAAATAAAATAAAGCAGTAAAACAGAATATTATGAAGTAATATAAAAGCCAGGCAACGGAGGACCTTTCATGTGCCTCTTGTAGCAGGATATAGAATTTAATTTAATATATTATATAATATTAATAGTAGATATACCAGTGATTATCCAGAAAGTGACACTCTACGACGATTTATATTCCTAGCAAATCCTAGAGCATATAGTTATACCCTTGACATCAAAACAATTGCAAAGCTTCTACATAGCTTTGCCATTTAAAGAGCCCCAGGACTTTCTAGAATTAATTGAACCAGTATACCTTTAATTGGAACCCTTCTCACAATAAACTAATTCAGATGATAAAGTCACGCAAAATAAATTTAACGCCTAATACAAGTAATATTATAAGAAGCGCAAAGAAAACTCAAATAGGTATGAGTAGAACATATTATTTCATACAGTCGAATTATCATTTCTTTTTGTCCTTGTTTGTATTATGATTTGTGAACCAATGCATACTTTTTTGCTAAATACAACCAAAGATTGTAACCAGTACTTTAACCACATATGTCCATGAGATTATCACATTTCTAAATATAGCCCGTACTTTCTTAAGGCAGAAAAATTCCTCCAAAACACCCAACGAGTGTTTCATGAACAGGATTAATATTCATAACAATACCTTGAGTATAAGAGTCACATTAAAAAATGTTTTGCATGATGGATTGTAAGAGGCTACACACACACACACATATAGGCGGGGGGGGGGGGGGGACTTTTTTCATTGATAGTTTAATAGAGCTAAAAAACAAACAATATGCCAATTTTTTTAGGAGTAAACAATTGTATCTTTGACCTCTGGTAGTATTTTGGATAAGATCTCTTTTATGCTTATTATATACAACCATTGTAAATTCTGGGTGAAACACATGCATACATACACAAACACACACACACACACACACACACACACATATATATATATATCAATGGGAGAGAAAGAGAATTACAGAAAAGGCTATACTTTTGATGCTAAATATCATTTGAAAAGCTCGTATTAAATGAATAATATCTGAATTTCAATGTTGGGAACTCAGTTATTTTCTGATGACAATCCGTATGGGATAGAGAGAGTACTACTGCTTTTTTAAGTTATCTCAATCTTATGACTCATTTATTTATTAATTATCTTCATATTCTTAATAAACTATAATTTTGGTAAGTTATTATCGAAACGCCTCATAGTCTGTTACTACTAAGACACATTGACAGCAGTGATAAACTGTGGGCCGACAATAATTATGAGATTGTTTGTGCTATGCAGAGTCTGATATTTCGGTGCCTACAATTTGAAACTTTTAACCTCTATGATTTCCTGCGAAAATGCTAGACTAAATTGTAACAACCAATCAACTTAGCCATAATAATCTACGCTACATAGATCTCCAATTATATTGTAAAAACTCCGGTAAATGAAGTAATGAACTCTTCAATCAGGTATTGTATAGATTCTATGTTTTCACTACAGGCAAAATAAATCTTCTCAATTTTCTGAAACATGCAGCAGTTCACTTCATAATATCATGTGGCTACAAACTGTATTTTTATATTTGTTTCATTTGGACTGGCTTCGCTAATTCTATTCATTTTATAATTAACCAGTTAAATCATATTCAAAAACTAATCATAAAATCTATGAAAAATATGTTGGTGATTTAATGACACCTGTCCGCCTCGCTGTTGGAAGAACCACCAACTTTAATTTTGAGATATCTACTCTTATATCTTATTGTATTTTGACCCTGCAGTGAATTCTTGGGTTATTATAACGTGACGTTTTCGAATTGTTAGTACCCCGGTGCATTTTCCTTATGCAAGGACTAGAATGATGCAACAGAAGAATATTATTTGGCATCTTCAAGCCTTTTCCCTTCATAATATATAGAAGTATGATCATAGATCGCTTTAATTTCCTTAAAAGCTCTGTTACCCGAACTCTCCATTTTTGTGCTTATACCAGTGTCCACCGGACATGACAAGGGTGTGGGTGTAGGATCTGAGTCGGATCTTTCTTATTTAAACCAGACACTTCACCTTGTAGCATCCTAGTTCAAATTGAAATAGAAGGTCTCCTTGCAACTTGTTTATAAAGAGCAAGGTTCATGAATGACTTGTTTCTATGTTATCCTTTTAATTTTATTCTACAATTTAACATACATAATTAAGTGTATATGATTTATGTGCAGTAGGCACTATTTTATGAATGCACAATCAATAAGTCTATTTAAAATATAACTTGTGTTAAATCTTACAGTCCAATTTCGGATCCATATCCAAGAATCCTAAATATTTTAAAACTAAGAATCTGACTCTTCGATCCACACCCGTGTCGAACACCCATACCCGAGTCCGGGTAACTTAGCTTAAAAGTATAACTGTGAGTCTGCGACTCATTTTTACCTTACTACATAGGACCAATAAAACGAGTGGGACAAAAAACGCTTTAACCTGGGACATCTTTGCATTACCCTCACCACCTTCTCTCAAAACTCCATCCCACTACCAAAATGTAAAGGAGTCTGAATACAAGTGTATCTAAACTGTCTCAGATCCTTTGTTGACACTTGACAGTGAATAAAGTGGAACAGTTGTAGTTCTATAAGTATCGGATTCATTCATAACGAATAGAATAATAGTAACCGAAGAACTCGGAAAGAATACAAAGTATAATAAGAGTGCTGTTGTGTTCAATTCAATTCTTATTCAAACTACTTAAAAATATAATTCAATATTTGATAATTACTCAATGATATATACTTGGATCACTCCTCGATACACATTATATACATAATGGTCTCTGGATTTCACCCCTACACACGAAACTCCTCTCTCCCGTGTCTCACGAATTTAAACTTACTATTGATCTATCGAAAGAAGTGGTATAATTTATTTATTTATTTATAATCATTATATTTTAATTTCATTGTATACACACTGTGTTGATTTTAATTCATATGATATCGTGATATTCTCAAGTGTGACTTGGTGTGAATTCATATTAAATTAATTATCTACATATAACATATTTCTGTGAGTAACTAGTAATAAGCCTCAAGTGGTTACATTTCATGCTCGTTAAGGAATTGTTGTTTGATCTCATATCCGGTAGCTAATTGCTTATGTTAGTAAAGTTAGGTACATTGTTCACGCAGTTTAAGCCACTGTAATAAATTTACTCTTATAAATCGATGTAAAGGCTTAGGAAAAAGCCAACTAGTATTGTACAGGGTGGGGAAACAAAAAAATTGCTCCAAAAATTAAGCATGTATACCTTGTTTGGGAAACTTTACCCTAACCACAGGGAACTATAGAAACTGGGCAAAAAATACAATTATACAAACATCTTATTTTCAATATATCAACAAAAATAAACTGTCCTCCAATTACAAAAATAAAATGATATGTATACATACCACATGTACATACAGGTAGACAGAAGTAACCTTAAGAGAGAATTTGTAGTAATCGTGCGAACCCAAGAGAGAGCGATAAAATGACTACTATTTCTGATTATAAGAGGTCGTTTGGCATTTCATCCTACTCCGGTTGTTTGATTACACAAAATTAATGAAGGGTCCTGTTCTGGACCATTTACACAGTAATAAGTTTCTAAAGCCCGGAAACTTGAACGGGTATGATTAAAGGTGAAACTTGAACGAGTATGATTAAAGGGTATGATTAAAGTGAAACTTGAACGGATATGATTAACTTGGTTGAATTAACGAAGAAACGATTTAGATTTTAATTTTTTTTTCCCTTTCTGTGCTTATTAATAGCGGAAAGGCAGTCTTTCAGCACTTTTTATTCGAGTAAAGGCAAATTGCATGAAATGACCAATGCTAAGCTAACAAATGGCATTTAATCTTTCTGCAATTTTTAAGCGCAGAAAGACGTGAATTTAACTAGTTGTTTCCCTCTTTCTTTTTTCTTTCTCTGTTCTAGCACCACACTGCAGGCGAATTGAAGGGAGACAAGTCCTATTGTTTTCCTTCACCGCATATCAACTGTTTGACTAAATGCTTGAGAGAACTTTTTGTGTTTTATGTGATCATTTTGTTTACATTGTGCGTATTGTACACTATGTTTGTGATCATTCTTCCCAAATTGTGATCAAAATTGCCACAATGAAGTATCTGTTATTATGAATTTGGGAGATACATTACTATAATTCAATTCAGAGAAATGAATTTGTTGAGTATTCCGTAATTGATGAAGGTGTATGTATATGTGTATGTATACACTTGACGAATTGGGTTACGAGTCTGCTTCTCGTCTTTCCGCACTTAAAAATCGTGAAAAGATTAGTTGTCGTTTAGGACCTGTCATTTTATTCAATCTGTCTTTTCTCAGTTAAAAAACGCGGAAAGAAGGGCTTTTCACGATTAATAAGCACAAAAATGAAGATTTATTTTTTAAATATGGATCGTTCCTGAGTTGATCCAACAGCTATATACATATGTAGTGCCTGTATAAGAAAAATGGACAAGTACCTCATATATCTATACTATATTATTTGTTACGGATTAAAAATGAGGTCTATTTAATACGCAATTAATACTAAGGTTTGGGGGAGCTTCAAGCTTTAATGGCTGCGTTAACGTTTCGTGACTATCTCTGGTCCTCGTTAACTGCCTACGTATTTCAATGGGTGTGAGAATCAAGCCAACAACGTAGTTCTAATGTTGAGGGGTTATACCCTTTATATAGGCGCACGAAGGCCTTAGAATCAGATTAGAATTAGGAGACTTGGAGGCCAAGTCTCCTAGTGACAAGGTTGTTGAAACCTTCAAGGAATGCGAGCCCTAGTTGGACTCTAGCAAGTGAGGTTTATCTTTTAGATTGGGCTTCTAGAGCCTTCCACAGATGAGGGTCTCGTATGACTCTTTAAGCCTTTAATTGAGGCTTTATTAATTTAATTATGAAATTAATTAATAAATAGGGTTTCTAGATTCTTCTAGGATGAGGTCCTTCAACAGGCTTCTTGGGCCTTTACTGAGTTTTTATTAATTAATTACGAAATTAATTAATAGCAAAGGCTTAATGGGCCTATGGCTTGAACAAACCTTGTGGGCTAGATTTATAAATCCAGTTGATCTTTGGATTACAAATCCAGTTGATCCTAGAATTTATTTTCTTATTTCGTTTCATGGGCCCAAGCCTTTGGACCATTCTAAGTCTAATAAATGAAATAATAAATGCTATATTTATTATTTCCTTAGAGCTATTTTTTACCCACATCATTTGCCCCACAACTTTTGAGAAAACTTCGTGAGTTTTCGTAAAAGTTTTACAAAGGGTTTTCAGTGCTTTATCGGGATTTTGACTTATTTCAGTCAATCTTATTTCAATTTTTGGGCTCAGGCCTTTTATTATTAATTCCTTTAAAGAATCAATATTATAAATTGGTCCCCCACACACTTTATTTGTAATAATTTTTTATAAAATAGGAAATTTTCGAAACTTTGTCTAATTCGACCTGAAATGAGGTCGATTTCGACCTCAAATACAACCCCAGGTCGAATCCAGGGATCGAGGTCGGACTCGACTTCAATCGAGGTTGAACGGGACTTGAGATGTGCTTCTAGGTCAATATGTGGAGATAAGGTCGAAATCGACTTCGATCGAAGTCGATTACAACAGGAAAAGTACTTTGAGGCGATCACGTGACTGAGGTCGAATTCGACCTCGATTGAGGTCGAATTAGGCCTCAATAGCTATTGAGGTCGATATATGAGGCTGTAATCAATTTTGACCTTGATTGAGGTCGAAATAGGCCTTCAAGGCTCTTTAATGTCGAAACAAGGAACGAGGTCGATCTCGACCTTGATTGAGGTCGAAGTAGGTTCAATTGTTCACTGTTGTCGAATGGTTGTCGAGATCGATTTTCGACCTCATTTGAAATCGAATGAGATTTGAGGTTGAACAGGCCTTCTTGGCTTTGGCTTCATTTCGACCTCTATTGAGGTCGAATTATACCTCAAATGGACATCCAGGTCAATTGAGGTCGAATTTCATGATTATCTTAATCAACTTTCATGATTTTGTATCACCCATAGGTGTTTCTGTATTTCTCCAAATATCTTGGGGATCATATGGTGCTCACAAGTATTTTTCGTAATATTCCTAATAATTTCAGGAATTTTGATGTACCCACATGTATTTTTCTTAATTAATCCTAATATTTTAGGAATTTTTATGTACCTACGGGTATTTTTCGTAATTATTTCTAATAATTTAGGAATTATTTGTGTACCAACAAGTATTTTTCCTTATTATTCCTAATATTTTAGGAATTTTTTATGTACCCACGGGTATTTTTTATAATTTTTCCTAATATTTTAGGAATATTTTATGTACCCACGAGTATTTTTCCTAAGAATTTAGGAATTTTTTATGTACCCACGGGTATTTTTTTAAGAATTTAGGAATATTTATGTACCCACGGGTATTTTTCCTAAGAATTTAAGAATTTTTATGTACCCACGGGTATTTTTCCTAAGAATTTAGGAATTTTTTTTGTACCCACGGATATTTTTCCTAAGAAATTTAGGATTTTTTTTGTACCCACGGGTATTTTTCCTAATTATTCCTAATAATTTAGGAATTTTTATGTGCTTACAGGTATTTTTCCTAATAATTTAGGAATTATTTATGTACCTACGGGTATTTTTCCTAATAATTTAAGAATTTTTATGTACCTACAGGTATTTTTCCTAATAATTTAGGAATTTTTTATGTACTTACGGGTATTTTTTCTAATAATTTAGGAATTTTTTATGTACACACGGGTATTTTTCCTAAGAATTTAGGAATTTTTTTTGTACCCACGGGTATTTTTCCTAATTATTCCGAATAATTTAGGAATTTTTATGTACTTACATGTATTTTTCCTAATAATTTAGGAATTTTTTATGTAATTTTTTCATCAGGGATCAACTTGTATTTTTGCAGGGCTTGATTTGCTAATTTACAAACTTTAGGGGACTTTATAAATATTTTGAAACTTCGGGAAAGAATTCGCAAGTTTTCAAACTTCAGGGGAGTAATTGTATGTTTTCAAACTTCTGGGGAGTAATCGTAAGTTTTCAAACTTCAGGGGGCTGTTGTATAAACTGCAGAAGCTAGGTGACCTTTTGGTAATTTGACAATTCAAATCGACCTAGACGAAGTCGAATTAGCAGGCCATTTAGCGTCCAGGTCGAATGCAGCTTTGAGGTCGGCCTTCGGCCTCATTCGAGGTCGATCAATTTTTTTCCCCAATTTTTTCCAAATATCATTAATAATAATAATATTTATTTTGGAATAATTTGATTTCGAATTTGGAGGGTTCTACTCGGATAAAATTTTATTCGAATAAAGTCCAACCCGGATATTATTATTATTATTATTAAATAATAACAATTTCTATTTTTACTCAATTAATTTTTGGATAAATATTTCATCGATTCAGAGGTGTCCTTCTCGGATAAGATGAGGCGTCCCACTCGGATAAAATTTTATTCGAATAAATTCAAATTCATGTTTTTATATTCTTGTAGACTTGGATTGAGGTCTAATAAACTTCAATTTCAAGCCCATGTCGAATTTGACTGGTTTGAAGGGTCTCAAACCTCGTTTGAGTGACTTGAGGGGTCTCAAACCTCGTTTGTCTGGTTTGAGGGGCCTTGAGTCTCATTTGAGCCCCAAGTCAAATAGACCTGGATTGAGGTCTAATAAACCTCGTTTGACAGACTTGAAGGGTCTCAAACCTCGTCTGACTGACTTGAGGGGTCTCAAACCTCGTTTAACAGACTTGAGGGGACTCAAACCTCGTCTAACTCACTTGAAGGGTCTCCAACCTCGTTTGAGCACTAGATCGAATAGACCTGGATTGAGGTCTAATAAACTTCAATTTCAAGCCCAAGTCGAATTTGGCTTCCAAGGGGCTGGATTGAGGTCAATGTGTCCTTCAAGGTTTGACCTCTCATAGACCTGGATCGAGGTCGAACAAAGGCATAATTCCTCACCTAGGTCGAAATGGGGTTGAGGTAGATGAGACCTTCATGGTTTGACCTCCCATAGACTTGGAATGAGGTCGAATTAACACTCATTTTTCCTCCCAGGTCGATATGGGATTGAAGTCGATGAGACCTTCAAGGTTTGACCTCCCATAGACCTGGAATGAGGTCGAATTAACACTCATTTTTCCTCCCAGGTCGAAATGTCTTGGGGCGTCAAGGCTTTGTAATTTTTGACTTGGAATGAGGTCGATGAGCCCTACAGGGTTTGACCTCCCATAGACTTGGAATGAGGTCAAACAAAGGCCTAATTCCTCATCCAGGTCGAATGGGATTGAGGTCGATGAGACCTTCAAGGTTTGACCTCCCATAGACCCGAATTGAGGTCGAATTGTGCTTCTAAGGGGCTGGCCTATCAAAACCTCAATGATGTGCGCCTAGAAGTATAGGCGTAGCTTTCTTGAAGACATTATCAATGCTAAAGTAAATTTCTCAATCTTTGAGTTATTCAATTCTGTGCCATGCAGAATCTTACTGACATAATTGATGAGTTTCTAAACCTTGGTTTCCTTCAATGTATGATTTCTCGGGGAATACTTCATCTTTACCCAGGCCCCTCAAGGCTTTGCCGTTTACTACCCGCGTTGGCCATGCGTGGCTTTTATCTTTTATTCTCGTACCTTGAAGCCCTTCAGTACTCGGCACTCTTATTACGTCCATGTATTCTCTTTTGCTTTTTTACGTTATGTGCCTTGGTACAAAGTTGTTTTCGTGTTTAATAATAACATAACAAGAGAGTTCAAGGATACTAAATAAACTTTCATTAAAATATTTTGAAGTATATCTTCAAGTCAAAGAGGGTTCCACCCTTACATAATAACAAACTATTTCCCACTCGGGGTAACAACTTCTTGGTTCCTAGTGGTTCCATAGAATCTTATTTCTACTTAATAATCCTTCTAAATATAACTCTTGAAGGAGTTGTCTACTACTTTCACGTATCCGCGCCTTTGATCGCGAGTACTTGCCCCCCGACTCCGTATGACCTTAACGAGGCTACATAACATCTCCTTGCCATCTTCTGGTCTCCTTTCTCCTCACCAACTTCATTCCTAAATGGAAATTTAAGTTTGAGGTGGTAAGTTGAGGCAACAGCCTTGAACGCATGTATCCCTGTTCGACCGAGGATCCCATTGTAAGAGGACACAACCTTGATTACGAGGAAGTTCAACACTTGAGTGGACTCATGGGGCTCCTGCCCTATAGTCACAGACAATAGAATTGTTCCCTCTACCTTAGACTCGACTTCATTGAACCCGTATATAGGCATGTCAGAGGGAGTCAGTTGAGAGTTGGTGTACCCCATTTTGAGATACGCATCATGGAACAGGATGTCTACTAAAGCTCCACTATCCACCAGGATTCGTTTTACCGAAGAGTTGCCTATCACAGGTATTATGACCAACGGGTCATCATGGGGGAAGCTCACCCCTTTCAAATCAGAATCGTCAAAAGAAATTGATACCTCACTCCTTGCACTCTTCGGTGCTTCCCCCATAATTTGTAGAACTTGTCGGGCATAAGCCTTTCTCGAGTTACTTGAAGTCCCGTCCGCTGTTAGACCTCCAGAGATCACGTTTATTACTTGGCCTCGAGGCTGTATCTTCTTGTCATGGTCATCATAATTCCTTTGTCGCTCATTATAGTCTCGATTATCATTGTTGTTTCTATCATCTTCTTTGATAAACTTCCTGAGTTTTCCCCTTCTGATCAAGAACTCAATGTCATCTTTCAACTGCCTATAATTATTTGTGTCATGCCCAACATCTTTGTGAAACTTGCAATACAAATTCTAATTCCTCTTCTTAGGATCAGTTTTTAGTGGCTTCGGCCATTGAAGTTCTCTGTCTTTCTCAATGTCCAACAGGATCTCACTTCTTGGCGAGTTCAGCCTTGCATACTCGGTGAATCTTGGCCCTTGGCCAACCGTTCTTGGGGTATAGTCAGAGTCTCTGTTGGTTCTAGGATACTTATCCTCAACATCATACTCATCCTTGACATCATACTGATCTTGCTTACATTTTTTGCTACTCCACTCGTTTCTGGACGAGTCGGTAGTCTTTTTCAAGCTTTCCCAACCTTAATATATTTTCCAGCTCTCTCTTGGAGCTCATTCATACTTTCTGGATCCCTCTTGGCTAAAGAACTCCTGAAGTTCTCGTCTAAGGTCCCTTGCTGTAGCGCTATCATAGCTAGATTCTGGTCTAGATCAGGGACCTTCAAGGCCTCCTTAGTGAATCTGTTCGTATAGTCCCTCAGGGATTCATTCTTTCCCTGATGCATATTCATTAGCGCAGCTGAGCTCTTCTCATGAGTTTTGCTGCTGATAAACTGACCAATGAAGGCCCTACTTAGATCTTTGAATGACCCAACAGAGTTAGAGGGTAGGCGACTAAACCACCTTTGAGCCATACCACTGAGGGTTTGAGGGAACGCCCTACACTTGATGGAGTCATTGACGGGCAGCAGCAGCAGTGCATTATAGAACGTGAGAACATGATTTGAGGGATCTCCCGTTCCATCATAGGCCTTGATTGTAGGCATCTTAAACATCCTTGATATCTTCTCATTCATAATATTCTCTGTGAAGGGGGGTGTGAGATCATCAGGATCTCCAAGTGGCAATAAGTCTTGGGGGTCAGCCCTAACATTACTTGTCTTTGTTTGCCTCCTTATCAAGGGCTCATCTAGATCTATCACATATGCATTCCTTGTTGATCCTCCATCCTGTTGGGTTCCGAGGCATAAAACGCAGCGGATAAACGTAAATATAACGAAAAATTTCGGAACCCTAACGCAGGATCATGTATAAGATTGGACGGATTATGGTGATAATCGAATCATACCTATTACGATCTTGAATGTCACGAACTCAACGGAGATCCTTGCTATCACGACTTGTGTCTTCCTCTCGAAAACACCTCTATGGTATCCACACGAGCACCTTCAAGAGCGTCTCACGATCTTGATTACGGAGTGGATGTACTAGCAAACCTTTGATAATTCGAATTGTCTTCCTGCCTCTTTGCTGCCTCTTCTAGGGTTTTTCTATCAAAAACTTGTTGTGCCTCTTAACCCTACATTATCTATTTATAATGTTTGGTTAACAGGCCCATAGCAGCAAAACCTAACCCATATAGGTCTAGGAAGATAATAAAACGAATTTTATTATTTAATTAATAACTAAGTCATACTTAATTATTATGGGCAGAAATACAATTCTAATTTGAATTTATATTATCTTAATTAATTAAGTCTCACTTAATTAATATAATAAAAATTCAAATAATTATCAATTAATTTAAATCTATAATTTAAATTAACTATTCCTCTAAGTGCTCTTTGCGTGTGACCCTATAGGCTATTATTTAATTGACAATAATTTTATTCTCCAATAAAATTATAAACAATGAGCGGCATCTAGTAATACATCATTGCTACCCAATTAAACAATAATTAAATCGTGATTCGATAAAACCTTTCGTGATTAATGTTTCCGTGTAATATAATCCTTTTAACCATATATATTATAGATTAAACTCGAGGCATGTATTTAGTCATCCTCTTCAACATTTAATCCGGGTTTACTTGATCCATGAGTAGACTATGAAAACAAATCATTATTTGAGCACGACCATGCATTTTATAGTCTCACTCAATCAAGAGGCCAATAATATCTCTCCTAATTATAGGAGGGTTAAATCTTTTATCTATCATTCATATTTCTCATACGACTCATGATATACCCGATGTCTACTTTTATCATTACCCGGTCAAAGGTAACTTTTAATGTAGTCAAAGTATAAAAATATAATGATCTCAAGTCAGAGGATCATTACACCATTATCACTGTGAGTCTTTCTTATGACTTTATTAAACATGAAGAATCTCACTGTGGGTCTGTCCAGTACCATGTACTCCTGCATGTACCTATGTGTTGACTTTAGTATCCCCATACTTATAACCAATGAGATGTGGTTATCTGTCAAACAACATACTAGTCTATTTATGTATTATTATTGTCCTATAATAATAATACTCGACTAGGGACATTTAAGAATATGATATATTATATAATCTCAAGTTCAAGTCATGTACTAAACTATACAATATGTATCATGATTCTAAGGACATTTATTATGCTAACAAATATATCGCAGTAATTAAAGTCATAATAAATATGTTTATTGAATAATCAATTGACATAAAGGTTTATCAAAATAAACATTGTATTGCCTCTAGGGCACCTACACCAACACATCCCCCTCAGCTCTCGGGTGTTGTTGCCTTGTTAGCTCCCTTTCCAGGTCTTTCCTTAGTCGTTGAGCTTCAGCCTCATGGGCTCGTATCTTCTCTTGTAGGTTTGTGGATTTTCAGATATCTCAAGGGCACTATTAATCTTGGCTTATGGTATCCTAGAGAGTCTGATTTTAATTAATTGGCTATTCAGATGCTGACTTTGCAGGATGTAAAATTGACAGAAAAAGTACAAGTGGTAGTTGTCAGTTTCTGGGTGTGGAAGACTAGTATCATGGTTTAGCAAGAAGCATAAATCAATCTCAACATCTACAGCAGAGACTGAATATATAGCTGCAGGAAGTTGTTGTGCACATATATTATGGATGAAAAATCAACTACTGGATTATGGCCTGAACTTCTCTAAAATTCCTATTTATTGTGATAATCAAAGTGTTATTACAATGACAGGAAATCCAGTTCAACATTCTCCGACAACACACATCAGTATCAGATATCATTTCATAAGGGAACATGTTATGGAAGGCACAATTGAATTACACTTTGTTCCCACAGATCAACAAATAGTAGATATTTTCACTAAACCTTTGCCTGAAGCAACATTTAACAGACTGGTTTCTGAATTAGGGATGGTAACAAGTGGCTCAACTTGACTTAGTAAGTTTCAGATAATCAGAGTATATGTCAGAGCATGAGATAAACTCTGATAGAAGATGAAGTAAACTCTGATGAAGCAAACTTTGATCAATGCGGCATCTAATCTCTGATCACAAGTTATCAGTATTTATGGTAAACTCTGTCAGAGTCTTTGGTAAACTCTGACAGTTCATTCTAAACTCTGACTCATATAAACTCTGACTTGTTTATGACATCATATTTCATTTTTATGACATCATAATTATCATTCTCCGATTGGATTTAAAACAAGGCGCGTGTATCTCACGAATGACGGTTTATATACTTACACAGATATACAAACACTTACCGTATTTTGAGACTTTTATTAATAATTGTTCTTTAAATCAATTTTTGCCACGTGTCCCACTACAGGTGTTATGCATATGAAAAGGCACAGATTAATTTTAATTATCATTTTTGAGTTATTGATCTGTATCCATTATTCTTCGTTTGTTCTTCTTCCCTAGTTTCTCAAAAACCCTAACTGTTCCAAACTGCACATTTTCATTGTTTCAATGGCATCAAAAGGAAAAACCTTCCAAACCTACACCTTTGCAGCCACCAACTATATTCCTCTGTTAAACAAATCTGATACACCTGAAGATTTTCATGTTATTCAAGATTTCTTACAACAAAGTTACATTGGCTATGCATTACAGGAACCTTTAAACTTTTCCGCTCAATCCTTGATAAGGATATGGTCGTTTGCCAAGTTTAACAATGTAGGTGATGATGAAGAACCAATCATTACATTCAACTGAAATGGCAAACACATGATAACACCGGCTGTTGTTCGACAAGCTCTTCATCTCTCAGAAGTGGCTGAGTATGATGATATTATGGGAGATGATCAAATCAAAGACTTTTTCAGATCTATAGGCTATGGAGGAAGCCTATCAAAGTTGGGAAGCCTGACAAGACCCAATCTTCGAAGAGAATGGAGTTTCTTCTTCAATTGCATAACAAGGGCCTTCACAGGCAAGTGCACGAATTTTGATGCAATTCCTCCGCTGGAACAAAAGATTGGGTATTCTCTGACCCATAATCTCAACTTTAAGTTTCCTTGTTTAATTATTAGACAGCTAGCTAGCAAAATTAATGATGATGTTCACACTGTATATTTTGCTATATTTCTTCAGTTAATTTTTACTTATTTGTTGCCTAATGTAAATTTTGAGGATGGTCAGAGTTTAGCTAGTTTTAGTATGAATAAAAGATTTTTTAGCTAGCTTATTTGTTGCTAGGAAGGATGCTAAGGAAGGTACTCTATCTCCTCTCTTTTATCCCACATGGGTCAGGCTTCTCTTAAATTAGAGAATGTCTACCATGTATGGAATGGACTTTCTCTCTGTGGCTATGGATCAGAGTTTAGCACCCTCTGATTCAAACCCAGGCCACCCTCCAAACGCTGACACCTAAACACTTTTTCCAACCTCTATAATCTCCCAAAAGGCTGTAGCTATAAAACAAACCTCTCAACAGGGCACCGGCAAAAGGAAGGGGAAGACAGTGAAAGAATCTTCTCTTAAAAGGAGAAAATTAATTGATGAAGATTCTGATTCTGATGAAGGGTTGGTTTTTGCCAAGAGAAAGACTATTGAACAGGCTTCTGAGATATCTCCTGCACCTTTTATGAAGCCATTCACAGTAAATCCAATGCCTGAGGTGAAGAAGAAGAGGAGAAGATTAGTCAAGGCTATAAACTCTGAGGCTGCAAACACTAAAGGACTAAACTCTGATGCAGCAATAAACTCTGATGTTCTAATCTCTGATCAGCCATTATCTCAAGGGTTAAACTCTGAAGACATTTTAAACTCTGAGCCAAACTCTGATGTCTTGAAAAATTCTATTAAAGCATGGCGTTGCTGGAAGGCAAATATTCCTTAGAAGGAACCTGGATTACCAGTTCTAATTGAGAACATAATTCTTCGATATGTCAAGTCAAAATCTGATTGGTGGACAAATGTTGCCCATTATAACCGTGAACGTATTAGACGGGGGGCTACTGTTGAAAAGACAGTCTGTAGGAAAAATTTGGGGAATCTAAATGATCTTGGGCTCAAGGCTGAACAGGAGCGCCACAACACAATTATTTGAAAGATGAGACATATGTCACTCCAGAGAAAGTTGTTCCTGTAGCAATCTCTGATTCTCCTACAAACTCACCTAAGCAAATTATCAAGGAGATTTCTTATGAAAGAGTTAGGGAGTTGGCAGAACAAGTAAGGAAAGAGATGGAAGAAAAGAAGTCTACATCATCTGCCTCTCCAAGTTCAAAACATTTTTCAAGAAGAAAGAGGAAGTCTGTCACTTTTGGCCAGGATCCACAAAAACCTATCTCTCAAAGTGAGATAGCAATCTCTACATGGCCAGGCACACAAGAACCTGTTGATCAAAGTTCAACAGCAGCCACTATTCCAGCAGATGAAGCCAGCTTGGATCAGGGTTACAATCCACAAGAACCTTCAGCTCAAAGGGTTAAAGAAATTGTTAAGGCCCCAGCCACACAAGAACCATCCAATCAAAGTGGTTACATATTCTAGAAGTCCTTGCTGTTACTGATGCTGAAGGCCACTCTTTAGCAGAGTCAAGCTCACAAGAACCTTCACCTCAAAGTGGTGAAGCAGCTAAAGATATGACTCAGGTCCCACAAGAACCAATCATCCATTTTATGATTGCAGACCAAGATTCTAATGTTGGACAGACAAACTCTGATGAAGCTCCACTGGAAATCACTGATGCTCTTATGGTACTACCAATCTATGCACAGCCAATGAAGACAAAATCCACATCCATAACTCAAGGTATAAACTCTGACATTTCTTCAGAATATGCATTTTCTGATAGTTTAAGTTCAGATTTTACCTTTCCTATTTTAACTGCTAGAATGATCATGAATAGTCCTGAAAAGGGTACCCCTAGTCATGTAACTACAGTCAATCTTTCTCAACCACCTCTTATTTCTGTAGGACATTGTGTGTTGAGCCTTTCTAGTGAGTCTGAGGAAAAATGTGTGAAAAACAGAATAAATGAGAGGCAGACACTGGATATTGCAAAAGGTGAGGTAGAATTGAGAAAAAAGTTAGTTACTTCTAGTGAGCAAAATCTAACTCTTAAAAGTTATGATATGTGTGATGTGAGAAGTAATGAGATTACTTTAAAAAATAAGAGTGCCTTAGGATGGTCCATATCTTTTGCAGGTGCTCAGAGTTTATCAGTTGTAAACTCTGATCCATTATTCAACTCTAAGACAGCAACAAACTCTGATGAGGAGGACACAGACTCTGATGAGCCCATTTTTGTTGATAAAGAAGTCACAGACTTATCCATTCCCTATTCCCAAAGATACAATACCAAGAAGTGGCCAGTCAATTCACATGATGCACATGAAAGACTGAGCATGAGCTATCCTGATTACATGGTGGTAGAGGAGCTTAAAGGGGAAATTGAAGCTGCTCTAAATGCTGAGGTTGTACAAAGAGATTTCTCTTCTCAACCAGGAACTTCTCAAGCTGTGTTAATAGATTCTCTTAAACAAAAAAGTTTGGGATAGTTCTTGGAAATATTTAAATGAATGAAAGGCATATGATAAGACCTATTTGTAATAAGTAGATGACAACTCAACTCAAGTAAGAAAATTAAGTAAGTAATAAATACTGAGGAAGGAATCAAGATGAAGACAGTCAACTAGACACAAAGAATCCTAATATCAGAAGTGTTCTAAAGAAGCTGCTACTCTACACTGGAAGAAGTTCATTAATATGTTCAAGCGTCGGGGAAAAATAAAGGAGTAGTATTTCAGAGGAGTTCAGAAGATACAGAAGATTTCAAGTGCCTACTACAAAGAGATTCCAAGAAAAGAAATAGTGAAGACAAAGCTAGAAGCAAGACAAGACACAAAGACCACTACAGCAGAAATGAGAATCAACATTGTAGTTAGTCATCCGTGAACCAGACCAGTGCACAGGGTGTCAACAATGTCAGTGAAGATTCGTCATCAAAAAGTTCAAGTGGTTAAAAAGGTTATTGTTGAAGAACAGAAGAATTTTATCCACATCAACAATAGTCAAGCCTTTAATTTAATTCTCTATTAATTAATTAAATTAATTAGTAAATTAATTCACTCAGAATTAATTTATTTCTTAAATTAATTAAAGGATTAATTAATTTAGAATTATTTTGGAATGACAGAAGACAGAAGCTGGAAGCTCAAAGAGATACGGTACTGACTTGAAGAACAGACGAAAAAAGAATTGACACGGAAGAAATGCAGAGTCATATATTCTTAAAAGTGGAACCCCGGTTGGAATTGATTTATCATTCCCAAGTCAAAAGGAGTTCGGTTCCAGACCATCAGAAGACCGCAGCTTAGAGCGTAAGGATTTATTTAATTAATAAATATTTTATTTATTTAGTAAATTATATTTATAAATATCTAAATAATATTAGATATTTATTTTTATAATTTCTGAATTAAATTTATTATTTATTAATCAAAGAGTATAAGTTGTGCGGGTCGAAAAGCATTTCTACGGAGCCTATTCACTACAGGACGAAATAAGCCCTATTTCTTTTACAATTGAAATGGCAGGTGAGTTTTTGTTAAAGCAACCAATCAAAGGTTGCCACTTGTCAAAACAAGAAGAAAAGAAAAGAAATGGCAGGTGATAAAGAAGTCATACCGAGAATTCATATGTCATACCGAGAAAATTCTTAAAGGTTGTTGAAGAATGTCATACCGAGAATTTTCTTTTTAATATAAGTCATTCTGATTTATATTAATTAGGAAAATTCGAATATGACTTAAGAATAAGTCATACCGAATTTTCTTTGTTCAAAAGGTCATGCTGGAGCAAGTGGAAAAAAGTCATACCGAATTTTATATGAAAAAGGTCATGCTGGAGCAAGTGGAAAAAAGTCATACCGAGTTTTTTTCTTTTAAAATAAGTCATTCTGATTTATTTTAAATAAGGAAAATTCGAATATGACTTACAAAAAGTCATACCGAGCTCAAAATAAGTCATACCGAATTTCTTAAGTCATGCTCAGTCTTTTACTAAGTCATACAAGGCTTAATTTGAATAAATTAAGTCATATTGATAAAGGTCATTCTAAGCATCTTCATTCTCTATAAATATGAGATGAAAGCTTCACTTTTCAGAGGTTAAGAAGTTCAGAAAAACAGCTCAAATTCAGTAATTTGTCTGCATTGTAATATTCACAGATTTCTGTGCTGAGTTTGGAATATAATTGTTAAACACGAACAGTTCATGTCAAATTTGTTCTAGACCATCTTATCAATTATATATCAGTTTTCTAAATATTAATTTTGTAATACTAATCAAGTTAAAATTATATCTTTCACTTGAACAGTATTTCATTATAATTAATATTTCGCGAGCAATTAAAATAATATTTTTAATTCAAATATTCCGCGATTAATATTGATATTGTATTCAACCCCCCTTCTACAATATCAGGGACCAACAATGAAGCTATCTATTGGCCACATGTTCATGATTTAGTTAATAAGGCGGATAAGGAGGTTAATTCTACAGAACTGAAGTCCATTTTGAAAGATACTACTGTCTTATCCAAAGGACTTCATACTGAAGTTGGTGCAATCAAGGATTCCCTCACCAACAACTCTGCTTTTGTTAAATCCTTACAAAACTCTATGGAGATCAAACTCAAGAATGTCTCAGCCAAACAGGATGCTCAGGAGGCCAAGGTGGATACTCTTTCTTAATCTATCAATTCTATGCAGGGGATGCTACACACCATAGTTGACATTCTTACTGTCAAGCAAGGGCCTAATGTCAGGAAGGGGGAGAGTTCAGTCAAAGACAAATGCAAGGAGGATGCTGCACAACAACCTGATAAACCTGATGATGAAGATCAAGAGAGTCATAGGGAGGGTAAACAAATTCTGAAGAAGCAAACTCTGATTGATCCAAGTCAAACTCTTTCAACCACTCAAACTCTAATGGCACCAATCTCTGACAAACAGAAAAAGCAGCTAACTCTGATAGAAGCTGATTTAGCATTTGCAAAGAGGCTTGAAGAGGAAGAGAAGCCTGAGAAAATTGAAGAGTAAAATCTGAAAGATGCAGAACTGGCAAAAAGGTTATTTGAAGAAGAACACCCTGGAATGGATCCAGTTGCTGTGGAAGCTGAATTAAGGAAGTCTGGTACTGATATTGCTCAAGTCCAGAAAAAGAGAAGATATATAAGAAGAGGTCCAATTCAAAAGAAAGGACCTGTTCAACAGAAGAAGTCAGAAGCAAAGTCTAGTCAAATTAAAAATGTTGAAACTTCAAAGCCAGTTGCTCAATCAAAACCAGGTTCAGAAATTCAAACAAGATCATCTACAAGAATTCAACAAAAAGCTCCAGCTAAGCCAAAGAATCCTCTCACTATGTCTGGAACAACTTTTCTTCTAGGTGGTTCAAGCTTTGATGATGAGGAAGAAGAGCAAAAACAATCTCTGATAAGGAAGAAAAAGTCTGATCTTCTGTGGATAAAGACTCAAACTCTGACTCTCAATGCTAGACTTGGAAAAGACAAAGGTGGTATTGGTGATGCACATGCTAAGGTCTACGGAGGTGAAGCAAATATCTTCAGAGATCCTTATTCATTGAAAGACAAACCTGAAGAAGAGATGTCTCAAGAATATTTGGACAAACTAATCTCTGTTAATATTGTGAAGGATATCTTTGATGGTGCTCAAGCTAAGGAGAAGCTCATTTATTTCTTGGAGGATGGGAGAGTTATGAAGATTGTTTAAGAAGATTTAATTCAAAAAGCATCTAAAGAACTTGAACATATTTTGTTTCTCCTAAATGATGAAAATGAAGTTACTTCTTGATGAGTAAAAATTCTTGAAGAAGCAATAGCTGAGAAGAAGAAAAATGAAAGATTAATGATGATAAACTCTTAGGAGTATGAGCCTGGATACTTACTTGAAGATGGATCTAGAAGAGCAATGAGGAAGGGAGATGCAAGAGTCAAAATGGTGTTAGGGATTCATACACTAATTTTAAATCCTGATGGTATGAAGGCTTGTTGCATTGTCTTGGATGAAAGAATAAACAGGTCATCTATCTATGCTTTAAGGGCTGCTATTTATCATATTGATGATTCTTCTGATCAGATGATGGAATTGAAGAGAAACTGGTTGATTTGTTGAAAGCTGCTGAAGATAAACTTCTTAATCAATTTCTGAAAGATGATTTTTCTTACAGAAGAATCTGAGTTAAAAAGGGTAAACAAACTCTGATGCATTTGTCTTGAATTTCTGACATCATAAGTGAAATTTATGTTTTATTTCTTAAAGCATAAATTGGGGGAGATTGTTAAGAAGCAAACACTGATGGTTGTCAAAGAATATAAGTCAGAGTTTACATTGTTGACGTCATCAGAGTTTAAGGAACTGTCGGACAGAGTTTACTCTATCAGAGAATACTCAATCAGAGTGTATTCTAACAAAGAATGCTCTATCAGAGAATAATAACCGACATAGTTTATTATCAGACTTTGTCAGGAAGCAATTCGAATCAGAGTCTGAATAGGATAGTAAGAAGGAATCCTAATGCAAGACTATTTCTTTATGTAAAGCTATTCTATTTCTAATCTGATTTGTAATTGAATTGTAACTGTGTCTATATAAACACAGGCATATGTTAACAACAATATATTTTTGCAAATCATAATATTCATAACCTAGCAGCTCTTGAGAACAAAGAACTTCTTGAGAGAGTTTTGTAACCTATTCATTATTTTAAATATAGAACAGTATTCATCTTTTACATACTTGTGTTCTTAATCGATTTACTAGTACTATTAAATTCAACCTCCCTTCTGTAATAGTTTATTCATCTGGGCAAACACTCTTTTTATATAACTACTTGTGCATAATATTATATTAAAATTATAACGTATATTTCTTTATTAAGAATAACGTTACAATCCTCTTTTTTAATAATAAAATAAATAAATAACCACGTTAATTTAAACATTTAAATTATATAAAATAATTTACATATACTATATATATTATGCATACAATTCTATCAATAGTGTAATCCTGTTTTATACAACTGTTTACGTGTAATATTATTTTATATTTAAATTATAGAATATAATTTCTATTTTAGGAATAATATTATAATATAATTTTTATCTAATATAGTTGTATTAACATTTAACTCAATTTAATCACTGCTTTTAAATTTATTTAAAATAACAACCTATTAATCATATCTCATGAATATTAAAATAAAAAATTAATATATCATAATAATTTATAAATAACATAAAAAACTAATAATAATATAAATTACTATATTAAATTAAATAATTATATAAAGTAATTAATATATAATTTATTAATGTAACTCGTGCTTTGCACGGGTTATAAGCTAATATTATTATAACCAAATAAAAGAACTTCTTTTTCATCTTACCTAGGTGAACCATAGAAAAGATACTAACTGTTCACTTTTAGATGAACCATAAAAATGATCCTAACGATTCTAACTATTCAATTTTAATAAAATCTTAGAAAAAATATATCATACATACAACTATATCCCCGATAGTCCTCCTTTAATATATACAACTACTCACGGATAATATTATATTATATTTAAATTACATTCTATATTTTTTATTTTAAGAATCCTATTTATCCTATAATTTTTATTTAATATAGTTTACTCACGTTTAACTCAATTTCATCACCATTTAAACTCTTTTATTTATTTAAAATTATGACTTATTATTAAATTTTATGAATATTAATATATAAACATCATTGTATAGAAAATTTTAAAAAGAAATTAATAATAAAACAAATTATCATATTAGATGAAATATTTATATTATATAAAATAATTAATATATGATTTATTAATAGCATCTGTGTTTTGCATGGGTTATAAGATAGTATTATACTTATGAATGAAATTAGTTTGAAACTTTACGCACTACTATTGACAAGCTTCTAGGAATGACAATATGAACCCACTTCCTCGTTCTTCCGAGTACTAAGTTTTAGGTTTATATGTATATTTTTCTATAATGATTTTTTTGGATGAAGGCCCCGGTGACTAGTGTTTGTTGCTGGACAAACAAGTTTAAAATCTCCACAATATAATAATATTACAACTCTTTAAATAAACTTAGAATACATCTCTTGTCATACCCTGGCTATACTAACAAGATAAGCCAGAACAACATAAATTATTAACAACTATTCCCAGCATCTCGGTAAACAGCTCTAAAACTTTCCCTTACCCTTAAAATTCCCGCACTTTTCTGTAGGGATGTAAACATATGGGGTGAGCGAAACAAACCTCAGCAAGTACAAATCTGGGAGTAGATAACTAGGTATCACAACGAATCAAAGAATATCAAATCAATAGCTAATTAGGGCAAGGGTTACCAAAGATAGGGAATTAAGAATATCTCAAAATAAGTTCACTCCTCAAAACACAATTTGATAAATCTAGAAGTGGATAATAATGTATCTCAAAATCAATAACTACTCCTATCACTTAGATACACAACAATTGTTATTCCCAAGAACAATGTCAATATTTGTAAAAGGGGATTGAATACAAATATTTCCCCTTTTTCAAAATTTTAACAGTTTTTCTGATAATTGTTAAAGTAAGAACAATTAATGCTAGGATAAGTATTTGAACAAACACAAGATGTTTAAAATTACTGATGGATTGATTTATCAATCAGTGTATATTTTTACTCAAATGATTTAGGTTAAAGAAACTTAGTTGTGATTACAAGGTTAAAAAATAAAATCAATTGTTCTTACAAGTGCTCTAAGGCTGAACAGTTATTTTTAAGATTTGTCTAACTTTTATATTTTTTAACAATGCTACCACACTTGTTTATATAATACAAGAATGTTTACAATTCCTAGAAAGAATATAAAAATATTTAATCTATTCTAGGATTGACTTTTATCTATCTTTCCTTTTTTCCTTTTTCTATTTTGAGAAAGTTTTGCGGCTTTGGAAAAGACAACTTCTTTTTTAGTCTTCACAGTCGGTATAGACTGTCTTCCATAGGTATGCTTTATGTCTTGTCGTGCAGTTCCTATCAATTGATAATTTTCTGTTAAGCATATCAATTGATTCTTCCTTCTATCCATCAACTGATATTCTTCTTCGATTGATCTTGATACTCATCAATTGATAATAGCTATTGACTTATCGATTGATAGATGTTATCAATCGATATATCAATTGATGGTTCTTCATATCAGTTGATGGTCTTCAATCTTTAACTTGACTTTTCATCAACTGATCTTCTATCCGTTGATGCCTCTATATCAATTGATCATCTTTCACTTGTACAATTTCCTGTTTTCAAATAATTATAATTTGACAGTCTAAATTATACATCAATTGATAACCAACATCAATCGACTCCAGTATCAATCGACAAGAAATTATCAGTCGACTAAAGCCATATCAAATGAGATAGACTAAGTACACCTATGCTACCATCCATATTATCAGTTGATTAACATAAACATGTCAACTGATAAATGGTTTCTTGATCAATCGATATTCATAGTTTTTATATCCATTGATCAGTTACAATAAAAGTATAATTTCATGATTCTAAGATTTAATGTTATCATCAAAGTTACATAGATTCCTAATAACAATTCAATTGCTTTGAAAAAAGCTAGGAGGTTGTTCCACATATACTTCTTCCTCTAATTCTCCATTGAAAAAAGCACTATTTACATCCATCTGGTAGACTTTGAAATTAGCATGAGCAGCATAAGCTAGAAAGATTCTAATTGCTTCTAGTCTTG
Organism: Oenanthe sinensis; assembly: GCA_028671895.1. Taxonomy (NCBI): domain Eukaryota; kingdom Viridiplantae; phylum Streptophyta; class Magnoliopsida; order Apiales; family Apiaceae; genus Oenanthe; species Oenanthe sinensis. The sequence continues at coordinate 20,733,186 of CM053799.1, read as the reverse complement.
CAACAGGAGCAAAGGTTTCATCAAAATCTATGCCTTCTTCTTATGAGTAGCCCTTTTGCCACCAATCTTGCTTTATTCCTTGTTACTATGTCAGATTCATCCATTTTATTCTTGAATACCCATTTTGTTCCAATAATATATATGTTCTTTGGTTTGGTCACCAGCTTTCATACCTTGTTTCTTTCAAACTAGTTCAACTCTTCTTGCATAGCTATCACCCAATCAGGATCATTCAAGGCTTCTTCAATCCTTTTTGGTTTTTCTTGTGATAGAAAGCTGGTATACAAGCATTCATTTTGAGTTGCACTTCTAGTTTTGACACCATCATTTGCATTTCCAATAATCAACTCAAAGGGATGACTTTTAGTCCATTTCCTTTATGGTGGTAAATTTGTCCTTTAAGAAGATGCTTCATGATCATTAACATTGTTATGATCATTGTGATGCGATTGAGTGGTTGAGAACCCTCCATTGAGATGGACACTCTACTTGAGGATTGTTGAACAGAATTTTTATCCATCGATGGACTATCAATTGATGTATTATCAGTCGATTGATGATCATCAACTGATAAGTTATTTCTTTGTGAATTGACATCAATTGATGGAGAATTTATGGGTACTTGATTTCTTGAAATTTCCACATCATCATCACTTTCTTCACCATTACCAGTTGATTCATTCTCCAAATGCAAGGAGTCATGGTATCCTTCATCAAACAACACTTGAATTTTCTTTTCATCAAATACTACTTGCATAAATTCCATAATAATGTGTAATCTAAGATTGTAGACTCTGTAAGCCTTGGTTATTCCATATCCAACAAATATTATCTCATCATCTTTGACTTCAAATTTTCCCAAATTTTCTCCATGATTTTTTAGGACAAAACATTTGCATCCAAAGACATGAAGAAAATTAACTGTTGGTTTCTTGTCTTTCTTCATCAATTGATATGGAGTTTTGCCTTGTGATTGGTTGACCATGGAAATATTTTGAATGTAACAAGCAGTATTGATTGCTTCTACCCAGAAATATGTAGGAAGTTTTGCCTCTTCTAACATAGTATTAGCAGCCTCAATTGAGGTTCTATTTTTCCTTTTAATAACTCCATTTTGTTGAGTAGTTCTTGGAGCAGAGAAGAGATGAGTGATACCTTTTTCTTTACAGAATTCTGTCATTGTTGCATTCTTAAATTCAGTACCATTATCACTTCTTATTTTCTTAACCTTCCATTAAGTATTATTGTCAACATTCTTCACATGATTGATAATTAATTTACTTACCTCATTCTTAGAATGTAAGAAATGCACCCATATGTATCTTGTAAAGTCATCCATAATTACCAAGGTATATTTATTTTTGGAAATTGACATGATATTGACAGGACCAAATAAATCCATGTGCAATAGCTCCAGAGGCTTGTCAATTGATGACTCAGACTTTGACTTGAATGATGCCTTCCTTTGTTTTCCTTTTTGACAAGCATCACACAAACCATCCTTGGTGAATTCCGTTTGTGGAATGCCTCTAACCAAATTCTTTCTAACCAATTAATTCATGGCTTTGAAACTTAGATGTGATAGCTTCTTATGCTAAATCCAGCTTTCATCTGTGTTGTCTTTGCTTAATAGACATGTCATTGAATTTCCCTTTATAGAATTGAAATCAGCTACATAGACATTTCATTTTCTTCCTCCAGTTAAAAGAATTTCACCAAATTCTTTGTTGGCTATGATGCATGATCCAGTTGAAAATCACAAACCATTTCCATTATCACACAGTGTACTAATGCTCAGCAAATTATGCTTCAATCCATCAACCAGTGCTACAGGTTCAATAATAATATTTTCACTTGAAATAGAGCCTTATCCCAGAGTAAAACCTTTGTTGTTATCTCCAAAAGTAACTCCTGGGCCAGCCTTTTCCACAAACTTTATGAGCAGGGACATATCTCCTGTCATATGCCTAGAACATCCACTGTCTAGATACAAGAGATTTTTCCTCCTATTTCCCTGCACGCAATTAAAAGCAATCAAGTTATTTTTGGTACCCAAGATGCCTCGAGTCCTCTTTTATTAGTTACAACCTGAGCGTTGGTTGCCAAGTTTAGTTCTTTTTGTTTTGGTGGGTTTAAATCCACTTTAACTTTGGGAGTTGTCTTTTGGGGCTCAGACACCTTGAAACTCATGGCAGAATTTTCATGCATTTCATTATCTATATTAGGCATGTTTCATGGTATTTCAGGCATGTTCATATTTGCATATGAAAAGAATGGATTGTACATGTATGGAAATTGTGCATATGGCATGTGAGCATATGGTGCAACTAAATTAGGGGACATGATATTCATGAGCATAGGATTGACATGCATGGTCTTTGTGAATATGGTATGTGTATTCAAATCATTTAATAGTGTGTGTCTGTTTTGTTTCTTGCAATGCATAGATAAATGATTTACACCCAGAATATCAATAATTTTCTTGACAATTTTAGCAGACCTATTCCATTTGCTAATGGTTTCAATTTCTCCAGCTAATTGTTCTTTCAACAATTCTTCTTTTTTCAAACTATTTACTAGTTCATCCCTAGCATCCTTACTTTCCTGCTTGAATCTTTCTAAACAAATAAGTTCATTTTCAAGAAAATTATTTCTCTCAGCTAAGGCATCAAAGGTGTTCTTTAACTTGAGATTTTCTTTGTTTAGAGATTTCAAAGTGACATGCAAGTTGTATAGTTTATTGGACATCTCATTTATAGTACTATTTGCATTCATCTTTTGATAATTCAGAAAAGTTAATAGCTAGTACCTGATTTGATGATGAACTAGCCTCTTCATCTTCATGATTGACCATTAGTGCTAGATTGATGAATTCTTCAAAATCACTGTCTTCAGCAGCCCAGTCTTTTTCCTCAATTACAAAAGCCTTTTCTCTTTGATTTGAGAAGGTTAAAATACTTCTTTTTATAATCAATGCCATCATATGATTTTGCCTTCTTCTCTTGTTTTGGCTTTTTAAACTCATTGGAGAAATGACTAGCCAATCCAAAGTTAAAACATTTAAACTTTGATCTGTCAACCAAATTCTTATTTTGGTTGTTATTTCTAAATTGTAATCCAGGCCTTTGAACATTTGGATGCCTCTTTATTTCCTTGACAGAAATGCAAGGTGCTCATAAATTTCATCTAAATCATCCTGAGAGCATGCTTCACTTTCTTGATATATCCCTTCTCCCTTTCCTTTGGATGATTCTTCGATAGCATCATCAACCACCATGATAGATCCATTTACACAACCACTTTCCTTCTTCTCTTCATTTCCCTTGACCATCAAAGCCACAATCTTTTCTTTTCTTTGATTCTTCTCAATCTCCTCATCCTGTTTGATTTCCAATTGATATGTCTTGAGAATATCATAAAGTTTCTCAAAAGTATAGTCCTTGAAGTCTTGAGATTGTTTAATGGAGACAATCATTAGTTTACATTCTTTTGGAAAAGATCTAAGAAATTTTAGATTTGTATCTTCAGTTGCATAAATCCTACCATATAGTTTTAGTCCATTCAAAAGCTTTTGGAACCTACTATAGGTGTCATTGATGGATTCTCCACTCTTGAAATGAAAAGATTCACATAGGGTTTGAAGAGTATCACATACCTCCTTTGAGGAAGTTCAGTTTATCACATTGTCAAACATATTTTTATCTAGACCATTGAACATAATGTTTATCGCCTTTTTGTCCTTAAGTACTTCCTTTTCATCCTCTTCTGTGAACTCAGTGATGGGTTTTGGAACATGTTTGTCAAATGCAGGAGTTCCATCAGGATTTACACCTGTGACCGGCTTCATGAGAACATGAGGACCTTTCTCTATGCAGTTAACATTGTAAGGGTAAAGAGAAAGTAGATGCAGGTGCATTTTAACTTTCCATGCAAAGTACTCATCTTTTTCCAACACTGGAATCTTTAAACCTGAATCCTTTTGGCCCATATTGACTTGTTCTAGATCTCTAAACTTTCTGTATGTTGAAAGCTTGCTCTGATACGAATTGTTATTCCCAAGAACAATGTCAATATTTGAAGAAAGGGGGTTGAATACAAATATTTCCCCTTTTTCAAAGTTTTAATAGTTTTTCTGATAATTGTTAAAGTAAGAACAATTAATGCTAGGATAAGTATTTGAACAAACACATGATGTTTAAAATTACTGATGGATTGATTTATCCATTAGTGTATATTTTTGCTCAAATAATTTAGGTTAAAGAAACTTACCTGCAATTACAAGGTTAGAAAATAAAATCAACTGTTCTTACAAGTGTTCTAAGGCTGAAGTATTTTTTTTAATATTTTGTCTAACTTCTATATTTTTTAACAATGTTACCACCCTTATTTATATAACACAAGTATGTTTACAATTCCTAGAAAGAATATAAAAACAATTAATCTATTCTAGGATTAACTTTTATCTACCTTTCCTTTTTGCCTTTTTCTATTTTGAGAAACTTTTGCGGATTTGGAAAAGATAGCTTCTTTTTAGTCTTCACAATCGGTATAGACTGTCTTCCATAGGTATGTTTTATGTATTGTCGTGCAGCTCCTATCAATTGATAATTTACTGTTAAGCATATCAATTGATTCTTCTTTGTATCCATCAACTGATATTCTTCTTCGATTGATCTTGATACCCATCAATTGATAATAGCTGTTGAATTATCGATTGATAGATGTTATCAATCGATATATCAATTGATGGTTCTTTATATCAATTGATGGTCTTCAATCTTTAACTTGACCATTCATCAATTGATCTTCTATCTGTTGATGCTTCCATATCAATTGATCATCCTTCACTTGTATAATTTTCTGTCTTCAAATAATTACAATTTGACAGTCTAAATTATACATCAATTGATAACCAACATCAATCGACTCTAGTATCAATCGACAAGAAATTATCAGTCGACTAAAGTCATATCAAATGAGATAGACCAAGTACATTTATTCTACCATCCATATTATCAGTTGATTAACATAAACATGTCTACTGATAAATGGTTTTCTGATCAATCGATATTCATAATTTTTATATCAATTGGTCAGTTAGAATAAAAGTATATTTTCATGATTCTAAGATTTAATGTTATCATCAAAGTTACATAGATTCCTAATAACAATTCAATAAATAAACAGTGATACTATCTGAGATGGAACTTTAACAATAAGAAATATACTCATAAATAAGCCATTGTTCAAAACCAGCTTTAAAAGCTTCAAAATATCGTAATATTTTATTTTCAAAATCCACTGGTCATTCTCATACTCACGATACTCAATAAAGAGATCAACCCCTAACTAAGCATCGTTACCTGTGATGAACCGTAGTTTGATTAGAACCACAATTACCACTAACCACAATATTAGCTAGCTTCGGGGAATCTTTTACCCCACGGGAATATTTCATCCCACACCTTATGGCTAGGTACAGTTAAGTACCATTAATTCAGATGCCCGAAGACCCAATTGACCGGAGTTTATAAAATAATAATCTCAATATAAATTCTCCAAGGATCTCAAAATATTTTCATTTATCTCAAAATAATTTTCAAAGACCTCACTCTCAAATATTTATAGTTGACTTGCTCAAATAGTCAAATCAACAATAATAGGAAGCCAAAATAATACGGAACTTAATCCCAGAATGCAATTAAGAAGTACTTGTCTACAAGATTGGAAAACACATCCTCAATTCATATATATAATATTTTTGGAGTTTTGATAAATCAATAGCTCGAATAAAATATTAAGAATTTACAGTAACTCTCTCACAAGGTTTTTAAGAAAATATTTATGAGAAACCAGTAATTTAAATAATTTTAATTCTCGAAGCATAAGAGTTTTGAGCTCGAATAAGAGTACTTGTAAAGCATGAATAGGGAGTTTACTCTTTTAATAAAACTATTTTTTAGAAGAATAAATTTTGGAAAGAATAAGAGGAAATAAATAATTAAGAAAATCTCGGAATAATCTTAAAGTTTTCAAAAGTTGAGTTTCTCAAATAAGGTATTCGGTATGAACACTAGCAATAGAAGATAATTCATGAGTCCAGAAATTATTCAACATACTCGATTATCAAAAATAATTCGAGCTAGCCACAACTCAAATAATAAATCCATGTCTCACAGGACATCACAATAGGCTCCAATCTCAACAATTATAGATTTAGAATTCAACACTTCGAAGATAAAAGTGGAAGTATACTTGCCTTCTGCAGGAGGTATGCAACAACTAGATAGAAATAAAACCCGAAACTTCAACTTAAATTCAAAACACTAACAGGATCCAAAATTTTCTGGTTCACTACATAAACAAGGAATAAACATTTAATCCTTCAAATAATAGGAAATTTTAAAATAAATTTCCATATTAAATCCATAGATTTTCCAGACTCTATGTTTAATCTCAAAACTATTAAATCCGGAAATTCTAATTTTCTAAGTTCTAATATTCTAAAATAAATTTAAACACCCAACTTATATAATATTCCAATTTGGGCATTTAAATCTCTTTACCAAATACTACTATTATTATTTATCTCAAATAATACGGGATTAAAAATAATCCATCCAATATTTTAATCCCATTTTTATTCACCAAAATACTCCAATTATTCAATTTCTCAAAAATACCAAATATTCACAAATTTTTCACCCAAGTGGGTCATCATCATCTCTATCTCTCTCTCTCTCTCCCCTCTTCGGCTTCCCTCTCTCCCTCAGCTTCCCTCTCTCCCTCTCTTTCTCTTCTTTTCTCCCCGTTTCTCTGTTGCGACTCGCCCCACCACCGCAGTGTTGGCTCCTGCCAGCTCCAAACACACACACACAAACACATAAAAACAATTACAAACACACACACAAACTTCAATTATCAAAACCAACACAAACAATCAAAAATCCAAATGTGTATATACTGTATTTCCAGATGTGTTAATTGTCGTATATAACATTTTTTTATTTTTTTTATATAAATATTATTATTTAATCAAGTAAAATAATGTATTTGATTCATTTAAAAAAAAACAATTTGCAATTATATAAATGATATTTTTATTCACATTTGAAATTCCAACTGTTTTTCTTTCAAATTTTCAGGCCCCAATATCAAACTAATCTTGGTACCATGTGTGTTATCCCCAAATTTCAGCATGTCTATTTTTGAATGAGCATATATTTATTGGGTTGAATTTATAGTTGTTCGGGTGATTTATTGTTACTATTATTGAAGGCCCTCTGCCTCCGGGGTTAATTATTAAAGCCCTCCGCCTCCGGGATTAATTATTGAAGGCTCTCCGCCTCCAGGGTTAATTTAAAGGCCCTCCGCTTCCGGGATTAATTGTTGAAGACCCTTATTCTGTACTCCATGAGTTATCCTCGTCGGGCAGTTATGGGATACTACTTACCTCAACTTGGAAGATCCTTTCTCTGTATTCAAGCGGGTTATCCTTATCTGAGAGATTAGGACGCGTCCTACATTTGAGGTGGGTTTAGTGCTGGCCTCGAGTTAAGGTATCCGGGAAATAGTTGTAGTGGACCGAATGGAGCCCGCTATTTTCAAGTGAATGTCGGATTCATGAAGTCTTTGAGCCTTAGGTATGACAGTCGGGTCAGTTCTGGTTTGGTAAAATCGAAATCCAAACCCGAAAATTTTATCAAAACCCGAAAAAAACCCAAAATTTAAAACTCAAACTCGATCCGACGGATTTCGGATTGGATTCGGATATACCTGAATTTGAAATTTAAGGATAAAATCCGAAATTTTTGATTAAAATTTAAGGATAAAATCCGATATCCGAAAATCCGAATCTGAACCCGAATCCGAAATTCAATCCCGAAAATTAAGTAAAAAAATATTTTTTTATTTAAAATATGTGATACTATTATATTATAATATCTTATTAATAATTTATAATACATATATATATGTATATTACATGAGTTGGGCTCTATGGAGAACTACTTCATTGGAGAACTTTGGAGAACACTTCTTATTTTATAAAAATTATCAAACTTTTTGTTTAAAATACATGTGTTATGTAAATACAAACACAATTATATGAGAAAATTCTCTGAATTCTTAAAATAAATAATGAAAAATGTTTACAGAACACAGACATATAATTTGCAGAACATACTTGTACTACACTTCTCGTTTCGTTAAAAATATCATATTTTTTTATCAAGAACACATGTGTTTTGTAAAGAAAAACCAATTAAAAGACTAAAATAGGCATTTGGAGAAAAAAATAGTGAAAAATGCTTATAGAATACGTGTATAAAAGTACAGAGCATACTAGTTCTCCGGAGAACTAGTTCTCATTTGAGTCTAGCCCTATGTATATATAATGTTACATAAATTTATAGTATATATATATATACTTATAAAATAATATATAACGTATAATATATATATATATATATATATATATATATATATTATTCAAGTTTTTTTCATGTTTCGGGTTCGGATCGGATTTGGATCGGATATCAGATTGGATTTTGGATTGGCACACCTCATATCCAAATCCAAATCCAAAAAATTTCGGGGTCTAAAAATTAAATCCAAAAAATCGGGTTCGATAAATATAAAATTTCAGATTTCGGATCACATTTTTTTACCGTCCCTATTGGGCCTTATACTGGGATTCTGACTACCCTAACAAACCTCAATGTGGAAATCTCTTTCAAGTAGATTTCTCTTGTCTCTTTTGATTTAAAGAAGGAAACATTTTCCCATCGGGCCTCTACTTCAGCAAGAACTACGTGGACTTGAATCTTTATAAGTAGGGATAAGTAGGCACATTGTTAGAGGTTGAAAGTTGATAGCCCCCGCCAATTAAAAAATCTTAATAATCTCATCCCCCAATATGCATCAACCACCACACTCCGGTGACTTTTAAGGTAAAAAATACCACCCTAGATCTTGATTATAGCGATGGACCTCAAATTTTTTTTACCAAATTCTTCCATCAAAAAAATGGCGCTAGAAGGAGACAAATACACATCTTAGGATGAAAGATGTTACATCAAATCTAGGATTTTAAAGGTTGTCATGGTGGATATTAAAAGCAACCATGGTAGACAACGAAGGGGGAGATATTGAATAAAATTCATAGGGGTTATTGGAATTCAATAGGTTATGGTTCTCATCATGGTTTGAAGGATATGATCTCAATTATGGCTTAATGGTTGTTGGGTAATTGATTTTGGAGTCAAAATAGAAAAAATTCACATGTATTGTGCTACATGTGATACATACATGTATTGGGTCATAGAAAAAGAAGAATCTATCTGAGATCAGTCAGAAACTGGAGAGGAAAGACAGCTGCGAATTTTCATCAAGTAATTCTACTTGGTTTAGAAAACCCGCTGGTAATATGTTTAAAACGTTCAGACGAAATCCATACATGGGGATGAGATTACGGTTAATGGAAGAATAAGCATATGGAGAGGGAGACTTGCACAGATGGGATGTAATTATCAGGAGCTGCATCTTCATATCACAAAACGCGCCTGTCAGGTAAACCCTAACGTTTTAGTATTTTCTATTCTTGATTGGTTGTTTATAGGTAGAAAATCACATGAAGACAAATAATTGAAGATCATCAGATGAAGGAATGAATTGATCTTAATTTGGCTTAAATCGGATGAAAAATTGGATTTATGGGAGAGTTTGAGCAGCAATCACTGTTGTAAAGCATAATGTAACGTAATATGTAATAGTGGTATCGATAACTCAACTAAGAATCAAAGAAAATCAAATAATACTAATATGCAGCACAGGGATCCTGAAGGACATATAAACATGAATCATACCTACATCATTGCAGAGCATTCAAGTTAAAAGGCTTTCTAAACGTCAGTGAGAGAAGTTCACTAATATGTTCAGGCTTCAGTAATAAATAAGAGTTCAGAAGATTTCAGAGTAAAGACAGTGTAATGATTTAAGTATAGGTGTCAGAGGATTTCAGTGATCAGAAGTAATTCACAAGTCAAGGTTAATCAGCTGAAAAATAATAGAAGTCAAGAGGATTTAATTCAGTGTTCGTCATTTGTGAACCAGACAAGTGCACTAAGCGTCAGCACAGCAAGAAGAGAATTACCTGGATGTATTAGAAGAAAATCAGTTGATCAAGACACATGAAGAACATTTCAAGTGGACATGTTATGTCATTCCTACACAAGGGTATAAGAGTGCAAGAACAACATAACCACAACCAAGCCTCAAGGAAATATTCTATGTAAGAGTATTGATTTATGTGGCGCCTACACTAGGTAACAAGAGTGTAGACGCAACATAACTTAAAAGAATATGTTCTAAGGCACATGAAAATGATATGTGGCATCTGCACTCTATAACAAGAGTGTAGGCACAACATAAGGTTATAGAATTATTCTAAGGCAACAAGGCCACTAGGAATTGATTTATGTGGCACCTACACTAGGTAACAAGAGTGTAGGTGCAACATAACTAGATAGGAATATGTTCTAAGGCAACAAGGGCCCAAGGCAAAGATATGTGGCACATGCACTCTATAACAAGAGTGTAGGCACAACATAAGTAAGAAAGAAGATTTTATTTAAGTCCTATGTGGTTCCTACACAGGGTATACAGAGTTCAGGTGCAACATAGGTGACTGGCACAACTTACACTCTACACTCTCATTCCCTTGTAGAGGCGCAACATATGACTTGGTGGAAATCGGAAAATCAACTACGTTTGATTTTCAAAGACTACAGAATATATATGGGTGAAATCAATACATATAGAAATTCATTCATCTTCAGCATTCAACACGAAGAGACGAGAAGCTCCATTAAAGCCATACATTAAACATACCCAACTGTATTCTTGTTGTAATATTGTTTGAACCCATTGTAGCTAATCTCTTGATTAGAAGTGTAGCACCTCAGGGATTTAATAATATATCTTTATTTCCCTGAATCGTTGTGTTTCAATTACTACCATTTTTATATCTCAAGAACACACAAACTTAATCCACAATTAAACAAAAATCTACCAACATCATATTCAACCCCCCCTTCTATGATGATTTAGGACCTAACAACTGTTTTGGCTGTAACTTGAGTTTCAAAAGTCAGAATTGGATGATTTTACAACACACGCGAAGATAACAGAATTTCTTATAATTTTGAATTGTCCAATATTCTATTTTCAAGTGGAGAATCCCAGAAAAAGGCTTGGACAATCAACTTTTATGAGGAGCTGCATCTCCATCTTCATCTCCATCTCCCAAGGCACGCCCGGACAGTCGACTTTTATGAGGAGCTACATCTCCATTTTCATCTCCATCTCCCAAGGCACACCATTCAGGTAAAAATCTAACTTTCTTGATATATTTTTGTTGTTGGTTGAATTTTTGTAGGTAATAAGTTTATTGATGGTTCTCAATGTTTCATGGGGTAAAATTTTTATTGAAGGCCCTTCATGTCATGTGGTAAATATCAATGAAGACCCTTCATGGGGTAAAATTTTATTGAAGGTCCTTAATGCCATGGGGTAAATATTATTGAAGACTCTTCATGGGATAAATTTTTTAATGAAGACCCTTCATGAGGGTAAATATTATTGAAGACCCTTCATGCCATGGGGTAAATATTATTGAAGACCCTCTATGGGGTAAAAAAAATTTGAAGTCCCTTCATGTGGTAAATTTTATTGAAGATGCTTTATGGGGTAAATTTTTTATTGAAGGACCTTCATGGGGTAATTTTTTTATTAAAAGTTATTCATCTGTTAAAATATTATTGAGGATTTTGAAGATTATTGAAGGCCTTCCGGAAGTTAAAAATTTTAAAGATTTTTTAAGGCCCTTAGGGATTGAAGATTTTGAAAATTATTGAATCCCCTCCGGGATTGAAGATTGTTGAAGGCTCTTCCTCCCCCTCTACTAAATCGGACTCAACTAATGGCCTACTCAAATAAAGTCTTAATGTTGCTAAATATTTTCACTCTACTAAACTCTTCTATCAGGATACATCACAAATGTAGAGGCTCCAAGATTATGAATGAAGTCATCCATGTGACAATAATTAATTTCTATATGGTAATATCACAAAGGTGCGAAGTAATTATCATCGGCTTGGAATATTGATCTAACTTTGACAAATACTAAGGGAAAGTAAGGGATAAGTATTAATTCGAGATTCTCTGTTGATGAATGTTTTCTAAAGGATGGATGTGCGTGGGATGCCCCCTCATAGGATGATTGTGGAAGGTTAGAGTTAATTTTCCTATTTAAATTCATCAAATTCATTGCATACATAACATCATTACATTTATAACATTCATTGCATGCATAACATTCATTGTGCTCACTACATGCATAATATTCATCGAATGTACTATATTACAAGAAGGCTCTCAGAGACACTAATGGATTGGGTTTTATTGGAGACCCTTAGGGGTTAATTTTTTGTGAAGACTATTTATGAGCTTAATTGTTATTGAAGACTCTAAGCGGTGAAATTTTATTGAAGACCCTAGGAGGTTAATTTTTATTGAAGAGATTCAGAGATTAATTTTATTAAAGACCTTTTGAGGTAAAATTTTATCGAAGACCCTTATGGGTGTTGTTGATTTTGAAACCACTCAGAGGTAATTTTGTTTAATTTTTCTTGAAGGTCCCATGAGTTAAATTTTTTTGAAGGCCTCATGAGTTTAGTCTTTCGTAGAGTTTCCATGGGTTTAATTTTTCTTGAAGGCCCCATTGGTTTAGTTTTCATGAAGGCCCCTATGGATTTAATTTTTCTTGAAGTCTCTTTTGGGTTAAATTATATTAAAGACCCTTGATGGGTAAAATTTTATTCAAGGCCCTTCATGGATAAATTTTATAGAAGGCCCTTCATGGGTAAATTTTATGGAAGGCCCTTCAAAGGAAAATTTTTATTCAAGGCCCTTGATGTATTAAATTTTATTGAAGATCCTTGATGGGTAAATTTTATGGAAGACCCTTCATGGTTAAATTTTATGGAAGGTCCTTCATGGGTAAAATTTTATTATAAGATAGTCCACCTACAGGGTTTAAATTTATTGAAGGCCCTTCATGGGTAAACGTTTGATTGAAGGCCCTTCATAGGTTAAATTTTTATTAAAGGCCTTTCACGGGTTAAAATGTACTGAAGGATCTTCATTGGTAAAGGTTTTGTTGAAGATCTTCATGGTTTCAATTTTATTGAAGGTGATAGGTCCCAAATAATGAGTAGTAATGACATATTTATGATATGAGGGGGGTTGAATAACTTAATTACCCTTTAAAAATATTACTAGCATTTAAAAATATTTCTTTATCTCTTAAAAATTATTACCCTTTTTATTCCAATTTTTAAGGGTGGAAAGTAAAGAGTAAGGTGTTGTCGAATATTTTGGAGGTTAACGTTCACAGGGAAGGACCGTTATCAATATCAATTTTAAATATATTATTCCTTACAATTTCGAAGTTTGGAGAAGAATTTGTGTGTGTGATGAAATTATCAACTAATTTAATTTAATAAATAAATAAAATAAAATATATAATAAGTATGAGAGAAGACAATCCAGGAACAAGGGTTCTTCAATTGGCTACCAAGAATGTCTAATTTGTGTCTCTTGCTTTGGGAAAAACAATCCTTATAATATTTATAAATTCATCTCCAAAGGTAACTTATAATGCCTACAATTATCCCTTGAACGCCACTACCATGGTCAAACAAAGAAAATCCATAGATTATTAAGCACCAAGAATTATAAGTCTTATAATTTGCATATCAATCTCTTGATCTAATACTTATATTGTGTCTATCATATCATGTACTAGAATTACAACTCATCTCCCGATTCATTATAATCCCTAAAAATTCAACTAAAAGTTAGCTACTCTTTTAATTGTATAAAGCTCTCAATGACGGATAAGAAAACCAGGAGAAATCACAATATAATCAAACAAATATGATAAATCAACAAATACTACCAAATTTCCGGAACGGGTATATATATATATATATATATATATATATATATATATATATATATATATATATATTAATAACACAAACCATGAGTTATAAAATTGAAGTACAAAAAATACAACTTGAAGTACTCGTTTGAAGTCCGGATGAATCCCTTCACTCGTTCCTTCAATCTTCCACTCTAAGTGTTTCTCTCCCTTTTCTCTCAAAAGTACGATTAACTCTATTATATATTTTGATATTGTATGATGGTATATGATATATGTCTCTAATAATATATAAAACCCTAATATATATGTTTTTATACTTGGATGAGCTTTTTTAGAGTCCTCCAAAGTGTAGAATAGAGAATTAAAACTAAATATGGAAGCTATAATATTAAAAATCCTGTCTAGATTCAGGGCCTTGAATATCAGTTTCGGGGTCTTTAAAATCAGCTTCAGGGTCTTGAATATCATCTTCAGGGCCCTGAAAGAATCTGCCTCTTAGATCCCTTTTTGCTCATAATTCTCTCAATTTTTCCTACAAACATAGAAAATCATCTTTAGCATCTATCCAAGTTAAAACACTCTTAATACTACTAATTTATAAATGAAAGAAAATATGATATAAAATGTATATAAATTTAGCGTGCATCATAAGGGAAAGAGAATACTATACAAGAATTTTTATCCTGGTTAGGACCACTTATATATTGTTAACTAAATATAAGTCCCCTTAGTCCAGCCCCTGAGCATCTCCTCGGTCTCGAGATTTTGTTACTTAAACACACTTCTTAGCGTAGGCGGAGAAGCATTTACGACATACAAATATTTATCTTGAAACGTAACTCCTCGTTACTTTCTTAAAATAATTGTATAAAACCCTACAAGACTTGTCTCGGATAATAACTCCCCACTATCTCCTCAAAGCCGTTGTAGCCCTTGGTGTAATATTTGTACTTCTAATAAATTACGGTCTTGGGTTTTAGATCGGGTCTTGGATCTTTCATTTTCCTCACGTAGCAAAGGAAACTAACTCTCTGTTAGAATACCTAAGGCTTGGGTCTTAGAACAAGAATCAACTCACGTCACTTCACCTCACGTAAGTGTAGAATACAATATCTATAAAAATCACCTTTTAAACAAAGATAAAGTTTTGGTCTAGAATGTTACAGTTCTAGACCGATGCAACAATAATATTCTAACAAGTCTAACAAGTAAGAATATTAATGCAACAATTCACACAAATTATATTTAAAGCAATTAAGCAATAAATATGAATATAACTTAAGTGCAAATTATAATATTAATATATATATAGGCGAATATAATTTAAATGACCTAAGATATATATATATATATATATATATATATATATATATATATATATATATATATATATCTTAGGTCATTTAAATTATATTCGCCTATATATATATTAATATTATAATTTGCACTTATATATATATATATATATATATATATATATATATATATATATATTAATAATTACTTAAGTACAACTTCTTCAGTCAAGGATAACTTGATTTGTACGAAAGTTGTTACTTTAAGTATAAGTAGTACCAAATTGGTATAATATATTCTATATGAATATATTAAAAAGTCGGGTCACTCTTAACACTTTCGTGCTAAACAATTTGATTATTTAATATTTGCTCCTTTTGCTAGTTAGCTAAACACTAAACTTAATTACTTGCACTTAGGAGACTTTAAATGTTACTAATATGCTAGTTAAGCTTCGATTTAGAACTTGTTCAAAATAGAACACGTTATGAACAGATAAAATTCAAGCCAAGATTATAGTGACTCAAAGTCAACGATAAAGAGCTTGTTTGAATTTAATCCAAATCTAGAATATAAGCTTAGGACTTTTTTACACAAACCACTAAAAAGTGTTCGTGTAAGAAAAAGATCAAACACCGAAAGGAAGTAAAGAGAGGAATATTAAACTAAACACTAGAGAGTGTAAGTCTAAATTCGAACCTCCTATTAGGAATTAGTTGTGCAGAAACTATACAGGGGGTGAATGTATAGCTTAAATATTTTTACTTGATCTTTGATTCTTGTTACTTTTAAACTGATAACATATATTGTAGCTTTACTAACTTTAGCAGTGTTTATTTAAGAGATGCAGAATTTAAATGAACACTCAGAGTTAACTTTCAATCTAGTTGTATATTAGAATGAACTGCTACAATCTGGGATTCTATGTATTAATCTCAGCTTCTTGTTCTTGAAATAAAACAAGGAGAAATGAATATATTTTTTCATACACTTACTAGTGAAGCTGTGCTCTATGCTATATAGACAACATGTCTCATTTACACATGCTCTCACTAGACAATCATGCTAAAACTAGAAATAGACAAGAAATACTTTACATTTGACTAATATCTATTTCTAGCTAACATAATTCTTTGACAGTCTTTTCCAGTCTGCATTTTTTTTCCTGTCTTTGTCTTCTTTTCTTTTCAAGCTTCATTGTAGACTTGTCATTGTCTTCACAAGTTTAACTGACCTAATCATGACAATGCTTCAAATTACTTGTCTTATTCTTCTGCTAATATCCTTGAAAACAGTTATTTGGAACATTCAGATTCTCAACTTCATTGCATTTTGAGAAGTCATGTTGTGGACTACTCGATTGAGTACTTGTGAGACTTCTCGATTAGTCTTTGACTTGATACTTCTCGAATGTCTAGACTTCTCGATTGCATACTTCTTTTGATGACTTCTCGATCATGCTATACTTCTCGATTGACTTGGTTTCACATATTTCTCGATTGACTCATTTCACAGACTTCTCGATTGAATCATTTCACATACTTCTCGATTGCTTCCGTAGCTAACTTCTCGATTTGTTTAAATAGACTTCTCGATTGAGCATTTCTTTACATTTCTCAAATGACTCCATATTCTTGACTTCTCGATTGAGTCATTTGAGACTTCTCTACTAGTTTACACTCTTGACTTCTCTATCAATGTGACTTCTCTATTGATCATTTGCCTTGGAAACAATTTCATCTATAAACTCTTTATTTGATGTGACATTCATTCTTCTGATGCATGATTCATAAAATCTTCTACCAGTACAATTATTCTTGATATCACTCATTTACATTTGGAGATACAGTATAAACATGCTTCTAACTGCAAGTACATAATTAAAGAAACTGAGTTACTATTTAATACAAGAAGTACTAGAGGGTTACAATATGACAAGTAAATACAATATAGTAGGCTTGATTTGGTCCAACAATCTGCCCTAATTTAGGAAAAGATAATTTCACAAATTAATACAAGATATCAAGCCTACCTTTATTGTTGTTGTTGCATGAATTGATCATATCTTGCTTTCTTTTCTTTTTCATCCCTGAAGTTAATCTCTTCAATAGCCTGGAGAATTTCGTGTATGGCCATAACTTTTTCAATTAGAATTGCATCTTTCAGCATATCAGTGGCAATTTTGAGAGTTTACAGGTGATAATAATTGTCAAACTTGAATCTGATTTTTGTTGTTACTCCATTCCTCAGTTTAAACTCAACTATATCAGGATCTTTGAATACTCTGCACTTTCTGTTGGGTTCTGAGGCATAAAACGCAGCGGATAAACGTAAATATAACAAAAAAAATCGGAACCCAAACTCAGGATCCATGTATAAGATTGGACATATTATGGTGAAACAGAATTATACCTATTAAGATCTTGACTTTCACGAACTTAACAGAGATCCTAGCTTTCACGACTTGTGTACCTCTCGAAAAACACCTCTATGATATCCACACCAGCACCTTCAAGAACGTCTCACGATCTTGACTGCGGAATGGACGTACTAGCCTCCCTCTTGATAATTCGAGTTGTTTGTTTCTACCTCCTTTGCTGTTGCCCTCTCTAGGGTTTTTTTTTCTGAAAAAGGTAATAGCCTCTTAACCCTTCATTATCTATTTATAATGGCTGATTAATAGGCCCATAACAGCAAAACATAACCCATGTAGGTATAGGATTAAATAATAAAATGAATTTTTATTATTTAATTAATAACTAAGTCATAATTAATTATTATAGGCAGAAATACTCCTCTAATTTGAATTTATATTATCTCAATTAATTAAGTCTCACTTAATTAATATAATAAAATTCAAATAATCATCAATTAATTTAAATCTATAATTTAAATTAACTATTCCTCTAAGTGCTCCATGCGTGTGACCATATAGGCTATTATTTAATTCGTAATAATTTTATTCTCCAATAAAATTATAAACAATGAGCGGTATCTAGTAATACATCATTGCTACCCAATTAAACAATAATTAAATCGTGATTCAATAAAACTTTTCGTGATTAATGTTTCCGTGTAATATAATCCCTTTAACCATATATATTATAGATTAAACTCGAGGCATGTATTTAGTCATCCTCTTCAACATTTAATCAGGGTTTACTTGATCCATGAGTAGACTATGAAAAATAAATAATTATTTGAGCACGACCATGCATTTTATAGTCTCGCTCAATCAAGAGACCAATAATATCTCTCCTAATTATAGGAGGGTTAAATCCTTTATCTATCATTCATATTTCTCATACGACTCATGATATACCCGATGTCCACTTTTATCATCACCCGGTCAAAGGTAACTTTTAATGTAGTCAAAGTATATTAATCCTCGTATAGAAATATAATGATCTCAAGTCAAAGGATCATTACACCATTATCACTATGAGTCTTTCTTATGACTTTATGAAACATGAAGAATCTCACTGTGGGTCTGTCCAGTACCATGTACTCCTACATATACCTATGTATTGACTTTAGTATCCCCATACTTATAACCAATGAGATGTGGTTATCTGTCAAACAACATACTAGTCTATTTATGTATTATTATTGTCCTATAATAATACTCGACTAGGGACCTTTAAGAATATGATATATTATATAATCTCAAGTTCAAGTCATGTACTTAAACTATACAGTGTGTATCATGATTCTAAGGACATTTATTATGCTAACAAATATATCGCAGTAATTAAAGTTATAATAAACACGTTATTGAATAATCAAATGACATAAAGGTCTATTAAAAGAAACAATGTATTGCCTCTAGGGCTCCTACACCAACAATCTCTCACTTGTACTAGAGTCAATCACCCATGGAACTAGTGTGACCGTCGTGCTTTTTTCTGCGACAAGCCTTTGGTCAGTGGGTCTGCAATGTTATCATTTGTGTGCACTTTACATATGTGTATGTCACCCCTTTCATTAATCTCTCGAATAAGGTGAAATCTCCTGAGTATATGTTTGGATCGGGAGTGAGATCTAGGTTCTTTAGCCTGTGCAATAGATCAATGGGATCTGCGATCGATGGAACCACTCCCAAATCAGTAATGAATTTTCAAATCCAAACAGCTTCCTTAGCTGCTTCATAAGCTGCAATGTACTCAGCCTCCATTGTAGAATCAGCTACTGTTTCTTGCTTTGAACTCTTCCAACTTACAGCACCTCCGTTTAGATAAAACACAAAACCAGACGGTGATATAGTATCATCCATGTCTGTTTGGAAACGTGCATCGGTGTAACCTTTTACAACCAATTTCTCCTCTCCTCCATACACCAAGAATGAATCTTTAGTCCTTTTCAAGAACTTTAGAATATTCTTGACTGCCGTCCAGTGACCTTCACCTGGATTAGATTGGTATCTGTTCGTCATGCTTAAAGCATACGAAACATTTGGGCGAGTACATACCATTGCATACATGATAGATCCAATTGCTGAGGCATATGGAACCTTACTCATGCGGTCCTTCTCATCCAATGATTTCGGACACTGATCTATAGAGATCGTTATCCCTTGAGACACGGGAACATATCCCCTTTTTGCATTTTGCATACCAAAACGATGTAAAACCTTATCAATGTATGTACTCTGACTTAGACCGATCATCCTTCTAGATCTATCCCTATAAATCCTCATTTCTAGAATGTAGGATGCATCTCCTAAGTCTTTCATAGAGAAATTGCTCCCTAACCAAGTCTTAACAGCCTTAAGAGAAGGTATGTCATTCCCCATTAGTAGTATGTCATCAACATATAGTACTATGAATGCCACATGGCTCCCACTAACCATCTTGTAAACACAAGGTTCATCTTCGTTTTGAACAAAGCCATACTCTTTGACTATTTCATCAAAATGAATATTCCATCTCTAGAGGCTTGCTTAAATCCATAAATGGATCGACGTAATTTACATACCTTGCTAACATTCCTTGGATCGACAAAACCTTCAGGTTGTGTCATGTACACATCCTCTTCAAGGCTTCCTTTAAGGAAGGCTATTTTGACATCCATTTGCCAGATTTCATAATCATAGAATGCTGCAATAGCAAGCAAAATCCTTATGGAATTGACCATAGCCACTGGTGAGAAAGTTTCAACATAGGCAATACCATGAATTTGTTTGAAACCTTTTGCAACCAGCCTTGCTTTATAGGTCTGAACATTTCTATCCATGTCAGTTTTCTTCTTGAAAACCCATTTGCACCCTATGGGTTTTACCCCTTCAGGTGGATCAACCAAAGTCCATACTTGGTTTTCGTACATGGAATCCATCTCGGATTTCATGGCTTCTAGCCATCTCTTAGAGTCTGGACTGTTTATAGCATCTTGGTATGTGAGAGGCTCATCTTCATCTATAAGCATCAAATCACCATATTGAGTCAAGAGAAATCCATATCTCTCTGGCTCATGGTGAATTCTACCAGTTCTACGAACAACCTGTGTTTGTTGAGCATTATCATTATCCTTCTCTTGTTCCACTTCAGGTTCAATGCTATTTTTTGGTTCTTGATCTTCATCGAGATCTATAGTTCTCCCACTGTTTCTTTTGGAAACAAAATTTATTTCAATTGAAGACAGCATCTCGATCTATAAACACTTTCTGCTCAGAAGGACTATAAAAATAATACACCTTTATTTCATTAGGGTATCCCACAAAATTGCACACTTCAGATTAAGGTCAAAGCTTGTCAAATACTTGACGTTTCACATACCAAAACTTTTGTTTCTCCTCTTATATCTCATATGGAGTCTTTTGAACCTTCTTAGTAGGAACACAGTTAAGTGTGAAAGCCGCTGTTTCTAGAGCGTAACCCCAGAAACTAATTGGAAGATCTGCATAACTCATCATCGATCGCACCATGTCCAATAAGGTACGATTTCTCCTCTCTGAAACTCCATTCCATTGAGGTGTACCTGGCGGAGTGAGTTGTGATACAATACCACACTCCTTTAAATACTCTTATTCTGTGCTCAAGTATTCTCCCCCACGATCAGATCGTAAGATCTTAATACTTGCACCTCCGCCAATTTGCTTCTCTACTTCAGCCTTGTATTCTTTGAACTTTTCAAAAGAATCGGATTTATTTTTCATAAGATATACATATCCATATCTACTGAAATCATCAGTAAATGTTATGAAGTAGTAGTAGCCTCCTCTAGCCATCACACGCATTGGGCCACATACATCATTATGTATTAGCTCTAGACGTTTAGTGGCCCTTTGACCCTTACTAGTGAAAGGGGCTTTAGTCATTTTACCAAGCAAATAAGATCGTATCCTTGGTATGATTCAAAATCAAACTTATTCAAGTATCCATCCTTATGTAATTTGGATATGCGTTTCTCATTTATATGGCCTAGACGACAATGCCAGAGGTATGTTTGATTTGAGTCATTAACTTTAAGTCATTTGTTTTCTATATTACAGACAGGATTATCTAAGTCAAGAACATATAAACCTTTAAATAAACGCGCAACACCATAAGTTAAATCATTCAAAGCAAAAGAGCAATTGTTGTTCTTTATTGTAAACGAAAAACCTTTCTTGTCCAAACAAGAAACAGAAATAATGTTTCTACGAATCGCAGGCACGTAAAAATAATTCTCCAGTTCTAAATCAAGCCCAGAGGGCAAAGATAAATAATAAGTTCTTACAGCTAAAACAACAATTCTTGCTCCATTGCCAACTCGTAGGTCCACTTCTCCTTTAGCCAATGTCCTACTTCTTTGCATTTCATGCACATTTATACAAATGTGAGAAGCACATCCAGTATCCAATACCTAAGATGTTGAAATAGACCGATTGACTTCTATAACATATATACCTAAAGTAGAAGCTTCCTCAGCCCTCTTCTTCTTCAGATCCTCCAAGTAAGCTGAACAGTTTCTCTTCCAGTGACCAGTTTTCTTACAGTAGTGACATTCACCCTTAGCAACACCACCTTTAGACTTTAAAGCCTGTTTGGGACCTGACTTTGGCTTGGGTGTAGAATCAGATCCAGTCTTGTTCTTACCCTTCCACTTGCATTTCCCTTTGGCCTTACCTTTATTGCCCACCATCAGTATGGGAGCAGGTTCAGCTGTCTTCATGTTGGTCTCATATGTCCTCAACATAGCCAACAATTCAGTAGGTGTTTTGTCAAATTCATTCATATTGTAGTTCATAACAAACTGAGTGAATTTGTTGTTTAAAGAATTCATGATTAGGTCAATACCAGTTTCCGGACCAATCGGGAAACGCAAAGTTTCAAGGTACTCAATGTAACCAATCATCTTCAGAACATGTGGACCAACTGGTTCACTTGCCCCTTGTTTGCAATTAAAGAGTGACTTACTCGTGTTGAACCTTTCTTGACGAGTTTGGCTAGCAAATATGCTTTGCAAGTGCTCATTGATAGTATATGCATCCATATGCACATGCTGTTTTTTAAGCTCAGCACTCATACTTGCCAACATAAGACATGCAACATCATTTGCATCATTCTCATCCTTTGTGTGGGCCACTCGTTCCTCAACAGTAGCGCCCTCAAGAAGGGGACCTACCGGAGAGATATCAATGACATGAAGCTTGCGCTCCTGCCTGAGGACAATCCTCAAATTTCTTTCTGTTAATCAAAAACCATCTCCGAAAACATATTATGGGTCGAAAACGAACACCAGAAACACTTTCTACTGCAGTTTCTTTTCTAGCTTTCACAGAGCGATTTCGATCAAACTATTGCTACTACTTATCATATCATATACAATCAGACATTACATATACATATAAACTGATCATATAACAATTATATAATAAATCCAAATCCAATTCAATATAAGCAGATTATAAACATGGCAGGTATGGTATCATCATATCATAATATTAACAGATTCATTATATCATTCATATAACATAACTGTATCATGGCAGATTCATCAAACATGCATACTCGTATAAAATACAGTAAACACGTAACCAAATCAACCCCTTATACACGTAGCACTGATGCCATTGTTGGGTTCCGAGGCATAAAATGCAGCGAATAAACGTAAATATAACAAAAAAATATCGGAACCCAAACTCAGGATCCATGTATAAGATTGGACAGATTATGGTGAAACAGAATTATAACTTGTTAGGAATATATTCATTTGATGATGTACAAAATGCTAGAACAGGGTCTAGCTTAGTTTATTTGTAATAAGTCTTTCTAGTCTCTGAAATGTATAATCAGAGTCTAGATAGTCAACATTCATGTTACTTGTACTTAGAAGAATTTCTGTAGAAAGTGAAACTAGAGTCTGCATGAAGATCAGAGTCTGGAGGGTGATCAGAGTCTATAGACTATCAGAGTCTATGATCTATCAGAGTCTACATATGATCAGAGTCTGAAGATCATCAGAGTCTGAAGGGTTCAGAGTCTATACAGTTAAAGTTAAATTTGGAAGAAGATCACAGGAATGGAAAGTCTTCGAAGATCAAGATAAATATATTGCAGATATGCTATGGGAAAGAAAGAGAATTTTAGAAGGAAACTGTCAACTAATAATTAGGAATTATATTCCTATTGTAATTTATCTTTCTCTTATTAGTTGATAGATAGCTCTCTATATAAACTCTATGTAACCTAATTGTAAAGGTGTGGAAGTCAAAGTATAATTTGTCTGAGTGATATTTTTGAGAGCATAGAGATAGAGAGAGTTGTTGTGATAATCACAGAGAAGATGCTAGGGTTTTTGTTGGTGTAGGTGCCCTAGAGGCAATACAATGTTTATTTTGATAAACCTTTATGTCAATTGATTATTCAATAAACATATTTATTATGACTTTAATTACTGCGATATATTTGTTAGCATAATAAATGTCCTTAGAATCATGATACATATTGTATAGTTTAGTACATGACTTGAACTTGAGATTATATAATATATCATATTCTTAAATGTCCCTAGTCGAGTATTATTATTATAGGACAATAATAATACATAAATAGACTAGTATGTTGTTTGACAGATAACCACATCTCATTGGTTATAAGTATGGGGATACTAAAGTCAACACATAGGTACATGCAGGAGTACATGGTACTGGACAGACCCACAGTGAGATTCTTCATGTTTAATAAAGTCATAAGAAAGACTCACAGTGATAATGGTGTAATGATCCTCTGACTTGAGATCATTATATTTTTATACGAGGATTAATATACTTTGACTACATTAAAAGTTACCTTTGACCGGGTAATGATAAAAGTGGACATCGGGTATATCATGAGTCGTATGAGAAATATGAATGATAGATAAAGGATTTAACCCTCCTATAATTAGGAGAGATGTTATTGGCCTCTTGATTGAGTGAGACTATAAAATGCATGGTCGTGCTCAAATAATGATTTGTTTTCATAGTCTACTCATGGATCAAGTAAACCCGGATTAAATGTTGAAGAGGATGACTAAATACATGCCTCGAGTTTAATCTATAATATATATGGTTAAAAGGATTATATTACACGGAAACATTAATCACGAAAGGTTTTATCGAATCACGATTTAATTATTGTTTAATTGGGTAGCAATGATGTATTACTAGATGCCGCTCATTGTTTATAATTTTATTGGAGAATAAAATTATTGCCAATTAAATAATAGCATATAGGGTCACACGCAAAGAGCACTTAGAGGAATAGTTAATTTAAATTATAGATTTAAATTAATTGATAATTATTTGAATTTTTATTATATTAATTAAGTGAGACTTAATTAATTAAGATAATATAAATTCAAATTAGAATTGTATTTCTGCCCATAATAATTAAGTATGACTTAGTTATTAATTAAATAATAAAATTCGTTTTATTATTTTCCTAGACCTACATGGGTTAGGTTTTGCTGCTATGGGCCTGTTAACCAAACATTATAAATAGATAATGTAGGGTTAAGAGGCACAACACGTTTTTGATAGAAAAACCCTAGAAGAGGCAGCAAAGAGGCAGGAAGACAATTCGAATTATCAAAGGTTTGCTAGTACATCCACTCCGTAATCAAGATCGTGAGACGCTCTTGAAGGTGCTCGTGTGGATACCATAGAGGTGTTTTCGAGAGGAAGACACAAGTCGTGATAGCAAGGATCTCCGTTGAGTTCGTGACATTCAAGATCGTAATAGGTATGATTCGATTATCACCATAATCCGTCCAATCTTATACATGATCCTGCGTTAGGGTTCCGAAATTTTTCGTTATATTTACGTTTATCCGCTGCGTTTTATGCCTCGGAACCCAACAGTTTTGTGTACACCCTAGGAGAGTTTTGTATTTAATCATCAATAATACAAACAGTACTTATTCATATCTTTGTGTTTGATCCTTGTTCTTAATTCATATCGAATTGATTTTAAATCAGGCATAAAAGGAACACAAGTATTCAACCCCCCCTTCTACTTGTGCAACTAGGATAACAATTGGTATAAGAGCCTAACGTTTAAAATCGATCAAAGATGTCTGGAAACAAAGATGGCAATTCTAAGATTCCTATGCTTAAGAGAAACGAGTTCACCCACTGGAAGGTTAAGATGCTGCACCATCTGGAAGCAACAGACCCTGACTATCTTGACAGAATTAATGAAGGACCCTTTGTGCCCTTAAAAATTGTGCCTCAAATCAACGAGGAAGGAAAAATAACTGAAGAACACCTCGTTGAGAAACCAAAGGCTGAATGGACAAAAGAGGACAAGGAAAATGTCCTTAAGGAGGCAAAAGTGAAAAACATTCTCTTTAACAGTTTGGATTCTGTTCTAACTAACTGTGTCATATCATGTAAGACTGCTAAGGAGATGTGGACCAAACTTGAAGTGCACTGTCAAGGTACCAAAGATGTCAAGAAGAATGCTAGGTCGTTGCTAATTCAAGAGTATGAGTATTTCGAAGCAAAATCTGGAGAATCTATCACTGAGATGTATGATAGGTTTACAAAACTCTTGATGAGATAGCTATGCTTGGTAAGGTTTATGACTCTGAAAATACAAACACCAAGTTTCTGAGAGCACTTCCTGAAGAGTGGGACAATAAGACTACAACCATAAGGGAAGCTAGAGATTTGGATGAACTGACTCTAGAAGAATTGTATGGCAGACTCAAGACATATGATTTGGAGATGCAACAGAGAAAGAATAAGAAGTTTGTGAAGACAAAATCTATGGCACTCTTGATGGAGTCTGAGAAAGAACAACAGGAACAACCCACAGAAGCAAGAATCAAGGATTCAAGAAAGAAGGGTAAAGCTGTTGTGGAGTCAGAGTCTACTGATACAGACTATGATTTTGATGAAGAGATTGACCTAAGTCAAATGATGGCTATGTTTGCTAAAAATTTCAAAAGAATGAAATTTAACAAAAGAAATGGTAAATTTAGCAAGAGACCATTATTCAAGAAGGAAGATGAGAAGGTTGAGAAGAGCAAGAGTACAATAATCAAACTTGACAAAGCAAAAGTCAAGTGTTTCAACTATGGAATACTGGGACACTTTGCTAGTGAATGCAGAAAGCAAAAAGGTCAAGGAAAAGGGAAAGCACTTCTATCAACTGGAAAGGATTGGGCAGAATCAAGTTCAGAGGATGAAATTGATTATGAAAATCTAGCATTGATGGCATCCTCATCAAGAAGATCACAATCTCTCAAAGAACCCTCATCTCCCAAAACTCAGGTATCAATCTTTACTCCTGAATCCTTAATTAATTTAGACTCTGATGGTATAAAAATTGTGCAAAGTGAGGTTAATAAAATAATGACAACATGTAGATCTCTCACTAGTGAAAGTGAAAGATTGAGAGAGGAAATTTTAACCTTGACTAAAAGGAATGATCATTTAGAATCTGAGTTAATATTAATGGAACAATACAAAAAGGATTCTGAGAAACATAGTCATAACTATACTGAAATCTTGAAGGCCTATGACTATGTTAAGAAAGAACTAGAAGAAGAGAGACTCAAGTTTAGAGTCTGGACAGACTCTGGTAGAAAAGTTCAAGAAATTCTCAATAATCAAAATGTGTGTCAAACTGCTGGTCTAGGCTATGACAAGAGTCAAGACAAAATACCTATTGATGAAAATGATAACAATGAGGAAGCTAGCCAAGTTAATAAGACTAAAGACAAAAGTATATTTGTTCCTGTTAAGTTTGTGACCACTAAAGAAAAAACTGAAACCACAAACTCATTTGTCAATAGTCCCCTTGTTGTTGACAAAAAGACAGATAAAACATGAGCAAATAACTCTAAGAAAAATATTAATATAGGATATTTGTCTTAGTATAAATTAAAAGAAAGGCTAGAAAACTTATCAGAGTCTACCAAAACTAGGAGAAATAGGAATGGTAAGGAAGGCATTAATAAGGCAAACAATTATCAAAAGGATCCTAATGCTCCTAGAAAGAAGTGTTATAGATGTGGCAACCACAACCACTTAGCTATAGATTGTAAAACAAAAATTGAAATGAAATCAGAGTCTAGCCCTTCACAGACTCTGAAAAGTCACTACATACCACAGAAACCTTGTTATCACTATGGTAGCATATTTCTTTCTATTTATATGTGTAAGGACTATCATGATTTGTATACAATTTTTATGAGTTAAAATCTTCTATTGATAAGAGTTGGTATGACACTGTTAAGACTTCATCAGAGTCTAAGGCAACAAAAGAGACAGGTAAGCCAAAAGAGAAAAATATTAATCCTGTTTCTCCTAAAGTTATTAGAAAAGGATCCAAAACTGTTTGGGTCCTCAAAACATCAAATTAGTTGCTTTATGTATGCAGGGAACCAGGGTAAAGAAAGTAACCCTAATCCTGGACAGTGGATGCTCAGGACACATGACTGGAAAGAAATCCCTGCTTACAGACTTTGTGGAAATGGCTGGCCCAGAAGTATCCTTTGGAGATGGCAACAAAGGACAAACACTGGGATATGGAAAGATTGTACTTGGGAATGTCATCATTGAACAAGTAGCTCTAGTTTATAGCTTAAGACACAATTTGATAAGCATAAGTCAACTATGTGATAAAGGTTACCATACTGGCTTTGACAACAAAGAGTGTCTTGTGACTCACAAAGAAACAGGTATTCTGGTTTTTAAAGGACACAGACATGGTAACATTTATGAAGCCAGCTTGGAGGATTGCATACACAGTGAACTCACATGTCTATATAGCAAGGCCTCAATTGAAGAAAGTTGGAAATGGCATAAGAAACTGTCACATATCAACTTTAAAACACTAAACAAGTTGGTTAAACAGAATCTTGTAAGAGGATTACCACAGGTTGATTTTGTGCAAGATGGACACTGTGAAGCAAGTCAACTTGGAAAGAAAAGGAAATCATCCTTCAAGAGCAAGACAATAAACACCATTTCTGAACCCTTTTATTTATTGCATCTTGATTTATTTGGTCCAGTAAATGTTATGTCTATTAATAAAAAGAAATATGCTCTTGTTATTGTAGATGATTTTACAAGATTCACATGGATTTTCTTTCTACATTCAAAGGATGAAGCTCCACAACACATAAAAGACCATATCACTTTTCTAGAAAGAAATTCAAAGAAAACAGTTAAAGTTCTAAGGAGTGACAATGGTACTGAATTCAAAAATTCAATCATGGAAGACTACTGTGCATTAAAAAGAATTTCTCAACAATTTTCTGCACCAGGAACTCTTCAACAAAATGGAGTTGTGGAGAGAAAGAATAGAACCCTCATAGAAGCTGCCAGAATAATGCTGGCAGAGTCTAAGCTACCAGTATATTTTTGGGCAGAGGCAGTCAATACAGCATGTTTCACTCAAAATTGTACTTTAATAAATATGCATGGAAAGACTCCCTATGAAATGATAAAGGACAAGAAGCCAAGTGTGAAACACTTTCATATATTTGGATGCAAGTGTTATGTACTGAAAGTACATCCTGAAAATCTGAGCAAATTTGAAGCCAAAACAGATGAATCAATTTTTCTTGGATATGCATCAAACACAAAAGCATTCAGAGTGTTTAATCTCAGAACCAAAATTGTTATGGAATCTATTCATGTTGCATTTGATGATAAAAAGTTTACAGAATTGCAAGATGAGTCAGAATCTACCACACTGGAATTTGAAAATCTAAAAGGTTCTGAGATAAATGAAGAAGAAAAGGATGAAGACCCTCAAATAACTCCTAATCCGACACAGGAACCGGCACATTCTGAGGGGGAGCTAGGAAATACAACTCCGAATGATTCAGAGTCTAAAAGGTCAGGGTCTACCCAGACAGAGTCTAGACAGACTAAGTCGAATTCCTCATAATCTAACTCATCAGGGTCTGGATCAAGCAACTCTGAACTCTTGACAGAGTCAAGCAATTTAGGGGGAGCCTCCTCATTTAAATTTCACTTAAATACAGAAGATGAAAATGACTTAGGGGGAGCTTCTAGTTCAAGAATCAATCTTCCACAAGCTAGAAAATGGACAAGAGGTCACACTCCTGACTTAATAATTGGTGACCCTAAGAGTGGTGTACAAACAAGAACAGCCACTCAAAATGAATGTCTTTATAGTTGTTTTCTCTCAAAGAATGAACCCAAGAAAATTGAGGAAGCCTTGCAAGACCTTGATTGGATAATTGCAATGCAAGAGGAATTGAATGAATTTGAGAGAAACAAAGTGTGGAAACTTGTACCAAGGCCTAAAGATAGATCAGTTGTTGGTGCAAAATGGGTGTACAGAAACAAACTTGATGAGAGTGGAACTGTAATAAGAAACAAAGCAAGGCTAGTTGCAAAAGGATACTCACATGAGGAAGGAATTGATTATGATGAAACTTTTGCACCAGTAGCAAGATTGGAAGCCATAAGAATGTTTCTTGCCTTTGCATCTCATTCAAAATTCAAGGTGTATCAGATGGATGTAAAAAGTGCCTTCTTGAATGGAAAATTGGAAGAAGAAGTCTATGTGGAGCAACCACCAGGATTTGTTGATCCTAAATATCCTGATCATGTTTACAGATTAGATAAGGCACTTTATGGATTGAAGCAAGCACCTAGAGCATGGTATGAAACTCTTTCAAAATTTCTTCTTGAAAATGGGTTCATAAGAGGTACCATCGACAAAACTCTCTTTATTAAAAAGTATAAAGGTGACATTTTGCTTGTCCAAATTTATGTTGATGATATTATATTTGGTTCTACTAATGATAAACTCTGTGAAAAGTTTAGTAAACTAATGCAGTTAAATTATGAAATGAGCATGATGGGAGAATTAAACTTATTTTGGGGGCTTCAAGTCAAACAGAATGATGATGGAATTTTCATCAATCAAACAAAGTATGTAAAAGAACTACTGAAGAAGTTTGATATGCAAGATTCTGCAACTGCTAAAACTCCCATGTCAACAGCCACTGAGCTAGACTCTGACCCAAAGGGTAAGAAAGTTGACAACACCAGCTACAGAGGTATGATTGGCTCATTATTATATTTAACTGCTAGTAGACCAGATATAATGTTTGCAATTTGTCTGTGTGCCAGATTTCAAGTTGACCCCAGATAATCACATTTAATAGCTGTAAAAAGAATTTTTAGATATCTCAAGGGGGCACAAACTCTTGGACTTTGGTATCCTAGAGAATCAGATTTTTCATTAATTGGTTATTCAGACTCTGACTATGCAGGATGCAAAGTAGACAAGAAAAGCATAACAGGTCAGTGCCAATTTCTTGGCAACAGACTAATTTCTTGGTTTAGCAAGAAACAACAGACTGTATCAACCTCAACAACTGAGGCTGAATACATTGCCGCTGGGAGCTGCTGTGCTCAAATTCTGAGGATAAGAAATCAATTACTTGATTATGGACTAACATTCTCAAATATTCCTATGTATTGTGATAATACTAGTGCCATTAAAATTGCAGAGAATCCAGTCCAACATTCCAGAACAAAGCACATTGATGTCAGATATCATTTTATCAGAGAACATGTTGAAAATGGTACTGTGACACTTCACTATGTTCCAACTG
Organism: Oenanthe sinensis; assembly: GCA_028671895.1. NCBI lineage: Eukaryota > Viridiplantae > Streptophyta > Magnoliopsida > Apiales > Apiaceae > Oenanthe > Oenanthe sinensis. The sequence continues at coordinate 20,701,811 of CM053799.1, read as the reverse complement.
ACAAACAGATTGCAGACATCTTGACAAAACCACTTGATGATTCTACCTTTCTTAGACTAGTAGGTGAATTAGGTATGTTAAACATGTAAGTGATTACAAATTACAAGAAGCAAGGTATGTACTTTAATTATAGCTCCTGATGTGTCAAACTATAATTTGTTAATGCAAAATTCTTGAGGTACTTTATCTTGACAGAGTCTAGTTTTTAGATTCTGACGAGTCTGTAAACTCTGATTAGTCTGTAGACTCTGATAGTCTGTAGACTCCGAAAAACTATTATCGTCTAGACTCCGAAACGGTTCAAGTTCGCGCCTGCAGACTCTGATTGTGTTTAAATTGTTCAAATGACTTGAAATAGGCGGTAACAGTTGTTTTGACTAGAGATAGACTGTAGACTCGTGTGTATTGTATGTAACTTGAACAAAATAGATTTTTTCATACATTTTACTTACTTGTTTATTGCTATTTTCTCTAAGGCAGAATTATTCACAGAGCTTTTTACGAACCCTAGTTAATTTTCTAAATCTTTTTCATCACTTTCAACTCTACATCTTCAATAGCTGCAATTTCTACTGTCATGAGGGGACCCCAAGCGATTGCATTTACTTTTGGGGATTTTTATTTCATGACCACAAATCATGTTGCTGCTCTTGGAGACAAGAAAGGAGTAGATGCTGACTACTTCCCAATGATGGACGTCATGGAGCAATCTGAGCTCAGTTACATTCTGAAGGCATCCCCAGTGATTCATATGGATGCTGTATCCAAAGCATGGAGTTCTGCACAGGTAGTTGATCCTTCTCAGGATCAACCAGGTAAAATAATGTTCACCTTTGGCTCCACTACTTTTGATGTTACTGCTGATGTGCTTAATTCGGTTTTTAAATTGCCTGAGAAAACACCTTTTGATGAAACTGTATTTGATGATGACATTAAAAGCATGTTTAAGGCAATAGGTTATTTTGCTAGCTTAGATAACATGAGCAAGATAACTAGGCCTTACTTAAGAAAAAAATGGTCATTTTTCTTTGATTAAATTGCTAAGTGTTTCACTGGTAAATGTAGTGCTTTTGATGCTATTACTGCTATTACTTATCAAATTGGTCACAGTCTCCTATTTGATAGAGTAATCAACATTGGTGATATGTTGCTCACTCAAATGGGAGCAAAATTAAATAATGTGCATGAGGGGAGGAAGAAAGTCTACTATCATAGATTTCTTATGATTCTCCTCAACCACTTCATTCCTAACATGTCAACCAAGTTGGTAGATGATTGCTGTGTGCAGGCATACAAATAGTAAAGGAGGATATTATCTAACATCAAGAGAATTGATGACAAAACGAAGAGTTTACCTGCCATGCACTATCCACAGGTAATGCAGGTAAAACTCTCAACCTACAAAACTTCTCTCTACAATGCTTCATTTTTTGGTGGTGAAATGGTGCAGGAACAAGTAATGGAGAGTCCCCCTGCACCTACCCCAGTCACCCAATCCTCTTCAATTACACAATCTTCTAAACCAAAATCCAAAAAGAAACCAACCTCTGGTGTCTCTCAACAGGCACCCGTTGTAAAGAAGAGAAAATTGATTCAATCTAGGCTTATAGATGAGCACAGTGATGAGGAGCTCAACCCTCTAGAGAAACAAGTTGTTAAAGGTCTTTCTTTGCTAAAAGAAGGTCATGAAACACTTGATTCTAACCCTCCAACGAAGTCTGTAGACTCTCCAAAGGCTACAGACTCTGAAAAACCTAGAAATGCACCTCAGGATTTTCAAATTGAATCTCCTAAAAAATCTTTTGCTCTGAAGTACAGAAGGTTAAGGAAGGCTTATTCTACACACACACACAAGCCTATTATTATTACTAACCCTGTTTTGCAGGAAACAGATGCTCCCAAGGCTCCTGCAGGGCCAGACTCTGAAAGCAAGAAATTACCTGAACCAGAGTCTAATGTTGAGACAGATTCTAGAATGCCTTTAGACTCTGATCATGAGACATTTTGGGAAGGAATGCCATTGGATGTAGCCTCAAGTCTAATTGATGAAATCATTACTCCAAGTGATGAGGCACTGCTATTCTTATATCCTTTGGTGGAATCAGTTGAAGATCCAGAACAACATCAGACTAAATCTCAAAGTCTTGAATTTTCTTTCAACCTATGAAGCCCTAAGGAAGAGAATGGAACAAGAGCTACAAATGTCTGTACAGGATGTGGTCAAATCTCTATACAGCTACCTATTCAACTCTTCATTCCAAGAAAAAGCAGTTGGGCTCATAAAAGGCAGGACAACTGAAGTTCTCAAAGCACTAGGTGTGCCAGACTCTGAAAAGTAAATCATAAAGAAGCCTAAAAAGCTTAGGATCTACAAAAGGAGAGAATCAGAGTCTGTTGCTAAGTTGGAGACTGAGATTGAGCAACCAGTTTTTGACTATGAAGTAATTTGGGATCAAGGGATTACCTACAAGACAGCTATTGATTGGATTTCTACTATTCAGCCTCTTTCAAGGAAGGTGGTTGATTTTCTTGTCCAAAATGTAGAAAAGGTGGCCAACAAATACAATTATCCAACCTATGAAAGTAGATTGGATCAACTCAAGGGCTCATATTATCAGAAGCTTGCAAGGGAACTGCAGGATTCCTTTCACATGACTTTTGCCCAGGCCATCAATGCACTCCATGCCAGGATTTTTCTCAATGGACACTTGGATGCATTAACTTTGGTAGAACCTCAGGAGGTAGCAGGTGATGAAAGGCAGTTGGAGGTTGGGACTAGTGCACCAGTGGTGACTAGTGATACAGATGCTCAGTCTGCCTCACCCACACAAGAACCACCTAGTCAGAGGTTGGGTGATAGTGGGGAAGATGAGTATGATGTTGGGCCCTCCTTGGCAACTCATCAAAGAGCTGATGAGAACCCCAGTGATATGGGAGGACAGACTCTGATGGATGCTCATGTAAAAATTTTCTGATCCATTCTATCAGAGTCTATCCACCTTGAGGGGGAGTCTCATGCACAAACAGTCAAAGATGGTGACACTCAGACTCTGGCTTCTAATGAAATCATACTGAAGTAGTCAGAGTCTAGAGTAGACCCTGAGACTGGAATACTGGAGCCAATAGACTCTGAAAAGAAAGAAGATGATAGTAAGGGTTCTGAATCTGTTGTTGCTCACCCCTTGGTGGAAACCCCTAGCCTTCAGACTTTTGAAGGGGTTCCCCTCCATCAAGGTGGTTCAGGTATTGAAGCACATTCTTTATCTCTCAACCCCTCTTCTGTAGGATTCATGAGTTCACCTTTCCACATGAGTGAAAAAATATCTGAGAGGCTGGCACTGGTCCAGGCAAAAGGAGAGGTAGAAAAGGCTGTAGAGAGCCTGAGTGAGATTGAGAGAGTGGGTGCCCAACCCAACTGTGAGAATGAGAGATTAGGGTATCCTGAACCTAGCTTTACTTATTGGGATCAAGATTTTCCAACGAGTTGGTCCAATGAGTTGGAGCAGGGGATGGATGAAATGTCACTTTTATTGATTGTGCAGATTGGCAAAAAGGAGGAGGCTCTGGCTGCTCAGAAGTCATTTACACAGAGACCACAACTTCATCTGGTGGATTCTCTGGCAAGGAGAGCGGATAGAGTCATGGAGGCTTTGGTGGATAACCCTGTCATTTTACCTGAGGCTGCAACATTGACGTCAGAAGAACCACTCTTAATCATGCCTATCAGGGCTCGACTTCCAGAGTCTACAGTCTCTGATCACTCTCAAGAGGAGTCAGGGTCTATAGTCCCGGTTGCAGTTTCAGAGTCTACACCACCGCCAGTGTCTACACCTCCAATCACAAAGCTTGAGCCTGTTGCTGAGGAATACACTTCTGAAGATGATGTTCCAATTAACCCTTCTTTTGTCTATTTTGATCAGGTGTTTCTTCAGTCTTGGGAGTCTGCACAGAAAAGAGACATCACTGATAAAGATTCTTTTACTTGTATTTTGGCTATTCATCAGTCTGAGAGACTGCAAGCTTTTCAGAAAAAATCTTATCTCTAGGAACATGGTCAATACCCTAGTGAAGAGGATCAAGCTCTGGATGGGGATGTTAACGCTGAGCCAGAGAGTGTTGCTAAATAATTGGCTAGTGTGGTCAAAGACATCTCTCATATTCAAACCAAACTTACTGGTGTTGACAATACTACTTCTCTGCTGAGTACCAAATTTGATAGAATTCACTCAGTTCAATTATCCAAAGAGGTTGCCTTTATGGATGCTCTAGCTGATATCACTTCTACTCAAGCTTCTCTCCAATCCACAGTCTCTGATTTAACCACCAAGGTTGATTCAGTCCTTGCAGCACAGGCCAATATCTCCACTGTTCTTGAACAGATTCTTTTGACTGTCACCAGTAATGATCATGTCAAAAGGGGGGAGATGAAAGGTGAATCCTCCAGGAGAAATAAGGATGTTGGTTGCAAAGATAAATCAAAGGGAGTTAAAAGGAGGAGAGATGGTGATGATGATGAAACTGGTGATAGTTCTCATGGTCCTAGGGGTCTTGATGTTGTGCAACAAAAGCAATCTGGAGTAGCAAAAACTCAAACATATCAGTCAGGGACTAGACATGGGAAATCAGAGTCTAAGTCAGACTCTGATAAGCAAAGAAAGAAGTCAGACTCTGACCAAACTCAAGAACCTTCATACTGGAAGTGCAGTCACTCAAATCTGCAACTTAGAGCTAAAAAGAAGACAGGTCTTGGAGGTTTTGAAGAATCTGACATTGACAGAACATCCACTCTAACCAGGGATCCTCAATCCTTGACAGATAGGCAGTTTGAGAAGATCACACAGAAGCATCTAAACAAGGTGGTGTCTGCTCAAATTGTTTATAATGTCTATGAAAGAAAGATGCAAGAAGGACAGAGAGGCACATAAAAAGTGAAGAATGAGATGCTGGTTTACTTTTTAGAAGGTGGATCAGTTAGATGGATTAGCCAATCAAATTTTATCTTTTTCAAACAGGCTGATGAATTACAGTACATTAGATTTCTCTTACAGATTGCATATGAAGTGAATAAGAGTAAAGAGGCTATCACTCACAAATGGTTCAAAGAGATTGATAGAAAGCTGACTTTGAACAGATAGGAAAATCGACAAATGGGCAAATTTTCTTTAAAATATGTTGATACTGAGGGAAATGATCAAGTCATGCCATTGGAAGAAAAACAGATTAAATTTCAAGAAGGTGTGGGTCATTACTTTTGGTTTCAGCCTATGAGTGGGAAAGTTAGTGTTCTAATATTGAAGGACTTAAAAGATCAAGAAAGCAGTGCAAATGATCTGAGAGCAGCTTACTGTCAAATCAAATGCTCAAGTGAAGAAATTAAGAAGTTGAAGAAATTTGTTGGTGAAGCTCTGGCAATTGTGGAGGAAAATATGTTGAATTCATTTTTGAAGAACAATCCAGCCTTTGAGAAGATTAAATGAGAAGTAATTCTTTTTCCTTTCAAATTATTTTATACTGTTCTAGATTGATAGTTTTATTCTTTAGCTTTGACATCATCAAACCTGGATTTATGCTTACATTTTATAAAGCATAAATAGGGGGAGATTGTTAGGAATATATTCATTTGATGATGTACAAAATGCTAGAACAGGGTCTAGCTTAGTTTATTTGTAATAATTCTTTCTAGTCTCTGAAATGTATAATCAGAGTCTAGATAGTCAAAATTCATGTTACTTGTACTTAGAAGAATTTCTGTAGAAAGTGAAACCAGAGTCTGCATGAAGATCAGAGTCTGGAAGGTGATCAGAGTCTATAGACTATCAGAGTCTATGAACTATCAGAGTCTACAAATGATTAGAGTCTGAAGATCATCAGAGTCTGAAGGGTTCAGAGTCTATACAGTTAAAGTTAAATTTGGAAGAAGATCACAGGAATGGAAAGTCTTCGAAGATCAAGATAAATATATTACAGATATGCTATGGGAAAGAAAGAGAATTTTAGAAGGAAACTGTTAACTAATAATTAAGAATTATATTCCTATTGTAATTTATCTTTCTGTTATTAGTTGATAGGTAGCTCTCTATATAAACTCTATGTAACCTAATTGTAAAGGTGTGGAAGTCGAAGTATAATTTGTCTGAGTGATATTTTTGAGAGCATAGAGATAGAGAGAGTTGCTGTGATAATCACAGAGAAGCTGCTAGGGTTTTGTGTACACCCTAGGAGAGTTTTGTATTTAATCATCAATAATACAAATAGTACTTATTCATATATTTGTGTTTGATCCTTGTTCTTAATTCATATCGAATTGATTTTAAATCAGGCATAAAAGGAACACAAGTATTCAACCCCCCCTTCTACTTGTGCAACTGGGAAAATATAACTATTAAGATCTTGACTTTCACGAACTCAACAGAGATCCTAGCTTTCACGACTTGTGTCTACCTCTCGAAAAACACCTCTATTGTATCCACATGAGCACCTTCAAGAACGTCTCACGATCTTGACTGTGGAATGGACGTACTAGCCTCTATATTGATAATTCGAGTTGTTTGTTTCTGTCTCCTTTGCTACTGCCCCCTCTAGGGTTTTTTTCTCAAAAACATAATAGCCTCTTAACCCTTCATTATCTATTTATAATGACTAATTAATAGGCCCATAACAGCAAAACATAACCCATGTAGGTATAGATTAAATAATAAAACGAATTTCTATTATTTAATTAATAACTAAGTCATATTTAATTATTATGGGCAGAAATAATCCTCTAATTTGAATTTATATTATCTCAATTAATTAAGTCTCACTTAATTAATATAATAAAATTCCAATAATCATCAATTAATTTAAATCTATAATTTAATTTAACTATTCCTCTAAGTGCTCCATGCGTGTGACCCTATAGGCTATAATTTTATTCTCCAATAAAATTGTAAACAATGAGCGGTATCTAGTAATACATCATTGCTACCCAATTAAACAATAATTAAATCGTGATTCGATAAAACTTTTCGTGATTAATGTTTCCGTGTAATATAATCTCTTTAACCATATATATTATAGATTAAACTCGAGGCATGTATTTAGTCATCCTCTTCAACATTTAATCCGGGTTTACTTGATTCATGAGTAGACTATGAAAAACAAATAATTATTTGAGCACGACCATGCATTTTATAGTCTCACTCAATCAAGAGGCCAATAATATCTCTCCTAATTATAGGAGGGTTAAATCCTTTATCTATCATTCATATTTCTCATACGACTCATGATATACCCGATGTCCACTTTTATCATCACCAGGTCAAAGGTAACTTTTAATATAGTCAAAGTATATTAATCCTCGTATAGAAATATAATGATCTCAAGTCAAATGATCATTACACCATTATCACTGCGAGTCTTTCTTATGACTTTATTAAACATGAAGAATCTCACTATGGGTCTGTCCAGTACCATGTACTCCTACATGTACCTATGTATTGGCTTTAGTATCCCCATACTTATAACCAATGAGATGTGGTTATCTGTCAGACAACATATTAGTCTATTTATGTATTATTATTGTCCTATAATAATACTCGACTAGGGACCTTTAAGAATATGATATATTATATAATCTCAAGTTCAAGTCATGTACTTAAACTATACAGTGTGTATCATGATTCTAAGGACATTTATTATGGTAACAAATATATCGCAATAATTAAAGTCATAATAAATACGTTTATTGAATAATTAAATGACATAAAGGTCTATTAAAAGAAACAATGTATTTCTTCTAGGGCACCTACTCCAACACTTTCCCTATCTCCTCAGCTCTTCAGACAATCTCTCTATCTATTCATCTTCTTTCATCTTCTTTTTCACCATCTCTTCCAAGTACTTGACTTTGTCAATTTTCTTTTGGTACTTCTTAGCCAAGTACTCATCCACTTCAACCATTTTTAATTTATCTACCAGGCATTTCTTGTCAAAAGACTGATTACTCTTTTGATATCTTTTGGTACCAAGCATGAACTTTTCATCAATTGAGTTCATTCTACTCTCCATCTTGCTTCTGTGATCTTCAATTTCAGACTAGAGGCCCCTTGCTAGGTAGTGATTGGCTTGCAGTTGCACCTTAGCAGCCTCATGGATAGTATTATAGATTGCAGAGAGAGTGAAAGTCCTTTCACATGATCCAAGAGAAGTTAAATATTTCTCCCTCATCCATTGTAGCATATCCTCCATGCTCACATTTTGCCTTTTGTCTAACAAGCATCCACATTGGTCTCTCCTTCTTCATCCATTTGCTCATTTTTAGTCTTAATCTCCCCCTGATCTTTTGCATATTCCAATAGAATAGCAGTATAATCTATATTTAGCAAGTGTGCAGTCAGGAGTTGTTGAGCAATTTGATAGAAGCCATCCATCTGATCTTCATAAAGCTCTTTTATTTTTTCCTCATAAAGTAACCCATTAGTAGATGGTCATGAAGAACTACCATGTTGCACAGGCTTCAGCCATTGTGACATGAAGTGAGAGCTAGGGCCACCTATTACAGTGGTCCCCTCAGTATCAATTTCCTCATCTAACTTCTTAGATGATTCCAATGATCCTGTATGGATATGTGATTTCTCCCTAGGAGACAGCCTTTGAATGACTGAGGATTGTCTAGGGGATGCCATTTGTATGGAGTGAAGGTCCCTCAGATTGCCCAATGTTTGTGAAGACATGGTTTTCAATAGCTCATTAATGAGACCAATGAGTGGTATTACTCTAGCCCCCACAAAGTCTGAAGTAAAAACTTCTGGAACCTTTGTGATTTTGATGGTGTCACCAGGATATACCCCAGCATGTATTCACTTACCATCTTGATATATGTCTTGGGTGGTGAGCAAGGTATCATGCACCAAATCATGATGATCAACAACCTTTTGTGGTTGGCTAGACACAATTTGCTGAGAAGAAATTTAAGAAAAGAAAGGGATGTTTTGGGAAGAAATGAGTGTTGACAACTCCATTTGAGAAAATGGGGAAGTTTCAATAGACATTCATATGTACTCTTGTGTCTCCTTTTTAACTAAACTTCTATCGTCAACAGGAGTGAGTTCATGTGATGGTGCAAACTCTTTACAAAGTGAAGTGGGCTGGCTCCCAATTTCAATAGATGCACTTTGTTGAGAAAGTGCACCTAGTAGCAGGTGTAGTCCCTTTGTAACTTCTACATCCTGTTGGGAGGATGTAGAGTGGTCTAGTGTGGCCTCCTTACTTTTCTTTCTCCTCTTGAGAGGTTCCACAGGTGACTCATCTAGTTGGGATTCTTCCATACTCTCTAGAACTACCAACTTTTTCTTTGGAGCAGGTTTCTTCCTTTTCTTCTTTTCAACCACACCCTGTTTAGAGAATGTGGAGGTTGGCTTACTAATATCTAGGGGATTTGAAAGAATGTGCTCAGTTGGGTTAAGAGTTCCTAGGTTAGGTGCATTAGGTACTTCTGCAGCCATAGAACTCTCTACTGGAAGCAAGTAACCATATATAGGCTGCACTAGTTGATACCCTTCAAATATACTCCTCATATGATGTGTGATTTGAAGAGTTACATTCAGTGTGCTTCTCTTATCCAATCTAACAAAAATGATTTTTGACATGGATTTGGTGTAGCCAATTGTATTTTTGTTCATTCCAAGTAGTTCAATCAAATTGACATTTTTATAATTGAAAATTGATTGAATAAAATGAGAGAAGAAAATCTCATTACCTCTTTTGGAAATCCTGGTTATGAGTTCCCCAAGAATGAGCCTGCCTATATTGAGCTTCTGGTTGTAGGCTAATGAGTAGGCCAGCTTCAAGGCAACTGAGCTTATTTGATCAAATCTTGTATTCCTGCAGGTGAAGACTCTCAGTAGAGTGTCAAAGAGGAATGACCACTCATTTCGAACAAACTTCTTGTTGAGCTTGCTCGGCTTGATCTCATCAGAGTACCTGATAAACTGCATGAAGTCCTCTAGCTCAGCTTCTGTTGGCACCCTATCATGGTTCTCTGTTGGGAGAGACAAACTTGTATTCACATCATTTTCATCAAACGTGATGTTCTGCTTTTGGATTGTACATGTTACTAGAATCTTGAAGCTCTCATTCTCCAATACAACCTCCTCTCAATTGGCAGTATTCCAGAACTACTCCAATATGTCCAAGTATAATAGTGGGTTGGTCAACAGTGCCTCCTTCAAGTATGAGTCGATGAGAAATTTGGTGAAGCAATTGTACTGAGGCTTGACATCTGCATCTCTGGAAATAGCTAGAAAGTTAGTTTCTGGAATGACATGCACCTCAGCTGTAGGGTTGGAACTAGAAGATGCCATTTGAGTAGTGTTTAGAAAAAGAGAAGTGAAGAAATGAAGGTTTTAGAGGAAATAAGTGAGAGAGTTCGAATGTAACTGTTGAGAGTAAATGGTTCTTTGAGTTTTCAATTAAGCGTAGAAATGAAATGTTAGGTCTACTTTGCTATTTATATGACTTAGACAACTCGACTAGAATTGTAATCGATTTTGAATGATTGAGAACTTAGAAAATGTATAAAGTTAATTTAGTAGAGAACTGTCAGAATTTGATCGAGAACTCATGTTTATATGTATATTTTAGAAGTGTAACAATCGAGAACTTAATATTATGTACTTGAAAAAATAAACCATTCGAGAACTAAACCATTCGAGAACTCAGTTTGAAATTGACCGAGAACTCTAGTGATCGAGAACTTAAGTACTAAATTGATCGAGAACTCACTAAAGAATGATTCGAGAACGCTATTTGAGACTAATCGAGAACTCAAGAATTGTACCTAGTCGAGAAGTCAGAAAAGAATGACAACTTAATCACAAACTCCAGTTTTGAAAATTTACTTTATTTCCACTTCGAAAATAAAATAAAAAAATTATCAAACACATATTTTTTAGACTAAATTCAAAATAAATTAATTTAATCTGGGATTAAAAATATATTTGTTAAATATTCCTGCAGAAATGAATATCACACTTATTATTTAAAGATGCAGAAGTATAATATTTCTTTTCAGGTTTACTTAGAACATGAAAATAGTTACAAGCTACAATTTTGATTTTTCAAAAATAATGTACAACAATATGACTGATATATTTATAAATATACATCAGTTTACTTCATTTAGATAAATCATTGAGAATTCATGTCTGTGAAGTAATTGTTTTAACAGTTGGTGAGATATATTTATGTAGCCACTAGCCCAAAGAATTAAGCATCCAAATCTCACTAACCAACATGTTAAAGGTTGCTTCATCTAGTGGTTTAGTAAATATATCAGCCAACTATTTTTGTGTAGGAACATAGAATAATTCAATCACACCATTTTCTGCATGTTCCCTTATGAAATGGTACCTTACATTAATGTGCTTTGTATTTGAATGATTTACTGGATTTGTAACAATGGATATAGCACTAGTGTTGTCACACATGATATGAATTCTTTAACTAATTTCTTATCCAAAACACTTGAGTACAACAACTTCTAGCAGCTATATATTCAGCCTCAGTTGTGGAAGTTGAAACAAATTTTTACTTCTTACTATACCATGACACCAATCTCTGTCCAAGAAATTGACATTCTCCATAGGTGCTCTTTCTATCAACTCTACACCCAGTAAAATCAGCATCAGAATATCCAACTAGGTTGAATCTTGTTTGCTTTGGGTACCATAATCCCATCTGAGTTGTTCCTTTGAGATATCTCATAATTTTCTTGATAACAATGAGATGAGATTCCTTTGGATTGACCTGAAACCTTGCACACAGACATGTAGAGAACATAATGCCTGGTCTACTAGCTGTTAAATATAGTAGAGATCCAATCATTCCTCTATAGGTCTTCATGTCTACATTCTTTCCTTTCTTATCTTCATCAAGTTTGATAGCTATAGACATTGGAGTTTTTGCAAGTGAGCAATCTTGCATGTCAAACCTTTTGAGCAAGTCATTAATGTACTTGGTTTGACTTATGAAGATGTCATCTATTCTTTGACTTATTTGAAGGCCCAGAAAGTAATTGATGTCCCCCATCATGCTCATTTCATATTCACTTTGCATGAGGTTTGAGAATCTTTGACATAGCTTTTCATTGTAGAGCTAAAAATGATATCATCCACATAAATTTGAACTAGGATGATGTCCTCTCCATGTTTCTTTTAAAAAAGAGTTTTGTCAATTATTCCTCTAGTAAATTGATTTTCCTGTAGAAACTTTTGACAATATGTCATACCATGCTCTTGGGGCTTGTTTGAGTCTATATAATGCATTGAGAAGTCTGTAGATAAAATCAGAAAATTTGGAATCTTCAAAACCAGGTGGTTGTTGTATATAGACCTCTTCTTCCAATTCACCATTTAGAAATGCAATTTTGACATCCATTTGATAGAATTTGAAATATGTACTCTTTGTTAGTCAAGAAATATGTATTCTTTGTTAGTCTATCCACAATAATCCAACTAATATTATTTTCCTTTTGTGTTCTTGGTAATCCCAATACAAAGAGCATGGTAACATTTTCCCATTTTCATTCAAGAATAGGTAACGACTATAACAATCCTCCAGGTCTTTGGTGCTCCGCTTTCACTTATTGACGGACTAAACATCTCTCTACTCATTCAGTAATCTGCTTCTTCATTTAAGGCTACCAAGAAATTTCTCCCATATCTTTATACATCTTTGTAGATCCCATATGTACCGAAAAATATAAAGAATGAACTTTAGACAAAATAGCTTTCTTAGTGTCCATATCGGAGGTTACATATACTCGGTCTCGAAATCTTATAATATTGTCATTTCTTTTCTTGAAATGTTTCTTACCCAAATCTGAATTAGAATTACGCCAAATTTCCTTTAAATGTTTATCTTGTGTCTGATCTACCTTTATCCTTTTAAGTGAAGTCAGTTTAATCTCAACTTGATATAATAGACTCTTTTTTTTCCTGACATTTTGAATTGAATTCTAGGTTTATATAATTCCTCCATATTGGTTGGTTATACCACAAGACTAGAAATCTTACCAACTTGTTTCCGACTTAGCGCATCTGTCACAACATTTTCCTTACCAAGATGATATGAGATCTGACAATCATAATATTTCAATAACTCTAACCATCTTCTCTATCTCATGTTTAAATCCTTTTGCGAGAAAATATATTTCAAACTTTGGTGATTGGTGTAAATCTTAAACTTTTCTCAATAGAAATAATGCCTCTATATATTAAGAGCAAAAACTACTGCCGCTAATTTTAAATCTTGGGTGGGATAGTTTTTCTCATGATTTCTCAAATGATGAGATGCATAAGTTATCACTTTTCCTCATTGCATCAGCACACACCCCAAACCTTTATTTGATGCATCACTATAAATCACAAATCCTTCTGATCTATCTGGCAATGTAAGCACTGGTGCTGATGTTAACTGTTTCTTTAATTCATTAAAACTTTGTTCACATACTTCTGTCCAAATAAGTTTGACATCCTTCTTCGTGAGATTTGTTAGTGGTCCAGATATTTTTGAAAAATCTTGAATGAGTTTCCTAAATACCCAGCTAGCCCTAGGAAACTTTGAATTTCTGTCATAGACTTCGGTCTTTCCAAATTCATAATTACCTCAATCTTTGTAGGATCAACCGGAATCCCTTCCTTAGAAATGACATGTCTAAGAAAACATACTCTACTCAATCAAAACTCACGTTTCAAAAACTTAACATATATCTTTTCTTCTCTTAAAGTTTGTAGTATAATTTATAAATGTTCTTCATGTTCCTTCTCAGTCGTAGAGTATATGAGAATGTCTTCAAAAACACAACCACAAACTTATCTAAATAATTCTTGAATACTCGATTCATCAAGTCCATAAATACTGCAGGTGCATTCATCACTCCAAAAGACATGACCACAAACTCATAATGACCATATCAAATTCTAAATGTGGTTAATGGAATACTTTCTTTTTTCACACTCAACTGATGATATCCTGAACGCAAATCAATTTTTGAAAAGCACTTATCTCCCTGCAACTGGTCAAAAAGATTGTCTATTCATGGAAGTGGATATTTATTCTTCACAGTCAACTTGGTTAGTTCTCTGTAATCAATGCATAACCAAGAGAACAATCTTTTTTCTTAACAAACAATACTAGCACTCTCCAAGAAAAAACACTAGGCCTTATAAACTTTTTATCCAACAATTTTTGTAATTGGGTTTTGAGTCCACTAATTTTGTTGGTGCCATCCGGTATGGTGTTTTCGATATAGGTTGTGCTTCTGGAATCAACTTGATACCAAACTCAATCCCCCTCTCATGCGGTAGACCAGGTAACTCACCGAGAAAAATATCTAAAAATTCTTTCACGATAGGAATATCCTCAACATTCTTTTTAGTTTCTTCATTTCCAATCACATAGCCTAGAAAACCTTTGCACCCTTTAATTAACATCTTACAAGCCTTTAAGGATAATATCATAATGTTAGATTTTTATAACTTATCTCCTCTAAAATGCACTTTCTTTTTATTTGACCCGGTCAAATCGACTCGCTTCTTATGGCAATTCAAATTAGCTTTGTATTTTTCCCACCAATCCATTCCTAAAACACTCCAAAGTCTCTCAATTTAAAAGGCAATAAGTTTAGAAAAGGGTTATTCCTTCAATCACTGTAGGACAGTCTCGATAAATTTTATCCAGGAATAAATTTCTACCATTTGGAAGTTTTACTAATAATTCATTTTCTAAACTTTGTATATGTATATTCAAGTTACTCACATATTTAGCATCCACGAAAGAATGAGTAGATCCAAAATCAAACAAAACATGGATGGGTTGGTTGATCACAAAGTTGAAGCGTACCTGACACCACATCATTAGACTTTTCAGCCTCTTGAGCTACGGCTTTAGGCTTTAGGTGCTGGTTGTTCAAATTGTCTTGTTATAGCAGTTTTGCTTCATTTGGCTCCAACTTCAATTTACATTCCTTACTTGTACAAACCGTGTACACTAAAATCAAGTATCACTATTTTTATATATTGGTACTAAAATAAAATTCTAATTTTTATAAATTTAACTTCAAGATTAATCTCCTGTTAAAAAAAACTTCAAGATTAATCAAAAACAATTCCTAAAATAAATAATTTAAAATCTACTCCTTCGTAATTAATATAATTACGAACAGATACGATTATTAATAATAAGATGACTTGGCTAATCTTTGGGGTATTACAATGTATTATTTTGAATACGAAGCTTTTTTTACTCAACTCTAGTCCTATGTTTCAATTTAATAAATTAATATACATATATTTATATATATACACACACACTATATATACATGATTTTATTTTAAAATTTTCATTTTTTTTCAAATTCAAATAATTTTTATATAATACAAAACTTTTTAAAAAATTTGGAAATTCAAGTTTCAACTAATCAATTGTATAATTTATATCTTCATCTATTTATACTAAACATTTCATATATATCAACTTATAAAATATTTTATAAATTTTTAATCGTATTATGTATTAAGCAGTGATATTCCTTATGCATGCTATTAATTGTTTAAAATTTATCTTTTATAATGTTTTATATAAGATATATCTTATTTGAGATTAAGTCCAATAGTAGATTTAATTTTGTAAAGTCATAATATAGTATTAACAAAAATAAATTTGTTTAAAAAATAAGTTTAATTCTTTTTAAATATATATTTATAACAAACTCAATAAGTATTTATTAATTTTATATTTATAATTCAAAAAATACTTATTTATAAATATTTTATTTATAATTTTATAACGATTGATTCAATCAGATAAAAATGTTCTTAAACTATTCAATTCATCTACTATTAGGTAACACATAATTCTATCTCCAAAATTCCCGCACCCCCTCTCTCTAGAAAGAAGTCCTCTAAATTTTATATATTGATTTGGGATTGTCTTAATAAATCTTTTACCCTATTTTTAATCTTATTATATTTAATTAAATAAGTCTTTCTTATTGAGAATTTATATATTTATATATATATTCCTACCCATTTTTGAATTTTGTTCTTCCTCGTTATTTTTTAAGCGATCCTTGGATACAAATCATTATAATTTTTTAATGTATTTTTGTGTCCAGATCTTACACATACGGAATTATTATAATATTATTCATAATGAAAGATATATATAGAATCACAATAATGATCAATTTCACAAATATGTTTTAATTAAATATATTTAGCACTCATGTTCATAACAATCGTTGCATTATCTCTCAAAAAAAAGGATGTATAGCGATATAAAGGAGGGCTGCAGTAAAATAAAAAAAACGAAGACTTTCTTTTATTTATTTTGATATTTATTCATTAAATTTTGATTTTAATTATTTTTTAGATGTCGTATGGTTTTTAAATGAATTTTTTGACCGTAAAAAAATGTGTTTAAGTCATTTTATTAATAAAATTTAAAAATAAAAGAATAAATTATTTATTTCACATTAAAAAGATGATTATTAATTTATGCAATTGTTAGAGCAGCTCCAATGAGTTCCTTATTATGATTTTCTAAAATATAATAAAATAATAATTTTCTAAAATATAGGGAATCAAAAAGTGGGTTAACTCCGATGATATTCCTTGTATTGATAACCTATATTCTAAAAATAATGTATTTAATTAGATTGAAGAAAAAGAATAAAAGAAAGAAGAAAAAGTAGAAAAGTTTTGGGAGAAGAGAAAATAAAAGAAAAGAAAAAATAGGATATGGAATCACATTTCTTCCCTAAACAGAGGGAAACTATTTCTCTCTATACATATGGTTGGAGGAGAGATTTTGTTATCAAATCCCTATAATAATTCATGTGTTAATAATATTGGTAAGGAGTGTGGAGAATTGGCTTCATGACTTTCAAGAGATTTGTTTTTTAGAAACAATGTATATGGCGACATTTTTAAATGGCATATTTATTGATGCATTTGTATTGTAATATTGTCGCGGTAATACACATATACTTCAAGATTTGCTTTTACAAACATGTGATCTTAAATTGTCAAGTGAGGTAGTCATGACAAATGATAATTCCCGTAATTTTACATACAAGAAATAAAGCAACCCCTTGAAGGCCCTCCTCCCCGACAGGGAGTCGACGAACTTACATTTTGGAATACCATCCTCCTCAACATGGAGTCGACGGGTAAAACTTACATTATTGAAGGCCCACCTCTTTGGAGAGTCGATGGGTAACATTTCTTGAAGGCCTCATTCTTCAATTTGGGGAGTTCAGTGGTGATTGAAGACATTATACTACTTGTCTGGTTCATATAGATACTTGCAAAACGTGTACACCAATTCAGATTATACAAATGCCAAAATCCTGACTTGACAATGAATTTTTACAAAATTATTATGCTCGTGCACTTTCAAACCTTGGCAAAATTGTAAAGCATAATGTAACGAACAATGTAACCGAGGAACTGTAACTCAAGTAAAGGACTAGTAAATACTATTAATTAATCACAAGAATCTGCACAACATGAAGAGCATGTAACTATGAAAAATCAAAATATCAGAAGAAATTTTGAAGACCACTGAAAAAAAAATTATGTCGGTGTTCAAGTCTCGGTGAAGAATAAATGTCTAAGAAGTTTCAAATAGCATTGAAGACTGAAGTAAGTACCAAAAGATTTCAGTGAATATTCGAAGTAATAAAGGACTGCAACTACCATGTCAATTGAATTAAATGAAGATATAAAGATCAAGATCAGTGTTAGTCATTTGTGAACCAGACCAGTGCACTAAGTGTCAACATAAGTGAAAAAGATTTTTATATTAATGTTGAAAAAAGAATTGGCAGGAATTGAAGTATACACCAATGACTTGATTATTTCTCGAAGGCAAGTAACATGTTTTAAGGTAGAAGGTTGTTTTGTTATTTCCTTGAAATTGCTCTAAGGCATTGTATACACAAGAGGTTGACACATATTCATTTGACATGAATATGTGACTAAGGCAATGATGTACTCCATGAAGCTGTCGACACATTTGAGAAGACTTAGAAAAATTCTAAGTCTATACATGTAGAGAAGAAGTCGACACATTCATGTGTATGTTGAAGTTTCTCTAAGGCATACACATAGTGCATAAGTCGACATATTTGGAAACAAGGCAAAAATCTTTAAAGTGTTGTACAAGGTGTGCATAAGTCGACGCATTTGGAAGCAAGGAAAAATCTCCAAAGTATTGCACAATGAGTAAGCTAGTCAACACATTTCATTTAGAATAAATATTATTCTAAGTCTTAACACTTCAAGGACAAGTCGACACATTCTCAAATGCATACATGGAAGACATATGTCGACACATTTGAAATTGCAATCATTTATTTGTGAAGTCTACACTACAAAAGCAAAGTGATCCATTCATTTTGAAAGTGTTCGAATAGAAGATATATACACAGCCAGATAGAGAGATACACACGAAGAACACCATTAAAGACACCTGAGCTTTGTATTTATTGTTCTAGTTAGATCATTGTAGCTAACCAATTTATTGTGTTAGAGTGTATCACCTCGGGATTTATATAATACAAAAATATATTCCCCGAATTGTTCTTTTCATTATTTTTTTTAATATCCATATCGAACCAACCAAGAACGAACTCACTAAATAAATTGAAAAACTACCTATATCGTATTCAACCCCCCTTCTACGATAGTTTAGGACCTAACAAAAATATATATCCTTCTTGGTTCTCACATGTTGTTTACTTACATCCGTACAAGAATTATGGGCACTGTGGTACTCCATATTATTCACTAATTTTTATTTTCTTTTGTTTCAGCAATCGAAGAATGCTTAGTTCTCCACTACAACAAGATGCACTGAAGAACCGGGGAGTAATTGTTATGCAATATTTTGTCATATTCTTTTTATTTTCCTTTATTTTTAGTATTAATTTTAGTAATAATCAATTGCTCAATCCCTAAGTTATCCTCTTTCTAAAACGAGAAAACAATCAATCTCAATGTACTAATTATGGAAAATATCTCCAAACGATATCCTTCAAATCAGGAAGGTATCACAACACAAATATTATATTATATAAAATCAATTAATTTTCATATTAAAAAAATATATCTCTAAATTTGGGAATATATCCAATTATAACAAAATTACGTGGGTTTGATCGTGTATAAATATGTATGAAGACACCTTTACAAAAGGGATACGATACACGGGACAAATCGAGACACTTCCCAAGTCCAACCTAATATTTTTTTACAAGTTTTAATTCTCATTAACAACCATATTATAATAATATTTGCTCTATTATTCCAGTTAGTGGTGAGCAAAAAACCGAATCGAAACTGAAAACGAACCGAAACCGATAAAAATCAAATCGTAAAAACTCGAAATCGAACCGAAACCGAAAATTAGAAAAACCAAACTGTTCTTAAAGGTTCGGTTTCGATTTTAGGTTCCAACCGAACCGGAAAAAACTGAATTGAGCCGATTAAATAAATAAATAAATAAATGTATATATAATTTATATTAAATTTTAAATTAATACATATATATATAAATATAAATAGATTGCTACTTCAATGAGAAATTTCTTATAATGAGAACTAAGAATTTGATTTAATTTTATAATTAAATTAAACCACAAAATCAATATTAAATTAAATTTATTTATAATATATATACACCTACCGTTATATATGAGCTAATAACACCACCTTGCCCACTATCGTTCACTGACATCGCTGCACTAGTTCGTCTCTGTGATGTCCTCAAATCTCAATTTTGTTTGTTTCAATTTTTTATTATAATTATTATTTTTCTCCGTATAGTTAACACCTCCACAGATTCCATCATTAGCATCAACTCAAACACAAATCACTATAAATGTTAAATAATAGTATAAAATTTATTTGGGTCTCTCTCTAGCACCTTAAAAATTTAGATGTGCTGGTTACTCAACATAGTATCTCTTAGAATATAATATATGATCCTGGTAAGTTGGTATCCAAACACCTTGAGATTTCAAGAGAACTGGTAACTTAACATGCTATCAGAGCTCAGGTTGACAGGGGTTACAAGTTTGATTCTCTGCCTCCCCCAATATTCTCACAATTTATGACGGACAGGAAGACAAAAACTATGCCAAAAAAGGGGTGCCCGTAATCCACTCTTCAACCCAAAAAATGGAATTTCGAGTGAGAGAAAATGTTAAAGAATAATATAAGATCCATTTGAGTCTCTCTGAACTTGTTACTTAATACGGAGTAATAAATCAAACCCAATCACCAAAATTAAACGCAAATAACCAAATTCAAAACACAAATATCCAATAAAATTAAGTTCAAATCATTAATTTACTGCCCTAGATTATCAATTTTCTGCTTTGAATCACTGATTTTATACCCCCAAACCACCGACTTTTTATATCTTCCTTCTCATTTCTTCTTTTTACTACTACAATTTGATGGATCTATTGTTTTTATAAACTTAACCACAAACTACTTCAATTAATAAAAAACATATGAGTCTTGTTCGTGAAAGATATTTAGATCTCTGAGAAGGTTTCGAAACATGAAGACACGAAAAAGGATCATAAATACAAACTCGATGGAAAAGATAAGCTTGTCAGAGGAGATCAGCGAGAAGATAAGCTTATTGGAGGAGATTTGTTTGATGATGTATTGATGTATGTATATATGTATAGTTACAGGTGAAGTAACATAAGATATGATAGAGATAACATAAATTATTATATTGATTATTATATTTAATTGTGTGGACCAGATTAAAATAGTTATAAAAAAAAAAAGTAGAGCTGAGATTATATCTTAGTTTTGATTATAATATAGGGTCTAATTTTATCATTTGTATATATAAATAAATTGTTAAAACCTCATTTTAATATTAATTTAGTCCATTAATATGTAGTCCAATACTCCAGCATGTAAGTTATTTATTTATCTAGCCGAGTATAGTGATCAAAGGGTAAAGAGGCTTAGGACTTGTGAGGCTTTAACATACTTTTCTAGCATAATGATTGAAAACTGCATACTTTTCTTTAAACAAATTGTAACTACACAAATTATAATTTTCTATCCCTTGAACTTGAGGTCGATCAATTAACACGAACATAGTTAAAGTAGTAACATTTGAACCGTTAGGGATTGTGGTGTAATCAACTAGTGTACTTAGTTTAAGTTCAATAAACTACGTAAAACATACTGTCATGTAATCATTGATAGTATAGTTAGTAGTCACTTGTAGACAGTACATTTGAAAGTATTAGTTAGGTGACAGTACATTTGAAATTTACTATCTTGTATAAAAGAATAAAAATGAGTCATGTAGTAGAAGTTCATTAAGTGTCCATGCACAGCATGATTCAAAACTCAGACAACGAGTTTTCAAGTAATCAAGCCTATGACAATACATTACAAGTGACAACACAATTGGAACAGATGACATCAACTATTCTATTGACAATAAACTTGGCGGAGAATGAAGATTTGAAGACAACAAGTATTACTAACAGCAACTATTCCATTGACAGTAAATTTGGCGGAGAATGAAGATTTGAAGACAGCAAGTATTACTGACAACAACTATTCCATTGACAGTAAACTTGGCGGAGAATGAAGAATTGAAGACAACAAGTTTCACTGACAACAACTTTGATGGAGTAGTTGATAGCAACATTGGTGGAAATAGTTGACAGCAACTTTTGAAGACAATATGTTTCATGGACTATCAAGATTGATAGTAAAGTATGTGGAGCCGAAGATACTGTCACCAGAGGGAAGCTAAAAGTTGATAGTAAACTTTTAGTAAAGTTGACAGTCTATTTCAGGTAACAGACTAGATAGTCAAAATACAAGGAATGATTTTGATATTACTAACTAGTTTATCAAGTCTACTACTGCAACCTGAGAGAATTTAAGCAAAAGGTAAAGCGTGCTTAAAGAGTCAAAAATTTCTGCATATCTCAGAGTTGCTTTATCTACAAATGGAATGAAGACAAATTTGAATGAAAAAAGTAGAGTTTCTATTTCAAACTTTATTCTAGGAACAAGGGAAAGTACACTTGTAAGTGGGATATGTGTTTCAGTATAAATTCACATATCTCATAAGTACTTTGTCTTATGCAACTGAGCAAGAATTTTCTCAATTATAGAAACATTAGAAAACTTATTTTCTAATAAGTTATTATTATATCTATCGAATCTGGAATTATTTTCTAGACAGTTATAGCGAAACAAAAATTAATAAAATTAATTTTTGAAGTTTAAACACTCTGTCATTTTTTCTGCTTAGTTTATTTGCATCACTAACTTGTTAATTATCATTCTTGTTGTTAGCGATAATCTTTAATAATTAATCAAGTTGCATTCAACCCCACTGGTATCATAGCAGCAGGTTTATCATATCTAACCTGAAATATCCAAGATGAGTGCACATAAAGTAAGAAGTATAAAAATATCCACCTTTGATAAAAGAACATTACAATCTTTGGAAAATAAAAATGACGTTGTTCATAAAAACAGCCAATCCACTTTATCCTGGTATTTTGTAAAATGGTCCTCTTATCTATCAATCATATGTACCTAAAACCGCAATAGAATGTGAGACAATACCTGCCCATTGTGTTCTTAAAAAGGTTTCAGAGTACAATGATACATAAAAAGAAAAAGTAATTTTGGATGATTGTTTACAGTTCATAATTATTGAAGCACTTGACAATGTTATGTACAACAACATTGTCAACTGCACAAGTGCTAAACAAATATTGGAAACTATTGAGATACTGTGTGAAGGAACAGAAGAGGTAAAAGACAACCAAACAAAATCATGGTCTCTCAGTATAAGGCTTTTATGGCCAAGTCAAATTAAGGGTTGACTGAGATGTTTGAGAGGTTCAACAGATTGATAAATGATTTGCAGCTGCATGGAAAGTTTTATGACAAGAAGGAAGTAAATATGAAATTCATGTTTACACTTCCTGACCATCTAGAGCACAAGGTTACTACCATAAGAGAAGTAAGAGATTTATCAAAAGTTTTTCTTGAAACTTTATATGGCATTCTCAAAACCTATGAGCTATAGTTGTTACAAAAGAGAGCTATTTAGTTTGGTCAAAGAGGGAAGATGGCCAACACCTCAAATGCTCTGGTGGCTCAGGATCTAAAAAGATTGAAGAGGTCACTGATGAGGATGAGAGTATCACTCTTGAACTCAAGGATAGTGGTGAAGATGAGTTCTACACCCTGGATGAACGGGACAACATGAAAAATAAAACCATGGCCTACATGGCAAGAAAATTCTCAAACTTGAGGTTCAAGAAGAATAGGTCTTTCAAACCCAAAGCTCAAAGCTCCAAGTTCAACAAAAGAAACACATCAAAATCTGGAGGAAGTAACAAAGGTGGATATAAGACAAGAATGGTGGACAGATCAAAAATAAGATGCTATAACTGTAGTGAGATGGGGCATTTTGTAACTGAATGCAAAAAGCCAAAGCAAGTAAGAAGAAATGACAATGACTATGAGGAACTCAAGGCAAAGTATGATGCCTTGCTCAAGAAGCAACAAGGTAGGGCATTTGTAGCTGAAGGCAAATGCTGAGAGGAATCCGATGATGAAGAGGAGGAAGAATATGAGAACCTAGCTCTAATGGCAAACTCTGGAGAAGAGTCACATGCTTCATTAAGAGAGGTACTTTTTCTTACTACTGTTGATATATGACTGCATCTCAGTACAAGAAAATTGTTGAAATTTTAATTACTAAAATCTTTAATATTAATACAAGCATGCTATCTGCTAATGAAGAGATTGTTAAACTGACAAATGCTAATGAATTATTAAAATGCAAAAATAAAGAACTAGAACTAAGACAGAATGCTTTTGAGTCCTTGTAGCAAGAAAATGAGTTTCCAAAGAATAAGGTAATTTGTGCTTCTCAGATTGAGGAGTTTCTCAAAAAACAGATAAGTGAAAATGAACTTAAAATCAAAGCCTATAAAAATTCTTCTTCATTGTTAAAATCTTACCATACTGATAATACTGAAAATAAAAAGGTAGGTATAGGGTTTAACCATGAGAAGAAAAATGGCAAGAAGTATGTGGTAGAAGAGGACACTATTCTAGATAAACTTACTGTCAGACCCTCTATACTTAAGAAAGTCAAGAAGACAATGTTTAAAAAGGCTGAGTTTGAATTTGATGAGGAATCTTTAATTCTTAAGCAAATTATAAATGACGAGGACAATGTTACTGTTACAAAAAACCCTAGGTCAAAAGATACTGTCAAACTCCCCAAGATAGTTAATTTTGAACTTGACAGTACTCAGGGTCAAGCAGATGCTGTCAACACTAGCAAGTTCAGAAGTTACTGTCGAGACAGTAAGATCAAAACATACTTTCAAGACAGTCTCATCTAAACCTACTGTCATGAAAACCAAGAAGAACATGAATGAAAAGTTGAGAATAAATAAGAAAAATGATTATGGTTATATTCTTAATGCTCTAAGAAAATTGTGTAACAACTGTGGGTCTTCTAATCATTTAACTCATGCATGTATCAAGAGTAAGTCTAAAGTAAAGGATGCCATATCCGTTAATGGAAACTTGCATAGTACTCATTTATTAGATAGACAAGTATCTCATTGTGGAAATCTTGATTGTATGCCTTGTAAATTAAATATGCTGAGTATCTGCTTGAACGTGCCTATTGTTTCCAATGATGACGTTAACATAAGTCAGTCAAAACTGAGAAGGCAAAGAGTCCAAGCCCTCCTAAAGCTAGGATGGGCAAGCTACCTAGAAACAAGAACCCAAAACCAAGTATCAAATCTAAATGGGTGGCCACAGGAGTCATGTTAAAAGCTGGGAGATACAGCCTTTTCTATAGGTTTTGATTAATTTTGTCTTAACGCTAAGTGTAAATTAAATTAGGGTTAGGAAGTTACTAATTAATATAGTAATCCTCCCTTAGGTTATTCGAAGTGACAGTCAACGAGTAGAAAGTCAAACTTGGTCAAACTGCTTTATAAACGAAACAAAATGATTTTCTCTCGACATATAATTAGATAAGATTTATCAAGTATATGATAAAATCAAATCTAGTTTACATATGTTTTATTTTGAGACAAAGATTGAAGATGAACAAATACTATATTTTTTACACTACTTTTACGAGACATAAAATGCTTTATAAAATTAAAAGAGTGTCAGTTTTTAAGGGAAAATATTTCAAATATATTTTCTAAATATATTTGTTCAATTTATCTTCAACATAGTGCTGCCTAAATGTAAAATGCAGATTTTATCCCTAAAGTCTCTAACTCTCTTATTTATTCGGATAAAATGCATTTTAACTCAAGCATAAATATTCCTTGGACTTCATAGTCATTATTAATTTAGGAATATTATGTTTGAATATATTTCAAGTCAAAACTTTAGTCCAAACGTCGACTAGTTCCGACAAATGACTATCGAATATTGTTTCGGGCTGTAGGGACAACGAAACGATCTTTTTCTCGAAATAATAGCTACACATGTCCAATTGAGTTGAAACTTGGGGAATGTCACTAGAATATTTAAAAAGAATTTTAGGATTTTTTTCATGATTTTTGGGTGACTTTTATTTTTGGCCTGTATTTTCGATACGTAATTAATTGTTCGGCTAATTAAAAGTCAATGAAGGTCAACTCCTAATTGAGTAGGATTTTGACCATGACCTACTTGGAATATTTCCAGATGGTTCCCAAATTTTCAAAATTTTTGGAGTATGTTTTGAAAAACGCATATTCGTCATTGTATCGTTCAGTTTCGCATTTATTAGCTTTATTAATTAACTGAATGTTGTTTGCACGTTTTTCCATGCATCCTAGTGGGTTAGTACTGCTGAGGGAACACAAATTTGAATTTTTATACCTTACCTTATCCCTTTGTACTTCTTGTCCCCTCATCCCCCACCAAAAACCCTAATTTCTTTCTTTAAATACACCCCCACCCCCATTCATTTTCTTCAAGCCATTTGAGCCAAGTAAATACTGCATCTTTCTCTCCAAGAAGCTCTCTAGTCCAGAAATATTTCATCTCTTAGAGTTCTTGAGTTATAAGCTTAGTTTTTCCATAGATCTAACTCCTACCAAGCTTATAAACAAATTTACATGCTCATATAACACACACACCACACAAGTATCTTTTGGCTACCCACTTACCATATTTTAGCAGCCCCTAGACTTGTTTTGTTGCCCCCAAAGTTGTACCAAAAGTTGTTATTCCGGCCATTTTCCGGTGACTTTTTCCGGCGACCCTTTTTGTGTGTTTTGGCTTCAAAACTAGCTTTTTCTCTTGATTTCTTCTTAGATCTCAAGGGTTACAAGTTGGTTCTACATAATATATATATATATAATCAGTAGGTACATGTTTAGTAGTGTATACACCTTGCTTGCTTGATTTTTTAAGTGTATACACGAACTCTTGTTCCCGATCCTAACTCGTATCCCTTGATTTCACAATAAATATTGTTGTCTCTCACTATAGAGCACAAGGGTCATAAGTTAGTTCTTAATTGTCTATTTATATATATATATATATATATATATATATATATATATATATATATATATATATATATATATATATATATATATATATTCGGCCAAACATATATATACACTAGCTTGCTTGTTTGACCTCTTGCAAGTATATATATATTGTTAGCCTTGTTCATCTTAAGTATATATATACACGAGCTCTTATCTTAATTTCTTATTCTCGTATATATAAAGGGTGAACTAAACCAAGAGAGTTATTAACTTATCTCTCTCCTTAGTTGGGTGTTAATATCCTTGATTTATTTTGGGATTAGAAACAACAACTAGTTACTTAAATTTCGAGTCAAGGCTAGACTTGTATAAGTCGATATATACGACAAAAACAAGAGGCTTACTTGTTGAATTTTTGTATCTAAACCAAGCTTATATCAAGAGTGGAAACCGATTTGTATAAATCTCATTTATAGATATAAACAAAAGGTTACTCTAATATTTGCAAGGTAGCTCACTTTAATTCCAAGTTGAGTATTGTGTATAAGTCGAGGTACGACATAAACATAAATACATCTTGTTGAGTTATAAAGTGAAAGAAACCAACACACATTCCGAGTGTTACTATTTCGTATAAATCTCATATATTATTTAGAGATATAAACGAAGTAAACTCGTTGAATATTTGTAGGTTTACTCTTTAACTTCGAACACCGAGTTAAGGGCTTTTCGTATAAGTCGAGGTATGACATAAACGAGCCTAACTTGTTGAGTTCTTGAAGTTAGCCCACGATAGACTCCGAGTTAAATAATATTTCGTATAAGTCAAGGTACGACATAAACGAAACGTACTCGTTGAATCTTAGTGGTTTATTTTGAGTTTGTTTTAAAGGCCATTTTTAATTGTTGTTTTAGGCCTTATAAACAACTTGATTTTGAAACGAGTTTGACATAAGTCAAGTCAATATATTCGGCCTTTAGTTTAGATCATATACCCTTGGCCTTATATATCGGACAATTATAAGCAGAAAAGGAAAAAGATTTATTTTAAGTAATTGCATTGCATCATACGCTTTACATATCGCAATTTACTTTAGCATACGCATTTAATTTCGTGCATTCATACGCTTTACTTTCCGCACCTTACTTTAGCATACGCACTTAATTTCTTGCATACACGTTAGCACACAACGTGTGGTTCGTCCTTTTGACTAAGTGACTTACCCTTTCGAGTGGTTCGTCCTTTCTCACTAAGTGACTTACCCCGACTCACATTTATATATATTGTTGCTTCGGCTATCTTATATATATTTGTTTGTCTCTTTGGTCTAGTACTGTAATATACTAGTCCACCACCTTTTCTTTATTAAACAGGGATTTAAAGTCGTAGTACTTGTTGTCTACACTTTGTTGTGAGGTGAAAGTGAAGTGAGGTGATCCTTGTTCTAAGACCCAAGTCTTAGACACGCCGACGGGGAGTTGGGTGTCTTTGCACCGTGAGGAAAAGGAAAGACCCAAGACCTAAGACCCAGATCCAAGACCTACATTGTAGTAGAGGAACATAGTCTACGCAGGGATTTTTACGTATCTTTGAGGAGGTAAAGGGGAAGTTACGCTCCAAGATAAGGTTGTAAGGGATACTACGTGACTGTGAAGAGGTAACGAGGAGTTACGCTCTAAGACTAGTTCGTAGGGGTACTACTTACCTATGAAGAGGTAACGGGGAGTTACGCTCTAAGACCAGCTTGTAGGGGTTCTACTTTGATTGTGAGGAGGTAACGGGGAGTTACGCTCCAAGATAAATCAAGTAGGTTTTGCTTTGTATTTTGAGGGGTTAACGGGTAGTTAAGGTCCAAGATAAATACTAAGTGTTGTAAAAGGCTTCTCCGCCACTATAAGGAGTACATCTTTTTATAGTGCAAAATCTCGAGTTCAGGGAGGGACTCGGGGACTGGACTAGGGGTGAGCGGATCCGTTAGGGGATTGCGCCATCGCAAACCAGGATAAAAATTCCGTTGTGTACTCTATTTCTTTTCTCTGCTTTTGTTTTCCGCACTTATATTACTAGTTGACTGGTAATATTTTAAAAAGAGAAAAGAAAATTTTAAAACGCCAAGCTCAATTTTTAAAACGATAATAAGCTATTCAACCCCCCTTCTAGCTTATACCCCCCATTTCGGGCCTAACAGTTGGTATCAGAGCAGTGCTCTTAATCGTGTTCCGTGGCCGTTTTCAGTGCCTACGAGCGCAATAAAGAGTAGATCTTTATGGCGTATTTGAGTACCATTGGTTGTGGTGAAGGTCTCTCAAGTTCGAGACCCCCTCTATTCGATGGCACCAACTTTGCTACTTGGAAAACAAGATTTAGAATTTATGCTAAATCCCAAGGTGTCAAAGTGTGGATGGCTATCGAAGACGGTATTGTAGTTCCGACAAAAGTAGTTGACGAAATAGTCATCGAAAAGAAAGTCAGTGAATACACCCGTGAAGAGGAAGAGTTAATGAACATAGCCGCTAAGGCAGAAATGGTCTTAACTAGTGCACTTGCAGAAAAAGAATACAAACGTGTTAATAACTGCAAGTCTGCACAAGATATGTGGAACAAATTGGTTATCACCTACGAGGGAACCATGGATATTAAAGACTCTCGAATGGATACGTTGATCTAAGAATACGAGAACTTTAAACTCCTCGAGGGTGAAACCATCATCGATATGGAAACGAGATTCACTCGTATTATCGATGAACTTGCTCAACTCGGAAAGGTATACTCTATTAATGAGAAAAATCGAAGGGTCTTAAAAGCCTTGCCTCCGAGTTGGAAAGTTAAAGTTACCACTATAAAAGAAATGCATAATCTAAATGCATATACCATCGATAGTTTATTCGGAAACCTTCGGGCTTACGAAGAAGATAATGCTCCGGATAAACCTCTTCCTAAAGTTGAAGAGAAGAGAAAAAGTATGGCCTTAAAGGCAATACTTATCGATGAAGATGAAAACGACGACGATTGGAACGAAGAGTTAGAAAATCTTGATGAGCATGAAATTGCTTTATTATCAAGACAACTCCGTCGCGTTTTACAAAGCAAAGCTCAAAGGTACGGAAAGGGCTTTCTTAAATCGGGTAACCAACAACGAGTTTTTAACTCTAAAGGTAGGCCGAACTATAAGAGCAATTTTCCTACTACGAGCTATGCTAAAGGCAAAGGTGTGCAACAACCACAAGCAAACAATGCTTACAATAACTCGAAATTTACGAGTAATTATGCACCTAAGCCTAAAGAGGCAGTTCCTGAAGAGACCGAGATTGTTTGCTTTGAATGTAAACAACTGGGACACTTTAAAAGGGAATGTCCAAATTTGTCTAAAGGACAAATCCTTGTAGCTGAAAGTGGATGGGATCTAAGCGAGGATGAGGAAGCTCCTGAACAAAATGAGGAAACTGTAAACCTTGCTTTGATGGCAATTGGAGATGAAGCTACTCCAACGGAAGGCTTCACTTCTCTACAAGAGGTAACATCTAAACCAATCTTGAGCTCATCATGTGATAATAGTGATATTAGCTTGTCTAGAGTAGATCATTATAGTATGGATATTTCTGAGCTTAGAAAATTGGTCAAAAATTTGAAAATTGGTTATGATAAATTGAATCGAAGTTATGTTAAGACAAAATCCGAAAAAGATAAATATGAGGATTTGTGTCTTGAACTTCAAAAAGAAGTCACTAGTTTGACCGACGTACATGTCAAAGACATGGATTACGTTAC
This sequence comes from Oenanthe sinensis, assembly GCA_028671895.1. Lineage (NCBI taxonomy): Eukaryota > Viridiplantae > Streptophyta > Magnoliopsida > Apiales > Apiaceae > Oenanthe > Oenanthe sinensis. The sequence continues at coordinate 20,671,452 of CM053799.1, read as the reverse complement.
TAACATTCTCTCTCAAAATGAAAGCTTGAAAATAGAGGCGAACGGAAAGGATGACCAAATTCGTACTCTTGAAGTCGAAAATGTGTCTCTGATTTTTCAAGCCGAAGAGATTGAGAATGATAAGCTCCATTTGAACGAATGCAATCGTGAGCTCCATGTTGAGCTTTTAAATCTGAAAATTCAAAATGAATCACTGATTCAAGAGAATTCTTCACGATGTGAACGTATAAATGACCTCGAACAATCTCCTACGGGAGATAGAGAGGAAGAGCTTCATGAAGCCTTAAAAGAGCTTGACTTTGATTACCAACATCAATTAATGAATAAAGACAGTGATTATGCCAAACTTCAAGGCAAGATCAATGTTGAATTCGAAAGTCGTCAAAGACTTGTCTCGGAATTAGAAACGATGAAGTTGGAAAATCAAAAGCTTAATGATGAAAATCAAGAGCTCTTGGCTCAAGTTATGGATAAAGAGAGATTCTTAACTAACAAGATTAATAACTTGGTTAAGGAAAAGGAAGATCTCGAATCCACCTTAAAACAATTCACTAAGAGCAATGCCATTTTGGAAAGGATGGTATTTGGCTCTAGGGAATCATTTAATCGTGAAGGCTTGGGTTATGAACATAAAACTCCTACTAAAAAGGAAAATCATAAACCTAATCCTCCGATTAGTACTCCACCTAAATCACCTACACCTAAGTGTACATATTGCAATGTAAGTGGACATATTCGTCTATTTTGCAAAGCTAAAGAAGGTGAACTAAAGGGGAAGTACAAGTGGATTCCAAAAAGATCAACTTCTAGAAATAGAGATGGAAAGAAAATATCTCAAAAGAAGAATGATTCTAAAGTGAATGTTCAAAACCAACCAAGGTTTTTGTATCATCAAGAACCAATTCCCTATGGACCAAGAAAAGGTTCTATGACTCAAAATCCTAACTATCATGGTCAAACTCGTAAGATAAATGTACCTATGCCTAGGAATGCGAGTTATCATGCTAGATCGAGTCATCATGATTACCCTAGTACTTCAAATGCTCATGTTAGAAGTAATAATTCGAAATACAATGCCAATGCTAATTCTAGAGATTCGATTATTACCATCTTTTCCCCAAGAAATAATCATGAATATGTTAGAATTAACAAATATACTCCTAGGAGAAACCCTTATCATATATCTACTAGGAATGAAGCATCTAGAAATATACATGATTATATGCAAACTTATCCCATGCCTAGATTTGTTCATGCTAGTTCAAATATGCCTCATGATGTACTAACCCAAGGACCCTTAAGACAAAAGGGTACCAAAAGGTTTAACTAATCCTTTGTGTAGGTATGCCTTACTGCTGCAAAAGATGTGTGGTATCTTGATAGTGGATGTTCACGTCATATGACCGGTAATAAGTCATTGTTGAACAACATTAGAAAGGTAGCCGCCGGAAGTGTAACCTTTGGAGATAGCAGTAAAGGCAACATCATTGGCATTGGGGATATTGGAAATGAAAGCTTTAAAATAACAAATGTTCAATTAGTCACGGGACTAAAGTACAACTTGCTTTCAATAAGTCAACTATGTGATAATGGTTGCAAAGTAGTCTCCCGGTCAACACATTGTTCTATTTACAATGTAGACGGAAGACTAGCCTTAAATTGTCCACGTAACAAAAATGTATATACGTGTGACACTACGAAATATGAAAATGTATGTTTGGTATCCTTTAATGATGATCCATGGTTATGGCACCGAAGGTTGGGTCATATAAACATGAAACTCATTAAGACTATATGTTCGAAAGAACATGTACGAGGATTACCGAAACTCAATTTCGTTAAAGATCACATATGTGAAGCTTGTGAAATTGGCAAACAAATAAGAGCAACTCATAAAGCCAAATTCATGGTATCTACATTTAGACCACTTGAGCTATTACATATGGATCTCATTGGACCTGTTCCCGTGCAAAGCCTAGGAGGAAGTCAATACACCCTAGTGGTTGTTGATGACTACTCTCGCTATACGTGGACTGAGTTCCTAAGGTCAAAGAGTGACGCATTTGAATCTTTTGCGGCTCTTTCCAAACGCATACAAAATCAACACAATAACTCGATTATCTATATCCGGACGGATCATGGAAAAGAGTTTGAAAATGCAAAATTTGTTAATTTTTGTGAGGCGTATGGTATTACTCATAACTTTTCTGCTCCTTATACACCTCAATCAAATGGGGTAGTTGAAAGGAAAAACAGAACGTTACAAGAAATGGCAACGACTATGCTTAATGAATATCGTCGACCAAAATATTTTTGGGCCGAAGCTATGTCTACTGCATGCCATGTTCTTAATAGAGTATTACTACGACCTATCAAAACGAAGACTCCTTATGAGCTTTATTTTGGTAAAACACCTAAGCTTAGCTACTTCAAAGTTTTTGGAAGTAAGTGCTATATCATGAATACTAAGGATTATCTAACGAAATTCGACCCTAAATCTGGTGAGGGTGTCTTTCTAGGATATTCTAGTAATAGCAAAGCTTATCGAGTTTTCAATCTTAATACTTTAGTTGTGGAAGAATCAATGAATGTAGTATTCGATGAATCTAAACCAAACTCAAAGTTTAAAGATTTGATAGAGGAGGAACCAGATTCAAATGGTCAAATTCCAAGTGATGTTGAAAATGTTATTCGACAAATTGGAGACATGAATCTTGGACTTTCAATTCCAAAGAATCCTCTTGAAAAAGTTGAGAACGAATTTGAATTGCCTGTGGAAATTCCATTGCTTAAGGATCATCCTATAGACCGTGTCTTAGGGGACTTAACAAAAGGTGTTCAAACTCGTGCTCAAGTTCAAAACATTGTGAGTCACATGGCCTTTCTATCACAAATAGAACCCAAAACCGTAAAGGAAGCTTTATTAGATGAGGATTGGATTTTTGCTATGCAAGAAGAGTTAAACCAATTCACTCATAATAGAGTTTGGGAACTAGTTCCACATCCCCCTAAAACTTCCATTATCGGAACAAAGTGGGTCTTTCGTAACAAATTAGACGAAAGTGGAACAGTGGTAAGGAATAAAGCACGTTTAGTTGCTCAAGGCTATACTCAAATGGAAGGAATAGATTTTGATGAAACCTATGCTCCCGTAGCTCGAATTGAATCAATTCGAATGTTTTTAGCCTACGCTTGTCATAAAGGTTTCAAAGTCTATCAAATGGATGTTAAATCTGCTTTCCTTAATGGTGTCTTAGAAGAAGAAGTATATGTAAGACAACCACCGGGATTTGAAGATCACTTACATCCTGAGTATGTGTACAAATTGTACAAGGCTTTATACGGACTAAAGCAAGCTCCTTGAGCTTGGTATGAGAGGTTAAGCAAATTCCTAATTGAAAATGGTTTCAAAATAGGAGTTGTTGATACCACTCTCTTTACGAAGTATGAAGGTGATGACATCTTGCTTGTTCAAATCTATGTAGATGATATTATCTTTGGTTCTACCAAGGAATCTCTATGTAGAGAATTCTCAGATATTATGAGTAAAGAATTTGAAATGAGCATGATGGGGGAATTAAATTTCTTTTTAGGATTGCAAATTAAGCAATCAGATGAAGGCATTCATATTTCACAATCGAAATATTGTAAAGAAATGCTTAAGAAATTTGATATGGAAAATTGTAAAACAATTAGTACCCCTATGTCACCCGCCTTAAAAATGACGGAAGATCCTAGTGGTATTTCTGTAGATACGAAGAAATATCGAGGAATGATCGGAAGTCTTCTCTATATCACTGCTAGTAGGCCTGACATACAATTTAGTGTGTGTAAGTGTGCCCGCTTTCAAGTGAACCCTAAGGAATCTCATGTAGCCGCTGTAAAGCGAATATTTAGATATCTCAAGGGAACCACTGAAATGGGTCTATGGTATCCGAAAGGACAACCATTTGACTTAGTGTGCTTTTCTGATTCGGATTATGCCGGTCACTTAATTGACAGAAAAAGCACAAGTGGTACGTGTCAGTTTCTTGGTGGATGCCTAGTTTCTTGGTTTTCTAAGAAACAAAATTCTGTGTCCATATCCACTACAGAAGCTGAGTATATAGCAGCTGCAAAATGTTGTGCTCAAATCCTTTGGATGAAGCAAACACTAGCTGACTATATTGTGAAATTTGATGTAGTATCAATTCAATGTGATAATATAAGTGCAATCAATTTGAGTAAAAATTCTGTGTTGCACTCATTATCAAAACATATTGATATACGACATCATTTTCTACGAGACCATGTCTCGAAGGGCAATATTAAGATGGTATACATAGATACCGAACATAATATCGCCGATATTTTTACAAAACCTTTGAGCTCAGAAAGATTCAACAAACTCCGTTTGGAGTTAGGAATGCATGAATGTTCAAAGTAAGACACAAAGTGTCTTTAATTTTGTTGAATTAATTTTCAGTGAAATTTGTTCCGCTTGTGGTTTTGGTTATTATTTGACCGGATTTCGAGGTGAAATTCAGATTTGTCAATAATGACGTTAATTATAAGTTGTTCAAGCTTTATTGCGAAATTAAGCTCAATAAAATAATTTTAATTAACATAGCTATTGATTGGCCTTGGAGTATTGCTTATTCCAAAACTCGGGAAAATAGTGAGTGTTAATTAAATTGTCCCAAGGATTATTCTCTAAAATAAATTTATGGGAATTTAGAAATAAATTTCAAAATTTAGAAAATATCTTTCTTGGTTGATTATTATTTTATAAAAATTAATTGCATTCTCTCTTGCAATTAAAACTATAAAATAATTTATAAAAATGAGAGAATATTTTAGAAATTAATTACAATTTTTTTTGTAATTAATGTATAAAATATAAGATTCATCTTGCAATATATATTAATTGATTAATATATATGTAAATACATTTTAATTAAAAAGTATAGTAGGATTAATCCTAGCCATCAGATTAAAAGGGATTCAATCCTAACCATTTATCCCTAAAACATTTATAGAAAAATAAAATCATTTTTCTAGCATTTGTTTTCATCTCAGCCGCACTGTTCATCGTTCGTATCTTTGATTCTATCAAAACCCTAGATACTTGACTTCAAATTCAGGTCAATTGGTCGTTCTTTCATCCAAATGAATGATGAATTCGTATTCTTCAGCGTTCATGCTTTCAATTGATGTCAACTTCTATGTCACAACAGCTCAAGTCATGGGTTTTCAATAAAACCCTAATTGCCAATCAATTGAATCCATTCGATTCAGTCATTCTTTGTATCTTCAATAATAAACCCATTGTTCTATGTGTGTAATTGTTCAAAGAATTCTGAGAATAACACTCAACTCAGTTGAAAAATGATCGACTGAGTCAAGCTCTTACTCAGCACATACGATTCAATCATGTTCTTGGTAAAGTTATCAATTACTAACGGACATGAAGTCAGACAACTAAGGAGATCTCAAGAGAAATGGTGATTTGTAGTTAAGGGGATAACTGGATTATACACCCTCCGCGAGGGTGTATACGGGTAAGACTATGGTCCTAAAAGGGTCATAGCTAAGGTATAGATTCTATACTTTAAGAAATTAGTATGGTCTCTCATGCTTCTTGGTGATGCTATGACTGAGTGTGTGCATATAATCAATGAACCTGTTTGTTTAAAGCAAGTGATCAAAGTATTGCGTTCATATGTGTCTATCAAATGCCTTTTTTTTTAAAAGAAGTACTGATAATTGGTGGTCACATATGTTCCCCTGTTCAAATTCATATCAGTATGTGCATATGTGATCTTAATCCTATGATATTCTCAGCTGATAAGTTATGGTAGTTAAAGTTTAAGAATCTTGGTACTAATGACTCATTTTTTTTAAATAGATTTTAAGTGATTCTAGACAGAGCTTGTATTCATCTCAATTTGATTATCTGACTAAATGTCTACTTGATTGCAAAATTGTGTAAAATTACTCTGCTAGTTCAGTAAAATTTGTTTAAGGTTCCAAGATATGTGCTTTCACTGCTCTTGCTGGTATTTACTTGTTAAAATGAGTGACTTTGTTTTACCTGGTGTCAACTATAATTTACTCATCAAGTATGTTGATTGTAAATTATTACTTGCTAAAGTTTAGTGATAAAATTGTCATTAATTAGTCATTAATGCATTGCATCATCTCTAAGACACACAGGGCACACTAATGCTTCTTGGGTATGGACTGCCTGGGACAACATGATTGGCCCTTGATCTGTTCCCAGCCCAACAGGTCACAAACAGAAGCATATGCATATCCATGTCAGTTTATGTTTACTGAATCATCTCTTGTACTATTCTTTAATGTGAACTTACTGATAATTATGTGTGTAATGTATGCAAACTTGCTTGAGTGCCTAGTTTGTTTGATTTGTAAAAATCAGTGCTATATGTTTGCCTAAGTGTACACATGCTTGTCTGCATCCTCTGTAAAATTCAGAGATTACCTTATGCCTGGTGTACTTAGCTGTTGCAGATAGCTTAATGTGTCTAAGTGAAGCAGTTTCAATCCTGATCATGTCTATCTGTGACTATGTGCAATTGTTAATTTAGTAATGCAGGCCTACTATCTTAAACATGGAAATCTATGCTAACTGATTTGTTGTCATTAGAACACATGCTGGCTTGAAAAATTAATTTTCTATGCATAATTGATTCATTGATAACAAGAAATCTGTGTGTATTGAAATTGCATGATTAATTGATTTTCTTAGAGAAATTTGCTCTCAATGCATGCTTTATTGTTATTATTTGAATACCAATTGGATTCTTATAGTTGTTCTTACACAGACATTGCTGAATTTGCTTAATCTATGAATATGCATACAAAATTATATATTAGCTATACATGCATGTGTATCTGCCTATGTTATTTTATTGCCTATTGAAAAAGTTGTCCTGAACCTACAAACCTTCACCTGCTACTTTGCTGAGTATGTATAATTTTGTGAATTATATATATATATATTTCTTGTTCTGCAAAAAGCATGGTAGATATGATCTTAAAGTGCATGCTGTCAAGATTTATTGGTACTTATGTACTTTAAAATGATATGGGGCTGTGCATCTCATTTAATGAGAATGGTGTATCTGTGTACTTGTTATCTGTTTAAACCTGCTACAAAGGACTGCTAGGAACTGTTCAACTGTACTTATCTGCAAATTGCCTCTACACTGTTTGTATTTGTTTTCACTAACTGCTCTGGAACTATCTGTAGAGTACTTGACTGTAATCTTAAATACTATAGCAGCAGTATGATCAGTTTTGTGCAGGAATTAAGCTCAGTTTCTTTTAGTACTGCATTTATACAATGTTATTTGTATGTTGTGCCTAATATACATGCCTCTGCACATCTATTTTTATATTTTGACAAGTACATCTGCTACAATCTTTAGCAGATCCTGTGAAATTTAATTTCATTTTCTCTTGCTATATATGAATGTGAATGCATGCATATTGAGTCTGTGTCTTCAAATTAAATGCTCTGTGCTTCATTCTTCATTCCCTGTATCTGAGAGCATTTAGTTCATTTGTCTTCTTGTTCTTTCAATTCCTTGTGTGGTCTGTTGCAATCCATTCTAAATGGAAAGTGACATGGTTGATACTAATCTCTGTTTAGGGCAGTCAAACACCACCACTGGTCCTTCTCACAATACCAAGTATAGGAAGAAACAAAAGAAAATGTCTGACCTCATTTCCTCTCCAAACCAACTTAGGTCTGTCAAGCATAAGCTACAACCAGGCTGTTTGATTCACATTGAAAAGAGAACAAACTTGTATGATATGTTTTGCAAGGCACATTGGGAGCCACTTCTCTACTGTTCTAATAGGAGAGTGTATCCCAATATGGTCACTGAATTCTACAATAACATGCAAGTTAGAAAAGGTGTGTGTGATGCTCTTTTTGTCTCTTCTGTTGTCAATGGGAAGGTCATGTTACTTGATCATATTGAGATGGGGAAAGCCTTAAAACTCTCTAACAAACTGCTAAACCTGCCAAATATTGATATTTCCCAGGAATTTCATTTCAATGCCAGTGAATACAAACTATATCTATCTGTTCTTTGTGGTTATGAGGTTCCTCATGACATCACCACTGAAAACAAGGGCATTTCCTATGAGCATTTTCTTCCATCTTATCAAACTTTAGCTCTCATCTTTAGGGGAAATATCTTTCCTTGCACCTCAGACTCTAAAATTATGAACTTCACTGAAGTTAAGCTTATGTATAAGCTGATCAGTCACAAAATCACCTTTAATCTTCCATATTTGATCCTATGTCACATGGTTGAGTCATTTAAGCTAGGGTACATGTCCTATGGCCTCATCCTCACTAAGGTGTTTGAATATTACAAGCTCAACATGAACCAAATGCCAAACTTTCAAGTAGCTTCCACTATCTCAGATAAAGTAAGAAGAGAAGTTATACCTTTGATTGGGTACATTACACCTCCTGTCATTGACCTTGACCCTGTCACACCTAGTGTTCCTTTGCTCCCTACTGCATCTGTTATCAAGTTTGAGTTTGAAAAAGAGTATAATGTCTTACTTAACAAGCATAATGAACTTGAGGCCTTATTCAAAGAGCTTCAAGCCTCATTTAAAATGCTAGTTGAGAAGCATGAACTAATTGAAGCCAAGGTTGGGCTACTTGTGAACATACTTGGTAACACCCTCAGCAGGGCTGGTAGAGTTGAAGAGGGACTGCAACAGTACATCTATATGCAGATGGCTTTATCTGATGGGGCTGCACTACCTATGATGGAAGATGTTGAACCAAACCCTAGGATGGTAGATTTGCTAGATGAACCAGTTGGAAATGAATTGAGGGAGATGGAGACAGACTTGGTTACAAATTCAGTGATTGATAATCCTGAATATGAAGCCATGGATTAGGCATTGCCTTTTTGATCTGATATTTGGTGTGAAAATGAACCTGATGGTGTAGTATGTGTTATCTGTTATGTCTTGTGTGTCTGCCTGCAATCTTCTGATTACTTTTGATGATAGTATGTTGTGTCTGCTTTGCTCCTATGTGCTTAGTTGAGCCTTTTTGCTAGTAATGCCTTGTGTCTAGTTGTTGAGTAGTATGTAGGTTGACCCTAGAATACCTTGTACTTGGTCACCCTAGAAATACTATATCCTAGAATATCACATTGCATCTGTTCTCTCTGTAATGTTTCAATCAATGAAGTTGCTTTTATGAATGAAATGCAGATTTCTAAGTGTCATTAGTTTATGTGATCAGTCAATTTATAAGTGTACATCACACTCTTGTGCACACACCAGACATATTAATCTAACTGTTCACCTTACTAACACTTAAGTTTTGCAGATTTGCTCAAAAAGGAAAGTGAAGAAGAGAAATTGAAGTCTAGCACTTGTGATTAAATCCCAGTAGTAGAATTATAATGAAACAGAATTGATAAACTAGTTTGGTTATAATTTCTTTTGCTACATGAAGTCTGATGCCTGTTAGAATTACTAGCTTTAGAATTTTGCAGGTTGCAGGGATCTAACAAGGCTGAGAGAGTAGAATCCTAGTACCAGTATAAGTTCCAAATTATTAGACTTGTAAAGTGTAAATCAAACACTTTGTTTCAATTGGAACTGCTACAGGTCTTATTCATGCATATTACAGGATGGCTTTAATGATCATATATACTTTTGGACTCCTAAACACAGTTTGGTAGACTGGGATTTGAGTTACATGAGAACAATTTTTTTTCCTGTTATATGCATGCTTATACTCAGTTGTATTCGTTTCTTGGCTAGAAATTATAAATTCTTGATTGGGATCAAACATGATTATGCATGCTAGTTTACTTGAATACCAATAAGCAGGTGATCAATCTACAAACAGGAAGCAAGTTAACAATTTTCGATTTATTCAATTCGAATTTTGGCAAAAAGGTGGAGCAATAAAATTTCAAATTTGAAATTAAAAAGGGGAAGCTGCACACTCAAATAATTTCAAATTAAATATTTGAAATTAAAAAGGGAAGAATTCTTGTACTCTACTTATTTAAATCTTAATTGATGCACCATTAGAAAATTATTCTTCGAAAATCAATTTCTTTTTAAATGACTTTTTGATAGTTTGTCAAAAAGGGGAAGATAGTAAGTAAAATTATTATTCTAAAAAGAGAGAAAATGGAAGATGAGAAGAGAGTAAAATCATTTTCTAAAAAGAGAGAGTTTTAAAAGAAATTCTAAGGGAGTTCAAATTTTAAATTCATCTTCAAAAATAGAATTCTCACATATATAATATTTTGCAGCATATATGAAAATTTGATAAAGAATTTTTTAATTCTTATCAAAACATGGAATGCACTTGGAATATTTGGAAATGGAGTATACCAAGCTGGAATTGGAAAAATGATAAGTGTTCACTTATCAAAGGGTATATACTCAATTTTTTTTTCTGTGCATCCTATTTGCTGCATAATATTTGTGTGCTTATCTGTTATGCATTTAAAATTGAAAAAGAATTTCAACACTATAGGGGAAGTGTTAATTAGATCTTAAAATCTAAAAATGCATAAATTAGATAGTTGCATACACGCAGGGGAAGTTCTAGGCTGTCACACACATATTTAATTTTACACTCGAATGTTTCGACAAAATATCAAAAAGGGGAAGATTGTGAGATACAGCCTTTTCTATAGGTTTTGATTAATTTTGTCTTAACGCTAAGTGTAAATTAAATTAGGGTTAGGAAGTTACTAATTAATATAGTAATCCTCCCTTAGGTTATTCGAAGTGACAGTCAACGAGTAGAAAGTCAAACTTGGTCAAACTGTTTTATAAACGAAACAAAATGATTTTCTCTCGACATATAATTAGATAAGATTTATCAAGTATATGATAAAATCAAATCTAGTTTACATATGTTTTATTTTGAGGCAAAGATTGAAGATGAACAAATACTATATTTTTTACACTACTTTTACGAGACAGAAAATGTTTTATAAAATTAAAAGAGTGTCTGTTTTTAAGGGAAAATATTTCAAATATATTTTCTAAATATATTTGTTCAATTTATCTTCAACATAGTGCTGCCTAAATGTAAAATGCAGATTTTATCCCTAAAGTCTTTAACTCTCTTATTTATTCGGATAAAATGCATTTTAACTCAAGCATAAATATTCCTTGGACTTCATAGTCATTATTAATTTAGGAATATTATGTTTGAATATATTTCAAGTCAAAACTTTAGTCCAAACGTCGACTAGTTCCGACAAATGGCTATCGAATATTGTTTCGGGCTGTAGGGACAACGAAACGATCTTTTTCTCGAAATAATAGCTACACATGTCCAATTGAGTTGAAACTTGGGGAATGTCACTAGAATATTTAAAAAGAATTTTAGGATTTTTTTCATGATTTTTGGGTGACTTTTATTTTTGGCCTGTATTTTCGATACGTAATTGATTGTTCGGCTAATTAAAAGTCAATGAAGGTCAACTCCTAATTGAGTAGGATTTTGACCATGACCTACTTGGAATATTTCCAGATGGTTCCCAAATTTTCATAATTTTTGGAGTATGTTTTGAAAAACGTTATATTCGTCATTGTATCGTTCAGTTTCGCATTTATTAGCTTTATTAATTAACTGAATGTTGTTTGCACGTTTTTCCATGCATCCTAGTGGGTTAGTACTGCTGAGGGAACACAAATTTAAATTTTTATACCTTACCTTATCCCTTTGTACTTCTTGTCCCCTCATCCCCCACCAAAAACCCTAATTTCTTTCTTTAAATACACCCCCACCCCCATTCATTTTCTTCAAGCCATTTGAGCCAAGTAAATGCTGCATCTTTCTCTCCAAGAAGCTCTCTAGTCCAGAAATATTTCATCTCTTAGAGTTCTTGAGTTATAAGCTTAGTTCTTCCATAGATCTAACTCCTACCAAGCTTATAAACACATTTACATGCTCATATAACACACACACCACACAAGTATCTTTTGGCTACCCACTTACCATATTTTAGCAGCCCCTAGACTTGTTTTGTTGCCCCCAAAGTTGTACCAAAAGTTGTTATTCCGGCCATTTTCCGGTGACTTTTTCCGGCGACCCTTTTTGTGTGTTTTGGCTTCAAAACTAGCTTTTTCTCTTGATTTCTTCTTAGATCTCAAGGGTTACAAGTTGGTTCTACATAATATATATATATAATCAGTAGGTACATGTTTAGTAGTGTATACACCTTGCTTGCTTGATTTTTTAAGTGTATACACGAACTCTTGTTCCCGATCCTAACTCGTATCCCTTGATTTCGCAAGAAATATTGTTGTCTCTCACTATAGAGCACAAGGGTCATAAGTTAGTTCTTAATTGTCTATTTATATATATATATATTCGGCCAAACATATATATACACTAGCTTGCTTGTTTGACCTCTTGCAAGTATATATATATTGTTAGCCTTGTTCATCTTAAGTATATATATACACGAGCTCTTATCTTAATTTCTTATTCTCGTATATATAAAGGGTGAACTAAACCAAGAGAGTTATTAACTTATCTCTCTCCTTAGTTAGGTGTTAATATCCTTGATTTATTTTGGGATTAGAAACAACAACTAGTTACTTAAATTTCGAGTCAAGGCTAGACTTGTATAAGTCGATATATACGACAAAAACAAGAGGCTTACTTGTTGAATTTTTGTATCTAAACCAAGCTTATATCAAGAGTGGAAACCGATTTGTATAAATCTCATTTATAGATATAAACAAAAGGTTACTCTAATATTTGCAAGGTAGCTCACTTTAATTCCAAGTTGAGTATTGTGTATAAGTCGAGGTACGACATAAACATAAATACATCTTGTTGAGTTATAAAGTGAAAGAAACCAACACACATTCCGAGTGTTACTATTTCGTATAAATCTCATATATTATTTAGAGATATAAACGAAGTAAACTCGTTGAATATTTGTAGGTTTACTCTTTAACTTCGAACACCGAGTTAAGGGCTTTTCGTATAAGTCGAGGTACGACATAAACGAGCCTAACTTGTTGAGTTCTTGAAGTTAGCCCACGATAGACTCCGAGTTAAATAATATTTCGTATAAGTCGAGGTACGACATAAATGAAACGTACTCGTTGAATCTTAGTGGTTTATTTCGAGTTTGTTTTAAAGGCCATTTTTAATTGTTGTTTTAGGCCTTATAAACAACTTGATTTTGAAACGAGCTTGACATAAGTCAAGTCAATATATTCGGCCTTTAGTTTAGATTATATACCCTTGGCCTTATATATCGGACAATTATAAGCAGAAAAGGAAAAAGATTTATTTTAAGTAATTGCATTGCATCATACGCTTTACATATCGCAATTTACTTTAGCATACGCATTTAATTTCGTGCATTCATACGCTTTACTTTCCGCACCTTACTTTAGCATACTCACTTAATTTCTTGCATACACGTTAGCACACAACGTGTGGTTCGTCCTTTTGACTAAGTGACTTACCCTTTCGAGTGGTTCGTCCTTTCTCACTAAGTGACTTACCCCGACTCACATTTATATATATTGTTGCTTCGGCTATCTTATATATATTTGTTTGTCTCTTTGGTCTAGTACTGTAATATACTAGTCCACCACCTTTTCTTTATTAAACAGGGATTTAAAGTCGTAGTACTTGTTGTCTACACTTTGTTGTGAGGTGAAAGTGAAGTGAGGTGATCCTTGTTCTAAGACCCAAGTCTTAGACACGCCGACGGGGAGTTGGGTGTCTTTGCACCGTGAGGAAAAGGAAAGACCCAAGACCTAAGACCCTGATCCAAGACCTACATTGTAGTAGAGGAACATAGTCTACGCAGAGATTTTTACGTATCTTTGAGGAGGTAAAGGGGAAGTTACGCTCCAAGATAAGGTCGTAAGGGATACTACGTGACTGTGAAGAGGTAACGGGGAGTTACGCTCTAAGACCAGTTCGTAGGGGTACTACTTGCCTGTGAAGAGGTAACGGGGAGTTACGCTCTAAGACCAGCTTGTAGGGGTTCTACTTTGATTGTGAGGAGGTAACGGGGAGTTACGCTCCAAGATAAATCAAGTAGGTTTTGCTTTGTATTTTGAGGGGTTAACGGGTAGTTAAGGTCCAAGATAAATACTAAGTGTTGTAAAAGGCTTCTCCGCCACTATAAGGAGTACATCTTTTTATAGTGCAAAATCTCGAGTTCAGGGAGGGACTCGGGGACTGGACTAGGGGTGAGCGGATCCGTTAGGGGATTGCGCCATCGCAAACCAGGATAAAAATTCCGTTGTGTACTCTATTTCTTTTCTCTGCTTTTGTTTTTCGCACTTATATTACTAGTTGACTGGTAATATTTTAAAAAGAGAAAAGAAAATTTTAAAACGCCAAGCTCAATTTTTAAAACGGTAATAAGCTATTCAACCCCCCTTCTAGCTTATACCCCCCATTTCGGGCCTAACAAAAGCTAATGAAAGAAAACCAATTTATCCTACCTTAAAATGTGATTTGGCTAAGCCAAATGGATCCAATGAGAGTTGGGTACCAAAAGTAACTTGAAAACTTTGCATTGCAGGGCAACATGAAAAATAAAAGAATCATGTGGATCATTGACAGTGGATGTTCAGGACACATGACTGGTGATAAAGCCCCATTGTAACGATTGTGATATTTATATATATTTAATTAATATGAGTTATATTATTTTGTGCTCCAATGTGATAAGTTGTGGTATGTGGTCATTTTATATATCTAATTGACTGTCTGTTTGACCGCAATATGTTTAAGTGATTTTTTAAAGTGATTAATTGATTTTTATGCTAAATTGAGGTACTGTTTGATTTTTATAAAATTATTGATGTGTCCAATAATTATGAAATTTTATATGTAGCTTCTATATGATTTAAGAGACTTTCCAAAAATAGTTGTGTATTAAATTCAGTCCTAATATTTTTATATAATTTTCTCAGTCCTATTTTATCCTGAAAATGATTATCTTCTAAATTCCATATTTAATTATTGGAATATCCAAAAATCATGAAATCTTTTCAAAAATTCTCCTTGGACATTCAGAAAGTTTTTAAAAATAAAAGTTTATTTTATTCAAATACCAAAATAGTTTTAAAGAATTTTCTACTCTTAATTCTATTTAAAGTACTTTATCTTCAAAGATTTTTATTTAATTATATATTAATCAGAAAAATATTTTAAAAATATGGGTGAGCTTCTAAATTCAAGATCTTTATTTTACAAATATAAAAATTATTTTTTTATTCATTTTCCATCAAAATTCGAATTATTAATTGCTTTAATTCAGAAATCAGCATTGTGAAATTACCAAAATACCCCTGTCTTCTATAAAACACCACTGCCCACTTTCTTTTCCCCTTGCTCTGCATTTTGATGTTCAGGTTCCCGTAGCTCTCTCTCTCTCTCTCTCTCTCTCCAGCAACTCTCGTTTTTCTTCAATTCTTATAACAAGTATTAGTAAATTGTGTTGCTTTCTTGATTTATGTTAATGTTCTAGTGATTTTATATGTAATATTCGATTTTTTTAGCTTTGCATGCGTGTATATATGCGGTTGTGTGTATATGTGCAGAAATGGATCGCATGCAACTGGTTTGGGGACTTAAGTTCTTGATTTAAGATGTGACTATGTTATAATATGAGTAAAAGAATGATTGGGTGTTGATAGAACCCCCATCGGTTCTCCACCGGATCATCACCGTCGGCAATGACTCCGGGGAGCCGACCAATGGATTATTGGAGGATATTATGATGATGTCATGTTAATTGCTATGCTAGTAACTTGAATTAGTTGGTAATTTCGGTTGCATGTATGTATATCGGGCATTTTTGAATTTTTGAATATTATATACATAATTATATTCGAAAATGATAAAATCTTATATACATAAATTGTGTAAATTATGTTTGATAATAGTGTTAGCTGTTACAAGTCCTAATGTTGAAGAATCAATTTATAGCAAGCCATATGTTGTGGTTAATCAAAAATTTTGAATTATATGCCTATTGTTATGTTCGAAAATTTGATGTATGCATACGATCTAATGTGATTTTAGTTGAAACAAGGGTGATTGCTAATTGCTTTGAGTTATTCGAGTAATACAGGTTTAATTGAATGATTGTTTGTGTCGGTTGTATTCCGACGGGTAGTCCTATTTACAGAGGAAGTGTTGCCAAAATTTTCTAAAATGTAAATGTTTTTATTATTAAAATTGGCACCTCAACCTGTATAAATAGGATTACTAGTAGAGAATAGTAATAGTATTTTTCGATACTAAAGTATCATATATGTTGCCTGCTTATGTGCTAAAGTGTTTATACTATTAATATAGTACTATGGTAACGAAAGGGTAGAGTAGCTAAACGTTAAAGAGAACGTCGAGAGTATATAAGATATTGATATGGTACTATTTATGTGTAGCTATAAAGGACGTTGAGGTGAAAGATAAAGGAAAGGCAAAATTAGAGAGTTAGAGTCGATGATAGTGAGATCTACCTGTTCAGCAGCTGTAGCATTCCTTTTTTAGGCAAGTAACTATTGCCTAATCTCTTTAAACTCATGAAGTGTTTTATGAACTGTTGTATAATCCTGCGACTGTTTTACTTTATCTCAACTGTTTTAAGATACAACATGCCTTATTTTAACTGTTTTACTTAAACTGCAACCTTATACAAGTTTTGACTATACCTTAAATTTTTCAATCCCTGAACTGCTACTGATAACTTATAAACTAGTTTTAAATTCTTAAACCATCAACCTTAACTGTGACTTGTGTTTTTCACCATTTTCTTAACCTTGTTTACTTGTACTTTAACCATGATGAGTACCATATTGCTATTACCTAATCACTATTTTAAATCAGATGCTTTATAATTGTTTTAAAACCTCTTGTTATACTTGTGAAATTGACCCTACAACCTGACTTTACTCCTATAACATGATTTTGATCCCTATGTCATGATTCCTGCTTACTTTACTGCAAAAGAGACTTGTATATAAATTTGTCTTCGAATAAAATTTACCTTTGTCTCTTAACTTTTAAAAGATGGATTTAAATATGAAAGCCGACTTTCAAGAAGTCTTTTTCATCAAATGATGTGGTAATTTTAAAAGAAATGGTGTTGATATTATAGAAATTTCCGATCAAAACGATTTCTGAGGATTCCTATAGGTTGGAGGCGTAAGAGGCCGAGTGACGCCGGTCCAACACCTTTATGTGAAGACTATAATGAGATAGTCAATGGCTATAATGAGATAGCCCAAGGCCAATGGCAATAAGTGCCTTTATGAGTACTCTTTATGTCCAGAGGGACTTCAGTCCGTTATGGGGACTTTATGTGGCTGATCACCCGTATTGTCCGGGTGTTGTGAGAAAACTACAATCAAAATGATTTGGTTTTATAAGTAAAAGTCCTAATAAAAGGACAGTTTTATGAAATAATTTGGAAAACAATATCCTAATGAAAGGGTAGTTTTACAAGAATGATTTTTGAAATGATTAGTAATGAAGTTTGAAATGTCTTACCATACCCTGCTTTATATAGCATAGAACTGTCAGATATATCTTGATTTTGACTTCGTTTCATTTATTGTACATTGCTTCCTGTTATCTATCTAACCCCTGCAAAGTATTCCTAAACCTTGAAATGATTATTTTTAGAAGTTTCTTAAAACCTTTCAACCCAGACAATTAAAAACATTAACCCTGAACTGAACTCTTCAAATACTTGAGCTTCTATCAGTGAAAGCCATGAAAGAAAGTTTTTCGTATAATGAATACCAAGATTGGAAATTGTAAAGTATAATTATGGGACAATGATGTCCAGGAAAGATTTTAAGTATGAATATGAAAAAGGATTTTTAAATTTTATATAATACTGTAAAACTGTTTTAACCTGTATGGTTACTTGCTGAGCTTTTGTGGCTCATTCTTTTATTTTCTAACCTCTACAGCTTTTGAGAATCATAGTACGTCGTAAGCAGACTGCCATGAAGAACATGTCTTTCATTAACTATGCTAGGCTGGCTGCCAGTGAACAGGTAGGATCGAGGACGAGTTAGCAGGAAAGACTTTGTTAAGTCTTGTACTTTTGTTAGTAGATTTTGAGATGTTGCAGAAGTTGTAATAATATTATTTTGTTATTATAAATATAAATGAATGTAGATGTGTGCTTGTTTCATACCATTACCTTGAAAGGTCCAGGGTAGTAGTCAGGGTCGTGTATATGCGTATTTTTCTGTTATTGTTATTTAGGGTGCATGCATATAGAGTGTTAGTGACTCCCCGATCTAGACCCCAGGTCGGGAGGGCGTCACACATGTTATCACAGTTCAAGGAAATGGATGGCCCATGTGTAACATTTGGTCACAATAACATTGGTTTCACAATGGGATATGGCATACTGGAAGTTGGTAACTTGAAGATTGAGAAAATTTCTCTACTCATTGGCTTGAAGCTCAATCTATTGAGTGTTACTCAATTTTGTGAGAAAGGTTTCAAAGTTGAGCTTGATCAAGACAGATGCTCAATTGTCAACAAGAAGATAGGAGAAAAAGCTCTTCAAGGAGTAAGGAAATGAAGCCTATTTATTGCTGACCTTGAAACAGTAAGAAAGTAAAAAATATATTGTTTCTATAGCAAAGCTTCATCTTATGAAAGCAGGCTTTGGCACAAGAATCTTTCTCATTTAAATTTCAAAGCAATGAATTATCTGATGAAGAGAGAATTGGTAAAAGGCCTTCCTCATCTTGAATTCTGTCAAGAAGGATTGTATGAGGATTGTCAAAAAGGGAAACTAAAGAGAGCTACTCACAAAAGCACTCTCAATGGTTCAATGAGTGAAGCTTTTCAACTTATTCATTTGGACTTATTTGGTCCTGTGAATGTGCAGTCACTGGCAAAGAAAAGATATGTCCTTGTAATGGTTGATGACTTTTCAAGATACACTTAGGTGAACTGTCTGGCAACTAAGGATGAAGTTGCACAAGAGATTATTGATCTAGTAAGAGTCCTTGACAAGAATCCTAAGTTCAAAGTCCAATTCTTGAGAAGTGACAATGGTACTGAATTCAAAAATAGTATCATGAATGACTTCTGTAAAGATATTGGAATCACTCAACAATTCTCTGCACCAAGGACATCTCAACAAACTGGTATTGTGGAAAGGAAAAATAGAACTCTCATTGAGGATGTAAAAACCATGTTTAGTGAAGCAAAACTTCCTACTCATTTCTAGGGTGAAGTTATTAATACAACCTGTTATACTTAAAACAGGACAATTGTCAACAAGCCTTTTGGAAAAATACCCTATGAGCTGCTAACTGGAAGGAAACCTACTGTCAAGTACTTTCATGTGTTTGGAAGCAAATGCTATATCTTGAAAGATTCAACAGAGATCAAAGGGAAGTTTGATACTAAAGCTTATGAAGGGATATTCATGGGCTATGGTATTGACAGAACATCATACATAGTCTATATCATTGATCACAAAGT
Source organism: Oenanthe sinensis (assembly GCA_028671895.1). Lineage (NCBI taxonomy): Eukaryota > Viridiplantae > Streptophyta > Magnoliopsida > Apiales > Apiaceae > Oenanthe > Oenanthe sinensis. The sequence continues at coordinate 20,651,918 of CM053799.1, read as the reverse complement.
TATTGATGAAAGTGTGAATGTCACATTTGATAAAATCAAGTTTCCTGGTGTTGAAGGTACTCAAGAATCAGAGGCCTTAGTTTTTTAGAATCAAGGCTATTTAAAAGATGTTGATGATGAAGAATCACCAAGAGTTGAACACACAATTTCTAGTCAACTAAGGTTCCTAATCAATCTGTAGAGAATGGAGGAATTGCTCAAACAATAGATTACTTTGAGAATGTTCCTATGGATAGTGGACTTGAAGAAATTGATGATGTGAATAGTGCCAGAGCAAAGGATGCTGTCAATGAACAGAATGCAGAAGATTCTGGAGATAATATAAGAGAAATTAAGTGGAACAGGGATCACACTAATGATTTAATTATTGGTGATCCAGGAACATGAGTAAAGACTAGAAGAAATGTAACCAATGAATGCATGTACTCCTGCTTCCTGTCTCAAGTTGAGCCTAAAATTCTAGATGAAGTCATTCTTGATCCAGATTGGATTAATGCAATGCAAGAAAAACTCAACCAGTTTGAAAGAAGCTGTGTTTGGAAATTGGTGCCTAGACCAAAGAATAAGTCTATAATTGGTATTAAGTGGGTCTTTAGAAACAAGATAGATGACAGTGGAATTGTCACAAGAAACAAAGCAAGGCTGGTAGCAAAAGGTTACTGTCAATATGAGGGAATTGATTATGATGAAACATTTGCCCATGTTACCAGACTTGAAGCCATAATAATTTTCTTAGCTTTTGTTGCACTCAACAACTTCAAGGTTTTTCAAATAGATGTAAAAAGTGCTTTCCTAAATGGAGAACTAGAAGAAGAAGTTTATGTTGAACAACCCCCAGGCTTTGAAGATCCAAAGATGCAAAACTTTATGTACAGACTACTCAAAGCATTGTATGGTTTGAAGCAACCCCAAGGGATTGGTATGACACCTCTCCAAGTTTATCCTTGAGAACAATTTCACAAGAGGGATTTTGGATAAGACTCTATTCTATAAAAAGCATAGAAAGGATATCATACTAGTCCAAATCTATGTGGATGATATCATTTTTGGCTCAATAAATGAAGAATTGTGCAAAGAATTCTCTGAGTTAATGCAGAATAAATATGAGATAAGTATGATGGGTGAATTAATATTCTTTCTTGGACTTCAGGTCTATCAAAAGAAAGATTAAATATTCATTTTCCAAACTAAATATGTCAAAGATCTTTTGGAGATATTTGATATGGAAGACTCATTACCTGCAAAGACTCTAATCTCAACAACAACTCAACTAAACAAGGATTCAAAAGTAAAGAAAGTGAATTATAAGATATATAGAGGAATGATTGGCTCTCTCCTCTATCTAACTACTAGCAGACCTGACATCATGTTTGCTACAATTCTGTGTGCAAGGTTTCAGTATGATCCAAAAGTGTCACATTTGATGGAAGTTAAAAGAATTTTTAGATACTTGAAATGCACTCAAGTTTTAGGCCTTTGGCATCCTAAAGAATCTGGTTTTGACTTGGTTGGCTACTCAGATTCAGACTATGATGGATGTAGAATTGATAGAAAAAGTACAACAGAAAGCTGTCAATTTTTGGGAGAAAGATTGATTTCATGGTTTAGCAAGAAGTAGCACTATGTGTCTAATTCAACTGAATACATTGCAGCTGGTAGCTCCCGTGCTCAATTACTTTGGACGAGGAATCAATTGTTGGATTATGACTTGGCATTGCAAGGGATCCCTATTTTCTGTGACAACACTAGTGCAATAGCCATTTCTGAAAATCCTGTTCAACACTCCAAGACTAAGCACATTGACATCGAACATTATTTCATTAGAGAGCATGCAGAGTAAGTCACAATCAAGCTAATCTATGTATACACAGAGAAACAACTTGCAGATATTTTCACCAAACCATTGGATAAAAAGACATTCAACAGGCTAGTGAGTGAATTGTGTATGTTAAATTTATTCTGTTAATATATTTCTGTAGCAAATTGATTTAGTGATAAAAAAATGTTAGTTAACTGAAATTCACTGTGAATTAATGGCATGTTAAGGTGTTTTGATTTTTTATCACAATGGAAATACATGATAAAATTTCACTGAGAGGTTAACTAATTTATTTTTAGTGATTTATCTCATATGGTGTTAATAAAAATACACTGTCAAGTGTCTTGACAGTATATTTTATCTATGCTGTTATATTACGATAAGTTACTGTCAATTACTTGAAGGAGTCTTGACAACATAGCATACGGGACTAAAACTTACTGTCAATAACTTACTATTAGTATTCATTTACTGTATAGTTTTCTAAAATCCCTGCAAAATATATTGTCAACGGTTAAATTAGGGTTATTGGTTATTTATTTATTTTCTAACTACTAATGTTACTTTCAAGAGTGTTTGTGATTTCTAGCGTATGAGTCACTGTCAAAAGGGAATGGATTTAACATACAACTGTCAATTTAATCGATTAAAATTCTTTCTTGACAGTTTTTTTTTCATTTAATATAAATATAAACATTAAAATCACTCTCACTCTTTACTTCTTCTAAAACTCTTCTAATCTCAAAAGCTCTAAACCTTCTACTCTCTCTCTCTACAACTCAGTTTGTTTCGTTCTCTTTTCTAGCCAAATTTCTTAACCCTTAAATTTTCTACAACCATGTCTGTATCTCAAATCCTTTGTACTCTTGCCCAAACTAACTTCACCACCATGGCTATGGTGGGTGAAGCTGTAGAAGCCTTTAAACCTTTTTTTGGATTCATGAATAACTTCTTCCTGTCCTATACATTAATGGATAGCCCATTGTTAAAAATCCCGAGATTGTCGTAGCTCTGGACCTCTGCTACATGTGTGGGGGAGCAGGATGCAAGTACCACAACCTTTCAAATCAACAGCATCTCCTACACCATTGACTCAACCCACATCAATGTTGATCTCCATGTTGAAGCTCAAAACGGTTCACAATTCTAGGAGCCTGCTAGTGATGCTCAGTTAGCGAAATTATTCAGGATGATTGGGTATACTGGACCCAAGACAAGCCTAAACTCAGACGAATGGTATCCATCAGGGGAATGGATATGAAGTACCTTGTTAAAGAGTGAAGCATGATAATGAATGTTGTCACTCAAGCCATGTCAAGCAAGACCAGCGGCTGGAATGAAGTCCCGACCTATATCAGGAAGATTGTGCACTCCATAGTGCATAACTATAGAATCAACATTGGAAAGATCCTGATGTCTCTCTTCAATAGAGTGTTTCAGGATGCTAGCTTCAATGATAGGATTAATGCTCTAAGAAACTCTTCCAATAGAGATCCTAGGAAATTTTCTGAAGCCATGAGAGAGTCAACAGTTGGAGTTGCTGTCATGGTGTCAAAGAGCAACAAATGTGTGATCTCTGTTAGGACTCAAGGAGGTTTCAGTTGGTATATATGCATGGGATAATTGAGTAGGCAGGAGGTTGTAGTAATTGAAGCCATAAAGCTAAAAATCAAGATAGACAAGTCCTGACTCAATGAAAATTTGAAGAGAATCCTGTAGAGAATTGTGGTTGAAAAACTACCCGAGGTTACTGTTAATCCTTTCTATATCAAGTTCAGTAGCTCAACAAATGGGAAGTATAGATCAATGAACTTAGACATGATTAGTTTGTGCAGGCCTAGATCTGTAAAGGAGGCTTTTAACTGCTTTAACCAGCTGCCAAGAACTAAAGATAGAAGTGAAGTAATAAGTGTGTTGGTTGAGGTATTAATGAGACTAGAAGAGAAGAAAACAAAGAAGACTGAGAAGAAGAATTAGGAAAAAGGGATGGTGATAATGATGATGAAAAGCTTGAGGATGGTATAGGTAGTTCCAAGTCCAACAACAACAATAATGGTGATGTAGGGACCTCTGGAACTGGTAATAAGGATGAGGAAGATGAGAAGATAGTTGGTAAGATTGAAGGAAGGGTTATGACGGCAGTGGTGCTTGGTTTTGAAGCAGGTAAGTAAGATGCTATCAGGAGAAATAAGGTGGAGGTTGCTGTCAAGTAGTCTGAACCTGCTGCCAAGCCTATATTGACAGTAACTTCAAAGTCACCATCAAAAGAAGTGAGGGAAGAGTTACCGTCAAAGAAAATTTATTTATCTAAAAAATACAGGAAGACAAAGGCCGAGAGACCAAGAACAAACTCAAGTTGGAAGCCTAGTAGAAGAAAGTGGAAGCTGGTATCTGAAGTTCTTAATGAAGATTGTCTGGATGTCAGAAGACCTACAATCAAACTCTTGGCTGAGTCAAAGGCAGAATCAATTACCAAGGTTATTGTTGAGTGGACTGAGCTCAATTCTCTAAACCAGGTCAATGTCTACTATTCCATTAGGGAAGTTGAAGTTGAGGGAGGCAAATTTATTCATAGTCAGAAAGATGCTACTTGTTATCAAGGGCTCAAACATCAGGACTCAAGTCTTCATGGGAATTCAAATCAGAAAATTCTTGGTGCTAATGGAATCCTTCAAAACTCATCCCTTGGACTTTGTTGATACTGAGGAACCTGAGACTGTAGTCTATTCAGATGGGGTGATGTTTGCCAATGAATATGGAGTTCGGGAATTCTAGAGCATGGATTCCTTGCATGAAAAGAATGTGGTACTCCTAGTGAAGCTGATGGAGCAGTTGGAAGAATATCCATACCCTGAGGAGACAAACTTCATCCCAACTGTTCAGAGAATCATTCAAGCTAAAAGGAAGAAGGAATTTGAAAGGAAGGTTGAGTATGAGAGGACATAAAGATGTCTTCTCAGAAATCCTAATAGTATAATCTTCTACAAGACTGATGGATCTGCAGAAGAGATCACCTTTGACCAACTAAGGATTCTAGCTGAAAAGGAACCATAAATCACAGAATTCATCAAGAGACAACTCCTCAATATTACAATTTTTTGAGGTGTTTGATCTCAAGAAGAAAGCTCTAGAAATCTGTGATTTGAAGGTGGAGGAAGAGAAAAGGAGTAAGGTTGTAAATGATGTTGAAGCCACAAACAACGAGATAGAAAAAATCAACAAACAAATCAAAGAAACTGAGATTGATCTAAAATGTGCCAAGCTTAATAATCAATTCTCTAGAAAGCTGATTATGTATCTCCTGTCTTTACAAATCCACTCAAAATCATCATTGACAGCATTGAAGTCAAAGTTGAAGATTTTGGAGTACTCAACACTGCAAACCTAACAAATATTTTCAGATTAACCACAGGATCTCTTCTAGAAGTTGAAAGAAATCTGGTACATAAGCAGGAAAGATAATTGATGCAAGGTCTAATGAAGATGATGAAGTAGACAACCTGAGGGTGAAACAAGTATACACATCTTTCAAGGACAAGTTTCTTTCTAATGAGTTTGGAGTCCAATTTCTATGCATCTCCAAAGGACCAATGGAAGCTTATTACTCTTATCAAGACCCGAAGAACCTTTCTCATACAATAGTGAAGCTAGTTCTTGACTATGTGTCTAATCATGCCAAGACAACAGAAGAAAAGAGGGCCCTGGAAACTTTGAAATTGTTATATGAAAGGAAGAAACCAAATCAAGGAAGCTCAAGCACAAATTGAAGATCAGCTCAGTCTAGAGGAGCCTAGTTAAGAAAAATAATTTGTTGTATTTGTATTTGTAATTTTTTGTATACTTTTCTTGTACAAATACTTCAAGTTATGTTAGTTGAGTTTGTATCTGCAATTAACTTTTAATTTGTCTTTATTTTACATAAAAATAAATTGGGGGAGATTGTTAGAATTTATGGTGTAATCAACTAATATATTTAATTTAAATTTAATAAATTAAGTAAAACAAACTGAAATTTAATAAGTTAAGTAAAACATATGCCATGGTTAGCTGTCACTTGTGTACAATACTGTCTATAAGTAAAACATACTGAAAATATTAGTTAGGTGATATCTGAAAGTATTAGTTAAGGTGATAGTAGATTTCAAAGTTACTGTCTTGTATACATACAAGAATAAAAATGAGTCAGGTAACATGATTCAAAAATCAGACATACGGCGGTGGCACTCCATCCCATAATATACATACATATATACATACAATCACCCTTTTTATCTTCCCCGATTTTGAATTCTATCTTGTTCGTATTGGATTGCAATCAAGCAAAACCCTAGCAAGTAAGTGTTACTTTTTCACTCAATGTTTTTTCATATGTATGTATGTACCTATTCATCATCATCATCATCGTTTATGTATGAATTTATTACTTTTTAGGTTTTTGATTATGTGATTATATTTTCGATATTATCCCTAACACTCTGTTTTTTGTTTGATTCAAGTTATAAGTTGCAATGTTCGAAGGTCTCGTAAGACAATTGATTGTCGGTTATTTAGGCCGGTATATTAAAGACATTCATAAAGAGCAGCTTAAAATCACTTTATGGAATGGTAATTTTATCTGTCACATGCTTTAGTATCTTATTCTATGCTTACTTTGAGTTGCGGTATGTAGTTAGAGTGTTTTGTACTTATTGTTGTATTTATATCGCGGAATAATAATTATAGTATTTTTTGATTATAAGAATGACGCAGGGGAGCAGTTACATACTGTATACATTATATACCAACCTGTATACATTATATACCAACCTTTATCGATAAAACTGTGTTGTGTTTCTTTCTTTTTGTTTCTCTTGTTGGACAAATTTGTTGCTATAAATAGTTGTTCATCACTAATATAATGAATAAAAGATACAACAGAAACAGCAAATCTCCGTATTTGCATTAATATATCCACAATTCTGTTACAAATTTATAATGCATAGTGATTAAAACTTATGTAAATAATTATGTTCATTTCCGGATTATGTGTTTCAGTGATTGCTTATCTGATCGAATGACATGATATTTTGTGCAGAAGAAGTAAAACTGGAAAATGTAGAGCTGATTCTTGAAGCTTTTGACTACCTTCAATTGCCATGCGCTCTTAAAGAAGGTAATGTGTCATTAGGCTAGGTGTCCATCTAGTACAATCGTAAATCGCTGCTAGTGTAACTGATAATAGATTAGCCAATTCAATGTTGAATGATAATGCATAAAGAGGTTATCATGTTAAGGGAAACCTTTTGGAGGGATACGACTGCTCTCAGAGTTACTTTATGTCTTTTTACTATCATCAATTATGGATGATGGAGTCATGTAATTGAAAATATATTTACATTAAATGAAACTCTTAGCTTTTTATTAATGAAGCTTAGCACATATAATATCATGTGAACACTTTCTTCTTTTTTTGTTCCTTATCTTCCTTTTTGCATCAATAGTTCATCTTCTATATGGTCTTCTAGTTGTCAAAGTCCAAATTTCATGCAAATGATCTCACCTATAAGTGTAATGTTTGAGTTTCCAAGGACCAGACACAAGTACGACAATGACAGCTGAAACATAAGTGTAAACATGGTATAGTACTAGTACGTTAAATTTATGCAGCATCAAATATTAATTAAACAAGGAACACGTTACAAATAGAGCATAAGCTGATGAGGCATGTTGATCATGTGACCGAAATTTTGCAAATATAAAGAAATATTTTTTTAAGCCAATGAAGGGTTTTGATTGGAAATGACCTTGGATACTCATGTATGTAACACTGGCCTATATTTTTCGGCATAGGTTCCATTGTTAGTGTCTGATTTGTGCAATTGTCAACTTCAAGGGCGCCATTGTATTCTGAACTTTTTGGTTATGTGTACCAAATGCCCAACTTTGAGGTCAAAATGATCATTTGGCCTCTAAGAATATTCAATGCAATCGCCTAGGAGTTGCTATAAAGACTAATGATGTACATCGTACGGCAAAGTAAACATGAAGCAAACAATATGGAAGAATGTGGAAGCAGTAATAACATATCTATATATTTTAGTCAAGTATCTTTAATTTAAATTTTCGTTTTTGACTTTGATTTGGATCTAAAAAGTAATTTAGGTTTATTACCAATATTCTTTATTCTTTGTAATTTAACTGATAAATGTTGAATTAGTACTGGCACTATTGTGCTGTTGAGAAATGATAAGGTTGGATGGAAGTGTTAAATATACTTCATACAGGTGTAAGGATGTCTTCATGATACATGTGACAAATTTGTTCCTTAAATGAATCCCGATTTATCTCATAAATAGGCAGTTGTCGGTACAAATTCTAATCACACAAGTCAATTTTGCAACGATGCATAAAATACTAGATAAAGCTCGACTTGAAACTTTAGGAAGTCTTCTTCTTGCATTCTCTATCTATTTTATCCTAAACGGAGTTTCTTTCATTGCTAACCTTGACTGAATATGGTAGGTCGTGTTGGGAGGTTAAGCATCAAAATTCCATGGAAGAAGCTTGGTTGGGACCCTATCATCATTAGTTTAGAAGATGTTTTAGTTTGTGCATGCCAGCGGAGCGATGATGAGGTAATTTATCTATGCTTGAAATTTTGCTAGTTACTATAAGTTTGTCTCTCAGATTCTTTGCCAGTGTCATGGCTCAAAACTCAAGTTTTTAACTTTGAAGCTATTTTAAGAATACATGGAACTGTTAAGTTACCAGTTCTCCTAAACCCTCAAGGTGTTAGGAAGCGGGTTTAGCAGGATCATATTATATTCTAACATTCCCCCTCACTCGAAAGCCCATTTATGGGTCGAGAGTGGATCACGGGCGCCCATCTTTGGGGCAATAACAAGCCTTTCGTGTCCATAATTAATTATGAGAATATTGGGGGTGGCAGGGAGTCGAACTTGAGACCCCTGTCCACTGGAGCTCTGATACCATGTTAAGTTACCAGTTCTCCTAAAACCTCAAGGTGTTAGGAAGCGGGCTTAGCAGGATCATATTATATTCTAACAGGAACTACATAATCTCAGCCATTCAATAATTTGTAAAGAATAACTAAATTTATGTACAAATTATGCAAGGCATTATCTAGATGTGTAACATGTTTTAACTTTGTGGCGGTGACATGCTTTGAAACATTACACCTGGAAGGAGGGTGTATCTCTCTAAGTCTTAACTGTTAAATATTACTTCCTCAGTTATATACTTATTGCTGTTGTCTTTTCAAAGTTCCACTTGGTGCTTTACCTTTAAAATTGTAAATACAGTGAATAAGTTTTTACAATTTGAAATGATGGAGAAAAATTGCATTTTACAAATAGTTTAAATGTATGACATTCACCCTTTTTTATGGTGGCAGTGGAGTAGGGATGCTGTTGAGAGAAGAGAATTTGCTGGCAAAAAGGCAAAACTCGCTGCAGCAGAATTGGCAAAATTGTCTAGACGTTTTTCTGGTGAGTTCTCTTTGACAATCAAATCTCAATCTTATTTTGCACCAATAGCATGCATATATTACCCGAAGCTGACTTCTTTAATAATAGCACAATATATGTTTTATTTCCACCTGGTGGCCTTTGCATATGCAAACTGTAAATCTGAAATTGCAAGTTAAATGAGAATGTACAATGCTTGGTATAGTGCTGAAATTTTGTTAAATATTATGCTGGAAGTGTTTTAAAAGTTTGCTAATGTAATTGTTTCATAAATTTTGCTAAATTTTGGTCTTTCAATTGCTTTGTAATCAGATATTAACGTATTTTTCTCGTACTTATAACTGAATAAACATTAAACAATAATGACAAATTGATAATCTGAATCTAAAGGCCAAATGACCAAACTACCAAGTATACGAACCAAAATTTCAATAATATATTATATAATTAAAACTAGAAAGTTAGCATGATCGGGAATTTTAATACACCATCGATTGAATAACCAGAAATTGCAATACTATGTCTTCTGATCAAATAATACCAGTCCCTAATTAAGTTATTTCCAGATTTATCTAAAATTATCTGAGAAAATGTTCACTGAATTACGTCCCAAATGTAGTAAACAGAAGAAAAAACAATAAATTCAGTCTTACGTTATGCCTTTCGTTGAATTGGTCGACTTGTTGGATGTAGTTAATCTGTACTTAGTCCAATATTTGCAGTTCCATCATCTTCATAGTTACTTGGTGTAGTTGTGTAGATGTTTTTTCGTGACAACCTGAAGCTTAAACCAATGTCTTCCCCATTTTGAAGTTTCAAGCACCTTCTACACCTTCTATCTATCCCTTTCTTGGACAGTTTATCACGAGCACCTTCTTTGGCTTCTTTTCTTTAGTAGTATTTTTGTGTCTATGTGGCAGTATAACCTTTTATTGGCCTAGAGAAATAGTTTATGCCTTTATATAATACATTTTAGTGTAGTACTTGGACACGTAGTTATATTATCGGTCATTAAAATGTAAGATACTAGTGCATGTATTAGGAGAATGAGAATTATTAAGAGGATTAATAATCCTTTAATTAATTTAAGAAATAAATTAATTCTGAGTGAATTAATTTACTAATTAATTTAATTAATTAATAGAGAATTAAATTAAAGGCTTGACTATTGTTGATGTAGATAAAACTCTTCTGTTCTTCAACAATAACCTTTCTAACCACTTGAACTTTTTGATGACAAATCTTCACTGACACTGTTGACACCCTGTGCACTGGTCTGGTTCACGGATGACTAACTACAATGTCGATTCTCATTTCTACTGTAGTGGTCTTTGTGTCTTGTCTTGGCTTCTAGCTTTGTCTTCACTATTTCTTTTCTTGGAATCTCTTTGTAGTAGGCACTTGAAATCTTCTGTATCTTCTGAACTCTTCTGAAATACTACTCTTTTATTTTTCGCCGACGCTTGAACATATTAATGAACTTCTTCCGGTGTAGAGTAGCAGCTTCATTAGAACACTTCTGATATTAGGATTCTTTGTGTCTAGTTGACTGTCTTCATCTTGATTCCTTCCTCAGTATTTATTACTTACTTTATTTTCTTACTTGAGTTGAGTTGTCATCTACTTATTACAAATAGGCCTTGACATATGCCTTTCAATCTCCCCCTATTTGTTGTTAAGCATTTAACATACAAATTCCTAGAGGATAACTCAACTAACAACTAAGAAACTAATATGACATTTAAGAACTGTAAGTAAATAAATTGTTCTCTGGATCATATAATACATTTCCAGATTTCCTGAGTAACTGAAATGAAAGATGTTTGTTCCTCTAGCACTGAACATATTATACATGTAGTATTATCTTCATTTTTCAGACTCATCACTACTCCCCCTTAGGATGTCAGAGATGATGTCTGTTCTCTTCTTACCATCTATCCTCTATTTCTCCAACTTCTGTCTTCACTTCTCTCCCAAGGTGGATTCATTTTTCCCTTTCGTGAATTATCCAACTTTTTCTTGTTCAACAATTGAGTAATCCTCTTCCATTGATATCAAAGCACTTCTGGCAAAAGTCTTTGTTTTCTTCTTACCAACTTCTGATCTACTCCCCCTTAGTTGAACACTTTCTGATCTACTCCCCCTTAGTTGAACACTTTAGAGTAATCCTCTTAATAATTCTCATTCTCCTAATAATTCTCCCCCTTAGTTGAGTAATCCTCTTGTTCATTTAAAAGTCCTTTTCTGGAGAAATTTCCACCTGGTTGAGTAACATTTGAAATCTGTAACAGGGAATTGGGAAAGGGATTCGGTAAGTGTGCTAGTGTGTGACTTTACTTTGTGTTCCTCACAAGTGTTTCGCTCATATACTCTCTAAGTGTTTCACTCATAGAATATATATTTTCACTCTTCGTTACTTGTGTTTCACTCTTTTCTCACATCACTATATCTCTCTCAGTACAGATGACTCAGTCTTTTGTACCTGCAAGAAAGATCACCATAGCCTCTTCAAGAAAGGTCACTGGTGGTGCAATGGGGTTTCGTAAATCCCCGTCCTCAATTGAATCTATTAAAATAGTTTAATTTGAAAACTGAATTGCTTCAGAAATAGATTCAATGAGTTGCTGATCATCTAAGATGATCTATTCCATTAGGAATCCAGATATGTTCCATCTGGGGAGGGAGACAAGGATCTATAATGTAGCACATGATCCAAGTTTCCTCCTGACGCCTGTGAAGGCATGTTGATTCAGTCAGAATCATCAATCATTCTTCCTTCCTTGATATGGAAGTTTAGAAAAATTGCTACCGTCAATTCATCCTTCCTGTGACATTTCAATTGTTCCCTCTTGGTCCCTTTTGGTCCCAAGAAGTTCTTAAATTGTTGGTCCAAAATGCCAATTGAGTTGGTCCATTGATCGAGAAGTCATCAACTGATATTTATCAATCGAGAACTCAAGTCATCAACTGATATTTATCAATCGAGAACTCAAGTCATCAACTGATATTTATCAATCGAGAACTCAAGTCATCAATTGATATTTATCAATCGAGAACTCAAGTCATCAACTGATATTTATCAATCGAGAACTCATCAACGGATACCAATTGTTGTCCATTGTTGTCCCTAAAAATAAGACAATATTTGTGGTTTCTTGAAAAATGTCAGATGAAATTAACTCTTTGCTGATAGCCTTGGCTGACAGGCTGAATTCAATAGACTCACTCTGTTGAGAGAATGAACCTAGTAACAGTTTTGCCTTTTCCAAGTCTGTATCCTTTTTAGAGAACACAGATGAGCTAACAGTTGTCTCAATTTATATATATTTGAATCACCTTTCTGGAGACAGAGCTGTTGGTTCACTCACATTACCAACCTTATCAAATGCACTCAAGGCATTGACTCCCTCATTCTTAGCAATTAGGTATTCTGTTTAATGGTTAGAGAGACGGATGTGATTGTGTTTGTGTGTTTGGTTCTAAGATCTTGGATAGAGATTGATGCCAATGTTTGGGATCTAACTATTAGAAACAATTGGATGATCAAGCTCATAGATCTTTCCTACTTCTCAAAAGAGACGTGAAATAATCAACACTTATTTATATAGAAATAAACATAAAAATAATAAAAATAAGGATGCCAAAGTTGAAAAACAAATAAAACTATACATACTTATATATATATATAATATATGCCAATTATTGGAAAACAACAACATAAAATATTTACAGTGTATTTACAGTGCTTGAAAATAAATATGCAATTTAAAACAACATGCAATAATTAGTTCATGTTTAACATCCCTAACTCACTAACCAACTTAGAGAAAGTGGATTCATCAAGTGGTTTCGTGAAGATGTCGGCAATTTGATCTTCTGTGGGTACAAAATGTAACACCACAGTTCCGTTCATGACATGCTCTCGGATGAAATGATACCTTATGTCTATGTGCTTGGTTCTTGAATGTTGTACATGATTATTGGAAATAGCTATGGCACTTGTGTTGTCGCAAAGTATTGGAATTTTAGATAGCGCAAGTCCATAATCATTCAGCTGATTCCTTATCCACAAGATTTGTGCACAACAACTACCTGCCGCAATATATTCTGCTTCGGCTGTCGAGGTAGATACTGAGTGTTGTTTCTTGCTGTACCAGGAAATCAACCGTTGTCTTAGAAACTGACAGCTTCCAGACGTACTTTTCCTATCCATCCTGCATAATCTGAATCTGTATAGCCTATTAGTTCAAAACCTGTACCTTTAGGGTACCAAATTCCAAGATTCGGTGTACCCTTCAGATATCTAAAAATTCTTTTAACAGCTATAAGATGAGATTCTCTAGGGTCAGTTTGAAACCTTGCACATAAGCATGTTGCAAACATTATATCGGGTCTACTAGCAGTTAGATATAATAATGAGCCTATCATACCTCTATAGCTTGTGATGTCAACCTTCTTACCAGTTTCATCTTTGTCAAGCTTTGTGGCTGTTGGCATAGGGGTTTTTGCCGGTGAAGAATCTTCTACATTGTATTTCCTTAGAAGATCCCTTACGTACTTTGATTGGCAAATAAAAATCCCATCTTCCATCTGCTTCACTTGCAATCCAAGGAAGAATGACAGCTCACCCATCATGCTCATTTCATACCTACTCTATATTAACTTAGCAAATCTCTTGCACAAGTTTTCATTAGTAGAACCAAATATAATATCGTCAACATAAACTTGGACAAATATCATATCTTTATCATGTAATTTGTAAAAGAGAGTTTTATCTATGACACCTCTAGTAAAATCGTTTTCAAGTAAAAACTGAGAGAGAGTGTCATACCATGTCCTCGGTGCTTGCTTGAGTCCATAGAGGGCTTTGAATAAGAAATATACAAAATCAGCAAACTCTGGATTTTCAAAGCCAGGAGGCTGTTCCACATATACTTCCTCTTCTAACTTTCCATTCAGAAATGCACTATTCACATCCATTTGATAGACTTTAAAATTGGAATGTGCTGCGAATGCCAGAAATATCCTGATGGCTTCAAGTCTTGCAACTGGTGCGTAGGTCTCATCATAATCAATTCCCTCTTCCTGGGAGTAACCCTTTGCAACCAGTCTGGCCTTGTTCCTTGTAACAATGCCATCACCGTCTAACTTGTTCCTGTATACCCATTTCATGCCAATAACAGATCTATCTTTAGGCCTGGGTACCAGTGTCCATACTTCTTGCCTTTCAAACTGATTGAGTTCTTCTTGCATGGCAAGAACCCAATCTGGATCAGTTAGAGCATCTTCAATTTTCTTTGGCTCTTCTTGAGATAGAAAAACCGAAAATAAACATTCATTTGAAGTTGCACTTCTGGTTCTAACACCAACATCTGGATCACCTATGATCAATTCAAAGGGATGATCTTTGCTCCATATCCTTTCCCTTGGAAGGTTTGATCTTGATGATTCACCTCGAAATTCATTGTGATGTTGTGTTCTGCCAGTTGATCCTTCATCTCCCCCTGAGTTGCTGCCTGGATGACTTGTTGATCCACCACTGGTATTAGTAGTATCTCCAGTGTTTCCATTGTTTCCACCACTATTACCTGGATCATTACCATCATTGTTGTCATCATCATTTCCTGCTGCAACCTCGGGCTCTCTTTCATTATCCGAATCTGAGTCTGGATGATTGTCAAATTTTAATGACTCAGAAGGATCTTCATTTTGGATGCTTGGGAGTTTAGTGTCGTCAAATGATACGTTGACACTTTCTTTTACTTGGTGCTGATCAATTATGTACACCCTATATGCTCTTTTTGATAAGCCGACAAAAATTGCTTCATGTGCCTTGGCCTCAAATTTGCCACGATGTTCATCTCCATTTTTTAGCACAAAACATTTGGCTCCTAATACATGAAAGTATTTGAGTGTTGGTTTCTTGCCAGCCATTAATTCGTAGGGCGTCTTCATATGATCCTTGTTGATTAAAGTTCGATTCTGGGTATAACAAGCTATGTTTACTGCTTCAGCCCAGAAGTAGATAGGCAACCTTGATTCACTTAACATTGTTCTTGCAGCTTCAATCAAGGTTCGATTCTTCCTTTCTACTACTCCATTCTGTTGCGGAGTTCTTGGCGCTGAGAATTGTCTTGTTATCCCTTTGTCTGAGCAGAAGCTATTCAGAATTTCATTCTTGAATTCTGTTCCATTATCTGATCTGATTGCCCGGACAGGTAGCTTTGAATCTAACTCAATCAACTTTACATGATCAATCACCAACTGTGGAGTTTCATCCTTAGGTGGAGTTTCATCCTTAGAGTTCAAGAATAAAACCCACGTGTACTTTGTGAAGTCATCTACAATCACTAAGGCAAATTTCTTCCTTGACATAGACATGATATTGACTGGACCAAATAAATCCATATGAAGCAGCTGCAGTGGTTCAGTAATATTTGTTGTGTCTGTGCCTTTGTGAGTTGCTCTTTTTGACTTCCCTTTCTGACATGCCTCACACAATCCTTCTTGTGTAAATTCCATCGGAGACAGTCCTCTCACCAAATCCCTCTTGACTAGAGATTTCATTGTTTTGAAATTTAGGTGTGAGAGTTTCTTGTGCCATAGCCAACTTTCTTCTGATGAAGCTTTTGAATAAAAACAGTTTGCTTCAGCTTCAGTTCCTGAGTTGAAATCAGCTACGTACAAGTTTCCTTTCCTTACTCCACGCAAGGCTAGTCTGTCTTCTTTAGAATGAGCTATTAAGCACTTCTCCTTGAAAAAGTTTACTTTGTAACCTCTATCACAGAATTGACTGACGCTGAATAGATTGTGCTTATGTCCTTCCACAAAAGAGACGTTTTCAATGATAACATTTCCAGTATTTAACTTGCCATATCCCGTAGTCATTCCTTTGCTGTTATCTCCAAAGGTGACAATTGGGCCAGCTCTTTCAACCATGTCTGATAGCAGGGCTCTATCTCCGGTCATATGCCTTGACGATCCACTGTCTAGGATCCATACAACCCGGTTTTCCTGTTTAACTCCCTGCACATATCAAACGGATTAGATTATCTTCGGAGCCCAAAATTGATTGGGCCCGGCATACTTAAAGAATTGACCTTTGTCAGCTTTGACAACAGATCCTTTTCGAACAACAACCGCATCCTCCTTGACTGTACTTACTTTCCTATAAACAGTCTTAACAACTTTTTGTTTAGACTTAGAAATATATTTTTCCTTCTTGACAGGTGAAGGAATAGCAGTCTTGGATTTAGCAAATTTATTATTGATGTATTGTCTCGGTGTCATGTTCTTTTTATTAGCAGTCATGCGTTTGAAATAAGCAGTCATAGCATTAAAAGCACATAACATACAATTTATCATACCACAAGGTTTATGGCATACATCAATAGCAGGCATGTTATTCACAGCAGTAGGAGTTTTAACAATTTCTACTTTAACTTTTTCAGCAGATTTAAAGTTTTCAGTAGCATGGTATCTGTTGTTACTATTCCTACTATTAACAAACTTATTATGTCTGTTTTGATTTTTCTTAAGCTCATTAGCACCTAAACCACAAGTGGATGAACTAGCAGTGTTCACATTTTCTATTGGTCTTTTAGGTACATATTTAGCTTTCTGGACATTTATTCCTTTTATGTCCCTAACAGGTTCCTCCTGTTCTTTCTTTTTCTCTTTAAGGTCTTCACATTTAATTTCATAATCCACTATTACACAACTATCAAGAACTGGTTCTGCAATAGGAGTTATGAAAAGAGGTTTCTTAGTGTCCTTAATAACATGTGGAATACCCCTCTCTATAGCAGTCTTTTTAAAAGGGGTGATGTTACTAAGCTTTCCTACTGATTCATTATATTCAAAACCTATTCCAACTTTCCGATTGATCTCTTGTTGGTCAACTAGATCTTTCATAACAAATGAAGCAGTTCTATAGGCTTGACACCTGACCTTTTCTTTTTCAATTTTATCTTTCAAAAAAGCTTCAATTTCAACATAGCAGTTGACTCTATTAACTTGAAATGCAACATCTTCAGTTAATTTAACATTAATAAGTTTCAGCTTTTTCAATTCATAATTCTCTTCTGATAAAACTTTGTTTTCGAGAATTAAAACTTTTATTCGATCTCTAGCATCAGTTAAATTCTCACCTATCAATTTAAACATCTTAGGACAGCTAGGGTTTACCTCAACTCCTTGTCGAGGTGGAGATTGTGATCCTTCAGAAGAAGAGGCCATTAGAGCAAGATTTCCCATTTGATCTTCTTCATCATTGTCGGAATCATCCCAGTTTTTTTCTGCTGCTAAGTATGATTTTCCCTGATGCTTCTTCAGTAAAGCGTCATATTTCTGTTTGAGCTCGTCATATGAATCCTTCTTTCTTTCCTGCTTGGGCTTTCTACAATCAGTAGCAAAGTGTCCCATTTCATTGCAGTTGAAGCAACGGATCTTGCTTCTGTCTACCATCCCTGTCTTGTATCCACCTTTTGTGTTGGATGAGCTAGAAGAACCACCTGTCTGAAATCTGTTTGCCATAGGCTTGAATTTGAAACTAGGGTTCCTCCTGAATCTTATATTTCCAAATTTTCTAGCAATCAGAGCCAGAGATTCATCCTCAAGTTGATCGAGTTCTTCCATTGAGTAGAATTCACCAGTTGAATTCACTAGAGTTGTACCAACTTCTGCAACAATACCCTGATCAATGAGGTTGACTGAAGAAGATTCAGTCTTAGCTTTTCTGTACTCTGGTTCTTCTGCTACAAGAGCTGTAGACTTGCTGACCACCTTGCCTGTACCATATATTTCATTCTGTTGAATCTGCTCTAGCTCATAGGTCTTCAGAATGCCATAAAGTCTTTCCAAAGAAATTTCATTCATGTCCCTTGACTCTCTGATGGCTGTTATCCTGTGCTCTAGGTGTACTGGCATTGTCAGCAAAAACTTCCTACTGATCTCCTTC
Organism: Oenanthe sinensis; assembly: GCA_028671895.1. Lineage (NCBI taxonomy): Eukaryota > Viridiplantae > Streptophyta > Magnoliopsida > Apiales > Apiaceae > Oenanthe > Oenanthe sinensis. Next base: position 20,633,674 of record CM053799.1, on the reverse strand, counting down.
TTCGTATATTGTTTGCCATTGAGATTTAGATCATTTATCAGCTTGTTGTATCTCTCAAAAACTTCAGAGATACCTTCTCCAGGATTTGATCTAAAATGCTCATATTGAGACGTTAAGATTTCCAATCTGTTCTCCCTTACTTCTTCTGTTCCTTCATTTAGTATCTCTATCGTTTCCCAGATGTGTTTAGCATTTTTACAATTAACAACATGATTGTACATTCCGGGATCAAGAGATTCCATTAAAATTAACTGCAGATTGGTGTCCAATGTATCCAGTTCCTTTTCTGTCTCAGTGTACTCAGAAATATCTTTTTCAAATTGTCTGTGCGGAATGAGTACACCATCTTCCATATGCTCAGGAAAGATATTTATTGGAACAGCAACACCAGTTTTTAAAATATCCTTTTACTTGGGATTTGCAGCTCGAAGAAACAAGGTCATCTTTCTCTTCCACAGATTATAATTGTCTTTATCAAATTGTGGAATTTTAATGCTACTAACTCTTTGAGTACTCATCTTTAAATAAGATTGTTGAAGAACAGAAGAGTTTTATCTACATCAACAATTGTCAAGCCTTTAATTTAATTCTCTATTAATTAATTAAATTAATTAGTTAAATTAATTAGTAAATTAATTCACTCAGAATTAATTTATTTCTTAAATTAATTAAAGGATTAATTAATTTAGAATTATTTTAGAATGACAGAAGAAAGAAGCTGGAAGCTCAAAGGGATACAGAAACAGCTAAACAGGCCTGACAGTACTGACTTTAAGACAAGACGGAAAAAGTTTTGACACGGAAGAATTGCAGAGTCATATATTTGTAAAAATGGAACCCCAGTTGGAATTGATTTGTCATTTCCAAGTCAAAAGGAGTTCGATTCCAGACCATCAGAAGACCGCAACTTAGAGCGTAAGGATTTATTTAATTAATAAATATTTTATTTATTTAGTAAATTATATTTATAAATATCTAAATAATATTAGATATTTATTTTTATAATTTATGAATTAAATTTAGTAGTTATTAATCAAAGATTATAAGCTGTGCGGGTCGAAAAGCATTTCTACGGAGCTGAATCACTACAGGACGAAATAAGCCCCTTTGAATTGCAAATTGAAATGGCAGGAGCTTTATTTCTAAAGGAGCCAATGAGAGCTTGCCAAGTGTCCAGACAAGTGGAAAGAAATGAAAAAAAGGCAGTGAATTCATATGTCATACCGAGAATTAAAGAAGTCATTCCGAGACAGCAAATGTCATACCGAGCAGTTTGTACAAAAGGTCATACCGAGTTTTTTTGTTATTTAATTAAAAAGTCATACCGATTTTTTAATTAATAAACAAAAAGGTCATACCGAATTTCTGTTGTTCAAAAGGTCATGCTGGACTTATTTTTTATTTAATTAAAAAGTCATACCGATTTTTTAATTAATAAATAAGTCATACCGACCACACAGAAGTCATACCCAGCTTTAGAAATGTCATACAAGTGTTAAAATAAGTCATACAGACTTATTTTCTTGAAATTAAGTCATACGGAAAAAGGTCATAGCAGCCTTTTTCATTCTCTATAAATATGAGAATCAGCCTTCACTTTTCAGTTGTTCAACTTATCAAGAGTTAGAAAAATCAGATCAAATTCAGTAATTTATCTGCATTGTAATATTCACAGATTTCTGTGCTGAGTTTGAATATAATTGATTAAACACGAACACTTCATGTCGAATTCGTTCTAGACTTTTTATCAATTATATAACAGGTTTCTAAAAATTAATTTTGTAATACTTTTCAAGTTAAAATTATATCTTCTACTTGAACAGTATTTCATTTCAATTAATATTTCGTGTGAATTTAAAATAATATTTTTAATTCAAATTATTCCGCGATAATTAATAGATATTGTATTCAACCCCCCTTCTACAATATCAGGGACCAACAGCATGTATGAGTGCATGGAATACCAGATGGATCCTATTTCCCAAGGAAATCAGTGTGTGAAAGGGGTAGATGGATTTGGTTATTTCCAAGTCAAAATTGTGCTCTATCTTAGTTGACACTTTTGCTGCTGCCCAGAATGCATCTCTACAACCGGTGCCAGCATGGTTATCACGAAGACATCAACTTGGTGCCGTGATAACGATGAGATCTAACCAGTGAGAATGCACAAGAAAGAGTTGGAGATGAACATAATATTGAGATGGATGACTTTGCTTGATTTTCATCATCAGTAATCTTTTTATTTGCTTATGATATTTAGTATTTGGATATTATTATATAGTAACTATGCTTAATTTGAACTTTTTGTTGCATTACTTGATTAAAATTATAAAATTGACGTGTTCAGTTATAATATATATCAAATCTAGTGTGTGTGTGAGTGTGTATATATATGTGAACGACTTGTCAACTTTTTACAACTTGTTGGGTGACTTGTCTACTAGTCTTTTCGAAGGTACTCAGGCGTCGGGGCTGGACTTGCCACCGTAATAACCATGGCTGCAAAGATGTTTTTCTTTCGATTGCCATATATAGCTTAGGGCAAGACCTAGGTTCCGCTCTTAGGAGTAGACCATCGCATTCTTCAGACCCAGTGATTATGAAGAATAAATTATACTATATTTAATTTATTAATTAATAATAGATTTATGGTACTTGACTTTTTTCTAGTCCGCGATCAATGTGTATCAATCCGTCGTAGAGGCCAACTTCTTTTTAAGCAATCTAATAGAGTAAACCATATTCAGGAATAGGGGTTCTACCTCAGTATACAGAACTTATTATTCCAATTTCTTTCAAAAGCTGCCCACTTGATGCATCTCCCCTTAGAAAAACCATCTATATCAATCACATGCGTACAATGTCAATATGTGCTTATAAACAAAGATTCCATTGTGTGTTGGGATGAACTTTCCCGTGTGATGTAGTTCAATAGTGGTCATACTTTTTTGCTGTGTAATTCAGAAGTTTGGTCGCTGCATGTTTCTTCGGTTCTATTATTTGCTTACGTTTTTCAGCATCATCCATGTTAGCATTTTTTTCTAGAAAGAATACACTCTGGAGATGTTCTTGCCATATATACAAAAATTCAACATAAGTTGCATATTTTAACTTTAGTACTTAACTACGAAAAATAAATTTGTTTAAAACTTGCGGTTACAAATATTAATGTAAACCGGACTCAATTAATACTATATCAGATATAGTTGAAGGACAAAATATTAATTTTGCTTTGCGTGAAATTCACTAATCAACTATTCTCTTTTCTGGTTTGGTCGGCTGGGGAAATATGCATGTCTTGTACTAATTACTATTTTATCTTTATGTAGATGATCAGGCTGGAAATTCATTCATTTCATTCATCACCGCAAAGGTATAATAGCTTCACTAGAAGTCTTTGAGATGATTATTTCCAATTTCTCTGATTTAGTTTATTTATGGTTGTGTTTCGAGCTATTTTTATAATCAACTTTATGTATGTACTTGGTAAAGATCATCTCTTTTGGTAGAGTGTAATATTGTATTTGATTTCTAAAGATCTGATGCTCCTATAAGATTATTACTAACATTTTTTTTTGCTTTTCACGCTTTAGATCCTTGATGGCATCCAAGTGTCCATACATAATGTCCATGTCCTCTATCGTGATATGCTGACCGACGGGGTATATTATACTATTCCTCTTATTATATTTTACTCAAGTGTAATCCTGGAATGCTAATGTTATTTAGTGGATGATTAAAAATCATATTGGGATCAAATGTTTGATGTTATACAATGTATAAAGAAGAATTGTTATTTGCTTATTGTATCAGTATGTTATGGGAATAAGAGTGAAGAACACAAGTCTCGTATGTACAATTCTATTAAAATTGAAACATTAAAAGTTTGGCATTCGGTCGGTTAGTTCTTTGGTTCGGGTAAAAGTATTACAAATATAAATTATTAGACATTTTGGGCCGGATTAAAATAATAGCAATATATACCTTTTAAAGTAAGATTTTAGATAGCATAAAAAAATCTTAGAAAAGAATAATTTGGACTAGTTATTCTTTTGGATCAGATTAAAATAAAGAAATTGGTCTTTTACAAACAAGATGTTAGATATTTATATAATTGAGTTAATAAAAGATTACTTATATTTATTTTTCTATAAGATTTAATTTCAATCATATTACAATTGTAATTCTATATATGATTCGTCTTTAAGATTAATTCTAATATTCTATGCATTTTTATACTTATCTAGAATTTACTTATATTAAGTGGTTGGGCCGGGATATTGGTTGGGGGGAGCCAAAATTAATGCAACAACAAATATGAATTCGCATGAAGAATAATATAGAAACACCCCTTTTATTCTAGTGTTCCAATGCTTGTTCTCTATACAAATTCAAATGCAAACTTGACTCTTAATCTGTAAAAACTCTGGTGCCATAATTTTTAACAAAACTAGAAATATCAAGACATTTATAATAAATTATTTAAGAATGAATGAAAATGTATAATCCAACTCAATGACAACATGCACATGCTTTAAGTAGTTAACAATATACTAATGAGCTTGTATTCATGTCTCATGCCTATCTATCTTTGATAGTATGTTATGAGAAATTTCAATAAATTGGGACCAATATACCAATGTCCCAGATTGTTATTAGTAATTAGCAATTTCAGGACCAATATTACCATTGTTCCAAATCAGCAAGTTAAAGAAATTGCCTTGTTCTTAATAGTCATTTCCAAATTGCTTTGATCAATGCATTTCAGCACATAGTTAGATACCAATTTCTAATATAAACCAAAGAAAAAATTAAGATTAGAGATGGTAAAGTTGAAAAGATACAAAATATTCTCATTCCATATGAGCCTCGACGATGTAGGTCATGCCGTCTGGGTAATTATATTACCTTCAAAGTCCCTCGGCACGTAAAAAATAATAAAAAGTCAAGGTACACCGTGGCATATGTTCGGCACTGAATTGATCCATCCCGACTCATAATATAATATTCTACATATGTTCATTTCCTATTACAATTATTAATTCTATATTTCTATTGCAATTGTTAATTCTATATTTGTTAACTACAATTACTTGTTATATATATGTGTGTGTGTGTGTATGTGTTAATTCTTATTTATAGTTTACTCATATTGTAATACTTTATATATGTTCAGTCCTATAAAAGATTTAAATTTCTATATATAATTTATTTAATTATACTAATATAATTCAAAAATAAATAAATTATGCTAATATACAATTTTGTGCTTGGCATGGGCTTGCTGCAATGCTTGTAATATTTTTAAACATAGAAGTCAAAAGATTTGATTGTAAATGTAATTGTGACACATACAAAATGTCAGCAGAAGTACAAACATATTTAAATATATTTATGTTATATTGAATACTTAATATTTTAATGCCAAGTATGAGGTACTTTGATAAGCTGGATACCACAAATGTATATATGTTGCCATTCAATTTGTATAGAAGTTGGAACGCCTATTCCAGTTTCAAGATGTGCCACATTTTATGCAGTCAGACCAAATTAGATCCATGTAACTTCCTTCATATAACTATTTGTGTAAGTTGTTTGTATGCATGGTCTTCATCTTATCGTGTTATTTTCTTCTTGGATGTGTTTGGTAGGCACGCGCGGAGTTTGGTTTGAAGTTTTCTAGCTTGACATTGACGAAGCAAAATCTTTCCGGGTATCTTAGTTCCGCTCTCTCTTCATTTTTTCGGTCCAAATGTACAAATATTTGTGACTTTGTCTTGTGCCCTTAATCTTATTCCTTACATGATATGTAAATACAGTTTATAGTCTACAGGCTTCTTTGGTCCACTTCTGTTAAGTTATCGCTAGAGATTATGTAATATTGCTTTGATTCCCAAGTACTATTGGGAGTGTTGTTACTTGGAAAAAATGATGGTTGTTATTTTGATGTTAAGACATCAGTGATCATTTTTTTTCCTTTTGCTAATTAATATAGATAGTTATGTGATGGGGATCGAAGGCGAAAATAAGAAGGAATTTGTATATATATATACTAATAGATAGTTTATTAGCTTATATAACAATCTCAATTATTTACGGGCCTTAGTCTATTAGGCTAATTAATTAGTTATTTGATTATCTATATAAAAATATAATCCCCCACGTATAACTGAAGACTTGGCTATTATCGAATTCTATTGAGGTAGAGATTGTTTTTCCTTCAATCATATTATATTGTTACTTTTAGGTGATTTATTATTCTGTCATGCATCAATTGGTGTCGGAGCTGAAAATTATTCACCGCATATAACAGAAATTACTGTTTTCCATTAACGTCATTATCGTCGGAGTTACTGTTTATCATCAAATCAGTTCCCACCTTCCTTCCACTTTTGCAGACCTAATAATTCAACACCATAAAACCAATAAAAAACCCCGGACCAAAATATCGAACCAGAACCTTAATCCCTCAAATCCAAAGCCTTAATTGCAACTTAATCAAATTGGGCCAATACGCAACTTGATGCGTGGATGTCACACACCAGAATCCAACTACCAGTTGCGAATCAGAAAATAAGGAGATATAATCAAAAGACAGATAAGTAGGGAGAAACAGAAGGTTAAAGGAAGATTAAAGGAAGGAATAAAAGTAGAGTAGATGTAGATCTAAAGAATAAGAAAAAGACCCGGGAAGAAAGGAGGAGTGAGAAGACAAACCTGCATGCCGTTATCTAACATTTGCTGCTACTGCTGTGTTTGAGCTCAAGGAGGAGTGAGATGACATGTGTTTTCTCGAAGATGAATGTAATTTCTTGCACGACGAAGTTTATATTTGTCACCCTCGGAGCAAGTTATGTGAATATGAGCTTACGTTGGATTAGTTAAATAAATCACACCATAAACTTGAATAGTTGAGACAAAACTACAAGGTTATATTGAGAAAAGAAGAAGATGAAATACGTGAATCGGATAGACATGAGGTTTGATGTTAATTTTGTACCTTGATTTCTTAGTGAGAATGATTCAAAGCCTCCTTGTGAGTTTTATACTTATGTTCGATGCTGTACAGAACATATTAAAGTTGCTATAATCCTGAATGTGAACTTCAATGTGTTTCCCCTGCTCTTGTGAAATCATTGAACTTGCAGATTGAATCTGTTCCACATATCTTTGAGGTTTTCTGATTTGACTCTTCAATTACAACTACACATGCTTGTGGGTACCAATTCCATTTTCATAATGCATCTAACTGAAGGAACAAACATCACTACTATGTATATAGGTTCATATCTAAGTATCTAACTAACTCTTAAATAATTCAGCTCCGACCTGAACACCCTTGATACTACTTCTCTACAGTGCCTGACAAAGTCTTTAGGCGTGCTGGCGGTCCACTAGTGTTGCAACTTACCCCAGCTTGTTTTAAATACCCTTGTATCACATCATTAGACGGCAAGGAGTCCACATACCCTGTGTAACAGTTGCAAACAAATAGAAAAACACTGAATAGAATTTTGAGCCATTTATGCTTATCATTACTAAATTAGTAATATTTACAATTATGCAATTACCTTTTCTTAAGAATAATAAATACTACCTTCGTTTTATTTGTTCCAAAGTTAAAGATGTAATGTAACCTTGAAAACATTGCATACCACAAAGTTAGTATAATACGAAATTTTTTGATACTTTATTGCATAAGCAATTGATGAACAAAATAAAAAGAAAGCCCAAATCTATTCTATGGCTAAAATTTAGCGTTATATCGTGATTTTGGAATTGAATGAAAGATATATAAGTTGCAGGCAGGTATTTTGTGCTTGCTGCGGAGGAGTATTTGAAATAATTCTAAAAGTGTTAAAACTTATTTTGTTGAGATTTTTATTTAGTTAACGAACTGTGTCTTATGTCTATGCAGATCTCGGCCTTATATATGGTCATAATATATCATGGGGTAAACTAAAAGCAGTATCATCACTCATTGTGAAAAAGAATAGTTATTAAGTGACATTTGGTTTCCTATTTTCAGGGTTTCAAGTGGAAAGGTGAGAGGTAATCAAGTTACAAAACTTGTTGAAGTTCAAAGCTTAGAAATCTATTGTAGAACTTTCCAAGGTTCTCTTGATGGAACAAGGACTGGCAATGATGGAACTGAGTTTGTTGACAGTACAAACTACCTACACGAGGGACACATAAATGTCTTGGCTCCGGTTCATGTATCAATATCTCTTTTGGTATGTATATATGCTAACTAGAATCTACATATACTGCTAAATATCAATAGTTATATTTAATTTGTTTACACATTTTATTGTAATTAAAAATTTAAATTCTATATTTAGAATAGATTATAAATTATAAATTTATATTAACTATCAGTTTATTTTTACATCTCAGCATGCATGCGAAATGTCAAAGTGACTATAAAATAGTACAGAATGTATTATAACTAATGTATTATAACAGATTAAAAAAACCCTATGTGCTTCTTCATCTCGTTTCTTCTATTTTATTTTCTTTTATACAGCCACAGCCAACATACATGCGCACATATATATACAGCAGTTATGTATTCCTCCGTTCCATATTAAACGTCCTAATTGTTTTCAAGTTTTTTTTACGCATTTTCACGCAAATAAAAAATATACTTGTAGATATTATTTTTTCATTTTTTTTGTTTTGTATTAAAGTTTGAACATCGTATTTTAATACAAAATGAAAAAAATGAGAAAATAATATTTACAAGTATGTTTTCTATTTGCGTGGAAATGCGTAAAAAAAACTTGAAAAAATTAGGAAGTTTAATTTGGGACAGAGAGAGTATATAATTATATACTCCCTCTGTCCCAACCAATTGTTATCACTTTTTTTTCACTTTCTGGCACGCATTTTAAGGTGGATTTTAAGAATAGTTCCATAACTTATTTTTAAAAAATTCTTTTTTTGTATAAAAATAGGATTGTTCTATATTTATACAAAAAAGGAAAATTTCAAAAATAAATTATGGAACTATCCTTAAAATTCACCTTAAAATGCGTGCCAGACACCCCATTTTGAAATGATAACAACTGGCCGGGACGGAGGGAGTACTTTTTATAATATATTCCCCAATGTTATATGTTTTAAATCATGCTATACACTTATAAGATTTGTTTTATATCAAATTATATACTTGGGTAAATACTGAATTGTTTTGAATAAAAACTGTTTCGCATTTGAATTAAATTTACTTATATACAGTCTTATTCACCAATGTATATACTGACTTGTAGTGTTGTATACGCTGACTGATAGTTTGTTGTATTGTTTTGAAATAAACTGTTTTACACTTATCTACCCTTATATTAAAAAATGATCCCTGGCATATGAGGTGCATTACATATATGATTTATTACTGTTTCACTTGTCGACTAGTTACCGATTAGTCAGCTGGCAGTACCACATTGACTCAACTCGACTTACTTTTGTCAATTGGCATTTGAAATAAATAACTGTTCCTTAAGCATTTTATAAGAAATCTTAAATATTGAGAACAGATTTAAGTTACATCTGTTACTCGGTTCTAAAATCTTTTAGCTTTTCGTCATCTTTTGTATGATAAGAGTGTGATATCTCCCTTGTTGCCTGTTTTAATGAAAATCTTTTCAGCTTCATCAGTAAGTGTATTCCTGTGCCCAAAGATATATGTTATCTTGCTATAGCTAGGTTTCTCATCTAGAATTATTTTTTGGTACATCTTTATTTTGATGTGTGTATAGATACTGTTTTCTTATACTAAAGTTAGAGCAAAGAAATCCATTTATAATCTTGAGAACATTAATGTTTCTTTGTTTGAGAAAATCAAGTATGGGATTGAATTATGAATATGCATTTATTTAATCCATGCTTGTTTTGTAAAATTGGGTAAGGGATCATGATCCATGGAATAAAAGGGATAAAAAATGAACTGCAGGGATGAAACTTGTTTGACATTAAGAAACTTGTTTTGTAAAAAGGCAAAGGGATTATGAATTAATGTTCCAGGGATAGAAAAAAGAACTACGGGAATGAAACTTGTTTGATTGATGGAAGGATATAATTGCCTTCTCAGAATTTAATCCTTTAATATTTCTTTGCAACACATACATGGGATTGGACTACATAAAGGACTAATAATTGAAGGACTGTAGTGATGGGACTATAATTCGTAGACTAATATCCCACCAAACAAACAATGAGGTTTGGGAACCTCCTAGACTAAAATTGTACAATGAGAACAGAAAACCGAAATCAAACATCAATATTATGTTAGATCTAACTCTAATAGGATGATGGTAATTCCTTATATTGGAGAAAGACTGATTTTTGATAGGACGGTGATCATTCCTTTATTGGAGAAAGACTGATTTTTAATAGTATGAAAGTAATCCTTATAATTATCAAGATTTCTATAATCAAATGAACTAACCTATCTAAATAGTCATATATAATTTTATTTAACACTTTTAATTCTTCTTTTTCCCTTATTTTTGGTATATTCGTTTTTGGCTGGTTACAAAGAGTTGAGGGAACGCATTTTTATTATATTTTAAATTTGTCATTGAGTTAAGTGACCAAGCCTAGGCAACAACTCACTCTTGAAAAGATATTATATTTTGAAGTTTGAATTTTTAGGCAACCATTGCTGTGTGGTATACTTATCACAACCCCTACTTAACTGGAAAGAACGTGATTCACAATTTCAGATGGAAGTGTGATTGATCTCCTAAATGCATTATTTGTGCTTAATATCTTTTTTCTTTGAAGTCTGATGTCAAGAATTCTTCTTGGTCTGCTTCCCCTTTTATAAGATCAACGTTTTAAATAAAACCTAAAAACTGCACTTTCTTGCTTCTTCCTTTGTGCTTTGTGTCCAGCTACTTTAGGTATGTGATTCGTCAACATAGTAGTCACGATCATCTAGTTGTAGGGTTGAATATTATTGTTTAAGCAATTAGATATTTTGATGTAGAGAAATTGGAATTTTGTGCTGAAAATTTTGGATTCATGAATGTGAGAGTAGCTTGTTTTATTACACAAGTACGACACCGCTCCCTTGGTCAGTTAGAGTTTTTCATATTGCCGATTCAGACTTATGCCAGCTAGATATTAGTTTGTTTGTGTCTTGAAGAAGTTTACTAAGGTAGGTTGCTGTTGACAGGATGCTATGCTAGCAGCCCACTAAAAGCATACATAAGCTTTATTACTTATTATAACACATGTAGCTTATAATTTTCTCTATATCTATATATTTGTAGGTGAACAGACCGGGAAAGCTTGAGAGTGATTCTCCACAATATTCTATCGATTTCAACCTAACTGGTTTGGTTAGTTTATGCTGTACCAGTGTTTTCACGTAAATATATGTTAGTTTTAGATAATATGCTTCTTACCTGCTGAATGTATTTAGGTCATTTCCTTGGATGAGGTGCAGTTGCAAGAAATTTTGAATCTATATGATTATTTAAGTACTTGTCGTTTCAGAGAGAGGTAATACTACAGAAGGGAGCATTTTGATGCTCATACATGCATACATACCTAGAGTAACTTTTACTTTACTTCTATTGGTGTCATCTTCATACATATTAGTTTTTTCACGTATTCTTTATTTTGGAATACCAATTTGCAATTGTTTCATGAAATTTTCTCTTTTTATTAGATTGAGTTGTTTTCTCTATTGATGAATGGACACACCCAAGTTCCTTGCTATTTCTACTGATTAAGTTTTTTGGCTTTTTATTTGTTTCTACACCTGTAGCAGTATAGAAATATAAAAAAGAAATAAATTTCAGCTCTTCTCTGAATTCCGTTTTTACAGTTTCACCATATCTAAATTATCCTTTTTACGAGATCCTTGTGGACGTCACTTTTGAATAATTATCTGAAGGCATATATGCTTTGGGTTAATTATACATCTACTTTCCGTAGATGTATGAGGTGTACGAAAAAGTCATTATACTAAACAGTTGGTCTTACAAAAAACTAAATTTATTTTGATTATGGTGGAGAACTTTAATATTGAAATATGACTTTGTGAAAAGTATTATGTAATTTTTAATTTATCAGATGAAACTGATTGGGTGTATAAATAAATTTGTTTGTCAATGTCATAATAGAGCTTTGCTGGGAATAAAATCATAAGCTGATGCACAAGTGTAATCTGGAATGATGCAATTTTCTGCTTTCAGTGATAACTATCCTTTTTTTTTTTTGCTTCTATTTTCTTTTTTCTTTAATGAATCATATTTTGAAAACAGTTATACTTGCTTAATGAATAGTTTTTTAGTTTTATAACTAAGAAAGCGTTAGAATTATATTATGCTTATTGAACGTTGTGGAAGGAATGACAAACATCAGTGATATGTAATACTTACCATCCATATCTAACATATTGAAATTTCCTATTTATGATGTAGGTATGGGCAATATCGACCCTGGAGTAGTCCTTTATCAATGAAACCCAAGGGATGGCAAATATTATGGTGGCAATATGCTCAACATTCTGTGTTATCAGATGTTCATAAAAGATTGAGGAAAACTTCGTGGAAGTACCTTGGAGAACGGCTGTAAGTTGGTTGATAATTGGCAAATAGGTTTTTTTACCTACTGCATATGAGGAATGCATACTTATCTTTTTTAGCCACAACTTCCCTTTTTTTTTTTAAACTCTAAATCTGACTAGTTTTTAATGAAAAATGTCACATGTGACATGACATATTTTATAGTATATTGACAATTTTCTCCTTTAGCTTAATGCAATTATCTTTTTGTGTCCTTTGTCTACCTTATATATGTCTACGTAAAATGTATATTATGAAGTTTTGACTCAAACTTGTGGTCCCGCAATTTTTTCTAGAGATACTTAATCATGAGCCAAAGGCCAAATTAACAAAACGCTTTCCGGATCACCTAGCTTTGAAGATTACTTTAATAGATTTTAGCTCCATCTTAACAAGACAATGCAAAAATGTTTTAACATGTTTATAGCTTAAGTCTGCAATAATCTAATGTATCGCCACAAGGCCTCGCAGCATTGTGATCCAAATAGAGTTCAACATATTTAGGATCGGAGATCTCACAAAACCATTCACTTTAGGTGGAAATTGGTGATCAAAATACTACTCATAAGTAGTCCACAGAGATTTTTAAGAATATGAATGGTGGTTGTCATGTTTCTGGAATAGAAATGATTATATTTGTTTGTTTTTATTTAATGTCGCAACCATATTGTTCAACTTCTAATTTTATTTTCACGTGAACAGAAGCCGTCGTCACAAGTATGTGAAACTGTACAAAACAAAATTGGAGTGTCTTCGACAAGAACTGGTGAGGCTCTTAACTTACTATAAAGGAGAAGCTTATATATTTCATCAGATGGCTTCTTTTTCTATAATTATATATTCTATGATTGTATGTTTACTTAGTCCTAGGTTTGATCTGTTATATTACAAAAAAAGTAGAGGAAATAATTAGGGTAGCAAGTTACAAACATAAAAGAAAGGTAAGACTCAGCAAGAATTCTTTTCTGAAAAAATAAAATAAGCACCATCTCCCACATGGATTTATGAAGAATTGAACCATACGAAAGACCAAGGAACAGTTAAATTATATGCTTAGAAAAGTAACTTACATATATAACTATATAAGTAGTATAAGTTCCGTTTTTCAAGCAACATCTCTCCATTAAATTAAGGACCAGAAAATTGATTGGAAATTAACAAACATCCATTCTCGTAGAAATGAATGTTATCTCAGCCCGTTATAATTTTCTGCATTTTTGTAGTAGTTATACACCTGCTTTGCAGTTTGCTTTGTGTATACCTTATGGAGTCATTTTCTTCTCTCTGGCTAATAATTATGCTGTGTTTGGTTGGAGGGAAGGGAATGAAGTATGACCTCAATGAAAAACAGATTAAAGGTGGAAGATAATGATGTAAGAGGGAAGTGGACATGAAATGGAAGAGTGCACATTTTCTATAATGAGGGCCGTGAAGAAAATGAGTAGGATGGAATAATGAGCATTCCTTCTCAAATTGGTGGGATTGAGCTCTAGTTTAAATTATTAAATATAGAATAGTGGAAAGAATGAATATGTTTATATATACATACATACCAGAGTATTATAGTTCTGTAGTGTATTAATACTATTCTTGTTTTGCTTATCACATGTTTTGAAAACTTCTCTCGTCTTCAGAACAGAATATCCAACTACTTTAGGTTTGCAGAGACAGTAGACCCTTCTAAATTTAAGTTGGCATGATGCGTTTGTTTTTGTTTTTTGTTGTTGTTTAACTTAGCCATTTCTGTAAGTGTCGTAACTTAATAAGACTACTGATATTCTTTTTTTTTGTTGTATCTGCAAGTGTGTGTGTAAGCTCTCAAGTTGTTATAATATATTTGCTTTGAGTTCTGTATTATAGTCGGTAGAAGTTCCACAGATAGAGCCCTACCCCTAATGATGTAATATTAATTTTTTAATTTAATTAAATGCGTTCAAGGTGAAGCTTATAGATTTATAATATTTTGTTTTCTAAATTGATTGGCTTTAGTCTGTTATTCACTTAACTACTTTATGTATCAGTTGCTTGATGACGAAGTTCTGTGGGAGTTGGAGCAGATTGAGAAAGAGGCAGATATAGATGAAATACTAGATTATAGATCTGTTGCAGAATGTGAGATTGAGGTTTGATTACTGTCACATATATGATGCAGCTAGTTAATTTACTTCGTAACAAAGATTAATATCTAAATCTTTTTTTTCTATGGTATAGTTACTAATAATTTTTGTTTTCAGTGACTATTTATCTTTTCCATGACCGCTGCTTATGGTTAAGTCTTATATTGTAGGAATATCTAGAAGAGTCTTCTTCTAGTTTTGGAGCTAATGGAGCTAATGGTTTTGATATTGCTGCTGATAATTCAATAGATGATGAACACTCATCTAATAAGCCACGTGGATGGTTGAACTGGCTGTCACGTGGCATGCTTGGTGCTGGAGGAACAGATGATTCTAATCAATTTTCTGGCGTTGTTTCAGATGAAGTAATTAAGGTATAAGTGCTAAATCACATTAGTTTTGAATTTCATTTTGTTTCAAATATATTAATAGCCTATTTGTGCAGGATATCTATGAGGCAACAAAATTTTATTCAGTATCTTCTTTGAGCAGGGAGACAGCTTCGGATGAAATTTATCTATCTTCTATGAATTTCAACATTCATCAGATCACTGCAACACTAAGGAGCATGTATGAAATCCAATATCCTTCATATTGTTGAATAATATTTAATGATTAGTGAATATACCGTGCATTTTCCAACTCTTTCGCATATGATATTTTGTTGGTGACCATTATGTCCATCATGGTTATCATGGTATCGAGTCTCAGAGTGTTGCCTTGACGTCCAGAGTATTACCTTCGAGAAGCCTAGTTGACAAGTCGTTCATATACATATATTTACTAGATATAATATATAATATAACTAAACACATTAATTTCACAATTCTATTCAAAAGTAATAGAATACTAAGTTCAAATTAAGCACAATTACTACATAGCAACATTTAAACATCCAAATACAAAATATTATACATTTCCAAGCAAATAAAAATATAAATGATGACAAAAATAAAACAAAGTCATTCATCTCAATATTATATCCATCTCCATCTTTTTCTTGTGTATTGTCAATTCAAAACCGAACATGAAACTTTGGATTGAGCGGTGGTATACCATAATCATGGCCTCATGGCCATCATAACCCCAAGTTAAGTCTCGACGCCTAAGTATCTTTGAGAAGGCTAACAATCGACTATTTGTCTTCGCGATAACCATGGTGTCCATTAGGGCTGTCAAAAAAATCCGATATTCGTCCGAAATATCTGTATTCGTATCCGGAAAAAAGCGGATATTATTCGTATCCGGAAGAAACCGGATATTATCCGTATCCGAATCCGAAGATTCCGGATACGGATATGGATATAGGCACATTCGTATCCGAAAATATCCGTATCCGAAATTAATTATATATAAATATTTTTTTTAATATATATAATTATATATTTTTAAACTCATTTATAGTTATAAGCCCATTTATATATTTTTATATATACACTTATAGTTATAAACCCATTTAATTTGATTCAATTATATTTTTTAATTAACTCAACTCTAATGTCTATTTTAATTTAATAAATTAATATATACACTACACATGGTTATACTTTAAAATATATATTCAATATATATATATATATATCAATTTATATTTCTATATTATTTTATGCATTTTAAATCGTATCACATATATCACATAAATAATATATATATACAATTTAAAATTTATTCTATTAGTTTTGTAGTGTGTATATATATTCATTAAATAATATATTTATACAAATTTTATATAATTGTAAAAATATTATAGACATATATAAAAATATCATTTGAGTTTAATATTATTAAGATAACAAAATTAAATTGAAAAGATAAATAAAAAATAATTTTTAAAAAAATAAAATAGGCTTAAATCCCTTTACTCTTAACTCAATTAAAAAATAAAAAAAATAATTTACTCTATTTTAACTCAATTTTTAAAATAATTTTTGAATTTTTAATATAAATTTAAAAAATTTATTAAAAATCGGATCCGGATCCGGATATTATCCGTATCCGGATAGTATCCGTCGGATCCGGATTCGGATATTAACCTTTAAAATTTTCCGGATTCGGATACGGATACGGATTTTCGGATTCGGATTCGGATACGGATATTGACAGATCCGTATCCGAATTATCCGGTTTACAGCCCACTGTCCATGTTCCATATGGTTTTTATCCAATAAATGAAGTGAAGGGTTTATAGAGGTTCACATATTTCTAATTTTTTTTTACCTTTCGGGCTATTATTGTTGCCATATATTTCTAGTTAAGAGGATATGTGGCACGATTATTCTAATGCACGTTTTGCTTATCTCTTTGCTCTCTCTCTCTCTCACACACACACACACACACAAATTGTGTTCCTTTTCGGTATGTCTAATACTAGTTTCATATTAACCATCACATTTGGTTGAGTTACTAGCATATACTAGTTTCATATTATCCATCACATTTGGTTGAGTTCCTAGCATAGGTTTCAGTGCAAGACAACATCATATTGAACTGTACTACCATGAATTTGTAAAAGATATGAAATTGAGTTGAAATGTTATACATCCTTGCCCTTTGCTTCGTTGGATGCCATACTTTTTCATGTTTTTTTCCTTGCGTATGTTTGTCATGTATGCTTTTGACCATACTATATTCTTACAAAACATCCTACATGGTTCATTTTTGTTGGGCATTGGGCACAGAGAACATGTCGTTTGATTGCTTGCATGATTGAATAATGAGAAGGTTGTTTTGTTATAGTTTTACAAGTCATATTTTTTCAGTCTCACTTTTTACTTCTTTTTTCCACTCGGCATGATTTGAAGATGTTCACTTCATAAATCCAGGTATAATAGTTTCGAGTTATATTTGAATGCTTAAAATATAATGTAGATGACAAATGCAAAAGCCAATTGGAACACTGACATGCACAACCAAACATTTAAGAACCACATATATAAAAGAAGATTAGTCATAATTGTTGTATGTATTAGAATCATCCAAGTCTTAATTTTTGATACTGTGTATAAGTTGTTCTATAAAATGAAACATGTTTTACATGTTGGACATATTTTACATGTACAATTAGCTCTGCAACCAATCGAAAAATGAGTTAATTCATATGTGAAGGGTCAGTATGATTATTTTTAAGCCTCGATACAATTTGTATTTTCACCTGCAATCGAAGATTAGCGATACTTACAATCCTACCTTGCTCACATATACAGGAAATATAACCGTGCTATTGCTGATTTGCTTTTCGAAGGGGTTTTTATTGAATGCAAGATGTGGGAGAAATCTGCAGTAATTACTTCAACAATCAACTCCGCTCAAATAGTTAATCCATCAAACAAGCAAGTCATTTTACTTCTAAGAAGGGTATTTATACATTTTATCCATTTTGTTTTATGGTTCAACTTGCTATGTGGTGATATTTATTTAGTTAAGAATTTCTCAATCCTAACAATAATAGATTGCAAATCTTTGTATCACAAAATTTCAGTGGCTTAAAATGTGCCATTTTCATGTGAATGTTTTTTTAGCATTATGATTGGGTTGTGCACCATAAATAATTTTAATTAATGTGGACTATGTGATAACACACACAAGCTAGTACTCTCAGTGTTCACACGTAGATATACCTTCTCTATAGATGACACTTAGAGGCATTGTTGCTTGTTTAAAATATCTATAAACTGTTATCGTTGATTTGCACATGATTAACATTAATGTGGGTCTAGTCTTAATTACTTTTCAGATCCTAATTGTTCTCCACGTGTCATTAGTTAAGTGTGGTTTTAGCTCTTCATGGAGCTTAATAGTGGAATTTATCTCTTGTAAACTGAACAAGCACCTCTGCATTACACGTGGCTAACCTGATCAATATTACTGAATATTTTATCCATCTTCTTGTTACAACCGTTTTGGGGTTTCCCTTTGTTCTTGCATAGAGTTTCATAGAATATCAAGTGTCTATGTTATAGCCAAAGTATTATCTATGTTATAGGCAAAGATTCAGATGCCATGCGTGGCATGTTTCTAGGATATTAATGTAGAGATCTTGTTCAGCTCGGTTAAATATTGAGACTTACAGGGGTGTATTCAATCCATATGTGATAGACTTTTTTTGGATTTCAGAAGTCTGGGAGTATTCAATTTGGATTTTAAAATTTTCATTACAATCTGGATGTATTCAACAAAGATTTAAAAATCTCAAAATCTGATGGTATTTAATTAAGATTTTATGAAGTTCTGGGTATTAAGTCCAGATTTTAATAATCTTTTAAAATCTAGGGGTACTCAGTTATAAACAATCTTTCAAATCTGGTGGTATTTAAAAAACTATTGACTTTGAAAGATTTTATAAATTGGTGGATTCTGTTGGATTTTATATTGTTTCTTGACTTTTGAAATCTTACAGAAATCCAGAGATTCTGTTGGATATAGGCTCAACTCTGCATGGACCTTACCGATTTTGCATAGACTTTAACAACTCAGCAACTATATATCAACTGTGTGTGGAATCTTAAATCAGCTACAATCTTTTAAAATTCATAGATTATTAATAATCCGTTTAAATCTTAACTGAATACACTCCCATAAATATATGGCTCTGATATTTAATTTTAATGGTTTTAGTACTTGTCTACACTCATACATTCATTGCTTATACTTACATGTGCTTGAGCCTAATATGTTGACTTATAACTTAGTACTATGATTACATTTTCGCTAAGTTTTGGATATTTGTGAACATCAAATCTTGTTTCTAGTCCATATTAACAGTAATCTGGACTCGTATACAAGCTATTCCAAACCACACCACACCAAAATACTCATTGCTTACCACTAGTAGGTAGGATGTGTGGAAGGTAAGATGTACATGGACCTTAGAGGTTGTTCCACTGAAGCATCCCTAGGAAAAAATGTTGAAATATTAGAGAATGTTTTTGAAGAAAAAAAGACGTGACAATAACATAAACCATACAGTAGAAGAGAAGTATGTGCGCAAAGAAGTACATAACGCTTGCTCCTAAAAACACACAAGCACGCACTGCTATTAAATATTTCGGATTATAAATGCTACAAAAAATCCACCCTGATACGACATCTACACACTACACACTGTTGTTTATGGACATCATATCTAGCCCCAGGTACTCATCCTTTTTAGCTTGCCTCTCCTCTTGACTTCCTTGACTGAAACAATATGGACACTTCTCAAGTGTAGTCGTCTGTCTCTTTCAGATTTGGCCAAACCACCACAATCTTTGCTTCCTTTAGCTACGCTCCTAACTCTTCTGGGGATATCTCATTTGATATTTTGTCCTACATGATACGGCAACATGTCACTACAACATTCTCATTTGATTGCCTAACACATAGTACTCATACATCGTAGCTGGTTTTATCAATACCTTATAAAACAATTTCTCTGGAAGACAAGTAAAAAGCTGGAGATTGTTGAATATGCTGATTATTGGCCTTATCATTTAAAAATTGGTACACTAGATAATTAGTCGTTTATGTTTTGAGAACGTGAGTGGTTTATTTTTATCGTAAATGGGTTAGTGATCTCAGTTGTAAAGCTTACAACACTTTGTTGGGCTAAAATGTGAAATAATTTACCTTTAGGTGATTGTTTATATATCTGTTCTCGATTATATGCAATACATGTGATAGTGTAATTACATTTTGATTTCTTTGCTCCTGCTCTACTAGTTTGAGCATATGAATTTGTTTGCTAAATATTATTAAGTGACTTCCTTAATAATTTCCCTTTTTTGAACTTTCAAGAATTCATTTAACTTTTTGCAGGCCATTCCAGAGAAAAATGTTCCTGAACTGATGCAAACTTCTGTAAATATTCAAATTGATTTGTCACCTCTCAATCATGATAATGAATTATCAGTAAAGGTAAGTTCCTTTTAACTTGTGGTCAGTGACTAGTTAATTGTTAATGGATTTTTTCTTTATGCCGTAAATTATGAATTATAAGAAAAGATTGCGTATTAAACCACTCTCTTGTATGTATGTTTCTGCCCAGGTTATGCTTCAGTCACTGGAAGTTACCTTTGACTCGGAATTTATCCTTAATGTTATGGAGCTATATCAAATATTCCGATCATTCACATTTCAGCTAGAAAGAGTGAGTTATTCCGTATTAGCCCTTGTAAACATTCATCTATAGGCTCATACTATGTAAAATGTAAACTGCCTACTTTTTGTTTATAATATCCGGGGACTGTTTATTTTAATGAAAACAGAAATATTAGCAGGATCAAGAGTGGTTAGATAATTAATTACACCTTAAATAGAAAACCCAATCTCAGATAGATATATGCATTTAGCACCCCTCTAATCACTAAAACGATTTAGATTTTCACTGTTCCGTTCAGACTTTTTCCTGAAATCTGGCAATTGACTGCAGTAAATTTCATTATGTTCCCCGTTTCCCCCCTTAAGTACTAAAATCGAAGATCTATTTGCAAGCTTGCTCTCTAGGTTGCTAAATTGTTTCTTGCGCAAGCATTTTTTGTTAATATACTAGGCACACAAATCACTGTTGTGGCAAATTGTATTATTGGTAATTAAGTTTACTGGCTCTTGTCGCAGAAAAGCTTGCCAGGGTATGGTGTGCAAATTTGAATTTCTACTTGTAGTCCTATCTACGAGGTCTTATAGATAGTACGAGCAACTGTACAGGGTTCTGCTTTTGTCTTATAGTGATCACTCTTTAATCTAAGATGTTCTTTTTTCAAGTGAGGGGAGTGTTAAATATGTAATATCCATTTAGTGTCTTTTCTCAACACCTTGAGGCTTTGGGAGAGTTGGTGATATAACATGGTTACAAGAATCTAAGGTCCTATTTGTAGCATAATCTAATGGCAAGAATGCATGGTATGGCTAAGTCGGAACGAATGATTGAAATATAGTGAAGACAAATTTAGGGCATAAGTGGGGAACTCTGAGTCTAGAGTAAACCCCTCCGAACTGACAAAATCTTAGTCCATATTTCAGAACCTTATGGATAAGGGATTCAATTATACCATATGTTTACGAAAGATGGTACAAACTATGTTACTTTGACTCGGGTACGGAGTGTCGGACACGACACATATCCGTGTGTCGGACTTGGAAACTCTGAAAATTGGGGACACGGGGACACTGTCCTATTTTTAGACACGGGTACGGGGACACGTCATAATATATTAATAACAAGTATGATAAGTTAGACATCTTAACAAAAAGTAACAATAGAATTCAAATTAAACATGATATTGTACCGGACTTTGCAAATTAGGCATCGTCTCCAACCTTATCTCATTCTTGCTTCTTTCTTTATTCTCACATATTTATTTTGAATCGTAAGTTTGACTCATATTTGATTTTTAAATTGGTCAAAGTGTCCACATTTTAGTCAAAGGATCCGACACGAAATAAGTGTCGTGTCCGAGTGTCCAAGTGTCCGACACGGGTACGGCAACCTAAAGAGAAGAGTCGGAGTAACATAGGGTACAAATCGATATTTTAGATTTTTTTCCGTTGTTATGATGAAATTACTGGAACTAGAACTAGTTCCATTAATTCTCTGCACTTCTCAATCTCCAGTTTTTATAGTCTCTACGTTTTCTGTTTTCTCCCAACTCAATCTAGTTTGGTACTCCTAGGGTTGAGCAAAACCGAACCAAACCGCATAATTTCGGTTCGGTTTAAAATTTTAAATAATTCGGTCGGTTCTGTGTTTTTATATAAACCTAAATAAAATTTCGGTTGGGTTTGGTTTATTTGAATTTTTTTTTGGTTCAACCGAACCTACATAAAATTTCACTCATATACACTTTTAGCATGTCGGTTGTATACATGAGTTACATTTCTTTCCCAGTTTCACTCATTCCTTTTATTAAAAATATTTAGTCTGCCTTTCACAATTCTCAGCAGCCCCATGTTTTTCTCTATTTATCAAATAACTTTATATTTTCTTCAAACTAAACTCACTCAATTACTATTCATACCATACGGCTAGCTGTCATCTTTTATGAGTGGCGATTGAAGATCTACATCTTTCTTCCAAACAAAGTTGAGTTAAATCTATTAATTTTGAATCAATTTTGGAATGGGTTTCTCTCTTTTATGTTCATATATACTTATATATATATACACCCAACAGTTTCATAATTTTTTTTATTTTAATATTTTTTATTTTACAATTATAAATATTATATTTCATAATAAATCCTATCATATAGATATGCAGATAGGTTAGTGTGCTTCAATGTTTTTTGGGTCTGATGTGGTGAAGGAGAAAAGGATGAACAGAGATACACTAAGCATGTAATTAAATTTCAGTTCATTTTCAACCAAACCGAACTAACCGAAATTTCGGTTTGGTCCGGTTCGGTTTATATGATTACTTTGGTTCGGTCCGGTTGACAAAAGTAGAAATTTTGGTTTTCGGTTTTTTCGCTTCGATTCGGTTTAGGTACTCCCACGACCTCGTGAATGACGAAGAGTTCTCTTTTTTAGCTGATGTTGAACTTGTTCTCATGTTCTAGTATTTTAGCTACCTAAAGCTTGTTTTCCCACGAGAACTAGGCTGTTAGTATGAGCTATGACCAGAATTGTAACTTGACAATGAATCCTTCTAGAAGAGGAGAACTGGGACTTGTCCAGCAAGCTATGGTTTGAATAGTATAACTTATCAAGGATGTCCATCACCTTGTTCTCGATTGCTGTCTTTTAGTTTATTGGTGTATACTTTATACTCTCATTGTTAAACACTTTAGATTGTTAAAGCTTCTATTGTAATATAGTAGTCTCCGAGTAATATTTGGTTAGGGGCTTTTCTTCTTGGGTAACTCCCTTCCCTATTGTACATACAATAGAAATTTTGTAACACTACCTTGTTGTCAGAATTAAATAATATTATGTCCACCAACCTTATCCTTGTCTAATTTCTCAATATTTCAAGGTCAACTTGTGGATTTTACTCAATTTTGAAGTTAAATTGTTAAATTACATTTTGGGTGGATTTATTCTAAAGTTCCTTTTTCCTGTGATGCTCGAACTCTCCGAATGGTCTAGCCGTACCCGTGTCGACACGACACGACACAGATACAAACACAGGGATCCGGAAAACGGACACTTTATCTTCGACAATTATACTTTCTTTTATCAACTTGCATCTATGTTAACAATCTCTCTTATATATATTTAAGTCTTTATAACTCAGGCATAAATGTACAAAAAAGAAACTTGTTAAAAGTTTATAATAGATATTATTTTATCTTTATATTTTGAGTTATTAATTATTTTTAGAGAAGAATTTATTTTATATAAAGTAATTGCCATGTCTAAATCCAAGTGTCGGATTCTTATAAAACATGTCCGAGAGTCTTCAACTTTGGAGTTTGAAGAATCCGACACTCCAATTTGTGTATAGTCCGAGCATCATAGCCTTTTTTATTTTGTAACACTCTAGTCTAAAATTTGGCTTTGGCAATTGAGTTCACGTGCCTAGTCAATATTCTCAACATACCTTGCTGCAAAAGCAGGAATGGAGGTGGCATTGGTTTTCATGTCACCTTTTCAGAACCAAAATGTTGTACACAATTAATTAGTGTACCACTCTAGGAGTCTCTATGGGAGGTTGAGGTTTCAAGCCTGTCAGAGGCAAAATGGGTTGTGTGTTTAATTAACAAGAAAAAGGTGAAATATCATTCTACTATATTTTATTACTTTGTTCGATTTAGTTTTTTTAATAAAGTTTTATTTATTTAGTGTTGAAGTTGTTATGGTCTTTTGCTGTTTCGCACACAGGTTTTGTTATCATTGAATGGTATTGATGATGACAAAGTTCGACTGCTCTCGAAGGCCGAGTAAGTTTAAATTTAACTGTAGATGTCTGTTTAAGTTGAGAAAATGTCAGCTGCATGAATGCTTTTGTACTATTTTCTAACTATCTGTCAAGTACATATCTTCTATACATTATGCTTTATAGTTAATTGTTCTTGATGTAAAAATTGCCATGTATTTAACAGATGCATATTATCCAGTCGCAAGAGGGTTATGTGGGATGTCCAAATCTTCAATAATCTAATAAGTGTGTTATGGAAAGATGCAAATGCAGATTCTTACAAAATGGTATGCCCTTCTAAAAGTTAAACACATATTTGAATGCGAAAATTGCACTATAAGTCTATAACATATATTCCTTTTTGTGGTTCATATAATGTTTTCAAGGTGGTATCTTGTAAGTTGTAACATATATAGGTACAATTTATAAATTATTGAGAATGTAAGTAATTTAGAAGTCTGAACACATTTAAAAGGTAGTAAAGGAAATTAACCTTTAAATAAGTAAATTTAAAACACATAAAAGGGTAAATCTTTAAATGTTAAATACAATCTTCTTGAAACTCTTAATGAATTTAATTATTTGTAGACATTTATAACTTTTTAATCATCATCCTTTTCACAGTCGACAATACACACACACACAAAAAGCACGATCAATCGATCACCTCATTTGCACCCTAAGCGAGTTAATGCGTCCAAACCGACCCCTTTATTAAAATTTCACTGCCCTTAAATGAGAAGCGATATTGCCTCACATTGCATCGCTATTTGATTAATTGTCGTGTTTTCTCGCTTTTGTTAACACTGCGATCGTCCCTCTCATAAGAATATTTTAAAACATACAACTTCAGCAGTTTTGCTCTCAAGGCCGGGCCTGAGAAAGAACACTAGATAAAGATGAACAGGGAGGCATGCACAAGATGTAATAGTTGATCGATTGACCATCATAGACTGTTATTTATTATTTTTGGCTATAGGGTGATGTAGTAGTTTTGCAGTTGTTTTTATTGCAACTTTTGCTGCTTGAAAAATCATTTAACATTCTTGAATAATTATGTTGGTAATCCATGCCTTTTTTTTAAAACACTAACTGTGGCAGGTATTGGAATCAAAAGCTCTTTCATTTCGGTCAATACATAATATAGGTTCTGTTTCATCGAATTTGGATTGTCAGCCATACCTCCTGGAATTTAAGCTCTCAGATCTGTATGATTGCTTTGAGATCAAATTAGATGATTTTGAGGTGTGTACCACAATATTTTTACTGTTTTTATCAAATGCGTGAAACTAAGACTAGAAATGGCTTATTGCAGATAAATATAATGCTGCCTTTTAATCCTCGTATGCTTTGTATTTTGGATAAGCTTGCTGTTTCTCTAACCTTGTCATCCTGTATCCTTCCAGACGAGTCAATACTGAAAAGCTCCGAGGTAAGAAATGTTCGGGTAAAATTAACATTAGTGACTTATATCTAAGTTGTATATATATAAGACCAGTTATAGATATACGCGACAAAGGCTATGAGTATATATTGCAGTGTATATAATATAGAGACACAAGAGAGTTTACCGGGGAGTGTATATACCTATTATATATCAATTGCGTTATTATAAGAAGGACTAAGTCTCTATATATAGAATGATAATAGATAAAACTTACTGCCTTGTATAACATGATTTATTACTAGTGCAGCTGCAGTAATTATTCTTGCAGTAATTTAAGATACACTGTCACCATATTGACATCATCACTTCTTAACATTTCCTCTCAATTTGATGCATATATGTTACTCATGCTTAACTTGCCAATGAGAGTTGATGCATATATGACAATCATCCCTGACTTGCCAATGAGAGGATGGAGCATTTTCTTCCTAATATGTTGGCTTCATGATCTTCCAACCGTATAAAGTGAATGCTAATTATATCATTATTGATCTTCTCATTTACAAGGTGTTAAGAAATTGCTTTCTTTCAAACAATTGATCAAACACCTGATTCCATAGCTCATCCAATCGCGCTGTTAAGTACTGTTCCACACATCCAAAAATCTCTTCTAATCTTTTGCTTCTTTTGGAAAACATGATTGTTATGAATTGTTACAATCGGGCTATGATGCCAAGTGTTGTAGTGCAAGCTTAATAAAAAGCAAGGATAAATTATCAATACTTCGTTGATTCCTAGTAATTTAGTTATTAGTATATACCAAAATAGCAATCTTCTGCAACCTGTTGCGCTGTTACAAGTAATACTAGAAAAATGCCATAAAAAATCTGTTGATTATTAATAATACCGGGAGATGGGCATCCAAGATTTGTTGATTTAAAAGAATACAGAGACCGTTTTAATATCAATATCCAAAATAAACTAATCTCAAAATTAAGAAAAGTCTGAATATATATGTTTCATTAAACCTTATAAAAAGCCCACGAAATAACCTTAAACCTGTTTTGGGCAAAAAAAATCTATTTCAAGTTAATCTTTGAGAAAATGATAAAACTCTCTAGTCAGACGCTCCTTAAGCAAGGGTTAGATACCCAGAGTGAGGGTTTATAGGCAGAAAAGTTCTGATCTTGTACAGTCGAGCAAGGTTGAAATTCCTTGATTAAGGATTGATGCAACTTCCCTTTTCCCAATCGAACTTGTCAAAACAACGTAGCATAATTTGCTCTGAATCATTTAGTTACTTTAGAACATTTATATTTATATAATTTTTTTATGTTATTTCCGTAGTAAGGATTAAAAGTGATATAGTTACAATTCTTTTATTACTATCCAAGAATCTTCATGTTTTTTAATCTATATTATTGTTAACGATATAGATTAATGACTTGTTCATATGATATAGAATATATTGTTTTATATACTAGATTGTAATATTCAAA
Organism: Oenanthe sinensis; assembly: GCA_028671895.1. Lineage (NCBI taxonomy): Eukaryota > Viridiplantae > Streptophyta > Magnoliopsida > Apiales > Apiaceae > Oenanthe > Oenanthe sinensis. The sequence goes on along the minus strand of CM053799.1, from coordinate 20,606,261 downwards.
ACTAACATTAATCAACAATAATATATATATATATATATATATATATATATATATATATATATATATATATATATATATATATATATAGGAAGTTACTCCAATGAGAACCTCTAATAATGAGAACTAAGAACTTCAATAGAATCACTAAATTAAAATTTGAATCACCAAAATTTTATTATACATGCATAAATATATTACAATTCTATACAACAGCATTACAACAATCACAACTACAGTTACTATTACCACCATCATAGCATCGCCTCCACTGCCAATATAATCATTAAATTGAAAACCTTATTACCTAAATTTAAATCATGTACCACATCACCAAATTAACACCACAAACACTATTATAAACACACAATGGGCACCACAAACGATGATGATGGCTACTGGTGGTCAATGGGTGGGGGAAATATTTTGGGGAGAAATTTTAGATTTGTGTTTGGTATTGGTGATATATACATATTTATATGTATATAATTAATTGTATGGTGTAGATTAAAATAAATAGAGGGTTGTGATTATATCTAAGTTCTCATTTTAAATTGGGTTCTCATTTGAGCATCTCCCTGTATATATATGTATGTATCTATATATATATATTTATGTATGTATAAATATATATATATATATATATATATATTCTATAGCATATTGCTATAATTTCACTACCTGGTTTAAAATTATAACTATTAGTATGAATGGTTAACTGCATGGCATCTAACAAATTACGGTCAGATAATGATAGATTGAGGTTGGGAGATACCTCAAAATATACTGGTCCATCACATAGACTAGTTTCTATTAATGCAGCTAGAGAAGGTTTAAAATCTCAACATCTGTCATCTCTTACGTATGCCATTATACTAGAGTTACACCTAATAAAGTTAGGGGTTTGAAAGCAATTTGTATCATCCCAATATGGATGAATTTATAGTTCCTAAATGGGAGTAAATCTTTTTTACTCAATAATCTAATTGTCCGAGTATTATCAGAAATTCTGATTGTTTGTTCTATCGTTTTGATAGCGAACCTAGATTTTACATCAAATAAACCAATATTATAAATTTGATTTGAAGGAACAGAAGGAATTATTCATTTATTTAACTTCTCCAAATTGTTTGGATATTCTACTAATTCAGCATTAGAAATAGACATATCTTGATGATCATTATCATCAGTACTAGTAGTACGCATATTGATATTCATGATAATAATAATTAAGTTTGTTGTGGTTGGCTAACCAGTAGATTTTAAGTAGGTTCTTGAGATATAAAAATTATTTGAAGAACATAAAAATATAATATTTTTGGTTCATCTTTGCAAACGATTGTTCGTTTAAACTATCAACCACACCGGGATAGAAAGAAAATCTTAAATCAAAGATGAGAAGTGAAATGTTTTTAGCAAAGATTTTCTTTTTTACAAAATCATCATAAAAACAGCCTTTAACTCTTCGGCTTTGAAAGATGATCAATTTAAGAAAACACTAAAAACTTGATGCAGATTCTAGAACATTCTGGGAATATTCTGATCTGAGCTAGAATTATCTAGAATATATATATAATTAAGGATATATTAGGAAGGTAATTATGGGAAAGTATTATAGTTTTAATATTATTAGTTCTAGAAGGTTCTAGAATTAATTATCAGGGAACTATATATATCCCAGATTTGTAAGCTTCTAAGGAACTATATATACATCATTCCATGGCGCAGAAGGAGTAGGGAGTGGAGTGTATAAGCCTGCATTTGTAGAACCACCCTTTGATCTTTGACATATATGACATCTTTCAACATATCGAGTGACATCCCTCTTTAATTTTGGCCAAAAATACTTATTTTCAATTAATGAAATAGTCTTGTCTCTCCCAAAGTGACCCAAAGCATGTGTTTCGGTCACTATCTTTTCACGTAGTGAACATTCAGGAATACAAAGTTGTAAACCTTTGAAAAGAAAGCCTTCTTGAAGTTGATATTCAGAATGTTTACCTTGAATTATTGCCTCAAGTATTGGCCCAAAGAACTTGTCATCGGCGTATAACTCTTTGAATGTATCGAAACCTGCAGCTTCAACTCCTATTTCTACTCTTTACTTGGCTGCATCAGGTGGTATCAGAGCTACCATTGATCCGTTAGTTTCTGCTTAAGCATGGCTCCCAGAAGAGGTGGCAGAACTGCTGCACAAACTAATACGGAAGATCCAAGGGAAGAAGTTAACGAACTAAGGAGGCAGGTTGAGATTCTGACCCAGCGATTGGCTCAACTCGAGTCATCGAACCACAATGGTGATGAAGAGTCTGAGTCAGGTAGCACATATAACAATCCATTTTACAATCGAAATTCTCGACGTGAAACACCGGTACGAGAAAATCGAAGGTGGGATGGACATTTTAAGATTGAAATTCCTGAATTTAGTGGCAGTCTACAAGCTGAAGAGTTTGTTGATTGGCTCAATACTGTCGAAAGAATCTTTGAGTTCAAAGAAGTTCCGGAAAACATGAAGGTGAAATTAGTAGCCATCAAGTTGAAGGGAAGAGCTTCTGCTTGGTGGGAACAGCTGAAATTGAAACGGGAAAGAAGAGGAAAAATCAGGATTACAGATTGGGAGAAGTTGAAAGAGAAGTTAAAAGAAAATTTTCTACCTAGTAACTATGTCCAAGCTATGTTTCAGCGCCTTCAAAATTTGCGTCAAGGAAGCAGGTCAGTTGATGAATATACTAAGGAATTTTATCAGTTAGTATCTCGAAATGATTTATCAGAAAGCGAAGAACAGTTGGTCGCACGATACCTGGGAGGATTGCATTTAAATATTCAAGAAGCACTTGACCTTCACACATTTTGGTCAGTTTCAGAAGCTTACCAGGCGGCTCTGGCTGTTGAAAAACGCCAAAACAGGTTGGGAAAGTCCAAATTTCAGAGTGCTCAAAGCCAAGACAGACCCGCCAATCAACAATTTAAATCCGAAAATCAGACCAGAGGTTCTCAAAACTCAAATATTCCACGAAAGAATAATTCTGAAGCCGCTACCACGCAAAACAGGAACAAGGGAGCTGGATTAAAATGTTTTAAATGCAACGAACCAGGCCATACTTCAGCTGCTTGTAGGCGTGAACGGGGAAAACAACTTAAGATTAATGAAGAAGAACATAGCCAAAGCGTTGGATATGAGAATGAACCAATATACGATAGCGAACAGGATGAAGATATCTTGTATGGAGATGTTGGAGAGTCACTGGTGATTCGCAAAGCCCTGTTACTGCCTAAAGAAGAACCTAAAGAAGACTGGCTGCGTAACAACATCTTTCACACAACATGCACTATTGAAGGTAAGGTCTGCAAGTTAATTATTGATAGTGGCAGTTGTGAGAATGTCATTTCTCTTGAGGCAGTCAATAAATTGAAGTTAAAACAAGAAAAACACCCACGACCATACAAATTGTCATGCTTCAAGAAGGGAAACGAGGTTTCTGTTGATACACGCTGCCTAGTATCATTTTCTATTGGACGCAAGTATTTTGATAATGTTTGGTGTGACGTAGTCAAGATGGATGCATGTCATATACTTCTTGGCAGGCCTTGGCAGGCCTTGGCAATATGATCGCAATGCTATTCATGATGGCAAGAAGAACACTTATTCATTCTGGAAAGATAATGTTAAAGTCATCCTAGCTCCTATGAAGGACAATTTTTCTGCCAAAGAAGATAAAATCGACGGTGACAACATAGTGTCCATTGCAAATTTCATGGGGAAAGTTGAAAAATCTGGAGTTCTTATGGTGCTAGTAAACCGTGAAGTGCAGACACCTACACAGGTTCCTGATTATATTAAGCCATTACTTGAAGAATTTACAGATTTAACACCAGAAGAACTACCACCTGGTCTACCTCCTATGAGGGATATTCAACATCGAATTGATCTGATCCCAGGCTCAAGTCTTCCCAACAAACCAGCATATCGTATGAGTCCAAAAGAGCATGATGAGTTGCGGAGACAAGTGGAGGATGCAATTGCCAAAGGATTAATCAGAGAAAGTTTAAGCCCATGTGCAGTCCCTGCATTATTAACTCCAAAGAAAGATGGCACATGGCGCATGTGTGTGGATAGCCGCGCAATCAACAAAATCACTGTGAAGTATCGCTATCCAATACCCCGGTTTGAAGATTTGTTGGACCAACTGGCTGGGGCTAAGATATTTTCAAAGATTGATCTTCGAAGTGGCTATCATCAGATTCGCATTCGGCCGGGAGACGAGTGGAAAACTGCATTTAAAACACGAGACGGCTTATACGAATGGTTGGTAATGCCCTTCGGGTTATCAAACGCTCCTAGTACATTTATGCGTATCATGAATCATGTGCTGAAACCATTTCTCAGAAGGTGCGTTGTCGTCTATTTCGATGATATATTGGTTTATAGTCCCTCTATTGAAGCTCACAAACAAGACCTTAAAGAGGTGTTCGAAACATTGAGACGTGAAAAACTGTATGTTAACATGAAGAAATGCAATTTCGGAGTACAAAGCGTGCTGTTTTTGGGGTATATCATTTCTGATGAAGGGATTAAAGTTGATCAGACTAAAGTCCGAGCCATTCTTGATTGGCCAACTCCCCGGACAATTCAAGAGGTACGCAGTTTTCATGGGTTGGCATCTTTCTATAGGCGATTTATAAGGAATTTCAGCAGTCTTATAGCTCCCATAACAGATTGTATAAAATCTGTGAAAACATTGAGTTGGACCCAAGAAGCTGAAGAAAGTTTTCAGTTAATCAAGAAGAAAATATCTGAGGCACCAGTACTTGCACTACCTGATTTTGACAAAGTATTTGAGGTGGACTGTGATGCATCAAAGGTGGGCATAGGGGCTGTCTTAAGCCAAGAAGGTCGTCCTATTGCTTTTTACAGCGAGAAACTTAATGGTTCGCGCTGCCAATACTCAACATACGATGTGGAATTTTATGCCATTGTTCGTGCACTTAAGCATTGGGAGCATTACCTTGTACAACGTGAATTTATTCTTAATTCTGATCATGAAGCATTAAAGTTTATTAACAGCCAACAACATTTAAGTCAAAGGCATGCCAAGTGGGTCAGCTTCTTACAAAGATTCACTTTTACAATCAAACATAAAGCTGGTATTCAAAACAAAGTGGCAGATGCTTTGAGCAGGAAGTCTTCATTCCTAACAGAAATGAGGGTTGAAGTTGCAGGTTTCGATACATTCAAAGAGTTATACGCCGATGACAAGTTCTTTGGGCCAATACTTGAGGCAATAATTCAAGGTAAACATTCTGAATATCAACTTCAAGAAGGCTTTCTTTTCAAAGGTTTACAACTTTGTATTCCTGAATGTTCACTACGTGAAAAGATAGTGACCGAAACACATGCTTTGGGTCACTTTGGGAGAGACAAGACTATTTCATTAATTGAAAATAAGTATTTTTGGCCAAAATTAAAGAGGGATGTCACTCGATATGTTGAAAGATGTCATATATGTCAAAGATCAAAGGGTGGTTCTACAAATGCAGGCTTATACACTCCACTCCCTACTCCTTCTGCGCCATGGAATGATGTAAGCATGGATTTTGTCATCGGTTTACCTCGTACGCAAAAGCGATCAGATTCTGTCATGGTAGTGGTGGATCGATTTTCAAAGATGGCACATTTTGTTCCTTGTCGGAAGGCAATAGACGCTTCACACGTGGCAGAACTTTATTTTAAAGAGATATTTCGTTTACACGGTGTTCCTCACTCCATAACATCTGACCGAGACACTAAGTTCATGGGACATTTTTGGCGGACCTTGTGGAAGAAAATTGGAACTGAGCTGCGTTTTAGCACAGCTTATCACCCAGAAACAGATGGTCAAACAGAGGTGGTCAATCGCAGTTTGGGTAATCTTTTACGATGTCTTGCTGGGAACAAACCTAAACAATGGGATTTGGTGCTACCTTTCGCTGAATTTGCATATAACCACTCTAAGAATCGCACTACTCAATTAAGTCCTTTTGAAGTTGTTGGAGGGCAGAATCCTAATACAGTTCTTGATTTGGTTTCCATTCCTAATTTGAAGAAAGCAAATACAAAGGCTGAAGAAATGGTTGAGCGTATTAAAGAAATACATGAGAATGTGAGGGAACACATTGAAGCAAATAATATGAAGTATAAAGTGGCGGCAGATCTTCATCGTCGCAAGGTTGTTTTTCAAGAAGGTGATTATGTATGGGCTGTTCTAACAAAAGATCGGTTCCTTCCTGGAGAAAACCAGAAGATGCATGATCGGAAAGTTGGTCCCTGCAGGATATTGAAACGAGTGAATGATAATGCTTATAAATTGAAGTTACCAGATCACATCAAGTCATCTGATGTATTCAATGTTAAACACCTGCTACCATATAAAGGTGATGTTCTGATTAAAACTCGAGGACGAGTTTCTTTTCACCCGGGGGAAGATGATGCAGATTCTAGAACATTTTGGGAATATTCTGATCTGAGCTAGAATTATCTAGAATATATATATAATTAAGGATATATTAGGAAGGTAATTATGGGAAAGTATTATAGTTTTAATATTAGTAGTTCTAGAAGGTTCTAGAATTAATTATCAGGGAACTATATATATCCCAGATTTGTAAGCTTCTAAGGACTGATTGACAAAGATTTTATCTAAAATACTTCTAGAAACTATCAAGGTTTGCTTAGTTTAATTCCCCTATTCAGATTCAGCTTCAACTCCTATTTCTACTCTTTACTTGGCTGCATCAAAACTCATCCATTTTTCACTTTTTTTTTGTACATTCTCAAGAACTTACTATCGATCTACTACCAGCCTTCCACAACAAATATTTAGTTACTAATCATTATAAATTAAATACAATAAAGGATATGTACCTTATATAACAACGATGTGCCCAGTTTCAAATGGCTTTGATACCAACTTTGTGCAATTGCAAGAAATTTAATATATATATATATATATAAGTAGGCTCAGCACATGAGCAAGAGAATTATAAAACTTAAAGAGTTTATTCAATGCGTTCAAATGTTGCGTACTTACAACTGAAAACAAGCTCTCTATGTATAGAGAGAGAAAAGATGCTTATGACAAACAACTTTAAAAAAGAAAAAGAAAAAGAAAAAGCAATCCAACTAAAGCAAGAGCATTATTGATATCGGGTACATCTTTGGGCCCCATCGATATATCGAATAATGATGCTTTTAACAAGAAAACAAAAAACTTTTATAAAAGCAAAATAAAAGCAAAATTATTGTTGCACCAACTAAATTATTGCTGCTCAAACCTATAAGGTGGCCGACAAGGAAATCTCCTTATCCTTATCCTCTCTTTGATATCATTATCCTGTAAGATTACTCTGTCTGAGGAGAATCTTTTCAAATACCAGAGTCCTCTTTCTCTTCCTTTGAAGCTTTACTAATAAAAATTGTAAATAAATGAAATCTAATTCAATTTCGTCTGTAGACCTATTAGTCCTTTCCTCCAGAGTAGCTTCTCGATATTTTTTGAAGTGAGCATCAATTCTCTGGTCTAGCTTTAGGATTTTTATTTTATCTTTCTTTAGCCTTTTGAAAGCTTCCTTGAACAAAGTCATTCAATAATACTCTTCCCTTTGTTCTTAGAATTTTTGGACTGAATGGATGCAATGAGAGAATCCTAAAATTTTTCAGGAGTAGGTTCAACAGCTTGAGATTCGCTTGCTAAACAATTAAAAGTATTAGTCGAATTTATTGATCCTAAGGAAGATACAGTCTTCATAGATTCATCCTCCTCCTTTGCATTAGGAAAATTCTTGAAAAATTGATTTTTCATATGGTCAAGAATTCTGACCATGATTTCCTCTTCAGATTCACAGAGATATTTTTTCTGAAAATAATCTTTTAGATTACTGATAGAGTCCTTATGGGAGTCCTGTTTCTTGACTTTTCTAGTTTTATCCTGAGAAATAGTAGTTTTAATATTTACTACTATCTTCTAAACATCTTCAGTAATCATCCCTTTCCACCATTTGAAGAAAAAGGTTCTGTAGAGAACTGGGATGCATAACTTATCTGTATCAATAGATACTGCCCACCTCCAAATCTATGAAATTTGAAATTTGGTAATAAAAAATAGAGGACATTATCCAAACATTAATTTTTCTGAAGTATTATTCAGAACTAATGGACTGTTGTCACACCATGAATTGTATAATCACATAATTTCTTGGGGAAGAATTTCCATAGAAGGGCCAAATTTTGACCACCATTCAATAAACCAATTGAGAACTTCTCCTATCTTAATAGGGTTTTGATAGTAAAACGCTTTAGAAAAAGCCTGGATATAATCCCAATAGTTGTAGTAAATATATTTACCTTCTCCTATCTTAATAGCCTTTTCTCCATTTAGATTCAATCCCCATTCTTTTGGAGATAGTACCTTGTTAATATGGCACTTGCTGAAATTTATAAAACTCTCAGGATTATTATTCTGAAAGTGATGAGTTATAGTAACTGATTCGGTAACTGTGAGTAATATCTCTAGATTATGAATGGCTTGATTTTGCAGACCTGGGTATCCTTTTGATTCTAGATACCTTGTTTTAATGAACCACCCATTATTATGAGCAATATCAATGTCTTCATTCTCAATATACAGAATGATTTCCCTATTAGGGTTTTCAAAGAATCCTTATTCTTCTTTTTCAATTGCATCTTTGTAAGATATTATCTTACTGGATGATTTAAAGGCTGTTTTTATGATGATTTTGTAAAAAAGAAAATTTTTGCTAAAAACATTCCACTTATCATCTTTTATTTAGGATTTTCCTTCTATCCCGGTGAGGTTGATAGTTTAAATGAGCAATCGTTGGCAAAGATGAACCAAAAATATTGTATTTTTATGTTCTTCAAAAAAAAATTATATCTCAAGAACTTACTTAAAATTTACTGGTTAGCCAACCACAACAAACTTAATTGTTATTATCATGAATATTAATATGAGTACTACTAGTACTGATGATAATGATCATCAAGATGTGTCTATTTCTAATGCGGAATTAGTAGAATATCCAAACAATTTGGACAAGTTAAATAAATAGATAATTCCTTCTGTTCCTTCAAATTAAATTTATAATATTGGTTTGTTTGATGTAAAATCTAGGTTCGCTATCAAAATGATAGAACAAACAATCAGAATTTCTGATAATACTCAGACAATTAGATTATTGAGTAAAAAAGATTTACTCCCATTTAGGAACTATAAATTCATCCCATATTGGGATGATACAAATTGCTTTTAAATCTCTAACATTATTAGGTGTTAACTCTAGTATAATGGCATACGTAAGAGATGGTAGATGTAGAGATTTTAAACTTTCTCTAGCTGCATTAATAAAAACTAGTCTATGTTATGGACCAGTATATTTTGAGGTATCTCCCAACCTCAATCTATCATTATCTGACAGTAATTTGTTAGATGCCATGCAGTTAACCATTCATACTAATGGTTATAATTTTAAACCAGGTAGTGAAATTATAGCAATATGCTATAGAATTTACTACAAGGTATTACATACTTTAAATCCTAAAGTAAAACAAATATCTTTCCCAGGAACTACAACTGTAGTTCAGTCTAATTTATTAACTTCAAATATAGCAACTAATAGGTTAATTAAATGGCATGAAATAGATTTCCCAGACACTTGGTGTCTACCTCAGGAAATAGAACCTGAGCCAATAGTTAATAAAAGTATAGAACAGATAATTCAAACATCTGAAGGAGATGTTGAAATCAAATTTAATAATTCTCAAAGAATTATAAGATTACCTAGAACTATGTCAGCTAGGTCTAGTTCTCCTAGTGTGTTCTACTCAGCTCGAAACGAATCGGCTAGAGCTTCTACTTCGCGTGCATCGAGTTCTAGATTAAGAGAAGATCTAGAATCAGTAGAATCAATCCATATAAGTCAGAATAAAATTCCAGAAGGAATTTATCATAAAAATCAGAGTAGGGAATCACCAACTCAATCAGAAATGAGTTTTCATATAAATGATTGATTTTTCTCCAGGAAGCAGAATGAGAGAATTCCTTAATGAGGAATTTCAAGACGATAAACATAAAGAATTTCATCAATGGTATTTTAGTAAATACTCTACTAAAGAGTTAAAAGAATTTAAAGATAAATACTATGAATATTTAGAAAGAACAGGAGATTTTATGTTTTTTGTCAGATGGTTTCTAAAAAATTATATAGAAACTACTAATAATGAAATTTTAGTCCTCCATAAGTCTTGGAAGACTACTAAGGGAGATACAATTCTTTCTCCTTTTCCCCCAGAACAAACAATAAGTTTAAGTTCAACTTCTAAAGCCACTGCGTATCTAAGTCTTCAAAAGGTTGAAGGAGCCCAAGTAACAATAAGGGAACTTAATGGAATCATTAAATCCCTAAATTATACGAATACTTTTTTAATCTGTCTAGGAGATCAAATGGTATCTCTAGAAAAAGATTTACAATCTATCCATAAGAATATGGAAAAACAAATGGTTCAACAACAATTGATTGTTGACAAATTAGAACAATTAAAGAAACCTAATCACATAGGAGAAACTTTGTATATTCCTCAAAAACTCCTATGATTCAACCTCCAACCTCAATAACAGGTTTTAGAATGGAAACTAATAATAGTGAATTTATAAAAAATTTAGAACAAAAATTAAATGATTTACACCTTAGGGCTTTATCACAAGAGGAATAATCTTCAAAGGAAGATTCTAGTGATAATTCTTCAGAAATATCTGATGATGTTAATCAATTAACAAATATGTTTACAAAATTAGACGTTAATAAAGAAATAAATCCTATATATGCGTCTAAGCCTCTTGATAAATATTATTACAAGAGACCTTCTCCTCAGGATTTTCTTTTTGAAAAACCAGAACATTTTCAAAATTCCTACTCAGGAAAAGCCATTTATGAATGGAATATAGATGGTTTAAATGATAAACAAATTGTAGATGTAATACATACAATTATTATGTATTCAACTGTCTTTAAACCTATGTTACTCGGACTCGGCTAGACGTGTCCAACATGGATACGTGTCCAAGTATCGGACTCGGCAATATTTTGAAAAATATACATGTTTTTGGCCTAAAATAAGTGTCCAAGTCCGAGTGTCCATGTCCGAGTGTCGAGTGTCCGACACGGGTACTCGAAGGTAAAATGAAGAGTCCGAGTAACATAGCTTTAAACAGCATGGGAATAGCGATAGTGCTATAGCATCTTTCATAACCACAGGATTCTCAACTTCGAGGTTGGTGGGATCATTATATTACTGATTCTCAAAGAAGTGAAATCATGAATCATAAAAAATTGGTTAAATTAGAACCAAATAATCCTGAAAACCAGGCTGTCATACCTACGAGAGAAGAAGATGTAGTTTACACATTGTGTCTTTCTATATTACAACATTTTGTTGGAACTACAGTTCCAATAAGAGAAAAATTACAAACACTTCTCCAGAACCTTAGGTGTCCTTCATTGACCCATTTTAGATGGTATAAGGATACTTTCTTATCTAGGGTTTATCAATTATCAAACCCTAATTCTACCCATTGGAAGTCTAAATTTATAGACGGTCTTCCTCATCTTTTTGCAGAAAAGGTTAGGCAATCATTAAGAATAAAAAATGATGGAATAAATATTAATTATTCAGACCTAACTTATGGACAACTCATAAGTAGTTGTATAATGTATGTATGTATATATATATATATATACCATACTACTAAAGACGAGTTGTGCAGATCTTCGGATGGATATCAACAGCTGGATAATATAATATTTATATATTAAAATCTTTTACTCTTTTGTTTTTTATGTTTTCTTTAAAATCCTATTAGAACAAATTCTTTTAAGTTAATAAATGTCTTCTTTACATTGAAATTGAATTATAAGATATTTTTCTTGCATTAAAATCTTATTAGAATGTTAAATAATATATAACTGAACCATACAAAAACTATTTTGTAAATTTTACTATAAAAAAATACGTTTTTGATATAATTTTTATTTAGGCATGTGCCTTATACGGGTTCTAAACATTCTTCTAATATTTACAAGGCATTACTGAAATCTCTATGCATAAAGATCTAACACAAAGTAAGAGTTTAACAAAATAAACGTTCAAATTATGATCTAGATATGAAGACTATCTTGGTTGAAATATATTGTATTTTAGAAAGAAGATGTAAATAGTTTATAAAACTTATTGGATTGAAATATATAGTTTTCTTTAAATACAGCCTTCTAAAAGTAGAATACTAATTAGTATGTAGTTTTACAGGGTTAAAATAAATACCCTTCGGGGGCTCTACGTGTGCTTGTAGATATAAATTAGATTATTAAATACAGCCTTCTAAAAGTAGAATACTAAACAGTATGTAGTTTTACAGGGTTAAAATAAATATTTTGTATTTTTGTAATATAAGGGCCTGTGCCCTTACGCATGCTTGTAGATATAAATTAGATCATTAATATTCAGTGTTTCTACATTGTTTTCTTTGAAGTTTTTGTGGAATTTTGGGGACTTTATTGACCAACACCCTGCGATTCACGTATTGTTTAGACTTTTTGTTCTTCATAAACCTATACGAGAAGTTACATTGTTAATTTTTGTGCAGGTTTGTATAACTACATCATCTTTACTTGCACATTTTTCGCTGTTGAGATATGTTGCGATACTGGGATTGATTTCAAGCTTAAGTGCACTGAAACCGGCAGCAGGTTGCGGAATGCTGGAAACTGCAACGTCGTCACAAAAACAGTTCAATGGAGCAAGGATTTCTAATATTAATAGTTTCTCTGTTGTTGCTAATTTGGGATCAGCCAGCTTACTTGTGGACCTTGAAAATGGTACCGAACATAGCTGCATTTTGAAGCTTACTCTACTGGAGTTGAATGTTCGGTAAGTCGCTTAATAATATCTCTGCATGCTTCCAGATCAGCTCACATTTAATAACTTCTATCTTGGGCTAGTGGTTTGAAGCTCTTTTAACCTATAACAAAAGCCCGTCAGACAGATTAGTTTAGCATAAAGAAACATATATTCCAGTCTGGCTTTGCCTACTTTTTTGGTGCAGTTGTGATTTATTGTGAAATTTTATAGGTATTGAACTTGGGAAAGTAATTTATATTATTTGGGAAATTCTTAGAATCTGGTTTCCATCTCTCTCTCTCTCTCTCTGTATACATACATATATATATATATATATATATATATCCATCCATCTATGTTTGTTTGCTATTATATATTTTGAATTATTTATCTTCATATGTTTGTAGGATAGAATCCAAATCTATCGCGAGGTCCCCAATTAGGCAATGGAATTCTGTCTGCTATATATATATTTTTATAATAAAATTATAAAGTGCTTCTGAATTGATCTTATCTTTTAAAAATTTAAATTTTTTTGTTGAATAATAACTTAACCTTTAAATAAAAAGTTTTTTTGTAGAAATCTCAATAAAGATTTCAACCTAGCATTTTATATAACTATCCCAGGTATATATAGTTCTGTGTGACGTATAGTCATTTTCAATTCTCTTAAAGTGCCAAGAGTTATCCAGCGAAACATCTGACAGTAAAAAGATGAATAAAATCTGTCTGCCTGTTTATGTATTAGCAAGAAAACAAAGATAAAGAGACTTTGAGTTTGTTTGTGTAGAAAAGAATTGTTAGTACTATACAACCTTTTTTTCCTTTCATTTCTTTTCTTATATAATCCAGGAATATATTTTTTACTTTTTTTGTGTTTTGTTTGTTTTAGATATTAGGAAATATAATTAATATGAAAGTAAAAGATTGGAAATGCATTGATTATCTATTCCACAAGGAAAGGTTTCTTGTAGGTAAGCTTTTAGCTAAGAAAGTTAAAACACAAAATTGGTGTTAAAGAAATTTCTTGTTAGTCCATCTTCCGCTCTAAGTAGATGGGAGGAGATCTTTATCATTCATCAGTAGTAACTAATCTGGCAGACCCTTTCTACAGCCTTTTCTCAATTGGATATGTGATACAAGGGCAAAGGTGTAATCACTCTCATTTTGCTAAGGTGGATAGGTTTTTAACTATTACTCTGGGCTGTATGATTTCGTGACAGATGGTGTAAGATGAGCTGTTATGTAATGTTAAGTTTACCCTGTTGCAAATAGAGCATAGCTCGCTCTCTTTCTCTCTCTCTCTCTCTCTCTCTCTTTCTGTGTGTGTGCATATATATATCTACATCCACATAATTATACTTTGGGATGAGTAATTACTAATTAGGTTTGTTGGTCTAAATATGTTTTTCCTGTTTCTTTGGTATCATGCACCAATCATTACTCGAATGCCGTTTACACTATTGTTTGTAGGTTAACAAGTGCAACCCACAAAACCTCATATACGCTGATCCTTGTAGCTATATATATATATATATATATTGTCCACTTCCCTGCAAGTGCGTTTATCATGCTTCCTTGTCGTAATTGCAGGCTATCTGTTGCAAGGCTCTCTGAGTGGTGGATTGGTAGCAAGGCCTTGAGAGTTATCACTTGTCCGATTAAAAATGAGGATGAAATTCGAATTCTGTGCTCAGCTGAAGGAACAGTTTCTAAGAGCTGTGCGCAAGCACATGAAGCAGATACTGAAGTCAGCGATGAACATGTAATTATTGATAAAGAAGGTACTTGTGGTGAGGAATGCTTTCTGTTACATTATCAAGCTAGCAGTAACTTGGATTTAAATCGTCACAAGTATTCAATATGGTTTAATGATGCTGACCTGCATTTTTATCCATATATAATTGGTCAGCTGGTTGAATTTTCTGATAAACTGGCCAAGTGCGGGCCATCTCATGTTAGCATGGCCAGGGCTGCTGTTAAGAGTAGTTCTATAACAGGGTCTGGTTTTGAGTTCCAAAAATTTGGTTCCTCGAACTACTTTCACAGAAGTGCTTCTGAATGGGAATGCATTCCCGTGGATCAATTTCCTTTTGTTACAATAAATAATGATGGTCCATTTTTTAAGCTTGAGAGTTCACTGAACTATTCTGTTCCTGAGTGGAGGAATCTACCTAAATTGAGAGAGAGAAAAAGTAGAAGTCCAAGATTTAGTTGCAAAAAAGGATCTGAACAAATAAATGCATGGCCAGTTAACTCTATATCTGATGCTGAGATTTTGCCTACATCGTTGCCTGTCGATAAGGTTGATATGTTTGCAATTGATTTAAATCTCAGCAGTGTTAGATTGCATTTTCATGACTCTGCAAGTATGATTGGAACAGTGACGGTGCCTACCTCTAAATCCTCTATAACCATATATGATGTTTGCTTTGACATATTGTTTTCTTGTGAGGGATTGACCCTTTCATCATCTTGGTATACTCAACATCATGATAACATTTTATGGGGATCCCTGTTACCTGATCTCTCTTCGATTCTAAACATACGCATCAGGAAAAGAAAGAACGGATCACTAGGTTTTATATTAGAATTAGGTTTCAGTGGGCAGCATGTTTCTTGCATTCTACCACCTGAATATCTGGCAATATTAATTGGCTATTTTTCATTGAATGATTGGAAACCGAATGCGAAGCAGCATTCTGTTTCTGAAACTTCCTACTTGGCCAATAATGAAATGGAAATTAATTACAAGTTCGAGGTGTTGGACTCTGCTTTATTTGTACCAGCTGGGAATAATGACTGTCATCTTTTGAAGCTTAACATTCAGGAACTACTTGGTACTTTCATAGAAAATTGCAGTTCAGAAAATTTACTGAAGGACATTCCTGTCGAATGCTTGGTTCCAGTTCATAAAGTTAGTGGCAAGAATGACTGTTTAAACATATTTGCACATGATTTATCTCTTCAACTGTTGCTCCTGAACAATGATGCCTCTGATTTCTTGGGATCCAATAAAAGCACAGGACAAACAATTGCTACCTTAATTTCTCCGCTGAGTTTTGATGTATGGATTAGATTACCATGCAAGTCCGTGCTGCCATCTGCAGGCTCTTCTGCACTATGTATTATGGCAAGGATCTGCAATATGCACCTTATAGTCGAAGGTAGGTTCCGTTATATTCAGTTTCTCTTTATAGTTTCTTGATACCCCCCCCCCCTTCCCCGGTGCCTAGCCCGGGTTTAGCTAAGTTTGTTTTTGATTGAATAACAGGTATTCATGTACTTGCTGGATATGAGGCAGTACTAGATATTATAGAACAGTTTTCTTCTGTCGGTGTTGAATCTCGAGGATATACATCTGATGTTCAGCAGTTTTTACAGTTTAAGAGTACAAAGGGGAAAAAAGGACTTCTAGCTGAATCTTCAAGTGCAGTATTGACAGAGATCAAGTGTTCCTTTAATTCAGTGTCAGTGAAATTGTACTCCTCAAAACACAAATTAGCTGCATCTATACTTGTTTTTGAAGCTAAAACCCAGTTTCTATGCTATGCGTCTCTAAGAATCAACGAACCACATTACCTGGATATTTCGTTCTCCACTATATCACTATTCTCACTAATTAATTCTGTTAGGTTAGTGGAGTGCTGCTCAAGCTCAGTGATAAGTGAGTTAAGTATTTTAATTGCTGAGCTGGCAGAAATTGAGACTCATGTTACTCTTCCGCTACTAGACATATGGTTTTACTCGTTTGACTGGAGTGAGTTTATTGACCTATGTAGTTTGTACTTTAAACATAGACCCGAAATTCCAATTGTGAAAATGTCATCAAGGAAATCAGTTGATGATCTTGTAGATCAAGCTGAAAAAGAAGTTGATGTTTCAAATCCTCATTCTGATATTATGTCAAGTAAGTTTGCATCACAGACCATGAAGCCTGGTGCAGCTTTTCTACATCTGAAGTCAGAAAATGTTACCATAAGAGCCCATATACCTGTCCGAGTCAGTGGCGAGGTGTTTGGTGAATTCGCTGAGCTTCAAGTTCACAGGGATTCCTGTGACATATATGAAGCAGACCAGTATGGTTTCATTGCTGTTGCTTTGGAAAGTAAAAGTAGTGAAGTGGTTTTTGATGGCAAAACTGCAAAAGTGAAGTGCAGCTTGGAAAAAACAAATGGAACATTTGAATTGTGCAAGGAAATAAGTGAAAGAGTGTGGCGTTTTTTCCAGATCTTACAAGTGAATTTGGAAGCTGACATTAGTAAACAGGTAGATCTTATGCATATCAAAGGAGAAGTACGATGTGATAGCATCGATGTATGGCTTTCTCATCATATATTTTATATTTGTCGATGTATCATGCCTGGAAGTTCTTCACAAGGGTCATCACAGCTTGCATTTGGTAGAACAGACTTGAATGTGAATCTGAGGAAGCTCTCTCTTCTTTTAATTGATGGAGAGGTATGAATAATTTTTTACTATATCCGTCCTAATTTATATGAATTGGGATGCATTTATTTTCTCCTTATTTTGCTTATTCCCTAGAGTACTGTATAACCTCAATAAGACCATACTCAATTAAATGTTCTTAATCAGTCACCGATTATAGCTAGCTTGCAACCCATGCGATAGATGGATATTATATAATTTAAAAAAAAATTGTAAACTGTTTTTTCAACTCAAGAAAACAGACAGTGTTCATATATACCTTCCATAATTTTTACTTAACTTTTTCCTTGCACTTTTTTTTCATCTTAAAATTCAGAAGCAAACAAAATTAAAATGGAAGTCAAAGTAGTGGAATTAATATTGTTAAAATAAATATGCTGTGTATCTCAAATTGTTATGTTAGTAATTGTTTCATACGAACTTAACAGACCCAAATATTAGAGATTAGTATTATGTTATTTTTCATATTTGCCAAGAATTGAACCCTTAACCTTTAATAGAAATAAGTAGACCTTAAAATTTGTGTTGTGTACATTCGAGTTTCGTATATTTGAACCCATGCCATGAACACGACACGAAATGGACCCAAACATGAAAAAAGACACTACACAAAATGACACGAAAGTCCACAATTTTTTTGTGTACTTTTCGTGTACACGCACGAAATGGGTTCATGTAACTGAAGCCCAAACATGAAAAAAAAGACACTACACGAAATGACACGAAAGTCCACAAATTTTGTGTACTTTTCGTGTACACGACATGAAGGTACACGAAAGGAAAAAAATATTAATATATATATATATATATATATTTATTATTTTAAATATTGATAATTAATGTACACATATTAATTGATACTATATTAATTTTATTCATGAAATTCTAATATTAACATCAAATTGTACATTAATTATTTATTATAATATATATATATATATTATAAAATATTTTGTCTAATTAATAATAATAATAATAATAATAAAAGTGTACTTTCGTGCTCAAGTAAAAACACTAAATTTTTGTGATGTGCTTTCATATTGTGTAAAAAATTGCTGGGTTTAGAAATAAGCATTAGCTTCTTTTTCTTTGGTGGAAAATTGGATCCTTGACTTTTGTTAGATCTAATATTATGCTATTCATGTAGTTACCTATTTTTCGTAGTTGCCAAGAATCGAACCCTTGACCTTTGGTGAAACTTTGGATTATATCCCTCTTGCTCTTATCATACAGAGGATATAATGTAATAGGTTTAGTGTTAATAACTTGATTAATGTATAAATTTATTCACTCCCACTGCTATTAATTTATCGAGGTTCAAACTATAACGCCCTGACACGATTAATTTCCTCTTTCCCTCCTAAACCTAGAATTGGGAGTACAAAATTGAGCCATTCAACTTTTGAAAAGTGAACTTGCTTGGTTATCTCGTCTAACTGGTGATATGTTGGGCTTAGCTATTAAAAAGTACCCATATTTATAAAACAGTGTTTATATGAAAGATAAGTAGAATTACTTCTAATTTTTTTGAAGTAGTAGTTATATGTTTGGATAGGATGGTATAAGCTTATGAACGGATAAATATTGGTAATATGGCGGCTTCTAAATATAAAAAAGTAACTGACAGAAAGGTTTGTGAACAGAATTAACAGGAGAGAAGGGACTAGATTGATGTTGATAGATGACAAGAATTATAAAAAAATTGAGCTGATCCCACAAGGCCACAAGCTTATTATAAACTGTGAATAGAAGTACTTGGATGCCCCTATCGGACCAGTGAAATATTCATTGTAGCTCATAAGTTTGACCATCTTGTAAGCTAAGCCGAACATGTTTAGAATGTTACTTCACATTTTTCTTGCCAAAATACCATTTCGAGCTTGTTTAAAAATTAACTAAACTCAGATGCAGTAGGATGGACCATGTAATTTTGTCCCTTTCCAATATATAAAGGCTTTCTAAGCTGCACACGCCCAATTTTAATACCCTCTCTATTTTAGAAAAAATCATTTATATACTTAATTTGTTATTGTATTCTAGAATGTAATCTTCGATGTCATTTCTGTCAAAATTTAATATATATATGTATAAATGGTTTGTTGGTATGTAAATCAGCTCATCTAAAATATTATTTCAGTTCAGCTCGTTCTTTCTAAGCTTAACATTCCAACCTATAGAATATAAACAGCGAAACTATTTAAGTTATGCTTCTTTGTGCTGATGCAGCAATGCTCTAATGGACCTCTGTTGGAAGTTCTACTCCGGAATTCACTCTTGTGTGCAGTATGCAACGAGAACAATGTACATACCTCGATTTCTGGGGATTTACAAGTGAACTACAATAATATTCACAAGGTATTGGGATTTCTCAGAAGTGTTATTGTAGCTTACTTCAGGTGTACGTTTTTGTAATAGCGACTGTTGCATATCCTGAAATCCTTCCAGGTTTTGTGGGAGCCTTTTATGGAACCTTGGAAGTTTAACTTGAGCTTGACCAGACGAAACCAGAACAGTGTTCTTCTAAATGCTGCACTCATGTCTGACATTTCTCTCTCATCAACATCAGAACTTAACTTGAATATTACAGAATCCTTTGTCGAGGTAGTTGACTACTAAATTGGGTTCCACCAATATTCCGTTTGGAAATGTCAATTTTTTATACATTCAGTAGTTCGCTGTCCGTGTGATTTTAATGTGTCATATGGTTCATTTTTTTATTCTACTAAGTTTCAATGTCATTGTAGTGATGGTTAATATCTTATTTGAACATGCTTACGTATGTTAACAATATGATCCTGCGTCATTAGATTGTGTTTCACACCCAGTTTTTTTATGGAAACTTTTGGTATGAGGAGTTTCGAGTCGCCTGAAGTCAAGGCGAAGTGATTTTGGGCAATCAACTGGTGTGTGCTTGGGGGCAGGGGTTTCATGCTTGATATTTTTGTATAAAATTTATATTTAGATTGTTGATGGTAAATTGTGTATTATTTTTATTTTTATTTTTGGTGGTGATGATAAATATATAGTCTATTTGCATTAAAATACACACACACATATATATATATGTATATATATCTACTCTATTTTATCTATTTGAAGCTTATCGTCATGTCACATGTTAAATGCTTTTTATTACTTTCTACAGGTTGCCTTTAGAGCAATTGATATGATTGCATATGCCTGGGGTCTTCCAGGGTTGACTGGTCCTTCTGCAAGCCCTGGTTTTTTGAACAATCAGAGTAGAGAAAGCATATATAATGGAAGATATGCTCCTTATAGAATTCAAAATTTGACTTCCTTGCCTCTTGCTTTCCATGTCATTGAAGGCCCAATTAGCACTTATGATTTGAATTTGTCGCCATTAGAAGATGAGATAGTTGTGCAACCAGGTTATTCAATTCCAATATATATTGATGAAACCCCAAAGGAACAACTCTTCCGCTATAAGCCTGCCCGTTCTTCTGAGAGACTTAGTGATAAGCAATTCATGTACACAGCACACCGGTATGTTATCATTCGACTTGAGGGTACTTCTGTCCCATCCAATCCTATCTCAATGGATCTCGTAGGCCTCAGCTGCTTTCAAGTGGACTTTTCTAAGTCAACAAAGAGTCTAAAAGGTGATAACTCAGATGGGTTGAAAACCAATTTTGTAGGAAAGAACAAAATTGAGTTGGACAGTGGCTATGTTGTTCCTGTTGTTGTTGATGTTTCTGTACAACGATATACAAAACTGATCCGTTTATACTCGACGGTATGCCCACATTTGATTTTATTTTATTTTTAAATTTTTATAACTATATAGGTAGAATGATTTTATCTCATTTCAGGTTGTACTGTTAAATGCTACTTCTACACCATTTGAAGTACGATTTGATATTCCATTCGGTGTTTCTCCAAAGGTATAGTACGAAAACCTTATTTCATGTCAGTATTCTAGGCTGTGGTAAATTTTCCTATAGGTGATAAAGTGCTAGTTAAATTTCACTATGCTTGTTACAGATGCTAGATCCTATATATCCTGGCCAAGAGTTTCCTCTTCCCCTACATTTAGCGGAGGCAGGGCGAATGAGATGGCGCCCCGTTGGAAATTCCTACTTATGGAGTGAGGCTTATAACATCTCAAATATTATTGGAAATGAAAATAATGTTGGAGTTTTGCGTTCTGTTGTTTGCTATCCATCTCATCCAAGCAGTGATCCGTTTCGCTTTTGCTTATCAGTGCATGACATGAGCTTACCTGTATCTGGCAGGCTTAAAGGTGGTACATCTCAGTATAGTGTCAATACTGTAAAGCAATCATTTGAAAGTTGTAATCAAGTTATGCCAACGACGAATGAGTCAAATAACTGTTTTCTGCACTTGGTGACTATAAGTAGTCCATTAGTAGTTAGTAACTTTTTGCCTGTGTCTATTACACTAAAGATAGAAAGTGGTGGAGTTGCACGCTCTGCAATACTGACTGAGGTATATACCCTGTTGTAACAAACTTTAGCAACTGCTTTGGCAATTTTAAATGTTTTCCAAGTTGCCGTCTCAGATAAATTGATGCCTGCATGTACTGATTCTTTTTCAGGTAGAAACTTCTTTCTTTCATATTGATTCATCGCATGACCTTGCAATGGTGTTCACCATTCATGGATATGGACCTTCGGTTCTGAGATTTCCCCGTGCAGAAAAATTTGGTGCTATGGCCAAGTTCAGCGGAACAAAGTTCTCTGCGTCCGAAACTATTTCCTTCAATTCTGATATATTATCTGAAGGTAATTCATTGATACTTTAAAAAAGCACTCCAATGTACTAGAAATAATTTTGAGCGACATTTGTCATATCTTGTAGGTCATTTATATGTATCAATTGAGATGATTATGGATGCAGCCTCAGGTGCTCGCGAAATATATATTTCAGTCCCTTTTCTGTTATATAACTGCACAGCTTTTCCGCTTGTCGTTTCTAATTGTGTCGGTGACATGAAAGGGTGGGGTTGTACTCTACCATCTTGTTATAATTTGGAGGAAGATCTACTCCCTAGCAGAAAAGATGGTTTGAGTCTGCTATCCTCTGATCAAGATTTCCAAATAACCTTGCATAATAGTAATTTGAGAAAGACTTCCTTGAACAAACACATTATCTCAACTAGAAAGCTTTTGGAATCCCACTCTTCAACTTTACATGGAACTTCATACAAGGATACAAGTGCAGAAGAATCAACAGCCAAACACTCAACAAATATGTCTGGTTCGAGCAGTCAGTCAAACTTAAAATTTCCTGATTGTGTAGAATTTGGTAATAAAAGGGTTAATGGTTGCATGTATTCACCTGATCCTAACTCCTCTTCAAGCGACATCAAGGTTCAAGTAAGTCGAGGCCAGCCCAAGGATCACAAGGATGGCAATCAAAACTGTTTCTGGTCAGGTTCATTTTTCCTTGCTCCTTCAACTGGTTCAGTCAGAGTTCCTGTTCCATACCCATCTCCGAATTCTGGGTACATAATAGCTGTTACAGCGACTGTGGTTACCGGGCCAATTTCTGGGAGAACAAGAATGATCACTTTCCAGCCCAGGTATTTCCTTGAAATATCTTATTAAAAAGTTTCTTAAAGAGTGATTAGGTGATTGGTAATCAATCAATTGTCTGATTTTCAGATATATTGATGAGTTTTATTGTTTTTTTTTATCTTGGTTTCCAAACTATGCAGATATGTGATCAGTAATGCGTGCAGCCGAAATCTGTATTATAAGCAAAAAGGAACAGATTCCATTTCTCATCTTCGGGTTGGAGAACATTCTCAAATTAATTGGGCTGATTATACACTAAGGTAATCAGCATTGATCTTGTATATATTACTATAATAATCTGGTACCTCGCAACAGACAGCCGTATTTGAAATTGAAAATATATTACTCTTTATATTGCATCAGCGTCTTTGTTTAACTCTTTGTCTTTTTGTTCCGTGAACCTATTTATAATATTGCTTTAACTTATTACAGGGATCTACTAGTTTCTGTTCGTTTTGATGAACCTTCATGGCAATGGTCAGGTTGCTTTTTGCCTGAGCATCTAGGTGATACTCAGTTAAAAATGAGAAATTATGTTTCTGGTGCAGTCAATATGATTCGTGTCGAAGTCCAAAATGCTGATGTCTTAATTGGAGATGAAAAAATCGGTGGAAGCTCCAATGGAAATTCTGGCACCAACTTGATCCTGATATCCGATGATGATACTGGTTATATGCCATACAGAATAGACAATTTCTCAAAAGAGGTTGGTTTCTTTTTTACTTATCAGTCCTGTACTCCTGTTAGGCAAGCATGAAATTCTTGCATTAGGGAAATGGTGAATGACTGAATGATCGAGAGATTATACTGAAGTTTCATAAATTAGAAACGGGTTTTATATCAAACTGCCTACCCATCTCACAAAAAATTATTAAGTAGCTACCCAATCTCCACGGCGATTCATTTACACCACTAAAGTGTCAAAATATATCATCCGTTTAAAAAATTGACGATCAATGTTAAGATCGTGGATTGATTGTTAATCTTCTGATTGGACATGTTATGTGGAAAAATAAAAAAATAATTAAACAACACATCATTGATTAAACAATTAGAAAAAACAAAAAATAAATACGTTGTTATGGTAAAATACACATTACAAACCTAGATTCTTTGACATTTATAATGTCTGCAAATGAACATTCATACCACAATTGCAAACCATATCAGTACGCTCCCATTTAATTAACAAAGTAATTTACAACATAACAAATTTAGGACATTATCATTATAGAAATATATGATGATATATGCAAGAAGAATTAAAGAGTTATATATAACTAGTCGTTATGCGCCACCTGAATAGACACTTGACATGTTACCGCATTTTCAACGTTAATCGTCAATTTTTTAAAAAAAGAAGATAAAGGAGTGATATATCTTAATAGTTTAGTAGCTTAGATGAGTCACCGTGGAGATGGGGTAGCTACTTGATATTTTTTTGTGAGATGGGTGGTCAATTTGATATAAAACCCAATTAGAAACTGTTGGTGCTTTCATCTTAAAGAAAATTCTTTATACTGTTTTCTTTTTCCAAGTTTGTGTTGTGCTATGGGAATGAAGTGAGTATCATGCGTGTTGACAGTGTTAGTTTTTTGCAATGACAAGTTTAGGATGCATCAATTTCCGTATCCCTAATTTAGTTTTGCTAGATTTACCACATTTTTCATAAGAAAAACTGTGGATAATCTAAATAATAAATCAGATAAGGCTTTTTACAAGACAAATCTTGCTCAATGGAACCCCACAGTTGATTGGTGAGGCATTGAGTGATATTGAGTTAAAGGATCCTAATATATATGGACGTCTAGATGAGTTCATCAAAATTGAGTTTAGGATAGAGCTTAAATATGAAGGATAGTGTAAAGGGATTGAATAATGAATATCATTAACAATCAACATGACGGTTTTTGAGAATTTATGATATTTGTGGTGAAATCTGATGACTTGAAAGTGATTGAAAGTGACTGCCATTTTGCACGCCCTAGCCCCTACCCACCTCTTTCAGATATGCTTGCTTCCTTTGAACATAAACTCTTCACTCCAGAACAATAAAATCAGTTTGCCCCTCTCCATCTCGTCTCTCTCCCCCCCCCCCCCCACCCCTCTCCATCTCGTCCCCTCCCTCTCACTCTCATTTCTCAATGTCTTAATATAACATGCATGCATAGGTAGTGTACACCAAGGCTTCGCTTGTTAAAAATGATACTTGTTTGATGGACTAAATGATTTTTTTAATTTAATTGGAAAATATTTTACTAGTGGTTGTACCCTTTTTCAACTGGTTATTTCACCAGACATTATAATTTACATAATAAATTGAGCGGTAAACTATAAACCGAGTAGTCAGAAAGCAAGGGCCTAAATTTTATTAATATAAGATGTTAATATCAAACAATATTACTAATTTATGTCAAGATTTATAATTTTACTTTCTTGATGCAATGCAGAGACTACGGATCTACCAACAAAAATGTGAAACTTTTGAAACAATAGTGCACACATACACCTCATGTCCTTATGCTTGGGATGAACCCTGCTTGCCCCATCGTCTTATTGTGGAGGTACCATTATCAAAATATTAAACTATGTTGATGCTTCCTCTTGATAGTTTTTTGTTCTTCATTACGATTATTGATATTATTGCAACTATTATGCTTCCTTTAACCTCTAAGGTACCTGGCGAGCGTGTTTTGGGGTCGTATGCTCTTGATGAGGTGCAAGAATTTTCACCAGTATACTTGTGTGCAACTTCCGAGGTAAGTTTAAAGAAGTAATATAAACTTATGCGTAAATTTGTCAATTGAAGTATTATATCAGTCAACAATAAAAATAATATTCAACATTTATTGCTAGTTATGAATACAATTAAGATATAAATATTAAATTACGACTAAATTCCACTTTGAAGGTACATAGCTTTTTGTTTTTGCACGTTAGTGGCTAAATTATTATACTAGCCAAACTGATGGCTAAATTTATATTTTTAACGCACATTAGTGGCTTCGTCTCTCTGCCATTAAAATCTATCTAATGATGTTATGGTTTCTTGAAATAAGAACCAAACATTAACTTTTATAAGGGTAAAGTGCTCTCAATGACTGTATTGTATACATATTGATCCTTTATCCCAAATTTGTAGCTTTAAAACTTAATTTTAAATAACCAGGTGCATACATTTATGTATTTTATTTTAAATAACTAATTGACTATGATGTATGCACTTGATTATTTAAATTTAGGCTTTAGAGATTAAAATTTCGGATAAATGATCAATATGTACACAATGTAGTCATTGAGAGCACTTTATCCTTAAAAAAATAAACTTAGCAATGCAAATGTAGACTTTTTATTTCAGCCACCAAAATGCAAAATAATTAAATTACAGGTATACATGGTGCAATTTAGTAAAGAAACTCTAACGCCGTTATGTAGATTTTAACGGCAAAGAGGCGGAACCACTAACGTACTTTAACAATGTAAATTTAACTATCACTTTGGCTAGTATAATAGTTTAGTCACCAACGTGCAAAAACAAAAAACTACAGGCCACCAAAGTGCAATTTAGTCTTATATTAATCATTTATATTGTAGTAACTTTTTAAGGATTAAAATTCAAACACATTTTATATATGCGAACTAAGCATTAACATTGTACATTTAGAGTTTAAATCAAAATAATATAGGTGTTCAGATGCAGAACTTTAACAAAGCTGAAACATAGATATAAGCTTTTACTGCAGAACAAATAATAAAATTTCTGAAAAAATAATTTTCTACTGCAGTTCAAAAATTCTGCAAAACTTGTAAAAACGTGGCATTGTTAAAAAAATAAGGTTCTGCAGAATAAAAATCTACATGACTTTCAAAAAGATTGCAAAATAATAATTATGAAACTGAATTCTGCAAAATTTACAAAAATGACAGAACTCTGAAAAGGGAAGATTCCAATGTTGAACAAGGATTAGATCTCACATCTCATGTTATGTGGATTCTCATTGGAGCATGACTATCTATCTATCTATATATATGTGTGTGTGTGTGTTCATATTATACACTGAATTTTTATATATATATTTAGTGAACCCCCCCCCCTCTCTCTCTCTATCTATATATATAGTGAATTCCTTATGTTTACAGGGTTTGTAGTCTAAGGTAGTTAGTAGTGGAACATGTGATCTATTTATAAATGTTTTTGACAACTCTCTTCCATCGTAAAATAAAAAATGAAGGCAACTTAATTAGGTCCTGCATGTGTTCAAGAATTAGGTGTTTTTTATGGGATCATTATATAATTAAGTTAAGTGCTTAGTCTCTTGATTGACCTCGGATTTTTTAATTTTCCTAACAATTCAATTTAAAACTAATGGTTCTTTTCTCACAGAAGCCTGAGAGGACTTTACTCGTATATGTGCAAGCAGAAGGAGCAGTAAAGGTGCACAGTGTTATAAATAGGATTTGATTCTTTTTTCTTTTGCCTAGTGGATATGAATTTTTTCCTGCACATTAATTCCTTGGTTCTTGTGTGTCTAATGTTATAGGTTCTCAGTGTTGTTGATTCAAGTTGTCATAATCTAAATGATTTGAAGAGTCCACGGGTTACGAGTTCAAACGTGAAAGGGAAACAAGATCACAAACAGGAAGCTTCTGCACATTACACGGAGAAGTTGTCATTTTTTATTTCTTTCATTGGAATCTCTGTGATGAACTCTTACCCGCAGGTTATTAGTCCGAAATATCTAAGACACAAGTTTCGCTCGACATGCTATCTTACTATTTTTTTTAATATTTTTGTTGTGTAGGAACTGCTTTACGTATCTGCAAGAAACATGACAATTGATTTGGCTAGAAGTATTGATCAGGAAACATTCTGCGTGCAATTGTCATCTTTGCAAATTGATAATCAGTTGCACAGTACGCCGTATCCTGTTATCCTGTCTTTCGAGCATGAAATCAGGAACAACCCAATTGGTCAAATAAGAAGAAAAGATGATAAAACAATGTTAAATAGTGATAGTGAGGTTGAGCTTGCTGACAGTCCATGTGACCCCGTATTCACCTTGGCTGCAGCAAAGTGGAGGAACACAGATACATCACTGGTTTCGTTTGAGTATATAAGCCTAAAGTGTGTACTGTTGAGACGAGTGTACGTTAATAATTTATTTAAGATTACATAAGATTTTGATTTATTTTCTCCTGTTGTTCTTAGGGTGGCCGATTTTCATCTAGAGCTTGAGCAAGAAGTAATCCAAAGTGTTTCTGATTTCTTTAAAGCCATATCTTCAAGGTTCCATGGTGATATTTTGCCTGATGGGGTTTCCATGCTGAATCTGACATCTGAATTTGGTTTAGTTGATATAACTTCTACATACACCCAGGGCCATGAAGGTGTTAAAAATGCTGACCAAATTTCTGCTAGTAATATTCCTATAGTGACTGGAAACCACAAGAGCAGCTCTTTATTGCCGTCAGTAGTTCCAATTGGAGCTCCGTGGCAGCAGATTTATCTCCTAGCCAGAACACAGAAGAAGATATACGTTGAACTACTTGATTTGGCACCTATAAACTTGACCTTAAGGTGAATCTGTAACTGTATAGTTGTAAGCACGTGTTATGCTGCAAACAAAGCCTAACAAGATTTTTTTGCAGCTTCTCTAGCAGTCCATGGATGCTTATGAATGGAGTGCTCACATCTGGAGAATCTGTTATCCATGTAAGTATAAAGCTTTAGTCAATGTATCAAATGTTTGTGTGCATTATAATGCACCTTCCAGCATTTTTGGCCCAAGAAAACTGCTGAAGGTTTTCCATCCAGAGATTATGTATTGGTGCCAATGTATTGACCAGTTTAATACTAATTGAAATTTGGCAAGGGTACGGTGTTAAAAATACCTACGAAGGCCATCACTGCAAGTTTTCCCACGTGCTTCATATATCTTCATTGATAACTGCTCTGCTCTGTGTCAGATTCTGCAAATAAAAATGCAATTTTATGGTTATCACCTTATTGTGGTATACACGTATGAAGTGCTGTATCTTGCTTTTGTAGCTCACCAACATCAGCATTATGAAATCCAAAATGTACTTAGGTGTGAATTTAAAGAGCTGTTATATACTTTAACTATTTATTGTGACACGATTGAAGGATGAATATGTTAGACTGCCTAGGAAAATGCTGATCTGCCTCGTAGTCTTTTAAGGACATAGGGTATGACCTAGTGAAATATCTGATCTATTTTGAAACTAAAGGTGAGCTGAACACATATTTTATTATGAAAGGACTCCAAAAAACAGCAGATGAATAAGAAGCACATTTACCATAGTGTTAGTTGCGATTGTGCTGCAATTTGTTCCTAAATTGCACTATATTAAACAAAGTGCATCAAACTAGTTAACCTTGTTGTCGTTTTTTTAATTAATGGAAAATTGTAGATGCTTCAAAATGATAATAAACAATGCACCGATTTCTTGATGTTTGATTATGTTTTGATGCAAGTAGACTTTACATTTTTCAAATTTTGAGCTTGTAGTATTATTTTGGTTGACTTGAGGAGTCGAAATAAAATACTCCCTCTGTCCCAATTTACTTTTCCAGTTTGACTTTTACGCGTATTTTAAGGTGCATTGACTGCATAGCTACAGAAATTATTTTTAATTTTTTTTTTGTGAATATAAATTTAATATTTAAATTTTTATTCATAAAAAGAAAATTTAAAAAATAATTTGTGTAGCTATGCGGTCATATACCTTATAATATATGTAAAAGTCAAACTGGACAAGTAAATTGGGACGGAGGTAGTATATGGATTTCAATTGACTTTTAGGTAGAAACCCACTGTTTGAAACTACTCCACAGTTGATCGACTGAGCTGCACCAGCTGGTTGTGGTTTCTATGCTTAAAAGCTCTACCTAATTGGTTCTAGTTGCATTTAGACTCCAATTACACCAAATTGTGTCATTCTGTCACTATTTAAAGCTGAGTATCTTGGATATTGATTGTCTAGCTGATTATCTGCATTTTGATCAGTCAATTACGGGGAGTTTTTTTCCTCCCAATATATAAATAAATTTGTTTTTTTTCCCATTATCTTAAACAATTTGGAGTTTGGACAACCCTCCCGACTGGAGGCATGTAGTAGCTACGATTTGACATTGTGTAGTATACATGTAATTTAAGCTGTAGGTTAATCATTCTGTTTCATACATGTTACGTAGACAATCAAAGCGATCTACCTCCCTGGATAAGACATGGAGAGAATTATAGAATAAGGACCAGCATATGATGTTCATAGACTTGGGGAATGCCTATAATAGTGTCCCAAGTAAAGTAATTTGGAGGTTCCTGGTGTGCAAGGCAGTGTAAAAGATGTCTACAAGGACATCTGTCTGGACCCTAGTGGGTGCATTATTTTCCAGTTGAGATTAGGCTTTACCAGGGACTAATGTTAACTCCTTTTCTGTGTAATTTTGGGCATGCTTTCCATATTGCTGCATTGCGGTAATTTGATGACTATTTTTCCTTAAGTTTGTCTCTCTTTGATTTGACAAGTTCTCTTTTGTTGTTCATGTGTAATCAATTCATTGAATGATCTGCTGATGACGTTGCAGTAATTAAATGACTAGTTAATTCTTAAGCTGCTTGTTCTTATGTAACCAATCTATTACAGAGAGGTCTCATGGCACTTGCTGATATTGAGGGGGCACAAATTCATCTCAACCAGCTTCTCATTGCACATCAGTTGGCTAGTTGGGAATCCATTCAAGTAATCTTGGTCAGACACTACAAAGGACAATTTCTTCATGAAATTTATAAGGTAAGATTTAAGTTATCTTTTAATTACTTTTGTTATTTTTTGTAACATTGTAGTTTGAGAACATTTTGGTTAGCTTGTATTATTTGTTTACTAATGTTTTTCAAGTTCGTCTCGTGGTTTAATTATTGTATCATTGGAGTGATTGTCATGAAATTCACTATTGTGGTGGGATTTATATTGAAACAGAAATCAATAAAATTGCATGCATTCGTTTTTCCAACCCAGGGTAGAACCAAAGAAACTGGGCAAAGTATATATCATCTAATCAAAATGTCTGTCTTTCCTTTTAACTATATCATTGGTCTAGCTAGAATTGCCAAATTTGGTGTTGATCATGGATTAAGTACTGTGCAAAAAGACACCAAAGGTGGGTATTTGGGTATGTCTATCTTTGAACCTCTGTGAGTACAAGAATCCCCAAGAAATGGTTGTACACGCTTGTGCCAGTTTGGATATGTTTGAATGGCATCTTTTTGGAACTTGTTATGCAATGCAATGAGTTTTGATAACATTTAGTCGAATATTGCCCATGGCGCAGCACTGTAATTATACTTATCACATATTTTCATGCTAAAAATTATATTGCAGACTTTAATGCAATAAAGTATCGTACTATTAGTTTTCTTGTTTCCTTGAGATGGTACATATGATTGAGTGATTATTCATTTTGCAGGTGTTTGGTTCAGCTGGGGTCATAGGCAATCCCATGGGATTTGCAAGAAGTGTAGGCCAAGGCATTAGAGACTTCTTGTCAGTTCCTGCTAAAAGCCTTGTGAAGGTATGCATATTTGCCAATTAGTGGTGCTCTTCCTTTTATAGTGTATGTATATGAACGTGCAACTGCTTTTTGCAGAACCCAGCTGGACTGTTCACAGGAATGGCACAGGGTACAACTAGTCTATTAAGTAACACAGTATATGCCATCAGTGACGCTACTACTCAATTTAGCCGAGCAGCACACAAGGTATTTATAACTAATAAATAACCTTCGAGCATAATAGTAATTATTTTTTTTCAGTTTACTTAAAGTATTGATCTGATTACCAATGGTAGGGAATCGTGGCATTTACCTTCGATGACCAATCTGCAGAGAGGATGGAAAAGCAACAGTTTGGTATATCATCACATAGTAAAGGCGTAATTAATGAGATCTTGGAGGTAGAGCATCTTTCTGTGATTTACTTCATTTTTTTTAAAATTGATTTCACAGCATATCTTTGAATGCAACTTCTTGTTTAATATGTTAATATATTCAAAGAAATAAATTAAATGCTAACAAGCAGATAGTAATACTTCAGCAGCAGATATATGCAATATGGTTTTAAACTTGCTCTCTAAACCGTAATGGTTTAGTGATGTATATGTTGAATCGTTGATTGTTGTGTTAGTACTGTACAACATAATAGGCATTCATTATATTCGAGCAAGGAACTGTGCTTTTGGGTATGCCTTTTTAGATGTGATTTATTCTTCTGTCTCTTCCTTATCTCCAGGGCCTTACTGGTCTCCTTCAATCGCCAATTAGGGGTGCTGAAAAACATGGTCTTCCGGGTATCCTCTCAGGTACTTGTTGATCTTTAGGGTCTTACTATTTACTCCCTCCGTCAAAGAAAAGGGTAAGAAAGAGAAAAAAGTAAAAATACAATGATGGAATCTACTAAATTTTGTGAAGAAAAATATACTATTTAAGGAAATGTTAACAAATGGTGAGACATTCCAATAAGGAAAGTGTTAAGAAATGGATGGGATGGAGGGAGTATATATTTAACTTGTCTTTATTGTACTTGGAAACAAAATAAGGTTCCCAATAACTGTGCAGATTTTATATTGATTTGGTGGGTATTCATGATTGTGTTTTATTGCCTTTACTGTTCTGCAGGTATAGCACTTGGAGTCACGGGCCTTGTGGCAAGACCAGCAGCTAGTATACTCGAGGTCACTGGGAAAACTGCACTGAGTATAAGAAATCGTAGCAAGCTCTACCATATGGGATCCCACCGGTTGAGGGTCCGTCTTCCCAGGCCTTTGAGTAGAGAATCTCCGCTGAGGCCGTACTCATGGGAGGAATCTGTTGGAACATCTGTGCTTTTAGAGTTTGACAGTGGCTTGAAGTTGAAAGATGAGATATTAGTCCTATGCAGAAGGCTTAAACAAGGTGGGAAATTTGTTATCATTACAGAGCGACTTGTCTTACTTGTTAGCTGCTCCAGTCTCATAGACTTGGGTAAGCCAAGGTTTCGAGGGATACCAGCTGATCCAGAGTGGGTAACGGAGGCAGAGATTGGTATGGATAGCGTGATCCATGCTGATGCTGATAATGAGGTGGTACATATTGTCGGAAGCAGTTCAGATACGTTGTCAAGGCAAAAGCAGTACCAGCTGAATAGAAATGATAGGAAAAGGTGGAACAATTCCTCTACACCAGTACCGCTTTACCAAACGAATTTGGAATTTACATGCATAGAAGAGGCTGAGAATTTTTTGCAAGTACTATTGGCTACAGTGAGGAAGGGGAAAGAGCATGGATGGGGCTACGTAAATCTTCTTCATCAGAGTAATCTCAAGTAGTGGGAGTGAGTACATATTATTTTCTTCTGGCCTGTCCATATAGTTAGATATTGGTTGTGATAAGTAAAATAGGAACATCACAGTAGTTTTGCACAATCAAGGGAAGATTATAGACTCATTGTACTGTACATAATGTAGATGTAACCAGTGCCCCTCAAAAATAAAAAGAAAGTAGAAATGTGAAATGATAAAAATTCGTTTATTGACGCGATTTTTGCAAGTCGTGTAAATGTGGCTTATGTGAAATAGATGTACAGACACAAATTGAAGATTAAACGCATTACCTAAATTGGGTATTATGTTATCTTTTTATGCCTTTATGTAACATAATTATGGTCAAAGTTAGGTAAATTTAATCAGATTTGTGTGGACATTTCAAGAGGATGGGTATTATCTAAATAGTGGTTTTTTCTGAAGCTATTGTTATTAATCATTTGTGTTTCGTTATAATAGATAGATAAAAATTTTAAAATGTTTTCTTTATAAATCGTAAGTACAGATATAGTGATGTAGTCCCATACATTTATATAAAAAATTTAATCGCTATGAAAAAAGCGTAAATAGTTAATTATATAAATGGCTTATCAAATATTTAGGATCCATCTATTTATATATGCCTGATTGGATATGTTTTTTCCTCCGAATTTTGGAAAAAGTATTCCACATTGTTAAATTCAATTCGAGGCGTTATTTGCTGCAGCATGACTCCACGAGTTTGAAGCAATCATTCATGAACGTGATTAAAACAAAATAATTTTCTGCAAATATACTAAAATCTTGATAAATTAATGTTTTCAATATATATTTTTTATTCCAACACAATAGTAATAGTATATCTTTTATTTTGATTAACTAATAATCTCGATAAATTAATAGAATTTGTTGGTCCTGGCATTATTAATTTATAAAGAATTTACTAGTAAATACAAAAGTTTAAACATTACTAACAATATATCCGTCTTTCATATTTTATTTTACAAATCTTCCTCAATAAAACAAATTTATATTATGTCAATTTATATTATATCCTAGAGGGTTATGTAATTTTGTATAGAATATCACAATCGATTAAATTTCTACCATTATTATGATATCTTATGACATGTTTTATGTGGTAATAACAATTTAATAACTATTTCTGGTAAACTAAAGTCACCAGGTTACGAGCGGTAGCTGGTCTGAGAGGATGATCAGAATAAATAAGTTTTATCTAATGTAATAAAGATACCAATTATTATTCCACAGATTCGATTTATTTATTTCAAAAAAATAAGGAAAGACTATGTACGGAAGAGAAAGATTCCAACGAACCGTTACAAATAATGAAGAACTCTTACAAATAATGAATCACGAAGATACGAAAGATCTCCCTCCAAGCGGTCCAATAAAAAGCAAGGCATTCCTCTTTGCCCCTATTCTTATTCCTAGTTCCATTTGTTGGAAAATGTGGGTATAAGCCCTACATGTCAAGTAATTTTGAGCCTAATTTTGAATGCTTCTTGGGTGCATGCGCGCAACAAGTTATGTTTGGAGTACACTCTTCTCCGTGAACTCTCCTCCCTTGAGAGCTTACGCATATTTAAGTATTCAAAATGATCGATGAGATATGATGATCCAAAGTTGGTCCCTTGAAAGTGGAAAATTAAAAATGAAAATTAAGAATGGAAAATTCGTGGCTTCGCAAGCCTTCGTCCTTTCCGTGTGGGTGATCTGCGGACACGAATGCAGCAAAATTTGGGCCGAATAAATCCGGACTAGTTTTGCTAAAATATTAATTTCCACTGGGCTTTATAATTCGTTATTTTATTTAATTACGAATTATTATTATAAATTCGATTTTGATTGATTACAAATTAATTTGGAATTGATTTGATAATCGTCTTCCTTAATTAATTAATGTGTAGTTAATAAGGAAATTGTGTAGCGCACAAGTAAGGAAATTGTGTAGCGCACAAGTATCCTCAAGCCTATATACATCTTATAGGTCTTTGGGTTAATCATCATCTCATAACCTAAATACAACTATCCTCAAACAAAACCCTCTCTTCTCTGGTGATAGTTTCTTATTCTGTTCTAGCTCGTTGAATGTGTTGTTCTTCGTGACATCATCGTGTTCTCGTTTTATCCCGGGATGTTATCGACTCGCGCATACGGTGAGACGCAAAATAGCTTTAAGGAAGTAGTTTCGTACTAGACTTATGACATCTTCCGTTCATATCCTTTTTCTTTTGACAGTTTTATTTATAACCATACACTGTTCTGTTGTTTGCACACACAATCTTTCATATTATATTATTGTATTTTTTGCATATTGTTTAACAATCTTAAAGATATTTTATTTTCCTATCTCTGATTAACACATACGTGATTTTTGTTCGGTGACGGATTAATGGCTGACAATACTATGAACGTTAATGGAAATTCAGTGGTTGATCTCAATGCAAAGACAGTGTTGTCTAATGGGGGTAACCAGTCAACACCAAGCACCATCACACAGACAGTTTTGTCTGATGGGGGTAATACTATTGTTGGACAAGGGCCGATGGGCCAAGTATCTACTAGGCACGTAACTATTGGACAATTTAGTATACCGTTTGGGTATAACGCGGTTGGATACGTTTATCCAAAGATACAAGGGGTGCCTACTCCGCTCGTGATGTGTGCTATACATAGTTACCCACTGTGCCCGCTGCACATCTCGAGAAATGTGGGTATAAACCCCACATATTCCTCTTTGCCCCTATTCTTATTCCTAGTTCTATCTTTTGGAAAATGTGGGTATAAACCCCACATATCAAGTCATTTTGAGCCTAATTTTGAATGCTTCTTGAGTACGTGCGCGCAACAAGTTATGGTTGGAGTACACTCTCCTCCATGAACTCTCCTCTCTTGAGAGCTTTCCAACGCATATTTAAATATTCAACATGATAGATGAGATATGATGATCCAAAGTTGGTCCCTTGAAAGTGGAAAATTAAAAATGAAAATTAAGAATGGAAAATTCGTGGCTTCGCAAGCCTTCGTCCTTTCCGTGTGAGCGATCTGCGGACACGAATGCAGCAAAATTTGGACTGAATAAATCCGAACTAGTTTTGCTAAAATATTAATTTCCACTGGGCTTTATAATTCGTTATTTTATTTAATTAGGAATTATTATTATTAATTCGGTTTTGATTGATTACGAATTAATTTGGAATTGATTTGATAACCGTCATCCTTAATTAATGCGTAGTTAATAAGGAAATTGTGTAGCACACAAGTAAGGAAATTGTGTAGTGCACAAGTATCATCAAGCCTATGTACATCTTATAGGTCTTAGGGTTAATCATCATCTCATAACCTAAATACAATTATCCTCAAATAAAACCTTCTCTTCTCTAGTGATAGTTTCTTACTCTGTTCTAGCTCGTTGAATGTGTTGTTCTTCGTGACATCATCGTGTTCTCGTTTTATCCCGGGATGTTATCGACTCGCGCATACGGTGAGAGGCAAAATAGCTTTAATGAGGTATTTTCGTACTAGACTCATGACATCTTCCGTTCATATCCTTTTTCTTTTGGCAGTTTTATTTATAACCATACACTGTTCTGTTGCTTGCACACACAATCACTCATATTATATTATTGTGTTTTTTGCAGATTGTTTAACAATATTAAAGATATTTTATTTTCCTATTTGTGATTAACACATACGTGATTTTTGTTCAGTGACAGATTAATGGCTAACAATACTGTGAACGTTAATGGAAATTCAGTGGTTGATCCCAACGCACAGACGGTGTTGTCTGATGGGGGTAACCAGTCAACGCCAAGCACCATCACACAGATAGTGTTATCTGATGGGGGTAATACTGTTGTTGGACAAGGGCCGATAGGCCAAGTATTTACTGGGCACGTAACTGTTGGATAGTTTAGTATACCGTTTGGGTAGAATGCGGTTGGATACGTTTATCCAAAGATGCAAGGGGTGTCTACTCCGCCCGTGATTTGTGCTATACATAGTTACCCACTGTGCCCGCTGCACATCTTGAGAAACCTGAGAAGTTCACTAGAACGAACTTCAAACGCTGGCACCAGAAGATGTTGTTCTATTTGACCACACTGAATTTGTCTCGATTCTTAAAAGAGGAGACACTCATGCTCACTACTAAGAGCGATATGCAGACTGTGTATGATGCTGATGCTTGGAAACATTCTGACTATATTTGTAATATCCCGTATTTTTTAGAATAATAAAATAGATAATAATAAAAAGGGATTAAAATTGGATAGAGATTAGGAATTAGAATTAGATTAGAATAATGAGTTTTCTGATATGGGTCGGATTTAAATCATAATAGGTTTTTTTTGTAGGGTTTTAAAACTCTATATATTAATTGAGATCTCCTTATTCTTTCATATTCTATTCGAGCCACCAAGACTAAACAGTTATAAATCTTTCTCGATACAAATCTTAATTATTTTTTCTCATCTTTTTTTTATATTAAAATTCGTAGGATTTTCTCAAACACAATTCAATTATCATTTAAAATTTAACAAATTCATTGTAAGTCAGAATTCGTTAATTCTGAACTTTTTGAAAAGATATTTTCATTCTCTACGACTTTCATATTTTAAGTTTTTGGAGAAAATATTTTTTAGAAGGTCAAAAAGGTGAAATGCAGATATGGACAGAATTGGAGTTATGAAGAAGCTCAACGTTTGAGATGCGATGTTTGTGATTGGGTACTGAGGATTGAATATATGTTCTAGGATGTTGTTAATTCTTGGTTTGTAGAGTTGATGTAAGTTTTGTATCGATCTTTCTAGTGTTTTCAAAATTATGTGCATGTTTGATTATATAAATTTGGGCTAAGTGATTATATTTTGAAGTAATATGTATTATACGTATATGTGCTATGTGTTAACAGTAATTTTGGAACTCTGATTTATGTCATGGTTTGTGAAAATTTAGGACCGAGGTCACTGGGTGGTAGTGACAGTTTTCTGAAAATTTAGGACCGTTATCACCGGGTTGTAGTGGTCGTGGTATGAATTAAGGGTAACAAGTTATTGTTTTATGTACAGTCATTGTGTGGTATCGTATCGAGTAAGAATAAGAAAGTTTATCGAAAAATTATGTGTATAGTTATATATATTACTTGCTTGGCTCAACTAGTTAGATTGATTGGTTACTTATTGGGCTGTGTAACTCATTACTTATAATTTTCAAGTTTGATGTAAGAGGAAGTTGGAGTGCATTGAATTTCAAAGATCTTAGATTTGAAGTAGATTGGTTGTTGACTTGTCAATATTAGCTGCGCCTTTATAATGGTTACCTTTGTAATAGAGTTTTGTATTAATAAATTGTATTGTATTTTAAATTTTGTAAGATTAATAGTCCGAAAAGGTCGGGCTGTTACAATATTTGTCGGAATTATGTATTTAATAGTTTGGCTGACACGTTGTATAACGTGTATTGCACAAAGTCAACAACAAAGGACTTATGGGAATCTCTTGAGCGTAAGTATAAAACCGAAGATGCTAGAGCTAAAAAGTGGATTGTTGGCCATTTTCTTGATTATAAGATGACATATTCCAAAACTGTGGTCAGTCAGGTGCAAGTGCTGCAGATAATCATCCACGATATTCATGTTGAAGGAATGGTCGTAAGTGAGTCTTTCCAAGTTGCTGCTATAATTGAAAAGCTACCGCATGGTTGGAAAGAATACAAGAATTACTTGAAGCACAAGCGAAAGGAGATGTCTATGGATGATCTGATTGTTAGACTTCGTCGAGGAAGACAACAGAGAGTTTGAGAATAAATCTAATATTGCCACTGAAAAGGCAAACGTGGTGGAGCATGCTCAAATCTCCAAGTTCAAGAAGAACAACACTGGTAAAGGGTCAAAGCTAGCACCCAAAGGAGGAATTTCGATGCCTTCAAAATTTCAAAGAAAGTGCTACAACTGTGACAAAGTGGGTCATAGGTCTTCTGATTGCAAGAAGCACAAGAATCCCAACAAGAAGAAAGAAGCAAATATGGTGGATGATATCTCCAAGGATATGTCCGATATAGACCTATGTGCTACGGTCTCTGAAGTGAATCTGGTTGGCTCTAATCCAAGGGAATGGTGGATTGATACGGGAGCTATATGCATATTTTTTTGATAAGGTGATTTTTTCTAGCTTCAAAGGTACTGTGATAAACTTTATATGGGGAATTCTGTGACTTCTACAATTACAGGGGAAGGCACGGTGATTCTGAAAATGACCTCTGGGAAGAATTTGACTTTGAAGAATGTACTTTATGTGCTTGATATTCGCAATAACCTCGTGTATGGTTCCTTGTTAAATAAGCATGGCTTTAGTATTGTAATAGATTCAAATAAGGTTATTTTGTCTAAGAGTGGTATGTTTGTAGGCAAGGGCTACATTTCCGATGTCCTCTTTAAGCTCAATGTAATATCTGTTAAAGATGAAAATGAAATGAAGAATTCTTCCACTTACTTGCTTGAGTCTCCTAATTTATGGCATGCTAGATTAGGACATATGAATTATAACACTATAAGATAATTAAATGTAAAAGAATACATACCAAAATTGAATATCGATTCAAAACATAAGTGTGAAACTTGTGTTGAGGCAAAATTAACGAGATCATCATTTAAACGTGTGGAAAGAAACACCAAAGTGCTAGACCTAATACATAACGATATATGTGATTTAAAATTCGCTCCAACTCGAGGGGGTAACAAGTATTTTGTTACATTCGTGGATGATTATACAAAATATTGTTATGTATATTTGCTCAAAAGAAAATATGAAGTTATAGATAAATTTAAAATCTATAAGGAAGAAGTTGAGACACAACAAAGTGAGAAAATCAAAAGGATATGTAGTGATCGTGGAGGTGAATATGTTGAACCCTTTGGGAATTTTATTCACAACATGGTATATATAATCCATGAGGTCACTGCACCATATTCTCCTAGTTAGTTAAATAGAGTGGTTGAGAGGAAGAATATCACTCTCAAGGAGATGATGAATGTGATGTTGCTAAGCTCTGGACTTCCGCAGTCAATGTGGGGGGAAGTCATCTTAAGTACAAATTATCTTTTAAATAAGATGATGCTCAAGAACAAGGATCAAACTCCTTATGAAATATGGAATAAAGAGAAACCAAGTTATAAACATTTGAAAGTGTGGGAGTGCCTTGCTAAGGTACTTATCCCTGCACCTAAGAAAGTGAAGATTGGTCCAAAAACCGTAGATTGTATCTTTATTAGATATACCTCAAATAATACTGCATATCGGTTTCTCGTATATGAATCAAAGATTCCTAACATTCAAAATAATACGATCATGGAGTCAAGAAATGCCTCATTCTTTGGGATAACATTTCTTTGTAATCCAGAAACTAAACGCCCTACAATGTCTAAACGACCTCATGAGTCTATAGAGGAAGACAATGAGGACGAAGACAATGAAGATGAAAATGTGGGGGGTAGTGAGAAGGAGCAAAAAAAGGAGAAATCTTATGGGTCAGAATTTATGACTTATTTTGTCGAAGAGGGTGGAAAACCTATAAGGAAGCGGTAACATCGCCTGATGGACCTATATGGAAAGAGGCCATCAAAGACGAAATTGATTCAATCATGCAGAATCATACCTAGGAGCTTGTGGACCTGCCATCTGGATGCAAACCACTAGGTTGCAAGTGAGTTTTCAAAAGGACATTGAATTAAAGGATACAAGCAACAACACAGCCTCGATTACTTTAATACATACTCCCTTGTATCAAGAATAACATCTATAAGAATAGGGTCTGATGTCGTTGCACTGCGAAAATTGGAAGTACGTCAAATGGATGTGAAAATAAATTTTCTAAATGGAGATTTAGATGAGGAAATCTACATGGAACAACCTGAAGGGTTTGTGTTTTTTGAACATGAAAGAAAGGTATGTAGATTAGGTAAGTCACTATATGGCTTGAAGCAAGCGCCCATGAAGTCGAATGAAAAGTTTCCTCATGTCATGATGGAAAACGACTTCAAGGTAAATAAATGTGATAGTTGCGTCTATTACAAAGATAACGAGAATGAATATGTCATGATAACATTGTATGTAGATGATCTACTTATTGTTGGCAGCAGTGGAAAAGTGATCAAGTCTACAAAAGACATGTTAAAATCAAGATTTAACATGAAAGATATGGGACTAGTAGATGTGATTCTGGGTGTGAATATCTCTAGAACATCAGAAGGTATTGTGCTAAGTTAGTCACACTATGTTGACAAGATCCTTGAGAGGTTCGTCAAGGATGATACTGAGATAGCCAAAACACCTATGGATTTGACTTTACATCTATCCAAGAATAAAGGTGTAGAGATTTTCCAATTGGAATACTCGAGGATAATAGGAAGTATGATGTACCTAATGAGTTGTACGAGACCAGACATTACGTACTCAATTAGTAAGTTGAGTAGATTATCAAGTAATCCGGGAGCTGATCACTGGAAAGCGATTATAAGAGTACTGAGGTACCTAAGGGGAACTCAAGACTATGGACTGCATTATAGAAGATATCCAGCAGTATTTGAAGGGTACACGGATGCAAATTAGATATCTAGCAAGAAGGCATTAAAGTCTATGAGTGGCTACGTGTTTATACTAGCTGGGGCAGCCGTGTCATGGAAATCCTTCAAACAAAAGGTGATAACTCAGTCCACGATGGAAGATGAGTTTGTGGCATTAGACAAATGTACACAAGAGGTTGAATATTTACGCCAATTCATGGAGGATATTCATAGATGGCCAAAACTTGTGACTGCAATAGGACTACATTGTGATAGTCAGTGAGTTATTGGCAAAGCACAGAATATGTTGTATAATGGTAAGTCTCATAACATACGACGACAACACAGTTCCATTAGATAACTAATATCAACCGGAATTATCATTATTGACTTTGTACTGTCAAGGGATAATATCGCGGATCCATTAACCAAAGGGTTATCAAGAGAACTGGTTGATAAATCATCTAAGGGGATGGGCCTTAAGCCTACTGCTTAACGACGTCATGGTGGACACCCAACCTTGCTGACTAGAGGTCCTAATAACTTGGTTCAAATGGGTAAACTAAATCATGATGACCAAATCACTGTGGGGGTAACCCCTTGTCTGTTCCTATGATGAGGAAATAGTGGGACCCGTATGATATGACGGTAAGCTTTACGTTTTTAATGATCTTTCGGCAAATACATGAAATTTAAGGTTGAATACATAGAATTCAGTTGAGTAAACACAGGTTACTCTTTAAGATAAAGATCACCTATGTAAGAGAGAAGTGGGGCCGCTTCAAAAGAGAATTGTGAGACATAATTTTTTAAAAACTCTCGTAGAACCAGGACGATGTCCATGGCCAAAATGGACATAATCATGAGTAGGGCTGAGTAAAGAAACGAAATGAAACCGATAAAAATCGGTAAAAACCATTCCGAATAAAACCAATTAGAAACCGAAACTGAAAAATTAAAAACTGAACCGATTATTAATATATATATATATATATATATCGATTTAAATTACCTAGTAGTTCAGTTTACAAATTATTAGTGCTCCAACATGCATTGGGTCAAGCTTCTGCTGAGTAACAATTTATTTTGATGGTGTAGTTGTTGCACCACCAATCCATTAATTGGTTAATCTATGAAACATGAACTTAGGGTAATTCTTTGATAATTGATCATATTGTAGTAAAAATGCTTGATTTGGCTATCATGATTAACTGTTTGAAACAATTGTGTTTCTTTTTTCTTGTACACATGAATCATGATAATCTATTTACAGGAGTGTGATAGATTCCATTTAATAAGTTACCAAATATGACCGGTGATCTCTAGTTCTCATTGCTTAGTTGCATTTCATTGACATGCTCTAGTATTTCTTAATTTGCAGATAGAGTATGCACTATGAAGTAAGTCGGTAGCAGACTATCAGCCACGCTCTTTGAGATTATGTTTTAAATTTCAATTTATTTTTATTTTTATTTTATAATTTAAATTATAATTTATTTTTATTTCATTTTTATTTTATTCGATTTTATAACCGAAACCGAATCGATAAAAACCGAACCGGGATTTTTAAAACCGAAATCAATGGTTCGGTTACGGTTGCGGTTTATGATTTTTAAAATCGAAGACATGCGGTTACGGTTTTATCCAAAAACCGTACCGAACCGAACCGTGCTATCCCCTAATCATGAGAGTTGAACGAGTTAGAAAAGATGTAGTAATAAGTATATCATCGCTTACACAAATAGTCGAACAGTTCAAGGACACTCACATCTACTGTCTACCACTAAGGTCGGTATGCTTAATCGATGGAAGGTTCGAGGAGTATTCCATACCTATCATATGCTATATCTGATCGAAGAAACTATCACCAATCCAAATTTCGTGTCTGTCTGTCTGGTATGTGCTACTGAAACATCAATCTCATCCATGTGGGGGATTATTGAAAAATGTTGGTATAAGTCCCACATGTCAAGTTATTTTGAGTCTAACTTTGAGTGCTTCTTGGGTGCGTGCGCGCAACAATTTATGGTTGGAGTACACTCTCCTCTGTGAGAGCTTTCCAACACATAGTTAAGTATTCAAAATGATCAAGGGATGGATGAGATATGATGATCCAAAGTTCATCCCTGAAAGTGTAAAATTAAGAATGGAAAATTCGTGGATTCGCAAGCCTTCGGGCTTTTCGTGTAGGCGACTTGCGGACACGATTGCAACAAAATTTGGGTCGAATAAATCCGGACTAGTTTTACTAAAATATTAATTTTCACTGGACTCTATAATTCGTTATTTTATTTAATAATGAATTATTATTATTAATTCGGTTTTGATTGATTACGAATTGATTTGGAATTGATTTGATAACCGCCTTCCTTAATTAATTAACGCGTAGTTAATAAGGAAATTGTGTAGTGCACAAGTAAGAAAATTATGCATCGTACAAGTAAGGAAGTAATGAAATTGTAATTCAAATTTAATTTTAAATAAATATAAGCCACGTGTAATTCAAATTTACCCAGGGCAAGTAATGCAACCATACTATAACAAGAATAAAGAGAGAAAATGACTTTAATATCACAAAAATAAGTATGAGTTGCCCATATTAACATTTCTCGGGTTTAATGCCATTTCTAACATTTTGTAATCGCATATAATATATGTGTATATTCCTTGTTCATTTTAAAGTATCATCACTGTGATTGTATTTTTACAAAACTTGGTTTTTTCTCTTCTAGCTTGTACGATTTATTCTCTTTCTTAATTTTATTTATTACTCTTTCAACCTAGCATCTCTTTTCATCACATTTTTTTTACTTTTTTTTACGAACTATTTTCATCACAATTAATTAAAACCCTTTTATAAATATATTCACTTGTGTATAAGAGTGATTTCCAATCGATATTGACGTCAAATGTACCGGTGAATTATAAATTACACCATAAGAGATAATCATCATCTTATTTATATTGAAAAGTTAATATTTGAAAATCAAAGCAAATTTGTAAAGTATTTGAATTATTTTTATGCAGGTTTTTTTATATATAGAGGGGATTTGTTTGTATATCCATGTAGTTCAGAGAGAAGAGGTAG
Organism: Oenanthe sinensis; assembly: GCA_028671895.1. Classification (NCBI taxonomy): domain Eukaryota; kingdom Viridiplantae; phylum Streptophyta; class Magnoliopsida; order Apiales; family Apiaceae; genus Oenanthe; species Oenanthe sinensis. The sequence goes on along the minus strand of CM053799.1, from coordinate 20,561,283 downwards.
AAATTGAATGATGAAGAAGATATAGAAAGTCAAAGAATGGTGAATGTTGCTAAATTTCTGGAAAAGTGTGCAATGGCTCGGAATATATTGAAAGTAGTTACGCCTTATAGTAATGCGTGTTTGCTATAGAAAGTCAAAGAATGGTGAATGATGCTAAATTTCTGGAAAAGTGTGCAATGGCTGGGAATATATTGAAAGTAGTTACGCATTATAGCCATGCGTGTTTTCTATTTTCGAGTTACACATTATAGCCATGCGTGTTTGCTATTTTCGAGTGCTCTTGATACGTATCCAGTATCATAAATTTTAATGCTAATGATCAAAAATAAAGCACAGGACATACAAGATGCATATAACTATCTACGCATATTAGACATGCGTATGTAATGTGTTGTTTTGGCGCGATATCAATCCCACTTACATTAAAAAGTGTTAAAGAGGGTTTTCACCCCAATAAAGTCATCACTAATACTAATACACTTTGCATATCCCCAAGTTACATATACAGTCCACGAGTCTAAATGTGTTTCTTATTTTTGAGAAATAAGAGTTTGTTTTATAAAAAATATATTTTTTTCTAAAATAAATATTCATTTTTGGAAATAAGGTACGCCGAACAACACTAAGGGGGTGTTTGGGGGAACTTTTTCCAGAATAAGTCAACTTATTTTAAGACAAAGTTAGAGATTCTTAACTTTTTTCTGAAAAAAGTTAACTTTTTTTTGTAACTTATAGAATCTCAAATATATATTAAATACTTGTATAAAAAATATTTATCAAAAAGACTTATTTTAAGGCAGGCCAAACAGACCATAAAATACATACAAAATAAATGTTGTTCAGAAATAAATATTTTATCGAGAGAATAATACATACCTCACATCTAACGTCAGCTACCATTATAATTGAAATTGTAATACAGCGGAGTAATTGAGAAGAAAGAGATTTGTTCTAGAATAATGACAGGTATGTTATTATTTATAAATCAGCACTAACTTTGAAATTGAGCTACTCCTATTTGACTAGACTACATCGTAAAAGTTGTCCCGCTTCTGTTGACAAAATATATAATCAGCATACTCTTCTAATCTTGTCTGATATTTTTGTGTTAATATATAATTTAAGATTTAAAATTTAGATAATATTATACTTTTTCATATTAATATTATTTAAATTTTAATATTTTTAAATATTGTAAAAATCTAAGTTACATAAGTTCGAGGGAGGAAACAAGTTATTCCGCAAGAGCTCGTTGAACTGTAAATATTTTTTCTATTCCATAAGAGAATAAGGAATTTAAGATTAATTTAGGTGAATTTACTTTAAATAATGAATAAAATTGTTTTGATAATTATAATATTTTGATATCCATAATTAAAATAGTATCTATCATAATTATTTTATTTATCATATGAGAGAAAGCTACCTAAAATTAATTTTAAATATGAGAATTAACTTTTCAATTTGTATGTTTATTTTTATTACTATATAAGAAAAAGATACTAAAAATAATTTTAAATATCAGAGTTGAATATGTATGTTTGTACACTAGTTGATGGTATACATACAAAGCCATCTAAAATAAAGTTAGAAGATTCTAAAAGTAGTTTATGCGTCTCTATCCTGATTGCTTCTTTTTCTCACATGGTGAATTAACAAAACGCGTACACTACACTAACAATTATTTTCTTGGTCAAATTATATGAGAAACCCATCCTCTATATAAAACAATGTTGTCCAACAGTTAGACCTCACTTCAATTCTCAAAACATTCTTACAACATTTGTCATTTATTTTTTTAAGCTCGCTATTAAGTTTCAAATTAAGCAAAGTACAAAAAAAATATGGTGAAGATATTTGCAGCAGTGGTTAAGCCCATGGTTCGAGTCACGATGAAGGCATATGGCATGAGGCCTAAACTAGTCGAAATCGAACCTGGGACGATACTAAGATTTTGGGTTCCATGCAAATCAAAAATTAATCCAGCCAAGCCTAATGTAGTATTTCTTCATGGTTTTGCAACTGATGGAATTTTCAACTGGCAATCACAAGTTCAAGCATTGTCCGGAAAATACTCTGTTTACGTGCCAGACCTCTTGTTCTTTGGCTCATCCACGACGAATAAGCCTGAAAGATCAATGGAGTTTCATGCAGAGTGTTTGGTGAAAGGGTTGAGAAGCTTTGGAGTTGACAAGTTTACGGTTGTTGGGCTTAGTTATGGAGCTACATTAGGGTTCAAAATGGCGACGTTGTACCCTGAAATGGTCCAGTGCATTGTGGCTAGTGGCACTGCTATGGAATTAACCGAGTCGATTTCACGTGTTTCGTTACAGAATATTGGATATTCAAGTTGGTCTGAGTTCTTGATGCCGGATTCTACCAAGGGTCTTAATACATTTTTGTCGATTGCAAGTCAGAAACCTCCATCTCTTCCTGAATTTGCTGCAAAGGACTTTCTTAAGGTTTGTCACAATTTCGTTAATATATAAAATACAAACTAATTTAGCCTACAAACCATAAAACTGTAATTTGTAGCTGCCTTGTACAATCATGATTGATGATTTCTACTACGAAACATGATCTAGAAGTCTAGTCTTGAACGGCATATGCTTAATTATACCATTATATTTCGACTTCTTATACAAATATGTCATACTTGCAGGAATTCTTTGCCAACAGAAAGGAGAGGGATGAACTTTTGAAGGCATGGGTGATTAACGACAATCATGTAGCCCCCTGCAATTACTCTCAGGTATCGATTAATGTTGTTCATTTTACGAAATCCGAAAGATTATTGTCTGTAATAACCTACTGATGTACTAATATTATAAACTCATGTATTATTGCAGAAAGTTTATTTGATATGGGGAGAGGATGATAAGATCTTTAAGAAAGAAGTTGCAGAAAACATTAAAAGGTCAGTCTCAAGAACCATCACTAGTTCACCACCGTATCAGATTTATTAGTTATATATATAAAGATATTTTTATACTTATCGATTTGTTCTGATATGCAGGCAATTGGGAGAGCAAGCTAATCTAGAATTTATAAAGAACGCTGGACATCTTGTTCATTCAGATCAAGCATCTGAATATAACCAAAGGCTCAAGAACATTCTTGCTTCTGTAAATAAATGAGATTTCTCACTCATTTTGATTTTCTGATTTTCCTTTTAGATCTACACCAGATGTATGGTTTTGTTTTTGACTGGTGTAAATGTAATATTTCAGATTTTTGATTGATAATATGGGTTATAGTACAATGATCATTGATAAAATGGATTATAGTACGACGATAATTGATATAATTATAGTTGGCGACTACATTTATACTCTTTTCGTCCCATTAATTTTTTGAAATTTTAGCTTTCGTAATTTTGCACCCATTTTTAAATATTCAATAAAATAATATTTGTAATTTGGTTGACACTAAAGAATAAAGATTTGTTGTAATTTTTGCCTGGCAACAGCCAAGCCGGGGGTCGAAAAACAGCATCACTACAGATTGAATTATTACCGTTAATATTCATTAATACTATTGGTTTAATAATATGAGTAGCCAAAGTTGACTTTGAAGAAACGAAATTTTCTTCAAGACTTGACCATGTCAAGTTGCCAACATGATAGACCTTGTATATCACATATATGTACATAGATTATTGCAAGTGGCAGCTCATTTTCAGACAACTTAAGACTTGAGCATTTTTGCAAATCTTGAACACTAGAGCATTCCGTCACACACAGAGCAAACATGGTGAAAGTATTTGCAATAGCAAAACCAATTATCAGTCTCCAGATGAAATTCTATGGCATGATACCCCAGATCATTGAAATAGAGCCTGGAACCAAAATCAAGATGTGGGTACCAACTGCAGTTACAAAAAACAATCCTAAAGCCAAGAACAAGCCTGCTGTTATGTTTCTTCAAGGTTTTGCCACTGATGGGATCTTCTCATGGCTTTCACAAGTCACTGCTTTCTCTGGTGAATATTCTGTGTTTGTGCCTGACCTCCTTTTCTTTGGTGGATCAATAACCGATAAGCCCGACAGATCACTTGAGTTTCAAGCTCATTGTTTAGTCAAGGCATTGAACAAATTTGGGGTTGAGAAATGTAGTGTTGTTGGGCTTAGTTATGGAGCTACAGTTGGGTTTAAAATGGCTAAATTGTACCCGGATTTGATTGATTGTGTTGTGGGCAGTGGGACTGTTGTTGACTTAACCGAGTCAACTTCACAAGCTTGTTTGAAGAGGATGGGGTATTCGAGTTGGTCTGAGTTTTTGTTGCCGGAATCTGTTAAGGATCTAAAGGCTTTTTTGGCACTTACTAATCATAAACCACCATCTATGCCTGACTTTGTGGCCAAGGACTTTATCAAGGTAAGAATATGAACTTTCTATGATTGTTTTATGGTTTTAATTGTTTGGTTACTTGCAATTGTTAAATGTTTGAAGCTTTGACAACATTCCTTATGTTAAGAAACATCTTGTTTTCATTTTGGCTCAATCTTGTTATGTTTGTCTTGGTCTTGGGGTGTTGAATTTAGTATCAAAATCTCATCTTCATTTGTCGCACTTGAACTAAAAGAGTATAAATTTAACATGAAACTTAAAAGGGGTTGGGTTAGGAAAAAAGAAGGCAAAGTTATATCATATGTTTTTTTCCTGCCAGGTATTTGCATATACTAGAATACTCGCGTGCATCCCCAAATGTTGGCACCCTCAATTTCTTAAGGAAGCCAGATATCCACTAGGTTACGATGTTAGATGTTAGTAGTTATATGAATTATGTGGTAGTCACTGTACAATTAAAGGGTGATAACAGAATTTTTGTTCAGAAAACAATGCTACAAAATTTCCAGGTCTCTCTCTCCCAACTCCCAAATTAGAAGCACTAAAACATGACATGTCAATATGTCATGATTGACAGCGTAGTGTGCAGCCACAAATCGTGGATCTCATGTAAATGGTCTGTAAATTTACATAAAAAGATTCAATGTTAAATATTTGTTTTGCTGATGGATAACAAAAACATGGTCAACTTTTATAAGATTGAGGCCTTATGAGGCATTATGTTATACAGCATCTCTTATATTTAGAAAGTAGAAATATATAACTTCAGGAGTAATGTTCCCAGAATTGTCTTATCTTTAGGTATTGAATCTGTTAGAAGAATTCTGTATCATCTTATTTTTGTTTAAAAAAATCAGAAGAATCCTGTATCCCTAACAATTTTGAAAAAGAGTAGACCACAGATATCAAACTTCAGCGGATAGTTTAAAAAGAGAGAGAGGATAATGTTATATGGGTTGTAATAAAAATAAAGCTATGATTATATTCTATGCTTTTTGGTTAGTGGTCAATTGCTTGAGTTTAAACACTTATACACATGCCTGCACTAGTTCTGTGACCCTCAATATCTTGTTACCAAGGTAATACAAGTATACACAATAATGGTAGAGTCAATATGGGGGAGTCTTTTTTCAAAAAAAGGTTGACAATGAAATTTGTTGGACAGATGAACATGCTACAATTTTTCGAGTCCACTGAACTTCCAAGTCACACGACCTAAAACATGTAAATTGTCATGATCTCCACCTTATGAAGCCACATTCTTAACAAGCCTAAATATAACTGAGTGAGCCATTTATAATTTAGATAGATATACATAGTATGCAACAGTGATAAACAAGCTTGTATTTAATAGATACTAAGATTGGATGTTAGATGTATTTTTTTTCTGCAAATAAATAAAGGTTTATCGGTAGAGATATATGGTGGTGACTGTTTAGATGAATTTGGCCTGTGGAGTTTTATAATGCTAGAATATAGCATCTCAGCATAGTGAAAACATAAACCGGAAACATGGTATACGTGATAGTTATTAAGTTGAAAGCTATGTGAATCATAGGGTTAATGTTCGCAAAAATATCAGTTAGATTTCTTTGTTTTGTTTCTGTATTCTTCAACTATAACTGCACTAAGTAATTCAGCAGAATAGAATATATTTATATATAGCATGCAAAGAAAGACAAGTCCTAACAATGAGACTGCCTTATGGTTTACAGGAATTTATGGTTAACAGAAAGGAGAGAACTGAACTTTTACAGGCTTGGGTCATCGATGACAATGAGACTGCCTCTTGTAACTACAGCCAGGTTTGCTACACTCTTTGAATTCTCTTTATCAAAGTGATTTTGCCATGCATCAGACTAATGTCATTGATTAGAGCAAACACAGCGTATTATTATGTTTAGACTTGTAAAAACATCCCATACTCGCATCTTATATATCAAGTTGTGGACAAATTCAATGATACCTACCATGTGAATTCATTGTGATTGCAGAAAATTCATCTGCTTTGGGGAGATGATGACAAAATTTTCAACTCGGAAATTGCTGAAAACATAAAACAGTAAGTTCTCATCACCACTACCAGCATATTTACCTGTTTACTTAGGCCTGCTCCTTCACTCCGATTAATTTTATTGAAAAAATATGTGTTAACATTTTTACAGCACAACGATAACTAAAACAACTTTTCAGGAAAAGTTTAGTAAATTATATCAGTGAATTATAACTAACTGCATTCTTAAAGTAGCGGCAATAATAATTTAGCATCATATCAGTAAAAAACAATTTTACGATATGTTACAACTGCAGGCAGCTAGGCGATGTAGCTACTCTGGAATTTGTAAAAGAGGCAGGACACCTTGTTCAAAGTGATCAGGGCACAGAGTATAACAATCGCCTCAAGAAAATACTCTCTTCCGTGCACAAAGCTTAAGACATAAGAATGATTTCACTTGTATTAAACGTCTATTAGTGATATTTTTCTGGTTTTGTTTGTACTTAACTGTTGATGTGTAATATACTAATATATAGACTCAACCTGCTTTCTTATATTCTTTGCAGTTTTTATACATTTCACTCGTTTCTATTTGTGATTTTATGTTGATGTATCTATCTTGTACTTGTTGGAATACAAAATATATACAACTGTATTAGTTTTAGGCTGTTTAGCGGAAGTGTAAAGTTGATGATTCTCATTGTTATAAAAATACCATAGTACAGAATAAAATCATGATTCTTACCCTTTACAACTTTTACTAAATCAAGCTTATAACATGTGCAATGCACAAATGTTAGTATTCTTAAATCTTAAAGTTGTATTAATGTTTATATATTTGTATTCTAATTGTATTTAAATTTTTATGACTCTTTACCTATTATATATATGTATTTTTTGTTAACTGATGAACTTTTGTAGGGTATCTGATTAATATTATAGCATATTGGTTGCACAAGTTCTCAAGAGCAGAAGGTTTCTTAGGCAGGCAAAAAAATAACAATCACTATGAACAATTATTGCAGAGTGCAAATAATAGAGTCTATAGACAACTACGAAACATCTTATACTAACATAGCCAAACTTGTAGTGATAGGTCCAAAATCGATAACAGAATAGCCTGGAGAATATTTCAGAAGAAAGGGTTTTAGACATAATATCTTATCAAATTTATTCCTTTAGACGAAGCATCGTCATATTGTTTTGCTAAAAAGTATGGGCGAAGCATATAGTCCATAAATCCAAGTCACTGGCAATATTTCTTTCTACAAGTGAACCAGACTGATACCCTTTATTAGCTCCTAATGGGTATTACCCTCACTCCCTTCACTGTGAGCAGTGATGGAGCTGCATAGGGGCTAATAGAACCTGAAGCCCTTGCTAAGACAAAAAAATTATATACAAGTACTTGACACAAATTTTTTTTAGCCCCCACTAGAACAAAAATATCACAGAGATGGATTCGCTTATAAATTTTACTTTTATTTTAGCCCCCACCTAAAATTTTATGGCTCCGCTACTGTACACGAGGGAGGGGGGAGTATATCATACTTCTTATCGGCTGCGAAATAGCAATAGAGCTTTTCCAGACATGTTAATTCATAGTCTAATTAGGCAACACCATGCTTGAAGTCAGATGTTGGACTTCATAGCACAGCACAAGCCAAAAAGAGCTTTTCCCGACGAATGTTAAATTTATAGTCTAATTAGACAACATCTTGCTTGAAATCGGATAGTGGAGTTCATAGCACAAAACAAGCCAAAAAGTATTAGAGGAAGCTTAACTAGGTGTGCATCCAGATCATTGTCTACTTTGATATAAGTTAACTTTGTTATTAAAGTTCGAATCCAAATCAAATATAAGATAATGTCGTATTTTATTTATAATAACCGAATAGTTTGTGATTTCTCGAATATGATTCAGTGATATTAATTTTTTTATTTAATATTTAATATTATTGATATATTATAATCACAAAATGTATATATAAATATTTAATTAATTATACGAGTAGATGAATTATATCAGTTGGAAATTGAAATGTATAGAATATATTAAAATTCTATAATGTTACGACAAAAATACAATCCTAGTATATTCGAGCAAACACTTTATAAAAAGTGATATATAAAAGCTCCTCTAAAATAAATCGCTAAGCATTCATGATCGTAGAATATAAGCTGAGTCTCAACCGGAATGATCACCAAAGGCACCTAAAAGTACAAAACACTTCAAAAAACAAGTGAATCTCATTGATACAACTAAAACTCTATTTACAATGTAAAATACATTTCACTAGATTAGATATGAAGCTTATGTGCACAAGCTAGAATTTTCTCATATAATTGTGTTCGTATTTACATAACACTCGTATTTTAAATAAAAAGTATGATGTTTTTTTTACAAAATAAGAAGTGTATTCTCCAAAATTCTTCAATCAAGTAATTCTCCATAGAGCACAACTCTGTTCGAAGAAAATACACTAAACACTGTGCAGTTGATTGCTTGTAGGATGAATCTTCTTGAACATCATAGGAAAGCATCCGCCATGTATTTTCTTCTTCTCATCATCGACCTCTTCCTTATGATCAACTGCATTTTCTTTCTTTGATGCATGTTCCATCTTGTTCATTTTGTCCTTGCAAACCTTTTTCATCACATAAACTTCAGCCAGACCATGATTCATTGTTAAAAGTAGATATCTATATGTACTTGAGAGTTGAGAGGCGCAATTGTGGTATATATAGGTGTTAAAATGGACTTGGGCATCAAGAAAAATGACGCATTCCATGACTGGCTTATTTGTAGGACACAATCCGTGACCTTTTTATTTCGTTACGACTATTTTATCAAATTTATATGGTTACCACTTTTTCTTGGTTATGTTTTAATGAGAATCCCAAACGTAGGCTTTGGATATTTAGATATGCATCACATATTTCTATATCAAAAGTTGTGGTCCGGTCTCTATCTCCTTGTAAACATACCCATCTACTACTGTCTATTGTGTAATCCAAAGGATAATTTTTATGTACAAAATTTTTGGTGAGAAATGAGAATTTTGACTTGAATTAAAAACAACTATGTTCGTAAATTTTGACTTTTTGGAATTCCACGGATATTAACTTCATCTCCTCTTACTCCCTCGGTCCAAAATTAATAGTACTGTTTGACTTTTCTTTGATCAAATTAATAAATATTTAATTGAAAATTACATATAGTATATAATAGAAAAAAATTATATATTATTAAAAAATATATTTAATTTATTTTAAAATATATTTTTCATTTTTTTAAAACCATAAAAAAATTCAATTTTTAATCAAAATTGAGTCAAATTGACCTCAAAAAAATCAAATAAGACAGTTAATTTGAGACCGAAAAAGTATCATTTTTCATTTTTGGAGATTTTACATATATTAAAAAAAATTATTTCATACGTTTTACTTTCCATATTTATTATTGAAATTTTAAAGAGGATAAAGTTTCTAAAATTATCTCAGAAAAATTACTTAGATACTATTATTTTTTAATGTGAATATTTTTATAATTATATATGATTCTCCATAATTACAATAACACCCTCATTGTTTATATGAGAATTTTTGAGAACCCTAAGAACACTAATCTCAATTTTAAAATACATATATACGACATAAATGGATCACATGTAAATCTTCGTAGAATTGTAAATCCTATCCTGATGAAATATAAATATGTAATAAATATATATTTTTAATTATTTTTATATATACACCGGAGCTCATGTTGAATATAATAAATAAATTGGAGACCGCAGATCTCCGCCCTTAATAATTCAATTCTTGTTATAACCACGTAACTAAAAAAACAGTAATAATAATATTTGGACCATAATATAATAATTTTCTGATTTTAAAAGCTTTAGATTCAAAATCACAATATATATATATATAATAACTGGCGATGAAACAAATGATGAAGATCAAAAATAATGATTCGATTCATTCATTTTAATCACCCAAATCGCCGATTTATAATAATAATTTATAAATATATATATTTGTGTTGAAAATCAAGAAATGTAAAATGAGGAAGGGCGCTCAGAAATAGAAATGGATAGAAGTTTATCCTCACAAATCAATCAGATTAACGAGATTATTCATTCTTCATCACTGTGCCCCCATCAAATTACATGTGTAGCTAATCTAAACTCTTACTTACAAACTTTGTGTGTATATAATATGTATATGGCTGAATCGAAAGAAAATAACTAGAGATGCAGCCGTCATGGTTAGGGTTTGGGATGCGATTGCTCTAGATTTATAGAGTTCGACATGTGTTGAGATGGTATTGAATTACATTATTACCCTCTTTCGATTTAGATATCGCTTGTCAATATATTTTCTGCTAATTTAATACGGAGTATTTGATAATAAATAATGTCATAAACTTTTATTTTGAAACATAGAATTTAATAAATATGTTTATATTTTTTTTAAGAATACTAATATATGCACGCTTTAAACTTATTTATACATATCGTGTTAAATTTTTAATTTTAATCATTAAAATATACTACCTCTGTCTCACCCAATTGTTATTCTAGAAGGTCCGACACACATTTTAAGGCACACATAAAGTATAATTTCGTAACTTATTTTTATTTTTTTCTGAATAAAAATTTAATGTTTAAATTTTTTTCAAAAAAAATTAAAATTAAGTTACGAAACTATATTTTATATGCACCTTAAAATGCATACCGAACCTTCTCTCCGAAAGGATAACAATTGAGTGGAATAGAAGAACTACAATATTAAGAATAACTATATATTTTTTTAACCAAACCGTAACAGGTCGTCTAGTGTCAAACTTGGTTTTTTTTTATTCGAGCCAGTTTCTCAGACTCTAAGCGACATGAAGGGTTTTGAAGTGTACTTTTGCATTCCTTGAATGGTTTGAACTTTCAAGTATATATAAAAACAAGAGCTCCCAATATCTCATAGAGGAGAGCATGTACATCCATTATTTTTTTTTCAATAAATTTCACAGAAACCCCAAAAAAATATCAATTTTCTAACCAATATAGAATAACCGGTAGATGTAGATCATCCTGTGAGGACTGCTTGGAAGCTGGAAGAGTTGAAATACATGTTGATAGGATCCTCCAAATTTAATACAATCTAAATACAGTTGTACATCATGATAGATCACTATAACAGTTTGCTTCTTGGCTATATCTTTGCATCCTTCTCTACTCGGCCTAAGCTATGAACCAGCGTAGTTTCAGTCTCCTCTGGAAGTGCTACCACCGCTTCCTGAAGGCTTCTTCCCCTTGTACGTCTGATAAAAGGCAACAAACCATATTTACAATTTGGAGGGTGACAGATTACAGGATGCGGTAAACTGCTTTAAATAAATATAAATGAAGAAGCATGTTTAAATATCCTAATGCTGACCTGCTTCCCGATGTTGAAAGGGACATATTTGTACTTAATCATGTGCATAATTTGGCGCTTCATTGTAAGGAGAAATAGCACCAGCCAGTAGAATAGTAATATAGGCCAAAAGACAGGTACATCAAACATCGAAAAGAAGGTCATCACAAATGCCACACAAAATGCTTTTGTTATAGCATACCTAAACGAGAAAAGAGAGAACATACACGGAATCAATGCCAAATATTTAAAAGGGTTGGATAAAGAAGCTGTAAGACAATCAGATAAGTGTTTATAAGGTGCAAAGAACAGCATCTATATGCAATTATTTAGACATTTTTCCATATAAAGATAAAACTTGCCAAAGCTGAATGAGAACCATGGTAACTGCTTTGCTAGGCTGTGTATTTATACAATATATAATTATATATACCCCACAGACCACCTCTATGAGGGATATTATACTAGGAATGTTTGATTACTTATATATACTAGGTATATTTGGTTACTTGTATATATGTGTATGTGTGCTTATGCATCACTTTTTCAGCATAAGCCTGTTCAAACCTTCCAAGTGACCACATAATTAGCCTAGCATTCACATTGCTCAAATCTATGCAGGAACAAACATAAAAAGACTCGCCCAATTTACCAAGTAAAAGACTGAAATGATACAGGGCAGATAAATGTATATTTTGTGTGCATGTGTACAGGTAAGCTTATCTTAAGTTTTAATTACTTCTTATACAGTACTTGTATTTTATGCCAATAAGATTATTTAAGTTGTCAAGTAACCGGAAACCAGTTTTAAGAATAATTTCCAGTATCGCTAAACAAGGATGAGACGTTTAATGCAAACTACTCGCCCCCCAATTTAACAATTAACTAAAGAAATAGCTAAATAGAACAGGATACAATCTACTTTTCCCAATCCCAGCATGACCCCAAAGAACATGCCTACATGAAATTTCGTTTCCTTATCATGCTAGTAATTCTTTAATGCCTCCACCATGGTGACCAACCCTTTGGCATTTGGCTTGATTCTAAGCTGAGTGGGACATAAATAGGCAGCATGCAACCGATCACTTGAACTATCTAGTGAAACGACAACATGACAGAGATAATATTTAGCTCTTTAAAAAGAGCATCTGTCACCAAAACAGTTTCAATTGACAATTAGAAATTAGTTCATCAAAAACATAAAATAAGTAGCAATTAAGAGAGAATGAACCCCATACAAATATAGCAATCAAAACAAGTTAGCAAAAGTAATCCCAGCAACATAAACCATTGTATGTGAAAGAATGTACATATCAGTTCAACAACAAACAGAAGAAAGGGAGTATAAGTCATTCACCAGAACTTGAACTCTGGGAGACGGCGAATGAAAGGCTTGAACTCATCAGAACCTTTCGTCGGCAACATAGGCCCATTAGAAGGTTCCAATTCTGGATCAACAAGAGGTGACAGAAACCCAATCAACAAGTTCAGTAGATAGATTCCAAGACCATAACTAACAACATAGAACCCTTGAACATAATAGCAACGCAGCGCATAAAGAAATGCTAAAACTGCAGTTCCAACCCATCTATAAACCGCGTGTGGAGTAGACTTGTCCAAATAAAACTGAAACAGCTTCCAAACTTCACGTCTCCATTGATTAAGAGGTGCCGCAGCTGAGGCACCCTCACCTCCAACACTTTCCATCAAAGTAAAGCCTCACAACCCTAACAAATCTTTAAAAAAAACCTCCATCAGCACCATCGCGACATCATACACACATACATGCACTTCCATACATAATAAAAACAATAACCCAACTCACATTATCAACCACTCTCATCAAATCAAGAACCCAACTTCTAAACTTAAACTAATCAAGAAAAAAGACTAAATCAACTAAACCAACCTAAAATTTGACTTTTTTAAATACAAGAAAATTAGTCAACACATATTCAATACCACAAAACCCAATCTTTTTGCTATATTTTCTCAAGATTTCACAAACCCATCACACAATAAACATAAAAAAGCAGTTAAACACTAAAAAGGGTAGATATATATTGAATCAGAGCCAGATCTGAAATGGGGTTAGCACAAAATCAAGAACCCTCATTAAAGTTTCTTGTTAGTATCTAAACACAAGATATATAAAGACAAGGGACATAAGTGTAAAAAATAATACATACTAAAAATCAAGAATATGTGTGTGTGTGTGTGTGTGTTTGATAACGATCGGAAAATGCATTGAAAATAGATAAACTAACCTCCGGCGATGGTGGGTGTAGACAGAGGGGTCTGAAGAGTAAAAATAGGGAGAGGGATCCGTGTTGGATATAAAATTGTATCTCTATTTATTTGTGTTTGGGTAAACGGGTTTGCAATTTTTACTTTACTTTTATATACAAAATTGATCAAAATATTTTAATTAAAAGAATTATTTATCAAAAGATTCATGAATTTATCTATTTACATTTTGACCAATAATTTATATATATATAATTTTCAATGTAATAATACAATATTTTTTATTAATGAAATTAACTTTAATTCATTAATTATGTAACTTTTAAGTTAGAGATTTATTGTAAATTTTTGCTTGAATTGAAAATATGTCCTCATGTAATAAGTTCAAAAATAATATAAAATTAGAATAAAAATTGAACTTAGAATATCATAGAAAGTATTGTTTTTTAAATAATTTAATTTTTTAATATACTATTTTTTAAAATTAATATCAGTTTTCACTTGTATAATTTCTAAATTTTATTTTTATAATTTTAGTAATTAATAAATTATATAAAACAATAAATTCATTCAAATAGATACTAAATTATAATTAAAAAAAAGTTAACATTACACTTTCGCCAGAAAATTTTCAGGTGGCCGGAAAATGAGTTTAATAAAAAAATCGAAATCAATAACTAAAATGAGTCAAATTTGCAATCAGTCACCTACTTGATACATCTGACGCAATCAGTCACGTAATTGATATTTAACCTTTTTGTTAATATATTATTAGTCTGTTAAGATATTTCAATAAGAAGTGTAAATTTGAGATTTTATATTAGTTTATCATATTTCATTTTATTGGTTTAAAAATTCGATCTGGTATAGTTGACATCAGAGTGTAAATTTCGATTTTGTGATACTTTTAAACCAGACATATGAGTATGGAATTGTGCATAAATATATTTATGATCTTTGTCTCGTATTTTTGTATATGAAGGTTTACTATAATGTTTTAGGAGGTTTTGGAAATGATATAAGTTATAAGTAACATGTAACACCTATATAATATAATATAATATAATTATTTATAGTTACATTTAATATTATACTAATAAAAATCTAATAATATTAATAAAAAAATTCAAATACTCTCAAAAATTAAAAATCATTATGCCATAATATTATATTATTATTTATAAATTATATGTAAAACGTAAGAGAGATTTTTGCATAAATATTGCTAAAAATTAAATTCAGGTTAGTCTTGGGTGAACATATTAATAATCCTAAATCCATTACCAATTTTTAAGCATCAAAATTAAATTTCAAACTTATAAAAGTGAAACTCACGTATACGTATATTATTATTACATGGACGTACATTTGTATACTGTATGTCACAAAGATTGGCTCAGATATCAAGTTTTACATTCTTAATTCAGGATTCACTATCCATAGCGTAATTCTAATTATATATATATATATATATATATATATATATATATATATATATATATATATTAAAAATAATAGCGATTTTATGTAAATATTAATATAAATCCTTAATAATTATATATAAATTATAATTAATATTCAAAATTTATATAATATTAATATAATTATTTATAAATTATAATTAGTATTATAAAATAAAATTTTAATAGTATAAAAAGAAATTTATTCAAACACACTCAAGTTTAAAATCCATTACTAACAACTATATAATATTATATTATTATTTATTAATTACGGGTAATATTATATTATGCTTCAAAAAAATAATATTATAATAATAAAATTTAATTATTTGATATCACACTAATAAAATATTTAATTTATAATTTATAATTTTAAGACATTAATAAAATTTTAATATATATATTAATTATAAAATTATATCCTATATATAATTAGAACGCATGGGTACACACTAGAATCTAAAATAGAACATTTTATTTGTAGATACGAGCGGAATACTAATTAGAAGGGCAGTGTAGTCATCTCATTCCACCTTTTAGGCAGCTTTTATACCAGACAAGTATTTTCTCCTTGATCATCCTAAATACTTTTATTTTATTGTTTCGATTATTTATATCATGATAAATAGTTATTGTTCAGAACTATTTATGATTCCTGTTTTATTCTGTGCATCAGAGTTATTTGTCATTCGTACTCTGAATATTGGAAGTTGATTATAATAAACACATCATATCTTGTGTTATTGTATAAATAACGAGGATATGGTCTGTAGTTGAAACTAAGCATACCTTATTTACTTGGGTTTGCTCTATTGGATTGTAATTTTAACGTAAGAGGCCAGTGAGACTGGTCCAGCATGGCGTAAGAGGCTAGTGGGACTAGTCCAGCATATTTAAGGGGATATGGTAACCATTCCATCCTCTTATAGGCTAACATTACTTGCCTATTTTGATACCTATATTTTGAGAATCCTTGTTATAACTACAGGTATAGAAATGTATCGATAGAGTATAAAGAAATCCTATTGCTTTTAGACTGATCAGGGAGCAATAGTGTTTATATTTGTGTATCCAATCCATATTGCCAACATGACTATTATATATTGTGATCGAGCAGTTGATTCATTTTGATGACATACTACATTGTTTCAGTTGAGATAAACTGTGATTTATTTATTGTTCAGTTTTGAAAATAAATTGTTTTATATTCCGTTCTCTATACAGATCTCATATCTTGATTACATTTCAATTGTTCATATACTTGCCGAGCATTTCTTTGGCTCACTCTTGCATTCTATTTACATTTGCCAGATAGTTAGTATGAGCAGTCACAGCCGATCACGCAGAGCTAGGCGGAGAAGAAATAGAGGATCGTTCGCTCGTCGGGTCTCCCAGGTATTAGCTGTCTAGTTGGTCTGTATATAGAAGATGTAATAAAAATAAATCTAGACTTAAAACCTATCAAGACTTATGGATTTGAGTTTGTGGATTAGTAGTGGGCTTGTAATAAAGTATTTAGATTTACTTTTAGTTTTCGGCTGCTTGATTTCATATTATAAACTGTTTGCGATCCTTAGTTGTTAGCGGGGTCAGTGCGCACCTAATTTATTATTTTATTATATTTTATTATTGATTGGTTGGTGACCCCAGATCTAGACCCCGAATTTGGAGGGCGTCACAGTTGGTATCAGAGCTACAGGTTGTTAGTCACTGAAATAAGCAGAGATATAACCCGTTAAAGATTTGGTAGATCACATGAAATAGGTTTATATTCATTTGAGATATGTTTACATTTATATGAGTTAGGTTTACATTCATTTGAGATAGGTTTACATTCACATGAGATAGGTTTATGTTGGCTTTAGTTTTAAGCCTATGTTTTGAGTTGTGGAGAAATCCAGTTGTTGAGAAATCAACATAGAAGTGAGAAAGTGAAATGTTAGCTCAATACCCGCATCTATTTTCTTAAGTTGGATTCTGGGGACAAAATCCTTATAAGGGGGGAAAGTTGTAACGCCCGGGAAAATTACGTGTATTTTATAATATTTAAATATGCTTTTAATATAATTTTTGGTGAGTCAGATTTTTTTATGCATTTATCTGTGTTAGGATTTTTAATAAATAGAAAAATTTCCTGTTATGTGTTATGTGACTTTTGTGTAGTTTAAAATATTTTATTTTATTTTAGTGTAAGTTTTGTATCGTTAGAATATGGTTATTTTGATTTGAGATTATCGGACACAACCCCTGTAGAAGACTTGAGACCTTGTTTTTATGTTCTTTTATTTTTATAAAATGATAAAATGCTCAAAACAAATTTATTTTATTATTTTTGGACCATTCATAATTTTTGGGAAATTTTGACATATATTGTAAATATTTTAAAATATTTATTTTTATATTTTATTCCATAAAAATGATATTTGGGCTTCTTATTTTAATTATGGTGTAATTTACCTCTTAATCAAGGGGTCAACCCCACCTCCAAGAAAACAGCAGAAGAGAAGGCCATACAACAAAGATTTATTCCTTCAAGCAAATTACAAGTTTGTTCTGTTAGATTCTGGAAACTATGCAACTGAGACGATGGATCCAGATAAAGCTTTGCACTGGGAGGATATCATATGTGTGAAGTATTCCATCTCTCTTCCGGTCCAGTGCCCAATATGTCTGGAAGATCCTTTATGTCCACAGATAACCTCGTGTGGACATATCTTTTGTTTTCCATGTATCTTGAGGTACTTAACAAGTGAAGATGATTTTAGAGTTGAATGCTCCAAAAAATGCCCTTTGTGTTTTATGGCGATATCAGTCAAAGATTTGTATACCATTTACATTGAGAATGTGAAGCAATATTGTGTGGGTGATGATATAGAGTTTATGCTTCTTACACGTCAAAAGGATTCATTTACTTTAGCTCTAAAAAATAAACAGGGGACGAGTATTGTGGAGGAAGTTAATGATTCGTTTTCAAAGTTTACTTTCACTTCAGATGTTGACCTCTCATTTACAGAAGTTAAATCGGAGCTTGATAATTGGCTAGCTAGAGCATATTCCAATCTTATTGATGACCTGTCAATGCTTCCATATGTTTGTGCTGCAAGGGAACAACTAGAATAGAGGAAGACAAATTGGAATGTGCATCAATCTGGTAATGGTGATGACACGTTAAGAAACAGTAGTGGTAATACGAGATCTCCATTAGTAAAGAATCCTATTCTGGGAATGCTTTCTTCTAGTGTCAATGATAAGCCAACAGGTTTCGGAATCCCAAGTCACAATTCAAAAGATGGAGAGTCCTGTATGGCTTAAGTTAGTGATGGGATTAGATCAGCTGAAGTTTGTGATGAATCTTTCTCTTCATCATACAATGATGACAAAAGTGTGCAGATGCAAGCAAATGACTAGGGATAAAAAGGAAAATGACTCGTATAACTTTTATCAGGCAGTTAATGGTCAGCACCTCATCCTTCATCCAATAAACCTATTGTTAGTAATTGTGCTCTAGAGACAATACTTTTTATATTTTAGGGAAAATATTTATTATTAAGGATTATGTTTTATTGATTATTATTGATTTATTATGTTTTATTTACTGCGTAATAAATTGAAAGCATAATAAATGTCCTTGGAATTTTGATACGTATTATATATCTTTAAGTATGTGACTTAAAAATGAGATTATATGAATAGTATCTTATTCCTAAAATTCCCTAGTCAAGTATTATTATTTAAGGACAATAATAATGCACAAAGACTAGTATGTTTCTTGACAGATGACCACATCTCATTGGTCATAGGTATGGTGATACTAAAGTCAAGAACATAAGTGCATGTATCAATGCATGGCACTGGAATGACCCGCCGTGAGATTCTACATGTTAAATAAGTGTCATAAGTAATTCTCACTGTGATAATGGTGTAATGATCCTTAGACCTGAAATCATTATATTTCTATACGAGAATTAATATACTTTGATTACATTAAAAGTTACCTTTGACCGGGTGACGATAAAAGTGGAAATTGAGTATATTATGAATCGTATGAGAAATATGAATGATCTAGATGAGATTTAATCCTCCTAATTTTAGGAGTGATATTATTGGCCTCTTGTTTGAGTGAGACTATGAAATGCACGGCCGTGCTCAAATGTTGATTTGATTTTAATAATCTACTCATCGATCAAGAAAATAAAGATTAAATTATGAAGAGGATGACACGAGACATGCCTTGAGTTTAATCTATAATATCAAGATTAAAGGGATTATATTACATGGAACATTATTCACGAAAGGCTTAATCGAACCACCGATTTATTATTATTACTTGGGTAGTAATGATGTATTATGAGATGCCGCTCATTGTTTATAATTTTAATTAGATATTAAAATTATTGCCAACGTAATAATAACCTACAGGGTCACACACAAAGAACTATTGATGGAGAAATAATTTAAATTAAATAAGTAATTTATTTTATTTATGATATTAATTAAGTATGACTTTATTAATTATATAAATAGAATAAATGAATTATTTAAACTAATTCCAAAATTAATAATTAATTAATTAAGTGAGACTTAATTAAATAATTTAGAATTTTGGATTAATATTAATTATAATTGGATTATAATTAGAAAACTTATTCTTCTCTCTATATAATCTCTTTATGGACTGATTTAATTAAATGAGACATATTTTTACTAAAACTCTAGCCGTTTTGAGAAAAGAGGAAGATAGAAAGAGAGAAGCAGTTTTCGGGTGCTAGTACACACCAATCCTTCATGAAAAGTGTTCGTGTGAATACCGTAGAGCGTAGATCGCGAGAGCGGGATACATGGTGATTAAACAAGTTTTGGACCTCCATTAATCTTCCATTAATGAACTGTTAAAACTTATAAAGGTATTTATTCTTTATTTCTGAATTAAATCTTTTATTTTCGCATGGATCCTGTGGAGGGTTTCGCTATTTCGATTTATTTTTTGCATTTATTCCGCTGCGTTTGTGTCTTGAAACCCTTCACCTAAAGCGTCTTCTACACCACTATGGGAGCTACGACAGGCTTCCACCCAGAATTCATGGAAATATTGTACAATTAGAGACTGTGACACAATTAGAGACAATGAGGAAGCGATATCATTATTTGAGCCATTTTTCTTTAACTACAACATTTCAGCTTTGTGAGATTGATCTCAATGACATTTTACCTCTTGATGCCTTATCTCCATTCATCGATGAAATAAAAAAACAGAGAAAAGCAGCGGAAGCGAGTTGCTAGAAAGGTGAGAACATATTACCGGGGGAGGTTTTATTTGTGTTTTCCCTCTATTTTTATATCCTTTGGTGGGGGTAGCATTCTACTATTGCTTCCTCTCCAAACTGGCCAGTATGCTTATAATAACTGTTATTCCCTAAAAAAATGTTAATATTTATAGAAAGGGGGGGTTGAATACAAATATTAAAACTTTTTGCTTGTTCTAATATTTGTTCTTGATGTTTGAGAATTAGAGAGAATATGTTCAAACAAATTAAGACTGAAAAATAAACTGAACAAAGAGATTTAAAATTACTGATGGATTGGTTTTTCCTTCATTGTATATTTTTGCTCGATGTTCCTAGGTTAAAAGAAACCTAGCTGCGTTTTTACAAGATTAGAAAACAAATCAACTGTTCTTACAAATGTGCTCTCAAGCTAGAACAGTTGATTAAGAAATATTGTCTTACTTGTCTGTTTTCTAATAATGCTGCTACACTTGTTTATATACCACAAGTGTGCTTTTACAATTCCTATTCTCGGATTGTTTCTACCTACCTTCCTTTTACCTTTTTCTATTTTAGAATAAACGTTTGAAAGACAGCTTCTGATTGAGTCTTCACAGCCACTCTAGACTGTCTTCCATAGGTGTGCTTTTGTCTTTCTGGATCTCTGACAGATAGTCTTTTTGTATTGTCACAATCAATTGATAATTTGCTGTTAAGCATATCAATTGATCCATCCTTTAATCCATCAACTGATGTTCTTCTTCGATTGATCTTTATATCCATCGATTGATAAAAGATGACTTATCGATTGATAGATATTATCAATCGATATATATCAATCGATGGGTCTTCACATCAGTTGATGGTCTTCAATGTTTGACTTGGCTTCTTCGATTGATCTCTCATCCATCGATGCTTCAATATCAATTGATCATCCTTCACTTGTGTAATTTCCTGTCTTCACATAACTACAATTTGACAGTTTAATTTACACATCAATTGATGATCTATATCAATCGACTCTAACATCAATTGATGAATAAAATATCAATTGATTTACACCTTATCGATTGAAATAGACTAAGTACACCTATGCTACAATCCAAATTATCAGTTGATTCATATAAACACTTCAACTGATAAATTTTTTCCTGATCAATTGATATTTATAACTTTCATATCAATTGATCAGTAAAGGGTTTCGAGGCACAAACGCAGCGGAATAAACGTGAAAAATAAATCAAAATAGTGAAACCCTCCACAGGATCCATGCGAAAACAAAAGATTTAATTCGGAGATAAAGAATAAATACCTTTAGAAGCTTTAACAGTTCATTAATGAAATATTAATGGAGGTCCAAAGCTTGTTTAATCACCACGTATCCCGCTCTCGCGATCTACGCTCTACGGTATCCACATGAACACTTTTCATGAAGGATTGATGTGTACTAGCACCCGAAAACTGCTTCTCTCTCTCTCTATCTTCCTCTTTTCTCAAAACGGCTAAGGTTTTAGTAAAAATATGTCTCTGTTATTAAATCAACCCATAAAGAGATTATATATAGAGAGAGAGATAAATTTTCTAATTATAATCCAATTATAATTAATACTAATCCAAAATTCTAAATTATTTAATTAAGTCTCACTTAATTAATTAATTATTAATTTTGGAATTAGTTTAAATAATTCATTTCTTCTATTTATATAATTAATAAAGTCATACTTAATTAATATCATAAATAAAATAAATTACTTATTTAATTTAAATTCATAATTTAAATTATTTCTCCTTCAAGCGTTCTTTGTGTGTGACCCTGTAGGTTATTATTACGTTGGTAACAATTTTAATATCTAATTAAAATTGTAAACAATGAGCGGCATCTAATAATACATCATTGCTACCCAAGCAATAATAATAAATAGGTGATTCGATTAAGCCTTTCGTGAATAATGTTCCATGTAATATAATCCCTTTAATCTTGATATTATAGATTAAACTCAAGGCATGTCTTGTGTCATCCTCTTCAGAATTTAATCTTTATTTTCTTGATTGATGAGTAGACTATTAAAATCTAATCAACATTTGAGCACGATCGTGCATTTCATAGTCTTACTCAAACAAGAGGCCAATAATATCACTCCTAAAATTAGGAGGATTAAATCTCATCTAGATCATTCATATTTCTCATACGATTCATAATATACCCAATGTCCACTTTTATCATCACCCGGTCAAAGGTAACTTTTAATGTAATCAAAGTATATTAATTCTCGTATAGAAATATAATGATTTCAGGTCTAAGGATCATTACACCATTATCACAGTGAGAATTACTAATGACACTTATTTAACATGTAGAATCTCACGCGGGTCATTCCAGTGCCATGCATTGAGACATGCACTTATGTTCTTGACTTTAGTATCACCATACCTATGACCAATGAGATGTGGTCATCTGTCAAGAAACATACTAGTCTTTGTGCATTATTATTGTCCTTAAATAATAATACTCGACTAGGAAATTTTAGGAATAAGATACTACTTATATAATCTCATTTTTAAGTCACTTACTTAAAGATATATAATACGTATCAAAATTCCAAGGACATTTATTATGCTTTCAATTTATTACGCAGTAAATAAAACTTAATAAATAAATAATAATCAATAAAACATAATCCTTAATAATAAATATTTTCCTTAAAATATAAAAAGTATTGTCTCTAGAGCACAATTACTAACAATCAGTTACATCAAATAAAATTTCTATGATTCTAATATTAATGTTATCATCAAATTACATGTAGATTCCTAACAATCTCCCCCTATTTGTGTCTGTGATATGAACATGCATAAATCTACTTGATGATAACAAAACCCTTAAAATTTACATTCAGATAAAATCAAGAAATTTATTTGGCACATTAATTTTGGAAGTACCAGATTGATAGATAACTCATGCAAGTAGCTTTAATGTCTTCATTGTCTCCATGATTTAATTAGCTCATCTTCCTTCTCTTCTCAGCATTTTCCTTTAGCTGCCTCATGAAAGAACTCCTCAAAATTGCTTCATCCCTGTCAGTTTCTCCAAGTTGCCTCATAAGGTAATGTATTTCTTCATCTATGATTTTGTCCAGATATTTGCAGATATCAAAGAACTTTGTGTTGCCCTCTATATCTGTAAAAATCATAGCATACTTTGGCTCCAATACCACCTTTTTGACCTGTGACTTCCATAGCTTTAGAGGTGAATCAGGTTCAGTTTCTGCCTTGGATCTCCTTAACTTTGAAATTTGCTGTTGAATCTCCTGAGCAATTTTTGTGTTGAGTTTGTACTTTCTGTTGAGTAGAGGAAGAATAGTCTTTAAAACATTGTAACTCTGCTTCATTATCATTTTCAATGAATAAATGGTTTTCACTCCATTTTCATACTCCAACCTCATTGATTCTTCTTGGTTAGAGGTTGCAGGGTGAGTCCTTACTCCAATTAACCCATTTTCATTGATCACTGGTATTCCTTTCAAGTCATATCCTTCAATTGTGACCTCCTCCTTGATTTCTTCTTGTTGACCCTGGAAGTTTTCCTGAACCACTGTTTCTTGAATAGAAATTGACCTTTTCTTGGCCATAGCTACTTTCTTCTTTTTCCTTAGTGGTTGTTCAATTAATTGATCTTCCATATTCCATTCCATTTCCATTTGCCTTGCTATTTCCTCATTCTCCTTTTCTTTCTTTGCAGCATCTGACAATCCTGATGAAATGGCTCCTTGAAGAAGCTTCTGGCCAACTGGCTCTTTTATCCTATTTTCTTCTTCAATCATTATGGCTTTACCCTTTTTCTTCTCTTTAAGGGCTTCAAGATCAACTGTTAGAAAGGCTTCAGCATTTGAGTTGCTTTCCTTAGCAGTCTTTTGTGCATCTTCATTTATCTTTCTTGTTTGAGCAATGAACTCATTCAAGTCTCCTTTTTCTACTACCTCTGTCACCAACTCTGTGTTTCTCTTCAAATCTTCAATTCTTTTCCTTTCTCTCTCAATCATTGATTGAGTTTCTTTCTCCCTAGAAATTCTCCTAGCTTCAAGATCATCTTCAAACTTCTTGTATTCTTTCTTTTTCTGTTCTAAATCATCTTTTGGAGAATTAGATGACTTAGATCTCTTTGAAGATTAATTATCCATGTTACTTCTACTTTTATATCTTTTGGTTGCAGAACCACCAATGCCACTTGTCTTATCCATACCAGAACCACCTATACCACCACTACCACTGCCTTTTCCATCACCACCATTATCACCATCATCATTCTTTGTATTCTCCCCCTTTTTGTTATCATCAATTAGAGGTGGTGGTGGCATTCTATCAAGGAACTTTTGAAGAATAGATGCATGAAGACTTTGACCTGCAATGATAACATCCATTTTCTTTTCTAGAGAGCCCACTCTAGTTTCCAAAGCTGCAAAGTTCTTTGATTCCTTGAAGAGCTTGTCTTTGATGTGATTCATGGTGTTGAATGGTAGCTTTTCATCCAATCTCCTGTCCAAGACATCCTTGGTAGTGGAGATAGAGTCCTTGACAATCTCCAGTTCCCTCTTAACTCCTGTCACTGTCATCTTTTGAATCTTCAGTGATTCTCTCATACAGTGAGCAATTCTCCTCTGAGTAGGATCTTCAATTTCGCCTTCCACCATTGCCCTTCTATATTGAGAGAGAATTTCAGTCTCAGCAGCTTCTAAGGAACCATCAATTGTGCTCATCCATGGCACCTCATCAGAATCATCCTCAAACTCTTCAGGTGCCATATAACAAGTGTCTGTTGTTTTGGCAATGCTTTCCTTTAGATTCCTGGTCCTTTGTTCTGTATGATCAATTCCCAAGAGTTGTTCTGCATCCTTGTTACTGGAAGTAGCCAACCCTTGATATTGTGGATCAGGATGAATGAAATTCTTTGGATCCAAATCACCAGCATCAATCTCATCTTCAATGTCCTTAGCAACTCCACTCCCACTTGCTTCAGCATTAGATGCTCCTCATGTCTCCTTGACTCCCACTTCTTCTACCATCAATTCATTTTCCAATTCCTGTGCAAATAATAGAATTGTTTTATCACTATCACTCATCTCTCTATTTTGCATCAGGATCTCATCCTGGAATCTCACCTCTCCCTCACTCATTTCTTGTGCACCTACTAAGGTGGGGCCCTCAAGTGTTTCACTCTCATTCCTGAAAGAAATAAGAATGTCCTTACTCACTTCCTTTCCTTTTGCCAGGCTGCAATCCTGCCTCTCACTCAACTCACTCATTCCTAAGAGTGTTTGTGCAACATCAATTGATTGAGCATCAATTGATGTATAGATATTAACCGTTGAGGTGTTTGGGATATCCATCGATTGATGCATATCCATCGATTGATCTTGAGTATCGATCGATGGCTTATCAGTCGATGGTTGAATATCAATTGATGAAGGATCATCAATTGATGGAGTAGAAACAATTTGAGAAGTGATATTAGAAATGATATGGGAAATGGAATCCTGAAAATCCTGGGAAAAAGATTCATGAGTGAGTGTTGGCTTCTCCTTGAAAAATAAAGAAGGAGAATCTGAAAATGTTTGATAATCTATCAAAACATTTTCTGAAGAAATTTGTTAGGATGGAGAAGTAAGAATGGAAGGAATTGGAATTGAGAGAGAATGGGGCTGCATCTCATCATTTATATGAGATGCATCAACCTGAATTTGTGAAGGCTCCACCACAGTTTCCTGTGATTTTGCAGTATGTGATTCCCCATGTGCAAAGGTAACTTTCTTCTTTCTCCTCTTATATGGTGTTATAGATTTGGATTGTGTGTCCCCAATTATGTTCTGTGCCCCTGGTTGTGGGCTATTTTCAATATTGTCATCCTTTTGAGAGGATGGCAATAGGGATGTGGTATTTTCCATATCAACATCCATAGTCTTTTGGGAGACTGTGGAGTGGCTTGGCTGAGGTTGCACACCCTCACTCTCCTTATTCTTCTAGGTTCTTTGATGTTCCCCAGTTCCCTCACCACCTACATCTTCATCTAGTCTATCTACCATAATAGTTGTTTTTCTTTTCTTGGATTTTTCAACAACAGGCTTTTGGGAACCTGTTGAGGTTGGCCTTTTAGATTTGGACTTTGAAATTGGATGTGTGGCTTGGGTAGGAGGGTTGGTGTCATTACTAACACACTCCATAACCACAGAAGACAAAGAAGAATTAGGTAAAGAAGAAGTTAGGGTTGAGATAAATACCTGAACAAAAGGTGGATAGATCAATTCCACATTGCTATGAAGATTGATCCTTACCAAGTCCTTAAAGACCCTTTTGTTTTGAGTCCAACACTCAAGGGTTTCAGTTTCCCTGCAAATCTCAATTTTTTTGACCAAGTGGTTAATTATAATCATAATAAATCTAGCATAATATATATGATTAGACCTATCATGCTTCTTACCTAACTTAGCATCAATTTCAGACAACAATATAGA
Source organism: Oenanthe sinensis (assembly GCA_028671895.1). Lineage (NCBI taxonomy): Eukaryota > Viridiplantae > Streptophyta > Magnoliopsida > Apiales > Apiaceae > Oenanthe > Oenanthe sinensis. Next base: position 20,534,039 of record CM053799.1, on the reverse strand, counting down.
AGAAAAATCATGATATTCATCAAATAAAACACTATATGCTATCTGTTGCATGCTTGAAGTTATGGCATCAAAATTACTAATTTTACCACTAAAGCATTTTATTATTGCATCAAAGAAATAAGACCATTCTCTCCTAAGGTGTTTTCTAACTACTTGCCCTAAATTTATGTCAGGATTTACATAATTAACAGCCCTAAGCATGTTTCTAGCTAATATCTGATTCACTGGGCACATTAACAGTATTATTAACAGGCAAATCTAAACATTCATTTAAAATTAAAGTAGTAAGAATGTACTCTTGTCCTTTGCAGTTGAATTTGATGCTCGAGAAGTCATCAGCAACGTCTGCAGAGGTCCAAAACTCTTCCACCAAATTGCAGATTATTGTTGGTGCTTCCTTCAATGCTTTCTGTATCTTGCCACTTCCCAGGAATTGCATCAAGGGATGAAATTCCTTTGGAGCTTCTTCAACCACAGTGCAAGCCACAAAATTATTCAATTCATAGATGAATCTGGCTTGAGAGATTTTCTTGGATGAAGATGCCATTTCCTTGAGTAGAAGATTAGTAGTACAAAAGCTTTGAAGATATTAAGAATTTTGAGTACAGAGATAAATAGGGTTGTGATTAAGTTCATAGATTGCGAGAGAAAGAGGTAGAGAAATTGTTAGTAAAAATGTAAGTAAGAATGAACAATGTTTTAATCTCACTATTTATATTTACTAATTTCTCAATCAATTTCTTACTCAAAATAAAACTTAATCGACCGTTAAAAAAAATGAAAAGTAAAAGTTACCAATTTTGGCAATCGACTGTTATACATACAGGAATGTACGTATTATTCAATTGATAAAATAAGTAATCAACGACTAGATTTTTATACAGGTCGATTGATGACATGGACCCCTCTAAATTTCAGGTCATCGATTGGTAAATCTTGTTCATCGATAGCTACTCTTATCCATCGATATCTAAATATATCATCAATTGATATATTTATCTGTCGATAGCTACAAACATCAATCGATAAGTAAATATATCATCAATTGATATATTTATCTGTTGACAGCTTCAGTAATATCCATTGATATGTAAAATGTTCATCAGTTGATTATTGAAGAATCAATAATTTAACATAGTCAATGGCTACAAATAATATTAATACATAACTTGTCAGACATTTAAAGGATTAAATATAATTAAGCATACCTAAATCACAGACCAATCTATTGAAGGTAGATTCATCTAATGGTTTGATAAAAATGTCTGCAAGTTGTCTTTCACTAGGGACAAAATGTAATTCAACTGTACCATTCATTAGATGTTCCCTAATGAAGTGATAGCTTATGTCAATGTGCTTGGTTCTGGAATGTTGCACAGGATTTTCTATTATTGCAATGGCACTTGTATTATCACATAAAATAGGAATCTTGTTCATGTTGAACCCATAGACAAGTAGTTGATTCCTCATCCATAATATTTATGCACAGCAACTTCCAGCTGCAATGTATTCAGCCTCTGCAGTAGATGTAGACACTGAATTCTGCTTCTTGCTAAACCATGAAACAAGCTTATTTCCTAGAAATTGACAGGAGCCTGTTGTACTTTTTCTGTCAATTCTACAACCTGCATAGTCTGCATCTGAATAACCAATTAGATCAAATCCAGAATCTCTAGGATACCAAATTCCAAGATTTGGGGTTCCTTTGAGATATCTGAATATTCTTTTTATTGCAATCAAATGAGATTCTCTAGGATCAGCCTGAAACCTAGCACAAAGACATATAGCAAACATTATGTTTGGCCTACTTGCAGTTAAATAAAGTAATGAGCCAACCATGCCTCTATAACTTGAAATGTCCACTATAGTTTCCTTAGTGATCAATTCAAGTTTAGTTGCAGTGGCCATGGGAGTTTTTGCAGAAGAACATTCATTTAAATCAAATCTCTTTAATAAATCAGAAATATATTTGGTTTGATTTATGAAAATACCATTTTTGACTTGTTTGAATTGCAAACCAAGAAAATAGGTAAGTTCTCCCATCAAGCTCATTTCATATTTACTCTACATCAACTTAGCAAACTTTTGACAAAGTTTTTCATTAGTTGAGCCAAAAATAATGTCATCTACATAGATTTGAACAAGAATCATAGAGCCATTTACATTTCTATGAAAGAGAGTTTTATCAACAGTACCTCTTGTGAAGTGATTCTCAATCAAGAATTTAGACAAAGTGTCATACCAGGCTCTAGGTGCTTGTTTCAATCCATAAAGTGCCTTGAGAAGATAGTATACAAATCCAGGATGAACAGGATCAATAAAACCAGGAGGTTGTTCTACATATACTTCTTCTTCTAGTTCTCCATTGAGAAAAGCACTTTTCACATCCATCTGATACACCTTGAAATTAGCATGAGCAACATATGCTAGAAAGATTCTGATTGCTTCCAATCTTGCAACTGGTGCAAATGTTTCATCAAAATATATGTCTTCTTCTTGTGAATAGCCCTTTGCCACTAATCTTGCTTTATTTCTTGTCACTGTACCAGATTCATCCATTTTGTTTCTGAACACCCATTTTGTTCCAATGATAGACTTGTTCTTTGGTTTGGGCACCAGCTTTCATACCTTGTTCCTTTCAAATTGATTCAACTCTTCTTGCATAGTAATTATCCAATCAGGATCATTCAAGGCTTCTTCAATCCTTTTTAGTTCTTCTTGAGACAGGAAGCTACTATACAAGCATTCATTTTGAGTTGCACTTCTAGTTTTGACACCATAATTTGCATCTCCAAAATTAATTCAAAGGGATGGCTTTTTGTCCATTTCCTTTAAGATGGTAAATTTGTCCTTGAAGATGATGCTTCATGATCATTGGAAGTGTTATGATCATTGTGATGTGATTGACTATTTGAGAACCCTCCCCCTGAGATGGACACTCTACTTGAAGATTGTTGAGCAGAGTTGATATCCATCGAATGATTATCAATTGATGTATTATCAGTCGATTGATGATTGTCAACTGATAAGTTATCTGTTGATACATTGACATCAATTCATGGGAGGATTCTAGGTACTTGAATTCTTGAGATTTCCACATCATCATCACTATCTTCAATATTGCTTGTTGATTCATTTTCAAAATGTAACAGATCATGTAATCCTTCATCAACCAACCCTTGAATTTTCTTGTCATCAAAGACTACATGCATAGATTCCATAATAATGTGTAATCTAAGATTGTAGACTCTGTATGCTTTGGTTGTTATTCCATATCCAATAAATATAGCTTCATCAGCCTTGGCTTCAAATTTTCCTAGATTTTTACCTTGATTTCTCAATACAAAGCATTTGCAGCCAAATACATGAAGAAAATCAAATGTTGGCTTCTTGTCTTTCTTCATCAACTGATATGGAGTTTTGCCTTGATTTTGATTTACCATGGAAATATTTTGAATGTAACAAGCAGTATTAATTGCCTCTACCCAGAAATATGTAGGAAGTTTTGCTTCTTCTAACATAGTTCTAGCAACTTCAATCAAGGTCCTATTTTTCCTTTCAAATACTCCATTTTGTTGTAGAGTTCTTGGAGCTGAGAAGTGATGAGTGATACCTTTTTCTTCACAGAATTCTGTTATTGTTGAGTTCTTAAATTCAGTACCATTGTCACTTCTAATTGTTTTGACCTTCCATTCAGTGCCATTGTCAACATTCTTCACATGATTTATAATGATTTTGCTTGCCTCATCCTTTGAGTGTAAGAAATATACCCAAGTATATCTTGTGAAGTCATCCACAATTACCAATGCATATCTCTTTTTGGCAATTAAAATTATGTTGACAAGACCAAACAAATCCATGTGCAATAATTCCAAAGGATTATCAATGGATGATTCAGACTTTGACTTAAATGATGCTTTTACTTGTTTTCCTTTTTGACAGTCATCACAAAGTCCATCCTTGGTGAATTCCATTTGTGGAATGCCTCTAACCAAATTCTTCATAACCAATTGATTCATTGATTTGAAGTTTAAATGTGCTAGCTTCTTGTGCCAAATCCAACTTTCATCTGTATTGGCTTTGCTGAGTAGACAGGTCATAGAATTAGCCTTTACAGAATTAAAGTCAGCTACATAGACATTTCCTTTTCTTTCACCTGTCAAGAGAACATCACCAGTTTCTTTGATGGCTATAATGCATGATCCAGTTGAAAACCACACACCATTTCCATTATCACACAGTTGACTAATACTTAGCAGACTGTGCTTTAGTCCATCAACTAGTGCTACAGGTTCAATGACATCATTTTCACTTGCAATTGAGCCATATCCCAGAGTATAACCTTTGTTGTTGTCTCCAAAACTAACTCATGGGCCAGCCTTTTCCACAAACTTTGTGAGCAGGGACAAATCTCCAGTCATGTGCCTTGAACATCCACTATCCAAATACCAGAGATTTTTCTTCCTGTTTCCCTGAACATACATAAAACATTCAAGTTGTTTTTGGTACCCAAGTTGCCTTGGGTCCTCTTTTATTAGTTGCAGCCTGAGCCCCTGTTGTCAACTTAGGTTCCTTTTGTTTTGATGGGTTTAAATCCACTTTAACTTTGTGAGTTGACTTTTGGGGCTTTGACACCTTGGAACTCATGGCAGAATTTCCATGAATTTCATCATCTATATTAGGCATGTTCCATGGCATACCAGGCATGTTCATATTAGGATATGCAAAGAAAGGATTATACATGTATGGAACTTGTGCATAAGGCATATGAACATTAGGTGCAACCAAATTAGAAGACATGGCATTCATAAGCATATGATTGGTAAACATGGCATTTGTAGTCATGGCATGCATATTTAAATCATTTGAAGATATAGACTTCTTTTCATTCTTGCATTGCATGGACAAATGATTTACACTACCACATTTATCACATACTTTTCTAGGGGCATACATATCAGGAGTGTAGTTGTTGTGCTTATTTATGCCTACTTTACCATTCCTATTCTTTTTCTTTTTCTCAGACATAGGTTGAGTAATTTCCACAGGTGCTATCTTTTCTAATTTTTCTTTTAATTGTTTCTTGGATAAGCTACCTATGTTGATTTTATCAGCCTCAGCCTCAACTTGATTTTTGGTTTCCTTAACAAACTTAATAGGAGTGCTAAATTTGTTCTTCTTATTAGCCATCGATGATTTACTTGTCGATGGATGCTTATCGATTGATTCAGCATCAATCGATTGATAATCCTTATCGATCGATGAAGGATTAGCAGTCGATTGATCTTTATCCCTTGAAGCATGAAAGGCATATGACTAGGCCTATTTGTAATAATTAGATGATAACTCAACTCAATCTAGAAATAGTGGTAAATAATAAATATCTAACAGGAATCAAGACGAAGAATGTCAACTAGACACAAAGAATCCAAAAATCAGAAGTGTTCTAATGAAGTTGCTACTCTATACCGGAAGAAGTTCATTAATATGTTCAAGCGTCGGGATTTATGGAGAAACAGTATTTCAGAAGATACAGAAGATTCCAAGTGCCTACTACAAAGAGATTCCAAGAAAAGAAATAATGAAATAAAGCATGAGAATGATAGAAGGCCACAGTTTAAAAGTTAATAATTGAAGAATATTTATTAGAATGACACAAATGAACCAGACAGTACATTTGTGTGTCATCTATAATAATATTTATTCTTCAGTTAGCTCAAGTGGTTTTATGACAAGAAGACAAAGAAAAGACGGAAAGACCTCGGAGCGGACTACAGAGTTAAATAAGTCCTAATAGTATTTTAATTCTACAATTAAAATTAAGTTAATTATTTAATTTATTTAATTAAATTAATTCAAGTCTGAATTTAATTTAATTCATAAATTATTTAATTAAATTAAGTAGAATTGATTTACTATAAAAGAAATGCTGAAATATGAGTCATACTGAGCTGCTGAAATATGAGTCATACCGAGCTGCTGAAATATGAGTCATACCGAGCTGCTGAAATATGAGTCATACCGAGCTGCTGAAATATGAGTCATACCGAGCTGCTGAAATATGAGTCATACCGAGCAGAATTCATGAGTCATACCGAGCAGAATTCATGAGTCATACCGAGCAGAATTCATGAGTCATACCGAGCAGAATTCAATGAGTCATACCGAAGCCACTTGCAATGAGTCATACCGAGCACTTTTGCAGTGAGTCATACCGAATTCTTAAATGAGTCATACCGACCATTATAAGTCTTGCCCAGCCTTTTTATGAGTCATACAAGGGTTAATCTTAAAAGAAAAATGTCATATTGGGATGAGTCATGCTGAGTTTTCCACGTCTATAAATATGAGGAGTTGCTCTCATTATTTCAGTAGTTAAGAACAGAAAAACAGTTCAAATTCAGTAATTTGTCTGCATTATAATATTCACAGATTTCTGTGCTGAGTTTGGAATATAATTGTAAAACACGAACAATCCATGTCAAATTTGTTCTAGAACTTTTATCAATTATATAACAGTTTTCTTAATATTAATTTTGTAATACGTTTCAAGTTAAAAATTATATCTTCTACTTGAACAGTATTTCATTAAAATTAATATTTCGCGAGAAATTAAAATAATATTTTTAATTCAAATATTCTGCGATTAATTATAGATATTGTATTCAACCCCCCTTCTACAATATCAGGGACTAACAATTGGCATCAGAGCTGTTTGATATTTTTTATATCAGATCCAAATCAAATTCCGCGAACTCATACAGATCTCAAAAATTATTTTAAATTCGAAATAATTTTTTATTCGAAATAATTTTTTTTCGAAAAATTATTTTTGATCAAAAATTATTTTAAGTCAAAAATTAAAATATTTTTTTTTGAAACACTTAATTTTTTAATCTTATTTAAAGATGAGTACTCAAAGAGTTAGTAGCATTAAAATTCCACAATTTGATAAAGACAATTATAATCTGTGGAAGAGAAAGATGACCTTGTTTCTTCGAGCTGCAAATCCTAAGTACAAGGATATTTTAAAAACTGGTGTTGCTGTTCCAATAAATATCTTTCCTGAGCATATGGAAGATGGTGTACTCATTCTGCACAGACAATTTGAAAAAGATATTTCTGAGTACACTGAGACAGAAAAGGAACTGGATACATTGGACACCAGTCTGCAGTTAATTTTAGTGGAATCTCTTGATCCCGGAATGTACAATCATGTTGTTAATTGTAAAAATGCTAAACACATCTGGGAAACGATAGAGATACTAAATGAAGGAACAGAAGAAGTAAGGGAGAACAGATTGGAAATCTTAACGTCTCAATATGAGCATTTTAGATCAAATCCAGGAGAAGGTATCTCTGAAGTTTTTGAGAGATACAACAAGCTGATAAATGATCTAAATCTCAATGGCAAACAATATACGAAGAAGGAGATCAGTAGGAAGTTTTTGCTGACAATGCCAGTACACCTAGAGCATAGGATAACAGCCATCAAAGAGTCAAGGGACATGAATGAAATTTCATTAGAAAGATTTATGGCATACTGAAGACCTATGAGCTAGAGCAGATTCAACAGAACGAAATATATGGTACAGGCAAGGTGGTCAGCAAGTCTACAGCTCTTGTAGCAGAAGAACCAGAGTACAGAAAAGCTAAGACTGAATCTTCTTCAGTCAACCTCATTGATCAGGGTATTGTTGCAGAAGTTGGTGCAACTCTAGTGAATTCAACTGATAGTGAATTCTACTCAATGGAAGAACTCGATCAACTTGAGGATGAATCTCTGGCTCTGATTGCTAGAAAATTTGGAAATACAAGATTCAGGAGGAACCCTAGTTTCAAATTCAAGCCTATGGCAAACAGATTTCAGACAGGTGGTTCTTCTAGCTCATCCAACACAAAAGGTGGATACAAGACAGGAATGGTAGACAGAAGCAAGATCCATTGCTTCAACTGCAATGAAATGGGACACTTTGCAACTGATTGTAGAAAGCCCAAGCAGGAAAGAAAGAAGGATTCATATGACGAGCTCAAACAGAAATATGACGCTCTACTGAAGAAGCATCAGGGAAAATCATACTTAGCAGCAGGAAAAAGCTGGGATGATTCCGACAATGATGAAGAAGATCAAATGGGAAATCTGGCTCTAATGGCCTCTTCTTCTGAAGGATCACAATCTCCACCTCGACAAGGAATTGAGGTAAACCCTAGCTGTCCTAAAATGTTTAAATTGCTAGGTGAGAATTTAACTGATGCTAGAGATCGAATAAAAGTTTTAATTCTCGAAAACAAAGTTTTATCATAAGAGAATTATGAATTGAAAAAGCTGAAACTTATTAATGTTAAATTAACTGAAGATGTTGCATTTCAAGTTAATAGAGTCAACTGCTATGTTGAGATTGAAGCTTTTTTAAAGAATAAAATTGAAGAAGAAAAGCAAAGGTGTCTAGCTTATAAAAATTCCTCTTATATTGTAAAGAACCTAGTTGACCAACAGGAAATAAACCGAAAAGTTGGAATAGGTTTCGAGTACAATAAATCTGTAGGAAAGCCAAGCAACATTACCCCGTTCAAGCAAAGCGCTGAAGAAAGGGGTATTCCTCATGTTGTTAAAGACACACCCAAACCTCTTTTCATAACACCTATTGCTGAACCTATCCTTGAGAGCTCTATACTGATAGCTTATGAGATGCAGTTAGAGGATCTCGAGGAAGAGAAGAAAAGAGAAGAACAGACAAGGGACATAAAAGGAGTAAATATCCAGAAAGCGAAATATATACCTAAAAGACCAATAGAAAATGTGAACTCTGCTAGTTCATTCACTCCTGGTTTAGGTGCTAAGAACTTAAAGAATGATTTGAACAGACCTAACAATAAGTTTGTTAGAAGTAGGGATAGTAACAACAGATGCCATTCTACTGAAAACTTTAAATCTGCTGAAAAAGTTAAAGTAGAAATTGTTAAAACTCCTACTGCTGTGAATAACATGCCTGCTATTGATGTATGCCATAAACCTTGTGGTATGTTAAATTGTATGTTATGTGCTTTTAATGCTATGACTGCTTATTTCAAACGCATGACTGCTAATAAAAAGAACATGACACCTAGACAATACATCAATAATAAATTTGTTAAATCCAAGACTGCTATTCCTTCACCTGTCAAGAAGGAAAAATATATTCCTAAGTCTAAACAAAAAGTTGTTAAGACTGTTTATAGGAAAGTAAGTACAGTCAAGGAGGATGCGGCTGTTGTTCGAAAAGGATCTGTTGTCAAAGCTGACAAAGGTCAATTCTTTAAGTATGCCGGGCCCAATCAATTTTGGGCTCCGAAGACGAATTAATCCGTTTGATATGTGCAGGGAATTAAACAGGAAAACCGGGTTGTATGGATCCTAGACAGCGGATCGTCAAGGCATATGACCGGAGATAGAGCCCTGCTATCAGACGTGGTTGAAAGAGCTGGCCCAATCGTCACATTTGGAGATAACACCAAAGGAATGACTACGGGATATGGCAAGTTAAATACTGGAAATGTTATCATTGAAAACGTCTCTTTGGTGGAAGGACTTAAGCACAATCTACTCAGCGTCAGTCAATTCTGTGATAGAGGTTACAAAGTAAACTTTATCAAGGAGAAGTGCTTAATAGCTCATTCTAAAGAAGACAGACTAGCCTTGCGTGGAGTAAGGAAAGGAAACTTGTACGTAGCTGATTTCAACTCGGGAACTGAAGCTGAAGCAAACTGTTTTTATTCAAAGGCTTCATCAGAAGAAAGTTGGCTATGGCACAAGAAGCTCTCACACCTGAATTTTAAAACAATGAACTCTCTAGTCAAGAGGGATTTGGTGAGAGGACTGCCTCCGATGGAATTTACACAAGAAGGATTGTGTGAGGCATGTCAGACAGGGAAGTCAAAGAAAGCAAGTCACAGAGGCACATACACTACAAATATTACTGAACCACTGCAGCTGCTTCATATGGATTTATTTGGTCCAGTCAATATCATGTCTATGTCAAGGAAGAAATATGCCTTAGTGATTGTAGATGACTTCACAAAGTACACGTGGGTTTTATTCTTGAACTCTAAGGATGAAAATCCACAGTTGGTGATTGATCATGTAAAGTTGATTGAGTTAGATTCAAAGCTACCTGTCCGAGCAATCAGATCAGATAATGGAACAGAATTCAAGAATGAAATTCTGAATAGCTTCTGCTCAGTCAAAGGGATAACAAGACAATTCTCAGCGCCAAGAACTCCGCAACAGAATGGAGTAGTAGAAAGGAAGAATCGAACCTTGATTGAATCTGCAAGAACAATGTTAAGTGAATCAAGGTTGCCTATCTACTTCTGGGCTGAAGCAGTAAACACAGCTTGTTATACCCAGAATCGAACTTTAATCAACAAGGATCATATGAAGACGCCCTACGAATTAATGGCTGGCAAGAAACCAACACTCAAATACTTTCATGTATTTGGAGCCAAATGTTTTGTGCTGAAAGATGGAGATGAACATCGTGGCAAATTTGAGGCCAAGGCACATGAAGCAATTTTTGTCGGCTACTCAAAAAGAGCATATAGGGTGTACATATTTGATCAGCACCAAGTAAAAGAAAGTGTCAACGTATCAGTTGACGACACTAAACTCCCAAGTATCCAAACTAAAGATTCTTCTGAGTCATTAAAATTCGACAATTATCCAGACTCACATTCTGATGACGAAGAAGAACCTGAGGTTGCAACAGGAGATGACAACAATGATGGTAATGATCCAGGTAATAGTGGTGGAAACAATGGAAACACTGGAGATACTACTAATACTAGTGGTGGATCAACAAGTCATCCAGGCAGCAACTCAGGGGGAGATGAAGGATCAACTGGCACAACACAACATCACAATGAATATAGAGGCGAATCATCAAGATCAAACCTACCAAGGGAAAGGATATGGAGCAAAGATCATCCCTTTGAATTGATCATAGGTGATCCAGATGTTGGTGTTAGAACCAGAAGTGCAACTTCAAATGAATGTTTATTTTCAGTTTTTCTATCTCAAGAAGAACCAAAGAAAATTGAAGATGCTCTAACTGATCCAGATTGGGTTCTTGCCATGGAAGAAGAACTCAATCAGTTCGAAAGGCAAGAAGTATGGACACTGGTACCCAGGCCTAAAGATAGATCTGTTATTGGCACGAAATGGGTATACAGGAACAAGTTAGACGGTGATGGCATTGTTACAAGGAACAAGGCCAGACTGGTTGCAAAGGGTTACTCCCAGGAAGAGGGAATTGATTATGATGAGACCTACGCACCAGTTGCAAGACTTGAAGCCATCAGAATATTTCTGGCATTCGCAGCACATTCCAATTTTAAAGTCTATCAAATGGATGTGAAGAGTGCATTTCTGAATGGAAAGTTAGAAGAGGAAGTATATGTGGAACAGCCTCCTGGCTTTGAAAATCCAGAGTTTGCTGATTTTGTATATTTCTTATTCAAAGCCCTCTATGGACTCAAGCAAGCACCGAGGACATGGTATGACACTCTCTCTCAGTTTTTACTTAAAAACGGTTTTACTAGAGGTGTCATAGATAAAACTCTCTTTTACAAATTACATGATAAAGATATGATATTTGTCCAAGTTTAAGTTGACGATATTATATTTGGTTCTACTAACGAAAACTTGTGCAAAAGATTTGCTAAGTTAATGCAGAGCAGGTATGAAATGAGCATGATGGGTGAGCTGTCTTTCTTCCTTGGACTGCAAGTAAAGCAAAAGGAGGATGGGATTTTTATTTGCCAATCAAAGTATGTAAGAGATCTTCTAAGAAAATACAGTCTAGAAGATTCTTCACCGGCAAAACCCCCAATGCCAACAACCACCAAGCTTGACAAAGATGAAACTGGTAAGAAAGTTGACATCACAAGCTACAGAGGTATGATAGGCTCATTGTTATATCTAACTGCTAGTAGACCCGATATAATGTTTGCAACTTGCTTATGTGCAAGGTTTCAATCTGATCATAGAGAATCTCATCTTATAGCTGTTAAAAGAATTTTTAGATATCTGAAGGGTACACCGAATCTTGGAATTTGGTACCCTAAAGATACAGGTTTTGAACTAATAGGCTATACAGATTCAGATTATGCAGGATGCAGGATGGACAGGAAAAGTACGTCTGGAAGCTGTCAGTTTCTAGGACAACGGTTGATTTCCTGGTACAGCAAGAAACAACACTCAGTATCTACCTCGACAGCCGAAGCAGAATATATTGCGGCAGGTAGTTGTTGTGCACAGATCTTGTGGATAAGGAATCAGCTGAATGATTATGGACTTGCACTATCTAAAATCCCAATACTTTGCGATAACACAAGTGCCATAGCAATTTCCAATAATCCTGTACAACATTCAAGGACCAAGCACATAGACATAAGGTATCATTTTATCCGAGAGCATGTCATGAATGGAACTGTGGTGTTACATTTTGTACCCACAGAAGATCAAATTGTCGACATCTTCACGAAACCACTTGATGAATCCACTTTCTCTAAGTTGGTTAGTGAGTTAGGGATGTTAAACATGAACTAATTATTGCATGTTGTTTTAAATTACATATTTATTTTCAAGCACTGTAAATACACTGTATATATTCCTTAAAAATTATCAAAAATAAACAAACAAATTGAAAAAGAAAACTTAAAAAGATTTTCCTTTTTTTTTACAGTTGTTATTTCATTGGCATCTTTACTGTAAATATATTTTATATTATGTTTGTTTTCCAACAATTAGTATATATTGTTTATTATTTCCAACAATTGGTATATATATAAGTATGTATAGTTTTATTTGTTTTTCAACTTTGGCATCTTTATTTTTATTATTTTTATGTTTATTTCTATATAAATATGTGCTGATTATTCTCAAGTCTCTTTTGAGAAGTAGGAAAGATCTATGAGCTTGATCATCCAATTGTTTTTAATAGTTAGATCCCAAACATTGGCATCAATCTCTATCCAAGATCTTAGAACCAAACACACAAACACAATCACATCCGTCTCTCTAAACCATTAAACAGAATACCTAATTGTTCAGATTGAGGGAGTCAATGCCTTGATTGCATTTGATAAGGTTGGTGATGTGAGTGAACCAACAGCTCTGTCTCCAGAAAGGTGATTCATATATAAACTGAGATAACTGTTAGCTCATCTGTGTTTTCTCAAAAGGATACAGACTTGGAAAAGGCAAAACTGTTACTAGGTTCATTCTCTCAACAGAGTGAATCTATTGAATTCAGCCTGTCAGCCAAGGCTATCAGCAAAGAGTTAATTTCATCTGACATTTTTCAAGAAACCACAAATTTTGTCTTATTTTTAGGGACCAACAATGGACCAACTCAATTGGCATTTTGGACCAACAATTTAAGGACTTACTTGGGACCAAAAGGGACCAAGAGGGAGCAATTGAAATGTCACAGTAAGGATGAATTGACGGTAACAATTATTCTAAACTTCCATATCAAGGAAGGAAGAATGATTGATGATTCTGACTGAATCAACTTGCCTTCACAGGCGTCAGGAGAAAACTTGGATCATTTGCTACATTATAGATCCTTGTCTCCCTCCCCAGATGGAACATATCTGGATTCCTAACGGAATTGATCATCTTAGATGATCAGCAACTCACTGAATCTATTCCTGAAGCAATTCAGTTTATAAAAATCAAATATTTTAATAGATTCAATTGAGGACGGGGATTTACGAAACCCCATTGCACCACCAGTGACCTCTCTTGAAGGGGCTATGGTGATCTTTCTTGCAGGTACAAAAGACTGAGTCATCCGTACTGAGAGAGATATAGTGATGTGAGAAAAGAGTGAAACACAAGTAAGGAAGAGTGAAAATATATATTCTATGAGTAAAACACTTAGAGAGTATATGAGTGAAACACTTGTGAGGAACACAAAGTAAAATCACACACTAGCACACTTACCGAATCCCTTTCCCAATTCCCTGTTACAGATTTCAAATGTTACTTAACCGAGGTGGAAATTTCTTCAGAAAAGGACCAACAATTGGGGGAGAATTATTAAGAGGATTACTCAACTAAGGGGGAGAATTATTAAGAGGATTACTCCAAAATGTTAAAGTGTTCAACTAAGGGGGAGTAGATCAAAAGGGGAGAAGTAAACAAAGACTTTTGCCAGAAGAGGATTACTCAATTGTTGAACAAGAAAAGTTGTATAATTTACGAAAAGGGAAAATGAATCTACCTTGGGTGAGAAGTAAAAACAGAAGTTGGAAATTCAAAGGAAAAGTGGTAAGAAGAGAACAGACATCATCTATGTCATCCTAAGGGGGAGTAGTGATGAGTCTGAGAAATGAAGATAATACTACATGTATAATATGTTCAGTGCTAGAGGAACAAACATCTTTCATTTCAGTTAACTCAGGAAATCTGGAAATGTATTATATAATCCAGAGAACAATTTATTATTTACAGTTCTTAAATGTCATATTATTTTCTTAGTTGTTAGTTGAGTTATCCTCTAGGGATTTGTGTGTTAAATGTTTAACAACAAATAGGGGGAGATTGAAAGGCATATGACTAGGCCTATTTGTACTAGTTAGATGATAACTCAACTCAATCTAGAAACAGTGGAAATAATAAATATCTAACAGGAATCAAGACGAAGAATGTCAACTAGACACAAAGAATCCAAAAATCAGAAGTGTTCTAATGAAGTTGCTACTCTATACCAGAAGAAGTTCATTAATATGTTTAAGCGTCGGGATTTATGGAGAAGCAGTATTTCAGAAGAATTCAGAAGATACAGAAGATTCCAAGTGCCTACTACAAAGAGATTCCAAGAAAAGAAATAATGAAGTAAAGCATGAGAATGATAGAAGGCCACAGTTTAAAAGTTAATAATTGAAGAATATTTATTAGAATGATACAAATGAACCAGACAGTACATTTGTGTGTCATCTATAATAATATTTATTCTTCAGTTAGCTCAAGTGGTTTTATGACAAGAAGACAAAGAAAAGACGGAAAGACCTCGGAGCGGACTATAGAGTTAAATAAGTCCTAATAGTATTTTAATTCTACAATTAAAATTAAGTTAATTATTTAATTTATTTAATTAAATTAATTCAAGTCTGAATTTAATTTAATTCATAAATTATTTAATTAAATTAAGTAGAATTGATTTACTATAAAAGAAATACTGAAATATGAGTCATACTGAGCTGCTGAAATATGAGTCATACTGAGCTGCTGAAATATGAGTCATACCGAGCTGCTGAAAAATGAGTCATACCGAGCTGCTAAAATATGAGTCATACCGAGCTGCTAAAATATGAGTCATACCGAGCTGCTGAAATATGAGTCATACCGAGCAGAATTCATGAGTCATACCGAGCAGAATTCATGAGTCATACCGAGCAGAATTCATGAGTCATACCGAGCAGAATTCATGAGTCATACCGAGCAGAATTCAATGAGTCATACCGAAGCCACTTGCAATAAGTCATGCCGAGCACTTTTGCAGTGAGTCATGCCGAATTCTTAAATGAGTCATACCGACCATTATAAGTCTTGCCCAGCCTTTTTATGAGTCATACAAGGGTTAATCTTAAAAGAAAAAGGTCATATTGGGATGAGTCATGCTGAGTTTTCCACCTCTATAAATATGAGGAGTTGCTCTCATTATTTCAGTAGTTAAGAACAGAAAAACAGTTCAAATTCAGTAATTTGTCTGCATTGTAATATTCACAGATTTCTGTGCTGAGTTTGGAATATAATTGTAAAACACGAACAATCCATGTCAAATTTGTTCTAGAACTTTTATCAATTATATTACAGTTTTCTTAATATTAATTTTGTAATACGTTTCAAGTTAAAAATTATATCTTCTACTTGAACAGTATTTCATTAAAATTAATATTTCGCGAGAAATTAAAATAATATTTTTAATTCAAATATTCCGCGATTAATTATAGATATTGTATTCAACCCCCCTTCTATAATATCAGGGACCAACAAAGCATCATCCAATGGCTTGCCAGTAGAAATGGGGGATTCTCCTAGAGTATCTACACCCTGAACATCAATGATTTGTTTGGCAGTTTTAGCAGACCTATTCCATCTGTTAATGGTTTCTATTTCTTCAGCTAATTGTTCTTTCAACAATTCTTCTCTTCTCAAACTGTTTACAAGTTCATCTCTAGCATCCTTACATTCCTACTTGAATCTATCTAAACAAACAAGTTCATTTTCAAGAAAAATATTCCTCTTAGTTAAGACATCAATGGTGTTCATTAACTTGAGGTTTTCTTTGTTTAGAGACTTAAGAGTGACATACAAATTGTACAATTTATTGGACATTTCATTAATAGTACTATTGCATTCATCAGCAGTAAGTTCTAAAAAGTTGGTAGCTAGTACCTGATTAGATGCTGAACTAGCTTCTTCATCTTCATGTTTGGCCATTAGTGCTAGATTGATAAACTCTTCAGAATCACTGTCTTCAGCAGCCCAGTCCTTCTCTTCAGTAACAAAAGCCTTTTCTTTTTGTTTTAAAAGGTCAAAGTATTTCTTTTTATAATCAATACCCTCATATGACTTTGCCTTTTCTTGTTTTGGCTTCCTACACTCATTTGAGAAATGACCAACCAATCCACAGTTAAAACATTTGAATTTAGATCTATCAACCAAATTTTTATTTTGATTGTTGCTTCTAAACTAGGATCTAGGCCTTTGAGAATATGGATTCCTCTTGAATTTTAGCTTTGAAAACTTCCTTGACAGAAACGCAAGGTGCTCATCAATCTCATCCAAATCATCCTGAGAGCATGTTTCATTTTCTTCACACTTGCTCTTTCCTTTTCTCTTGAATGATTCTTCAACAGCATCACCAGCCATCATGACAGACTCTTCTACACAGCCACTTTCCTTCTTTTCTTCATTTCCCTTAGGAATATGAGGACCTTTCTCTATGCAGTGAACATAGGACGGGTCCAGAGAAAGTAGATGCAGATGCATTTTAACCTTCCATGGAAAATATTCTTATTTCTCTAAAACTGGAATCTTCACACCTGAATCTTTCTGTCCCATATTGACTATTCTTGATCTTTAAACTTTCTGTATGTTGAAAGCCTACTTTGATACCAATTGTTATTCCCTAGAAAATTGTCAATATTTGTAGAAGGGGGGTTGAATACAAATATTAAAACTTTTTGCTTGTTCTAATATTTGTTCTTGATGTTTGAGAATTAGAGAGAATATGTTCAAACAAATTAAGACTGAAAAATAAACTGAACAAAGAGATTTAAAATTACTGATGGATTGGTTTTTCCTTCATTGTATATTTTTGCTCGATGTTCCTAGGTTAAAAGAAACCTAGCTGCGTTTTTACAAGATTAGAAAACAAATCAACTGTTCTTACAAATGTGCTCTCAAGCTAGAACAGTTGATTAAGAAATATTGTCTTACTTGTCTGTTTTCTAATAATGCTACTACACTTGTTTATATACCACAAGTGTGCTTTTACAATTCCTATTCTAGGATTGTTTCTACCTACCTTCCTTTTACCTTTTTCTATTTTAGAATAAAGGTTTGAAAGACAGCTTCTGATTGAGTCTTCACAGCCATCCTAGACTGTCTTCCATAGGTGTGCTTTTGTCTTTCTGGATCTCTGACAGATAGTCTTTTTGTGTTGTCACAATCAATTGATAATTTGCTGTTAAGCATATCAATTGATCCATCCTTTAATCCATCAACTGATGTTCTTCTTCGATTGATCTTTATATCCATCGATTGATAAAAGATGACTTATCGATTGATAGATGTTATCAATCGATATATATCAATCGATGGGTCTTCACATCAGTTGATGGTCTTCAATGCTTGACTTGGCTTCTTCGATTGATCTCTCATCCATCGATGCTTCAATTTCAATTGATCATCCTTCACTTGTGTAATTTCCTGTCTTCACATAATTATATTTGACAGTTTAATTTACACATCAATTGATGATCTATATCAATTGACTCTAACATCAATTGATGAATAAAATATCAATCGATTTACACCTTATCGATTGAAATAGACTAAGTACATCTATGCTACAATCCAAATTATCAGTTAATTCATATAAACACTTCAACTGATAAATGGTTTCCTGATCAATTGATATTTATAACTTTCATATCAATTGATCAGTTACATCAAATAAAATTTCTATGATTCTAAGATTAATGTTATCATCAAATTACATGTAAATTCCTAACAATAACGATGACAATGACCCGATAGATGGGACTGTATTCCATGATAATTTCATCAGAATTAGACTAGTTGGAGACAAACTGCGTATTTTAAAGGCGAATAATACATACTAATTGGGATCATAAACAATGTTAATAATCTGCAGATTATTAGTGTACAATGATGTATGAGGAGTTTGGGATGGAATTTGAGGGGTTGTGACCCTGGGAAGAGTTCATTTTACAAAGACCTTATTTCGAAAAAAATTCTTGTAATAAAATATTTATTTCAGATTTCAATTACTATTTGATTAAAAATATTAATTAGTTAATTATTTTGAAGAATGGTTTATTTAATAATGATTAATATATAATTAATTTGAATAATCAATTAATCTAATTATTAATTAATTTATTCTTATTAATTGATCTGTTTATCCGTTTTCAACAAATCAAGTATTTTTGTAATCTGAAAAATAATCCGGAAGTTATAAAAATAGTTTCAATTTCTAAATTTATTTATAAACCCAAATTAATATTTTATAAAATATTTTAGGAATCCACTAATTATTTGGAGTGGATAATAAAGGTCCATTTCGACTCGAATAATATTTTAGAGTCTACTTTTAATTTTTTGACTACTTTTTAATTTGTGAGTCTTATCTGATATATGATTTATGTGCTTACTTGGCTGCTAATTGATGTTACTTGCTTATCAATTATTATTTGGTGTTCGTTATTAATAGAACGCATGGGTAGACACTAGAATCTAAAATAGAACATTTTATTTGTAGATACGAGCGGAGTACTAGTTAGAAGGGCAGTGTAGTCGTCCCATTCCAGCTTTTAGGCAGATTTTATACCAGGCAAGTATTTTTTCCTTGATCATCCTAAACACTTTTATTTTACTATTTCGATTATTTATATCATGATAAATAGTTATTGTTCAGAACTATTTATGATTCCTGTTTTATTCTGTGCATCAGAGTTACTTGTTATTCATACTCTAAATATTGGAAGTTGATTATAATAAATACATCATATCTTGTGTTATTGTATAAATAACGAGGATATGGTCTGTAGTTGAAACTAAGCATACCTTATTTACTTGGGTTTGCTCTATTGGATTGGAATTTTAGTGTAAGAGGCCAGCGAGACTGGTCCAGCATGGCATAAGAGGCTAGTGAGACTAGTCCAGCATATTTAAGGGGATATGGTAACCATTCCATCCTCTTATAGGCTAACATTACTTGCCTATTTTGGTACCTATTTTTTGAGAATCCTTGTTATAACTACGGGTATAGAAATGTACCAGTAGAGTATAAAGAGGTCCTATTGCTTTTAGACTGATCAGAGAGCAATAATGTTTATATTTGTGTATCCAATCCATATTGCCAACATGGCTATTATATATTGTGATCGAGCAGTTGATTCATTTTGATGACATACTGCATTGTTTCAGTTGAGATAAACTGTGATTTATTTACTATTCAGTTTTGAAAATAAATTGTTTTATATTCCGTTCTCTATATAGATCTCATATCTTGATTACATTTCAATTGTTCATATACTTGCCGAGCATTTCTTTGTCTCACTCTTGCTTTCTATTTACCTTTGCCAGATAGTTAGTATGAGCAGTCACAGCCGATCATGCAGAGCTAGGCGGAGAAGAAATAGGGGATCGTTCGCTCGTCGGGCCTCCCATGTATTAGCTGTCTAGTTGGTCTGTATATAGAAGATGTAATAAAAATAAATCTAGACTTAAAACCTATCAAGATTTATGGATTTGAGTTTGTGGATTAGTAGTGGGCTTGTAATAAAGTATTTAGATTTACTTTTAGTTTTCGGCTGCTTGATTTCATACTATAACCTGCTTGCGATCCTTAGTTGTTAGCGGGGTCAGTGCGCACCTGATTTATTATTTTATTATTGATTGGTTGATGACCCCAGATCTAGACCCCGGATTTGGAGGGCGTCACATGAGTATTTAAGTTTGAAGAAGCTACAGTGTCAAAAAAATTCAATTTATGTGACATCAGAAATAGTCAAGTTAGAAGGAGCAGAAGTGAACCACATTATAAAAGTCAAGTGAAGAATTCTATTTGTTGTGAATCACTCGTGAACCAGACAGTACACGGAGTGTTGACAAAATACAGAGAAAGTTCTTTATTACAGAAGAAGTGGTTAGCTACAGACATTGGTGTGAAGACAGAATACTTGGAAATATATCAACAATAGTTTTACAGTCAAGACTTTAATTTAATTATCTATTAATTGATTAAATTATTTAGTTAATTTAATTATTAAATTAATTCAATCAGAATAAATTTATTCCTTCAATTAATTAAGAAATTAATTAATTTAGAATTATTTTAGAATGAAGAAGTCTTTAATTTAATTATATTATCAAAAAGATAATTTATTATGTATCCTATTTACTTAGATTAATTCAAAAAGAATTAATTTAATTTATAAGATATATAATAAAAGAAATAGAATGTGAATTAAAAATAAAGAATATACATTTCAAATATCATGCAGGTCGACTGAAAAATATCTCGGGAAGACATTTCAGAAGTCTCTCCGAGAATTCTTCAAATGTCTCCCATGGATTAAAAAGTCTCCCCGAGGTTTATTCAAAAGTCTCACATATATTCAAAAGTCTTCCCAAGGTAGAAAAGTCTTCCCGAGCAAGAAAAGTCTCCCGAGCAAAGAAAAGTCTTCCCGAACCGAAGAAGTCTCCCCGAACAGAAGAAGTCTTCCCGAGTAAAAAAAGTCTCCCACATCTGATTTGCCTATAAATACAAGACTAGATCAGATTTCTAATTCAATTCTAATCACTTTCTATTTTGGCTAAAAATAATTTCTAAAAGCATTTCATGTCAAAATCTCTCTAGAATTTTCAGAGCTACTTAGTGAATATTTTCTGATTTAATCTTGTAACCAACCTCAAGTTTAATATAAGTATTTACTTGAACTATATTTATTTGATTATTATTTCATGATAAAAGTTAAGATTGTTTAATCAAAAATTATCTGATACAAAATTTAACATTTAGAACATTTTATTTAACAAATAAAATAAGTCTTGCTGCACCCATTTAGAAAGTGTTATCGAATTTCCTTCAAGACAAATCAAAAATTCTTACCGAATTCAAGCTTTGAAAGGTCTTACCGAAAATTGGATTAGAGAAATGTCTTGCAAGCTACTTCAAGAAAGTCTTACCGAGCTTGGATAAAGGTCTTACCGATTTTACATGTAAAAAAGGTCTTACTGAAACTTTGGAAAAAGTCTTACCGAATTTAGAAAAAGTCTTACCGAGTTTTAAAAGTCTTGCCCACTAATTTAGAAAAAGTCTGAAAGCTTAATTAATTGTCTTTTTGAAGTCTTCTTAAAAAAGTATTATCAACTTTAACCTCTATAAATATGAGGCAAATGACTTCATAATTAAGTTGTTGAAAACATTCAAATTCAGTAATTTGTCTGATTGTAATATTCACAGACTTTCTGTGCTGATTTGAATTATAATTGTTAAATTAGTACAATTCATGTCAAAATCGTTCTAGATTCTTAAACAATTATTTACACTTTTATCATATTAATTTTATAATACTTTTCAAGTTAAAAATCATATCTTCTACTTGAACAGTATTTCATTAAAATTAATATTTCGAGATAATTTAAAATAATATTTTAAATCCGAAATTCTGCAATTAAATATTGATATTGTATTCAACCTCCCTTCTACAATATAAAGACCAACACATTTGAATAAGAATATAATAAAATTTAATAATTTATATTATTATCTCTAACAAATATTATATATATATGTAATATTTAATATATTTTATATAAAACAAACATAAAAGAAATTTTACTAACAACATATTTAAACCTATTATTTATAACTCCAAAGATTTTAAACATAAATTTAATATTCATATTGCATCAAATTTAATATTTATATTATTTGTTTTAAAAATATTTAAAAGAAGTTGGAATTTTATGTTTTTCATATTATTTATTTTAAAATAAAAATAATAAATATTAATAATTTTAGTTTTAATAATTTGAAACTATAAAAATTAATAAATAAATATTAATATAAATATTAAATTAAATATTAAATTAATAAATAAATATTAATATAAATAAAAGCTCGTGCTTTGCACGGGTTTAAATCTAGTTAAAGGGAAAAGAATTAATATTAACGAGCTGGTGGTCATTTCCTTTCGAAATTCACAAATAAGAGAATGGAATAGGAGATCGGTGTATTTGTCATTTATGTATCACTCATACGCATTTAACAAATATGTATTTTATTAAAAAAATTAAAACAAAAAATAAAGAATTTTTTTGGAGGAGACACACATGTAAGAATGCATGACCCCTTTTATAAGTGATACACATTTCCAATATACGGTGTCACTTCCAAGAAAAACAATTTTTTTTTAAAAAAAAGATATAAAATAAAATTTTAAAATACCTAGATAAGAAATGTGTATTTATTGATAAAAATGATCAAAAAATTAAAAATAGATATTTTTGTCTCAGTCTAAAAAAGGTGTTACTTTTTGTCATTTTTTCTTCGATATCTTTATATAAGAATTGCAAGTAGATCTGCTTTGTTATTTCTGGAACTGAGCTTAGAAATTTTAGTACTAACATTACCCAACTATTCTGTTATAACTATAAATAAAAACCCTGACTTTACTAACCTATGAGAAAGGGTTCCAATTCTGTAACGTGTGGATATAAAATTATCAATTGGTAAAGGCTTTATTTAAGTGCCACCAATCATCATTATCATTTAATTACAACCCAAATTACTGAAAATATTAACTTAAGATTTGTATTCCGAAACTTATAATTCTGAAATGACAGAGTCTGTCATCTCAAATTCACAAATTTATATATATTTGAATGTTTTAGAATTAAATACAATTCCGAATTCTTCTAGTTATCCAAATATATCATTAGAATTTCAAATGAATTCCAAAATTTCAAACAAACGATAAAGGAATTCAATAAATCTTATACAAAATTCAAACCTCAAGAACAGTTTTAGTTAACGAACTCCCTTCCAGATCATTTTTTAAAAAACAGTTATGAATCTAATGCCAAAACACCTGTTACATAAATAGACACTTTTTTTCTTATACAGACCAGGTAGGAAGCAGTTAACGAGCATATCAACACAATCACAAGAAATCCCCTGCAGCAACAACCGTGCCTCAGAAAACCGGTCAAACATATAATGAGTATGTTTAATCTGAAACTGTAATCATCGATAACACTGATTTGCACTTGAATTTCTAATAGCAGATACCAGACAGCAGTTTACGTAGAATTCATAAATTCCTCCATTACACGAGACAAAAACAACTGAAAATTGCGAACACTTAATCTACTAAAGCTGAGGGACCATCTTCAATAACAGTGACATGTAAGACTAGAGCTAAATCAGACATAACAGCAGAATCTTTTTCATAGAACATATTCCAGCTCTTTAAAAGCCAAGTACATATCACATAAACATTCGGGACACCTAAGTGTTTGTAGCCCTGGTATAAATCTGCTGGCTTGAATGGGTAGATACCATCCTGATCAAACCCCTTGACATCAAGTCTCCAATTGCCCTCCTTGCAAGTGACCCGTTAATCTGCCCAGGGCATTTAAAATGTGATTGAAATTAAATGTGGCAAACCCGAAGTTTAAACATAATCATGGCAGGCACAAATTCTAATAAAATTTTCAAAAACTGGCAAGCAAATTTGCTACCCTACTAAATAGTAGAGTTGCTAACTTGAGTAAAGCCCTCAGCCCTAGGATCCTTAAAACCTATGTAATTCCTAATAATTGGTAATTTGGTATCAATGTATCATGATGTTCTATAACGATCCAGCACTAAAACTTACAACAAATTAGAAAACAAAAAATATAAAATATACTACAAAGTTAATTGCATCCAAGGTATTAGCAATGTCGTACACCCTTATTACTTTTAACTTATTCAGCCAGATTAATATGAGCAATCTCATCTAAATTTCCACGTGCTATATACATCACACAGTAAATCAAGATACCAATATAACACCTCACAAATTCAAAGTTTGGTCAAGTGAATGGTTTACAAATTATTAATATTAGAATTGGTTGCTAATTTAGTAGATGATAGTCAGGCACTATACAAGTACTTGTAGTTAGCTGGCTTACTTTCAGAACAAATGATTTGAGATATACGTGAAAGCATTTGATACCATTACAACCAAACAGACTTTTCGAGCATAATATAAAGCTATTGTCTTACCCTTAAACGATCAGAAAGGATGGACGGAGTGATAAGCTTGAACTTTGGAGCTTCCAAGAGAAGCTTATCATACGTAGGCTTGTCAAACAACACCATGTTATTAACCTTCTCCTTTTGCTTTCCTTTGCTCCACTTCTGCACTCATTACCAATTACTTT
Source organism: Oenanthe sinensis (assembly GCA_028671895.1). Classification (NCBI taxonomy): domain Eukaryota; kingdom Viridiplantae; phylum Streptophyta; class Magnoliopsida; order Apiales; family Apiaceae; genus Oenanthe; species Oenanthe sinensis. The sequence goes on along the minus strand of CM053799.1, from coordinate 20,509,303 downwards.
CGTTAATCATCACAACATCATCATCGACACAACTAGTTCATCCTCTCTTAACAATTTTACCACATTCCTAATTCTTTTTCAATTCAAACAATCCACATTGTCCAATCTAGCTCTCATACTCCTATCCCGAAAATCTCAATAATACCGCAAGTTTCGATAAAACACAATGCCCCTAATCTTCTACATTCTAAGTAAATAATTTTTCCACAAAAGTGACAAAATACATATCTGACACATACCCATACAATTATTTCCATTCCATCTTTTTTAAAATTGTTAATATTAAACAGGGCTTAAAATAACATAATCAAACACATATTAAAACACACACACACACATCACCTTCTTTTTCTGTTTGCCACCACCAGATTTAGCAGGCTTGGAAGATGGAGGAGCTGCCTTTTCTTTCTTCGGAGCCTGCAATACCCATTACATTATTACACTTTGTATATACATACAGATACTTACAGATGAAATTTCTTGATTTTTGAAAAGCTTACCATGGTAATTCAATGAAGCGGCTGTGCTGTGAGTGGAGGAGCTAGGAACAAACTTATGCACCTAATATGAAACCCTAGTTAGGGTTTTTAATTCTACTGTTTCTTCTGCATTTGGGCTTACCATCTTCTTATGGCCCATATTCAAATTCATATGGGCTTACTTATGGGCCTATCTTTTAGTTATTTGCGTGGCTTTCAGTACTTGCTGTGCTCGCCTTTTCTACTCATTCCGCTCAAAATTAACTGTTTTTTTTGAATTTTTTGTAATCAATTTGACTTAACTTTAATTAAAAATTAAAAATTATTTTTTTATGATTTTAAAAAACTGAAAAATATATTTTAAAATAAATTAAATATACTTTTAATGATATATTTTTATAATATTTTTCAATTATATATTATATATAATTCTCGGTCAAACTTTGATCAATTTAACCAGGTAAAAATCAAACAAAACAGTTAATTTGGGACAGAAAGAGTATTTTGTTTCACATTTTTATCTGAAATGTATACTCATTTCTCTAATTTTGTCTTGTTTAATTTTTTTAAATTAAATTATTTAATATTGAATAATAAATTAAATATGATATACAATGTAATATAAAATTTTTTAAAATTTTATTTAATATATTTGAATAAACAAATTTTAAAGTTGTTAAATTATTAATTGATAGTCAAAACTAAATCAACTTGATTTTTAAAAAATTAAATAAGAATATAATTGTGAAAATAAATAAATATTTTAGAATTTTTTTTATAATATTTAAAAGTAAATAGGGGGAAAATATTTTAATTATTTTATCACATTTTAATTTGGTCATCCTCCTCCATCTTCATCGACAATTCGACATTAATGCATGAATTAAGCCGTTATCGAATAATATTAATTTTTTCACCAGCTATTTTTACCTTTTACCATAGTAAAAGATTAAATAACTATGGAAGTATGTCAAATCACTTTTTAATTAAATCCCGCCACATTCGTCCTTCTCCCTCTGGCGGTGGTTTATCCACCGGCCTAAGGCCCTTTTTCTTACTTTAATTTTGTTTTTCATTCAATAATACTTATCTTTGAGTGATGTATATTTCTGTACCCAACTTTTTGGGTTGTTTGCTATATTTCTTCGTGAGAGTTTAGTATGTTTTGAGTTGTTTTTCGTTGAGAATGATTTATATGGTGTACTGGGGGATCTGGAATGCGCGCATCGAAGTGGTGTGGAAAATGAAACGGTGGTGGAAATCGTAAGAACTCATCTTTCACAACAGAAGTTTGTTCATACTATGGGGACATGTACCTCCGATCTTAGTTAGTACAACTGAGATATTTGAACACTAGACTACATCTAGATATAATTGTGTGAATGTCAATTGTAATGTTACTGTTTCCAGGAATACATCGAAAGTTTGTGTAGACTGGATTGTTTGGGAAACCATTGAATTCATTTTTAGTTTCAAAAATATTTGTATTCACTATGTTAAGCGATCCAGAAACAAAACAACTAATTGTTTAGCTCGTTTATTTGTTTTTCAAACTTAGTAATTGAGTAACCACAAAAATCAGACTCAAGTTTGTCAAAGATTATCCCATACAATCTCTACAAGTTGCAGCTGACATGCTTAAGAGTGCAATTTTGATTGAAGAAGTAATTGCTAGACATGAGATTCTCCAAGCTATTGAAGAAATCAAAGCCAGAGATGAAAAGGAAAAGAAAGCCATATATGATCAATTCATGGCAAATCAAAATCAAAATCAAAGGTAGGCTTGATATCTTGTAATTATTTGTGAAATTCCCCCCCCCCCTAAATTGGGGGAGATTGTTGGATCAAATCAAGCATACTATATTGAATGTATTTATCTTGTTGTAACACATTTAGAAATTCTGTATTAGGTTGGTGACTTAGATACTTTAATGTACTATTGTAGATAGAAGTATGATCAAATTGTAATTTCAAATTATAATTAAAATAAAAGAATAAAGTCTAATAGAAGATTTAGGTTGAATCATGTCTCTAGACAAAGAAGACTTCTTCAAGAATAAGGAATGTAGTCCGAGAATTCTTCTAAGGCAAATAGTTGTTTGAGAAGTCACTACAGTCGAGAAGTCAAAATGTGCAACTGGTAGAGAAATCTCAAAACACTCATTGGCTCAGTATTTGATCGAGAAGTGTAGAGAAGTAGTCAATCGAGAAGTCAAGGATTTGAAGTCAATCGAGAAGTATGAAAATAATATACATTCGAGAAATCCAGTGAAGCAAATCGAGAAGTAAGTTATTAAAGCAATCGAGAAGTATGAGAAACGGGACCAATCGAGAAGTCTATGGTAATGGACTATTCGAGAAGTAATCAAGTCATGATCAATCGAAAAGTCTATGCATTCGAGAAGTAACAAGTCAAAAGGCTGATCGAGTAGTCTCCGAAGTATTTGATCGAGAAGTCTATTTCATGACTTCTCGAATTGCTATATAGTTGAGTATTCGATTGATTCAAGGAGCTATTTTCAAGGAGATTTGCAGAAGAATAAGACAAGTAAATTAAAGCTCTATCATGATCAGGATTAGTCAAACCTGTGAAGATAGAGACAAGTCTACAAGAAGCTTGAAAGAAGAATAAGACAAAGACAGAAAAGTAGAATGCATATGTGATGTACTATCGAAAGAAAGTGCTAGCTAGAAATATATAGTGTTCAAATGTAAAGTATCTTTTGTCTATTTTTGGTTTTAACTAACTGACTTGTGAAAGCATGTGCTAATGAGACATGTTATTTATATAGCCAATGCACAGCTTCACAAGTTAGTAACAAGTTGAATATTACAATTGTATTCACTCCTTGTATCTTTCAAAAATAAAAAGCTGGGATTCAACTCAAGAATCTCATATTTGTAGCAATTCAATTTAATACAATATTAGTTTGAAAGTCAAACTTCCGTGTTTATTAATTCTGCAATTCTCTTGTAAACACTCTACGATAACATAAGCTACAAACTTCAGCAAAATCAGTTCATCAAAGCAAAAGCTTAAAAACAAAAAAGAATCAAACCATACATTCACCCCCCTTGTGTATAGTTTCTGTGTAACTCATACCTAACAAGAATGCGCGCATCGAAGTGGTGTGGAATGGAACGGTGGTGGAAATCGCAAGAGCTCATATGTTACAATAGAAGTTTGTTCATACTATGGGGACATATGTACCTCCGATCTCAGTTAGTACAACTGAGATATCTGAACACTGGACTACATCTAGATATAATTGTGTGAAAGTCAATTGTGATACTACTGTTTCCATGAATACATCGAAAGTTTGTGTAGGCTGGATTGCTCGGGAAACCATTGAATTCATTTTTAGTTTCAAGTATATTTGTATTCGCTATGTTAAGCGATCCGGAAACAAAATAGCTAATTGTTTAGCTCGTTTATTTATTTTTCAACCTATGATGCTCTTCTAATCCAGAATCCAGAGAATACAAGATAGGTGCAACCCAACTTGACATAACCTTACTCAATTCTAACGTATAAAATTAGTATTTTAAAAATCGATTCTGGGCTCCAGGTGATAGGCAAAAGTGAAATGTCTCGATTCGGTATTAGGCGGAAAATTAGGGGATTTTTTAAAAAATATCGATCAAAATGGACGTTAGGCACTGTCAAAATCGGAATTAAACATTTTTTTATAAAAATTGGTCCAAATCGATATTAAACGGTCAAAATTGATATCTCGCCATATAAATTGATATTAGGCTGTATAATTCGGTTAAAATCGAATTGTTTTAATTTTTATATGTATATATATAATTATTTATATTGAACCAGAGCTATTGATATTATAATTTTTTATTTTTATTTATAATATTAACAATAATTTTCTATGATTAATATATATGTAAGTGATTTTAAAAAATTATATTTTATAGTTAATATAATTATAAAAATTAAAAATAATATTTAAATATTCTGATTGATACCTCAATTAATATTTTCAATTAATCTCCGAATAATCGCTAGAAAGTATCTTAAGTTAGAATGCGCAAAGTGATTTTTAGAATCCTGATAAAAATATATTAGAAATCGAAGACATTTTTCCTATTACAAGTTGCATAAGCCTGAACAAACATTTGTGGTAGAGGATTGGTTCAACAAAAAGTAAGCTTTCAAGTTTAGTTAATTTGCACGCCTTATCTATTTTCCACAAGCTTTTTAGAACACAAACACAACTGAAATGGAATCTTTATGGAAAAAAATGCTCACTTTTGGGTACAATCAATCATATCTTAATTAATTAGTGGAATTAGCTTTAGAGCCTATTTGGCTAAATGAGTCTATAGTTTATTTTGATTTTAAGCTGAAAAATGTATGTTTCTATAATAAGTCAGACTTAAAGTCAGAAATTGACTTAAAGCCAGAAATACATATTATGTACTTTTTTCAGTGACTTATTTTTTTTATTTTAATAAAAGTTATTTATATGTTATAAATTACTCATAAATCACTTTTATTTTTATTTTTATATTTTTTAAAGCTGATAAATAATTTATAAGTTAAAATTACACAAACATATATTTTAAACTTCCGACTTATCACTTTAAACTATTTTAAATTATAATTTTAATTTTAACCAAACCGCCTCTTAGTTGCAGACTTTTTTTTTCTTCTGACAAACTCTTAGTTGTAGACTTGATTATACTAATATCCAACTGCTTCAAAAAGCACACCAAAGTCCTCCACGTCTCATAAAGATCAAAGACTCGCAACAAAATAACCAACCAATAGAACTCTCATTTTAGATGGATATTATTATTTTTGGGACGAGATCAGTTAAGTATAAAATATGTACATATGTTAATTTTTATAAAAATTAAAAATATAATTTTTTTCACGCGTAATGCTTGACAAGTTTTCTAATACCTAATATTAAAACTTTATACTATGTTAGTCAATTGAATTTAAGATTTTTAATAATAGGTTTGATTAAATTTCAAATGTTTGCTCATCTTAATTTTTTTATTAATTCAATATTTTTTTCAATATTATATTATATCTAAATTATAACCTAAATTCTATATACATATATTGAAAATTTTATTTACTACAATATAATAAATATAGTTGTGCCAAATATAATCAATTTACATATCACAAATTAATCACCGTTTAAAATTTTTAATTCATTTAAAATATAACTCATAAACTAAATCTCATGAATATTGTAAAATTATTATTCTTTTTCTATAAAATTTTATGAAAATTTAAAATTTATATAATTTTAACAAATATAAATTATCAATAATAAAAAGAAGATTTGACATATATACCACGTTACGGATAAATATTATTAAAGAGTATTTTACTCAACAATATTTCATTAGCCTGAGTAACAACATTTTTAATAGATTAGTAAATTTCCAATAAAGAAAAAGAGGATATAAAATAAATCTTACCCAGAAAAAAAAGTGGGATAAACAATAAATGAGTATGGAGCCTATAAATCTGTCTGCTCATTGTATTGTACTCTCTCCGTCCCAATTCAAATGGGTTGTTTGACGGGTCAAATTCACTAAATTTTGATCAAAAATTACATATATTATATAATTATAAAAAATTATAAAAAATATATTATTAGAAAATATATTTAATCTATTTTAATATGTAATTTTTAATTTTCAAAAATTATAAAATAATAACTTTTAATTTTCGGTCAAAATTTAGTCAAATTGACCGTCAAACAAGTCACTTGAATGGAGACGAAAGCCGTATCTTTTAAACTAAATAATTCAACCATCATCAAAACAAAAACTAATCATTCACTTAAATGTTTTATTACAAGTGGACCAAAAACTTTATCAACTTTTATGTTCTTTCATCTTTTCGGTAATTTGATTGCTCCATAAATCACAACTTTTTAAGCGCTTGAAATAGTTGTTCAAATCTTAATCGTCCAACGTAAAGTGATAATTCTTTGTTACCGGTAAGGGTTATCCAGAATTCCGGACTCATCAAGCAATTTTATATTCATACATAACAAAAGATTGAGAGTTCGAATTTTGAAAACCTTGTTTAGAGCTTAAATTCAAATAGGACATGATGATGATTAAATTTTAGATACAAATATCTGAGTGCATTTAAATTTTTGAAAGAATAAATTCAGGGGTCAGATTGACATGTTTTAAGATTCGAGAGGGAGAATCTTATAAAAGACTGGTGTGTGTATTATGTCAGTCGCTTTAGAGAACAGAGTGAATAATCTGATGTCTAAATCAGAGCTTCCACATATGAAGAGAAAACTAGGGCTCCGTTTCATGCATGGTACAGGGACCATGTTCAGCTATCCAAAATGACACAGCAGTTCAAAATATATCATATATGGTACACTCAATTCCCAATAATGGCGAACACAGTTGGTTCGCTTGAAAACGTTGAAAATTAAAAAGATAAATATGTACGCCATTGTACATGACGAGCAGTATAGGTTTAACTTCTGGTGTGTTCGCCATCTCCTATGGCGAACAGGTCTATATATGCAAAATTCGAGTCCTGTTGTGTACGCCATTACAGATGACGAACACTGAAATGATTTTTAAAATATCTCCTCTAGTGTACGCCATGCAGAGTAGCGCACCTTATCTTATCCCTTTACCACACATTTCAAAGCCAGCTCTCTCTATATAATACACCATCCACTTCATTCATTCATTCATTTATTCGCCGGTGCAATATTAACAAGGTACGTTTTCTATTCGATCTCTTTATATCTTACATAATATTTGTTTAATTTCTATCTGCTGCCTATGATAAGTTATATTCATTTCTGTCTTTGTGCTGTACGTGCGATTAGTATCCTAATACTGTGTAGCTTATAGTATCCTAATACTGTGTTAATTGAAATGTGTAATATAAAGAATCCATAATTAGACTAAGATTGAGATTGTCTTTGTGCTCTAACTATATTAATACGTACTGCTAATGATGTGTTAATTGAAATGTTAAATATAAAGAATCCATAATTAGACTAAGTTTGAGATGAAAATGTGTATACATAAAATAATTAGACTAATTTTGGAGTGAACAAATCTGTTAGTGATATAATTTGTTAGTTTGTTAAAAATAATTTAATATATGTTTAGTTATAAGAATAAAATATTTTTGATAATTTGTTTAAACTATAGGATAATGGAAGATCTGGTGAATGTAAATTTTTTCTGGGGTGGTGAAATAATTCGACGGGATGAGGATATAAGATATTCTATAGATCCTCAAAAAATGCAGTATATTAAATGGGGAACCTCTTATGATGAGTTGAAGGAGATTGTGTATCGAAATATGCAGATTAGTAGTTCACATTGGAATGTGAAGATGAGATTTAAATATCCTCAATTAGGTCTTGGTAATGTAGTTTGTGGATATTACATTGGTGGTGTTAATTGTGATGATGATGTGAGGAGGATGCTGAGTGTTCCTAGGCAGATGCAGATGGGGATGGGTGATGTATCTTTATTTGTGGATGCTGAAAAAATAATACAAAATGATGTGTTTTCATATGATCAGGACGGTTACTCACAGCCTAGCCAACCCACACAATCTCCTTACGAGACAATGTATGATAGGAGTGGGTTGCCAGATTATGGTATGACGGGTTGGTCAGATTATTATTTTAGTAGGGGAGGCAACAGTGAGCCGTATGTTGGCGGATCTAGTAGTCATGCATTTGAGGAATATGGTGGTGGTTCAAGTAGTCGTCAATTTGAGGAGTATGGTGCTGGTTCAAGCAGGAATGTGTTCAGCACTAATAAAGATGGAGCTGGACATTCTTATGGACACAATGCTGGTGTGATCTTGTCTCCCCCCTGTGATCCATTTACATCGACCGGTGGTAGAAATTTGGCACTCATCAATGAAAATGAAGAATATGAGCAGTACAGTTCTAGTGATGAGGAATTTTTAGAAGCTGACACCGAAGATGATTCAGATGATGAGGTCGGTTTGGGACTGGATTCGATTGGTATAGAGCAACAAGACCATGTTTTAATGGCAGGACCCCATGTTCCAATGGCAGCCTTCTTTGAGACTGAGGAGTTTACACCAATTACGGTTACTAATCCGGGTGAGATGTTGACTGTTTTTGATCCTCGGAATGCAAATTTCACGGTGGGAACATTATTCCGTGACAAGGACACCTTAGTTGCAGCAGTTAGAGAGGTTCACATAAACAGTGACAGGAACTATAAAGTTGTTAGGAGTAACCGTACTCAGTTCATTGCCAAGTGTGAATTTAGTGACGACTGTCCTTGGAGGTTGCGAGCTGCTTTGATGAAGAAGCATGGAATGTGGGAAATCACAAAGGTGAGAGAAATGCACACATGCGTTAACAACCAGCCGTTGCAGGATCACCGCCGTATTTCAGCAAAATTAATTTCAAGACTTGTGAAACCACATGTAAGTTTTATAAGTTACCAATATTCGTTAATTTTTTAGTACATATATACTAGTTGTGTTGATTTGATCTTATTAAATAATGTAACAGGTGATGGAGAGGCCAAATTTGCCAATCATGACTGTTATGACCATGGTAAACGATGAATACCACCATCGTGTTAGTTACTTAAGAGCATGGAGGGGAAAACAGGCAGCAATTGAGGAGGTCTATGGTAAATGGAGCATGACATATTCTGCTCTCCCTATGTTCTTGACGGCTTTGGTACATGCTAATCCAGGCAGTGTAGTTAAGATTGATGCTGTCCCTCATGAAACAGTCGAGCACACTTCTGTATGCAAGAGAATATTTTGGTGTCTGCAAGCAATGAAGGATGGTTGGCAGCATGCACGTCCCGTAATTTCAATAGATGGAACGTTTTTGAAGGGGAGGTACAAGGGAAAACTCCTCATTGCCATGGGAGTTGATTCGAACAATCACCAATATCCCATTTGTTATGCCTTGGTTGAGGAGGAGACATATGAGAACTGGTCTTGGTTTTTGAAGCTGCTCCGTAAACATGTTTGCAAGGAAAGACATGGAGTGTGCATAATATCAGATCGTGCACCAAGTATTCTTGCAGCAATGAGGGATATGAGGAATGGATTTACGCAACCGTATGGCGTGCATAGGTTCTGCTTGTTCCACGTGAGAAGTAACTTTTCATCACAGCACCCCGGTGGAGAGTTGAAGAAGTTGATGTGGTTAGCTGGGGTAACCACACAAGTTAGGAAACATGATGCATACATGAAAAGAATAGGGCAGATATCTCTTCCCGCATTGCAGTACCTTCAGAACATTCCTGCAGAAATGTGGACCTTGTGTCACGACACCGGTGGAGCTCGATATGGGCAAAGTACCACTAATATAATGGAAGGTTTTAATGGTAACATTAGAATGGCTCGTTTCCTTCCAGTGACGGCGATGATGGAGTATATCTTCTACAGGACTGTGAAGATAGTGAACACACAAAGGAACATTGCCGAGGAAAGCCTGCAAAAGGGTGAAGAGTTGTGCGCGAGGACGAGTACAATGTTATCAAAAATTTTAGAGAAAGCTACTGCACATAGGGTTGAGACCTATAGTCGTCAGATGGGGATCTATCAAGTGACGACACACCGATATCATGTTAAATCGGTGTGGAAAGGTGGTAACAAACAGAATGTAGATATTAGTAAACGTAGTTGCACCTGTGGCAAATGGACGTGCCACCATTTACCCTGTTCTCATGTTGTGGCAGGTTGTATGGCAAACAACATAAACTGGAAGCAGTGGATAGAGCCTTACCATTACTCCTCACAGTTGCAAAAGTTGTGGGAACCTATTATCTTTCCTTTGGCACCTACCCAGTATTGGAATTATGCATTGCCCAGGCGTTGGCAACAGTACGGGACGTTAGTAGGTGATGAAACCTTGATGAAGGTAAAGAAGAAAAGAGGTGATAAGGGGCAATCAGTTAGAATTAGAACTGAGATGGACGGTCCCAGGACGACGATGAGGTGCAGTCGTTGTAAGCAAGAAGGACATACTAGGCGCAGTGCAAGATGTCCAGAACGTGCAGATTAAGTATCTATATTTAAAAGTAATATGTTTATTGTTATTTATCTCTATGGATAATAATTGTAATACGTATTTATCTGTGTGTTTCATCATTTTCCTAAATTTCAATTAATTGATCTCCGGTCATTTCTAGTTTAACATTGTAATTTAATAAAGGTAAGTGCCTTTATCTTGAATTTCTTTGCTAAATATCTTCTGAAACATATTTTGTCTCCGTTTGCAGATATGGATAAGGGAAAAAGTATAACGGAGAATGATTGTTCCCCGGTTTATCAGCTTAATTCGAATAAATTTTGTGCCAATCAACGCATGATGAAGAAAGTGGAGAAAAAATCTGTATACTCGAAAGCTTTAGATGTATATTGCAAGAAAATGAAAGAGATACATAAACGGTACAAGGCAGGGAAGATCTCATACTCGTCGATGAAAATAGAGGAACAGAAAGCAATTAATAAAATTGAAATTGCACAATCAGAAGAAACGGATCTTGACCAGCAAATGAAATATGAATGGGAGAAGATGGAAGAACTTGCTCAACCTCATAACATTAATGAAGATGCAGAGGAAAGTCCTGATGAAGATGTAACAAAACCAGTTGACTTGAGTGCTTTTTGATAAGTTGTATTCTTACTCCGATGTAGTTGTAACATGTTGTGAAATGTAGAAAATGAAGTCTACACGTTACAATTATTATTCCCTGAAAAGGGAAGAAAATCAACTTTTCAATATTTTTGGTGTTTTCCGGCATACTTTTAGGGGGTTAAAAATAAAGTCCACAAGTGAAAATTATTAATCTCTACAAACATAAAAACTGTGTCCTTTTAACAACCAATCAAATAAAAGCTGTAAAAGCTAACTTATTTTATTAAAATCATACGTTGCTTTTGAAGATATGGAGAAGGGAAAAAATCCATTGGTCATGTCAACTATAAAGTGAATTTTGTGTGTCAAAAGTGAATGGTCACTGTGCAAAAATAAAGTAATGTACTGCAATGTTGTAAAAGTCGATAGGTCTTATCATATACCAGCAAAGAAAAATTAATGCTCTGCAAAGTTAAAAATCCCGATAGGTCTTGTCAATTATCTATAACAAGGACTAACAGTGCAAAGTAATTAATGTTTAATCACATGCCAACCGAAGTTAGGTTTCTTATTTCCCTATAAATTTTCATATTTGAGTAAAGGTAATGAAGGGAGTGTAACTTTCAGAGGTTGCATATACTTGTACACTTTCTTACTAATATTTTTAATAATATATTGTAGGTAAGGTGCATAAAATGGATAAGGGAAAGAAACCAATGAATCCGGAAGATGTGAGTGAAAAGAGGGGTAAGAAAGCTATGCTGAACAAATTTCTAAGTCTACCTGGGGTGACAAGCCTGAAAAGTATTGGGGAGTCGGTTGGAAAGATCTCTGGAGCTGAAAGGGAGAAAAGAATGCGGGAGTATCAAACGAGGAGTTTGGAAAAGAAAAAGGCCCTGGTCATGAAGGAAAGGAAAGAAAAGCTAGGTAAAGACTGGGTACCAACCCAATTAGAATATTGGCACTTCCCTGCTGACGCGGGTCCTATTATGGATGAGAGTCTAAATGCAAAGTGGAAGGTGAATGCAGATAGGGATGCGAATCGCATAAGTGAAACGGAAAGAAGAGTTGCGTTGGACAAAATCCATCAAGACTATCGCGTCAAATACAAGGAAATTGAGGAACGCGAGTTTCTTGACTGGTGGGCATCTCATCCAAATGGTGAAGCTGAAGATGACAGTTCTGACTAAAGAATTATGAAGATGCCAAAAATAAAGATGACTTGTTCATTGTAGTTTTATTTATGTAATGTTTTTGTTGATTGTCTTTTGTAGCTTTTATGTATTCTATGTACCTTTCATGAATTTCCAATGTTTATGTGCATGTGCTTTTGAAGCATTAATCATTAAGTAAGTTTTGAACAAAAAATGTTTATTCTGGGTCATATTTAGGGGGTTAAACAGGGGTTGAAATAAATTTAAATTTTAAATTTTCTCATTGTTAGAAAGTCCCTACTATATCTAAATGTTGTTAAAAAAAGTGGTTACAAATTTTTTTGTTTTTTTGGGGGGTTAAAAAGTGGTTAAAAAAAATTCACATTTTATATTTGTATTAGATTACTACTATTTTAAAGTCCCTAATATAGCTAAATGTTGTGAAATAGAAAAAATGAATTCAACATGTAACAATTATTAATCCAGACAAACATAAAAAACAAGTTTTTCATAGAAATAAACAAACCAACCCAAATTTAAAGTACAGATAGTTTGACGAGTAATACAGAATGATAACTTAATAACCAAACTACTCGAGCATAACCAAATCACTACAAGATATGGCTGCCTGTAAAACATATCCTACCTTTACCTTTAACATGTCTCCGTGGTTGTTGTCTCTGCTGCATATTATCACCTTGTGGATCTATAACTAGAGAACTAAATGCGTTACTCTGCGATTGAAACACCTCAAATCCACGAATAGGCGTCTGGTATCCCTGTGTAGTATCTGCATGGGTCAACTGAGACCGGTCCTGAGTACCACCTATATCCCATGCACCGCCTCCAGAAATAGGGGTGTACTCCTGTGAAACATCACGTCGCCAACTACCCCAACCACCATCTGCAGCCCCACCGACCCAGGCATCCCAAGAACCGTCACCACTAACATGCGTCGTGCCTCCCCTAAATCCTCCAGCGGATATCTGAGACTGATCATAAGAAGGACGGTCTGTCCAAGAATCCCAACCGCCGTCAGCAACAACCGGTGTGGTGTCTCCCCAACCTCCTCCAGCAGACATCTGAGACTGATGATAGGAATGACCCTGTGTCCATGCACCCCATCCCCCCTCTGAGTGGGGAGGCGATGGCTCTGACACGAAACCTGAAGAAGTGTGCACATCTGAGGCCACATGGTCATAGTACGTGCCCGGCTCTGGAACAACTGGGACATCTCGAGGACGACCAACTCTTCTTCCAGTACGCCTATGTCGCTGATAACCGCGTTGGCCACCGGATAGAGGGGGTACCGGCTCAGGCAACGTGTGCTGGTAAGAACTACAACCAGTAGAGGTCAGCCGATCCCCTAGAATCGTACGTGCCTCGTCAACATCGGGATCAGGATCCTGGATGGCATGATAAGCTTGGGAAATCCCTTCTGCCTGTATGAAAACAATTCAATCTTTTAAAAACTAAACAAAATGAACAACTACATTACGAATCACAAAATCATTAAACTATAATGAACTTACATAGTACTGTGAATATCCATGTGTGCCCTGAAAGCCATGCTCTCTAGACCGTCGCCTGGGATCAACTACAAATCGGCGGGTAACTCTAGAATACCATCCATCCCATGCTGATGTACACCCTGCAGGTCCATCCTTGATATATTTGTAGTGACGCGGTGTCATGGCCTCGCTAAGCCTGGACTCCCAAAGCTGGATGAATATGCTATGGACAGAGATCCAATCCAAATGATCATTATAGGCCACGTGCATCCTCTCGTGGTTCTCCTCAGGTGAGGCACGTGGTATATCCTGCCTAAAGCCAAATTGCCTAGTCACACGCTCAGGATAGCACCACTCGACAACTTCTTCAAAAATGAGGGGACACTTTGATGTCCACAAAGTCCGAGTCATAACATCAGGCCTAATATCACCATCAACACCTCTGTATGGCCTCCAACAAAAGAACTCATCAGTACCCATGGCATCCAGCTCATAACGAACAAAACGAGACTGTGAGTGCGGAACAGATATCATACTCAAACGAACCTTCCACCTACAATAAATTTTAGGCTCAATAACAGTGGATAAAAAAGCGTTAATCAAATTTCACATGTACTTATTTACTATCGTACCTCATAGCCAAGGGATGCTGAATGTATGCATCATCCCTACGTACTGGAGCTAGCGAAGGGAAACGCTCCCAGATCCATACCTAATTCATATTTCAAAGTCATATTCACATATCTTAAAGGGAAATGATGCATATATAATCAAGTATATTTACCTGCAATAGTGTAGTACACCCGCAGAAGTCCTTCTTCCTACCAATGCTAGTAGAGCACAACTTCTTATACAAGAAGGCAAGCACCGCGCTACCCCAACTATACGTCTGTACCTCGGTATAGTCTCGTACATACTCTAAGAAATCAACCTGGAGCCTGTTACCAGATGCGTTGGGAAAGACAGAACCAATGATCATAACCAAATGTGCCCGGATGTGAAATAACAACTGTCTGCCAAAATCAACTGAATCCTCGTCCAGCCGATCACATGCACCAAAATGATCTGTCAACCATGTCAGCTTCAATCCACCCCTATTCACGTCATCGCCAACAGGGTAGACACCTAACAAATCACCAACCATCTGGCGCTTCTCTTCTAAACTTTGCTGACGAAATGAATGCACCACAGGAGATCCAATAGTAGGCAGCCCCAGTATATAATAAACATCCTCCAGAGTGATAGTCGCCTCCCCAAAACGAAAATGAAATGTATGAGTCTCCGGGCGCCATCTCTCCACAAATGCAGTAATCAATCCTGGATCATGTTTAATCGCTCCAATCTGGTAAACGCCATGAAAACCAGAGGATACAATTGCTGCCAAGACATCTGGATGTGGTGGATATTTTTGAACTTTATCCCAATATCCACGGTAGTTGATGCGTGTGCGAAAATCAGGCAATACCTGAAAACAATTATATGATAATATCAGTTAAACAAATTACATAATAACGGTAATATATTTATACCTATAATTTGACAATAAATATTTTAAATATTTTATACCTCTCCATTCCACATATGTTCCGAACGATGCTCGTGCTGTCGGGTCAGTAAAGATCCGTCAATAGGACCGGGATGGTAACTAACTGAATCCATAGATGTATCTACAAAAATTAAAATAAATATTAATTAATCAATTTTTATTAAAGCTTACTAACTTGTTCGAACCATTATATTATATATAAAATTTTTTACAGAGTTCTCATATAAAATCTTAATTTTTTCATCTTTTAAAAAGGTACATATATACTTCAAAATTCTAATTATAAATTCGAAATATTCTCATGAATAAATGATATTCTTCAATTGATTTAATAAAAATTTATATAATTTTTTTTATATTTAAATTCGAAAAATATAAATTTAATTCATACATTTATATTTGAAAATATAAATTATAAACTATAAATTATGATTATTCGAAAATAAATAAATTAAATATTTTTATGATTTTTTTCATAATTTTATTGTTCATATATTATTATTATATATATATATATATATATATATATATATATATATATATATATATATATTCCAAAACTTTATTTATACAAATTGTATATTTCTTTATTTAAAATTTTTATTCAAAAATTGTACATAAATTATAATATTTTTAATATTTTTATAAAGTCTTCATTCCAAATATATATGATAATTTTATATTCGAAATTACATTATAAAATCAATATATATTTTAAAATATATATTCCAAAATTTTATTTTATTTTATAATATATATTCGAAAATAAATTTATAAATATTTTTAAAATTTTATATTAGAAAATAACTAATCATTTTTAGTGCATATCAATATACTAATGACCGACTTATTATGCTAAAATTGACACTTATCCTTTGCTCTGGGAGCAGCCAGAAAATCATGAATAAATATTAATACCTTACTCAGTTATCCCCCCTCTGAACAGAAATAGGGGTATAATATTTTAAAGAGTTTTCATCGAAAATATTAATTTTTTCATCTTTTAAAAAGGTACATATATTCTTCAAAATTATACTTATAAATTCGAAATATTCTTATGAATAAATGATATTCTTCAATTGATTTAATAAAAATTTATATAATTTTTTTTATATTTAAATTCGAAAAATATAAATTTAATTCATACATTTATATTTGAAAATATAAATTATAAACTATAAATTATGATTATTCGAAAATAAATAATTTAAATATTTTTATGATTATTTTCATAACTTTATTGTTCATATATATATATATATATATATATATATTCCAAAACTTTATTTATACAAATTGTATATTTCTTTATTTAAAATTTTTATTCAAAAATTGTACATAAATTATAATTTTTTTAATATTTTTATAAAGTCTTTATTCCAAATATATATGATAATTTTATATTTGAAATTACATTACAAAATCAATATATATTTTAAAATATATATTCCAAAATTTTATTTTATTTTATAATATATATTCGAAAATAAATTTATAAATATTTTTAAAATTTTATATTAGAAAATAACTAATCATTTTTAGTGCATATCAATATACTAATGACCGACTTATTATGCTAAAATTAATAATCAATATACTAATTACCCATAAATTACTACTTATCTACTAAAAATTCACTAATCAACATACTAATTATCAAACTATTTGAAAAAATTATTATGGAATTACATAATAATTAAACAATAATTAAATTACTCCAACTAATTAGCTACTAATTATTGACTAATTCTTGGGTTAGGTTCATACATACCAATAATCGGGAGACAATTTAGCTACTAATTTATTATGATTTACAATAATTTTACCTATGAACATATTAGATTACTACATACCAAGCTTTTACATGATCCGGAGACTATACATACGAAGCATGGGACACATGTTATATAATCGGAATTGGGAGACATGATAAACACGTAAACAAAGTCTATTTGAAAAAGTACAAATAAGCAATGAATTTGGATCTTACTTCTGTGTTCGCCGGTGGCAACTGGCCTTCTTCGGTGACTGCAAAACTGGCCTTCTTCGGTGACTGCAAAGAGGGAGAAAGCTATGTGCGGCTGTTGCTAGATGTATGTGTCGCTGCTGCTTTTAATTTAGGTTTTAAAACTATCAACCAAAACGACGTCGTTTTGGTTGTCAGCCTATTCACATGTGTTCGCCGTGCCACACTGTAAACACTGCTGAATTGTTTTTCATGTGTTCGCCACCGGAACCTGCATACACAACAATTAATATTTTAGTCTGTTCGCCATGGGAAAATGCAAACACAATAATTAAATTTCGTAAAATGTTCGCCGTTGCACCGGGCAAACACATTACCTAATAAGCTTAATACACATACATTACTCATTTAGGTGTGTTCGCCAAAATCGGGGGTTAACTGTACCATTCTTGAAAACAATTCAACATCTGTGCTATATTTGATATATGAATTCGGTCTCTGTACCAAGACCGATATGGAGCCGAAAACTAGTAGAGGAAAAGGAAAAATATGGACCCATTGCTTTATAATTTACATCCATTTGGCAAAATCTCATCAATAATATTCAACAAAATAGTTATACAAAACTAGGATATGATAAAGGCACACTACTGCAGGAGCATACAACAACATTATTATTGTAGGTAAGAAATAAAATAATAGATCCAAAAATCACAGGGTAAGAAATAAAATAAAGTAGTGGTTTTGTACATTCTATCCAAATACATTTTATTTAAATATTTTAATAATATATTTTAGAAATATAATTATTTTTTGAGACTAAGATTAACTCGTTAGATATCATTACAATATATTTTCATTACCGAATCACCCCTTTCATATAGGATTCCAACACATCTTTATGATCAAGAACTACGAGATCACCCAAGAAATATACTAGACTAAGTAGACACTAGTGATTAGAAACCACTGATAATTATATATAAATTTGGTCACCCGAATTATTGTTTTTAAGAGAAAATAATGAACTCTCTGCTCCACTGGTGGGGTGACATTTGTTGGTTTCCTTTCTCTTTTTCCTGTGGGAAGAATTGGTGAAATGAAACTTTAGAAGGCCAGAGGTTTTTTCTTTGAGTGGCACTTCCTTACTTGGTAAGAAAATGTTTATGCAATCCAATTATACTCGTACATTTGCACTAATTTTTGTCACCTGGCTAATTACAGATTTACAATTGGTGGAGCTTAAAGCACCGAGTCATTGAGCATGTCTTTTGTTTGCTTGCAATTTTTTTGAATGCTACAAAACTAAGTAATGCAGCCCCTAATCATTTATCTTGGTTTGGAAGTTGAAACCCATACACACCTGATATGGGTAAAAATAGTCCTGAGAAAATAATAAATATAGCATTTATTATTTCATTTATAATAAATATAACATTTATTATTTCATTTATTAGACCTAAAATGGTCCAAAAGCTTGGACCCTTGAAACGAACTAGAAAAATAAATCCTAAGATTAACTGAATTTGTAATCCAATGATCAACTGGATTTGTAAGTCCAACCCACTAGCTCTGTTGAAGCCACAGGCCCATTAAACCTTTGTTATTAATTAATTTCGTAATTAATTAATAAATGCTTAATAAATGCCCAAGAAGTCGATTGAAGACCCTCATCCTAGAAGGATCTAGAAACCCTAGCAAGGGAAGAGTCCATTGAGGACCCTTATTTCCTAAAAGGTTTAGACAACCTTGTCACTAGGAGACTTGGCCATCAAATCTCCTAATTCAAATCTAATTCCAAGGCCCTCGTGCGCCTATATAAAGAGACTAACCCCTCAACATTAGAATTACATTTTATTGGCTTGATTCTCACACTCATTGAGATACGTAGGAAGCTAACGAGAACCTGAGTTAGTCACGAAACGTTAGCCCAACCATTAAAGCTCGAAACTCTCTCTAACCCTAGCATTAATTACGTATTAAATACACCTCATTTTTGATCCATAACATTAGGCGCTGTCTGTGGGAACTAGATAAACAACCATGATAAGAACACGAAGTACCGCGAGCACCCTCGAACGATGGATCCCTGACACCACTTTTGACACTAACGTTCCCCCTGCTATAACGCAGGAACAATGAGCTATTGTTCCAACCACATCCATTGGAGGCCCTGAAGCAAGTACCCGGCGTTTCGGGCCCCTTAGTATCGTCGTTACTCCTTCCAACCCAATGCATCTATCCATGCTTCAGTTCTTCCACTCCAGGTAATTCCACCCGTTGGTACAATTTTTATCGCTCCTCCTATCTTGCAGATCTCGTCCGCTATAACACCCCACCCTCTCTACGGGCTCCCGAGAAACTATGAGCCCTCTTACGAGCAAGGGCTGTTTCCCCACTATACCTCACGATGAAGGAGTCGGGACTTCTCTGGACCTTAATCTATTGATGAAGGGGAGTCATCTGACGAGGATGTTAACCCCCAAGAAAGTGACCCCATAAGGAGCTCTTTGAAGGAAGGAATACCCAACCCCGAGGGCCTCAAGATGCTAACTCTCTGAACCTCCAAGAAAGAATATGTGCTCATGAAGCCGAAGCACAACGACTGAGGAAAGACTTAGAAAAAGCATTAACAAGGCGACAATGCCCCAGAGTTGAGGGGGCTGGAGGGTCGATAAGAAACGCACATGTGATAGATTTGGATGAGCCCCCAACCAGGAGGCAAACAAAGACAAGTCATGTCAGGGCTGACTCCCAAGACTTATTGCCACTTGGAGATCCTGATGATCCTACACCTCCCTTCACAGAGAATATTATGAATGAGAAGATATCAAGGAAGTTTAAGATGCCTATGATCAAGGCCTATGATGGGACGAGAGATCCCTCAAATTATGTTCTCACGTTCTCTAATACACTGTTGATGCATCCCGTCAATGACGTCGTCAAGTGTAGGGCGTTCCCTCAAACCCTGAGTGGTATGGCTCAAAGGTGGTTCAATCGTCTACCCCCTAACTCTATTGGGTCATTCAAGGATCTAATCAGGGTCTTCATTGGTCAATTCATCAGCAGCAAGAATCATGAGAAGAGCTCAACTTCACTAATGAACATGCATTAGGGGAAGAGTGAGTCCTTGATGGACTATATGTACAGATTCACGAAGGAAGCGTTGAAGGTCCCCGATCTAGACCAGAAGGTAGCTATGATAACCTTACAGCAAGGGACTTCTAACAAAAATTTTAGGAGATCGTTAGCCAAGAGGGCCCCCGAGAGTATGAATGAGCTCCAGGAAAGAGCAGGAAAGTACATTAAGGATGAAGAGAGTATGAGGAAAGTTCAAGGGTTTCAAGCCTCGAACACCTACTCCAAGAAGCGAGCCAGTGATACCGAGTATATGGTCGATGCCATGTATGCAAAGAATGATGATGTTAATGACTCCAAGAAGAAATGAGGATCAAGGTTCACTGAGTATGCAAGGCTAAATACCGCCCGTAGCCAAATACTAATGGATATTGAGAAAGGCAAGGACCTTCGATGGCCGAAGCTACTAAAGACTGATCCTGAAAAGAGAAATAAGAATGCATACTGCCGGTTCCATAGGGACATGGGACACGACACTGATGATTGCCATTAGTTAAAAGATAAGATCGAGTTTCTGATTAGAAGAAGAAAGTTGGAAAAATACACCAATGATGGTGCTAGACATGTTAGGTCCCGAAAGTATCGTAGAAGGAGGGTTGAATACGATACTCACTAAATCAAAAAATTCTTTCGAATCTTTTGCGGATATATGATTTAGAGTTCGGTTAGTGGGCTCGTGTTCGGGAGTGTTTAGCTGTTTAGGAGGCGGGCTTACTAATTTTCTGTGTTTAGGAATTGACAAATAATGCACTAGAAAATTAGCAAGTAATTAAATGTGAGACAGGTTTCGGGGAATATTACTTTCGTATTAATCCCTGAGGTTTTGCTACACCCAGTTAAAAATATAACTGGCTTCCAAAGAACTGTTCGTTCTTTGCTTCTCGAGAGAGGAAGCTTAATCCCTATTACAATATATGACAGTATTTAATAGTAACTGGAATCAAGCTAACAGTGAGTGTTTTACAATAGCCCTAAACATTTGGGACATTATTAACCGGCTAGATTGTAAAACCCATGAGAAGAAGGTATAGATTTAGCACTGTGACATCTTCTTCTCCGGCTTCAAATATCTCACTGCCTCTCTCTGGTTGGCTGTGTGTCTTCCACAGTTATCCACTAATTAAAATGAACCAGTCATTTTAATTAATATAGTGTAGACTTTTCAAATCAATTAAAATTGATTTGCTTCTTCAAGTGCTTAAGTCCTGAGTTGCGCTTGTAGAGTGTGAGTGGTGTATTGAAGCTGTGTTGCGCCTTTGTCTTGAGTTGCGCCTTGAATGTGAGTTGCGCCTATACAGTGGTTACCCTGTATAGGCGCCACTCATGCCTTAGTAACTTCAACTGCCTGTTGCGCCTGTATGTGAGTTGCGCCTACACTCTTGTTGCACTGTGTAGGCGTCATTCATACACTGTCTTTGCCTTAGAAACTTTAGAGCAGCTGAGTTGCGCCTCTACTCTTGATTCACTGTGTTGGCGCCACTTGCTACTTAGAGTATTTTCCCTTGCACCAATAAATCTTTGTTGCGCCTATACAGTGGATTCCCTGTATAGGCGCCATTCAGACTTTGCCTTAGAATTCTTGTGCCTTGGAATTGTGTGTTGCGCCTCTAGAGTACTTTAAGAGTAGTAATGCCACCATACGTAGTAATACTTGCCTTAGCATATTTCTTTGAAATGCTTGAAGTATTTACCACTTTATTTCACTCCTTGGCTTGGCTTGATCAACTGATTTTCTACTGATTAATCAAGGTAATTCTCTTCTTGTTGTGCTGATGCTTAGTGCACTGGTCTGGTTCACAAACGACTAACACTGAATTGAATTCCCTTGATTTCTTTTCTGTTTCAGCTGAGTAAGCTAGGACTGTTGCATTGCTTCAAAAACACTGACTGTTGATAGACATGTAATTTCACTGGAATCTTTTCTGGTACTTCGACAACGTCTTCATTACTACAATCCAGTTCAAGACTGCAGCTGTCTTCTTTAACCTTTGTCTTCACCCTGCTGGATTCCTATGCTTCGAACACTGCCTATTTCCAATCAATGCTATTACACTGAAATCTGTTAGTGGCACTGCAATATTGAATCTTCAACACTTATCTGAAACCCTGAAAGTCTTTAAACATTGTTCTTCACTGAGGCATGAACATCTAAATGAACTTCTTTCAGTGACCTGTAGTAGACTTCAAAACTTCTTCTAATGTCTTGATCCGCTGTATCTGCCATGTCTTCATGTCTTGCTGATTTCTGTGTAGGCGTAGTATTATTTACTTGTCCTGTTCTATTGTTGAGTTATCATGATTACTATACATACAGCTTTGTAATCACCAACAATATCCCCCTATTTGATTGTTAAACTTTAGCAAACAAATCACCTAGGGAGGATAACTCAACTAACAACTAGAAAAAGTAATCGTTCGAGACTTGTAAATAATGCTACTAATTTTTCTGGATCAGATAATGCATTTCCAGAATTCTTGAGTGACTGAAATGAATGATGTTTGTTCCTCTGGCACTGAACTGATATTCAACTTGTACCATCTTCATTTTTGTCTGTTTGAGCTCTCTCTGTTTCAAAATCCTTCATAGTTTGAACTTAAAGAACTTATCATTAACAAAGCTTCATACGAATCAATCTTCTGGGTGTGTCTTCAATCAATACTAAACATAGCTCAAATAATGTTCTCCCCCTAAGAATGTGATTATTTTTCTTTCTCTTCTTCTCCCTTTAGAAAATCAATGGAATAGTCATTTCTGTTCTTCCAAGTATAGAATACAGCTTCTTGATTCTCCCATATTTCTGTTGTTTCCCCTCAGGATCAGAAGATAAGATTTTCTTCTTTTTCTGTCTAAAATCTCCCCCTAAGGATATGAACCCTCTTTTAAGGATCTTCCCTTAGAATCCTCCAATGGCCTCTTCCCTTAGAATCATACGATCCCTTTAGGATATTAGCTTTTCCGAAGGTTACGAAGATAAGACTTTATTAACTTCACCTCTTTTTCTACTATAATTTCTCCCCCTTAGTTGAGGAATCCTCCAATGGCCCATTTTTAAAGATAACACCGATAGGTCCACTTTTGAATGGTTTGTCGTCCAAAGAAGGTTCTCGTCTGTCGTTGAACGGGAAAACTATAGCAACTTTTCTTCCAGAAGTAGCAAGTAGCAAGGGTAAGTGTTTGGCTTGTGGTTTCCTCACTTCTACTACGTTCTGTTGGTGTTTACACTCAAGTGTCAAGCACTTAGAAGTGTTTCTCTCTTTCTCTCCCTATCACTCACTCAAGTGTATCTCTCCCTCACTTTCACTTAAGTGTTTCTCTCTCTCACTTCACTCTGCACTTTAAATAAAGCCTTCTGTACCTGCAAGTGAAATCCGTCAATTCAGTCATATTCTCATCACCTGATTCATCAATATAAACTGAATCACTATCAAGTGGAGAATTGCCTCGTAGAGATGATTTTGATCTTTCATGCATAAGCACTGTCCCACACCAGACTCAATAGCAATTGCTAAATCACTGTCTAGTGGAGCCTCACCTCTTTGAGATGGGTTATCCCAAGATTTTAAAATCTTTTTGGGAATCCTGCCTTGTTCTATCAAGGAGTTGCCTCGCACCTTATCCGTAAACGGGAGGTGGACATTCCTTTTCAGGATCTGGAAATGTTCCTTCCAGGAGGGGCGACGTAGTAGACAATGTAATGAATGGCAATTTAGAGTCTACGTTTCCCTCTTAACCCAATGACGGGTGTTTTGTTAGCATGCCTATACCTCACACTGTGCACTTCTTGCAATGTGTCCAATTGTTAGGTCCCTAGTATAACTGTTAGGATTGTTAGGTCCCAAAAATTATATAAGGTTCCTAGAATATATCTGTTTAGGCTTACCATCAGCGAGAGTGCCGGTGGGGTGCTTGACTCATTACAAGATGCTCTGGCTGACGAGCGAATTTCAATGGACTCATCCTGTTGAGAGAATGATTCCAGAGACAGTTTTATTGCCTTTTCAGCTCTGCATCCTTTTGAGAAGATACAGATGAGCTTACAGATACCTTAGTTTATATACTTCTTTACTTCGTAGGAGGTAGAGCTGTGGGTGAACTTCCGACATCATCCTTATTTCTCCCTTATCAACCTCTAACTGACATTTGTTCCTTATAACTCCAAGGGTTAATATATGGAAGTGGATGAATGAGAGTTTGGTATTAAGGCCTGGGTCAGAGATTGATGGGTTTTCAACCTCCTGGCCAGCTTCTGTAGCCACTGGGGGCTAAACGGATAAAATCATTTTTTAAAAGATAAAAAGATAATCACTTTAACATTCCAAAACATATTTTTCATCTCAAGGAGAAAGAAAAATATATGAAGGAATGGTAATGGATTTCATTAAAGCACTTTTAATAAAAGAGTTTTGTCGGTTCTAAAGATATGACATTTAAGAGCCTGACACCAATGGAAATTTTCCTTAAGATACTTATCCCATAATAAAACGCGGGAGTATCAGAGAAAAAGTTTCTATTGCTTATGAATTTCTTATAAGGCAAACTTCCCATAATAAAACGCGGGAATTTATACCAAAGAAGAAATTCTACTCTTCTAACAAATTATATCTCAATAAAATGACCCTTTTCCATTAAACCTAAGCACTGTATGTTTTGAAAACAATTTTGCAAAACATCCTTATCTGATAGAAGACAATGATTTTCTGACTCATAATGCAATTATGATTTACATCATTTTCGTCTGCCTGATAGTATCCCCGACTTTAAATAAAAACATGACAATTGGGGTTGGATGAATGCTTAACAATACAGTACTAGGCCTTCAAAGCAATAATCACTGTTTTGGTACTACGAATCAATGTGAAACATACATTGAAACAAGTATTTAAAAACAAATCATTTTACTAGTGATTGGTACCTTGAAGTTAAAACACATTTTCGAAAAAGAGAAAAAGCTTTGTTAGATAAAACGTTTAAAACAAGCTTTTGGGAGAGGATAAAATCTCGAGAGAAAACGAAAGATTATCCTAAAGAAAAGTTTTTCAAAAAGAGAAGTTTTGAAAAAGAATTCTTAAGTTTTCTTAACTAAAACTGATAGAGAAAATGAATGTATCTTTGAATAAAGCATTTTGAAAAAGAAATAGACAAAATTTTCTTTTAAATACATTCAAGATCGTAAACCAGTCAAAGAAAGAAAACTAAATATATTAATACTAATGGCTTTTTCAAAAACCAATTTTTACTTAGAATAAAAACTAAGCAAATCCATTAGTATCAATATATCACAATTATTGTGTAATAAAATATTATTCAATTATCACAAAGTAATAAAAGAGAATATTTATACTACGAATAATTATGCTTCGAATTTATTTTAATTTACTTAAATCATGGAACAGATATTTCACTGAATTGTTTTATATCATCATGATTTAAACAAATCAAAATAAATTAAATACTTATGCTGTACTAAGCAATTGCCAATCACATGCATTTATATAAACTATACATGGCAATTATTCAGTAGAACAATAAGCATATCACAGTTAATTGCACGCTGATACCAATTATTTGATATTTATCAATAATTTCAAGATGCAAGAAACTATGCTTCTGTATTTTATCAAATTAAAATTATGAAACTAATAACCATTGAATTGCTTCAATCCATAATTTCAATAAGATAAAATAAATTCGCTAAACACTAAAATATTCATTAGATTGAATATTAGTATTTAACTTCCTACGCCATATCTAATAATTGTCACTTTGCACATTGTAAGCATGCTCATAACAATTATTAATTGATATACGTAAGTTCGAGGATTTAGTTGAAAAGAAATTCACAAGTCCTTTATATAGGGAAAAAGTAATACTTGTGATTCTAATTACAACTCCTCGGAATAAAACTTATTTTTAGAAATATTTTCTAAGTATATAAAATATTGAGAATTTCATACACATAACTTAGAAAATACTTCACCTTCTAATATTAGTGAGTTTTGAAATATGCATTGATTATTTAGAACAGAAATTCTAAATACCGTCACTAATATCAAAAGTATCACAATTATTTGTAATAAAATATTTAAGAATATCAGAGCAAAATATCAGAGCAATTAAGCAAGATATTATTGACTAATACTCACCAAATATTTACCACATACAAATAACTATGCTTCTTACTTATGCTAAATAATTTAACTACCACTCATGCATATTACAATGTAAGCATGATAATTAAACTAATAGCAATAAGTATGAGGATCTGGATTTAAAATAAATTCACAAGTCCTTTGGATCGGGAAAAAGTAATACTTGTGAACTCATTTGAGAATTCCTTGCAGATGGGATTTTCAACAAATATGCATATTAATAATATCCCACGTTTACTAACCAACTTAGATAAAATAAATTCATCAAGTCATTTAGCAAAAATCTGCAAGTTATTCGACTATGGATAACTCTCAAAAGAAATGATACCTGGTGTCCATGCGCTTGTTCCTTCAGTGGTGTTAAGAGCTTCAACAGAGTTGCTAGAATTTGACAGCTTCTAGGAATGACTTCCCTGTCTTTCGTACAACCTGCGTTATCTATATCTATATAGCCAATTAGGTTAAACCTAGTATCTTCAGGGTCCCAGATTCCAAGAATTGGTGATCCCCTAAGATATCTAACAATTCATAACTTAGCTATAAGATAAGATTATCTAGTTTCCACTTGGAAACTTGCACATAGGCATATCAAGAATTAAGGTATACTTGCACATATATATGTCATTGTGTGTGCTTAGCATTTCTAGAGAGATATGTATAACAACTCTAATGTAAAATCATTTTTAAGTAATTAACAGTTAGAGAGTCATACCATGTCCTTGACGTTTTGCTTGAATCCTTTACCTTCGTCATAGAAAAGCTTGCGAAGAGAATGATATACAAATTGTAATGGATCTGCACCTTCATCTTTTAGCTCACCATTCAGGAGTGCACTTGTTCACATTCATCTGTTAGATCTTCATGCTTGAATGCTCCACATGTGCTAGGGATACCAATTGTTTGGTCCTAATCGTTGGGTCCCTGAAAATTGTTAGGTCCCCATTGATGAGTCCCAAAGGATCAAGTCTCGTCACTGGTGCTTACTTCTTGATCTTGAAAGTCCCGAAGATTCTGTTTCCATCATCGTCGATACCTTCTGCTTTAAAGTCCTGTAGCAACCAGTTTGGCTTTGCCCCTCATAACAATGCCAATAGTCATCCAGTTTCTATGAACCCTTACTGTACCAGTTTCAGCTTCGACTTTAGTGGTCTGGGTTCCAGCTTCAGTGGTTTCTACCTTCTAACTGATTGAGATCATTTTGCATTGCAATCACCCAATCTGGTTCAATCTGTGCTTCTTCAGTATTTTCTGGGATACCAATTGATGGGTGATACCAATTGTTGATACCAATTGTAAGTTGACAATTTCTCTTTCCCAACTTGGTCCCGAAAAATATATGATCATTTCGGTTAGCACTCCTAGCCTTTACACAAGAATCCGGATCACTAAGAACGAGACTCCAGGATAGAATTTGACTTCAAACCTTTTGTCTTGGCAGAAATGTTCTTAATGTAATCCTTTGATCTTCATTGTTGAGCATGGCTAGTAGATCCTTCTTCTATTTGCTCCCCTGAGTTGCTGCTAAACATTAATTCCTTTATGCAACCTCAGCTTCTACATCAGTATCTGAATTTGTCAAAGATTCAGACTAGTCGTTCATTGAATGCCTGGGAGCTTGGTGTAGTTGAACGTCACATTCAGACTTTTAATCACCTATGAGTAGCCGAGGAGAATTGTTCCATGAGCCTTAACTTCTTGTCAAGTTACTCAAATAAATCTTCATTAAAAATCAATTCCCTCCAAACACACGAAAGAGCCTCAGTGTTTGCTTCTGGTTGGCCATTAACTCAAATGATGTCTTTTCACGATCTTGTTGAATAAAGCAGCATGCTGTGTTAATTGCTTCAGCTTCTAAATACCTTTTCAGTGCAGACTTCATTTAGAACTTCACTCGCGAAATGTAGTTCCAATATCTGACTTCAAAGTTCTCACAGCTTACCAATTGTTTCCAACTTGATCTTCCTTATTAGATCAATCACCATTGTGACATTTTGTCTGTTGAATGCTTGAACATCACCAATCTGTAATAAGGGTTATCAATTTCAATCACCACTAAGCATATGACTTTTCTTCAGTGTGATGTTTCCATTGACTTTCTTATATGACATACTCCAAAATGTCCTTCTGAATAGAATTCCAAATGAAGCAGTCCTCTCACCAATTTCATCTTTATCAGAATCCATTGCCTTGCTGACTAACAAGTGTGAGAGCTTCCTTTGCCATAGCTAACTCTTCATTGATGAAGCTTTACTAAAAAGTTGACTTCACCTTTGCATCCAAATTCCATGTCAGCTACGAACAAACTTCCTCACTCTCAGTTGAGCGAGCTTCCAACCTTCTTGCTTGAGATCAAACACTTCTCCAGAAAACCCTTGACGAAGAATTCCCTAGTGCCCTTTAAAAAGTGCTTAACTCTTTCAACAAGAAAGATGCTTCCATTGATGACAGTTCTTAAAACATGATAGCCATATCCCTTGTACATCCTTTGCTGTCATCTCCAAAGGTTACCATCGGGGAGGCCTTCTCAATCAGCTGTGATGTCAGAGCTTTAATCTTAATCATATGCCTCGAACAATAAATGTCACGAAGTCACATAACTTTTGCTTTTCATAACATACTCTGCAATCACAAATGATCAAGCTTCTTGGTACTCAACTTTAATTGAGTCCAGATGGGTTAGAGATATTATCAAAAGTAACAACAGCTTCAACCTTAACATGCAAAACTTATCTTTGACTGATCACTTCTCATACACAGCAGCCTTGACAAAGTAGTCTTTAGGCTATGAGACTAGTGATTCCAACCTAGCTTAAGGTGGACTAGCAGTCTTTACCCTATTGTGATTCTTATACATGCTTTGTCTAAGATTATGCAAGTCCTAAGATATGCATTTACAAATAACTAAGCAAGCATGAAAATAAGAGCACATGATAAACATTTAGCTTCAAAGCCTTAGAGATAAGAATTATGCAATTCAGGCATGTTATGCATATTAGAAAATTCAGTACTATCTACTTTAATCATTCTTACACAAGTGTAACAGATATAAAGCAGATTTACAGATATTCAATAATTTTCTAAAAGCATATGGATAGAAGAACTAACAAATTAATTACTAATTCTTTCTAATCCATTCTGTCGTTGTCTAACATATTTAACTATCTCTAATTACCTAAGTCAGTTTTAGATTAAGTTTCGAATCTACATGACTTACTGACTACTTAGATAATTCTACCATCTTTTAACCAATTATCCCTAACAAGCAATACATGATCTAATATAGCATTTAAGTACAACTATATGAGTAAAAGCAAATCATATGAAAATAAGCACATAAACAATTAACAAGTCATTTGTCATTAAGAACAAATAAAATCTGATCTATGACCTGTTTGTCTATTAGCAATTTCACAACATTAGCAGAGGTATTAAATCACATAAGATTTAACTCAAGTTCCAGCAAATGTCCAGGGATACACTTAACCGTCTAGAACACCCTATCTAATTCTAGATATTCATTTTACTGTAAATAAAATTAAGTATGAAATGTACTAATTAAACTCATGAATCCTAGCATGCAATCTTATTCTTAGCAATCAATTAAGCACTTAAGTCCTAAGATTCTAACATGCTGTCATGAATATAATACATTTTAAAACCTAATAATCATGCAGTTCTGAATTAGATAAACGTATACTAGTTAGAAAGTGTACCTGTGAAGTGCTTAGTGATTCATCTCCAGTGTTGGTCATTGATGCCAGATATCCATTTGGTTCATCACTTTCACTGATAGAATCATCCTTGCATTTAACTTCATCAACAAGTGCTTTCTCTTGCTGCATCCTCACTAATGCTTGAGATTCCTGCTTCAACCCCAAATAGTGACTTTGACCTTTTGCTTGTACAGGCTTCTCCAAACTGTGTAGCAAACCCCTGACCTTGTCTGCCAAATAAAAATCATCCCTGACTTGCAACCACCTCTTGAACTGATCTTGAAAATCTCCTTCATGGAATCTATAGGTAATGACCTTAGATATAGAATTGGGATTCCATTTGAATCTGACGTCACTGAACTTCCAGATGTCCTGCAGGCTTCACTAGTCGTCCAGATCTCAGGTTATTCCAAAGTGTCAAATTTACACATAACACCTTGACCACTACCTTGAGCTTCAACATCTTCAATTCAGCTTCTAGGATCAATTCACTTCTGTTCAGAGGTTCTCAACCTTGACTTCAATCAACTTGGTTCCTGGGTCACAAAAACAGTGGATATGCTAACAAGCTGCTTTACCAAATATTAACTGCTTCAGCTCTTGTTCTAGTTCATAGGCCATCAACTCACAAATAGTTCATCTAAAGATAATGTGGTTGTACCCTTAGATTCCTTATGGCTGTAACCCTGTTTACCAGATGATCTGCAGTGTTAGCACGAACTTCTCGGCCTCCATTCTGAGTCCTGACAGCTTCGGCACGGCGAGCTTCACTGAGATACGGATCTTGATTTTTAACTTCAATCAGTCTGCTCTGATACCAATTGTTAGGTCCCGAAAGTATCGTAGAAGGGGGGTTGAATACGATACTCACTAAATCAAAAAATTCTTTCGAATCTTTTGCGGATATATGATTTAGAGTTCGGTTAGTGGGCTCGTGTTCGGGAGTGTTTAGCTGTTTAGGAGGCGGGCTTACTAATTTTCTGTGTTTAGGAATTGACAAATAATGCACTAGAAAATTAGCAAGTAATTAAATGTGAGACAGGTTTCGGGGAATATTACTTTCGTATTAATCCCTGAGGTTTTGCTACACCCAGTTAAAAATATAACTGGCTTCCAAAGAACTGTTCGTTCTTTGCTTCTCGAGAGAGGAAGCTTAATCCCTATTACAATATATGACAGTATTTAATAGTAACTGGAATCAAACTAACAGTGAGTGTTTTACAATAGCCCTAAACATTTGGGACATTATTAACCGGCTAGATTGTAAAACCCATGAGAAGAAGGTATAGATTTAGCACTGTGACATCTTCTTCTCCGGCTTCAAATATCTCACTGCCTCTCTCTGGTTGGCTGTGTGTCTTCCACAGTTATCCACTAATTAAAATGAACCAGTCATTTTAATTAATATAGTGTAGACTTTTCAAATCAATTAAAATTGATTTGCTTCTTCAAGTGCTTAAGTCCTGAGTTGCGCTTGTAGAGTGTGAGTGGTGTATTGAAGCTGTGTTGCGCCTTTGTCTTGAGTTGCGCCTTGAATGTGAGTTGCGCCTATACAGTGGTTACCCTGTATAGGCGCCACTCATGCCTTAGTAACTTCAACTGCCTGTTGCGCCTGTATGTGAGTTGCGCCTACACTCTTGTTGCACTGTGTAGGCGCCATTCATACACTGTCTTTGCCTTAGAAACTTTAGAGCAGCTGAGTTGCGCCTCTACTCTTGATTCACTGTGTTGGCGCCACTTGCTACTTAGAGTATTTTCCCTTGCACCAATAAATCTTTGTTGCGCCTATACAGTGGATTCCCTGTATAGGCGCCATTCAGACTTTGCCTTAGAATTCTTGTGCCTTGGAATTGTGTGTTGCGCCTCTAGAGTACTTTAAGAGTAGTAATGCCACCATACGTAGTAATACTTGCCTTAGCATATTTCTTTGAAATGCTTGAAGTATTTACCACTTTATTTCACTCCTTGGCTTGGCTTGATCAACTGATTTTCTACTGATTAATCAAGGTAATTCTCTTCTTGTTGTGCTGATGCTTAGTGCACTGGTCTGGTTCACAAACGACTAACACTGAATTGAATTCCCTTGATTTCTTTTCTGTTTCAGCTGAGTAAGCTAGGACTGTTGCATTGCTTCAAAAACACTGACTGTTGATAGACATGTAATTTCACTGGAATCTTTTCTGGTACTTCGACAACGTCTTCATTACTACAATCCAGTTCAAGACTGCAGCTGTCTTCTTTAACCTTTGTCTTCACCCTGCTGGATTCCTATGCTTCGAACACTGCCTATTTCCAATAAATGCTATTACACTGAAATCTGTTAGTGGCACTGCAATATTGAATCTTCAACACTTATCTGAAACCCTGAAAGTCTTTAAACATTGTTCTTCACTGAGGCATGAACATCTAAATGAACTTCTTTCAGTGACCTGTAGTAGACTTCAAAACTTCTTCTAATGTCTTGATCCGCTGTATCTGCCATGTCTTCATGTCTTGCTGATTTCTGTGTAGGCGTAGTATTATTTACTTGTCCTGTTCTATTGTTGAGTTATCATGATTACTATACATACAGCTTTGTAATCACCAACAAGACATGACAAAGGTTACAATGACAAACAGAAGGACTCAGACCCCAAAGAAAGAAACAATCAGCCCTAAGGGCCTGTGATCAATGTCATATCAGAGGGACCAACCATTGCAGGTAACTCCCGAAACTCCAGGAGCATCGTAGGAGAGCCTCCTAATAGAGCAAGGACTGAGGTTTATTTATCTTTTGATGATTTTAACTTGGAAGGGGTAAGGTTCCCCCATGATGATCCCTTGATAATCACCCCTATCATAGGAAACTTTCCTCTGAAAAGAGTCTTAGTAGACAGTGGATCGTCCGTAGACATCTTATTTTATGACGATTTTGTGAAAATGGGATATAACGATTCGCAACTAACCCCTCCAACATGCCTAACTATGGTTTCAATGGAGTAGAATCGTAGATAGAGGGAATTATACAATTGCCCATGACTATGGGCGAAGAACCTCGACAGTCCACTCAAATACTGAATTTCCTAGTTATCAAGCCAAGCACCACCTACAATGCGATCCTTGGGAGGACTGGACTGCATGCTTTCAAGGCAATAGCCTCTACATACCATCTGAAGCTCAAATTCCTGACTAGGAATAGAGTGGGAGAAGAGAGAGGAGATCAAAAAATGGCCAGGAATTGTTATGTGGATGTCTTAAAGCCTAGTGGCACTGAGGGGCAAGTTCTCCCTATCGAAAACATGGATGTCAGGGATCGAGAAGAAAGAAGGGGTAAGCCCGCAGAGGACTTGGAGTCTGCTCTTCTGGATCCTCTAGATCATGAGAAGGTGACATATGTGGGGGCTTCGCTCCCCAAGGACCTGAAACAACAACTGGTTAAATTCTTGCAAGATAACAGAGATGTCTTTGCTTGGACAACAGCCGACATGCCAGGGATAGACCCCGAGCTTATAACACATCAATTGAATATGAATCCTAGAAGGACATCAATCAAGCAGAAGAAAAGAAATTTTGCTCCTGAGAGGCAAGAAGCCATTAAACAAGAAGTAAATAAGTTGTTGAAAGCCAGATTTATTGAAGAAATTCAATTTCCTGAGTGGTTGGCTAATCCTGTGATGGTCAAAAAGAGAAATAAAAAGTGGAGAATGTACGTGGACTTCACATATTTAAATGATGCTTGTCCTAAGGACTGTTTCCCCTTGCCAAGGATAGACACGTTGATAGATGCCACATCTGGGCATGAGATGCTTAGCTTCATGGATGGCTTCAGTGGCTACAACCAGATCAAAATGAACCCCGATGACATCCCTAAGGTATCATTCATCACTGACTTCGGTGATTTTTATTATCTGGTTATGGCTTTTGGACTTAAGAATGCAGGAGCCATGTATCAAAGGCTTGTAAATAAAATCTTCAAGCACCTCATTGGTAAGACCATGGAGGTCTACATTGATGACATGTTAGTCAAAAGCTTAGATAAGGCCGATCATCTTGTGCACCTGAAGGAGGAATTTGAAGTTCTGAGAACCCACAAGATGATGTTGAACCCGACCAAGTGTGCCTTTGGTGTAGGTTCTGGAAAAATTTTAAGCGTGATGGTCTCAAAAAGAGGCATTGAGGCCAATCCCGATAAGATTCAAGCAATCTTGGACATGGAGCCCCCTAAAATAGTAAATGATGTCCAAAAGCTCACAGAAAGGGTGGCAACCCTGGGGCGCTTCATATCCAAGTCTGGAGAAAAGTATCTGCCATTCTTCAAGGCCCTCAAGAAGGTAAAGAATTTTGAATGGAATGACGAAAGTCAAGCACAATTTAAAGAGCTGAAGAAATACACGGCTGAACCACCATTGCTTGCCAATCCGAAACCTGAAGAAGTGATATACATGTATCTTGATGTTTCTAGCTCAGCCCTGAGTGTAGTCCTTGTGAAAGAGGAAGATAAGGTTCAGAAACTCATTTATTATGTTAGCAAGATTCTGCATGGTGCAGAGCTGAACTACTCAAAGGTTGAGAAGTTTTCCTTAACATTAATAATGGCTTCGAGAAAGCTACGTCCGTACTTCCAGGCGCATGTAATTGAAGTCTTGACAGACCAGCCCCTAAGAAACATACTCCACAATCCCAAGGCCAGGGGAAGGCTAATCAAATGGGCCATTGAGCTGGGAGAGTTTGAAATCAGATATAAGCCAAGAACGACCATCAAGGCTCAGGCTCTAGCTGACTTCCTAGTTGAATGTACCATTCCCCACCACGAAGTTGGGGGGAAGGGGGGCAAGAAGAGGATAAAGATAAAAAGGGAAAAGAGGAAGAACTTAAAGAATACTAGGTTCTCTTTTTTGACGGAGCTTCAAAAATAAAAACTAGTGAAGCTGGCCTAGTTTTGAAAAGCTCGGATGAGTTTATTGTCGAATATGCAATCAAGTTGGACTTTTCGACTACGAACAATGAGGCAGAATGCGAAGCTTTGATAGCTGGGCTTGGCCTGACCAGAACCCTGAGGGTGAAGAACATGAAAGTATGTGGCGATTCAAGGCTAGTAATCTCTCAAGTAAATGGGGAGTTTGAGGCCCGTGAAGAGACTATGGCAAAATATTTGAGAATTGTTAAAGCTCAAGCCACAAATGTTTGAAGAATGCCACTTTGAATACATCCCGAGAGATGAGAATGTGAAGGCTGATGACTTGTCTAAATTGCATCATCAGAGATTGAGAGTTACTCTGACAGTGTTTATTTCCAAGTCTTGAAGACCCCAAGCATTGATGCTAAATTAGTAGCCCCGATTGGGCTGAGAGCATGTTGGATGGATCTCATCAAGCTCTATTTAGAAACAAGGAAGACACCAACTGACCCCGTGGAGGCACGCAAGCTATCAGTGAGGGCCTTGAAATATGCACTCATAGTAGGAATACTTTATAAGAGATCATACATAATACCTTACTTAAAGTGTCTGAGACCCCATGAGGCTTAAGCTGCCCTGAAGGAAGTTCATGAAGGTGTATGTGGCCAGCACCCTAGAAGTAGGGCTCTTGCTCATAAAGTCGTGAGGTTGGGGTTCTATTGGCCTGAAATGCTTAAAGATGCTAAAGCTTATGTTAAGAAATATGATCACTGCCAAAGGTTTGCACCCATCGTTAGGGAGCCCCCTGAGATGCTGACATCCATCAATTCTCCACTCCCCTTTTCCATGTGGGGAATGGATACCTTAGGCCCATTTCCTATGGCCAACGTACAGAGGAAGTTTCTCATTGTTGCCATCGACTACTTCAGTAAGTGGATAGAAGCGAAACCCCTGGCCAAGATTGTTACTAAGAATGTGAATCAATTTTTCTAGGAGAATGTTATATGCAGGTATGGGTTACCCCGAATCCTGGTAACAGACAATGGAACTCAGTTTAACACCAAGGACTTCATAGAGTACTATGGAAACTACAACATTATACTATGCTTCACTTTAGTAGCTCATCCGCAGTCAAACGAACAAGCTGAAATTGTCAACAGAATTATCCTGGATGGACTTAAGAAGAGGATCGAGGGCTCTCAGGAGACTTGGGTTAACGAGCTACTCCCAATATTATAGGCGTACAGAACTACTTGTAAGGCTTCAATAGGGGTAACACCTTTTCAACTAGCCTACGAGGCTGAGGCAGTGGTGCACGTCGAAATCACTCAAACAGCACCGAGAGTGCAGGAGTTTCAGATTGACACCAACGAGGAAGGCATGAAGTTAGCTTTAGACTTTATAGATGAGCTATGCGATGAAGCCAATGCCAGAATTGTAGAAAACCAGAAGAAAGCTTCGTTCTACTACAACCTTAAAGTCAAGGAAAGTTTCTTCCGTGAAGGAGACTTAGTCATGTGAAAGATCGAGGCATCTGGAACTGGTCCCAAAGGAAAGTTAACTCCAAATTGGGAAGGACCATACCAAGTGTAGGAAGTCACCAGGCAAGGCGCGTACAAGCTCCAAACCTTGAAGGGGTTGAAATCCCAAGAAGTTGGAATGCAGCCAACTTAAGAATTTATTATGTCTAGATTTTTGACTTTGATTTTAAAAAAAGTTTAAGTGTTAGTTTATTAGCCTCGAAGGCAAGATATGTTTTTAATACTAAATTTCGTTTGAAAACTTGGTAGTTTCTAAGAAATGTTTTCCATTCTCCTTATATAGCATTAGTTATTTTAACTAAGTCTTTTACAAGCCTCGTGAGTATTTGTTGTTTATGTTTAAGTTAAACACGAAAAACAAAAAAAATAAAGGCGGAAAGACGAAGACGAAAATGTGAAAAAACATGAGTACATAAAAGTCGGAAGGCCAAATGTTTTTACAAGCCACTAGGGCAACATAAATAACAAAAGTAAAATCCTAACTACTTAGACTCCTCCTCCTCCTCAGAAGACTCTTCCCCGCTAGAGGAAGATGAATCTTCCCCGTCTTCACTTGACTCTTCTTCATCGGAAGAACTATCTTCCATCGGTTTCTGAGGTGTTGCCTCATGAACAGTCTTTTCTAGCATGACTTGACGGGGGGAAGGAGTAAGTCTAGGCTCGCGAGCCCTCTTTTGCCTAACATCAGGATTGCTATCCCCTTCAGTTTCTGCTTCTTGAGCCTCAATCAACCGCTTCAAAGCTTTGGATGACTGAGGACTTTTGAAGTCCACCTTAGGGTCGAATAGACCCGGATGCCTCTCCAGCACCGCCTTCAATGCATCGTTCCACCTAATTGTGTAGTTGGCAGAATAGAAGAGGTCATCATGCTCCTGGATCAAGTCTTGATATTCCCTCGAGGCCATATATTTGGCAATAATAACATTTTTATCGGCCCGAAGTTCAACTATCTCATCCTGGGACTGTTTTAGGATTTCCTCCTTCTCGGCCAGCTTCTCCTCCAGGTGCTTGATTTTGGCATTCGCCACAGAAAGTTCCTTCTTATGCTTCATTGCTTGAGCCTTCCACGACTCTGTCTGATGCAGGGAAGCCTGAAAGTAGGCATTGGCCTGAAAAGCCAACAAACCAAAGTGAATCATAATAGAAAGCCAAATCATAAAAATGGCTAAACAGAAAAAAATGTTGAGTACCAAAAGCTAAAAGATGAGAGTGTGTGCTAGGGACGTAAAATGTGAATTAATCAAATAAGGAAATTTACCGATGCCAATACCTGTGCACCCAAAGCCTTGGTCTCCACCTGAGTGAGTGCAACGTAGGCCTCCTTCTCCTCTTCTGAAAGCATAATAGAGTCGGCGCTCCCGTCCGCTACTTTACCAAAAGTGGGCCTAAAGAGAGTCCTCCAGTCTCCCCCTTCCCATTTGATTTGGACGAAGTTCTCTTTCAAATAGAGGTTGTTGTCAGGAATGGAGGAATTATAAAAAATATGAGATCTGTTTGGTCTATGGGCTATGTGAACCCAACCTAGGGAAAGGCTGTAAGAATTTTTAAATTGAAAGATTTTACGGAAAAGGGGGACAGTCATTTTGATCTTTTTCTCTAAACATAAAACTATAAAACAATGGACGAGTCTACATCCATTGGGGATAATTTGGCTGGGGTGTATTTGGACATCAGCTAAGAGAATTGGGATGAATTCATGCAAAGGAAACCTAAGCCCCGCTAACAGAGAGTCTACATAAACAAATAAACTACTGGGTTTCCAATTAGAGGTCCTATCACCAGGCTCCACCAGAGAAATGGTGAAACGAGGGGGAAAGTTGAACAAACGATTGTATTCCTTTACTAAGTCATAATCAAAAAATTGTTGCTATGACTATACGAATCTAGATGGGATTGACTAGAATATTCATCCCCCCTTTGATTTATCATATCTAACAAAGACATATAAGAGAAAAAGATGGGGATTCGACGGAGGGGTTTACCTCTTTTTGCAGACCCCACGTTCATAGCTGCCAATCGAGAAATCTTCTTATCAGCCATTGATCCTTCGACTATGTGAATATCCTTGAGAGAGTTGGAAGCTGGATTCGCTTGAAGGCTTTAGAGCTCAAGTGTTTGTGAGAAAGTAGAGAAGTGAGAAATGAGAAGTATGGGAAGTGAAGCCCCTCACACCACTCATATATAACCCCCTAGCCGGTCATCCAACCGTTCAAATTCCCCTTTTTACGGGTATTTCTAGGTCACATGACCGTTGAAGGGTAAATCAACCGGTATAACCGATGAAGGGGCTCATATGACAAGGCCCATGAACAAAGGCCCAAAGGTAAAAAAAGAGAGAGTTTTCTAGAACTCAGAAGAAGGATCTAGAAGTTGGGCCTGAGAAACCCATGACCTATAAGCCATGAAGGCCCACTACCCAATGGCAAAAGCCTCGAAGGCCTAGAATCTGGAAAATCCAAGGCCCAATAAAGATGAAATGTTCGTAAGATAATTGAGGCCCATGATCCAAGAACCTTGGAGGCCCATAATCCAAAAACCTTGAAGGCCCATTGTTTAGAAAAACCAGTTGGATTCTTCAATAGAAGGCCTAGTAAGGGCCCACATTGTCAAGGGCCTAAAAGCCCAAAGCCTGTGAGGCTCAATTTACTCAAATCTTTAAGGAGGAAACTATTTTTGACCTAGATGGGCATTTGAGGTTCAATTTGACCTCAATTTCAGTCAGAAAACATCATGACGTGAAGCCCATTATAAATCGACCTAGAGGGAAAAATAAGGGATAATTCGACCTCAATCTAGGTCGAACACAAAACAGGTTTTGAAACCCAAACAATTCCGACATGGGAGGGAAAATAAGGTTTTAATCGACCTCAAACCAAGTCAAAAATCACCAAATATTGAAAAATAAAAAGAATCGACTTGAATGTACATTCAAGGTATAATTCGACCTCAGTCAAGGTTGAAATGAAGATGAAGCCCTGAAGGCCTACTTGACCTCAATACCGTGCTCGACTTTAAATGAGATCGATAAATCAAATCGATTATCATTCGACCTCGAAGTGGATTTGAAGCATAGTTTGACCTCAAATGAGGTCGAAAATGAAGCCCAAGCCAAGATGGCCTATTCGATCTCAAAGCACCATTCGACTTCAAATGAGATCGATAATCAACCTCAATTCCCAATCGATCTCAGTGCAAATTTGAGGAATAGTTCGACCTCGTTTCAAGTCGATGATCGACCTCGAATCCAAAATCGACCCGAAAGTATATTTAAAGTTATAATCAACCTCGATCCAACTCGATTGAATGACAAGACATGAAGACCTATTCAAATTTAATCGAGGTCGAAATCGACCTCAGTCCCATGTTTCGACCTCAAGGAGTCACGAAGGCCTATTCGACCTCAATCGAGGTCGAAATCGATCTCAGTCCCATGTTTCGACCTCAAGGAGCCATGACCTATTCAACCTCAATCGAGGTCGAAATCGACCTCAATCCCATGTTTCGACCTCAAGAATCCATGAAGGCCCATTCGACCTCAATTGAGGTCGAAATCGACCTCAGTCCCATGTTTCGACCTTAAGGATCCATGAAGGCCCATTCGACCTCAATCGAGGTCGAAATCGACCTCAGTCCCATAGTTCGACCTCAAGGAGTTTTGAGGCCTAGTTCGACCTCAATCGAGGTCGAATTCGACCTTAGTCACTTAGTTCGACCTCAAGGTATTTTTACCCCCTGTTCGACCTCAATCGAAGTCGAGTTCGACCTCAATCCCCCAAATCGACCTGGGAAGAAAATGAGCCCTTGTTCAACCTCAATCCAAGTCGATTTACGATTTAGGGCAGGCCTACAAAAAACTCATCCTTGAAAATTTTACTAGAAATAAAGTCTTTTGGGGACCAATTTATATAATATTAATTCTTTAAAAGGATTAATAATAAAAAGGCCTAAGTCCAAAAGACAAGATAAAATTGACTGAAACAAGTCAAAAGCCCAAAAAAGTACTGAAAACCCTTTGTGAAATTTTTACGAAAACTCACGAAGTTTTTCTGAAAATTGGGGGGGGGGGAAATGATATGGGTAAAAATAGCCCTGAGGAAATAATAAATATAACATTTATTATTTCATTTATTAGACCTAGTACGGTCCAAAGGCTTGGGCCCTTGAAACGAACTAGGAAAATAAATCCTAGGATCAACTGGATTTGTAATCCAAGGATCAACTGTAGCCCACTAGCTCTGTCGAAGCCATAGGCCCATTAAGCCTTTGTTATTAATTAATTTCATAATTAATTAATAAAGGCTCAGTAAAGGCCCAAGAAGCCGATTGAAGACACTCATCCTAGAAGGATCTAAAAACCCTAGCAAGGGAAGAACCCATTGAGGACCCTCATTCCTAAAAGGTTTAGACAACATTGTCACTGGGAGACTTGGCCACCAATTCTCCTAATTCTAATTTAATTCCAAGGCACTCGTGCGCCTATATAAATGGTCTAACCCCTCAACATTAGAACTACGTTTTATTGGCTTGATTCTCATACCTATTGTACGTAGGCAGTTAACGAGGACCTAAGTTAGTCACGAAACGTTAGCCCAACCATTAAAGCTCGAAGCTCTCTCTAACCCTAGCATTAATTGCGTATTAAATACACCTCGTTTTTATCCGTAACAGCTCCCAAACTCCCAAAGTAATGGGTGGAACAGGTGGGGTTAGTATCCCTTACTCCTGATTTTTTTGAGTTCTGACAAAATTCGTGAAGTTTGTATGATTACTTTCAAATTATATATTTATCTGAAAATAATAAATTTAATATTGGTTTGAAAAAAATAATAATAAACATAAAGTTAGATTAAAAATTTAAGAAATTATTAGGGAAGCTCACGATAATTATTTATATTTACTTTTT
Organism: Oenanthe sinensis; assembly: GCA_028671895.1. Taxonomy (NCBI): domain Eukaryota; kingdom Viridiplantae; phylum Streptophyta; class Magnoliopsida; order Apiales; family Apiaceae; genus Oenanthe; species Oenanthe sinensis. Next base: position 20,467,701 of record CM053799.1, on the reverse strand, counting down.
ATTGCTAAAGATTCACTTTTGAATTTTGAAGTGCATAATTTTATTCAAAAAAATAATATTACTTGTGGACTTAGCTCTCATTTTAATTATAATAAAGAAGGTAATAAAAAATATATAATTTTAGGCTATAAATACTAGGCTGTCCCTCGGCCATTCTCATTCCAATTTCCAAATACAAAAAAAATAAATAAGAAGAGGTCTTTTCCCATACCAAATTCTCTATTTGACAACTTTTTAATCATAGACATTTCTCAGTAAAATCATCATCTATATAGTCCTCTACTCTAAAGAAAATGAATTGCATTGATATTAAGGAAGAAAAGGCCAATGCAATATTGAGGTAAAAAAGAATAGAAAAGATCACAGCTATGTTCAGGTTGATGGAGATATGCATATTTCTTTTCATCATCTCAAGGCTTTCCACTCATTTGCCATTAGCTTTCAAAGTATCTGGTGATTGTATTCGCGATTTTTACATCACTGTCTTTAGTCCTGGATTCCTCTTCATCCTCGGAAATGCAATCGTTCTCGTTCTCTTCTTAAAATCTGGCCACCTTTCAGCTCAAGAAACCAAAAACCTTAACCACACTATTGAATTTTGTAATGAGTATGTTGATGAAAGCTGTGATCACAAAATGAACATTGTTCAGCTAGAGGAAGTTATCAAGAAACAGGGGAAAGAGGGAAAGTGTGAAGAAACAGAAGCTGTGTTAAATTTGTGTAATTTTGAGGATAAAAAGATGCTTGGGAGTCACTCAGAGACTTTGATGAGGTACCAGCATCGAGATTCTTGCATGAAACTAAGACGAACTGTGAAAGAAAATGTTCGGAAAACTGAAAAGCATAATGAATTGGCTTCTGATGCTGCCACGATCCCGAAAAATTGTGATCACATAATTTCAGCACAAAACTTCAATCCTAAATGCTATGCAGAGGATGAAATGAGCGGCGAAGAGTTTAGGCAGACAGTTGAAGCTTTTATAGCGCGACAGCAGAGATCTTTATGGAAGAATTCATGAGCAGAACTGCAGAAAGGAGAAAAATTAAGACCTGTGTCTTCTTAGAATTATATAGTTAACTACAATTAGAGGGTATGTGAAATCATTAAACTAGTCCTATGCTATGGTGTCTCACTGAAGCCACTCTGTAGTCTGTACTTATGTGACTATGTGAGTGTTGCATGGATTAAACCTCGCTAGTACAAATTTTATTCGGACAATCTTGAGTTCAAGGAGATGTAAATAAAATAAAAATATACATTTTATTCAGTTAAGTATTGACGTATTGCCCCTTGCTAGATCCGTCCCGACTGCAAATTAGTAAGGATTTTAGAAGGCCCTTGATGATCATTGAATTTGGTTAACCGTTATTGAAATCTTAATATGATGTGCTAGTATTTAAATGAAAAATGGTAGGTATTGTGAAAATTGTACTAAATACTGAGTTTGTTAAGATTTTGTTGATTAGGACGGGAACCTAATTCTCATAATCGGACTAGTTCCATACGTATTTTTTAAAATTTTAAATTATTTTTGATCGTTAACCCCCATTCACATCCCATTTATTGTATATTGTTTATTCAAAAATTTTATTTTTTTCATTTACTTTATTCTTAACAAATTTAATTTAAAAATACTTTGAAAAATAATGTTTTATTTTCCGTATACTTATTTTTTAAAATAATTTTATTACACAAAATTTGTAATCACGTATGTTTTCATCATTTTTTCCTTCTATCTTCATCCTTTTTCTAAAATTCTATTTTTCCCGATCAAACACCACTATTATAATTCATTGAATAAAACTAGCAGCTTAATTGTATTTTATGAAAATGGATAAATATACAATTTTATTCTATACGTACTCCATCATACTAGATTTTAACCCGTGCAATGCACGAATATTTTATTTTATTAATTAAATTGTTTATTTTAAAATTATTCATATTTTTATAATTTTAAAAAGTCTTAATATATTATAATTATATTAGTTTTTTAACTTATTTAAATTAAATATTTTTATATTAACCAAATTAAATATAAACAAGAAAATTATAAAATATTAAAAATAAAAAATATAAATTTATATTATTAATATATACATATGTACAATTTTTTGATTCGAAATATTATGAACATGATTTTTTAATATATCAAATATATGTTTAATATATTTAAGATTATATATATGAGATTAAAATATATTTTTTATAAGATCTCTATTATATTTATTTTATATAAAATTTAATAGATATTATGATATATGAGATATAATATAAAATATATATGTATTTGTTAATAATATGATAATATAATTATTCATTTCAATAAATTTTTTATATTATTATATTTTCAATAGTATAGTATTAATTGTAATTTATAAATAATTATATAATATATATAATTTAAACCTTGCATCAATAAATAATAGATGTTACTATATTACTAATGAGATTTAAATTTTAAATTAATATTAAAAAATAAAACGATACATAACAATTATCGTCATAATAATTTTTACATCACACTTTTTCATACTAATATATGACAAATTCTTTATTGAACCAAACATATTACTCTATATTAATACTTAATATGTGTTATATCAATTAAACATGTGTAATAACATTTTTTTAGCTGTATAAATAACTTTTAATTATAAAAATAATTAACAATAATTCTCAATTATTAAAAATTAATTCAATATAATTTTCCCACATATAAATTGATTAGATTTAAAAAGTGTATTGATATTTATTATTTAATATTATTTAATTTTAATGTATTTATCAAATAGCATGAATCAAATTATTTGATAACGTGTTTTTATATAGTATTATATATAATATAGTAACAAAATAGAATGTGTATTTAATATTTTATACTAAGATTGAATTCTTAGGCCCGAAACTCATATAATTATTTAAAAAAAACGTAATTTCTTCAATTTGATCTAAACCAATACATTAATAAGATTTTTTGTTCTCAATGTAATAATTTCTCCTATAAGTGTAGTTGGTTCTCTGTATGAATTGTTTTTAAACAACACTCTGTATGAAGTTATCCTAATATCTTATATAACATATTAAATTTTTTTATAAAAAAAAATTGGATAAAAAACACTTTAATCATCCCTCTTATAAGGAAAAATGACAACCTCCCTCCATCTCTGTATATAAATCCCTTATACTATCTCTATTCTAATATAATAATAATACATAATAATATCTGATATATGACATGTCTTTATATAAATTTAATATAAAAATATTTTAATATTTTAAATCAATTATAATTCGTAAATGGAATAGAAATGTTCAATAAATATTTGTAACTGTCTTCTCTAGGCCGCTCCCTTTGGATTTTGGATGTTGGACCATCTTAGAATTAAAGATAATTTTATAAATTTTGCATGAGCCGTAAAATCATCTAATTCTGATTTTTGAAATACAAAATATCGCCCAAACTCCAAAATAATTACAATTTTTTATATAAATGTAACTCAAAATAGTTTTTTTAAGTTCAAATTTATATGTTAGAGTTTGAGTTATAATCTAAAGTGAGGTAAGAAAAATTATATTTGTCAGGAATCTTAATAATAAATATAATTTATAAATAATTAGTATATAATATTATGTAATTATTGAGGATCGATATTTGATCTTTTGATAGTATTTGGATAAAATCCATCTTACTCTTATTATATATAGAATATAATATTATTACTACTCAACTACTCGAGAAAAGTATAAAATTCTCCCATTCTCATAAAAAAATCCTCAACAAATTAATTAATAGGCTAAAAAAGAAAAGGATTATGCTTTTTCTAGGATAACAATATAATTTCATAGATAACGAAATATGGGTGTCACTTTCTTGCATATATTCAGTAGTCCATGTTCGACTTCAAAGGAAAATAAAATTCCATTTGAATCATATCATTCAATATTCTTTCTTCACTAAAGTTTCATTTTGGATCAAATAGTGAATCATTAAATGATCGTTTTTTTTAAAGTGTAATCCGATCCTAATTTTTTATTATTAAATGAAGATTTCGTTCTTTTTTGAATAATCATAATACAATATCGATATTTAAATAAATGAGAATATTGAGGAGCAAGAGGAACTTGAACTTGAAATTTCTTACTTTAAAATCCCGAACTTATTCACTTAAATAAAATTCTCCAAAAATCCAATGAATCATTAAAACTTCTCAATATCCAATAACTTACGATCCAAAAATAAAAAAAATACAACTCAACTGTACAAATTCAAATCTAAATATAAATGTTACAACTCCTCAAAGTCAGCAACTCGCACTCTTCCCAAAAAGTATTCCACCTAATAATGAATATATGCCGGGGGAAATCAAGAAATATAGACCGGCAGTGAGCAAAAAACTCATATACGAATATATAAAATAATAGACAAGGTGAACAAAGATTAGATGATGACAATATATAATTCAAACTGAATATCAAAATGATGAGTGATGATAAAGAAAATTGAATGAGACATAATACTATAAATACTTAACTTAAAATACAAACGTATGTACTTAAAATCAAAGAAAATTTACTCACACATACTCTTACCACTTACTGATAATAATATCAAATAGATAAAAAGTGAACTTACTTACTGATATGAGAGATAATCTTACACTTACAGGATGTCCCACATTTTCGGTCATTCAGAAATATGTAGTCATCAAAACTTACAGGGACTTGCATAACACATAGCAAATGCTATCCAAAATCTTACAGGGGCTTGCAAGGCACTAAGCACAATACTACCCAAATGACCTAAACACACATACAAAGTAGTCATGACTATACGTGTCCCTTAACTCCGGCGACACGCCCATACAAAATAGTCAAAGCATGAGATTAATCCACTCATAACGGATTCTTAAAATATCCCCCAAATCAAAATAATATCACAAATAACCTGAAAATATCTTATTCAAAATAGCGCACACACCAATTATAACAGACTATTACAAATACAATCAGACCTGACCTGTCCGGAAAATTGATAATTTACTATATAAAGATGAACTCAAATAAAAAAGAACAAAATACGAAACTTGTAGAAGATTCAAAGATCTTTCCAGAATTATATATTGATAAAAACAGAGGAGTAATGGATTCAGAAATTAAACAATTATGGGCTGGTTGAACAGAATCAATACCTGATCACAATAGTAATTTGAGATTTAAGAACTCAAGATCATAGAATTTGACAGCGGAATATAAACAAAAAACGAAGAGCTCGAAACGACCTTTTCAGAATGATATTACACATGAATATTGAACAAATATTCAATTTACTATGAATTTCTGAAGTTACAGCAGAACAATTCCAATAAACAACCAGATTATACAAACGACAGATTTTAATATACTTACGTACCGAATTTCAGAAAACGTAAAGAACGAAAGTCGTAGATAATTGAAATACCTTTCCTAGTAGTATAAAATCACAATAATCAGATAAATAACGAATGAGATACGAATTTTATAATAATTCAGAATGGATACAATTATTACACAATATACATACGATTTTGAAACAACAATACGAATTTGAGTAATAATACGAATACGAAGACAAAAACAAAGAAAAGATATCTCTACCTTAAACCTTCATGATTATCACTATTTTCTCACGATATCCAAATTTCTCAACCATACGAACCCTTACAACTCCAAAATCCAGGGCCTCCAATTAGGCTTTGTTATTCTTCTCTCTCTCTCTCTCTCTTCACTTCTCCATGACTGTCCAACTCTTCTTACGTATCTCTTATTTTTCTAAACACTATCTCATTTTCCTTTTTCTTTCTATTCTTTTTTTTATTTATTATTCTTTTCTCTTTTGTTGACTAATAATATCCTATAAAAAATAAATATAACTAATAAATCAATAACGACATACTAAAATTATTCATAATATTAAATAATATATCAAAATATATTCTAAAAAAATACGGATGTTACACTTAAAATCAGAATTTTAATATCATATTAAATTATCAATTTTTCTAAATTTTAGAAAAAATAATTGGATTATATTACTGAATATATTATAAATTTTTTGATAGATTAATAATAAACATATGGGAGGTAATTCAAGCCCACAAAACAAAAGACAATCGGTCGCTAGCCACATCAAACATTTGGTTCACGCGTGATATCGAGTTGAAATCAGGAATCGGGTTAAGGTGGTATGAGTATGAAGTATCATTCATGTATTTGGTTGAATGATAAAATGAATTTATTAATTTAATATATTTTTTAATGAATAAAATAATATAAATAGTTAATATAAAAAATAAATCATTTTTATTTCTCGAACATTAAATAATATCATTATAAATTTTTTATTTCAAGAATTAACATGTAATTTTATAAATAAAGATAATAATAATAATTTTTAGTTTGATTTCCTATATCCACGACTCATACCCACCTCTTCTTAAAGTATCAAAAACTCATATCTTATGGGTTTGAGCTATGAGTTTTAAAATTTAAAATTTTAAACCAAACATCAATTATGAGTTTGAAATGAACAAAACCCATACCTGATACCTAAATAACATGAATCCAATATGCATCAATTAAAGTGCTTACAAAAATATTCAAGGAGTAAAAAATTAATCAGTATACAGATCTTAATAAAAAAATTTGGAATAAATTTTGAAAATTGAGGAATGAGGATGCTTCCAAAATGAAAAATACCCCCGTTTAATTCTTAATATATTTTAAAGAATAACACATATAATATAGAAAATGTTAAGAATCAAATAGAAAAATGGAGTATGATTTTAAGAGCCATGTCAAGATATTTATTGGTTAAAGTTCAACTACGGATTAAGTATGTTTGAGATCGGAGAATTATATTTTACGGTGTAATTGATCACCTGAAATAATTTGATAATTTAGTATGAGTTTGTTCAGAGTGTATGAAGGAACATAAGGATCGATAACAATGGAATAACAGAGAATTGAATTTGGGAATCGATTAAATAGAATATTTCAAAAGCATTTTAAGGTAAAAACAACTGGGCCGATAAAATTTCTCTCCTATGTGAGAGCGTGAGTTTTTATTCTCTCCATTTATCTTCCAGAGATAGTGTGGGAGGCTATTATTTTTCAATGGCGAATATGGACGATCTTGATGCTCGCATGATGGATTTAGATATCACAACCGCGGAAAACGAAGAGCTAGTTTTCGATGATGATCTAGATGAGGCGATTAATAGATTTGATTTGTGCCTTGTGGGCAGATTTTTTACGGAGAAGGGTATCAATGTAAGGGCGATGAAATCGAAATTGGCGGATTTGTAGAAACCAGCAATGAGGATTAACATAAAAGTTCTGAAAACAGGGCTTTATCTTTTCCAGTTTTACCACAAAGAGGATATGAAGTGGATGATGACCAATGGGCTATGGACTTTTGATGGTGCAATGCTTGTCACAAGCACTATACCAATGGGTGAGGATCCAACAAAGGTGCCGCTCAACGAGATCGATTTCTGGGTTCAAATCTACGATCTACCCAGTGGGTATATGGCAGAGTCTGTGGGTAAGCAGTTGGGGAATTTTTTTGGCAAGTTCTCATTGTATGATCCAAGTAACAATTCCAGCATTTGGCGTGAGTATATGCGTATTCGAATAAGAATGGATGTTAGGTATCCATTGAAAAGAAAGAAGAAGATCAACAGGAAAAATAAACCGGAGTTTATGGTTAATTGCAAGTATGAGAAACTTGGAGATTTTTGCTTCCTGTGTGGCTTGGTGTCTCATACAGAATGTTTTTGTAAGAAAAAGCTTGAAGGGGAATCTGCTGGTGTGGTTAAAGAGTGGGGTGGCTGGTTGAGAGCACCACCGAGAAGGGTGGTGGCGTAGGAGAGGAGCAGGTGGTTGCGAGATGACAGAGACGAAGATTGGGGCGGGAAATACGGGAGGGATGGTAATCAGAGTTTTCAAAATACTGCTTTTACGCAGGGAAGGGATATGTCAGCTGTTAATCAGGAAAATAATAATGACAGAGCTATTGTTACGGGAGATTTGAATAGGGGGATAAGGTTTGGTAAGTCATGGGAGGGAAATAGTCTTTCAAAAAATAATATTGGGCTGGGTCATGAGGAATTAACTGGGCTTGAGTTAGAGGAAAGAATTAAAAAGAAAAGGGTTGGCCCAGAGGATAATATGATATGTGGGAACAAGGAAAATACAAACAACATGGACCCTGTGCTTTCTCATTTTGATTGTACAGAGACCTCTTCTTTAGTTTTGGCTCCGCTTGCTAGGCAAGCGAGCCATCCTCAATGAATCACTTATGTTGGAACTGTCGAGGGGTGGGTAACCCTCGTACAGTTCGAGTCTTGCACGATCTTATTCGAGATCATAAACCCGACGTTCTGTTCTTGATAGAGACTATTGCTAATAGTAATATGATAGAGAAGTTGCGTATTAAGTTTGGTTTTGCAAACTGTTTTTTGGTGGATCGTGTAGGTAGGAGTGGGGGACTTGCAGTCTTTTGGAAGCACAATGTGGATTGTGGTATTGCTAGCTACTCTAATAACCATATAGATCTAGAGTTTAAAGAAAATAATGTAGTGTCGTGGAGATTAACGTGTTTCTATGGTTATCCTGAACGTAGTAGAAGGAAGGAATCATGGGATTTGATTAGGAAGTTGGCTGGATTGTCGAGTAGTCCGTGGTGTATTTGGGGTGATTTTAATGACTTGCTTTATAGTACTGACAAAAGGGGGAACCACTCGCATCCGAGGTCATTAATGGAGGGGTTTGGTTTGGCTGTTGAGGATTGTTTGTTATCGGAATTGAAGCTGGAGGGAGGTTTATTTACTTGGGAGAAGGGTCGTGGGACGAAGGGTTCGGTCCAAGAGAGGTTAGACAGGGCGTTTGCAACCTCTGGATGGTGGGCAATGTTTCTGCTTTGTAAGTTGAAAGTGATTTCGACATCGGTTTCTGATCATGATGCGTTGCAGTTAGAGTTATTAAACACTGCAGTATCAAAGAGAACATTCCGTTTTCGTTTTGAAAATGTGTGGCTTAAAGAGCCAAATTTCGTGAAAGAAGTAACGGGATTCTGGGAGAGTATTAAGGTTTCTCATCTGATCCCTAAGTTGATGGAAGTATCCAAGTTTATGCAGAAATGGGGTCGTATCTTTTTTAATAAGTTTAAGGAGAAGCTGAAGTGGCAGAAACAACTCATTGATTCTCTCAAAGAGAGAACAGATGAGCAAGGTGTAAGAGAGTTTATTACTGAGAAAAATAAACTCAACGATTTATTGCTTCAAGAAGAAACGTACTGGAAGCAGAGAGCTAAGTTGTTTTGGTTGAAAGAGGGGGATGAGAACACAAAATTTTTTCACGCTAGTGCGTCTGCGAGAAGGAAGAACAATCACATAAGTTTCCTAGAAGATGATATGGGTGTTCGAGTAGAAGGTGAGAAGGGTATGTGTGGTATAGTAAGGGAGTACTTTCTGAAAGTTTTTGCAGAGCCAGATGTTATGCTTAATCAGGAGGTTAATACTTGTCCAAGAACAGTGACTGAGGAGCAGAATCAGTGTTTAACAGAGGATGTCTCGTTGGATGAATTTACAAATGCAGTGAAACAAATGCATCCTTACAAGGCTGCTGGCCCCGACGGATAAACCCCGCATTCTACCAGAATTTTTAGAAAACTATGGGCGGAGAAGTTTTTGAGTGTTGTAAGGACTGGTTAAATGGTAATCCCTTCCCTGCTGATCTGAACAGTACGAATATTGTGCTAATTCCTAAGAAAGAGGGTGCGTGTAATATGAAGGATTTCCGTCCGATTGCGTTGTGTATTGTGTTATACAAGATAATGGCCAAAGTTCTTGCAAATAGATTGAAAGTAGTTCTTCCTACGTTAATTTCAGAAAATCAGTCTGCTTTTGTCTCCAATAGAAGTATAACTGATAATGTGGTGGTGGCGTTTGAGATTATTCATCACATGAGGAGGAAAAAGGGAGGACAAGAAGGAGAGGTTGCATTGAAGTTGGACATTAGTAAAGCATATGATCGAGTTGATTGAAGTTTTTTGAGGCATCGTATGCAATCATTGGGTTTTTGCAACAAGTGGATGAATTGGATTATGAGGTGTGTCACTACTGTTTCGTACGAGGTTTGTGTTAATGGATATGTAGTGGGACCTATTATTCCGAAGCGTGGTCTAAGGCAAGGAGACCCTCTTTCTCCGTATTTGTTTCTTTTCTATGTAGAAGGTCTATCGAATTTGTTGGATAATGCAAGGCGGAATAACCTTATACATGGGTGTAGGATCAGTCCGTTAGCTCCTGATGTTACCCATCTTCTTTTTGCTGATGACAACTTTATATTTTTCAAGGCAACGACTGAAGAAGTTACTCGAATTAAAGGTATCTTAGATCATTATGCAGCAATTTCAGGTCAAGCAGTGAATTTCCAGAAGTCTGGCGTTATGTTTAGTTCGAATATCAGAAGGGACAAGCAAACATAGCTCTCTAATATTTTAGGAGTGCATAACGACATAGAGAGTAACAACTATTTGGGGCTGCCTTCATTGGTGAGAAGATCCAAAAAACGTGTTTTTGGTTTTTTAAAGGAGCGGGTCATGAAAAGAATTCAGTCTTGGAGAAGCAAACCTATATCTCGAGCTGGGAAATCAGTGTTAGTTAGGAATGTGCTTCAAGCAATTCCTTCATATACGATGTCATGTTTTCTATTGCCTAAAACTCTATCTCAAGAAATTGAACGAGTTCTTAACGGTTACTGGTGGCAGTCTGGGTCAGATATCAAAAAAGGAGTTAAGTGGCATGCGTGGGACGCAATGAGTATGCCCAAAGGCAAAGGAGGGCTGGGTTTTAAAAGTCTGTATGGCTTTAATATTGCGTTATTAGGGAAGCATATTTGGAAATGTATCCAAGATCCTAACGCTTTAGTGTCTCGAATCCTAAGAGCCAGATATTTTCCGGGGGGTCATGTTCTGAATGCGGGAAAAGGACAGGGGTCAGGTTTCTTGTGGTTAGGTATTTGGCAGGCAAAAGAGGTGTTAAAAGGTGGGTTCATGGGTGGTGGGCGATGGGAATGATATTGTAGCAACCAAAGATCAGTGGCTAGTAAGTAAAATGGGTTTCAAAGTTGAAGATTCTCACAGGTATGCAGGGAGAAATGAGAGAGCTTCGTCGTTATTTTATCCAGGATCTAAGATCTGGGATGTAAGAAGAGTGCATGAGTCTTTTACAGTAGGTGATGCTGTAGCTATTCTGGCAACTAGGGTGCCTCAACACGTTGTTCGTGATAGAATAGCATGGTCCAGTTCAAATAACGGAATGTATGATATAAAGTCTGGATACAGGTTTTGGTTTGATCAATACGGTAGAAGCTCTGAAGTCACTCAGTCGAAGGGGTGGAGCAAATTATGGAATTTAGCTTTGCCTCATAAGATGAAAATTTTTCTCTGGCGTTTCTGTCGAAATAATATTCCTGTCAGGGATCGACTTAAGGGAAAGGGTGTCTCATTACCTATTTTATGTCCTTTTTGCACAGATGTTGAACATTTGCTTCATTTATTTTTCGACTGTCCGTTTGCTAAGGAATGTTGGAGGTCTGCAGGTCTTGTTTATAATATGAGCACTGTGTATTACGCTCCTGACTGGCTCCTTGGTAAGTTGGAGTTGGGTACAAGGGATGAAGTTCATAAAATCAGTACAGTGTTATATGGTATTTGGCATTGGAGAAACATGAAGGTCTGGGAAGAGAAGGTTATTCCAGCAAACGCTGCTATGTTACATAGTTTCGGACAGGTCAAAGAATGGCAGGAAGCAAGAGCGAGGAAGGAGGTTGGGGTTTCAGGGCAACATCATGGTGATAAGGCTAGCGGGAAAAGGTGGAAACCACCAGTTGATAGTACTTTCAAGATCAACGTGGATGCTTCGGTGTTTCCAGGTGCTTTGGATTTCACAATTGGCATGGTGTTACGAGACCACAGTGGAGTTTTTCTAGAGGGTAGGAATCTGACTTTTCCTTGCCCGCTTTCAGTTTTTGAAGCTGAATGTATAGGGGTCGGGGAGGCTTTGTCGTGGATAATGAGTCGACAGGAAAGAAGAGGAGTGGTGGAAACGGACTCATTACTTATTGCTGCTGCAATACGGAGTGCAAAGGGGAATATGCTGGAAGTTGGTCACATTATAGATCAATGTAAAGCTTTGTTAAGAATATTGCCGGAGATCAGTGTCATTCACATTAGTAAGCAAGCCAACAAGGTGGCTCATGGTTTAGCTCGTTTACCTTGCTTGGTTAATAGCTTTAATGTTTTTACGTCTCCTCCTACACACTTGTTGGAGACTGTTTTGTATGATGCTTCTGCTTATTGAAATTTCTCTTGGTTTCAAAAAAAGAAAAGGTAAAAACAACTGAGTTAAGTCATGATGTGTTGGGTTATATGGGAAGTTCGTAATAATTGACTTGGAAGTACGACAAATAATTTTGGACAAATACATTCTTTGAATAATAATGTACTAGTCGACGTAAATTATGTCTCAATGGATTCTCTTATAGCATGAGATGTTCTTAATAAATGGACGAAGTCGATGGTAAAGACGCTCAAGGTGAATACTGATGTTGCGTTGTTTGTTGAAACAAGGTGATATAGGACATTTGGTGGAAGCACAATCAATTTGTAAAGAGAGTTTGTAAGGCTTGGGATATTCAACCAGAAATTGCAGAAGTTATTAGGGTGAAGGAGCCCTGGGTTGGATTAAGCAGCAACCATCTAAGTAGGGGTTCATTGAAAGTGATTGTTCATAGGGGGTCATCGAAAGTGATTGTTTATTTGTTGATTATTCAAGCGATTTGAAATAATATATAAACTAGTTTATGACCCGTGCGAAGCACCGGATCGAATGTCTTTCGCATGGGATTATTATTTTGAGTGTACAAAAATAATATAATTCTAATTAATTTTTTAGATATTATTTTGTATAGTCCAACTAAAAATTGCATCTTTTGTAACAAATACTTGTAGAGAACACAATGTGTTTCACATGGGATTATTATGTTGAGTATACAAAAATAAGCTAAGTAGAAAATTGGATGTCCATGAACACGGAGGTGAAGCAGATACTATATGGCTTAACAATATCGACATGAACTAAGGTCGTGTTCACAGCAGCTAAGTAGAAAATTGTACAAGTAGAAAATTGTATGCCTATATGCTGTCATATGCGACTGTTGACATAATGAAGAATGCAATGAGGATTGAGGAAGAAACAATGTGATCATGCAAGGATATTATACTTAATTAAAGAATTCAAAAAATTTCAACACAAATTGATTTATATGTTAAAGCATCAAACTTAGAAGCTGTGGTTTGCTATTCTGTGTACTAAAATTTTACCCTTGAAATTTAGACAGCGGATGAAAGAAAAAATTACCTACCTTTTTGTTTGCCACTATATGAAACTGCACTCAAAGGTGACTGACAAGCTGCACAAAATATTATAAACAAATGTCCAAAGGCGTTAAATGTAAGCATTACTATGAATAATGAAACTGCTCTTCAGATTGGTTCGCCAACAAAACACGCTCACTTTGTGGAAAAGCTGGTGAATTTAATGGAACCTGACGACTTGGGACTTCAAAACAGAAACTATAACACAGCTCTCTGTTTAGCAGCATCAGCTGGTACAGTTAAGATTGCTGAGATTAACCTGTACTTATAATCCCTATTTTTTCAGTGATCAACTGTGTACCATATCATATATCTATTTTTAGAGCTTATGTGTCGGTTTCAAGCTTATATTCTAAGGCATTCCTTCCATACCAAGATTCTTGTTCCAGGATATTAAACCTTCAAAATAGATTGACACTTTAAAGGGACCTTAGGATTTTTCTTTTCTTCAAGGAGAAGCGATTAAGATAAAGAAAAGGCCTGGTTTTTTGTCAGAAACATCAGAAGATATCATATGGTTAATTTCTGCTGCTTAACTGGTTAGCGATACGGAGGGGTTCCATTGAATATCAGATATTACAATAGTCTATCTGTTCCATCTAATATCAGATATTGCAGTAGTCTATTTTTTGTGTGCAAAACCTTAACGCAATTAGCAGCTCAGTTCTGAATTCAAAGGCAGCTGGTCTAGAATCTCAAGCATGAAAGAGACAATTTAGGCATTGTAGAGCAAAGATTACGACATTGAAACAAAACTTAGCTTATATTACAGAAATAAGCTTAGACAAATAGTTAAAGTAGTAGCAACATGTTTGCAATAGCATTGTCTGGTAATGTAGCAGCTATTCCTGAGATTTAGTTGAACTACGACTAATTAAAATTGATAATAACTAAACTGACGTAAATGTCCTAATAATACTTATTTTTGACGCTCGATACGGTACTGATTTCCACTTTTCTTGGTCACATCAGAAGTTGGAAGTACAATCACATCCATATTGCCAATGTCGGTAGTGCTGCTGCTAGATGGTTCTAGTCCCGAGAGACATTACATGGTTCGTTCAATGTTGCCAATGTACCTGTTGAAATATCTATTTCTGTAGGAACCTTTCGCTTAGATGTAACTTTATTGTCCTGTTTGAATTTCTCACCCGGAATAATAATTTTAGATGTGCCAGCGAGGGTCTCTTTTCCTGTAATTTCTTCTACTTCAGTTACAGAATAATCTTCAAATTTCTCTTCAGTATTCTTGCTTGTAAGGACTACAGTAAACACACATCTCTTCCCCAATAAGTTCTTAAGCACCGCAGGAATAATGTTTGGGTTGGCATTCTGTTTTAGAATAAATTTTAATGCAGTCAATTAAATGTAAAGGTGAGGTAATAATAAGAAATATATATGCGCAGTTTAAAATTTTATAACTTGTCATTCTCCGCTATGTGTTTTGGTTTATGATGATATATATTACATGAACCCAACGAATGGTCACAAAACCTGTGGATGCAGTGGGTCTGTTTTTTCGATGTATGTATTTATGTGGTCCGTGTGTCTTACTGTTGAAACCTGTTAGGAATCATGTAGTATGATGATAACAAATTAATTAGAATTGTAAATTTGATCTTAATCTTGTAACTAGTCGATGGATATATGACCTATAAATATCCATTGACTAAGCAATCATTTATCAGTTGAAGTTATTGTTAATCAACTGATAAATTGGATTGTAACAGTTGATTCAGAGTTCTTTTCTTATCAATTGATTGTAATATTTCGATGGATGTAATTTACTAGTCAACTGATATTTATTGGCTTCGATTGATAGTTCTTCGACAGATATGAAGAATGACTGACAAAATATAAATATTCGAAGTCAGAATTCTCACAAATAAAGTGATCAACTGATAAAGAAGTCAATGGATATAGATACTGTTCGATGGATGAAAGTAAACTAAAGTCAAATCAATGGATCACATCAACAGATGAATACATCAAGACAATCAACGGATGAAAATACAATCGATGGATAAGGGATCAATGGATATTCAAATATTCATTGATATATCAATTGATCAATGGATAATCTATCCATCGATTAATAAGGTTCACAACAATTATCAGTTGATCAAGGTTTATAAATATTCGAAGTCAGAATTCTCACAAATAAAGTGATCAACTGATAAAGAAGTCAGATACTGTTCGATGGATGAAAGTAAACTAAAGTCAAATCAATGGATCACATCAACAGATGAATACATCAAGACAATCAACGGATGAAAGTACAATCGATGGATAAGGGATCAATGGATATTCAAATATCCATTGATATATCAATTGATCAATGGATAATCTATCCATCGATTAATAAGGTTCACAACAATTATCAGTTGATCAAGGTTTCCCAAAACAGTTAAAGACAAATGGAATGAAATCTTTGTAGGAGTTTGAATCAATGGAAGACAGTCTTGTCAGGACTGTAAAGACTTTCAAAGGAACACAGCCTTCAAGGAGAAGATCAAGACAAAGGCTTTTTCAGAATAAGACAAAGTCCAAGGAAGACTGTGAAAGTAGTTACATTCTATTTTAATGTAAACATTGTAAAATTTATTTTATACATTTATCATTCGATAGAAAATAGAAGTAGGAAATGGACTGATATATATAGTTTAGGAGTTCATTGTAGCAATGTGTAGAAGTTGTAGAACAAGAACTCAAGAAAAGCATAGTAAGATATAGGAAATATTTGTAGTTCTTTTCTTTGTTCTATTTACATTTTGTAAGTAGCTTGGTTTTAAGAACAATGTTATTTGAAAGCAAAATATTCATTAGTGAAAAACCAATTCACTAGTAATTTTAAAAAATCTGTTTTCAAATAGTTAGTTTAGTTTTTTTTGAACCTCTTTCATAGTTTTAATATCTCAAACACTTAAACACTCTTGAATATAAACTTAAATCAATAAGAATTTCTCATAATTCTTACGTTTCTAGAATTTGTATTCAACTCTTCTTCTACAAACTTGTACTAAGAGAAATAACAAAACGAGGTTGGAGGAAACCAGTTATAGACACCACCAACAGTTAATTTATATTATTATAATAATAATGCAAGATGCTGATGAATTTCTATATAGTTTTGGTTGCTGGATGATACTATGTGTCCTTCAATTCTTGATCTTGGTTTTTGAAATCATCCTGATGCAGAAAGACCAAACTATTACCAAAGGCATTAAAGAACGAAGAATTGCTTCAGAATGTCCCTGTTTTGTCGTTAAACTCAACTGTCCATGCTTGATGAATTCTTTAATTGCCAAACTCAAATAAAAGTATAGTTTAATTTTTATTAATTAAAAGATTTTAAAGTATATTAGAAGTGTTTGAATTTTCTTTAAATTTAGTTAGGAATATGATAATTCCAAACCACAATAATATATGAGTTTGCATTAGATATCGAACATTAACGTGACTGAGCAACTCAAGATTTTTGGAAGAACCCTTAATACTTAACTTGATGTCTTGCGAAGAATTAAAATTAAATGCTATCAAGCAACTTTAATAGGCTTGTTAGTGATGCTTCATTTTGTTTTTGTGCAATCACATACTATTATTAACAACTTCTTCTAGGATTTCTATCCAATGGACTTACTTTAAATTATTTATTTTGGTAGTCATTTTGACATTGATAGGGATATAAAATAACCCTAAAAATACAGTTAATGCTACATTAATTGAGCTAATTAAATATGGCACTAAAGGTAGTGATTGTCCATGATGTGGATCCAATTGAAGAAGCCTATAGTTGTTAAATATGGGTTGAACCATGTTACTTAAGACATTCTAATAGAGGCCTGATAGGGCCCAAGAACATTGATTATTTATTAATTATGAAATTATAAATAAAGCTGTTAATCAACCTCGTTGATATCTCTTACTAATTGGCAACTACTGAAAGGAAGGTTCCTACACACTAACCCCTATAAGGAAACATAATTCTACAAGGAAACAGGATTCTACATGGAAACAACCACCAAAGAGGTGGCTTCCCCACCAAGATTCTTATACCTAGACTCTCAATATATATATAAATGGCCTAACCCTTCATTCTTAGAACTACGTCCTGGTTTGATTCTCAATAAGCTTGAGATACATAGACATCTTGCTACAACTGAAATAGTTCTGATAGTGAGACCAACCATTAAAGCTCGATAAGCTCTGATACACCTAGCAATTAATACACCCTAATTTTTCATCCATAACATTTGACGCCTTCTATAGGAAGACAACATCAACCATGGCAAGAACACAAAGAACTAATGAAGACATCGTCCCTACTACCGGAGACCAAACTACTGTGGTCCCTCCCGAGAGAACTCAAACCATCGAAGTCCCAGCTACCACAATTATTCCCGCTGGAACACAAGGCCCCGATACTTGAACTCCTTTCATCAATATTGCTCCTCATCATGCCCAAATTTCTACCATTGTTATCCCCAATAGCACTGTTGCCCATCTTAAGCTTTGACTCTCATAAATATATTCCCCTCCATACATTAGAGGGTTGGAAACCCCACAAAACTGTGGGCGTAGAGAAGGAGTCCGTGATGTCTCAAGACCATATTCGACTAATGACGAAAGCTTTGAAGGCAATGATGTCAATCCAAGAAGAAAGAGGCCTAAGAAGGAACCCATAGGGGAAAGATGTTTACGTTCTCAGTCCCGTAAGGCCTTGGAAGGAAAAATCACTTCATACGAAGCTAAACTTAAGGAATTGAAGAAAACCTTGGAACTCCAAGAAATAATGCCAGCCCCGAGGCATGAAGCCCCCAATGTCATAGAGCTAGATGGAACCCTTCGAGAGAGGAAGATGGAAGCTCCTAAGGCCGACCCCACTAAATTGCTACCACTTGGAGATCCCGACGATCCAACACCCCCTTCACCAAAACAATCATTAATGCTCATATCTCAAGAAAGTTTAAGATGCCTACCATCAAGGCCTATGATGGAACAGGGGACCCTACTAACCACGTAAGAATTTTCTCGAATGTTTTGTTATTATAACCTATCAATGATGTTGTCAAGTGCAGATCTTTTCCATAAACCTTGGGGGGCATGACTCAATGCTGGTATAGCCGACTACCTCCCAACTCTATTCGGTCCTTCAAGGAACTCAACAAGGCCTTTATAAGCCAATTCATAAGTGGGAGAGTGCATGAAAAAGCTTCGCCTCACTCATGAATTTGGAGCAAGGAAAGAATGAATCCCTGATGGACTACTTAAATCATTTTACCAAGGAAGCCCTGAAGGTCCCGGATTTGGATGAGAAAGTGGCTATGATAGCCTTACAGCAAGGAACGACTGATCCTTACTTCAAAAGGTCACTAGTCAAGCATCTCCCAGAGAACATGCCCATCCTTCAAGATAGACCAAGAAAGTATATCAAAGCAGATGAGAGTATGAAGAAAATTACCATATTAGTGGCCACGAATGAGAATAATAACAAGAAGAGAAAGGGTGATCAAGAATATGATGCTCGGGACAAGTATTCTAAAATGGATAAGGATTCTGAATCCTCTCCTAAGAAGAATAACTTGGGACCAAGGTTCAATGAGTATGCAAGATTGAATGCTCCAAGGAGTCAAATCCTGATGGAGATCGAGAAAGATCGAGAACTACGATGGCCAAAACCTCTGAGGTCCAATCTTGAAAAATGAAACAAAAATGCATTTTGCCGATTCCACAAGTATACCGGGCATGACACGGATGATTGCAGACAACTGAAGGATGAGATTGAATTCCTTATCATTAGAGGAAAACTTTCAAAGTTCACTAAAGATGGAAGCCGTGATAGGCACGATGATAATGAGAGAAATAATGATTATCGGGATAAGAACCCTCAGCCTAGAGGGTCAGTTATTAACCTGATTTTTGGAGGACCTACGGCTGTAGAGAGTTTGAGAAACTCAAGAAAAACATATGCTAGAGAAGTTATGCAAATCATGGAAGAGGCACATAAACGTGCTAGAATAGAAGTAGTTATATCTTTTGATGACTCATACTTGGAAGGGGTGAAGTTCCCCCATGACAATCCTCTAGTCATAGCACCTCTGATAGGCAATTCTGAAGTAAAAAGAGTCCTGGTGGACAACGGAGCATCCGTTGATATTTTGTTTTATGATGCCTTTATGAAGATGGGATACAATGATTCTCAACTAATCCCCTCGAATGTTCCAATTGTTGGTTTCAATAGAGTAGAGTCGAAAGTAGAAGGTACCATCCAACTATCCATGACAATGGGGAGAGAACCTCTAGAGGTCACCAAGATGCTAATATTCTTGGTGATCAAAGCATCTTCTACATACAACGTTATCCTTGGAAGGACAGGCTTGCATGCCTTCAAGGCTATTGCCACGAGCTATCACCTGACGATTAAATTCCCCAATAGAAATGGTTTTGAAGAAGAAAGAGGAGACCAGATAATCGTAAGAAGTTGTTATATGGCAGCCCTATGACCCGATCAGGTTGAGGGCAAGTACTGCCCATAGAGACATGGATATAAGAGAAGACGGGGAAAGAATAGGGAAGCCAACTGAAGAATTGGTTCCAATCCCCCTAGTTCCGAAAGAACCTGACAAGGTCACATATATCGGGGCCTCATTGAAAGAACCAATGAAAGATGAGTTGAAAGTTCTTGCAAGAAAACATGGACTTGTTTGCTTAGACAGCCGCTGACATGCCAGGGATTGATCCCCAACTCATTACTCATAAGCTAAACGTTGATCCAAAATGAAAAATAGTGAAACAAAAGAAGAGAAAATTTGCCTAGAAAGGAAAGAAGCAATAAAGTAAGAAGTGGAGAAGGTCTTGGAGGCCGGTTTCATTGAAGAAATTCAATTCCCTGAATGGCTAGCTAACCCAGTTATGGTCAAGAAGTCTAACGAAAAGTGAAGGATGTGTGTACACTTCACGGACCTAAATGATGCGTGCCCTAAATATTGCTTTCACCTACCGAGGATAGATGCACTCACAGTTGCAATAGCAAGACAGGAGATGTTAAGCTTCATGGACGGCTTCAGTGGATATAATCAGATCAAAATGCATAAGGATGACATTGCTAAGGTATCATTCATCACTGATTTTGGTGTATTTTGTTATTTTGTTATGGCCTTTGGCTTAAAAAATGTAGGAGTAACCTATTTAAGGTTGGTTAATAAGATATTAAAACATCTCATCGGGAAAACCATGGAGGTCAATGTTGATGATATGCTAGTCAAAAGCTTAGATAAGGCTGACCATATTAAACACCTCATGGAGGCTTTCAATGTGCTGAGGCATCATAAAATGATGTTAAACCCCGTAAAGTGCGCCTTCGGCGTAGGGTCTGGAAAATTCTTAGGAATGATGGTTTCTAAAAGGGTATTGAGGCCAATCCTGATAAAATTAAGGTCATACTCAACAAGGAATCTCCAAAGACAGTAAGGGACTTCTAAAAATTGACGGAGAGAGTTGTGGCATTGGTAAGGTTTATCTCAAAATCCGGAGATAAATGTATGCCATTCTTCAAGACATTAAAGAAAGTAAAAGACTTTGTGTGGACAGAAGAAATCTAAGCGGCCTCTGAAGAACTAAAGAAATACATGGCTAAAGCTCTATTTTTGACCAAGTCTAATCCTGGCTACATCTTATACTTATGCTTGGCCGTATCAGACAAGGGCCTGAGTGTTGTCCTTATAAAGGAAGAAGAAAAGATTCAAAAGCCGGTTTATTATGTGAGCAAGGTCTTGCATGAAGCAGAGCTGAACTACTCCACGATTGAAAAGTTTACATTAGCCCTGGTAATGGCCTCAAGGAAGCTACAACCTTACTTTCAAGTACACAAAATCAAAATGCTAATGGATCAGCCTTTGAGAAACATCATACATAGCCCCAAAGCAAGTGGAAGGTTGATTAAATGGGCCATAGAACTTGGAGTCTTTGGCATCAAGTACAAACCTCGAGTGACCATTAAAGCTCAGGCTCTTGCTGACTTCTTGGTCGAATATGCCCTTGAAAACCAAGAAGTCGGGGGGCAATACCCCTAAAGAAAGAAAAAGAACAAGCTCCTAAGGAATAATGGGTGCTCAATATTGATGGAGCATAAAAAATAAAATCTAGTGGGGCATGCCTGGTTTTGGAAAACCCCAAAGGGTTCCTCATTGAGTACACTATCAAGCTAGACTTCCCAACGACCAATAATGAGGCCGAATATGAAGCTCTGATAGTTGGCCTTGGACTGGCCAAAGCACTGAGTTCTAAGTGCCTCAAAGTATGTGGAAATTTGAAGTTGGTTATATCCCAAGTAAATGGGGAGTTTGAGGCAAGAGAGGAAGTTATGGCTAAGTATATTCGCCTAGTAAAAGCTATAATAACCCAATTCAAAGATTCTCAGATGAAATACCTTTCTAGAGAAGAGAACGTAAAGGTCAATGCTTTATCAAAAATTTCATCATCAGAAGTGGACGAACACCCACAAAGCGTCTACTTCCAAGTCTTGAAGGCCCCTAGCATTGATGCTAAGTTAGTAGACCCAATAAGTTTGGGCAACTATTGGATGGATCCCATCAAAGCTCACCTGCAGTCTGGTTGGACTCCTAACAATACAATGGAAGCAAGAAAGCTCATGGTGAGGGTATTAAGGTACGCTCTCATTGATGGAATTCTTTATAAGAAGTCTTTTATTTTTCCATACTTGAAATGTCTAAGGCCTGATGAGGCCTACGAAGCTTTGAAAGAAGTGCACGAAGGTATTTGTGGCCAACACTTGAGGGGCAGGGCCTTGGCTCACAAGATTACCTGCCTTGGTTTCTATTGGACTGACTTATTGAAGGACTCGAGGGAGTATGTAAAAAGATGTGACATGTGCCAAAGGAACGCTCATATGGTAAGACAACCTTCTGAAATGTTAACGTCCATAAACTTCTCCATCCCCTTTTCAATGTGAGGAATGGACATCCTAAGGACTTTTCCAATGGCTAGCGGACAAACAAAGTTCCTGATTGTGCTATAGACTATTTCACTATGTGGGTCAAAGCCAAACCGCTGGCTAAGATAACCACCAAACAAATAGTTCAATTCTCTCGGGAAAAAATCATATGCATGTATGGAATACCTAGAGTCCTGGTAATGGACAATGGCACATAGTTTAACAACGAAGAATTCAGGGAATATTGTAATGACAACGAAATTGACTTACGCTTTACTTCTGTGGCACACCCCCAAGCAAACGGGCAACCTGAGGTAGCAAATCAAATCATCCTTGACGGACTCAAGAAAAGAATTGAATGCTTTGTAAACACCTGGATGGATGAGCTTTTGCCTATACTTTAGGAATATCAAACCACATATAAGGTAACTACTGATGTAACTCCATTCTTCCTTGCTTATGGGGCCGAAGCAGTAGTTCCAATTGAGATCTTACATGTATCTCCAAGAATCAAAGCCTTTGATCCTGAAGAAAATGAAGCAGGAATGAAGCTTGTGTTAAACTTGATTGATGAAGTCAGGGATAAGGCTCTTGCAAAAATCATTGAATATCAGAAGAAATCATCTTTCTACTACAACTTAAGGGTTAAGGATAGATTCTTCAGACAAGGAGACTTAGTCCTCAGAAAAGCTAAAGCTTCTAGACTAGGACCGAAAGGCAAGTTGGCCCCTAACTGGGAAAGACCCTACAAAATAATGCAAGTCAAGGGAGGTGGTTCATACGTCCTTAAAGCTCTTAAAGGTTTTGAGATATCAAGGACTTGGCATACTTTGAACCTGAAGATTTATTATATTTAAAAAATTCAACTATGAATTCTTATACCTATTAGGAACTAAGTAGAAATAAGGTTCGATGAAACCACTAAGATGTAAAAGCCTTTCGCTCCAAATATGATTTCCATTTTGTAAGGGTTGTGCCTACTTTTAGCCTTGAAGGCAGTATTAATATAAAGAAGTTTTTTCTGCCTTATGGCATTTCTAAAAATGCTGTGAATGGCCTGGTTGAAACTTTGGTTAAAATGAAAGGTTGTTTCCTTTATGCTCGAGTGGTGTATTGTGCGAAATATACTAAGGTAGGAAAAATGAAGACAACACGAACTTTTTATAAGTAAAAAGTCTTAAGTACTTAATATAAAAACATGAAGGAGATACTAAGATAAAAAGTAAGTTCGGAAATAAATAAGAACACTGTGATTTCAAAGTACGAGATACAAAGACACGAAGGCCAAGAACATGAAAAGATAAATAACATAACTAAGAGGTAAGGGACGCCTCAGTCTCCTCATCGCTAGAACTAGAGCTAGAGCTGGAAGAGTCCTTTGACGATTCCCTGTTAATATGGGGATGAGTTACCTCATGGTCCAGGATACGGTCATACCTGACATCCTCCTCATTACCTCCATCGGCTGCCTTAGTGGATCCAGGTGGGGACAAATGAACCCAGGGGCATGAGAAATTGGCTACCTGAAATAATCCAGGATGCCCAACCAGTACACCCTTCAAAGGATCGTTCCAGCCCTCACAGAACTGCTATGGATAAATCTGATCATCGTGCTTCACCATGAGGGCCGCGAACTCCTCCCCATCTATATACTCATCGATAATATCCTCCTTATTCTTCTTGAGCTCCAGGATTTGAGCGTGTGTGTCGCCCAAATCCCGATCCTTGGCCTCTAGCTCCTTCATTTTATCCTCAGCCTTCTACAACTCTTTTTTATGGTTTCCAACCACAGTCTTCCATAACTTGGATTGGTGCACCAGAGATTGGAAGTAAGTGTTAGACTGAAAAGTAATAAGGAAAACGCTGAGTACAACACCACGAATAAGTATATGCATTAAAAATTAAAAAATGAAAGAACTACTTACAGTGGCTATGGCCTGGGCACCCAATAGCTCAGAGGTTTCAACCTCGCTGCCCAAGACTATGTCTCTATAGTCATATGGGGGAACCCCATGAAAAAACCAATCTTTGAAGGTCCCACCAAGGTATCCTACTTCATCAAGTCCCAAACAGGCCTTCAAACAGCCGTCTTTGGCCTTTGAGCATCATGGGCCTCAGCCCCTTCGGCCTCTCCCATGGATGGTTGGTGAAATGCCAGGATTTTGGGCCTAGCTCGAGTATCAAAGGCAACGCGAGCTCGTTTCATCTTCCGCGTCTCCTCGATTGGGCATTGGGCCTCATTGATAGCCATAGTAGTTGCAATAAAATAAGGAGAAACAAAATGAGTGAAATTAGCCCAAACAACACACAAAAGAGAGCCAAGTAAAAAGAAGAATACCCTTTTTTGAGATGGGAGACAAGCCAACTTCCTTAAGGACCAGTTCATGCATCAAAACTTGAAAATGAGTTTAGCCGTTGTCCTTATTAAGCTCTGTGTTATTCCCTAAAACAATATCAATATATTTGTAGAAGCGGGGGGGGGGGGGGGGGGGTTGAATACAAATATAATAACTTTTTAAGATTTTTACATTCCTGGCAAGTTTGAGAAAATTTTAAGTATAAACAAAGATAATTAAAAATGAATATTTGAACAAAGATAAGATCTTTAAAATTATTGATGGATTGGTTTTTCCATCGGTGTGTATTTTTTCTCAAATAACTTAGGTTAAGAAAACCTAGCTGCATTTACAAGGTTAGAAACAAAATCAATTGTTCTTACAAAGTGTTCTAAGGCTAAACAATTGATTCAGAAAATAAATCTAACTCTCTTTGATATTTCTAACAATGCTACCACTCTTGTTTATATAACACAAGAGTGTTTACAATCTCGAGAATAGTAAAACAAAACTAACTATTCAAAGTCATTCAAGCCTTCAAAATGGAGAAATAAGGGTAATCCCTTTTTTCAGAAACTTTGATGATAGATAACATCACTGTTTCAAATTCACCTTCTTTATAACTCAGAGTGGAGCCAACACTCTCACCTGACTCACTATATAAGGTTAACAACTTGGTTGAGAAGTATAAAATTCACAATTCTTCTAAGTCAATGGGTATTTCTAAATCAATTGATATTATCCAACATCCATCGACTTCTACTCATCCATTGATAGATATCCTTACATCCATCGACGAGCTTAATTCGACAGATATTCATCAATCGATGGATATTTCTTATCTATCGATCACTACTTCACATCCATCAATTGCTACTTCTACTGATATTCCAAATAATGATCATGTGGTTGAAGTTGCCCAAACTTTATTAGGATTGAGTGGAATGGGTGAGGCGAGTGAAAGGTAGGATTTGCATATCCTGGCAAAAGGAGAGTGTGTGATTGAGAGGCCCTCAACTTCTTCTGAGGTGGTAAAAGGAGAGGGTATGAGGATTGAGAGTTTCACCTTAGTAGGTGATGAAATATGTGAGCAAAAGTAAGGGAGATGTGAGATTCCATGATGAGATCCTGATGAAAGAAAAGAGATAAGAAAGTGAGAGAGAAAAGAAAAGAGAGAAATCTTTGTCCCCAATCTATGAAGCTTCATATTCTAAAACCGAGGATTTTGTAGCAGAACTCACCCAGGAATTGAGGTTAGAGTTAGGGGGAGTTGAAGAGGTTTGAGTTTCTGCAGGAGTTGCAGATACCCTCATGATGGAGGATGATAAAATTGATGTTGATCTGAATGCTGACACCTTTCACCATGAAGATCCTCATTACCAACACTTGGCAGCATCTACAAATCAAAAAGTTGAGCAGATTCTAGGATTGATGCAAACTGAGGAGGTGTTCAGGAGTGGGAAAGAAGCTCTATCGAGTACTCATGATTACGAAGAATTTTAAATCTCAAGAAATAAGTAATTTCTTAAAAATAATTAAAATCATTTCAAATAAAAATTAAATTTCTCGAAATAAAATTTTAATTCTAATTCTTGATGATTGATAGCCTTTTAAAAATTAGTGGATTAAAATCTTTAAAAAATTCAAAATTGAATTTTCTTTAAAAAAATAGAAAAATTTCAATATGAATTTTTCTAGATCTAAAAATTCACTTTTTCAAAAAACTATTTTTAGATCTTGATTTGTAACTTCAATCAACAAGCTCTGACACCAATTGTTAGTTCTAAACTGTCTTAGAAGGGTGGGTTAAATACGATATTGAAAGTTTTTTGTTTTGATTCGTGTTTATAGATTTGTTTTTGGAAAGTAATAAATACAATAGTTATAACTTTAACCAATCAAGAACAAACTTCAGAAATATACTTTGTATTATATAAACCCAAGGTACTACACTCTCACACAGATGTATGAGCTATAATGAATCTCACAACAAGAAATAAATACGAGCTTTAATGGCTATCTGTTTTCTCTCTGTCTCTCTATAAGTTGTATCTCTTTCTATGCGTTGTGTTTTTATTACATCAAAATAAAAATACATTTTGTATATATATAGACTTTATAATAAAGTGAAATACAATTCTAAGTGTCGACTAATTTTCTGTGTCGAATAATATTGCCTTGCATACTGTACTTAGAAAACAATCCAGTCTTGTTAGAAGTTGAAGTGTTGAATCCTAGCTTCTTGTATGCTTGCCTTAGTCATTTTGAGGTTATTCACACATGTGTCGAATTATTTGGCCTTGTATAAACATGTGTTGAATTCTTTGGCCCTTTTATACACATGTGTCGAATTCTTTGTCCTTATATGCACATGTGTCGAATTCTTTGCCCTTGTATACACATGTGTCGAATTCTTTGCACTCTTGTAGAACTTAGAATCTTTTAGACCCACTAGGACATCATGTGTCGAAAATGGTTCCCATGTAAAACTCATGTGTCGAATTTCACCATGATGTACATGCCTTAAGAGTATTTTCTAAGTGTCAAATTCCTATGTATCGATAACTACACACATAAGATTAACACTTAGTTTCTTTTTGACATTCAAAGGCTATGTGTCGATTTCTTCTACTATGCATTTCTTGACTTTGATTCTTTTGGCTTGCATACTTGTCTTCTGTCAATTCTTCTTGTATATTGAATATGTTGATCAAATTCTTTATGCTGACACTTAGTGCACTGGTTTGGTTTACAAGTGACTAACACTGCATTGATCTTCATATTCTCCATTAAATCAATTGGCATGTTTGTTGCATTTCTTCATTGCTTCTGGTCTTTACTGAAATCTTTTGGCACTAACTGCTTGATCTTTAATATTTTCTGAAATAGTGAATCACTTATTCTTCACTAAGGCTTGATCATAGTAATGAACTTCTTTCAGTGATTTTCAGTATTTCATCAAACATCTTGATACATGTAGTTGTCTGTTCTTCATTATAGATTCATGTGATTTCCTTAATATTATTTACCAGTCCTTTACTTTTAGTTGAGTTATAAATCCTCGATTACATTATAGGGTACATTATGCTTTACAAAGAAGGAATCATCTCAGTCTGCTGAAACTACATCTCAGCTTGCTGAAACATCATCTCAACATGTTGACAGTACATCTGAACATGATTCCACTTCATCAAAGCAAGCAGAAAGAATAAATTCCTTAGAGAATGAAGTCATAAAGCTCAGAAAATGCATGGGGATATCTGTTAAGGGAGAAGAAGGTCTCAAATCAATGATGAAAAGCATTAAGGTACCTTTGGACAAAGAAGGAGTCGGTTTGAACTTCAACAAGAGGGCTACTGCACTAAAGTATGAAGGAAAGCAAGGAAAGCCATACAAGTATGTTATACACTGGAATGTATGCAACCAATGTGGTGGTAAAGGTCATTTTACTCAAAATTGCAGATTTTAAAGAACTACCAGAATTTAGCAGAAAGAAGATGATAGGAAGCCAACTTACTGGAACAAACAAACATCTAGCCAAAATGGTTCTAGTAGGAAATAAAGAACACAGAATTCCTCTCCCAAAGTGGTCCAAATGTGGATCAAGAAATCTGAATTGAATGTTCTTTATATACTTGCTACTAATCAATCAGGACCCAAACCAATATGGGTACCAAAAGGTTGTGTTATTTTTGTTTGTTTTGTAGATATGTCTTTCTGCTAAGATCAATCAAAATCATGGATCATTGATAGTTAATGTACAAGACATATGTGTGGAGACAAAACTCAATTCATTATTCTCAAATTTAAGAAAGGTGGAGGGCACAATTGATGATAGTAAGACTCTTCCTATTTTAGGTAAAGGTAATGACACAACGTTTATTGATAATGTTCGTTATGTTAAGAGCATAAAATATAATTTGTTTAGTGTATGTCAGTTGCATGATGATGGTCATTCAGTTGTTTTTGATAAAGATAAGTGTGTTATTACTGTTGCTACTAATCAGATTCCTCTAGTTGCTAGAAGGGAATGAAATGTATATGTTTTAGACTTTGAATTGCAGGAAACAACTTACTGCTTAACTGTGGTTGACAATGATCCAACAATCTGGCATAGAGGATTGGGTCATGCTCACATGGACTTGCTCAATAGATTATCAAGAAAGAATCTAGTGAGGGGTTTGCCTAAATTGATGTTTGTCAAGACACAAGTATGTGATGCATGTCAATTAGGCAAACAGATTCAAAGTTCACACATGGCCAAAAAGTTTGTATCTACTACAAAACCCTTAGAATTATTGCATCTAGATTTATTTGGTCCAGAATCTTATAAAAGTATTGGAGGTAAACAATACGGTTTTGTTATTATTGATGATTATACTCATTTTACTTGGGTTTTATTCCTTCGTTCCAAAGATTATGCTTTTGAAGAATTTGAGAAGCTAATAAAGGTACTTGAGAACAAGATGGACACCAGGCTTGTAGGTATAAGAAGTGATCGAGGTGGTGAATTCAAGAAATATTTTGTCACTTACTGTGAAGAAAGGGGCATCACTCATGAATTCTCAGTACCTAGAACTCCACAACAGAATTGAGTAGTGGAAAGAAAGAATAAGACTTTGGAGGAAACTTCTAGAACTTTATTGCAGGAAAGCAAGATGCCAATGAGCTTTTGGGCAGAAGCAATGAACACAGCCTGTTATGTTCTTAACAGAGTGGTGATCAGGCCTATTCTTGAGAAAACTCTATATGATCTATTGAGGAACAAAAGACCTAACATCAGTTACTTCAAGGTCTTTGGCTCAAAGTGCTTTGTCCTTAAGAAAATCGACATGGATGGTAAATTAGATGCTAAATCTTATGAGGCGATTTTTCTTGGTTATTCTTTAACTAGTAGAGCATATAGACTCTATAATTTAAAGAAATGCATTTTTGATGAGTCCATTGATGTTATGTTTCATGAACCTAACAATGATCTGCCAAGAAACGAGAAAGATGATGCAGGTGATGAAGATTTACAAAGGTAGAATGTCAAAGCTACTTTAACATCAGGTAGTCAGCAAGCTGACAAGACAACAAAGCAAGCTGCCACGACATCTACTGCTCAATAGACAGACAGTCATCAAGCCAAAATATCCAATCAGCTAGCTGATACTGCAATTTTAGTAGATGATGCTATTGAACAACTATCTAAACTCACTTTAGGAGGGTCACAAACTCCTATAGTAGGAACAATAACTCCTGTTAGAACTGTTCATGAAGAGATATCCCAACATTCTCTCCCTAAGGCTACAATGACTGTGAAGAATCATCCACATACACAAATTATTGGTGATGTTTCTGAGGGTATAAAGACTAGAAGAGGGAAAACAAACTTTTGTGCTTTTGCAGCATTTCTAGCTCAATAGAAATCGAAAACTGTTAATGATGCATTGGAAGATGAGAATTGGATCATGGCTATGCAAGAGGATTTGAATCAATTCAAAAGATGTGATATGTGAGAACTTGTGGAAAAGCCTAAAGATGCTTCAGTCATTGGTACTAAATGGGTCTTCAAGAACAAAGTTGATGAATTTGGTATAGTTACAAGAAAAAAGGCAAGGCTAGTTACAGAAGGCTACAATTAACAAGAAGGGATTGATTTCGATCAAACTTATGCACCTGTTGCAAGGCTGGAGTTAATAAGAATGCTACTTTCATTTGTATGCTATAAGAAATTTAAGCTTCATCAAATGGACATGAAAAGTGCATTTCTTAATGGTTATCTCAAAGAAGAAGTCTATGTCAAGTACCCTCCGGGCTTTGAGCATGAAATGTATCCAAATCATGTCTACAGACTGAAAAAGACATTATATGGACTAAGACAAGTTCTTATGTCTTGGTATGAACGGTTGATTAAGTTTATACTCAAGAATGGCTTTATTCAAGATAAAATTGATCCAACTTTATGCCTTAAATTTGATGGTAAGGATATTCTTGTTGTTCAAATTTATGTGAATGATATTATTTTTAGATCAACTAATGATGCCATGTGTGAGTGGTTTTTCGTTTGTGTGCACAATGAGTTTGACATGAGCATGATGGGTGAACTCAATTACTTTTTAGGTCTTCAAGTCAAACAAAACAATGATGGTATCTTTGTGCACAATCCAAATACATCAAGAATCTAATCAAGAGATTTGGATTTAAAAATATCAGGGTGAAATCAACACCAATGAGTGAAGCTAGCAAGCTGAAAACAGATGAAAAAGGTGTAGATGTTGATATTCATAAGTATAGAGGTATCATTGGTAGCTTATTATATCTTACTGCCTCTAGACCTGACATAATGTATGCAGTTTGTGTATGTGCTAGATTTCAATGTAAACCTAAAGAATCCCAATATAATGTTGTTAAGAGAATCTTTAAGTATTTAAGTGGTACTAACAATCTAGCTTTGTTTTATCCTATCACAAATGCATTTGACCTTGTTGGGTATAGTGATGCAGATTATGCAGGTTGTCACACTGATCAAAAAAGTACAACTGGTGTTTGTGCATTTTTAGGCCAAAGTTTGGTGACTTGGAAATGAAAGAAACAAAACTCTGTTTCTTTATCAACAACTGATGGGGAGTACTTGGCAGCTAACAGCTGTTGCTCTCAAATGTTATGGATGATACAAACACTAAAGGATTTTGGAATCAAATGTGGAAGGATTCCAATCTATTGTGACAATACAAGTACTATCAATATTTCAGAGAATTCTGTCAATCACTCAAGAATTAAGCATATTGATGTGAGACATTATTTCTTTAGAGACAATAGGGCAAAAAGGAAGATTATGCTGATATTTGTTCCAACTGAATACCAGCTAGCTAATATCTTCACCAAGCCATTGACAGAAGAAAGATTTTTTATCATACGCATAGAGCTTGGCATGTGTAACATCTAGTCAGTAAGCTGACTTCAGGTTTTTCTAAATCTCAGCTTACTGATTGATTAAATTCATATATTTGGTCAGTTGAATTAAATATATTTTAATTGATGTATTTGTTAAAATTTCTCATTTTTATAGTTCTGTGTATAATAGTAGTTACATTTCCACTTACTTGTTTATCGGTGTAAAACTGTTCATTTACCTAGATATCATAATTACTGTGTTTTTCAAATTATTTTGAATTATCTTAACTACTGAGTTGTTTAAGTGATTTATATGTGTTTAAAATTGATAATTATCTATTAACCGTGTTTTACTGCTTTAATTTTAAAAATGTTTAATTTGTTAAGGGGGAGGGTTTTACCTTTTATTTCTCCAAATAATACCCCTTTTAAATCAGTAAAAATTGGAATTGTGGAGTTTATTCATTCAAGACTCTTCAAGTGCCTATATACTCGCCCATAAATCTACATAAAACTTCTAGGGTTTTTCTTCAACAGATACACTTTCACTTTGGTATATTAATAACAATCGTCAAGATAATGAGGCAGACACGAAAAATGAAGGCCACATCTGTGAGTAATGCTAAAGAGAACAAACTCAAACGTGAATACTTTGTTCGAAAGAAAGATGCCACAACTGGATAAATTCACTTATTTCCTTGATTGATGAAGATGACGATGCTCTATTGGATCCTGTGTTCTCGGATAGTAAAGAAGATGGTTCAGGGGTTGTTCGTTCAGGAGATCATGAGGGCTCAGAGGAGCGAGTCAAGAGATGTTTAAGGTTCAGTTCTGATGAGTTAGAAGCAAGGTTCAAAACCCTAGACCTTTCAAATCGTAAGGTCATTTATGGGTGTCCTGTTTCTGGTAAGGCTTTTCTGACTTGTGGCTCGATTAAGTTATTTGCTACTTTAGGCTTTGAGTCGTTTATCATGGATTTGCCTAAAGAATGTTATTTTGAGTATGTGCAAGAATTTTATGCTAATCTTACAACCGATAAGTTTGGAAACTATGTTTCGCATGTTCAAGAGATAAATATTACTTTAAATGTTCATGTTTTGAACTCCATTTTATGAATTGAAGAACCATCTAAATTATTTGTGTATTCTATGAAAGGTCAATTTGTTTTGGATGACTTGTGTGCATTAGATCAATTAAGAATTTGTCGAGGCATATCTGGTTTGATGAAATTTGTTGCCCTACAACTTCATCTGTGACACTCGTGACACATCTTCTGTTTAAATTCTATATTGCTAATATTTGTCCTAGGCTTGGTAGTAGGTCAAATTTTTATTATCAAGATCTTGTGGTTGTGGCTATGATTTTATCTGGCAGAAAATTTGATTTGTCTGATTTAGTGTTGAAAAATATGATTGGTATTTTTTAAGGTAATCAATCTACAGGGCTGCCTTATAGTTGTTTGTTAACAAGGATTTTTGACTGGTATGGAGTTGATTTGAAGGAGTCTGATAAGATTGTAGTTAAAGAGTTTCTTGACTTTAAGAGTTTGGCCCAATCTCATTTGAAAATTGAGAAGGATGGGACACTAGCTCAGGTTGAGGTTTTTATTCCTATTATTCCTGCTGGTGATCATTCAAATGAAGTTCTTAGTAAGTTTGAGGATTTGGCTAAGGAGATGAGATATGATAACACAAACATGATCATTGACATTGTTCACTTGACTCAGAAAATTGAAACTTTAAGTGATGAAATTAAGTTTCTGAGAGAGTTTGTGGTCAGTAAGTTGCTTGCAAATTATCAGCAAGATCTCAAGATTTCATGTGATGGAGATTCTACAGAGTGTAATTTGGCTGGTTTAGCGAATGTTGTTGTGAAGTCTGCAGAACAATATGGGAAGAAGCAACAGACTAGAGGGTCTACAAGTCTAGATGCAAAAGGATTAGAAGCTGATGCAGAGGAAGACAAGTTTGTTGATCATGAGGAGGATGTGACTCTAGATGACCCATAGTTTTCCCTTTTTAATGATTAAAATGGGAGAAATTTGGAGAAATAAGGGGCCTGGGGTAGTTTTTTAACTTTTTATGCAAACATGTTAAACTTGTTAATCTTTTATTGTTGTTTTAAATATTTTTGCTGAATACTTGCAATGTGTGGTACTTGGCTTTTGGATAATTATGTTGGTTACATGTTGTTATGCATGTTTTTAAAATTTATGTTATGGATGATATTTGGTTTTAAATTCTATCTATTAAGAATTTAGCATGTTATAGTATTTTTGTGAATTTTATATCACATGCTTACAGGGATGCAGGAATTTAGGGGGAGTGTGTTATTCTCCTAAATTAATTGTTGTTAATTATCAAAAAGGGAGAGATTGAAACCCTTTAAATTTTGATGATCACACTGATTGCAAGTTGAAAGCTTGTAATTGATATAAAATAACATGTTGTTATTGTGTGTACTAACATGGTTTTACAGGATATAGCTTATTGATATGAAATATCAGTATAATTTGTTTAAGTACATTGACAGTAAGCTAAAAGCAGGAAAACAGGGCGTTCTAGCTAACTAATACTGAGAGTGCAGAAGCTGTTTGGATATACAAGAAAGTCTGAATTTCATGGAGATAATATAGGATCTTTATTTCTACGAGTTTATCTATTATATATATGATTATATATTATATTAGAGCTCAAATATGATTTATTCAAACATATATTTATACTCAAATTCGTTTTCCTATTTAATAGGAGTTGGATTTTATTTCAAAGTCTTATCTTTTTAAACCAACTCTTATCTAGTACTTCCTCCGTCTCACCCATTTGTTTACGTTTCGGAGAGAGAGTCCGTCACGCATTTTAAGGTGCATATGAAGTATAGTTCTGTAACTTATTTTTACAATTTTTTATTTTTGAATAAAAATTGAATGTTTAAATTTTTATTCAGAAAAAAATTTAAAAATAAGTTATGGAACTATACTTTATATGCACCTTAAAATGCGTGTCAAACCTTCTCTCCGAAACGTATTCAAATGGTTGAGACTGGGGGAGTATATTTAAACTTATACCGAGGATTTCTTTTAACGTTTATTATTTTAAAACTCTCCTCAATATTCATAGTTTTGAATGAGTAACAATCGAATTACCTTAACAAACATGAACGTTGGGTTTCAAACATTCTGTTGCTTTGTTAATTCGAACGTTAAACATTTATATATATATATACTTAGTGTGTTTTACTTTTTCTTCACAAAGTGAAGACATATACTGATTTGCTAAAATTATACATACATATTCTCCAACTCAAATATATATATATATATATATATATATATATATATATATATATACACACACACACACACTTAGTGTGTTTTACTTTTTCTTCACAAAGTGAAGACATATACTGATTTGCTAAAATTATACATACATATTCTCCAACTCAAATATTTTTTAGTAAATATCTTTCGAGCTCTAGTATATATATATGAGAGAGAGCTTATAGTTTGAGTTGTAACTTATTCATTTGTGTTATTGGTTGTAATTGGTTGTGGTTGGATTGCTAGGCTTGTGAAACAGGGTTAAAGAGAACTAGATGTTAGAGAAGGCTGTACTAGGGTATTATAATGCTTAGGGAGCAGATTAGTTCAGAAGAATAAGGGTTTCAACAAGCTAGAATTAGCTGCAAGGGATGAAGGAAGGAATATTATTGTAATTTTGTAATTAGTTATTCATTGATTAATAATATTCTCTCTTACTAGTTGGTAGGGGACCAGGACGTAGATCATAGGGGATTAGGGGTTGAACCTGACGAAAAAATCTGGTGTTATTTACTTTTTCTATACTGCATTGCATATAGTAGCTAGCTGATAGTATATTAAAATCGAACTTAGCTTGCTGATAGGTTAATAACTTGGTAATATTCAAAATTAGTTATTGTTAGCCATAACACATATTCACTCCTCTCTAGTTGTGCATTTTCATGTGTTTTATTATATTAAATTTTAATTATTTTACAATTTATAAAACCCTTTACCAGATAGCATAATAAACAAATTATTTAATTTTTGGACCATAGCATAATAATGCAAGGGATTTTCAACATCTATGCATGATAAGAGTGATAGAAATAAAGGGTGATTGAATTCTTATTGTACGGGATAATAGTCTCAATTATTAAGCCTTTCTTTCCCTCTTTCGCGGGGAAGTGGTAGTGAAATGAAGCTTTAGAATGCCAAGTGGCGCTTGCATAGTAAAAAAAATATTTATACAGTCCAATCATACTCCTACATTTGGCTTAAATTTTGCCACTGGTCAATTTTTAAGTTGGTGGAGCTTTGCATTTCACATTTGTTTAAAATATGAAAATTTGATAAATATAATTTTTTTAATTTGTGCAAAATTCAATAATTAATTTTGTTAAAATGGTTTAGTTCATACAAATTTTGACTGCAATTTATAAAAGTAAGATTTAAAATTAAAATTATCGAAAAATCCCGTGTCCGATACAAAGTCCGGACAAATGGTTCAAGTGTCTTTACTTCCTAGTTTGCATTTGATTTTTCAATGCCAAGATGTCGATATCAACAAATTCAAACACTAAACAACCAGTTTAAGTGCTTGATATGTTGTACAATAGATATTGCACCTGCAGATGCTTCGCTATCCAATTGTGCTGGATAAGGATTATTAATGTTATATATCTTTGTCAATGACAAGGTTATTCTAAATTCTGATAATTTAGTTCGAATAATGGTGAAAGAATTCGGATATATTCTCAAACAATATAAGAGACAGTTCGTTTATTCGTTAAACAAGAGCCCCTCAACACCATCAATACTTGACAGGTTTAGAAAGTGCTGCTGTGTTAGCAAAATTCCTTATGTCTCCGGACCTATCTCATCTGATATATTAAAGTTAAAAGACTGTAACAGAATGTTGGATCTATTAAGTATATTATTCAAGTTGCATTTTATCATAACATTTATTAAATACTCCTTACAAATAAGACTTTTTTTTGAATAAGTTCTGTTTTATGAAATTTCGAGATGAGTCAGAATCGAATCCAGAACCTGAGTCGAGAGAGGATAAATCCTTATTAAACTATCCAATCGTGCTCAATAAGACTTCTTTTAGATTAATAAGTATTAGTTTACGCACATATTACTTGTCCAAAATTATCAAAGGTCTAGCATTAGTACTAGAATTTTTTATAAATTGGTCTTACCCTCATAAAAATATTCTCTTGGAAAAACACATATTCTCTGAAAACACACCACCTAAATAATAAATGAGAACAAAAGTAAGATATTAGTATATAACCATGTTGATCAAGAGAACACCATTAAAAGTATAAAGAATGGAGGAGGAGAATGATTTAACTCAAACAAAATTTAAAATAAAGAGGTGAGAGAATAAGCAAAAAAACAATTGTAGGCTATAAATACATGGGTGCCTCTCAGCCATTGCCATTCCAAACCCAAAGAAAAGGTCTTTCCTTGTGATGCCCACTCCAACTTCTCTGTTTGAACCAGTCCTGTATTGAGTGAAATTCTTATATAGTCCTCACTTTTCATATATTAATCAAAGTCTCACTCCACACACATAAGAATTGAATTGCATTGATATTAAGGTGCAAAAGGCCAATGCAATGTTGAGATACAAAAGAATAGAAAAGATCACAGCTATGTTCAGGTTGATGGAGATATGCATATTTCTTTTCATCATCTCAAGGCTTTCCACTCATTTGCCATTAGCTTTCAAAGTATCTGGTGATTGTATTCGCGGTCTGTACATCACTATGTTTAGTCCTGGATTCCTCTTCATCCTCGGAAATGCAATCGTTCTCGTTCTCTTCTTAAAATCTGGCCACCTTTCAGCTCAAGAAACCAAAAACTTTAACCACACCATTGAATTTTGTAATGAGTATGTTGAAAGTTGTGGAAACAAAATGAATATTAATCAAGTAGAGGAAGTCAAGAAACAAGGGAACGATGGGAAGTGTGAAGAAAAAGGAGCTGTTTTAGATTTGTGCAGTCTCCAGGATAGAAAGATGCTTAGGAGTCACTCGGAGAGCCTGATGAGGTACCAGAATCAAGATTCATCTTTGAAACTAAGGCGAACTGTGACAGAAAATGGTCGGAAAGCTGGAAAGCATAATGAAAGAGCTTCGGATGCTGCTATGATCCAGGAAAGCTGTGACCACAGAATTTCAGCACAAAACTTCAATCCTAAATGCTATGCAGAGGATGAAATGAGTGGCGAAGAGTTCAGGCATGCAGTTGAAGCTTTTATAGCGCGTCAGCAGAGATCTTTGAGGGAAGAATTCTTATCTATTGTAACTCATGGAAATTAGACCATAACAAAAATTTGGGAGGAAGGTGAACCTGTTTCTTCTTCTTAGATTTACATAGTATATTACAGTTATAGGGTACCTGAAGTCATGAAACTAGTCGTCCTATGCCATGGATGTTTGTACAGATTAAGCAGTTATATCTATTGAAATTTTACATAGAGACATAAGCTTTACATGCATCTAATCTTTTACTAATACAAATTTATTTAAACAATCTCATGTTCAAGAATATGTAAATATAATAATAAAAAAACAATATATTTTGTTTTAAGACGAATATAATATCAGAATACTTGATAAGCAACTTGTTAATTAGATGCCAGATGAAAATTTGGTAAACATACTATTCCTAGAAAAGAATTTATTGATTGAAGAAGAATGGTTAGCCATTTGTTGATGACAGTGGAAATCGACAGGGCCTGGTAACGTTTTGGCAGAATATATGGTGTAAGAATAGTATTATTCTAAATTCTTTTTGCAAAGATTGGTTGCATAATAGTGCAAATTGCCAACTGAACGTCGAAAATTTCTAAGATATTTGATTTTCAAAAATGTACAACGAACACGACTAAATGCTTATGTTGTGTTTGGTTGGGAAGAATGGAATGAAATGAGTGAAAATAAAGGAAATTTATGAAGGTAGAATAAAATATTAGAAATAAAATGGGTGAGTGCAAAAAAAAATTCATAAGAATTGGGAAGAAAATGTATATAGGGGAGAATGAAGCATTTCATCTCAAATTAGGAGATTTGAGTTTTAGTTCAGGTTGTTAGGAATGGAATGAGAGAATGAATGAAATTTTTAAAAATTTACCTATAATGTAGTTAAATCTCATTCCATTCCTTCCAAATTCATTCATCTCAACCAAACACAACATTATAGATTCAAAACCAAGGAGAACCAATGTGGGGGTCAGATTCACAAAATAACAGCAAAAAAAAAAAACCAAATTTGTACTAGAAGAAGATAATAAATTTTCAGAACATTTGGCTCTCTGGTTCTCAATTCTCATCCCTGTGTGTGTGAAATTATTTACAATGCTTCGGGGCAAAAAAATGTGTATTCTGTAGCTTCTACAGCTGCTCAGCTATTCTAGTAACCCCCGTTATTTACGAGAACTGAAGCCCTAAAAAAATTCTCACTTTTTATTCCCAGAGATTATACTTGATTTTGTAATGGGGGCCTTAAGTGAAGGTGCATATTTTTCAGTAGCCAAAACAGGGCGACGAAAAGAAATTCTGTACAACTAAAATTGTTGGCTCTACAGAGGTGAAATGTACAAGATTTTTAGAAGGTAAACAGGAGAAATGAGAAGTCTCTATGAAAGACCAGATTGGCCAGCCAGATTTACAGAACGAAATACATGAGAAATTAAATGCCATATCACCGCAATGGCATATGAGAACACAGATCTAGACTAAAGAAGAATGGTTGGTTTTTATGTTTTTTTAGCAGTTGGTTTTTAAGTTTGTTCATCGTAAATAAACCAAATCAGTCCCTGCTTTTTCTCAGTCAACCCAACAGGCCTGTAATAATAATTAAATAATATGCCAACAGAAAATATACTCCAAATACAGTTGAAACATACAAAAACTTAACCATTAAAACATCCAACAAAAGATCTTCAACCCAGTTAAACATTTTGAGGGAGGGGGGAATCAAATCCAAACATAAACTGAAAGCTCCATGGATGACCAAACCAGAAAGTCAGATCACAACATATCCTAAATCACCTTAGAACCACTGATTGTCTGTAGAACTAAAGGATTCTTAGTTCCTATATGTGATTAAAGTATATTCATCTAACAATGTTTTGATACTTTTTCAGAATATAGACTCACTGCAAAAACTCCTAGTAGCTGTGCTTGTTCCTGCATCAAAGGGTAAACACATTCAGTACCACAAATAAGGATATTCTTGTGCTGCATAATAGGGGTGCTCCTAGTGCATATACTGATATACCATATTGAAGACAAAAAAGCATAATTTTTCAAGCAGGGGTGTCTACGGAAAAAACCTCTCTACACTTTTAGAGAAGAGGTAAAGTTTGCGTACATGTCACCCTCCTCAGACCCTTCTCTTTGAGCGGAATTTAGTGGGTATGCTCAGTTTGGTCTGCTTTAGTTCAGAAAAACAAGCATACACAAGGCTTTAAGCTAAATACTCCATAATATATAGGTTACGACTTTAAGGATACAATCAGGATTCACGAATCAAAAGGAAACGACATGCTCAAATGAGATGCTCTAAATTGCACTAAAAAAATTGAGATTTCAATATCTGATAATAGCAACACTGAAAGAACTTGGGACAACAGTAGGTAATGATTGTTTCTGCCGGCTGATTTGACCTTTTTACATTCCCATAATCTATGTTACCTTTCCAGCAGAGTAATTGACCAGTATCATTTGATAATGTACCCCGAGTTATGCATACTAGACACTTTTGGATGACAACTTTGCAATATTAAGGCATACTTGAGGTTAGAAAATTGCCAACACTTGCCTGAGAACAGCAGCTTATGAGGAGGTAACAGAGTCCAAACATTCAGAGAGTCATCATGTTATACTGCCATTTTCATTTCAATTTTTTGGTGGGGATCATAACCAATCAGTTTAAAATCAGTAGCTTCAAATGAATCTATGTCTCTTTTCTCAGAATTGATCTTCAAAACCTACACATTAATTCAAAATTTAGTTCCAAACTGTATTAGAGTTGGGAGTATAAAAACGATGACATCTGCAATTCCATATACTGCAATACATCGGCATTTTTAGTAGAGATTTATAACTGACAATTTAAAAAACACAAAAACGAGGGAAAATATATTTCATGTCTTCAAACTGACACTTACTGGAAATGGCTTAGGCAACTTCTGGAGCTGGTTTTGAAGAGGTCGGACATGGTTGCAGTAGACATGAGCATCACCAATGGTATGAACAAAGTCTCCAGGAACAAGATCTGCACAGATAAAGAAATTAAAGATATGTTTGAAAGACGCAATCCACAGGAAAAGAAATCAACTATGAGTCTATGACCAGAGCTAGCAGATTGGTCGACATATGTGTACTGTTAAACAGTTTGTTATAACAAATGCTAGATCTCTAGCATTATAAAGCATTATAAGCATCAACTGTATTTTATTTGCAACAAGCATCAAACCACTGTAGCAATATTTAATGGAAAAAATAATTTAGCTGTCTCAGAAGTACATACCACAAACATGAGCAACCATGCATGTCAAAAGTGCATATGATGCAATGTTAAATGGAACCCCAAGACCCATATCAGCAGACCGCTGATACATTTGACAAGACAACTCCCCATTGGCTACATAGAACTGAATAGAAAAGAGAAATATTAATTAAGTAATATGAACGACTAAATAAACATTAGGAGATCATTGTAATAGTAACCTGTGCAAACATGTGACAAGGTGGGAGTGCCATTAGCTTGAGATCAGATGGATTCCAAGCTGAAAGAATAATCCTCCTATCATCAGGATTATTTTTTATCTTTGAAATAACATCCAACAACTGATCAAATCCCTGGCCAGTGTAGTCAGCATGCATATCAGTATACCTGAATATGACAAGTTTTACAAGTCAACATACAGGCTGAAGTTCTGTATCAAATTCTATTAAACAGCCTATAGGAAAGGTTATACCTTGCACCAAAGTGCCTCCACTGAAAACCATATATAGGCCCCAAGTCACCTTCTTCTCTATCCGCCAAACCAATACTGGGAAGCAAAAATAAAACCACATTATAAACAGAAACTCATAAGAAATAGCCCTTGTATCTGAACCATGTAATTGCCAACTACCTGTCAAGATAGTCCCTGGATCCATTGCCTTCCCAAATATGAATGCCCTTCTCTTTTAGAACCTGTAAACATCAAATTAATGAAACCCAATATCTAAGTTAGCACTTACAGAACTGAAATGTCCATTTGACAATTCTACGTCTATGGAAATGCACCAACTAATGCTTGAGGATTAAACAAACAATATTTTCGAATGAGTAGTAAAAAGGCACGAGCTTAAAATAGATACTAACTATTGAAAAGACAGTGAATGTGATCCTAGCATGCAGCAATAGTAACTAAATTCAGAATATAATATGATTAACCAAAACAAAAAAGTTTGCATTCTGCAAAATTCAGGTATTATTACCTTAGCATTAGTCGAACCACTGATGAACCACAGTAGTTCTTCAACAACTCCCCTCCAAAACACTTTCTGTTCGGTCACAAATAACAGAATGTCAACCTCAATACTCAACAAGTTGAACAAGTTTAATAAA
Source organism: Oenanthe sinensis (assembly GCA_028671895.1). Taxonomy (NCBI): domain Eukaryota; kingdom Viridiplantae; phylum Streptophyta; class Magnoliopsida; order Apiales; family Apiaceae; genus Oenanthe; species Oenanthe sinensis. The sequence continues at coordinate 20,425,389 of CM053799.1, read as the reverse complement.
AATTAGCAAAAACATGCCTTAGTTGTAAGGAGTGGAAATGATTTGCGCAAATTGAACCGCATCTGTAAATAAAAGGAGTGCCACATAACACATCAGCCCTGACCTATGATATGATTTTCGTAAAGCCTTTCTGCATAAAAAAATACATTAAAGGTACTTAATGCAGTGACATTACCTGGCAGCCAAATATAGAGACAGTACCGGTGTGTGTTCTATCATTCTTTGACACACCATTCGAAATGATATTCTCAACCAGTCTCAGATACAAATACTCGTCATGTTTCTCAAAAATTGTCTTGGGGAGGAAAGAGAATTTCTGAATTTCGAAATTACCAGAATCCAAATTACTATCAGACAAGAGACCGTTGGTCTGACCTGTGAGCTTAACAACAGAATTCCTCACACGAACATAAGTCGTGAAACAATAACGAATTTTGTTTTCCACCAATGGAAATGAAGAGTACCATGGCTGAAAAACTGATTCGTCGAGCGGAGGGATGAAGGTATCACATTCTATGTGTTCTTCGATTTCGGTGATGTGGACTGCATCACATCCAGGAGCATTGAGAGCTTCCCTAAATCAGTAAAAACAGAATGTTAAAATGTGGATGAGAAATCTCCTAGGTGAAACATTAAACAACCAAGTGCGCTTACTTATATATTTGGCCACCCCCAATGACAAACACCTTCTCAATAGAAACACAATAAGGAGATTCTGCTAATAATTCCAAAGCAGAAATCATGCTTCCACATATTACAACATTTTCAGCAGTTGCAATATCAAAACTCCCTGAACGAGTCAGAACAACGTTAAGACGTCCCGGTAGAGGGCGATGTTGAAGGGGAATACTTTCCCAAGTTTTCCTACCCATTATGACTGCATTCCTTTTCAAAGGATCTGATGTAGTCATGGTGACATCCTTGAAAAATTTCAGGTCAGAAGGTAACCTCCAGGGCATTTTACCATCCTTACCGATACCCATATTTTGGGTTGCAGCAACCACAACCTGATAAGTCCTCTGTGGATCAGGACGTGTAACGCCACTTCCATCAGTAGGATTTGCAAGAGTGTCACTAGCCATAAGTGTAGTAAACAGCCGGCAGTGAGAAAAGTTTGATGATGATAAGTTGCAATTGAAACTATAAGACCAACTTCTAAGAGATACTAGAGAGTACAAAGAAGCCTGAAAAGCAACATAAACGGATTAATTGACTGATATGACTATATAAAAAGATTGATCAATCTATAATTGCATTCATAATAAAAGAGATATAATTTAATCAAAAAATCAGACGGGATGGGAAAGAACAATTACTATAATAAGGAAACCCAAGCTAGATGAAGAAACCTAGATCACCGGGAGTGATAGATACAGAAAGAAGTCCAAATTCTACCAGTTTGCACATTAAATTGAACATGACTGAAACAGACCAAAAGATTAGAGAATGACTCAATACGATAATTGACAGGTCTTATCCACTCAAGCAACACACTGAGCACAAAACTTCATCATTCTTGTGACTGCACATTTTAGTGTAAAGCACACAGAAAATAAAAACTAAAATGCCATACTTTACAAATTTGTTTATGAAAAATAATTATGCATAGATTTTGGAACCACATATGAAATGAAGTCAAACATTAGATAGCAAATGTTAGTACAAGATTTAAAATGAACTTTGAGAACTACAGTTTCAGAACTTAACTGATGATATTTGGGTTTCAAACATCAAAATAATAATAATTTAGTTCACTAGAATACATTTAAAGGTACCATAAAAACGCACCACAAAAGTATGAACGGAACAATGAAGTACGAGATGGATGCATTCTTAGACTACACATAAAGTCAACTTCCTAAATAATGTCCAGAGAGAAAATCAGAAAATTCAGAAAAAATAAGGATTTTAAAATCGAACATGACATAGCACGAAGACTTTGTTTGAGTTTAGTGAATCAAAACCAGCATCTCCCTCTCCCCTCTCATATATATACACACAATAAAGAGACTATAGAACTTAGATAATAAAATTTGGGATCCAAACATCAACAACTTTTTTGAGTGAACAATATAATTAATGAGAGTAGACTCGAGGATCAGAAAGCCAATCTCTGTCTCTACATGACCTATAGTGCCGAATTTTAGAAAAATGTGAATATAGACTGCATATATGAGAAGAACGGTGAATATGATTATATAATCCAAAAGGACAATTGACCAAATATATAATAAATTTAATTCACTAAAATACATTTATTGGAATCATAAAAACGCACAACAAAATCAATTAGATGGATGCATTTGTGGAATGAACATGAAGTCAATTTCCTAATTAATGACATAAGAGGAATTATGGGGAAAATTATGTTTTTTCACACCGAAAATGTTTCTTGAGTTAGCAGGAAGACTTTGGTTGAGATGTAGTAACTTAAAACAACAATCTTCCTCTCTCCCTTCTCATAAATACAAAATTAAAAGTCTACAGAGTAGATAAAAGATACGGAAGATGACTCGGCAAGTCAGCAGGATGACTTTTTAGAGATTTATTTAGTAGTTCGTAACCGGAAATATCCCTCTGTATCCCCCTCGTATGAATACAAAATGTAAAGTCTATTGACTAGATGAAAGATATGGATAAGACATAAAATTCAAATAAAATGAAACCATTTATATATACAGTGAAGAGTCTATAGAACTTAGATAATAAAATTTGGGATCCAAACATCAACAACTTTTTTGAGTGAACAATATAAGTAATGAGAGTAGACTCGAGGATCAGAAAGCCAATCTCTGTCTCTACATGACCTATAGTGCCGAATTTAAAAAAAATGTGAATATAGACTGCATATATGAGAATATGAAGAACAATGAATCTATGCTACTCGGATTCTTCATTTTACCTTCGAGTATCCATGTCGGACACTCGACACTAAGACATGGACACTTATTTTAGGCCAAAAACATGTATATTTTTCAAAATGTTGTCGAGTCTGATACTTGGACACGTATCCTTGTTGGATACTTCTAGACGAGTCTAAGTAACATAGCAATGAATATGACGCATATATTCCAAAAGGAAAACTGACCAAATATAATAATTAAATTAATTCACTAAAATACATTTATTGGAATCATAAAAACGCACAACAAAATCAATTAGATGGATGCATTTGTGGACTGAACATAAAGTGAATATTCTAATTAATGACATAAAATGAATTATGGGGAAAATTACGTTTTTTTCACACCAAAAATGTTTCTTGAGTTAGCAGGAAGACTTTGGTTGAGATGTCGTAACTTAAAACCAACAATCTACCTCTCTCCCTTCTCATAAATACAATATTAAAAGTCTACGGAGTAGATAAAAGATACGGAAGATGACTCGGCAGGATGACTTTTTAGAGATTTATTTAGTAATTAATAACCGGAAATATCCCTCTCTATCCCCCTCATATGAATACAAAATGTAAAGTCTATTGACTTGATGAAAGATACGGATAAGGCATAAAATTTAAATAAAATGAAAACATTTATGTTATATTCCAAAATCTTGAACTATACACAAAACTTCCAAATATCAGTGGATGAGGAATTAATGACGTAATTGAATCTCCCTCGTTAAAATTATTATTAAGAGTAAAGGGCAAAAGTTGTCAAATTTCCTATCTTCTAAGCAAAGAAAGAAGTGATTACTACATGCTACTACATGGAAAAGTAGAAATCCGCACAAAAACACAAACAACATCATAGCAGAATGCTTCTAGAATGTTCCCTATATGGAATCAATTGTCTCTATAAGATCATAGCCACAATGTAAAACATAAGTACATAATATAGAAACTTCGCACCAAGGCTATTCTACTGCACATAATATCACAAAAAATTTTAAAGATCCACTCGTAAATCCTTATAAACTCAGTAACTTCAGCAAACAACTCGACAAAACAAAAAATTGAAACAATCAACTCCTACGGAACTAATCCTTTCAACATGTTGTCATCATGCATCAACTAAAGAAGCCACAAACATTACTAAATCAAACAATAATTCAACAATAAAACAATCACAACATCAATCACAACTACAACATTTCTCAAACTATGAACACGAAAAACACGAAGCATATAAATAAGTAGAGAAGCAATTAAAAATTAAGGAAATGCAGCAAAGAAGTTACCGATCGGAGAGAAGAGCACGGAGCGGCGAAGCGATTGAGTGTGAAAGTGCGTGAAAGAGAGTCAAAGAGAGGAAATGTGGATGAAATTAGGGTTTTATACATTCAAAATGTATGTATATTGAAATTGACGGCATAAAAGGTGTGCGGATGAGTAAAACCAGTGGCTCAAGCAGCGGTTTTGGATGCGTATGTATATGTTTCTCTCTCTCTTTAGAAATATTGAGCGAGAGCGACAGAGAGAGAGAGAGAGAGGGGAGGGAGACGAGAGAAGAAAAGAGTACGGATGACGCGGAGTGCCGCCAAAGTGAGTGTAGTGCGTCAATTTCTCCTCTCCCTCTCATATATATTATTTTATTTAATTTAATTTATATTTACTATAAAATTTGACTTAAATAATTTATAAGAATGAGGAGTTATAATTATAATTTAACAGAAAATTTATAATAAAAAAATTATTTTTATATGTAAAAAAATAATAAATGTAGTGTTGTGGATTAAAAATTAGGGTGTATTAATTGCGATGTGTGTCGGAGTTTATCGAACTTTAATGGTTACGCTTACTTGTCGGAATTGTCTCTGTTCTAGCAAGATGTCTATGTATCTCAAGCATGTTGAGAATCAAGTCAGGACGTAGTTCTAAGAATGAAATGTTAGACCATTTATATGGACGTGGCTAGTCTTAGAATCGTATTAGGGTTAGGAACTTTGACGGACAAGGCTCCTCCTTGAAGGATTCTGGATCCTTCTTGTGATAGAAGTAGTTTTTATACAGGAATATATTTCCTTGTTGATTGAGACATCTTGGGGGCTACTCCTTAGAGTAGTTTCCTTGTAGTTAGACATAATTAATTAGCTGTATATTTAATTAATTAATTATAAATATATTTAATAATTAGGATTTCGAGCCTCATTAAATGGGCCTCCTTTTTGGACCAAACTAGGTCTAATTAATGCTACATTAATTGTGTCTTTAGGGCATATTTTTAGCTCATATCATTTACCCCCAACTTTTGTAAAGTGTGCAACACTTTGTAGGAGTTAAGATTCATGAATTTTGTCATTGAAGTTCGCTTTTATATCTTCCAGAATTTTGTTAAATTCTATTTTATCATCAAGGATTTTCTTTTATTTATGGAGAATTTTCCACAAATTTTTTTTGTACCCAAAGGCTTTTTTTAATTTCTAGGAATTTTTCTCTATTTATAGAAAAAAATTCATAATTTATTTGCCATTTAAATCATTTCTAATGAATTTCTAGCATTTTTCTGAGTTATTTTCGACCAGGAATCCTAGTCGAATTTGACCAGGATCCGGGTCGATTCTAGGCTGTCTTAAAGTCCTAGTCGACAGGGGTTCCTGGTCGGCCAAGACTCATTGTGGGGATTCTAGTCGATCAGGGTTCCTGGTCGAATTCGACTAGGAACCTAGTCGATTCTAGGCTGCCTTGGAGTCCTGGTTGTGCAGGGTTCCTTGTCGAATTCGACCAGGATCCTAGTCAGTTTTGGCATCTCTTGGAATCCTGGTCGACGAGGATTTCTTGTTGGCCAAAATTTCCTTGTTGATTCTTGATCGACCATGATTCCTGGTCGATTTTTGGCCTAACTTGAGCTTCTAGTCGAACAGGATTCTTAGTCGAATTTGAATAGAATCCTGATCGTTTAATGCCACTTTTGAGACTCTAGTCGATGGGGACTCCTGGTTTATTTTAAGTCGTCAATTGACTTCTTGTCGAATGGAGTTCTTAGTCAATTTTAGGCCATCCATTGGCTTCTAGTCGAATGGAGTTCGTAGTCAATTTTAGGCCATCAATTGGCTCTTCTAGCCGAATGGGACTCTTGTTCGATTTTAGGCCATTAATTGACTTATTGGGTCTTGGCCCATTTATTCCCTTGAACTATTTTTTTTCACATCAATTTTTGGGCCACAAGCATGTTAGGCCCAATTAAGTTTATGGGCCTTGTTTTATAGGAAGTTAAATGGTCGAGTTACCTTTTTCATCGGCTATAAATCAGTAAAGTGAGAACTTCATTTTTCACTTCTTACTTTCTTGGTAAATTTCTGTCCAAAAACTTCTCTCTAGAGTTCTGTTAGTAAGAGTAATCTCAGGCGACTTTTCCGGCCAATCTTCATCTTTTTCAACTTTTAGGAATGAGTTGTATAAAACTATACAGAGGGGGGTGAATGTATAATTTAAATCTTTTTCTGCTTGTTCTTTGATTTTATCTTGTTTGTTTTGAACTGATAACAAATATTGTAGTTTTGGTGACTTTAGCAGTGTTTACTCAAGAGATGCGGAATTTAAAATGAACACTCAAAGTTAACTTTCAATTTAATTGTATATTAGAATGAATTGCTATAATCTGAGATTCTATGTATGAATCTCAACTTCTTGTTCTTGAATGATAACAAGGAAAAATCAAAACTATTTTTCACACACACCCGTTCTAGTGAAGTTGTGCTCTATGCTATATAGACAACATGTTTCATTTACTCATGCTCTCACTAGACATTTATGTTAAACCTAGAAACAGACAAGAAACACTTTACATTTGACTGTTATCTATTTCTAGCTAACATAACCCTTTGACAGTCTTTTCCAGTCTGCTTTCTTCCTTCTGTCTTTGTCTTCTTTTCTTTTCAAGCTTCATTGTAGACTTGTCATTATCTTCACAAGTTTGACTGACCTGAACACGACAATATTTCAAATTACTTGTCTTATCCTTCTGTAAATCTCCTTAAAAATAGTTGTTTGAAACATTCAGATACTCAGCTTCATTTCACTTCGAGAAGTCATGTTGTGGACTACTCTATCGAGTACTTGTGAGACTTCTCGATTGATCTTTGACTTGATACTTCTCGAATGTCTAGACTTCTCGATTGCATACTTTTTTTAATGACTTCTCGATCAGGCTAGACTTCTCGATTGCTTGATTTCACAGATTTCTCGATTGACTCATTTCACAGCCTTAGATATCTTCTCGATTTGTTTAACTGGACTTCTCGATTGAGTAGACTTATCGATTGAGTCATTTGAGACTTCTCTACCAGTTTGCACTTGTGACTTCTCTACCAATGTGACTTCTCTACTGATCATTTGCCTTAGAAACAATTTCTTCTGTAAACTCCTTATTTGATGTGACTTTTATTCTCCTGATGCATGATTCATAGAATCTTCTATCAGTACAATTATTCTTGATATCACTCATTTACATTTGGAGATACAATAGAAACATGCTTCTAACTTTAAGTACATAATTAAAGAAATTAAGTCGCTATCTAATACAAGAAGCACTAGAGTGTTATAATATGACAAGTAAATACAATATAGTAGGCTTGATTTGGTCTAACAATCTCCCTCAATTTGAGAAAAGAAAATTTCACAAATTAATACAAGATATCAAGCCTACCTTTATTGTTGTTGTTATTGTTTGAATTGATCATATCTTTTTCCTCCCTAGAGTTGATCTCTTCAATAGCCTGGAGAATTTCTTGTCTGACCATTACTTCTTTAATTAGAATTGCATATTTCAGCATGTCAGCAACAAGTTTGAGAGTTTGCACTGGATAATCATTGACAAACTTGAGTCTGATTTTGGTTGTTACTCTATTTCTCAGTTTGAACTCAACTCTATCAGGATCTTTGAATACTCTGCATTTTCCCTGTCTCCTCAGCTCCTCAGACAATCTCTCTATATCTTCGTCTTCTTTTTCACCATCTCTTCCAAGTACTTTACTTTGCCAATTTTTTTTGGGTACTTCCTAGCCAAGTACTCAGCCATTTTAACCATTTTTAATTTTCTTTTGATCACTCTTTTGATATCATGAGTAGTTGGAGTTGAGTTGTCATAGTAGAAAGATCTTTCTTCTTCATCAACAGTGGTCACAAACATTCTTTTCTCCCTTATCACAACCTTTTGAACTATGTCTACCTTCAATTATTTGATTTTTACTTTATCAACTTCAACAACCTCTTGGACAGGCTTAACTGGTAGGCCTTTGTCAGGAACAATGAGTTGTTTTCTCCATTTAGGACATCTAACTAGCAATGAACTAGTAGATTTCTTGAATTTTGTTCTTGTGGCAGTGTTGACCTTGACCTATTGACATGGCTTCAAATTCTTGCATTGACTTCCTTTTATTTCCTTTCTTATCACTCCATTGGCAGTCACCTTGACAAGATGTCTTTTTGGTGATTTGGATTTAGGGATTCTAGTAGTTTTAGAAATTGTTGATGTCATATTAGTGTCCTGAATTTGGGTAGATACACTAGTATGAGTACTAGCAATTTATTGCTTGGATGGCTTCTTCCTTTCATATTTCTTCTCCTTATTTGACTCATTTCTCTTTTTCTTCTCATCTTCATCTTTCTTTTCGTTATCCTCCTTCCTTCCACCCTTATCACTCCTAGGTGCAGGTTTGTTGTCTTTCTCTCCCTAACCTTTGTTTTCATCATCCTTATTCAATTCTTCATTAGCAAAGTTTAACACTTGATCATTTATGAATTTCTTCAATTTCTCCAAAATCACTTTGTCTTCTTCCTGTTTACCAGGCTTTTTTCAAGTAGATCAATTAGACTCATGACTTGGTTTTTGTTTCCTTGATTCAAGTGTTTAGAGAGCATGAAGTGTGCCAGCTTGTTTGTTTTGGACATATACAACACTTCATCTAGATTGTAGTAGGCCTCAGGAAGTGAGATAGGCAGGAGAGGGCCTATGGCTGATTTCTTTAATTCCTCATCTTTTTGGGTCACTGTTTCAATTGTCTTGTTCATGCACTTCAATTCAATATATGAGAGTTGATGGAATGTCCCAATTGATAGCTTGAAATAGCCAGACTCCATCTAAACTACTGGTTCTTTGCACAGTTTGTCATTCCTCTCATATTTCACTCCCCTCACAGTTATAATGGCATTTTCTAAAATTTTCTTGTAGTCCTAGTGATGGCCTTTGACATGTGCTTTGAGGTTCTTCAACTCAAGTAAGAATTTTTTATCTGCACAAGGTTTCGACACCTCCTTTCTGCAAATTGCCATTACTGAATTTTGTCTTTCTGCATCAATCTCCTCCCTTTTTTCCTTCCCCCCTTAGGGTTGATATCTTGTTGTTGTTGTAGAAAGAAAGAGTGAGTTGGTCTAATGTGATAAGAGACTTGCACTTGAGGTGCTTGGCTTGAAGTAGGCATAGTGGAGAGAAGAGTCTGAATGTTGGCCAGATGGTTTGAGACTTGTTGAAGAGTGATGCCTTGGGCAGACATTGAGGAATTGACTTCTTTTTGGAGTGAGCTCACACTAGCAACAACTTCATTTATAGTAGTGGAGATGGTTTATTGATCTGCAGTTAGTTACTTCATTTTCTCAGTTAATTTGGCAACTGTAGAGGCTTGAGCCTGCTCATCCTTTGCTTTTGACTGATAATACAGATTCACCTGAAAAGGAGTCATTTCATGCAACTTGACATCCTTTGGCAGCATATCAGCATGCCTATTCCTATAGAGAACTTCCACGATGTTATTTGTCCTTGATTGATTCTGTTGAAGATTGGCATTACTTTCAACCATTTCCCTGAAGGTTTTTTCCATCTTATCATTCATCTCCTTTATGTGAAGTCTTGCCAAGGATGACTCAAATCTAGGAACATGCATACCACCAAGCATGAAATTTTCATCAATTGAGATCATTTTGCTCTCCATCTTGCTTCTATGATCTTCAATTTCAGAGTAGAGGCCCATTGCTAGGTAGTGATTGGCTTGCAGTTACACCTTAGGAGCCTCATGGATAGCATCATAGATTGTTGAGGGAGTGAAGGTCCTCTCACAAGATCCAAGAGAATTCAAATATTTCTCCCTCATCCACTATAACATCTCATCAAAGCTCACAGTTTGCCTTTTGTCCAACCAAGCCTACACATTTGCCTCTCATTCTTCAGCCATTTGCTCATTTTTATCCTTAATCTCCTCCTGATCCATTGCATATTCCAATAGAATAGCAGCATAATCTTTTTCTGGTATGTGTGCAGTCAGGAGTTGTTGAGCAATTTGATAGAAGCCATCAATTTGATCTCCATAAAACTCTTTTAATTTTTCCTCAGAAAGTAACCCATCAGTAGATGGTCCTGAAGAACTGCCATGTTGCACAGACTTCAGTCATTGTGACATGAAGCGAGAGCTAGGACAACTTGTTATAATGGTCCCCACAGTATCAATTTCATCATCCAATTTCTCAGATGATTCCAATGATCCTGGATGGACATGTGACTTCTCCCTAGGAGACAGTCTTTGAATGACTGGGGATTGTCTAGGGGATGCCATTTGTATGGAGTAAAGGTCCCCTAAATTACCCAATGTCTGTGAAGACATGGTTTCCAATAGCCCCACAGAGTCTGAAGTAAAAACTTCTGGAACCTCTATGGTTTTGATGGTGCCATCAGGATATACCCTAACATGTATTCCCTCGCCATCTTGATGGATGTCTTGGGTGGTGAGCAAGGTGTCATGCATCAAGTCACTTGAAATTGGCTAGCCAAGAGGATTATATTCTTGGTGATCAACAACCTTTTGTGTTTGCTAGACACAATTTGATGAGAAGAAATTTGAGAAGAGAAAAAAATGTTTTGAGAAGAAATGAGTGTTGTCAACTCCCCCTGAAAAAATGGGGAAGTTTTAATAGACATTCATATGTGCTCTTGTGCCTCCTTTTCAACTACACTTTTATCATCAACAGGAATGAGTTCCTGTGATGGTGCAGACTCTTTACAAGGTGGAGTGGGGTGTCTCCCAATTTCAATAGATGCACTTTGTTGAGAAAGTGCACCTAGTAGTAGGTGTAATCCCTTTATAACCTATACACCCTGTTGGGAGGATGTAGAGTGGTCTAGTGTGGCCTCCTTACTTTTCTTTCTCCTCTTAAGAGGTTCCACATGTGACTCATCTAAGTGGGATTCTTCAACACTTTCTACAACTACTTCTAACTTTTTCTTTGGAGCAGGTTTATTCCTTTTCTTCTTTTCAACCACACCCTGTTGAGAGAATGTGGAGGTTGGCTCGCTAACATCTAGGGGATTTGAAAGAATGGGTTTAATTGGGTTAAGAGTTCCTGGGTTAGGTGCATTAGGTATTTCTACAACCATAGAACCCTCTACTGGAAGCAAATAACCATATGTAGGCTGTACCAGTGGATACCCTTCAAATACACTCCTCATGTGCGGTGTCATTTGAAGATGTACATTCACTGTGCTTCTCATATCCAGTGTAGCAAAAATGATTTTTGATGTGGATTTGGAGTAGCCAATTCTATTTTTGTTCATCCCAGGTAGTTCAATCAAATTGACATTTTTATAATTGAGTATTGATTGAATAAAACGAGGGAAGAAAATCTCATTACCTCTTTTAGGAATCCTTGTTGTGAGCTCCCCAAGAATAAGCTTCCCAACATTGAGTTTATGGTTATAAGCCAATGGGTAGGCCATCTTTAAGTTAATTGAGTTGATCTTGTCGAATACTGTCTTCCTACAGGTGAAAACTCTCAGTAGAGTATCAAAGAAGAATGACCACTCTTTTCAAACAAATTTCTTGTTGAGCTTCCCAAGCTTGATCTCATCAGAGTACCTAATAAACTTCATGAAGTCCTCCAGCTCAGCTTCTGTTGGCACTCTATCATGGTTCTCATTTGGTAGAGACAAGCTTGCATTCCCATCATTTTCATTTAAACTAATGTCAATCCCTTGAATCTTGTAGGTGACTTGAATCCTAGAGCTTCCATCTTCCAATGCCATCTCCTTCCAGTTAGTAGTGCTCCAAAACTGCTCCAAAATGTATAAGTACAATGGTGGGTTGGTCAACAGTGTCTTCTTCAAGTATGAGTCAATAAGGAATTTGGTGAAGTACTTGTACTGGGGTTTATCATCTGTATCCCTGGAAATAGCTAGAAAATTAGTTTCAGGAATAACATATACCTCAGCTGCAGGGTTGGAACTAAAAGAAGCCATTGAGTAGTGTTTAGAAAAAGAGAAGTAAAGAAACGAAGGTTTTAGAGAAAAGTAGGAGAGAGTTCAAATGTAACTGTTGAGAGCAAGAGGTTCTTTGAGTTTGCGATTAAGTGTAGAAATGAAATGTTAGATCTACTTTGCTATTTATATGACTTAGACAACTCGACTAGAATTGTAATCAATTTTGAATAGTCGAGTACTCAAAAAATGAATGAAGTTACTTTAGTAGAGAACTGTCAAAATTTGATCGAGAACTCATGTATGTATGTGTATTCGAGAAGTGTAACAATCATGAACTCAATATTATGAATTTGGAAAAATAAACCATTCGAGAACTAAACTATTCGAGAATTCAGTTTGAAATTGACCGAGAACTTTAGTGATTGAGAACTCAAATACTAAATTTATTGAGAACTCACTAAAGAATGATTTGAGAACTCTAATTGAGACTAACCGAGAACTCAAAAATTGTACCTAGTCGAGAAGTCTAAAAAGAATGACAACTTAATCACAAACTCCAGTTTCTGAAAGTTTACTCTATTTCCACTTGGAAAATAAAATGAATTTATCAAACACATATTTTTCATAGTAAATTCAAATCAAATTAATTTAATCTGGGATTAAAAATGCATTTATTAATTATTCCTGCAGAATTGAATATCACACTTGTTATTTAAAGATGCATAAATATAATAATTCTTTTCAGGTTTACTTAGAACATGAAAATGGTTCCAAGATACAAATTTAATTTTTCAAAAACAATGTACAACAATATGACTGATATATTTATAAATATACATCAGTTTACTTCACTTAGATAAATCATTAAGACTTTATGTCTGTGAAGCAATTGTTGTAACAGTTGGTGAGATATATTTATGTAAATACTTGTCAAAAGAATTTAGCATTCCAATCTCACTAACCAACCTGTTAAGGGTGGCTTCATCTAGTGGTTTAGTAAATATATCAGCCAACTATTTTTGTGTAGGAACATAGAATAATTCAATCACACTATTTTCTGCTTGTTCCCTTATGAAATGGTACATTACATCAATGTGCTTTGTCTTTGAATGATTCACTGGATTTGCAACAATGAATATAGCACTAGTGTTATCACATATGATAGGAATTCTCTCCAAAACTAGTCCATAATCCCTTATTAACTGATTTCTTATCCAAAGCACTTGAGCACAACAACTTCCAGCAACTATATATTCAGCCTCAGCTGTGGAAGTTGAAACTGATTGTTGCTTCTTGCTATACCATGACACCAATCTCTATCCATGGAATTGACAGCTTCCGGAGGTGCTCTTTCTATCAATTCTGCACCCAGCAAAATCAGCATCAAAATATCCAACTAGGTTAAATAATGTTTTCTTTGGGTACCATAATCCCATCTGAGTTGTTCCTTTGAGATATCTCAGAATTCTCTTGACAGCAATGAGATGAGATTCCTTTGGATTAACCTGAAACCTTTTACACAAACATGTAGAGAACATAATGTCTGGCCTACTAGCTGTTAAATATAGTAGAGATCCTATCATTCCTCTGTAGGTCTTCATGTCTACACTCTTTCCTTTCTTATCTTCATCAAGTTTGATAACTGTAGTCATTGGAGTTTTTACAGGAGAGCAATCTTGCATGCCAAACCTTTTGAGCAAGTCATTAATGTACTTGGTTTGACTTATGAAGATACCATCTATTCTTTGACTTATTTGAAGGCCTAAAAAGTAATTGAGCACTCCCATCATGCTCATTTCATATTCACTTTACATGAGCTTTGAGAATCTTTGACACAACTTTTCATTTATAGAGCTAAAAATGACATCATCCACATAAATTTGAACTAAGATGATGTCCTCACCATGCTTCTTCTAAAAGAGAGTTTTGTCAATTATTCCTCTAGTAAATTGATTTTCCAGTAGAAACTTTGACAATGTGTCATACCATGCTCTTGAGGCGTATTTGAGTCCATACAATGCCTTGAGAAGTCTGTAGACAAAATCAGGAAATTTAAAATCTTAATAGCCAGGTGGTTGTTGTACATAAAACTCTTCTTCCAATTCACCATTTAAAAATCCACTTTTGACATCCATTTGATAGACTTTGAAATTTGAATGTGCTGCAAATGCTAGAAAAATTCTTATTGCCTCTAGTCTTGCAACTAGAACAAAGGTCTCATCATAGTCAATGCCTTCTTCTTGTGAATATCCTTTTGCCACCAATCTTACCTTCTTTCTTATTACAATTCCATGTTCATCCATTTTGTTTCTATAGACCCATTTAGTGTTAATAATTGATCTGCCTTTTGGAGGTGACACTAATTTCCAAACATTATTTCTCTCAAATTGATTTAATTCTTCCTGCATGGCAATAATCCAGTCTAGATCCAATAGTGCTTATTCAATCTTTTCAGGTTCATTTTGAGAAAGAAAACAAGCATACAAGCATTCGTTTATGGTTCCCCTTCTTGTTCTCACACCTTCATCAGGATTTCCAATGATTTAATCTGCAGTGTGAGCTCTATTCCATTTTGTTTCATGAGCCACACCTCTTGCACTTGAACTAGTTTCCTCCTGATTCAAGCTATTTGCATTTGTTGTTGATCCTTGAGAAGCTCCCCCTGAATGCATGCTAGGATTGTGAGGAGAGTTCTCAAGTTGGATATGAGTGAAGTCCTCAGTAATTCTCTCTACATTTTCACCATGTGAAATTTCTACATATGAGCTTTTATGTGCATTTTCATCCTTTTCATTTTTAGAATCATCCATTTCCATTTCATTTTCAAATCTCAAGGTGTCACAGTTTTCTCCTTCAAGGCTCATGGCAGGTAACTTGAAGTCATCAAAAGTCACATTTGTGTTTTCCATCACTTTTTGTTGATCAATCACATATACTCTATAGACAATCTTGTCCAAGGAGTATCCTACAAAAACTCCTTCATATGTTTTGGCTTCAAACTTTCCTAGATGATCAACATCATCTTTGAGGACAAAGCACTTTGCTCCAAACACATGCATATACTTGACAGATGGTCTTATGTTTATCATGATATGATAAGGAGTCTCTCCAACTAGTTTTGTGATGAGTGTACTGTTTTGAGTGTAACATGCAGTCCTAAGAGCTTCAGCCCAAAAACTAGTTGGTAGACTTGCTTATGCTAACATGGTTCTTGAAACTTCAATTAAGGTCATGTTTTTCCTCTCAACAACTCAATTTCATTGTGGAGTTCTTAGAACTGAGAATTGATGAGTAATTTCATTTTCTTTGCAGAATTCATTTAATGCAGCATTTTTAAATTATGTTCCATTATCAATCCTTATAGCCACAACAGGTGTTGGGCCTTTATCCAATCTCCTTAGATTTTCAATGCAAGCTCAAGAGCTTCATCTTTTGAGTGTAAGAATTCCACCCATGTGTATTTAGAGAAGTCATCAACCATGATAAATGCATATCTCTTCTTGGACATTGACATAACATTTACTAGTCCAGACAGATTCATGTGAATTAATTGTAGTGGCTTTGTGATTGAGGTGAATTCTTTGCTTCTGTGACTGGACCTCTTCATATTTCCTTTTTAACATGTCTCACACAATTTTTCAATACAGAATTCAAGTAAAGGAAAGTCCTTTACTAATTCTCTTTTGACTAAAGAATTGAGATTCTTGAAGTTCAAGTGAGACAGCCTCTTGTGCCAAAGCCAATTTTCACTTTCAAAGGCTTTGGTGTAGAAACAACATATTTTATCCTTATTTGCAGAATCCAAGTCAGCTACAAACAAGCTTCCCTTTCTTACTCCTTGTAGATCAAATTCTTTAGTTTTTCTGTGAGATACGAGTCACATTTCTTTATCAAACTCCACCTTCAAGTCTTTGTTGCAGAATTGAGTGATGCTCAACAAATTGTGTTTCAAACCATTTACCAAAGCTACATCTTCAATGACAATATTTCCATGAATTAATTTTCCTTATTCCATAGTGAAGCCAATGTTGTTGTCTCCAAAGGTCACCATTGGGTCAACCTCTTCCTTGAATTGTGACAGCAGGGCTTTGTCATAAGTCATGTGCCTTGAGCATCCACTGTCCAAGATCCACATAACCTTCTTCTTCTTACATGTGCCCTACAATCAAAACAATATCAAGTTTTCTTTGGTACCCAAATAGGTTGGGTCATTTTTGCTTAGTTACATAACTATTATTCTCCTTCTTAGCAGTCCTAGTCATCTTGTCATGCACAATTTCCTTTTTCTAATATTCAGTTCCAGTTTGGTTGGTGCTACTTGAACTATATGCATTTCTAGGTGACATAGAATGTTTTCTTCTTTTACTTGGACTAGTATATTTGGATCTAGCAATTTTGTTATTTTCATTTTGACTGATGCATCCTTCAACAAGTTGTTTCTTTAATCTAAAGCATGTATTCATAACATTCAGGTTGCATGACATACAATCAAATTTGTCACAGAATTTATGATCATTACACATCAAAGGTTTAACATTACCACAAGC
The DNA here is from genome assembly GCA_028671895.1 of Oenanthe sinensis. Classification (NCBI taxonomy): domain Eukaryota; kingdom Viridiplantae; phylum Streptophyta; class Magnoliopsida; order Apiales; family Apiaceae; genus Oenanthe; species Oenanthe sinensis. The sequence goes on along the minus strand of CM053799.1, from coordinate 20,408,720 downwards.
AAATTCAGCATTATCAACAACAGGTTTCTTGCACACATGATTAAGATGATTTGTTGAACCACAGTTTTTATAAATCTTTCTAGAAGAATTGTGAACAGGTGCATAATTGTTGTGTTTATTAGTGTCTATTTTTCCATTTCTATTTGCCTTTTTCTTTTTAGCATGCATGATGTCATTTTTCTGGACATTTTCCTTGGTATCATTTTTCTGGACATTTTCCTTTCTTTCAAGCTTAACAGAGGTGGACTTGGCCTTGAATGTTTGCTCTTCTACTTCAACACAAGGCATATCATTTTTAGCCTCTAGCTCATTCTCATCATTCAACTGTTGTTTGATGATCATATTTAGTTCATCAAACTCAATAGTTGCCTTTTTAAAAATTGAAGCTTCAACATTTTTCAAAATATGAGGATTGCTAGTGAATTCAGTTTTCTTGCCTTTTGTTGACATAGATTTTTTCTTTTTAAGAGTGTTATAGTCAAACTCAACTCAAACCTTATAATTTTCCTGGTGTTTTTCATGAAACTCTTGTAGAACTGTAGATGAGTTTTGATAAGATTTTATTTTCAGTTCATTCTCAGAGATTTGATCTCTTAAGAACTTCTCAATCTGTTCCAAGCAAGTAATCTTATTCTTCAATACTCATTCTCTTATTTTATGGATTGCATATTAATCAAGGATATTTCTAGATGATCATTCTTAACAGGCAGTTCATCATTAGCTTTCAACAGTCTATCAATTTCCTCATAAGCATCATTCATACTAGTATGAATATTAAACATCTCAACACTTAATTCTTTCACAGTTTTCTTATATTTATATTTTGGCATGTCAATAGAAGTTAGGATTAGTACCTAACTTGTTGAGGTTGATGCTCCTTCATCTGATTTGGCCATGAGTGCCAAATTCCCATATTCTTCTTCTTCTTCATTATCATCAGTGTCATCCCAGCATTTGCCTTGAGCAATATATGTTCTACCAGTTTGTTTCTTTAATAAAGCTTCATACTTGGCTTCCAATTCCAAATACTCTTTGTCCTTTCTGGCTGCTTTTGGCTTTCTATACTTAGTGGCAAAGTGTCCTAATTCATCATAGTTATAACACCTTATTTTTTACCTTTCAACAGATCCAGTCTTGTAACCTCCTTTGAAGTTGCTCTTGGGAGCTTTGCCTTTGCTTGAAGAGCCAAAGTTTGGTTTTGGCTTGAAGTTTTTGTTTTTCTTAAAACTCAAGTTTCCAAACTTTCTAGCCATGAAGGCCATAGATTTGTTGTTCATGCTCTCAAGCTACTCAATAGTGTAGAACTCATCTTCATCAGATTCACATTTGACAGGTTCTTCTTCTTCATTGTCTTTTTCAACACTTTCAACACTTTCATCACTCTTAATTCTTTAGCGTGTACCAACTCTTTCCATCTTTCCTGGTTCTTTGACAATTAGGGCACTAGAGACATTTGTCATCTTACCTATGTTTCCTAGAATAAACTTCTTTTGAAAGTACTCTAGTTCATATGTCTTCAGTATTCCATTACAGAGTTTCCAATGAAAGTTTTGTTAAATTGCTTCCTTCTCTAATAGCAGCAATTTTGCGTTCCAAATGCTCTAGAAGAGTTAACAAGAACTTCAAGTTCTTTTCTTTTGTCTCATAGGCCTTTCCATGTAACTACAGTTCATTGATTAGTTTGTTAAACCTCTCAACGACCTCAGTTATGCTTTCATTTGGTTTTGACATAATTCCTTCATATTGTGAGACCAACAGTTGTCTTTGATTTCCCCTTACTTCTATTATACCTTCGTATAGTAGCTCTATGGTTTCCCAAATGTGCTTGAAAGTGGTGCAGTTAACAACATTGCTATATATGACCATATCTAGATAGTTAGTCATGATGAGCATGAGGCTGTTGTCAAGAGCCACTTTCTCTCTTTCAGTATCAATGTACAGAGATAGATCTTCTGGTACCCATGTGGCTGGTATCACCTCTAAGTGACTAGTTGTTTTAGGAACTAGTGTCACAGGCATGAAGGGTCCATTCTTCAGGATCTCAAGATACATGTAGTTAGCAGTCCTGATGAATGTGAGCATTTTCTTTTTCCATAGAATATAGTGTTCTCTATCAAATGGAGAAATCTTAACGCTGTTAAGTTTTTGGGAACTCATTTTGATCTTTGTATTGTTTGTATGTCAACAGCCCCTCTGATACCACTTGTTAGGAATGAGTTCTACAGAAACTATACAGGGGGTGAATGTTTAACTTAAATCTTCTTATGCTTTTTCTTTGATTTTATCTTGTTTGTTTTGAATGATAACAAATATTGTAGATTTACTGACTTTAGCAGTGTTTACTCAAGAGATGCGAAATTTAAAATGAATACTCGAAGTTAACTTTTAATCTAATATTATATTAGAATGAATTGCTAAAATCTGAGATTCTATGTATGAATCTCAGCTTCTTGTTCTTGAAAGAAAACAAGGAAAAATGAAAACTATTTTTCACACACACCCGTTCTAGTGAAGCTGTGCTCTATGCTATATAGACAACATGTTTCATTTGCACATGCTCTCACTAGACAGTTATGCTAAAACTAGAAACATAAAAAACACTTTACATTTGACTGCTATCTATTTCTAGCTAACATAATCCTTTGACAGTCTTTTCCAGTCTGCTTTCTTCCTTCTATCATTGTCTTCTTTTCTTTTCAAGCTTCATTGTAGACTTGTCATTATTTTCACAGATTTGACTGACCTGATCACGACAATGCTTCAAATCACTTGTCTTATTCTTCTGCAAATCTCCTTGAAAATAACTTTTTGAAACATTTGGATGCTCAGCTTCATTTCACGTCGAGAAGTCATGTTGTGGACTACTCGATCGAGTACTTGTGAGACCTCTCGATTGATCTTTGACTTGATACTTCTCGAATGTTTAGACTTCTCGATTGCATACTTCTTTCGATGACTTCTCGATCAGGCTAGACTTCTCGATTGCTTGATTTCATAGACTTATCGATTGACTCATTTCATATACTTCTTGATTGCTTCCTTAGTTATCTTCTCGATTTATTTAACTGGACTTCTCGATTGAGTCATTTGAGACTTCTCTACCAGTTTGCACTTGTGACTTCTCTACCAATATGACTTATCTACTGATCATTTGCATTGGAAACAATTTCTTATATAAACTCTTTATTTGATGTGACCCTCACTCTCTTGATGAATGATTCATAAAATCTTTTATTAGTACAATTATTCTTGATATCACTCATTTACATTTTGAGATACAGTAGAAACATGCTTCTAACTTTAAGTACATAATTAAAGAAACTAAATACTATCTAATACAAAAAGCACTAGATGTTACAATATGACAAGTAAATATAATATATTAGGCTTGATTTGGTCCAACATCATATCAAGCCTTCATCCGTTAAATATCAATGACGGACCAAGACGCTATACAATAAAAACTCCTTATCAGGGTACCCAAGAGAGGTAATGTAGATGTCGTAAACCCGGTGTTTTCTTCGATTTTTGACTTGTTACAGATCATGGGTGATGAATTCCCCACTTTGGCAGAGTAATTAGACGCATTTAGGTATACTAGCATTTTAACCAACCAATTTCATTATGATAAATTCACAAAGTTATAAAAGTTTCCCATTGGATATAGGTTTGTTTTGGCCGAACCTAGGGATCAGGTCTATCATTGGCGGCCCAATAAGCTGTATGTGTTTAGGGATACCCTTCTAGGTAGGCTTATGTTCACTTTTCATGAGTTCATTGTTAGGCTTTTGGCTGAAGTTAGGATTAACCCATGTCAGCTAAGCCCAAATTCGTGGCGGACTCTCCGTTGTTTTATGATCTTGTGCCTTAGGAAAAATTATCCTCTTTCTGTAGTAGTTTTTAGAAGTATTTTCCAATTAAAAAATAGCTCAACTTCGATGTTGGGCTGGGTTTACATAAGCCCCAGGCAAGGTGTATCCCCAATTTTCAGCAACAAGTCTTTGCCCGATTCCAATCAAGAATGGAGGAGGGATTTTCTGTTCTTGGAGTGGGAAGGTAGTGATTGGGGCACCCTATTCAGGCCCACCTTTTGCAAAGTCAAAGACGAGAATGCGTGCCTGATCTAGCTGACTCCCGAAGAAAAATTAATAATTGTGGACTATGACCAGACCCAACATAGAAAGCTTTTGGAGGAGATTTCTTTAAAGGCTGTGGGCATTTCTAATGCTTCTGATAATGGTAATTTTTACCTCACTTTTCCTTTTCCTTGATTTTTCTGAGTCCAATTTTTTATTTCCTTATTTATTTTGTAGCTGTTGAAAATATCAACTTTCACTTGGGCGTGGGTGATCAAGAGACCCACAAGATGCACAAGGCCCGTGAAGCCCTCGCAGGCCCAATCAAAGAGCCCAACCTTCCTGGATTTCTACAGCATTGTAAAGGGGCCCAGAATAAGGGAAAATGAAAAAGGCCTCGCGAGGTGGACGAGGACCCAGCTACGGCAGCTTGGAGGCCCAACTGGGGCATTTGAAAGCAGGACATTGTTGTCGGGAGTACCTTAAACTCCATCAACTAGTCCCAAAACTCAATTCCTCCGGCCGACAAGGCTAAACTTGTCTTGAAGATGGATATCGAAGAGGCTGAGACTTTGGAAGCTCAAGCCGTAGCCATGGTACGAGTTTTTAACTTTTGTTTTGCATTTAACCAATTTTTGGATTTTTCCAGTATTTACTTTGATTGTGTTGCTTGTTGGATAGATCAAAACCTACTTTCAGACCATGGCCCATCAGGCCGAGACGTGGCGCTTTTCTGAGAAGTTCCAAAGGAAGGGCAAGGCCAATGCTGATGCAAATATGGTCATTCTTGAGAAGAAGCTGCTCGAAAAGGAGTAGGACTTGGTGGTGGCCCACGCCGAGCTGCATGAGCTGAGGGCTGACAAACAAGCCCAAATTGATAAGTACATGGAGTCGAAAGAATTCATGGCTTTTATCGAAAAACATGATGATATGGACTTCACGACGACATATGCCCAAGGTTGGGAAAAGTGTCTTAACGCCGTCTTGGCTAAGCACCCTGGCTTGTTCGTCCCTTCAGACTTTTCTTGTCCCATGGGTCAGCCTTTGGCCTGGACCTCCACCACCCACGAGGATAACACTTGTGATATTTCGGGTGGTGAGACCTTGGATGAATACGATAAGATCTTTGACTCCTTAGAGGACGTGGAGAATGCTCAAAAGGAGATCGAGGAAGAAGAGGAGAAGAAGGATGATGAAGAGTTTTCATTTGCACTTCTTGCATTCCTTGTACTTTCCTTTTTATGTTGTTTTACTTATGTATTTCCAAGACTCTTTATTTATAAAAAGTCATTCATTGTTGTTTTTTTCTTTTTCGTACCTTATCATATTTGATAAAATATACTTTTCGGCCATAAAAGAACAAATAAGACTAGACATTAATCAAAGTGCCAACTGGGCTAAGTTTTGTTTTTTTCTTGCCTTTGTATATTTTGAGTAAATATACATTTGAAGCATAGAAGAACAATAAAATTGATTGCCAACTTAGGCCAAACATAACATGTTTAAGAAATGCCATAAGGTAAAAACAAAACTTCTTTATATTAATAGTGCCCTCAAGGCTAAAAGTGGGCACATCCCTTACAAAATGAAAATCCTACTTGGAGCGAAAGGCTCTTATGTCCTAATGGTTTCATCGAACCTTATTTCTACTTAGTTCCTACTAAATATAAGAATTCACCATCGAATTCTTTAGATATAATAAACCTTCAAGTTTGAGGCATGCCAAGTTCTTGGCACTTCAACATCTTTTAGGGTTTCGAGGATGTATGATCCTCCTCCCTTGACTTGTTTTATCTTGTGAGGCCATTTCCAATTAGGGGCTAGCTTACCTTTGGGGCCTACTCTAGAAGCTTCAGGTTTTCTAAAAACTAAGTCTCCTTCTCGGAAGAATCTTTCCTTAACCCTTAGGTTATAGTAGAAAGAAGAATTCTTCTGATATTCTATGATCTTTGAAAGAGCCATTTCCCTAAATTCATCAATCAAGTCAAATGTAAACTTCATCCCTTCTTCATTTTGCTCAGGCTTAAAGGCCTTGATTCTTGGCGATACTTGTGATATTTCAACCGGAACCACTACCTCTGTTTTATAAGATAAGAAGAATAGAGTTGCATCAGTGGTCACTTTATGAGTGGTCCTGTATGCCCAGAGTATTGGCAAAAGCTCATCCACCCATGTGTTAGCCGAACGTTCAATCCGTTTCTTGAGCCCATCAAGGATTATTCGATTGGCTACTTCAGCCTGCCCATTTGCATGGGGATGTGCCATAAAAGTAAAGCGTAGATCGATGTCATTATCATTGCAATACTCCTTGAATTCTTCATTATTGAATTGTGTTCCATTTTCCGTGACCAGGATTCGTGAAATTTCATACCCGCATATAATGTTTTCCCAGAAGAATTGAGCTACTTGCTTGGTGGTTATCTTGGCCAATGGTTTAGCCTCAATCCACTTAGTGAAATAATCGATTGTAACAATCAAAGACTTTCTTTTTCCACTATCCATCAGAAAGGGCCCAAGGATGTACATTCCCCACATTACAAAGGGGATGGGGAAATTGATGGACGTCAATATCTCAGAGGGTTGCCTCACGATTGGTGCATGCCTTTGGCATCTATCACACCTTCTCACATACTCTTTTGAATCTTTCAACAAGTCAGACCAGTAAAAGCCAAGATGGGTGATTTTATGAGCCAAAGCTCTGTCCCCCAAGTGTTGGCTATAAATCCCTTCGTGCACTTCTTTCAAAGCCTCATCTGGCCTTAGACATTCAAGTATGGAATAACAAAAGATTTCTTATAGAGAATTCCATCAATAAGAGCGTACCTTAATCGGCCATATCTGGCCTTAGCAATTTCAAGTATTGCTAGGAGTCCACCCAGACTGAAGGTGGGCTTTAATCGGATCCATCCAGCAATTGCCCATGCTTATCGGGACTACCAGCTTTGCATCAATGCTAGGAGTCTTCAAGACTTGAAAGTAGACACTTCCCATATATTCATCCACTTCTAATGATGCAAACTTTGATAAGGCATCGACCTTTACATTCTCTTCTCTAGGAATATATTCCATCTAACATTCCTCAAACTGAGTCATTATAGCTTTCATCAGGTCAAGATATTTAATCATGACTTCTTCCCTTGCTTCAAACTCCCCATTTACTTGAGATATAACTAACTTCAAGTCTCCACAGACTTTAAGGTATTTGGCATTCAGTGCTCTGGCCAAACCCAGGCCAGCTATCAGAGCTTCATATTCAGTTTTATTGTTAGTTGTTGAGAAATCAAGCTTAATAGCATACTCAAATATGAACCATTCGGGGCTTTGTAGCACCAATCCTGCTCCACTAGATTTTGTTTTTGATGCGCATCAAAATTGAACACCCAATATTCCTTAGGAGCATGTCTTTTTCCCTCCTTTTGGGGTGTTTCCTCCTTATTCTGCCCCCCGACTTCTTGGTCGTTATTGGTACATTCGACCATGAAGTCAGCAAGATCTTGAGCTTTAATGGTCGTTCGAGACTTATACTTGATATCGAATTCTCCTAGCTCTATGGCCCACTTAAACAATCTTCCACTTGCCTTGGGGCTATGTATGATGTTTATCAAAGGTTGATCAGTTAGAACCTCGATTTTGTGTGCTGGCAGCTTTCTCAAGGCCATCACCAAGGCTAGTGCGAATTTCTCAATCCTGGTGTAGTTAAGCTCTGCTTCATGCAAGACCTTGCTCACATAATAAACCGTCTTTTGAATATTTTCTTCTTCCTTTACAAGGACAACACTCAAGGCCTTTTCTGATACGGCCAAATACAAGTATAAGATGTCCTCGGGACTAGGCTTGGCCAACAAAGGAGCTTCAGCCATATACTTCTTCAATTTCTCGAAGGTCGCTTGACTTTCTTCCATCCATACGAAATCTTTTACTTTCTTCATTGTCATGAAGAAGGGTAGACATTTATCCTCAGACTTTGAGACGAACTTTCCTAGGGCCACAACTCTTCTTGTCAATTTTTAGACATCCCTTACTGTCTTTGGTGGTTCCATGTCAATTATAGCCTTAATTTTGTTAGGATTGGCCTTAATCCCCCTTTTAGACACCATCATTCCCAAGAATTTTCCAGACCCTACGCCAAAGGCTCATTTCCCGGGGTTTAACATCATTTTATGGTGCCTCGTCACTTCAAAAACCTCTCTAATTTGTTCAATGTGACCGACCTTATCAAGGCTTTTAACTAGCATATCATCAACATAGACCTCCATGGATTTTCCAATAAGATGTTTGAATATTTTGTTAACTAGCCTTTGATAGGTGGCTCATACATTCTTTAACCCAAATGCTATAACAAGATAACAAAATACACCAAAGTCAGTGATGAAAGATACATTGGTAATGTCATCCCCATGCATTCTGATATGATTGTAGCCATTAAAGCCAACCATGAAGCTTAACATCTCATGTCATGGCATCTACAAGTGCATCGATCCTTGGGAGAGAAAATCAATCCTTTGGACATGCATCATTCAAGTCAGTAAAGTCTACACACTTTCTCCACTTGACATTGGATTTCTTGACCATCACAGGGTTAGCGAGCCATTCAGAAAATTGAATTTCTTTAATGAAACTAGCCTCTAAGAGCTTTTCCACTTCTTGTTATATGGCCTCTTTCCTTTCTGGAGTGAAGTTTCTCTTCTTTTGTTTCACCGTTTTTCATCTTGGATCCATATTAAGTTTATGAGTGATCAGATCGGGGTCAATCCCTGGCATATCAGCAGTTGTTCAAGCAAAAAGTCCCCATTTTCTTGTAAGAATTTTGTTGACTTGTCTTTCATAGGCTATTTCAATGAGACCCCAATGTAGGTGACTTTTTCAGGTTCTCCTCCCGGAACTAAGGGAATTGGAACCAAATCTTCAGCTGACTTCCCCTTTCTTTCTTCACCTTCTCTTGAGTCCATGTTCTCTATAGGCAAGACTTGCCCCCGACTCCATCGGGTCTTAAGGTGGCCAGATAGAAACTTGTTTCCATTTTTTGGTCTCTTTCTTCCTCTCCAACACCGTTTCTGGTGGGGAACTTGATCTTCAAGTGATAACTCGAGGCAACTGCCTTAAAAGCATACAAGTCTGTCCTCTCAAGGATTACGTTGTATGTAGAAGATGCCTTGATTACCAGGAAAGTTAGCATCTAAGTAACCTCTCGAGGCTCACTTCCCATTGTCATGGGTAGTTGAGTGGTTCCTTCTACTTTCAACTCCACTCCATTGAATCCATAAATTGGAACATCTGAAGGGGTTAGTTGAGAATCGTTATACCCCATCTTCACAAAGGCATTGTAGAATAATATATTGACGGATGCTCCATTATCCACCAAGACTCTTTTTACTTCTGAATTATCTAACAAAGGGGTTATGATAAGGGGATCATCATGGGGGAACTTTACCCCTTTCAGGTCTGAGTCGTCAAAAGATAGGATAGCCTCGGTCTTAGCACGTTTAGGTGCATCCCCTATGACTTGCATAACTTCTCTAGCGTATGCTTTCCTTGAGTTTCTTCAGGCAAGTCGAATATCGTCTTGTCCAATTTATTATTGCAAGAAAAAGGCACTTTTCCTTCTTTTTTTCACAAGCAGAGAGTAATCACTCATTTGATTGTCGATCGATTTCAACTTCCTAATCTCTAAGGCCATTTTTCCATGCTCTGGTTCCACTTCTCCGTGGTCTGATTTCATTTTCATATGCTGCTTTGATATCTTGATCCCTTGCTTTAATTTTTCTTCCCGAGCTTTGAGGTCATTTTCCAGGCAATTATATTGGTTTAGTTAAATAGAGAAACAAATCAATTAATTGTACAAGGACCAGTGGTGGTCTTTGTACGTCTAATAAGGACCAATGGTGGCGGTGACAAAATTATAACCTAAAATACATCTTGTTTTACCTCAATTATAACCTAAAATTTGGCGTGCACACGACTCAGTTCGGCTCAATTATAATCTCAAATTTAAACCGATTACTTACCTAAACTATCATGTTCGTTTCAGAGTTTAGAAATCGGACTATTTTTTACTGTTTTACAATTATAATTGTTTATTAATTTTTCACTATTTATAACACAAGTGATACTGTGGGGGTGTTTGGGGTAGCTTAAATTTAAAATAAGTAACTTATTTTAATATTTTTTATACATATTTTCAAAAAAAAAATTAGATAAATATTCATTTTAGAATTTTAAAACCAAATATGATTTTCAAAAATGAAAATAAGTTACTTATTTTCAGAAAAAGTATATACATACTAATTTTTTCTGGAAATAAGCACTTATTTCCAGAAAATAATAGGGGCCAAACACCCCATATATATTTTTTCCTAATTTTTCGGTCATTATTGGCAATTCAATGTACTGTTCCAAAGTACAAAAAATTACTATCAAGATTCCAAGATCTTATCAATAACAAAAATTCTAAATATAATAACATAGACTACTTTTAGTGAATGTGTTATCAATCCCTTGATGTCTCGGACATCTATTTGGACTACAAAGAGTTCATTATACAATTAATTTGTTACTTCTTGTTTATGACAACAACACAAATTCAAAAGGCTATGTATTATATATATATATATATTCAAGTCGAAAACAACATCAATCATATCATAATGGATTTAATTGGATGTGCCATTGGTTATTGCAGAGTTAGGCTTCTAGGCAGTGTTATAAAAGAAGGGAATTAGAATTAGACGGTGAAGGTACCGAATAGTGATTAATCGAGTAATCGGAGCATTAATTGAAAGTGATTTAATTTAAAAAATTATAATATATAATTATATTTAAACACTATCAAATTATCATAAAATTTATATAAAAAAATATCATATATCATTAATCCGTATGTATTCACATGTTAAGATCTAAAAAAAAAGCCATTCAGCACTAGCATTTAAGTGGTTTATACCTAATAATCATTATTTAATATTTGATCTTAGTAGTTATTAGATATATAAAATTCGTAGAAATTTAAGAGAGTATTTGGGATTTATGAAGGATTTAGGGTCATACAACCCATATTCATTGTAAATATTTATTATAAATATATTAATTATAATTTTTTTTAAATTTTAACTTTTTTAAAAAATATATTAATTTAGACCGATTTTTCCCGTCTTGCTCTCGATTTCTGATCGATTTTATATTAAAAAATGACCCGATTTCCGTTTAATCGAGACGGTACCTGTTCATCTACAGATTAATCCGAAAAGACGCCGTCTTTTAGAACAATGCTTCTAAATAATATATTTTAGATGGAAATGAGAAGTCAGAAATGGTCTGGTAGGTCCAAATGTGTTGCAGAGGGGGGGTGAATACAACTTTTCGAATTTAAGAAGTAATAAATACCATGTAATAAATGAACACAATGATTCAAGGAATATATGTCTTATATATAACTTGAAAGGGTTGCTACAACATTCATTACAAAGTACATCAGAAGTAAAGAGGGTAGTAAATGATACTAAGCTCTGTGAATATACTCTCTCTCTTTTTCAAGTGTTTATCTCGAAAATATTGCTCTCTTAAAAATAATACACAACTACTTCTATTTATACTACTTGTAATCTATGTCCTGTAGTCTTCAAAGACTAAGATATACGTGGCCCAATGATATCCACATAAATCTTATCTTATCTTGAAAGCTTGGAAATCTGCCAATTAGATGATGCCATGTGTCATGTTGAAATTGCCCTCTATGTAGAACATCTACTTGGCCATCTCGAATGTTAAGTAGAATTTCTACATAGGAATATTCTACTTGGCTATCTAGAACATTTAAGTAGAACTTCTACATAGGAATGTTCTACTTGGCCATCTCGAACATCTAAGTTGAACTTCTACATAGGAATGTCCTACTTGGCTATCTCGAACATTTTGTACTTAGAAATATTCTGGGCTTCAACTTGAAACTTCAATGGAACATCTTGAACTTGTGATTTCTTTATGTCTTCCATATTCTTCAACAAGCTCTTGAACCTGGATCTCTAACACTGACATAAACTTGCTATTAATGTCCTGACACTTGATGCAATGGTCTGATTCATAAGTGACTAGTCTTTATAGTGTCTCTGCTTCTTGAATAGATTACCATATTCAATTAGTAATGTGGCTTTCCAATTATTGCTTTCCTTCTTGTTCACTTGAAATCAATTAGTCTTATTGATACTGAGAGTTATGATCTTGAATCTTTAAGTTACAAATCATTGAGGCATGAACAACTCTGTCTTGAACTTCTTTCAATGATTTCTTATTTGTTTGATCATAGTTAACATGTTGACTTGTATCAATTACCCTGTTTTCATTTAACATTGATTTCTTTGTGGCTTCATGTTCTTGATTGTCTTCTAGTTAAGTATCTTTTCTTTTAGTTGAGTTACATAAGTTATAGTGTTACAAGTTTAGACACTCTGCCTTTCAATCTCCCCCTATTTGATAGTATAACAATGACATTCAAATTAACAAGGGATAACTCAACTAAATAATGAGACGAGAAAAAGATAAATAACATTACTATCTTGTTTAAATTACAACTGAAATAAACTTGGAAAATAATTCAAAGAACTAGAATAAATAAAACTTAAGCTAGACAGAAAATTCGAACTTCGAATTAAAGATCATTTGAGTGATTCTTATCACTTGGATTATTTCATACCTTTCGGTCAAACTTATATCACCTTATTGGATCCACTCTGATTCACGGTTACAGTATGGTAAGTTAGCCTATCTCGCATACCGTGATCAGGTGAATTTTCCTCAAGTGAGTTAAAGCAACTAACAGATATGAAGTTTTTCCAACTTCAAGTTCACACCACTCTGACCTTTAATTCTAATTCCGTCTCCTCTTCGTAGCTTCTTCAGCTTGGCGCTTCTCCTCTTTCAGCTTTCTGCGCCTTTCCTTCTGTTGCTGTTCTTTCTTGTAGACTGAATCATGAAGCTGCTTCCACCTTGCATTCAGCAGACTTACCGCTTCCATTTCTAGAGGATTCCTGGGCTCTGGATAAGGATGCCTGAAAAGCCTTCTGAGTTTGTCCACCTCCTGAGTAGTTTTGATTTTTGGAATGTCCCCAAAAATTTTCATTATGAGCTGTGATTTCCAATGTGATTTATCAGCCTTGAACTGACAATAGATCATTTTGGGGTAGCCCTTAACACGGTTAGTATTGTGGACACTAGTCGCATCTCGCTCCATTCACTTCTTCTCCATCACTACTTCAGACAAGTACTTCAGAAGTCTCTGCTTCTCATTCACATTCTCATTCTCCACTTCGCCCCATTTGAACACTTCTAAAACTCTTTCCAGAAATGTGGCATCTTGAGTCTGCAGCAGCCATTTCCTACTCATATGCAATAATGTTTGATTCTGGTCTGCATCTATGAACGCCAAAGCATCAACTGTGTCATCGTCATAAGAGTGTGTCCAGTATACACTTTCTCTTCCTGGAACACCAATCGCCTCCTTTATTTCTCCTTGTTCCAGTGATTCTGAAGGAAGAGTAAGAGCTTCATCTACATTTTTAACAGCTTGTAGAATATTCCATTTTCTTTCAATTAGCTCTGGCTCAACCTTTACATTGTCTAGAGGGTTTGGAGCAATAATATCACACTTCCAAATCTCATTGCTTATTTTGAATATGATCCTCTCAATAAACTCCACTGACTTCTCCTTAATGTCAGAGGTGAATCCCTTACTCATCATTTGCCTGCAGACAGCTTTTAGGGATTCTACCGATAGAGCCATTAGGTCATTTTCCTCTAAACTACCCATCTTCATCTTCCCATCAACAACCATCCGAACAACATCAGGATTCACTGAGAATTCTGGTCCATTGTCCTCTGCTAGCTGCATTAACTGATCTCTATACAGAATGCTAAGCTCCTCAGCTTGAGAATATTGAATTTTTGTTGCTAGCAAGAACAACTCTGACGCAGATCTTCTCGAGATGAATTGATCATCCACATACAAGAAAGATGTCGGGACTCCTTCAACTAAAGACAAGATGACCTGCCACTCCTTAATCATCGCATTATATCCAACTCTGACTTTAGAGATCAACCTTTTCAAAGCATTTATATAGTCAACAATCAGTGGATTCTGCAAGTTCAAGTTGTAGAATAAGTCTTCCGCCTCTTTGTTATGAGTTCCTTTCGTACAAACTTCCAATAGTATCTTCCTTGCATCATCCCATTTTTGTCCGATCCTTCTCTTGTCCAGATCAACTTGAGGATCAGCTGACCTTGCAAGCTCATGATCATACTGTTTCTCCTTGAGTTCCGCTTGCTTTTCTAGGAAAATAGCCTCATCCTGCATCATCTTCATTTTATAGAACTGAGCTTGTTCCAAGGCCAACTGTTGAGCTTCCAGAGTCTCTTTATCAACAGGTATTTCTTCAGGCTTTCCAGAAGACATTCCAGCACCTCTACCTTGTTCCTTCAAAGATCGTCTAATTGCATGTGCTAAAGGAACGTTCTCCATATCAGAATCTGAATCAAGTACCTTATGTACTTCTTCCTGATGATGACTCAAGTCAATGAATGGCTCATCTTGCTCATCTTGCTCAGCCACCACTGCCTTACCCTTCCTCTTTTTCTGAGCCTCTTCTTCATTTACTGGCTCATTTTCTTTGACAAAATCAGTAGTCTATTCTTCAATTTCTTCAATAACTAGCGACTGCTGTATCGTCTCCTTTCCACTCTCCCCCTTAGGTGAGTTATCCCCTGCACCACCTTGCTCTCCAGATCCACCAGTAGCATAGGAACCACCAAAACCAGAACCCGACGGTCCAGCTCGACCAGCACCTCCAGCACCATCATTATCAGGGGGAGGTTGAGTATATTGATCTTCAAAACATTCGGGGGGAACAAAGCTTCTAACAGCATACATCATTCTGCTTATCTCCGTTGCCATTGTATGCATTATGCTTTCCACAGCTCCCATCCGATCATTAAGAGTGCTTCCCAAGACACCACCAACATGGCCCAAGTCATTCACCTTGTTTGTCAACTCATCAAATGGTGTCGCTTGACTGGCCATCCGTGCTGCGTAGTCATCAAGAGCTCTCTGGTTGTCGCCAACATTGATCCCTAACTGCCCCATCGACTGCCCGAACTGCTTCATTTCATTTTCAATTTCTGTCATACGCGTGTCAAGATTTTCAAGATTAAGGGACAGTGTTTGGCTTGGGTGTCCTCGCTCTAAAAATCGTTCTGGTACTGTATGTCGCTCGGTTTCGGGCCTTAAAAATTAAGGTCCCTCACTCCCTAAACGCTAACACACACTCCCTGTCTCACGCTCGTGTATGTCTTCAACAATATTCCTGAAAGTAAAAGCAGTACCTGCAGAAACTGGATAAGCAAAGTAAGTAGCAGTTATGGGATCTGTTCCTGTCATTTCCTGAGGTGGAATCTCAGGCTGAGAGGCTGAGAGGCTGAGAGGCTGCAGAGTGTTCTAGTACAACATCAGAACCGATCCACTCTGCAGCATCAGTATGTACCGGTGAAGGTACTTCAAAAGCAATGAAAGCTTCTTGCCTTTCTACAGTAACAGGCTCTTCAGAAGGCATAAAATCGTCACCAAAACCCCTATGTGTAGAATGTGCAATGGGCGAACCACTCACGTGAGGTGGAGTGGTTGTGATAGACACA
This sequence comes from Oenanthe sinensis, assembly GCA_028671895.1. Taxonomy (NCBI): domain Eukaryota; kingdom Viridiplantae; phylum Streptophyta; class Magnoliopsida; order Apiales; family Apiaceae; genus Oenanthe; species Oenanthe sinensis. Next base: position 20,392,968 of record CM053799.1, on the reverse strand, counting down.
CTAGGTTTGGACTGGGCTTGTGAAGTTGCAGCATGTGAAAATTTGGCTTTCTTTCGAATAAGAGGCTGCACTTCGGGGTCACTCTCAGAACCCTCACCTAAATCTACAGGTGTCTGCCTTTTGACTCCCGTCAGTGAGGGTGAAAGAGAGGAAGCAAGAGTATCAGACTCAGAATCAGAAATATAGCTCTCGCCCTTGGATAGATCCTGCGGGTTAGCAGAATCTTGGGCCACGGAATCAGATTTAGATGAAGAAGTATTAGTAGTGTGAACAGAGAGTTGCTCTTGTTCAAAAAAATTACCTTCTTCATTACCTTGTCCAGCAAAAAAAACAGAATCAGCATGAGGAGTAGGCTGTCTGTCCCTTTGACCGGCAGAAGATTGACCGTGAGAATGCCAATCATCATCTTCATCACCAAGATTCTCATCAGGAATCCCTGGAATGCGTCAGTATGGGCAGAGGGATTCTGAGCATGTGATGAAATGTGGGAGGTCCCCGCCATGGAAGTAATACCTGCATCATACTTAATCCACACTTGAATGTTATCAGGAATAGACATCGCCTTACCGTGATGTTTATCTTGATTAGCAATCGTTGTGAGGGACTTGGTGCCCATGCCCAGTGAAGGAGATGTTGCACTTGTTGCAAATGCCTGTCTCACAGATAAAGCATCAATCGGTACTAAGTGATTAATAAGAATTTGTAAGAAGCGAGGATACAAACATACAACATTAGTAGTTGTAATGTCTCTGCTTGCAGGTGATCCCATTGCAGCCACGATCTCTGATAGAATGATTCGGCCATAATTAATGTCCAGTTCACGGGCGAGGGAAACTGCAAAGGCCTGCATAGGTATCGGAATCTGATGATAATCTTTTTCGCATCCCCGAAAACATCTTGTGATGGCCTCGAAAAAGTAGTTCCATTCCACATGGAAGTATTGTTTCTGGATGGCGCCAGTTGAGATCCGTCCAGAAGGAGGGTAGCATCCAATCTCCTCAAAGAACTTGATACGTTCTGCTGTTGTAGGTTCGGGGTCATAAACATCTTTGATTGGGAACCCCAAAACCCTGTTGAACACTTCCTCCATCACTTGATATTCTTGACCCGCCAAGGTAAACCTAAAACCATAGGGGGTAGATTTGCTCCCAAATGTAACCGCACTAGTCCATAATTGCTGTAACGCATCATGGACTAGTGTTGGTTTGACAGTAAAAGCAACACTGGCCTTGGAGTATAAATTAAGAAATCATACCCAAAACTTGAAGCGCGGGAGCTGATCACCAATTTCCGTAGTAATATTATAAAAATTGTTTTTGGCAAGTGAAAATTGGTGAGCCATGTGTGTAAATATTTTTCTGTGAATTAATTAGATTTATTTGGTTTTTTTGTTAGAAAAAAACACAGATAAATTAAGCATAGAAAAAAAACAGAACAATGTCTTTTAATAAAACAAAGAACGGACTTTTTAATTAAACTACGGAATTGTTCTCAAATAAAGATGCGAAATCAAAACACACCAACCAAGTTTGGAATCAATACCACTATTTTGTGTATATACCAATCACTATGTAATCAAGAACACAGATTTGTGTGAAACTATTAATTAAAGTACTGACTACTATGTGATCAATATTATGATGTGCGTGCGTGTGTAGATATGTGTGTATATACCAATCACAATTAAGAACTGTTATAGATGCACATAAATACACAATAATGGGATGCAAATAATGATGGAAGATGAAAAACGGGCAGCAATTCGAGATATGTATGAGTTTTAACACAAATCGAATGTACAGGGTGATGAAGGTTTGAAATCGCAGGGAGGGAGGGTGGGGGCTGTAAAAATTTAGGGTTAAAACAATTAGGTAAAAGTGAAAACTGATGCGAGTTAGAGACGTATGTATATAGGCGTATATGAGCAAAGACAAAAGTACCCCTGTGTAAACAAGAAAAAAAAGTCAACTACGCACTGGGGAACATTAAGTCGAACACTATCTCGAATATTTAAATCGAAATTCGAGATGAGGTTCGAGATAGAGACTATCTCGAACATCAAGTCAAATATTCGAGATAAAGTTCGAGATGACACTAACTCGAACAAATAATCATTTGATATTGAAACAACTTAATAAACCCTTAAAGAACTCAATTAAAATCCCAAGTTCTGTCCTGGGAACTCTATCTTGAACATCAAGTCGAATATTCGAGATAATGTTCGAGATAGAACCTAAGTTGAACATAAAGTCGAATATTTGAGATAATGTTCGAGATAGAACCTAAGTCGAACATCAAGTCGAATATTCGAGATAATGTTCGAGATAGAACCTAAGTCGAACATCAAGTCGAATATTCGAGATAATGTTCGAGATAGAACCTAAGTCGAACATTTCCCCAGACTTGGAATTTTGCAAAGGCACACTGGGAACTGTAACTCCAACTTCAAGTCGAATTTCGAGATAGACCTCATCTCGAATATTCTTCCCAGAATTAGAATTTTCAAAATTTTTGATTTTGAAGATAGTTATAATAATTTAGCAAATTTTTTTTTTACAATATAAACAACAATTAAATTTTGCCAAATTAATATAGATATCAATTCAAGGATTTTTAAGAGGGCAATTAATTAAGAACACTCCTTGACAATTCTAAGGCCTCTAAATTAATAGAAATTACATGAAAAACACAGGTAAATTCTTCTAAAGATCATGAAAAATTTAGAATAAAATGAATTTAACTCCCCCTATGATCATGCAATCTAACTCACATAAATTCAAAGATTTAACAAATAATTACACATAAAGCACAATGAATTTATGTACAATAACACTACAAACAACATATAATAATCATTAATGAAACATTTTAAAGTGTAAGTCCATAATGATTAAATAGCATGCAGAAGTGATATTTTGAGCAAATGTAAAGATTATTTTCACGTGTTTTCAACTTTGCACAAATAAAATAGGCAGTTGACAAGACTAAAAACATATGTACATGATTAAAGCTGGAATTTTACAGATAGGAGAAATCACTAACTTGTGTTAAGCATAATCTTTCAATTGGTTCCTCATCCACAGTATTTGAGCTACACAGCTTCCAGCAGCAATGTACTCAGCTTCAGCAGTAGAAGTAGATACTGTGTGTTGCTTTTTACTTTGCCAGGACACCAATCTTCTGCCAAGAAATTGACATGCACCAGATGTGCTTTTTCTATCAATCCTACAACCTGCATAGTCTGAATCCGAATAACCAATTAGATTAAAACCTGTATCTCTTGGGTACCAAATCCCTAGATTTGATGTGCCCTTGAGTTACCTAAAGATTCGTTTGACGGCTATGAGATGTGATTCTCTAGGATACACTTGGAACCTTGCACACAAATAAGTTGCGAACATAATATCGGGTCTACTTGCAGTTAAATAAAGGAGTGAGCCAATCATACCTCGATAGCTTGTGATGTCAACTGGTTTACCTGATTTGTCTTCATCAAGCTTCGTGGCTGTTGCCATAGGAGTCTTAGCTGTTGATGCATCTTCTATATTATACTTTTTGAGTAAATCTTTAATGTACTTGGACTGACAGATAAAGATTCCATCTTTTCTCTGACTGATCTGTAATCCAAGGAAGAAGGACAACTCTCCCATCATGCTCATCTCATGCTTATCCTGCATTAACTTGGCAAATTTCTCGCACAAACGTTCATTAGATGACCCAAAAATAATATCGTCCACATAGATTTGAAAAAGTATTAAATCACCTTTTACATTTTTATAGAACAATGTTTTATCAATTACTCCCCTAGTAAAACCACTTGCAATTAAGAACAAGGATAGGGTTTCATACCATCGTCTTGAGGATTGTTTGAGGCCATAGACATCTTTGAAGAGAAAGTACACAAAATCTACAAGTTCTGGATCAACAAAGCCAGGTGGCTGTTCCAGAAATACTTCTTCTTCTAGTTCTCCATTCAGGAAGGCACTTTTCACATCCATCTGAAAAACCTTGAAGTTCTTGTGTGCTGCAAAGGCTAAGAACATCATGACTGCCTCAGGTCTTGCAACTGGAGCATAGGTCTCATCATAATCAATACCTTCTTTTTGAGAATAACCCTTCGCTACCAAACGAGCCTTGTTTCGTGTTACAAGTCCGTCTTCATCCAGTTTATTTCTGAATACCCACTTAGTTCCAATTACTGATCTGTTTTTCGGTCGGGGTACCAGCTTCCAAACTTTCTGCCTTTCAAACTGATTGAGCTCCTCTTGCATAGCAATCACCCAATCAGCATCACCAAGAGCTTCTTCTATTTCTTTAGGTTCAAGCTTGGATAAGAATCTAGAATATAAGCAAATATTAGCCATGTCAGCTCTTGCGGTTCTTCTAGTAATCACATCAGCATCTGGATCACCAATAATTAATTCAAACGGATGGTCTCTACTCCATGCTCGTTCTCTTGGAAATTGTTTTGATGATTCAGCTTGATTTTCTGAATTGTTGTGTTGACTACTTTTGTTATTTCCACTAACTCCCCCTGAGTTAGTGCCAGCTCCTACAGAACTAGTGTCATCTCGGCTTGAGCTTTGAACACTTGTCCTTGAGCTGCTGTTTACTCCCCCTGAGTTGTTGCCGGAACGTGCGGAAGAAGTTTCCACTGATCTTTCACCAGAATTAGGTATATCTTCTTGAACACTTGGCATATTTGAAGTAACAACCAACTCAGGTTCATCTTCAATTTCATCTAAGTCCAAATTTTGAAACATTAGGGACTCAGATTCACTATTATCTTTAGAAATTGATGGGAGTTTGGTATCGTCGAATCTGACGTTGTAGCTTTCAGTCACTTTTCGATCAATCACTAAGAATACCCGATAAGCTGCCACCACATCTGTAGAATAACTAACAAAGATTCCTTCACGAGCTTTTACTGAAAACTTGCCTAGATTTTCATCGTCTATAAGCACATAGCATTCAGCTCCAAAGACATGAAAGTAATTGACTGTTGGTCTTCTGTTATTCATTAGTTCACATGGTGTCTTTTCTTTATCTTTTATGATTAGGGTTCTATTTTGAGTGTAACACACTGTACTCACTGCTTCGGCCCAAAAGTATAGGGGAAGTTTTGAATCGTACAACAAAGTTCTTGCTGCTTCAACTAATGTTCTATTCTTCCTTTCAACTACTCCATTTTGCTGTGGAGTTCTCGGGGCTGAGTACTGACGACGTATTCCTTTAGATACACAGAAGTCATTCAGCACTGCGTTTTTAAATTCAGTGCCGTTGTCTGTTCTAATCGTCTTCACAGTAAGTGTTGAAACATTCTCAATTTGAGTGATGTGATCAATGATTAGGAAAGGTACTTCGTCTTTCGTCATTGCGAACAATACCCATGTATACTTGGAGAAGTCATCCACGATTACCAATGCATATCTTTTCCTGGATAAGGATAGGACGTTCACTGGGCCAAACAAATACATATGAAGAAGTTGTAGAGGCTCAGTGATACTAGAAATTTCTTTACTTTTATGTGATGCTCGCTTTGACTTTCCCATTTCACAAGCTTCACAGAGTCCTTTAGGAGCAAACTCCTTCTGAGGTAGATCTCTCACTAATTCTCGCCTCGCTAGAGCATTCATCGTTTTGAAGTTTAAGTGAGATAGCTTTTTGTGCCATAACCAGCTTTCATCATCCGAAGCTTTGCTGTAGAAACATGTGACTTCATTCTGATTTGCCGAATCCATGTCCGCAACAAAAAGATCTGCCTTACGAACTCCTTTTAAAGCCAACGAACCTTCCTTGATGTGAGTTATTGATACACCTTTCTTATTAAAGACAATTTCATAACCTTTGTCACAGAATTGACTGATACTCAACAGATTGTGCCTCAATCCCTCAACATAAGAAATATCTTCAATGATGACATTACCAGTCTTCAGTTTGCCATATCCCTTTGTCACTCTTTTGCTGTCATCTCCAAAGGTAACATAAGGGCCAGCCTTCATAACCAACTCTGTAAGCAGGAACTTGTTTCCTGTCATATGCCTTGATGCTCCACTATCTAGCACCCATATAACTTTATTTCTGTTCCGCTTAATGCCCTGCAATGACAGATTGATTAGACGTTCTTCGGAACCCAAGATTGATTGGGCCCGGCTTTTCTATAAGATCGAGAACTATCAGATTTAACAACAGGAGATGCACTTTCTTTAACATTCTTAGAGCTTTCGACCTGGTCTTTTCCATTTTCAGACTTAACAGATTTGTTAGTCTTAGGAGACGGTTTGTCACTCCTAACTTTAGGAGGACTCGCAGTCTTAGCTCTTACATGCTTCTTTTTGACATTAGAACTAGCAGAAGAATTTAGACATGTTTGGCTAGTTGCATTCATCAAATTCACAAAGGTTTGCATGACGTTAAAAGTGCATGGCATACAATTAGGTTGACCACATTGCACATGATTCTGATGCATGTTATTCATTGTGTGTGGTACAGGCATGGCATGTGCAACAGGAATATTCATGTTAGATTTACATGCATAAGAAAGATGTTCAGTAGATTTACAGTGATAACATGCTTTCTTTATTCGTTCTGCCTTAACCTCTTTTATGCCTTTTTCTTTCTTAACCTGTTGTTTAACAGCCTTAGCTCCTAATCATGGTCTAGATTCTTCTATAAGGGATTTGATTTAAATTGCTTAATAGGAGTTACAGGTTGTTCTCTCTGTCGATCTTCCATCTCAATCTCATATCTAACTAACAATTCAGTCTCTTCTTCTTCACGAGGAACGAAGTGTTTAAAGATAGGTTTGATAGCAGATTTAAGAATTATAGGTATTTCCTTTTTAATCTCACTGGAACTAGTGTCCACAGGCCTTTTTCCTTCTTTCTTAGATAAGTTAGAATAGTCAAGTCCTACACCAACTCCAGTTATCTTCTTAAATGTGCCACTATCAACATTCACTTTACTAGCTGCTAGTTTATAAGCTTCGCATTTAGTTTCTAACTCAGCTAGCTTATTCCTAAGACATACTTCTATTTCATCTTTAAGGTTAAGCTTGTGTTCCAAAGTTTTAATAGAGTCTCTTAGGGAAGTATCTATAGTGCAAGCAGCCTCTAATTCTTCCATTTTTTCCTCAAGCATTCTGCATTTGGCAACAAGTGTTTTCTGTTCCTTTTGAGAAGTATTTAGGCTTTTAAACAACATATAGATCTTTTCGCTAAGAGCCCCGTTCTGCACCTTATAATCATCAATAGACATTTCTTCTTTAAGGGTTAGAACTGGTACCTCTGGTTCATCTGATGTCTCAGCCATGAGGGCAAAGTTTGCTGCATGAGTAACTTCTTCCTCATCTGAATCATCCCAAGCTCTGCCTTCTGTAACAACTAAAGCTCTCTTGCCATGTCTTTCCTTCACCAGGGCTTCATACTTGCTTTTGAGGGCTTCATAAGTTTCTTTGGGATATGTCTGTTTTGGCTTCTTGCAGTCTGTAGTAAAATGTCCAGCTTCACCACAGTTATAGCATTTGAACTTCATTTTGAAATCCAACGGTGATTTGTAGCTGGTACTCTTGCCTTTCCCTTTGTAGCCTTGAGAACTACCACCACCCCTAGTAACCCGATAGTAAGATGAAGATTTACTCTGCGGTCGGTTACTCTTTTTGAATCTTATATTGCTGAACTTCCTTGCCATGTATGCCACGACACTATCATCCATGTTGTCCAGCTCTTCTTGGGTGAAGTAGTCATCATCACTATTCGATGTGCACTCATCATCATTGTCAACTTGATGTGATGCAGGTGATGATCTAGGCTTTTCTGCAACCATTACCTTTTTAGACTCTACCACATCAGCAACTAATCCTGATGCAACTTCTTTTCCTCTTGAATCATTGTCCCATGCTTGATCTTGAAGGGTTTCCAGCTCACAGGTCTTTAGAATTCCATAATATTCTTCCAGAGTAGTTGTGTGTAAATCTCTGGTTTCTCTAACAGCGTAGACTCTATGTTCAATGCTTTTTGGCTGGTTCCTTAGATATCTCGTGTTGACTTCAACCACGGGGAGAGTTACACCTCTCAGATTTAAATCCAAAACCAACTGGCTGAATCTTAGAAAGACATCTGTTATACTTTCACCTTTTCTTATTCTGAAGGTGTCATACTCCATCTTAAGTATAAGTGTTTTGTTACTTCTGACCTCAGTGGTACCTTCCATGACGACCTCTAGCTTATCCCAAATCTTCTTTGCTGTAGTTAGTCATTTGACTACATTAAACATCTCATGATCTAGGGATTCCATCAGTGTTTGTCGAACGGATGTATCGAAAGCTATCTGCTCCTTATCAGCATCTGAAAAGTCTACTGCCTTTTTAGGCTCAGACCGTTGTGGTACTACCACATCTCCTTCCATATGCTCAGAAACAACAACCATTGGGACAAATTTACCTTTGTCAAGGACTTCCAGATATTCAGGATTGATGGACTCAAGGTAAAGTTTCATTCTCAACACCCATTCTTCATAATGATCTCGGTCGAACATTGGAATTTTGAAGTTATTTTTAGGTGCCATCTTAATGTGGATTTAAAGTAAAGATAATAAACTTTTCGTATTACTTGAGTAGTAATTAAAAGAAAATTAAATTATCTCAAAATAAATCAAGGTTCAAGTTCTGGACACCAAAAAAAATTCTAAGTACCCAAGACTAGGCTATGTAGAATATCTATGTAGAACTTCTGCCCAAGTCGAAATTCTCTAAGTAGAACTTTTGTCCAAGTCGAACTTCACCAAGTAGAATATTCAACTCGAATATTCAAGTCGAATATTCAAGTAGAATATTCTATGTAGAATATTCAAGTAGAATATTCTATGTAGAACTTTTGTCCTTGGAAGAAATTTGCTGCAGGTCACTTTAATATTGAATAAACAATATTATTTTTCACACTTTGACTTTTGTGGCTTTTCTCACCTAACTCACCTAACCCACGTGCTAGGTACTGAATATCTTTTGTAATATTTTTTTGTTGTGAGATATATGTCAAATCAAAAGCCAATAACACCTTTTTAACTTTATGTCTTTTGAAAAGGTAATCAAAAGTTGCTGGGTTTGTCTTCTTTATCAAGAACGGTGATGACTTCTTGAAGAACACCAAAAATCAAAGTACCCAGAATAATTCACAAAAATTATCTAAAGTCCACCTAAGCTAAATAATCACACCTAGAGTATTTAAATAATTTTTTGGACTGAATTTTCTCTGTCAAACAAATTAAAGCACACTTTTCAAGAAAAACTTGAAGAGTAGATCTGTAAAAGAAAACTCACGAATCTTCTACCAAACACAAGGATCTATGTTTTGTATGTTAAACATGAAGCTCTGATACCAATTGTTAGGTCCAAATGTGTTATAGAGGGGGGGTGAATACAACTTTTCGAATTTAAGAAGCAATAAATACCATGTAATAAATGAACACAATAATTCAAGGAATATATGTCTTATATATAACTTGAAAGGGTTGCTACAACATTCATTACAAAGTACACCAGAAGTAAAGAGGGTAGTAAATGATACTAAGCTCTGTGAATATACTCTCTCTCTTTTTCAAGTGTTTATCTCGAAAATATTGCTCTCTTAAAAATAATACACAAGTACTTCTATTTATACTACTTGTAATCTATGTCCTGTAGTCTTCAAAGACTAAGATATACGTGGCCCAATGATATCCACATAAATCTTATCTTATCTTGAAAGCTTGGAAATCTGCCAATTAGATGATGCCATGTGTCATGTTGAAACTGCCCTCTATGTAGAACATCTACTTGGCCATCTCGAATGTTAAGTAGAATTTCTACATAGGAATATTCTACTTGGCTATCTAGAACATTTAAGTAGAACTTCTACATAGGAATGTTTTACTTGGCCATCTCGAACATCTAAGTAGAACTTCTACATAGGAATGTTCTACTTGGCTATCTCGAACATTTTGTACTTAGAAATATTCTGGGCTTCAACTTGAAACTTCAATGCAACATCTTGAACTTGTGATTTCTTTATGTCTTCCATATTCTTCAACAAGCTCTTGAACCTGGATCTCTAACACTGACATAAACTTGCTATCAATGTCCTGACACTTGATACAATGGTCTGATTCATAAGTGACTAGTCTTGATAGTGTCTCTGCTTCTTGAATAGATTACCATATTCAATTAGTAATGTGGCTTTCCAATTATTGCTTTCCTTCTTGTTCACTTGAAATCAATTAGTCTTATTGATACTGATAGATATGATCTTGAATCTTTAAGTTACAAATCACTGAGGCATGAACAACTCTGTCTTGAACTTCTTTCAATAATTTCTTCTTTGTTTGATCATAGTTAACATGTTGACTTGTATCAATTACCCTGTTTTCATTTAACATTGATTTCTTTGTGGCTTCATGTTCTTGATTGTCTTCCAGTTAAGTATCTTTTCTTTTAGTTGAGTTACATAAGTTATAGTGTTACAAGTTTAGACACTCTGCCTTTCATGGTCGAAATAGTTAAATAGGAGAATTACTGGTAATTAGTACAAATCTCGTCAACAGTAAACGAATAAATACGAGAATGTGACAAATAAACACTTGAAATTCTACCTACGATTGTATAAATGTGCTCACCCAGTATTCTGGTGGGTGCATCGTTAGATTGTAGGTTGATATGATGATGAAATAAGTAACAGTAATCACCCTGCATCATGAACCCCTTCGCCAACATGATGAAAAGTCAGGCACCAGTCAGTATTATGTTCATTACAAGAAAAAAGTAGCTCCCAATCTCCCCATTAATTAAAGCAACACATTACCCTGGCTGGAGGAGGAAGCTGCCTATCTTTTTTCCACGAAATCTGCTAATCGACTTGGATTTGCGGGAACATCATTCGATAGAACTATAACCGATAATATTAGCAGCAGGGATTTCTAATGGTGTGTGTATGATATGGAAGACCTCATGTCAGGATTTTGTAAAGATGGTTATACTTGATTATTTTTATTTTTTGCTATTAAAGACGTCGATTTATTTAGGTACTCACAGTCCACAAGTCAATATTTGTTGAGTAAAATATGTAGTACTACTTTGGCCTATGGGTGTTTTCTATGACAAATTTACCTACTTGCATTTCCACTTGGCTTCCATTTATATTTAAACATGGAACTCGATAACATCTTTCTCTTCTCCGCTGGTTTCTTTTTATTTTTCTCTTCTCCGCTGGTTTCTTTTTATTTCGCATTTTGTAGCTCTTCCTAACAAGTAAGATATCTAAAACTAGAATTATAGAAAAGTAAACAAAATTTAAAACTATAAAAGCGCCAGTTGGATTTTTCTTCAGACAGTGATTACAAAAATGAAATTGTATTTATTAACTCGGACCGTATCTATTTAAATTTAATTGTTACAAGGGCAAGGTTTGAATTCATGCTTCTAGTTTCTGTGCACAAAATTGAAGTTTCGTTGTAAAGGGATACAACCATTAGGCAGTGTACTTGCCATGTGTGTCTTGAGTTTCATACAGAAGACTGTAACTACTAGCAGTAATAGCGACATGTCTGAAAATGTAGTATTTGATTGCATCTGATCCTCGGTATTGGACTGACTACCAACTGTTTACTAGTGGAGTGGTCAATGCAAAAAGGTGGCATCCAGTATTTTACATATAATTGATTGGCATTCATTAAAGAACTACATAGTACAAGAACAGAGAACTTTGATTCTAAACCATTAGAAGATAAAGATAGTTAAGTTCAGTTGAGGAAAAACACAACTGCATTTTCATTTTTTTTCAAAAAGATTCTAGAATTGGTTCTCATATGCCAAAGTCTGATTATTTTATATGGTTCAGAAAATATAGAGGAAAGAGGAAACATTCCTGTCAATAACTTCCAATAACAGAACTCACAATTCAGTTTTGCAATAAACAAAAGCTATGCTCCTAAAATGATACATCCATTGCGAATCTTAAGCAACTCTTCAGTCAAAAATGAACCAAATTATTTCCAAAATAAAGGAAACCACATATATACAGTTCAGTAGGCCAGAAAAGTATAATGAGTGATACCTCGAGGCCCAAAAAAAAATACAATTTCTTAATGCATAGGAAAAAGCCTGGAAAACATTGCTTTTCCAAAGCTCATTCCGTAAATCTCAAATCCAGTAACATGTACGTTGATAAAATATAGTAGTGTTCAGACAAGGTACCTTGGCAATAGTTGACCCAAGATGGCAATGAGCCCCTACAAGCTTTAGTTCATCGGGATGTGATTCACAGCATCCAGAAACCAGTGTAACTTTTCATTTCTAATACCAAATTTAGAGCTTTTATTTCCAGTGGCGACATAAGGATGAACCAAGCAAATTTTTATAAACAAATTGAATTATATTACATTTTGCAATACACACCTGAAAAATGAATATCATTCAGACTACCAAGAGTAAAAGGCCAGAAGGAACATTGGAAAATGCAGCTAAACCCCAAGTCAAGTATTTTATCGTTTGTTACAAACTTGTTTAGTTAGATAACTACAATTCTACAAGCCTAAATATAATCAAGTGGAAGCCACATGCCTGAGGATTGACATCCGGGTTAATTCGAAGAAGCACATTAACCTTCTTTCTGGAAATCCTTGCAGCTGATACAATATTTTCCAAATCAAATTCACTATCAACATTTGCAAAGACACCTTCTTGGGCAGCCAGCACCAGATCCTCCAAAAGCTTTCCATTCCTATTAAAGATACACCTGTTTAACATACATAAAGGGATTACTTGTATACAAGAAAAGAATGGATCCAGACCATAAAAGTAAACACTTGACTACTTCAATTGCTGGTAGAGTTTTATTGTGTATGAGAACGCAATTAGAGAAAAATGCATTGTGACATAACATTCCTTGTATGTAGGGTATGTCGAAGATAAATTAAGTTATTTACCTTAATCATAAAACATTCTATCAAATCCAATTAACATATCGTATGGTTTTAAACTTCAAAAGATAGATAGGATAAAGTAGGCGCAAGACATATTAACTTAAATGACCTTGTAAACACTGATGTACATTGAATTTTAAACTACAAAAATCTATGAATTTACAATAAACTCCAATTTTACAATACTGTAGTTCTTACATGATGTGAAAAACCAAGTCCTAAATTCTAATAAAACAGTTACTATAATCACTAGGATACTTAAGGATTTTTAATATAGCATAAAAGAGTCCATCATGAAGAAATAACATCTGCAGTAAAGTTCTTATATATAATTTTAGTTGAACGAATATATGTGGTACTAAATTGACGCGATCTTGAAAAAAAAAGTGGTTACCAACATTTGCAAATCAATAGACAAGTAGACAAGTGTGTCAATTAAAACATCATAGTTTCTGAACAACTAGGTCATGGTGAAGCATAAGACTATAAGCAATGTTACTACATCACTTAAATTTCGAACATACCAACACTTCTACCATTCGGTTAGCTAGCAATAGTAAAAATCACATTTTCTCTCAAACAACACTTCTACAGTTCGGTTAGCAATACTAAAATCTCATTTTTCTCTCCACGTCACTAATGAGAGTAACAATGAAGAACAAAAAGGTTAGTTCCTCGTAATAACTAAAGTTCATTACATACACACATAACACATGTACACACAATGTACAAATATCGGGACTCTGTCGCTTACTTGGTAGGGTCAAAACCAGTTTGAAGCGCCAACCTAAGGTTCATTCGAACTAACCAGGACAGCACCACACCCCAGCATCCTCAAAAGCTCCAAAATCTTGAAATTATTATTAGCTGTAGTAGCATACCCAATAATAGAATTCAAGCCTTCGAAAGCATCAACATAAGCCTCAACATTTCTAGTTATTTGGGGTTAAGTATACAAAAAAAAGACCTCCTATCAGCAATGGGCCTTTTCTGTTATAAATGGGATATTCATATATAAAACACACATAACATTAGCAAGTAAATTCGGCACAAGACAAAATGGTGTTGATAAATTTGGCACCATGCAAAGAAAATTATTAGTAATTATTTATGTTAGTTGTTTAAAAATATACTGCATTAATTCATGCATTGCAGAGAACAAAACAGAGGGTTTGCACATATGAAAAGACACAACTATAATACATACCAGTAAATAAATAAACATTCAATATGAAAAACATAAAAAACATTCAACCAAGAACTTAATATTGGATCCAAATATTTATAATGGGGCTGTTTGGCAACAGCTTTTTCCCGGAAATAAGCCCTTATTTCCGGAAAAAAGTAGGGATGTATGTACTTTTTCTGAAAATAAGTAATTTATTTTTTATTTTGAAAATAATATTTGGTTTTAAAATTCTAAAATAAATATTTATCTTTTAAAAAAATGAAAATATGTAAAAAATAAAATAAGTTAATTATTTTAAGTTTAAGGAACTCCAAACGGCCACAATATAAAAGATTTAACGAAGATACATATATAGCCTCAAAGATTCAAAACAATAACAGACCATATTCAAACCTAGTTGCCTGTACTTCCGAACCAAAATTTGATGTCATCTTGACAAATAATTTTGTTTCTTTCAAATACCAAGTATAACCTCATATTTGTTAAAAAAAACAAATTTATTCCTTTTAAGTCTCAAAATTCAATTCTTTTTTATTTTTTTATTAACTTACAATTTCATTTATTTCTTTTAAGTCTAAATTTTTATCGAATTCATAATTATTATTTTTTTGTTGGAACTTTATATTTTCCTCTATATATTTTGTTTAACTCTAATTAATTTTTTTAATCTTTTGAGTAAATTTTTATACAAGCAAAAACTAGTTAATATTATTTTTGATAAATGACAATTATCGATTCATATAATTAGGAAGTCTTTTTGTGGATTTATATGTTAACAAATGATTTAATAAAAAAGAGAGGTTATTTTTTCATGTCAAAAGAATAAATATTCTATTTCATATGCAAAATGTTCCTCATAGTTTAAAATAGAGTATAGTAGTTCCATTGTAGTCAATTTTATAAATGATATAATTTTAATACTAGAATAGTATTAAATTGACACTATCTTAATATCATTCATTGGAGATGATCTTATAAAGTAATTACGATTGAAGAGATAAATTTTTCATATATAACATAATTTTAAACAAACAATAAAAATGAAAAAAATGAAGAAACTATACACGACTAAGTTATTAGTTAATCATACTAAAAAATGTATTGTTACCTAAATATTTCATAATTATGTAACATAAAATTAAAATAATAATAATTTATATTTATATTTTTATTGTATAAAAGCAAGGAAGAACGCCACAAATAATATATAGAGTAAAGTTTGTAGATTTTTTTAATTATTTCAGAACTATATTTTCTGTTATGAGTAAAAAAATATTCTAGATATGTGAATCGTAATGTAAAAAAAAAATTTTAAAAAAATTCAATCATTTATTTTATGGAATTACTTAAGCCCATCGTTGCGGGTAAAAATCCTGATAACAATATGTTTATTTAAGTCCAAGACAAGGCTAACTATAACACTATGAATTGGTTTAATGTAAGCCTTGTTAGTGCGGAATTAGGTCTTATTGGTATTCATTTTACTTTAAAAGGAATGTGAGATTAGTTGTTGCAGCTCCAATAAGCATTTGTTTAATTATATTTTCTGGAACACCTAATTTTATCACTTTTAGTGAACACATATTATAGAAAAATTCAGTATAAAAAATACTCAAATGAAATATCTAAATTACGTAAGAAAAAAAGAAGAAAATAGTAGGCAACACAACAAAACACTCACTAAGACAACTTCATCATGTTATCAATGTTGTCTGGACAAACACTATGCCATACATGGCCGGTTCCAACACAAAAATGTTATCATAGATCCCTTTTTTGTTGCCATAGGGCAAAAAAAGCTAAGGTAACATTTTTGCTATGTTGGAATCCGTTACATTTGGTGTCAAAGGTAACATGATGAGGAACATACGATAACACAGAAAATCTTGTTACAGTAGAAGCTTACGACAATACATATGGAACCCTAAAGTAACATGATGTCTATGTTGCAATAGATGTTATTAATAGATAACTTCATCATGTTATCAACAAAACAAAAGCTCACAAACATTGGCTAATAGCAACATATTATCCAACAATATTATCCAAACAACTTTGTCTTAATTTGCCAATAATGGCAGAACAAACCGTCATGAAAGTAAACAAACCAGGTACATTGACAGTTTTTTATTAAACAAAACCAGAATCCACAAACTTTGTGAATCATTCGCAACATTGTTGCAAGTATTAGGACTACTTATCCACTGGGGCTCCTTGCACATGCTACTGGCTTCTAGTTTGTTCAATTTTCTCGTCACTGTCTAGCAAGACCAGACTCTCCACAAAAGGCGTGACAACGAAAGATGTTGCAAAGTCTTCCTCATCTAAAGAAAAATCATTCCAACGATCCCATGAATCAACAAAATCAATTGCTTCATGGCTACTGAGATTATAAGAAACTAAATCAAATAAGCTGAAAAATATCAGTTCACCATTGTTTCTCAGACCCACGACTTCTGCGCGCAATTCTTTCGCGTGAAATTCATAATTTAGATTAACACTCAACTCTTTCTCCCAAAAAGACTCATTTACCTGATCGTCTTTCAAAACCCGCATGTCAAAATGATTTCAGTTTGCGTCCTGAACCAAGTAAGCTATAGGCTGACCGAATGGATGCAGAGCAAGTTGAATATACTGCAGTACATGAATATCTTTTTCCCAATCAGGTAATGGATTTCTTGTTAGAAAATGGAAAGTTCAAGACATATTTTATATATGTTCTTGATGTAATTTCCGGAAACTAACTAATGGAAGTTGTTCCTTGCTATGAGGACTTAAACTTTCATGTTTGGATCTAATACATTTTCTTAGTGTAATCCATAAATAAATTGAGTAGAAGTTGCTAGCTTGAAATGGGTTAAATGTGATTGTCCCACATAGAGAATGTAATATGGGTGTGGGTGCTTTATATGCATATATGTGCAAGAGTAGTGTCAACTATTAAGGCATGTGAGTGTGCATGGTGTACTAGTGTGCCCTCGCGCACGTATACACGCGCGCCGCCACCTTGTCACGCCTCGGGTCAGGTCGAAGTGGACCACCTCACCAGAGTTTAGCAGTAGATCAGAATTTGATAGTAAACTCTGATGGACCGACAGAGTTTAATGACTGTTACTGATTCTAATATATATTCTATTAAATGTTTTTTAAGTCAGAATAATTATTTTAATTAATGTTTTATCTACTGTTACACAAGTTTGAGAAAACCCTAGCAGTCATACTCTGTATCTTCTACACACGTATTCATACAAATTTTGCATAAGGTTTTCTAGGCGAACTGAGGTGCAGGTCACTGTTGACTGCTACGTATCTGTGGACGAAGTACTCTGTGCTGTTTTATCCTGGAAGTGATATTGCTGCAACCCAACACAGAGTAATGGGGCAATAATCTTTTCAAGAACAGTCAAGATTTCTTGCAAGGCTTGGCGACTCAACAGTTCGTTTGGTTCTATCAGTGTATACTTAAAGCTTCTGTTAGAGCTAAGTATTCTATCTTTTCTCTTGTCTTTGCAGTTACTGATTTATATAACTTGTTTCTACCTTCGTGCTCTGTTTTGTTAATTGGTTTAATCTGTCTGTTCTTGTTAAATTATTTATATAACTGCCCCATTGTTGTGTTTAGTTTTTAATTACTCCCAACATTTCTCGCAGTATATCAGTCTTGGTATCAAAAGAAATAATTGTTTCCTTCTTCTTTGAATTGAACCCCGGCCAAAACGCAGCACCATTAACGAAAACAGAGTGACGTCTCATGGTACAGTTGAAAACATCATCTTGAGTCATTGTTTTCCATGAATTATTGTTTAGGCTATAA
This sequence comes from Oenanthe sinensis, assembly GCA_028671895.1. Classification (NCBI taxonomy): domain Eukaryota; kingdom Viridiplantae; phylum Streptophyta; class Magnoliopsida; order Apiales; family Apiaceae; genus Oenanthe; species Oenanthe sinensis. Next base: position 20,375,014 of record CM053799.1, on the reverse strand, counting down.
ACACCAATGATAAGTGGACGGGGGTTAGGTACAGAGCGCGAACGAGGTTTGAGCACACGAATCACCAAATAATCATTACTTTCCGGTACAAACCCAAAAGCTAAAGTTTGCCAGCCATTCAGTTCCATTGTATATTTTAAGGTATATGGAGGAAGAGGTAAATCCGGAATGGTTCTATATTTTTGGACAAGAGTATTCCACAGATATATATTGGGATAAACATCATTTCTATGAGGACCGATATTAAACAACGAAGTCACACAAACTAAACCATGTGAATGTGCTACCCAGTCAATATCTGAATAGGCAGGAAATAATTCAATTGCACAATATTTTTCACATTGTTTATCATCCAAGCGTACTGTCAATGACCCGGTATAATATTCTCAAAAAATAGATATTTAGGATGATATGACTTGATCTCTTCATTTTCCTTTTTTAGCATGCGTCACACAATCCTTCATTGTAGAACTCAAGTGGAGGCAAGTTATTCACTAAAGGCAAAGCTTCATAAGTCAGTAACAAGTTGAATATTATTTGTATTCACTCCTTGTCTCTTTCAAGAACAAGAAGCTGAGATTCATTTAAGAATCTTAGATTATAGCAAATTCAAATCTAATACAAATTAGATTGAAAGTTTAATTTTGAGTGTCTATTTCAATTCCGCAATTCTTAAGCAAATATTACAAAGTTAACCTAAAGCTATAACTCACATTGCTCACTCACAGTAAATCTATTTTGCTATTTGTCTAGATTTCTCGACCTAGAATTGTAATTGGTTTAGGCTGGTCGAGAAATCACTAATGACTAAAGTACATTTATTAGATAACCGACAATTTATAGTCGAGAACTCATGTAGAAAGTCAAGAACTATTTCAATCAAGAACTCTGATTTGTAATTGATCAACAACTCTATGAAATATAATATAATTGTTCAAGGACTCAGCAAATGACTTGGTCGAGAACTCAAAGAAGTGATTCGAGAACTCTAGTTATTATACTGGTCAAGAAGTCTAATAAGGATGGCAACTTATTCAAAAACTCAAGTTTAACAATCTATTTTATTTCCACTTGGAAAACAAAATAATAGATTATTTCCAAAACTATTTTCAAATTGATCTCAATTTAATAAGATTAGCTTATTGAATTTTTTTTAAATATACCTTCTTTTTAGAACATCATACTTGTTATTTAACAATGCACAAGTATGAAAATTCATTGCAGGTTTATTAGAACACACAAAATGGCTCCAAGCAACATTTTGAATTTGATTTTTCAAAATAGTGTACAACAATATAACTGATATATTTTTAAACATATACCAGTTTGTTTCACTTAGATAAATCATTGAGCATTCATGTCTGTGAAACAATTGTTGTAATAGTTGGTGACATATATTTATTTAGCCACTTCGATAAAAGAATTTAGCATTCCAATCTCACTAACCAATCTGTTGAAGGTGGCTTCATCTAGTGGTTTAGTAAATATATCAGCCACCTGTTTTTGTGTAGGGATATAGAATAATTCAATTACTCAATTTTCTGCATGTTCCCTTATGAAATGGTACCTTACATCAATGTGTTTTATCTTTGAATGATTTACTGGATTGACAACAATGGAGATGGCACTAGTGTTGTCACACATGATATGAATTCTTTCAAAAACTTGTCAATAATCCCTTAATTGATTTCTTATCCAAAGTACTTGATAACAACAAATCCCAACAACTATATATTCAGCCTCATTTATGGAAGTTAAAACTGATTGTTACTTTTTGCTAAACGAAGACATTAATCTTTGTCAAAGAAATTGACAGTTTCTAAAGGTGCTCTTCTTTTCTATTCTGCATCCAGCAAAATCAACATTAGAATATCCAACTAGGTTGAATCCTTTTTCCTTGGGGTACCACAATCCCCATCTGTGTTGTTCTTTTTAGATACCTCAAAATTCTTTTGACAGCAATGAGATGAGATTCCTTTGGATTGGCCTGGAACCTTGCACACAAACATGTAGAAAACATGATGTCTGGTCTACTAGCTGTTAGGTAGAGTAGAGATTCAATCATTCCTCTATAGGTCTACATGTCCACACTTTTGCCTTTCTTATCTTCATCAAGTTTTTTAGCTGTAGACATTAAAGTTTTTGCAGGTGAGCAATCTTGTATTTTAAACCTTTTGAGCAAGTCATTTATATACTTTGTTTGACTTATGAAGATGCCATATGTCCTTTGACTAATTTAAAGACCTAGAAAGTAATTGAGCTCTCCTATCATGCTCATTTCATATTCACTTTGCATGAGCTTCGAGAATCTTTGACACGGCTTTTCATTTATGGAACCAAAGATGATATCATCCACATAAATTTTAACTAGAATGATATCATCAACATTCTTTTTGTAAAAGAGAGTTTTGTCAATTGTCCCTCTAGTGAAGTGATTTTCCAATAAAATTTTTGACAAGGTGTCATATCATGCTCTAGGGGCTTGTTTGAGTCCATACAATGCCTTGAGAAGCCTGTACACAAAATCAGGGAAATTAGGGTCTTCAAAGCCAGGTGGTTGCTGCACATAAACTTTTTCTTCCAATTCACCATTTAAAAAGACACTTTTGATATCCATCTGATAGACCTTGAAATTAGAAAAGACTGCAAAGGCTAGGAAAATTCTTATTGCCTCTAGTCTTACAACATGAGAAAAGGTCTCATCATAGTCAATGCCTTCTTCTTGTGTATTATTAGCAACCAGCCTTGCCTTATTTCTTATGCCAATTCCATGTTTATCCATTTTATTTCTATAAACCCACTTAGTGCCAATAATTGATCTATCCTTTGGAGGTGACACCAATTCCCAAACATTGTTCCTCTTAAATTGATTTAGCTCCTCCTGCATGGCAATAATCCAGTCTGGATCCAACAATGCTTCTTCAATTCTTTTAGGTTCATTTTGAGACAGAAAGAAAGCATAAAGACATTCATTTATGATTGATTTCCTTGTCCTCACTCCTTCATCAGGATTACCAATTATTTGATCAGCAGTGTGAGCTCTATTCTATTTAGTTTCATGAGTCATGCCTCTTTTATTTGAGCTAGATTTCTCCTGATTAGGGTTGTTAGCATTTGTTGTAGATCTTTGAGAAGCTCCCCCTGAGTTGATGCTAGGGTTGTGTAGAGAATTCTCAAGCTAAATGTGACTGAAATCTTCATTGTTTCTATCTTCATTTATGCCATGTGAGATATCCACATGTGAGTTTTCTTGTGCAATGTCATCTTTTTCAATTTCAGGTGACATGGGCTCCATTTCATTTTCAAATCTCAAGGTGTCACAATTTTCACCTTCAAATTCATAGTTGGAAACTTGAAGTCATCGAAAGTCATATTTGTACTTTCCATAACTTTTTGATGATCAATAATGTAGACTCTGTATGCAGTCTTGTCCAGAGAGTATCCCATGAAAATGCCTTCATATGCCTTGGCATCAAACTTCCTAATTTTATCAGTGTTTTCTTTTAGTACAAAATATTTTGCTCCAAACACATGCATATGTTTTATTGAAGGCCTTATATTTCTCATGATGTGGTATAGAGTCCTTCCAACACGCTTTGTGATCAGTGTCCTATTCTGAGTGTAACATGCGGTACTGACAGCTTCAGCCCAAAAGCTTGTTGGGAGGTTGGTTTCTTCTAACATGGTTCTTGCAGTTTCAATTAGAGTCCTGTTTTTCCTTTCAATAACTCCATTATATTGAGGAGTCCTTGGTGCAGAAAACCGTTGAGTGATTCCTTTTTCTTTGCAAAATTCATTCAAGGTAGCATTCTTGAATTTTGTGCCATTATCACTCCTTATGGTCACAACAGGTATTGGACCCTTATCCAGTCTCCTTAGATTTTCAATTATGATCTCATGTGCTTCATCCTTTGAATGCACGAATTCAACCCATATATATTTAGAGAAGTCATCCACCATGACAAATGTATATCTCTTCTTAGACATAGACATGACATTCACAGGAACAAATAAATCCATGTGAATCAATTGTAGGGGTAAAGTAATTGAACTCAATTCCTTTCTTTTGTGACTTGATCTCTTCATTTTCCCTTTTTGGCATGCCTCACGTAATCTTTCATTGTAGAACTCAAGTGAGGGAAAGTTATTCATTAAAGGCAAAGCTTCATAAGTCAGTAACAAGTTGAATATTATTTGTATTCACTCTTTGTCTCTTTCAAGAACAAGAAGATGAGATTCATCCAATAATCTTAGATTGTAGTAAATTCAAATTTAATACAAATTAGATTATTTAATTTTGAGTGTCTGTTTCAATTACGCAATTCTTAAGAAAACATTACAAAGTTAACATTAAGTTATAACTCACATGGCTCACTCACAGTTCATCATAAGCAAAGTAAGAAAAGAAAAATTCAACAATACATTCACCCCCCTGTATTAGTTTCATTTAACTCATTCCTAACAAGTGGTATCAGAGCACAGGATGTTGACATACAAACAGTACAAAGATCAAGATGAGTTCACAGAAACTTAGCAGTATCAAGATTCCTCCTTTTGACATAGAAAACTACAGCCTATGGAACAGAAAGATGTTGATGTTCATAAGGGCTGCAAACTCAATGTACCCTGAAATATTGAAAAATGGTCCATTCATGCCTGTGACACTGGTACCTGAAACAACTAGTGACTTAGAAGTGATTCCTGCTACATGGATACCAAAGGTTCCATCTCAGTACACAGATACAGAGAAAGAGAAGGTGTCACTTGACAATAGTCTAATGTTCATACTAATTGAGTCATTAGACATTGTCATGTACAACAACATTGTCAACTGCACATGAACAAAGCATATATGGGAGACTATTGAAATACTCTATGATGGAACAGAAGAAGTAAGGGGCAACCAAAGACAACTCCTGGTTTCACAATATGAGGCCTTCATGTCAAAGCATAATGAAGGTATAACTGAAGTATTTGAAAGATTCAACAAGTTGATAAATGACCTTCAACTTCATGGAAAGTATTATGAAACCAAGGAGAAAAACATGAAGTTCTTGTTAACTCTTTCAGAACATTTGGAACATAAAATCTTTACAATAAGAGAAAAAAGATATTTAACAAGACTCTCACTTGAGACTCTCTATGTCATTTTAAAGACCTATGAACTGAAATTCTATCAAAAGAAGTCTATTCTAGCAAATAGAGGAAAGATGACAAATGTCTCAAGTGCCTTGGTTGCAAATGACCCCACAAGGACTTAAAAGACTATCTCAAGCCAAAGGTTGAAGACTAAAGAAACTTAAAAACATGAAGATGGAGAAAATGAACCTGTCAAAAGTGAATCTGGTGATGATGACTTCTACACGATTGAGGAGCTGGAAGAAATGGATAACAAATATATGGAATTCATGGCCAAAAAGTTTGATAACTTGAGATTCAAGAAAAATAAGAGTTTCAAGCCAAGACCAAATTTTCACTCCTCAAGCAAAGGAAAAGCTCCAAGAAACAGTCCCAAATGAGGATATAAGACTGGGACAATTGATAGATCCAAGATAAGATGCTACAACTGTAATGAACTTGGACACTTTGCAACAGATGTAAAAAACCAAAGATAATCAAGAAAGATAAAGACTATTTGGAATTGAAAGCCAAGTATGAGGCTCTTCTAAAGAAGCAGACAGAGAAATTATACATAGTTGAGGGAACATGTTAGGATGATACAGATGAAGATGAAGATGAGGAGTATGACAATTTGGCTCTCATGGCTAGATCACATGATGGAGCATCATCCTCAAACAATTAGGTACCCACATTAACCTCAATTGATATTTCCAACTCTCAATATAAGAAAATTGTAGAAGAATTAAGCATTGAGATGTTAAACATACATACTAGTATGATTACTACTTATGAAGAGATCACTAGATTGCTGAAACTAAATGATAAACTAACTATTAAGAATGAAAACTTAGAATTATCCTTGGTTACTCTGGAAACCTTGAAACAAGAGAATGAATATCTAAAAAATAAGGTTACTTATTCAGAACAAATTGAGAAATTTTCAAGAGAACAAATTTCAGAGAATGAACTGAAAATCAGGACTTATCAAAACTCATCTTCTCTAGTTCAAGAGTTTCATGAAAAACACTAGGAAAATTCTAAGATTGGAGTTGGCTTTGATTATGACAACTTCAAGAAAAAGAAATTTATTTCAACAAAGGGCAAGAAAGTTGAAATTCCTGGAAATCCTCACATTTTGAAAAATGTCAAAACTCCTATTTTCAAGAAATCAACTATTGAGTTTCATGAAGAAAGTCTTATCATCAAACAACAGTTGAATGATGAGGATGCCCAAGAGTCAAAATGCACAGTGCCTAGTGTTGAAAAAGAAAAGTCAACAATCAAAACCAAGTCCGCACATGTTCAGGGTGAAAGAGGAGTAACACCACATAAAATTAAGATCATGCATGCTAGTTGAAAAAGAAAAGTCAACAATCAAAACCAAGTCCGCACATGTTCAGGGTGAAAGAGGAGTAACACCACATAAAATTAAGATCATGCATGCTACAAAGAAAAGGCCAAATAGAAATGGTAAAATAGGCATTAACAAACACAACAACTATGCACATGTTCACAATTCACCTAGAAAGATTTGTCCAAATTGTGGATCAACAAATCATCTCACTCATGTGTGAATGAAACCTGTTGTTGAAAATGCTGAGTATGTTTGTGAATTTGTTAAGCCTTTGATGCATGATAGCCATAAATTATGTGATAAATTTGATTGCATACCATGCAACATGAATGTCATGAATACTTGCTTTATATTAAGGAAATAGTTTGTTGAAGGATGCCTAAGTCAAAACTTAAATAACATAATTGCTAGACCTAAATCTACAAGTCCTATCAAAGGAAGAAAACATTTCGTGTCACCTAGAAATGCATCTAGCTCAGGAAGCACTAATCAAGATAATAATCCAAACATGAAAAATGAAGTTATGCATAACTTTGTGACAAAAAATGTTAAGAAACTAAATGATATCCATGCAGATAAGCAAAAAGGACCCAACCTAGTTCGGGTACCAAAGAAAACTTGATGTGTTTTTTATTACAGGGAACAAGTAAGAAGAAGAAGGGTATGTGGATCTTGGACAGTGGATGCTCAAGACACATGACTGGTGACAAAGTCCTGATGTCACAATTCAAGGAGGAAGTTGGCCCAATGGTGAACTTCGGAGACAACAACATTGGTTTCACTATGGGATATGGCAAGTTGATTCATAGAAATATTGTCATTGAAGATGTAGCCTTGGTGAATGGTTTAAAGAACAATCTACTAAGCATCACTCAATTCTGTAACAAGGATTTGAAAGTGGAATTTGAAAAAGACTTGTGCCTCATATCACATAGAAAACCAAGGAAGTTGTACTTTGTGGTGTAAGGAAAGGAAGCTTGTTTGTAGAAAATTTGGATTCTGCAAACAAGTATAATTTTTTTTGTTTCTACACCAAAGCCTTAGAAAAGGAAAGTTGGCTTTGGCACAAGAGATTGTCTTACTTAAACTTCAAGAACATTAATTCTTTGTTACATAGACAACATGTCTCATTAGCACATGCTCTCACAAGTCAGTTAGCTAAAACTAGAAATAGATAAAAGATGTTTTACATTGTACACTATCTATTTCCAGCTAACACTTTCTTTTGACAGTCTTTCATTTCTGCCTTTTCTCTTTTGTCTTTGTCTTGTTCTTCTTCCAAGCTACATTGTAGACTTGTCTCTATCTTCACAGGTTTTAACTAATCCTGATCATGACATAGATTTGAATTACTTGTCTTGTTCTTCTGTAAATCTCCTTGAAAATGGCTTCTTGAATCAATCGACTACTCACTTGAATTTACTTCGAGAACTACTGAGACTTCTCGATTAGCCTTTAACTGGTTACTTCTCGAATGTCTAGACTTCTCGATTGCATATGGCTTTTGATGACTTCTCGATCAGGCTAGACTTCTCGACTGACTTAATTTCACAAACTTCTCGATTGACTCATTTTCTTAACTGTTCGATTGCTTCCTTAGTTAACTTCTCGATTTGTTTTACTGGATTTCTCGATTGATCACTTTCTTTGATACTTCTCGACTGGCTTCAATTTCTTTGACTTCTCGATCAGATACTTCTCGATCGAATACTGAGACACTTGAGAGTTCTAAGACTTCTCTACCAGTTTTACATATGACTTCTCTACTAAGGTGACTTCTCGATTGATCACTTGAGTTAGAAGATTTTTCATACAACATTCCTTATTTTGGTGAAGTCTTCTTTGGCTTTATGCATGATCCAAACTTGAATCTTCTATCAACATTTATTCTTTGACTTATAATTACACATTAGAATTTGCAATAGAAACATACTTCTATCTGCAAGTACACATTAAAAACATTAAGTCACCAACCTATTACACAAGTTCTACATGTGTTACATTAAGATAAGTAATTATAGTACAATAGGCTTGATTTGATCCAACAAGTGCAGTCCAACGGGAACCCTATAGGAAATAATGGGGAAACGATTAATGCGGAAAATGAATAAGTTTTTATGTCATATGTGCAAATAATGGAAAGTTCGATGTTGTGTCATCGGTTGACTTGACATATTGATTAGTTCTATAAGTGGATGACAAAGAAATCATAATTAAGTTTATTGAGAGGCTGTATAGTGGGCATGATGAATTACTTGAAAGGTATATTGCATCGTATATGATATACTAGGCAGATGTGCCGGGAATTATTAGTTGTTACGGTGCAAATGTCGTATGTGATATAGATATCGAGAATTTAACTTCGGGCATAAATGAAGTTGGGAAAATTGGAAGTATAAATGTATAAAAATGTGAAAGAAATAATATGACATACAATCTGCATGTGATTGTAAAACACAAAGAATTTTTGTGAATATATTTGTTAAAGAATATGAGTTTAAAAAGGACTAAAAATATTTAAGTCCTTAAATATGGAATTTCACTATGACGAATAATGAGGGCACATATCGACGTAATTTGAATAATTATAAATTTTGATAAGTGAGAGACATGAAAAGAATTTGACAAAGAAATCAAGTGGTAAATGTTGTATTTGACTTATTTTGTCAAATAAAATATATTGATTAAATACATGAAAAATGTAACTTATATAATTTATTATGTGAATAATGTTTGTAATTTACAAATATTAAGTTAATGATATTGATGATATAATTTATTAAGGTTGTTACTTTAGAAAGGTGGAGTGATGGGGGTATGCCTATATACAGTGGCTTATCCAATAAGAAAAAATATTGAAAAATACAAAGTTCCTTGTTCAATCTCAATCTGATTCCCTTCACACAATTCTCTATATTATATTCTTTCTACTATAATTATTTATTTTTCTACACAAAAACCAACAAAGTGGACCCAATAGCAAAGCAACTTTGAATTTGTCCAATCACAAGGCTTGACATTTTCAAGTTTCAATTTTAATTCAAGCCTCCACGGCTCCACACATATTCGGTCGTGGCAACCAAGGTCTAATATAGTGTTGTTATGCACTACAGGCAAATGTGCAGGCAAATGTAAACGGTAGAAACAGTTAGCTGAATAGCAGAGCCAATATTCACTGCACTATATTTGCAGACAGAAAGGCACGAAGACATCTAATAATTAAGAAAGATTAGAACCCTACCAAATTGTTGCTTTTCTTAGTCAATGCGTTTACGTATTCGAGCAGATTCTTTGTCCCTCAGGCCTATATGAAGGCATAAACATTCAATAAATCAAGGCAATAGAATTATGCAATAGATATTTTATGTAGGTGGTAAAGGCTGACACTAGAGAAAGTAGTAATGTAGGTGGTAAAGGCTGACACTAGACAAAGCTAAAGCCCACTAAATTATGAACCTCATTAAATTTAATTTTTTTTTCTAGGTGAGAAAAAAAGGTAGGACAGCTCTAGAAAACCATTCATAAACACTATAAAACTTTATACACACATACATAAGTCTAATGGTCTATCAATACCAAAGGATGAAAGGATACTTCCAGCACGAACCTTTAATTTTGATGCGTTTTGAGACCCAAATGGCACAATGTGTTCTTCACACCTAGCACTCTCTACTTTAATTTTAAAACCACAATCACGAAGGCAGAGAATAAATCCTTGATTTGAAAGGAGGTGGGACAACCAGGCAACAAAGAATAGGTCTCAGAATTAAAAAAAAAAAAACTGGTACTAAAGTTTTTTCCATTCGTCGCTCTATAACATCCTCATTTACGGAGATGTAGGTCTTCCTCTCTTTCTAGAAGAGGTGCATCCTTTCATTGCTATGTATATACAAAAACATTAAATCATAAAAACAGAGCTATTAGCATCTACTTTATTACTTTCAAAACCACGATAGGGTCAACAGTTCTACATCCAATACAAGAAAAAGGATCAAAACCTACCGGCAAAAATTGTCGGTTATATCCAATATAGGTCGGTTAACACCTATAACCAATCGTAGTGGTCCGTCGGTTATAATAATTAGTCGGGTTTAAGCCATAACTGACCACCGGTCCAATTGTATAACAGTTGACATCTAGTAAGAAGGGGGGGCCCATATGGACACATGGTTGTCACGTGTGAATCAAAACCGTCCAAGTGGTGGTTGGTTAAGTCTAAAGTAAACTGAGGTTATATCGGTCAAAACTGACGGACCTGGTCATCGCTTATGTCTACAGTCAACTAATCTATGGCACAGTCAAAATCGACCGTATTCCGTCGGTTATATGTTCTAGTCATAACCGATGGAGTGCAATCAGTTGGTTAACCAGAAGAATGGATTTCTAAACTATATTACCGACCGCTTATAACTGACCGTTGATTGTTGAAGACAATTAGTTTTATGTTGAAGACGGTCGGTTATGATACATAGCAGCCGATTTTACTTTATATTGGAAAGGTAAAAAACAATCTGTTATAGCTCTTTTCGATCAGTTTTGCTTGGCTTTTTTGAAAAAAAATTGCAGATTGCAAGTCAATTTTACACCACATCTATACCAACAATTCAAATCCAACAATTCAGATCCATACTAACAAAACATTATCAAATATATTTAATATCATAACATCAAAATTATTATCCTATACAACAATACATAATTAAATGTTTCAAAAACAACCAACACCATATTACAAATTCAACCAACTACACAAACTTGTTTGATAAACATCTAAAACCATTCACAGACTTGTTCGAGAAACATAATCTAAACCGACAAAGAGACACTAGAATATGACCCGCTTTCATTAGTATAGCCCATCTTCACATCATCATTTCCCCCGTTACCCTCCCCATTGTCACAGAGATCTCATCCTCCTCTGTATAGTCCTTCTCCTCAACGTTGCGTTGATAACTAATACAATAAAGAACGAATACTTGTATAAATCATGAACTAATTAGTATACCTCACACATTTGCATAACTTGTGTTTCGCTCTTTTGAAGGATGTCTTTAACCAAAGTAGTGACAATATGCACCATTTCTCCGGCAAGGAGATTGTTCCATTGAACCCATCGGCTTTGGTAAGCGGATGGATCGGAGGCCTCAATTGCGGTTTTTGCAAAGTTCACTATTTCTTCATCGATAATTGTCGAGTAAATTGTGTTGGATTGGCACGGACCTCATTAAAAACATTTTGAACCACCGAGAAATAGACATTGTTGGGGATAATGGGTTGTTGTCTTGGGCTGATGAAGATGATGAGCCTACTTCACCTCGATATGCGTCTCTAATGTGTGTGGCAAACGTGGGCACAATATCACTAGCTTGAACATTGGGGTACCCGACAAGATAATTCTTCTTTGATTTTTCACGTTCGGGTACCCCAATTGCTTGCATCCACCACCCTAAGGGCTCATCTCGATCACCCGTTTGTGTCACCGACACCGACATCATTTCAAAAATATCGGCATAGCATTCCTACACATAATTTGATTTTAGTTTGAACAATTATATCGGCATAGCATTCCTACACATACTATAATAGATACATACTCAAAACAAATCAAAGAATGGAAAAATAAGATAAGAGAATATGGCAATGCGCATGGCCGCCGGAGCGGTATACATGGGGTGATCTGGATCGGAGCCAACCCTAGTATGGGTTTCATTCCACACTGAAAGATGAGTGGGGATCTTTTGGAATTTCTTTTTCATTTTCTTTCAAAAAAAGTTTAAGTAATATTAGCATTTTAAGTTTAAAAGTTTGTGTGTGCGTGTGCATATAAATTTACTTTAAAAATATATACCTCTTTAATACTATTAAAGGATCGGGCACCGGCACTACGAAGTCTTTCTATCTTTTTGCGGTTGGCGGATCCAACGGTAGACCTATGTATGTGCGCTTCATTCTCCCAATACTTTAACAAGTCTTCCTAAAAAATATCGGACCAATAACGGGAACTTGGAGATAACATTGAAAGAAATGAAAAGTGGAAGGCCAGTGTACAAATTAAAGGATGGAGATGCGACCTAAGCATAATATAAACCTCTGATTAATAACCATGCTCACTCTTGTTTGAGATAGTGATCACTGATCAGGACAATCAAGTATAACTGATTTCCGTTTTCAAGGGAAAATCTGATTACTTATTTTATTTCTTACGAGTTTGTAAAATATGTACCTAACAGCTAAGTATATGACAAAATATTAAAAATTCAGAGAATAACCTTTATTATTTTATCCGGCTTTATCTCTCACAAGCATGAGTTCTTTTACATGTATAATCACATGAAAAATATCCCTAAAAATCTTTTATCATTACAATACATAACTTATATACCCCCAAGTTCCCTTGTCACAAATTTTCCTCCTACAACTTTCCTAATACCCCCTCAAGTTGGAGCATGTAAATCACATACACCAAACTTGCAAAGCAAATATTTAAATTGTTGGTTTTCAAGATCAGCCTTTGTCAAAATGCTGCAAAATTATACGATGTTTTAATATTTCCTAACATTAATGGATATTAATTCATCACTATTTTGTACGATAATGACACACCCGGATAACAAGCTATGTGTAAAGCAACTTGACTTTCACATAACAATCGCTCAGGATTAGTGTATATGCCAAGAGACCTCAGCAATGATTTCACCCACTTTAATTCACAAGTAGTTATAACCATTGATCTATATTCCGCCTCAACAAAGGATCAAAACACCAAACTTGTTTGTTAGTTTCCCAAGAAACAAGAAAGGAAGCGAGAGCAACAAAATAACCGGTTAAAAAATCATGAGTCATTAGACATCCTGCGCAATCAAAGTCACAAAAAGCATAGAGGCAAATCAGAAGCCATTTTTTTTAATAATATACCTTGTCCAGGAGTCAGGACAACCCTTGAGATAGCGCAAAGTGTTGCATCCCATTGATCAAATTTTGGCTCGCTCATAAATCGTTCAAGAAGGATATACTAGACGACCAACTAAATGCCTATATTGCTCGTAGTCAACGCTATCAATATTTGCAAGTTGATGATTTTGCTCCATTGGTGAATCAATAGGCTTGAAACCTAAAAAGTCTTGCCTCCGTTAGGATATATAATGTATATTTTCTTTGTGAAAGAAATCATTGTCCAGCATCTCCTCTCCTAACCTAAATGCCTATAAAATATTTTAAGGTTTCAAGGTCATTCATACGAAAGGCACGTACTGAGGTAAACTTTTAATTGAACAACATTATGACAAGATCCTCTAATAATCAACTCCTCGATGTATACAAAAACATGCAGGGTCACAGAACCACTAATATAGCTGAATAGAGATTAATATGCATATGATTGTTTAAAACCAAAATGTTTCAAAACAGTTAAAAATATAGGAAACCAATTTTGGAGAGACTGGCACGTACAAACGTACAAGCTATAAAAAGATTTTCTCAACCTGCACCCCTTTAGTGAAGGGGCATTATTAGTCAAACCCGAAAATCATGAAATAAAAATCAAAAAAATTTCAACGAAATTAAACACATAAACATGTAGAACAGATCATGGGATTCAAATCGACTATTCATACTTGTAAAACAGAAGTCGTAATCGACTATTGATAACAATGATGAGCCAGACCCTATTGATTATGAAGGAATCATCTATCTCAGTTATTGGGGTGGATTGAATTAATATTCAAACGGCCACCTTATTAGTCCTGAGATTGAAGTAGTTTATCAGTGTTTGAGTTCTTTCCTTTGTCCGTATTTTCAGTTTTTTTATTGCCTGCTTATAGGGCTCAAACCACCTTTAACACCTATTAAGGAATGCCCTGCTCTGGCTTTTGTAATCATTTCAGCCATTGATGATTTTTTTTTTTTTAAAGACTCTCTCTACTCACAGAATTCAAGATGCTTCATTGTGCAAGGACGAATACAATCAATAGGCAATGTACTGTGTTTACTGTTTAATAATTGTCTTCACTTCTGTACAGAAGACTCTTTAAATTACATCAACCAGAAATACTCTTGTCTCACGTCTTAAAATACTAGCAGAAAACGGGTAGCTTAAGCCCTACCTATTACCTTAGTCTGTGTAAGACGGGATAACATTGTTATCATAACAATAACATGCCCGGAAAACCATATCTAAAGACCTTTGAAGTATTTCACATGGTCAGTAATAGACACAACATGCCGGATACTGGATACTGTAGTATGTACCGTCTTCATATATCTACAAACAATTAATATCAAGATTGCATGATTTCATTAACAAAAGAACTTTTATAGAAAGCTAGAATAGATTACTGTTAAACAATTGTTAATATAATAAATTGCTAGGACATATCAACCCCTCTGATGTCCCAAATGCTCTGCCTACGACGACAAAAAATTCATTATAACAATAAGGCTGTTGTTTATTAGCATCACACAAGTTCAGTGTCTAATAACAATATGTTTATTTAAGTGGAAGAAAACACTAACTATAACACTATTGATTTGGTTTGATGCAAGCCTTGGTTAGTTAGTGCGGAATTGGGCCACCAGTATTCATATACAAAATATTGTCAACAAATGAGAAAAACAAACAAATGGGAAGAGTTGGATGATGAAGACAATGAATAAACATTTGAATTCTAAGTTGAAATTAAAAGCATGAACCTTGTATTCTAGTACCTAGCCACCTCTTCAGATTGTAGGTTGATGCCATGCACATGCAGTAAGTACCTGGCACCTGCATCCTGTATTTCCAAGTTTCCACCAACTCACATAATTCCCAAATATGACAATTCGCTTATTGCTTCTGGGATTTTCGCGGAAATCTGTTTTCCAGACAATTCAAGTGGTTGAAACTTAAAGCAGTTTGCAATTTGTTTAGGCATTTTAATTTTAAAGGAATCTTAGAGTATATAATTGTTGCACCTCCGATAAGCAATTTTAGGTCGTATTTTTATGGTAAGAGCATTTAAAGTAAGGTCTAGAAACATCAGGGAAGACGAGCTTGACATGAAATAAGAAGGCGAAGAATTAAATGTTCAAAAATAAGACAACATTGGGAGTCCTTGGTTCAAAGCACAACTGGACACCCGAAGATATTGAGAAGTGAAAAAAGCAAGTAATTGTTGTATTTGACATTATTGAGATGTGTAGTTGTGTACTTGTTATACTAGCAGCAGTACGCAGGAAGAAGTATTGAAAGGTTTTTTATATGAAAAATATGGTCTGGTCTGTTATATAATATTTTTTTTTATGATCTTGGTGTCTATCTTACAAAGCCATATAAGATATGATATATATATATATATACACACATCTTAGATGGTTCTAGATGCGTAATTAAATGCAGTACATGAACATATGTATAATACATGAACCTGCATATACATGAATCTGAACATTCATAATATATTCTAGAATTTTCTGAATTACTTTCCAACACTTCCCCTTAATTCTGACAAATTCAGTACTCCTAACTTGTCACGAAAATAGAGAAACTTGTCTTGAGATACAGGCTTTGTAAAAATGTCCGCCACTTGGTCTCCGATCTTGAAAAACTTTAACTCAATCTTCTTGTCTTCAACCAATTCTCTAATGAAATGATGACGGATCTCAATGTACTTTGTTCTACTGTGAAATACGGGATTTTTAGTCATTGAAATTGATGACATGTTGTCACAGAAAATTGTTGTGGGAGTGACTTGTTCTTGCCTTAAATCTTTTAGCATTCTTCTGAGCCAAATTGCTTCACAAGCTGAATCAGTAGCTGAAACATACTCAGTCTCTGCTGTTGATAAAGCAACAGTTTTCTGTTTCTTAAATGACCATGAAATAATATTCTTTCCGTTAAAGAAACCATAGCCTGATGTACTTTTTCTATCGTCCAAGGAACCTGCCCAATCACTATCGGTATATCCAACCAGCTATGCCAAAGTTTTTTGTTCCTTTGACAATCTCAGAATCCTCTTAACATCTGCAAAATGAAGCTTACTTGGTTCACTCATAAACCTTGAGATGATGCTTACAGCATACACAATATCCGACCTAGTATTTGTGAGGTAAATGAGCGAGCCAACAAGTTTTCTGTATAAAGTTTCATCTACCTTCGCAGCACCATCATTTCTGGGAATCTTTTCATTAACACTCATTGGGGTTGCTACTGGTTTGCATTCCTCCATGCGAAACTTCTTTAGTAAATCAGTAGCATACTTCTTTTGATGAAAGAATATTTTCCCAAGCTCTTGTTGCTCTTGTTTCACTTGCATGCCAAGAAAATACTTCATGACACCCATATCTGTCATCTCAAAGTTCTTCATCATTGCTCCTTTAAATTCTTCAATCATTTTCTGATTTTTCCCATATAAATAAGATCATCAACATAGAGGCATACAACCAGAAAATCATTTGTACCTTGTGTTTTTACATAAAGCGATGGCTCACTTGGACTTTTTTTGAAACCACAAATCTGAAAATATTTGTCAATTTTGTTATTCCAAGCTCGGGGTGCTTGCTTTAAACTGTATAAGGCTTTTCTTAGACGATACACCTTATCTTCTTGTCCCTTGATGACATAGCCTTGCGGTTGCTCAACATATACTTCCTCGTTGAGCTCTCCATTAAGAAACGCTGATTTTACATCCATTTGATAAATGGATAGTCTCATTTGAGTTGCAAGTGCCAGAATAGTTCTTATAGTCTCCATATGAGCAACGGGTGCAAATGTCTCGTTGAAATCAATCCCGGGCTGTTGTGCGTAATCTTTCGTGACAAGTCTTACCTTATGTTTTTGTATCGAGCCATCTTCATTGAGTTTGGTTTTGAAAACCCATTTTAACCCAATGACTTCTTTCTCTTTTGGTTTATTCACAAGCTGCCATGTTTTATTTTTCTCAATCATTCTTATTTCTTCATTCATGGCCTTTTTCCACGCATCTTGGAAACTTTGTGGTTCACAAGCAAGAAAAGCCACGTTGCTAGCATCATATACATCTTGTAGTAAACTGATCTTTCTTACTGATGTATCCGTGGTTGATGACACCGTAAAGCCTTCATCTGGTTCTTCGTGATCAGAATCTTCGTTTCATGGTATTTGATAATCTTCTTCCTCTTTTCTTGCTTGTTCAAAATTATTAAATTTTGATTGTGCATGCTCATCTTCTTTGCTCCATTTTCATGCCCTTAATTCGTCAAAAATCACATCTATTGATATAATGAAGTCCTTGGTGTCAGGGTTGTATAATCGGTAGCCTTTAGATTCATCACTGTAGCCAATAAAGATACATTTCTTTCCTTTCTCATCAATCTTTTCTCTATCTTGAGAATGGAAGAAATGATATGCAACACACCCAAATACTTTCAAGTGATTAATATCTGGTTTCCTCTCGAACCAAGCTTTATAAGGTGTCATATTTAGGACTACCTTAGTAGGGGATCTGTTTAAAAGATACACAGCGGAATTAACAGCTTCTACCCAGAAATCATTGGGCAATCCTTTTGCCTTCATCATGCTTCTTGCTATTTCAGCGATGCTTCGATTTTTCCTCTCGGCTACGCCGTTTTGTTGTGGACTTCTACGAACTGAAAGCTGCCTCTGGATTCCATTTTCTTTGCAATAATTCCAGAATGGTTTATAAATGAACTCGCCACCACGGTCTGTTCTTAGGCACTTAATTTCCTTGCCACTTTCTTTTTCAACGTAAGCCTTGAACTCAAGAAACTTTGAAAATGCTTCTGATTTTTGAGTAAGAAGTAAACCCACATCATTCGAGTATAATCATCAACAAATAATAGAAATACCTTTGATTATTCAGTGACGGTGTTCTTGTTGGTCCCCAAATGTCTGCATGAACAAGTTCTAATTGAGTCTTTGCCCTCCAAGCTGATTTTGGAAATCGAAGTCTATGCATTTTGCCAAAGACACATCCTTCACAAACTCCATTGCTTAATTTAATCTGCGGCAGCCCGATCACAATATTCTTTATATGAAGTTCCTTCAAACTATGATAGTTTAAGTGACCATATCTGAAATGCCAAAGCATGAACTTGTCTGAAACTTTTGCCTTCATAGAAAAATCTTCTTTGTAGTCCATGGACAATGGAGCCCGCAGGGATAGTAACCTGGGAGAGGTTCACTGAGTTATTTTTGGAGAAGTATTTTCCTGAGCATATGGAGAGTAGAATGGAGATGAGGTTCTTAGAACTAAAGCAGAATAATAAAACAGTTGCTGAATATGAGAAGGAGTTTATAGAGCTATCTAGGTTCGTGCCACATTTCGTGGATACTGATAAGAAAAAGGCGAGGAGATTTCAATATGGGTTGAGACCGTGGATACAAACTAGGGTGGCTGCTTTTGAGCTTACTGAGTATATTAAGGTGGTGAATAAGGCTGAGATAATAGAAGAGGGAAGTAATTTTATTCCAAGGGAAAATGAGGGAAAGAAAAGAAAAGCGGAAAGTTGGGGAGGAAATCAGTCGTATGGAACATTTCAGAACCAATATGGTAGGAGGCCAGGGTTTCATACTGGAAAAGGTGGAGGATTTAACCAAGTAGAAAGTACGAATAGTGTCCGAGTAGGACAACAGGGAAATGAGAGCCAGTTTCGGCAGCCGAGACCGCCACTGCCATACTGTGAGGTGTGTGGAAAGAAGCATCCAGGACTATGTGCAAAATCCGAAGGAAGATGTTATAACTGTGGTCAAGAGGGGCATCAACGGATGAATTGTCCTAGGAAGGGAGTAGTCTGCTACAAATGTGGAAAGGAGGGTCACATCTCCAGAGATTGTAAGGCGTCAACATTGGGACCAGCAATATCACAACAAAGCCGTGGGGCTAATAACAATCAATCAACTGCTAGGAATTTTAACATGACGGTGGCCGATGGTGCAAGAGAAATGGATGAGATGGAAGGTACACTTACACTTAAACGTTGCAAATACTATTATAATTGTTAAGCCGAGATGAAAATAGAGGTATGTTAAGAAGTGTTAAGAAGAATATAGAGACATAATGATAAGGATGAAAAGGAGTAGAATGTCTAGTCGTCTCTTACATAGATTCCGAGGACGGAATCCTTGTAAGGAGGGTAGACTGTAATAACCCGGATTTTTGGACGAATTTTTTTTTTATTATTTATAAACGACCCTGATGAATAGTGATTCTACGGATTATGAAAAACTTTTTAGCCCACACTAGGTAAGTGGTGGAATATGGGAAAACCGAAGATGTGGTATTGTTGTATGGAGAAAATGAGTGTATGTAAAAGTCATCGGAATCCGAAGATTTTCGCTTTTACTAATTGTTTCGTAATTTATGAGATATCGAGGAATAAGAGAATTAAGTTGTGATCAAGTGGATTATATTTTAGAAAGTTCTTGGTTATAATCGAGTTAGAGTAATTGGAATATTAAGGATTTACGTTATGGAAATTCTACGTCGAAACGCTTTGAATTAATCGAAATTACGTGGAGGATTAAGTGATAAATGTTGGATAACAAGTAAAGTGCACCAAGGTCATGCAAATCCCATGCAACTAGAATACTTGGCAACCAAGTGGGAGTAACCAAGTAAGGAACTAGCTAGTTAGAAACTAACCAAGCAACCAACTAGTAAGGAACATAGTTCCCAAAATTAGGGAAAAACAAGTCATAAAGCTACTTTATCATCTTTGAACAATTCAACCAAGCCATAATTGAGTGTAAATCAGTCATGTAACAATACATACACATTATACAAACACAATTACACCAACACAAAAAGCAAGTAAAGAGAGAAAAGCTCTCTTCTCCACTTCTTCTAGTTTCTGCCCAGTTTGAACCAGCTGCAAAGAAAATTTTATAACTTCGGTTCTACTCATCCAAAAATCACCAAATTTTAACCATATCTTCTTCACTATAGGTAGAAGGTACTTATTTAATTTCATAATTTTTGGAGGTGTTTTGATGGGGTAAATAAATCATGGAAGTTGAAGCTGAATAGTAACTCCGAAAATTTTAAAGCTTGTTTTCTTGATGTTTAGTTAAGAACAAAGGTAGATCAAGCTTCTCTAAGGACTCCAAGCACTATCTAGTTGTTGTTTGAGCTTTGTGAAGGTATGGACAACCTCTAACCCTTATGCTTTGTGTGAGTATGATGCCATGGAAGTGTTAGTGAATGAAGTCTTAAGCTAAGTATGGTAAAGATATGTTGATGTTAAGCTTTTGGTTGAGTTCTTATATTGATGATATAGTGTAATGGTGAAATGAGTAACTTATTGTTGTTGCCATGATGTAAAGAGTGAGGATGAGTGTTGATTGGAATGGATTTCAATTGATTGAATCCGGAAAACGTTAAGTTTATAGCCGTCGTAATGCCCATTTTTCGTGAACACTCCTTTAAACTGTGAAATCGTAATGTCAAGCTACTGGCCCCAAAGGCCTCTGGCCATAGTTGGTTAGGCCTTGTTTCATACATCGTTTTGACGCTTGAATCATGTTATTCCGATATACGGTTTAGGAGATAAGCCAAATTTAGTGAGAGCCACTAAAACAACCAAACTGTTTCGGGAATCCATCTTCGTAAATATAAACAGACCCCTTGACAGTCACGAAAAATCATGAAATTTTGAGATTAAGTAATTTGGTCAGTTAGTAAGACCTCTCCAAAATTTCAAGGGCAGATGTTAATTTTTCGATTTTATAAAAATGTTGGAACTAAAGTTGTGCGATGCACTATTCACTAGAGGAGCTACTGCCCAGTTCTGTAAATTCGTGAAAATGAGTCCTCTGTCCAGGGGAAAACTTTTGATGGATTATATTCTAGACATTCTCTAGATCGTGCACGCGAAATCGGTGTGTCATTTGAGTTAACGGTTAATGAGTTATGAGCGATTTAGTGAAAGCGGTGAATATAATAAAACCCCGTAGTTGACTCGATTTGTAAAATACATTTCACCAAGTTAAACTCAAGGGTTCCAAATCAAAATATTTTTGATAAATATTACAAATACTCAAGAAGCTCTTTGAGGTGGATTCATATTTAATTAAGAATTTTTGGATTTATTAAAAATGTTAGAGTGGGAGTCGCGTAATAGTAATTTGCAGAAGAGTCAACTCTAGAGGCACGATTTTGACGAGCCATTTTGGCTAGGATAAAAGGATAATTTCGAGTCGGTTAAAACACGAAAGATGTTGAGAAATAACATGACTATAGATTGGAGTAAAGGATTAGGTTAAAAGCCATTGACGAGATGGTTTACGAAGGGTTAAGATAGACCCGAGGAGGTGAATGCCGGATAATAAGGGTTAAAGAAAAATAGAACTAAAGCTTGAGTTGACTTAATACCTGCGTATGTTTACTAAAACGAGTTCTTATATGATTATAGCATATCCGAGAAGTGCAAGGAGCAGGGTTTTCATTTTGCATAACCAAGGCAAGTTTTATATCCCTACGTTTTTACATATTAAAAATATATGTATTACTCGTATGCATACTTTCTTGTTCAGAGTATTATGACCATGTTTTAGCATGGTTTCTATTTTTAAAGATATACATTGCAAGTATTCTATCTAGTTGTTTATACCAGATCTTATTCATACATATTTGAAATGCCTATATATTATTGTTGAGCTTGTTATCCAGATTTTATAAAACGAGGTGTATTAAATAATATCTTCATACTATATCTTATTGATATTTAAGAGTGGAGTTATATATATAGAGTAAGTTGAAATACTGATATGGGTTAACTTATTCTGAACCCATGATCAGAACAGTTGTTCATATAAATATTTCCTCTACTCATTCAAGGGGAAAATCAAATTATTGGAGGTGTTTATCATTCATTGTTTCGGAATGATATTGGAGTAATATTTTATTGAAAAATAAATAAAGGTGCACGAGTTATTTTACCGTGACGCCTAAGAGCTGTATTGTTGAAGGTGATCG
Source organism: Oenanthe sinensis (assembly GCA_028671895.1). Lineage (NCBI taxonomy): Eukaryota > Viridiplantae > Streptophyta > Magnoliopsida > Apiales > Apiaceae > Oenanthe > Oenanthe sinensis. The sequence continues at coordinate 20,352,592 of CM053799.1, read as the reverse complement.
AAGATTCCGACACCTTATATTCTGGACTAGAGATGACAAAAGTGACCGGAGTAACGCACCGGCCCAACCTGAGGAGTAACCCCATTGTGGGTTTAGGGTGTGTTCGAGACGTCGGCTCATCCTTCTATCGATAGTAAACGAGTAGTGACAATGGACTGATCAATCCATTACTTGAGGTGGCGTTTCCGAAGAAGTCCAATCCTTGATGCCTTAATTGTTAACTGATGCCTGTGTGGTTCGGTTAACTAGGGTATCAATTTGAGAAGTTGTTGAGATATATTTATTCAATTCATATGAGTATTATTTAAAGATTATGAGGGTTTTTGAGGTATTTTCTTTTCAAAAAGAGTATAATCGTATATGTGGAGGGGTTGTTTTAGAGTGGTAAAAACTATTTATTTTGCTGAGTTGTTGTGGCATATATAGACTTGCTAGGCATTTTTGGCTCATTCTTGCTATTTAAATATTATAATACAGCGGCAAACAAAGCTGGTACGAGTACGGTGAACCGTGACAAAGGGAAGGGGAAAGCAACTGATTCAGCACGTTAGCTTTATAGTGTCTAATGAGGGTGCAAGTTGGTAGAAAGTTTATGATGTTTTCATCATCTTGACAATTGAAGTTGTAATATTATTTCAGAAATTATGAGAGATGAGAATGTGATGTAATAACTTTTGAATCAGTAAGTATGCGTTCTAAGACTATAACCCGTGGAGTAGTTTGGGGGAGTTTATTATGAATATTGTTGTATATTATATTGTGAGCAGGAGATTAAATATTCCGCAAGAGAATGTGACGACCTGGATTCCTGTAGGGGATTTGGGGGGCGATACAGAAATGGTATCAGAGCGTAGGTTATAAACCTTAGAACGAGAGTAGGAGAAGATATGACTTTATACAAGAGAGTAATGTAGGAGTTCATGTAGAGTTCGCGATTGGACTACTGGAGGTGGTACCAAGAGTGAGTCTGATAAGACTCTTAGTGGTAAATGATATTTTTGTGGAGTTCTTTCGAGGTTATTATAAGTCGATAAGGACATACACCGTTTGATGGACACCTCAAGATGATTAAAGGGGGAGTTAGAATCAAAGAAACTGAGATAGAAAATATAGTAGAACCCCAAAGAGTAGTTAGGGTAGGCACCAATGGAAGAATCGATTGAGACAAAAAAAAAAAAAGTGTATCCATGATTTATCGGGTTAAAATTTTTAAAAATATTAAGTATATAGGTATACATATATATATATAAATAGATGTATACATATAGATGCATATATATGTATGCATATATTTATGTATATGTACCTATATATACTGTTTTGTTTTACAAATGACTATCTTATGGGTATGCAGTTTTATTGAACTGAACATTTTTAATGAAAAATTCTTTTATTTGGATTTCAGAAAAATGCCACCAAAGAAAACCAGAGCTAACCCCAGGGAAGGTGAGGCTTCTACGGGGGGAGGAGGGGATAACAACCGAGGAGATAACCAGAATGACAACCAGAATAATCAAAGTTTGAACCAACTAGTAGATTTGTTACGACAAACCCTAGACCGTGGCCAACAGGGTCCCATGCCCAATTTAGTAAACCAGACTGCGGCAGCTTTTAAGGCTTTTAAGTCAATATAACCACCTGAATTTAAAGGGTTTGGTGAACCATTCGAGGCTAGGTCATGGTTGAAAGAAATGGAGAAATCCTTTAAGATTATAGGAGTAGAAGAAGGGCAGAAGACGATCTTCGCCACCTATTTGCTGAAGGAAGAGGCGAACTATTGGTGGGAGTCTAAGGAATTAATGGAGCCCGCAGGGATAGTAACCTGGGAGAGGTTCACTGAGTTATTTTTGGAGAAGTATTTTCCTGAGCATATGGAGAGTAGAATGGAGATGAGGTTCTTAGAACTAAAGCAGAATAATAAAACAGTTGCTGAATATGAGAAGGAGTTTATAGAGCTATCTAGGTTCGTGCCACATTTCGTGGATACTGATAAGAAAAAGGCGAGGAGATTTCAATATGGGTTGAGACCGTGGATACAAACTAGGGTGGCTGCTTTTGAGCTTACTGAGTATATTAAGGTGGTGAATAAGGCTGAGATAATAGAAGAGGGAAGTAATTTTATTCCAAGGGAAAATGAGGGAAAGAAAAGAAAAGCGGAAAGTTGGGGAGGAAATCAGTCGTATGGAACATTTCAGAACCAATATGGTAGGAGGCCAGGGTTTCATACTGGAAAAGGTGGAGGATTTAACCAAGTAGAAAGTACGAATAGTGTCCGAGTAGGACAACAGGGAAATGAGAGCCAGTTTCGGCAGCCGAGACCGCCACTGCCAGACTGTGAGGTGTGTGGAAAGAAGCATCCAGGACTATGTGCAAAATCCGAAGGAAGATGTTATAACTGTGGTCAAGAGGGGCATCAACGGATGAATTGTCCTAGGAAGGGAGTAGTCTGCTACAAATGTGGAAAGGAGGGTCACATCTCCAGAGATTGTAAGGCGTCAACATTGGGACCAGCAATATCACAACAAAGCCGTGGGGCTAATAACAATCAATCAACTGCTAGGAATTTTAACATGACGGTGGCCGATGGTGCAAGAGAAATGGATGAGATGGAAGGTACACTTACACTTAAACGTTGCAAATACTATTATAATTGTTAAGCCGAGATGAAAATAGAGGTATGTTAAGAAGTGTTAAGAAGAATATAGAGACATAATGATAAGGATGAAAAGGAGTAGAATGTCTAGTCGTCTCTTACATAGATTCCGAGGACGGAATCCTTGTAAGGAGGGTAGACTGTAATAACCCGGATTTTTGGACGAATTTTTTTTTTATTATTTATAAACGACCCTGATGAATAGTGATTCTACGGATTATGAAAAACTTTTTAGCCCACACTAGGTAAGTGGTGGAATATGGGAAAACCGAAGATGTGGTATTGTTGTATGAAGAAAATGAGTGTATGTAAAAGTCATTGGAATCCGAAGATTTTCGCTTTTACTAATTGTTTCGTAATTTATGAGATATCGAGGAATAAGAGAATTAAGTTGTGATCAAGTGGATTATATTTTAGAAAGTTCTTGGTTATAATCGAGTTAGAGTAATTGGAATATTAAGGATTTACGTTATGGAAATTCTACGTCGAAACGCTTTGAATTAATCGAAATTACGTGGAGGATTAAGTGATAAATGTTGGATAACAAGTAAAGTGCACCAAGGTCATGCAAATCCCATGCAACTAGAATACTTGGCAACCAAGTGGGAGTAACCAAGTAAGGAACTAGCTAGTTAGAAACTAACCAAGCAACCAACTAGTAAGGAACATAGTTCCCAAAATTAGGGAAAAACAAGTCATAAAGCTACTTTATCATCTTTGAACAATTCAACCAAGCCATAATTGAGTGTAAATCAGTCATGTAACAATACATACACATTATACAAACACAATTACACCAACACAAAAAGCAAGTAAAGAGAGAAAAGCTCTCTTCTCCACTTCTTCTAGTTTCTGCCCAGTTTGAACCAGCTGCAAAGAAAATTTTATAACTTCGGTTCTACTCATCCAAAAATCACCAAATTTTAACCATATCTTCTTCACTATAGGTAGAAGGTACTTATTTAATTTCATAATTTTTGGAGGTGTTTTGATGGGGTAAATAAATCATGGAAGTTGAAGCTGAATAGTAACTCCGAAAATTTTAAAGCTTGTTTTCTTGATGTTTAGTTAAGAACAAAGGTAGATCAAGCTTCTCTAAGGACTCCAAGCACTATCTAGTTGTTGTTTGAGCTTTGTGAAGGTATGGACAACCTCTAACCCTTATGCTTTGTGTGAGTATGATGCCATGGAAGTGTTAGTGAATGAAGTCTTAAGCTAAGTATGGTAAAGATATGTTGATGTTAAGCTTTTGGTTGAGTTCTTATATTGATGATATAGTGTAATGGTGAAATGAGTAACTTATTGTTGTTGCCATGATGTAAAGAGTGAGGATGAGTGTTGATTGGAATGGATTTCAATTGATTGAATCCGGAAAACGTTAAGTTTATAGCCGTCGTAATGCCCATTTTTCGTGAACACTCCTTTAAACTGTGAAATCGTAATGTCAAGCTACTGGCCCCAAAGGCCTCTGGCCATAGTTGGTTAGGCCTTGTTTCATACATCGTTTTGACGCTTGAATCATGTTATTCCGATATACGGTTTAGGAGATAAGCCAAATTTAGTGAGAGCCACTAAAACAACCAAACTGTTTCGGGAATCCATCTTCGTAAATATAAACAGACCCCTTGACAGTCACGAAAAATCATGAAATTTTGAGATTAAGTAATTTGGTCAGTTAGTAAGACCTCTCCAAAATTTCAAGGGCAGATGTTAATTTTTCGATTTTATAAAAATGTTGGAACCAAAGTTGTGCGATGCACTATTCTCTAGAGGAGCTACTGCCCAGTTCTGTAAATTCGTGAAAATGAGTCCTCTGTCCAGGGGAAAACTTTTGATGGATTATATTCTAGACATTCTCTAGATCGTGCACGCGAAATCGGTGTGTCATTTGAGTTAACGGTTAATGAGTTATGAGCGATTTAGTGAAAGCGGTGAATATAATAAAACCCCGTAGTTGACTCGATTTGTAAAATACATTTCACCAAGTTAAACTCAAGGGTTCCAAATCAAAATATTTTTGATAAATATTACAAATACTCAAGAAGCTCTTTGAGGTGGATTCATATTTAATTAAGAATTTTTGGATTTATTAAAAATGTTAGAGTGGGAGTCGCGTAATAGTAATTTGCAGAAGAGTCAACTCTAGAGGCACGATTTTGACGAGCCATTTTGGCTAGGATAAAAGGATAATTTCGAGTCGGTTAAAACACGAAAGATGTTGAGAAATAACATGACTATAGATTGGAGTAAAGGATTAGGTTAAAAGCCATTGACGAGATGGTTTACGAAGGGTTAAGATAGACCCGAGGAGGTGAATGCCGGATAATAAGGGTTAAAGAAAAATAGAACTAAAGCTTGAGTTGACTTAATACCTGCGTATGTTTACTAAAACGAGTTCTTATATGATTATAGCATATCCGAGAAGTGCAAGGAGCAGGGTTTTCATTTTGCATAACCAAGGCAAGTTTTATATCCCTACGTTTTTACATATTAAAAATATATGTATTACTCGTATGCATACTTTCTTGTTCAGAGTATTATGACCATGTTTTAGCATGGTTTCTAATTTTAAAGATATACATTGCAAGTATTCTATCTAGTTGTTTATACCAGATCTTATTCATACATATTTGAAATGCCTATATATTATTGTTGAGCTTGTTATCCAGATTTTATAAAACGAGGTGTATTAAATAATATCTTCATACTATATCTTATTGATATTTAAGAGTGGAGTTATATATATAGAGTAAGTTGAAATACTGATATGGGTTAACTTATTCTGAACCCATGATCAGAACAGTTGTTCATATAAATATTTCCTCTACTCATTCAAGGGGAAAATCAAATTATTGGAGGTGTTTATCATTCATTGTTTCGGAATGATATTGGAGTAATATTTTATTGAAAAATAAATAAAGGTGCACGAGTTATTTTACCGTGACACCTAAGAGCTGTATTGTTGAAGGTGATCGAAGATTCCGACACCTTATATTCTGGACTAGAGATGACAAAAGTGACCGGAGTAACGCACCGGCCCAACCTGAGGAGTAACCCCATTGTGGGTTTAGGGTGTGTTCGAGACGTCGGCTCATCCTTCTATCGATAGTAAACGAGTAGTGACAATGGACTGATCAATCCATTACTTGAGGTGGCGTTTCCGAAGAAGTCCAATCCTTGATGCCTTAATTGTTAACTGATGCCTGTGTGGTTCGGTTAACTAGGGTATCAATTTGAGAAGTTGTTGAGATATATTTATTCAATTCATATGAGTATTATTTAAAGATTATGAGGGTTTTTGAGGTATTTTCTTTTCAAAAAGAGTATAATCGTATATGTGGAGGGGTTGTTTTAGAGTGGTAAAAACTATTTATTTTGCTGAGTTGTTGTGGCATATATAGACTTGCTGGGCATTTTTGGCTCATTCTTGCTATTTAAATATTATAATACAGCGGCAAACAAAGCTGGTACGAGTACGGTGGACCGTGACAAAGGGAAGGGGAAAGCAACTGATTCAGCACGTTAGCTTTATAGTGTCTAATGAGGGTGCAAGTTGGTAGAAAGTTTATGATGTTTTCATCATCTTGACAATTGAAGTTGTAATATTATTTCAGAAATTATGAGAGATGAGAATGTGATGTAATAACTTTTGAATCAGTAAGTATGCGTTCTAAGACTATAACCCGTGGAGTAGTTTGGGGGAGTTTATTATGAATATTGTTGTATATTATATTGTGAGCAGGAGATTAAATATTCCGCAAGAGAATGTGACGACCTGGATTCCTGTAGGGGATTTGGGGGGCGTTACAGTTTACATTGAACATCAATTTCTCCTTTGCCTTCAGCTTTTACATATTTTCCATCTCCAAGCTTCACGTTTGACTTAAAACTTTCGTCCAACGAAATGAAATTTTGCTTCACTCCTGTCATGTGATTGCTGCATCCACTATCGAAGTACCAGACTCCTTCCTTTTCTTTTGAACGGCTGCAAGTGTAAAATAGTTGCTCTGTAGCATCATCCTTACTTTCAGAAAAATGAACTTCATTTTCCTTCATCTTAGGGCAGTCTATGAACTTGTGATCAGAATTTTTGCAACTAGTGCACTGTCTAAACCAACAATCCTTCACGTCATGATTGGTCTTCTTACAAATATCACAACGAGAAGGGAATTTATCATATTCTCTTCTTTTGTTATGCTGATAGAATCTTCCTCCGCCACGTCCTCGACTCGAATTTGATCTTCCTCCACTTTGCGATCTGAAATGTCTTGGTTGGTCTTGATTTCCTTTGTTTTGTCCTCCATCTTTCTTTCGTGAAAAGCTGATTTTTGACTAGAATGCTTGCTCCAATGGTTGTTCCGAGAATCTTGTCATTCTTTTCTCATGGGATTCAAGAGAACCCATATGCTCTGTCATAGTAAGTTTTGACAAATCTCTGGATTCTTCTATGGCTGCAACAACATGATCGAATTTCTGGGGAAGACTTCTAATATTTCTGCCATTATTGGCAAGACTATGTACTGTTCCAATTTCATCAATCTACAAACAATTACTATCAAGATTTCATGATCTTATCAACAAGAAAACTTCCACAGATAATAACAATGACCACTTTAATGAAAGCGTTATCAACCCCTTGATGTCCCAAATGCTATGACTTCTATTTGAACTACAAAGAGTTCATTATACAATTAGGTTGTTGCTTCTTGTTTATAACAGCAACGCAAGTTCAAAAGGCTATGTTTTATAGGTATATGTTTATTCAAGTCGAAAACAACACCGATCATAACATAATGGATTTGATTGGATGTGGCATTGGTTATTGCAGAGTTAGGCTTCTAGGTAATATATTTGAGGGGGAAATGAGAAATCGAAAATGGTCGAAGTAGTTGACTAGGATGATTACTAGTAATTAGTACAAATCTCGTCAACAATAAATGAATAAACAGGAGGATTTGGTAAATAAACAATTGAAATTCTACTTTAAATACATGAGCTCACCCAGTATATTGGGGGGGGGGGGGTGCATCATTAGATTGTAGGTTGATGCCATGCTCATCGAGTAACAGTAATCACCTGCATCATGAACCCCTGCATGGCTACGCCAACACGATGAAAAATCAGGCACCAGTCAGTAATACTCCCTCCATCTCATAATATGTGTCCTTGAGAAAAAAAAATCTAATTTTATGTGTCATGTTTTTTATCCAATGCAAATATGTGAACTATTTTCCTAAAATTCCCTTGTTTTAGTATTTCCAGTGTTGACTTATTAAATACATATAATGGATGAATTTGGAAATAAAGTACCATATTAAATATTTCTTAATATGTGTGAAATTTTCAAACAAGACACATATTGTGAGATGGAGAGAGTATGTTCACTACAACAGAAACATAGCTCCCAATATCCACATTAATTAAAGCAACACATTACCCTGGCTGGAGGAAGAAGCTGCCTATCCTTTTTCCACAAAATCTGCTAATCGCCTTGGATTTGTGGGAACATCATTCGATAGATCTATAATCAGTAATATCAGCAATAAGGATTTCTAGTGGTGTTTATGATATGGCAACACCTCGTGTCGGATTTTGTAAAGATGGTTGTATTTGTTAACAATGGTTCATAAAACAAAAATGAATTACCATAGTCCAGTGTGGGGTGTTGGTTGTAAGGTAAATTTTGATCTGATACACTGATGACCCCACTAAATAATCAGCATTGAACTAATAGATATTCAGGATACGGAGATAAATTAAGAGTTTTAGAACAAGAGTTTACAAATTCTAAACGTATTTTTGCATTCAATATATTTATTTTTGCTAATAAATATGTCAATTTATATATGTACTCACAGGGTATACTCCATATTTGTTGAGTAAAATGTAGAATATGGAGTAAACATGAAACTCTAATGATAACAGCCTTCTCTTCTCCGCTGGGTTTTTTTTTCACATTCTGTGACTCCGCAAGTGAAACTGTGGGAATTATTCAAAACTAAACAAAATTGAAAACTAAGAAAGCACCAGTTGGATTTTTCTTCAGATGGTAATTACAAAAATGAAATAGGATTTATTAACTCTATTTAAATTTAATTGTTACAAGGGCATGGCTTGAATTCAAGCTTCTAGTTTCTCTACACAGAATTTAAGTTTCATTGTAAAGGGAATACAACCATTAGGCAACGTACTTGCCATGTATGCATGCACATAAGTTTTATACAGAAGACTGTAACAATCGTCATAACAATCATGTTGTTTAACACAACCAACTAAGTTCAAAAGGGTAAGTAAACAACACTATTCATTACACAATGATTATATTTGATCATTTGTGTTAATAGATATGACTCTTAAAACTGATAATCAGGAGTTCAATCTTTATGCTAAAATTAAGGAGCAGGAATATCTTTTCTAGCTGATTGTTAGGCACCTATCTGTTAACAGAATAATTAAGCATGATTTCCTGCAATAATGTTGCTGCTGTGCAGTATAAATAAGTCCATGTTTATCAATAAAATCATGACCAATATTCTACAATAATGTTTTCTATTACATACTAGTCTGCAATATTCTTGTATGTCCAACATATTGGTATCAAAGCCTTAGTCTCAAGGGATCTGTGAGGAACACAAACACACACCTCCTACATACACATTTTTTTTCAAAACACAAACACATATACACACACAAAAAAAAGTGATTCAAAATGGATTCTGAACATTTCAACAACATTTCACCACCTGCGTTTGATGGTGAAAACTATCATATCTGGGCAACTAGAATGGAAGCATACCTGGAGGCAAATGATCTATGGGAACCGGTTGAAGAGGATTACGAACTTCCTCCCTTGGTTAATAATCCAACCATGGCTCAAATAAAGTATCATAAGGAAAGAAAGACAAAAAAGTCAAAGGCAAAGGCTACTCTGTTTGCTGCTGACACATCAGATCTATTCATAAGAATAATGACCATGAAGACGACATTTGAAATCTGGAAGTTTCTCAAAAGCGAATACGAAGGAGATGAAGGAATTAAAGGAATGCAAGTGCTGAATCTGGTCAGGGAATTTGAGATGCAAAAAATGAGAGAATCTGAAACAATTAAGGTATATTCCGATAGACTAATTGGAATTGCTAACAAAGTTAAACTCCTTGGCACTGATTTTCCAGATTCTAGGATTGTTCAAAAGATATTAGTCACACTTCCTGAGAAATTTGAAGTTACAATTTCATCGTTGGAAAACTCTAAAGATTTGTCAAGTATTACGTTGGCAGAGTTGTTGAATGCATTGAAGGCACAGGAACAAAGAAGGCTTATGAGGCAAGAAGGATCTGTAGAAGGAGCTTATCAAGCCAAATCATTCAGCAAAGATGGTGGCAAGAACAGAAATTGGCAGAATAAAACCAACAAACCCGGTGTTTTGCCAGGAATCAGAATGACAACACTGAGGTCTTTCCACCTTGCTCTTACTGCAAAAAGACTAATCATCCTCCAAATCGATGTTGGTGGAGACCAAACGTAAAATGCCACAAATGCGGTCAGCTAGGACATATGGAAAAGATTTGTAAGTCTCAACAAGGGGAGGCCAAGGCAGCTGAAAATCAATATCAAGATGAGGAGCAATTGTTTGTAGTATCATGTTTTTCTGCTCATAATTCTGCAGAAAGCTGGCTTATAGATAGTGGTTGTACAAATCACATGACATATGATCGAAAAATCTTTAGAGATTTTGATGAGGCTGCTGTTTCTAAGGTCAGAGTTGGAAATGGAGCATATATTGCAGTTAAAGGCAAAGGAACAGTTGAAATCCAATGTCATACAGGTTTGAAATTGATTTCTGATGTCTTGTATGTTCCTGAAATAAATCAGAACCTGTTGAGTGTTTCTCAGTTGATAGAAAAAGGTTACAAGGTGTTGTTTGATGACAACCATTGTGTCATTAAAGATGCAAGAGGTGTAGATATTTTCAAAGTTCAAATGAAAGGTAAAAGTTTCGCCTTGGATTTCATGAAAAGAGAGCAGGCTGCCGTACACAAAGAGAATAACAACACTATGTTGTGGCACAAAAGATTGGGGCACTTTCATCATGTTGCTCTACTTTATATGGAGAAAAATAATATGGCGAGAGGGGTGCCTACATTAGAGGAGGAGCCACCTGAGTGTGATGCATGTCAGTACGGCAAACAAAATAGACTTCCTTTCCAACAACATAGTGCTTGGAGGGCCACAGAGAAGCTGCAATTGATACATACAGACGTGGCAGGACCAATGAGTACACCATCACTAAATGGAAGTAAGTATTATATTGCATTCATTGATGATTACTCGAGAATGTGCAGGATTTATTTTATGAAACAAAAAGCAGAAGTGGCTGATATCTTTGGTACTTTCAAAGCTTGGATTGAGACTCAAAGTAAAAGCAAAATCATGATGATCCGATCTGATAACGGAACTGAATATACCTCTGAAAAATTTAATAAATTTTGTAGAGATGCAGGCATTGAACATCAGTTGACTGCACCTTATACTCCTCAACAGAACGACATTGTGGAAAGGAAAAATTGGAAAATCATGGAGATGGCGAGGTGTTTACTTCATGAGAAAGGGCTGCCAAAGAAGTTTTGGGCTGAAGCTGCACATACATCAGTTTTTCTACTAAACAGATTGCCAACAAAAGCTGTGAAGAAAATGACTCCATTTGAAGTATGGTATGGATTCAAACCAAAGTTGCTGAATTTGAAAACATTTGGTTGTCTATGTTTCTCGCATATTCCTCAAGTTAAGAGAGACAAATTGGACAAAAAATCAGATGCTGGAATATTTATAGGCTACACCTCATGTGCCTACAGAATATACCACCCACAAAGCAACAAAATTATCATTAGCAGGGATGTTCACTTCTTCGAGTCAGATAACTGGGATTGGGATAATAACAAGCAGACTCATATTCAAGAGGAAAATGATCACGTGGATGATGAACCTGTTAGAGGAACCAGGCCACTCTCCGATATTTATCAAAGATGTAATGTTGCTGTGCTAGAACCTGCAGGGTATGAAGCAGCTTCAACTGATGAGAAGTGGATAGCTGCAATGAAGGAGGAGCTTACAATGATTGAAAAAAATCATACATGGGAATTGGTAGAGAGACCTAAACACAAGAAAGCTATAGGAGTCAAATGGGTTTATAGAACCAAGTTCAATCCCGATGGTTCTGTAAACAAGTACAAGGCAAGACTTGTCGTTAAGGGGTATGCTCAGATTTATGGGGTGGATTTTTCAGAAACATTTGCTCTGGTTGCGAGGATGGAAACTATAAGGATGTTGTTGGCTCTTGCTGCACAAAAGGGCTGGACTGTACATCAAATGGACGTCAAATCAGCGTTTTTGAATGGTCAGTTGGAGGAAGAAATTTTCGTCGAGAAACCAGAAGGGTTTGTTTGTGAAGGACAAGAGGACAAGGTATATCGATTGATAAAGGCGTTGTATGGCTGCAGACAAGCTCCAGGGACCTGGTACAGCAGAATTGACACTCATTTGTTAAGCTTAGGCTTTACTAAAAGTCTAAGTGAAGCCACACTTTATGTCAAGAAATCAGAAAATGAAATTCTTGTTATATCATTATACGTTGATGATTTGCTTGTAACAGGTAGCAACTTAAAGCAGATTGATAACTTTAAAGAAGAAATGAAAGTTGTGTTCGAGATGACAGATCTCGGAAAAATGACATTTTTTCTTAGTATGGAAGTGCAGCAAAATACTAACGAGATTTTCATATGTCAAAAGAAATACGCCAAAGAAATTCTCAAGAAGTTTAACATGGATATGTGCAAGCCTACTGCAACCCCGATGAATAACAAAGAAAAGTTCTGTGAAAAAGATGGTGCTCCTAAAGTTGATGAAGGACTCTACAGAAGCTTAATTGGATGTTTGATGTATCTGACCACAACTAGGCTGGATATTATGAATGTTGTGAGTATCCTTTCAAGGTATATGCATTGTGCTAGTGAAATTCACTTTCAAGCTGGGAAAAGAATTTTACGATATATTAAAGGTACAACTGATTACAGGGTAAAGTTTAGTCGAGTTGAGAATTTTAGACTCCATGGTTATGCTGATAGTGATTTAGCTGGATGATATGAAAAGCACATTAGGTTATTGTTTTAGCTTTGGTTCTGGAGTGTTATGCTGGAGTTCAAAAAAATAAGAAATAACAGCTCAATCTACGGCTGAAGCAGAGTTTGTAGCTGCTACTGCTGCTGTAAATCAAGCGTTATGGTTAAGGAAACTCATGATGGACTTACACATGGAGCAACAAGAAGGCACAACTATATTTGTGGACAACCAAGCTGCAATTTCAATTGCTGATAAACCAGTGTTTCATGATAAAACAAAGCATTTCAAAATTAAGTTCTATTTCCTAAGAGAAGTCCAGAGGGAAGGGGAAGTGCAACTGATTCACTGCAGTTCAGAAGATCAAAGTGCTGACATTCTCACAAAGGCACTTCCAAAGAACATATATGAATTCTTGAGGCATAAGCTTGGTGTTTGCAGCTCCAGAGTCAAGGAGGAGTGTTAATAGATATGACTCTTAAAGCTGATAATCAAGAGTTCAATCTTTATGCTAAAATTAAGGAGCAGGAATATCTTTTCTAGCTGATTGTTAGGCACCTATCTGTTAACAGAATAATTAAGCATGATTTCCTGCAATAATGTTGCTGCTGTGCAGTATAAATAAGTCCATGTTTATCAATAAAATCATGACCAATATTCTACAATAATGTTTTCTATTACATACTAGTCTGCAATATTCTTGTATGTCCAACAATTTGATGTGGCCTTGGTTAACGTGGATTTTAGGTCTTGTCGGTATTGAGTAGAAATCTCGTTAAATAACCAGTAAACAAAAGATATGGGAGGAGTTGGCTGATGGAGATGGTTTAAACAGTTAAAATTCTATGTTAGAAAGAGATGCACTAACCCGGTTTTCTGGTGGGCGCATCTTGAGATTTTAGGTTGAGGCCATGCTCAAGCAATAAGCACCTGCATCATGAACTACTAGGCCAGCACCCTGAAAAAAATCACTCACTATCAGTATTAAATTCCCCTAAAAAATTTCATGAATCAATCCATATTACTTACTGTGTCAATAAGATCCCTAGGTGTGGGAAGTATAGCTCCAGTATGATAATAATCGATTCCCAGACCACCTCCAATATTTAAGTAATCAATTTCAAATCCTTAAGCTCGAATTTGATCGATGTCGTTCACCTTAAGGACTGCAGCATCTCTGAAAATATCTACCTTCAAGAAGCATACAACTCCTCTTGAGAAGGATTGTAATAATAAAATGAAATGGAATTAAGCTGAACGGATGTGAATATATGAATATTAATGATTATAAACAGAAAATTCTTTGCAAATATAGAAGTATAAAATAACAAAAAACAGGTCTGAGGACTGTAACGACATTATAGCCTGCAAGGTCCCTTTTAAACATAGAACACTAATTCAATGAACATTATATATATAAAAAACGTGTTATTTCAAGAAACAATAACAAAAAATGCAGCTTAACTGGATGATTGCACAGATTTGATGACAGTCCATACTACAGATGGCAATATGAGACTTTTCATATATGAACTATTGAGTCACTACAGATGGAAATATTTTAAAATCATGCATCTACAATTTACGCAGAAATTCTCCTAAAAAATTTATTGAATCAATCCATATTACTTACAGTGTCAATAAGATCCATAGGTGTGGGAAGTATAGCCCCAGCATGAAAATAATCGATTTCCAGACCACCTCCAATATTTAAGTAATCAATTACAAATCCTTGAGTTCGAATTTGATCAATGTAGTTCAGCATAAGGACTGCAGCATCTTTGAAAATATCTACCTTCAAGAAGCAAATAACTCCTCTTGAGAAGGATTATAATAATATAATATAAGGGATTTAAGATGAATAGATGTGAATATAAGAATACAAATGATTGCAAACAGAAAATGCTTTGAAAATACAGAAGTAAAAACTAACAAAAAACAGGTTTGAGAATTGTAACAATAATATAGAACACAAACTCAGTGAACATAATATATCAAAAAAACATATTGTTTCAAGAAACGATAACAGAGAATGCAACTTAACTGGATGATTGCACAGATTTGATGACAGTCCATACTACAGATGGCAATATGAGACTTTTCAAATATAAACTGTTGAGTCACCAGCATCAACAATGGATCTAGTTGGGGAGTCTGAGGTAAACCTATAATAAGTTAATTTGATTGATTTATGTTGTATGACAAGACCACTTTTAGATAGTGACACATTTTCTTTAAGTTTAGCATCGATTTTAATTCTCATGCCACTAGTTTTAATTTGGATAACCTGAGGTAAACCATTAGAAGATAAAGATAGTTAAGTTCAGTTGAGGAAAAACATAACTGCATTTTCATTTTTTTTCAAAAAGATTCTAGAATTGTTTCTCATATGCCAAAGTTTGATTATTTTATATGGTTCAGAAAATATAGAGCAAAATTGGAAACATCCCTGTCAATAACTTGCAATAACAGAAGTCACCATTCAGTTTAGCAGCCCGTTAGACTATAAACAAAAGCTATGCTCCTAAAATGATACATCCATTGAAGTTTAAGCAACTCTTCAGTCAAAAATGAACCAAATTATTTCCCAAATAAAGGAAACTATATATATACAGTTCAATAGGCAGAAAGTATAATGAGTGATGCCACAAAGACAAAAAAAAAAGTACAATTTATTAATGCATAGGAAAAAATAGTGAACCCTATATATTTAACATTACTTGAAAAATAAAAAATGAGCCTAGCTCATAGAACTGCATTAGATGCCTTTTTTAATCGGAATTCAAAGCCTTCAATGTTGGGTCCATTCTTAGGTTTCCCACTTTTTACTTCCATCATGGTTATCTCCAAATTCACCCCCACTCCTCTATTGAAGTATTCTCCTAATTCAACTTCAAATCTATCATCTTTTCTCTGTTGCGGATATTGGAGATAATTATCCCCTTTTGACATCATCTTATGTGGGTTCAAGTAAACAATTTTTTTGATACTTTCAACACCGTCAGTCGCTATGGAAACTTCTACGGGTTCGTCAAATTTTTGATCCATGTATATCGAGGAATCAAGGACAAGATAAATTGTATAGGATGTATATGGCGATAATATGGATGTATTCATCTTTCCATGAAGTTCGAACAATATAATATTGCTGCATTGGGTCATACGATTTTGAAATCTGCGTAAGAAACTAAATCAGTTAAACAATTTTGTGCATGGCCGTAAAAGAAATTGTAATATGAAAAAGGTCTGGACCTCAATTTTTCAGATCTCTTACACCAGCCATGTTGAGTGAAACCATGTTCATAAATATGACCGGTGATTGAAGCAGATATAAGGAAACACTTCTTTCCAGTCCTCTTGTTTAACCAAAAACACTGCTCAACAAGTAGAGGAACAAAGCATTGTCATGAACATATTTAGAAAAAAAAGTATAGGAAACTGCACACCATCATATAATGCATAAACAAATTAAATCGGGTGGGCACGATAAGTATCAGAATTACCACAGTGTTCCCATCCATGATGACATGATTACCAATGAGAAAGAGAAATAAATCTTTCTTGTGAGAAAAATTAATATTATTGGGGAAATTAGCATCTGCCCGATCGAGTAATTGTTGATAATCGGAAGGCAAAAATTTCTCCCAGACGAAGTTTGATTCTGCTGCTGAGAGAAACCTTTTAGACACAAGAGACAACCTACATGCCTCCATAGGGCTGGTACGTGAAACAATTTCTTCTATGCATTCTTCAGGTATTCTTCGGAAAAAATCAAGGTGTTCATAGCCTTCTCCAACCATCACTGTTTATGCATGTAGTTTGTAAGAGAACTACAACTAATGTACAATTATAACAGACAAAAATTATTTTGCTTGTTTTGTTGTGTAAGTATAAATGATGAATTTTAATAATTTGCAACAAGATTAATGACGTCAATGAGGGATACAAACTATGGGTTTGGTGAAAAATAGATGGATAAGTAGTTGGAAACGCAAGTGACGTGATTACAATAGTCTCCTACCTGCTAGGATACAAGTTCTAAAAAATCATATGCCTATGTAATTTTTGTTCTTTTTCTTATTAAAGAAAAATAAAGTTTGTATAGTGAATATTAATTAAATCAAATAAATTTACTAGCATAAATCCCGTGTATATAAAATTTTATTTTTTTTTACCTTTTATTTTAATTTGAAAATTTATATTTATTGTTATTTTTTCAATAACATTTTTTATTCAATTTGATATTATGTGTGATTATATCACTATATTTTAAATATTTGAGTTAATTTTAATACTTTATTAACTGCATTTTAATATTCTATTTTTTTAGTTTTATTTTCTTATTTATATTTTTTTTAGTTTTAAAATAATATTTTTAATATTATATATTATTATTCTATCTATTAATACTTCTTTTAATTTTATCTTTTTGATTTATAATTATTATTTTAATAATATTTTTATTTTTATTTAATATCATATTTCATTATATTACTAATATTATTTATTTTTATCTTTTAATACATATTCATGAAATCTAATAACTACCAAATTACTTTAGATGCCTTACGCTATAAATATTAATGATGAGCATTGTACGTTACATATAAACTAAATGTATTTTTAATATGAATATTTCAAGTCTGTCGTTTATTGAATCAAGGGACGATAAAATAAGTTTATGGAAGAACCAACTTTATCTAAGAACTTCACTTCCATTTTAAAGATACTTAAAACTTAATTTCTTTAGACATAAACTAATTTGACCTGTTCACATGTAGAAACGTATCAGATGATAGCTAGGATGCTTAAATTTTCATATTAAATTTGTGACTTGTTATCAATTATAGTCACACATTTTTAAAATCACTCAACTGATTGATTTTAGACGATTGCAAACTAGACCTCTTAAGTTAACCATTAATGATTTAACTAACAAGAAAAATATTAAAGAAAATATAAAATATCAAACCAGATGCCTTCTCTGGTTTGAAGTTGCACCTGGACACCGAAAGAGTCATGAATTTCGTATCATCTGCAATATTTCAATCAAACAAAAGTAAATAGTTTCAATCAAACAGAACATACATTATCAAGAGGGAAAACATATCCTTTGGTCAATTATGCATATTATATCAAATGGAGAAACCATGTGTGTGTATAAAATTATATATAGACATGAAACTAACCAAATAGAATTACATTAGGAATGAAATTGGTATGATTCAGATTTTATAAGCTCGTTAGAAATATAATAGTCGGTTAAATTCCCGTAAAGCTCACTACCCCGACTTATATAAATATTTAAATAAATTACAAAAAATGATATTTTTCTATATATAATTAATATATGTTAATTTAAATATTCATATTTTATTTTATTATTTACTTTAAAAAAATTCAATTCTAAATTTATTGTAATAATTAAAAAGTATTTTAAATGTCCAGATCACAATCACAAAAAAGAGAAGTTTATGTTATGCTTAGGTCGCATCTCCATCCCTTTAATTTGTACACCGCACTTGGGCCTTCTACTTTTCACTTCTTTCAAGGTTATCTCCAAGTCCCTGTTCTCCCCTTCTTTGTTGAAGAATTCACCCAATTTGACCTCTATTAAAAAATCTCCCGCGTGTAATAGTAGTCTCGTGTCTTCCCTGAGTGTCTAAGTCTAGATTCAGTTCACATTGTTGTGTGCCCCTACAACAAATTCAACCTCATGTTTTTATCAACTAATTCTTCTCAAAACCAAGTTATTTTCTCAATCAAGATGCATCAAGTTTCCATTTCCAGATTCCTTCTTCTCTTTTTTAAGTAATTTGACTTTTTAATTTTCTTTCTTTCTATTTTTTGCATCAATTCAATCCATTAGCAAGTCCTTTACCTCATCTCCATATAATATAGAGAATAAACAATTAGCTTGTTCTTTGATTCTAAGAGTTTTAATCATGTATTTTTTTCCAATTTTAGTTTAGCTGTTAAAACTTTAATGATTGAATAAAGAATTACTAATAATCCCTAAATTAAAATTAATGTATATTTAATTGAGTTTTTCTATTAATAAACATTTTGTATATAGTCAGTTTTAGCAGCATTTGTATTATATAGTTAGCAAGTCTGGAGCTTTGGTTGTAAACTATAATATTAATTAATACTATTGTTTTTTGAATATATTTTGAAGATAAAGGATAGATTACTAATCAAAAGACCAGGGAATTCAGCTGAATCAGCTACTGACATCAGCCCTTCCCATACTAAATACTAATTCTTTGGATTTTAATTTGGATGAACAGTATAGTGATCCGGACTTATGAAACCAATTGAAGAATATTATGGGTGTATCAGAGAACATGTTCGAAAAGAAAACATTTCTAAAGCCCATGTCAACCACTTAGGCTTCGTTTGTTTTACCGATTTCATAGTTACATAGGGTTTTCAAGTTCCTCGAAACTAAGTTACAACTCATAATTCCAAAGAAAATAAAGTACAAATATGTAATTCACCAATAAAGTAAAAATAAGTAATTACATACTTACTTTTGGTAAATTATATCAATTTATAATGTAATTACTTTTAACTTTAAAATACCATAAGTTAGCAAGGTAACCAAATTCCAATGTTTTGATGTCATTTTAAATACCTTGGAACCAGAAGTTCTACCATAAAATTTAAATATCAACAAACCAAATATAGTAACCCATTTAGGTTCCCATGTACTTTAAGTTACATAGCTGGGTTACATTGAAACAAACAAGGCCCTAATCATCTCCAAATTCAGAAGTAACCTATTGTCCCCAAATCGGAGCTCGACAACTTAGGCAAGCTTAGTGAGGGGCTTAATAACGCTAATATCGTGCTAATTCCTAAGAAGAGAAACCTACTAGAGAGGTATGTGATTTTAGACCTATCTGGTTTTGCAATGGTATTTATAAAATACCATTGAAAGTACCAAAATGCACACTTGAGCACAAAAAATCGTGTAAGTACGTAACTAAATAACACACATACACTTAAATTAGGAAAAGAATTGAAAGCCTTCTCATTAGTCTTTCCCACGACATATTACATATGATGAAGAGCAAAACCGAGAATTTGAGGGGTCAGAGATTGTCGAGCTACCTAAATTGTCAGACCGTAGATAAATTGGTGCTTAACTGCTTATTATTCTAAATTTGATAAAAACTTTTAGGAGAGCCACCTGTCACAAAGTCAACTTGCACAAGTATTTAGCATTCTTGAGTACAAACACTTATCAGGTTGTGAGAATGCCGATTTGCACTACTATATGAATTCGGGAACAAGTGGGAGGAAGCTTATATATGGGATTGCCAAATGATATAAATATAAATAAATGTTGACGAGTGTCCTAAGTCGGGATGGGAGGAAGCCCGGTCCTTATGTTCATTCCAATATATCCTCCTTTATATAGTAGTAAAGTTAAAAGTTAAATGAAAACGAGGCTGTTTGCGACGATGATGTAGTCCAAGATATATTAACAAGGAGAGTTGTTTAATTGATTCTATCTATTCCAATTGAAGAAAACACGGTGGAAGAAGATCGTAGGGATTGGAGTAAAGAGACATTAGGGCTGTGGTCAACAATGGTTACAAACTCATTCAGGAACAGAAGGGTGATTAGAAGGCAGGGGATAGCTCTGGTTTCTGGAGAAACAGGAGAAACAAATGGAATTTAAAAAATTCTTGAAGAATGAAAAAATAATAATTTAGAGGGCTGTTTCTGGTTTCCTTCCAGCAACCTGGTGGAATCTTCCTATGAATGATTATCGGGATCAAAAGAAAGCGATCATCAGGAGTGGAAGTCGAAAGTGATGGTCTGGTTGTGGTACAAACATTGAGGATTAACAAAAACATGAGTTCCACTTTTAATAATATAACAACATCCTCGATTATTTAAGTGATCTGTCCACTCTCTCTTCTGTTATTGTTTCAGTGCCTAAATCACCATTATTACATATACAATTAAGAAAAAAAATATAACAAGAAACTTACCAGAGGGTCATTAGATTTCTCAGGATGCTCTAATAAACAGAAGTACAGAAAGATTTCTTTGCAAGAGTTAAAGGTGCAATAGCGTATGGCATGTAGAACAAGTTTTCGATGATGAGGTGGAATAAATCTGTCCCAAACAATATCAGAATTGGCCGAAGAGTGGAAACTTTTGGACACAAGTGAGAGTCTCGCCACATCTGCAGGGGTTGTGCGTGATAAAATTTCTTGTGTTAATTTTTCTCTAAACTCTTGAGGTAACTTGTCGAATAAATCAATTTTTTCATCACTCATCTTCCTTGTGATCACGCCTTCCTCTCCTCTCCTCTCCTCTGTTTAGCAGTTTATTTGGTATAATACACCGGGGTCGTTTGGTTACGTGCTTTTCAGTAAGTTTCGTTCATTCCCGTTTGCAATTTTTTAATTTTAAAATTCATACCTCAAACCCGGTTTCTGATACCTTAGAGGGAGGTGAGTACGAGACGGAGATTGAGCAATCAAATCAAAATTTTATAATTTTTATCTTTATTTATAAAATTACATGTTAATTTTTAAAATAAAAAATTTATAATTATGTTGTTTAATATTTAATAATTAATAGTGATTAATTTTTCATATCAACTGCACATATTTTTTTATTAAAAAATATATTAAATTAATAAATTTATTCCACTATTCAAACAAACACCTGATATCAAGAATGATATTTCATCCTCTTATCACCTTGACCCGATTCCTGATTCCAACCACATACCACTCTATGAACCAAACGACCCCTCAATGTGAATAGGTTTCTTAACTTTAATACGAGGAATTTGTTTTTAATATTATTCGGTCTGGATCTAATATTAATAAATAAATACCTAATTTGAAAAATAAATTTTATATTATAAATAATTTGTTACATAAGAAAAATATTTTTTATTAATCTAATTAGGTACACTATGGGTCAATTAAAATATATAATTATATTACAAAGTGGTTTTTTAACAAATAATCAATGGGAGAATAATGTGAGATTCGAGATTTAGATAAATTAAATAATTAGAGTAAATATATAATTAGATTAAAATGCGATATTTAATATAAGATTAATTATATTATATAAAATAATTGGATTAAAATATAAACTTATATTACAAAACTATTATTTGATAACAGAATAATTGATATTATATGATGATATCAGATATATTATATGATCGATTAGATTTAATTCAAACCACTGAAAATCATCTAATTTTGAATATATAATTTTAAAATAAATTTTATATTATCTATAAAAGTTATTTGAATTTGATTAAGGAAATAGAAATTACAAAGCAGAACCTAAATAGTGTATATAATAATTTATTAAATTAAAATTTAGAGGTTGAAGTTGGGTTAAAATAATATTCAATTTAGTAGTTTTCATAATATATATGTTATGTATGTATTATAACAACTATATTTATAATATTTAAAAATTATTTATTTACAAAGTCAAGTCAGTAATTTTTTTATCATAAATAAGCACATTCTAAAAAAATTGAATTATATAAATAGATTAAAAGTAAATCTTTAATAAAATATTTAAATTTAGATAATAAAAAGTGAATTTAATAAAGTAATTAAATTTAGATAATAAAATATATAATTTAATTTTAAAGTGGATTTTTATAAAATGAATAGAATATAATATATATAATTAAAATAATTTAAAAAGACAAGAAGTAGTGATTGACCTGAGTTATCATACATGGTATCAGAACCCGAAAATTTGATGCGTTAAGTTATCAGAAGTGGGGACACAAAGATCGGTGGTATTATCACACAATAATCAGAGATTCGGGTGTAAGGATACGAAAAAAGTCGATAT
The DNA here is from genome assembly GCA_028671895.1 of Oenanthe sinensis. Taxonomy (NCBI): domain Eukaryota; kingdom Viridiplantae; phylum Streptophyta; class Magnoliopsida; order Apiales; family Apiaceae; genus Oenanthe; species Oenanthe sinensis. The sequence continues at coordinate 20,329,965 of CM053799.1, read as the reverse complement.
TATCCTACATTAACTAGAATTTCGGCGGGCTTATAGGCTATTTGTTCTACTAGACATGGTCGACTAAAATTTAAGTTAGAAAGTTTGTAACACCTCAGGCTCACATCAAAATATGTGAATAATCCATGTCACAAATAAGTTCAGGTACACTAGACCAAATATAATAATTTGGATAATTCACAACTTCACCCTACATAAAAAATTATGATTTGTTGATATATTTAATAGTAATACTCTATATAATATATATATATAGATAGATAGATAGATAGATAGATAGTGCAACTGAGATATTACAATCATATTTTATTAATTAATAAATTAGACTCTAAATCAAATTAAATAAAAGTGAATTTTTTAAAAATAGTCAAACTTTAGAAAATATTATAATTAAAATATAAAATATAATAATAATAAAAATTAAGTTAGCGGCCTGTATATTTGCACGGGCTTTTGCGCTTGTTTGAAAAAAGTTTGGGAACTAATTTGAGTTCCTTAATAATTTTCAAAAAAATAATATCGATACTAAAAGAATTTAGATAGAAGTGGGTATTTTTAATGTAACTTATCTTTTACCAAACCAAATTTCATTCACGGCAATGTTGTGGAAACAAAAAGTGCATGCTAATTAGAATACAATTAAAAGAAGGCTGAGAAATAACCCCCACAAGATGCATGATATAACTACAAAAAATGTCATTTCATTACAAGAAAAAAGGCTTCATACAAGAATTTTTCCCCGTTGTCTAAAGGCCACAAATCCCGTTGTCTTTTGAGATACCGTCTGAAATGCATATCAGACAACGATACACAATTGTTGTGCAAAACAAAGTCACACAACACAGACGCGTTTAACTGCATTGTCCAAGATTTAGAAAAAATAACGCTATTAAAAAAATCTATTGTCATAAGTGGTCTATAACAAGTGTTTATCAGTTTCTTCGTGTTGTAAGAAATTCATTACGACAATATTTTTATTTGATTACATAACTTAAAAATTCCTTTATTTGGTGTTTACAAAACTCTATTTATCATAAATGTCTTGTACTAGGTCCCTCTACTCAAAACTTTATTTGTAAAGCATTGTTGGTAATCGATTTAAACAACAGTTTGGGATTTTACTATATTGTTTCTGTTTCTATTTGACAACGGTTATGTGAGATCCTTCCATTGTCTCTAAAAGGTGTAGACAATGGTGTTTTTGAAATAGCAATTGTTTCAGTTTTATAGGCACAATGCTTTCTCTAGCAATGACATTGTATGAAATCTTTTGCACAATGGTTATGTGCTTCAACTATATTGTTTATGTTTCTATTTGACAAAGGTTATGTGAGATCCTTCCATTGTCTATAAAAGGAGTAGACAATGGTGTTTTTAAAATAGCAATTGTTTCAGTTTTATAGGCACAATGCTTTCTCTAGCAATTGATTTGATTCATAATAATTCATATTATAGCTGCAGCATTGGCTAAGAACACATTAGACAATGGTTTATTTATGGAAAAAAAAGAAGTGGACAATGCAATCGACATGCCAGAAAATTACCAATACAAAATTTCATCATTCACCATACATCATTAAAACTAAGTTCACCCTCGCAACCAAAAGACCACCAACACCACCATTAACCACAACCAATATTCACCAACAAAGATCAACAAATATTCACCATTACAACCGACTAAGTAAAAAATATACATTCATAAAAAAAGAGATAAGAAACACAGATCATATCTAACAAAGGAGAATAATATTTTGGGATGAACATATCCACAAAAGAGACTGCATGCAAGTTACCACATAAAACTCCCAAAAGTTTGTTATGTTCAACCAAAAATATCCAAAAGTACTACCAATTAAGTTACTGATTTTGAAGCACCTAATAAGCGTGGCGCTTCATGAAATACTTTGCCCAGTCAGTCTTAATTTCATCCATATCGCTGATGCTATAAGCCAGGTTGCTTCTCTGCATCCACTAAAAATCAGACAATGTTAGCGTAAGTCACATATTTTACCAGAAAACAATAGGGCATGGACAAAAAATATAAAAAATTACAAATTTTACCTTTGTGGTAAAATTGAATTCCTTATCTTCGCATATTTCTTTCATATAGTGCATCACAAATAAACCACAATCAGTGCTCCCATGCTGGAGAGGAACACTCTGGAAGATACATAAAAATATATTACATGCCTACGTACAGTACATATTACACTTGCATAAATCAGAGAAAATGGATAAAAGAAATACAATTAAACAAATCATATCGCCATATTCTCCCACAGTATTTTCTTCTTTAAAATTTTCTTCCCCTTATCCTTGTAAGTTTTGATGTCACTAACACAATATAATATGAATCAACATTAACAGATTTTTTCTTAGAAATTGTTAAACTGATTCCAAATCAAATATAAAGTTTTGTGATGTACTAACTTGTTAACCACTTCTAACCATTCTTCACTAGCAATCCTGCGCTTCAGCAGGTCCATGTGGCAAACAACATGTGATTCTGGAATCACGACGGTCAAGGACCAATGGTTCCTAACAAATCAGGAACACACGTCATAGATATATAAACACTAAATTACACAATCACAATGCAAAAAAGATAAAAATTGAAACTAAATCAGATTACAAGTGAAATATAAAAATGTGTACTCACACATGGTTTTAAGGTAATAAAAAAATTGGTCCGGCTTAACATTCTTGAATCTGATAGAAAGGGCACGCAACCTCTCCGCTGAAGAACCACAACCGATGGACCCTATCATGTCAGGATCAATAAAGGAGACCATGTCATTCATCTTGTGCTTTTTCAATTTTTTTCTCCAATATGTTGTAGCAAAATTAAACAATCATCATCATAAATTCTTAATTTTATCCAAGAACAAGAACTACTGATGAATTGAAACAAAATTTTGAAGTTCGACACTTACTGAATATACATGCAGATAATGGATCCCAATATTTCACCTCCAAAGCACAGAGCATGAACGTCCGATAAAAAAATAGCTTGTTTTCTGTTTGATCCAAACGCGTCTTCACATAGTTCAAACGAGCATGTGCGACCATCATTCAGAGCTTCACTTGCCCAAATCCACAAGCGCTTCAGACTAGGAGGGTAATTTGGCCCCATATTAACCACAAACTATAGTTCTCGATTTGTGAAACACTCATTCACCTTCTTCCATTTCTTTCCAACAATTTTCTTTCCTCCCTGAAGAGGAGAAATTAAAACAAAGTAAGACTAGAAACTGATGCCGTAAAAAAAGATCTATTTACTAAATGAGAATAGAAAGTACGATTTATTATGGGAGACATAATTTAACCTTCAAAGTTGGAGTGGGATTCCTTGTAGTACTAGTTTTCTTCACTTCTAGGACGAGGTCTCTTGGCCATGCAATATAGGATCTTAAGGCTTGTTCAACAGTCACGATTTCATCATTGATTGGGAAAGGAATATTAACAGCTCCTTGGATTACACGAGTAATTGATACTCGAATATTTTCCTTTGCAGTGGTTTCCCATGAAGAACACGAGCAACTGTATCAACTGTTGCATAAGCAACAACATTGCTAGCGGAGACAATTGCCAATTTCCACTCTGAAACGCCAGTAATAGCCAATTCATCTCCTTTGCCTAAATCTTGAACTTCAGCTTCCAAATCCTCAATCTCCACATTACTATTCTTCTTAACATCTTTCTCATCTACTGCAAAAACTTTTTCTTTAGCAAGATTTAGTTTCTTCTTTACACCTTTTTGCAACTCCATAATAACGGGTCCTCCCTTGCAACAACTTTTGTCTTGGCAATGGTAATTTGGTTGCTGGCAAGGTCTGCCTCTGCTTCTTTTTTTGTTATATATGTATTTATTCAGACAACGGTTTTTAATGCATAATGCATGTCTTATACACTTTAATACAACACACAAAAACAAAGACAAAACACTTGTATGAAATACACAACAGTATCACAATATTGTTGTCTAAAAGCTATTTAAATAAAACAAATAAAAACCACTTGTATGAAAATACACAACAGTATCACAATAGAGTTGTCTAAAGACTACTTAAATAAAACAAAGGGAAAACACTTGTATCAGTATCATCAGTCAAACAACGGCTAATTAAAGTATTGTCTGACGTCCACTTAAAACGTTTATGTTACAAACAGTTGTCTGAAATCTCTCTAATCCAATACTTCACACAATAGTTTTGTAAATGGTCATTAAACTGTTGTAATGAATTAGTTCACACAACATTGTTTCAGTGATGAAAATAAACGCTTCTTTGCTTATTTCGGCCAACACTTTTTCCAGTAACCGACGCTTGTTTGTTTATTTCGGCCAACACTTTTTCCAGTAACCGTTGTCTGATAAGTGTTGTCTGAAGCTCTTTTTCTTGTAGTGGGCATTATAACTTTAGACCAATTTAGGAATTTTATCTATGATATTTAGTAGTTATATATCACAATTTTAAAAAAATCCATGCCATATAATAATGGAAATAAAAGAAAAAATTATTAACCAAGAAAAAAAAAAGCATATCAAATTTATAAAATTATAATTATAATATCTTTATCTTTTCTAAATATCATCAATTGAATGTTTTGTGGGGATTCGATTCTATGATTATATGCTCACTGATCTGTGATTCATGCGCCACCAAATTCGGAACTTGATTATCGAGAGAGTCTAATGTTAGAGTCTAAAAAATTATGTCAAAATTTGTCCTAAATGCTGAGTTGTCATCATTATTTGTGTAGTTCATAATTTTCCTATAATTATATAAGACTCCGGAAAAACATTTGGAATAACTTCTGGTTACGTAGCATTACCCCTAAAACGTTGCTTAAACAAATCTGATGCCGTGACCTTACCTCTCTCAACCCCTGTTATTATATATATAGATATAGATATTACATTGATAATGGCAGATGGTTGATTAAAAAGACCTCGTCAATAAAAGTCTAAAAATATGGTTTGTAATGAAAATGAAGTTGGCAGGCGCCATGGTGTTTAGGAGGATTCGAAAAAAAAATTAAAGACTCTTTTCTTTATTCTCTCCCAAACCCCTGCACTTTTGTCACTGGTAAATTTATTCATCTCTCTTTTTATCTTACATATTGTATGTATTGTTGGTTACCAAGATCCAAACTGTACGGATTTGTTTTTGGACTCCTCCCGAAATGTCTTATATTAATGAAGTTATTTGACAGTTTATGTTCAAGATAAATCTTCTGTATCCCCTCGGTGTACGTCTGCATGTATGCATGTGTTGTTCTTCATAATAACGTTCAGATTCTTGGAATAATAACCTTTTTATGTATGCATGAATCTTATGTTTCATATTTCGGGATATTTCAAATTGTTTTTCATGGGGGGTGAAATTGTGTTTAGGTTTATAGATGATATGATACCATTTTTAGCTTCTTTTATTCTGTTTTTTTAATGTTAAAATCCATCTGATGATGAGATTCTGGTTCAAAGGTATTCGGAACGTTTTGTTTTGTAAAAGCTTCGGTATTGAGATGTGAGTTCTTCAGAAATAAATATGATTTTGCAGATGTGGATTGTCATGTATGGCTATTTGTTTTAAGACCATTATGTTCAATGTTTTTCTTTCTTGAGGATCAGGAATTCTGCAGGGCAAAAGTCTGGTGTGACAAAATTTGCAAATTACAATCATGAGTGACATTATGTCAGGATCTACTGAGAGGCCTCACAGACCAAGTACGTATCCGTTTCCGAAATCTGTATATATATATTGTTTTTCAGGTTGTATCTCCAATATTACTCTTTTTTACAGAGTACTACTATCAGATTTTATATATATATTCAGATGCATGAGTTGTAATCATATTAGCCTGCTTAATTGTTCAAGAAGTGCTTATTTTGTTGCTGTGGACAGGCCTTGAGAAAATGGAACTCGAAAGCTCTGAGGATGAGAGGAAGACGAGGCTCAAGTCTTTTAAGAAAAAGGCCATCAATGCCTCTACCAAACTTAGGCGATCTTTAACCAGAAAGGGAAGGAGAAGCAGCAAGATCATGGCTGTGGTAGTTGATGATGAGCACGATGCTGAGGAATTGCAGGCAGTTGAAATATTACGCCAAGCCCTTATCTTGGAAGAGTTACTACCTTCAAAACATGATGATTATCACATGATGCTAAGGTTTAGATATCTGTTTTATCTTTTCTCTTCATCCTATTTAATGTATTGATTTGGAGGCACATTATAACGCGCCAAGCCCCCTCAACCTAATGTATACCAGAACCTACAATCCATCACAAGTCAGTCCAAAAGAGCTAGCAACTTTGGTATTTATATAACTGTCCTTATAAAGGTCTCCAAGACACTAATTCTAATCAATGTGGTATGTTACACACATGCAATTCTTTATTTGATCATGCCTGTAATGATATTGCTAATATTAGAATTAAAATTACTGTGCATAACACCATTGCCCTACTGTAAATAAGAAATTGTTTGAGAGTAACAACTGTATCATGTTTCAGATTTTTGAAGGCCAGAAAATTTGATATTGAGAAAACAAAGCAAATGTGGGCTGATATGATTCGTTGGAGGAAGGACTTTGATGCAGACACTATCATGGAGGTACTAATCTACGGAAATATTGATAGCTACTGTGGTGTATCGGCCAAACTGGTTTTGAGATCATTTAACAGTGCATATTTGATCTAACTCTTTTTTCCAAATGGAAACTGTGGTTAGGATTTTGAGTTTAAGGAAAGAGATGAGGTCCGTAAATACTATCCGCAGAGTCATCACGGAGTTGATAAGGATGGACGGCCAGTTTATATTGAAAGTTTGGGTAAAGTCGAGGCTAACAAGATTATGCAAACCACTACACTGGACCGCTATGTTAAGTAACATGTTCAGGAATTTGAGAGGAATTTTACTGATAAATTCCCAGCCTGCTCTATTGCTGCGGAAAAACACATTGATCAAAGCACTAACCATTCTTGATGTACAAGGGGTGGTATGTGGATATTTTCATTATTCTTAAAAGTTACTGAAATTATGATGGAGCATAATTGGGATAGTTGTTTACTTTATGAAGTATGAACTTTCAATGACATTTCAGTCTCCAAGTTCTTTGATTGTTTTATAACGCACATATAATCTTTTTAAGTAGTGTTTCCTTTGTGATATTTGGTACTATCTTTGGTTTCACATTACTTCTTTTCTTATGCCATATGAAAAGAAAAATGGCTTAATAGAGCAGTAATCTACTGTAATACTGAAATGAGTTGCCTACATGGTTGATGGCAGGGATTGAAAAGTTTTAATAAAGCTGCCAGGGACCTTCTCCAAAAGATTCAAAGTATTGATGGAAATAATTACCCGGAGGTAACAACTTCTGTGTATTCCCACATAATTTTTGGTCCTTTCGTAATTGTGTCTGAAGTTTCTAACTTCTTATGCCTGGTTTACCATAGACCTTGTACCGCATGTACATCATTAATGCTGGCTCTGGATTCAGGCTTCTGTGGAACACAGTCAAAACATTCCTTGACTCAAAAACTACTGCTAAGATCAATGTAGGTTTATATCATTACTTGAAATGTTTCTGATAGTGATGAAGTCCACCTACTAAACAAGGTAATGGCTATTTTACCAGGTCCTTGGAAATAAATACCAAAGCAAGTTGCTGGAAATAATTGACGCCAAGTAAACTTCTAAATGTAACATATGTCAACACACTCCTTTTTGAATCCCCGTCAGGAAGGAGAGCTTTTAGGTTTTATGTAAATCCTATTAAAATAAACAAACGTTCTCTACTTGAGGATCTCTTTGGCACCTAAAGCTAATTTATTCTTTCTGTAGTGAGCTCCCAGAGTTTCTGGGAGGTACTTGTAACTGCGCAGAGAAAGGTGGTTGTATGCGTTCGGATAAGGGGCCATGGAATGATCCTGAGATCATGAAGGTCCTATTTCACCTTCTTTCAGTTTTCTAATTTAAATATCTGAAAAATTGAAATCCATTATTTTAATTATAATTACTCTGTACTTTGTTTCTTGCGGGAATTTATTTTATTATATAACGAGCCAGATGGTTCGGAGTGGTGCACATAAATGCAGCACAAAAATGACAGTATTATCTGTTGATGAGAAACGTTTTCGGGATGAACATTCTTCTTCTAATAAGGTACTTTATTTCTGAGGAGAACGATTCTCACAAGGCACTCTACATTTGTTTCAGTCTGTAATGCATGGTTAAATGTTCTCTGCATTATTAAATTTTCACACCCTTGTTGCAGAGTGTTTCATTCAAGTTGAGGAGCAAAGGATCCTTGCCGTCAAGGGAACATATTGAGCATCCAAATCTATCTCCTGTCCATGAAGTACATCTAATCTCTATGACATGTAATTCTGAAATTAATATGAATATGCTTAGGTAGATGAGGCTGTCACCAAATAATTTAAGCCACTTTGTAGCAATTATATTATCCTTTTCCTCACTAAAGAATGTATTTAGCAATGACCATATCTTAACTATCATTGTACTGCCTGCAAGTCTTTTAAGTTTGGCTACAAAATTGGTATTATATTTATCACATATAAACAGCACCTTCTGTTTTATATATTGAAAAATGTAACTTTAAACATCATGTCCTTTCAAGACTTTTTTGAATAGATGCTGTGTTTTCCTACCCTATAATATGCAGGTCCGCATAAGCCCGAAGAAATCTAGTACATATCAGAACAATGACCGTATACCTATGGTGGACAAGGCTGTTGATGCAACTTGGCCAAACTCTGCGCAAGCGGACATGTTTGCCCTTTCCAAAGGTATATACAGTATCTTACATTACTATATGCACATAAGCATTCCTAATGAATGTCTTTGTTGTGCATAGTTTTTTTTAAAGTTATTCAGTAATCTTAGTATCAGAAAATATATAAGAAGGGTCTTATGGTATCAACTTAACTTTTGATATGTAATTCAATATCTTCTTGTTAGATCCGATATCTCGAGACTTTTACCCCATCCATGATTCTTTCAAGCCTGGCAATGGACTAAGAAGCCAAATTTTCAATGGGATAATGTCCATTTTTATGGGCATCGCGGCTATTGTCCGACTGACGCGAAACGTTCCTCGAAAGCTTACTGCTGCAACTCTCTACTCCAGCTCTATGCCTAGTCCTGATGATTCAGTTAAAGGTCAAGCACATCCCTGCAATATGCCTCCAGTAAATGTCTCTCACAAAGACTACTTAATGATGATGAAGCGCATAAGCAATCTGGAGGGAAAAGTCACCACTCTCAGCCAGAAACCACCAACAATGCCCCTTGAGAAAGAGGAATTGCTGAATGCTGCTCTGTCTCGTGTCCATGATCTAGAACAAGAGCTTTCAGCTACCAAAAAGGTATTCTTCTTTCACAAAATTTGTGATCGGCCCTATGATCAGATCAAAGAAACAACAAAATGTCGAATCATATTTCCATATGTTGCTGCACCTTGTCTAATAATGTTATCTATTGCAGGCTCTTGATGATGCCCTTGTGCAACAAGGAGACATCATAGCCTTCATGGAGAAGAAGAAAAAGAAGAGGTTCTTGATTTTCTAAACTGCAAAGTTGAATTTATTATTAGAGATATATACTGTGGCAATCTAGAATTTGGTAAAAAGAATTCATTAATTTTATTTCAGAATTACCTTGTTGAGTAGCCCATGTAAAGCCTTTTGTATATTTAGAAAGAACTAATGTTGTGTTTGTTTGGAGAGATTGGAATGGAATGAGTAAAAAGATAAGAAAATAATTGAGGAAGAATGAGTGATTTGAAAAACGATTAGTGAATGCAAAATTTCTATGATGAGAATTGACAAGAAAATGAGTAAAAAGGAGAATGAAGCATTTTAATATCAAAATGGAGGGTTTTGGTTTTAGTCTAATTTAATATGAATGGAATGGGTAAATAATGAAATTTTTAAAAGTTCACCCAATATTAGTTCAAATCTCATTTCATTTCATTACAATCTTCTCAACCAAACACAACACAAATCCAATTACCACTCCTTACATTGGTATAAACTATCTGCCACGGTTCTTGCCTGCTTTCCCTTAAGCATTATGCATGCAGTATGTGTCTAACAAATATCTTATTTAGTTATTTTTCATGGCAAACTTATCAGCCAAGGCTTTTTAATATATGTGCAAGTAACATCACCTTACTCCCGTTTGTCTCTCCTTATAAGTAATTTACGAGTTAGAAAAATATATATAAATATTTTTCAACTTATAAGTTCTTATGGCATTGTAGTTCTTATATGGTTGTATTAAACTAAATTCCTGAGTGTATCATGATACGAGGGGAATGTCTTGCAGGACCGGCCCAAAATGTCTCAAACTAATCAAACTTCTGTACTTGAGAAATTCTAGCTCAGTTGCATAAGGGAAAATACTTGTGAGATATGCATATTTATACTAAAACACATATCTCACTTACAAGTGTATTTTCCCTTGTTCCTAGAATAAAACTTGAAATGAAAACTTTTGTTTTTTCCATTCAAATTTGTCTTCATTCCATTTATAGATAAAGCATCTCCGAGATATGCAGAAATCTTTGACTCTTTGAGCATGCTTCACTTTTTGCTTGAATTCTCCCAAATTGCAGTAGTAGACTTGACATACTAGATAAGGGTGTCCAAATCATTCCTTATATTTTCACTATCTAGTCAGCTACCTGAAACAGACTGTCAGCTTCACTAAAAGTTTACTGTCAACTTTTAGTTTCTCTGTGGTGACTGTATCTTCGTCTCCGCATATTTTGTTATCAAGCTAGATAGTCCATGAAACATATTATCTCAAAAACTGATGTCAACTATCCCCGCCAATGTTGCTGTCAACTATCCCCGCCAAAGTTACTGTCAGTAAAACTTGTTGTCTTCAAATCTTCATTCTCCGCCAAATTTACTGTCAATGGAATAGTTGATGTCAGTAATACTTGTTGTCTTCAAATTTTCATTCTCCGCCAAGTTTACTGTCAATGGAATAGTTGATGTCGTCTGTTCCAATTGTGTTGTCACTTGTAATGTATAGACATAGGCTTGAGTACTTGAAATATTGTTATCCGAGTTCTGAATCATGTTGTGCATGAAAACTTAGTGAACTTTTACTACATTACTCATTTTTATTCTTTTATACAGGATAGTAACTTTCAAATATACTGTCACCTAACTAATACTTTTCAAATGTACTGTCTACAAGTGACTACTAACTATATTTTCAATATACATATGACATAAAGTTTTACTTAGCTTAATTAAACTTAAAACTAAGTACATTAGTTGATTTTACCACAATCCCTAACAATCTCCCCCAATTTATTTTATGTAAAATAAAGACAAATTTAAAGTAAATTGTAGATGCAAACTCAACTAACATAAACTGAAGTGCTTGTACATGAAAAATATACAGAAAATTACAAGTACAAATTTTTCTCAAACTAAGCTCCTCTAGGCTGAGCAAATCTTCAATTTCAGTTTGAGCTTCCTTGATCTGATTTCTTCTGTGGATTCTTCCTTTCATACAGCAACTCCAAGGATCTCAGGGCCCTCTTCTCTTCTGTGGTCTTGGCATGATCAGTCACACAGTCAAGTACTGGCTTCACCAATTTATGAGATAGATTCTTCAAGTCTTGATAAGAGTAATAGGTTTCCACTGGTCCTTTAGAGATGCATAGAAATTTAACTCCAAATTTATCAGAAAGAAATCTGACTTTTGAAGATGTGTATATTTGATTCACCCTGAGTTTGTCCACATCATCATCTTCCTTGGACCTTGCTTCAATTAATTTTTCAGCTCATGCACTCAAATTCCTTTCAATTTCTAGAAGAGAGCTTATAGTTAATCTGAAAATTCTTCTGAGGCTTACAGTGTTGATAACTCCAAAATCTTCAACCTTGACTTCAATGTTGTCAATAATGATTCTGAGTGGATTAGTAAAGAAAGGAGACACATAATCAGCTTTTCTGGAGAATTGATCATTTATCTTGGCACACTTTAGATCAATCTCTGCTTCTTTGATTTGTCTATTGATTCTTTCTATCTCCTTCTTTGTTGCCTCAACATCAGCTGCACACTTACTCTTCTTCTCTATTTCCTTCATCCTCTTCTTTACTTTCAAGTCACAGATCTCCAATGCTTTCCTTTTGAGATCAAACACCTCAAAATTTTTTATATTGAGGAGTTGTCTCTTGATGAGTTTGACTATTACAGGATTTTTCTCAGCCAATGTCTTCAACTCTTCAAAGGTAATCTCTTCAGCAGATCTACTAGAGTTATAGAATATTATTCTTTCAGGATTTCTTAGAAGACATTGGTGGGTCTTCTCATACTCCACCTTCTTCTCATACTCCTTCTTTTATTTTGTTGTGATGATTCTATGGAGTTTGAGAATGAATCTTTGCTCTTCAGGATATACAAATTCTTGAAGTTGCTCTACCAGCTTTATTAGGACTTCAATATTTTTGTCTTGCAAGGAATACATGCTCCAGAATTCTTTGACTCCATCTTCATTTACAAACATCACCACATCTGAGTACACCACAGTCTCAGGTTCTTCAGCATCATCAAAATCCAAGGGATGAGTTTTAAAGGACTCCATTGGTACCAAAAATTTTCTAATCAGAATTCCCCTCAAAACTTGAGTCCTAATATCTAGGTCCTTGATGATTTGTAGCATTCTTCTCACCATAAAATAAGTTGTTTCCTTCAGTTCATGTCCCATAGCTTCAATTTCACCAGTAGCATAGAAAATATTTACCCTGCTCAAAGAATTGAGCTCAGTTCACTCAACAACTTTAGTGATTAATCCTGCCTTTGACACGGCCAAGTGGTTGATTGTAGGCCTCCAAACATTCTTCATGCATCACTTCTGTTATCAGCTTCCACTCCTTCTTGATGGGCTTTCTACTAGGCTTCCTACTTGCCTTTGACTTTTTGTATTTCTTGGATATAGAAATTTTCTTTGACAGTAACTCTTTCCTCACTTCTTTAGACAGTGACTTTAAAATTACTGTCAATACAGGCTTGATAGCAGGTTCAGGCTCTTTGATAGCACATTCCACCTTATAACTCCTGACAGTAGCTTTCTTAACAGAATCTTCTTTGCCTACTTCAAAGCTCATCACCACTTTCTTCATCACCCTTCATTCAATCTCATCAACTATTTTTCCATCTTCTCCACCATCTTCTCTATCCTTATTACTAGTTCCAGAGGTCCCTGCATCACCATTATTGTTATTGGACTTGGAACTACCTACACCTCCATCAGGCTTTTCATCATCACACCACCTTCTTTTCTTCTTTCATCTTTCTTCTCTGTCTTCCTAGATTTTTTCCTCTTCCAACCTCCTTAATTCCTCGGCTAACATCCTTATTACTTCACTTCTTTCTTCAGTTATTAGCAGCTGGTTAAAGTAGTTAAAAGATTCTTTTACTGACCTAGATCTGCACAAACTGACCTTGTCAAGATTCATTGATATGTACTTAACATTTGTTGAGCTACTGAACTTGATACAAAGTGGATTGACAGTAACTTCAAGTAGTTTTTCAACCACCATTCTTTGCAGGATTCTCTTTAAATTTTCATTGAGCCAGTACTTGTCTGTCTTAATTTTGAGCTTGATGGCTTCAATTACTGCAATCTCCTGTCTACTCAGATATCCCATGCTAATGTACCAGCTGAAACCACCCTTAGTTCTAATAGAGATCACCCATTTGTTGTTCTTTGAAACCATCACAACAGCTCCAACTGTTGATTATCTCATAGCTTCAGAAAATTTTCTGGGAACCCTATTTGAGGATTTTCTAAGATCATTAATATTGTCATTAAAGCTAGCATCCTAGAACACCCCGTTGTTGTCATTTTCATCCACCATCAATAGAGACATTTCTTCATCATCTAAATCCCCCTTCTCCTCAACTATAAAATCATCAACATCATTCTTGAATAACTTCTCCTTTCCTTTCCCAGCTACATGGATAGGGGCCTTCATAACACTCTTCTTGATCATAATTTCTTTCTCTTTGGGCTTCTCCACCTTATCACCTCCAAGATTTTCAGTCATCTCAGTAGCCACCTTGGACAACAAAGCCAATTGGCTCCCCCTGAGATACAGCTTGTGTCTCCTTATCACTCCTAGCTTCATCAACCTTTTCCACCAGCTCAACACCTACAAACACTTCATCCTTCTCTCCCTTAGTTGAGTTGGCAGCTGTAGGGATTGTGAACTTTGACTTAAACTCCTTCAACTTCTTAAACACAACCTGGAAACCAGCATTCATAGATGTTTCAATGTTCTCCATCTTTTCCACCATCTTGATTTGATTTCTCCCTATAGTAGCCACCTTCTTGGAAAATTTAGCCATCTTCTTGGAAAGGGATTTCAACCTTCCATCAACTTGTTTAGATGAAACTTTGGATTGGGCTTTGAGGGTTCTCAGACACTCTTGTTTTTTATGAATGATTTCATCATCCCTCACATTCTTATACTCAGGGCCTAATGCCCTAGATTGTTTGGTTCCCTCTTTTATTTCTTGGTCATGCTCAAGGCCCTCTCCTTTTGCTAGGGTCATTCCCTACCTCTCTATTTTTTAGGCTCACTTCTCTTTTTTCTTTTTCTCTCCCTCATTCAACCTAGGTGCAAGGGACTGAGCAGGTACACCTTGCACATTTGTTTCAGAGTTTACCATGAATAAAGTTGAGATAGGAGCTGAGTCACTGTCATGAATATGATTCATCAAAGAAGTTTCAGGCACAGGAGAAGTGATGTCTAGATTTGTCTTATTGACAACAGCTTCAACTTCAAAGTTATTGTTAATAGGAGTGACAGTAAATGTGTCCTTAACAGCAACTGAAGCTGTGACACATTCTTGTAAAGGAATATTACTGTCAGATGTGACAACAAACTTTTCTGAGTCATTAACAGCAACAGAGGCTGTGACATCATCATTAACCAATGGAGGGACAGTTTCTTCCACCCTTTGAGTAGAAAGTTCTTGTGTACTTCCAAAGAGGGACTCCATGGTAATTTGCTCCCTCGAATCAAAATGAGAGGCAACATAATGAAATGAGGATTCCTCCATGTGCTCAAAATTAAATAAGTGTGTCTCTGCAAGTGTGGACTCATGTTTAGTGAATTCAACATGTGGTGCTGACTATATACAGGGTGCCATGGGAGACTGGCCAAGTTCAAGATACCCCCTGTTGAGAGTGGACACCTAGAAATGAACTATTTCCCCTTTGAAGTTCTGTGCCCTTTTGAAAGGACACAAAATTGGAGACATAGGTTAATATCCTTGCCTACTTCTTCTTAGGCTCAACAGGACCCTCTGTGGGTTCATTGACTAGTCCAACCTTATTTGTTGCATCTAGTGCAGTTTCTCCCTCAACAACATCAGTAATTGTTTCTATCCTAGAGGTTGAAGATCTCTTCTTTGTAGAAACTTGATCCTTTTGAAAGGAAACAAGCTCTTAGCTAACAACTCTAGACTGTCTGGCCACTCTAACAGACTTAAAGGGTTGTGAGTGTGGGTTATGAATGGAGAGGTCAACTCCATTCTCATCACTCAAAGAAAAGATAGTAAAATCTCCCACAATCCTTAAATTGAGTGAGTTTATTATAGACCTCATGTGGTCAATAATAAACAAACTCAACTCAGAATTTAGGGGTTTGCTAGATAGTATGGAGTGTGTATTTTTCTTAAGTGTTGAGGACTCCATACATTGTACATTATATAGATTAAGTATGCCTACTACAGAATGAATAATAAGCATAAAGAATCGATGATAGTAAATTACCGGCCTCCTGCTTTCCTTCTTGCCTAGCACCAGCTTGAATAGTGGCATCGGGAGCTTTCCAATGTCAATTCTGTAATTATGCACCATGGAGTGCACAATCTTCCTGATGTAGGCTGGGACCTCATTCCAGCCGCTGGTCTTGCTTGACATGGCTCGAGTGACAGCATCCATTATTATGCTCCACTCTTTGACAAGATACTTTATATTCATCCCCCCTGATGGATCCAATCATCTGAACTTAGGCTTATCTTGGGTCCTGTGTACCCAATCATTTTGAAGAACTTGGCTAGTTGAGCATCACTAGCAGGATCCTGAAATTGTGAACTTGGTTAGAGAATATATTATTAATAAAAAAATGTATCAATTACAAAATAATAATATATCTCCCTTTTTCCTTATCACTAGAAATGACCTGCTATAATCCCTAGCAGATTGAGTGCACCGGCTTCTTATTCCCACTATTTTCTGACGGCAAGTTGTTTACAGAACCTTCAGAATTCCTTTGAGTTCCACTCTTTGAATTCCATGTTCTTAAACCTTTCGCACCTTTGAACACTTGTAACAAAAGCCATCTAGACTCTTTCTGACCTATACAAGGTCCTGGCCACTTTCTAGCAATACCAAGTACAACTTGAACAATACAATCGAATGAGAAAGTGATTACAACTCAAAAGTATATTTTCTATATAGCACATATCTAATATATATTAAGTTCAAATGATATATAAAATATGATAAAGTATTTCAAGATAGTATATTGAGTTGTTGTATTGTTAAAAATAGATGAAAAGTTAAGCCTTCAATATATAAACATATATCAAACGCCTAGTTTGAATTAAGGATGAAATAAACATTGAAGGATAATGGCAATTCAAACTATAGCATAGATATAGGAGATAAGGCTGTTGAAAACGTTTAAAAGTTCAGCTCCTATAAATATGGAAGAGATAGATAAGTAGTCAAAGTTTGAAAGAGTTTTAGTTCAAAACAATTACTTATTAAATCAATAGAAAAATGTTTTAATAAAATAAATATATAAACTGGGCTCATTATATATTAAAATATATTAGATAGATGTATGCTCACAATATAAGAATCCTATTCGAATCCTACATCTATCCCTTGAAATCTACTTGAAATCTAGCGAAGTATCTTGTTTCTGTTGGACTCCAAAACCGCAAGATGTTTTCTCATAACAGCTTACTGTTAATAACAGCTTGTTGTTATGCTGTTAAGTAAGATATCTGCAAAATAGTGTTAGCATAGTACAATACAACATGCTATAATATATCATAAAAGATAAAGCAGGCTATTATAAGATAACAGCTTTCTGTTTGTGTGATAATCAAAATTCAGGGTTTACATAGAGAAGTGTTTTAATTAGGAGAATGTTTGTGTATTTTGTTTAGAGATGTATTTTAGTTAAGTTATTAATATGTAAATATTAAGCTCAATAATAATTAAATAACTATTCGACACAAATACCACCAGCTACCTATTATCAAACTTTTAATGTTTTGGTTATAATAATATTAGTTTATATCTCGTGCGATGTATTGATGAATTTTTTTAATTTTTTAATATTTTTAATATGATTTCAATTTATTTTTATTTGTATAATAATAATTTAAACTTTATTTAATATTATAAGTATATATTTTTATATAATTTATTTGTATTTATTTTTTAATAGGGTAATATTTGTGTGTTTTGTATAGAGATATATTTTAGTTAGGAGATTAATGTGTGTTTGTGTGTATTTTGTATTCGATCTAAACTTATTATATATGTTTAATTTAATTTTTTTTTTAAAAATACTTGTAATTTTTTTGGAAGGCGTTGAACTAACCAAATTACCAAATAAACATATGTTTGCTTATAATAATATAGTATAGATAGTATAATATATAGTATAAATATATATTATTTTAATTAAAATAATCAATTTTAAATTATTTCAAGTTAAAGTGAGTAAATTTCGTATTGATCTGTTATATAACAAATCGGATTTAAATCAATCAAAATCTGTCCGAATATAATAAACCACCAACCTGTTGTCCAAAATTGACATCCTACACAGATTTTCAAAATAAATTCTTAAAAAATTGCTGATCTACCGTATAATTATAAAGACTTCGTTGCAATATGTGTGTAAAATATCTTTAGACCTAATTCATTCAGATTGAATATAAAAAATTCAAGATCGAAAAGTGGTCCATGGTCTGCAGCTCTGCCTGCGTCGCCGCAGCCACTGAGAGCCCACCACTGATGTAGGCACAGAAACACACATGCACACAAACCTCAATGTCAAATTTTGGCTTTTGCCAAATTAATACTATCTGATTCGGCCATTTTCGACATTTGCTCAACATTGTCACCTCGGGGGCCTCCCACCACTTGATCAGATTCCATTTGCTACTCATTGGTTTGGAGTCCAAATCGGGCACCCGTCTTTCACATTTTTTATTGGTTGATTGAGTTAAGTTGAATTGCACTGATATTAATGTATATCAACACAATAATTCAAATATATACAGCTGTAAATATATACTTATATTATATATATTAATTATAAGAGAGTAAAATTATATTATAAAATAATATAAAATAATAAATATATTTTTGTGGTTCATAAAATTATTTTAATAATAAAATAATATATATGTAATATAATTTAATTTAATATTTTATACCTATATATTTTAATTATAGTGGACTGAAAAAATAAATTATATATGTATATGTAATGTTTGCAGATTTTCTTGATTGAATTTTTTTATATATAATTTTTTTTGTGAAATAATTGATGTGCAGACAAGTCATCAGACCATGCAATTCATATGCTTATATTTTAAATTCAAATCAATCATCAAGTCAGGTAATTAACTTAAGCATAAATGCATTCGTATAAAAAGTATTTATATATTTTTCATTTAGATATTATATAAAATATTTATTTTATTAATTTTGAATTTTGACTCATTATAAATTTATTTATAATGACAGTATCTCTTTTTTATTGCTTTGAAATTAAACTTACATTTTTTCATATTTGATATATATATATATATATATATATATATATATATTGTGATAATTTCATAAGATTTTTTACTAGTTAATAAATATATGATTTTATTTTTTATTCCACTATAATTAAAACATATAATTAAATTAAATTAAATTATAAATAAAATAATATATTTATCTAAATATGTTAAACAGTATGAGTGTTGCAGAAGGGGGTTGAATGTAACTTAATAATTTATCACTTATCTTGCTAACAACAAACAAGAAGCAATAATATCAAGTAAGAAATGCAGACAACAATAAGCAAGCGAAGAAATGTGTTTAACTTTAAAAATTAATTTTATTAATTTTTGTTTGCTACAACTG
Source organism: Oenanthe sinensis (assembly GCA_028671895.1). NCBI lineage: Eukaryota > Viridiplantae > Streptophyta > Magnoliopsida > Apiales > Apiaceae > Oenanthe > Oenanthe sinensis. The sequence goes on along the minus strand of CM053799.1, from coordinate 20,310,737 downwards.
ACTGGAAAATGATTCCAGCTTCGATAAATACAATAACAAAGTGTTTGCTAATGTTTCTATACTTGAGAAAGTTAAGCTCATTTGCGTTAGGGAAAGTGTTTGTGAGATATGTGTATTTATACAGAAACACATATCTCACTTACAAGTGTACTTTCCCTTGTTCCTAGAACAAACCTTGAAATAGAAATTTCACTTTTTCTATTCAAATTTGTGTTCATTCCATTTGTAGATAAAGTTGTTCTGAGATGTACAGACATCCTTGACTCCTTGAGCATGCTTTATCTTTTTGCTTGTTTTCTCCCGAGTTGTAGTAGTAGACTTGACAGACTAGATAGTAATGGCAAAATCAATCCTTGAATTTTCACTACCTAGTCTGCTACCTGAAACAGACTGTCAGCTTCACTAAAAAGATTATTGTCAACCTTTACCTTCTCTTTGGTGACAGTATCTTTGACTCCACATACTTTACTGTCAAACTTGATAGTCTTCTAAAACATGTTGTCTTCCAAAGCTATTGTCAACTCTCACCACCAATGTTGTTGTCAACTATCCCGCCAAAGTTGCTGTCAATAAAACTTGCTGTCTTTGAATCTCCATTCTCCGTCAAGTTTACTATCAAAGGAATAGTTGCTATCAGTAATACTTGTTGTCATCGAATCTTCATTATTCGCCAAGTTTACTGTCAAATGAATAGTTGTTGTCGTCTGTTCCAAATGTGTTGTCACTTGAATATGCTGTCGTAGGCTTTAGTTGCAGAATTTTACTGTCAATGACTTGATCCATGATGTGTATGAATACTCTGTGAACTTCTAATTCATAGATCGTGTTATTACATTTTTACAAGACAGTAACTATTGAGACTTACTGTCACCTACTTGACTTTTATACATACTGTTACAAGTAACAACCAAACATACTGTCAACATACATATGGCAGTACATTTTACTTGGTTAGTTTCAAATTAATCTAAGCATCTTATAGTTGATTACAATGTTAACACCACAATCCCTAACAAAATATATTCTATATGTAAAATTTATAATTATGAAATGATAAATTATAAATTATATCAACTAATATTATTTATTTTTAAAAGATAATATATTAATTATTTTATTGATAAAATAATTTTATATTTATATATGAATTATTTAAAATTATTATAATAGATGTTAAGAAATATTTTAATAAAATAACTAATAAATGTGTTGATACAAACTAAATATTCGTGGAATTTAACTTAGCTCAATCAATTAATCATAAATGTGAAATTAGTGTGTTGATATAAATTAATGTTAGGATTTGGACTCGTAGGTTTGTATTGTAGCATGCTTGTATTATTGTATACTTGGGGACTTGAGCCACCCTTATTTATAAACATAAGTGGTGGAATTTCCTGAAATTGATCGCTTGCTTACAAAAAAATTAACCTTCTTTTTCTTTTATGATTGTGGGTACTTTTTAAAATTTGTTCTGCATTTTTTATAAAATCAATTTAAAAACTAAGCATTAACACATAAATTTAGATAAATTTATGTGTTAATGCTTAGATTTCTCGTTATTTAACAATCATAATGAGAGATTTTTTTTTTGATTTTATAATTTAAAAGGTGTATTCAATTTAAATTTTTAAAAAAATAGTGAATTAATAATATTTTATGGATTTTTAAATTATTGTATATTTTAATTTTATATAGAGTTTGACAGAGTTGATACATAATCTTTACTAATATAACTACACTTTGTAAATTTTTCAAAATTTGATAAATATATGTGTTAATGCTTAGATTTCTCGTTATTTAACAATCATAATGAGATTTTTTTTTTGATTTTATAATTTAAAAGGTGTATTCAATTTAAATTTTAAAAAAAATAGTGAATTAATAATATTTTATGAATTTTTAAATTATTGTATATTTTAATTTTATATAGAGTTTGACAGAGTTGATACATAATCTTTACTAATATAACTACACTTTGTAAATTTTTCAAAATTTCACATATTTTAGCCGGATTTCAAACGTACTAAAAATAATTATAAAAAATCCATCATTTTATAAAATTCAGTCATTATCGACTAAATTTTAAAAAATTGTAAAAATATCTTTATCGAGTTTTTAAAAAATAATTTAACATCTTCATTGAATACTTTTAAATTCTTTATATTATTTAATTACATGATATAATAATAGGGGTCCAATTATTCATAAGTTAGAAAAATTAAATGAACTTAACTTAACTTCCTATTACAAGAAAACTTAACCTTTTCTTCTGAAGAAAAAGGGAAAACTTAACCTTAAAATGAAGATATAAACTACTTTATCTGTTTCATTCATTTGTTTACATTTTGGAAAGAGTGTACGACACGCATTTTAAGTACATATAAAATATAGTTGCATAATTTATTTTTTAAATCTTTTTGTCAAAAAAAAATTAAAAAAAATTATAAAATTATACTTTATATGCACCTTAAAATAGGTATTGAACACCATCTTCCAAATATAAATAAATGGGACCGAGAGAGTATATCATTAAATAATTGCAAAACAACATAGACCGAGCAGAATATTACATCAGGGAAGTAATCTAGCTGCATTAAGTGATTACAAAGTTGCACCACAGCTGGATCTAGACATTTGTGGAGTTTTCTGTTTCCCCCCCACATGTCCCATCACTCTCTAATATGTATCCCCACACCTGCCTTTTTCTCTCTCTCTCTATGCTTACAATTTACTGTATTTATTTACAGAGAGAGAGAGTATAGATTCCAAAGTTCCTTTATTCTAACTTTATTTCTCTGTTTATAATATCTTTATTCTACATTTTCTGATTTTCTTGATCTCATAATTTGACCTTTTTAGTTTTCTCTCCTTCCTCACCACTGATTTTTGGCTATAAAATCACCCTCAAACCACTTCACAAAGTCCCTTCCTCCTCTCCTCTCATCTCATTCATCTCTATGATATTTTCTTCAACCCATTCTTCTCTTTTTCTTTCTACTTTATGCTTTCCAATTATATGTTAATTTCTTGGTTTTAAGGTTGGTCTTGATTATTGTCCCACCACAAGATTTGCAATAATTTTGATATCTTGGTTTTTCTTGAAATTTGTGAAGTTTAAAGAAAAGTTTGGATTCTTGACTAAATCCAAAACCCTAGTAGTCAAGTGTAAAGTTTGAGCTTATTGGTTTTTTTTAAAAAAAAATCTTGATGCTAAATCAATATTTGTTGATGTATGAAATTGATGTCTCAAATTCTTAGTGAATTGTTTTTGTCTGGGTTTATGATAAATTCTGTATACAAGCGCAGGACTCATTTGGTTTCATCTTTCTCAGTTGTTTTCCTCTACTGGCTCTACTTTGTTTCATAACTAGACACTACTACTACAAATAAATTATAAGCATTATTATCTATCTATATATATTTAAAATATAATCTAAATCACTATATATATATATAACCTTCTTATATTTACTATTCTCTCTGACTTGTATACTTTGAGATTTTGAACCATGACTTCCTCTAGTGGAACAATCACAAGCACATCCTCAGGGTCGTCACTGCTTCAGAACTCGGGTTCTGAGAAAGATGTTCAGCTACTAATGGATCAAAGAAAGAGGAAGAGAATGATATCGAATCGCGAATCAGCAAGAAGATCAAGAATGAGGAAGCAGAAGCATTTGGATGATCTGATGGCTCAACTGAATCAGCTCAAAACCGAAAATGAGCATATCATGACAAGTATGAGTGTCACTACTCAACATTACCTCAACATTAAGTCTGAAAACTCAATCTTGGGAGCCCAAATGGCGGAGCTTTCAAACAGACTACACTCACTCAATCAGATCATCAGTTTCTTGGATGCAAGTAATAACGCAAATCTTGACACTGTTCAAGAGCATAGTTACAGTGTTTTTGCAGAGCCAAGTTGTGATAATTTGTTCATCAACAACAATCCAATGAATTATATATATGCAAATCAGCATCCTATTATGGCATCTGCAGATGTGTTGCAGTACTGATCTCAAAACTGGACTATCAAGTTACTATAGAGAGAGTAATTTATAATATATTAGTATGAAAGTTTGGTGTAAGCAATAAGTAAGTAGAGAGAGATATGATTATTGGTTTCTTGTAAAAGGGCTTCTTTTTCTCAATTATTATGGATGTTCAAGAGTTACTGTACTGTAATTTTCATCTCACTACACCTAATTTATACAAGTACTTTTGTTAATACTATTTGTTTTTGATATATAACCCATGCGGAAAAAATTATCAAAGCTAAATTGGTTTGCCTGAACTCAGATAAATCTATAATAATAAGGCTAGATTGTTTTTTTTCTGAAATTAAATATATTTTAAGAAACAAGATTAATCAAACAACTCTCGATATAAGTTAAAAAATAGCACTAATTTGAAGTCCATTTTAAAGACTACAAAAAGCTACTGAGGGGGTTTTAAGATATTTTACATATTTTAAGTACTCATGTATGAGTGTCCCATGGTTTTACGGGCATGTTTTTGGCTTTGACATGTTCTCCCATTGTTCACAGCGGATCTTCTGCAAGGTGTCGAATGTTTACGTGACATGTTATTTATAAAATCTTCATATTAGAGCAAGTCGAATGAGTAACTGCGTATATTTTTCATTTTGAAATATAAAATTAAAATTAAAAACACTACCTGTTGAAACACGTAGTTGAACAGAAAATGTATGATAGATAATTGATTTTATATTTAGAGCTAGAATAATAAACGAACCGAACTGAATTGAACTCGAACGGTTTTCATGGGCGAAACCAGGGGAGGTCAGCTCATGTTTTTTTTAAAAGACTATATAAATAGTATTTTAGATTACATGTATACGAGATAAACGGTCAACAAGTTGCGCCGCAAGTCCTTGTTTAATTGCAAATCCTATCCGACGAAATACATATTCAGCTGAACCAACAGTCATAACATTTTTATTCATGACTTTCTGAACTCTCCGAAAAAACTCAACAGTATCAGAAGCGAAGAATCCAAAAGTATCAAAAGCAAATGGCATAAAACTGTGTTGATTATCTCTATATGTTTGATCATGTTTATGCACTCGCTGCCTAACTCATCATAAATGTTCGACTACCAAGTCTACTTAAGGGAGAGACTCCAGTAAGATCAAAGTACATATGTTTCCCTCCATTCCAACTGTAAACTAAAACATCAGCGGGTTTAAGTATTGATCTCGTATCCCGGGAGGGGTAAAAAATGAACAGGTGCCTCTTTTTTAGCTGGGACCCGCCCTCCAAAGTACGTCAAATAACACATCTCTGACCATATCATGTCGATATTTGAACCCGGGCTGTTTTTGGCAATGCACGACATGCTCTCTATATATATTGATACGAGTCAGGCACAATGGGCATAGAGCACCCTCTGAAAATAAGGGAATCATGAGTCTATAACGTAAAATTATTTGATACTCTAATGGCGTCATGCGTTGTCCCAACCCTTCTATAGGGGTAGCCAAAAGGAAATTCTGAGCATGATTAGATCTCAAACACTGAAATATTGCAGCTTAACGCTCTAAAAAGTTAAACTCAGTACGTAAATTTTTACAAATACCTCTAAAGTAAAGATCCGCCCAGTGATGCATTGGTTTTGGGGGGACATACTCTTTAGTGGTTAGTTGTACCAAATCCACATATGAGATAATTATTTATAGAGATTCTTGCGCCGAAACAAAATGTTCTCTCATAGAAATTGTGTCACCATTCCGCAAAATATGACTTTACAAATCTATGAACTGAATCCAGGAAGCTACAAAAATAAAGAAACTAGCATCATAGGCAGCATATACACCTAACTCACCCGTTGGTATAGGTAATTGTCATGTTAAAGAATACTTGTAACTAGTCTTACCCAATAAAAATAATTGAAATATGAAAACGATTTGTCTATGATTAATTTTTTTTCTATATGCATGAAAATATGGAATGAAAAGAGTTAGAACTACTCAGAGTATTAAAATATACAATTAAATACAAAGATATTGTACAATAAAATATTTAAAAATAATATAAAATATAAAATTTATGAAAAAAGATAATATAATTAACTGAGCAGAAAGACCAAATGACCATTCATAAATTCATTTTTAAATTTTAATTGAATTTTAGTATAAGTTTGTATGTACAATATAATAAAATTAATATTTAATAATTTTATAAGAAGTGTTTATAATCACAAATTTCCTTTTTCTTAGGTATCACAAATTTCCTTTAATTCTAGCAACTCTACCCCGTTAACAAAGTGAAACACAGACAATGAGATTTGAGTGAACACACATGATATTCAGATCTACGACAAATGCTCAGGTTGTTTTAATCATATTACTAGTATATACTTTTGAATCTTGCTAGTACTTTTGAAGATATTACTAACGCAGTTAACTATTTGAAAAATGAGTTTGAAATGGAAGATCTTGGAAAGATAAAATTTTGTCTAGGTATAGAGGTGGAACATTTATCTTCAGAAATATTTGTTCATCAATCAACATATCCATGAATCATGTGGGTTATCAAACATTTCGGACAATCCTACAATTATTTTTGAAGACAACTCAACTTGCATTAAACAACTCAAGGAAGGATATATCAAAGAGATCGAACAAAGCACATCTTACCAAAAGTCTTCTATACTCACGAGTTCCAACAAAATGATGACATTAATATACAACAAATTCGCTCTTATGAAAATTTGACCGATTTACTTACAAAATCATTGCATACATCAATTTTTGAAAAACTATGAAATAATATCGGGATGCGAAGATTGAGAAACTTGCTACATCAAGATGTTAAGGTATAAGGTGTTTTATTGAGGAGGAGACTGTACACTTTTTTTTATTCATCAAGGTTTTTATCTCAATGAATTTTTCCTTAAAAGGTTTTAACGAGACAGTCAAACTCTACATTGCTAATAAAGATAACGGTTGACGAGACATTTTATTCAGAGAGAGGTTGTACTTTTTTTTCTTAATCAAGATTTTTATCCCACTAGATTTTTTCTTGAAAGGTTTTAACGAGATAGCCAATCTCAATAATCACATATGACAATTAAGGGGGAGTGTTGTAAGGGATAATTGTCATAGTGAGGGCGCAATATGTATTAAGTCAGTTAGCATATATATTTCTTTAATAAATGTGTCGGTTTAGAAGCTCTATAAATAAAGCCCGTTGCCAATGTAATGGGAGAGGAGAAAGACTAATACATATTACTATTACAAACTTTGGTCCTTGTATAGTTGTATATGTCTTACATATTTATTATTATACTAAATTTATAACTGTTTGGTTTCCATCAAATTGATTTTGAATAAGATCAATTTTCAATCATGATATATTTAAATACGGTTTAAATTGAATTTGATTCAGTTCGATTATGATTTTGATTTTACATAATTGAATCGATTTCAATCCAAATTAGATCGATTTTATTTTAACAAATTCACATTAAAATCGAATAAATTTCAGATTAAATTTGATTCTAATCTTGCCAAATATTTTTTTATTTTTGAAATAATTTTTTTGGTATTGCTGTATATGTCTCAATTTCACCACCAAAAAGAACTAAAATGGGAGCACAAAGAAGATTAGGTATATATGTCAGTTTTGATTTACCATTTATCATAAGATATCTTGAAGCATTAACTGGTGATGTCTTTACTGCTCGATATAATGACTGTCATTTTGATGAGTTTTTGTTCTCTTCATTAGGGGAAGATAATATTTTACATAAATTAAATTCTGAACTATCATGGAATGCATCATGACTTACTTGATCCACGTACTAATCAATGTGATATAACAGGCTAGGTGAATATTTATTGAATGATGGGTATATTAATAATCAAGTGTGTATATGTGTGGTTATTAAAGAAGGTCAGAAACCGGTTTTTGTTATTATTATTATTTGAATCTTGCTAGTACTTTTGAAGATATTACTAACCAGTTAATTATTTGAAAAACGAGTTTGAAATGAAAGATCTTGGAAAGGTAAAATGTTGTCGAGGTATCAGGTGAAACATTTATCTTAAGGAATATTGGTTCATCAATCAACATATCCATGAATCATGTGGGTTATCAAACATTTCGAACAATCCTACAATTATTTTTGAAGACAACTCAACTTGCATTAAACAATTCAAGGAAGGATATATCAAAGAGATCGAACAAAGCACATCTTACCAAAAGTCTTCTATACTCACGAGTTCTAACAAAATGATGACATTGATATACAACAAATTCGCTCTTGTGAAAATTTGACAAATTTGCTTACAAAATCATTGCCTACATCAATTTTTGAAAAGCTGTGAAATAATATCGGGAGGCGAAAATTGAGAAACTTGCAAGATGTTAAGGTGTGAGGTGTTTTATTGAGAAGGAGACTGTACTCTTTTTCATTCATCAAGATTTTTATCCCAATGAATTTTTCCTTACAAGATTTTAAGGAGACAGTCAAACTCTACATTGCTAATAAAGATAATGGCTGGTGAGACATTTAATTCAGAGAAAGGTTGTACTATTTTTCCTTCGTCAAGATTTTTATCCCACTGAATTTTTCTTACAAGATTTTAACGAGATAGCCAATCTCAATAATCACATATGACAATTAATGTGGGAGTGTTGTAAGGGATAATTGTCAAAGTGAGGCCGCAATAAGTATTAAGTCAGTTAGCATATATATATATATATTTCTTTAATAGACGTGTCGGTTTAGAAGCTCTATAAATAAAGCCCGTTGCCAATGTAATAGGAGAGGAGCAAGACTAATACATATTACTATTACAAACTTTGGTCCTTGTATAGTTGTATATGTCTTACATATTTATTATTATTATACTAAATTTATAATTGTTTGGTTTCCATCAAATTGATTTTGAATAAGATCAATTTTCAATCAAGATATATTTAAATACGGTTTAAATTGAATTTGATTCGGTTCGATTATGGTTTTGATTTTACATAATTGAATCGATTTCAATCCAAATCAGATCGATTTTATTTTAACAAATTCACATTAAAATCGAATAAATTTCAGATTAAATTTGATTCTAATCTTGCCAAATATTTTTTTATTTTTGAAATATTTTTTTTGGATCAAAAATATTAGATTCGGATGTTGGAATAATTTTGAATTACTATCGAACTAAAATAAAGGTAATTAATTAAATTTGTAAAATTACAGTTAAAATTTAATAAAATAATAACCTCATTTAAGTAATATATTTGTCCGGTCTCTAATTTAGCTAATATGATAAAAATAATATTTTTACTAAATACACAATATATGAATTTTATTGAAAAAAATTTAAGGGCCAAATAAACATATAAAATAATTTTTATATGCCCATATATATTATATAATATTAATTTATTTTTAAAAATGAATTTACTTTTTTTTTACTTCCAAATAAATTTAAAATAAATATTATTCTTCATTTTTTTAATTTATTGTTTTTTGAATACATCTATTATACCTGTGAGATGAGTATAAGTAAAGTATATTAATGAACCATAAGATTAGAAAATTGTATGGGTAGAATAATTGATACCGATAAATAAGTTTTAGTATCGATTTCTGTTCATTATCGGATTAATATTTTTAATTATTTTCAATTCAATTTTCGATTCTGAGTAATTTTTGAATTTGATAAAATTAATTTTTGGATATTATCAAATTTGACTACATATAATTGATATCGGTTTGAATCGAATCTAATTCAAATTAAAAATTGAATTTTAATTTCACATATTTTGGTTCGATTCTTGAAATCTGGATTCATTTTACCAATCTACCTATAATTAACAAAGAAAAAAAATCAAAATATGCAAGAAATAGAGTGCAACTTGAATTCATAGTACAACAAAGCTTAAAGGCTACCATATCTTCCATCTTTACATTTAACGATTAAACTTACTTCATTTTCTAAAATTATTATTGTGAGAAATATATTTATAATTTGAATAAAATTCAAACTATTATAACCTTTATTTAACTTACTCAAATTGAAACTAATAGCCCAGTTGTATTTATTCCAAGAAAAATGTTTATCCTCTTCACAAGAAAAGAAGGGAAAATGTCTATTCCTATTTTTATTTTCAATCCTTGGTAGATCGGCTCTTCGGATTTATATAAATAGGAAGCCCTTCATATTATTATTTTATTTTAAAGGGCCACTTTGTTAGTTAGATGTCTAAATTGATTTGTACAAATTATAAGACATTGAACATAAAGCAAAAAGACCAATGCTGTCATCTTTTAGTCGCAATCATCTGCCTAAGTTTATATTATTGACTAATCACAGAACTTAATAATTCTAATCACCTTTTTGTTGAATATCATGTAAGCTAGTCAATAATGACGATTGGGAAAGATAAAAAGTTAAAACCCTTAGGTTACTCAACTGTTTTTTTTTAATGTCAAATAACTCTATTTTATATGTAATTTAAATTTTTTAAAATTATGTCCGTTTGATTTACTTTATAAGTAATAACTTATAGATTGAAAATATAATAGTTTGACTTCTCTTATATTACATGTAACTTATAAATTGTTTGTAAGAAAAATGTAGCTTACAAGTAAGGCCAATACGGGGGATATATATCAATTAGATTATATAATATATTTAACAATTTCTATTGGTGCATAATCAAAATAAAGCAAATCGATAAACAAACAATTAAATTAAACATTTAATTCCACTTTAAATCGAATTAGGGTATTATCATGTTAAGTAATCATTTTTATTGAAACAGAAAGAAATCTTAGTTAATATATGGTATATTATATTCAGTTAATTTCACTTTCCACCCTAAAATTATGTTTCAAAATTATTTTGATATCAAAATTTTATACGGAAAATTTTTACACCCCTTAATTTAATGTTTTATTTCATTTTTCATCCTTTAATTTAAAATTTTACTTTATTTGACACTCTTTATTTAATTATATCCATAAAAATTAACAAAATGAAGGCTAAATCGACTATAAAAATTAACAAAATTAATATATATAAATAATATTTCACATATTTAAAATTAATATAGTAATTTATGTAATGAGAATCATGCTCCCAAGGATGGCCTTAAGTTATTACCTAATGTTAAAATAATTTTTTATATAAATACACAAGAGCTTGATTGTAATTATAGAAAATTTTATATATTTACAAAAATGCCACTAACTTCTTTATACTAAAAAACATTTTAACCTTATGCAATTTCCTGAGGACATCCTTAGGGTTTTTTTCCTCTTTATGTAATTTATATACTTTTATATCCGATTTATAATTAATTTTGATAACTTTAATGAATAAAATTAAGAAAAGGGTACAAATTATAATAAAATTTTAAATTAAAGAGTATAAAAATTTCATAAAAAAATTTAATATCAAAATATTTTTGAAACAAAATTTTGAATATAAAGTGAAATTAATTATGTTATATTCTAACAACCATGCATCTACACTGAGAAAAGTTTAGTTTATGCAAGTGTTGATAGGAAAAGATTGTGATTTAAATTGGTTTAAGGTAATAAGCCGGGAGTTCAAAATGTGGATAATTTTGTATTATGAGTGATTTATAAGTTTTTAAGCATATAATAATAAAAATAAAAATGACTTATGAGTAATTTATGACATATATATAATTTTTATCAAAATAGAAAAAATAATAATAAATCACTGAAAAAATACTAAATACTTACTTCTGGCTTTAATGTCCGGCTTGATTTATTTCTGATTTTAAATTCATTTTTGACTTATTACACAAACAAACATTTTTTAACATATTTGCATGCACTTTTTACTGCAACAATTAAAGAGCTAAAGCCACCATGCATTGCTTGACGTAGACTCACAGGTTGCAATAAATTAAAATGCAAATCATTTATGTTGGCTATGAGTAGGTAAATTGAATCGATGTTCTTCTAGAAGTGCCCAGCCAACTAGCATTCATTGTAATAAGACTGTTAGGTAATCGTCGTTTGAATTACTCCGTCCGTCCGTTCCTGATTAATTATCTCCTTAACTTTTTATACATGCTTTAATACACATAAATAAACATAGTTCGATAAATTATTTTTAAAATTTTATTTTTTTAAAAGAACTAAAAATTCAAATTTCTTATACCAAACCTGAAATATTTCCTATTAATCACATGCTAATATACTATATACGATAGTTGAAAAAGATATTTGATAACAAGTAATCTAACAATACAAAGCATGTTTCATAATAATACGAGCAGCGGAAAGTTATTTACACAAATATAAGTGAACATGTAATCAATTAATATAAAGCATGTTTCACAAATCCAGAGCAACAAAAAATTACTTGCCTGGAGTATGGAAACAATGAATTCATATCATATTAAAATATATATTCAATTATTGATACCCGATCGAAAACATTACGTCTTAGACATCTTAACCGTTGAACTTCTCCATACTTACAATTCTGACCAGATCTGTATTTCACCTGTTTGATCCTCCAAACGATATTTTCTGGAAAAATTTAAATATACGAAAGTCGTAAATAACGAAAAGATCTTTATGAAATGTCTAGAATCAACAAATTACGACTTACGATTAATTTACTACGAATTTTATAAGATGATCAAATTATGAATGAAAAATTCTAAAAAAGATGAAACAAAACAATAAATATTTGTTTCGAGAGAGATTTATAACTGTTTAATCTTGGTGGCTCGAAAAAAATATGAAAGAATGATGAGATCTTAATCAATATTTAGAGTTTTTAAACCCTACACCAAAACCTAATATGAATAACTATCATAAAAGAGCAACTAGCAATGATAAATCAACAACCAATCTACTCCAAATCTAAGATCCTTGAACTCGAATGCAACTCAACTTGATCTTACACTAAACTAGAAATATTGAAAGAATGATCGGTGAAGTCCAACAAGCAACTTTCGTCCAACGACACAAAATAATATTTTATATTTTCAAAAACACAATGTAAACACGTACCATATAGTATTTACCACATAATTGCACACAATATACTCGATACAATTATCATAAAGATCCTGACGTAACAAATTAATTCAAAACACATTCTATAAGACACATATTCAAAATTCTTAATCGATAAATAAATCTTAAAAAAATATCCATATTTTTATTCCCACAATTCTAAGTTACGGTCACACTATAGGAGTGACACAACTTCTATGATTCGATGGTTCGATTGGCCAGTTTACGTCCCTTATCAAGTGAAATGAAACTTGACAAAATATTTATGTGTTCTGGAACGTGCGTAAACTAGTTTTATGTGTTACACTATCCAGTGACCAGATTCTATGATTCGATACATAATTAAAACTGGGATTTCTAAAAGTCTTTTCTGTTTCTTATTAATCACATGCCAATATACTATATACGATATTCGAAAAAGATATTTGATGACAAATAATCTAACTATACAAAACATGTTTCGTAATAATACAGAGCAGCGGGAAGTTACTTACACAAATATATGAGAACATATAATCAATCAATGTAAAGCATGTTTCACAAATACATAGCAACATAAGATTATTTGCCTCAAGTACGGAAACAATGAATTCACACCATACTAAAATATATATTTAATCCTTGATACCCAATCGAAAACAGCACGTCTCAGACATCTTAACCGTTGAACTTCTCCATAATTACAATTCTGATCATATCTGTATTTCACTTGTTTGACCCTCTAAATGATATTTTCTGGAAAACCTTAAAATAGAAAAGTTATAGAGAACGAAAAGATATTTCTCAAAAGTCTAGAATCAACAAATTCCGAAAAATCCTGCGAATCCTACGAATTGTATATGAAAAATTCTACGAATTTCAATAAAAAAGATGAAGCAAAAAAAAGATTTGTATGGAGAGAGATTTATAACTGTTTAGTTTTGGTGGCTCGAAAAAAATATGAAAGAATGTCCATTATGATTCAAATCCGACCCATATTATGATTCAAATCCGACCCATATTCGAAAGTCCATTATTCTAATTTTTAATCATTATTCAATTTTAATCTTTTTCATTATTATTAGTCTATTTTATTTTTCTAAAAAAATACGGGATATTGCAAAGGGGTAGCTAAACTACTCGACTCTACTAAGGACTAAAATTTTTAGTACAATATATGTGAGAGAGCAAGCTCTCTAAATTTTGGATAAGATTAAAAGCATTGAAAATCAATATCTAACTATCGAAACTAAATACGCGAGAGATCAAGTAATTTTTTCCCGTAAAATATAGTTATTCTCTCTTTACTGTAAGAGATTAATAATTTTGTAACAATAATTGTACTATAAAATTGTAAACCTTAAATCTTGGAAACAAAAAATGAATAGTTTTAGCACTGAGCTACTCTCTATCCATATCGTATTGTTCTGATCTTCAAAATAGTAACGTCGGAGTGTTGAAATTAACTTACAAAAATTTGTTTGTAACTAGACGTTAACTTTGTTACGAGAGTTCCTATGTAATTTCAAACAAATTTTTGTGAGTAAAATATTATTAACCTTGTGATATATGTACACAAAAGTTTCAAATTAGTATATGTTTGTGACAAATTACTTTAAAGGCTCATCTCATTATATTTAATTCAAACAGTAACCAATAAACACAATGCACAATTTATATATAAAGAATTGAAGAGAAAGTAGAGAGTACAAGTAGAAGTGTACAACTCATAGATAATGTGGTGTATTAAATACACATATTTTGTCTATATTTTTTTCCCGGGACTAGATCTCTTGCAATCATTTGCCAGGAGAGACTTGCACAACAAATAGTTTATAAACCTTTGGATGAATAAATCAATGCTCAGGATTAAACTTTTTTTTAATATGGACCGTTGTTACGACTCATGTGTGAGCCGCTCTTATTAACCCTGGTTTATGTATAAACCTAGAACTCGTGTGTAAACCTAGAACGTGTAAACTTCAAATAGTATATATTTTTAAAATTATAAACTAAAATATAAATAATTTATATAATGTTATAATTTTTGTCATTTCACATTATTATTTTATTACATTAAATTTATTATATTAAATTTATAATATTATAATATTTTCTTTACATAAGTATATCACTATTTAGTATTATATTATATTTACAATATAATTATATATTATTATTATGTATAAATGTAAAATAACATATTATAATTTTACAAGTCATGTACTCTATTTCTTGCATTAATATTCATTTTTACAGTTCTTTATTACTATTTTATTTTTTTTATTTCTTATAAAATATTAAATTAGATAATATATTATTTTAATATTAAAAACTAAATTTATAAGAAGACAAATGTACGTGTTAAATATACATCTTAATAACCAAAGTTAAAATAAAATTTTCAATTCTTGTAAATTTGTAGTTCAATTTATAGTTTTCAATATATATAATAAATTGTATGTGAATATGTTGGAGTGTCAGTATCTTCCTAAATCGAAATGTAGCGTACAATATAAGATATTTTATAGTTATTTTAAAAAATTTATATTAAAGTGTGTCAATTAATAATTATAATTTTGATAATATTTATAAGATTGGTTATTTATATTATAATTTTATATTGATAGAATTGGTAATATTTTAGTAAATTAAAAATATAATATCGAAAGTAGTTTAGAATACAAATAAGCTATTTATATTTTATTTTATAATTTTAAGAACATAAATAATTTTAAATTTAAAAATTACTAAAAATAATTTAATACATACATGTGTTAAATAATTTGACACATACATATATATATATATTTAGGTTTAATATAATAAAATAGTGATGTGAAATGACGAAAATTATAACATAATATAAATTATTTATATTACAGTTTATAATTTAAAATATATACTATTTTAAGTTTACATATGAGTTTTAAGTTTACACGTGAACTCTAGGTTTACACGTATAGATGCCAGAGTCCCGGTTAATAAAAGCCGCTCGTGTGAGCGGTTCACACACGAGCCGCTTACATGTATAGATGCATGAGTTGTGGTTAACAAGAACTGCTCGTGTGAGCGGCTCACATATGAACTGTGCTTAATAATAATAATAGTGGCCCATATTAAAAAAAAAAAAGTCTAATCCTGAGCGTTGATTTATTCATTCAACGGTATACAAACCATTTATTGTGTTTTCTTCCCTCACTTATTAGTTCAAACTAGCTCTAAAGGCGTGTAAGACACGGGTTTGTTCTATATTTCAATATTGTTTTGAAAAAATTTGTTATTGAAAATATTTTTTTATATTTCATACTAATTTATATTTATTAAAGTTATAGTATATATTTGGTCAAAAAGAAGTTATAGTATATATAATATTTCAGAAAAGTATTATATGTTAGCTCATCATATCTAATATACTTGTTAACATAAATTCACTCATTTCACTCATTTATACGTATGTTTGCTAATTAAAATTATGGTCATTCACGAGTAGTATATAGTTTTGATAACACTATTTAAATAAGGGTGGAATAATATAATATTCCCTCCGTTATATTTTACATGTCATTTTTGAAAAAGTTACGCACCTTAAGAAAATTAAATTAGGTAAATATTTTATTTTTTTGACTACTCCTAATAATTGCATTAAATGTAGATGAGTTATTTGTATTATTTATTTTTTTATTAAAAGAAAATAATTATGTAAATAAAGTGTAACAAATACAATTTTGATTGAAAGAGTTTCTTTCATTCAATAAAATTCATCATTTAATTGAAATACATATATAAGATGTATCCGAACGCTTAAACAATAAAAACTTAAAGTCTAAGACGAAAATAACATAAATTTTAAACTATAGTTGTATGTAAATTAAATAGTTGGAATGCCTACAACTTTGTTAATACGTCTAATTGTATCTCT
The DNA here is from genome assembly GCA_028671895.1 of Oenanthe sinensis. Classification (NCBI taxonomy): domain Eukaryota; kingdom Viridiplantae; phylum Streptophyta; class Magnoliopsida; order Apiales; family Apiaceae; genus Oenanthe; species Oenanthe sinensis. The sequence goes on along the minus strand of CM053799.1, from coordinate 20,293,795 downwards.
CACCCCACTTTAGTTTAAGTGTTTTTTTCTGTGTACTTGAAAATCACGAGAGTAATAAATAAAAGAAAATTGCATTAATAAATATTGTTCAATAATTTTTAAAATATTATCATGCACTACCAAATAATTATCTAACCAAATGAATTTTGGTTAGATACCTAAAAATAACAAATTTAAATTTTAAATGTTATAATTGTTATTTTACAATAGATATTTTCTTAATTTATGATGGATTAAATGTTATTTACAAGTTAACAGGTATAATTGCGAATTTATCATAAATATTTTATCTTATCGACCCCTTACTGTACTCAAATGCATTTATAGTTTTTTAACGTAATAAAAATTACATATCATTTTATTGTTATCATTTTGTCTCAACGACTCTGAATTGTGCTTATAAACATTTACCGTGTTTAAATTTAGTAAAAAAATACATACGCTTTTATTTTTACAAATCGATTATCAACAGATTATAAAAGTTGTAATATAATAAAAATATATACGATTTAAACATAATTATAAATAATTAAATATATAATAATTTACAGATATTAATATTGGAAAGAAAATATTATATATTAATAAAGATATTAATGGAAGAAAGATAATATTTAATAGATATTAATAAAGGTATTTATGATTAAATTTACTCATGTTGTCATATTAGATATATAATAGATATAATAGATTTTTCTTGGGTAGGCACTCTATATCTCTTTTGGACCGGTCAATTCCACTCTGTTTCTTGTACGTAATTTTTTTTGACAGAATATACTTACTCGTAGATGAATTGTAACAAGATACAATATTTATGAAAGGAATTTTTTTCATTCAAAAATCTTATCATCCAACTAAAGGACTTGAAAATGTTCCCTAAAGTTTAAACAATAAGGTCTTAATGTCTGAGAAGAGAACACCAGTTTTACTTCAATCAACAAAGATATCTGTCATCCGATCCAAATCCACAAAACGCTACAAAACACGCCTGAAATTATAAAAAGAATAAAATAATAAGTTACTAAAATATGTCTAATAAAAAAACATAATATATATATATATATATCTCAATATATGAAGAAAAGTCATCTAATATGACACAAAATCATCATTTAATGACATATAATAAACATCATATATGGTCAAAACGCTATAAAAATTAGCATTGCCTCATAGAAGATCACATATGATACTAAAATTCTTCAAAAAAGTTATATTTGAAAGATTTAAAAACAGATCTGACTGATATGAAATAGATCTGAAAGATATAAAAATAGAAAATTTTAAAGTTAAAATTTTTAAAAAATATTAATAAGAAATATAAGAATATTTTTCTATATAATAGAAGAAATTTTTTGGAATAAGGGAGAGGAAAAGAGAGAGGAGAGGGAGGGGAGGTGAAGATTTTTGAAATTAGGGTTGAGGGAGAAGGAGAGGGAGAGGGAGAGGGAATGCGTTTCTTTTACGTAATTTGTAATCCCTCCCTTCTCTTTTAGTTGTTTACTTGCGGTCAAATTTACTCATCTTTTACTGTAATATTAATATAATATATAATTTAAAAAAAATAAAATTTTATATTGTTAAAAAGTATACATAATCTATTTTTTAATTTTTCAAAAATACAAAAGAATAATTTTTAATTATTAGTAAAAAATTAGTCAATTTGATCAAAAAAAGTTAAAATGGACATCTATTTAGGGACGGAAAAGTATATATAAAAAACTGAGGTAGAGAACACAAAAATGGATTTCTCTACTAAAATGTAGCACGGTAGCCCGCAGACTTGATTCTCAAAAAGTATTAAATTAAATATATTCAATCTTTTGTCGATCATTTTAATGTTTTTTAGTCAAATCTCGGATGACGCGTCAATTATTCCAAACAGACCCTTCAGGTCGAGTACACCAGGAAATCAATCACTCTAAGTTTGGATCGGGTTTACACTTTACACTAATGTATTATTTGGTTGTGAAGATTGAAATTGAAGGGAATCAAATGAGATTTGAACTAATATTGTATTCTTATTAATCTATGTTAAAATCCAAACTCTCCATTTTAAAATGGAATGCTCCACTCTTCTTCTTCCTCATTTTCTAGTCAATTCTCATCATAGAAATTTTGCATTCACTATTTTTTTTTCAAATCTCTCATTTTACCTCAATTATTTTTTTTTTTTTTTACTCATTTCATTTCATTTCAATCTCTCCAACCAAACACAACATAACACTGAAATTTAAATTTGATAAAATAGTTTAAATTCGAGTTTGAGTTCAAATTAAATTAAATTAAATTATAATTTTAAAATTTAAAATTTAACTTAACAATAATTTAATAGATTTAAATTCGGTTTAAAATTTCAAATTTAATTTATTAAGTATTAAAAAAATTTAATTTAATAGATTTGGCTCGAATTCGGATTCGATTAAATATATAAGAGCAAGGTTCTATGGAAAACCTTTTTATCAAGAAAATTAGGAGAACCCATCTAGACCATTGATTATTATATATTTTAATGAATTATATTAATTAAAAGATAATGACAATCTTGTGAATAATATTATGTTCAGGTGCAGAGAAATGAGAAATTCTCATATTAATGTCAATTCAAAACGTTTCTAGAAATAACTTTAATCATAATTGACTAATTGTTTCTTAATTTTTTGTATTTTTGGCAACTGAATAAAATAAATATAATTTATTTTATTTTATATGTATAACTGATATTGAAGAATAACAACCATTTTCTCACCCCCTCATCATCGCCTCACCCCCTTCTATGTTGTTCCTCGTCGGATTCTTATCACTCTCCGCATTTTACCGTCTCTCTCTCTCTCTACACACACACACACACAAACACACACACACACACACACACACACACACACACACACACATATATATATATATATATAACATGTATGTGTTTGTATGTGTAATCTTGAAACTCCAATTTCGGATGAATGTTCAAAAATTATAGTGTTCTTGTTCTTGTAAAGTGTTGCGTTCAACTAGATTCTCGTATAGTATTTTTGTTCATCCAGATTCTCATATAGTATTCTTGTTCTTGTATGAGTGTAGTGGTTATTTTTTGTCTGATCTGCGTATAACTATTAAGTTACCAGTTCTCATAAAACCTCAAAATATTAGGATACCAACTTACCATGATCATATATTATATTCTAACATTCTCCCTCACTCGAAAGCCCATTTATGGGTTGAGAGTGGACCACGGCGCACATCTTTGGGGCAATAACAAATCTTTCGTTTCTATAATAAATTATGAGAGAGGTGGCAGAGAGTCGAACCCGAGACCCCTGCCCATAGAGCTCTGATACCATATTAAGTTACCAGTTCTCCTAAAATCTCAAGGTATTAGGATACCAACTTACCATGATCATATATTATATTCTAATATAGTAGATTCGATATGCCCAACTTGCTGAGATAAAATTTAAATTGTTTCTTTCTAAGAGACTTTGTGAATATGTCTGTCAATTGTTCAATTGCAGGAACATAAGAAGGAGATATAAGACCATCACGAATATCATCTCGCACAAAATGACAATCCACCTCAATAAGTTTCGTTCGCTCATGAAAAATTGGATTTTTCACAATATGTAATGTTGACTGACTATCACAAAATAAAGTAATAAATTTCTTGTGATGAATCCCAAGACTTAGCAAAAGTGCCTTTAGCCAATTCAACTCATAAGTGATAGATGCCATGGAACGATATTTAGCATCAGCCAAAGAACGAGATATTGTATGTTGCTTCTTAGTCTTTCGAGAAATTGGAGATTGACCAAGAAACACCAGCCAACCTGTAAGAGATCGTCGAGTAAGAGGACATGTAGCCTAATTTGAGTCGCACCATCCAGTAAGAGACACGTCACTATCTGAACGGAGTAAAATTCCTTGATCATGAGCCTCTTTCAAATAACGAACTGTTTGTAATGCTGCATTCCAATATTCTTCTTGTGGATGTTGCAAAAATTGAGAAAGGGCATGAATCGTGTATGACAAATTTGGGCGAGATACCGCCAAGTAAATTAGGTGCCCAACAAATCTTCGATACTTTTCAGGGTCAGCAAGATATCCACCGATAGCATGACCAAGTATGATTTTGTTCAATTGGTAAAACTGCACGCTTAGCACCCAACAAACCAGTTTTAAAAATAATATCAAGAGCGGCATAAAAATAAGTTTTGTTCACTACGAGCCACCTCAATACCCAAAAAATATTTTAGCAAACCAAACTCTAAATTATTTATCCGTAAAAGATTCGAATTTTTTTTTTAATTTAATGAGTATCGTATTCAACCCCCCTTCTACGATATTTCGGTACCTAACAAAATAGATATGAAAATTAAGATTCATATATAATATTTTACTAAGTGTTCTAATATTAAAACACTAAGTAGAATTATATTATTTAACAAAATTAAAAATTGAATTAATTTATATTAAATATTAATTTTAGTTTACTTAATAGAATTTTAATTTTAATATTTTATTAATATTAAATTACTCAGTCAAATACTACTCGTATTAAGATAATACTAATATTTTGAAAAATCTCAAAAAACACATACAAAAATCTTTGACTATTTAATATAAAATTTAAAAAACTTAATAAGGAACACGTTAAAGAATTCAAATATTCTAAAACATATTTGTTGGGTTCAAGGTCTAGTTTGTTAAAAAGATTATTAGATGATTTATTAAGTCTAGGTGATATCTTCACCCTCTGGGCTCTGCTGTAAAACCAATTTGCTGCTGTGTTATCCTGAAATTTTTCAGGGTGGTATGTTTTGCTGGAGATCGGATAATGGTCTGTTTCTGAAAATATAGGTGTGGTGTTCATTTGATATCATGATATAATTAGTTTTTGAAGAAATAATTATATCAAAAAATAATTATATCATCTAATAGAAAACATAATAAAATATCTAATACACATAGTTCATTTTTTATAATAAAATAATATTATTTTTTATATAACTTTGAAAAAATGAGTTTGTCATGAATATTTTGTAGAATACACTAACTACTTAAATCTTAAAATGTTATAAAAACACATTATGAAATCTTCAAATTTATATTTTGTTTGAAATTGAAATATAGTTAAATAAATTAATATTTAGATTGAAATTTAAGTAAGATTCTCTTATATATTTTAATATGGATTCTATAATCGGTTGTGAAGATCTATTTTTTTATAACAAAATAATATTATTTTATTAGATGTTTTAATTTTTTATATTACTTTAATTTTTTAATATTATATTATTAAGTTATTAAACGAACGCATAACTAAATTGGGAACACATTTGATATTATAATACAATTATTAAAATATCTTATAGTCAATTGTTATATTTAGGTGACGGGGACACGGAATTTAAAAGAAGTAAAAAAAAAGTAGAAAATGTATATAAAGTGCTGAGAATTATTAAAATTGAGAAAAAAGATATTATTAGGAGACAAAGGTATTTAAAAAATGAGTGTCACGGAAAATGCATCTTATAACTTCTCGAATATATTTTAGAATAAGCGACTAATGGACCACAACATATTATTAGGAGACAAAGGTGATGAAATCCCTTCTCAAGCTTCTTTGTTGAAATTAATGATTAAATAGAAGAGCTAGAAGATGTAATTTAAGGGGGGATTCTTTTGACATTGTGATAGCATGTGGCCAACCATGCAAACTATTGAGTGGCTCACACTACTTGAGCAAATTAAAAGTTGTTAATTTCTTGGTTTTTATTTAGTATGGGCCATTACATTATTTAATATAGAAATTTATTGATATAAAGTAATAATATATAATGATGATGTAAGAAGAAATTGTATTTTAGAACTTTGATGTTCCTTGCAAAGTAATGTGTGGTGTAGTGACAAAATGCTTAAATTTAGAATATTTGTCTTGCTAGGTGAAGACTGATGGTCGGCCAAAATTTGTGTATTAAAATGTGAGTAGTAGGCAAAGCTTCTTTAAGAGATAGATAAAGAAGAGATATGTGATTAAATGGAGATCATTGATTCTATTCCTTGGTGGTGAAGACTAAAGAGTAGCTAGGCTACTTTAAAGTTGGTCATATCACCACCACAAAATGGGAAAAAGGGGATGGATTAGCAAAGTTATTATGGTTGGTTTTGGTGGTTTAAGAGATAAGGAAATCCTCCATATTTCTTCATTTTTTCGAAGATTAAGGTATACGCAATCTTACCCTTTTTTTATAGATTATTTCCGGGTTTAAATACGTGATTTAGAGAATTTCGGGATAGTAAATTTTATTATCGGATCAATTTTTATCGATTTTCTAATCGACTGAGTTTTGTGTATTTATGAATCAAGATAGCCAGAGATTGTATCGGATTCAAGAACATAGGAAGATATTTGCATGAATTAGGCCACAATAGGAGTAGATATCTTTCACTCTCACTTAAATCGTTTCTAGTAATTTGTCCACACTGGAGTTAAGTTTGAAGGAATCTCCAAAGTGACAAACTGCTTTCACAAACCTTCCACTTGGTGACTCTATGCATTAGGCTTGTGATACTTTCTTCATACTGTACATATATAAATATGGTAAAATTTAATCTGCAAGTCATTGTCCACTGAGGTTGTGGTACATCATATTGAACATCTGAAAGAAATAATATTGCAGTCATTATCAAGTGATGCCATATATCACTGCTCAAGTACAGTAAAATAAACAACTTTATTTCATTTGTGATAACAATGTGGACATAATGGGAGCATAAGAACAGAAGTTGAAGCCTTACAAGACATGGTGAAGTGTCAGAGGCAACTTACAAAGGTGAAAAGATGATGATCCCAATGTAATGGGATACCTCACTTCTTTTTAACTTGTATTCCCATTTGCTTGCTAAAGAATCTAAAACCCTCCAATCCAAGCAAAGATCCCTGACTTCTTAATTAGCCTGGATTGTCAGAATCAAAATGCACAATGAAGTGATAAATTTTAGGGACATGATAAAGAAAATAAATGGTATATTGCATTGGTTAAATTCTTAAATTGGATTGTATCCGGTGGTATCTCTCTCGTCTCCTTACGAGTGATAGAGGGCTCGAACCTTGTTAAAGAGAAGGTGGGTGGGTGAGTGAGTGTGCTCGATTATAAAAAAAAAGAGTAAATTACAAAATGGTGGCTAAACTTAACTCCATTTTGCATTTTAATGGCCGGAGTTTCAAATTTGTAATATAATGACTAGACATTATTTTTATACATCAAAAAGGTGGCTCCCATCCACTTTTTTGAAGAAAAAACCATCATTAAAATGGTCTCAGCCACCTTTTTGATGTATAAAAGTAATGTCTAGTCATCATATTGCGAATTTGAAACTCTGACCACTAAAATGTAAAATGAGATTAAGTTTGGCCAACACTTTGTCGATGTATTAAATTTTTAAGTGTACGAAGGGGGTGACAATTAGAACTAATGACTTTTTGGCACGACGAGTGGGGAAGGAGCCTTAACACTAGACACGAATCTTCTGTGCATGATATTTGTATGAAATAACACCATAATGTATGCAGATATCTGTCTGTGACAATAAAGATACTGTATCCAGTACTAGGTCCAAGCTTTTAGTACTACAACCTTGAGTTTTTGAGGAAACAAGCATTTACAATCAGAAAATTACAAATCTTCCCCATCTATTCCTCTGCTAATTGTCCTTTTACAAGAGGACAACTACACTCATGATATTTGTATGAAATAACACCATAATGTATGCAGATACTGGTGCTACTGTTTTGCTTCTTGTTTATGAGCTCTCATTACAATGTTCCCGGGCTTAAGGCCTATGTCAACCCTGAAAACTAGATCATCCGATGATGATCGACTTCTGTCATATTTGTTAATTACATTGGGATGACACATGTTAAACACCATGCTAGAATTTGTGATCTTAAATTCATAACAGTTCAAAACTGACTGAATTTGCAAAGTTGAGATTTTCTAACCTAGTTAATCCAGGTCTCCCTTTTAATTATATGTGTTTCTTGCTCTTGAATCTTAAAGTACTTCATGTCCAAGCAGAGATTCCTTACTTCCTGCAAACAAAGTTGCATCACAGCTTTATTCTCTTTTTTTCCCCTCTCTGTTTTTGTAGCTAATTTGGTTTAGTTTTTTTTTTTATTAGAAACATACAATTAGAACTCATAATTAGACAACAAGTAATCACTTTGCTTCGTATCAAGTACATTCTTTTCGTATTTCCCAATATGAAATTATCACACAGATCCAAAGCGATATCATTTATTTATGATGGAATAATTCAGAAAAAACAGGACCTCCGTATGAATTCCATACATTAAAATTGAAGCAAGTAAATATATCTGCTAGCAAGTGTGTGTAACCTTTTTTTTTGTTGCTAAATAACACAAATGTGTGCAAGTTCCTTCAAAATGCTCACTCCCTAATCAAAATATATTTAATGGGCCTGAAGGATCCGGCCCAATATTGAGAAAATTGAGATTTTTTTCTTTCAAAAGTGAGATAGGCCCACAAGATGGCACATATTCCATCAAAAAGAAAACGGTGTCGTTTCAATGTAAATTCCAAAAGTAACAGAAAACAGAACAAACCAGTTCTATTCTATTTGTCAATTATTGTGTATCTATCTATCTGTCACCATTTTATCACACTTGTTCCTGTAAGTATACATCTATCTGCTCCTCCCCCATTTTTTATTTTCTTGATTTTATTTGGTATGATAATGCTACTTCTTTTTCTTGTTTTTATTGCTGAATTATTATATTTATTTTATGTTGATCTATTTTCTTGATCTTGCTCAACCAATTTATGTGTAGTTTATCATCCCATTATAATCATGTGTTATATATATATTTTGTGGGTGGAATCAATGTTCAAATTGATGAATAAAATTACCCAAGAAAAAGATCCCTCTTTTGTTATAATACTTGCACTAATTTATGTATAAAATTACCCAAGAGAAAGATAATTTGATATTATGAAGATTAGTTTTGGTTTGAGGTTTTTTTTAACTTGGGTTTTGTGGGGGAAATAAAAATGAAAGATTTACAGTTTTGAGATTCGTATGCTCAGTTTAGGTGGAAGGAATTATATGGAATGAAATCTAGAGTATCATGTTTAGTTTCAAGACTCGTATGCTCATTGGGTCTTATTCCAACCCTTTTAACCAAATGGAGCGTTAGTTATGGTTCGGTTTAAGTCTTGGCAATTTTAGGCACATGTAATTGTCAAGTTACCAACTTTCTGAAATTTCAAGGTGTTAAGGAGAATGGCTTATCATTTTATACTTTACCTCGCTAGAAAGTTTGAGAAGTGCATCACTAGGAGGCAATCATTGGGACAATACTCAAGCTTAGTGTCCAAATTATTATTATTTTTTGATAATATTGGGGGTAGTAGGACTTGAAGTCATGGCCTCTCTTAAACTAAGCTCGAATACCATATTAATATACTGATCCTTCTGATACCCTAAGGTTGTAGGAGAAGGACTTAATTAAATCATATATCTTTAAATGGAAGAGGACTTGTATTTACGTGTTCTTTTCTTCCGGTATATTAGCTTCTTCCCTAAATGCGCGTTCCTATTTCCAAAATCAAACTTTCTTCCTCTCGTTCAATATTATACTTTGACATTGTTAGCATTTTAGATTAACTCATTAACATGGATTATATCTCAACAACCTATAGGTTGATGGTTTGTGAGTAGTAAGTTTATAACTTTATTTCTTTAAAGAAATAAAGCTTAGTTTATATGTATCAACATATTCCTATCGTTTTCACTTGTGAATTCGTTATTATTTGAACTTCAAGTAACAAGTTTATAACTTTATTTCTTTAATTTATGTACTCCTATATGTTTTTTTCTCTGTCTGTCAGTGTGTCGTAACTAGAAAAACAGAAGAAGCGTGATTGGTGAGATATGGTGAAGGAGACCGAATATTATGATACTCTGGGAGTTAGTGTGGATGCATCTCCTGCAGAGATTAAGAAGGCTTACTATGTTAAGGTAAGGCCTCCGACAAAGTTAGTTGGGTTGTTGACTATATATCATAATCATAAAAGTCAATGCAATGTTGGAATACATTGAAGCAGCATCTTCTAGAGATAGACAATGACATTATTTTATGATTCTTTTTGTAATTGTATTCATATATGTCTAATCAAGTCGGAAGTAAATTTTGGAATCCGAAAATGAACAAGATCACTGATATACATTTCATGTCAGTTCTCACTATCCTATTAACACTTTTTCTGCACAAATGTTCAATGTTTGATTATGCTGTAACAATCAAATGTATTTTTACTCGTCTAAAGTGTGAATTTTTTTGGTCGATCTTTTCCTCTCTATTCGTGTAGACTGAAACAGGGTTTTATAATGATACTTGAGTAGCAAAATGTACCACAAACAAAGGGTATATGAATTTAAAACGCTCTTTTGGTTTGTTTAGGCAAGAGTGGTTCATCCTGATAAGAATCCCGGAGATCCAAGAGCTGCACATAATTTCCAGGTAATATGTTATATGCATCTACTTTTTTATTTTTGAATTAGAGTTTCTTGTAATCATTTGTGTTTGCCATCGTTGGTCCTATTTTTTGCGCTGAGAAGTAAATGCACATAAGATTTCCTGAGCTATTTACCAGTGAAAGTGCGCACCAAGTTGGAAAAGGGGGGGGGGGGTGAATAGCTGACTGGTATGTGAAAATTCGATTGTGCTAATAAAATAGCTTACTGATTTTAGTTTAACAGAGTATTATAGAGAGCTATTATTATGAATGCAATGCAGGATAAGTAAAGAACACAAGAGACTTTTAGCCAAGTTCGACCCATAATCCCTAATGGTCTACGTCTAGTCCCTTACCAACCTTGTAAGAGAATATATTATTGATCACTGAAATTAAATAACTACAAGATACAATAATATATCTCCCTGAGTACAAGATACAATAATATATCTTCCGGGGTTGGTTGCTTAAATCCTAAGCCAAGAGCAAACAGCTTCGTGCACTCCAATGTCCTCTCTAGCAAACTTGTTCCTTCGAATCCTGAATTCCTTGAGCAACCTCTCCTTGAAAAACATGTTTCCCTCTAAAACAATGAATACCACAAGCACTTAGCTCCATAGATCAAGCTAGATCGTTTTCCACTATTTCACCAACTATCTTTTACGATATGAACAATACAGATTCTCAGTATAAAGATTACAACTCAAACCATGAATTCTCTCTATATAGTACGTACACACACACACATATATACATATACATATACATATACATATACATATACATATACATATACATATACATATACATATACATATACATATACATATACATATACATATACATATACATATACATATATATGTGTGTGTGTAAGCTCAAAGAGAATATAGTACGTATATAATATATATGTCATCTCAAAGAGAATTGTATGTCAAAAGTTTTTCTAGAAAAAGTGCAGAGAGTTGTTGTTTTTTTCATTATCCTTGTTTGAAAAACCTAAGTCAACGGTATACACACAACACAACTGCTAGATTGAAGTAGTTAAGAGTAAACAACGTTAATGAAACAAACTCCATTCAATCGTTTAACAAAACAATTTAAATTATAGGAGATACTATAAAAACAAATTAGAAGTAATCTCCTACAATATAGGGCAAATAGTAGTTGAACTTTTGGAGGTATTTAAAATATTCTCAAATACTAACTATATAATAGTAAAACATTTTGGTAAGGAAATTGAGCTTTTATCTTAATCCAATTCTGAAGCATGTTGTAATGAAATGGATAATTGTAACACAAGAATAGAGTATGATAAAAGATAGAACAATGGATAATGGAAGCTAAATAACTTGATACTAATGAACTGAAGGAAAATAAAGATAGAGAGAGCTTTTCGAGTGGCTCAGTACTCCCAGAACACAACTCACAATTTTCATACCTACTCATTCCCCACAACTCCCTATTAATAATATTCTCCCATCACTCATTATTGGGTCCCATCCTCCCTTGTTCTGCTATTCTAACACCTGTCTTCTTGTTACCACGTCTGTTGTATGTAATAGTGATAGGAGATTTCTTTGTGACCGTTGAATTTATAGCATTACCCCGCCCCCAAAGACTCACCTTGTCCTCAAGGTGAAAGTTTGGAAAACGATCTCGGATATGATCATAATCTTCCCAAGTAGCTTCAAAGTCAGGCAAGTTAGCCCACTGCATGAGTACCTTTGTTTCAATATTTCCTGCTACTCCAGAGGTACGTACATCTAAAAGTGCTATAGGTTCCACCACCAACTCCAAATCTTCTGTCAATTGGTCTAGTAACCTTGGTGTAATTGAGCCTTGCCCCACAACTCGTTTGAGCTGCGACACATGGAATACTGGGTGGACTTTGCTTGTGCTAAGTAACTCGAGTTTGTAAGCTAAGGATCCAATTCGTTGTAGAACACGGAAGGGACCGTAAAATCAGGCAGCTAATTTCTGAAAGGGTCGGTGGGCTAAGGATTTCTGGCCATAAGGTTGGAGCTTTAAGTAAACCAAATCCCCCACCTCAAATTGTTCGTCTCTGTGTTCATCCGCTGCCCTTTTCATACGTTGTTGGGCTTTAATCAAATTAATTCGCAGCTCATCCAAGATTGCATCGCGCTCCTGGAGTAGTGATTCCAGACTATCAACCGATGTGTTCCCTTTTCCCACTCGTAGGATGTGAGGGGGATCTCTTCCATACAGTGCCCGAAATGGAGTCATTTTAATTGAAATGTGAGGGTAAGTGTTGTACCAGAATTCAGCCCAATGAATCCACTGAGCCCAGGTGTGTGGTTGGCCTGATGCAAAACAGCGGAGGTAGGTTTCAAGACATTTGTTTACTACCTCTGATTGGCCGTCAGTTTGCGGGCGGTAGGCAGTGCTATGCTTAAGGGTAGTGCCTTGCAATCGGAAAAGCTCCCTCCAGAATAAACTCATGAAAACTTTATCTCGGTCTGAAATGATAGAACTCAGAAATCCATGTAAGCGCACGACTTCAGCAACAAACAAAGCTGCTACTTTGGGGGCTGTGAAAGGGTGTTTCAATAGGAGGAAGTGAGCATATTTAGTCAATCGATCCACTACTACCAATATTGTATCACATCCTTTGGATATGGGCAACCCTTCAACGAAGTCCATGGTTATGTCATCCCAAACCTGATCAGGTAATGATAACGGTTGCAGCAGCCCTGCTGGGCGTTGAGTTGAGGATTTATTTTGTTGGCAGATGGAGCATTCTTGGACGTATGCAGCCACAACCTTTCTCATTCCCTGCCAAAACCAATCTGCTGCCAAACGAAAGTAGGTTTTTAAGTCCCCTGAATGTCCGCCCACGGGGGAATCATGATATTCTCTCATCAGTTGAGGGATGAAGGAAGAATCACGAGGAATTACCACTCGATTCTTATATAACAGCCTCCCATTGACCACCTGAAACCCACTCCGATTGCTACTGTTTGAGAAAACCTCCTTAATTTGAGAAAGAAATGAATCTGACTCCACCTCTTTATCAAACCCCTCCCAATTAACACAACTAGTGGAGATCAATGTCCCAAACTCAATTTCCCCTTCAGATTTCCGCGACAATGCATCTGCTACGCGGTTGGTTGCCCCAGGCTTATACACAATTTCAAAATCAAAACCCATAAGTTTGCCTACCCATCGTTGATAATCAGCACCTACCTCCCGTTGCTGCATAATGAATTTTAAACTTTGTTGGTCTGTACGGATAGTGAAATGACGACCTTGCAGGTAATGCTTCCATTTTAAAACATATAGCCATTAGTTCCTTTTCATAAACTGATTTAAATCTTGCCCGTGTGCCTAAGATTTTGCTAAAATAAGCAATAGGTCGATCCCTTTGAATAAGCACAGCACCGAGCCCATATCCTGATGCATCTGTCTCCAGGATGAATGGCATGGAAAAATTTGGCATTGCTAACACGGGGGATGAAACCATGGCAGCCTTAAGCTGTTCAAATGCCATTGTAGATGCTGGCGTCCACCCGAAACTATCTTTTTTTAGCTGTTCAGTAAGGGGCTGGGCAATCTGGGGATAGTTGGCCACAAATTTCCGATAATATCCAGTCAACCCAAGGAATCCTCGTAGCTCCCTAAGATTCTGAGGTTCTGGCCAATTTAACATAGCATTTACCTTCTGCATATCTGCTGCTACCCCTTGTTGGGAGATCACATGGCCTAGGTAGGCGACTTCTTGCTGGCCAAATTCACACTTCTTCAAGTTGGCATATAGCTGATGAGTTTCCAAAGCCTGCATCACCAGTTCTAAATGTTCTGCATGTTCTTGTTTGTTTCGGCTACAAACCAATATATCAAAAAAGACGAGAACAAATTTACGCAGGTATCGTCGGAAAACATCATTCATTAAGGACTGGAAAGTGACCGGGGCATTTGTCAGCCGAAATGGCATAACGAGAAACTCGTTGTGCCCTCATGAGTGCAAACGGCTGTCTTATGCACATCTTCACCTTTGACAAGAATTTGGTGATATCCCGATTTTAAATCTAACTTGCTAAATATTGAGGACCCGTGTAATTCGTCGAGAAGCTCATCAATGACCGGAATGGGGTACTTATTTGGCACCGTTTCTTTATTGAGGGCTCTATAATCAACACGGAACCTCCAAGATCCATCTTTCTTTTTAACTAGAAGAACCGGGCTTGAAAATGGACTACAAGAAGGCCTAATCAATCCAGCTGCCAACATTTCTTGAATTAATCTTTCAATCTCATTTTTCTGAAAATGTGGGTATCGATAGGGCCTCACACTCACAGGGTTCCTGCCCTTTTTCATATTAATGGCATGTTCACGGCCGCAGACCAATTGGCATTTCAAAAACATGTTGAAACTTGAAAATAACAGGTTGCAGGAAAAGAGGTACCTGTGACCAGGCTTCATGAGTCATGATTTTTGGTTGTAACTGCTCCTCCACTTGCGCTAACTCCAACAAAATACCATGGCCCTCCTTTCGTATGGTTTTTATCATAGCTTGGGGAAATCCTCGAATGCTCTAGGTGCGGATTACCTTTTAGTGTGACATTTGTTTGCCCAACTCTGAATTTCATAATATGAGACTTCCAATTTTTTGTTACATTACCCAATTTCTCCAACCATTGAACCCATAAAATCAAATATGAACTCCCCAAAGCAAGTGGTAAGAAATCTTCGATGATTTCCACTTCTTGTAATTGTAAAATAATTCCCTTGCATTCACCAGAACCCTAAACTGTCTCACCATTGCCCAACGACACTCCAAACTCCTTGGAATTATTGACCGGAATATGCAGCTTCTCAACAGTGGAAAGGTTGATGAAGTTATGGGTAGCGCCTGGGTCAATTAGAACTACCACTGCACTGCCACCAATTTTACCCACTAGTTTCATAGTGTGTGGACTCGTTAATCCTATCACTGAATTTAATGACACCTCGGTGGGCATTTCTGGTATGCTATCAGCCAGTGCGTCCGATATAATCGCCTCCTCCGTAAACCCTTCATCATCCTCTTGTGTTATCAGCACACTCAATTCACGACGCTTACATCGATGCCCCAAAGCCCATTTTTCATCACATCTAAAACAAAGTCCCTTTTCTCTCTTGTATTGTAACTCTTTTTCGGTCAATCTTATAACTTCACCAACAGGTTTTGCAAAGGGTATGTGATTTTTAAAGCTGGAAACATTGGAGGGTGTAGGCGGATTAGTGTTATAGGTAGTTCCGGATTTTGGTGTATTGATGGTCGTCCCCGAAGAATATGACTTTGGTGGATTTTGAGAGTACGCCGAAGAAAATATTCAGGGAGGGGATTGATTAAAGAGAGAAAAATGAGATGTGGTACCTGAACGTCCTAAAGATGTGGGGTTGGGTTTTGTTTTCATGGGCCTTTCATTGTTGGGATGCATTTTTTTCCTCCACTCTAACGGCCAGGTCCAAAGTTTGTTCCAAAATTCGGGGGCCCAATAAACGAACTTCACCCTGTACTGCATCTTTGAGCCCATTAATGAAATGACCCATTAAAATTTCTTCAGAAACCTTTTCCAACGGTGCTGTCAATTCAATGAACTTCCGTCGAAATTCCTCGACTGATTCTGTTTGAGATACCGCCAACCACTTCTCATATAGGTTACCAGAATGAACCGGTCGAAATTGTTGTAACATCGTTTGCAATTCGCTCCAACGTCGTACAGGTTGACAATGATTTTCCATTGATACCAGACCAGAGCGTCTCCATCAAATCCAACAACTGCTACTTCCAGTGTCTCCTCTTCGTTCAAACGATAAAATGAAAAATAACGCTCCGCTTGTAGGATCCACCCATCTGGGTTTGTCCCATCAAAGACCGGTAGATCGAGCTTTCGGTAATGGTAATGCCAGTTCCTCGAACTCGAACCAAAACTCAGCCCACCTCCCAACCCTGGGTCATCTTCATCCAAACCCCTTTCTCTACCCTCATGGATTTTGTGCATAGTACCTCCCCCAAAACCCATACTGCTTCGTACACCAGAGTTGAGATCGCCATGTGAGTTTTGTGCTCCAGTATCACCTAATGGAGCTCCTTCTTGGGGTTTAAGAGATGATAGAGTAGACTTCATCTCAGCTTGGAATGTTACGTGAGTCCTCATGATCTCTAGTATGATGGCTTCCTGGGATTCTCTAGATCTAGGTATCTGCCCCTCCAATCTCTGAGAAACTTGATCCAAACTGGTGGTTATTTGAGAAATTAATGTTTGCTGCATCTTTGCAGCACCGCCGCTGCTACTTCTGCAGACATGGTGCTTCGAAGACCAGTAATGGTTTCTTCAACCTGATCAATTCGTTGGGCGTTATTAGTGGTGGTGGGTGTTGCCATGGATTGTCACTGCTCTGATACCAATTTGTAATGAACTGGATAATTGTAACACAAGAATACAGTATGATAAAAGATAGAACAATGGATAATGGAAGCTAAATAACTTGATACTAATGAACTGAAGGAAAATAAAGATAGAGAGAGCTCTTCGAGTGGCTCAGTACTCCCAAAACACAACTCACAATTTTCATACCTACTCATTCCCCACTACTTAATATTCTCCCATCACTCATTATTGGGTCCCATCCTCCCTTGTCCTGTTATTCTAACACTGTTATTCTAACACCTGTCTTCTTGTTACCACGTCTGTTGTATGTAATAGTGATAGGAGATTTCTTTGTGACCGTTGGATTTATAGCACATGTCCAAGAATTTCGAAGGCTAAAATATTGTGACACAAGCATATAGAAATATTATAATCAAAGTTTTATACCCCCAATTTGTGCTTTCCAACAAAAATGATTAGCAATACAAGCAGATAAGTATTATCAAAATATGTTTCATGGCATCACATGACTAGCAAATAAAACCATAATCATTCAACATTCACAATATATATATATATATATATCAGGCTGTATTCATCATCAAAACATCACGCTATCAAAGTATCTCTTGCAACAGTTCTGCAAGACTGCAACCAAGTCTCCAGTGATGCTCAAACTCTCCGAAGAACCCAGCCGTACCCGTATCGACACGACACGGACATGGACACTTGGATCCGGATCCGAATGACATCCAGAAAATGGATGCTTCATCTCATCTTTAATTTTAATAACTCATTTATAAAAGGAAGATAAGAAGAAAATATAAGAAGAAAAGAAGTGCAATCGATGTAAAAGGAGAAAGAGAAAACATAAAGTCTTTATTTTACCCTCTTTTTCAAAAGTTTATATATTATTTTATATAAAGTGATAGATATTTATTTATAGAAAGTATCATATTATATTAAAAATAACAATTGACGTGTCCAAATCCAAGTGTCGGATCCTTATAAAACGTTTCACCGAGTCTTTGATTTTGGAGTTCGAAGAATTTGACACACTGGTTTGTGTCCGTGTCGGATCCTTCTAAAAGATTCTAAAAGAGTCTGAGCATCGTAGTCTCCGGTATAAGTTTGATGCAACCATAATTAATAAATGATACTTATTGGCTTTGATATGGTGTTGTTGACTACTTTATATTGGTTTTCTTCCTCTGCATGGGTAATTTCATAGGTACTTGGAGAGGCTTATCAAATTTTAAGTGATCCAGAAAAGCGTGAAGCATATGATAAAAATGGAAAATCTGGAGTACAGGGGTAAGTGTATCCTAATTTTTTGGTACTTAATTAGGTATCCTAGCAGTAGCGTGCCTCTCTTATTTATGGTGCTAGATTTTCTTTAACAGTGGATGATGTAAAAATTTAGGTTTTGTACATTAAATTCTTAAAACTTTCAGTGATCAGCTACTGAGTACTTGCCTTTTTTTCTCAATAAATATATACATTTAATATCAGTAACTGACTAGTTAGTAATTTCTGGAGATAACATAATATAATTTTGTGTAGCCTTAAAATATTAGGACCAATCATGTGAGGAATATTTTTATAGTAGTTAGGATCTAAGAAGTAAGGAAACGGGTGTGATACGACATTATAAAAATATTATATATATATAGGCATTTGATCTAATAGAAAGCAATCTTATAATAGAAAATAGAAAATGAACCCTCTCCCCCACCCCCTCTTTTCTCAACTATTAAAGTGTATATATCTCCATATATATCATATTTTCTATCAATATCGTCATCATCCCTTATCATTACTACTGCCTTCAATCATCCAACCACTTACAATAATAATCCTAATCCTCGATCACCATTGTTATGCATATGGAACAAATAGATTTAATAAATTTGTAAGGAATAAAACTGGTGAATTTTGGTGATTTTTAATATATAAAATAGTGATTGATGGTGTATAAACGAGTGATTTCTGTAGTATAAAATAGTGATCATGTTTCTATTCTAATTTTATTTCTATTAGAGTAGGACTATATATATGAGAATAAAGTTCCTGAGATTACCTCGGGGAAATTACCTAAGGTACAAGTGTTTTTAGTGTGGGTATTTTTATAATTGTATATAATTTCCTGTAATTACAATAACACGTTCGTGTATTTATATGAAAATGTTTTTAATCTCAGGAAAGTTACGCGAGATAACTTCAGGAACATTAATGTCTCTCTCCATATATATATATATAGGCTAGTGATCTAGTAGAAAGTAATCTTAGAATAGAAAATAGAAAAACAACATGTTCACTCACTATTTTAATATACCCACACCTATTTTACTATGTCCAACCCCTATATAACCCCATATTTTACTATATCCACCCCACCCCTGCCCCCAGACCCATCACCCCCACCCCTGCCCCCAGACCCATCACCGTGGCTCCGCCGCCCCTCTCCCCCACCCTACCACGCCGCCCCCTCCCCCGCGAGATCTCCCCCCCACCTCTTGCCCCCACCCGCCCCTGCCAAGCTACGCCGCCCCTCAACCCCCCGCCCTAGCCATCTCCGGCCGCCATTAATTCTGGCCATCATTTTTTATCTTCATCTTCATTGATTTTTACTATTATTTTTTGGTTATTCTTCAATCTCTACATATTTTTATAATATAAATTCAATTTTCACCGACTATCACTTACAAAGAATCATCACTACTCATAAAAATTATAAGCTCTGAAATTTAAATATGATATATGTGATATATAAATAACTGTTACCAGATCGACATGCAATCACTAATTTATATTAGATAAATCACAAATTTGTACGATAAAAATCACTAATTTGTATTATAAAAATCACCAAATGTGATATATAAACATTTGTTACCAGATCACATGCAATCACTAATTTATATTAGATAAATCACCAATTTGTACTATAAAAATCACTAATTTGTATCATAAAAATCACCAAATTCACCACTTTTGTTATTTACAAATTTAATGGTTACTATAGTTATATTTAGTGATTTTTCATATTCAATTCAAATAGATACATATACATGCAGCACCTCCAGGATCCAACCACCAACATCTCTGACTACCATCACACATCTTTCTACAACAATCATCACTTCCAAATCATACTATATAACATCATAATATGTTCATATACAAAATTGAGAAGAAGTATAAATTTTTTTAATTTCTTAATAGTTGAGAAGAGATGTGTATGAGATGGTGGAGATATTTTCCGGTGACAAATTTTTGGAGAAGATGATCGGAATAGAGAGAATGAGGGCTGAAGGCGGTTGAGGGAAGGACTATGGTTGGGGACGGTGGGGGAAGGTGGTTGGGACGGAAGGGCGGCTGGGGGCGTGGCGGTGGAGGCGCGGTGGGGAGGGGGAGCGGCTGGTAGGCGCGGGGGAGTGGGGCGAAAGGCTGGGGCAGGGCTGCTAGTTAGGGTTGCTGGGTGGGGGTGGGGTTTGATGGGTTAAGGTTCATTTTCTATTCTAATTTACTTTCTACTAGAGTAGGACTCTATATATATATATATCGAAAGTAATTAGAATAGAAAATAAAAAATATGCCATATAATTATCCAGCCCAATACATCCTCACATTAATCAAATACACTCTCACACACAATCCAACCTAATTCCCTCCATTTTTAATTTAATTTTTCCCGCTAATTGGTGAACTTTTTTCCAAATCTAACTTCACCATATTTTTCTCCATCTCCCAACGACTAGTTTCCATACCATATATGCTATATTTCGACGACTTTCATTTTTCCGATGATCTCCTTATATATTTATTTAACAAAACTCCGGACTTTGGTGATTCTTATAATACAAATTAATGATTGTTATAGTACAAAATAGTGATTTATCTAATATAAATTAGTAATTGCATTTCGATCCGGTAACAGATGTTAATATTAATTTTAGGACTCTGATGATGTGTCATTGCCAAGTCAGCAAGTGATGACGTGGCAGTGGGTCCTAGTGCCACATCATCACCTCCTAGTGCCACATCATCACTTGTTAACATGGCAGTGGGACCCACGACCACATATTTATTTAACAAAACTGGCGACTTTGGTGATCCTTAGCATACAAATTAGTGATTATTATAGTACAAAATAGTGATTGTTATAGTACAAAATAGTGATTTATCTAATATAAATTAGTGATTGCATTTCAATCTGGTAGCCGATGTTAATATTAATTTTAGGACTCTAATGACGTGTCACTGTCATGTTAGCAAGTGATGACGTGGCAGTGGTTCCTAGTGTCACGTCATCACTTGCTGATGTGGCAATGGGTTCCAGTGCCACGTCACCACTTGTTGACGTGGCAGTGGGGCAGTGCCACATCAACAGGTGGTGACGTGGCAGTTAGCCCTAGTGCCACGTGATAGTGGGACCTATGATGACATGGTAGGGACTAAAATGTAAATTATGTAAACTAGAGGGCATAATGTAAGATTTAAAAATAGAATAATTAAAACTACATTATGCCCCTTAGTTTACATAATTTACATTTTAGTCGCTACCACGTCATCATGGGTCCTACTACCATGTCACCACCTGCTAACGTGGCACTGCCGCGTGGTAGTGGAGGGGGCACTGCCACGTGGTAGTGGGACCCTGTCCCCACTGCCACGTGGTAGTGGGACCCTGTCCCCACTGCCACGTCATCAAGTGGTAACGTGGCACTGCCACGCGGTAGTGGGATCCACTGCCACGTCATCACTTGTTGACGTGGCAGTGACATGTCATCAGAGTCCTAATATTAACATCTGCTACCAGATTGAAATGCAATCACTAATTTATATTAGATAAATCACTATTTCGTATTATAACAATCACTAATTTGTATGATAAGTATCACCAAGTCACCAGTTCTGTTAAATAAATACAACGTGGCAGTGGCCCACTGCCACATCATCGATTACTGACGTGACAGTGACACGTCATTAAAGTCCTAAAATTAATATTAACATTTGTTACCATATCGAAATGCAATCACTAATTTATAATAGATAAATCACTATTTTGTACAATAATAATCACTAATTTGTATTATAAGAATCACCAAAATCACCAGTTTTGTTAAATAAATATATAATAAGATTATCGGAAAAATGAAAGTCGTTGAAATGTAGCACATATGATGGAAACTAATCGTTGGGAGATGGAGAAAAATATGGTGAAGTTAGATTTGGAAAAAAGTTTACCAATTAGCGGGAAAAATTAAATTAAAAACGGAGGGAATTAGGTGAGAGTGTATTTGATTAGTGTGAGGGTGTATTGGGCTGAATCCTTATTTGGCCTATTTTTTACTTTCTACAAGAGTAGGACTCTATATATATGTTGTATGTAATAAAGTCTGTCAAAAAAATTAAAAATTTAGTGCAAATTGAACCAAGTGAATAAGTTAGTCATTTTTTATAGCTAAAAAATAAATCAGCCCTTCATTTAATTTAATTATTTGACTAATAATTTTAAACCTATCACAAATTTCTTGTTTGGCTAGATGACTATAGGCATGACACTGCGATCTAAATTAAAAGAAACTTTAATATAAATATATTTTATTTATGTATGATAATGTATATTAATTATTAAATAAGAATACAAGATAATATAAGAATACAAGAGAATTTCCTAAATAGCATAATATTCTAAAAGTAGAATATCCATACAGCCAATCACATAATAAAAGAGTACCTTCCCTGAACCATGCATGAGAGGGGCCAGGAACAGAGTGAATATCATCTCGTAAAAAGCATAATGCAGAGGCAACACCCTATATGTACCAGAACTATGGGCCTCTAAGCAATCTGATGATGACCACTCTGGGGAAGTGCATCAATTTTGCCATGTTATCTGGCCACATTTTGTTCGCCCCTGGCCAAATATATTTGGACCTGACCTGAGACTGGCTAAAATAATAAGCCCTACTTCACTTTGTAACTTAGCCACGACTTCATGAGTGACTTCACCGGTTCACCCAGTGGCCTCCCTCTGTTAGATCTTTTTTCTTTTTTCTTGGCATCCCTCTCTTAGATCTATTTTCTTTTTCTTTCTTTTCTCATTTTAGCCCTCAACCATTTATCATTTATAAGTATATGATATTAATTTATAATAGAGAACACAATATAGTATGTGAAAAGAAATTATTATGACTATAACACACAAATTTGAGACAATTTTAATTACATAATGTAACCAGTGGAAATGATATAGTATTATATGATGCTTGGATCTTTAAACCATGTACATTTCTCAGATCTGAAATGTTACTAATAATAACAAAGTATATAAATATATAATATATATGCGATGTATAGGATATAAAGGATGTGGATCAAATTAGAACTTTGGTTTGATTTAGAACTTAAAACCAATGTCAGTTTCAGATGTGTAATTAATTAACTCATATTTATTTGCTCGGCTGCTGCAGTGTACCATGTGTTTTATTTTGTGGCTCAACTAGGGGTGCCCATAACCAAACCAAACCAAACCGCATAAACCGACCCAAACCGCCCCTATTTCTAGCCAACTCAACCCGAAAAAATTTAAACCATGTACATTTCTCAAATCTGAAATGTTACTAATAATAACAAAGTATATAAATATATAATATATATATGCGATGTATAGGATATAAAGGATGCGGATCAAATTAGAACTTTGGTTTGATTTAGAACTTAAAACCAATGTCAGTTTCAGATGTGTAATTAATTAACTCATATTTATTTGCTCGGCTGCTGCAGTGTACCATGTGTTTTATTTTGTGGCTCAAGTCTCAGCACATTGTTTTTCTTGTAAATTATAAAATATGATTTTTTTTATATAGCGTAGTGTTTTTTCTTTAACAAAATATAGTGTTTTTTGTACTTTACATAATAAGTATTTAAGGAAAAATTATCTTTTATCATAACACAATATTTTTTATTCTTATAAAAATATTTACAAAAATTAGTTATGCAAAAAATTATATTTTAACAACAAAATAAAATATTATGTTCTAAAAGAACATATATTAGTTCTAATGTTTCAAGTATAAGCTGGGTCCAAGTGGAACCTGATCGTGTATATATATAGGGTTAAATTCCACATAAAACCAACTTAGCCTTAGAACCAATTTATATTTTCTTTTGCCCAACATAATACAAATGGAATGACTTCCTCTATATCCATACGTAATATCTCTGTATCAATATAATTTTAAAGTCATCTTAAAGCTTCATAGGATTGAAGGATGATTGCACACTTTGCTGTCTGCAGTCACGCGCACTTGAACCAACACCTGCATTATAAACATTTGATGGCAGAGATATGCTAGAAGATATTTCTGCGATGTTGTACTTTATATCTTTTCTCCTTATGAAGATATTTGTCTTTACTCTGTTTTTCTCAGGGAATCCATGATGGACCCTTCAGCTGTCTTTGGTATGCTTTTCGGGAGTGAGTTATTCGTGGATTATGTTGGGCAGCTTGCATTGGCTTCTATGGCCTCTGTGGAGCTTGATGTAGATGCTGAGACTCCTGAAGTCCGCTCACAGAAAGTTCAGGAGAAGATGATGGTACTGTTCTTTTGCTTTATATGGTCAAAAAATATCCACGAGGTTCACTACTAACTTACCAAACAAATTACAGGGATTACAAAAAGAGAGAGAAGAAAAACTTGTTAAATATCTGAAAGATCATCTTCAACCATTTGTTGTAGGTCAAACTGACGAGTTTGTGAATTGGGCAACATCCGAATCCCGCAATCTTTCTAAAGCTGGTAGGCCATCTCCTCGTCCCTCCTTTCATGCTTTGATATTGTGATCCTTTAGTCTAAGGAGTTTGAAATTCTAACTCACTTTTTAATCAGTACCTCCTGATATTGAAAGAAGTTGTTATGAAGCATTTATATAGATACAGATGTGACCTAAAGAAAAATCTTCAGAAAAGGCTGGAAACTCCCCACATTACAGCGTTATGTTAGTAACCTCAATATGGCAGCACACTTGATCAATTAATAAGATGTAATAAAAATCTGATCCTGCCAAAAGCATAGCAATACTTTTATCCTTTTATTTTCAATGCAGGTCAGACAATTGTTTTGCATTTAGACAATAAGTGGCCATATTGTTTTCATCTTTTTACTTGCACCATTTTTAAAAAATTTAATTGTGCTATGTTCTTATATATTCAGCTTTTGGAGAGGCAATGCTGCATACTATCGGTTATATCTACACAAGGCAAGCTGCAAGGGAACTTGGAAAGGATAAACGATTTATGAAGGTTCCATTTTTGGCAGAGTGGGTACGAGATAAAGGTCACATGATAAAATCACAAGTGTCAGCGGCTTCAGGTGTAATATACTATAAATAGATTAGAGAGATGTTGTTTTAGTTTTAGATTTTAGAATTAAGCAAACAACCATACCACTCCCTTGTATGTAGGTGCGGTGGCTTTAATACAAATGCAAGAGGAGATGAAGAAGTTAAATCAAGGAGAAAACAAGGAAGAATCCATAATAAAAGCTTTTGAAGAAAAAAAGGATGCAATGGTTCAGTCGCTTTGGCAGCTTAATGTAGTAGATATTGAGTTGACTTTGTCACGAGTGTGCCAAGCAGTGAGTTCAGAGTTATCTTGTTTAGCAAATAGATTATAATATCTGGTTGATTATGGCATGTTTAATTAGGAACACTATATTACTATTGACAATGATAATCTGCAAACTCCTATATAATTCCAGCTTCGAAGTTACATATAAAATAGTACAGGAAAAAGATTATGTGCTAATATAAAATCTTTGCTAAGCTAACTCATAGTGATTAGAGGTGGTTTACAGCGTACAGGCTATTACTTGATTTAAAATAAATAAATCATGGCTTCGAGTAGGTGTTGCAAGCACTGCACGCTTTTAAATTGTTTCTAGATAAAAATGTAGATATCTAGAACCATATTATTTTAAATCTTATTAATTTTATATTGCGGCTAGTGTGGACTATGTGAACCTTTCCCTCTTTTGAGTTAACTGTACACATACTCAGCCTGTTCCAACCAAAGTATGACTGAGCTTTGTACAGAATTGATGTGCTATTTGTTCCTAAGCATTGCTTGGTATGTCCATAAAATGGACTTACATGTACAGTATCATGTTTTATTCTGCCTATATAGAATGCAAATCTTCTAGGCACAGGAGACACATAGCATGTTGGACAGCCTCAGGGTCATGATCTCTGGAATCGACATGATATCTTCTAATACCGACCCTGAACTTATTTGTATCTGAAAGAAATGATTTGTTGCTTGTTTTTTCTGCTTCAGGTTCTTAAAGATACCACTGTTTCAAAGGATGTTCTTAAACAACGGGCGAGAGCAATGAAAAAGCTTGGAACTATTTTTCAAGTAAGTTGGTGCCTAGACAATATTTCTATATGGCTGTTGCAAAGATTTAAATAAAGCGTAGATAATGTAAATTAGTTTAACCGAGTAAGATCGTAGATGAAAAACTTTGGATCTTTTTCTTTTACTTGTTCAGCACTGAGGTGTCTATGTAATTGCTACTATAACTCTGGTAATCCGTGCATTTTTGTTTTAAATATTAAATATAAATTATAATTAATTATAATATGAAAGGAGATTTCCAATTAAGTTATGAAGAAATGACCAAAGCAATAGATGTCATCAACATACTAAGTGCTGCCTTTATGATTTGCATAAAAATTCATGAACCGTCATGCATTTTCTTTCTTTTGGTAATGATATGATGAATTGTTCACTGCTCTCAGGGTGCCAAGGCAGCTTACAGCCGCGAGAACAGTCTCCGCCATGAAGACCAGAGCGATGATCATTTGAATGCTACTTCATCCAAGTGATGCTAGTAGCATTTCTTTCCCTTCAAGGGATGCATGTTGTGTATGCGTGTTTGATCTTACATGTCTAATGCTCATTTTCTTACTAAAACCATCCTGAAGTACATTAATTTTCTTGTAGAACATAGCAATATTACAGGAGAAATGACTCTGATCTATATTTGTAATCTTGCACTTTGTAATCTTAAACAACAAAGAAAAGACAGAAATGTTCTTTTGTGGCATTTCTTTCCCATTAATTGTATTGCAATTTTCTTCCTTTTACATTTCGCAATTTTAAGTTCTATATATTTGTTTCCCTTATAAACACTCTGTGATCTAATGCAGGGAAGTGCTTTGCCAGTTTGCTGCTTATTATCCTGTATTAATATACATGCTTGGATTGTTGATAGGAATGACAATCGGGAATGGAAATGGGGGTTAATGGGAATGATATGAAATCTAGGATTAGGAGGGTCTAGTTTTCCTTCAAGGGAATGGGTTTCCCTTTTTATGCAATTAAATTATTAATTCAAACACCAACATGGGATTGATGTTCCAATTCTCGTTAATCGGATTCATTAATCATGAACCAAACACTTTTGAAAGAGCAACTGTATAATAACCGGCTTAACTTTAAAAATTGCCATGAAAACAACAATTTACTTGAATTAGGGGAGGTGTCTTGGCTAACAAAAAAAGTTGGTGTAATATTTATGTGTAGTAGACTAGTAGTGCTTCTCTTTATTTTCCACCAATGTCCTCTCAATGCAATTATTTGGTCCATTATCCTTGTCTTTATCCATAATTTAAAGTCACTACAAAAATACTATTTTATGGCTATTTAATCCATAATTTTTGCCACTCAATTCTTCTTTGAAAGGTCTAAACTTTTTACAAACTTAGGCAATCAAATGCGCAACTTGTGTGCAACGGAATTGGTTAAGAAGCCTACAGGAAATTGATACATGTTTGTAATTTTTCGTGGATACATATATATGCTGCAAGTCAGTAATTTTTAGACCTATTGAATTTTTTCCGCAAGCGAGGTGTTCTCGTCGCATTAACTGAGACCAAACTTTCAAATTCGAGATTTTAACTTTATTTTTAATAACTCAACTCAAGACCAAATTCCAAAGTTCGATTAGCTTGGCCAACGTTGGATTATCTTCCAACAAGTAGATATTAATATACATGCTTACTGGGGCTAAAAAAATTCTATCGATTATCTTGAGTTTAGTCGGGCTTTCAGCCTCACTTAGCCCCTAGTTCCGCCCTTGCATGCTTTTAAGAGTAATCTACTTTAAAATAAGGCTCAAAACAGAGAATAGATTGTTCTTATTGCAGAGTATTGCTTCTGTTAGTTCAAATCAAACTACATGTAATAGCAAACTAAAAAGGTTTTCTGATCAATTAACTACAATGGATGCCTCCTTTTACAAATAATAGAGTTTATCTAATCTAATATACTAATCAATCCACTAACTCAGACTTTAGAGCCCCAACAACAGCTAAAATACTTTTTCTAACTTTCCATGCAGATATTAATTTCATAATAGCTAAAAAGAATGAACAGGGATCCATTTTCGAATTAAACAATCCATGTTTCTTAGTTCAATCAACACATAACAACAGTACTCCAACACATTACTAAATTTAATGTGATATTCTCTGCTGTGAGACACCAGAGAAAGCTTAGATACCGATCGTTCAACCAAAGTTTCTGAACATGGGGAGTCTTATGTTTTTCAAACAGTTCTGTTCCCTCTTTCTCCTCGTTTCTGCATCATTTTTATCAACTTCATATGCAGGTTTCTTTTATCTTCATGATTAAATATCTCGCATTTTTAGCTGTTGCACTTTCGACTATATATGTAGCATGTATGCATTGACGTCGCCTGTATTCTAGTCAGCTATTTTGATTCTATTACTAGCTTCTAAGAATGACAATAAGCAGTATTAAGGTGCTTCGAAGCTTACTTAAAAATTAATGAAGATCGATAAATTAAATTTCATTTTCTATTAATTTTATGTGTAATTATTTGAAATCTTAATATGTATGAACTAGACTAGTCCTTTTTTCTCTCTTAATTAGGTAATTAGAAGTGGTTCCATGCATTTAGAAGTGTCTAAGTGCATCAACTTCTTGCAGGTAGACAAATGACAAGATCTGTAAACAAGTTGGAGGAGGCTATTGCTTCAAATTACAAGGTATTTCATTAATCATGCATATTCATTAAGTTTCACATGCAACTAGATCAAATTCTTTTACTATGTCTTATATCCTCCATTCTTTTCATTTCATCTGCACCAGATACAGCTAGCTAGTGAAATCATAATATTATAACTTTTCGACACAATACACAATATCTGGCAATTACAGTTATTTCAGAAACGAATCCGAATTTAACTTCCTCTGAAGTATTTAGTTAACTAATCACGAAAATCGTGTTTTTCTTTCTGGATGGATAAATATAGGGAAACCAGCAGCTGAACCAAGGGGAAGAAACTCAAATTATCGTCGGACGGCTTCTCAGGGTTAACAATAAAGATTATGGAAACTATGATCCAGCACCAACCTTCGTCAGGCCTCCTTTTAAGCTCATCCCCAATTAACCTTTGTCAATTGTGAAATATATGCAAACGATATTACTTGTTAGTATGTGTGTACTAAAGGTTTTACAATCTTAGTATGTTATTGTTTATAGCAGTAGCAGTTCATAAATTTTATTCACTATTACAGTCTTAATCATAGACAAATTATTTTATCTCCTACAGAAAATCATTTTATCTAAAAATCATAGGAAAACATATATAGATTAACTTGATATACAAATTTGCACCAGCATAAATGATTGAAATTGATCCTGGGACTCCTTTGTCGAGCAAGGTTCACTGCAGAGATTAAAATTATATGATAAATCGAGTTGGCCCTGAGGTCAAGCTGCTTATGCTATCAGGGCCACCGCAAAAAATAAAATTTTAGGTGCACATTTTTCTTTTTCTATTACAACATTAGGAGCACAAAACAAAAAATTAGCCGCAAATATATGTAAAACTCGTGAATGATTTTGTTAACAAAAATATTTAGGAAAATAAATTTTCATAAATAATAAATTATATATATTTAATTTATATAATTAGTAGACATAAAATTTTAAATCACTTGAGGCTTCCGGTTTCTCAGGACCGGCTCGGATCATTATCTAAAGAACTCTAAGGATTAATGGGAAGAAAGGATCATTTCATGCTGGGTTATCCCAGACGGGAACATGAAAATTTTGGTATTGTATATTATCTCACAATTTATGTTAAACTAAGGATTGAATATAGATTCGATTTTCGATCAAATCTTGAGACTGAATCTAGATTGTCACAAGCAGTAACTCAAGTACTGGAACTCTTATGAGACCCTTACTAATGTTATCGTGTTAGATATTCTACGTTAACATTAATCAATAAGATTAGACAAGTTGATTTTAGTCGGTAACAGTATTAATTGGTTGAAATGCAAAAATATTGGATTACCTCCGGATTCAAACATTAAATTCTTTTGAAATGATTCTTAAATTTAGATTTTAAATAAAATTTAAATTCAAATTATTTTAGTTATCGATATATGTTATTTGATCAAATTCAGAATTTTAAATGAAATTCAAGTTCTACAATCACAACATCCAATAACTTAAAAAAATCATCAAATCAATTATAAAATTTATACAAAATTTGAAAATTGATTTTTAGTTTTTGAAAAACCACAATTTAAAATTCATGTTACATATTTTTATTACTACTCAATTTCTAATTTTTAAAACACTAATTTAAATCATTGTTCCAAAAATTGGTGATTAATCACGATTAATCTATTTGGTAGCTTATCTAATTGATTAAATTCCGATTATCCAATTAATATTCCGTATTTTAACCTAGTAACTCCGACCGCTCTTTACAACACTGATTTAAACCATTTCTGTAACAAAAATGAAACTTTTCCCAACAGGCACTACCTTTGTGGCATTGTCAAGTTGTCAATGAAAATGTGATATTTTAACCCTCCTGAAACCCGAACCCGACCCAGATATCTAATCGGGTTCATTTCACCAGCCACAGCCGGCAACAGACAGAAGTGAGGGTTGTAGGAGGGTTTAAGGTACATCTTTGAAACTCACTAACCCTATACATACACATATACATACACATCTTATATGGCTATATATGGGTTTTTTGTTTATGTATGCTTCAAAGCTTCACAGATATAAATTGTTACTACAAACCACTAATCATTTCATCATAAAGTCAAGATTTTTATCTTCATTTCACACAGTTTCTTCACCAAATTGTTCTTTTGTGGATACCACTTTCAAGAAAGTTCAAGAAAATTGCAAGGTGATTATTATACTTACCCCTAAATGTGTTAATTCAACTTTACAAAACTGCCCATCTGATTTAATTGCACTTAGCTTCTTCTTATGGTGTGCTAGACAACCTGGTTATTTTCATGATAAGTTTGCATTTCATGATATGGTTAATGTGGTTAATCGGCTTACACGAAGGTTCTTGACTGTTAAAGAAGTTATTAGGCAACTGGGAAATGTTGGGTTTGTGAAAAAGCCTCAAGCTTTGTTGATTTTGATGAGGATTTATTGGTGTGGTGGGGTGGATTGTTATAAGTTTGTGTTTGAGGCTTTTGATGAAATGAATGAGGAGGGTTATACACTGAATACATTTGCGAGAAATATTGTTATGGATGTTATGTTCAAGATTGGGCATGCTAGTGAAGCTCTTTGGTTTTTGAATGAGACCCGGGTCCCGAATTACTTGAGTTTTAGCATTGCGGTATGTAATCTTTGTAAACTTGATGATGTTGATAATATTAGGAATGTGCTTAGGATTATGTTAAGAAATGGATATTATCTTACAACTGGATTGATTTCTGTTGTTTTGAATTGTTATTGTAAATTGAGTAGGTTAAACGAAGCATTACAGCTACTTGGTTTTATGGTTACTTCAGGAATCCCGATTTCTGTTTATATAAGAAGTATACTGATTGATGGGTTTTGTCGATCTGGGAGGCTTGTTACGGCAATTTCCTTATTGGATAATATGGTTAGAGCTGGGTTTTTATTAGATGTTGTGACATGTACTTCTTTGATTAGAGGGTTTATGAAAACCGGAAACCTTTTCATGGCATCTAGTCTTTTCAGAAAGTTAGAACAAGAAGGATGTTCCCCTGATTTGGTACTTTACAATGTGGTGATAGATTGTCTTTCTAAGATGGGGAGATATAATGATGCACTTGCCGTGTTTTTTAGTTTGCCAAAGAGAAAACTAACACCTGATCCTTATACTTATTGTTCTATAACAAGTGCCATCACATTGTCCAGAAAATTCAGTCTTTTACCTTCAGTAATTGGTGGACATAGTGTACAAGCTGACTTGGCAGTGTTTAACTCTCTTGTTAATTATTTTTGTAAAGCTGGTTTTCCATCTCATGCTGTTAAGCTCTACAATATCTTGTTAGATGAAGATTATGTACCAGATAGGTATACTTATGCTGGATTATTAATTGTATTGTGTGGAGTAGAAAATAATATTGATGTGGCAGTTAATGTATATAACAGAATCATCAGGAGCCAATTTGTTGTTGATGCTCATATCCATACTATAATAGTGAACGGGCTTATAAAATCAGGAAGTATTAGTAAAGGAATCAAATTGTTGGAAGCTGCCGCGGTAGAGAAGTATCCGCTGGATGTTGTAGCGTACATGGTTGGCATTAGAGCTCTTCTTAGAGTTGGTAGTTCTGCAGCTGCATTTAGATTGTATGAACAAATGAAAAGGCGTGGTGTAGTTCCTAATGCAAATGTATGTAAGGTTTTACTCCACAGTCTGTTCGAAGTGAGAGATTTTGTAATGGTTAAAAAGATACTACAGGATATGGTTGATGCAAAAATTGTATTAGACGAGAATACCTTTAGTATGATACAGAGATTTTCTTTTAGATCAGAACATTTGCCTTCAATTCTTAATATCTTGAATGAATTGTTGGATCAAAGCTGATACAACAAAGGTCATATTTTGTACCATAATGTATAGCTTTGTGAGCTTGGAGCTTCCCTGGTTAGTGTATTTTTTTGTTACAGTTGAGTTAAAGAGAATATATTACAGTGTAGTAGTGTACACAACAAATCCCTGAGGGTGATATTCTTATATTAGTATTAGTGCATACATTTCAAAATTTTATTCTGAAATTGTTGTACCTAGTTATTTCTCGAAAATCAGACATCTTGGCATCTGGCATTGTGTATAACATATACATATATGAGTGTATTTTTTATATAATTTATAATAAATAAACAGTAGAAGATAAGTCTTATAGTCAGCTCAGACTTAATTTTTTTTGCAGCAGTGTTTATAATATATTTTGGAAGAATCTGAGTAGTTGCAACTTGTAAGGGAGATGATGTGTAGCAAGATAATTTGTATATAAGTTTTACAGTAGCTTTAATCACGCTGTTAGCAGTATTTGTTCTCACCAAAGATGAAACCGCTATAAATCAAACAAATGTATGTAGGTATTAGTTTTATATACATCCCAATATCCCATAGATATTATTAAGAAGCCCTCTTTTTGTGATTATTAATTTATTATTGGAACTGCAGCATTTCTTGTTTTAGAATATAGTTTTATATACATCCCAATATCCCATAGATATTATAATTTATAATGTATATAGAAATATAATAAATCAAAAAGTTTTAGAATATAGGTATGTAGTTGTAGGTGTACAGTAGGGTGGTTATTGCTTATCTAACGATGCATTATATTTTAATGCTTATATTTAGTTACCCGTTACTCAATTAAAATGGTTTCTTCTTGAGCCGAGTCTTATATATATGTCATCTATATTGAATGTGTTTAAGAATTAGTGCTGAAGTACATTGCTTTATGTTGGTACAGAACTAGCATTCTGAAACTGTACATGGTCTTTTGTTGTCTGCTGTTTATACTTTCTAGGTTAGAGTGGGACCCTCGCCGTCATTGTTTCTTCTTTTGTTGCACAGTTATTCTGAATGAAATTTAGGGATACATATTATCCTTCTGGATTGTGGATTATATATAACAGTATTGATTTTCTCTGCTATTTAGTTTGACATTCCGAAGTCCTTGTATATCCAGAAGAAGGAAACACATTCTAAGCTTGACGGTTATTCATCTAAGGGATATTTTTTATAGTACCAGTGTATAATTTATTTTTGTCAATGGTATCATCACATTTTTTGCCTTCTATCCGTGATAATCCTGTATTTTTGATTTTCTATGTATGGTATCCTTATATTAAGTAAAAAGTAATAAAAAATAATAGAATTGATTTCAGACCGAAAAATAAATTGTTTATTTGAAATCAAAGAGAAAAAATATGTGAAATAGACATTCGAATAATATATATTAAAATTTCATGACCAAACTTTTATCATTAATATATCACTTAATTTACCTCCATTTTACATGATTTAAAAGTCTATTTCATGTATCTTTTCACAAAAATTTCAAATATACAATTTGTTTTTCGGTCTGAAATCGATTCTATTATTTTTTATTATTTTTTACTTAATAGAAGTGTATCATACGTAGAAATAAAAAATACAAGGTTAACATAGATAGAAGCAAAAAAATGTGATGTTACCATTGACATAAAGTCAATTGTACAGGGTAGTATAGAGAATATCCCTAGATTTAATATTCATTAGTGCACACACAGATATAATTGCTTGTGGTGTCTATATCTTTCCTTTTCTAAAGAAAATCATACTTTAGAACCAATAAACAATTTATTTCTAAGGTTTTGTGCCCTCAGACCTTCATCTGTACATTGTCATTGAAAACATGGTCTTTATCCCATTTCATTTGGATTCATGCAAGTATCCGTGAGAGCTTGTCTATGGTGTATTATTGAATCATTAAATTTACACTTTTACAAAATTAGCTAGGTTCATAATGGCTTAGTTCGTTTGTTGTTTCTAGAACTCCTGTAGAGACTTCTTTTTCTATTTTTATTTTGCTGCCAAACGGACTAAAACATATGTTGAGTATGTTCTTACCTCAGAACATAAGTTTATCAATTCTTCTTTTGGGCTTTTGGGCTCCCTGAATAGAGTGATAAAAAATTTGGGGGGGGGGGGGGGGTTGGTTCTCAAGGGAGTTATTCAGATAAATGGTGCATTTGGATTTAGCTTTTCCAAGCTCATGGCAGCTTCTCGTACAGATAGGTGTTCTTTCGATAGTGAGTCATTAGTCATCACTCGGAATCAGCTGACTCGATCTTAAAGTCCGAGATTTTTTCTGCTGGTGTTAAAAATAGTGGGTGGGCTTGGCTCAAAGCGAGTAACTGAAATCTTCAGGATTGGACAAACTATTATAAGAATTCATGAGGTTGCTGTTCTAATCTGTGAATATGCTGAGTGCTATATGAGCCACCTGAAATTAGCAAGTATGACCTTGCTTGCCAAGTTTGTACATCAGGAGAGGAGGAGAACTTAAAGTTATGAAAAATTGCACGGAGATGTGAAATAAACCCAATTTAACTAAAGGCTAAGATCCGCAATAAATTATAACTAGTTGTTGGTACTGATCTCAGTGGCGATTTCACTGTCCTATCATCAGAATAGTTGGACTCAACAAAAGTTCCAAGACAAAGCGCATGTTTCAGCATGAACGATTACCATGCGGTGAAGTTTGTGCAAAACGAAAAATATAAATGGTTCTGTCAACTTTCTTCTCAGAAGGCTGAAGCAGGTAGTTGATATGTTTGTTACTCATCTATAATTTTCTGAATTTGATAGCCATCTGTAGATTTAGATATACTGATACCATTTTGATTGAGTAGAAACATTTACCAGTTTTAGACATACTATTTTAAACATTCTACTCAAAATCATTCTGTAACTGATGTAATTCTAGAATTAATTCAATATCTCTAGTTACAATAACATAAATATATGTTTATTTGAAAATTGTATATGTTACCATTATAGTTTGTGGTTAGGTTATATTAACAGTGCATATTAACGGCAGGACAATATTTTTGTAATTTTTTTAGCACCTCAATATATTGCTGGAATTTACCGCATATGAGCTTTGTATCTGTTATAGATAAGTTTACTAATACGAGTTGCAAAAACATTTAAGTTCCAATTCCTCTTGCTACTGAATGCTATATAAGTTAGAATTTCTTTGATCATAGTGGCTCCTGGCAAATGCAGCAGCTTTCATGGCAGGAATGGCAAGTCTCACTGTCTCACATGCAAGATGGAACAAGGCATTGAAATTCTTTTGACAATTTCTTCTGTAACTTCAAAATCGAAATCGAAACTTTATCTAGTATCCTGCCACTATTAAGACCTCTTGATTTGTGGATCTTGTAATTGAATCAGGCCACAAGGTGAGTTGTGTTCTTTCAGTTTTCTAGGTGATTTGTAAGATTAGATGACATTTAATGTGATGACTCAAACCCACAACTCAATACATACAGGATCCAACAAATTACCAATACAGTCTAAAAGAATAAATTTTGATATGCATTAGTTGTTTTATCCTTATAAAGGTCTCAAACACGCTCAAAATGCATGTTTAGAGCATAAACATTTATTGACACCAGATAAATATAAACAAGCAAACTTATTATCTGCAATTTAAATATAAACAGAGTCATAGTTTAAATAACTTTTTTTCCCCAACTTAATAAGGTGATTTTCAGAACACCTTTTTGTTCACATTTTTAGATTATATGTTTATAAACTTGTGCAAGGAACCTCATAGATTCGATAATATGAAATTATTGAAACTCATAATCTTGGGCTGGCAAATTATTAGTATTAAATAGACAGTGCAAAGTGACCAGAACGAAAACAAGAGGCTCCAACTCTATTGCTCCACCATATGCAATTGTAGTAAGCAATTGATGGCAAAACAAAACAGCATTGTGCATATTGATTTCTTATCGTCAGAAATACAAGAATTGATGTCATCTCTTTCAGGACAATAAAAAGACTACGCAAAAGATAACAAGTCAATGTAATACAAATAAATTCTTAGGCTGGAGAAGAAACATAGACACAGCCTAAAGGAAAAGCCCATCCTTTGCCTATATGCCATCTCAACTGAAATGATCAGTGAGTCAATTATTTAGTCCTTCCCAAAATCAGCACTGTAATGGGCACTTGATTCAAGTTTCTTTGCTTCATTCAATTTGCGGACAGCCTGAGACAGTCAATACAAAGCAACTCCTTAATGAACATCCTATAAAGTTAACAGCGGCACACACCATGCACATCCACCATACATAAAATATAGAACGAGATATACACAAAATTAAATATTAGGTGCATTTTGCTGCAACCATTACGTTTGATGTGATTATCCTGCAAGTAAGATGTACCTTCATGAAATCCTCATGGATGGCATAATCTCGTTCTGCACGAATGGCTGACATACCAGCTTCAGTGCAAACATTACGAAGATCAGCACCATTGAATCCCTGAAGAAAATGTGACAGTCAAAACTTTACTATGAGCCATTAGTGATTTAAGTTGATTAAAAGCAGCTGCGCACCTCAGCCAGCTTAACAACTGCCTCATAATCAATCTCCCCATGCTTGGCAATTCCAGCAGCATGGATTTTTAGAATTTCCATTCTTGATTGCTCATTTGGCAACGGAATTTCTATTTTCCTGTCTAATCTGCCTGGGCGTAGAAGTGCTGGGTCTAGAACATCAGGTCTATTTGTAGCCATAATCATCCTTACCTATAGCATTAATAATTTTCATTAAATACACATTCGATAGATAAAAAGACCAAGAAATGTGAATAGAATTTTAAAATAAATATATAGTAAATAAAGTTGGTGTATTTAAAACCTTCCCAAGCTGGTCAAAACCATCCAGCTGGTTAAGCAACTCCATGAGTGTTCTCTGAATTTCACGGTCAGCACTAGTTCCCTCACTGAAACGACGTCCTCCAATGGCATCAATCTCATCCATGAAAATGATGCATGGCTTCAGAATAAAAAAGAGTCTTAGAAATTTTTAGCGATATATCATGCAGGCTTCTTCTGCGAAAAACAAAAGGTCCAAGAGACGAGGATATTCATAAATTTTTGTTAGCCTTACTTGATGATCACGAGCATAACCAAACATTTCCCTGATTAATCTTGCACTCTCACCTATGTATTTATCTATAATGGCACTGGAAACAACCTGGATACAGTTGCCATAAGAATTGAAAAAATTAGTACCTATAAAAAGAGGTATGGCACAGAATATGAAAGAACAGTTTGAAACTACAAGCTATGAACTTTTGAAAACTTACCTTCAAGAAGTTGGCATCTATATTGCTAGCAATTTCCCTAGCTAAAAGTGTCTTTCCTGTTCCAGGAGGTCCATATAGAAGAACACCCTAACATATAAAGAATACGGGAACCAACCAAGTCAAAACAATTCGCATGCAGAGAAATGCTATAGCAGAAATGCATTTTTTAACTAAAATGTGACTATAATTTACCTTAGGAGGTTTGATGCCCGCCCTTAGGAAAAGCTCTGGATTCATCAGAGGCAATTCTATAGATTCCCTCAGTTCCCGGATCTGATCTGAGAGTCCTCCTACAGCAGAGTAGCTGACATTTCCAGGGTCTTCATGAAGCATGTTATAGACCACTGGATCAACCTGAAAACAAATCCCAAGTCGTAACAATACAAGCAAATGACGAAATGCAAACATCATGCAAATAACCAATCAGAAGGTAGCATATAATGTTTACTAACTTCGCGTGGTAGAGCTCTCATCATTGTGAGAGTAGTCATATCAAGAACTACTCTTGTTCCAGCTGTGAGTTTTTCCTTGTCCACTTTACTGCGACAGCCAACCACATATCTTGGACCGCTACTGGCTTTAACAATCACTGGAATAGTAGTATTGACACTTAACACATGATTATTTAAAGTACACCGATAACGGCTGAGATTAAAAAAAAACAAAAACATATTGTCATTTGTTAAAAAAATTTGGAATTATTTTTGGGATACGAAACATTAACACTATGCTTTCGAGGTTAACTAAGACCACAAGAAATCGGTAACAAATAACTAAAAGTAAATTGCATTATGCGTACCTCATCTATGGCACATGTGCACTTTGTTTACCTAGCATTTCACTTTTAGCATTAGAATACTTAACTTCGGGTTAAATGACTAATACATAATCAGACTCACACTAAACTTGCAAGGGAGTCACTAAACTCAAAAAACTTGCATTGACATAATTCAAGTAATTAAAACTTGCATTTGAGTAACTGTCGTTAACATCACTAACAAAATAAAAACCAAACTTGCAACTTACAAAACTGAACTCAACCCCAACTTGCATTTACATTCCTAGATTAATAAAAACTTGCAATTGGGTTACTGAACAAAAATAAACTTGCAACTGGGGTACTGAACAAAAATAAACTTACAACATACAAAACTGTATAGCTGTTAAAAAAATTCGAAATATCTGATATCCGTTCGAAATATCTGTATCCGTATTCGAAATAAATCGAATATTATCCATATTTGAAATAAAGCGAATATTATTCGTATATGAATAGTCGGATTCAGATACGAATATGGATATGGGCATATTCGTATCCGATAATATCTGAATCCTAATTTATATATATTATGTAGAAATATATATATAATATATATTTTTTCTTATGTTCAATTTATAATATATACATATATATATTTATTTATTAACTAATATATTTTTAATAAGATATATATAATTATTATATATATATTTTTTCTGGATATCTCAGATTCGGATACAGATTCAAATTTTTGGATTCAGATTCCGAAATTACTGTTCTCCCTGCAACACTCTATAAATGAAAATATGTGATATTTTATAACTTTTTGACTTCGATTACCCAGTTGCAAGTTGAGGATCAGTTCAGTTAGTTGATTGCAAGTTTATATTAATTCAGTTAGTCGATTGCAAGTTTATATTAGTTCAATTATTCAACTGCAAGTTTTTTGAGTTCAGTTACCCACTTGCAAGATGAGTGTGAGTCTGATTATGTATTAGCCATTTAACCCACTTAACTTCTAAACATGTGCGGTGATAACCTGCTCCAACTCTGGAATCGAGCTCCTTATGTTGGAGTAGCTTTTTACGGTAATCTGCGGTGGCAACACGACGTCGTACTGCCTCTTCACTCTTCCCTCCGGACATTTTTTCAGAGAATAGAATGTAATCTACTCCTCCTGTTTATTTATGTAAATTCGAACTTGTGGAACAAGCCAGCTAGTTGTAATAAATTAGTAGTATTCAAAGGCTTAGAAACAAAAAATGAATTTTTTTATGAGAATTCATGTGCATATGCTTTCGTGAATTAAAATAAATCATAAGACATATTGTCATTTGTTAAAAAAATAGAATTATTTTTTGGATACGAAACATTAACACTATGCTTTCGAGGTTAAATATAAAAAAAAAGGAAAAAAAGAAAAGAAAATTTTAAAATGTTTTTTTATGTTGTGCTCCCAAATATTTTTAGGAGAGAAGATAAATAATTAAGGGAGAAAATTTTAATTATAAACCTTTTCTCAAAAAGGGGACGATGGTGAGAGAAACTTACATAATTTTTCTAAATATTTCCCCTTTATTTTTTTTCCAAAATTTTCTCTTCTTTTTCCTTCTCTTTTTCAAATTTCTAAAGCACATTATAAAATTTTTGATTCATTTGATCGTTTGATATTAGATCATGTGCCTAACTAATATCAATATCTATATTAAATATAATTTTATTTTTTATGAAATATACTCCAACTATAAACATATTTATATTAATTAAAATTTTATTTTTGACGCAAATTAAATATATTTATTATAATACTGTATTTTTTTACAAAATTTTATAAATTCGGAAAGTTGTAGTATCCAGAATCACATAATATATTGACCCAAATATAATAAATTAAATAATTATTAGTTTATTATTATAAGCATTCAAAAATTTATGATTTATTAATAAATAAAAAAAGGGTCAACCAAGCGATAAAAGAGTGATGAGTCATTCATAATTCATCGCAATTTCTTGTTGATTAGAAAAAAGCATTATAATGTTGAAACCAGTGTATACTTCAAATGCAATGAGTGTCATTGTAATAATACTTATTTTGTGGGGTTTTCAAGAATCATCACTAGTACTAGTACAAGCAAGGCCTTTAATTTCTTCATCATCTCGGCCACGCCCTGGTGATGCAGCCCCTTTTGCTCGTTGGTTGGTTTCTCACTCTTCTTGGGGTGTCCTCAAGTATGTTTCTATGTATCTTTCACCCTTTTTTTAAGAATTTAAGTTACAGATCAAATTTTTTTATCTGGGTATGTTGTTTTTTGTAGTTTTAAGTGCTTGTTCTTTGTAATTAATGGCGATAGTGTCTTCTTTGGACTCCATCCGTTTGTAAATAATTGAAGGTGGACTTTTTGGCACATATTTTCAGGATATGGTTAAAATTATTATTTTTAAAATCTTTTTTTTTATGAATAAAAACTTTAATTTAATATTTTTATTCACAAAAAGAAAAATTTAAATATAATAATTTTAACCATTTAGTCGAAGCTCGTAAAGATGTGTGTCAGAAAGTCAAACGTTATATTTCCTAATAGAGGGAGTATGTTTTTGTATTAGAATTAATTGGTGATGAGTTGTGATGGTTGTGTCTGTTTTGGTTTTTTATGGATTGGTGTCGAATGAGGACAAAGTTTTGTAAAGTTAGTACAAGTAGAGTCAATTGATTTGTTGGTCGCCAACGTTTCAAAATAGATGTTGGCATTTATATATTTTATCCATACCAATTTAGAATGAGTACGAATGAATTTTGAAGTTTGAGCAAGTGCGTAATTTGTACGAGGTAGAAAAGTTTGAGTTTTGTATTGATGTAAATATATCAAATAATGAAATAAGATCCCGTATGAATTATCAACATATCAGGAGTTAAACGGTTTAGTGACTCGAGAAGTATTTTTTTTCACACCACGTATGGACTAACGCCCCGCTCCTGAGGTTTTTAAGGGGGGAGCGGAGGAATGTAGAAGGAATTAAATGAAATAGGATGCGACAAGTTTCAAGCTCCCGAGTTTAAAAATATAAAGTGAAAGTGCTTTCATTCACGTGCTTTCGAATTGGAAGGAAAGTATATATAATCAGTTGTTGAATTACAATTTTATCCTTATATTCAAAAAAATGGGAATTTAAGTAGTAAGGTATTTGTTTGCTTTGTATCCCACTTTTGGAATGAAAGTATTGGTAGGAAAGAATGTTATATTTGATTATTTTCATCCCTCTTCATTTGGTTTTCTCCTTAAAAATAACCCGGAGCACGAACATGGATGAAGTTTATGTTACTTTACTTCCCCCTTTGCTTGTTTTGTTTCCTATTCTGGGAGCAGGGTGTAAAGGAAACACGACTAACATGATAAAAGACCTTTATTTGTGCTTCAAAATTTCTATGTTGTGACATGACAAGATAAATCAATAGGATCTTTCAATGCAGTTTGTAGTAATGTGTTATATATAAGTCATAAGTTGCATTACTAGTTAGTTGCTAGCACCAAGTAGGTAAGCAAACTAGCAAAGTTAGTTCCCTTCTAATATGGTTGTATTTATTTATGCAGCACCATTGCAGATGATTTGGGAGGTGCGCCTTTTGGGTAAGACTGACATAATATTCTTTATTTATTTGTATTGAGTTAGATTTGGGAGGTGGTTCTTTACAATTGTTTTTAGCTAGTTAGCTACTTGTTACCACTACTTGATTCTTCATAATCTGATACTGTTTCTTACTCAACAGGAATGTAGTTTCTTTTAGTGATGGGCAACCTGATAGTGGCAGTGGAATTCCGTATTTCTACTTAACAACCCTTGATCCAACAGCAAGTTATGCATTGAAAGACCAGAGATCATCCTTTACTATAAGTGAATATAACATTGGAACTTGTGGCAAAAAGGACCCTGAAAACCCCAGTTGTGCAAAAATTACACTTACAGGAAAGGTATTGTTGACCATATCATTGTTCAACTATTTAATTATTTACAGAATCAGCTATAAACTATGTATAAACTGTGCTAGTTGGCTAAAGTACCCATGGATTCTAAAAATTCCTCTCCAAGTTCCAGCATTCAAATAAATGGTTGGAGATTAAGATTTTTGTCCATCATGTGAATTAGTTGCATAGGTGCATATTAAACATATATTTGCGCTTTATGTTACTTGGACTCTTCATTTTGCCTCGAGTACCCATGTAGGATACTCGACACTCGTACATGAATACTCGGACTTGGACACTTATTTTAGGCCAAAAAACATGTACATTTTTCAAAATGTTGCCGAGTCCACTTGGACACGTATCCGTGTTGGACACTTCTAGCAGAGTCCGAGTTGCGCTAACTATTGTTTGTTTC
The DNA here is from genome assembly GCA_028671895.1 of Oenanthe sinensis. NCBI lineage: Eukaryota > Viridiplantae > Streptophyta > Magnoliopsida > Apiales > Apiaceae > Oenanthe > Oenanthe sinensis. The sequence goes on along the minus strand of CM053799.1, from coordinate 20,250,512 downwards.
TTAGCAGTATATAATTCTGTTTTTGTTTCACCTGTTTCATGCCTGTTTCCTCCGGCAGTCATAGCAATGTACTTGTTTTTAATGTTGAAGGAGATTTTTGTAGTTATTATGGTTAAGTTTTTGCAATTAAATATAAATATTTGAAAAGCAAATCTATTATACCTTTAAAAATGAAGAACTAGAAGACAGCGTAAAGGTAGACATTTGTGTTTTAAGTATAGAAGAGAAATGATAACAGAATATGATTATCTGCCGAACTCTAATAACGAGAAAGGTAGTGAGTTACTAAATGACCACAATTCTATTCTCTGCTTATATATTTCATTGAAGAAGTTTTGTCAGTGAGTCTTTCATCAGATAGATTTTAATATCTATAATATGCTGATTGCTGACCAGTTGAACGTACTTGATAATAAATCCAAAGAAGCCGAATATGCTCAAAATGCCCTGTTCTCAAAACATCCTGAGATGGAAGGTAAATATATCAGATCTTATTACTAATAGCAGTCTTGTTCACCATCGCTATTGGATTTCTGTCCACTTTTCATTTTGGTTCCTGTTTGTGTTTGACATATCTAATTTTGATGGTTCACAGACTGGCCTAAGGATCACAATTTCCAGATCTTTAAACTAGATATCGAGAACATATTCCTGATCAATTGGTTTGGTGGTCCGAAACCTCTAACACCGGATGAGTACCTGCATACTTCATTGTGAGAGCTCAGAGTTTTAAATTTAATAAGCTATACATGTCTATATATCTGTAGATTATATACTGTTTGTAGTCTATGAAAGGAACTATGTGATTTCTTTCCTCCAAAACATGAATTTGATTCTTTTGAAATTAACAGTTTCTAATTGGTGGCTCTCTTCTAATTTTCTTACAGGAACAAACTCTCACTCACTATGTGAAAGCGATTCTGATATACTTTATGCAATAGAGTTTGGCAAGGCTGTACTCTCTGTAAATTATATGAAACATTGATAGTGTTGGTCCTCTACCCTTTGTTCAAGATAAACCATTTCCTTATATAATGTAATTGTAAATTATTACATTTGTATGGACTGATCCTGTGTTTGTTCATAAGCTTCGCGCCAGTCGAGTTCTAAATGTATTTGCTTTGCTTATTTCTCCTATATCAATTAAAACAAAAATAGATATAAATTATTGAAGCAGCAAACATTCAGTTAAATAATTGTATGCTAATGATTTGATTATTGTCAGTTTCTTATAATTCATCTGGATAGTAAGAATTAAGAACATGGTTAGTGCGATAATTTGAGTGCAGCAGCTTGCAGGCTCAGCGTAAAGCTTGATTCGTGATCTGAGTTCACTAACTAGTTTAGCTCATAAAATTAAAAATTTTGAGCTCAGCTTGTTTATACTAAATTAGCTCTTGCTGCCAAAATATCTCTATATCGCAATCCGGCTCTAAGCTTGTATCTTAATAATTTATCAAGTTGAACTGAATCAGTTTGTACAATTTTCTATTACTTCGAGTTGAGTAAAAAATTGAATTTAATTAAGTTCCTTTTGGCTCGATCTTGGTTGAAAGCAAAGCTGGTTGAAGTGGAAAACGAGATAATGTGCCTAGTTTGGATGGGTCGAGTTGTCATTGAAGCCGCTGAGGAATCTGCTATTTCTTGCTAAAGCTCTTGTTTCTATCACTGCTGCCATGTCCTGTTAGTCAAGGTTTGTTCAATTGTAAGCATGCACTAGAATTTTAGAATTCATTAATTTTTTTTAATGATGCTTTGATTTTAATTTTTGCAGTTGTTTTATCTGCCTGACTGTCCATCAAGAATTTATAAAGACGCACTTTTAATTTAATATTTGTTTAAATTATATAAATATCCATGTGTGACTCCTTGTTTTGGGCAAGTGCTCTATCTGTGTGTTAAATGATTATTTGTTTCTGACAAGTGTTCTATCTTCAGTTTTAGAAGTGAGCCCCGACTCACCACTTTGCAAGTTGCATAATAAACCAATAATGCAACCAATATGGAGTTTTTTATAACACTCAACACCTAATGAGCACATATCTGGTTATAGGGTTACGTGGTGCCTATAAACAGTCTTTTTTTCCCTGATTTTCTACTCTCTTGTCAGATCAACCCCACATCAATAGTCTGAGCAACTTGGTGAGGGCCGATATGTTCTCTACCACTCTTTCCTTTTCTGGGGATGAGTACCTCTAAGATAATAGTAGGTATTAGTTGTATACTACATTACTACCTTATACTATGTTATAAGGTAAAATTGTTACGCACGTGTAAGTTGGGAAAAAAATACATGTTTTTAGGTACATGTAAAAAATGCACGTTTTAATAATAATGGAGTGTGGGTGTGTTGCTAAAGAGAACTTGTAGATGATGTTATTTTGGTGGGTCGGTGGCATATGATGATTTTATGGAGCCAGACATGTACCAATTGTATGATTGTATCAACAGTTTTCTCTGCTGAATATGATATTCTGTTCCCCGTCAAAATAACTAACTTTTTCCTGAGACTTTTATACAACGCAGCTGAAATAAATCTTTTTACTCACTAGCTTACCTCATAAACCCCTTTGCCTCCTGACTTCCTTATTTAGGGGCCACCCAATGTGAAACTTGAGTGCTTTGCTGCACTTCTACACATTATGTGTGGTGCTCACTCTCTCTTTGTTCTATAATTCTATCTAACTTTCAAGTTCCGCTTTATATATGTACAAATCTAAGACTATTCTGTCTATCTACGTGCAGAAAGACACACGATAAATTCAAATACTGATGTACCAGATCACATATTGGAACATCTCAAGATGTGCTAATATATTTAAATTTTTTACTAATAGTAATAGAAGTTCTTCTTCAATATATGACAGTATTTATTAAATGTCATAAACATGCTAATAGTCTCCGGTCCATTCTGGACCTGACATTGCACAAGGGCAGGAGGGGATGTCCCAAAAATTAAGTCTTTATACAATTTATCACCTAAATCTGCTTCACACCTAAATAGCTGATAATATCAGAAGTTTTTCTGGCCTGACCATATCTCTTTTCAAGTCTTGGAATTCCTTCAAGTTCTGAGAATTTTCCATTAACAGTTTTTCTTATTAAAGCAGAGGTTCTTTTGGGATCAACTAGTTAACAAATTTTTTAAATATTATTGCTTCTTGAAATATATGTACCACAAGTACAAGTATATTGAGACACTATAATTTGTTTGTTCAAGCCTCTCATTTGAGGTGCTCTTGTGTAATACAAAGATATTTCCTACTCATGTCCAGTCACTCCCGACCAAGCAGTAAAGTGCTTCTTAGCTTGCTTAAAAGTATATCTAAATAGATTGACTGCTAGAAGGTCATCGACTGCTTAATTATGCCTTACGTGTTGATCTCTAGCGCCAAATTGGAAACATGCAGTCCCAAATTTTCAATATGTTTTTATTAGGAATTTTGTAAGGAGAGGAAACTCCCACCATTAGTATCTTGTTACAATCACTTTATTTAGATGAAGATGCCAATAAATGTCTGGCTGAGGTAATCAACTTGCTTTTGTATGTTACTTCTTTTAGATCAAGTTATTTTCCATTTATGTTTGTGTCTGGTTTTGTCGTTTCAAAAAGAGAATATTTTGTTGTCTCTCTGAATGATAATTAATTTTTATGTTGCCTTGCTGTTGTGTTGATCTGAAATAATCGTTATCTTAATTATTATGACATGATATAATTTTAGATTTGTGTTCAACTGTCTGAAGTTTGTTTGGTTAAATGTTGCATTCACCCTATGTTCTGAAGTCTCCTAAAAATATGCACGATATAATTAATTCTCATATATGTTGTTTCATTAGAGGGATAGGGCATTTTCTGACAATCATTCAAAAATCATTAATGTTAAACACATAAGATACATTTAGTGGATTCCGCCAACATCTTTAGGTTTAGGGGTTCTAAAGGAATTGGTTACGTGAGATAGTAACAGAGGTAACATAGTATTAGAGCTCAGGCATAAATAGGGGTCTCAAGTTCAGGCCCTCATAACCCACTATACTGCAGTTATAATTTGGCACCCAAGGTTCAAAGTTTAAAAGAGTTGGTTGCCTAGCAATTAGATTGCGATTTAAATTATTTATTAACTTTAAAAATCTGTGTGCAACAGTCTTTTGGTGGTTGGAGTAACAAACAAGAGTTCAGAAGTAAAGTTGCTGGTGAGAGAATCTGTAACACTTGTTATTTACAAGCGTCTCCAAAGTCCAAGATCTTAAGCTTGCCCCATTAGAGGACGAGAATAATAGATATGCTTTGGGTTTTGTATATGTTAGATATAGTACTTTCAAAGTGTCCAGTTTTATTAAATGCACTTCCAGGCGCTTGCCTAAACGAGAGATGCCTTCAGCCGCAACGTCCACGCTTCGCTTGGGCTGAGATGCATGGTTGAATGAGAGTCAACCAGAGAAGAGAGATGCTCAATAGGTGCACTTCAGTAAACCCTGACCCAGTCATATTGTTTCAAGAGAGAAATGTTGCAGTCAACTAAAAAAATGAGAAAGATGAAGACATTGCCACACTGGGTATGTTTGATTTTGTTTGGTTTGGTTTATGAAGTCGTAGATACAAACCCTTATTGTTCCCTCACTCTTCTTTTGCAAACTTGTAATTTTATTAATAATTTGAGAGGGTTAAATATGTTGTAAAATTTTAATGCCAGCAAATATTTTGTTACCAGGAAGCTAATCATAAATCTTGGGGAAGCTGGACTGTACACTAAGTGTTGTATTATCAGTTGTACTATGTTGTATATTATATATTATTTACATGTGGTCAAATTATGGTTCTTGGGGAAGGATTTTTAACAACAGATGGCTGTTTTCGGTATGATTACTTATTGATAAGATCTTTATGATTCAGATTGCATTCTGTGGGAGTGGGATGCCCTGCGGCTAAATTAGTCACTATGAATGCAATTTGGAGCTCTGTGAGAAGCTCATCAGTAGGGGTGTACATGGGTTAAAAAACCGAACCCGACCCTACCCAACCCTACTCGAAATAATACAACCCGATATATATTTGGGTTTCTGCAGTCTGACACAATTTGGCCAGTCCAAAGTGCTCTTTTTCTATGTGGCCTGCTTTGAAAGATAAATTGCTTTGTCATGATAAAATGTGTGCTTTTGTATTTAATACTAGCCCTTTTTGTAACAGAGTTAATGAATCTCTGATCCACTTATGTTTCACCTGTCCGATTGTGTGATTTTGTGATTTTGTCCCTTCATGCTTCCAACGTTTGCAATGTGATTCTGAATGGTGAGTTCCTTTTTGCGAGTAACATTAAGGGGCAGATACCCAACCTTTTTCTTGCCATGCTATCTTTCTTGTTTGAAATTAGCGTAATGCTTATGTGTACTGTTAGTTCTGCCTCCCAAGTAGGAAGGTCAGCAAAACAGATGGTCTGCTAGTATCTTTCATCTTCTCCGCGTCTTGTGAAGCATGAATCTTATTCCATTGCTAAAGATTAAATTTTATTCTATGTTTAAATTTATGTCTAGCCTCTTCAACATGCATAATTCGACATCTTAAGATTCATCTTGTTTTACTTTTCTTGTTTAATGCTATCTAAAATTTTACATGGTATCCGTAAAAATTAAAACTGAAGTCTATACTTGTTTCCTTGCAGGATGATCCGTCATCCTTCGTCCCAGGAAAGAACAATAGCAAGAAATTCAATTTGTACCCGATATATATCTGGAAAAAGTAAAGTGGAGAAAAATAATAAAATAATAAATTTGTTTAAACGAAAATTAGGTTTAATATTACATTAAACTAAAATGCACCCTGATTTAAAAGAAAACCTTTCCGATGATGCTTATAAATTGTGTTAAATTCCAGTACGAGGTTCGTATGATATTTTAGGACGATTTTGAATTATGTTATACTATTACAATTTCTTTTTTAAATTTATGTCGTTTGATTTCAGTTAAACATAACAATCCAGCTGCTGCTCCACTACATAACCGTCTAGTTCTCGGGAACGGAATACAAGTGCTGCATGAGTTCATGTAATCGATGAGCATTCTGGAACAGTAATGCTTTCCCGATATGCAGCTCTTAACGTCCAGTAACCCAAAATTTGATCCGATAACTCCGATAGATGTAGGGAAGAGAGAAAGAACTTACTATAAGTTTAAGCTAGTAATATGTTATAGATACCTACGACAGACAACAAACGACTTGAACCAATTCCTAAGCAAGATGGTTAAACTAACAAATGCAGCTTGAACCAATTCCTAAAGCAGGAGCATTACTGAACAAATGCATGATCAAGATCAAGTCTGAAAAACTGAGCAAACACACAAAATAACTGTCGCAGCTTATCACCTTTCATCTTGAGTAAACATAATAAGTACTGCAGACATTAACAATTATTTTCCAATAACACAATCAGATTCGTCAGATCATAAAAAATGTCGAGACAAATGGCAATTAACTTCAGCTTAAGCTTCCATCATCCTTGCACCGTTTTTAACAATGTGTTGATAGCTAGCTACAGTGTTAGACAAAAGTCAAGAAACACCCGTTTCTAACAATGTGTTGATAGCCAGTGTTAGACAAAAGTCAAGAAACACGAGTGGTGCTATCCACGAGCTCAAAGGAACTTGATCTTAGACCTAACATATTCACTTCTTAAGTTAAAAGAACATAAAAAAATGTGCAGTTCTCCCTAAAATGATACAAAACTAAGATGTGATATGTTATCTGCTAAACCTGGGTATTCTATTGCAACCTCTTCTTCTTCCCGTTGTCTTTATCCAGATCGCCCTCGAGCACAACAATATGGCTATCAAGTTCAAGTTCTTCCGCTTTCCTCTTACTCTTTTCCTCGAAAGATGAACTTGAGGCATTTGAATGATCAGATATCTTTCTTTTCTTCCCTATAGGCAGAATTTCAGTTCCTCCTGGAAGAATTTCTAATTCATCATCCACCACAGTTTCTACTGGAACTGCTTGACTGGAACTGCTTGTTCCATTACCAGCAGAAGAATTGTTATTGTTCTCTGTTGTCAGAGCCTGAGTCCATCCAGAGAGAATCATTCCATCTGGTTCCTTCTCCTCATCAAACTCCTCCCTTTTAGAATAAAAGCATATTCATGTAAACATTAGAGAAGGGGTAATAAAATTACAGTCCAGTGTCAGAAAAGATAACCACCTGTGTTTAATATTGATATTGCAAGAAAGCTCTTGCTGAAGGTCCTCAACTGTGAGGACGGTACCCCCAGTAACAGAAGAAGGAAGCTCTGACAGAACCTAAAGAAGAAATTAGGAACAGTTGATCATCTATGATTACAGCAAAATGAAGTTGTAAAATATGAAGGCATATATCAAAGAGAAGCATAATTACCTTGTCAAGATTTGCTTGGTAATTAGCTACCATGACTTCGTCAAGATCATCACCAACCTCATAAAGAAGGGCTGCACCATGCATGACTAATGGCAAACTCATGCCAAGCCTAGCTTTGACAATTTTGTCAACTACATCCCTCAACTTGGAACGATGAGTATTAATCTCAAGCAGAAGAGGTGTCTGTTTTCAAAAGTGATCCATAGTAGTTTATTAAAGTAGGTGACCATAGTAAGTACGGATTCCCACAGCCAAAATAAAACTATGATAAATTAGCAAAAAAAAAAACTATAATAGAACATAACTCACCTCAGAACACACATAACAGTTCTTATTAGGCTCAAATGGCTCCACTGGCATAAGAAGCATCTTTCTAGATGGATGTTCAAGGCAGTAAGTCATCCTACACAAGTTACAACTTGGATCAGTATCATCATTTCATATATATTACGAACAGAAAGAGTAAGAGCATCACAAATATTGCAAGACAACAGGTGATTCATTAGCGACACTCCAATACAGTTCCATGAATTATCTGACTTAACTATGCAACTTGATACAATAACATAATCCCAGACAAAAGTCATAAAACATATCGAGATCCATCAAATAAAAGTAATTAAGAAAATATTTCAGTATTCAAGAAGATGGTCTTCCTTATCTATCGATAAAAATGATAGGATATAAGCAACTCAAACATTTTAAATCGATAAAAATGATGCTGAAACATGCAACTCAACCATTTTAAAAGTCCATAATTTTAAATTAGACAAATATACATCTCAATTACTCAATATATTATAGGATATAAGCAACATACAGTAATTCAAAGTAGATAAATTTCTGCAAGCCAAATACTCCATAAGCTTAAAAACATATCGAAGCATCTACAAAAATCACCAACTTCCAGAAGAACCCCAGCAAAAGGCAATGAGAGAAAACAGATTTAACAAAGGGAAAATTTATAGAAATCCATTTGTTGTGAAGAGCATAACCCACCTATAGCTGCTTGTGTCGTTCCGAAGCACCTTAATTGCCTCGATGACAATTAATCCAGCAATGATAGCATTTGTCGTTGCAACAGCATGCACAATATTACCAGCAATTCCCTTGGCTTCAAAAAGGCTATGTAAAGGAATCCCAAAGGAAGAAGCTCGAATATTTGCAGCAGCAGTAACAAATTCTACAGCTAACTGGTCGTCTTTATCAAAACCTAGGTTCCCTACTTCCTTCAGAGAGAAAAGCAAGACATTGGGGATTGGTTAGCTTAGAATGCTATTTGCACTTAAAAATAAAGCTAAATAAACTACTTAGAATGTTAGGGATCATCCGGACCTTTTCTCTTTTTGTGAAGAACAACTTTAGTGCCTCAAGGAAAATTCTAGAATTTTCAACAAGGCTCCACACCTCTTGTGGATTCTTCAGACCCAGTGAAACCATCGCAGACACTGTTAGAGGATCATCTTCCATTTTAGTGTTCTCCCCATTACCATTTTGCGGAGTCAGTGCAGCTGACACAACATCTCTTATATAGATAGGCCTTGGCCTGTTACGGTTTCTCCAAGTCTCTTCATTAGACAAAGCCATCTCAATGTTATAACCAAAAACATGGTCATAAACCCTTCTTCCATATTGGTCAATGTCTTCATCAAGTTTACGTACAAATACATCTTCTGAACGTTCTGAAGAGCTACTGGCATCACCAGAACGCACATTAAGATCATTTTCCTGATTCTTGTCACCAAAAAGCTTAGAAAAAAGCAAGTCCTTTGCCCACACAATACAGTGAACAAACTGCATGAACAACCATAGTTACAATATACCAGGCATGAAGCGCAAGAAGCAACAAAACGCTAAGGAACAGATCAGAAGCAACCAATTGACCAAATGTAGTGGTAAAGATTATTTTGTTCATTGAATCGGACTATAGGATAATATATATTCAATGCACAATGGATAGATAATAGCAGAGTGTGTATACCTTTGACGGTGTGCTTGTTATGGTACACACGGGATATGTTTTTGGAGCTGGTTTTGGCTGGCATTCATAACATTCTGTCTTAGCCTTGACATGTACAGTGACCTGCACCCAGCAAAAACGAGGGAAGAAAATATAAGAGGATCTGTTAAGAATAAAGATGAAGAAAACGTAAGACAGGACCTTGGATGCATTAAGTAAACTGTTTTGTAACCAATGTGGTTCTTTAAAACAAGAGGTGGCAAATTGAGGATGGTCAAGATCATTAGCTTTTCAGAGTCATTCAAAGAGAACTTGGAGCACTGAAAGTCAAAAGCTCGACTATCATATAAGCAATCTACATAACTTGTCAATTAAAATGGAATACATGTCTAATCGTGAATGGACAACGTGGAATGTGAATCCCTTATCCCATTTTGATAAATTCAGTTATAGTCGGCATTGAAATGCATTCTCTCCACGATAAGACATGTACTCCATTTTAATAACAAGACTGTATATAAACCTCTGAGACAAAACTAAATCAAAGTAGACCAGATAATCCTCAGTGTAAACAAAATGTTATACAATCAATAGGTACCTGACCCAGAAAACCAGTTGTCCCACTTTCAACTAAAGGTACATCTGCTGCTAAGCAGAGACGGTTAACATGCCGTCTAGCATCTAAGTTGTCGAGCCCATTTAATACAACGTGAAATTGCTTGAAAAAATCCACATTGAAGTCAGGATCTTTAACGTTTGCATGGTATGGTGTGATGCTAATTTGAGGCCTAAATCTTAAAACAGCATCACGAGCAACCTGATTGAATAAGTTAACATAAATTAGAGGAATAATACCATTTCGAGATTATATATAGATACATGGTTATCATCCTCTTACTTTGGCCTTGGATTGCCCAACATGTATTTGACGAAACAAGAATTGGCGATTAAGGTTACTCACTTCTATTGTGTCCATATCAATCTGCAAAATATAAGATGGAACCGATAACAAGTGAACTCCATATCTAAATCATAAAAACCCTTTTTTACTAGAAATAGTGTGGATGTCAATGATAATAGTAACCATTCCTGCTATTGAGAGGTTCAAAATAAACTACCTAGCAACACTTTTATTACGTGATTGCTGGAGCTCTCCATGAGAGTATACAAATAATACCTAATTTTAGAAACACTCAAGGTTAAAGATAGTCTAATATTATATAGTGATAAGACCAAGGAGAATTGAAACAAGACAAAGAAAAATCAAATAATATTGCATTTAAATATAAAACTAACATTTTGACAACCACAATCTGTATGTGTTAATTCCAGTTATTGAACCGATGATAGAGCTCACTGAACCCAAACAACATATACTTAATGGAAGGGAGCGTGCATAAATTTATGCAAATTTTATTTTTAAAAAAGATATTACATGTGCTGACTGCCTAACATTCACAATCAATGATTAAGCATGTCAATTGGATATTATATATATCAGACTTTGAAGAATGACATGGATCTGCTTCTAAGATTTCAAATCCTTCCTAACTAGTGGCTTTAGCCACAACAGAGTAACATAGGTGACCAGAAATACCATGTGCATAACATTTTCATGTTATGAGCTTGTAGGGATGAGGAATGGAAATGAGAATAAAATAGAGTTTTCATATAATTATCATATAGTTTATATCTATAGTATTCAGAAAAATAATATATAATAGTTATGTAGGCTCTAGTTATTTCGTTAATTTATAACAAGCCCAATTGTTTTTGAGCCTTGGCCTATTTAAGTTTTATTTCTCACTATTTACACTTTACGCTGCACCTCTATTTCATTAGAATTGTTTATTGAGATATTTAATATTATATTGAGTCTCTTTATTCATAGGTTCCCCTTATTCGGTTGGGAAACCCGTGGGGTTGTGGATTTTCTAAGGTCAATATAATGTATTTATTTAATGTATTCATTGTTTATGTAGTCCAAGAGATAAGAAATGATTTTTATTCATCATTGTCCGTCTGTAAATACTTCTGGCTTCGGCTCGTCACAGCCAGAACATCTATTTTTCGGATCTTCCTTAAAATAAAAAAACATTGGTTTAAGATTTCATAAATTAGACTAATTGATCCGAAATCACTAGGAATTACCACAGAGGTAAGGGGCCTCTCAACATGATGTCATTTGTAAGGGGCCTCTCAACATAATGTCATTTACTAATTTCAGTAAAAATGTATCTCAACAAGTTACGATTAGTGAAAGAAAGAAGCTTGCTAAATGTGAAATTATATAAAACCTTGTTTGCCCTATACCCGAGTCACAATTCAAGAAAAGTATCCCCAACAAGATCCTAAATTTCACTATACTCCCAACCCTATAATCTTAAATTCTGTCTTTAATTTTATACAACAAAATATTCAAAAAAAAATTCCACAAATCAGTGGTAATAAAGTACACAAATGGTCTTGACAAAAGAAAAGGGTACACCGTACACACATGACCTTAATAGTCATAAGGATGCTGTAAAGCCCTTGTACTTTACCGCCAATCTTCGTAAACTGCTGATTAACATATAAAATCCAAATACTATAATGACAAAATAAATTCCATAACAGCACCATGTGTAAATATTTCTAGTAACAACATGTAGAAATCTCAATTGTAGTAAAATGAAAAGCACAAATTAGCAAGTGGAAATCAAATATTCACTAACAAATAAGCACCCCAGAAAAAACCCCCTGAAACTAACAAAAAACCATGCAATCACAATATGGACAGCAAAAATCAAACAATACACCCATATATACATATTAGATAGAGAGAGAGACAGAGAGAGAGATAGAGAGACAGGGGAGGGAGAGAGGGGAGGAGAGGGGGAGAGAGAGGAAGAGAGAGAGGGAGGGAGAGAGGGAGGGAGAGAGGGAGGGAGAGAGGGAGGGAGAAAGGGAGGGAGAGGGGGGGGAGAGAGAGAGAGGGGACTAACTATGTGAATATCTTGAAAGCCAGAGAGAGCAAGAGTCTTGAGTAGCTCACATCCAATCCCACCAGCACCAACCATCAACACTTTCTTGCCCTAATTCACAGCAACCCACAATCCAAAAACTCACTATTAATCACTCTAAATCCTCAAAAACAAAAACAAATAACAAGTAAAGACTCTACCTTGATTACAGATAATGGGTTGTCAGTAACAGCAGCAGCAGCCATTGAGAAGACCAAAATCAACCACTCTACTACTACAATTCAAATATATATAGATACACTGGGGGTGTGTATATGTATAATTATGGAGGGTTTTTGGGACTGAGGAATGAAAAGAAAGGGGGGAGAATAGTTTTTTGGGAATCTTGGGAGCGTCTCTTAAAGTAAACGGGTGCCCAATTTAATAATTTAATTAAATAAAAAAAATAAAAATAGCCCCTTTTCTTTTATTACTCAACAGAGGATTTGCAAAGAAAAGAAGAAGAAAGTGAAGAGACAATAGATGAATGGGAAGGTCGTGTTTGGCAGCGTTTACTAGTTGCTTTTTTAACAAAAAAAACTATTCAGAGTAAGGTTAAACTTTATTCGGCCTCATGTTCTATAATAAATTAGATAGATTTATTAAATTTTATTATAATAATATAATAAATCTGATTATTGCTCTAATCAATCCCTTCGATTAATCTGATCGGAGGACAATAACACTGTGACAACCAAGTCAAATCTCGAATTTTTTTCAAAAATAATAATTTATAATTATGTATAATAAATAGAATTTTATTTAACATAAATATTTTTGTTATTTGGGTTTATAAAAATCAAGTACAATAAATATTATTGTATTTAATATAAATATATTATAATTTATGCCTGTGTTATAATAAATATATAATTTGGGCCTAAAAAATAATTTAGCTAATATATATATATATATATATATATATATGGTTAGGACCCGTATTATAATAAATAAAATTGTATCTATATATTTTAGGTCCATGGTCCAGTACCGACCAACCAACTTCCCAATTCGAAATAAGTCAAAGTAAACTGACCCAAATGCAACAACTTGGGTAATCCATAAGTTCACCACGGGTTCCCAAAAGATTGTTGGTGCACTTAGTAGTAATAACATTGCTTATATACTGAACAAATTATCCTAATTTACTCGATGTGGGACTGGGATGTTACAAACTCCCCCACTTAAATTCCTAACATCCATTGTGGGATAATACCACCGGCCTTCGTGTCACCACCTCCGACAACTTGACGAATCAAGTTTTCAAGAGTTGGCTCTGAATACCATATGTGACAACCCGGGTCAAATTCCAGATTTTTTTCGAAAATCGGGCCAAGTCCCAACTTACGAATCTGAAATAAGCCAAAGTAAACTGACTCAAATGCAACAAGTTGAGTAATTCACAAGCCCATTACAGCCTCCCAAAAGGTTGGTGCATATAGTAGTAGTAATTTTGCTTATATACTAAACAAATTATTCTAATTTACTCGACGTGGGACATGGGTGTTACAAATACCTTTTTCATATCACCAATTACAAGAATACCGAATTTTGGGAAGGTAGTCAATTCTACCAAAATCAATACGCATTTGACACTAGGGTGTTGATAATACGTATTTATTATAGGAGTGTTCTGTATATTTTAATATTAAGTTTAGATGTGTAAAGTCTAATACGCATTTATAAAAGGGTGATATGTTCTATTTACACTGAATCCGCATTTTACATTGGGGTCTGTTGTTTTTAAATTGGATGTCCAACTTAGTACTAAACACGCATTTCCTGATCGAACATTATGAACGACACGCATTTCACACTCGTGTGGGTAGAAATACGCATTTAAAGTGGTGTGTATTGGGGTAATTATATATGCATTTGGCAGTATACTTGATACTTTCACTATATCCCATGTGTTACAAATTTTTTATAAAATATTTAAGTATTGTGTAAGAACTCAAACTAATTCGAAGAGAGAAAAACAAAATACTAATATTATTTCTATGTATCTTTTACTGTGAATCACCCCATATATATAGGAGTAGTTACGCGGCTTAAACCGTGTATTGAGAAATGCATCAAAGCTGTACAATCTATTTTTCTCATGTTCATACATATTGGTAGTATAAACTTAGCTTGCATGCATTGTATCTGTGCCTTATCGTTTTGATAACTTTGACAATCATTAATACATATATATTATAACACTCCCTCTTGATTGTCAAATGTGAGTTAAAACAAATATTGACTGCCTCGTTAAAACCTTGCAAGGAAAAACCCAATGGGATAAAAACTTTGACGAAGGAAAAAGAGTACAGTCTTTCCCTGAATAAAACGTATCACATTTTGACATCTTGTTGTAGTAAGTTCATCAATCTCTGCATGCCAATATTATTCCGTAGTTTTTCAAATGTTGATGTGGGTAGTGACTTTGTAAGTAAATCTGTCAGATTTTCACTTGAGCGAATTTGTTGTATATCAATGTCACCATTTTGTTGGAGTTCATGACTATAGAAGAATTTTGGCAATATGTGCTTTGTTCGATCTCCTTTGATGTATCCTTCCTTGAGTTGCTTAATGCAGGCTGAATTATCTTCAAACATAACTGTAGGATTATCTGAGATGTTTGATAATCCACATGATTCTCGGATATGTTGAATAATAGACCGCAACCAAATACATTCCCTACTTTCTTTGTGAATTGCCAATAACTCTGCATGATTTGATGAGGTTGCCGCCATAGTCTGCTTTACAAATTTCCAAGAAATAGCAGTTCGACAATATGTGAATAAATAACCTGTCTGTGATTGTCCAAAATGTGGATCTGACATGTACCCATCATCTGCATATCCAATCAGCTGTGATTTTGATTTGTTTGGAAAAAATAATCCAAGATCAATTGTCCCGCGGAGATATCTCAATATGTGTTTAATTCTATCCCAATGCCTTTTAGTTGGATTAGAACTGAACCTTGCTAGTAGATTTACAGCAAATGCAATATCAGACCGGGTGTTGTTTGCAAGATACATGAGAGCATCAATAGCACTTAGATATGGAAATTCAGGTCCAAGAACATTTTCATCTGGTTTTCTGGGACGGAATGGATCTTTTTAAACTTCAAGTGACCGGACAACCATTGGTGTGGTTAGTGAATGAGATTTGTCCATATGGAATCGATCAAGAACCTTTTCTGTGTAAGTGGACTGATGAACAAATATTCCTGAAGGTAGATGCTCCACATGTATACCTAAACAAAATTTTGTCTTTCCAAGATCCTTCATTTCAAACTCATTTTTCAAATAATTAGTAGCGTTAGTAATATCTTCAGAAGTACCAACAAGATTCAAATCATCCACATATACAACAATAATAACAAAACCAGTTTGTGACCTTTTATTAAACACACATGGACACACTTGATTATTAATATACCCAGCATTTAATAGATATTCACTAAGCCTGTTGTACCACATACGACCCGATTGTTTTAAGCCATATAATGATCGTTGTAATTTAACAGAATATAAATGACGAGGCTTAGTATCTTCTAATTTTAATTCTTCAGGGATTTTCATATAAATATCACTATCAAGTGATCCATATAGGTAGGTTGTCACAACATCCATGAGACGTGTTTCCAATTTTTCCATACAAGTCATACCCATCAGAAAATGAAAGGTAATTCCATCCATAACAGGAGAGTATGTTTCCTGGTAATCAAATCCAGGCCTTTGAGAGAATCCTTGGGCTACCAACTGAGCCTTATATCTCATAATTTCATTTCTCTCATTTCATTTTCTTACAAATACCCATCTATTCCCCACAGGGACTACACCGGCTGGTGTTTGGACTGCAGGTCCGAAAACATTTCTCTTGCGCAAGGAGTGCAATTCTTCTTGGATTGCAACTTTCCACTTTGGCCAATCATCTCTTTGTTGACATTCTTCCACACTTTGTGATTCAGGATCGGAGTTTTCAAGAATATCACATGCCACGGAAAAAACATATACATCATCAATTTCAGTACTCCCACGATCCAACAATTTCCCATTATGTACATAACTTATTGAGATCTCATAATTTTCAGGTACCTTTGCTTCTATAGAAGCATATGCCACTTTAGGGGCAATATCCTCTTCTTGAGGCAATACCACTTCTGGGGTTTTAGTTACAGTCACTTCAGGGGCTCGAACCTCTTCAGGAGGTAATACCACTTCTAGGATATTTTCTGGAACATTTGCCACTTCAGGGGCAAGTCTAATTAATTTCCGTTTTCGTGGCACAATATCTTTTACACCAATAGGTCTACCACGCTTCTGGCGTGGCTTTGAGTCATCAACCAATTCTTCAGAAATTGATTTATATTTAGGGATTTCAACCCTCGCTGGAGCATTAGCAGCAGGTATATGTGATTTTATTATGTGTCTAGAATCACTAAAAGCATCTGGCATTTGATTAACAATGTTTTGAATATGAATAATTCTTGTAACCTCATTTTCACATTGATTAGTACGTGGGTCAATAGTATTGTGTAAGAACTCAAACTAATTTGAAGAGAGAAAAACAAAATAATAATATTATTTCTATGTATCTTTTACTGTGAATCACCCCATATATGTAAGAGTAGTTATGCGGCTTAAACCGTGTATTGAGAAATGCATCAAAGCTGTACAATCTATTTTTCTCATGTTCATACATATTGGTAGTATAAACTTAGTTTGCATGCATTGTATCAGTGCTTTATCGTTTTGATAACTTTGACAATCATTAATGCATATATATTATAACACCATGTATTTTAAAAAATATTATTTCTATTATTAGACACTGTAGTTTTAATTATATATAATGGGTTCTTCCTTGAATTTAAAGAAGAAAGAGGGAGGTATCAGATGAACACAACAGATGAAGTGTATTGCAGAGAAGATATAAGTATTGATTTTTTTTTTGATCGAAGATATGAGTATTGAATTAATTAAATTAAATTGGGTAAAATAAATATGAATGGGGGATCGGATCAGTTATATAGGATACGTATTCGAGAAACGGGAGTTAAAATGGGTAGATTTGACCCTTCTCTCCGTATTTGTTATTTTTGTAATTATAGTTAAAAAAATTGTTATTTTTGACATTATTTCGATTAATTCCCGATTATTCAATTAATCCCAAATTGATCGAATTAATTTATTATTCAAATTATTAGATTTTTTATTTATAAGTACTTTAATTATTTGGTTTGAAATAATTTTTATTTAAACATAGAAAGTATTATAAAAATATTACTTTTATATAATATAAATAAATATATATATAACTAAAAATATTGTATTGTATTAATATTTTTATAAATACATAGTATATATTAAAACAATTATATTATAGTTATTCTATGTGATTAATAATAAAATATTATTTTCACATTTAATATTAAATAAAATTAAAAATATTAAAATACATAATAAAAATTATAATATATGAAATAAATTATTATAAAATTTTAATATATACTCCCTCCGTCCCTGTCAAATGTTTACATTTGATCCGGGCACGGAGACCAAGGATAGTGGGTGTAACATTGTTAAAACAAATGAAGTAGTAAGTGTAATAGTGATTTTATTGTTAAAATAAATGAAGTAGTGTGTGTAATAGTGTAAAGTATTGAAAAAGTGGAATGAAGTAATGGATGTAATAATGTATTTTATTATTAAAAATTACTATTTTTAATAATGTAAATAATTGGTAGGACGTCCTAAAAAGGAAAATGTAAATAAATGGAAGGAACAGAAGGAGTATATATTAAATATTTAAAAAATGATTTGTATATTGCACGGAAATGAAATTAGTTATTATTAATAAAAATGAAACCAATGAAAATCTATCAAATTTATAAAAAAAATAATTGTTAGGATGTGTGCCGATGAATACATATTAGAAAAACCATATATATATTTATTAAAATGTGGAGATTTATAAGCGGTTTTATATCTATTTGTTTGTTAATGGTGTCGGTGTACTTTTGTATATTTACTTATTTACTGTTTTACTCGTAGACTACAGTTGGTGAATTATGGGTTGCTTTTCATAATACCGCATCTTTAAATTTATAAATTTACAAATTTATAACCCATACTTTACGCGGGATAACTAATATTTAAGTAAATTAATTATTTATTTATATTTTTATTGATAGTTAATATAAAGTTTTATAATATTAAAATTTTATATTAATATTATATGTTCTCTTATTTTATATAAATTTATTTTATTTAATATAAATATTTTATAATTTAGACCCGTGTTTTAATAAATATATAATTGAGTCTAAATAGTAAAATTTTAGTTTACGTGGATATGTATACAATTAGGGTCCGTATTATAATAGATAAAATTATATCTTATACATGTATATTTGTTAGACCCGTGACCCACCGAACAACATACCAAAGTTGGGAGAGAGGATGGTTCGGTTCGGAACGGTTTTAACTGAAACCGAAACCGAAACCATATGTGTTTAGTTTTAAAATTTTAAAACCGCAACCGAACCGTTGGTTTCTGTTTTAAAAAGTTCGGTTCGATTTTTAACGGTTCGGTTTCGGTTATAACACCGAATGAAAAAATCATAAAAAAATATCATAAGACTTTAAATTTATAAGTAGTAACGTTTTCGACTTTTGGAAAAAAAATTATAAGTTACTTCTTTATTAGTTAGTTTTATATTTGTTAGGTAAGGTAAGTGTTGCAAAGGGAATGTTAAATACAACTTGATTAATTATGATTAATTCTTACTAACCACAAACAAGAATAATAATTAACAAGTTATATGATGCAAACAAACGAACCAGATAAATAAGACAATGTTTTAAACTTCAAAAATAATTTTATTATTTTTGTTCTGCTACAACTGATTGGAAATTAATTCCAGCTTCGATAGAAACAATAACAATGAATTTGCTAATGTTTCTATACTTGAGAGAAAATCTAGCTCAGTTGCATAAGAGAAAGTACTTGTGAGATGTGTGTATTTTTATTGAAACACATATCCCACTTACCAGTGTACTTTCTCTTGGTCCTAGAACAAAACTTGAAATAGAAACTGTGCTTTTCTCGTTTAACTTTCTCTTCATTCCATTTATAGATAAAACAACTCTGAGATACGCAGAAATCTTTGACTCCTTGAGCACGCTTTAACTTTTGTTTGTCTTCTCTCAAATTGCAGTAGTAGACTTAACATACTAGATAGATATGTCCAAATTATTCTTTGTAATTTCACTATCTTAGTCTGCTACCTAGAACAAATTGTCAGCTTCACTAAAAGTTTACTGTCAACTTTTAGCTTCTCTATGGTGACTGTATATTTGGCTCTACATACTTTGCTATCAAGTTTTGATAGTCTACTTAAAACATACTGTCTCCAAAGCTGTTATCAACTATCCACACCAATGTTGCTGTCAGTTAAACTTGTTGTCTTCAATCTTCATTCTCCGCCAAGTTTATTGTCAATGGAATAGTTATTGTCATTTGTTCCAATTGTTGTCACTTGTAATGTACTGTCATAGGCTTGAGTACTTGAAATGTTGTTATCTGAGTTTTGAATCATGCTGTGCATGAACACTTAGTGAATTTCTACCACATGACTAATTTTTATTCTTTTATACAAGACAAGAACTTTCAAATATACTATCACATAACTATTACTTTTTGAATGTACTGTATACAAGTGATTGTCTAAACATACTGTCAATATACATATGACAGTACATTTTACTTAGCTTATTATAAATTAAAACTAAGTAACTTTAGTTGATTACTCTGTTAACACCACAATCCCTAACAATCTCCTCCAATTTGGGTTTATGTAAAATAAAGACAAATTCAAAGTGAATTGCAGATGCTAACTCAACTAAAATAATTGAAGTGTTTGTACAGAAAAATATTCAAAAAAAATACCAGTGCAAATTCTATAATTTCTCAAGCTACATACTCCTCTAGTCTGAGCAGATCTTCAAATTTTGCTTGAGCTTCCTTCTTCTGAGGATTTTTATTTCAAATAGCAATTCCAAATCTCTTAAGGCCCTCTTCTCTTTAGCAGTCTTGGCATGCTCAGACACACAATCAATCACCAATTTTACCAATTTATGAGATAAATTCTTCAAGTCTTGATAAGAGTAGTAGTCTTCCACTGGCCCCTTAGAAATGCAGAGATATTTAACTCCAAACTCATCAGTAAGAAATCTGGCTTTGGAAGATGTGAATACTTGTTCTACTCTCAGTTTGTCTAGATCATCATCTTCTTTTGACCTTGCTTCAATTATCTTTCATGATTCTATACTTAAGTTCCTTTTAGTTTCTAGAAGTGATCATGTTGTCAATCTGAAAATTCTTCTTAGAGTTGCAGTGTTGAGAATCCCAAAATCTTTGGTCTTGACTTCAATACTGTTAATAATGATTCTTAATGGATTTGAAAAGACAGGAGACACACAATTAGATTTTTTTGGAGAATTGATCATTTAGCTTGGCACACTTCAAATCAATCTCATCTTCTTTGATCTGTTTGTTAATTCTGTCTAATTCCTTCTTGGTAGCTTCAACATCAGTGTCAAACTTACTCTTCTTCTCTCTTTCTTCCATTCTCTTCTTCACCTTCAAGTCACAAATCTCTAGGGCTTTATTCTTGAGATCAAACACCTCAAAATTTGTAATGTTGAGTAGTTGCCTCTTGATGAGTTTTATAATTTTAGGATCCTTCTCAGCCAATGTCTTCAATTCCTCAAAGGTGATCTCTTCAGTAGATCCACCAGAGTTATAGAATATAATTCTCTCAGGATTCTTTAGAAGACATTGTTGAGTCTTTTCATACTCCACTTTCTTTTCATATCCTGCTTCTTCTTGGTTGAGATAATTCTTTGGAGTTTGGAAATAAATTCTTACTCTTTGGGATAAGGATACTCTTGAAGTTGCTCCACAAGCTTCATTAAGAGATCAATATTTTTGTCTTGCAAGGAATCCATTCTCCATAATTCTTTGACACCATCATCATTAACAAACATCACCTCATCTGAGTAAACATCACTCCATCACCCCCTTATGACTAGGAGCATTCTTCTGATCATGAAGTAGCTTGAACCCTTCAATTCATGAGTCATCTCCTCCATTGATCCATCTGAATAAAAAATTATCACCTTACTTAAGGAATTAAATTCAGTCCACTCAACAACAACCTTGGTGACTAATTCTGCCTTTGATTCAGCTAAATTGTTGATTATTGGTCTCCTGACATCTATGCAATCTTCTTTAATCAGCTCTGTCATAAGCTTCCACTACTTCCTGTTGGGTTTCCTGATTGAATGTGGCTTTGGACTTTCTGACTTTGCCTTCCTGTATTTCTGAGAGATAGAAATTTTCCTTTACAGTAACTCTTTCCTCACTTCTTCTGACAGTGACTTTGAAGTTACTGTCAATACAAGTTTGACAGTAGGTTCAGGTTCCTTGACAATATACTCCGCCTTATCACTCCTGACAATAACTTTCCTGACAGCATCTTCTTTGTCAGCTTCAAAACCAAGAACCACAAGCTTCAACACCCTTCCTTCAATTTCACCAAATATTTTCTCATCTTTTCCATCTTCACCATCCTTATCACCAGTTCCAGAGGTCCTTGCATCATCATTATTATTATTATTGAATTTGGAACTACCTGCACCTCCATTCGGCTTTCCATCATCATTATCATCATCTCTTCTTCCTTAATCTTTCTTTTCTGACTTCTTAGATTTCTTCTCTTCAAGTCTCCTTAACTCCTCTACCAGCACCCTTATAACTTCAATTCTTTCTTCAGAAATTGGAAGCTGTTTGAAGTAGTTGAAGGCTTCTCTTACAGACCTTGGTCTACACAAGCTTACCTTATCAAGGTTCATAGATCTGTACTTTCCATATATAGACTACTAAATTTAATGCACAGAGGGTTGTGAGTTACTTCAAGAAATTTTTCAACTACCATTCTCTGCAAAATTCTTTTCAAGTTCTCATTCAACCAAGACTTGTCTGTTTTAATCTTGAGTTTGATGGCTTCAATTACATCAATTTCCTGTCTACTCAGATATCCCAAACTGATATACCAACTAAAGTCACCCTCAGTTCTAACAGAGATCACCCATTTGTTGCTTTTTGACACCACCACAACAGCTCCAACTGTTGGCTGTCTCATAGCTTCAGAAAATTTTCTGGGATCTCTCTTTGAGGATTTTCTTAGATCATTAATTCTTTCATTGAAGCTAGCATCCTAGAACACCTTGTTGTTCTCATTCTCATCCACCATCAACATAGATGCTTCATCATCATCCAAATCTTCATTCTCTTCAATAATAAAATCATCAGAATCATCTTTGAACAATTTCTCCTTGCCTTTTCCAACTACATGGACAGGGGCTTTCACATCACCCTCCCTGATCATAATTCCTTGCTCCACCTTATCACCTCCAAACTTTTCAGCCATCTCAGTAGCCACCTTGGACAACAATGCCAATTGGCTCCCCCCTAAGATGCAGCTTCAGTTTCCTTATCACCCCTCTCCACCATCTTAACATCTACAAATACTTCATCCTTCTCCCCATTAGTTGAGTTGGCAGCTGCAGGGATTTTAAATTTGGCCTCAAACTCATTCAACTTAACAAAAATAGCCTGAAAGCCTTCATTCATATACTTCTCAAAGTTTTCCATCTTGGCCACCAATTTCAGTTGATTTCTCCCCATAGTTGCCACTTTCTTAGATAATTTTGACACCTTCTTTGAAGGGGATTTCAACCTTACATCAGCTTGTTTAGTCGAAACTTTGGATTTAGGGGGTTGGAGGGTTCTCACACACTCTTATTTTTTCTGGATGGTCTCATCATCCCTCACATACTCACACCCAGGGCCTAGTGCCCTAGATTTTTGGGTTCCCTCTTTTATTTCTTGGCCATGCTCAAGGCCCTCTCCTTTTTCCAGGGTCATTCCCTGCCTCTCTAATTTTTTAGGCTCACTTCTCTCTTTTCTTTTTCTCTTTTTCTTTTTCTCTCCCTCACCCATACTAGGTGCAAGGGTTTGAGCATGCACACCTTGCATAGTGGGTTTAGACATTACCTTCATGATTGAGGAGATATGAGCTGAATCACTATCTGGATTGGCTTCATGCACAGAAGAGTTGTTTAGATTTGTCTTGTTGACAGCATCTTCAGTTTCAAAGTTATTGTCAATGGGAATGAGAGTAACTGTGTCCTTAACAACAACTGAGGCTGTGACACATTCTTATAAAGGAATGTTACTGTCAGTTGTGACGACAACTTTTCCTGAGTCATTAACAACAACAGAGGTTGTGACAGTAATATCTTCTACCCTTTGAGTAGAAGGTTCTTGTGGATTACTCTTATCAGACTCATTCAAACTTTGAAATAATGAATCAACATTTTGTTCCTCAAATGTGTCAAAATGTTAAACATTAAAGTTGAATGAGCTGTGTTCCACATGTTCTAGCCCTATATTGTGTGCTTCTTCAAGTGTGGGCTCATGTTGAGTGTGTTCAACATGTGGTGCAGGCTCTTTACAAAGTGTCATAGGAGACTGTCCATTTTCAATAGATGCCTCATATTGAGAGGAGACACCTAAGAAAGAGCTATTGTCCCTATTAAGATCTGTGCCCTTTTGAGAGGACACAGTCTGGCTTACATAAGTTAGTACCCTTGCCATCTTTCTCTTAGGCTCACCAGTGCCCTTTGTGGGTTCTTTGTTTTTACTACCACCCTTATTTGCTGCATCTAGTGCAGTTTCATCACCTAAATGTGGAATGGTTTCTATCCTAGGTGTGATGGTTCTCTTCCTTTTAGGAACCTAGTTCTTTTGAGAGGAACCAGACACTTGGCTCACAGACTTGGAGACTCTTGAAAGTCTAGCTCCTTCATAAGGTTTAGAGTGTGGGTTATGGATGGATAGGTCAATTCCATTCACATCACTCAAAGAAAAGACATTAAAATCTCCCACAATCCTCAAATTGAGTGAGTTTATTATAGACCTCATATGGTCAATAATAAACAAACCCAACTTAGAATTAAAGGGGTTTGCTAGAAAGTATGCAGTGTGTGTTTTTCTTAAGAGTGGGGGACTCCATACACTGTACACTATCTAGATTAATTATGCCTACTATAGAATGAATAATAAGCATAAAGAATCGAGGATAGTAAATTACCGACCTCCTGCTTTCCTTCTTTCCCAGCACCAACTTGAACAGAGGCATCAGGAGCTTTCCAATGTCAATTTTGTAATTATGCACCATAGAGTTCATAATCTTCTTGATATATGTTGGGACCTCATTCCAGCCGCTGGTTTTGCTCGACATGGCTCGAGTGACATCATCCATTATCGTGCTCCACTCCTTCACGATATACTTTCTATCCATCCCCTCTGATGTATACCATTCTTTAGAGCTAGGGCTTGTCTTGGGTCCTGTATACCCAATCATCCTAAAGAACTTAGGTAGCTGAGCATCATTTATATGCTCTTGGAATATCGAGCCTTCTTCAGCTTCAGTATGAAGAGTAGTGTTGATGTGAGTTGAGTTGATGGTGTATGAGGTGTTGTTGATTTGGAAGGTGATGGTGCTGGCATCCCGCTCCCTCTCACATGTTGCAGAGGTCCACAACTGTGATAGCCTTGGGATTTCTAACATTGGGCTTTCAGTCAATGCATATGATAAAAAAGAGTTGTTCATGAAGCCAACAAAGGGTTTGAAGGCTTCTCCTACTTCACCTACCGTAGCCATGGTGGTGAGTTGGTTTGGGCAAGTGTGCAAACGATTTGAGGTCCAAACATGGTTGTAGAAAAATAAAGGGTTAAGAAATTTAGCTAGAAAGAGAAACTGAGTTGCAGAGAGAGAATAAAAGGTTTAGAGCTTTTGAGAGTAAAAGATTTTTTAGAAGAAGTGAAGAGTGTAAGAAAATTTATTGTTTGTATTTATATGAAGTGAAAAAGAAACTGTCAAGAAAGAAATTCAATCAATTAAATTGACATTTGTATGCTTAATCCATTCCCTTTTGATAGTAACTCCTGTGCTAGATTTCACCAACACTCTTGATAATAACATTAGCGGTTAGAGAATAACTAAATAAACAACAAACCCTAATATAACTGTTGATAGTATATTATGCGGGGATTCAAAAAACTATACTGTCAATGAATACTGACAGTATGTTATTGACAGTAAGTTTCAATCCCACATACTATGCTGTCAAGACTCCTTCAAGTGATCGATAGTAACTTATCATAATATGACATTATAGATAAAATATATTTTCAAGGCTCTTGACAATACTTTTTTTATTAACACCATATGAGATAAATTACTAAAAATAAATTAGTTAACCTCTCAGTGAAATTTCATCATGTGTATCCATTGTGATGGAAATCAAAATACCTTAACAGGCCATTAATTCACAGTGAATTTGAGTTAACTAATATTTTTGATCACTAAATTAACTTATAACAGAGTTACAGTAACATGATAAATTTAACATACCCAATTCACTCACTAGAATGTTAAATATCTTTTCATCCAATAGTTTGGTGAAAATGTCTACAAGTTGCTTATCTGTAGGCACATATATTAGCTTGATTGTGCCTTGCTCCACATGCTCTCTAATGAAATGATGTCTGATGTCAATGTGCTTAGTCTTGGAGTGTTGGACATTATTTTCTGAAATAACTATTGCACTTGTATTGTCACAAAAGATAGGAATTCCTTGCCATGCCAAGCCATAGTCCAACAATTGATTCCTCATCCAAAGTAGCTGAGCACAACAACCACCAACTGCAATGTATTCAGCCTTTGTAGGTGAATTTGTCAGAGAATGCTGCTTCTTACTAAACCATGAAACCAATCTTTCTCCCAGAAACTAACAGCTTCCTGTTGTACTCTTCTTGTCAATCCTACATCCAGCATAGTCTGAATCTGAGTAGCCAACCAAGTCAAAACCAGATTTTTAGGATACCAAAGGCCTAAATCTTGAGTGCCTTTCAAGTATCTAAAGATTCTTTTAATTTCCATCAAATATGATTCTTTTGGATCAGACTGAAACCTTGCACACAAACATGTAGCAAACATCATGCCAGGTCTGCTAGTAGTTAGATAGAGGAGAGAACCAATCATTCCTCTATACATCTTGTTATCCACCTTCTTTCCTTTTAAATCTTTATCTAGTTGAGTTACTGTTGAGATTGGAGTCTTTGCAGTTGATGAGTCTTCCATATCAAATCTTTTCAAAACATCTTTGACATATTTGGTTTAACAAATGAATATTCCATCTTTCTTTTGATAGACTTGGAGTCCAAGAAAGAATATAATTCACCCATCATGCTCATATCATATTTGTTCTGCATTAACTTAGAGAATTTCTTGCATAGTTCTTCATTTGTTGAGCCAAAGATGATGTCATCTACATAGATTTGGACAAGAATGATATCATTTCCATGCTTCTTGTAGAAAAGGGTATTATCCACAATCCCTCTTGTGAAGTTATTCTCAAGGAAAAACTTGGAAATGGTATCATACCGGGCCCTTGGAGCTTACTTTAGACCATACAATGCTTTAAGAAGTCTGTATACAAAATTTTGCATCTTTGGAACTTCAAAGCCAGGGGGTTGTTCAACATAAACTTCTTCTTCTAGTTTTCCATTTATGAAAGCACTTTTAACATCCATTTGAAATACTTTGAAGTTGTTGAATGCAACAAAAGCCAAGAAAATTTTATGGCTTCAAGTATAGCAACAGGTGCAAATGTTTCATCATAATCAATTCCTTCCTGTTGACAGTAACCTTTTGCTACCAACCTTGCTTTGTTTCTAGTGACAATTCCACTGTCATCCATCTTGTTTCTGAAGACCCACTTGGTACCAATTACAGACTTATTCTTTGGTCTAGGTACCAATTCTCATACACAGTTTCTCTCAAACAGGTTGAGTTATTCTTGCATAGCATTTATCCAATCTGGATCAAGTAGTGCTTCATCTAGAGTTTTAGGCTCAACTTGAGAAAGGAAGCAGGAGTACATGCATTCATTTGCCACATTTCTTCTAGTCTTAACTCCTGTTCCTGGATCACCTATAATTAAATCATTTGTGTGATCCTTGTTCCATTTTGTTTCTCTTAGTGAATCACCAGATTCTTCTGCACTTTGTTGATTGACAACATATTTTTCTCTTACACTATTGACAACATCAATTTCTTCAAGTCCATTATCCATGGGAACATTCCCAGAGAGATCTGTTGTTTGAGCAGTTTCTTCGTTATCTACAGATTGATTATGAACCATATGTGGACCAGAAATTGTGGGTTCAACTCTTGGTGATTCTTCATCATCAATTTCTTCCAAATAGCCTTGATTCTCAAAAGCTAAGGACTCTGATTCTTGACTTCCTTCAACACCAGGAAACTTGGTTTCATCAAAGGTGACATTTACACTTTCATCCACAATCTTGTGATCAATGATATAGACTCTGTATGTTGTTTTTTCAATTCCATAGCCCATGAATTTTCTTTCATATGCTTTAGTATCAAACTTCCATTAGACCTCTGCTGAGTCTTTCATGATATAGCATTTTCCTCCAAACACATAAAAGTACTTGACAGTAGGATTCCTTCCTGTCAGCAACTCATAGGGTGTTTTTCCAAAAGCCTTGTTGATCATAGTCCTGTTTTGAGTGTAACAGGCTGTGTTGACGGCTTCACCCCAAAAGTAAGTGGGAAGCTTTGCTTCACTCAACATGGTTCTTACAGTCTCAATGAGAGTTCTATTTTTTTTCCACAACACCATTTTGTTGATGTGTCCTTGGTGTAGAGAACTGTTGAGTAATGCCATTGTCTTTACATGAATCATTCATGATACTATTTTTGAATTTAATACCATTGGTACTTCTCAAGGTTTGAACTTTAAACTTAGGATTCTTGTCCAAGACTCTTACTAGATCAATAATTTCTTGTGCAACTTCATCCTTGGTTGCCAGGAACCTCACCCAAGTGTATCTTTAAAAATCAACCATCGCAAGGACATATCTTTTCTTTGCTAGAGACTGCACATTTACAGAACCAAATAAGTCCAAATGAATAAGTTGAAAAGATTCATTTATTGAACCACTAGAAGTTCTTTTGTGAGTAGCTCTCCTTAGTTTCCCTTTTTGACAATCCTCACGCAATCCTTCTTGACAGAATTCAAGTTGAGGAAGGCCTTTCACCAATTCTCTCTTCATCAAATAATTCACAGCTTTGAAATTTAAATGAGAAAGTTTCTTGTGCCATAACCAACTCTCAGAAGATGAAGCTTTGCTGTAGAAATAATAGATTTTGTCCTTTCTTACTGAATCAAGGTCAGTAATGAATAGGCTTCCTTTCCTTACTTCTTGTAGAGCTTCTTCTCCTGTCTTTTTATTGACAATTGAGCATCCGTCTTAATCAAATCCAACTTTGAAACCTTTTTCACAAAATTTATTAACACTCAATAAATTATTCTTCAAACCATTCACTAGAGCAATTTTTTCAATCTTCAAGTTACCAACTTCCAGAATGTTATATCCCATTGTGAAATCAATGATGTTGTCACTAAAGGTTACATATGGGCCAACCATTTCCTTGAAATGTGATAGCAGAGCTTTATCACCTATCATGTGTCCTGAGCATCCACTGTCAATGATTCACATGATTCTTTTATTTTTCTTGTTGCCCTGCAAAGCAAGATTTTCAAGTTGCTTTTGGTACCCAATTCTCACTGGGTCCATCTGGCTTAGCTAAACCATAGTTTAAGATTGGATCAATTGGTTTGGTTTCATTAGCTTTGAGCATCTGTGGCCATCCATTTAGATTTGATAATTGGTTTTGGATTCTTGTTCCTGGGTGGCTTTTCCATCCTAACTTTAGGAGGCTTGAAGTCTTTGCCTTCTCAGTTTTGATAGATTTATACATGCATATATTGTTGGAAGTAATAGGCATGTTAAAGTAGATACTTAGCCTATTCAAATCACATGACAGGAAATCAATATTTCCACAATGAGAAACTTGTCTGTCTATCAAGGGAGTACTATGGAAATTTCCATTAACAAATGTGACATGTTTCACTTCAGACTTACTCTTGGTACAAGCATGAGTTAAATGACTAGAAGACCCACAATTGTTACATAAATTTTTAGGAGCATTAGGAATGTAACCATAATCATTCTTCTTGTATATTCCTAACTTCTCATTTCTATTCTTCTTGATCTTCATGATGTAGGTTTGGAAGTTACTGTCTTACTAGTGTTGATAGTAAGTTTAGATTGAAATGTCTTAACAGTATGATTTGATTTTACTATCTTGACAACAGCTTCTGAACTTACTGTCTTGCTAGTATTGACAACATTTTCTAGACCTTGAGTACTGTCAAGGGCAAAACTAACCGTCTTGGGGATTTTGACAATATCTTTTGACCTAAGGATTTTAATGACAGTATCATTGTCCTCATCATCTAGAATTTGTTTAAGAATTAGAGATTCCTCATCAAATTCAAACTCAGCCTTTTTAAACATGGGATTCTTGACTTTTTTAAGTATAGAGGGTCTGTCAGTAGGTTTTTCAATAGAGTGTCTTCCACTACCACATACTTCTTACCATTTTTCTTCTCATAGTTAAACCCTTACCTTTTGATTTTCAGTATTATCAACATGGTATGATTTAACAATGAAGAAGAATTTTTGTAGGCTTTAATTTTAAGCTCATTTTCAGTAATCTGTTTTCTGAGAAATTCCTCAATCCGAGAAGCACAAAAAATCTTGTTCTTAAGAATCTCATTTTCCTGTTGTAGGGACTCTAATACATTCTGTCTAAGTTCTAGCTCTTCATTCTTGCATTTTAATGATTCATTAGCATTAGTCAGTTTGACAATCTCCTCATTAGCAGCTAACATGCTTGTATGAATATTAAAAATTTCAGAACTTAAACTTTCAACAGTTTTCTTATACTGAGATGCAGTTATATCAACAATAGTATGAAAAGGTACCATACTCTTTATTCAATTCATTCTATGGTTTCTACTCCTAAAGATAAAGATAGTGACTCTTCTCTAAAGTTTTCCATGAGAGCTAGGTTTCCATACTCTTCCTCTTCTTCATCATCAGATTTCTCCCAGCATTTTCCTTCAGCTACAAATGCCCTTCCTTGTTGCTTCTTGAGCAAAGCATTATACTTTACCTTGAGTTCCTCATAGTCCTTGTCATTTCTTCTCACTTGCTTTGGATTTTTGCACTCATTTACAAAATACCCCATCTCATTACAGTTGTAGCATCTTATCTTAGATTTGTCCACCATTCCTGTCTTGTATCCACCTTTGCTACCTCCTTCAGGTTTTGATGTGTTTCCTTTGTTGAACTAGGAGTTTTGAACTTTAGGTTTGAATGACCTATTTTTCTTGAATCTCATGTTTGAAAACTTCCTTGCCATGTAGGCCATGATTTTGTTTTCTATGTTGTCAAGTTCATCCAAGGTGTAGAACTCATCTTCATCACCATCCTTGAGTTCAAGAATAACACTTTCATCTTCATCAATAACCTCTTTAATCTTGATTTGTTGTTGATATTGAGACTCTTGAAACTACAACATCTTTGGATCTTGTGTCACTAGAGCATTTGAGGTGTTGGCCATTTTTTCTTTTTGGTCAGATTTGATAGCTCTCTTTTGTAATAGCTCTAGCTCATAGGTTTTGAGAATGCCATACAAAGTTTCAAGAGATACTTTTGACATATCTCTTCCTTCTCTTATAGTAGTCACCTTGTGCTCCAGATGGTCAGGAAGTGTTAGCATGAATTCCATGTTTACTTCCTCCTTGTTATAAAATTTTCCATGCAACTGCATGTCATTTATCAATCCGTTGAACCTCTCAAACATCTCAGTCAACCCTTCATTTTATTTGGCCATAAAGGCCTCATACTGAGACACCAGGATTTGTCTTTGGTTATCTTTCAACTCTTCTGTTCCTTCACAAAGTATCTCAATGGTTTTCCATATTTGTTTGGCACTTGTGCAGTTGACAATGTTGTTGTACATAACATTGTCAAGTGCTTCAATGATTATGAACTGTAAACAATCATCCAGAGATACTTTTTCTTTTTCAGTATCATTGTACTCTGAAACCTTTTTAGGAACCCAGTAGACAAGTATTGTCTAACCTTCTATTGTTGTTTCAGGTACATATGATTGAGGAATAAAATG
The DNA here is from genome assembly GCA_028671895.1 of Oenanthe sinensis. NCBI lineage: Eukaryota > Viridiplantae > Streptophyta > Magnoliopsida > Apiales > Apiaceae > Oenanthe > Oenanthe sinensis. The sequence continues at coordinate 20,218,916 of CM053799.1, read as the reverse complement.
ACCATTTTATATGATGCAAACAAACTTGTTATATGAATACAACTTGATTAATTATGGCTAATTCTTGCTAACAACAAACAAGAATAATAATTAACAAGTTGTATGATGCAAACAAAAAAAACAGATAAATGAAACAATGTTTTAAACTTCAAAAATAATATTATTATTTTTGTTTTGCTACAACTGACTAGAAATTAATTCCATCTTCGATATAAACAATAACAATGAATTTTCTAATGTTTCTATACTTGAGAGAAAATCTAGCTTAGTTGCATAAGAGAAAGTACTTGTGAGAATTGTGTATTTATACTGAAATACATATCCTCTTACAAGTGTCTTTCCCTTGGTCCTAGAACAAAGTTTGAAATAGAAACTGTGTTTTTCTCATTCAACTTTGTCTTCATTCCATATGTTGAGCACGCTTTAATTTTTTCTTGTCTTCTCCCAAGTTGCAGTAGTAGACTTAACAGACTAGATAGATATGTCCAAATTATTCCTTGTAATTTCACTATCTTAGTCTGCTACCTAGAACAAACTGTCAACTTCACTAAAAGTTTACTGTCAACTTTTAGCTTCTCTATGGTGACAATATCTTTGGCTCCATATACTTTGTTGTCAAGCCTTGATAGTCTACTTAAAATATATTGTCTCCAAAGCTGCTGTCAACTATCCCTACCAATGTTGCTGTCAATAAAACTTGTTGTCTTCAATCTTCATTCTCTGCCAAATTTATTGTCAATGGAATAGTTACTGTCAGTAATACTTGATGTCTTCAAATCTTCATTTTTTGCCAAGTTTACTATCAATGGAATAGTTATAGTCATCTGTTCCAATTATTGTCACTTGTAATGTATTGTCAAAGACTTGAGTACTTGAAATGTTGTTGTCTGAGTTTTGAATCATGTTGTGCATAAAAACTTAGTGAACTTCTACTACATGACTAATTTTTATTCTTTTATACAAGATAATAACTTTCAAATGTAATGTCACCTAAATATTATTTTTTGAATGTACTGTCTACAAGTGACTGTCTAAACATACTGTTAATATACATATGACAGTACATTATAATTAGCTTATTATAAATTAAAACTAAGTAACTTTAGTTGATTACTCTGTTAACACCACAATCCCTAACAATATTAAACTTGACTAAAATTGTATATTTATGAGATATATAATTGATTTTAATTGTCTCGATTACAAAATAAAATAACTACTAACTTCATTAATTAATAATCAATCAATCCTACTATTTTCATGGCTCAATCTTCTCTTTCCTAAAATTACTATTTGAAATTCTTAATATGAATAGAAATTCCAAAGAAATGAAATTATTTCACTATCATTTTGATGTATCTATATTTAGAAAAGTTGTAATACTATATATTTATATTATATATATATATATATGTATTTATTATTTTTAAAAATTTATATAAATTATATATAAATTATTTATTTATTTTAATAATCAGTTCACTTCGATTTTTTGCGATTCTATTTTAACCTATAACCAGAACCAGAATCGATCTATCGGTTCGGTTATTAATGTTTCAATTTCGGATTCGGTTTTACATGGATCGATTTTTATCAAGTTTTACCGGTTTCGATTTTATTTCAATTTTTAAAAATCGTTCACCCCTAGTATCAAGTAGATTGTGGGATGCTTTTTATAATATCGCATCTGTTAGGAATCTACATGTGATTTGATGATAACATTAATCTTAGAATCATAGAAATTTTATTTGATGTAACTGATCAACTGATATGAAAATTGTAAATATCAATTGATCAGGAAACCATTTATCAGTTGAAGTGTTTATATGAATCAACTGATAATTTGGATTGTAGCATAGGTGTATTTAGTCTATTTCAATCGATAAGGTGTAAATCAATTGATATTTTATTCATCAATTGATGTTAGAGTCGATTGATATAGATCATCAATTGATGTGTAAATTAAACTGTTAATTTGTAATTATGTGAAGACAGGAAATTTCACAAGTGAAGGATAATCAATTGATATTGAAGCATCGATGGATGAGGGATCAATCGAAGAAGCCAAGTCAAGCATTGAAGACCATCAACTGATGTGAAGACCCATCGATTGGTATATCGATTGATGACAACTATCAATCGATAAGCAATCTTTTATCAATCGATGGATATGAAGATCAATCGAAGAAGAACATCAGTTGATGGATTAGAGGATGGATCAATTGATATGCTTCATAGCAAATTATCAATTCAGTGTGACAACACAGAAAGGATATCTGTTGAAGATCCAGATAACAAAAGTACACCTATGGAAGACAGTCTAGAATGACTGTGAAGACTCAATCAGAAGTTGTCTATTCAAACCTTTTTCAAAGATAGAAAAATGTAAAAAGAAAGGCAGGTAGAAACAATCCTAGAATAGGAATTGTAAAAGCACACTTGTGTTATATAAACAAGTGTAGCAGCATTATTAGAAAGAAGAGAAAAAGTTAGACAATATAAAAAAATCAACTGTTCCAGCATGAGAGCACATTTTGTAAGAACAGTTGATTTGTTTTCTAATTTTGTAAAAACGCATCTAGGTTTCTTTTAACCTAGAAATATTGAGCAAAAATATACACTGATGGAAAAACCAATCCATCAGTAATTTTAAATCTCTTTGTTTAGTTTACTTTTCAGTCTTAAATTGTTCTAACATATTCTCACTAATTCAAAAACATCAAGAACAAATATTAGAACAAGCAAAAGAAAAAAAAAGTTTAATATTTGTATTCAACCCCCCCTCTACAAATATTGACATTGTTCTAGAGGAATAACAATTGGTATCAGAGCAGGCTTTCAACATACAGAAAGTTTAAAGATCAAGAACAGTCAATATGGGCCAAAAGTATTCAGGTGTAAAGATCACAATGTTGGAAAATGATGAATACTTTCCATGGAAGGTAAAAATGCATCTGCATCTTCTTTCTCTAGACCCTTCTTATGTTCACTGCATAGAGAAAGGTCCTCACATTCCCATGAACCTAGTTACAGGAGTAAACCCAGGTGGAACTCCAACAGTTAATAGACATGTTCTAAAACTCATTTCTGAGTTCACAGATGAGGATGAAAAAGAAGTACTGAAAGACAAAAAGACAATGAACATTCTATTTAATGGTCTAGATAAAGATATGTTTGATAATGTGATAAACTGTACTTCATCAGAAGAAGTATGGGACACTCTTCAAACCCTGTATGAAGGAACTGAACAAGTAAGGAAAAATAAGATGCAACTCTTAATTCAAAAATATGAATCATTTCATTTTAAGAGTGGTGAAGCCATCAATGATACCTATAGCAGATTCCAAAAGTTATTGAATGGTCTAAAGCTATATGGTAGGGTTTATGCAACGGAAGATACAAATCTTAAATTTCTCAAATCTCTTCCAAAGGAATGGAAGGCAATGACTGTCTCCATTAGGGAATCTCAAGACTTCAAAGATTATACTCTAGAGAAACTATATGGTATTCTCAAGACATATGAACTGGAGATTCAACAAGATGAAGAGATTGAGAAAAATCAAAGAAAGGAGAAAACTGTAGCTTTGATGGTCAAAGGGAATGAAGATAAGAAACAGAAGAAAGAAACTGGCTGTGTAGAAGAAGTCATGATGATGGCTAATGATGCTAATGAAGAATCATCCAAGGGAAAAGGAAAGAACGAGTGTGAAGGAAATGAAACATGCTCACAGGATGATTTGGATGAGATTGATGAGCACCTTGCATTTTTGTCAAGAAAGTTCTCAAAGCTAAAATTCAAGAGGAATCCAAATACTCAAAGGCCTGGATCCCAGTTTAGAAGCAACAATCAAAATAAAAATTTGGTTGATAGATCTAAGTTTAAATGTTTTAACTGTGGATTGGCTGGTCATTTCTCAAGTGAGTGCAGGAAGCCAAAGCAAGAAAAGGCAAAGTCATATGAGGGTATTGACTATAAAAAGAAATACTTTGACCTTTTAAAACAGAAATAAAAGGCTTTTGTCACCGAAGAGAAGGACTGGGCTGCTGAAGATAGTGATTCTGAAGAATATATCAATCTAGCTCTAATGGCCAACCATGAGGATGAAGAAGCTAGTTCAGCATCTAATCAGGTACTAGCTACAAACTTTTCTGAGCTTTCAGCTGATGAATGCAATAGTACTATTAATGAAATGTCTAATGAATTGTACAATTTGCATGTCACTCTAAAATCTCTAAACAAAGAAAACCTCAAGTTAAAGAACACCATTGATGCCTTAACTGAGAGGAATATTTTTCTTGAAAATGAACTTGTCTGTTTAGATATATTTAAACAGGAAAGAAAGGATGCTAGGAATGAACTAGTAAGTTTGAAAAGAGAAGAATTGTTGAAAGAACAATTGGTTGAGGAAATTGAAACCATTAGTAAATGGAATAGGTCTGCTAAAATTGCCAAACAAATTATTGACGTTCAGGGTGTAGATACTCTAGGAGAACTCCCCAAATCAATAGGCAAGCCATTGGCTGATACTTCAATGGATAAAGATCAATCGAATGCTAATCCTTCATCAACTGATAAGGATTATCAATCGATTGATGCTAAATCAATTGATAAGCATCCATCGACAAGTGAATCATCAATGACTAATAAGAAGAATAAATTTAGCACTCCTATTAAGTTTGTTAAGGAAACCAAAAATCAAGTTGAGGCTGAGACTGAGAAGATCAACATAGGTAGCTTATCGAAGAATCAATTAAAAGCAAAACTAGAAAAGATAGCTCCTGTGGAATCTACTCAACCTAAGTCTGAAAAAAGAAGAAGAATAGGAATGGGAAAGTAGGCATAAATAAGCACAACAATTACACTCCTGATATGTATGCACCTAGAAAGGTTTGTGCTAAGTGTGGTAGTGTAAATCATTTGTCCATGCAATGCAAGAATGAAAAGAAGAATAATGATTTAAATGCACATGCTATGTCTTCTAATGCCATGCTTCTTAATCTTATGCTCATAAATGCCATGTCTTCTAATTTGGTTGCACCTAATGTTCATATGCCTTATGCACAAGTTCCATACATGTATAATCCATTCTTTGCATATCCTAATATGAACATGACTGGTATGCCATGGAACATGCCTAATAAAAATGATGAAATTCATGGAAATTCTGCCATGAGTTCCAAGGTGTCAAAGCCCCAAAAGTCAACTCCCAAAGTTAAAGTAGATTTAAAACCACCAAAACAAAAGGAAGCTAAGTTGACAATAGGGGCTCAGGCTGCAACTAATAAAAGAGGACCCAAGGCAACTTGGGTACCAAAAATAACTTGATTGTTTTGTATGTGTGCAGGGAAACATGAAGAAAAATCTCTGGTATTTGGATAGTGGATGTTCAAGACACATGACTGGAGATTTGTCTCTGCTCACAAAGTTTGTGGAAAAGGCTGGCCCAGGAGTTACTTTTAGAGATAACAGCAAAGGTTTTACTCTGGGATATGGCTCAATTGCAAAAGAAAATGTTATCATTGAACCTGTAGCATTGGTTGATGGATTGAAGAACAATCTGCTCAGTATTAGTCAACTGTGTGATAATGGTAATGGTGTATGGTTTACAACTGGATCATGCATCATAGCCAACAAAGAATCTGGTGATATTCTCTTAACTGGAGAAAGGAAAGGAAATGTCTATGTGGTTGATTTTCTCTCTGTAAAGGCAAATTCAATGACATGTCTACTCAGCAAAGCCAATACAGATGAAAGTTGGACTTGGCACAAGAAGCTAGCCCATTTGAATTTTAAGGCCATGAATCAATTGGTTAGAAAGAATTTGGTTAGAGGCATTCCACAGATGGAATTCACCAAGGATGGACTGTGTGATGCCTGTCAAAAGGGAAAACAAAGAAAAACATCATTCAAGTCAAAGTCTGAATCATCAATTGATAAGCCTTTGGAATTATTGCACATAGATTTATTTGGTCCAGTCAACATAATGTCAATTGCCAAAAAGAAATATGCCTTAGTAATTGCGGATGAATTCACAAGATTTTCATGGGTATATTTCTTACACTCTAAGGATGAGGCAAGCAAATTAATTATCAATCATGTGAAGAATGTTGACAACAGCACTGAATGAAAGATCAAGAAATTTAGAAGTGATAATGGTACTGAATTCAAGAATGCATCAATGAAAGAATTCTGTGAAGAAAAAGGTATCACTCATCATTTCTCTTCTCCAAGAACTCCACAACAAAATGGAGTAATTGAAAGAAAAAATAGAACCTTGATTGAAGCTGCTAGAACTATGTTAGAAGGAGCAAAACTTCCTACATACTTCTGGGCAGAAGCAATTAATACTGCTTGTTTCATTCAAAATATTTCCATGGTCAATAAACTTCAATGCAAAACACCATATCAATTGATAAAGTAAGACAAGAAGCCAACAGTTAATTTTCTTCATGTCTTTGGCTGCAAATGCTTTGTACTGAGAAATCAAGGTGAAAATCTAGGAAAATTTGATGCCAAAGCTGATGAAGCTATATTTGTTGGATATGGAATAACAACCAAAGCATACAGAGTCTACAATCTTAGATTACACATTGTTATGGAATCTATGCATGTAGTCTTTGATGACAAGAAAATTCAAGGGTTGTTTGATGAAGGATTTCATGATCTATTGCATTTTGAAAATGAATCCACAAGTAATATTGAAGATAGTGATGATGATGTGGAAATTACAAGAAATCAAGTTCCTAGAATCCTCCCATCAGTTGATGTCATTGCATCAGCAGATAACTTATCAGTTGACAATCATCAATCGACTGATAATACATCAATTGATAATCATTCGATGGATAACAACTCTGCTCAACAATCTTTAAATAAAGTGTCCATCTCAGGGGGAGGGTTCTCAAATAGTCAATCACATCACAGTGATCATAACACTTCCAATGATCATGAAGCATCATATTCAAGGACAAATTTACCATCTCAAAGGAAATGGACAAAAAGCCATCCCTTTGAACTAATAATTGGAGATGCAAATGATTGTGTCAAAACTAGAAGTACAACTCAAAATGAATGCTTGTATAGTAGCTTCCTGTCTCAAGAAGAACCAAAAAGGATTGAAGAAGCCTTGAATGATCCTGATTGGACAATTGCTATGCAAGAAGAGTTGAATCAATTTGAAAGAAACAAGGTATGGAAGTTGGTGCCCAAACCAAAGAACAAGTCTATCATTGGTACAAAATGGGTGTTCAGAAACAAAATGGATGAATCTGGTATAGTGACAAGAAATAAAGCAAGATTAGTGGCAAAGGGCTATTCACAAGAAGAAGGCATAGATTTTGATGAAACATTTGCACCAGTTGCAAGATTGGAAGCAATCAGAATTTTTCTAGCATTTGCTGCTCATGCTAACTTCAAAGTGTATCAGATGGATGTAAAAAGTGCTTTTCTCAATGGAGAACTAAAAGAAGAAGTATATGTAGAACAACCTCCTGGTTTTATGGATCCTGTTCATCCTGGATTTGTATACTATCTTCTCAAGGCACTTTATGGATTAAAATAAGCACCTAGAGCCTGGTATGACACTTTGTCTAAATTCTTTATTGAGAATCACTTCACAAGAGGTATTGTTGATAAAACTCTCTTTCATAGAAATGTAAATGGCTCTATGATTCTTGTTCAAATCTATGTAGATGACATTATTTTTGGCTCAACTAATGAAAAAGTTTGTAAAAAGTTTGCTAAGTTAATGCAGAGTAAATATGAAATGAGCATGATGGGAGAACTTACCTACTTTCTTGGTTTGCAAATCAAACAAGTCAAAGATGGTATTTTCATAAATCAAACCAAATATATTTCTGATTTATTAAAGAGATTTGATTTAAATGAATGTTCTTCTGCAAAAACTCTCATGGCCACTGCAACTAAACTTGAATTAAACACTAAGGAAACTATAGTGTACATTTCAAGTTATAGAGGCATGGTTGGCTCATTACTTTATTTAACTGTAAGTATGCCAGATATAATGTTTGCTACATGTCTTTGTGCTAGGTTTCAAGCTGATCCTAGAGAATCTCATTTGATTGCAATAAAAAGAATATTCAAATATCTCAAAGGAACTCCAAATCTTGGAATTTGGTATCCTAGAGATTCTGGATTTGATCTAATTGGCTATTCAGATGCAGACTATGCAGGTTGCAGAATTGGCAGAAAAAGCACAACAGGCTCCTGTCAATTTCTAGGAAATAAGCTTGTTTCATGGTTTAGCAAGAAGCAGAACTCCGTGTCTACATCTACTACAGAGGCTGAATACATTGCAGTTGGAAGTTGCTGTGCACAAAATTTATGGATGAGGAATCAACTACTTGAATATGGGTTCAACTTGAATAAGATTCCTATTTTCTGTGATAATACAAGTGCCTTTGCTATAACAGAAAATCTTGTGCAACATTCCAAAACCAAGCATATTGACATAAGGTATCACTTCATTAGGGAACATGTAATGAATGGTACAGTTGAATTACATTTTGTCCCTAGTGAAAGACAACTTGCAGACATTTTTACCAAACCACTAGATGAATCTACCTTCAATAGATTGGTCTGTGATTTAGGTATGCTTAATTATATTTAATCCTTTAAAAATGTCTGACAAGTTATATATATTACTCCCTCCGTCCCAACCAATTCTTTACACTTTCCTTTTTGGGACGTCCCAACCAATTCTTTACATTACTAAAAATAGTAACTTTTAACAATAAATATATTATTACATCCACTACTTCACTCCACTTTTTCAACACTTTACACTATTACACCCACTATTTCATTTATTTTAACAATAAAATCACTATTACACCCACTATCCTTGGTCTCCGTGCCCGGACCAAATGTAAACATTTGGCCGGGACGGAGGGAGTAATATAATTTGTAACCATTGATTATGTTAAATTATTGATTCTTCAATAATCAATTGATAAACATTTTACTTATCAATGGATATTACTGAAGCTGTCGACAGATAAATATATCAATTAATGATATATTTGTTTATCGATGGATATTTGGAGCTGTCGACAGATAAATATATCAATTAATGATATATTTGTTTATCGATGGATATTTGGAACTATCGACAGATAAATATATCAATTGATGATATATTTACTTATCAATGGATAAATATAACTGTCGATGGATAAGATTATTACTATCAATCGATGACCTGGAATTTGATAGGTTCATGTCATCAATTGATCTGTACAAAATCTAGCCGTTGGTTACTTATTTTATCAATTGACTAATACAAACATGCCTGTATCTATAACAATCGATTGTCAAAATTGGTAACATTTACTTTTTAAATATTCATCCAACGGTCATTAAGTTCTATTTTGAGGAAGAAATTTAATTAAGAAATCAGTAAATATAAATAGTGAGATTAAAACTTCTTTTAATTCTCACTTATATTTTTACTATCTATTTTACTGTCTCTTTCTCTTGCTCTTGCTAAGAACCCTAATTGCTACTGTTTGATTGTTGTTTCTGTACATCTACTAACAATCCTTCAAGTTAATTTCTTCTAAATCTTCAAAAACAATAATGGCATCATCAAAGAAAGTCTCACAATCTGGATTCTACTATGAGCTCAAAAACTTCGTTGCCTGCACTATGGTGAAGGAAACCCCAACAAAATTTCATCCACTGATGGAATTTCTCAGAAGTTCAAAGATTTCAAAGGCCCTCTCAGAAGCACCAAAAATAGTGTGCAATCTAGTTGAAGAGTTCTGGACAACAGCAGAAGTAGCAGATGATTTTTCTTCAATCTCCTTTGATTGCAAAGGACAAAGGTATATTCTAACCACTGTGGTCTTGGGTGAGTGCTTAAACATTCCTGTAAATAATACATTAGATGCACCTACTGACACAGAAATAAGAAACATGCTTAGAAAAATCAATTACACCTCTTCTGATGCTAGTTTAGGTAGTATTGTTAGAAAGAATTTAAGAAAAGAATGGTCATATTTCTTTGATGCAATTATAAAGTGTTTTTCTGGTAAGGTTAGTAATTTTAATGCAATAACAACAAGTATGCAACAAGTAGGGTATAGTATTTTATATGATAGATGTCATAATTTAGGAAGCCTGTTACTCAATGAAATATCTGCCAAATTGGGGGATAAAGTAAATAGATCTAATCATATTTATTATGCTAGATTTATTATGATTATTATTAACCACTTTGTCAAGGATATTGAGATTGACAGGAGTACAGAAATTTTGGATTCCTGGACTCAAAATAAAAGGGTCTTTAAAGACTTGGTTAGGATCAATCTCCACAGCAATGTGGAATTGAACTACCCTCCTTTTGTTCAGGTATTTATCACTACTTTAAACTCTTCTCAACCTAATTCTTCTTTGCCTTCTGTGACTATGGAGGGTGGTAGTAATGACCCCAACCCTCCTACCCAAGTCACACAACCAATCTCTATATCCAAATCTAAGAAACCAACCTCAACAGGTTCCCAAAAACCTGCTGTTGTAAAAACAAAGAAAAGAAAAACAACTGTTTTGGTAGATAGATTAGAGGAGGATCTAGGTGGTGAGGGAACTGGGGAACATAAAAGAACCCAGAAGAATAAGGAGAGTGAGGGTGTGCAACCTCAACCAAGCCACTCCACAGTCTCCCAAAAGACTGTGGATGTAAATATGGAAAACACCACATCTCTATTGGCATCCTCTCAAAAGGATGACAGTATTGAAAATAGCCCTCAACCAGGGGTACAGAACCAAGTTAGGGACACAAAAACCAAAACACTAACACCATACAAAAGGAGAGAAAAGAAAGTCACCTTTGCACTTGGGGAATCACACACTGCAAAATCACAGGAAACTGTGGTGGAGCCTTCTCAAAGTCTGTTTGATGCACCTCATACAAATGATGAGATGCAGCCCCATTCACTATCAATTCCAATCTCATATATTCTTCTTTCCCCATCTCAAACTTCTTCAGAAAATGTTTTGATAGATATTCGAACATTTTCAGATTCTCCTTCATTGTTTTTCAAGGAGAAGCCAACACTCTCTCCTGAATCTTCTTCTCAGAATTTTCAGGATTCTATTTCCCATATCATTTCAAACATAACTTCTCAAATTAATTCAATTGTTTCTTCTTCATCAATTGATGTTCCTTCATCAATTGATATTCATCCATCGACTGATAAGCCATCGATCGATACTCAAGATCAATCGATGGGTATGCATCAATCGATGGATGCCCCAAACACCACTTCAACTGATAATGTCAATACATCAATTGATGCTCAATCAATTGATGTTGCCCAAACACTCTTAGGATTGAGTGAGTTGAGTGAGAGGCAGGATTGTAACCTGGCAAAAGGAGAGGAAGTGAGTAAAAACATTCATATTTCTTCCAGGAATGAGAGTGAAACACTTGAGGGCCCCACCTTAGTAGGTGCACAAGAAATGAGTGAGGGAGAGGTGAGATTCCAGGATGAGATCCTGATGCAAAATCGAGAGATGAGTGAGAGTGATAAAACAATTCTTCAATTTGCACAAGAGTTGGAAATTGATTTGATGGCAGAAGAAGAAGAAGAAGGAGTAAAGCGGATAGGGGGAGCCTCTAATGTAGAAGCTAGTGGGAGTGGAGTTGTTAAGGACTTGGAAGAAGAAATAGATGCTGGTGAATTGGATCCAAAGAATTTCATTCATCCTGATCCACAATATCAAGGGTTGGCTGCTTCAAGTAACAGGACTGCAGAACAACTTTTGGGAATTGAACATACAGATCAAAGGACCAGGAATCTGAAGGAAAGCATAGCCAATACAACAGATACTTGTTTTATGGCACCTGAAGAGTTGGAGAGTGATTCTGATGAGGAGCCATGGATGAGCACTATTGATGGTTCCTTAAAAACTGTTGAGACTGAAATTCTCTCTCAATATAGAAGAGCAATGGTGGAAGGAGAAATTGAAGATCCTGCTCAAAGAAGAATTGCTCACTGTATGAGAGAATCATTGAAGATTCAAAAGATGACAGTAACAGGAGTAAGGAGGGAGCTGGAGATCATCAAGGACTCTATCTCAACTAACAAGGATACAATAGAAAGGAGATTGGATGAAAAGCTACCATTCAACACCATGAATAGCATCAAAGACAAGCTTTTCAAGGAATCCAAAAATTTTGCATCTTTGGAAACAAGAGTAGGATCTCTAGAAAAGAAAATGGATGATATTATCAGAGGTCAAAATCTACATGCCTCCATTCTTCAAAAGATTCTTGACAGACTTCCACCCCCCCTTCATTTGATGATAACAAAAAGGGGGAGAATACAGAGAAGAAGGATGGTAATGGTGATGGTAAAGGCAGTGGGAGTGGTGGCATAGATGGTTCTGGTATAGACAAGTCAAGTGGCATAGGTGGTTCTGCACACAAAAGAGATAAAAGCAGAAGTAACAGGGACAATCAATCTTCAAAGAGATCTAAGTCATCTAATTCTCCAAAAGATGATTTAGAACAGAAAAAGAAAGAATTCAAGAAATTTGTTGGTGATATTGAAGCTAGGAGAATTTCTAGGGAGAAAGAAACTCAATCAATGATTGAGAGGGAAAAGAAAAGGATTGAAGATCTAAGGAGAAGCACTGAGTTAGTAACAGAGGCAGTAGAAAAAGGAGACTTGGATGAGTTCATTGCTCAAACAAGAAAAATAAATGAAGATGCACAAAAGGCTGCCAAGGAAAGCAACTCAGATGCTGAAGTCTTTTTGTCAATTGATCAAGAAGCTCTTAAAGAGAAGAAGAAGGGAAAAGCCATAATGATTGAAGAAGAGAAGAAAAGAAAAGAGCCAGTTGGACAAAAGCTTCTTCAAGGAGCCATTTCAATAGGATTGTCAGATGCTGAAAAGAGAGAAAAAGTAAATGAGGAGATAGCAAGGCAAATGGAAATGGAATGGAAAATGGAGGAACAATTAATAGACCAACCACTGAGGAAAAAGAGAAAAGTTTCAATGGCCAAGAAAAGGTCAGGGTCTACTCAAGAAATAGTGGTTCAGGAAAACCTCCAGGGTCAACAAGAAGAAATCAAGGAGGAGGTCACAATTGAAGGATACAATTTGAAGGGAATACCAGTAATCAATGAAAAGGGATTAATTGGAGTAAGGACTCACCCTGCAACCTCTAACCATGAAGAATCAATGAGGTTGGAGTATGAAAATGGAGTAAAAATCTTCTATTCATTAAAGGTGATAATGAAGCAAAGCTACAATGTTTTAAAGACTATTCTTCCTTTACTCAACAGAAAGTACAAACTCAACATAACAATTGCTCAGGAGATTCAACAGCAAATTTCAAGGTTAAGGAGATCCAAGGCAGAAGCTGAACCTGATTCACCTCTGAAGCTATGGAAGTCACAGGTCAAAAAGGTAGTGTTGAAGCCAAAGTATGCTATGATTTTTACAGATATAGAGGGCAACACAAAGTTCTTTGATATATGCAAATATCTGGACAAAATCACAGATGAAGAAATACACTATCTTATGAGGCAACTTGGAGAAACTGACAGGGATGAAGCAATCTTGAGAAGTTCTTTCATGAAGCAACTAAAGGAGAATGCAGAGAAGAGAAGGAAGAAGAAATAAGTAAATTATGAAGACATTGAAGCTGCTTGCAGAAGTTATCTATCAATCTGGTACTTCCAAAACTAATGTGCCAATTAAATTTCTTGATTTTATCTAATGTAATTTTTAAGGGTTTTTGTTATCATCATTAGATTTATGCCTGTAAATAACACAGACACAAATAGAGGGAGATTGTTAGGAATCTACATGTGATTTGATGATAACATTAATCTTAGAATCATAGAAATTTTATTTGATGTAACTGATCAACTGATATGAAAATTATAAATATCAATTGATCAGGAAATCATTTATCAGTTGAAGTGTTTATATGAATCAACTGATAATTTAGATTGTAGCATAGGTGTATTTAGTCTATTTCAATCGATAAGGTGTAAATCAATTGATATTTTATTCATCAATTGATGTTAGAGTCGATTGATATAGATCATCAATTGATGTGTAAATTAAACTGTTAATTTGTAATTATGTGAAGACAGGAAATTTCACAAGTGAAGGATGATCAATTGATATTGAAGCATCGATGGATGAGGGATCAATCGAAGAAGCCAAGTCAAGCATTGAAGACCATCAACTGATGTGAAGACCCATCGATTGGTATATCGATTGATGACAACTATCAATCGATAAGCCATCTTTTATCAATCGATGGATATGAAGATCAGTCGAAGAAGAACATCAGTTGATGGATTAGAGGATGGATCAATTGATATGCTTCATAGCAAATTATCAATTGAGTGTGACAACACAGAAAGGATATCTGTTGAAGATCCAGAGAACAAAAGCACACCTATGAAAGACAGTCTAGAATGACTGTGAAGACTCAATCAGAAGCTGTCTATTCAAACCTTTTTCAAAGATAGAAAAATGTAAAAAGAAAGGCATGTAGAAACAATCCTAGAATAGGAATTGTAAAAGCACACTTGTGTTATATAAACAAGTGTAGCAGCATTATTAGAAAGAAGAGAAAAAGTTAGACAATACAAAAAAATCAACTGTTCCAGCTTGAGAGCACATTTTGTAAGAACAGTTGATTTGTTTTCTAATTTTGTAAAAACGCAGCTAGGTTTCTTTTAACCTAGAAACATTGAGCAAAAATATAAACTGATGGAAAAACCAATCCATCAGTAATTTTAAATCTCTTTGTTTAGTTTACTTTTCAGTCTTAAATTGTTCTAACATATTCTCACTAATTCAAAAACATCAAGAACAAATATTAGAACAAGCAAAAGAAAAAAAAGTTTAATATTTGTATTCAACCCCCCTTCTACAAATATTGACATTGTTCTAGAGGAATAACAGCAACTTAAAGATGTGTGAAGATAATTTTTTTATTAAATACAAATTAAATTTATGTTTTTTAAAATTTTAAAAATTAAAAAAATCAATAAAAATGCGACATAAAATTATATTTTTAAAAAGTCAACATAATTTTTTTTGAATAATAATGATTATTTTTATGAGTTGTAATATTTTGACCATTTTTTAAATTATAATATTAAAAGCCAATACTCATTATTTTTCTTTTTTCTAAAAATTCGGGAACATAAATAATACAAAATTACATTACATTACTTTACTTTACTTTCCTCTTTTCTATTGTCCATTTTAAAATTCAGGGTGTGGTGTTACTGTGTGGGCTTATTTTAAAATTTTTTGTTTACTTTCAATTCAGAGTATATGTTTTATTACCTATAAATAATAAAAGATCAATAAACTTATAATTTATTCTTGATTTGGATAAATTTATTAATGATATTATTTTATATGAAACTTAATAAAATATTAAATATTATTTTTGAAAGGAATAATATATATATTTATAAGTAAATTTATAAAAATCAAAATGTTTAATATCAGAAAAGCTACAATAACTGTACAACCTTTTACTTAAAAATTATTTTGACATACTGAGATAGCCAGAGCATTATAATTGCCTCATTGATTTGGTTTTACAGGTCTATTAAGTTGGATAAGACATGTACACTGGTAGATGGTATGTCCCCCATTATGAGAATGTTAACTTCACTATTTCTTTGTTTTGTGGGGAGCGAAGTGTGTGTAGTGTGATTATGGGGATGTCTCCTTGGCTAAATTGGCTGCACAAAGAGCAGTTGAACTAGACCCTCATAATATTGAAATATATGTTCTCTTATCATATATGTAGGCAAGGTATCAAATGTGGAAGGAAATTAATGATCAAAGACACGGGACTAAGGAAATGGAACTAGTCGAATAGAGGTCACAAATTGGAGTGAGGAACCACTCATATATATATATAGGCAAAAATTATATAAAAAACCTTAAATGGAGTACTAATTGAAGAACATATAAGTGCTGCATTATATTCTACTTATAATATATTGCAGAATATAATGCAAGATATATATGTTCTTCAGTTAGTACTTCATTTAAGGTTCTTCATAGAACAAAACTCAATATATATATATATATATATATATATATATATATCGTGTGTGTGTGTGGACCACACTATGTATTTTATGGTCTATGTGTAAATTTGAGTAACGTGAATGGTTGAACTAGATTTTTTTTATATTTTGATGGTTCATATGTATCTTAGTGCAAACTTGAATGGCTTAAGAGTATTTAAGCATATAATTGTATATTTGAGCAATTTATTAAAATTAGAATCAACCTAGACATTTTTGACAAAATTGGTGACACTATCCAAACTTAACACAATAACTTCATCCATATAAAACTAAAAAAACAGAATTATTTGTTACCCAACAACTGCTGCTTTAGTTGTTGATATGCAAGCCTTTTCACAAACTGTTCAGAGGCTACAACGGAAGCCAACTTTCGCACCTGTAATAAATAGATAAATTAACTTATAGTTATAAAATAAGGCAAATTTTCATTTTCTAATAAAGATATCTGTCTAGTACCCTCCAGCAAGAAAATAAACTTCTATTTGTGCATTCTTAAAATAGTCTGCGAGAGTATTGGAGTTAGTAATAAATATGTATACCAACAAAATAAGCATGAATGGTTGATATCCAAAACAATTTACAAATTGTGGAGATGTAATAGATTATTTTTATATTATTCTGTATGTTTAACCGAATTCAGTGCTTGTTCGTACAAAGATAAAAAATTTAGTAATTTATTTTGGGCCTTGAGGAAGAAATATTAATTTGGAGAATTCAGAAATACTATACATTTGATACTAGTTAGTATGAATTAGTATTAGAATTTTTTATATTACTAGACTTTTTATAACAATTTTGAATAAGGTTTTGACTTTTGTTGGGTCAATATGGTTAATTTATATTCTAGCGATTAATGTGATTAATTAGTAAAAAATAATTTATTGATCGGATATATCTAAGTTGAATAATAATTACTTAGAAAGATAAATGGGTGAAGGCCCAGTTTATCTAATATTGAAAAAGAAGGATCAAAATATCTAAATATGAAAACTTGGCCCTAATTACCGATCGTAAGTTCGTCTAGCGTAACCCAAAAATAAGTTATCTTAAAATGTCGTAACCAGCTATTATGCCAAAACAAACCATGTATAAAGAAGATACACCATTTTCAACATCATATCTACACAATACATCATATTGAATAATGGGAAGTTCAAGACACGATGAAGAAATTATTACCGGTTCATCTTTATATAGGCTAACTCAGTACATTTTCTAACTTTAATTCGATGTGGGATCTTCTAGACTTAGTTGAGAGCATGATAACAATCTAGCACTACAATTCATATAGGTAATGGACTTCACTTTCTTTCAAGATTATTTGTTGTGGGATTTTGAATTTATTCACATGTTAAACAATTCTTCAACTTTATATAGTTAACCATTCAAAAGCAAGCAAATACGCAATATAAGGCGTCATGAACTACAGATACGCTTATATGTATGTCGTATTATTACTAAAATATGTGATTGCAAGATCAATATTTAGTTGATCAGGCAAGCCTATATGACGTATAACAACCCAAACACGTTATTACAAGAGTAGTATTTGATAGGTTGATACACTGAACTAAGGTATCTAATTCACTCAACTAATACATAAGTATTTTAAGCTCACATTCCTTAATTCATCGACGTGGAGTGATTGAATTCACAACAACTTACATTGTGTAGAATTTAAAATTATACTGATAAAATTTAAGTGTGCCTTAAACATCAACAATTGTAATGGCATTCTAATATCTTTTCTATCCTACCATCTCTAGATGTTAATTGGAAAAAAAGTCACTCAAAAGATTCTGAACTAAAAATGCTGCAACTAATTAGCATAGTGTTTCTCTTATTGTTACATATAGACAACATGAGTTACTATCCTTTTACTTTTCTCGATGTGATTTTATTACAACATTTTTACACTACAACACGTTTATAGGCACTTTTGAATCAGTCATTAGTAAAACTTGTGAACTTATATAAAAATATTGAGTCTCTTTCCTTATTTTACTCGAAGTGGGATTTTTATTCTTGATTCTTCAACGTCCCATATTTAACATTGAAATAATTTTTCTACCTTTTATATATAAGTAGCTATTAAAATTATAATATGTCTTAGAGACTTGAAAATTTCATCCCTTTCATCTCAAAGAATTAAGAATAAAAGTATGCAGTTGTTTACAAGAATCAAAGTTATTTACAAAAAATCAAAGTTAGCATTGGTTAAGAAAGTTCAAGTAAAATAGAAAATTTAGAACTTAGTATTGGCCTCTTGATTGAGTGAGACTATAAAATGCATGGCCGTGCTCAAATAATGATTTGTTTTTCCATAGTCTACTCATGGATCAAGTAAACCCGGATTAAATGTTGAAGAGGATGACTAAATACATGCCTCGAGTTTAATCTATAATATATATGGTTAAAGGGATTATATTACACGGAAACATTAATCATGAAAGGTTTTATCAAATCACGATTTAATTATTGTTTAATTGGATAGCAATGATGTATTACTAGATACCGCTCATTGTTTATAATTTTATTGAAGAATAAAATTATTGCTAATTAAATAATAGCCTATAGGGTCACACACATAGAGCACCTAGTGGAATAGTTAATTTAAATTATAGATTTAAATTAATTGATGATTATTTGAATTTTATTATATTAATTAAGTGAGACTTAATTAATTAAAATAATATAAATTCGAATTTGAATAATTGTATTTCTGCCAATAATAATTAAGTGTGACTTAGTTATTAATTAAATAATAAAAGCATGTTTTATTATTTAATCCTATGCCTACATGGGTTAGGTTTTGCTGAAAAGGCCCATTAACCAATCATTATAAATAGATAATGATAGGTTAAATGAATGGTACGTTTTATATGATAAAACCCTAGAGGCAGAGCAAGGAGGCAGCAAAGGCAGTCATTCGAATTCATCAAAGGAGGCTAGTACATCCATCCCGTGATCAAGATCGTGAGACGTTCTTGAAGGTGCTCGTGTGGATACCATAGAGGTGCTTTCGAGAGGAAGACACAAAATCGTGATAGCAAGGATCTCCGTTGAGTTCGTGAAAGTCAAGACAAGAATAGGTATGATTCTGTTTACCATAATCAGTCAAGTCTTATACATGATCCTGCGTTTGGGTTCCGAAAATTTTCGTTATATTTACGTTTATCCGCTGCGTTTTATGCCTCGGAACCCAACAATGGCATCAGAGCTACGTGTATAAGGGACTGATTTGGTTATGTGTTAACTGTATTTGATGCAAATATGCCTGTCTTGGTGACTGCCATGAAACTGCCATGCTACTGCTTTGCTACTGCCATGCCTGTTTGAGACTGCCATGCTACTGCCTTGTATATTCGAATTGTTATTCATATGATGAGTAAATAGATGATGATACTAGCATGTTAATGATTTGCCAACAGATATGATCTGTAGTTCAGAAATTGATGATTTCTGAATAGGACTGGTCTTCGAAAATAAAAAAAAAAATTCTGATTTCGAGCTGACCAGGTCAGCTCGACCCCAGCCAGGGGCTGCCGCCCCCGGACCCCGCCCGGGGCTGCCGCCCCGGACCCCGCCCAGGGGCTGCCGCCCCCGGACCCCCGCCCAGGGGCTGCCGCCCCCGGACCCCCGCATTATTTTGGTTGAGTACTTGAGCATGGTGCTGGTTATGGCCTTTGGACCCCTAGATTAATGGTTTTTGGTTTTGGTTTTATAAATACGACTTGCATGTCGTTTTCTTCATTCTTGTAATTGTTTAACCTCGAATGTAACTCGAGTTTTCTTATGTAAGTACATTAGCTTAGGTTGTATTCAATTATTCCATGTAATGTACTTGAAGACTGAAAGATGATCCAAGAAGAGGAGCAGGCACTAGTGGATACAAGAAGAATGAAGACATGTAATTGTATTTATATTTTACCACCATAGATTGACTTTGATCCTTTCATTAGCTCGAAAGGATCACATAGGAAAGGGGCCATAACCAAGCACGTTTACATACTGCACTTTACATATTGATGTATGAATGATGCATGCTTTAATTAGATTAATCATGTATGTATGTATGTATGTATTAGATACGACACCCATGCCATGCTTGTTTAAACAAGATAAAATCTGTAACGACTCAAGATAAAATCTGTAACGATTCAAGATTTTAAAATCAACAAACGATCATGAGATTCTTGTGTTTATGAAATATGGATTTTTAAAACACGGAATTGAATATGGATTTTGATATCTATAATTGGGATTTTCTGACAAAAACGGATATGCGTATTCGTAAGGCTGATGGGTTTTAAGTGTGACCACTGGTATCCTCCATCTACCTGGGAAATGAACAATTTAAGATGTCAATTTGAAATATTTAGTTCAAGGAAAAATTGAGGATCTCTTCATGATGTGATCATGATCGTCGTAAAATCTTCTAAACCCCTTAACAAAATATTAAGTTTTAATCAGATGTTTTCCAATGAATGAACACTCATCGAATCCTAGATCGATTAGGGGAAAGACTGTCAGTGGCAGGGGACTCCTGTCTATCGTGGTGAGATGCGACGAATATAAACGGTTATATTCGGCCGTTGTATCATTAGGTCAAACTTAACTGAGTCGTCATAATAAGGTGAAAGTAAACGGTTATATTCAACCATTATGAACTTAGAAGCATAGAGTTTGGTTAAAAATCTATTAGATAGATAAGATCAATCGTTGCTCACCAAACTATCCAAGAATTATATATGATATAATTGACAAATGTTGTCTACCTAAATAATCATTCTTAAGGACTTCCAGTGGTTGACTTGAGACATGACGAAATATGGATCTTGGCTCACTAGAAAGGATTATGGGATATACTTTCCAAATTAATAGTAAGGGCTATTGATTTGATAAAAATAGTGGGAGATATATTATGAATGTATCATAATCATTTGAACATAATAAATAACTCAGACAATCTAATGTTTAATTTTGTGCTTTTATCATTGTAGATACCAAGTAATGACAAACAACACAAACACACTATCCGTACGATCTGTCCTTGAGAAGGATAAGCTGACAGGAGGAAACAACTTCCTAGACTGGCAGAGGAATTTGAGGATTGTCCTCAGGCAGGAGCGCAAGCTTCATGTCATTGATATTCCTCCGGCAGGTCCCCTTCCTGAGGGCGCTACTGTTGAGGAACGAGCGGCCCACACTAAGGATGAGAATGATGCAACTGATGTTGCGTGTCTTATGTTAGCAACTATGAGTGCTGAGCTTCAAAGACAGCATGTGCATATGGATGCATATACTATCAATGAGCACTTGCAAAGCATGTTTGCAAGCCAAACTCGTCAAGAAAGGTTCAACACGAGCAAGTCACTCTTTAACTGCAAACAAGGGGCAAATGAACCAGTTGGCCCACATGTTCTGAAGATGATTGGTTACATTGAGTATCTTGATACTTTGGGTTTCCCGATTGGTCCGGAAACTGGTATTGACCTAATCTTGAATTCTTTGAACAACAAATTCACTCAGTTTGTTATGAACTACAATATGAATGAGTTTGACAAAACACCTACTGAATTGTTGGCTATGTTGAGAACATATGAGACCAACATGAAGACGGCTGAACCTGCTCCCATACTGATGGTGGGCAATAAAGGTAAGGCCAAAGGGAAAGGCAAGTGGAAGGGTAAGAAGAAGACAGGTTCTGATTCTACACCCAAGCCAAAGTCAGGTCCTAAACAGGCTTTAAAGCCTAAAGGTGGGGTCGCTAAGGGTGAATGTCACTACTGTAAGAAAACTGGTCACTGGAAGAGAAACTGTTCAGTTTACTTGGAGGATCTGAAGAAGAAGAGGGCTGAGCAAGCTTCTAATTCAGGTATATATGTTATAGAAGTCAATCTGTCTATTTCTACATCTTGGGTATTGGATACCGGATGTGCTTCTCACATTTGTATAAATGTGCAGGAAATGCAGAGAAGTAGGACATTGGCTAAAGGAGAAATGGACCTACGAGTTGGCAACGGAGCAAGAGTTGCTGCTTTAGCTGTAGGAACCTATTATTTATCTTTGCCCTCTGGGCTAGTTTTAGAACTGGAGAATTGTTATTACGTGCCTGCAATTCGCAGAAACATTATTTCTGTTTCTTGTTTGGACAAGAAAGGTTTTTCGTTTACAATAAAGGACAACAGTTGCTCTTTTGCTTTGAATGATTTAACCTATGGTGTTGCGCGTTTGTTTAATGGTTTATATGTTCTTGACTTAGATAATCCTGTCTGTAATATAGAAAACAAACGACTTAAAGTTAATGACTCAAATCAAACATACCTCTGGCATTGTCGTCTAGGCCATATAAATGAGAAACGCATATCCAAATTACATAAGGATGGATATTTGGATAAGTTTGATTTTGAATCATACCAAGAATGCGAATCTTGTTTGCTTGGTAAAATGACTAAAGCCCCTTTCACTGGTAAGGGTCAAAGGGCCACTGAACGTTTGGAGCTAATACATAGTGATGTATGTGGCCCAATGCGTGTGATGGCTAGAGGAGGCTACTACTACTTCATAACATTTACTGATGATTTCAGTAGATATGGATATGTATATCTTATGAAGAATAAATCCGATTCTTTTGAAAAGTTCAAAGAATACAAGGCTGAAGTAGAGAAGCAAATTGGCGGAGGTGCAAGTATTAAAATCTTACGATCTGATCGTGGAGGAGAATACTTGAGCACTGAATTTAAAGATTATTTAAAGGAGTGTGGTATTGTATCACAACTCACTCCGCCAGGTACACCTCAATGGAATGGAGTTTCAGAGAGGAGAAATCGCACCTTGTTGGACATGGTGCGATCGATGATGAGTCATGCAGATCTTCCAATTAGTTTCTGGGGTTATGCTCTAGAAACAGCGGCTTTCACACTTAACCGTGTTCCTACTAAGAAGGTTCAAAAGACTCCATATGAGATATGGGAGAAGAAACGGTCAGGCATGAGCTTTATGAAAGTTTGGGGATGCAAGGCGTTTGTGAAGCGTCAAGTATCTGACAAGCTTGGACCTAAATCTGAAGAGTGCAATTTTGTGGGATACCCTAAAGAAACAAAGGCGTATTATTTCTATAGTCCTTCTGAGCAAAAAGTGTTTATTGCTCGAGATGCTGTCTTCATGGAAAGGGATTTTGTTTCCAAAAGAAACAGTGGGAGAACTATAGACCTCGATGAAGATCGAGAACCACAAAATAGCATTGAACCTGAAGTGGAACAAGAGCAGGATAATAATAACGCTCAACAAACACAGGTTGTTCGTAGAACTGGTAGAATTCGCCATGAGCCAGAGAGATATGGATTTCTTTTGACTCAATGTGGTGATTTGATGCTCATAGATGAAGATGAGCCTCTCACATACCAAGATGCTATGAGCAGTCCAGAATCTAAGAGATGGCTAGAAGCCATGAAATCCGAGATGGAATCCATGTATGAAAACCAAGTATGGACTTTGGTTGATCCACCTGAAGGGGTAAAACCCATAGGGTGCAAATGGGTTTTCAAGAAGAAAACTGACATGGATGGAAATGTTCAGACCTATAAAGCAAGGCTAGTTGCAAAAGGTTTCAAGCAAATTCATGGTATTGACTATGATGAAACCTTCTCACCAGTGGCTATGGTCAAATCCATAAGGATTTTGCTTGCTATTGCAGCATTCCATGATTATGAAATCTGGCAAATGGATGTCAAAACAACCTTCCTTAATGGAAGCCTTGAAGAAGATGTGGATGTGTACATGACACAACCTGAAGGTTTTGTCAGTCCAGGGAATGTTAGCAAGATATGTAAATTACGTCGATCCATTTATGGATTAAAGCAAGCCTCTAGGAGATGGAACATCCGTTTTGATGAAACTATCAAAGAGTATGGATTTGTTCAAAACGAGGATGAACCTTGTGTTTACAAGAAGGTTAGTGGGAGCCATGTGGCATTCATAGTACTATATGTTGATGATATACTACTAATGGGGAATGACATACCTTCTCTCAGGGCTGTTAAGATTTGGTTAGGGAGCAACTTCTCTATGAAAGACTTAGGAGAAGCATCCTACATTCTAGGAATGAGGATCTATAGGGATAGATCTAGAAGGATGATCGGTCTAAGTCAGAGTACATACATCGAAAAGGTTTTGCATCGTTTTGGTATGCAAAATGCAAAAAGGGGATATGTCCCCGTATCTCAAGGGATAACGATCTCTAAAGATCAGTGTCCGAAATCATTGGATGACAAGGACCGCATGAGTAAGGTTCCATATGCCTCAGCAATTGGATCCATCATGTATGCAATGGTATGTACTCGCCCAGATGTTTCGTATGCTTTAAGCATGACGAGCAGATACCAATCTAATCCAGGTGAGGGTCACTGGACGGCTGTCAAGAATATTCTAAAGTACTTGAAAAGGACTAAAGATTCATTCTTGGTGTATGGAGGAGAGGAGAAACTGGTTGTAAAAGGTTACACCGATGCAAGTTTCCAAACAGACAGGGATGATACTGTATCACAGTCTGGTTTTGTGTTTTGTCTAAACGGAGGTGCTGTAAGTTGGAAGAGTTCAAAGCAAGAAACAGTAGCTGATTCTACAATGGAGGCTGAGTACATTGCAGCTTGTGAAGCGGCTAAGGAAGCTGTTTGGATTCGAAAATTCATTAATGATTTGGGAGTGGTTCCATCGATCGCAGATCCCATTGATCTATACTGCGATAATAATGGAGCCATTGCACAGGCTAAAGAACCTAGAGCTCACTCCCGAACCAAACACATACTCAGGAGATATCACCTCATTCGAGAGATTAATGAAAGGGGTGACATACACATATGTAAAGTGCACACAAATGATAACATTGCAGACCCACTGACCAAAGGCTTATCGCAGAAGAAGCACGACGGTCACACTAGTTCCATGGGTATTAGATACATGGGTGATTGGCTCTAGTGCAAGTGGGAGATTGTTAGTGTAGGTGCCCTAGAGGCAATACAATGTTTCCTTTAATAAACCTTTATGTCATTTGATTATTCAATAAACGTATTTATTATGACTTTAATTACTGCGATATATTTGTTAGCATAATAAATGTCCTTAGAATCATGATACACGTTATATAGTTTAAGTACATGACTTGAACTTGAGATTATATAATATATCATATTCTTAAATGTCCCTAGTCGAGTATTATTATTATAGGACAATAATAATACATAAATAGACTAGTATGTTGTTTGACAGATAACCATATCTCATTGGTTATAAGTATGGGGATACTAAAGTCAATGCATAGGTACATGTAGGAGTACATGGTACTGGACAGACCCACAGTGAGATTCTTCATGTTTAATAAAGTCATAAGAAAGACTCACAGTGATAATGGTGTAATGATCCTCTGACTTGAGATCATTATATTTCTATACGAGGATTAATATACTCTGACTACATTAAAAGTTACCTTTGACCGGGTGATGATAAAAGTGGACATCGGGTATATCATGAGTCGTATGAGAAATATGAATGATAGATAAAGGATTTAACCCTCCTATAATTAGGAGAGATATTATTGGCCTCTTGATTGAGTGAGACTATAAAATGCATGGCCGTGCTCAAATAATGATTTGTTTTTCCATAGTCTACTCATGGATCAAGTAAACCCGGATTAAATGTTGAAGAGGATGACTAAATACATGCCTCGAGTTTAATCTATAATATATATGGTTAAAGGGATTATATTACACGGAAACATTAATCATGAAAGGTTTTATCAAATCACGATTTAATTATTGTTTAATTGGATAGCAATGATGTATTACTAGATACCGCTCATTGTTTATAATTTTATTGAAGAATAAAATTATTGCTAATTAAATAATAGCTTATAGGGTCACACACATAGAGCACCTAGTGGAATAGTTAATTTAAATTATAGATTTAAATTAATTGATGATTATTTGAATTTTATTATATTAATTAAGTGAGACTTAATTAATTAAAATAATATAAATTCGAATTTGAATAATTGTATTTCTGCCAATAATAATTAAGTGTGACTTAGTTATTAATTAAATAATAAAAGCATGTTTTATTATTTAATCCTATGCCTACATGGGTTAGGTTTTGCTGAAAAGGCCCATTAACCAATCATTATAAATAGATAATGATAGGTTAAATGAATGGTACGTTTTATATGATAAAACCCTAGAGGCAGAGCAAGGAGGCAGCAAAGGCAGTCATTCGAATTCATCAAAGGAGGCTAGTACATCCATCCCGTGATCAAGATCGTGAGACGTTCTTGAAGGTGCTCGTGTGGATACCATAGAGGTGCTTTCGAGAGGAAGACACAAAATCGTGATAGCAAGGATCTCCGTTGAGTTCGTGAAAGTCAAGACAAGAATAGGTATGATTCTGTTTACCATAATCAGTCAAGTCTTATACATGATCCTGCGTTTGGGTTCCGAAAATTTTCGTTATATTTACGTTTATCCGCTGCGTTTTATGCCTCGGAACCCAACACTTAGCACTTATAGGCCAACAAAATTCTTAATGCTTAGTACTTATATGCCACCAAAATTCTTAATGCTTAGTTTTTCTCAATGTGGAGAAGTATGCATTTCTTATTTTTAATCATTTGCTAGGACATCCCATATCACATTTACAATTCATTATATCACACATCGCTAACGAGTATGGAAAGTGATACAAAATGGCCTATATATTACTAATGAAATCCATTTGTGCCTTCAACTAACAACAAGGCCTTTAGCAATTCATAGGCTCAACTAGATGGTAAAGTTTGAAAATTTTCAAGTGCAATACTACTTTAATATCTAATACTATTATCCCTTTCTATCTATATTGGCATGTGAACCTAGGAACCAATACTTGATTCGGATTGTCAAAGTTATTTAATGAAATCTAATTCATTCAGGGACTAATTAGTTAATTGAAATACTATGAAAATGTTCAAAAATTAAATAAATGGTTTAATTATATTTTAATAAATATATATTATTAGAGTCTTTAAAACACTATTATTTAGGAAGAAGAAATAGATGCAATTCATACTCGGCATTTGATTTTTCTCCAACATTGAGATTAGGCAATCTCTTGTTCCTCTGCTTCCAACACAAGGGTCTGTTTCTGCTATGGCATGAGATATATCATGCGTCCAGACCTTTGATGTTATACTACAACTAACATATTGCATCAATTGAGTCTGCAAAAGATATTTAGATTCATTATGTTAAAGCAATCCCACAAAAATCATCACACTATTTAAATCACAGCAATAATCAAGCCATCATAAATCTGATATCATTTGAATGTAAATATAGCTCTAGTTTAGGATCAATTTTGATTTTATAATTACACAAGTTTATTGCACATGTAATATCACCTATAATATTTCATGTCGG
Organism: Oenanthe sinensis; assembly: GCA_028671895.1. NCBI lineage: Eukaryota > Viridiplantae > Streptophyta > Magnoliopsida > Apiales > Apiaceae > Oenanthe > Oenanthe sinensis. The sequence goes on along the minus strand of CM053799.1, from coordinate 20,191,360 downwards.
CATGTTATTAATATACAGATCATACACCAATCAAAGATAACTAAAATACAATTTCTACACATTAAAGTGACATAGATTGAGAAGTAAAATAATATAAATTTTGCACTTTATCAAGAAAAATTCTAACTTAATTACACTAAATAATATACTCTATCAGGACCACAGATAATAGAGCTGGTTATGTATAAAAACCACCCGATGCTCCGACAATAGTAGAAGAAAATCCACAAACTTCCCAACTTTTTTCTTCTCGACGAATAACACTTCCCTGATATTAAAGGTAGTAATTAGATAATTCTAAAAGTAACTTAAATGTGAACTTATTTAATATCAAAAATTATTTGACAGTAAATTATTGACATGCACACAATAAAATATGAACATTTATATGATAGTGCACGAAAAGGACTATTACGAATATGTGATTAATAAGTATTTAAGTAACTAAGAAAAATAATAATATATACTTGCATCTGTATAGCTTGTTAAAAGCACTACTACTTACAAATGGATGTTATCAACTGAATCTGCATTAATCATGTTAATAGAAATAACTTTGACCTACATTATATCGGAATCATAGAAGTGTCATTGCTCGTATCAAAAAGCATGCCAGATTTGAAGAAGTTAAGCATACTCCCATGAAAAGTATCCGATCCACTGAAACATAACTACTTCATTCGTTACAAATTTAACATAAAAGTTCCTCAAATTAAAGAAAGTATCGCAAGCTATATATTGGTAATATAATTATATTAAAGTGTTTATATTCAAAGATGAATAGAATACTATAATATTTCATTATATACAAGGTATAAAGGTACTTAGTAAGTAATGGAGTATGTCAGATCAATCACTGCAACACCAATACATGTGTGTATGTGTGTGAATTAAGTTGCAGTTCCTCAAAAAAATAAACAACAAACGATCAAAATATATTTTAGAAATGAATATCTTTGAATTGTTGTTAACTATTCTATGATACATATCATCATTGAGATTGCACTTAGTATTACGTATTCTTTAATAAAAATGGTACACAATCCAAAAGTCTTAACATGGCATTTGATGAATAACCACTATATCTATAATCAATACATATGGTAAATACTCCCATTAGAGGTTCATTATAGACCTAAATGGTGTCTATTTCTATTTGCAATAATTGTTTAACTTAATTTTTACACGATGAGTTTTTCAAATAAAATATCTTCTATGGTTTGTTAATAATTGGGCTACAGTTTCATGTCACACTAGTAGCATGCCTTATCTTACCGATGTTAAAAACATTAATGCCACATCAGTTATATTAACTATGGATAGAAATTACCTAGGGGTGAATACATCGATGTCAGAAGAATAAGAATAGTCAAGCCCATCATAGTTCATCACATATGTGTCATCCCATAAGTGGCCATAATATAAAATATTTTTTTAAGATAACAATACTGTGCATAATCACATTACAACTTACAAATGATACAACTTACAAATGACATAAAGGTGATAAGGGAACCACTAGATACTAAAATAAACATATTATTAGATGTGTATAATATATTATTTATTCGTATTTGTGTTACAAAAACAAATTCAGACATGAATTTCAATAATAGAATGAACGATATCTAGATTAAGAAATAAACAAGTAGAATTTATTTCCTAAATTAATGAGATTATAGGAAAATTAAAACTGATGTAATTAATAGAAATTATAGTTACATGATGAAAATGAAGGGGGTTATGCTTCTACCATGTTTATTACGGTGCCTAGTCATCTTCCACATCCTTATCATCTATGGGAGTATTGTCTTCATCTTCACCCCCTTCATCATTATTGCGTTGATTATAGGCCATAGTACCACTAGTGGAGCCACCTCTAGCTTTCCTTCGAAGATTACGTCCCTCAAGTCCATCTGATGCACCCGAAACTCTATCCATCGCACTCCAAAACCTATCTCCAATATCGTCAATCCACTCATTACCCCGTTCTAAGTCATCAAATACAAGTTGATTAAATTTCTTTCCAAGTTCACGTATCTTTTTTAATCTTGAATCTATCTTTCAGTTGTATTGCACATACACCAAATCATTCAAACGTTGATGTTCCAACCTATTCCTTTTCTTTGTATGTATCTAATTCAATCAAATAAATTAATGTAATTAGGCCTCAAGTATAAGTAGCTGTAAATTGACAAAAAATACTTAAAAAAAAGTAGGCACATACAAATTCAAATGTACTCCAATTACATTCACAACCAGAAGATGAACAACATAAACCAACAATCTGCTTCGCGAATAATTGAAGCTCGGGTGCACGACCTCCATAAGCATCCCACCAATCAACTAATACAAAAATAAGAATAACTAGTCATCTTGTTATGAATATATTTATTTAATGATATATAAAATTCTAGATCAGAATCTAGCATAGTTTTATTTGTACATTCAATAAGTCTTTCTAGTCTCTGAATTATTTTGATTATCCGAGTCTAGTTAGTCAATGTTTAGTCAAATGTGTTATTTGTACTTAGAAGATTTCCAAGAAGAATAAAGCCAGAGTCTGTAGACTGACCAGAGTCTAGAAGCTGATCAGAGTCTACAGTCTATCAGAGTATGAAGATCATCAGAGTCTGAAGCCTTTCAGAGTCTATAAAGCTGAAGCTGAATTTAGAAGATGATCATAGTAATGGAAATTCTTCGAAGATAAAGGCAAATATATTGCAGATGTGCTATGGGAAGGAAGGAGAATTACAGAAGAAAACTGTTAGCTAATAATTAGGAATTCTATTCCTATTGTAATTTGATTTTATGTTATTAGTTGATAGGCAGAGCTCTCTATATAACACTCTATGTAACCTAATTTATTTTGTCAAATTTTTTGAGTGCATAGAGATAGATAGAGTTGTTGTGAGAAACACAGAGTAGCTGCTAGGGTTTGTGTACACCCTAGGAGAGTTTGTATTTGATCATTAATAATACAAACAATATTTTCTTCATACTTTGTGTTTAATCTTTGTTATTTTTTTGAAACTTAAATACCCTGAGTTTGATTTTAAAACAGGCAAAAAGACAACACAAGTATTCTACCCCCTTCTACTTGTGTAACTAGAAAAACAATTGGTATCAGAGCCTAATGTTTAAAATCGATCGAAGATGTCTAGAAACAAAGATGGCATTCTAAGATTCTTATGCTCAAAAGGAATGAGTACATCTACTGGAAGGTTAAGATGCTGCACTATCTAGAGGCTACAGACCCGGACTATCTTGACAAGATTCATGATGGACCTTATGTGCCCTCAAGACTTGTTCTTCAAACCACTATTGAAGGAAAAATCATTGGAGAACACTTTATTGAAAAACCAAAGGATGAGTAGTCAAAGGAGGACAATTAGAATGTCCTTAAGGAGGTAAAAGTCAAGAACATCTTCTTTAACAGTTTGGACTCTGTTATCATAAACTGTATTATATCGTGCAAAACTACTAAAAAGATGTGGACAAAACTTGAAGTGCACTGTGAAGGAACCAAGGATGTCAAGAAGAATACAAGGTCTCTACTAATTTAGGAGTATGAGTATTTTGAAGCAAAAGCTGGAGAGACTATCACTGAGATGTATAATAGGTTTACCAAACTCTTGAATGAGATGTATATACTTGGTAAAATGTATGACTCTGAAGACACAAATACCAAGTTTCTGAGAGCCCTTTCTAAAGAGTGGGATAACAAAACAACTGCTATAAGGGAAGCTAGAGATTTGGATAAATTAACTCTAGAAGAATTGTATGGCAGACTCAAGACATATGATTTAGAGATGCAATAGAGAAAGAACAAGAAATCTGTAAAAACAAAATATGTGGCACTATTAATTGAGTCTAAGAAAGAACAACATGAAGAACCCTCAGAAAGTAAAATCAAAGAAAAAGGGTAAAACTGTTGAGTCAGAGTCTACTGACACAGATTCTAATTCAGATGATGAGATTGATTTGATTCAAATGATGGTTATGTTTGCTAAGAATTTCAAAAGGATGAAATTCAACAAAAGAACTGAAAAATTTAGCAAGAGGACAACATTCAGAAATGATGATGAAAAATTTGAGAAAAGTAAGAACACCATAATCAAGCTTGACAAGGCAAAAGTCAAGGGTTTCAACTGTGGAATACTGTGACATTTTGCTAGTGAGTGTAGAAAAGATAAAAATCAAGGCAAATGAAAGGTACTTATCTCAACAGGAAAGGATTGGGCAGATTCAAGCTCAGAGAATAAAATAGATTATGAAAATCTAGCATTGATGGTTGTGTCCCTAGAAAAGTCAGAATCTCCCAAAAAAATTTCATCACCTAAATATCAGGTATCAATCTTTTCTGCTAAATCTTTACTTAATTTAGATTCTGATGGTATAAAGATTGTTCAAAGTGAAGTTAAAAATTTAGTGACTAATTTTAGATCACTAAAAAATGACAATAATAGGTTAACAGAAGAAAACCTAATCTTAACAAGTAGGAATAACCACCTAGAGTCTGAATTAGTTCTTATGGAAGAATATAAAAAGGATTATGAGAAGTATAAAAACAACCATGCTGAAATCTTAAAGGCCTATGATTATGTTAGAAAAGAACTAGATGAAGAAATGCGTAAGTTCAAAGTATGGAAAGACTTTGGAAGAAAAGTTCAGGAAATTCTCAACAATCAAAATGTTTGTCAAACTGCTAGACTAAGCTACGATAAGAGTCAAGGGAAAAGACCTATTGTTGGGAATGATGGCAATGTAGAAGCTAGCCAAGTCAATAAGACTAAGGACAAGAGCACCTTCACTCCTGTTAAGTTTGTGACTTCTGAAGTTAAGACCGAGTTACCTAAAGGAACCACAAACTCATCTGTCAATAATTCCCCCGATGTTGATAAAAAGATAGATGAATCAGGAGAAAAGAAAGCTAAGAAAAACATAAATATAGGTTTTTTCTCTAAGTCCAAGTTAAAGGAAAGGCTAGATAATTTATCAGAGTCTGGCAAAGCTAGGAGGAATAGGAATGGCACAGAATGCATTAACAAAGCCAACAACAATAAAAAAGATTCTAATGCTCCTAGAAAGACATACTACAGATGTATAAACCACATCCATCTCGATCTAGATTATAAAACAAAAATTGAGAATAAATCAGAGTCTAAATTCCCTCAGACTCTGACTAGTCAATACATTCCACAGAAACCCTGTTATCACCGTGGTTGCATATTTCACTCTATTTATATGTGTAGGGACTATCATGACTTATATTACAATTTTTTTGAGCTAAAATATTCTACTGATAAAAGTTGGTATGACACCGTCAAGACTTCACCAGAGTCTAAGGCAACAAAGGAAACAGGTAAATCCAAAGTAAAAATTTCTAAACATGTTTCACCCAAAGTTAGTAAGATGGGATCCAAAACTGTTTGGGTCCTCAAAATATCTAACTAGTTGTTATCTGTATGCAGGGAACAAGGGCAAGGAAAATATCCCTTGTCCTGGACAGTGGATGCTCATGACACATGACTGGAAAGAAATCCCTGCTTACAGACTTTGTGGAGATGGCTGGCCCAGAAGTATCATTTGGAGATGGAAACAAAGGAAAAATACTGGGATATGACAAGATTGTACTTGGAAATGTCATCATTGAAGAAGTAGTTATAGTTGATGGCTTGAAACACAACTTGATCAGTATTAGTCAACTTGGAGATAAAGGTTGCCATACTGGCTTTGAAAATAAAGAATGCCTTGTTACTTACAAAGAAACATGCATTTTAGTTTTCAAAGGGTATAGACATGGTAACAAATATGAAGCCAGCTTGGAGGATTGCAATCACAATGAAATCACATGTCTATATAGCAAGGCCTCAACTGAAGAAAGCTCTATTACACATCAACTTCAAAACCCTCAATAAGTTGGAGAAACAGAGTCTTGTGAGAGGATTACCATATGTTGATTTTGTTCAAAATGGACTTTTTAAAGCATGTCAACTTGGAAAATAAAGAAAAACATCCTTCAAGAGCAAAACAAAAAAAAAACCATTTCTGAACCCTTTAATCTTTTACATTTTGATTTATTTGGTCCAGTAAATGTGATGTTAGTTAACAAAAAGAAATATGCTCTTGTCATTGTAGATGATTTTATAAGATTCATATGGGTTTTCTTTTTGCACTCAAAGGATGAAGCTTCACAACACGTAATAGACCATGTCACTTTTCTGAAAACTAAATCAAAGAAGACTGTAAGAATACTAATGAGTGATAATGGTACTGAATTCAAGAATTCAATCATGGAGGAATACTGTGCATCAAAGGGAATTACTCAACAAAATGGAGTTATAGAGAGAAAAAATAGAACACTCATAGAGGCAGCTAGAACAATATTGGTAGATTCTAAACTGCCAGTATATTTCTGGGGTAAGGCAGTCAATACATCATGTTTCACTCAAAAATGTACCTTGATAAATATTCATGGAAAGACTCCTTATAAAATGGTGAAAGACAAGAAGCCATGTGTGAAACACTTTCACATATTTGGGTGCAAGGGCTTTGTACTTAAAGTACATCCTGAAAATCTAAGTAAATTTGAAGCAAAGGTTGATGAAGATATATTCCATGGATATACACCAAATACAAACGCATTCAGAGTCTTCAATCTCATAACCATAATTGTTATGAAATCTATTCATGTTGCATTTGATGACAAAAAGATTACAGGTTTGCAGGATGAACCAGAGTCTACAACACTGGAATTTGAAAATTTTAAAAGTTCTGAAATAGATGAAGATGGTGAGGATGAAGAGTCTCAAATCAGTCTTGAATCAACACAAGAACCTGTACACTTTGAGGTGGAGCCAGAAAATTCAACTCCAATCAACTCAGAGTTTGACATTTTAGAGTCTAGCCAAATAGAGTCTAGACAGACAAAATTAAGTTCTTCAGAGTCTAACTCATCAGGGTCTAGATCGGGCAACTCTAAATCTTTTTCAGGGTCAAACAACTCAGGGGGAGCCTCTTCATTTGAATTCCATTCACAAACAGAAACTGTCAATGATTTGGGGGAGCCTCAAGTTCCAGAACCAATCTTCCAGCAGTTAAAAAATGGGAAAGGGATCACACTCCTGATTTAATAATTGGTGATCCTGAGAGTGGTATGCAAACAAGAAAAGACACTCAAAATGAATGCATATATAGTTGTTTTCTCTCAGATAATGAATCAAAGAAAATTGAAAAAGCTTTGTAAGACCCTGATTGGATTATTATAATGCAAGAAGAATTGAATGATTTAATAGAAATAAGGTATGGAAGCTTCTTCCAAGACCTAGAAACAGGTCAATTGTTGGTGCCAAATGGGTGTTAAAAATAAACTTGATGAGAATGGAATTGTGGTAAGAAACAAGGCTAGACTAGTTATAAAAGGATATTCCTAAGAGGAAGGAATTGACTATGATGAAACCTTTGCACCATTAGTAATATTGGAAGCCATCAGAATGTTTCTTTCATTTTTTACCCATTCAAAATTCAAAGTCTATCAGATGGATATAAAAAGTACCTTCTTGAATGGAAAATTGGAAGAAAAAGTCTATGTGGAGCAACCACCAGGATTTTTTGATCCAAAATTTCTTGATCATGTCTATAGGTTAGACAAGGCACTTTATGGATTAAAGCAAGCACCAAGAGCATGGTATGAACTACTATCCAAATTTTTCCTTAAAAATGGTTTCATTAAGGGTACCATTGATAAAAATCTTTTTATTAAAAAACATAAAGGTGATATTCTGCTTGTCTAAATTTATATTGATGATAAAATATTTGGTTCCACGAATGAGAACGTCTGTGAAAAGTTTAACAAACTAATGTAGTCTAAATATGAAATGAACATGATGAGAGAATTGAACTTCTTTTTGGGACTTCAAGTCAAACAGACAGATGATGGAATTTTCATCAGTCAATCAAAGTATGTGAAATAACTTTTGTAGAATTTTGATTTACAAGATTGTGCAACTTCCAAGACTCTCATGTCAACAACCACTAAACTTTAACCCAAAGGGTAAGAAAGTTGACAATACTAGCTACAGAGGTATGATTATTTTATTATTATATTTAACTGCTAGTAGACCAGATATAATGTTTGCAACATGCATGTGTGCTAGATTTCAAACTGACCCTAGAGAATCACATTTAATTGCTGTGAAAAAAGTTTTTAGATATCTCAAGGGTGCACAAACACTGGGACTTTGGTATCATAAAGGGTCTGATTTTTCATTAGTTAGCTACTCAGACTCTAATTATGCATGATGCAAGATAGACAGGAAAAACACAAAAGGTCAATGCCAATTTCTTGGCAACAAGTTAATTTCTTGGTTTAGCAAGAAACAACAGACTGTATCAACCTCAATAGCTGAGGCTGAATACATAGTAGCTAGAAGTTGTTGTGCTCAAATTCTGTGGATGAGAAATCAATTAGATGATTTTGTACTAACATTCTCAAATATTCCTATGTATTGTGATAATACTAGTGTTATCAAAATTGCAGAGAATCCAGTCCAACATTCCCGAATAAAGTAAATTGATGTCAGGTATCATTTGATTAGAGAACATGTTGAAAATGGTACTGTTGAACTTCATTATGTTCCAACTGACAGATAGATTATAAACATTTTAACAAAACCACTTGATGAGTCTATCTTTCTCATACTGGTAGGTGAGTTAGGAATGTTAAATATGTAATTGCACATTAATTACATTTAACAATGTATGTACTTTAATTATAATCCCTGATTTTCCAAACTATAATTGTTATTGCAAAATTCTTGAAATACTTTATCTTGACAGAGTCTAATTTCTAGACTCTGACGGGTCTATAGACTCTGAGAGTCTGTAGACTCTGAGGGCCATACCTATTAAACTCTAAAACGGTTAGAATTCGTGCATGCAGACTCTGATTATTTTTAAACCATTCAAATGACTTGAAATAGGCTATAACAGTTAATTTTTACTGGTTACAGGTTATAGACTCGTTTGTATTGTATGCAAGTTTAACAAAATACCAATTTTACATACAATTAACTCACTTGTTTATTGCAATATATTTTCTAAGGAAAAAAAATACTCTAAGAGCTTTCTCAAGAACCCTAGCTTATTTCTTCAAGAATTTTCATCTTTCTCAACTCAACAACTTCAATGGCTGCTCAACCCACTGTCATGAGAGGACCCAAGGCTATTGTATTCACTTTTGGTAATTTTGAGTTCATGATAACGAACCACGTTGTAGCCTTAGGAGAGAAGAAGGGTGTAGACGCTGACTACTATCCAGTGATGGATTTTCTTGAGCAAAGTGAGCTCAGCTATGTGTTGAAGGCATCTTCTATCATTCACATGGATGCAGTCTCTCAATCATGGAGTTCTGCAAAGGTGTTAATCCTACTCAGGATCAACCAGGTAAAATAATGTTCACCTTTGGCTCTACTACTTTTGATGTCACTGCTGATGTGATTAACTCTATGTTTAAGATACCTCTTAAACAACCTTTTCATAAAACTGTTTCTGATGATGAAATCAAAAGCATGCTTAAGTCACTAGGTTATTCCGCTAGTTTAGATAACATGAGTAAGTTAACTAGGCCTTACTTGAGGAGATAATGGTCCTTCTTCTTTTATCAAATTTCTAAGTGTTTTACTGGTAAATGTAGTGGCTTTGATGCTATTACTTTTATCACTTATCAAATTGGTCATAATCTCCTATTTGAAAAAGTGATCAATATTGGTGATATATTGCTCACTCAAATAGTGCAAAATTAAACAATATGCAAGAGGGGAAGAAGAAGGTCTACTATCATAGATTTCTGATGCTTCTCCTCAACCACTTCATTCCTAACATGCCATCTAGGTTGGCAGATAATTATTATGTGCAGGCATACAAGCAGCAAATGAGGCTATTCTATGACATCAAGAGAATTAATGACAAGAAAAAGAATCTACCTGCTATGGTGTATCCACAGGTAATGCAGGTAAAACTCTCAGCCTACGAACCTTCTATCTATACTGCTTCTTTCTTTAGAGGTGAAATGGTGCATGAAAAAGTAATGGAGAGTCCCCTACACCTACCCAATTCACCAAATCCCCATCTTCAAAACACACTCCAAAACCAAAAACCAAAAAGAAACCAACCTCTAGTTGAAACAAGACTTATAGATGAGCAAAGTGATGAGGAGCTCAACCCCCTTGAAAGACATGTTATTGAAGAACTGTCTTTATTAAAAGATAGTCTTGAGGCACCTGAATCTAACATCATAACCAAGGCCGTAGACTCTAAAAAGGCTGCAGACTCTTAAATACCTAGGAATGCACCTTAGGATTCTCAAATTGAGTCTCCTGAGAAATCTTTTGCTAAAAAGAACAAGATGTTGAAGAAGATTTATTCATAACACACACACAAGCCTATTATTATTACTAACCCTAATTTGCAGGAAACAGATGCTCTCAAGGCTCGTGCAGAGCTAGACTCTGAGCAACAAAAAGTTCCTGAACTAGAGTCTAATGTTGAGTTAGAGTCTAAACTTCCTTCAGACTTTGGTCAAGACATATTTTGAGAAGGAATGCCAAAGGAAACAGTCTCTAGTCTCATTGACTCTATTATTACTCTAATTGATGAGGTGCTTATCTTTTTATATCCTTTGGTGGAATCACTTGAAGATCCAGAATCCTACAGTACACAACAAGTCTTGGATCTTATTTCTACCTATGAGACCCTAAGGAAGAGGTTGGAGGAAGAGCTACATCTTTCTGCATATGATGCAGTCACAAATATATACAACTACCTCTTCAACTCAAGCTACAGGGTTCATAGAAGGCATGACAACTAAAGTTCTCAAAGCACTTGGTGTGCCAGACTTTAAAAAGCCAAAATCTAAAAAGATTAAAAAGATAAAAGTCTATAAAAGGGAGAATCATAGTTTGTTGCTGAGTTAAAAGCTGAGGTTGAGCAACCATGTTTTGACTATGAAGCAATTTGGGAAAATAGAATTACTTACATGACAACCATTGAATGGATTTTTACTATTCAGCCTCTTCTAAGGAAGGTGGTTGATCATCTTGTCCATAATATAGGGAAGGTGGCCAACAAATATATCTATCCAACCTACCAAAATATATTAGATCAACTGAAGGGGTCTTATTATTGGAAAATTGCAAGAGAACTGCAGGGTCACTTTCAATTGATTTTTGCCCAGGCCATCAATGCAATCCATGCCAGGACTTTTCTAAATGATAATTTGGATGCATTAACACTGGTAGAACCACGGGAGATAGTAGGTGATGAAAGGAAGTTAGAAGAGGGCACCAGTACATCAGAGGTGGCTAGTGACATAGGCGCTCAGTCTGTCTCACCCACACAAGAACCACATAGTCAGAGGTTGGGTGATAGTAGGGCAGGGGATCATGTTGATAGGTCCTCTTTGTCAACTCAACAAAATGATGAGGAGAACCCTAATGATATGGGAGGACAGACTCTGATGGATGCTCAAGAAGAAAATCAACAATCAATTATGTCAGTGTCTATCCACTTTGAGGGGGAGTTTAATGCACCAACAGTCCAAGAAGGTGATACTAAGACTCTGGCTTCTTATGAAGTCATACTGAAGCAATCAGAATCTATAGTAGACCCTGAGACTGGGATACTAGAGTAAATAGACCCTGAAAAGAAAGAAGATAGTAAGGGTTCAAAGTTTGTTGTTGCTCACCCCTTAGTAGAAATCCCTAGCCTTCAGACATTTGAAGGGGTTCCCCTCCATCAAGGTGTTTCAAGTATTAAAGAACCATTTATTTCTCTCACACCCTCCTCTGCAGGACTTTTGAGTGAACCCAACCAAATTGAAAAAATGAGTGAAAAGGTGAAAATGAGGGGCTGACACTGGTCCATGCAAAAGGAGAGGTAGATAAGGTTGTAGAGAGCCAAAGTGAGGATGAGAAAGTGGGTACCCAACCCCATTGTGAGGATGCGAGATTAGGGTATCATGAACCTAGCTTCACTTATTGGGATCAAGATTTTTCCAAGAATTGGTCCAATGAGATGGGGCAGGGAATGGATGAAAGCACTTACACTCTTATTTTTCAGATTGAAAAAAAAAAGGAGGCTCTAGCTGCACAGAAGTCATTCACACAGAGACCACAACTCCATTTAGTGGATTCTCTAACCAGGAGAGCATATATAGTCATGGAGACTTTGGTGGATGATTCACAAATTTAACCTGGTACTGCATCTTTGAAGTCAGAACAACCTATCTTAATCATACCAATTCAGGCAAGGCTTCTAGAGTCTACAGGTCCTGATCACTCTGTTGAGGAGTCAGGGTCTATAGTACCTTCTATGGTGTCAGAATCTACACCTCCAATCAAAAAAATTGAACCTGTTGATGTTATTGATGATTCAGCCTCTGAAGATGAAGGGGAAGTGAATCCATCTTTCACTTACTTTGATCAAGTTTTTCCTCAATCTTGGGCAACAACACAGGCTAAATGCAAAAATAATAAAGACACTTTTGAGAGCATTCTGGATATTCATCACTCTGAGAGACTTAAGGCCTTTCAAAAAACTCATTATTGCAAGAGCATGGTCATTATCCTGATGAGGAGCCTGATGCTTCTTTACTTCAAGAAGAAAAAGATGTGGTTACTGACCTCAAATATAAAAAGGAACATGTTACTGAACAACTAGTTGATGTGGTCACAGACATATCTCATATACAGACAAAATTGACCAATGTGGATAACACCACAACTCTACTTTAAACAAAGTTTGAAACTTTGTACTCTCTTCAACAATCTAAAGATGTTGCTGTCAAAGATTCCTTGGCTGATTTCAAGGCTAAATAGACAACTCTCCAAAATTCTGTCAATTCTCTAACTACCAAGGTGGATCAGGTTATCACTGCCCAAGCCAATATAACTTTGTTCATGAAAAAATACTTTTGGCTATCATAGGGGGTGATGATATCAAAAAGGGGGAGAAGAAGGAGGCTGGTGAATCTTCAAGGAGTCATAAGGATGAGAGTAGTAGGGATGAAGGCAAATCAAGGGGAGTTAAAAGGAGGAGAGATGGTGATGATCATAAGGATGATTATCATGGTCCTAAGGACCTGGTGGTGTGCAACAAAAGTAGTGTGGAGTGGCTGTTGTAACAAAAAATCAAACACATCAGTCATGGACTGGACATGAGAAATCAGGATCTAAGCCAAACTCTGATAAGCAAAGAAAGAGATCAGACTCTGATGCAATTCAAAGTCAAGAAATTCGAGAGCCTGGCTACTGGAAATGTAGTCAATCAAATCTTTAACTGAGAGCCAGGAAGAAGAAAAGGCTTGGAGGTTTTGCAGAGTCTGACATTAATAGAACCACAACTCTAACCAAGGATCCTCAATCTTTGATAGATAGGCAGTTTAAGAAGATTACTCAAAAACACTTAAACAAAGTGGTGTCTTCTCAAATTGCCTATAATATTTTTGAAAGAAAGGTGACAGGAGGTCAGGGAGGTACAGAAAATGTGAAAAATGAAATGCTAGTATATTTCCTGGAAGGAGGGTCTGTTAGGTAGATTAGCCAATCAAACTTCATCTTCTTCAAACAGGAAGAGGAACTGCAGTATGTCAAGTTTCTCCTGTTGATATGACTGCATCTCAGTGCAAGAAAACAGTTGAAAGTTTAAGTCCTGAAATTTTTAATATTCATTCAAGCATGATAGCTGCTAATGAAGAGATTGTTAAACTGACAGATGCTAATAAATTATTAAAATACAAAAATGAAGAACGACAACTAAGAGAAAATGCTTTTGAGTCCTTATAGCAAGAAAATAAGTTTCTAAAGAATAAGGTAGTTTGTGCTTCTCAGATTGAAGAGTTTATCAGAAAATAGATAAGTGAAAATGAACTTAGAATCAAAGCTTATAATAATTCTTCTTCATTGTTAAAATCTTACCATGCTGATAATATTGAAAACTAAAAGGTAGGTATAGGGTTTAACTATGAGAAGAAAAATGGCAAGAAACATGTGGTAGAGGAGGACACTATTCTGGATAAACTTACTATCAGACCCTCTATACTTAAGAATTTCAAGAATCCAATGTTTAAAAAGGTTGAGCTTGAATTTGATAAAGAATCTTTAATTCTTAAGCAAATTCTAAATGATGAGGACAATGTTACTGTTACAAAAATCCTAGGTCAAAAGATACTATCAAACTCCCCAAGACAGTTAGTTTTGCCCTTGACAGTACTCAGGGTCTAGAAGATGTTGTCAACACTAGCAAGATATTAGGTTTAGAAGTTGCTGTCGAGATAGTAAGATTAAAACATAATGTCAAGACAGTCTCATCTAAACCTATTGTCAACACTAGTAAGACAGTAACTTCTAAACCTACTGTCATGAAGACTAAGAAGAATATGAATGGAAATTTGGGAATAAATAAGAAAAATGACTATGGTTTTATTCCTAATGCTCCATGGAAATTGTGTAATAACTGTGAGTCCTCTAGTCACTTAACTCATGCATGTACCAAGAGTAAGTCTGAAGCAAAACATGTCATCTCTATTAATGGAAATTTGCATAGCACTCCTTTCTTAAATAGAAAAGTATCTCATTATGGAAATTTTAATTGCATTCCCTGTAAATTAAATATGCTAAGTGTATGCTTTAACATGCTTATTGCTTTCAATGATGTATGTTTACAAAAGTCAGTCAAAACTGAAACGGAAAAGACTACAAGCCCTCCTAAAGCTAGGATAGGAAAGCGACCCAGAAACAAGAACCCAAAACTAAGTATTAAATCTAAATGGGTGGCCACAAGAGTCATGCTAAAAGCTGATGAAAGAAAACCAATTAATCATGCCTTAAACCGTGATTTGGCTAAGCTAAATGGACCCAATGAGAGTTGGGTACCAAAAGCAACATGAAAACTTTGCATTGCAGGGCAATAGGAAAAATAAAAGAGTCATGTGGATCATTGACAGTGGATGCTCAGGATATATAACTGGTGATAAAGCCCTATTATCACAATTCAAGGAAATGACTGGCCCATGTGTAACCTTTGGTGACAACAACATTGGTTTCACAATGGGATATGACATGCTGGAAGTTGGTAACTTGAAGATTGAGAAAATTTCTCTAGTGAATGGTTTGAAGCACAATATATTGAGTGTTACTCAATTTTGTGAGAAAGGTTTCAAAGTTGAGTTTGATCAAGACAGATGCTCAATTGTCAACAAAAAGATAGGAGAAGAAGCTCTTCAAGGAGTAAAGAAAGGAAGCTTATTCATTGCTGACCTTGACTTAGTAAGAAAGGACAAAATTTATTATTTCTACAACAAAGCTTCATCTTCTGAAAACTAGCTGTGGCACAAGAAGCTTTCTCATTTGAATTTCAAAGCAATGAATTATCTGATGAAGAGAGAATTGGTGAAAGGCTTTCCTCAACTTAAATTCTGTTAAGAAGGATTGTGTGAGGATTGTCAAAAAGGGGAGCTAAGAAGATCTACTCACAAAGGCACTCCCAGTGGTTCAATAAATGAAGTTTTTCAACTCATTCATCTGGACTTATTTGGTCCTGTGTATGTGCAGTCACTGGTAAAGAAAAGATATGTCCTTGTAATGGTTGATGATTTTTCAAGATACACTTAGGTGAGGTTCTTGGCAACCAAGGATGAAGCTGCACAAGAGATTATTGATCTAGTAAGAGTTCTTGACAAGAATCCTAAGTTCAAAGTTCAATTCTTGAGAAGTGACAATGGTATTGAATTTAAAAATAGTATCATGAATGACTTCAGCAAAGACAATGGCATCACTCAACAATTCTCTACACCAAGGACACCTCAACAAAATGGTGTTGTGGAAAGAAAAAACAGAACTATCATTGAGGCTGCAAGAACCATGTTGAGTGAAGTAAATCTTCCTACTCATTTTTGGGGTTAAGCTATTAATACAACTTGTTATACTCAAAATATGACAATTGTCAACAAGGCCTTTGGAAAAATAGCCTATGAGCTGCTAACTAGAAGGAAACCTATTGTCAAGTACTTTCATATGTTTGGAAGCAAATGCTATATCATGAAAGACTCAACAGAGATCAAAGGGAATTTTAATAATAAAACTTATAAAGGGATATTCATGGGCTATGATATTGACAGAACAACTTACAGAGTCTATATCATTGATCACAAAGTTATTGATGAAAGTGTGAATGTCACCTTTGATGAAACCAAGTTTTCTGGTGTTGAAGGTAGTCAAGAATTAGAGTCCTTAGTCTTTGAGAATCAAGGCTATTTGGAGAATGTTAATGATGAAGAATCACCAAGAGTTGAACACATAATTTTTTGTCTAAATAAGGTTCCTAATCAATCTGTAGAAAATGAAGGAATTGTTCAAACAACAGATTACTCCGAGAATGTTCCCATGAATAGTGAACTTGAAGAAATTGATGTTGTCAATAGTGCAAGAGAAAATGAGGCTATCAATCAACAGAATGAAGAAGATTCTGGAGATTCTATAAGAGAAACTAAGTGGAACATGGATCACACTAATGATTTAATTATTAGTGATCCAGGAACAGGAGTAAAGACTAGAAGAAATGTAACCAATGAATGCATGTACTCATGCTTCTTGTCTCAAGTTGAGCCTAAAACTCCAGATGAAGCTATTCTTGAACTAGATTAGATTAATGCAATGCAAGAAGAACTTAACCAGTTTGAAAGAAGTTGTGTTTAGAAACTGATGCCAAGACCAAAGAATAAGTATGTAATTGGTACTAAGTGGGTCTTCAGAAACAAGATGGATGAAAGTGGAGTTGTCATTAGAAACAAAGCAAGACTGGTAGCAAAAGGTTACTATCAACAGGAGGGAATTGATTATGATGAAACCTTTTCCCATGTTGCAAGACTTGAAGACATAAGAATTTTCTTGGCTTTTGCTGCATTCAACAACTTCAAGGTATTTTAAATGGATGTAAAAAGTGTTTTCCTAAATGGAGAACTGATGTTGAACAGCCTCTAGGCTTTGAAGATCCAAAGATGTAAAAATTTGTGTACATGCTACTCAAAGCATTGTTTGGTTTGAAGCAAGTTCCAAGGGCCTGGTATGACACCCTTTCCAAGTTTCTCCTTAAGAACACTTTCATAAGATGGATTGTGGATAAGACTCTGTTCTACAAAAAGCATGGAAAGGATATCATACTAGTACAAATCTATGTGGATGATGTCATTTTTGGATCAACAAATGAAGAAATGTGCAAAGAATTCTTTGAGTTAATGCAGAACAAATATGAGATGAGTATGATGGGTGAATTAGTATTCTTTCTTGGACTTCAGGTCTATCAAAAGAAAGATGGAATATTCATTTGCCAAACTAAATATGTCAACGATCTTCTGAAGAGTTTTGATATGGAAGACTCATCACCTGCAAAGACTCCAATCTCAACAGCAACTCAACTAGACAAGGATTCAAAAGGAAAGAAGGTGGATAATAAGATGTATAGAGGAATGATTGGCTCTCTCCTCTATCTAACTGCTAGCAGGCCTCACATCATGTTTGCTACAGGTCTGTGTGCAAGGTTTTAGTCTGATCCAAAAGAGTCACATTAGATGGAAGTTAAAAGAATCTTTAGATACTTGAAAGGCACTCAAGATTTAGGTCTTTGATATCCTTTTAGGACCTCAGCGCTTACCATTGCACCAAAACTCCGGAGTGATAGTGAGGTGCTACTTTATTCCCTTAAGGGAACAGTCAGCGCCAACGTTTCGAATAGGCAAGATGCTGGATATTCCCAACAATCCCCCCTAGCATATTGCCAATATTCAAGCAAATGCCTTACGTTGAGACTCGAACACGTGACCTGCTCTGATACCACTTTTTAGGACCTCAGCGCTTACCATTGCACCAAAACTCCGGAGTGATAATGAGGTGCTACTTTATTCCCTTAAGGGAACAGTCAGCGCCAACGTTTCAAATAGGCAAGATGCTGGATATTCCCAACATATCCTAAAGAATCTGGTTTTGACTTGGTTGGCTACTCAAATTCAGACTATGCTAGATGTAGAATTGATAGAAAAAGTACAACAGGAAGTTATCAGTTTCTAGGAGAAAGATTGGTTTCATGGTTTAACAAGAAACATCACTTTGTGCCTAATTCAACTACTGAGGCTGAATACATTGCAACTGGTAGTTGTTGTGCTTAGTTAATTTGGACGAGGAATCAATTGTTGGACTATGGCTTTGTATTGCAAGGGATCCCTATCTTCTGTGACAACACAAATGCAATAGCCATTTCTGAAAATCATGTTCAACACTCTATGTTGGGTACCGAAGTATCATAGAAGGGGGGTTGAATACGATACTCACAATAATTTAAATTCTTTTCAGAATTTGTGGATAAATAAATTATTGCTTCAGAGTGGGTTTGGCCATTTGTAGTATTTAGGTGAGCTGTCTACTAATTTTCTGTGAGTCCGGATAATTCAATTAGATTCAAGAAAATTAGCAAGTAATTAAATGAGACAAGTTTCTGGGAATATATCTTTTGTATATAAATCCAAAAGGTCCTACACCCAGTTAAAAATATAACTGGCTTCCAAAGAATAAATTAGTTCTTTGCTACTAACACAAAAATATAAGGCTCAGTTCCTATACAAATATATATAAATTAATACAAGGAAAAATTAAGTCTGTAGAGTGTGATATCTAGGAGCCCTGAGTATTTTTCATTAAAGAACCGGGTCCTAATATCTGACCGGGAGCAAGGTATGGGTGTGTATAAATTGAATCTCTTGCTCCAGCCATGGCTGCTCTCTACATATTTTTTGTGTTGAAGAAGATGACTCCTTTTTGAATGAGTGGCTTACATCTTTTTCTTCCGTGTAGTCTTTTAATTCAATAACGTAGGCTGCTTGAATTTGATTGGCTGAGGGCTATATGGGGCCAAGAAATATTTTGTGGCGCTTGAATTTATGCTGCGCCTGTGAAAATTCATGTTGCGCCTGATTAACTTTTATGGTCAAAGTGCTTTTTAGTCACTGCACTTTGACCCTCTATTCATTCCTTGACTGAAGTTCACCAACTTCAATTCCTTGTACCAAAGACTTATCACATTACACCCTGTACCCTGAGCTGTTTCCAATCTTCGACTGTAGTTCAGAAACTTTCACTTTTCGTACCAAGGTTGTGACACTTTCACTTTTCACATTACACCCTGCACCCTTTGAGCTGTTTAGCTGTTAGCTGTTTGGCTGTAGCCTCTACAAATCACTTTTCGTACCTTAATAAACAACCGTTTTTTCCAAGTACGTTCTTCAACTTAACAATTCTTCTATAGTTAATACTCAGATTCCTTTCACAAACTGCTGACGCCTAGTGCAACTGGTCTGGTTCACAGACGACTAACTTTGATCCAGGTCTTCGTATTATTGTTTTATTTGCATTGTTAAGTTTGCAGCAACTTCATTGCTTCGAACACTAACTGTCAATAAACATAGTACTTTCACTGAAATCTTTTCTGGTACTTAGACAACGTCTCCATTACTACCACAAACTTGAATACTTCATTCTCTGTTCTTCACTGACGCTTGAACATACAAATGAACTTCTTTCAGTGAGTATAACTCCAAGACTGTAGCTGTCTTCTTTAACCTTTATCTTTACCCTTCTAGATTCATATGCTTCAAACACTGTCTATCTTCAATCAATGCCTTTATACTGAAATCTTTTAGTGGCACTTCTATATTGAATCTTCAACACTTCTGAAACCCTGAAAGTCTTTACACATTATTCTTCACTGACGCTTGAACATATTAGTGAACTTCTTTCAATGACCTGTAGTAGACTTCAAATTTTTTTCTAATGTCTTGATTCACTGTATCTGCCTTGTCTTCATTTCTTCCTGATTTCTGTGTAGACGTAGTATTATTTACCTGTCCTATTCTAGTGTTGAGTTATCACGATTACTATTCATACAGCTTCGTAATCTCACCAACAATCTCCTCCTATTTGATTGTTAAACTTTGAAAACAAATCTCATAGAGATGATAACTCAACTAACAACTAAAAAAGTAATGGTCCGGTACTTGTAAATAATGCTATTGATTTTTCTAGATCAGATTCTGCATTTTCAGATTTCTTATGTAACTGAAATGAAAGATGTTTGTTTTTCTAGCACTAAACTGATATTCATACAGTACTATCTTCATTTCTGTTTGTGCTTGAGCTTTCTCTGCTTCAAAATCCTTCATAGTTCAACTTAAAGAACTTATCATAAAAAGATCTTCATAAGAATTAAAATTCATGGGAACGTCTTCAATAGAACAAAGAACATTGCTCAAGTAATGTTCTCCCCCTGAGAATGTAATTCTTCTTTTTTTTCTTGTCTAAATTCTCCCCCTAAGGATATTAACTTCTCCTAAGGATACGAAGATAAGACTTTATTAACTTCATTTTTCTTCCTATAGATTCTCCCCCTTAGTCTAGGAATCCTCCAATGGCCCATCTTTTGAATGGTTTGTCTTCCAAAGAAGGTTCTCGTCTGTCATTGATTGGGAAAATATAGTAGCTTTTCTTTCAGAAGTAGCATGTAATAAGGGTAAGTTTTTGGTCTATGGTTTCCTCACTTCTACTACGTTCTATTGGTGTTTACACTAAAGTGTCGAGCACTTTGAAGTGTTTCACTCTTTCTCTCCTTATCTCTCACTCAAGTGTATTTCTCCCTCACTTCACTCAAGTGTTTTTCTCCCTTACTTTCACTCTGCATTCCAAATATAGTATTATATACCTGCAAGTGAAATCCGTCAATTAAGTTATATTCCCAACACCTGATTCATCAGAATGAACTGAATCACTATCAAATGGAGAATTGCATCGTAGAGGTATTATTGATCTATCATGCATAAGCACCGTCTCAACACCAGACTCAATAGTGTTTGCTAAATCACTATCTAGTGGAGCCTCACCTCTTTGATATGGGTTATCTCAAGATATTAATATATGTTAAGGAATCTTGCCTTGTTCATCAAGGAGTTGCCTCACACCTTCTCCGTAAACGGGAGATGGAAATTCCTTTTTAGGATCTGGAAATGTTCCTTCTAGGAGGGGCGATATAGTAGGCAATGTAATGAATGACAATTTAGAGCCTACGTTTCCCTCATAACCCTGTGACGGAAATTTTGTGTAAAATACCCTACTTGACTCATCCGAAGAATTCTTGTCAAGCAGTTGCCTCTCAAGCCCAGATAAATCTGAACAAGAGATCTCCTTTTTGGGATGCAGAAGTTTAACTTCTGTTTGAGGTAGATATTTGGATAATTTAATGTATGGCTAGAGTCTGTATCTCCTCTAAATGCATATACCTCTCACTGTGCATGCCTTGAAATGCATATCTAGAATTTATCTGTTTAGGCTTACCATCAGCGTGAGTGCCAGTGGTATGCTTGACTCATTACAAGATGCTCTAGCTGACGAGCGAATTTCAATGGACTCACCATGTTGAGAGAATGATCTCAAAGACAGTTTTATTGCCTTTTCAGCTCTGCATCCTTTTGAGAAGATGCAGATGAGCTTACAGTTACCTCAATTATATACTACTTTTCTTCTCTGAAGGTAGAGTTGTGGGTGCACTTCCAACTTCATCCTTATTTGCTGCATCAAGTGCAGTTTCTCCCTTATCAACTTCTAACTTACAAAGTTTCATTATATCTCCAAGGGTTAATATATGGAAGTGGATAAATCAGTGTTTGGTACTAAGGCATGGGTAAAAGATTGATGGGTTTTCAACTTCTTGGCCAGCTTCTTAAGCCACTAGGGGCTAAGCGGAAAGAATCAATCAAGATTAAAAGATAATCACCTTAACATTCCAAAATATATTTTTCATCCTAACGAGAAGGAAAAATATATGAAGGAATGGTAAACGATTGCATTAAAGCACTTTTAGTAAAAGAGTTTTGTCGGTTCTAAAGATTTGTCATTTAAGAACATGATACCAATAGAAATTTTCTTTAAGATACTTATCACATAATAAAATGCGGGAAAGTGTATCAGAGAAAAATTATATCCCTTATGAATTTCTTATAAGGCAAACTTCCCATAATAAAATGCGTGAATTTATACCAAAGAAGAAATTCAACTCTCTTACCAAATTATATCTTAATAAAATGACTCTTTTCCTTTAAAACCTTTGCACTGTAAGTTTTGAAAACAGTTTTATAAAACATCCTTATCAGATAGAGGATTATGATTTTCCGACTCATAATGCAATTATGATTTACATCATTTTCGTCCATCTGATAATATCCCCGACTTAGAATAAAAACATGACAATTAGGGTGAATGTATGCTTAACAATACAATACAAGGCCTTCAAAGTAACAACCACTATTTTGGTACTATGAATCAATGTGAAACATACATTGAAACAAGTATTTGAAAGCAAATCATTTTATAAGTGATTGGTACCTCGAAGTTAAAATAATTTCTCCGAATAAAATAGCAATCACAAAGTTTCTGCCACTTTAAAAGGAAAAATTAAGAGAGAAAAAGCTTTTAAAGATAAAATTTTTAAAACTAGCTTTTGGGAGAGGATAATAGATTTTGAGATTGGAGAAAAATTATCCTCAAGAAAAATTTGATTCACACCCTAGGTTTGGGAAAATAAAGTAGGGCTTTAAATCAAACGATCTTCAAAAGAGAAATTTTGAAAAAGAATTTTA
This sequence comes from Oenanthe sinensis, assembly GCA_028671895.1. Lineage (NCBI taxonomy): Eukaryota > Viridiplantae > Streptophyta > Magnoliopsida > Apiales > Apiaceae > Oenanthe > Oenanthe sinensis. The sequence continues at coordinate 20,168,628 of CM053799.1, read as the reverse complement.
AAATTTTCTTCTCTAAAACTGATAGAAAAATAAATGTACCTTTGAATAATACATTTTGAAAAAGAAAAAGACAAGAGTTTCTTTTTAATACATTCAAGTTTAAAATTCAGTCGAAGAAAGAAAACTAATATAAATACTCATGTAATACTAAACAGTTACCACAGACATGCATATATAAATCAAATAACATGTGGCAATTATTCAGTAGAACAATAAGTATTTGAACATATTTTTATTATTAGTGATTTCAGATAAACAACTTGTTTTATCACTAATATTAAAAATATCACAATTAATTGCAAAGAACCATTAACAAAATATCATTACTTGATATTTATCAATAATTTCAAAATGCAAGAAATTATGCTTCTTATATTTTATCAAATCAAAATTATGAAACTAATAAACATTGAATTGCTTCAATCCATAATTTTAATAAGATAAAATAAATTCGCTAAATACTAAAATATTCATTAGATTGAATATTAACATCTAACTTCCTACGCTATATCTAATAATTGTCACTCTAGCATATTACAATTATACGCATACCAATTATTAAAGATATACGTAACCTCGAGAAAATAGTTGAATATAAATTCACAAGTCCTTTAAATATTGACATTTAATACTTGTGATCCTAATTACAACTCCTCGCAAATAAAATCAAATTTTAGAAATATTTTCTAAGTATATAAAATATTGAGATTTTTATACACATGACTTAGAAAATACTTCGTCTTCTAATATTAGTGAGTTTTGAAATATGCATTATTTATTTAGAACAAAAATTCTAAATATTGTCACTAATATCAAAAGTATCACAATTATTTATAATATAATATTTAAAAATATCAGAGCAATTAAGCAAGATATCATTGACTAATATTCATCAAATATTTTACATACAAATAATTATGTTGCTAACTTATGCTAGAAAATTTAACTACCACATATGCATATAACATTGTAAGCATGATAATTAAACTAGTAACAAAAAGCATGAGGTACTGGATTTGAAATAAATTCACAAGTCCTTTAAATATAAACGATTTAATACTTGTGAACTCATTTACGAATTCATTGCAGATGGGATTTTCAACAAATATGCATATAAATAATATCCCAAGTTCACTAACCAACTTAGACAAAATGAATTTATCAAGTGATTCAGCAAATATCTGCAAGTTATTTTACTAAGGACAACTCTCGAAAGAAATAATACCTGGTGTCCATGAGCTTGTTCCTTAAGTGGTGTGGAGAGAACAACAGAGTTGTTGGAGTTGAAGAAGTTTCCTTGTTCAGAAGATCAGAGCATCACATTCACTAGCTGCTTTAATTTTAGCCTTTGATGCAGCTATATGTGTTGAATGCTTTCTCTCATTTCAACAAGAATCCAACTTCTTCCACGAAATTGACAGCTTCTAGGAATTACTTCCTTGTCTTTCTTACAACCTGCATTATCTATATCTATATAGCCAATTAGGTTAAACCTAGTATCTTTAGGGTACCTGATTCTAAGAATTGGTGATCCCCTAAGATATCTAACAATTCATAACTTAACTATAAGATAAGATTATCTAGTATCCACTTAGAAACTTGCACATAGGCATATCGAGAATAAAATATATGGTCTTTATGCATTTGAATAAGTAATGAGCTAATCATACCTCTATAGTTTATCACTCATATACCTGATTTTCCCTGATCAAGCTTAGTGGTCTGTTGGCAAGAAGTCTTGGTAGGTCTAGAATCTTCCAAATTGTGCATCTTCAAAAGATCATTGACTTACTTTAATTGCCATCATTCTTTTGAATTAATTGTAATCCAAAAAGAATTACAACTCTTCCAACATGCTCATGTTACCTTACTATGCCTTTACTTAGCAAATATCTTGCAAAATTTTCATAAGTAGACCCACATATAATATAATCATGGTATACTTGCATATATATTACATTGTTTGTGTACCATGTATTCTAGAGAGAGATATGTGTGTAACTACTCTAATATAAAATTATTTTCAAATAATTAGTAGTTAGAGTGTCATACCATGTCCTTGACGATGCTTGAATTCTTACCTCCGTCATAGAGAGGTTGTGAAGAGAATGATATACAAATTCCAATGATCTGCAACTTCAAAGTCCAGGAAATGTTGTACATCAGCTTCAACTTCTAACTCACCATTCAGGAGTGCCCTTGTTCACATTCATCTGATAGATATTCATGCTTGAATGCTCAACAGTTAGGTCTTGTTAGGTCCTTAGGCCCTAAAAGAATCAAGTCACGTCTCTAGTGCTTGCTGTTAGATCTTGAAAGTCCCGAAGATTCTGTTTCCATCATCGTCGATGCCTTCTACTTTATAGTAACCTGTAGCAACCGGTTTGGCTTTGTCCCTCATAACAATGCCAATAACTATCCAGTTTCTAAAAACCCTTACTGTACCAATTTCAACCTTGACTTGTGGTCTAGGTTCCAGCTTCAATAGATTCTGCCTTCGAACTGATTGAGATCATCTTGCATTGCAATCACTCAATCTGGATCAATCAGTGCATCTTCAGTATTCTTTGGGATTCCCGATATTAGGTCCCTAAAAATATATGTTCATCTTGATTAACACTTCTAGCCTTTACTCAATAATCTGGATCACTAAGAACTAGACTCCAGGAATGACTTTGATTTCAAACCCTTTGTCTTGGCAGATATGTTCTTGATGTATTCCTTTGATCTTCATTGTGTTGAGTACGACTAGTAGATCTTTCTTTTATTTGCTCCCCCTGAGTTGCTGCTAGGATGTGTTGAAGATCCTTCACCTTTTTTAGTGGATTCTGTTAAATTTCACGAGTTGTGTAGTTTCACAACCATTTCCACTAATAGGATCTGAATCATCATCATTATCATTGATTCCTTCTGCATCCTCAGTTTCAACATCAGTATCTGAGTTTGACTCTGACGGAATGTCAAACTTCAAAGATTCAGAATAGTCATTCATTTGAATGCTTGGGAGCTTGATGTAATTGGACGATACATTCAGACTTTCAATCACCTTCTGGTTTTACATCATATATGCCTTGAAAGCTTTCGACTTCAATGAGTAGCTGAGGAAAATTGTTCCATGAACCGTAGCTTCAAACTTGCCAAGATGCTCATTTAAAGCTTCAATAAATATCAATTTTCTCCAAACACAAGAAGGAGCTTCATTGTTTGCTTCTGGTTGGCTATTAACTCATATGATGTCTTTTCACGATCTTTTTGTTGATTAAAGTAACATGCTGTGTTAATTACTTCAGCTTCAAAGTACCTTTATCAGTGCAGACTTCATTCGCGAAATTGAGTTCCAATATCTGACTTCAAATTTCTCAAAGTTTACTTTGCTTCCAACTTGATCCACCTGATGTTATCAATCACCATGTGTGATATTTTGTCTGTTGAATGCACGAACATCACCAACTTGTAATTAGGGTTGTCATCAATCACCATTAAGCATATTTCTTCCATGACATAATTTGCTTCGTGTGATGTTTTTATTGACTTCCCTATGTGACGTACTTCAAAATGTCCTTCTGGATAGAATTCCATATGAAGCAGTCCTCTCACCAATTTCATCTTTATCGGAGAATCCATTGTCTTCATTAACAAGTGTGAGAGCTTCTTATGTCATGGCTAACTCTTTCCTGATGAAGCTTTACTGAAAAGTTCACTTCACCTTTGCATATCGAATCCATGTCAGCTACGAACAAATTTCATCACTCTTAGTTGAGTGAGCTTCCAACCTTCTTGTTTGAGATCAAACACTTTTCCTTTTCAATGCTTTTCCAGAAAACCCTTGACAAAGAATTCCCTAGTACCCTGTAGATAGTGCTTAATTCCGTTGATAAGAAAGATGATTCCATTGATGACAATTTCAAAATCATGATAGCCAAATCCCTTGTACATCATTTGATGTCATCTCCAAAGGTTACTGTTGGGTAGGCTTTCTCAACCAATTGTGATGTCAGAGCTTTAATCTTAATCATATGCCTCGTACAATAAATGTCACGAAATCATATAACTTTTGCCTTTTGTTACATACTCTGCAATCACAAATGATTAAGCTTCTTGGTACTCAACTTCAATTGAGTCCAGATGGGTTAGAGATATTACTGTCAACAGTGGTAACAACAGCTTCAATATGCATAAAAGCACATGGATAGAAGAACTAACAAATTAATTACTAACTCTATCTAGTCCATTTCTGTTGTTGTCTAACATTTTTAACTATCTCTAATTACTTAAGTCAGTTTTAGATTAATCCTCGAATCAACAAATGTTACTGACTACTTGGATAATTCTACCATCTTTTATTATTCTATCCCTAACAAGCAATACATGATATGATATGACATTTAAGTGCAACTATGTGAGTGGGAGCAAATCATATGAAAATAAACACATAAACAATTCAAGAATATGCAGAATATTTGAATAAAACATTATAAGCAATATCAAATTCCACATACACTTATCAAGTCCTTCATAAAAACAAATATGAAATATATGATCTATGACTTGTTTGTCTATTTAGCAATTTTCACAACATTAACAGAGGTATTAAATCACAGAAGATTTAACTCAAGTTCCAGCAAATGTTTAGGGATACATCTAACCATCTAGAACACTCTATCTAATTCTAGATATTCATTTTACTGCATATAAAATCAAGTATGAAATGTACTAATTAAACTCATGAATCCTAGCATGCAATCTTATTCTTAGCAATCAATTAAGCATTTAAGTCCTAAGATGCTAACATGCTGACATGAATATAATACATTTCAAAACTTAATAATCAAACAGTTCTGAATTAGATAAACGTATACTAGTTAGAATGTGTACCTGTGAAGTGCTTAGTGATTCATCTCTAGTGTTGGTCATTGATGCCAGATATTCATTTGATTCATTATTGTCACTGATATAATCAACCTTGCATTTAACTTCACCATCCTATGCTTTCCCTTGTTGCATCCTCACTAATGCTTGAGATTCTTGCTACAACCCAACATAGTGTCTGTCATCATTTGCTTGTACATGCTTCTTCAAACTGTGTAGCAAAACCCCTGATCTTGTCTTTTATTTTAAACCATCCCTGTCTTGCAACCGCCTCTTGAACTAATCTTGAAAATCTCCTTTATGGAATCTATAAGTAATGACCTTAGATTTAGAATTGGGATTTCATCTGAATCTGATGTCACCGAACTTCCTGTTACCCTGCAGACTTGAATTGCAGTCCAGTTATCAAGATATTCCAAAGTGTTAAAATCACATACAACACCTTGACCACTACCTCGAGTTACGATATCTTCAATTCAGCTTCTTGGATCAATTCGTTTCTGTTTAGAGGTTCTCAACGTTGACGTCAATCAAATTTGGTTCATGGGTCACAAATACAGTGGATATACTAACAACCTTCTTTACCAAATATTATCTTCTTTAGCTCTTGTTCTAGTTCATAGGCCTTCAGCACATACAGCACATCCGTAGGGAGTGATATCTAGGAGTCCTGAGTATTTTTCATTAAAGAACCAGGTCCTAATATCTGCTGAGAGAAAGGTATGAGTGTGTATAAATTGAATCTCTTGCTCCGACCATGGCTGCTCTCTACATATTTTTCTTCTGTGTAGTCTTTTAATTCAATAAAGTAGGCTGTTTGAATTTGATTGACTGAGGACTATGTGGGGCCAAGAAATATTTTGTTGCGCCATACTATTTTTGTGGCGCCTGAATTTATATTGCGCCTGTGAAAATTCATGTTGCGCCTGATTAACTTTTATGGTCAAAGTGCTGTTTAGTCACTGCACTTTGACCCTCTATTCATTCCTTGACTGAAGTTCACCAACTTCAATTTCTTGTACCAAAGACTTATCACATTACACCCTGTACCCTGAGCTATTTCCAATTTTCGACTGTAGTTCAGAAACTTTCACTTTTCGTACCAAGGTTGTGACACTTTGCACCCTGCACCCTTTGAGCTGTTTAGCTGTTAGCTGTTAGTTATTTAGTTGTTTGGCTGTAGCCTCTACAAATCACTTTTCGTACCTTAATAAATAACCGTTTTTTCCAAGTACGTTCTTCAACTTAACAATTCTTCTATAGTTAATACTCAGATTCCTTTCACAAATTGCTGACGCCTAGTGTAACTGGTCTGGTTCACAGACGACTAACTTTGATCCAGGTATTCGTATTATTGCTTTACTTGCATTGTTAAGTTTGCAGCAACTTCATTGCTTCGAACACTGACTGCAAAAAAATATAGTACTTTCACTAGAATCTTTTCTGGTACTTAGACAACGTCTCCATTACTACCACAATCTTGAATACTTCATTCTATGTTCTTCACTGACGCTTGAACATACAAATGAATTTCTTTCAGTGAGTATAACTCCAAAACTGTAGCTGTCTTCTTTAACCTTTGTCTTTACCCTTCTAGATTCCTATGCTTCAAACATTGTCTATCTTCAATCAATGCCTTTACACTGAAATCTTCTAGTGGCACTTCTATACTGAATCTTCAACACTACTGAAACCCTGAAAGTCTTTACACATTATTCTTCACTGACGCTTGAACATATTAATGAACTTCTTTCAGTGACCTGTAGTAGACTTCAAAACTTCTTCTAATGTCTTGATTCACTGTATCTGCCTTGTCTTCATTTCTTCCTGATTTCTGTGTAGGCATAGTATTATTTACCTGTCCTGTTCTAGTGTTGAGTTATCACTATTACTATTCATACAGCTTCGTAATCTCACCAACACTCCAAGACTAAGCACATTGATATCAGACATCATTTTATTAGAGAGCATGTGGAGCAAGACACAATTAAGCTAATCTATGTGTCCACAGAGAAACAACTTGCAGACATTTTCACCAAACCATTGGATGAAAAGACATTCAACAGACTAGTGAATGAATTAGATATGTTAAATTTATCATGTTAATGTATTTCTGTAGCAAGTTGATTTAGTGATAAAAAAATGTTAGTTAACTGAAATTCACTGTGAAGTAATGGTCTGTTAAGGTGTTTTGATTTCTATCACAGTGGATATACATGATGAAATTTCACTGAGAGGTTAACTAATTTATTTTTAGTGATTTATCTCATATGGATTAATAAAAAGTACTGTCAAGTGTTTTGACAATATATTTTATCTATGATGTCATATTGTGATAAGTTACTATCAATCACTTGAAGGAGTCTTGACAACATAGTATGCGGGACTGAAACTGACTGTTAGTATTCATTGAAAGTATAATTTTCTAAAATCCGCGTATAACATACTGTCAACGATTAAATTAGGGTTATTGGTTATTTATTTATTCTCTAACCACTAATGTTACTGTCAAGAGTGTTTGTGATTTTTAACACATGAGTCATTGTCAAAAGGAAATGGATTGAACATAAAACTGTCAACTTAATCGATTAAAATCTTTCTTAACAATTTCTTTTTCATTGAATATAAATACAAACAGTAAAATCACTCTCACTCTTCACATTGTGTGCGTTATATTTTAACAGCTCAAGATTTCAATATATGATCGGATCTAGTGATCTCCGAGACTCGAAAGTCATATTTACCCGAGAACCATGAGATTTCAATATATGATCTGAATATCTTAATATAAAAATTCAAAGGTTTCTAAATATTTTTACGAATATGGGAATACGAAAGGTACAACACATTTAATTAATTCAAGTGTTTATACATCTGTTTATTACATGTTAAACAAATTTAAAAGTTTCTATTTTTTTTAAAATAATACTTAAATATTAGCTTTTTATTATTTTTAAAAAATTAAATTATATAACTATTTTTTCTATACTAATATACATATAAAACTCAAAATAATAGATATTTTGAGACAGAAAAAATAAAATTTATACAAGAATTTTTATAATATTTTTCTCTAGTAACATATAACTATCCGTGTGAGCACCTATCACTAATTTACTATATATACTATATAAATAAATCATCTTGAAAGTTATGATCCTCTTTATAGAAAAAATAATTGACATTTTTACAAAAATATGATTTTTTTAAAATAAAAATACAACTTTATATTCAAATTCAACTAAGATTAATGTCAAATCCAATTAAGAATAACTTTATTCTTTTAGAAAAAAATTACATTCAATTACATTTAGTTATAAATTACATGTAAAAAATTATTTTTAATTATAAACCGTATTTTTATAAATAATTAAAAAAATAAAAAATAATATTTTTTGATAATTTCCCACAATAATAATCTAATAATCTTGCCGGTATAAATAATTCTAAAAAGCTCAGTCCTGTGAGTTTACTAGTACAAACCAAACTAGTTTGATGTTTCATCTCTCTGATCTCTTGGGTACTTAAAAATGTGAGTCTTCTATCTCTTTGTGTTCATTTTTGTTAGGGTTTCTAATCACAAACCCCAATGTAATTTTAGGGTTTCTTAACATAAAGCTGTGTTTTATTGTACTTAGTGTTGTCTGAATTATAGCTTCACAGTCTGTGTCTGATACTGACACACATATATTTTGTGGGTGTTTAACTGTTTATAGTCTTATACATATGTCTGTATGTTTATATATATGTATGTTTGTTTGTCTGTGTTTAACCCCAATGTAATTGTGTTTTGTTTAGTGATCATGGAGTCAGCTACACAGCGTTTGCAGAATGTCTTTGGAACAACCCCGGTTTCGCCTTCGTTTTCGCTATCCCCTCAATCTGGTGATTTTTAGATATTATTATGCGTATTTACTTAATTCTTTGTCGTTGTGTTGTGTATGTATATGTACTTTGTATTTTGCGCAAATGCTTGTATGTTAGGAGAAATTAGTCTCATTTGCAGGAGTTTTGTACATGTTTTAAGACTTTGCATGCTCGTGTTTAGCTTTAAATTATTGTTTTGTATTTTTTTATGGAAATAAAAATGTAAATTTTAGATTTTTATCAAGAAAAAGAAATACAAAAAATTATTATGTATATGGATTATTTGGCTAGACACTTTAGGCTATTAAAAAATTTCAAATAAATCATTTTGGACCGAAGGTAGTAGCAGAGGATTTTAGAAGACTTGGGGATTTGAGACTTTGGTAAATAGTTAGTCTGCAGAGTTGTTGATTACATGCAAGGCCACGGCAGCCATGGCAGAGATTAAGTAGAAAAATAACAGCGATTGGTGTAATTGAGAAATTAATTGAAATAAAGTAACAAGGTGATAAAAATGAAGGGCTGTCCACAAGCCATGTTTCCTCATAATTTTGTATCCCAATTGATTTAAATGGAGGAGAAAGATGAGCTCCCAGCACTTAAATGCTTTCAATTTTAGGACACCCAGCTTGTCATTGTTAATGAAAAGAACAGGCGATGAATTTTGAAAGAGGAAAACAGCAGAATAGATGAATGTTGTCATTATATGTTGTGCATCATGTTATAAAGTTCTTGAATATGCATATCCCAGGCAAGCGTCTCTAGATTAAAATGTGCTTCTCAGTGTGTGGCAGATTAGTTTTTCAAATTATATGTTGCAACTGCAGCAAGTTGATATAGAGTAAGATTTTGGTCTTTATTCTCATTACATAATCATTCACCAAGTGATCTGAGTGCTTTCGAAGGAAAGCTTTTCTTGCATATTTATGTCTACCTATAGTAAACATCCATTGATGTACATATACTTGTACATTCAGATGTGACATATTAGTTGTACAATGCTGGTTCACTTATGTTAATTTGAAGAAGATCAATATTAGTGGATTTATCATTCTTCGCAAAACAAGTCCATCAACTCTTCCTTTTAAAATTTTCCTTCAGTATATTTTATCAAACACAAGGAACTTCTATGTTTCCTGAACTATTTCATCCAGCTTTTGGTTTCTTACTGTTCCTGTCTTTATATTGGGAACTGTAGTAAATATGTAGGTCCGGAGTCAGTAATGTCTCCTGCTAATACATTTTAATTATCTAGTCAATTTACTCTGACAAAGTACACGTTTTCATTCAGATTATCTTCTCTTTTTAACTTGTATATGTTATAATACTTTATGCAGATTTCTATTTAACGGGAAGGAAGAGGATGAGAATTAATGAAGACAAAGGTTATGCTAACACTTTAAAAGCTTACAGTTCTGGTGAATGCCGAGAAGCTGATTATCTGCAAGATCTGGAATCGGGGAAATATGGAAGCGTAACAAATGATATTAAAAAACTTTTGGAACGAGGCATGGATTTCTTGAAGCCAAAGTATGCGAGGCTTCCTGATCTTCTATACAGGTGCCATGATAAAAGCTCTATCAACAAGGCTACAAATCAACCCGTGTTTGTTAAATTGGATGATGATGATTGTGATCCCCGGGGAATGAGACCAGCACCTGTTGTAATAATTGATTCGGACGAGGATGAACCAGTAGATCAAAACTCATCGCATCAATACCAGGGAGTTCTCTTGCCGATGCCAGTTAGTGGACCTCTTATATTAGATCCAGTGGTAATTTGTCTTTTCTTTCACATGAAATTTAAATTTGAAGATCATTTTACAGTCAAATAGCGCACAGTTGTGAAACGAAGTGGCTGACTTATAGAGATTCCTATTTTCGTATATGGATATGCCATTATGCCCAACTGTGGTAGAAGTTACAGTAATTGCTACAATAATTTATGGCCTGATCCTTTCTAGAGCTTTTCTTCTAAAATCAGTAGCTTACTGGTATTACCTTAATATCCCAAATATGAGTCAAAAGTACAGGCTTGCTTTGTTCAATTAGCTGTTATCTTATAGAAGGTAGGAACCCCTTTTTAAGTTATTTTGGCACGATTGGCTATTATGTTTCTGCATCCTTATATGTAAATGCATTCAGTATACAAGTTAACATGTATGAAGAATCTGCCAGTAGTAGTGAAGTGAAGTAAGTTCATTCCAAAATAGCTCCATCTATTTTAACAGTAGCAAAAAGAGAATTTGACCAAGTTGAAGCTTACTGTAGAATGTCTAGTTCATATATTAATGTGACAAAAGGTTGTACACAAAAGCTGCTACATGTATGTAATGACTTTTAATTTTTTTTAAAGCATACAATACTTTGTAAATCAATTATCAGGCATATATATTCTGTTGAAAATGATTGACCTGGTTTGAAACTTGCAATTTTCGTGGGCAATAAGTATTAGGGAGTAAGGAGTGTTCACTTTTTGATTGATAATGATAATTTAAAGGGCATCTCTATCAAAGACCACAGCCTTGCAAGTTGCACCTTTCTTGTTCGTGTATTTGAATGATGGGACCTATTCTTCTATATAGTTTTTGTTTTATAATACTAGAATTTTGTCTTGTTATGCGAGTATCAGATATACTCATCTATACAGTGGGAATGTTGTATCTGTTGATGCGTGTAGTTGATCAGGAGAAAAAAGTCCTTTCTTCCACATATTCTTTTCAAAATATATCTGCATCTTTTTTTTTAAGTTATTTCTGTTGGAACTGCTATGTATGTCGTTTCTAATTATATAGAAAATGGAGTATCCGCAAAGCCAACCATTGGTAGATGATAAAAGCCTGGCTATTGAAGCTGAACTCAGGAAAGATAAAGGCCAATATGTTGGCATCGAAGATGATATGCTTGAGGATGAACAATTTGATGATGATTGTGATGGTCTGGCAGATATCTGGACGGAAATGAATTTCGCAATGGAATGTTCCAAGGTAAAATTTAATTACATATCCAATATGATTTTTTATAGTAGCTGAAATTTTTGCTGATATGACAAGTTTCAATCTCTAATGCAAATACTCCATTTTTTAATGACGTGAATGCTTTTTTTATTGTTCCATTTCTTAAGATTTTATTTAATACTCATTTCCTCTGCATACATCATTTTTTAGTAATAAGGTATGAGTAAAATAGATTGTAAAGATATTTCTAGGATATTATAGTAGGAATAGCAAAGTGAAATGGAAAAAAATATTTGAAAGCAATTTTATGTTTTTGTATATGCAAAGTTCTCAGAAGGATTTGAAAAGAATAGTCCTCGAGTTCTCCCAAGTCCTCAAATCAATTCTAGAATTTAATAATAAGTGACGATGGAGGACTCTATTAGAGGAGTCACCACAAAAAGAACACTCCCTTCGCTCTATAGTGTAAGTTGTATTGATGTATGCACGTAATTTGAGGTGTATAGAAAATATACTTGTACCTTTTTTCTTTTTTGATAACAAGTGCAGTTCAAATTTTTAAGCAAAACAAACGCACAAACTTTTATGTATAAGCATATTTTCAGGCACCTTTTAGTAAAACAACTCATATATGGACCTGAGTAAATAATCATTGAGAACACATGCTTTTATTACATGCACTACCATTAGAAATGAACTCAAGGATTGTCCACTGTGACCTTTTGACAGTTAACATTCCAGCTCTTGCATATTATATAAACCACAACATATTGTTGGACATGTCCAGCTACTACAAGGCGATTATGCTTATGCGTATCCTTACCGGAGGACGTCTTCTTAAATATATTTTATTGTTAGGCTAATATAATCAAAAAAATTACCAGACTTTTGCTTGATTGACATTTAGTAAATTTTACCATTGGTATTTTAGAAACAGACCCTTTGGAAAGACAGATATATAGGAGGTTAGAAACCGTGTATGATATAGAACCATCAGCACTGTCCAAACTCTATCTGTTAAATGCCTGGCTTTGTGTCATAAACAGTTGGGGAAGAAGTTGGCCAGGAGTATGAGTTCTGGAACCCCCCCTCTTTATGAGCATATTTTGTAATTATATTTAGAAACCATATGAATGCCCTTTTTATACCATATTATGTAGCATGATTCTAATTACATTGAGTCAATGACCTTATCGAACTGGAGCTAGTTCATCGTGAATCTAGATTCTAGAACCCTCTAATTATGTACTATTACCGAACCTTAAAAACCCAAATCAGCTAATGGTTTTATATTTGCAACAAGCTTGTTTGTTTCAGCCTAGCAAGATCTATTTGTATTTAGTTTTTCTAGTGCTATCCGTGACTGTTATCACTTGCGGTCGGTAACTCTAACCCTTTTAGGATTTTACCTTTATTAGGTACTCAGACTCTACAAAAAATTAAAGTTAATCATATCATTTGATTAATCCATTATTGCAACACTCAATTCTACATTGAAACATGTGGGCGATTAATTCAGAACTAAGCTTAAGGACGACTACCAAGTGCACCAACAAATCATTACCTTTTGTAAGCCTGTGGCGGGTTTTTGGATTACTCAAGTTAGCTGTGCTTTTGTTGGATTCAGATTCGGGATAGACCTGGATTTTGATTGAAGAGTCAAATCTGACCAGGGTTGTCACAATTAACAATTTATATCTTAACTAATAGTTATTCTACTTCTGACTACTAAATAAATTTACTCAGTTTCCGAAATTAATGAGTGAACTGTGTTGGTCAATAGTCCTGATTCTCCTTATATTAGTTACTGTTTATAATTAATCATTTATAGCTACTTGTCATCACATTTTACATGTACTGCATTTTCATTTCTGTAGAAGTAATCTGTATATCAATTGTTTTTAATGTCTGTAGGAAGCTCCCTTAAGTCCTTCACCTGATGATAACGTTGAAGAGGATGAAGAAGACTGTGAGCATTCTTTTATCTTAAAAGATGATATTGGCAAAGTATGTCGTATCTGTGGAGTCATTCAGCAAAAAATAGAAAACATTATTGAGTACCAATATGCGAAGGTATGGATTTTTCTTGGTTGAACCAGCAAATTGTCATGATTTAGATCATGTATTGGTGTGCTTTACTTGTGTACTTGTATAGGCATGAGTCTTGCAGCTGTGTGCTGCAAATATTCTGAAAATTCGTATGTCCAATGTACAAGGTACTAAGGTAGACATTTGTTTGTCACATTTATAGATCAGGTGGTGTGACATGTTTAATATTGATCTGTTTTGTCCCCTAACATCTAAAGTTATGTCCTAATCAATGTAAATTTTAGAGATTATAAGTAAATTTTTTGTACTAAATACTGTATGACCATGAGGTCATGGGTTCGACTCTCGTATCCGACATACCACGGTCTCTACTCGCTTGAGTAGGGGTAAGGCTGTGTACAATTGTACATCCTCACACCCTGCTCTTCGATCGGGACAAGTGAGTACGACTACGTCCCTTTTTCCTTTTTTTTACTGTATGACATCAAGTAGTGCAGCTATGTAGAGTCGTTTCAAATCATATGTGCTTATATCCGAAAGCAAGAGTTCCTTGTGAATAAGTTCAGCCAAACCTTGTGAAGTTCTATACCAGTTAATAGGGTTTGTTATATACCCAAATATGTACAAAAGCCCTTTGAATGTAATTAGTCTAGATGCCTACTTGGGATTCCTAATTAGGTTTGGGATTTATTTTTGAAGTCCATATTAGTTTTTAGAGATGCCGAGTGTTTATGGTCGTTCGGGATGATGTGAAACGAACCAAAATCCTAAAAACCGTACCAATGAAATTGCACATAATTGGTTTCATTGTGGTTTCTAATAAAAATCGAACCAGTTAAATCCAAACCTAAACTAATTTATGTTGAAAATAGTATACATATTAGTAATAGTACACATACATTATAGCCACATGAAAGCAGAATCTATATTTATTGTTTCGATACTAATTTTGATTCGGCATGTGATTCTTTGTTTACATTAACAACATGCTTTACTACATTTTATAAGAAAAGAGAAGTCCGTTATTTTATTATTATTGATAAAATAATTACAAATATATTTATTTGTTTTAGATTGGTCGAAACTGCACTATTAGTTTTTGGTCAGGTATTGCTTCCAGGTTTCAGGAACTGCACCAAATAGGTTTCTTGTGCTGTTTGAGTGCAAAAGCAAACCAAAGTGAACCATGGCCATCCCTAATGTTTGTTGTATATTTATGCTTTTGTGATACCTATGGTTTGCAAGCTTAGCTTGTTCAAACCGTCCCCATATCTAATCCTTTAACACTTGCCCCTAAATTCCTAGTACCAGATCTGCAACCTCCCCCACCCACTTGTTATGGAACAATAAATAAGTAACCGTTTTGGCACGGAACAACAAATAAGTAAATCTATTATCATTTCTTGATCTTATTGTACGGAGATGAATTTATTTTAATAAATATAGTCGTGTATTTGTATGAGGATTAGATAGTAATTTCCTAATTATATATCTAGTGAATTAATATTATTAATTATCTATAAATCAAGATAGGTGCTTATTTAATCTGGATTTTTCGTGGTGATTGTTAAGTTTTAAGATGCCTAAACCAGATATAGTCTTCGTTATTTTACAGAGTTGAATACTTGAATATGATTTGATTTGAGTAATTTGAGAATCAACCTGGGGAACAATTTTACTTTATTAATGCCTAACTTTCCTTCACCTTTTGTCTTACATTCTTGAGTCCTATGCTGCATCACTTTAGATGTGATCCAGTGTTGTAAAACTTTGCAGTTCGTCCTTTTAAAATTTCCTTTTAGTTTTTCACTATTGATATGATCTGAAGTCATGAAACTTTGTAGTTCCTTTTGAATTTTGTGTCCATTCCTACTGTACGTACATTGTACATTATAATCTTTAAAAGATTTGTTGTTGGCGACCTGGGACGACCTATACATGGTCAATAGCATTAATTATTGCCGGTTAGAGCATGTTGTTTGTCTACACAAGTTGACTGTAGTTTGCTAGCAAGTGCTGAGACGGTTCCCAGTATAATATTAGGCTGTGTAGGCAATTCTTACCCCATTAAGATTTTCAATACATTAGTTCTAAGTACAGGAAGAGATATACAACACGCTCTTTACATCCCTATTTAATCTTCATCTGCTAAATCTTGGTGTAGTTTCTTCTTATTTCTATCCAGGGTGGCTTATCTATTTGGTAGTTGCTTAACTGAAAGAGCATATAAGCTAAACTCCATAAAATGATATCTTTCATGTGTATTTCATTCTCTTTGTATGTCATCATAGTAATGAAATGATCAGATTGAGCCTATGACTGCTTAGATTTTAGATCTTGGTATAGTGATATTGTTGTAAAGCTTCACTGATTTTGTTTTCTTCCTTTTGTTTAGAACACAAAAAATGCTAGAACTTATTGGTATGAAGGTCGGAATGGCAAAGCCGGAGATATTTCAGAAGATCTTCCTGTTGGATTGCCTGAACAGGACTTTGCTGCAACTGAAATCTTTGCTCATCCAAGGCACAGCAAAAAAATGAGACCTCATCAAATTGAGGGCTTTAATTTTCTGGTGCGGAACCTGGTAACAGAGAATCCAGGGGGGTGTATCCTGGCCCATGCTCCTGGATCTGGTAAAACTTTCATGATCATCAGCTTTATACAGAGTTTTATGGCAAAGTATCCTTTTGCAAGGCCACTTATCATACTACCAAAAGGTATCATGCCAATCTGGAAGAAAGAGTTCTTGTTATGGCAAGTTGATGTCATTCCTCTTCTCGACTTTTACTCTGTAAAAGCAGATGGTAGGGCCCAGCAGCTGGAAGTTCTGAAACAATGGGCAGGGGAAAGGAGTATTTTATTCTTAGGATACCAGCAGTTCTCTTCTATAGTAAGAGATGATGATACTGCCAAGACCACGACTGCTTGCCAGGAGATCCTATTGACCCATCCTTCCCTTCTTATTTTGGATGAAGGTCATACACCAAGAAATGAAGAAACTGCCATGCTGGCCGCTCTTGAAAAAGTCCAAACACCTCGAAAAGTTGTTCTTTCTGGAACACTGTACCAGAATCATGTCAAGGAGGTTTTCAATATTTTAAATCTTGTACGGCCAAAGTTTTTGCGCATGGAAACCTCTAAGAAAATTAAAAAGCGTATCCTGAGCAGAGTGTCGAGCTCCAAGAGAGGGAATATGTTTAAAAAAGGCGATAATGACTTCTACGATTTGGTGGAGCAATGTCTCGTGAAAGACGACAACCTCAAGCGCAGGGCACTCATCATTCAAGAATTGCGGGAGATGACTGGCATGGTTCTGCACTATTACAAGGGGGATTTTCTTGAAGAATTACCTGGACTTTTTGATTTTACGGTTTTTCTCAATCTCAGCTCTAGACAAAAACGTGAAGTAGTTGATTTGAAGAAGATGAAAGGAAAATTCAAGATCAGTTCTGATGGTAGTGCCCTTTACGTGCATCCAGAGTTGAAAAAACTTCCCAGGGCTCCTGAAGATAAAGATAAGGTCGATCAATCAAAAATTGATGAAGTGGTAGAGAATTTGGATGTGAGAGAAGGAGTGAAATCCAAGTTTTATCTAAATATGCTCCACTTGTGTGAATCAAGTGGTGAGAAGCTCCTTGTGTTTAGTCAGTACCTTCCCCCATTGAAGTTTTTGGAGAGACTGACAGTAAAGGTTAAGGGTTGGAGTCTAGGAAAGGAAATATTTGTGATAACTGGTCAGACAAATAGTGAAGTCCGTGAGAGAGAGATACTTGTGGATCTTTTTAACAATTCCCCTGATGCGAAAGTATTCTTTGGATCAATTAAAGCTTGTGGTGAGGGAATTTCACTTGTTGGGGCCTCACGGATAATTATACTAGATGTACATTTAAACCCGTCAGTTACTCGCCAAGCAATAGGTCGTGCATTCCGACCTGGACAAACGAGGAAGGTTTACACATATCGTCTTGTGGCTGCGGATTCGCCCGAGGAGGAAGACCACAACACCAGCTTCAGGAAAGAGTCTATCTCGAAGTTATGGTTTGAATGGAATGAGAGCTGCGGTCCACAAGATCTCCAGTTGGAGACTGCAGATGTTAAAGACTGTGGTGACGAGTTTCTGGAAACTCCATGGTTAAATCAAGATGTTGTCTCTCTCTACAAAAGGTAGATATTATTATCCTTGCATAATTGTCACTGCTATTTAAAGTCTGAACTACATTTTTTATTGTTTCTTTCCAGGTAAACACTGACAAAGGACTAAGACATGGCAAACAATTTTTTTATGATGAGCCTTCCTTGACTTATTACTAGTAAATCAAAAACTGTGCTTGTTACCCCAAAAGTGACGTTTCATTACATTTACAGTCGCTTGAAGGAATGCGAATGGTTATTTAGATTGTTCACAGAACTGTCAAAAGTTAGGTGCCTAGTTTTCTGATATTCCAGAACAATTTCCTTAAAAAAACTTGATGCTTATTTTCTGCAACACTAGGAATCTAGTTAAACTGAATTATTTTTCCAGGCTGGCATCCAAGTTTTTGCAGGCTTTTTCTTGAGACTGCTAAGATTTTAGACAGAAATCAAAGTTGGAGAATGTTTTCTTTACAGTCTTATATTAGACCAAAATTGAGTATATTTGCTTTGAGGCCTTGCCCCATCGACTTTTACTTTTTTTGAGCTTCTTCAAGAGTTGGTTAATTTTGCAACTCTCCCTCCTGCAATTTACTTGAACTTTGTTTATTGCCTTTGATAAATCATGTAGTGTGGGTGGGTGTGTAACTGTATATTTGCCTGATATTTTTGTAGATGCAGGCAGGATTTTGACAGGGATCTCTATCCTGATATTTTCACACATGCTTTCACCGATGATTGAAAGCTTAACATTTTGTTATAAAAATTGCTGCTCATCTGGGATGAAATTGTAAAGTTGTGCACTTGTGAAATAGTCTGTCCATTTGCATGGATGAAATGAAGTTATAAAACTATCTGTTCTGTGTATTGCTAAGGATGAATTCACGTCCTGTGTGCATTATTTGATAGTGTTGTGACTTGATGAGTAAGATGACCACAATTTCTTGTCAAAAAAAAAAAAGATGACCACAATTTGAAAGGGGTGTTGGTTCTATACAAAATGCCTAAAATAGCAGAGAGTTGGAAAATGACTCGAAATAGTACCCAAAAGATCTTGCGTTTAGGGTTTTTTAACCTTACACGATATATTGTGTAGTGTTTAAGATTTATTTAGGATTTTGTAGACATACATGTTAAATCGTGTAGCGTGTAGGAGTTTTTTAGTCATATGCGCTCCATCGTATAGCGTTTAAGATTTTTTTAAAAAAATATATATATATTAAATATTAGAGGTTTTTTGAAAAATATAAAATTTTAAACTTTTTTTCATTAATTTTATTTGTTTTATAAATTTATAAAGTCACCAACACTAAAAAAAATTTAAATTTATTTCATAAATAATAGTACCTACGATCCAATTTTATCCATTTCTTGATACTTTTTATCATGTTTCGTTCTAAATATTATTCGGTGCGGGATGGACAGATTAATATTTTATAAATATTTTGAAAATGTCAGAAAATGTATTATTGTATCAACCAACGGCTCTGCCGGAGTAGTTCACAGGGCTCTTGTTCTCTCAGAGTTAGAGACTCATCCAACACCAAAAAAAAACCAGAAAGAAAAATAAAAAAAAGGCTAGATTTACTTTTACTCTTGCTAGAGATCTTCTTGCATGTTCTGTTCGTCAACTATATTTGATTCGTATAAATACCTCGAATATTCCATTTTTATGGAGTAGTTGACTTGCTAAACTCTTGCTTTCTGTGTCTATTTAGCAAGTGCATGTCATTTGTGTGTATGTACACACACTTACATTTGTTTGAGGGTGTGTGTGATACACATACATACATACATACTTACTCGAATGTATTGTTTTGTTGGTGTTCTGTTTCTTGTTTTAATCAGTGTAGATATATGTAATGGAGGAGTTACAAGTAGTTTTGTTAGAAAAGTTGAAAAAACTATAGATATGCCTCTTGATAGTGATGTTTTCAAGGTTCCTCCTGGCTACAATGCTCCTCAACATGGTTCTTTTCTTCTTTTGCTTCTTTTAGTTCTTGCCAACCCCTTTTTCTTGAATTTGAGTTGACTTTTTAGTGTAATTTCTCTCTTTATTTTTGCACATCAACTTAAAGATTTGTTACTTTTGTTATATAATTTAGGCCATTATTGGAATAATATAAAATCCAAATTAAGTCCCACTCCTAAAACTTTAGGAGAATTAATTATTTAGTATGGTATCAGAGCTTGAATTAGGAGAGGTCTCGAGTTAGAGTCCCTCCTGCTTTCTCACTGTATGTATTAGAGTTCTTTTGATCAAGCAACCCCGTCTCATTGTATGTATTAGAGTTCTTTTAAAATTATGATTAAATTTAAAAAAATTATAATAAAACACGATTTAAACTAGCAACCCCGTCTCGCACTAACTTTTATCTTAATTTTAATAATAATCATAAATGGGTTTTTTACGTACCATGAATATCTCCGATAATTCTTACCTTTATCTAAAATAACGCTGTGATACTACTTTTCACGTAACAACATTAATTTTTCAATCCCAATCCTCTGTGAACCAAACTTTTACCCAACTGCTTCCCCATCATTTATATTTAGCTACTAATATTTATGAATTATACATAATATATAAATTCCATCATATCCACTCATATCATGACACATGGTCAGTGTCATTTACCCTAATGTATATTTTTAGTTAAAATAATTATAAAGTATTATTTTTAAAAATATAACCATTTTATATAATCTAATTAAAAAATAATATTTAAATAGAATAAAACAATAAGGCGAGTAAACCAATATTTGGGTTGTTATAAATGGGATCAGAGTCATACCCGGCCGGAAGTGCAAAGGCACTGCCCAGGTTCCGTAAGTTAACAGTTAAATTAGGTGTGTTTGGTTTTGGGGTTATGTTATTATTATTATTTTATTAGGAGGCGATGTAGCGTGTAGGGCAAGAATAACAAGACACTATTCTATGTAGGGTCTCCATGTGCCATTTTGGATCATCATAGATTGTGCCATTTTGGACATTTGAGTTAAAAACAGTGAGATATTGGTCTCTTATATTACACTAGTGCCCATAATTGATATGAATCTCCTATTAAACACAATACTTAGAATATATTGAAATTATATCCTCCTTGCAAAAGATTCTTGTTATCTTTATGATTATGCATCGAAGAAAAGTAGATATGTGCCAGCCCTAAATTCCATCATAGGTAGCAAGGACCTAAGCCCTAAATTCAATCAAAGTATCAGAAAACTCTATTGTGCTTTGATACTAAATCTCATGTACTTGGAGAAATCTTGTTGCCTGACAGGGTTAAGTTTGAAGAAAATACTACTAATCTTATTATTTATCCGTTTGGTCAATCTATTGCTTACTTTGCTGAGGACAGACGTAAAAATCATCTTCACATGTGGGTTCTGACAGTTGGGGATCATCATCAAGTAAGGTTTGTAACGGGGACAATTGTTGGTGAAAGCTACGAGAAGCGCCATGGCCATGGGCAACAGGGGTAGCGACTCTTGTTGCCTGTTTTCTCCAAATAGAGTTTTGTAGGAAATTGCATCCAGTTGTGTACAAATGCAAGGTGGTATCATTTTGCAAAGGATGTGTTTCGTACCAGCTAATTTCTACTAAACCATCAGTTTAAAGCAAATGTATTTTTTTAATAAAAAAAAGTAATATTGAATAATATCACAATTTTACATGATTATACAGTAGCACAGTGTTCAATCAAAAGTCCAAGTGATGCATAAATATTGTACCAAACAAAATCTGTATATGCATTTCAGAATTTGTGCAGATTTATTTGCATGCAAATTATTCCAATTACTCAGAATTTCTGAGACACAACCATAAAGATGCATCAGTATCTGTGAAATGTAATCAAGTTGCATGTACATGAATTGCAGAACTGGGGAATGTATAATTTAGAATTTAACTGCAGTGTGTCGTCGACGTAATAAACAAGCAATCTAATTCGACAACATAATACTGAAACCTCTTTGCTCAGTGTCATATATTGTTCAAGGCAGCGCATACGACTTGAGTTGCTGAAGTTTTGCTGAAGTCTGTTGGGTTTTTTTATATAAGAGAGGGAGGGATGTAATATTCATTGGAAGCATGTGGTGGAAGTTTACGAGCTTATCATTTTATTCAATATAATGCTCTTTATATAGAGAGCACGTCAGACAAACTAGCATGATTAGTGTCACATAATCAGCGTATCATTTACAAATATATTCACAATTAATCAATATTAAAACATAATAATATAATTTATTATTCAGTTACAATTTTGAATCAGAGATTCCAACAAAATCCAACCCAAATCGCAGTCCCACAAAAGGTGAACTCAAGCGACTGAAATTTGATGACTAGGTAGTTGAATCATCAATCTGATGCCAGTATCTGTTAAAAAACCACACAGTATCAGCTTCAACTGCATATCCATCCTGATTCCTATGCCACGCATAGTAAGCGTGGGTTCGGTTCTTGATATCAAAAGTGGCATGGCCAAAGCTGGCCTCGCGGAAAGCTGAGTACTTTGGTTGTGGCTCCGTCATACTGTATCAAAAAAAATACTGAATATTAGTATATATCTAGGAATATACTGAAGATCTACTTATAACATGTATATTAATCATACTTGGTTGCTAATCCTTCAAGATTTCCACCATCGCCAATAGTTATGTATACTGGTGCAGATTGGTCTTTTACAGGAATGCAAATTCCATTTACAATGTTATACGCTATATTTGATACACGTTCCTGCAGAAAGTAAGCAGTTAATGTTTTTCCCTCACTATAACTTTGAAATGCTTTGAAGCTCGTGAGTATAACAAATGGATATGGAAGTTAACCGTAGAAAGATTTACTTAGAAGAACAATTCGTAGTGGGAACATGAACTTACTGATCGCTCATAGGCATGAACATGACCAGCAAACACGACATCAACTTTGTATTTGACAAACCATGGCTCATACATTACTCTCATTGTTTCACCTTCCATGTAGTGATAATTGTAGCTATTATACCAGGGGGCATGCATAAGAACAATCAACCATGGTGTCTCACTTCTGTTGACTTTTGGTAGCTCCTTCTCAAGCCATTTGTATTGAGGTGTGTACTTGCCTACGAATATATTAAAATTGATGAAAGAAGACTTAAAATGGGGAATGGACCGTGTTTTTTATGGCGATATTACCTCATGTTCCCTCTCAACCATTGCAATCCATAGCAATGATTTTAAGAGGTATTTTTCATTTGGACTTGAACATTAAATATATTGAAGAATACCGTATATTACATAAGAAATTCAGAAAAACTGCAAATATGTGCATGCTTGATAAAATGATTCAGTATAGTGAAACTTGATTTGGATGTACCAATTACCATATGCTGAATAAGAGGACAACACAATGATATATGCTGAAGCTCTCTTAATTGAGTACCAAAAGGGAGCAGTGCTGTTTGATACTCTATAAGGAGTATGATAACGATGAGTATAAGGCTTAAAGGGCTTATCTTCACCCTGCAAGAAAGATTATGAAGAGATATTCACATTATGTATTTCAAAAAAGAGTTGAGTCATAAGCAACACATTTGTATATTCATAAAAATTGCGCTAATGTCTTAGTTATCTCATATCTGTAAAGACAAGTAGAGGGGGTAGAGTGCAGTTAGTTTTATGGTCAGGTGCACTGATATAGTTTGGCAACTTCCACAAAAGGCAATCTTAAAAAGCACTTTCTGAAAAATTGTTCGGGGTACTAGACTCATCTACAGTAAAGAAAATGTTAATCAAACGAAAAATTGATCCTTACAATTTCAGGGACAAAATCGATCTCGTGATTTCCTGCAGTCCATATCCAAGGTTGAAATGCACTACTCCTCTCGAGGAATCTTCCCCATGTATCCCATCTTCGGTTGTCATGATCAGGGTATTGATCTGCATAGGAGAGATCCCCAACAAACAACACAGTTTTTCCTTTTGTTGGATTTAGTTCATAGTGGGTAAGTGTCACATTAGAATCGTAACTCTGACCAAGATCCCCTACAAAAGAATTATTATGAAAGTGAGTAATAATGTATAGTAATTCATACACATCACAATCAGTGCAATTATCTTAACTTTTTTTTTTTTGAAATTAAATTATGTTAACTTAATATAGCATTAGAGTTGTCTGTATCCACTTTGCTAATTTCGTGCTTAAACACTAAACTGGGTCAAGTTAACATTTTCAAAAAAATAAGAGTTACTGAACCCTGCTAAAGTGATGAAAATGTATTCGTTTATTCTACCAGCAACCTCTACTATGATATGACGTATCAGAAGAGAAGTTTACCAATGAGGCCAAAAGTGTAAGGAACATCTGGTCCAACTGCAGGAGGAGTAACGAACCAGAAGGTTCTCGGTGTATGACCAATCCCAACCTCATAATAGTACTTCGTATCAAACTGCCAAAACAATGGGAATATATCAATTACTAAAGAAAGTCTCCTCAGCTCCAAATTGGTTCATACCAAGATATTCAGACATTAAATTTATGGGTATTAAACAGTTCAGTAACAAGTAGAAGTATACTCCCAAATTAGAATTTAACAACAAATTTATAATAATATACCTTTAAATTATTAATGGTGCAATGGTGTATGTAACCAGAAGTATAATTGTAGAATTTATAGGTAGTAATTTTGCCTCGGGCCTTCTCGATTTGTTTACTCTTACCACTCCAATAAAGAACTGTGTTAGAGCCGGGTTCATCCATTGTAACCCAGGAAACAATCACTCCCTTCCCTACATCATCTCCTTGTGTAATATGTACCTTCAAATCAATAAACCCACAAATTAAAATCTATGCATCGCATGAATGGTATAAACAAAAAATGTCAAAGTTAGCAACTCTTCAAAAAATTAAGGTGTTACACGTGCATTTCGGGATAAGATCCTAATAAATTTTTAATACAATTGGAGTTCTCACTATTGGAACTCAAGACCGCTTGATCAAAAGAACTCTAATACATACAATGAGAAAGTAGGAGGGACTCTAACTCGAGACCTCTCCTAATCTAAGTTCTGACCTAATCTAAACTCTGATACCATGTTAAATAATTAATTCTCCTAAAGTTTTAGGAGCGGGACTTAATTTGGATCTTATATTATTCCAACAATGGCCTAAATTATATAACAAAAGTAACAAATCTTTAAGTTGATGTGGAAAAATAAAGAGATAAATTACACTAAAAAGTCAACTCAAATTCAAGAAAAAGAGTTAGGAAGAACTAAAAGAAGCAAAAGAAGAAAAGAAACCTGTTGAGGAGCATTGTAGCCAGGAGGAACCTTGAAAACATCACTATCAAGAGGCATATCTATAGTTTTTTCAACTTTTCTAACAAAACTACTTGTAACTCCTCCATTACATATATCTACACTGATTAAAACAAGAAACAGAACACCAACAAAACAATACATTCGAGTAAGTATGTATGTATGTATGTGTATCACACACACCCTCAAACAAATATAAGTGTGTGTACATACACACAAATGACATGCACATGCTAAATAGACACAGAAAGCAAGAGTTTAGCAAGTCAACTACTCCATAAAAATGGAATATTCGAGGTATTTATACGAATCAAATATTGTTGACGAACAGAACATGCAAGAAGATCTCTAGCAAGAGTAAAAGTAAATCTAGCCTTTTTTTTATTTTTCTTTCTGGTTTTTTTTTGGTGTTGGATGAGTCTCTAACTCTGAGAGAACAAGAGCCCTGAGACTACTCCGGGAGAGCCGTTGGTTGATACAATAATACATTTTCTGAAGATGAAGTCAAACATTTTCAAAATATTTATAAAATATTAATCTGTCCGTCCCGCACCGAATAATATTTAGAACCAAACATGATAAAAAGTATCAAGAAATGGATAAAATTGGATCGGAGGTACTATTATTTAAGAAATAAATTTAATTTTTTTTAGTGTTGGTGACTTGTGAGGGGTAGGTCTCGAAAAACTAGCCTAGACCAAGTAACACCAGTAAAATCTTGATAAAGAAAAAGAATAGTTGAATATATTCCCTGGTTTGCTAGCTAATTTGCAGCCCACAGCTTAATGTTAAATATGATAATAATGACATCGTACGATGTAAATTTAATCTAGTAGTTGTAGATTAGTCTAGTTCTCTCAACCTCATGAGATATGTCATGTTTTTGACGTACACTTTGCACCTTAACATCCTTTTCAGTTTTCAGTTGTCACCTACCTTAAAATAATATCGATCAATTATCATATTCAACGCTAAATATGATATTTTGAAATTCGACATTCAGAAAGAAATTTACACATTTATATAAGTATAAGATTTGGTGCTTGAAAACGAATTTATGAATATATTGTAGCCTTGTTGCCAAAGTGTATTTGTAAACCATACCTTCACTCCATATATGATAGAGATATATTTAATTTGATTTCATATAAATAACAACATGAATTTTACAGGAAATTTCCGTGATTGTTGACTTGGAAAAGTTTTATAGTATGGCAAGTGTAGTGAGTAGGGCGTGGATGCAATATGAATTTGTGGGGCAAAATGGAAAAAGAGTAGCTCACAAGGAAGGTGCAAGGATCTCGTAACTAAAGTAATAACAACTCACAAGTACATTGTAGTTCATACACAGATCTAATTGCTAGCATGAACTATATGTTTAAATTTTATTGGCATTTGGTTGCTGTTCTAAAATGACCTACATACGAAATTTAACCATGAAAATCAGTCTTTACTTTGCCTTCCTCTCAATGTTCTGCAAATTCGCAATCGAAAGGCAGGAATATTACTAAGAACCAATTTCTGCAGGCAAATTTGCACAGTTTCAGCCACAGAGGTTTCTGAAAGGAACTCCGTCCACGGCCTAATTTTTGAGTACACAGTGATCCTTTCACAAGTTCAATAACAGGATGCAGTCAAGTAGATAAAAAACTTCGAATCTTTGATATGATACTCCTACACTATAAAGGATAGATCAAACTCAAATACATAAATAATGCTTTTTGAATTTCATATACGATTACCTAATGAAAGAACAGACCGAGGAGAAAAGATTTTATGTTACAAAAGCTGTGAAAGTTTCTTAAGTTTGACATGGTTGTCTCTGCTACATGATTTGATTTGCACCTTTTCGTTGCCCTTTGTTGGTTGTATGGAAGGTTGCACATGTTTTTGCACCTTGCTGCTGACTTCATACTCTCTTTACACTGTCGCCATGAACCACAACAAATCCCTCGCTTGCAAGCGTATAAAGCGCATTCCGTAGCTGACATCGAGGTGACTTTATCAGATCAACTGTCATCACAAACACACACACACACATACACACAGAGCTGGAGACTTACATCGCTAAGATGGTATTCAGCACCAGAACTTTGTTTCTTTAACTCTTCCAATAACTAAAAAACAGTTTTAGCAACAGTAAGTTTACACGTTAGGTATTGAATTTGTGATCAAGGCTAAAAGTCAAGCTAGCAGCTAACAAACCTCCAATGGGCGAATGGAGGGTCCACCTAGCTGCATTTTCTCCATTATAATGCTGCGGGTAAGTGATACCAAACTCTCCCTTCTCATCCTTTCGCTTGCAGAAACCCCAGTCGTGATGAGATCCATATCGATTGTCCCTGGTTGAGAACCCAAATAGAAATTATCAGCAGGATAATTAGTCTTTAAATATGAAATGAGTCGATTAGGCAAGTGTATCAAGCCTATATGCTTTGGACAAATTGGACAAGGAAACACCCATTCACCAAATCAGTAAAGAGAACTTAATAACTTGCATGTTGGGGAGCTACCATTGTAATGGGCCTATTATATAATATACAGTGTAATATCCACGGTATTGAGGAAATGTCTAATAAGCTCTACCAGAAAAAGGTAACAAAAAATAGCTATTAAAGATTCAGGTTCTTAATCATAATATTTCATATTCAAATAGCCATTTAGTCCGATCTCTATAGTCATATGGAAGGATAGATGACCTAAAGAAAGGATATATATCAAATGACTATCGAACACGAGTATAATAGAGTATACCATTACAATTTGAAGTAAAAGTTCACAATCACCTGTAGCGTGGTCTGTGGCAGACTGCTGCATTGCAACTTCAAGAAGCCGAAAAGCCTCCACTACATCTCGTTTCTCAACCTACATGCATAAGATGCATAATTTTAGTGTGTTTATATCAAAACCTCTTATTCTTTCCTCAGCCAGAAAACCTTACCAATTCAGAGAAACGAATCCGAGCCAGGGCCTCACTGAGCCGTATCAAACTTTCAATTTGTCTAGGTGTTGCTGTTATAACCTGTTAACAATACGAGGGAGTGAAAGTTTACAAAACTTTAGCTTCCATGAATAAATATTAAATGATCTGGGCACTGTCTGCCTGTTAACATTCAGTAAATTAAGTACTAGAGCTTATTTTAAAGCCAGGAGCCAAGAGAATAGTCAAATTTAAAATGTATCATCTGCAAAACTAAGAAAAGGGTCTAAAATGCAAAAGAAATCTTATTATGAGAATACTGCAAACATTATTTCATGTACAGGCGGAGCTTATCAAATTTTGGGATCAATTACCTGTCTCCGGTGCATACATTATAAACTATTTAGACATTATAGAAGTAGGTTCATGTTTAAAATAGATTGTTGGGGTCCAGGCAATAATACCTTTTTGCTACTGCCAGGAAAATTTCCTCTTCTTCTCATCTCAACATAGCCTCGTGTCAACTCTTCGGCCGCTTCATCAGACAATTGTGGATGTATATTTTTCCGGGCATAGCTCACATAAGCTGTTAGCGTTGGAAGGTCAATGACATCTTGTTCTGAGTTCTGCAGGGAGACCAAGTGGATTAGGTTTAACAAACAGAAAATTTAAGATACTATACCAGGAAGAGGGAGGAGAAATTAAAATATAACTTCAAGACCTGTGGGTCTTCAAAGTGCAACCCAACAATGTGCTTAGCAAGGCGCCTATCAGTTTGCTCATCAGCCTTGTCCAGAATTAAATATATCAAATCGAACCTGGAAAACATTGACAAGTTTGAGTACATGCTATGCTGTACTCCGCATATCAAGCACAATATATCCAGATTAACAACTAACTCTACAGAAGTACATTATTATGTGTCTCCCATTAGGACCAAACTGAAATTGTTTACACCAAACCTTAACAAAAGTTAGAAATTATGCACGACAACTACCTTACCCCTTGTCCGTTTTTGTTTTTCATAGATTAGAAGAAACTAATGTCATAAAGATGAATTTAGTCATACACAGTTAATAGTCTTATTATATTATTAATGAGCTATTAGATATACCATTTGCCACCTAGCAACATTGATGTCATTGTGACAATATATATATAGAGAGAGAGAGAGAGAGTATCCTGTACCTGGACAACAATGTAGGAGGAAGGTGTATATTGTCAATGACAGATAAGCGAGGATTATATCTTGAGCCACTTGGATTTGCACAAGCCAAGACTGAAGTTCTTGCATTCAAGGAAGCGATTATCCCCGCCTTTGCTATTGACACTGTTTGTTGTTCCATCACCTATCAAGTTCAACCGAAAATATTACGAATAGTAAATATCTGGAAGTGATGGTCTAGCAAATTATTATGTTGAGTACTGTTTTACTTGTATATAGATTTGTATGTGTACGCATAAATATAGATTCATATGCATATGCACAAATCAATAAAATAACTAAACGTGCAAACAGATAAATAAGTGCACCTCATGTAACATGCTCCTTGCATTTTCTGACATCTTGTCAAATTCATCAATACAGCATATACCTTTATCACTTAAAACTAGGGCTCCACTCTCCAGAACCTACATGAAGTACATAGAGTTACAGAACATATAACTAAAAAATTTAATTGGCAAACTGGATGTAATGTAAAACTTGCAAACATACAGTTTCACCAGACTCGGGATCTTTGGCTACATAGGCAGTCAATCCAACAGCAGAGCTCCCTCGTCCACTTGTGTAAATTCCACGAGGGGATAGCTTATGTATGTAAGTGAGCAGCTGTGACTTGCTGGTTCCAGGATCGCCTACAAGAAGGATATTGATATCTCCCCGAAAGCTAGCCCCGGATTGCAATGTCAATGCACTCCCACCAAAAAGCTGCAACGAAGTCAATCAACCAAAATTAAGAACACAGAATGAATATCACTAAATTAATTAGGCCTGTGCCAACTGTAATGAAGAATGATATAACAGAAATATCAGAATGTTCAGTATTAGCACAATAGATAGCATTAGACCAAACGGATTAGTGCAACCCATTAAGGAAAATTGTAATACCTGACAAAGGAGACCCTTCTTTACATCATCAAGCTCCCATATATTTGGTGCCAAAGACTTGGTCAACCTTTCGTATATATCAGGCTGCCTTGATAGCTCTTTCAATTGCTCAACCTACAATTTCAAGCATGATTCGTGAGGTTGTATGTTTCGTAAAGATGTGTGGTTGAGAAGATAGATAAAATAGTATCATTGCCTTGTTTTCATAATCATGAGGAATATCTTCGCCGTTGGTACTAGATCCATTTTCAACTTCCATTGGGTCCTCTGCATTCATTCTTGACTTGTCAGTCTTCTTTAAATGAAGACAATCAATGTATGTCTGCAATCGTTAAACAAAGCATTAATTTTTAAGCAAATAACTCTTCAACCTGTTGATGGCAACACAAGAATTTGTGAAACTTAACCTTGAATAAAGATTTTACAGTCCTTTGTGTTGACCCAATTCTGACAGTCATAGCCCTGTAGATCCCTGTAACCTGGGGAGCAGAAACAAATTATACACCTCATTTTGATTGTGAAAATCGTTTACGCATTTTTTTAGCATGTGCTGGTTACTCAATCTATCATATAACTCTGTACCTCAACCCTGTCACCTGGCTTGCCAGCATCCACCAATTTGTCGTGCATCAACAAGCTGACTGTGTGTGGCGTTCCTCCATCAGGAATCTCATCTGGTGTCTCCTGTAGTCTCACCACTTGTTTATCGGCGAACCTGTAAAGATGGTAGATAAGTTTCCGGTTAAAAAACTAGGACCAAAAGTTTGAAGGATCATCTGCCAAGCTTCTTGTGTCAATATTGCACGTAGATATCTTAAAGGATCTGAATTTAGATCTATCACTTCCTAGAGTACACAATATGAGTGTGTGTGAACATAGCCATATCTTTTTTCCTCACAAATTATTCTTCAACTTTAGATATCTTCTTCGAAACATACTTAAAGTATATTTCCTCCAAACATCCAGATAAAGAATGACTATCAATGAGGGAACTATCATAATATTTTGACTACTTTACTTAAACTTGCGCAAACAGAATAAAATTCACAAAATACATTGAGAAAAACATGGAATTAAAACCAAAATGAGAAAACTGGCACTCGTATAAATATCAGAAACAAACAGAAGAGGGTAGATTTAAGAAAAAAATTATCAAAACCAAAATGTGTAACATTTTAATAAGGAACTCCATCTCTTAACAATTCTATAAATTAAAAGCTCTTTAAGGTTTAGGGTAGAAAATAAGGTTATGAATTTCTGATACACCTTTATTGACTACAGAGTGTGTATCTTGAATGCAGAAAGAGGAGCTAAAAACTTCAGGATGTAGCATCAATACATAACAATGGTCTAGAGGACATGTAATGACGACATTATAGTAAATATAATACAAAACCTGCATCGATTATGCACCAATGTCATGGAGTTCTTGGCAAGACATTCTTGCTTCCCGCAAGTTGTTGGCTCACTAATTCTACCTGGTAATATCCATAAAAACTATATGCATAAGATACATAATTTATGTCAGTTTAAACAATGAAGAAAAGAAATTCAAATAAATAACCTCTATCCACAACAATGGGTTCAGAGAAATATCCACACACAAGACATCTGAACATGGCTTCTCTGATTTCTGGTATTATCGAACTACACCGAATTATCATTCCTTTCAATGATACCATCTTCTCAATATCTAAACAAAATCAAAGCAAATAAAATCAAACTAAACCCTACAAATCGACATCCACACATATAAAATGACCCGAAACAAGAATAAAACTAACCAGAAGGGTTCAAATTCCTCATCGTAGTTGACGTCTTCAAATTAAAAATCCTAGCTTGAATATGCTTCTCAAACAATGGATTGATCCTACTAACCATATCCATCAACACAATATCGAAAATCGCAAGAACCTCCAACGGATACCTAACCATCTTATTATACAAATCATTATCATAATCAAACACATCGTGCGCATCAACCTCAAGCGATTCCCCCTCAATTTCAATCACATGATGAATCGCCATCATATACTTCCCCTCCAAGCTACCATCATTCTTCCGTCGAAAATTCCTAAGAAACCGCAGTATAGCAGCATTAACATCCTGAACACTAATATTAGTCCCCCAAACAAACATAGGAGGGGCCTCATCGGGGTTTCCAAACTCCCCTCCTTCCGATGAAGGTGGGGCTTCGTCAGCAGACGAAGGAGTGGCTGCAATTGGGGTCGAAACAGGGTCAGGGCTTCGACGTCTACGTCTAGTGGTTCGGGTGGATGGAGTAGGTGTAGCTTCCGGGGTTGCAAACCGGGAGCTTCGACGAGAAGGTGGGGTTGCGTAGGATGATGTGGGGCGATTACTACGACGACGAGAGTTTCCGGGGGAGGAGAATGTGTTTCCAATTGGACTCGACATGGAATCATCATCAGGGGAAGACGGACCTGTTTCATTACATGTATTGATTACCACAACATATAATTTAAAAAATTTACGTATTTTTCAACTTATAAGTTACTTATCGAGAAAACCCGATAAACAATTGGGGCGATACTTAACGAAATGAAAATTAGTATATATATATAAATACACAAAACAACAGTATGAATTGATAACATTATGTACAGCAAGGATTGAATATTTACCGTCGTGAATGTTGGCCGGAGAAGAATCGGAAGCCATGGACTAAGAGAGAGATGGGGATTTTAGTGTGTGTGTGTGTGTGTGTGAAGGCGGGTGTGTGAATTTGTGAAATTGGGGGTGTATTTGTTGAATTTGGCGGGAAATGATTCTTGATTTGGCGCCAATTATGGGTAGTGTGGTTGGGCTGGATCTGGGATGGGGCTTTGGGCTTATGTTTAGGAGGTGGAATGGATTGTTGTGTATATAGGGTTTTTAGATTGGGCTTTGGGTTGTGATTTATTTATTTTTTCTAATTTAAAAATGTTTGATTATTTTATTACTTGTACGAATGAACATGGTGAAATAAACGAGATGATAAATAATGTGCATGTGCTGTTTCTAAAATTGGACAATATATTATTCGTATAGTGCGATATTATTAGTACATAACTAATTTTAAAAAAATTCGTGAGTGGGGTATATTATTCACATCTTTATTTCTGAACATAAAAAGAGGACATAAGAGCATCTCCAAGCGACTCCTTACCCGTATATACCGGCTTGACATGAAAATAAGAACTCCCCGAGAAAGTGATGAGAAATGCTCCCCTATAGTACGGTTGAGCCTATATTTTTAATTTTTTATTCTACTTGCGTTAAAAATATAATCTATTTGATGTATATATTTGTTGGAGTTTCAAGTTAGATTTGATTTGGTTAAAAATGAACTAATAAAAATTAAAATAAAGTTATGAAATTTGAAATTTTAATTAATTAATTAGTAGGAGCGAAATAAAAAATAATAAGAGTAATAGGAAAATAATTATAAATAATTTACTATAAGATAAATTTAAAAATAAATTAATTAATAAGCGTGGAGTAAAAAATAAATAATAATAAACTTATAAATAATTGAGTACAAGATAAATTTAAAATGATTTAACTAATAAGAGTATATCACAATACAACTATATAATAATAGAAAATAAATTATAAATAATTGAGTACATGACAATAATTATTACATTTTTGCACCATAAATCTCCCAAAGATGTTCAACAAGATCATTTTGCAACTGAATATGAGTCTGTTTATTCCGAATGTGTTGATGCACCTGTATAAATTATAGTCGTTGGAATATAGTTGTTAGAGTTTCAAATTCAAAATACTAATTAAATATTACTTTTAAAATATAGAAAACTACTATAGGGAATATCATTGGAGTAAAATAGCTTTTTGATTTCTTATATTTTAGGAAATCATTATTTAAAAATATTTTAGGGGACAAGGATAGTCAATAGTCTTGGAGATGCTCTAAAATGTAGATGCTATTTTTTGTACTATTTTGAAATCATAATTGTTATATGATTTTTAATTTTAAAATCTGATATAGATGATACTGTAACCAATACAATAGATGAGTTTTGTGATGCAACCTTTTTTAAAAAGGTATTTCATGTAGATGTATATATATGTATTCTGAAATGAAAAATAATTAGCAAAAAAAACTATAATTTTTATTTTTGAAATTTAAAAATTGTAAATAAAAAAAGATTGGAAAATATTATATATTTATATAATTTTTAATTGTTATATTGAATAAGTCACATAATTCTAAAAACAGTAATATAGAAAACATGTTAAAAAAAAGAGATAAATATATATACATCGATACGTGTAAAGCATAATGTAACGTAATATGTAATAGTGATAACGATAAATCAACTAAGAAACAAAGACAGTCAAATAATACTAATATGCAGTACAGGAATCTAGAAGGACATGTAAACAGGAATCATACATATATCATTGCAGAGCATTCAAGATAAAAGGGTTACTGAACGTCAGCGAGAGAAGTTCATTAATATGTTCAGACCTCAGCAACAAATAAGAGTTTAGAAGTTTTCATATTAAAGATAGTGTAATGATTTGAGTATAATTGTCAAAGGGTTTCAGTGATCAGAAGCAATGCAACAGTCAAAGATTAATCAGCTGAAACAGAACAGAAGTCAAGGGAATGCAATTCAGTGTTAGTCGTTTGTGAACCAGACCAGTGCATTAAGCGTCAACACAACAAGAAAAGAATTGTCTTGTTTAATCAGAAGAAATTCAGTTAATCAAGCCAGAAAAGTGAAAACCAAGTGGTAAATACTTCAAGCATTTCAAGAATATTGTTAAGGCAATTATTACTACATTTTGGTTTTCCAGTACTCTTGAAGCAATGGAGAGGCACAAGTAAACAAGTTTCTTAGTACTATGTGGCACCTACACACTGCAACTAGAGTGTAGGCGCAACAAACATCATTTCTAGGCGCAAGGAAACTCTAAGAGGTTTTGGTAGAGCCTACACAAGGTGGATGGTGTACAGGCGCAACATAAAGTTATATTGGCGCAAGGAAACTTGTTGAATATTCTAAGTCACTTAGTGGCGCCTATACAATGCAATAAGAGTAGAGGCGCAACAAAAAGAGATGTATTGGCGCAACAAACATCTATAGGCGCAACAAAGGATTTAATGGCGCCTATACACTGCAGTCACTCTACAAGCGCAACAAAGGACTTGCATTGTTGAAAAATCAATTCATTTCATTTCTAAAAGTCTACACAAATATATATTGGTTTAATTCAAAAGCATCAGTGTTCATCTTCTTCAGCAAACTCAAAAAACTTACGGGATTTCCATTAAAGCCAAGCATTAAACACCCACCTATATTTTTATTGTAATATTGGTTGAACCCATAGAAGCTAATCATAGAAGTGTAGCACCTCAGGAATTTAATAATATATCTTTATTTTCCCGAATCATTGTGTTTCATTTACCACCATTTTTATATCTCAATAACATAAACACTTAATCCACAATTAATTGAAAATCTACCAACATCATATTCAAATTGGTATCAGAGCTTGTTGATTGAAGTTACAAATCAAGATCCGAAAAATAGTTTTACAAAAAAATGCATTTTTAGATCTAGAAAAATTTATATTGAAATTTCTTTATTTTTAAAAAAAATTCAATTTTGAATTTTTTAAAGATTCTAAATCCACTAATTTAAAAAAAACTATCAATCATCAAGAATTCGAATTAAAATTTTATTTCATGAAATTTAATTTTTATTCGAATTAATTTTAATTTTTAAGAAATTAATTATTTTTTGAGATTTAAAATTCTTCGTAACCATGAGTACCCAAAAACTTAGTAGCATCAAAATCTCAGTCTTTGATAAAAATGAATACATTTTATGGAAGAAGAAGATGTCCACTTTCATTAAATCAGCTAATTCTCAATACATGGGAATTTTGGAAAATGAACCCTATGTTCATCAGAAGCTTACACCAGGATCAGTTTTAGATGACGGCGAACGGATTCCTCAAGGATTTATCCCAAAGGAGCCTTCAGAGTACACTGACACTAATAAAGATAGAGTTGCATGGGATAATCATCTTCAATGTATCCTAATGAATTTACTGGACACTACAATGCTGAATCAAGTGATTAATTGTACTAGTGCTAAACAAATGTGGGATATGATTAATCTGTTAATGGAAGGTACATCAGAAGTGAAAGAGAACAGGCTAGATATTCTTACATACCAGTACGAAGCTTTCAAGTCACTACCAGGAGAAAGTATCACTCAAGTCTTTGAGAGATACAATAAATTGTTGAATGACTTGTCACTGCATGGGAAGGCCTACTCACGTAGGGAGATCAAAAGAAATTTTATGTTGACACTGCCAGCGCATCTTGAACACAAAATCTCTGCCATCAGAGAGAGAAGTGACATAAATGACATGTCCATTGAAATTCTATATGGAAAGCTCAAAACTCATGAAATGGAGCAAGAGCAAAGACATATCATTTATGGTTCAGGAATAGTGGACAGTAAGAATACAGCACTACTGAAAACTACAACACTTGTAGCCAAAGATTTTGCTGTCACAGAGATCGATACAGAAAAATCTGTAACTGAGAAAGAAGAGATTCTAGAAGTTGAATTTTCAGAGAATGCTCAAGCAGGTGATGAAGATGACTTCTATTCAATGGAAGAACTTGAACAGTTGGAAAATAAGACAATGACCTATATGGCAGGAAAGTCCAAGAACCTCGGGTTTAGAAGGAACCTTAAGTACAAATTCAAGAGTAACACCAGTTACAGTGGTTCTAGCTTCAGAAACAACAACCGAGGTGGTTCATCTTCAAGGTCTTACAGCAAATGAGGTTATAAGACTGGAATGGTAGACCGTAGTAAGTTTAAGTGTTACAACTGCAACGAACCAGACATTTTACTACAGAATGCTGGAAGCCTAAGTAAGGAAAAGAAATAAAGGAGTCGTATGATGAATTGAAAGAAAAGTATGATGCACTGGTAAAGAAGCATCGGGGTAGAGCTTATATAGTAGAGGGGAAAAACTGGGATGATTCAGACAACAATGAAGGAGAGATATATGTAAATGTTGCACTAATGGCAGACTCTTCAAAGACATCACCTCAGTCATCGAAGGTATCATTTCTTTCCACAGTTGACATGTCTAATTCTGATTACAAGAAAACTTTAGAAGATCTTAGTGTAGAAATATTTAATATACACACAAGCATGCTGACATCAGAAGAAGAAAATGCTAAACTAGTTCTAAAGAATAAAATGCTAGAAACTAGAAATGAAGAACTAGAGCTTGCATGTATTAACTTAGAATATCTGAAATAGGAGATAGAATATCTGCAAAATAGAGACAAATCCAACCAAGAAGTAGAAACTGCACTTAGGAATAAAATTTCTGAGTTAGAGTTAAAATTTCAGGCTTATAAGAAATTTGTTAATCTTGTTAAGGAGGCACTAGATAAACAGGCCATAGGTTAAAAACTGGAATAAGATTTGACTATGATAAAAAAGTAGGAAAGAGACATGAGGAATTAATTACTGAGGAAAATCCTGTGAAGCAAGACATTCCACATGTATTAAAAAATGTCCCTAAGCCCCTATACAAGAAGTTTGTCATCGCACCCTTAGATGAAGATCAGATTTTAATGAAAGAAGAAATCCTTGCTTATGATAAAAAGAAAGAGGAAGAAGATAAAAAAGGAGTTGCCTAAGAAATCTGTAAAAATTGTAGAACCAAAAGAACAAATTAAAAGTGATTTAGGCAACAAGAATAAAAAAAATGAAAGCTAACAGAAATGGCAAGATAGGTGTTAATAAGAAAAATGATTATGCCTATTCTCCCAAATCTATTAGAAAAGTTTGTAACAATTGTAATTCTACTGGTCATCTTACGCATGCATGCAAAGATAAAAGTAGTAAAAACAAAAACTTTTAATATGTCTGCCATGTCTATCCTTCATCAACCATGTGGTAAAGTAGGATACATGCGATGTGCTTTCAATATCATGTCTGCATACATAAACTTGATGAATACATAAACTTGGTAAAGTACTTGCATTAATACAGATGTGAACATGAATAAAAAGCATGTTAGGGCAAAGACTGCTAGTCCTCCTAAGTCTAGGAAGGCAACCCCTGTCCCTAAGCCTAGAGACACACCTGTCAAGGCTAAACCAAAGGGTAAGGGAACAGTCAATGAGAAAGACAAGAACTAGAAAATTTCTGCAGCTAAATTTGTTCACTTATCTAAGCCTCTTGGACCCAATCAAATTTGGGTGCCAAAGAAGAAGTAATCAATCTGTGGTTGCAGGACATAGCAAAGAACAAGCGTGTCATGTGGATTCTCGACAGTGGCTGTTCTAGGCATATGACTGGTGATAAAGCCCTACTATCAGATGTGATTGAGAAAGTTGGCCCGATAGTGACCTTTGGAGATAACAACAAGGGATTCACAACGGGATATGGAAATCTGGAAATTGGAAATGTGATTGTCTGGATATCAGAAGACCAATAATCAACAATATAGCAGAATCAAAGGCAGAATCGCTGGTTAAGGTGATGTTTGAGTGGTCTGAGGTGAATACTCTTAACAAGATAATTCTCTTGTATTTAAATGGAGCAATTGAAGAGTTGAGCTATGAGATGAAAGAAGTAAATTATTTTCTGGTCAGAAAAATGTTACTCATAACTCAAGGATCAAACATGAGGACACAGTTAGTGAGAAGTCTGTTGATAAAGAAGCTCATGGAATTGATGGATTCCTTCAAGCCTCATCCTTTGGATTTTACTGATGTTGAAGAGCCTGAGACAGTTGTCTACTCAGATGGGGTGATGTTTGAAGGAGAAGATGGAATCAAGGAGTTTTGGAGCACAGAGTCCCTATAGGACAAGAATATGGATTTACTTGAAAAGTTGGTGAAGCAGTTGGAGGGATATCCTTATCCTGAGGAGTGCAATTATATGTCAAATGTTGTGAGAATTATTCAAGCCAAGAAGAAGATGGAGATTGAGAAGAAGTTTGAGTATGAGAGGGCACAGAAATGTTTTCTCAGAAATCCTGATAGAATAGTTTTCTACAATACTGGTGGTTCTGCTGAAGAAATCACATTTGAGGAATTAAAGAATTTGGCTGTGAATGACACCCTCATATCATTGAGCTTATCAAGAAGAAACTGATCAATATCACTAATTTTGAGGTTTTTGATCTAAAGAATAGAGCACTGGAGATATGTGATTCTAAGAGGAAGGAGGAGAAGGAGAAAGGGAAGAAATTTGAAGATGAGGTTGAAGCTGCAAAGAAGAAAATGGAGCAAATTTCTAAAACGATCAAGGAGGCTGAGATTGACATGAAGCATGCAATGCTGAATGATCAATTCTCTAAAAAACCCAACTATGTTTCTTCAGTCCTGTTTGGGCCCCTGAGAATCATTGTTGATAGCATTGAAGTGGAGGCTAACAACTTCGGGGTGCTCAATAATGAAAACTTAAGGAAGATATTCAGAATGATCACAGGCTCATTTCTGGAGTTCGAAAGGGATCTAAGCAAAATTGTCCGGGAGATCATTGAGTCCAGAGAAGAAGAGGATGAATCTATTGACAAACTCAGGGTGAAGCAGATCTACTCTTCTATAAAGGAAAGATTTGTCAAGGACATGTTTGGAATGAAGTACTTGTCCATATCCAAAGGACCAACTGAGAACTACTACTCTTACAAGGAGTTGAGGAATCTTTCTCACAAAATGGTGAAATTAATCTTAGATTGTGTTGCTGATCATGCCAAGACAGAAGAAGAGAAGAGGGAATTGAAAGCTCTTGAGGGACTGTATGGAAAGATGACAGCAGATAAGAAGTAGAGATGCAGCTCAAGTCAAAGTTAAAGATTTGCTCAGTCTAGAGGAGCTAAACTTGATGTAGGAATGTACTTGTATTTTTTTCATTTTCTGTACAAACACTTTTACTTTTATCAGTTGAGATAGCATCTGCAGTTTTCTTTAAATTTGTCTTTATTCATCATAAAAATAAATTGGGGGAGATTGTTAGGGATTGTGGTACCATCAATGTAATCAACTAATATTAACTTAGATTAATTAATAATTAACTAAGTAAAATATATTGTCATATATAGTTTGACAGTATGTTTAAAATGTCACTTGTAATAAGATGTTCAAATAGTCAAGTAGGTGACAGTAAGTATCAATAGTTACTGTCATGTGTAAATGAAATAAATGATCCATGAAGTAGAAGTTCACAAAGTGTTCATGCACAACATAGATCAAATCTTTGACATTAACATTTTACATTCTGGAGCCTACGACAGCACATTCAAGTGACAACAACTTTTGGAACAGACGACAGCAACTATTCCTTGACAGTAAACTTGGCGGAGAATGAAGACTCTATGACAGCAAGTTCCACTGACAGCAACTATCCCTTGACAGTAAACTTGGCGGAGATTGAAGAATCAATACAACAAGTTTTCTAACAGTAGCATTGACGGGGAGAGTTGACAGCATGTTTGGTGGGATGATCGACAGCATATTTGGCGGAATAGTTGACAGTACCTTTGGATGACAGCATGTTTTAGAAGACTGGTGAGCCTGACAGTAAAGTATGCGGTAACAAAGATGTTGTCATCAAAGTGAGGCTAAAGGTTGACAGTAACTTTCAGTGAAGCTGACAATCTGTTTCAAGAAGCAGACTAGATAAAGTCAATTCACAGATTGATCTTGACATTTCTACCTAGTGTGTCAAGTCTACAATCGTAACTTGAAAAAAGCAAGCATAAAGGTGAAGCATGCTCATGGTGTCAAGAATGTCAAATCTTCACAGAATACCTTTATCTACATTTGGAATGAAGACAAGACTTGAGAAGAAAAAGTAAGATTACTATTTCAAGTATTGTCTAGGAAACAAGGGAAAGTGTACTTGTAAATGAGATATATGTTTTAGTTTAAATACACACATCTCACAAACACTTTCCTTAACACACATACAACTGAGCTTAACTTTTCTCAAGCATAGAAACACTAGCAGTCTCTTGTTATTGTGTCTATTGAAACTGAAAATATTTTCTAGTTAGTTGTAGCAACAAAAATTAATAAAATTAATTTTTAAATTAAAACACCGTGTGTCTTTAGCTTGCTTGTTGTTTGCCTTGTAACTTAATATCATTGCTTTTGTTTGTTGTTAGCAAAAAGTGATAAATTTATTAAGTTGCATTCAACCCCCCCTTTGCAACACTCATTCTGTTTAACAGTACTTCCTATATTTCATCTTCTTTAAGCCTTTGACAATCATAGCAACCATCTTCATCATGTCAGAGTCTGTGGAGTCATCAGAGTTTGCATTAGAGTTTGTCTCAGACTCTGATTAACTGCTTTCCTTGATCATTGTAGCTCTTCCTTTTCTTGTTGAAACTTTCAAATCTTTCTCTTTTGGTTCTTCAATTTTAGTCTCAACATTCAAGACAACAGATTTTGCCTTGCTACTTTTCCTATTCTTCCTTTTCTGTAATTCCAGATCATGAGTTTTCAATTTTCCATAGACTTCATCTAGAGACATCTCATCCAAATTAGTTTTATCTCTTATTAAGGATGTTTGTAGATCCCATTCTTTAGGAAGAGCCCTTAGAAACTTGGTGTTAGAATCCTCATTATCATACACCTTATCCACCAAAGCCAAATTATCCAACAGAGTTAGAAATCTGTCATAGATATCTGTGAGTGACTCATTCTGTTTTGCCTCAAAATATTCATATTCTTGAATTAGCACAGATCTTATATTTTTCTTTATTTCCTTGGTTCCTTGATATTGAACCTCTAGTGCATCCCAGATTTCTTTGGCAGTTTTGCATGCAATTACCCTGTTAGATATCACAGAGTCAAGACTGTTATGCAGTATATTCCTTACATTAGCATCTTTGAGGACTTCTAGTTTTTCTTCATTGGTCCACTCTATTTTGTCTTTCAGAGTATAATATTCAGGGACTTGTCTTCATTCCACTATTGTTGATGGCACCAGTTTAGTTGGTAGATACTGACCTTCATTGATTCTGTCTAAATAATCAGTTGCTTCTATGAACATTATCATCTTTACCTTCCATGTAGGGTATTCAGCCTTCTTCAAGATTGGGATTCTGATACTTTCATACTTGTTTCCAGACATGTTTATATGATATTTTAGATGTAATTTAACTGCCTGCTCTGATACCAATTGTTGCCCAGATAATAATATATTATAGAAAGGGGGTTGAATATAATAGTACCAGTTAATCGACTTTAAAATATAAGTATGGAAAAGATGAACAGCCTTGTATTAATGATAAACTGTATACAAAACTCTCTCAAAAAAATCAATGTTCTTAAGAGCTGCTAGGTTATGAGAATGTTATGACTTGAATGAATTCATAACGTAAATCTAATTCTTTGTTTATATAGACACAGTTACAAATCTAATTACAAAACAGATAATGATAAGAATAGCTTTCATAAGGTAATAGAATTGTATTAGAATTTCTTCTTCACTATCCAAATCAAATTCTGATTTGTCTGTTTCCTTCTGTGACAAACTCTGATGATAAACTCTGTCGGTTGATAATTTAAAATCTCGAACTTATTTTCTTAATTAAAATGCTCCAAAAATCCAATAAAAAGTTACAACAACTCAATATCCAATATTTTACAATATATAAATTAAAAATACAACTAAGGTGTCAAAATTTCACAACTCCTCGAAGTCCACAACTTCTCAAAATCGACAACTCACACTCTTCCCAAAAGGTAGCCCACCTAATAATGAATACCTGCCGGGGGAAATCAAAGAAATATAGACCGGCAGTGACCGAAAAGCTCATATACGGATATAGAGTTATGAAAAGATTACAAAACACAGAACTCGTAGAGGATTCCGAGACCTTTATAGAATGATAAGATTCGTCAAAAACAGATAAGTAACGAATGCATAAACTAAACAAATATGAGCTATTAGAACAGAATCAGCACATGATCACAATAGTATTTTGAGATTTACGACAATAAGATCACAGAATTTGACCGCGAAACGTAAACAAAGAATAAAGAAATCGGAAACACCTTTTCAGAATGATATTACACATGAATATTGAACAAATATTCAATTTACTATGAATTTTTGAAGTTAAAATATATAAACCTGAATTAACACATCAGATTGCATAAAAGGCAAATTTCAACATAGTTACAAACCGAATTTCAGAAAACGTAAAGAACAGAAGTTGTAGATAATCAAAATATCTTTCCAGGAACAATAAAATCGTAAACATCCGACAAATAATGAATCAGATACGAATTTAACAAGAAATCAGATTATCAAGAGATCAAACAAACGAATTGGGTAAAGTCATAACAAGATAGAGAGTATAAACAAAATATTTGTACATTAACGATATGATAACAAAGAGAGTGTGTAGAAAGTATCCGTACCTTGAAGATCAAAGAATATGAATTGCTCCTAATCACAAGAATCCTAATTTAAACACCATAACCTATATTCTTAAGTTTTTTATTTATCTCATCTTTATCTCTTTCTTCTCCTCCTCCGTCTTGCTCTCTTTCTCATTCTCTCTCTATTCTCTATGACTGCTCATTTTCCCTCTTTTTTCTAACCCTAACTCCTTTTTCCTTTTTTTCTATTTTTTTTATCTACTTTTCTCTTAACCAATAAACTCTAAAATAATATTCTAATTATAAAATATCTATATTCATATTAAAATAATAATATTAGTAATAAATCACTAATATTGTTCTTAATATTAAATAAAATATTTTAGTATATTATTGAAAAAAATACGGGATGTTACAGATAATCTCTGATAGATTATTCTCTGTTAGAGTAAACTTTGATGACGTCAGCAACATAAACTATGTTCTTGATTATTCTCTGACAGCATCGATATTTGTTTTTCTGACATATTACTAATAATAAAAGTATACATTTTATTTTATTATAAAAAAATAATTTATTTACTCATTATTATTTTAAATCAAAAAAAGTTTTAGTTAAGAATTTATTTTAATTGACAAAATTAGAAAGTTTATTGAAAATATCCGCTACGCCCACTAGTTTTCTGATGATTCAAGTTTGCAATTTAGATTATAATAATAACTTACAAAACCTTTGCCCATTTAACTTTTGCAATAATAATTTATCATTTTATCTTCCTTTCTTTAGGGTGCATGCCTTTAGAAGTAAAGGTTACACGTGGCTAGCTTCTTTTGTTATATCATCTTATAATATAATCACAAGATGCCCACCCAATCTTTTGAAATTGTATGTTGCCCTAACATGTTGAAAATGAGTTAATTAGCTTTAAAGTTTTAAAGGCTACTTATCTAGTTGTAGAAGATAGGACTCAGGAATGAGTTGATTTACCCGATGCAATTTATGGCCTAAGATAAAAACTGAAATCGAAGTAAATAGTAAAAAAAATGATTGAGGCTTATAATATTAAATTTATCTTATTGAAGGTAAAAATATGTAAAAACATATATATTTGTTCAAATAAAAGCTAAATAAAAATAAGTGAATTCAGAGGTCCAATAAAAAAAAAACATTGCCCTAATTGTTTTATGATATTTATCCAGAAAACTGATGGATCCTATAAAATCTCCCTAGTAAACTAT
Organism: Oenanthe sinensis; assembly: GCA_028671895.1. NCBI lineage: Eukaryota > Viridiplantae > Streptophyta > Magnoliopsida > Apiales > Apiaceae > Oenanthe > Oenanthe sinensis. The sequence goes on along the minus strand of CM053799.1, from coordinate 20,123,765 downwards.
GTACATTGAACTCTACTTAATTAACAATCCAAAAAGAGCACCATTACATACTCAAAAATTATCCCAATTTTTTTTCGAGATAACATGATATACATGATATATGGATTATTAATTCATAAGTGCATATGCACGGGGTCTTATAGAAAAGTTATTAATTAATAAATCAGTATTTTCGACAATTTTTGGGTATCTAACATTTTTCATCCAAAAAATTAAAATAATTTTTAAAATCACAGTAATTTTCTTAATACTCAATTAGAATCATTTTTAATCTAAAATGCATCTCTTAGCTCAAATCAAAAACAAGATTAGCTGTGCACATACAACTAGATAACTACACATATATTTGTGCGAGATAGAGGGGGCTGGACTGATTGAAGGGAAAAATTAATCAAGATAAAAGCAGATTTGAAAATTATTAGCCAACATGGGCGCGGATTATGAGGATAAAGCTGTTTATGGAGCCGATAACATGATAACAAGCAGTAAACAACAACATTATGTCAAGTTAAAAGCTGAAAACAGTAATAAAGTTAGGAACTACAAGACAAAACTTGCAACACAAAACAATTTAAAATCATAAACTGGGTCAGATAATTCTTCGTGAAAGTGTGATTAAAACAACATTTTTAGGGGTTCTAGCTCCCTCTCCTCACTTTGACTCTACTTTCTCTTTAATTCAAGTTTAATCTTGACCAGAAATATTGTACATGAAAAATTCTGTCGTGAATGGACTATTTACGAGATTAAGTGTTAAAAATCCGTCGTAAATGGTCCGGGAGGAGGGAGCAGAAAAAACACTAGATTCTAAGGTTTTGGGTAGGGGAAGAATTGTGTGCCATTAAATGGATAAGTAGAAGTAGTAGTAAAGAGATTAGGATGTTGAAACATCACATGACCTAATGAAGAGGAGGCCTCTTGAGCAGGGCCGTGGTCATAAAGAATGCCTTTGAAGATATGGCCTTGTATATTCACTGATGTTTGGTATGCAAACTGATCCACTGCATTATCGTCGGAGCTCACTCTAACACATCGAAAAGTCGTCGGAATACTCACTTCAGCCGGAAAATCTTCCTCTTCTTCGTACCCTACATATATATGGGTCAAGTACATGAGTTAAGTAATGGTATTCCCATATATTTTTTATCCAAATTGATCAAATTGAGGAGATAAATGTTTTTTTTTAATTTATTGGTGTAACTTCATGATAGAAATGTGGTGGCTAGCTAGATTCATTGATGTCAGAACAATCTAGGGTTTATTTAATTGCTAAAAGATTTGGATTTCATCACTAGAAATATATAAATGCTTAACAACACTCATAATATAGTAGAACAAACAAATTAACCTAGCTAGCTAGGTAGGACTATCTATAATATTAGATCCTTAATTAGTTAAATGCCTTATAAACAACTCATTTGTGCCCAAACCCTTTCACCTCTAAAGGAAGAGTGTGTGTGTGTGTGTGTACCTAGAGGATGATGAGATGAAGAAGAGGCATGGTGGTGCCTATATCTTTTAGGGTTTGGAGAATTGTCTTGATTAATACTAGTAATAGTAGAGAATGAGTGAAGCAGCCTCGGACGCCTGGTGGAAACGGGGACCCAAGTGCTCTTGACATGAGTTTGGCACTCAAAACCTCGGTTTCTACAGCAACTCCTGCATCTCATATATTTACACTCTTTCTTTGCCTGATTTCCACAATCTTGGCACCTCTTCATCTTTTTAACTATACTATATCATTAATACTTACACATCATGATCTTTTCTCTAGTAATTAAGCACTAACTTATACACACCAATACATAATAATATTGTGCATCTCTGTGTATTTAGGTTCTCTTAGTTTGTTGTTGATTGAAATGTAAAACTAACTTTCCTAAAGCTTTTATTTCCGAGTCATAATGTGAACCACTTTCTATTGCAACCCAAAAGGAGGTCTCATCTGTACGGACTAACATGTACCCTACTGATTGCTTTGTTCACTAGCTACCACATGTGGAGTGTCTATTTACAGCCTACCAATAATATGGAAGTACACATTCTTGTTCCTATTTTTTTTAATATCAAGTGGAGTACTTTGTTTTTCAATTAAAGTATATATACATAAATAGCCTGGCCGCTATAATTTTTCAGGAATTAAATTAACATATAAAATTTTTGTGAATCCGAGAATCAGGTTTATCCACGTTTTTTACAGTTGTTTTAGAATTTTTTCCTATCCATAATCCATGAAAAATTATAGCCAATAAATGGTTATCAACAATTGCTTATCATGTTCCGAATAAATATGACAAATCACACGATTCACATGTCCTACATAGATATGGCAAATCACACAATTCACATATAAAAATGGCGGACTTGGTGTTTGACAGGTAGGTACTAAACATAAGTATATTTTATATAATGACCTAGCTTGAATCGTATAAGAAAATTATGTAGGGAGGCTTGATAAATTTCCAATTTGCTCAAATCAAAATTCTCTTTAAATTACCTGGTCGAGCATGATATAATGGTAAGTACTCATCTTCCGGGATGAGGTGAAGAGATAGCTTAATAATTATTTATTCTTTATAGTCCCTTTTATAATTCTCCACTTCAAAATTATTAGAATAAATATTATTATATAAATTTTTTAAAAAAAATCCTCCTATTTTAAATGGTAGCAAAAAGTTTTGTAAGAGCTAAATAGATCTAGCTTCAAGTTGTGTTGTGCTAAATTAAATTTGTTTTCTTTATTTTTTTGAATAAAATTTATAAGCTAATACTGTAAATTAGTATCCATTCATTTGATAGTTTTAAAAGAAGAGGATGGTCCAAGATCGGAATGGATATGAAGAGGATTGGCCTTGTTATAAAAAGGGTTAATAATTTTAACGTGGTTTTTTTTCTATTTTTCAACTTAACCATGGAGACCAATTGTACCTTTATATAGACTAGCTTAAATCTTGTAGCGATGCACAGAACACTTTTTAAATATTTAAAATATATTTATTATAATTAATATATTTTATTTTCTATATTATAATTCTTTTAATATATTTACATTTTATAACATTAAATATAAAAATATTATTTTATTCCTATTTATATTTATTAATTACTTGTATGGTTATTCTTATATATATTGCATATCTATAAAAATATTAATATATTAATATAATAAAATATTTTTAGTTATATATATATATATTATTTTATTATATATTATATAAAAATAATATTTATATAATAATTGTTTGCTTATAATTTAATTTAGAATATGTACATATTTATAAAAATATTATAATATTATTATTAATATTTTTATTATTTTCATTTGTATTGAATATATGAAATTAAATGAATTATAATTTAAATTATTAAATTTATAATGATTTTATAGCTATATAGATTATTTGATATAAGATTTTAATTTGATATATTTTAGTTTCACGTAACTATACATGCGACCACACGACCACATTAACCATTTTTACTCCTAGTATTAAAATTTATGATATTTATTTTGTATCTTTTATATTTATTTATTTATTTTGTTGGGTAAAAATAGAATTACGCCTGGTTTGATTATGTCGAATGAATACAATCAAATAATATTATAAAAATATAATAATAATACTATTATTATTATTATTATTATTATTATTTTCATTTATATTGAATATATGAAATTAAATGAATTATAATTTAAATTATAAAATTTATAATAATTTTATAGCTATAGAGGTTATTTGATATACGGTTTGAATTTGATGTATTTTAGTGTCATGTAACTACATCAACCAGGATGACCACGCGACCACATTAAGCTCTTTATTCCAAATATATATATAGTTATATAATTAACTCAAAATTCAACCAGCTGAGAACCTCTGATTTGTGGAAATGTTAGGGTTTGCTGGGCTTCTAATTAAATGAACCAATGACACTACGACAGAGTCATAAAGATACTGTCTTGTATTTTTAGGATATGTGATTATAATGCGGGATTAGTACCTATGCATTATAATCCTTCATTATTATCTCTAAGTATTATAATCTTTTAAATTATTTAATATTATGTTTGTTGGGATAGACTAAAAGTTTAGGATTGAATTATAATCCTTTACATTTGTTTTGAAGGATAACATATGGATTCGACTATTATCCTTTAAATTTTCTAATTCTTTGCTTATTTTATACTCGATTATAATGAATAAAGGGATTATAATCCTTTAAAAATGACTTGTTAAAGAGGATTAAATAATATTTCATCCAACCAAGTATTAGAAAAGATTATAATTCTATCCCTTATTTAATGAAAACAAAGGGATTAATATTTTAAAGGATTATATATAATCTTTGTTCTAATCCCAAATAAATTTTTACAAAACAAACATGGGATTAAAAAATTTAAAAAATTATAGTCGTATAACTTATTTAATCCTATAAAACAAACATGGTCCTAGGGTTTGTTCGGCCGGTACTTCATTAATTAGCTTTTAGCAGTTCAGAAGATCGATTATATTGATTTCTATTCATAATTACAAGTTATCGAGAGGTTAATTAGTTTAATTAAGAGTAAAGTTAGAGTTATAATATTTGTTAAAAAAATTGTTCACGAATATTTGAAAGTTTTTAATTTGTAAAATTTATTGACGAGATTTAAGTGAAGTGCATTATACATAATGAACCGTACGATGAATGAGAATATGTCGCATGTCATTTTGAGAATTATTTTATATATAATTTTTATCTCTAGCATTTTTTTAAGTGTAAGTTTAAACTCAATGCCTATCTATAAGTGTAGCTATTGAGGTCTGACACCTGCTTTTTCATAATAAATATTCCTTCCTGCTTGTTCAAGCCGGGAAATCAGCTACTGAGAAGGAAGAAAAGACCGGGCAGCAAACAAACAGTTCCTTCATGTTCATGTTCATGTTCGTCCAATCATTTAGTATTTGGTAATGTATGTGATCTGTACAAAAGATTTGGAACTATACATGTATATTACTAGTTTAATATGTACATGCAAATAGTTTAATTATTGCTCCGGATTTGTACCTGAGCTTTCTCATGGATTCCCATTTATTACATCAATTTTCTATAATTTATCATCCCTTGCATAACTTTTCGATTGTGTGATCAATGATGTATATCTATATGTTTATATATCTGATTGAATATCGTGTTTGTTAATTATTAGCTATCTTTTTTTAGAATGAATGATAAATTTCATTAACCACGAAGAAAGTCATACATAAGCATTTTCAAAGTTATAATTGGGGGTGTATTCGATCCGATTTTGCAGTGTTTTTTTAGATTTTAAAAATTTAGGGATATTCAATTTAGATTTGAAAATATCCCCAATCATAAAAAAAAGTCATACACACGCGCTTTCAGTTGTATACTCTTTCCGTTTTTTAATGTCACTTTAATTTTTGAGATACATGTTTAGAGATTGACTAGATAATAAAAATTATTATTTTAAACATTTTTTTTGAATTAAAATATTGATTACATATTTTAATTTAGAAAAATAAATTTAATAATAATAATTTTTATTATCCGGTTAAACCATCTAAATATTCTAACGGTACATTAATTATATATTTAAATCGGTGATGTATGAATATTTTTATATATTTAATTAATATTTATATTAATTATGCATGTAATCATTTTTAATAAATTTACATTTATTCAATCTAAATACCTGTTGATATCGTTTTTCGTCAAAGACTAGGGTCAACAATTTGTAAATTGTTACCGTGCAAAGGTTGAATGGTGAAAATAAAATTTTATAAATTTTATGATTACTCTCGAGAGTTCTCGTATGGTGCCCAATAATGAGTCTATCTCCCAAGATGCCTGTTTACCCCATATATATATATAGGGATCAGCTCAACATAGTTTTAAGTGATTTCTAATTCATCTCCGATTCCTTCGGAACTCGTTAACATATTTATGTCATCGTCTCTTATTGTGGTAGAGTCCTAAAAATGAGTGAAGTTTTGGTGATTGTATTGAATAAATATATCTGAAATTTTCGGATATAAATCACCAAAAATACATAGTGATTTATTATACAACAATGTAGAGAAAAGTGTAATTGACTTTGTCATCGAATATCGTTGATACAATTAAGAAAATGAGAAGACCAGATGTAGAAGATGCAAAGACCAAAGGAATTAGATAAAAATAAGCATTAATAGATTGAGATTTATTAAAATTTGAAAGTGAATGAGTTAATTAAGAGAGAGGCTTGCAATTGCCAGAATTAATTTGGTAGGAGAGCGAATGGAAGAATTAAGGAGGAAAAAAAAAGAATAATTGCTTTTTAGTTAGTTTTAGTATTTTATATACAAGAGGTGAATAAACTCCACCCTCTCACTTTATTTTACTTTCCCAAGCCTCTGATTAATTAAGGGTAATCAACAACATGTTTAATTAAGGGTGATTAAAGTAAATCCATCACGGTAAAACTCTAATTTAAAATCAACAACAGGATCGTTATCAAACTCAGAGGCTTGGGTAAGAAGAGTAAAGTGAGAGGGTAGAATATGTTTACATTTTCCTTTAGAAATAATTTTGTTTCTCTGATCTGCACTTCTTTAAAGAAATCATGAGTTGTAGATACACGCACATGAAATGGTCATCAAATTGAGATTTTTCATGAAGATCTTAGTTGCTCTGCCCATAAACGTCCCTGTGTGGGTTGCCCAAATCTTCAATGTGAGTTTGAGAGATAAACCCACATCGTCATGTTGCATTTGTTCACCTTTCCATACCATCATTCTTCACAAATTGATTTGTATTGAATGATGATATTGTTGGGTTTTTAGGTCAAAAACTAAGTTCCTCAGTTTCACTTTTTGTTTTGTCCCACATTGAGAAGGAAATGAAGCACCCATCTTCCTTCACCTATAAATAAGTTTTTTCCCCTCATTTTTAATTACACATTTATTTGCTCTCTTTTCTTTATAGCGGCTAGATCGTTCATCTAGTAGGAAAGCCGGTTTAGTCCGTTTTCGAAGAGTGTCGGGATATAAGGTCCCCGTGCCTAAACTATCCTTAGGAGTGTTCGTGTTTGACTGCAGCCATCGGAGGTGGTCCCGCTGCAGGGGGTCGTTCTATCAGGTTGTGTGACACTGTCCGGGTTGGAAGATAGAGAGAAGGAAAGACTGTCGGGAAATAGTAATAAGGGATTGCATCCATTGAAGGTGGTCCCGCTGCAGGGATCGTTCTATCGGGTTGTGTGACATTGTTTGTGTTGGAAGAGAGAGAGAAGGAAAGACTGTCGGGAAATAATAATAAGAGGAGGTTTAGAGGAAAATATTTCAGTGAGTGAGGGATATACATAATAGGTATGTTAGACTGAATTTGTGTATAAAATTCAGAGTCGTATACCCGGATATTGTAATCTCTTTGTTCTAGTGAATTTATTATTCTAGTGGATTTAGGTTTGCCGAACCACGTAAAATCTCTGGTCTATTTTGCTATATATTGTTTTTTTTATTTCCATTATTATCAAATATATTTGCAGGTTCAAGTACACGAAGATATATATATATATATATATATATATATATATATATATATATATATATATATATATATATATATATATATATATATATATATATATATATATATATATATATATATATATATATATATATATATATATATATATATATATATATATATATATATATATATATATATATATATATATATATATATATATATACACACACACACACACACACTTCCCGAGGATCGGGTCAGATTCCCAATAAGTGGCATCAAGAGCCAGGTTAGTCGTGCATAAATTATTGGTGCTGAAGGGAAGTCATTAAGAAAACCGGTTATTTAATTGGCACCATTTCGATGGAAGTGCTATCACTGTTTCTTATACTTACCTGGCCAATTGATTTAGCCGTTTAACTTGCTTTGAGTGTGCAATTGGTGATGATGGTAAATATTGGAGGATTAAGGGTGGATCCATATGATGGTAAGGGAAATTTTACTCTTTGGTAGAGAAGGGCAAAAGATATCCTAACTCTATTGAAGCAAGCAAGGGCTTTGAAAGGGAAAAAGGGAAAGCCAACAAAGATGAGCGATGAAGATTGGGAGGATGCTGAGTTGCAATGCATGGGTACCATCAGACTATGTATTGCTAACAACATTATCAACAATATTGTAGACGAAAGTATGCCGAAGGAGTTGTGGTCAAAGTTGGAGGCTTTGTATCTCGGGAAGAACTTGACTACAAAGTTAAATCTGAAACCCGAATTATATCGGCTGAAGATGGCAGCCCATGACAATAATATTGATCATATGAATGTGTTTAATGTTATTGATGATCAAATTCAAAAGGTTGATGTAATATTGAAGGAAGAAGATAAGGCCTTTATTCTTCTTACTTCGCTTCCGGAGTCATTCGAGAATTCAGTCACTACCATATTGTACGGGAAGGACACCGTAAAGATGGAGGAGGTTCGGTCATCACTTTTGTCAAATGCTAACATGAAAAACCAAGATGATGACAATGAAAGAATGACAGCTTTGGCCTTGCGTGGTCAAAGTGATAGAGGAAGGGATACTGTGAAAGTATCTACCAATAGCAGGGGTAAATCCAAATAAAGTGAAAGGGTCAAGCAGTGCTTTGGTTGCAAGGAGTGGGGTCATATTAATTCGAATTGTCCTCTTAAAAAGAGGAACTCAGATGCATCATTGACTGTGGTTACTCTCGATTGTGAAGATGTTTGCACCGTCTTTAATGGAGACACTAGTTCCCCGGGGGGAATGGATATTAGATTTGGGTTCATCTTACCATATATGTTCTGAAGGGGTATTTTGATGAATTCCATGAAATAAAGAATGAAACAGTTTCTTTGGCTGACGGGTCTACTTATGAGATCAGGGGAGTTGGAATAGTGAAAATCAAATGTTCGATGAAGCATTTCGCATTTTGGCGATGTAAGATATGTTCCTCAATTGAGGAAGCATCTAATATCTATCGGTCGGTTAGCTTCAGAAGGCTACAAATATTTTATATTGGGGGGAGCTATGAATATCGAAAGAGACCGTGTGGTTTAGATGAAGGGAGAGCTATTTGGGAGAATATATCATCTAATTATTACGTGGCCAGAACGTACGAAAACTTTAAAAATCTGGTTATCTTGTGCACGAGGAAATAGTGACTTGAAGCATACTGCTGCGGTTGTATTGCCATCCAGTCTAGACGATGGTGCAAAGATTGTTGGAATGGAAGTTTGGTCGAAGGACTTCCACAACATCAACGAGTAGTTGATGTGTTGCAGCTGAATATGGGCATCGATCAACATGAATCAAGTGAGTTGGGACCATGCAACAGATTGATTTGTTTGATATGCAGTTGGGGCAAATAAAAGATTGATGGTCACACTTGCGTGTGTGATGGACTACATATTGGATTAGCCGACGTGAATCAAGTATGTATGTGCGCATGCAACAGATTGTTTCACATGTATATAGTTGGATAAATAGAGGTCAATTGTACATTTGTGCGTAGAGCAAGTGGGTATTGGAGAATGAATATACGGGCTGGGGTACATGTTGGAGTTTTTGAATCAGGGGGAGCTTTGAAATTTTTTGTGGGCGCGGGCATGGATTGCAGGAAGAAAATAGTTGGAAGTTCGGAAGGGGGAGATTGTTGGGTTTTTAGGCCAAAAACCATGTTCCTTATTTTTACACTTTGTCCCACATTGATAAGAAAATGAAGCACCCCCCCCCCACTTTCCTTCACCTATAAATAATCCTTTTTCCCCTCATTTCTAATTACACATTTCCTTTCTATCTTTTCTTTATAGCTGTTAGATAGTCCATCTAGTAGGAAATCCGGTTTAGCTCACTTTCAAGAAGTGTCAGGACAGAAAGTTCTTATGTCTAAACTACCCTTAGAAGTGTTCGGGTTTGACTACAGCCATCGGAGGTGGTTCTGCTATAGGGGGTCTTTCTATCGGGTTGTGTGACACTGTTCTGGTTGGAAGAGGGAGAGAAGGAAAAGTTGTCAGGAAATAGTAATAAGGGGAGGTTTAGAGGGAAACAGTTCAGTGAGTGAAGGATATACATAATAGGTATGTTAGATTGAATTTGTGTATAAAATTCAGAGTCGTATACTCGGATATTATAATCTCTTTGTTCTAGTGAATTTATTATCCTTGTGGATGTACACTTGCCAAACCACGTAAAATCTCTGGTCTCTTTTACTATATATTATTGGTTTGTTATTTCCATTATTATCAAATATATTTGCGGGTCCAATCACATAGAGATATATATAAATACATTTCCATATACGTCGAGGATCGGGTCAGATTCGCAACAGATATTTATAAAGAATACATGTGTAAAATTAAATCTAAGCATTTCTTAATATTTGAAACATGGATCAACGCAATCAATAGATAAATCTCCTAAATTGAAACATGGATTAATGAAAAGGTTACAAGTAGAAGACTTAAGATTAGAAAAGATATCGAAAGAATAGATGGAAAAAGAAACAAGTTTGAAAAAATTGAGAAATAGGCGATGATAAATCTTCGCACACTGGGCCCTTCCTTCCTTCACCAGATTGGGCCAGGTCTGGACTGGATAGCGGTGTAGCTACAGGTTGGGTATCTGCAAAACAATGCCACATGTGGGGTGGTTTCCCCACGGCACCTCGAGAGGGTAGGACGAAATAGCAGCTAGACTATCAGGAAATACGGTAGTGTGTGTATATATCAAAGTGAGTAACCCTTAAATCCCTTTTCTCTTTTCTATTTATAGGCTCAAAAATTAGGATTTAGGGGTTTGTATCTCGAATTTGGGCCCTCCAATCCCCCCTAACGGTTGGGACAACTAGATGGGTATGATTGATCACCCCTCTTTCTCGTCCTTTTGTCGTCTTTTTTGTCTCGTCCTCCTTTGTATTGGTTAGATATTGGGCCCAAGTGACTGGATCAAAGTGTTAATGGGCCTTGATTTAATTCTTGTGCTTTCAGGAAGTATCGGGATAGAAAGTTCTTGTGCCTAAACTACCTTAGGAGTATTCGGGTTTGACTACAGTCATCGGAGGAGGTTTTGCTATAAGTGGTCGTTCTATCGAGTTGTGTGACACTATTCTGGTTGGAAGATGGAGAGAAGGAAAGGCTGTCGGGAAATAGTAATAAGGGAAGGTTTAGAGGGAAATATTTCAATGAGTGAGAGATATACATAATATGTATGTTAGACAGAATTTGTGTATAAAATTCAGAGTTGTATACCCGGATATTATAATCTCTTTGTTCTAGTGAAGTTATTATCCTTGTGGATGTAGGCTTGTCGAACCACGTAAAATCTCTGGTCTCTTTTACTATATATTGTTGATTTGTTGTTTCCATTATTATCAAATATATTTGCGGGTCCAAGCACACGGAGATATATATAAATATGTTTCCGTATACGTCAGGAATCGGTTCAGATTCCCAACAGATATTTGTAAAGAATACGCGTGTAAAATTAAATCCAAGCATTTCTTCATATTTGAAACATGGATCAACGCAATCAATAGATAAATCTCCTAAATCGAAATATGGATTAATGAAAAGATTACAAGTAGAAGACTTAAGAATATAAAAAAGATCGAAAGAAGAGATGGGAAAAGAAACAAGTTTAAAAAATTTGAGAGATGGGCGGTGATAAGTCTTCACACACTGGGCCCTTCCTTCCTTCACCTGATTGGGCCAGGTCTGGACTGGATAGCGGTGTAGCTACAGGTTGGGTATTTTCAAATCAATGCCGCATGTGGGGTGGTTGCCCCGCGACACCTCTGACGTGAGAATAAGAACAGGCTTTTGGAGAGGGTAGGACGAAATAATAGCTAGACTATCAGGAAATACGTTAATGTGTGTATATATCAAAGTGAATAACCCTTAAATCCTTTTTCTCTCTCCTATTTATAGGCTCAAGAATTAGGATTTAGGGGTTTGTACCTCGAATTTGGGCCCTCTAATCTACCCTAATTGTTGGGACAATTAGATTGGTAGGATTGATCGCCCCTCTCTCTCGTCGTTTTGTCGTCTTTTTTGTCTCGTCCTCCTTTGTATTCGTGAGATATTGGGCCCAAAATATTGGGCCCAAGCGACTGGATCAGAGTGTTAATGGGCCTTGATTTAATTCTTGTGCTATCAGGTGGCTAGAGGGTTTGAAAAAGGGGGACAGAGGGAAAGGGAAAAAATCAACTCTCATTTGGGGTTTAAAAAAAGTAATTTGGTAAACCAATTCCCGTTTATTTTATCCACTTTTTTTTTAAAGTAAACGTTTCTTTTATTACTTAAAGTTCCTCAGAAACAATAATACAATGAATAAAATCCGGAACAGTAGAATACACTTCTATATCCACATATATTAATGAAATTCATAGATGTTTACTAGATTTCAACCAAACTAAATAAGATCGGATCGAAAATAAAATTCATTAACATATGTAGTATCTAATTGGAAATTTAAATGCCCCGTAATTTAAATCATAGATGGCATTTACGTACTTTAATTCGTTTTTTTCTAGCTAACCCATAGTTATGTTGCATACATAAATTTTAAAATTATTTTTTGATCCCGTATAATTCACCAAAATACATGATTACTTTCGGGAAAAATAGCAAATTTTATATTCATAAATAAAAATTGATTTTTAACCTTCGAATAGCCAAAGAGGCTGGGGGACAGTTTGCAGACAATTATTGTTGAAAGAGGCTATGATTTTAATCGTGTGGAAGCTTACTATAAGTTGGACTGAAAATTTGACCAATCGGTCCACCATGTTAAAAGCAGCTGAATATTTGGCCCTATCAGCTATACAATGGTAGGTATGTAGGTTTTGGCAAGCTTGTCGGCAAAGTAGGCAAGGTGGAGTGATTATGATATTAACCCTAGTTTTTTTACTTTGGACTAGCCTTTGTCATTGACTTTGGACATGCATCTGTTTCTCAAATTTGTGTACCTATTTGTTGATTACCAGCTAGTTATTTTAGCAGATTAATTTGAACGTAGTCAAATATTTAATGATGTCGTCCTAGTAAAAAAAAACTCGTTCAGAGGTACGGGTTAAAATCGTGTTTTTTGTTATTATCCATTCAAAAATATGAAAAATGTTAGAGATTCAAAATTCTGGATAATAAATAAATATCCTATAATAAATATGAGATACACGTGCACATATATACGCTCACCAATTAAAACAAAAGTGTCATGTCATTATTTGATAAAAAGAATGAAATAATATTTGGGGTAACTAACATTACTCCAAAAATATTAATGCAGAACTAAATTATATTTGGGTTATTGATCAATATGATTTTTATTGAACAAATGTTATTTTTTATAAAATGTAAAAAAAACTATTGCAGAACCAAAATTCTTTTTTGCAGAACCAAGGTTATATATTAATTTATTAAAAAACTAATGCAGAACCAAGATTCTTTTCTTTAATAAATATTAATGGAACAAATTATATCTATTATATATGGGTTCTGTAAACAAATTATTCTTATTATATTTGAGTTCCATAATTAAATTATACTTTTATTATGATTATGTAGAAAAACTATAATTCGCCAAATTTTCTAATTTACAACTTCTGATAATTCTTAAGTATTTAAATATTTAGTCAAATAAGAAAACTAATGATAAGTTACGTAACTTATACATAATAACATAAATGATAAAAAGAAAATGTAATGTAATAAAAAGGTTTAATTAATCGTGTTAATTTAACGGATAAAAGTATGGTTACGTTGCATAAGAAATACAATAGAATCTCGATAAATGAATACGTCTGTGACCAAAAATATATATTCATTTAACGAGATTATTTATTTATCTATAAATGAATATAATATTTATTTATCGATTAATGAATATTTTTGTCTGTTTGGAAACAAAAATTTTATTTGAAATTTTGGATTTGACCAAATGACATGTTTGGGTAATCATAAAAATTTGGATTTTGATTTCATTTGAATTCCAAGACATTCAAATATTAGTACAATTATGATGATTTGATATGATAACTCAAATTTTGTCATTTTAAATATATCGTTTGAAATGAAATCTAACTTCTGAAACACAATTTTAATTCATTTAGATAATATTTTTATACTTTTTTCTTAATTATATTATTTTATATATATTATGTTCAAATGTAACTAGAATTCACTGTGGTTATAATTTTTATAAATGCATTCATTTTTTTTATAATTCTAGATTAGACAATTAGTTATACTGTACGTGTATGGAATAGATTATAAAGTGCACACTAATATGTATTACACAAAATTAAAGATAAGATGCATTTTGGTGGAGGAAAGAAACAATCAATTTTAGAGACATTTTTCAAAAAAATATGAGTTATTAATATATTTGAAAATTATTATTGAATGAAATGCATTCATATCTATAATATATTATTATAAACAAACAAGAGAATTTTTTCCCCATCTTATCTCAGGTGAACCATACAAAAAATCATAATTATTCAATTTTAGGTGAACCATAAAAGAAATTCTAGTCATCCAATTTTAATAAAATTTAATTTTAGAAAAAATATATCATACATACAATTCTAACACTGATAATTCTCCGTTTATACAACCGCTCACGGATAATATTATATTATATTTAAATTATATTCTATATATTTTTTTATTTTAAGAATCATACTAACTTTATAATTTTTATTTAATATCATATTTGTTTTGCACGGGTTATAAGATAGTATTATATAAATAAAAATATATTATTTGAAATATAGTGATTATTCATTTATATTTACATATGACCTATAAAAACTATATTTTTATTTATTCGTTCATGCATTTAGCGAACTTATTCATTAAACCCATTTATCGACCGAAAATAATTATTTATTTATTGAGTTTATTCATTTATCGAATATTTATTTATGTTGTTCCTGAAGGGAAGGGGTTTATTTTAAAATCGACCGTTTCAGGAAGTGAGTCCTATTTTAATGACTCTTTTAAATATCTTTTACCGATTTTATAAAACTGACAATATTAAAACGACCACTATTCAATGTTAGATTTAATTCTATAATAAATATTACCACCAAGGCACCAACTTAACTATAAAATTATCCATTTAAATTTGACCATTAAGATTTACATACACGGCCGCTAGAATTTAATAGATCGATTTTCATACTGATGTCTCATAAATACAAATTCTTTCTGGTAGAATTCATACACGTATTATTTCTTCCGATAATAAGACTAGTTCTCAATTGGCCTAATTATATATACATATTATATATGAACTAAAATAAAAAAAATTGTTTTCTTGAAACTCAACTCTATAGTTTAATATAGCAATTTATTAAATCAATATACACTCTATATAGAGTTTCTTTTTGAAAATTTTGTTTCTTATGCAAATTTAAATAGTTTTATATTTATTATAAAATTTTACTTTTAAAACTTAATTATATATAAACTCAAATATTTTAAATAATCCAAATTTCCATCATAATATTTCTCATTGTATTTATATATTTCAGTTTTTTAATCTTATATATATTATTATACTATCACCTCTATATTTCAATTCAATTATTTTGTATTACGCATATTATTGATTTTATATTTAAAATTATATTTTGTATCTAATTTTATAACTAGTCATATATATATATATATATATATATATATCTGATTTGTTATCAAAATTTTAATCTTTCCCAAATTAGTTGTATATTTTAACTAACCCTAATCTGCTTGTCTAATTTTAGTTGCAAGTCTACTAAATCTAAAATTTCATAACCGAAAAAGTCATATGTTTTCATCAACATGATTACATACTAAAATAAATACAGTTAATTAATATAAATTAATAAATATAAGAATACTTGTGAAGCATGTTATAAGTTGTAGCCTTAACACCGAAAGCGGATCCATTTGCCTTCTCCCACACCCATTTGTAACCCTCATGATTTTGATGATGATATAAGTTGAGCATGCTAGAATACTTGTGAGAATGTATATGTTACTTACGCGTGTTGCACTATTATAGCCTACTGTATTGCATGTCTTAACTTTGTTTTGTAGGATATATTTATAACAGCATAACAGTTTGTTGTCTTGTTAGAACAGTTTGCTGAAACAGAATCCTATAGGATGCAGAATTGCATCTGCAGTCACAACAAAAATATATTTTGTGTAGGATTAATATATATGTACATTCACTAACATATTACGTTTTTAATATATTTTTAAACTCGTATCTTTTTATTAAAAATATTTTCCTAAATTTTAGAAAGTAGTTGATTTGATTTTTCTTTCCTTTTCTAACCACAACTACTTTCCTATCATATCAATAATTATAGGAGGAATTCAAATTCAAATTTATATCTACTCTTATAGTTATGACTTTGAAATGTTTTCTGATATCAAAGAGATTTTTTTTCCTAACTGATTTTAAAGAGCCATTGTATACAAGTTGTATATACCGTGATATAGCTTTCATTTGGTGATATACACCAATACTCTACAACTCGTATTCTTAAAAAACTTTATTCATATTTTCTCTAAACTGAGCTTAGTTCTATATTGGAGATTTAATATTTAGATAATATAGTTTTAGTTGTAAACACTTTCATTCCTTGTATTGATTCGAAGTATATTTGTAATCACTAAGTGGCAATGGTTTCAGGTGTAGAACAAAGGGGTTATTTTGGTTTAATTGTATTGTTTTTACAAGGCAAAGGGTTTCAAGAACAGAAGGATTCAAGAGTGGGACTCGAGAAATTCAAGGTTCAAGAATGAATTGCAAGGCAAAGGACAATAGTAAGCTGGAATCATTCTGCTCAGGATTGCTGAGATTTTAGCAAGCCACTGTAGTGATTGGGAACAAGGAGATATATTATTACTCTTGTAATTGGTTTATAATTAATTAATAATATATTCTTTTACCAGGTTAGTAAGGGACCAGAACATAGACCATTAGACATAGGGGTCAAACCTGGCTAAACGTTGTGTGCCTCCTTTACATATTATTTTTATTTATTTTTCTGCATTGCATTCATTCAAGCCTGCTATAATTATTTATAGATTGAAAATAGTAAGCCAGTTTCATAAGTCACAACAGACTGTCTACTTTACAGTCAGCTATAACGGATTGGTAATATTTTAAAATTGGATATAGTCAGCAAAATCACCTATTTACCCCCCCCCCCTCTAGGTGCATTCACATTTGGTATAGAACCAGGCTATACTGACATTTTCTGTAACAAGAAAGTATAGATTCTATGGTTGATCCGTATCCAACAGCTAACTCTTCTTCCAAGTCACATTACTACTTGGATCTGTCAACTACTGTTGGTGGAAAGGCCGAATGAGATCTCACTTGGAAATAGAGCCTATGGAATGGAGAGTTACTGAAAAGGGTCCATTCATATTCATGAAGACTGCTGACAAAGAGAAAGACATTGATGAATTCACTCCTGATGAGTTGATGAAACTAAGCTACAACAACAGAGCCAAGAACACCATCATTACCGGTCTTAGCATTTCATAAAGTGACAAGGTCTCTTCATGCAAATTAACTAAAGAAATTTAGGATACTTTATAACAATGTCATGAAGGTTCAAAGTCTCTGAAGAAATTCAAGTTGAGCAAGCTAATAAACGATTATGGCAACTTCAAGCTCAAGGATGGTGAAACTATTAGAGAAGCTCAAGCCAGATTTCAAATCAATATGAACAATCTAAAATAGCTTGGAAAATCTATTCCTCAAGAAGAAATCAACATGAAGATAATCAGTGTTGTCCCATGGATTTATGAACCAAATGTCATTACTTTAGAATCTTCACCAAACATTGACACAATGGACACTCTTGATATATTTACTGAATTGGAACAGTTTGAAGCAAAGATCAATGCTGACAATGCTCAGGATTCTTCTGATCTAACTCCCAAAATGAAGAATCTGGCACTCCATGCTGGAAATAGTAAGCTAGAATCTGACGAAGAATCTGATGAAGAACTTCCTCTAATGTCAAGAAAAATTAGGAGGATGGTTGAAAAGAGGAACATATACAAGATGGAGAAAAAGGGCTTCTCCAAAGGCAAAAAGTTCTTCAAAGAAGCTAAAGGGAAATATACATGTTTTGAGTGTGAAAAGTCTAGTCACTACAAGAAAGACTTCTACAAACTCAAAGCAAAATAGCCTGCTGATTTCAAAGACAGGAAAAAGAAATCAAAAGCCTTACTGACCTAAAGTGATGATGATGATGATGACACTGACTCTAGTGATAATACTAATGAGGAGATGGTCAATCTTGCTTTGGTTGGATTGGAAGATGATGATTCTGCGCCTGATTACATTGGAGATGTGCTAGAGGAAAGTGATTCAGAGGATGATGAGAGTGAGGTAAACTCATTTAAATTTCATATTGCTTCTGATGATATTTTTTTGAAACAATTAACCATGCAGGAACCAAAGCATATTCCACTTGAGGAATATAATTCAGTGAAATCAGAAAACATCAAGCTAGTTGAGAAGAATGTCTACTTAAAGCAGATGGTTCATGAGTTGATGGCTAAAGTGGAAACTCTAATTGAAGATATAGAACCAGAGACAGCAAAGAATGAGGCTGGAATCAAAGAGTTGAAGGCCAAAGTAGAGCATCTTGAATCTTTCAACAAAATATTGCACAAAAGAAGTCAAGCTTTTAACGAAGAGGTTTCTGAGTTAAAGGAAGAGATTTAGGCCAAAGATGCATACCTAGAAACCTTCAAACTCAAGAAACCTGTTGAAGTATAAATATCTCAGTCTATTGCTTCAACTTGATAGCCTGATGCAAGTACATCACATCTTGTTGCCTCTACATCTCAATAAGTTGAAAAGATTTAATCTCTGGAATCAGAAGTTGTAAAGCTCAGAAAAGGAATGGGGACATTTATCCAAGGAGAAGATGGTCTCAAATTCATGATGAAAAACATTAATTTTCCTTTACAAAGAGAAGGTGTTGGTCTCAACTTCAACAAGAAGTGTAAAGTTGTTAAAAGGTATGAGTGTTGCAGAAGGGGGGGTTGAATGCAACTTGGTAATTTATTACTAATCTTTCTAATAAAAAAACAAGAAGTACCAATATCAAGTAACAATTGCAAACAACAGTAAGCAAGACAATCAAGAAAGGTGCTTAACTTTAAAAATTAATTTTATTAATTTTTGTTTCGCTACAACTAACTGGAAGATGCTTCCAGCTTCAATAAATAAAATAACAATTAGTTTGCTAGAGTTTCTATGCTTGAAAAAAGTTAAGCTCAGTTGTGTTCACTGGGAAAGTGTATGTGAGTTATATGTATTTATACTGAAACACATATCTCACTTACAAGTGAACTTTCTCTTGTTCCTAGGAGAAAGCTTAAAATAGAAACTTTACTTTTCCTATTCAAATCTGTCTTCATTCCATTTGTAGATAAAGTTACTCTGAGATGATTTGATATCCTTGACTCCTTGTGCATGCTTTATCTTTTTGCTTGCCTTTTCTCAAGTTACAGTAGTTGACTTGACAGACTAGATAGAGTTGTCAAGATCAAATTTAAATTTTCACTACCTAGTCTACTACTTGAAATAGACTGTCAGCTTCACCAAAAGGTTACTGTCAACCTTTAGCTTCTCATTGATGACAGCATCTTTGACTCCGCATACTTTAATGTCAATCTTGATAGTCTTCTAAAATATATTTTCATCCAAAGCTACAGTCAACTATCCCGCCAATGTTGTTGTCAACTATCTCTGCGAAAGTTATTGTCAGTAAAACTTGTTGTCTTTGATTCTTCAATCTCCGCCAAGTTTACTTTCAAGTGAATAGTTGCTGTCAATAAAACTTGTTGTCTTCGATTCTTCAATCTCCGCCAAGTTTACTGTCAAAGGAATAGTTGTTGTCGTCTGTTCCAAATGTGTTGTCACTTGAATATGTTATCGTAGGCTTCAGTTTACAGAGTGTTACTATTAATGATTTGATCCATGTTGCGTATGAACACTTTGTGAACTTCTACTTCATAGATCATTTATTACATTTTTACAAGACAGTAACTATTGATACTTACTGTCACCTACTTGGATTTTTGTACATACTATTACAAGTGACATTTAAACACACTGTCAATATGTATATGATAATATATTTTACTTAGTTAATTTCTAATTAATCTAAGTATCTTATTAGTTGATTACAGTATTAGCATTACAATCCCTAACAAAAGCTCTTAAATATGAAGGAAGAAAAGGCAAGCCGTACAAATACGCTATGTCCTGGAACCAATACAACAAATATGGAGGAAAATTTCATCCAAAACAAAATTGAAAAGTCTAGACTTCTAGAAGAGCCTATCAGAATAAAGGTGCTAACAGACCAGCTTACTAGAAAGACAAAACAACCTACTAGAATGGATCCAGCAGAAAGCAGAATACCAAGAATGGATCTTTTCTTTTTCTCTCTTTAATTTTCTCTCCCTCACTCAACCTAGGTGCAAGGGAATGAGAAGGTACACCTTGCACTGAAGATTTAGATGGTACCTTTAGTAGAGTGGAGATAAGAGCATAATCTTCATTATCAGTTTGTTGAGAAGTGGCAGCCATTGGAGAGTTGTTGTCTAGAATTTGAGTGTTGACAGCATCTTTGGCAGCATCTGTTGAGAAGTTACTATCATGAGGATTGACAAAAACTTTGTCTTTAACAACTACAAAGGCTGTGAAAATAATCTATTCCACTCTTTGAGTGGAAGGTTTTTGTGAATTGCTATGATCAGTCTCATTTAATTGTTGAAATAGTGCATCAACATTTTGTTCTTTAAAATTTTTAAAATGTGATTCATCATAATTAAATGAGCTGTGTTCCACATTATATATCCCTATAGTGTGAATATCTGCAAGTGTGGACTCAGATTGAGTGTGTTCAACTTGTTATGCTGACTCTATACAAGGTGCCATGAGAGACTAGCTAATTTTAATAGATGCCTCCTGTTGAGAGGAGACATCCAGAGATGTGTATTTTTCCCTTTTAAGAGATGTGTCCTTTTGAGAGGACACACCCTGGCTAACAGAGGTTGATCTCCTTACCTTCTTTCTCATAGGCTCACCATGGCCCTCTGTGGGTTCTCTGTACTTACTACCTTCCTTATTTCCATGCTTTCCACTGTAAATTATTTAAATTTAAAATTTGTTGGGGACTACATATTATTCTCTTTGAGTGATGAGAATGGTGTTGAACTCACCATTCCTAACCCACACTCCAAACTTTATGAAGGAATCCGGCCTTCTCGAGTCTCTAAAACTGTTAACCAAGGGTCTGGTTCCTCTCAAAAGGACCAGGCTCCTAAAAGGAGGAGAATCAATCAACCTAGGCTAGAAACCTTTCCACGAGTAGGTCGTGTAACTGCACAAGGTGCAGCAGTTATAAACAAACACAATTCAGTGTTAAGTGGTTTACTGGTTAACATAGAATGGGTGTTATTTTTCAGTGTTGGGGACTCCATGCATTGAACACTGTCTAAATTTATTATGCCTACAATAGAATTAATGATAAGCATAAAAAATCTAGGATAGTAGATTACCGGTTTTCTGGCTTCTTTCTTCTCAAGCACCAGTTTGAATAAAAGCATCATGAGCTTTCCAATATCAATTATGTAGTTGTGCACCATGGAATGCACAATCCTCCTGATGTAGGCTGAGACCACATTCCAGCCACTGATCTTGCTTAACATAGACCTTGACACGGCATCGAACATCATGCTCCGTTCTTTGTTTAAATATTTCCTGTCCATGCCGCCAGACGGTACCATTCATTAGTGTTTGGGTTTGTCCTAGGTCCAATATACCCAATCATCTTAAAGAACTTTGCAAGTTGAATATCATTTGCAGGCTCTTGAAAAAACGAGCCTTCAACTACTTCCATGTGAAGAGCTTCATTTATGTGAGAGGAATCAATGGTGTAAGAGGTACCATTGATTTGGAATGTGATTGTGCTTGCATCTTGTTCCCCCTCACATATGGAAGATGTCCAAAGTTGAGAGAGTCTTGGGATTTCAAGAAGGAGGCTTTCTATAAGGGCATAATTTAGGTAAGAGTTATTCATGAAGCCAATAAGAGGTTTGAAGGCTTCTCCAGCTTTACCTACTAAAGCCATGGTGGTGAAGTTGGTTTGGGCAAGAAAACTAGTAATTTGGAATCCAGACATGGTTGAGAGTTTGTTAAAGTTTGAAATGAAGAAGATTTTAAAGTTTGAAGAGCGGTTTAGAGTTTGAAGTTGCGAGGAAATAGAGAGTTTTTAGGGTGTTAGAGAGTTGAGAGTTTAAAAGAGAAATAAAGTAAAGTAAAGAGTGAGAGAAATTTTAGTAGTGTATATATATGATGTGAAAAAGAAACTATCAAGAAGGAATTGTAAACGATTTTAAGTGACAGTTTTCTTCTAGTTTCATTCCTTGACAGTAACTCCTGCGCTAGAAATTACACACACTCTTAACAGTAACATTAGTAGTTAGAGAATATATAAAATAAGTGAATAACCATAATATTTACTGTTGACAGTATGTTATGCGGAGATCTTAGAAAACTATAATGTCAATGTTGTTTGACAGTAAGTTTCACAAGTATTTGACAGTAAGTTTCAGTCCCGCATAATATGCTGTTAAGACTTCACTATCGTTTGACAGTAAGTTCCACGAGATTTGACAGTAAGTTTCAGTTCCGCGTACTATACTGTCAAAACTTCACCATCGTCTGACAGTAAGTTCTAGGGGATTTGATAGTAACTTATCAGTATGTGACAGTATGAATAAAACATACTATCAAGCAACTTGACAGTATCTTTTATTAGCCACATAAGAGTTAAGTTACTTAAGAATAAATTAGTTAACTTCTCAGTAAAATATCATCACGTCTTTCTACTGTGATAAAAATTGAAACACCTCAAGAGGCCATTAATTCACAGTGAAATTTAGTTAACTAAATTTTTAATCAAATAAACAGAATTACATTAACATGATAAATTTAACATACCCAATTCACTCACTAGCCTGTTGAATGTCTTTTCATCCAATGGTTTGGTAAAAATATCTGCAAGTTGCTTCTCTGTGGGCACATAGATTGTCTTGATTGTGCCTTCCTCCAAATGCTCTCTAATGAAATGATGTCTGATGTCAATGTGCTTAGTTTTGGAGTGTTGAACAGGATTCTCAGAAATTGCAATGGCACTAATGTTGTCACAAAATATTGGAATTCCTTGCATAGTCAACCCATAGTCCAATAGCTGATTCCTCATCCAAAGTAACTGAGCACAGCAACTACCAGCTGCAATGTATTTAGCCTCTGCAGTTGAATTTGATACTGAATGTTGCTTCTTGTTAAACCATGAGACCAATCTTCCTCCCAAAAATTGACAGCTACCTATTATGCTCTTTCTGTCTATCCTGCACCCTACATAGTCTGAGTCTGAATATCCAAGTCAAATCCAGAATCTTTAGGATACCAAAGGCCTAAGTTTTGTGTGCCTTTTATGTATCTAAAAATTATTTTTATAGCCATTAAGTGATACTCCTTTGGATCAGACTGAAACCTTGTGCATAACCCTGTTGCAAACATGATGTCAGGTCTGCTAGCTGTTAGGTAGAGGAGAGAGTCAATCATTCCTCTATACATTTTATTGTCCACCTTCTTTCCTTTTGGATCCTTATCAAGTTGAGTTGCTATTGAGATTGGAGTTTTTGTAGGAGATGAGTCTTTCATATCAAATCTTTTCAAGAGATCTTTGACATACTTAGTTTAGAAAATAAATATTCCATCTTCTTTTTGATAGACTTGAAGTCCAAGAAAGAATACCAATTTACCCATCATACTCATCTCATATTTTTTCTGCATCAACTTAGAAAATTTCTTGCATAGATCTTCATTTGTCAAACCAAAGATGTTGTCATCAACATATACTTGAACTAGAATGATATCCTTTTCCATGCTTCTTGAAGAAGAGATTTTTATCCACAATCCATCTTGTAAAGTTGTTATCAAGAAGAAACTTGGAAATAGTATCATACCAAGCCCTTGGTGCTTGCTTTAAGCCATACAATGCCTTTAGTAGTCTATACACAAAATTCTTCATTTTTTGATCTTCAAAGCCTGGGGGTTGTTCAACATACACTTCTTCTTCTAGTTCTCCATTAAGAAAAGCACTCTTTACATCCATTTCAAAAACCTTGAAGTTGTTAAATGCAGCAAAAGCCAAAAATATTCTTATTGCCTCAAGTTTGGAAACAGGAGAAAATGTTTCTTCATAATCAATCCCTTCCTGTGAAAGTAACCTTTTGCCAATAGCCTTGCCTTTTTTCTTGTGACAGTACCACAATCATTCATCTTGTTCCTATAAACCCATTTGGTGCCTATTATGGATTTATTCTTTGGCATAGGCACCAATTCCCAAACACAGCTTCTTTCAAATTGATTAAGCTCTTCTTGCATGGCATTAATCCAATCAGGATCAGTCAATGCTTCTTCTAAGGTTTTAGGTTCAGTTTGAGAAAGGAAACAAGAGTACATGCATTCATTGACAACATTTCTTCTTATTTTGACTCCTGTTCCTGGATCACCAATGATTAAGTCATTAGAGTGATCTCTGTTCCATTTTGCTTCTCTTAGAGAATCACTGGAGTCTTCAACACCTTGTTGATTTACACCATCTTTTGCTCTTACACTGTTGAAATCATCAATTTCTTCAAGTCCACTATTCATGGAAACATTCCCAGAAAAATCAGTTGTTTGAGCAGTTCCTACATTATCTCCAGACTGGGTAGAAACATTTATTAGACCAGAAATTGTGTGATCAACTCTTGGTGAATCTTCATCAATCTCTTCTAGATAGTCTTGATTTTCAAAAAAACAATGGCTTTGTTTCTTGACTTCCTTCAACTCTAGGAAATTTTGATTCATCAAAGGTGACATTTACACTCTCTTCCACAGTCTTATGATCAATGATGTAGACTTTGTATACAGTCCTGTCAATGTCATACCCCATAAAGATTCCTTCAAGTGCTTTAGTGTCAAATTTTCCTTTGATATCAATTGAATCTTTCATATAGTAGCACTTGCTTCCAAAGACATGAAAATAATTGACAGTTGGTTTCCTTCCTGTGAGCAATTCATAAGGTGTCTTTCCATAGCACTTGTTGACTACAGTCCTGTTTTTAGTGTAACAGGCTGTATTGATTGTTTCATCCCAGAAATAGGTAGGAAGTTTTGCTTCACTCAACATTGTTCTTACAGCCTCAATGAGAGTTCTGTTCTTTCTTTCCACAACACCATTTTGCTGAGGTGTCCTAGGTGCGGAGAATTATTGAGTGATTAAATTGTCTTTGCAGAAATCATTCATGATACTGTTTTTGAACTCAATACCATTATCATTTCTTAAAATCTGCACTTTGTACTTGGGATTCTTGTCAAGAACCCTTACCAAATCAATGATCTCTTGTGCAGCTTCATCCTGGGATGCTAGAAACCTCACCCATGTGTACCTTGAAAAATCATCAACCATCACTAGATCATATCTTTTTCTTGCCAGTTATTGCACATTCATAGGACCAAATAAATCCATATGAATCAGTTGAAATGATTCATTGATTGAGCAACTAAGAGTTCTTTTATGTGTAGCTCTCCTTAGCTTCCTTTTTTGGTAATCCTCACATAATCCTTCTTGACAGAATTCAAGTTGAGGAAGCTCTTTCACCAATTCTCTCTTCATTAGATAATTCATTGCTTTGAAGTTCAAATGTTAAAGTTTCTTTTGCCACAGCCAACTTTCAAATGTGGAAGCCTTACTGTAGAAACAATAGACTTTGTCTTTTCTTACAGAGTCCAAGTCAGCTATGTAGAGGCTTCCTTTTTTTACTCCTTGAAGAGTTTCTTCTCATGTCTTCTTGTTGACAATGGAGCATCTATCTTGATCAAAACTAACTTTGAAACCTCGTTCACAAAATTGAGTGACACTCAACAAATTGTGCTTCAAACCATTCACTAGAGCAATTTTCTCTATTCTCAAATTTCTAACTTCTAGTATACCATATCCCATTGTGAAACCAATGCTGTTGTCACCAAAGGTTACACAAGGGCCAGCCATCTCCTTGAACTGTGATAGCAGGGCTTTATCACCTGTCACGTGTCCTGAGCATCCACTGTCAATGATACACATGATTCTTTTATTTTTCATGTTATCCTGCAAAACAAATATCTCAAGTTGCTTTTGGTATCCAAATTTCATTGGGTCCATTTTGCTTAGCTAAATTACAGTTTGAAGTTGATTCAGTTGTAATTCTTTCTCTTGCTTTTAGCAAGTCTCCTGTAGCTACCCATTCAGTTTTGACTATTGGTTTGATAGCTTTGTTCTTGAGAGGCTTGTCCATCCTAACTTTAGGAGGACTTGTAGTATTTGCCTTTTTACTTTTATCAATTTTATGTATGCATTCTTGATCATTAGCAAAATACATGTTAAAGCACATACTCATCAAGTTCATTTTACATGAAATGCAATCAAAATCACCACCGTGAGTAACTTGTTTGTTCTTTAAAGGCATGCTGTGTAAATTTCCATTGACAGGGGTAGCATTCTTGACATTAGACTTGTTTTTGTTATAGACATGAGTTAGATGACTAGAAGACCCATAATTATTGCACAAATTTCTTGGAGCATTAGGAATATTGTCATAATTGTTCTTCTTATTTATTTCTAGTTTTCCATTTTTGTTCTTCTTGTTCTTCACGACAGTATGTTTAGAAGTTACTGTCATGTTTGTGTTAACAGTAGGTTTAGATGGAGTTGTCTTGACAGTGAGTTTCGATCTCACGGTCTTGACAGCAGCTTCTGAACTTACTGTCGTGCCAATGTTGACAGCATCTTTTAAACATAAGTTACTGTCAAGGTCAAAACTAACTGTCTTGGGGATTTTGACAGTATCTTTCACCTTAAGGGTGTTAGTCATTTTCATTATCCTCATCATCCATCTCTTGTTTTATTACTAATGCTTCATCATCAAATTCAAATTCTTCCTTTTTGAACATGGGATTCTTAACTTTTTTTAGAATGGAAGGTTTGACAGTATGTTTGATATCTTCCGCAACAACATGTTTCTTTCCATTTTTCTTCTCATAGTTAAAACCTATACCTACCTTTTGATTTTCAGTATTATCATCATGGTAAGATTTTAACAGAGAAGAAGAATTTTTGTATGCCTTGATTTTTAGTTCATTCTCAGAGATCTGTTTCCTGAGAATTTCCTCAATCTGGGAAGCACAAACAATCTTATTTTTAAGAATCTCATTTTCTTGTTGTAAAGACTCAAAAGCATTATGTTTAACTTTTAGTTCATGATTCTTAATTCTCAATGACTCATTAGCACTAGACAGATTGATAATCTCTTCATTAGCAGCTAACATGCTTGTATGGATATTGAAAATTTCAGAACTTAAAATTTCAACAGTTTTTTATAATGAGATGTGGTCATATCAACAATAGTAAGAAAGGGTACCTGACTTGATGAAGTGGATGAACCCTCTCCAGAGTTAGCCATGAGAGCAAGATTTCCATATTCTTCCTCATCATCAGAATCTTCCCAACACTTTCCTTCAGCCACAAAAGCTCTTCCTTGTTGCTTTTTGAGCAAGGCTTCATACTTTGCTTTGAGTTCCTCATAATCATTGTCATTTCTCCTCACTTGTTTTAGCTTCTTGCATTCTGTTGCAAAATGCCCCATTTCACTGTAGCTGTAACACCTTATCTTGGATCTATCCACCATACCTGTTTTGTATCCACCTTTACCACTTCCTCCAGGTTTTGAAATAATTGACTTGTTGAACCTGGAGCTTTGTCATCTGGGTTTGAAAGCTTTGTTTTTCTTGAATCTCAAATTGGAGAACTTCCTTGCCATGTAGGCTATTATTTTGTTTTCCATGTTGTCCAGTTCCTCCAAAATGTAGAACTCATCTTCTTCACCATTCTTGAGTTCCAAAGTCACACTTTCATCTTCATCTGTGATTTCTTCGATCTTGATTTGCTATTGATGTTGAGATTCCTTGAGTTGCATCATCTGTGGATCCTAAGCTATTAGAGCATTTGATGTGTTAGCCATTTTTCCTCTTTGACCAGCTTAAATGGCTCTCTTTTGTAGTAGATCTAGCTCATAGATTTTAAGTATGCCATATAAAGTTTCAAGAGAAACTTTTGATATATCTCTTCCTTCTCTTATGGCAGAAACCTTATGCTCTAGATGGTCAGGAAGTGTCAACATGAATTTCATGTTTACCTCTTTTTGTCATAAAACTTTTCATACAGCTGCAGGTCATTTATCAACCTATTAAACCTCTCAAACATCTCAGTAAACCCTTCACTTGGTTTGGCCATGAAGGCTTCATACTGAGACACCAGAATTTGTCTTTGATTTTCCTTTACTTCTTCTATTCCTTCACAGAGTATCTCAATGGTTTCCTATATTTGCTTTGCACTGGTGCAGTTGACAGTGTTGTTGTACATGACATTGTCAAGTGCCTCAATGATGATAAATTGTAAGCAATCATCTAGAGATATTTTTCCTCTTTCAGTGTTAGTGTACTCTGAAACCTTTTTAGGAACCCAGTAGGCTGGTATTATTTCACCATCTACTATGGTTTTAGGTACATATGTTTGAGGTATGAAGGGACCATTTTCCAGGATTCCATGATAAAGTGGGTTGGTTGTTTTTATGAATAACATCATCTTTCTTTTCCAAAGGTTGTATTATTATTCATCAAAGGTGAATATTTTATGCTGCTTACTTTCTGTGCACTCATGTTTAGATCTTTTCAGATTATGTATATCTAACATGCTGCTCTGATACCAGTTGTTAAACGGTATGAGTGTTGCAGAAGGGAGGATTGAATGCAACTTTATAATTTATTACTAATCTTGCTAACAACAAAACAAGAAGTAACAATATCAAGTAACAAATGCAAACAATTGTAAGCAAGACAATCAAGAAAGGTGTTTAACTTCAAAAATTAATTTTATAAATTTTTGTTTCACTACAACTGACTGGAAGATGTTTTCAGCTTCAATAGATACAATAATAATTAGTTTGCTAGAGTTTCTATGCTTGAGAAAATTTAAGCTCACTGGAAAAGTGTCTGTGAGATATATGTATTTATACTGAAATACACATCTCACTTACAAGTGAACTTTCCCTTGTTCCTAGGACAAAGCTTAAAATAGAAACTTCACTTTTCCTATTCAAATTTATCTTCATTCCATTTATAGATAAATTTGCTTTGAGATGATTTGATATCCTTGACTCCTTGAGCATACTTTATATTTTTGCTTACATTTTCTCAAGTTGGAGTAGTAGACTTGACAGACTAGATAGAGTTGTCAAGATCAATCTTTGAATTTTCACTACCTAGTCTGCTACTTGAAACAGACTGTCAACTTTTAGCTTCTCTTTGGTGACAGCATCTTTGACTCCGCATATTTTACTGTCGAGCTTGATAGTCTTCTAAAACATAATATCGTCCAAAGCTACTGTCAACTATCCCGCCAATGTTGTTGTCAACTATCTCCGCCAAAGTTACTGTCAGTAAAACTTGTTGTCTTCGATTCTTCAATCTCCGCCATGTTTACTGTCAAGGGAATACTTGCTATCAGTAAAACTTGTTGTCTTCGATTCTTCAATCTCCGTCAAGTTTACTATAAAAGGAATAGTTACTGTCGTCTGTTCCAAATGTGCTGTCATTTGAATATGCTGTCGTAGGCTTCAGTTTACAGAGTGTTACTGTCAATGATTAGATCCATGCTATGCATAAACACTTTGTGAACTTCTACTTCATAGATCATTTATTACATTTTTATAAGACAGTAACTATTGATACTTACTGTCACCTACTTGGCTTTTTGTACATACTATTACAAGTGACATTTAAACATATTGTCAATATATATATATGACAGTATGTTTTACTTAGTTAATTTCTAATTAATCTAAGTATCTTATTAGTTGATTACAGTATTAGCATCACAATCCCTAACAAAAGCTCTTAAATATGAAGGAATGAAAGGCAAGCCATACAAATATGTTATGCCCTGGAACCAATGCAAAAAATGTGGAGGAAAATTTCATCCAACTCAAAATTGCAAAGCCCAGACTTCTAGAAGAGCCTACCAGAAAAAAGGTGCTAACAGACCAGCTTACCAGAAAGACAAAAAAACCTACCAGAATGGATCTACCAGAAAGCATAATACCAAGAAAATGGCTCCTAAAGTGGTCCAACGGTGGATCAAGAAATATGATTTACATTCTTATTATATGCTTGCTACTGACCAATCTGGACCCAAACCTATTTAGGTACCAAAATGTTGATTTTTGATTTTTTTCTATTTTGTAGATGTGTCTTTCTATAAAGATCAAATCAAAACAATGGATTATTGTTAGCGGTTGCACTAGGCACATGTGTGGAGACAAATCACAGTTTATCGGTCTCAAACTTAAGAAAGGAGGAGGAGTAACTATTGGAGATAACAAGTCTCTTCATATCCTTAGTAAAGGCAAAATTGGTAATGATACTACTTCTATTAATAATGTCCGGTATGTAAAAGGTTTGAAATATAACTTACTTAGTGTAAGTCAATTACATGATGATGGACATAAAGTTGAGTTTGATAAAGATAAATGTATTATTACCGTTGCTACTAACCAAATTCCTCTAGTTGCTAGAAGGGATGGAAATATATATATACTATACTTTGACTTGCAGAAAACAACCTGTTGTTTAACTTCCATATATAGTGATCCATCCATATGGCATAGAAGATTGGGTCATGCACACATGGATTTGTTAAAAAGGTTGTCAAACAAGAAACTAGTAAGAGGGCTGCCTAAATTGAAGTATGCTAAAACTAAAGTATGATCAGCATGTTAACTAGGCAAGTAAATTAGAAGCACTCACAAGGCTAAAAAGGTGGTATCTACTTCGAAACCTCTTAAACTCTTGCATCTAGACCTCTTTGGTCCAGAAGCCAACAAAAGCTTGGGAGGTAAACAGTATGGGTTTGTTATTGTTGATGATTACTCTATGTTTTATTTCTTAAAACTAAAGATTGTGCTTTTGTTGAGTTTGAGAAATTAATCAAGTTACTTGAGAACAAGCTTAAAACAAGACTTGTAGGTATTCGACATGATAGAGGTGGAGAATTATAAAAGGACTTCATTACTTATTGTGAAGAAAGAGGAATTTCTCATGAATTCTCAGCTCCAAGGACACCACAATAAAATATAGTTGTGGAACGCAAGAACATGTCATTATAGGAGACTACCATGACATTATTGCAGGAAAGCAAGATGCCAAGAAGTTTCTGGGCAGAAGCAGTCAATACAGCCTGCTATGTTCTGAAATGGGTGATAATTAGACCTATTCTGAACAAAACTCCATATGAGCTGTTGAGAGACAAAAGACCAAACATTAGATACTTCAAGGTGTTTGGATCCAAGCGTTTTGTGCTTAAAAATTTTGAAAGGGACGGTAAATTTGATGCCAAATCATATGAATCTATTTTTGTTGGCTATTCTTTAACTAGTCGTGCATATCGTGTTTATAATTTAAAGAAACATGTAGTTGAATAATCTATTGATGTTGTCTTTAAAGAACCTAACAATGATCTTCCATGGGACGAGAGTGATGAAGATGCAGGTGTTAAAGACAATAAAGGGCATGGAAAGAAAGCTGTTGCGGAGTCTGGAAAAAAGCAAGCTGAAATTCCAATAGACAAGCTACTACAGGCACTACTGTAACACAGTCAGACAGTCAGCAAGCTGACACAACTTCTCAGCATGTTGTTACTGAAGTCTCAGTTGATGAAGCTATTGACAAACTCTCAAAACTGAATCTAAGAGGGACACAAACTCCTGATGTGAGGACCTTAGTACCTGTTCGAGTTGATCACGAGGAAATAGCTCAACACAATCTGCCAAAGTCAATAAGAACAGTGAAGAAACATCCACCAGAATTAGTAATTGGTGATATTACAGATGGTGTCAAGACAAGAAGAGGAAAAGTAAATTTATGTGCTTATGTTGTGTTTCTAGCTCAAGAGGAACCCAAAAATATTCATCAAGCACTCGAAGATGAAAATTGGACAATGGCCAAGCAAGAAGAATTCAACCAATTTGAAAGGTGTGATGTTTCGGAATTGGTCAAACCTCCAAAGAATGTATTAGTCATTGGAATAAAATGGGTATTCAAAAACAAGCTTGATGAATAAGAAGTAGGCACTCACAATAAAGCAAGATTAGTAGCTCAAGGATACAATCAGCAAGAGGGAATTGATTTTGATCAGACCTATGCTCATGTTGCTCGTCTGGAATCCATCAGAATGCTACTTGCCTATGCATGCTACAAAAAGATCAAGCTATTTCAGATGGATGTCAAAAGTGTATTTCTGAATGGCTTGCTAGAAGATGAAGTTTATGTAAAACA
The DNA here is from genome assembly GCA_028671895.1 of Oenanthe sinensis. Lineage (NCBI taxonomy): Eukaryota > Viridiplantae > Streptophyta > Magnoliopsida > Apiales > Apiaceae > Oenanthe > Oenanthe sinensis. Next base: position 20,091,215 of record CM053799.1, on the reverse strand, counting down.
GCCTCCTGGATTCGAACATGAACAATATCCAGATTATGTCTAAAAGCTCAAGAAAGCTCTTTATGGCTTAAAAAAATCCCCAAGATCATGGTATAAAAGGCTCGGTAAGTTCCTCATTAAGAATGGTTTTGTACGAGGTAAAATTGATCATACTCTATTTACAAAAACTCTTAATGGTGATATCTTAATAGTTCAAATATACGTAGATGATATTATTTTTGGATCTACTAATGATGAACTTTGTGAGTGGTTTTTTAAGTGTATGCATGATGGGAGAACTCAATTATTTCTTGGATCTTCAAATCAAGTAAACTAATGATGGTAGTGCATCAAACAAAATATATGAAAGAGCTGCTGAAAAGATTTGGATTTGAATCTGTCAAGTCAAAATCTACACTGACTCAAAACAACAAGCTATTTTCAAATGAATCAGGTAAAAGTGTGGATATCATAAAATATAGAGGTATGATTGGATCCTTGTTATATTTAACTACTTCTAGACCTGATATCATGTATAGTGTATGTGTTTGTGCTAGATTTCAAACTAATCCCAAGGAATCTCACTTGAATATTATTATAATAATTTTTAAGTATTTAAGTGAAACTATTTCTCTTGGCTTGTTCTTTTCTATCACAAATACATTTGACCTTGTAGGGGTATAGTGATACAGATTATGTAGGTTCATAAACTGATAGAAAAAGTACAAGTGGTGTTTGTAATTTCCTTGGCCAAAGCTTAGTATGTTGGCAAAGCAAAAAGCAAAATTATATGGCTTTATCTATAACTGAGGGAGAATATCTAGCTGTTGGAAGTTGTTGCTCTCAAATTTTGTGGATGATACAAACACTCAAGGATTTTAGAATCAAATGTGTGAAATTTTCAATTTATTGTGACAACACAAACACAATTAACATCTCAGAAAATCTTGTACTGCATTCAAGGACCAAGCATATTGATGTGCGACATCATTTCTTGCGAGACAATATGGCTAAAGGAAAGATAAATATGGTCTATGTACCAATTGAGTATCAATTGGCTGATATTTTCACAAAGCCTCTACCTGAAGAAAGATTCATTATCCTTCGAAGAGAATTGGGTATGTGTAATGTATAAATAGCAATCTATTCTGGTGCGTAGCTTCCTGTTTTATCTTTTCTGTACTTTAGCAAGCTGTCATAATTTAATTCGTTCGTGTGTTTTATTTGAAATTTAAATTTCAAAATTTACATGCAACTGTACATAGTTTTTAATTGTCTTGGTAGTTATTATGTTTCAATTAGAATGCTAAAATTACGTGTTTAATTGATATACATGCAATCATTTTAATACCTTGAGTTACTCAAATTATTTTTGATCTACTTGTTTTACCCTGATTATTTGCTTAATTAGACTTCATCCATTAATTGTGATATATTTAGAGTTGGGTAAATATTTTATTTACTCCGAAATATTTTCCCCAAAATTATCAAAGTGGTACATTTTCAAGGACTCTTCGACTGGAGTATTGTGATCCGTGCATTAGGTATATACACTTGGTTTGAATTCAATCGGTCACACGCCTTTTTCACTTTACCAAACACTCTCCTCACATCTCTCTCTCTCAATAAAATCCTAATGACTAACACTCGTCAAAAGACTCTGGCTACTGTTCCTAAGAAGAAGGGGAAGGCTATTGTCGAGGAACCAGTCATGGTGAATGTGGACACTGAAGAAGAAATAGACTTCATGGATGAAGCTAGTGACAATAACTTTTCTGGGGATGGATTGTCTAGGTCGCCACTATTGAAGAAAGCTCGTATTGCTGTGAAGTTTACTTCCAAGTTTCTTAAGTCTCGTTACCACAAGTTCAACATCGGTCATAGATCGATAATCTTTGGTAAGCTTCTATCTTATGCCCTTGTTCAAAAGTCTCGTATTGTAGATTTGTTTGATGGTGTAGGTATATTACCTGTTATTGATCTACCTACTGCATGTTACCCACCTTAGTCCAAGAGTTTTATGTTAATCTTTATTTAGATGACGATGATTGTTACATAAGTGATGCTCATGGTCAGAGGATTTATTTGAATTCAACTGTTTTAAATGGTATGGTGAAGTTTAAGGGTCTTTTTGAGGTTGATTTCATTCCATGGACTAAGATGGGTGCCTTAACAGTTGATGAATTGACTGAAAGTGAACAACATAAGATTGTTAGGGCTGATAAGGATTGTGTAGACACTATTCCACCCACCACTGTTGTTTTGGACCCTTTGATTCACTTGATCTTTAATATCTGTGCTAGGGTGGGTAATAGGTCTGTGATGTAATGTCAGGATCTTCTTGTGTGTTTTATGATTTTAACTGGTAAAATTTTTGATTGTGTTGGGTTAATTTTGAAGACTATGATGGTTGTTGTGTAGAAGAAGAAGGCAGAGTTGCCTTATGATCTGTTTTTGACCAAAATATTCAAGTTTGCTTGTGTTAAGTTAGAAGACAGAGACAGGGTTGAGGTCACAGAATATTTTGATTGTGTCAACTTGGCTCAGTCTACTCTCCAGATGCTTGATGATGGTACCATTGCCAATATCCCTACTCATGCTCCAACAGTTGTCCAGGAAACCTGCTCCAGATTCCTTGAAGGACTCAGGCTCTACTTTGTTTGATGCAATCATTGACATCAAGCAGGCTATGGTGGACATCAGAAGTGACATGAAGATGCTAAAGGAGATGGTTTCTCAGTTGGTCAACAATGATGGCTCTACAATGTTGCTCCTGCTTCCAGTGCAGTGAAGTTGCCTGCTACAGTTGATGTAGATGCTACTGGAAATCCACCTGATGTAGTTAAGGATAAGGATAAGGACTCAACCAGGGATTCCCTTTTTTTATAATTAAGGGGGATAAATTCAAGAGTTAGGATGGGTTGGGTGTTGGGTTTACGTTTTTCTTATGCATGGTGAACATGTTTATTTGTTGCAGTACTTTATTTTGTCTGTGTTGAATAATGTTTTATTTGGGCTGCTGCTTTAGCTGGTTAACCAAAGCTGAATTTTATGTGGTGGATGTTGCTACAATGATGGTAAGTTAGTTTTTATATATTATCTTATGGGTTTGCTAAATGAGTATCTGCTAGTTTTCAGATTAAATTTATATGTCATGCAGTACTACTATTTTATGCAGGATTGCTTGATTAAGGGGGAACATTTTTTGCCTCCTGAAATAGGTGTGTAATCATCAAAAAGGGGGAGATTATAACCCTCATGATTTTGATGATCACCCAAGTTAAGCAAGCTAGAATGCTTGTGAGAATGTATATATGTTACTTATGTGTGTTGCACTATTATAGCCTGCTGTATTGCATGTCTTAACTTTGTTTTGCAGGATATAGTTATAACAGCATAACAGTTTGTTGTCTTCTTAGAACAGCTTGCTGAAACAGAATCCTATAGGATGCAGAATTCCATCTGCAGTCACAACATAATTATATTTTGTGTAGGATTAATATATATGTACATTGACTAACATATTACGTTTTTAATATATTTCCAAGCTCATATCTTTTTATTAAAAATGTTTTCCTAAATTTTAGGAAGTAGTTGATTTGATTTTTCTTTCCTTTTCTAATCACAACTACTTTCCTATCGTATCAATAATTACAGGAGGAATTCAAATTTGATTTTCTAACTACTCCTATAGTTATGCCTTTGAAATATTTTCTGCTATCAAAGAGATTTTCTTTCCTAACTGATTTCAAAGTGCCGTTGTATACAAGTTGTATATAACGTGATATAGCTTCCATTCGGTTATATACACCAATACTCTGCAACTCGTATCCTTAAAAAGCTTTATTCATATTTTCTCTAAACTGAGCTTAGTTCTAAATTGGAGATTTAATATTTAGAGAATATAGTTTGAGCTGTAAACACTTTCATTCCTTGTACTGATTCAAAGTGTATTTGTAATCACTAAGTGACAAGGGTTCTAGGTGTAGAACAAAGGGGTTGTTTTGGTTCCGTTGTATTGTTTCTACAAGGCAAAAGGTTTGAGGAACAGAAGGATTCAAGAGTGAGACTCGAAGAATTCAAGGTTTTAGAACAGATTGCAAGGCAGGACAACAGCAAGCTGGAATCATTCTGCTCAGGATTGCTGGGATTTTAGCAAGCCAATTTGTGATTGGGAACATGAAGATATATTATTACTCTTGTAATTGGTTTATAATTGATTAATAATATATTGTCTTACCAGGTTGGTAAGGGACCAGGACGTAGACCATTAAATATCGAACCTGACTAAACGTCGTGTGCCTCTTTTACATATTGTTTTATCTGTTTTTCTGCATTGCATTCATTCAAGACTGTTATAATTATTTACAGATCGAAAATAGTAAGTCAATTTCATAAGGCACATCATACTGTCCACTTTACAATCAGTTATAACGGATTAGTAATATTTTAAAATTGGATATAGTCAGCTAAATCACCTATTCACCCCCTCTAGGTGCATTCACACCATTTATTCATTCGGTTATTCACCCCTACCCCTCTAGGTGCATTCACACTATTTATTCATTCGGTTGCAGAGACTCCAGCAGATCATCCATATCATACTACTTCGCCTGTTTTTAAGAACCAAAATTTAAAGGTCATTCAAAATTTAAGTTGTCTGGATCTACTTTTAAGTTATTGTCTGATATGTTTGTTTATATTTAAAATTACTTTTAATTTAAATAACTCTAAATTTCTTTTTACACACACATTTAAGATATTCTATAACTTATTTTTTATTTATTATATGTCTTTATTCTTTATATTGTTATTTTATATTTAACCAATATGAATTTTAAATTTTATTTAATCAAAATTTAATAAATAAATTCACTTTAAATAAAATTAACTAAATAAATATATTTGAATTTAAAACAAAATATCACAAATTAATAAATTATACTGAAGTCTATGAATAATTTTTTTTAAAATTAATCCAAACACCCTTACGAACTTCAAACTTGTTGTAAGAAAGTGACCAAGTGTAGAAATGCCCGTACTGCAGAATGAGCTAGAAGCCCAAGTAAAATTTTAAAATGTTCGGCCTGCGACAACACAGATAGAGCTAGCCCATTTACTACAATTACAAAATTATGCGGTAAAGCCTTTTGCTTTGTTTCAAGTACAAAATATCTTGGAGTGGCAAGATATAACCCATCAACTCAACTTTCAGCTTTTACAACCAAAAATAGATAGAGCCGTAGAGGTAAATAAAGGATTACATAACAAAAATCAAGTAAATGATCGCCCTACAGATCAGTAGGTAGACCATGGGTCAGTTCGGTCCAGTTTTTGGGTAAAATTGGAATTGAAATTATATTTTTTTGATTTTAAAAAATGAAAATTGTAATTATAATTGAACTAGTGATTTTGATTTTAAAAAGACCGGTTTAATTTCAATCAATTCGATTTCGGTTGTAAAATTGGATTAAAAAAATGCAATTTAAATAAATAAAATATAATTAATTAAAAATATTTTTACAGTCAATTTTAAGCGAATCAAAATATCTAACATAAATAACAACACTATAAAATTTAAAATATATGTTCAAAAATAACCAACAAAGCAGGAATAGATTAACAGTATAGTGCTGCATATCAACACATTTCACACACACTAACCAAACAGTAGGACTGAGCAAAACCGAACCGAAACCGAAAAACCGAGCCGAACCGATGAATTTCGGTCGGTTTGGTTCATTTTTTTGGCAAGTTCGGTTCGGTTCGGTTTAGATATTACGGGCCGAAAATTACTTCGGTTCGGTTCGGTTATTTTTGAAAATGTTCGGTTCTTCACCGAAACCGACCGAAGTATTAACTTAAATATAATTAATAATATATTATATATAAAATATACATATGTTATTATCTCAGTTCATCCACACACGATTTCTAAACCTAAATCTATTCTAGTCGCCGACTGTAACTCTGTAAGTATTCTACATGATTTATATATATACACACGATTTGAAATTATATACACACACACGATTTGATTACACACACACACACAGTCACACACGATTTATACACACATACAGTCACACACGATTTGAAATTAGGTATTCACCATTTGGTTTATGAATTTATGCAGAATCAATATGTCACAAGAAGATCAAGTGCCCATCAATATGTCGCAAGGAGAAGGGGCTGGTGCACATGAAGGAGAAGGGGCTGGGGCTGGTACAGAGACAGGGAATACTCACGAAAGTCAGACAAAAAGTACTGGAACAAAAAAAAGAAAGCCATTACCACCAAGATCAGAGGTATGGGATCATTTCAGTGTATTTGTTGAAGAAGGTATAGATAAAGCTAGGTGTAATCACTGTGCTAGAGTTTATATGGCCAATACCAAAAGAAATGGCACTTCTTCACTTAAGAATCACTTAAATAGTTGTAAGAAACTTCCATTTAGTGGTCAAACAAAACAGTCTCAATTATCATTGCAATCAGTTGGTGAAAATGAGAATATTTTGACTAAATGGACGTTTGATCAGAAAGCCTCTAGATCAAAGTTAGCTGCTATGGTAATTATTGATGAACTTCCCTTTAAATTTGTGGAGAATGAAGGATTTAGAGATTTTATGCAAACTACACAACCTAATTTTAAGATTCCTTCACGTTTTACTATGTCACGAGATTGCTACCAGCTGTATTTAAATGAAAAGAAAAGTTTGACTACTTATTTCAAGAGGTCTGGTCAGCGAATTTGTATTACGACAGATACTTGGACTTCTTTG